>JAYDYQ010002533.1:22252500-32252500 GCA_034814905.1 Penstemon davidsonii | reverse complement strand
CTCAATAAAAAAAAGATCCTGAAGTGAAACTAAAACATAAGCTGGATAATACATTCACAACAATGTAGGAAAAGTGCCATGGTATTGCTACTTCTATTAAACTATTATTGACTTGTTACTCATAATTTTTATCTTCATTTGTCTTAATTGTCCATCGTTTTACCAGGAAAGTGCCACCGTAAAGTCTTACTCGTAAAAGTTAATCCATAACTACTTCGGAAGCATTTGGCTTAAGCATGCACTATTATAGTTAGTTTCTTATGTAATGATTGTCATTGATGAAAACTACTATAAAGTATGCTTCTATAAGTGGAAAGATGAACAATCAAGTACTAATTCGTGTCCTCATGATGAACGTGCAATATGTAAGCATAGAATGACCACGTAAACACGACAATGTTCAAGGGGAAGTCGCGCATACATACATAGTAGTGAATTGATTAGGAAAATATACATGTTTAAACTAAATTTGGGCATTAACAATCATTCATCTTTAGTGATCTTGAAATTTCTCATTTCTAAACACATGATTCTGTTTGCTTTATGCTACTATTAGGCTATGATTTCCGGACTGATCCTGATAAATTGAGGATAAAGTTGTTTTGTAACACTAGAACAATTTATGGAAATGCTGAAAAATCACATAGTTTGAATACAGTTATATAGAAGAACATAATTAAAGGACAAAGTGTTAATTTATTCATACAAAGAGAGAAAACAAACGATGGATTCAATAAACACTTATCGATCGGTAGAACGTGAATCACATAAAATGGAAATGAAACTTCATCACTCACTGATGCATCAAGTCTTCATGATTTGAGGTTCAATCAAAACAAAGAACCATGATCAGAACAAAAATCCAATTTCTACATACTTCATGACAGCAAAAATGAAAATCTAAAATTTAGATCAAATTGACTGAGATAGCTATGTTATATCCCTCCAGATTCAATGAATTCAAGAGATAAAAGGAAAGGAAAAAAGTACTATCAACTCACCTCGAAATTGACCCCTCGGCGTTAAGTTCGAGAAATTGAATGCTTATTGATACTGCAATTCACAATCCAAATCAAATAAAGTCAATCCTTCAAATTCACAATCAAATTGGAAGAAGGTAAAGACACAATCTTTAATCAAATAAACACCTTACCTCAAAAGGGTCGTCAAAAAAAAGTTTGATTAGCCATCAGATACAGTCAAATATAAGAAAAGAATGGGAAAAATGCAATATTGATATCATATATAAAGAAAATAATTTCCGTTTTTTTTTTTTTTTGCTTTTATTAAATTGTTGGGTATCAAAGGAAGGTAAAGATAAACTGTACAGATCAGAGTAATAAATAATAATGGCAAGAGGGTTTGGTTGGAAGGTGGATGAGGGGAGCGTTTGTTACAACAAATTCTTAAAAGCACAAAAAACAGAGTGAAAAAGAAAAGGAATCAACACATGGAAGAAGAAATTTGTAATTGTAAGAGAAGAGTTCATAGAGAGAGGGCCCCACGAGAAATACACAATCCTAGAAAAAAAGAGAGAGAGAAAGAGAGAGAGAGAGAGGCAGATTTCTGGAAACACGCTCCTCTGTTCAATATTGAATACTCATTCATTAACCAGTAACCACTGTACATGATGACCATGATTCCCTCTCTATCAAACTTTTTACGTATTTTCCATTTTTTAACCTTTTTTTTGTGAAGGTTTCGATTAGACGAAAATACCCTTGAGTGTTTTTGAGGTTTATGAGATATTCAAAAATCGAAATATTCTCCTTATAAAAGACAAAACAAAATAAATGCTTAAACACCCTCGTTGATATAAAAAAATAAGTTTTATCATTTCCTTTAATTTTTCAAACACTAATTTTCCGTATACGACTAAAATGCACATGTATTAATTAAAAAAATAAAAACTATATCCCCACTATGAACCCATTTTGATTTCACGAGGGAGTAATTTGCATAATTTGTTATTGGGCATTTTGATTTCACGAGAGAGTAATTTGCTTAATTTGTTTCTGATAGGAAGGTTGATTGTCCATTAAAATTATTTTAAGGAAGCAAATTGTTAAAAATGATATGGGATACAAATGAGATAAAATTGTCTTTTATAGCTCTTTTCAAATTTCATGATGGGATAATCTATAATTTTTCTTAAGGAAGTAGATTGTCCATTAAATGAGTTTAGGAGGGTAAATGGGTAAAATAACCCCTATGATTTGCCTAATTGGCAAAATCCCCCTATGTTATTTTTATTATAAAAAAACCTCCCATGTGCTATTTTTTATTAGCAAAAAAAATACTTTCAAGTCAAAATGACAACCATAACATCATCAAAAGATGTGAAGAAACCCCTGTTTACTTAATTTTTTTTTTTCACTATAATCTCCCTGTCAACATTGAAAATTGAAAATAACTCCCTTGTTCACCTAAAAAATACCCGTTTATAACATTTATATAATTTATGAATGAATTTCAAATGGCATAATTTGGTAAAATATAAAATGAACGCAAAAAAATTTTTGCTAATAAAAATAACACAGATTTTTTTGCCAATTAAACAAAGCACAAAGGATATTTTTACATTTAGCTCTAACTGATAAATAAAATTAACCAAGCATAGTGGGCCAATGGAGAATGGGCATGAAGGTCATTTACAATAATATAACAAGAAATTGAATATCTTCTTTAGCATACACAATTCAAGATTATTTCTGTATTTATTGTCAATTTATCATAAACTTTAACGAGTAAACTAACCACATAAAAATAACTCATCATATATTTTTTTAATCCGGTATGGTGTACAATAAAATTTATTAAAAATCTCTATGTAGTAGCAAGGCAAAATTGTAAAAAAGTTCCCAAATTAATTAGTGAATTTGGTTTTTCGTCCCACCAAATTAGTCCCATAATTTTATATTCTTTTGGAATGTCGTCCCACTTGCCACATTGATGCTTACATGTGATGGCGTGGCCAATTTTAGCATAAACAATATACAAGATTGCAGAATTCGTCCCAAACTAATTACAAATTTTGATTTTTCGTCCCAAACTATATCAACACGCCGACTTCCGTCCGTAATTGAAATGACATGGGAAAAAAGAATTCGTTTCAAACTAATTATAAATATTTATTATTTATACCAAAAAAAAAATACACAATTTTTTTCTAATGAACTGATGCATGATTTTTTTTCTCAAAAGCACACGAAAATTTCAAAAATCCATACTATTTTTCTCTTAAAGAAAGTTAATGACAATTTACTTTCATGTGATATTCATAACGCTCAATTTACCTCCATGTCTTATGATAATATGGCAGTTTACCCCCTGTGTTGTGATAAAAGTGACAATTTACCTCTTGTATTATAATAAATGTAGCAATTTACCCCCTATATTAAAACACTTTGCATGCCCACTTCAATTTACCCCCTATATTATAAAATTTTCACAGAGGGGTAATTGCTCCTTTTTAAATTACAGGGGCTAAATTGAACATTATGAATATCATAGGGAATAAATTGCCATTAGTCCCTTAAAAAAGTAAAAGATGAATCGTCATTTCATTAAATTAGAAATTTAATAATGTACTAAATTCATGCAAAATGATAAATTGTGAGATGAAATTCGGCGAATTAATTTAGTTTGGGACGCAAAATCAAAATTTGTAATTAGTTTGGGAAGAATTCTGCAATCTTGTATAATTGTTCATGCTAAAATTTGCCACGTTAGCAACCATGTGGCAAGTGGGACGATATTCCAAAATAATATAAAATTACGGGACGAATTTCTAAGTGATATAGTTTGGGACGAAAATCTAAAATTACTAATTAGTTTGGGACGTTTTTACAATTTTGCCTAGTGGCAAATCAAAGTTTCTATATTTTTCGTCGAAAATATCGAAACGTTTCTCTTTTTTAATCAAAGAAAACAAAAATAAGGTATATTTCTGAAACTTTGCCTTAAAATTGAAACTTTTTTTTTTAATTTAATAGTTTTTTAAAATAATTTTTACTAATATTTTCGAAACATTTCGAAAAGTTTTCAATATTCAGATAACTGAAACATACTTAAAACAAATTTTGATTCATGATATTAGCTATCCTTTACCTGACGAGATGGTGGAGGGGCAATTTTGTGACAAAGTTTAAGGTGCTTGGTATTGGTGGTTTTTTTTCCTTTCTTCTATATAGTAATACATAATAAATAAATTAATGCTTTATAATTGAGGCTAAAACCCATTAATTAAGAGTAGTGCTTCACGGCCCACGAGGGCTCCAAAAACAAAACAAAGTCACATGAAATTGGTGCAAGAATATACGCAGAAAGAATTAAATGCAAAGCAAAAGAAATTAAAAACGAAATAAAGAAACTTACATGCATAATGCATTATATATATGTGGACCTGTACCACAACCCGACCCCACTTTTCCAACCCACACCCGCTTTTTCTGCTGAACCGGTAAATTTGGCGGTAGAGATAAAGACGGACGAAAGCATTGACTTCATCCAGTTAGAACATATTTAAACGATAATAATAGAGTTTTGGTTTGTATCTAGAAAATGGTAATCAGAACTTAATTTAATCAAATTAAAACTGCAAATACAAGATAAAAGAAATTTGATGAATGATGAGAGTTCAGGCTTAAATCAGGTATATTCGTCTATTCCGGGATAAAGGGTAATTAAGTTAAAAAAAAAGAAGTACAACAGGTTTAAATGACAATTAGTACAGATAACGGTAGGTCATTAATATTATTCTTTACACATTCAATGCTAATAAATTTCAGAGTTTAATTATGAGCTAATGTCAATTTATCCCTCCAATTTTCATAATATTTAATTTTTTCAATTTAATTTTAAAAAGAACACTTTACCCCCTTGTAAAAAATTTAAAAGAGCAATTTACCTCCTTTAATCGAATAGTGAAGCATGAAAAGTGATTTTGTAACATAAGGTGGTAAAGTGCAACATTTATCATAACACATGGGGTAAGGTCTTACATTTATCATAGCACCGGGGTTAAAATGTTATATTTATCAGAACGTAAGGTGGTAAAATGCCACATATAAGAGGGGTAGTTTTATCAGTTCTTATTTTTTTAAGTTTAAAAATGTAAGGGAGATAGTTTACAACTTTTATTAGATCATAGAGGGTAAATTGTTTTTTTTAAAATTACAGGGGATAAATTGAACATAATACAAATTATAGGGGATAAGTTGTCATTAACTCGTTTAATTATATTCTAAAATAACTTCAGCGATGAATTATTCTCGCTATGATACACTCATTGTAAACTGTAGTAACAAAAAGTTGGTATTTTTATTTATTTTAATTTATGAGATAGAAGAGTAATTTTGAGGTAGGTATATATAGATTTGAACGACTCTTGTGCTCAATTTGTTATGTGAAGAACTAGGATTATAGTTTGCAGTTGCACAATTTCTTTTTCTAGGATAAGAGTATTTTAAATCTTCAAGTAATGATCCTAAGATTCTCGAGAAGGATAAGGATCATAAACTCTATCTATAACCGTTTTGCAATCACCTTCGAGAATCAATATTTTCAATCCTTGAACAAACCATAATCCAAAAGCTCATTTTGGCTCCAAATCTTTCCCGTCTCCGGTTCAAGAGGAAGATGAATCAATTAGAGAAATCACAGTCAAATGGCCCAAACCCTGGCCTTCCAAAGCCATAAATTGTTGTTATACCATATCCTCCAACACAATACGATGAAGAAACCAATGAAGATTTAACCTTCAAAATTCAATGAAATGTATCCCGCAAACCTCTGTTACACATGACAATCGGGAATCCTAAAAAAGGCTCAATCTTACCGAGTAAAAGGGCATGCAATGTAATAGACTTTGGATAATCGACTCATGTTCACAATAACACCTCAAGCATTTCTCGTGATTCCTCACATTTCGATGTAAAGATTTTTTTTTTTTAAAACTAGAATCGCGTTGAATAAGCAAATATAAAAGGAAGACTTTAATTAATTCGAGGTAGATGATATATATAGTGTTGGTCCCAAAAGTGGTCAGATGAGGTTTAGAGGGGAGGGGTGAATAGACCTCTAAACTTTTAAAAACTTTTCTCCAACTTTTTAAATCAGCAGACTAAGCTGATCTTACTCGTGAGACTACTCTGCTGATTTTGCACTTAGCTGTTTCAGCAAGGTTGACCACTAGTTTGATTTAATTTATCCGTTTCAAATGAAATCAGAGTTTCAAAACTTGTATGCAACGGATTTTATCAAGTATGTTTTTCAAACAAGTTTATCTTCAAAGTTTTAACCCAATTTTATAAATTCCTCTTTTAAAAGCTTTGTCTTTTAAACGTTTGTTTACTTATGAAAATATGCAAGTTAGAAACAAGTAATCAAACACAAGAATTTTTATAGTGGTTATATAGACACAAAGTCTTTTAGTCTACTCTTCTAAATTACGAAGATTTAGGTTCCACTAGAAACACACAGTAACTAGCACAGTACTTGCACTTTTACAACAAATGATAAACCAACAAGCTCACACTTAGCTCTCAGGTAGATCACTCAGAAAAATCTATTCTAAAGCACTCAACAATTAGAACACTTAAGCTTTACAACAAATGATAAGCATCAAGTAAGAGTCCTAAGCTCACAATATAGAAAATCACTCAGAATACCTATACTACGAAGTTATATCACTCACAAAGATGGATATACACTTCTCTCTTTTTACAGTTGAATGTCACTTAGACAGACAAATGTTTGATCTTTGTTCTTCAACAAAAAGCTTCGTCAACAGATGACTTCGCTTGTTATCAGACGACTCAACTGATGGATCTTGCTCTAAGGATGTGATCTTGAATTGTGCAAGTCTCTTTTCAATCTTCAGTCTCTGGTCTATTTATACTCGTGGATTTGAAATTCTGCCTGTTTAAGATAGGCAAAATTACATTTTAATCCTGAGCAACGGTCTTGTTATTGACGGCAGCTTTTGCAGACTGTTCTCTGTACACTCTGCTGTATGGATATCTACTTTATGTCAGTCGCATTTAATGCACTCAACTTGTTACCGTTGATGAGCTTACAGACCGACTTTACTTCGCTGATGGGATTACTCTGCTGATGGTCACTCTACTGATGATCACTCGGCTGATGGCTACTCTGCTGATTCAAGAATGAACATATCTATCTTGACTCGGCTGATGATAATCAATCTGATCTTTTCTTGATCTGATATCCCACTCTGCTGATTCGGTTACTTTGCTTCCAGACCGTGAGAGAGGTTTCACTTATCTTTTCAGTTCTTAGTTGATGACTATTCTTTAACCTTTTTAATCTTCAAAATCATTTTGGCATTTTTGTCATCTTCAAAACCTTCTCCAATACCAACCAACATATAGGCCGATTTTAATTTTACTTTCCATGCTTCTCAAAATGCTATATTAATTCATCCTTGTTCTCCTTTCTCCCCAACCGGATAGCTAGGATAAGCGTTGCCTCCTCTTTGCAAAATAACTACTAATTTGTTATAGTCATAAAATTGAATATGATATAGACTTTGGGTATTAAACTAATTGTTTAGTTTACATTGCACCAGTTTAATCCTGGCCAGCATTACCTAACTTGGTAATCTTTTCGTTTTCCTAAGTGATTGCGTTTGTCAAATCTACATTGTTAGACTGATCGCCTCTCTTGAATAGAATGAATGAGTGGGACTATTTTGACTAATATCTTTTTCCACAATCCTACAAACAAAGGTAAGTATATATAAACAGTTTGGTTTAGTTATAGGGTAAATTACGAATACCCCTCAGATAAGGTCTGAATACAAAAGTCCCTCACTACAACAATTCATGGCTTTCCCGGCGCTTTATTCCCGACGCTTTTGTGACCGCCGGGTATACTTGCATACCCGGCGCTTTTTTGTCTATTCCCAGCGATTTAAAAGCGCCGGGTAATAACCGCTTTTTTTTTTTTTTTTTTTATTAATTTAGAAAAAAAAGGTAATAAACCCTTCTAAACTTTCTCTCACATTCGCTCTTTCCATTTCAAATCTAAAACCCTTGAAACTCTATCTCAATAAATCGCTTTATCCCTCGAATTTCTACCGATCTCGAATCTGAATTAGTGTTAATCAGCTACAATTTGTCTTCGATGTACTCTTTTTCTTCAAATTATTTCCGTATTCGATTTCATAATTACTTTGCTCGAAGGCTTTGCAAATGTCGATGTGAACTCGATTGCTTGATTGGGACTTCACTTTGGTACAACTGCTCGTTAATTTTGGAGATTCTGGACACCGATGGTTATAAATTTTGCTGAATTTGTAGGGTTAGAGATTTGGATTTTGATAATCTCCGAATTTTGGCAAGACTTTGATTGAGGCTTCACTTTGGTACATCTGCTCGTTATTTTGGTAATTTTGCTGCTCTAATTTCCGTTTTTGATTTGATAATCTCACCTTGCTTTTTCTTCTCTGTCTCACATAGGTAATTTATGAGCAATAGAGGTTTGAATTTTGTTGAATAAAGAGTTATTTAGCTCAATAAGATCCGGTTAGCCATATTTCTTTCCTTTCTAAGTAAAATTCCTCCACTAATGTATATTGCATTGGATTAGTTTTGCTTCAGTGAAATGAAAATTAATGTCTGAAAAATTCACGTTGATTTACTCAATATCGAATTAATCCATTAGTTGCTCTATCATTTAGATGAATTTTGACCTCATTTGTTGCTTGGATATTTGAATACTGCCACAATGCTGTTCTTTGTATTCAAAGGAAGTTATATGCATTATGAAAATTCATAGTTGAGATTTATTACTTAATTAATGAAGCTATACAATGATCTAATTAGATGCCCTGTCAATTGATGCTTTATAGTTACTACATTTGATATCCTTCTTCCCGAATATATTATAGCAAGAGTTTTTATATAGTCACAATCTTTTTCAGACAATATTTCAGTAGTGTCTGATTTTGAAGCAATTAAGTCCAGCTTCATGTGGGATGATGAAAATAATTTGGGTTTTAATGATCTTGATTTCCCAGCATTTGCTTCAGACGGTAACCTTTTTGATTTCGAGGCGCATTCCAACTTTAGCTCTTATTATAGTAATAATTTGGATTTTACGATGTGGGACGGAATGTACAATGATTCAGATTTCCAACAAAAACTGTCACCAAGTTTTTCAGACAATGCATTAATGGACGTAAATTCCAGCTTTGATTTGTCAGGATCAAATCAAGAGAGTTTGGATCTTACCACGACGTCCCAAATGATTGAGGAGTTACTCTGTAATGATAATGATCCTAACATTTCAGGGGAGGCCGACTGGAAGCGGTACAGAGGCGTGAGGCGGAGGCCGTGGGGGAAGTTTGCGGCGGAGATAAGGGACCCGGCCAAGAAAGGATCGAGGACGTGGCTGGGGACGTACGAGACGCCGGAGGAGGCGGCATTATTTTGCCAAGGAAGAAGGTTTAATATGGATGGTTGGATCGCACATTATTTTGTATTTTAGTTTGATAGATTGGTCAATGCAAATTGTTGGGGCATTGGATTTGATGGATGATTTGGAAAAGATGCATATTTTGATTGTATTTGTTGGATGATTAGAAAAATATGTTTATTGTGATTGAATTTGTTAAAAGATAATTAGTAAATGTTTATTGGATTTAGATTTGGGTTATATATATATATGCACTAATAAACAAAAGCACAAAATATATCTTGAAAATGACAAATGTTTTTATATTTTAAATAAAAAAAAAAACTATGCCCATTCCCGGCGCTTTTTAAGCGACGGGAGTAGCTTAGAAAGCGCCGGGAAAAAGTTTTCCCGGCGCGTAGAAAGCGCCGGGAATGCTTTTTCCCGGCGGTTTTTTTATTCCCGTCGCCCCTTTTACCCGGCGGCAGTGGGGCGCATTTAAAGCGCCGGGTATACTATTCCCGGCGCTTTTTACGCGCCGGGAAAGGCCTTAAATGTTGTAGTGCCTTCACGTATTGAATATTATAAATATTACTTTTAAGTTTGTCACCTTCTTACAATTAATCCTTTGTCCTTAAAATGTTTCAATTTTGCCCTTGAGTATTATTTGTAATATCTTATAAATGTTAAAAATGGGGTGCTAATTGTTATATTTTATAAATTATGGAAGTGATAATTATATACTAGCAAAATAATTTATAAAATTTATTATTGCCCATAAGCTTTAATAAATATTGCAAAAAAAAGGTATTTACATATTTATTAACAATTTAAATTTTATTAAATTAAATTAAATAGAATTTTAATAATAATATTTTATAAATATGAACAATTTTTTTACACATTTAGTTAAATAAATTTATTTTTTAAATTAGTAAATTCAATAAAATTGTATATTGTATAAATCAATATTTTAATTTAATAAAGTTTATATTATATTATAAATTCAATATTTATTAATGCAATAAAAATATTATTTATTTAATTAGTGAAATTATAATTTTATATTTATAAATTCTATAAATTCTATTTAATTTGTTATTATAGATATTAAATTAATAATAAATATTTAAAAAAGTTGCAATATTTATTGAAATTTATGGCCAATTATAAATTATATTAATTATTTTGGTAGTAAATATATGATTATCATAATTTATAGAAGATAACAATTAGCACCCAAATTTTGAAATTTATAAGATATTATAAAAATTACAAAAAATCCCTAAGGGAAAAATTGAAATACTATAGTGGGCAAGTTATTAATTGTAAGAAGTTGACAAACCTGAGGGGGACTTTTATAATACCCAATATGTGAGGAGAATTTTTGTAAATAAATCTTACCTCAGGAGATATTCCTAATTTACCCTTAGTTATTATATTCACCTCATCTGCGTGATCATGAAAAAAATTGTCAGTCTAAACAGCTCCATTCATCCACCCAACGAGGTGGTCGACCTAACACTCTGTAAACAATCATATTGTTGTAAATCACATATTTATGTTACCTTCATTAGGAGATAACAAGCTTATGAAGTTAACTATAGCTAATATAATATAAAGTAATAACAATAACTTTGTCACTTTTATTTATTTATTATTTAGCTATTAAAGTTTATTTTTATGACAACATTGATTTTAGTATTACATTAAGGAGAAAATTATTTTTAGGTTGTCAATAGATACTACATTGATAAATAATGTTGGGAAAATGGACGAGATTGTTAGCGCTGTCAGACCACTATAACATATGACTTCAACATTGAGGATGCAAAAAGTCAATGACGGTAGGGATCATTTAATAACGAAAATACGACAACCTATGATCGATCGAAATAATGTTGGTTAACTTCTTCATTCTACCGTAACATTTCAAGTTTCCATCAATAAAAACTCGTCGTGTTTGTGGATCTAGACCACCACCATTTAGGCAAAAGTTTTCTAGACTTAATTTGTACTCTGAAGTAGGTTCTCTATTGTTGAAGAGAAGCCAAAATCAAAAAGGTACAAGAAGAAGAAGAGGCAATGGATGTGAGAAAAGAAATAAAAACATGGCTTTTTCTCCAAACCCAACCGCAACCCCTCCCCCTAGCCATGCCCCCAAGATTGGAGATGGCCTTATGCATCAAACAAATTACACTATCTTGTGCCACAGTTGCATATAAAAAATAATATCAAGACTCATACTTTGATAAATTTTATTCATGAAACTGATATACTAAGGATAATCGACGTTTCCAATATTATAAGATCAAACTTCAGCTAAGTTACTACATAATTTATTTTTGTGAACCAACTTTTGAAACGCTGACTCGTGACCCTGAGTCTTCTAAATAGATTTTTCATAGGAGGTCTTCGGCGGTAGAGTGTGGCCATGTGGATTCGAAACAACTTTAGGACCAATACTATGTGTTGCATGTTTGTGGGCCACTGACTTAGGCACCTTTGAGTGGATTTTGGTTTTGGTACTGGAATGATGGTGAGATTTGTGAGTCACTTTTTTCTTATCGAATTTGTGAATTACTTTTTTCTTAACGGATTTGTGAGTCACTTTATAATTAGTGGCTTGAGCTGGAGGAAACTCAGACAACACTTTTTGGTGGTTGGAGGCCAATGGAGCATTCTTGGAAATCGATTTTGTGTAGGAGGCTAACAGTGGTGCTGGCAAAGATGTTGATTTTCGTTTGGTGGTTGACGGAATTGCATGTTTGTGAGCCGCCTTAGGCACCTTTGAGTGGATTTTGGTTTTGGAACTGGAATGTTGATAAGATTTGTGAGCCACTTTTTTTTTAGCGGATTGAGCCGGAGATAACTCTTAATACAGTTTTTGGTGGGTGGAGGACACTGGAGCATTCCTAAAAATCGGTTTTGTAGAGGAGGCTAATGGTGATGCTGGCAGAGATGGTGATTTCTGTTGGGTGGCTACTATCTATGGATGGGTGGCTGGCGAAGTTGCATGTTCGTGAACCAATGACTTGGGCACCTTTGAGTGAATTTTGATTTTGGTTCTAGAATGTTGGTGTTTGTAAGTCTTGAGAGTCGCTTTTGTCTTTGTGGCTGGAGCAGTCTTGGAAGGCACTTTTTGGTGGGTGGAGGACAATGGAGCATCATTAGAAATATGTTTTTTGTAGGAGGCTAATGGTGGTGTTGGATTGGATGTTGATTTCAATTTGGTGGCCACTGTCTTCGAATGGTTAACTGGTGCAGTTACATGTTTTGTAACTTCCTTCTTATGTGGGGCGATTTGAAATGGATTTGGAGTTGTGGAATATGATATTTGTGCATTCAAGCATATAAATAAAACTAGGATGATAAATCTCTCACGAGATGTCCCTGTTTTTGCCATTTCTAATATTTTGTTGATTTGTTTTGGAATGAGCTTCAAAGATTAAATATGTTTTGTATTTATATGAAAGATTATGTTAATTAAGAATTAGATATAATAAATTGCGGAGTTACTTTAGCATTAATTAATGGGTGGTTTACACTCGGAACCTTTGAGCTACAGTGATTACAGAAAATCTCATGTGGTTTAAAAAATTAAAAGAACACACCTTACGGGATTTCTTTTTGTAAATATTTTCAGAAGTTGTTAGGGGTGTCCTTGTAAGAAAATTTAAATTATAAGGTGTTTTGATATATAATATAAACTAGATGGGATCTTCTTTTAATTTTTAAAATATTAGGGGGTTATTTTAGGACGACTAAACCTCAGGAAACTTCCCTTAATTTATTTCATTGTCATCCTTTAATGCCTAGAAACAATAACTGCATTTAATTTCCCATAGCTATACCCTGTAAAAAGTAACGCAAGTCCACATTTTAGACATAATAATGTATGCTTGGTTAATTACATCACACAATTCCATATCTATATCTATATACATATAAAGTAAGGGTTGAGCAAGATAATTTCTTCTTTTTTTGTGATGACTAATATATCTCTATTTAAATTATATTGTGATATTCAATTTTATGACAAAAATATAAAACAAAAGAATTCTAGAAGTATAAATCGACAAAAAGTATTTCCTGCATCAACCTTATTAGAATTATCTTTTAAAGTTTTACAACTCATTGAAATATTAATAGTAAAAATAAAAATAATTAAAAAAAAAACTATTACTCTATATTTTTTCGAAAATTTCTTTGGAAAGTTCTTAAGAAGTTATCACTTATTAAATAACCTCAAAAAAAAAAATGCCAAATTTGTGCTACATGAATAAAAAAAAATACTATTTAGTTAACTAGAAAATATATAATTGGCTTAGGGCAAAAGAAAGTCAAAATATATAAAAAAATTGGTGAAATCAATGAAAAGATGGGTTAGATAGAAAAAGGGAGTTAAAGCAAAAAAAAAATGGTACAATTAATAAAACAACAAGATAAAACGGCAAAATAATTGGCAAAATTGATAAAAAGAAATGAATGAAATCGGCTGAACATGAGATAACAAAAAAACAGATGAAATCAATAAAAGAACAAGAATAAAAAAAATGAGAAAATTGGCAAAAAAAAAAAAAGATGAAATATGTGAGAAAATAGATTAAAGCAGCAAAATAATAAGTAAAACCAAACAAAAATTGGGTTAAACCAAAGAGAATGAGTGAACTAATTAACAAATAGGATAAAATCGACTAAAATTGAATTAAACTAGAGAGAATGGATGGATTAATTAACAAATGTGATAAACACAAAAAAAAATGGTGAAATTAGTGAAAGAACGGGTTAACTTAACAAAAAATAAATGTTAAACTTTGTGAAAAACAGGTAAACTTGATATTTCTTTGAAAAGTTCTTAAGAAATTATCAATTATTTAAGAACCTCAAAACATTAAAGAAGCTAAAAATAAAAGGCCAGCTTCGGGCTAGATGAATAAAAAAAGTCATATTTAGTTAACTGAAAAACTTATAATGGCTTAAGCCAAAATAATTCAAAACATAGAATGTTTAAAATCGGTGAAAACGGATAAAATCTAATTAAAAAACATATGATAAAAATGATAAAATCAATGAAAAAATGGGTTAGATAGAAGAAAAACGAGTTAAAGCAAAAAAATTGTGCAATTGCTGGTAAAAAATGTGGGCTAAACATAAGATATAACAAAGGCAGGGGAGATCAAATCAATGAAAGAACAAGAGAAAAAAATGAGTTAAATTGGCAAAAAAAAAATGTGAGAAAATAGGTTAAATAAGCACAAGAATAGGTAAAATCGACTAAATTGGGTTAAACAGAAGAAAATGGGTGAATTGATTAATAAATGAGATAAAACACAAAAACGGGTAAAATCGGTTAAAGAGCGGGTTAAAATAACAAAAAGAAATGGTAAACCCAGTGTAAAAGCAGGTGCACTCGATATTTCTTTGGACAATTGTTAAGAAATTATCAATTAATAAATTAAAGAACCTAAAAAAATGCCACATTTTGTGTTGTATCTATAAAATAAAGTACTATTTAGTTATCTTAAAAATTTATAATTGGCTTAAGTAAAATAAGGTCAAACATATAAATGGTTAAAAGTGATAAAAACAGGTAAAAATTGATTTAAAAATAATAAAACAATGGGAAAAGGAACAAAAATGGTAAATTCGATAAAACAACGGGGTAAACCGACAAAAAATGAATGATATCGACTAAACACATGATATAAAGAAAAGGGTAAAATCGATTAAAAAAAAAAAACAAGAACACAAAAAAGGAGTTAAATTAACAAAAATGTGAAATAGTCAAGAAAATAGGTTGAATCAGCAAAAGAATAAGCAAAATCAACTAAAACTGGGTTAAACCGAAGAATGAGCGAATTGATTAACAAATTAGATAACCATAAAAAATTGATGAAATTTGTGAAAGAACGGGTTAAAATAACATAAAAAAAATGATAAACTCACTGTAAAAGCGGATGAAATCAATGAAAGAATATGTCAAATACCCCCTCTAACCAATTGCAAAAAAAACCCGAAGATTTGAAAATGTGACTTAACGGACTTTCCGTCAAAAAATTAACGGTCAAACCAAATGTGAAAAATGTTGGTCAATTTTGATATGAAATGTGTCTTTTTGAAAGGTATGATATGACTTGTATAAAGTAAGCAAACATTTGGTATAAAAAGTGCAATTCCCTCTTTTTTTTTTCTACTTAACTTTAGCTTTTTGGTTCACAAGACATGAGTCAAGTATTTGGACAAGTAAGAAGTGATGTGACAAATTTACCCTTTGAAAATTCATGTGAGGGGTACATGTACATTTTCCGTCAAACAAAAATTGCTTGAAATCATTTGAGGGGTTAAAGTGCAACTAATTTTATTTTTTAGGGGGTGAAAGTGTTTATTTTGTACATATGGGTGGTGTGCCAAAACATGTAACTGTGGGGGATAAGATTTTTGTCAACTTTTTGATATGAGATTCATAAATCATATGGAGAATTTAGTCAAATTTTTCAAATAAAAAATGAGGAGGAGGGGGTGTATTCCAAATTTTTAAAGTTACCAGAGGTTATTGGTAATCTTTTAAGTAATAGGGATGTTTTTCAATTGTTTGGTGGGGGTAAAATTGTCATTTTGACTTGAAAGGGGTTTTCTTTGTTAATAAAAAAAGTACAAGATTTTGTTTCTAATAAAAATAACATAGTTTTTTTTTTTTATATGTAAACAAAACAAAAGGGGAGTGTTTGAATTCATTCATTAAAAAAGATAAATTTGTCTTTAAGAAAATAAATTATTTAAAATTAAATTTTAAAGAGACATGTGTCACAAAGATAAATGATATCTCATGTGCTCCCCATCCCTCGAAATCTCATTTTAGATAGACCCTACTTAGTAATTATACTTCGTTTTTTATTTTCAAGTTTTGATGGGATTTTGCACTTTGCACCCCTAAAATATGGAAAATAGGCACTTTGCACCCCCGAAACTCAGATTTAGCACTTTACACCCTCTCTTATTTTTTAGGCAAAAATGACCACCGTATTCAAGGCAAAATAGGTATTTCAATTGTAAATCTTTGGCTCTTTGCACCCACAAAACCCCCCTTGTTTTTTTCGGTAAAGTTGACCAACTGGACCAAAAAATCCAAGGCAAAATAGGTAATTCTTTTTTTTTTTTTGTCATCAGCTGTTTTAAAACACAAGCCAACTTCAAACTCAAAATCTGTGCATCTGCATTATTCTGATAAAGTGTCAAATTTTCATGTTTTGGGGGTGTAAAGTGCCAAAGATTTACAATTAAATTACCTATTTTTCCCTCGACTCCAATGGTCATTTTTGTCTGAAAATAAGAGAGGGTGCAAAGTGCTAAATCTGAGTTTCGGGGGACGCAAAGTGCAAAACACCCAATTTTGATTTTAGGTATTTATGATAATAACTTTAAATTCTTGGTAACAACATACTAATAATTATAGTGATTTAATCAAAAAAATTATATGATGTGTTATTAAGATCATAGTATGATGAAAATTATTATATGATTCAACTAACTTACAAAATTAGTTAATCAAGTGCAACGCATGTGCACTTTCAAGTTTAGATAAAAATTAAAAGTTATATATCCCTATTCTTAGATGACAAAGTAGGTTAATAGATTTATAAATCCGCTGCTAAGAGTTTAATTAAGATTAAAGAACATTTTCGAAAAATTGACATCCCCGGTATAATTTAAATTATAATTGTATTAACTTGAGCAAGTAGTTAGGCTGCAAACACACCAAAAAAATTGAATTAAATGCAAAAATACCACTTGTGCTTTGTTTAATTGTAAAAAATCTTAATGCATTATTTTTATCAATGAAAGTTTAGCTATGTTATTTTTTTGTTAGTAAAAAAACCCATATAATACTCATTCATAAATCATAGAGATGTTATTGTCAATTTATTGAGTAAATGTGTGAGTTATTCCCAATTTTTAAAGTTAAAAATGGATTATTGCCAACTTTAGGTTAATATGGGTGTTTTTGAATCATTTGATGGGATATAATTATCATTTTGGTTTGAGAGTTTTTTATTTTTGACTAAAAAAAATAATACAGGAAATTTTTTATAATTAGACAAAGGATAAGGGGATATTTGGCATTTTACTAAAAAAATTGAATGAATGTCGAATGATGATAAAGAGATAGGCAGATTACGATGTCGTTTCTGTAAAGCCAAAAATATCCGTGTCAAAAATTATCCTTCCCCATATATTTTCTCCCTCCTCCATCTCCAACTGAAAAGGCCAGAAGAACACATACAGAAGCACAAAACGCTGCGTTTCCATGGCAATTCTTGCAACGCTACCAGGCCCAAACTTCTTCTCTTCCCTCCCCACCACCCCACCCACCTCAAACGACCCCTCCTCCGCCCCACCCCCTAAACCACCCATCCCCATTCCCAAATACCAACCACCCCGTTCAAAATCCCCAAAACACCCCTCTTTCAAAACCCACCACCATAATTCCAAATACTACAAGCCCATCAAACCAGGGCAGAAAATACCCTTGCCCAACACCGAAGACCGGGCAGTCGTAGTCGGAAACTCCGGCATTTCCTACCAATTGCCCGGTGCCCCATTCGAATTCATGTACAGTTACTCAGAGACACCAAAGGCTCAGCCTTTAGCTATGCGCGAACCGGCTTTTTTGCCCTTTGCCCCGCCTACTATGCCCCGACCCTGGACCGGGAAAGCCCCCATGAAAAAGAGTAAAAAAAGGAATATTAAGCTTATTGAGCCATTGGGTGGTGGTGGTGGAAGTAATGTTATCGAGAAAAGGTATGAAATGTTGAGGAGTTATGAGTTAGGTAAGGTTAGTTTGAGGCCGAGGGAAGAGGTTTTGGGAGAGCCGTTATCGAGGTGGGAGATTAAGGAGATGGTGAAACGGTACTTGTCGAGTAATAGGCAAGTAAATCTAGGTGAGCTTTAATTGGATTGGCGATGTGGGATTTTTGTATTGTAGTAAAAAAGTGTGGTTTTTATTGTAAAGTTTTCATCTTGAAGATGTTTTGATGGGTGTTTCGTGTTTCTTGATTGTTGTTTCTTGCTGTTAATTCAACTTGTTAGTTTGTTAAGTATTTGTTGGACTTGCTTGAGGATTATTTGACGTGTAATTGTTGGGATTCAATTTGTTTGTTATGTGGAATGATGTTTGTTCATTGGATATTGGATTATGTAGGTAGAGATGGATTAACGCATAATATGTTGGAGTTGATACATACACATTGGAGGAGACAACCTATTTGTAAAGTACGTTGTTTGGGTGTTCCAACTGTTGATATGGACAACGTATGCCGGTGCCTTGAGGTTCTCACTTTGGCATCATTATGTGTTTGGTTCAATGGTTGTTTTATAATTGCAGTGCCATGTAGTGTTTTCATTCAGTTATGATTTGCTTATTTTCCTTTTCATACAGGAAAGAACAAGTGGCAAGATAATTCATAGGGTAGGTGGTGTAGTATATCTTTTTCGTGGTAGAAACTATGATCACCAAAAACGACCTCGATTACCTGTGATGCTTTGGAAACCAGCCGCACCAGTTTATCCAAAACTTATACAAGAAGCTCCTGAGGGGTTGACAAAAAAAGAAGCAGATGAATTGCGAGTGAAAGGGAAAAGTTTGCTGCCAATATGTAAATTAGGTAATTTTCCAAGTTCTTTTATGTTGGATTTGCCCCTTGATAATCCCAACAACTTAATTTCATTTTTCATATTGTTTCCCCCTTCATTTAAAAAGTTGTTCATGTTGTCTTTGTCAATGGTTCCATTTTTCTCACTCTTATAGCGAAAAATGGAGTCTATATTACACTGGTGAGGGATGTGAGGACTGCCTTTGAAGGATCTATATTGGTGAAAATCGATTGCAAAGGATTGGATCCTAGTGATTACAAGAGGATAGGAGCTAAGCTCAAGGTTAATATTTTTTTCTTGGGAAATTGCACTTCACCCTCTCAAATTTACGCTTTTTTGCACTTTACCACCTCAAAGTGGATATTTTATTTCCTATCCTTTGCAACAGGAATTGGTTCCATGCGTGTTGTTATCTTTCGATGATGAACAAATATTAATGTGGAGAGGAAAAGAGTGGAAATCTATGTATTCTGATGAAACTCACAATTTGAACCTTTCTCCTATTAAACCTTTGAAAAAATCGGACTCTAAATCTGTGAGTTCAAGCCCTAAAATGATGTCACTGTGGCAACGTGCGATTGAGTCGGGAAAGGCATCAGTTTTAGATGAGATTGATCTTACTCCTGATGATCTTTTATCAAAAGTCGAGGAATTTGATAGCACATCTCAGGCAATGGAGCACTCTTATCCAGCAATAATTTACTCAAATAAAGAGGATTCTGATGATTTGCGGGAAGACAAGGACTATGATGATGAAGACTACAATGGTAAAATTTATATTAATGACTCCTTTGAAGCAGTAGAGCCATCGATTCCTTTAGGATCTTTGCCAGTTGATTCGATAGCTAAGAAGCTCACTGAAAGTGAGGATTAAGGTTAAGAATTCGAAAATTCTTGTTCCTTAAAAAGGAAAAAAAGAATTGTATATGCTTTAGTCTCCCTAGACACATTTATTTTTTGAATTTTTTTATTGTCATTTGGTTTGGAGTTGTATTAATTATGTGCAGCCACAGTTGTAAAATGTGCAAATGATACCAAGTTTTCAATAAAAAAGTTATTTACTGCAGTTTGTGTTTTCGTTGTAATTTGATGTTATTTCTATGGGGGACTGGCACTGCGTTGCAACATTTGTATTCTTGATGTTTCTTATAATGATATTACATAAGTATATAATATATATTTTTTTTACATTAAGTCAGTACAATATAGACATCGACTTTTAATTGTCTATTGTACAACTTTCTTTTTACATATTTTGGAAAGGTTGAAAATGGAAAATGAAAGCAATCTATTTAAGTTTCGGATTTAGTTGGAGAGACAGAAACTTTTTTTTATTTTTTTTTATTTCAGTTTTGCTCGACTGCTATCTCTTTTGTGAATTTTATTTATCGAAAATTATTTCACCATCATGATCAACATTCTTGGTTCAAGAGAAATGCAAAAATACTCTTATGTTTTTTTCTAATTGTTTCTAATTGACAGAAAGTTTGATGTTATTTTTATTATCGAAATCTCCATATGTATTAACAAATTTCACTAGTTAAAAAATGGTTTTACATGAAGTGTTTTTAAATACAAAAGACATGATATATTAGATACTCCTC
Organism: Penstemon davidsonii; assembly: GCA_034814905.1. Taxonomy (NCBI): domain Eukaryota; kingdom Viridiplantae; phylum Streptophyta; class Magnoliopsida; order Lamiales; family Plantaginaceae; genus Penstemon; species Penstemon davidsonii. The sequence goes on along the minus strand of JAYDYQ010002533.1, from coordinate 32,231,822 downwards.
CATTTTGTTTTATTTGTCGCTTTGGTAAAAAAAATTGTTTACTTTTATTTGTTGTTTTAGGAATTCAATTCAAATTTAATTTTTTTCTAGCAAATTTATCCTTCTTTTTAATGCTTGTAATTAATGCTAATTAATGCTTTGATTATTTAATTAAAAGGGTATTTTGGAATTTTTGCTTTGAAAAAGTGATTATTTATTACATTTCTTAATTCGTGTGCAATCCTTCAAAACGACAAATAAAAAAAAAAAGGAAGTAATAGATATGAAGCCTAATTAATAAGCTCACACAAAGGGGGTTACTAGAGGCCTCTTCATTAAAAAGTACGGTTTTGAATTTGCGTAATTAAATGAAGGACAATAAGAAAATAATTAATGCATAAGTAATTCAACATTTTCAGCCTCTCATATCTTAGACCTTCATAACCTATAGAATACACAAATACTTTTCAATTTTTCAACTCATATATATCATCAAACCAAATCAACACTTGAATAGATATGAGAAGAATGAGATCATCCAATGAAGGCTCTTACCTCTTGATGATGGTTATATCATTTCCTTCAATATTCATACAACATGGATATTCCACTGGACCCAATATATTATCACAAACAACCCATCAAACAAAGGCTACCAAAAATGCACCACCACCGGTCACCAGACCAATAACGAGTACGACTATCGATTTTGTGCCCGGTCCAGTTGCAAAAATATTGGCTGCTAAAATGGTATTACAACTATTATCCACACATCATAAAATATTGGCTTCGAAACGTGCATCACCACCCACCATCGATACTAAAAAGATTTCAAAGAATGCAGTACCAAAATCGATAACAAAAAAAGATTCGAAGATCTCTCAAGCTCCAACTACTATTCTCAATGCGAGTCACAAGTCTCACCAAAGCTGTGGCCGTAAATTACTTTGCGCGGCCAATCGTCGGCTAGCTATACAACGGTAACGTATACTAAAAGTTGGTGCATAACAACAAAAAATGTAATGTACAATAAATTATTGATTAAAAAAAAGTAATGTACAAGAAGTTATGTACTTTCTGGTATATCATGAAATTCCATCTCTTCAGTTAGATTTTTTTTTTTTTGGGTATTGATCAATACCCAAAAAAATAAAAATATTTGATTGTATAGGTTTTAAAACACAACTTGTTTTTATTTGTTCAAGCTATGAATTATTTTTATTTATTAGAAATCATAAGTACTTTAAATTGATATTTACTAAAACTATGAAAGGAATATCATGTTAAAAAAATAATAATTGTATTTTCTATAAATGTTGCAAACCAAAGGATTGGAAATATCTTGTGTAGAACTGGTGACATTTTGCAAACAATGTACATCATTAGTATTAAGAACGTACTATAGATACATACAAACAACATAATGTATTTGTACTATTTTCTGGTGAGTGGTGACAAAATTTACATTAGATAGGTTCTATTGACCGTCATGTGGTGTTTACTAATTTGATATGTATTAAATACTTTTATTATTTTTTAAAAAATGCTAACATGATAAACAACTTGACTAAATTAAATATTATTAATTAGTGTTTAAAAAAAATATTATTAATTAGAACTGTCTATCAAATAAAATTAAAAAATAACTATTTAAAAAAATGTAAATCAAAAAGATTTATATTGGCCATTATGTCAAGCCAATTTTTAAAGGCGAAACTCTTCTTCACTTCTTAACTAAACTCAAGTTGAGTTCTCTAAAGCAATGGAAATCTCAAAACTTAAAATATAAAAGTTTTATATTCTTAATGTGGAAAAATAGTTTTGTTTGTTTAATTATATTGGTGACATTAATTTACAGGTGCCTTAAATATTTTTAGTTACAACATTGAGTAGGTAGATAATTATCTTACATGCAATTTAGTAATGGGCAAACGAACGGGTTATCCGAATAAATCAAACAGATTGGGCTTAAAATGGGCTACTTAACATTACAGAAAAATGGGTCAATTGAAAATGGGCCAGATCAAAGATGAGTTGGTCCCGTCGGATCAATCAATTTTATGTTCGCTAATGTTGTGTATTTTACTAACTATAAATTAACGTAAACTCGTAAACGCACCGTAGCTACTTAGTAAATATTATAGTATTAATATCAAATATAATTAAATGATTTTTTGGGGGGACTTTAAATCGGGAAATAAGCTGAAATTCGATGCAATTACTTGAAATTGATCTCATAAGAGATGATTTTATGCAAAATGAATTAAGCTCAAAAAACATTTATTACCAAATTGACTCGGTTAGGTATTAATAAAACACGTACGAAGATATTGACACATTGAACTGAAATAAGTAAATAAAATCAAGAAAAGAAGAACTGGTGTCTTGGTATCTTATATATTCAGAAATATCCATCTTCTATTGATTCTTTATTCCTGTGGATGCACTTAATATTGAAGTTCAGAAAAGCTTATGCATGACACTATCCTATCATATAAATAAAACTTGCAATACTTATCCAATTATGTTTTCATATGCCCTTCACAGATTCTATCCATTACAGTAGAGATTGTTCAACTACCTGATCTATCTATAAATGATAAATCAAACATAAATGTGGTTCACATATTATTGTAAATCAGCTTTAATTCTTTTGCAATCACTAGGCAGAGCCACGATTCATACTCGTAAAGTCGACTACCAGCTTCTGCTTATAATAAAGCATGCTCTTGTTCTGTTAAAGAAGCAGCATCTTCAGTTTGTGGAGCATTAATATGTGGTTCTTCTTGTGCTCTTAAAGTAGTAAAATCAGCTTCTGCTTCCAAAAGGGTGTCTGCTTTTGCTTGTGATGAAACCTCAGACTCTTCTCTCTGTCTTCGAGCAACTTCAACTGCGGCAAGTAACACATTATAGTGTTGGCGTAAAGCTCTTCCTTGTGCTAGTAAAGCATCCCTTTCCCTTCTCATATGCCATAAACGAAACCGAAGCCACCTTATGTGTATCCAGGTCTGGCACATCATCAGTGCATATGGAAGCATAACCAGAGTTATACAAACACTATCAATAAATAGTCTCATTTTCGTCACTTGTAACCTTCAAATCCCTGCAAATTACACTTTAAGTTTCATAGTATAACACTTGTGATCAATCAAATTCTTTTTTTGGATAGAGTAGAAATGACATAAAGAACGAACGAATCAAAACCAAAACCAAGACAAGTAAAAGAGGAGATCATTAGAAACTTTTGACCAAACTGCCTGTTACACTTCAGCCTAAATACACTCGGGCATTGTGGCTAAAACCGCATAACAATGATTAAACATGCAAATATCCCAAAATTAAGCATTCATAAACATCTTCAACCAAAAATTAATGTTTATTCAAAAAGCTCAAACTCAAAACTCAAATCTAAATGTTTAACAGTACTGAAAATTAAAGATTTCAACATATGATAAAGAAAAAGGGAAAAAGATTTCTAAGGTTTTTTCTCTAAGTAAAACCCCATTCAAAGGGGAGGGTAGAAGGGGTTTCATACCAAATAGGAAGAAGATGAAGAATCAACTTTCTTCCCCTCCTCCACCTCACTGGACAAAACAGCGGCGGCGACGGCAGCGGTAGCAGGTGGTTGTGGTGGATTCTTCTCCCTCTCAAGCTTTCTCTCTCTCTCTTTCTCTTTTTTTTTTCTCTCTCTAAAACTACTCGTCTCTCTTTATTAACTCTCTAATGAAATGAACCCAGCCTCCGGAAATAAGCATAAGGCCATGGTTTAGTTTAGCATTGGAAAGGAGGAAGCAACAAGTGTGTATGGAAATGGTTTGACTGTTTGAGCTGACTTAAATTGGACTAAAACCCACTTGATAAAGGGTTTGGACTTTGGACATGTTCTCATTCCAAGTTTCAGCCCAACCAGAAATCCATAGTGTATCTGGATGGGTTTTGGCCCGGTCTCGCGGGTTTCGAGAGATTGTGTCAAAATCCTTTTAAATGAGTTTTCGTCAAACCCATAAAATTATCAAAAATTTATTCAGAAATTTACACTCAAACCCTTCGAACCTATAAAACATTGATTTGACACTTACCGCCTACTTTTTTTGCCAAATCTCACTAAAAAAGACATTGATATGACATCTACCACCTACTTTTTCCCCTAAACCCCAACTTTCAAACTCAGTCCAAGTGGGGTTTCAATTTATTCAAACCACAAAACCCAACAACCAAAACTCATCCAAATAATCGAAACCATCCAAACCATTTTTTTAAATCTAGACCCGCAAAATCGAGTCAAAACCCATCCAAATCGTACTTTTGGTCCTTTTTATTGTTTGATTTTTTCACTTTTGTCCTTTTTAAATTTTCCATAGCAGATGCGTCCCCTCTTATCAATATAGCGTATCAAACTAGTCCCTCTTATCAATGCAGTGTAACACATTCGTCCCTCTTATCAATGTAGTGTAACATATTGGTCCTTCTTAAATTCAAAATACATCCTAAAATGGAGGCAAAATTTCATTTTTGACCATCTTAGGTGGCTGCGTTTAAAAAATTGATCAACTCTGCAACAGTAAATCACATACAGTATATATTATTATTATGATAGAGTATATTTCTATTTGTTTCTACAAATGTATTATGCTCACAAAATACATTAATCTTTAATTAAAGGGCACATTGTACCTCACCCCCAGCCCCGTCCCCCAAAGAAACTCAAAAAGAAAATGATAATAAATAACACTATTCAATTTGTGCATGCACTTAACATTGAAGTTCATGTAACTATCATATAAAACTTGTATAGTTACTTATCCAAATATGTCTTCGTATGCCCTAATTTATAGATAGATCATAGATTGTAATACTTTTATCCATTGTACAGTAGAGATTATAAACTAGCTGATCTATCATAAATAAACTTCCATCCAAGTCACAAATTAACTTTCACATAAATCAAACATCAATGTGGCTCACATATATATTCTTGTAAATCAGCCTTAATTATCTTTCATTCTCTTGTTCTGTTAAAGGAGCATCATTTTCGGTTTTTGGAGCATTAATCTGCGGTTCTTCTTGTGCTGTTGAAAAAGTAAAATCAGCTTCTGCTTGTGATGAAGCTTCAGCATCGTCTCTTTGATTTCGAGCAACTTCAACTGCTGCAAGCAACGCAACATTGGTTTCGTCTAAAGCAACTTCTTGTCCTCTTAAAGCATCAGAATGTTCACGTACCGCTGTTTCTTGTGCTCGTAAAGCATCCACTTCCCTCCTCACATACCATATACGTAACCGGAGCCACATTATGTGTACCCACGTCTTGAACATCATAAGTGCGTACGGAAGCAGAACTAAAACTATACAAACACTATCCATAAATAGTCTCATTTTCGTCATTTGCAACCTGTGCATCCCTGCAAATTATACTTATATGAGTTGAGATCAATCAAATAAAATTTGAGTGAAATGCAGAAATACTCCCGATGCTTTGCCTAATCAGTAAAAATTCCCCTGTGCTATTTTTATTACCAAATAACCCCTTCTGCTATTTTTTATTAGCAAAAATCCTCTCCTACATACTTTGCAGGAAAAATGTCAATTATACCCCACCAAAAAAATGAAAAAACACCCCTTCACCTATAACAATAATCTCCACTGTCAACTTTAAAAATTGGCAACAACACCCCTCTTAACTTTAAAAATTGACAATAACCCCCCTATGGTTTATGAATAAATTTAAATGAGTTTTTTTGCTAATAAGAAAAGAACACCGGGGGGGGGGGGGGTTGCTAATAAAAATTACACAGGAGTTTTTGCCAGTTAGGCAAAACAAAGGGGTTATTTTTGCATTTAGCTTAATAAAATTTTGGATAGGAAACTTTTGACCCAACTACCTTGTGGAATCGGATAGAATCGATGGTACAAGTGCCACATAATACTCACAACACATCCTATAAGGCGTATTCTTATAAAGTTGGTTCCAATTCGATCTGGATGTCTCATGAGTTCAATAAAAGTTTTCTTGACAAAAGCTGGTGCAGTAATGACAACTCCCAGGACTAGTGCTCGCAAAAGTCGCCACGTGTACAAATGCATGAAAGGCCCATGCCTCCGAAGATAAAACCCGAGTATCTGCACTTAAAGCAAGGAGTAAGTATGATATTTAAATTGGGCAAACATGAAATGAACTTTTGTGTGTGTACCAGGTAAATGCCATTTATTCCTTTGAAATAGAAGAGGTTGTATTCTTCGATGTTATCAAGGACATCAACTAATTCGGATCCTTTTTTGTTGAGTGATGAGGCTTCAGGTGTCAACTTACTGATTGGACAACTGCAAAAGGGGCATTTGCATTGTCGAGGTCTTGCTCGATATCTCCATAATTGCAGTATACAACCACCTGCAGGGGACAATCATGAAGGATTAAGGTATGTAAGTATATATATATTGATATTTCATATCCACATAAAGTGCACGTATCTACATTTTCACTAAGAATCCACACCTGAAACATTGAGGTACTAAGAGTTATCATAACCTCTTCTTGAAGACAAAAATAAACCAAACATATCTTTTCACTTTGTTGCCAATTTCTCTATCAAATGGCAAGGTTCTTAAAATATGTTATCTTGCAACAACGCAATGTCCAAAACTTATATGCAATTAAATGATGAGTACTTATTCATCCATATATTGCATTTCTTCAATGAAATAAAGCCCTTTTAGCTCTATATTCTACCTCCTCAACTCCAACTAAACGATGCCACACCAATCATTATTGTTGGTCAGGCATCTGGCAACAATTGTTTTGTAGCAAAGGCGCAGGGTTAAGTCACGGTGGAATTTCATGGGCCCTTGTGTGTGTGAATACACTATTAGGCTAGGGCGCTAGGGTATGCGTCTTTCCTAACACCAAATGGTATTGGGACAACTGGTAGCGCCTAAGGTCCTACATATTTTGTTCCTGAGAACCTATCTTAATATATTTCTTGGTTTTCTTTCTTCAATTGTAAAGGGCATAACTTATTTGTCTATATCAATTTCCAATCTAAAATCTTATACACTCAACACAATAATAATAAATACCCTGTAAAGCCAACATGCATGTGAAGCAATTTGTCTAAATTCTCCAATTTTTTTGCAAAATAAAAAGAAAAAAAAAAGACAATAACAACCAATTTCAATTCAGAAACATGAGAAGGCAAATCAAGAACGTTACCGCAAAACCAATGGCCGCAGTTTGCCTTGCAAGGTACTTTGAACTCCCCAAAGCAAATAGGGCAACAATCATCTTCCGGAGGTTTCTCCTTATTAAATCCTGCCTCATTATTATTATGCTTTTCTCGTATGTCACTACGAACTTCATCGGTTTCAAACTCATCAGCAGAACAATAAATTTCCTCATCTCCATTTATTTTCTCCAATGCATCATTACCAGACAATACCTCTACCCCTACCATTGCCTGGAACTAATTATATTTGAAATCTTAACTATCTCCTGAAGAGGGAAATTCAATGATCCACCTCAACCAAAAAATGGCTTGAGGTGTGATTTATTGAATTCCCTCTTCAGTACCAATGCTAAAATTTCACAATTCTACAACGTTGTTGTCTTCTCTTTCAACATCTTTCGAGCGTAAAACTACAGCATAAAAACACAAGATTAACATTTGAGCCCTGTGAATGTTTTTTGCAGAGAAGAGAAAAGTAAAAGGAGATGAGAAATATTAGTTAAAATGAAAGGACATTCCTATAAACATGTTGAAAGAGAAAAATGAATTATAACCACCAGAAATTATCTGGGATGCCCGTTAAAACAGGTCAGCTTTCTTGAATTGCATTGCTCATTTCACAAAATACATTCTATATGTACCCTTTCTAAAATATTGGCCAAGTGTATCATCCTCTTAAATTTCACATTAATTCAACAATCCTTGAGCAACAAAGATGGGGAAAAGAACAACACAAGGTGAATAAAAAAATCGATTTTTTAGGAAATTATTAAGCAGATGTAGATTGACCTATGGCCATAAATCATCTCAAAAACTAGCTCAAGAGTATTTAGTCTTCATATAATATTCTTTAAAAAAAATCACTATTCCAATAGAATAGTTAAAAAAAAAAAGGGAGCACATTAAATAACCTCAGAATACCTTCAGAAATATAGAAATTAACAAAGTTTATCGGTTGGCAGTGGCATGAGGCAAGTCATCGACTTGAAATTTGGAAGTAAATCAGTGTGTAAAACGAAGTCACAAAAAGGAACATCCGTGTAAGCGTAGCGTACAACAGTTTACAAACGCGGAGATAGCGCGAAGCTGCTATTGGTTTTTGTGAGATACCCGCATAAGTTTTCTTTCTTGAAAAAGCTAAATGCAGAAAAACCCCTGTACTTTGCATAATTGTCAAATTGTTTTCTGCGATGATGGTACCTTCTCGAAAGACTTCCTTGCCTTCCAATTTCAACCAAAAAAAATAAACTAATGGGAAAGTGGATTAAATTTACCATTTTCTATTATTAAGAATAAAAAAAATAATTCAGTAGAAAGGTCCTACTCCTACATTTATTGTTAGTCTAATTACGTGTAAATCTATGGTTCTTCAGTTGTCCTATTACTTCGTCCCTTCTACTTCTACACAACACCGCCACTCTATCTGTACCAACCCCCTTTGACAAACTTACACACTCAACAACCAGTAAAAGGTAATTTTGGGGCATATTCTTCACTCTTCTTTTTCTCTCTTCTGGATTTCTCAAAACGACATCCAAAGAGAGTCTGATGAAACATTGATCCCAAAAAATCGAGGTACAAAATTCTTAGTTCAGTTTCTCTGTATATTCCCTCTAATTCTATGTTATGCTGCGATTAATTAATTAATTAATTGCCTGTGTTTATTTGCATCCAAGTATTTTGCCAATTTGTGTAAGCATACGAAATGTATGTTTTTGTCAGTTATTTTGCTAGTGTGTTGGTGGGTTTCTTGAAACATGTTAATGTTGGGAGGATTAATTTAGTTGTTCTTGACAATGTATGAGCTTCATTTTTTGTTCATTTAATTTTACTCAAACATAGCCTTATTGATTTGTGGGAAAAGAAAATGATGATTGGGATTGATTTTTAATTACAGGAGTGTTTAATCAAACTTGGTGGCCTGTCATGACAGTAGACACGACAGACCCAAGTTATTGGTTGAACTGGAGATTCTTACTTTGTGCAATATGGGTCTTATCTGCTATGATATTTGCATCATATTTAATATGGAGATATGAAGGGTTCAACAAATCAAGAAACAGAACAAGTGAGGATGATCAGAAAGAGGAACCAGGTGTTGTGTACGATGATGAAGTTTGGGGAACATGTTCCAAATCAATTCATCCCATTTGGTTACTTGCTTACAGGATAATTGCTTTCAGTGAACTGCTATCGTTGATTCTTGCTGATGCCATCGTTTTAACTGCACGCGTATTTTTCTTTTACACTCAGTAAGACCATGAATTTTGTTTATATTTTTGGTCATAATTTCATTCAACTGGTGTATGTATGTTAATCATTTTGTTTCAAACAGGTGGACATTTACTTTGGTCACAATCTATTTTGGGGTATGTTAATACTCATATGCCGAAAACTGCATTTTCTTTTAGGGTGATTTACGACCGGACTCCCTGAGGTTTACTGGTATTACCCGGACTACACTTGCTGTTTAGGAATTTCCAAGAAAACACCCCTTACAACTTCAGGAAATATTTGCCAAATAACCCCTGTAAGGTGTTCTTGTAATTTCTGGAACTATAGGGGACTTTTGGTAATTAGGGTTTACCTGAGGGGGTCCGAGCGTAAATCACCCTTTCTTTTATTATGTTACGTATATCGAGTTTCTAGTTCTTTTATATTATCTTGTGGTAAAAATCAGATTTTTGTTTGTTGCGTTGGATTTTGTAGTTAGCGTCTTTAGTTTCAACTTATGGATGTATGAGTTACCACCAAGAAAGGGATGATTTTGTTAGTACGGATTCAGAAAAAGGATCCTATGTAGCACCAACACTCGAAGAGAATGCAGATACAACCACCATGACTGGAAGCTTGAATCACTCTCGTAGAACTGCAGCATCTGCTAGGGGATACGCCTTGCAAATAATGTTTCAGGTGAGTATTACTCAAGTTATATTTATTACGGAAAAATTGCATTTGCAGTCTCCCTGGAACTGCACCCCGCAGTGCTTTTGGTCTCACATTTTGGTCCCATCTCCTTTCCATCCATTTTTGGGCCAAAAGTGCAAAATCAGTAGTTCAAGGGGACCAAAACTGTTAAACAGAGACAATTCCGTTGAAAGGGAAAGTAGTACAATGCATGGGACCAAGAGTGCAGTACATTTTGAAAAATTGGAAACACAATTGCAATTTGTATAGTATGGGACCAAAAGTGCTGAGAGACTGGTCTTATTGGACAAAAAATACAATTTTGCCGTATTAGTACTCACCTTCTTTTCTAATTCTAATGTAGATGTGTGCTGGGGCTGTGGTGCTGACTGATTTGGTCTTTTGGTTGATAATATATCCATTTCTCTATCCCAAAAATCGCAGTTTAAATTTTGTAAGTACATTTTTTCAATTCTAAACTTTTTTGCATTACCTTATAGTAATAAACCAAACTGAAGGAAATAAGTTGTTCTCTTACTAATTTATTTATTCCCATTGCTTATTTATACATCATTTTCTGTACTTATAAGATTTTGAATCCGTACTTTCTAATGATGGTCACTATCTAATTGGATTAATTTGACTGCAGTTGGTAGTTTGTATGCATTCTGTGAATGCAGTTTTCCTCCTTGGTGATGCAAGTTTAAATCGCATGGTAACTAATTGTTTGCATTACCAAATTTTAAGTACAAGCATCGATTTATGATCAATATATAACTATAAACTCGTTGCAGAGGTTCCCTTTCTTTCGAATTGCATATTTTGCTCTATATACATGTGTATTTGTACTTTTTCAATGGATCATCCATGCTTGTTCATCATTAAGGTAATTTTTTTCCTTTTCTCATTCACATTAGACCATTATTTCTTAACATAAACAATTTACTTCTTCATTTACCGTGGAAAATTCGTTATTACTGCAGTTGGCCTTACCCTTTCCTAGACTTGTCTTCTCAACACGCTCCTTTATGGTTATACCTATATCTTTTTCCCTTTGTACTTTAGACTGTTATTTATTCTCAATGTTAAAAATAATTCTCCAAAATCAATTAAACAAAAAATTGCAGGTACTTGGGAGTTGGATTGTTGCTTCTTCCAAGTTTTGGAATCTTTTCTCTCGTATTCTGGATAAAACGACGTATTTTATCTTCTCAACACTCTTAGGTTGCTCTGACTGTGAGCTAACAATCTCTACACTTTCAACATGGAAGCCAAGGCAAGAGAGCCAACATTCTCTATTACACCCTTTTGATGCCGTTGGATTACTCTTGTTTTCATCGTTTGTCGATGAATCACAAATTGTAGGTGATGAGAAACAGGACACTAGTTTTTGCTTACTTGTTATAATACATTTCTAGGGCCAGATCCTATCAGAGTTGCGGATTGTTGTCTGACAATTTATGTCAGATTTATATACTTTATAAAGGATTATTCAGGTATACAATTCTACTAATACTTTTACTCAGTAATAATGTAATTTTTTTTTTTGGAAAAGCAATAATAATATAACTTGATAACCGAAAAAAAATGTTAATTTCACAGAGTGTATGCCATTGCAACATTATCATGTCCCCCAAATGGGAGTAAAAAACTATTTCAATAACCAATAAAGCATATCATAAGATGTAATGTCAATTGATAACAAAAGACTAGTGCACACAATGTAAATGTCAATGAAATTTCAAATATCGCCCCGTGTCTACAATGGACACAAAAAATGTTAGATTAAAAAATTTAAGACACGAGTTTTCAGAAATATCAATTAATGATTATTGAACTTCCTATACAGCTCCCTTTGCTTACACAACTGATCATTACAGGTAGGCTAGGCAATGGGCCTGTTGAAGCGAACGACATTATGCAAATTCCGGGTGTCAGTTTGGCATTTCCTACTACATTTCCTACTATGCCTTCACATATTCTCTAATGAACTGTTCCAACTGAGAGATGTCATTTGTCAAACCGGATGCTTCTGCAATTGTAACTTTGTTTGGGCACTGAGAAAATGCAAAAGCTTCTCCAGGTGTCCCCAGAGTATATTCATTGCTAATGTCTGCGGAAGATAGTGCTGTTCTTGATGCCCGAAGCTTGTCACTGTGCCAAAAAGAAGTCATCAGATCAAATTTAAAATGCAGCATACATGATTTTAGTAGGAATGGAGATGATATAATGAGGAGCTCTGCGACACAAACTTTGTAAATAGATGCAAGCGAACATGTGGTGTGGAAGATATAGATAGCAACGGGAAAGATCGATCAATATATAGCGGTTTGCCTGAGGTCATAATTATCACCAAGTTTCATAGTAACATCTTCTTTCAAGCGACTATCTCAATTCATGAAAACTATTAGTATATGTTTTCAGGGTAAGTTCCACTTTACCAGAACCAGATTTATCGATGAAATATTTTGTCGGAGTCTATGTCAATAGAAAACATAGTGATTTAGATAATCTAGTACACCTGAAGACCTGAAATCTGTAGGAATATGGACTTTAGGCCGTTCCCGTATTGTCAGCTTCGCCCATACGCATTTTTCTTGAAGCTTTTTAGAAAAATTCCACCTAGCTTAGTATTCGAGAAAACATTCAGTATTTGAGAAAAACCTAGATCATTAGGTGGACAAATTTACTTTTAGATATGTGCAAAAATGCCTATTTTGACGAATTACTTGAAATTAGCAGGTCTAAATGTGGTAACAATGTCTAAGTTGAAAATCTGAAATATGGAAGTAGGAGTACGAATGAGTTGGGTTTTCATGGATTGGATAGTGAAAAATGTCACCTGATCCCACCCGGGATCAGCTACCTAATCTTGTTACCAGTTTGAAATTACATTTTTCACCAATTTCTTTCCTCGTTGACTCTTTTTCCTTACAATCCAAGTGGTTCCCTTTTCGCTTCCTCAAATCAAGCATCAAGAGATCTCATTCTGACCTCTTTTTCTCCTTACAAATCAAACAACAATTCTTCATTTTGTTCTCAATTATTTTTTTCCAATTTTCAACCTCAAACGGTCATCTTCCTATCCTCCATTTCCTCATTCAAATTTTCCTGCTCAGGACTCCTAGGTCCTAGCTCTGTTGGTTTCCATTCGAGAGCTAGCAGCTCTCGTTCAACCAACGGCGCTTGCAGTACTGTGTAAGAATTAATGTATGAGAAGATGTAGATGACGATGTCTGTTTGAGGAGGAAAAACAGGAAGGTGAGAACAAAATGAAGATATGTTGTTTAGTTTGAGTGGTAAAAAAAGGAGAAAAGAGGTAAAGAATAAAATGAGATCTCCTGCTCTCAACTTTGTTGCTTAACTTGAGGAGGGAAAAAGAAAAGACAATTGAAAAAAAATGGTAAAAAATTTAATCTAAACGGGTACCCAATCCGAACCCGCGGGGGTGTCCCAATTCAGATACCTCAAAAATGGTGGGTGAGGGATATTGTGACATTTTACACAACCCGATTCCAAAGAACCAACCTTCGATTACCCGACCCATTCCACCCTTACTATGGCTAGCATCTTAATTTTAATTATATTCTCCTGTTGCTGAAGTGGCCCTTCACATTCCTATTCAGCTATATGACTATTTCACTAAACCCTCCCTTCCCAAATGACTTTATCATGTAGAACATATTTCAATCTCAACTGCAGTTCTCTATGTCACACATCTAGAGCATCAACTTCAGAGAACTGAAGTTCTTTCAGAATATATTATAAATTTATTCATGGCCACGTCAAACAGATGAGAATCTAGAGCTGCTTCAGATATTAAGCATAATAAAGCTATCAAAAATACTGGAGTTTACTCAAATCAAAGTCATCATAAATACAATAGTAAGTTCTTCCTTATTTTCAAGTAATTCCTTAAGCCTGATATCACACACCCGGTTTGGAACTGTTACTTCCAACTTATTTCATTTAATAATATTGCTAACTTTTTCAGTTTCGGAATAATTTTTTCCGTATAAGCATTTTTCTTTCATCCTTAATGCTCAAGTAACAAACTAGTACAGGATATTAATATCTTTTGAAATGCAAAAGTCATTCAAATTTTCCTCATATCCCTCTCCCTTTTCCCAAATTATAGAATACAGCAAATTATTGGCTGTAAAGACAACTTGACCTTCTTCAATCATTAATGCAGTTTCTCTGGCATTATGTCTGATTTCACTGATCCTAGAATATCATTCTCATTCTCATACAGAACAATCCTGTACCGTTGGTATCAACATCATCTTCTAAACTAATCTCGCTTCATCAGCCACTACATATTGGATAGGTAGAGTTGCCTTATTTACGTCAACAAATTGAATTTTCTTGATAATATTAGACCAAATGTTTCTTTTAAACAGATGTAGAATTAAGCATCTGAGAATTACAGAAACTCAAACTAATATTCAGAAAAATCAGCAATATGAAAAGCATTTAAAGACTTAAATTCCAGATGATATATAAATTATCTCACATTTCTTTCTCCAGCTGTTTTCTGATGAAATCCTTGGTATGTGCTGTAATTTTATCCACTTTGTTGCACAAGAGTAGTATTGGAATCTTTTTCTTCACAACGATTGCCTTTGTCAAAATATCATATAGGTACCTTTGGTTGGATAAAAGTTAAACAAAATGTTAGTCATTTTTGAAGCACTAAAAATCAATATGCATGTGCATGTACAGTTAAAATCAAAATATTACATACTCAGAAGCAGCACGGACATTTGGTAAAAACTCCACGGAATCCACCACAAAAATTATACCGGCTGATTGAGGCAAATACTCATCTAGCTTAGGCCGAAGTCGTGAATGCCCAGGAACATCAACAATGTGAACAGGCTTTACTTTACGCTTCTGCAAGTAACAAAAATAGGATTTACATCTATAAAATATTTTCACCTCAATTGCATAATGACATTAAAATTATGAAAGCAACCAATAGGATGAAGTACTGGAGTCTTTTATGACACCATAACACATTCCCATGTGAATATCAACATTATAGATCAGTAATAATTCCTATACCATCCTATAGTTAGGCATGTAACAGATCATGTTTATAAATTTCCAGAAAATGAATAGCATTACCTTACTTATCTCAGAATGTAGTATAAAAGTTCCCTCATTTGGTTCCATTGATGTCACAGAACCCTGATGTGAGGAGCCATCTCGAAGCTAGTATAGACAACAAATTAGGTAATAAATGGTTAGATTGAAGGACAGAAATTTCGAGCTACGACTTCAGTTACATTATCCAAATACATTCCATTTTGAAGCAAAATGTTATTTTCATTGCTACCTGGTGAAATAAAACAGTTTTGCCACTTCCACTAAGTCCAGTTAATAAAACAGTATTGAATGCTCTACGCTTGAAAAGACGAACTGCAATTGAACAAGGCATAAAGAAAGGTGAACATGTAGATACAAATACATATATATTTATATGTATAATTGAAACAAAATTAGGTTGTTGATGATATAAGCTTACTTATTAAGAAGAAGAAACTGGTAAATAGGAGCACCCCAATTGCG
Organism: Penstemon davidsonii; assembly: GCA_034814905.1. NCBI lineage: Eukaryota > Viridiplantae > Streptophyta > Magnoliopsida > Lamiales > Plantaginaceae > Penstemon > Penstemon davidsonii. The sequence continues at coordinate 32,216,145 of JAYDYQ010002533.1, read as the reverse complement.
GCGTACAGCTGTGTAGGCGGGATTTGTCCAATTAATTGTTGTGCTTCATTCAACCATTGTTGCAATTGAAACTTCAATTGCTCTATACTCTCTTTATCCATTGCTTCAATCCACAACCCCTACATTGTTTTAGAAGATTGCGATTCATATATTGTTTCTAGTTATAAAAGAAAAACATACAAAACGAATTAGATTCGAGGTTTACCTGGAGAAAAGGAAGTTCTTTTCTGATGCTCCAAGGAAACTAAGGAACCCTAATTATATTGAGGAAAGGGGATTATGATGGGTTACGGATCCAAACTAACATGTTTACCCGAAAGAAGGATACAGGTAATTGGTCATCCGTATGTGGGTCCCATATTGTGGATTATACTACTCCTTTGAATTGTTAAATTTAGGGTAAACACCACTTTTGGTCCCTCTTATCATTAACTTTTTACAGAGTGGTCCCTCTTATGTTTTTTTTCTCACTTTAGTCCCTACTATGAATTATTTATCTCAGTTTAGTCCCTTTCAAGTGATCCAACGCGGTTCCGGTAACATGTGATATGCACATGAGGGCAATTTCATCATTTCAAGTAAACTAACAGGGATATTTTCGTCTTTCTAATTTAAAAAAAATATTTAATCTCTTCCAAACTAGGCTTTCATTCCAATCCAACTTAATCGTCCATTTCGTTCCAAACTAAAGTTTTCTCCCAAAATCTTCTTCAAACACCAAAATTGCTCACCAATTAAACAATATCTCAAATAGTCTCAATAGTGAACGGACGAAAATGCCCTAAAAAATATTCATATACATGTCACGTGTTATCGGAACCACCTGATAAGGACTAAAGTGAAACACATAATTCATAGTAGGGACTAAAGTGAAACACATAATTCATAGTAGGGACTAAAGTGGAAAAAAAAACATAAGAGGGACCACTCTGTAAAAAGTTAATGATAAGAGGGACCAAAAGTGGTACCCTTAAATTTATTTATATTTTGTTATTATAATGTCTACTTAGATTTAGGCAATTACTTACTTATTACCCCTTTATTTTTTACTTTGCAATGAAATTACTTTTGGTCTTAATTTCTTTGGATTTAATCATTTATCTTTAAATCATAATATTTCGGGTATTTATCTTTTGGGTGAAGCACTTTTAGCTCTCGAGTCGATATTTTTAGTCATTTATCTTTTTCTTTTAGTCATTTATCTTTTGGACCAAATAAACAAGAGGATCTCATGCAATATTTTTTAAAAGACAATAGAATTTTCTGGAGTAAAATTAATGAACGGAAATTTTGTGTGGATTTCCCAAAATATCGTGAGTTTTATGCTTTACCCGTTTATATTTATTTTATCTTATATTTATTAAAAATCTATCTTGTAGACAATAGTTAACAAAAATAACACAAATTATTTGAAGAAAATATCTGTACATTACACGCCAAAAGGTTACGAGAAACTAATACCATAGTAGAAAGAACATCTCTTCCATTTTTAATTTATATGTTAATAGAGGATATGATATTTAGTAATAAATAAAATGGTAACCTAAGAATTCCACGATATCTTGTGTTATGTGAAATCTGCATCAAACTATCCTGTGAATTTTTTTTTTATATTAAACCCCCTTGTACTTTCAAAAACACACAATCTCCGTTAGTAACTAACACCGTTAATATTTCTTAAATTACCCCTAGATATAGTACAAGGGGATTTTGTTCAAACATGCATTCAAAAGTACAAGGAAGTTTTATGCGAACATTAAAAAATACAAGGGAGTTTTGCGCAAATGTTCAAAAGTACAAGGAAGTCTTACACAAATATTCAGAAGTACAAGGGATTTTTATGCAAACAAAATTATACAAAAATTAACGGTGTTAGTAATTAAAGGAGATTGAGTGTTTTATGCAGGATTTCAAAGTACAATTGAGTTTGATGAAAAAAAATTTACAGGATAATTTTTTGCATATTTCGCACAACACATGATAATATCATGCATTTATCCTCATTTTGGACCATTAAACACCATAATACCATTCTTTAAATGTTTACCAGTTGCCTTGGTATTGGCAAAGTCTACCAAGGTTGGTGGGCTGTGTTGTACCTCATGTTTCCTTTTATGTACAATTTTCCCGCTAAAATACAACACCTAACTAAATATTTTATTATTACATGATCACATGTAACAAAACTCCCTAACTATTAATACAGGTAGCAGAATTTCCACAATTTTGGTCTATGTTCTAAAGTTGTCACCCTCTTTCTCTATCTACACATATCTGAAATTCCTGAAGCCTCCTTTTGTGTAATTTGTTTCAGACAGTAAGTAAATATCTTAAATTAGTATTATGGTTTATTGCAATGTATATATAGATACTGTGTAAAAAGTTTGGTTTTCTGATAGATCTTGAATCTATTTTTCATCTGATGTTTCTCTTGATTGTTATCTGAGAATGGGGATCTTGGCTCATATTTTATTTTTTTAACTAAGGTTGATAATAAATGGCAAGGAAGAAGATCAGAGAGTATGATTCAAAGAGTTTGTTGAAAGAGCATTTTAAGAGGATTTCTGGGTCGGACTTGGAAATCAAATCTGCCCAGGTGAGTTAGTTAGATTCTCAATATATAAGTTGTTTCTTTTTATTTCATGGTTTTTTTTTTTACTTATTTGATTTGTCTAACTCTTTAAGAATTATATTTTTGTGTTATTTTTTTGGTTACCATTTTGCATGTTTTCAAGAATTTGATGGTTCTTCTAAAGTATTAATCTTAGAGGAAAAGAACAGATGAAAGTTTGGTTAGTATCTTAATACAAAAATTGATGTTCCCTGTTTTGTTTTATGAGTAAAATGCAAAGAAATTCCTTGTGTTAACTAGTGAAATGCATTTACCCCTTAAAGGGCGCAGTGAATATTTTTCATGATTTGCAAGAAAAGCGACTAACATATATATCTCTAGATGCCATTTTTTTTTTCTCTTGGAATAAAAATTGTCACTTAAAAAAATTGGCAATAATTTCTCTTAAAATATTAGCAATAACCCTCTGTCAAATCTTAACTTTCAAATGGGTGCAATGAGATAACAAAATTAATAACATGGGAGATTATTGCTTGAAAACGTTAACAATGAGGTATTTTTTGCTGATAAAAATAACATAGGGGGTTGTTCACCAAAATATTTTTGCGGCTTGTGGGTGAATTTGGTGTAGTTTTCTCATTCGGGATATCTAACACATATCAATTTGTTGTATTTGGTAGATGGATCCATGCTTTTCTATTGCATGCATTTAACATTTTCTTGTCCAAAGTGCAAAGTAACAGAAAAAAAATACTCAATCAGTTAGGTGTGGATGAAAATCTAGTCCATGTGTTTAAAGGTTATTTATTTGTTGATTAATATATATAGTTGGCTACAAAGTTGAGGAGATTATTCCTTCCTTTACATTTTCATTTTCATTTTCTATTAGAATTTAATGGATCAAGTCATATTGGCATCTCATCTTTTTTCACCAAATATTAGTGAAATTCAAAAATCAAGTTGTAATTTATGTTTGATAATCAAAATGAGTTAGGTAACGGAATCTACTGATTTCAGTGAACTAGTAGATAAGGAAGCATGGCTCTCATCCACAAAACTAGTTGTTAAACCAGATATGTTATTCGGTAAACGTGGGAAAAGTGGTCTTGTTGCTTTGAAGCTAGATTTGGCGGGAGTTGCCTCTTTTGTCAAAGAAAGGCTTGGTAAAGAGGTACTTTTATATTCTATCACACCATATCTTTCATTATTTCATTTGATTACTTTCTAATAATTTATAACATATGTAAATAGGTAGAGATGGGGGGGATGCAAAGGTCCTATCACGACTTTCATTGTCGAACCATTTGTTCCACATAATGAGGAATTTTACCTAAATATTGTATCTTGAGAGGCTCGGCTGCAATATTAGCTTTTCAGAATGTGGAGGGATTGAAATTGAAGAGAATTGGGACAAGGTACTTAAACATTTCAGTATTGTAATCAACTTCATTCTCAAAATAATAATAAATAAAAAAAGATATACCTTAATTTTAAACCAAATGTGAATTATGTTTTTTTCACTTTATGCAGGTAAAGACCATCTTTGTGCCAACGGGCGAATCCTTTACACCCGAGCTATGAGCTCCACTTGTGGCAACCCTTCCCTTGGAGGTATACATTCTATCTATAATCTATGCATGTATCAAATTTGTATGAATGTAGTAGGGCCATAACTTCATTATTGCTTACTCAAAATTCTTTTATGTTATACAGATTAAAAGTGTGATCGATCGAGGATTTCATCAAAGTTGTCTATGCTTTATTTTTGGGTAAGTGTAAAACTTGACCGAACGTTTTTCTCATTCTAAAAGCTATATTTAAAGTAGTTAATATGATTTTATCTTTGGACACAGATTTGGACTTCACTTTTCTTGAGATGAATCCTTTCACGTTGGTTGATGGAAAGCCTTACCCTTTGGATATGAGAGGGGAGCTTGATGATACTGCCACTTTTAAGAACTTCAAAAAGTATTTGCCGTTATTTTATTTTTGATAACTTAATTAGTAATTTTTAAAGATTCCCATTTTGTTTCTTACATGACATTGATCTTGCAGATGGGGAAACATTGAATTCCCATTACCATTCGGAAGAGTTATGAGTCCTACGGAAAGCTTTATTCATGGACTCGATGAAAAGGTACTACTCATTGATACATTTAAAGTAATTCTTTTACAATCTAAATTAAATTTGATTTGTTTTTCTTACGTTGTTATTTGTAGATGAGTGCATCTCTTAAATTTACGGTCTTGAACCCCAAAGGACGAATTTGGACTATGGTTGCTGGAGGAGGTGCAAGTGTCATCTACGCAGACACCGTGTGTTTCTACTTAATCTTATGATGCACTAAGAATGCAATATTTGTTCTCTGATATTTTGGGCTAACATCGTATTTGATCTATAGGTTGGAGACCTTGGCTTTACTTCTGAGCTCGGAAACTACGCAGAATACAGTGGTGCTCCCAATGAAGAGGAGGTGCTAGAGTTGTTATTGATGTAAGGATTAATTACATGATCATTCTCCCAAAGAACCAAACATGATTTGTGCTCATTGAGAAATATTCACTAATTAATGAATTATTTACAGTGTGCAACTGCTGAGCCTGATGGCCAAAAGCTAGAGAGCACTTGTAATAGGAGGCGGAATAGCTAACTGTACCGATGTATCTGCCACATTCAGTGGCATCATTCGAGCTCTTAAAAAAAAGGTCTATACCCAAAACTTCATTTAATTTACTAATATTAATTAATAATCAAAAAGCTAGCTTTAGCTTGAGTACTTCTAATATGCATGGTTTCTTGCTCTTGTACCTGCAGGAGGCAAATGCATTTGTATGTGAGGAGAGGAGGTCCGAATTACCAAAGAGGACTCGCAAAAATGCGTACTCTTGCAGAAGAAGTCGGCATTCCTATTGAGGTACATATATACACTTATTATACATCACAATATAACATAATAACGAAGAATAAGAAAAATCAAACTGTCGTCTTATACAAAATCCAAATAATTGAACACGCTTTTAGATCTTAATTCGAAAATTCTTTTTTCACTTGTTATATTATAGGTGTATGGGCCTGAGGCAACAATGACTGGCATATGTAAACAGGCTATTGAGTGAGTGCATCAGTGCAGCTGCTTGAACTTTCCAATTCTGATTTACACTTTTTTTTTGTAAAATTTTGTTTGCTTTTCATGAAATTTAGTCTAATGTTGTATCCACTGTTCCAGGAACTTAAAACTGTACTTTTCAGTTTTGGAATTAAAAAATCGTTTTATTGCCGTTGTCATTTTTAGCTTTTTTTTAAAGAAATATATTTTTTTCCGTGGTTGAAGTTTGCTAAAGTAATTATGATATTTAATTGGAACCAAATATCATAAAATTTCACAATTGACTAAAAATGATTTATATTTAGGAGGTTAAACATCTTAAATTCACGATATATATAACTAAAAGTAATTCAATTAAGAGCTTTTCACCACTAGACCATACTCAATCTCAATTCTCAACCGACTAAACATGTAGCTTATTAGTACTTTTCTTGTATCACAAAACTTGAGCGACTGTAAATTTATAATTATAGTCCAAAATGTTAAACTAAATTGGCAACGTATATAAGAGCCTAAGATTTGTTTGTCTCGCTTTTCAGAAAGCATTTGTTGTGATTGCTTTATCATTAGAAAACATATGTGAGGCGTACATGTGCGTATTTTGGTAGTGGCATAAAATAATTTGAGGGTGGAAAATGCAACTAAATTTTTTTCTAAAAGAAATTGCAACTAATTTTAATAATTCGGGGGTAAAGTGCTTATTTTGTATTTTTTGGTGGTAAAATGCAAAAAATATTTAATTTTGAGGGGTGAAATGCACTTTTCTTGAAATTTAGCTAAACACAAATTTTGCAACACGTGAATTGTAGAACACGTGAGGAGCACGTGCCAGTCAAATTTGACGTCATTGATGAAAAAATTGTGGAATTGATCCTATAATTAAATATTACTACCAAAGTTTGTCCCAAATATTTTCTAGTTGACAAATTTACCCCACAATACGCAAATTTGAAGCATTTCAATCACCATTGTATATATAGTTAAATTATTAATCATATTTAATAAATTTTATATATTATTATTAATTCTCTTAAAAAAATTAGATTTTATAAGTTAAATAATTTAAGATATATAAATTATTTAATTTATATATTATTATATAAAAGCTAATTAGTTTAAGATATATATATATATATATATATATATATATATATATATATATATATATATGTATATATGTAATCTAACTATTTTAAGAAATTGAATTGTGGGACAAATTTATCGACCAGAAAACATGTGAGGCAAATTTTGTCAGCAATCTTTAATTATAGGACCAATTCTACAATTTTTCATCAATTCCGTAAAATTTGACCTGCACGTGCTCCTCACGTGTTCAATTCCGTCATTAATTTGACAAAAGTATGAAATGTGTAACGTCCCGTCAAATAATGGTACCAAATGTGTCGGACAAAATAATTGTTGTACCAAATCCTTAAAGTAAGATAAATTATAGTACCAAAAGTGAAATTCACATGTGCATTTTTCGATCAAGAAAAATGGCTTAATATAATTTGAGGGTGGAAAATGCAACTATATTTTTTCTAAAAGAAATTGCAACTAATTTTAATATTTCAGGGGTAAAGTGCTTATTTTGTATTTTTGTATGGTAAAATGCAAAAAATAATTAATTTTGAGGGGTGAAATACACTTTTCTTGAAATGTAGCTAAACACAAATTTTGCACAATTTCTGAGTTTCCTAATTAACATAAAGATATTATTTTTAATAGAATCTATTTATTTGACCAAATTTTTATTTCTCCCTAATTTAATTTATCATATTGATTAATATCATCCCATTCCAATAACTGACTCTTCTCTTTCATAAGGAGAAGAATACGCCAAACCATTAATCGCCAAACCATTAATCCATCCTCTCTTTCTTTGTCGTGATCTCTAAACACGTACTCCAATAATATTAAGATTAAATGTCTCACAATTTACGGTTAAGTCTAGGTTAAATGTGGTTAAGTTAGAGTTAGGCCCAAATCATTTAAGTTACAATGGCTCAATATACGTGAAATAAACCTAATTAAAGGTGCATCTTCAATTTCTCCTCCAAAATTTGGTCTTCCATCCGGAAAATTCTTGGCCAAACCCATCCAACCACCAAGCAAGTGTATTGTACTTGCTTTGTGATTGGTCATTCTCCTGGAATTTACATCCAATCCCAAAACAAGTGTATTGCACTTGCCATGTAATTACTTTGGGTTCGGCCAAACCCTGGGTAAGAATTTCCCCTTCCATCCTATATATAGCAGAATTAAAGGAACCAGTCTCTCTCCAACCTTGTTAGTGTTGTTTCTGCTCGAGTTCGATTGTTTAGGGTTAAATATTGCTCATATTTGGCACCCTTGATGTATTTATCTATGTTTTTTACTCCAATAAATATTCTTTTTCTTTCAGGTGATTTAGTTTTTCCTGTTCTTTTTGTGATCCTTCAGGCAAGTTTTTCCTTTTCTTTCTAGCGCGCAGTTTGACTTGTTGCAGATTTTGATTGGTTTAGAAGACTAGTTAATAAGATGGCGGAAAATGTAATGAATCCCATCTTCTCTGAAGAACAGGAAAATACTGAAGCTGGTTCTGTGAGTTTTGTCAGAGGTAAACTTGCGGACTTAAAGATAAAAGATAAGGAAACGAAAGAACTGAACGGAAAGTGTTCAAAAGCCACGGCTGATGAGTTGCTCATAGAAATTGAAGAAGGGTTTGGTATAGAAAATGTAATGAATCCCAAGTTCTCTGAAGAACAGAAAAATACTGAAGCTGGTTCTGTGAATTTTGTCAATTGTAAACTTGCGGACTTAAAGATAAAAGATAAGGAAACGAATGAGGGTCGGGAAGAATTGAACGAAAAGTGTTCAAAAGCCATGACTTATGAAGAGTTGCTCATATCAATTGAAGAAGGGTTTGGTATAGAAAGACCCTGGAGGAAATTTTTTGAAAGAAAAGAACATGATTTCATCTTTCCAGAGCTTGGTCCATATACTCTGGATTTCTCCAAGTTTAGTGGTCAATATATGGTGGCAGCTGGACGAAAAGGTCAATTGGCCATCTCTGACATGGACAGCATGGAGATCATTAAACTACTCCAGGTTAAGGGAAGAGTGCTTGATGTTTTTATGCACATGAACAATCTTTTTGCTGCTGCATTAAAAAAGTATCTGTATTTGTATGACATCGAAACTTTTACTAATTGGAAACGCATCCAGGCACATGGCGATGCCTCGAAATATCAGTTCCTGAACACACGACTCCTTTTGACATCGATCAACAAATTTGGGAAGCTTCGTTAACAAGATATTACCACAGGGAAGATGATTGGCAGCTACCGTACTGGTAATGGTGGATCTGATAAAATGCAGCTCAATCCCATTGGTGACACGATCGCTGTAGGCCATACTAGCGGTGTAGTAGCTTTGTGGAAACCCAGCAGCACTGCTACATGTATAGCCCACAGGCCGTGTCATACGGGAAGTCCCATCACAGATATGGCTTTCCACCCGAATGGTCATCTCATGGCAACAGCTGGAATGGACATGGAAATAAAGCTTTGGGATTTGAGGACATACCGACTTCTCCAAACATTACCAGGCCATGCCATAAGTCTTGATTTCAGTAATAAAGGTTTCCTTTCTGCTGCCTCGAGATCATCTGTACAAGTGTTCGGAGATTTATCTGGCGCCTCCCAGTATGAAAGCCGCTATATCAATCATACCATGCCTAAAGGTTCCATCATAAAGAAAGCGATGTTTAAGCCAAAGCGCAATGTTTTGGCAGTAGGGCATTCAAAGGGTTGTTAGGCTAAGATAATTCCTGAATCTGGAAATCCATTTGAAACACCACCTAAACAGAGAAACCGGCCGATGTTCGCCCTGCAAAATAGAGTTTCTGTGAATCCTAAAAGGAAGAGAGAAGAAAAGGCCAGTAAATTGCTCAATAAGAAAACAAAAAGGTTAGAGACCAAAACGGTTACTGGAGCAACAAGTAAAGAGCGGCCCGGCCGGAAGCCAACAACTTGAATCTTATTTGTTTTTTTTTTTCCTTTCTTTGTTCGTGCATTTTAGGAAATAACTTAATTTTATGTTTACATTTATTTTCTAATATTATTGAACTTCTTAAACTTTCAACTCATATGGGACATTTAGTCTCAATATTAAATGTAAAGGAATCTGAATATTAGTATTATACTATTATTTATCTGACAAAAAGTAATACTTCATAAAATGGATTCAATTTAAGGTGTTATAAGAAAATTTGTCTGAGTTTTATGGTGACGTGACATTGTTGGCTCTGTTATGATTGAAATGCTTTATTTCTGAAGTATGTGTGTGATCGAAGATTTAATATCCATATATAAGAATACTTGTTTGTGTGATCAGGTGCTGTGTTGTGGCCTGTGGGTGAAATCTCATTAGTAACAGATCGACAAGGCAAACAAATAACGCAGTGTGTCATTTTCTCTCTTCAATTATTGCATAAACTTTCTTGATTCAATTACAAATATTTATCTTGATGTTAATTGACCAGAATAAAATTAATTTCGATAGGTAATGATTTTATTCCTTTTAAGTAACACATTGAAAATATCTCATTTTGTATGGCTGAACTCCCTTTTTGTGGTATCCAGTAACGATTTGAACTATTATGTGAGTTTAGATAACAATTGATTGTTTTACGACGTACGTAAAAAGAAAAATTAAGTTACCTTGAATACATAGCACTACTATTTGAGATCTTAATTATATCATTTTCTTTAGAACTTTTTCTTTTTTTAGTGTCAAGGTTTATTGCAATGTGATTACAATAGTTAAATTGACAACTACACTTAACTTGGCTAATCCGCCCTTGTTAATTATTAATGGAGATTACAATAGTTAATTTTTTTCTCTTTTGTTAGTTTTTCTGTTTCCGGAATCTTATTTTTGGTTAAATCTAGTTCATTTAGTAAAACTAGGTAGTCAATTAGGAACTTTATTGAAGTTGTTTCAGGATTTACTAATTGTTAGCAATTTTTTTTAAAATTATTTTTTGTAGTATTGTAGCATCTTGTACTTGAGATAATATAGCATTAATTGTTACTAATTCTTGGAGTCTAAAATTTGTGGTATGAGGTGATACAGATAGATCTCTATGTGCCTTGAGTTTCTTAGTTGTTTGCCTAATTTTCTAGTTTCAATATTAGCATCTAGTTGTTGGTATTTTCTCAGTGTACACAGATGAAAAATTTGGTACAGAAGACGCAAAATAGAAAAATTGATACTATAATAATGGAAACATTCAAGATTGCTATGCCCAACATCATATATATATATATTGTCTATGTTACTCTCCCAAACAAAGAATCAGGTTTGTCATATACAATGTTTTTCTCCTTTTGTTTATCAAATCAGTTTGTTTTTAATTTCTGAATTATGTCCATAAGGATAGATAGATATATACTGTGTGTTGTGGGTGAAATCTCATTAGTTGACATGTCTCTCAAGTGTGGGGCTACATATATTGGGTATAAAAGTTTTGCTTAATAACTTTTACAACAGTCTACCAAGGAAATTTTAAATCAGTCTTTGAATTGTTGTAATCAGGCGTGATGAGTGTACGGATATTTGTCGTTATGTCATGGGTAAACATCAATAATGATCCTCTTTATCATTAATTTTTTACAGAGCGGTTCCTTTTGTATTTTTTTTCCACATTTATCATTAATGATCCCCACTATAAATTATTTGTTTCAATTTTGTTATTTTCAGGTGGTCCAAGGTGAACTAAAGTGCCAAAACAATTTTATGAGGGACTAAATTGATAAATAAACAGTTTTATGAGAGACTAAATTGATAAAAAATGATTTTATGAGGAACTAAAGTGTAATACTATAAGTAAAACGCCTCTTGTAAATGACTAAAGTGAAACAAATAATTCATAGTGGGGACTAACATAGGAAAAAAAACACAAGAGTGACCACTCTGTAAAAAGTTAATGACGAGAAGAACCATTAGTGGTGTTTACCCTTATGTTATCTATCACAGTAAAAATTAGTTTTGATCGAGATGTATTTAATTTGTTGTTTGCATAAAAGTTCTTCACTTTATATAACTCCTTTCTGGCATTTAGCTAAGAGGTTTGATAATGTTTAATAGTCAAGATAATATGGTTTTTCTAATGTATCTATATAGTAATTCAGTATAATTTTTCTTCTATCTTTATGCTAAAGAAGTGGAGTTCAGCCATATATTCCATGAAACGAATATTTCTCGATGTATTCAAAGTATGTATAATATAAACAACCGTCAATATATTATTACCCCCAAACAATTGGTAACAGCGGTCTTGAAACCACAATTTTGAAATTGCAATAATTTTTAGTTGAATTCGACCTGAATGATTGAGCCTATAATTTGTGTTGACTAGCTTATGGCTCTAATTAGATTATTAAGATTAATTATTAGTTGGGTTTGGACCATATACTAGACCAAATAATTTTTACTTCATGCGCTTTGGGTTTGGGTCCACATGTTACAAAAATGAAAATGGAGTTGATTTGTTTGCATTCGAAAGGTCACAAAGTTTTTAGTTGAGTGAACACCCCTAGGACTATTATGTGAAAATATATTATCACTCTTCCTATTGATCATCAGCTTCATCAAATTGTTGCTTCATGAACTTAATTAATTATTCTACACCATCATATTACACAAATAGGAATATGGAAATCACATATAATTGTATTAAATTGAAAAACCACAAAAATTGAAAAATCTTTACCCCAGATGCACTTTTTTTGGTCATTTTAACATATTAGAAAATTATCCAATATACAATATGGATTTAGATATTTGCACAAGACTTCCAAAAGTTAACGTTGCTTTATATAGAATGACATGTATGCCCCTTAAAACTTATTTAGATGTTTGATGGGGGCTAAAATGCAATTGCTTTTTAAATTTCAAAGGGGTAAGTGCAGAAAATGTATTTCTAAGGGGTTAAGTGCGACAATCGGACACTTTTGAGGGGCAAAACGTGAATGTCCATAATAATATCAATATGATAGTAGTTTATGGTGAATTTAGATTATCGATTGATCTAATGTGAGTCAAATCAATTCTTAAATTAAATGATTTTACTGGAAAGTAGTTTTGGAATTATATAACAATACATTGAAATTGTGGTTTTCGAAAGTTCAATTTTTTTAGCTTTTGACTTTTTCGCATTTGAAAATTAAAAAGTAATTATGATATCTGGAATTAAACATCACAAAATTTCACAATTAAATTAAAAGTGATTAATGCTGAGCTGAAAAAAGGAAATTAAAAGTGGTTTTGAATTTACAATAAGAACTCAAAATTAATTCAAGAGTTCTCACTAGTAGACGATACTCAATCTCAATCGGCTGTAAACATGTAGCTTATTAATATTTACTCTAAAAATTTCGTGATTATTCAAAAGGTTGATGCGATGTATTCCACCAGTTAACTGAAGACTTGCTTATTGGTATATCGATCAGTCCAGCACGGATTGAAATATGAGCCAGTTCGACATGATTCTTTTGAAAACACAATGCACCTAGACAAATAAGGAACAAGATGAATACATAGGTTAAACGAGCATTCCACACCGGCACACCCAAAAGGTGCCCCATATAGGTCTTCCCCGAAAACCCCCAGTAACAAAGGTGCTAAAACACTTTAGAGGTGTCCTAAAACTTAAATGTACAAGAAAGCAAATAAATGGAATAAATGAAGATAGAGAACCTACAAGAAATTTGTGAGTTTCCTAAGCAAGATAAAGAAACTATTTTCAGAAAAGCCAAATTCATATTTCTCCTAATATTATAACTTCATTGATTAAATAATCATGAACTGGCTTATAAGTCATAAGTCATAACTCATAACCATATTCTTACAACCACTGCAGATGCACATAGGGACTAGGGGTCTATAGACCCCCTCAACTTTTATTTTTATTTTTAATGTAATTGTAATATTTATTTTGATTTTAAAATACAAGCTTAAATATGATAACTTAATTCAAAATTCTTGTTATCCCAACCCAAATAAAATAATTGGTCCAAATTTCAGTTAAACCCAAAAACTTGATCATCATAAGTCCATAATCATCCCAAAAACCTTTGCCCAATGACTATCGAATTTGATTGATTGCATCAATTGCATTCACTTTTTTCTTAAACAAGTACTTGCATCTTGGGTACATCATAAATTGAAATTTTCAAGCAACCAAGAAAACTTCCTTGAGCTTTTAAGCTTTCTAGCGGATGAAAATGAGGTTGCTAGAGCCGTTATTTTACGGAATGCCCCGGAAAATCTTAAATTGACGGCTCCATCAATTCAAAAAGACATTGTCAATGCTTGCTCAATTGAAACTATCAGTGTTATTATTAGAGAGCTCGGTAACGAGTTATTTGCTATTCTTGTCGATGAATCTTGTGATATATCTTGTAAGAAAAAATTGTCGCACGCCAAAAAAAACCATTGCATGCAAAAAGAATAAAATTGTGACAAATTTTGTTTTCCTCACATAAATTGAATTTTTTCACATAAGATAGTCAAATATGACGAATATGTTTTTACATTACCCTTTTTTTCCGTCACATATAACAAATTTGTAGCGGGGTACCATATGTAATTATAAGTTTGAGTGTTTGATTTAATTTATTTTTTGTATCTACTTTAGGCCCCTAAATAAAATTACTGGATCCACCCCTGCCTGTTGGGTGTTTGGGATATGAAAGGCTAAGAAAATAATTTTAGCAAGACAAAGTAGACTTATTATTTCATCAAGATAATAAGGCTACAATATTTTGAGGCTTTTTGCACTAAGCCTTCACACAAGAGAATAAATTTTCAACTAACTTGCTAATTGATAGATTTTTTCTATATGTAAAATTCTACACACTACATACATATATATAGACCTATGAACAACCTTTCTACTCTACACTAGAAGCAACTAGATTAATTTGTTGGATACATTAATTTAATTCAAATTTAATGGCTAAGCATGCATGACAAGCTTCTTGAGAGTTCTTCAATGCTAAGGCTTCAATCTGATTGGTTGATTTGGATGACTAGAATGTAATTCTAGATAAGTCTTTTGTGATGCAAACTTTGACTATAAATCATCAAAGTATGATTTCTTCATGCTTAAGTAACTTCATGCTTAAGGAATTATGAATTAATTTTAACAGTGCCTACAACCTCTCATGACCCATTCAGTGTTAATGAACGAGTCATATTCCCTCAACCTCTCATTTCCATAACTAACTCTTCTCTTCTATATAAGTGGAAGAAGATAAAGAATTTTTTATTGAAATGAAATGTTAGCATCACCTCAATTGGCTTTAAAGAAGTAGTGTACGGCATCATTTAGGCTTCCATCGTCGCCGCCCACAAGCCACAACCTGCCCTGCGCCGATGTTCTCACCACTAGCCGCTTGTGGACTAACCTTCACAGCGGACTTACTTCGATTTCAAGCGGATGGTAGTCAGGACATCCGCACAATGTAGGTTGTTGGCGGCGACGGCGGCAGATGCCTCAATGATGACATGGACTGTTCATTCGAGCTCTTAAAGAAAAGGTCTATCCACAACATTCTCACTTGTTTATCTTTGGCGAGTAAATTGGGTGGAAGGACCAAATGTGGTTATTAATATTAGTTAATAGTATGGATTTTTTATAATCTAATATTTATAGGACTAAATATGAAAAAAGTCAAATAGAGGATGGAAAATAAAATCTTGCCTTAAAATTATTGTAAACAGTTTCTCTACAAATTGATTAATTACAGAGAATCCACTCTTACAAAATAATACTCCCTCGTTTTTAAATTTTTATTACTATTTTCTTTTTAGAATGTCCCTGTATAACACTTTTTTTCGATAAATGAAATTATTTTTTTCAATAATACTCTTTGACATAAGATAGTGATTTGACACCATTAAATCTCAACCCCTATTTTTATAGGCCAATATGTAAAAATAACTAAAAATTTCACATTTTTAATTTTTATCTAAAACTTCGTGTAAAAATTAAAAGGATAAAAAAAAAAAGGGGAAAAACAACACTAAAAAATGGTCGTGCCTGAATAAAAACAAGGCACAGTTGCACCACTGTTGCAAATTGATCATGTTTGTCTCATAACTTATTCTTTTTCCTTTTGATAATTAAGTTTGTCCCACAACTAACAGAACAAAATCATTATTTTAATTATCAAAAACAAAACAGAATAAAATTTCCCGAAAACAAACAAAGACTAGGACAAATCAAGCACGTGAACTGCCAAATAAGATTTATCCAGCTCTGCTTTTTCTAAAGACATGCTATTGTTCTTTCTGAATCAATCACACCCACATCCCTTCAGTCCAAATCACTGAATAAAAAGTAGTGAAATTCAGTATTTGGTTTCCCCAAAAAAATACAACTAGCTTCACATTTTTTTTTAAAGCTTTCAACCTAATTTAATAATCTGTCCACTCAATATTTTTGTTCTTTTATTTGACCATAAATCTTAAAACTTGAATGGAAATTTGGAAAATAAAGAGCCCGCTTGTTCCGCTTTTTAAATATTAGCATTTTAATGATTATTAAAAATAAACAAAAAAATTTTCCTTTCAGAAAAAGGCTTATCACATAAGTTTTGCTTTCAATTTTCAAAATCTATCACATCTGAGTATCAAATCTTCTATTAGGACATTTTGAAAACAAAAACACAGAGTAAGAATTCAAGTAAAGGTAAGTAGACATTTTCGAGAAATCATATTGTATAATTGAAGTAAAAATGGAAAAAGAAATATCATTTGAGAAAAGGTTATTTTTCCTTTTCGTTTTACATTGCACACCTTGGCATTAAGTTTTGGACCTTTATGCAGTGTATGTACCTTTCTGGTAATAGTAAAGTGACATATTTGAAACAGAAAAAAAGAAAAGATAGGGAGTGTGAGTAAAAGTGTGATAGGAGTATACGATGAAGAATTATGTGAATATATTTTTGTTGGGATCAGTTAAAACACAAATAACATGAAATTCACACATTAATATCAGATTCCCCAGATCTCAAGGCTCTCAGAATTTCAGGTCTGGTCTCTGTTTTTGTTTTGTCAAAAAAAAAAAATAGACTTTCATTCTCTTGGTTTCCCTCCATTCCAAAATGGTGTATATTTAGTGCCAAGCTCTGTTTTTTGGTTCAAAGACTGAAACTTTATAATATGGGTTTTGTTTCTTATCTAGACTTGGTGGATTCTTGATACCTGAAAGAGAAAATTTGAGGTTGCTTTGGGGGCAGAAGTGGAAAGAGAGCAATTCTTTTTATGGCAAAGTAGAAGTTGGTTTTGCTTATAAATTGTTAAGGGAATGTTTGGAGGCTGTGAATTGTTAAGGGAATGTATTGTTCTTGAATTGGAACTAATTTTTGTTATGTGAGTATGGAAAGAAGAAATTCTCAGCTCTTGAAAGTGGGGTTAGTGATTTTGGCAATGATAGAGGTTTCTTATTCAACTCTATCTCCTTCTGGTGTAAATTATGAAGGTAAATTTCTAGTTTTTTAATAATTTTCAACCCATATACTTGCCATTTTTATGGAGTCTTATCATATATATTTTCATTCTTGTATTGCATAGGGACTACATACCACTCCCCTTTTAACACTCACTAACTAATTTACTTTGAAACATGGATGGAAATTTCTTCAAGTTTCTACCAAAAACATTTAAGGTTTCTGTTTTTGGGTCAACCGAAATGAAAATATTGAGTAGTTTCTACTTCCGCATGTTTCTTTAATTTGCAAATTTTTCAGATATTTTCGGAAATCTCCGAAAAGTTTAGAAAAGATTCTAATATTTAAATGACGAAACATAAAAATAGCACGAAATTTTAATCAATGGTTAGAAGTGCAGTCTTCAAAGCTGTATTTTTGTGCTTGTTTTTGACAACAAAAATAAAAATTCTTTCTTTGATGATTGCAGTGGTAGCTTTAATTGCTATAAAAAATGTCTTGGAAGATCCATATAATGTGTTGGAGAATTGGGATGCAAATTCTGTGGACCCTTGTAGTTGGAGAATGGTTACTTGCTCCCCAGATGGCTATGTTTCTGCTCTGTAATAAGTTTCCCAACACTAAACTGATCAATTCTATACTATATATTGCTCAAACCTTTATTTACTTGCACTGATATTCTTGACAATAATTTATCAAATGTTTGTTATCAGAGGTCTATCTAGCATGAGCTTGTCCGGAACCTTATCGCCTGGAATAGGGAACCTCACTAACTTACAGTCTATGTAAGTTTCTCCATTCACTCTTACTCGTTGTCCTTTTTAATTCAATATCGCTTCATTACATTCGAATTAAAAACATAATACTGTAAATCAAGAATTTTTATGGCTTAATTGCAAGAAGTTTTGTGATTTATAATGTCTTTTGATTCATATAGGTTGCTACAAAACAATGATATTACTGGTCCAATTCCAGTGGTAATTGGAAAGTTAGAAAAGCTTCAGACACTTGATCTCTCTAACAACAAGCTTACTGGTGAAATACCAAGTTCACTAGGGGATCTAATGAACTTAAATTATTTGTGAGTGTTTGGGACTTGGTCTGATTTAAACTTGTGGAGGAATATTCATTTGGAAATTCCATTGGCTTTAGATTGACTCCAAATGTTTTCTATTCTTTGAGCAAGACAGGAGGCTTAACAACAACAGCCTTACTGGGCCAATTCCTGATTCCGTTTCCAAAGTCGAGAGCCTCACCTTGGTGTATGTCTTCATGATTAACTCGTACTATGTAATTGATACCAATGGAAAGACCGTAATTTTTTTTTTCCTTTAATATGTTAAAAAATTATTTATAGTTTTATAATGCTTGCAGGGACCTTTCTTTCAATAATCTCAGTGGTCCATTGCCCAAAGTTTCTGCTAGAACTTTCAAGTGAGTTAACTATCTATTTTTAATATTTCAAAAATTTGTTTTACTGATTAATGTAGCCTAATTGCTTCAATGGCTATTAGGATTGTAGGAAATCCTTTAATTTGTGGGCTGGCTTCACAAAACAATTGTTCTGTTGTCTATCCTGAACCATTGTCCTTCCCACCAGATGCCATCAAAGGTTAAGATAAAAAACTTCATCTTTTTTTTTTTCCATTTTATTTCTATTACGGTGTCTAAATACTTGTTTTTTCTCTCTAGATAAATCGAAATCTGGTGCAAAACATCATGTTGCTGTTGCTTTTGGAGCAAGCTTAGGTGGTGCCTTTTTATTAATAGCAACTGGCTTGCTCGTTTGGTGGCGATATAGGCAAAATCAGCTGATTTTCTTCGATGTTAATGGTATTTCCTATATAGAACTTTCAATGAGTTATTCGATATTGGCCTTCTGAACAATGATTTTTTTGTTTGGCAAATCAATATGATCTAGAGGTACGATTAGGTCATTTAAGAAGATACACATTTAAAGAGCTCCGAGCTGCAACTAACTACTTCAATACAAAGAACATCTTGGGAAAGGGAGGTTTCGGCATCGTATACAAGGGCCGATTAAAGAATGGGACTTTGGTGGCTGTCAAAAGGTTAAAGGACTATAATGCCATTGGCGGTGAAATTCAGTTTCAGACAGAAGTCGAACTTATAAGTTTGGCTGTCCATAGAAATCTTCTCCGCCTTTGGGGATTTTGTTCGACTGAAAACGAACGGCTTCTCGTTTACCCTTACATGCTGAATGGAAGTGTTGCATCTAGGCTCAAAGGTCAGGAAATCCTTCTTTACAATATACTTCATTCGCTATCTCTCAGGTAAATCCTTAATTACACTCCCTAGCCTTGCTGTTTCAGAAATTACAAGAACACCCCTTCTAGTTTAACCTGTTTTACCACAACGTCCCCTACAAGGGGGTGTTTTGTAATTTTTGAAACATCAAGGGGTTTATTGTAATTAAGATTCACCCTTACATTCCAAATGGTAGCGTTGCATCTAAACTCAAAGGTTGAGAACTTTTCTTTACAATATAACTTTAATCTAATCAATTACTTGGTCGAAAATTTATTATTTTAGGATTTTCTTTTTAGATAATGTACAAGGAAGACCAGTGTTAGACTGGTCGAGGCGAAAAAGGATAGCATTGGGCACGGCTAGGGGGCTAGTTTATTTGCACGAGCAATGTGACCCGAAAATTATTCATCGTGATGTTAAAGCAGCTAACATTTTGTTGGATGAAGACTTTGAGGCAGTGGTTGGGGATTTTGGATTGGCGAAGCTTTTAGATCACCGAGACTCTCATGTTACCACGGCAGTTTGTGGCACTGTTGGCCACATAGCTCCCGAGTACTTATCAACCGGTCAATCATCTGAAAAAACCGACGTTTTTGGATTTGGAATCTTACTTCTTGAACTAATTACGGGCCATAAGGCGGTTGACTTTGGACGAGGGACCAACCAAAAAGGGGTGATTCTTGACTCGGTATGTACCTTCTTCCTCAACAAACAACTTTATACATATTTAAACTTGTTTGGAATCATTGAGTGTGTTTATAATTTCACCTAACCAGTGAAATGCAAATACCCCTATGCTTTGCCTCATTAGAAGAAAAAAGACCATGATTTTGCAAGAAAATGACAAATATACTCCCACCAAATAATGCGAAAACACCCCTTATAACCTAAAATATTGACAAGAGTCCCCCTTTTAACTTTGAAAATTGGCAATAACACCCTGTTCGCTTAGAAAATTCACAATAACCTCCCTATTGATTTATGATGGAATTTTAGAAGGGGTTTTTGGCTAATAAAAAAATAATACATGGGGTTTTTGCTAATAAAAATAATACATAGGGATTTTTGCTAATTAAACAAAGCACATGGGGTATTTTTGCATTTAGCTCAACTTTTTTAATCATATTTACTGCAACTATTTTTTAGGTAAAAGAGCTACATCAAGAGGGGAAATTGAACCTTATCGTGGACAAAGATTTGAAGAGCGATTATGACAAGATTGAACTAGAAGAAATGGTTAAAGTAGCACTTCTTTGTACTCGATTTAATCCTTTGCATCGGCCTAAAATGTCTGAAGTGTTGAGGATGTTAGAAGGTGATGGCTTAGCAGAAAAGTGGGAGCAATCGCAAAATGTTGATACTCCAAGGTACAAATCATTCGAACATCCTCTCCAAAGATATTCCGATTTTATAGAAGAATCGTCCCTTATCGTTGAGGCCATGGAGCTCTCTGGCCCGAGATAGCCTTTGTGCATGCTTTCATGTTGCCGTGTCTGATCGATCGTCTTTGTTGTGAGGTTATGCTTAGATGAAATGCATTAGATGCTGTCTATAGTTGTTAAGTTCATATAATCACCTGTAAAAAGATAGGAAAGTTATGTATAATTATTTTGTTCATTTGTTCAAAGTACTTGTTTATTGAGCTTTCCGCCAAATTCAGAGGTCAAATATTGCTATATTACGGTTAGAGACGTTAACGGAGCGGATTTTACTACGGTCTTGACTCAAATTCAATCCATTTTTTTAGGATCACAAATGAGGTTAAATGGAATGAAAATGGAGTTAAAATTATTCAAGTGGTTAGAGATTTTATTTTAATGGAAAGAGTAAATGGCATTTTTTGTTCTCCTTATGGGTTAAATTTTTCACTTTCATCCCTCTTAAATTTTTTGTAGTAGATTCGTCCCGCTTATCGACGTAGTGTAACACATTCGTCCCTCTTAAATTTTTCGTAGAAGATCCATCCCTCTTATCAATATAATATAACACATTCGTCCCTCTTAAATCCAAAATACATCAATTTTCGTCACTTTTATGATATATTTTGAATTTAAGTGATGTATTTTGGATTAAGAGGGACTAATGTGTTACACTACATTGATAAGAGGGACGAATCTGTTACGAAAAATTTAAGAGAGACAAATGTGTTATACTAAAATGATAAAAGAGACTAATGTGTTACACTACATTAATAAGAGGGATAAATCTGCTATAAAAAATTTAAGAGGGACAAAAGTGTAAAAATTATCCCATAAAAAGGATCAAAAATGCGATTTACTCGATACGAATGCGGATATCTCTGTTCCAAATCCAGAAGCCTCAAATATAATCACTTAAATTCTGGAATTGTGACCTTGGTCGTTTTCAACAATAAAAAGCATTTATTTATTAATCTGGGCCTTAACCAAAATTAATGATGAAAAAAACCTGAATCCCATGGACACGTGGCGGAATACTAACGGTCGGGATTGTGGTTCTGTGATTTTTAATCTAGAGGTAAAAAGTACTAGCACGT
The DNA here is from genome assembly GCA_034814905.1 of Penstemon davidsonii. Classification (NCBI taxonomy): domain Eukaryota; kingdom Viridiplantae; phylum Streptophyta; class Magnoliopsida; order Lamiales; family Plantaginaceae; genus Penstemon; species Penstemon davidsonii. Next base: position 32,194,179 of record JAYDYQ010002533.1, on the reverse strand, counting down.
GCTCGCACACAGTTGAATTCAACCGTAGGAGCAGGACAGGACGCGTGTCGTTTGTTCAAATATCCGTGTCGGCGCCATTGTACGGTTGCTGCTGTAGTCCGTAAAAATAGTCATGTGACAGAAATGCCCTTAACGTCTTTCCCTATTTACTTATATTGTATACTTATTTACAAATTTTTAAGATAACTAATTAAATTCTTGTAAAAAAAAAACAAAAAAAAAAAAAACAGAAAACTAATTAAATTAAAAATGTTAAGAGCGTCAAAAAAAGTAAATATTTCATAAATCTTCTAAGATTTGTTCTGACATGTGAAAGGTAGTAAAAAGTGATATATTCCTTGGTGCAAAAGTAATAAGAAAGTGGGGGTAAATGCAAAATACTCTCTTGTGTTATGTTAAACCTGCAAGAAACTACCCAGTGAAATTTTTATTGCGCCAAACTTCCTTGTATTTTCAAAAATCCTGCAAAAAACACCCAATCTATATAAATTATGTCGTTTTGGATCGATATATTTCAAGAAATCATTTTTAAAATACTTCAAGTTGGTCCCTACAACTTAACGTGATATATTTTTGAAATATTTCTTCAAATATATCTATCCAAAATGACCTATTTTTTACAAATTAGGTGTTTTTTGCAGGGTTTTTAAAAACACAAAAAAGTTTGGCCCAATAAAAATTTTATAGGATAGTTTCTTGCAGGTTTAGCATAATACAGGGGAGTATCTTGCATTTTCCCCAAGAAAGTGTAAGATATCTAAGAATAGAAAACAAAGTCACAATTCCTTTTTTTTTTGGTAAACGAGACTTAACTTGTGAAAATTATTAAACTTTCTTTTGCAGTGATGGACTCCGTAAATTATTGCAAATAATAAATATAATAAATAAATTGGCTGCTATGTAATAATTCATTCTATAATTTTTTAAATAAATTTTCCAAAAGACAAACTAATTTCTTCTATTAATTCTTGAATTACTTAAAGATCTTTGCCTTTAATAAATTTACCGAGAACATATCAATTACATATAAATAGCCTCGTGTATTAAGGCACCCCCCTTGCATGAAAAGGATTATTTAATACAATTATTTTACAACTTTTTAATTAACAACACTAGCAAAAATATAATAAGATCGATAAATTTTTTGCAATGTCATACTAATCATATATTATCTAATTAAATAAACTAAATCAATTGCATATGTATACGAAAGGCAATCAACTCATTGGAAACCAAAAAAAATATACGAAGAGCACACAAAATAATTCCCCCATGCATGGAATTGAATTTTTACTAATATCTGTGTATATATGGAATTCATGCTTTTGAAATTTGAAATTTCCTTTTCTTGTTGATACAGGAGGATAGTTCTGTCATTTAACACTGCATCTATCTCGGTCTCTTTCCATTTCTATCATGACGAATAACGACACAGGAAAAATCACCGCTTTAAACCCAACAACACTTCCACATTAACACAACTTGTTTAACTTTATCACTGTAATTTAATCCCCCTTTTCATAGTAATCTCAGAACACACCAAAAAAGTTCCCAAGAAAGAAACAGAGTCCTCTTCAACCTTGAGATTAATTTGTAAGCAATAATATATTGTCACATACCCTTGTGTTATTTTTCACTATTTTTGTGAATAAATGGTGAGTTTTTCATCATCTTTACAAACCATGGATTTGACGAAAATCTCATTCTCAGATCAGGTTTTATCATCTCCCAGAAAGAAGGTATCACGCTTTGGTTTAGGCATTGTGTTGTCTTTTATAGTTGTGAGTGTAGTTTTATTTAATATCTCATCTAAAGGTCCATTTTTGAACCCAGTATTTCAAGGGTTTAATAGTTTTGGTTCTCATAGTAATTCTTCTTTTTTATCATGGCCATTTTCTAGTGGATTTAGTACTTCTAGTGATAATAATTCTACTGCAAGTGATTGTAATGACAATAGTATTGTTAAAAATTTGCAACAACCTGTTTCTGTAAATGAAACCCTTGAAGCAAATGTGCTAGGTAGTAATAAAAGTTCAAATTTTGTGGATTTTAATGGGAAAGATGAGATTTTGGAGAATGCCCATTTGGGTAATGTGTCTGGAAAGGTAAAAGATGGAAGCTTTATTGGTGGAGAATCCGATTCGAGAAACGGGTCTCGGGTTTCTGGAAATACAACCTTGGTGGATGGTATTGGTAAAGGAAAGGAATTGGATAAAATTAATAAGGGGGATTCTGTTGAGAATATGAGGATTGAAAGTGTTAGTGTTAAGGAAAACGCGACAAAAATCGAAGCCCGTGAGGATGGCAATGCCGGTAATTACTCAAATATTCGAGAAGATGGTGATTCGAGAAATAAAGGAATAAAGGAATGTGATATCTATAATGGTAGATGGGTGAGAGATAATACGAAACCGTATTATCCTGCGGATTCGTGTCCTTATATTGATAGGGACTTTGATTGTCACCTTAATGGTAGGCCGGATAATGAGTTTGTTAAATGGAGATGGCAGCCTTATGATTGTGACATTCCGAGGTAAGATAATTGCAATTGTATATACCATATTCTCAGATTACTATTTTACTATGTGTGTGTAAATCAATGCATGTTTTGTGATGGAATTCATGAAACTGAAAAGTTGAATCTTCAATGCTTATGGATGTTAATCACAATTTTATCACCCTATGCTGTGTTTCTGGTTATAGTAATGAAGTTAACAAGTAAAACATTTGTTTGATAATGACTTCTGTCTTCTTAGTGCACCTAATCTCGACATGTAATATATATGCATAATGATACCAATTGAAGATAATATTTTGTCTTGAAATTCTTTAAGAACTTCATCTGTAGTCTAATAGTTCAACCGCCAATTATTTATCAGAACCACACATCTTACTAATTTTATCTTTCCTTTCTTTTTCACTAGTTCCTTGTTTCCTTTTTCTCCTTATGTCTATAAATTCCTTTGGAATATGGTTTAGATGTGAAACATGTATTATGCCGCTCTCAAAGGTCTAGTGACCTCTCATCTCCCAAAGATATCATTAAATGAATGCTCTATGTAGACTGTTTATTTGACAACAAACCTTCACATTCATTCTTACCATTCAACTTCTTAAGTAGTTTGATTTGGATTGGTATTTATATGAATTTCTATATTCATTGAAAAAATATTAGTATTTGATAGTTTCATTGTGTTAAAATATGTCAAAAATGCTTTCACAGGTTCAACACAACTGATTTTCTTGAGAGACTTAGAGGGAAAAAGCTAGTCTTTGTTGGAGATTCACTAAATAGGAACATGTGGGAGTCTCTTGTATGTGTCCTCCGCCATGGTGTCAAAGACAAAAAACGAGTTTATGAAATATCCGGGAGGCATGAATTCAAAAAGAAGGGGTTCTATGCTTTCAGATTTGAGGCACGCTTCTCACTTCTAAATTTTTACCAGATATATTTCTAAAAAAATTTAAAAAACTCGTCTCATTCGTCATTCTTTGTCTTGTCTTTATTTGCAGGATTATAACTGCACCATAGACTTTGTTAGTTCTCCTTTCCTTGTCAAGGAATCATCTTTCAATGGAAAAAATGGTTCTTTTGAGACACTACGACTAGATTTGATGGATGGGACAACTTCTATGTATCATGATGCTGATGTAATAATTTTCAATACCGGACACTGGTGGACTCATGAGAAAACCTCTCGCGGGTATGTTCTGCTCATTGTTTCTAAATTTTACCAATTTCATTTGCCTATATAAATCCTGTATTTGATTTAGTTTATTTTTGGTTTTATAGAGAAGACTATTACCAAGAAGGTAATTACGTTCACCCTAGTCTCAAAGTGTTGGAAGCATACAAAAGAGCACTTGTCACTTGGGCTCATTGGGTTGATAAGAATATTGATAAAAGCAGAACTGAAGTTATTTACAGAGGATATTCAGTCACACATTTCAGGTATGTTCGTATGATTCCTTGTCTCAGAAATTGGTGTTTATTTGCTATTAATATTAGCATATATATTTTTGAATTGGGTTCATATCAAATGAACTTGTTGCTGACTTTTATTGGCTATGTTTGGTCCTTGAGGAAAATGTAAATGTACAAAAATGAGGCTTAAAGTTCTACCATTTAATGCTCCTTGATAATTCAAAGGGTGATTCCACCAAATTGAGCCATTTTTGGATTTCATTGGAGTAAAATGATTTAAAGGAAAATGTAATTGAACATAGATGAGGCTTAATGTTCTACCATTTGTATGCTCCTTGATAATTACAAAGGGCGGTGTTACCTAATCAAGCTCGTTTCTGGAGAAGCATATCAATTATTTGTCATGTAGCTTACCTGTTGCACCTTTTCGAAGAAGGTCCATGAAGATCAATAATTTTTTTGGATATTCAAGATTCCAAATACTTTGTAAAAGATGGAAAATAAAGACCCATATTAGTATATCTAACAAAATATTTAACTGTGAAAAACCGTCCTCTAAAGATGGAAAATATTGAATCAATTGATCGTAAATTCTTAAATCCAGTAACCAACCATAGCCTTTACACTTTGAATTCCATTTTTAATATATAGCATCAAAATCAACTCCATATTATTTTAAATGTCTAATATGTGGTTGCTTGCAGGGGTGGTCCATGGAACTCAGGAGGGCAATGCCACAAAGAAACGGAACCAATATTCAACGACACTTACTTAGCCAAGTATCCTTCAAAGATGAAAATTCTTGAATATGTTCTCAAGGATATGAAAACTCCAGTCACGTATTTAAACATAAGTCGGCTCACGGATTATAGAAAAGACGGGCACCCTTCAATTTACAGGCCCGACTATCAGGCAGTGCAACAAGACCCTGCCAGTGTGCATGCACAAGATTGCAGCCACTGGTGCTTGCCTGGAGTACCCGACACATGGAATCAGTTGCTTTACGTATCTTTATTAAAGAGTGGACGAGGATCTTGGAGAGATTAATGCAATTCGAAGATTTCGTTAGAATGAGTTTTTTTTCCACTCTTGAATTCCACGTCGTGATATATAACTGGGGAATAATATCATTTTCGACCTTTGATGCGAGGTGGAAGGATTGGTTGTAACATATAATTATTATTTTAAGTAATATTATTTTATTTACTCATATACATGAAATTAATTGTATTTATAATTGTGAGGTATTAATTGTAATTTGAACCTTGATCACCATATAGTTTGTCATTTGATATGGAGCTGCCCTTTTCCATAGTCTAGCATCCTTGGGTTGAATGCCTTTCAAGTTGCAAATATTTGTCATTTGGAAATTGAAAGAAGTGTTTGACCAATCCCTAACCATCAAGTTTGAAAATAATTGAATACCATTTGAATTGCGTTTGGCATGTTCAAACGCGTGAAACCAAGCGATGCCGATATACTTTTTATATGATATGAAAAAAGGTACTGAAACCATAGATCTTAGTTGCAATTTCACGCGCACACATTGCACAAGTGAAGTAGGAACAAAAATCAAATCAAATTATTAAAAAATTGACTCTAATTCAATTGATATGCTTATTTGAGCCGGTTAGGTTCATTTAACTTGTGAAATTCAATCCAATTTCGATTTGATAACTAAAAATGATAAGCTACTCAAGTTCATAAAGTCGTATTCATTTTGATCAAACTTTGTTCAACTTCAATTCGTTTAATAATCAAATTTTTTAAATCAATTACACCCTCGAAACATAAAAATCTTATTTGCACCTTTGATAAAGCCGATTAATTTCTAAATGCATCCTCAAAACATAGAAGTCTTATTTTGCATCATCGACTTAGTTACCAACTTGAAATTCATCTTAAACTTACTTCGAACGATAAATATTATAATGAAGTGAAGGGACATAGATAAAGGATAACAAACCAGAAGATCATTAAAACTCAGATTCTTTAGCTAAATCGAAATCTCATAATTATTTCATACAATGCAAGGCTAACAGAAATAATAGCTAATACAAGAAATAAATAAATAAAAGTTACAATAAAGCCAATAATTAAAAGACTCTCTCTATATATATATATATGAGAGTCCTTTGCCGTTGTGTGACTTGCCGGTTTACAGAATGCTCATGATTGGCCGCGCGTGTTCTCAAATTACCTGAGCAAACTTATTTTCCATTTCTTTTCTTCTTCTTCTTCTTAAGATCCATGGAATGCTTCATTCCAAACCATTTCTCAAATTATTGATACTGATATGTAAATAATTTGTGCTTTGGTTTGATAATAATAAATGGTGAGGAGTTTTTGCCCTGGAAAATCGGCTTTAAATAGATGGTGATTGGATTGGATCAATAAATTTACTAGATTATTACATCATTAGTAATTGTTACATCATTGTCCACTATCTACACACATTTCACCATTAATAAAGTTGCTATGATGCAAACTTTTCAGTACTATCTTATAGTCCATGATTGAGATTGATGTCTTTACTCTTTGAAATAATAATTCAATTACTTTTTTGGGATTTTTGCATGTCACCCCCTGAAATTTTTAATTTTTTGCACTTTCCCCCCTATAATTGAAAAAACATGACAATGCCCCCTAGAAGTTGACAAATGAGTGCACTTTGCCTCCTGATCATTTTAAGTAATTTTCAAAGGGTAAAAACGTCACTCAGGGGGTTTTGTGCAATAACAAAAAAAATTTAGGAGGTTAAGTGCACAAAATTTTAAAATATCCAAATGTAGCTCACAATTTGAAAAAAATAAAAAATAGTAAAAAATATTTAGTTATATTTTTGTACGAAAATTCAAATTTATAAGTTTTTTTAACGAAATTTTCATTAGTTCTAATTGTTTATTTATTTATTTATAAATAAATCATCTCTATACTAAAAGTTTTTTAATCAAATCAGAGAAATTTGAAAGTAAACTAATTATAATAAAAAATATGTTACAAGACTAAAATTAGATTGTGTGATTATCAAGGTAGCGAATTCTATGAAAATGTGCTTTGAAATGTTAATATTCTAATAACTTAAATGAATAATATTTTGTGCACTTAGCCCCCAAAAGATTAAATTTATTGCACTAAACCCTAAATTTACATTTCTACCCTTTGAAATCCAACAAAATATTGACCAGGGGCAAAGTGCACTCACTTATCAACTTCTAGGAGGCACTGTCATGTTTTTTCAATCATAGGGGAGAAAGTGCGAAAATTAAACTTTTCTGGGGGGTGACGTGCAAAAATCCCTACTTTTTTGTTCAAATTTCTTCATTTGCAAGTTTTGCTTATATAGTGATGTCATTAATTTACATTTCTAATTGCATGAACAGTTTACAAATTTTGGAAAGCAAAGAGCACCCAAGAAATCCTTGAGAGGAAAAAAAAAAGTTATTCAAAATAACTATAATTTTTTTGTTTCGAAAATAACCAACATAGCTGAACTGTAGGGCGAATAAGTCTAAAATCGAAATTTTGTCAAAAATAGCAAAAAATGGAAAGTGAAATTAAATCAAAATAATAAGTGGTGCACTGTTCCCAAAATCTGGCAAAAAAAATAATTAACCCTCCGTCCTTTAATATTTGCTCATATTCACATTTTGAATTGTCCCAAAATAACACTATATTTTCTTAAATGAAATTATGTTTCTCAAATATATCCTCTCACTTAAAGTAATGATTTGACACCACTAATTCTCCACCACTACTATTAAAATGTGAATGTAAAAATATCTAAAACTTTCACTTTTTCAACTTTTACCTAAAACTCCGTGCCAAAACCCAAGTTACAAAAAAACAAGGACGGATGGAGTAATTGAAAATTTATCAAAAATGACAAAAATATAACCAAAAGTGCATTTTGGAGGGGAAAATTTGAGATGGAAAACGACATTGATCGAGCAAAGCTGGATTGCAACGATGAGCATGCCGTCGAGAACTTTTCAAATTGGGGTCTTAATCGCAATTAAGACAACAATAGTAAAAGTTATGGAAAAAAAAATGAAACATGTAAAAACATAGTCCAATTCGAAAGGAATGTCGATTATCTTCCATTATGTGCCAGTTTCACAACTCATGGTATTTGAGCGACAACAACGTGCGACTAGACAATTCAACCTCATTTGTATCAGATCCCTCTGTAACAGCCATCCCGGGTTGGAGAGAACTCGTCCTCGAGTTCACAATATCTTCAACCGAATTTTCAAAACATGACTAAGGTGTTTATTAAACATACTCGCCAACTAGAAAACGATCAGGAGTCAACATCACCCAACCATAATCACCAATACCAAGAAGGAGGGAATTGCATTTTTCATACCAAACTTGTACCTACTTTATACATTTGGTACCAAACCTTTTAACAAATGTTATAATCAAGACAATTGAACGTGTCCAAAAGTGATCCAATTCAAAAAGAAAAGTCAATTGATTATCTTTTATTTATGCACTTATGTGTCAACTTATAGTATTTGTGCGAGATAAATAACCAATATTAATAGTACCATCACAATTGTTGGTGCAATTGGTAAATCAAGTTCGCAGGATTTAATTTAAGCCCGACTTTTCTCTATATTGAAATAATGAATAACTTTTTTATCTACTTTCCTTTCAAACTTTGGTTCATTGCTCTAATTTAACTTAATTAGGTGTTGAATGAGTGAATCCCACTAATTCATGTGTACGAACAACTTTCCCACAACGCCTAAAGTCCTAAATCAACTAATCTTCCACTAATTGCGTAATACGTGTCGACCATCTATAATTTGGTTTTCACCTATTAAAATATTTGCATTAATTAATAAGCTCGATCCATATAAAGCCAAATCGTGATTAATAGGACTGAAAATTAATTAAGTTACTACTCCATATTCGACTCGAACTTGGTTCGTTATACATATTAATTAAACTTGAATAAAAATTTTTATGTGATAATTTTTTAAGCTCGATTCTATCTCGACTCGATAAACAAAAAATTGAAGAAATAAAATATCAAGTTACTCGATAATGGGTCAAACCATTCGATAAAACTTCGTTTGAGCATGAGTCTACTGACCAAACTCAAACATAATTTCAAACTCGATACAAAATTTAAATCAAACTTGAATATGTGTCATTGAAAAATATTCGACTCATTTATACTTTGGTGACTCAACATAGAATTCATGGAAAAGAAGAAAAAAAGTTCAAATAAATCTTCTTTTAATTAATTATACATACATTATAAATTTACATGATCACTAATAGTATAGTATATAACATTTATGGAGTTTATATAATTATAACTCTACGTTCTTCTTGTGGGAAGGACTCAAGGAGTGATCTCCTGCTAGGAAATGCACTAAATAATTTTCTCCACTAATGTCTAATTATTTTCTTCTTTTCTAATTTCTTTTTAGTGTAAAGAACAAAATGCACGTACGGGACTAACTTTTAATGTAATTTAATTGAGGGAATCTCAATCAGATCAAATGGGTCCAATTTGTTTCCCTCTTTCTTTCCATGTGGTTGAATTGCGTCATGACACAATCTCACTGCAATAAATAAAGTGATAGATGAATATGTGGTTTTGAAACATCTTTAAAGAATGTGGGATCAAATAGTTAGGTATATATAGTAGTACGTACTATGTTCCGATTTAGTCATTTCAACGAAATTGTGATAAAAAGAAGTTATTTAGGGCTATTAATTAATGAAGATGAGGAGTTTAACTCAGATAGTGCACAATCCAGAGTTATAGTAATGGGGCCGCTGGGAGTTTTAGAGAGCCCACTTGGCCCATTATTGAACAAATATAGCATACAAAAGTCCATTATGTCAAACAAAGCATGCACAATATTAAATTTCTGGAAATTTTAATTATCTTTTTCTTTTTTGAAAAAAAATATATGCATGGGTAAATTTATTAATGATCATATATCACAGTACAAAGTCTTGAATAAATTTCGGGAGTTCAATGGTAGATGACAAAATACTAAAGGCTACCCTAGCTTAGTTAAGGCATGATCAATCAAATTATTTTCTCTAAACACATGAAAGCATCTAAACGATTCTAGATTTCTATGCTCTACCTACTGGGTGAAGGTCTCCCTATGGATATTACATAAGCAGGATTGTGGGGTTCGAGAGCAAATTATTCTATTCGTAAGAATATTTGTGGTAATAAGGAACAAGAAAGATGTTTGGACGAGCAAATGCGTAGACAAAGCAAGAGACAATGCTATGGATCTTTTTCTTTTTTTGGAGACTTCACTAATAAAGACATATATGTTCATGTGATTGACATTCACGGCCCATGGGTTGGTGCCCAATTCGGATCCAATCCTACTCTTTTTTTTTTTAAATTGAATTGGGTTGAGTTGAATTCATTATAAACTAGTATTTGCATAAATGCCACCACTAAGCTAACTATTGTGACATTCGGTAAGAATGATGTCTTATTAAATTATTGTGTCATTTTGAAAAAAATGTCACTGAAAATCATCTTTGTTGTACTGTAAAGAATTCATTAGATCTAAAAAAAGATGCGACATCTATCGTATCCAAAAAAAATTTAATTGAAAATTTCATACCTAGACAAGATCAAATTGAGCCCAAATTCAACTCAATATAAATGAATCCGAACTCATGTCAAACCTAATCCCCGACCCGTTGTCCCCTAACTCTATATACGGATCTAAGTGATGTATGCATAAGTATGGAGGAAAGGAGGAAATAATCAAGCATTGTGATGAACTTTGCTGCAGATAAAAAAAATTCAAAATGCCCCCTGGTAGTTAATATTATTAATAAACTCAGTTAACAAAGTCGCATATGTCCTACTACGTTTCTATTATATAAAATGCAACAATGAGTCAAACGACATCGTTTTACTTAGATGGCTGAATTGGAAAAACCATGTCATGGCCACGTGGAGACAGATGGAGCTGAGGTGGTTATGGTCGTTGGATAAATAAATACAGGAGCACGCGAATGCAGTGCTCAACCTGAAAAATATTGTAAGTACCTTCTCTTCTCTCTGCGTCTGGTCGTGATATTGGGTCTAATTCGACTATTCGACTTCTACCATTTCCATTTCAGGTAATATGGAGATCTAGAGCTTGGGTTTAATTGTAATCAATTGTGTTGGATCGATCCATTACAATTAGTGTTCAATTGGTTATGTTGTTGCGTTATTATTAGTTGATACTCAATTCGTCTTGTATTTGAGATTGTGAGTTGAATATTGAGAAGTTATATTCAATATTTTATATAGGTAAAATTGCAGAAAACGTTCCAAACTAATTAGTGATTTTGGATTTTCATATCAAACTATATTACCTCACCGTAATTTAATATTCTTTTGAAATATCGTCCCAAACTAATTACTAATTTTAATTTTTTGTTCCAAACTATATCAACTCGCCGAATTTCGTCCCGTAATTTACCATTTTGTATGAATTTAGTCCCAATATTAAATTTCTAATTTAATAAAAATGACGGTACAATCTTGTAATTAGTTTGGGACGAATTTTGCAGTATTATATAATTATTCATGTTAAAATTTACCACATCACGACACTTAAGCAGCCATGTGGTAATTTAACTGACAAATGCGCAATTTCCGTCTCATAATTAACGGTGGGACGATATTCCAAAAAAATATTAAATTACGAGACAAAATTCGCCAAGTTGATATAGTTTGGGACGAATATCCGAAATCAGTAATTAGTTTGAGACGATTTTTGCAATTTTTGCAATTTTGCAATTTTGTTGTCTGGGTGATTAACCTGCATCACTAAGTCAAGATTGAATTACGTGGGCTGGGCTGGGCTGGAACAGAATGGACATAACCACAACTCACAGACCATAATGATGTAATTAATGAAGACAAGAGAAGAGGTGCTAGCCCAGCTTCTATTAAAGTTGAACTAGGGCTTCAGGCCCTATTTCTCTAATTTTTACACAAAAACATTTTCAATTTCATAAGAATCATGTCTTATATGAAATTCTCATACAAAAATTCAAACAACCACATCTTTCACACATTTCTAAATGTACAAAAATCAAGAAAATCTCTAAAAATTCACCAAATTTATAAAACCTTTCTCAAAAGATCCAAAATATTCTTTTTACTAGTTAATAGCTTAGTGAAGGTTATTAATTTATTAATTTTCCATAGTCTATCACGAAAAGCAAACCAGGAAAAAAATAACAGAGGGTCCTATGTATGACCCAGAGCGTGCAAGAAGAAGAATAATACCCTTTTTTGGGGGCTAAAAAGTGTGCATATTTTATATTGTTTGCTAAAATGAAAAGAATACTCCACTTTTTCTTACCCTTTTTATCCCTCACTTTTCAACATCATATGGGAATCACTACTAACTAAAATAACTGTCACATATAAGCCCTTTTGTAATTGTCTTGAATGTAGTAATATTTAGTCCATTCTGCTATTTCAAAATTTGGGTGGGTTTTTAATTTTTTTTTGGGCATCGAAGATTCCATGCAATTGGCCTAATTTCGTATATAAGTCGAAGTCGTTTATTGGTATTGGTAATATATAATATATAGTCCTAACTATCTTGAAAAAATGTTCTTCTTCGTTAACAGTGAATTACATGATTATTTCATCTTTTTACGTTTTATTGTTTATTAATGTTTGGACTTTGATTATGGAAAGGGCATTTCCTTAAGGCAAGATAATATAGGACTACGAGAATAATGATTTTAATAGACGTTCTTCTGAATAATCAAATGAAAAGATTCTTAAAGTTCATGTCTTTTTTCCATTTATCTATCAAGGACTCTATTTTAGCTTGCTTAATTAATGCAATTGTACTTTTGAGTTGGGTTTGGGGGAGGGGGTTTGTATTGTTGGATTTTATAATTAATATGTGAATAAATTAGTTGAGAGTAATTAAGGGTTGCGTCCGTTCGATCTGAAGAGGTACCCTTTGGACCGAAACAGTGCAATCCAAGCGATGTGTCTCTTGCGAAAAGACATTTATGTGTCTATAAATAGGAGACTTAATCTGGCCAATTAAGTATCCTTTTCCGACAATAATTAAAATTACTCTCTTCTCTACTTTAAATTTATGTCGAATTCTCTGTTTGCTTCGGTTCGCCGTGGGTTCATTATTTGTGCAAATAATGAACAACAGACTGTTGTATCTTGGGAGACTACCGGGAATCAAACTGTATGCACCGTGACAGCCTCGGAAATATTATCTTAAGGAAATTGTTTCGGCAAGCCTCAGTCTCATTTCCTAATTTTCGTATATTGATTGGAGTGTTATTTGGTTTATTTCGATCCAAGTAAGTATTTCTTGCTAGTTTTTACGTTATTATATAATCTAACTTTATTAGAGTTAATATATGTTAGATTATCTTTATTTGTTATATGCTGAGATTTAAGTTAGAAATATTTTTGATGAAATATTTAAGTACACAGATTGTTAGACACCAACAATCTTAAGACAATAATATTTTGTTTAACAAACTATGTATCAATGTTATGTTGCCGGAAGCAACGTTTATTTGGGCTAAGAAAAATTATTTCTGCGAAAAGATAGTTTCGGATTGTTAGACCAAATTCTTTATTAAAAAAAAAAAAAAAAAATTGGAAAATGTTTTAAATTTTCTAATGCACTGTAGTGAGAAATTTTGTATTCAAAAGATTAGACCACTCTTGTGCAAAATCATGCAAATATTGAAAGACGGAGTTAAAGATGATTTCTCGTTATTCAAATTCAATTATTATGCATGTCTATGGCCTATATCAGCAAACGCAAAAGATGAGTACAAAATGTTTTCTATTTAAACAATGAGTATTTATATTTAGATATTCATCTAAATTCACCATAGTCTGATATATGTAACTTTCTGGAAATGAATTATTATTTGGCAAGAACAAATCTTATTCTTTAAAGAAATTGGATATTTAGAAGAGTAAATCCCAATTTCAATAAGAAAACTGGAAGTGGAACTCTCTGTTTGTACAAAGAGTCGTGCTACTTTGTGTGATTCCATAGTTGTGTAGCCATGGATTGTTTTCTGTAAAATTAAGAATATGCTTAATTCAGACGGGACCGTGGAGATGCTTCTATGTCTTTGGTACTGTAATTAATCCAAATTCAGAAAAAGTGCCACTAACTCGTGAGTGTGAAACGGGGTTTTCATGAACCGGTGCCATCTGCCACCACAATTTCCTTCAAAATTAATATGAGAAATAAAGCAATATGTGTGTCTTCTCGGAAACCATTGGATTACTGCGAATGGGTTATTGAGTATATTTAAATGACGTCCTAAAAGGATTTAATTTTAAGCATTGTGAGCAGAGTGCTCTCGATAGATAAATATTCGAATCGCAAACTTTATGAAAAACAATTACCAAGCTTTCATTACTCTAATTAATAATGACTTGGAAAAATAATAAGATGAATAGATTGTAGCAAAAGGTTGAATTTCTGTAAAGTTAGAAATTCGAAGTTGAACTTTTGAAAAATCAATTCATGGAGTAGTGGAGTAGTGGAGTAAGCATCTCAAATGAAATTAAAGACAAAAGTCTTGAGATTCTCATGATTCAAGTAATTCTGAATAGGTGCATATATATGAGGAGTTGCAGCAACGATTTTCATGAATCGGTGCGACTGATTGCAATAATTGATTAGTTTCGTTTTAATTCACTAATCAAGGTTGATTTTGTATAATTACTTCTTGTACACAAATATATTAGTATTGCACTAATTTATTTATTGATTGAAGTGATTATATGTGCCATTACTTGATGTAATGAATAAAATATAGTTGAATGTCACAAGCATTAAATTATGAAACTCATATGATCGAGTATGTGATTAATAGATCATGTACATTTGCTTAATAAGTGCGACTTATACATATGCGAGATATATTAGAAGCGTATACTAATAACTTTATGTGGAGATAAAAGATTAATTAGTATTTACTACCAAATCAATATTTTATTTGAGAGAATATTGATAATTTATTTGTGAAAATATTTATAATTTATTTGCGAAATAAATGTCAGTATTTTATTGAGGAAATATTGATAATATTTGTAAGTTATTCACAAAATAATTATAATTTATTTGTGAGAAATAATTATAAATTATTTGTGAAATAGTTATAATTTATTTGTTTGTGAAACAAATGTGCAAGAGTTCAAAATTTTGAACTAATTTAAATTAACTGTGTGATTTTGAAATCATTACTAACTCGTGGAGTTTGAGAATGTATTAATCATTACTAACTCGTGGAGTTTGAGAATGTATTTAATCACATAGATATTGTTGCATCATTTATTGTGTTATAAATACGAGGCAACAAATGTATTTGCAAAATACAAAGAGATGCATTTGTGAAATACAAATCCGGATAATGGAATAAGGAAATTTAAATTCTTATATCCAAATTTTGGGAGTAAATACGAATATATTCATTTACACAAGAGTGTGTTAAATTAGGAATAATTCGTCAAATAATTTATCTAGCTCAACTCAATCGAATTTGGTTGCTAAAATAACAGAATTTTAAGATGTGGTTAAACATCAATCTTTAAATTCAGGTTTACTTGACAACTTGTGGGGGAAAACTCGTTAGATGTCTAGAGACATACTAAGTCGAGTTTCATACAAGAAAGTCAATTATCATTCCATATGAGTTATGAAGGGAAGAAAAACCAAATACCTTAAAATGTGGGGGTACTTGGGTCAGATTTCGGTTTTTTACCACCGAAAAAGAAAAATAACTTAAAAAATATTAATTACTACTAGCTTATGCGATAAATAGTAGCAGTTCATATTTTTTGTGTTTAAATCTGAAATAAATGTAATCATGTGAACTGAGTCATGTGATGTAACATTAATTGAGAATGTAAGAAGGATTTGAGAATAATTCTTATAAAATTGATCCTTCTTTTGGTTCAGATTTATTTTCAGTAAGTGCGATTTACTGATATTAAAATATGATAAAGTATTATATTACATAAACCTTTTTATAGTTTATAATTAGAGTTAATTATAAATTATTTATTCTGCGAGAATAAATATTATAGTCTAACCCGTTTTAGACTAGAATATTTTTTTAAATTCATAGAATATTTTGCGAAAATATTTAATTGATTTTGATCAAGAGGATCAACTTTGTGAAGTTTATAATTATATTTAATTATAAACTACTATATTCTGCGAGAATATACATATGAATATCTCTAAAGATGTCAATCTCTTATTTTAACATGAGTTTGTTGACGAGTTGAAGAGACAAACGAGCTAAAAGCTCGAAGTTATTTGATCCAGATATTCTAACCTATATGTTAAAGGATTAACCTCAAACATATAAATAAATTATGTCAAATTCCAATATCGTGGATTGGAAAGAGGCGATTGACAGTGATTTACATTCATAAAATTGGTAGACCTCGAGGAGTGAACCAATTAAATGCAGACGGAGTGCCTTACTCATATTCACTAGCGATTAGGATGACATTCATTTGAATGTTAATAGCTCTATGAGCTATATACAATGGACTTTAAAATTGTCTTCCTTAATGGTGAATTAAATGAGAATATTTATGAGGAGTAACTAGAGAGTCTCGTTGTTAAAGGAAAAGAAAACATACTTTGCGAAAAATTTATAGTTTCTTGTTGACCTTTAACAATCTCCTAAACAATGACACGAAAAATGTGATAGTGTCGTCAACAAATTTTGACTTTCATACTAATAAATATGACAAGTGTGTCCATATAAACAAATTGGATAATTGAGTATCAGAGTTTGTTTATATGCAAATGATATGTTAATATTTGAGACTAATATTGAAAATATTAAATCCATGAGGAAATATTAACTTATGATATGAAAAACTTCGGTTTAATCAATTATGATTTGGAGGTCATGTGATGACATTAAATTTATCTCAAGCACATTACGTGGATGAGTGATAGATAAATTAAATACTTATGAAATTAAGGGATTTCATAATCCTATTTAATTAATATCTTGTGTGCTACATGAGAACAAATGTGATATAATATCACAATTTGAGTATGCTCATAAAATTAGATGTCACGCATATATCGCAAAATACAAGAGGCCAGACATCGGCTCTTTAGTTAATAAACTAAGGAGACATGAGCAATCTTAGCAAGATTCGTTGGGATGCATTAATGAGAATGCTTGAATCTTGAAAGAATACATATGTATGTGCATTATATTTTGGAAAAATATCCTAAGACCCAGGAGGGATATAATAATGTAAATGAAACTTCTGATTTAGAGAAATCAAAGTTTATAAGCGGAAATGTATTCAATTTAGGAGCACCGCTATTTCTTGAGAATTTTCCAAACAAATGAATATAGCTCAATCCACTATGAAATTAGAGTGCATAGCATTGGATAAAGCTAATGAAGAATTTGACTGGCTTCACAAAATTCATGGAAGATATTTTACTATGACTGAAAATTGTGTCAGCCATACGTAAAATGTGATAATCAAGCGGTGATACACATAGCTCAACAAACTCTATGTGTAATGGTAAAGTCACGGCATATTCGTTGTCGTTGATACAATACCGAGAGACATCTACTTTCAAATGGGAGGACTTTATGAAGTCAAGAGATAATCCTAATTCCGGATATTAAAGGTTTATCTAGAGAGTAGTATGTGCATCGAGGGGAATGGGCTTAAAGCCTAAATTAGACTAAGTTACCTCGTACGGAAACCTAACCTGGCAACTGGAGATCCCACGGACCAGGTTCAATAGGACAACCAGTCTTGGCTAACTTAAAAGAAAGCACTTAAGAGTATAACTCTATCCCATTCTTATGATGCAATAAGTGCAAGCCTACCGCGTTATTTTATAGGTTAAGCAAAGGCTTTTAATGACGTCTATATCTTGTCAAAACAAGTAGAGTATGGTAGGATACTCTTGATAGATGCGGTCACCAATGTTAGTGTGAGCTGGGTCGGCTCGTTGAGAATTTCTTTATAGGCTGGAATTCTCTAAAGCACTCGCATAACCAAGAATGTTCAGGGCCAAAACGAACACAACCGAGAACTTGAAGCAAATCGGTTTAGTATTGTGTTAAGTTTATTGTCTTGGTTTACACCAACAGCCGACGGTTCAAGATGAAATATTTCACCGATTGGCTAAGTAAATCCGATAAGCTTTAACTAGGGAAGGTTCAAGATGAAATATTTCACCTATCTCGATGCGGTATTATTCTTAAAGAATACTTCGACATAATATGTCCTATGAGTCGGGACACGAAGAACTATTTTATTCATGTGGGGGATTGTTGGATTTTATAATTAATATGTGAATAAATTAGTTGAGAGTAATTAAGGGTTGCGTCCGTTCGATCTGAAGAGGTACCCTTTGGACCGAAACAGTGCAATCCAAGCGATGTGTCTCTTGCGAAAAGACATTTATGTGTCTATAAATAGGAGACTTAATCTGGCCAATTAAGTATCCTTTTCCGACAATAATTAAAATTACTCTCTTCTCTACTTTAAATTTATGTCGAATTCTCTGTTTGCTTCGGTTCGCCGTGGGTTCATTATTTGTGCAAATAATGAACAACAGACTGTTGTATCTTGGGAGACTACCGGGAATCAAACTGTATGCACCGTGACAGCCTCGGAAATATTATCTTAAGGAAATTGTTTCGGCAAGCCTCAGTCTCATTTCCTAATTTTCGTATATTGATTGGAGTGTTATTTGGTTTATTTCGATCCAAGTAAGTATTTCTTGCTAGTTTTTACGTTATTATATAATCTAACTTTATTAGAGTTAATATATGTTAGATTATCTTTATTTGTTATATGCTGAGATTTAAGTTAGAAATATTTTTGATGAAATATTTAAGTACACAGATTGTTAGACACCAACAATCTTAAGACAATAATATTTTGTTTAACAAACTATGTATCAATGTTATGTTGCCGGAAGCAACGTTTATTTGGGCTAAGAAAAATTATTTCTGCGAAAAGATAGTTTCGGATTGTTAGACCAAATTCTTTATTAAAAAAAAAAAAAAAAAATTGGAAAATGTTTTAAATTTTCTAATGCACTGTAGTGAGAAATTTTGTATTCAAAAGATTAGACCACTCTTGTGCAAAATCATGCAAATATTGAAAGACGGAGTTAAAGATGATTTCTCGTTATTCAAATTCAATTATTATGCATGTCTATGGCCTATATCAGCAAACGCAAAAGATGAGTACAAAATGTTTTCTATTTAAACAATGAGTATTTATATTTAGATATTCATCTAAATTCACCATAGTCTGATATATGTAACTTTCTGGAAATGAATTATTATTTGGCAAGAACAAATCTTATTCTTTAAAGAAATTGGATATTTAGAAGAGTAAATCCCAATTTCAATAAGAAAACTGGAAGTGGAACTCTCTGTTTGTACAAAGAGTCGTGCTACTTTGTGTGATTCCATAGTTGTGTAGCCATGGATTGTTTTCTGTAAAATTAAGAATATGCTTAATTCAGACGGGACCGTGGAGATGCTTCTATGTCTTTGGTACTGTAATTAATCCAAATTCAGAAAAAGTGCCACTAACTCGTGAGTGTGAAACGGGGTTTTCATGAACCGGTGCCATCTGCCACCACAATTTCCTTCAAAATTAATATGAGAAATAAAGCAATATGTGTGTCTTCTCGGAAACCATTGGATTACTGCGAATGGGTTATTGAGTATATTTAAATGACGTCCTAAAAGGATTTAATTTTAAGCATTGTGAGCAGAGTGCTCTCGATAGATAAATATTCGAATCGCAAACTTTATGAAAAACAATTACCAAGCTTTCATTACTCTAATTAATAATGACTTGGAAAAATAATAAGATGAATAGATTGTAGCAAAAGGTTGAATTTCTGTAAAGTTAGAAATTCGAAGTTGAACTTTTGAAAAATCAATTCATGGAGTAGTGGAGTAGTGGAGTAAGCATCTCAAATGAAATTAAAGACAAAAGTCTTGAGATTCTCATGATTCAAGTAATTCTGAATAGGTGCATATATATGAGGAGTTGCAGCAACGATTTTCATGAATCGGTGCGACTGATTGCAATAATTGATTAGTTTCGTTTTAATTCACTAATCAAGGTTGATTTTGTATAATTACTTCTTGTACACAAATATATTAGTATTGCACTAATTTATTTATTGATTGAAGTGATTATATGTGCCATTACTTGATGTAATGAATAAAATATAGTTGAATGTCACAAGCATTAAATTATGAAACTCATATGATCGAGTATGTGATTAATAGATCATGTACATTTGCTTAATAAGTGCGACTTATACATATGCGAGATATATTAGAAGCGTATACTAATAACTTTATGTGGAGATAAAAGATTAATTAGTATTTACTACCAAATCAATATTTTATTTGAGAGAATATTGATAATTTATTTGTGAAAATATTTATAATTTATTTGCGAAATAAATGTCAGTATTTTATTGAGGAAATATTGATAATATTTGTAAGTTATTCACAAAATAATTATAATTTATTTGTGAGAAATAATTATAAATTATTTGTGAAATAGTTATAATTTATTTGTTTGTGAAACAAATGTGCAAGAGTTCAAAATTTTGAACTAATTTAAATTAACTGTGTGATTTTGAAATCATTACTAACTCGTGGAGTTTGAGAATGTATTAATCATTACTAACTCGTGGAGTTTGAGAATGTATTTAATCACATAGATATTGTTGCATCATTTATTGTGTTATAAATACGAGGCAACAAATGTATTTGCAAAATACAAAGAGATGCATTTGTGAAATACAAATCCGGATAATGGAATAAGGAAATTTAAATTCTTATATCCAAATTTTGGGAGTAAATACGAATATATTCATTTACACAAGAGTGTGTTAAATTAGGAATAATTCGTCAAATAATTTATCTAGCTCAACTCAATCGAATTTGGTTGCTAAAATAACAGAATTTTAAGATGTGGTTAAACATCAATCTTTAAATTCAGGTTTACTTGACAACTTGTGGGGGAAAACTCGTTAGATGTCTAGAGACATACTAAGTCGAGTTTCATACAAGAAAGTCAATTATCATTCCATATGAGTTATGAAGGGAAGAAAAACCAAATACCTTAAAATGTGGGGGTACTTGGGTCAGATTTCGGTTTTTTACCACCGAAAAAGAAAAATAACTTAAAAAATATTAATTACTACTAGCTTATGCGATAAATAGTAGCAGTTCATATTTTTTGTGTTTAAATCTGAAATAAATGTAATCATGTGAACTGAGTCATGTGATGTAACATTAATTGAGAATGTAAGAAGGATTTGAGAATAATTCTTATAAAATTGATCCTTCTTTTGGTTCAGATTTATTTTCAGTAAGTGCGATTTACTGATATTAAAATATGATAAAGTATTATATTACATAAACCTTTTTATAGTTTATAATTAGAGTTAATTATAAATTATTTATTCTGCGAGAATAAATATTATAGTCTAACCCGTTTTAGACTAGAATATTTTTTTAAATTCATAGAATATTTTGCGAAAATATTTAATTGATTTTGATCAAGAGGATCAACTTTGTGAAGTTTATAATTATATTTAATTATAAACTACTATATTCTGCGAGAATATACATATGAATATCTCTAAAGATGTCAATCTCTTATTTTAACATGAGTTTGTTGACGAGTTGAAGAGACAAACGAGCTAAAAGCTCGAAGTTATTTGATCCAGATATTCTAACCTATATGTTAAAGGATTAACCTCAAACATATAAATAAATTATGTCAAATTCCAATATCGTGGATTGGAAAGAGGCGATTGACAGTGATTTACATTCATAAAATTGGTAGACCTCGAGGAGTGAACCAATTAAATGCAGACGGAGTGCCTTACTCATATTCACTAGCGATTAGGATGACATTCATTTGAATGTTAATAGCTCTATGAGCTATATACAATGGACTTTAAAATTGTCTTCCTTAATGGTGAATTAAATGAGAATATTTATGAGGAGTAACTAGAGAGTCTCGTTGTTAAAGGAAAAGAAAACATACTTTGCGAAAAATTTATAGTTTCTTGTTGACCTTTAACAATCTCCTAAACAATGACACGAAAAATGTGATAGTGTCGTCAACAAATTTTGACTTTCATACTAATAAATATGACAAGTGTGTCCATATAAACAAATTGGATAATTGAGTATCAGAGTTTGTTTATATGCAAATGATATGTTAATATTTGAGACTAATATTGAAAATATTAAATCCATGAGGAAATATTAACTTATGATATGAAAAACTTCGGTTTAATCAATTATGATTTGGAGGTCATGTGATGACATTAAATTTATCTCAAGCACATTACGTGGATGAGTGATAGATAAATTAAATACTTATGAAATTAAGGGATTTCATAATCCTATTTAATTAATATCTTGTGTGCTACATGAGAACAAATGTGATATAATATCACAATTTGAGTATGCTCATAAAATTAGATGTCACGCATATATCGCAAAATACAAGAGGCCAGACATCGGCTCTTTAGTTAATAAACTAAGGAGACATGAGCAATCTTAGCAAGATTCGTTGGGATGCATTAATGAGAATGCTTGAATCTTGAAAGAATACATATGTATGTGCATTATATTTTGGAAAAATATCCTAAGACCCAGGAGGGATATAATAATGTAAATGAAACTTCTGATTTAGAGAAATCAAAGTTTATAAGCGGAAATGTATTCAATTTAGGAGCACCGCTATTTCTTGAGAATTTTCCAAACAAATGAATATAGCTCAATCCACTATGAAATTAGAGTGCATAGCATTGGATAAAGCTAATGAAGAATTTGACTGGCTTCACAAAATTCATGGAAGATATTTTACTATGACTGAAAATTGTGTCAGCCATACGTAAAATGTGATAATCAAGCGGTGATACACATAGCTCAACAAACTCTATGTGTAATGGTAAAGTCACGACATATTCGTTGTCGTTGATACAATACCGAGAGACATCTACTTTCAAATGGGAGGACTTTATGAAGTCAAGAGATAATCCTAATTCCGGATATTAAAGGTTTATCTAGAGAATAGTATGTGCATCGAGGGGAATGGATTTAAAGCCTAAATTAGACTATGTTACCTCGTACAGAAACCTAACCTGGCGACTGGAGATCCCACGGACCAGGTTCAATAGGACAACCAGTCTTGGCTAACTTAAAAGAAAGCACTTAAGAGTATAACTCTATCCCATTCTTATGATGCAATAAGTGCAAGCCTACCGCGTTATTTTATAGGTTAAGCAAAGGCTTTTAATGACGTCTATATCTTGTCAAAACAAGTAGAGTATGGTAGGATACTCTTGATAGATGCGGTCACCAATGTTAGTGTGAGCTGGGTCGGCTCGTTGAGAATTTCTTTATAGGCTGGAATTCTCTAAAGCACTCGCATAACCAAGAATGTTCAGGGCCAAAACGAACACAACCGAGAACTTGAAGCAAATCGGTTTAGTATTGTGTTAAGTTTATTGTCTTGGTTTACACCAACAGCCGACGGTTCAAGATGAAATATTTCACCGATTGGCTAAGTAAATCCGATAAGCTTTAACTAGGGAAGGTTCAAGATGAAATATTTCACCTATCTCGATGCGGTATTATTCTTAAAGAATACTTCGACATAATATGTCCTATGAGTCGGGACACGAAGAACTATTTTATTCATGTGGGGGATTGTTGGATTTTATAATTAATATGTGAATAAATTAGTTGAGAGTAATTAAGGGTTGCGTCCGTTCGATCTGAAGAGGTACCCTTTGGACCGAAACAGTGCAATCCAAGCGATGTGTCTCTTGCGAAAAGACATTTATGTGTCTATAAATAGGAGACTTAATCTGGCCAATTAAGTATCCTTTTCCGACAATAATTAAAATTACTCTCTTCTCTACTTTAAATTTATGTCGAATTCTCTGTTTGCTTCGGTTCGCCGTGGGTTCATTATTTGTGCAAATAATGAACAACAGACTGTTGTATCTTGGGAGACTACCGGGAATCAAACTGTATGCACCGTGACAGCCTCGGAAATATTATCTTAAGGAAATTGTTTCGGCAAGCCTCAGTCTCATTTCCTAATTTTCGTATATTGATTGGAGTGTTATTTGGTTTATTTCGATCCAAGTAAGTATTTCTTGCTAGTTTTTACGTTATTATATAATCTAACTTTATTAGAGTTAATATATGTTAGATTATCTTTATTTGTTATATGCTGAGATTTAAGTTAGAAATATTTTTGATGAAATATTTAAGTACACAGATTGTTAGACACCAACATGTATAATAAGCAATGATGCATGGTTTGCTTTTAGAAAGTTTGTCTACAGAGAAAACAATGCCCAAAACAAATTAAAAGAGAAACAAAATGAACTTTTCATTAATCATTTTTTGTTAACTTCCACTAACCTAATAAACTTTAGGATCATACACTTACAAATATACCACCAATTAACAAGATAGACTAACTTTCCAACAAGATAAACCTCTAAAACTCATTCTTTGTATTTTTTGGATAACTTTCAAAAAATACGTCTAAGGATTGCCTTAATCCTTGTTGATTCACTCATTCAATCACAAAACAAGTATATCAGATCACCACATTAAAAAAGCTCAAAAATATTATTCAATCACGCTTTTCCAAGTGGAAAATATATTGATATTTGAAAAGGGATGGCATCCTTGAGATTTGAAGGCCATATCATGGCTATTTTATCAAAATGAAACTATATAAGCTGTCCATAACCACCTCAATCCCCTGTTTCAAAACAGAGTGCTCCCTCAAACTCATTCAATTAGTTTCAACTTCTTTTACAAAGCATTCACTGAAGAAAGATGAAGAAAGCAAATAACTCCTCAATTCTTTTCATTCTTGTGCTTTGGCTTCTAATTGTAACTACATTCTTTACCCTATTAGTCGAAGCAAAGAAAAACCACAACACTAAAACCAAAATGCATAAGAATAAGAAACACAATAATGTTGATCATAGAAATAATCCTCCCAATGATGCAAACTCCCCGGTTCCTATACCGGATAAAGGCAGTAGTACTTATCCAACAAAATCGTCCGTTTTTAATATCTTAACGTTTGGAGCAAAGGGTAATGGAGTTTCTGATGATTCTAAGGTATGGTGAATAACACTTATATATGTTCTCAATACAATTAATTTCTTCCATAAATAATAATATTAGCTTTTGTCTTTTCAAAAGTGGAAAATAGCAACATACATGATATTGAGCTAATTATTTAGTGTATACTTTGTCTTCTAAACAGGCACTTCTAGGAGCCTGGAATTCTGCTTGTAAAGTAACCCGAGCTACCGTAGAAATTCCTTCAGGAATTAAATTTCTGATCAAACCTATTACACTCCAAGGACCATGTATGCCAAATCTTATTTTACAGGTTAGTGAACACTTTCTTTTTTCTTGTGTTTTTTTTTTCCTTTGGTAAATACATCATTACATTAGAGTCTGTCCAACGATACATCATCATTACATTAGAATCAGTCCGATTAATTGGATGCAGTGACTAAGTAATGATTTGACATGTACAAGAATTTTTATGAAAGCCTTTCATTAGTTTCACTTCAATGGAAGTTTAATTTTTCCAGAATGTATCCTATTTTTTTGTCTAATTCTTCTTTTGATGTTCAATTCATGAACAGATAAATGGGGTAATTTTAGCCCCTCCAAAATTTGGGTCATGGCCAAAATCCAGTTTGTATCAATGGATAAATTTCAAATGGGTGCATAATTTTACTTTACAAGGTTCAGGCACAGTTGATGGCCAAGGTTATAACTGGTGGGGTACTTCACAACCGAATCAGGTAATTAATGTAGCAATTAAACTCTAATTAACTACTAAACAAAAAAAATGAAGTTCACATAAATATGACATATTTTTCTGTTTGATAATTATTTTGCAGAAGAAGAAATCAAAGAAGATTCCAGACATAAAACCAACTGTAAGAATATTGCATTAACTATTTTTTTTCTTTCTATTACAGAAATTGAAACAGGATTTTATTCATTGATACAGGCTTTGAGATTCTACTCCAGTTATAATGTCACGGTTCGTGATATAACAATTGTAAATAGTCCTTTATGTCACCTCAAATTCGACAGCTCCAAAGGAGTTAAGATCGACAATATTACGATTTCTGCACCTGAAAGTAGCCCAAACACTGATGGAATTCACCTACAGAACACCCAAGATGTAGAAATTCAGTATTCTAACATTGCATCTGGTAATTAATTCTATGCCAAATTATACTTTTCAAGTTTCAATAATTTAGTTCCTTTTATAAAATGTACTTTCGGATTTGAACAGGTGATGATTGTCTTTCAATACAGACTGGTTGTTCCAATGTTCATGCTCATCATATAAACTGTGGTCCTGGTCATGGTATAAGGTAATTAGGTAGATCATTTAATATGATTCATGTGAAAAATTAAATGAAATAATTCTACCTTTTGCTTAATTGTTTTTTCTTTTTGGGTTTTTCAAATGCAGTTTAGGAGGCCTAGGAAAAGATAAAACTGCTGCATGTGTGTCGAATATAGTATTCGAAGACATAATAATCCAGAATACTCTTTATGGTGCAAGGATAAAAACATGGCAGGTAACATAAGATAGTTTCTTCATATTAAATCATTTGAACTTGTCAAAATTGCATTTTTAGTCTCGTTCCTTTAGCAATTTTGGTCCCGCAAAATTGCATTTTTATTCCGACTTTTCAAAATAATTAGCACTTTTTGTCCCATCGCCTCATTTAGACCAGAGACAGTCTTGTGGAACCAAAAGTGCTAAATGGAGAAAACTTTATGGGACCAAAACTGCAAAACATTTTCAGGAAATCAGGATCAAAAGTGAAATTTTGTAAAGCGCGGAATCAATAGTACAAAACATCACCCAAAGTGCAATTTTATAATCTACGGGACAAAAAGATGTATTGAGTGTCAACTCATGTGGGACTAAAGATGCAATCTTGCCTTTGAATTCTAACATTTATCAAACTGCACAAAATAAAAGAGTATTTTTTTATGTTTCTTTGCTTACATTTCTTGCTTTTTTAACTGAAGGGTGGCCTTGGATCAGTGAAAAATGTGACATTTTCAAATATTCAAGTTTCCAATGTGAAAGTTCCAATAATGATTGATCAATTCTATTGTGATAAGAATGTATGCAAGAATCAAACTGGAGCAGTGGCAATATCAGGTGTTAAATTCAATCAAATAACTGGGACTTATTCGGTGCAGCCGGTCCACCTAGCTTGCAGCACTTCCATTCCATGTATAGATGTTGATCTCATTTCTGTCCAATTAGAACCTACTCCTGGATATAGTGGATTTCAGCAAGAATTGTGTTCTAATTCTTATGGAAAATCAATGGGACCTCTTGTTCCTGCAAGTATAGATTATTGTGTAAGAAGTGGAAGTGATTATGTCAAGAGAATATCAAGATCACATGATTATTATTGTTGGTAAATAATTAATTATTATGTAATAGTGTCTGAATTTTGTGCCTGGTTTTTATTATCTTCCCTTCTGTAATGTTTTAAATTCAGAAGGTGATGGTTTAGATTGATTTAACAGGCATAGTTTGTAGAGTTTCTCTTTGTGCAAATGAAATAAATTGAGTTTGGAAAGTCCATTTTCACCTGTGTTTTTCTTATTATACACATTACGTTCTTAGCTTTACATATTATTATCGGTTGGCTTGGGTATGATAACAATTGTATTTGTGGCGGAGAGGCCCGTGACGTGGATCTGCACATTCGAAATGTAACGTTTGGGATGTTATGTAGTTTAAAGTTTGAATATGCAATGTTCGTATCACCTATAACTTTTAGCACAATGGTTGGTGCATGGCTCGGTTCTACATGAGAAAATGATCGAGTAACAGTTTTAGTTGAAACTGTAAATCATACCATATTTATGTACACCATATAGTTAATATATGAGTGAAAAAGTAAAAGTTCCCCTATACTTTGCTCAATTAGCAAAAAGAAAACCTATGTTATTTTTATTATAAAAAATCCCCTATGTTATTTTTATTAGCGAAAATCTCCCTTCCTAGTCGGAGTAAATATTTTGCAGGAAAATGACAATTATACCTCCACCAAAAAATACAAAAACACATCTATTCACCTAAAAAAGTATAAGAATCCCCATGCTAACTTTGAAAATTGGCAAAACTCCCTCAAGATTTATGAAGGAAATTTGAAATGAAGTTTTTTGCTAATAAAATTAGAAAGAACACGGGGAATTTTTTTGCTAATAAAAACAAGACAAAGGGATTTTTCCAATGAAATAAAGCAAGGGGTATTTTTGCATTTAGCTCCTAAGATAATGCCCCTCATCAACAATGGTAGAAAGGTGGTAAAAAGAACCACATAAGATTTCCACTTGATGGTGTCTCCAATTCTTTCATGAAGCTTCTAAAATATGCAAAATTATGATACCCATTAATTGTAGTACTCATGACCTAACTATTAGCTCTGATTTAAAGTTTTTCTTCCCAAACTTTCATATATATATATAAATATATATATTTATAAGAAAGAAAAAAGCAGCAATATAAAATTATCATCAGCATATATTTATTAATTAGTCCTAACTTTCTTTGTCACTCATCACTAACGGTATATTCATGGCTAGCCATGTAAACAAACATATAGAATAAACTATAAACTTAAAGTTCAGTTAAGAACCTTCTTAATCAACACTCTGAATTTCTTGAAAAAAGGCCAAAGCTACTTAAGGACAAGTGGACAACGAGGTTACTCCTCCTGCAAAATATATATTATTATAATTATATAGCTAATCATCAATTGCCCAAAATGTTCAAATTTTGCTTTATTTTCGGCAAATGCACAATCAAGTTAATATTGGTCTATGAGGGTTTAGAAGGGTTAATCTTAACAATTTTATAGTTCAGATAATGAGTTATAAGTGATCCACATCTTTACAAAAAAATTATTTTGTGTTGACGCTATACTGAACCGGAATTGTACATACTATACATCAATGAGACGACAAATGCACCGCAATTGTACGTAGAGCAATACATCAATGAGACGACAAATGCCCCGCAATTTTACGTAGAGCAAGACATCAATGAGACGACATGACGACAAATGCACCGCAATTGTATATAGAGCGATACATCAATGAGACGACAAATGCACCGCAATTGTACGTAGAGCGATACTTCAATGAGACGACAAATAGCAATACGTGTAAACCTAGAAGTAAGATTTAGTAAAACTGGAAAAAAATTCATTGAGAATAAAATTTGAAAAGTAATTTAAAAAATGAAAATTTTACAAATGTAACAATTAAATTAAATGAAACGGAGGTAGTAGTACAAGTTTTTGAATTATTTTTTAATTTGTTGAGATAAGCTTCTAAATGGTGGCATTTATCTTTTTATTTTTAGGATTATTTTAGACAGCTCGTGTTTAGTTATTAATGAACTTATGATATCTTTCGTCTTAAAAAAACATGAATATTTAGGATTATTTTAGACAGCTCAGTCCACTCATACGGACGGACGGACCTACTACTACTACTTCAGTTTGGTAGCACAGAAAGGTGTTTGGAAAAGTTTAATTTGTTGGAGAAAGGTTGGTGTATGCACCGTCAATTGCAGCCGGCTTTGTATATTTTTCACTGCACGCGCACTATAAGTTGTTAATGACTTGATAATCATTTCAACTTCAACAAAAGCTAAAGTTGCTACTATCGGCTAGCCTGTATCTGTTGTCAAACTTTAATTATTCATTTCTTTTAATTTACTACTTGTCTTTCGTATTAATTAGTGAAATGGATAATTAACAAATGATTTGAACCTGCAAACACCACAATACTTTTCATATATAAATAATAATTACACTTTTCTTAACTTGATGTGATAACTTTGCAAGTTAACTAATAGTAGATTAGGATAAGTGTTGGCTTTTTAGTCCAGTCCATGTGCTTCGAATTAGGGTTGTCAATGGGGCGGGTTTTAATTTGAATTCGACCTGAATCCAACCCAAATTATTAGGATTTTTATATGACTAGAGATTCGATGGATATGATTCGACTCCGTAATACGAAATACGTGGACGAATATGGATCTAAGATCTGATCCATTAAATATCAGTATCCAACTATAAATAAACAAATTATAATTACATAATATTTTACCATCAATTCACTCATAATATAATATCAAATAAATGAATCTAAGTTAAGAAAGTTTCAACTTGTAAGCTAAATTAAATCAAATCGGAAAGTTAACAAAGTTGTTTTAGGAAAAATTGCTGATGTAAATTTTGAAAGTGAAGATTTTTGTAAATACAATATCCGATCAAGATCCTTTGAACTCGAAAAATTCAGATAAAAGCAAGATCGGACTCCGATCCAATATAAATTAAGTCGGATTTGGGTCGAGCTTGATTCAACCCGAGTCCGACTAATTGACAGCCCTACAGTGGGAACTATGACAAAGGAAAAATTAGGTGTACAAGAAAAAAAATATATATAAAGACTTTATTTGTTTAAGGAGTTAATGGCAATTTATCCCCTATAATATTCATAATGTTCAATTTACCTACCTGAGATTAGAAGAATAGCACTTTACCACCTGTAATCTTGTAAGAGTGTTAAACCGCATCCGTGACATTTTTATATGCGGTCCTTTCATTCCCATGTGTTATGATAATGTGGCAGTTTACACTCTTGTGTTATGATAATTGTGGCAATTTACCCCCCATATTACAAAACACTTTTCATGCTCATTCTCAATTTCGACAAATGAGTGGCACACTCCGGCTGAATGAGGTAAATTGCTTCTTTAAAATTCTCATAGGGGGGGTAAAGTGTTTTTTTTTTCAAATCACATGGGGTAAATTGACATTAATTATTTCTATTGTATGATTTGATCAATTAAATTAAAATTTCTCACATTGATTGGATATCAAGATTAAGTATTTCTTATATGATATTGAATAATTATCATATCTTAAACTAGCTTTTGAGATAAGTTATAAACACATTTAAATGTACCTAATCCGATCTATGTGTTAAAACCAAAAAAAAAAAAAAATCCGATCTATGTGTTTAACAACATTTCGGAAACATCAAATAAAATTATTAATCAAAAGACTCTCTCCATTCCTAGATACATGTCTTTTAATGATGTTGCACAAGGATTATGACACTATTAATTACCTAAATTTGAGGAGAAAGAGTAGAAATGTCAAAAAAGAATTAAGTCTCTTTTGTAATTCTAAAACGCCATGAATTTTTGAACTGGGACTAGTAGAAGAGGAATTGAGGATTCGTTTATATATATCACCTCAAATTCTACGTAAAAAATCTCTACATGTGCTTATCTTTTTGGTTATATGTCTTTTTTTCTTTTGTTTTCCTTTTACTCTTTTTAGTTGGTAATAATTCGTTTAATATCTCTGTTATTCAAGATTGATGTGTTCTTTTCATGAACTTGTGATTCTCTAGTTGTTCTAGGGATATTAATTTTATATTTCCGTTATTATTCTAGTTGATGAGTTCGATTAGACTATGATCCTGTGATTTATTCTAATTTGGATTCCCCACATAAAAATTGTGATGTGTCTATTGACTGTGTGACATTTTAATTCTTGCTTGTATCGATGCAATAGTATTCACAGTTTCACACTATATTCATTTTTTCTTTATAGTATAAGTTATTCAGAACTATGCCCTCGTTTTTTTTTTAATTTGTCGGCAAAAAGTCTTTGTTTATTTTTATTTGTCGTTTTAGGATTTCAATGTAAAATTAATGTTCGTTTACCAATTTTACCCTTTTTACTAATACTGCTAATTAATGCTAAGATTATTTGATTAAAAGAATATTTTGAAATTTTTGCTTAAAAAAAGTGACTATTTATGATATTTCTTAATTCGTGTGCAATTCTCCAAAACGACAAATAAAAAAAATGAGGAAGTATATTTGATCATTATATAATTTTGTTTTCATTGATTTTACTCATAAACTTAGAAGAAAGATGTACTTATCTTGGTATTGGAGAATTGGAAATACGTTGAGAATTAGTTCACCGTCAACATCAATAATGATAAATTTGTCTAAATAATCCTATTAAGAAAGGAACACTTATTTGGGATGTTTATAATAGTTTTGAATAGCAAAAAGTTCGAATATATTTTCTTGTCGCTTGTCCTTTTTTTGCATAGATATGTGTAAATTAATAATCAAAATTGGTTAAAAAATGGGTGTACTGGTAAATTCTTTATTACTCTATTCCATCTACGGCTGTCAATGGGTCGGACTCGAACCGGATCAGGGTAAATCTGGATCCGAGTCCGAATTTCATTTCTTCTATTCGAATTCGGATCCGAGCGGATCTTGAAAAGTAGCAACCGGATCCAAATTCGATGAATATCCCGGATCTGGATAAATTATCCGGATCCGTTTAACATATTTAGCAATAATTTTTTTTCTTTCATTTTCCTTCAAATCACTTGTAGATTCCACTACCATGAATTAAAAATGTAATATTTTACTTATTTCATCAAAACTATTGCTAGAAAATTGTAAAAGATGGAATATGATGGAAAAATGTAAACGATAAAAATTAGACCAAAGGAATAAACAAAAATATGAATAAAAAAAGATAAAATATGGGAAAAAGAAGAAGATAACCCAAATAGTGGAAGAGAAAAAAAAATTGGACGAAAAAGTAGGGGAAGATGACGGTTACTACATAGATGAATGGTTATGGTTTTGATTTTTCTTATTAAATAGGATAAATTAATATGATTTAGGCCCAATTAGTTACCAGGTCAGTCCAACAACACCTCTCATGCATTTCTTTTTAAGATTATTTTTAATATAGTAAAAGATTTTAGTGGAACATAAATAGTTTTATTTTTATTTTGGTTTAAATACATAATATATAAACAACATATAGTAATATATATCGGATACAGATCTGTAACGGATCGGATCAGTCTAGATCCGTATTCGCTCCATATAATTCGGATTACGGATCTTTTTAATCGGATCAGGTCCATCGGATCACTAATCGGACAATAATCCTAATAAATCGGACCGAATTCGAATCGGATCCGGATTGAAATCCGCCCCATTGACAGCCCTAATTCTATCCACTAGCAAAAACTCTAAAAAATCAAATATTCTGAACCATAATTTGCGAATATTTTCTTTAAAAATTAAAAGTAACAGTACAAGTAGGTAGCCCAAAAAGCTAAATATATAAAACTGGCCCAGTGATATTTTAGTTTTAGTAAACCAGCTAGCTAGTATGACAAAATAGAAAATTGGGCCCTTTAAATTTGTCTAATGAAAATCCCATATGCCCAATTGTAGGCCCAAACGACATCGTGAGTTACAAAGCAGCTGTCGTGTTTCCTTCGACCACTGCCATGTGCCGCGTTGAATTTCTCGATATTCTGATATCAATCCTTCTTAAAATGTGTCGGCGACGATAAATTTGTTAAATGTCTGGATCATCAATTTGGAGGTGGTGAAAAATGAAGCAATGAAATTCCCCATTATCAGTCGGGCAAGTGAATTCTAGTCTTCATTTACTGCTTATAACTTTTATTTTTATTTGTATTGTTAGTTGTTTATTGAGCTCGAGATCGATTATTTTCCAACTAATTTTCGCATTGCTTGCTAGTTTATTGCTTTGGACAATTGATTAGTTCACTAATCAGTATGAAATTTGTTAAGAAAACAACTGAGTAATTGATTTATATGTACTGATGTACTAGTAATTGTTTCCATCTGCATGTATGTATTTCTTGGCTAAGTTAGTTATAAAATCCATTTATTTCTTTCCATAGTTTAATGATTTTATTTCCTTTTCGAAACGTCCATATATAGTTTCTCATTTCCTTAATGACAATTTTTCTCTCAACAATTCCCTGTTATCATATCAAAGAGATGTAATATAACTTGGCACCGATTCAGCACATTTGAATTGGGATGGAGTGTTTTAATGTCTGTATAACTTCAAAAATGCATGTTAATAATTTGCAGTGCAACTTAGATGACAAAGAGTAAGAGTTTCTTCTTTTGAAAGTGCTTCCTCTTTGGTAATTCTTTAATATATAGTAACTATTATCAAGCTGAACTACTAATATGGTATTTATGTGTGGTTTGAACTAAAGATTCTTCTGCAAAACCATTGGAGTCTTTACATGATTTCGAGCTTCATTGGGCATATAGGTTGGGGTGTTTGGATTAATATATGATGGGACCATTAGATAAGTAAGAAATTCATAATTTTTGAAATCCCGAAAATGTGTTTAGTGGATAGAAGAATATGAAAGTTCTGTTTGGGGCAATAATGCAACTAATAATGTTCAAAATTGCTAATGAATGATGTCCAAATTTTAGTATACTTGGTCATGATTGTCTATATAGCTGAGAGAAATATATATTGATAGATATATCTCATTTGTTTGTTAGATTCCTTCTTATTCGTTCTCGTGTCATATCTAGCTTTTGCATCTGTACTTTCTTGAATGGCAGTTAATAGGTGTAGTTAAGTTGATATCTTACAGTGTGTGAGGGAATTCTAAATGATTTTGTATGCTATAAACTGCTATTCTTTATTACATAGCTAGACTGTACAGCATATAATCATGACTCCCATTAGTGTTATTCCTTTTTCTGTAGAGTATCTAGATCCTATAAAGAAAATTACTTGAGTTAGAACCACGCCTACATTTCCACCTCCACCAGTCATCCCTGATATAATGCTTAAAGATCTGACAATCAAGAGGCAAATAACTTGAATTAAATATAATTAATTATGAAGAAGAATGACTCCCCGATATAATGCCTAAACATCTGACAATCAAGAAGCAAATAAGTTGAAAATTTGATTGAAGTATTTATGGAGAAGAAGCAAGAAAAACATGTTGAATGAAATACAATAAAGGATAAATAGCTAGACCCCTCCAAGTTTGGGAACCCACCCCCCCCCCCCCCCCCCCCTTGAGGTATGCTTATAACCTTGGTGAACACTTGTGGACTTAAATGCCAAAGTAACATAACA
Organism: Penstemon davidsonii; assembly: GCA_034814905.1. NCBI lineage: Eukaryota > Viridiplantae > Streptophyta > Magnoliopsida > Lamiales > Plantaginaceae > Penstemon > Penstemon davidsonii. Next base: position 32,159,061 of record JAYDYQ010002533.1, on the reverse strand, counting down.
CAAACCTTAGGGGTCATTGTTGCATGTTCATGCAAGGGGGTCGAAAGGTCTAAAAATAATAAAAATATAAGAATGAGGGTGTTTATGTACTGTACTACTTTCAAATAAATTGTTAAAGTGTTATAAAGATAAAATTCTAAATGTAATTAATTACACAAATCAAATGTGTATTGTGTAACTTTCCAAACATAAGAGAGAGTCTCTTTAGAATTTAGCAATATCTGGGATAATGTGTAATTTACTGAACAAGGATTTATAGAATACATACCATCTTGAAACAAAAGGAAAACCCCAAAAGTAAGCCCACAAGCAGCTTGAACAAACACGGAAAATATGAGCATAACGGCAACTGATACACCTAAATATCCAACTTGCCCCAAAAGAATGCAAGAAACTCCACCCAAGTTCTGAACTATCCACAGTGTCTAAAGCCTTCTCCTCATTCCAAACTTCTTTGACACAATATCTGATAGGATCCCTCCTCCAGGCCTAGAGAATAAATTTGCCAATCCAAAACTGGCTGCAATAATTCCCGCAGTATGAAGATTCACATTAAATCTGCATAGAAATATTGTGCAATTATGTTGTCTATGGTAAGTTCTACCCCAAAACAATAACCATAAGTCAAAGCCAAGATCCATCCTCTGTAATTAGTAACCGCAAGATATAAAACTTTCCAAAATTTATCTTTGTGCTTATCTCCAGATTTATGAGATTGTGTGTAATTCCCATCTGGCAAATCTTGGCCAAGAATGAAAGTAGCATAATCTGACAAGGTTTGAAAAATGGCAGGGATAAAGAAGGCAATTCTCCAAGCGGTGAAGCTTGTTGCGCCCATATGTTGAATAAGGCCAAAAACAATAGGCATAATCAGCTACGTAGCTCCACCGCCAAGGTTTCCCCAGCCACCGACAAGTCCGTCAGCGGTGCCAACGACTCGAGAAGAGAACAACGAGCTTATCCAAAATTGGGTGGATACAAAAGTTGCTAAAGAAAAACCTGTGAAGAAACGAACCAAAAGGAATGACATGGGAGAACTTGCTACGGAAGAGCAATATACTGCTAGTGCAGTGATCAAGGTCAGGATAGCTGAAGCTAGACGAGGGCCAAATAAGTCACAAGCTGACCCCATGGCTACTCAGAGCAATTCTCCAAGAAAGAAAATAGCATTGGTACGTTGAAAATAAAGTAAGGGACAATTGAAAAATTGATCCGGTAATTTGGGTCAATCCTACACATTGTGGGGTTCTTGAAAGGGCACTATATTATCAAAAAGCGGCGTATTAAATTTTTTTTTTCTTAAAATTATAAAAGTGTTTAATTAAATATTCACGTTTTAGTATTTCTAACCTATCCTAGATAAAATTAAAAAATTGACTTAACTTTTTTTCATATCTAGTCGTAAATATAAATTTGTTTATTTTTTGTTTTGAAAACCTTATTTTGGTGGAGCAAATATTATAAGTAATAATGAATATAATTATATATTTGTGGACAAAATATTTGTCCCCAAAAACTTAATTTTTTTTCAACGTCTCTCTAAAATAATTTTAAATAGTTATCTAAAGTAGATAACCAAGTTGACTAATACAAAAATATTAGAATTATTAAACTGCAGCCAAGGAATACAAAATTGTTAGTTAATTTGACTAATTAGTTAGTAAGTAATAAGATACTATTTGGACATGCATAATTAATTCATGAAAGAAAAAATTAAATAGAAGCACATACGTATTAAATGGTGACAACGCATGATTAACCACTTGTTTCGGAAGCAGCGGAAGCGGTGGCGGCGGCTCGTGACCTCAAGTTTGAATTTGCTTTGGACAAAGATCATACTTGAAGGAGATAGTAAAACAATTAAAGACGATGTATTTGACTCTAGTCACGTTTTCATCATTAGGGGCATATTTTTTATGATATAAAACTAATGGCTATGAACCTAGAATCTTTTAGATGCTCTCATGCTTATAGATAGAATCATTCTTCCTCATGCTTTAGCTAAGGTGACAATTAGTATATTGTCATCTATTGTTGAGCTCCCGGGATTTATGTAAGACTTTGTATGATCATTAATGAATTAACCCACAAGGTTTTCTCAAAACAAAAAAGAAAATTAAACAGTGAAAACTGAATTAATTGATTAATAATTAGATACTTGTCTGTTATTTAGTATTTACTATATGAATATTCCATTTCCATCAAGCCACCTTATGACACAATGTAATATATTGCAGAGACCAACTCTAAATGATCAAATTACCATTTAATACAAACTTTGAATCCTTCAACTTTGGTTTAAAAAATAGAACAAAGAGGCAGATGAGCAATTTAACAAATTCCCTTTGTCTTTAGGGATTATGTTTATCAGGTTTAGTACATCAAATATGTAAAGTTAAGACAAGTAAGGGACAATAGAACAAATTACAATATTTTCTGAGAATTTCAAACTAGCTCTGTGAAAATCTTGTTCTTTCTCTGCTAAAGTCCATTCACACAAGTAGTAGTCTTCTTCTGTTGTCCCTTAGAAGATTGTCCACAGAACATTCCACCCCATTGTGGGAAGTATACTGTAGAAAATTATGCCCCTAATGATAGAAACGTGACTGAGAGTCAAATGCATAATCTATAATTGTTTTACTATCTCCTTCAAGTATGATCTTTGACCAAAGCAACTTCAAACTTGAGGTCACGAGCCACCGCCAACGCTTCCGCTGCTTCGGGAACAAGTGGATAATCATACGTTGTCACCGTTTAATACGTATGTGCTTCTATTTAATTTTTTCCTTCATGAATTAATTATGCAAGGCCAACTAGTATCTTATTACTTGCTAACTAATTAGTCAAATTAACTAACAATTTTGTATATTTCTTGGCCACATTTTAATAATTCTAATATTTTTTTATCAGTCAACTTGGTTATCTACTTTAGATAACTTTTAAAATTATGTTGGAGAGACATTGAAAAAAAATTAAGTTTTTATAATTATATTCATTATTACTTATAATATTTGCTCCACCAAAATAAGGTTTTCAAAACAAAAAATAAACAAATTTATATTTACGACTAAATATGAAAAAAAGTTAAGTCAATTTTTTAATTTTATCTAGGATAGGCTAGAAATACTAAAATGTGAATAATTAAAAAAATATTTTTATAATTTTATGAAAAATATTTTTTAATACGCCACTTTTTGTAATAGTGTCCTGAATTTCACTTTTGCCTAGAACCCCACAATGTATAGGATCAGCCGAAATTACAGGATCAATTTTTCAATTGTCCCTTACTTTATTTTCAACGTACCAATGCTATTTTCTTTCTTGGAGAATTGCTCGAGTAGCCAGGGATCAGCTTGTGACTTATTTTGCCCTCGTCTAGCTTTAGCTATCCTGACCTTGATCACTGCACCATCAATATATTGCACTTCTGTAGCTAGTTCTCCGATATCATTCCTTTTGGTTCGTTTATTCGCTGGTTTATTTTAGTATAGTAACTTTTGTATCCACCCGATTCTGGAAGAGCAGTATAGTGTCTAATGGATGTAACGTGCAATGAATCTGTGCTAAGATTCTATTTTTGGACCATAAATTTGGCTATTTTCATTGGTGCATAGTTTTGAGAAATGGTAGTAGCTCAAATTGAAGCCAATACAAAATTACCTATGTTTTATTTAAGGAATAAGATACTTGTAATCTTGGTGAACTGACTTTTAGTGGGAAAAAAAGTGTGTTCGAAAAGACTCCAAACTCTTACAGTATCGCGTTGTCTCATTGCTGACTTGTTGTTGACAGGTAGGCTAGTGTAAAGAGTACAACTTCCACATGTGAGATGGTTTTTCGGAGAGGGACTAGTTGCGCAAATTCGATATTTAAACACTAGTGGTCTGAAGTTCAAAGCTTTCTGCATATTGGGAAAGTGATGTTGAAAGAAAATGATTTGTTTAACTTATTCCATCCATTGACTTTGGAGCTGCTGAGTACAACTATCCATTGGCTTTGGAGCTGGTGAGTACAGCTGAAGGAAATGTGCTTCTCTTGACTTGGTAAGAGATTTCTATTAGAATCTTCTTTCATGTATAAAATGACAATTATGCCCTCATCTTCCTGCATTCTGTAGCTGTCCATTTGATCTTTTTGGTTAATGTACTTCATTTTTCGTTAAGCAGGTTAATGTCCAAGGAGTACTAGTCAGTTTTACAACATAGTTGAAGAAACCAGTAATTGATTACCAGGTAATAATGAAGATTAAGAGATTTTTGGATATCTTAAACAAGCTGCCTCTTTGTTCTACTTGTTAACGAAAGTTGAAGGATACAAGATTTGTGTAGTAAAGGGTGTTTGGTCATTTATACTAAATTATGTGATCAGCTGGTTTGATTCATTGTCAATATAGAATCATGCAAGTATCTAATAAAGAATCACTGAATTCAAATGTATTTACTTGCAAACTAACAGGTCAAATTAACTTAGAATGTCAGTAATTCATTGCCCAAAATGTAATAATTGTAATATGGCCAGACAGGCTCCACCTTCACAGTTTGCATACCAACACATCATTCTGCTGAAGGTAGCAATTGTAGCCAGTTCCTAGGTCAATCAAAGGTCATGTAAGGTAAATAACATTCCAAGCATCTATTTACTCTTACCTCTTTTTGGCATCCGTTTGTGGATTTTAAGCCGTCAAATGTACGAGTTTCAGTACTCCGTGCATCTTAAAAACACGACTTAAGAAAACATCATCTCGATCACTGACTATGGATTGGGGTATATATCCCATGAAACTTTTAATCATTATCAATGAAAACTTGGGCTACATATATATCATCCACTGCTGAAAAGGGGTAAGGGCCACAAAGTGTGTGTACTAATTACTTGTTCCTTTTACAACTACAAAAAAGTTAGAACAAAATGGAAAAACTTTTCGGGCCATAATTTTTACGGATTGGGCCCTTTTCATTCTTTAATGAGAATCCACGCACTTTTGGAGCCCATCTTTTTGGAAAATTCACTTTCCAAACGGGCACCGTGAGAATAAAAGTAGCTACAGGTGTCGTGTTTCGTTCTGACCACTGCCGTTTGCCGCGTTGAATTTCTGGAGATTCTGATATCAGCATTTCCTAAAATGTGTCATCATTCAGCGATGAATTCGAGGAATATTTATGGATCATCAACTCGGAGAAGGTGAGAAAAGAAAGGCAAGTGAATTGTTGTCTGGATCTACTGCTTATTACTTACTATTTTACTTACCTCGTTAATTTCTTGCTTTGGACGGTTGCTTAGTTCATTATTAAGTATGAAATCTCGGAAAATAACTGTGTAAAGTGCATCTTTATTGGTTTTAAGGAATTGATGTGGTGGTAATTGTTTCCATCTGGATGTATTTATTGGCTACTTTAGTTATGAAATCCCTCTTTCATAATTGAATGATCTTATGGCTTTTTGATATATAGTTTCCTATTTACTAATGGCAATGCACATTTGAATTGGGATGTAGTGTTTTATGTGTGTATATCTTCTAGAATGCATGATAAAAATTTGCAGGCAACATAAAATACAAAGAGTAGGAGTTTCTTCTTTTCAAAATGCTTCCTCTTTGGTAAATTCTTTATTAATACAGTAATTATTATCAAACTGGAATACTAATAAGCAGTGTATGTGTGGTTTGGACTAAAAATTCTGCCACGAAACCATAAGACATCCCTCTTTACATGATTTCGAGCTTCCTAAGGCACTCAAGTTGGGGTGATTGAATTGATATATGTATGATGAAAATATTAATGTGAAAATCCCGAAAATGTGTAAAGTTGATTGAAGAATGTTAAAGTTCTAAATAGGTAATGAATGATGTCCAGATTTTAGTATACTTCTTCATGATTGTCTGTATAGGAGAGGGATATTAATGTCGATAGGTATATATCATATGTTTGTTAGAATCATTCTTATTCCTTCTCTTATGATATGAAGCTTTTGCCTCTGTACTTTTTTATGAATGGCAATTAATAGGTGTTGTTAAATTGTAGTTGTAAACCGTTTGAGGGAATTCAGAATTATTTTAAGTATCACAGCCAGAGAAGGGGAATTTGATATAAAAATGTAGAAAAGAGTGCTAATGACATACAAATAAAACAGGCGAAATAAAGATATAAACTCTTTAGTCTTTACATACAGAAGGGATTTAAGCTTATAACATAACCACTCTTAGACTCTTTACACACGTTTGAAGACAGAAACTTGCATAAAATAAACAACTGTAGAAAGGGTAGAATACTTAAACTAGGCATTTGTAGTTGGGGTCCCTTCAGCCGGTGTGGGTGCTGATCGAACTCTTTTACCTCTTTCATTTAGACTATTTTCTGAGAATTTCAAACTAGAGCTGTGAAAATCTTGTTCTTTCTCTGCTGAAGTCCATTCAGACAAGTAGTAGTCTTGTTCTGTTGTCCCTTTAGAAGATGGTCCACAGAACATTCCACCCCATTGTGGGAAGTATATCAATGCAATTGCTGATGTACAACATATAATCATGACTCCCATAAGTGTTATTCCATCTTCTGTAGAGTATCTAGATCCTCTAAAGAAAATAACTTGGGTTAGAACCGCGCCTACATTTCCACCACCACCAGTCATCCCCGATACAAAGCCTAAAGATCTGACAATTAGGAAGCAAATAAGTTGAATTAGATTTAAGTAGTTATGGGAGAAGAAGCAAGAAAAATATGTTGAATGAAAGAAGAAACATATATAGTGAAGGATAAGTTACAAAAGCTACCCATGAGCTATGTCAAATTACAGCTAGGACTCTTCATTTTTGGGAAATTACAACCCCCTCCCCTTGAGGTATGCAGCTAATACATTGACATCCCTATAAAGTAAAATCCTAATGAACTTATGATGTCATGTAAAAACTAACTTTAATTATAACCTTCAGGTGAACACTAGTGGACTTAAATACCAAACTAACATAACACAAAGCTTAGGGGTCATTGTTACATGTTCACGCAAGGGGTCTAAAATAATAATAATAAATAAGAACGAGGTTGTTTATGTACTGTACTACTTTCAAATAAATTGTTAAATTTTTATAAAGATAAAATTGTAAATGTAATGAGTTGCAATAATCAAAAGTGGTTTGTGTAACTTTCCAAACATAATGGAGTTTCTTTAGAATAGCCATATCTGGGATAATTTGTAATTTACTGAACAAGGATTTATAGAATACATACCTTCTTGAAACAAAAGGAACAACCCCAAAAGTAAGCCCACAAGCAGCTTGAACAAACACGGAAAATATGAGCATAACAGCAACTGATACACCTAAAGATCCAACTTGCCCCAAAAGAATGCAAAAAACTCCACCCAATGTCTGAACTATCCACAGTGTCCAAAGCCTTCCCCTCATTCCAAACTTCTTTGACACAAAATCTGATAGGATCCCTCCTCCAGGCCTAGAGAATAAATTTGCCAATCCAAAACTGGCTGCAATCATTCCCGCAGTATGAAGATCCACATTAAATCTGTCATAGAAATATTGTGCAATTATGTTGTCTACGGTAAGTTCAACCCCAAAACAATAACCATAAGTCAAAGCCAAGATCCATCCTCTGTAATTAGTAAACGCGTGATAAAAAACTTTCAAAAATTTATCTTTGTGCTTATCTCCAGATTTATGAAGTTGTGAGTAATTCCCATCTGGCAAATCTTGGCCAAGAAAGAAAATAGCATAAGCTGACAAGGTTTGAAAAAGGGCAGGGATAAAGAAGGCAATTCTCCAAGCGGTGAAGCTTGTTGCGCCCATATGTTGAATAAGGCTAAAAACAATAGGCATAATCAGCTGCGTAGCTCCACCGCCAAGGTTTCCCCATCCACCGGCAAGTCCGTTAGCGGTGCCAACGACTCGAGAAGAGAACAACGAGCTCATCCAGAATTGGGTGGATACAAATGTTGCTAAAGAAAAACCTGTGAAGAAACGAACCAAAAGGAATGACATTGGAGAACTTGCTACGGAAGAGCAATATACTGCTGGTGCAGTGATTAAGGTCAGGAGAGCTGAAGCTAGACGAGGGCCAAATAAGTCACAAGCTGACCCCATGGCTACTCGAGCAAACACTGCACCTGCAACGGCTGCTATCCCAGCATTGCCTATATCAGTGGATGTGAGGTTAAGATCATCGCGGATTATAGGCAATAGAGGCGGAGCAGCAAACGTGGAGACAAAACACGCGAAAAAAGAAATCCAAGAGAGATGAAATGCCCGCATATGAGGCGCTGCCACAGAAAAAAGTCTGAACTCGGTCGACTTGTGTTCAGAATCTACTGGTAGTGCAAATCTATTTTGACAAGAATCATCTGCACGGTGAGATATTTCCATGGTGGTGATCTTTAGATTTGTTTAATAGTAACTGAAGAAAAGTGCTTCGGAGGAGAGAAGAGGTAAATATTTCTTTTCTTTTTTTCTCTTTTATGCAAGAAAGGAGATGAACTCTCCAATATATCTTCTCTTTATATAGTGTTAAATCCTCGGATATGACGTGCAACAAATCTGTACAAAGATATTGTTTTGAGTCAATCATTATTGTTACTTTTTTGACTGAAAATTTTCAAAAAATAGTAGTAACTCAAGTTGAAGCAAAATTCAAATTTTACCATGTTTGAGTGAAGGAATAAGATACTTGTAATCTGGAGAACTGACTTTTAGTGGGAAAAAATTGAGTCCCAAAGTCTCAAAACTTTTACACTATCGCCGAGTCTCATTGCTTACTTGTTGTTTGACAGGTCGGGAAGTAAAAGAGTAAATTTTCCACATGTGAATTGGTTTATTGTAGAAGACTAATTGTGTAGATTTTGATATTTAAAGATTAGTGTTCAAAGGTTTCTGCACATAATGAAAGTGACGTTGAAGCAAAGGATTTGTTTTCATCCATTTGACTTTGGAGCTGCGTATAGCTTACCATGAAACCAAGAAACTGAAGGGAATGTGCAATTCTTGACTGGTAAGAGATTCTTATCAGAATTTTCTTTCATTGTAAAATGACAATTATGTCCTTGCATTTAATGCCTGTCCCCTGCTATTTTTGGTTTCATGTATTTAATTTTTCGGTGACTTGGTGACATGTCTAAGTAGTAACTGACAATTTTACAACTTTGTTAAAGAAGGCGGCAACCGATAAGCTGGTAATAAACTTGTCTTAACTTTACTTATTGATGTACTAAACCTGATTAACATAATCCCTAAAGACAAAGGGTATTTGTTAAATTGCTCATCTGCCTCTTTGTTCTACTTGGTTAACCAAAGTTGAAGAATTCAAAGTTTGTATTAAATGGAAAATTCATATAGTGAATAACAGAATGTAGTGAATAATATAATCATGCAAGTATCTAATTATTAATCTTTGAATTCAGTTCTCACCGTTTAATTTTCTTTTTTGTTTTGGGAAAATTTTGTGGGTAATTCATTAATGATCAATATTATTCAATACAAAGTCTTGAATAAATCCCGGGAGCTCAACAATAGATGAAAATATACTAAATGATCTTTATCCAAACCAAATTCAAACCTGAGGTCACGCCTTGCCGCCACCGCCGCCGCCACCGCTTCCGTTGCTTCGGGAACAAATGGATAATCATACATTTTCATATGTGTTTCTGTTTATTTTTTCCTTCATGATTGGAATTAATTATGCATGGCCAACTAGTATCCCATTACTTGCTAACTAATTAGTCAAATTAATTAATAATTCTGTATTCCTTGGCCACGGTTTTATAATTCTAATATTTTTATTAAGAATCAACTTAGTTATTTATTTTAGATAACTATTTAAAATTATTTTAGAAAGATGTTGAAAAAAATTAAGTTTTTGGTGACAAATATATTTGTCCTCAAAACTAAAATCTTACAACCAAAAACTTTCGAAAACGAACACATAAAATAAAAAGTTCAGAGGATCTATTTGAGTACCAAAATGTTGAAGTCGCTTAAACACTTTATGTGCTTTTTTTTTATTGGCAAAAAAATATGTTGTTTTTGTTAGCAAAAACTCATTTTGATAACAAGAGATACTTAGGTCATGTTCTTTTGGCCTCTCATTTTTCACGATGTGTTTTTGTGAGATTTTTTATTAGACTGAATTCTTACAAATTTGAAATGAGTTTTGAGATTAGGATTTTTTGAATTTTCATTTTTTGAGATGTGAAGTTAAATTTTGTAAAGTTATGACCAGCATACAACCATTTTTTGACACATCGAAGAACAATTTAAGATTAAAACCTAACAAATTGGGTGTTGGATTGTACTTCTTCACTTGACGAGAAAAACTTGTATGTGAGTTTATCGATTGGGTCTCGAATTTGGAAGAAATTGATGAAATTTGAGATGAATAAATATGATTTATTAGTGGAAGAAAAGAATTAAGGAAAGTTCATAATTATTGTCTTAAATAAAAAAGGTAGAGTTACTTTCTCTTTTTAGTGTTTTCTCATAAAATTTTCAGATTTTCTCTAAAAATACATATTGGAGTTTTTTCAGAAAATGAGTAATTATCTCATATTTCTTGAGATTTTGTTAGAAATGTTTGTTAAAAAATCATATTTTCAGAGATTTTCTCTCAAAATGCATTTTCAGGGAGGAAGAGGCCAAAAAAACATGCTCTTACTCCCTCTCAGACCCGCACTTCACTTGTTGTAAATGCGCATATTTTTTATGATTTTAGGTGTAAGTAAAAAATTATATCCATAGATATTTTTTTTATTAAATAAAATGTGAAAACACTATTGTTAATCTAGAAACACTTTGAGGACAGACTATTAGGTGCACTACAAGAAATCTTTCCTTTTATGTCTATCATTAAAATATCAAATGATAATAGTTAAACTTTTAAAACTATAATATTTTAACATACCTAATAGCAAAAAAGTTGTTCTAATGTTATAACTATTGAGAATTTCCCCCCTAATTTTACAGTCAAGTTGCACTTTCTTCCTTGAACTTTTTTTAGGGGGGAAAATGCAACACAAAAGTTCAGGGTGAAATGTGCAACAAGGGTGTAAGTTTAGGGGAAAAGTACAACACTGATGGAAGTTTAGGAGTCAAACTCAATTTTTTACAACCAATTAAAGTGCAAGAAATATGGAATTCTAAAAATCATGTATAATTGTAATAAAATATACTTCCCCTATCTCTAAATTCTCACTACTATTTTCTTTTTGGGATGTCTCAAAATAAAACTCCCTTTTTTTATAAATGGTCTAAAAAATACTCTCTCACATAAAGTTATGATTTGATACCACTAACTCTCGACCACTACTTTTAAGGGCATCTATGTAAAATAAAAGGTTCATACTTTTAAGGGCATCTATGTAAAATAAAAGTTTCATTTTTTCAATTTTTACCCCCAAAAGTAAAATAATAGAAAAAAGAAAGGACAGAGGGAGTATACTACATAAAAAAGCAAAAACTTTAGTACAAAATTAACAAATATAAAAGAGATACAAATATATTATTTTGATATTATAGAGTGGGAAACGAGTATAAAATCGAGCATAGTAAGTAGAAATTCATACCCTATATACTAATATGTATTTTCTATATAATTATATTCATTATTACTTATAATATTTGCTTTCACCAAAATAAGGTTTTCAAAACAAAAAATAAACAAATTAAATTTGTATTTACATTTAAATATGTAAAAAAGTTAAGTCAATTTTTTTATTTTACCCAGGATAGATTAAAAATACTAAAACGTGAATATTTAATTAATACTTTTATAATTTTAGGAAAAATAATTTTTAATACGCCGTTTTTTGATAATATAGCTCTCTAAATTTCACTTTTATCTAGATCCCCACATTTGATAGGCGCGGCCCTGATTACAAGATCAATTGTCCCGTACTTTATTTTCAACGTAGCATGCATAAGAGTGCTATCAAACCACTGGAAAGGATTAATAGTAGAAATTTTGTACCTAGGGTTTGGAGCTAAACTAAAGCTCAATTTCCCACGCTAATTAACTGTGGTCCAAAATAGTAAGTATATTAGAAACTAAATAATATCAAGAACTCGTCTTAAACAAAGGAGAACCCTTCAATTCATTTTCCAATTCACCACAAAATCTTGCGAAGAAACATAAAGACCATTACATTCTTAAACAAGCCTCAGTATATATATACAACCCAAGAATTTCTCAAGAATCCTTTCTTTTTTTTTTCCATTTATGCGTGACTCTGGACTCGATAGACCCACACAGAGAGAAAGAAACTAAATAAAGTTTTAGAGAAAGAGAGAGAAGAACTCATTTTTTACTATAAAAGCAAAAATGGGTCCAAAAAAGTTCAGCTCTCTCTTTGTATCCGCGACGGCTCTTCTTCTCCTTGTCGCCGCTCATTACCCGGCCGCTGAAGCCCGCTTTGCGGGCGTGAACTCCTGGTGCCGCACCGCCGACTACAGGCTATTGTGCACGTCAATGGTAATAATACATAAGAATATTTGAAAGTTGTATGTAGTTATCTTTTGGTTTATGCTTCATTGGTCCCAATATTTTTGTTCCTTTCACTTTCGACATGAATTTTAGGTAAGAGTTAAAAAGTGAAAATTAGGTATTTTTATATTGGGATTATTGCATTTTTGATGTCACAATTATAGTTCGCTGTCGTTTCTATCCCGTATTTTTTTCGGGCTAGCACATTTGGTGCAATTTTGGTGCCAATTAAGGCCCAATTCCAAAATTGGCCCGAAATTCTCCTTGTGCGGGCCAATTTTCATGTCATGTGACACGCACGTGGAGGATTTCGAGCCAATTATGGAATTGACACCGAAATTGTCGCTGATATTGAAGTTGTTGCACCAAATATGTCATTCCGAAAAGATACCGGGCAGAAATACCAGCGAGCTATAATTATGTCACAAAAAAAATACAATAATCCCTATGTGGATTATTAATCTATATGATAATTTTTTTAATAGTTTATTTTTTCACATTTTAACTAATAAAAACACAACGTTACTTTATTTTCGTCTGTCATGATTTTATCACAACATAAAAATTTATCGAGTTTGTTATTAGAAAAAATATTGCCCCCCAAACTAAAACTATCTAGTTTTTTTTCGCCCTTGTCAACAATGGCGTAATCATTCTTAATAAATAACTTCAATCACATTTCATACTTAAGTAGATAAAAGAAAAAAAAAATATCACCCCAGCAAGAAGTAGACAAAGAAAAAGGAAAAAATAAATGTTAGGCACTAATTTGGCTCTAATGCACTAAACTAAATCAACTTCTTCCTGAAATTAAAATTTGTGTCTTTATACTTCGGTTATTAATAATATATTTTTCTTTTATTTAAATGTTCTAAGATTTCTTTTTCTTGCATATTATTAATATCATTATATGGATCAACATAGACATTGGTACACATTAATATGGTCATGTAGATAATATGAGAATTTGCATTTTTGTTGCCACAACTATAACTCGCTGGCATTTCTCTCCCGTAACTTTTCGGCCTGGTACATTTGGTGCCACAACTTCAACATCGGTGACAATTTTGGACCCAATTGAGGCTCAATTCCAAAATTGTCCCAAAATCCCAATGCGCGGGCCACGTGACATGAAAGGGGATTCGGGCCAATTCTGGAATTGGGCCTCAATTGACACTAAAATTGTTATCAATGTTGAAGTTGTGGCACCAAATTTGCCAGCCCGGCCGAAAAAATACGGGGTAAAAACGCCAATGAGCTATAGTTGTAGCACCAAAAATGCAATAATCCCTTTCTATACCTTTACCCTTAAAGGTATTGATTGAAAACTAGATGTGTCATATCATAACTTTAGGTAAAATAATATTTTTGAAAAGAAATTTTTATATAAGGAAATAGACCTTGTGTTTGGAGATCCCAACAAGGAAATATGAATAACAAAGATGAGACTGAGGGAGTATATGTTTGTCTGTAAGGCCATCTCCAATAGCTCTCTTAAATTTCAGCCTCTTATCCTAAAATATAATTAATGAACAATGTTATATACTTTCATTTTTTACTTTGCACTCCAACAACTAATTTATATTTTAACAAATTACTTTTAATTATTATTTTATATAAATAATAATGATATATTTATAATACTAATTGATTTTATTATTTTATATTTATAATAAAGAACACTTTGCTTTTGGCCATGGGTATATGGCTATCCAAACACATAAATTTTAACAATCAATAAATTATACAATAATTCTTGGAGGGCAATTTTTTTGTAAAATTTATCAGAACTCTTAAAATTTAACTTTTACATTAACTCTTGAAGATGGCGTAAGAGACTTAAATCTTCAGTATGTATTATAAATATGTTTATAAAGTAGATAGATTGGTCATATTTGAATTGAATTTATTTATATAATCTATAGTAATAGGACTTACATGTAAAATTAACCTCAGCTTTGCTTAATTGGCAAAAACTCTTGTTTTTTTTATTAACAAGAGAAAGTCCATTTAAAATTTATTTTGGCAATTTTTTAAGTGAATGTTATTGCAAATTTTCAAAGTTAAAAAGAGAAATTATTGTCAATTTTTTTAGATGAATAAAAGTGTTTTCGCATTATAGGGTGAAGGTATATGAAGTCGGGCATAATAATATTTATTCTGCAGGCGAGTTTGTTATTTTTTCTCGAGAAATATGTACTCCAGTTTGATGAGGGTTTTTTTTCTTCTGATAAAAATAACAAATAGAAATTTGTGCTAATAAAAATAACGCAGAGATTTGTCAATTAAAAAAAACAGAGGGGATATTTTTACAATTCACTCTAATCTATAGATACCTGCAGGATCAATGAATAGCAAGTGTGACATATAATTTGTTGTCTTTCTAACAGGTTGCAGGGGCAGCTACCCAACAGGACGCATCGGTGAACGCCATGAAGACCACTCTCGATCTGGCCCGTCGTGTGCAGACCTTTGTTCCTCTCTTGAAGCCGGCTATTTCCCATTTGGAGCCGCAGAGCCAGGAGTCGATCATGGAAACTTGCGCAGAGGATTTCGAAGGTAAAATTGATGACATTGAGACCAGTATTAAGGCTATGCAATCAAAAGACATTGGCACTGTCAGCACCCGACTTAGCGCAGCTTACCACAGCGATTGTGTTGACGCGCTAGCTGAGTTTGGCGTTGATTGTCCTTTCAGTAAGTTTGTCCAGACCTTGCAAAGGCAGGTCAGCAATTGCTTGGCTGTTGTACAACAGAATTAATACACTACTAATATGTATGATCATTATTGTTACAGAAAATAATACGGAAATAAGAAAATGCATCATAATATGTGAGATTCTCTTGATTTTTTTTCTTTTTTTTTTCTTTATAAAATGTGTCGGAAAGGTTTGTCGAGTCGAGTCATGTTTTGTTGTGTCTGTTGAGTATAAAGAAAAAAATGGCCATTTCAATTATTGTATTGTATTGAGAATGGTTTAATTTGTGAGGAATGCAAAAATGTTATCTTTCAAAGACTCTAGTAACTTGCTTTTATTGAGTATATATAATTGAATTATGCTTCTCTGTTCCTAAATATTTGCTCTTTTTATTTTCTTGCGAAAGATTTATATAAGAATTAAGAAACTGAAACTTATTTATAATTTTATATTTATTTCCTTAAATATGTATGACTGAGAATCAATTATATCATATTATTACTTTATAATATATTTAAGAAAAAAAATTATTGTAGAAAAAAGAATCTTAAAATAATGGTAAACGCTATTTGAATATTGGGTAGCAGCACACTCAAATTCACTTTCTCATTGTTTTGTATTTCGATAATATGCAAACATTTTTTAACCTAATTTGTAATTGTTCATTATTATTTTTTCATGTAAATTTTCAAATTATATAGAAATAAGACCGAGAACATTAATTTTTTTAGCTTTGCTATATACAAACTTTTTAATATGGTGAAATTTATTTTACCTTATTGAAACACTTCAAGTCCGGCTCATAAATCCAATTCACATGCCTATATATATATCTTTGTATAATGAGTCGACCAATGACACGATCAAGTAGCTCGACTTTGACTTAGTAGCTCTCAATTCATCTATCATATCATTGGTAGGTTGTTCTATATTAATTTAGATCATATTACCCAAGGTGGATCATTTAATTTGTTAATGACCACATTCCAAATACCTATCTCTCTTGGTACATATCCCTAATATGATATTCAATACGATTACAAAGGTTGAGCCAGAAAATCTAAATCGAAAGCTATTAATTTTTGTACTATCTAATATTTACCAAAGAAATATTAAAAAGTTTTTGTAGAACGTGAATTTTTATATCGTAAACAATTTTTATGATAACTAATATAAACAATATAATTATTCAGTAAGATAATTAGAATTCTATCACGAAATATATATGGATTGACTTTATAACATGAAATAAAGGATCAATGAACTTAATAATAATAATAATAATAACAATAATAATAATAATACTAATAATAATAATAATAATAATAATAATAATAATAATAATAATAATATGGATTAATTTTGAAATTAGTGAATTGCAATTGTGGCACCAAACTATATACCGATTCTCACTTGTGGTACCATAAAAATCGAGGCCGACACATTTGGTACCACAATTTAAGAAATTGAATCACTTTTGGTACCACCGTTAAAATTGGACGTTAATTGATGATGTGGCAGTTAAGTGTTATTGCAAAATTGATACAATTACTTATATTGACTGACAATTCTACACCATAACATTTTAGGTTGTCAAAATAACCCCACATCTTCAAATTTAGTCCACATTGTTGCTCAATTTCAAAATTGGCTTGAATAAAACACGTGCGAACCAATTTGGAGATTTTACTTATGATATTTACATATTAATTTAACTAATTTAATTTTATAAATAATATTAACAGACCAAATAATGCTTTAATATAAATCCGACAAAATATTAAAAATAAAACATATTTTTTTAAAATCTAAAATTTATATAATAATATTTATATATTTAATATTTTTTAAAAAAATAAAGTAAAATATTATTAACAAAATAATTATAAATAAAAAAAAAAAAGGAAACCCCCCCCCCCCCCCCCCCCCCCCCCCCCAACCAAGATCCCAGGCCGCCGTCGGCCTGGGATCGTCCGTCCCAGGCCGCCGGGGATCTTGGTTGGGGGGAGGGGGGTTTACGGGGGGATGGGGTTGGGAGGGGGTGGGGGTAGGGATGGGGATGGGGATTTTATTTTTAGTTTTTTTTTTTTGAATTTTAATTATTTTGTTAATAATATATAACTTTATCTTTTTAATAAATATTAAATATATTAATATTATATATATAAATTTTAGATTTTATAAAAATATATTTTTATTTTTTAATATTTTGTTGGATTTATATTAAAGTATTATTTGGTCTGTTAATATTATTTATAAAATTAAATTAGTTAAATAAATATGTAAATATAATAAGTCAAATCTCCAAATTGGTTCGCACGTGTCTTATTCGAGCCAATTTTGAAATTGGGCAACAATGTGGACTAAATTTGTCAGTAAATTTGAAGATGTGGGGTTATTTTGACAACCTAAAATGTTATGGGGTAGAATTGTCAGTCAACATAAATAATTGTATCAATTTTGCAATAACACTTAACTGCCACGTCATCAATTAACGTCCAATTTTAACGGTGGTACCAAAAGTGATTCAATTTCTTAAATTGTGGTACCAAATGTGTCTGCCTCGATTTTTATGGTACCACAAGTGAGAATCGGTATATAGTTTGGTACCACAATTGCAATTCTCTCATTTTGAAATAGTAGAAATATATGTGAATGAGAATATCTGTGATCCAAATTTTACTTAGCATTCAAAATTGAGTTTTACGTTATCTCGTGAATCAAAATTAAGAAGAAGATTCTTGAGTAGCAATTTGTCTTTATCCTTCATTTCTTCAAATTTCTAGGGTAATTTACGCTTCCTATCTTTGAGGTAAATCCTAATTATTATCCAGAATTCTTTTGTTTCGATTTTTTTTCTTGAAAACAAATACACACCTCCTTGACTAGATGGACGTCAATTAAATTTAAGAGAACATGTACATTTCTGGAATAACCTCTTTTTAAGAGAGTGTGTAGTAATTTCTGAAATACCCTTTGGTATTAATGTATGAAGTTTTCCATACCGGTGTGTAACCCCCTTACCCTTAGAGATAGGGGCAATTACTACATGAGCTTATTAGATTTTCATCACATCGATTTGACTAAGTTCACTTACATGATTTGGGTTTAACTCAACCTCAAAAGTTAGCTTAAGAGGTGAGGATTGCTCAAGAGTCAAGACCTTATAAGGTGGACTTAACTATGATTTTCAATTAATTTGTAAAATTTAGTCTCAATACTCCTCCTTCACGTGTGGGCGGACTGAACGTGTGGGTGAAGCAAGCCCAACGCGTGATATATTAATGCCCAACCTTGCGAATTACTACATCTAGGCCTTTGTTAACCGCAAGAATAATGACACTCCAAGCCTTGTTTAAGTGGAGGAATAATGACTGATAGGATAGTGCCCTGCAAGCCAATATATTTAGCTTGTATTAGGACTATCGTAATCTTTCTCTAGTATAAATGAATTAATACGCTCGTTTGTTTATAGTATGTAAATCAAACAATGGCCAACTTCATCTCTCGCGAATCACTTAAGCGATTGGATGAAATCCTAAGATCACATTCGACTATGGGACGATTCACTTCGGTATTGAGTGCAATCATGAAACAGTCTCTAAGGTCGTGATCTTAAAACATGTTCCAAGTCATAGATTCCGAACGAGACGGTGTATCGAAGGAATCGCAAAGACTTGTACAAGTATGCATGATTCACTTGGAGTGAATTTGTAGCGTTTCATGAGCAAGGCATTTGATGCTAGTGCATATGAGTAGGTGGTTCGATAGGGGATCGAATGCATCGAACGACCCAAACAAAGAAACCCATTGTGGAAGCGCATGACGCACATCGGCGATGGGATGTTTCTCAAACTTATAATAGTGTACGATTTAGTCCTTAGACTTGAGGTGCTAGGGCGAATTCGGTGCATGGGTGTGCGTACTTAGATTTAGGTGCCGATCACGTAGCCTGATCATTGTGTGCCTAAGTTGGGTGCGTATAGTCGTGTACGCGAATGGTTAGCATCAATATGGGATCTACCGACTCAACGTGGTGTGTTGAGAGAATTTCCTATACGTTCTTAGATAATAGATTCCGAGAAACCTATGGCCATAGCTGGTGACGGATTTGGAAAGGGGTTTCCAAATTTAGCAGTCACACTGGAATCATTATCCGGAATTAGAAAGTATAGTTATCGAGATAATTAGAGGTGCCGATCAATTCACACACCCAAGGTCTCGATCGGGAAATTAAGTCGATAGAAGGACCGTATGTACATGGTACTTATAAGAGGTGAGGTTCACTGAGATCAATTCACCTGAAGTTGGGCCTCATGGGCTTGTGGCTAGACATCGACCATGAGGTGTGGGTACTCATGAATTAATAAGGAGATTAATTCTTGAGTGGTTAATTGATGGTGTTCAATTAATCGGAGCGATTATAAGCTCATTAATTAAATCACGAAAGTCGTGGGCCCGCGGCCAATTGATGGTGAACCTAGAGGGTCACACACAATACAATTGGACTGCAACAAATCATATGAGGAAAGTTTGATTTAAAGAGTTAAATCAAAACTGAAGAATTAAAGTGTTAATTCTTAAAGAAGAAAAACTAATTAATTAAAGTGTTAATTAATAAGAGAGGAATTAATTGGATTAATTAATTAAATGGGCTGAATTAATTAAAGGAGTTTAATTAATTAAAAGGTGGTCTAGGTCCATTAGGAAACAAATAAAGGCCATAAGTAAATGGGCTTTAAGTTTCCTAGTTGGATTAGGTCAAAGCTAGGTCAAGAGTAATCTATAAATAAGGAGTAGGAGACTCCAAAAACCCTAGCCTCCATAAAGCCACGAAATTCCACCTAGGAATGTGTGCCACCCCCTTCTCCAAGCTAGAGAGGCCGCCCCTCTCTCATCCAGATCTAGATCTGGATCTAGATCTGGTTTTCTTCTTCATTCTTCCTGCTTGATATCTCTTCCATCCTAGTTCTGAGCCTGAGGATTCAAGAGAGTTGCTTCAATCCAGTTGGTGTGGATACCGCTAGAGGTACAACACTTGGGGTTCTTCTCTCGAACCAAATCCTGCAGATCTGAAAGAAGACCGGAGAAAAATCACCACCGTTCCCGTGGTAAGGTAAAATCGCTAAACACCCTATGGATGTTTCGATTTATGTAAAAATCCTTTTCGTATGACTAGATGAATAAAGATTCTGCTTGGGTTGTTTTAAAAATTTTAAATTCCGCTGTTTTTTAACGTTCTGACGTTACCAATAACCCAACAGTGGTATCAGAGCCTAATTCATTACTCTCATACGAAAAGGTCTGAATATAATTTGATTGCTTTAATTGTATTGCATATTATATTCGTGTTATTGATTCTTACTTGTTATGGGTAGATCTGATTTTGGGTAAAATTGCATAAAAACGTTTTGGGCCAATTTTGTATTTTTGAAAATAAAGGGCTGTTTTTGCGATTAGCGATTTTTTGGAAAACTGGACTGAAATTGAGATTTTACGAACTGTGTGTTTTCTGGACAGAATGCAACTTTCTGGAAATTTTTGAATTTGGGGCTGTTTTGCAATTAACGAAAGTTTTGGGCTATTTTGTAAATACCGAAAACTGCAGGGGCTGAATTGCAAATTCGAAATTTTTTCTGGAAATAAAATTTTAATTTTCGGTCCTCTGCCCAGTTTTAATTTTGGGGTTAAATTGTTATTTCCAAAACTTCAAGGTTTCAAATCGCAATTTCCAAAAGTTGGAGGGCCGAATTGCAATTTTTCAAAAGTTGAAAATTTTATTCTGTGTTTATGCATAAAATGGTTTTGTTTATCCGAATATAGATTACCTATAATTAGTAGAGACTAAAGTAAGAATCTAGAGAAATATTTTAAAGGCGTTTAAAATAATTAAAGTAAGATAGGAAACTAGTAAATGTGTTTGCTTGTTTCTTTGCTCAACGTGAATTGTTTACGTGGTTTTCGATCGAGCAAAGCCTTGACCTTAGATGTGATTGGTTTATTTTTCTTTGGATTTTTGGTTGGGCCTACGAGCCTTTATTTGGGCCCTTTTGTGCCAATGTAATAGATTAGGGCTTTACATTAAATAGTTTAGGATGGAGGCCCATTACATGCAAGAAGGAAGCCCAGTGGAGAATGAAGGCCAAGTATGCTTGGTTATTAATGTAATAGCCTAGGCCCATTAAGAACCCATTAGATAGACCAATTGGGCCAACATTATTGGCTCAATGATGGCCCAAACATAGGTGGCTCCCGATCGAAAACATATTGTGTTAGAAATGCATGCTAGGTTTATTGGGGGGGGGGGTGGGGGGGGGGGGGGGTGGGGGGGGGGGGGGGGGGGGGGGGGGGGGGGCGGGGGGGGGGGGGGGGGGGGGGGGCGGGCGGTGGGGGGGCCCGCGCGGGGGGGAGGGGGGGGGCAGCGGGGGGTGGGGGGGGGGGGGGGTGGGGGGGGGGGGGGGTGGGGGGGGGGGGGGGTGGGGGGGGGGGGGGGTGGGGGGGGGGGGGGGTGGGGGGGGGGGGGGGTGGGGGGGGGGGGGGGTGGGGGGGGGGGGGGGTGGGGGGGGGGGGGGGTGGGGGGGGGGGGGGGTGGGGGGGGGGGGGGGTGGGGGGGGGGGGGGGTGGGGGGGGGGGGGGGTGGGGGGGGGGGGGGGTGGGGGGGGGGGGGGGTGGGGGGGGGGGGGGGTGGGGGGGGGGGGGGGTGGGGGGGGGGGGGGGTGGGGGGGGGGGGGGGTGGGGGGGGGGGGGGGTGGGGGGGGGGGGGGGTGGGGGGGGGGGGGGGTGGGGGGGGGGGGGGGTGGGGGGGAACTAAAATCTTACAACCAAAAACTTTCGAAAACGAACACATAAAATAAAAAGTTCAGAGGATCTATTTGAGTACCAAAATGTTGAAGTCGCTTAAACACTTTATGTGCTTTTTTTTTTATTGGCAAAAAAATATGTTGTTTTTGTTAGCAAAAACTCATTTTGATAACAAGAGATACTTAGGTCATGTTCTTTTGGCCTCTCATTTTTCACGATGTGTTTTTGTGAGATTTTTTATTAGACTGAATTCTTACAAATTTGAAATGAGTTTTGAGATTAGGATTTTTTGAATTTTCATTTTTTGAGATGTGAAGTTAAATTTTGTAAAGTTATGACCAGCATACAACCATTTTTTGACACATCGAAGAACAATTTAAGATTAAAACCTAACAAATTGGGTGTTGGATTGTACTTCTTCACTTGACGAGAAAAACTTGTATGTGAGTTTATCGATTGGGTCTCGAATTTGGAAGAAATTGATGAAATTTGAGATGAATAAATATGATTTATTAGTGGAAGAAAAGAATTAAGGAAAGTTCATAATTATTGTCTTAAATAAAAAGGTAGAGTTACTTTCTCTTTTTAGTGTTTTCTCATAAAATTTTCAGATTTTCTCTAAAAATACATATTGGAGTTTTTTCAGAAAATGAGTAATTATCTCATATTTCTTGAGATTTTGTTAGAAATGTTTGTTAAAAAATCATATTTTCAGAGATTTTCTCTCAAAATGCATTTTCAGGGAGTAAGAGGCCAAAATAACATGCTCTTACTCCCTCTCAGACCCCCTCGACACTTGATGATATTGCGCATATTTTTTATGATTTTAGGTGTAAGTAAAAAATTATATCCATAGATATTTTTTTTATTAAATAAAATGTGAAAACACTATTGTTAATCTAGAAACACTTTGAGGACAGACTATTAGGTGCACTACAAGAAATCTTTCCTTTTATGTCTATCATTAAAATATCAAATGATAATAGTTAAACTTTTAAAACTATAATATTTTAACATACCTAATAGCAAAAAAGTTGTTCTAATGTTATAACTATTGAGAATTTCCCCCCTAATTTTACAGTCAAGTTGCACTTTCTTCCTTGAACTTTTTTTAGGGGGGAAAATGCAACACAAAAGTTCAGGGTGTAAAGTGCAACAAGAGTGTAAGTTTAGGGGAAAAGTACAACACTGATGGAAGTTTAGGAGTCAAACTCAATTTTTTACAACCAATTAAAGTGCAAGAAATATGGAATTCTAAAAATCATGTATAATTGTAATAAAATATACTTCCCCTATCTCTAAATTCTCACTACTATTTTCTTTTTGGGATGTCTCAAAATAAAACTCCCTTTTTTTATAAATGGTCTAAAAAATACTCTCTCACATAAAGTTATGATTTGATACCACTAACTCTCGACCACTACTTTTAAGGGCATCTATGTAAAATAAAAGGTTCATACTTTTAAGGGCATCTATGTAAAATAAAAGTTTCATTTTTTCAATTTTTACCCCCAAAAGTAAAATAATAGAAAAAAGAAAGGACAGAGGGAGTATACTACATAAAAAAGCAAAAACTTTAGTACAAAATTAACAAATATAAAAGAGATACAAATATATTATTTTGATATTATAGAGTGGGAAACGAGTATAAAATCGAGCATAGTAAGTAGAAATTCATACCCTATATACTAATATGTATTTTCTATATAATTATATTCATTATTACTTATAATATTTGCTTTCACCAAAATAAGGTTTTCAAAACAAAAAATAAACAAATTTGTATTTACATTTAAATATGTAAAAAAGTTAAGTCAATTTTTTTATTTTACCCAGGATAGATTAAAAATACTAAAACGTGAATATTTAATTAATACTTTTATAATTTTAGGAAAAATAATTTTTAATACGCCGTTTTTTGATAATATAGCTCTCTAAATTTCACTTTTATCTAGATCCCCACAATTTATAGGATCGGCCCTGATTACAAGATCAATTGTCCCGTACTTTATTTTCAACGTAGCATGCATAAGAGTGCTATCAAACCACTGGAAAGGATTAATAGTAGAAATTTTGTACCTAGGGTTTGGAGCTAAACTAAAGCTCAATTTCCCACGCTAATTAACTGTGGTCCAAAATAGTAAGTATATTAGAAACTAAATAATATCAAGAACTCGTCTTAAACAAAGGAGAACCCTTCAATTCATTTTCCAATTCACCACAAAATCTTGCGAAGAAACATAAAGACCATTACATTCTTAAACAAGCCTCAGTATATATATACAACCCAAGAATTTCTCAAGAATCCTTTCTTTTTTTTTTCCATTTATGCGTGACTCTGGACTCGATAGACCCACACAGAGAGAAAGAAACTAAATAAAGTTTTAGAGAAAGAGAGAGAAGAACTCATTTTTTACTATAAAAGCAAAAATGGGTCCAAAAA
Source organism: Penstemon davidsonii (assembly GCA_034814905.1). Classification (NCBI taxonomy): domain Eukaryota; kingdom Viridiplantae; phylum Streptophyta; class Magnoliopsida; order Lamiales; family Plantaginaceae; genus Penstemon; species Penstemon davidsonii. Next base: position 32,134,648 of record JAYDYQ010002533.1, on the reverse strand, counting down.
AGTTCAGCTCTCTCTTTGTATCCGCGACGGCTCTTCTTCTCCTTGTCGCCGCCCATTACCCGGCCGCTGAAGCCCGCTTTGCGGGCGTGAACTCCTGGTGCCGCACCGCCGACTGCAGGCTATTGTGCACGTCAATGGTAATAATACATAAGAATATTTGAAAGTTGTATGTAGTTATCTTTTGGTTTATGCTTCATTGGTCCCAATATTTTTGTTCCTTTCACTTTCGACATGAATTTTAGGTAAGAGTTAAAAAGTGAAAATTAGGTATTTTTATATTGGGATTATTGCATTTTTGATGTCACAATTATAGTTCGCTGTCGTTTCTACCCCGTATTTTTTTCGGGCTAGCACATTTGGTGCAATTTTGGTGCCAATTAAGGCCCAATTCCAAAATTGGCCCGAAATTCTCCTTGTGCGGGCCAATTTTCATGTCATGTGACACGCACGTGGAGGATTTCGAGCACAATTATGGAATTGACACCGAAATTGTCGCTGATATTGAAGTTGTTGCACCAAATATGTCATTCCGAAAAGATACCGGGCAGAAATACCAGCGAGCTATAATTATGTTACAAAAAAAATACAATAATCCCTATGTGGATTATTAATCTATATGATAATTTTTTTAATAGTTTATTTTTTCACATTTTAACTAATAAAAACACAACGTTACTTTATTTTCGTCTGTCATGATTTTATCACAACATAAAAATTTATCGAGTTTGTTATTAGAAAAAATATTGCCCCCCAAACTACAACTATCTAGTTTTTTTTCGCCCTTGTCAACAATGGCGTAATCATTCTTAATAAATAACTTCAATCACATTTCATACTTAAGTAGATAAAAGAAAAAAAAAATATCACCCCAGCAAGAAATAGACAAAGAAAAAGGAAAAAATAAATGTTAAGCACTAATTTGGCTCTAATTCACTAAACTAAATCAACTTCTTCCTGAAATTAAAATTTGTGTCTTTATACTTCGGTTATTAATAATATATTTTTCTTTTATTTAAATGTTCTAAGTTTTTTTTTTCTTCCATATTATTAATATGATTATATGGATACATTGGTACACATTAATATGGTCATATAGATTAATATGTGGATTATTGCATTTTTGGTGCCACAACTATAACTCACTGGCATTTCTACCCCGTATTTTTTCAGCCTGGCACATTTGGTGCCACAACTTCAACATCGGTGATAATTTTGGAGTCAATTGAGGCCCAATTCCAAAATTGGCCCAAAATTCCCACGTGCGGGCCACGTGACATGAAAATTGGCCTTCACAAGGGGGATTTCGGGCCAATTTTTGGAATTGTGCCTCAATTGACACCAAAATTGCAACTGATGTTGAAGTTGTGGCACCAAATGTGCCAGCCCGGCCGAAAAAATACGGGGTAAAAACGCCAATGAGCTATAGTTGTAGCACCAAAAATGCAATAATCCCTTTCTATACCTTTACCCTTAAAGGTATTGATTGAAAACTAGATGTGTCATATCATAACTTTAGGTAAAATAATATTTTTGAAAAGAAATTTTTATATAAGGAAATAGACCTTGTGTTTGGAGATCCCAACAAGGAAATATGAATAACAAAGATGAGACTGAGGGAGTATATGTTTGTCTGTAAGGCCATCTCCAATAGCTCTCTTAAATTTCAGCCTCTTATCCTAAAATATAATTAATGAACAATGTTATATACTTTCATTTTTTACTTTGCACTCCAACAACTAATTTATATTTTAACAAATTACTTTTAATTATTATTTTATATAAATAATAATGATATATTTATAATACTAATTGATTTTATTATTTTATATTTATAATAAAGAACACTTTGCTTTTGGCCATGGGTATATGGCTATCCAAACACATAAATTTTAACAATCAATAAATTATACAATAATTCTTGGAGGGCAATTTTTTTGTAAAATTTATCAGAACTCTTAAAATTTAACTTTTACATTAACTCTTGAAGATGGCGTAAGAGACTTAAATCTTCAGTATGTATTATAAATATGTTTATAAAGTAGATAGATTGGTCATATTTGAATTGAATTTATTTATATAATCTATAGTAATAGGACTTACATGTAAAATTAACCTCAGCTTTGCTTAATTGGCAAAAACTCTTTGTGTTTTTTTTATTAACAAGAGAAAGTCCATTTAAAATTTATTTTGGCAATTTTTTAAGTGAATGTTATTGCAAATTTTCAAAGTTAAAAAGAGAAATTATTGTCAATTTTTTTAGATGAATAAAAGTGTTTTCGCATTATAGGGTGAAGGTATATGAAGTCGGGCATAATAATATTTATTCTGCAGGCGAGTTTGTTATTTTTTCTCGAGAAATATGTACTCCAGTTTGATGAGGGTTTTTTTTCTTCTGATAAAAATAACAAATAGAAATTTGTGCTAATAAAAATAACGCAGAGATTTGTCAATTAAAAAAAACAGAGGGGATATTTTTACAATTCACTCTAATCTATAGATACCTGCAGGATCAATGAATAGCAAGTGTGACATATAATTTGTTGTCTTTCTAACAGGTTGCAGGGGCAGCTACCCAACAGGACGCATCGGTGAACGCCATGAAGACCACTCTCGATCTGGCCCGTCGTGTGCAGACCTTTGTTCCTCTCCTGAAGCCGGCTATTTCCCATTTGGAGCCGCAGAGCCAGGAGTCGATCATGGAAACTTGCGCAGAGGATTTCGAAGGTAAAATTGATGACATTGAGACCAGTATTAAGGCTATGCAATCAAAAGACATTGGCACTGTCAGCACCCGACTTAGCGCAGCTTACCACAGCGATTGTGTTGACGCGCTAGCTGAGTTTGGCGTTGATTGTCCTTTCAGTAAGTTTGTCCAGACCTTGCAAAGGCAGGTCAGCAATTGCTTGGCTGTTGTACAACAGAATTAATACACTACTAATATGTATGATCATTATTGTTACAGAAAATAATACGGAAATAAGAAAATGCATCATAATATGTGAGATTCTCTTGATTTTTTTTCTTTTTTTTTTCTTTATAAAATGTGTCGGAAAGGTTTGTCGAGTCGAGTCATGTTTTGTTGTGTCTGTTGAGTATAAAGAAAAAAATGGCCATTTCAATTATTGTATTGTATTGAGAATGGTTTAATTTGTGAGGAATGCAAAAATGTTATCTTTCAAAGACTCTAGTAACTTGCTTTTATTGAGTATATATAATTGAATTATGCTTCTCTGTTCCTAAATATTTGCTCTTTTTATTTTCTTGCGAAAGATTTATATAAGAATTAAGAAACTGAAACTTATTTATAATTTTATATTTATTTCCTTAAATATGTATGACTGAGAATCAATTATATCATATTATTACTTTATAATATATTTAAGAAAAAAAATTATTGTAGAAAAAAGAATCTTAAAATAATGGTAAACGCTATTTGAATATTGGGTAGCAGCACACTCAAATTCACTTTCTCATTGTTTTGTATTTCGATAATATGCAAACATTTTTTAACCTAATTTGTAATTGTTCATTATTATTTTTTCATGTAAATTTTCAAATTATATAGAAATAAGACCGAGAACATTAATTTTTTTAGCTTTGCTATATACAAACTTTTTAATATGGTGAAATTTATTTTACCTTATTGAAACACTTCAAGTCCGGCTCATAAATCCAATTCACATGCCTATATATATATCTTTGTATAATGAGTCGACCAATGACACGATCAAGTAGCTCGACTTTGACTTAGTAGCTTTCAATTCATCTATCATATATTGGTAGGTTGTTCTATATTAATTTAGATCATATTACCCAAGGTGGATCATTTAATTTGTTAATGACCACATTCCAAATACCTATCTCTCTTGGTACATATCCCTAATATGATATTCAATACGATTACAAAGGTTGAGCCAGAAAATCTAAATCGAAAGCTATTAATTTTTGTACTATCTAATATTTACCAAAGAAATATTAAAAAGATTTTGTAGAACGTGAATTTTTATATCGTAAACAATTTTTATGATAACTAATATAAACAACATAATTATTCAGTAAGATAATTAGAATTCTATCACGAAATATATATGGATTGACTTTATAACATGAAATAAAGGATCAATGAACTTAATAATAATAATAATAATAACAATAATAATAATAATACTAATAATAATAATAATAATAATAATAATAATATGGATTAATTTTGAAATGAGTGAATTGCAATTGTGGCACCAAACTATATACCGATTCTCACTTGTGGTACCATAAAAATCGAGGCCGACACATTTGGTACCACAATTTAAGAAATTGAATCACTTTTGGTACCACCGTTAAAATTGGACGTTAATTGATGATGTGGCAGTTAAGTGTTATTGCAAAATTGATACAATTACTTATATTGACTGACAATTCTACCCCATAACATTTTAGGTTGTCAAAATAACCCCACATCTTCAAATTTAGTCCACATTGTTGCTCAATTTCAAAATTGGCTTGAATAAAACACGTGCGAACCAATTTGGAGATTTTACTTATGATATTTACATATTAATTTAACTAATTTAATTTTATAAATAATATTAACAGACCAAATAATGCTTTAATATAAATCCGACAAAATATTAAAAATAAAACATATTTTTTTAAAATCTAAAATTTATATAATAATATTTATATATTTAATATTTTTAAAAAAAATAAAGTAAAATATTATTAACAAAATAATTATAATTAAAAAAAAAAAAATTAACCCCACCCCCAACCCCCCCCCCCCCCCCCCCGCCAACCAAGATCCCAGGCCGCCGTCGGCCTGGGATCATCCGTCCCAGGCCGCCGGGGATCTTGGTTGGGGGGAGGGGGGTTTACGGGGGGATGGGGTTGGGAGGGGGTGGGGGTAGGGATGGGGATGGGGATTTTATTTTTAGTTTTTTTTTTTGAATTTTAATTATTTTGTTAATAATATATAACTTTATCTTTTTAATAAATATTAAATATATTAATATTATATATAAAAATTTTAGATTTTATAAAAATATATTTTTATTTTTTAATATTTTGTTGGATTTATATTAAAGTATTATTTGGTCTGTTAATATTATTTATAAAATTAAATTAGTTAAATAAATATGTAAATATAATAAGTCAAATCTCCAAATTGGTTCGCACGTGTCTTATTCGAGCCAATTTTGAAATTGGGCAACAATGTGGACTAAATTTGTCAGTAAATTTGAAGATGAGGGGTTATTTTGACAACCTAAAATGTTATGGGGTAGAATTGTCAGTCAACATAAATAATTGTATCAATTTTGCAATAACACTTAACTGCCACGTCATCAATTAACGTCCAATTTTAACGGTGGTACCAAAAGTGATTCAATTTCTTAAATTGTGGTACCAAATGTGTCTGCCTCGATTTTTATGGTACCACAAGTGAGAATCGGTATATAGTTTGGTACCACAATTGCAATTCTCTCATTTTGAAATAGTAGAAATATATGTGAATGAGAATATTGTGATCCAAATTTTACTTAGCATTCAAAATTGAGTTTTACGTTATCTCGTGAATCAAAATTAAGAAGAAGATTCTTGAGTAGCAATTTGTCTTTATCCTTCATTTCTTCAAATTTCTAGGGTAATTTACGCTTCCTATCTTTGAGGTAAATCCTAATTATTATCCAGAATTCTTTTGTTTCGATTTTTTTTCTTGAAAACAAATACACACCTCCTTGACTAGATGGACGTCAATTAAATTTAAGAGAACATGTAAATTTCTGGAATAACCACTTTTTAAGAGAGTGTGTATTAATTTCTGAAATACCCTTTGGTATTAATGTATGAAGTTTTCCATACCGGTGTGTAACCCCCTTACCCTTAGAGATAGGGGCAATTACTACATGAGCTTATTAGATTTTCATCACATCGATTTGACTAAGTTCACTTACATGATTTGGGTTTAACTCAACCTCAAAAGTTAGCTTAAGAGGTGAGGATTGCTCAAGAGTCAAGACCTTATAAGGTGGACTTAACTATGATTTTCAATTAATTTGTAAAATTTAGTCTCAATACTCCCCCTTCACGTGTGGGCGGACTGAACGTGTGGGTGAAGCAAGCCCAACGCGTGATATATTAATGCCCAACCTTGCGAATTACTACATCTAGGCCTTTGTTAACCGCAAGAATAATGACACTCCAAGCCTTGTTTAAGTGGAGGAATAATGACTGATAGGATAGTGCCCTGCAAGCCAATATATTTAGCTTGTATTAGGACTATCGTAATCTTTCTCTAGTATAAATGAATTAATACGCTCGTTTGTTTATAGTATGTAAATCAAACAATGGCCAACTTCATCTCTCGCGAATCACTTAAGCGATTGGATGAAATCCTAAGATCACATTCGACTATGGGACGATTCACTTCGGTATTGAGTGCAATCATGAAACAGTCTCTAAGGTCGTGATCTTAAAACATGTTCCAAGTCATAGATCCGAACGAGACGGTGTATCGAAGGAATCGCAAAGACTTGTACAAGTATGCATGATTCACTTGGAGTGAATTTGTAGCGTTTCATGAGCAAGGCATTTGATGCTAGTGCATATGAGTAGGTGGTTCGATAGGGGATCGAATGCATCGAACGACCCGAACAGAGAAACCCATTGTGGAAGCGCATGACGCACATCGGCGATGGGATGTTTCTCAAACTTATAATAGTGTACGATTTAGTCCTTAGACTTGAGGTGCTAGGGCGAATTCGGTGCATGGGTGTGCGTACTTAGATTTAGGTGCCGATCACGTAGCCTGATCATTGTGTGCCTAAGTTGGGTGCGTATAGTCGTGTACGCGAATGGTTAGCATCAATATGGGATCTACCGACTCAACGTGGTGTGTTGAGAGAATTTCCTATACGTTCTTAGATAATAGATTCCGAGAAACCTATGGCCATAGTTGGTGACGGATTTGGAAAGGGGTTTCCAAATTTAGCAGTCACACTGGAATCATTATCCGGAATTAGAAAGTATAGTTATCGAGATAATTCGAGGTGCCGATCAATTCACACACCCTAGGTCTCGATCGGGAAATTAAGTCGATAGAAGGACCGTATGTACATGGTACTTATAAGAGGTGAGGTTCACTGAGATCAATTCACCTGAAGTTGGGCCTCATGGGCTTGTGGCTAGACATCGACCATGAGGTGTGGGTACTCATGAATTAATAAGGAGATTAATTCTTGAGTGGTTAATTGATGGTGTTCAATTAATCGGAGCGATTATAAGCTCATTAATTAAATCACGAAAGTCGTGGGCCCGCGGCCAATTGATGGTGAACCTAGAGGGTCACACACAATACAATTGGACTGCAACAAATCATATGAGGAAAGTTTGATTTAAAGAGTTAAATCAAAACTGAAGAATTAAAGTGTTAATTCTTAAAGAAGAAAAACTAATTAATTAAAGTGTTAATTAATAAGAGAGGAATTAATTAATTAGATTAATTAATTAAATGGGCTGAATTAATTAAAGGAGTTTAATTAATTAAAAGGTGGTCTAGGTCCATTAGGAAACAAATAAAGGCCATAAGTAAATGGGCTTTAAGTTTCCTAGTTGGATTAGGTCAAAGCTAGGTCAAGAGTAATCTATAAATAAGGAGTAGGAGACTCCAAAAACCCTAGCCTCCATAAAGCCACGAAATTCCACCTAGGAATGTGTGCCACCCCCTTCTCCAAGCTAGAGAGGCCGCCCCTCTCTCATCCAGATCTAGATCTGGATCTAGATCTGGTTTTCTTCTTCATTCTTCCTGCTTGATATCTCTTCCATCCTAGTTCTGAGCCTGAGGATTCAAGAGAGTTGCTTCAATCCAGTTGGTGTGGATACCGCTAGAGGCACAACACTTGGGGTTCTTCTCTCGAACCAAATCCTGCAGATCTGAAAGAAGACCGGAGAAAAATCACCACCGTTCCCGTGGTAAGGTAAAATCGCTAAACACCCTATGGATGTTTCGATTTATGTAAAAATCCTTTTCGTATGACTAGATGAATAAAGATTCTGCTTGGGTTGTTTTAAAAATTTTAAATTCCGCTGTTTTTTAACGTTCTGACGTTACCAATAACCCAACAGTGGTATCAGAGCCTAATTCATTACTCTCATACGAAAAGGTCTGAATATAATTTGATTGCTTTAATTGTATTGCATATTATATTCGTGTTATTGATTCTTACTTGTTATGGGTAGATCTGATTTTGGGTAAAATTGCATAAAAACGTTTTTGGGCCAATTTATATTTTTCGAAAATAAAGGGCTGTTTTTGCGATTAGCGATTTTTCTGAAAACTGGACTGAAATTGAGATTTTACGAACTGTGTGTTTTCTGGACAGAATGCAACTTTCTGGAAATTTTTGAATTTGGGGCTGTTTTGCAATTAACGAAAGTTTTGGGCTATTTTGTAAATACCGAAAACTGCAGGGGCTGAATTTCAAATTCGAAATTTTTTCTGGAAATAAAATTTTAATTTTCGGTCCTCTGCCCAGTTTTAATTTTGGGGTTAAATTGTTATTTCCAAAACTTTAAGGTTTCAAATCGCAATTTCTAAAAGTTGGAGGGCCGAATTGCAATTTTTCAAAAGTTGAAAATTTTATTCTGTGTTTATGCATAAAATGGTTTTGTTTATCCGAATATAGATTACCTATAATTAGTAGAGACTAAAGTAAGAATCTAGAGAAATATTTTAAAGGCGTTTAAAATAATTAAAGTAAGATAGGAAACTAGTAAATGTGTTTGCTTGTTTCTTTGCTCAACGTGAATTGTTTACGTGGTTTTCGATCGAGCCGAGCCTTGACCTTAGATGTGATTGGTTTATTTTTCTTTGGATTTTTGGTTGGGCCTGCGAGCCTTTATTTGGGCCCTTTTGTGCCAATGTAATAGATTAGGGCTTTACATTAAATAGTTTAGGATGGAGGCCCATTACATGCAAGAAGGAAGCCCAGTGGAGAATGAAGGCCAAGTATGCTTGGTTATTAATGTAATAGCCTAGGCCCATTAAGAACCCATTAGATAGACCAATTGGGCCAACATTATTGGCTCAATGATGGCCCAAACATAGGTGGCTCCCGATCGAAAACATATTGTGTTAGAAATGCATGCTAGGTTTATTTATTTATGTTTTATTTATTTATTGCTTCTATTATTTGGCTTGTATGGTGATGCGCGCTAGAATATTAGAACGTAAATAAGATAATTCATAATCGAAGCGGTGAGATCTCGAGAGAGTTTGCCTTAAACTTTCAAACCAACAAATCCCCTCTTGAATTAAATATTAAGTCATATTGGGTTAAAATAAAATGAAGTATTTATATAAATCCAAGCCTTCCATCAATAGGGACTAGCGTATGTTGTCTACTTATCGATTAAGGTGATCCAGAGTCTGGCACCCGAGGCGAAGAAAGGGACAATACGTGAAATCTCTCGATTCTTGTTTATTTAATAAACTCGACAAGGGTAGGGACTGGTCGGGACATGTATAATCGACCGATAACCAGTTACGGGGATTTCATGACCGGGCCCGTTGCTCATCGAGATTGATTGGGTTAGACTTAACGAGTAGTACCACTCATGATGTAGCAGTGCTAGATGGGTGCGAAAATCGAGGCAAAATAGCTTGAAGGTTGTGTAGGGACACAATTGGCAATAAGTATGCCTACCTGGGGAATTAGTTGTATGGCCACGAGTCGTGGGTGCAATTAATGTCCGCTGGGACGTCAAGACCTACTAGGAAATAGGATTTCCCGAACAATTGAAGGGGTAATTGTTTCGATAAAATAGTGGGAGAACTTTTACGATAGAAAGTCCAACCTTCGTAGATTATAAGTATTATTCATTAACTAGTCCTCTGTATATTTGTCTTCTCTTTAAAATAGATATTAAGATATCTATAATAATCCATTATACTATTTATCCTCGACTTATAAAATAACTGGATCAAAATATCGACTGGCTTAGAAACTTGAGGATTGTCCTCAATTCCGAAAGTCGGAATCATGTTCTTAATAACTAGCCTATGCCTGATGCACTTCCGAGATGAGTCTAAAAGGAGGAACGAATCACCCGTAGGGTATGGGAATATTAATGATCGTTTCCTCATATAAGGATGAGTCTCAAAAGTGGAACGAATCCCCTATAGGGTATGGGAATCTTAATGATCGTTTTAAGCATCAAGATTGAACGAGCTAAAGAAGCGACATAGGACTATGTCTGAAGCTTCTAAAACAAACCTCCACTTCAAAAGCTTGTTTTGAGGAGCAGTTTCGAATCGTTTGATTCGAGACCACTAAGGATTTGTTTTAAAACTCGAGAATAAGTGAAGGAGCTGATGTCAAAGTATCACTGTCCTTGTTTTTATCAATCTAGTTGAAAATTGGATCGATTAAACATAGGCCTGCAAGTGATCTTAGCATTGACCTCCATCTAAATTCTCTTCCCTGCTCATTCAAAAGATTCGTGAAATACTTTGATCTTATTTGATAAGTTGATCACATTTCATGAATTAACCAAAGTATTGGTAAAAGGCAAATAGGATAAACCTGTCATGATCGTTTACACTTCATGGACTGCAAAGTCAAAGAAGAGTAATATGAAGAAGAAGTTGTTCTCTTCTAAAATCGACCATAAAGGTAGTCGAAAGAACGCAAGTAGTCTAAAAGTCGAATTATCCCACTGAATCTTAGAAAGGCACTGATTAGTTTAATTGATTAGAAGGTCTAATTAATTAAGCAACGTTTCAATTAAAGGGTTAATTGAAAAAGGAGATGAATCAATTAAAGAGTTAATTGAAAGGAAGCAAATTAATTGAATTAAACCGTTAACTCAATTGAGTTAATGTGCTTAGTTCAATTAATACCAAGATAATAATCCACAACTTTGGCACGCTAGACTTGGACATATCTCCAAGAGTAGGATTCAAAAGTTGGTTTCTTCTAAGGCTCTTGAAATATAGAACTTAGATGAACTTCCAACCTGCGAATCCTGTCTCATAGGAAAGATGACCAAATCTCCCTTCACAGGGAATCAAGAGCGAACCAAATAACTCTGGATTTGTGATAACTCTGTGAAAATAGAGTTATCGCGTGTACTTTTCAGACTTAAATGAGTATTTTTCATAAGTATTTGTGAGTCGTTTGGGATTTTAATGCATATTTCAGTTATTAGAGTCGATTCACAAGTTTAATCAATTTTTGAGAATAATCTTTAATTTTGACACTAATTCGATATGTTTTCTTGTAGGAAATAAATCAAACCAATGAAGTCCAAATTCAATTGAGGTCCATGAGGATAATATTGCAAGAGATCAACAAGAAAATCGCAAGATTGATCATTTTGAATTGTTGAGGGTGTTAATGGTACAAAGAAATAAAGACAAGGGCTGAAAATGCAAATAGAATCCAATTTTGATGTGCTGGACACTTTCATACGCAGGACTCTCTTTAAATTTGGAGTGGGCTGGCCCAATTAAGCATGTTGGGAGAATTCATTAAAAGACTCCTACTACATGTAGGAAAGAGAGGAGAAAAAGAACAAGATCTGTTTAGGGAGAATTCAGACAGACATCACGCGACAGAAAAAAAGAGAAGAAGGATTGGCATTACACTTTGGCTATTTTTCCTTTAATTTGATTTAGAGAAAAACCATGAACTCTTTTCTATTTGATTTCTTTGTTTTTATTATTATGAACTAATTCCGTTTAGTCTAGTGTTTTTACGGATCCATGTTTATCGAATAATGTTTTGTTTGCTTTCCTAGTTTTAATTTAGTGATTTTCGATTTCTACATATCGATATTCGTTTATCTAATTTCGTGCTAATTACTTTCAAATTGATTGATCACCTATTTGATTGTTTACTTTTTCTTGATTGAACCTGGGAAGGGAATATTGAGAATAGAAGAGAAATTAGGTAGTGGGTTGCTTGTTAGTATAGGAATATACCCGACACTCCCATATTCAAATTAGGTTATAAGATTTATGCATGTGATTAATTATACTAACTTAGGAATAAGATTAGTAAGTTAATTGCATAGGTTCTTTAGTGATTCGGAAGACACTTAAGGATAGAAGTGAGCCCTAGGATAGCGAATAAGAATCACTAGTTAAAATTAGGAAGTTAATCGACATTAGGAGAATAACATTGGTGAAGTTCAAACTCTAGACCCTTTTCTCATTGATTTTCTCATTAGCATTTTATTGCCATCTTTAGATTAGTTATTTATTAGTTTTAGTAGTTAGCAAATCAACCAACAATAATATTTCTTTCGTTGAATTAGAATAAGAATTAAGGTAGGGAATTTGGTAGAAATTTAGTTTCAAGTCCTCGTGGGTTCGACACTCTACTTACTCTTTATTACTTTTGCGATACGTGCACTTGCGTTTATTTGCGTGTATAAAATCCGCAACAAGTTTTTGGCGCCGTTGCCGGGGACTTTGATAATTGATAATTTACCAAGTTTCAACTTTTATTTTTATTTTGATTCAATTATTCTGACGGTTCGATTTTCTCTTGCAGGTACTCATACCTAGTTTATGCGCAGAGACAAAAAATCTGAGTTAGAACCTTTTGATCCAGAAATCGAGAGAACTTTCAGATTACGAAGAGCGCTGAACAAGAAGGGAGAAAAATCCGATCTAATGGCAGAGCAACATGGAATTCCGCCAGTACGGAATGAAAATAGGGTGAATCAACAACCAGTCAATCCGCTAATGGGTCCACACAATCCTGGAGAGATAGAAAGACCCATTAATGAATACATAACACCAATCTTGGGCGTTCTAGATTCAAGCATTGTCAGACCAGACATTGAAGCAGAACACTTTGAAGTGAAACCGGTAATGCTGAATTTAATAAACTCTTCTGCTATCTTTTCGGGGTTGGCTATGGAAGATCCTCACGCCCATTTGAAGAATTTTATGGAAATTTGCGATTCATTCAAATTGAATGGGGTTACAGCTGAGCAACTAAGAATGAAACTATTCTCCTTTTCCTTAAGGGATCGAGCTCGAGTCTGGCTAAACTCAATGCCACCTAACTCCATCATATCTTGGACTGATCTGACTGAAAAATTCCTGAGGAAATATTTTCCACCCACCAAGAGTGCGAAAGTTCGAATGGATATTCACTCATTCCAACAAACAGAGGGAGAGTCACTCTATGATGCATGGGAAAGGTTCAAGGGGCTAATGACACAGTGTCCACAACATGGAATTCCTGGTTGGCAACTGATACATATCTTCTACACTGGATTAGGGGGGCAAATCAGGACCATTCTTGATGCAGCAGCAGGAGGGACATTCTTGGGAAAGACATATACAGATGCCTACGATGTGTTAGAAAGAATGACCTACAACAATTACCAATGGGCATCAGAACGCTCATCAGGAAAACTTGCACCTGGAAAATTTGAGTTGGATACAATGACATCAATGCAAGCACAGTTAGCAGCGTTAACCAGGAAGATTGATGGGTTAAGTATGAGTAAACATGGAGCGAACTCGTTTCAAGCTCAACCAGTGAATATGATCCATAATCCAGAGGTTTTCTGTATCATTTGTGGTGGAGACCATCCATATGAAAACTGCCCCTCAAATTCTGAATCAGCATGCTATGTGGGAAATAATCGAAACAACCAAGGGTATAATCCTTACTCTAACAGCTATAATCCCGGGTGGCGAAACCATCCTAACTTTTCATGGAGCAATAATCAGCACGCTGGACAAGGCTCAAACAATGCCAAAAATCAGCAAGTCTCACCAGGTTTTCAAGGGCAACAAAAACAACCACCAGTGGACAACAAACTATCGCTAGAAGAGATTCTTAAGCAGTACATGAGCCAGACAAATGCAGCTATTCGAAACATAGAAACGCAAGTGGCTCAATTAGCTCAAGATAGGCAACAAAGACCTCCAGGCTCACTCCCAAGTGATACTGAAAACCCAAGAGCCAGTCAGAATGAACACTGCAAGGCAATCACTCTGAGAAATGGTAGAGAACTCGTCGAGCCCAGCAGACCACAAGCTCAAGTTAAGGATCCCAAGGAAGTTCAAGACAAATCTGAGGACTCTAAAATACCAAACACAGAGAATGAGGTGGAAACAGAGAGTGAGAAGAGAGATTTAACAACTCTACCGGAAATGAAGCCTCCACCACCATTCCCTCAGAGATTTCAACAACAAAAGAAGAATGTTCAATTCAGAAAATTCCTTGATATTTTGAAACAACTTCACATCAACATTCCGTTGGTTGAAGCATTCGAGCAGATGCCAAATTACGTCAAATTCATGAAGGATGTACTGTCAAGAAAACGGAGATTAGGAGAATTCGAGACAGTGGCTCTCACAGAAGAATGCAGTGCAATTTTGCAAAATAAGCTTCCTCCTAAACTCAAGGATCCTGGTAGTTTTACCATTCCATGTAACATTGGCGATAAGTACGTGGGAAAAGCATTATGCGACTTAGGGGCCAGCATCAATCTAATGCCAAAATCTGTCTTCCAAAAGTTGGAAATTGGGGAAGCAAGGCCAACCACGGTAACTCTTCAGTTAGCAGATCGTTCCATTACATACCCCGAAGGAAAAATTGAGGACGTTCTGGTAAAAGTAGATAAGTTTATCTTCCCAGTTGATTTTATTGTGTTAGACTACGAGGCAGATTCAAATGTACCCATCATTTTGGGTAGACCTTTCTTAGCAACTGGAAGGGCATTAATTGACGTGCAGAAGGGTGAATTAACCATGAGGGTGCAAGACGAGAAGGTTACGTTTAACGTGTTTCAAGCTATGAAACACCCTGATGACGAGGAGGAATGCTCATCAATATGTGTGATCGACTCATTAGTCGCTAAGACTTTTGAGAAGACTAGGTACCGAGATCCGTTGGAAGCGGCATTAATGTTGGATTCTGAGGAGATAGATGATCAAGAAACTATGAAAAGTGTGGCATTTTTACAAGCGAATTCGAGAGTCAGCAACCCAATCAAGAAAGTGGAAAGTTTGGAAATGCCAACCTGCAAGCCTCATAAGCCGTCAATCGAGGAACCACCCTCGTTGGATTTGAAACCACTGCCGGCACATTTACAATATGAATACTTGGGAGAATCATCCACATTGCCAGTGATCATCTCTGCAAATCTTTCCGAAAACCAAAGGGAGAAATTACTGAGAGTCCTTCGGAGTCATATACGAGCCATTGGGTGGACCATTGCAGACATTAAGGGGATTAGTCCTGCATTTTGCATGCATAAAATCTTACTTGATGATGAGACAAAGGGATCAGTTGAACATCAAAGAAGGTTAAATCCAATCATGAAAGAGGTAGTCAAGAAAGAAATCATCAAGTGGTTGGATTCAGGAATTATCTTCCCGATTTCCGATAGTGCATGGGTTAGTCCAGTTCAGTGTGTTCCGAAGAAAGGGGGTATGACAGTGGTGAAGAATCAAAACAATGAGTTAATCCCTTCGAGAACTGTCACAGGTTGGCGAGTGTGTATGGACTACCGAAAACTGAACAAAGCAACAAGAAAAGATCACTTCCCGTTACCGTTCATTGATCAAATGTTAGATAGACTCGCAGGAAGGGCTTATTTTTGTTTTCTAGATGGATTTTCGGGATATAATCAGATTTTCATCGCACCAGCTGATCAAGAGAAAACTACTTTCACATGCCCCTATGGAACATTTGCTTTTAGACGCATGCCTTTTGGATTATGCAATGCACCTGCCACGTTTCAGCGATGCATGATGGCAATTTTCACTGATATGATAGAGAAATTTCTCGAAGTATTCATGGATGATTTTTCTGTGTTTGGGGATTCGTATGATGAGTGTTTAGATAACTTAGCCAAGGTCTTGCGCAGATGTGAAGAGACAAACTTAGTACTAAACTGGGAAAAGTGCCACTTCATGGTACAAGAAGGAATAGTTTTGGGACACAAAGTATCAAGCAAAGGCATTGAGGTGGACAAAGCAAAGATAGAGACAATAGAGAAACTCCCTCCTCCTACTTCAGTCAAGGGAATCCGTAGTTTCTTGGGACACGCCGGGTTTTATCGACGTTTCATTAAGGATTTCTCTAAAATCTCTAAACCTTTATGTAATTTGCTTGAAAAAGATGCTAAGTTTATTTTTGATGATTTGTGTATGCAGGCTTTCATGACATTGAAGGAAAAGTTGGTGACAGCCCCGATAATAGTAGCTCCAGATTGGAATCTACCATTTGAAGTAATGTGTGACGCAAGCGATGTCGCCCTTGGAGCTGTACTGGGACAGAAAAGGAACAAGATCTTTCACTCGATATACTACGCAAGTAAAACCCTCACTGATGCTCAATTGAATTACACCGTGACTGAAAAAGAATTGTTGGCTGTAGTGTTTGCTTTTGACAAGTTCCGAGCGTATCTGGTAGGAACAAAGGTTATAGTATATACAGACCACTCTGCAATCAGATATTTGATTGAGAAGAAGGATGCTAAGCCGAGGCTAATTCGATGGGTACTCTTGTTGCAAGAATTTGATCTCGAAATAAAGGATAGAAAAGGAACTGAGAATCAAGTGGCTGATCACTTGTCTAGATTGGAGGGAGGAAACAAAGAGTCAGACTCGATTCTGATCAATGAAGTCTTTCCAGATGAACAATTGTTTGCTGTAAATCAACCTAAACTTCCATGGTATGCAGATTACGTCAACTATCTAGTAAGTGGTCTACTTCCTCCCGACTTTAATTTCCAGCAAAAGAAGAGATTTCTACATTATGTGAAGAACTTTATTTGGGATGAACCATACTTGTTTAAGAAATGTGGGGATCAAATGATAAGGAGGTGTATTCCTGATGAAGAGTTCGAGGAAATTCTAGGTAATTGTCACAATTCACCGTACGGTGGGCACTTTAAGGGAGATCGCACAGCAGCTAAAATTCTCCAATCTGGTTTCTTTTGGCCCACCTTACATAAGGATGCTCATGAGTTTGTGAAGCGTTGTGATCAATGTCAACGGGGTGGAAATTTGACTAAGCGTGACGAGATGCCACTGACTACTATGCTAGAAGTAGAGCTTTTTGATGTTTGGGGGATTGACTTCATGGGACCCTTCATTCCTTCATTTGGAAATCGGTACATATTAGTTGCGGTTGATTATGTGTCTAAGTGGGTAGAGGCAGAAGCATTTCCAACTGATGATTCGAAGGTGGTGATGCAATTCATTAAGAAGCACATTTTCACAAGGTTTGGTACACCGAGAGCCATCATTAGTGATCAAGGATCACACTTTTGCAATAAATATTTCAACGCTCTCTTAGCAAAATATGGTGTAAGGCATAAAGTGGCAACTGCATACCATCCGCAGACGAATGGGCAAGCAGAGATCTCCAATCGAGAAATCAAGAAGATCTTAGAAAAAACTGTTAGCCCCACAAGGAAAGATTGGTCAAAGAAGTTGGATGATGCTCTTTGGGCGTACCGTACAGCTTTCAAGACACCTATTGGAATGTCACCTTATAGGTTAGTTTTTGGTAAAGCTTGTCACCTGCCATTAGAACTTGAGCATAAAGCTTTTTGGGCTGTTCGTAACTTGAACATGTGTTTGGAACTCTCGGGAAATGAGCGTTTGATGCAACTTAATGAACTTGATGAGTTTCGATACATAGCTTATGAGAATGCCAAATTATACAAAGAGAGAACAAAGAAATGGCATGACAGAACTATTACAACCAAGTCGTTTGAGCCGGGTCAATTAGTGCTCCTTTTCAATTCACGTCTCAAACTTTTTCCTGGAAAGCTGAAATCTCGATGGTCTGGACCATTTGTCGTCATAGATTCATTCCCACATGGTGCCGTAGAGATAGCTGAAGCTGAGACGGGGAGACAATTTAAAGTAAATGGACAACGTCTCAAACATTACTGGGGTGGAGAAATTGTGAAGGAAAAGACCTCTGTGGTCTTAGAATGAAGTAAAACCAGTATCAAGTCGAGCTAAGGACATAAAACTAAGCGCTTCTTGGGAGGCAACCCAAGCTTTTATTCTTTTTGTTTGTTTTTGTTTTCGTGTTTTTTTGTTTTTTCTGGCCTTAGTGTGATCTATGATTGTGTTTTTGTCCTGTTTTGCAGGCGCATCCAGGGGTGGAGTAACGCGAAGTGGCATTATTAAGTGGAGTAAACTTGGGAATTTCCAGCAGCTTCAAGCCATGGCTCAAATGGATTCAAGCCATGGCCTCATTTTTCGAACAAAAATTCAGGAATTTCCAGCAGCTTCAGGCCATGGCTCAAATGGATTCAGGCCATGGCCTAATTTTTCGAACAAAAATTCAGGAATTTCCAGCAGCTTCAGGCCATGGCTCAAATGGATTCAAGCCATGGCCTCAATTTTCGGAAAAAAAAAAAAAAAAAAAAAAAAAAAAAAAAAAATTTGCTGAGTGAAAGTTCGAACTTAAAGGATTCCATAACTTCGACTGAAAGCTTGCTAGAACTTAGTAATTGGTACGATAACCTAAGAAAATAGAGAATTTGTTTGGCAAGTTAGGAATTCATGCAATTAGGCTCAATGATTTCAAAGCTATATGGATCTAAGTGATTCCGACATTCTCGTATTATGTATACACACACACACGCAGGAATTACATGATAGAGTGCATAACGTTTTGAAATTATTGGTTTGTAGTTTGACTTTGAATGCATGATGATAAATGTTTGAAGTTGGTTGGCGTTTTTGTTGGAATTATTGTCATTACTCGAGGACGAGCAACAGTTTAAGTTTGGGGGTGTGATAACTCTGTGAAAATAGAGTTATCGCGTGTACTTTTCAGACTTAAATGAGTATTTTTCATAAGTATTTGTGAGTCGTTTGGGATTTTAATGCATATTTCAGTTATTAGAGTCGATTCACAAGTTTAATCAATTTTTGAGAATAATCTTTAATTTTGACACTAATTCGATATGTTTTCTTGTAGGAAATAAATCAAACCAATGAAGTCCAAATTCAATTGAGGTCCATGAGGATAATATTGCAAGAGATCAACAAGAAAATCGCAAGATTGATCATTTTGAATTGTTGAGGGTGTTAATGGTACAAAGAAATAAAGACAAGGGCTGAAAATGCAAATAGAATCCAATTTTGATGTGCTGGACACTTTCATACGCAGGACTCTCTTTAAATTTGGAGTGGGCTGGCCCAATTAAGCATGTTGGGAGAATTCATTAAAAGACTCCTACTACATGTAGGAAAGAGAGGAGAAAAAGAACAAGATCTGTTTAGGGAGAATTCAGACAGACATCACGCGACAGAAAAAAAGAGAAGAAGGATTGGCATTACACTTTGGCTATTTTTCCTTTAATTTGATTTAGAGAAAAACCATGAACTCTTTTCTATTTGATTTCTTTGTTTTTATTATTATGAACTAATTCCGTTTAGTCTAGTGTTTTTACGGATCCATGTTTATCGAATAATGTTTTGTTTGCTTTCCTAGTTTTAATTTAGTGATTTTCGATTTCTACATATCGATATTCGTTTATCTAATTTCGTGCTAATTACTTTCAAATTGATTGATCACCTATTTGATTGTTTACTTTTTCTTGATTGAACCTGGGAAGGGAATATTGAGAATAGAAGAGAAATTAGGTAGTGGGTTGCTTGTTAGTATAGGAATATACCCGACACTCCCATATTCAAATTAGGTTATAAGATTTATGCATGTGATTAATTATACTAACTTAGGAATAAGATTAGTAAGTTAATTGCATAGGTTCTTTAGTGATTCGGAAGACACTTAAGGATAGAAGTGAGCCCTAGGATAGCGAATAAGAATCACTA
Organism: Penstemon davidsonii; assembly: GCA_034814905.1. Taxonomy (NCBI): domain Eukaryota; kingdom Viridiplantae; phylum Streptophyta; class Magnoliopsida; order Lamiales; family Plantaginaceae; genus Penstemon; species Penstemon davidsonii. Next base: position 32,114,811 of record JAYDYQ010002533.1, on the reverse strand, counting down.
GTTAAAATTAGGAAGTTAATCGACATTAGGAGAATAACATTGGTGAAGTTCAAACTCTAGACCCTTTTCTCATTGATTTTCTCATTAGCATTTTATTGCCATCTTTAGATTAGTTATTTATTAGTTTTAGTAGTTAGCAAATCAACCAACAATAATATTTCTTTCGTTGAATTAGAATAAGAATTAAGGTAGGGAATTTGGTAGAAATTTAGTTTCAAGTCCTCGTGGGTTCGACACTCTACTTACTCTTTATTACTTTTGCGATACGTGCACTTGCGTTTATTTGCGTGCATAAAATCCGCAACAATTTGATCCATACGATTGAACGTGGACCACTAAAAGTTAGTGTAAGAGGAGATTACTCATACCTCGTACCTTTTTGCTAATGACTTTGGTCGTTAGTGATATATTATCTAGTGAGATACAAATCCGAAAAACCTTTGAAAAGTTCAAAGAATTTTCGAAACGAAGTAGAGAATCAACAAGGGCATAGTATTATGGCCATTCGATCTGATCGAGGTGGCAAATACTTAAGTCAAGAATTCCTCAATTATCTTACTGAGAATGGGGTTCTCATACAACAAACTCCTCCTATGACGCCTCAACTTATTGGAGTGTCTAAGAGAAGGAATCGAACATTGTTAGACATTGTTCAATCCATGTTGAGTTTTGTTAAAGCTTCCTTATGCATTCTAGGGGTTGGTCCTCCTGGCTGAATCGAAGATACTGAGCAAAGTACCTTCAAAGTCCGTGCCTACAAAGCTTTACCAAGAAAGGTATGGCAAAATACCTCTGCACTTTTACTATTGAGTATGGAGATCTCCTCCCTAAGTTGGGAACTAGAAAGGAGATAAATTGGCTAGTAGATCCAATTTGTATATAATTGTGGGGTATCCAACGAAATCCATTGGATACCTGTTCCACGACAATGAGAAACAATCGTTTCTCCTAACTACCCGTTCCTGAGTTGATGAAATCCTCGTCAAAGGAAATAGGGAATGTCATGGAACTTGATGAAGTCCAAGATTTGGACCCATCCCCACAAACAGTGGGAGTTAATCCAGAAACTACTGAATCGTCTAGTACACCAGTACTTCGTAGATCTGATCAAGTTCGTAAGAAGCTTTTACCATATACGAAGAAGCTACATTGGATGTAGACGTGCATGCATGGCAAGAGGCCATGTAATCCGAAATGGATTCCATGCATTCCGACAAGGTATGGACCTTGGTCGATCCACCCGAGGGATTTTATCCCTGTAAGTAGTGAATGGATCTTCAAGCTAGGAATAAATGGAGAGGTGTTGACCTCTAAGACTCGACTAGTGGTAAAAGGCTATTCACAAAGTTCTGGAACAGACTTTGATGAAACCGTTTCTCCAGTAGCAATGTCTGAATCCATTTAGATTCACATTTGTTTTGATGAGACAGTCAAGGCATTTGACTTCATCAAAAACGAATATGAACCTTGAGTGTACAAAAGGATTAGTGGGAGCTCTATGAAGCTCATATTTTATATGTCGATCACATTCTGCTTATCTGGGATGATATCGGAATGTTAGCACAGACGAAAGCGTGGTTATCCATGCAATTCTCCATGAAAGATTTGAGAGAGACATCTTGCGTATTGGGATACGTATCTATAGAGATAGATCGAAGAAGATGTTGGGATTCTCTCAATCTAAGTACATAGAAACAATACTGAAAAGATTCAGTGTGGAAGAATCCAAGAGAGGATTACTTCCAATGAGACATTGTAACTCTTTTTCTAATTGATGTGCCCTACATCGAATGAGGATAAAGGAGAATGTCTCAAATACCTTATGTTTCGACAAAAGGTAGCATGTGGTATGCTATAATATGTACTAAGACCAGACGTAGAACTTGCTCAAGTGTCACGAGCAGTTACTAGTCAAACTCCGGTGAAGAGTACTGGACCACCGTAACAGATATCCTTAAGTTCTTGAGAAAGACTAAGGATTCGTTCTTGGTCTACGGTGGTAATGGAGAATTAAAACTCGAAGGATTTAATGATTCGAGTTTTCAGTCTGATGTGGATGAATATATATATCCAATTTTGGATACATATTTTGCCTTAATGGGGGTAGCGGTAAATTGGAAAGGTTCCAAGTTAAGCACCGTTGCCAACTCAACCATTGAAGTAGAACATATCGTAGCATCAGATGCAACAAAAGAAAGTGTTTGGATAAAAAAAGCTTCATCCAAAAGTTGGATGTAGTGCCTAGCATTGCGAAGCTCATGGTTATCTTATGTGATAACAATGGAGCTACTTCTAAAGCAAAGGAATCGAGATCTCACCAGAAATCTAAACACAATGAGAGAAAAGTACCACTTGATTAGAGAGATCATTGGTAGAGTAGACGTACATAATGGATCACGTCGACTTAGAAGACAATCTAGCGGATCCACTAGTAAAGTCTGTGTCACGAAAAGAGTTCGAAGAACATCTTTGGAAGATGGGTCTTAGAAGCGTTTGTGATTGGCTTTAGGGCAAGTGGGAGATTGATAGGATAGTGCCCTGCAAGCCAATATATTTAGCTTGTATTAGGACTATCGTAATCTTTCTCTAGTATAAATGAATTAATACGCTCGTTTGTTTATAGTATGTAAATCAAACAATGGCCAACTTCATCTCTCGCGAATCACTTAAGCGATTGGATGAAATCCTAAGATCACATTCGACTATGGGACGATTCACTTCGGTATTGAGTGCAATCATGAAACAGTCTCTAAGGTCGTGATCTTAAAACATGTTCCAAGTCATAGATTCCGAACGAGACGGTGTATCGAAGGAATCGCAAAGACTTGTACAAGTATGCATGATTCACTTGGAGTGAATTTGTAGCGTTTCATGAGCAAGGCATCTGATGCTAGTGCATATGAGTAGGTGGTTCGATAGGGGATCGAATGCATCGAACGACCCGAACAGAGAAACCCATTGTGGAAGCGCATGACGCACATCGGCGATGGGATGTTTCTCAAACTTATAATAGTGTACGATTTAGTCCTTAGACTTGAGGTGCTAGGGCGAATTCGGTGCATGGGTGTGCGTACTTAGATTTAGGTGCCGATCACGTAGCCTGATCATTGTGTGCCTAAGTTGGGTGCGTATAGTCGTGTACGCGAATGGTTAGCATCAATATGGGATCTACCGACTCAACGTGGTGTGTTGAGAGAATTTCCTATACGTTCTTAGATAATAGATTCCGAGAAACCTATGGCCATAGTTGGTGACGGATTTGGAAAGGGGTTTCCAAATTTAGCAGTCACACTGGAATCATTATCCGGAATTAGAAAGTATAGTTATCGAGATAATTAGAGGTGCCGATCAATTCACACACCCTAGGTCTCGATCGGGAAATTAAGTCGATAGAAGGACCGTATGTACATGGTACTTATAAGAGGTGAGGTTCACTGAGATCAATTCACCTGAAGTTGGGCCTCATGGGCTTGTGGCTAGACATCGACCATGAGGTGTGGGTACTCATGAATTAATAAGGAGATTAATTCTTGTGTGGTTAATTGATGGTGTTCAATTAATCGGAGCGATTATAAGCTCATTAATTAAATCACGAAAGTCGTGGGCCCGCGGCCAATTGATGGTGAACCTAGAGGGTCACACACAATACAATTGGACTGCAACAAATCATATGAGGAAAGTTTGATTTAAAGAGTTAAATCAAAACTGAAGAATTAAAGTGTTAATTCTTAAAGAAGAAAAACTAATTAATTAAAGTGTTAATTAATAAGAGAGGAATTAATTTAGTTAATTAATTGGATTAATTAATTAAATGGGCTGAATTAATTAAAGGAGTTTAATTAATTAAAAGGTGGTCTAGGTCCATTAGGAAACAAATAAAGGCCATAAGTAAATGGGCTTTAAGTTTCCTAGTTGGATTAGGTCACAGCTAGGTCAAGAGTAATCTATAAATAAGGAGTAGGAGACTCCAAAAACCCTAGCCTCCATAAAGCCACGAAATTCCACCTAGGAATGTGTGCCACCCCCTTCTCCAAGCTAGAGAGGCCGCCCCTCTCTCATCCAGATCTAGATCTGGATCTAGATCTGGTTTTCTTCTTCATTCTTCCTGCTTGATATCTCTTCCATCCTAGTTCTGAGCCTGAGGATTCAAGAGAGTTGCTTCAATCCAGTTGGTGTGGATACCGCTAGAGGCACAACACTTGGGGTGCTTCTCTCGAACCAAATCCTGCAGATCTGAAAGAAGACCGGAGAAAAATCACCACCGTTCCCGTGGTAAGGTAAAATCGCTAAACACCCTATGGATGTTTCGATTTATGTAAAAATTATTTTCGTATGACTAGATGAATAAAGATTCTGCTTGGGTTGTTTTAAAAATTTTAAATTCCGCTGTTTTTTAACGTTCTGACGTTACCAATAACCCAACAATGACAACCCATGTCTTTGTTATCTAGATGAAGTGTGTAGAATGATAATGAAGCCCATCATGCGCACAAGGAGAAGACCAATCACGGAAGGAGGTGACCCATATTAACATGGGGCTCTGATACTATATTAGATTTTCATCACATGGATTGGACTAGTCCACTTATATGGCTTGGACCTAACTCAACCTCAAAAGCTAGTTTAAGAGGTGAGGATTACCCAAGACCTTATAAGGTGGACTTAACTATGATTTTCAACATTTGGGACATTTAGTCTCAATATCGTAAGTCAAGTATGGAACTTGTCCTCAAAGCAGAGTTTCATGTTCAGAACGTGGGAGAGCTCAATTTTCTGAATATTTTAGATAAACCTCTTCAAAGAATTAGAAGGCTTAGTATATTGCAATGTGTAATTTGATCAAAATTCTGAATTTACGAATTCAGAATGAGAAACTGCATCCCATTACGCATCCGTTAGGTAGCATGTGGAATGGCCAAGGGCAGATCCTTTAGCTATATAATCCAAGTCGACATTAGATAGAACCAACATTCATTTACGATAAGCGAATGTTTTGGCGATGACTGAATGTACAAACGAGTTTCAAGCCAAAAGAATATAGTAGAACGATACCATTGATATATTTTACCAATTGCACGATAATTTTAATTATTGTGAAGAGTATTACTTTTTTTAAGGGTGTATCTTGTCAATTAGATGCTAATTTGAGGGTGCAAATGTTTCTTTTGTTTAAATTCTAATTGTGTATTTAACCAATAGGATGCTCTTCGAGAGTGTGAATTTTTATTTTTTATATACATTTTCACGGTGTATTTTACCAGTTGGATTTTATTTGAGGGTGTAAGGCCATCTCCAATGCTTAAGGGGGAAGGGGTGAGAGGGGAAAATTTGAGTAATCTTCATTGATGGGGAGAAGGGGAGAGAGGTGGGTAACTACCTACCTTTTTTATTTATTTAATTAATTTGTCTTAAAATAAATATTCTTATTAATTTTATTTAAAAAAAATATTAACACTAATTTAATTTTATTACTTTTATAATTGTAATTTTTATTTAATAAACTAAACATTAATTTATTATATTTATGTTTGAAATTTAATAACATTGTAAGAAAATTAAATTTGTCTATTATTTTAAATTTTGCAAATTTAAAATTATTTATTCCCAAAACATGCCTAAACATAGGCAAGTAGATGTTCTAAATGATAGTTGAGAGAAACCATGAACTAGCTTGTCCTAAAATAGAAATAATTCAACAGTAATAATATTTTTTAGAAGATTGTGACCAAGCCCGTTTTGAGCAAGAATTTTCTCCGCAATGCCAGGAATGGCAAACAAATTTGAAGGACTAACGAAACCAAAGAAACCCGCGAAAAGGCCGCCAAACCCATAAATATTTCTATTTAACCACAACACAAACAACAACATTCAAATCCCATTAACAATCTCCCCATCGAAAAGGCTTTGAGTGCTAAAGCAAAGAGAAAGAAATAAAAAAAAAAAAAAAAAAAAAATGGCATCGATCATGAACCCCAATACCATTTCTTTCTCAGTTGCCCTCCTTGCCACCGCCATTGTCCTTTCATCCGCCGCCCCCATAAACCCCTTCTGCAAAAGCGCCGACGACAAAGTCCTCTGCACCCAATTGGTGAATAACGCAAACAATTGGCCCACAGCCATGACCAACGCACTCAACGCCGTCCTTCTAAAAGCCAAAGCCGGAAAACCAATCGCCGACACAGTCGGTTCAAAGCTTCCATCCCAGCTTCAACCCCAATCGAAACAATCAATCGACGCCACTTGCCATGAAATGTACGGCAGCATTATCGACAACCTCGTACAATGTTTGGGATTTGTGAAGAAGGATACTTACTCTTCTCTTAAGACTTACCTCTCTGCCATTTCGTTCTCGGAGTGTGTAGATGGATTGGAAGAGTTCGGGGTTGATTTGCCGGAGGTGGATCAGTTTAGTTCGGAGATGTTGAAATTGAGTAGCACTCTTTTGGCTGTTGCAGATGAGAAGAAATGAAGATGAGATTAATAACGTGTTGTTTTTATTTTGTGTTTGTTATTTCTATATATAAAGTGTAATTTGAATTAATGTTGTTTTTGGTGTTTTGTAATGTTTATTGGTCATGAGAAAAATTAGTGTTGTTTAGGTTATTTTTGAATTAGGGTGCGAGTCCTGGACATGTTAAAACAATAAAACATACATTGCTTAGAACGATTAATTTCACTATTTGATTTTTAGAGATTTTTATGGGTCTGAGTTTTAAATCAGTTTTACGATTAAATATTAACTAAAGCACTTTTAATGGGCGATCAAGAAGGTGGCGACCTCCATTGCATTTGGGAGGGACGTCCATCCCTAAGATCAGCCAAAATAATATAGAGGTTAATTACGTCATAATTTGCGGTAAAAAACGTTGCGGAGAGTCTATGTAATAATTTGTGGTATAAGCCATAAGGAGTGTGTTTGAGCGTTGCTAAAAAGATATATACATTTGATTTTGAATATTTGTTAGAGAGTAAACTCTAACAAAAAAATTGAGGGAAAAACACTTTTGATATCAAACTTTAGTCCAAAAAACACATTTGGTACCAAGCTTTTCAAAAAACACATTACATACCATGATTCACACAATCTTGACTGCCGTCAATTTTCAGACGAAATTTAACACGTGTCATTCATGTGTGGGTCTTTCAAACCCGTTCATATTCTCCATCCCATTGTCAATTTAACGGGAACATGAGCCGCACGTGTTGAATTTCGTCCGAAAATTGACGGCAAAACTAAATGTGTCAAGATTTTGTGAATCATGATATGAAATGTGTTTTTTGAAATAAAGTTTGGTATCAAAAGTATTTTTCCCTCGAAATTTTTTTTTGCATAATATAATACTACTTGAATATTAGGATTTTTAGTTGTCGAGCAATGGAACAAGTTTATAATAAACCCAAAATTGACCTCAAAGTGGAAATGTAATGAATCGAATTATGTGAGGCTCATTTTTTTTTTTTTTTTTTTTTTTTTTTTTTTTTTTTTTTTTATGTTCGTAGGAAACAATATGCAAAATATTATTTCATCCAAATCTACGGGAAATTTTTATTCAAATTGGGTTCGGCTGAATCTAATGTAACTAAATGGCAAGTGCAATACACTTGCTTTGTGATTGAATAAAACTCTAGGAGAGTGACCAATCACAAAGCAAGTGCAATACACTTGCCATGTAGTTGAATGAGTTTGGCCAAGCCAGGTCTGGACAAGAATTTTCCCAAGTCTACTCTAGTCCTTCCACTCCATTTGGCCATCAGTTGGCTTTTCTGAACGAATGAGAAAGAATGATCCTATTTCGATTTAAAAAAAAAAAGTTTTGGTGGTTTCGGTGAAATAATATTTAAAACTCTATTTGGCTAGGTTTTGGAAGTTGGATTTTATGGTCTGAAAAAGTTGAAACCCCACTTGGATTGGTTGTGGATGTTGGGGTTTGGAGAAAAAAATAGGTGGTAGGTGTCAAATTAATGTCTTTTTTAGAGAGTTTAGGGGAAAAATAGATGGTATCGAAAAATTCTTGCATAGACCTGGTTTATGAGCTTTTCATAGACCTTGTAATTGTAAATGCACCACATCATACATTGTGAGAGCATGACATCATCAAAATGTATGATGTGGTGCATTTACAATCACAAGGTCTACCACTAAGCTCATAGACCTGGTCTATGTAAGAATTTTCCGTAGGTGTCAAATCAATGTTTTATATGTTTCAAGAGTTTGGATGTAAATTTGTGTTAAGTTTCATGGTCTGGCGAAAACTCATTTGGAAGGGGTTTGTCATCCACATAGAGCCAATGAAACTCGAGAGATCGACGAATATCTAAAACTAACATGTTCAAATAATTAAGTGATTACGTTTTACGCCTTTGCAATTCCATCTATCACCACTTTGCAATCACCCACAAGGAGTACATTAGGTAACCCTTCGGACCATCTCCAATGACACATCAACCTAAGTCCAACTCCTCATTCTCCTCGACTTCCCATTTTCAAAGTCATCTCCAATTAATGATTCTTCATCTTCCCCACTCTCACTTAATAATAATAATTTCCTACTCTCACTTAATAATAACAATAATAACAATAATATTAAAAACATAATAATTAAAAAATAATAATAATAATAATAATGTGCAATAATAATACGCAAAAAAAATTAGAATACTTCTAAATTAATTTAACATTGGCATTAATACTAAGATTTTTTTAGTACACAATACTACAACAATTATTAACTCATAAAAGGAAAGTCACCATCCCCGTCATCGTCGTTGCCACCACTAGTGTTGCTACCGCCGTCGTCTAGATTGGTCGAACCACCAGACGAACCTCCAAAATGTGTCCGAGATCGTTTTTCGCGGATTTATTTAGATGTCTCAAGTTTCAATAAATAAATGTTAGGGTTATATCGTATTTAATTTAAGAATTTGTATCTAAGATTCCACAAATCGTATTTAATTTCATATATGTACGTTTTGTGTTTTATTAAAAAATTAAAAAATGAGTTTTAAATTATAATATTATAGATAAAAACAAATTAATGTTATAATAATAATTTTAATTAAATTTAGGTTTTTATTAATTAAATTTCACGCAATTAATGTTAAACTTCTTGAATAAAAGTTACACATTTAAAACTAAAATTAACTTTTTTAAATAAATAAATTAAAAAAAAAAAGAATTTCCATTTACTAACAAAAAATAAAAATTAAAAAAAAAAACAAAAAAACAAAATAAATGCGATGCTGGGACGTCAAGCGCGTCCCATCATCAAGGTGTGAGGCAAGCTGGCGGCAGCTTGCCTCACACCTTGGGGCGGTGGATTGGATGATCCACCGCCCAACTACTCAAATTAAAGGACTTGCCCCTTGAGTAAAAAAAATGGCCAATAAAGTCATTTCCAAGCCAAGTCCATCCTTGGACATGGTCATTGGAGATTGCCTCATCATGTCGAAATATTAATGCAAAATATGCGAGGATCAACTTGATCGCCAAATATAGCAAACTTAACATGAAAATTATTAATGACAATAAGATTTAAACCAAATTTTAAATTTCAAATTTGATTCTAGCTATTAGAGTTTAGAGATGATAAACATCTAAATTTTTATATTTGAAACACCCCTCACATGTAAGGGGATATAGTTTACTCAAGTCTAATACATTAAATTTAGAATTGTGCGACGAAGAGATTCGAACATATGACCTCTTTTGGTCCCTAACTTCAATACCATATTAATGTTCAACTCATCTAAAATTTAGAGATATATTTAATATTTATACTTAACACTATGTAACTCGATAGTTTTGAAATGAGAAAATTTACGTAAAATATTAAGATGTCCAGGTTTAATTGAATCTATAAACGACTTAATTCATTAAGGTTGTATGAACGATGAGAAATAAAATTTTAAAAATTCTTTATTTTTTTAATTACAAACTGCTAATTATATGGAACAATTCGAACAGTTATGAGAAAAAAAAAGTACATATGCATGAAATCCAGATTCTTCTACCACTATATCGTAAAAGTGGAAAAATAAGGCAAATATAGCATATATAAGCCTATGTCCATCTGCTGTCCTGAAAAAGTGCCAAAGGATCGCTTCAATTGTTGGGCAATCGTCTAACCCAAAAAGTATGTGATTCGGTTGGGTGCATTTAACTTGTTTAAAAGGAGGAGGTATTTTTTTTTCCCTTAAAAAATATATATATATTAAATTATATATTTAATGTACATATAATTTAATCATGATTTAGCAAATGAAATTTGATAAATTTTAACTATCATCCGAAATCAAGTATAGTACAATATGGTGTTATCTCCATTCTCCAATATTTCACAATTTATAATTTTATGCATTCGTTTAATAGACGATATGATCGATGCAAATGAATGAGATTTATAATTTTATTTTGCATGCTAATATATGGTAAGGCCATCTCCAACAGCACTCTTAAATTTCAGCCTCTTATCTTAAAATATAACTAATGAACAGTGTTATACACTTCCACTTTTTACTCTGCACTCCAACAGCTAGTTTATATTTTAAGAGACTACTTTTTAACAACCATACCATTTCACTCCAACATCTAGTTTATATTTTAACAAATTACTTTTAATTATTATTTTATATAAATAATAATGATATTCTTATAATACTAATTGATTTATTTTCATAATAAAAATAGTTTTTTTTTTAAAAAATATTATTTTTTATTATTTGAAAAAAAAAATCAACTTTTAAATTACAACGGGCACTACAAGAAAATTAATTTTTTTGGATAATATATTGAGTTATAAGGTCAAACTTATCACTTTTTATTTTGTCCAGAATAATTTATTGTTTTGCAGAAAAGTACATGTACTTTCCTTCAAACAATTGCAAATAACAATTTGCATTTGGCCATGGGTATTTGACCATCCAAACCCATAAATTTTAACAACACATAAATTATACATGTGCTCTTGGAGAGCAATTTTAGTGATAATGTTAACAAAACTCTTATATTTTAACTTATACATGTGCTCTTGGAGATGGCCTAATAGGTTGGGATTGTTTTTCTTAAATTTAAGGACCACCAACTCATCTATGCGCTGCACAAACATTTTTTTTTTTTTTTTTTTGAGGAATGCACAAACATTTTTTAGAAAACCACATAATTTATAATAGTGAAATAGAATATATTATGAATCCCGTTTTAGGCATGGCTAGATCGTGTATCCGACACGTGTTGGACATACTAAATATTTTTAAGCTATATGCGTAAAAAAGTGAAAACATGTTATACTGTAACTTAATTTAAAATTGTTTACACTCAGACCCCCTAAGGTTTGGACATATTACAAGAAATCCCCCATTGTTTCAAAAATTACAGGGACACTCCCTCAGGTTTGGGCATATTACAAGAAATCCCTTACGGCGTTAAAAACAGACGGAATTTGTCAGTCAACAATTTTTTTTTGATTTTTCAAATTTACCCCTGGCTAAATATACCCACATGGGGTGTCTATGTAATAATATTATACCACCGAGTGTCTATGTAATAATATTATACCACCGGGTGCCTATGTAATAATATTATATCACAGGGGGTGCTATGTAATAATATCATAGCACAGGGGGTGTATTTGGAAGATTACAATAACTTCAGGGAGTTACTTGTAGCCAACTGTCATATTTTAAAAAATGACCATTTGATGTTACTGTTGGCCACATATTTTTGTTATAAATAGCAGTCCAAATGTTTTTTATTTTTTTGCATTTCATCTCACAAATTTGATAATGTCATCATCAAATTCAAGAGGTAGTGTGAGATGCTTAAAATATCGATAATCAAAATATTCATGTGTAGGGTATGTGAAGAATGTACACATAATGGTTGCAGATGCACGCCGAGATTTAAAGTTGTATTTCTCTACACGTGAACATTTTGATTTATAGTCAAAATATATGGCCACCAGTAACATCCATTGGTCATTTTTTAAAATATGACCATTGGCTATAAGTACCCCCATGAAATTTATAGTCAAAATATATGGCCAACATTAACATCCATTGGTCATTTTTCAAAATATGACCGTTTGCTATAAGTAACTCCCTGAAGTTACTGTAATCTTTCAAATACACCCCCTGTGGTATGATATTATTACATAGACACCCCTTGTGGGTATATTTAGCTAGGGGTAAATTTGAAAAATCAAAATTTTTTTTCCCTGAAGTCATCAAATTCCCTCTGTTTTTAACGTCGTAAGGGGTTTCTTGTAATATGCCCAAACCAGAGGGAATGTCCTTGTAATTTTTTAAACAGCGGGGGGGTTTCTTGTAATATATCCAAACCTGAGGGAGTCTGAGCGTAAATCACCCAATATTAATAATAGGATTTTGGTACCGATTACATATTGTCATGTGAAAACTTATACTAATATGTATTCTTGCCAGATGGATAGGCTTTAACCTCAGTGAGATAAACTAATAGATATTAGAAAGTGTGAACTTTTGTTGATCTCCATATATATAAATACATTCAGAAAATTGCGAAAAGGTTGTAATTTTAAATTGATGCGTCTTTCTAACAATATATTTATTGTACTGATGCACATTAACGGAACAAGTACATATCCGTCATTTTATGTCAAACATGGAATCATAACCCAAATTTTGATTCTTATTTACTGTGAAACATAATTAAAATTACCATAATTCAAAATGTAATTTCATTATCATGATAATTAGAGTACTTTATTTATTATATTTACATGTGCATTCATATATTACCTAGATAAATAAATTTAGAAGATAATAATTAATGTTGTTCGCGAATGAGGTCATAGCCCATTGATAAGGTTTTTCCCATAATTTAATACTAATGTTTGATGGTCGATTTCCTTTGTAATTTAATTCTAACTCAATAATTTTCTACTTCAGATCGTTTCTAAAAAAAATGTTGTTGTCGTTCTTCCTCTTATGTGTACAATTTAATTCTTCGAGTTTTATTTTTGACAATAAGATTTGGAGATTGAAATCATTTCACCTTCACAAATTATTTGCCACAAGGTTTCCCTAAAAATAGATTTTTTTTTTCTCAAATTTTTTATCTGATATGATGTAGATAATTTTTTTTACTTAGACCGTATTGCTAGTGAATTCATAGTCACAATATGTAGAATTTTTAAAATCAGATCTAGATATTTTCCTATTTTATGGCAAAAGTGTAAAATTATATTATAAATTATATTTTTTTAAATTTTACTTAAAACTTTGCATCGCAACAAAAGAAAATGTAAATTTTATTTATAGAATTTAAATAAGAAGAAGAATCTTAAATAAAAAAAAAGTTGGGACAAGAAAAGTCATTCACAATAACCGTCAGTGTCCATAAATAATCAATTAATCAAACATGTGAATCTTACTCAATACTCAGAACTTTCTCACTTTCCCTTTTTCTTTATCGTTTCGAAAAATACAAGAGTAGATCCAAAATAAGAACCACAAATTCTAATGGCACGATGAAAATATCATCTTAAAAAAAAAAATCCAAAATAACAAAAAAAATCATGAAATTACAACAAGTATCAGTGTATCACTCACGTATTATCTAAAAAGAAAAAAAGATAGAAAAACCTCTCTAAAATTTCCACCGAAAATATAATCAAAATATTAAATATCACAAATTCCCAAATACCTCATTTCCCGAGTCCGTCTCAAATCTCGCCACGTGTACCCTTGCTTCACGATATTATGAGCAGTAAATTACATTTGAACACCGTCCCTTTCCTTTCACTTTCCACTCCATGCCAGATATTTCCCCCTTCTCTATACATACACACGCATAATTCAACACTTTCCGCCTTTTCAGCTTCTGTGTAGCTACGGTAAGCTCTACAAAATTAAGTAATTTCATTTATTTTTATTATTGATTTGCATGTGAAGTTTATGTTGAAATGCTTGAGTAATCTGCTTAATTATTGCTGCAAAATTCAATTACATTGTACTATCTTTTGACTGCGATTTAACTCGATAAGTCCAACTTGAAGTTCTATATTTATTTGAGTTTAATGTGTAAGTGATACTGTTTAAGCTTAAGGCGCTCGAAATGTGTATAATTCGTTCAATTAGTGAATTGATGGTGAATATGTGTTAATGAAAGTATTTGAATCTGAAGTTATGTCTCAAATTCTGTATATTATGCATACATTGCTGTACTCTTTTGGTGGTTTAGATATTGACTTGGAAGAAGTAAAGGTTTTATTGGCATTGATTTTTATAGGCTTGAGAAAACATGAGCAACACAATAGGGAATAACTTGTTGCATCAAAGTTTTCTTTCTCCAACAGTATTTGAGCATCAGAATCGAATCAATTCTTCGACTTGCACTGGAGGAAATACTTTTTTCCAGCCTCAAGCGAAGTCACCCGTACACAAGTCGCCTATATCAACTGAGTTCCACGGTAACAGATTGACAGCACAGAAAAATAAATTACGGATGGGGAAGCAACGTGCCGTTTCAAGATCGACTCAGGCTGTCTTGGCAGCTGATCCATCTTCTGAGGTAACAGCATGAAACAGATTAATTAATCAGTTGTTTGAGATGGTCTGTAGTTGTAGTATATGCTTACTGAATGACTTAGTTTGCTTGTTACTTATAATAATAGTAATTTAATCAAGAAATTGAGTTGGAAATAAGCTTTTATGTTTACCGGTGTTGGCACAAGAGAGTATTAGTTTTAGAGATGTGGTTATGTGGAAACTAAATATGTTTTTGGTGTTGTAATAATTAGTCATTTAATTATTTGATGAAAGAAACAGGAAATGCTTTAGAGAAACAATATGTACCTAGTAATGCTTTGAATATTAGTAAAAGCTAGATATTTGGAGCTTTGATGGAAAACAAAAGCTTCACTGGTTACTCAGAAACATCATTGTTAGTCTCAAGTTTAACATGAAAAAAAGAGTACAACTTTCGCTAGAAGTACTAAAAAGCTTCAAGAAAATAACAAATATGAATTTTCATACCTGCTGCTCTAATGGAGATCATCTAGGCGGTTTCTTTTCCAAATATGTAATCGACTAGGTGTTCCTCTGATTACAAGGTTAGTTTGCTTTTGCATTGACTTAAGTTATCAAATATTTCTCTTTCACTTGTAAAGTTCAGAATCTCAATCTAAGCTTAAAGGTTATAAAGTCAGCTGGCAGCACCACCTCCCCTTATTACAGCCGCGGAACTGAGATTTCAAATGTTAAACATTAAGCAATATCTTCATTGTAACCCCTGATTTTTTATAATGTTTGATGATTTTTGTGAAAATCCGCAGCATTCTAAATAGATCCCTTCTTTATATCTATATTTCTCCGCTATAAAGATCTAAACACTCATTTTAAGGAGAAATTGTTTATCTATCACTTGTTTTCCTAATAGTCTTGCTTCTACAAATTTATCTCAAAGAAAAATGTTTGTTCTTTCCCTATCCTAATAATTTATCAATGTTTCATATTCTTCACTGGATGAGGATTCATTTCCAGTATTTGTCAAATGTTTGTCTTAAAGCGTTCCAGCTATTGGATATATGACTTCAAACCTCACCTCAGAATACTGATAATGTTATTTGAAAGCATTGAGTTTGAGATGCTATTAGTAGCATAAAAAGTTTCTTTTGGCTTCCATTGCAGCTCTCTATGGTGATTGTGGTGTAGTTAGGACGTACATTGATTTGATTTGGTTTGTTTTTTCTAGCAGCTTACAGAGAAGTTCAAACTTGACGGGAATCTCGAATTACAGGTACTAGTAGTAAGAGAGATCCTAGAATATTGTGTACAAATGTGATGAATAAGAACCAAATATATAGAATAGTCCAGGGATGAAGGATGCAAATAATTTCTCTATTAACCTTGGAATATTAAATGCAACTAAACAGGTTGATGTTAGGCCTCCCACATCAGGGTCTGCATCAGTAGTAAATATTCAAGTTACAACTAGTAGCGACAGCCTACTTCTACACTGGGGAGCAATTAAAAGTCAAATTGGGTAAGTGTAGTTTGAGGAAGAAATCTAATTTATGTCAAACATTATCCTTCACTAGATTCACATATTTGTCACAAATTTTGAAGTTTCTTATCTTTTTTTTTTTTTTTCTCCAGAAAGTGGATACTTCCTAATCGCCGTCCTGCTGGAACTGTGGTGTATAAGAACCAAGCACTTAGGAGTCCTTTTGTAAAAGTAAGTTTCAGGTTGCTGCTTAAGTTCAACTAATGTAATGAATTTATCATGACTATAGCAAGAATGTTTTCTTACGGTGTATGGTGATCTTTTTTTAGTCTGGCTCAAATTTGATCCTGAGAATAGAAATTGACGATCCTGCAATACAAGCTCTAGAGTTTCTTATTTTTGATAACGCCCAGAATAAATGGTAAAGCAACATTCTGTTCAAAATCTTGAGTCCATGTGTAAAATCACATCAGATCATCAACAGTGTCCTTTCTCTTATATAACATTTTAAGGTACAAGTACAAAGGAGGTAATTTCAATATTAAACTGCCTATGAGAGATTCAAGGACTCCAAATGTTTCAGTTCCTGAGGATCTTGTACAAGTTCAAGCATATTTGAGGTGGGAGAGGAAGGGAAAACAGATGTACACCCCTGAACAGGAGAAGGTAAGTGATTCTTGCTATTTACTTTTGGTTTAAGAATAAGTGTGATGTTGTTTTTGGATGTTGCTTGTTTTCTTCTGGTAATTGAATGTGTATTTGATTAAATCATTTTACTGCAGGAGGAGTACGAGGCAGCTCGAACAGAGCTGTTGGAAGAAATTGCTAAGGGTATTTCCATCCAGGACCTTCGAACAAAGTTAACAAGCAAAAATGATAAAAATGAGAGGAAGGAGCAACTTGTTTCTGGAACAAAGAGCAATATACCTGATGATCTTGTTCAAATACAATCTTTCATAAGATGGGAGAAAGCAGGAAAGCCAAACTATTCTCCAGAACAGCAACTTGTAAATGTCGAACCTTGAATCTATTTACTTTTGTATAGTTGTGACAGGAATTTTATGGCATTTATCTGCACATAATTCATGTTACCCTTTACCAATGATAGAGTTGGTATGTGGGCTGCTTCCCACTATGTTTCCTTTTTTTTATTTTTTTTATCTAAATGTCATTAATATTGCAGAAAGAATTTGAAGAATCAAGAAAAGACTTGGAAGTTGAACTAGAGAAGGGTGTTTCCCTGGACGAAATACGGAAAAAGATAACCAAAGGAGAGATACAAACCAAGGTTGCTAAGCAACTCGTGAAAAAGAGCACAGTAGAAAGGATTCAGCGCAAGAAAAGGGACATAATGCAGCTTGTCACTAAATTTGATTCTGGTCCCATCGAAGAAACTTTCACGTCAGAACCACAAGTGCTCTCTGCAATTCAACAATTTGCTAGGGAAATGGAAGACCATATTGATGGCCCTATTTTAAACCAAAAAATATACAAGCTTTCTGATAAGGAGCTCCTGGTGAGCATGCCACATCTTATCGATATTCAGTTGAAAAAAAGAATATTAATGAAATATTTTTTGTCATATTTTTTACTTCTGAAGGTACTTGTAGCAAAGTCCTCTGGCAAGACAAAAGTTTGTCTGGCTACAGATCTCCCAGAACCTGTTGTTCTTCACTGGGCTTTATCCAAAAGTCCTGGAGAATGGACGGTAAGTATAGAAACTCATTCATAGTTTTAACTCTTTCAAGTCAGTTGAGAAAATATTAAGTTTTCCTTCAGCATCCTATATTTTTCGTAATTGAGAATGGATTAATCTGACTGGAGTTTATACAGGCACCTCCTTCAACTATCTTGCCTCCTGATTCTGTATCTTTAGACAAGGCCGCTCAAACCAAATTTGCTACCATTTCTCTTGATAATCGACCATATAAGGTTTGGCAAATGAGTTTTGTATATCTCTGTATGCCTAATGATATAACACTGGATGTCAAATGGTCAGTTGTAATGGGTCAATATTATGCTTTATCCTACTCTCAGGTGCAATCATTAGAAATCACAATTCAAGATGAAGATTTTGTCGGGATGCCATTTGTTCTTTTGTCTGGTGGGAAATGGATGAAGAACAGTGGGTCAGATTTTTATGCCGAGTTTAACACTGGAGCTAAGGAGGTTCAAAAGGTATGATTCCTTATTTTTCTTTTCCACTTAGTATTCTCTATAATCATTTAATTCTTCCCATATAATGTATTGACTACCCTTTTACTTATTTCACTAGCAGAAGGATGCTGGGGATGGGAAAGGAACATCAAAGTCCTTGTTAAATAGAATAGCAGAGTTGGAAAGTGAAGCGCAGAAGTCTTTCATGCATCGGTGAGCCATCTCTTAGTACTTCTGAAAGTTTCTGACTTCAGCACTTCTTTTTTGTTTTCATCTATCATTCTTCATATACTCAATTTTTCTACATGAAACCATTTTCATGAAAAGCATTTCATTTCTGATTTTGTTGCATATTAAGACTATAAATAATGATATTGGACTTCATTGTTGTGGTTTGTGGATTCATCACTAAACTACAGATAGTTTATTACTCCTAATTCCTGGATAGCATTTTCACCATTTGGCTTCGATCAGTCTTCAATTGCTGTTCAAGCATATAACTGATAGTTAGAGAACCATGCATAGCATTCTGGGTTGTGGATTATAAACTTGAGCTAAGATTATGTGTAAACTGTTCAGGAAACTATAAGATTGTATGTTTCTCTTTTGTGTTGAATCTATTAAAAGCTTATACAAATGCAAGAAATTGTTACTTAACGAACAATTCATGTGTTATTATAACAACATGCACGTCTCTAATCTATGGATTTCTCAGATCTATGTTATACCCCATTCTTATGAGACAGCAAGATGAAGTTCTATTTGCTGCTGTGCCCTGATGAAAACAAAATGTATTATATGCTCTAAGATCTCATTTGACTAGCTTCTGGCCTCATGACATGTTTAATCCGGAAAACAAATAAATCAGTTTGCTAAATCTAAATGAACATGGCACTCCTTCCTACAGATTCAATATTGCAGCAGATTTAGTGGATCAAGCAACTAAGGGTGGTGAACTGGGTCTTGCTGCAATTCTTGTGTGGATGAGATTTATGGCAACAAGACAACTGATATGGAACAAAAATTACAACGTAAAACCACGGTAGGTTACCTATACCTTGCTTTGTTTTCTGCTATAGATCTAAACTTTACCCTAGAAAATTTCAAACATCTCCATTTAATAGTCTATGGCTGTCCTATTATGGGCAAACAATTTGAAGTCCTAACAGATTTCCTGGCACTTAATTTCAAAATGTGTTGGTTTCTCATATGTTCTTGATAAAGGAAGCTTCTCAACGCCTTTTACTAGTGTTTACCTCTTATTAATATGATGTTTTAGTTTTAATTGGTGCTTTTTATGCATCTTATGGTGAAGTGAGATAAGCAAAGCTCAAGACAGGCTTACAGACTTGCTGCAGAATGTCTATAAAAATAGTCCACAATATCGCGAAATTTTACGTATGATTATGTCAACTGTTGGTCGTGGAGGTGAAGGAGATGTGGGACAACGTATAAGGGATGAAATATTAGTAATTCAGGTCTACTTCTGAAGTCTTTCTTCTATTTTCATCCTTTCTTTTCTTATGATTGATCTTTTCATTTGATTTCGTCCAACATTTTCTTATTCAATTGCAGAGAAACAATAACTGCAAGGGTGGAATGATGGAGGAATGGCATCAAAAGCTGCATAACAACACTAGTCCTGATGATGTTGTAATCTGTCAGGTATTCAGAAATTTGATGTGATATTTTTCAATAAATAAAAAGAAAAAGTAAACAATCATTATCGCTAATTTGACCCCATTTATATCTTGATACACATATCATTATCGGTGTTTTGCAGGCACTAATTGACTATATCAAGAGTGACTTTGACATTGGTGTTTATTGGAAAACCTTAAATGACAATGGCATAACAAAAGAACGCCTTCTTAGTTATGACAGAGCAATCCACTCTGAACCAAATTTTAGGAGAGATCAAAAGGATGGACTTTTGCGTGATCTTGGAAATTACATGAGAACATTAAAGGTTAGAGCTATGATCCCAAATCGGCCTCACTAAAATCTGAAATTTGACGAATGTTTCAAAATCTGAATGACTATGCATAAGAATCTCTAAAACTGATAGCCTGTAGATTAGGATATGATTTTTTTTTCTAGCACTTGACATGTGTGGATTAATTTACAGTATTTTCTATGAGAAGTGATGTCCAAGAAAAGTTTGAAACTTAGAGTCCCTCTTTTTTCTAATCTCATGCCCTGCTGAGGATTATTGTTAAGCATCATTCTTCTAACTAGTGGTAGTAGACTCTTATTACACTTCTTTATTTAACATTCACAAGTGCAGGCAGTTCATTCAGGCGCAGATCTTGAGTCTGCAGCCACAAATTGCATGGGCTATAGATCTGAGGTATTGCCACTAAATTCAAATTTTTAGTATTTCGTTTTCATTTCAGTGCAATTTTATTGAACTTGCCATTACGTCTCACCAGGGAAAAGGCTTCATGGTTGGAGTTCAGATAAATCCAGTATCTGGCTTGCCATCGGGATTTCCGGTATTCTACCTACTCCAATGTTTGAATGCTTCCTACAAATCCCATGAATAAACATTCTTGAACATATTGTTGATGTCATACTTATGAGAACAGGAACTACTTCAATTTGTTCTGGCACATGTTGAAGATAAAAATGTGGAATCCCTTCTTGAGGTATATCAATTGTTTTGGTAGTTTATCTTTTAGCTTCCCCCCTCCCCCAACTCCCTAATGATGATTTTTAGAAAAGAATATTCCTTATATTCTTTTTTTTTTTGGTAAGATTCCTTATATTCTTCTGATTGCCTTAATTGTGGGAAAACATTTTTACATTCAGGGATTGCTAGAGGCTCGTGAGGAGCTTAGACCATTGCTTTCCAAACCGAATGACCGTCTTAAAGATCTTATATTCCTGGACATTGCGCTCGACTCTACAGTTAGGACAGCTGTAGAACGTGGATACGAAGAATTAAGTAATGCAAGTCCTGAGGTATGCAATACAAGCAGTATTTTCAGCTGTATCTGTTTTGAATATTTTTTCCATATTAAGTTTTCTCATATATTGGATTATTTTAACAAAAATATGTTTCTCATAATTCTGTGTATAAATTCTGCAGAAAACCATGTACTTCATCTCTCTTGTTGTTGAAAACCTTGCCCTCTCGGTGGATAATAATGAAGATCTCATTTATTGCTTAAAGGTGAGGTTCAATGAAACTAAAATTCCATATTTATGATTTACGACTGAGATAGAGGCCTTAATATGTAACCAATCTCAAGCACACATATTAAGAGGCATTGTGATGTTGTGAGGATAAAATCTTCTGCACAGGTTCAATTATGAGATTTTGGCAACAATAAAAATCAGTTATGGTCCTGAAAGTTCACAGAAGAAGACATTATTTGCTCATTTTTTTTAAAAAAGAAGTTTTATTTCAATGTTGTGTCATGTTAAGTTTTGAGTTTATTTATGGCTGTTTTTCTAGACAGATGGTGTGGCTAATGATCGACTGGAGATGAGAGTAGTATCTTATATATTCTGGATATGAATTCTCTGGTCTTTGATTAACTTAATATAAAGAAATAAATGGTGTTTAATCCACGTCTTGATCCTGAGTCTAACAAGATGTCTCTAAAACTATAAATTTGCATTTCGGTCATTTAACCACTCCATGTCGAATCATGGGGTGAGAAGCATATCCTTTTAGAGAGAATGATCAATATTTAGTGCTTGAAGCGTACAATCCAGAATAGAAAGAAAAATGAACAGACATATAGGAGAAACCATGGCAGCAGGAAGGTGAATCCATAATATTCTCTGTGTCATCAGCAAGCATTAATTATTGTTGTCATTTTTCTCTATAGGTCTATATTTTCCATATTTGGAAATCCTCTTCGTATGCTGACAGTACATTATTTCTTATTTACTAAGGGGTGGGATCTAGCTATAAGCATGTTGAAGAGCGGAAATGATGACTGGGCCTTGTTTGCTAAATCAGTCCTTGACAGAACTCGACTTGCACTTGCAAGCAAAGCCGAGTCATACCATCAACTACTGCAACCATCTGCCGAGTATCTAGGTGCTCTGCTTGGGGTGGATCAATGGGCAGTATGTTATTATGGCAATTTTATTTGGTCCTTCTTCTACCTCTTGTTCCATTACTTACTCAAAAATCACATCTGTAAATGCTTCATGCAGGTCAATATTTTTACAGAAGAAGTTATCCGTGGTGGATCAGCTGCTTCATTATCCTCCCTCCTTAATCGGCTCGATCCTATTCTTCGACAAACAGCTAATCTGGGAAGGTTGATATAATTATATTACCTCTTCAAACTAGAAAAGAACTATAATTTCTTTATTTAGATGCACCAATCTAAATACACTGGCCAGTTGGTTTTCTCCTAATTTTAGAACCATAAATCCACTTATTCCTGAAGTCAAATGATTGATTTGGAAATACTTCGCGATGACAGGATCAATAAATCATAGTTGGTATTTTTTTATTGATATGAGTAGCTTTTAATGCAACTTTAATGTTCTGAAACAGTTGGCAGATCATCAGTCCAGTCGAAGCTATTGGATATGTTGTTGTGGTTGATGAGTTGCTTTCAGTTCAGAATGAAACTTACTCAAAACCGACAATTTTACTGGCCAAATCTGTTAAAGGGGAGGAAGAAATTCCTGATGGTGCTGTTGCATTACTGACACCTGACATGCCTGATGTGCTGTCGCATGTTTCTGTCCGAGCAAGGAATAGTAAGGTAGTATTACCAGTAACATATTTTGTCTTATTAATGTGACAATTGAAATAGAAATACCCTGTACGTAAATTGTTTCTTTTTCTTGTAGGTTTGTTTTGCCACATGCTTTGATACCAAGATATTGGCTGACATCCAGGCATATGAAGGAAAGTTATTGCGCTTAAAACCTTCATCTGCAGATGTAGTATATAGGTAATTTCCAGGATCGAACAAATTAGTAGTATGCACACATTAATGCCAGAGAGAATTGATAATTTAACTTTTGTTATCTTTTCTGCATTCTTCAGATAAAGCTAAACTTAAAAGTGCATAAAATTTATTATGTTCAAAGTTGACAGTTTTCTTCTGCATTTAATGTAGCGAAATGAAGGAAGATGACCTAGAAAGTTCAACTAACCCCGAAGAAGTTTCCTCTGCACCATCTATGGCTTTGGTTAGAAAGCAATTTGCTAGTAGATATGCAATATCGTCTCAGGAGTTTACGACCGAAATGGTCAGCCTCTTCTTACATAGGAGAAACTCCTTTGATTTTTATTCTTATTTTATGTTTCCTACATATTAGAGTCGTGCTGCAGCAGAATGAAATGTTAAGAGAGATTCTACTGAATATTCAGCATTTTGCATATTAAGCTTATATGATGAGGTGCTTTATTTCGATTCGTACAGGTTGGAGCCAAATCACGCAATATTGCACACCTTAAAGGGAAAGTGCCATCTTGGGTTAATATTCCAACTTCTGTTGCGTTGCCATTTGGTGTTTTCGAAACAGTCCTTTCAGATAATATAAACCAGGCAATTCTTCTTTTAGCCATACATTTTCATGTATCTCCATGTCTTTTCAAGATTCCTACCATATCTTTAGAGTATAGTCTTTGCATGATCTTTTTGGTAGAATACATCTCTTCTAGTTCCATAAATATTATTTGTACTGTTAAAAACAATAGATCTCTTAGAATCTCTGCAGTTTCTTGATTGCTAAATTACTTCTAAAATAGAACTTTTCTTGTCCGAGGATGTTCTGCTGGTGATGTAATGCTTTCTGTTTGGGCAATACAGAAGTAATATAATTTCATATAAATAAACTATTATATTTGTTTGTTGGAAAGTTTAGTTCAAGAATATTGAATGATTAGCTGATTCCCATTGCTAATAATTGTTGATTTCTTGCACAAAATTGCCACTACACTTGACTGTCTACAGCCATTACAGTGTTAAATGAGCAAGAAATTGGAACAAGATTGCTAACGCTTTTACCTATTATAGATAGTGCCACGTGCTTAGGTAACACAAACGTTGTGTCACTGTCACATTCCATGTAAATAGTATGGGACTCTGTCTGGTGGAATAGAGTTACTTTGTTTTATAATTTGTGGTATCTATGGGAAGATTACAAGATTTCTTAACTACTAAACAATGTGTGCAACTTAGTTAATGAATCTGTTGGGCTGCAACATGATTCCTTATTGTTTTGCAGGCAGTGGCAACAAAGTGGCCGACTCTGAAGGGAAAATTAAATGAAGGAAACATTGGTGCCCTTGGTGAAATTCGCAACACAGTTTTAGAACTTGCAGCTCCCCCACAGCTGGTATGGCCTTTTGGCAATGCCCCCTGTTCCCAACTAATTCACTTTCATTACAAATACACACATGTAATTCGTAGTATCCAGTTGTAGGTTTGGAATATTTCCTTCTCAAATTGAATTTGGGGCTCTCAATGCTTAAAACTACGTAAATCAGTAATTAGATTCTGAAACTAAATTCTGTTAATTTAAAGTAATCAATTAGTCTGGAAGAGATGGATAAGATATCAGGATATTGCCAAAGTGATTTCATTATTAGGCCACGGAGATGTAATTTACTCGAGTAACCTTGTTCCAGGTCAAAGAACTTAAAGAAACGATGCAAAGTTCTGGCATGCCTTGGCCTGGGGATGAAGGTGCGCAAAGATGGGAACAAGCATGGCTGGCCATAAAGAAGGTGAGCATATTTATACCCAGTGGAGCAATATGTATAATGTATCCACAGATTTTGGGCAAGCATTTCAATGCAAGGCAAATTTTGCCTTCATTATGTGAAAAACATTTTATATTTGTTTCATTTTTTCCCCCTATTTGGGCCCAATTGCTCTCTGAACATAAATGTGACTGAAAATGTCCTCAGCTTAGTTATAGCAAACCCAAACCCACTGTTTTATTAGTTCATTAGGGTGGGAAGAAAAAAAAGCCACTGTTATATTCTTACATCTCTAGATTTTGAATTCCTATAGTTTCTACAACCCCTAATTTGTACAGGACTAAATACTTCTCCTGCATATCTTAGGTATGGGCTTCAAAATGGAATGAGAGGGCATACTTCAGCACAAGAAAAGTGAAACTTAATCACGACAATCTTTGCATGGCTGTCCTTGTCCAAGAAATAGTAAATGCTGATTATGCATTTGTTATCCACACCACGAATCCTTCCTCTGGGGATTCATCAGAAATATATGCTGAGGTAACAACTTATATTACATCCTAGTTTCACTTTAATATTTGTTAACAATATGACAAACGAGAGGGATATACTGATTCACCAACTGGCTGTGGAATATCAAAATACCATGCAAGTTTGAATGAGAGAAAGGTATAAATACTTAAACACGCCTCCTTATTTATAGGTGGTCAAGGGGCTTGGAGAGACTCTGGTGGGAGCTTATCCAGGTCGATCTTTGAGTTTTATTTGCAAGAAAAATGATCTCAACTCTCCTAAGGTAAATCACTAATTTGTGTTGAAGCCACTTCTGAATACATCCTTCCTTTCATATTAAAGACACAGTTGATGTACAAACAATCTAGTTAGTGAAATTAAAATTTCAACTCATTAGACTGATTTCTCGCTCTTAAAAGTTTGCTGGCATTTAGTCCTTGTATAGGGGTTTCTATGTTCTTATCACTATACATTTATCTATGTAAATCCATATAGATCCTGTTATTTGATACTATTTGAGAAAAAGTGCTAATTTTGTGAGATCTTAACAAGTCCACAATTTAATCTGTGGAAAATCATGTTAATCATTGACTACTAACTGGAAATACCTGAACACTTCAGGTTTTGGGTTACCCTAGCAAACCTATAGGCCTTTTCATCAGGCGGTCTATAATCTTCCGGTCAGATTCAAATGGTGAAGATCTAGAAGGTTATGCTGGTGCTGGGCTTTACGATAGGTAAAGTTTTTGAAGACATCCAAATTAAATAAGATTTAGGTATTTTATATCTGTTATTCTTTGTCATCTTGCCTTCATCCATACATTTACTGAATTTGCATTAACTTTTTTTATGTTCCCCTTGAAAAGAATATTGGTTTTACAAATTCACATTCGTAATCACCTTTGCACTGCTGCATGGACCTTCCATTGCTTAAGCTACTGTACATGAAGAAGGCTAATCCCAATGGATGAAGAGGATAAAGTTTTTATTGGCTTTTTCTTGCAGTGTCCCAATGGATAAAGAGGATGAAGTTGTGCTTGATTACACATCTGATGCACTGATCATTGATGGTAAATTCCGCCATTCTATTCTCTCTAGCATAGCTCGTGCGGGAAGTGCTATTGAAGAACTATATGGTTCTGCACAAGACATCGAAGGTGTAGTGAAGGACGGAAAAATCTATGTAGTCCAAACTAGACCCCAGATGTGATCAAATTTCGTGGCATATCATATTTATGAAGCAGGAGCAGATAAAATTATTTGCTGGGACCGGGTGTGGAGTCACGACTCAGTATTGTTCAACTCGATTACCAGACTGAAGAGCACATTGTATTTGGCAGAAGCTTTAGGTGCCAAAATTATTCAGGTAATGGTTGCTTACATTTACTTATTACTACATTATTACAGCTACACAAATAAGACAATAATCTCAATTTATGTTCAAGCAATAAGTGTTTGCAAGTACTATACATTGTAATAAAAAAATAATTGATACCTATATAAATGAAAAGAACATAATTTTTTGTTTGGCAAAGTTTATATTTTATTGTGAAACGTGAAGGAATTCGCTGTACTGCTTCATTACCATTTTTTATAGGCCATTGGTTGATTTATCTCTCCCAGGTAATTGACATGATATTTCTGACACGACAAACATATTTACCTTTTTTTTTTATCCGATACAAACATATCTATTCTATATCTATATCTATATCTATATCTATATCTATACGCTATACTATTCCGTATCTATATTTATACTCTATATTTATGTATGTTTCACCTATAGGGATACAACGATACGAACGAATACAATATGAATATGTACGGTAATACATATTTTTAAAATTTATAGAATACGATACGATTAAAATACTTATGTGTATATTTAAAAATATATTAAAACAAGAAACAATTTTTTTAAAAATGTATAATAAAAATTATGTAATATATATTTAGTTCACTTTTTATTTCATTTTAAAATGAACAATGCTATCTCCCTCTTATATAAGTGTTCAAGTGAAATCATAGTATTAATACCATATGCAAAGTCTTTGACCCTTTACAGAATTCAAACGTATTATGTAGATCACTTTGATAATATACATAATCTAGAAATTATTTGTAGAGATAAATGCTCTTAAATATTCTGGGTGTTTTCGATACGCCATCTTGTGTATTCGATACGGTATCTTTTTTATTTTTTATTTTCTTATTATTGAAAACGCCACAGTGGAGTATTTCACATATATCGTACGAATAACTGAGTATCCGAGTATACAATACGCATACGATATTGCACAATGTTTAATTTCGGAGTATCCGTGCAACCTAGGTACTTATTATAAAAGTGTGAATTTAAGTTTTTTTCTATTTTTTTGAGGACTAATATACCCTTATTTGAGTTGTAAAATGATATTTAATTCAATGGTAAATATCTAATTAGACATGAAATCTTTTTATATTAATTATGGTAAAGGTACAAGTAGATATAAAATCTTATTCTACATTAACTCCTACAATTTAGAAATTATCTTTTATATCAACTTTTATAATTTCAATATTCTTCTCATATAACACAAAAAAAAAATCATTAGAAAAAAAACACTGTTATTTTAAGTAGCTTCTAAAATATATATGTAAAATTATTTAATTTAGCAACTATATGTTTAAGTAAAAATACGGAGTATGTTATTTGTATCATTGAAAGATTTAGTAAAATATAAGTCATATACAATCCTCTAAAAATAAAATATTTAAAATAAATTCTCTTAAATATCATTATGTTATATAGAAGAAGAAAAAAAATAAAAAAATGAAAAGTTAAAATAGAATCACATCTTAACTATAAATGAACCAAAAATGCTAATGACTTAGCTAAGTACTTAATGCTTATTTGACTAGAGAAGCAAAATATAAAGAATATTGAGACATGCATAACCTCGTACTTTCATGAAAAATGAGTGAAATTGGTTAAGAAATTGGTAATCGATGAAAATTGTTGAAATCAACAAAAAAATATATGAAATCAATGAAAACATGTGAAATCGATGAAAGTTTAGGTGAATTGGTGAACACTGGTGAAGTTTGTTAAAAAACGGGTGAAACCGATAAAAAAATGCATGTTAATATATTGAAATTGATTAAATAAAAATTGGGTAAAATTTGTGAAAAATTGATGAAAACGGGTAAAATCGGTTAAAATAAAGGTAAAGTTGGTGAAAGTATGTGAAATCGATCAAAATTAATTCGAGTAGTATTTGTAAGAAAAATTATGAAACCAGTGAAATCCAGTAAAAACGGGTAAAAAATGGTAAAATCGGTCAAAAAAACATAAAGTCGGTAAAAGTATATTTAATCAATGAAAAGTTCAGATGAATAACATGTGAAATCAGTGAAAAACATGAAAAATAGATAATAACGAGTGAAATTGGTAGAAAAATAGTTTAAACCGAAAAAAATAAAAATCGACCAAAAATGAGAAAACAATGAAAAATGTTATAACCGATAAAAAAATGAGTAAATCGCTAATAAAAATATAAACTGGTAAAAACATATAAACCGATAAAAAAATTAAATAATGAGAACATATGAATCGATGAAAATTTGGGTGAAATTTGTAAAGAAATGGATGAAAACGGATAAAATCAGTGAAAAGGGGTAAACTCAGTCAAAAAAGCTTAAAGTCGGTAAAAACATATTTAATCAATGAAAAATTCATGTGAATAACATATGAAATAGGTGAAAATGGGTTAAACTATGACCGACAAAAACAAGGTGAAATCGGTGGAAAATGGTTTATAGAGGAAAATCACTAAAATAAATATATTAACTGGTAAAAAAAATTAAAAAGTGAAAACATATGAATCGATGAAACTTTGGGTGAAATTGGTGAACACTGGTGAAGTTGGTGAAAAAACTGGTGAAACCAGTAAGAAAAAATGCTTATGAAATCGATGAAAGTTCGGGTGAAATTTGTAAAAAGACGGATGAAACATGTGTCATCGGTGAATAATGGATAGACTTGAGATGAAAACTACTATGATGGAATGAACTAAATAATTTTCTTGTGATCTTATTTTAGAATCAATTTTATAAGATCTAATGACTAAATCAGTAATCATTTTATATTTTATTACAATTATTTAAAGCTATCATTTATTTTTGGTAAAACAATAATAATTAATAAAATAAATTTCATAAAAAATAAATTGAATATCAGTCATAAATATATGATATTTTATGACATGAAAGGGGCTAATTTTACTCTAATTTACAAAAGATATCCATGAAATTTAAACTAGACACGTACAACATACGTGCACTTTTCTAGTTATTATAAAAGTGTGAATATTTAAGTTTTTATCTTTTTTTTTTTGTGAAGACAAAAATTCCCTTATTCAAGTTATAAAGTAATATTGATGAAATATAATTAGACATGGATTTCCCATCAAATTGTTAAAAGAAATATTTCGATAGGAAGGGAACGTTTATGGGTCTAAAATCATAAATTACTTTCCTACTAACCAAACACCATATGGGAAAATAAAAAGTACATTTCCCTCAACCAAAATAATTGAAGGAGATATAATTAGACATGAAATATTATTATATTTATCTCCTATATTAACTCCTAAAATCTAGAAATTATCTATTACATCAACTTTTATAATTTTAATATTATTCTCCTTTAACACATAAAAATGAACCATAAGAAAAAAAAAAGACTTTTGGTTATTAATTCCTACCTTATTTCAATGTTGTTATTAATTAAAGATTAATTATAGAATAAATTTAAGTGGGAAAAAAATATTTATGGGTCTATTTGGTTAGGTTTTGTTCGATTTCACTTGGTTTTGGTTTCGAAAGATTAGTTCGGGTTTTAAAATTTTATATAAAATATTATTTAATTTATATATTTTATATGTAAAATCTAATAGTTTAAAAGATTTTTTTTGAAATTTAAAATATCCAATAAATTTAATTTAAATTTTTTTAATTTTATTAAAATATTATTTAGTTTATATATATATTATATATAAAATCTAATTAGTGTAAGAGATTTAATAATTTTAATATATAAAATTTATAAATAGTATTTATAATTAATTATATTTGCGGTTGGGACTGATTGCTTCAAACTTGTGAATTGCTGGCGTAAATTTGTCGGCCATAAAATATATGGGGCAAAGTTTGCCAACAATCTATAACTATAGGATCAATTTTGTAAATTTTCCATCAATATTCCATCTATAATTGAATTTTTAGTACAAAAATTGACGGAAGTACCAAATGTGTTGAAGGATGTTAACATGTGATGCCAAGTATATATGTTTTTAAGTTAACCGTAACCTTAAATTAGGATTACTTGTGGTACCAAAAGTGAAATTCTCTCGTTATCTTTTATAAGCCTTAGGGTTCTAGATTAATTTAATGGCTTGGAAGTCTTTTGTTTTTGTTTTGATTAATCATGATGCCTCACAGCCTCAGCTTTGCCAGTGCTTCCCACTAGACTACTGTCTCATTGACTTTGTTTTCATAAGTTATTGTCTTGCATGTTAAATTTTGCGATTAAATATCATAAAAAAAATTCTTGGAAATTCCTCCAAGAAAATTTAATTATTTTAAACTACAATAACTTGTCAAATAAAAATTCATAGGTAATATTTTATGTATTTCGTTCTAAAATAGAATTAAAATTGTCAAATTAATTTAACTACGGTACATATGATATTTTCAATTAACGGTTTCATCCGGTTTTTATATATAGTTAGCAAATGAGAAAAGGCGATGATGTTAGAAGAGTTGTAAAGGAGCATTTAGTCCCCCAACAAAATAATGAGTAAACTTTAGTACGTTGTTACACATTTTTTATTTAATACTACAAGTCTAAGTGTGATTTTAAAAAGGACTAACGATTAAATTAAACACACAACCTAAAAAGAATAAATATAAAAGAGAGAGAATTTGGTGAATATTAGGATGGGCTATCATCAGAACATGCAAGCTACTCATTTTCTAAATGCTTATAATTAATATTATTAATATACCACGGTTATATATAGCATTACATTAACTTTGAGTTAATAGCAAATTATCATCGCGTGTTGTTTTAAAATGGAAACTTAATTATGCCTATTTCTTGGTTTTTACAGGGGGTAAAATGCTCATTAGACGGTAAAGTATCCATTACGCAAATCACAAGGAGTTATATTGACAGAAATATGTTGTCAATGTAGGATTAAATTGGTCATTTCTGACATTATGAAAATGACATGAGTCGTATTAAGGGCAATATTTCTTATGAGGAATGGAAGAAGGTAACGCTCATTAATATATATTACAAGGGATGGTGGGTAAATTGCGCACTAAACATGTTACGGCCTACGGGGGGAGAGTAAATTGTCCATTAATTAAACATATCATATCAAGAGGTAACTTACCAAAAAAAAAAACCTTAACTTTACACAAACATTGATTAAGGCAAGAAGACTAATTAATTGCACCAGAACGTGCACATCATCAATTATATATATAAGGATAAGCATCAGATATCTTTAGAACTTAACTGTCAAATCATCAAACAATTATAAACAATCAACCATGATAATGATTGCGAAGTAAATTGGCGATATAAATTCAGCCCAAACTCATTAATTAGCTCTCACCAACAAAACAAATTATATATATAATTTAATTCTCAATCCAATAAGCAAATTAACCATGGGCTCTAACAAGATTTGATGTTTTGGGTGATGATGGTAGTTATGATCATGGCAAGCAATTTCAAATGCATTAATGCAGCACGTCATTTGATACAAGTTGACGATGTCACTAATTTTTTTATTGGCATAGTTGGTTCAGGTTCTACACCCTGATGCAGCGCCATATATACGTTATGTTTGATGAACTCTTAATTTCCTCTACATTTTCCCTATCATGCAATTTGTTTTCGAAGTTGTTAGTTTCCCTGTGTCGGATGATTGTTTAAGTTTTCCGCCTTTAATTGTGGTTTGATATTGTAAAATGTTTATTAATTATTACTATTTATGTATTGCTGGTTTTATGTGTTGTAATTCTTGTTAATTAATTATAATGTATTGACACTTTTTTATGTGATTTACAAGAATTGTCGTATAAGCCAGTATAAAATATATGTGAAGTGGATTATTTTGGTATGTTTGATTTACGAGCGTATCCAATAGTTGATTATTCTTTCTGGTGGAATCTAAATTAACTTGCAAAACATACAAGAAAGAAGAAATAATATTCACCCTAAAAAATAAAAATAAAATAAAAAAGGCTTACCTTGAACCTCTTTATGAGTCTAACTTCACCAAAAAATAATTATTAAAAATATTTGCTTATTGATACAGATCTCTCTGTGCAAATATATAAAAAATTTGTTTATAGAAGAAGGAAACATTTTACTTATTTATTTGTGATCCAATATATAATGTTAAATTTCTTCTTTTATTTTTTTATTTTTTATGAAACTGTTGACTAAAATTTAGGGAAAGTGTCCTAAAATTGCTTACCATCAAAAGTTAAATCACGCAAATTGGTTATTGGAGTTTTAAGTGTCCTAAAATCGAGACCATTCAAAGTTAAATGACGTAAATTTCTTGTCGGAGTATAAATGTCCCAAAATTGCTGACAGTAAAAATTAAAGAATGTAAATGGCTTTATAGAGGATAAAGTATTCAAAAATTGCGGACAAGTAAAAGTTATCGGAACGTATCTTGTAATTTTGCAGTTATGTATATCACAGTTTTTTGCTCTCCAACAAGAAAAACTTGAACCGTCAAAAATGCTCTAAAAGTGCATTTAAATAAACAAGAGAAAGTTAGGTCCATACTAATAAAGATGGACCATCAGCAAAACATGTAAGTTTCTATATTTTCTAAATCCTTAAAAACATAATATTAATACCACGTTGATAGCACAATATATCATGATTTAGTTTATTTGCCTTTTACACAAACATTAATCCAAGAAGACTTGCACCAAAACGTGTTCCTCATCAATTACTGATCAAATCTTTAGAGCTTAAATGTGAAATCATCAAACAATTATAATAATCAACCATGATATTAATTAAGACATTGTCAATTTGCACCTACCTTATTTCAATGTTATTAATTAGAGATCAATGATAGAATATTTTTAAGTGGGAAAAATCTTATGGGTCTATTTGGTTAAGTTTTGACTCAATTTCGCTTGATTTGGTTTCGAAAGATTAGTTTAGGTGATTTCGGTGAAACCTTTAAAACCTCGTTTGGATTAGGTTTTAATGTTTGGATTTGGGGGGGAGGAAATGTGATAGGTGTCGAACTAATATATTTATAGAGAAAAAATAAGTGATATGTGTCAATTCGTTGTATTTTATAGGTTTAAAGTTGAAACTTGGATTTCGCGAAACCTGCAGTCTGACTTCATTTGGTTAAATTTTGACTCAGTTTCGTGAAACCGCGAGACTAAGCCAAAGCCTAACCAAATAGGGCCATGTTTTTGAATTAGAGTGTTGGGAGAATTAAGGAGAGGGTATAATTGTCTTGAGATCAAATTAGAGATTTAAATGTTGAGATAAAGAATTGAGAGTGAGAAAAGGATCGGGTTTTCTAATGATAGTTCAGCTTTGGGAGAACTATCGGTAGTTCACCAGCCAAATTATGCCATGTGTCCCATTTGAAACCTGCAACCGGGCAAATAAACTACATTTATGCCTGTAGAAATTGTCGAAAATACCCTTATTTATTTCTACACTTTACAGAGTTCTTCCCTAGCTTCTTACACAATTTTGTTCACATTGTCTTCGTACAAAGACGAATCTTCTCCAAAAAATTATTCAACTCTTCTTCATCTTCTAGTTTTTTTTTAATGATTCCTATGAATCAGTTAAACAAATAGAGAAACATTTTGCATTTTACTGCCATATAAAAATACTTGCTGATTTGGGAGAAACATTTCTTTAATTTGTTTAGTTCTTAGTGGATTTAGTTACTTAATTTCCACGAAGTTTTTGGGTTATGTGTTTGTCTCTGTTTGCTGTTTTGATGAATTATCCATACACAATAGAATTTGTTGGACGGAAATTTTTTGATTCAGAATTTTTTGTGTTAATTTTTTTTTCCTCTGGTTTATCAAACTGAAATCGATCTCTATCATGCTAAAATCAAACCGAAATCGAAGGAGTTGGGTTCTCTAATTCATTTTTTTTAATTAGATCTGTACCGTGGCCACCACTTTCCTGGCTGCAGCCGACGGGGCTACAGGGAACTCCATGTGACGAATTTGGGGACAAACAAGATGAAGAATAAGGTCCATATCTGATGATTTGATTTGGATTATTTGTGAATGATTTTCATGTCGCGGCCTTCTCACAAGGCCGTGACCCACGGCGGGTGGAGTGGGGGAGGGTGGTTGGAGTTGGGTGAAGGGATGAAGAAGAGGGTTCTTTTGCAATTAAGTCGAAGATTCATTTAGCAAATAAGTTAAGCATAAATGTTTTAAAAAATTATACATTGGTCCAAATTTTTGTTAAATTTAATTAAAATATAAATTGGGTTCAATTTAATAAATAATTGAGAACTTGAGATTAATTTATAATTTTATAAATTCATATTTTATATGTTTATGAAATTATAATATTGAGATAATGAATATATTATTTTTTGATAAATGATAATTACATCATTACATCAATATTGCTAATTTTGAAATTTTATTTAATTAAAAACAAATAACTATCAAACAAACATATTATTAAACTAGAAGAAAATCCGCAATAATGAATATATTGTTACTAAACATAAAATGTGTATAAAAGTACAAAAAATAAGAGTGTTAATATTTTTGAATCATAGTCGAGTAAATTTCTATAGTGTTTCAATTAATTATTATCTAAATTTTATTTTTATAATACTTAAATTGAATGAAAAACAAATTATTTTACATTGAATGAAAGTTAAATTCGTTTACATTAACTTTTTCTTTGTTGATATATAAATAATTTGTTAGATTAAATTTTAAAAAACTGTTTGAAGTACATAATTGTAAAATTTTTAGTTTATTAATTCATGATTTAATATATTTCAAATCATATATATAATATTTTTTTAAATAATTATCTATTTTTTTAATATTTAATCGTAATTCAAATCGATAGTTTTTCCGATTAATTGACATTAGGGTAATGTATAACTAGATTAATCGTAATCCAAATCGACAAATGACTCGATTAATTGACAAAAATCAACATTGTTGAACTTAAGGTAATGTATAATTAGGTTAATCGTAATCAAAATCGACAAATGACTCGATTAATTCATTAAAATAAACATTGTTGATATTAGGGTAATGTATAATTATGTTACGTAATATAAATCGCCAAATGATTCGATTAATTGACAATAATCAACATTGTTGACCTTAAGGTAATGTATAATTAGGTTAATCGTAATCAAAATCGACAAATGACTCTTCCGTAAACCATTATTTAGTGAAATTTGTTGATTTTGGTCACTTTCGATTCGAACCGGAGGACCAACTATCACATAACCATTAACTCTTCCTTAAACCATTATTTAGTGAAATTTGTTGATTTTGGTCACTTTCGATTTTAACCGGAGGACCTTCTATCACATAACCATTAACTATTCCGTAAACCATTATTTAGTGAAATTTGTTGATTTTGGTCACTTTCGATTCGAACCGGAGGACCAACCATCACATAACCATTAACTCTTCCGTAAACCTTTCGATTCGAACAGGCGGACCAACAATTATTTGGGCTCCGGCCATTTAACATGGCCCAACCATCAATTATATGGGCCAAACACCAATTACATGTGTTTGGATCTATAACTAATTACATGTATCTATAATGTACTAATGATATAATATTATTATATTGTACCGGTTAGAGTGACATGCATTTGTGTAATCATCCTGTATATTATTATATTACACTTGTACACTGATATGCATATTATTATATTACACATGTACACTTATATAATAATATTTAAAAAATAGTTGCTCATAATTTGACATTATAATATTAAATAGTAATATTAATCTAATAATTTGTCTCGTTATGTACTACGATTAAAATGTTTGTCACAAGTATACCTATTTTTTTTGTAATAAGTTTGTTTAATTTAGAAAAGGCCCTTAAGGGTATTTTTTTACAGTCAATTTATGATAAGGCAATTGATATTTTTTTTCTACACACTGTTTTATTTTATGCTTCAAATTTTATAAAAGCAGTCAATATCAAATAATAAAATACTTTTTAAGATATATGGGTAATATACATAATTTATTAGTTGCACACCTCATGAGATTCCAAACAACAACCAAGAATTTGACAATTTTTCCTGTCAATTGAGGTGCCTATTTGCTCGGTTAAAATAAAAGAGTGAAATATTTGGTACAAGAAATATATTGACACATGCAATTATGTAAACATATAATATAGTGATTGATTTGGTTTTCTTAGGCCATCTCCTAGGGACCATGTATAACTCAAATTATAAGAAAAAATATCATTTTTGGACTCTTAAATAATGTATAACATTGTTCACCGAGAGAATTGCATTTGTGGTACCAAACTATATACCGATTCTCACTTGTGGTACCATAAAAATTGAGTCCGATACATTTGGTACCACAATTTAAGAAATCAATCAGTTTTGGTACCACCGTTAAAAATGGACGTTAACTAATGATGTGGCAGTTAAGTTATATTGCAAAATTGATACCATTACTTATGTTGACTGACAATTATACCTCTAATATTTCAGATTATCAAAATAACCCCACATCTTCAAATTTACTGACATTTTTAGTCCACTTTGTTGCCCAATTTCAAAATTGGCTCGAATGAGACACGTGCGAGCTAATTTAGAGATTTTACTTATTATATTTACATATTTATTTAACTATTTTAGTTTTATAAAGAATATCAACAGACCAAATAATACTTTAATATAAATCCGACAAAATATTAATTAAATCTAAAATTTATATAATAATATTAATATAATTAGTATTTATTAAAAAAAATAAAATTATAAATATATGGAACCCAAACCCAACCACCCCACAACCCCCCCCCCCCCCCCCAACCCATCCCACGTAACCACCACCACCACCACCCCAACCCAATACTAATTATATTAATATTGTTATATAAATTTTAGATTTAATTAGTATTTTGTTGGATTTATGTCAAAGTATTATTTGGTTTGTTAATATTTTATATTAAACTAATTTAGTTAAATAAATATGTAAATATGATAAGTAAAATCTTCAAATTGGTCTGCACGTGTCTTATTCGAGCCAATTTTGAAATTGGGCAACAACGTGGACAAAAATTGTCAATAAATTTGAAAATGTGGGGTTATTTTGATTACCTAAAATGTTAGGGATATAATTATCAATTAATATAGTAATGGTATCAATTTTGTAATAAAAATTAACTGTCACTTTATCATCATCAGTTAACGTCCATTTTTAAGACCGAAAATGGAAGTAGTAGTTTTAATAAAATCGAAAATGTGCTACATCTAAAAAAATCTATCAATATCGAAACTTTATGTAAAAGCCTTCAATATGTACAATTCCAAGACATGTCAAATCAATAAAATAACCTGTACGTCCCTATTTCCCATCCTATTCCCATGTAAGTAGATACAACTATTACACAACAAAGTAGATGCAAAAACAATATTTAATTAAGACATAAGGGCATCAAGGTAATTTAAGCTAATCAAATCATAAATCAACAAAGAAAATCACCGGCTAATGTGACCCTTTATCTAGGTAAAAAAAAATTAAAATACAATATATGAGTGGTAGAGGAGCATGAACTACCGATAGTTCTGATCAACATGAACTATCGGTAGACATGCCCGAAAAGGATAGCTTAGTTCTAGTAGTTCAAAAAAAAACATTTGTCACATCCTCATCCAAGTGGCAGGTTAACGGACTCTAAAATTTAACGGTGTGACTATTTATGCTAAAAATGATATATATTACGGAATTGAAATTGCAATCCTGATATAGCCTGGGACATATATAAAAAGTAGATATAGTTTGGGACTAAATTTGCAATTTTGCCGTCTCTTCCACAATATGAATAGGATTCAAGATAAATTATTCTGCGAGAGACATAGGAAATGTAGGGAACATGCAATTTCTCTCAAGTAATTCTTCGTGTGAAAAATCTCAATCTCATTAATCCTTCTTAAATTGCATACAATTAGTCTTGCCAATAAGCGAAATCATTGATAATAAAGTTAATTTCTTAAGAAACAAATTTCCATGAAATAAGAATATCAGCTTTTATACAAAACCTGCACATTTAAATGTAACTCAATGCAAAACTTGCATATGCGAAAGCAGTAAGCAAATGAATATTGCGCCATCATCCATTACAAATTACCATGATGAAGCAACAAAAAGAGATAGAACAACCAGGGCCGGGCCACATAATAAGCATATGCTCTGCACTAAAGCTTATCAAGCAGGGAGAGCAAATTCCCATGGGCGTTGATAGTGTCAATCGAGCTGACACGTATAATAGGCTAAGGAATTCCAATGAGGATAAGCAGCAATTAAATAAGTCTCAGCTCATATTCACCAGCCATTGTAATATATCTCACCCACGGAAGAGCCTGATAGCCACTCTTTTCAATAATTTTCAAGTACCGTACCTACAAACCCAAGTTTCAGATTAAAAAGTCGAAGCACAGAAGTAAAACAGATATGGTGGTGATTGTTTTTAATCTTCTGTGTAATATTTAAAAATTATCAAGAGTAATAGCATAAAAGAAAATTTAGAAACCATAATTCTATTTGAGTGCTCACCTGTATTCCAGATACCGTAAAATACGGTATTTCAAACTTGATTCGTATAGGAGCTTTTCTCTCAGGAGCTGATTCCTCAGATGTTACACTAGGAAGCCTAAACTCTGCTCTCAGCATATATTCCTTGCCACCTGGAAAAGATTTAATTTTCCAAACTAATGCATCATTTTCTGGAGCATAAGCAGCAGAACCCAATGATGTTCGAATGCTTGAATTGGTAGCATCAGCTGGCACTGGCAACTCAATTTCTACATTAGTTGCAGTGCTGATATTCAAATCAACACAATAACAAAATTAGGAGTCCATTAAGTATTGCCTAGTTAGATACAAAATAAAGAAATAAACTATGTGGTACTGTTAACCACAGATGCAGTTGTTTCACATACCTACGCTCCTTGAACTGGCTCCT
The DNA here is from genome assembly GCA_034814905.1 of Penstemon davidsonii. Taxonomy (NCBI): domain Eukaryota; kingdom Viridiplantae; phylum Streptophyta; class Magnoliopsida; order Lamiales; family Plantaginaceae; genus Penstemon; species Penstemon davidsonii. The sequence goes on along the minus strand of JAYDYQ010002533.1, from coordinate 32,075,187 downwards.
GGCTTTTATCAGAAACTCGATGCGACTCCTAGAATGTCTTTCTACCTGAGCTTCTACCCATATTAGAGGCTTTACCTGAAAGGAACAAGTCAGACATTAACTGATTTTGCAAAGATAAATAATAAATTATTCCCTGAATTGCAAATGTAATTATCCTGCTTCCAGAATTGGTCCAATTTTTCAAAACAAGAATTTAATATTTGTGAAGTAACGTTTTTTCAGAAGAAATTTGTTGTCCAAACCACATTCTGCATGAAAATTTCCCTCATAAATATGCATAAAAATAGAGGGTGTATCTAACTTGAAGCATTAAAAAATGGGAAGTGGTAAAAGGAACTAAGACCAAGGTACATATACAAGAATCCTAGATTCAAAAACAAACCTGAGTGCTGAGCCTGTAAGTCATGAGATCGAAAGATCCATCTGGAGGTATGAAGGATATCGTTCGATCATTCTCAAATCGAGCCAAGCGCACACACCTAATTCCCAAAGCAAAAACTGAGGCACATAAGATTTTTTACTAAAAGGTGAGAGATGCCTGGACCGCATTCCTATAAGCACATACTTTATCATGATTCAACAGCCAAGAACAATTACATATTTCACACAAAATCTTAACAATGAATTACATACTGATGAAACTTGATATCATCCAGATCAATGGATTTTCCCTTAGTTGTTCGCCCTTGTGCCTCCAGCAAAACTCTATCATTCAGCCCAAGCTTACATTCTGGCATACCACTGCACAGATAAGACATAATATCACCTATTGAGCTATAGTTAAAGAAATCGAGTGTCAGAAAATGGAAGAAAACTATCAAGACTATAAATTTGGAAATGTTGCAGAACTCCAATTATCTTTCACACTAAGCATGCTACTTTAACAAGTCAGGGAATTGAGTTTGTTTTAAGCCTCATATCTCTAGGTAAAGTTAAAGTGTGGAGCATAAACAGACATTGTCGTGAAACATGAAATAAGAGCACATGCCTATGCAGAAAAAGTCACAAGAGCACATGCCTATGCAGACAAAGTAAATAGCCTCCTGTGGCTATAAATTTAAACCATAATACAGAAAATACGAAGAGTATTTGATTAATTTTTGTAACAGCTCTACTCCAATCACCACAAATGGTAAAGGAAAATTACGGGGAGCTCTATAATTTTTTGTCAGATGTATGGTATGAACTACAGATGGTAAGTTTCACTCAGTTGGAGACTTGGAGTCAATCATAGGCCTTAAGCAGAAATAACTGTCTTTCTAAGCATGAAAAATGAAAACGAAAGAAAGATTACCCATTGCACCCACATGAAAAGGCAGTATCCTAACCCTTCGCCAAATACACACATCTCACAAAAAAAAAATCCATCCCCAATGACAAAAAGTAAACCGCGTAAATGCACACAAATAGCAACAAAGGCAAAAGATTATGTAATTAGCTCTTGCCATAGTGGTGCTGTGGTGGCATATTAATTAGAGTAGAATGATTTCATAGAAGGCAAACATGTGGGAGTCTGAACATAAAGAAAATTACTAGAGAATATATTCCATAACGTAGTGCCAAGATAAGCATTTTTCAAGATAGCCGTATTTGATGCATGCTTGGGATGTAACAGGTTCAAGATTTTAAATTTTATTATGGTACTGTCCACATTCTTTTAGTTATTATTTGATATTAACTAAGTATTGGCTGAGATATGATTACAATATTTGACTATTGGTGAACAAGCTAAACAATAAAATTTCTGCAGAAACTACCTTCACTCATTAATTGTTGCACTTGAAGTTCAAGCATAGATTCATTAATCTAATACATTAGTTACTTCACAACTTCCAAAACAATATTTGAATGAACTTTAGATAACTTCCTTGAAGGCACACATTGTACTCCTAAACCAAGATGAAAAATGAGACCACACCAATAAACTTAACCATGAGAGGAAAATACATTATAATAGGTTCGGTCATGATGCCTTGAGTCTCTCAACATAATGTCTGAGATAATAACTAAGAGTTACAAGATTCTTCGTGACACTGAATGAAGACTTAGATTATACCCCGTGCTTGTTGCTATATATGGACATGCTTACTTTTATTAAAAATCAATAAGGATTGAAATTCACATTTTAGAAACTTAGTAAATTTACGTACCACTACTCAGTGAGCAGTTTAATACCCATGTGATATAGAATTATAAAATGGTACAATGCATAGAAAATACACTATGGCAGACAAGAACCCCAGGGCTTCAAGTTAAGAAGAATAAAATCTAGTCGAGAGTTACCTATAACATTGTAACAATTAAAACCGAAACACTTCCTTTGCTTAAAAACAACTGCAGGATGAAAATAAATTGTAAAATGACAAACCTCAAGTATGTCCGCATCTTTAGCGCCCCAACAACTTCTGACCTAATTATTTGACCATTACTATTGACTAGTATATTAACACTTTCGACAACATCAAGAAACACCTGGACAACCAACAGAAACCAATTAATCCAGCCGTAAAGATAATCATCAAAAGTCAGCTTAAAAAAAAAAAAAAAAACTTACTTCATTCTTCTTGTAATGTAGCCCCTCACTGCGCCATGACACTGCATTTGTAACAGCCATTGGAGGCCTTTGCGAAAGTTCCATTCTATACGCATCAGTCTTTATGAACTCACTAAGAATCTTTGCTTCGGTATATTGTGGGTAGCCAAAGTCCATAATCTCGTCAAGTAACTCATACTAGATAAACACAAGGCATCAGTTATTAAATACTCCAATGATATTTATAACGTAATCTAAAACAATTCAAATAAAAGAGCTCCCATACCACTACAACGAAATTATCTCTAAGAGATTCCTCTTCTAACACTTCAAAGTAATGCTTAAAAACCTGTCAAAAAATACCCAAACAAGAATTATCAATGAAATTCAGATCATTAATTTACTGGATCATGAATCAGTATCTTGGTTCTTACATCAACTACACGGTGTAGGAACAGAAGAAGGCTAGCAGCATTGCAGTTCTGACGTGATGCAATCATGAGGTACACATTGTTGTGTTGTATAAACATATATGTAACACCACTATCACATATTACAGGATCCTGAGACTCCGGATCACCCTAATATCAATTATAATTATATTATGGAACCGGCATTAATCGTCATGTTCAATTTCATAACAACAGCAGAAAATTAATGGTTGATTCAAATTTTACCTCTTTATCGCTGAGTTTTGCGAAGAATTTTTCGGCTTGTACGGCGGACACGTCTCCACGGTAGTCGCGCCACACCAGAACCCTGCCTTTTATATCAAGTAGGAACAGAGCCGAAGCTGCTCCCGCCATTTTTGTTTTCTCGATATCAATTGGATGTGGAGATCATAGATCGCGAGCTGATGGGATCAACGGCGGACGGGATCTAGTGGTGGTTTCGTAATTTCATGGAAATTGAGGGGTTAAACTGCAGTCATCATTTCCATTGCATAGTCACTGTGAATTTCGTTTTTGGTAGTTTTTGTCCGACAAAATTGAGTGTGTATTTCATGTGCGTTTTCTTTTTTTTTTTTTTTTTGTGTGTGTATTTCGTGTGAGTTTTCTGCTTTGCTGTATACAATACAAACAAACTGAAATTTCCGGGTAGTCGGGTCAAATAAGAGACTGGACATCTATGGCCCATTTAGTTTTTATTTAGTGGGCTTTTACTTTAGGACCAAAGGTGTTTTTACATCTTTAAGGCCTGGTTGGAATTTTGAAAATTCTTTTGTTCCCTTTCCCCGTTTTTCTACAATTTTTCTTTTTCTCCTTTCATAATTTCCATATATAAACATTCGAATTTTTATTCCAGAATTTGGCATCCGAAGAGAATCTCTTACAAGAATTTAACTTTTATGGATCCAAGTACTTATCAAAAGAGGCCTAAAAAAATTTGTTCTTGTGATTACTCTTTCGTGGGATAATATATTACGGAGATAAATAAGACCTCAACTCTAAAGGTAGTGAAATATTATCATTAAAATAATTTTTTTAAAGAAAAAGCTAAAACAAGTATAGACACATATCATTTGGAGAATGACCCCGTACATTGCACGGGAAATGTACGATGTGTAACATCTTAAATTCTAAAAAATACTCAGGCCAATTTGTATGGTTTTTCGGGAGGAGATTTGAGAGATAATTATAGAAATGTCGTAAGTTTTTGTGTAAATTTATGGGGCTCTTCTCTTCATTGAAAAAGTTGATAGAATAAAGTAAAAAATTGTAAAAGTAATGATTATGTTAGTCGTATATCATAGATTTTCTCTAAAGAATGATAGGACTTTTTACCAAAAAGAAAAATCATTGTTTGAGATAACATGGATGGAGAGTTTTAAGAGTAAAATCTTAGAAAATGAATAATTTCTAATACGTCTTTATAAATTTTTTAGAAAAACATAAAAATGTTCTTTGAAAAAAAAAAAACTTAAGAATTGATTAGTTCATGGTCGTAGGTTTGTAGCCCTTTTGTTGCTAAGACAAGCACTTTGACAGAAACAACTTTTAAGTTCTCTGTAGCACCAACATGTGGTTGGTCTAGTGGAAGGGACTAGTCACTATAAAGTAGCGGACTCATGTTCGAATCCTTGTTGGGAGAGGTTCCCACTTTATGTGCCCGATGCGCCTAGAAAGGAATTAAACCCCTCGGAAACAAAAAAAAATGTTCTCTGTAGCATTTTGATGTTTTTTAAGTTGCCAAAATTCAATTCCCATGATGCAAAAACTTTATTATTTCTCAATAGAACGACTTAATACTTAATAGCTAGCAAGACTGAATAACGGTTAAGCATCTGGACCAAATAAGCGAAGGTAGCTTTGCATGTTTGAAGTCTACATACAAATTTAATAAGGAAAATGAAATTATTATCTGATCTACCTATATTAAACTACGCACAGCCAACTATATATATACACAATAATATCTTCATGTATTGTATCTGAAAGACAAAACAATCATGGAGTTAATGGCAATTTACCCCTTTGATATTTACAATGTTCAATTTACTTCCTCGTGATTTGAAAATGAGCATTTTATTCTCCTATAATCTTACAAAAGTTTCACACCGTCTCCTGATATTTTTATATGTGACACTTTACCTATCTGTGTTATGATAATTTGGTAGTTTACATCCCCCCCACCCCCCACCCACACCCGGGTTATGATAAATGTGGTAATTTACTCTCCCCCCCCCTCCCTCTCTTGTGTTATGATAAATGTGACAATTTATCCCCTATATTACAAAATACTTTTCATACTCACTCTTAATTTGGGCAAGTGAATTATACTCTCCGGCTGAAGGAGGTAAATTGCTTCTTTAAAAATTTTCATAGGAGGGTGAATATCCAGTTCACGGGGTGAATTGGCATTAACTCCAATCATGATTCATGATCAACAACAATCATAATGCGGTTTACAAGGAAATGGCAAATGCATAGAATTGTAACAAATTATTTAACTAGCTATATGAAGGGTATTTAATTTTAATCACATAGGAACGAAATTTATGCATATCTATAAAAAAAATTGTACATTTTGCAGCATTTTTGGTGTGCAACAACTAATATATATCTGTTGAATCTAAATTTTCATATGAAAAGTAGCGTACCTCTTATTATTGAAAAATAAAATGGTACAAATTGACTTGCTATTGATCCCTGCTCTATATATATACATAATAAACTACCTAAACAAGGAAAGAAAAAGACAAGAAAATAATTAAGAGATTACATAGAACACTAACGGCTATATAATGCTAATTTACAGAATATGCCTAAAACTAAATAAGGAAAATATTAAACTAAGAATAATTCCAATATGCCCCCTCAAGATATGCCATAAATGTTCTTTATGCACATCTTGGACATAATATGTTTGAATGAAGCGAGCGGCAATGATTTTGTGAATATATCAGCTATTTGATGCTCCGATCTGATAGGCATGAGCTTGATTGATTCTTTAGTCACATGATCACGAACAAAGTGACAATCAATCTCGATATGCTTTGTTCTTTCATGAAAGGTTGGGTTTGATGCAATGTGGATAGTTGCTTGATTATCACAAAACACCAAAGGAGGTGAAGAGCATGAAACTTGAAAATCCAATAACAATTGTTTCAACCATAAAACCTCACAAGTAACAGAAGCCAAAGCACGGTATTCCGCCTCTGCTGAAGAACGAGCCAGTGTAGGTTGCCTCTTAGCTCTCCAAGATATTAAAGAATCTCCCAAAAAGGTACAAAATCCAGTAGTTGATATCCTTGTTTCTGGACATGACGCCCAATCAGCGTCAGTAAATGCAGTGAGCTTGTTATTTGAAGTTGAAGAATAATAAAGTCCCTGTCCTGGAGTAGATTTTAAATATCTAAGGAGATGATGTGCAGCTTTAACATGAGAGTGGTTAGGCTTGGATATAAATTGACTAAGTTTATGAACAAAGAATGAAATGTCAGGTCTAGTGATGGTTAAATACAATAACCTGCCAACCAATCTTCTATAAGAAGAAGGGTCATCCAATAGATCATCGGGTGAGAATTGGAGTTGTTGTTTAGGATCCATTGGTAGAGAAGCTGGTTTGCTTCCAAGATATCTTGTGTCTTGCAATAGTTGAAGGGTGTATTGTCGGTGAGAAATGACTAGACCCTTGGAAGAATGAGCCACTTCAATACCCAAAAAATACTTGAGTACACCCAAGTCCCTAAGCTTAAACAAGCTGTTCAAAGACCTCTTTGTTTCTGTAATAACCTGAGAACTTGGAGATGCAAGAATTATATCATCAACATAAACCAACAAGGCAATAAAAGTTGGACCTTTACCTTTAGTGAACAAAGAGTAGTCAGATTTGGATTGAAAAAATCCCATAATAGAAAGAGCCTCGGTTAGTTTTGAGTTCCACTGTCTAGAGGCCTGTCTAAGTCCATATATTGACTTATTAAGTTTGCATACTAATTTTTTGTTGTTTGTGTTACTAGAGGGTGTTATATAACCTTTTGGTAATTCCATATAAACTTCTTCTGTTAAATCTCCGTTTAAAAAAGCATTATTAATATCCAATTGATGCAAATGCCACTGGTTTGTGGCAGAAAGTGCTAACAAAACTCTTACCGTGACTAATTTGGTCACAGGAGAAAAGGTGTCCGTAAAGTCCACACCTTCTTGTTGAGTGAAGCCTTTGGCTACTAGTCTGGCTTTGTGCCTTTCAATGATTCCATCAGGGTTCATTTTGGCTTTGAAAATCCACTTGCAACCAATAGGAAATTTCCCTACAGGTAAAGGTACAACAGACCAAGTATCATTCAACTCCATAGCTTTTAATTCATCATTAATAGCTTTTGTCCATTCTGGATACTTCACAGCTTGTTTAAAAGTATGCGGTTCAACAATACTTGAAATATTAGCAATAAAAGCTTTGTGAGTATTAGATAAGTTTTCATAGTTTAATACTTGAGAGATGGGGTATCTTACTTGGTCTGAGTTCACATTATGACAATGATAATCATTGAGATAGGAAGGAGTTCTTGTAGGCCTAGAGGATCTTCTAAGACGAGCAGAGTGTCATAAATTTTCATATGTTGAATCTAAATTTTCATATGAAAAGTAGCGTACCTCTTATTATTGAAAAATAAAATGGTACAAATTGACTTACCGAAAGCTATTGATCCCTGCTCTATATATATACATAATAAACTACCTAAACAAGGAAAGAAAAAGACAAGAAAATAATTAAGAGATTACATAGAACACTAACGGCTATATAATGCTAATTTACAGCTAATTTACAGAATATGCCTAAAACTAAATAAGGAAAATATTAAACTAAGAATAATTCCAATAATATCCTCAAGCAGAGAAAACAAGCATTTTTCCGAAGTTTCATTAGTGTGGCGGTGCTTGGCTATATTGCGGGGATGGTGGGGGCTCTACCACCCCTCTCCGACTTACTACGATCGCAGTCGAACTCTTAGTAAATGTCAAATGCCTCAAATGATTATTAATAAGTTTTCTTGATTTGCCTCCATAAAACCATGATGATGAACTAATTCTCTCCTGACCTTCACCAAAGATTAAAATGAAATAAATCAAGTTAAATATGTATATCTTGTCAAATTAAACTTAGGGCTTACTCCTATTAACCCCCAATAATAATCATAATATTCGATTTATACCCTATAATGCGAAAGTAATACACACATTATCTCATTGTAAAAAAGTTAAATGATCCAGTTAAATGAGAAAATAGGTGCTTATAAGATACAGTTACCCCTCCTTGTACATATTAAAACATGTAAGTAAGACTATGCATATAAAATAACACAGGGATCAAACTGATCCATATTAAATAATACATGAGGGTTAACTGCTTCACATAAATAAAACGTGGACAATTAGGTCTAAGTCAATACTGTAAAAACGAAAACAATTTTGTTGCTACAAGTATTTTTTGAAGATTTAAAAATGAAAAGGAGACTGCAGGTAAAATCTCTTTATAAAAACAAACACAGGAAGATAAAATGCTCTTTATTATTATCATAGGAGATTAATTGTCATTGACGCATAAAACTTATTGGCATGAATTAAGGAAAATTGTATATACCTAGAGGTGCTGCAGAGGCTGAATTGACAGGAGAGAAATCAAGAACTAAGAGGGCAATCAGAATTGGTGCTAGAAACCCTGTGCTACCCATATCTACTAATCTCTTGAATTTAATTTTTTTGCAGTGGATCAATCGAGTCTATTAAATAGGAAAATTAATTTGACCTTTTCTAGTCCAGCACGGAAATGGGTCTTGTTTGATTTCGGTGATAATATTTTTTTAAGTGGGAATTGATAATGGAAGTGGACTAATTAATTAATGTTTGAAACTTCCTATTGATTTTAATTTTTCGGTGATATGGTCACTAAATTTTTGTCTTCATGAATAACTTTTTAATGCACGCCGGTGTGAAACTAAGACATTTCCTCCCTCTAGATGGTACCTAGTTTTGAAATCATTAATGAAATTATTAGTATGGCCGGCCACTAACCTTTAGTTAACCTTCCAATTAGATTTTTGTCTTTTGTTATTACTACGTATATGTATTATGTATAGATGAATTAGCTGTGAGATTTTAAATTTATACAATAGTTTGACAATTTCACTTCCCCTGATGCGATTGTAAAACATTTGACTAGTGGTGTAACGAGTCATGTAAATTTATACAATATAATTTTAAAAATATTTTGAGAATTTAAACTAAAATCACTTTGCGTAATGTGACTGTAGAAGCATTTGACTATTGGTGCGAATGATTGACTATTGGTGCAAACGAGTGAAGTAGTGTCAACGACATATTATTTAAGCTTAGTTTGAATATTATATCAAAATTAAAATTGTGTTTGAGTTTGATTTTATTATTAATCAAACCAAACTAAAACAGGCTTACATCGAACGAGATCGAATCAAGTCATGAGTAGCTTGGTAAATCACCATATATTTTGTCAATTTTAACTTAAAAAATTATCATACGAAAATAATTGTTCAAGCTTTTTTTATTTGACTAATGAATACAGCTTAAATTTTTTATTTATCAAACGAGCTCGAGCCAACAATCTACTAGCTTAATTTTGATTTTCAGTATTACAATTAACTTTCCAATATTAACCTTGAGGTATCCTTTATTTTCATCACATGGCAACGACATTAATTAATTTGGGCATTCCAACAAGATTCAGAGACAATAGAGTGCTACACAGGATGTTGCAGCCCAAAACTCCAAACCACAGCACAGTAAGGCCATGATCTTTACATGTTCAAAACAAAACAAACAGGCCCATTAAGCAGATATTATTTCGTATATCCATTGCATGAATGACATAAAGCAGCACATAGTGAAGATAATTTCATTATGATTTTTGTATATCAATATACGATGAATATGAAATTTTGAAGTCAATTACTCTTTAAATTGAGGATTCAAATATAATTTTTTTCTTTGAATCGTGCACAAAATAAATTCTCCTTATTAAGACAAGTATGCAATATTTAATTTGTAAATCATACTCAACTTCCCCAATCAATCATTAAAGGGAGAAACTTAGAACAGAACAGTACAATGGATCTATGATACAATCCAAATTATCATTTGTCAATTTCTAAGTCTCACAGATTAGTACTAATTTTACTCTCTTCCTGCTCTATGAAAATGAAAATGAGATTCTAAAATAAGAAATAAATAAAAAAGAAAAAACAGAATACGTGTACATGGTGTCACTTGACAAGTGAGAATGGTCAGAGAATCAATACCACAAAACAAAAGAGGACACATAAAAATGTTTGAAGCTGAACCACTCTTCTTTCATTCTGCTTTATCCTAAAAACTCCAAATAAAAGCCCAAAAATTCCATTAAATCCATTCAGCCCTATTCAGTGGCTGTGGTGTTGCCTTACAATTTAGCCACATACCTAAATAAATACAATATCCCCTTTTGCATTAAAAAGATTTTAAGAAAATATTTCATTAGCAAGAAACATTTTGCTATTTGTACATTTAAGTGGGCTTTCAACTTAAACAGCGCCCACCTATAACAGAGCCTGCCCAGAATTCACAATTGAGCTTCATAAAAGGTATCTACCTTAATTGTAAGTATTTTCAGAAAAAAAACCCATCAAGAAAATGAATTCATAGTTATGCGAATTGGTAATACTTAATTTGGGAAATTAGACTGTGTTCCTCTTTGAAATACTGGTTCTTTTCATCATTTTGCTGATGCATTAGTGATTCTTTTAACTGAAATCTATTAGTTTGCTGCTCTGTTGTGATTTTGTGAAATGGGTTTGTGGATTTTACATAATTACCGATTTCTGTGCTTTTCATTTTGTTGATGCATTAGCTTAATAAGATTATTGTTCATTTTCTCTAAAATTGTTCTATATTGGTGGGATTGCGTTATAAATAGTTAAATTCAATTAATAAAGAAAGGTAATTTATTTAAAAATTTCTCAATCTGATGCGTCATGTGTTGACCATGGGCATTTGAATTCAATCTTGGTGGAACATCTTTGAGTTGTAATCTTGACTTAGGAATGTAGACTTTTGCTTGGATGTTTGTGCCACCGCATGAATCCATGACCTTTTTATCTGCTGTGATGCAAATCATAAATAAGCCTTATGACCGAACCCCGTATCCGATTTTTTAATTCAAGTTAAGAATCCTTTGTTTTGATTATGCTTGGTTTCTCGGCTGCGGAATTACTGGTCCATGAATTCTTAGATGCAAATTAATCAAACTAGGTTTTCAATATCTTAGTGCCATTTTAGTACGTACGAATAGTGTTCTTACCATTCTCTAGTGCAGTCACTATCGGTCTCTCTTCATTCTCTAACTAGTTAATTCTTCTGATAATTTTACAGGAGGGCAACAAAGTAGATTATCCCGTTTCTTTATTTACAAATTTCATCATGTCATCCAAGTCACTGGATTATGAGAACTTGAATGAAAATGTCAAGAAATGTCAATATGCTGTCCGAGGTGAACTTTACCTTCGTGCTTCCGAGCTTCAGAAGGAAGGGAAAAAGGTAACTAGCCCTATGAAGAAAACCGAGGCTTCATTTGGATTGAGGAATTTGGAACTAAGTATTTCAAATCTGTAATAACAAATCCATAGCACTTATTTCCATCATTTTGGTTTTGTATCGTTTTCAACTTATATAACTATTGTGTAATTCCCTTTGATGAATTTGAAATCTACCCAATGTTGGAGTCATTTGAAATACTTTATTCAAGTCTCTTCAAATCCAAATGAAGCCTGAGTTTCCCAACATTTGGCACTTAACTTAGAAGCTTTTTTTTTACACTAGATAAAGTAATTCTCAAGGGCGTATTTTTCCTCTTTACTCTTTTCATTACTTCATTGCAGATCATCTTCACGAATGTTGGCAATCCTCATGCTTTAGGACAGAAACCTCTGACATTTCCTCGCCAGGTTCTCAATAGTATTTTTAATTTTATATATATTTACGTCTGTTGTTTTTAGATGCTGTAGTTTTTTTTTTTTTCCCAATCTAATAGAGATATTGCTGCAGGTGGTTGCTCTCTGCCAAGCTCCATTCCTGTTGGATGACCCTAATGTGGGACTCGTGTTTCCTGCTGATGCCATTGCAAGAGCAAAACACTATCTTACACTAACTTCTGGGGGTCTAGGTAGGTTTCACTCTTAGAATCGCCGTAAATTATAACAAGAGAAACGAGTAAAGACTTAATAACTTGTTTATTATTATTATTATTGATCAGGTGCTTACAGTGATTCCCGTGGCCTTCCTGGGGTAAGGAAAGAAGTTGCCGAGTTTATTGAGAGACGTGATGGATATCCAAGGTTACAAAATATTAGTCAAAGATGTTTAATAATAAAATGATTTTCTCAAATTGATTAATTTAAATTATTGAATTCATGGCAGTGATCCAGAACTCATATTCCTAACTGATGGTGCTAGCAAAGGAGTGATGCAGATTTTAAATGCTATTATTCGTAATGCAAGTGACGGGGTAATATATGTTCCTTGAAACACGACTATTCTTTTTCATTGTCATTATTTGTTTGATTTTTAAATTATATTTGTAAACAGATATTGGTCCCCGTCCCACAGTATCCACTTTACTCTGCAACAATATCTTTACTTGGGGGTTCTCTTGTTCCTTATTACCTTGAAGAAACTGCAAATTGGGGTCTTGATATTGTTAACCTTCGTCAATCAGTTGCTAAGGCTCGTTCTCAGGGAATAACTGTACGAGCTATGGTGATTATTAATCCAGGAAACCCAACTGGGCAATGTCTTAGTGAAGCAAATCTTAAGGAGATAATAACTTTCTGTTACCAAAACAATGTGGTATTGCTTGGTGATGAAGTTTATCAGCAAAATATTTACCAAGATGAACGACCGTTCATAAGTGCAAGGAAGGTACGTATATCAATATATATATATATATACTAGGAAATTGCACGTACGTTGTACGTGTTTAGTTAATTTCATGGTACTTTTTGTAAATTAGAGTAAAATTAATTTTATTATGTCATAAAATAGGGCAAATTAACATGTTTTCACTTATTTAATTCATTAGTTTAATTCATTTTTCACCAATTTTATTCATTTTTACCAGTTTAATTTTTTTTTACTGTTTTACCCATATTATCAGTTATAACTTATTTTCACTGTGTTTACGATTTTGTCCTTTTATTTTTTCCTTTTTAAATTTATTTTTTTACCGGTTTCACCTTATTTTGTCTGTTAATTTCTTTTTACACGTTTTTATTAAATTAACCCGTTTTCACTTATTTCATACATTTTTTTCACTGATTTCAAATGTTCTTTTCACCAAATTCACCTGAATTGTCATTGATTTAACACGTTTTCACCGACTTTATTTGTTTTTTCACTGATTTCATCTGCTTTTCACTGATGTTGTCGTTTCATTGGTTTCATCATTTTTTCACGAATTTTCATCGATTTCACATGTATTTATCGATTTCAGGGTAACTTTTTTACCAGTTTCACCCAAATTTACACCAACTTCGCCAGTGTTCACCAATTTCACCCTAATTTTCATCGATTTTACATGTTTTCAATGATTTCATAGATTTTATTTTATCGATTTCATCCACGAATTTCACCCGTTTTTCACGAAAAGAATTCCATGAAAATTCGAGGTTATGCATGTCTTGATATTATTGAATATTCTTTATATTTTTCTATTCTAGCCAAAGTAAAATTACGTAATTAGCTAAGTCATAAGTAATTTTTATTCTTTCATAGTAAGATGCGATTCAATTTTAATTTTTTTTATAATAGGATGATATTTAAGATCATTTTAAATTTTTATATTTAGAGTGTTTATGACTTATGTTGTACTTAATCGTTAAATTAACATTTTCTTACTTGAATAAATATTGATGCTAAAATATAATAATTTTTATATATATTTTAGGGGCTATTTAAAATAATAGTGTTTTCTTATGGTTTGTTTTTATCTATTATTATGAGAAAAGAAGATTAAGATTACAAAAATTGATGTAAGAGAGAATTTATAAATTTTAGGAGTTAATGTAGGAGATAAATATATAAGACTTCATGTATAAGTATATTTGTTCAATTACTTTTAGTCTTTTATATATTTACCATTTAACTAAATATCACTTTATAATTTAAATATGGGTATTTTAGTTTTCACAAAAAAAGTTAAGAAATATTCATGCTTTTAGTAGAGATAGAGATAGAGATTTATTGTCAAGTAATTCTCTTGGGTCTTTCATACATCTTAACGGTTTTTATTCAAAAGGTTCTGATGGACATGGGGCCACCCATGAGCAAGGAAGTCGAGCTTGTTTCTTTTCACACAGTCTCAAAAGGTTATTGGGGAGAATGTGGGCAACGTGGTGGTTACTTTGAGATGACCAATATTTCTCCAAAGGTTTGAGTTCTAAACTTCCATATATTGTTATATGACTTGGATTGGATTGGATCTATGAACTTTCTTTTGGCTGAATCACCTTTTTATTCATGTTTTTGGACCTATTATTGCAGACAGTAGAGGAGATATACAAGGTTGCATCAATATCTCTGAGTCCAAATGTCCCTGGACAAATATTTGTAAGTCACTGAGGACATATAATTATTTGTGCATGGTATTCTGTGAATTTATTCTGATTTTTTTTTTCTTTTCCAGATGGGACTTATGGTCAACCCTCCTAAACCGGGTGATATATCATATGACAGATATGTTAGAGAGAGGTATGACTTCTTACTTATATTCTCATACTATAACAACTCGTTTGGTAGCAAGAGTTCTGTTTTTTTTTTATCAACCTTTATCTCTTGTCTGGTGTTTGGTAGCGTTGATAAATAAAGTTGGCTGATCATAAACAAGTGATAATCTGCCCGGTTTAGGCACTACCAGGGATATAATTATCACAGTCAACACCATGATAGTATAACCTTCCTGCCCAACATCAAATTTGGATGGTGAAGTTTGCCTCATTGTATTAAATGGACACTAATCTATACTTCAGAAATTGCTTATATTATCTTATTCCTAATGACATAGTTAATGTTTCCACCATTATTCTATAGTTGTTGCTACCAGGTCAGTGTTAAGTAAATTAAACGATAATTACATCAATGCATCAATATCATTGAATTAGAAAATCTAATCAATTACAATCAAATTTCAAAGAAATCATCTAACTCACTAGTATGAAACTAGAAGAAAACCCACACTGGTGAGAATTGAACCCAGGACCTCTTGGTCCTGGGGCCTTAGCTTTGCCACCGATGGGATTTAGGTAAATAAGTTCTAAGTTAATGTGGGACTTTTCTTTTGTAGCGTGTGATATTTAGAGAAGGGGTCTTGAGAGTACAGAATGGATTCCTTTGATAAAATCTCCCAAAAACAAAACTCTCTAAAATATTGCACTTTTCTTGCCCTGGTGTTTGTCGTTTTACTGACATGTTTTTCACTGCTGCAGCAAAGGAATTCTAGAATCGTTGAGGAGGAGAGCTCAAATAATGACTGATGGATTCAATAGCTGTAGAAATGTCGTCTGCAATTTCACAGAAGGTACGTAATTGTTTCTATGTAGGCAAAGGCTTTTCTCAATTTCATTACATCTAGATTTGTTTTTGACAACATATTTGTACAGGGGCCATGTATTCTTTCCCACAAATACGTTTACCTCCAAAAGCAATTGAGGCTGCAAAAAGTGCCGGAAAAGTACCTGATGTTTACTATTGTCTCAAGCTTCTAGAAGCAACTGGCATTTCCACTGTCCCCGGTTCTGGGTTCGGTCAAAAGGAAGGGTACGCGTATATTAAAATCCGTTCATCGAATATTTATCTATGCGAACATTTTTTCTAATGAAACGATGTATGTAGGGTCTTCCATTTGAGAACCACCATATTACCAGCTGAAGAAGACATGCCTGCCATTATGGACAGTTTCAAGAAATTTAACGACGAATTCATGGAGCAATATGAAGACCACAAGGGCTATTCAAGAATGTAATAAAGCTGGTTTCAGAGCATTATCCACATATATGTATATTGTTGCCTTCACATACTACTTTGATCTATCTATCTATCTTTGTTACAACAAACTCCTACAATTATTTTATGCATCAAATATTAATCTACAATTACCTCCTGATATTGTTGCATTATGAAAATATTTAGTTTACTCTGTACAATAGAAAAGCTAAAAGTAGGGGAACTGAGCTAGCTACCCTAACAAAAAATAATATTTTCAAGAAATAATCGTAATGTTAACATTTTTTTTGTTTTTGTTTTTGTGTGTGTGGATAAATTGGACAGCATTAATGGTAAAACTGATATCAAGTCCAGGGCAGGGCTATGTTTGTTTTTCAATTCTAGCATTTATTTCTCATATGTAATTTCAAATGATGATAAAATACAAAAGTTGATATGTTGGAAAAAGCATCACAGATTGCATGCATGATGCATGGGTCAAATAAATGGGGGAGCTGCATATAGGTGTTACTGTCTTTATGGAGAAAGAATTTAAAGAGCGTCATTTTTTCAACCTAACAAAGAGTTCTTTTTTTTTTGCCCCCCTGGAATCGCCCAAATACCAATCTTAATTAACGAAAAAATAACAAATCGTTCCAAAATTATTTACTTGATTGTAATATTATAGGAATATCTTATGAAATATTTTTAACTTAATTATAAGATTTGGAATATAAATATAATCTATTAACTCTGATAAAATCAAATTATACGAAAAATATTATAACAATCTAATCTACTAATATTTTCAGCCGCCCCACCCCACCCCCCACACCAACCCCAAGATTTTAAATTTTTACTATTACATATAGTAATGTAGATATATGTACTATTGCGCAATTTTCTTTCCGAAAGTAGGGACTGTAGGCCCAAATCCCAAAATCAATTCACACTTGAATACCTAGTAATAAGATATACTTTTGCTCTTTTACATTTATATTTTTGTATATTTTTGCCAATTTAATTTAATGTTTCATGTATTTAGGCTCAAGGAATTAATTGTCTTTTTGTATCAACTTTTTTTATTATGTACGTAATGTAAAGTAATTTAATAATAAATTTATACTTGTTTATTTGTTGTTTTCGAATTTTTTAAGAGGTATTACTTATTGGAAATTCAATTATGTGAGAAAAATCAACTACGATTGATGCATTTTTAAATTAAAATCTTACAATTTGTTTGATAATTTACATTGAGATTATTGAGAAATTTGATATTGATTTTATCATAGTTTAATTTTATGACACGATACAATGTTTTGTGCGTTAATAAACTCGACCCCCCAACCTTCGAATCTTGGATCCGTCCCTGAATATTTAATTAGAAAAGATCAAGGCTTACAAAATACAGTATTTATGGGCACTTGTCCCTTAGGTTGGTTTTGATGTACCTTTTATTTTTCATTCAAGGTGGTATAAGATGCTCTTCACTTCATTGAAATTAAACATATTTCATAGTATCCAATTTCGCATCACTTTCAATACTATGGTTTATGATTTTAAACAAATACATATATGAAATTATTACATATTCCAATTTAAGTTACCCAAAATTATTTAGTGGTATATATTACTTACGAAATCGATCTGTTAGAGTTTTGTAGTTAATTTAGGCTCAATATAATCCTCACGAGCTAAAATATATAACCCCAACATCAATTAAAGTAAAACTACTAATTGTTTGACATGACAATGCCATTGTCAAAGGACTCTGGTGCAATTCCTCTTAATAGCAAGGACAAATATGAAAATAAAGAAAAGTTATGACGGCTGAAAGGAAACAAATTGGCGCCATATATGAAATGAAAACCAATATATATTGTCTATATATATTTACTCGTCTGCCCTTCAATCAGTAACTTTCACGGACTCAAATCTTTTATTTATTACCCTTAGCCTTTAAATCTACTCTTTGCTTAGGTCACGATTTTCTCGGGTTCTTTCTCTAATTCATCAACCATATTACTATTACTACTAGTATAAAACACAAAAGCCTTATTCACAATCCCTCTTCTTCTTTTTCATTAAAAGCCCCCACCATTTTTTCCAACTTTTCATGTCCTCCCTTTTCAAATTTTTCTTGAGAATCTAATTCTCTCTTCCCCACATAAGCAAAACAAAAAATTAAAAAGTAGGTAACAACCCTTTTTCTATTTAAGCATATATTATTTATAGAACCCTTCGAAAATTGATCTTGAAAATGGGTATCTCGGAAAAACTTCACCAAATGGATGGAGGTCATGTTGTACTAAAAAGTCCAAGTCCTTTGAAGCCAATTTTGACCAAGTCAATGGAGAAAAAAGATGATGAAGAAGAAGAGTGTTCAACTCCAACTCGTGCAGAATCAAGAATTTGTAGCAAATTGACATGTCCTCCTGCCCCGAAAAAACGAAAACCGGCTGCTTCAAGATGCCTTTATGCAGGAGTTAGGGAGTTTTTTAATCCTCCAGATTTTGAAACACTTTTCGTACGCAATTTGAAGGGTGCATAACTTTATTATAATTAATACTAATTAACTTTTACTTTTCGAAATTACTTATGTTTTATGGTTTTTAGCTTCTTGATTTTCTTAGTTCCAGTATGTAAATTTAATGGTCTAAGGTTCTCAACATATACAAATTTGTATGTCGTATTTTCATTTTTCATTCACTCGTTTTCTCTTAAGGCTCAAGGTATACATGCATAAATCAATATATGGCTTCATATTAATGTTTGTACGTTTATGAATCCGAGACCTGTTGTTGAGAAATTGTAGGAATTCAGACACAACAAAATCAACTGGTTTTAGGAAAAGCGCATATCACATCAGACCGACCTCTGTAACGGGACAATTGTTGTCAAAATATTGCCCATCGGAAACTAATTTGTTTATTTGTAATAAATTCACTATCTAGATTAGATCTTGGAAGTAATATCTGTGAAATGTTAACTTTGATTTGCTTTCTTTGATTTTATTTGATCTATATATAATTGCTTCAAGGAAGAAATAACAATGATTTCTTTGTTTTTCATCTTTACATATATATATTAAGGAACAATATTTATTCCTGAATTAGTGGCAAATCCAAAGGGAAAATTAAAGTAAGCTTTTTCAAAATTAAAAAAGGCGGTACGAAAATATTAGTAGTATATACCCTCTGTAATATATCCTTCACTTTATAATTTTCCTTGCTTCTTGGGTCTCTCAGTGTAATTCGTGCACATGCAACTGTAGGAAAAAGAAAAAAAAAATCCAAAAAAGAAAAGGCAAAAAGGGTGGAAAATGGAATTCTTTTTTCCTTGCAAGATTTACTTAGCTTTTAAAGCTGATTGATCGAGACAAATCCTTCATAAAATTGTGAACGTCCCCAAATAATGAATACCCAGTACCGACCTAGGACGCCCTATGATAAGTGGCAAGGTTCTTTGTAATACTTTGTGGCAGAAGACAAAATAACAGTAAGTGATGATAGATTACAAGATTAGAATCCTATGCTTGCTGAATTTAATCGTAGACTAGTTCTATTTTTTGCTTTGTGTTTTCGGAAAATGCAATAATATGCGAAATCGGTTCGAAATTATATTATAAAATGTCTATTACGTAATTTTTTATGTATTACTAAATATTTAGCACAAAATTATATATTTACCATCAAATTGTAGGATTAATAGGGGGTTTTCATGTTAGAACATAGGATTTTATGCAGTAAATATTTTAATGGAAGGTTTCATGCCTAATATTTAATAATACAATGGATTTTGGGAAATAAGTGTTTTGTAAGGTAATTTTGTGCAGATTTTGCATAATACAAGGGAGTGGCTTGCATTTATCCCCCAAATAAATGAATATGAAGCTTTGACAGCTAATTTTACTCATGGATGAAAACTTTTATACTTTCCATAAAATAAAATACAGTGAAAAGTTTATGGATTTGGATTAATCGAAACAAAAGTACATAGGAGCCAATTTTTTATCGAAAAGTTTCTAATATTTTATGGAGAAAATATAAAATACTCTCCTGTGTTATATGAAACATGAACGAAATCATCCTATGAAATTTTATTGCATAAGAATTATTATTAACAATTTAGTACGAAACCCCTCATATGTTCAAAAATGTCGTGTAATCGTTTAAGATCGACATATTTCAAGAAATTAATTGTAGAATAGTTCACGTGAAGTTGTAGGCTAGGGAAAGGAATATTTAAAAAATGATTTCTTAAAACGTCTTATTTTGTACAGGGAGATTCTTTGTAAATTGTAATAAACATTTCACATGATAATTTCGTATATGTTTTATATAACTCAATTATTTTATTTTTATCTTTAATATTTTACTGATGGAGACATACCAAGAAAAATAAACTTTAATTCATTAACATTCTCTCAGTGTAATGATTAACGTGACACCATTTTTGGCGTGTCTATCTTTTAGGGAAAATTATTTTTTTGGTACCATAGGATAGACTAACTTGCACTTTTGGTATCATTGAATACGAAAATGCAAATTTGGTATCATAGAATAGGTTCTCATTGCAATTTTGGTACCAAACCCAATTTTTCTACAAAGTTAATGGCATTTTACCCCCATGAAATGCATGATTTTCAATTTACCCCTTTATAATTTGAAAAAAAATCAATTTACCCCTGTAAAATTTTTAATGAAGCAATTTACCCCCTTCTGCCGGAGAGTGTAACTCACTTGCCGAAATTGAGAGTAGGCATGCAAACTATTTTATAACATAGGGGGATAAATTGCCACATTTATCATAACACAGGGGGTAAAATGCCTCATTATCATAATAAAAGTGGATAAAGTGCCGCCTATAAAACTATCAGGGAGGCGATGTGAAAGTTTTACAAAATTTCAGGGGGTAAAATGCCTCATTATCATTAATTTTGGGATAAAATTGGGTTTGGTACCAAAGTTGCAATGAAAACCTATCCTATGATACCAAATTTGTATTTTCATATCTAATGGTACCAAAATTGCAAGTATGTCTATCCTATGGTACAAAAAAGTAATTTTCCCCTATCTTTTAACCAAAACAAAAGGGCTTACACTTCACGTCTTTCAGTTTAATTGATTATCTAAAAATAAAAGATATATTCCTAAAAGTGCATTATTATCTATTGGTGAAGAACTTTATTAGAAAGTATCTAATCTAATTAATCTAATCTAATACATATATATATATTTGAAGGGTGATTTTTTACCTCAATTGCTTGTTTTGACCAAAATTCTAATTTTCTAGAATTTTGAGTTTTTTTAATTGTCTTAATTTCTTTGATTAGGTAACAATATAAATTGCATTATTTTATGCATAATTTTAATTAATAGGGTAAGACAATATTAAGAAGTGATCAATTGCATAATTTAAATTAATTGGCATAATATTTGGTAACAGTCGTTGAGGAATGAACGTGCATGTTCATTTTCCATATATATTTGTATATGATGCATCATTAATAGAATATGGAATTTCACATAATATTAGGCTAAATAATTAGCTTAAAGAAACAAAATCAATAATTAATTTCTGGTTGTTTTATAAAGAAAAATCAATAGATAATTATGTTATGTTGGCTTGATTTGATTGAATTACGTAAATCTCGCACAAAATTAGACTAATTAGCATAATTGAACAAACTTATCAAATCTATATTATCGAATTAAATTATCCACCGTTCAGTGAAAACCCAGAATGACATCTTACATACAAATTCATCTTCCTTTGATGATGCATGCACATATGCAGAAAATTCAATATGGTGCTTCGATTTTCTGAGGTAGTAATCTTTGCCCACCTTATATTTTTTGTAACTATAATGGTTTGTGCCTCTTTTTTTTTTTTTTTTTTTGTATTTTTCTAATTTTCATTCATATGATTTCTTATTAGTTGGTTTAATTTCGTAATTTTCGAATTTTCCCTTTACTTTTATGATATAATTTTATTTTGTATTTTTCGAATTTTCCCTTTACTTTTATGACACATTTAGTTTTGTCATCAATTTTCGGACGAAATTCAGCACGTGTCCGTTAAGTTGACGATGGGAAGGAAAACATGCACGGGTTTTAAAGACTTACCATTGTTAACTTAACATGCACATGCTGAATTTCGTTCGAAAATTTATCAGGAAAACTAAATGTGTCAAGAGGATGTGAATCATGGTATGAAATGTGTTTTTTCGAAAAGATTGGTATCAGATGTGTTTTCTGGACTAAAGTTTGGTATCAAATGTGTTTTCCCCTCCATTTTTTAATGTTGAATTTATATTCTTTTTAAGCATCATGGTTTTTGGGAATTTTCTTTTTTTCTCTTTTGCATTTTGATATTTTTTTTCGTTAAGATGATTTCTTACACATTAGTTGATGTAATTTTGTAATTTTCATATTTTCTCTTCACTTTACGATATAATTTCATTTTGTATTATTATTCTATCTTGGTTTTAATTTATTTAATGTTGAATTGATATTTTTTGTAAGCACCGATCATGGTTTTTGGTAATTGTCTTTCTCTCTGTAACATTGTCATTCATATGATTTTTTTAATCTTCAACTCAACCTTTTGTCATTTAATTTTTATTCTTTTGCGCGTCAAATCATATAATTTTAACCCAAATCATTTTTTGAATAATTTGTAAATCATAAACTCTTAAGGAGTTTAATCTCTTATTTTTGGATTTTTTTTTACTTGAAATTAGAAATTTTTGTGTTATATTAGTTCAAACTCTAATAGAGTAGAAAAGATCTTGACATAAAACTACTTGATTGTAAGATGGAGAACAAGATCGACAACCAAATCCGTCAGAATGATGTTCATAATAGATTAACATTATATTAACTTGTGTTTAATGTTCAAGAGTATATAACAATGTTAATTGTGTGAAATGTAATATACAAACTTTAATATTTAAATAATTTGTACTTTAGTACAACCAATGTATCATTTATATTTATATATGAACTTAACATAGATTTATACTTTCTTTAGTTCACATATATCATTTATATAGCACAAAATGTAATCACATAAAAAGAAAATGTAAATAATTTCCCTTTGAACCTTTTCTATAGGAAAAATAAATAAATTATGATAAATATCATTAGAAAATAATAATTATTATAGTAAGGATACTTTATACCGATATTTTTATGTTACAAACAATAAAGGAAAGCATTATGCATTTAATCAAATTTCTGAAAAAATATATTATCAATATTTAATATATCAAATAACTAATATGACTTTGTGCATAGCACGGGCTTTAAGCTAGTATAGGTTTATACAAAAACCATATTTGCTCTTTAGCAAATTCGTTTCAAAGAGCAAAATGGTTTTATAATCGGTCACTCCGAGTTTATCATTAGAGCTGAGTTATTTCGGTAAATAATCTATTTTTTGGGTTTTGGGGGGGGGTGGGGGGGGGGGGGGGTGGGGGGGGGGGGGGGTGGGGGGGGGGGGGGGTGGGGGGGGGGGGGGGTGGGGGGGGGGGGGGGTGGGGGGGGGGGGGGGTGGGGGGGGGGGGGGGTGGGGGGGGGGGGGGGTGGGGGGGGGGGGGGGTGGGGGGGGGGGGGGGTGGGGGGGGGGGGGGGTGGGGGGGGGGGGGGGTGGGGGGGGGGGGGGGTGGGGGGGGGGGGGGGTGGGGGGGGGGGGGGGTGGGGGGGGGGGGGGGTGGGGGGGGGGGGGGGTGGGGGGGGGGGGGGGTGGGGGGGGGGGGGGGTGGGGGGGGGGGGGGGTGGGGGGGGGGGGGGGTGGGGGGGGGGGGGGGTGGGGGGGGGGGGGGGTGGGGGGGGCGGGGGGGGGGGGGGGGGGGGGGGGGGGGGGGGGTGGGGTGGGGGGGGCGGGGGGGGGTGGGGTGGGGGGGGGGGGGGGGGGGGGTCGTGGGCGGGGGCGGGGGGTGGGGGGGGGGTGTGCCCTAGAAATAGTCTGAACCCAAAATTTTTAATGGTAAAGGATACCAATGATATCGTAACCCAGTGATAAAATTGAGACTCCAATACCAATTGCAAGGGATTTTGGATTTGATTCTCATTTATATGGGTATTTTTTAGTTTATTACAAGTGTTTGTACATAAATTGGTTGTTCTTGAAATTTATTTTTATAATTTGATAGTTATTGAAAATATTTTAATATAATGATTGATGTATGAATTATAATAAAATGGTAAAAAGATACCGTTAGATGACTTTTCCTTGCACAAACTTCTATAATTGCAACCTCTAATGGCAAAAGACAAGTCCTCGTGGTTTTTGGAATCTTATATTTTCTTTTTGGATAAGTCTGAAAGTTGAAAAGATAGTACACTACTGAAAATGACAAGAAATTACCATGTAAAAGAAATATATATATATATCATAATGAAATTGAAGCCATACTTTTTGTCACAAAGAGCCGATAGTAGATTCCAGACCGGTAAAGAATATATATGCCAATATAATGTTTTTTGGATAATGCATTACAAAACAAGTACTGTTTGAGTAACATACTGTGATTGATTTTAATGACAACACATGGAACCGTTTGAACAAAAATAATTTTGTTCAGTTATATTTTTCCACTGGAGTGTTTGCTTTAGCTTTGGTATACTAACACAAATCTATAGGATCACTTGAACACCTCACACAGTCACAAGTAAATTAACACATTTATTATGACATCCAACTTAGTTGAATATATGATTCTAACATTATAAAATTATGTTTGAAATAAGTATCATTTCATATATTTTCTTGTTTTTGGGTTGGTTTTGTTCCTTGAAATGTTTTACCCACCAATTTTGTGATGGTGGCTCCCTTGTTTTGTATTTTCTAATGAGTTCTCTTCTTATATAGTTAATGAAAAACTTTATTATAAAAAAAAAAAATCCCAGTTTCTTGATCAGAAAATTATCAAAAAAAGAATGAATTTCTCGATCGGAACTGGACATCAAATGTTACAAGTAAAGTTAATTCTAATGTGGATCAAATCATTGTGAGTGTACTTATATAATAAGTAGCCCAAGCTCCAAAACTCAAGATAAGCCCACGGTTAGGATGTTTGTGGGCTGGGCCAAAGGTTCGAGCTGGGCTTGTGTCTCTAAAATAAGTTATAAGTTCTACTTCTGCTGAATTGACGAATTACGATACAAAAAAATTCTAAAAATTAGTGTAATCCCCGTATGCACGAAACTATTTTTTTTTTATTTTTTTTTTTATCTACTACAGATTGAAGAGTGCATTGTATATAATAGGTCCTTCCCATTGTGGTATTGGTCCAACCATCTTGAATGCACGAACTAATTTAAACATCAATGGTATATATAAAATCGCCACCACTTGTTTCTCTGTCCTTCGCTGCCACCACCAATACCATGACGACCCAAAAAACATAATTCCATGCGAATCAAACAACAACTTCACTACCTCCCTCTTGATGAGAACTTATGTATTCCTACAACAACCCATCATTACAAAGTTTTGGCGATTCACCATGAACTCACATTAGTGTTGTGCTTTTTCCCATTGGAAACTCTTTTCTCCCGGCCAAATAGAACATGTGAGAAGCAGATGCCAATTTTATAGGTTAGTTTAGTTGTCAGATAAAAAGTACACCACCAAAGTTTAGGAGAGAAAGTACTATTCGGCTTTAAGTTTAGGTCTTACAAGCTGAGCTTTTGTTATCTCAAAGTAAAAAAACACCGGATTTTATGGCTATAAACTCGACACAATACTATCGAAATTTACGATAATAGGCTCAAACTCAACTCATATATCTTTCGAATTTGAGGTTTGTATAGGGCAACTATAATACCGAGTTTTACTTACCAAAATAGGAATTACACATTAATTGATGCATATAAAGAGATTCCTAAATCACACTAAGTGTCCCCAAAGTTTCAACCCTTTTATACTTTTCTCTCTCGTATCAAAAGATTTATACTTATATCCTTACACAATATTTATTACACAAATTGTATTTGCGGCAATTTTTCCATCCAAATTGACTCCATGTGCTATTCACGTGAATTATACGATTTGTAATTTGGTCCAAAAATTTGTCTATAATTTAGAAGATGAAGTATCAAAATTACCCCTTCTTATAAGTCATGGGTTCATGAATTGATCAAGTAACGTTTTCATAATATGTCAAGTGTTGGTGTCTAACAATCTGTGCACTTATATGTTTCACAAAACATAGAATATAATAAATAATATTCTAACAAATAAATGCATGCATTATTAAAGCATATAAATCATACTTACTTGGTTAGGATTGATTCGTAGAACACTTTAATCAACACATAAAATAGGAAATAAGACTGAGGCTTGCCGAAACAAATTTCCTTAAGACAATATTTCCGGGGCTGCCACGGTGCATACAGTTTGATTCCCGGTAGTCTCCCAAGATACAACAGTCTATTGTTCATTATTTGCACAAATAATGAACCCACGGCGAACTTGAACAAACAGAAATTTCGGACTAAATTTTTACGGAAGTAAGAGAAAGAGAGAGTAGTGTTTTTCCTTTTTTGTTACTGTCAAATTGATTCAGAATTGGCCAGATTCTGTCTCATATTTATAGACACAAAAGTGCCTCTTGGAAAGGGACACAATGTTTCGGTCCAAAGGGTACCTCTTCGGACCGAATAGACACATCTCTTACTTTTATTTATTTCATTCACACATAAAAACTCCAACATCAAGAACTTTTGTTCTCTAAATGTTATTCAAAAGTTAGAATATATATTCTGAAAACCTTTGAATATTGGCTTCATGAATTGATTAAGTAACGTTCTCTTTAACTTGACATAACACGTGAAGAAATGGTCATTCTGAACAAAAACAAAAAGCACGTGTTAGAATCATAGCTTGAATAAGAGTGTTGGAGTTCTATTTGAATTATGAATGTTTTACTTTTTTCTATAAATACTCTTAGGTTATTTCTATAATACAACACATTGATTATTAATGAGAATTCAGTATTCTCCAAACTTTATCTTGCTTTACAAGGTATCAGAGCGAGTATCGATCTAGGGTTTGAGAGTGACTGAAATCCTGGCCGCGGCGGCTTCACCCTTAATAAGCTGCTGCGGCCCCCAAAGTCCGCTAAAAGTTTAATTTTGTTTTTTTCGTCGTGTCTTTCTTTCTTGTTGCCTTCGTTTTTTTTTTTTCCGCTGCTATCATCTAGAAACCACTTGTCATTCGTCACACCCTTCCGTCGTTGGTACCGATTTGTCCATTGCCACCAGACCCGAAGTCTATTTTTGTCTCAATTTCATTCTCTTAAATAAATAATCTATTTTTCTGTATCCAAGATCTATCTTACTTATTTTCTATATTCATCAATAATCAACAAAGAAGTTTATACATGTGTTCTTCATTCATCGAATATTTTCATATGTTCATTAATAATTAACACAAAAGTTCATACATGTGGTTTTCATCAAATATTTTCATATGTTCATCAATAATCAACACAGAAGTTCATACATGTGGTCTTCCTCCATTCACTTTTGATCTGCGATTTCCTTTCTTTCAATTCCTATTTCCAGATCAATTTAGGGTTCTTAATCTACGGTTTTTTCTCTAGATTCTTCATTATTCATCTCCTGGATTCGATTTTCACTTCTTTTTCTCCCTCTGTAATTTCCTGCAACAACTTCATACAATTTCAATTTACATTCAATAAACAGATTCGTATTTTCTCTTCTTCTCCAAGGTTTTTTTCTTGCTCTCTGTCTTTTCTACAATGGCATATTATCTCTGCCGCAATTTTCTTTTAGTGAAGTGTGATCGACGATTTTGTGGATACACTTTTTGTTTTGGATTGGTAGCGTTACCAATTATTTGTCATCGTGGTGTTCGGTGTTTGTTTAGACTTCAAGATTGGTTGCCGGTATTGTTTTGTGTGGTTCTGGAGAATTCACTCTTGGTTCATCATTGATGGTCAACAACTGCTACATATGTCATCAATTCGTTATCATTATTAGTATTACTTACTTTTTTTTCAGTTTTTCTATTGCAAGCTTAAATCATAGTATGCTTTGAAGTCATTATTATTTAAGTACTGAAGTTATTTGATACCAAGAGGAATGAAATCATACGCAAGTTTTAGATATACCTATACAGCGTGAAGTGACGCGCTCAAGACGTCTCGTGAGCCCATCTTTTCTTAATAAAGTTAATATTGAAGTTAGATCAAAAAAAGGTTAATACTTCATGCAAATGTTCATTTTTGTCCTCTATTGTGATATTATTTTAAAATTGACAAAATTTCATTTTTGGTCCTTTAATGTGGACTCATTTTGACATTCGTCCTCTAACGAGGCACCTCTCCATTTTAAATTTTTTATATTTACACAATTGTCAATTTTGTCAGAATTCTTTGATTTCGTCGGAAAATATCATGTGCCCCTCATGTAACATTTAAATTGGAAATTTTTGGATTTTGAAGGCAAAATTGACATGTGAGCAAAGCTGATGGCCACTTTTTGGTGAAAGACATAAGGATTTTCCTCGAAATCAATTTTTTCCAAAACCTATCATATATATACAATGTTCTTCACATCATGATCAAAAACATTTATTTTGGTTAGGTGCACATGTTTGGTTATTTTGATTAAAATTTATTTTATAAATTCACATCCTAAATTTTCCTAAATATTGCAATAAAATCCCCAAAAGTTTACAAATTCACATCACAAAATATTCTATATATTGCAATAAAACCCCTAAAATTTTCAATTGTTTCACTAAACTTCTAAAATGACGTTTTTATCCTTTAGAAACCATTGAAAAATTGAACAAAGCGTCAATTTAGAAGTTTATGATTCTTTATGATCGTGTGTTGAGAGGTAAAACACACTTTGTGCAAATTTTTATTGGTTTCTAGAGGATAAAATCGTCATTCCAGAAGTTTAGTGCAACAATTAAAAAATTTAGAGGGTTTTACTGAAATAATTATATAATTTCAAAATGAGGCCACATTAAAGGACCAAAACTTGATTTATCTATCGAGAAAAGAGAAAATAAAATTTGCAACAATTAAAAAAAATTAATTAAAAAAATTGATTAAAAATGCGATATTTATCTATCGAGAAAAGAGAAATATATTTCACATGAAAGTATAGTTGTGCAACAATTAAAAAAATATTGATTAAAAATGTGATATTATCTTCAAGAAAAGAGAAATATTTTTCAACATTAAAGTATAGTTTTCATGATCATAAAATGTGCAACCATTGAAACTATTGGGGGGTTTTATTGTAATAAATAAAATTTCAGGATGTGAGATGAAATGTGAATTTGCAAAGTAAAATATGCGCATAACCAATATAAAAAAATTGTATATAAATGACATATTTAGAGGAAAATTAGTTTTGAAGAGAAATGTAATGTTTTTTCATTGGTCACGTGCATATCATGTGCCAATTTTGGCTCCAAAACCTGAAAATTCCAAAACTTTTCCTCCAAAAAAAAAATTCCCCAATTTTGAGTGTTACGTGCTCGACACGTGACATTTTTCGGCCAAATTAATAATTTTCGATTAAAAAAGACTAAAATTAACAGTAGTGTAAACATAAATAATAAAAAATAAAAAAATGTCACATTAGAGAACGAATTTCAAAATGAAACCATTATCAGAACCAAAAATAAAATTTCATGGAAGGGTATCAGAGGACGAATTTTAAAATAAGAACACATTAAAGGACAAATTCCAATCACGGGTCTGGCTAGTTGAAGGCTAATAGGGCCCTGAGTCCACCCTGTTGGCTAGTTGAAGGCTAATAGGGCCCTGGGTCCACCCTGACTTTGGAGAGATTACTTCGTGAATATTTGTTGCATGAATAATGCATATTGTCGATGCAACAGATTTTTTTTAGCTTCTGGACGAAGGCTTCTTAAATTGAATGGAAATGGACCAATCATTTCAATTTTATAAGCAGAGCCATCAAATTAATTGCCACCACACACGGAGATATTTGTGTACAAAGTCTTTGACTTGTTTTATTAGGTTTGTTTGTGTCGCATTTTTCAAAATTATTTTATATTTGATAAAACGAAATAAATATTATTTTTATTTTTTAAATAAATTTATCATCTTTCAATTACTTTAAATTATTTTATCAAAAGTCAAACAAATAATAATTTTCTTATTATTTTAAAAATATACCTATATAAATTTACTTTTATTTAATTAAAGTAACATATCTCTTACACAATTATCTCACATAAATACATAATAAACATAATTTAACATAAAATCTTAAATATCTTAGAACTAAAATCTAATTTTTTTTAAATCAAAATTATTTCACAAACCTCTCGCTACTATCTCAAACTAATTTCCTTAGAACATTTTATGGAGGTTAAATATAAAACACTCGCCTATTTATGCTAAACTTGTATGCATATTTATTAAAATATTTATTGCATATAATCCCCTTATATCATTAAATATTTTTCACGATACC
The DNA here is from genome assembly GCA_034814905.1 of Penstemon davidsonii. Lineage (NCBI taxonomy): Eukaryota > Viridiplantae > Streptophyta > Magnoliopsida > Lamiales > Plantaginaceae > Penstemon > Penstemon davidsonii. Next base: position 32,044,672 of record JAYDYQ010002533.1, on the reverse strand, counting down.
CACGTTCGTACCATATGTTGACAGCTATTTTCCACGAATGGAAATTTCATGCCAAATATTTAATAATATCATTGAGTTCTATGAAGTAAATATTTTCCACAAAACCAACATCCGTACCATATGTTGACAGGTTATTTTCCACACATGTATATTAAATAATATCATTGAGTTCTATGAAATAAAAATTTCCTAAGGTATTTATGTTTAGATTTTGCATAAGATAGGAGAGTGCCTTGCATTTCTCATTTTATAGTCAAAACATCTCCGACATTCCTAACAATCTAACCATGCCAAAATTTGAATAATAATTTCCCAAATGTAATATTACACCCACTTGCATTCCGATACTACTTACATTTGAACTATTAAGTCATATCTACACGGCATAAAACGATTGTTGAAACACGCTTAGATGGTAGATTGCCTTGGGTACCAATTCTTTCAATTCAGAATGTTGGGCGACAAATGACCGATCTACCCCTTCGAAGGCATTAAGCACGCCCGCTCGTTCCAAAACTTCACTCTGTCCAGCATGAATCGCAAGATAACATATAAGAATCAACCCTCGTAAAAACGCCTTTCCCTTACCCCTCAAAAGTCTCATCAGAAGTGGAACACCTCCAAACTCGATTATAGTCTTAGAATGTTCCACGCACAAGAAATTATCAGTACAAACAAACTTTTCAAGTGAAATCAAAGCTTCAATAGCTGCATCCCCATTCTTGTGACTAAGTTGTTCGACTAACACAAAAATGACCCTAGTGTCCCTTGCTGGAAACGTTCTAGACAAAGAACCAATCGCCTTTATAGCTACAACATGCAACGTTGGATTATCAGAATCCTTTATCAACCTAAGTAGTTGATCCACAACCGCCTTAGAAGCCGGTGAATTTGACTTGAAAGTGGATCTTCTGAGGTCGGCATCAGATTCAGCCGCAGCAGTTATTTCCATTAATGTCATCAAACAATTACTCTGCAATTCACCTTCTTCGCTTTCAACAATCTTAGCCAAACAAAGCAATCCCTTTGTCTCCATTATTCTCCTACTATTAGGCACATTCCCTCTACTAAGCATCCACAACGCCTCCGCGCAACTAATTTTCAATCTTAGTTTCATCTCGGGTTTCTCGCTTTCCCTCTCGTTTCTATGATTCCCTCCTCTAAAACTACCCCCAGAGTGCATAGAAGGCAAACCAAGAACCGTGTTACACGAGTTCTTTTTCTCCAATTCCTTGGTAATTTCAACAATAGAACAAATACTACTTGGGGTGGTTTTAGGCTTACAATCATCCATGAAAAAATCAAACGACAACAACGTAACAAGTAGTCTAATCGCGTTCTCCCTAGCGAAATCTTCTTGTGCAAGAGGACAATGCTCTGCCATTTTCGCTATTAAATTAGCTACCCTTATTTGCACTTTCATAGGTGATTCCCCTAAAACTTGCACAATAATTGGAACCCCAAACTCGCCATTAATTGTTCGCACCCTTTTCATATCATTAGCTAAAACGTAAAGAGTAGATGCAGCGGCGATTTGCCCTTCCATTGAAGAGCTATCCTTTAACAATTTCAACAAAGGCAAAATCGCACCTTCTTCAACTATAATCTGCTTGTTCCTATCATTATCTTTAGCCAATGTAGCTAATTCATTAGCGGCCTCGATTTTATCTTGCAACTTTCCCATACACAGTGAAGCAATAAATGACCAAACCCAAGAAATTATAGGATCGTTACACAGCATAGGAGGTAAAGTAAGTATAATACCTCCACCAACACCACCAGCCTCGAATATGCTTAAAACCCATTTCATATCAGCCACGGAGGAGTCGAGTAGTTCTAGCAGCTTCTGGAAATCCGCGGCGGACACGATTGTAACCACGCGCCGGATCATGCTACGCTGCCGGCATTTTTTTACCAGGGTGAGTGACTTTTCGAGATTTTTGGAGACTTCAGGGGCGATGCGGCGGAGGGGGCGGTCGTAGAATTTGGTTCCGGTGGCTGTTGACGTGGCGAGGCGGACGGCGTAACGGAGCATCTGGCAGAGGCGATCGACTTGCTTTCCGACTTCGGAGCATCCGAATTTGAAAGCCTCTGCTTCTTTAACCGATTGAGTAATTTTGTCGAACAATAGGATGGGGAAAGAGAGAACTTCCTCGATTCGTTTTTCTTGTAGTTTGATTGTTTTTGGCGTTTTGGGTGCTTGATTTTCACGGATTGATTGTGGCCTTATTGCAGTTGATGAGGGCTTCGTCGCCATTAGTTCTTGTAAGTAAATTAATTTTCAGATTAAAATTCTGCCTTTATAGAAGTCATGGGAGCAGTTAGTGAAGAATGTGATTGTTTTGTTCTGTACCAAATTGGTGTGCTGAGATGAGAGTGGAAGTGGAAGAACAGCTGTGGTGACTGGAAATCCAAGTTGTGGGATCCGTGTGAACTTTGGGGTCAAAAAAATTCTTATAACTTGTGGTCTAGAAATTTCCCCTTTTTTTCTTTTTTTTTTCTTTTCCTTTTTATAGTCAATATTTCCTATAAAATTAAACACGTTTAATACTGGATCTCCTATTATACAGTTGTGCATATTCACATATATTTGACATGACATAAATATAAACATATATAAAATGCTATTGAGATTATGTTTTTATTTTTATTTTTATTTTTTAAGATGGTAAATTGCAAATTCATTGATTTCATGTATCATTTTGTGCTATAGTTTCATTTACTAATTTATATTTTCGATAAAATACGTTTTTTGTTAATAATGAGTGTATAAAATATTTAAGATAAATAAAAATTTCTTTTTTATAATATCATAAAGTTGTTGAATACTTGAATTATTTAACATAAAACAATTATAGATCATACTTATACATAATTAAATGCATGAAAAGTGCAAATAATAATTTTAATAGGAACAGTGTATCGTCAATTTGCAACACAAAAATATGTAAATGTGTTTGAATTGTATAGAAGAATATAACTACAAAGAATAAATAAGAAAAAAGAAATGGAAGAGAGAGAAAAAAATCCTAAACCACATAAGAATTCTCTAGAAAAGAACTACTTTTTCTTTTTTTGATAAGCAATAAAAAAAAGTACTGTGTTGATTGTTGAAGTCTATGGCTGAAATAATGCATAGTTGGTACACCTACTCACCCACCTTTGGTCTTATTAGGCACTAATATTAATATTAATGCATATTTCCAACTTTCATGAATGAAATCTTTTCACTTTCACACTCGGAAGTTTTCAATTTTTGCGCTTTTCCCCATAATTGAAAAAACATGCCCGTGATCCCTAAAAGTTATAAATAAGTGCAATTTTAACCCTGGTCGAATTTATAGTAGATTTGAAAGGATAAAAGTGTCATTTTAGGATCCAGTGCAATAGCTTAAAACTCCCAAGGAGGAGGGGTTAAGTGCAAAAAGTGGAAAAACTAAGTTGTAATTTATAATTGGCCTAATAAAATTATAATAAATAAATACACTTTATCGAGTTTATATGGTTCACTTTTTTTGTCTTTCTTCTTGAAATTCATAACTTTGTAATTTGGATAATACGATAAGCTTAATATGAGTATATACAAATATAATTCGATTCAATACAGCTTTTACGCTTGCATATCATCGCCCATGTCATGCAAGTATATAGGTTTTAAAAATAAAGACTAACAAGTCTATGAAACAAAATATTTAAATAATTAGAACTAACAAGAGTTCGTAAAATTTGAATTGTATGTACACCTAAATATATTTGATTTTTTATTTTTATATATTTAACTTTTTCCAAACTGAAGGTCATTTATTAAAATTTTAAATTTTTGCGCTTAAACCCCCAAAAATTTTCTATTATTGCACGAAACTCCTAAAAGGACACTCCCACCCTTCGAAGTTGTTTGAAATGTTGACCCAGGAGCAAATTAAGTGCACTCATTTAGAGGGGCACGGACATGTTTTCTCGGTTATGGGAGGAAAGTGCGAATTCATAAAACTTTTGGGGGGGTGAAGTTGTTTGTTTGAATTGGGCTGGATTAAGTTGTTTTATAGCTAGAGCCAAAGTGAAGAATGTTCTTTGTTTTGCTCTATACGCAATCAAGTTGCAGTTTGGTGAAAGATGAGGGGTTGGTGGAGCAATTGGTGAGGGTTCAATTCATTCGATTCTATCCAGTGAATTACTGTGGCGAAATCTATTGTGTAGGAGTTTTGGGGTAAAACTAAAAAGTGAAAATATGAATTAAACCTTATTATTATTATGGACTAAATTAAAATATACAAATCTAGATTGTCACCCTTTTTTTATGATTGAATTTTCACTTTCTTTTAATCACTTTGTAGGGTTAAGGGGACATAATTCAAATATTGAATCATGTAATATTTTGATCAGTGACAGAGATCTAAGTTATAAGAGATATTTTAGAGAAGGTTATTTTTTGCATTATATTTGCAAACAATATGAGACTGATGATGCTTATTAATTTGTAGCTATAAATTTGTGATAAAGAAAAAGTATTACTCCTACTTTTTTGTTCTTATTTTCTAGTCTACAAATTTATGGATGTACACATAGTATTTGTTTGATTATTTTATGTTGTTGAATTGTCAATTATTGATAATTTGGACCTCATACTGATATTATAGTAATTTCAGATATTGACTTCATTACAGGTTTGCCTTCCACATAATAAATTGTTTCCTAACATGAAAATTATAACTCTGAAAAATCACATTAATTTATATCTTATGCATTTCAATTATAAGTGAATTAAATTTTATTAAACTCAAACTAGCTTCATATTTATCGAATTGAATAAAAAAAATCAAAACTAATTCAATTCATAGTTAGTTAGACGTGTCTCATATAAAATGGGATTGACCCATCCAGTTTCAGATAAATCGCATTGGCACAAGACGGAGGGTTCAGGCGATCGTTTTCTTAATAAAGTGAATAGCAGAGACAGAGATGCATGGGCCTTGGATTCTTTCATAAATTCAGCCGTGGGCTCCACCCTGGTTTTCTTGGACGCCTTGCTTCGTATAAGATTTGGACAAATCATGTCTATTATAAAAGGCAGAGCCAACAAATTAATTGCCACCAGACATGCAGATATTATTGCACAAAAATCTTGTTTTCTTTATTGCCACAACAATAATTTATATGAAAGTAACAAAAAAATCAATATAATAAAACTCAAAGAGTAGAAAATTATTTAGCAATAACTTTTCAAGTTTTCCTTATCGTTTATTTCACTAGGAGTCTTCAGCCCTATCTCGATTGGCTTTGACTCCATTTTGGCTTCGTTTTGAATGGTTTCAATGAAACATCTTAAACATCATTTGGATTAATTTAGGTTTTGATGTTAAGTTTAGTGGTTGTTAGAAAGTTGAGATATGATTCATAATGAATATGAATATGAGGGTTTTAGGCAAAAAATTATATGATATGAGTCGAGTCAATATTTTTATAATAAAAAATATATCAAATCAATGTATTTTTAAATTTAAAGTTTATAAAATTTAAACATATAAATTGAAGTCTAGATTTCGCGAAACCTGTGCTCAGACTTAATTTGTAAATGATTTGATCCAGTTTCACAAAACTGCAAATTAAATCAAACCAAATCTCTTGAAATATAAATTAATTGGGCCAATGTGTGTACGTACATTCAAGATTGAGGTGTGATGTTAGAGTAACTTTTTCTCTCCAACTCCCATTTTTTTTTTTTGGTTTCCCAAGGGTTTAATCCCTTTCGAGGCGCGTCGGACACATAATGTTGGAACTTCTCCCAACAGGGATTCGAACCTGAGTCTGCTATTTTGTAGTGTCTAGTCCCTTCCACTAAACCAATCACATGTTGGTTCTCTCCAACTCCCATTCGTAGTAGCTTTTGGTGACTCTATAACTACTTTTGTCTGGGAAATGTTTAATTGCAAGACCCCGCAAGAATTTTATAGAATGAAAAATGTTATTCTAACTAATTTAATGTACATACTTATACCAAATCAAAAACGAATTTTCGTTTTAAAAGTTGGAGTTCAAAACCAAATAAATTGATTGGATTTCGAAGTGCGGTACAGCATCAATTTTGTAAGAAACCACCACTTGTAAGGGTGTTGTAACCTGTCATCCGTTTAATTTGAACACGTATTGCCACTAAAACATCCCCGATCAAATTCTTTTTTTGGGGGACACACCTCCAGTTCCCAAGGGCATCCGCCCCTGGTTTCACGCACATAAAAATATTAGGAGAAATTATTGGTGAGAACTACATGAATTTCATAACTTATTAGAATTAGTTAAAAAAATTGAGTTATATGTATGAAGTACCAAAAAAAATTCAAATAGGCTGGATCCGTCCATGTCATCAACAAATTAAAATGCAATTCACATTCTTCAATAATCAATCTGAACAATCTTAGCCAAACAAAGCAATCTTATCCAGTGTAACACATCATAATGCACTAATTTTCTATCTTAGTCGAGCTTCTCGTTTTCCTTTTCTTTTCCATCATTCCCTACTGTAAAACTGCCCTCTTTATTACTTAATTTTCAGTATTACGTAATATAATTACAAGTTAATTTACAACCATTATACCAATTACTGACTAGTATAATATTTTATTATCCGCTTATTTTTCTCTTCAAAATCGCAAAGATGGTAAGACACTCAATTCATATTCCAAAGTGTCAAAATCTGCTATGTTATTTTACTAATATTTTATTATTTTTATATTTCTACCGAAACCATTTATAATGACATTTCAAATATTTCGCTCAAAAGTTTGAAAGAATCTTAAAAATATCCAACCACCATGGATAAAGTTTCGTTTCGATGTATGTTTTTATCAGCTGAATACAAGAAACTTTTTTAAAAAATTCGAAAACGTTTCGAAAAAACTAGAAAAAAAATTACTAAATTAAGCAAAAGAGAAAGTTCCAAGGCAAATATAGAGTTTCAGAAATACATCTCATTTTCGTTTGATTTATTCAAAATCAGAAACTTTTTAATGTTTTCGACCGAAAAAATGAAAATTTTGATCAATGGCAACCACATATCTAAATAGGAATTTTAACTTAAGTATGTAGTGCAGTAGACAAATTGGGGATATCCTGATTTTGTTTGGTTTGTTCGATTTGTATTGTTAGTTCTTACTTCCCTTGGTTGGATCATTATCCTGATAACTAACAACGGCAGCCTATCAAAATGTTAATGGCACGACTTAATTCAGCCCAATTCAAACAAATAATTGGGCTAAACAAAATGCTTAATCCAGCCCAATCACAAAATGCCTCTAGTGGAAGAAAAATGAATTCCCCAACTCTTCCCTACACGAATTTATGAAACGATACATCATAAATTAGTTGGCCCAAATAGAAACGATACAGTAAATTTGAGGTTTCGTTTCGTTTGGTGTTGAGCTTAGTTTCATGGTTTCTCAAAAAGAGGGCCTATACTAATCGAAATAATATTTGGATATGTTTCGTAAATTCCAATTTTCAATTCATATATAACCTTTCAAAAACATTGATTTGACATATATATACTACTTATTTTATTCTTAAAAATAATTAATTTGACATTTACCTATATTTTGTTTACTCAAACCAACATTCGGTTTTTTAACTATCAAGGTGTCATTGAACCTATATCATGTGGGTTACGAATTACGTACCAACCTCACATTGATTATATTAGAAATGAAGATCAACAGATTGTGGGCGGGTTGGGACGGGTCGGGTCAGTTATGGCGGGTTTATGTACACGCCTATCAAAGAGGCATCTGGTAGCTTTGAGGAGTTTACAACTAGACACATCTCAGAGAAGGTAATTGGACAACTCATGAGAATACATCATTGTAAAAAAATTATCCTTGTCTTCTAGGTCTTTTACCTATATTGATCCAAAACATTGTATTTCCGGAGATGATTAACTAGTGAAAGCTATTTGTTAGTTAGAAAAAGTCGAACTTTTGTGCCCATATTTCACTATGAATGAAATGGTGAAATCCACACAATCAAATCATGTTATTGACAAGATATTACATAATATTAGGGACAACAGTTTTAGTTTTGTCATATTAATAAATCTTGACAATAATAACAGTAGTAACATTTTTTTTCCATTAAGTTCTCACTAATAATTTTTGGTGATTAGTATATATGTAGAACAAAAAATCAAATCAAGAGACTTGATACTTGATTCGAGCTCGATCAATAAAAATTTGTTTGAGCTCGATTCGTCATGCAAATCAAATAAGCTTTAACAAATTTCTTTTAATAACTTTTGAAGCTCACATCAAGTTTTAACCAATAAACTAAAAATTGACATAATACATATAAGAATATAAATTTATCAAATACTCGAGTTCGAGCTTATTCGACGAAAGCTCTTTCGATCTCGGTTCATTTCACGATCAAATTAAACATAATTTTAAGATCAATACAAAATTCATATCCAACTTATATCACTCAATGCTCAATTCATTTTCGCCGCTACATATATATCATGAGCAAATTCGTTTAACTACTTGCACTTTTAGGGTTTTTGACAGTAGAAGATACTATAGACGAGCAAATTAAGATGCGGACGTGAAATTTAACTTAGGATTATCTGCAGAGTACTTGCTAACTATGAGAAAAAATTGGAAAAGTTGACCCAACACTTTTTTGAAATTGTAGAGATTGAATTTATAATTTCACCAAACTTGAGAGAGTGTGGACGTAATTGTTGACGAAATGTATAATTATCAATTATAAAGGTCTATCAAGTATAATACACCTAATCTATATGTAACAATTTTTCAATTATTGTTGGATGGAATATTCTCTATCCTTTTTCACCCTTTCTTTCCAACAAATTAAGATGCGGACGTGAAATTTAACTTAGGATTCTTTGCAAACAAACTATGAGACAAAATTGGAAAAGTTGACCCAACACTCTTTTGAAATTGTAGAGATTGAATTTATAATTTCACCAAACTTGAGAGGGTGTAAGTAACTGTTGAAGAAATGTATAATTATATATTGAGGAAAATTCTTGTATGGATCTTGTGATTGTAAAATTATTATATTATCAATTATAATAATATCATATTACCAATTAAAATTAATAATGTGATGAATTTTTAATCAGAAAATCTATGCAAATATAATACACTAATATCTATATAAGAATCTTTCAATTATTGTTGGATGGAATATGATTCTCTATTTTTTTTCCCATTAAAGATAGTTTCACCCTTTCTTCCCAACAATAATGACACACGGCACTTTCGCCTTCTTCGGCCATTCAATGCAAGGATAGGTGGATTCCTAGTTATTGTACAGCTTGCAGCTTGTTCCAGAAGTGTGTGTATTCTATTTTGGACTTTTTCTCTTTCTCATTCCAAGAATCAATATGGATAATGCAGGTTTTCTCTTTTTATCTAAAAGTAACAATTATGTCTGGAATGATGTCATACTTAATAATTGTAATAATATATTGAACTACTAACTTAAAACTTTCACTACAGGTATATATTTAGTGACAACAATCTGAATATTATAATATTAAATTTTAGCACAAAAATTACCTTTTCTTTGCCGAAACGGTCGATTCCAACATCTCCTTTATAATTAAAAAAAATGTTGAAAAAGGAGTTATGACTACTTTGCAATGGGTTGAAAGATGTTTGAAAAATGAGAAGCCAAATCTGACCCCAAAAAAACACTTTTTACAATGTACTTCACCGGAAAAATTAATATCCCGTGGCTAAAAAATGGTGAGTTAAAAGTGATGTTTTTCAAGTAAAAACTAATTGTTGAAGTGAGTAGTAAGAAATTGTGTTTAAATGCAATTTATCATTTATATTTTTGAGATAATATCTTTTAAATTAAATGTTGGATTTGATCTTATATCTTCAAATATTCATAGAGCGAAATGCGGAAACACCCCTATATTATTTTTAAATTAGAGAAAACATTTTGTGTAATTTTTATTACCAAAAAACAAAATCATGCGTTAAAAAGTCAAATACATTTATTTACCTCTAATGCAGCAATATGTTTACTCACTATAAGTGCGAGTATTCATCGTTATTTTTTAAGGGAAGAGACAAATATACCTCTATATATATATGTGAAGTATTTTTTTTTATTTTGAATAAAAATGAGAAAAATTGATTATTTACTTAAAAAAGTTAAGAATAACCCTCTGTAAACTTAAAAAATTGACAATGGTCATCATATGATCAACTTAATTATCGAATGGGTGTACTAAACTAATAAAATGATAACACAATTAATTTTTCCCTACTAAAATTTTAACACAAATAGTTTTACTAATAAAAATAACTGCTAGAATATTCTGTGAATTTGAAAATAACACGGGGGCTATTTTTTCATTTTTACTGAAAGTTCATATCACCTCTAACGCAATTTTGGAAAAGGGTCTATCACCCCCTAATGTGAACATTTTACGGATAGGGAACATTTATTGCACGTACGTATGTACTATGTCGACATATTTACAGTGATCTACATGCATTGTCCAAATCTACTGCACATTCTTAAATCTTATTTCGTTTTCCATTTTTGGATAGTTTCAGATTTATCTTCACACGTATCATTTTCTCAACTTTTTTCTTTTTAATTACGTCCTTTTATTTGAATTTGATTGAACTCAAAATTCTTATACAAATGTTAATATACATTACTTATTTAAAAAATAGTGCATATAATCGATTCATATCTGAGCTAGATTTTTTTTTTCATTAATCAGCTTCTAGACCCAAGATTTTTTCGTACATTTTAAACATTGGAAAATTATTTTGTATGGATATTACATTTTAGGAAAATGATAATGTAGAATGTTTATATATCCTAATTTGTTCTTGGTTAATACATGTGTATAATAAATATTTTTTGCTCAAACCTAGTTCGATTGAACACATAATATTTACAAAGAGCACAATGTACTTATTTTGGGGTTGAATAATGATCTTAAGAGAATGACCAATCACAAAATATATACACTATAGTCGTCTCATGATAGGATAAGTTGGGTGGTTTTCCTCTTAGATCTGACTTAGACGTGTCGAACACATTATGTAGAAATCTCTTCTAACGATAATTCGTACATGACATTACATTACGAGAACTAGTTCATTCCACTAGAACGATGAGTCACAATCAAAATTGACTTCTCCCACATTAATACTAGAATATTCTCCTTGCCTTGATAAATAGAGAAACCATTTACATGGGCAATCCATGCGTAAAACCCAATTCCAATTACACCCGCACAACACCGAATAAGTTGAATGGAAGACACCACCCCCAATCAACCACTTCTCTCGCCCTCAGAAGATGAATTAATATTTGATGATCAGCCGGTGCCTCAAGAACAACAAACCAACGTCCATACCCAACTCCGTTCCACGAAATCATCATTTTCTTTTGAGTTCGGATTCAATGACATTCCGCCGATAGATGGATTCCGAACCTTTTTATTCGAATTCATGTTGGAGTCTCGGAAGCTATGGTATTTGGCCGGACCTGCCATCTTCACCTCCCTTTGCCAATACTCACTCGGCGCCTTCACCCAAACCTTCTCCGGCCACGTCAGCACTCTTGACCTCGCCGCCTTCTCCATCGAGAACTCCGTCATCGCCGGTTTATCTCTCGGCGTTATGGTATAGTTAATTAAGTACTCTACATATATATATAGTGTTTTTCAATTGATCGAGTTACTTTATCTGTCCCTTTATTTTTGCTTTTTTTATTATCGAAATAGAGTTTTAACTTTTAAAGATAGTGGTTGAGAGGACATCAATTACTATTTGTATTATTTTATAAAAGTTATTAAATTATAACTTATGTAAAAGATTGTTTTAGAAAACATTTAACTCCATTTTCGGAAAGAGAGTTTGGTTTTTTTAAATTGATTTCTATCTTTTTGTGAAGATTGATTTCCAAAAAGAGAGTTGTTTTGTCCTTTTAGCGAAATAATACTTATACATAAAAAATTATATTTGATTATTAGTAAAATTTAAAAAATAGTATAAAGAATACCCAACTAAGAGAATTACTGGTATTAAATCACAAACTAATGACATGTCTTGTCTTCTTCTGTAATTTTTTTTTTCTTTTGGAACATCTAAAATATGAAACAAGAACAAAAATTTAAGGACGACGAAAGGTGTAACATACATATTTTTGTCATTTTGGTGCATGTCAAGTCGATTAATACATACGATTTAATTGATTCTGCAGTTGGGAATGGGAAGTGCTGTTGAAACGCTATGCGGGCAAGCCTATGGAGCCGGGCAACTTAGCATGCTCGGCGTCTATTTGCAACGATCGTGGATCATACTCCTTGGCACTGCTTCTCTATTAATGTTCCTATACATTTTTGCGTCACCGTTCTTATTATTGATCGGCCAAAAGGAAAATATAGCACGAGCAGCCGGGAAAATCGCCCTTTGGATGATTCCTCAACTCTTTGCTTACGCGATGAATTTTCCAACGGCCAAGTTCTTGCAGGCACAAAGTAAGATCATGGCCATGGCTTTGATTTCGGCGTCTGCTTTGGCTTTGCATGTACTGTTCAGCTGGTTGTTTATTCTGAAACTCGGGTGGGGGATGGCCGGAGGTGCGGCGGTGTTGGATGCCTCGTGGTGGTTTATAGTGTTGGCGCAACTGATTTATATATTTAGTGGGACGTGTGATAAAGCTTGGTCCGGGTTCACCTTGAGTGCCTTTCGAAGCCTCTGGGGTTTTATTAGGCTATCACTTGCATCAGCTGTAATGATGTGGTAAGCAATTCTCTCTCCATCTTAAGGAAAACTTTTGCACTTTATATGTATTGCAATTGTTACATGATTGATCACAACCCTTAAAATGTCATCAAATTATAAGACGAGTGTGCATTCACTTGCCAAATAGAAGTTTTCGGTTCGACTAAACCCGATTTGTGCAAAACTTACACCATCTTATGTTTTTTCTCTCTCGAATTATTGGACCCCAGTTCTGCAACATCTTAGGGTCTATTTGGATGAATTTTAGCTCGGTTTTGTTGGTCTCGGTTTAAAAAAATGATTTGGGTGGTTTCGATGAAATTTTTGAGATCTCATTTGGATGAGTTTTGACTATTGGGTTTTGTGGTTTGAATAAGTTGAAAAAAAAGTAGGTGGTAGGTATCAAATCAATGTTTTTTAGTTAGATTTAAGAGAAAAAGTAGGTGATAAGTGTTAAATCAATGTTTTATAGATTTAAAGAGTTTGAGTTTGATTTTCTGAAAAGGTTTTTTATGATTTTATGGGTTTAATGAAAATTCATTTAAAAGAGTTTTGACTCAGTCTCGCGAAACCCGCGAGATCGGGTCAAAATCCATCCAAGTATACCCTTACGGTTTTCTTTCTCTAATTATTGGACCCCGGTTCTGCAAATATATAGGGGTTCGTTAAAAAAATCTGGTGTTGGCCTTACGAAAAACGGACAAACTTGACGATTGACGTGATAAAGTTGATTTATATTGTTGTTTTCAATGTAGTGACACGAACACCCAATTCTACAGTAATAGTCAGACTATTATTGGGAACCACTAATTTGTCTTACTTTACAATTATAGTTTTGAGAGAAAATCTCCTATGACATTTAAATTAGAAGAAAAATCTAAATATTTTATTAGAAAAAAAGTTATAGTCTTAATACTTTATTAGTTAATTGCACTCTTATGAAAATTAAGAAGTTATTATATTTTCAAAAGAGAGCAATGAGCAATGAGGTTGGACGTCATTTTTATAACGTAAATAGACAGGTTATTTCTGATTCCAAAATAAATAAATAACACATGTACATATAAATTATCATTTTTACCTGCAAAACAAGAAGAATATTTGCACTTGATTCCAAAATAAATAAATAACACATGTACATATAAATTATCATTTTACCTGCAAAACAAGAAGAATATTTGCAATTGATCTAACATAAGGGGAGAATATGTAGACTCCATCCATAATCTAATAAAGTTCAGGAATCAAAATTTCGTTTGTCAATTAAATACTAGAAACTTTTTAATATTTTATTGAATTTTTTGAAATCATTTAAAAAATTGCAAATTAAAGAATAATAACGAATAAAAATCACTCTACAGTTGTATTTTGATTTGAAACTAAATATAAATTAATCGGTGTTTTGAAGACACACATAAAAATTTGGTTTGATTCATTTCATGCTATGGAAACCCAATCAGAAGTACCAATAACAGGCTATAGTTCTATGTGAGCCGGCCCACGTCTATTTTACAAAAGAATAAATATAAAATAGCCTTTTAAACTACTTTGTGGGCCTTGTCAGGTCTTATTAGGCCTACTTATAAACAAGAGCTCTTTTTTTTCCTTTTTTTTTTTGAGATCCCTACCAAGATTTCTTAGATTCTTATATAGTTATATACTTATATTATATTATATGGATGAAACTAATTAGGGTCTTTCTAAAATAAGATTTTATGGAACATAGGTGTACATGAGATACCCCATATCAACCACTAAAAAAAGTCAACAACAAATCTGAACCATAAGTTTTGGTCAAAATGTCCAATGATGATGTGGCATCGGACATTTAGAAAAAATAAACATATGTTAAATTACATACTAACCCTTTAATTAATATGTTTAAAAATTTCTCCCTTATCTCTAATTAATTTCATCTCTTTCCAAAAAAAAAAAATCTCAAGTAATCAAAATTTTATACGAAAAAAATCTCTCAAGTAATCAAATTTTTATACTAATTGACAATTAAGACCACCAGTATAAGATCATTTAAAATATTTTTAGGGAAAATGCACTTTACACCCCCTCTCAAAGTTACATATTTTGAAATTTACCACCCAAAAGTATAAATTAAATAAGCACGTATAAAATCAGTTGCACTTTTTCCCTCAAATGATTTTAAGCCAATTCCGTTCACCAAAAAACATAGATATGGGTCTCACTTGTGTATTTTAAGGGTAAATTAGTTCCAACATCGATTTTTCGCCCAAATATTTCACTGACGCGCATTTCTCCCTCTATCTTTACAAATAAATTTTTTTCTACTTAACTTTAGATTTTTGGTTCACAAAACATGAGTCAAGTATTTGGACAAGTAAAAAGTGATGTGATTAATTTACCCTTTGAAAATTCATGTGAGGGGCACATGTACATTTTCCGTCAAACAAAAATTAATTGTATAAAATCATTTGAGGGGGTAAAGTGCAACTAATTTTATTTTTCAGGAGGTAAAGTGTTTATTTTGTACATATGGGTGGTAAAGTGCCAAAACATGTAACTGTGGGGGATAAGATTTTTGTCAACTTTTTTATATGGGATTCATAAATCATATGGAGAATTTTGTCAATTTTTTCAAAAAATGGAGGGGGTGTATTCCCAATTTTTAAAATTACCAGGGGTTATTGGTAACCTTTTAGGTAATAGGGATGTTTTTGCATTGTTTGGTGGGTTAAAATTGTCACTTCGACTTGAGGGGTTTTCTTTGTTAATAAAAAAAAGTACAAGGTTTTGTTGCTAATAAAAATAACATAGATTTT
The DNA here is from genome assembly GCA_034814905.1 of Penstemon davidsonii. NCBI lineage: Eukaryota > Viridiplantae > Streptophyta > Magnoliopsida > Lamiales > Plantaginaceae > Penstemon > Penstemon davidsonii. Next base: position 32,029,104 of record JAYDYQ010002533.1, on the reverse strand, counting down.
TTTTTATAGTTAGACAAAACACAAGGGTGATTTTGAATTCACTCATTAAAAAGGATAAATTTGTCTTTAAAAAAATAAATTATTTAAAGATAAATTTTAAGTGGACACGTGTCACCAAGATAAATGATATCTCGTGTGCTCCCCATCCCTCAAAATCTCATTTTAGACAAGCCCAACTAATTATGGGCCTCGATGCATGAATAGTGAGATAACTTTACAATTGTGTTCCTAAAAGTATTGGTTGGGAATTAATTATATCATTATTTTATGTGTAAGAGGATAGATTTGAAAAAAATATTTTTATTTTAAGAAAGATAGTCTTATTTTTAGATATCCAAAATATGAAATAGGAGTAAAATTTTAAGAACGAAGGGAATGTTTCTTTATTGTCTTCTAACGATATGCTAACTTTTAATTTACTTCTTCACGAATATTAGTTCAAACCTTTCTTTGGAAAAAATGATTTCTCAAAAAAAAAAAAATATTAGTTCAAACCGTTCTCGATATCATGTAAATTAATCACGTGGTAAATAAATAAATTATTTTGTGTAATGAATGCCTATGCCATGATACATATAGTTTATTTGTGTCTTTTAATATTTTGCAATGCACGTAAAAGATTGAATCTCGAAAATGCATTATTCTAATTGTTGTTAAAATACTATGTCATGTGTGTAAAGATCACAAAAAGTGGTTATATATAAGGCAAGTGTGAATAAATCTTCTTTTTGATTGAGTGGGATATGAGTTAGAATTTTTTATAAATACGTAAGAAATTGGTTAAATATAAAAAAAGGACCCTTTTTTAAAATGACGACACCAAGAAAAACATGACTGAGTTCCAACAAAAATTAGTTATGCTGTTCAAGTGTAAGTTTCCTATAACACTTCAAATTTTTAATTAAGATTAAGTTTATTTGATCTTTCTGTTTTTATTTAATTTTTGACAGTTTAGAAACTTGGTATTTTATGGCATTGGTCCTGTTTGCTGGATATCTGAAGAACGCAGAAGTTGCTGTAGCTGCTTTATCCGTTTGGTAAGTAACACGTAATTTATATAAAATTAATTTAAATTCTCCACAATGAGAAGTCACTTCAAATTTTTCATGAATCTACCTAGCTAGTTCATATTGCTGAATTAATAAATACCGTTGCAAATAAGTAAATGACACGACTGGCGTGATATATAATTATTAATTAGGAAGTTCTCTTTTGATATCTATTTAATCAAAATATTTATAAGCATATACTAGCTAATAGAAAATTTGTTGTACTCAAGTGCAATTTTTTCCCTCATCAGTAGGTAGTGCAAGTTATATCGTTACAAATTTAAACTTATAAGCAGGTCCCATAAAATACTAAGTCTTGTAATAAGAAGAAAAAGAAAGATATTCAATCATGTGGATGTTATATGCATAAACATAAGCTAAAAGGACCAATAGGAAAATGTGTATTCATTGATTCTATCTTAATACATAAACATAAACTAAAAAGGAACCATATCAAAATGTTTATTCATTAATTCTATCTAGAAATATTCAGTTCTATATTTAGATGTATAAAAATATGACTACTCATGAATATATTTTAGAAAGTACTTTTTGATCGATCACTTGAAGTAATTAAGTGACAGTATTGACTGATCCCACAAACGTAAGAATTCATTATAAAAGTTTTTGGAGTGCGGTCATTGTTCTCTAGTTCGTTCTTAAGTATTTATTTTGCTTTTTAAAATACATTTATCATCAATCATTTCAATAGCTGTTAAAGTACAAACTACAAAGTATTACAAATGGTATATCACTATCAAACTTTAATATTTAACTAGAGGAAACTCACATTAGTGGTAGTTGAATCATGACCTTTTATTCGAGGACTCAGCTCTGTCAGTAATTACCATTATGCTACAGTTTCATTCACATTATATATCTTCTCATCTATCTTATCCTATAATTAAAACTAGTCACTTTTGGCACGAGTCTTCATGCGCATAATCTCTGTATAATTTGAAATGAAAGAATTTTATTACGAGGACTTGATATGGAAAAAAAAAAATAGATGAAGAGGAGTTTTGTTAATAGATGGAGAAGAAATTGTATATGGAGTCGAGGTAATTTAAGAAGAAAGGGACAAAGTAGGAAAATTAAATAATTAATGTAGCATCAATGGCAATATTTTTCTTTTTTAATAGAATAATAATGATGTTCGGCAATGACAAATAAATGGAGTGAATAGCAAATTAACTCCCTGTGTTATTCTTAATAGGCAAATTAACTCCTTGTGATAAATAAAAGGGCAAAATACCTCCCTGTGATATTTTAAAAAGTGCAAAATACCTCCCTGTGATATTCTAAATAGGCAATTTAACTCCCTGTGATAAGAAAAATGGCAAGATACCTCCCTGTGTTTTTATAAAAGAAGCACATTGCCTCCCTCTAAATTGCTCATTAATTCATATCACAGGGAGTTAAATTGCTCATTATTCATTTCATAGGGAGGTAAATTGCCTATTTTTATATCACAAGGAGGTAAATTGCTCATTATTTCATTTCACAGGGAGTTAAATTGCCTATTTTTATTTCACAGGGAGGTAAATTGCCCATTAGACATATCACAGGGAGTTAACTTGCAAAAAATCCCAAATAAATGCATACACTTTTCTTTATGATGGTGTAGAGTGAGACGTGGCCTGGGATACAACCGTAAAGAAATGTGGTGGGAAACGTTCATGTCCACACCAATTTCAACATGGGTTTAAATCGTGGGAAACGTTTTCCTCGTGTGTTCTGTTGTAAGACATTGTTCTCCAGATCAAGTTTGACCAAACTCATCCAATCACATAACAATTGTATTACATTTGCTTTGTGATTGATCACTCTCCAAAGAAATTAATCAAATCTCAAATCAAGTGTATTGCATTAATTTGTCATGTAGTAAATATTAAAAGATTATTTTGCTAGCAAACTTTAATTACAGGGTCATTTTTGCAAGTTTCCGATAAAAACCCAATTCACTATGCAAAATTTCTAGTAGATCTTGGAGATACTTGGACCATTTTCTTAGGGAGTCATCTTTTATCTATATACTTGGACGAGAGAGAAACGGACGTCAATTTGATATGTCACTAATCATAATAATTATTTGGATTTTGGGCTAATTAGACTTCAACTTCTGCTTAAATGACAACTTCGAAATATTGTCTTAAAATTATGATTGATGCAAATTTTGTTTTGACTTTTGAGTTTGCATGTTGATGAAAATAACGTTTGTATCTAATGTTGATGATGAAAATAACGTTTGTATCTAATTTCAATATTTTTGTTGTTACAATATCATACTGCAAATATATGCAGAACTGTTTAATTAATACACTCAATTGGAAATCCCAATTGCTTACTTTAGTGAAAAAGGAATTAAATTCGCATGTGTTTCTTATCGTATCTTGATATATTTACAGCACAAACATATTAGGGTGGACAAATACGATCGCCGTTGGATTCAACGCAGCAATAAGGTACATACGTGCATATAATATACACATATATATCCATATGAAATTATTTACATTTGTTTAAAACACATACACATTGATAATAGATTATTCGTGCAGCGTAAGAGTGTCAAATGAATTGGGAGCAGCTCATCCAAGAACAGCAAAATTCTCTGTGGTGGTGATGGTGATATCCGCTTTCGCGATTGGGGTTGTAATTTCAATCATTCTTCTCGCCTTCCGGGGACAATATCCTTCTTTATTTACAAAAAGTTCAACAGTCAAAGAAATCGTGTATGAGCTAACACCGTTGCTCGCATTCTGCATTGTGGTCAACAGTATTCAACCTGCTTTATCAGGTAATTTATTTCATAAGAGCATAAATTGTTGGCTAGCTATGAATTTTTTTAAATTAAATTTTGAAGTTATAAATTTAATTATCAAGAGACCTTGTTAATGCAGGGGTGGCTATTGGGGCTGGATGGCAAGTTTTGATTGCAAATGTGAACATTGTGTGTTACTATATATTTGGTGTTCCTCTAGGTCTAATTTTAGGATATACACTTGACATGGGTGTCAAAGTAAGTATATATATATATATATATATAGATATATGTGTGTGAAATCTATTAGAGTTTTTTGTTTAAATAATTAAAGATATGTCATCTAATTAAAAGCAATGAATTTTTTAGGGTATATGGTACGGGATGGTATCAGGAACAGTAGTTCAAACATTAATACTTTTTTGGATTGTCTACCGAACGGATTGGGATAAAGAGGTTAGTTAACTCTTTCAAAACAAAAGTCATGTCTTCCAGAAAATATATAATAATAATTACTATTTTTTGTTGTACGTATATATACAGGCTTGTACTGCAGCTCGAAGGATCAATCATTGGAAAATAGAAGTAGATTCTAAATCAAACGACGTGGAGAGGTTCACTAATTAGAGCTCTAAAGTTCGTGTGTTTTAGGATGAATGTATATATTAATAATACTTAATAGGAATGACGATCCTTTTTTTGAAAAAAAAATTGTGTATCTTTTAAGAAAAAACAAATATATATTTGTGCAAATTACGCATATTGTTGGAGTTTTTGAGTAATTAACTCATTCCAAGGCCTTATTTAACTAGTCCATTCCTACTTGGAACACTTTTTAAAAGAGAAATTACACAAGTGTTTTTTTCTCAAACCAAGATTAATTGCAAGGTAGATACATACGGGACGGGGTTTTCTTCTAGCAGTTGAGTCTTGTTGCTATCTAATTCGGGGACCAACCTGACATTGCCATATAGACAGACATTAGTTTTGTCTGCTATCTTGACCATGCATGTGTATTGTGGACTAACCCGACCTTGCCACCCAGACCTCAATCTTCACGCTGTCTTCAACCAATACAACCTTGCCACATAGATCTCGAGGACCAATCCAATTAATGAGGCAAATCAGGAGGATGCCCACCATCGGATCTTGACAACACATACACATGTATCCGTCCATATCAACAAGATTGTTATCGGGTCCACCCTGGGTCAAATAAAATTTATAAATTTATTTATTTAAGTACAATTGTCATTTAAAGATATACAAATAATTTTCAAGGGCAAAATTGGAACATTTTAGGGGTAAGAGATTAATTATAAGAAGGTCACGAGGGATTTTCGTAATTAAGTCTTACTTGAGGGGTATTCATAATTTACGCGTAAATTTATAAAATAATCTTCAAATGCAATTTGATCCTCTCATAACTAATTCATAATTTGAGCTAGACAATTTATCTTTTCACCCCTATAGTTTTTTTTTCTCTTTCAAATCCTTAAGATCAATTTATTCAATAATGAATGATTTATTTTATAAAAGCACTCGAACCGTTCACTTCTAAAATCAACACTTAAGGGAAGCAATGTTTAATTAGTTTTTGCAGGAATGGTTGAACTTCATATCTATAAAACACATTTCGGTCATTTATCTCACAAGTCTTCGAAGGCACAACTTATGAGTTCACCAGAACTTTTGACATAAACAAGTCTTTATGTCTACATAGAATTTAGATCAATCTGCACATGATCATCTTGTGAAATTTATAATATGGAATCTTAAAATTCAAATTCATCAATCCTACGTAATCAAATCACATAACACACCCGAACTAAATGCCTCTAACTATCAAATCACATATTCTAAGTTAATATCTCTTTACATACTAGTATCAAACTTTAGAAATACTCACAATACTCATTATTTATCTGGCAGAAATCAAGCCTATATTTATAACTGAAAACAAATTAAAATAATTGAAATTTAGCCTAGCTTCAAGAGATAAAAGCTCGTTTGGACTTGAACTATTGTGTGTAACAAATAAAACTTGAACAATATTTATTATTTGATAACTTTTGGACATCATTTTGGGCTCCACTCAGATTAAAAATAAAAAGTACATGAAGTTATTTCAACTTGATTAAAGTCCCTTTAACATGGTTCATTTTGCAAGATCTCAAACTTGATAATGAATTAATTCAAATTTTAAAAAATACAATATCTAACTCGACTCATATACACTTCTCCAATATTAATGCATTTAATGGCCTTTTCATGAAATAAAACACACAACACGTCATAATAGGAAAGTTGTTAGGCCAGTAAATGCAATATGACAACCAAGTGAGTTGGCCTTTCTGTATGCATGAACACGATACATAGCAAAGGGACACAAGTGGTCTTTGTTCCTGTCACGACAAGAAGATATTAATTAAGGACCTCAAAGTTTTAGGGCTATGACGGAAAATCTTTGGTTAGGTTATGTAGATATTTATTCGATCTTAAAAATTGATTTAAGTGTTCTTGGCAAAACTTTTAAAATTCAATTTAGAAAATTGATTTAAAATTTTTGAAATTCAATTTAGACAATGATCTCAACGAAATATTTAAATGATTAAAAAAAAGTATAAGATAATAGTTAGTGAATTTGAAAAATGATTTAATTTTGGGGTATGGGAAGAAAAATATTTGGTAGGCGTTAAATCAATAACTTTATGACTTTGTAGGTCTCACTTAGATTTCAAGATGTCTTTATTTGGACCAAAATTTGAAGTTTGGATCGAGATCTTCCTAAATAAATTCAAAAGTGCGGTTTGATCAAATATGGACAAATCAGTAATAGACCAAACCATTTCCAGAATAAGCCTTAAGGTTGAGTTTGGCCTAGAGGTTCGGAAAGCAATTATAGGAGAATTAAAGTTGCTAAAATAGATTTTGACAATAATTGATTATAACAAAAATTAATTATGGAATAATTGCTTTTGTATAATAACTTTTGCAAATGTAACAATTTAGGAGCTTCTAAAATAAGTTGATTTTTAGCTTCGGGAGATCCCAAAAGTGATTATGATATTGGGGGTCAAACACCACGAAAATCACGATTGACCAAAAGTAATTTTTATAATTGGGGCCAAACACTTTAAAAATCACAATAGAAATCTATAATTGCTCCCACCGTTTGGCCAAACTCACCCTTAGTGTTTTACTTTTATCGAAGAGTTCGGTCCAATTTTCGTCACCTTGAGATGGTACTAAACCTTATATGGAACTAGAAAAGTTCACGTAATTTGTACGTGTCTAATTAATTTCATGAGTAAATTTTGTAATTTATAGTAAAACTAACTTTGTCATTTCACAAAATAGCACAAAGTAATAACTAATATCCAATTTAATTATTATGAAAATTATTATTTCATATAAGAATGATGACTTTAAATTATTGTAATCAAATATAAATTGATGATTGACTTATTCATAAGATCATGTAATTTTTTTTATAAAATATGATCATAACAAAATTATTTAGTTCATTCCATCATAATAGTTTTAATATAAAAACACTATTTTAAGAGCACTATGAATTTGTTTTCAATTGAAATAACACCTTTGTCATTTGACATCCATTTGTTTACATACCTAAGCCGTTTTTCATTTATTTAATTCATTAGCTCAATCAATTTTTTCACGTGTTTAACCCGTCTTTTTACCGATTTCATTCATTTTGCATCGATTTATTATATTTTTTCTCCGATTACTCGTTCTTTTATCGGTTTAACCTACTTTCATTATTTTTACCATTTTTCATCGATTTATTTCTCCTATTAAAATTATTTTCCACTGGTTTCACCCTGTTTTTGTAGGTTATACTATTTTTTCTTCTTACATGTTTCACTCGTTTTCACATATTTCACACGTTTTTCCGACTGATATACATGTGTTTTCACCAATTTCATCTCATATTTCATTGATTTCACAAGTTTTCACAGACTTTACTTTTGTTCCCCAATTCACTGATTTACCCATCTTTAACGATTTCATCCATTTTCACTAATATCACTGGTCTTCTTTGTTTTCACGAATTACATCCAAAGTTATTTGATTCCACATGTATTTATCAATTTCACAGGCAATTTGTTTACCAATTTCATTCGTTTTTCACCAACTATACTGGTGTCCACCAATTTCACCCGATTTTTTTTTTTAATCATTTTCACATGTTTTAACCAACTTTTATCGATTTCACCAGATTTATTAACCGATTTCGCTTGTTTTCCATGAAAATTCGATTACCACCGGTTTCATCTGTTTTTCACGAATTTAACCCCAATTTTCATTGATTTCACGAATATTTTTTTACTGATTTCATACGTTTTTACACCAACTTTACCAGTATTTATATTTAAGCATGTCTTGATATTCTTCACTATTGTTTATATTTTGCTTCCCTAGTCAAAGAAAAATAAGCATTTTTTGTTCTCTGATAGATAAAATGCGATTCTTTTTTAACTACAATTTTTTTTGTGTAACATAATGATGTGAGATTTCGATTTTTATTTTTTATTTTTACAAGACTGTATGACTTATGTTGTACTAAATCTTCCAATGATTCAAACAATAGTTTTTACTTAAAAGTATATTGTTGCTAAATTATAATAATTTTACATATATATTTATAAGTGTTTTTATTTTATTCTTTTTTTTTTAGGAAAAAGTTTTTATTATATTCTTTACGGTTCATTTTTATGTGTTATAAGAGAAGAAAAATAAAATTTTAAAAGTTGATGTAAGAGATCATTTCTAAATTTTAGGAGTGTATGTAGGAAATAACTACAAAAAGACTCATCATTTCATAAAATTAAGATATCGATCCTTAATCATTTTATTTCGCAGTTTTAACCAAAATTGAAAAGCCGAAACTCAAATCAAGTTCCAGTGATAACATTTTAAAGCAAAGTGTATCCCTTTTCTTTTTACATCAAATACTTGATACAATACAGGGCGTTCGGTTTGTCTAATGGAATTGGACCAAATTGCTTATTGCGCATAAAATCATAATTGGTTAGATTATTAAAATTGATGTTTGGTTACAATTTTGACCCAAAATTTTAATTAGTTCATCAATGAAAAAATGTTTTTAGTTTTCATGTTTATGGCCAAGATTATTTGATTTGACAAAAGTACCCTCCTTCACTTCCACATTTGTTACCAATGAGAAAATAAGTTAAACTCATTTCAAACATTGATTTTCATTCCATGATTTCAACTACTGTCTTTTTCTTCTTTTTCAAGACTTCTGATTAATTACCCATTTCTCAAACAAAAAAAAAAAGATTAATTACTCCTATTTTCTTTTAGTGCTTGTTGCAGTACACATGTTTAGCCTTCATTTTTTTTTTTATCTTACTACTTTTAAGGGCCTTTAAAAAATAATGGCTGATAGTTATGAGAAAAAGTTGTTCAAATTATGAAGTTTGCTAGGAAGAAGATGTATTTATGTCCAATTATCGATGCTAAATGAAAAGGACATATAAAGTAAATTTTTTTGTTGATGTTAAAGGGTAAAATCGTAAATAGAAATTGTGAGTTGGGGAAGATATATAGTTGAATTGTAGGGGGCTTCTCCCAATTTTAATAAGCCGAGATAAGGGAATTGACCCACTTTTTTGGATCGGCTCGATATATTGTTATTCAAACCAAATAATTGTGTGCATAATTATTTTTAAAACCTAAGCTTATTAGCCAAACCGAACACCCCCTATATAAATAAGTTCTACAAAGTACAAATAGTATATGTGCGCGATAATTGCAAATGACAGAGATCACTAATCAATAATATAAATTGTACCATTCATCTCTATTTTTAAAATATACACGAGATTTGTCAAAGATCATTTGCTTACCTAATTACTCGCAATGAGATCTAAATAAAATCACCATCACTAATTGAGTTGGATTACCAAAGAGGATTCGCTCATATCCTCGCACCTAGCTACGTACCCACAATCATAGAGTATGAATGCATAAAAACTCCTTTAATTTAAGGACATAGTGGATTAAATAACGTTGAAGAAGTTTGATAATGCAATTGGTAGGAGCAACAACTAATGGTTGTTTATTTCTACAAAATTAATAATAAGAATTTTTTATATACTTGAGAGCAACAATTGGTAAGGACATTAATAATAAGAAATTTAGGTCAGATACATTTAAGTATATAACTCCTAAATTAATTTTTTTGAGAAGCTCAGACTAAAATAAAGAATCTATCTATGACACTGTATGTCATGATGTGGAATAAATCATTTCAACCACTTATTTTCTCCGACCAATTTCTGCACAACTCATTTTCAGTCTGGTGTTCGGACTTCAGACTCTACAACATATTATCTCAATTATCATAATTTATGTCGAAGAAAACTCCAAGTCAATACAACTATGACTCATACTCTAACAGAAATACATCTTAAATACTTTTGAGGTGACGGTACTTTGTTTGCTGGCAAATTAACTAATTTGGTTACTCATTTATTTGAGCTTTGTTCATTTTCTTCAATTTATTTTAGGAAAAATTATATGGTGGATTCGTTGTATGGATGACGTGGTACAATACAAAGAGAAAATTAAATTCAATGAAAAGTGGGCTTCATAATTTCATCCCCATTATTTATTCTTATGCAAATATTAGTTTGACAACGATCTTAATCGTTTGTTGCACCACGTCATCCATACAACGGTTGTACTAAATAATCTCTCCATTTTAGTAGTATCAACCGCATCAGTTTCATAACATTTGAGACTATCACACCCCTTCGATGATCATATTTCTTTCTCTAAAAACTTTCCATAATGTTCCGAGGTCTAAAACATTTCAACACAACATTTTTTTAATCTAATTTTTAATATGTGTAATGTCTTGCATTGATATACCAAATATTGAACTATCTACGTGTCACTGGACACAAAAGACTAAGTCAAACACAAGAACAATCAAAGACCTATCAAGCTAGCTTGTTGATCCTGCTAAGAGAATCCTCATCGAACTCGTCGATGAATTAGATATCGACATACAAAATAGCACTACTTTGCAAATGATCCAATGAATCGACCTAATACTACAATTAGTTCATATGATAATAGTACCCCCTATGATAATTACCAAATACTTCAAAGATCCGCGTATTTTATTTTTATCGACTCAAATGCTCCCACTATAAATACCCCCCAATTTTATATTCCTAGCCACGTTAATTACCGCGCGCATTTATTGCTCACACTTATCAATTATCTTCTCGGATTGATTTGACTTACAAAAAGAAGGATCATTGTCGGGTCAACCCTCGATATACCCTAACGAGTTTCTTTGAGTACATGATTAAGTTTCAATTGAAGTAAAGTCCAACTGGATCTGATCGATCAATTCATATTAACGAAGGTTGATTATAGGACCCCTCAAAAATGCCCTTCATCACGTATTAAACGTACTAATATTATTGTATCATATACGTTTTTAATGCATTATAAAATTCTGAAGCAAACTAAGAAATTTTTGAAGCAAAACGATAATTTTTTAACTATTTGCACTATGATATGTCCATGTGCAACGTGATACTGCGTGTTGCCTTTATGTAGGATTATAAAAATATCAATTAATTTCTCTTACCTTTTCCCAAGGTGTAGGAGTATAAAAATACTAATCAATTAATCCTATTACCTTTCCCCAAGTTAACATGGGCATGTCTAGGGGGGGTTGGCCTGTGCAAACCTCCCAAGAATTCTTCCAAAATAACACTTGAAAATTACAAAATTATTTTTCACCTGCTATACAGGTGAACCCCAAGCAGTTGAGATTTTAATTTTGAACGTATAATTACATTTTTACCCTTATTTAATTTATGAATTAAATATTATAATTGTAAAAAAAAATAACTAAACCCTAACCTAGTACCCCAACCCAACTCCCATGCCACCGCAGCCTGGGAAGGACGATCCCAAGCCACCGTCGGCCTGGGACGATGATCCCAGGCCGACGATGGCTGCCAGGTATTTGGGGTGGGGGTGGGTGGTAGGTTTAGTTTTTTTTAAATTATAATTATTTATTAATAATATATAATTTATTATTTTAATAAATATTAAATAAATAATAGTATTATATAGATTAGATTTTTGATTTTTTTAAAGATTTATATTAAGTTATTATTTAATTTATAATATTTTTTATTATAATTATTTTATTGATACAGTGAATATATTTTTTTCAATTATGTATTAATAAAAATTTTATATTTATATTAGAATTTTGTTTAAATTATAATTGGGGAGGAAGTTGAGAAGAAAACAAGGCTTATTACATGAAAATGAAGAAGGGCAAAATGGACAGATTAGAAGTTAAACCACAACTTGAATAAAAGGTTAAAGGTATATATTAATTTATAAGTCAAATATACAAAAAATAAATTTTCATAATATATCGATGTGGCTTTCAAATTTTGTAACTATTTATCCTAAAAATATAGTTGAAAAAAAGAAATAAAAAAAATCATTTGATATTCCAAATATATATGTTCAAAGAGAAAATAATAATAAAAAATTATGTTCTAAAGCTAAAAACTATTATTTCCATTAATAATGTGTAAGATATTAGTTCGAGTTAATTATCATAAACTAATCTATAAATAAATTATGTTACAAAAAATCTATATATATTTATGAATTTGTATTCTAAAAGTTACATAAAAATTGGTGTAGCCCAAGTGACTTTGATTCTTTACTTATTTCAAATTCTACACATTTTGTTAAAATAATTTTATCAGTTAACCAAAAAAAATTAAGAACCGCAGTACAAACTAGCCCACCGATTCAAATTGGATTTTAGAGCCACTGGTTTTAAGGGTGTGTCCGGACTGGACAGGCCTTCGATTCATGGTCGAACCGATCAGTTTGATCCGGTTTAATAACAGTGGGTAAAACAAAACAGAGAATCTAGTGGATCTTTGTACACAATTTTAAATTCCAAACCTTACTTTTTACGTGCAACAGCTCATACAATTATCAAGCATATTCAGTGGCCGCTATTGGGTTAGGACTTGGGACTGTTAGGTAGAAAACTTATCTCGGATATTTCCGTGTTCAAATCGTGAATTCTTCATTTTAATATTAACTTTGCAAGGCAGCGCGTTAAAGCTGTCAAAATTTGACCGTCATATGACGCACATTTTTGTGTTGGACTGTTGGTTAAAGAATGGTTATGTTTGCAACAAAAATACTCCATTTAAATGAAGTATTATACTATGTCTATGTGTTCACATAAATTCAAATTAATCGGAAAATAAAAACCTTATCAATTACCATATACTTCTATTCAGGAGTGTCAATCGAGTGGGTTTTACTTCGAATTGATTTGTATTCATCTTTCATTTCAAATAAAAAAAAGAAAAAAGATTTGTATTCATCTTGATTTATAGACTTATCCAATTAAAGATTGATGGATTTTGACTAAAAAAATTTGCAATTCAAAATATGTGGAGTAAATAGTCTTAGGTTGTTCTGATACATTTTCGATAATAAATTATATATATACAAACATTTTACCGTCTGTTTAATAAGACACATGAGTTATTCTATCATAAAAAGAAATAACAAATACCAAATTAATTATCAACATTCTCTATTTTAATAAGATTATTTCTAATTGATTCGTGGTGAGAGAGCTACTTAGTTTGAGGCTCAATTATCTGGAGTATATCATTATGTTTGTCTTTTATTTATAAAGCATATTGTAAAGAGAAAAAATGAATCATCATAATTTATATTTTTTTAACAATCAATCGACTATAAAAAATAAAATAGTATGACACAAAAATAATACTTCTGGAATAACAAAATTATATCATAGTGTATCAAAACTGAGCAGTACCGGGTGCATTTATACGGTATACAAAACTTTAGCTTGATATTAAATTTTTAAGAATTGCAACACAATTAGTACGGTACGACTTAGCTAATAAAATCGCAATATCGTACCATATACACCCTACCATCAATGTAAGTACATGACCCAAATTCGAATGAGCTAAATTTGGGTGAGCCATAATTCCACACAAATTAGATCCGTTGACAACCCCTAGCAAGTATCACCTATGTGATATCAAAATATGGTGAAATGAGTATTTCGTTTATTTCTATATTATAGTCGCTATCTCTTTTGATGATTAAATTACACTAATAGGTTGAAAATTGTTTATGCTTTTGTCTCTCATAGATAAAGTGTTATACTTTCGTCTATCTTACATAATATGTGTAACACTAATCATTTTTCAAACCAATTTCCAGCAAAAATATACCACGTGCAAAATACGTGCATTTGTCAGTAATATTTTCAAAATACCATGTTTTCTAATATTTTACACTTACGTCCCTCGTGCTAGTATTTTGTTTCATTTGCTTCTCTTTGTTTCAAATTTATTGCCTAAAAGTAATTTTTGCTTCATTTTCATATTTATATATCATGTCTAAGATGTATTTCCTAAACTTGGCTTAATAAAATAATGTTTCAATTTGGATAAAACTTTTTATTATTTGAAAACAAAAATTAGAAAGAACTATTTGAAAACAAAAATTAGAAAGAACTAGCAAAATCGTTCACACTTTCTTGTTTTTTGTTTTGCCCCGTTCTTGACAGCTCACTCTTTCATTTGCTCACGATAAATATCCCAGCATCCCAGCAATCCCCATCCCCAATAGCAATCCATCTTCCCAAACAATTAAAATCTCTTCTCTCTCTCTCTCTCTCTCTATATATATATATATATATCTGAGCTTGAGTTTGAAAATAAAAATAAAAAATGGAAGATAATTACAAGCAGCCATTGTTGCTACCTCCAGATCTTCAAGGCCCAGAAGATGAAGAAGTGCCAGATCTTATGGCACAAAAGTATTCTTCTGCATATAGATTATCAAACTTATCATTTTTCACATCCTTCATCGCCGATGATCAAGACATTTCTTCAATTGATAGCTTCACTGAGTTTATCTCAGCTTTCAAAATTGAGTCCGGGAAGCTTTGGTATTTAGCTGGCCCTGCCATTTTCACTTCCCTCTGTCAGTATTCTCTCGGCGCTTTCACCCAAACTTTCGCCGGCCACGTCGGAACCCTCGAACTCGCCGCTTTTTCGATTGAGAATTCGGTCATCGCCGGTTTATCTCTCGGCGTCATGGTACGTATATCGATCCTCCCTTTTGGTGTTATTGTGACATGTGTCAATTTGGGGCTAATTAATTTGGTTATGAAACAGTATATGTCCTGTTGATTTAAGTGGTGTTCACAAATTAAAAAAGTACTGTCCAGCTTCTGGATTAAAAAATGTTTTTAGTATTTTCAATGATAACTTTTGATTCTGCTTCTTAGAAAATATGCAAAACTAGACAGAAAGAAGCAGCAGCTTTGGATTTAAAAATTGCCTAAGTCTATTATTTTCAATGATACCTTTTGATTCTACAGGCATTGTTTAGCTTTCAATGACAAAATTGGACCGAAAAGACACTTCTAGCTTTTTGCGAGCATTTTTTCTCAGAGCTTATGAATTTCAATTACTTCTACCAATTTTTTCTCTTAAATTTCAAACACCAATCACTTTCAATTCTCAAGAGTTTCTAATTGAAGTAAAAGTTTAGTTAAACAATTAAACTAGATTTGGATTTAATACGAGTTTGTTGTAACAGTTAGGAATGGGAAGCGCGGTAGAAACGCTATGTGGCCAAGCCTTTGGGGCAGGACAATACGATATGCTGGGCATATATTTACAGAGATCATGGGTTATCCTCCTCGGTACCGCATTTCTCCTTATGTTTCTCTACATTTTCGCGTTTCCATTCTTGCTACTCATAGGCCAAACGGCGAACATATCAAGAGCCGCGGGAAAGTTTGCGTTGTGGATGATTCCTCAGCTATTCGCATACGCTTTAAATTTTCCGACGGCCAAGTTCTTGCAGGCGCAGAGCAAGATCATGGCCATGGCTTTGATTTCCGCGGCGGCTTTGGTTTTGCATATATTTTTTAGTTGGTTGTTTATGCTGAAACTTGGGTGGGGTATGGCCGGAGGTGCGGCGGTGCTTGACGCTTCGTGGTGGTTTGTCGTGGTGGTGCAACTAATTTATGTGTTTAGTGGAACGTGTGATAAAGCTTGGCCCGGGTTCTCAATGAGGGCGTTTCGGAATCTTTGGGGTTTTGTTAGATTGTCCCTTGCATCTGCTGTTATGATGTGGTAAGTATTAGTATTACAACTTTCTAATTTCTTCTTCTCTTTTATGGAAAATATTACTTCATAATTTATTTTATTACTATTAATGTATAAATAAATATCTAACTAACAAAACCAATACTTTTTTTTTTGTTCTTATTTTTTCTAGGACTCCGAAAATCACTATTTTTTCTTTAGTTAATAAATAATGATCTGATATTATTAATTTTGTGTTTCTACTTTTAAAGGTATAAATGTGAAGATGCTAAAAATTCAACTATGCCTAAAATTATGCACCAAGGCTCACTATAAATCTAATACTCCTTATGTTTCATATTAATTGGCATATTTGTCAAATTTTTTTATTTCAAATTAATTGATATGTTTGGGTTTTCAAATTATTTTTTTCCAATTTTGCCTCCTCCTCTCATAGGAGTTAGAAAACTCAATGTCATTACTCACTAATAAAAAATTAAAAAATAGTCATCATTATAATGGTATTTGAGGTATTTTACCACAAAAAAATATGTAATGATGATATTTTTTAATCTGTATAATAAGAAGAAATATACCAATTAATATAAAACGTTCAGAGTAATTATCTTGGACTAGATATAAAAAATTGCTAATTTAAGGACACGGACCCGATGCAATGTACAATTTTACTTAATTACGTAATTATGTAGGTAATGGGTCTTTTTAATTTGTGATTGCTTCGATGAACAGCGACATAATTAGGACAATAAGTGGAAGATTACTTGAAATTGAATATTAGTAGTATACGAAAGATTAGTTGAACTAGATGTAAAAGCAGGAATATAATAAATTCTGGGACTCACCTTTTTAGTTCAATAATATAGCCGTGACTTTTTAGTTTAATAACCAGAAAAAGGGCAGGAAAGAAAAAATAATACTAATGTGTTGTTTTTTGATGTTACGTTTTAGGAATTTTTATATGTTGAAAAGGACTGTTTTGTCTTTGTAACTTTGCATCGGTGGCACTCTAATTTATTGTAATGGGGTAGGACGATTCTAATAAAGTGGGTGGATATAATATGTTAAATTATTAAATGTATGGTGATATGTTATGTTATTTATATTTTATAGACAGTAGCTTTAATGA
This sequence comes from Penstemon davidsonii, assembly GCA_034814905.1. NCBI lineage: Eukaryota > Viridiplantae > Streptophyta > Magnoliopsida > Lamiales > Plantaginaceae > Penstemon > Penstemon davidsonii. The sequence goes on along the minus strand of JAYDYQ010002533.1, from coordinate 32,011,935 downwards.
TTTTCTAAAATTATTTTAACAAGGGTTATGTTTAAGTTGACACCTGTACCAATTAGTGATAAATAAGTACTAGTTATTTTATTAAGTTGACACTAATAATGAGAGACACTTAATTGATTATGACAATACTACAAACTAATAATTATAAAAAAAAAAATACTATAAACTAGGAGTGTCACAGTAACATAACACTATTGCCATAAATGTGCATTTAATGATAATTTAAGAAATAAATTTCTCAAAGTTATGTTTGTGTAATACTGACAACTAAATTATTAGTACCACTTTTTTTTTTTTTTTTGTGAAATACAGTTTCTCCCTTAAAGTATGGGGTGGTATCAGTTACCCCCATAAAGTATCATTTGTAACACTTACCTCCCTCTATTATAGTTTTGGAGTTTTTATTTCAAAAATACATCCGTTCCTTTTATAAATAATAATGTCTTTATTAATTATGAATACATCCATCCACCAAACAACATTATGTTCATTCTCTTCATTTCTTTTGTTTCCTGCCGTTTTTCGATAACAATTTTTTTTAATTTTCATCTCATTTGTTTTCTTTATTTATGTTCAATTTGTTTTCATTATTTTCTATTTCAATTTTTTTCTTTATTTCTCAGTTTTTATTTGGTGATAATTATCACATTTATTTTCGATACGAATTTTTTGAGTAAATCTTGAAGAAGAATTACTCAAAAATTTGAATTATAATTTGTAAAAAAATATAGGAGATAATTATCACCAAATAAAATTTAAGAAAAATTGTAAAGAAAAAATCGAGATATAAATGAAGAAAAAAATTGAAACAAAAAATAAAGAAAACAAATTGATACGTGGAAAAAAGAAAAAATTAGATGAAAATGAAGATAAAATTGAGACCAGAAAAAAAAAGACATTTTATTATATGAGTATTAAATTTAATTGTGATGGATTCAAATTTGAGCTTGAATTCTGAATATGTATAAACTATTTGAAGTTCCTATTATGACATGAATATATGGATGAGTTTAATTCTTTTTCATGAATATGGATGTACTTAATTTTTTTTCTTTTTCTTTTTCTTTTTCGTATTGTTTTTATTAGGTATGTTTTAATTTATTATTTGACTTAATTCATATTTGTGCTTTACAGCCTAGAAACATGGTATTTTATGGCATTGGTATTATTTGCTGGGTATCTAAAAAATGCCGAGGTTGCAGTGGCTGCTTTATCCGTATGGTAAGTAGTTACATTTACATTACCTTTTTTGTACCAAAATAATTTACAGTAGAATTTTGTCTGTATTCATTAAAATTTGATTCATGAAAGCTTACCTCAATTATTTCTTAGATATTCCACTTCTTTTACAAAGCGACAATTAATAAAGTAATTTGTTATTTATGTTTAAATAGGATTAAAATACACCGAAAATTCCTCGTACGGGCAAAGATGTCAATAATATAGTCAAAAAATTACAATTTTGGACCTTTTTTTGGACCACGTGACGTCTGACATAGATTGTGACAAAAGTAGACAATATTGTACGGCTTAATTTTTTATTTAAAAACCAAATTTTTTTTTTAAAATAAGCATGTGACATGTATCCCACATGTGAAATAAGAATGTATCTGCCACTAAATAACAAAGTATTTTTTCTTTTCTGCAGCGTGAACATATTAGGGTGGACAAACACAATTGCATGTGGATTCAACGCAGCAATTAGGTATATTCAAGTTCATATGCAACAATATCTCAACTCTTTATTTTCCAACTATTTTATTTACTAAAAAATCAAGAAGCTATTTAAATAAATAAGGCGCAACTTTCACAGTAACTTTTATTTATTTAAACGTATGTATACAGTGTAAGAGTGTCGAATGAATTGGGAGCATCTCATCCAAGAACGGCAAAATTTTCAGTGGTTGTGATGGTGATATCCGCCTTCCTTATTGGTCTCATTGTTGCCATCGTTCTTCTCATTTTCCAAAACCAGTACCCTTCCTTATTTACAGACAGTTCTGAAGTTAAAGACGTCGTATATGATCTCACCCCATTGCTTGCATTCTGCATTGTCGTCAATAGTATTCAACCTGCTTTGTCAGGTAATTATTAAATTCTATGTTAATGTAAATTAATGATTAATTTTGGATTTTATGTTAATGAAACGAAAATTGTGAATGCAGGAGTGGCTATTGGGGCCGGATGGCAAGCTTTGATTGCCTATGTGAACATCGTATGCTACTATGTATTCGGTGTTCCTTTAGGTCTAGTTTTAGGTTACGCACTCGACATGGGCGTGAAAGTAAGCCATCGTTAAATGAAAATCAAGTTCTTTTGACCAGATCTGGCTCGACCAAATCTTCTTAATTACAGAAAGTCTAATCAAGTATAGTTACATATATATTGTACAAATATCTAACTTACTATACCAATGAAATTCCAGGGTATATGGTATGGAATGGTAGCAGGAACAGTTTTACAAACGGCAATTCTGTTTTGGATTGTATACAAAACAAATTGGAATAAGGAGGTATGCAAAGTTGCTTATTGCATTATTTTTATGTTTATTATTATTCTTGATGAAGAATAAGTAATTACTGAATATTAATTTGTGGGAGTTTATGCAGGCTTCAATTGCTGCTAAGAGGATCAAGTTCTGGAGAGGGGAACAAGAAGCTGCTAAACGAATGGATTTGGAGAAATTAATCAAATAAACGAGAGAAATTTATTGAAACTGAACTATTGGAACATTGTTTGAAAAATTTGAATTGATGAAATATGAAACTACAGTTTCCTAGATACATGAGATTATTTTGGGCGTGCCAGAGATGTTGGAGTGAGTTGTGAGTTTGGTGCAAAAAGCAACTAAGTAATTTTTTTTTTCAATTTGTGATACAGATTGAGGATGAAATGAATTATTCATTGATAAATTTAAAAAGAAAATTAACTTTAAAGACCTGTGTATAGCGTGGTTGTAATGGGGATGTTATTTATTTATTTCAGTTTGTTGTGAATCATGGAGTTTTTTATGTTATTTGTATGAAATCTAGTTTTGGTAGAATTGATTTGATGATCTTTAGAAATTGAACAAAATTATTAAAAAAAACTTTGATTTGATGATCTTTAGAAATTCAACAAAATTATTAAAAAAAAAATGTTTATTATTGTTTTTCTGGTGATGATGCCTCAAATGTATGATGATACTTCAGTGAAGGATTCAACTGATGTATATAGCATCCCATATAATAAAAGCACCAAAGAAGAAAGAATTTCATTAATATTGTAGAAGAGTAAAATTTGTTGTCTAATTAAATTTTGTCAAATTTGAGAGATATTGTACATTACATTAAATCTCCACAAAGAAGGCAATTGTGTGTAGGAAAATTTTATACAAGGTAAGATAAATTAGAGAATTTCTACACAATGCAATTTGCATAAGAGTATCTTTTGCAATACAAGAATATATATAATCAAATATATTTTCTTGTCACAAAAGATATTCAGAGCCACATCACCAGGTGCATATGACAAATATTTTCAGACTTCACCCATAAATATGGGTCATCTTCAAGAACTGAAATCACAACTCAAAAACACAATTCAAAACAAAGTTTGAAGAACGCCTTCTTTTTCATTTACATTAAACCTTTGAATTTATACAATTATTTCGTGTTTAATATATTTTTAAACTTGAAATTTTATTTGCTACGAATATGTTGTAGTATATTTTGCGAATCAAACTTTGTTTATGCTATATTATTAATTTGTTTATGCTAAAGAAAAATATAATACATGGTGTATCAAACTTTGGTATGGAATGTCCTCACAAAATGTATTCAACTAAACATAGAGAGTTTGTTTTGTTCTGTTCGTTTTGGTGTTCGCTATTGTAGGATGGATTATACATGCCTTTACCACACTTGAAATCTCTTGATTTTACTCAGTTCCACACGTTCCACTTAGTCTTGTTTCTCTCTGTTTCGGGTTGTTTTTTCTTTCTTTTTTCCCTTCCCTTTTGTGTTTACCGTCTCTTTTTCCTGTTGGCTTTTGTTCTTGCAGGGATAGGTGGAAGGCGGCACTGTTTATTTCCACCTCTCACTCTCTATCCTTTATCACCTATTCTCATGGACTTCGATGGTTTGGAGTTTGATTCAAGGTTGAATATTACTGATGTAGAGGAGGGTTTACTCATCTCCGGTGAAGAAGGGGACAATTTTAACACGTCTACAGACCTCGTATTAGTAGGAAAAATTTTGGGCCACAAAAACTATCATGTGGAAGCCGTCAGAAACATATTGGCGAAAGCCTGGAGTCCTGGCAAGGGGATTGACGTGAAACAAATTAACAATGGTCGTCTCATGTTTACGTTCCAACATAAACTTGATTGGAAACGGGCTTTCGAAGGGGGTCCTTGGTCCTTTGATAGACGTTTGGTTGTTCTGAATTGTGTTAAACCTGATGAAGATGTTAGTTCGGTTGAATTGAAATGGTGTGATTTTCATGTCCACATAAAGGGGTTACCGCTGAACAAATCAAACAAAAGAATGGTTGAGCTCATTTGTAAGAGGTTAGGGAAATTCAAAGGCTTTCCAATAGATTCGAAATTGATTTATGTAGGGGGTAGCATCCGTGTTAGAGTGGGGATTAACATTACTGAACCAATTACTAGATTTATGAAAATCCGAAGTGATCGTGGAGATACTATTGTGGTAACCTTTTGCTATGAAAAGCTACCAAACTTTTGCTACTATTGTGGGTTATTTGATCACATGTCTTTGTCTTGTAACAAACGGTATGATGATTATTCGGAAACTGAACCGGAGAAATTGCCATATGGACCATCACTTCGTTATTCAAATACAGGCAACCAGTCGTCGTCGAGCTGGCAAAAAAATGCGGGAACATATATATATAATCGGGACTTTGCTGAATCGAATGGTTCCCAATCGAGATCGATCACAGGGGTGGACATCTTTTCCCCTACCCCTGTTTCGACTATTTTCCAGAAGTCCATAAGCCTTAAATCTGAAAGTCCGATCGTTACCGGAAAAAGAGTTGAAAATTCTCCAGGGGGTAATATTTTGGGAAAAGATTCGACAATGATTGCTAATCATGAGTTACCGAATTTTCAGGGATCTGGGACAGTCAGCGGATCTCTCGCCCAGAATTTACACTCTACCCATAATCTTCAAACGGATTTTGGAAAATCAAGAAAGATTGAGCCGCAATTAACTCATGAATTAGAGATAAATCAAAAGGCTACTCCTCCGCCTAAGGTTAGTTGTATTGATGGGTCTCTTAATTCTGATCTTATGAAACCGGCCCATTCTAATTCTCCTACTATCTCTGTTAGTTCACCCCCTGAGCCCATTAACCTTAATCCCATAATTCCCACACATTTACTCATTCAAGCACTTCAATTCCAGCCCAATAGTATCACCAATCCTAAGACCCACTTAACTCATCCGAATCCATTACTTAATCTCCAAGTCACAAACTCATCCAATACTCATGGATCATATACCACTAATTCGGCCCACTCCCTTAAGAAGCCCATACCTACCAGATTCAAAGAACCAACAAACCCGACCCTTGAACCCGCTTCTGATAATGCACAACACCTAATCAATAGAAAAACAATTCCTCCTCCACGTCTGTCCTCATCCTCTACCCCCAAACTTTCTACGAACACAATCAGCAGTAATCACACTTCTTGCTCAACTAATCCTAAATCCTCAGCGTTTGCGAAACCACCCCCTTTGACTATATCCTCTAATGCCCAGAAAATCGCAAACTCAACTTCCACCACACAAATCTCTTCTATCCCTCTAAATCCCATATCCACCAATATCTCGAACACCTCTATTAATGCTAACCTGCCTAATGTTAATCATGCACCCTCGGCCTTGCCAAATCACTTATTCCATGTCCCTATCAAACTTGAGCCTGAAACCCATGTCGATAATGTTAAGAGGAAGAGAGGTAAAGGAAAAGAAAATTCGAGTCCAGGTCAAAATTTCAGATATCCAGGGAATTCGAAGCTTATGATCACACCAAAAACTGAGTCAAAAGAGGGCATTCCTACTCCTGCAGGTAATAAACGGAAATGTGTTATTGATCTTACTGTGCCAGATTATGAAAATGTGGTAGGTGGAGTAGGACAAGTCGAAATTCAGCAAGTTGATGAATCTGCAGTTGCTCTAACCAGATCTTCTAAGAGAATTCTTCTTGATAATTCAGAGGCGGAGGCTGCCGGGCAGCCCCGCCTATCATTATGAATTGCCTAGCTTGGAATTGTCAAGGGCTTGGGGGTCTCTTGACAATTCAGAACCTCGGATTTCATATTCGGGAACACAACCCCCAAATCATCTTCCTTTCCGAAACTAGAGCTAAGGGGAGGAAGATCGAGTTTCTTAAAATTAAATTTGATTTACATGGTGTTTGTGTGGATTCACGTGGTAAGTCGGGTGGTTTGGCATTATTGTGGAGGAAAGATTTAGTGGTTGATCTCCAGAGTTTATCTAGTAATCATATTGATGTACATATATCGGAGTATAATAACGCTACTGGATGGCGTTTCACCGGCATTTATGGTGAACCAGATGCTGCAAAGAGACAAACTACTTGGAATCTTCTTAACAGACTTTCGAAAACTAGCTCAAAACCTTGGTTGTGTATGGGAGATTTTAATGCTTTACTTTCTCATTCAGATAAGAAGGGTGGCAATATTACTCCAGGTTATCAGCTTAGGAACTTTAGGGATGCTTTACAGAATTCGGGTTTATCTGATATTGGTTTCTCAGGGTACCCTTTTACTTGGTCTAACGGGTGGGAGTTTCCACGTACCGTGGAAGAAAGATTGGATAGAGCTTGCGTCTCAACTAGTTGGAGTCAAAAATTTCCGTTCAGTCGGGTTGACCACCTCTCGTTCGGAGGTTCAGATCATTCTCCCATTTTAATTCGTGTGTTGGATAAAGAGGAGATGCAGAATACAAAAAAGAAACGTCGTTTTAAGTTCGAATCCATGTGGATGGAAAGTGAAGAGTGTGCTGCTGTTATTCGGGATTCATGGGGTAAAAGGGGCTCTCATATGTCTTCTGGTAATGTGTGGGATAAGTTAAATGTGTGCAGCAAAAATCTGGTTCAATGGAGCAATTTGTCATTCGGTAACGTTTGCAGAAAGATCTCGGTTTTAAGGGAAAAAATTGACAAATTGCGAAAAGGAGGAGTGTCAGCGGATTCTAAACTTAGGGAACATGAGATGAATCTTGAATTAGAGGATTTACTAGGAAAAGAGGAGAAATTATGGCAGCAGCGGGCTAAGTCCCATTGGATGCGAGAAGGGGACAGAAATACCCGGTATTTTCATAGTCGTGCTACAGGAAGGAAAAAGAAAAATCAGATCAACGGCCTTCGTAAAGAGGATGGAACTTTGTGTAAAACTGATCCGGAGATTGAGAAAATCATTGTAGACTACTTCAGTAATATTTTTACCTCGAGCCACCCATCAAACACAGAGCTGGATTTGGTTTTAGGTGCTTTAGGATCGAAAGTGAGCCTGGAAGATAATCAGTAACTCCTTCAACCTTACACTGAGGACGAGGTAACAAAAGCTCTATTTTCTATGTACCCCCTTAAATCCCCCGGCCCTGATGGTTTCCCCCCTATCTTTTTCCAAAAAAATTGGCATGTTGTTAGTCGGGATGTTATTAAATGGGTTCTTGATTTTCTTAATATGGGTACTTTTAATGATTCTTGTAATTTCACCAACCTTGTCTTAGTTCCCAAATGTCCCAATCCCGAATACATGACTCAATTCCGCCCCATTAGTCTGTGCAACGTAGTTTATAAAATTGCCTCCAAAACTATTGCTAATCGCCTTAAACCCCTTATGAATTCTGTTATTTCTGAATCCCAATCCGCTTTTGTCCCCGGTAGACAAATCACTGATAATGTCCTTGTTGCCTTCGAAACAACCCACTACATGAAGAAACAAACTAGGAGGGATGTGAGGCGAATGTCCATTAAGTTGGATCTGAGTAAAGCCTATGATAGAGTAGAGTGGGGTTTTTTAAAGGCTGTTATGATCAGGCTTGGTTTTGATTCCAGATTTGTTAATCTTATCATGTCTTGTGTGTGCTCGGTTTCTTATTCTTTCATTCTTAATGGTGCTCAGTTTGGCTTTGTTAAACCGGAAAGAGGTATCCGTCAGGGTGACCCTCTTTCCCCGTATTTATTTCTCTTTTGTGCAGAAAGCCTCAGTTCTTTGATTAGCCGAGAGGAAGAAAGAGGAAATTTGGAGGGTATCTCAGTTTGTATGGGTGCTCCAAAGGTATCTCACTTACTTTTCGCGGATGATACTTTGATTTTTTGTGAAGCATCAGTGGAGGCAGCTATTTCTGTTCATAATCTGCTTCAGGCCTACGGCATGGCTTCGGGTCAAAGTATAAATTTCGATAAGTCTAGTGTTGTTTTCACTAGAAACACGGCTGAGGGAGTAATTGAATCCATCTTATCATATCTCCCAATTAGAAGGGATTTTAAGCATGATCGGTATCTTGGGCTACCACTAGCGATTGGAAAATCAAAAAGGGAAGTGTTCGACTACATTAGAGAAAGAGTTTGGAGCAGAATTCAGAGTTTGAGAGTGAGATCATTGTCAAAAGCAGGTAAAGAAGTACTCATTAAATCTATCCTTCAAGCCATTCCTTCGTATTTAATGAGTTGCTTTAAATTGCCGGGGTATCTAATTAAAGAAATTGAGTCGATGATAGCTAATTTTTGGTGGGATGATAGGGAGGTGAAAAAAATTCATTGGATTAAATGGGATACGATGGGCAATAGTAAAAGGGATGGTGGCTTGGGCTTCCGAGACCTTGAAGCATTTAATTCGGCTTTATTAGCGAAACAAGGGTGGAAGATTTTGAGTAACCCGGAAAGTCTATTTAGTAGAGTTTTTAAGGCTCGTTATTTTCCTCACACAAATTTTCTTGAAGCTGAATTAGGGAATTATCCCTCATTGTCTTGGAGGAGTATTTGGGGTACGAAAAAATTATTGGTGGCGGGTATTAGATGGAGAATCGGTGATGGGAGAACTACACGGATTTGGGGTGATAGTTGGCTTCCGAGATCTCATTTCTTTAAAGCAACCTCTTATCCTCGACTCATCCCTCACGATAGTACGGTTCATACTTTATTTGGAAATGCCCCGGGCTCGTGGAATATAGATTTGATTAATAACATCTTTTGTGTTGAAGAAGCGAAACTTATCCTCTCTATACCATTGGGAAATCTTGCAAGAGCTGATTGTAGAATGTGGAATTTCGACAAATCTGGGCACTACACTGTTCGTACTGGATACCACCTTATTCGGGGGATCAAGAAGGCTCAAATCGAGGAACGTACAGGAGGAACGAGCAGCAATCAAACAAAAAACCTGGGCTGGATTTGGAAACTCGATGTACCTCCAAAGGTAAAAAATTTTATTTGGTCTTGCTACACTAATATTATTCCCGTTCGGGTGCAGCTTAAGAGGCGAAATATTATTTTGGATGACTCTTGTCCTCGCTGTGATGCGACTGCAGAAGACGTGTTACACTGTCTTCTTCACTGTAATTACGCCAGGCAAGTGTGGGCACTCTCTGGTCTTTCGACATCTATCTATTTAAGTGATGTGGGGGTGGGGGGGGGGGGGGGTGGGGGGGGGGGGGGGTGGGGGGGGGGGGGGGTGGGGGGGGGGGGGGGTGGGGGGGGGGGGGGGTGGGGGGGGGGGGGGGTGGGGGGGGGGGGGGGTGGGGGGGGGGGGGGGTGGGGGGGGGGGGGGGTGGGGGGGGGGGGGGGTGGGGGGGGGGGGGGGTGGGGGGGGGGGGGGGTGGGGGGGGGGGGGGGTGGGGGGGGGGGGGGGTGGGGGGGGGGGGGGGTGGGGGGGGGGGGGGGTGGGGGGGGGGGGGGGTGGGGGGGGGGGGGGGTGGGGGGGGGGGGGGGTGGGGGGGGGGGGGGGTGGGGGGGGGGGGGGGTGGGGGGGGGGGGGGGTGGGGGGGGGGGGGGGTGGGGGGGGGGGGGGGTGGGGGGGGGGGGGGGTGGGGGGGGGGGGGGGTGGGGGGGGGGGGGGGTGGGGGGGGGGGGGGGTGGGGGGGGGGGGGGGTGGCGGGGGGGGGGGGGGGGGGGGGGGGGGATTACTACTATTTCAAAAGCCAAACTAAAAACAATTTTCTTATCTCTAAACAAAACCTATACAAACTCTACTCTGATTTGACGTATATAAAGTGACATATCTCTTACACATTTTATCTCACATAACAAACATGATTTGACATAAAGTCTTAACATCTTACACCTACAATCTAACTCTTCCAAAAAAATATACACCTACATTATTTCTCAAATCATTCTCTCAAAACTCAAACAAACAACATTACGCAAATCGAGATTATTTCACAGACCTCAACTACTCTCCCAAACACCAAACAAACATGCCCTTACTATTTTAATGTGAAAATCTTTTCAATGTGGAATTAATATAATTAAAAATACTTGGACAATAATGAGACTTTTATTTCTGGGTGTTTATGCTATAACTTGGACACAGTTATTTCATATATAAAACGTGTAAAAACGTCAAATGGGTTAAAAATATGAATCACATTATCAAAATAACAATGCATCAAATTTTCAAAGGTAAATTGTGAATTTACATAACTTTTACAATGTCAGTAATTAATATACATAGAACATTATAAAAACTTTAAATGTCTCCGAAATTTTAAAGAGAATAAATAAATTACACCAAACATGCTTTGACAAATTGGAAGGAGAATACACATACACATTTATCTTGGGAAAGTTACTTTAGGCATCTAAGCACATTTTAATTAAATCAAAATATATAGACAATTCTGTAAATTACAGACATTGATTGATCTCATCACAAATGTATACTTATTTAAAAAAAATAAAAAAATATTACACCATATCATATATTTTATTGATATTTTACACCATATCGTATATAACTGTACCATTTCAAAAAAAAAAAAATTCATACTTTTGAGCCAACTGGAAGCACCGAATTTTCCATTCATACTTTTTTCACCAAAAGAAGTTCCCATTCATATGACTTCATCCAAAAAATCATCCACGTTTTTCACGTCTCCATATATCATATATGTATGTACCCCTTTTTTTCTTGTAATAATATTCAAATTTTGAATCCGGAAGTCAGAAAGATCCCGTTAGGTTTACCCAAATCTAATTAGTAAATTGTCGTCAAACATTAGAAGATAAATTAAAATACTTGTATAACATTACGTCCTCGTCTAAAGGTACTAATAAAGGGTCCGTGACGTTGATTTTCACGATTTAAAAGTTTCCACCCTTTTCACGAGTAGAAGAAAGACTGTAGAGCTATAAAATTGGGCCATTCAAGTAGGCCCAATTCGGGTTACTGCCAGTTTCCATTTCGTTTTCTTTTGTCAGAAGTAGGTACTAATAAAGGGCCCGTGGGTGTTAAATTAAATACTTATGCACACCCCAAAAATTGAATAACTGGCCCCTTCCTTTATTGCTTTGTAAAATTGTGAATCAACAGCTGTTTATTTATTGCTCAAACGAATTCAAATCAACCCCACCAGCGGAAGAATTAATGAATACTTTATCTGACTAAATTGTCGTTACTGAACATATATTGTTAATTGTTAATAATGAAATCTTACTTTGTATATTTTTGTTATCAATTCTTAATTTTAACTAATCATCCATCAAACATAGATACTTCAAAAAAATTATGCAGTATCGAATATTTCTCGAATACGTTATTTCCCGGATGCTTATCCGATACATTATACCTCTTAGAAATCATGTGAATACCATATGAAGTTAATTTGGCCGATTTTTTTTTTTTGGAAATATGATCAATGTAGCAAATATTGCATGTGTGATAGAGATATAAGTGTAATTTTTTTGGCACGATAGACGAAATCGTAAAAATGTTACTTTTCAATCATATGTGAGGTCATAGCTCATTTGTAAGGCTGAGGCCCCAGGACCAGAACTCTTGAGTTCAATTCTCACTAATGTGGATTTTCATCTAGTTTCATATTAGTGGTTGATGGTTGTGATTTTGTTGTATTCTAATAGATTTCTTATTATCCATAAAAAAAAAATAGATTTTTTATTTGATGAATTCATGTAATTGATTTTTTTTAGATGGTCAATACATCGTTATATCAAAATCAAATTTAGTAAACTAATTACAAATGTTAATATTAAACTAGAGAAAAATGCTAATATTAAACTAGAAAATACTCACACTAGAGGGAGTTGAAGGCCTCATCGGCTCATGTGATAGATTTCTAAATTGATAGTATTGATGTAATGATGTAATTTGTATTACTCAAAAAAATAAAATAATAACATATATGCTACACTTGATTTGTTACCTAATTAGGCTAATTAATAGGTCAAGATTGTCTAAACTACAATTAGTATCACATTTTTTTTTTCACTTCTCAAGTGTATTCTGATATAAGACATGACTTAATTATTTATGAAACGTGTCAAATATATTGCACGGGAACTTCTCTTAACGAAAATTCAAACATGGATTTGCCATTTATAAGTTTGTTAGCCCTTTGCATTATATCATTCACATGTTGATAGAACTAATATCACATATTACATACAAATAACAACAGATATATCCATTACATTACACACTAAAGAAAGATCATGTCGTGCGTATTATCTATTTTTATTTTAAATATATATATAATTTAAGAAACACCACCAACCTATTGATCATGTGGGGTGTGGTACACTTAGGAATGCAAATTATTTTAATATTGTTGAATAACATATAATTTCACGATTTTAACTTTTATTTTTCTAGTCTGTATTTATATTTAAACTAATTTAATTATGTAACTAATCAAGATCAAATTAATTCTCATAGAAGAAAACATTAAAAGACTTTGAATAACGTAATACTCTCAAGGGTCTTTCTAAAATAAGATTTTATGGAACATCGGTGTACATGAGATGCCCCATATCAACCACTAAAAAAAGTCAACAACAAATCTGAACCACAAGTTTTAGTCAAAATGTCCAATGATGACGTGGCATCGGACATTTAGAAAAAATAAACATATGTTAAATTACATACTAACCCTTTAATTAATATGTTTAAAAATTTCTCCCACATCTCTAATTAAATTCATCTCTTTCCCAAAAAAAAAAAAAAACTCAAGTAATCAAAATTTTATACGAAAAAAATCTCTCAAGTAATCAAATTTTTATACGAATTGACAATTAAGACCATCAGTATAAGATCATTTAAAATATTTTTAGGGAAAATGCACTTTACTCCCCCTCTCAAAGTTACATATTTTGAACTTTACCACCCAAAAGTATAAATTAAATAAGCACGTATAAAATCAGTTGCACTTTTTCCCTCAAATGATTTTAAGCCAATTCCGTTCACCAAAAAATATAGATATGCGTCTCACTTGTGTATTTTAAGGGTAAAATAATTCCAACATCGATTTTTCGCCCAAATATTTCACTGACGCGCATTTTTCCCTCTCTCTTTACAAATAAATTTTTTCTACTTAACTTTAGATTTTTGGTTCACAAGACATGAGTCCAGTATTTGGACAGGTAAGAAGTGATGTGACTAATTTACCCTTTGAAAATTCATGTGAGGGGCACATGTACATTTTTTGTCAAACAAAAATTGCATAAAATCATTTGAGGGGGTAAAGTGCAACTAATTTTATGGGGGTAAAGTGTTTATTTTGTACATATGGGTGGTAAAGTGCCAAAACATGTAATTGTGGGGGATAAGATTTTTGTCAACTTTTTTATATGAGATTCATAAATCATATGGAGAATTTTGTCAATTTTTAAAAAAAAAAAAAAATGGGGAGGAGGGGTTGTATTCCCAATTTTTAAAGTTACCAGGGGTTATTGGTAACCTTTTAGGTAATAGGGATGTTTTTGCATTGTTTGGTGGGGTAAATTTGTCATTTCAACTTGAGAGGGGTTTTCTTTATTAATAAAAAAAGTACAAGGTTTTGTTGCTAATAAAAATAACATATGTTTTTTTTATAATTAGACAAAACAAAAGGGGTGTTTTTGAATTCACTAATCTAAAAATATAAATTTGTCTTTAAGAAAATAAATTATTTAAAGTTAAATTCTAAGGGGATATGTGTCACCAAGATAAATGATATCTCATGTGCTCTCCATCCATCAAAATCTAGGGGTGAGCAAACGGTCCGAACCGAACCCAAGTTCGGTTCTTGGCCGGTTCGGTCCTGGATTTCCGTGGACCGTTTACCGGACCGAAAATTTCGTTCCGGTTCGGTTCGGTCCAAAAAAACCGATTTTTTTTTTTTATAAAAACCAAAAAATCAATTTTTAACACAAAATATATAAAAAAAAAAAATAGTTTCGGTCCAACCGGTTCGGTTCGGTAAACCGACCGGTTGTACCGAGAACCGATATTTTAAGAGTTCGGTTCTCGGCCAAGAACCGTTTACCGAACCGAAATTTCGGTTCGGTAAACGGTCCGGACCGAACCGTCGCTTCCGGTTCGGTCCGACGGACCATGCTCACCCCTATCAAAATCTCATTTTAGACAGACCCTATTATCAATGTCTCAATGCTGTTACTCTTTTTACTCTGACATTAAGGTTTATATAAGAGTTATAAAACGTGAAATTTTTATTTATTTTCACATTTTTACTTTCGTAAGTAATGGTTGAGTGAATGTTGTCAAACTTTTACTCTATGTGAAAGGGAAAGTTTGAATAGTTTTTAAAAAAAATAAAAAATAGATACTTGTTTTGAGATATCTCAAAAGAAAATAGGAGTAAGAAAAATAAGAGAGTTGGAGTATTTGATTTTTTTTCTAAATTAGCATATTAAGTAAATCTCAAATAATTTTCAAACAATACCAAAAATAGCTTACGTATAATAATAAGAATTTGAAACAAGCATATATCAACATAGCTACTTGAAAATAAATCATTAATTAAATTTGATTCTAATTAATACTACATTTCAAAATTCCAGTCACCCCAACTTCTATTCACACTATATATATATATATTATATATCCTTACCAATCACATAACACAAAACAAAGAAATCTCTCATTTGACAACTGAAACGGTGTAAAATGGAGAACAATTCGAAGCAACCACTTCTCTCATTTAAAGATCAAGATGAACATGAACAATATCCAGAACTTACAAGCCAAGAATATCAATACATCCACGGATTCTCCAACCATTCATTCGCATCATCCTTTGTCGATATCGAAGGCGGCGACATACCTCCGATCACCGGAATAAAAAGCTTCTACAAGGAATTTAAGAAAGAGTCCATAAAACTATGGTATTTGGCCGGACCGGCAATCTTCACATCCCTTTGTCAGTACTCACTCGGAGCAATCACACAAACATTTGCTGGTCATGTCGGAACGCTAGAACTCGCCGCCTTCTCCATCGAGAACACTGTTATCGCCGGTTTATCATTTGGCGTCATGGTATTTATAACTGCTACTACACACTCTGAATTAAAATTTTATTTTCGTGATATGTTTTTGTCAGTTAAACTGTTATAAACTTTCAGGAATTTTAAATTTTTTTTGAGAAATGTTAAATTGTATAAATCAAATAAACTTAAAAATATGTTCGAGTTGAAACTATTTTATATTTAATTTTGTTTCTAATGAATCAAAACATATTGATATTTAATTTTTTAATGTTTCAGTGTTATTGGATGAGAAAATTCTAATTTGAATTAGGTGAGGGGAAGTGCCAATTACAACACGGCTGTTCCGTCAACCTAATATAATAAATAAATAACAATATATGTAGTTCAAGGAAATGAACATATTCATAACTAATCTCCTTTTATCAAATTTTGGTCCACTGTTCCAGAATTTTCGAAAACTCTTATTCATATCTAGTTTGGTCAAACTCATTCAATCACATAGTATATGATTGATCGCATTTCTAAGAGTTTCATCCATTTTTAAAACAAATGTATTGGACTTGCCATGTAGTTACTTTGAGATCGGCCGAAGCCAATTTGAATAATAATTTCTCAAATTTACGTTACATTAATTATATTATATAGTCAAATAGTACTATTAAAATAAAATAATTAAATTAGTTTATAATAAATTTAACTAAGTTTACTGTAATTTTTTTTGATAATTTTAAATTTACTGTATCAAATGATACATAATTATGAGATGGAATATTCCATGACTTTATTGGTAAAGTCTGCTAGTTTGTCCTCTTTAGACTGCGTGTGCTTGACCAGGGAAGACAGAGATTGGGATTAATTAGTAGGAGCCACCTTTTTTAAATTTATATAATACTCCGTACATATCGAATTAGAATCCAAATTGAGTAAGTTGTTCTTTTTATAAATTGTCCAAAATTCTATTTCAATATCGGATTTTTTTATTTATTAATTTTGATTGAATACGACTTGATATATATTGATGTTGATGGGGATCTTTTTTATTATTATTAAAAAAAATGTTACAGAATCTTTAAAAAAAATATGATTTTCATTTTCTTAAATATTTAGGGCCTATTTGTTTGGCGTTTGGGAAAGTAGTAGATGTTTGTGAAATAATCTCGATTTGTGTAATATTGTTTGTTTGGGTTTTGAGAGAGTGGTTTGAGAAATAAAGTAGGTGTAGGTTTTTATGGAAGAGTAAGGTTGTAGGTGTAGATGTGTAAGACTTTATGTCAAATCATGTTTGTTATGTGAGATAAATTGTGTAAGAGATATATACTTTATGTCAAATCAGAGTAGAGTTTTGTATAGATTTTGTTTAGAGATAAGAAAATTGTTGTTTGTTTGACTTTTGAGAGAGTAGTTTGAGAAAATTGAGAGATGAAAAAATTTATTTCAGAAAGTAAAAAACATGTTTGTTTGGCATTTCCCAAATATGAAAATTTTTTGGGGAATTTTTTGTCTTCTGTTATGATAATTAATGAGGTAAATTATTATACTAGTATATTTCAACAAAAAATCTGGCATACAATTATTACATATAATAATTAAGGGTTCTATATAGTACTACTCTATTAGAATTAATATCTTATATCTATAAAATCGAGAATTAAATAATGATTCACGTATATAATTAAATTACATAATAGTTTATTTAAGACAATTTAATTGTATTTAAATATTAATATTTTTTGACAAATATTTCAACAGTTGGGAATGGGAAGCGCGTTGGAAACGTTGTGCGGGCAAGCATACGGTGCCGGACACATCGAAATGCTTGGTGTCTACATGCAAAGGTCATGGGTTATCCTCCTTGTCACCGCCTTTCTACTAATGTTTCTCTACATTTTCGCCTTACCTTTCCTTCTATTAATCGGCCAAACTGATGATATTTCACGATTCGCGGGAAAGTTTGCTATTTGGATGATTCCTCAACTCTACGCTTACGCGTTCAATTTCCCCATCGCAAAGTTTTTACAAGCACAAAGCAAGATAATGGCCATGGCTTGGATTTCAGCCGTGGCATTGGTGTTGCACGTTTTCTTTAGTTGGCTATTGATGTTGAAACTCGGGTGGGGAATGGCCGGGGGAGCATTGGTACTTAATGTTTCGTGGTGGTTCATAGTTATTGCACAACTGTTTTATATTTTTAGTGGGACTTGTGGTAGAGCTTGGTCGGGTTTTTCGTGGAAGGCATTTCAAAATCTTTGGGGTTTTGTTAGGTTATCTCTTGCGTCGGCCTTGATGATGTGGTAAGTAAGATTTATCTATTTCTTATTTACATGTTGGTAATATTGCATGCGTGATTAGATCCAGAAATTAGATAGGGCATCAATTGCACCATGTCATCAAATTATATTTATACACGTGAACTATGAATCTGCATCAATCATGATTTGACCTATGTTTGGAGATAATTTTCAAAATTCACAATGAGGCAAAAAAATGGGTCAATTAATTAGCATGACTGAAGTAAATTCATAGTCAACATGTAAAATGTAATTGGAGTGTTGCACCACATGTTATAAATAATATGGTGCAACTGCGGGTTGGGCTGGGGCTAGGGGTGAGGGTGGGCCAAAAAATCTACTCCAATCAAGGGGGTTTGGGCTGGGCTGGGCTGGGGGTGGCAGGGTGAAGGACAGGCTTGGACGCGTCGCACGGGTGCGTGCTGTGCACGCGCCCGTGTGGCTTGACTTCTTTTTTTTAAAAAAATTTTTTTGCTGTTATTTATTGTATAAAGCAGCAACAGTTTTTTTTTTTTTTTTAATTCCTTTTCTCCACTAATTTTATATTATGTATAATAAATTTTATTTTAAATCAAATCATCAACATTATCCCAATGTATAATTTTTAAATTTAATTAGAATATAGGTGGATATATATTTAAATGTTATTTTTTAATTTTATCCATTGAATTCAAATACTATATTTATATACTCCCTCCGTCCCATTAATCTTTATCCCTTAATACCGTTGACCAGTCAACTTGACTAAATTTCAAAAAATTATAATAAATAATCTAATTAAAATATTTAGTAAATAATTTGATAATATCATATGACACTGTGTATATTAATATTTAAAAAGTTTAATACGCCAAAAATGTGAATAATTAACATGATAAGTCACTTAAAAGATTGAAAATTTTGACTGGGTACTATAGTTAATGGAGTAAAAATAATGGGACAAGGGCAGTATATTAATTTAAATTAAAATTTAAACAATACTATTTAATAATAATAATCATTAATTTTATTATTTGTAGTATTATTATTATTATGGTGAGAGTGGAGAAGAATTGAAATTGGAATTAATTAGAGGTGGAAAGCCCTTCGGTTGGAGACGAGTAGACAGGGGTAGGGGCAGGGGCAGGGGCAGGGCTTTTAAGCCCCTTGATTGGAGTAGCCCTGATGCACTAAATGATTTCTTGTTTACTTCATCATGATAAAAAATGGTTATTTTTCCTATGAATCCATACATCTAATCTTAATTTTAACATATTAAATTTCTTTTATTCTTTTAAGTTCTATATATTAGGCCATTGTTTCTTCAGCCGACACATTTACTCATTTCATCGTCACTTTTAATTGGACCTTGTGTTCCATAATGATTTTTATATAAATACTTTTGCCTAATTATCGTTCAAGGTTTAGTTATCGGGGACATTGGAAATTGGACCTTATATTTATAATGGTGAGGTTACGATGCACAAATACTCCACAGTTTTACATGAGCTAGTATTGAATATGATATTGTTTATATACGTATTGGACCCTAGGTCAAAAAAAAAAATAGGAAGGATATGGAGTTCGAGAGACAGAAACGCATATCCCACAAACAAACATTTTCAAGATTATTGATATAAAATATCAAAGGGGTTTTCATCAAATTCTTGAAATTTTGCATTTTGAGTTGATGATAACTTCATTTGTATTCTTAAATGAAAGAGATCAAAATGGCATGAGAAGTAAGATTATGTTGAAAATTCTTGATTTTCTTCGAAAGTCGATTTGATAAACATTTTTTTCTTCTTTTAATTTCTCACTAGTTTACTACCCGGTCCATTTTTATCCTTATATTGTATGTACATCATATTTAATTTACAATATCTTTATCATAATTAAGAGAATAACTGCTTAAGTATTCATTCACAATTCATATTGTTCAAATTAAATCTAAATAAATTATTATTCTAAAGTTTAGCATCACAACGCATGCACACTTATTCCAGCCATAAATTTTATAAGTTGGCATCGTCATATCCATATTGTATTCATTCATGTCCCGTATTAAATACTCCGATCCGTGCATATATATATATATATATATATGATGGTGAGGTAGGTATATATGGTGGGGAATCTAATCTTATCATCACATCTCAAAATATCACATCCCCTTGCATTGACTTACGATATTTTAAGCGCGCATTGATATCAATCAATCAATTTAATTTATTTTGTTCCAAGTCTAACTGAATTAATTATCAGTATGGACATATATATATCATTAAAGTCTGGACAGTATTTAATTTATTGATTTCCTCTCAGTTTTATGTCGGCATTAAAAGTCATTTGATGGCCTACTAGCTAGGAACCTGTTTTTAGTTTGATTTGTAGTTGGATATGTAAGAAAATTAATTAGTATATTAATATATTGAACTTTGGAAATTATGGTGTGTATAGTTAGAAGTTAATTTTATGAAAAGTTAAAATTTAACAAAAAGAGTTTGATTTGGGACATCTGACAAAACAAAATATAAAAAATCTTGGGTATTTTTCTGGTTATGTAACAAATCATTACATTTGGTAATTTGGATTGAAAGTTAGTAATATTTTAAGCTGCTGATTATTGTTACATTAGAATTTACAATGTGATTAATATTTAATAATGTGGTTATATAGGTTTAGCAGAAGAAGTTTTTTCCCATTTGAAGTTGTACGTTTTGTTAATTAAATCATATGTATTGACAGCTTGGAGACATGGTATTTTATGGTATTGGTACTCTTTGCTGGATATTTAAAGAATGCCGAAGTTGCTGTCGATGCCCTATCTATATGGTAAGAAGGAGTTATTATTATATATGATTTCATTTCATTTAAGCTTATCAAGTCGTATAAAATTCAAATGCTGATCAAATTCATTTCATTTAAGCTTATCAAGTCGTATAAAATTCAAATGCTGATCAAATTCATTTCATTTAAGCTTATCAAGTCGTATAAAATTCAAATGCTGATCAAATACGTTCGTACACCAATAAATGACTGAGGACCTATATAGATATTTTCCATTATTTCTAGCTTATCTTAAAGTCCGTACTATTGTCAACTTACTTTATCGACAAATCATTATCATATTTTGTATGAAGCAAATTTTTACACGGATTGGATTATTGGAACATGAAGTTGTGGTGCTATATTATTGTTAAATGTGAAACGAAAACTTTCTATAAGAAAAAAAAAAAAAAAAGTAATTGCCTAAAATATAGAATAGACAAAAGTTATAAGACACTGCAACAAATAAAGTGGACAATTGACAATAATGATATATATGTCGTCTATATAAAGAGCAATCAATTTTGATGTGTACAACTCTTTTTTTTTTTATTTTTTTTTTATTTTAATGTGTACAACTCTTCTACATCAGCCCATGTGAACTTGGATTACTTCTTAATTCTTATAGGGCCACGGATGTACTATTGTTTTAATAAATGAGGGGGGCATGACAATATGACATGAACTGAACCCAATGCCTAATTTACAAATTTTAGATCTTAACAGATTCACATGTACAGCTAATCAAAACAAGAAATTTTTTTTTGCATTTTTTCATTTCTTTTTAATTTTTAGAAGGGTCCACAAATTAACACAAGCTACACTTACACAGCCACATGTTATGATGTCGGCTGTTTCAATTTAAGAGAAAAAAGGAAAATCTTAATTAGACACTCCTCCTACCTAATGAAAATAGAAAAAAGAAAAAAGAAAAAAGGAAAATCTAAGTTCATGCATTACGATATAGGCATGTGTTTCACCATCTCGTTTAACAACATTTGAATGTCATAAATTGTTACTTTGACATATATATTGACATTTTGATTTAATGATATTTTGTGTGGATTAAAATAAAATACCGATATTGATGTAACTTTTTAAAATCTAATAAATTAACCATTTCCCATATACTTTCTATCAAATATTTAGGCAACTTAATTACTTTGCAATTACACAAATTAAACATTTGTTGATGTTATATATATATATGCATTCAGAATTTGAAAAGAATATATATATATCTACTATTTTTATTTGCAGCACAAACATACTAGGATGGACAATCATGGTAGCCATTGGATTCAATGCAGCAATAAGGTAAATTAATTATAAGTATTCCTTGTTCAATTCAAAATCATATTTGTAACATTAATTTTTTTGTGAATTTAAATTAAAATGTTAATTACATGATCGATCGATTGATGCAGTGTAAGAATATCAAATGAACTGGGAGCATCTCATCCAAGAACAGCAAAATTTTCAGTACTAGTGGTTGTGATATCTGCATTCTTGATAGGGCTCATCATGTCCATTGTTCTCCTCGTCTTCAAAAATGATTATCCTTCCTTATTTTCGAATAGTTCCTCAGTCAAACAACTTGTATATCAGCTCACACCATTACTTGCCTTCTGCATTGTCGTCAACAATGTTCAACCTGCTCTTTCGGGTACGTACTAAATTTATTTTCTATATGTCGGTAAGTTTAACGTGCCTTTAATTTTAATCCTCTGTTTGAGGAAACTGTGTTGTTAGGTCTTTTTTTTTGGATGTATTTTGGCTCGTGTGTTTCAATTTTTAGAGTTTTGGAGTATTGGATATTCGATGGAGCTAGTCGTAATATGTATGCATTTCGAGGTTTTAGAGTGACCAAAAATATTTAAACATGGTCCGGATGAAAAAAAAATGTTGGGACCTAATTGAGATTGTGTGTTTGAAAATGTGAAAATATTTATTTAATTATTTATTTGGAAAGGTGTGGGTTTATTAATTAGAGTTTTTTAGAATTTAATTAATTATGAAAACGTATAGGAATGTGTTTTTAATGTTGGATAGATATGTTTATGAAAGACTAAGAACATATAGCGGCAGTTTGGTAGCCCAAATGAGATTGAGAGAGATTAAATTTGGTTTTTGTAGTATGATCCATTCATATCATTTGGTAGAATATTTTGGGCCCAGTTAAATATAGCCCAATCCCTCATTCTTATTTTGTTAATTGCGGCCCATATTTGAACGGCACCCGCTACTAAATTAAATCCGACCCACCAAACCAAATATAAAATTGGGCTAGATCAATCCGGCCCAATCACCCATAATCCAATCTAGCGAGTACTGACTACTGAGTCTTGAAAACTTGAAACCCAGAAAAAACACAAATGAGAATTAATGCAAACAGGCACAGATTTTGAGGAACCAGTTTAATTTTTTTAGGTTTGAATGTGAAGGGATTTGTTTTGAATTTTGAAATTTTGGATACATGTTGCTCTATTGGATTTTCTTAAAAGCAAATGCGTTCTCTACCATGTGTATTTTTCTTTTAAATGGTATAAACATTAGTTTTCAAAATTCAAATTTCACAAACTAAAAACAATTTGATTATGATTATGATTGAAGAAATTTGTTGGTGCAGGAGTGGCAATTGGAGCTGGATGGCAAGCTCTGGTCGCCTATGTTAATATAGCATGCTACTACTTATTTGGTGTTCCTTTGGGTCTGATTTTAGGCTATGCAATCAACATGGGTGTCAAAGTAAGTATATATAAGTACTTCATACACCAAAAAAAGAAAGAAAAAAAACTCAAATCTGATTTGATTAATTAACCTTATATAGTTCGGCAATATTTAGACTTTTTTATTTACAAATTAAATTTACATTAATTCTTGATCATATGGATTTTCAGGGTATATGGTATGGAATGGTAGCAGGAACATTAGTACAAACACTTATCCTCTTCTGGATTGTTTATAAAACTAATTGGGACAAAGAGGTATGTATATGTAGTAATATTATTGGATTTAATTTCTTTTTTCACTTTATTTGCATAATTTAATACTTTCGGTGTGTGGTCCAGGCTTCTGTTGCAGCTCAAAGGATCAGGCAATGGGGAGGAGAATCAAATGCTAAACCAAACGACGTTGAAAAATGAAATGAAAGGCCGGGAAAGAATGGCTGTGGAAATAATTATATATAAATAGTAGTATATGATCATACATGAAAAGTTTTGTGAAGTGATTTGCAATTGAGAGTTGTGTGAATTTGATGCAGACTTTTTTCTGAACATGCAGCTGTTTGTGAATTGAGAAGAAACAATAGTACTTTTATCCCTATAAATAATATATATTTTATTGTGTTTTGGCTTTTGGAACTAAAAAATCAATCCAGTTGCGGTTAACTCTCAACTTAAGCTCTATTTTTTAACACAAGTATTACTCCTTCCATTCCACAATACATGTCTTTTTAGAGAAATTTTTTTTTCCACAATACATATCACTTTAGGAATTCAAGATAAACTTAAATACTATTTTGACATTTTTACCCTTCTTCATTAAAAAGAGAGAGAAGAATGATGTATGGGAAATAGATAGATGGATTATGGGGAGTTGCAAAAAATTTAATTGCTTCTTAAGGGTAATTTTATCCAAATAACTCTTATTTTTCTAAAATTTAGGGTATTAATTGATTCCTTAATTCTTGTGAAAATACCTTAAACGTCATGTAATGTGGAATGGAGGGAGTAATATTTTCAGAGTTTAAGGGTAATCGGGTGAGTTTAATCAAGATTGGAGTTTTCAAAATCACTTTTGATTTTTTAAAATATTAATTATAGTATTTGATTTTCGATGTCATAATCTCTTTTGGAATTTAGAAAATCACGAATTTTCATAGCTACTAGAAAATCACGAATTTTCATAGCTACAAAATATAGCTTTTGACGATCACTAGTCTACAAAATCAATTATTCTTATTTTTTAGAGAAATAGTGATTAAATTAATATCACTAAATTAAAAATCTATTATCTATTGAATTACAATCAAATTACAAAGAGAATCAATTACGAAATACTATAATTATTTTTTGTCAATTTTTCTAATAATCATTTATGCTAAAATCAGATATACTTGTTTGGTTGTCAAAAAAATGAGAAAATTATAGGAAAAAGAACTATACTTATTTGATTGTCAGGAAAACTATTTTCTTGCAAATTTTGGTTGTCAAGAAATTTAGGACAATAATATTTTTCATAAATATTTTTATGGCTTGAGAGGGTTTTTCTCGCTAATATTAAATAAGCACATGGGAATTTTTGGTAATAAATATAACACAGGGGGTGTTTCGATAGTTAAGCAAAGCACAAATGGTGTTTTTGCATTTCACTCTAAAATTTTTCTAAGATTTTTCTAGCATTTTCCCAACAAATTGGTGGGCAAATATTTTCTACATAAAATTGTTTGGTAGTGGCTTATTTTTTTTTTTTTAGATCCACTAGACTGTTTATATACAGTTCGGACCGAAGAGTGCAAAGGGTATAGGTCCTCCCCAGTGTGGTGTCTCCAGTAGGATTCGAACTTGAGTCTCGCCTCTGGGGGTCGCAAGTCACTACCACTTGGCCCAACCACCTTGGATGGTAGTGGCTTATTATTTGTAATGCTTTGTACTTAAATAATTACTGAATTGATTTCTGATATAGTGATCCGTGATTAATGTATTCTCAATCAAAATAAAAATAAAGGATCGACAAGAAACTAAGACATCAAAACAATATTAAATTACAGAAAGAATTAATTAACGAACAACGAGTCAAATACATCATACAAAGAATGTATAAAAAGACAAAAATATAAAAAACAAAAATGCCCAAGTGACAGAAATATTCGAGGCTACCCCGACCATCCGCCCTGTTAGAAGGTTTTAGGGACACTTTTTATGTAAAAGTGTACCTAAAAGGAATCTAAAATGACAGATGGGGTAGCCACGAATATTTAAAGTGATAGTGTATAAATTACTTTATTCTGGAAAAATAATGTAAAGACTAAAACCTGCAAGCCCATCAAATTAGACTTCTCGATTTGTGGGTTTTTAGTTTTACATATATATAGATAACCTTTTGTTGGTTCAGAATATTGAATATAGGTTATTCTCTGAATCTACAGATGAACGCATGGCATTATTTAATTTAACTTATGGATTGGTTTGTTTGACGGGAAAGGAATCTAGATTTGATAATATGATTACTTGGTATAACATAATTATGTTTGGCAAAATAATTTATATTCTAGGAAAGGAAATAAATTTCTTAAAACTAGAAATATTGCAACCAAAATATAGGAAAATGAAACCCATATTTTCTATGGTATTGTGATTCCTTTCCTATGGGATTTGATAATAAAAAGGGAAAATTCCTTTTTTGGTACCATAGGATAGACCTACTTGCAATTTTGGTACCATTGGATACGAAAATACAAATTTAGTACCATATGATAGATTTTCATTGCAACTTTGGTACCAAACCCATTTTTTCCCCAAAGTTAATGATAATTTAACCCCTATGAAATGCATAATGTTCAATTTACCCCCTCGTGGTTTAAAAAAGAGCATTTTACCCCCTAAAATTTTGTAAAAGTTTCACATCGCCTCCCTGATATTTTTATTGGCGGCACTTTATCCACTTTTATTATGATATTGGCATTTTACCCCCTGTGTTATGATAAATGTGGCAATTTATCCCCTTATGTTATAAAATAGTTTGCATGCCTACTCTCAATTTTGGCAAGTGAGTTACGCTCTCTGACTGAAGTGGGGTAAATTGCTTCATTAAAACACTTATAGGGGGTAAATTTATTTTTTTCCAAATTATAGAAGGGTAAATTGAACATTATGCATTTTACAGGAGGGTAAATTGCCATTAACTTTGTAGAAAAATTAGGTTTGGTACCAAAATTGCAATGAAAACCTATCATATGGTACCAAATTTGCATTTTCGTAACCAAAGGTACCAAAAGTGCAAGTTAACTTATCATATGGTACCAAAAAAGTAATTTTCCCATAATAAAAATATGAAAGACATTAATGCCCCAATTTTTTCTCACATTTATTTTTCTCTCTCACGAATTCTCTTTAATCCATTTTTTAATGACTACTTGGAAATTGGTTCATGAGAATAATATTAATTTTTTATTTGGTTCAAGAGGATAACACATGATGAATGCTTTTACTTGCATAATCAAATGATAAACTGCAAACTAATTTATACATGTTTTTTTTTTGTTATTCATGGACGTTATATAAGAATTTATTTATACAAAGTATAAGGTTTGTGTGAGTACTTTTTCTTTGTTGAGAAAATTAATACTACATACTTTATATATAGTATATGTGTAAAGGGTATTTTTGTGAACTTATTAAATATGAATTCCATTCCTTATTATTATCAAACATTAGAAATGAATTTGTCTAATTTTTTTGCTCAAATTCCAAATCTTACCCAAACGTTGTAATGGAATATTATTTCTGGAAATCAGAATACCAAATTCAGATTCCAAGAATCATGTTTGCAATTTTTGGGTGTACCAAGAAAAATGCGTACTCTTATGTCGCTAACTAAACCCGTGATTGCAACATATAGAGATGTACAATTTCCAGATATTGACACATATTATTGTATAAATTTTATAATTTTAGTTTATCAACTCATAATTAACTCGAGAATGAGAGTCGAACTTGTAACACCGTGATTTTACATTGGTTGTGGCAGGAATGTTTAATTAGTTAATAAAGATTTGGTCCACTCTTACTTAACGGCATGGACTTAAGAATTTCTTGGGTACTTGATTAGAGTTCAACAATATTGACAGTTGATCATGGTGGTCTTTACAAGCGGTATTAGAGCGACTTTGTGGTATTATCTATGGGGCGGTCTTGGGCTAATGATTCGGACTCGACGAGGACGTCCAATATTCTGAATTGGAAAGATTGTAACACTTCAATCCTACATTGATTAACATGCATGATTCACTTTTGGTCCATTCAACATTGTCGGACTTTGATCAACTAACTCAAAATGTTTAAGCTCGTATTGATAAGTAAAACTGGATCAAGTCTTAACTAATCAAACGTTCCTCCCATCAATGTGAAATTGGAGTATTACAGAAACCAACTTGTATAAATTGGAGTATTACAGAAACCAACTTGTATTAGGCTAACTTTGGCTTATAAATTTAAGTGGAATAACCTGACTTATTTTAAATTTAAGTTGAATCTAACATATTCTTGGCTCATTCAACCTTAATTATATTCTCCTGGCATAACCTGACGCAAGCTCAACGCCAAATTTACCACTTTTACTAATAAAATTGCAATAAACAAAATTGTCATTTACAAAAGGTAACAATATGATAATGGTTTCCACCTCATTGTATTCTTTTAAAATGCTTCATAACAACAAAGGTTTCAGACGTATGTGCAATGATTCTGTCGATTTCGAATCGATCTTTTTATATTTAATGTACCTATCAATTTAAATCTAAACAAAACTGCTTTCCAAAAGCATATTCAAAAGAACACAAATAATATTTTTCAATTTAACAAAAGTTTTGAACATGCATACATACAAATATATATTAAAGTACACAAGAATTCAGATCATTGATACATCATACTTTCCATGGCTGGTGGAGAAGAAGAAGAACAACAACTTCTCTCAGTATATGATGGCCATGTCATAAACAACTACGAAGATGATATTCGATCCATTAATGGAATCAATGACTTTGCTAAAGAATTCTTTATTGAATCAAAGAAGTTATGGTACCTTGCTTTTCCGGCAATCTTCACCTCCTTCTGCCAGTACGGTCTCATCACTATCACTCAAATATTTGCTGGCAGCCTCGGGACGACTCAACTTGCTGCTGTCTCTGTAGAGAATTCTATCATTTCAGGATTTCCCTTTGGCATGATGGTATTTGTTATTTTTCATTTGAGAAAACTCATGAAAATAGCCTATGTGTTACATTCCATCCAACAATATCCAATAAAGCATTAGCTAGTGAAAGGGATAAATACATTAGACCATCACACAAGTTTCTTTAATTTAATTTTCTGGGTAATTTGCAATATAATAATCCCTTGTGTTTCTTCTAATTGATGAATATAAACACGTTGTTTTTCACAATTTCTGTTGAGACTCTCTTCAGATTCTGACATCATAACACTTGTATACATCATCATCGTTCTGCATTTATCATATCAAAGTAGAAGTATGTGTAGAGCGTAAAACTGTCACTGCATACACAGAAGACAATGTGCTATTTCTTTTTTATCGGATATTGTTTATAATGAACACAAAGGGTGCTTTGCAAATAACTCTTCAATTTCCAGGATTGTTTAGGGGGGGTTAGGGGGACAAATTAACTGATTTTTCAATGCCCGCATATTGATCATGAATTCTTGATTTACAATCTATGTGCGGCTTAATTGTTGCTAGAACTGCTTAAAAAGACTAGGGACCTTTAATTTATGCTTACATTTTGACACAGTTTGGATTATCAAGTGCATTGGAGACATACTGTGGACAAGCATATGGGGCTAACCAGTCCGAAATGCTTGGAACTTACATGCAAAGATCATGGGTCATCCTCAATGCAATGGCCATAACAGCAGTTCCTCTCTTCATCTTTGCAACTCCAGTCCTCAAGTTTCTTGGACAAACGGCATCCTTATCAAGAGAGGCTGGAAATTTTGCTCTGTGGATGATTCCTCAGCAGTTTGCTTACGCATCAATGTTACCCTCGACTAAATTCTTGCAGGCTCAAAGCAAAGTAATGTCAATTGCCGTTATAGCTGCTGTGGCACTTTGTTTGCATGCATTCTTTAGCTGGTTCTTGATTCTGAATCTCGGTTGGGGTCTCGTGGGTGCAGCAATGGTTCTTGATGGATCGTGGTGGTTCATTGCAATGGCACAGTTCTTGTACATTATTTCCGGTGCCTGTGGGGAAACATGGTCAGGATTTTCATGGAAAGCATTTCAAAATTTATGGGGATTTCTAAAGATATCTGTAGCTTCAGCTGTGATGATGTGGTAAGATGTTAATGAAATATAATTATGTTCATAAGAAAATATTAACAGCAATCATCACTATATTCTCATTCTTCAGAGAAAAGGTAAAGCTTTTGAACTCAAAACGTGCTCTACTTGATTCTTGAGTTTTCATGCCAAATAGTTTACCAGAAAAGAGAGAGCTTGAAAAGACAATAATAAATGATTAAATTACTTGTTAATGCAATTTGCAGCTTGGAAGTATGGTACATTATGGCTCTGACTTTGTTCGCTGGATACTTAGAAGATGCAGAAATTTCGATAGATGCCTTCTCTATATGGTGAGTCTATTAGCAAATAACTACAAAATCAAACAAACATTGCAGTCACAAAAAGTGATAACACAATCACGTGCTTTAACTTTGCAGCATGAACATATTAGGTTGGGCGTGCATGGTGGCTATTGGATTAAATGTAGCCTCAAGGTTAGTATACATAAGAAAGATTTCAATAAGTAACAGGGCAAGAATGACTTTTTCATCTTATAAAGATCAACGCATATACGTGCAGTGTGAGGGTGTCAAACGAACTAGGCTCCGGGCACCCCAGAAAAGCGAGATTCTCAGTGCTAGTAATCGGGGTGTCTTCCCTATTGATAGGTCTTTTCTTCACGCTTATTCTAATCGTCAGTAGAAAACGGTATTCTGGAATCTTTACAAACAGTTCAGAAGTAGAGAAACTCGTAGAAGAACTCACACCATTGGTAGGACTAAGCATGGTTTTCACAAATGTTCAATATGCTCTCTCAGGTACTCATCAGTCTTTTCTTTAACTTGGATCTAAGTTAACCATCGCTCTCTTCCGAGCCAAACCATTATACATGTGATTGTAGGGGTGGCCATCGGAGCAGGGTGGCAAACTACTGTTGCCTACATGAGTACTGTGTGCTACTTTGTATTTGGAATTCCTTCAGGAGCTTTAATGGCCTACAAGTTTAAAATGGGCGTCCAGGTGACTATGTTCTTACCCAAATGAATTTGATCGACTTTGCTTTTAGACTCTAACAAATTTAACATATTCAGGGGATTTGGTATGGAATGGTTTTGGGTTTATGCCTACAAATATGCTTATTACTGTGGATGATATGGACAACAAACTGGACTAAAGAGGTAAGAGCTACATCGACAACTGATAAGCATCCAAACAAGTTCAAATAGATAAACTTTAAAACGAATTGAGTTGTGGTGCTTTTTGCAGTGTTACGCGGCTGAAGAAAGATTAAGACAATGGAGAGGAGAAACACTTGCTGAAGAGACTGATTAAGAACCCGCCCGAAGAAATACATTGAATATGCGCTAAGATTCAAAACAACTAAAGAAAATATGTATCTCGCTTTTTACAATAAGCTTGTTGTAATGGACTGTTGCTGAGAAACCAAGAATGTAATGGTCCTTACATTGGTGTTTTGGTAATGAAAAAGTAGCATAACATTAACCATGATATGTTCATTGCTTGAAGATTCATCCCATACTAGGAGAATTATATTATCAATAAAATTAAGTTACATTACACTTTAGTAGAACATAATGAAATTAATTTAGTATCACTATACTACACTGTGATCAAACATAGTAATAAATTTCAGAGAATCATGAAAGAATTTATTTATTTTGTTTACATATTCGGTATCTGTATCAAACATTCAATGTTAAAGATGGAAAATATATACCCAATTAAAAGAATAATACCTAGTCAAACAATTTCAGAAAATTTGTGAAAGACCATGCTGCAGATATCAACAACGTCAACAAACCAGCTTTAGTATCAATTCAGTAATTAATACATGAAATCAGAGATAAAAACTAGTTCATTTGCGCTTTATATTTAAGAAGAAATCTACTGCTGCTACTTAAAGTAAGAAATCAGTTCCAAAGAACTACTGCTGAGAAATGAATAATTTGGAGTGATTTGCATTTGAGAGTGGTCTTAATTTGATTCAGATTTCTGATCAGTGTGTGAATTGGGAAGATAAATTTTAAAGTAATCTTTGATTATTTTTTTTCTATCTTACTAATTGAGTAATTGTATATCAATTTGTGTAGCATTTTTAATAAACTGCCACTTGTCAAAAATACATTGATTGATTATGTATCACACAGGATCATTCTTCACCCATCCTTCACCATCACTTAATACAACCGATATATGATTGAAATCATAAAGGCTTAGAAACTAAAAATCACTATGCCATTATATCATATTAAAAAGCATTTTTGTGATGGATCAATAATTACAAACTGGTTTCTAGATCTGAACATAAAGAGATATGGTTGTCATCACTGATGCTACTTCGAATCATATTATCATTGTTGCTATTTCAAATATGTTACCCCCCATCCGGTGCTTCTTAGTTGTTTCATGGAATGGTCTGTATCTTTATTACAAAATTTAATCAATTCTTCACCTAAATTGACATAGCAATGGCAAAAATTAATATATTTCTATGTGGGTCATTGAGCAATAAAAAATCAGGACAATATACCAACTCAAAAGTTTGAATTGATTTTTGAGTCATTAGATCCATGTTCTTATGTTAAAAATCTTGTTAAAATATTCATGTATTCAATCGATATTTTAATAACCACCATGATACCAGTTATCTATTTTTCTTGTGTCATTTTATATATGCAAATCCAAGATACTTATTTGTAAAAATTGATCTCTAACATATGCCCTTGAAATGGAAGAATGGCATTAGGGATTCAAGGGAAGATGGATGATTAGAATAGATCTGAAGATGAGAACGTGGAACAAGTTAGAGGAAAGGAAATAATCATGTGTGTTGTGGTTTAAATGTAACTGTCAAATGTTACTTATTTATGAATGGGACACAAAGTGGTACACAATATTAGGACAGAGGATCCTTAGCGGTTTTCGATTAGTCTAGATGAGCTGCAACTGCCATAGTGAAAACTAGGCTTTTATGGAAATCGTATTTGACAAATATTGGTAATTAATAGTGATTACGAAAACCGAAAAAAATAAAAAAAAATTACACAATACTTATAAGTAGGGTTGTCAGTTGATCGGATTCGGATCATAATAGGCCCGATTCAATTTCAACTCTATTTATGTCAGATCGGATTTAGGTTGGATCTGGATCTTTCTCGAGTTTAAATTTTCAAGTCTATTAGATCTCGTTCTTCGGTCAGATATCGTACATTCTTTATCCAATAAAATTTTCATTTTTCAAAATTCACATAAAAAAGTTTCTGAAAGTTTCAATACATAACTGATCGAAATATAGCCCAAAAATAAAACTTTAATCCAAGTTTACAAGATGGAAAGGAAGATTGAGATGAAAATGAGTATTCTAGTATTCTACAAATTTGAAGGAAGAAAGAAAATGAATTACCTATTTATTCCCTAAATTTTTTTGACCCCGGTGGTCAACTTTGCCGGAAAAAATGAGGAGGTGCAAGTTGCCGAGTTTTTCTTTATTCGAGGGTGTTAAATGCTTTATTATGTGTTTCGGGGGTCCAAAGTGTCTATTTTTCGTGTTTCAAGGGTGCAAATTGCTGAGTTTGAAAATGAATTACCTATCTTGACCCTAGGTGTTTTTTTTACCCCGGTGGACAACTCTACCCAAAAAAACGAGGGGGTGCAAGATGCTGAGTTTTTCTTATTTTGAGGGTGTTAAGTGCTTATTATGTGGGTGCAAAGTGCCAATTTCTCGTGTTTTATTGGTGCAAATTGTTGAGTTTTATTAATTCGAGAGTGTTAAGTGCTAATTTTGTGTTTCGAGTATGCATAGTGCCAAAAACTCGAAAATGAATTACCTATTTTGCCTCTAGTTTTTTTTTTTACTTTGGTGGTCAATTATACCGGAAGATTCTAGAAGGTGCGAGTTGTTGAGTTTTTTTGTGTTTCGATGTTGCTAAGTGCTAATTAATTCTATATTTCGGGAGTGTACAAAATACCTATTTCTCGTGTTTTGGAAATGCAAAGTGTCATAAACCCTAAAACCGATCGTAAGTTTGGGACATGTGTCCCACCGAATGCAAGTCAATAAAGATAACGTATAATCTCTGCAAATCTTTATGAGAATGACAAAGAGAGACTAATTCACAAATTTAGAAAAGAAGTAAGCATTATTAATTAAAAAAATGCAATTTCAAATGGTTAGTTGAATTATATTGTTGCCTTTTTAAAGATGGGTGAACCTAATTCTTAATTTTGACTTTAAGGAATGAACACGTGTGAGGCATTAGAGGTAGAGGTGACTTGTTAAGAAAGAATGAGAATAATTTATGTTAAATGGGGGTGTTTCAAGGGTGTTCTAGTTATGATTTCTTATGGAAATTACATGTTTAGCTGTCATTTATTTTATGTAAATAAATAATTATTTTTATACCATGTTTTTCTTTATGTTCAAAAATGGAGAACTCATATTAATAATCTAATCATAAGAAATTTATCGATAATATTTTAGTGTGATTTTGTGCATGACACGGGATCAAGCTAGTAAAAAATTATTTCATAATTTTTTCCAAAAAAATGTAATTATAATGTTGTGACGGATTAGGCAGGTATAATTATAAGACCTTATAACGATTTCTTTATTCGGGCCTTACTTTATTTTCGAGGGAAATGCCATAAACATCTCTATATTATGTGAGATTTGCACAAAATGCCCCAGTGAAATTTTATTGGATCAAATTCCTTGTACTTTCAGATTTTCTACATAGAATTATTGTTTGTCCACTTTAATTTATAAGTTTTTTGACAAGCGTGTATTCCATATGATTTAATTCTATGATTTTTTTGTATTTTATTTAATTTATTTAGTCTAAATGACAATAATAATCTTGTTCATTGTCCACTCTTATTAATTTTAATTGGCCCAAAATCCCTTTATACTTTTTAAAACTTACCACGAAACCTCTTATAATCATATTCTCCTAATTTTCGAGCCATGTTGTTTTTCTTTTAATTGCTGCAATTAAGGATTCTAATCCCTACAAATAGGTCCGAATATGAATTAAAACTAATATCATATTGTAAGTATTTTTTGTATTTACATTATATCTTTAGATGCTAGCTTCTAATTTTTTAAGTATAGTTTCATGCCATTGTCAATTTTTTTTTTGTTTGTCCACGAATATACGTACATTATTATCTGAATGCAATTAAGATAAATTCATTGCATCATTTAATTCGCTCATGATGTCATAATTTTGACTTTATCAAACAATGAATGTAACTCTTTTACTTCATCACTAACTTAACTTATAGATTTCAACATAAAGATCGAATCCCGAGACATTGACAGATATTGTTTTATATATTTTGTGATTTTAGTTCGTCAACTCAATCTCGAGCGTAAAGTGAATCTTACATGATTTTGGCTAGATTTTTCGCAACTCTTTTACTTCATCAGATCAAATAAGAAAGTTGAACAAAAATATTTTGTGCTCATTTTACTTCAATTATTTCGACCTTAAAATAAATACTAACGTGAATTAGATCAACTTGTTCGATCAATTCAACCATTAACCGACAACAAGTAGATCCAAAAAAAAAAAACCGACAACTAATTTGATCGGATAAACCTAGCATACCTTACATCTATCGATCAAATCGAACTGTATGAACCTAGCACCTCGTGGACATAATAGTTGCCTTAACTCAATCTAGTAACTTTTGTGTCTCTATTTTATTCAAACATTATCTTTTATTTTTAAAAAAAAACAAAAATTAAAATTAGAATATCTAAATTAAATTATATTGGTATTTTACTATTGATAAACAATGAAAGTATTAGTGATAACTGAAAAATAATGAAAGAGACTTTCTTTTTCTGTTATTTAAAGTCCTCAATATTTTCTTTTAAAAAAAAAAGAAAAAAATAGTCAATATGTGTTTTCTTAACATTCTTTCAAATTAGTATTATAAGTTGCCATGGTTTTACCTATTGTGAAAACTCAAATTATTTTTATTTGTGAAAAGAAAATGTAGCTCAAATATAATTTTACTTCAAAACTCTCAAGTATTATGGTATTAAAGACTAAGAAAAAGAATATCATGGATATAACTTGAAATTCTCATTATGATCATAAAATCAAACAATAAAATAAGTCATGTATACAACTCGAAAATATATAAAAAAAAATTAAGTTTTCTTAAGTAAACTTTTAGTATATTGTTATAACATAATATAAATTTTTAAAATTACATTTATCTATTTAATATCATTACGAGATCACACATTAAACAATAGTTGAATATGTTAAACTAATCAAATCATTATCAGCATAGGCTAGAGGTCCTAAGTCCCAATACAATTTTAGAAACATTGTCAACCTGACTAATTAAAAACTTTTTTAATTTATATATTAAAACTTCCACCTCAATGCATGTCTTCCTGTATAATGCTTCATAACAGGAAACTGACATGTCGATATTAGTGTTCAATCATTTTGCTTTTTTAAGTATAAATAAATACCTTCCACCTAAACACGTTACAAAACTTCTTTCCCCAAAAAGCTAGTATAATATTTCATACTACAAAAGTTCTCAATACATGTACAAAAATATATTATAGTATAGAAATACACAAGATTTCTAAGCATTCATGCATCCTATTTCTATGGCAGATTATGATGAAAAAGTAGAACAACTTCTCCCAGTATATGATGATGATGATGACGATATTGGACCCATTAATGGAATCAATGACTTTGCTAAAGAATTCTTTATTGAATCAAAAAAGCTATGGTACCTTGCTTTTCCGGCCATCTTCACCTCGTTCTGCCAGTATGGTCTCATCACCATCACTCAAGTTTTTGCTGGCCGCCTCGGAACAACTCAACTCGCTACCGTTGCTGTACAGAATTCCATCATCTCAGGATTTCCATATGGCATCATGGTATGTAACTAATAAGATTACAACACAGGTTTTACTATCCATCTTTTTTTGGGTTATTTGCAGTATAACCCATAGTGTTTCTTCATATTGATGAATATCCCTGATGCTACTTAGGTAACAACTAGTTTTCTGTGTTTCTTTATGTTCTGACATCATAACACCTGTATCCATTTTCGTTCTTACATAGACCAGGTCTATGACAGTTGCACAGACCTTGTGATCAGGAATTAGACACATTATCAATTTTGGAAGTATGATTTCACCATAATTGATGATGATGTTAACTTCTTACCACAAGGTATATGCAATTGTGATAGACCTGGTCTATGTAAGAATTTTCCCGTTTCTCATATCAAAATAAAACGGTAAAAATGTCACTGTATCATTTCATTTAAAGTATGGGATGTCTGCAATTGGAGTAATATAAGTAACACACAACTAGAATTAACACAAAGGGGCGTATTGCAAATAACTCATCATTTTCCAGTTGGGGAGAATCGTGATGGGGGGATGTATTGATTTTTCAACACCCGCATGTCATCCCAAATAAAACTCTTGATTTACCAGTCTATCTACAGCTTAAATGTTGCTAGAACTGCTTAAAGGTTGGGGATGTTTTATCATAACGGATATCGTCTAATGCAATAAGTCAATAACACAGGGTGTTTATAATGAACACAAAGGGGTGTTTTGCAAATAACTATTCTATTTCCAGGATTGGTTAGGGGGTTGGGGGGATAAAATAACTGATTTTTCAATG
Source organism: Penstemon davidsonii (assembly GCA_034814905.1). Lineage (NCBI taxonomy): Eukaryota > Viridiplantae > Streptophyta > Magnoliopsida > Lamiales > Plantaginaceae > Penstemon > Penstemon davidsonii. The sequence continues at coordinate 31,974,638 of JAYDYQ010002533.1, read as the reverse complement.
CCCGCATATTGATCATGAATTCTTGATTTACCATCTATGGGCTGCTTAATTGTTGCTAGAACTGCTTAAAAAGACTAGGGACCTTTAATTTATGCTTACATTTTGACACAGTTCGGATTATCAAGTGCATTGGAGACTTACTGTGGACAAGCATATGGAGCTAACCAGTTTAAAATGCTCGGAACTTACATGCAAAAATCATGGGTGATCCTCTATGCAATGGCAATTACAGCAGTTCCACTCTTCATCTTTGCAACTCCAGTCCTTAAGTTTCTTGGACAAACGCCATCCATATCCACGGAAGCTGGAAAACTGGCAATATGGATGATACCCCAGCAATTTGCTTATGCATCAATTTTACCCTCGTCTAAATTCTTGCAGGCTCAAAGCAAAGTAGCAGTAATTGCTGTGATAGCTGCTGTGGCACTTTGTTTTCATGCATTCTTTAGCTGGTTCTTGGTTCTGAATCTCGGTTGGGGTCTTGTGGGTGCAGCCCTTGTTCTTGATGGATCGTGGTGGTTCATTGCAATAGCTCAGTTCTTGTACATTATTTCCGGTGCCTGTGGAGAAACATGGTCAGGATTTTCATGGAAAGCATTTCAAAATCTATGGGGATTTCTAAAGATATCTGTAGCTTCAGCTGTGATGATGAGGTAAAGATCTAAAAGTAATACAATTATGTTCATAGAAATTACTATCAAGAATTAGTACTGCTTCTCATTTCTTGAATCACAAAGTGTTATATTTAATTCCTGAAAATCTTTCATGCCAAAATTATATTACTTGTTAATGCAAATTGCAGCTTGGAAGTATGGTACGTTATGGCTCTGACTCTATTTGCTGGATACTTAGACGATGCAGAAATTTCAATAGATGCTTTCTCTATATGGTGAGTTCAATTTGCAGATAATGCTAAATCAATAAAATACTGCAGAGGTATTAAAAGTAATAACACAATTGTCTCGTGTTGCAAATATGCAGCATAAACATATTAGGTTGGGCGTGCATGGTGGCAATTGGACTGAATGTAGCCTCAAGGTTAGTAGTATAAGAAAGATTTCAAAAACAAACAGGGCAAGAAGCAAGCAAGCAAACAGTGTATTATTTCAAAACAGTGTATTATTTCCATAAAAAAGTTGCATTTTTAATCCCACACAACTGTACCCGGTACTTTTGATCCCGTGTTTTTCAAAATCACACTTTTTGTTCCCGCGTATTACAAAATTGCACTTTTGGTCCTGATTCTTTTAAATGTTTTGCACTTTTGGTCCTGTCGTCCCGTTTCCATCCAATTTGTAACCATAAGTGCAACTTTGTGAAGAACGGTTTGTGAGAGTCCAATCTTGTGGGACATAAAAAATGCAATTTTGCCCAAGTGTTTAAATCTCATAAAGTCTAATGCATGCCATGTGCAGTGTGAGGGTGTCAAATGAACTAGGTTCCGGGCACCCCAGAAAGGCGAGATTATCAGTGCTAGTAATCGGGATGTCTTCTCTACTGATAGGTCTTTTCTTCACGCTTATTCTAATTGTCACTAGAAAACGGTACCCTGCAATATTTACAAACAGTTCAGAAGTTCAGCAAATTGTGGAAGAGCTCACACCATTGTTAGGGATAAGTATGGTTTTTACAAATGTACAATATGCTCTATCAGGTATTTATCAGTCCTTTTTAACTTTGCTTTAAGTAAATCATCAAACTCTTCTGAGCTAAAAGATCCTGTCTTTTATTATTTATATAAAAATAATATAAAAAAAAATCCCAGAAAATAAATTTTACATGCATTTTCTTAGGGGTAGCCATCGGAGCAGGGTGGCAAACTCCTGTTGCCTACATGAGTACTGTGTGCTACTTTATATTTGGAATTCCTTCAGGAGTTTTAATGGCCTACAAGTTTAAAATGGGCGTCCAGGTGACTGTCTTCTCGATTTTATCACCTAAGTTTCTATAGTATAATTTTATTATTTATTATCGATCAATTTTGCTACTATTCTCTGACAATCGACGTTTTAGGGGATTTGGTATGGAATGGTTATTGGTTTATGCCTACAAACTTGCCTATTATTGTGGATGATATGGAACACAAATTGGAATAAAGAGGTAAGCATTTCAAATAAGAATACAGAGAATTGCTTCAAATATATAATTTCTAATAGAAGAGTTTATGCTTTTTGCAGTCTTATGCTGCTGAAGAAAGATTAGGACAATGGAGATGTGAAACACATACTGAAGAGACTAGTTAAGAATCAAGGTTGAATAAATGCTACATTTTAAGGAATTAATGAGAGAAACCAGGAATGTAGGTGGTTTTTACAATGTTTTTTAGTATATGTTCGCTGTTTGAAGATCAGAAAATACTCAGCATTAAGTACCAACTAAGAAATGTAATAATAGTCTCCTAGTTGCACATAAATTGTAATTGCGTGTGAAAAAGACAATTATGTATCGTTCAGATTGTGTTAGATATTATATTGTGATCGTGTAAAATAAATTTTCAAAAACCATGAATGAACGGGCTGATGGTATCTATATCATTCCTTTTTGTTAACATATCCAGAATACCCAAAGTTTCAACTAACAAGGCAAGGACTCAATTTTGGAGATGAAAACGACGAATTAAAAGAATCTTACCAAATCGAACTATTTCAGGGAATTTGAGGCAGCAAATTTGGGTAGTTTCATCTCAGATCATGCTGCAGATATCTCCTGAAAAAACAAGAATGAATTACTGACAAATTCCTTTAAGCATGAAATCCTCTTATAGGCTGAAATACTTTTCATGCCTCACATTTCAAGGAGTAACTTATTTACGATGTCAAGATTATCCCATCCGAAGTGTAGATAATTGAAAACAAAAGTAAATCCACCTAAACTAAAGAAGAAAAACCTAGAGCAGTAATTTACGATGAATAGGCAACTCACCAGTGCAGAGGCAATGTTTCCACCAAACTACTCCAAAAATAAGACCATCATCAGACGAAGTTCTAAATATACACTCTGGAAAATAACATCATCATATTTTGTTCATGACAAAAAGAATCAGCACTATAATTGCAACTAACCAACTTCTAATACTAATACATATATAAACGAAATTATGTAACAACTACCATTGCTAGCATGTATCGTAACTGTCAGTAGTAAGTATATCAGATACATTGAACACTAAAAAGAGCGCAATAGTAACACATCATCGATTAAAAAAAAAATCAGCAAAACAGACACATAGAACCAAGGAGGCAAAATATGCTTTAATTCACAAAATAAATCCAAAATAAACCAAACTTCCTTTCTCCCATTCAAGGTGCAGAACACATCAACTACTGCATGACGAGGTAACCTCACAAAACAAGAATTATTATACATCCAAAAAGAGCCTTTATTTTCCCGTAATGAAATTCAACAAAAATAAAAGTATAAAATAGAATCATAATGACAATAACAAAAAAGAAACACTAGCAATAACTGCATTAGCATCCATTACATTAAGCCATAGCATCTAACAAAACAAAAAGGTGCAATCTTTTCCTAAGCAGTGAGCAAAACAGCGCCTCCAGCTTCCTTAATCTTCTTCTCCGCAACCTTGGAAACAAGCTTAGCTCTAACAACCACAGGCTTATTCTCCGGCAAGAGCCCCTTCCCCAGAACCTTAAAATACCCAAACTGCGTAACGTCGATCAACGGGACATTGTCCTTTGAGGCCTTGTCTTTGACTTCTTGTGGGACCATTGACCAGAGCTTGTCAATGTTGACGATTGGGCAATGGAACTGGTTTCGGAGCTTATGAAAGTACCGCATACCGACTTTACCGAAATACCCCGGATGGTACTTGTCGAAGAGGATGCGGTGGTGGTGCATTCCTCCGGCGTTTCCTCGCCCACCGGGATGCTTCCGGTGTTTTCCGATACGGCCGTGACCCGCGCTGACGTGGCCGCGCTTCTTGCGGTTTTTTCTCAATCCGGTTGTCATGTCTTACTGTTGTATAGCAGTATAGGTGTATGTGACGGCGGAGGCGGAGATGAGGGAGGTGGTAAAACTAGATGGAAGTTTAGAAGTAGGGCTCAGCCTGTGAAGGGGTTGGATTCGGGTCGATTCGGATTCGGATTCAATTATATCAGATTGAATTCGGGTTGGATTCGAATTTTGCTCGAATCTAAATTTCTGGATTCCAAGGAATTTGGTCGGATTAAGTCGAATATCGGATTTTTTCAATAAAATCTTCACTTTAAAAAATTACACAAATATTTCTTCCTAAGATAAGTTTGTTAACTTTACGATTTTATTTAATTTAGCTAACATGTTCAAACATTTTTTTCTTATTTTTTTTATATTTAGTTCAAACTTTCTTTACCAATTTTCATTTTTTTAAATGAAAATATGCATAAAATGAACTTATAAACGAATTGTTAAGTACTATTTTCTTAAATTAATGATAAAATTTTAATGTTACCTATTTTAACGTAGCATTATGTATATATGATTTATTTATTTATTATCAAATACGAATTTTTAACAAATCAAATCGATCTAAATTATTATTCGCTCCACAAGTTTCAGATTACAAATCTCTATAACCGAATCAGATTCTTCAAATCTTTTTTTTTTAAGATCAATTCTTCAAATCTTTAATCAAATTATATTCCAAAAAATCTGGCAGGATTCGGATCATATTCGGATTGAAATCTGCCCCATTGGGTTTTAGGCTCTAGGGATAAGAATGGGGTTCGTAAGTGATGGGCCGGATGGCCTTGAAGTGTCAAGGGTTGAGCCTATTTGTTTGTAGCAGCGTAGAACAAATTTCATGGGTTTCCTAGAACTATAACTATTAATCCAAGGCATGCTTGGGTGTAGGGTTGTCAATGGGTCGGATTTTGGTCGGATCAGGCTCATCCAGATCCGGCTCCATTTATATCGGATTCGGATGTTGTTCGGATTATGTTCGGATCTAGATTTATTAAATTCAATGGACTTTGGTCGGATTTGGCCGGATATCGGATCTTTTTCGGATCCAATAAAATTTTATTTAAAAAATTATATAATATTTTTTCCTAAAACAAGTTTATTAACTTTACAATTTTATTTAATTTTAGCTCACATGTTCAAACATCCTTTACTAATATTCATATTTTTAGATGAAAATATTGGTTTAAATAAATTTATAAATGGGTTATAAATTATTTTCTTCTTAAGTTGACAGTTAAATATTATTAATGGTACTTACTTTTATAAAATATTATATATATATCATTCTTTTTATTTTTTTATCGGATATGGATTTTTAATCCATATTCGCTCCATGTGTTTCGGATTACAGATCTTTGTAATCGGATCAGGTCCATCGAATCTCTAATCGGACAATTATCCTAATAAATCGGACCGAATTCGGACGGATCCGGATTGAAATCCGCCCCATTGACAGCCCTACTTGGGTGTATTTTGACTTAATTTGATTTAGTTTAGGCAAGAAATATTTTGATTGATTGTGTACAACAATTGAAACATGACATAATTTATTTTGGCTAGAATATTTTAAACATAAAATGATTTTAATTAAATCATAAGTTGGTTTTGAAAATGTGAACTGTAGTTTGAATGTATTTTTGGATGTTTATAGTTTTTTGAGAAAAAATATAGGTGATAGATGTCAAATCATGTCTTTGATAAATTAATTATTTTAAGATGATCTTGCTAGTTTCGAGGACGAACCTGAAGTTGGTCGCGACAAGACTGAAGTCCAAACGACGAAGCCTAGTTGGCATGGGAGGTCCATATACCGACAAAACAGAGGTCCAATACGTGAACCCTAGTTAGTCTGGGAGGTCCAAATAGTGACAAGACTCAAATCCAGGTAGCGAACAATGGTTGGTCTGATAGGTCATTTAGCAACAAGACTGATGTCCAGGTGAAAGAAACCATATTCGATACATCAGACTCAATTGATTTTGAGCTTCCAACCAAAAATCAAACTCTAGCAATTTAGGTTATGTTCAACTTGATTCCTATAAGCACCTTAACAAATGGATTTCACCTCTCAACATTCGTATGTACACTTTAAGAGATTTTCCAGCCCCTCGATAATGTCTTATAATATGCCAAAAGTTCTCAAAATTTTGCTCAGTAAAATACTTGAAAATTTGGTGTATAACACATTAGACTAGAGATTATAAAACCTGTAAAATGTGCATTTAACTGGAATGTTTACAGATCAATAAGACCTTCCAAACTACAGCATTGGGTTTTGCAATCCATGTTCTACCGAGCTGAACTAAAATCGCTAGTAGACTTTGGCCATCAACATTCGGGCGGTCCGATTAGAACAAGCATGTGTGATAGATGCAAGAAAACCGAGTTGGTTGAAGGCAAGAAAATAAATTTTAAATATTAATATTATGCGTGATACTATATTACAATATCAATCATCCATATTTAGATACAAATTGTACGACAATCACACAAAACTATACCTTCCAAAGAATACATGATAACAGGTCATCTGTACAAGTGCATGCTTCATCTTTGTAGTAAGAGTGCAGCACCAACTAAACCAACCCACAAAGTTAACGACAACCAGAATGTAGGGTTCTTCTCGACACCAACTGGTGGTTTCCACACCATAAAATCTCCCAATAAGTCTTTGCTCGATGGAAGTTGATTTGTTGTGGAACCACTCATCCTTTCATCTTTGTCCTTGTATTTGTCGGTCCAACTAGCCGCATAACTGAAAAGAACATAGTCATCAAAATTTTCAACTCAATAGAGATTTCATATGCAAATTTAACAAAGTTATGCAGTTGCGGCAAAAATCAAACTAAATATGTTACATTGTTACTACATCTGCCGAGTGAACCAAATATTAAATAAAACTCAGAAACACAACCTTTGTTCGGCCCAAAGAGCATACCTACATACCCACTTAATCTTACGGCTAAAATACAACTCAATTGAGCAGCAAGAAAATTATTTTCCGAAATTAAGGCAACTGATTCATAATTGAATCGTGAAAAAGGTACTAGTGAAAGCTAAAATTCATACAAGCCCACAACTAATGTAACTCAGAAGTTCAGAAATACCTTAACTAAACCAATGAGTCAAAAGGAAAATGTATGAGCCATTTATATGTATTGAGCAATAAAACAGAAACACAATCTGCTCAAAATACAATGAAGCAGCAAAATGTTGAAAATTAGCTTACCTGTCATAACTGGAACCTATCATCGGAATGGTAACCATCTCTTCCTGGGATATCTTAAGCTTGGGTGCTTGCAGAATGTAACGCAGATCTGCAGCCTGGCGTCGAATACTGACACTTGGATGCCTCTTTTCCAATTGCATATACAGCGCAATGCAATCAGCATGGCGATTATTAGCCTCATAGGCCATAGCAAGCCATATTTGTATCTGAATATATGAAGATCAATCATAAAATTAGTTGTTCGTAACTGAATGAAATATGAACAATGAAGATGTCCATACAACATGAAAGTAATTACCAACCTCACCGCCAAAAAAGGTGGGCCTGGGAATGATTGTAAGGGCACCTTCAAGAAACTCAATGGCACGTCCGTACATACCTCTTCCATATGCCTTCTGACCCAAATCGAACATCAACTGAGCTGTTTTTCTTCGTTCTGCTTGCTCCTTTGCTACCTGTTATATAATATGATAATTATTTTTACTAAAAGCTTCACATAACATGTACTATGACAATGTGAAACTTTTAGCAGTCAACTCGCCTTCTCTACACAAAAGTTTCTTTGGTTTCCCTCCTTCTTGAAAGGTTAATATTTAATTCAATGTTAAAGGACCTTCCCATAAGCCAACATGTTTTATCTATCCATCCATGTGAATATTACTCTACTCCATTGATAAAATCAGTAAAAGAATATGAGTGTTATCATGATATTTCGTATAGAAGATACACTCAACATAACTTCCAGTCTTCTTGGGGGGGGGGGGGTGGGGGGGGGGGGGGGTGGGGGGGGGGGGGGGTGGGGGGGGGGGGGGGTGGGGGGGGGGGGGGGTGGGGGGGGGGGGGGGTGGGGGGGGGGGGGGGTGGGGGGGGGGGGGGGTGGGGGGGGGGGGGGGTGGGGGGGGGGGGGGGTGGGGGGGGGGGGGGGTGGGGGGGGGGGGGGGTGGGGGGGGGGGGGGGTGGGGGGGGGGGGGGGTGGGGGGGGGGGGGGGTGGGGGGGGGGGGGGGTGGGGGGGGGGGGGGGTGGGGGGGGGGGGGGGTGGGGGGGGGGGGGGGTGGGGGGGGGGGGGGGTGGGGGGGGGGGGGGGTGGGGGGGGGGGGGGGTGGGGGGGGGGGGGGGTGGGGGGGGGGGGGGGTGGGGGGGGGGGGGGGTGGGGGGGGGGGGGGGTGGGGGGGGGGGGGGGTGGGGGGGGGGGGGGGTGGGGGGGGGGGGGGGTGGGGGGGGGGGGGGGTGGGGGGGGGGGGGGGTGGGGGGGGGAAACTATTTCCAAAATGCAACGTGAATGAATTCGTTCTAATTTCTTAAGTTCAAATGTAGATTAACAGGAGCCGTGGTTGAGGACCTATGGACATGTAACTTCAAGCTCCAATAAATCGAATAATTTATCAAACTCTTTAATATAATTAATTCGATCTATTAATTCCAAGTGACTCCACTAATGACTTGGAATTGCACTCTTGTCATTACAATATATTTTACTCAAAAGATCAAGATAGTCCATTGATATAATCACTACATGCAATTTGATCCTCCAATAATTGACTCGTAATTAGAGCTAGGCGTAATTACCGTTTTGCCCCCGCTAATTACTTCTTTATCCTTAAGTTCCATTAGTTCACTAGTAAACAGTTTGATTTATGAACTTATTCATAAATCAGAGCGCTCTACTGTTCAGTTCCAGAACTAACACTTAAGGGAATCAATATTCCAGCTTCTCGCAAGAAGGGTTGGATTCCATATCTGTAAAACACATTCCCAGCCATTTATCTCAACGGATCTTCAAGACATAAGTTTTCGGCTCGACATGGTTACGGGCCATTACATATGAGTCAAAAGAACTCGTTAACATAAACAGGAGTTTATGCCTACTCAGGATTTAGATCGATTCGCATATGATCATCAGTTGACATGTTCTAGAACCATAATATCAACGGTATCTTATTTATGATTCTAGATCATGTCTGGTCCAATCCTATGTAATCGAATTACACAAAGTACCTCCACCTTCGATGTCTCTACATCAGTAATTCGGATCAAAATTACTACATTGTAAATGTTTCGTGGACCGTACTAGTAGTGTTTAGTTAAAGATCCCAACTTTAACTCACTACGGACTTTTTAGTCTATTAGCTATAGCTTAAATCCTCCAGTATAATATATATACTTAAGTCATAGTCTCTTTAATAGACTTGGAATTTTCTAATGTTTATATTATGCATTAAATGCATAATCGAAATGATTATATGAAAAATAAATTTCAAATTTATTTATTTATTTCATTTAAAGAATGTCAAATACATGCTTTAAGAGCATCATATCTAACACCTACCAATTGCATTATCAAACTTCTTCAACGTTATTTAATCCACTATGTCCTTAAATTAAAGGAGTTTTTATGCATTCATACTCTATGATTGTGGGTACGTAGCTAGGTGCGAGGATATGAACGAATCCTCTTTGGTAATCCAACTCAATTAGTGATCGTGATTTTATTTAGATCTCATTGCGAGTAATTAGGTAAGCAAATGATCTTTGACAAATCTCGTGTATATTTAAAAAATAGAGATGAATAGTACAATTTATATTATTAATTAGTGATCTCTGTCATTTGCAATTATCGCGCACCTATACTATTTGTACTTTGTAGAACATATTTACATAGGGGGTGTTCAGTTTGGCTAATAAGCTTAGGTTTTAAAAATAATTATGCACACAATTATTTGGTTTGAATGATAATATTCGGGCCGATCCAAAAATGTGTGTCAATCTCCTTATCTCGGCTTATTAAAATTGAGAGGAGCCCCCTGCAATTCAACTATATATCTTCCCCAACTAACAATTTTTATTTACGATTTTACCCTTTAACATCAACAAAAAAAATTTACTTTATATGTCCTTTCCATATAGCATCGATTAATTGGACATCTTCTTCCTAGCAAACTTCATAATTTGAACAACTTTGTCTCATACCTATCAGCCATTATTATTTTAAAGGCCCGTGAAAGTAGTAAGATAAAAAAAAATGAAGGCTAAACATGTGTACTGCAACAAGCACTAAAAGAAAATAGGAGTAATTAATCTTTTTTTTTGGTTTGAGAAATGGGTAATTAATCAGAAGTCTTGAAAAAGAAGAAAAAGACAGTAGTTGAAATCATGAAATGAAAATCAATGTTTGAAATGAGTTTAACTTATTTTTTCATTGGTAACAAATGTGGAAGTGAAGGGGTACTTTTGTCAAATCAAATAATCTTGGCCATAAACATGAAAACTAAAAAAAAAAATTTGTTCATGAACTAAATTAGCAACAATATACTTTTAAGTGAAAATATTGTTTGAATTATTGGAAGATTTAATTAGTACAACATAAGTCATACATTCTTGTAAAATCGATAAAAGTTGGTTAAAACATGTGAAATGATAAATAAAAAAAATCGGGTGAAATTGGTGGATACCAGTATAGTTGGTGAAAAACGAATGAAATCGGTAAAAAAGTGTCTGTGAAATTGATAATTACATATGGAATCAAATAACTTTGGATGTAATTCGTGAAAACAAAGAAGACCAATGATATTGGTGAAAATGGATGAAATCGTTAAAGATGGGTAAATCAGTGAATCGGGGAACAAGAATAAAGCCAGTGAAAACTTGTGAAATCAATGAAATATGAGATGAAATTGGTGAAAAAACATGTATATCAGTCGGAAAACGTGTGAAAACGAGTGAAACCTGTAAGAAGAAAAAATAGTATAACCGACAAAAACAGGGTGAAACCGGTGGAAAATAATTTTAATAGGAGAAATAAATCGACGAAAAATGGTAAAAATAATGAAAGTAGGTTAAACCGATAAATGAACGGGTAATCGAAGAAAAAATATAATAAATCGATGCAAAATGATTGAAATCGGTAAAAAGACGGGTTAAACACGTGAAAAAATTGATTGAGCTAATGAATTAAATAAGTGAAAAACGGTTTAGATATGTAAACAAATGTATTTCAAATGACAAAGGTGTTATTTCAATTGAAAACAAATTCATAGTGATCTTAAAATAGTGCTTTTATATTAAAACTACTGTGATGGAATGAACTAAATAATTTTGTTATGATCTTATTTTATAAAAAAAAATTACATGATCTTATGAATAAGTCAATCATCAATTTATATTTGATTACAATATTTTAAAGTCATCATTCTTATACGAAATAATAATTTTCATAATAATTAAATTGGATATTAATAATTACTTTGTGCTATTTTGTGAAATGACAAAGTTAGTTTTACTATAAATTACAAAATTTACTCATGAAATCAACTAGACACCTACAAATTACGTGAACTTTTCTAGTTCCATATAAGGTTTAGTACCGTCTCAAGGTGACGAAATTGGACCGAACTCTTCGATAAAAGTAAAACACTAAGGGTGAGTTTGGCCAAACGGTGGGAGCACTTATAGATTTCTTTTGTAATTTTTAAAGTGTTTGGCCCCAATTATAAAAATTATTTTTGGTCAATCGTGATTTTCATGGTCTTAGACCCCAATACCATAATCACTTTTGGGATCACCAGAAGCTAAAAGTCAACTTACTTTAGAAGCTCCTTAATTGTTACATTCGCAAAAGTTATTATACAAAAGCAATTATTCCATAATTAATTTTTGTTATAATCAATAATTGTCAAAATCTATTTTAGCAACTTTAATTCTCCTATAATTGCTTTCCAAACCTCTAGGCCAACCTTAACCTTAAGGCTTATTCTGGAAATAGTTTGGTCTATTACGAATTTGTCCATATTGGGTCAAACCCCACTTTTGAATTTATTCCGGTAGATCTGGATCCAAACTTGAAATTTTGGTCCAAATAAAGACATCTTGAAATATAAGTGAGACCTATAAAGTTATTAATTTGACGCCTACCAGATATTTTTCTTCCCCCAAAATTAAGTCATTTTTCAAATTCACTAACTATTATCTTATACTTTTTTTTTAATCATTTTAATATTTCGTTGAGACCATTGTCTAAATTGAATTTCAAAAATTTTAAATCAATTTTCTAAATTGAATTTAAAATTTTTGCCAAGAACTCTTAAATCAATTTTTAAGATCGAATAAATATCTACATAACCTAACCAAAGATTTTCCGTCATAGCCCTAAAACTTTGAGGTCCTTAATTAATATCTTCTTGTCGTGACAGGAACAAAGACCACTTGTGTCCCTTTGCTATGTATCGTGGTCATGCATACAGAAAGGCCAACTCACTTGGTTGTCATATTGCATTTTCTGGCCTAACATCTTTCCTATTATGATGTGTTGTGTGTTTTATTTCATGAAAAAGGCCATTGAATGCATTAATATTGGAGAAGTGTATATGAGTCGAGTTAGATATTGTATTTTTTAAAATTTGAATTAATTCATTATCAAGTTTGAGATCTTGCAAAATGAACCATCTTAAAGGGACTTTAATCAAGTTGAAATAACTTCATGTACTTTTTATTTTTTAATCTGAGTGGAGCCCAAAATGATGTTCAAAAGTTATCAAATCATAAATATTGTTCAAGTTTATTTGTTACACATAATAGTTCAAGTCCAAACGAGCTTTTATCTCTTGAAGCTAGGCTAAATTTCAATTATTTTAATTTGTTTTCAGTTATAAATATAGGCTTGATTTCTGCCAGATAAATAATGAGTATTGTGAGTATTTCTAAAGTTTGATACTAGTATGTAAAGAGATATTAACTTAGAATATGTGATTTGATAGTTAGAGGCATTTAGTTCGGGTGTGTTATGTGATTTGATTACGTAGGATTGATGAATTTGAATTTTAATTAAGATTCCATATTATAAATTTCACAAGATGATCATGTGCAGATTGATCTAAATTCTATGTAGACATAAAGACTTGTTTATGTCAAAAGTTCTGGTGAACTCGTAAGTTGTGCCTTCGAAGACTTCTGAGATAAATGACCGAAATGTGTTTTATAGATATGAAGTTCAACCATTCCTGCAAAAACTAATTAAACATTGCTTCCCTTAAGTGTTGATTTTAGAAGTGAACGGTTAGAGTGCTTTTATAAAATAAATCATTCATTATTGAATAAATTGATCTTAAGGATTTGAAAGAGAAAAAAAAACTATAGGGGTGAAAAGATAAATTGTCTAGCTCAAATTGTGAATTAGTTATGAGAGGATCAAATTGCATTTGAAGATTATTTTATAAATTTACGCGTAAATTGTGAATACCACTCAGGTAAGGTTTAATTACAAAAAAATTTATTATGTATTGGCCTTCTTACAATTAATCCCTTACCCCTAAAATATTTCAATTGAAAATTATTTATATATCTTTAAATGACAATTGTACTTAAATAAATAAATTTATAAATTTTATTTCACCCAGGTCAAAGGGTGGACCCGATAACAATCTTGTTGTTATGGACGGCTACATGTGTATGCGTTGTCAAGATCCGATGGTGGGCATCCTCCTGATTTGCCTCATTAATTCGATTGGTCCTCGATATCTATGTGGCAAGGTTGTATTGGTTGAAGATAGCGTGAAGATTGATGTCTAGGTGGCAAGGTCGGGTTAGTCCACAATCCACATGCATGGTCAAGATAGCAGACAAAACTAATGTCTGTCTATATGGCAATGTCAGGTTGGTCCCCCCGAATTAGATAGCAACAAGACTCAACTGCTAGAAGAAAACCCCGTCCCGTACGTATTAATGTTGTTTCTCTACCTTGCAATTAATCTTGGTTTGAGAAAAAAACACTTGTTGTGTAATTTCTCTTCTAAATAGTGTTCCAAGTAGGAATAGACTAGTTAATTACTCAAAAACACCAACAATATGCGTAATTTGCACAAAAAGATTTATATATTATATATTTGTTTTTTCTTAAAAGATACACAATTTTTTTTTTTCAAAAAAAGGATCATCATTCCTATTAAGTATTATTAATATATACATTCGTCCTAGAACACACGAACTTTAGAGCTCTAATTAGTGAACCTCTCCACGTCGTTTGATTTAGAATCTACTTCTATTTTCCAATGATTGATCCTTCGAGCTGCAGTACAAGCCTGTATATATACGTACAACAAAAAATAGTAATTATTATATATTTTCTGGAAGACATGACTTTTGTTTTGAAAGAGTTAATTAACTCACCTCTTTATCCCAATCAGTTCGGTAGACAATCCAAAAAAGTATTAATGTTTGAACTACTGTTCCTGATACCATCCCGTACCATATACCCTAAAAAATTCATTGCTTTTAATTAGATGACATATTTTTATTTAAACAAAAAACTCTAATAGATTTCACATATATATATATATATATATACTTACTTTGACACCCATGTCAAGTGTATATCCTAAAATTAGACCTAGAGGAACGCCAAATATATAGTAACACACGATGTTCACATTTGCAATCAAAACTTGCCATCCAGCCCCAATAGCCACCCCTGCATTCACAAGGTCTCTTGATAATTAAATTTATAACTTCAAAATTTAATTTAAATAAATTCATAGCCAACAATTTATGCTCTTATGAAATAAATTAATTACCTGATAAAGCAGGTTGAATACTGTTGACCACAATGCAGAATGCGAGCAACGGTGTTAGCTCATACACGATTTCTTTGACTGTTGAATTTTTTGTAAATAAAGAAGGATATTGTTCCCGGAAGGCGAGAAGAATGATTGAAATTACAACCCCAATCGCGAAAGCGGATATCACCATCACCACCACAGAGAATTTTGCTGTTCTTGGATGAGCTGCTCCCAATTCATTTGACACTCTTACGCTGCACGAATAATCAATGTGTGTTTTAAACAAAATGTAAATTTCTTATGGATATGTGTATATTAATTATAAGCACATACGTACCTTATTGCTGCGTTGAATCCAACGGCGATCGTATTTGTCCACCCTAATATGTTTGTGCTGTAAATATATCAAGACACGATAAGAAACACAAGCGAATTTAATTCCTTTTTCACTAAAGTAAGCAATTGGGATTTCCAATTGAGTGAATTAAACAGTTCTGCATATATTTGCAGTATGATATTGTAACAACAAAAATATTGAAATTAGATACAAACGTTATTTTCATCAACATGCAAACTCAAAAGTCAAAACAAAATTTGCATCAATCATAATTTTAAGACAATATTTCGAAGTAGTCATTGTTGAAGTCTAATTAGCCCAAAATCCAAATAATTATTATGATTAGTGACATATCAAATTGACTTCCGTTTCTCTCTCGTCCAAGTATATAGATAAAAGATAAATGACCCTGTAATTAAAGTTCGCTGGCAAAAGAATCTTTTAATATTTACTACATGACAAATTAATGCAATACACTTGATTTGAGATTTGATGAATTTCTTTGGAGAGTGATCAATCACAAAACAAATGTAATACACTTGTTATGTGATTGGATGAGTTTGGTCAAACTTGATCTGGAGAACAATGTCTTACAACAGAACACACAATGAAAACGTTTCCCACGAGGCCACGAATCAAACCGAAAATTTAAGCCCGTGTTGAAATTGATGTGGACATGAACGTTTCCCACCACTTTTCTTTACGGTTGTATCCCAGGCCACGTCTCACTCTACACCGTCATAAAGAAAAGTGTATGCATTTATTTGTCATTGCCCAACATCATTATTATTCTATTTAGAAAGAAAAATCTTGCCATTGATGCTACATTAGTTTTTTAATTTTCCTACTTTTTTGTCCCTTTCTTCTTAAATGACCTCGACTCCATATACAATTTCTTCTCCATCTATTAACAAAACTCCTCTTCATCTATTTTTTTTTTCCATATCAAGTCCTCATAATAAAATTCTTTCATTTCAAATTATACAGATATTATGCACATGAAGACTCGTGCCAAAAGTGACTAGTTTTAATTATGGGATAAGATAGATGAGAAGATATATAATGTGAATGAAACTGTAGCATAGTGGTAATTACTGACAGAGCTGAGTCCTCGACTAAAAGGTCATGATTCAACTATTACTAATGTGAGTTTCCTCTAGTTAAATATTAGTGTTTGGTATTAATATTTCATTTGTAATACTTTGTAGTTTGTACTTTGACAGCTATTGAAATGATTGATGATAAATGTATTTTAAAAAACAAAATAAATACTTAAGAACCAACTAGAGAACAATGACCGCACTCCAAAAACTTTTATATTGAATTCTTACGTTTGTGGGATCAGTCAATACTGTCACACTTAATTACTTCAAGTGATCGATCAAAAAGTACTTTCTAAAATATATTCATGAGTAGTCATATTTTTATACATCTAAATATAGAACTGAATATTTCTAGATAGAATTAATGAATAAACATTTTGATATGGTTCCTTTTTAGTTTATGTTTATGTATTAAGATAGAATCAATGAATACACATTTTCCTATTGGTCCTTTTAGCTTATGTTTATGCATATAACATCCACATGATTGAATATCTTTCTTTTTCTTCTTATTACAAGACTTAGTATTTTATGGGACCTGCTTATAAGTTTAAACTTATAACGATATAACTTGCACTACCTACTGATGAGGGAAAAAATTGCACTTTGAGTACAACAAATTTTCTATTAGCTAGTATAAGCTTATAAATATTTTGATTAAATAGATATCAAAAGAGAACTTCCTAATTAATAATATATCACGCCAGTCGTGTCATTTACTTATTTGCAACTGTATTTATTAATTCAGCAATATGAACTAGCTAGGTAGATTCATGAAAAATTTGAAGTGACTTCTCATTGTGGAGAATTTAAATTAATTTTATATAAATTACGTGTTACTTACCAAACTGATAAAGCAGCCACAGCAACTTCTGCGTTCTTCAGATATCCAGCAAACAGGACCAATGCCATAAAATACCAAATTTCTAAACTGTCAAGAATTAAATAAAAACAGAAAGATCAAATAAAATTAATCTTAATTAAAAATTTGAAGTGTTATAGGAAACTTACACTTGAACAGCATAACTAATTTTTTTGGAACTCAGTCATGTTTTTCTTGGTGTCGTCATTTTAAAAAAGGGTCCTTTTTTATATTTAACCAATTTCTTACGTATTTATAAAAAATTCTAACTCATATCCCACTCAATCAAAAAGAAGATTTATTCACACTTGCCTTATATATAACCACTTTTTGTGATCTTTGCACACATGACATAGTATTTTAACAACAATTAGAATAATGTATTTTCGAGATTCAATCTTTTACGTGCATTGCAAAATATAAAAAGACACAAATAAACTATATGTATCATGGCATAGGCATTCATTACACAAAATAATTTCTTTATTTACCTCGTGATTAATTCACATGATATCGAAAACGGTTTGAACTAATATTTTTTTTTTTTGAGAAATCATTTTTTTCAAAGAAAGGTTTGAACTAATATTCATGAAGAAGTAAATTAAAAGTTAGCATATCGTTAGAAGACAATAAAGAAACATTCCCTCCGTTCTTAAAATTTTACTCCTATTTTATCTCAAAATAAGACTATCTTTCTTAAAATAAAAATATTTTTTTCAAGCTATCTTCTTACACATTATTTACACATAAAATAATAATATAATTAATTCTCAACCACTATTTTTAGGGACACAATTGTAAAGTTATCTCACTATTCATGCATCGAGGCCCATAATTAGTTCCATCTAAATAACTATATAAGAATCTAAGAATTCTTGGTAGGGATCTCAAAAAAAAGGAAAAAGAAGAGCTCTAGTTTATAAGTAGGCCTAATAAGACCTGACAAGGCCCACAAAGTAAAATAGACGTGGGCCGGCTCACATATAACTATAGCCTGTTATTGATACTTCTGTATTGGGTTTCCATGGCATGAAATGAATCAAACCAAATTTTTATGTGTGTCTTCAAAACACCGATTAATTTATATTTTTTAGTTTCAAATCAAAATAAAACTGTAGAGTGATTTTTATTCGTTATTATTCTTTAATTTGCAATTTTTTAAATGATTTCAAAAAATTCAATAAATATTAAAAAGTTTCTAGTATTTAATTGACAAACGAAATTTTGATTCCTGAACTTTATTTGATTATGGATGGAGTCTACATATATATTCTCCCCTTATGTTAGATCAAGTGCAAATATTCTTCTTGTTTTGCAGATAAAATGATAATTTATATGTACATGTGTTATTTATTTATTTTGGATCAGAAATAACCTGTCTATTTACGTTAAAAAAATGACAACGTGCAACCTCATTGCTCTCTTGAAAATATAATAATTCTTAATTTTCATACGAGTGCAATTAACTAATAAAGTATTAATACTATAACTTTTTTTCTAATAAAATATTTAGATTTTTCTTCTAATTTAAATGTCATAGGAGATTTTCTCTCAAAACTATAATTGTAAAGTAAGACAAATTAGTGGTTCCCAAGAATAGTCTGACTATTACTGTAGAATTGGGTGTTCGTGTCACTATATTGAAAACAACAATATAAATCAACTTTAACACGTCAATCGTCAAGTTTGTCCGTTTTTCGTAAGGCCAACACCACATTTTTTCAACGAACCCCTATGTATTTGCAGAACCGGGGTCCAATAATTAGAGAGAGAAAAAACGTAAGGGTATACTTGGATGAATCTTGGCCCGTCTAGGGAATTTCAAGATACTGAGTCAAAATTCTTTTAAATGAATTTAATGAATTTTTTCAAATCATAAAACTATCAAAAATCTATTTAGAATTTCAAAATCAAACTCTTCGAACCTATAAAACAAGGAATCGTCTAAAATAAGATTTCATTGGATGGAGAGCATATAAGATAGTTTTTCCCTTGTCGACAAGTGTCCCATTTTTAATTATTTTTAAATTATCAAATTATGAAATAACAACTATACCCTGTATTAAATTTGGGTAAGATTAACAAAGATATTATTAATTCTGTTAACATAACCAAATAAAGAAAATCATTAACTGATCGTCCTAATTATTGGAAGATTCAAAAGTTACATTATCAAAGTTATTAAGGACTATATTAAGAAAATATAAGACACAATTGACAATTTAAATTGAACTCAAGTCATCTTCTTCAAGAACGTAGATCTACATACATTTTACAGTTTCATAGTTTTAGACCGCCAATTGCGATCTGCACGACCACGCCATGGTCGAGTGGGAAAAAGTTGTGGTGGGGTAGGGTGATTGTTGGGAGAGGATCTTGTGGGTGAAGATGGTGATTGAAATTTTGAGAGGAAAAAATGGAAGAAAGAGATATTCATAAAAACTAACGAAGGACATAATCCGATATCAATGAACCGAAAATTGAAGAACATTCAAAATTCAATTGGGAATGAATGAAAAAGAAAAAGTGTAAAAGAAAAAAAAACTGAGAGAAGGGAATTATTGGGAAGTACTAATATGTAAACTTACAAGTGAACAATGTATTTTCTCTAGATTTGTAAGAAGTAAGTTTCTTTAGTTTAAGGTGGGGGTTGGAAATCTAGACATGGAGATGAAGATGGAGAGAGAAAATTTGAAGAAAGAAAATTATAGGAATAACGAAGGAGAATTTTTATTTTTTTTACTTTCTTAATCATATTTATCAAATGGGTCTTTATGTAATTTAACGAATGTCTAATTTTTTCAAATGTCCATTGCCTTGTCATCATCGGACATTTTAAAAAAAATACTACGGACCATATTTAATTTTGACCTTTTTAATGGTTAATATGAGATATCACATATGCTATTAGTTTCGACGAAATCTTATTTTAAAAAGACCAATAAAATATTAATTTAATACCTATCAACTACTTTTTCCCTCAAATCTCACTAAAAAGACATTGATTTGACACTTACCATCTACTTTTTTCCCTAAACCCCAATATACAAACCCAATTCAAGTGAAGTTTAAACTTATTCAAAACACAAAACTCAATAGTCAAAACCATCCAAACGAGGTCTTAAAGGTTTCATCGAAACCACCCAAACCATTTTTTTAAACCGAGACCAGCAAAACCGAGCTAAAACTCATTCAAATAGACCCTAAAATGTTGCAGAACTGGGGTCCAATAATTAGAGAGAGAAAAAACATAAGATGGTGTAAGTTTTGCACATATCGAGTTTAGTCGAACCGAAAACTTCTATTTGGCAAGTGAATGCACACTCGTCTTATGATTAGATAGACATTTTAAGGGATGTGATCAATCATATAACAATTGCATTAACATAAGTGCAAAAGTTTTCCGTAAGATGGAGAGAGAATTGCTTACCACATCATTACAGCTGATGCAAGTGATAGCCTAATAAAACCCCAGAGGCTTCGAAAGGCACTCAAGGTGAACCCCGACCAAGCTTTATCACACGTCCCACTAAATATATAAATCAGTTGCGCCAACACTATAAACCACCACGAGGCATCCAACACGGCCGCACCTCCGGCCATCCCCCACCCGAGTTTCAGCATAAACAACCAGCTGAACAGTACATGCAAAGCCAAAGCAGCCGCCGAAATCAAAGCCATGGCCATGATCTTACTTTGTGCCTGCAAGAACTTGGCCGTTGGAAAATTCATCGCGTAAGCAAAGAGTTGAGGAATCATCCAAAGGGCGATTTTCCCGGCTGCTCGTGCTATATTTTCCTTTTGGCCGATCAATAATAAGAACGGTAACGCAAAAATGTATAGGAACATTAATAGAGAAGCAGTGCCAAGGAGTATGATCCATGATCGTTGCAAATAGACGCCAAGCATGCTAAGTTGCCCGGCTCCATAGGCTTGCCCGCATAACGTTTCAACCGCACTTCCCATTCCCAACTGCGGAATCAAATCGTATGCATTAATCGACTTGACATACACCAAAATGACAAAAATATGTATGTTACACCCGTACGTCGTCCTCCCTAAATTTTTATTCTTGTTTCATTTTTTAGATGTTCCAAAAGAAAAGAAAAATTACGGAAGAAGAGATCTTGTCATGGTGACAATACTAATCAGGTTGCAAGACATGTCATTTATTTTGTGATTTAATACCAGTAATTCTCTTAGTTGGGTATTCTTTATACTATTTTTTAAATTTTACTAATAATCAAATATAATTTTTTATGTATAAGTATTATTTCGCTAAAAAGACAAAACAACTCTCTTTTTGAAAATCAATCTTCACAAAAAGAAAGAAAATCAATCTAAAAAAACAAAACTCTGTTTCCGAAAATGGAGTTAAATGTTTTCTAAAACACTCTTTTACATAAGTTATAATTTAATAACTTTTATAAAATAATACAAATAGTAATTGATGACCTCTCAACCACTATTTTTAAAAGTTAAAACTCTATTTCGATAATAAAAAAAGCAAAAATAAAGGGACAGATAAGGTAACACGATAAATTGAAAAACACTATATATATATGTAGAGTAATTAATTAAATATACCATAACGCCGAGAGATAAACCGGCGATGACGGAGTTCTCGATGGAGAAGGCGGCGAGGTCAAGAGTGCTGACGTGGCCGGAGAAGGTTTGGGTGAAGGCGCCGAGTGAGTATTGGCAAAGGGAGGTGAAGATGGCAGGTCCGGCCAAATACCATAGCTTCCGAGACTCCAACATGAATTCAAATAAAAAGGTTCGGAATCCATCTATCGGTGGAATGTCATCGAATCCGAACTCAAAAGAAAATGATGATTTCGCGGAACGGAGTTCGGTATGGACGTTGGTTTGTTGTTCTTGAGGCACCGGCTGATCATCAAATATTAATTCAGCTTCTGAGGGCGAGAGAAGTGGTTGATTGGGGGTGGTGTCTTCCATTCAACTTATTCGGTGTTGTGCGGGTGTAATTGGAATTGGGTTTTACGCATGGATTGCCCATGTAAATGGTTTCTCTATTTATCAAGGCAAGGAGAATATTCTAGTATTAATGTGGGAGAAGTCAATTTTGATTGTGACTCATCGTTCTAGTGGAATGAACTAGTTCTCGTAATGTCATGTACGAATTCTCGTTAGAAGAGATTTCAGCATAATGTCATCTAAGTCAGATTTAAGACCTGAAAATACTTGAAAACCAAAAAGAGAAAAATTGGAAATAATTTTTATGAGGAAAACCACCCAACTTATCCTATCATGAGACGATTATAGTGTATATATTTTGTGATTGGTCAATCTCATTATTCAACCCCAAAACAAGTATATTGTGCTCTTTGTAAATATTATGTGTTCAATCGAACTAGGTTTGAGCAAAAAATATTTATTATACACATGTATTAACCAAGAACAAATTAGGATATATAAACATTCTATACTATCATTTTCCTAAAATGTAATATCCATACAAAATAATTTTCAAATGTTTAAAATGTACGAAAAAATCTTGGGTCTAGAAGCTGATTAATGAAAAAAAAAAAAGTCTAGCACAGACACTACAAGAAAAAATGAAAATTCTGACCGAAATTCCAACCGATTTTTGTAAAAATCAGTCGGAAAAACGTGATTCCGACCGATTTTCCGACCGCAAAAATCGGTTGGAAAAAATTGCGTCGGAATTAGATTCTGACCGAAATTCCGACCGGTTCAAATTCCGACCGAAATTCCAACCGATTTAAAATCGGTCGGAATTATATTCCAACCGATTTAATATCGATTGGTAATTATTCCGACCGATTTTGAATCGGTTGGAATTTTCGAAAAAAAAATAAAAAAAATTAGTTTTATTCAATGATATTTTCCCACTAAAAACCCTAAATTATAATTCAACCCCACATTAATTCCTTAATTCAATTTTTAAGCACACTCAACAATTTCAAACACATTATAATTAATAATAAAATCTAACAATTTCAAACAAACTATAATAACCAAAATTAAAAATTTCTACAACCAAAATCTAACAATTTATATTAATTTCAAACACACCATACTAACAAAATCTAACAATATCTACTAACAATTTCTACAACCAATTTCTAACATTTTATACTAACAATTTCTACAACCAAAGTCTAACAATTTCTACTAACAAAATTTAGATTTATACTAATTTCAAACACACAACAATTTATACTATACATAAATCAAAATAGTATATATATATATATATATATACATACCTTCAAGAAGAGAGAAGAAGAAGGGAGAGATGAGGTGGTGGTCGGCCGGAAGTGTTGCTGGTTGGTCGGAAGATTGAAACTGTGGTTATGGCCGGAGGAAGATGGAAGGGAGTAAAATGCCGGAATTTTTTTTTTCTTCTGTACTAGTGGCTGCTGAAATGAGCAGCCCCAACATTTTTTTTTATATAGAAGTTTATTCAGACCGATTTACAAATCGGTCGGAATTTTTGAATTCAAATTATATATTTAGCCGCGACTTTTTTTTTAAAATAAATTAATTATTCCGACCGATTTTAAAATCGGTCGAAATTATTCCAAGCAAGATGAGTAGTTTATAGTCGACTCAATATCGACGAAACCCCCATTCCACGCTTTGTTACCGGTCGATTGAAGGGGGGTGACTACCCGGTCATAGGCTGCTAGCTACTATGAAAGTCATGCAGGCGGGTAAAGTGAAAGCCAGCTCTCGCTGACCTGACCGACTACTGCATTTCATAAACAACTTAACTCATAGGTATACTTAACTAGATATTCCGTAGGCTTGACTTGACTACGCCTCTTTAGTTAGAAGTAGGAGGGAGATGAAGGGCCGCCGCACCGATCATTCGGGGGGAGGCGGGAGTCCAACCCGAGAGTACAACAAGGATCAAAGAACGTCTTAAAGCTCGCCTCTTTGCTTTCCGAATCGGACCTAAATGGGAATGACATGAAAAGTCTTTTTCAAAACCTAGCATTGTGGCATCTATAAGAGACGAAGACGAGTCGGTGTCAGCAGAGGATTTGCAGCATTTACTATTTTTTTTTAAACAAAGATAGTATAAAATTCCAACCGATTTTGAAATCGGTTGGAATATTTATTTTCGTTGTTTTTAAAAAAAAAAAACATATTCCAACAGATTTTGAAATCGGTTGGAATATTTTTTAAAATTCCAACCGATTTTAAAATCGGTTGGATTCCTTTTTTTTTTTTTAAAAAAGAAAAATTTAAGAAACATAGTGTAAAATTTCAACCGATTTTAAAACCGGTCGGAATTTTTTTCTTTCTTTTTTTTTTTTTTAAAAAAAAACGTAGTATAAAATTCCAACCGATTTTGAAATTGGTTGGAATATTTTTTCCAACCGATTTTGAGATCGGTCGGAATATTTTTTAATATTCCGACCGATTTAAAATCGGTTGGAATTAATTACGACCGTATTTTTTTCGGTCGAAATTCAATGAAATTTCAACCGATTTTTGTTCGGTCGGAATTTTTCAGTTGGAATTCTTCATTTTTCTAGTAGTGTCATTTTATTAGTTTACTACACCCATTCGATAATTAAGTTGATCATATGATGACTATTGTCAATTTTTTAAGTTTACAGAGGGTTATTGTCAATTTTTTTAAGTAAATAATCAATTTTTCTCATTTTTATTCAAAAAAAAAAATACTTCATATATATATATATATATATAGAGGTATATTAGTCTCTTCCCTTAAAAAATAATGAAGAATAATTGCACTTATAGTGAGTAAACATATTACTGCACCGGATGCAAATAAATGTATTTGACTGTTTAACGCATGATTATTTTTTTGGTAATAAAAATTACACAAGAGGTTTTCTCTATTTAAAAATAATATAGGGGTGTTTCCGCATTTCGCTCTATGAATATTTGAAGATATAAGATCATCTCCAACATTTAGTTTAAAAGATATTATCTCAAAAATATAAATGATGAACTGTATTTAGACACAATTTCTTACTACTCACTTCAACAACTAGTTTTTAGTTCAACACATCACTTTTAACTAACCATTTTTAGCCAAGGGATATTAATTTTTCGTGAAGTACATTGTAAAAAGTGTTTTTTTTGGGTCAGATTTGGCTTCTCATTTTCAAACATCTTTCAACCCATTGCAAAGTAGTCATAACTCCTTTTTTAACATTTTTTTAATTATAAAGGAGATGTTGGAACGACCGTTTCCGCAAAGAAAAGGTAATATTTGTGCTGAAATTTAATATTATAATATTCAGATTGTTGTCACTAAATATATACCTGTAGTAAAAGTTTTAAGTTAGTCGTTCAATATATTATTACTAGATTTTTACAATTATTAAGTATGACATCATTCCAGACATAATAGAATACACACACTTCTGGAACAAGCTGCAAAGCTGTAAGATAACTAGGAATCCACCTATCCTTGCATTGAATGGCCGAAGAAGGCGAAACTGCCGTGTGTCATTATTATTGTTGGGAAGAAAGGGTGAAACTATCTTTAATGGGGAAAAAAATAGAGAATCATATTCCATCCAACAATAATTGAAAAATTCTTATATAGATTAGGTTTATTATATTTGCATAGATTTTCTGATTAAAAATTCATCACACTATTAATTTTAATTGGTAATATGATGTTATAATATAATAATTTTATAATCACAAGATCCATACAAGAATTTTCCTCAATATGTAATTATACATTTCTTCAACAGTTACTTACACCCTCTCAAGTTTGGTGAAATTATAAATTCAATCTCTACAATTTCAAAAGAGTGTTGGGTCAACTTTTCCAATTTTGTCTCATAGTTTGTTTGCAAAGAATCCTAAGTTAAATTTCACGTCCGCGTCTTAATTTGTTGGAAAGAAAGGGTGAAAAAGGATAGAGAATATTCCATCCAACAATAATTGAAAAATTCTTACATATAGATTAGGTGTATTATACTTGATAGACCTTTATAATTGATAATGTAGTGAAATTAATCACATTATCCATGTAAGGATTTTCCACAATAATTATACATTTCGTCAACAATTACGTCCACACTCTCTCAAGTTTGGTGAAATTATAAATTCAATCTCTACAATTTCAAAAGAGTGTTGGGTCAATATAGGTAAAAGACCTAGAAGACAAGGATCATTTTTTTACAATGATGTATTCTCATGAGTTGTCCAATTACCTTCTCTGAGACGTGCCTAGTTGTAAACTCCTCAAAGCTACCAGATGCCTCTTTGATAGGCGTGTACATAAACCCGCCACAACCGACCCGACCCGACCCGTCTCAACCCGCCCACAATCTGTTGGTTTTCATTTCTAATATAATCAATGTCAGGTTGGTACGTAATTCGTAAACCCATATGATATAGGTTCAATGACACCTTGATAGTTAAAAAACCGTACGTAATTCGTAAACCCATATGATATAGGTTCAATGACACCTTGATAGTTAAAAAACCGACTTGCCCGCAACCACTTAATCATTTTTTATGTACTTTTATTCATGGAGGAAAAAACACTTTTGGTCCCAAACTTTACCCCAGAAAACACATTTGGTACCATGTTTTTCAGAAAAACAGATTTCGTACCACAATTTACATACTCTTTGGATGGAATTTTAGCGCGTGACTGTCACGCGCACGTTAAGTTCAAAATTGGCACGAGTTTTGCACGTGATAATTCGGTCAGGGGGTGAAATGCAATTTGGGCAATAAAAACCTAGAATTTTCCCTCTATTTTTGCTTCCAACTAAAGTCTTTCCCTCCATTTTTGTTTCTTCTTATACAACCCTTCCCTCCATTTTTTCTTTCTCACTCAATCTCTTCTCCAGCAGACAACCTAAAGAAAGAAATAAAAACATAATACCTTGAACCTCCATAATCAACAAAATGTCATCTTCAAGCTCCAATTCAAGGCGTTCATACAATACCCCTACAAAGGAATTGACGTGTTTTTGCGGCCTACCCACTCCGCTTAGGACAAGTTGGTCTGATGATAACCCTGGAAGACGGTTTTATGGTTGCGTGAACTACCGTAGGGAAGATGGATGTCGTTTCTTTGAATGGGAAGATGAGCCCATGTGTGCAAGGTCAAGGGCTATAATACCTGGTTTATTGCGCAAAATTAACAAATTGGAAGTTGAAATCAACAAAAAGGATGTTGAAATCAACAAAAAGGATGAAGAAATCAACAAAAAGGATGAAGAAATCACCCTTTATGCTGGAGAAATTTCGAAAAAGGAAAGGGAAATAGTTGAGCTGAAAAAAAACATAAACTTGGGGACTGGGATGATAATCTGGAAATTCGTTGGCCTTATGTTGATGATGATAATCTGGAAGTTCGTTTTGTAGAGAGAATTGGGGACTGAGATGCTTGATGAAGGGTGGTTAGTGTTTGTGAAGAATAAGGCTAGTTTAGTTAAGTGTGATTTTGTAATGTTATAAGTAATTTAGTACTTTTGTAATGTTTTTAATTGTAATGTTCCAAGTTCTAAGTTAATGTTTAAGGTATTTTTTGTGCATTGTTTGTTTGAAGTAAAATTTGCAATGATTAGTAAGTTTGTACTTGCAATGCTTGGAGGATGGTTTTGATGTGTTTGAACTTTGAAGGGCTTTTTTGCTCTATTTTATGTTGCTGCAGCAGCAGTTTTGCACTATCTTGTGCTCATTTTTTGCTTCATTTTTTGCACTCTTAGGGTCATTTTTTGCTGCATTTTTCCGAAGTCTTTTGGTCATTTTTGCTGCAGTTTTGCATTGATTTAATAGGCAAGTTGGGCTCTGTTTTGCTGCTTCATCACAAAACACCCAAATATCAATATAAGTTCATCACCCAACTCATCCTCAACACAAAACTATATCTAACACCCAAACATCCATTTCAATCACAATTCAAGACACAAAACACCCAAAGATCAATATGAATTCATATCCCAAATCATCTTCAAACATCCAACACTGTAATTCAAACATCCAACACCCAAACATCCAACACTGTAATTCAATCACCATTTCATTACAATCCACCACTGTATAACACCATTTCATTACAATCACAAAAAACACCATTTCATTACTAGATTTAACATAATAACACCATTTCATTACATTCCACCACTGTAATTCACAAAAAACACCATTTCATTACAATCCACAACTGTAATCACAAAAAATTGGATATTCACCCAAACTTCACAAAAAACATACAATTCAAGGCAAAATAAATGAGATAAATCAATCTAAATACACCCCTCTGCAAAACAAAACTACTAATTGTCTTTTAATTCTACTTATGAGAACTTGAATCCTCATTCTTAGATTTCTTAGGTTTTCTAGAGCTTGTGCATGCAGCCTGTAGGTTTGACAATGTAACAAACTTCATTCCATCCTTCACAATGACTGGAAAAGGCAGTGACCCTGAACTTGCAGCATGCCCTGAATGTTGGCTTGTTTGTGGTTGATAATTTGTTGGAGCATGGCCTCTTATATTTGCTCTATGTTGCATAGGTGTAACCTGAAACATGAGGATATGTTAGGCTACTTAATATAATAACTATTAAACATCATTTCAAGGTGAAATATCTTACATTTGGAACAAATTGCAGTCCTTGAGGTGGCCTAAATGCTGAAGTAGACTGCAGTCCTTGAGGGGGTCTAAACACTGATTTTGTATGCAAAAATTGAGGTCCTCCAACAGCTGCATTAGCACCAGATTGCATTAAAACTGCATTCTCTTTACCTTTAGCCTGAAAAAAATTGATAAAAATCACAAATAATGAACAGACAATATTTTCTCTAAAAGATTTGATAAAAATCAAAAAATATACTTAAATCATTGAAAATATTCCTAACAAAAGTACCTTGGATACCTGACTTGGTGCACTTTGACTTGCACTTGTATCAACATGGGAATCCTTCCGACTGGTTTGGCTTGTCACACCAATATTTTCTGCCTCATCATCTATTGTTTTCCTCTTTCTTCCCTTTAACATTCAAAGAAAACATGTTAGTAACATATAAGTCAAAAAATATTTAAAAAATAAATAAGGCACTGGTACTTATAGCTTCTACTGGTATCTCTTGAAATTGACCAGGAACTTCATGCATCACTTGTGCTTCTTCTTGATTTTCAGTTGGTGGAGCTTCTGGCATTTGATTTTCTGTTTGTCTCTTTTGGCATGTCTTCTTGTTGTGCCCTTTTCTGCCACACAACTTACATGTCATTCTGAACTTCTGTCTTCTCATTTTTTTCTGATATTTCCTCTGTTTTGCTGCCTTCTTATCTTTTTCATATGGGCATTTCCTTCTTGATTTTGCTGGTCTTCCCCTCTTTTTCAAAAATGTGGGTGGAAGTGGAGGAATGCGGTTGCTCTTAGCCCACAACACAGGTCCATAATTGGCATCAATTTGTGATCATACACTTTCAAATATGTCTCAACACTGTAGGCTTTG
Organism: Penstemon davidsonii; assembly: GCA_034814905.1. Taxonomy (NCBI): domain Eukaryota; kingdom Viridiplantae; phylum Streptophyta; class Magnoliopsida; order Lamiales; family Plantaginaceae; genus Penstemon; species Penstemon davidsonii. The sequence continues at coordinate 31,945,134 of JAYDYQ010002533.1, read as the reverse complement.
TCTACAAAATCCATTGGATCTTTGACCATGTAAGTGATAGCACTCATGCCGTGCTTGCAAGGAATGCCAGAAATATCCCACCTCCTACATGTGCAAGTGTGGTTATGCAAATCAATAATGTAATGTTGGCCACTCTCAGAATGAACCTCAAAGTGCCAATCATCTGATTTTATGGCAATGCATGATGCTGCTTGTATAACCCTTTTCTCAACCACTTTTCTAATTTTAGGCCCAACTTTACAATTTTCCCATCTCTTTCTTGCAACATCTCTGTTCTTACTCATCCTACCCATTATGTACTGTCTAATCCATTCCAATAATGTTAAAATAGGCATCCCTCTTGCATCTAAAATGCATGAATTAAATGATTCACACACATTATTGAGCAAGGCATCACACTTAGGAAATGGATCTATAAAAGCCCTAGACCAATGGGCAGGAGGCCTCTCCTCAAACCATGCAGCTAGACCCTCATCAAGCAATAATAATTCTATAAACTTGATCTCAAATTCAGGAATTGTTGAAGCTCTGGCTGCAGCCCATACTTTGTCTTCAAATTCTTTTCCCTTTAAGCCATCTTGTTTCATGTTTCCTATCAAATGTCTTACACAGAACCTATTGTCTGAACCTGAAAACACTATCTTAAAGGCACTTAGTAGACCTTTCTGCTTGTCAGAGATGAAGGTGTAACAATCATCTCTCTCTATCATCAGATCATCTTTAAGCAGCTGCAAAAACCACTCCCATGTATTTGTTGACTCAGTCTGAACAAGAGCATAAACTAATGGGTAAAACTGGTTGTTTGGGTCAAATGCAACAGTTGTTAAAAGTACCCCTTCAAATGGTCCCCCCAAATGTGCTCCATCCACACCTATAATAGGCCTACATCCTGCATTGAAACCTTGCATTAATGCCTTGAAGCCCACATAAAATCTATCAAATTTTTTTCTCCCTTCACTATCACAAGCTTCTGACTGTTTTAAAATAACAGTTGACCCTGGGTTTTTGTCCCTAAATTCATTTGCATAATCCCACAACTGACCAAATTGATCATCAGGGTTCCCTTGAATTGCTTGCACTGCTTTTCTTTTGGCTCTGTAAGCCTGAGATCTGGAAACATGGCATTTTATCTCTTTTATTGCTTCAATCCTGAAACCCTTGACATCTCTGTTTGGATCAATCCTAAACAACTCCTCATACTTTCTTGCCAACCATCTTGACTTCACATTTCTGCAATGAGCATCAATCCCATGCTCATGATTGCATGTGAATGGATTGCATCCCTGAATTGCTTCCTATTACTAAACAACTGTTTCAACTCAAATGTTGGATTGAATATTGTTTCAGGATCAAATTCAGGGTATACTTCATCTTCCTCATCATCAGACAAGGGCCTCCATTTCATTTCATCATCAGTAGACAGAATGCCTTCTTCTTCCCCCTCTTCATTTTCTTCCTCATCTTCAGTTTCACCACTGTCTACATTGTTCTGGAACGTGGTCTCATCATCTTCAGAACTATCACTCTCAGTTTGCTCATATTCACTATCACTTAGCTTTGATTTCCCCCTGTTTACTGACTTACCATTTTTTGAAATAACCCTATCATCAGAGTCATCTTGCACTGGGATTTCAAGCTCCTCTTGTACATGGTTTTCAACTTGTACTGGGATTCCAAACTCCTCTTCCACTTGAACCTCAACTTGCACTGGACTGTCTTTATCCCCATTTTGCAAGTCCTCTTCCACTTGAACCTCAACTTGCACTGGACTGTCTTTATCCCCATTTTGAAGGTCATCTTCCACTTCTTTATCCCCATTTTGCAAGTCCTCTTCCACTTGAACCTCAACTTGCACTGGACTGTCTTTATCCCCATTTTGCAAGTCCTCTTCCACTTGAACCTCAACTAATCTTTCTTCTTTCTCCTCTACACAGCCTTTCTCTACAGCCCTTTGACTCAAACTTAGATGTCTTACTGGTTGGCTTACATAAATGTTAATAACAGTTTTTGCTCTATCAACCAATGTAACAAACTCAGTTTCATGTTCACAAACTCTTAAATTTCCAAACTCATTCAATCCTATAATAGTTCTTAACCCCATAAATGCCAATCTCATTACAGAGGTAATCTAAGTTTTTGCGAGATATTTCTCTATAGTCAAAATAATCAACACACTTAAAACTACCCCCCTCATACCCTGTATTAGGATAATGCCTTAAAGACCCACCATAATAAATCTTCAATGTACGCAGGGTTTTATCTACAATACAAAAAATAAAATTTTTAAGCCATTTATTAAGCCAAACAGTAGAAACAATTAAGAAGAAGACAAATAAGTACACAAAAGATTCTCAAGGGCACAAAAGCAGATAAAGAAAGATGTTTCCTATTAAATATTCAGCCAAATGGACATGGAATCAATCTACCTACCCATGTTTGTGCCCATTATTGTTAAATATTCACATGTGCCCAACATTTACCCAACAGGAACGGGACCACTTCAATAGAAAAATTCTTAGCTGCAATCGTTGTCATCTACATTTGGGACCCCTATAATAAACAAAAATCCTAACCCACACCCCAAAAATTCCAACAAAGTACAGAGATTCTTTCAATTTTCACTTTCGAGTAAAATAACTTACAATTATATTTTGGGGTTGGCATGTAATTGTGCCCCACCTTCCGTAGCAATCCCATGGTAGATTCACCTGTCAAATTGACTTCTTTATCATTCATTGTGAGAAATTTTGATCAATTTTGGGAGAATTTTTTTGGGAGATTTTTTTGTGTTGAGACGGGATTTTTAGGGCAAGAATTTGGGGATTTTTTTTGGGAACGATTTGAAAATGGACGTTGAAATGTTCTGCCCAAATTGCATTTCACCCCCTGACCGAATTATCACGTGCAAAACTCGTGCCAATTTTGAACTTAACGCGCGCGCGTGACAGTCACGCGCTAAAATTCCATCCAAAATTTAACGGAGACACTAAATGTGTCAAGAGTATGTAAATTGTGGTACGGAATCTGGGGGGGGGGGGTGGGGGGGGGGGGGGGTGGGGGGGGGGGGGGGTGGGGGGGGGGGGGGGTGGGGGGGGGGGGGGGTGGGGGGGGGGGGGGGTGGGGGGGGGGGGGGGTGGGGGGGGGGGGGGGTGGGGGGGGGGGGGGGTGGGGGGGGGGGGGGGTGGGGGGGGGGGGGGGTGGGGGGGGGGGGGGGTGGGGGGGGGGGGGGGTGGGGGGGGGGGGGGGTGGGGGGGGGGGGGGGTGGGGGGGGGGGGGGGTGGGGGGGGGGGGGGGTGGGGGGGGGGGGGGGTGGGGGGGGGGGGGGGTGGGGGGGGGGGGGGGTGGGGGGGGGGGGGGGTGGGGGGGGGGGGGGGTGGGGGGGGGGGGGGGTGGGGGGGGGGGGGGGTGGGGGGGGGGGGGGGTGGGGGGGGGGGGGGGTGGGGGGGGGGGGGGGTGGGGGGGGGGGGGGGTGGGGGGGGGGGGGGGTGGGGGGGGGGGGGGGTGGGGGGGGGGGGGGGTGGGGGGACAGTGCTCAGTCGCAGCAGCCGTTCTGCAGAAAAGGTACAGTACTCGAGGATTTGACAACTGGCGAACTCTCAACGGGCAGATTTTCAAATCCTTAGTATAAATAGTTCAGTTCGTGAGATTGAAGAAGACAACAACACAATTTGAGAGCAAAAATCTGAAGCAGAATTCTTCTAAGTCTCAAACTCAAGAACAGAACACTCATCAGCCGAGTCATTTGTTGACGAAGCAAAATCGAGAGAAAACAGAAAATACTTGTAAAATCTGAGTGATTTTGTACATCTGTGTTGTGAGGAGTAGATATCAATCTCAGTGAGCGATATTACTTCAGAGGATAGGAGTTTCTTTGTGATTTCCTATTGTGAACTTACGGCCATTTCATTTGTTGTTTGGCGTAAGCATTGTATACTGTAATCTGCGTGATTTAGTATAACCCAAGATCTAAGTGACTTGGAAGAGTGGACTAAAGGATTTATATCCATATAACCACTATAAAAATCCTTTGTGTTTTTAACTTGCATTAATTTCTGCATATTTTAAAGAACAGCTTTAAAAACACTTAAAAAGGTTAACTGTTGGAAAAGTTTTAAAAGGAGTTTGTTAAAACTGGGGATAAAACTATTTCAAAGTTAAGAAAACTACTTGTGAAAACACTTGATAAATCCGCTGCAAGTTAGTTTATTTTGAAACTCTGATTTTGATAAAATCAGCTGAGTGAAATCAGAAGAGTGGTCAACTCTGCTGTTCAAAGCTTTGTGCTAGATCAGCTTAGTCTGCTTACTGTTCTCGATCAGCTTAGTCTGCTCAACAGAAAAGTTAGAGAATTTTAAAAAGGAAATTTTGAAGAGGTCTATTCCCCCCCCCCCCCCCTCTAGACCTCATCTGACCACTTGGGACCAACAAGTGGTATCAGAGCAGGTGGTTCATCTGAATCATTTGCCTGATCAACGAGCTTGATCCTTAAGTGTTTTTCAAAGGTTTTTAAAAGTTTTCAAAAGAGCATCTTTTTGAAAATAAAACTTTTTTAAAAATGGACTGTATCAGCCTAGTTCCCCACATAGGCGGTATGAGCTTTGAGGACTGGAAGATACGCATGGAAATTTTCCTTGCTGCTTACAATGACAATATGTACCGATGCATAACTCAAGGTCCAATCAAAGTTACAAAGAAAATCATGGTTGACGGCGTAGAGAAGGTCGTTGAAAAAGATGTTGAAGAAATGACACCTGACGAAATCAAGCTGAATAATCTTGATAAGGTTGGAATCTTCATCATGACCAAGGCCCTGGACAACGAAAGGTTTGACAAGGTCAAACACTGCAAAACATCTAAGGAGATGTGGGACAAAGTCCGTGACATGAGCGAAGGAAACGAATCCATAAAAGAACACAATCTGAGTGTCGCCATGGAGAAGTTTGATAACTTCAAAATGAAACCTGGAGAGAACATTGACCAGATGGACTCAAGGTTTACAAAAGTGTTGAACAACGTGCTGAAATTGGGCAAGACGTTCTCTGATAAGGAGATCAATGTCAAAGTTCTAAAGGCGCTGCCACCAAAGTTCAACATGAAGGTCACAGCGATGGAAGAATCAAGGGATCTGGGGAAGATGTCCCTGACGGAGCTGTTTTCTGTACTCAAGGCGTACGAGTATAAAATACCAAGGATGGGAATAGAAGAGACCTCAACTTCTGGCCCCACTGCTGCACTGGTCGCTGCAGAAAGAACAAGAAGATCAGCCGGGAGAACTATAGAAGTGGACTCATCTGATGAGGCCATAGTGTTGAAAAAGAAAGAATACTCTGCTGACGATGTTGCGTTGTTACTGAACGGGTTCAAAAAGTTCTACAAGAGAAAAATGAAGAACAAATATAACAATGCTTCTACTTCTAAACCTACCTCTAATTCTCATGATATTAAGGATGATTTTAAATCCAAAATGATGTGCTATAATTGCAGGAAATTGGGACATTTCATCAAGGACTGCCCATATCCAAAAGCTGAGAAGTACACGGAGGAGGAAAATAAACAAAGAAAAGAAAGAAGAGAGAAGAGATACCAAAAGAGCAAGGTGCTGTTGGCTGAAGCTGAAAAGATGGCAGCCATCTACTCATCTAACACAGAATCTGGCACTTCAAGTGATGACTCTGTTTTTGATGACTCACCTGCACTGCTCTGTCTCATGGCAAAAGAATCTGAAGATTCTGACAATGAGGTAATACTCTCTGAAAGTGAGCTTGAACTGTTTAGCTCATTTGAGCAAATGATGAACAACAAAGTAGATGTTGTTAATGAGCTTGCTAAGCTTAAGGACGAGATGATTCTGCTGAAAAAGCAAAATGCTAAGCTGAAACTTAAGGTTGAAAAACCTGAAGAATCAGCCATGTATAAAAAGCTTTCGCATGAATGTGAATCTCTGAGAGCTGAATGTGAAATGTATAAGGGACAAATTCAGGAACTTGCAGCTAGAATATCTTTACATAACAAGTCGTCTGTTCCTAAGTCGTCTGTTGTGTTAATAGATAAACCAATTGAACAGAGTACTCCCTTAGTAAAAGAAAGTTTAGAACTGAACAAAGCTGAGAAGTTTATATCTGCTGATAATAGTAACATTATCTTATATGTTCAGACTGCTAAACCCATTTCACCTGAGATTGAGAAAAAGGAGATAAAAACTCCTAAGGCTAAGAAGGGTAAAAAGCCTGAAAATGAAAAACAGACTGGTAAAACCAAACAGCAGAATAGCCCCAAGAAGTCTGCTGATAAAAGTAAAACCAATCAGACTAGTAAAGCTAAGTCGTCTGTTAAAGAGCAAGTAAAGAGCAAACCTAAGAAGCAAAGAAATTATTACAAAAATGCTTGGTATGGAAATGAGTCTTATTATGTGCAACCTGCTTATCCACCTTATTATGCTGCACCTCATTATCCACATCACTATGCTGCATATCCTGCTCACCAACCAATGCATGCTTACCCTGCTTATCATGCATCATATCCTGCTTATGAGCCTTATCATCATCATAATGATTATCAACATAATATGCCTGCTGATTATGATGTAAATGAAGTTGCTCATGCTCCTGCTAAGACTGCAAAGCCTAAGAAGCCTAAGACTTTAACATCTTGGGTTGTCAAAGGTGATACTAATCCACCAGGACCCTCTCAATAAAGGGTACCTAAAACATTTTATTTTGTTTTGTAGGTTAGGATTAGGAGTAGGAGTAAAGTAGCGAAGAAATGGTACTTGGACAGTGGATGTTCAAGGCACATGTGTGGAGACATACATGAACTGGCAGATGCTGTTGCTGTAAATGGTCCAAGAGTTACTTTTGGAGACAGCAAAGAAGGCAAGGTTGTAGCTGTTGGAAAGCTTATCAAAGGAAACATAGAGATATCTGACGTCTCTTATGTTAGTGGCCTGAAATACAATCTGCTGAGCATAAGTCAATTTTGTGACAAGGGATTTTCCGTAGTGTTTTCATCAGATAAGTGCTATGTTGAACAAGTTGGAACAAAGAAGGTCATTCTATCTGGAAGAAGACAGGGAAACATCTATGTAGTCGACTGGAATTCTGTGGACAAGAATTCAAATGTTTGTTTAGTGGCTTCTACACCAAGTGAAGTCAGTTGGCTTTGGCACAAAAGAATGAATCATTTGAATTTCAAGACCATAAACAGATTGATAAATAATGATTTGGTAGAAGGAATTCCAAAAACAGTCATGAGCAAAGACAAGCTGTGTGACGCATGTCAGAAGGGTAAACAAGTGAAATCCTCTTTCAAAAGCAAGAAGCACCAATCTTCAACCAGAATTTTGGAGCTGTTACATATGGATTTGTTTGGCCCTATTGATCCAATCAGCAATGGTGGAAAGAAATACTGCCTAGCTGTTGTGGATGATTTTTCAAGGTTCACTTGGGTGATTTTCATGAAGAAGAAAAGTGAAACCAAGGAACTGCTTACCAATCTGATGGAACTGATCCAGAATGAGAAGAGTCAAAGAATAGTGAAGATCAGATCAGATAGAGGGACTGAGTTTACAAACTCTACTGTTGAAGAGTATTGTAATTCCAGAGGAATCAGTCATGAATACTCTGCTGCCAGAACCCCTCAACAAAATGGAGTTGCTGAAAGGAGAAACAGAACTCTAAAGGAGGCTACCAGGACAATGATAGCCGAAGCAAAACTGCCCCAAAGATTCTGGGCAGAAGCTACAAATACAGCATGTTATACACAGAACAGGTGTATGATCAACAAAAGTCAAAACAAGACACCTTATGAGCTATGGAACAACAGAAAGCCTAATTTACATTATCTTAGGATTTTTGGTTGTAAATGTTATGTTTTGAACAATGGGAAAAATCACCTTACTGCATTTGCAGAAAAGGCTGATGAAGCTGTTTTTGTAGGTTACTCTACTGTTAGTAAAGCTTATAGAGTGTTTAACAAAAGAACTTTACTTGTAGAAGAATCTATTCATGTAGTATTTGATGAACCAAGCCAATCTTCTGAAAAGAATCAAAGTGCAATCCCAGAGATATCTGCTGAACTTCAGAAATTGAGTGTGGAAAGAAATGAAGAATATGTACCCATCATACTACCTGATTTAACTCAAGCTGTTAACTCAAGTGCTGTTCAAAATCAGTCTGCTGATTGTCTAACAGAGGAGATGCGAACAGCTGACAGACCAGAGACTATTCAACAGACTACAACTGTTCAACAGACTACTACTGAAACTCCAACAGTAGTGTTGCAAGATCAATCAAGAAGTCAACATCCAGATTTGCAACCTGATCTCAGATGGCTCAGAGATCACCCACCTGAGTTAGTGATTGGTGATCCTTTGGATAGAGTGAGAACTCGAAGGTCAACTGCAAATGAAACAATGTTTGTAAGTTTTCTTTCACAAATTGAGCCTAAGTTAATTGATGAAGCTCTTGGTGATTCTCACTGGATTGAAGCAATGCAAGAAGAGTTGAATCAATTTGAAAGGAATGAAGTCTGGTACTTAGTTCCCAGACCTACTCATCAAAGAGTAATTGGCACTAAGTGGGTTTTCAGAAATAAAATGAATGAAGATGGTGTTGTCACCAGAAATAAAGCAAGACTAGTGGCCAAAGGTTATTACCAAGAAGAAGGCATTGATTTTGATGAGACATTCGCACCAGTTGCAAGGCTAGAAGCAATCAGATTGTTCTTAGCCTATGCTGCTCACAAGAACTTCACTGTCTATCAGATGGATGTGAAGTCTGCTTTTCTCAATGGAGAATTGCAAGAAGAAGTGTACGTTGAACAACCTCCTGGTTTTGAAGTTTATCAACAAGGAGACAAAGTATATCGTCTGAGGAAAGCTCTCTATGGACTGAAACAGGCTCCAAGAGCATGGTATGATACTTTATCTGATTTTCTTTTAATTAAAGGATTTCGTAAGGGTAAAGTAGATAAAACCTTGTTTACTATTGAATGGGATAAACATATATTGCTAGTTCAAATATATGTGGACGATATTATTTTTGGTTCAACTAACAAACAGATGTGTGAGAGGTTCTCTAAGCTGATGCAAAACAAGTTTGAAATGAGCATGATGGGAGAACTTAATTACTTTCTTGGATTACAAGTTAGACAGCTACCTGATGGTATTTTTATTAACCAAGCAAAGTACACAAAAGATCTGTTCAAGAAATTTGGTATGGAAACTAGCTCATCTGTTAATATTCCTATGTCCACTGGAACTCGTCTGGACAAGGATGAAGGTGGCAAGTCAGTTGACATTACCAAGTACAGAGGCATAATTGGGTCACTGTTATACCTAACAGCTAGCAGACCTGATATTATGTATTCTGTTGGGGTTTGTGCGAGATTTCAATCAGATCCTAAAGAATCTCATCTCTTAGCTGCTAAAAGGATATTAAAGTATCTCAAAGGCACACAAGAATTGGGATTGTGGTATCCAAGGGAATCAGGATTTGAACTCATTGGATATTCAGATTCTGACCTTGCTGGCTGCAAGATTGATAGGAAGAGTACTACAGGTACTTGTCAATTTTTAGGCAGTCGTCTGATCTCATGGATGAGTAAGAAACAGACTTCAGTATCAATATCTACTGCTGAAGCTGAATACATTGCTGCTGGAGCATGTTGTGCACAAATACTTTGGTTGAAGCATCAACTAGAAGATTACAATATCAAGATCAGTGGAATCCCTATTTACTGTGACAATACAAGTGCAATCTCACTTACTCAGAATACTACTAGTCATTCCAGGACTAAGCATATTGAGATCAAACATCACTTCATCAGAGACCATGTTGAAAAGGGAGATGTCATCGTTGAGCATGTTCTTACAGATAATCAGATTGCTGACATTTTCACCAAACCATTAAGTGATGCAAGATTTTCCACTCTAAGAGCGGAATTGGGCTTGTTAAAATTGGATTCATAAGCTGAGGGGGAACCTATCAGAAAACTGGGTTCAAACAGCTAACTAATCTGATATCAACAAGTATTACACTTCAAGAAGACTGACTCTCAACAGACTAGTTGACTGATGAATTCTTGAATTCAGGGGGAACGTGTAAGACTAGCGGTACTCCTGTTTTAAAGATGAAATCTTCAATGACAGTAGTTGAAAGTGTTTTAATCAGAAGATATGTTCTTAATTCTTGAAGACTGAAGATTATTTATCTTGCTGGATTGACAAACAGCGAAGGAAGATCACTAGATATTGGCTTTCACTAGTGATATATTGTATCAGACAAGTCATCTATCAGATAAGTATTATTTTACTCATCTGTTTTTATTTATGTCAGCTTATATTTAAGTGTTGTGCAAAGACGTTTTATAAGAAACACGCTTTTATAAGTAACAGACAAGTGGCGTTTCGTTTTCCCGCCCGTCTGACATATTTAATGCTATTTTGAAATCCGCGTATCACGGTCGCACGATCTACTTTTACTGTAACTGATCTGACGGTTACCACTTTTCACGGAAACCGACAAAAATTAACTTCTATAAATCCAGATCTGATCAGCTTACTACATTTTTACGCACCCTCAAATTTCAAAAGCATACAGAGCAATTCTGCAAACTATCTACTGCAAAATTTCTCTCTGTTTCTCTAAATCTTTTTCAGAATGTCTACCAAAGAAGCTGCTGCTGAAGGTATGTTCCTAAATTACCTGACGTATCATGCAACTGGAACACCACTGATGAAAGAAATTCTGGAGAAATTCAAAGCGGCTACTCTGGTTAAATTCATGGAGGCCCATGAAGATATGATTTTCAAGGAGCAAGTTATGGAATTTTATGGTTCCAAAGACGACATTGACTTTGAAAAACTGGAGATTAAAGCCAAAATTGGGGATAAAGCGATATGTGTTACCCCCAAGTTGCTGAACAAGATGTACGGGCTCTCGCTTGAAGGGTCCACTGAAATTATAACCTTAGCTGAACCGCTGGAAGCAGATTTCTGGAATATTGCTTCCAAGAAGAATCAAGTGATGTCTGGAGGCATCAAGAAAAATCAGCTGAAGGATGAGTTTCAGAGAATGGCTGATTTAGTTGCTAAAGTCCTTGAGAATTACACATTCTCGTTGGACAGTGTACCAATGAAGAGACTTCATATGATGATAGCTGTTTACTATGGGTTGAAGGTAAATTGGGCAAATATCATCTGGTATATACTTGCTGATCACAAGAAGCGTGGTCAGACTCTGCACAGGATATTCATTAGTCATCTGCTGGTAAATCTGAGATGTGATGTGACTAATGGCAAGGATGTTCATAAGGCAAAGGAGCTAAAAGTTTATGAAGCAGTAAAAATTGGTAAATCAAAAGAGCCTGCTGCTGTGCCAGAGAAGAAGCAACAGAAGAGAAAGGCTACTGAGCCTAAAATGCCTGCTGACAAAGGCAAGAAGAGCAAGACAGCTGTTCAAACAGCAAAGCCTGCTGTTGAAGCCAAAACAGTTGTGCCTAAAAGAAAGGATGCTGCTGACTTGATTGTTGATGAAACAGTCAAGGAAATCAATGAGATGTCCGTTGGGTCATCTACTGACAAAACAGTCTCAGCTGAGCTACCAGCTGAGAATGTGGCTAAAAGAACAAGGAGTGCATTAAAAGATACTGCCACATCTACTGTTCCTATTCATCATACAAAGAAAACCATCATAAAGAAAATGACGTTCGTTGATGAAGATACTGAGCTTTCTGATTTGGTTAGAAAAAGTCCTCCATCTGCTGAGAGGCCTGTTGAATCTGTGAAGGAGTCTGCTGAGAAGAAGTCAGTTGATCAAGTGAAACAGATTCCTACACCAACAGCTGAGGTTGCTAAACCTCAAGAGGATCCTGAAGTGCAGATCCTCGAGCCAATTGCTGCTGCACCTGTAGCAATAGCTTTACCAGAGACAACAGCTGCGGCACCAGTTGTTGAATCGAGAAATGCCAGAAAGAAGAGAACTGGCAAAGCAAAAGTATCAGCTTATCACAAGAAGAAGCGTGAGGAGGCTGAACAACGAAAACGTGATGATGCTGAGCTAAAGAAAGCTCTTGAAGCAAGTAAAAAGGACGCTGATGTCAAGAAAATGACAGAAGCTGAGTTAGCTGCCAAGGAAGAAGCAGACTTGGCAAAGGCATTAGAAGAGAGCAAAATGGATGCACATGGACCAAGGAGGTCTGGAGGCATCGTGATTGGAGAAAAGCCTAAGGAAGGAGACTTTGTGCTACCAAGGGCTGAACCAATTAAAAAAAAGAAGGAGGTCAGACGAGCAATTGAGATTGTTCAAAATGACTCTGTTGCCTTCAAGAGATTTGAAGCTGAGCTGGAAAGGCTGAACCAGCTGTTTCAATCAAGGACTACTTTTCTCCCAGAGAAGATCAGATACAATCGATGGAGAGAGTACAGATTGAACAAGTCTGAGGAAGAAATCCAAGCCTGGAAGGAGTTCGCTACAGAAGGACGTTGGGTCTTGAACTGGTTGCAAACATCCTCTGTTGTCAAGGCTTTAGACTCAGATTTTGTAAGGGATAGACTGCATGACTATGCTAGAGTTATTGTCAGTCAGGAGGTGAATGCTATCAAAAATTCAATTCCAAAGAAGCCAAGTCCTACTGATGATAGAATTGATAGAGCAGTCAAGATTGCTGTTTACACTACTCTGGAGAAATGGGTTGAAAGATCAAGGTTTGAACCAGGAACATCAAGTTCAACGCCCAGTCTGCCAAGTTTACAGCAAATTTGTTATGGCTCTGATATCAGTACTTATCAAGAGAAGCTGAAGATTAAACAGACTACATCACCCTTTGTACCAGCTGACTTGATTCGTTAGAAGACAGTTGTGTCTACTGATGGTATTGAGATCATTCACATAGCTGATGAGCCAGCTAGTGAAGAACAAAAGAAGGACCAAAAGGCTGAAGAGATCAACTTGGATACATCAAAGAAACTGCCTACTATGGTTAAGGACTTAGTTCCCTTAGCTTTGGAATGGAAAACTGAAGATAGTCCTGTTCTTCATGAAGCAATTGTTCAACAGGAAGAAGAACCTGCTGAACTTCCACAAGAAGAGGATCCTGCTGAATCATCACACCCTGCTCCTACTGCTGATTTGCATTCCTCGCTGATGGAATCTATCCAGCTGTTGATTGAAACCACTATGAAGGAGATGGAGTCAAGGAATAAACTGATGATTAAGCAAATGCAGGAAGAGACTGCAAAAATGGTCAAGGATGCCATTGAAGATTTTCCTCTACCACCAGATAACTCCTTAATGCTGACCCAGAGCATATTGAACATGAGCAGAGGCATTGAAGAAGTGAAGGCTGATGTAAATCATCTTCACACTGCTCTTCAAAGGAATGAAGCTGATATTGCAAGGGTCGTGAGGGTCATAACACAAGTTGGTGTGACTGGTTTATTTTTGGATCTTGTCGAGCCTTGACCCTAGGAGTAGATGTGACTGGTTTATTTTTCTATATTCCGTTCTAGGAATAAGGTAATGATCATCCGGTATGGAGTTTTGTTTTGTTGTTACGACAGGCTGAGAGTAGTGCCCGCTCCCTTGTGTTTGAGGGAGTTGGTGCGGCATTCGAAGTAGGTGCGGGTGAGGCATTCGAGTCCGATTCCTTTTCAACTGCCTGTAGGGTCGGTGGAGCTGGTTTTAAGACGAAGGAATCAAACTGCTAGATCTAAGAAACGCATCTCAATAAGCTGTCAGTAGGTTTTTTTATCGCGGCATTCTCCCTTCTAAATGAAATTCTTAGTGTACCATAGGCGGTAATCTGGCTTTAATCGATTCCCTTCCTATAGTTATTGAAGTATGGAAACAAGAACATCAGTAAGGTGTTTTCGTTCGGATACAAACATGGCAATCTACGTATGAATGTATGCCCATTACAAGCAAGGTGGAGGCTCAAGAAGAATTGAAGGTCATATATGCATGGTTATTAATGTAATAGCCTATGACCTTTAAGAACCCATTAGATTGGACCTCAATCTAATATTTGAGCAAGCATCTCAGCAAAAGTCATAAGCGTTGAAAGTATACATATCTTAGACCATTAAAAATTTTTTTTTACAGTACCATAAACTAACAAAATGGTCCACAAGTGGATCGAAAAGTCCACATGTATCCCATTAAAATCATCGTAAAAAAGTTTAGGACTCACGATCATTCTTTGCAGGAGATGGTCTTACAATTACTTTCTTTGTGAGCAATCAACACATACATAATCATGAAGTAAAGAATTGTATGGTTCTTTAAAAGATGTCCGTAATCATTCAGCGCATTTGTAATTTTTCCTTGATGACCAAGTTTATCATCCCACTTCATAATATTTTGAATCATTGAACTTCTGGTTCAACTTAAATTTTTTATCCAACATTGCTTATGGTCGCATATTTCATTTTGTTGAGAAAACCGGGATCATATTCATCAGTATTTTTCTGGCATGAAATATTGGATGTAGTATAAGTATATTTCATATTCCCCTCATATATATAGTTTTCATATGAAACTCGTCAATACGTTCTTCAAGACGTATGTCTTTGAAATCAACAAATTCATTTTGGATTTTAAAGAGTACAAAGCTTCTTTCACAAAAATATTTGATCATCCAGACAATATATATATGCTCTTTTGGAGCCTTTATAATACCTCAATTTGTATTAACTTTTGCTTTTGCTAATTTCAAGTTAGAGAACATTTCAATCTCAAAAAAATGTGTGTGTCGATATACTGTCAACCAAATAAATATTTCCACCATTCATCTTTACGATTTTCACATAATTGTTCATGCATCTTTACGATTTGCTAATTGTTCAACCAAATAATTTTATGCATTTAATATAATGTTTATATTATTTAATCAAAAAACATGATGCTTATATTGTTGTATATTCCAACAATATTGAAAATGTATCTTTATTCAACTTAAATAAACCATATAATCATATAAATCATAATTGATTTTTCCATTACCATTATTAGCTCCATTTGACTGTAAAAGAAATCACCAAATCATATTAGTGGTGTCAAATATTTTAATTTTATCAATAACGATGTTATTGACATCAATATATTAACATCTTTCAACTTCAGTTAATAAATGTTTATAAAATATCAATAAGATATGTATGAAACAAATATCTTTTACTCCACACCTCGAGCAAGTATTATCAATTTACACACGCGTTTGTCTATTCTTGTTTTACTATTATCATCGTTTCACTTTAAGTAGTATGATGCAATCATTTCATGAAATTCATGATATAAATTTTGACCATAACTAAACCATGTCATGTTTATAGTTAATATCATTCACTTAAGGGAATAAATAATTTATATTAGTATATGCACTCTCTTCAAAGAATGCATATCAATCAATGTGGTGGGAGTTATGATTTTCATCCATAGTTTATTATTCAAACAAATTAATCAATTGGGAGTATTATTAAAACATCTCTTTCAATATTGCTTCTTCATAAGCAATTTATAATTATTAAAATTGTGATACTTTATCCCCACATAATCTCGATTGAGATACAATTTCATAATTGTGGGTATAGTCATTTATCAGTTTAAAAGTTGTAACATCGGGTGCAAATATTCATAGTGAGCAATTTGTAAGTATCACACATCGATATTGATTATATTTCTCCTTTAATATTTAATTTTATGATTGCAACATCGGGTGCAAATATTCATAGTGAGCAATTTGTAAGTATCACACATCGATATTGATTATATTTCTCCTTTAATATTTAATTTTATGATGCAACTTCAAGTGCCTTCATTCATATCATGTCGAGCTTTTTTGGAGTATCACACATATTTCAGTGGCTAAATTGTGCCTCCAACATTTCATATGATATATTGGGCATTTACTCCAATATATGGAAAACATAGCTCTCACTTTATCCTTTGCAATTGCCCAATTTTCGTGATTGTATTTTCATGGCTCTTCACATTCTTATGGATTCAACATTAAGAATCCATGCCTAATATTTTTTTCCGATAATATTAAAGGCAATAAGATCAAAATTGATGATACTAGCTATAACTCTAAAGCACAAAATTGTGTACTTTAAACTGCTAAAAATATACTCAAATTTTCGGGTTGAGCTTTATCACTTATATATGAAGCACGAGGTAATATTTTGATTTAGAACTTTAAGTTCTTGATATAACAATAAAGAAAGAATTATTTATCATTATATTAAGCACAAAAAAATAGAGTAAATCGTACTTTTGGTCCTCCTTATGGACTAACTTTTACACTTTCATTCCTCTTATATTTTTTGTAGCAGATTTGTCCCTCTTATCAATGTAGTGTAACACATTCGTCCCTCTTATCAAACATTCGTTCCTCTTTCTTAGCAGATTCGTCTCTCTTATCAATGTAGTGTAACGCGTTTGTCCCTCTTAAATTCAAAATACATCACTTAAATCCAAAATATATCCTAAAATGGACGAAAATTGATGTATTTTGAATTTAAGAGGGACGAATGTGTTACACTACATTGATAAGAGGGAAGAATCTACTACGAAAAATTTAAGAGGACGAATGTGTTACATTACATTCATAAGAGGGACGAATCTACTACAAATAATTTAAGAGGAACGAAAGTGAAAATTTTGACACATAAGGAGAACCAAAACTGCAATTCACTCAAAAATATATGATAAGACCATACATTTTTGTAAAAAGACACGATCTGCAATAGTGCAAATTCTTATAATTGAAAATGAGAGAATCACATTTTTTGGTACTGCGCTTTAGGTCAATTTCCACTTTTGGTACAACTCTTTATGTGTCCAACACATTTGGTACAACACTTTAACAAATTATGACACATTTGGTATGGCCGTTAAAAAATGTCATTAAGTGGTGACGTGGCAGTTAAGTCTAATTGCAAAGTTGATGCCATTACTTATGTTGACTGATAATTTTAGGCCAAAATATTTCAGACTACCAAAAAAGCCCTATATCTCCAAATTTAGTGACGATCTTAGTCTACATTGTTGCCAAGTTTCAAAATTGACTCGAATAAGACCACGTGCAGATCAATTTGGAGATTTTATTAATATATTTAAATAACTAATTTGATTTATAAGCAATATTAATAAATTAAATCATATTGTTGGTCCCAAGTGGTCAGATGAGGCCTAGAGGGGGGGAGGGGGGTGAAAAGACATCTGTTTGTCTTTAAAATTTTCTCTAACTTTTCTTATCAGCAGATTAAGCTAATATAACTTATGAGACTACTTAGTTGTTCACGCACAAAGCTTGTTCAGCGTAAGTTGACCACTAGTCTGATTTTACTTATCTGTTTTCAAATCAAATTAGAGATTGAAACTTGTTATGCAGCGGATTTTTTTCAAGTGTTTTTCAAAAAAGTTTTATCACTTAAGATTTTATTCCCAGTTTTTTAAACTCCTTTTTAAAATCTTTAGCTTCTCAAAGTGTTTGTTTACTTTTGAAGATGTGCATATGTAAAGCTATAAATCAAACACAAGGAACTTTTATAGTGGTTATATAGACAAGAATGTCTTTTAGTCCACTCTTCTAAATCACGAAGATTTAGCCTATACTATGAACACTTAGTAGATAGTACACTCTACTTGCTCTTTTACAACAAATGATAAAGCCACAAGTTCACTATAGAAGATCATAAATAAACCTATCCTCTTAAGTATTTTCACTCACTAAGATGAAAAACTACTTCTCACAACTCACTCTTTTACATAAATCACTAAGATTTGAATGTATACTTGTTTTTCTAGACTCAGCTTGTCAACAGATGACATCGCTGTTAGTGTTTTGTTCTTGAGTATTGAGACTTGAAGATTTGATCGTGAATTCTCTCAGTTGTAATTGAGTTGATTCGTCTCTAACTCTTTGAATCCAAAACTATTTATACTTGATGATTTGAATTCTGCCCGTTGAGATGATACAGATTTTCAGATCTTCCTCGAGTACTGGTCTTTGTCTCAGAACGGCTTCTGCAACTGTTCACTGTACAGTTTTGCTATACTTTCTGTCAAGGCGCATTTAATGCACCTTGTTGATCCGAGGTTTTTCTTTAATCATTTGTCTTTAATGTCCTTCTCTTACATCATTTATTACTCCAGGTGCATTTATTACCGTTGGAGGGACTTTCTGATCACTTCTACTCTGCTGATCGAATTCACTCTGATGATGAACACCCTACAGATTCAAATCGAATTCATCTGATTTGACTCTGCTGAAATCCACCAGTCTGATTCCAAACTCAGTAACAGATCAATAGTCTTCTCCAACAGTCTCCCCCTTTTTTATGATGACAAAACTTTAGCTAAGTACCTGTAACTAACTAAAGCTAAGTCTTCACACAAAATTTATGAGATAGAAATTGAGTTGGAATTTGTAATCTTTTATTGATTAAGCATCTGTTACAATTACATCAGATTACAAAGATGAAAAATTACATAAATTTACAATGAAGTGATAAAAGAAGTAAAGTAGTCTATTCTTCTGATTCTTCTTCTTCATCATCATCTTCATCACTAGAGAATAGTTCTAATTTCTTGGCAGCTGCCTCAATTCTGGTTTTGATTTCATCTATTCTCTTAGCTTTCCGAAATGGATCAAGCTATTCTTCAGTTGAATCCTTAGAAGCAACAATTTCTTTATCATCTTTTAATACATCTTTGGGTTTTTCTTCATTATTACCAGCTTCTTCAACATCACCAGCAGAACCTACTACTTTAGTAACTTCTACTATGGCTTCAATGGTTCTCTTGTTAGCTGATTCCCCTTCCCCCCCTTTTTGTTGTCATCAGCAGGGAATAGTTCTTCAACTTGAACAGCAGTTATGTTGACTGCATTGCACAGTAGCTTGATGTTTTGATCCATAGCAGACATTTGTCTTTCTTGTTGTTGTTGCATAGATTATAATACTTCAGAACGGTGCAACACAATGTCATTGCTCTCACTCAGCTAAAATTGAGACTGAAGTACTAAATCAATGCTTAAGGTAAATGCTTGCACTAAATTAGAAATCTTTTCCTCTGCAATTTCCATAGCATTTGCCACAAGAAGATTAATCTGTTTCCAGCCAGTTTGATTGTTTTCAATCATTTCACCGAACTTCTGAACATCTTCCTTTATATTATTAACTTCAATTCTTATGTTGTTCGGTTCTTCCTGGATCAGTGAAGTTGGATCAGCAGGCTTGGGCAAATTTGCATCAGTGCTCTGAATCAATGTTGAGGCCATCACCTCAAATTTCCTCATAGATTCCTTATTTCTATCCTCCATTTCATTCATTGTAGACTCAATCAAAGCCTTCATGGAATCCAGAAGTGTTGATTGAAATTCGTTGTTATTTCTGGGAGGACTAGCACTTTGCTGATATTCTGGAGCATTCCATTCAATGGCAAGGGGCTCCCTTTCTTGTGGTATTTCATCAAGTGGAACTTGTGCATCTTCAAGATTTATCTCCACTGATGAATTGTTGACAGCAACTTTAGAGTGGTATGTTCCTTCATCTGTAATGTGCGTAAAATCAAACCCATCAGCAAACACAACAGTTTTGTGAAGTATAAAAACAGCAGGAACAAATGTTGATGTAGTCTGTTGAGTTGATTCTTGAAATTTCCTTATCTCAGACCCAAAAGCTATATGTTGAAGACTTGGCAGAGGTGGTAGATCACTAGAATTTCCCTTGTCAAATCTTGATCTTTGAGTCCACTTGACCAAAGTCACATATATTGCCAACTTAACATCTCTATCCCCAGCATCATCTGTTTGTCATATCTTCTTTGGGATAGTCTGCTTTAATCTTTTAGATTATTCTTTGACTATCTTCAGCATATACTGATGTATTATGTCATAGAAGTAATCTGAATCTAGTGCCCTTTTAATGGAAGTGGTTTGCATCCAGTTAAGTACCCATTGCTCTTCATCAGCAAACTCTTTACAGGCAAGGATTTCCTCCTTTGATTTTGTAAGCCGGTACTCTCTCCATCTGTTATATATGATCTTCTCAGCCATGAGAGTACTCTTGTTATGCAACAGATTGTTATACCTTTCTAATTCAGCTTCGAAACGAGAGAAGATTTCTAGATCACTATGTACAATCTCTAATGCGTGCATCACCTCCTTTCGTTTTCTTTTTGCGATCATAGGTCTAGGCATAACAAAACCATCTTTCTTAGGTTCCCCCTATTGCAATTCCACCACTATGTCTAGGCCCGTAAGCATCATTTTTGCTTGCTTCAAGAGCTCTAGCCAAGTCTTCTTCTTCCTTGGCAGCTAACTCCGCTTCTGTCATCTGCTTGACAGTAGCTCAGCTAACTCCGCTTCTGTCATCTGCTTGACAGTAGCTTCAGCTTTGCTAGCTTCAAGGGCAGCCTTAAGCTCAGCCTCTTCTTTCTTCTTCTGCTCAGCATCTTCTCTCTTTTTAAGGTGGTATCGTGACACATTCGCCTTACCAGTTCTCTTCTTTCTGGCGACTGGTGTTTCAGGGACCGTTGCTGTTTGATCTTGTTGAGGTTCAGTGACCTCTGCTGATGGTGCAGTAGACTGGTCAACTTGAGGTTCAGATACCTCAGTGCTGGTCTCTCAACAGAAGGAGGGTTTCTCTAAACATAGAAAAAGTAACTTTCTGACCTCCTAACATTAATCTTTTTCGAGCAGTTATCTTTGTATGAACCATAGAGGGTGCATTTTCAGGATTCTTTACAGAATCTCCTTGGCAACCTCCGAAATAATTGCATCAGCATCCAAGGTTTCAACTGATTTGTCTTTAACAACAGGGTTTGCTGTTTGATCAGTAGGCTTAGAAGCCTTAAACTTAGTCTTGCTTTTCTTAGCCTCAGCGGCAAGCTTAGCTGGAACTGTTGTTTCAGCAACTTTTCTCTTCTGCTGCCTTTTCTCAGGTGTCGCTTCTGGTTTAGTCTCAGTTTTCACCAGCTCATACACCTTGATTTCCTTCAACTTATGTACTACTTTTCCATCTCCAAGTGTACATCCAAGTGCCATTAGCAGGTGACTAAGCAGAATTATGTGCCCAGTCTTCTTCGTAGCCAAAATCTTAAACATGTGAACAACCCAGTTCACCTTCAAACCATAATAAATGCATATCATAGTATGATAGCGTCTCTTTGGCAGCCCATCCAAGGCACTGATTGAGCATTCTAGTATCTTTGCGATAATATCAGCCATTCTCTGATATTCATCCTTCAGTTGAGTCTTCTTAATAGACCCAGTCAGCTTTTCTCCTATCTCCAACTTCCAAAATTCATCCTCTTTGGGTTTCCACATGGTTGAAACGTCATCTCCTTTGTTTATCAAGTCATAAATTTCATTCAACACAATAGGAGAGATACAGATCTTTTTCCCAGCAACAACTAACACCATAGTCAACCTGTCAAGATCTGTTTTCAAATTCATGTAAAATTCTGCTACGTCTCCTGGAATACCATAGTTTCATGTGCTTCCAGTACGTCAACCAACGAAGTGGCCTTAAGTTTTTCCATTAATTATTTCATCACTTTTGTACCAATGGCATGGTACACTTCGTAGTTCAAGTACCTTTCTTCAGGTCCAGCCATTTCTAGTTAAGATTGAGAAGTGAAAGAGATTGCAGAAATAATTTCAAGAGAATAGAGAGTTAGTAACTTCTTGAGAGTATGAATATTTGGGGTGTGTAAGCGTAGTCTACTGATCAGATCTGGATTTATAGGTTAAGTGGAATCATCGGTTTTCGTGATATCCGCTAACCGTTAGATCGTTCTGATCGTGCGTGCGATAATTACGGAATTCAAATATTATATTTATTGTCAGAGTAGGCGGAATGCCAAACGTCACTAGTCTGTTACTTATAGAAGCGTGTTTTAAGTTTTAGCATTTTTAGCACAACACTTATATAAAGTATCAGATGAGTAAAGTTAACTTACCTGACAGATGACTTGTCTGATATAATATATCACTATAGAAAGCCAATAACTAGTGATCTTCCTTTGATGTTTGTCAATCCAGCAAGATAAATAATCTTCATGTCTTCAAGAATTAAGAACAAATCTTCTGATAAAATAACTTCAACTAACTGTCATGAAGATTTTATCTTTTATCAGGAATACCGCTCGTCTTACACGTTCCCCCTGAATTCAAGAATCTATCAGTCAACTAGTCTGTTGAAAGTCAGTTCTTGAAGAATACACTTGTTGTTATCATAGTACTCAGCTCATGAACCATGTATTCTGATAGGTTCCCCCTCAGCTTATGAATCCAGAATTTAACAAGCCTAATTCCACTCTGAGAGTAGAAAATCTTGCATAACTCAATGGTTTGATGAAAATGTTAGCTATCTGATTGTCAGTATAAACATACTTAATTATGACATTTCATTTCTCAACATGATCTCTTATGAAGTGATGTTTGATCTCCATATGCTTAGTCCTAGAATGACTTGTTGTATTCTGAGTAAGTGAGATTGCACTTGTATTGTCATAGTATATAGGGATTCCACTGATTTTGATATTATAATCTTCTAGTTGATGTTTCAACCAAAGTATATGTGCACAACATGCTCCAGCAACAATGTATTCAGCTTCAGTAGTAGATATGGATACTGAAGTCTGTTTCTTACTCATCCATGAGATCGGACGACTACCTAAGAATTGAGTAGTACTCTTCATGTCAATCTTGTAGCCAACAAGGTCAGAATATGAATATCCAATAAGTTCAAATCTTGATTCCCTTGGATACCATAATCCCAATTCCTGTATACCTTTAAGATATCTTAATATCCTTTTGGCAGCTAGGAGGTGAGATTCCTTTGGATTTGATTGAAATCTCGCACAAACCCCAACAGAGTACATAATGTCTGGTCAGCAGTAAAATACAACAAAGACCCAATTATGCCTCTATATGTGGTGATGTCCACTGATTTTCCATCTTCATCCTTGTCAAGGCAAAGTCCATTAGACATTGGAATAGCAACAGATGAGCTAGTTTCCATACCAAATTTCTTGAACAGATCTTTTGTGTACTTTGCTTGATTAATAAATATGCCATAAGGAAGCTGTTTCACTTGTAATCCAAGAAAGTAGTTAAGTTCTCCCATCATGCTCATTTCAAACTTGTTATGCATCAGCTTAGAGAACTTCTCACATATCTGTTTGTTAGTTGAACCAAAAATAATATCGTCCATATATATTTGAACTAACAATATATGATTATCCATTTCAATAGTGAACAAAGTCTTGTCTACTTTACCTTTGCGAAATTCTTTAATTAAAAGAAAATCAGATAAGGTATCATACCATGCTCTTGGTGCTTGCTTTAGTCCATACAGGGCTTTCTTCAGACGATATACTTTGTCTCCTTGTTGATAAGCTTCAAATCCTGGAGGTTGTTCAACATACACTTCTTCTTGCAGTTCTCCATTGAGAAAAGCAGACTTCACATCCATCTGATAAACTGTAAAATTCTTATGAGCAGCGTAGGCAAGGAATATTCTGATTGCTTCAAGTCTAACCACTGGTGAAAATGTCTCATCGAAGTATATGCCTTCTTCTTCGCAGTAACCTTTGGCAACTAGTCTTGCTTTATTTTTGGTAACTATACCATCTTCATTCATCTTATTTCTGAATATCCACTTAGTGCCAATTAATCTTTGATGAGTAGGTCTAGGTACTAAGTACCAAACCTCATTTCTTTCAAATTTATTTAACTCTTCTTGCATTGCTTCAATCCAGTGAGGGTCACTAAGAGCTTCATCAATTAATTTGGGCTCAATCTGTGAAAGAAAACTTACAAACATGGTTTCATTTGCAGTTGACCTTCTTATTCTTACTATGTCCAGTGGATCACCAATCACAAGATTAGGTAGGTGATCTCTGAGCCATCTGAGATCAGGTTGCACATCTGGATGTTGTCCTCTTGATTGATCTTGCAACACTACTGTTGGAGTCTCAGTAGTAGTCTGTTGAATGGTCTCTTGTCTGTCAGCTGTTTGAACAGCACTTGAGCTATCAGCTTGATTGAGATCAGATAGTATGATGGGTATATATTCTTCTTTTCTTTCCATGGTCAATTTATGAAAATCACTAGGCAGATCTGAGTTAGTACTTTGATTCTTTTCAGAAGATTGATTTGGTTCATCAAATACTACTTGAATAGATTCTCAAGTAAAGTCATTTTGTTAAATACTCTGTAGCCTTTACTAACAGTAGAGTAACCAACAAAGGCAACTTCATCAGCCTTTTCTGCAAAGGCAGCAAGTGATTTTTCCCATTATTCAAAACAAAATATTTACAACCAAATATTCTAAGATAGTGAATATTAGGCTTCCTGTTGTTCCACAGTTCATAAGGTGTCTTGTTCTGACTCTTGTTGATCATGCATCTATTTTGGGTGTAGCATGCTGTATTTGTGGCTTCTGCCCAAAATCTTTGAGGCAGTTTTGCTTCAGCTATCATTGTCCTGGTAGCTTCTTTCAGAGTTCTGTTTCTCCTTTCCGCAACTCCATTTTGTTGAGGGGTTCTGGCAGCAGTGTACTTATGTCTGATTCCTCTGGAATTACAATACTCTTCAACAGTAGAGTTTGTTAACTCAGTGCCCCTATCTGATCTTATCTTTAATATTTTTAGGCTCTTTTCATTCTGGATCAGCTCCATCAGATTGGTAAGATGTTTCTTGGTTTCACTATTCTTTTTCATAAAACCACCCAAGTATATCTTGAAAAATCATCCACAACAGCTAGGCAGTACTTATTTCCACCATTACTGATAGGATCAATGGGACCAAACAAATCCATGTGAAGTAGCTCCAAAATTCTAGTTGAAGATTGGTGCTTCTTGCTTTTGAATGAAGACTTGATTTGTTTACCCTTCTGACATGCGTCACAGAGCTTATCTTTGCTCATGACTGTCTTTGGAATTCCTTCTACCAAATCATTCTTGATCAAACTGTTTATGGTCTTGAAATTCACATGATTCATTCTTTTGTGCCATAGCCAACTAATTTCACTTGGTGTAGAGGCCACAAACAAACATTAGAACTCTTATCCACAGAATTCCAGTCAACTATGTAGATATTTCCTTATCGTCTTCCAGATAAGATAACCTTCTTCGTTCCAATTTGCTCCACGTAACACTTATCTGATGAGAAGATAACTGAAAAATTTTTGTCACAAAATTGACTTATGCTCAGCAGATTGTACTTCAGGCCTTTATCATAAGAGACGTCAGATATCTCAATGTTGCCTTTGATAAGCTTTCCACACGCAACAATCTTGCCTTCTTTGATGTCTCCAAATGTAACTTTTGGACCGTCTATGACAGCAGTATCAATCAGTTCATGTATGTCACCACACATGTGTCTTGAATATCCACTGTCCAAGTACCATTTCTTCTCTACTTTACTCCTACTCCTAATCCTAACATACAAAACAAGATAAAAATGTTTTAGGTACCCTTTATTGAGAGGGTCCTGGAGGATTAGTGTCACATTTGACAACCCAAGATTTGGAAACCTTAGGCTTCTTAGGTTCAATAGAGTGCATTTGTTACTCTTGGTGCATCATAATTTCCTGTATGCGTATTATCATGATAATCATTATGATGTGAGTAATGCTCATAAGTAGGGTAACGTGAATGATAGGCAGGATAAGCATGCATCGGATGATTGGAAAGGTATGCAACATAGTAAGGTGGATAATGAGGTGCAGCATAATATGAAGGATAAGTAGGTTGCACATAATATGATTCATTTCCATACCAAGCATTATCATTTCTATGATTTCTTTGCTTCTTAGGTTTATTTCTTACTTGCTCTTTAACAGACGACTTAGACTTGTTACTAGTCTGATTATTTTGCTCTTATCAGCAGACTTCTTAAGGCTACTCTGCTGTTTTGTTTTACTATTCTATTTTTTAATTTTAGGCTCTTTACCCTTTTTAGCCTTTGGAGATTTCTTTTCCTTTTTCCTTTTTTCTAGTGAAATAGGTTTAGATGTCTGAACATATAAGATAACATTGTTGTTATCAGCAGATACAAATTTTTCAGCATGGTTCAGTTCTAAACTTTGTTTTCTAAAGGTAATTTATGTTCACTAGGTATGTTCACTGATGCTACAGAAGACTTATCATGAGTAGAAATAATATTCTCAAGTTCCATGATTTTTCCTTTGTAAACTTCACATTCAGCTTTCAGAGATTCAGTCTCATGCATAAGCTTTTTATGTTTAGCTGATTCTTCTGGTTTTTCAACCTTTAGTTTCAGTGAGGCATTCTGCTTTTTCAGCACAGTCATATTTTCCTTAGGCTTTGCAAATGCATCAATAACACTTGTGTTGTTTTTCATCCATTGTTCAAATGAACTAAATAGTTCGCTTTTATTTTCAAAAGGAGTTACCTCATTGTCAAAATCATCAGATTCCTTGGCCATGAGACAGAGCAGTGCAGGTGTCTTTTCTTCAGCAGAGTCATCTTCTAATGTCTCCGAGTCTGAATCAGACAAGTAGATGGTTGCTATATTTTGAGCTTCAGCCAACAATACTTTGCTCTTTTGATGTCTCCTCTCTTTTCTTACTTTATTTTCTTCCTCTGTATACTTCTCGGCCTTAGGATATGGGCAGTCCTTGATAAAATGTCCTAATTTCCTACAGTTGTAGCACATTAGTTTGGATTTATAGTCATCCTTACTATTATATGAATGGGAAGTAGGGTTAGAAGTAGAAGTATGATTGTATTTGTTCTTCATCTTTCTCTTGTAGAACTTCTTACACCCGTTCAACAGTAGGGCAACATCGCCAGCAGTATACTCCTTTTTGTTGAGTAGAGTGGTCTCATCAGATGAGTCTATTTTCTTTTGATTTCCATGCGGATATTTTTGGTCGTTCTACAACAACTAAGGTAGCAGTAGGATTTGAAGTTAATGTCTCTACTATTGCCATTCTAGGCAGTTTATACTCATATGCCTTGAGTACAGAGAACAGTTCAGTAAGAGAGATTTTCCTCAAATCTCTTGATTCTTCCATCGCTGTTATCTTCTTGTTGAACTTGGGAGGTAGCGCCTTTAGAACTTTGATAGTGATCTCTTTATCAGTAAAGGTTTTTCTTAACTTTAACACTTCATTTAACGTCATTGTAAACCTTGTGTCCATTTGATCGATGGTTTCTCCTGACTTCATTTTGAAGTTTTCTAACTTCTCAAGGGCTATGCTCAAGTTATACTCTTTGATAGCATCATTCCCTTCACTCATATCACGAACCTTATCCCACATTTCTTTCGCAGTTTTGCAATGTTTGACTTTGTCAAATCTTCATTGTCAAGGGCTCTGGTCATGATGAATTTTCCAATCCTGTCAAGATTATTCAGCTTAATTTCTTCAATTGTCATCTCTTCAAGATCTTTGTCAACGACTACATCCTGGTCATTAACTTTGACTGTCTTGGTGATTCTGATAGGACCTTTGGTTATGCATCTATACATATTATCATTGTAGGCAGCAAGAGAGATTTCAATGCGGATCTTTCACTACAAGAAAAACGAGGATTTCCGACGGATTTTTACAAAATTCCGTCGTAAAAAATCGGCATTTTCCGACGGATTTTTACAAAATTCCGTCGGAAATCGGCATTTTCCGTCGGAAAATGCCCGTCGAAAACTCCGTCGAAAATATGCTCGTCGGAGATTTTCCGACGGAATTTCCGACGGGATATTTCCGGCGGACCAAGTTCGTTGGAAAGTCCGTCGGAAAATAACTTCTGACGAGACTTCCGACGGATAATTCCGTCGGAAATTATTGTGGGTCAACTGTTTGACCTTAATTTTCGACGGAATATTCCGTCGGAAATTAATTATTATTATTTAAAAAAATAATTTTATTTATTAATTTCCGATGGAATATTCCGTCGGAAATTAATTATTATTATTTAAAAAATTAATTTTATTTATTAATTTCCGACGGAATATTCCGTCGGAAATTAATTATAATAATAAAAAATAATTTTATTTATTAATTTTCGAAGGAATATTTCGTCGGAAATTAATAAATAAAATCATTATTATTATTTAATAATGACGTCGGAAATTAATTATTATTATTATTATTTAAAAAATAATTTTAATTAATTAAAATTTTTTTATCCCATTTATATATTCAGTACACCATTCATCAAATTTAAATTGAAAACTAATAGTCATAAATTAATCTCAATCATAGTCATAATAATCTCAATAATCTTCATAATAATACACCATTCAACAAATTTAAATTAAAAATCTAATAATCATAAATTAGTCTCAACCATCACCCTGATAGTTCAAATATGTAGGAAAATAAACAATATCAATCATCAGAGTCGGAGTCAGAGTCGTCAGAGTCGGAGTCAGAGTCGTTAGATTGTTGTGGGTTCTGGGGTTCTTCGAGAGTTTGAAGTCTCGTCACAAGCTCCGGGTCGGAAGAAGTAGCTCCGGAATAATGTGATCTCGATGACTTAGGTCTAACCAGATGAGCCTTACCCTTCAAACCATAAATCGTACCTTTTTTCCCAATGCCTACAGTCTCCACCCACGTCTGAATAACAAATGAAAACAATAATTAGATTATAAATAAATACAAATAAATATATTTTATTTAATATCATAAATTATTTATTGCATTTATGTACCTGCAACTCAACACTTTCCGGGGCTGGTTGTGATTCACCAGTTTCAGATACTTGAGGAGAAGGGAGTTTTTCCTTAAACGCATTCTTCCTTAAACGCATTCTAGAAGACACGAACATTAGTATACATTAAATCAAACATAACACTTATTAATAATAAACTAAATAATGAATTTATTTGACTTACATATGTATTCTTCGAACGTTCATCGACCCATATGGTTCTCTCTCCATTTTCATCATACTTCGAATGAGTATACATAAATAGACCTGCTTGGGATACGTCCTCTCCGTTTTGTTTCTACAACAATATTATATAATGGTTGTGTTATACCACAATAGATATATGAAACAAAGGTCAATAAGTAATTTGAGTGACTTACTAGTCTACGCTCATGCTCCAAATGTGTAATACTGCCACCCGTGTGGCTTGGGGCTCCCTGACCATCACAATTGGAACCTCGATTTTGTTTGTTTATTTGACTTATCGCTAAAACCTCGATATAGTTAATTAGTTAATTAAATGAATACTAATTAGGAAGCTTTTTTGACTGCTTATCTCATTCGTCAAATATTTAGGTCTAACATGTACACCCAATTATGTGGATCTCTAATATATTATTTCCTAATCAGGTTTGGTAACATATATAAATTCAAAGAAATTTATAATTTAAAAAAAAAAACCGTCTTTTGAGATTGAATGAATCTCTGTTGTGTATTGAAGCCATTGCTAAATTATTCAGTAGCTACTTGTTTTGCAATTTGGTGTAAAACATTTATGTATTACATTATATTTTGCGAATCTTCCTTTTTATATAACATTACATATAAATTTTATGCCCATTAATATTAACCAACTTAATTTGTTTTAGCATTATATTTAGAGATTCTGTGTAGTATCCTCTTTTGCTGCTGCATTGATTTAGTAAAATGTCATTGATTTAGTACTCCATAGATACCATTTGTTACTCCATAGATACCATTGTTCAATTTCCTTAGCAAATTAACAAACACCTTGAACACCAAAGACTGAAATTAAACACGCACACATACAGAAACATACAGAAAGATATATGCATATTTCATATATACAACAAAATAGATATATGTATATATAAATTTAGAGAGAGAGAGAGAGAGAGAGTACGGGCTCTTCTTCGGGCTGCGGCGTACGGGTGGAGCAAGGCAGGGGTGGAGATCCGGCGAAGGGCTGCGTGCGACGACGGAGCAGGAGCAGGAGCAGGAGCAGGGGCAGGGAGGGCAGGGGTGGTTTCAGCGGTGGGAGAGAGAGGAAAACGCAGTGGCCGTCGAGGGAGAGGGAGAAGGGGAGAGAGAGAGAGAGAGGGAAGTGGGAAGTGGGAGGATGGGTGGTGGCGGTGGAGTTTGCAGCCGCGGCGAAGGAGAGAAGAGATGAGAAGAGAAGAGAAGAGAAGGGGAGAGTGAAAGAAATGAGGGAAAGCTGTGCGGATAGTGTTTTAGTTGCGCAGCTTTCCGACGGGTACGTTCCCGTCGGAAATTTCAATTTTTTTTCCCATTTTCAAATTAATTAAAAATTATTATTCACCAATTTCAAAATACCATAGCTTGATTAAATTTTTTATAATTAAAATTGTTTTATTAATGAAGAACTACTAAAATCGTGCAAAACGCCCTTAAGCCGGTAAAAAAAAACTGTTTTAATTAAATTTCGTTCTAATTGACCAAAGTCAACACTGTTGACCTCGGGGTTATGTACATTGAGGTTATTCGTATTCAGATCGATCGATTCTCGAATTGGAGGTCTAATTGACCAAAGTCAACACTGTTGACATCGGGGTTATGTACATGGATGTTATTCGTAATCAGATCGATCGATTCTCGAATTGGAGGTTTAATTGACCAAAGTCAACACTGTTGACCTAGGGGTTATGTACATTGAGGTTATTCGTAATCAGATCGATCGATTCTCGAATTGGAGGTCTAATTGACCAAAGTCAACACTTTTGACCTCGGGGTTATGTACATTGAGGTTATTCGTAATCAGATCGATTGATTCTCGAATTGGAGGTCTAATTGACCAAAGTCAACACTATTGACCTCAGAGTTATGTACATTGAGGTTATTCGTAATTAAATATGTCGATTCTCGAATTGGAGGTCTAATTGACCAAAGTCAACACTGTTAACCTCGGGGTTATGTACATTGAGGTTATTCGTAATTAGATCGATCGATTCTCGAATTGGAGGTCTAATTGACCAAACTCAACACTGTTGACCTCGGGGTTATGTACATTGAGGTTATTCGTAATTAGATCGATCGATTCTCGAATTGGAGGTCTAATTGACCAAAGTCAACACTGTTGACCTCGGGGTTATGTACATTGAGGTTATTCGTAATCAGCTCGATCGATTCTCGATTTGAAGGTCTAATTGACCAAAGTCAACACTGTTGACCTCGAGGTTATGTACATTGAGGTTATTCGTAATTAGATCGATCGATACTCGAATTGGAGGTCTAATTGACCAAAGTCAACACTTTTTTCTTTTAAGTAAAATTTCCGATAGATTAGTCCCGTCGGGATATTTTAATTAATTATTTGGACCGATCTTTTTTCATAATATTTTCCTTTTAATTATGGCCAGCCGAAATTATAAATATATTTGTTCTTTTTTATATATATTTTCCGACGAACATAACCCGTCGGAAAATTTCAATTTATTGAGGTCTTTATTTTTTTAATATTTTTCGACGGATTATTTCCGTCGGAAATTATTAATATATTTTTTTATTTTTTTATATATTTTTCGACGGAATAAAATATTATTTATTTTTTCTTTTTTTATTCCAAAATGTTTTCCGACGGATTATTTTCGTCGAAAATTATTAATATATTTTTTATATATTTTCCGACGGAATAATCCGTCGGAAAATTTTATTTATTGTTTCTTTTTTTTGTTCCTAAATGTTTTCCGAGGGATTATTTCTGTCGGAAATTATTAATACATATATATATATATATATATATATATATATATATATTTTATATATTTTCCGACGGCAATAATCTGTCGAAATTTTTTTATTTCTTTTTACTTTTTTTTTAATATTTTCCTATGGATATGTTCCATTGGAAATTATATAATTTAATTTTGGATTTTTTAAATGCCATTTCCGACGGGTATATTCCGTCGGAAATTAGATAATATCTTTTTTTATTATTTTTAATAGAATTTCCGACGAAATATACCCGTCGGAAATTATATAATATATTTTTTAATTATTTTTAATATAATTTCCGACGGAATATACCCGTCGGAAATTATTTCCTACTATTTTTAAAAAAAAAAATTGATTTTTCCGACGGATTTGGTTGTCCGTCGGAAATTTCGTCGGAAATTCTACTTAATTTACGACGGAATTTTTGTCCGTCGGAAAAAGCTGCTTTTCTTGTAATGTTTCAGTCCTCAAAACTCATTCCATCAATGTGGGGAACATGGTTGATACAGTCCATTTTCAAAAAGATTATATTTTTCAAAATATGCTCTTTTTGAAAACTTTTGAAAAACACACTCTGGATCAAGCTCGTTGATCAAGCAAATGATTCAAATGAACCACCTGCTCTGATAGTGGTCAGATGAGGTCTAGAGGGGGGCGGGGTGAATAGACCTCTGTTTTTCTTTAAAATTTTCTCTAACTTTTCTTATCAGCAGATTAAGCTGATCTAAACTTACAAGACTACTTAGCTGTTCGCGCACAAAGCTTGTTCAACGCAAGTTGACCAGTAGTATGATTTTACTTATCTGTTTCAAATCAAATCAGAGATTGAAACTTGTTATGCAGCGGATTTTTGTCAAGTGTTTTTCAAACAAGTTTTATCAATTAAAGATTTTATCTCCAGTTTTTTAAACTCCTTTTTAAAATCTTTAGCTTCTCAAAGTGTTTATTTGAAGATGTGCATTTGTAAAGCTATAAATCAAACACAATGAATTTTTATAGTGGTTATATAGACAAGAATATCTTTTAGTCCACTCTTCTAAATCACGAAGATTTAGGTTATACTATGAACACTTAGTAGATAGTACACTCTACTTGCGCTTTTACAACAAATGATAAAGCCACAAGTTCGCTATAGGAGATCACAAAGAAAACCTATCCTCTGAAGTATTTTCACTCACTAAGATGGAAAACTACTTCTCACAACTCACTCTTTTACAGAATTCACTAAGATTTGAATGTACACTTGTTTTTCTCGACTCAGCTTGTCAACAGATGACTTCGTTGTTAGTGTTATGTTATTGAGTATTGAGACTTGAAGGTTTTATCGTGAATTCTCTCAGTTGTAATTTAGTTGCTTCGTCTCTAACTCTTTGAAACCAGAACTATTTATACTTGAGGATTTGAATTCTGCCCGTTGAGATTAGACAGATTTTCAGATCTTTCTCGAGTACTGGTCTTTGTCTCAGAACGGCTTCTGGAATTGCTCACTGTACAGTTCTGATATACTTTCTGTCAAGTCGCATTTAATGCACCTTGCTGATCCGAGGTTTTTCTTTAATCATTTGTCTTTAATGTCCTTCTCTTATAAGATTTATTACTCCAAGTGCATTTATTACCGTTGGAGGGACTTTCTGATCACTTCTACTCTGTTGATGAACACCCTGTTGATTCAAATCGAACTCATCTGATTTGACTATGCTGAAATCCACCAGTCCGATTCCGAACTCAGCAGTCTTCTGGACCGAAATTTAACCCTTCTAATTTATACTTGTCTTCTTGGTTAAATATCCTAAGAGGTTAGCTAAGCTTCCATTACTTAACTGATTACTTTTGGAAATCATCAAAACCTTCCTTCACTTCTTCATCTTCATCCAACAAATACCTTAACATAAATCTAAAAAAGAATTAAGAATACAAAGTAAAAGCTTTCGCATGAATGTGAATCTCTGAAAGCTGAATGTGAAGTTTACAAAGTAAAAATCATGGAACTTGAAAAGATAATATATTGTCATGATAAGTCGTCTGTTGCATCAGTAGACACATCTAATGAACATAGAACACCTTTAGTAAAAGAGAATTTAGAACTGAACAAAACTGAGAAGTTCATATCTGCTGATAACAGTAATGTTATTTTATACGTTCAGACTGCTAAATCTACTTCACTTGAAACTGAGAATAGTCCTAAGAAGTCTGCTGATAAGACTAAAACCAATCAGACTAGTAAAACTAAGTCGTCTGTTAAAGAACAAGTAAAGAGCAGACCTAAGAAGCAAAGAAATTATAATAATGATGCTTGGTATGGAAATGAGTCTTATTATGTGCAACCTGCTTATTCATCTTATTATGCTGCACCTCATTATCCACCTTATTATGCTGCATATCCTGCTCATCATCCAATGCATGCTTACCCTGCTTATCATGCATCTTACCCTGCTTATGAGCATTACTCACATCATAATGATTATCAACATAATATGCCTGCTGATTATGTTGAAGAAAAAGTTGCTCATGCTCCTGCTAAAACTCAAAAGCCTAAGAAGCCTAAAACTTCAACATCTTGGGTTGTCAAAGGTGACACTAATCCACCAGGACCCTCTCAATAAAGGGTACCTAAAATAATTTTATTTTGTTTTGTAGGTTAGGATTAGGAGTAGGAGTAAAGTAGAGAAGAAATGGTACTTGGACAGTGGATGTTCAAGGCACATGTGTGGAGACATACATGAACTGACAAATGTTGTTGTTGTGAATGGTCCAAGAGTCACTTTTGGAGATAGCAAAGAAGGCAAGGTTGTTGCGGTTGGAAAGCTAATCAAAGGAAACATAGAGATATCTGACGTCTCCTATGTTAATGGCCTGAAGTACAATCTGCTGAGCATAAGTCAATTTTGTGACAAGGGATTTTCTGTAATGTTTTCATCAGATAGGTGCTACGTTGAACAAATTGGAACAAAGAAGGTTATCTTATCTGGAAGAAGACAGGGAAATATCTATGTAGTCAACTAGAATTCTGTGGACATGAATTCTAATGTTTGTTTGGTGGCTTCTACACCAAGTGAAATCAGTTGGCTTTGGCACAAAAGAATGAATCATCTGAATTTCAAGACCATAAACAGATTGATAAAGAATGATTTGGTAGAATGAATTCCAAAAACAGTCATGGGCAAAGATAAGCTCTGTGACGCCTGTCAGAAGGGTAAACAAGTGAAGTCCACTTTCAAAAGCAAGAGCACCAATCTTCAACCAGAATTTTGGAGCTGTTACATATGGATTTGTTTGGCCCTATTGATCCTATCAGCAATGGTGGAAAGAAATATTGCCTAGCTGTTGTGGATGATTTTTCAAGATTTACTTGGGTGATTTTCATGAAGAAAAAAAGTGAAACCAAGGAACATCTTACTAATCTGATGGAAGTGATCCAGAATGAAAAGAGTAAAAAAATATTGAAGATCAGATCAGATAGAGGGACTGAATTTACAAACTCTACTGTTGAAGAGTATTGTAATTCTAGAGGAATCAATCATGAGTACTCTGCTGCCAGAACCTCTCAACAAAATGGAGTTGCTGAAAGGAGAAACAGAACTCTAAAGGAAGCTACCAGGACAATGATAGCTGAAGCAAAACTGCCCCAAAGATTCTGGGCATAAGTCACAAATACATCATGTTATACCCAGAACAGATGTATGATCAACAAAAGTCAAAACAAGACACCTTATGAGCTATGGAACAACAGAAAGCCTAATTTACATTATCTTAGGATTTTTTGTTGTAAATGTTATGTTTTGAATAATGGGAAAAATCACCTTACTGCTTTTGCAGAAAAGGCTGATGAAGCTGTTTTTGTAGGATACTCTACTGTTAGTAAAGCTTACAGAGTCTTTAACAAAAGAACTTTACTTGTAGAAGAATCTATTCATGTAGTATTTGATGAACCAAGCCAATCTTCTGAAAAGAATCAAAGTGCTAATCCAGAGATATCTGCTGACTTTCAGAAATTGAATGTGGAAAGGAAAGAAGAATATGTACCCATCATACTACCTGATCTAAACCAAGCTGTTAACTCAAGTGTTGTTCAAAATCAGTCTGCTGATTGTCTAACAGAGGAGTTGCAGACAGCTGACAGACCAGAGCCTGTTCAACAGACTACTACTGAGACTCCAACAGTAGTGTTGCAAGATCATTCAAGATGACAACATCCAGATTTGCAACCTGATCTCAGATGGCTCAGAGATCACCCACCTGATTTAGTGATTGGTGATCCACTGGATAGAGTGAGAACAAGAAGGTCAACTGCAAATGATTCAATGTTTGTAAGTTTTCTTTCACAAATTGAGCCCAAGTTGATTGATGAAGCTCTTAGTGATTCTCACTGGATTGAAGCAATGCAAGAAGAGTTGAATCAATTTGAAAGGAATGAAGTCTGGTACTTAGTTCCCAGACCTACTCATCAAAGGGTAATTGGCACTAAGTGGGTATTCAGGAATAAAATGAATGAACATGGTATTGTTACTAGAAATAGAGCAAGACTAGTTGCCAAATGTTATTGCCAAGAAGAAGGCATTGATTTTGATGAGACATTCGCACCAGTTGCAAGGCTTGAAGCGATCAGATTATTCTTAGCCTATGCTGCTCACAAGAACTTCACAGTCTATCAGATGGATGTGAAGTCTGCTTTTCTCAATGGAGAATTGCAAGAAGAAGTTTACGTTGAACAACCTCCTGGTTTTGAAGCTTATCAACAAGGAGACAAAGTGTGTCGTCTGAAGAAAGCTCTCTATGGACTAAAACAGGCTCCAAGAGCATGGTATGGTACTTTATCTGATTTTCTTTTAGTTAAAGGATTTCGCAAAGGTAAAGTAGATAAGACTTTGTTCACTATTGAATGGGATAATCATATATTGTTAGTTCAAATATATGTGGACGATATTATTTTTGGTTCAACTAACCACCGATGTGTGAGAAGTTCTCTAAGCTGATGCAGAACAAGTTTGAAATGAGCATGATGGGAGAACTAAATTACTTTCTTGGATTACAAGTCAAACAGCTACCTGATGGTATTTTTATTAATCAAGCAAAGTACACAAAAGATCTGTTCAAGAAATTTGGTATGGAAACTAGCTCATCTGTTAGTGTTCCTATGTCTACTGGACTTCGTCTGGACAAGGATGAAGATGGCAAATCAGTTGACATTACCAAGTACAGAGGCATAATTGGGTCACTGTTATACTTAACAGCTAGCAGACCTGATATTATGTATTATGTTGGGGTTTGTGCGAGATTTCAATCAAATCCTAAGGAATCTCATCTCTTAGCTGCTAAAAGGATATTAAGGTATCTTAAAGGTACACAAGAATTGGGATTGTGGTATCCAAGGGAATCATGATTTGAACTTACTGGATATTCAGATTCTGACCTTGCTGGCTGCAAAATTGACAGGAAGAGTACTACAGGTACTTGTCAATTTTTAGGCAGTCGTCTGATCTCATGGATGAGTAAGAAACAGACTTCAGTATCCATATCTACTGTTGAAGCTGAATACATTGCTGCTGGAGCATGTTGTGCACAGATACTTTGATTGAAGCATCAACTAGAAGATTATAATCTCAAGATCAGTGGGATCCCTATCTACTGTGACAATACTAGTGCAATCTCACTTACTCAGAATACTACTAGTCATTCCAGGACTAAGCATATTGAGATCAAACATCACTTCATCAGAGACCATGTTGAAAAAGGAAATGTTATTATTGAGTATGTTCATACAGACAATCAGATTGCTGACATTTTCACCAAACATTTAAGTGATGCAAGATTTTCTACTCTAAGAGTGGAACTGGGCTTGTTAAAATTGGATTCATAAGCTGAGGGGGAACCTATCAGAAGACTGGGTTCAACAGCTGACTAATCTGATAGCAACAAGTGTTACACTTCAAGAAGACTGACTCTCAACAGACTAGTTGACTGATGAATTCTTGAATTCAGGGGGAACGTGTAAGACTAGCGGTACTCTTTTTTTATAGATGAAATCTTCAATGACAGTTAGTTGAAGTTGTTTTAATCAGAAGATTTGTTCTTAATTCTTGAAGACTTGAAAATTATTTATCTTGCTGGATTGACAAACAGCAAAGGGAAGATCACTAGATATTGGCTTTCACTAGTGATATATTGTATCAGACAAGTCATCTATCAGATAAGTATTATTTTACTCATCTGTTTATTTATGTCAGCTTATATTTAAGTGTTTTATTAAAAACGTTTTATCTGAAACACGCTTTTATAAGTAACAAACAAGTGGCGTTTCAAATTCCCGTCTGTCTGACATATTAAATGCATTTTGAAATCCGCGTATATCGGTCACACGATCTACTTTTCAGTAACTGATCTAACGGATGGCACTAATCACAGAAACCGACATCAAACCAACATCTATAAATCCAGATCTGATCAGCTTACTACTTTTTTACGCACCCTCAAAATTTCAAAAGCACAGAGCATTTTTGCATTCAAGTTTACTACAAATCTCTCTCGTTTTTCCTTAATCTTTTTCAGAAAAATGTCTGCCAAAGAAACTAATGCCGAAGGTAGATTCTTGAACTACCTGACTTATCACGCGACTGGCACTCCAAAAATGAAAGAAATTCTGGAGAAATTTAAAGCTGCTACACTGGTTGATTTCATGGAGGCCCATGAAACAATGATGTTCAATGACCAAATAATGGAGTATTATGGTTCGAAGGAGAAGCCTGATTTTGATAAACTGGAGATAAAAACTGAAGTTGGGGGTAAGGTTATTTGCATAACTCCCAAGCTGCTGCATGAGAAATATCATTTATCTATGGAAGGCTCCACAGAAATCTCTACCCTTGCTGAGCCCTTTGAAGCAGATTTTTGGAATCTGGCTGCAAAGAAGAATGAAGTTTTGTCTAGCAACATCAAGAAGAATCAGCTGAAGGACGAATTTCAGCTTATGGCAGATTTAGTTGCCAAAGTACTGGAAAATTGTACATTTTCACTGGATAGTGTGCCAATGAAGAGATTTCACACCATGATTGCTATCTATTATGGTTTGAAGGTGAACTGGGCAACCTTCATGTGGCATATTTTGGCTGATCACAAGCAGCATGGTCAAACACTCCACAGAATCTTCCTTAGTCATCTGCTGCTAAATTTGGGATGTACGATGACAAATGGCAAGGACGTTCATAAGGCTAAGGAGCTAAAGATTTACGAAGCAGTAAAGTCTGGAAGGTCTAAAGGACCTGCTGATGTGCCAGAAAAGAGGCAACCAAAGAGAAAGACTGCTGCTGAGCTTAAAGAACAAGCTGTTAAAGCGAAGAAAAGTAAGGCATCTGTTCAAACAGCCAAGCCAGCTGTTCAAGCCAGAACAGACTCGCCTAAACAAAAGGATGTTGTTGATACGATTGTAGATGAAACAGTCAAAAAAATTGAGGAAATGGCTTATGGTTCTCCTTCTAGAACCGTGTCTGCTGACAAGCCATTAGAAAATGTTTCTAAAAGGACAAGGAGCGCGCTGAACGACACTGCTACATCTGCTGTTGTCCATCACACCAAAAAGATTGCTAGAAAGAAGATGACGTTTATTGAAGAAACCACTGAACTTTCTGAGCTTGTAAGAGAAAGTCCTCCAACAGCAGAGATGCCTGTTGGATCTGAGAAGAAGTCTGCTGAAGTAGAGTCAGCTGTTGATCAAGTAAAACAGACTACTTCTGCACCAATAGCTGAGGTTGCTCAACCTCAAAAGGATCCTAAAGTGCAGATCCTTGAACCGATTGCTGCTGCACCAGTAGCAATTGCTGCTCCAGAACCAACAGCTGTGGCACCAGTTGTTGAATCAAGAGCTGCCAGAAGAAAAAGGACTGGCAAAACCAAAGTGTCAGCTTATCACAAGAAGAAGCGCGAAGAAGCAGAACAAAGGAAGCGTGAAGATGATGAACTTAAAAGAGTGCTTGAGGCTAGCAAGAAAGATGCTGAAGTCAAAAAGATGACTGAAGCTGAATTAGCTGCCAAGGAAGAAGAAGACTTGGCCAAGGCTCTAGAGGAAAATAAGAAGGATGCACATGGACCAAGACGGTCAGAAGGCATCGTGGTTGGCAAACCCAAGGAAGGACAATTTGTACTACCAAGGGCTAAACCAATTAAAAGAAAGAAGTCTGAAGTCAGAAGAGCACTTGAAATTGTTCAAAGTGACTCTGCTGTCTTTAGAAAGCTTGAAGCTGAGCTGGAGAGGATGAATCAGCTGCTTCAATCAAGAACAACCTTCCTCCCGGAAAAGATAAGGTACAACCGATGGAGGGAGTATAGGTTAAACAAGTCTGAGGAAGAAATCCAAGCATGGAAGGAGTTCGCTGATGAAGGACGCTGGGTTCTAAGTTGGCTGCATACAACTTCTGTTGCAAAGGCGTTGGATTCAGACTTCGTTAGAGACAGACTACATGACTTTGCTAAAGTCATTGTAAGTGAAGAGGCAACTGCTATAAAGGATTCATTGCCAAATAAACCAAGTCCTGCTGATGACTTAGTGGATAGAGCAGTTAAGATCGCTGTCTACACAACTATGGAGAAATGGGCTGAACGATCAAGATATGAACCTGGTTCAACCAGTGATGTGCCCACTTTACAAGGTTTGCAGCGTATTGCCTTTGGCTCAGAGATCAGTACTTATCAAGACCAGCTGAGTGCTCAACAGTCTACTTCACCTTTTATTCCAGCTGACTTGATTCGTCAGAAGACTGTGGTGTCTGCTGATGGTACTGAAATAATTCACATTGCTGATGAGCCAGCTAGTGACACTACAAAAATCAGTCAAAATAGCGACGGAATCAGTGACGGATTTTGGAGAAAAATTCGTCGCTAATCGATTTAGCTACGGAGTTAGCGACGGATCAAAATCCGTCGCTAAAACCTTCGTCGCTAACTTTCAGCGACGGATTACTCAACGGCGGATTTAGCGACGGTTTTAGTCCGTCACTGTTTATTTAGCGACGGAAATCTAAATCCGTCGCTATATATCATCTTAGCGACGGAAACAATTTCCGTCGCTAAA
Organism: Penstemon davidsonii; assembly: GCA_034814905.1. Lineage (NCBI taxonomy): Eukaryota > Viridiplantae > Streptophyta > Magnoliopsida > Lamiales > Plantaginaceae > Penstemon > Penstemon davidsonii. The sequence goes on along the minus strand of JAYDYQ010002533.1, from coordinate 31,904,415 downwards.
AATTAACTTAGCGACGGAAATTATATCCGTCGCTGCTGTTTATTTTAGCGACGGATTATATTTCCGTCGCTAAGATGATATATAGCGACGGAAATAATTTATTTCCGTCGCTGTTAGTGTGTGTTTAGCGACGGATTGAATCGCTGATTTAACTTTAATTTCGATTTCTTTTTTAAAATAATTATTTTTTTTATTTTTTTTTAAAATAATAATAATTTTTTATTTTTGCCAAAATAACCAGTATTACCGCAATTAATCCAATAATTCACTACCACAAACATTCCAACAATTCAATACCACACAAATAATCCAACAATTCAATTCCACAATCACATACATGAAATAAATTAATTAGTACTCAATAATTCAATACCACAATCACATACATGAAATAATCCAACAATTCAATACCACAATCACATACATGAAATAAATTAACTTTAACATTCCAACAATTCAATACCACACAAATAATCCAACAATTCAATACCACAATCACATACATGAAGGACTAGGAATATATCTAAAGGAGGCATGTATGTGTCCATAGGTGCTGCAATCGATCATCTTCCACCTCCTCTACTTGACATCTGCAAGAAAATTAAGTAATATGCATTGAAAGATTAATATAAGCATTGACAATTACACAAATAATCTTAGTTAATTGGACATGATAAATTGGAAGATAAAATATTAAAGTAAACTATATTTAGCTTGACACTTATACAATTAAAGAGTTAGTTTCACAAAAGTTCTTTGCAAAGTTAACTAAATACAAATATGATTCAAGTCATGTTTAAATTACGATAATATGAAAGCAACAACTTGCCTAATGAGTTCCCCCTACCTAAACTCGAATAGCTACTAGTAAAATTACGATAAATGATCTTCTATCACACTTTATGTGTCACATTTGCATTTAATTTACTACATAATTAAGAGTGACTAACAATAATTAAAGTAACGAAACAAAATAACATACGTAATTATCCTACAAGTCAATGAACTATCTAACAATGGATTCAAAATATGGTGCCAAATTCAAGAGACAAAGCACAAATTCAATAGAAATATGCAAATAGCCAAATTATTCAACAATGATGCCTTTCCACTCACATTACCATCACCATCACCGGAAAATATTCAACCACCGATATAAACCAAATTATACGCACCGGAATCGCTAATTCCGGCCAATCACATAAAGCCCAAAAACTCAAAACACCAATTGAATGACACGATATATATAAAAATTAAGAAAAATCCCCACAAGAAATAAGAGCTTAACAAAAACATGTTGAAAATTAAAATTGGCTAAAAGAATATACCTCTTCTTGGCTTTGACGCAAGCTTACAAACAGGATTTCGGGAGCAGGGCGGGCTGGGCTGGGCTGGGCCGCGTCGCACGAGTTCAGGAGCAGGGTTGGCTGGGCTAGGCTGGGCTGGGCCGCGTCGCACGCACGAGTTCAGGAGCAGGGCGGGCTGGTCGGGGCTGGGCCGCGTCGCACGCACGAGTTCAGGAGCAGGGCGGGCTGGTCTGGACTGGGCCGCGTCGCACGAGTTCAGGAGCAGGGCGGGCTGGCGGCGCGGCTGGGCTGGGTTGGATTGGGTGGCGTGAGTTCGGCAGGAGCAGGGGAGAGAGTGGTGGCCGGTGGAGAGAGATAGAAGAAGAGTCGCGGTGGAGAGAGATAGAGGAAGGCCGACGACGTGGAGATGGGAGGGAGAGGAGGCGGCTTGGAGTGGGAGAGAGAGGGAAGGAAATTAGGGTTTTTCTTGGCTTAGAGTGAGGGTTTTTCTTGGCTTAGAGTGAGGAAGATGAAATTAAGTGTATTTTTTTGTTATTTTTTTATCTTAAATTATAAATTATTATTAACTTTTTTAAATCAACTAATTAAATTATTGCAAAAAAATAATGAAATTGAAAGAGTTAAATCAATTGAAAACGTTTAAATGGAATCAATTTGGTGGAAAACGAGTTAATTGAGGTCATTTGAAGTTAAATTGATATTTGGTTCATAACTAGTTATCTAGATCATAACTCAAAATTATTTACTATTTTTGTACATTGGCTCAAAATTAATTAAGTAGTCGTTATGAAAATTGTTGACTATTTGGTTATTTACATTGAGATTATTCGCAATCAGATCGATCGATTCTCAATTTGCAACGTTAATTGACCATAGTCAACATTGTTGACATTTGAGGTTATGTACATTAAGGTTATTCGAAATCAAATCGATACTTGGCTCGAAATTACTTAATTAGTAACTAATTCCAAATTATTTACTATATTGTTATGTATGTTGAGGTTGTTCGCAATCAGATCGATCGATTCTCGATTTGCTCGTTAATTGACCAATAGTTGACCTTAGTGTTATATATTTCAATTATATTGAGGTTATTCGCAATTATATTTTATTTCATCGGAAACAAATTATTTAAATAAAAAATTATTTCCTTAATATTAAATAAAAAAATTATTTATCTTAGCGACGGAAACACATTTCCGTCGCTAAATTCATGTAATTCAGCGACGGAAACTCATTTCCGTCGCTAAGTGCATGTAATTCAGCGACGGAAATTCCGTCGCTAAACATTAATTATTGGGAGAGTAATTCAGCGACGGAAACACATTTCCGTCGCTAAGTGCATGTAATTCAGCGACGAAAATAAAATTTTTTTGTCGCTAAACATTAATTATTGGGAGAGTAATTCAGCGACGGAAATGTTTGTTCGTAGCTAAGTTCATGTAATTCAGCGACGGAAATATATTTCCGTCGCTAAATTTTAAATATTTTTATTTCAGCGACGGAAATATGTTTTCCGTCGCTGAATTAATATTTTCTTTTTTTTTTATTAGACCATTTCGTAGTGATGGAAATAGCGAGGGATCTAGCGACGGAAATTTTTAGAGACGGAATTTAGCAATAGATGTACACTTCGTCGCTATTTTGGTCAGGTGTAGCGACGAAATCGGCGACGGAATTTAGCGACGGAATTGGCGACGGAATTATATAGCGACGGAATTTAAGTGAAAATTAGCGACGGAATTATTTAGCTATTCCGTCGCTATTAAGTGAAAATTAGCGACGGAATTCATATCCGCCACTAAATTCCGTCGCTAAAAACAGTTTTTCTAGTAGTGTGAAGAACTGAAGAAAGACCAGCATGCTGCAGAGATCAACCTGGATACATCCAACAAACTGCCTGCTGAAGTCAAGGATATGATTCCTTTAGCCATTGAATGGAAAGCTGAAGAGAATCAAGTTCTTCATGAAGCCCCTGTTCAACAGGAAGAGCCTGCTGAAGCATCACCCTCTGTTCCAACTGCTAACTTTCATTCTTCACTGATGGAGTCAATGCAGATGCTGATTGATAATGCTATGAAGGAGATGGAAAAGAGGAATCAGCTGATGTTGAAGCAAATGCAGGAGGCTACTGCAAAGATGGTGCAGGAAGCCATAGAGAATTTTCCTCTACCACCAGACAATTCCCTTGCACTGACTCAGAGTATTTTGAGCATGAACAGAAGTATTGAAGACGTGAAAGCTGATGTGAATCATCTGCACACTGCTCTTCAAAGGCACGAGTCTGATATTGTAGGAATTGCTAGAGTCATGAAGGAAGTTGGTGAAGCGGAGATTGAAAAGAATGATGCACTGATGCAAGAGTTCACAAGTGTCACCAACAAAGCTCACAATGAAATGTCAACACTTCAGCTGAATGTTGACTACTTAAATGACCAATCTGGTGAGATGAAGACTACTCAACTTCGTATGGAAACAACTCAAAATCATCACTCTGATCAACTCCGAGTTGTGGATCAAAACATCAGAAAGCTTTGTGCTGCTGTCAACGTCACTCCTGATCAACTCAACCCTGCTGCTGATGACAAAAAGGGGGAAGAGGAATCAGCTAAGAGGAGTGTTGCTGCTGCAACTGTTCAAGTACAAGACCAATGTGCTGCTGCTGAAAAGCCAAGTGAAGATAAAGTACTTGAAGAGGAAGCTGAAGATGAAGAAGCTGCTGAAGAAGAGCCTAAGGACGTAGCAAAAACTGACAAAGAGTTGGCTGCCTCCAAAGACTCTGCTGAAGAACAGCTAGATCTAGACAGAAAATACAAGAGATTAGAGGACATTAAAAGAAAGATCGAAGCTGCCTCTAAGAACTTGGAAGCATTTTCTAGTGGAGAAGATGAAGATGATGAAAGTGATGAAGTTGAAGAAGAGGAAGAGGAAGAGGATGAAGAAGCTGAAGACTAGACTAGATTCTCTAGACTAGGTTATCTATTGAAAATTTGTATCAGCTTACTTTACCTGTAATTTTCACTTAAGTACTTTTTTTTGTAAACTTGTACTGTAATCTTTCAAATGAACATTTTGTCATCATCAAAAAGGGGGAAATTGTTGGATGAAGATGAAGACTTAAAAGTGAAGGGAGGTTTTGATGATTTCCAAAAGTCATCAGCTAAGTTTGGAAGCTTAGTTCAAACCTTAGAAGATATTTGACCAAGGAAGAATTTATTTCAGACGAGTCAAATATGGTCCAGAAGACTACTGATCTGTTGCTGAAGAAAGGAATCAGACTGGTGGATTTTCAGCCGACTCAAATCAGATTAGTTCAGTTTGGGATCAGCCGAGTGTACATCAGACGAGTGATTTCGATCAGCAGAGTGGAAGTGGATCAGAAGTTATTGCAACGGTAATAAATGCACTTGGAGTAATAAATGCTGAAGAGGAAGGGTATTTATGACAAATTATTGAAGAGAAACCTCGTATCAGCTTAGTGCATTAAATGCAAACTGACAGGAAGTACAGCAGAGTGTACAGTGATCAGTCGCAGGTAGCCGTTTCTGCAGAAAGGACCAGTACTCGAGGATTTGAACACCTGTCGATCTCTCAACGGGCAGATTTTCAAATCTCAAGTATAAATAGTTCAGTTCAAGAGTTGAAGAAGAAGAGACAACACAACTGAGATTAAAATCGAAGCAGAATTCTTCTAAGTCTCAACTTCAAGAAAAGAACACTCATCAGCCGAGTCATTTGTTGACGAAGCAGAATAGAGAGAAAAACAAATATACATACAAATCTGAGTGATTTTGTGAGAAAAGTGTTGTGAGAAGTAGATATCCATCGAAGTGAGTGATATTACTTCAGAGAGTAGGAGTTTCTTTGTGATTTCCTATTGCGCACTTGTGGCCATTTCATTTGTTGTTTGGCGCAAGCATTGTATATTGTAAACTGTGTGTTTATATTATAACCCAAGATCTAAGTGACTTGGAAGAGTGGACTAAAGGATTTCTATCCATATAACCACTATAAAAATCCTTTGTGTTTATACTTGCATTATTTCTTGCATATTTTCAAAGAGCATATTTAAACACGTAAAAGTTAACTGTTGAAAAGTTTTAAAAAGGAGTTTGCAAAACTGGGGATAAAACTTTTTCTAAGTTAAGAAAACAACTTGTGAAAAACACTTGATAAATCCGCTGCAAGTTAGTAAATTTAAAACTCTGATTTTGATAAAATCAGCTAAGTAAAATCAGAAGAGTGGTCAACTCTGCTGTTCAAAGCTTTGTGCGAGATCAGCTTAGTCTACTTACAATTCTTGATCAGCTTAGTCTGCTGACAGAAAAAGTTAGAGAATTTTAAAGATAAATTTTTAGAGGTCTATTAACCCCCCCTCCCCCCCCTCTGGACCTCATCTGACCACTTGGGACCAACAAATATTAAATAGATTAATACTATTATATAAATCTTATATTTGAAAAGAATGTGTTTTCTTAATTTTTTGAGCTTTATGTTAAAGTAGTATTATTTAAATTATTAATATTGTTTATAAATCAAAATATTTATTTAAATATAATATATAAAATATTAAAATTGATCAGCTCGTGGTCTTATTTGAGTCAAATTTGAAATTTGGCAACAATGTAGACTAAAATCATCACTAAATTTTGAGATGTGGGGCTTTTTTGGTAGTCTGAAATGTTATAGGGTAAAATTATCGGTCAACATAAGTAATGACATCAACTTTGCAATTAGATTTAATTGCCACGTCACCCCTTAATGGCAATTTTTAAAGGTTGTGCCAAATGTGTCACAATTTGTTAAAGCGTTGCACCAAATGTGTTGGACTCATAAAGCGGTGTACCAAAAATGAAAATTGACCTAAAGCGCAGTACCAAAAATGCAATTCTCTCAATTGAAAAGGGCATAATTGACAGATTGTTATTTGGTCATTGAAGTCAACTAAAAGCCAATGTATTTTTGCATCCAAAGCCATAGTTGCACAAGCTTTTATATCTCACAAAAGAAATCGTAATCAAATATATATGCAGTACGTACAACTTTAATTTATATGGATGATAACATTGTTTTAATTCTTGATTGCATGTACTTAGATATAGAAAAGCCAAATTATGAAGAATAGACGTAGGCACTAATTTATTTCAAAATTCATATCATTAAAGTTAGACATATTAGATATATATCTAGAAACTGAAAATGCAACGTTGAAGAATTGAAACAAAGGCTAAAACTCTTTTTCAGAATTCCATTAGCTTTTTAAATTAAAAAAAGAAATTAATGTGAGTAAAGAACCTTTAAAAAGTAACAGCTTAAATATAACATGTTAACAGATCAAATGAGTAATTGAAGAGTCATTTTATAACATTTTTTCTTATATTTTATTTTGACATCTCCATTCAATTTAATTCATGAGCAGAAGATTGACATTTTCCTTTAGTTCAACCAAAATCAGTCAAAATGTCAAAAGTAACTATTATATTTTGTTTGATCTACAAATCCAAATTCATGGACATAAAAAATTAACAAATTTTCTTTGACAAAGATCGATAGGGCTCTCTGATTTCAATATTAATCCATTCAGATTCGAAACTTTCCTCACATATTTGATCAAGACTAAAAATAACTATGAGATTAAAATCGAATATAGCGAAAAACTAATTTCTCAATATTTTCTAACATAAATCAGTTATGGCAAGGAATTTGAAAACTGAACTTACTCGTTCCTTGATTTGATCAGACAAGTTTGATAGCTAGAAATGTGAACCTCTTCGTTGATCTGATTGCCGAGTTTCGAACCGAAAGATAGAACAAAATCGTGATGATAATGTGTTATAAAACTAAGCTAAAAAGGAACAACAATAATAGATAAAGTAGGAAGTAAAAAGCAATAGAGATTAGGGAGAGAGAGGTAAGTGTACCTATTTATAGGACTAAAAGGAAAAATTCTTACCTAGACCAGGTTTAGGAGTTTAGTGATAGACCTTGTAGTCTAGGATTTACCAACTCATTTATAATTACTTAAAATTTAATTATTAGATTTAAACAACCCAACTAGATTAAACTAGAGCTAAGTAGAAATAAATAATTGTGAGCCAATTTTTTCAATCTCACCCTACATTATTAAATTATTATCATAAAATTAATGTCAATTAGAATTTAAAATCTTGAGCTTGTTTTAGATGAATAAAAAATTCAAGCCTAATTTATTTTTTATTTTAGAATTCCATCCTTCGTTATTTTCATAAAATTTGAAATATCAATTAGAATCTAACATCTTCAATTTATTTTAAATGGATCTAATTTTATTTTTCATGTGTTATCATTTTGCAACTTATGTTCAATATACATCATAATGTTAGAATTAGACAATATACCAAAAAAAACTATAATTAATGCATAAGTTAAAAATAAAAAATAATGAACGGCTCCAATTTTAGCTTTAAGTATCAGAAAATTTGCACGAGAGTTATCCAAAAAAAAAGAAAAGGGAAAAATGTTTAATTTAACTCTTCCTACACATCTATTTAAAAAATTTCCAAAAAGAAAAAAAACAAGTCATATGTGATGGTATATCCATCTCCACTTAATTACTAGTTGTTTTAGTATAGTTTTATCTTATACATGAAATATTTGTTGTGTTTTATATATTTATAGTTTTTACATATTGCACTATAATTTTCTTGGGTGATTCATAAATTAATAGTGAGTCCACAGTGTAAAATATTTTCCTTAAAAGTAATATTTATTATTTTTCAATTTTGGTTTAGTATAATGAAGGTAAATTAGTTAAATTATAATAATTAACTTTTATTCATCTAAAATAAACTGAAAATTGGCTCACACTTAATTATTTGTTTCTATTTAACTATAGTTTAATCTAGTTGGCTTAGTTAAATCTAATAATTGAATTTAATGTAATTATAAATGAGTTGGTAAATCCTAGAACACAAGGTCTATCACTAAGCTCCTAGACCTCGTCTAGATAAGAATTTTCCGGCTAAAAGTGCAACTCAAAGGCCAAAAGTTACATGATCACTTAATTGGGTTCAATGTATAAATAATATGTTTCTTCATATGATGCCTTCAATGGATAATGAATGTGACTATTGGCATCCACAAATTTCTTCATTCATAACTAATAACTCTTTTTTAATAAAAATTCGTCAACTTATTAAATTTTAAAGAGACCAAAAGACAAAAATACCCCTTATATTTTGTTTAACTCCCCAAAATCCCCTGTATTATTTTAATTCTCAATAAACTCCATGTGATCTCAAATAAGTGCCAAATACACCCCCAAAAAAGAGAGTGTGTTTCAAACGCCAAAATTGCAAGTATTTGTTCACATTTTGCTTTTGATATGACAATTTTACCCCTAACATCGAAAGACAAAAACACCCCCCATGCTTTGTCTAACTCCCAAAAAAAACCCCATGTGTCATGTTAAATCCCCAAAAACCCCATGTGTTTTTGATTTTAAATACCACACTTGATCCAAGTAGTATATACTTAATTTTTCAAAAAGAATAAATAAATTTTAAAAAAAACGCATAAGGGTAATCTTGTCATTCCACCAAAAGTCCAAAATAAAATTATAAGTATATACTACTTGGACCGAGTGTGGTATTTAAAACCAAACACAGGGGGTTTTTTGGAAGTTAAAATAATACAGGAGAATTATTGGGAGTTAGACAAAATATATGAGGTATTTTTGTCTTTTGCTATTTTGCTCTTTTAAAGAAGGTGAATAAAATAAGGCTGTATGTGGATGGGTTTTGGCCCAGTCTCGCGGGTTTCGGGAGACCGAGCCAAAACCCTTTCATATGAGTTTTCGCCAAACCCATAAAACCATTAAAAATCTATTCAAAAACTCACACTCAAACTCTTTAAACCTATAAAATATTGATTTGACACCTACAACCTACTTTTTTCCCCAAATCTCACTGAAAAAGACATTGATTTGACACCTACTATATATTTTTTCCCCTAAACACCAACATCCAAAATCAATCCAAGTGAGGTTTCAACTTATTCAAACCACAAAATTCAACAGCCAAAACTCATTCAAATGAGGTCTCAAAGGTTTCATCGAAACCACCCGAACTATTTTTTTTAAACCGAGACCCGCGAAACCGAGCCAAAACCCATCCAAATAGACCCTAAAGGTTTGGTAAAAAAAGAGAAAAAAGAGGGTGCGCGTCTGCATCCCTCGTACTATTAACAACCCTGCATCAAAAAAACCTAAAATAAATAGTGTACAAAGAATAACAAATTTAAAATTTACATCAGTCTTCTCTTCTCCTCCTCCCTTCATCGCTTCACCGCGCCTCCAGCAGCAGCCCACCGCAGCCTGACATTTCCCGAGCGAGCCCTCTCCGCCATTTCCAGACGTAGCCCGCCCCTGCCCCAACTGCCGAACCGCTCCGCCGCCGCACAGCCACCTAAACCAGCCCGCCCAAACCCTAAGCCCTGCTCGAACCCCATTGTATTATCTCCTTTCTCTCTTGATTTAATTTATTTGGAGTTTATTATTTGTTCCTTGTGCTTTAAATGTGAGTTGGTAGTTGGATTTTCTTCTAAGGAGGATATGAGTTAATTTGCTAGTATTGGATTGGGGATTGAATTGTGCTTATGTAGATTGACATTTTCTTGTTTGTTTTTACAGAGACATATATAAGGGATATTTGGCTCAATAGCCTTACTCCAAATGTTTTTTGCAAAACTAGCCTTCCTTTTTTTCTTTTTCTTTTTTCTTGGTTTAAATAACAATTAAATCTAATTAAACACAATTAAGTCTAATTAATCAATTAATCCAATAATAATTATACAAAACACCAATAAAAATTCATTTTCACTCCCAATTCAGATTTCAAAATTTCTCTCCCTACAAAAAACTCTCTAAAAAATTCATCCCAAATTTTTGTCACTTGTCACTTGGACGCCCAAGTGACAAGCGGCATTGTTTCCGCCGGGTCACTTGGGTGCCCAAGTGACAAGCGGCATTGCCGCCGGGTCACTTGGGCGCTCAAGTGACCCGGCGGCAACAATGCCGCTTGTCACTTGGGCGTCCAAGTGACCCGGCGGCAACAATGCCTTTTGTCACTTGGGCGTCCAAGTGACCCGGCGGCAACAATGCCGCTTGTCACTTGGGCGCCCAAGTGACCCGGCGGCAACAATGCCGCTTGTCACTTAGGCGCCCAAGTGACAAGCGGCATTTTCGGGTTTTTATTTAAAGTTAATTAATAACCTAATCTAAGTAAGGCTAGTTTTGCAAATAAAAATTTGAAAAAGCTAGTTTTACAAATTAAACTTTCCATAAGGCCATATATGCAAATGACTCGATATATAATGTTACATAATGTTGTTTTTTGAAACTTAACATTTGTTTTGTGCAAGCTTCTTTACTTTGTTTCTTTCGTTCTTTTGTAACCATATATGTGTAACGTGTTATGATGTTAGGTGGATTCAAGTTTAACTGAGATTTTATTGTTTGAAGATGAGCTTAGATTGCTAAAAGTAGTAATCTTGGTAATGGGATTTGAGTTTAGATGAGAAATTTGAGATTTTTGAGAACTTGTTACTGCTTGTATCAAAGAAATGTGTTGTATATACTATTGCTATGCTGTCTTATTGTTTCAATTAATTATTGATCTGAAAAAACAAGTGATTACTAATGTGATAAAGTCTTTGATGAGTTTTGATCTATTTTGATGGAAATGGGGTGAGAGATGAGCCATATCCATTGTGCCCTTTGTCTCACTGTTTCCCATTCAATAGCAGTGAGCGGCAAGAAGGAATGAGAAGAGGAGAGTTCGAAGTCTATCCAGTCTAACTATGTTCTACTGACTCTATATAAGTGTTTATAGCTCGTTTTATGTTTCTTTATTGGTTTTGCTTTTATTTTTTGGTGTCATCTTGAAAATGTTGGTTTTCGAGAAATTAATCAACTGGGTTTGATTGTTTTTTATTCAAGTTTGAGGAAATGATTCGTTGGAAGATTTGAACTTATTGTATATTATGCTGAACTTGATTACTTTTTGCTTTAGTTTTTTTATTTTTAACTATGATCTCACTTCTTAAGTTTTCTGTAATGACGTTGTGTGTATACTTCAATAACGCGTTCTTTTCAAGGTTGCTTATGTTATATTTTTGGAAACATGCCTTAGTTGGTATGAACTTATTGCTAGCCATCAGAGAAATAAATAATTATGTTGACATGGTTCATATATCACTTTAGTAGTTTTAGTTAGAAGGATAACAAAATGTTTATGTGGCAATGATTTCCTTGTTAAGGATTCAAACTCCGACCGTGGTGAAAATTTAACCTATGCACCCCAATGCAAAACTTTGTTAGTTTCTTCTTTGTTTTAATTCTAAGATTGATGTGAACTTTTAAGCATTATAAATTGTTGGCCTAAGGGAAATCTTCCACGATTCTTATTATTTATTTGATTGTGCATAAGTTATTACAACTTCTTTTTATGATAACATTACACATTGTTGCCTAGATTAAATGGATGGATATGGATCAAATGGTGTGGAAAATGCTTGATTGAAACAATGAAGTTTGTGGAAGGGGCTTGAGTTTTTCTTAATTTGAGGGAACCATGTTGTGATGTTCTTCTACTTGCACTTGATTTTTATGGTTGTCCCAGGATTTGTCTCCAATGTTTCCTCACAATAGCTCCATAGTTTTGCATACTGTTCCTTCTTTACCATTGTTTAGTTTGGCAACCCCCGTTTTTGTTAATTCGAGGGTTTTGAGTTTTTCTTAATTTGAGGTTGTTAAGTGCTAATTTTGTGTTTCGGGGTGCAAAGTGTCCATTTATTGTGTTTTGGGGGTGCAAATTGCTGAGTTATTCTTAATTCGAGGGTGCTATGTTAATTCTGTTTTGGGGGTGCAAAGTATCAATTTCTCATGTTTTGGGGGTGCAAAGTGTCAAGGATCTACAATTAAATTACCTATTTTTCCCTTGACTCCAGTGGTCATTTTTGCCTGAAAATAAGAAAGGGTGCAAAGTGCTGAATTTTTCATATTTCGAGGGTGCAAAGTGCTGAATTTTTCATATTTCGAGGGTGCAAAGTGCAAAAAAATCCAAATAAATCCATAGGAAAATATAAAAAGGAATTAATTTTTAAATATTTTCCGATGGATAAAATCCGTCGGGAAAAAAAAGTAAATAAAATGAAATTTTCGACTGGCGAGTTTTCCGACGGAAGCCATCGGAAAATGCCCATCAGAAAAATTTCCAACGCCACTTTTTCCGACGGGCAAAATCCATCTGAAAGCCAGATTTTCGACGGATTTTCTGGAAAATTTGTCCAAATAAGCTGTTTTTTTGTAGTGTTACGAATCAAAAGAGACTGTGATTTTGTTTTCAGTCTGTCCTCTTTGTTAACTGAAATCATGTGCGTATGTTTTAAGAGTTTGATCTCTCTTCGAGCATTAGAGAAGTTGCAAACTTTGTGGCTTATGCATGTGCCTAGGCAATAATATATTTTCACCTCTTTAAACATAGAGTATCATCATAAGGTATTTAAGTTCACGACAATATCCTTATATCCTTATGCAAGTTTCGAAGTGTGCATAAGCAGTTGGGTTAATATTCTCTTCTTCTCTAAGTTTTTCCAAGATTTTGGTAGTTTAAATAGCTAGAGTTTTTTATTGTATGGATTGTAACTTGTAAGCATTATTTTGATAATGTTGCAAGTCGATAAAACTATTCTGACAGAACAGTTTTTTTTTTTTTAATTCTTTTAACTTGAACTCTGGCTTTGAATGTGAGCAGGACGGTTATTAAAATTTGAACAGCCCTATTTTCCTATGTTGCAGGATAACCTAACATTTAGTAGTAGTGTTCAGCTCAAATTTCATTTGGAAAGACAGCCTAATTTCGGATTTGATTCTCAATTCTGCCGAAGAAAGGCTACTAAATTTATTCTCTGAAGGTAATAGATTCTATTTTTTTTAAAATTGTTCATGATTAGACATTCTCGCTTTTATTGGTGGTTTCGACTTTCTTGCTTAGTTTTAGCCTGAGAAATGTTGTTGCTCTATTTCTGCAAGAACCATTAGGCTGTCATTTTCGATCCATTTTAATTCTAAGGTTCATGATGCAGCATATGAGACTCATTTGCCAAGATTAATAGCAAACTAATTCAACCATGAAATCTTTAAGAAAACTACTTGCACCCAAATAAATAAAAGAATTAAAATAGGAAATATGCATGTAAAGACCCGCAATACTTTCCCTCAAGAATTCAACAACTAAGTGGTTCTTTTGTTTGTGTGGACTCCTCTAGGTTAGTCTTGGTTCAACTTTAATGCAAGTACTAATTCCCTTTTAGGTTTGTGTAGTGGGTTTTCAGTTAGGGGTGGGAAAGAGAAGGAATTAGGAAAATAACTTTAGAAAAAATATAAAGAAACTGGAATGACTCTAGGGGCTTCACAGCTTTAAGTTCCTTTCATAGGAAGAAGAAACAATGTTTCTAAATCAGATTTTATTCATAAACTTCATTCTAATGGCAATTACATCCCTATTTATAGGTGAAAAAAAATGACCCTTCAATGACTAATAGCTAATGCTGACTTCTAAGTGCATGAATAAATACAATAGACTCTACATTTCCCCAGGAAATTTAATCTAAATGCATGAATACATTTATCTAGAAATAAATCTGAATACATTTATCCTAAATGCATGAATAGACTCTTTGTAAACTCCAAGGAACTGAGTAACTTATTGACTAGTATTGGATAGTAATTCCAAGAATTATTGAAATATGAAACTTGACTTCTAGAATGATCAATTGGATTCGATAGACATATACATAGTGAACTTTATTCCATCCATAAGGAAAGGGGTGAATTTGAATTCTTCCTCTTGAACCTCTTTCTATGATTAACTTTAAATTTGTTAAGAGTTGATGTTCTCATCAATTCATTTCTTTGTATTGAACCTTTTTGTACACCAAACATGCCTAGTAGATAGGACCTCCTCTAGTTGCAATGTGCAAAATATTCAATTTATTTTTTTGTTATTATTTATTGTAGTGTGGGTTATTATTTTCTTAAGGGTGATTTACACTCAGATCCCCTGAGGTTTATTGTAATTACAGAAAACTCCCTGTAGTTTCAAAAATTACAAGGACACCCCTTACAGGGTGTTTTTTAAAAACATTTGTACAAGTTGTAGGGGGTGTCCTTGTAAGACTTGTTGAACGACAAGGGGTTTCTTTGTAATTCTGAAACGTCAGGGGGTTCTTTGTAATATGACTAAACCTCAGGGGGTCTGAGTGTAAATCACCATTTTCTTAATGATGTACTTGAGAAGCTATAGAAGTCTCTATCCAATTATTTTATTTTCTTCATATTTTCTCTATAGGAATAATGAGTAAACGTAAAAGACCCGAGAAAGTTCAACCCGGACTTGTAGATTCGGAGCATGCAATCCTCAATGCAATCAAAGCCAAAAAAGATAATGGTATTTGGGTAGGAGTTATCAAACTAGAAACCAAACTCGCCGAACGTGTTGTCACAAAATCAATCAAATCATTGTTGACCAAGAATCTCATAAAAGAAGTGGTCAACATTCAAAATAAGGGAAAGAAACACTATATGGCCATCGAATTCAAACCTTCAAAGGAAATGACGGGAGGTGACTGGTATGTCGATGGAAATCTCGACAAAGAACTTATCAACGTACTCAAACAACTATGCACGCGATTCATGCGTGCTCAAAAGGTTGCTACTTTAGAGGGAGTTCACAATGATTTGAAGAAGAATAGAGTCGTGACTTTTGAGATCTCGAGCCAACAAGTTGCGGAAATATTGAACTCGATGGTTTTGGATAACGATATTATTGAGGTGAAGAGTACCGGGTTGGGAGATTATCACTCGATTCCGATTGGAGAGACTTGTTATAGGATTGCGAGTGGCATATCGGCAAGAGGTTTAAGAGTAGGTGCGTTTGCTTCGATTCCTTGTGGAGCTTGTCCGAGGATTAGTATTTGTGCAGCAGTTGGGGTTAATTCACCTAGTACTTGTGTTTATTACACAAAATGGTTAGATATTGATTTTTGAAGATTAATTGCTCAAATCTTGGGACATGAATTTGAATAAACTTTGTGACATGCAGGTTTGGAGTTTAATGATACTTGTATTTATTTTCTTACTGTTTTTTTTTTTTTGGGTCCTGATAATAAAGGTACTCATGATAACATTTATTTTAGAGTTTGATACAGTATTATCTTCTCTCTTCTTTATGGAGTAACTATGGTATCTTTTTCATATTAGTGTTCTTTACATTTACATAAATATATAGTTATGAGTTCGTGTATACTTTTAATCTTTAAAAGTTGTACTAAAGTGGATCTGGATTTATAAAATAGTAGTATGATTTATTGATAAATGATAGCTATAGAGATAGATATAAAGTGTCTGAAGCATTTGCCACATCTTGACAAATATTTTTGGACGATGAAGTGTCTTATGTCCTCTTTGAGAAAGCAATGATCTGAAAACAACTGAGAAATTATAGGTGAATATGGACCCGTCATGACGAGTTTTTGTTTCACAATATTATTTTGATAGTTTCGGTTCAAAGGTTATTTTGACTAAGTTTGGTTTTGAGGGTTTTGAAAATTAATCGGATTTGAATCTTCGAGTTTGGAGAGAAAACAAGATAGTAGATGACAAATAGATGATTTTTATAGAGTTTAAAATGGGAAAAAATAAGTGGTAGATTTTAATATATTTCATTTGGATTGAGTTGTAATTCACTTGAGTCTCCTCTAAATGCGAATAATATTGATTTTAACTTAAGTTTGCAGTTTGATGAAAAAAAGTCAAAACAGATCCATTTGAAATTTATGTTTTTTCTATCTTCCGATCAGCTTTTCGGATTTTTATTTATCAGTTAATATTATTGCTGAATAAATAGCTATAAATTCTTCATTTTCACAGAAGATGTAGCTATTATCTATAAGCAGGTTTGCTAGTGATGAAATACTTATGATAAGTTATTAATTATTGTAAACAATGAAATACTTCGGTATTGGCCATTGGGTGGACATCAGTTAGGTTAAATGCAATGTAGTTACATAAAAAATTTGAAATGCATTTCAAATTTAAATAATCCAAACAAGGGTTAATTAGCTAGTTTAGCTACAGTCAGAAATTGGCTTCAAACTATTAGATAAAAACATTAATAAAGACATGTTTATCATCACCTCATAAATTAATCTTCGTTTTGCAAGGCCTATATATAAAGGCTAAATTACGGATACCGCATGAGGTAAATTAGAATTACAAAATTTTCCCTTATATATTGGGTATTACAAAATTTCTCTCCAAGTTTATCACCTTCTTACAATTAATTCCTTGTGTCTAAAATATTTCAATTTTACCCTTGGAGGTTATTTATAATTTTTATAATTATATCAAACTAGATTCATGTAGGTTTTATCGTAATTCATATCTCCAAGAGAGATTATTGTAAGTGCCGCAAAACTACAATAATAAATTCAAATTTTCCTCACAGAAATAGTATTTAGAAATGGGATCTCAATACGAGTTCTCCTATCTCTACAAATGGCTTCAAATCAAGTTTCTACCATATTTTTCTACACTCCAAATCTAGTTCCAATTTGATTTTTAATTTTATATGTGCAAATTTTATTGTTCCTATCTAACATCCTAAATTGATACTATACAACCACAATGTCAATATTGAAATTCTATTCATTCACATTGATTTTTCAAGATCAACGTAGCACATCTTTAATTTAACAAGTCCACCAATTCAAATAATAAAAACATTCAAAGCACTCGAACCAAACAATCAAAACAAACATTTTAAACGCATTTGAAATATAAAATGCATTTTAACGGCCAATCCTTGTACTTGTTATATTCGTGATAGAAAACTCGTCGATAAAATATGTTGAGATCACAACACCATTTATTTTTATCAAAGGCATCACATCATAAATATATCTATGAACCAACACGTGATTAGTCTACTGGAAGGGACTATTTACTACAAAGTAGTGGATTCAGGTTCGAATTCCTGTTGGGAGAGGTGTCCACTTAATGTGTCCAACCCGCCTCGAAAGGGATTAAACCATTGGGAAACCCAAAAAAGATTAAAAAATAATTGCAATATAGCTAAAACAAATAAATATCATTTCCATTTTGATTTTAATCAGATAGCTCATACTCAATGTTTTCAGAACCGGACCGGACAATGAACCGGTAAGTCAACTGATCACTGATTTTATTGTTCGAATCGGTTGGACCATTGATTGAACCGATATGACATCATAATGAAACAATAAATATATTTAATTTTAAAATAAATGTTATGTGCATAAAAAATTTAACACTATCCTATAAATGATTAAAATAAAACAAGATTATATATATATATATATATATATATATATATATATACGCTATGCGCGGTGTAGGTTGCCCTGTCATTTTTTATCGAAAATGTATTTCAACGTGGTTTTATCAATGGTATGTAGATTGTATAGTACATGATAAAAATATATTATTTTATTTTATAATTGATTTTTAATCTCATTATTTGGATTTTAAAGTTTTTTGTGGAAAATTTGTCTTATGTTGTGTTTCTTCTATAATTTTAGAATACAAATTTAGTTTGTAGCTAAAGCTTTTGCTTAAATATTGTTTGATTGTCGGGAAAGTGAAGGAAAAATACAAGGTGGCATCTTGTGGTATTAAAGTTACAAGGTGGACATCTTGTGGTACTAAAAAAGCAAATTTTCCTTTTTATTTTTATTAAGCATAAGTTCATATTTATACTAAGATCCAACACAATACATTACCAATAAAATCTAACAGGAAAAAGAACAATCAAGAAAAAGGAGCAGGGAATTCCATTTGGCAGTAAAATAGTCTTTCAGTCCACCCTCTTCAATTTATCTACAAACAATCAAATCTTGTCTTCAAAATGAAAAAGAAACAATAAGAAAACAATCATTTCATAATACCCAAAATGGAGTATCAGAAAACTAATGTAAAAATGCATTAACTTTGAAAAATCTTAGCCTCAATTCCCAAGTAAATGGACAAGGAATATGGATTGATGATTAAAATGCCAAAAAAGAATATAAAAATAAAAATTAACAACCTGAAGTGGAAAATGGCTCCAGGAACAACAAGGACACTTGAAAACTATCTCTATGTACGCCCAACTTCGACTACAGCTTTATAAGTGATTTTATGAATAATTTCTAATGTTAATTCGGGGGGGGGGGGGGGGGGGGGGGGGGGGGGGACTACAAATCAAAACATGTCTAGACCTAATAATGAGCTAAAACAGGGAGTTATCAAATTGAGACTCATTGAACATGCGTAATCATCATATAGTTAGAACGTTTTTCTTAGAATATCATAAAATATCTTATCATCCTTATAAGCATTTGGAATGTTATGAATGCAAAAGGAGTCAAAACAACAAAAATTTGAACTACCACATCAAATCATGCGTTGCAGCTCCAAACAGATTTTCAATTCCCATGACGGAATGACCATGGAAGCTACAAACCTCTCACGCACGCTGATTTTTCCATGATACCTGTGTAAAATTCAGTTAGATTCAACAAAAAGATAAGCTAACAAGTAGTGCTTAAGACACAGTAACATATAAAATGTAAATATGGATGCACTAAAGAAGCACCAAATAAACACGTACCATTAACATTATTCAATTTAAGCTCAACTGGGTACTTAAGCTCGTCTTTGAGCCCATTATAGAAGAAATTACGACTGGTGCTTGTAATCAAAGTTTAATGAATACTTGTTTGCGAAATAGTGTTAATTTAACCACGTGATATAAAGCGACTGATACATTTTCTGGTTTTTAGCCTCAAGTGCAGCCCTTTCCTCAAAAAGCTTCACCTCCAAATCATCATGTTGGGTCTGTAGCAGTTAAAATATAAGTCATTACCATTTAATAGTAATCCCGTATGACAGTTACAACAGGAGGCGAATATAAGATATTAAGAAATGTGAAGGTCAACCAAACATACATTGAAGCACAAGCTAGCATATGATATTAATAAACGAGGCAACAAAAAATTCATTATATATAATCAGATATGAATTCATTCGAGGAAAGATTCTCAGGCAAGTCGATGAGCTTACCAACAAGGTCCTGGAGTTTATTCTGCAACCGGAAAAAAATACACCCACACACACATAAACATAACAAATTTCATTCCTTGAACCACAAAAAAGAATCACTCACACATTAACATATACTGAACAAAGTAAACTCACAAACACCGAAAAGAAAAGAAAAAACTAACATTTGACAACATTAACAAGCTCTATGATATGCCTTCAACGCTACGATCTAATAAGTTTACAATCAAAATTAATAATCAAAATTAACAACTAATTAATTTAACTGTACTTTGGGTTTTGCGAAATGGGATATAACCAAGAAAAAAAAATCACACTAACAATGCAAGATAATTAAATTAAATCAAGCATATTAGAAATGAGAAGATACTCCAAGCAATATACCTCTAAGCAAAGAGCAGGAACAAACATCCAATTTCAAAATAACACAGAATAACCCCAATGTTATTACTGCAGGGCATGAAGTTGTGTTGCCGGCGAGATGGCGGTTGCTCCGACGATGGTAAGAATAAAATTCGAAGAGAAAGTGAAACGAAACAAATATGAAGCCAAATAAAATTGACCCTCCTCTCCCTTTCTGATTTTTCCAGGCTGGCAAAGTTGTGTGTATCAATTGAGAGAGAAAAGATAAGGTTGAACAAATCTGAGTCCATCTCGATCATAAACTGCAAAAACACTTTCCAAAGCAGGTGACAAAGCTACATAGGGGCAAATTAGTCCTATTTTCTGGTGATACAACAGAGAAACAAAATTATTACAACCCACATGGGGAGAGAGAAGAGAAGAAAGGTAAGCGTGGAAGCAATCCCATCGGTGATTGAAGACGGTGGATGAAGGAGAAATCAAGTTCGTTGAAGAAAATGATTTTTTGTGAACGAAGGATTGCAAACGACGCCGTTTTGTTGGCTGGGCTTTTAAAAAAATAACAGCAAAACGGCGTCGTTTTGTTCTAGGCCGTTTAAAAAAAAATATTAGAGAAAGCAGGCAGGAGACGGACGACGTCCTGCCACTGTAGACTTTGTGGTACACTCTTATATATATGTAATAATAATATATATATACATATATTTAAATTGAATCATATAATATTTTTCTAACTTATTTTTATCATAAAGATAATTATTAAGTCCATATAAATATAATACGGTTTGATTTATTTAAAAATACTATAAAACTATAAGTTAAAAATACAACAAACTAAGATATAAATAATTTTAGAATATGATTATGTATATATTAATTTTAAATGCATAATACATAAATGTGGCCACTCTTTATCATAAAAATGTAGTTGGAAAAAAGAATGAAACTAAATGTCATTTGATATTCATGATATATATGTTTAAAGAATTTTTTTTAATAAATATTGTGTCATAAATACAAAAATTATAATTTTCAGTGATAATGTGTAAGATGTTAGTTTGAAGTTAATTATCATAAACTAGTATATCAATAAATTAGCTTACAGTTATTTATAATTTATAAATTTGTATGCTAGAAAGTATAATTTATAAATTTGTATGCTAAAAAGTTAACAAAAGTGAGTAGCATACATGGTTACGATATCTTATTTTATCCTAGAGGTCAAGTTTTCGACCCTAGATGTTTAGGATGACTTATTTTATCCTAAAGCAAGGAAAATCGAAAATAAAAAATAAAAATAAAAATAAAAAGTTAAAAGCCGAACAACGGGCCAATCCAGTTTGCCAATTTTCGACTGGTTCGCCACGGTTCAACAACAATCCAGCTTCAAATGGGTTTGGGTCTCTTCCGGACCGAACAGGCCACCGGTTAGCGGTTGAACCAGTTCGACCGCCCGGCCCGATCCGGTTTCAAAACATTTCTCATCCGTATATGATTTACTTATCATCAAAGAGAAACACAATCATATTCATTGCTTCAAAAATTAAAACGAAATTCCATACCTTTTAATGCCATGTACAGGGGCTTCGTTGCAATTACATGTGTGTGGTAAAATTCAGAAGAGTCATTTGCATATATGGCCTTATGAAAAGTTTAATTTGTAAAACTAGCTTTTTCAAATTTTTATTTGCAAAATTAGCCTTACTTAGATTAGGTTATTAATTAACTTTAAATAAAAACCCGAAAATGCCGCTTGTCATGGGGGGGGGGGGGGTGGGGGGGGGGGGGGGTGGGGGGGGGGGGGGGTGGGGGGGGGGGGGGGTGGGGGGGGGGGGGGGTGGGGGGGGGGGGGGGTGGGGGGGGGGGGGGGTGGGGGGGGGGGGGGGTGGGGGGGGGGGGGGGTGGGGGGGGGGGGGGGTGGGGGGGGGGGGGGGTGGGGGGGGGGGGGGGTGGGGGGGGGGGGGGGTGGGGGGGGGGGGGGGTGGGGGGGGGGGGGGGTGGGGGGGGGGGGGGGTGGGGGGGGGGGGGGGTGGGGGGGGGGGGGGGTGGGGGGGGGGGGGGGTGGGGGGGGGGGGGGGTGGGGGGGGGGGGGGGTGGGGGGGGGGGGGGGTGGGGGGGGGGGGGGGTGGGGGGGGGGGGGGGTGGGGGGGTGGGGGGGTTGAGTTGGGGGGGGGGGGGGGTGGTGGGGGGGGGGGGTGGGGGGGGGGGGGGGGGGGGGGGGGGGGGGGGGGGGGGGGGGGGGTGGGTGGGGGGGGGGGTGGGGGATGGAAATTACATGTTTAGCTGTCATTTATTTTATGTAAATAAATAATTATTTTTATACCATGTTTTTCTTTATGTTCAAAAATGGAGAAACTCATATTAATAATCTAATCATAAGAAATTTATCGATAATATTTTAGTGTGATTTTGTGCATGACACGGGATCAAGCTAGTAAAAAATTATTTCATAATTTTTTCCAAAAAAATGTAATTATAATGTTGTGACGGATTAGGCAGGTATAATTATAAGACCTTATAACGATTTCTTTATTTCGGGCCTTACTTTATTTCGAGGGAAATGCCATAAACATCTCTATATTATGTGAGATTTGCACAAATTGCCCCAGTGAAATTTTATTGGATCAAATTCCTTGTACTTTCAGATTTTCTACATAGAATTATTGTTTGTCCACTTTAATTTATAAGTTTTTTGACAAGCGTGTATTCCATATGATTTAATTCTATGATTTTTTTGTATTTTATTTAATTTATTTAGTCTAAATGACAATAATAATCTTGTTCATTGTCCACTCTTATTAATTTTAATTGGCCCAAAATCCCTTTATACTTTTTAAAACTTTACCACGAAACCTCTTATAATCATATTCTCCTAATTTTCGAGCCATGTTGTTTTTCTTTTAATTGCTGCAATTAAGGATTCTAATCCCTACAAATAGGTCCGAATATGAATTAAAACTAATATCATATTGTAAGTATTTTTTGTATTTACATTATATCTTTAGATGCTAGCTTCTAATTTTTTAAGTATAGTTTCATGCCATTGTCAATTTTTTTTTTGTTTTGTCCACGAATATACGTACATTATTATCTGAATGCAATTAAGATAAATTCATTGCATCATTTAATTCGCTCATGATGTCATAATTTTGACTTTATCAAACAATGAATGTAACTCTTTTACTTCATCACTAACTTAACTTATAGATTTCAACATAAAGATCGAATCCCGAGACATTGACAGATATTGTTTTATATATTTTGTGATTTTAGTTCGTCAACTCAATCTCGAGCGTAAAGTGAATCTTACATGATTTTGGCTAGATTTTTCGCAACTCCTTTACTTCATCAGATCAAATAAGAAAGTTGAACAAAAATATTTTGTGCTCATTTTACTTCAATTATTTTCGACCTTAAAATAAATACTAACGTGAATTAGATCAACTTGTTCGATCAATTCAACCATTAACCGACAACAAGTAGATCCAAAAAAAAAAAACCGACAACTAATTTGATCGGATAAACCTAGCATACCTTACATCTATCGATCAAATCGAACTGTATGAACCTAGCACCTCGTGGACATAATAGTTGCCTTAACTCAATCTAGTAACTTTTGTGTCTCTATTTTATTCAAACATTATCTTTTATTTTTAAAAAAAAACAAAAATTAAAATTAGAATATCTAAATTAAATTATATTGGTATTTTACTATTGATAAACAATGAAAGTATTAGTGATAACTGAAAAATAATGAAAGAGACTTTCTTTTTCTGTTATTTAAAGTCCTCAATATTTTCTTTTAAAAAAAAAAGAAAAAAATAGTCAATATGTGTTTTTCTTAACATTCTTTCAAATTAGTATTATAAGTTGCCATGGTTTTACCTATTGTGAAAACTCAAATTATTTTTATTTGTGAAAAGAAAATGTAGCTCAAATATAATTTTACTTCAAAACTCTCAAGTATTATGGTATTAAAGACTAAGAAAAAGAATATCATGGATATAACTTGAAATTCTCATTATGATCATAAAATCAAACAATAAAATAAGTCATGTATACAACTCGAAAATATATAAAAAAAAATTAAGTTTTCTTAAGTAAACTTTTAGTATATTGTTATAACATAATATAAATTTTTAAAATTACATTTATCTATTTAATATCATTACGAGATCACACATTAAACAATAGTTGAATATGTTAAACTAATCAAATCATTATCAGCATAGGCTAGAGGTCCTAAGTCCCAATACAATTTTAGAAACATTGTCAACCTGACTAATTAAAAACTTTTTTAATTTATATATTAAAACTTCCACCTCAATGCATGTCTTCCTGTATAATGCTTCATAACAGGAAACTGACATGTCGATATTAGTGTTCAATCATTTTGCTTTTTTAAGTATAAATAAATACCTTCCACCTAAACACGTTACAAAACTTCTTTCCCCAAAAAGCTAGTATAATATTTCATACTACAAAAGTTCTCAATACATGTACAAAAATATATTATAGTATAGAAATACACAAGATTTCTAAGCATTCATGCATCCTATTTCTATGGCAGATTATGATGAAAAAGTAGAACAACTTCTCCCAGTATATGATGATGATGATGACGATATTGGACCCATTAATGGAATCAATGACTTTGCTAAAGAATTCTTTATTGAATCAAAAAAGCTATGGTACCTTGCTTTTCCGGCCATCTTCACCTCGTTCTGCCAGTATGGTCTCATCACCATCACTCAAGTTTTTGCTGGCCGCCTCGGAACAACTCAACTCGCTACCGTTGCTGTACAGAATTCCATCATCTCAGGATTTCCATATGGCATCATGGTATGTAACTAATAAGATTACAACACAGGTTTTACTATCCATCTTTTTTTGGGTTATTTGCAGTATAACCCATAGTGTTTCTTCATATTGATGAATATCCCTGATGCTACTTAGGTAACAACTAGTTTTCTGTGTTTCTTTATGTTCTGACATCATAACACCTGTATCCATTTTCGTTCTTACATAGACCAGGTCTATGACAGTTGCACAGACCTTGTGATCAGGAATTAGACACATTATCAATTTTGGAAGTATGATTTCACCATAATTGATGATGATGTTAACTTCTTACCACAAGGTATATGCAATTGTGATAGACCTGGTCTATGTAAGAATTTTCCCGTTTCTCATATCAAAATAAAACGGTAAAAATGTCACTGTATCATTTCATTTAAAGTATGGGATGTCTGCAATTGGAGTAATATAAGTAACACACAACTAGAATTAACACAAAGGGGCGTATTGCAAATAACTCATCATTTTCCAGTTGGGGAGAATCGTGATGGGGGGATGTATTGATTTTTCAACACCCGCATGTCATCCCAAATAAAACTCTTGATTTACCAGTCTATCTACAGCTTAAATGTTGCTAGAACTGCTTAAAGGTTGGGGATGTTTTATCATAACGGATATCGTCTAATGCAATAAGTCAATAACACAGGGTGTTTATAATGAACACAAAGGGGTGTTTTGCAAATAACTATTCTATTTCCAGGATTGGTTAGGGGGTTGGGGGGATAAAATAACTGATTTTTCAATGCCCGCATATTGATCATGAATTCTTGATTTACCATCTATGGGCTGCTTAATTGTTGCTAGAACTGCTTAAAAAGACTAGGGACCTTTAATTTATGCTTACATTTTGACACAGTTCGGATTATCAAGTGCATTGGAGACTTACTGTGGACAAGCATATGGAGCTAACCAGTTTAAAATGCTCGGAACTTACATGCAAAAATCATGGGTGATCCTCTATGCAATGGCAATTACAGCAGTTCCACTCTTCATCTTTGCAACTCCAGTCCTTAAGTTTCTTGGACAAACGCCATCCATATCCACGGAAGCTGGAAAACTGGCAATATGGATGATACCCCAGCAATTTGCTTATGCATCAATTTTACCCTCGTCTAAATTCTTGCAGGCTCAAAGCAAAGTAGCAGTAATTGCTGTGATAGCTGCTGTGGCACTTTGTTTTCATGCATTCTTTAGCTGGTTCTTGGTTCTGAATCTCGGTTGGGGTCTTGTGGGTGCAGCCCTTGTTCTTGATGGATCGTGGTGGTTCATTGCAATAGCTCAGTTCTTGTACATTATTTCCGGTGCCTGTGGAGAAACATGGTCAGGATTTTCATGGAAAGCATTTCAAAATCTATGGGGATTTCTAAAGATATCTGTAGCTTCAGCTGTGATGATGAGGTAAAGATCTAAAAGTAATACAATTATGTTCATAGAAATTACTATCAAGAATTAGTACTGCTTCTCATTTCTTGAATCACAAAGTGTTATATTTAATTCCTGAAAATCTTTCATGCCAAAATTATATTACTTGTTAATGCAAATTGCAGCTTGGAAGTATGGTACGTTATGGCTCTGACTCTATTTGCTGGATACTTAGACGATGCAGAAATTTCAATAGATGCTTTCTCTATATGGTGAGTTCAATTTGCAGATAATGCTAAATCAATAAAATACTGCAGAGGTATTAAAAGTAATAACACAATTGTCTCGTGTTGCAAATATGCAGCATAAACATATTAGGTTGGGCGTGCATGGTGGCAATTGGACTGAATGTAGCCTCAAGGTTAGTAGTATAAGAAAGATTTCAAAAACAAACAGGGCAAGAAGCAAGCAAGCAAACAGTGTATTATTTCCATAAAAAAGTTGCATTTTTAATCCCACACAACTGTACCCGGTACTTTTGATCCCGTGTTTTTCAAAATCACACTTTTTGTTCCCGCGTATTACAAAATTGCACTTTTGGTCCTGATTCTTTTAAATGTTTTGCACTTTTGGTCCTGTCGTCCCGTTTCCATCCAATTTGTAACCATAAGTGCAACTTTGTGAAGAACGGTTTGTGAGAGTCCAATCTTGTGGGACATAAAAAATGCAATTTTGCCCAAGTGTTTAAATCTCATAAAGTCTAATGCATGCCATGTGCAGTGTGAGGGTGTCAAATGAACTAGGTTCCGGGCACCCCAGAAAGGCGAGATTATCAGTGCTAGTAATCGGGATGTCTTCTCTACTGATAGGTCTTTTCTTCACGCTTATTCTAATTGTCACTAGAAAACGGTACCCTGCAATATTTACAAACAGTTCAGAAGTTCAGCAAATTGTGGAAGAGCTCACACCATTGTTAGGGATAAGTATGGTTTTTACAAATGTACAATATGCTCTATCAGGTATTTATCAGTCCTTTTTAACTTTGCTTTAAGTAAATCATCAAACTCTTCTGAGCTAAAAGATCCTGTCTTTTATTATTTATATAAAAATAATATAAAAAAAAATCCCAGAAAATAAATTTTACATGCATTTTCTTAGGGGTAGCCATCGGAGCAGGGTGGCAAACTCCTGTTGCCTACATGAGTACTGTGTGCTACTTTATATTTGGAATTCCTTCAGGAGTTTTAATGGCCTACAAGTTTAAAATGGGCGTCCAGGTGACTGTCTTCTCGATTTTATCACCTAAGTTTCTATAGTATAATTTTATTATTTATTATCGATCAATTTTGCTACTATTCTCTGACAATCGACGTTTTAGGGGATTTGGTATGGAATGGTTATTGGTTTATGCCTACAAACTTGCCTATTATTGTGGATGATATGGAACACAAATTGGAATAAAGAGGTAAGCATTTCAAATAAGAATACAGAGAATTGCTTCAAATATATAATTTCTAATAGAAGAGTTTATGCTTTTTGCAGTCTTATGCTGCTGAAGAAAGATTAGGACAATGGAGATGTGAAACACATACTGAAGAGACTAGTTAAGAATCAAGGTTGAATAAATGCTACATTTTAAGGAATTAATGAGAGAAACCAGGAATGTAGGTGGTTTTTACAATGTTTTTTAGTATATGTTCGCTGTTTGAAGATCAGAAAATACTCAGCATTAAGTACCAACTAAGAAATGTAATAATAGTCTCCTAGTTGCACATAAATTGTAATTGCGTGTGAAAAAGACAATTATGTATCGTTCAGATTGTGTTAGATATTATATTGTGATCGTGTAAAATAAATTTTCAAAAACCATGAATGAACGGGCTGATGGTATCTATATCATTCCTTTTTGTTAACATATCCAGAATACCCAAAGTTTCAACTAACAAGGCAAGGACTCAATTTTGGAGATGAAAACGACGAATTAAAAGAATCTTACCAAATCGAACTATTTCAGGGAATTTGAGGCAGCAAATTTGGGTAGTTTCATCTCAGATCATGCTGCAGATATCTCCTGAAAAAACAAGAATGAATTACTGACAAATTCCTTTAAGCATGAAATCCTCTTATAGGCTGAAATACTTTTCATGCCTCACATTTCAAGGAGTAACTTATTTACGATGTCAAGATTATCCCATCCGAAGTGTAGATAATTGAAAACAAAAGTAAATCCACCTAAACTAAAGAAGAAAAACCTAGAGCAGTAATTTACGATGAATAGGCAACTCACCAGTGCAGAGGCAATGTTTCCACCAAACTACTCCAAAAATAAGACCATCATCAGACGAAGTTCTAAATATACACTCTGGAAAATAACATCATCATATTTTGTTCATGACAAAAAGAATCAGCACTATAATTGCAACTAACCAACTTCTAATACTAATACATATATAAACGAAATTATGTAACAACTACCATTGCTAGCATGTATCGTAACTGTCAGTAGTAAGTATATCAGATACATTGAACACTAAAAAGAGCGCAATAGTAACACATCATCGATTAAAAAAAAAATCAGCAAAACAGACACATAGAACCAAGGAGGCAAAATATGCTTTAATTCACAAAATAAATCCAAAATAAACCAAACTTCCTTTCTCCCATTCAAGGTGCAGAACACATCAACTACTGCATGACGAGGTAACCTCACAAAACAAGAATTATTATACATCCAAAAAGAGCCTTTATTTTCCCGTAATGAAATTCAACAAAAATAAAAGTATAAAATAGAATCATAATGACAATAACAAAAAAGAAACACTAGCAATAACTGCATTAGCATCCATTACATTAAGCCATAGCATCTAACAAAACAAAAAGGTGCAATCTTTTCCTAAGCAGTTAGCAAAACAGCACCACCAGCATCCTTTATCTTCTTCTCAGCAGTTTTAGAAACAAGCTTAGCCTTAACAACAACAGGCTTATTCTCCGGCAAAAGACCCTTCCCCAAAACCTTAAAATACCCAAATTGTGTGACGTTAATCATTGGCATGGCATCCTTTGAAGCCTTGTCTTTTATTTCTTGAGGAATCAATGACCAAAGCTTGTCAATGTTGACGACGGGGCAGTGGAACTGATTGCGGAGCTTGTGGAAATATCCCATCCCGACTTTACCGAAATAACCGGGGTGGTACTTGTCGAAGAGAATGCGGTGGTGGTGCATTCCGCCAGCGTTTCCGCTACCACCTGGGTGCTTTCGGTGTTTGCCGATACGGCCGTGACCGGCGCTCACGTGGCCGCGCTTCTTACGGTTTTTTCTCAATCCGGTTGTCATGTCTTACTGTTGTATAGCAGTATAGGTGTATGTGACGGCGGAGGCGGAGATGAGGGAGATGGTAAAACTAGATGGAAGTTTAGAAGTAGGGCTCAGCCTGTGAAGGGGTTGGATTCGGGTCGATTCGGATTCGGATTCAATTATATCAGATTGAATTCGGGTTGGATTCGAATTTTGCTCGAATCTAAATTTCTGGATTCCAAGGAATTTGGTCGGATTAAGTCGAATATCGGATTTTTTCAATAAAATCTTCACTTTAAAAAATTACACAAATATTTCTTCCTAAGATAAGTTTGTTAACTTTACGATTTTATTTAATTTAGCTAACATGTTCAAACATTTTTTTCTTATTTTTTTTATATTTAGTTCAAACTTTCTTTACCAATTTTCATTTTTTTAAATGAAAATATGCATAAAATGAACTTATAAACGAATTGTTAAGTACTATTTTCTTAAATTAATGATAAAATTTTAATGTTACCTATTTTAACGTAGCATTATGTATATATGATTTATTTATTTATTATCAAATACGAATTTTTAACAAATCAAATCGATCTAAATTATTATTCGCTCCACAAGTTTCAGATTACAAATCTCTATAACCGAATCAGATTCTTCAAATCTTTTTTTTTTAAGATCAATTCTTCAAATCTTTAATCAAATTATATTCCAAAAAATCTGGCAGGATTCGGATCATATTCGGATTGAAATCTGCCCCATTGGGTTTTAGGCTCTAGGGATAAGAATGGGGTTCGTAAGTGATGGGCCGGATGGCCTTGAAGTGTCAAGGGTTGAGCCTATTTGTTTGTAGCAGCGTAGAACAAATTTCATGGGTTTCCTAGAACTATAACTATTAATCCAAGGCATGCTTGGGTGTAGGGTTGTCAATGGGTCGGATTTTGGTCGGATCAGGCTCATCCAGATCCGGCTCCATTTATATCGGATTCGGATGTTGTTCGGATTATGTTCGGATCTAGATTTATTAAATTCAATGGACTTTGGTCGGATTTGGCCGGATATCGGATCTTTTTCGGATCCAATAAAATTTTATTTAAAAAATTATATAATATTTTTTCCTAAAACAAGTTTATTAACTTTACAATTTTATTTAATTTTAGCTCACATGTTCAAACATCCTTTACTAATATTCATATTTTTAGATGAAAATATTGGTTTAAATAAATTTATAAATGGGTTATAAATTATTTTCTTCTTAAGTTGACAGTTAAATATTATTAATGGTACTTACTTTTATAAAATATTATATATATATCATTCTTTTTATTTTTTTATCGGATATGAATTTTTAACAGATCGGATCAACCTAAATCCATATTCGCTCCATGTGTTTCGGATTACAGATCTTTGTAATCGGATCAGGTCCATTGAATCTCTAATCGGACAATTATCCTAATAAATCGGACCGAATTCGGACGGATCCGGATTGAAATCCGCCCCATTGACAGCCCTACTTGGGTGTATTTTGACTTAATTTGATTTAGTTTAGGCAAGAAATATTTTGATTGATTGTGTACAACAATTGAAACATGACATAATTTATTTTGGCTAGAATATTTTAAACATAAAATGATTTTAATTAAATCATAAGTTGGTTTTGAAAATGTGAACTGTAGTTTGAATGTATTTTTGGATGTTATAGTTTTTTGAGAAAAAATATAGGTGATAGATGTCAAATCATGTCTTTGATAAATTAATTATTTTAAGATGATCTTGCTAGTTTCGAGGACGAACCTGAAGTTGGTCGCGACAAGACTGAAGTCCAAACGACGAAGCCTAGTTGGCATGGGAGGTCCATATACCGACAAAACAGAGGTCCAATACGTGAACCCTAGTTAGTCTGGGAGGTCCAAATAGTGACAAGACTCAAATCCAGGTAGCGAACAATGGTTGGTCTGATAGGTCATTTAGCAACAAGACTGATGTCCAGGTGAAAGAAACCATATTCGATACATCAGACTCAATTGATTTTGAGCTTCCAACCAAAAATCAAACTCTAGCAATTTAGGTTATGTTCAACTTGATTCCTATAAGCACCTTAACAAATGGATTTCACCTCTCAACATTCGTATGTACACTTTAAGAGATTTTCCAGCCCCTCGATAATGTCTTATAATATGCCAAAAGTTCTCAAAATTTTGCTCAGTAAAATACTTGAAAATTTGGTGTATAACACATTAGACTAGAGATTATAAAACCTGTAAAATGTGCATTTAACTGGAATGTTTACAGATCAATAAGACCTTCCAAACTACAGCATTGGGTTTTGCAATCCATGTTCTACCGAGCTGAACTAAAATCGCTAGTAGACTTTGGCCATCAACATTCGGGCGGTCCGATTAGAACAAGCATGTGTGATAGATGCAAGAAAACCGAGTTGGTTGAAGGCAAGAAAATAAATTTTAAATATTAATATTATGCGTGGTACTATATTACAATATCAATCATCCATATTTAGATACAAATTGTACGACAATCACACAAAACTATACCTTTCAAAGAATACATGATAACAGGTCATCTGTACAAGTGCATGCTTCATCTTTGTAGTAAGAGTGCAGCACCAACTAAACCAACCCACAAAGTTAACGACAACCAGAATGTAGGGTTCTTCTCGACACCAACTGGTGGTTTCCACACCATAAAATCTCCCAATAAGTCTTTGCTCGATGGAAGTTGATTTGTTGTGGAACCACTCATCCTTTCATCTTTGTCCTTGTATTTGTCGGTCCAACTAGCCGCATAACTGAAAAGAACATAGTCATCAAAATTTTCAACTCAATAGAGATTTCATATGCAAATTTAACAAAGTTATGCAGTTGCGGCAAAAATCAAACTAAATATGTTACATTGTTACTACATCTGCCGAGTGAACCAAATATTAAATAAAACTCAGAAACACAACCTTTGTTCGGCCCAAAGAGCATACCTACATACCCACTTAATCTTACGGCTAAAATACAACTCAATTGAGCAGCAAGAAAATTATTTTCCGAAATTAAGGCAACTGATTCATAATTGAATCGTGAAAAAGGTACTAGTGAAAGCTAAAATTCATACAAGCCCACAACTAATGTAACTCAGAAGTTCAGAAATACCTTAACTAAACCAATGAGTCAAAAGGAAAATGTATGAGCCATTTATATGTATTGAGCAATAAAACAGAAACACAATCTGCTCAAAATACAATGAAGCAGCAAAATGTTGAAAATTAGCTTACCTGTCATAACTGGAACCTATCATCGGAATGGTAACCATCTCTTCCTGGGATATCTTAAGCTTGGGTGCTTGCAGAATGTAACGCAGATCTGCAGCCTGGCGTCGAATACTGACACTTGGATGCCTCTTTTCCAATTGCATATACAGCGCAATGCAATCAGCATGGCGATTATTAGCCTCATAGGCCATAGCAAGCCATATTTGTATCTGAATATATGAAGATCAATCATAAAATTAGTTGTTCGTAACTGAATGAAATATGAACAATGAAGATGTCCATACAACATGAAAGTAATTACCAACCTCACCGCCAAAAAAGGTGGGCCTGGGAATGATTGTAAGGGCACCTTCAAGAAACTCAATGGCACGTCCGTACATACCTCTTCCATATGCCTTCTGACCCAAATCGAACATCAACTGAGCTGTTTTTCTTCGTTCTGCTTGCTCCTTTGCTACCTGTTATATAATATGATAATTATTTTTACTAAAAGCTTCACATAACATGTACTATGACAATGTGAAACTTTTAGCAGTCAACTCGCCTTCTCTACACAAAAGTTTCTTTGGTTTCCCTCCTTCTTGAAAGGTTAATATTTAATTCAATGTTAAAGGACCTTCCCATAAGCCAACATGTTTTATCTATCCATCCATGTGAATATTACTCTACTCCATTGATAAAATCAGTAAAAGAATATGAGTGTTATCATGATATTTCGTATAGAAGATACACTCAACATAACTTCCAGTCTTCTACAGCCACTAAAATGTAGCATACAAAACTCACATTTTTTTACTTACTCACTGAATCCATCAAAAATACAGTCTAATCCAACTTCAAAAACTAAAACAAGTGCACAAAACAAAACATGCATAAAGTAATAAGGAATTAGTGAATCGATAGCAGCTAACGCTACACTCATTTGTTGCTATATGGAGACAATAAACAATTAGTTTAAGCAATTAACCAACATAAAATGGGGACCTTTTCGAGCTCAATTTTGACTCTCATGCGCTTCTGTTCTTCGGTCTCTTCATTAGCATCAGCACCATCGTACTCCTCATCAACTTTGTACTGCAACTCCTCCGCTTTCTTCTCCAACTCCCTCATTTCCTGAATCTCGTTCACTCTCATCCTCATCTCCTTCTCCCAATCGAAATTCTCGTCTTCTCCTCCTCCTAATTCATCTTCCAAACCGTTCCCGTTCTCATCGTCGCTCGAATTCTCGTACTCCACTCCATTTACCTTCGATTGATTCGATTTCCTTTTACTCGCGTTTCTCTCTTTCGAATCGAACATCGATTCGAACGCATATTGTAAGTTCGGATGGTTCGATTCTTTCTTGAAGAGCTTGGAAACGACGTCGGAGGGAAGGGGGCGCGGCCTCCGGTCAGGGATCCGATGGGGTGACGTGGCGAGGTCGATGAGTGGGGATATGTTTCCCAGTACTACGGCCATGGGTACGGCGTCGTGTTATTGTGCAGAAAGAAAGAGAAAAGGTTCAGAGCGAGGTCTGTCTATGGCGGTTTTGATGATTTTGGAATTCAGTTGGGGGAGGAGAAGATATTTTCGGAAGTTGATGTGAAATGACTTGAAAGGACGTGTAGTTTTTCCAGGGTTTATGATGAAGAGATTGGGGTTTGTAGGGGTATTATCGTCTCTGAAGGAGAAATAACGTGGCGCGCTGGTATGAGGAGCATATCCCTGTGGCGGCTACAATTTCCAGTTTTTCTCACGGCAAAGAAAGAAAAAAAAAACTCCTACTTCATTTTTTTTTTTTTCATATGGTTCTCTTAAATAAGAATTCAATTTTAAAATATATTCTTATAAAAAAAAGGTCTAGGAAAATATATCAAATAAAGGTGAAAATTGAACCGAGTAACTCGAAAATCGCTCAAACTCAACCGAACTCTCAAAATTCTTGTTAATATGAGCTTGAATATGTTATGCGCAGTGAAAGTTAAAAATTAAATAATTAAAACTTGCACAAATAACTAAAATACAAAACACACAATCGGGGAGTGGGGAAGAGGGTCGATAAACAACCACAACCACATATACAGAGAAATAAACACACAAGAGATTCTCTTTGAGAAATCTCGTAAATGAGGATATTGAAAGTATAGTATTAGCAACACTTTAATTAAATCTCTTTAATTTTTCTACACACAAAAGAAATAACTTTGAATTCTAACTCTACTCTACTTTTCTTTGGCTATTCAACTTTTATTTTTCCTATTTATAGGAGGATAAATCTTATCTCTAAGCAATTCAAATTTCAAATAGTAGATTACTCATATCTCCTTATCTCTATCAACATAATTAAGACTTCATTTCACCAAATTAATAAAAAGTTACAACAAAGTCAAAAATTGGTAAACCCCCATCACACACAAAAAAAAAAAAAAAAAAAAAAAAAAAAAAAAAACCATAAATAGGAAGAAAAATAAACGGAATACGATATTGGTCCAAGCACCAAGATTATGAGCTTCGAATGAATTGAAATGAACCGAAAACTCCATTTGGGCCAGTATGCTCAATCACCCCTAATTTCATCAATCAAACCACGAGCCTCCCAGCCAGACTCTTTTCAACAATTTTGGATGTATGTATTGTAACCATTTAAAAATAATCAGATTCATTACATATCATCAACTTTCCAAAAAGTCGATAAAAGCAAGCCAACCGAACCTGAAGCACCTCTGTAGCATAAGAGCTCAAGGCAACCTAGAGGAAAAGGCAAAGTTGAACCTTTAGAGTTTCGAATAATCACCGCAAAACCACTAGAGAAAGCAACATCAGTATTTGCTTTGAGTGACCCGGGTTTTGGGGGGATACTCGCAGCAGAAGTAGCGGCAGTCCTAGAATGTTTGAGCTTTGCTTGAGCAAAAACATGTGCAACATCAATAACCCCCCACAAACAAATATTAATTTTTAAATTGGTGCAGTGAGTTAATGAAATGATAATATAATTATTTTTTGCTAATAAAATACTAACATGTTAGGTTTTCTGCTAATTAGGAATAACAAAAGGAGTATTTTTGCATTTTTACTCTTTTTTTCTTTTTTCATTTTTTACCGTGCAAAATTGCAGATTTCATCTTCTAGCTTTAGCCACCGACAAAGATAGTCGTTTATATATTAATTGGCTTCAACACATTTGGTCCTCTTGGCCCTTTATGATCTATAACAAATTTAGTTTTATATCTAATATTTTTGGTCCTGTTTCTTTTGTTCCAACAAAAATACTCAAACTTTCAACACTTCTAGTCCTGCTCTCCACCATTTTTTTTGGAAACTATTATTATTTCAATCTACGTACCATTTTTTTGTTGTTGTGCATGAATTACAAATTGAATTGGAAATGAATAAATAAACATAAACATAAGGCCATCTCCAGTGACTCCAGTCTAGCTTTCCCTTCCCCTCAGCTTCCCATTTTTATAGTCATCTCCAATGACTCAATCTTCTCATTCCATTCAATTCCAGTTCTCTTTCTTCCCCACTCTCACTTAATAATAATAATAATAATAATAATAATAAACGACGTTTGGCCATATGTAATCATATTTATTTAGATGTCTCAAGTGTTTCGATATAAAAATGTTAGGATTATATTGTATTTAATTTAAGAATTCGTATTTAAGATTCCATAAATCGTATTTAATTTCATGTATATATGTTTTGTGTGCTAAATCAAAACTTTTTAAAAATAAGTTTTAAATTATAATATTCTAAATTAAAACAAATCAAGGTTATAAATTAAAAGTTACATTTTTAAAATAACACTTAAATTTAATTAACATTAAAACAATACTACAACAATTAATGTTAAAACAAATCAAGGTTCTAAATTAAAAAAATTAAAGTTAAGTTTAAAAAAAATTATTTCTTAGTTAATTAATGTTAAAGAAAAATTTATTTAGTAATTAAAGTTAAGAAATTTTTATTTATTAATTAAAATTAAAGAAAAATATATTTATTAATTAATAAAATAAACAAAACAAAAGAAAGAAGCAATTCAAAGAAAAAGAAAAGAGTAGGTGACCGACACCTACTTGTTGGGCCCAGCGCACGAGATGATCGATACCCCTTTAAGATGGACTTAGTTCATTTTTTTGCCAAGTTCAGCTTGGACTTGGTCATTGAATATGGCCTAACAACACAAAGCATTGATTGATAACCAAAATTTTGGATCAATATATTTTAAGATATTGTTTTTAAAATATTTCACGAAGATTTCATATGATGTATTTTGAAAATATTTTCTTGGAATATGCCGATCTACGAACTATTTTATATCGAAGGGGTTCTGTGCGTAACACGAGTATAGATGATTTCATACAATAAATATTTCACATAATAATTGTTGGATTTTATATGTGAATAAAATTAGTTGAGAGTAAGGGGTTCCGTCTGGTCGATCCGAAGAGGTACCGTTTTGACCGAAACATTGCAATCCAAACAATGTGTCTCTTGCGAAAATGCATTTTCGCGTCTATAATTAGGAGACTTAATATGGCCAATTAAGTTTTTTTTTTTTTTGGGCAATAATAAGAAATTACTCTCTTATTTTACTTTAAATTTCTATCGAATTTTATGTTTGCTTCTGTTCGTCGGAGGTCATTATTTGTGCAAATAATGAACAATGTTGTAACTTGGGAGACTACCGAGAATCAAATTGCATGCACCGTGACAACCTCAAAAATATTATTTGAAGGAAATTATTTCGGCAAGCCTTAGTCTCATTTCGTATTTTAGTGTTGATTCGAGTGTTCTACGGATTAATTCCAACCAAATAAGTATGATTTACTTGCTTTAACAACATATACATGAAATTATGTGTTAAAATACTTTATATTGTGTTATAGTTATACTCTAAGTTTGTGATAATACTTTTGTTTGTGATATATTTAAGTGCACAAATTGTTAAACACCAACAATAGTTTCGTATAGGTTTCACGTAATATAAAAAATATATTGCATTTTCCCTTGATGTTATGCATAAAATTTACAGTGGATAACAGTATTAGTACCATATTGCCTATCCTTTTTTTCCTAAAAAATGACATGGTATCCTTGGACTCCATCTTATAAGAAATTACTATCATTTTCTTTGAACTCTTTTATTATCTTTGGTGATTTTCTTGTGACGAGGATATGAATTGTGGACGAGGTGGAAGCATCTCAAAATCAAGGAATGACTTGCAACAACTGAGGTGATAAATCGACCTACCAAAAATGTTAATGTCCAATACAGTGGCTATTTTAACCGTTTGGAAAAAAAATCATATGACTAAATGTGATGGAGAAAAAAAATGTGATGGAAATAAGACTAAATATGTGATGGAAAAAAAAATGTGATGGAAATAAGACCAAATATGTCGGGACCAATAGATGAATGACTATCTTTGTCATCAATCAGAAGTTATAGACAATTGCCAATTTTTACCATTTTCTCAAGTGTGAAATTAAGGCTCAAAGCCACCCTCAATATTATATCCAATTCAAATTTCACATCCCACTCTCTACTTCTTGATTCTATGCATCACTGTGTGTAGTGCGTGTATTGTTGTTGTCATACAATATTCACCCTTACAAAAAACCAAAGCAAGCTAATGAAATATCAAAGAAAAATCTGAGAACAAGGAGAAATAGGCTTGGTCGAGATGGTG
This sequence comes from Penstemon davidsonii, assembly GCA_034814905.1. Classification (NCBI taxonomy): domain Eukaryota; kingdom Viridiplantae; phylum Streptophyta; class Magnoliopsida; order Lamiales; family Plantaginaceae; genus Penstemon; species Penstemon davidsonii. The sequence goes on along the minus strand of JAYDYQ010002533.1, from coordinate 31,866,101 downwards.
TGTATTTTACTATTTTATTTATTGATTTTCTTATTTTGACTTTTGACTAAGGGGCAACATTGGCAAACAAATTTTATTTTGCTTGGCATTAGTAAAATTGCTCTGTCATTAACATCAGCCTTGTATTTCCTCTTTACCTTGACTGTTTGTTTGTTTCTTCTTTTTTTTTGGTACAATTGACTGTTTGTTTCTTGGCAACACAAAAAACATCCATTTCACTCTCAGAGACACCACAAGAAATTAATCTACATATTCCTATTCCAAGCCAGAAACAAAATACAACCCACTTTTTTTTCATAGAAAAAGATACTGGGAAAAGAAAAGAAAAAATGTATGCAATCTAGTGATTGAAATTTCTTAACAAATGGCTATCCCTTTGTGCAATCTCCAACCAATCTCTGCATTTCCAGTCCCACAAAGAAAATTCCCATTAAAAACCCGTTCATTAAATTCCTATAATCACTTGTTCAATCAAGAAAAAACCCGACTTCAATTCCTTGTCTCAACAAGTAAAAGAATCCAATACATTTCTCCTGTAAAATCAGCTTTATTTAACGGGTATCCCATAAGGAAAGAAGAGGAAAAGTCTTTTGAAGATGGTGAAAAAGTTGAATTGAGTGAGAAGCTAAGGAAATGGGTTAAGTTTGTGCGAGAAATTTTTCCAGGTGGAGATTGGTGGAAGCTTTCTGATGAAGAGGTTGATGTTGTAATTTCAGCCAAACCCGTGACTGTTTTCCGGGCCCTTAAGAAAATGTGGGAGTTGATAGCTCAGGATCGATGGGTTATTTTTACTGCCTTTGTTGCTCTCATTGTCACTGCTGTATGTGCAAATTCTAGCTCTTATTTGGTTATTACTTTTCAATGTTTTATTTATGTTATTAGATAGAAGATTTGGTTGTGTGTTTGGGTTCTGGAGATCAATGATGCATGGATAGTTTTATTATTGGTTTGAGTTTTGGAAATGAAGTCAAATTTTCTAATTGAATATGTAATTACGAGTTCAATATTGTTTGAATTTACACACTGGTTATGCGAGATTAAACGGTTTGAGTGACAAATTTTATGATAGTATATGATGGAGTACCCCAACCCATATTTGGTTTTATATATTGGACATATTGAGTTTCATTTTTTCACCTAGTTGATAGTATTTGTGTCGAGTTAGAATTTGCTTTTCACTAGTTTGATGGGTTTGAGTTGAATTTGTTTTATCTGATTGATCATTAAGCTATGTTTGAAACTAGAATAAGGAATATGAAAATGAACAAAAAATAAAGTTTAATTTTATACAAGAACAGTAATTTCCTTAGTGTACTCGCTAAAATCCAAGAATCAAATATATCTTTAATGTTTCAAATTATTCATTAGTTCATGCCTATTTTCCAAAGTTTTATTTATGTTGAATTGGATTCTTGTGGCTCAGGTTTCAGAGATATCAATTCCACATTATTTGACTGCATCAATCTTTTCTGCACAAAGTAGTACAATTGCCCTTTTCCATCGGAATGTGCAACTCTTGGTTCTATTGTGTATCATTGCTGGAATATGCAGGTTAAAATCTTGTACGGTCGTAGCTCCCTATCAATTTCTTTTGTTTTTATTTGATTCTTCACTATGCCTAGTAATTTATCTGTTATTTTGTCAACTAAAGTTGCGCCACGACTAATGACTGTAATTCTGATCCTGTCTTTTTTCTCAAACTCACAGTGGAATCCGAGGTTGCATGTTTGGTATTGCAAATATGATTCTGGTGAGTGCTCTAATGATTTGACCTTTATTTGTTTACCTACAACTTCTATTACATGAGCAAAGATATTGCTTCTATTTATGAAAGACAAATATCAGAACAGCCACTAAGAAGACAGCAACATACCCATTTCTCAAAGGATAACAAATTAAAAAGAAATGCGTGTCATGTCTGTTGTATTCATCTATTGATTGAATTAGTGCAGAGTTGCTTAAATTTTCTATAGCTTCACTAAATTATTGCTAAAGCGAGGTAATGAAAAGTTAAATTTCAGTGAGATCCCTGACCACTTGGAAAATATGCTCCTTTCCTTCTTAACATTTTCCTTTTTTCTTTTTGTAGTCTTTAATAGTATTAACTTTTTAATCAAATATTGCAAAATAATTTAAAGTATCCATTTAAACCAGTTTATCATTTTTAGTTTAGTATTAAAATTGGATGTATAAATATGATGTACTTGTATGAATTTTAGAATCCAGGAGTAGAAAGGTTCACTTGAGAGTTTGACTATATTTTTCAATTTAAAGAGGTTGAGACTAAATAAACTGAAGATAACATATACTAGCCCATCTTTTGGAACAAGTTGCATATTCTTGCTCCAGTGTTACTAAATAAACCAAGGCTTTTAAAATCACTCTATTAAGATATTATTAATATTGATTATCCTGGTGTTCAGGTCACGCGACTGAGGGAAAGATTATACTCTACTCTTCTACTTCAGGTTACTGAATTATTTATTCTCTGGCCTTGTAATAATTTCTGATTTTGTTATGCTCATTTCTATGATGACAAATATTACTTATATTTACTGTTTCCAGTGACACTTTTTGTAGGACATATCATTTTTTGACTCTGAAACAGTTGGTGGTTTGACAAGCAGACTTGGTTCAGATTGTCAGCAAGTCTCACGTGTGATAGGAAATGACCTAAACATGATATTACGCAATGTTCTTCAGGTAACATTAAAACACAATTTCCTGTTTGGTGTGAGCTGAGAATCTCATTAGTCATTATTATTATTATTATTATTATTATTATTATTATTATTATTATTATTATCATCTCTTGTAGGGGTCAGGTGCTTTAATCTACTTGCTGGTTTTGTCATTGCCACTCGGACTATGTGTATTGGGAATTTGCATCTCTCTCTCAACTATTATGCTGATATATGGCCAGTAAGTTTCTTTTTATTAAGAGGTCTGATATTTTTATTCTCCTGCTTATCTAAATTGATAAATTAAAAAAAAAAACTAATTATCACATATTCACAGATATTGATAACTTTAGCTGCCATGCAAATTATCACCTTATCTCTTCTGTCTAGGTATCAAAAGAAATCTGCTAAGTTAACTCAAGAGTTTACTGCTTCAGCCAATGAGGTAAATCGTGAATCTTCTGAATAATGAGTCTTATTAAATATGTTGATTTACTTTCTTACATTACAAAAATTTATTTTCAATTGTATAGGTTGCACAAGAGACATTTTCTTTGATGAGAACTGTTCGAGTATATGGGACTGAGCAACAAGAACTTGGAAGGTGAAATTCCATGACTATAATACCTATTTGCCGTAGATGCTGTGGTGATGAAATAACAATATATATTATAAGAACTCATTTTGGTAGCAATGATTAGTTAAGATTAAGTTTTTCGTCAACCTCTTGTACATTTATCATTTGTTTGGTTGGTAGTATTTATAGATTAAGTCGGTAGATGATAAACTAGTGATAATCCGCCACTTTTAGATGGTGAAATTTGCCTCATTTTACTAATTTGTCACTAATCTATGGTTACAATACTACCAAACACGTATAATACTTATATTATCAATTTAATATTACATAGTTAATATTCCCACCTTACTATAGCTACAACTATTGTGAAAATGTTACAACTATTTTATATACTAATTTGTTATCTTGTTGAGTAGATATGAGAAATGGCTGGAGAGATTAGCTGGCATAAGCTTGCGACAAAGTGCTGCATATGGGTTTTGGAACTTTAGCTTCAACACTTTGTATCACTCAACACAGGTTTATATAATTCATGATAAATACATAAACATCATTTAGATTATTGTTCAATTAAAGATTGACATTGACTATAATTTCACAATAGGTTATTGCTGTGTTGATTGGAGGAATGTCTATTTTGAGCGGTCATATAACAGCAGAGCAGCTTACAAAGTTCATATTGTACAGTGAATGGTTAATCTATTCAACTTGGTGGGTTGGGGATAATTTATCATCATTGATGCAATCTATTGGAGCAAGTGAAAAAGTTTTTCACCTTATTGATCTTCCACCAAGTGATCAATTCACTGCAAAAGGCATGTACTTCTTAACTTTCTAATTCAATTTGCGAAATGTGTCTGTCTAATTTGTGAAGTGCTTGAGAAATTTTAAATCCGTAAAAAAAAAATTGTGGTGATTTTTTCATAATCATCTCAAACAAAGATGTTTTTATTTATGTAGTTAAGGTCTCACTTTTAATTGGATCTCAGTTTTTTACAAGCTCTATGGAGATGTCCCTTTGATGCAACAGAGAAAGAGCAAAGTGCCTACTAATTAAGTGTTTTTTTATATTGGAAGATTTCCATGATAGTCTCCATGTTTAATTGTTTCAGAAAATGCACTAGAATATCTTTATATTGCAAATCTTTTGGAAAAAAGAGGAAGTTTTTTGCTTTGGTTTTCCTTGTAAAACAATTCATATTTACGTTCACATTGTACGATTATTACAGCTCTTAGCAGTATATTGAAATGGAATATATGTTCTAATATGTTACAGGACCAAAGTTACAAAAGTTGATGGGACAAATTGAATTTAAGAATGTCTCCTTTAACTATCCTTCTAGAACTGAGGTGAGCTTATCATCTTTGGTGTTGCACACACACACACACACACATATATATATATATATATATATATATATTAATATCATCTCAAATTTAATATTTTTGTTTTATTTTCGGAATCGAACAGGTGCATGTACTGCGACAGTTTAACTTAACAGTCCATCCTGGGGAAGTAGTTGCCCTTGTAAGTGTACTACCTTTTTTTGCATCAATTTTAATTTGTTTTTCAGTATGTTAGAACTTTAATGTGGAGGAATATGTCTTCATTTCTATATAAGCTTTGACATATGTTTGCCCTCTTTGTTTCCAATATTTAAGGTTGGCCTTAGTGGTAGTGGGAAGAGCACCGTAGTTAACCTTCTTCTTCGTCTTTATGAGCCAACAAAGGGCGAGGTAAACATTATTGATGTGACTTGTTTATATAGATAGGGAAGAGAAATAAGTAAGTTTGTGATGTTTTGTAGATACTTATTGATGGACACCCAATGAAAGGATTAAACATTAGGTGGTTAAGAGAAAAGATTGGATATGTGGGACAGGTAACCAACCATCAATAACTTTTATGGTCTACAAATTCAATTTAATCATGTAAAATACTAATCTTTTTCAAATGCATACATGGAATAGGAGCCACGACTATTCCGCATGGATGTTAGTTCAAATATAAGATATGGATGTCCTCAAGATGTAAGCCAAGAGGATATTGAATGGGCCGCGAAACAAGCCTTTGCCCATGACTTCATATCATCATTGCCTAATGGCTACCAAACACTAGTTGATGATGATTTGCTCAGTGGAGGACAAAAGCAGAGAATAGCTATTGCTAGGGCAATTCTTAGAGATCCTAGCATTTTGATCCTTGATGAAGCCACAAGTGCTCTGGATGCCGAAAGCGAACACAATGTTAAGGTATAAAAAATGAGTTAATGGCAATTAACCCCATGTGATATGCATAATGTTCAATTTATCCCCTATGATTTGAAAAAGAGCACTTTACCCCCCTATAATCTTATAAAACTTTCACATTGCCTCCCTGGCATTTTCAGACTTAAAAAAATAGAATTGACAAAACTACCCCTATAATATACTATACTTTGACCCAATAAACTTATAAACTTGACACTTTAACCCCCGTGTTATTATAAATGTGGCATTGTACTCCCATGTGTAATGATAAATGTGGCACTTTACCCCCCGTGTCATGATAAATATGACTCTTTACACCCTAATGGGTACTTTTGTCTTTTTATGCAACATTTCTTGTGCCCACTCTCAATTTTGGCGAGTGTGTTGCACTCTTAATTTGTCGGAAGGAGGTAAATTGCTTTATTAAAGTTTTCACGGGATTTAAAGTGCTCTTTCTCAAATCATGAAGGGGGTAAATTGAACATTATGCAAATCACAAGGAGGTAAATTGGCATTAACCCTATAAAAATTGGATTTATGTGGTAACTGAATTAAGCCTAATTCATGATATCCCAGTTTACTGATCTGGCTTTGTTGAATAATACAGGGTGTTCTTGGTTCTGTCCAAAGTGACCTAGGAACCAAGAGGACTGTTATTGTAATTGCACATAGGTGAGGATTTTGATTACCATTTAGTATGTGAATTAAAACTTTTTATTTACTAATAATTATAATCTACCTATAGGCTTTCGACTATTCAAGCTGCACACAGAATAATAGTGATGGATGGTGGTAAAATTGTTGAGGTATGTTTTGATAAATCTATAGAAATAAATGTAGTCTACTTCTATAGAGATTGATTTATCCTCCTACTTTGGGTACATTACTATTTTCTCAAATTTTCAGATGGGTAACCACACAGAATTATTAGAGAAAGATGGCTTATATGCACGATTAATAAGAAGACAGGCTGACGCTGTTGCCTGATATTACATGAAAAACATTATGACTCCTACACATCAAAAGAGGATGTTGCAGTCTAGCCACCTCAAACAATTTTTGACTTGAGGATAATGGCTTCATACAAATTTTACTCTCATACTTAGCTTTATGACTTTTTTTACAAGATCTTCTCATATAGAGCAGTTTTGTTTTGTCTATCTGGAAAACAGAAGGCACAATGTATAAGTATGAATGATTGAGTATTAATATTACTATGCATTGGTTCATTGTTTTATAAATATGAATGATTGAGTATTAGTATTACTATGCATTGGTTCATTGTTCAAAACAAGTGTAGCCCGAATAGACTTCATTATTCTCTCAAAAAAAAAAAAGAATAGACTTCATTATTAACTAAATTGAAATAGTATAAATGGAATTTTGAAAACAAGAATGTCATTGTGTTTTACTATTATTATTGTCAGAATAATACTAAGAATGGTATTCTTGATGTTAGTATTATTGTCAGAAGGGTAAATATCACTAATAATCCCCTTATCATTAATTTTTTACAGAGTGGTCCCTCTTATGTTTTTTTTTCATGTTAGTCCCCACTATGAATTATTTGTTTCACTTTGGTTATTAACAAGGGGTCTTTTATTTTTAGTGTTACACTTTGGTCCCTCATAAAATTATTTTGTATCAATTTAGTCCCTCATAAACTGTTTCTTTATCAATTTAGTCCCTCATAAAATTGTTTCTTTATCAATTTAGTCCCTCATAAAATTGTTTTGGCACTTTAATTCACTTTGGACCACTTGAAAATGACCAAAGTGAAACAAATAATTCATAGTGGGGACTAACATGGGAAAAAAAATACAAGAGGGATCACTCTGTAAAAAGTTAATGATAAGGAGGACCATTAATGATGTTTACCCTTGTCATAATAATATTAAGAATGATATTCTTGATGTTAGTAAAACACTATGATATTCTTATTTTTCATATTTTTTTGATAAATAAATTTCATTTCATACTTAATAAAACGATTCAGCAAAGTCAAAAAAAGATAACATCGCATCACAACAAACGTTAAGATGAATTAAAGAAAACAAGTTGACCAAATCGATCAACCAGAGTTAAAGGTCCACATGGCAAGATTGTGGACTACAAAATTTGAGTTTCGAAGCAATAACTTGAACTTCCATTTTAAGAGCAAAAGTAGCTAATTCTTATTCACGATATTATCAATATTATTTGGACTCAAAAATTCAAAGGTCGTACTTTAAGATTCGAGAAGTTTATTAAATATTGTAACACACCTTATTTAAAGTCCATAAATTTGAATTCATATATTTTTTCTTCACTTTTAGTTTCAAGGGAATTATTAAAAATTTAATATATGAATTACACCTTTATATCTTTTTATACTTTACTCTCCAATCTTTATAAAGTTTCATTATACATCATAAACTTTTGAGAAATTGCAGTTTAGGTAAAGTGCAAATTTTCTCTAAATCTAATCTTTAGTGCACAAAATATATATACTTAAAAGAAGAATAAAAAATACTACATTAAACTCTAGGCACAAAGTAAAACCCTAAGAACCCAAATCATAATAATTCAATATGGACTACCAGCAAACCCACTCCTACATGAGGCCACCACCACCACCACCACCACCACCACCTCCTCCCCCGGCTCCGCCTGCCGCGGCGGATCCCTACCAAAGACCACCACCTCCTCCACTCCCTCCCCCTCAGTGGACCTACCCCACCACCCAACACTTCCAATTCCAACCACAATCTCAACACTCTCCTTCTCCTCCAATTAATCCATATCCTGCGCACCACCCTCCCCCTTATCCTGCGCACCCTCACTATCCACCCCCGCATCAGATTCCCCCGAGACCGCCTCACGTTCCCCAACATTACTCTCAGGTACTTTTACTATATTCAAATTTAGTTTTAGTAGCATTTCCTTTTTCTTCTTTTAATTTCCATATTTTATGTGTAACTTGTTTATATAATTCTATCGTCGTTTAAATTGTTATACGATTGATTGAAATGATAAGAAATATGTTATCGTGATTTTGATTTGTTTTTATGCATTTATGTTATTTTTTTTCGAATTATTTACTGAAGCTGGTTGATTCTGTATTGTATTTCTTGATTTTAATATGCTAGTGAACCAATTATTGTTCTGTAGTCTGATTGAAGTTAATGCTGATTTGGGGAGAGATGACGAGAATACGAGATAATAGACTATTTAATTAATGATCTATAGTTAACCTCAATATCACAATTGGTAACATCAGTATAGTTTGTATAATATCAAATGTTTTACCTACTGGTTATAGGTTGTTTTTCACCGAGCATGAGTTTATTAAGAAAACACTAATTTTAAATTCTCTGTATTCTGGTAATTAGCACATCTCCTCTATGTAGATATACTAATATCTCTCACATATGTGTGTCATTTCCATGCTTATGCCATCTTCTATTTTCCAGTCTTCTTGTTGCCTTATCTCTTGCTAATGGATTTTCTCCTTTGCCTTCTTTTTAGACTTCAGTTTCTTTCTTTTACCTGTTTTATGTGCTTGCGTATTTAAATTGGGTTGTATGGACATTATTAAGGCATTGATTTAATGATTTTAACTTGGTATTGTTATTATTCTAGGATTGGGGGAGTGGAAGCTGGAATCATCATCAGAGTTGGGAGTACCCCAGTGAGTACACGAGTTGAATTAGTTGCCAATTTTTTATGTTTTTATATACTTGCCCGTTTCTTTTCTTGCTTCAGTTTTACTGTTTCTCATGAAGGTGTAGTAGGCAATTTCCTAAAGGCAATTGTCTCTATAGAAGTACTTTCTTTAGACTAACTCTCCCCTCACTCTGATCCGGAAAATAAGTTCAAATGAATTTCTGCTTGATATACCTCTCCGCAAAAAAAAAAAGGAAAAATAATATACTGCTTAATAGACAGTAACATATCTTGTTAATGTCATTCTTGTATCAATTTATTATGCGGATCGGTTGAGTTGAACTTGATATTAGTTCGTCTTCTTTCACGGTGGTTAGAATATGAGAAACTAACATGTGTCTTAATTAGTCTATTTGACCCATTCAAAAGATTTAAAATGATATTTTAGCCTTTGTAAAGAAAATTTGCAAATTTTGCATTGTGAAATTTTTGGAGAAAGCATGAACATACTGGATAAGTTGATATCACTTATTAGCTGGATGGAAAGTGAAATATTGAATTCCAACATTATACTTTCGCCTAAATGTGTTTAGCTCCATGCATTTGAGAGACATTAAGCAAATATGAACACAAGATGGAAGAATAACCATTTCAATATCCCTTGATGGTGCATTAGTATAAGAAACCTACTTGGAACTTTAACCATTGGTTTAACTTATTTTTGCAATTTCTTATATATCTGCATTTGCTAAAAGCATTTGAGGTGTGCTGAAGCAGCATAGTTCTTATTGATTTAGTATAAGATTTATTTTGGATTGCAAAGCAATTTTTATTAGTTACCTTATCTTTGATTTTTCCTTTTACTAGCTGCGAGCCCTAGCATTGAAATAGCAGACATAAAACTAAACAAACTGTTTCTGTGAGCTGAATATTTTTTAAAAGAGTTTAAAGTGGATAGCATTGTTCCTTAAATTATGTACATGGACTGATCTTCCATTTCCTTTGAATTAGCTGTTAGCTCTTGTTATGTTATTGCAACGTTGAATGCCAGGCAAAACAATATTACACCATTTGGTTGTGCTCGAGCCTATTGAAAGAAGTTTGAAGTGAAGAATGTTTATTTTTATTTTTTAGTACTTAGAATGTTAGTTATAAATATACATTGCTTATTTTTCATATGCCACCAGAAACATATTTTTTTTTCTGTTTACAAAAATTCTTGCAAATATTTTCTGTTCAAGTCGTGACTAGAGCTAGATTAACACAGCTTATGTTATAAAGGTCCACTAAACCCAACTTATGAAAGATATATCTGTTCATTCTCCCGCTTTTTGATATTGCTACTGTGTTCTGCTTCTTGTGGGGTTGCTTGTATTCTTAGACCAAAATTTGATGTTTGACTTGGACTATGATCGAGTTAGTATTCATTGGTGAGAAGCTAGTTTTCTCATATCAGAATATGTCTAAATTGAATTAAATAGCTACCACAATTCCAGGAAATCCCTATTAATTGATTTTTGCATCAGCTCGGACGAACCCTTGATCGAAAATCATGATTTGGAGATGAAAATTCGTGTGTGAGACTTCAGTAATTGTTCCTATCTTGCTGCACTTCCCGTGGAGGCTTAAATGCCCCTAATATTAGGCAGTAGTGCATTGTTGGTCAGAGCATGAGAAGTTTCTCCAATAACTTATTTTGGGAGTACTTTTGTGTGCATAGTTTCGTTTCCGTTCTCCTCTTGAATGTACTATGCTTGAAGTTCTGGCTAGCACACTTGTCTTATTGACTGATTGTATTCATATCAAATTTTTGGACCTGTAGTGAATAACAATGGAGAAGACTGGGCAGCAAAAGCTAAAGCATGGGCTGCTGCAAAATCTGCAACAGACAATCAGCACCCCCAATTACCGGTCGACAGACCAGAAGATCAGAATCACCGTAATCAATATTCTCAATCCATTGATCCTCAATACAATGATGTACATATCCCGCTAGCTCCATCTTCAAGCTATCAACAGTACCCAGTTGGAATGGGGTCCCACAGTTCAGGCCTAGGTCAGTTGCAGGATTCTCATTACATCAGCTCCAGACAATTCTCTTATGCTGCAGACATGCATGTGCCTTATGCTGCTAGAGATGGAAGCTGGGCTGGAGATTCAACGGCACCATTCCCTCAGCAAGAAAAGTCATCGATAACTCCATTGGTCCATCAGCAGGAGGTACCTTCTAGTTATTCTTCTGTTGCAGGTAAAAATTTAATTAGTATATGGGTACTGCATGTGTTACTTCTGCTAAAGAAATTGATTCTGTATTCTGTGACTCAGCAATAGCAACCGAGAAATAACTACTTAATAAAATAGAAGAAAGAGACATAACTAAATAACTCTAAAACTTGTGAAGATAGGAATGCCTTTTGAAAAATTTATAATAGCTCAAGAAAGCCACTTTAACAAAAGAATGAGCTAAGATATAAGAGATCCACCTCGATAATTAGTTTGTCCAAAGAGTTATCACTGTCAGGAGTCAAGCCAGATAAACATATAATTCAAGGTTTACTCTTCCAATTGAAGTGAGGCCCTTGTAGTTGAGATATAATTGCTAACGTGCGTTAAACCATGTAAACAACTTTGGGTGTAGTTTTTCTCGGGAAAGAAGTATGGTGTGTTAACCAAGAAAAGCTTCTTGACTAGTGCTCTTTGTTGCAGGTAATGAGTCTGGAGATAGATATGAAAAGTTCAATAGCTCTTCATCTCTGCCTGTTGCCTCTACTCCACAGCATCATGTACAGCCATTGCCGGCTGCAGGTGGTAGATATGGATGGATGGAGGAGCCGCATCACTTACTTGGTAGCCGGCAAGCTGAAACTGTTAATGATCCTAGCGATCGACCATTGAATTTTGCACCTCATTTTAATCGTCACTTGGACCCACATGCGCAACCTAACTATACTTATTCCTCAGTTAGAGATGTGGACCCTGTGGCTATTTCATCAAATTACACTTGGGGTGGCCCCTCTTCTGCACCAGGGGCAGTTTATCCTCCACTGCCTCCAAAGATCTCATCAGGGCCACAGGTTTTGAAACTAAAATCTGCATAGTTTTGTAATTGTATACCCTTTATTACCAAGTTTGTAAATGACGTCTGACTCTCTTCATATATTGTAGGTTGATCATACTATAGCCATGCCTTCTCCAACTTCTGGACATTCTACTTCTACGTTTCATAATGGACCTGGTTTCCCGCCAACGCACCCAATGATAGGTGCTGCTTTTGGTGTCGGCGCAGGTGTAATGCCTAATTCTACAGCTTTTTCTGTCGATCCTTATGGTGTTCCCAGTGTTTCTGAGCGTCCTAAGAAGGTAAATTCTGTTTCATTTTGAGTAGTGAGTCTAATATGTACTCCAGTCATGTTAAAGAGACTCTTTGACTTTCAGGCATCAGTACCTAATTGGCTTAGGGAGGAAATAATTAAGAACAAAGCTGTTATCACAAGTTCTGCCCTGGAGCTCCCCAAAGAGCATTCCCAATCCCTCGAAGAAGATAGTTATGATAAGTCTCCTGGAAAGGGAGATCAAGCAGATAGCAGAAGCATAGAATCTTCTAGATCAAGATCAACTGAAGATGAGAATGAGGATGAGGTAAATAATCTCTCCCCCCTTCAGAATGACTTCTTGAACAGCTATTAGAAATAGGAATTTATTCACTTGTTTGGAGCATGTCATTTGATAAATTTTCTACATGTGTGTTGCTTGTTTGCAACACCACCTCCTTGCGTAGAGTTTAAGATAGGCCATCTTATGGTTGGTACAACATGCCATTAATTCTATACCCAAGCCACTCTTACACTTTTGGTACCTCGCTGTGAGGATATACATGTGTAAGTGAAAAGGTTTGCCTGAAATGCCATCGTGGAGTCTAAGAATCTCACTTTTGTTTAGTGATGACCAATATTCTTGTATACCATGAATTTTGAACTACACTACTAATATTTGCCTTGTGTCAGAATCTTGAAATATTTGTGCTCGTAAATCCTAATATTATTACTTCCAGAGTTTTCTTTTCGAGAAGTTTTAAGGGTTTTATAATGATTTTCCAAATATGAGCTGAACGCGCATTGCTCTTTGTAGGATGAGGTGGAAGCTGCTAGAACTGCAGCTATTAACCAGGAAATTAAGCGCGTTCTGACTGAAGTTCTTTTGAAGGTTGCAGCTGTTCAACTGTTAATAGAAATTAAATTTTATTAGGCTTGCAGACATTTTTTTTACCATAAGTACTTTGGCAGGTTACTGATGAACTTTTTGATGAAATTGCAACCAAAGTTCTAAAAGAAGACAATGTCTCAGTTGAAGGTGACTGCCACATGATTTTTTTTCCATGTTCCATCTATTTTATCGTTTTCAGTAATCTAAATTATCTGTGTAATTGCGATGATCGTGTTATTAACATATCTTGTGGTGTTCTTTATTAGTTTGCAATGATATTGACTTGTCAAATCACCAAGAATTATCATTTACAGCCAAGACCTCTGCAAAGGTTCTGATTCAAACCCAGGCAAAGGAAGTTGAGGATGCTAGTGAAAAATCTACATCTGGCTCCCCGGGAAATATACTAGGTCTAGCTAATTATGCCTCAGATGGGGAAGACGCGGAGGTCCAGAGTTCTAATAAGCTGAACTCAAAGGAAAACTCCACAGATCTGCGATCATCAAGTAAAGATTTGGAAAATCATGCTGTCACTCAGAATGGCGGTTCTAGGGAAGTAACAGAATTGAAGGCTGATGGCACTTCCAGCAAGATTCAAGTCCTTGCAAATGCAGAGTTGAATGATGATAGGGAAGCTAGAGAGTTAGTATCCAGTGATAATCGACTTTCCTCTAAGAGACCATCCCTTATTACAGAAGATAAGCTGCACCATGGCTCCGATAGATCCAAGTCGAACAAATCTGTAATTGATCAGGTAGCTGATAGAAATGAAAGACCAGGTGGAAGTTTAGATTCTATAAGGTCAACAAATGATGACTCCCAAAGTCGCTATAGGTCTGATAGGAATGATGGACATGAAAACAGAAAGAGCTTGGTTGGGAAAGACCATAAGGATTCAGAAAGTGCCAAGAAAAGACTGGATAACAAGGGAGTTGAAGAGAGTAGAAGGCTTGAAGAAAGGCACGGTAAAGCTGAAAGCACATACAATCATAATGGTTCAAAAGATAAAGGGAAAGAGAAAGGTAGGAGTGGTGAAAAAGCAAAAGAGTCTGAATCAAGGAGTCGACGATCTTCTTCTGATGGCAAGGAGGAAACATCTAAGAGAGGGAGAGAAAAAAGAAAGGACGGTAAAGAAGATGGTGAAGAGAAAAGGCAAGACAAAACAGGGAATGAGAAAAACGAAAGATCTAGACATAAAGATGTAAGTGATTCCAGTAGACGTAAGAGACATCGTTCCTCTTCTGCTAGTAGTCGGGGTAGAGAAACCAAAAATAACCATGCACATGATTATAGCGATGAATCGTCAGATGATTCTAGAAGGTGTGTCTCTATCAAATACGCGTTATCTTGTTCAATATCCCTGGTATAATTCCTTATCTTATTTATTTTGGTGGGGAGCAGAAAATCACGCCAATCAAAAAGACGTAAATCGCCATCACCCATCAGGACAAGGAAACGGTACCCCACTTTCAATTTACCCTGTCATTGTTATACCTTCCCATTGAACAATAGTTTATGCCAATAAGCTGATTCTTTGAAAGTCTGGATACATTCTAATATCTGCGAAATCACGCAAGCAATATTATGTATTATATATATATTCACTGTCTTGGGATGCAATGTTTTTCTCTCAGACAAACTTCACGGTCTCCTCATAGCAAGCATCGTTCTAAGCGCAGACATTCTCCCTACTCTTCTCTTGAGACTTCCAGGTATGTTGCTGGTCTCATGAGATTTTAATTATCTTATTAAATTGTATGAGTATTGTAACACACATCTCCATATCAATATTCTACTCAGGTTAATATATAGTTTTTATCCCAAGCATTTTATCATTTAAACTATTATTATAAACATATCGATATGCAATTTCAGGGGAAAACGAACACTATCAAGATCAAGGTCACGATCACCTGTCCACAGACGACGATAGTATTATGAAATGCCTTTGAACCAGGGGCGGAGCGAAGGGCGGTGCATGCAGATGCAGGGGCACTTGCAACCCCCAAGCTCCAAGAGAACAAGTGAATTGTAATACTTCTATTCAGTTCCCACACGTCTCTTAGGCTAAATAGAAGAAACTTTAAACAATGTCTATATCCTAGAGTGGCCCAACCCAACTATAATGGTACTCTTTTATAACAAATGCCCCAAAAGTTTTAGTAGTGTTCAATATAATATCAGTATTGTTTTAAGATACTATTTATGATATAAATTGTCCTCCTGTAATTTTTTTATATGCTTAATAGCTTCTGTATCACTTGTTTATTTTTAGTTTCTTGCCAAATGTTTGATGTTTAATTTGATTCTATTTATTTTAGTTCTTTCATTTGATTCTACTGCTTTTAGTTCTTGTTATAGCTGCAATGAACGTGCATTATCAATTGTGAAAAATTGTGAAGACAATATTGAAGATAACTTGTTATCTAATTATTTATTTAATTCTAATATATTGACAAGGAAATAGATCAACATTTTAGTACTATTCATAAATGAATTTTTGATATCATGAGAAAACTTAGTATGAGACTTTATGCCTAGTGATTTAAGATTATTGATTGGAAATAAAAAAATTATTGATTGACTTTATGCCATCTTCAATATTTCTTCTTTTTCAGCGACGCTAAAAAAAGTTTTATATCTTCGAATATAAATTGGCAGTCATATTAGTTAATTATTTATACAAGTATCGACATACATATAATACACATTCAGATTAAAATTGAATCAATTTTATCAAAGGTATACTTATAATTAAATTGTAGATACATCATTTTTCGCCCCCTCAATTCTAAATCCTGGCTCTGCCCCTTCTTTGAACTGGAAAAAGAAAACGTGGATTTAGAATATTGCAACACTCTTGAAGGTCGAAGTGGAGGGAGTAGTCATAGTCGGCCCTTGGGCGAAATTTATAATCGAGGCCCTCTTTTGAAAAAAATAATATATTATTTTAAATTGATTTTCTTACTTTTAAAATTGTAAGATTATTTTTAAGTATACTAACATATTTTCTCTCAACAAAAGCAAATACTACAAGTATCGTGAATATATATATAACTAATGTATGTTAATAAATATAACTTTTTACTTGTCAAAATCAATAAATAGATCAAATGTGAAAGTAAAATATTTTTTATCGCTACTATCTTAGAGGTGTGCATTAAGTATAACAACCGTACTAATTTTCGGTATCTAGATTGTTGCGTTAATTTCAAAATTTGTACCGTATGTGAAATCGAACTATTCGGTTTGGTTACCAAACGATTCAGTCCACAACCAAACAACCGAAACGTGTATGTAGTTTTTGATCTTCTTTGTAATAAATTAATACATGTATTATTGCAAATTATAGTATTACTAAAAGTTTTTCCATGGTTAGGCAATTAGGTTCTTGGTATTAAATCGAATTAGATATTTTGATCATTATGTTTATGTAATCGATTTAAATCCAACAAATTATTATTTTAACATCAGTAAATATCAATATGGGCAGGAACTAGGAAGTATTCTGCAAATATATTAACTACAAATGAAGTGAAGAAAACATGTTATTCCACTTCTTTCACAGTCTCTTTCAGAAAATAGTCTTAGTCTCTTAGATTAGTAAAATTACAGTTATATAGTCATAGTTTAAATTGTTTATAATACTTTTCTGCAATTGGGGATTAATTGACCTATTTGCCCATAAAAATCACATTATCTCATGAAATATTTTCAGATGGTTTCCATACAATGAATGAAGAAAAAACCGATATGATGCACCGTAATATAGTAAAATACTAAAAAAATTCTTATTGATGAACATCTTTAAGGAAATTTGTAAATAAAATTATTTTTTAAAATTACCATTTTACACAAATGCTAAATTAAGACAATCATGGTAGAATGTGGGAAAAGGGATTCACACCATCACATGTTAATGGCAGCGTTGTTGGCGGCCTAAGTTAGGCAATTTGACTCCTATGTACTCAAACATGTTTATTGCATTTCCACTCTTTTCAATCCCTTCTTTTCTTTTAATTTTCAACTCACAGATTCACACAAAAAGTAACACAAACCTCAGAATTCAAAACTGAACAGCAGAAATGGAATCCAAATATTCACCTTTCTTCCCCAGTTTTTATAAGAAGAAGGTAAAAAGATTCAAACTTTTTAACTACCAATACATTTGTGTCTAGTTGGTGATTCTTGAGTTTTTTTTTCTTTTTCCACAGGCTTTGCAAAGTGGACTATGGCTTATTTGGGTTTGTGGGTTTTTCTTGATTGGGGTCTCCTTCTATTTTACACAAATGTTACCCAATTTTCTGAAAGAAGAGATACAAAACCCAGAGATTTTTACTACTGGTTTTGATGATTTAAGTTGCCCAAAGATCACAATTTTTACAGCACCAAGGCCTTTTATTGGGAAAATAGGCGAAAGGCAAACTCTTGCTTTAAGATCATGGCTTGGTTTATCAGACAATATAAATGTGGTTCTTTTTAGCCAAGATCCTTCTGTTTTCTCCTTTGCTGTTTCGTTTGGTTCACGAGTCTCTGTTGAGCCTAATGTTGACTTCAGGTGAGCCTTTTAAACTTATCCTGATTTATTGATTGATAGTAAAGTAGAAAATTTGTGTTTTTGTTATGTATACTTGAGGTAGCTAAAAACTTGAAAAATTGTTCGATTTGAATGTGCATTTCTTCATTTGAGTTCTAAAAGGCTTCAATATTTTCTATAGCTCAATTTGATAGAATTAAATCCTGGGTTTTAAGATTTTATAGCACAATGTGGGGATAGTTCTAGTATATTTATATTTTTTAGATTACAATGTAATTTGCTTAATATCTCTTCTGTAAGTTCCATTCTGTATTAGTTTCGTAGGTGCCCCGTTTTTTTGGGGGGTGGGGGGGGGGGGGGGTGGGGGGGGGGGGGGGTGGGGGGGGGGGGGGGTGGGGGGGGGGGGGGGTGGGGGGGGGGGGGGGTGGGGGGGGGGGGGGGTGGGGGGGGGGGGGGGTGGGGGGGGGGGGGGGTGGGGGGGGGGGGGGGTGGGGGGGGGGGGGGGTGGGGGGGGGGGGGGGTGGGGGGGGGGGGGGGTGGGGGGGGGGGGGGGTGGGGGGGGGGGGGGGTGGGGGGGGGGGGGGGTGGGGGGGGGGGGGGGTGGGGGGGGGGGGGGGTGGGGGGGGGGGGGGGTGGGGGGGGGGGGGGGTGGGGGGGGGGGGGGGTGGGGGGGGGGGGGGGTGGGGGGGGGGGGGGGTGGGGGGGGGGGGGGGTGGGGGGGGGGGGGGGTGGGGGGGGGGGGGGGTGGGGGGGGGGGGGGGTGGGGGGGGGGGGGGGTGGGGGGGGGGGGGGGTGGGGGGGGGGGGGGGTGGGGGGGGGGGGGGGTGGGGGGGGGGGGGCTATTTCAGTAATCAAATCGAATATTCAGGTAATCTCTTTTTCAATCGTAACGCTTGTTCGTGATTTCTCAAAAAATTAATTGATTTATGGTTAATTTCGCCATCTGAATTAGTGAAACATTAAAATTCATTGTTAAAAAAAATATTTTGCACTCACAGGTTCCATCAAGGAACAAGAAATATTTATTTACTAATAGGTCATCTTTCAATTTAAAAAACTATAATTTGAAGTGGGATAATAAAATCCGGTTCAAATATGGCCCAACGCGGACAAGGTCTAGTCCAAAAGCAACCAATCGTCCTAATAAGAGTTTTACGTCGCGACCTCCCCAAGGGTATTTTCATAATGCTAGTCAAGTAATAGCTCGAGAATTCTCTCTTGAACTATGGTCTATGTCTTATGCGCAATTGACGCTAGAACTAACGCAAGTGTATGTATCACAAGTAATAAAGTTATTAGAATTCGGATATCTAGCCCACAAGAAATCCAGTTAGTCTTGCTTTGGACACTATCCAGCTAACTATTAGAGTACTAAGGATCATACATGAGTTGAGTAATTTATATCTATGCAAATTAATTAACTAATTTAGCAATAAACAATAGTTTTTTTTAAGATAAACAATATATTAATAAACTAAACTAGAACACAAGGTGGTTGGGTCAAGTGGTAGTGACTAGCGACTCTCGGAGACGAAATTTAAGTTCAAATTCTACTGAAGACACCACACTGGGAAGGATCTACACTCAATGCACTCTTCGACCACAGTTTAGTAGATTAAACAAAAAAAAAAAAAAAAAAAGTAAACTAGAATTGAGAAGGTAGAAATCAATAAGGGATAAATTAGGACTTCAGGTATTACGCGACAATGGTCATAACTCATAACAACTTATCTTGGTTTTAGGCCGAAGTTGAAAAAGAAAAACTACTCGGTATTCTTGTTTCATGATTGCTCGAGAAAAGTGATTTCGATTCAGTTCGTCGTACATATCAAACCCTTAAAAGAAATCACTTTTTATGTTATTCATAGGTGAATATGGTACATTTTCTTTTAATATTTTAATGTTTCATATATTATCTACATATGAAATCTGCTTAGAAATCGTCTTATGGATATATATATAATTCTTTCTATCTTTTCACGTAAAATTAATGAATGATGATTCTAAAATCTATATTTTTTTGTAGCAGTACGAAGATTAAGCGGAACTTTGAATTTTTTTTTAGAGACAAACTTTTGATGGTGTTATTATTTTCATAAAAATGCATATATGTTTTTATTCTTCAACGGGGGTAAATTGTTTTTTTCAAATCATAGGGGGTAAATTGAAGATTATGATAATCAAGGGGGGTGAATTGCCATTAACCCCATTTAAATCAAACGAGAAAATAACGTAAATCAAACTGGATGATTTTGATGTTTTATACAATTAAAGTTGAAATAAGAAACATTATAAAATGACTTGACAAATCATACACATAAAACTTTAAGAGCAATTAGGAAACACGTGAAAATATCGTTGATGATGTTCGAAATTGGTTTAATGAAAGGGACTAAAGTCACTACAAAGTAGTATTAGAATTCACCATATGGATTGGGATAAGATCACTTACATCATCTGGGGCCTAACTTAACTTCAAAAGCTAGTTTATGAGTTGAGGATTGTCCAAGACCTTATTTCAATCCATGTGGGACAATTTATTTTCAATACGTAGAGAACTCATGTCTGAACCCCTTTAGGGAAAAATTCCAACTTTATATGTCCGGAGTGCCTCGAAAGGGATAAAAACCCTTGAAAAACAAAAAAAAAAAATACAAAAAAGAAATGAGCAACACATAAGTGAAGTCATGCTTATAAATAAAAATCTTTCGGGTAAAATGCACGATACTATCATGAGTTATGCGAAACTTGTTCAAAACTATCCTGTGATTTTTTTTTTTTTGAACCAAACTCCTTTGTAATTTCAAAAATCCTGCATAAAACACCCAATCTCGTTAGTTACTAGCACCGTTAATTTTTAATTGAATTGCCTAAAGTACCCCTAGATATATTAAAAGTACAAGGGAAATTTGTGGAAAGTTCAAAAGTATAAGGAAGTTTTCGTTGAAAATATTATGCAAAAACAACAAAAATTGCATATTATTGGCGTGAAACACACTCTTGTTAAAAACAAAAGAAGACGGATTAGGTGTTTTATGCAGAGTTTTTAAAAGTACAAGAAAATTTGGTGACATAAGATAGTTTAATAACACTGGATAATATCGTGCATTTTTTCCTTTTTTTTTTTTTTTGGGTATTCCACCAGGTAAGTAGGTATTATGTAACTGGAAAAAAACCTCTAAACAATTTGATTTGAATAATGCGTTTCCAGTAGAATGTCAAACCCCGACTAACAACTCACTGACTGGCCCATGTCAAAGTCATGAGCCGATTTACAGAAGTCCACAAATCCATTCACTTTTATTATATCTTCTCTGTTAGTTTTATGATTTGAATTCTGAGCAATATCACATCGGGTAAGATTAGGGATGTCAATGGGTCGGATTTTGGTTGGATCAGATTTGTTCAGATTCGGCTCTATTTATATTGGATCGGATTTTGTCGGATTCGATTTTGTTTGGATTGTGTTCGGATTTAAATTTTTTGAATCCAATGGATTTTGGTCGGATTTAGCCGGATATCGGATATTTTTCTGGTCCAATAAAATTTTCATTTAAAAAATTAAATTAATATTTTTTCCTAAAACAAGTTTATTAACTTTTCAGTTTTATTTAAGTTTAGCTAACATGTTCTAACTTTCTTTACAAAAGATGAAAATATTGGTTTAATTAAATTTATAAACGAGTTATAAATTACTATCTTCTTAAATTGACGGTGAAATATTACTAAATGTACTTACTTTTATAAAACATTATGTATATATACAATTCTTTTTTTATTTATTGTCGGATACGGATCAGATCGACCTAAATCTATATTCGCTCCATGTGTTTCGGATTACGGATCTTACATAATAGGATCACACCCATCGAATTTTTAATCGAACAATTATTCTAATCAATCTGACTGGAGTCGGACGGATCCGGATTGAAATCCACCCCTTTGACAGGCCTAGGTAAGATTATCAAACTACTCAGAATTTGGTTGGATCAAATCAAAGGCCGGTACTAATTGGGCTAGCCCTCAACTGAAAAATTACTAATTAGTCCAAAATATTGTCAGAATGATTAATAGGCCTCTTTCTCTTGGTTTTTATTACCTATTCATGGATTATAATTTCGTATCTGTAAAACTTTTGCGGTCAACTAAATATTAGAAACTTCTCGAGAATTTTTTGAAACTTTCGGAAAATATTTGAAGAAATTGTAAGCATGTTTAAGTAGAAACTACTCTATATTTTCGTTTTTGTTGGCCGAAAAATAAAAACTTTTCGATGAAAACATATCACAATTTTGATTCATGATTGTATTATCTCGACAGGGTGTTGGGGTTAGTGAAGAAGAATAGTACATTGAAAAGATAGAAAATAAAATATAAAACAATATTTTCTTTTTAGAAAGAAGGATTGAACAACAACACAATTTTCATAATTATACGTACCATATAAAAAATTACTATACCAAACCCCATATTATTTTATTGGTAACATTCAATTCATTCAAGTATTTCTTAATCCCTTTTTTCCTATCAAATAGCCCTCGTTTTACATTTATAAGGAATTTTTCCACATGGGAAATGCATTGTAATTTATTTGTGATTGGTCACTTTTCTAGGCATTTCATCCAATCCCAAAGTAAATGTACATATTGTACTTGTCATGTAGTTACTTTGGATTCAATTAGGGAAAAAAATTCCCCATTAATAAAATTACTGAGCTGAAAGAAATTTCTTTTCCTTCGACTGATTGATGTTTGGTCATGTTTAATTTAGATTTTTCCGAGACAAATTTAAAAACTGATGAAAATTACTTGTTGTGGCCAAAACAAATAAAATATATATTATTAACCAGAAGTTGAGATTATGATATCTAGATTCCCATAAAATTAGGAAAATAATTTTAATTGAGAGAGGGAGGGGGGACAAAGAGAATTTAAAACAAGAGGAAAATCTCTAATTTAGCATGGGAGATAATAAAGAGCTATGGAAAAGCCATATCCGTTGCGCATAAATTTGTCGTTATTTAAGTCAATGTAACCATTTTTTTTTAATAATCAAACTGGAGATTTCACTGAACACAATGTCATACGTAACACAAGATAATTAAATTAAAAAAAAAAAATCGACCAAAAAAAAAAATTCTAAAATAATGGGTACTTCCTAACTACTAATCTTGATAATGAGTAATAGAAATGTAACAACATAATGGTTAAAATCATGAAATATTTTCTTTTACACTCTTAGCTAGGTACGAAAAGTTACACAAATCATGTTCGAAGTTATAGTAATTATTAGAACCTCTTTGATCAATTTTTTTTTTTTTTAAAACATACCCAGTTGTTAACTTGGCTTTCTTTCGGCGTCCCAATAAGAAATAAATGTTTTGCTTTTAATTGTTCGAATAATTGTCCCAATAAGAAATATACCTAGTTGACCTTAATTTTGGTACATATCTGCCATATAGATTTATAACAATATATGATGAGCTGAAGTAGTGAAAAATTTGTCACAGCAAAAAAAATTCCCAATCAAATGCTCTTTCAATAAGCTCATTCCAAATTTTAATGCAAATCTTTTGTATTGTTTTCTTTTCCATGCCAAAGGAAAAAGAAAAACATTAAGAAAATTGAAATCAGTAAATGGTCCCCACTCCTACAGAATCAAGGGTATATTCTCTTCAAGATAAAAGAACAAGATCCAACAAAAATCGCTCCAATTTTATCGGCAATGGGAAAAATGGTCATCAGTGTTCCCATTCTCCAACCTTTAATTTCTAATCCAACTTCTGTGCAGTCTGGAATGGTACAGTTTTATGCATTCTGGTCCTGATTTGCTGCCACGAATAATACCATATCATATCATATGATTCATATCATAGCACAAACAGAAGCATCTGGGATTTGGGAACGCAAGCCAATGTCAAGTCCTGGACGCGTTTTCCTATTCTATGGGACATATATTCATTTTTTTCTACAACTACATTATTACCATGTATTATACTCGTACATTTTCTCTTTTGTTTCTAGATCGGAGCAAAATATTAAATATGCACTAAAAATAAAATGTTTGAAACTTTACTATTTCCTTTAGAAATAGCAGTTGAATTTTAGTGTGTTGTATGATAATTTTGATGGTAAAATGAATCGAGCTCGGACGAATTTTTATCGAACAAACTCGATGTTTAGTTTAATATTTTTATATGTATTTTGTCAATTTTTAGTTTGCTGAGTCGGGCTCGAACCGATCTTCGAAAGCTATATATTAAATGAAGAAAATTATTTCAATCGACTCACTATTACGAGGGTATTTTAGTCCATTCCTGTTAAGTATCACGTTCTATTACATTCCTCTATCTCCCAATAGTTTAAGGATTATTTCCCTTCAAAGTTTCCACCAAAATCAAGAAGAACCCGTTTACGTTGCCCGTCGTTTTTCTTAAAAAAATCACAGTTTAAAGGCTTCTAACTTAAATCCAATGCTTTCAGTTGAAAACGATGGAGATTTTGCTCTGAATTTGGAGTAAGTTGACTGAAATATGAAATCTCATAAACTCTAACTTATATATTTAGGAGATTTAAAAAAGAACTGTTATTTTTTCAAGGTTATTGTTGTGATAATTAATCAAATTTACCCTTAGTTGCACATCTCACTCATGTGATGCTGTTTTTTGAAGGAATTTGGGGTGATATTTAACGAAAATAAAATACCCTCCCAACAACGAGTCAAATGGTCAGAAAAACGACCAGGATGCAATCTACTATTAATTTCTTCGAGATGGAAAGTTAAAAATAAACCTATTTCCAGGAGGCAAAGTGGAATTAAGCCTAAACTGATTAACACAACATAACATAGGGTGAGTTGATCTACATAAAATACCACATTAAGATAAAAACTATATCTGGATGTATCAATGTGTGCCCCGGTAATGGGAACCACATAGCAATTTAGCATGTTCAAGTGGGGCCCATGTGGCCCAAGAATTGGACACCTATCTTGGATTTTAGAATGAAATTGAAATAACGAAAGGAAGCAGCCGACTGGAATGAAATTAAAGTGACCATGATTATGGGAATAATAGTTGGAAAGTCAAGAAGTAATTAATCCTAACTAGCCAGCCGACTGGAAAACGTTTCCAAGAGGATATCTATTTTGAGGGAGATTCCTTGCATTGTACACATGGCAAATTACTAAATTGTCCTCTTTAAATTTAATTTTTTTATGCAAAATATATAGCGAATGATTAGTCACAATCACTACCATTATCTTAATTTATTAACATATATAAACATTTTTTGACTATCCAATACTGTGCTAAGACAATTTTATTACGTATATATTAAGTCTATGAGCCAAGTGATCTATGAAATGGGTTATATGTGAGATAAGAAAATGAAATGACACTTAATTAGTGCATAATCAAGCAAACACCATTATTTAGACAGTCAATTCATATATGATGTAATCGATTAAAATATAGTATATTGGTCGTCAAATTTTTAATAGAATTCATCACGTGCGCGAAATATGTCCATTAAGTGGTACGGATTTTGCATGTGCAAGGGGTAAAATTTTATTTTTGAAAAACCCTTGACTAGAGATTTCTAACGGTATAAGTTTCAGTTCATGAAACGCAATAAACAATTCCCAGAAAATTAACAAAATTTCGGTTCTATCATAATGAATGAAATTGGAAAAAGACTGAAATTTTGTTAATTTTCTGGGAATTATCTATTGCTTTCATAATTGAAACATGTACCATTAGAAAGCTCTCGCCAAGAGCTTTCTAGCCATATGAAGAACACGAAATTTGGCCTTGTAACGAAGTAGTTACGACAAAATTAAGATTAGGTCCAAATACTCCCAGTCCGAGCACATCACATGCAAAAAGCATACAATTTTGGTGATTTAACGGCCACGTGGTCGTTCTCATCCAAAAAATTGATGCTCAAAGCAAATGTGTCAAACGGCCTTCAATTTTTGTATTAAATGTGTCTTTTTCGAAGGTTTGGTACCAAAAGTATAAAGTAGGTAAAATTATGGTATCAAAAAATAAAATTTTAACCCCTGCAAGTGCAAAGTTCGTGCCACTTAACGAACATGTGTCGCACACGTGATGAATTCTGTTAAAAATTTGATGGTCAAATGAAATGTATCAATATGGCCTAAATCATGGTATCAAATGTATTTTTTCAGAAAATTTGGACAAAAATTTGGTATCAAAAGTATTTTTTCCTCTATTTTTTAACGAATCCCCAACAAATCTCTGGTGATTCGTTAAAGAATATTACTTAATTTTATGTTTATCCAAATTAAGTTTATTCAGTTCTTTTTCAAAAATTTAAATATTTTGTTGTTTGTTTTGTAATTTAATATCATATCAGTTCTTGAAAAGTAGTGTGTGAGTGTGTAAGAAATTTATTGATTTACTTCATATTCGATTTGACCAAACCCAAAATAATTGCATAGTAAGTGTATACACTTGAATTGAAATTGAATGTAACTCTTAATAAAATGAGTTTGTCTGGAAATAAAATTTCTCAATTTATTTGAAAAGAAGACAATAATTCAGAAAATTAATTCTATAAGATTAATATTTTGCAAGGTTTGCAAGTATCCAATTACATCCTGACAGTTGTTAAAGCACTGCATGGGGCCCAATATTTTTAGAGAAGCCGGCATGGTCCTCCTGGACCTGGACCATCTTTATTCGTTCAAACTGATTGCATTGCAATTTTTGAGCTCATTACTATACTATTGAGATTTGAGAAACTAACATATTCGAAATACGTTTTACTCAATAACTTTATTCAGACCATTAATTTTGAAAATAGGGAAGATATGTCATATGTGTGCCAGTAATATAGAAACACGAGAGATTGTACTAGTTCTTTCTTCTTTTGATCATAATGTAGTTCTTCTGAAAAAAAATGATGTGGCACAATAAAATGGAACAATAAAAGTAGATCATTCAATTGAACTATTATTAGCCAAATAGTTCATGATGTTTTGTTCTGAAAAAAAAAATGTAGTTCATGATTTTTTTTCTTTTCTTGAGGTAGCGTAAATCAGATTGAATGTTACAACATAGTACCACCAGTTTTTAGGAATTCAATCACTCTTAAGATCCCCTAAATGTTTATTTAGGTCATTTAGTTATTGAAAAGGAAATTTGTTTTTTGATACTATTGGATAGACCACCATGCAACTTTGATATATAATTGGACAAAGAAATGCAAATTTGATATCACAGTTTAAGTTTTCATTGCAACTTTCATATCAAACTTAATTTTTTGGAGTTAATGGCACTTTACCCTCTATGATATTCATAATGTTCAATTTACCTCCCCGTGATTTGAAAAAGAGCACTTTACCCCCTGTAATTTTATAAAATAAAAGTTTCACACCGCCTCCTTGACATTTTTATATATGGCACATTACCCTCTATGTTATGATAATGTGATAATTTACCCCTCTATGTTATGACAAATGTGATAATTTATTCCCTTTATTATGATAAATATGGCAAATTACCCCTTATGTACAAAACAATAATTTTCATGCCCACTCTCAATTTCGGCTAGTGAGTTACATTTTCTTGTTAAAAGGGGTAAATTGCTTCTTTAAATTTTTCACACGGGGTAAATTGCCATTAGCTCCAAAAAAATTGAGTTTGGTATGAAAGTTATAACGAAAACTTAAACTGTGATATCAAATTTGCATTTTTGTGTCCAACGATACAAAAATTGCAAGATGGCATCATGTGGTCCTAAAAAAACAAACTTCCCGCTATTGAAAATATCAATCATGAACTTGGAATAACTACAATTTTCTCGAAGTTCCACCCTTTATTAATAAACATAGAAGTGAATCCATCAAAGAAATATTGCTAAAATAATTTTGATTGCACCTATTTAATCATAAAGCCAATATAATTAAATTTATTAAATGATCACTCTCTTAAAATGTTTTTCATCGATTTCAATAATTATCCTACATTGAACGATTAAAATATGACATCTATCATTAAGGCTATGGTAAATACCATTAGAGCAAGTTGGGAAAATTAAAACTTTATGATCCATACGGATTGCTATTCCGATTTTACTTGAAAAAAGAATCAATCAATCAGTTAAATTTACTTTAATGGTGACAACAATGAATAAATTGTCAAATGAAGTATCGTTTCTATAACTGCATGTGATTCCTGGAGATTAAGTGTAACATATACGAAGTATATAGAAAAGTAATGAAAATTTAAGGGTCTATTTGGATGAGTTCTGGCTCGGTTTCACGGGTTTTTTGCTAGTTAGGTCTTTCCAACTAAACATATGAAATATGATCCATAAGTTTTCTGAATTTTAAAATTTTGAGATATAATTTAATATAATTTGAATATTGTGATATGGATGAAAAATAAGTGACACTGTCGAAAAGAATGATTTTTATAAAAGACAGAAAAAATGTGTCGAATCAATATATATATAACCGAGGTAGAGATTTATTAGATTTAAGAAAAGCCTAATATGAACATAAGAATGAAATTAACCTATATACAGTGCTTATTAGTTTAGATTGGATTCAATGGGACGAGACTTGGGGCAATCCAAATCCGCCTTAACATTTGGATTTGGGCCGACGAGTATGTAAATAGCATTATTGGCCCTTTTCCTTTTATTAGAAAAGGAAAAGAGAAAAAAAAAAAAGAAAATCTCTGTGACTCTTCTATAAATAAGTGGTGGAGGGTATCTTACATAGGCTTGAATAAGCAACTCCAAATCCCTTACTTTTCTCCCTTTCTTTCCTTTCCCCAAATTAAAATCCACTTTGTTTAATCCCAAAGGAAACCTTCTGGATCCATCTAGAATTAACAAAATCAAGTCATGGTTGGAAATTCATTCAATCTCTCTCCAAAACCCCTTAAGTTTATGTGTAGCTATGGCGGCCGTATCCTCCCCCGTTACCCTGACGGCATACTCCGTTACCACGGCGGCGAAACCCGTGTCCTTTCCGTCGATCGCTCCATTTCTTTTTCTGGTCAGTAGCTATTTATTATTTTCCTTTCTTCGATTTAAACAAATTAATTATTTAATACGTCCTTTGTTCAATGTTTTTTGCTCAATTGCTACGGCATGGAATCACACTTTTTTTATCTTCTAAATTACTTATGATTTTTTTTTCTTCACATCTATAGCATTTTAATTATTAATCAAATTATTATCAAAATAAATAAATTAGATTATTAATTATAATTGTTGAAATTTAGTTAAAACTTTTATCATAAAAAAAGAAAGAAATTTAGTTAAATTAGCCGGTCAACCTTACTAAAAAGAGGAAAAGTTATGGAACCAAGGAGCACTTATTATTCATTTTATTATTTGTATAGTTTTTTGATAAAATTTTAACTATTTTTGTATAGACCTATTGGTGAAATTGGGGGAGATGTGTGGAACACCTGTAAGCCTGAGGTGCCAATTGCCCACCGAAGATTTGGATGCTTTAGTTTCAATTACCTGTGATGAGGATCTCACTAATCTAATCGAGGAGTATGATCGGACTGCAGCAGTGGCGGCACCACCATCCCCGTCGCCTCTCAAGATCAGAGCATTCCTATCAAGTCCCAAAACCACCAAAAAAGTGTCTCCACCTTCATCCACCGCCTCAAACTCTTCCGATGCCACATCACCTAGATCTCCTTTTTATTCGGCAGCCATACCACCAAGGTGCCCCTCCTCGACTATCCGCCAAGTGTCCAGGCCTCCGACATACCCTGTTTTTAATGGGAAAACTCAAAGTCCCTGTCATCAGTATGCTTACGGAAATGATGGACATGTTTATTTAATCCATAACGGAAACCACTGGCAATAGCAGGAAAGAAACCTCGTGAAAGTGGAAGAATGAGTATTGAATTTTTTGTATGGAAATGGTTATTACTAAAATATGATTGGAATAAAATAATTGAAAAGAAGAATCTGAATGAAGTGTGTATTGCATATGGGACTGTATGTACGTATATGATTTAGAAGGGATCTATTTTTATTGATCCTTTTATGCTTGGATATATTAATGGAAATTTTGAGTCCCTTTACATTCTGGGGATCCAATGAATGTTATGGTGAGTGAGTTTGCCTTTTGTTGTTTAATTTCCATACTTTTATCAGCCATATATCCAAACTCATCTTATGGAGATATTGTGATTTTCTTTATGTATGTGTTTGTTTTGGTCTATTGTGTTTGATTTGATTGTTATGTTGTGTTATCTATTTTCTGGTAATGGTTATTGTCGTTTGGTTTGTTTCCTTTTTATGGTTTATTAGGTTGAGAAAAGCATATCATTAATTGTATTTTGTTTTGCCTTCTAGGAATTCTTGTTTTTTGTTTTATTTTATTCTGACTGGCATCTTCATTGTGCATCATCCATTCTTGTTTGATTTTATCTTGATGTATTTGACAATATAATTATAAATTTTTATAATATTATCTTCTTTTCTAATGTTTTACCATTGTTTGTTCGTGACAGGTTGAAACTGGAGATGGAAGTTAAGATGTTTCTATTACCTAGTGGAATTATTGATCTTGAAGATGAAAGGTATGAAATTGGTGAGTTAGTTTTGAATTTAACTTATATATTTATTGATCTTGAAGTTTCAGAAGAAAACTATGGAAATTTGGCAATTTCCTTAATGAGGGAAATTCGAGCAGTAGTAGTTGAACTGTCACAAATTGTACACATGTTAAGTGACTGGTTAACGCGCAAAGATACTTCATTTGTGGTTCATTACAGCAAGGTGAGTTTGTACTAGAACTTCGAGGATATTTAAGTTAGTTCTGCTAATTACAGCAAATGTTCAGAGTTTTATAAAAAATATAAATTTTGTTGGTTACTATAATTAAGAGATGTAAGTTAGTTCTACTAAATAAAGCCGAAGTTGAGAGTTACATAAATAAAATAAATTTAAACCCCATTTTTTTTTGGTTTGAACTGAACCGAACTGATTTTGTCTTTCCAACATTTAGTACTTCCATGAAGATAAGGAACCATGAGTTATTTCATAACTAACTGACTGGTGGTTTGAATTCAAGGCCAGATTCTATTAACTAGATACAGGTGCAGGAAGCAGGGGCAACACAGATTTAGAAAAAGGCCAAAACTTTATTGGAATTATTGAGACGTGGGCATTGCAGGGCATCAATAAATTCGACTTTTGCAAGTCTCATAAATTCATCAGAAAAGAGTTTGTTGATGCTCAATGGGCCATATTACAGCTGGTACATAATAACTCAACTCATGAAGCCAAAACCTTCTACTACGTTGATCATGACGGGAAATCAAACTGCATAAGAGAGAATATCTAGAGACTTTGTTTGTGATTTATGATAGTTAGTTACGCGTTCGTGTTATTCTTAATAATAATATACGGTTGAGCAATGTACTTTATGTGTTTTATACTTACAAAATATGTAGTTGTATGTTCCTTTTTTTATATTTTATTTCGACTTCGTTTCAGTATTCTGAAATTTGGTTTGATATTTTGAGCATGTCTTTAAATATCTGTGAAAAATATTTGAAAGAGATAATGCCGGAGAAAACATTTGTAATTGTAAGAGATAATGCCAGAGATATTTAGGGCCTCTTTGGAAGGGTTTTGGCCCTGTCTAGAGCGTCTCGCAAAACCGAGCCAAAATTCTCCCAAATGTAATTTGACAAAACACATGAAGTGACAAACTTATTCATAAATCCACACTAATCTCTTGATATCTAAAAAATTTTGATTTGACACCTATCATTTAGTTTTTTTTCCAAGTTTTATACAAAAAGACATTGATTTGACACTTATTATCTATTTTTTTCCTCAAGCCTCAACATCCAAACTCAATTCAAGTGATGGTTTCAATTTTTTCAAAATCATAAAACTCAACATTCAAAATCTAACCAAATGGAGTTTCAAAGGTTTCATCGGAAAAAATCGAGTCAAAATCCATCCAAATAGTACCTTAATACTGCTTGGGATCAAATAAATGCATAACGTGTTTGATACATAACCAACTTGGTCTGCCATTGCTTGGTCAATATCAAGTGCGCTCGATGCAACTTGGACAACCTCAAACAACTTGGACAGCCTCAACAGTGCTTGATCCATCCAGGGTCATCCTAGCTCGATCTGGCCTGATCGTTGGATTTGAAATTGAAACAGATGATCAAACTTTCAAATTTACATCTAGCTCAAACACCCCTTTGGCTTGTGCATCCTTGATCGGAGAGAGCTGGACCAAACCCTTTTAGTAACTCATCAACAAAGATGCATAAGATCGACATTTTTTGCTAGCGTGCTATTGGTCGAAGTCTGTCACACATACATTCTGAGTTGTAGGATCATTGACAAGATATATAGGATAAAACCAATGGCTAGATTTGGAAGATCTTCTTATTTGTAATACCCTAATCCCACATTGATTGTGGATGAATTGTTTGAATGGTTAATAAAGACTTGACTCACTTCTACTTGTTAACATGGGCTTTAGAATTTTGGGCTAATTGATTAGAGTTCAACTGCCCTTGATAGGGCCAGGAGTGGATCAAGGTCTTATAAAGGTATCAGCTGTCTCCGTGGTATTATCCATGGGGTTGGTCTTGGGCTATTGATATGGACTCTACGAGGACGACGACTATTTGAGTTGGGGAGATTGTAACACCTGATCAATGCCTCATTGATTATGGATGAATTGTTTTAATAGTTAATAAAGACTTGACTAATTTCTACTTATCAACATGAGTTTAAGCATTTTGAGGTAGTTAATTGGAGTCCAATTGTCCTTAACAGGGCCAAAAGTGGATCAGGGTCTTTACATTATTAACCATAGACTCTAAATTGAGCAGACCAATGGGATAAGCTACATTATAAATAGACCAATGGGATAATAAGCTACATTATAAAGATTAGAAATGGGATAAGCTACATTATAAATAGACCAATGGGATAATAAGCTACATTATAAATATTAGACAAAACCCAGATCCAACAGACAAAAGCTAATGCTCTTTTTTCCTATTATTAGTGCATCTCCAATCCAAATGGGAGAGGGATGGGAAAGGGGAGGCCGGAATTTCCATCTCCAATCAGTGCGCTCACACATCCGTGCAGCCAAGCAGGTGGCGTGGCGCCACCTGCTTCATCATTTTTTTTTAATTATTTTATTTAAAATTTGAATCTTTTTAAACTTAACTGAAAATGAAAAAAAATATTTTAAAATTTTGTGTAAGATTTAATAAAATTATATTTTAAATTAAGTCTTTAACACTACTAATTTTAAATTTTAAATTTTAAATTTGTCTGCAAAAGTAGAATTTAAACAAAACATACAATTTGTTTTTTTTATTTTTTTTTATTATTATTATTATTAGTGAGGGTTGTGGTGGAAATTAAATGTAGGGATTCTCCTACGGATTGGAGAAAAGAAAGGAGGGGGAGGGGGAGGGGGAGGGGGATAAATCCTCGGATTGGAGATGACCTTAGCGTCTCATTTATTGCCAACGACATACAATAGTTGCACCATTTCTACACAGATGCCGGAAGCCTACTCGATTTGTCTAGCTTAGTTCTAGTTTTATAGTCCAATCCACGTTCGCAATGAATCTAGCTTGGTTGAATGTTATTCTGATTTCTTGCAATATTCAATCCCCTATTTCAAAAGCCATAAAAGATCCATTTATAAAAACTATATCATTCAAAATAACATAAAGAAATTGGTAAGAGAAACAAAATGTAAGAAATAGAGGATTGAATATTGAAGATGAAGGAAACTAGGAAAGGTGCATGGTTATTCTGATTTCTTCCCCACCAAAGTTGTGATTCCTACCCGAAAATATATAAAAAGTAAAATTATACATTGAAAAGACCCTCCCCTATTGAAATTTTTTAATGTAAATTTTGAGTGTATTCTTTGACAATGAAACTAAAGCATGACTGCATCAATCGACGTAGCCACATTTGTCTGCGTGCTCAAATTAAAGGCGTAAGCATTTTGGCTTTTGTGCAACTTGCAACGAAATGAAAATTTCCCAAAATTATTCAAAATTGGAAATTGATGTATCGATATTGACACACTATTTAGGGAAAAACAGAGAAGATTCTATATTCTATATAACATTTTCTAATTCAGATTTAATCTTAAATACTTTTGTAACACTAAACACTTCCAAAATTTAAATGTTTATAATTTAAGTTGTTATTAAATAAATAACAGATAAGAGCGATGAAATCGCATAATAATACAGACACTTTTACTTGACGTCGTCCACTAAATAAATATTGAATCTATTTGGAAGAGTTTTCACTCGATTTTGCAGGTTTTGGTTGAGAAAAAATGGTTTGAATGGTTTCGGTGAAACCTTTTAAACTCCATCTGAATTGAGTTTGGATGTTGTGTTTTTTGGTTTTGAAAAAATTGAGATTTCATGTAGACCGAGTTTGGATGTTGGGATTTGGGGAAAAAAGTAAATGATATGCGTCAAATAAATATTTTACAGAGTTTCAAGATTTTGAATATGAATTTGTGAATAAGTTTAACTTGAGTTTTGCTAAATTTCCATCACGATACCTGCAAAATCGGGTTAAAACTCTTTCAAATAGGGTCATTAATTGTGTCTCAGGCTCTCAACCACTAGAACAAAAATATAAATGATATTCATCCAAAGGATCTCTTAATTGATGAGGTCAGAATGGATATGATAAACTAATGTGTATACTCATTCACTCGTGGCTTTTAATTTGATCATATATCTAGTGTACAAAACAAAATAGCGTCATCTTTTTAAATTTTGTTATTTTAATTATAGAATTAAATCACATCAATATCTATTTCCTTTTTCTTTCAGAAAAGAAGATAATGAACGAAGTAGTCGTTTCTATCAACTTATCTACTGAAAATATTGAGGAAAAAATTATTTATTAAGCTTATCCACATAGTACGTACCACTACATTTTGATTTCCTATTTCGTATGCATGTCCAAAAGATTGTGGAATGTGCATGCTTCCACATAAATGCAACAACCTTGGCGAACAAAGTAAAATAAAATGAAATAAAATAAAAATAATTGGACACGAGAAGAAGAAAGGAGCCCACAATTATTTACATCATAATCATATCCTCTTAATTCTAGTCATCCTTCATATACCTATTTTTAATTTTCCAAAAAAAATGATAGTTGAATATTTTCTTTAAAATTGACCGGTCAAAAATCAATTTTCCCTCCTTTGGCTTTTCTAAATTCATCAGATTAATTATTCCATTAATTCTCATAAGCAATTGTGGAATGCTTTTTTAGAAAAATCAATTAGTATTTACTAAGGGTATTCTTTGCATTAATTACACAATCCATCCACAACTGAATCCATTTGTGAATCCATTTGGTAGCAATCAAACATTCAAATCTCCGTCAATGAGGCCGTAATTCAGTGATAAAGTTGAGGTCCCAAGACCAAAAAGTTTTTAGTTTGGTTCTCATTAATGTGTGTTTTCTTCTAGTTTAATACTACTGTTTGATAGTCCATTTTTTATAAATTAATTGTAATCGAGTAAATTTCTAATTAAGTAGTATTGATGTAATGATGCAATTCATGTAAAAAAAAAAAATCCACTCAAACCCTCCATTTCATGAGATAATAGATACGCCTTTTGATTAAAAAAAAAAAGATGGAGTTAATATATTATCCATTTTTTTTATCATATAAATTATCCAGTTTTTTTAATTTAACATGAACTGAATACTGTGATGTTCTTGGTACTATCTTATGAAGGGTGGTTTAGGTCCATCTCATATTCGAAATGGACAAAAACTCTCTTTTTAAAAAAATAGCTAAAACCACCTTCCTCTAATATTAAGGGTGAGTTTGGCCTAATGATTCGAAAATCAATTATAGAAGAATTAATTTTACTAAAATGGATTTTGGCAATAAGTGATTATGATAAAATTCAATTATAAAATAATTGCTTTTGGATAATAGTTTTTGCAAAAGTAACACTTTAGTAGCTTCTGAAATAAGTTGATTTTTAGCTTCTGGAGATCTCAAAAGCGATTATGATATTATGGGCCAAACACCATTAAAATCACGGTTGACAAAAAACAATTTCTATAATTGGGGCCAAACACTTCAAAAATCACAATGGAGGTCTAGAAGTGCTTTTAAGAGCTCCCATCACTTGGCCAAACTCACCCTAAATTGTTAACCGTCTCCCAGTCTCCCTCAACCTTTCAAAGACATACTTTTCATTTTTTAAGATAAAAATGTCCCTACAAAATATTAAATAAATAAAAATAAATGAACTTATCACCACTACCCACCTGCTTTTTTATTTCATTAATTAAGGGTAATCCACGTATTTTCGTGGTGTTGTATTTTTTTTTACAGAAACGTAGATTGTCCATTAGACACTAGTCAGGAAGGTAAATTGATTAAAATTATGAAATATAAGGTGGCGCTAAAATTATATTTTCACCATAAAAGTATAGTTTCGATTGCAATTTTACATCCGCGTATAAGATCACGTACGCTAAGAAGACGTGTAAGTGTAAGTGTAACTCTATTTATTTTTATTTTTGC
Source organism: Penstemon davidsonii (assembly GCA_034814905.1). Lineage (NCBI taxonomy): Eukaryota > Viridiplantae > Streptophyta > Magnoliopsida > Lamiales > Plantaginaceae > Penstemon > Penstemon davidsonii. The sequence goes on along the minus strand of JAYDYQ010002533.1, from coordinate 31,829,608 downwards.
CATGAGATAATTTGCATATTCCTTTTTACATGAAGGCAAATTGCTTATTAGAGACAAAGTCCAATTTAAGAATATGTACTTGACAATTTGTTTCTTATTGCCTAACACAAATATTTTTGATGAATTAGACCAGACAAATAAAGAAGCTATATTATTCATATAAAACTTGTTTGAAAATCCTTTTATATAATAATTAATCCAATATGCCTAACTAAGACCCCGAAATTTGTGCAGCAAGCACTCACTATTAATTGTGTATGATATGATGATGAAGATAAGTAATGATGAGAAAAAGAGCAAAAATGGAGGACCCTACACCAATCTAGATATATATGGGATAATAAGTATTTTTCTTCAAATGTTAAAGAGATAATTTCTTTGTCGTGACATAATTGGGAAGATCCATCACCACCATCCAATATGAACTCAAGCTAGCTAGAAATTTTGCTAGTTTTTCTAATTTGGAAATGAAAGAAAAATAGAAAAAGAAAAAGGAAAGCATACATGTTCCTTATTGTCAAGTCTCGAAGTTTCTTTTGAACCACTGAAAGTGAATGATTTGCTTATATAGAATGGTTCTTTTTTTTTTTTTTTTTAATCGGTAGAGATAGAATGGTAAAGAGAATTAGTTTAGACATGAATTTTAGGTAATTTTAGATAACGTATAAACTATATTGATTGAGATTTTCAACCATATATATATGTTCGTTAAAAGTTTGAATATAATTCTGAGCTCGATCAGGTGCGATAACAGGTAGATGATAAGATCGCTAGCTAACTCGGAAACAATTCGTCCTAATTAGAGATTCCAGTAAATTAAATTTGTTGAAATAAATCAAATGGCAACAACAATCTACGTACCATCGTACATAGTAGAATCCCGGGGCATCTGATCAACCCCATTTAATTTATAGACAACATTTAGACGTTCTAATTGGGGTGCACCAAATCAGGAAGTTAGACCCCATTTATCCCTAGCTAGTTCATTTTGTGACACGTCATTAAGTTGCGATTTTTTTTTTTCCCAAGGGTTTAATCCCTTTCGAGGCGCATCGGACACATCTAGTGGAAACCTTTCCCAACATGGATTCTCTATTTTATAGTGATTAGTCTCTTCCATTAGACCAATCACCTGTTGGTTTAAGTTGCGGGTTATACTTATACTCGATTCAATACATAAATTTGAGGAAATTAATGTGTAATAATTGAACCTTCTGGAAACCCTATCTGACTGTATTGGCCTGTTCATGAATCTCAAGATCTTATATGTACGCAAATCAACTAAACAAACTCCCATTAAACATACTTGATGAGCAAGGTGATTCTTTCTGGTGGAGAAAAAGTTATATAGGTTTCACAAATGTTATGTTACTGAAGTGCGCAGTCGCGCAATTGACTTGATTGATCATTCGCGCGTGCTAAGGAGGGAGAATTGTTGGGTTTTGGGCCCAGCCCATGTAGAGGAAAATTATGTTTACATGAGACATGTAAAAAAATACTTTTAGTCTTATTATTTGTGTGTGTGCGCGTGTGCGACACACATTAATAGCTAGAGAGCAAAAACACAACGCACGAGAGAATAAAAAATGGGAGAAAAATAGGAGTTGACTTGGAGTTTGTAAAAGAGATGGAGTTACTATTTATAATTGAGAGAAAAATACTTTTCATACCAAACTTTTATCAACTAGACACTTTTCATACCAAATTTTTTCAAAAAATACATTTCATACCACAATTTCAGAACTTTGGACACCTTTACATTTTTCGTTAAAAATTGGACGGAATAATGCGCATTTGCAACACGCGCACACGGGCCCGTTAACTTCATAAATGAGGGAAAACACTTTTCATACCAAACCTTTATCAATTTGACACTTTTCATACCAAACTTTTTCAAAAAATACATTTCATACCACAATTTTAAAATTTGGACACTTTTGCATTTTCCATTAAAAAATTGGATAAAATAACGCGCGTGTGCAACACGCGTCCGTTAACGTCATAAACAGAGGTAGAATATCAGGTGCTTACAAAATGAAATTAATGGAGAAATTTTTGTTGTTGTATTAGAATTCATCACATGGTTTGGGCTAAGTTCACTCACATGGCTTTCTTTGGTTTTTGTTGTATGTTTGTAGAAAGAAATTAATGGAGACATTTTTGTTGTTGTATTAGAATTCACTATATGATTTGGGCTAAGTTCACTCACATATTTTGGGTCTAACTCAACCTCAAAAGCTAGCTTCTAAGTTGAGGGTTGCCCAATACCTTATAAAGTAGACTTAACTATTATTTTCAACCAATGTGAGTCATTTAGTCTCAATACTCCCCCTTCACGTGTGGACATGTTGAATATGAGGGTGAAACAAGTCCTACACGTGACATAGTAAAGTCCAACCTTACGGATTACAACATGTGGGCCCCAACACACGAATAATGACCGTTCATGCCTTTTGTTAACTGGACGAAGAATGACAACCCAAGCCTTTGTTATCTGGGCGAAGTGTGTGGGTGAAGAATAATCTCATCATGCGAACAAGGAGGAGCCCATCACGGAAGGAGGTTGCCCACTTCAACTTGGGGCTCTGATTTAGAATTCATCACATGGTGGTTTGGGCCTAACTCAACCTCAAAAGCTAGATGGTAAGATGAGAGTTGCCCAAGACTTTATAAAGTGGATTTAAGATTTTCAACCAATGTGGGACATTTAGTCTCAATATTTTGTATGATTTGATAGAAAGAAAGAGAAATGAAAGTAATGGAGGTTTGCCAAAGAAAAAGAGGAAATGCGTATAAGGAGAAAAAATGGAGGGAAATGGTGTATGAGGAGGAGGGAAAAATTAGGTCTTCCCTGCCCAAATGCAATCACCTCCTTGCCCAAAATTCACACGTGCTCAACACGTGATTTTCTCCTGTTTATGAAGTTACATGCGCATTATTTCATCCAATTTTTAACGAAAAATGCAAAAATGTCCAAAGTTATGAAATTATGGTATGAAATGTGTTTTTCGAAAAAACTTGGTATGAAAAGTGTTGAGTTAATAAAAGTTTGGTATGAAAAGTGTTTTTCCCTCATTTGTAATTGGTTTCATCTCACATTCAGTCTACTCTTATGTGCATAAGACTTTTTTTTATTTTTTAATTTCTCAAGGGTTTAATCATTTTCATGGCGCGTAAGACATATTATATGGGAACCTCTTCCAATGAAAATTCGAACTTGGATCGCCACTTTTGGGGTACTAGTTATTTCCATTAGACCAATCACACGTTATAGGCTTCTTAATTTCATATTACTTTGTTTTATCTTCCTGTTTTTGTTTTTCCTGAACTCCACTGTGGAAGTCGTCTTAACCATCGACTCCATCTACACCTATAATCCCATCACCTTAATCAACTCCATCTACACCTATAATCCCGTCACCTTCTCAATCACCATCTTTAAGTGTCTTTACTTTTCACAACCATCTTATCTTATGTGTCTCCCTCTTCAGTTGTCTATAACGTTCTTGCCATAGGATCATTCATTCTCGCACTCTCCATCTAGCCCACCATCATGGAAAGGGTCAAGTTGTTGAAAATTAGAAAGATAAATTTTATTCATGATAAAGAAAAATTATAGTAAAAAAGGACAGGTGTTATAATTTAGCTTTGATAAATCATAATATATGTGTCTGAAAAATACATGTATTTCTAAATTGATAAATTATAATATATACCTGGCCTGTTTAATTTGCTATAATTAGATGTTGCATATAAGTGTCACTCATTTCCTTTCAATATGCTCAACTTTTGTAATCAAGCTCCTCAATATACAGTTTCCAAAGAGTATTCCAAATTCACAAAGAAGAAACACAAGATCTAGAAAGAAAAAAAAAATGTATGTATCTAAGAAAACAAATTTCATTGATCAGTTGTAATTATATACTATATGATGGGTGTATTTGTGCAAATGCTTATAATTAGGGGTATTTATAGAGAGGAAATTAAAAAAAATAACAAACTTTTAACTTCTTAGCAAACAAGAATTAAGGGACATATATTAAATACTCAGTATTCTAACTGTCTCTTTTTTTTTTAAACCAATATTTTCATCTTCAAATATGAATATTAATAAAGAAAGTTTGAACATGTGTGCTAAAATTAAGTAAAATTGAAAAGTTAATAAACTTAATTTAGAAAAAAATATTAATTTAATTTTTTGAATGAAAATTTTATTGAATCCAAAAAAGTTCCGATATCCGGTCAAATCCGATGAAGATTCATATAATTCAAAAAAACTAGATTGGAACACAATCCAAACAATACTCGAATTCGACATGATCCAATCCAATATAAATAAAGTCGGATATGAACAAGCCTGATTCGATCAGAATCCGACCCATTGACAACCATAATTAGAACTTAAAATTGCTTTTAAATAGGTCTACCCATTGACAGGCCTACGTCTAATTGGTCGAAAAGATTAAATGTGTAAATCGGCCCAACTAAAGTGTGTACCAGAAAAGACTAAAGGGTATGTGTGTCATTTCAAAATATTTGTAGATTCAGTACCCTTCCATCAATTCTGTTTTCTTTTTCCTTTTTCTTTTTATTTTAATAGAAGGGGGGTTTTCCAAAAGTTAGCACATTAGCTCCCTTTAATTATCTTTGGATCAAATTTGTTTTATCATTCACTATTCAATTTCTTGAAAGGTGATATGTACTTCAGGTTATTGCATTATGCCAAATGCCAATCAAGTCTTTCCTTTTTAAGTTTTGAGAAGTGAAATGATCTTCCCAAAAAATCCTTTCTTCATTTTTCTTTACATTATTTATTATTTTTCATTTTGCATCACATTTAATTGATACATCGTCTTCCTCATTTCCCATCTCCCATCACAGTAATAATTAATTGACCATTAAAATAATTAATAATTCAAAATTAATGGAATGAATATAATTTAGTCTGAATAGAGCTAAATGCAAAAATACTCCTGGTGTTTTGCCTAATTATAAAAAATTACGTTTGTTATTCTCCCTTGTGTTTTTTTTTTATTAGCAAAAAAATCCATTTAAAATTCCATCATAAATCATAAGGGGATTATTGCTAATTTTTTATATTTTTTTTATGTTAAGAGAAGTGTTTTTGCATCCTTTGATAGAGATATAATTGTCATTTCGACTTGATAGGGTTTTTTTGGCTAATAAAAATAAGGACACCGGTTTTTTTGTTATTAAAAATAATACAAGGTTTTTTTTATAGGTAAATAGGTAATAAATATGATAATATTATTATTAACTGTATTTTATTAATAGATTAACAGGCATAAAATTAATATTTTCAGTTAAATTAAAACAAACGTAGCAGGGTCCTTGTATTTCTGAAAGTCTCCTAGTACACATTGTATACATCGGTGTCAAGATTGAACTTGTCAACACGCTCAGAATCTGTAGACAATACACAACTAATTAATTAATTCCTCCATATATTTTACACGTCTTCTTCTCTTAATTCCTTTTAATACCATTTCACAAACCCAGAAATTAATTAAGAAGTTATGGATCCGAATCTTCAAAAAGAATTTATGGATGTTGGTTTGGGCGATGATGATGAAGATGAAGTGGATGAAGAAGTGATCAGAATTTTGAAAGAAGCACTAAATAAAAGAAATATTGTAGAAAGAATTGACCTTTCTGGTCGACATCTCAAATTCTTGCCCGAACCCTTTTGCAAGATTCATGGTTTAATTGTTCTCAATCTCTCCCAAAATCAACTTCAGGTTTATATACATATACTTTTAATCCCATGATTTATTTCTTATTTTTCGGTTTTATTACTTTCAATAAGCTCTCTGTTATTTTGTTGCGTTTTTTGTTGGCATGATTAATTAATTAATTGGCTCATGGAATGAATAGGGAGAGAAAATTAATTATAAGATTTTATGATTTGGGAACTTAAGACTATTTATATTGTTAAGTTGAGTTTGAGTCTCTATGCTTTTGTCTAATTATGGAAAATCTCACGGTGTTATTAATATTATCATAAATCCCCCTGTGCTATTTTATATTAGCAAAACATCCCTCCAAAGTCAAAATGACAATTCAAAAACACCAATATTTACCTAAAAATTTGACTATAATCTCCTTATTAAAAAATTGACAATTACCTCCCTATCGTTTATGAAGAAATTTCAAATGGACTTTTTTACTAATAAAAAATTAACACATGAGAGCTTTTGCTAATAGAAATAATACAAGATTTTTTTGATAAATAGGCAAAACACAGGGGTTAATTTTGCATTTGGCTCTATGTCTATAAACAGGGCCTCTAGAGCTTTCTGATTTTGTTTTGAATGATTTCTCAATTGAATCAAATAATTGTCCCTTTGCTTATTCATATTTTCATGAGTAATGTTCTTCTGATCAATTGTAATAAAACAACATAATCAACTCAAATAAACAAAAACAAGCAATCAATACTATTAGGAATTCTGTTACAATTTAACTGAGTATTTTGTAAAATAATTATGGTATTTTCTTATTTAATTGTTCTTGTGATTTTGTTCCAGTTCATACCCGACTCGGTTTCAGGGCTACAAAAGCTAGAGGAGCTTAACGTGTCATCGAACCTTCTAGAAACGTTGCCCGACTCCATTGGCTTGTTGGTAAATCTCAAGGTATTAAACATATCTGGAAATCAACTAACCAAACTTCCGGACACCATTGCCGGATGCAGGTCCTTACTCAATCTGGATGCAAGCTTCAATAACTTGATGTTTTTGCCAACAAATATCGGCTACGGGTTAGCAAATCTTCAGAAACTCTCTATCCAGCTCAATAAAATACGAGCTTTTCCGAATTCCATATGTGAAATGAAGTCATTGACAAATTTAGACGCTCATTTCAACTCGATCCATGGCATACCATATGCAATCGGGAGGCTCACAAATCTCGAATTCTTGAACTTGAGCAGTAACTTCAACAACTTAACCGAAGTACCAGAAACAATCGGTGATTTGATCAATTTGAAAGAGCTTGATCTTAGTAACAACCAAATCCGAGTTCTACCGGATACAATTTATCAGCTTGAAAATCTTGGTAAGCTTAACTTGGATCAAAATCCAATTGTGGTTCCTAATGTAGAGATTGTGAACAAAGGTGTTGAAGCTATTAGAGAATACATGATGAAGAAGCGACTTGATATGTTAGAAGATGAACATAAGAGAAATTTGGGCGAAGAACCTCAAACGGGATGGATGGCTTGGGGAACGTCGATTTTGAATGATGTTTATTCTGGAGTTTCTCATACAGTTGCAGGGTATCGAGATGGAAATGTCCGAAAGGATCCATTTTTGGATCAGCAGTTGTGATAATCTTTGCTCTCAATAAAAAAGAAAATGGATGTCAAGTAATGAATCAGTTATATGAATATGGTGCACAGTTGTTGTTTGCAGCAGATAAATGATAAATATCCAACATAAGGAAATATATTGCAATCTATGATCTTTTTGTGAGTACTGGTTGTAATATACAAATCTTAGTAGAGATTGCAATATCTTTTCCTCTTGTAGTGTTTACCAGTAAAAAAAATAATTTTAGTCCTTCAACTTTGGCAGGGACGCAAAAATGGGAAACTTGTAGGTCCGGCAAACAATTTACATCATTTATATTTTAAGTTGTTGCAATTTTAATCCTAAATTTATCGGAATTAAAATTAGTGCCTATAAATTGCTACGCAAGCAAACAAATTAGGGCAAATATGGGGGGTTTTTGGGAGTCATAGGGGGTGTTTTTGTCTTTTGCTCGTTCAAAATATGTCATCATTTTACTATTTACTTTTTAGATATTTAAATAGATTTTTTAAGTCAAATATGTATTACAAGGTAATGATAATTGTAACAAGGATCGATATGAATAATTTATATGTAAGTTAGTAAGATAAATGCAAGTTTTTCTTGAAATAAATAGAGCAGGAATAGAAAAGCGATAATAGGATATTATAGAGAGAGCACAACAAAAATATCAAACGACACTAGTGTCAATTGATTAATAATTAAATTCAATTTAAGCAACATAAATAATAGTACTCTGGGATAAACCTATATTAAACATATAAACATTAGTAACTTCTTTATCAATATACATAACTAAATTAGTCCCAAAAAAAAAAAAAGTTCAAATCTATATGTCAAAAACATAATATATAGATTACAAAGTCGAGGGAGTGAAATGCATAAACACCTCTTGTGCTTTGTCTAACTATAAAAAAAAAACCACTGCGTTATTTTTATTAGCAACCCCATGCTTATTTTGTATTAGCAAAAAGAAAAATCCTCCGAGCCGAAATGACTATTATATCCCAACCAAAGGATGTAAAAATACTCCTCTTAACCTAACAAATTAGCAATAACCTCATGTTAATTTTTAAAATTGGCAATAATGTACCTCCCTGTTCACTTAAATAATTGACAAAAACCTCTCTATGATTTATGAAGTATTTCAAATGAAATTTTTTGTTATAAAAATAACACAGTGACGGTTTTTATAGTTATACAAAGTACAAGGGGTGCTTTTGCATTTAGCTCAAGTCGAGAAGAAAGAGTAGTCAGTAGAATAGATTTGTAAAGTAAGAGAAAAATGATTGAATATAGGATATGTAGAATCCCACTCTTTGAATTTATTTGAACATGATGCACCTCACCCCTTGTTTCCGTGTCTGTCTTTATAAATCTTTTTTAGTATTAAAAATACTTAAGGGTTTGTTTGTCTGTTTGGTGTTTGAGAAGTAGTTTTGGAGAGTAGCGGATATTTTTGAAATAATCTCAATTTGCATAATATTATTTGTTTGAATTTTGAGAGAATGATTTGAGAAATAAAGTAGATGTAGATTATTTTGGAAGAGTTAAGTTGTAGGTGTGTAAGACTATATGTCAAATCATGTTTGTTATGTGAGATAAGTTGTGTAAGATATATGTTACTTTATGTCAAATCAGAGTAGAGTTTGAATAGACTTTGTTTAGAGATAAAAAAATTGTTGTTTTTTTTACTTTTGAGAGAGTAGTTTGAAAAAATTGAGAGGTGAAAAATTTATTTTCAGAAAATAGAAAGCACGTTTGTTTGACATATCCCAAACACGAAATAATTTTGGGAAACGGCAAACAAACATGCCCTTAAAATCCTAAATCTCAATTAGGGCTGTTGAGTGATCAGATTCAGGTCAACCTAATTTGTATTTTGAAAATAATGATATTGGTATTAATATATCCAAATTAATTGGTGTTCTTAGATTGAAATACGCATTAAAATGAAATTTTTATACTTAGAATATCAAACATGATAAGAATACTAATAAAGAAAGTAGAATTCAGACCTAATTCGAAATAAAAATCCAACCAATTGACAGCTCCTACTTTAACACAAATATTCATAAAATTTCAAATCAATAAAGAAGTTCATAAGAGAGCATAAAAAAATAGCTTTGGGCTCAATCCGTAGAGTCTGAATATTGTTTGTGAAATAATTATCCAAATAATAGCCCATCTAATTGGTCAAAAAGTTTAAATGGCTTAAATCGGCCCAAATAAAGTCTGTACCCGAAATTCTAAAGGGTATGCGTGTCATTTCAAACCAATTTGAGGATAGTTACGAATTTCCGCGGCAAAATCGGATTCACCCTTTAAGTATAATCCTATTACAATTCTTTTTTTTTTGTCCTTTTTTTTTCCTTTTCATAAAGGAAGAGTCCTACTGCAGTTCAGTCTTTTACATTATATATTGTAACTAAAGAGTAATCAATCAGTCTTTTACATTATAATAATATTATATTCTTTCTTCGTTTGCCTCAAACCAAATCAATAAACCCTTGTCAGTCATGGATAATTCGAATCCACTAATTATCAAGGTAAATTAATTTATTTCTCTTCAACTTTTTACGGCAATTTTTTTGTAATTGTTCTCTATCTTTGTTTGTAACTATCAATGTGATATTTGTAATATAATCAGTACTTAATTAAATGTAAATTTAGATTTGGTGTTTGTCTTTGTTGATAAATTGACACATAAATTATGATATTACGATTTTCTTATTATTTCTTTGAAATTGTTTAATTGCATAATGTTTATGATGGTATATGTCTGTTGGGTATTTCAATAACACAACCATAGTTATATATATATGATCCATGCATCATAGAATTTACAGTAAAATCTGCAATTACAATGGTTAAAGCATATATTTAAAACTAAAAAGTTCAATTTGAGACATGATAATAATAGCAGTAACCTAATTTAGACTAAAATTTTGCCTTGGTGCATACAGATTGATCTTGGTCCTTTTTAAGAAAATATTTAATCAAATTTTCAATCATAAACTTGTATTCAAAATTTGATACACTTAAGTCTTAAGTTAATGAATGTAATCCAATTTTCATAATGTAATATTTCACGCACGAATAAGTAAAGTTTGAAACTTTTTATTTAACAAAGAAATTAGTTTCAAGATTCTCAATTACCGAAAAGAATTTGAAGTGTTTTGATGGATATGTAAATTCCAACTAAATAATGAAGAGGAGAGGGGAAGGACAAAGATAAATTTGCTCTGCATCAAATTTAATGTTAAGAATCTTACTTATGACATTTTGTTAGCTTGTAATATCCTTTGATTGTCATGCACAATTTTTATGTCAAGATTTGATGGTTAACAATGATTAATGAGAGTTAAATTCTTAAAACGAAATTTAGAATCAAAAGGAGAAATAACTCAAATTCTGTTCTTCACAGGAAGATGCCCTTTTCTTGCATTTTTTTTTTTTGCTGCAACAGTAATATGGCCTTATTTGTTTTACAGTCAATGTTTGTACATATATACTTTGATACAATTTCGAAGAACAAGCCGGAAATTAAAAGTCTGCAATTTTCTTATTTTTTTGCCGTTGAAGAACTAGTTCATAATAATCATTGGACTATGAATTAGGAAAATGTATATAATGTTTACGAAACGAGATTTTTTTTTTTTATGCCACAGATTAAATGTGGAGAGATTCTCAGACGTCAGACTGCTTATATTAGTAATGAAGGGATCCTCAGTTTTGATTTGGCTACTTTGAGAAAGAAGGTTCGGGTTCTTTTTCAAATTCCTCCAATCGCTGATTTTAAACTAACATACATCGATGAAGATGGAGATGAGATCCAATATGAAAAAGTTAAATCCATTGAAAATTAATGTTGTTGTTCTGATCAATGTGAATAAAGTTGAATCGAAATCAAACTTCAAATCAAGTAACACTTCTGAGAAACCGTACCATTTTCCATATAATATGAATTTTCCCCATGTTGATTTGAACGCGGATGAGTTAAAGCCAGAATCACTAAATAGAGCAGCTGAAGCACTGATGAGAATATATCAACATAGTGAATATTTTAGCTTTCCTGGTCGCCCTTCGTTCAGCAGTTGTTTTGTTGGTAATGTAACTGTTGTCGATGGTACTATTATGGCACCAAACGTCACTTTTACAAAGAAATGGAGGTTGTGCAATAATGGTACTAAAACATGGCCACACGGATCAAAACTTGTTTGGGATGGAGGTGATAAGTTAACCGATGAAATCTCAGTCGATTTAAAGGTCAGAATTTAAATTTACACATAATGGTTTTCTCATTTGATGTCAATCTCTCTAACAAAGTTGTTCTTATTTGCTCAAGATTGGTAACAATGGTATTCATGTGGACGAAGAACTTGATGTATCAGTTATTTTGAAAGCTCCTAAGCTGCGTGGCCATTACATTTCCTACTGGAAGATGTCCTTGCCTTCTGGAGAGACATTTGGGGATCGTATATGGGTCAAAAAACTCAAAATCGAGGTTTGAATTATTTTATTTTACATTTTTTTTAAAAGTACTACTTTGTTTCATACATGACCTATGCATAAACGTGTTCTTGTTTTTCAGGTGGGCGATCCATCAAAGAACAAAAAAAAGGTTGACTATTGGTCCCCTCCAATTGGCGTAAGCGGCGATGAATTTATCGAAATCTTGAATCTTAAACTTACCCACTTTCGCGAATCTAGTGTTAGTACTTCGAATTCATGGCCCCGCACTTCTGCAGTAACTGGTCTGGTTCCCATGCATGTAGTTGATTCGTCTAGTGCACAACCCGAATCAACTTCAATTGATGAGCGTTTCAGAGAATATAACTTGAACGAGGAGACTTCAAGATTGGAAATTGATTCGTGCCAAGAATTATTCGATGCGTATGATGAAGAATTATTCGATGAGGATTTTGAAGAATTATTGGATGTGGATGTTGTAGAATTTTTCGATGAGGATGATGATATGGTTAGTATGTCTTGATCTTGATCTAATAGATATAAGATTTTATGTCCATCCTTTGAATTATCTATTTAGTTGTTATTTAGATGGTCTAATACATTTTGTTATTATTGCAGGATCTGTCAGACGAAGAATCTGACATGAACTCGGACTAAAAGACAGAAAATACGAGAATTTTCATGAGTGATTTTGCATCAAGAAATATGGTGGCATTTTAGTAGAATATTTTAGCCTCAGATTGAGTACTGACAAATATTTTATCTTGTTGAATTTGGTAGAATTTTACCCTAAAAAAAAGTTAGAATTTTACCGTTTTAGTCAGAAAGTTTCTTTATTGGCATAATTAACATTCTATAATATATCATTGATTTTTCTATTTTATAACTCGGCGACAAAAATATGAAAAATTGCTTAACTAGTCGAATTTTTATGTAAAGGCAAAGTGGATAAAATCTGCATATATGCGTACGTTTACATTAAAAGTTATTGACATTTTCTTATAATTTGTTACAACATATATACCTCCCGTCGGCTAGAGACGGATCTCCCCTCGAACAACATATTTATTTACAATTTATAAGGCCATTTCTAGCCGAATCGGGGAGGCAAGCAACAACTCCCCGTTGGCTGGAGACGGATCTCCCTTCGGAGGGCAGGCAGGCCTCCGAGGGGAGTTGCCTGCCTGCGGGCAGTTAGGTCTTGGACACGCGGCCACCTTTTTATTTTATTTTAATGTTTTTAAGTTTTAATTTTAAAAGTTATTAATTTAAATATGTAAAAAATATATAAACACTTTGTAATAGTTATTAATTATGATTTAATGTTTTCTTTAAAAACAAAAAACTTAACCATAATTTTAAAAGATATATTGTTTTCTCCTTCATATTTATACTACTAAAATACCACTCAAATGCTATATTCAAACCAATGTGGGATAAAAACTCTCCTTATCCCACATTGGTTTGAAGATAGTTCAAGTAGTATAAACATGAACTCTTTTATTATGTGTGCAAAAAAATTAATTGGTCACTTTTTTAATTTATATATATTTTTTTAAATTAAGTTGCAATAATTTCTTATGTGTGTTAAAAAATTAATTAAATTTATATATGTCTTAGTTTAAAAAAAAAATATAGTAATCGAACATAAATCAATATGACTTAAATTAATACAGTAATCGAACATAAATCAATATGACTTAAATTAATATATAGTAATCGAACATAAATTAATTAATATAGTATTAATATCTTAAAAAAATAGTAATCGAACATAAATCAGTATGACTTAAATTAATATAGTAATCGAACATAAATCAATATGACTTAAATTAATATATAGTAATCGAACATAAATTAATTAAATTTTTTTGTCACTTTTTTTAATTTATATATGTCTTAGTTTTAAAAAATATAGTATGAATATAAAAATATGACTTAATTATATATATATATATATATTATTGCAACTTAATCTAAAAGTACAATTTAAAGATCAATTAAACAACTTAACAAATACGATTACTAAGAAACACCTAATTCGAAAATGGTCCATGTGTTGCCCACAAGTGTTCGACAAATCTTTTTTCAATTGGCTATAGACTTTTTTATTTCGAATGTTGCCACGACGCATCATATATGATTCCAAGTCGATGTCGCTTGATCTTGTGGATAATACTATGGTTGTAATAGTTCTCTTTTTCGATTGATGATAAAATTTTGCACGAGCTTTAATTATGTTTAATTGTTGGTGTTTCCCTTGAAAATTATGTTTTGTTTTAGTGTGTAATAGTTGTTGTTTTCTTTTCACTCCAAGTGCATTAATAATAATTGTTGTTGTTTTCCACTTATGTTTACTCGTTTTTTTATTTTCTTATTTTATGAATGCCTTATTTTTATTTTTTTTATTATTATTATTGTTATTATTATTATTATTATTATTATTATTATTATTATTATTGGTATTGGTATTGTTATTGTTAAATGAGAGTGGAGAAAATTTGAAATTGAATTAAATGTTTTGAATTGTTGGTTTGGTTGGAGATGACAGACTAGACAAGGCAGGCAAGCAGGCATGATGGGGCTATTGTCTGCTTCGCCTGGAGATGGCCTATTAATTTACACATGGGAAAAGGCAAAACTTGTCTTATAACTTATGGGACCGGCAAGTTTGCTCCATAAATTTTAGAGCTGACAATTTTACCCTATAAATCATAATACTAAATTAAATTTGGGATATTTGGGCCAATTGAGAGAGTGAGCTCCACTCTCGGGCTTATGAAGATGTACTGAAGAATTTGACCTTGATTTTTTTTTTTTAAACAAGGAAAAAAGATTAATATGCATATGACACTCATTTATGTAAATCTGATTTTGGCTTTTAGGAGGGCTTCAATCGTGATTTTAGGACAAAAGGTTAATATTTATTTTCTTGTTCTTCCTAATCGTGATTGGGACAATTTCTTTTTTCTGTTCTTCCTAATCCCGATTAGAAATAACATATTTTTTTAAGACAAAAGGTTTGTTCCAAATCGCAATTATAATTTTAGGAGTAAAAGATTTTATTTTTAATTTTTTTCCAAAATCGCGATTAGAAAGAGTAAAAAAAAATATTGTCCCAAAATCGCGATTAAGAAGAGCAATTTTTTTTACTGTGTTCCAAAATACAATTAGGTTCTTGGGACCATTTATTTTTAATTTGTTCCAAAATCACAATTAAGAAAAAAATTGTCCGAAAATTGCGATTATGAAGAGCAAGAAAAAAATATTATGTTTTTTGTCCCAAAATCGTAGTAGTAGCACTCCTAAAAGCCAAGGTCAGATTTTGCATGACCTATATGTTTTTCCTTTTTAAAAAAAATCAATGTAAATTTTCTTAATTAAAATACATAAGCTCGAGACTGAAGCCCATTCTCTCAATTGGGCTGAAAAATATCATAAATTTGCTTCAGCTTTTTTTATAACTTATGGGGTAAAATTGTCGGCCCAAAAACTTACGGGGGCAAACTTGCCAGCAACTAAAAATTATGAGACCAGTTTTATCTTTTTTTCATTAACATATATGTACTTTGTTGTCAAAAGGTTTTTTTTTTCAGTCTTCGTTTTCAAGAGTAAAAATATCTAAACACCCATTTGCTACTAAAAAAGATGTTAACCGTCATGTTTACTCTTTCAAACACTTATTTGTTGTGTTATTAAGAATAAAATGCTTCTTCACATATTAAATAAAAAAATAAATATATCACCACTATTCAGAGTGAAGTCCTATGTACAAAAAAGTCTTCACATTCTTATCTGCTTTCTGTTTTTCTATACATATATACTCTTCCAACCAAACACGAGGAAAGTGGTCATTGTATCAGAAAGTCATTGATTTAATATTAAAAGGCATGATCATGATGCATACATTTCCAACCTTAACTTGATCTAAAGTTTGAAACTTTGGCAAAAAGATGTCTAACTTTCATAATTAGTCCTGCTCGGGTAAGAATCAATCGAATAAACATCAATCACAGAATAAGAGAAAAATGAGTAGTGGTGGAGGGTGGAATTCGCCTACAATTGGCGTAGGGACACCATCTGGTTCGACAAATTTTGATCCGTACACTGTGAAATCAGCTATCCTTTACGCCATTGATATTGGATATCGACATTTTCAAACCACCGTTTCTCTAAACTTGGAGCAGCCTATTGGAGAAGCCTTGATTGAAGCCGTGGAAAATGGGATCGTAAAATCTAGAGAAGAGCTTTTCATCACTTCCAAGCTTCAGTATACTTGTAATGGTTACAAAAATGTTATCCCAGAATTGAGGAATTCTCTAGAGTAAGATCAGTTATATATAAGATCAAATCCAAAATCATAGATATGTGTATTAGAGTTTTAATTTCAGGATTGGTATTATATATTTTTTCAACTTAAACATATTTTGATCTTATGCAGCAAGCTGCATCTAAAGTATGTTGATCTCTACCTCATACAATGGCCTGATTGTGCTAATCACGAGATAGAAAACGAGAACATTGCACATAATGATCAGCTCATGTTTGCTTGGGCAGCAATGGAATTGTGTCAAAAACTTGGCCTCACAAAGTCGATTGGTGTGAGCAACTTTTCATCCAATATGTTGGAAAATTTACTCAAATTTGCAAAATTGTCTCCTTCTGTAAACCAGGTGACTCGTCATAAATACCCCTCACAATCGTATATAATTACATCGTTTAATTACTTATTTTGAGATCGATAATATTTTCATATTACCCCTTTTTCTTTGTTAAGGTTCGGATGCACCAACTATGGGGGGATAAGAAACTTAGGGAATTCTGTTTAGCCAACAAAATTTCGATTATTGCTTCATCTACTATAGGAGGAAAAGAGAAACATTTGGATATAACTGAATATATGGAGTTGGAAAGTTTAAAGAAGTTATCAATGCACAGACAAAAGACAGCTTCTCAGGTATATACTACCTATTGTCCGAGGCCTTCACCTACAGAACATCTAACGGAAAAATTCCATCATTACGCATGTACCAACCGAAATCGAGGCTTGTTTTCTTGTAGTGGTTAATATGGTTTCGATTTTCTTTTTTTCAGGTTCTGTTTAAATGGGCACATGAGGAAGGGGCAGCGTTGTTGTTAGAGAGCTTCAGTAAGGAGCATATGAAGGAGATTCTCAACATATTTGAGTGGAAGCAATTGGAAGATGATTGATTAGCACAAGAACATGTATGGTCTATGTATAAGAGTCTAGTGTATGTTCTTTTGGAGTAACTAGAACATGTATTTAATTTCTATGTATAATTATTTGACAATCAATGTTTAATCAACGAAAAACGCATTTCAATAGATCGAATTGAATGAAATAATTCATAAACTTGAAGTCTCTGCATTTCTTCCATTTAGAGCTTTAGTGTAGCTTCTAATCAATTCCAAATATTCTACTAATTGATCAGAGATTACAATGTTATGAATAACAGTCGGCATATCAAAAGAAAAAGAAGAGCCTGAAACAGCTAGTTTGGCAAGATGATGAGCTGCCTTGTTGCTTTTCGCGCACTACGTGTAAAGCTCGAAAAGATTCCAGTCGAGAAGCCAAGTTCGAAATGTCTTCAAAAATATGGCCTAGAGCACCATTTGAAGCAGATGGGTTCGAGATTCCCTTCATGACCGTAAGACAATCTCCTTCAAGAATCAAGTGACTCCAAACCGAGGCTAGACCAAATTCAATCGCACGAAGAGTAGCTATAGCTTCGGCAGCTTCAAGACTAAGAGGAAGATTAAATGTTAACGTATTCCAGCCAATACACACTCCTTCATTACAAAGAGAGTTATAAGTAATTGTAGATTAAAAAAACAAAAAAAGAGTTATAAGTAATTCACAGCTCGAGTAAAACACCCAATTTGCAATTCACAAACAGTCCAGTTTGCCGGCTAACTATGTTTCATTCTTACTGCTTTTCCTTTTCCTATTTTTTGGTCTAAGTTTATGAATGGCCACTAAATCACTTTAAAATACATGAGACATTTAATTAAAGTGAACAATTCTCCTAGCAAGCTTTTGTAGCCTTATAAATGAGAAGTTTTTTTGCAAAAATAAATGGGACAATTAATTCAATTTATTTTTATTATCTGGATTTATGAAGTATTTTTTATACAATTTAGATACGTCTACATTTTTATACTGTGTTACAAATGTTTGTAAGAAATGAATAATAAAGTACTTTTTCAGAGAGAAAAGATTGACAATTGGTGTGTTTTGACTAGTCATTGACTTTTTTTCTAAAATGAAAATATTATGTCATTTCGTGAATTTATTTTAAATGTTTAAAAATATTAAACACAGTACAAATACTACGATGTAATTAGATTTTAGTTAAAGTATCCGTGACTTGATTATGTACAAAGTACAAACTATAAATCAAGAAATATGGACAATCTCATACAAGTCCAAGAAACATTTGGACTCGGGTCTCAATCCAACCCACTTTGAATTATAAGCTGGGTCTAGGTCCGCATCCAATACCCGAATCCAAGCCCAATATAAATAACACAGACTACCAATCATTTATTTTTTCTTTTCTTTTAAGAAACTCTTTTACGCCCTTTCAGCTGTTCACCACCCCCACCCCTTGGTTTCTCTATCGTCACCGCATAGCGACTTCTCCATTATAGAAGGTCTGCCTTTTTTATTTCAATTTTATGTTGGAAATCATATATTTTCAGTTTGAGCTTTTATACTTGTTGTTGTCCTTTTCTTTTTTCCATTTTTGAGAAATCTAATTCCTAATTGTGTTGTTATGCACAATTTATCTATTTTTATTAGTGTTTTTTTGTGTGTGTGTGTGTGTGTGAATGTACAAGCATAATGTTAGAATTTAGCCTAATGGCTCTTTTGGTTTCTTTTATGTACATTTTTGTTCTTATTTAGATGACAAATACTTGAGTAGAAGAGTTAGTTGCCGCTGCATTAGTTGCTGGAAGAGAGTCTCTTCTTGTATACCATAAGTTAGAATAATACAGAGCAGAAACAAAAAAAAATATTAAAATAGTAATTAGTTATTGATATAGTCATGTGTTTAAGGTTCAGTCACTTTTTAATTTGCATGATACCTCTAATATTTATGAGTAGAAAAGCAACTAACTTTGTTATGGGTTTATGTATGACCATATTATTATATCTCTTATGTTAGTGGATTGCAAGAATGTGATTTTTAAAACTCTGCCATAACAATGTACAGAAATTCTTGTTCTAGATTATATTTCTAGTAATAAGCTGAGCACAACCCATGTGGGATATCAATGGCAAGGCATACAGTGATGTAAACGCATTATATAGGTTAAAATACTTGGAAAGGGTTAAGAGCAAGCAAGTGTAATTATAAGGGTATGCTTCTTCGGAATCTTAGGCATGGTCATCATAACATACTTTACTGAATCCTTATTCAAGTAGAGGAGTCATACATTTGAGGATAAATGAGTTTAGCTGTTATCTCCAGGTTGAACCCAAATATTTTGTGTTGACCTGATAAGGCGAATTGGAAATTGCAGTCTGTAGCTATGTCTCTCGTAGTTCAGCAATTATGTGTTCTGCACTTTTATGTTTGATTGGGTGGCAGAGAGAGAGACGTAGAGATTGTTTTAACAATCTGATATGGTGCACTATGCTCATGTGAATCTTTTTGGCTGTTTGTAGTGGAGGAGACACATGGCTTCAGAGATTGAAATAGTTGAGCAGAGATTAACGTCTTTTACGGGAAAGCTACAAATCGAGTGTGGTATTCTCGAGAGACTTGTATATAAACACAAGAATCAACATCGAAGATGCACTTACTTCCAGTATGTTCTCAAGGTTTAGCTCTTGATATGCTTAATTTTTTGCTTATACATATACTTGGATGATTTCATAAGCATGTAGTTGTGTGTGAATTTGATGTTTTTGGTAAATAATCTGTTGTGTTCTTTTTTGGTGATAGGTGAGAAGGGATTTGAAGCTTCTAAAATCAGCGAAATTGGAGGAGATTTTGGATGCCTCTTTTGTGGTGATCAATGGCAATAGACCTAAGCAAAAGCTACAAAATTTGGAAAGGCATTCCATCTCTTCCCACTATTTTTTTTTACTCTGCTGTCTTATAATTCATCATTTAATACTTTGAGCTATTGTGTGGACTTATTAAGTGAAGCGAAACAAAAACTAGAATGTATTGTTAGAACAGAATCTGGTAAATAACAAACCTTTGTGAGTTTGAATATGTACTTATGGCAGTTAAAGAAACTTGTGTGTGAGTTGATACTTTAGGACCTTGTAAACACATGTACCTGTACTAAGTTGATAAATTTCATTGAGGCCATCATTTTTAGGATCTCGTACCATCATCTTTCGCTAAACCTTGGAAATTTTATTGTCGTAATGCGTTTCAAAACCTCCTAGACATTATGATATTGCAATAATAATCACTCAATTTGTAGTATGCAGGAAAACTTAGAGCTAAATATTTTTATGATTATTATTTGTTTTTTATTTTTATTTTTGTGTGCCTCAGTTTGAAAAAGAGAAGATGTGACAGTGACAAGTATAATTTTTTGGAGAGGCTTCTGGGAGTTGCCCGCCTATTATCACAGGTGGTTTATCTTTTTCTCTAACTCACTATTTCTTCTAGTCAAGCCTATCTACTCACATTCTTAAATTTTCTCTCATTGTTGCAGATGGTTGAACCAATGCTAAAGGCAGCTACGTATCCTTTCATGTTTAGTTTGGCCTTTTGTCATAAACAGTCTTGGGAACAACTTGCTATTTGAAATATGGTTTTTCCTTGTAAAGTTTTCTTGGTGTCATAAAGTTGCAAATAAGATATTCATCATCATCTTTTTCTCTTAACCTTTCGAAGCGAGATATCTACACTGCTTGCTCAGTCATTTTTCATGAAATTTGCACTGACCACATTGGCTGTGCTTGCCCGAATTCGAGTATTGGTTCAACAAGTAAGCTTATATCACTTCATGAGACAGCTAAACATAATTGATCTTCTTGCTTTTGTTTTTTGTGTTTCATTTACTTTGGGGGGGGGGGGGGTAGGTCACTTTTCTGGATTTATTCTGCTGCAAGAATTCTACCATATTGTTTCTTTTAGTTGGCACTGACACAAAGAGAATATGATTCTTTCGAATTTCAGTTGAATATATAACCTTAGCCTGTGAAGTGTTTGAAACTGTGTGTTTCAAATGTTTTGTTTTTTCTTTCTTTGCAGATACTTGTCGACATTGTACAAGTGTATAATACAGTTTCTTCTCTTTCTCAAAAGGAACAGACCGTGAAATTAAATCAACAAGGATTCGAGGTCAGGACTCTTCTCCTTTTCCATTTTTATAAATGGAAATATACTCATGCATTCAACAGCTCTTTTATTAGATTTCCCTTTCTTCCTTGCTTGTTTGAAGTTAGCTTACAAATATTCGCTAAATTTGTAGGTTTTCAGAGAATACTATCCTAGAAAGGAGGAGGCAATTATCATACTAGAATGCAATTGGCAGACAGATAAGTATGTGTTAGTTGAGAGGACAGGTGAATGTGAGACAACTAGGAGCCTTGAAAAGGATGACCTAGAAGACGTTTCGCTCAAGCCATCAAATATACAATATCAGAATATTGAGGTTTTACTTGGAGGTAACAACTAACCTCAAATGATTTGTCATATCCTTTGATTATATGATTCTTATTCTTGAGTCTGAATTTAGTACAAATATGCAACTATAACCATATTTATTGCTTATTGTTTATATAGTTTATTTGATGCTTCCAAAAGACTCAGATTTTTCACATATTTTACTCTCGGTAATGTGCCTTATTGGTTTTTATTAGTTCCCAACTTTCCTTGTGACCTTTAAACTTGTTATTTATCCATTGTGCAATATTCTCTCTGGCCTCATTTGGATGGATGGATTTGGAGTTGAGCATTTCAAATTCATAAACACAAATCCATAGCACTAGTTTAAAATTGAATCAAATTGGTTTTGTGGATTTCAAATCCTCAAGTAATCATTCTATACTTTTGTTTTAATTGATGAATTTCAAAACCACCCAATATTGGAGTTATCTAAATTCATTCTTCAAATCCAATTCTTTTTAGCGTTATATTTCTTGATCTTATTGTTGATGAAGAGTTTGTTTTACAATTATTTCCCTTTATTTTATCCACGTAGTCGATGAATCTGGAACAACAAATGCTGAATATCAATCAGCAGATCATCCAAGTAATGATGATCAAGCTGCCTCACATACTACAGAAGCTTCAAATGCAAATTTAGTTTCTACAGAAGATGTTTCTATAAATCCATCACAGGGCACGTTGACAGAAACAAACTATGAAAAGTCGGTTCAAGATGGTTCGTGCAGTGCTGAATCTCCCGGTGATAAATCTCCCATATTAGATCACGTGAAACATAAAAGCGAGACAAAGAAGAAGAAGGTTGCATTTGTATCTGTTAAACCACCAGCACCATCGTCTACAAATCAATTGAAGTTAAATCTTAAAGGAACAGAGGAGAGTGTTGTAGGAGGTAAACAAGATCCATTTTTTAGTCTACTTACTGCTGGAAATGACAAGAATAGTCTCTTTTAAGCCTTCTCTCTATTCACCAGTACTTTGTTCAAATTTTAAATTTATGTCATTTGCCTATAAAGACGAATTCTTGTTTATTGATATGAAAGGAGAGAAATTTATTTGGTAGACTAATGTTCAAAGAGTTGAGAATCTATCAAACGCTGAAATGACTTCTTCTGGTCTTTATTATGTTCTTGTACACTTTTACCTCAAGTTTAGTTGTTCCAATAGCTTTGACACAAACTAGCTAGTTGGATAAAAAGAAACTGTGTTTAATTTTATTTCACATTGATTACTACTAATTTTGTGTATTTAAGTATAAAATTATTTTTTTACCGAAGATTTGATTATCAAAGTATTGATTAGCAAAGCTAATAATAAAAAGCTGAAATAAATTTTTACTTGATATATAACTAGTACCCTCTCCAATCGTTCATTTACAAAGAAATACATGAGCCTGCGTGCACAATTCTTTTTTTAACGAGGCCGGGTGTCTCAAGAACAATGGCGGAGTCATTAACACTTAATGAATGCTCTAGCTGGCTATAATAATAACGACAATAATTTATATGGTTTGATTACAACTCTATTATCAATCGTGCATTAATTAATTCAATAACAACTAGTAATTTTTTTACATAATTGAGCTATTAAAGCAAAAAGCATTGATAGGAGCCAATGCTTGAGTTCAAAATTCTTTTTGATGTCGTTCTTAGGTTTACTACTCTTAATTAAAATTTCTAGTGAGATATACGACATTCTGTTTATTTTTTCTGTTTCGTGTAAATGCGTGCAGGATCTATCCTAATAAAGTGGACTTAGAGGGGCTGCATAAGATTTATTTTTAAAATCTACTAAACGTTGGATGAGAGTCCAGACTGGAGAGCACTTAGGGTGCGTAAGGATCCTCCTCATTGTGTTGACTCTAATAGGAATTTGAATTCGGATAAATTAATTTGATTTGGGTAAGAATTTCCCCATTTGATTAATTAGTGCAAGAAATAAAAGAGCGTGAATCTAATCCAGTTGGCTTGAATATATGGATGTTACTTATACAGAAACGTTATATTATCAATGACATTAAAGTTGAGAATGTTGAGACAACACATCCGCCCCAACTCGAATTGACCGCACCGTAAATCGCAATTTCAAGATTTGTTGGGTTGGTTTTGGACTAGAGTATTAAATATCCACAAATATTGAATTAGGTTTGGGCGAGTACAAAACTGCATTATATATCGCACATCGAACACCCCTAGGTAAATGAGACGCAATCAACTTGAACCTTACCAAACACACTTCTAAATTTATTTTAATTTTCGGGTTAGATTAATTTAACCATGGTGAGAGTGAAATTATTTGAGTATGGTCAAAGCCAAGACATTGATGTAGGGAACAATCCGCTACATAGCGAGATCATTACTAGCGAGTACACCAATTTGAAATGGGAATGTTCATATGCAACCAAGTAAACAAGGACCAACTCCTCTAATCGCGCCGATGAGGCCTTAGTCAAGTGGTTAAGGATGAGGCTCCATGACCAGGAGGTCATGGGTTCAACTCCACGAATGTGGGTATTTTCTCTAGTTTCATACTAACATTTCTCTAGTTTAATACTAGTAATTAGTTTACTTTGATAAATTTGTAATAGTTTCGATTCAATAACCAACAGGTGATTGGTCTAGTGGAAGGGACTAGTCACTACAAAGTAGCGGATTCAGGTTCGAATCCCTGTTGGGAGAGGTACCCACTTATTGTGCCCAACCCGCCTCGAAAGGGATTAAACCCTTGGGAAACCAAAAAAAAAAATAGTTTCGATTCAATTTCACCATCTCAAAAAAAACTCCTCTAATTGCGGGCCTCACCTTCGCGAGGACCTTCATTCACCCTTAAAGATCCCCACTCGCTAGCCTCCAACTCATAAGGAAAGAATCTTGAGTATCCTCTCTCCTAACCTCTTTAGGAAACGTACGCCCAACAAACATGGAAACTTTCATGCACGAACGTAAGAATTCCCCCCAATATCGGGATTCCCCTACTGAATTCACCTTATTCCACATGTATAAATACCCCCAGGTATGACTGAATAAACCGTAATCACACTTTACATACCTCAGTATTTTTCCTGCATATATTTTCTCTCAAGCTTCGACAACTTCTACTGACTCAAGAATCGGAGGAGGCTCCGCCGACACCCACCGACGTGTAATCTTTGTTTTGCAGGACCTAAAAAACACAACCTATCCATGTTCTTAAAGTGGAGCATACCAAATTTGAAAATTCGATATCAAACTTACCTCATCTATTAATAAAGTACATTTCATTAAGAAGCCAACAACTTGACTGAACTGTTTTTCGACATTACAACATTGTTCTTTAGACTTGATCATATCCATCTTCGATCAGTTCAAAAGTGATTAGATCCAACTCAACACCGCTAAAATTGATTTCTACTTGGTTTGACGAGTAATGTAAATGTCTCATGATTAGTTAGTACTCTTCTAAAAATGGTATTTAATTAAAAAAAAAAATGATTAGCTTACACGTTATAATTAATTACCTTCATCTAGATGAATTACTTATGGTTACAACTTACATATATTGATTTTTCATGTACATTTTGAAATTATGACTAGTCCATAATATGGCGAACGCAAAAACAAATGTTTATTGATAGAAAATAAGCGCTTCAAAAGTGATTAAGTTAGATCTACAAATCAAAATACTATAAAAAAAAATTACTTTTACTTTTGGAAGCACGAATGGTCTATTTGGGTAGGTTCTGGATCGGTTTTGCCACCCAAACTCTTGAAATTTATGAAACTTTGATTTGACACCTATCATCTATTTTTTTCTCCTAAACTCTATAAAAAATATATTAATTTGACACCTACTACCTATTTTTTCTCCAAACCCTAACATCCAAAATCCAACATCCAAGTGAATTTTCAGTTTTTTCAAAATAACAAAGCTCAATATTCAAAACCTAACCAATTAAATGAGATTTCACCAGACCGTCCAAATCATTTTTTTGAAACCGAGTATCGTGAAACCGAACAAAAATCCTTTCAAATAGAGCCGAAATTCCCCTAGAAATGATCCCAAAAATTAAAAGTGAAGATACTGCATATTTATTTATATAAAGGTTAAATAATGTAAAAGTCAACCATCGCACGGGCAGCCGCAATCTGGAGGACAACATGAGTGCCCTACGACTGCAGCAAAAAGAGCTACAAAAATAGGTTCAGAATTTTCACATAAGGTTCAAATGTTAACAAACAAAGCCCTAGCTCGTACGTGCATGGAGAATATAAATATGTAATTAATGGTCTTGGATTTTAGTTTTTTGTTGAATTAATTGAGCCCAGTTTTTTTCCTGACTGTG
The DNA here is from genome assembly GCA_034814905.1 of Penstemon davidsonii. NCBI lineage: Eukaryota > Viridiplantae > Streptophyta > Magnoliopsida > Lamiales > Plantaginaceae > Penstemon > Penstemon davidsonii. The sequence goes on along the minus strand of JAYDYQ010002533.1, from coordinate 31,803,821 downwards.
GATAGAAACGTGTCCTGCCATTTAAAAGGCTAATCCGACATTAACTTTGTGAATAACAAACCATTGTTTCTGCATCAATTTGGACACTAATGGCTTGTCCATGCCAAATTGATTTAAGGATTGCTAACTTGTTTTTGCTTTACGAAACAAAATTTGAATTACTTGTAGTTGTGTCATGGCGTGGTCTATTTGCCATGCATGGCTACTTAATTTGCACAGATTGTTTAGGCAAAATAGATGAGAATAACATGCTAAAACTTATATAGTACGTCTTCAATAATTACATAAAATTTTCAAATTCTGAAATAGGAAGATTCGGATTTTTTTTTTAAGAAAAAATTACAGTTCATGTTTTTTAAGAGAAAACTTAAACATTAGGAGGGAAAAAGTCGAGTCAGTGACATTTTACCCTCTACGTTATGATAGTCTTCAATAATTACAATAAAACGGACGTGAATTCCACTAGTGGGAGAAGTAGTTGTGAAGGATTAATTTTTTTTATGTGGATATATAGGGCTTTTAAAATTTGACCTATAGAATTTTAGTCTTTAAAATTTTGAAATTCTGAAATATGAAGATTCGGCTTAAACATTAGGAGGGAAAAAGTCAAGTCAGTGACATTTTACCCTCTACATTATGGTAGTCTTCAATAATTTACCTTCTCAAATAAATTAATAGGCATATCAACCTCATCAACCCCCACTATTTATTAAATTAAATCACACTGCAATCAGGGGCGGACCTAGACGATATTTATTGAGGGGGCCAAGATTTTTTTACAGCAAACTTATAAATTTTTTGAGGTTTTGGTAAAACGACAAAAACTAAAAGTACTAATGTTTAATATTTCAGGTATTTTAGAATGATTTATAATGTATATTTATCTTAAAAGATACATAAGTATAAACGAAAAACTTATATTTTATCATGCATTAAAAACACTACCGTAAAGTTGTGCGTATCACAAGAATTATGTCGGTATATATATAATCATATCATACGATCATAGCGATTTCAATTTGTTAACATTAATCAAATGATGGTGACATTTTTTCTTAAATTAAGGAAATCTTCCACTGGCGAAATACCTATTGAATTTTTATAAATATATGACTATAATTTTCATAAGAAATTAAGTTTTTATAAAATAATATGGTTATATAATATCCCAACTAAATTGAATTTCATAAAATATATAACTACATAGTCTACAAAATAAATTTGAATATCCATAAAGGAAAAAATAAAATAAAAATGATTTAGATAAAGGGGGAATTGAACATGGTACCTCCAAAGTCCTAAGCAAAGTCCCAACCACTCGACCAACAGCATCATCATACCTTAATATACATATAAAAATATACATAGTATTAATTTTTCTGGGGGGACCATGGCCCCCCAGTCCCCAAAGGGATCCGCCCCTGACTGCAATCTCACTTGAGTTTAAGACACTAAAAATCATGAAAATTTTATATTTTCTAAATAAAATTATGTATTTTATTAGTAATAGAATAATTAAATAATCAGATTTAATACAGTACAATAAAAAAATCTATAATTACATATTAAGAGACTGTTATATATTCAGATGTTAATAGTTTGATATCATTCAGTTTCAATAAAGTTCAATATGAAATTTTACAGAAAATAATAATCACCAATCATATTTTTAAATCAATGGAGAGAAAAAATGAACTTATTTTCTTATATTTAATTCTTTATTTTCACTTAACTTCCCTTTAGTCTAGTTGGTCAAAGTTAGCATAATTTAATAACAATTGAGATCCTTTTTTTTTTTTTTTTCAATTTTAAATGAGTTCCAAACCTAGCTAGACCATAAGGTTTAGGTAAGAATTTTTCCAATTTCACTAATATTAAAGGGAATTTTTTTTCTAATCCGAATTGAATGAACAATCTAGCTAACTAGGTTCATTCTCAAGTACCACGACAACTTCTTGGCATCTCCAAATCATAAGGAAAAAGTGGTAGACCATGAGGCAAAACTGTCTAGCTAAAGCTAAATTTGTTGAAGAAATAAACTATATTTATAGATAAGTTAGTACATGCATTTTAAAGTATCTAGATAAATCTTGGAATCTTCCATTCATGAATTAGATCAATGCATGTATAACTTTAGTTCATGCATGTATTTAGAAAAGGGGAAGAATGTAATTAAATATTGGTACATGTACTAGACTAGATGAGTGTTAGGATTTTCCTATAAATACCCATGTATTCTTCCCATTTGCAACAAGTCAAGTTGAGAAATCAATAAACTCACATATTTCCTCCACTATTCTTTTGAGTGAGTTTGAGTGTTTTAGTGTTTATGCTCTTCAATTTCTAACAAATTGGTATCAGAGCCACTTTGTTTGAGAGACGTATGAGTTTGAAGAAAGATATGTCGAACGGAACTCCATTTTTAGTTCCACAACTTACCAAAGAACATTTTGGTAATTGGTGCCTCCGAATGAAGGCCTTGCTTGGATGTTATGAAGCTTGGGAGACGGTGGAAAACGGTGTAAAGACTGACGATGCAGCCTCCTTTAAGAAAGATCAAAAGGCTCTCACCCTCATCTATCAAAGTTTGGATGAGAAGATGTTCGAGAAGGTTGCTAGTGCAACCACTTCCAAGCAAGCATGGGATATTCTTCAAACTTCTTTTAAAGGGGCTGATAAAGTGAAGAAAGTACGTCTCCAAACATTAAGAGGAGAGTTCGAATCACTGCATATGAAGGAATCCGAATCAGTTTCGGATTATATTTCAAGAGTTTTGACTGTTGTCAATGAAATGAAGAGAAATGGAGAAGAATTAAAGGATGATCGGATCGTTGGAAAAATACTACGATCAAAAGTTCAACTACGTGGTCGTCGCCATTGAAGAGTCCAAGGACTTGGACACCATGACCATTGAAGAGCTTGCCGGATCTTTACAAGCTCACGAAGAAAGATTGAAGCCGAAACAAGAATCGGTGGAGCAAGCTTTGCAAGCAAAGCTTTCAATGAATGAAAAAGAGGAAAGGAATGTCACGTCTCAAAGAGGACGAGGTCGTGGTCGTGGAAGAGGTGGCAACCAACCTTCGTATAATGAGGAAAACGGCCAAAATTTCAACCAAGGAAGAGGTCGTGGCCGTGGACGAGGTAGAGGAAGAACTTCGAGGTCAAATCAAGGAAGGTACGACAAGTCGAATATTGAATGTTATACTTGTCATAAATATGGTCACTACTCTTCGGAATGCAGAAATAATGTGGAGGAGAAAAATAATTTTGTGGAGAGCAACTATGAAGACGAGGACCCCACTTTGCTTCTCGCTTGCAAAAGTGATGGAAATGACGAGTACAATCAGTGGTATCTTGATTCCGGGGCAAGTAGTCACATTTGTGGAAAGAAAGAGTTATTTTCGAAGCTTGATGAATCAATTGACGGTAATATCACATTTGGAGACTCTTCAAAAGTTCAAATAAAAGGAAAAGGTACAATTTTAATTTGATTGAAAGATGGAAGCCATCAATTTATTTCTAATGTGTTTTATGTGCCGGGAATGAAAAGTAATATTTTGAGTTTGGGACAACTCTTGGAGAAAAATTATGATATACATTTGAAAGATAAAAGTTTGATAATGAAAGATGAAAAAGGAAGGTTGCTAGCAAAGGTGCCGATGATGAAAAACAGAATGTTTTTATTGAATATCCAAAGTGACGTCCCAAGATGCTTGAAATCTTGTGTTCAAGATTCTTCTTGGCTTTGGCATATGAGACTTGGGCATTTGAACTTTGATGGTCTCAAAATGATGAGCAAGGAAAGGATGGTAAAGGGCTTACCAACTATTGACCTTCCAAATCAACTTTGTGAAGGATGTCTTTTTGGCAAACAAGCAAGAAAGAGTTTTCCGAAGGAGTCTTTGACGAGAGCTCAATATCCTTTAGAGCTAATTCACTCGGATGTTTGTGGACCTATCAAGCCATCATCGCTTGGTAAGAATAATTATTTTATTCTTTTTATTGATGATTATTCTCGGAAAACTTGGGTTTATTTCTTGAAGGCAAAGTCGGAGGTGTTTGAAACTTTCAAAAAATTCAAGACTTTGGTGGAAAAACAAAGCGGTTATCAAATCAAAGCGGTTCGGTCCGATAGAGGTGGAGAATTCACTTCAAATGAATTCAAGAATTTTTGTGAGATAAATGGCATCCATCGTCCTATGACGGTTCCAAGATCACCACAGCAGAATGGCGTAGCCGAGAGAAAGAACCGGACGATTCTCAACATAGCAAGGACTATGTTGAAAAGTAAGAACATGCCGAAGGAACTTTGGGCTGAAGCAGTTGCATGTGCAGTTTACCTGTCCAACCGAAGCCATACTAAAAGTGTTCATGGAAAGACCCCTCAAGAAGCATGGAGTGGTTTTAAGCCAAGTATTTCGCACTTGCGGGTTTTTGGAAGCATAGCCTGTGCACATGTGTCAGATCAAAAGAGGACTAAACTTGATGACAAAAGTGAAAGGTACGTCTTTATTGGTTATGATCAAAATTCCAAAGGTTACAAACTGTACAACCCAAGCAATCGAAAAATTGTAATAAGTAGAGATGTAGAGTTTGATGAAGAAAATTCTTGGGAATGGGGCATTCCAAATGATAAGTACAACTTCAGTCTGCTCATTGATGATGAAGGAGATGATGGCACGATGCAACCTAATACACCACCACCAACACCTCCACCACAAAGTCCACAAATTGGTGAAGCAAGTTCTAGTGAAGGACCTCGGAAAACTAGAAGTCTAAGAGAGCTTTATGATACAACCGACGAGGTAACGCAAAATTTAAGTGATATGACTCAATTCTGTCTTTTTCCGGATTGTGAGCCTCTAGGTTATGAAGAAGCTGCTCGTGATAAAAAATGGAGAGATGCCATGGATGAGGAAATCAAAGCAATTAAGAAGAATGACACATGGGAGTTGGTGACATTACCTAAAGATAAAAGAACCATTGGAGTCAAATGGGTATTCAAGACAAAAAATAATTCAAAAGGCGAGGTGGAGAGATATAAAGCGAGATTAGTCGCAAAAGGATACAAACAGAAAGCCGGTATCGACTATGGTGAGGTATTTGCTCCCGTTGCTCGTTTAGAAACTATCCGTTTGATTATTTCTATGGCAGCCCAAAACAATTGGAAAATTCATCAAATGGATGTAAAATCCGCATTTTTGAATGGAGTTTTGGAGAAAGAAGTCTACGTTGATCAGCCTTTGGGTTATGAAGTTAAAGGACATGAAGATAAAGTGTTGAAATTGAACAAAGCTCTATATGGCTTGAAGCAAGCCCCGCGTGCTTGGAATAGTAGAATTGACAAGTATTTCCAAGCAAATGGTTTTTCAAAATGTCCACATGAACATGCACTTTATGTAAAAATGCATAAGAATGGTGATATTTTACTTGTTTGTTTGTATGTGGATGACTTGATTTTGACAGGAAATAATCCAAAAATGTTTGAAGATTTCAAGAAAGCTATGGCTAGAGAATTTGAGATGACAGACATTGGTCTAATGTCCTACTATCTTGGCATTGAGGTGAAACAAAGAGAGGATGGAATTTTTATATCCCAAGAAGGATATGCCAAGGAAATTCTAAAGAAGTTCAAGATGGAGAATAGCAAACCAGTTGGCACCCCCGTTGAATGTGGAGTAAAATTGTCTAAGCAAGGAGATGGTGAGAAGATCAATCCTACATTTTTTAAAAGTCTCGTAGGAAGCTTGAGGTATTTAACTTGTACAAGACCGGATATTCTTTTTGGTGTTGGACTTGTAAGTCGTTATATGGAGGCTACTACTACTTCTCATTTAAAGGCGTCCAAAAGAATACTTCGTTATATTAAAGGTACACTTGACTTTGGAATCTTATATTCATCTTGTCAAGACTTCAAACTTGTTGGTTATTCTGATAGTGATTGGGCTGGTGATATTGATGATCAAAAAAGTACTACCGGGTTTGTTTACTTTATGGGAAATTCAGTTTTTACTTGGAATTCTAAAAAGCAGCCTATTGTTACTCTTTCTACTTGCGAAGCGGAATATGTGGCAGCTACTTCTTGTGTTTGTCATGCAATTTGGCTTAGAAGTTTAATGAAGGAACTTCACCAACCACAAGAAGATCCAACAAAGATATTTGTTGATAATAAGTCCGCACTTGCATTGACGAAAAATCCGGTGTTTCATGAAAGAAGCAAGCATATTGATACTAAGTATCACTTTATTCGGGAATGCATATCTAGGAAAGAAGTTGAACTTGAGTTTGTGAAGTCTCAAGATCAAATTGCGGATATATTCACCAAGCCGTTGCGGGTTGATGTGTTTCAAAGTTTGCGAATGTCTCTTGGCGTAATAAATCTAGTTTAAGAGGGGGTGTTGAAGAAATAAACTATATTTATAGATAAGTTAGTACATGCATTGTAAAGTATCTAGATAAATCTTGGAATCTTCCATGTACTAGACTAGATGAGTGTTAGGATTTTCCTATAAATACCCATGTATTCTTCCCATTTGCAACAAGTCAAGTTGAGAAATCAATAAACTCTCATATTTCCTCCACTATTCTCTTGAGTGAGTTTGAGTGTTTTAGTGTTTATGCTCTCCAATTTCTAACAAAATTTTGCTAATGAATAATGTTTTGGTTAGTAATTTTTTAATTATATTTTACCTTTCAATGTTAGATAATTAATTATAATAAACATATTTATATATAATATCTTATTACTGTGCACATAAACTAAGATAATTATATATACATTTTTATACAATATTATACATTATTTAAATTTTAATTAGTCAAGTTAAGTATTACTCCCTCCGTCCCATTATTTTTACTCCATTAGCTACAGTACCCGGTCAAACTTTTCAATCTTTTAGGTGACTTATTATGTTAAATTATTCACATTTTTGTGGATTAAACTTCTTAAATATTAATATACATAGTTTCATATGATATTATCAAATTATTAGTTAAATATATTAATTAAACTATTTATTATAATTTTATGAAATTTAGTCAAGTTGACTGGTCAACGCTACCAAGGGATAAAGATTAATTGGACGGATGAAGTATTATTTTATTGTATCAAACGATATTTATTCATAATTGCTTTTAATCATAGATTTCTTTGTTTGGCTATCCAAACAGCCAAAAGTTGATTTTTTATCTAGCAAAAAAAGCATCTCGTTATATATAATCTTTGTGGGGAATTTTAGATTATAACTAAGCTCATATTATTAGGTTAAATTGCATAACAAATTTCCTAATTATTAATGTGCATCCAGAGGCATGCACTGAATTGTTCTGAAATTATTTATTTCAAATCAAATTGACAACAAAATCAAAATGAAATCTTTTGTTGCCAAATAAGGAGTGACAAAACTGAAAATAGATGAAAATTCTTTAGATGCCAAACAGTATAGACAAAAATAGGTAGTTCTGGGGAGCATGCGTTAAGTTTAGGGTTTTGAAAAGTAAATAAGTTAGGTTACATGTGACAGAGTATAATAATGGAGGTTCCAGCCTAAGTAAAAGTAATTTAGGAAAATTATTAGGAGACAAATTGATCAGGTGATATATGCACACACTGTCACTTGTCAGTGGCAGATGTTTATATACATAAAGATCTCCCATTATTTTTAAATAAAAAATAATAAATACCTCTAATATTTGTGATGCAATACCATCTTCAATGTTAGACGTCTGCCTCCCAATGTTGAGAAAGTCAAATCCATATTTTAGTCTCGTAAAATATATTATTCATCCATACATAAAGTTTTTCTTCTAACCATTTAAAACTCAAATTTTAGGTTCATAATTTTAATAATTATCAAACATTTGATAAATAATGTGATATATTTATCTGCCGGAAAAAGTGAAATAGTTTTTATGATGATATAAAGGGAATATATCTTGACATATATGAATAAAAATAAAGTGCATGTGTACGAAATATATATTATAAGAAAAAAATGTGAAATCTTTATTTACATAAAAGTATAGAAAAGAAATTATGTAAATTATGTATTCATAAAAAAAATGTGAAAATTTTATGTAATCAAAAGAAAAATAATTTATCTTTTCTCTCCCTCTCTCTTCACATAGATATATTATATTTTATTTACATTACGTAGACTAAAAAGTGGTCTCAAATTTAAGACTAGATTTGAGTCAATTTGAAATTTGATATCCCACAACTGAAACAAAAAAAAAAAAAAAAAAAAAAAAAACCTTGGTCTAATAACTTATGGTCGCCTGTCAATTTTAACCCATAAGTCATTAAACTTATGCTAATTTGGGACATTTACGGCACAATTGAGACAGTGAGCTCAACTATTGGGTTTATGATTGTTTGCAAGTTTTGCCGTACTTATTTTTACTTGCTTTTCCTAATCACTATTTTGGGATAATATTTACTTTATATACTTTTACTTTCATAAAACTATATATTTAGGAGGGTTCCCATTGAGACGTGATTCTACTTTTATAAAAGTCGATTATTTTTATATTTGCTTTTCTTCAAAATCGCGTTCAAGAAGATTTTAATTTTTCTTTTTTAAATTTTTTTGTTCCTAAATCACAATTAAGATTGGAGAACTAAAGGATTTTCTTTTAAATTTTTGATCCAAAAAATCTTGATTAGGATGAGCAGAAAAAAAAAATATTAGCCCAAAATGACGATTAGATAGAGCGAAAAAAAAAATTATAAAAAAATTGTTCCAAAATCGCAATTAGGATTTTAACACAATTTTTTTTATTTTTGTCCCAAAATCGCTATTAAGAAAAGCATAATTTTCCTTTTTAAAATTTTTTTGCTTCAAAATAGAATTACGATTTTGGGATAACAAAAAGGAATTTGTCTGTTATTTTTTGTTCCAACGTCGTGATTAGTTAGAACCCAAAAAATAAAATTCCAATATTGCGATTAGGATGAGAAAGAAAAAAAAAAGTATTAAGTTTTAAGTTTTAAGTTTTAAATTTTAAGTTTTAAGTTTGTGTCCCAAAATCGCGATTGGATCCCTCTTAAAAGCCAAAATTAGATTTTGTATGTGTCATGTGATCCATAATAATTTTTTTTTCTTTTTTTTTTTATAGGAAAATTATGGCCAAATTCTTCAATTTACTTTCATAAGTCCAATAGTGAAGCTCACTGTCTCAATTAGGCCGAAAAGTATCCCAAATTTGCTTCAAATTTATGACTTATGGGATAAAATTGTCAGTCCAAAAATGTATAGCGCAAACTTGTCAGCGCCCATAAGTTATGGGACCAGTTTTGTCTTTTTCACCCCCAAAACACATGCTGAAAAATCTCATAACTTATGACAGCAGACAATTTTGTTAGTTCGAAAATGTATAACGCAAACTTGTCAACGCCCATAAGTTATAGGACCAATTTTGCCTTTTTCACACCCAAAACACATACTGAAAAATCTCATAACTTATGACAGCAGACAATTTTGACAATTTTACCCCATATGTGACAAAACTGAAGCAAATTTTGGGTATTTTCGGCTCACTTTAGAGGGTGAGATTCACTCTCAGGCTTATAAATTTTAATTGAAATTCTTGATCATGCGAAATCTAATTTTGACTTTTAAAAGAGCTCCTATTGCGATTTTGGAACTATTTTTCAATACAAATTGAAAGAGCATAATATTTCATTTTTTTTCTAAAATTGTTCAGAAATTGCAATTAGGACTTTAGGTTAAACAAATTTTTTAATTTTTTTTGTTCCACTGGCGAATAGGAAAAGTAGAAAAAAAATTGTCCCAAAGTCGCGATTAAAAAGAGCAGAATTTTTCTTTGTTCCAAAATTGCAATTAGGATTTTGGGGGTAAAAAAATTCTTTTAATTTTTGTTCAAAAATCATGATAACGAAAAACACAAACAAAAAAAAAAAATTGTCTCAAAATTTCGATTGGAGCCTCCTGAAGGCCAAAATCAAGTTTTGCATGAATTATGCGTTGCATGACCCATATTTATTATTTTTCCTTTTAAAAAGTCATGGTCAAATTCTTCAATTCACCTTTATAAGTCCAAGAGTGAAGCTCATTGTCTCAACTGGACAAAAAATGTCCCAAATTTGCTTCACTTTTATGACTTATGGGATAAAATTGTCAATCCGAAAACTTATGGGACAAACTTGTCAGCGATCATAAGTTATGGTAACAACTTTATCTTGGGATTATTGCATTTTTGGTGCCCAACTATAGCCCACTGACGATTCTACCCCGTAACTTTTCGGGCTGGCACATTTGGTACCACAACTTCAACATCAGTGGCACTTTGATGCCAATTGAGGCCCAATTTAAAAATTGGCCCGAAATTCCCCCATATGCAGGCCATGTGACGTGAAAAATGAGAATTTTGACCATTCAACGTCTTTTACATTAAAAAAAATATCAAAATTCAAAATCCTAACTTTTCCTAAAAAATTCACCAAACATTTCCTTAATTAAATTGTTACCCGCCTTCTTTTTCTTCCACAAATAAAAACATCCAAGCCTAGTTCTTGGTGGATGGAAATATTTTTTTTTTAATGAAAAGGCATTGAATGGTCAAAATCCTCAATTTTCATGTCACATGGCCCACACATGGGGGAATTTCGGACCAATTTTGAAATTGGACCTCAATTGGCACAAAAATTGCCACTGATGTTGAAGTTGTGGCATCAAATATGCTAGTCCGAAATGTTATTGGGTAGAAAGTAGAAACGCCAGTGGGCTATAATTATGGCATCAAAAATGCAATAATCCCGCTTTATCTTTTTCCTTTTCACTATGTCTCCTTTTCCTCTGTCCTTACCCCTTCATTGTGCATGGAAAATGGAATGTATTTTATATATATATATTTATTAAAAGAAAAAAATAGAATAAATTAAGCACATAAATTAAATGAGTTAAGCATATAACTGGAATAATGTACACAACAACCAAATATAGAAGAATTGAGTTTTGTTTCACGAGCAGGAATATTAAGAGTACCTGCATGCTCCATAATCTGTACATTTGAATACTCATTTTAAATCCAGAAAGAAAAAAAATAGTTGGATTGGTTCTTAAAAAAGTTTGACTAATAGGATTAGGATATATACTGATTTTATTTTTACAAATTAATATATTTGATTTGTGTTTCAATAAAAAATATTTTAAAAAATAAGTTGTTACGTATCAAATTTATATGATGTACGGTTTTTTAGTTTCAAAATATGATGTAAAATTCAAAAATGCAATAATGATGATATTTTTTACAATCATTGTTGAACGTTGATGTGCCAATTCAAGTTATTATCCTAATTTAAATAAAATTTTAGGAAAAATTAGGAAGTGTGAGATATAGAACCATATTTTGTGACTAGAGCTAGAGGAAAGATTTGGAAATTGGAGAAAATTCTATTTAGAAACAGGGTAGTTAAAAAAAAAATTGTGAAAAAAGGGAAAGTGTGATAAATAATTATCAAAGTAAATCATCCATAAGATTAAATTTAGTTCTTAAATTAATGGAAAGTTGGCTCCATGGTCTCATCTCCACCATGTATAATTGGTATGTAGACATTAATTATTTTTTTAAGATGATGAATATATCGTTACATCAAACACTATATCGAATTGAATCTTGGTATCAAAGTAAAATAATTACAAGTGTTAGTATTTTTTTTATTTTTTGGAACTTTTTCTCACTTCCTAATTTCTCCTAAATAATTTCTAGAGACCTTCCATGTTCGATTACAAGTTACATGGTTTTGTTAATCACAGAGACCTTCCCTGTTCGATTTTTGTGACTGGAGCTAACATTTGTTCGAATTTTGCTTCCCCTTTGTTGATATTTTGTGAAATTTTAATTAATAAAAAAACGAAATTGCTAATCTCAAATAAATAAATTATCAAAAAAAAAAAATCAAACAAATTGAAAGAGAGCTGGGGAGGGGGTACTGGGGTTGTGATGGGCGAAGAAACATCACTTCATAGTTGACAGCCATACCTATGCAGTCAAATCCAAAGATTTCTCTTTCGAACTTAGATTTGATGAACTGCAGTTCACTTTGAAGAGATAAATGAAAAAAAAAAAATAAAGAATTATAAGAAAAACTTTATTATAATTAATCAAAGATCATCGTTCAACTAGGAGCTAGTGATGATGGATTAACCTTACCTACTTTATCATGCATGCCTATTATATTTTAGTGTAACACAGGAGGGACCGAGGGAGTAGGTATATATACTTAATCATATTTTTCAATTCTTATAATTCAAACAATTACTCCTTCCGTTTCATATAAATTGACATATTTGTTGTTTTCATACGGATTAAGAAACTTCATCATTAAATATTTTATGATGGTAAAATGTCTCAAACACTCTTATAATGACGACTACTTTTTAATTTTTTATTCATGAGTGGTGACCATTGAGTTTCTCAACTTAAATGTGAGAAATGGGCAAAAATGAAAAAAAATGCTTTGAAAATCCAAACATGCCAATTACTTTGAAACAAAAAAATTTGACAAATGTGTCAATTAATATGAAATGGAGGGTGTACTAAATATATTGTATTTAGATAATATATAAATGAGTAATTTGATTTTCTTATTGTAATCGATAAGGTATTTGAGTGTCATTTGATTGTTGTACAATCGAAGCTTGAGTACATTTTAATAGGGTTGAATACTTGAATATAAGTCGAATCGAGTAGAGTAGGTTGATACACTTATATTATTATTATTATTATTATTATTATTAGCTTACTTATATTGAATAGAAAACTGAGCCAAAATTCACAAATTAATGTTTGTTTAAATTTTAATTCTAATGTAATAAAGTATAAATTGAACTGGAGCAAGCTTTCAATTGTCAATAAAACTCAAAATTAAATAATGAATACCTCAATTTGATTATCAATCACAAACAAAAGATTAATTATGGCAGTACTGCTATAGTCAAACCCTTTTTATATTTGTCAAATAACATAATTGGTCTATTTGTTTGTTGTTTGAGAAAATAGTTTGGACGAGCAGTGGAGGTTTGTGAAATATTCTCGATTTGCGTAATGTTGTTTGTTAGGTGATATTTTTTTGGAAGAGTTTATGTTGTAGATGTACGATGAGTAAGACTTTATGTCAAATCATGTTTGTTATGTGATATAAGTTGTGTAAGAGATAAATTATTTTATGTCAAATCAAAGTAGAGTTGTACTTTAACATATTTTCTTTTTATTTACAATTTTTCCAAAGATTTCTCGAAAAAGCGCGAAAAGTTTCTAATAAATGTTGTTTGTTTGAGTTTTGAGAGTGTGGTTTGAGAAATAAATTAGGTTATATTTCTTGCGAAGAGTTTATGTTGTAGATGTACGACGAGTAAGACTTTATGTCAAATCATGTTCGTTATGTGATATAAGTTGTGTAAGAGATAAATTATTTTATATCAAATCAAAGTAGAGTTGTACTTTAACATATTCACTTTTTCTTTACAATTTTTTCAAAGATTTCTCGAAAAATCGCGAAAAGTTTCTAATATACAACTGACTGAAACATACGTCGAAAATGAAACTTTAATTTATGGGGCTAAGGTTCTACGATAAATCTAATAATCGAAATACAAAAAAAAAAATATAAAAAATCAATCAAACAGCCAAACTTAAAAATTATTTCATTCAAGAGAAAATATGTGCAAAAAAGAGGAGGTGAAGTTTGACAAAAATAACTTTCACAAGTTACTTTAATTAAATATAATACCCCTTTATTACCCAAAAAAACTCAAAATATCTACGTATCTTAATTATAATTTCAAATGACACCAATTACATTCACAATTATTGACAGCGTCAATTTTTCATTTTAGAAAATCAGAGCTAGATCACTATTATTTTTAGGGGGAGATGAAAATTTGTGTAGTAATATATTAAATAAAAAAATAATAAGAAGAAACCATATTATAAAAATTAAGAAAGAAATAAAATTTAAAAAAATTATTAAGATAGAACAAAAATAAAAAGAACAATTAGAATTGTTAAGAAAGAATAATAAATCAAGAGAAAAATTGAAAAATAAAAATGTGCAAGTAATTAATTATAGAATAACAGCTCTCCCTTGGTTTAGAACCCTGACACAAGGATATGACCTTGTTTCTTATTTTGCATAAACCAAACCAAGGAGCCAAACCAATTATTCTATTAAGTAAACTAATAACACTATAAATATTTCAAATACTCTTATTTGAGTGGGGGGTGATAGACCTCACTTGTCCTTAGGTGGATCCGCCCCTACCCCCTCCCCCTTTAAAAAAATATATGTAAAATTGTGTAAGTTTTCATCAAGTTTCAATATGTATACAGTACTTGAACTAATGTAAATTTTTCATAAACTTTTAACCAATAAAAATCGATAAATTATTTTTCAAAATAAAGTATCTATACCTTATATCAAACTTCCCAAATTATCGAGCATATGGCCCGCACAGGAGGTTAATTTTTGCAATTGAGTCAAAATGGTACTAAAATTGCTTTAAATTTGTAAATTGTAGGTAAAATTGTCAGCCCAAAAACATGTGGGGCAAACTTATCAGGGCTCTTTAGTTGAAGGACCATTTTTACCTTGTTCTCGCCTCGCCTAGCCTAGCATTGTTGTCGAACTTCATATTAATTAGTACGTGAGTAGGGGATTGAACCGTCCAATTCCAACTACCTGATCCCGCCTAGCCTAACAATGTATTTGTAGCCCATCTCCTAGCCCTAACCCATTGTGAATGATATTAGACTTATTACTTAATTATACAATACATGCAATTACTTAATAATACTCATTAGTTAAACTATCATCAAATGAAGGAGAAAATAGTGATCTGGTCAATTTGGATGATTAATAGATTGATCCATATGTAATATGATGACAAAAATAATATTCATATCCCAAATTTGTCCACGGTATCTTTTGCAATACTTTGAATTCTACAAAGTGGGTACTTGAATTATTAATGGATGAGTTTGGGATTAAAAGTTCAAATTCCGAAATTTACAATACTCGTCCCGTGCCAATCACATTTATGAGGATCTATGTTGCACGGATACACATACGGTAATACGAATTTTTGAAATTTATTGAATACGATACGACATAGATACGGATGTAAAAATATAATTTAAATTTATTCATAAGCAACTAGATCATTCAATTTATTAAATCCCAAAAGTAAAAATAATCCACTATGATATGAACAAAAGTTTTATAACTCCAAAAGCAAATATAATTCATTCTTAACACAGCGCATCAATGGAAGAAATTCATTTTTGAGATTTCGTGACCTAGGAGATAGACTTGAATAAAAAGATAGAGTAGTGATACTAGTCGTTTATATTTAACCCTAGAGACTTTATTAATTTTAATAATTTAAATATGACCCGAAATATTACATAAAAAACCTATCGGTGTATCCTAATGCCCAATTAATGTATCCGATACGTATATATTTACTTTTTATTTATTTTTATTACCGATACGCCACGTGGCGTATCGAATACATATCCCACGCGTATCCTACGAGTATCGATATCCCCCGTGTATTCGATACAGTACTTTATTTTTTTCGGAGTATCCGTGTATGATAGATGAGGATGAAGTCCTCTTCTATTATAAAATTTTTTTTGTGTTCCCTAATTTTTTTTAGAATTTACACCTATGCAGCAGGTGATTGCTCATCTCCTTGATGATAAATGATAATTATTGAATATGATTGCGTCATACAATATGTTTAAATAATACCCTTTGTTTTTCCAAATTCATCTGCATCTAAATATATATTAATTAAAATAAATCAAGAAACAAAAATTATGAATAATAATCTATGAATATATAATTAATTCATATTTATCGATGATTAATAATAACAATGAAACTAATTAATCAATAGTTTTATCAAATAAAGATTAACTAAAGCGTAAAAAAATTAATTATTTATTTTTTATTCCTAAATTCATTGGAAAATCTGCAGCATGGAGTAGTATATATATGCATCGGTACCTTCACATTCCCATTTGGTAGCACATCACTCCAATTGGGTCGAAGTAGGAAAAGCTGCTAAATATCCTCTGACAGGATCTCCCTCTTGTCGTTAAAATCTAGTCATACTTTATTGTTCCCCTCTCTTAGCATAAACCGTCCAAACCCCATCAAAACCGTCATTTACTCTTAATAGAAATAATTTTGGTGCTCCTGTGAGAACTTAATTACTAGGCTTAAGATGGAGCCTCGGTTTGGTTTCTATAATTGTGGTTCGGGAGGTTTATGATGTTCATCACATTTTAGTTTGTCTTATACTACCTTTGTTTTTTTTTATTTGTTGTTTTGACAAAATAAATTTGTTTACTTTTAGTTGCTGTTTTAGGAGTTCAATGTAAAATTCATTATCTTCTATCAGTTTACCCATCTTGCTAATGGTTAAATTAATGCAAATTAATCTTGTGATTGTTAAAATGGTGTTTTAGGATTTTTCAGTAAAAAAATGGCTATATATTACATTTCTTAATATGTATGCAATCCTCCAAAACGAAAAATAAAAGAAAACAGAGGGATTATATAACAAATTTGATCGTATAACTTTCAAAACATTTTGAGTATCAAGATGTTCTAGGTTCAACTTCCACTAACGTGGGTTTTCCTCTAATTTAATACTAGTGTTTCGTAGTAATTTATTATCTGTAATTATTTCTACTTGGACAACTATCGAAATGATTTCTGATGTAATAATTGATTATAAATATATTCTAAAAAAAACTTTCGATGCATTATAATTCCGGTCATGCATTAATAGACTTGGTCTCATAACCAATGTTTTTAAAAGCGGACCGGAAGTGGCACCAATAACCTTACTAGCTAGTAGTTTGATCGAGCGAGCCTATTTGATTAATGATCGAATCAGATGACATCATAATTATGTAATAAATATCTTTAATTTTTTAATATTTATTATGTGCGCTACAATTTGAAATTAAATTCTGAAAGATACGAAGACTTACTCGACTTAATTTTTAATTAATATATTAGAAGTAAAATCACATGGTATTTTTTTTTCTAGCTTATGTTTATCACATGTTTTTTTTTCTTTTTCCAAATACTACCAAATAATTATTAGTTTGAGAGCAATATTCATTTATAAAAAAACACTAATATTACACAACAACAATAAGAACAAGAATTTTAGAACATAAATATGAATATAAACGTGATTTTATTTTCTTGCATTTAGAAAAAAATTATAGTTTTAGAAAGGAAAAAAAAAACTTTATTCGCGCGGTATGCAAAAGATATATACATTAAGAAAAATTGTCCTATAACTAGTGAAAATTGTCTAGTGAATACTTAATTCTCTTTCCATTACATTTTGAAATGAACAAATTAAAATGCTTTCTCGACATAGTTGATACATTTTTTTTCGGATACGCCACATGATGTGTCTAGAACGTATCAGATGAAATATATGATAGCCTATTTGTTTTGATTTGGCCCGGTTTCAAGAAACTTAGCCAAAACCATTCAAAATGAAGCATGAATACATGTTTCGCTAAACACAAATTTTAACTTATACATCCAAACATAATAAATCAAACCTATATAAAAGACAATAATTGACACATATCAACTATTTTTTTCTCTATATAAGAAATTGATTCAACCTTTTCAAAATATAAACTCAATATTTAAACTCAATCTAAATGTGGTTTCAAAGGTTTCGTGGAAACTACTCAAACTAATTTCTGAAACCAAGCGAAACTAAGCTAAAATATAAACAATTAGACAGTGAATATATGATGCATGTCTCCGTATTTTATAAAATTTTAAAGTATTCGTGCGTCATATCATATAAGATGTGTGGTTTAACTATTTGAGAATGTGAAAAGCTTGTCACTACATACAATACTTATTCATAATTGTAAACAAATTCGCTTGAATATAATTATGTACTTTTTGATATTACCTTTGAGATTTTTAAGTAGAGTAAAACTTTGTCTTGTAGAATAGTGAAGATGAAGTTGTGAGACCTTCTCCAAGGGAGTTCTTATATCCCAAAATAGAAGAAAATTTATAAGAATTGCACAAAAAAAGAACTCCAAGTGAGTCTTTAAAAAATAAGAATGCCAAATTTTTATAAGTTTAGACTCTCATATTTGAGAGTCCAAAGTTAAATTTTAAAACTAAAAGTAGTGTGTTAAAGTTGAAATGGAGTGTTGTGGTATAATTATTTAAAAGTAGAATTTTAAAATATAAACAAGCAGTTGGAGTGCAAAGTAAAAAGTGGGAATGTATAACACTGTTCACTTTTTATATTTTAAGTTAATAGGCATGAATTTAAGAGGTCTGTTGGAGATGGTCTGATGACCCAAACAAGAATCGCCAACAAAATTAGATTAAAAAACAGAGATCAATTTATTTATTTAATTACAACATGACAAAAAGAAAAAAGAAATTAAAATAAATAGCTAGAAGAGACAAGCTCCCTCCCTTTTCTGACTATAGGGGTACAACTTCCATCTGCCAACAGAACCCTAAAATCACACCCATCAAAGACTAGGCCTACACGTTTCTCACACAAAAAAAAAAAAAAAAAACTAGGCCTATAAGTTAGTAGTAATTGAGACAAAGCCATGTGAAATTAATCCTAAAAAACAATCCCACTGGGCGCGTGACTGCTAAAATAATACAGTAAAGTATATAGTAAAAAACTTTCCAAATGGATGAAATAAATAAAACAAAATAATTCTTCTTCAGTACACCAAAATGAGAGAGACAAAACCTGAGCGCCGCCAGTGTAATCATTCAGAAAGGATGTAGAAGAAAATAAAGAGACTTCTTCTTGAAACTAGTAAAGAAAATCGCACTTGTTAAAATCTTGTTTGCCTGAAAAATCGCGAGTCTTTACTATTTATTTCATGTTGGATTGACATTTTGATGCTGACCCCAATAATTTCTTCTTCATTTCTTCAATATAATTACTCGTATTTTATTTTTATGAGGAACCAGACATCGGTATAAATTCAATTTATGTATGCACCTCTCTTTTTCTTGGAAATAGTTGAATTCAATAACTGTCCAGTGCTAGGTTTTTGTTGTCACACATTTGTAAAATTATCAATGATAAATTTTACAGATTTACATAATCGACAATCTACCTTTTAATTAATTTGTAAAAGAAAAAAATATACAAACTATCTCACCAAAAAATAAAAATAAAAATAAAACAGGGGAGGCCCAGTTATATTTATTTTTAAATTAATATTTATTTTACTTAATATATACTTAAACATAACACATTTTACTCTCAACACAAAAGTAAGTGTTTGAGAGTTTAAAATAGACGGTTACGTTTTTTGACATATCAGATAAAGGTTCTTTTTAATCACACATTTTTAATCACAAGAAGTAAATTGATTTTAACCTCATTATCAACTAATTAAAGAGTTTTATATATTATCTTGCAATATACTCCATGCATAAACCATATGCATTGTGCTTGGACAAATACATTAAATAAATCGGATGTAATAGAATTTATCTTGTCTGAGGGATAGCATAAGTGACTTCAAGGTTTGTTTAGGCATGTATTAGGTTGATGGTTCAGAACACAAGAGCATAATAAATTATTATGGTAGTTGGACATTTATTTGATATTTATCGTGAAAGAAAGGGCAAATAATTAGGAAGTTACCTCGATAGAAGAAGGAATAATAAAATGGCGTGAAGATAATACTCATTTTGACATCTTTACTGGTTCATAAAATGACGGCTCCTAGGTTTTTATATTTAATTTAGTTTAATTTATTTTATTTTCTAATTCGTCAGTTATATCATGTCTATGAGATGTCATGTTTCTTTTATATATTTATTTTAAAAAATATATCATTACATTAATTTTGAATTTTTCTATGAAAAGAGATGAAATTCACAATAGACCCGACCAAAACTAGTCATCCTTGAAATGAAACCACCAACTAACCTCCGGGAACTCAAACGATTACATGGACACTTGGGCGGGCAAGAAATATCATTAAATCCGAAAATTTAATTATTATACAGTAGCTTTAAACTTCGAGATCAGAGGCAAGTGGGTACGTAAGGAAGGAGTATATTAATAGCTAATTTAGCTTATCTAAAATGTTTATAAGTCAAATAATTTCTCCACGTCTTGATGAAGTTAAGTTAGGCCCGTTTATTTAAAAAAAAAATGGCTCGTTTGCTTGTGTTTTCTAATAAATTTTTTATAAATTTTATAAGTTTGTAGAATTTCTTTTTTATTTTCTTGCATTAAGAGAAAATTACATTTCTCATATCTCATACCACATTTACCTTACTTTGCACATTTGGTATCAAGTACTATAAGAAAACATAATTGTGAAATTTAACGTACTGTCAAATTAAGGAATAAATGTACTGTCAACCACATTAAACGTTTAACGAATTGTTATAGTTTGATGATAATTTAATGGAAGGATTTTTTCGATAAAACTAAATTTGTCAATAGATTGTCAAATTATAGTATCAAATGTGTTTCTTACAAGACTTGATAGCAAATGTGTAAGTAAAGTGTGGTATGGTGTGATTCTCTCTGAAAAAACATTAAACATGGTTGTTCGGATTTTTGTATGGCAATGGCAAAAATTAATATGAAAGGATATTACTTTTCTACTGATTAGAAATTTGAGAAATGTGATTCATATAATATATATTACTATCATGAATTTTCTCTCTGTACATTCGTGAGGAGATAACTTTTGATGAGCCATTGATATAAGCCTAAAGTTCAACTTACATAGGCATGCAGATTATCTTATGTGAAAGTTATAAATGATCATTAATTAAGCCTTTTTTTTGTCATGATACAATATTTGTTCGATCAAAATGAATGTGTAAAAATATAAAATTACTAGTCAACGACTATAAATAATAACACTGAATAAACTGTTTACATGAACTAACACAAATGATAAACTGATGCATGTGAGATACTAGAGAAATAAACCGTCACACCTATGACATATCTATAATAACAATGAGGGTAATTTTTTTTTTTTTTTTTGATAATTACAATGAGGGTAATTGTCACACATATAATTTATATAGGGAGAGTAATTAACTACAATGTAATAAAAAAATTTAAGTATGTCGACGCAATGAGAGCAATAGTAATAGTAGTATTTATTTAAAATGTCATTGTACCCATTTTCGTTGGTGTGAACGAATTCTCGTTATAAATACAACATTCGCCCCACGCTTAACAACACATTTGCAGGTGCAAACATAACACACACACACACACACACACACACTTAGTCTCAAGCTTTCATTTGATAAACCAATTACCAACAACTGAACAACTTAATTAATGGAAGAAGCCTTGAAAAGGTTAAACGGCAGTCTCACCTCAGACTCCGACCCCATTTTCACCCCCACCTCCGCCGTCCCCAAGCGTTGCACCACCACCAACAAAAGGTCTTCTTTCCTCAAAGACCCCTCCCCCGCCTCCACCATGAGGTACCGCGGCGTACGTCGCCGCCCTTGGGGCCGTTACGCAGCCGAGATAAGGGACCCTCAGTCCAAGGAAAGGCGTTGGCTCGGCACCTTCGACACCGCCGAGGAAGCTGCCTGTGCTTACGACTGTGCCGCACGCGCCATGCGTGGTGTCAAAGCCAGAACTAACTTTGTTTACCCTACTACCACAACCGACAATCTCATCCCTTCGTTTAACTTCTCGAAATCATCTCAGCCCTCCATTAATAAACAGTCTAATTCATCAGCTTCTTTCATAAACCCTAATCTCGATTTCAACGGATCTTCTTACCGATCAAACAACATGCTTATGTTTCGTGATTATTTCAACTCATCATCATCATCCAATACTTCCTCTTACAACAACTTCCCTTTGCAAGAAAAAGAAACGACGTCGTCCTTCAACTTCATAACCAATTCTCCTTCTTTGCCTAAGTTTGATGAAAAAACTATTACAACTAGTACGAATAATGAATATGACTGCATGGATTTCTTTAATCCTACTGAAAAGTCTAGTTCGGGTTTGTTGCATGAAGTACTAAATGGGTTTTTTCCAAACCCTAAGGCGGTGAAGGCTGAGCCGCCGGTGGCTGAGGTTAATGTTTCTCATGTGAAGAATAATAACAATAAGGGTTTTGAGAATGATGATGGGTATTTAGGTAATTTCTCTATTGACTACTACCAAAGGGCTGCTGCTGCTGCTGCCGAGTTAAATGATCAGAGCTGCTTTAATTCAAATACCAATTTCTTTGGTAATTCTACAAATTCTCCTTATTGCAATGATTTTCAGTCGACTTCGTCGTCGTCATCGAATGGGATATTATTGGGAGATATTTTTCATTACCAGGAAGCACTTAATCTTTTTGCAACAAAAGTGCAGAATGCTTAATTTAACTTCCTTTTGTTATAATTCACGTTGTAATGAAATTAATTACTTCCTTTTGTATGCTACTACTGATCAGTATTGGTCTAGATCAAGAGCAAAAAAACAAATGTAGCTTCTTGAAGGATATTAAGCTGGAATATTAATGTATTTTCTATTTTAGTACTCTTTAATTATGTAATAAAAATTTGTCCACTCTTTGAATTATGACAAATGAATTAGTGAATGTTTAATTTGTTCTCTAGTTATTATTTTATGTGTATATAGGAAGTGTTTTCATATTTTTTAATAATTTAAACAATGTAATATTGATCTCTGTATTTGAAATAGCTAGTGTCACTTTTAAAATTTGTGTCTTAACTCGTAGAAAACTCGTATGAAACAGAAATAATCAAAAGAGAAAAAACAAAAAAACAGAGTAAAATTATAAAAATTCCATCAAATTTGAAAACAAATGTTTCTGTCTTTCTTATTCATTGGGGTTAAAATATTCAATTTCACTGTTGGTTGTCTTGATTTGCAAGTTGTGGGGGATTTTGATTCAGTGAATAGATTTCGTTTTCATTTAGATCCTGCTCTTTCAAGGTAGAGATAAAGTTGTACTTTTCGTGCTTTTGCCTTTTGGGGCGTTTTCTTGAGTTGACCTTCGATTTGAATAAAAGCTGTTTAATCCGGCTTTTTGTGCCCTCTTTTGACAACTTATGTCGTCTATTATAATATATTTTTCATTATTTTTTTAACTTTTTTTTTTTTTTTAACTTTGGTACGTAGTATTATTCTATTCTTACCAATTGGTTTCTTCATTGTATGGTGATGAAAATTTAAAAATTAGAGTGTAGCATTGAACCGGGCAAATTAATGATGGTAATGTGGAAATCATTCATGACGTCCATTTACTTCAAAGTTATTGTTCTTATAGATATATTAATTTATTATACAACATATATATGTTCTGTACGTTCCTTTCGAGTATCAAGTTCCATAGATATAACATATTCCGAGATAAAATGGCTGTTAGGACAACATTTAAGGAGAGCCAGTTCACTGCTTTAATGAATAAAATTGCCCTCCTTCTATACTTTAAATAATTTTAGGTAGATTTTCTGCATGAATTGAAAGAGCAAGAGATCACACAAATTTGTTTCTTTGTTTTTAAATTCTCCAATTTTCTAAATATTTTGATTTCATATTTAGCAAACAACATATTGAAATTAATAAAAAACAATCGAAAATTTTGAATACATATTTATATATAAATAGAGAAAATTTCCTTCATATTTGACTTGCTCGAGTATAGACCAGGGTTAATTTAAAGATTTGATGAATAAATTAGTCCTTAGATAATATAATAAATTAGCATATGTATAAATTACGTATGATGTATTTGGTCTATATAAAGAAGACAAAATTGTATTTGAAGTAACACATGACTGGATCATCAATAATAAATTTTGGTCCCGTAATTTATAAAGTTGCACTTTTTATTCCAATTTTATTACACAATTCGATTTTTTTTTCATTGGTCGTTTTGGAGGATTGCACACGGATTAAAAAATATAATCAAAAGCCAATTTTTTTGAAATAAAAATTCCAAAATACCCTTTTAATCAAATAATCAGTGCATTAATTAGAATTAATTACAAGCATTAATAAGAAGGGTAAAATTGGTAGAAAAAAATTAATTTTACATTGAACTCCTAAAACAACAAATAAAAGTAAACAATTTTTTTTATCAAAGCGACAAATAAAAAAAATGGAGGATTAAAATTTGCACTAGTTTTGATCTCAAACTCTACAAATTTAATAGTCTCTATTTAGCTAATTTGGTTCCATAGAAGTTTCTCATCTGAACTTTTGATATTAAGTGTAAGAATACAATTTTGTAAATACTACAATTTCCCCACAAGAGTGTTATAGTAAATCAAAATTTTATCTCATGCTTTATGCATGCCTTTCTGAAACTACTGCCAGGCATTGATAAATGTTGTCATAAATCTTTTTAGGAAATGACATTCCGATCTTTAATGTTTAATAAATATCAAACCCACAGAGAAAATGACTCGAAGAATATGTAGATGAAGGGGAACATGGAGATTGGAAGAGGGACAGTTTCTACCTTTTTAATAATTAACAACAATAAAGAGGGCTGGACCATCTTAATTAATCCATTTAGTTAAGTATCTTAATTAATTACAACACTGTCGTGGTTGAAAGGGTAAGTCGGAAGATTGGACTTGGTGGGATGCCCTAGTTAATTAGAATTGCCATTGTTATTAAATAAATCCGTATACTGATAGTAACTAGTTAATGTAATGACCGTGATTAATTAATACTTATGGTTCAATATGGATTGTTGTTGTACCAGTTTCGTGAAATACTTTTTGATTGATCACTCTTATAAAATATTCTCCTCAAATAACTTAATTGTTGTGGTTTGTTATACTTATTTTTTTTTTTAGGAAACTCCGAAAGTAACATCTATTGATACTCAATGTCATCAACGATAAAATTCGAAAGCTCAGAAGAAGGGGAGTCTAAACTAAGAGCAACTTTTGCTAAGGTATGCGCAACCGAATTATTTTCTCTAAACGTATGAGAACACAAGAAAGAATTAAAATTACCAAGAAGAAAAGTAACTTAATTCTAATAGAGTTAGTTGAATATAGGGCTGTCAATGGGGTGGATTTAAATCCGAATCCGATCCGATTCGGGCTGATGTATTAGGATAATTGTCCGATTAAAAATTTGATGGACCTGATTAGATTATAAATATCCGTTATCCGAAACACATGGAGCGAATATGGATTTAGTCGATCCGATCAGTTAAAGATTCATATCCGACAATAAATAAAAAGAATGATATTTATACATAATGTTTTATAAAAGTAAGTAACATTAATAATATTTCACTGTCAATTTAAGAAGATAGTAATTTATAACTCGTTATTAAATTTATTTATTACGAATATTTTCATCTAAAAATATGAATATTAGAAAAGAAAGTTTGAACATGTGAGCTAAAAAAAAATAAAATTGTAAGTTAATAAAGTTATTTTAGGAAAAAATATTAAGAGTGATCGCACTTTTGGTCCCTCTTATGGTCTGCCTTCATCACTTTCGTCCCTTTTCAATTTTCATAGCAGATGCGTCCCTTTTATCAATGTAGTGTATCATATTAGTCTCTCTTATCAATGTAGTGTATCATATTAGTCCCTCTTATCAATGTAGTGTAACACATTCGTCCCTCTTAAATTTTTTATAACATATTCGTCCCTATTGTCAATGTAATGTAACATATTCATCCCTCTTATCAATGTAGTGTAACACATTCGTACATTAATTTTAGTCCATTTTAGGCAAAGAATTATTTTTGTTCCTCTAAAGTGGTTGCGTTTCAAAATTGGCCCTTTATTGTGGTACCTCGACAATATACGCCATTTATTGTGTCGTCGTCATCAATTTCAGTCCTTACCAACGGTAAATTTTAATTATCACCGAAAATCATCAACTTATATCATATTTGATCGAAAAAATAATTTTTTTTGTAGAAATAATTTATGTCCAATCTGATCGAATTTTTTTAATTTTAGCCAAGAATATCATTTGTCGAGTAATACTTAAAAGTTGAAAATTTCATATTGTGACTCCAAAATTTGTAAGTCCAAATCACGTGATAGGTCTACAACTTCAATTTTTATTTTAGATTAGAATCGTACAAGGAAATTTGTATAAATTTAAGGCAAATGTGATGTGAATTTGACCTATTTATTTCTTTACAAATAAAAATATATAGGTATATTCAATTTATGGACGAATGAACTTTAACCATTTTTAATCAAAAATTGAAGTTATAGACATATCACATGACTTGGACTTGCACATTTTGAATCAGAAATATGAAATTCTTAATTTTTAATTGTCACTCGACAAATGATATTTTTGGCTAAATTAATTTTTTCGGTCAGATTGGACAGCAAAAAAATTTAATTTTCCGGTCAAATAAGACATAAATTGATAATTTTCGGCGATAATTACAAATATTTCGCTGATAAGGATTGAAATTGAGGATGATGACACAATAAATTATTGTCGATGTGTCAGAAAAAAAGGGTCAATTTTAACGCAGCCATTTTAGAGGTCCAAAAATGAAATTTTGCCTCCATTTTAGGATGTATTTTGGATTTAAGAGGGACGAATGTGTTATATTAAATTGACAAGAGAGACGAATCTGCTACGAAAAATTTAAGAGGGACGAATGTGTTACACTGCATTGATAAAATGGACTAATGTGATACACTACATTGATAAGATGGACGCATCTGCTTCGAAAAATTTAAAAGGGGCGAAAGTGATAAATTCAGGTCATAAGAGGGACCAAAAGTGCTATTCACTCAAAATATTAATGTAATTTTTTAAATGAAAATTTTATTGGATCTGAAAAAGATTCGATATCTGATCAAATCCGACCAAGATCTATTGGATTCGAAAAATCTAGACCCGAGCACAATCCTTGTTCCAAATCCAACATAATCCAATCCGATTCTATATAAAAGAAGTCTAGTTAGAATGAACCTGATCAGATCCAAATCCGACCCAAACAATAAATATTTTTTAGAAGTTTTAGGGCTTGTTTGTTAGAGTTTTGACCCAGTCTCGCGGGTCTCGCGAAACTGAAAACACTTTCAAATGGAGTGTGGCGATATCCGTGAAACTCATCACAAACATATTCATAAACTCACACTCAAATTCTTGAAACCTATAAAACCTTGATTTGACACATACCAACTATTTTTTCCCCCTAACTCTACAAAAAAATATTGATTGGACACCTACAATATACTTTATTCTCCAAATCCCAATATCCCAACCCAATCCAAATTAGATTTTAACTTTTAGAAAACCGCAAAGCTAATTTTTGGTTTCCCAAGGGTTTAATCCCTTTCGAGGCGGGTTGGACACATTAAGTGGGTACCTCTCCCAACAGGGATTCGAACCTGAGTTCGCTACTTTGTTGATCATAACGATATCGTGGAAATGCTGCACGGACCCATATATATAGGAATAGAAAGAGAATCACCTTGATACTAAACCAGATCGAGCCAGGGATCTTCATGGAAATAGGAAGATCTAGGATAGGCGGCCAACCTCCTGGAGAGAGCGATGTGCATGGACCACGTTCAAAGATTTCACTGAAGCCACTAAAACAATTTCTTCAAACTGAGACCTGTAAAATCCAGCCAAAACCCTATCAAATAGGGCCTTATTAATTTAATGTGAAATATGCACGTGAATAGATTTGACTAATATGGACAATAGTTAGACTTAAATTGCATTAATTAGGGACCTAGCTTGAGAACCATAGGATACCTATTTAATAAATCAAGTAGATGATATTACAGGATTATTATTTACTTTTTCTACCGTGACATTAACTGTTTATTTTTCTTCATGTGTCTCAATTTTTTCTTGGACTTGCAAAATTTTCCTTGGCATGGCACTCAGCTAAAGTATGTTCTTTAATTAGAATTTGGCGGTCACTGTTCGTTCTATACATGCAGCCAAAAGTATAGGTAGAGAGTAAACCATGCATGTCGATGATTATCAGTTATTTAGAAATGATTCTTGTTTATTTGTCTAAAACTCAATTCCTTATTTCAGGGAAAATCTTAATTTATCCCTTGTTGAGGAGGCCTTTTTGTAATTTACCACCTATTTGCTCATCTCTTTTATATTGTTAGTATTTAGCACATGTTGTGGGTCTATTTAAATTTTATGCTAATGATTAACATTTGTCAACTAAAATTATATTTGATTCCATTCCTAATATTTCAATTGTTATAGTAATATGTTTTACTCCATAATGTTCGATTATTTACACTTCAGACTCTTATATTTAACTCCTTATTTCACTTCTAATTAAGCTGCTTCTTATTTAATTTCTTAGCAGCCACAGTCAGATGTCATACGTAATCCACTTTAATTTCTTCCAAATTACTCCCTCTGTCCCAAATTATTTGTCTTGTCGTTTTAGAGAAAAAAATTTGTCTCAAATTATTTGTCATTTTAGGATTTCAATGCACTATTAAAGTACATATTTTAGGTATGTAAGAGAAAAAGTAAGAGAGAGAGTGTAAAACTTGAATAACGTGTAAATAACTAATGGTGAGATAAATAAAGAATAAGGGTAGTTTATGTATATAATTAATTTTTTCCCTAAAAATGAGGCTATTTAGTAAGTACCTTAATATGTGTGAAAACATGTAAAATGACAAATAATTTGGGATAGAGGGAGTAAAATGCTAATATCAGGGTTGGCTAACCTTATACTCCCTCCATTCCACATTACATGACGTTTAAGGTTTTTTCACAAGGATTAAGGAAATAATTAATACCCTATATTTTTAGTAAAATAAAAGTGTAGTTGGACAAAATTATCCTTAAGAAGCAATTAATTTTTTTGTAACTCCCCATAATCAATCTCTTTCTTTTCCATACATCTTTCTTCTCTCTCTTTTTAATGAAGAAGGGTAAAAATGTCAAAATAGCATTTAAGTTTATCTTGAATTCCTAAAGTGACATGTATTGTGGGAAAAAAAAAATCTCTCTAAAAAGACATGTATTGTGAAATGGAGGGAGTAGGTTACTTCGGCCCTGGACCCTAAATTGAGTTTTTAAGCATTTTAGTGTAATTTCTAGTGACATTATATTATAGAGTATTTGTTTATCCATTGCGACAAATTTATGGGTCATTTTGAACTATAATAATTTTACGATTGTTAAAAATTTAACCATACATTTTAGCTATTGATTGAGCACAAATTAATAGTAACACTAGCTACTATCGTAATCGTCACATATATATGACTATTATTTATGATAAAAGAGTTTTTTTCTGAAAACCATATTTAAGAAATCCATATAATTTACGTTCTATTTTGTCACAAGAAAAATTGAATGAGCTGATTATTTATGTAAAATAATTATACAAAATAGAATATTAGGATTTAATCAATATTATTGTTACATGAAATGAAAAAATAAATAAATTTATAGAGACATTGTACAATTTTCTTTAGATATAGGAATAATTTTTAAATTTAGCTACACCTCTAGAAAGGTAGAACCGGTCCCTCCAAGGCTATCTCCAAGATCTAATGCAACAAGTGCTTTTTTATTTGAAAATTTATCATATCAAACAACATTTTTACTATATTTGTTTACATCACTTTTAAGTTTTTATTAACACACCACTTCACTCCAAAATTATCTTTTATATTTTAACTCGAAACTTCAATCCAATATCTTTTATATATATTTCAACATCTTTTAGTTTATTTTAACACACTACTTCGAATTAATTTTCACAATATTTTTTTACTTCCTCTACCGAGAGTACACTGCCTAATATAAGGTAATTTCTACAATATGAGCTTGGCTCTCAAATTTGAGACATCAAACTTATATTTACTCAATTTCTTTAATTAAATTATATATTAGCTTTTGGAGATGGTTTTTGCCAACAAATTTGTGTATACAATATATTTTAGCATATGCACCATATGTTGGGGATGGGATGGTCTAATAGGTAAGTTCAAAAATCCCCAAATAAACTTCAATAATCAAATGGCATATTTCTTCTATTATGCATAAACCCATCATCTTAAAAAAGACATGTTAGCATCTTTACTTAATTCCACAACTGTCCAATTAAACAACATTGGCTAGCCAAAATTAAAAACAACATTGAGGTAGTTACATAAATGCATGGGCATGCATATATATATATATATATATATATATATGTACATACGCATGATGCAAAGTATGACGATATTTTATTGTCCACAACGTAAGCAATTGATTTACTCTCCAACAACGGCATGAATGCTCGTCTGATTATGTTTGTGAAAAACCGTCACACTAATATCATTGCATGCATGCAAGAGAATTTATGTGTTTATACATTTTTGGCTTTTATGAAAACACGTTTCAATATAATGTATCGATCAATCTTATGGAGCTCTTAATTGTTATAAATATGTTGAGTAATGGAATAGGCATGTGGTTGTGTCCTAGTTCTAGTTCAATTTTAATTTTGGGGTGGTACGTACTATATTGCTTTTAATGCTTGAATTTAATCATCATGAAGGCATTTCATAATTATATTGGAATATTATTGGATCTTAATTAAGTGTGGTGGGATTCGGGGAGATCTATAGGGGTTTGTCTTTCGCTTGGTTGTTGATGTGAGAGATTCAGATAATATATACGCAAAGGAAAATTAATTAATTAAATGGTTATTAATAAGTAAATATTTCTCGAGGTTAGGTGAAATTACATAAATTTTCTTATGAATTAGTAATCAATAATTAAATCTCATTTACTTTAAGTTTCACATAATCAAATGTTTTTTTGTCGTCGTTATATAGTGTAATGGAAGATGTGGTGATCCCTAATTTTAGTGAAATATCCATTAATTTAACCACGACCAATCTATATTGACTTTAATTTCGACCAAAATTTAGGAGGGATGTAAAAATTGAGGAGGTATGTATCATTGTAATGTTAAAACTTTTATGAATCAAACATTCTTTGAAATAAAATTAAAAGTTATTAAATATTGATAACTGTGGAAATTATAGGGAGGTTTCTAATTTTTCACCGAATATGATGGGTATATAATTCATTACAAGAAACATGAGTTTGTCCAACCCAATATTTAAGGGTCGTGTTGGATATGAATATTTTGACGTTGACCTAGAAAAACCGCGGTGAATATTCTCACAAGTCGTACCGGAAGTCATGGTGAAAACATCCACCACAGATCATAGTCATAGTGGAAACATCCACCATGGCCTCAAGTTGTGGTGGATACTTTCGCTACCCCTAGAGGGACCACCCCTAAAAATTGTTGTCTGACCGTTGTGGTTGAGTTTTTCCGTGGTGGATACTCATGTTTCTTGTAGTATTTTGTGGATACTCATAATTATTGTACGTAGGTTAATTACCCCTTAACTAGTTAGTTAATTAAAGGATACTATATATTGCCACACAATGACATTAATTTTGCTTATAATAATCAGCATTATTAATATATATTACCGCACAATTGCATGTATCTGTTAAAAAAAAAAAAAAAAATTCGGCATGTATCTGTAAATTAAATTTTTGACTAATTTCAAATATTGAAACAAAAGAGAGAAAATTATTGTGCAAAACCGTGTGGTCTTTGAAGGCAAATAATTTTTTTTTTCAAATTTTGGGTGTCCTGCCTATGCTTTAAAAGTAGAATTGCATGAATATATTATTATTGTATCAACATTTATTGTTCCAATAAAGACAATAAGTGTCCAAATTAAAATCTCTATAGTCTATACAATAAAGTCAGAAGGTAATATGAATTTGAAAATTTTGGGTGAAGCCGGGACCCAAATGGGTGGCCCAAACCCATTACCATTAATTAGTGCTATTAGTTGTATCAGTTTACTAGCTTTAGTTCTTGCACCAAATAATAGGACTATATGTTCTAGTTTCTATTTATTTTCATTTTCTTGTAATTTTTCACTCTGATTCAAGAATCAAGCGTTATTTTTCATTAATTAGCTAATTTTATTTACTCTTTCATGATATTGGACTTGCTTACTCTTTTATTAGTTGTTTCTAAAGTTAAAGGTATTTCTATACCCTTTACACTCTTCAGTTCGAACTGTAAATACACAGTCTAGTAGATCAAATGAAGTCAAAGGTACTTCAGATATGGTTAGACATTTGATTGACAATATTGTTTGAGCTATTTATAAAATAGTAGTCCCGAATAATATTTATTAATTGTTCAATAATTTTAACTTATTTAATTTCAGTTTGATTAACTAAAATATTATTACAGAATATATGTAAGAGAATATCAATCTAATAATCAAAATTGACTCCTATTCAACTGATCAGTTTTGTTAATTATTTTGCAAAGTATGAGGAGGACTTTATCTATATTATTAATGGATCAGTGGCCCAAAGTTAGTATTTTCATCCGCATAATTGAGCATCTTCTAAATATGTCTGTTCATTATTAGATTGTACTAAAAGTCTAAATAATAAATATATAATTGGGCCAACAATATATGGGCCGTATGTCTTTACCTCAAAAGATTTTGGGCTTTGAGATGTGCCAATTGTTGAAGCTTTTATCAGAATATGAGTTATTTCTATTGTTTTGATGATATTAATTCCAACATACGAAAAATAAAAATGAAAAAACAGCAAAAGATCCAAATAGGATTCATGTTGCTTAATATTTTATGTTTGAAACTACAAGGGTGGAATGTATATGTGATTACTATATAAGAGTCGTGTCTTCATATAAGTTTTAGTAATTTTTTAATGATAGCCTAATGTGAGCTAGTAAAAAATAGTTAGAAATTTGAAAAATATGTGAGTCAAATTTGAATCGAACGAAGCATAATATTAAATGAGTTCCAGTCAATTTTTATTTGGATTTGAGCAAACCAAACTGCAGTTCTTAAAGTCCGATTTGACAACTTTACATTTTATCGCCACCTATTACTCAATTGTTAAATATAGATACCCTCAATTTTTTTTCCCTTTTTTTTTTTGGAGATCATTACATCTAAACTTTAAATGAGAAATATATTGAATTACAACTAAATCATAAAGTAAATCAATCATAAAACACTAATATTAAATTTGAGGAATAACCTTCAATGAGCTATGTCTTCATTGGCTAGATACCCTCAATTCTTATTAACAAAAGTAAATAAAACACATAAAATAAATAAGTGGAACACAAATTTGTTCAAGAACGTCCCAATTTCGGAGTTTGTTTTATTCAGCTGGTAGTCACAATCAACTATGATAAACGAAAACTTTACAATTAAGGGAAATTCTATCCCAAACCCAAAATATTCAAATGACAAGTACGACACTTGTTTTGGGATTGAATATAACACGTAAGATAGTAACCAATTACAAAGCAAGTGCAACACACTTGCCTTTTGATTTGATGAGTTTAATCAAATTAAACCAGATTTGAAAAAGAATTTTTCCTCAAACGCTAGAGTTATATTAGTAAGAATACACAATTAGATGACCTCCTCTTGCAATCCAAGAAAGAGGACAATCAATTCTACAAGTGTGAAACCCCCAAACGGAAGAAATTGGTGTATACCATACAAGCATGACACATAATACTTTACACACTAAAGCTAATGCCTCCCATTTGATCATTGCCCATCACCTTTCTTATCTTAAAGCAAGTCGACTCACAATCCACCATACACAATCCACATCCCTTTCTTCCCCACTCCTCTATCCAATATCCATCTTTTTTTATTTAAGCCAAAGGCACAACTCTCCAAATACTTGTTACTAATTATATATATACTCAATTATCCATCTCTTAACATAGCCACATCACAGCCATATATCCAAAAGGTACAAGCCATAAAGAATTACAATTCAACTTCTGAGTTCTTGAATTTCCAAATAGTTGTTACTTTTATAACTTAATTGTCAAATTGTTGTAGGAAATGGAACAAGAAGCAGAAATGAGCAAGGACATGAAGGTACAAATTCCGATGCAAGAAGCACAAGTCATATCCCCTACATATGGTGCAGGAGGGCTTAGTAGGCAAGGGAGTGTGACAAAGAACAGCTGCCTCTGCTCCCCTACCACACATGTAGGCTCCTTCCGTTGCAGAATGCACCGCGACCCGAGCCTCCAACGCACAAAAAGCATCGGTGGCTCACAATCTACTCACAATAATTAATGAGTTCAGATGTGACATATATATATATATATATATGTGATCTTTCAATGCATGATTTGTGATAATTATTATATAAATGGGATGAATAATTTATAATGCAGAATCTGAAATGAGATTAGACATTATAAGAAATAATTAAACATTTCTGTAGATGCTAAGCAAGCATGTTTTTTTTTTTTTTATGTTTTTGCTTTATGTCTTATCTATCAGTTTTCAACTTTTAGTTTTTCTACTAATTGTATTCTCATTTTATTGTTCTTGATATTAGCAATTTCCATGTGTTATAAGTTTGATATGTAAGGTCGGGTTACCGGATAGTATACCTTACAAGAGATAACCATCTAACTTTGCCGTTATGTTGATATGCTACAACTTGCTGAACATTCTTTTAGGCCTTGCCTATTGGGAATTAATCATACTATATATATATATATATATATATATATATATATATATATATATTATATGGCTTGACTTTCAAAGACCGATGGATTTTTCAATCCCATCTGTGAAATTATTATCTTAATCATTGTCTTTATCCAGCTTCGTTTTCTGGGTACGTACAATGATTAGTTCGCGTTTGGTGACTTAATTTAGGCCTCATAGATAGATATATGCGTTTTGTATAGTTTACTTACCTAACATTTAGGTAAATGTCAATAGATTTATTATATAGATATCTCATCATGGTCGAGCCTCGAAAATCAGGAATAACTTCTGCAATGGCAATGAATTTTGATAATGGCACAAAATATCGTCTCTACCTCTTCTTGAATAACTATATATATGTTAGAGTTTTATTATTAGTGTAACTTGTATATATTTAGTAGAAGGGTAGTTTAGTCTTTTAGTGTTAGCCCTAGCTATTTAGGCTTTTTCTCTTCTCATTCTTTCATTATTCTTTTGCCTCTTTTCTCTTGTATGCTAAAAAACCTAAAGCTTATATTATCTTTTCATTCAATTAATGGCTACCAAGACTACTTGTTTTCTTTGAGTTATCATGGTATCAGAACGCCGTTTCATAAGATAAACCCAACAATAACGAGTATAATCATCAATGAATGAAACATAATATCGAGACCCTCCTTTCGTAGCAATAGGAGCTGGTCCCCAAACATCAGAATGAATCAAATCAAATGGTGTACATAAACGAGATAAACTTAAATTAAAAGGAAGAGCAGCAAATTTTGCCAGTTTACAACCAGAACAATCTTTAATATTAGTAGTTTTTAAACTTCCTAAAGCTCCACTAGACACTAAATATTTTAAACGAGGAGTTGAAACATGACCAAGATGAGAGTGCCACAAATAAAAAGGAGAAGATGAAGAATTTAAATGAAAAGAAGACAAATCAACATTAGAGGCTGCAATTGCTGGTGCTTTTAACTTGTCCAAAACGTACAATCCCCCCTGCCTACGGCCTGTCCCAATCAGCTTCTTGGATTGTTGATCCTGCACATGACAAGAAGTAGAGGAAAAAGAGACGGAGTATCCAGAATCACATAATTGACCAACAGAGACAAGATTCATTGCAAGATTTGGAATGTGATAGACACTATCAAGAGACATATTCGGTGTATCAATAGGACCAATACCCGCTAATGGCATACACTACTAGAAAAAAGGATATTTTCGACGGAAAATAATCCGTTGAAATTTTACTTAATATTTCGATAGAAATTATTTCCGTCGAAATTTTTCGACCGAAAATAAATCTGTCGAAATTTGTCCGTCGAAATGTATTAATTTCGCGAAAAAAAAAATGAAAATTCCGTCGAAATAACATTATTTCCGCAAAAAAAAAAATTTAAAGAAAAAACATTTCGACGGAATAGAAAATCCGTCGAAATTAGTATATTTCGACGGATTTCTGTCCGTTGAAGTGTATTAATTTCGCGAAAAAAAAAAATTTTTTTGAAAATTTCGACGGAACTAAAATCCGTCGAAATAACATTATTTTCGCGAAAAAAAAAAAAATGAGAAAACATTTCGACGGAATTTCTGTTCCGTCGAAAATTAAATTTCGACGGAACTGAAATTCCGTCGAAAATTTTTAAACCATATCAGCAAAATCACTTTCTTCCTCCATTACCCCACCGCGAAATGCCCTAATTTTTTTCTCCCATCTGCCTCGACAAGTGCCCAGCTAGCTAGCCTCCTCTTCTTCCATATCTACTACCACCGCCGCACCGCACCCCCTTCGCGACCCAGCCGTCACCTTCTCCGGAGAATCCACCTCGATCCGCCGCGGCTCAAGCTCCAGATCCGGGCCACGCGCCTCCGGCCAGCTCCGACTCCGGCACCTACACCACCACAAGTCTTCTTCAAACATTCTAACTAAGGTATAATTGCACTTTAATCCTTCAATTTCGGTCTTTTAATTGCTATTGTGATATTGTGGAAATTATGGTTTGAATTAGTAGTTTAATTTTTTCTAATCCTTCATTTTCGGTTTTTTAGTTGTTATTGTGATATTGTGGAAATTAGGGTTTGAATTAGTAGTTTAATTTTTTCATATGTTAGTAGTTTCCATATATAATTGGTTGAATAAGATGGTTTAATTAAGTTTAACCACCAAAGACTAGTTTAAACGACTAAACCTAGGTACATAGCTAGAGAACCTTGACGTAATTATGTATTAGTTATAATTATTTATAAATAGATAGAATAATTGAAAGAAAGTGATTAAGTTTTGTTGTGATATTGTTCTATGACTTGCAAAGTAGGTGTTGTTCAAGGGATATAAAACCACTAATATTGTCTGATTTTAATTATCAGTTTTAATACTTGGATTGTAGCTTCTGTGAATCTTCAATTTCCATTTTTGCTTAGGAATCTACATTTAAAGTGCTCAGCTTGGGTATATGGTCATATTTTCATTTGCTTGATTAGGTAGTTAGTCTTTCATAGATTTTAATTGTTTTGATAAATTAGTTAGTCTTTGATATAATGAATAGATTTATTGAATTGTTTTTACTCATAGTTTTTCATAACATGTTTGAAGTTTCGGCCAATTATTTTATGTTCTCTTTAATTATTATTTTAACACAAGTATATCACAAAGCTTAATGATAAAGATGAGATCCTTAAAAGATCCTTAAAACACCTTAGAGAATTGACTAACTCATGATAATGAATGTAAATTTTGTATACATAGAATATGTATATTCGTTTACAACGTGGATGGATGTACGATAGAGTTAATCGCGCCAACATAATTCTTAAGGAGGAATTTAAGAGTGGGGTGTATGGGTTCATCGACCATGTTATGTCGGTACCTGGACTTGTATCATCAGCTAATGAAATTAGGTGTCCTTGTCGGAAATGTGGAAATAGAAAATACATTAAGTGTGATGTTGTGGTAGTACATTTGTGTAAATGGGGATTCAAGGACGACTATTGGTATTGGACTTCACACGGTGAGGTTGACCCAGCTTGGAATAATAACAATGTCGAAGCTTCTAGTAGTGGTCATTTTTTTCATACTGAGAGTAACAACCGATACGAAGACCTTGTACATGATGCTATGAGGGATGCTGTGCACTTCTTTGAAAACACTGAAGGTTCATATATTCCCAACGCAGAATATCAACGTTTCCATGAACTGTTAACGGCAGCTCAAACACCTTTGTGGGAAGGGTGTAACACTGAAACTGACTTGTCTATTTCCCTTAAGATGATGACTATAAAAGCCGAATATAACATGTCACAATCATGCTATGATCGGGTATCAAACCTACTCAAAAATTCATCTCATGAAGAGAATTGTGTTCCCGAGAGTTTTTACAAAGCTAAGAAGTTGATCTCGAAGCTTGGACTAACTTCAGTAAAAATTGATTGTTGCATAAACGGGTGCATGTTGTATTACAAAGAAGATGCGCATCTGTAAACGTGTAAGTTTTGTAATGAAAGTCGATTTAAGAGCGGTAAAACTAATAAACAAATTCCAACAAAAAGAATGCATTACTTGCCGTTGATTCCTCGATTAAAACGGTTGTATGCATCACATCAGTCGGCACCTCACATGCGGTGGCACTTTGAGAATAGAAGGGAGGAAGGTGTTATGTGTCACCCATCCGATGGAAAAGCATGGAAGAATTTTGATGAAGCTCATCCAGATTTCACGGCAGATCCGAGAAATGTGAGACTTGGGTTGTGTACGGATGGATTTAACCCATTTAATGCTAGTGAGCCATATTCTTGTTTGCCAGTTATCGTGACTCCTTATAATCTCCCACCAGAGATGTGTATGACAACGCCGTACATGTTCTTTATTTGAGGCCGCTAATTGATGAATTAAAACTTTTGTGGGAACACGGCGTGCAAACATGGGATATCTCTTCAAAAAATAACTTTCAATTGAGAGCCGCGCTCATGTGGACTATCAATGATTTTCCTGCTTATAGCATGTTATCCGGATGGATGACGTGTGGGTGTTTGGCATGTCCTATTTGTATGGAGCACTCTAAAGCCTTTTATCTTAAACACGGCAGAAAAATTACATGGTTTGATTGTCATCGCCAATTCTTACCTCAAAACCACCCATTTAGGAATTCTCGTGACAAGTTCACGTCTGGAAGAAAGGAAACGTCTAATGTTCCTCCTAGGTTGGATGGTCATGAGGAGTTTTGTAGAGTTGAGCATTTGCCCAGTATCGAAGAGTTGCATCCAAACGACAACAGAATACCAGGGTACGGTGAGACGCATCATTGGACCAAGAAGACCATATTTTGGGAGTTGCCTTACTGGAAGGACAACTTGGTTCGTCACAACCTAGATGTCATGCACATTGAAAAAAATGTGTTTGATAATGTATTTAACACGGTTATGGACATCAAAGGTAAGACGAAAGATAATGAACAAGCAAGAAAGGATTTGGAAATCCATTGTAGAAGACCGGAATTACACTTACAAACTAACAATGAAGGAAAAGTTGTTAAGCCCAAGGCGAGTTATGCTTTCTCAAACAGCGAGAAACAAACTATTTTGAAATGGATTGAGAATGTAAAGATGCCTGATGGTTATGCTTCTAACCTGTCGAGATGCGTGGACAAATCAAACTTAAAATTGCGGGGAATGAAAAGTCACGATTGTCACGTGTTTATGCAACGGTTGCTTCCTACTGCGTTTAGTATGTTGCCGACAAATGTGTGGAATCCTTTAACTGAGCTTAGTTTGTTCTTTAAAGACTTATGCGCGACTGAATTGCACACTGATAAATTGCGTGAATTGGAACAAAATATTCCCGTTATCTTGTGTAAGTTGGAACAAATATTTCCATGTGCTTTCTTCGACTCAATGGAGCATTTGACAGTACACTTGCCATTCGAGGCACTTTTGTGCGCTCCTGTTCAATACAGATGGATGTACTCTTTCGAGAGGTAATTTCAATATCTACCTAACTTTTTCAAGAGAGTTATGATTCGTCCAAATTCTTTTATTAATATATGTGCACTCATTCTACTTAGGTTTCTACACAATTTGAAAGGAATGGTTAAAAATAGAGCTAGAGTAGAGGGCTCTATCTGTGAAGCGTACTTAGCACAAGAAGCGTCATATTTCGCATCTTATTATTTTGAAAGTGACATTGAAAGAAAGAGTACAATGAAAAAGCGAAACGAATTCTCTGGAGGTGTCAACTATACATCGAGCACACTGTCTGTATTTAAACAAACTGGTGGGCCGGCCGGTATATGTGTGAACAAGTGGTTAGACGGAGCACAACAAAAAGCAGCTCATTTTTATGTCTTGATGAATTGTGATGAAGTATTGCCGATATTATAGTAAGTGACTTTACTAAATTCTCCGACAATATATTGGAATACAAGTCCTGCTTTAGGCACTTATTTTTTACTATCTATGAGATTGGCAGGATTTTTAAAAGTCGAGTGCGTGTTTTATGGCCCGATCTAAGTGACGAAGCTATCGACAAATCGGTTGAAGATAACTTTGCAGACTGGTATAGAACTTATGTAAGTTATCGATCAAAAAATTCTTTGGCGCTTTAAATAAATATTATAATACGAGTCATTCCTAAAATTCTGAGGTTTGTTAATTGAATAGGTACACCATCCATCAAACAACATACGAAATCAATCTCTTATTAATTTATCATGGAACCTGAGTTTAAAAGTAAAATCATGGCGAAAATACAAAGTTAATGGGTTTGCATTCCATGTAAATGAATTAGGGGAAGAGCGGGTGACTTATAATGCCGGTGTGTGCGTAAGAGATGAAGACTCGACCGGATATTATGGGGTGCTTCGACAAATTATTCAGTTACAATACCCAGGTTCTGACGATAATACAATTATATTGTTTAATTGTAAATGGTTTAATTCGGTTTCTAACAGAGGAATTAGGAGACATCCGCGGTATGGAATTATTGAAATCAATGTAAAAGAGGATTATCCTAAAGATGAGCCGTTCATACTTGCTCAACATGCCTCTCAAGTTTTCTATCTCCCATACCCGAGTAAGAAAAAAGATAAGATCAAATGGCGTGTAGTAATCAACACAAGGCCAAGGAGTAGAATCGACCAACGATATAATGTGTTACAAGAACCACATGTATTGTCCCCTTCAATAATCAATATTGACCCCCAAGTAGAAGTTGATGGTGATACAGAACAAGAAGATGAACCCGAAGAAACAGAAAGTGAAGTAGAAGAAGGAATTGAATCAGAAGAAGAACAAGAAGACGAAGAAACAGAAGACGAAGTAGATGAAGAATTTGAAACAGAAGAAGAACAAGAAGACGAAGATGATGACGACATGGATGTCGAAGATGACTGATATATAATTTGTACATCAACTTATGTGATTGTAAT
This sequence comes from Penstemon davidsonii, assembly GCA_034814905.1. Classification (NCBI taxonomy): domain Eukaryota; kingdom Viridiplantae; phylum Streptophyta; class Magnoliopsida; order Lamiales; family Plantaginaceae; genus Penstemon; species Penstemon davidsonii. The sequence goes on along the minus strand of JAYDYQ010002533.1, from coordinate 31,762,772 downwards.
TGATACATGACTGGATTTTAATATGAATTACTTTTTTTCATATATGTACTTTTATTTATCGTAATTTTGAATACATCAATTTGTTCATTTGTGTGACTTTACTTCTCATTACATATTCTAACATATTTTTCATAAATGTAGATGTCATCTACGGATGGATGTAGTAGAGGTAGAGGTAGAGGTAGAGGTAGAGGTAGAGGTAGGGGTATCACAAGGACCACCGGTCCGAGCATTGATGTACAGAGGGAGACGGCACACATTCCTCCGGCCGACATGCCTATATCATCTCCAGGTGTTGGCACTAGTTCATGTTCTATCACCCGACCATGCGGACATGATTCTAGTTCTTCCCGCCCTCATTCTGAGGAAGCAGGACCCAGTGTACCTAATACAGAGGCAACCATGAACGCCGCACCATTTGACAGTAGGATATACATATTTCCTACTGTTGACGGAGAGTGAGTCATTTGAATTTGTGTTTGTTTATTCGCAAAAATTCTTCCCATTAAGGAGTTGATGTATAATAGTTTGTTCTCGCATGCAGTTTTGGTCCAGTGGAGCATAATCGACCAGCTGTCAAGAAAATAGGAGACATTATTAGTGGTCAATATACTGGAACTGCCTCGACCTATACGGAGCTCGAGGACTATGTTAAGGAGATGTGGTTTGGCGAATTCAAGGTATGATTTTAATTAATTTCTTATACGTGTTTATCCCTATCTTATGTTCGAATAACAACTTGCAGAGATGTTTTCGTTGGAATGTTGGCGATGAAAATCAAATTAAGAAGATATATATATCACGAATCGCAAGAGCATTTTCTCAAAAAATGTATACAGTTCGAAAGACAGCAAAGAAGCCAAATTATATGAATGCAGATGATCATAATGCCTTGAATGAGAAGTGGTCGTCAGATGAATTCCAGGAAAAAAGCCGAAAAGCCAAGCAAAATCGAGCGGCAGATAGTGCTGGAAGTATAAGTCATTTCAGTGGGGCTAAAAATCGTATGAGACTTGAAGATGAATTGGTAAGTTGGATGTATTTTCTTTTTTTTTTAATATCACTTGGACACATTAAATGTTTAATCCTATTTTTATTTTGCAGCGGAAAAAATTACATCGTGACCCTCGACAAGACGAAATTTTCTTCGCTCAATATGCAAAAACGAATGTAGATGGGGAAGTACAAGAATGGGCGAATCGAAAGGCAGAGACTGCTTACGTAAGTTGCATAATTTAAATAATTTTTATTTCACCTACATACTTTGAGTTATTTTTAAACAAACTTCTTTAATTATTGTAGACTGAATATATGGGGAGTGTAAGTAGTCAAGCATCGAATTCAGAAGGAGATGAACTATCTTTCCCCGCCAATTGAAGATCAGTTGAAGGTATATTTAAATAATTCATCTTCAATTTAACTTGCCTTTTTATATTATATGTTTGTTAATACTTGAATAATATTGTTTTTAAACTTTCAGATATGGGCGGAGACACAAGGTGTGTCTAAGAAGGGAACTATTTATAGACTTTCACGCCGAGCTTCCCAAGTACGCCCCACACGTTCTGCACATACTTCTAATGCTCCTGCGGCTGATTCTGGGCGACTTTCAGAGATAGAAACTCAGTTGGCAATGGTCTTGAATTCAGTGGAGACAATTAAGGAAAGCCATAAAGCTGAAGTGGAGACAATTAAGGAAAACCATAAAGCCGAGATGGAAATGCAAAAGATGATGTTCGCCAACTTCTTATCAGCATCACTTCAAAGTCAAGGGGGAACATTTCAAAGTTCACAACCGGTAGTTTCCCAGCATTAGGCGGGCACATCTCAGGCGGGTATGATATATTCCCATTTTCCGCAAATTTTGGCACCAAATAGTTTCCCAATGTTCTTGAATATACCCGTGCAGCTGATCCACAACCATCTCAGCCCCCGTCTCAGTCTCAGCCCCCGGCCCAACAAGGTCAGTCTCATGGGGCAAATGACACTTGTGTTCCCGAAACACCGGATAATTAGTTGTTTGTTTGTGATTGTTTTATGTACTTGGATTTGTAGTAATTGGAGGTATTTACTTTAATTAGTGATTGTATTTGGATTTGAAATTTCGTACGTAGTTGGATGTTTGATGATTAATTAATGTATGTTTTGAATATTTAATTATGTTTCTTAAAATGTTTTTGAATGTTATATTATTGTTTGTCGAATATATATATAATTTAGGTATAATTAACCAGTGCCAAAAAAAAAAAATTGTAATATTTCGACGGAAAATAATTCCGTCGAAAATTCTAATATTTCGACGGAAAATATTTTCCGTCGAAATTTCTATCGAAACTATATATGTCGAAATTTCCGTCGAAATATTTATTTCGACGACACTTTTTTCGACGACCCATTTCGGTCGAAATTTCCGTCGAAATTTTGCTGTTTTCTTGTAGTGATAGGAGTACCATCAGCAGTTGTAACCGAACCATAAGGTTTAGAATGTAAAGCAGTAAAGACAAATGAATCAGGTGACATGTGATGAGAAGATCCAGAATCTAAGAGCCACGTGGAGGGAGATTTACCTGAGGAACCAGGGGGTGACAAACCTATATGAGGAGCATAGGCAGCAGACATAGCATGTGGTTGTATAGCAAGAATCTTCTGAATTTGCTGAATTTGCTCGGCAAGAGAATCCATAGATGAGCTCGAAGAAGGAGAATCTCCAAAGCTAGCAGAATCCGAAGATGGCACAACAACGACAGTGTTAGGCCGTGAATTCATGTTAGGCCGCTGTTGATTTCCATATCTCCATGGTGGTGGCGACTGATGTTGCGGCTGTTAGTGTTTGTAGTGGTTTCTGTCTCATTAATACTGGACATTGAGACTTCCAGTGACCTTTTTTCTTGCAGAATTGACACTCATCAGGCGCAGTCGGAACATAAGGTTGGTTTCTATTATTGGCAGGTGGTCTCGAAGGATCTGCCAATACAGATGCATTTGGAGATGGTAGAAGTCCTTTTCCTGAATGAGACTTCAAACGAGTCTCCTCAGCCAATAGTTCACTCACTACAGAATCAACAGAGGGGAGAGGACTGCGATGTAGAATTGATCCACGAATTCCTTCAAAGTCATTGCTCAAGGCCATCAAAAACTGAACCAACCTTTGTTCTTCTCTATAGGTGATAAAAGAACTATTTCCTCTTAAATTCGCCGTTCAGTGAGAGCTAATTGATCCCAAAGGTTTGACATTAACGATAAAACTCCTGAATACCCAAGTCATTCTGCTCAAGAGCACGTATATCATGCTCCAATTGATACCTTTTAGCAAAATTAGACTAAGTATATAATTTTGTTAAATGATCCCAAACATCATTTGCACACTCATATTTTGCTAATTGCATACCAATAGAGCATTCAACCGAGTTATTGATCCAAGTAATAACATTCGAGTTGTTCGTTTCCCAGATATCCAATAATTTAGCATAATCAGCACCAGAATCTTTTGTCAGTTTAACCTCAATACCAGTAACATAGCCCCACATCTTTTTCCCTTTCAAGAAATTTTTCATAACATAACTCTAGTATGAAAAATTCTTCCCATTCAATCTAACATTAATAGACTGCAACGAATCACCACTTTCGGAAGGCATATTCAACCAATACACAATCTATCAATATCGGACACAACCGAACCATAATCGAGTATAAAGAACCCTAACAAAAAACAATTGAATTCAAAAGAACCGAAACAAATAGAGCAGAACGAACCTCAAACAAATGAAGCGAAACGGAAATTAACAAAGTCGCAGATCGTAAAATTATCCCGAAAAAAAAATAAAGTGTTGTTGCTAGATCTTCGACAGAAGGGGAGTACCGTGCTATGGTATCTACCACTACTGAGATAGTCTGGTTACGGTGGTTACTTGCAGATATGGGTGTTTTTATCTCTCGTCCGACTCCGACGTTTTGTGATAACAAGAGTGCTATTCAAATTGCGCACAACTCTGTTTTTCATGAACGGACTAAGCATATTGAGATTGATTGTCATTTCACGCGGCATTATCTTCAGCATGGCACTCTGACTTTGCCATTTCTCTCCTCCTCCATGCAACTTGCTGATTTGCTCACCAAGCCGCTTTCCGTATCACGTTGTCGTTTCTTGGTTGACAAACTCTCGATGCTTCTTGCTGCTGCATCGTGAGTTTGAGGGGGGATGTTGATAACGCCGTGAAAACGTCGTTATTACGTGCTTTCTTAAGCCCAAAATACTCGCTTTGATCCGAGTTTTGTGTGCCTTTTGCTTGTTTTTGTCTTTTGGCCTAGCTTTAGGCTTTTGTGTGTTTCCTTTTGTTTTTCATCATTTTTGTCTTGTTGTTCTGTTTGTAGGTTTGAGGATTTTGCAAGGCTAAAGAGAAGTCCGAGGGGATATGATTAACTGCAATTCCATCAAATCAAGACTCTGTGGCCGTAGATGCAAGTCATGCCTTTGCACTAAAAGAGCTTCAAAGAAAAGAGAACCCGAAGCAAATTGCAAGAATGTAGATAGCTGCTCACTAAAACATGCACAACTATACCATGGTTGATCTAAATGAGCTGAAATTTTATTATGTTATATATGAAGGAGTTAGCTACGCTAGGGACTTTACGGATCCACAATCGGAGTTCGGAATCAAAAGATATGCTTCTCGGAAGGAAGTGTGGCAGAGCAGAAAACTCACTGCCCATATCTCACCGCGGTGCACATAAAACACACCGCGGTGAGTCCCTGCTTCCAGCAGTTCTGCAGCTGCGGCAGCACAGGGGTTTTTTCTGTAAAGTCCCCATAGATCTCACTTGTAAATATAGGCATCTTGGGGGACTTTTTGGTCTTTGTTACCATAGTTTTTGGGGTAACTTAGGTATTTTTGTGTTGTTGTTTCTCTTGCTAATAGGGCAAGAAGGTGGAAAACTTTACACAACTTTTTCTTCCCCAACTCATAGCCTCCATTGACACACTTTCACTTTTCTACTCTCCATTGAAGACAAAAATGCTTGAGGGAGAAGTTGTTGAAGATTTCAACCATTAAGCTTACTCTAACTCTTATTACTTTGTTCATTTACATTTATGGCTTTCATTAATGTATTGGATGATTTGGGGGTGGGGGGGTGGGGGGGTGGGGGGGGGGGGGGGTGGGGGGGGGGGGGGGTGGGGGGGGGGGGGGGTGGGGGGGGGGGGGGGTGGGGGGGGGGGGGGGTGGGGGGGGGGGGGGGTGGGGGGGGGGGGGGGTGGGGGGGGGGGGGGGTGGGGGGGGGGGGGGGTGGGGGGGGGGGGGGGTGGGGGGGGGGGGGGGTGGGGGGGGGGGGGGGTGGGGGGGGGGGGGGGTGGGGGGGGGGGGGGGTGGGGGGGGGGGGGGGTGGGGGGGGGGGGGGGTGGGGGGGGGGGGGGGTGGGGGGGGGGGGGGGTGGGGGGGGGGGGGGGTGGGGGGGGGGGGGGGTGGGGGGGGGGGGGGGTGGGGGGGGGGGGGGGTGGGGGGGGGGGGGGGTGGGGGGGGGGGGGGGTGGGGGGGGGGGGGGGTGGGGGGGGGGGGGGGTGGGGGGGGGGGGGGGTGGGGGGGGGGGGGGGTGGGGGGGGGGGGGGGTGGGGGGGGGGGGGGTAATTTAACGAATCATATGTAAGCTTCATTAAGTTCTTTTAAAGTTTCATTTTTATTAATTAAATTAAATTTGAGTTTCTAATAATTAACTTTTTAAAAAATAATACACAAATTAACTAAAACTAAAATTAAATAAGAGTTATATTTTAATAAATATTTAAAAAAAAAGGGTTTTAAAATTGGTACACAATAATACAACAATTAAATACTTGATTGACATGATTTGAGAATAAAATAATTTAAGATTGACATTTACTTTTCCAAAATAATACTCAAATTTAAGGATTTTTTTTAAAAAAAACAAAAGGTTTTTATTAAATTAAAACAAAATAAATTAAATTTGAGTTTATTAAATAAGAGTTACATTTTTAAACTAAAAATTAACTTTTTAAAAATAATAACAAATTAACTAAAACTAAAATTAAATAAGAGTTACATTTCATTTAATTAGGTATTTTAAAGGAATTTTTTTTAAAAAATAAAAGGATTTTTATTAAATAACAAATAAAAAAAACAAAAATTAAAAAAAAAAAGGGTCAACAGGTGGCCGACAAGTGTCGGCCACCTGCTGGCTAGGCGGGCGAGTGCAAGGCACTTGCCCGCCCAGCGAGTGCATCAGATCGATGCATGAGGCAATGGGAACACCCACTGCCTCATGCATTGAGCGATTGATCAATTGAAGAAAGGGGAAAATGCATTGATCACCCTTTGAATAAAAAAACTTCACACATTTCACCTCCCCTAAGTTTTCAACCCCTTCCCCTTGAATCATAGGAGATGCCCTTATATGTTCCCCATGCATTTCTTTCAATTTCTGACCTGGACATAACTATAATAGCTAGCCTTGAATGAAATCAAAATCAATGAGAATGAACCCGCATTAGTACTTACATATGACTTGTAATTCGCAATCAATAGGAAAGATTTGTGGCCTCTTTAAGCAGAGACAATTAGTTATAAAAGTATTAAAATGTATATGAACATCAAACCTATTGATTGAATATAACAGTGACAAAACTAGAGCATTTCTCAAGACAAATAAGATCCAAGACACATATATCCAAAAGAGTTGCTATATATCACAATTTTCAATTTACATAATTTCATATAAAAGCAACATTAAAAATTCTGAATGAATGGTGTTAGTTTCTGGCTAGCTAGCTATTCAGGAAATGCAAAAATACAATATTATATCTATAAACCAAGCCTTCTTCTTGGTCTCAAATAAGTAGATGAGCCCTTCTGCTGCTGCTTCAACCCAGGCATCGAAACTCGTTGTTCCTCTTTAGCTCTCTTGATTCTCTCTCTCTCTCCGTTCTCTCCCTTCTCCTCTCCTCTTGAAGCTTCCTCAAATTCTCCATCTCCTCCTCCATGGTCGACGATATCTCTTGTTTCTGCTTCTTCGTATTCTCTGGCAATTCAGATTCCTTGACCGGAAATAACATAGGCCCCAACTTAGCCAGCCATTGCAGTTTTGTAGTCAAGATCAGATCATGATACACCACATAATCCGACGGAGTATTACCCAAGCCATATAGAGCACTACTCGGGTGCAAGTGACACGGCATTCCATTTTTGCAGTTAACATACTCCCCCACCCCCACCCACCCTTTGAATTGAGCCGCATTATGAAAATAAGCACAACATATTGCTTTTCGGACCACATCCCAATCAAACCCACGCGATGTATTAGGAATTTTCAGTTTTTCTACAATATCTAGTAATTGGGATCTCGCCTCTCTAGCCTTGCGTAATCCCTTGACGTGGAGAAAATTGTCATCACACCAATCACCACGACATTGATTGGCTTCCCATTGTAGGTACACGTTGAGAAGCGTAAGGTGGTCCGACTCTGGCACAAGGAATTTCTCCCCGGCGGAATCACTTTCCTCTACTCTATCCTTGGGTCTAAAGAAAACAAATGGTACCGAAAGCATTGACACGATAGTCAAAACTTCATTTACGCATCCTATCTGCTCACCCATTAGAAGCATTTTAGCAAGGGGAGGATCAAGGGGGAACTCCACCATTTTCCAACCGAGACCCGTTAAACCACCCACATTGTTCAAAGCACCCAAGAGCCACAGCTGGTACATGGAGTTGAGAATGTTTTCTTGAGGTGGAGGATCCATAAAGTCGAAATCCAGTAAGTTGTCGACTTTTAAAGACTTGAGCAGCAAAATAACATTCCCGAGATTAACCCTCTGGATTTTCGGGACTGGGCTAGGAAGCATTTCATCTAGGTATGCACTCTCCGAGTAAAGTCAATAGCATTTTCTAGGTCCGGTTCTTCCAGCACGCTGGTCAGCAGAAGCACGACTAGCAAGGAACACTTGGAGAGCATCCATTCCCATACGAGGATTATAAACCTTTACTTTATTGTAACCTGTGTCGATGACGTGGAAGATTCCATCGACAGTCAAAGACGTATCCGCAATATTGGTGGCAACAATACACTTTTGAACTCCATCTTCGGCTTTCTGAAATATCTTGGCTTGTAGGTCAGAGGGCAGTTGGGAGTATATAGGAAGAATTAGCAGCTTTCAAAGTTCCTTTTTTGAGGAGGCAGTAAGTTGCCCCATGCTTTCGGAAAGAGTGTAACAGGTGGCCTCAATTTCATCCTGACCAGTCATGAAGATGAGTATATCGCCTGGATCAGTACTAGTGTTGTGGAAGGTCATGGCTTGCTTCAACTGGAAAAGTTCTTCCATGAATGAGAAATATAGGTGCACTCCCAAAAAAGTGGGAGAATTTCTGAGCATTAAGAGTCGCATATGTGACGATGAGATTGAAGTAACGACGCCTTGCCAGGACCTTCTTAAGGATCCCAAATAGCACATTTGTGCTCAACGAACGTTCGTGTGCTTCATCCATCACAATGACACTGTATTTTTCGAGATCAGAATCTTTAAGTGTCTCCCTCAAAAGCACGCCATCGGTCATGTACTTAATAACAGTATTGGGGCCAGTCACATCTTCAAAACGTATCGCGTAACCAACTTTATCACCGAGCTCAGTTTCCATCTCCTCGCTGACTCTTTTTGCAACGCTCACGGCTGCTAAACGCCTTGGTTGCGTGCAACCAACAATGCCACCGCCATTGGTTGTGAACTCATATTCTCCGTGCAAATACTGAGTCGGTTGGGTTGTCTTTCCAGAACTAGTTTCACCAACCACAACTACAACTTGATTTTCACGAATCACCTGTAGTAACTCCTCCTGTAAAGAAAAAATAGGCAAACGTTAAACGTAGCCACAAAATATTATGTGATTATCCTAAAATTATATATAGGTTCTAAATTAATTCATTTACTTGTACAAAAAAAAAAGGTTCTAAATTAATTCATTTACTTGTGGAACTTCATGATTATATACTAGTATTAATATATAGATTTTATAATTTTTTCAAGAATATTCATGTCTTATATTTTAGGCCAATCACATGTTGCGGTTCAATTTTATACTCAATTAAAATGAATTATGCATTACTACAAAAATATTAAGATGTGACCATCTTAATTATTTATAGGACCAGTCGGGATAAAATCCAACTATTTATTTGGCCCAGCAAACCCCCATACCCTCAAAAACTCGAAACCCCAGCCAAAATGATTCACGCGGTGGCGAAGCAAGCGGTGACCGCCGTCTCAACTCAGCTGAGTTCACAGCTGCAACAATGGAGGGGCATACGAGTGAAGGTCCGGAACAACAATTTAGATCAAGCGTTGATGATAATGCAGAGGAAGATGCAGTCGAGCGGGATCGAACGGATGATAAAGAACGAACAAGTCAAGCACATCAAAAACTCCGAAAAGCGCGTTTTGGCTAAGAAGAATCTGGAGCGGAGGCTTCGTTCGCAGGACCTCGCTCGCAAGCTCAAAGCCATTCTCGTACAGAAAGTCAGGTACAAATAAATTGTATCCCATATTTGTTTATAATGGTTTATGAATATGGAGTAATTGAAAATTTGGTTTGGAAATTTGAGAAATGTTGTTAAGTTTCTGATTGGTGGTGTAGATCGAGTAGGAAATAGTATTAATGTTTTTAAGTTAAAAAAGTTTTATTTTGGTGGTTTGAACTCTGGAATTTTGATTAGTAATTATACTAATTTTCAAATTTTAATTGATTTCGGGAACTCCGAGATTTAGCCCCAGTTTCTTTTAATGCTTAAGATAAGTTCAGATATGTAGTGTTAAGAAGACCAACAATATAATTTATTGAATGAATGGTGGATTCGTGGAGATGACAATTTTGATGGTGTAAATGTTGAAGAAGTATGTGAATGGCGGCTTAATATTCACATCTCTGGTCTCTCTGCTGCTGTGGTGTGCCGGATGGGTAGGTTGTGGTAGAACTATTTGCTTTATGGTAATTGCTTTAGTTACTATATATAGGGATGTTCGAGAGTAAGTCAGTAACTTCTTTTTATACTTTTCAAGCGAAAGAGGACATGAAAAAGAACACAAATACTGAGGAAATTATTTGTGGATGTTGATTGTCCTACAACAAATGGATGTGAACAATCTCCTATGTCAAGTAACTAGAGGGGGCTACACTCATCCATATATTGATCATTGCTATAATTTGACTTAACTGATCAAACTGTTTTCTTCACTTGGGAAATGAAAATGGAAATGGAAAGATGCGATGGATGGAGTGAATTGCATATTCTCTTGATGTTGCTTCGTTATTGTTCTTCCTTATTATGTAGGTGAAATAAAGTAGAAATAGAGAATCCATGTACAATACGTGTGATAAGTATTGGATAAGTTTTGCATTAAATGAAAAGGTTGCTGCATACATGTTATTCTCTTGTTAGTTTTATTATGAGCTGCCAACAATAGCAGAATGCTTTCGGCGAGTGAAATAATGTGTACTATATTCTGTTTCTCGTGCTTGTAGTTCTAGTTAACTGGGCTGGAAATCCTTTCATTTTTCTTTATCTGTATGTTCTCATGTTATAATTCTACTTATTTATTTCAAAACATAACATTCATCATCTTTTTTCTTGCAGGGGTCTCTAAGACTACTTTGTAAAGACTTCAGCATATGTGATTTGTTACTGCCATTTTGCCCTGTTCTTTTACTTCTTAATACCAGCGCATTGTAACTATGATGTGCAAATAGACGATGAATCGGTGCTGAAATGCTTTATTGCTTTATTTTGACATGGATTAGATGTTCAGGAGTTCAACTGTCTCTGGGTAATTGTCAAGGCATTGAGAGTTAGTGGACATCATATAATTATAATGCTATTTTTTTTCTTTTGTGCCAACTGAAAAACATTGTTGGATTTTTGTTCCCTCCTTAAAACTGTAGTTCTTCATTCCATAATTGTTTTGCTTTAATTACTTTGGTTTTCAGTAAATCATTTGTTCAAATCAGTAATAGCAATACAACACTTTCATTTCCAAAATGTACATAGAAGATCCAACAATCTCTTTTCATGGTGAGTGAGTTTGAGTGTTTTCTCAATAAGGGTAGCGTCTCTTCCATGTAATTTCCTTGCAATTTGAAGAAATCAGAATATGTCAAAATACATTTTGAATTGGACTCATTTAAGTCCAAGTAGTGCATTGTTTCTGCCCGAAAAGGTAATGTTTCAATTCTGAACGGATGCATAGGTTGAACCCAAGCAAGCCTGTGTCCTTTTTAACCAATGTGGAATAATAGCTCTTGCGTATACAATTGGAATTGAACACACTTCAATGTACCCAAATTTTAAGGACATTTTGTATCAACTTTATTCATGGTATTGAATAAGTAAATATATGGAATTGATCTCCACGTGAAGCTATGTGCTTTTTGATTTAAATTGCAAATATGAATGTACCTCACTCAATCAACTATTGAAAGTTTGCATTTAGATATGGGCTCAAAGTCTCAAACCCATGAATATGACCTGAAAACCATAAAACCCAACGGTCTTATCTGAACAAATTTCCAATTTATCCAAAAGAAAAAGTGACAACCTTATGTTCTACACTCTTTAAACTTTTCAAATTTGCTAGAAAGATGAGTATAATTTCTAATGCTTTGATGTAATTTTATTGGAACCAAATAACTAATTTATTTTTTCCTTTGAACTAGATTTGAGTTTCACGTTACTTGCGTGTGATAAGTGTTTTTTTCTTCAATATCAAGCTTGGAATGATTTCTAAACTTGATTTTTTTTTTTAATTAAATCAATTAAGGGTGAGTTTGACATGGTGATTGGGTCTGCGGAAAATACTTTTGTATATCTATCGTGATTTTAAGAGTGTTTGTGTCCCTCGATGTAATAAAGTTTGATCAATCGTGATTTTGTGTGTTTGACACCGCCACCATAATTACTTTTGAGATTTTCAATCACCGAAAATCATGCTTTTTCAAAAGCAACTAAATTATAGTTTTTGCAAAAGCAATGATTTTATGGTCATTATATATTATAAAATTTGATTATGATAAAATCAGTTATTGTAGAATTGTTTTTCAATCGCTAGCCCAATTTTTTGGACAAGTTTCAATTAAACTGAACTCGAAGCTTTTTCTAGTAAATTTAGTTGGTCTACCTTATTTTTTAAATTTAGGTCCACAATTAATATTATTTAAATAATATTTTTTGTGTAAAAATATTTAATAAACAACATAAGCTATTTAAATATAATTTATTAACTAGTAACAGAACAGTAAATGACTTTTGGCCCATGTTTGATGTTTCAATTAACTTTTCTCATTTTGTTTATACCAAACGCAGCATAGTAGACAGTGCGAGTGAGGACTTGACTAGTGGAGAGGTTTTCCGTAGTCTGTCCGAGGGTTTAAGAAATTAAAGAAGAAAACTGAGTGAGAAAGAAATTGGGGGAAAATCTATCTACTCCTGCATGCGGCCATGGACGAGAGCAAGAGAGTTCGCGTGGTATTCAAAGACGATGACATTTTGAACGAAGCACAGAAATCGGAAGGCTTGAATCGTAGCTGGCTTCTGTTGAAACCCCAACAACAACACGCCACCATTTCCGACGTGGAATCTCATCTCCTCCACGCTTTTCAACTCCACAATTCCTGCCCTAACGGCCTCCTCCTCACTGTAAATATGCCTTTTTACGAATTATTTCTCAATATAATAGATTTTGCTTTGTATATGTTTTAAATCTGTGAATGTCTATCATATTATTGGATTTTCTTGTTCCTGAAAAAGATCCTCTTTGATTATGCTACACTATATTGTGTATTTATTGACAAGTTACTAGAAAGTTGGTGCAGCTCATGAAAAAGGTTTAGTTTTGAGTTATTTTTGGGTTTATATCTAATTTTGAATATTTTATTATAGATATCTGGTTTTGTAGTACCACCGTTTGAATCAACTTGCATTTTAAAAGACAATGAAATTATCAGGTTAGTTCACTTAACTTGTAATTCTTTATTCAAAAATAGAAATTTGGATCTCCCTTTTTTTGTCTATGTTTATGGAAATCACGTCTTTTGGATTATAACTAGTTCTTATTTTTGGAGTCAGAGTAAGGAAGAAAAGGAACATTTTACATTTAGAGGGAAGAAATGCTGCAAATGAACTTGAGAAATTGGAAACTGTAGTGGAGCAACAACCTGCAAAGACTGGTGGTGTTTTGCTTTTGGCGAATGAGGAGTTTGTGAAAGAAAAAGGAGGTTATGAGAGTGAAGAGGAATCGGAAGATGACCTGTTAGAAGATGTGGGAAATCCTTTAGGCAGAAATGCAGATTCCAAAAATCGGAAAAGGAAAGCTGCTGAGAAAATACGAGGCTCTAAGTATGTGTGCACTTACATGGTTTAATTATCCATATATTATTTGCTCTTGCTGGTATTATTTCATAAATACTCATCCGCCTCCATGGGAAATGTAGGAAGAAGAAACAACGTTGTGAGGCTCCTGGAGATGATGCAAATGATGTACCTACAAACTCGTCTAAAGGTGGAGTGCTTAAGAAAAGGAAACTCATTTCTCGGAAGGAGAAAGAAACTGATTCAAGTTCTGAAGATGATGTGGAAAACAAGGAAGAAAGTGCTAAACTAAGTGACAAGAGTGATTTGCCTGTGCCTGGGACTAAGCGGTAATCGATATACAAGCTGTTTTTCGTTCTAGAAATATTTTAATCAAACTTTATCTTTTTTTATTACTATCTTTAACTGTTTAAAATACAAGGTCCAAGAGAATCTTATAACTCAAACTCTCTATCGTTAGGCATATCAAGAAACAAACAAAATCATAATTCAACTTGTATCCATCTTCAAATCTTGGCTTTTGATGGTTTCCAACTCTATGCATATCTCTTATTCATGAAACGCACTACATGACTCGCTAAGAAGGATCAGTAGTGCTAAACCATCTCATTTTAACTTCAAACACGAGAAGAGTTTTACAAACATGGAGTTATACAGATTAGAGAGGGTCCTAAAAGTCTACATGCTCTTGCTATTTACTCCCTCCGTTTTTTTTTATTTGTCGCTTTGGCAAACTTTTTTTGTTTACTTTATTTGTCGTTTTAGGATTTCAATGTAAAATTAATGTTCTTCTACCAATTTTACCCTTCTTACTAATATTTGTCATTAATGCTAATTAATGCTAAGATTATTTGATTAAAAGGGTATTTTGGAATTTTTGCTTACAAAAAGTCCTATTCATGACGTTCCTTAACTCGCGTGCCATCCACCACAACGCCAAATAAAAAAAAACGGAGGGAGTAGATTGAAGTGGAACATTCTTTTGAAAAGTTCAGAATCTGCGGTTTCGTGTCTAGCTGCTAATATTTATTTTCTGAACTGTCTCTTACAATTTTCCCCTCGGTAAACTGTTGTATTCAATTACGTATGCCCGTTTGGGACTACACCTGACTTGGGATGGGGAAAGAAAATAACTACAAGAATTGACATAGCTGGTTTCCTTCTTGTACTAGTAATATTTTATTTTTAAAGAGTTAAAAGAATTTGGTTTTATAAAAAGGTGTTTTAACTAAAACATTCTGAGATTGAACCCTAGGGCTCCATGAAGCCTTGAGAAGTTTTGCTGTTAAACCTCTCTTAAAGGGTCATAAATTACTAAAAGGAAAAAGTATAAAGTCAAGGAAAGCCTAATGACATTCCTTGAACACTAATGGTGAATTAACTAAAAAGAAAGGAAATACATTTTTAAACACTGATTAGCAGCTCTTGGGAAAAAATGAGCTGTTAGAGATTCAAAAGAATGAAAGATGAGGTCTTCAAAGAGATAAACTGACGTTTTATATGAGGAAAATGTAATGGAAAACGTCTCTTAAAGAGAGTGAGAAGGAAATGCCTTAAAAATTCTTGAGCTTCCAAGGATATTGTAGGTTCAAATATTTAACATTAATAGGGTTCCAAATTGAGTGAAGTTATCATAGGGTTGAGCTAACTAGTATATACATTGATGTCTTCTCATTCTTCTTCTTATTCTCCTTTCTTTTCGCCCTGCTCGATTATATATAATGCATCTTTGGGGCTTAATGGCTTATTATATTAATCACCACCCTTTTCAATTTTTTTATTTTTTCTTGTCTACACATAAATATGCAGAAATGCTGAAGTTCAGGGTAATGTTAAAGAGACTGAGGATGCAAAAGAAACAAAAAAGGTCATCTTCAGTACTATTTATGCAAACTGTTCTTTTTTATTGATAATTTATATAAACTGTTCCTCTGTTCCATTTATCAGTAGCTATTAGCTTTTGGTGGACAAAGTACTAAAAAACAAATTCTGATTGGTGATTCGTTTTTGTTATTGGAGAGCTTGATACTTGGGATACCTAACAAGAATCATGTAGTCTCAACTCTCAAGAGATGTTCTAAATAAAAAGCTCTGTTTTTTTTATTCATGAAAATAATTTCCACTTTCACCAGCATGGCATTCCTTTATTTCACTCTAAAATTCCCATTAGGGTTCGGTTTAGAGATTCTCTGCACATTTAAATGCATAATAGAGTTCACCTTTTGGAGGCATGGTTTATATGATACTTAGTTACCTTCTTTATTATTGAAATTCATTTCTGAAAAGTAGTTAGCTGTGATGCTATGTTTCTCATAATTCCTGCTCTCATTTCCAAGAACTAACTGTAAAAGTGCTGTATTTGTCTTGCAAGTTGCAGGTTCCAAGTAGAAGTGCTAGACGCAAGTATGCGAAGAGGCGGTGGATGCGAGAAATGGCAAATATTCAAAAGAAAAATGCAGTCTGCGAATCGGAGGGTCTGGTAAGCTATCAGATACTTATCTAAAACTTGTCAGAGTAATCTAATGTTTTTCAGACACTAAGTTGGCGTAAGTTTGCAGCGTAATTGGAAGGAGGACCATGCTAAAGTTGAAAGAAGCAATGGTGGCCAAGTTAAAAGACCGGTAAGTGAATCATACTTTCTTAACCGTTAACACCTTTGTGATGGAAAAATGAATACCTCAAACTTACAGCAAAAGTGGAAAAAACAAGCTACTGCTGAAAGAACTGAGGAGGATGGCCAACCAAAGGGACTGGTGAGTTATCATCTTTGCTTAGTGCTGTCGGTTTTTTGCCCGCGATTGTAATTGATACTGAGTACCTAGCAAAATATGCAGCTACATTGGAAGCAATCACCTCAGAATAATCTGTTTGTTAAGGGCAAAAAACTTCAACAACGAAATCAAAATGTTTATTTTCATGAACTTACCAATAAAAATGGTGATGGAGCTGAACAACCTAATCAAAGTGATAATGGACACGAATGGTCAAATCAAAATGCTGATGGGCATGAACAGGCAAATCAAAATGATGACATACATGAACAGCCAAATGAAAAGAATGTTGATGTACAAGAACAGACAAATCAAAAGAATGGCAATGCACAAGAACAGTCTAATCAGAATGGTGATGCATCTGAGCAATCAAATAAAGAAAGTGATGAGGGAAATGAAGTTGTTCCCATTGTAATAAGGCCAGGACACATCCGCTTTGAGCCTTTAGAGAAAGGTTTTACTCTCTGTCTTTGTGCATCTGTGTTCTTAACTATGTATTTATATAGAAGATAGTGATGGTTATAATTAATTTTTTATTATTGTTTCACCCGATTAGCTAATTGATAGAATTATGATTCACTGGTATTGACCCCTTTGATTTACAAACCAACATCATGTTTTCTGGCCTTGTGATTTTGTTTCGAAGTGACTTAACATCTTTTCCAAGTTTTTATCTCTTTTGCTGCTAGATTTCTGAGTGCAGAATCACTTAATAATAGCTTTTTAATGTTTCGTCTTATTGAGAGGCCCAAATTTCATGTTGATTTAGGAAATTGAGTCGCCTATTTGCCTTCTTGGATTACATGCCTTATTACCTACAGATTTCTCATATATGAATTTTTTTTGATGCAGAACAAACGGTCCAGCAAAAGCATGTACCTATGGTATGTTTTATTGCTTAGATTTAGATGTTGGTTTGGCCAATATTTGTATATTTTGTTGTATCCCTTTCGAAAAAGTATCCTCCTCTGGGTTTTCTTTAGGACTTCATCTCCTTTGGTCGGGCAGATGCACACACTAAAATATATCTTTACTGCAGTATATAATTTACTAAAATTTAGTTTGTGGGCTACTGAATAAGCTGTAAATACACTGATTTATGTTCTTCTCGCTAGTGATGTTGTTCATTAGGTTTGAGGACATTTTCAGACATTTAGATCCTAGAGTTTATAACATTGAATGAGGTTGTATTATATATGAGCCTTTTATGCTTGTGAGATGACCTTACTGAAGTAGCGTGAGAGGGAGACTTGTGTTGCTGACCCGGCCTCAAGGCTTTGATGAGTTGAGTGCACTGGAGAAATAGTTTTTTTATGAAATAACATTAATAATTTCAACACCATGGAATAACAGTAGCAACGTACGTTTCTCTTTTTAGGCAGACCAATTAGCCGTTGGCAAAACATTGTATTGACTTGTTAAGCAAATCATATCATATATTTTAGGGTGCCATGTTTGCTCAATAATGAATATTTGACTTCTTCATCAGGACAACTTCCAGTGGAACGGAATTACTAGCAAGAAGAAGGGCCAAAAATGGGGGAGTGAAAATTATTCATTTTCTTCAGGAAATGACCATAAAAATCGAGACAAAGATCATTCCGAAAGCGACAAAAAAGAGAAACAACTGCACCGAGTAATTGATTTTGATAAGCTTCCACCTCTTCCTAGCATGCCTAAGGTAAGATCCTTCTATTCTTTTTCCAGTTGTGGGCTTTTATGATTTGCTGACATGAACAATCTAAATTTCCAATGAGTAGTATTCTTACATATCTTTCTATAGCTTATATTTAGCACCCCCTTCCCTCCAAACAATGTTTCTTACACATTCTTCCTATCTTATATATTACACCTCCCCCATGCTGACATGTGGGATGTAGAATTGTTAATGCATTTGTCAAACTAACATTTAAAGCTTCTGGGTGGATTTCGCCTGCAAACAAACAAACAAACAAACAAACATCTTTATTCTCTAATCTGAATTATTTAATTTCATGTCGTTTGTGCAGGAAGGAGATCTCATTGCCTATCGTGTACTGGAGTTATCATCATCTTGGACCCCTGAGCTATCAGATTATAGAGTATGACTGAATTCTAAGAGGATACAAATAATACATTTCCTTACTATTTGACGCCATCAATAGGCTTTTTAAATTTCCTTTTCTTTTGACTTAGGTTGGAAAAGTATCTTGGTATGATACCAAATCCGATCAAACTCTTTTGGCGCCTGTGTCAGAATATCCAATTGTTTATAAGAAGACTGACGAGGATGAAGATCTACTACAGCCAGCTAACTCCCTTTATAAAGAAGATGGTTCATTACAGGTAAGCTTTGCAGATCATGATCATTCTTTAATATGTTCACTAAATCCTGATTTACAATAATTAGCCTACTGCAAATGCTGAGTATGCTACTTCTTCGATTGTATTGTCCACTATCCATTTTATGCAGATTGACTTTTTATCGCTTATTGATGTTCGTATCATTAATGGAGCCTCTACTTGGGTAAGTGAAGTTCCTGTAGGCAAAGAAAATGCACCAAAAACAGTGTCTCCAAGCACCAATGATGAACAAACAGTGATATCCAGTTCAGGTATGTGTCACTGTTCATTGCAATGCTTGAAATTTAATAAATTAGATTGTGTAAAGATCTCTAGTGAAAGCCACGGTGAATACCTCCATTCTAAAAATGACCCATTTGTAGAGTTTGGAGAATTAAACCAGGGTAAAGAAACACAGCCTTCTGCTGCAGGTACCTCTGTGTTTCTTCATTGTACAGTTCACAGCCATACGTTTTAAATGATGTCACACTAATTAACATTTTGTTAGAAAATGGTGGCGCGGACATCTGGGATCAAATCAGTGAGGCTCTGAGTGCCAAGAAGGAAGAGTTATCAACAAATAATAATTGGGGCAAATCTCCCAAAAAGGTGCAAGTATCCCAAAATGCCATAATCGTACGACCTCCACCTGCCAATAGTTGGGGAAAGAACACCAAGAAGGTACAGCCATCACAGGAAACTAGTTGGGGTAAGCAGAATTCAGGCGGTAGAACATGGAAACGAGGCAGTGCACTTGGCCCAACAATGGCTATCCTTAGATCAAGAAAGGATATATGAGGATGGGAACTAGTGTGTAATCGAGCATCTCCCGACGTTCATGTTTTATAACTTATATGTTTTTGTTTCTTTTCTTTTCCATGGCTAAACTTTTCCGCCTGTGTAAACTACTAACTAAATCCTGAGATTTTGTAAGGTTAGATATATTGCCGGAGCAAGAAATGGTGGTGTCAGAGCACTATTTTCTAATTTACCCTTTTTTTTTTGTTATTGATCAAAGAGCCTAAATTTCTCTCTTATTTAATCCACCAACTCAATGTCCTCTCTCTTGTTAATATAATATTGATTTCTTTTTCTTTTTTCATATTATATTTAAACATCAAAATAAATAAATTCTTTCATAACCTTTTAGATAACGTTTATCACATAACTGAGCAACATCTTGTTCTTCAGCATTTGTGAATTGCTGGAACGGCACTGCAACACCATATGTATAAATAATTTTTTAGTCTTCAAGCAATGAATTTCTAAAAATGTTAAAAGAAGAAAAAAATACAAACTAAAGAAAAAGAAATGGGGCTACTATTATACTAAGATTAATTTTTTTTTGATAATTATACTAAGATTAATTTGGGTGTGTTAAGTATTAAGAAACTATTCCACGCGTCATTTGATAAGGTGTTCAATGTAGATAGTTTTAGTACTACGACGTAGTTTCAATGTCGACAATTAAGTATTTTATAATTTATTAACGAGATAAGACAATTGAAATTGAGGACATATTTGAAAGAATTTTCACTTGTTTCTTGATTGTATCACTTGTTTCTTGATTGTAATATTTGTAACTCGTGTGTGGAGATTTAAACGAATTTAGTAGAGTCGAAAAACATTATTTAAGTTTGGTTTGGATTTTTTCATGTAGTTAGAAATTATTTTTGAACTTGATTCAATTGTTAAATGAATTCATCTCGTTACTTAATATTATTCAAGCTCAAAAAGCTTGATTTTTACATACATTTGGTCATTTTATAAATTTTTCTTAGGGTGATTATTTTATAACTTATCTAATCAAATTTAAACCGAGTTTTAAAAGTTATCAAAAGTTAATGTTGTGTTTAAATTTGATCGTGTATAATGAATCTAACTCAAAAGCATTTTTAATAATAAACTCAAATTAAATATCGAATCCCTAATGGTGTCTAGTCATTTAGGCTCACTAAAAATTTTGCTTAATTTTTTTGAACAGATCATTCATACATTCAATGTTGATAAAAAAAATGAAGAACTAAACTCATTCCAAGTATTGTTCTTTTCTTGGAAAAACATATTTTATATTCTTTTTCATGGACCTACTATATAGTATATATTGTGTTTTAGGTATAATTATTTGTAATTATTCCATGTTTAAACAAACTATAGAAAAGGAAAAAAATATTAATAATTCATTAATGGAACATAGAAAATTGAGTTGCCAACTAAAGGGTATATTTTGAAAAGTAGGTAAGTATTCGTGATGCCTATTTTTCTTACTTTATTACCAAATATTAGAAAAAATAGAATTTTCTTCTTGTAAAAATACGAATTGTAAGTTGTTTAGATCAATTTGCAAGTATTACCGATCGGTTTATCAATTTTCCTTTTAGATTTTGGTATTACCGATCGGTTTATCAAACCTAACCAGTAACCGAAATTATATATTTTGATAGTTTTTTATTTTTATTTTATTTTCTCATCCTCGCTAGAAGACCCCCCCTTCCTTTATCACTTCGATGAAGTTCGTATGTCCGTCCGCCTCTTCCGGTTCTTTCTTCGCCGTCTGTTCATCTCTTGGCAATGATTCATCGTGCCCAGTTAATTAAAGGAATCAGATATTGATTCAGCCGAATAATTTATTTCCCCTCAAGTTCTCTCCATAATTTTACTTGAATAGATAAAATTGCAGCTTTGCTTTGTTTCGAAACATTACACATTATTGAGTGGTGTATGAGTATTAATTGGGGCATGAATTGTTAGTTATATGTAACTTGAATCATTGATTATAAATATTATAAAAATATACTACTATCTTGATTGAATTTTAAAAAAAATAAGTTGATTAATGATTTTATCTATCTATAATAAATATGTTTAGAGAAAAAACATGTAAATATTTAATATATATACTTTTAAAGTTTTGAAAATTAGAAAATATTTTATAATAATAAATGTTTTCTTTTTGTAAAAAAATGGGACCTCTATTTTAAATTTCCCCTAGAGCCCCTTAATATGCCGGACCGGGACTGGCCTTCACGTTTTAACTAAAACAAATAAAGAAGTTGCCCTATTGGTCTATGAAGCATAAGATGATATAGTATTGCAAAATCTTTGGTATTGAATGTAGACAAAGATATAGATGAACAAACAGAAACTTATTCACTGTACAGTCTCTTCTTCTACAATTAAAAATGTGACTTTTCTCCTTACATCTCACAAGCAGAACCAGAGTAAGTTATCCTCTGCTTTGGGATGCCAATGCTACTCATTATAACTGCACTGCAGCCATATGTTCAAATTCAAAACATCTTTACTATTCTGCATGTATATTTCCTCACACAATATACATTTACTTGATCCCATGATCTAATGCCTTCCCTAACGAGAAACGAGCCAAGTGCTTGAGGAGATGCGCAGGTTCCTCACCTTCCTTCACTATCTGAAACAACATCGGAAAAGCACAATTCAAGAACTTACATATTGCTTAAAGAACAAGTTATAAGCCCATTGTTTCTCATCCAATATAACTATAGTACATTTAGCAGCATCAAGAAGAAAGAAAGACGACAACATAGAACTAACTCCCACGATTACGAGAAACATCCCCGGACATGTTCATGTTATGGAACAAGAACCTCTTTTCCAAATGTAAATGAACATATTTTGGCACTTTATAATTTAAATTTTCCCAAAAGCCAAACAAACAACTTTTCTATCTCTTTACACAAACTCTACTGTGATTTGAGATAAACAAACATATCTCACATAACAAACATGACTTGACACAAAGTCTTACACATCTTACACCTACAACCTAAACTCTTCCAAAAAAACTATTTCCCAAACCACTCTCCCAAAACCCAAACAAACATGCCCATAGCGTTTCATTGATAGTGAAATAAACACACACATACATATTGCATAACAATATTTATATAATTCAACATATTTGAAAATTGGTGCAACTTAGATTTCGTATTTATTTTAAACATACAATCATAACTAGACACATCTATAACACACACATGCATACATAGATAATAGCATGTGAATTAGGATAATTCTTACCTATTATGCACACAAATCCTAGATTTGTGGACTTAATTTATTGTTCATAATTTTAAAATATCATTAGAAACATAGCAGCTGTAATGCTTTGCACACCAGAGAAGGGGCTTAGAGTGCTGCATTATCTCGACGCTAACATTATGCTACGTGCTATGCATCCAAAAGTGTATCTGCACATACATCATACTATCTCATAATGGCCTCCATTTTCTAAATTCCAAGAGGCCCTAAATTTCAAACTTCGGTCTCAAAACTTTTGCATGCATATGTCAAGTCTTAAGGAACATACATTATTTTCAAAACTACCTACATTCAACCTTCTTACAATACCAATCAAGTTATACACCTCACTCTTTTATTAACTCACACCAAGTGACTAAAGTAGTTTTTAATGATAAGCAGCATAAGCTTTCAGTTAAGTCAATCACAAAATTAAAATTATACAGATATTGTTCAATTTAAGAGTACCAAGTACCTGAATTTGAGCATCCTTGCTAAAACCCTTCTCGATGAGAAAATTTTGACCAACATTCTCCAAATTGGCACGGCTATCTTCATGCCTGATATCAATCCTATTCCCGATTGACTGACTATGACTTCCTTTCGATGGCACCTTACTCCCTATCCATATATATAAAACATCAGCAATTTTTGTGCCACAATTTACTGCGGGCATAAGTATGATATAAATGGATCTAGAATCAAGGATGCCACAATGCATGTCCATTTTCTGCATAGAGGGCCACTGGTAAAATACTAGGTTAGTTGCTTCTTCTATTTTATTAGTCATATCATCATCTGATCTAAAATTTAACGTGTCATACTTCTTCTTTTCATCTTGTAACCGACTCACAACTTCATCATCATTCGCAAAAGAAGCTTCGCTACTAATATCATTACATTCAACATTTTCCATCACATCATCACCCAAGTACCTCGTCAACTTATCCGAAATTTGAGATACTTCATCAATGGAGGGCAAGTTCATCTGAGGAAGCTTGCTCCCCCTACGCTCTGCCAAGGAGCGAAAACTATCTCCAGAGTTCAAACTCAAATCAGTTTCTATTGAAATATTACTAGCAGAAATTGCCTCTTCTGGTGGAGGCGAAGTTGCATTATCAAGTAAACATGTACTATCATCTACAGAACCAACACTCTCCTCTGAAGGACCACTCTGTCTAGATTCGAATCCATAAGGAGATGGCTGAGCAGATACAAATGATAAGTCAGACCAGTTAGAAGATGAGGGCGAAAAGGTAAATGAACTTGCATAATCAGAGGTTGAAGGTGAGATTGATGGCGACGTTGAATTGGACTTCGGTTTACTAACAAGAAAAGAAGAAAAAGATTCAACCAAACTGAATGACGGTGACCTTGACAGTGAAGCATCAGAATGAGGAACAGTAAATCCCACCTCTTTCAAGTTTTTTCCTGTCCAATCTAGGTTGCTTGAAGCAAATGAATCTGATGAATCAGACTTACTACTTGATGGCAATGAAAGATCAGTAGGAGAAACAACATCTTCATCTTCGCTGCAAGAATTCAATTTAGATGAAGCGATAAGTTCTTTAACAATACCACTTGCAAACTTTCTCCTCAATCTATTCCAACGATTCTCTCTGGCAGGAAGACATGTTTCGGGTCCAGCTTCTGATAATGGAAAAGGTGGAACTACCCCACCCGCAAGTGCTTTATGAAAGATTTCAAAATCCAAATCATATTCAGCCATCTTCCTTTGACCAGGACATGATAACCTCTTTCCCTCCTCGGACTTCACATGACAACCATTTGGTAAACTTTTGCTGCAACTGAGAGCATCCCAGAACTGAAGTGCCTCTTCACCTTCTTTAACAGTTAAAACAGGACCTTGGACTCTTTCATAGCGGAAAATTTGAGAGGCAGCTGCCCTGGCGTTATCTGACATCACTGAGGAGCAGTGCTTTCCAATCCAGACATATAAAGCAGAAGGAATGTGAATAATGAATGCTCCACGAGAATCAAGTCTTCCTGCACCTGGTTCACACAACATTTTGGGTACAAGATGGAGAGGGTCATATGGTGAGTGAGGTGCCATTCTATACATCCTAAGCACAGAAGTTGGGCTCGGTGGAAGTGCATGTACACGCTTCTGGCACTGCAAAAGTTGGCAAGCAAATCCCACGTTAGGATTAGTCACTCCTCTGGCTGCTTTGACGTGCTGAAATGCATCATCAAAGCTTTGTCCTTCTTTCCACATAAGATATGCAATGACCAACGAGGTTGATCGAGACACACCCTGACAACAGTGAACGAGGACACGCCCATTTTGTTCTCGTACATCTTCAAAATAATCAAACACATCATAGAGAATACTAGTAATATCTTCAGATGGGCAGTCCTGCAGCCAAAGTGTCTTGTACACGAGCTCATTCTTGAAATATTCTGGGCAAACAAAACCAACACAGTTGAGCACATGGGTAATCCCATTCTGGCGGAGGATTTCTCGATTCTTGGCAATTGCATCACTTCCCAAATATATATGATCTAAAATTCTTGAGCATTCCTTATCAAAAAAAGCTAGTTTGTCTTTCCTAAACTCAAACT
The DNA here is from genome assembly GCA_034814905.1 of Penstemon davidsonii. Classification (NCBI taxonomy): domain Eukaryota; kingdom Viridiplantae; phylum Streptophyta; class Magnoliopsida; order Lamiales; family Plantaginaceae; genus Penstemon; species Penstemon davidsonii. The sequence goes on along the minus strand of JAYDYQ010002533.1, from coordinate 31,737,678 downwards.
CTCTTGGAGGTTGATCTGAAGTTGAATTTTCACGGGATGTAACTGATCCGGACTTTGCACCAGGAGTTGGAGGATTTGGCCATATACCAAGATCGTCTGACCCAGCTCTCGGCCATTCCTCGACACTAGGTCGGGCGATAGAAAGAGGCTGAAGAGGTGGCAAGCAAGCCCGGGCTTTGCTGTTCCATTGCGGCTTAGAAATGGACTTCCTTGGTGGCCTTTCAGTCCATGATACTGACCGTGAAAATGTTTTCCAGCTTCCATTAGAGGCCTGATCCTTTTCTTCTTCCCTCAACATTTCAAAATTTATGGTAAATCTGTAAAAAAGATAAAGTAGTACTGTTATAGATACCCCATACTACACATCAGTATCAAACTCAAGATTGCAGGAAACTATACTAAAAATTAAAACTTCAACAAGCAACCCTTTCATAAAATTTCCCCAAAATAAGCCTTGAAGTCAAGAGAATTAAATTTATCCAAAAAATGCCCTAAAAATCCACCGTGATAAATCTTCAAATAATTCCTACAATTATAATCAATACTGAATTAGGTATTCAATAACAAGCAAAAATAAAAATAAAAATATCAACTAAATTTTCTTAGTAAAACCTTGACCCTAGATTCTTTCTTTCTCTTGACAGATAAAAGAAAAGAAAATCTAACACATATACGACTGAGCCCACTACATATAGCTATCGGTTGGGGGAAAAATCAACATAAACTACAAAAAAAACCAATTCAACATTAGACTCAAAATATAAAATAAGCAAAACACACAAATCAATTCGGAGAAAATACCACTTACATGGAGTAGTTTACTGGTTGCTAAGCAAAGAACATTTGATTAGTATAATAATAATATACATATAGTAAACAGATGGTGAATGATATTAAAATTTATATTGTTATGGAAATAGAAAAGAAAAGAAAGAAAAGGAAACAAAAGGATCCCGTTCAACGAAGAGTCGCGGAAAATAAAGAGAGGGGAGAGTCGCAGGTAAGGTAAGGTAAAAATAAGGTAAGCCAAAACAAAAAGCGGAGAACACAGTTGGCAATTCTACAGATCTGGAATGGAACTGGTCAAAATTGCCACGTCAACGTTGGATGACCCATATTTAATTTAATTTTAGGGTTTTTTTATCTTTTGCATTAAAATTATTTTGTCGTTTATATTTATTTTCCCATTTTGTTGGTCATGGTGACGTTATTTTTATTATATACATATTAGGCATAAAATTCATTTGATTATTAATAATCTTGAACTTGATCGAGCACGAGTCCAACTTGACTAATTTGATAATTTGAATATATATATATATATATATATATATATATTTGTCTCATAGACTTGAGTTTGAACTAAATTTTGAAAGATATCAATTTATAGTTTGTAATATAATTTTAATTAGGTTTGCATGAATAAAATGAACTCAAGTCCAACATAACATTGATTACTTGATATAGTCTAAAAGCAGCCCGAAAGAACCAAGCGCGAGCAACGTAATCTATAAATGGGGAGCTTCCATGCAAATCATCACCTCGTAAAGACCCAAAGCATGAACTCATCTCTAAAGATTGAACTTATCAAGGCGACATGAAAAGCGAATTTAACTATATGCTTACATTGTTATCTTGAACTAGTAGCAATCCACATTGAATCAAATCTACAAGAAAACTCTAACAAAATTTAACAGAATCATAAATAATTCCGAGAAAATCCCCAAATGATGTGTCCAATCATGGAGCATAACAACATGATTCCAGTAACCATTTTTGGGCCATGGGTATCTCCAAGGTACATTCATTCCCTAAAGCATTATTCACATTCAAGAAACCTTATCCCTCATTGCTCTCATTTTCGTAGGATTGTCAATTGAGCCTAACAAATTTGATCTGATTCTACTCAAGTATGAACCCGATTGAGTTTAAGCCATTTTACTGGGCTCTATTAAGTTATGAGCCGAACTTGAGCTTAATGAGGCTCAATCCCAATAGCATCTTGCAAAATTTACATATTCAAACAATTCTACATGGTGTACAAAACTAATGTTTCTTTAACGAGGTAATGAAGTTCATATAAGTAAACTTAAATTTTAGGAATAAAATTTGAGAATACTTTTGTGTTTCTATACACTCAAATGTTATTTACGAAAACTTAGACTTTGATTAGTATTATGTAATTGAGTTTAATGACTTTATTTGGATTTTGAAATGTTGGTGTAGCTACTTATAGTTGAGTGGGGTGCAATGACCACACTCAGTTTATGCACTTTGTATGGAAATTATATGTGTAATACAAGTAAAAATTAAGTATATCTTCCAATTGCTTTAAATGGACCTCACTTAATAAAATTAAAATTACATGATAATGGGGTCATGTTTTAATTAAAATATATTTGTCTTCCACTAATAATAACATATTTTTTGTATGAACTAATATGTTAATAGTAAAAAGAAAATCTCAATTTTTTTGGGTTGTGAGATACTTTTTCCATATTAAAAATCATACCAACTTCACAACTCTTTAATCTTTAATTTTTATCCCCTCAAACAAAAAGTCATTAACAAAGAAAGATGCAATCAAATAACTTGTAATCCAAGAAAATATATCGGGTTAGGTTTTTTGGATTAAAAAAACAAAAAATCATTGTTAAAGGTAGATACAAGGTATGAAGCACTTATATTTATACAAGTGAGTTATACGATATTTGTTAGCATGTAATATTTTATATTGAAATTTTCTATAAAGAAAGTTTTTTTTTTGAGAAGTTCAATTTATAACAAACTATCAAGTTATAGTTTATTCTCAAGAATTTGGTCCACGGTTTGAATAATTAACTTTGTTAAAAAAATTATTATGTTTAAATTTTTCCTCGAGTAATCTTCATTGGACTTAAGAGTTTAATAGTATAATATTATCGTTAGAAAATATATTTACAAAAATTATACTCTCTTAAATTACAATGACCCAATAAAATTATATTTTGGCTACGCCACTGTTAATATGCTAGTGATACTGGTATGAGATTAATATTATAGTTTAGTGTATAAGATTCATTTTGTTTAAGTAATTTATAATTCTTTATGTAAGGATCTATTGTAGCTAGCTTGGTATAAATTTGAAGTTCAAATAAATATGTGAATTGTGAGTCGAGTTTGTGCCGTACCAACAAAATATATGTAACTCGGGTTTAAGGTTATGATCACCCAACTCGATGATATTTGACTCTGAGTATTTGACTTGAAGCTGCTCAAAGCCCAACTCACGTAGTTCGATTGGCAGCCATGAATTCAGACCCTTTGGCGAAGCTAAAGGAACCAACAAGCTCAAAGGCCTTGTTTGGAAAGAGTTTCGCAAAGGCTTTTCGAATATCTTAAGTGTCAGGTCGAGGACGAGGCCATTGTACTGACAAAGTACCCCCCTCAACAGTCAGAATAAAGTCGGTATCCATCTATAAAAAATGTGGCATGGTATTTTCCTATTGAAGTATTTATTGTGTTTTTTTTTTTTTTTTCTTGAGGTGATTATATTTTCAAACTACTATTGGAGATACATAACCAATATAGATATTTAATATATTTGATTTAATTTTAAAAAGAGTATAATCGCAACAAGTGATGCAACTATTAATCAAATTATGAAAAATTAAAAAGGTAAATATGAATTATAGTATGACATTATATGAAGTTTGCAATCCGTATCCAAAATATATAATATCAAAAATAATAATTCGAGTATTTGACAGTATAGTATATTTGGGCTCTTCACGATGACGAAACCCAAAACATTCTTGGGCGAGTAGCATTTTGGCCTGAAATTTTAAGTCCAGTTAACTTAATACCTATTTTTTTTTTATTCTCCATAATTTCAAAATCAGCAGTCTCAAATTTCTCAGAGCGCGGACTTGGATTTTGGGCCCCCAAGTCCCTTTCTTCTTCTTCTCCTCCCCCGCTCTTGCTCTCTCCTCTTCTTCCATCGCCGAAACCCCTGTAGGTGGAGCTCAAATGCATCCGTTTTAAGGAAACCCAATTCGATAAATGTATAAGAATCTTGGCTTGCAACGCCTCATATACCGTTCTCGCATTTCCACCTATGTGAAAACTGGCTGCATTGACAAGGCAATCCAAGTGTTCGACGATATGTCTCAATCAGAATGCAGGGTGTTTTCAATAGACTACAACCGCTTTATTGGCATCTTGATAAAGGACCGTCGCTTTGAGCTAGCTGAATACTATTATAACTCCATGAGTCCAAAAGGGTTCTCTTTAAATTCCTTTACTTACTCCAGATTCATTTCCGCTTTATGTGAAGTTAGAAACATCGAGCTTATTTGTAGACTTTTCGAAGATATGGATAGGCTGGGGATCATGCCTGATATGTGGGCTTGTAATATATATTTGAATATTTTATGTAGTGAGAATTTAGTGGAGGACGCATTAAAGTTGTTTAGATTAATGGGAGAAAAGGGTCGGGAGCCTGACGTGGTGAGCTATACAATTATAGTTAATAATCTGTGTAGAGTTAAGAGACACAATGAGGCAGTTGAAATGTGGAAAGTTATGATCAAGAAGGGTCTTGAACCGGATAATAAGGCATGTAGAGCGCTTGTGCTCGGGTTATGCAATAACGGGAAAGTTGATTTGGCTTATGAGCTTACTGTGGGGGACATGAGGGGTAAGGTTAAGTTTAATGCAGTAATTTATAATGTGCTTATAGATGGGTTCTGTCGAGCAGGTAGGGTCGATAGGGCAAGAAAAATAGCAAAGTTTATGAGGGTGAATGGGTGTGAACCTGATTTGATTACTCACAATGTAATGTTGGATTATTACTGTAATGAACTAAAGTTGGATCATGCAGAGAGATTGATTGAGAGCATGGAGAGGAGTGGGAAGGGACCTGATAGTTACAGCTATAATGAGCTCCTAAAGGGTTTATGCAAAGACAATAGAGTAGATAAGGCATATATGTTGCTAGTTAACAAGATGGAGGCTAAAGGGCTTGTAGATGTTGTATCTTATAATACAATTATTAATGCTCTTTGCAAAACTGGTAGTACTAGTAAGGCTTATAAGCTATATGGAGAGATGGGAAGGAAGGGAGTTTTTCCGGATCTGGTAACATTTACTATTCTTATAGATGCTTTTTTGAAAGATAGCAAGCCAAATGTAGCCAAGGGACTTCTTGATCAGATGACGATGATGGGTCTATTTCCAAGTCGTGCACTGTACACATCAATTGTCGACCATCTGTGTAAAACTGGTAGAATAGGAGTGGCTCACAGTATTTTCAATGATATGGTAGAGAAAGGAATTGGCCAGGATGTAGTGTCCTATAATGCCCTCATCAGTGGATACTTCAGGGCTTCTAAAGTAAGTGAAGCCATGCATCTCTATGAGGAGATGCAAACTAAAGATGTGTATCCAGATGAGGTGACTTTCAAGTTGATTGTGGGAGGTCTCATAAAGGAAAAGAAGCTTCATTTGGCTTGTGGAGTTTGGGATCAAATGATGGAGAAGGGATTTACCCTTGATAAAGATTTGTCGGAGATTCTAATAAAAGCAATGAAAGGGAAAGAAGTGTCATAAGGTAAGCAGTAGTGTCCTATTACTTTACGCTCTAATACTTTTGCATTTTATTGTGCATTTTGTTTTTTTGTGCTTATCTGCAGTTTGAACTTACATTACTCTAGAAGAAGATAGTTGTGCCAATTCCAATAACTTCACAGTTAATAATTTGAATTAGGAAAGTAGTGCATATCCGTTAAATATTGTTGGATGCCAAATGCAAGAGTTGGACTAACAGTGTTTGGAACTCTGTTTCCTCTTTTTCAATCTTTAGAGGCACTACCCTTTCTTTTTTGTGGACAAATGACGAAAAAAGAAATTAGAATAAATGAATATTAAGGAAAGTGAGACACTTCCCTTTTTGTGGCATATCCGTTAAATATTGTTAGATGCTTACATCTAAATCTACTATACAATTTGTTCTAGCATCACATTTGTGCAAATTACCGTGTTGAAAAACTATTACAGTGTTGATACATGCAGGAACATGTCTCGATGAGTAGGAAGTGCTAAGGCAGAAAACTCAGGTCTTTGGCTGCCATGTTATTAGATAGTGCAAGTATTGGGTCTGGATGAGTCCTCCTGCATCCTGATGTAGCAGGGTCATTTGACTTTTGTTCCTTCGACCTCGATTGGAGAACAATTCAGGAACTTCTCAATGTTATGCTCGTCACATGTGGTACTTTCTTTTGCTTTCGAAAGCATTGATGAATTGCTGATGGCTAATCTTAAGTAACCAAGACACTGAAATATTCATCACTTAATATTAGCTGTCTTACTTCGGCAATTAAAGTTACTTTGTTCTTTATCACTTAGTTGAACATTTAGCTGGATTCAATCATGTTTGCTGAAGTCCTAGCTAGTTTAGGCAGTTAAATGAGCTTTTTTCCTATCTGCTTACTAATGGATCTATGACATATCTCTCTAAAAAATGTCTGTCACTTTTGTCTTTCTTCTTTCATTCTATTTATAAAAGCATATGCACGTGCATTGTAAAACCCTTATTTAAAGGCATTTGTCATTGTTTATAACAATTTGTTCCACAATAAAAGAATTCCAATTTTGTAGCTAAATTGACAAGAGACTGAGAGTCCTGCTTACACGGGGAGAGCGAAAGATTCAACATGGCTGAGACCTGGAGAATCCAACACAATCTCTAGTCTTGTGAATTTTTAGAAAGCAGAATATGCAATCGTTTCAGATAGAACAAAAATGATATCCAGGTCGATTTATTCATACTTTCTGGTAAAACCTAAAAGGCTGCTGTCTCAAAATCGCAATGTTCATAGTCATTTTCTTTTTGCTTCCTCAGGTATGGTAATAATGAGTGGAGTGACCAAGATAGATTGGTCCAAGTTTACACAATGGTGACGAAGTGATAAAAGGAATTCAAATGTCAGAGAAACTTGCGATAAGACAACAATAAATCAGTGAGTGATGCAAGTATATCACTGCATATGAAATCGCAAAATGGAAGACCAGGGTGCAGGGCCGGTCCAACATATTTATATAACAGAACGTATGGTAGGTCACAAATTGGGAGAATTTGTACCTACTTTAAATTTTCGAGGACATTATCTCTTAACTTAGCCATGTTAGGTTCTTTAACCATTGTTGTAGCTCACCATATGTATTCCATGCCCCCTTATCCATATCTAGCTACTGACTATGGTACACAACTGTCATTGTTCACACATCGTTGAATAAGAGTTCCATTGATCATTCAATTTCGAATTCATCTTAATCTTATCAGCATTGCCAACTCATGCATTAACAAAAGTAATGTCCGCTATTAGGGGGTCTTAGATGAAATTTAAAATAGGGGCCCCATTTTTTTACAAAAAGAAAACATGTATAATTAGAATTCATTTTCTTATTCTTAGAACTGTGAAAGTATATAGGAGTATTAAGTATTTACATGTTTTTTGTCTTGGCATATATATTAAATCACAAATCAGCTTAATATTTTTTTTAAAAATTCAATCATAATATATGGGGGGGGGGGGTGGGGGGGGGGGGGGGAGGGGGGGGGGGGTGGGGGGGGGGGGGGGGGGGGGGGGGGGGGGGGGGGGGGGGGGGGGGGGGGGGGGGGGGGCCGGGGGGGTGGGCGGGGGGGGGTGGGGGGGCGGGGGGGTGGGGGGGGGGGGGGGGGGGGGGGGGGGGGGTGTGGGGGGGGGGGGGTGGGGGGGGGGGGGGGTGGGGGGGGGGGGGGGTGGGGGGGGGGGGGGGTGGGGGGGGGGGGGGGTGGGGGGGGGGGGGGGTGGGGGGGGGGGGGGGTGGGGGGGGGGGGGGGTGGGGGGGGGGGGGGGTGGGGGGGGGGGGGGGTGGGGGGGGGGGGGGGTGGGGGGGGGGGGGGGTGGGGGGGGGGGGGGGTGGGGGGGGGGGGGGGTGGGGGGGGGGGGGGGTGGGGGGGGGGGGGGGTGGAAGGGGGGGTTGAGGGGGGTGGGGGGGGGGGGGGGTGGGGGGGGGGGGGGGGGGGAGGGGGGGGGGGGGTGGGGGGATTGTAGCTTTCTAAACCACCCATTATATGAAAAAACATACTAAGAATAGGGTGGGCCAGATGGCCATTAAGTTGGACCTTAGCAAAGCCTATGATAGAGTTGAGTGGGAGTTTTTAAGGGCAGTAATGATCCGGTTAGGTTCTGATTCACATTTTGTTGAGCTTGTTATGACTTGTGTTTCTTCTGTTACTTACTCTTTTGTCCTAAATGGGGTGAATTTTGGTTCTGTTAAGCCGGAAAGGGGTATCCGTCAAGGAGATCCCCTTTCCCCTTATCTCTTTCTCTTTTGCGCAGAAAGCTTGAGTTCTCTTATTTGTCAGGAGGAAACGAGAGGACACTTGGAAGGCATCTCTATATGCCGAGGAGCGCCTAGAGTTTCTCATCTTCTTTTCGCGGACGACACTCTGATCTTGTGTCAAGCTACGGAAGAGGCCGCTATTTATGTTAATAATCTACTTCTTGCATATGGCTTGGCTTCGGGTCAGAACATTAATTTTGAGAAATCTAGTGTTGTGTTTACTAGGAATACAGATGAAGACGTTATTGCTTCGATCCTACAATCCCTCCCCATTCGTAGAGAGCTTAAACATGAGAGGTATCTTGGCCTTCCCCTTTCAGTTGGGAAATCTAAACGAGAAGTATTTGATTACATTAGAGAGCGGGTTTGGAATCGACTCCAGAATTTGAGATCCAGAACTTTGTCAAGGGCAGGTAAAGAAATTTTAATTAAGTCTGTAGTTCAAGCAATTCCATCTTATCTTATGGGTTGCTTCAAGCTACCGGGCTACTTAATTAAAGAAATTGAGTCTTTGATAGCTAGTTTCTGGTGGGATGAAAATAATACGAAGAAAATACATTGGATCAAGTGGAATTCTCTCTGTTCTAGTAAAAGGGATGGAGGAATGGGCTTCCGTGACTTGGAATCATTTAATACCTCTCTTCTTGCAAAACAGGCTTGGCGTATTATGACGAATCCTAATAATCTACTTAGTCGTGTTCTAAAGGCTCGTTATTTTCCAAATACAGATCTTTTAGATGCTCCTTTAGGGTCGGCTCCCTCTTTAACTTGGCGTAGTATATGGGAATCCAAGAGATTAATCGCTTCAGGTATTCGGTGGAGAGTGGGCAATGGTAGTGACATTCGCATTTGGGGCATGAATTGGCTTCCGAGAGCTCATTCCTTTAAAGTTATTACTCCCCCTCGAGTTCTCCCGGCTAATTCATTAGTTAGTGCTCTTATGGACCACTCAAGCTGTAATTGGAATAGACAATTAATTGAAGACTTGTTTATTAATGAGGATGCGCAGCTCATTCTTTCTATTCCACTTAGTAGAGGAAGTTGTCATGATCGCATTATTTGGCATTTTGATTGCTCGGGGTCCTTTACGGTAAAATCGGCTTATAATTTATGTCGCTACTTGAAGGAATCCGAGCTTGAAGCCACCTCCGGGAGTACTAGTTCACGAAATAAATATAATTGGCTCAACATCTGGTCCTTAAAGACACCCCCGAAGGTTAAACAGTTCATTTGGTCATGTTGCAAGAACACAATTCCTGTTCGAATGGCCCTTCGTAATCGGAAAATTGTTCATGATGATATTTGTTTTCGGTGCGAAGGAGAAGCGGAATCCACTTTACATTGTATTGTTCGGTGTACTTATGCTAGACAGTGTTGGGCTCTATCTGGTCTTGCGTTTTCAGATTATTACTGTGATTCAGCTGATTTCATGGACTGGTTTACACATCTTTATTCGAAATTGGATGCAGCCGAACTCGGTTATGCTTCTACTTTGGCTTGGTGGATTTGGTTTAGTAGGAATAAGTTTCTATGGGAGAAAGTTGTCTTTGAACCGGCTGACGTAGTCTCATTTGCTCGTAAATTCTACGGTGGGTTTAAAGAGGCTTTTATTCCTTCTCCTATCTCCAACTCACTCAGACCCGTGCGTGCTAACTGGACACCTCCACCTCCGGGGGCTGTGAAAATAAATGTAGACGCAGCAGTTGTTGAAGGACAGGGAAGAATAGGAATTGGTTGTGTAGTTCGGGATCATGTTGGTACTGTTTTGGACTGGAAATCCGAGATGCTTGACTCCTTTTTGGAACCTGTAGCAGCGGAAACCAAAGCAGTAGCTCGAGGACTGGAATTGGGTATTGCAAAAGGCTGGCAGAATATCATTCTGGAGAGTGACTGTATTTTGGCAGTGAATGGTATCTTGAATCACCAAACTTTTAATCAATTTCATCCCTTGGGCCACTTATTTGAAGACATCAAGTATTTAGCTAGTAGCTTAGAATATTTTATTTGCTCCCATGTATTTAGGGAGAGTAATTATGTGGCTCATGCTCTAGCTAAAGTAGCGCTTAGTATTTCCCCTCCTACGGATGAGCTTCCGAGCTTTGTCAAAAATCTTGTAACCAATGATATTATCCATTAATGATATCTCACACTTTGGATTCAAAAAAAAAAAAAAAAATCTCATACCAGTATCACTAGCATATTAACAGTGGCGTAGCCAAAATATAATTTTATTGGGTCATTGTAATTTAAGAGAGTATAATTTTTGTAAATATATTTTCTAACGATAATATTATACTATTAAACTCTTAAGTCCAATGAAGATTACTCGAGGAAAAATTTAAACATAATAATTTTTTTAACAAAGTTAATTATTCAAACCGTGGACCAGATTCTTGAGAATAAACTATAACTTGATAGTTTGTTATAAATTGAACTTCTCAAAAAAAAAACTTTCTTTATAGAAAATTTCAATATAAAATATTACATGCTAACAAATATCGTATAACTCACTTGTATAAATAATAATTGCTTCATACCTTGTATCTACCTTTAACAATGATTTTTTGTTCTTTTAATCCAAAAAACGTAACTCGATATATTTTCTTGAATTACAAGTTATTTGATTGCATCTTTCTTTGTTAATGAATTTTTGTTTGAGGGGATAAAAATTAAAGATTAAAGAGTTGTTGTGAAGTTGGTATGATTTTTAATATGGAAAAAGTATCTCACAACCCAAAAAAATTGAGATTTTCCTTTTACTATTAACATATTAGTTCATACAAAAAAAATGTTATTATTAGTGGAAGACAAATATATTTTAATTAAAACATGACCCCATTATCATGTAATTTTAATTTTATTAAGTGAGGTCCATTTAAACCAATTGGAAGATATACTTAATTTTTACATGTATTATACACATAATTTCCATACAAAGTGCATAAACTGAGTGTGGTCATTGCACCCCACTCAACTACAAGTAGCTACACCAACATTTCAAAATACAAATAAAGTCATTAAACTCAATTACATAATACTAATCAAAGTCTAAGTTTTCGTAAATAACATTTGAGTGTATAGAAACACAAAAGTATTCTCAAATTTTATTCCTAAAATTTAAGTTTACTTATATGAACTTCATTACCTCGTTAAAGAAACATTAGTTTTGTACACCAAGTAGAATTGTTTGAATATGTAAATTTTGCAAGATGCTATTGGGATTGAGCCTCATTAAGCTCAAGTTCGGCTCGTAACTTAATAGAGCCCAGTAAAATGGCTTAAACTCAATCGGGCTCATACTTGAGTAGAATCAAATCAAATTTGTTAGGCTCAATTGACAATCCTACGAAAATGAGAGCAATGAGGGATAATGCTTTAGGGAATGAATGTACCTTGGAGATACTCATGGCCCAAAAATGGTTACTGGAATCATGTTGTTATGCTCCATGATTGGACACTGCATTTGGGAATTTTCTCGGAATTATTTGTGATTCTGTTAAATTTTGTTAGAGTTTTCATGTAGATTTGATTCAATGTGGATTGCTACTAGTTCAAGATAACAATGTAAGCATATAGTTAAATTCGCTTTTCATGTCGCCTTGATAAGTTCAATCTTTAGAGATGAGCTCATGCTTTGGGTCTTTACGAGGTGATGATTTGCATGGAAGCTCCCCATTTATAGATTACGTTGCTCGCACTTGGTTCTTTCGGGCTGCTTTTAGACTATATCAAGTAATCAATGTTATGTTCGACTTGAGTTCATTTTATTCGTGCAAACCTGATTAAAATTATATTACAAACTATAAATTGATATCTTTCAAAATTTAGTTCAAACTCAAGTCTATGAGACAAATATATATATATTCAAATTATCAAATTAGTCAAGTTGGACTCGTGCTCGATCAAGTTCAAGATTGTTTGAGTTTTAATAATCAAATGAATTTTATGCCTAATATGTATATAATAACAATAACCGGCACCATGACCAACAAAATGAAATGGGAAATGAATATAAACGACAAAATAATTTTAATGCAAAAGATTAAAAAACCCTAAAATTATTAAATATGGGTCATCCAACGTTGACGTGGCAATTTTGACCAGTTCCATTCCAGATCTGTAGAATTGCCAACTGTGTTCTCCGCTTTTTGTTTTGGCTTACCTTATTTTTACCTTACCTTACCTGCGACTCTCCCCTCTCTTTATTTTCCGCGACTCTTCGTTGAACGGGATCCTTTTGTTTCCTTTTCTTTCTTTTCTTTTCTATTTCCATAACAATATAAATTTTAATATCATTCACCATCTGTTTACTATATATGTATATTATTATTATACTAATCAAATGTTCTTTGCTTAGCAACCAGTAAACTAGTCCATGTAAGTGGTATTTTCTCCGAATTGATTTGTGTGTTTTGCTTATTTTATATTTTGAGTCTAATGTTGAATTGGTTTTTGCTGTTGTTTATGTTGATTTTTCCCCCAACCGATAGCTATATGTAGTGGGCTCAGTCGTATATGTGTTAGATTTTCTTTTCTTTTATCTGTCAAGAGAAAGAAAGAATCTAGGGTCAAGGTTTTACTAAGAAAATTTAGTTGATTATTTTATTTTTATTTTTGCTTATTATTGAATACCTAATTCAGTATTGATTATAATTGTAGGAATTTTTTGAAGATTTATCACGGTGGATTTTTAGGGCATTTTTTGGATAAATTTAATTCTCTTGACTTCAAGGCTTATTTTGGGGAAATTTTATGAAAGGGTTGCTTGTTGAAGTTTTAATTTTTAGTATAGTTTCCTGCAATCTTGAGTTTGATACTGATGTGTAGTATGGGGTATCTATAACAGTACTACTTTATCTTTTTTACAGATTTACCATAAATTTTGAAATGTTGAGGGAAGAAGAAAAGGATCAGGCCTCTAATGGAAGCTGGAAAACATTTTCACGGTCAGTATCATGGACTGAAAGGCCACCAAGGAAGTCCATTTCTAAGCCGCAATGGAACAGCAAAGCACGGGCTTGCTTGCCACCTCTTCAGCCTCTTTCTATCGCCCGACCTAGTGTCGAGGAATGGCCGAGAGCTGGGTCAGACGATCTTGGTATATGGCCAAATCCTCCAACTCCTGGTGCAAAGTCCGGATCAGTTACATCCCGTGAAAATTCAACTTCAGATCAACCTCCAAGAGAGTTTGAGTTTAGGAAAGACAAACTAGCTTTTTTTGATAAGGAATGCTCAAGAATTTTAGATCATATATATTTGGGAAGTGATGCAATTGCCAAGAATCGAGAAATCCTCCGCCAGAATGGGATTACCCATGTGCTCAACTGTGTTGGTTTTGTTTGCCCAGAATATTTCAAGAATGAGCTCGTGTACAAGACACTTTGGCTGCAGGACTGCCCATCTGAAGATATTACTAGTATTCTCTATGATGTGTTTGATTATTTTGAAGATGTACGAGAACAAAATGGACGTGTCCTCGTTCACTGTTGTCAGGGTGTGTCTCGATCAACCTCGTTGGTCATTGCATATCTTATGTGGAAAGAAGGACAAAGCTTTGATGATGCATTTCAGCACGTCAAAGCAGCCAGAGGAGTGACTAATCCTAACGTGGGATTTGCTTGCCAACTTTTGCAGTGCCAGAAGCGTGTACATGCACTTCCACCGAGCCCAACTTCTGTGCTTAGGATGTATAGAATGGCACCTCACTCGCCATATGACCCTCTACATCTTGTACCCAAAATGTTGTGTGAACCGGGTGCAGGAAGACTTGATTCTCGTGGAGCATTCATTATTCATATTCCTTCTGCTTTATATGTCTGGATTGGAAAGCATTGCTCCTCAGTGATGTCAGATAACGCCAGGGCAGCTGCCTCTCAAATTTTCCGCTATGAAAGAGTCCAAGGTCCTGTTTTAACTGTTAAAGAAGGTGAAGAGGCACTTCAGTTCTGGGATGCTCTCAGTTGCAGCAAAAGTTTACCAAATGGTTGTCATGTGAAGTCCGAGGAGGGAAAGAGGTTATCATGTCCTGGTCAAAGGAAGATGGCTGAATATGATTTGGATTTTGAAATCTTTCATAAAGCACTTGCGGGTGGGGTAGTTCCACCTTTTCCATTATCAGAAGCTGGACCCGAAACATGTCTTCCTGCCAGAGAGAATCGTTGGAATAGATTGAGGAGAAAGTTTGCAAGTGGTATTGTTAAAGAACTTATCGCTTCATCTAAATTGAATTCTTGCAGCGAAGGTGAAGATGTTGTTTCTCCTACCGATCTTTCATTGCCATCAAGTAGTAAGTCTGATTCATCAGATTCATTTGCTTCAAGCAACCTAGATTGGACAGGAAAAAACTTGAAAGAGGTGGGATTTACTGTTCCTCATTCTGATGCTTCACTGTCAAGGTCACCGTCATTCAGTTTGGTTGAATCTTTTTCTTCTTTTCTTGTTAGTAAACCGAAGTCCAATTCAACGTCGCCATCAATCTCACCTTCAACCTCTGATTATGCAAGTTCATTTACCTTTTCGCCCTCATCTTCTAACTGGTCTGACTTATCATTTGTATCTGCTCAGCCATCTCCTTATGGATTCGAATCTAGAGAGAGTGGTCCTTCAGAGGAGAGTGTTGGTTCTGTAGATGATAGTACATGTTTACTCGATAATGCAACTTCGCCTCCACCAGAAGAGGCAATTTCTGCTAGTAATATTTCGATAGAAACTGATTTGAGTTTGAACTCTGGAGATAGGTTTCGCTCCTTGGCAGAGCGTAGGGGGAGCAAGCTTCCTCAGATGAACTTGCCCTCCATTGATGAAGTATCTCAAATTTCGGATAAGTTGACGAGGTACTTGGGTGATGATGTGATGGAAAATGTTGAATGTAATGATATTAGTAGCGAAGCTTCTTTTGCGAATGATGATGAAGTTGTGAGTAGGTTACAAGATGAAAAGAAGAAGTATGACACTTTAAATTTTAGATCAGATGATGATATGACTAATAAAATAGAAGAAGCAACTAACCTAGTATTTTACCAGTGGCCCTCTATGCAGAAAATGGACATGCATTGTGGCATCCTTGATTCTAGATCCATTTATATCATACTTATGCCCGCAGTAAATTGTGGCACAAAAATTTCTGATGTTTTATATATATGGATAGGGAGTAAGGTGCCATCGAAAGGAAGTCATAGTCAGTCAATTGGGAATAGGATTGATATCAGGCTTGAAGATAGCCGTGCCCATTTGGAGACAGTTGGTCAAAATTTTCTCATCGAGAAGGGTTTTAGCAAGGATGCTCAAGTTCAGGTACTTGGTACTCTTAAATTGAACAATATCAGTATAATTTTAATTTTGTGATTGACTTAACTGAAAGCTTATGCTGCTTATCATTAAAAATTACATTAGTCACTTAGTGTGAGTTAATAAAAGAGTGAGGTGTATAACTTGATTGGTATTGTAAGAAGGTTGAATGTAGGTAGTTTTGAAAAGAATGTATGTTCCTTAAGACTGACATATGCATGCAAAAGTTTTGACACCGAAGTGTGAAATTTAGGGCCTCTTGGAAAATGGAGGCCATTATGAGATAGTATGATGTATGTGCAGATACACTTTTGGATGCATAGCACGTAGCATAATGTTAGCGTCGAGATAATGCAGCACTCTAAGCCCCTTCTCTGGTGTGCATAGCATTACAGCTGTTATGTTTCTAATGATATTTTAAAATTATGAACAATAAATTAATTCCACATATCTAGGATTTGTGTGCATAGGTAAGAATTATCCTAATTCACATGCTATTATCTATGTATGCATGTGTGTGTTTGTGTGTTATAGATGTGTCTAGTTATGATTGTATGTTTAAAATAAATACGAAATCTAAGTTGCACCAATTTTCAAATATGTTGAATTATATAAATATTGTTATGCAATATGTATGTGTGTGTTATTTCACTATCAATGAAACGCTATGGGCATGTTTGTTTGGGTTTTGGGAAATAATTTTTTTGGAAGAGTTTAGGTTGTAGGTGTAAGATGTGTAAGACTTTGTGTCAAGTCATGTTTGTTATGTGAGATATGTTTGTTTATCTCAAATCACAGTAGAGTTTGTGTAAAGAGATAGAAAAGTTGTTTGTTTGGCTTTTGGGAAAATTTAAATTATAAAGTGCCAAAATATGTTCATTTACATTTGGAAAAGAGGTTCTTGTCCCATAACATGAACATGTCCGGTGATGTTTCTCGTAATCGTGGGAGTTAGTTCTATGTTGTCGTCTTTCTTTCTTCTTGATGCTGCTAAATGTACTATAGTTATATTGGATGAGAAACAATGGGCTTATAACTTGTTCTTTAAGCAATATGTAAGTTCTTGAATTGTGCTTTTCCGATGTTGTTTCAGATAGTGAAGGAAGGTGAGGAACCTGCGCAGCTCCTCAAGCACTTGGCTCGTTTCTCGTTAGGGAAGGCATTAGATCGTGGGATCAAGTAAATGTATATTGTGTGAGGAAATATACATGCAGAATAGTAAAGATGTTTTGAATTTGAACATATGGCTGCAGCGCAGTTATAATGAGTAGCATTGGCATCCCAAAGCAGAGGATAACTTACTCTGGTTCTGCTTGTGAGATGTAAGGAGAAAAGTCACATTTTTAATTGTAGAAGAAGAGACTCTGTACAGTGAATAAGTTTCTGTTTGTTCATCTATATCTTTGTCTACATTCAATACCAAAGATTTTGCAATACTATATCGTCGTCTTATGCTTCATAGACCAATAGGGCAACTTCTTTCTTTATTTGTTTTAGTTAAAACGTGAAGGCCAGTGCCGGTCCGACATATTAAGGGGCTCTAGGGGAAATTTAAAATAGAGGTCCCATTTTTTTACAAAAAGAAAACATTTATTATTATAAAATATTTTCTAATTTTCAAAACTGTAAAAGTATATATATTAAATATTTACATGTTTTTTCTCTAAACATATTTATTATAGATAGATTAAATCATAAATCAACTTATTTTTTTAAAAATTCAATCAAAATAGTAGTATATTTTAATAATATTTATAATCATTGATTCAAGTTACATATAACTAACAATTCATGCCCCAATTAATACTCATACACCACTCAATAATGTGTATTGTTTCGAAACAAAACAAAGCTGCAATTTTATATATTCAAGTAAAATTATGGAGAGAACTTTAGGGTTGGAGGAGGAGGGGAAATAAATTATTCGGCTGAATCAATATCTGATTTCTTTAATTAACTGGGCACGATGAATCATTGCCAAGAGATGAACAGACGGCGAAGAAAGAACCGGAAGAGGCGGACGGACCTACGAACTTCATCGAAGTGATAGATTGGGGGTGGGGGGGGGGGGGGGGGGGGGATCTTCTAGCGAGGAGGAGAAAATAAAAATAAAAATAAAAATAACTATCAAAATATATAATTTCGGTTACTGGTTAGGTTTGATAAACCGATCGGTAATACCAAAATCTAAAAGGAAAATTGATAAACCGATCGATAATACTTGCAAATTGATCTAAACAACTTACAATTCGTATTTTTACAAGAAGAAAATTCTATTTTTTCTAATATTTGGTAATAAAGTAAGAAAAATAGGCAGCACGAATACTTGCCTACTTTTCAAAATATACCCTTTTGTTGGCAACTCAATTTTCTATGTTCCATTAATGAATTATTAATATTTTTTCCTCTTCTATAGTTTGTTTAAACATGGAATAATTACTAATAATTATACCTAAAACACAATATATACTATATAGTAGGTCCATGAAAAAGAATATAAAATATGTTTTTCCAAGAAAAGAACAATACTTGGAATGAGTTTAGTTCTTCATTTTTTTTTATCAACATTGAATGTATGAATTATCGGTTCAAAAAAACTAAGCAAAATTTTTAGTGAGCCTAACTGACTAGACACCATTAGGGATTCGATATTTAATTTGAGTTTATTATTAAAAATGCTTTTGAGTTAGATTCATTATACACGATCAAATTTTAACACAACATTAACTTTTGATAACTTTTAAAACTCGGTATAAATTTGATTAGATAAGTTACAAAATAATCACCCTAAGAAAAATTTATAAAATGACCAAATGTATGTAAAAATCAAGCTTTTTGAGCTTGAATAATATTAAGTAACGAGATGAATTCATTTAACAATCGAATCAAGTTCAAAAATAATTTCTAACTACATGAAAAAATCCAAACCAAACTTAAATAATGTTTTTCGACTCTACTAAACTCGTTTAAATCTCCACACACGAGTTAAAAATATTACAATCAAGAAACAAGTGAAAATTCTTTCAAATATGTCCTCAATTTCAATTGTCTTATCTCATTAATAAATTATAAAATACTTAATTGTCGACATTGAAACTACGTCGTAGTACTAGAACTATCTACATTGAACACCTTATCAAATGACGCGTGGAATAGTTTCTTAATACTTAACACACCCAAATTAATCCTAGTAGTATAATAGTAGCCCCATTTCTTTTTCTTTAGTTTGTGTTTTTTTTCTTCTTTTAACATTTTTAGAAATTCATTGCTTGAAGACTAAAAATTTATTTATACAAATGGTGTTGCAGTGCCGTTCCAGCAATTCACAAATGCTGAAGAACAAGATGTTGCTCAGTTATGTGATAAACGTTATCTAAAAGGTTATGAAAGAATTTATTTATTTCGCTGTTTAAATATAATATGAAAAAAGAAAATGAAATCAATATTATATTAACAAGAGAGAGGACATTGAGTTGTTGGATTAAATAAGAGAGAAATTTAGGCTCTTTGATCAATAACAAAAAAAAAAAGGGTAAATTAGAAAATAGTGCTCTGACACCACCATTTCTTGCTCCGGCAATATATCTAGCCTTACAAAATCTCAGGATTTAGTTAGTAGTTTACACAGGCGGAAAAGTTTAGCCATGGAAAAGAAAAGAAACAAAAACATATAAGTTATAAAACATGAACGTCGGGAGATGCTCGATTACACACTAGTTCCCATCCTCATATATCCTTTCTTGATCTAAGGATAGCCATTGTTGGGCCAAGTGCACTGCCTCGTTTCCATGTTCTACCGCCTGAATTCTGCTTACCCCAACTAGTTTCCTGTGATGGCTGTACCTTCTTGGTGTTCTTTCCCCAACTATTGGCAGGTGGAGGTCGTACGATTATGGCATTTTGGGATACTTGCACCTTTTTGGGAGATTTGCCCCAATTATTATTTGTTGATAACTCTTCCTTCTTGGCACTCAGAGCCTCACTGATTTGATCCCAGATGTCCGCGCCACCATTTTCTAACAAAATGTTAATTAGTGTGACATCATTTAAAACGTATGGCTGTGAACTGTACAATGAAGAAACACAGAGGTACCTGCAGCAGAAGGCTGTGTTTCTTTACCCTGGTTTAATTCTCCAAACTCTACAAATGGGTCATTTTTAGAATGGAGGTATTCACCTTGGCTTTCACTAGAGATCTTTACACAATCTAATTTACTATATTTCAAGCATTGCAATGAACAGTGACACATACCTGAACTGGATATCACTGTTTGTTCATCATTGGTGCTTGGAGACACTGTTTTTGGAGCATTTTCTTTGCCTACAGGAACTTCACTTACCCAAGTAGAGGCTCCATTAATGATACGAACATCAATAAGCGATAAAAAGTCAATCTGCATAAAATGGATAGTGGACAATACAATCGAAGAAGTAGCATAATCAGCATTTGCAGTAAGCCAATTATTGTAAATCAGGATTTAGTGAACATATTAAAGAATGATCATGATCTGCAAAGCTTACCTGTAATGAACCATCTTCTTTATAAAGGGAGTTAGCTGGCTGTAGTAGATCTTCATCCTCGTCAGTCTTCTTAGAAACAATTGGGTATTCTGACACAGGCGCCAAAAGAGTTTGATCGGATTTGGTATCATACCAAGATACTTTTCCAACCTAAGTCAAAAGAAAAGGAAATTTAAAAAGCCTATTGATGGCGTCAAATAGTAAGGAAATGTATTATTTGTATCCTCTTAGAATTCAGTCATACTCTATAATCTGATAGCTCAGGGGTCCAAGATGATGATAACTCCAGTACACGATAGGCAATGAGATCTCCTTCCTGCACAAACGACATGAAATTAAATAATTCAGATTAGAGAATAAAGATGTTTGTTTGTTTGTTTGCAGGCGATATCCACCCAGAAGCTTCAAATGTTAGTTTGACAAATGCATTAACAATTCTACATCCCACATGTCAGCATGGGGGAGGTGTAATATATAAGATAGGAAGAATGTGTAAGAACATTGTTTGGAGGGAAGGGGGTGCTAAATATAAGCTGTAGAAAGATATGTAAGAATACTACCCATTGGAAATTTAGATTGTTCATGTCAGCAAATCATAAAAGCCCACAACTGGAAAAAGAATAGAAGGATCTTACCTTAGGCATGCTAGGAAGAGGTGGAAGCTTATCAAAATCAATTACTCGGTGCAGTTGTTTCTCTTTTTTGTCGCTTTCAGAATGATCTTTGTCTGGATTTTTATGGTCATTTCCTGAAGAAAATGAATAATTTTCACTCCCCCATTTTTGGCCCTTCTTCTTGCTAGTAATTCCGTTCCACTGGAAGTTGTCCTGATGAAGAAGTCAAATATTCATTATTGAGCAAACATGGCACCCTAAAATCTATAATATGATTTGCTTAACAAGTCAATACACAATGTTTTGCCAACGGCTAATTGGTCTGCTTAAAAAGAGGAACGTACGTTGCTACTGTTATTCCATGGTGTTGAGATTATTAATGTTATTCCATAAAAAAACTATTTCTCCAGTGCACTCAACTCATCAAAGCCTTGAGGCCGGGTCAGCAACACAAGTCTCCCTCTCACGCTACTTCAGTAAGGTCATCTCACAAGCATAAAAGGCTCATATATAATACAACCTCATTCAATGTTATAAACTCTAGGATCTAAATGCCTGAAAATGTCCTCAAACCTAATGAAAAACATCACTAGCGAGAAGAACATAAATCAGTGTATTTACAGCTTATTCAGTAGCCCACAGACTAAATTTTAGTAAATTATATGCTGCAGTAAAGATATATTTTAGTGTGTGCATCTGCCCGACCAAAGGGGATGAAGTCCTAAAGAAAACCCATAGGAGGATACTTTTTCGAAAGGGATACAACAAAATATACAAATATTGGCCAAACCAACATCTAAATCTAAGCAATAAAACATACCATAGGTACATGCTTTTGCTGGACCATTTGTTCTGCATCAAAAAAAAATCATATATGAGAAATCTGTAGGTAATAAGGCATGTAATCCAAGAAGGCAAATAGGCGACTTCATTTCCTAAATCAACATGAAATTTGGGCCTCTCAATAAGACGAAACATTAAAAAGATATTATTAAGTGATTCTGCACTCAGAAATCTAGCAGCAAAAGAGATAAAAACTTGGAAAAGATGTTAAGTCACTTCGAAACAAAATCACAAGGCCAGAAAACATGATGTCGGTTCATAAATCAAAGGGGTCAATACCAGTGAATCATAATTCTATCAATAAACTAATCGGGTGAAACAATAATCAAAAATTAATTATAACCATCACTGTCTTTTATATAAATACATAGTTAAGAACACAGATGCACAAAGACAGAGAGTAAAACCTTTCTCTAAAGGCTCAAAGCGGATGTGTCCTGGCCTTATTACAATGGGAACAACTTCATTTCCCTCATCACTTTCTTTATTTGATTGCTCAGATGCATCATCATTCTGATTAGACTGTTCTGGTGCATTGCCATTCTTCTGATTTGTCTGTTCTTGTACATCAACATTCTTTTCATTTGGCTGTTCATGTATGTCATCATTTTGATTTGCCTGTTCATGTCCATCAGCATTTTGATTTGACCATTCATGTCCATTATCACTTTGATTAGGCTCTTCAGCTCCATCACCATTTTTATTGGTAAGTTTATGAAAATAAACATTTTGATCTCGTTGTTGAAGCCTTTTGCCCTTAACAAACAGATTATTCTGAGGTGATTGCTTCCAATGTAGCTGCATATTTTGCTAGGTAATCAGTATCAACTACAATCACGGGCAAAAAACGACAGCACTAAGCAAAGATGATAACTCACCAGTCCCTTTGGTTGGCCATCCTCCTCAGTTCTTTCAGCAGTAGCTTGTTTTTTCCACTTTTGCTGTAAGTTTGAGGTATTCATTTTTCCATCACAAAGGTGTTAACGTTTAAGAAAGTATGATTCACTTACCGGTCTTTTAACTTGGCCACCATTGCTTCTTTCAACTTTAGCATGGTCCTCCTTCCAATTACGGTGCAAACTTACGCCGACTTAGTTTCTGAAAAACATTAGATTACTCTGACAAGTTTTAGATAGTATCTGATAGCTTACCAGACCCTCTGATTCGCAGACTGCATTTTTCTTTTGAATATTTGCCATTTCTCGCATCCACCGCCTCTTAGCATACTTGCGTCTAGCACTTCTACTTGGAACCTGCAACTTGCAAGACAAATACAGCACTTTTACAGTTAGTTCTTGGAAATGAGAGCAGGAATTATGAGAACCATAGCATCACAGCTAACTACTTTTCAGAAATGAATTTCAATAATAAAGAAGATAACTAAGTATCATATTAACCATGCCTCCAAAAGGTGAACTCTATTATGCATTTAAATGTGCAGAGAATCTCTAAACCGAACCCTAATGGGAATTTCAGAGTGAAATAAAGGAATGCCATGCTGGTGAAAGTGGAAATTGTGGGGGGGGGGGGGGGTGGGGGGGGGGGGGGGTGGGGGGGGGGGGGGGTGGGGGGGGGGGGGGGTGGGGGGGGGGGGGGGTGGGGGGGGGGGGGGGTGGGGGGGGGGGGGGGTGGGGGGGGGGGGGGGTGGGGGGGGGGGGGGGTGGGGGGGGGGGGGGGTGGGGGGGGGGGGGGGTGGGGGGGGGGGGGGGTGGGGGGGGGGGGGGGTGGGGGGGGGGGGGGGTGGGGGGGGGGGGGGGTGGGGGGGGGGGGGGGTGGGGGGGGGGGGGGGTGGGGGGGGGGGGGGGTGGGGGGGGGGGGGGGTGGGGGGGGGGGGGGGTGGGGGGGGGGGGGGGTGGGGGGGGGGGGGGGTGGGGGGGGGGGGGGGTGGGGGGGGGGGGGGGTGGGGGGGGGGGGGGGTGGGGGGGGGGGGGGGTGGGGGGGGGGGGGGGTGGGGGGGGGGGGGGGTGGGGGGGGGGGGGGGTGGGGGGGGGGGGGGGTGGGGGGGGGGGGGGGTGGTCATTATCCGCAGAAGTAGAACCCCACGGTTGTGCAGTTCTTGTACTAAACTGCACCTAAAACTAATAAGAACATCATGTTTCATGTATGTAATCTAATCTGCAATAACATTTGTAAGAGATCAAGTGATTGAAGGAAATGAAAACTTACCACTATCAAAATAAGGATCTTTTATAGACGCGGAGATTAGATGGATCTGATATGTTTTTATTTCCTTTTCATAAATAGATTTGATGATGCATTACAAAAGTTTTAGAACAAAACTAATTAGATTCTGCTACTTGATGTTGGAATTTCCAAACTGAAAGAGACTCAATAGGAGTTCCATTCCACTTCAAAATTAATCATTTTCCATTCATATCCAAAGTACAACTCCTCCAGCATTCACATGTCTTGACCAATAGACTTGACTGACACAAATCCCAAATCCTCCTAAAAACTCCCTCCATTAATCGATTCTCGCGTACCTTGGACTCCTCTCTTCATTCTCTGCAACAATACTATTCCTTTCGCATGCATAAAAAACACTTCTTCAAATACCTCCCTATATTAAACAAGCTTCAAAGCAATCAAAACCGCACTCGTAAAACTAATAACCTCATGAAATCGATTCATAAAGATCTCTGTATCAGTATCTGCTTCAATCTCAGTCACTACCATTACACAAGGCTTGAGTACTTTCTTCACAAATCCCACGAAAGATTTCAAGTTATCAAGGCATGATAACAAAGAATGTAGGATTAGCCCCGATTACAAAGCTACTACTTCATCGTCCTCGAGGTAAAATGATTATTCTTTGAGATCTTGCATTTCTGATATAACTGTTTGTAATAAGAAAGGTAAGTTCAAAGATTCAGCAAAGGATGATAGCCTTTTCCTTGTTTCTTCAAGCTCGTATTTTGATATTCCGATTGCTGTGATTTAAGCAGATCGAGCTTACAATTTTTCCGATTAGATAAACCTTGCATTAAGATTATGCAGTGAGAACCGCTTCTGATTCTTAGATCGATGAAATGGATTCTTGTAGCTGATCCGAGGTTATCTAAAACGGCTTGTATTCCGGCAAATTTTGTGACTTGATTGAAGGGAAGCTTAAGTCCACAAGCTACTATTGCGGTAAGGTTGTTCAAAAGGTATTCTTCTTCGTCAACTATATTTCTTTCTATATCAACCCTTCTCATTTTTTCATCAGTCGTTTCCTTTAAAGCTTCCGCAAAAAAAATTGACAACTCTTTGAATGGGATTATTAGCAGGGAAAGAATAATCTAAGCATTGGTCGAGCAATTTTTCTGCGCAATCTAACTGTTGGAGGGAAAGCTTTTCTGCAACTTCAAGAAGGTTATCTGCTAGTTCGATATCCTTTAGATTCTCTTCTGAAAGGCTAGATTGAAAAATAGAATCATTCTTGTTTTGTGATGGGATTTGAAGTAGTAATCTTGTTTTTGCTATTGCCATGATGCATTGAGCAGATAACTGAGGCGGGATTCGAACGCCTTGTTTGGCTCTGAATATGTGCAAGAATGGATGGATTTGTTTTTGTTTTTTTGCTTAATGAAGATTGGAATGCCATTGTTTATGTTTTGCAAAAACTTAATTGCAGATAATTGGTAGGTCCAAATATTAACATTTTGTACTTTTTCTGAAGCTATATGGATCTAGGAATGATCGATATATACTACCTTTGTTGAGTATCCAAAGAACACTATAAACCACAGTGGTTTAGGCCGGTGATAAAGAGTTTATGTAACAATTCACGTGATAAAAAAAAGTCAATGGCGTATCTCTTTTAAGGCTTGATTGTTTACGTGGATCAAAATTTTAATCATTTTTATCGAAAATATCGAAAAGTTTCTCAAAAATTTCGAAACTATTTGTTTGCTTGGAACTAATTGAGCAAAAAATTGTGTGTTAATTGAGTGAAATTTAAGAACACTCTTTATGCTTTGTCTAACTAACAAAAACTCTTTCTGTGTTATTTTACTTATCAAAAAAACCCATGTGCTCTTCTTTTATTAGATTAGCCAAGAAAACCCTCCCAAGTCGAAATGACAATTATACCCCCATCAAAGGATATAAAAACATCCTTCTGTACCTAAAAAATATCAATACCCCCTATTAACTTTGAGAATCGACAATAGCCCTCCTGTTTACTTAAACAATTAACAAAAAAACCCCTATAATTTATGAAGGAATTTCAAATGAATTTTTTTGTTAATAAAAAATTAACATCGGGTATTTTTGTTAGTTAGGCAAAGCACAAGGGGTATTTTGCATTTAGCTCGTATTAATTCAATGTTGTAGATTCTTGCGTATTTTCTTTTAGCTTATTATTATAAAGAGGATATTCTGTTTTCTTTCTTCAATCAATATAAGTTCCACAATTCAGGAATATTATTGTCATTTTAGACTTAATCAATGAGAATATTGGAATAGGGTGCAATAAACTAATTAAAATATTACACAAGATGCTTTTTGTTAATAAAACTAGCATTGAAGTCTAGACCATATGAAATTATAAACAATATACTTTAACTTATCATATAGGCAGAAACTTTAATTTCACAAATAAGATAGAAGACGAATTATCAAAAAAAACAAATAAGATAGAAGACCTTACGTGAGTTTAATTAATATATAAACAAGTCAGAATACACAGTGAATTGATGCACAGAGTTTGGAAATAATGCTGAGATTTGCTGAATCAATTTTCTTAAATTAAAATTTTCGAATTGTCTACGGTGCATAGTCGATCCTCTCGATAGTCTGTCAGTATACAATAGT
Organism: Penstemon davidsonii; assembly: GCA_034814905.1. Taxonomy (NCBI): domain Eukaryota; kingdom Viridiplantae; phylum Streptophyta; class Magnoliopsida; order Lamiales; family Plantaginaceae; genus Penstemon; species Penstemon davidsonii. The sequence goes on along the minus strand of JAYDYQ010002533.1, from coordinate 31,711,249 downwards.
CTTAGGGGTGCATATCAATTTTCTTAGGGGTGGCAAAGAGGGCAAGACCCATTGGATGCCCTTTTACCAACCCGACTCGATCTGGCCCAACTCATATATTTTCTATTGTTAATGGGTTGGGTTGAGTTGGGTTTTGGAAACTTTTATATAGACTTTTAATGGGTTTATAAACGGATCTTTAATGAGTCTAGTGAAAAAATATATATTTAACTAAACTAATTAATATTTAATGACTTAATTCTGACTCAACAATATTATTTTATTGTTCTCTTTTAGATTCATGAAAATTTTAGTTACAATATTAAATTTTTAAATATATTTAAGTTTCAAATAAATACAAAAATATTAAATAGCTTAAAAATAGAACAAAATATTTAAATAATATCATATTAATATAAACTCATTTAGTTATAATTGAATATTGTATTAAAATTTACTTATAACTACGATGTACTTATTTAATTTTAATTTAATAAAATGCACACTATTGACACACCTAAACGGGCCGACCCAGATTCGTTAAAGACTCGATCCACTAACAATCCAACACATTCATGACCCACATAAAATGACTCGACCCGTCCGGACCCACCCGGACCCGTCCCATTCATTTCCCACCCCTAAATAGTCTTAATACTTGTTGTTTGCACGAATGAATAAAGTTGTGTCTTAGTTTCTTTTGTTTTTCCTCTTATTATTGCGATGATTAATAAAAATTAATTTTAAGTGATGATACACACAAGAAAAATTAATGAATTGATAGTGATGTTAGTGGTGGTCTTTAGTTTTAATTGTGATATATCTACTCTCCAAATTATGAAGATTTCATGTCTGGACCACTTGAATTATGCCTATGTGGACCATGTTTCAAGTTAATAAAACATATTAATGGATAAATTATTTTCTTATTTTGAAATGGAGTGTGGAGTATGCAGTGACGCAAATGCTTTTTCCTCACGAGATATTCTTCCCACAATATTTGGAATATTCATATTTTGAAGGTATATGGGACCATTTCACTTTATTTTCATAATTTGACCAATATTAATTATTGCGTTATGGCTTAGTTAATTGGCATTATATATATTATAGTCCTCTCCAATAGTTTCAAAACAAATATTGGGTCACCAAATCTGAAGGGGTCTACTATTATAATCTACCATCTCCTCCGGTTTTTATTTTTATTTTTATCTTTATCTGATATTCCACCAAAAGACTATCTTTTCTTTCTGAAAATAAATGAAAATTTAATCTCAAATTACGCCAAAACATAAAACATAAGGATGTAGCGTAAATGTTGGGGCAATTTTTGAATTGCGTTCCGATATGCACCTCTTTTGCCTATACTTCTCACAGACTCACACCATCAATTTATAATAAAACTTGATATGCATACAATGAATGATTAGAAAGAATCGGAGTGACCCGTTTCAAACCCTCCGAAGCTTAGGTCAACATATATATACAGAGAATTTAAGCGGGATATATTGTAATATGAAAGAACTTATTTTTTATATAAATGGACGATAAATTTATAGGTCATCAACAAATGTAACAATTTTTTATAATTATGATAATCATAAGTAGAAAGACGGTACAAGTCGTAGGTGATAAAGATGACACAACCGTTACACTTTGTTATCAAAACTTTTTTCCCCAATTTTGTTACTGTCTCCAATCTTACTTGATTTCTTCATCTCTGGTGAAGAAAAACAGTGTTCTGCCACTCTTCCTCTAAATTCCATGAATTCCAATTTGTCTATTTATCTACTCATTTGTTATCATTCGAAACGCCAAATTGTTTTCGCATATGTAATTTAAATTTCTTCAACAATTCTTTTACGTGTTTGTATAGTTAGGAAAACTTCTTTAATTCTTTCACCCATTTGAAAATAAAAGATATTACTGATATAAGAATTAATGGTGAGGGGATATTATTAGCAGATAAAAACGCAAAAGCCAAACACTCTTTGGTAAAAGAAACATCTGTGTAGATTAGGTATTGAGTTTTGTCACATAAGGGTAAAATAGGAATTAAAAAATAATTATTCTGGCAGCAACAATCAGAACTCTGACAATAACACTAGCCATAAGACAAGGATGTTCACCGCTAGTTATTAATTATCATTTCGTAAGAAAAAAAATAAGATACTTAAATTTTGATAACAAAGAAGTAATTGAGATTGGATAGAGCATACAAAAATAATATTCCACTTCTTAGATTTGTACCTTAGTTTTTATTATTATATTATTTTTGAGGTGTTTCAAAACAACACTCCATTTTTATAAACGAACTCTAAAATTACGCTGTCACATAAAATAATGATTTGATACCACTAATTCACAATCAATTGTATGCATTCGCTTAAAAAAAGCTATTGAAATGGAATGAATAATCAACTTTCCATAAAAAGTTGAATCCATTTTAACCTAATTTTGCTATTTAGTGAAATCAGACCAAATCAAAATACAAATACAGTATATCCTTTTTTTTTAAGAGAAAATCAACATATATCCAATACTGTATTTTGTAATTTGGCGCGTTGTTTGGTTTGGTGGAAATGGAAATGGCCCCTATAAAAGCTCACCATTCTCTTAGCTCAGTTATCTGTCATTCTGACGAACAGAGGTCCGCAGTTCTAGGATCCTATAATTCCCCTTCATTACCAATTCCTATTCCCATTACACACACACACACACTAACTATATATTGCAACTGCAATTAATTAATCGCCTCTCTCGGCGGTCACTACTACTCATATCATTTCTTCCACTTTCCATTTCTATTTTAAAAATGGATTCTTTTATACTAAACTCACCCCTTTCTCCGTTTCCAGCTCCCCTTTTCTCCAAATCATTAAATCCCATCAAATCATCCAACCCTTCAACCATCAAACTAAATCCCAAAAAATTACCAATTTATAGTCGTATCCTATCAAGAAAAACAGAGAAATGTAACTCATGTTTTTGCTTAACATTACAGGGACCACCACCTTCAATTACACAATCCTTAAGCGTATCAGAAAGGGTACAAAGTTTGGATTTTGAGTTCAAATCATTGCCTCAACCCATCGACAGAGTCAAAAGATTGCTTCATTACGCAACCCTTCTTCCTCCATTTGATGAATCTTCCAAAATTCAAGAAAATCGGGTCATGGGTTGTACGGCTCAGGTTTGGTTAAACGTGAAGATGGATGAAAATGGGGTTATGAGATTTAGAGTGGATAGTGATTCGGAAATCACAAAAGGGTTTTGCTCTTGCTTGATTTGGGTTCTTGATGGTGCGGAAGCAGAGGATGTTTTGATGGTGAAAACAGAGGATTTAATTGAAATGAATGTAGGGTTTCAGAGTAGGGGTAATTCGAGGGTGAATATTTGGAATAATGTGTTGATTAGTATGCAGAAAAGGACTAAAATTTTGATTGAGGAAAGGGGTAAAAAAGAGGAGGAGCACAAGACTTTGGAAGCTCTTTCTTCATTGATTATTGTTAATGGAAGTTGCAAGGAAACTAAGGTTTGAAATTCAATTGTGATTTATTATTATTATTATTATTTGAGTGGATTAGGTTTTTATTACTAATTATATATTGGATCATGATGTTCTTGTTTTATCTTCTATTCTTCTTCACTTGCTTGTGATATCTCATATGAGTGAACTCTCAACACATCTGGCTCTGCATTTTATTAAATTGCACTTCTGATTCTAATATTTTAAAATGGTGGTTGCAATTTCGGCCGCACCGCACCGCACCTTATGGTACTAAAAGTGCAAAGCGAGACAATCCTATAGGACAAAAAATGCTAAATAAAGACTATTATAAGGACTAAATGTGAAAAATATTTCAAAGATTTTGGACCTATATAAAGTGTCGGACCAAAAGTGTAAAATACTTTAAAAATTGTGTCCAAAAGTGATGAGGTCCACACTTGTGGGACTAAAGGGGTGTTTGCAAATGCTTTTAAAAAGTTATTTTTGCTTTTTTGTGTTTAAAGCACTTTGATAGTGTTTGCAAGTAGGTGTTTCTGTTATTGCTTCTTTAACTGAAAAGCAGGTTGACAAGAAGCAACTAAGGAGGTGTTTCTTCCATTGCTTCTTCTAGGTGGCATTTTTGTAATAATTAAACTTGTTTTTTTTAAATATTTGCAAACATCTCCTGCTTTTGAATAAAAGTACTTATTTTTTTACTTTTACTTTAAACCAAAAGCATTTACAAACACCCTTGATAGTACAAATATTTGAAGTGTTACAGGATTCCTTAATTCTACAGATATATTCTTTAGTTATATGCTCATTTCTGGCCCATGTGCCCCATTTGATGTAAAACATCATTAACTTCAGAAGCACTGAAAAGTTAGTGGATAATATGAGAATTTCTTTAATAAGGGAAATTGTCACTCTAACTTGAATGATGATATTGGTCTTTGACATCAGCAGTTCGTAAAGTTTTTTTAATCTATTTTTGAAGTTTTTGTTAAGAGTTAATTGACTCAAATGTTGTGTTTGAATAGATAATGGGATTGTACTATTTTAGTGTTTTATCTTCTTGTATAAATGGGGTAAATGCAAAATACTTCCCTGTATTATGCTAAACCTGCAAGAAACTATCCTGTAAAATTTTTATTGCGCCAAACTTCCTTGTGTTTTCAAAAATCCTGCAAAAAAACCCAATTTATAAAAAATAGATCGTTTTGGATCGACATATTTCAAGAAACCATTTTTAAAATACTTCAAGTTGGTCCCTACAACTTCACGTGATATATTTTTAAAATTATTTCTTAAAATATGTCGATCCAAAACGACCTATGCTTTACAAATTTTGTGTTTTTTGCAGGGTTTTTAAAAACACAAGGAAGTTTGGCGCAATAAAAATTTCACAGGGTAATTTCTTGCAGGTTTAGCATAACGCATGAGAGTATCTTGCATTTTCCCCTATATAAGATTTGATGTAATGTGACATATCGATCATTAATAAAATTCAATTTTTCCCCAATATTTGTCTTTCTTAACAGCTTTGGGGAGCAGTTTTCTTTGTTGGGGTTGGAGGGGATCATTGACTCATTGTCCAATTCTGATATGTACCATCTTCTTAACAAAATCTTTCTTAAGATTCGTAAACATACAACAAATAACTCATAATCCAGGACAGAATAAAGGGATACATGCACTTATCAAAATCCATCAACATATAAAAGTGTTCTTCTCCATTTAAAATTAGGTCCTCAATCATCTTCTGAATCCAATGCGCATCTTTTTTTGCAGTCTAGATCTTTAGCTCCTGAAGAACTGAGAATTAATCGATTCGGAAAGCGATTGAAGGATAACAGTATGAATGAACTTGACATATAGACCAAGAATATTACATGATGAAATCTTAATACCTTGCATCTACTTACATTTGCAGTAGGTGCAAGAAGAGAAGTTCTTGTCACAGGTAGAGATCATTCATTAGGTAAACGTATTCGAGCATGGAGCTTTTATTAATTTTCTGATGGATGTTTTGTTCTTGGTACAGGTACCACATGGTATGGAACCAAAACTGACTGACAGGAGAGGTGAACATTATAGTCTACTAGTTGTATTAATTTTAGAGGTTAGATCTTGTGATTTTAATGTTTTGGTAGAGCTTAACACTGAATCGTGTAGTCAAGAGATTTCACACTATTTTGGTTGTCCTGGTCTTGGTTTTGTAAATACGGAATGTGTCTTAGGATCTGATTTTGACGGTGATGAACCAATATAATTTTTTTGTTTGTTCTTTATATTGATTTGTTTTCCAGGCATTTTATTGTTTTGCACTACAAATATTACAATATTTTGCCATGGCACAAAAGCACAAGCCCAAATTTTGTCAATGGCAAACATGAAATCACACTCAAATTGGAAGCTAACACACCCCATTCGATGGCCCAAAAGGCTCAAGAAATGGAAAAAGAGGATTGAATCTGTTGTTAAATGTTTAAAATAATCTGTGTATATAAAATATTATAAAAATACTTTATATATCTAAGTATTATAATTAAAAACTATAGTAAATTATTCTCGCAGAATAATTATTTATAATTAACTCTAATTATAAATCTTAGTATAGTTTATTCTCGCAGAACAAACGAAAGCAATATTAAATTATTACTTTAATCAGAATTTAATTACTTACTGAATTAATTCTGAACCGGAAATAAATCAACTGAGGCTTGCTAATGCAATGTCCTTAAGACAATATTTATGGGCTGTCAAAGGTGCAACAGTTCGTCCCAGTAGTCTCTCAAGATACAACAGTCGGATACTTGTTTCTTTGCACAAAGAACAAGTCCACAGCGAACTTTAACAAACAGAAATATTTAAACAAAATGTAAGAGAAGAATAGAGAGAGAAAGAGTAGTATTCTGCTTTAGATTGCTAGAAAACGGGATGAGAGAATTGGCCAGATTCTTCCTCTATTTAGCAGAAAAGATGTTGCTGGAAAGACATGCCTGTTCGGATTAAACCAGTAACACTGGTTCGGTCCGAACAGGTGCAACCGGTTCGATTTAAACCGAACCGGTACACCAATATTTAAAAAATGGCGCGCGCGCAGATTTAAGAGATAGGTCAACTACGCGCGGATCTTTTTCGGGTCAATCGGATCTGCTACGCGGATCTAAATTAATTTATTGGGCTATTAAGTTTTGGGCCAAAATATTAATTAAACTTTGTCCAAAAAGATAATATTTTATTGAAGCCCAAGCCCAAGCCTAATCCAAACCCGGACAGGACCGTGCCGAGCCGGCCGGACGGCGGCGGCGCGCGCGTGGTGAAACCATGGTCATGCACGTCTTCTCCCCTCACAAAACTTGGTACCCCCAAGGGGCCCAACCCTTATCCATTTTTTTGCATTATAAATGACAAAAAGTCTTCCAATTTCCTCCATGTGGGATGAAGGCATTTTTCTCTCTAACTTTCATTCATTTCTATTTTTATGGGCTTAACTCCAATTGGGCTCAATCCAATTGGGTTAATACCCACAAAACCCAACAATCCCCCACAAATGAATGAAATTATTCTTCATATCTCGTCGTACGAGACATATCAAGTCAAATATCCTTTAGGAATAGTACTGCATCGGGATAGGTGAAATATTCCATCTTGAACCTTCCCTAGTTAGAGTTTATCGGATTTACTTAGCCAATCAGTGAAATACTTCATCTTGAACTGTCGGCTGTTTGTGTAAACCAAGACAATAAACTTAACACAGCATTAGACCGATTTGTTAAAAGTTCTCGGTTGTGTTCGTTTTGGCCCTGAACATTCTTGGGTTCTGCGAGTGCTTTAGAGGATTCCAGCCTTATAAGAATTCTCAACGAGCCGACCCAGCTCACACTTACATAGGTGACCGCATCTATCAAGAGTATCCTACTATACCCCACTTGTTTTTAACAAGATATAGACGTCATTAAAAGCATAAGCTTAACCTAATCAAACGCTGTAGGTTGCACTTTTTGCATCATAGGAATGAGTTAGAGTTGAACTCTAAAGTGCTTCACTTGTTTAAGTTAACAAAGACTGGTTGTCCTATTGAACTTGGTCCGTGGGATCTCCAGTCGCCAAGTTAGGTTTCCGTACAAGGTAACTTAGTTATATTTTAGGCTTTTAAGCCCATTCCCCTCGACGCACATTCTACTCTCTCACCAGATAAACCTTTAGTAAACGGATCCGCGAGGTTATCTTTTGACTTCACAAAGTCAATGGAAATTATTCCATTTGAGAGTAAATGTCTCACGGTATTATGTCGACGACTAATATGTCGTGACTTACCATTATACATAAAGTTATGAGCTCTATGTAATGCTGCCTGATTATCGCAATGAATACATATGGCCGACACAGGTTTCGGTCATAGTGGAATGTCTTCCAAGAAGTTATGAAGCCACTCAGCTTCTTCTCCAGCTTTATCCAAAGCTATAAACTCTGATTCCATAGTGGATCGAGCTATACATGTTTGTTTGGAAGATTTCCAAGAAATAGCAGCTCCCCCCAAAGTGAATACATATCCGCTTGTGGATTTAGATTCCTCTGAATCAGAAATCCAATTTGCATCACTATATCCCTCAAGGACGGCTGGATATTTTCCATAGTGTAATGCCTATTTTGATGTATTCTTTAAGTACCCAAGCACTCTCTTCAGAGCATCCCAATGATCTTTGCTTGGATTGCTTGTATACCTACTCAATTTATTGGCTGAGTAAGCGATGTCTGGCCTCGTACAATTCATGATATACATGAGACATCCAATGATACGAGCATACTCATTTTGTGATACGCTATCACCTTTATTCTTATGTAGAACAACAGATGGAGTAAAAGGGTTATTTGTTCCCTTAATTCCATAGTTTTTAAATCTCTCAAGTACTTTATCTACGTAATGTGACTGAGATAATTTAATCACATCCGGTGATCTTGTTATTTTAATTCCCAAAATAACATCCGCTTCACCTAGGTCTTTCATATCGAAGTGTTTTGTTAATATTTTCTTAGCAGACTTAATAACCTCCATATTAGTCCCAAGTATTAACATATCGTCTACATATAAACATATTATGACAGTAGCTTGTCCAAATTGTTTTATATAGACACACTTGTCGCATTCATTGATATGAAAACCATTATTAACCATGACACTATCAAATTTTTCGTGCCATTGTTTAGGAGCTTGTTTAAGGCCATAAAGAGATCGAACAAGTTTACATACTTTATTCTCTTTGCCTTTAACAATGAAACCCTCTGGTTGCTCCATATATATTTCCTCATTTAATTCTCCATTGAGGAAAGCCGTTTTAACATCCATTTGATGTATCTCAAGATTATAAATAGCTGCTAAAGCTATTAATGCTCTAATGGATGTTATCCTAGTCACTGGTGAATAGGTATCAAAGAAATCTATTCCCTTCTTTTGACTATAACCTTTGGCTACTAATCTAGCCTTATATTTATCAATTGAGCCATCGGGTTTTAATTTCTTTTTAAATACCCATTACATCCAATTGGCTTACTTCCCTTGGGAAGATCGGCCAACTCCCAAGTATTATTACTTAGAATGGACTGTAGTTCACTATCTATTGCCTCTTTCCAATATGAGGCATCAGGGATAGACATGGCTTCAGTATATGTTTTGGGATCATCCTCTAACATATAAGTTAAGAAATCTGGTCCGAATGATTTAGCAATTTTAGCTCGTTTGCTCCTTCGGGGCTCGTCAGCAACCTCGTTACTGTTTTGAGAATCGTTTTCTTTAGAAATTGATTCGTATGACCAATGATCAACAACCTCATTGCTGATTTGAGAATTATCTTCTTTAGAAATTAATTCATATGGTCTTTTATGAGAAGTAACGTTCGAGTTCTTCTTATGTGGAAATACATTCTCGAAGAATGTAGCATCACGTGATTCAATTATAGTATTCACGTGTATGTTGCTTACTTCAGATTTGAACACTAGAAATCTGTAAGCGCTACTATTTTCCGCATGACCTATATAGTAGCAATCCACGGTTTTTGTTCCAATTTTTGGTCCAACTTTTTCTTTCTTAGGTCTTGGAACCGCTACCTTAGCCAAGCACCCCCACACTTTGAGGTATTTATAGCTTGGTTGTCTACCTTTCCATAACTCATATGGAATGGTATCATTTTTCTTGTGCAGAACTCTATTTAATATATGGTTAGCCATAAATAGAGCTTCCCCCCACAAGTTCTTAGGTAAACCCGAATTCAAAAGTAATACATTGATCATGTCTCTTAAGGTTCGGTTTTTCCTTTCGGCTACTCCATTTGATTGAGGTGAGTATGGTGCCGTTGTTTGGTGAATTATCCCTGAGTCGGCACACAACTGTGCAAAGGGATATTCGTACTCACCACCTCTATCAAATCTAAGAATTTTTATCTTCTTATTTAACTGATTTTCCACTTCAGCTTTGTATCTTATAAAAGCATTTATTGCTTCCTTTTTCTTACTCAATAAGTAAACGTAGCAATAACGTGTACAATCGTCAATAAATGTGATGAAGTACTTTTTCCCTCCTCGAGTTGGAGTTGACTTGAGATTGCACAAGTCTGTGTGAACTAGCTCTAATGGTTGTGAGCTCCTTTCCACTGAAAGGAAAGGTTGTTTCGCAAACTTTGCCTCAATGCAAATTTCACACTTATAAGATTTATCAATATCAAATTTAGGAATTAATCCTAAGTTTGCTAATTTTTTCATTTTTCTAAAATTAATGTGACCTAATCTATCATGCCAAAGTAAAGTGGACTCAAGCAAGTAAGCAGAAGAATTATTATTATTAATAAACTTGTCGTTTTTTCCAATAACGGCTACATTAGCCTTAAATAGGCCATCACACATATATCCTTTGCCTACATACATACCCCCTTTGGTCAGCACAAATTTATCTGACTCAAAGGCTAATCTAAAACCTTTCTTAGTTAGGACAGACCCAGAAATTAAATTCTTCCTAATGTCCGGAACATGAAGAACTTCATTGAGAGTAACATCTTTTCCTGAGGTAAATCTGAGAACCACTTTGCCTTGTCCCCCCACCACGGAGTGAGCATCATTTCCCATGTACAATTTCTCCTCATGTTCAAACTTCTTGTATGAAGTGAACATGTTTATGTCATAGCAAATGTGACGGGTAGCTCCAGTATCCACCCACCAGCCTTTGGTTTCACTTGTCAGGAATGCTTCAGCAACTGTAGATAAGTGCATGTTATCGATGTCAGATGGAGCTAGGTTAATGCTAACATTTGCTTCATCCTTCGGCTGAGCACGACTATGACAATCCTTCGCAAGGTGTCCATTCTTTCCACATGTTTAAAACAATCTGTGTATATAAATATTATAAAAATACTTTATATATCTAAGTACTATAATTAAAAACTATAGTAAATTATTCTCGCAGAATAATTATTTATAATTAACTCTAATTATAAATCTTAGTATAGTTTATTCTCGCAGAACAAACGAAAGCAATATTAAATTATTACTTTAATCAGAATTTAATTACTTACTGAATTAATTCTGAATCGGAAATAAATCGATTGAGGCTTGCTAATGCAATGTCCTTAAGACAATATTTCTGGGCTGTCAAAGGTGCAACAGTTCGTCCCAGTAGTCTCCCAAGATACAACAGTCGGATACTTGTTTCTTTGCACAAAGAACAAGTCCACAGCGAACTTTAACAAACAGAAATATTTAAACAAAATGTAAGAGAAGAATAGAGAGAGAAAGAGTAGGATTCTGCTTTAGATTGCTAGAAAACGGGATGAGAGAATTGGCAAGATTCTCCCTCTATTTATAGCAGCAGAAAATGTGTTGCTGGAAAGACATGCCTGTTCGGATTAAACCAGTAACACTGGTTCGGTCCGAACAGGTGCAACCGGTTCGATTTAAACCGTACCGGTACACCAATATTTAAAAAATGGCGCGCGCGCGGATTTAAGAGATGGATCAACTACGCGGATCTTTTTCGGGTCAATCGGATCTGCTACGCGGATCTAAATTTATTGGGCTATTAAGTTTTGGGCCAAAATATTAATTAAACTTTGTCCAAAAAGATAATATTTTGTTGAAGCCCAAGCCCAAGCCCAATCCAAACCCGACCTTGCCGTGCCGGTCGGACGGACGGCAGCGGCGGCGCGCGCGCGTGGTGAAACCATTGTCATGCACGTCTTCTCCCCTCACAAAACTTGGTACCCCCAAGGGGCCCAACCCTTATCCATTTTTTTGCATTATAAATGACAAAAAGTCTTCCAACTTCCTCCATGTGGGATGAAGACATTTTTCTCTCTAACTTTCATTCATTTCTATTTTTATGGGCTTAACTCCAATTGGGCTCAATCCAATTGGGTTAATACCCACAAAACCCAACAGAATCAATGTAAGTGGGTTAAACTATGAAGGGAGATAATCCATTTTACTATTAAGAGATGAAGAAAAGTAATCGGGAATTGACTAAATACACTCACGACGACGAGTCAAGAGGTCGGACAAGCAAGGTGCAAAGTAAAGAGAAAAATATGGTTTCCAGGGTGTAATATGCTATTAAACTATTTTGATGGTGCAAAGTATAAAATGAGCCTACTTCAAGGTGGAAAGGTGGATTAAGCCGATTTTATTTTTTGCAGTGACCATCTATTACGCAGTGCAATTAATTAGTTTTCACTTAAAGGATGATTTTTTTTCTTCTTCTTTTGACTGGATGAATTAGTTTTCTCTATGTCTACTACAAAGTATTATAAAAATGTGAATAGTTTCTTAACATTTTTGTACAAACAAAAATATCCCTAGATTTACATTTTGACATTGTATAAATGAGTAAAATAATCAAACCAAACTCAAAAAATATAGTTAAACTAAAATTCATAAGGTATAATTAGATTAAGAGATATAATATAGAATTCACATCTCTCATGTATTATCTTTTAAAACTTGGTTTTTAGTCATGTCATGAATATAATTAATTAAAAACTAGAAAAATAAAAGGACTTAACATAATTAAAATCTTAAGTATGTAAATATTTTTTTCTCGGTTTTAACATAGACCCAATCACATGAATTTTAGTATAGTTTGCTATGGTTCTTTCTTATACTCAATCACATGAGGTTTAGTTTGCTACGACCGCTTCTTCCAAGAACTTAGTTTGAACTGAAAATAAAATGGAAAAAAATGATTATTCTTATGTAAAAGACTTAAAACTCTTTAAAAGAAATGAACTCTAATCAATACAAGTTATAAAATTTGCTCCGTGTTCGGTGCATAAAATTCTCTAAAAACAAAATTAATTTGTGCTTCAAGTTGTGAGTGAAAGTTCCAAAAGAAAATTTAATTTGTGCTTCAAGTTGTGAGTCAACTTTCAATTCTTGCACTTAGAAATAGTTAAAATGCTAAAATAGTCATAACAAACTCAAAAAATATAGTTAGATAAATGATAAAATGTTTATAAATTATTAATATGTAATGATAGTTTATTCAGAGAGAAGATAAACCCAATGAGTAGAATTAAGCTTACAAGCACCTAATGAATTTAATTTTATATTTGTTTCTTCGGAAACCCAAACAACATATAAATCTTGTAGCGGATGCAATTGAAAAAATACAACCAACATTGCAGAATGAAACAAAAAAGTAGAGCTACAAATAACGATTAAGGGACAATTCATGAAACTGAAGCTAAATATGATGATGATATACTAAAATACATCAATGCAGAAAAGGATGTAATACTACTAAAAGAAGGAAAAGGCGAGTCGCAAAAAAGTAAAAATAAGATTTTGTCCGATGACGATGACATAACAAAAGACGTCAATATAAAAAATTATGTGACTGGTCTAGAAACTATTGAATGAAAAAAAAAGGCGAGTCACAAAGAAGATCAAAGAAGACTATGCCCCTATTGACATTTTGAGTGATGAAAGAGACGCTGGATAAATTGATGAAGATAAAAAAAAAATGTGTTCAAGTCAATTGAGAATATAACATTTCAAAATATCAAGGTCAAGAAAGAAAAATTTTAATGTTGTCATTTCGTTTAAATTGTAGTTTTAGAATAAATAATAATTATGTATGCACGTCATTTTAGATTGAAAATACCTATTAATGATAGTTCGATTTTAATTTTCAATTATTTATTTTGGTTTTAACATCATATATTTACGATCTCAACTTTAAATCTTCGCTAATAACTATATAATTAAAAGTTATTAGTCAATTATCTATTTTATTGAGACAATAGATTGATGAAAATTCATTGAACAAAAGATTTAAATTATATAAAAGAACATAAATCATAAATAAAGTTTAGAAATTGATTTAGCTTCTAAAGAAAATATGAAACGTGATTTGTACAATATTATTGTTCAAGAACACTGGTTCATATATAATTCAAACAAGAAAGTTCTTCTCATATTTAATATTTAATCATTATTTTATTAAATTATCCAATTTATCATATACGACGCACGTGTCCCTTTCTATTTACTTTTTTTTTTCTTTCGATAATTACCTTTGTAGTTACTTAAAAGGGTACTTAAAATAGACAATTGTGACCAAATATAAGTATTAAATACTTTCTCCGTAAAATAAGGTGTGACGCGGACATGCTATTTGCAACAGAAGCTATAATAGTACTATGATATTTCCACGGTCACTAGGAGATATTTCCGCAACACACCGAGCCGAGCCCACATCTCGTCCAATGAAAACGTAACACGTCATCCGAATCTGTTGGGTCCTCCACCATGCACCACACCAATCTTCAATGCTTTGCGAAATGGAAAGACGTGTGATATTCCTTTACTCAAATATTCATAATTAGACAATTAATTTTTATTTTAGTTAAGTTAGTTTGAGGTTCCTTTTCTAACAGAATTATTTTATAAATCTAGTTGATGTCAACTTCACTTTTTCTAATGGTAAAAAGTGCTTGATGATTAAAAGCATCATATTATACTTCTTTTTTTAATTTTAAGAAATAAATATAATAAAATACAAAAAATTCTGACAAAAAAAAAGTCAAATTTATGAAAGGAGTTGTGTTATATTTAGAAATATGATTATCTTTATATATTTTTTTCGATGAAATGATTATCTTTATACTCCCTTTGGGCCTGTATGTTTGGCGTTTCCCACAATTTTTTCGTGTTTGGGAAATGCCAAACAATGTTTTTTACTTTCTGAAATAAATTTTTCATCTCTCAATTTTCTCAAACTACTATCTCAAAAGCCAAACAAACAATAATTTTCTTATCTCTAAACAAAACCTATACAAACTCTACTCTGATTTGACATAAAATAACCTATCTCTTACACAATTTATCTCACATAACAAATATGATTTGACATAAAGTCTTACACATCTTACATCTAAAACCTAACTCTTCCAAAAAAACCTACACCTACTTCATTTATCAAACCACTCTCTCAAAACCCAAATAAATAACATTACGTAAATCGAGATTATTTCACAAACCTCAATTACTCTCCCAAACTACTTTCCCAAACACCAAACAAACAGGCCCTTTGTCCTCCATTTTTGTTTCCTCGTATTTTGAAGTTATGTTATGAGTAAGAGTTAATTAAGTAATTATTTTACGCACATTTAATTCTATGCTCTTAGAGGTCATGGTAGAGAATTACAAGTGTTAAATTATTATTTTATGTGAAATGATATTTTTAAAAAAAATAATTTTATTTTAAGATATATAGCGTTGTTTTTGGGACATCCGTAAAATTAAATAGTAACATTAAATGACGTAGAAATGTATGGTAAACTTGATTTCATAAAACTTTTAAATTTCAGTTTTTAATCATATATACTTTTGATATCCTAATTACTTATACTTAATAACTTTTTGGGCGATTAAATTCAGAAGTAAGTCTAATAAGTTGCAAATAGTATATTAGCCTCTTTTTTTTGGATAAATAAATAATATATATATGGGTATATATATTGGGTTTTGAATAGAGATATTTAACAAATTTGAGAATAATTCTCCTTTAAAAGTTATTATTACTTCTCTCGTCTCTATCAAACACTGTCATGGTAGAGAATTACAAGTGTTAAATTATTATTTTATGTGAAATGATATATTTAAAAAAAAAAAAAATTTATTTTAAGATATATAGTGTTGTTTTTGGGACATCCGAAAAATTAAATAGTAACATTAAATGACTGAGAAATATATGGTAAACTTGATTTCATAAAACTTTTAAATTTCGGTTTTTAATCATATATACTTTTGATATCCTAATTACTTATACTTAATAACTTTTTGGGCGATTAAATTCAGAAGTAAGTCTAATAAGTTGTAAATAGTATATTAGCCTCTTTTTTTTGGATAAATAAATAATATATATATGGGTATATATATTGGGTTTTGAAAAGAGATATTTTACAAATTTGATAATAATTCTCCTTTAAAAGTTATTATTACTTCTCTCGTCTCTATCAAACACTGAATTGTATTATTCAGATCATTCATGTGTTGCACATAATTTGTTGTATGCTTATGTTTTATTATTTTACATTTGAATATTTTGAAAATTGGTTGATGTATTAATTATTATTATTGTATATAAACGAAAATAGTTATTCACACGCACATTCGGAGCTCCGGTTATACACTCGAACCCGGGTCAGGTAGAATTAATTAATGAAACCTCTCCTTTATTTGTATATTTAATATCTCATATTTGAAAAAGGAAACATTTCTGATTTATTATAATTTGAGCAATTTTCGGAGAGAATGTCGAAATCGCCATGGGGAAATATCGGCGCCTGGGCGGCGGAAGCCGAGCGCGCCGACGCCGAGGAGCGCGAAGCCGCAGAGAAAGCCGCCGCCGCTGCCGCGGCGCAGCCTCCTCCACCCAGCTTCCCCAGCCTGAAGGAAGCCGTCAGCACCACCACCAAGCAGAAGAAAAAGACGAAAATGACCCTGCAGGAGTTCACGATGCAATCGTCCACCTATTCCGGCTCGGCTCCCAGCCGCGGCTTGACCCCCGAAGAAATGCTCCGCCTACCGACCGGCCCTAAGGAGCGCTCCCCCGACGAAATGCAGCACGGGAGATTGGGAGGCGGGTTCTCTAATTACGGGTCCCGAGCCGGATCCGATGGCCCCAATCAGGGTCGGAGATCTTACGGATTTGACGATGACAATCGCCGTGGGCAGATGCCTAGGGTTTCTGAACCCGATCAACCGTCGCGAGCTGATGGGGTTGATAATTGGGGTTCGATGAAGAGGCAACCACAAACCCTACCCGAACACAATTCGGGTCTGGCCCGGACGGGGCCCAAGTACGGCTCCCTTGGTGGAGGTGGAGGCCCCGGCGTCGCATCACGTGCCGATGAGGTGGACAATTGGGCTTCTGTTAAGAAGCCTATTTCACAACCATATCACCAACAAACTAGATCTTCAAGTTTTGGATCGGGATTCTCCAGACCCGAACCCGACCGTTGGACTAAGAATGAGCCACCGAAGAGTGAGGCTGAGGTGGTGGTGAAAGTGAATAAGCCGAATCCATTTGGGGCGGCAAGGCCACGGGAGGAGGTGTTGGCAGAGAAAGGGTTGGATTGGAAGAAGTTGGATTTGGATATTGATGAGAAGAAGCAGCTGCAGAATTCGGTTAGTGGTGGGAGTAGACCCACAAGTTCACAGTCGAGCAGGCCAGAAACTCCGCATTCGACCAGGTCGGAGGTGGCAGCTGTTTCTGAAGGTGCTGCAAAGCAAAAACCAAAGTTGAATCCATTTGGGGATGCCAAGCCGAGGGAAGTTTTGCTCGAGGAGAAAGGCTTGGATTGGAAGAAGATTGATCTTGAGTTGGAGAATCGACGAGTGGAGAGGTGATCATTTTGATTCTTACTTCTCTTTGTCTCAGTGTTCTAATACTTATATATATATATATATATATATATATATATATATTGGTAGAAAGTGCATTTTTTAGTGCTGTGATTACATCCTATTTGTTTTGTATGTGAGTGACTATTAATGGTGGAAAGTGTATGTTCTGGGAACTATCGATTATTGTCCTTATAATCTATATAATCTATCCAATTTAAACAGCTCCATAAGTTTTGTAAGGGCATTTGACTTGTTAGTCTTTAAGTTGCGGACAGAGATGCCTGTAAATACTCATATGGCAAAAGTTAAAAATTCATGATCACATTTATAATTGGATTGTGGTAATGCATTGGTTCTGTAAGACAAGTAAAATTATGAAGTATTAAATAATTAGCTGCAAAATATATGTAGTTTCATTTGGATAGATTTTATCTAGAAGGATAATTAAGGCTGGCTGCTTGTTGGTTGGGGGGACGGCAAGGGGTTGGAGTCTTTGATGAACCAAGAGGACATTGCAGAAAAAAAGTAGAGTTGGTCTTTTAGACCCTTTAGAATTGAAGATACTTGGTGAGTATCATCTTGGATTAAAGAATGGTTCCATAAAAGAAAATGACTTTAGGAAGTGACAGGGAGAACATTTCTTGAGTTTTAAACCGCTGAAATTATTCAACCTAATGTCGAAAGTTGGATCTGTAGGCTGATCTAAAAAAAAATATTAAATTTTGACTAGACATTCAGCAAAATTTGGATTGATGTCATTCTTTTATGACAATACAGCCAATTAGAGTATATTATACCCCTTTAGAATTGTTCTTTTACACTAGCACTTAAAAAGCTGTTTTACTTGCTAATTTAGGATATACGCCGTATTTCTTTATGCCAAATTGTTTGGGCCGCATATTATGGAGTTTTAAATTGAGAATTGTAAATCATCGGGGAAGAAAGAAAACAAGAAAGATGCTCTTAAAGAGAACTTTGGTGACTATATTTGTCTACGTGATTTTTTTATCAAGGCGACGTTGAGGATCTAAACTATAGCCTAACATACATTACAATGAGGTTTGTATAGAAGCATATATATTAACTTAGGATATAAGACTTGAATCTGACTCAATATATAAGATTTTATTTGTGTATTTATGTCTGCAATAAAAATAATTTCTTGTTTTCTGTCTGAACTTTTATATCATCACATGTTTTTCCTTTTGATTTATGCTGAAACCTGGGTTTAAGTTGTTCACTTGTCTTTCGTGCTGCAAGTTTATTTATGAATTTAAATTGCAAAATGTTGCTGGGCCACAATTTTGCTAGCAATAACCTTTAATTCCCTGGCAACACCGTTTACATGCGTTAGTATATTGATTTACGTTGTTACCGAACTCTAGTTAATGAGTGCCAATGATGTGATTGTGAAACCTGTATCAGGATCAGCCCAAGATATTTTTGGTTGAAAAATTGAGAAGTGTTTAGTTAGATGTTCGTCTTTTTTGAGTTGCTCATTCTTGTTTCTTACTTAACAATTGACATTGATTATGCTCTATATGCATTTTTTGTATTAATGCCGTGCTGTTCATGCTTGCTCATCTTTAGTTGGATTGTAAAATGTTGGATAGATTTAAGAGAACTTTCAGTCCTTGTTTTTGATGCTCTATCGATTTCTTCTACTTGCTTTTAACTAGGAAACTAGCCCGTAGTTACAAGTGTCGTCATACCCCAATTGCTGCTATTAACTAGGAATTTACAAGGAATAGGATGCCCTTGAGGGAAACTCCAAGTGTTTATTTGAGGACCCAAGATTTGGTTTAGGATATGGGTTCACACCTTAAAGATGAGAGATCCTGGAGTCTCTAATGAAGCAGCATTAGTTCGAAGGTTTAGCCAAATATCCTGATTCTTCCCCAGAATGCTTGTTGAATCCTAAACTAAAAGCTTCCAGGCGCTAGTGAATATCTAATAGTTTGTCCCAACACTAACGTGATTTTTGTAAAGGATATGTGTCCATATGATTGTTCTTGTCTAGTTGCTCTCTCTCTCTCTCTCTCTCTATCTCTCTCTTGTGTGTGTATGTATCTTTTATGTTCTGACTCATTCTCAATCCATACTTATCTGTTTGTAAAATTTTCATAATTGTATGTGTTTTAGCTAGAAATTTTGAGTGACTAACTAATTTTTGGGGGAGTAGCTAAATGTCATAGTTGATAGCTGGTCTGTTTACACATTTTGCATCTGTTATTTGATAAGCAAAGTGTGCATTTTCACATGCTTGATAACTTTGTTTATTTCTCATGCTTCCTGATATCAAGAGAAGAAGATTGCAGAATGCAATTAACCAAACCCAAATGTTAAGAAGTCAGAAGCAATCTAGTTTTGCCGATATTGCTTCTGTTTTGTTACACTTCTTGCATTTGAAGCATCTTAGATAGCACGGTGGTAGCTTTTTTACTTGTTATATACCTTGGAAAATGAGCAAAAATTGAACTATAAAGTGAAGAAACACTATTTTACTGATACCTGAAGGGATGACTTGTTTCAGGCCCGAGACAGAGGAAGAAAAGAATTTGAAAGAAGAAATCGAACACTTGAAAAAGGAATTGCTGCAAAAATCAGAGGATGAGCAAACCAGCATACAGGATCTTATACACAAAAGGGAACAGGATTTAGATGTACTGGTTCATCAGTTGGATGACAAAGTTAAGTATAGTCAGAGAATCTATGAGAGGCAAGGTTCTGGAGTTAGTAGGGGTTCAGAGAGACCACCTTCTCGCCCTGGAGCATACGAGGAGCCTCGACCTGGCTCTCGTGATCGACCCCCTTCCAGGCATGTAGCATACGAGGATCCTAGAGCTGGCTTTAATGATCGACCAAACTCCACACCTGGATCATACGAGGATGCTAGAGCTGGCTATCCTGGGAGACCCCATTCTCGTCCTGGCATGTATGAGGATCCTAGATCTGGATATCCAGAGAAACCTACTTCCTGGGGTGGAGGATATGAAGACCCTCGGCAAAACTTTCATGACAGACCGCATTCCAGGCCGGGAGCCTATGAAGATCCCAGAGGCGGCTTTGCTCAGAGATCTTTCACTCCTGGATCATATCAAGAACCTGGAGGTGTTGACTACAATGAGAGACCTCGTTCACGTGGAACTGTGAATTCATGGGCGAGGTCAAGTGAGGACAGGACTGTTCAAAGTGGTGGAGGAAGAGGATTTTTGGGCAGCCGAGATGTGGACAGGTACTTTTAGCTTTTTTATATTTATGTTTTCCAAGATTTTTCTTGCACTTGCACTATTAAGGCATAGTTGACCTAACTAAGCTTTATGCACTTACACTTCAAGGAAAGCAAGTTTCTTCAAATATGGTTTGCTCTTTAGGTTAGCTAATGAAACTATGGGAGGAATAATTCGTTTGTAGTGATCTTGAAAATAATCTACTTGTTTGTTTTTCAGTAACTAGCTATCTGCACTTGAGGAAATATGGTAAAGTTCCAAAATCTTTGAAGTTTGTGGCTTTAATGACTGTAGAACGTTACATGTTGAAATATTTTTCCTTGATGACATACCACCCTTTTACGGTGAAGTACTTTTGGTGGGCTCTTTCGCTTGCATAACTTATTAGTTCCATATTTAAGCTAAGCATGCTTGGATGATGTTGCCTGGGAACATTCTTAGCAAGTAGCTGCTAATAATGACAATCCGTACTAATTTTATACTTTATATGTCCTTCACGATCGACTAGTTAAATATCTAGTGATTTGAATAATGAATTGTAAGTAACACAATTGTGATCATGTCATCTGGCAGGTCCGGTTCGAGGTGGTGAATTTTATGGACTGTGGATTCGTTGAGTTCTCTTTTGCTTTTGTCTCTGACTATTAAGAACACAATAATACATTGGC
The DNA here is from genome assembly GCA_034814905.1 of Penstemon davidsonii. NCBI lineage: Eukaryota > Viridiplantae > Streptophyta > Magnoliopsida > Lamiales > Plantaginaceae > Penstemon > Penstemon davidsonii. The sequence continues at coordinate 31,689,983 of JAYDYQ010002533.1, read as the reverse complement.
ACCTTCTACTTTATCTTCTCTTAATATTGCCAAGGAATGGAGGTAGAGTTATTGAAAGCTCGGCATAAACAACCCATGCCTTAACTGTTGATGTGTAAAAAAATGCTCTTTTTAATCTTTCCAGTATTAGGATTTGTTTCAATTGCTGTATTAATTGTTTAAACACTTGTACTGATTTCCAGTTTGGATAATTCTTTCTGATGTTACTGTATGCTACAAGGATCTTCTTATGTCTCTTTTCCTTCAATGACTTTGTTCTCGTAATTTGCGAAAAGACCCGAATTTTTATGTCTTACTAAAGAAATTCTTGGAGACTTAGTTGGAGGAATTTCATTTCAATACAGAATTCATCTTCACTAGCCTTCTGCTGGATCGGGGTAGTGTGAATTATCCTATCTTGTTTGACTGAACCAGTGAAATTCTTGGTGATTGCGAAAATGTACTGGCACTTGGGCTCGGATATGTATTGTACTGCCCTACTTTTTTAGGAGATTTCGTAAGTTGCTTATTGGCACCTGAACATGACTTCATCTCAATCTCTACTGCTGGCCTACAAATATTGAATCATTACAATTATGTGATAGTGAGCTAGTACTAGTAGATCAGAAAAATAGAGTCTTTATTAAATATGTTGAGCTTTAGATTCTATTCCACTGAATATCATATCTTATTGTTGAACCAGAAAATTTCCTAAAGTCCATCAGATGCTAATTAGACAAGACAGTTGTGTCTGAGTCAAATACATGACCTTTGTATGAGGCTCAGCCATCATCAAATCGTTCATATGAAACTGCATGTTTGGTCTAGTATTCTTCACAACCGAAAGAAAGAGAATTTATAACCCTCGTCACTGAACGAGAACGAGTCTCGTATTATGAGAATGAATCTAAGGCTGAACCTAGAAAGAAAGGCTACCAAAATGATAAAGTAAAAAACTGAAAAAAGATAGGCCCGGCATCCTTACCAAATGAAGTCCGACCAAGGATCCAAAATCAAAATCGAAAGGGTTCTCCCTCATGGGGAGCTGAGCCAAGACCACTTTGTTCTTCTAATTGGATCGAAAGTCAAAATACCTATTGACTTTAGAGTTGTCTTGCCTTCTCAACCTCAAAAAAGATCGAGAGTGGCTCGAAAGCCTCCAAACCATTAACTGGTTTTATTGTATTAGAAAAATATACGACAAGAATAAATGTTGTTAGCTAAAATTCCAAATTCAATATTGTTTTAGTAGATGAAAATTTACTCAATTTTTAAAGTCAAATAGAAATTCCACAACCCTTGCAAACAACATATACTATAAGCTTTCTCAATCATATAAGTTTAATTTTCCTATTCTCTCTCCATCCATTTTCTCAATTTTCTTACATTATTTCCATGCCCTTAATTAGCTTCCAAATAGTGAAATTAAATCAATACAAATCATTGGATTATCACCACCTTAATATTAACAACTTTACATAACCATGAAATTTCGTTGAACGTCATACGTTAATTGTCTTGTTCATGCAAAACCATCTCCCTCTTCCACCATCACCGCCCCCACGGTCGTGGTACTTGCTTCTTGATGGTCACCCCTCTTCTGGACTCACCACCACCTAACAAAAATGCATGAAACAGGACACAATCCCCTCAACTTACAATCCTCAAAATCCCACAAAACGAGGGGTCACAACGTTGTCAATATCCTCTCCATATCCATCTTCATCATCATCCTCTTTGTCGATCTCCCTTCCACCAATGCTGAAACAAGAGATATACAAATTTACAATGACAACCGTAAAATCATACATTTCGACATATTTCGTTTTACGCACACAGGCCATTTACATGTCAACATCTCATCCATCTCCATCACGCCGGATATAAAGAATGACAGGCCACTAAACTCATCTCTCATTGCATTCTTCATGTCTCCCAGACATTTTCTTGCAAAGGCCAACAATTACACTATTTCCTACGAAAATTCTTGTGTGTTCACCGACGAACCATTTATCAATCCCCTTTTCACCATGGCAGATATCTCCCTGAAATCTCAATCAATCAACAAAAAATTCGAAGTTATGATCCCGAACAGATATTTTATTTACCTCATAAATTGCAACCACCCCACTTATATTTCCATGGAATTACACCTAGAATCATACAATCTTGATGCTAATGGCAATAAAAACTATTTGGATGATGGTCTTGATCAAATGCCAACCATATGTTCTATATCTTCTTTGGTGTATTTCATGCTCTTGATATGGTGGTTGTCTCTTTACATGGAAAGAAAATCCTCAAGGCATAAAATACATATTCTAATGGGTGGATTGCTCCTAATCAAATCACTGGATTTACTCTGCCTAGCTGAAAATAAATACCACGTTAAGGTTACGGGTTATGCTCATGGTTGGGACTTATTATGGTGCACATTTCACTTTATCCGGACACTTTATTTTTTTGTAGTCGTCGTTTTGATTGGTAGCGGTTGGTCATTTTTAAGGCCTGTTTTACATGAAGATGGAAAGAAAATGTTGATTTTCGGGATCCCTATTCATGTTATGTCTAATATCATGTACATTGCAATTTGGGAAAGTGATTTTTCCAGTGACATATACCCTCTTTACATTGCTGGATTCATTATGCTTGATCTATTGTGTTGTGGGTTAGTTTTTGTTCCACTTATGAAATCAATTACGTCAATGAAAGAGAAAGCAATAATTGATGGGAAGGCGGGTGTGAATTTGGCTAGGTTGAAAAGATTCAGAAACTTTTTTATTATTCTTTTGGTGTATGTGATTGTCTCAAGATATGGTATACTTGAACTTCGATTTCGTGCACTTGAAGATGTGAAGTTTTGGTGGATAACAATTGTGTCGGAGCAGATATGTAACATATTGTTTTATGTCGCAATGTTTTACACTTTTCGGCCTATTCGACATGCGGGTGGTTATGTTGTTCCGAACCAAAATGATGAAGAAGCAGCTCGAGCTGAAATTCAAAGGTTTTATTTATTGTACTTGATATAATAAATCTCAAGATTTTTTTTGGTATTAATTTTATTGTTTTGTAAGCTCATAGTTTGCAATAGACTAAACTTGATTGAGTATATAGTGGCATATTCTTTTAGCCAAGGTGAAAATATCCTCCACCTCAATTATGTGTATGCACAACTTTTTTGTTTTTGTTTTTGGATTAATTACAGGGAACTTTCCTGTGGTTTGGTGCATTTCGCGTCCAATTCTCTCGGAGAATTATAATTACAGGGACCTCTCATGAGGTTTGTGAAACCTTACAAAACCCTAATAGAAACTAACGGAGGTGGACGGAATATGTGAAATGACCCTCTTGTCCTTGCCAATTTTAATTATAAAAATCATTAGAAATTTAATGAATTAACGAAATGTCCGATCTAACCCTGCATGATGAACAAAATTATCCAATTTACCCATACAAAATCTAATTTTGAATAGGTATACAAATTTAGAATTGCATATTAGTCCCTGTACTTTAATCAAATTCAATTTATACATAAAAAAAACTAACCCCAACCCCCCCACCCCCAACTGCACCTCCCAAGCCATGTCATCAGCCTGGGATCGAAGTTTCCAGGTCGGCTACAGCCTTAATACTAAACCAAGTCAGCTAGGAGAATTCCAGGTCGTCGCCGACCTTGCTTCTAGATTTTTTTGTTGTTGTTGTTAGTTTATGATTTGAGGATTGGTAACTATTTAGTTTATGTTTAATGATGTTTAATATTAAGTTCGATATTTTTTTTTCTTGAATGCTCTATTTATTTTATTACATATTTTTTTTGTAAATTATAAGTAGTAAATTTTGGTTAAACCGAAATCAAACTGGATCGAACCGATTTTTTTTCGGTTATTCAAAATTTTGATTCGGTTCTAACTGAATGAACAATCCTAGTATCAAAGTACAAATATAAACTAATTGCAAAGAATAATATTAAACTAGATAACTAATTAATAGTCATATGATTTATCGAAATAAAATTAATATTCATATGTTGAAGTATAGAAAATATTTATGCATTGTTCTGTTCATTAAGCTAAAATGCATTTGGGTCAGGGAAATAGATGGGTGAAGTGACTGATTACTTGATTTGCCAATAAGAACTGTTAGACTTTATAAAATATCACAATGATATTTTGAACATACATATATACTTTTAACCAAATAACATATATGAAAACTAAATGCGGAATAGATCATCATACCTCCAGCCATTGATGTTTGGAAGAAATTCGGTTGTGTATAAGATGCTTCTACACTCTAGCAACCTTTTTTAGATGGTGTATTTTTAGTGAAGAATGTTGAGTGTAGGGACCTTATACATGGCTCACCTATATATAGTGTATTGCCATCAAAGACACTAAGTAGGTGTAAAGTCTTTTACTTTATGACTCACATAATGCTCAAGTTAGTGGGGCAAAATAATGGGTTAGTGGGAAGATCAAATGACCACTTAATGAAGTTTATAATAAAACTTTATAATAAACTTACATTCTCCCACTTGGTCCGAATAATGATATCCAAATCCCATAAACACTTATAGAAATAAAATACACGAATCATGGCGATAGGTCCTCTAAGAACGAGTATTATCTTCCATGTATTACAATGCATTTTATTTCTCCAATAGTAGCCCAACATTTCTTAATGAATAAACCTTATGTTTATTCTAGGTCCTCCAGATGATTTTCTCAAATGAACTTAATGTGAACCTGAATATGAGAAATATCATCACTTTATAAGAGTTTCATTGAAACCTTATACGTACATTTACTTCATGGAACAAAATCCCATTTATATGATCCTTAAATTTGAATATTTGCATGCCTATAGTCTAAGGATCAATAATCATCAATTCAGTATTGTCGTGCTTTAATGACCACTGAATTATCCATAACACGTTTCTTAATGGCTAAGTACTTAATGTCGATGTATTAGTTCGACTTTTACCTTTGTGATTCTTAGCCATTAAGACTAAATCTGAAACGAAAGAGTACGTTCTTTATGGCATAGCACGAAATCCACAATGCTAATACCCAATATGAAACTACTTAACCATACACCATATGAAGTAGCCTTAAAACGGGAAAAATCGGCATCTATAATGGAAATATCAGTCAAGGATACAACTTTATCGGCCAACATATCATGATGTTAATCTATGAAAATTAACATAGCCAACAAAGTTTTAATCTAGATAACCAAATTACTTCCAAATTTACCGCCCGTCTATACATAAGCATGTAAATTTGTGATTACTTAAATGTACATCACCACTTTAGTGGTCTATATCTGGATTACTTGATATCGACTCAACATTCCGATTGCAAATGCGATATCAGGCCTTTATGGAATATTTTTTATTTGTTCCCTCTCAATGTCATTTAGATCTGTCATCCGAATTCTCTCTAAATCTTTATTGATATAGGTTATCCAAGACAGTCTAAGACGCATGATGTCTCACCCATATCTTTACATCAAAAAATTTAGAGAGAAATTGTTCACCTCATGTAACAGACCCTTAACATTGGCTGTAAGTAAAATGTCATCCATGCACAAAATTAGGGGTGGCACTCGGATCCATGGATCCGATCCAAATCCGATCCAAATCCGATGGATCCGATCCACAATGGATCCACTAAATTTCACTTGGATCGGATCCGGTTAAAATCCAACAAAATTTGAATTTGCTATGGATTCACACATAAAAGGTGTGGTTCTAGTGTGGATCCATAATGGATTTTGGAATGGATCCGCAGTGGATCCGATATGAATCTATAGTTGGATCCACTTAAAAAAAATAAAAATTATAAATTTCAACTCATCATCCCCACCTACTTACCCCCACCCCAGCCTCACTTACCCACCACCCACCCACCTACCCACCCCTACCCCACCTTACCCTACCCACCCCACCCGATTTAACTCATTTATTCACCGTTTGCATCGATTTTTTCACTAATTTCATCAATTCGAACGATTTTTGACCATTTTAACCCGTTTCTTCACTAATTTCATTGATTTAAATTATTTTTGACCGATTTAACCCATTTTTTCACCGTTTTCGCCCATTTTTTCACTAATTTCATCAAATTAAACCGTTTTTTATCGATATAACTCCTTTCTTCACCATTTGCATCGATTTTTTCACTAATTTCATCGATTTGAACGATTTTTTTACCGTTTTAACCTGTTTCTTCACTAATTTCATCGATTTAAATTATTTTTGACCGATTTTAACCCATTTTTCACCGTTTTTGCCCATTTTTTCACTAATTTCATCGATTTAAACCGTTTTTGATCGATTTAACTCATTTCTTCACCGTTTACATCGATTTTTTCACTAATTTCATCAATTTGAATGGATTTTGATCGATTTAATCCATTTTTTCACTAATTTCACCGATTTAAATTGTTTTTGACCGATTTAGCCCAATTTTTCACCATTTTCCACTAATTTCATTGATTTAAACAGTTTTTGACCGACGATTTGACTCATTTTTCAACGTTTGGATCGTTTTTTTCACTAATTTCATCGATTTAAACCGTTTTGAGCGATTTGACACATATTTTCACCGTTTGCATTTTTTTTCACTAATTTCATCGATTTAAATTATTTTTTGATCGATTTAACCCATTTTTTCACCATATTCGCCCTTTTTTCCACTAATTTCATTGATGTAAATCGTTTTTGACTGATTTAACTCATTTTTCACCATTTGCATCGATTTTTTTATCTAATTTCATCAACTTCAACGGTTTTGACCGATTTAACTCGCTTTTCTCACTATTTTCATTGATTTAACAGTTTTTTTTACTGATTTAACTCATTTATTCACCGTTTGCATCAAATTTTTTCACTAATTTCATCTATTTTGAACGGTTTTTGACTTTATAACCCCTTTTTTCACTAATTTCATCGATTTAAATTATTTTTTAATGATTTAGCCCATTCTTTCACCCTTTTCGCCCGTTTTTGTCCATTTTTTCATTAATTTCATCGATTTAAATCATTCAAAATCAATGAAAGTAGTGAAAAATCGATGCAAATTGTGAAGAAATGAGTTAAATCGATCAAAAATGGTTTAAATCGATGAAATTAGTGAAAGAATTTGCAAAAACGGTGAAAAATAGGTTAAATCGGTCAAAAATAATTTAAATCGATGAAATTAGTGAAGAAACGGGTTAAAACGGTAAAAAATCGTTCAAATTGATGAAATTAGTGAAAAAATCGATGCAAATGGTGAAAAAATGAGTTATATCGATAAAAAACGATTTAAATTGATGAAATTAGTGAAAAAATGGGTAAAAACGGTGAAAAAATGGGTTAAATCGGTCAAAAATAATTTAAATCGATGAAATTAGTGAAGAAACGGGTTAAAACGGTCAAAAATCGTTCAAATCGATGAAATTAGTGAAAAAATCGATGCAAATGGTGAAGAAAGGAGTTATATCGATCAAAAACGGTTTAAATCGATGAAATTAGTGAAAAAATGGGCAAAAACGGTGAAAAAATGGGTTAAATCGGTCAAAAATAATTTAAATCGATGAAATTAGTGAAGAAACGGGTTTAAGCGGTAAAAAATCGTTCAAATCGATGAAATTAGTGAACAAATCGATGCAAATGGTGAAGAAAGGAGTTATATCGATCAAAAACGGTTTAAATCGATGAAATTAGTGAAAAAATGGGCAAAAACGGTGAAAAATGGGTTAAAATCGGTCAAAAATAATTTAAATCGATGAAATTAGTGAAGAAACGGGTTAAAACGGTAAAAATTCGTTCAAATCGATGAAATTAGTGAAAAAATCGATGCAAATGGTGAAGAAAGGAGTTATATCGATAAAAAACGGTTTAAATCGATGAAATTAGTGGAAAAATAGGCGAAAACGGTGAAAAAATGGGTTAAATAGGTCAAAAATAATTTAAATCGATGAAATTAGTGAAGAAACGGGTTAAAACGGTCAAAAATCGTTCAAATTGATGAAATTAGTGAAAAAATCGATGCAAACGGTGAAGAAATAAGTTAAATCGGGTGGGGTGGGGGTAGGGTGAGGTGAGGTAGGGTGGGGGTGGGGTAGGTGAGGTTGCGGGTCGAAAATGGTGAGACCATAAGAGGGAAAGTGAGGATTATTTGGATCCAACATGAGTCCCACCATGGATTCATGGTGGATCCACCATGGATCTATCATGGTTCCACATATTAAATGTGAAAATTCTTCAATTGGATCGGATCCATATAAGATCCATAATGTTGGATCCATTTAGGATCCGATCCATTTGAGATCCAATCGATAAGAATCCGATCCGGATCCGATCCGGGTGATCCATTTGCCACCCCTACACAAAATAAGAAATTATATTTTACTCCCACTAAACTTATGGTATATAAATTAATCCATGAAATTTCATCCAATCCTAATGAAGAAATTACTCAATGGAATTTTAAAGTACCACAAATGGGATGCTTGTTTTAAACCGTATATGGATTTATTTACAACAAAAAATGCTCACCATGAAAAAACTGAGGTTCAGTCCGGCTCCAACATTATAACCAATCTATCACTTAAGGAGGAAGCTCAAGAATGATCAGATTCAGGAACGACGTTCCTTGTTTGATCGCTCCCACTGATTTGATCGCTCCCACTGATCAAGTCATTCTCAAAAAGTTTGACGTGTCTTGATTCCACAATCCTAGTATTGCTAGATAAACAATGGAGTTTGTACACCAAATAGAGAAACCTTTTACAAAATACCAGAACATGCATTGCATCATGAAAAACATTTTCTTGCACTTTAAATTTGGAAAAGACCATAACAAATTGTACTATTTCCAATATGATAAGATTTGTAAAAAAAACAAATCAAAAGTTGCATTTAAAACTTAATGGAATAACTTAACGTTACAAGACTTAATGGAATAACTTAACGTTACAAGTCTTGAAACATAAATCAACTTTCTTGAAATCTTGAAATATAAAATGTTCTTTCCATATTTAAAACAAAACTAGAATTTTAAACTAATTTGCATGCTCCAATTGCCTCTGCGTGTGAGCGCATCTATTGTCTGGATAGATGCACTGCTCACTCTCCATTGACTTCATTTGGTTTAGACAATCCTTTCTTGACAAGCCAAGCCTTATATTTGACACAATCCTTCTTCATGTGTCCCTTCTTTTTACAAAAGAAACACTTAGATTCCTTCTTGATGTCAAGTTGGGCAGGTATCTTATCATTTGCCTTCCCCTTTTGTTTGGCTTGCTCGCTCTTTCCTTGTGTTGCCATATATGCACTTTCTCCAAATTCCATTGACAACCTTCCTCTTGAACACACATGGTCAAAAGTTCATTGATAGACCATTTATCTTTATGTGTGTTATAAGAGATTTTGAAAGGTTCATATTGTTGTGGAAGGGAATTCAATATAAAGTGCACAAGGAAAGAATTAGACATCTCAACCTCAAGAGCCTTTAGTTGGGCCGCAACGTCCTGCATCTTCATGATGTGTTCACGCACACCTTTAGTACCGGTGAGCCTCATTGATGATAACTTAGCCATAAGGGTGCTAGCTAAAGCTTTATCTGATGACTCAAATTGCTCATCAATAGCCTTTAGTAACTTTTTAACATTGTCACACTCTCCAATTGAACCACGTATGCTAGCAGAAATTTTTGTCTTTATGAACATCATACTGAGGCGATTGGATCGCTCCCAGCGTTCATAAAGTTGAATTTCAGCTTGAGTGCTAGCATCAGTAAGTGTAGGTGGTTCATCCTTCCGTATAGCATAATCAATGTCCATCCACCCTAATTGAAGAAGAATACTCTCCTTCCAAATCTTATAGTTATCACCATTCAATTCAGGAACATCACATTTGATATCAGCAAAATTAACAGGTAGTGATGCTGCATAAAAATTAAAATTGCTTATGTTCAAATTTGAGGTTTAACTTAAAAATTTCATGTTTCACCAATGCAAAACACGTAAGAATTGAATCTAGTGACATAAAATTTTCCTGTGGGCTGAAATTTTAATTCAGTTAGATTCAACTAAGACTGTATGATGGATCTATCAAATTGCTTACTTGATTCATAATTAATCAATATATTATGAAAGCAAGTTGATATTCATCTATATTATTTATGATAAACTACCAAATTATGTTCATTTTCCTAATCCCTGTGGGTAAATTAGGAAATATAATATGATATTTATCCTAATTAGTTATATAAATATAACAAATAGTTCATGTGGGATAAAAATTCGTTATATTAAGTATAACTAATTACAATTAATGTCTTTATGTGATCATCATAACCAAACTTAATATATAATTTCATTCAATTGAAAATGTTGTGGCTAAAAGGATTCTAGTCATAACTTAACAAGAGCATGATAGATTAAAAAATTGCTGGACTGGTATTCATATAAAATGAACATCCTTTTACTGGAGTAGAAGCCAAAGAGTTTGCTTGTTGACAAATTTCACAATCTGAAATGAACTCGGCACTTGAGCACCCCATGTTACAATTTCATTTACAAACAAGGGAATTAAGGAATTTATAGAATCTAATAAGTTCCTCTAAAGATTCTGAACAGTAGCCGTTTATATTATGTATAAATAATGTCAAGACTGCCCACTCCTCCACAAATAATTTATTCAAAAGCCAAAAGAAAGAAATCAAATTTTCTAGATGATCTCCAATACATAACGGATATGGCAAGATTGAAAAACTTTAGTAAAACATCAAGGCAGAAGTATCAATGCTCTGATACCAACTGTTAGACTTTATAAAATATCACAATGATATTTTGAACATACATATATACTTTTAACCAAATAGCATATATGAAAACTAAATGCGGAATGGATCATCATACCTCCAGCCATTGATGTTTGGAAGAAATTCGGTTGTGTATAAGATGCTTCTACACTCTAGCAACCTTCTTTAGATGGTGTATTTTAGTGAAGAATGTTGAGTGTAGGGACCTTATACATGGCTCACCTATATATAGTGTATTGCCATCAAAGACACTAAGTAGGTGTAAAGTCTTTTACTTTATGACTCACATAATGCTCAAGTTAGTGGGGCAAGATAATGGGTTAGTGGGATTAAATTCATTGGTTAATGGGAAGATCAAAGGACCAGTTAATGAAGTTTATAATAAAACTTTATAATAAACTTACAAGAACTCCATGGCGCGGCTGATGACTTGATTCCACATCTCCAATTGGAAGTCAAAAACCATTAATTTGACATTTTTTAAATGTTTGGTTATATTTTGGCTACATTCCCTTCATTCAATAAGTCAAACGTAAAACGAAACCAAAAAAAAAAAAAAAAATAAGTCAAACGTAAATTTTGTTAAATAGCACAACTAGGACTTCAATTTATCATTAAATAAATAAAAAATAAACATGAAACTATAAAAATAGATCATACTGTTATTATTATTATTATTAAGAAGGAATTAATTTTAAAAACACATAAAATACTGAAATATTATTAAGAAGGAAAAAAGAATACTAAAAACACATAAAACATTGATAATATTATTAAAAAAGACAAAACTTTTGAAAGAACATAAGTTCCAAATTGAGTTTGAACTCCAAACTTCATGCTTTTTCTTTTACACTTTCTCTGAAAGACTATTAAGTTGTTTTGCGAAAAATCAATCAGTAGTAATATTTAAATCTACAAATTTGAGTGGGTCTGTAGCCCCCACTAGTGTTTTAAAAAATAGATCGGACCGATCGATTCAACTGTGTTAACCGATAATCGACTGCCAATTTGTTCTGGTCAATCCTAAAAAATCAGCTTTGTCCCGACCATTTCGAACCGGAAAAAACCAGTAATCGGTTGCCAAGTTGGTCCGATCAACCCTAAAAAACCAGCTTTGTTCCTGACCAATTCGACCCAAAAAAACTGGTAAAATCGGGGAACCAATGAACCGGTTGAACTACTGGTTCACTTGTTAATTTTTTTTACTTCTCTTCCACCTTTAGACTTCAAAAAAACTCTCATATCTCTTTTCTATTTTTCATTTTCAATCAAACAAAATCAACAAGGAACTGGAAATCTTTTATACAATAAGTTATAGAAATATATTTGAGCATCAATTTATGTAGAAGACTCATTTCTTCCCCAACTTCAAGTATTTTCTTGTTTTTTTATATATAAAGGTTTAGGTGACAAAATTCATCAATATTTTTTCTTTTTCATAGGTGATTAGTAATAAAATTATTGTTTTCGATATGGTGATTATCATAGTTTGAACTATTGCTTTGATATTTTGTTGACATACTTTTAATTTTGTTGCTATCATTCATTTTTAACTTAAGATTTGTAGGAAAAAGAATTGGTGAGATAACATTTAGTTTATGGAAAAAAACTTGAAAACATGGATAAGATTTTTTTTTTTTTTAAATAGTTGATTACATACATAAAACTTATATTAAATTATTAATTATTAATTCGTAATGATGTCACACCGATTAAACCATTGATAAAAAAATATTAAATCGATATAACCAGTAAGATTACCGATTCGATGTTCGGTCCGGTTTTTAAAACGTCAACCCCCACTTATCCCTCTCTAGATCCACCCATGCTTATTGGACCTGAATTCATTCTAGTAAAGAAGTCTACGTAATATATTCAATCGTGCTTGAAAATGAAATAAACCCGAATTACTTTAAGAACAATGACCCACTGTAATCGTGGTCCTCCATTTCTCCTTAGGTAGGCCAGGGAGTTAATTATCGACCTAACTCTTGCAATGTGTCCGTACATGAAGCCCCAATTTTAAGATCTCCTCACCGACAAAGTTTGGAGTTGGGTTAATTACTTCATTAGAATTTGCTAACCAATTTTTATTTTATTTTTATTTTTTTTTAGGACTTTTGCTCACCAATGTTTCTCTTTTTTTAAGGACTTTTGCTTACCAATTTTAAAGTTACAAAAGCTGGTCAATTCAAAGTCCACTTTAATCTACGTCTTGATTTCTCAACAATTCAATGGACTACGGAAGAAGCTAAGGATTTATATGTTTAAGGTTTGACTCGATTTCGCGGTTTCATGATTCTGAGCCAATTATTCCATTTGAAGTATGAGTATATGTTTCACAAAATTTAGGTTTTAACTTAAATATACATACATAATAAATCTGAAACCTCTAAAACACGATTTGACACATACCGCTTACTTTTCAATATAAAAGACATTGATTTGACACCTACCATATATGTTTTCCTTCCAAACCCCCAATACACAAACTCAATCCAATTAAGGTTTCAACTTTCAAATTTCTTAACATCTAAAACCCAACATTCAAGCTCAATCCAAATAGGATTTCAAATGTTTCATCGTAATCACCCAATTCAATTTTTCGAAACCAAAACCAAACGAAGACCTAACCAAATAGACCGTAATAACTTGTTCAACCATTGACTTATTCATATCGATACTTATTATGTTAATTGAAATTGGTAATGAAATTTTGTTCAAATGCTTTTCACTTTTCTTTGCTCTTTCTTCACTAAAAGTGCACTACATAAACTTGAAGTCAAACAACCGATATTTAGTATTTAACCTAGTTTTTTTCCCTCCTTGTATGTCTCTGGTTATGCTAAAGTTTCTATCAAAATTTCAAAATCTATGAAAAGAACGTTGGTATTAGTTTTACAAAACTAAAATTAATAATTTCAAAAAATAGAGTACATAACCGTTACAATTAGAAATTAAATCAAGTTACTCGACTCGAGTCCATTTCATAAAAACTCGTTTGATAACAGTTTTTTCTACTAATCACAAAAGCTTGAACAATATTTTTCGTTTGATAACGTTTAAAGTTCGGCTTGATAAGCTAAAAATTGATAAAATACATGTTAAAATATCAAGTTATTTGATAGACTTAAGCTCGTTCAAGCTCGGTTCGCTACATAATTAAACCAAACTAAGTCATAATTTCAAGCTCTACACAATATTCAAACCAAGTTTAAACAATGTGTCTATCGACACTATTCAACTAATTTACGCCCATAATGACTATTCATAGTAAGTTAATTTAGGGATTTAAAATAAAAAACGATCGACAATATATATGATAAACCCCGAAATATGACCAGCAATTAAGTGATGGGACCTAGTTGAGGGTTTCTCATATATATGTATCATTAGCCAATTATACCATATTATTTGGGGGTTTTGGCAAGGTACTTTTCCTTGATATGCTTAATGATTTGTTTCCATGTTTTATGAAATAGGCATATTACTTCCTGGTAATATATAATAATGAATATTTTCCCTTCTTCTTAAGAAGTGTTGCACACAAGTTCAAAAATGTGATTAAAATTTTTTTTATATGAAAATAACAAATTTAACCCTATATTGACAAGATATAATGTAAACTTTTACCTCCGTGTGATAGTGCTTAACAAACACTTTACCTCCCTGTGATATTGTCCAATGGACATTTTACCTTCCCATGAAAATGCAAAAATTAAGACGAAGATATTGTGTATCTTTTACAAAAATAATGGAACTTATTTTGCTTTTTTATTTATCACGGGTAAACTGCATTTTAACAATAACACAAAAGAGTTAATTTGCTATTACCTCAAATTATTTGTTTACAATTGTTCTCAATTAATTTTAATTTCACTAAAAACAATGCCTGAATATGAATCATAATTAGCAACATCATTAGCCAGTGAGTCACCTCTTTCATAATTAGCAACATCATTACCCAGTAAGGTTCATGTTAAAAAAGAAAAAAAAAATCAAGGAAGAGATACTTTAATTATCCTTAAGGTATAATGTGATTAAACTATCATCTTATATGTTTCAGAAATTAGTCAAACTACCTATAAATATTAAATTCATTATAGTTATCCCTTATAACATTTATTACGTGTGTATTTCATATAAGAACAATTATAAAGGGGAAGTGTGGAAAGTGGAAAGTGGAAATTGTAAATTAGCTTTTAACCAACTTTATCTATTTTTTTAATTATCCAAAAAAATTATCTATGTTAATCTCTCCATCTCCATTAACCACTAAAACTAATTAAAATCCATGAATATGTATAATAAATTTTAGAAAAAGATAATTATGATTTCATACACACAACATAGAAATCTAAGTCCTCCTTTACTTTTCCCTCTTGTCTTTAGTCACAATCTTCTTGCTCAAATCTTCACGATTATATTCACTTCAACTCTTTCTCCATTTACACTATTCATGCATTTATTTAAGCCTTAAAGAGTTGCTCACCCCACGATTTTTACTCTGTTTAATTCACTTTTTGAAATATTCTACTACTTTTTGTTCATCTCATTCTCGAAATTATTACTTCAGGGGCTTGTTAAGGTACCTATTCTCAATTTGCAACTAACTGTACTGGTTAAATACCGTTCATTTTAGTTTCTGACTTGTGCCATTTCAATGTGCTTATGCGTGGTCATGGTAAAACAATGTTGATTTCTTTAATGTGTAGTGTAAAAAGCGTTACCTTAATTATTTTTGAAGTTATTTAAGTGTTGTTATGTCTTTGAATATAAGGAACCCCAGTTGATTTATGTATACGTGTTTGACTTCAAATTCTTGAAATTGAATACATTGGTTATGGAAAAAGCTGAGATCTTTGTGTAATAGAGCTGTTAATTGTTAAAGGGTAGCACGTGATTTGTTGCTTGCTAAAAAAATGTTTTGTTGAGTTAATTGTGGGCAAAAAAGACAAGTGGGCATTGCGGTAATCTTTTTGGTTTATAATTGAGTCTTAATTGTATTTTTCATGAGGTGGTTTTAGTTGGAGAACTTTCAATTCTTGGGAAAAATTGTCAATCTCTCTTGGTAATCTATAAACTAGCTAGTTTCTTAATTGTATTGCTCGTATGAACATGAAAAGAAAAGTTAATGTGGTTTTTTTTCTAAATGTTTTAGGTTCCGGCTTTCGTATTAGAAAGATCTGCACAAGTTCTGCAGAGTGACTTCTTGAATTGGGTTATGCAGAGAAGCCACTAGCACTGTAAATATGGAGTATGATACTGTGTACAAAAAGGGGAATATCGGGCGCAGGTAAATTTGTAAATTTAGGACTTGTAAATGTAATTTCGGCAATGGTTGCAGTATTTATTTCAAGAAACTATGTAATAATTTCTGGTTTTGCTTTCTCAGTGCGCTGGTTAAAAAACCCAATGGAACTATGAGAATATTTATTACCATTACTGTTGGAATCATGTTTGGCTTGTTCATCGGAGTGTTGTTTCCATCTCTTCCATTGACAAAGGTGCAAAAAACTCTTAACATATGTGTTAGAAACATTTTTGTAGAACTAAATTTTTCATTCTTAATTTTGCAGTTAAATTTCACCTCCGTTTTTCTGCGCGATTTTTCAATGGTTGGGAATAAAAGTACTGCTGATGCTAATGGGAATCAAAATAAATTGAAGGTTCTTGTTTTGTTGCTGATACTCATGAGATAGTTGCTATTTAGATGGGAACAAAGATTTGCAAAAATTATAATGCAATATACTCGTCTCTTATGATTTTGGTTCAGATTTGGGTCCCATCAAATCCGAAAGGTGCGGAAATGTTGCCACCGGGAATCGTTGCATCTGAATCAGACTTTTATCTTCGAAGATTGTGGGGTGTACCTAGTGAGGTGAGCACTCGGGATATATAAATGTTTAGAGAAAATATGTTATTAGTTTATTACACAGATTATTTTTTGTAATGACTGAAATTTCATATCATTTTATACATTTTCACTCATCAGGACTTGGCCAAAGAACCGAAATATCTGGTGACCTTTACTGTTGGTTATGCTCAAAGGAATAACATTGATGCTGCAGTGAAAAAGGCGAGTATGCTTTCAATGCTTCTCCTTAGCCCACTCTTATTGTCTCTCTTCTAAGTAATTTTTTTGTTACAGTTTTCGGAGAATTTTACCATACTTTTATTTCATTATGATGGACAAACAACTGAATGGGATGATTTTGAATGGTCCAAACGAGCTATTCACGTGAGTGCTAGAAAACAGACAAAATGGTAAGACTATAATAACCTTAAGGCTATATGATCCTATTTAAGTAATTTTCGATGTACTTATGCTAAGATTATAATTCTGTAACATGATTTTCGTAAAAGGTGGTATGCTAAACGGTTTCTACATCCGGACATTGTTGCCCCATATGACTACATATTTATTTGGGATGAAGATCTTGGAGTCGAGCATTTTGATGCTGAAGAGTAAGTCTAATTAACCGTTTTCTCTTATTATTGACACTCTAGAAATCCAACTTATTTTTTATTTTCTTTTCTGACATCCAAATTTCAGATATATTAAACTCGTGAGGAAGTATGGTTTAGAAATTTCGCAGCCCGGTCTGGAACCTACTAGGAAGCCAGTATGGCAAATGACGAAAAAACGCGAGGATCGTGATGTTCACAAGTAAAAATCCATGCAAATAATCATATAATTACAAATTCTTTGAGTGGTTTTTGATGGACATATATCTTCTTAATTTAGGGAAACAACGGAGAAACCAGGCTGGTGCCCCGACCCCCATTTGCCCCCTTGTGCAGCGTATGAACTACTTTCTCTACTTAATTCAATTTGCGGAAAATTTTAACCAGACCCGACTTGTGTATATGCACATGCCTTGTGATTGGTTACTCTCCTATGAGTATTATCCAATAACAAGGCAAGTGTACTGCAATTGCCATATGAAAGTGTGGGATTTGGCGAACCTGGTCTGGGCTGAAATTACTCTTCATTTTTGTTGTTTTATGTTTATATTTATATTGATATTCAAAATCTTAATATGTTTCTTGAACACAGGTTTGTTGAAATCATGGCACCTGTATTTTCTCGAGACGCATGGCGCTGCGTTTGGCATATGATTCAGGTTTTTCTCATTTTAATCTCGTTCTTTCTTGGCGCATAGAAGTCTCAGTATTACCTTATGTTCTAAATAGAATTATTTTTTTTAATATGCAATTTGTAGAATGACTTGGTCCATGGTTGGGGCCTCGACTTTGCCCTCCAAAAATGTGCTGAGGTTAGTTGTGGTCTTTCTTTCTATGAAGCTATTCAATATCAAACATTGGTGTATTTTGAATGTTGGTTGGTCTTTTAACTTGTAAAATTTATTCTGCCTCGATTATAGCCTGCACATGAGAAAATTGGAGTTGTAGATGCACAATGGATTGTTCATCAAACAGTTCCATCACTAGGAAATCAGGTAAAATATTTTATGAACAAAAACACGTGCCACATTTATGATACATTCTTGTAACATATTACCTGAACTAACCACTGTTTTATGATGATAGGGAAGCTCAGAGGACGGAAAAGCTCCATGGCAAGGGGTATGTTAGTGTAATCTTATTTCATAGTATACATTCATTCTTTCTAACAAGAAAACGAAGGAGACAATGAAGAAGAATATGATAATCTTGCATTACTTGTAACTAAATGTCTCTCTTCTGAAGTACTTATCTCGATTTGTTATGTTTTTACTGGTTTAGGTGAGACTCAGGTGTAGAAGAGAGTGGGAAATGTTCAAAGCTCGGATGAGTAATGCAGAAAAATCTTATTACAAGTCCGTTGGAATCGATCCTTCGAATTTCACAGGTCACACATAGATATGATGAGATGATTTCATGCAACCACCACCATTACAACTCCTAAATCTTTAGAGTTCATGTGTCATTTGTAGATACACAATTTTTTGAATAAACTATATATTTATTTCATGCAATAATAAGTGTTCAAATCTTTGGAGGGATCCTCATGTGTTGACAGACCGGAAAGCAATATCACAAGTTGGTACTTTTCTGGATCAAGTTGTTTCCTTATTCTGTTTTACGTCTTAGTAATCCAAAATGGAATTTTATGGTTACTGTCTATGTAAATTGGGAGGACATATCTTTGACAAGATTTGTTCAAGTTAAAAATACTTGCCACATAACAAGTGGCATTTTGCATCCCAAAATACTCTTTTTTTTTTTACGCTTTGCACCCTGTAATTGAAATTTTGAAACTTTGCATCCTTGAATTACATATTTTTAAAAATGCCCACTATATTGCCAAAGAATTGCAGTTTGAGGGTGCAAAGTGTCAAAATCTCAACCTGAGGGTGAAAAGTGCCAAAATTTCATTCCAAGGGTGAAAAGTGCAAAAATAATGTATTTATGGGGTGCAAAAGTTAAATGCTTTTTTCTTGTTTTGCAAGGGTATTCATGTCTTAGATCTCACTTAATCCCTTTCGAGGCGGACCGAACAAATTAGTGGTAACATGTACCCGAAACCGACTATCTCCCACGTGCAAATGCAAGATATCATTAATGGAATTGATCATGTATAAGGGGTGTAAACAAGTAACTTATTGGTGAATTTCACATTATTCAAGTTTGATTTCTGATTATTAAACTAACCAAATTCGAACGAGCTGTGTCAAATGTGCTTGAATTGAATCTCGAGTTACTTTATATTCAAATTCTTACATTTATTTTGTCGATCTTAAGGTAACAAGTCGAGCTTGAGCTTCAAAATTTATCAAATGAACAATATGTTTCAAGCTTATTTGGCATGTATAATAAACGAGATATGATCAAAAGAGCTCGAATAAGTATTGAGCTAATATATACAACAAACTCAACTTAAACGAGTTACATCAAGCATCCTTATCCTTACATGTGAAAAAGAACTAGTCCTATATATGTGAGGGAGTCTAGAACCTTCCAAAAGTTTTCTTTCACTAAACCAGTACTGATAAAATGGCTCAAAAAGAATATCTAAACAGCCAAACGCAGTAACTTTGATTGCTTAATTACACTTCAATCATTAAATTTCACAGCGCTCTGAAATCAAGAACCTTCCACTGGATCCCACACATCAACACGCACAAAAATCATGGCTGAACGCGTGGCTTCTGCAGGAAAACTAGCCTCTTCCCAATTTCCCAAGTGAAAAAGACCAACAATATTTAATTTTTTAACCAATCATAAACCATCACAAGAACCTTACACGTGTTGCCACGTTTCAACAGTACCAATTGGCCCAAACCTTAGTTAGATCCTTACTTGTTTACTACTTCCCTTTCCATATATATATATACACAAAATGAAGTGAAGTACTCATCCAATTAAAGATTTACATATCCAAGTTATATAAACTTGATTCTTGGAAAGTTGAATTTAATTTAATAGAAATATGGGGCTATCAAATTTTCATAGTCCAGCTGAAGGTGTGCTACCACTGCTTGTGATGAATACAGTCATGTCTGTGGCTATAGTCATGAACTTGCTAAAATCAATGCTTCATGTGATGGGAGCTGTCGGCACGGATCGAGAAATCGAGGAAGAATGTCACGATGATGAATCGAGGGCGAGGAGGGTGTCTATCACGCGCTATGGTTCGCTATGTAGAAACAGGGGCGGCGGTGGCAGAGCAATGGAGTGTTGTGTTTGTTTGTGTAATTTTAAAGATAGTGAAGAAGTGAGTGAACTCTCTTGCAAGCATTTCTTTCATAAGGCTTGTTTGGCTAAGTGGTTTGGTAACCAAAACATCACTTGTCCCCTTTGTCGTTCCATCGTTTAACTGGCCACAAATTGTGTCTGTTGTATGGATGACAAAAATACCCTTTTTTCGATACTTTTGGCACTGTTTAAGCTAAGGGCAGTTTGATTTTCATGCTTTAGTGTGCTTGCTTAGGTTTTATAACAATGTAGATCAAACTTCATTAGAACTGAGACATGATAGATTATACTTTTACCTGTTGTGTTGTGTTGTGTTGAGTATGAATTAGTTGCTATGATTCTGTAAATTATAATCTTTGCTTTAAGCATATTTATTTGATGATACGAAAAGAGGAGTGCAATCTTATTAATTATTTCGAAAAATGATATTAAGCTCAGATGCAGAGCAATGTAACAAGTAAAATGTGCAATAGCCATGTATACAAAACAATCACTATACACATGGATTTTTGAATAAAACTAACAAATAGAAGTAAATCAAGAATTAGGACATTGTTTAGGCTATAAGCATTGAGCTGTCCCTGGAAAAATGAAGATTTGAAGAAGTAATTAAGTAACTCAGTAGGCATTATTAGACATTCATTTGCTCAACTCGAACTTCTGGTGCTTCATTCTGATGAATTCTTCAGCCTCAGCGTTAATGTTTTCCTCGTATATCGAGCCATATCCATCTTTTTGTGCACGCCAATAATGCTGCACGGTACTTACCTTCTCAATCTCACGGGGGCTAACTGCGTCAACAACACGAGTTTTTTTACAAACACTTGGAACATTGTGTAGTGCGTATGGCCTGTGCTCTAGTTCATAAATCTGATAAGCATCACAAGTCCCGTGTTGTTTTCCATGCTTGGAAATCCTTGTCTTCTCCATTTTTCGGATAACGAGGGATTTTTTTTCCTTTTTCTGATGTATAATGAGCTGTTTGATATTGATATGGTTGATGTTAGAACTTGTTATATAGAAGTAGTTTAATTTCATGGCTTGAATGATAAGATAGAATCTGATGCCTTGTAATATTTTGATACAATTTTCAAGTATGAGGAATGTACTTGTCTTGATTCCCTTCCTAGAAGTATAATTTGGGGAGTTCCACGAATCGTGTGAACTTGATGTTTCACTTTAATTAGAACTTTTAGTTTGTTAGTTTAGCTTAATTGTCGATCTTTTAAAATCGAGTTTCAAAAGTTATTGACCAATAACCAAGAAAGAAAGAAAAATAAGACCAAGTCGTGTGGAATCTGAAGGAAAAAGTGCAGAAGGTGAACTTTTACCTAAATTGATTGACTGGCGGCTGCCAATTCTTTGTGGAATTTATTATTATTATTATTTTTAATTGGACCAAACTGTCTTGGAGTTTATTTTTATCATTAGTGAAAGTTGAATGGTACATGTACTTGCTTGGAATCTGAAGGATAAAGTTATACAATTCTTTAGGCTTAGAAAATAACCTGCCTAATCCTAAATTGTTTTGTTTGGTGTGTACCAATACCAATTCTTTGTGGAATAAGAATCTAGATAGATATATATGCATAATAATATATCCAAATGTGACACTACTCTGTAATTAAGGTCTAAGCAGCCTAATTAAAGTCTACTTACATTTTGTCATTAAATTGTTTTCCTTATTTCTATCAACTATCCTCACGAGTACTCAAACCAGCAGTGTAAATCATCTCCAAATCTTTGATATATCTCATCATCATTTACGTAATTGATTATACAAATACATATTGCCTTTGTTCTGGAGACTTTTTCTGGGTCGGCGTTGTGTATAGGGAGAGCCGGAAGAACTTGTTCATGATTTCTCAAGCCGCATGGCCTAAACATAATGCAAAGAAACAAGAAAAATAGAAAAGTAACAACTTCATTAATGACAATAGTTATCCACCAATAATCATACCCAGCCACCATCCTGAAAATAAGCATAACACCCACTTTCATGATCCAATCATACAACATAACTCCAACGTACACCACTTGAAGAAACTTTAATTTTCTCAACATTAATTTATTATCTTCCGTAACATATTCTTTCTTTAACTTCCATATCTCAGACCCAAGATGGATAAAAAAAATAGAAAAATTGATGGGACCAATCGCGATGAACATGCATTCCCAAAAATCGATATATTGATCATATGGTACAACTTGAAAAAGTTTCTCTAGACAATCATTTTTTACTGCGTAAAAAAAATCTATAAATATTTGAACCACCCATAGAAGTCTCAATCCCATATCATTTATTTTGAGTATTGGGTCAATGAAGTACAAAACTGAAGTTAGAGTCGCAATGTATAACGTGTGAACAAGGCAAAAGAGGAACCATATCCAAGTGTTTGTAATGAGGTGTTGTGGAACCATACCACAAAGTGACTTTAGAAATTTAAAGACCAAAATCATGTGCAGCCTGTAGTGATCAGTATCGTGAAGATCGTATATTGCGTTCCTGTGACAAATAGATGCCCATACTGCACAAAGAATGACGTATGATATGCTGCAAAATAGCATCACTTTTGGAAAGAGGGTAAGATATTTTTGAAAATAATCACCATATTGTTTGGATCCAAAGTTAATGTAAAACCCCATACGCACTGTTGTTTTTTCCACGCAATTTTGGTAGAAAACATAATGAGAGCCGAGATCTTTGAATATCTCAAGCTTTGTGGTAATCAATGTGGAACCAGGAGGACTATCGTTCAAGGTGACAAGTGGAGTCACATTTTGATTATCAATGATGCAAGATTGGTCTTTTTCCGCATTATGTATAACTTCATAAGGCAATGACGAGGAAGTGAAGAAACCAATTCGTGACAAGTTGATTTCAGGGGGCGTTTGGTAATAGATCATGGGTTCAGCTTTGACCGTGAAGAAAGAAATAAAGACGAACCCTTCTCCTTCAAATGAGCCAAATGAAATTAACTTTTTGTCATCTAGACTATCCGTTTTGTTATCAGCCAAGGATGTGGGGAAATTCAGGAAGAGCAATAGGCTCAAAATGACAAAAAGAATAATAATCTGAAACGGGGTTTTCATCGTAAACTATGTTGAATTAATTTGAGTTGGTCCCTCACATTTGCTAGCTAGAAATGTAAGAATGTGAACTGTTTTTGTTCCGAGAGGTTTGTTTATTAATAGTAATACTATCCCGTTGCGATTGGATCTCCACCTATTATGCATGAGAGTAATAATTAATAACATAAATGAATCCTTAATAATCTCATCTGCAAGAAAGTGTGACCAATTCATAACAACAGAAAAAAATACAAGGTCATTTACCGTCAGATTTGAGTAGGCGTTTCGACCAATATTTGCATTAAGCGGAAAAATGTGTTAAATTCGATTATGGTATTCCGATCTCAAGTTTATGTATCACTTTTGTGTCACGCTTCTAACTGACCACCAACATGTTAAATTAAATTATTGTACATCAGACATGATAATGTTCACCATCTTCTTCTCCACCAATTTAATTAAAACTGATCTGAATTATGAAAAGAAATAAATTATAACTGATCTGCCACTACAAAAATCACTCTTTCAGAATGAATCTAGAGATCAAGTTACAACTTGTCTTTCTTGTGCCGATTGTGACTCATTTTGATGATTACATATATATATATATATACTCCCTTCACATTACCTCATTTTGTAAGAATAGGAACAAAAAGCAGTGTATAAAATTCAATCTTTGTTTTAAGCATACTTATAAATTACCTATCCCTTCCCTTTTTATGCATTTCATTATATGAAAAGAGGCAATCTTATAAATTATTTCGAAAAATGATATTAAGCTCAGATGCAGAGCAATTTAACAAGTAAAATGTGCAACAACAAATTAAACAATCACTATAGAAATGGACTTTTGAATAAAACTAACAAATATGAGTAAATCAAGTACTGGGACATTATTTAGGCCATAAGCATTGAGCTTTCCCTCGAAATACGAAGATTAATTTGAAGAAGTAAGTAACTCAGAAGCCATTATTAGACATCCATTTGCTCAACTCGAACTTCTGGTGCTTCAATCTTATGAATTCTTCAGCTTCATCATTTATGTTTTCCTCATATATCACGCGATTTCCATTTTTTGGTGCGTTCCAATAGTGTTGCACGGTTCTTACCTTCTCAATCTCACGGGGGCTAACTACGTCAACAACACGAGTTCTTTCACAAACACTTGGAACGTTGTGTAGTGCGTGTGGCCTGTGCTCTAGTTCATAAATCTGATAGGCATCACATATTCCATGTTGTTTTCCATGCTTGGAATTCCTTGTCTTCTCCATTTTTCGGATAACGAGGGATGCTATTTTTTTTTCTGATGTATAATGAGCTGTTCGATATTGATATGGTTGATGTTAGAACTTGTTATATAGAAGTAGTTTGATTTCATGGCTTGAATGATAAGATAGAATCTGATGCCTTCTAATATTTTGATACAATTTTCAAATATGAGGACTGGACTTTTCTTGATTCCTAGAAGTATAATTTGGGGAGTTCCACGAATTCTGTGAACTTGATGTTTCACTTTAATTAATTAGAAAGCAAGGACCATTTCGTGCAATTAACTAATTATCTCAGACAGGAGTTGCTTGATATGATGCAACATATTGACAACCTGTAAATGTGTAGTTGTAAATATTGAAGTTAAGATTGTGTTCAAAGTTTGTTTATTTTCCAAAATTTGAACTCAAATTATATTGATCACATATATATCGAGTTCGAATAACTTAATATTTATTACTTTTATTTTGTTATTTTAGCTTAATCAGAGACTTTTTCAAAACTGAATTATAGAAGTTATCTATCGATATTGACCAATAACCAAGAAAGAATAATAAGACCGATTGAGTCGCATGGAATCTGGAGGAAAAAGTGCACAAGGTGAACTTTTGCCTAAATCTGCCAATTCTTTGTGGAGCAAGACTACATCTGTATATGCATAAGACAAGTTTGACACTACTCTGCGCACAAGGTCTAAGATATAGGAGTAGTTTAAACTTTAAACTCTACCACCAAACTTGCCATTTATTTTTCATTTTAACATTGCTATCATTTCCATTTTCCAAATACAAATTGAGGAGTAGTACTTGTCCATGGCCTAATCACAGGAAAAATGCCTTTTTTCTTGAATCTTAGCTCTTGACATTTAAATTCCATCAATTATACAAGTATTTTAATGAAAAAATAAATGTATGAATGTCTATAAATAGTTGAGAAGTTAGTCCATCGAATATTTAGGAATTATTATTAACCTTTAATTGGACCAGTCAGTCTTGGATCGAGTTTATCTAACAATTTTATCACTTGTGCAAGTTGAATGGTATATATACGTTGAAGTTTATCTTAATTAGCTAGAGTCTAATATTTAGTTATGTTGTAAACTCCTAGTATTTGAAATAATACACAACATTTTTTCCTTTCTATTTGTGCTCTCTATTACTTTTCTAGCATATGTAAGTGCATGAAAACTGAAGGATAAAGTACTAATCTTTAGGCATATAAACCTGCCTAAATTGTTTGGTGTGGAATAAGAATGTAGTCCTTAACTTATTACAGCTAGAGAATTTGTTTAAGGGAAAATTAATCATGGAGATTTCCTTCCCAGTGGGTGGCCTCGAACGAGTAGTCAGTCAGTCATGTCTGCCAAGACAAGAAGAGAGGTTTAATTTGCTCGAACGGTCACATGTTGAATTCTTATATCATACACATATGTATTATATATTTATTTATTTATCGATTCAACTATTTTAAGATATTCAATTGACCTACATTAACATTCACCCCGTTTGTTGCGGATTACAAACTTTTTTATCGAAATATTAAGCCCAATTAAGGACTTAAAATGCATAAGAAGGCTAAAATTGAGAATAAGAAACCAAAATTAAAGGCCAAAACGAAATCATGTATGCTTGGTACCTTGAACTTTAATTCCATGGAATCAGAATCCAATTAAAGAGCAAAATTCCAATTCCGACGTTTCCCCAACTTCCGCGTCCCTCTCTTTACAGGTTTTTATTGATTTATTACTAAAGTTTGTGATTTGGATTGTAGGTTCCTTTATTCATTGATGATTTTGCATGAAATATGCTTTTAGTTTATTCACACAATTATCTTAATTTGTACCAGTTAACACTATCCAACATGGAACTTAAGTCGTGTGTTTATTGATTTCAACTAGTTATGTATGTATCCTAATTGCATCTCACATGGAAGGAATGGGACTCTGGTGTTGGGTTTTGGGGATGATTTTTTTAGCCAAACCAAATTGGTTCTCTTTAAGTCCTACTTAAACCTTAACTACTATCTTTACTATGTGGAATAAGCCCAAACAAATTGTCTTAGACCGCTACATTTTCTCCAGGTTTTGAGCTAGAACAAACCCATCCTGCATGGGCAACGGAGCTGCAAAGTGTTGATTGTCATTATCTGATGATTGGGTAATTTATTTTGGATTCATGGAGTTATTATGGTTTGGCCTGTGTTTATTTCATGAAATTGGCCATTGTATTTAGAAACGAAAGAAATATAGGAGTATACATTAAGCATGAATCTTCTTTCGAGCTAACTTATTCCCAAGATCCAAATTCCTGCAAAAGAATGCTATGTTTGTAACTATGCGCATGTGTGTGCTTAGCAATTTATATTAATACCCACTCAGCTTCCGTGTTATGTTTTTTTTCATATAATCATCAGTTGCTTTTATTTATGCATCTAAACATGTTTCTTTGGCTGCTTCAGCTCTAATGTACATATATAATTTGTGATATTTTTGCTTTTTGCACTCTGTTCAAAGTTTTTCTTTGCTTGATGTTATTGTGTACATGGACACTTAGGAACAGTTGATGCATGAATGGTACAAAGGAAGAGAAACAGTGAAGATAAAATGACCAAAAAGAAGA
The DNA here is from genome assembly GCA_034814905.1 of Penstemon davidsonii. NCBI lineage: Eukaryota > Viridiplantae > Streptophyta > Magnoliopsida > Lamiales > Plantaginaceae > Penstemon > Penstemon davidsonii. The sequence goes on along the minus strand of JAYDYQ010002533.1, from coordinate 31,662,526 downwards.
GGATGCCAAAGGGAGATGCAGTTTCAAGAGTTACGTAAAACAGGGTGGAAAAAGAGACAATGATAATTACTATAAGAGCGGTTATATATTTTCCAACATGATAAGATTGCATCTGATGTCCGTCAAGTCAGTCGATATATGCAGGGGATTTGATACTGATACTTGATAGCCAAATTCTCACAGCTTTAGTCCCCAACTTGCAAGAATCTGAGATGCTGGTCTAACTTTAGGACCATACCGTTTTGATCTTCACCAAGAATGTAGTGGTTTGTTACAAATATATAACTTTAATTGATTCCATATTCTTGCAGATTCATCTCTCTTGATGATGCTTTCTTACTCTGGAAATACATCGTTTGGTTTCCAAAAACTTGTACTCTTACAAACCTATCTCTTAAAATGATGAAGGAGATCTATGTGATGTTAAAAACAGGAGAAAATTTTATCTTGGTTCAATATGTTGTGAATTATCAGATATTTACCACTTTGTAATCACTTTTGTTCGACATTTCAGTAGGATGTTTCTCGAATATATTGCAAGTTACTCCATCAAGATGATTTAGATAAATACGCACATATTACTTTCATTTAGTCATTGCTGCTGCATCAATCACATATTACAATCTATGTGCTTACAATACTTATTTATATAGGTTCTTAATTTTGCTCTAGACGAACCTCTTTAAATATACTAATATGCATCCATTATAAATAAACTCTCAGAAGTGAAGACTGAATCTTCAATCGCTGATGCCCTTAAAGTTCCAGACCGGTTTTTGCTCATTGAAATTGGGACGGTGTCCAGCCATGGGCTTTTGAGGCCCATTGTGATGCCCATACCCCCCATTCATTCCACCCCCATGAGACATGCCACCAGAGTATTGATTAGCATGCATATTGAAATTGCTACCATGGCCAGAATCAAAGGTATTGTTGTGCTTCTCTTTTTCGTAGTAGCTGCTTTCAGAATAATTGCCGTTATGACCTTGCCCATGCCCATGCCCGACCCCGTGCCCGTATCCGTGTCCGTTGCTAGGCTTCATTTTGTCAAAGTTCTGATTGTAGCCGCCATAACCTTGCGCGTTATGGTAGTTATGCTGTGGCAGGGGACCGCAGTTATCGGGCTTCATCATCTGCACGGTTGAGCTACCCTTGTAGCTACTATAGTCAACTTCGGGCTTCATCATCTGCACGGTTGAGCCACCCTTGTAGCTACTATAGTCAACTTCGGGCTTCATCATCTGCACGGTTGAGCCACTGTTGTAGCTACTATAGTCAACATCTGGCTTCATCATCTGCACGGTTGAGCCACTGTTGTAGCTACTATAGTCAACATCTGGCTTCATCATCTGCACGGTTGAGCTACCATTGTAGCTACTATAGTCAGCATCGGGTTTCATCATCTGCACGGTTGAGCTACCATTGTAGCTACTATAGTCAGCATCGGGTTTCATCATCTGCACGGTTGAGCTACCCTTATAGCTACTATAGTCAGCATCGGGTTTCATCATCCGCACGGTTGAGCTACCCTTGTAGCTACTATAGTCGAGATCAGGCTTCATCATCTGCATGCTTGAGCCATTCTTGTAGCCATACTCTTCATCGGACGAGTAGTTCTCTTCGACTTCCTGATAGTAGTGTTGTTGTTTATGGCCACCATTATGATACAATTGCATTCTTTGTTGAGTATTTTGTTTGTGTTAGTATGATGTGATTGGAGTTGGGATTGAGATTGCTACTTATAGTTTCATATGAGGATACCAATTTGATCAGTGTGAATCTTATTCTTCTGTGGTGGCAAATGCATCATATTTGATTCTGATGTGTTGTTTTGGGTCATCTTTTTGCGTTGGCATTTATTCATTAGTGAATGGGGGGAAAATAGCTTTATTTTCCAAATGGTGGTGTTACTGGTGATTGTGGGGGGGCAGTGAATCTCAGAAACAATTTATTGTTTAATACTATTTGATTGGTCACGTTGGTTATTTATTAATTTGATGCCTTTTTAATGTTTTGGCTTTCTTTTATATCGGGGTGTTCAAGGTAGCTTTCGTGCACCTATGTACATTCCCGGAGTTGATTAAACACTTGCAAGTTTAAAAATCAGATAATTTAATATATTTTTGGGGTCGATTAAACACCTATAAGTCTTTTCTTTGGGAGATTAACACCTATAAGTCTAAGAATTAGATAATAGAATATTCATAGTCGACAAGAGAAAATTCCATTTAATATTGTGGTAGGTTACTTTTCTTAATGCGTCTTAATGTTTCTTAGCTCAACACGTGGTGTTATATTTTGTTTTATTTCACTTGCTGGGATAGAAATAAAAGGCTAAACACCTGGACAATGATATAAGAAAAGTTCTTTTACTATTTTGGAAGGCATTTTGATCTATCAAAGAATAGGTAAACTTTTCTTCATCTCTATCTCGATCTATTATTTATCTGTATCTATACTTCTATACTTATTATCTCTATCTCGGTCTATTATTTATCTATATCTATTCTTCTATACTTATTATTATAAAAATACTAATAATTTAAGTTTTTTTCTTTTTTAAAGACATAAATACCCTTATTCAAGTTATATAGTAATATTGTTAAAATATAATTAGACATAGATTTTTTCATCAAATTGGTAGGAAAATATTTTCTACGCTAAAGGGAAGAAGAAATTGTAACTTCCTTTTTTGTTAACCAACACCATATGGGACCAAACAAGCTATTACTTATTAGAAATATTGAATTTTAATCCAATCTAAAATAGTTATGCATCAAGTATTGAATACACAATCAAGTAAACTAGATTTATGTTGTTTTTTGTTAAGTTGAACATATATTATTAGAACATTGCTTTGGTGACCTTATGGGGTACATTGTAATAATTTGTAAGGTCATGTGCTTAACTGCAAATTTTAGAATTAATTGATAGAGTGTGAGTATACGTCGAGGGTGAAGTATGATTTCATATTTTCCAAAATTATAAATTCATCAAATTATATGGAACCTAAGGACAAATATCCCTATCAGCTTTTATTTTCGAATAAGTGAAAACAAAGACAACTGGCAAATTAAAGATTAAAATTTTGTCAATTATTTTTCAGTTCATTTTTTTGTATTTTCTGGTCATTTGTCAATTTTATTCTCATGGAACGTTGACTATATAATTCACCACTAGGATTATATTGTTGGGCTCCTAAAATTATTTGTAAAATTGTTATAATTTAGCCTCAATATATTTTTTAAGTGAAAAAATATTATTTGTATCATTTCAAGATTTAAATATATAAGTCTTAAACACCCCTCTACATCTCTTAAATATCATTCTGCTACGCAAAAAAAAAAAAAATTAAATTAAAATAGAACCACATCCTATCTATGAAATAATAAAAAATGTTTGACTTAACTAAGTACGTAATTTTTATTTGGCTAGAGAAGCAAAATATAAATAATATCAAAAAATGCATAACCTCGAATTTTCATGAAATTCCTTTTGTGGAAACAGTGTGAAGTCGATGAAAAACGGGTGAAATCGATGAAAATTGGTGATATCGATAAAAAAAACCTATGAAATTGGTGAAATTATGTGAATTCGATGATAATACGGATAAAATTTGTGAAATACTAGGAAAGATGGTGACAAAACGAGATAAAAAAAGTGTCTGTGAAATTGGTAAATACATGTGAAATTGATGAAAGTTCGGGTGAAATTCATGAAGAAACAGTGAAAATGGATGAAATCGATGAAACCAGCGAAAAAGGTGAAGTCGTTGTAAACACGTTAAATCAATAAAAATTTAGGTGAAATTAGTTGAAAAAAATCACGTGAAACGATTGAAATAGGTGAAAATGAGTTAAAGTGGAAAAAAAGAGTGAATATGAATGAAACCGACAAAAAAATGGGTCAAATCGATGAAATTGGAGTAAACTAATGAATTAAATAGGTAAAAGAACGGCTTAGGTAAGTAAAGAAATGCTCATATTACCGAGTAAGAGAAAGAATTGAAATCTACTTAAATGATTCAAATCCCTTTGATAAAAAACTAGGATTCATTGTTTTCGTTATCAAACAATGCAAAATATTTGAGCTATATGTTCCAAATCGGTCCGATTTAAATCCATCTATCTACATAGACTTTTGGTATATAAATCAACATAAGTTTATTGTATCATACTTGGTGTATCATTCACTTTACAAATTTATGATGATGAAAACTTTTCGTATTTGATAAATACAAAGATAAATGATATTCATTGTTGTATTTATTGTAATGAAAAATATTTTAATACTTTATTTAATAATTTTATATTGGTTGAGTAAGAAACTCAAAGACGTTAATGATGTGGACATTAAAACAAATATATAGATCTCTTACCAATTAAAACTACTATTCTGGAATGAACTAAACAATTTTTTATAATCTTATTTTAGAACAAAATTTTCAAGATTTCATGATTAAATCTGTCATCATTTTATATTTGATTAAAATAATTTAAAGTCATCATTTTTTCTAACATAATATTTTAATAATAAATAAATTGTAGATCAGTCTTTAATCTATGCAATTTTTTGACATATATAGTAGAGTTAATTTTACTTTAATTTACAAAGTTTGGCAATATAATTATCTAAATACGTACAACGTACGTGCATTTTTCTTTTTATTATTATAAAAGCATGGATAGTTTATTAATTATTTTGTTCGGACTATAATACCCCTATTTGATAAATAAAAGATACTCAATATATTTTAATAAAAAATACAATTTTTTTAACTAAATTATTTTAATAGGCAAAAGACATGACCCTACAATATCATAAATCATATCATTGGTCACATATGGCATTAAAAAATTTTAAATGGTAGCTATTTTGGACATTTAACAATTTAATGGGGTTATTTTAGTTTGCTATGGTTCTTTCTTCCAAGTAAGAAGAACATAATATTTTTTATAAATTGGAAAAAAGAATAAAAATAATTATTCGTAATTTGATCATTTATTATTTATGAAAATCAACTTGATTTTTTTCAATGTGCATGAATATATTATAATTAACTATATTCATGTCGTATTAATTATAAAAAAAAATATTCATGTCGTATTGTATTCTACATATTTTAATTATCCGTATCCCCATCATGTCCAATAACATCGGCTCGTGTCGCAATATCCATATTTGTGTTTGTGCAACCTCGTTTCTAGTCCTAACTCTTAAGTAGAGTTTATTTTTCAGACTTTTACATGCTTGAAGTTTAATAGAAATTTAGAAGAATGATCTTTCATTGTATTTTTGTGGCCAAATTCAGCTAAAGTAGACCGGACTTACCCTTACAATATTATTGGTCGGATTATCCATTTCATTTTATTTTTCCGCTTAGTGCAATTGGTCGAAACGCCTACTCAAATTTGACGGTAAATGACCTCGTAATTTTTTTTTGGGTACAACCTCATAAATTTATTATTTCCTTGTTCTGTGCAACATTTCTTATTTATATAATAACAACAGTTCTAAGGATTATGTTTGTTATGTAATGGTCACACTTTCTCGCAAATGAGATTATTAAGGATCAATATCTTATGTAATTAATTATGAAGTCGAGCTCGATTTTTAAAAGCTATTACACCTTTTCACTTCCACCTAGAATAGTAAGAGGTTTAGGATCAAGCCCAACCTCAGCTATAGATTGTTCTCGATGAGCCGCAACCTCAGCATCAAAGAGGTTCTCACTCCCTTCCAACAAAGTTCAGCTCGTCATATATAGGGTAAGAACCTCCAGTAGAGACTGGTACGATTCAATTCAACATTTTCTTCGTTCGGGTTTGATTGTGTCGTAGCTCTAGAATTCGGATTTGGTTTATCGTTGGAGGAACTGCATTGCTGATATTTGACTTTTGGCATCACCGGAAGGATCGAAACCACATTCGTAGGCTGACAAATTTTCTGGATAGGTCGAACTATTGGATGTGTTTGCTATAAATTTGACACCGATCGTCTCGATGTGCAAATGGCTCGATATGGTGTAAAATGAGTGCGGGCGTGCCAATGTTTGTGCGTGCAAACATAACGATTTAAAATTGGACATATTGACATCAATGTAAAACATAATTAAATGTCCTGATAAGGCTGACTTCTAATCAATCGATTGCGGCGGAGTAGGCAAACACTACCCCTGATTCTTTTCATGCCTGCCTGGCCGCAGGACTTAAATAATTTATGATAACCTTCCTGAAATGCCAAAGTTTCATAGCCAATCGATGGCTTACTCAGTACATCAATGCATTTACAAATCAGTAATTGAGTTGATAATCAATCAGTTTAATTTGTATCAACTTGACTTAAAAGATATACTGATCATGCCTCAATGAAAATCACTTGACGTAAAACATACTTTAATTAAAATCGAGAGATATGGGCCAAATACTTCTATTAATGGAATTGTAAAAGAAAACATATGAGTCTTAGCCTACAATGAGTTCCCCGATTTACAAGTATTACAAAGCATGCAAAACGATAAATTAGTCTCCTGTGTCGACATATGTTTGTCAAACGAGTTGATAACTCTGTTAAGTTTTGAAAAAAAATACTCCTTGATTGGCAGGTAGACCACCAAATGAGCTGATGATATATGATGGTGCAGCTTGTTGACAGAAAGTAACACTGATGACAGAGAACCATCATCAATGGATCGCCCAACCTTGGCAGATGGCTACCAATCGGGCTCCTGACCAACGGGTGGCCGCTGGAAAGGGCATCAATTGAGCAGATGGCTACTCAACCGATTGCTATCAAGCAGATGGCTACTTGACAGCGGACTCATCAAGCAGATGACTACTTGACGAGGTTGCCATGTAATTACGTGGGCACTTACATGACGTTGCAGCGTGCTATTTTGCTTGATATCGAATGGTTTCGCTCGAGACAGCTTTGCTGACGGCGGAAGCAGCTTTGTGGCTTACTTTGAGCGGCGGTGCTGGACTTCAGGCGGCCATGTTCTGCTGGTTGCTGAGGATTGACGATTGATGTCAAGGAATTGGCAGTGCTGACTGACGGTAGAAGCAGCGTAGGCTGGACTTCCGGAGAGGCGTTGAGCCGATTTCAGTGTAGACTGATTTGTTGATTGATTGAGTTGTTGTGTGTCCGTGTGTATGGCTGTCTTCCCGTATTTATAACCGTCTGCCAATCTGATCGGCTGATGCTGATTGTTCTCCACTATCTCCACAACCTCCACTGCTTTGGCGGTTGCTATTCTCCTTGTTCTTTCTTCCACGTTCAATTCCCAGCTTAGTTGGCAGTTGAATTTGAATTCTAGCCAATCTCTAGTCTTTTAGCTTATGAAACTACCTTTGAGATATTTAAGGGAGTGGTTGTATTTGACTAGCCAACTATTACGTGGCTTTGTTACATATCTTGTAACTTAATTAAACTACCAATTCTGCTAATGGGCCACTCACTAATTAATTAACTTGGCCCATTAATTAATTAATCCCTCTTGGGCCATAAATTAATTAATTAATTCCTACTTGGCCAAAATCAAGTCTTGATTTAATTGAGCTTAATTCATACTGGGCCTGTGACCCGTTTCTGATTTCGGTTGGACCAGTTATTTTCGGCCCATTGTTGCTTATTGGCCCGTTATCGAGCCATTATTCCTCGACAAATCGAGGGTGATTTTTTTGGTACAAACAATGCCCCCCGTAAGTCGTATCTGATGGAATTAATCTGATAAATTAATTCGATCAGATTAGACTTGGTTTTAATACCTTTGAATTTCCCCTCTATGCTTAATCAAACCTACATTTAATTAAGCATGCCTATGTGTTTAATATTAGCCATGATTAGTCTTCTCTTCAAGACATTGGCTTATATTTACAAAGGTATCGGCGCATTAAAATACTCTTGGCGCCGTTCAATTTCTAACTCCAAGGCTCGCTGATGCTCCAGACACATTGTTTCCCAAAGGGTTGGTCTGAACTTTTTCAAGTATCTTCCATTGATGGGGTCTCTGCAAAGATCCCCGTTTGGCTTTTTCAAAATGTAACCCCCTCCTCGAGTTATCGAGAAGATTTCATATGGCCCTTGCCACGTTGCACTCCATTTGCCATACTTTTTCTCGCGTTGATGAAGTGGCAGGACTGTCCTCCAGACCAAGTCCCCGATATCAAACTGTTTCCTGCGTATCTTTTTATCGTAGCATCGGGCAACCAGCCTTTTTTGTGCCTCGATCTTATCCAACGCGGCAACTCTGACTTCGTCCAGTTCATCAAGCTCCTGGAGCATACTTTCAGTGTATTCTTCGGGTGTCAGCTCATTCTGTTGCATCACCCGAAGTGATCGGACGTTTATCTCCATCGGTAATACGGCATCCTGTCCATAAGTCAATTTATACGGAGTGGTGCCTGTACTCGTTCTTTTGCTGGTCCGATAAGCCCACAATGCCTCTGACAGCATCAGGTGCCATGCTCTTGGGTTTTCCTCGATCATCTTTGAAATGATGTCCTTAAGGACTCGATTTGAGGCTTCAGCTTGGCCATTCCCTTGTGCATAATAAGGTGTTGAATGGGCCAATTCAAAACCCATTGATCTGGCAAACTCCTTGATTTCCTGACCAACAAACATCAGTCCCCTGTCAGTGACAATGGTTTGTGGCAGGCCAAACCTGTGTATGATCAAGTCATTGATGAACTTCATCACTTCGGCCTGATTGGCCTGTTTGGGTGGTTTGGCCTCTACCCACTTGGTGAAATAATCTGTGGCCACAATGATGTATCGATGGTGTTTGGATGACGATGGATGTATCTCCCCGATTATATCGATGGCCCAACATCTGAAAAGCCATGGCTTGATTACCATGTTCATCTCCTCGATAGGGATCCTTTGGACTACTCCAAACCGTTGGCATTTTTCACATCCTTTTGCCAATTGAACGCAGTCTCCTACCATCTTTGGCCAGTAGTAGCCATATCGGCGTAATAGCCATGCTAGCTTATGTCCGTTTTGATGGGCACCACAAATACCCTCATGCGCCTCCATCATAACTCTCATGGCTTCCTGTTGATCAATGCACAACAACAATACACCGTCATGGCCTTTTCTGAACAGTTGATCTCCCATTAGGACATAATTGACAGCCCTGAGCCTTGTCTGTCGAGATGTTTTATCAGACGGGTTAGCCAGATATTTTCTGATCGGCTCTCTCCAGTCATCAGGGTCCTGAAACACACTTAGGACAGTTAAAATATTATCCCGATACATAAACGATGGACAGTGTCGTCTCCTGACGACGTAATGAGATTCATCGATGTCATCAGGCAGATCAACACCAGTCGCTAATTGGGCCAAACTGTTGGCCTCACTATTATGTCCCCTTGTAATATGGTAACAAGTGACATCAGCAAATTCTGAGAGTAAAGACATTGCCGTCAAGTAATATTTGTCAAGAGTAGGATTTCGGCATTTATATGTACCTTGAATTTGCCTGATAACTAACTGTGAGTCTCCGATGATGGTAACGGATTTGACATGTAACTCCCTTAGCATTTCTAGTCCAATAATTAAGGCTTCGTATTCGGCCTGATTATTGGTGCATTCAAAATCAAATTGTATAGATAACTTAGTTTTAACATCAGATGGTGAAATCAAAACAATACCTGCCCCACACAGTCTATCGGTTCTAGACCCATCAAACGCCAGTGTCCACGGCCTGATCTCTACTGTCATCAAGTCCAGTTCTTTCAGAACGGTCTGATCTATGCCAATGCATGGATGGTCAACCAGGAAATCAGCCAATACTTGGCCTTTGACTGCTTTTTGCGGTACATACTGCAATTGATACTCCATCAGTTGGATAGCCCATCGGCCGATCCTTCCTCTCATTATAGGTTTAGCTATCATATACTTAATAACATCAATACTAGAAATTACTAACACTTTAACAGGCAGCATATAATGACGTAACTTTTTACAAGAGAAAAACAGTGCAAGACATACCTTTTCTATCGGGGCATACCTCTGTTCCGTTTCTGACAAATGTCTGCTCAAGTAGTATATAGCTCGTTCAAACCCGTTTTCATCGTCTTGTGCTAAAAATCCGCCGACAGTATCTTCCGTGGCAGATATATACAATTTCAAGGGTTTCCCCTTGACTGGCGGCATCATTACAGGCGGCGTAGTCAGTTTGTCTTTTATCTCTTGAAACGCCTGCTCATGTTCCCTCTGCCAGCAAAATTCCTCATTGTCCTTCAGCTTTAACAAAGGTGAGAAGACCTTTGTTTTTCCAGCCAAGTTTGATATGAACCTCCTTAGAAAGTTGACCTTGCCAAGGAATTGTTGTAATTCCTTCTTCGTTGATGGAGGTTTGGCTGTCAGGATAGCCTTGGACTTGTTCTTGTCTATTTCAATCCCTTTACGGTGCACTAAAAATGGGGGGGGGGGGGGTGGGGGGGGGGGGGGGTGGGGGGGGGGGGGGGTGGGGGGGGGGGGGGGTGGGGGGGGGGGGGGGTGGGGGGGGGGGGGGGTGGGGGGGGGGGGGGGTGGGGGGGGGGGGGGGTGGGGGGGGGGGGGGGTGGGGGGGGGGGGGGGTGGGGGGGGGGGGGGGTGGGGGGGGGGGGGGGTGGGGGGGGGGGGGGGTGGGGGGGGGGGGGGGTGGGGGGGGGGGGGGGTGGGGGGGGGGGGGGGTGGGGGGGGGGGGGGGTGGGGGGGGGGGGGGGTGGGGGGGGGGGGGGGTGGGGGGGGGGGGGGGTGGGGGGGGGGGGGGGTGGGGGGGGGGGGGGGTGGGGGGGGGGGGGGGTGGGGGGGGGGGGGGGTGGGGGGGGGGGGGGGTGGGGGGGGGGGGGGGTGGGGGGGGGGGGGGGGGGGGGGGGGGGGGGGGGGGGGGGGGGGGGGGTGGGGGGGGGGGGGGGGGGGGGGGGGGGGGGGTGGGGATAGTAGACGCTGGCATTACATTGACTGCGGCCCCGTTATCGACCAGCATTCTGTCAATTGGTTTGCCATCGATGTGTCCTGATACGTACAATGGCCTGATGTGTCTGGCCATGAATGAAGGTGGTTTCTGGAAAATATTTTCTACCTTCTTGTCCCAATCGGCCTCCTTTCCGTCATCGACCGATAATGTTCCCAAATCCTCTGCCATCTGTACAACTGGCATTCCTTCATCCCAGACTCCATCAGTGAAGTATTCCAACTCCTCGTCGATGACATCGACGAGTTCAGAACTTACTGCGTTACATTGCATCACTTCCGAACCGGCTGACGGCTGGCTGGTTCCACTCCCTTCGTCTTCTTTCGCTTTCTCGTCGATTGCTTTTTCCTCGACTGCTTGGGCAGATTCGGCCTCATCTTTCTTACCATCGTTCCGGGCAAAGATTTTGTCAAATTTCACCCTAAGCTCATTTTCGTCTTCTTCCAACTCTTTCTCCAGATCAATTGTGCCATATTTGGCCTTCCCTGGTGACCGCCATGGGGAAACAGCTCCCTGTTCGGTCTCCTTCGCTTCTTTGGCCTCTTGTCGAGGTTCCAACTCCGTAACACGTGACTTTGTCGTTCGTTGTCTCATCGGGGCCTTTCCTCTGATTGCCTCGATTTCTTTTCTTTGACGTAAGTAACGACGATACTGTGTTCTAGTCATCTGATCAACCCTTTGATTCCCAGGGAACTTCGGATGCCTCACGGGTACCCATCTCCCTACTTGAGTATTTGCAGGGGTATGGACAGTTCGCGGCCTATACTGACCAGGCGATGTTGTTTTGATTGACGGCCCATAGGTCCTGTCTCTGTGGTAGGCGGTCGATCTGACCTGCCTAACTGGTGATCTGTCAGGTGATCTTTCCCTGATCCTGTTGCTACGACTAGTGCCCTCCTGCGATTGTAGAGGCATTTTAGGTATGGCCTGACGTCGACGGGGTTCCACTGTCGGTGGGGTTGCCTGCACTGGCAAAGGTGCTGGCACTGGAGACGGTGCCATCACTTGATACTGTGGCATAGTCTGATGTTGTGGCTGTGGTATCACCTGATAAGGGTATGTTCCTTGTGTAGTGTTTGGCCAAGGCATGTACTGGCCATATATGTTTGGGTTTACAAACAATGGTACTGTTGCCAAGTCAGCATGGCATCTAGCACATAATCCCATTTGCGTATTTATTGAAGAGGATAAGTGGTGAGGGTCCCCTTCCGCATGTTGCTTTCCTGTCGTATTTGTAACCCCTACCATGTTTATCCCCACCTCGTTTTGTTGGAAGGGGTTAGTGTCCACCGTCATCGGCTTAGTAATTTTCCAATCTGGGGCAAACCTCAAAATGCCCTTATCAAGGTGATCTTGTACCATCCACCTGAAAACGAGACATTCATTCGTAGAGTGAGTCCACACGTCGTGATATTTGCAATATGTCTTACCTTCAATTTTCATCGGAGATGGTATGACATGATCTCCTTTCAACCTGAGGACCTTGTCGGCCAAGAGTTGATCGAAAATGGCCTCGGTCTTAGAGACATCGAACGAATAACGTCTCTCGCGGTCTGTTTTATATTCAACATCTCTCCTTACCAAGTTGTTTGGCACCTTGATAGCTGGTTGAGGCTCTTTCGGTTTTGCAAGTGCTTGACATACAGTGTTCTTTGGACAGACCACTTCAGCCAACCCGATTTCAATACCTGGCTGCTCCATCGGCCTGCTTAATGGCTCCTCACTAGAGTCAGCCATTCCTACTTGGTAGTGGTTCCCTCTGGGCAGTCGCCTGTTTTCATCTTTTAATACCCTTTCGTATCAGACCGCGTGATCGGTCAGTTCAAACAAATCTTCATGATATTGGGCCATCATGATTTTTCTTAGCTCAAAATGCATGCCATGGATGGCAATCTTGATACATTCTTTCTCTGGCAGGGGTATGGCATAGAAACCTCTGGCCCTGATGAATGCTTTCATATATTCTTCCACAGACTGCCCCGTCAGTTGCTTCATGTTGGATAGCTCGATGACAGATACTTCGAGCGGCGCTTGATAGTGGTTCATCACAAATACCTTTTCCATAGATGGCCAATCAAGTACCGATCCTGGTTTCAGGTTGGCGTACCAGTGGAACGCCATGCCGGTGAGTGAATTCGGGAACAACTTTAACTTCAACTCGTTGCATAAGTTGCCACATTCCAGAGAAAATCGAGCTAGATGCTCGGTGGCGGATTGGGACCCTTCTCCCGAAAATAAGGTAAAGTTGGGTGCCCTGTAGTTCATCGGGAATGGCACCTGATCAATGTATTCTGGATGAGGCTTATTATACCTTGATGCCCTATTCCCTTGTCTTCTCACGAACATTTCTTGAGCCTGATTCATTGTCAACAGGTCGTCCTGACCTTCCATGGTTCGATTTGTTCTATCATAGGCCGATGAGATGGCCTGATGTCCCTCTGGGCCATATCTCATGGCCTCTGATCGTTCCTCTTCCGACTTGCCCCCCGAGTCTGGGCGTTGATACCTAGCCTTGGAGGTACTTCCTTTCTTATCAGGGACATTAGTTTGTCCGTTGCCCTGTTTGTAGGGCGTTTCATCCCTCGATCCACTTCCCCCGATATGTATCGCGGGTCCCTTGCCTTTATCAACAGAGCTTTTAGGCGGCCCTGTCCAGGCCTGCGATTGTATCCCGTTGGCAAGGGTATTGATGCTCTCAGCAAGCATAGCCATTTTTTATTCCAGATGCATCAAGGAAGAATTCACAGTATTGCTGGCTTCAGTATTGGCCTGACTGGCTGCAGTGGCCGAGCCTAGCATATTCTCGAACTTACTGACAACATTTGACCATTCTACCTGCTTGGCCTCAAGGTCCTTAGTGAAGTTGCGGACCTCCGTTGTTAGTTCCTCTATCTTGTCAGTCCCTTCCATAGCTAGCGGGACGGTGGACAGATTTTCCAGAGAGTGCGTTAGATCAGAGCGTGTCCTCGTCAAGCTAGATCGAGTCTTTCGCGTTATCTATGGTATCATATGACGTTGCAAATGATTAATCGTTTAGCATCAACTGATTGACTTTTTGGCAAAAAGATTATCAAGTCCCACTGGGCGTGCCAAAATATTGTTTGCTATAAATTTGACACCGATCGTCTCGATGTGCAAATGGCTCGATATGGTGTAAAATGAGTGCGGGCGTGCCAATGTTTGTGCGTGCAAACATAACGATTTAAAATTGGACATATTGACATCAATGTAAAACATAATTAAATGTCCTGATAAGGTTGACTTCTAATCAATCGATTGCGGCGGAGTAGGCAAACACTACCCCTGATTCTTTTCATGCCTGCCTGGCCGCAGGACTTAAATATTTTATGATAACCTTCCTGAAATGCCAAAGTTTCATAGCCAATCGATGGCTTACTCAGTACATCAATGCATTTACAAATCAGTAATTGAGTTGATAATCAATCAGTTTAATTTGTATCAACTTGACTTAAAAGATATACTGATCATGCCTCAATGAAAATCACTTGACGTAAAACATACTTTAATTAAAATCGAGAGATATGGGCCAAATACTTCTATTAATTGAATTGTAAAAGAAAACATATGAGTCTTAGCCTACAATGAGTTCCCCGATTTACAAGTATTACAAAGCATGCAAAACGATAAATTAGTCTCCTGTGTCGACATATGTTTGTCAAACGAGTTGATAACTCTGTTAAGTTTTGAAAAAAAATACTCCTTGATTGGCAGGTAGACCACCAAATGAGCTGATGATATATGATGGTGCAGCTTGTTGACAGAAAGTAACACTGATGACAGAGAACCATCATCAATGGATCGCCCAACCTTGGCAGATGGCTACCAATCGGGCTCCTGACCAACGGGTGGCCGCTGGAAAGGGCATCAATTGAGCAGATGGCTACTCAACCGATTGCTATCAAGCAGATGGCTACTTGACAGCGGACTCATCAAGCAGATGACTACTTGACGAGGTTGCCATGTAATTACGTGGGCACTTACATGACGTTGCAGCGTGCTATTTTGCTTGATATCGAATGGTTTCGCTCGAGACAGCTTTGCTGACGGCGGAAGCAGCTTTGCGGCTTACTTTGAGCGGCGGTGCTGGACTTCAGGCGGCCATGTCCTGCTGGTTGCTGAGGATTGACGATTGATGTCAAGGAATTAGCAGTGCTGACTGACGGTAGAAGCAGCGTAGGCTGGACTTCCGGAGAGGCGTTGAGCCGATTTCAGTGTAGACTGATTTTTTGATTGATTGAGTTGTTGTGTGTCCGTGTGTATGGCTGTCTTCCCGTATTTATAACCGTCTGCCAATCTGATCGGCTGATGCTGATTGTTCTCCACTATCTCCACAACCTCCACTACTTTGGCGGTTGCTATTCTCCTTGTTCTTTCTTCCACGTTCAATTCCCAGCTTAGTTGGCAGTTGAATTTGAATTCTAGCCAATCTCTAGTCTTTTAGCTTATGAAACTACCTTTGAGATATTTAAGGGAGTGGTTGTATTTGACTAGCCAACTATTACGTGGCTTTGTTACATATCTTGTAACTTAATTAAACTACCAATTCTGCTAATGGGCCACTCACTAATTAATTAACTTGGCCCATTAATTAATTAATCCCTCTTGGGCCATAAATTAATTAATTCCTACTTGGCCAAAATCAAGTCTTGATTTAATTGAGCTTAATTCATACTGGGCCTGTGACCCGTTTCTGATTTCGGTTGGACCAGTTATTTTCGGCCCATTGTTGCTTATTGGCCCGTTATCGAGCCATTATTCCTCGACAAATCGAGGGTGATTTTTTGGGTACAAACAGGATGAAAATGGAAAAGAAACACCAAGTGGAATCAAAGAAACTAGCGAACTGATAAATAATGTTAAATTTAATTTGATGTGTATAACAAATCTAGCATAACAAATCTAGCTTAAAGTAATTGTTATTGATTGAATTTGAGTCATATAAAGTAAGCTGGTTCAATATATAGTTGTCGACCCAATATGCCAAACTGTTGGCCACCTTTCGTAGCATAGGGATAAAAATATATTCTTATATTATAGCTCTTGATTGAACTTGAGAAGTCAAACACCTTTATCCACAAACGTGTATTTTTTAATAAAATTAATTATATTCTATTGCAATAATTATTTTTTTTCACTGCAAAAAGTATTCAATATTAGAAGTGATAGCGAAATGCAATATCAGATAAAAGATTAAACGGGTTATTTTAATAGATTAGAAAATATCGAACGTCAACATTAAGTCGTATATCTTAATTTTAAAGGTAGAAAAATTATATACAGATTCTCTTAAAAAATAAGGCCCGAAATTTGAATTTTGCCTATGGGCCCAGAAGGGTTGGGCCTACCCTGTGCATACATAAAATTGGGGAAAAACTGAATCTCAAATTATTCATTGGTGGAATGACTTTTGGAAAATACAAGCAAATCAAGTCTAAAGTCTAAACTAGAATTTTTCATATTTAATTTAAAAAGCACAAAATTATATAAAGAGCTAAATGTAAAAATACTCTTGTACTTTTTCTAACTAAAAAACCGCTGTGTTATTTTATTTAACAACACTGTGTTATTTTATTTAGCAACTCTCTCCCCCCCGTTTTTCTTTTATTAGCAAAAAAATCCATTTAAAATTCCTTCATAAATCATAAGGAGGTTTTTGTTAATTGTTTAATCGAACACGGGGTTATTGACAATTTTCAAAGTTGAGGGTCATTGATATTTTTTTAAGTTAAGAAGGGTGTTTTTGTATCCTTTGGTAGGGGTATAATTGTCATTTCGGCTTAGGAGGTGTTTTTTTGCTAATAAAAAAAGACAACAAGGGGATTTTTCTTAGTTTAAATTACACATGGGGTTTTTGTTAGTTAGACACAATACAAGAGGTGTTTTTGCATTTCACTCTTATATAAACACCACATAAGTAAAATCTAATTGGGCATGTTTGTTTGACATTTGAGAGAGTAGTTTGTGCGAGTGTTGGGGGTTTGTAAAATAATCTCGATTTCAGTAATGTTGTTTATTTGAATTTTGGAAGAGCGATTTGGAAAATAAGGTGGGTGTAGTTTTTTTGGAGTTTAGGTTGTAAGTGTAACATGTATAAGACTTTATGTCAAATCATATTTTTTTTGTTTAAGTTTTTTTTAGAGATAAAAAAATTGTTGTTTGTTTAGCTTTTAGAAGAGTAATTTGAAAAAATAAAGAGAGGATAAAGTTATTTCAGAAAATGGAAATAATGTTTGTTTTACTTTTTCCAAACATGAAATTTTTTTGAGAGATGTCGAACAAACAGATTTACTCTTGCTAAAAGCAATTCATATTTACAACTTCAGATAAGATATGCTTTTTAAAAATATTTACAAGTCAATTATCAAATGATTGACATGAGCTGCACAAAAGTGGCAGTCAATGATTGTCTTCAGTTGAGGATATTTAGATATGTCAACCTTAGAGCAACCCCAATGGTAGTATGCAAAATTGAGTATGGATATTGTATTTTGTATACCTAAATAGTATTTTGCATACCTTGTAAAACCATTTCACTCCAATGCATGGGTATGCAAAGTGAAAATCCATTTTTTTTTAAATAATTTATTAGTTTTATAAACTCATTTATTCATTTTTTTCCATCAAATTTTTAAATTTATTAATAAATAGAAAAGAGAAATTGAAGTTGAAAAATTCAAATTTTGAAAATATAAATTAAGCGGGATATTCAAATTTTGAAAACTCTAGAAATCAATCTTTAAAATGTGAAAACTTTTGAAATTTATAATAAGAGGGGAATTTTGAAATTTGAAATTTCTAATAAGCGGGAAATTTCAAAATTTCAAATTTCCAATAAGCGGGATATTTCAAATTTTGAATTTTGAAACTTCACATAAGCGGGAAAATGAAGACTAAAATTTCATCTATAAATATGATGAGTTTCTTCATTATTCTCATCACATTTCTCTCATCCAAATTTAATTAGCTTTAAAAAAATTCATCAAAAACTTCAAATTCAATTCTCCTCCAAATCCTACACAATGGATTTTTCAGGATCTAGCTCTGAAATTTTAAAAGATTTCATACGTTTCAACTCTGATTCAGATGAAGAGCTTGATGAGTTATTTGCCATGAGAGAGGCAGAAGATGAACAAAATCGGGGAAGACAACGCCGCCATCGTGGTTCTGTTGTTGGTCGCAAATTTTATGGTCGAAATCATGCTGAAGCCCATAACAATCTTTGGAATGACTATTTCAGTCCCAATCCTCTTTACCCCGAAAGTCGTTTCAGAAGAAGGTTTCGAATGAGCCGGAATCTATTCCTCCATGTCGTGGATGGTGTAGTAGCCTATGATCCTTATTTCCAACTCAAAACAGATGCCGTTGGAAATCCCGGGCTCTCTTCAATTCAGAAGATAACTGCGGCAATGAGGATCCTAGCATACGGATATTCAGCTGATTCTTTGGATGAATACATAAAAATTGGTGAAAGCACAGCAATGGAGAGCTTACGAGCCTTCGTGAAAGCAGTTATAGCTGTATTTGGTGAGAGGTACTTAAGGGCGCCAAATCAAGACGATGTAACTCGATTGTTGCAACAAAATGAGCAACGTGGATTTTCAGGAATGCTTGGAAGTATTGATTGCATGCACTGGGAATGGAAGAACTGTCCAACGGCTTGGAAAGGTATGTACACTGGTCATTGTCATACACCAACTATTATTTTGGAAGCTGTAGCATCATATGATCTTTGGATTTGGCATGCCTACTTTGGATTGCCTGGATCACTGAATGATATAAATGTACTGCAAAGGTCACCTATCTTTGACGCTCTTGCTAATGGGCGTGCTCCTGCAGCTAATTATACTATTAATAATCATAACTATAACATGGGATATTATCTTGCTGATGGAATATATCCACGTTGGTCTACTTTCGTAAAAACAATTCCATGCCCACAAGACCAGAAGAGTAAATTATTTGCTAAAATGCAAGAATCTGCACGAAAGGATGTGGAGCGTGCTTTTGGGGTGCTTCAAGCTCGTTTTGCTATCACTCGCGGACCAGCACGAGTATGGGATGTTGATACACTTGCAAATATCATGACCGCGTGCATCATACTTCACAATATGATAGTGGAAGAAAATCAGGATGTTGAAAATCTTCATTTTAAAGATTACACTGACCCTCCGACAATGTCACGTTCCAATACGACCCAATACAGAGATTTCATTCGACGTCATCGTCATATCAGAGATGCCTCTACTCATTCCCAGTTACAAGATGATCTTGTGGAGCATCTATGGGCTCACCATGGCTTATCCGCCTAAGAATTTCTTCATGCTTTTATGTTATTTGCTCTAGTTGATGTTTGTTTTAGTATATTTAAGTTATGATGCTTTAATTAATGTGTGCTTTAATATAATATGTAAGTTTTTATGTTTTAATTAATGTGTGCTTTAATGTAATATGTAATTTGAAATGTCCTTTAATATAATATATTTTCTATTATTCAGTTTGATTATGTGTTTTATTATAATATTTTCTTCAATCTTAATTGAAAATAAAATAAAACAGTATGAAGGACATTACACAAAGACTAATATTATGAATGACATTGATAAAAAAAAAATAGCTAAATAATATTACATATAAAACATAAATTACATTCATAAAAGGAAATAGTTCAAAGGATATTACATATGAAGCGTAAATAAAATTAAATATTAGTTGAGTGAATATCTAAAAGTTGAAACCCTTCTTCGCCATTATTGCCTTTCGTTCATTTTGCCAATACTGAACTTTAATTGGTGACATGCCTTGGAAGTCTTTAGTCATTACTTCAACCTCCCAATTTCTTTCTTCAACCGCCCATCTTCTCTCCATCTCCTTTTGTTTAAGCTCAATCTCCTTTTGTTTGAGCTCTCGGTCTTTTTCTTGTTCAAGTAAAGCTCGATTTCGTTGCTCATACTTATCTTCTTCAATTTTTAACCTCTCTTGCAAAATCGCATCAGATATTGAACTACTCGAACTACTTGTAGCAAGCTTTTTAGCTGCCTTGGTCCCTATTGGTCTCTCTGTGTTAATTGATGGTTCATCATTATCCCCTAAATTGATAGTTTCATTGACATTGTCACTTTTGTGTTTTTTGTTCGAAAGACTTTCGCGCCACTTAGGCTCGTCCTTCAGTAGAGGCCAACAATTTCAAACGGAAATGGTTTACCTTCCAAATCAAGAAACATTTGTTTGGCCTCTTGTTCCTGCGAAATATAAAGCATTAGAAAATATATGAACTAGTGACTTATAATTTTTCTCTAAAGGTGGATGAAGATAAATACCCTATCATGAATGGTTTGACCGCTTGCATTTTTCCTCTCAATTTGGTCCGTATATCCAGCAAATAATTGACATTTTCGATTGATTTCGACCCATCTTTGTTTAATGGAAGGTTGAGTACGATGATTAGTTGTGTGACTATTGAAGAATGTCGTGATTCGTTGCCAATATCTATTAGAACTTTGATCGGTTCCTTGAGTTGAATCTTTGCTAGTATTGAGCCACCCCGCACAAATAAGTTTGTCATCGTGTATTGAAAAGTTAGCACCCCTCCGGCTACTATTTTTAGTAGAACGAGCAACTTTATTTGGAACTTGAGTGACATCTTCTACTTCATTTGGAAATTGAGTGGTTAAATCTTCTACTTCATTTGAAAATTGATTGGCTAAATTGATGATATTTTCATCGATTGGTAGATTGTCCGCCATTAAAGAAGTGAAATAAGACATATCTATACATAAACAAAATTATAAGCATCAACATTTGCAAATAATATGTACCATATATATGTTATTGAGAACATGGCATATTGAGTATATATAATATGGAAAATTAAATTACGTGTAATTTATTAAGCCAAATAATAATAATCTCAATTTATAAAATTTGAGGTATCTTAGACTAGGAAATGGCCGCTAATTCAGCAAAATATTAAGCCCTAAATTATATCACTTATTCCACACTTAAAGCCCAAAAGTAAGTCCAATTTTATGATAAAATGATTAATAAAAAATCAGGACACTTAAGCCCAAAATTAACCTATATTAAACAAGAAAGAAAAAATATACCTGACTCTAGAAACTTTTATCGTCTTCTTCAACAGAGCAGCAGGCCGTCTTCTTCAACAGAGATAGAGCAGGAGCCAAGGTCGTCTTCTTCAGAAGATCTAACAGCCACAATCTCTCTATTCCTCTCTGATTCTTCACGTCCCTCTAGCAATTTTCGATTTTGTTACTTAAAATCAGAAGATTTTGTGTATTTGACTTGAAGAAGAATTGGTATTTAATGGCAAAAAAGTGAAACAACGGCTATATCTCCGATCTCCAACGGTAACTTGTCCTTTCCCTCCCATTTTCCATTCTCGTTTTCTCTCTCCTCCAGAGTTTCCAAATATGCAGTCCCAAATCTAAAAATGCAAAATGCATTCTCCTTTCCATACCTCCATTGGAGAGTGAAAAAATACAAAAAGTGGATGCAAATTGGCAATTGGGTGTTTGCATACCCATTTTGCATTCACCATTGGGGTTGCTCTTAGAAGAATCAAAATCCACCAAAAATTATTAAGGGAATCAGATTCTCAATCCATTTTGACAATTTACACTAATTTTTCTTCAAGTTAGGCAAAAAAAAAAAGGTACATCCCAAGACAACACAATTATGTTAGTACAAGTAACTCTACAAGAACATAAAATTTCCTAGGATTTGAGTTTTGCGGAAGTAAAACAACATGATTCACAAGCTGCATGCCAATAAATTATGTCAAATACAAAAAAAATCCTGCATGACAAAAGCCCATTGTCTCGCATTTCCCCAAATTATTTCACGTTTGAAAAGGAGAGACAAACACGTTTTCTATTTTCTGAAATGAATTTATTCTCTCTCAATTTTCTTAAAATACTCTCTCAAAAGCCAAGCAAATAACAATTTTTTTATCTTTAAAAAAAACCTATACAAACTCTACATTGATTTGACATAAAGTTTCATATCTTTTACACAATTTATATCACATACAAACATAATTTGATATAAAGTCTTACACATCTTAAACCCTTAAATAAAACTTACATTTTACTTATTTCTAAAACTACTCTCCCAAAACTCAAACAAACAACATTATGCAAATCAAAATTATTTTACAAACCTCCACCAATCTCCCAAACTACACTACTAGAAAAACTTAAAATTGCAACCGGATTTTTGCAACCGAATTAAATCGGTTGGAAATTTGGGTAAAATTGCAACCGAAATAATTTTAGTTGGAATCTGGGTTGGAATTGCAATATTCGCATATAATTTGCAACCGATTTAAAATCGGTCGCAATTTTCCCTCGAGAATTGCGACCGATTTTAAATCTGTTGCAATTTCTGAGTAAAATTGCAACCGAATTTATTTCGGTTGCAATTTTACCCCATAATTGCAACCGAAAATAAATCCGGTTGCAATTTTACCCCAGAATTGCAACCGAAAAATTTATCGGTTGCAATTTGGGGTAAGATTGCAACCGAATTAAATTCGGTTGCAATCCTTTCTACATGAATAAGAACCGCAATGAACTAGATCTCAGATTTGAAAAAAAATAAATTCTCCTTCACTCTCTCCACGTACCGACTGCGGCACCACCACAACCTTCACCGTGCACATTGCTCTCCATCACCGCCGGCGTGAGCTCACCACCACCACCACCACCGACGCGCAACACCCCACACCACCACCGCTTAACACCCTGCACCACCACCACCACCACCACCGCGCAACACCGCGCATCACCACCACCACCACCCCGCAACATAACCACCACCGTGCACCAACACCGGCCTTCTACACATTTCGAGTTATGAATTAGGAATTAGTTAATTACTTTAGGGTTTGATTAGGGCTTAATTGATTTAGGATTTAATTTAGGGCTTAAGTGGGTTTAATTTGGACCTATAAAAATCATTCATATATTAAATGGACATACGAGTAATAGAGAATTGCTTATCAGTTACCTTTGTTTTCTAAAATATTACCTCTGCTTATCAGTAATTCTATATAGAGAATTGCTTATCAATTACCTTTGATTCATATGAAAATAATTTCAACAAGGGCTATTTGTGCAATTTTTTTTAACTTTATTGATGTAATTATTTTTGGTAATATTGTTTTGGATTTTTGTTATAATTTTGGTGTTTTGATTAAGAGAGGATTATGATAGACTAAGTTATTTTACATGTTATTTTAAAATTTAATACTACTAGCATATATAAGTTGTGTTTCTCCATTCATTTTTTTTTTTTTTACAGTTTCTCCATTCATGAATGAACTTAGAAAAGAACAATCATTTAGGTGCTTGATTTATAAGTTGGATTTAGAGTATTGCACTCATAATGGTTGAAACTTGAAACTAAATCTTTTAGGCCCCTGAACTTTTTATCATTCTATAGATGTTTAAGTAGGAAGGGGTTATTATTGTTTCTTAAGTTTCTGGATTTGTTGGTAGGTTATGTTTTCGTAGGATTGTTTGATGTTGATTCTCTTGACATTGTTGTTTTTATTTTAATTGAATTATAATAATTGTTGGACTTTTACTTCTTCCCTGCTGAATTTATCTGGTAGTTTTTTTCATGAATGATTCTGCTATCCTATTACTACACAAATAAATTATTTATGTGAATTCAGATTGTAGAAATGGAATAAGTTATTAGAATTAAGCTATTGTTTGACAAGCAATATTGTTTCATCCTTGTATTATTTGGTGACGAATTCATTGCTTTACTATTAAAACGTAGAGAACTTGCAGATGTTGTGAAGAGAACTTACATATATGGTGAGCAATTTTGTGAAGAGAATATGCAGATATTTATGCTCTTTGGTTGCCTCTCTTGGATCTTGATATCATCTCAGTTCGAAGGTATTAATTTCTTTTTGAGATGGCTTGGTTGTGAGGGAATTGAAGAATTTATATACAATGTTATTAATATCTAATCATAATCTTCCTCACTTTCTCTATATTTTTTGATAGAGGATGAATTGAACGATAATTCGATGGTGTTTACCCACGATAAAGCCGCGGCCAGCGAAATCAATAGAACATAAGTTGATAAATATGTCTCAAACCTATAACAAAGGTGATAAAATTGTCTATATTTTTCATTTTGTGGACTTATAGTGATTAAAAACCATTGTTAAAATACAAATTGTATATTTTGCTTCTTGTGCTGTTGTTGGCCTTAGTGATTTCCAAAGGTTTAAGGGTATCAAAAAATTGTAAGTTTCATTTCAAGTTTTTCAAGTAATATGTGCTTGTGCATTGACAAAATTGCATTTTAGATAGGACAAACTTAGAGGAGGAGGAAGATGATGAAGAAGAAGATGAGAAAGAGCCGCAAAATAATGATAATGATTGAATTGTATTTGAAGAATTTTAGTGTTGTTTGTGACTTTTTTGAATTGTTATTCGACGATTTGTTACGTTTTATGGATAATTTGTGACGTTTTATGAATTGGATTCGTGGATGATTTGCGACGTTTTATGAATTGGATTTATGGATGATTTGTGACTTTTTATAATTGTTTTTATTTAAATTGTTGATTTGTGGATTGCATTTAACAAAAAATATAAAAAAAAATTCCTCTTTGGAAAATTGCAACTGAAATTAAATCAGTTGGAAATATTGCAACAGATTTTCCAACTGATAAAATCGGTTGGAAAAATTCCAACCGAAAAAAACAGGTTGGAAAATATTCCAACCGATTTTGAAATCGGTTGGAATTTCGGTTGCAATTATTTTCGGTGGGAATTTCGGTTGCAAGCCGGATTCCAACGCCACTTTTTCCAACCGATTGATTCGGTTGCGAAATCGGTTGGAAAAACGACTTTCCAACCGATTTTTGGGCATTTTCAGTTGCAATTTCAGTTGCAATAATGAGTTTTTCTAGTAGTGCTACTCTCCCAAATACCAAACAAACAAGCCTTATGGAACCAAACTGTAATTCTTTGGTTGAATAAAACAAGTCATGTCATATTACAACAAAGCAATAAACACCCCTTCTGTCCTCTCTGTCTGGAACTTTCCCTCTCTCCTTGTGAGAGTAGTAAAACTAGGTTTTTACTCTCTTGAGAGCCGTCATCTCCGACGTTTCTCATAATTGCTCTTCTCTTTCGAGATGGCTCCTCCTTTTGTTTACTACTCTCAAGACCATCCCTTTTCCATCTTCATTTTTACCTTATTGAGTCGAGCCCGAGCCGAGCTTTAAAAGTTATCGAATGAAAAATGATATTCAAGCTTGTTTGATTAGTGTGACGAACCGCGCTCAAACATTTTATCGAACGAGCTCGAGTCGAGTAGTTTGGTTTGATTTTCAGCCCTAGTGGCGATTCAGCCCTTTTGTTTTGCTTGTCAGGGCTTTGTTTTCTTCTCAGAGCATCACCTATGTGATGATGGCATCGGTTGTATTTTCCTTTCTTTTTTCTGTTTTTTTTCTTCTTATTTTGTTGTTGTTCGGTGTTTGTTAGTTATAGTTTACATTAGTTGTTTGAAAAGGGTTTTGAAGATTGTTAGCTTTGAAGAGAAGTTAAAATTTGGGGATGTTGGTCATTTTTGTATTGTTTTTACCGTTCATGTTATTCCTTTATGGGATCAGCTGGAAGAAGTGGTTTGAATTTCCTCTCAGTCGGTATCTCGTGCTAACGCACATCTATGTGTAATTAGGGGTGTTCGCGGTGCGGTCTAGTGCGGTTTTATACTTTTCCAAACCCAACATAATATATGCGGGTGGTTTTTAATACTCTAGTCCAAACCCAACCTAACATATCTTGAGATTGCACTTTAATTTGCGGTTCATTCGAGTTGGGCAGTTTCAACATTCTCTATTTTAATGTATTTTTGTTATTTAATAACTAAATGTAAATGCACTAATTAATTACTACTTTTAATTTTTATTAATTTCCTAAACTTTCATATAAAAATATAATGAAGATAATGCAAATTAAATATCAACTAACAAAATAGAATCTTCAATACATAATTTAATGAAAACTAAAAACACTCCCGAACACTCGGTTCACAAGTTTTCATTATAAATAAGCTAGAATAATCACTTTATTTTATAGCTAATTTTAAGAATTTTGAAAAGTAGTCCCACTTGACATGTAAATCATCAACCTGTGTTTAAAAAGATAGATTATTTGTAATAAACACAAGAGAAAAGTACATTGATCATTGAACATGATATTGGCTTCTTTTTTTTTTTGGCACTTGGAGTTAAGGCATTAATGCTTTTTAGTATAGTTAGGATTGTTTAGTATATACTTAAATTATATAATAAAATAAAATACAATATAAAAATCATAATTTATATGTGGTGCGACCGAATGCTGATATGAGGTCTAAAAAATTATAAAACCAAATTCGATTGTAACTTGCGATCTTTTTTTCAAGATGCCCAAGATCAACTCATCAAGCCTTCAACCCATAAATTGCAATCGATTTGAGTTGAGACGATCAGTTGGAACAATTTAGCGATTTCTTTAAACACTCCTATGTGCAATAGCCCATTTTCTTCCTTTGATTTCCTTTATTCTCTTTTTGATTTTTTCTCCCAAAATTGGGTCTAATCTTCTTGCTCGCTTATCTTTTAGTTCTTTAATTTCGGCTGATGTAGTTGTAATAGTTTTTCCTTTTTAGTTATGTTATGAAAGTTTAATTATCAAAAAAAAAAAAAACAATATGCATCCAATTACAACTTGTTCCGATTGCAACCAATCCGAGCACGGAAAATCAACTCTAAATAAAAACTATGTACAAAAGTCACTCTGAAAATCCAAGATTGTCTCCAATTATCCAAAACATTTACTCCATAAAAGAATAATATAAATATCCCAGACACATAGCGTTGTTATAAAAGCAACATACCGCCAGTCATCATCAATGGTTAATCGAAAACCCTTTGAGCCAAATCCAAACTTCAACCTATACAAAAGGTATGTATATAGACTCCATTTAGATCAGCCTCTCTCTCTTAAGCAATTTCCAGGTAATAGAAACTTGAATTCATCAGCATTTTCAAGAAGATACGCAGGAAGATGAACGGCTGAGAATGAATGTGGTATAGGTCCCATTTTCCCGATAATTTCTTTAAAAGTGTACTCCTCCGGTAGCATATCGAACAAATCATCCCCTTTACATATTACTCTTTGGACCCTTTTCGGATTAAGAAAATGAGAAAATCTCACACGATCAACGTGACTATAAGCTTTCATTTTGAATATAAATTCACTTATACGTCTAAAGCAAAAGCTACAATGCCACCCTGCATCAGCCAATATTACGTCAGACTGCCTATAGTGAGCATACCTCGTTTTCCCAGATTGATAAGTGTGGATAGAAGCTCTCCAACTATCATTATCCACAAAAAACTCAAACGAGTAAAGATAGTTTTTCAAACGAAGATGAAGAACCGGAGGTATCCCATCACACCATCTTAAAAGATTAATGGTATGTCTACTCGGTATTTCATCGACATCAGACATAATTAATAAATCATCATCTTGAATCCCAGCTTGTTTTAGAAGATAATCTAAAGCAAGTCTTTGGTAAGCTTCCTCGATAAACGGGTTTTCTCCTTTCCTAAATCTACCCGGAGCTTGTCCATAGTTCAATCTTGGCTCGATAAATTTGAACTGATCTCTAGCTCCGGAAAAGACGAAAGGCTTTGGTAAGCCAGAGAAAGTTGAATTTGACTCGAGTAAGACAAATTCTGTGACATAAGGGTGAAGTTCTTTCCATCTTACTTTAAGGATGTCGAGCTCGTTGCTGAATAATACTGCGTCAAAAACACGCCTAGGATACTCGCGTATTTCCCAACCGTGAAGTTTACAGAGATTGTCCATGGATACGTTTTCATGGTAGTAGTGAGGTATTTCATGGAAGGGCTTTGGTGGAGATTCCCATAAGGGTCGTAAAAAGTATGTTATCTTTTGGCCATGGACGTATATAATGAAGAAGCATATTGGAACTAACATGATAATAAAGAGAAAAGTTTTCAGGTCTAGCCCACGTAGAATACATTTTAATCTCGAAACGCTTAAGGTCCTTCCCGAGTCCTGTAAATTAAGAATACCACAAAATTACTAAATGCATGAATTTACTTGAAGAAAACTAAAACAATATAATCACGGTTACTAGAGAAGAATACATATCCATCTATTTGTTAAATTTGTTAATGAACATTACCCAATACCTTGAATGACAGAAAAATTCAACCAAGCTTAAGAACTATTCTATTACTACAAAATTATCAAGTCTAAAGCAAAAAAGCAGAGAATTGATTGAGAATAATAAATATCTCTATACTCTAGCCATATCCAAATGAAGCAATAAACAGAAAAAGTAAAGGACCTAGAGAGAAAATTTTGAAAAAATCACAGGATCTAGAATCTTATCTCTTGGTTTCTTCCAACAACAAAAAACCATAAAGAGGGGAAACTGTGGTATCCTATACATAATAAAAAAAAGAAATACTCAAATACCATTCTACAATACCCTAACCGAAATTAATATTCCAATTTTTCCTCCACCCAAATTAAAAATTTGAACTTTCAATTTTCATGAATTTACCCAAAATCCAAAAGCAACCCAGAAGTCTGAATCCCCATCAGGGCATCCATAAAAAGCAAAAATTAAGAATCAAACTTAGGAAAACCTCACCTTTTCATGTATACACATACATTAATTACAATTAAATAACGAAAAAGTAAAAAATAAATTACCTCATCACGGGCATCGCCGCATATATCATCAGACTTTTTCGAACAATAATGAGATCCCCCTTCTGCCATCGTATTTACCTTTTCCCAAACTTTTGATACACTACACATACCCTTTGCTCTATTCTGTAACTATGTAACCTCAAGATCAACAAAATTCAACCTAGGGTCAAAAATAGGGCTTAGAATAGAAAAGAGAGAAAGAGGAGATGCAAATAACCCTAATGTCTGTATGACCCAAATAAATCAATTCTTGTATTTCAACAAAAATAAATAAATAGAGGGTACGAGAGAAAATAAAAATATAAAGAATGGTTCGTAAGCCAGAAAGCTATTTGAGCATGTGTTGGAGACTCCCTGTGAATGGGTGGCAGATGTAAGGATTATAAGGAAGCCGTTTATCTTTGTTTTCTTTTCTACCCAATTTTTATAGGCCCATTTATAAAATTATTTGAACGTTTGAGAATGATTTACCAAAAATGCCCATTGATAATATGATCTTAGGGAATTAAGAGATGGGTGTTTTTGTCTTTATGTTTTATGCTGTTAGGGAGATATTGGGCTTGGTCTCTATAACGCGTCCAATTGACTGGCTCAAGGAGACTTAGGCGCGTGCAGGATGTGTTCTTTTAGATTTTCTTCTTTGGGTTGCAAAAGAGAAAACATGTACTATCTTTTCTGATAACTAAGTAATTTCATCAAAAACGTATTTGAAATAGACAATTTGTATATGATTATTAGACTAGTTAAAAATGATAAATAAAGAATCTAAATTATCATTAAGGATTTTAAAAGGACATTTGATTTATGTACTTTGTAGTATGAGTCATTCTTGGATTTTCAATTGAGAGTTTGGATTTATATAGGTGGAATTAAACAAGGTGTGGTTTGGAATAATTTGGATGGACAAGAATAAACTTTGGACAACATGCTCAAAGTTGTATGATTTAGACATGTATGCATAAGAACTTTAATTTTAGACGTTAGATCAAAATATACATATTCTGTGAAAAATATCGAAAGGTTCCGTTTTGAATTAATGAAAAAGGTGTAGCATTGAAATTCTTTGTTTACCTTAAGACTTTTTTTATTTTATTTAATAATTTTCTTCAGAATTATTTTTCTTTCATTTGAGGACGTTAAAAAAAATGAGGAAGAGAACAACATATATTAAAATTATAATACAGCCAAGTAGAAATTGAGGAAAAACAGATGTCAATGTTTAAATTTGAACAGAGAATATTGAGTTGACCAGGGTACGAGAGTTTCAATAGTACAAGGGAGATAACTGAAGAATATGTAATATGTACTAGTACATGGGAGGTGTAAAGACCTTGATCCACTCCTAGCTTGTCAACATTGTTGAACTTTTAATCCACTAGCCCAAAATGCTTAAGCTCATATTGACAAATAGGAGTGAATCAAGTCTTTATTAACCAATCAAGTAATTCATCCACAATCAATGTGGGATTGGAGTGTTAAAATCTCTCCAACTCAAATATTCAACGTCCGTTGACCAGGGTACGAGGGTTTCAATAGTACAAGGGAGATAACTGAAGAATATGTAGTATGTACTAGTACATGGGAGGTGTAAAGACCTTGATCCACTCCTAGCCTGTCAACATTGTTGAACTTTTAATCTACTAGCCCAAAATGCTTAAGCTCATATTGATAAATAGGAGTGAATCAAGTCTTTATTAACCAATCAAGCAATTCATCCACAATCAATATGGGATTGGGGTGTTACAATCTCCCCAACTCAAATATTCAACATCCTTGTCGAGTCCAGATCAATAACTACTCAAATACTCAATGTCCTCGTCAAGTCCAGATCAATAGCTCAAGACCGCCCCCGTGGATAACACCACAGAGTCGACACTGATCCCATTAGTAAAGACCTTGATCCACGCCCTGTCAACATTATTGGACTTTTAATTTAATAGACCAAAATGCTTAAGCCCATGTTGACAAATATGATTGAATCAAGTCTTCATTTACCAATCAAACAATTCATCCACAATGAATGTGAGATTGAGGTGTTACATGACGTATGTGAAATTAATCTTTTAATTTATTGTAAATTACTATATACACACACAATTGTGAGTGAATAGGCATGCATTAGGCAAGTATAACATAAATGCATTTTTGAGGTGAAATTTGGCCCATGTTGGTAATTGAAATATGAATATATTTAATATGTGCAAAAGGAAATTGGTTAACAATTGATGGGTTGACAAGCGTATATTTAATTATGTAGAATCCCAAACACAAAAGTGCACATTTACATGTATAAATATACTCGGATTATAGCGAGATTTAAATCTTAATTAGTAATTGCCATATATGGACATTAAAAGCCCTTTTCACAGTTTTCATTTAAATTAAAGAATCATTTAAATTCGTATTTCATTATTTACCTAGTTCAACAAAATTTACTCGCTCGGTTCCAAAATTTTCGTTCAAGTTCCTCGACTACAAATTAAGCTTACAAATAACTTATGAGATTGTTATTAAAATGAATGTAAGCATATTATAATAATTTTAAATTTATTCAAATTGATTTGTTGACCGTAACAAAAATTAAAAATAATTGAATGGAGGAAATAAATTAGTAAAATCAAAGATATTAAGTAGTGTTGGATTTATCTTATCAACAACTATCACATTTACTTTTGGACCTTTTTTTTTTATCAAATACATTATAACAACGGGTGATTGGTCTAGTACAAGGGACTAGTCCTTAGTCCTTACAATGTGACGAACCCATGTTTAAATTCTTGTTGAGAGATCGAGATTCTGACGTTGTGGGACACATCTTAAAATTAATTGAGACTAAGACTTGAATATTCTTGAAAAACCAATTTTTTTATATCAAATACCTTGTCAATAATTCGCTCAGTGTTGGGAACGAGACAATAAATTTCCTTAATTTGGAAAATTCTTGTATACGAAAATTAATGTGAAATAGAAAGTGACGAAAATTTAGTTCTTACTTAATAGTAATCATTTCTTTCAAATTTACAGATACATAGCAAAATCAGATGACTAACGTAAACTAAACGGATACCAATATTTTTTGTGGTAATTCTAAAAAATGTGAGGGTTGTTGCATCTGCTTTTGTCACTTGGTCGGAGCTGGCTCATTTGCTTACATCTTCAAAATTTGGACATACTGCGCTAAAGTAACAAGGAAATCCAATAATTGATAGTTGAAAAGAAATTATTTTAATTGTATAACAAATGATTTTGACTTAATATTCCATAATGACATAAATAGTTCAGTAATATTATTTAGTAATTGACAATGTAAGTGTTGATAGTTTCATGGATTGAAATTTAAACATGTTTCGACTGAAAATATCAAAAAGTTTATATTTTTTATTTAGTAGAAACATAAAAATATTTGACTGACCGAAACATACTAAGGAAACAAAATTTTAATTATTTTTTTTCTTTCATTTTTTAGTAACTACAAGTGTATAAATGTTGGATAATATGCAAATGGTATGACCACTAGCTACTTTGACGAGGCCAAATTGTAGCAGCAAATTGACTTGAAAAATAAATTATCACCCTCCTCATTCAATGGGCAGCACATGGTCTAATCATTGACTTTTAATGGACTAATTCTTCACAATTATTACACAATTTTTATCCAAATTAATTTTATGCTTAATCTATAAAACTGAATAATTTTAATGCTAATGGACAGGAATATTCTCCGGACATATTCAATTGCCTGCCTAAACCTATCTACTTATCAAATACTTACTTCCCCTCATGATACTCCTATTATATATATTTTTGTAAGTAAGTTTTCTTATTACAATTTATGGGGTTTGGTTGATAGATAGTCTTTATTTAATTAGTATCACATAACGACTGAGATTAATTATTTCTCATAGTTTAGTGGTTAAGTACAAATGCAAATCTCAAAGCCACATAGACATAAGTTGAAAAAGTCTATCAAATATCAGAGAAATTCAAAATGTTCCATCGAGGCATGAGCCTAAACTACATATCACTCTTTTCCCACATGAGTGTAAAATGTGTACAACGCCCTTCAATTCAGATTTGATATTATTTTGAACTAAGATCTTATTTAATTCCATTTTAGCTTAAATTTTAATTATGAACTTAATCATATCCCTTAAAAAGAACGTGTGTTCGCTTCAAATTTCGAAAAAGGATTATATCATATATCCCTAGCTACACAAGGCAATGTTTCTACATAAACACTATATTGCATAGAATATTCTTGCACGCAAAAATATCCAGTCAGATATATAAGAGCATCTCCCACCCACCTTCATATCTTTAAGTTTGGAGATTTGGAGGTGAAATCATATTTGATGAATTTGGAGGAAGGACTAGAATGTAAACTCCAAATATGGAGTTTTAAATAGTGATTTGTTTTAATTACATTTGTGTCCCAAAATATTACCTTCTTTAAATTCCATTTCTATTTTCTTCTCCAAATACGCATTTCACTTTAAATTTTTCAAATTTTAATTTGTACAATTATCTGTTGTCTAATAAATTTCAAAACCCAAAATTTTATTGTTACAACACAGCTAATAACCTTAAATTTTTCAAAAAAAAAAAAAACATATATCATTTGAAGAAGTCATTTGTGCAATAATAACAAATCCTGTAGGAATCTAAGTGTAATACAAAAAAGACCTTATAATATATAAAGCCATGCCACGATGTCATCAAAATATAAATATCCTGTAATATAAGTCAATTAATTAAGTAGCCAAACAGTCATTTAAATATATATGAGCCACTGAGTCAACTATAAAGAAAAGTCATCTTTGAGTCTATGAGTTAAAATTCATCAGTTTGATTCAACTGGCCAGGCTTAACTCAATCTCATTATCGTACTCAGTCTATATATGCCACGTCATTAATTATTAATTTTTAAAAGTCAGTTTGGCATATCAATTATATATATATATGGTTGTTGATTGCTATTCTGTGAAAAATGCCAAATACGTAGCCATCATGAGCTAGCTCGCTCGTTTGGAATACTATCAAAGAAAACACATTACTCAACTCTTACTGAATTTTCTTACTCAATTTTAAACTGATCACTTAGCTAGATTGATTTAACTTGTCGTCGTTATCGAGTTTTTATTGAACGTGACACCAATCCAATATACGTACGTAGCTTGATATTTTTCTTTCTTTTTTAGAATATAAACTATACATGTATTTTTAAAATCAACAAGCTAGTGTCAGCAATTACAAGTTGTTTTATTCATTCCGGCAGAGACCGACTAGCAATATTTACATACTAACAAGTTTAAACCTTCTGAAATAATCTCTCTAAAGTTGTTGAGTTAATTCCTCATCTCTTTAATTATCTATGTATCTCCTTTAACTTAAAGTTTCCTCAAGGTTTATGTGGTAGTGGTGTTCTATCCAATAGTGAAGAAATATATAGGTGTTTTATTAGTACAAAAATTTAAGGTTCAGAAAAATGAAGTTAATTATGAAACTTTGATCTAGCTTATCATTCAAGTAAGTAAATGGACGCAGATCGATACATGATCATTTCCTAATGATCCAATTCACATATACAAAAAAATATTGAGAAATTTGTTATCCAAATTTGTTTTCATCGTCAGTTCACACCTTGAAATAGTCCAACTCCCTGATTTCCCTGGAGGTATTGAATCATTCCAACTAAAACATTGTAGTTGTGTACAAACTTGAAGTCCTCTTCAATTCTTGCATTCTTAATGGCTGGAAATTAAAGACTCAGTTGTAGCTTTACAAAATACTAAAGCCTTTCCTTTTAATTTGTTGTCTGAGGATCTCGGTACGAATTACAAGCCCATGTATTATTCAAACTATTGCCTCAAAACTTCTATCTCACCCTTCAAAGGTGAACTTACATGTACATATATATATATATATATATATATATATATATATATATATATATATATATATTAATAACTCAAAGAAAACAAGTAGTCTTAGTAGCCATTAATTGAATGAAAAGATAATATAAGCTTTAGCATACAAGAGAAAAGAGGCAAAAGAATAATGAAAGAATGAGAAGAGAAAAAGCCTAAATAGCTAGGGCTAACACTAAAAGACTAAACTACCCTTCTACTAAATATATACAAGTTACACTAATAATAAAACTCTAACATCTGTTGCGCTCCAAATACTAATACGCAAACAACACAAGTATACGGTCGTTACAAGTAATAAAGTGATAAATGAGTGTCGAACCCACGAGGATTTATTCAATTAATTACCAATCAATGTCTTGTTACTTCTAC
The DNA here is from genome assembly GCA_034814905.1 of Penstemon davidsonii. NCBI lineage: Eukaryota > Viridiplantae > Streptophyta > Magnoliopsida > Lamiales > Plantaginaceae > Penstemon > Penstemon davidsonii. The sequence goes on along the minus strand of JAYDYQ010002533.1, from coordinate 31,627,457 downwards.
TTAGATTTGTAAGTTTGAGTTTGATAAAGTGGTGGTGGTTTTGATATTAAAACTAAAGTAAGGTGATTAAGAAACTATCACTTGACTTGATAATATGATAAAGGCTTCTAGGATTTTACATCACCTAGTTCAATTCAAGATAAATGACTCGATAATTGATATCTTATGCACGTGTTTGCTATTCAAGGATTCAAGGACGTTCGTATGTATCTTTCGAGTTGCATACAAACCTATCGAGTTAAACTAATCCAATTTATGTCTAAATGGACTAAGATCTAATCGAAGCATTAAACTCAAACCTTAAATGAATACGAAACGACCTAGGTATATGTCTATCCTAGAATCGAATCACAATCCAATTTCATAATCAAATCCTCAAAATCACTATGTCTAGCAATCAAGAATCAATAAATTTCACCTCAAAGTTGGCCAAACCATAAGACGAACAATAAGCACAAAATCGGATTAATGAACATATATGAGCATCATATCAATCATCATATCATCATTTAATCAAGAATCAAATATAGGATCAATAAAACCCAAGAAAAGAGGAATTAGCTACTCATAGCATTAAATAAATCATCCAATACATTAATGAAAGCCATAAATGTAAATGAACAAAGTAATAAGAGTTAGAGTAAGCTTAGTGGTTGAAATCTTCAACAACTTCTCCCTCAAGCCTTTTTGTCTTCAATGGAGAGTAGAAAAGTGAAAGTGTGTCAATGGAGAGTAGAAAAGTGAAAGTGTGTCAATGGAGGCTATGAGTTGGGGAAGAAAAAGTTGTGTAAAGTTTTCCACCTTCTTGCCCTATTAGCAAGAGAAACAACAACACAAAAATGCCTAAGTTACCCCAAAAACTATGGTAACAAAGACCAAAAAGTCCCCCAAGATGCCAATATTTACAAGTGGGATCAAATGGGGACTTTACAAAAAACCCCATGTGCTGCCGCAGCTGCAGAACTGCTGGAAGCAGGGACTCACTGCGGTGCGTTTTATGTGCACCGCGGTGAGATATGGGCAGTGAGTTTTTTGCTCTGCCACACTTCCTTCCGAGCAGCATATCTTTTGATTTCGAACTCCGATTGTGGATCCGTAAAGTCCGTAGAGTAGCTGACTCCTTCATATATAGCATACTAAAATTTCAGCTCATTTGGATCAACAATGATATAGTTGTGCATGTTTTAGTGAGGAGCTATCTACATTCTTGCAATTTCCTTCGGGTTCTCTTTTCTTTGAAGCTCTTTTAGTGCAAAGGCATGACTTGCATCTACGGCCACAGAGTCTTGATTTGATGGAATTGCAGTTAATCATATCCCCTCGGACTTCTCTTTAGCCTTGCAAAATCCTCAAACCTACAAACAGAACAACAAGACAAAAACTACGAAAAACAAAAGAAAACAAACAAAAGCCTAAAGCTAGGCCAAAAGACAAAAACAAGCAAAAGGCACACAAAACTCGGATCAAAGCGAGTATTTTGGGCTTAAGAAAGCACGTAATAACGGCGTTTTCACGGTGTTATCACACCCCCAAACTTAAACACTTGCTCGTCCTCGAGCAAAGAAAGCAAAGACAAATTCTAAACGTGCACGCTTAAGATCAAAATGCCAAAACTTAACACTTTCAAATTATTTCTCAAACAAGCTCCACGTGTGTGTGTGATGGCTTCGGTTAGGTTCTATTTTAGGTGAATACGCCCCAATAGATTAAAATCATCGGATCTACTTGCATGGGCTCCTCACGTTAACTTAGACTATCTCCTGACCTTAGGTTTCAAACCTTATGCTCCAATCACATCGTGAAACTAAGTTGTAGGTAATTTAAGAGTGTTTTCCCCTTTCTTGAACTAATTAACAATTTTAGTCCCTAGATCTTTCTCACATAAATGCTTTTCTTTTGATTTACAATGATGACATAGCATTTCGTGCTTTTATAGTGATTTTACAATACAAATCTAGCACTATTGATGGTTGCTTGTGCTTCTAAACATTTGACTTTGTGGGCTACTAGCACCATTCCTTTCCTTTGTGCATTACAATTGAACTTTTCATTACAACACTTGCACCATTACAACGAAATAGAGTAATTACAAAAACAAGCCATTAATTTATTCAATTGAAGGCTTAGCCTTTCTTTTCTCTCGCAGAAGTGCATACATTTTAGCAACTTCTCTACTCGTTTCTTTTAAGAGCTAGGTGTTCAAAGGTTTTTCATTCTTAAAAAGAGTTCACTCCCCCAAACTTAGGCTATTTTGCTATTTTCACACTTAGTTCAAACTAAAGTTCGGAGAGAATCTAAGTTACACAAAATGAGTCCTAGAACCTATTATCACTGAAGTTCTTTATCCACCTCAAATACAACCTAGCCTTAGCCAATGTGTTCAAATTTCATAGAAACATGTTCAAATAATAATAAGAATTTGAAAAAAATTGGCGGGTCGACCTAGCATATACGCAAGTAGTTGCGATCTCTCCCCCATCCCCAAACTTAAAATGCACAATGTCCCCATTGTGTGAATTTAGAAAAACGGAAGGAGGTCGAGACGACAAAATCACAAACAAAAGAAAAACAGGCACATAAACAAAACAGCGACAATACAACACAAAATCAAGCGGTAAATGATTGATCAAAACTCTATTAAAACAAGAAAGATAAGGTGAGTGAATAAAATTGAAGTCCCTTTTTTTTTTTTTTTTTTTAACAGTCCTCACCTAGGTGCAAAAAAATTGCACCTAGGTGAGAAAAGGTTGCACCTAGGTGAGAAAAAGTTGCACCTAGGTGTGACAAGAATTGTACCGCGGTGCACAAACTTCTCACTGCGGTGTGACAAGAATTGCACCGCGGTGCACAAACTTCTCTCCCTGGTGTGATTCACGCCAGAGAGAGTGCAAACTCTCTGGAAATTTTGCATTGCGGTGTGTTTAAATGTCACCACGGTGAGAGAAGTGAGCAAAATCTCTGGAAATTTTGCACCGCAGTGTATTTCGAGTTGCGCCGCGGTGCGTTATTTCCATAGAGTTTTCAGTATTTTGAACACAAAACTCATGGCGGTGAGTCTTTATCCTCACCGCGGTGTGAAATGGGTTCAAAATCTGAACACTTTCAAAAACAACAAAATTCAAAAATTCACCTCGGTTTTTTTTATTGGCTCACGTTCACAACTCTCGACTCGCATTTCTATGCTCGATTTCACTACGTTGTCGTGCACAATCGCTACCTACGACAAGACAAACAAAAAAAGAGAATCATATGACACGACAATACAACAACAAAAACAACACAAAGAACAAAACAACGAAAAGAAAAACAAAAGGCTTGGGTTGCCTCCCAAGAAGTGCTTGTTTATAGTCGTGAGCTCGACATGGATACGTTTATACTAGCTTGGGTGACATTGAATCCCTTTCGGACTCCATTTGACTATCATTGCTCCATTCTTCATGCCACCGCAAGCTAAGAGCTTAGGAGAACATTGTTCATCCTTCTTTGTTTCCTCCGACTTTATCTTTTTTCTTATCTCTGGATTCTTCTTTCAATGCCTTTTTCTCTTCCTTAGGACCACCTTGAGCGGATTGTCTTTCTTGGTTTCTTTGTGGACTTCATCATTACGTGACTTATTCCTTCTCACCTTGTCAATCATGTAGCAAACATTAGGGGTTATAGAATTAGGAATATCACCGAAAGTATTAAATTTAACCTCCTCGTTTTCTACACGCATAGTGAGTTCTCCTTTTGACACGTCTATGAGCGTTTGTCCCGTGGCTAAGAATGGTATTCCTAGGATGATTGGGACATCTTCGTCGGCTTCACATAAAGTCGGCCGGAAATATGAATTTGTCTACTTTAACTAGCACGTCTTCGATTTTACCCTTTGGGTACGTGATAGAGCGGTCGGCTAGTAGAAGCGTCACGGTAGCCGGTCGAGCTTCTCCAATACCCAATTTCTTAAACACCGACATAGGCATAAGGTTTATGCTTGCGCCTAAATCACACAAAGCTTTCCCTTGATATTTATCTCCAATGGCAATCGGGATGGTGAATTTTCCGGGATCTTTTAGCTTTGTAGGAAGCTTCTTTTGGACCATGGCACTACATTCCTCGGTCAAAGAAACCGTTTCAAATTCTCCAAACCTCCTTTTCTTTAATAGCACATCTTTCATGAACTTCGCATACCTCGGCATTTGCTCGAGAGCTTCTACCAAGGGGATATTGATATGCAATTGTTTCAAAATGCCCATGAATTTTTCGAATTGTTTTTCCTCTTTCTTATTTTGAAACTTTTGAGGGAAGGGAGGAGTTGGCTTGCCTGTCGGAACGGGTGTCGAAGGAATTGGTTCTTTGGGTATTTCTTCTTCCAACTCCACTTCATTTGCTATTGGTTCATTATTTCCTTGTTGAACCATATCCTTCTCCATCGAATTCTCATTAGGCATGACCGGGCCTTCATACTCTTTTCCACTTCTCAAGGAAATAGCTTTGCAATGCTCAATTGTCCCTTGATTCGGCGATTCGGTTGTACTCGGCAAAGCCCCCGGGGGTCTTACACTTAAAGCATGTGCAATTTGCCCCATTTGCATTTGAAGATTTCTTAATACCCCCGAGTGTTCTTGCAACTGTTTGGAAACCTCTTCCAATTTAGAATCATTGTTAGCCATGTATTTGGTGGTGTGCGTCATGAACTCACCAAATGCATCCTCCCATGATGGTTTTGATTCCACAGGCTGTTTTTGTCTTTCTTGAAACCCGGGAGGTGCGGAGGATTGATGACCCTCTTGATATTGTTGTTGTCTATTATTCGGATTGCTCCAAGGGAAATTTGGATGCTTTTGCCAATGTAGAACATAGTTGTTGTGATATGATTGATTCCCTTGATTGTTTCTATAATTGTTCCCAAGGTAATTCACCGCCTCGGGATTTCCAGGACACATTTCATATGTGTGAGTTCCTCCACATGTTACACAACTAGGTGGAATGGCTTGCACTTGTTGGACTACCTCCGGCTTTTGGCCAAGTTTATCCACTTTATTGCTCAAAGTCGCCATTTGGGCACTTAATGCCGTAATTGCATCCAGTTCGAGTTTTCCGGGTGTAGATTTAGCAGAGGTTGCTCTCACGGATGTCCATGAGTGATTGTTATAGGCCATGGTGTCTAGAATTTCGGAAGCTTCATTATAAGACCTGGCCAATATAGCACCACCCGCGGTTGCATCGACTAGAGCTCTAGTGGGCCCATGCAACCCATTGTAGAAAGTTTGCATTAGAATCCACTCGGGTATGCAATGGTGTTGACATTTCTTCAATAGCTCTTTGAATCTCTCCCAAGCTTCATACAATGACTCTTGGTCTATTTGCCGAAATGCTAGAATGTCACTCCTCAATTTAGTGGTCTTCGGGGGAGGGAAAAACGTCCTCAAGAATTTATTGGTTAGATCATCCCACGAAGTGATGGAGTTAGGCGGTAGAGAATCCAACCAAACTTTTCCAACATCTCTCAACGAATATGGAAATAGCATCAACCCCAAAGCCTCTTTTGTTACAAGTGAGCGTGAGGGTCTTCACTAGGATGACCTCCAAATTGACTTGCGGCGTTTAGCATGTTGAACATTACCGGCTTAAGCTCAAAGTTAGGTGCCGTAATGGTAGGCCTGGCAATGCTAGAGCCGAGCTCATCCAACTTAGGTGTTCCATACTCATTAATAGGTCGATTTCTATTATTTGGCTCCGCGTGGACAATGTGTAGTGGGTTCCCCATACCCGGATTAACACCTTGGTTTTCCATAGGTAAAGGTTTACCCTTTTCCTTTTTCTTCTTTGCCTTTCTTCACTTTCTAGGGTCCTCTCGATCTCCGGATCAACAAGAGCAAGGGGTAGTATCGAAGCTCTTGGCATACACTAAGAGAAAGGTACCTATGAAAACAAAAACACAAAGTAAGAAACAAATCCAAGCTAAGATATACAAGAATATAAATTGGCAATTAATCGTCACAAATCCCCGGCAACGGCTCCAAAAACTTATTGCATTCCAAATACTAATACACAAACCACGCAAGTATACGGTCGTTACAAGTAATAAAGTGATAAATGAGTGTCGAACCCACAAGTATTTATTCAATTAATTACCAACCAATGTCTTGTTACTTCTACTTAGAGTTGTAAGTTTGAGTTTGATAAAGTAGTGGTGGTTTTGATATTAAAACTAAACTAAGGTGATTAAGAAACTATCACTTGACTTGATAATATGATAAAGGCTTCTAGGATTTTACATCACCTAGTTCAATTCAAGATAAATGACTCGATAATTGATATCTTCTGCCCGTGTTTGCTATTCAAGGATTCAAGGACGTTCGTATGTATCTTTCGAGTTGCATACAAACCTATCGAGTTAAACTAATCCAATTTATGTCTAAATGGACTAAGATCTAATCGAAGCATTAAACTCAAACCTTAAATGAATACGAAACGACCTAGGTATATGTCTATCCTAGAATCGAATCACAATCCAATTTCATAATCAAATCCTCAAAATCACTATGTCTAGCAATCAAGAATCAATAAATTTCACCTCAAAGTTGGCCAAACCATAAGACGAACAATAAGCACAAATCGGATTAACGAACATATATAAGCATCATATCAATCATCATATCATCATTTAATCAAGAATCAAACATAGGATCAATAAAACCCAAGAAAAGAGGAATTAGCCACTCATAGCATTAAATAAATCATCCAATACATTAATGAAAGCCATAAATGTAAATGAACAAAGTAATAAGAGTTAGAGTAAGCTTAATGGTTGAAATCTTCAACAACTTCTCCCTCAAGCATTTTTGTCTTCAATGGAGAGTAGTCAAGTGAAAGTTCTTCAATGGAGGCTATGAATTGGGGAAGAAAAAGTTGTGTAAAGTTTTCCACCTTCTTGCCCTATTAGCAAGGGAAACAACACACAAAAATACCTAAGTTACCCCAAAAACTATGGTAACAAAGACCAAAAAGTCCCCAAGATGCCTATATTTACAAGTGAGATCTATGGGGACTTTACAGAAAAAACCCCTGTGCTGCCGCAGCTGCAGAACTGCTGGAAGCAGGGACTCACCGCGGTGTGTTTTATGTGCACCGCGGTGAGATATGGGCAGTGAGTTTTCTGCTCTGCCACACTTCCTTCCGAGAAGCATATCTTTTGATTCCGAACTCCGATTGTGGATCCGTAAAGTCCCTAGCGTAGCTAACTCCTTCATATATAACATAATAAAATTTCAGCTCATTTAGATCAACCATGGTATAGTTGTGCATGTTTTAGTGAGCAGCTATCTACATTCTTGCAATTTGCTTCGGGTTCTCTTTTCTTTGAAGCTCTTTTAGTGCAAAGGCATGACTTGCATCTACGGCCACAGAGTCTTGATTTGATGGAATTGCAGTTAATCATATCCCCTCGGACTTCTCTTTAGCCTTGCAAAATCCTCAAACCTACAAACAGAACAACAAGACAAAAATGATGAAAAACAAAAGGAAACACACAAAAGCCTAAAGCTAGGCCAAAAGACAAAAACAAGCAAAAGGCACACAAAACTCGGATCAAAGCGAGTATTTTGGGCTTAAGAAAGCACGTAATAACGACGTTTTCACGGCGTTATCAACATCCCCCCTCAAACTCACGATGCAGCAGCAAGAAGCATCGAGAGTTTGTCAACCAAGAAACGACAACGTGATACGGAAAGCGGCTTGGTGAGCAAATCAGCAAGTTGCATGGAGGAGGAGAGAAATGGCAAAGTCAGAGTGCCATGCTGAAGATAATGCCGCGTGAAATGACAATCAATCTCAATATGCTTAGTCCGTTCATGAAAAACAGAGTTGTGCGCAATTTGAATAGCACTCTTGTTATCACAAAACGTCGGAGTCGGACGAGAGATAAAAACACCCATATCTGCAAGTAACCACCGTAACCAGACTATCTCAGTAGTGGTAGATACCATAGCACGGTACTCCCCTTCTGTCGAAGATCTAGCAACAACACTTTATTTTTTTTTCGGGATAATTTTACGATCTGCGACTTTGTTAATTTCCGTTTCGCTTCATTTGTTTGAGGTTCGTTCTGCTCTATTTGTTTCGGTTCTTTTGAATTCAATTGTTTTTTGTTAGGGTTCTTTATACTCGATTATGGTTCGGTTGTGTCCGATATTGATAGATTGTGTATTGGTTGAATATGCCTTCCGAAAGTGGTGATTCGTTGCAGTCTATTAATGTTAGATTGAATGGGAAGAATTTTTCATACTAGAGTTATGTTATGAAAAATTTCTTGAAAGGGAAAAAGATGTGGGGCTATGTTACTGGTATTGAGGTTAAACTGACAAAAGATTCTGGTGCTGATTATGCTAAATTATTGGATATCTGGGAAACGAACAACTCGAATGTTATTACTTGGATCAATAACTCGGTTGAATGCTCTATTGGTATGCAATTAGCAAAATATGAGTGTGCAAATGATGTTTGGGATCATTTAACAAAATTATATACTTAGTCTAATTTTGCTAAAAGGTATCAATTGGAGCATGATATACGTGCTCTTGAGCAGAATGACTTGGGTATTCAGGAGTTTTATACGTTAATGTCAAACCTTTGGGATCAATTAGCTCTCACTGAACCGGCGAATTAAGAGGAAATAGTTCTTTTATCACCTATAGAGAAGAACAAAGGTTGGTTCAGTTTTTGATGGCCTTGAGCAATGACTTTGAAGGAATTCGTGGATCAATTCTACATCGCAGTCCTCTCCCCTCTGTTGATTCTGTAGTGAGTGAACTATTGGCTGAGGAGACTCGTTTGAAGTCTCATTCAGGAAAGGACTTCTACCATCTCCAAATGCATCTGTATTGGCAGATCCTTCGAGACCACCTGCCAATAATAGAAACCAACCTTATGTTCCGACTGCGCCTGATGAGTGTCAATTCTGCAAGAAAAAAGGTCACTGGAAGTCTCAATGTCCAGTATTAATGAGACAGAAACCACTACAACACTAACAGCCGCAACATCAGTCGCCACTGGGGGGGGGGGGTGGGGGGGGGGGGGGGTGGGGGGGGGGGGGGGTGGGGGGGGGGGGGGGTGGGGGGGGGGGGGGGTGGGGGGGGGGGGGGGTGGGGGGGGGGGGGGGTGGGGGGGGGGGGGGGTGGGGGGGGGGGGGGGTGGGGGGGGGGGGGGGTGGGGGGGGGGGGGGGTGGGGGGGGGGGGGGGTGGGGGGGGGGGGGGGTGGGGGGGGGGGGGGGTGGGGGGGGGGGGGGGTGGGGGGGGGGGGGGGTGGGGGGGGGGGGGGGTGGGGGGGGGGGGGGGTGGGGGGGGGGGGGGGTGGGGGGGGGGGGGGGTGGGGGGGGGGGGGGGTGGGGGGGGGGGGGGGTGGGGGGGGGGGGGGGTGGGGGGGGGGGGGGGTGGGGGGGGGGGGGGGTGGGGGGGGGGGGGGGTGGGGGGGGGGGGGGGTGGGGGGGGGGGGGGGTGGGGGGGGGGGGGGGTGGGGGGGGGGGGGGGTGGGGGGGGGGGGGGGTGGGGGGGTACGTACTTTGGAGAAATTAGAGGGACTCTCGACTAGGTTATATAGGACCACAATACGAGTGTCCGAGGTACATCCGAAAGCACATGTATATACCCAAAAATGGCCTAGCGGAGGCAATTATTAAGAACTTACAATATCTCGAACTTTGGTTATGCGCACCAAACTTTCGATCTCTACTTGGGGCTATACAATATTGCATGCATCGATGTTAGTACGTTTGAGGCCCATTGCGACCCAAACTTGCTCTGCGTTACAGTCGGTGTTCGGGCATACACCAAATATTTCCCATTTACGCACATTTGGGTGTGCAATATATGTGCCAATTGTTCCATCACAACGGGCTAAAATGGGACATCAACGTCTAATGGGTATATATTTAGGGTTTGTATCGCCATCTATTATACGGTATTTGGAACCCTTGACAGGCGATCTCTTTACCGCACGATTTGCGGACTGTCACTTTGATGAGACTGTCTTCCCGCCGTTAGGGGGAGGCAATAATGTTCACACTAACGTTCAGGATGAACGGCGTGAAGTCGTGTGGAACAACCCCATTATGTCTCATCACGATCCCCCTACAGCAGTCAAAGAATCTGAAGTACGTAGAATAATCGAACTTTAGAAAGTAGCCAATAATATGCCAGACTTATTCTCTGACTTGGCTAAAGTGACGAGATCTCATATACCAGCTGCAAATGTGCCTGCAAGGATAGATTTCCAAGAGGGACAAAATATGGGAAGGCCATCAATCCCAGCTAACCAATCGTATCTCCCGGCCCATAAGAGGGGGAGACCAATAGGGTCAAAGGATTTGCATCCCCGAAAGCGGGAAATATGCACAACAGTTGAATATGGTTAGCACCGGTAACAATGGGATCCCACCCGATCCATCTCATGAAATAGTTCCGGACTATGGATCCGTCTTGGAGACGACGTCGGGGGACGCCTCGACATCGGTATCCATCCTCGAGAATAGGAAAATCTCGGTTGGTTATTCATGCATGAATGAGGTGTGGCATCGGGATGAAATAATAATCAATGATGTGTTTGCTTACACAGTAGCTACTGAAATTATATCAATTGATGATATTGAGCCTCGATCGGTGGACGAGTGCAAACAAAGGAATGATTGGCCAAAATGGAAAAAGGCAATCCAAGCTGAGTTTGATTCATTAACGAAAAGAGGAGTGTTTGGACTAATTGCTCCTACACCTCCCGGAATTCTACCCGTGGGATACAAATGGGTATCTACAAGGAAAATAAACGAGAAAAATGAGATTGTGAGGTACAAGACTCGTCTCGTTGCATAAGGATTTTCTCAGCGACCTGTGATTGACTTTGAGGAGACATACTCTCCTGTGATGGACGTTATTACGTTCATATACTTAGTCAGTTTAGTAGTATCCAAGGAACTGACTATGCAGCTCATGGATGTGGTCACAACGTATCTTTATGGGGATCTAGATACAATTATCTATATGAAAGTCACAGATGGACTTGTGGTACCTAAAGCAAGTATTTCTAGACCACGTAAAACGCTCTCAGTGATGTTGAGACGTTCAATTTATGGCTTGAAACAATCCGGGAGGATATGGTATAATCGCCTATGTGAGTACTTGCTCAAACGGGAATACATGAACAATGATATTTGTCCCTGCAAGTTCCTTGAGATGACAGGTTCTTGGTTTGCTATTGTTGCCATTTATGTCGATGACATGAACTTGATCGGGACTCCCGAAGAGGTTAGGGAGACAACCCAACTCCTGAAATCTGAATTTGAGATGAAGGATCTCTGACGTACTAATTTTTGTCTCAGGCTTGAGATAGTACACCGTGCTGATGGGATTTTGATCCATCAATCGAATTACATCCAAAAGATGTTAAGACGCTTTAATGAGGATAAAGCGAAGCCATCAAGCACGCCAATGGTAGTCCGATCATTGGATAGGTCGAATGATCCATTTCGTCCCGTGGAGGAGGGCGAGGAAGAGTTAGCACCCGAGGGGCCATATCTAAGTGCAATAGGCGCATTATTGTACTTAGCTCAATGTACTCGACCTGATATTGCGTTTGTGGTAAATCTACTAGCTAGGTTTAGCTCAGCACCGACACGCCGCCATTGGAAAGGCATAAAGGACATATTCCGATACTTTCGTGGTACGACGGACATGAGTTTGTTCTATCCCTATGCGTCACTAAAGGACGCGAAACTTGTGGGGTATGCCAATGCTGGTTATCTATCGGACCCGCACAAAGCTCGTTCCTAAACTGGGTATGTCTTTACGATTGGGAACACAATTGTGTCTTGGAGGTCTACAAAACAGACTTTAGTTGCCACTTCGTCGAATCATGCCGAGATTTTAGCACTTCACGAGGCAGTGCGTGAGTGCACATGGCTTAGGACCGTGATTGGGCATGTTCGAAGCTCCTGTGAATTGGCTACCACAGAAGATCCTACGGTTATATTTGAGGATAATGCGGCCTGCATCGAGCAGATGAAAACGGGCTTTATTAAGAGCGACAACACCAAGCACATAGCTCCGAAATTTTTCTTCAACCAGCAACAACAAGAGCTCAAGCAAATAGTGATCCAACAGATCAGAAGTCAGGACAACTGCGCAGACTTATTTACTAAGTCATTACCGAAAATCACTTTTGAGAAACATATTAAAGCTATTGGCTTGCGCAAGTTATCTGAGCTCGCTCCATTATAGGTTTCAATGGAGTTAACTTGAGGGGGAGTACCGTGTAGGTATTCCGTATCCAGAAGATACCTGGGTGCCCCTGTTGTACTCTTTTTCCTTCGAGCGGGGTTTATTTTTCCCAAAGGGTTTTTGTTACCCGCCAAGGTTTTAATAAGGCAACATTTTTTTTCTTTCTAATGGTATAGATGAACTATACACTCACGGGATTTTAATGAGGCAACATTTGCTCGTTGAAAAGATTATGCGTTGTACTCTTTTTCCTAACCGAGATTCTTTTTCCCACTGGGTTTTTATTACTCGGAAGGTTTTAACGAGGCAACACGAAAATCATAATAATGGCTCAATAGGAATCCCCAAGGGGGAGTGTTGTAAATAGTATATATTAGTGGGTATTCCTATTAAGTATTAATATAGTTTAGGGACTTATTTTGTAATAGTTATCCATTATCCCACATCCCATATATTGTGGGATTTGTAACTTCTCCATGTAACAGACTTGGTTATTAATAATATCTCTCCCCTCCCCAAATCAGATCTCCCAATTTTCTCTACACGTTTATTTTCTCTGCATTTTCATATATCTCTTTACAGTTATCATAATTATGTTCATCAATCTCTTCACATATAATCACTAAAATTAAGAGCTATAACAAATAATTTACAACAATTTTCCCATTTTAAGTTGTCAATTTCTTTTGATTTTTTCGGTTTAAACCATTTTTCTATCGATTTCACCCTGTTTTTGTTGGTTAAACTATTTTTTACTGATTTCACTGGACAATTTAACATGTGTTTTTCACTAATTTATGTTTTTAACCTGAATTTTCATTGATTTCACATGTTTTCATTCACTTCAGTCTTTTTCATCGATTTTACTCAGTTTTCACATATTTCACCAGTTTTTCCACTGTTTACATTGTTTCACCGGTTTCTTACCTGAATTTCAACGATTTCACATGTATTTTACTAATTTCACTGGAACTTTTTTTACCGGTTTCACCGTTTCTTTCATGAGCTTCACCAGTGTTCACAAATTTCGCCCAGATTTTCATCGATTTGACATATTTTCACTGATTTCATATTTTTTTTCTTATTGATTTCACCAATCTTCATCGATTTCACCTGAATTTTCATCGATTTTGCGGGCATTTTTTTGGTCGATTTTACCCTCTTTTTTTTTACCAACTTCACCAGTATTCACCAATTTTAGATGGATTTTTCATCGATTTCACATGTTTTTACATTTTTTTTTATCAATTTCACCCGCTTTTCACATATTTATTCACGAGAAGAATGTCATGAAATTCGAGGTTATACATGTCTTGATATTCTTGGATTTTCTTTATATTTTGCTTCTCTAGCCAAAGAATATCACTTATGTTAAGTCATAAGAAATCTTGTTCATTTAGAGGTAAGATGCAATTATGTTTTAATTGATAACCGATTTTTCCATACACTTACTCCGTGCCTTGCTGATACAAGCTCTTTGTCTAGTTTTACACCAAATGAGGTAAAAGAGAATATACAATTCAAACAATGAACATTTTTTCGAAAGTTGATGGTCTCTTCTGATTGAGAAGTAAATAACTTATACAACTCATCCAGTATTTCTATGGGTGCCAATATAATTTTTCCAACACCACAACAAAAATTTAGAGACTCATATTCAAATCTTTCAGCTCCACATTGAATGCAATTAGGCCTTTTTTTTTCAATTCATGCATATATGAGCATGCAAGATCGTAGAATTTCGACCCTAAAGGATAATGACATATTTTAAATCATGGAAAAGGGAATGTTCTCTCGAAGAACATTGTCTTCGCAAATTAATGACATGTTGAATGTATTTTTGTTTTTCTTCCATATTTAATTTTAGTAGTGGTTATATTTTTCCTCCGATGGTGGTTTGGTTGAATCTCTCGTTTTCTTAGATCTTTTAACTTTTTCTATTTATTCTTGTCTCTCTGAGCATGCAAGATCGTAGAATTTCGACCCTAAAAGGATAATGGCATATTATAAATCATGGAAGGGAATATGAACACTTTTGAATATTAGATTTTATCTGGAAAAAAATTTATGAAGTACTAACCATTTGATTCATGTGGGGTCGTTTGAGCTTTAAGAAACCACCCTCTTGAAGAACATTGTCTTCGCAAATTATTGACGTGTTGATTGTATTTTTGTTTTACTTCCATATTCAATTTTTAGTAATGGTTATATTTTTCCTTCGATGGTGGCTTGGTTGAATCTCTAGTTTTCTTAGATCTTTTAATTTTTTTCTATATATATATATTTGGTTACCCAAGGGTTTAATCCCTTTCGAGGCTAGTTGGGCACATTAAGTGGGTACCTCTCCTAACAGGGATTCGAACCTGAGTCCGCTACTTTGTAGTGACTAGTCTCTTCCACTTGATACGTGTCTCTCTGCAGCACTTTGGTTATTATACTTCATTTTAACTCGATCAAGATTACGTTGTCGCAATTCATCTGTCTTGACTAATTTTTCAATAATTTTTTAAAAAGTTTGAAGACTCATATAGATTATAGGGTATTAAAGTTAGAAAACAAGGAGTATTTGTTTCTGTATCATTTTCGTCCTTCTACATAATATTTTACGACTCTGTTGTAGGTTATAGTAGCAAAAGTGGTGACTGATCCAAATGAGTATTGAGAAGCATTCCTTAGAAAGACTAACTAAGATAATTATTTTTTTTAAAAAAATTATAAATATTTACCCTAAATAATTTAATGCAGTATATGTTTAGATTAAGAAAAACAAAGATAAATATAATTTACCTGTTTTTATATTCAATATTTGATGCATTTTCGATTGAATTTGACAAAAAAGACGGAGATATTCAAAAAAAAACTCCTTCTATTATCCAAATTAAAACTCAATCTCTAACAAAAGCAGGACCAAGTATTTGAAATCCAAGTATCGGACAAGTTGTGCATTAATTTTGAAAATGTTTTTTTATCTGACGTGTCACAATTCATATTTTCCATTTCCTAAGTTACGAAGAAGTATATACATGTAACAAAATAAACACGATCCCCTCTCTTTACACCTATTTACACATATTTTGGCTTTCTCGGGTCTTATACAAGGAAATTGAAGGACTAATATGATTTTTTTTTTTTGATAAAAAAGGACTAATATGATTAATCAAATGAAACATTATACACTCACATTTGCTTATATAGTACCTTATAGTAACTTAGCAATTTTCGTATTTTTACATAAATTTTATTTTTGAAGATTTGAAAAAATCTCCATGTTTCTAGAAACACATTATGGAAATAAATAAATTCAGACATTTTCTTCACTTCTTTGGTTAGCAGAAAAGGAACTTACAATTTTCCTTTATTTTCTTGTAGCCTAAAAAATATTTTCCTACCAATTGATGAGAAAATTCATGTCTAATTATATATATTTGCCAATTTGATGGAAAAAGGGCATTTTTGTCTTAAAAAAAAGAAAAAAACTTAAATTATTGACACTTTTAGTATTAAAAAAATATATAGATATAGATATAGATAAATAATAGATCAAGATAGAGATAATAAATACAGAAGTATAGATAGAGGTAAATAATTGGTCGACGAGATAGAGATAGAGATAGAGATAGAGAAAAGTTTATCTATTCTTTGCTAGATCAAAATGCCTTTATTTTCCAAAATAAAAGAACTTTTCTTATGTCACTGTCCAGGTGTTTAGCCTTTTATATCTATCCCAGTTTCTTGCACTTGCACGAAAGTGAAATAAAACAAAAGATAACACCACGTGTTGAGCTAAGGCCATCTCCAATGGTTACAGGGGGCTCCGACAGGGGGAGCCCTGGGGGGAGCCCCCCCTGAGCCCTGCCTAGTCGTCTCCAATGGCAGGGTTTCAAAATGGAATTAATTCCATTTAAAACAATGCCCACTCTTACCTATAATTCTATTTTTTTTAATATTAATATTAATAATATTAATAATGATTTTATTAATATAATTAAATTAATAATAATATTTAAATATTAAAATTAAAGAAAGTAAATAATCATGAAATTAAAATTCATACATAATAAGAAATGCAATAAACAAGAAAAAAAATACAACAAACAACATCGGAAACAAGAAAGGAATTATAATAAAAGAAATTATAATAAAATGTTAAGTTAAGTTTCTTAAATTATAATATTCTAAGTTAAAACAAATTAAAGTTAAGTTTTTAAAAACTAATAAATTTCACACAATAATAAATTAATGTTAAGTTTCTAAAATTAAAGTTAAGTTCATTTAAATTTACATTTTTATTATAAAACTTACATTTGTTCTTAAAAAAAAAGTTAATGTTACATTTTGGAATGAACATAATGTTTCTCCATAAAAAAACATAATGTTTCTCCTTCATGCTTTATACTAAGAAGCTCATTCAAAATTGATCTTCAAACCAATGTGGGATAATAACTTAATCTACAAAGAAGGAACTATCCCACATTGATTTGAAGAAAGTGTTGTAGTGTACTTCTATACTATAAAACATAAAGAGAAACACATGTAAAAGCATATATTTTTACTTAAAAATAATTAATTTTAATTTATTAAAACCTTTTAAATTAATTAAAGAAAACAAAATAATAATAATAATAATTGGGGCGCGTGTTTTGGGGTACTTTCCAGACGCGCGCCCGGGGCTCTGGACAGGGCTCTCGCGAGCCTTGCCCCAAGCCCCCCCCTGGTCCCCAACCATTGGAGATGATTTTTTCCCGGAGCCCCGAGCCCCCCCCTGGCCCCTCCGGCACCATTGGAGATGGCCTAAGAAACATTAAGACGCATTAAGAAAAGTAATCTACCACAATATTAAATGGAATTTTCTCTTGTCGACTATGACAATATTCTATTATTCTATTAATCTCCCAAAGAAAAGACTTATAGGTGTTTAATCGACCCCAAAAATATATTAAATTATCTGATTTTTAAACTTGCAAGTGTTTAATCAACTCCGGGAATGTACATAGGTGCACGAAAGCTACCTTGAACACCCCGATATAAAAGAAAGCCAAAACATTAAAAAGGCATCAAATTAATAAATAACCAACGTGACCAATCAAATAGTATTGAACAATAAATTGTTTCTGAGATTCACTCCCCCCCCACAATCACCAGTAATACCACCATTTGGAGAATAAAGCTATTTTTTCCCCCATTCACTAATGAATAAATGCCAACGCAAAAAGATGGCCCAAAACAACACATCAGAATCAAATCTGATGCATTTGCCACCACAGGAGAATAAGATTCACACTGATCAAATTGGTATCCTCATATGAAACTATAAGTAGCAATCTCAATCCCAACTCCAATCACATCATACTAACACAAACAAAATCCTCAACAAAGAATGCAATTGTATCATAATGGTGGCCATAAACAACAACACTACTATCAGGAAGTCGAAGAGAACTACTCGTCCGATGAAGAGTATGGCTACAAGAATGGCTCAAGCATGCAGATGATGAAGCCTGATCTCGACTATAGTAGCTACAAGGGTAGCTCAACCGTGCAGATGATGAAACCCGATGCTGACTATAGTAGCTATAAGGGTAGCTCAACCGTGCAGATGATGAAACCCGATGCTGACTATAGTAGCTACAATGGTAGCTCAACCGTGCAGATGATGAAGCCAGATGTTGACTATAGTAGCTACAACAGTGGCTCAACCGTGCAGATGATGAAGCCAGATGTTGACTATAGTAGCTACAACAGTGGCTCAACCGTGCAGATGATGAAGCCCGAAGTTGACTATAGTAGCTACAAGGGTAGCTCAACCGTGCAGATGATGAAGCCCGATAACTGCGGTCCCCTGCCACAGCATAACTACCATAACGCGCAAGGTTATGGCGGCTACAATCAGAACTTTGACAAAATGAAGCCTAGCAACGGACACGGATACGGGCACGGGGTCGGGCATGGGCATGGGCATGGGCAAGGTCATAATGGCAATTATTCTGAAAGCAGCTACTATGAAAAAGAGAAGCACAACAATACCTTTGATTCTGGCCATGGTAGCAAGTTCAATATGCATGCTAATCAATACTCGGGTGGCATGTCTCATGGTGGTGGAATGAATGGGGGGTATGGGCATCACAATGGGCCTCAAAAGCCCATGGCTGGACACCGTCCCAATTTCACTGAGCAAAAACCGGTCTGGAACTTTAAGTGCATCAGCGATTGAAGATTCAGTCTTCACTTCAGAGAGTTTATTTATAATGGATGCATATTAGTATATTTAAAGAGGTTCGTCTAGAGCAAAATTAAGAACCTATATAAATAAGTATTGTAAGCACATAGATTGTAAAATGTGATTGATGCAGCAGCAATGACTAAATGAAAGTAGTATGTGCGTATTTATCTAAATCATCTTGATGGAGTAACTTGCAATATATTCGAGAAACAACCTACTGAAATGTCGAACAAAAGTGATTACAAAGTGGTAAATATCTGATAATTCACAACATACTAAACCAAGATAAAATTTTCTCCTGTTTTTAACATCACGTAGATCTCCTTCATCATTTTAAGAGATAGGTTTGTAAGAGTACAAGTTTTTGGAAACCAAACGATGTATTTCCAGAGTAAGAAATTAAAGCATCATCAAGAGAGATGAATATGCAAGAATATGGAATCAATTAAAGTTATATATTTGTAACAAACCACTACATTCTTGGTGAAGATCAAAACGGTATGGTCCTTAAGTTAGACCAGCATCTCAGATTCTTGCAAGTTGGGGACTAAAGCTGTAAGAATTTGGCTATCAAGTATCAGTATCAAATCCCCTGAATATATCGACTGACTTGACGGACATCAGATGCAATCTTATCATGTTGGAAACATAAGGCAGACAGTATAGTTAGCAATTTGATACATCCAAGCAGTGCAAATTAGTGCGATGATATCAAGAAAATGATATCTATACCAGAAATATATAACCGCTCTTATAGTAATTATCATGGTCTCTTTTTCCACCCTGTTTTACGTAACTCTTGAAACTGCATCTCCCTTTGGCATCCTCTTCTTTTTGGTCATTTTATCTTCACTGTTTCTCTTCCTTTGTACCATTCATGCATCAACTGTTCCTAAGTGCCCATGTACACAATAACATCAAGCAAAGTTTACAGAGAAAAACTTTGAGCAGAGTGCAAAAAGCAAAAATATCACAAATTATATACGTACATCAGAGCTGAAGCAGCCAAAGAAACATGTTTAGATGCATAGGTAAAAGCAACTGATGATTATATGAAAAAAAACATAACACGGAAGCTGAGTGGGTATTAATATACATTGCTAAGCACACACATGCGCATAGTTACAAACATAGCATTCTTTTGCAGGAATTTGGATTTGGGAATAAGTTAGCTCGAAAGAAAATTCATGCTTAAAGTATTTCTTCCATTTCTAGATACAATGCCCAGTTTCATGAAATAAACACAGGCCAAACCATAATAACTACATGAATCCAAAATAAATTACCCAATCATCAGATAATGACAATCACCACTTTGCAGCTCCGTCGCCCATGCAGGATGGCTTTGTTCTAGCTCAAAACCTGGAGAAAATGTAGCGGTCTAAGACAATTTGTTATGGCTTAATCCACATAGTAAAGATAGTAGTTAAGGTTTAAGTAGGACTTAAAGAGAACCAATTTGGGTAAAAAAATCATCCCCAAAACCCAACACCAGAGTTCCATTCCTTCCATGTGAGATGCAGTTCGGATCATTACATGATAAAAAATGATTTGAAATTTACTCTACATACATAACTAGTTGAAATCAATAAACACACTACTTAAGTTCAATGCTTAGATAGTTGTGTGAATAAACTAAAAGCATATTTCATGCAAAATCATCAATGAATAAAGAAACCTACAATCCAAATCATAAACACTCAATAAAACCTAGAAACTTACGAAAACTATGCAAAATTACTTCTGGAGAACAAAAAGCATGAATAAGTAAAAAGAACATAAAATTTTATCCATGGGCAAAAGAGAAATAGAAAGATACAAGGACGCGGAAGTTGGGGAAACGTCGGAATTGGAATTTTGCTTTTTAATTGGATTCTGATTCCATGGAATTAAAGTTTAAGGTACCAAACATAAATGGGCATAGGTAAATGATTTTGTTTTGGCCTTTTGGTAACTGCAAGATTGTTTTTTATTTTCTTACTAATGCCAGAACAATCTTTTCTTATTCTCAATTTTAACCTTTTTATGCATTTAAATTCCTTAATCGGGCTTAATATTTCGATAAGAAAGTTCGTAATCCGCAATAAATGGAGTGAATGCTAATGTAGGTCATTTGAATATCTTAAAATAATTGAATTGATAAATAAATATATAATAGTTAAGTATGATATAAGAATTCAACATGTGACCGTTGTATTTAGTGACTTACAAGGTAGGTCACTTCGCTTTAACGAGGATCTAGCTTCGTCCAGAGATCCTGAAGCGTGATTCATTCATCTAAGCAAACCTCTCCTTTTGTCTTGGCAGACACGACTACTCGAGGCCACCCACGGGGATGGAAATCTCCATGTAGATTTTTCCCTTAAAACAAATTCTCTAGCTCTATATGGGAAAAACAGGTATAAATGCCCCCGCAATTATGATTATTTACATCTAATATGCAATTATATAATCATTATTATATCTATTGCATTTCATGTTCCAGTATCCATTAATGACTTAAACTTTGGAGGAATTGACTACTCCTGACGCAGCACCGATCAAATCCTATGCAAAATCGAATCCAGAGGTTCTAACCCGCATCAATTGGCTTCGTCCATGAAAAAAGTTTACAATTTTCCCATCTAACACATCTTTGTCCCAGGACTAAGATGGACAAAGTTGATTCCGTGTCCCAGGAAATGGCCCAAGAGGGATCCTGGAGACGTGGACCCTATTGTCAGAAATCCTACCACTTGAAGATTCGAAATCAGCCCGTAAGAATAGTCTCAGGGAATCGGACTCCGTGAGACTAATTAAGAAAAAAAAAAAAACTTTGACCATCCAACCAAAATCTGAAAATCGAAAGCAAATCAAAATGCATCCAAACTACCTTCAAATTCACCTCTGGCTTATACTTCTTGGTCTGCAGAGAAACAAAAACAAGTGGTCAACTTTGCAGCTGCTTAATTTGATGACAAAATGTAGACTTTAGGCTGCTTAGACCTTGTAGAATAGTGTCCTATTTGGATAAATTATGCATATCTTGATTCTTATTCCACACCAAACAATTTAGGCAGGTTTATATGCCTAAAGATTAGTACTTTATCAACCAGTTTTCATGCACTTACATATATAGTAAAATAATAGAGAGCACAAATAGAAAGGGAAAAATGTTGTGTATTACAACATAACTAAATATTGAACTCAGACCATCTCCAAGGGACCATTTATAACTCAAATTATAAGAAAAAATATAAGTTTTGCCAAAAAATTAAGCTCCAAGAGAGCTCTTATATTTTAAGACCTACAAAAAATTATAAGTTTGGCCTCTTAAATATAAGAGGCCAAAGTTAATTGTTAAAAGCCCTTTTTGCATTGAAAGTACAAATCTTTTGTACTTTTCCCGTAGAAAATTAAAAATATTTTAAAAATCATATTATTTTTTTGAAATAATAATATTTTAATTTTATATTACTTTCACGAAATATTTAATTTAAATTCATAGAACACAATTAATTAATTTAAATTATTATTATTTTCTCAAAATAATAATATTTTATTATTATATTAAATAAATTTTATCTTATATTAAAAAATAAATATTAAATATATATATATCACTATTATTATATGTAAATCATAATTAAAAATAATTTATTAAATATAATCTAGATATTGGAGTGAAATGGTGTTGTTGTTTAAAAGTAGAATCTTAAAATATAAACTAGTTGTTGGAGTGCAGAGTAAAAAGTGGGAATGTATAACACTATTCACCCCCTAAATTATAAGATAAGAGGTCAAAATTTAAGAGGTATGTTGGAGATGGTAACTAATTAAGATAAACTTCAACGTATATATACCATTCAACTTGCACAAGTGATAAAATTGTTAGATAAACTCGATCCAAGACTGACTGGTCCAATTAAAAGTTAATAATAATTCCTAAATATTCGATGCACTAACTTCTCAACTATTTATAGACATTCATACATTTATTTTTTCATTAAAATACTTGTATAATTGATGGAATTTAAATGTTAAGAGCTAAGATTCAAGAAAAAAAAAAGCATTTTTCCTGTGATTAGGCCATTGACAAGTACTACTCCTCAATTTGTATTTGGAAAATGGAAATGATAGCAATGTTAAAATGAAAAAGAAATGGCAAAGAGTTTAAAGTTTAAACTACTCCTATATCTTAGACCTTGTGCGCAGAGTAGTGTCAAACTTGTCATGCATATACAGATGTAGTTTTGCTCCACAAAGAATTGGCAGATTTAGGCAAAAGTTCACCTTGTGCACTTTTTCTTTCAGATTCCATGCGACTCGATCGGTCTTATTATTCTTTCTTGGTTATTGGTCAATATCGATAGATAACTTCTATAATTCAGTTTTGAAAATGTCTATGATTAAGCTTAAATAACAAAATAAAAGTACAAAAATATAAAGTTATTCGAACTCGATATCTATGTGATCAATATAATTTGAGTTCAAATTTTTAAAAATAAAACTAACTTCGAACACAATCTTAACTTCAATATTTACAACTACGCATTTACAATTTGTCTATATGTTGCATCATATCAAGCAACTCCTGTATGAGATAATTAGTTAACTGCACGAAATGGTCCTTACTTTCTAATTAATTAAAGTGAAACATCAAGTTCACAGAATTCGTGGAACTCCCCAAATTATACTTCTAGGAATCAAGAAAAGTCCAGTCCTCATATTTGAAAATTGTATCAAAATATTAGAAGGCATCAGATTCTATTTTACCATTCAAGCCATGAAATTAAACTACTTCTATATAACAAGTTCTAACATCAACCATATCAATATCAAACAGCTCATTATACATCAGAAAAAAAATAGCATCCATCGTTATCCGAAAAATGGAGAAGACAAGGAATTCCAAGCATGGAAAACAACATGGAATATGTGATGCCTATCAGATTTATGAACTAGAGCACAGGCCACACGCACTACACAACGTTCCAAGTGTTTGTGAAAGAACTCGTGTTGTTGACGTAGTTAGCCCCCGTGAGATTGAGAAGGTAAGAACCGTGCAACACTATTGGAACGCACCAAAAAATGGAAATCGCGTGATATATGAGGAAAACATTAATGATGAAGCTGAAGAATTCATAAGATTGAAGCACCAGAAGTTCGAGTTGAGCAAATGGATGTCTAATAATGGCTTCTGAGTTACTTACTTCTTCAAATTAATCTTCGTATTTCGAGGGAAAGCTCAATGCTTATGGCCTAAATAATGTCCCAGTTCTTGATTTACTCATATTTGTTAGTTTTATTCAAAAGTCCATTTCTATAGTGATTGTTTAATTTGTTGTTGCACATTTTACTTGTTAAATTGCTCTGCATCTGAGCTTAATATCATTTTTCGAAATAATTTATAAGATTGCCTCTTTCCATATAATGAAATGCATAAAAAGGGAAGGGATAGGTAATTTATAAGTATGCTTAAAACAAAGATTGAATTTTATACACTGCTTTTTGTTCCTATTCTTACAAAATGAGGTAATGTGAAGGGAGTATATATATATATATATGTAATCATCAAAATGAGTCACAATCGGCACAAGAAAGACAGGTTGTAACTTGATCTCTAGATTCATTCTGAAAGAGTGATTTTTGTAGTGGCAGATCAGTTATAATTTATTTCATTTTTGAATCAGTTTTAATTATATTGGTGGAGATGAAGATGGTGAAAATTATCATGTCAGATGTACAATAATTTAATTTAACATGTTGGTGGTCAGTTAGAAGCGTGACACAAAAGTGATACATAAACTTGAGATCGGAATACCATAATCGAATTTAACACATTTTTCCGCTTTATGCAAATATTGGTCGAAACGCCTACTCAAATCTGACGGTAAATGACCTTGTATTTTTTTCTGTTGTTATGAATTGGTCACACTTTCTTGCAGATGAGATTATTAAGGATTCAGCTTATGTTATTAATTATTACTCTCATGCATAATAGGTGGAGATCCAATCGCAACGGGATAGTATTACTATTAATAAACAAACCTCTCGGAACAAAAACAGTTCACATTCTTACATTTCTTGCTAGCAAATGTGAGGGACCAACTCAAATTAATTCAACATAGTTTACGATGAAAACCCCGTTTCAGATTATTATTCTTTTTGTCATTTTGAGCCTATTGCTCTTCCTGAATTTCCCCACATCCTTGGCTGATAACAAAACGGATAGTCTAGATGACAAAAAGTTAATTTCATTTGGCTCATTTGAAGGAGAAGGGTTCGTCTTTATTTCTTTCTTCACGGTCAAAGCTGAACCCATGATCTATTACCAAACGCGTACGCCCCCTGAAATCAACTTGTCACGAATTGGTTTCTTCACCTCCTCGTCATTGCCTTATGAAGTTATACATAATGCGGAAAAAGACCAATCTTGCATCATTGATAATCAAAATGTGACTCCACTTGTCACCTTGAACGATAATCCTCCTGGTTCCACAGTGATTACCACAAAGCTTGAGATATTCAAAGATCTCGGCTCTCATTATGTTTTCTACCAAAATTGCGTGGAAAAAACAATAGTGCGTATGTGGTTTTACATTAACTTTGGATCCAAACAATATGGTGATTATTTTCAAAAATATCTTACCGTCTTTCCAAAAGTGATGCTATTTTGCAGCATATCATACGTCATTCTTTGTGCAGTATGGGCATCTATTTGTCACAGGAACGCAATATACGATCTTCACGATACTGATCACTACTGGCTGCACATGATTTTGGTCTTTAAATTTCTAAAGTCACTTTGTGGTATGGTTCCACAACACCTCATTACAAACACTTGGATATGGTTCCTCTTTTTCCTTGTTCACGCGTTATACTTTGTGACTCTAACTTCAAGATTGTACTTCATTGACCCAATACTCGAAAGAAATGATATGGGATTGAGATTTCTATGCGTGGTTCAAATATTTATAGATTTTTTTTACGCAGTAAAAAGTAATTGTCTAGAGAAACTTTTTCAAGTAGTACCATATGATCAATTTATCGATTTTTGGGAATGCATCTTCATCGCGATTGGTCCCATCAATTTTTCTATTTTTTTTGTCCATCTTTGGTCTGAGATATCCAAGTTAAAGAAAGAATATGTTACGGAAGAAAATAAATTAATGTTGAGAAAATTAAAGTTTC
The DNA here is from genome assembly GCA_034814905.1 of Penstemon davidsonii. Taxonomy (NCBI): domain Eukaryota; kingdom Viridiplantae; phylum Streptophyta; class Magnoliopsida; order Lamiales; family Plantaginaceae; genus Penstemon; species Penstemon davidsonii. Next base: position 31,601,815 of record JAYDYQ010002533.1, on the reverse strand, counting down.
TTCAAGTGGTGTACGTTGGAGTTATGTTGTATGATTGGATCATGAAAGTGGGTGTTATGCTTATTTTCAGGATGGTGGCTGGGTATGATTATTGGTGGATAACTATTGTCATTAATGAAGTTGTTACTTTTCTATTTTTCTTGTTTCTTTGCATTATGTTTAGGCCATGCTTGAGAAATCATGAACAAGTTCTTCCAGCTCTCCCTACACACAACGCCGTGCAAGTTGACCCAGAAAAAGTCTCCCGAACAAAGGCAATATGTATTTGTATAATCAATTACGTAAATGATGAGATCAAAGATTTGGAGATGATTTACACTGCTGATTTGAGTACTCGATCGGGGGGATAGTTGATAGAAATTAATAAGCTAGGAAAACAATTTAATGACAAAATGTAAGTAGACTTTAATTAGGCTGCTTAGACCTTAATTACAGAGTAGTGTCACATTTGGATATATTATTATGCATATATATCTATCTAGATTCTTATTCCACAAATTAAGAATTGGTATTGGTACACAGTACACACCAAACAAAACAATTTAGGATTAGGCAGGTTATTTTCTAAGCCTAAAGAATTGTATAACTTTATCCTTCAGATTCCATGCAAGTACATGTACCATTCAACTTTCACTAATGATAAAAATAAACTCCAAGACATGAATTTGGTCCAATTAAAAATAATAATAATAATAATAAATTCCACAAAGAATTGGCAGCCGCCAGTCAATCAATTTAGGTAAAAGTTCACCTTCTGCACTTTTTCCTTCAGATTCCACACGACTTGGTCTTATTATTCTTTCTTTCTTGGTTATTGGTCAATAACTTTTGAAACTCGATTTTAAAAGATCGAAAATTAAGCTAAACTAACAAAATAAAAGTAACAACTAAGCAATTCCCGTATGAGATAATTAGTTAATTGCACCAAAATGTCCTCAATTTCTAATTAAAGTGAAACATCGAGTTCACACGATTCGTGGAACTCCCCAAATTATACTTCTAGGAAGGGAATCAAGAAAAGTCCATTCCTCATACTTGAAAATTGTATCAAAATATTACAAGGCACCAGATTCTATCTTATCATTCAAGCCATGAAATTAAACTACTTCAATATATAACAAGTTCTAACATCATCCATATCTCTATCAAACAGCTCATTTTACACCAGGAAAAGGAAAAAAAAATCCCTCGTTATCCGAAAAATGGAGAAGACAAGGAATTCCAAGCATGGAAAACAACATGGAATCTGTGATGCCTATCAGATTTATGAACTAGAGCACAGGCCATACGCACTACACAATGTTCCAAGTGTTTGTAAAAAAACTCGTGTTGTTGACGCAGTTAGCCCCCGTGAGATTGAGAAGGTAAGTACCGTGCAGCATTATTGGCGTGCACAAAAAGATGGATATGGCTCGATATACGAGGAAAACATTAACGCTGAGGCTGAAGAATTCATCAGAATGAAGCACCAGAAGTTCGAGTTGAGCAAATGAATGTCTAATAATGCCTACTGAGTTACTTAATTACTTCTTCAAATCTTCATTTTTCCAGGGACAGCTCAATGCTTATAGCCTAAACAATGTCCTAATTCTTGATTTACTTCTATTTGTTAGTTTTATTCAAAAATCCATGTGTATAGTGATTGTTTTGTATACATGGCTATTGCACATTTTACTTGTTACATTGCTCTGCATCTGAGCTTAATATCATTTTTCGAAATAATTAATAAGATTGCACTCCTCTTTTCGTATCATCAAATAAATATGCTTAAAGCAAAGATTATAATTTACAGAATCATAGCAACTAATTCATACTCAACACAACACAACACAACAGGTAAAAGTATAATCTATCATGTCTCAGTTCTAATGAAGTTTGATCTACATTGTTATAAAACCTAAGCAAGCACACTAAAGCATGAAAATCAAACTGCCCTTAGCTTAAACAGTGCCAAAAGTATCGAAAAAAGGGTATTTTTGTCATCCATACAACAGACCCAATTTGTGGCCAGTTAAACGATGGAACGACAAAGGGGACAAGTGATGTTTTGGTTACCAAACCACTTAGCCAAACAAGCCTTATGAAAGAAATGCTTGCAAGAGAGTTCACTCACTTCTTCACTATCTTTAAAATTACACAAACAAACACAACACTCCATTGCTCTGCCACCGCCGCCCCTGTTTCTACATAGCGAACCATAGCGCGTGATAGACACCCTCCTCGCCCTCGATTCATCATCGTGACATTCTTCCTCGATTTCTCGATCCGTGCCGACAGCTCCCATCACATGAAGCATTGATTTTAGCAAGTTCATGACTATAGCCACAGACATGACTGTATTCATCACAAGCAGTGGTAGCACACCTTCAGCTGGACTATGAAAATTTGATAGCCCCATATTTCTATTAAATTAAATTCAACTTTCCAAGAATCAAGTTTATATAACTTGGATATGTAAATCTTTAATTGGATGAGTACTTCACTTCATTTTGTGTATATATATATATGGAAAGGGAAGTAGTAAACAAGTAAGGATCTAACTAAGGTTTGGGCCAATTGGTACTGTTGAAACGTGGCAACACGTGTAAGGTTCTTGTGATGGTTTATGATTGGTTAAAAAATTAAATATTGTTGGTCTTTTTCACTTGGGAAATTGGGAAGAGGCTAGTTTTCCTGCAGAAGCCACGCGTTCAGCCATGATTTTTGTGCGTGTTGATGTGTGGGATCCAGTGGAAGGTTCTTGATTTCAGAGCGCTGTGAAATTTAATGATTGAAGTGTAATTAAGCAATCAAAGTTACTGCGTTTGGCTGTTTAGATATTCTTTTTGAGCCATTTTATCAGTACTGGTTTAGTGAAAGAAAACTTTTGGAAGGTTCTAGAGGAGTAGTTCTTTTTCACATGTAACTATGTAAGGATAAGGATGCTTGATGTAACACGTTTAAGTTGAGTTTGTTGTATATATTAGATCAATACTTATTCGAGCTCTTTTGATCATATCTCGTTTATTATACATGTCAAATAAGCTTGAAACATATTGTTCATTTGATAAATTTTGAAGCTCAAGCTCGACTTGTTACCCTTAAGATCGACAAAATAAATGTAAGAATTTGAATATAAAGTAACTCGAGATTCAATTCAAGCGCATTTGACACAGCTCGTTCGAATTTGGTTAGTTTAATAATCAGAAATCAAACTTGAATAATGTGAAATTCGCCAATAAGTAGTTACTTGTTTACACCCCTTATACATGATCAATTCCATTAATGATCTCTTGCATTTGCACGTAGGAGATAGTCGGTTTCGGGTACATGTTACCACTAATTTGTTCGGTCCGCCTCAAAAGGGATTAAGTGAGATCTAAGACATGAATACCCTTGCAAAACAAGAAAAAAGTATTTGACTTTTGCACCCCCATAAATACATTAGTTTTGCACTTTTCACCCTTGGAATGAAATTTTGGCACTTTTCACCCTCAGGTTGAGATTTTGACACTTTGCACCCTCGAACTGCAATTCTTTGGCAATATAGTGGGCATTTTTCACGCCAAATGGTGCACTTTGCCAAAAAATATGTAATTCAAGGATGCAAAGTTTCAAAATTTCAATTACAGGGTGCAAAGCATTAAAAAAAAGTGTATTTTGGGATGCAAAATGCCACTTGTTATGTGGCAAGTATTTTTAACTTGAACAAATCTTGTCAAAGATATGTCCTCCCAATTTACATAGACAGTAACCATAAAATTCCATTTTGGATTACTAAGATGTAAAACAGAATAAGGAAACAACTTGATCCAGAAAAGTACCAACTTGTGATATTGCTTTCCGGTCTGTCAACACATGAGGATCCCTCCAAAGATTTGAACACTTATTATTGCATGAAATAAATATATAGTTTATTCAAAAAATTGTGTATCTACAAATGACACATGAACTCTAAAGATTTAGGAGTTGTAATGGTGGTGGTTGTGCGGAATTATCTCATGATATCTATGCGTGACCTGTGAAATTTGAAGGATCGATTCCAACGGACTTGTAATAAGATTTTTCTGCATTACTCATCCGAGCTTTGAACATTTCCCACTCTCTTCTACACCTCAGTCTCACCTAAACCAGTAAAAACATAACAAATCGAGATAAGTACTTCAGAAGAGAGACATTTAGTTACAAGTAATGCAAGATTAACATATTCTTCTTCATTGTCTCCTTCGTTTTCTTGTTAGAAAGAATGAATGTATACTATGAAATAAGATTACACTAACATACCCCTTGCCATGGAGCTTTTCCGTCCTCTGAGCTTCCCTATCATCATAAAACAGTGGTTAGTTCAGGTAATATGTTACAAGAATGTATCATAAATGTGGCACGTGTTTTTGTTCATAAAATATTTTACCTGATTTCCTAGTGATGGAACTGTTTGATGAACAATCCATTGTGCATCTACAACTCCAATTTTCTCATGTGCAGGCTATAATCGAGGCAGAATAAATTTTACAAGTTAAAAGACCAACCAATATTCAAAATACACCAATGTTTGATATTGAATAGCTTCATAGAAAGAGAGACCACAACTAACCTCAGCACATTTTTGGAGGGCAAAGTCGAGGCCCCAACCATGGACCAAGTCATTCTACAAATTGCATATTAAAAAAAATAATTCTATTTAGAACATAAGGTAATACTGAGACTTCTATGCGCCAAGAAAGAACGAGATTAAAATGAGAAAAACCTGAATCATATGCCAAACGCAGCGCCATGCGTCTCGAGAAAATACAGGTGCCATGATTTCAACAAACCTGTGTTCAAGAAACATATTAAGATTTTGACTATCAATATAAATATAAACATAAAACAACAAAAATGAAGAGTAATTTCAGCCCAGACCAGGTTCGTCAAATCCCACACTTTCATATGGCAATTGCAGTACACTTGCCTTGTTATTGGATAATACTCATAGGAGAGTAACCAATCACAAGGCATGTGCATATACACAAGTCGGGTCTGGTTGAAATTTTCCGCAAATTGAATTAAGTAGAGAAAGTAGTTCATACGCTGCACAAGGGGGCAAATGGGGGTCGGGGCACCAGCCTGGTTTCTCCGTTGTTTCCCTAAATTAAGAAGATATATGTCCATCAAAAACCACTCAAAGAATTTGTAATTATATGATTATTTGCATGGATTTTTACTTGTGAACATCACGATCCTCGCGTTTTTTCGTCATTTGCCATACTGGCTTCCTAGTAGGTTCCAGACCGGGCTGCGAAATTTCTAAACCATGCTTCCTCACGAGTTTAATATATCTGAAATTTGGATGTCAGAAAAGAAAATAAAAAATAAGTTGGATTTCTAGAGTGTCAATAATAAGAGAAAACGGTTAATTAGACTTACTCTTCAGCATCAAAATGCTCGACTCCAAGGTCTTCATCCCAAATAAATATGTAGTCATATGGGGCAACAATGTCCGGATGTAGAAACCGTTTAGCATACCACCTTTTACGAAAATCATGTTACAGAATTATAATCTTAGTATAAGTACATCGAAAATTACTTAAATAGGATCATATAGCCTTAAGGTTATTATAGTCTTACCATTTTGTCTGTTTTCTAGCACTCACGTGAATAGCTCGTTTGGACCATTCAAAATCATCCCATTCAGTTGTTTGTCCATCATAATGAAATAAAAGTATGGTAAAATTCTCCGAAAACTGTAACAAAAAAATTACTTAGAAGAGAGACAATAAGAGTGGGCTAAGGAGAAGCATTGAAAGCATACTCGCCTTTTTCACTGCAGCATCAATGTTATTCCTTTGAGCATAACCAACAGTAAAGGTCACCAGATATTTCGGTTCTTTGGCCAAGTCCTGATGAGTGAAAATGTATAAAATGATATGAAATTTCAGTCATTACAAAAATAATCTGTGTAATAAACTAATAACATATTTTCTCTAAACATTTATATATCCCGAGTGCTCACCTCACTAGGTACACCCCACAATCTTCGAAGATAAAAGTCTGATTCAGATGCAACGATTCCCGGTGGCAACATTTCCGCACCTTTCGGATTTGATGGGACCCAAATCTGAACCAAAATCATAAGAGACAAGTGTATTGCATTATAATTTTTGCAAATCTTTGTTCCCATCTAAATAGCAACTATCTCATGAGTATCAGCAACAAAACAAGAACCTTCAATTTATTTTGATTCCCATTAGCATCAGCAGTACTTTTATTCCCAACCATTGAAAAATCGCGCAGAAAAACGGAGGTGAAATTTAACTGCAAAATTAAGAATGAAAAATTTAGTTCTACAAACATGTTTCTAACACATATGTTAATAGTTTTTGCACCTTTGTTAATGGAAGAGATGGAAACAACACTCCGATGAACAAGCCAAACATGATTCCAACAGTAATAGTAATAAATATTCTCATAGTTCCATTGGGTTTTTTAACCAGCGCACTGAGAAAGCAAAACCAGAAATTATTACATAGTTTCTTGAAATAAATACTGCAACCATTTGCCGAAATTACATTTACAAGTCCTAAATTTACAAATTTACCTGCGACCGATATTCCCCTTTTTGTACACAGTATCATACTCCATATTTACAGTGCTAGTGGCTTCTCTGCATAACCCAATTCAAGAAGTCACTCTGCAGAACTTGTGCAGATCTTTCTAATACGAAAGCCGGAACCTAAAACATTTAGAAAAAAAACCACATTAACTTTTCTTTTCATGTTCATACGAGCAATACAATTAAGAAACTAGCTAGTTTATAGATTACCAAGAGAGATTGACAATTTTTCCCAAGAATAAAAAGTTCTCCAACTAAAACCACCTCATGAAAAATACAATTAAGACTCAATTATAAACCAAAAAGATTACCACAATGCCCACTTGTCTTTTTTGCCCACAATTAACTCAATAAAACATTTTTTTAGCAAGCAACAAATCACGTGCTACCCTTTAACAATTAACAGCTCTATTACACAAAGATCTCAGCTTTTTCCATAAACAATGTATTCAATTTCAAGAATTTGAAGTCAAACACGCATACATAAATCAACTGGGGTTCCTTATATTCAAAGACATAACAACACTTAAATAACTTCAAAAATAATTAAGGTAACGCTTTTTACACTACACATAAAAGAAATCAACATTGTTTTACCATGACCACGCATAAGCACATTGAAATGGCACAAGTCAGAAACTAAAATGAACTGTATTTAACCAGTACAGTTAGTTGCAAATTGAGAATAGGTACCTTAACAAGCCCCTGAAGTAATAATTTCGAGAATGAGATGAACAAAAAGTAGTAGAATATTTCAAAAAGTGAATTAAACAGAGTAAAAATCGTGGGGTGAGCAACTCTTTAAGGCTTAAATAAATGCATGAATAGTGTAAATGGAGAAAGAGTTGAAGTGAATATAATCGTGAAGATTTGAGCAAGAAGATTGTGACTAAAGACAAGAGGGAAAAGTAAAGGAGGACTTAGATTTCTATGTTGTGTGTATGAAATCATAATTATCTTTTTCTAAAATTTATTATACATATTCATGGATTTTAATTAGTTTTAGTGGTAAATGGAGATGGAGAGATTAACATAGATAATTTTTTTGGATAATTAAAAAAATAGATAAAGTTGGTTAAAAGCTAATTTACAATTTCCACTTTCCACTTTCAACTTTCCACTTTCCACTTTCCACACTTCCCCTCTATAATTGTCCTTATATGAAATACACACGTAATAAATGTTATAAGGGATAACTATAATGAATTTAATATTTATAGGTAGTTTGACTAATTTCTGAAACATATAAGATGATAGTTTAATCACATTATACCTTAAGGATAATTAAAGTATCTCTTCCTTGATTTTTTTTCTTTTTTAACATGAACCTTACTGGGTAATGATGTTGCTAATTATGAAAGAGGTGACTCACTGGCTAATGATGTTGCTAATTATGATTCATATTCAGGCATTGTTTTTAGTGAAATTAAAATTAATTGAGAACAATTGTAAACAAATAATTTGAGGTAATAGCAAATTAACTCTTTTGTGTTATTGTTAAAATGCAGTTTACCCGTGATAAATAAAAAAGCAAAATAAGTTCCATTATTTTTGTAAAAGATACACAATATCTTCGTCTTAATTTTTGCATTTTCATGGGAAGGTAAAATGTCCATTGGACAATATCACAGGGAGGTAAAGTGTTTGTTAAGCACTATCACACGGAGGTAAAAGTTTACATTATATCTTGTCAATATAGGGTTAAATTTGTTATTTTCATATAAAAAAAATTTTAATCACATTTTTGAACTTGTGTGCAACACTTCTTAAGAAGAAGGGAAAATATTCATTATTATATATTACCAGGAAGTAATATGCCTATTTCATAAAACATGGAAACAAATCATTAAGCATATCAAGGAAAAGTACCTTGCCAAAACCCCCAAATAATATGGTATAATTGGCTAATGATACATATATATGAGAAACCCTCAACTAGCTAGGTCCCATCACTTAATTGCTGGTCATATTTCGGGGTTTATCATATATATTGTCGATCGTTTTTTATTTTAAATCCCTAAATTAACTTACTATGAATAGTCATTATGGGCGTAAATTAGTTGAATAGTGTCGATAGACACATTGTTTAAACTTGGTTTGAATATTGTGTAGAGCTTGAAATTATGACTTAGTTTGGTTTAATTATGTAGCGAACCGAGCTTGAACGAGCTTAAGTCTATCAAATAACTTGATATTTTAACATGTATTTTATCAATTTTTAGCTTATCAAGCCGAACTTTAAACGTTATCAAACGAAAAATATTGTTCAAGCTTTTGTGATTAGTAGAAAAAATTGTTATCAAACGAGTTTTTATGAAATGGACTCGAGTCGAGTAACTTGATTTAATTTCTAATTGTAACGGTTATGTACTCTATTTTTTGAAATTATTAATTTTAGTTTTGTAAAACTAATACCAACGTTCTTTTCATAGATTTTGAAATTTTGATAGAAACTTTAGCATAACCAGAGACATACAAGGAGGGAAAAAAACTAGGTTAAATACTAAATATCGGTTGTTTGACTTCAAGTTTATGTAGTGCACTTTTAGTGAAGAAAGAGCAAAGAAAAGTGAAAAGCATTTGAACAAAATTTCATTACCAATTTCAATTAACATAATAAGTATCGATATGAATAAGTCAATGGTTGAACAAGTTATTACGGTCTATTTGGTTAGGTCTTCGTTTGGTTTTGGTTTCGAAAAATTGAATTGGGTGATTACGATGAAACATTTGAAATCCTATTTGGATTGAGCTTGAATGTTGGGTTTTAGATGTTAAGAAATTTGAAAGTTGAAACCTTAATTGGATTGAGTTTGTGTATTGGGGGTTTGGAAGGAAAACATATATGGTAGGTGTTAAATCAATGTCTTTTATATTGAAAAGTAAGCTGTATGTGTCAAATCGTGTTTTAGAGGTTTCAGATTTATTATGTATGTATATTTAAGTTAAAACCTAAATTTTGTGAAACATATACTCATACTTCAAATGGAATAATTGGCTCAGAATCATGAAACCGCGAAATCGAGTCAAAACTTACACATATAGATCCTTAACTTCTTCCGTAGTCCATTGAATTGTTGAGAAATCAGACGTAGATCAAAGTGGACTTTGAATTGACCAGCTTTTGTAACTTTAAAATTGGTAAGCAAAAGTCCTTAAAAAAAGAGAAACATCGGTGAGCAAAAGTCCTAAAAAAAATTAAAAAAAAATTAAAAAAAAAATGGTTAGCAAATTCTAATGAAGTAATTAACCCAACTCCAAACTTTGTCGGTGAGGAGATATTAAAATTGGGGCTTCATGTACGGACACATTGCAAGAGTTAGGTCGATAATTAACTCCCTGGCCTACCTAAGGAGAAATGGAGGACCACGATTACAGTGGGTCATTGTTATTAAAGTTATTCGGGTTTATTTCATTTTCAAGCACCATTGAATATATTACGTAGACTTCTTTACTAGAATGAATTCAGGTCCAATAAGCATGGGTGGATCTAGAGAGGGATAAGTGGGGGTCGATCAAATCTGTAATCTTACTGGTTATATCGATTTAATATTTTTTATCAATGGTTTAACAGGTGTGACATCATTACGAATTAATAATTTAATATAAGTTTTATGTATGTAATCAACTATTTTAAAAAAAAAAGTTATTATCCATTTTTTCAAGTTTATTTTCATAAATTAAATGTTATCTCACCAATTCTTTTTCCTACAAATCTTAAGTTAAAAATGAATGATAGTAACAAAATTAAAAGTATGACAACAAAATATCAAAGCAATAGTTCAAACTATGATAATCACCATATCAAAAACAATAATTTTATTACTAATCACCTATGGAAAAGAAAAAATATTGATGAATTTTGTCACCTAAACCTCTATATAAAAAAACACGAAAATACTTGAAGTTGGGGAAGAATTGAGTCTTCTACAGTTCATTGATGCTCAAATATATTTCTATAACTTATTGTATAAAAGATTTCCAGTTTCTTGTTGATTTCGTTTGATTGAAAATGAAAAATAGAAGAAGAGATATGAGAGTTTTTTTGAAGTCTAAAGGTGGAAGAGAAGTAAAAAAAAATTAACAAGTGAACCAGTAGTTCAACTAGTCCATTGGTTCCTCGATTTTACCAGCTTTTTTCGGTTCGAATTGGTCAGGAACAAAGCTGGTTTTTTAGGGTTGATCGGACCAACTTGGCAGCCGATTACTAGTTTTTTCCGGTTCGAAATGGTCGGGACAAAGCTGATTTTTTAGGATTGACCAGAACAAATTGGCAGTCGATTATCGGTTAATACAGTTGAATTGGTCGGTCAGGTCTATTTTTTAAAGCACTAGTGGGGGCTACAGACCCACTCAAATTTGTAGATTTAAATATTACTGATTGATTTTTCGCAAAACAACTTAATAGTCTTTCATAGAAAGTGTAAAAGAAAAAGCATGAAGTTTGGAGTTCAAACTCAATTTGAAACTTATGTTCTTTCAAAAATTTTGTCTTTTTTAATAATATTATCAATGTTTTCTGTGTTTTTAGTATTCTTTTTTCCTTCTTAATAATATTTCAGTATTTTATGTGTTTTTAAAATTAATTCCTTCTTAAAAATAATAATAATAATAATAATAATAATAATAATAATAATAATAATAATAATAATACCAGTATGATCTATTTTTATAGTTTCATGTTTATTTTTTATTTATTTAATGAACTTATTTTAATAAAAATTTCTTAATAATTTTAAAAAGAATACATTTTTTATTTTTCTTTATAAATATGATTATCCCGTCATAACGGGATATCATATGTCACTTATTTTTTTTTTTTTTTGTCAAACTCACTTCCACTTGTTGTATCGATTCATATATTTTATCGTGGAAAAAATATAAATTTTATGTTTAACTGTTTGATTATAATTTTTTTTTTTGCATTTCAATTATTAAATTTATCGTAGAACTTTAACCTCCACTTTACAAAAGTTCTAGATCCACCTCCGAGTACGAGGATTATTATCTTTCACTACTAAAAACTCTATTTAACAAAATTTACTTTTGACTTTTTTTTTTTTTTTTTTGGTTTCGTTTTACGTTTGACTTATTGAATGAAGGGAATGTAGCCAAAATATAACGAAACATTTAAAAAATGTCAAATTAATGGTTTTTGACTTCCAATTGGAGATGTGGAAGCAAGTCATCAGCCGCGCCATGGAGTTCTGATTGGCAAATCAAGTAATCAGTCACTTCACCCATCTATTTCCCTGACCCAAATGCATTTTAGCTTAATGAACAGAACAATGCATAAATATTTTCTATACTTCAACATATGAATATTAATTTTATTTCGATAAATCATATGAATATTAATTAGTTATCTAGTTTAATATTATTCTTTGTAATTAGTTTATATTTGTACTTTGATACTAGAATTGTTCATTCGGTTAGAACCGAATCAAAATTTTGAATAACCGAAAAAAAATCGGTTCGATCCAGTTTGATTTCGGTTTAATTTAACCAAAATTTACTACTTATAATTTACAAAAAAAAAATGTAATAAAATAAATAGAGTATTTAAGAAAAAAAATATCGAACTTAATATTAAATATCATTAAACATAAACTAAATAGTTACCAATCCTCAAATCATAAACTAACAACAACAAAAAATCTAGAAGCAAGGTCGGCAACGACCTGGAATTCTCCTAGTCGACTTGGTTTAGTAATAAGGCTGTAGCCGACCTGGAAACTTCGATCCCAGGCCGACGACATGGCTTGGGAGGTGCAGTTGGGGGTGGGGTGGGGGGTGGGTTGGGGTTAGTTTTTTTAATGTATAAATTGAATTTGATTAAAGTACAGGGACTAATATGCAATTCTAAATTTGTATACCTATTCAAAATTAGATTTTGTATGGGTAAATTGGATATATTTGTTCATCATGCAGGGTTAGATCGGATATTTCGTTAATTCATTAAATTTCTAATGATTTTTATAATTAAAATTGGCAAGGACAAGAGGGTCATTTCACATATTCCGTCCACCTCCGTTAGTTTCTATTAGGGTTTTGTAAGGTTTCGCAAACCTCATGAGAGGTCCCTGTAATTATAATTCTCCAAGAGGATTGGACGCGAAATACACCAAATCATAGGAAAGGTCCCTATAATTAATCCAAAAACAAAAACAAAAAAGTTGTAAACATACACATAATTGAGGTGGAGGATATTTTCACCTTGGCTAAAAGAATATGCCACTATACACTCAATCAAGTTTAGTCTATTGCAAACTATGAGCTTACTATTGAATGAACAACTAATCTAAAAGCTTAAGTTGTTAGAGAGAGGAATAATTTAATATTATATTACTTAACACGCCCCCTCACGTATAGGCGATATTCATTTATTCAAGCCTAACACGTGGAAATTTAGAAATGGGTAGCAGAGGGATTCGAACACAAGACCTCTTTGGACCTGAGCTCTGATACCATATTGAATGAACAACTCATCTAAAAGCTTAAGCTGTTAGAGAGATGAATCATTTAATATTATATACTTAACACTTACAAAACAATAAAATTAATACCAAAAAAATCTTGAGATTTATTATATCAAGTACAATAAATAAAACCTTTGAATTTCAGCTCGAGCTGCTTCTTCATCATTTTGGTTCGGAACAACATAACCACCCGCATGTCGAATAGGCCGAAAAGTGTAAAACATTGCGACATAAAACAATATGTTACATATCTGCTCGGACACAATTGTTATCCACCAAAACTTCACATCTTCAAGTGCACGAAATCGAAGTTCAAGTATACCATATCTTGAGACAATCACATACACCAAAAGAATAATAAAAAAGTTTCTGAATCTTTTCAACCTAGCCAAATTCACACCCGCCTTCCCATCAATTATTGCTTTCTCTTTCATTGACGTAATTGATTTCATAAGTGGAACAAAAACTAACCCACAACACAATAGATCAAGCATAATGAATCCAGCAATGTAAAGAGGGTATATGTCACTGGAAAAATCACTTTCCCAAATTGCAATGTACATGATATTAGACATAACATGAATAGGGATCCCGAAAATCAACATTTTCTTTCCATCTTCATGTAAAACAGGCCTTAAAAACGACCAACCGCTACCAATCAAAACGACGACTACAAAAAAATAAAGTGTCCGGATAAAGTGAAATGTGCACCATAATAAGTCCCAACCATGAGCATAACCCGTAACCTTAACGTGGTACTTATTTTCAGCTAGGCAGAGTAAATCCAATGATTTGATTAGGAGCAATCCACCCATTAGAATATGTATTTTATGCCTTGAAGATTTTCTTTCCATGTAAAGAGACAACCACCATATCAAGAGCATGAAATACACCAAAGAAGATATAGAACATATGGTTGGCATTTGATCAAGACCATCATCCAAATAGTTTTTATTGCCATTAGCATCAAGATTGTATGATTCTAGGTGTAATTCCATGGAAATATAAGTGGGGTGGTTGCAATTTATGAGGTAAATAAAATATCTGTTCGGGGTCATAACTTCGAATTTTTTGTTGATTGATTGAGATTTCAGGGAGATATCTGCCATGGTGAAAAGGGGATTGATAAATGGTTCGTCGGTGAACACACAAGAATTTTCGTAGGAAATAGTGTAATTGTTGGCCTTTGCAAGAAAATGTCTGGGAGACATGAAGAACGCAATGAGAGATGAGTTTAGTGGCTTGTCATTGTTTATATCCGGCGTGATGGAGATGGATGAGATGTTGACATGTAAATGGCCTGTGTGCGTAAAACGGAATATGTCGAAATTGATGATTTTACGGTTGTCATTGTAAATTTGTATATCTCTTGTTTCAGCATTGGTGGAAGGGAGATCGACAAAGAGGATGATGATGAAGATGGATATGGAGAGGATATTGACAACGTTGTGACCCCTCGTTTTGTGGGATTTTGAGGATTGTAAGTTGAGGGGATTGTGTCCGGTTTCATGCATTTTTGTTAGGTGGTGGTGAGTCGAGAAGAGGGGTGACCATCAAGAAGCAAGTACCACGACTGTGGGGGCGGTGATGGTGGAAGAGGGAGATGATTTTGCATGAACAAGACAATTAACGTATGACGTTCAATGAAATTTCATGGTTATGTAAAGTTCTTAATATTAAGGTGGTGATAATCCAATGATTTGTATTGATTTAATTTCACTATTTGGAAGCTAATTAAGGGCATGGAAATAATGTAAGAAAATTGAGAAAATGGATGGAGAGAGAATAGGAAAATTAAACTTATATGATTGAGAAAGCTTATAGTATATGTTGTTGGCAAGGGTTGTGGAATTTCTATTTGACTTTAAAAATTGAGTAAATTTTCATCTACTAAAACAATATTGAATTTGGAATTTTAGCTAACAACATTTATTCTTGTCGTATATTTTTCTAATACAATAAAACCAGTTAATGGTTTGGAGGCTTTCGAGCCACTCTCGATCTTTTTTGAGGTTGAGAAGGCAAGACAACTCTAAAGTCAATAGGTATTTTGACTTTCGATCCAATTAGAAGAACAAAGTGGTCTTGGTTCAGCTCCCCATGAGGGAGAACCCTTTCGATTTTGATTTTGATTTTGGATCCTTGGTCTGACTTCATTTGGTAAGGATGCATTTTGGTATCCTTTCTTTTTAGGTTCAGCCTTAGATTCATTCTCATAGTACGAGACTCGTTCAGTGACGAAGGTTATAAATTCTCTTTCTTTCGGTTGTGAAGAATACTAGACCAAACATGCAGTTTCATCCGAACGATTCTGATGATGGCTTAGCCTCATACAGAAGTCATGTATTTGACTCAGACACAACTGTCTTGTCTAATTAGCATCTGATGGACTTTAGGAAGAGCTTAGAATTTTTTTGGTTCAACAATAAGATATGATATTCAGTGGAATAGAATCTAAAGCTCAACATATTTAATAAAGACTATTTTTCTGATCTACTAGTACTAGTTCACTATCACATAATTGTACTGATTCAATATTTGTAGGTCAGCAATCAAGAAGCAGTAGAGATTGAGATGATGTCATGTTCAGGTGCCAATAAGCAACTTATGAAATCTCCTAAAAAAGTAGGGCAGTACAATACATATCCGAGCCCAAGTGCCAGTTCATTTTCGAAATCACCAAGAATTTCACTGGTTCAGTCAAACAAGATAGGATAATTCACACTACCCCGATCCAGCAGAAGGCTAGTGAAGATGAATTCTGTATTGAAATGAAATTCCTCCAAGTCTCCAAGAATTTCTTTAGTAAGACATAAAAATTCGGGTCTTTTCGCAAATTACGAGAACAAAGTCATTGAAGGAAAAGAGACATAAGAAGATCCTTGTAGCATACAGTAACATCAGAAAGAATTATCCAAACTGGAAATCAGTACAAGTGTTTAAACAATTAATACAGCAATTGAAACAAATCCTAATACTGGAAAGATTAAAAAGAGCATTTTTTTACACATCAACAGTTAAGGCATGGGTTGTTTATGCCGAGCTTTCAATAACTCTACCTCCATTCCTTGGCAATATTAAGAGAAGATAAAGTAGAAGGTGCCAATGTATTATTGTGTTCTTAATAGTCAGAGACAAAAGCAAAAGAGAACTCAACGAATCCACAGTCCATAAAATTCACCACCTCGAACCGGACCTGCCAGATGACATGATCACAAATGTGTTACTTACTATTCATTATTCAAATCACTAGATATTTAACTAGTCGATCGTGAAGGACATATAAAGTATAAAATTAGTACGGATTGTCATTATTAGCAGCTACTTGCTAAGAATGTTCCCAGGCAACATCATCCAAGCATGCTTAGCTTAAATATGGGACTAATAAGTAATGCAAGCGAAAGAGCCCACCAAAAGTACTTCACCGTGAAAGGGTGGTATGTCATCAAGGAAAAATATTTCAACATGTAACCTTCTACAGTCATTAAAGCCACAAACTTCAAAGATTTTGGAACTTTACCATATTTCCTCAAGTGCAGATAGCTAGTTACTGAAAAACAAACAAGTTGATTATTTTCAAGATCACTACAAACGAATTATTCCTCCCATAGTTTCATTAGCTAACCTAAAGAGCAAACCATATTTGAAGAAACTTGCTTTCCTTGAAGCGTAAGTGCATAAAGTTTAGTTAGGTCAACTATGCCTTAATAGTGCAAGTGCAAGAAAAATCTTGGAAAACATAAATATAAAAAAGCTAAAAGTACCTGTCCACATCTCGGCTGCCCAAAAATCCTCTTCCTCCACCACTTTGAACAGTCCTGTCCTCACTTGACCTCGCCCATGAATTCACAGTTCCACGTGAACGAGGTCTCTCATTGTAGTCAACACCTCCAGGTTCTTGATATGATCCAGGAGTGAAAGATCTCTGATCAAAGCCGCCTCTGGGATCTTCATAGGCTCCCGGCCTGGAACGCGGTCTGTCATGAAAGTTTTGCCGAGGGTCTTCATATCCTCCACCCCAGGAAGTAGGTTTCTCTGGATATCCAGATCTAGGATCCTCATACATGCCAGGACGAGAATGGGGTCTCCCAGGATAGCCAGCTCTAGCATCCTCGTATGATCCAGGTGTGGAGTTTGGTCGATCATTAAAGCCAGCTCTAGGATCCTCGTATGCTACATGCCTGGAAGGGGGTCGATCACGAGAGCCAGGTCGAGGCTCCTCGTATGCTCCAGGGCGAGAAGGTGGTCTCTCTGAACCCCTACCAACTCCAGAACCTTGCCTCTCATAGATTCTCTGACTATACTTAACTTTGTCATCCAACTGATGAACCAGTACATCTAAATCCTGTTCCCTTTTGTGTATAAGATCCTGTATGCTGGTTTGCTCATCCTCTGATTTTTGCAGCAATTCCTTTTTCAAGTGTTCGATTTCTTCTTTCAAATTCTTTTCTTCCTCTGTCTCGGGCCTGAAACAAGCCATCCCTTCAGGCATCAGTAAAATAGTGTTTCTTCACTTTATAGTTCAATTTTTGCTCATTTTCCAAGGTATATAACAAGTAAAAAAGCTACCACCGTGCTATCTAAGATGCTTCAAATGCAAGAAGTGTAACAAAACAGAAGCAATATCGGCAAAACTAGATTGCTTCTGACTTCTTAACATTTGGGTTTGGTTAATTGCATTCTGCAATCTTCTTCTCTTGATATCAGGAAGCATGAGAAATAAACAAAGTTATCAAGCATGTGAAAATGCACACTTTGCTTATCAAATAACAGATGCAAAATGAGTAAACAGACCAGCTATCAACGATGACATTTAGCTACTCCCCCAAAAATTAGTTAGTCACTCAAAATTTCTAGCTAAAACACATACAATTATGAAAATTTTACAAGCAGATAAGTATAGATTGAGAATGAGTCAGAACATAAAAGATACATACACACACAAGAGAGAGATAGAGAGAGAGAGAGAGAGAGAGCAACTTGACAAGAACAATCATATGGACACATATCCTTTACAAAAATCACGTTAGTGTTGGGACAAACTATTAGATATTCACTAGCGCCTGGTAGCTTTTAGTTTAGGATTCAACAAGCATTCTGGGGGAAAATCAGGATATTTGGCTAAACCTTCGAACTAATGCTGCTTCATTAGAGACTCCAGGATCTCTCATCTTTAAGGTGTGAACCCATATCCTAAACCAAATCTTGGGTCCTCAAATAAACACTTGGGAGTTTCCCTCAAGGGCATCCTATTCCTTGTAAATTCCTAGTTAATAGCAGCAATTGGGGTATGACGACACTTGTAACTACGGGCTAGTTTCCTAGTTAAAAGCAAGTAGAAGAAATCGATAGAGCATCAAAAACAAGGACTGAAAGTTCTCTTAAATCTATCCAACATTTTACCATCCAACTAAAGATGAGCAAGCATGAACAGCACGGCATTAATACAAAAAATGCATATAGAGCATAATCAATGTCAATTGTTAAGTAAGAAACAAGAATGAGCAACTCAAAAAAGACGAACATCTAACTAAAAACTTCTCAATATTTCAACCAAAAATATCTTGGGCTGATCCTGATACAGGTTTCACAATCACATCATTGGCACTCATTAACTAGAGTTCGGTAACAACGTAAATCAATATACTAACGCATGTAAACGGTGTTGACAGGGAATTAAAGGTTATTGCTAGCAAAATTGTGGCCCAGCAACGTTTTGCAATTTAAATTCATAAATAAACTTGCAGCACGAAAGACAAGTGAACAACTTAAACCCAGGTTTCAGCATAAATCAAAAGGAAAAACATGTGATGATATAAAAGTTCAGACAGAAAACAAGAAATTATTTTTATTGCAGACATAAATACACAAATAAAATCTTATATATTGAGTCAGATTCAAGTCTTATATCCTAAGTTAATATATATGCTTCTATACAGACCTCATTGTAATGTATGTTAGGCTATAGTTTAGATCCTCAACGTCGCCTTGATAAAAAAATCACGTAGACAAATATAGTCACCAAAGTTCTCTTTAAGAGCATCTTTCTTGTTTTCTTTCTTCCCCGATGATTTACAATTCTCAATTTAAAACTCCATAATATGCAGCCCAAACAATTTGGCATAAAGAAATACGGCGTATATCCTAAATTAGCAAGTAAAACAGCTTTTTAAGTGCTAGTGTAAAAGAACAATTCTAAAGGGGTATAATATACTCTAATTGGCTGTATTGTCATAAAAGAATGACATCAATCCAAATTTTGCTGAATGTCTAGTCAAAATTTAATATTTTGTTTTAGATCAGCCTACACATCCAACTTTCGACATTAGGTTGAATAATTTCATCGGTTTAAAACTCAAGAAATGTTCTCCCTGTCACTTCCTAAAGTCATTTTCTTTTATGGAACCATTCTTTAATCCAAGATGATACTCACCAAGTATCTTCAATTCTAAAGGGTCTAAAAGACCAACTCTACTTTTTTTCTGCAATGTCCTCTTGGTTCATCAAAGACTCCAACCCCTTGCCGTCCCCCCAACCAACAAGCAGCCAGCCTTAATTATCCTTCTAGATAAAATCTATCCAAATGAAACTACATATATTTTGCAGCTAATTATTTAATACTTCATAATTTTACTTGTCTTACAGAACCAATGCATTACCACAATCCAATTATAAATGTGATCATGAATTTTTAACTTTTGCCATATGAGTATTTACAGGCATCTCTGTCCGCAACTTAAAGACTAACAAGTCAAATGCCCTTACAAAACTTATGGAGCTGTTTAAATTGGATAGATTATATAGATTATAAGGACGATAATCGATAGTTCCCAGAACATACACTTTCCACCATTAATAGTCACTCACATACAAAACAAATAGGATGTAACCACAGCACTAAAAAATGCACTTTCTACCAATATATATATATATAAGTATTAGAACACTGAGACAAAGAGAAGTAAGAATCAAAATGATCACCTCTCCACTCGTCGATTCTCCAACTCAAGATCAATCTTCTTCCAATCCAAGCCCTTCTCCTCGAGCAAAACTTCCCTCGGCTTGGCATCCCCAAATGGATTCAACTTTGGTTTTTGCTTTGCAGCACCTTCAGAAACAGCTGCCACCTCCGACCTGGTCGAATGCGGAGTTTCTGGCCTGCTCGACTGTGAACTTGTGGGTCTACTCCCACCACTAACCGAATTCTGCAGCTGCTTCTTCTCATCAATATCCAAATCCAACTTCTTCCAATCCAACCCTTTCTCTGCCAACACCTCCTCCCGTGGCCTTGCCGCCCCAAATGGATTCGGCTTATTCACTTTCACCACCACCTCAGCCTCACTCTTCGGTGGCTCATTCTTAGTCCAACGGTCGGGTTCGGGTCTGGAGAATCCCGATCCGAAACTTGAAGATCTAGTTTGTTGGTGATATGGTTGTGAAATAGGCTTCTTAACAGAAGCCCAATTGTCCACCTCATCGGCACGTGATGCAACGCCGGGGCCTCCACCTCCACCAAGGGAGCCGTACTTGGGCCCCGTCCGGGCCAGACCCGAATTGTGTTCGGGTAGGGTTTGTGGTTGCCTCTTCATCGAACCCCAATTATCAACCCCATCAGCTCGCGACGGTTGATCGGGTTCAGAAACCCTAGGCATCTGCCCACGGCGATTGTCATCGTCAAATCCGTAAGATCTCCGACCCTGATTGGGGCCATCGGATCCGGCTCGGGACCCGTAATTAGAGAACCCGCCTCCCAATCTCCCGTGCTGCATTTCGTCGGGGGAGCGCTCCTTAGGGCCGGTCGGTAGGCGGAGCATTTCTTCGGGGGTCAAGCCGCGGCTGGGAGCCGAGCCGGAATAGGTGGACGATTGCATCGTGAACTCCTGCAGGGTCATTTTCGTCTTTTTCTTCTGCTTGGTGGTGGTGCTGACGGCTTCCTTCAGGCTGGGGAAGCTGGGGGGAGGAGGCTGCGCCGCGGCAGCGGCGGCGGCTTTCTCTGCGGCTTCGCGCTCCTCGGCGTCGGCGCGCTCGGCTTCCGCCGCCCAGGCGCCGATATTTCCCCATGGCGATTTCGACATTCTCTCCGAAAATTGCTCAAATTATAATAAATCAGAAATGTTTCCTTTTTCAAATATGAGATATTAAATATACAAATAAAGGAGAGGTTTCATTAATTAATTCTACCTGACCCGGGTTCGAGTGTATAACCGGAGCTCCGAATGTGCGTGTGAATAACTATTTTAGTTTATATACAATAATAATAATTAATACATCAACCAATTTTCAAAATATTCAAATGTAAAATAATAAAACATAATCATACAACAAATTATGTGCAACACATGAATGATGTGAAACTATTTTTGATATATAACTTGTAAAATATCTCTATTCAAAATCCAATATATATACCCATATATATATTATTTATTTATCCAAAAAAAAGGCTAATATACTATTTACAACTTATTAGACTTACTTCTGAATTTAATCGCCCAAAAAGTTATTAAGTATAAGTAATTAGGATATCAAAAGTATATATATGATTAACATCTGAAATTTAAAAGTTCTATGAAATCATGTTTACCATATATTTCTCCGTCATTTGATGTTACTATTTAATTTTTCGGATGTCCCAAAAACAACACTATATATCTTAAAATAAAATTATTTTTTTCAAATATATCATTTCACATAAAATAATAATTTAACACTTGTAATTCTCTACCATGACAGTGTTTGATAGAGACGAGAGAAGTAATAATAACTTTTAAAGGTTGGGGGGGGGGGGGGGTGGGGGGGGGGGGGGGTGGGGGGGGGGGGGGGTGGGGGGGGGGGGGGGTGGGGGGGGGGGGGGGTGGGGGGGGGGGGGGGTGGGGGGGGGGGGGGGTGGGGGGGGGGGGGGGTGGGGGGGGGGGGGGGTGGGGGGGGGGGGGGGTGGGGGGGGGGGGGGGTGGGGGGGGGGGGGGGTGGGGGGGGGGGGGGGTGGGGGGGGGGGGGGGTGGGGGGGGGGGGGGGTGGGGGGGGGGGGGGGTGGGGGGGGGGGGGGGTGGGGGGGGGGGGGGGTGGGGGGGGGGGGGGGTGGGGGGGGGGGGGGGTGGGGGGGGGGGGGGGTGGGGGGGGGGGGGGGTGGGGGGGGGGGGGGGTGGGGGGGGGGGGGGGTGGGGGGGGGGGGGGGTGGGGGGGGGGGGGGGTGGGGGGGGGGGGGGGTGGGGGGGGGGGGGGGTGGGGGGGGGGGGGGGTGGGGGGGGGGGGGGGTGGGGGGGGGGGGGGGTGGACACGTCTTTCCATTTCGCAAAGCATTGAAGATTGGTGTGGTGCATGGTGGAGGACCCAACAGATTCGGATGACGTGTTACGTTTTCATTGGACGAGATGTGGGCTCGGCTCGGTGTGTTGCGGAAATATCTCCTAGTGGCCGTGGAAATATCATATTACTACTATTATAGCTTCTGTTGCAAATAGCATGTCCGCGTCACACCTTATTTTACGGATAAAGTATTTAATACTTTTATGGGACATTATATTATGACTCTTTCACATTCAAGAGTCAGCAACATTTTTGCCTAAAAATGGTGTATGGTGTGTATGTGTGTATGTACCCAGCCAAAATAATGTACACATCATGATGACCAAAATGTCCCTTACACTTTCTTAATTTTTCGATTTGCCCCTGTCATTTTTTTTTCTCTCTCCCTTTCCCAGGTCGCCGGAGATCACCGATTCCATGCCGGCGACTGATTTCTTTCGTTTCTCAAAGGATTTTTGCAAGATTAGTCTCATTCTCTTCGTCTCTTCATCAGGATTACGTTGGTGGTTTCAATTTTTCGTTTCTCTTTGTTTTTCGTTGTTAATTTTCAGATCTATAAAAAACAAAAAAAAAAACTTAGTTTCTGATTTCTTCACGTTTCGCTGCGTTTCCTTCTGGGTTTCTGTTTCTGGAGCTGTTTAAACGCATTGGCCGGCTTCAATTTTGTGTTTCCAGCTCGGAATTAGTGGATTTGAAGATTCGGGCCACGAAGAACATTTTCGGGCTGTTGAGTTCTTCGGGTTTAAGCTTGTTTTTCAGCTCGGTTCTTCATCTTTTCCTCCGAAGGCAAGTGTGCTTCATTCAATTTATTGATTGTGCTGCTGGTTAAGGCGGCGGCGGTGGTGGTTTTGGGTTAGGGTTTGGTTGCGGTGGTGAGGCTAGGCGGCGGTGGTGGTGGTATTGGGTTAGGGTTTGGTTGGAGTGGTGAGGCTAGGCGGAGGCTGTGGTGGTTTTGGATTAGGGTTTGGTTGCGGTGGTGAGGCTAGGCGGCGGCGGTGGTGGTTTGGTTGGTGGATTGATTTTTGGGTTAAGGGATACTTTGGTAATTTTGAATTTTGAGGTGGTTCGTACGGGCCATACATTTAACAAACAATTATGGTGACTCTCAATGGCTGAGAGTCACCTTAGAGTATCCCTACTTTTATATTTGGTCACAATTGTGTATTTTAAGTACCCTTTTAAGGAACTACAAAGGTAATTATCGAGAAAAAAAAAGTAAATAGAAAGGGACACGTGCGTCGTATATGATAAATTGGATAATTTAATAAAATAATGGTTAAATATTAAATATGAGAAGAACGTTCTTGTTTGAATTATATATGAACCAGTGTTCTATACTATTGTACAAATCATGTTTCATATTTTCTTTAGAAGCTAAATCAATTTCTAAACTTTATTTAGGATTTATGTTCTTTTACATTAAATTAAATCTTTTGTTCAATGAATTTTCATCAATCTATTGTCTCAATAAAATAGATAATTGACTAATAACTTTTAATTATATAGTTATTATCGAAGATTCAAAGTTGAGATCGTAAATATATGATGTTAAAACCTAAATAAATAATTGAAAATTAAAATCGAACTATAATTAATAGTATTTTCAATCTAAAATGACATGTATACATAATTATTAATTATTCTAAAACTACAATTTAACGAATGACAACATCAATTTTTTTCTTTCTTGACCTTAATATTTCGAAATGTTATATTCTCATTTGACTTGAGCACATTATTTTTCTTTTTCTTCATCAATTTATCCAGCGTCTTTTCATCACTCAAAATGTCAATAGAGGCGTAGTCTTCTTTGAACTTCTTTGTGACTCGTCTTTTCTTTCATTTAATAGTTTCTAGACCAGTCACACAATTTTTTGCATTGACGTCTTTTGTTATGCCATCGTCATCTTGAGCTTCTATTGAAATTTCAGTGGCAACACAATCTTATTTTTACTTTTTTGCGACTTGCCTTTTCCTTCTTTTAGTAGTATTACATCATTTTTTGCACTGATGTCTTTTAGTATATCATCATCATATTTAGCTTCAGTTTCATATGTTGTCCCTTGATCGGTATTTGTTGCTCTATAATTTTTCTTTTTTGTTTCATTCTGCTATGTTGGTTGCAAGGATGGACCTATGTGGGGATTGGGGGGGGGGGGGGGGGGGGGGCATGGTCCCCTTAGAAAAAATTAGGTTAAGAATTTTTATATGTATGTGTATAAATAAAATAAGATATTTATCAATATATTTAAGAGCATTTAGCTTAATTGTATAATTTTGTTTTCTTGATAGTTATGAAATAGTTCTTTCTAGAGGTGTATGAGGAATTGAGTTAAATTCCTAAAATGTGTGGGTAATTTTCTTTTTATCGTTTTTATGGTTCTCAATTTTTTTGAGATATTATTATATAGTCAATAAAATGTAACAAATTCAAATTATTATTAACATGGTATTAATTATCTAATAATGAATTTGATATGCATTATTTATAAATAGTAGCATAATTTTGGTTAAATGCACAACTTTTCAATATTGTTTTAAATATATGATAAATAAAAAATTAACCATACAACTTTTTTGTTTACACAAGCTTCAAGAATGACTTTACCTTTATATTTTAAGGGTGCATTCAACATTTTCATATCTTGTTCAAACAATATTTATTTGTTATTTTTTGTGTCAAACTGGATTGTATTAGTATATATTTAAGAACTCATATTATTAAAAAAATTGTAATTATATTTTTAACATTTTGTTGGACAAAATTATAGTGTTAGTTTATATTAATTCAATTTTTCTTCTATCATTTTGACAAAATTTGAAAAAGTACCAAGTTTGGTACAAATAAATTCTTCGCCCCCCCCCCCCCCCTACATAAATGGTCTAGGTCCGTCCCTGGTTGGTTGTATTTTTTCAATTGCATCTACTACAAGATTAATGTGTCCATCTATTGTTTGGATTTTCGAAGAAACAAACAAAAAATGAAATTCATTAGATGCTTGTAAGCTTAATCCTACTTATTGGGTTTATCTTCTCCCTGAATAAACTATCATAACATATTAGTAATTTATAATCATTTTATTATTTATCTAACTATATTTCTTGAGTTTGTTTTGATTATTTTACCATTTTAACCATTTTTTAGTGCAAAAATTGAAAGTTCACCCACAACTTGAAGCACAAATTAATTTTTCTTTTGGAACTTTCACTCAAAACTTGAAGCATAAATTACTTTTGTTTTTAGAATTTTGTGCAACGAACACTAAGCAAATTTTATAACTTTTATGGATTAGAGTTCATTTCCTTTAAAGAGTTTAAGTCTTTTACATAAGAATAATCATTTTTGTTTTCCATTTATCTTTTTCTTTTTTTTACAGTTCAAACTAAGTTCTTGGAACAAACTATACTAAAATTCATGTGATGGGGTCTATGTGAGAACCGAGAAAAAATATTTACATACTTAAGATTTTAATTACGTTAAGTTCTTTTATTTTTCTAGTTTTTAATTAATTATATTCATGACATGACTAAAAACCAAGTTTTAAAAGATAATACATGAGAGATGTAAATTATTATTATATCTCTTAATCCAATTATACCTTATAAATTCTAGTCTAACAATATTTCTTCTTGAGTTTGGTTTGATTATTTTACCAATTTATACAATATCAAAATATAAATCTCATAGGGATATTTTAGTCTATTAAGATTAATGTATTCCCTTAAGTGAATGAATATCCACATACATGAACTACTAGTTACAATGTATGATAGGATACATGAATAAGTAGATACATGAATAATTAAGTACATGAATACTTAGGTACATGCTTTGACTAGCTAGTATTCATGAACTTCATTTAATTTGTACATGTACTTCATATGCCTAGACTAGTATAAATAGGTGTAGAGTTTGTACTTGTAATTCATCAAGTCTTCAAGAAGAGTAAAATAAAAGGAGAGACATGCTCCAAGTATTTCCTTGTTGATCTTGTTCACTATTCTCACAAAATATCCAACAAGTGGTATCAGAGCACCTTCGATCTAGAAAAGGGGCGTTTATCACAATACTTCGCTTATGGCAAATTCTGGAGTATCACAAGCTCTTCTATCTTTGCCGGTGAAAACTATGATTTTTGGAATATCAAAATGAAGACCTTATTTCTATCACTAGATCTATGGGATGTGATAGAAAAGGGACTAGCAACACCAACGGAAGGAACCTCTACTACTGTTGATAAAAAGGAACAACAAAAAGATGCTAAGGCATTATTTTTCCTTCAACAAGCAGTAAGTGATGCCATCTTTCCAAGAATAATGGGAGCCACCTCTTCCAAACAAGCGTGGGAGATCTTGCAGAAAGAATTCCAAGGGAGTTCTAAGATCAAAACCATCAAGCTTCAAAGTTTGAGGAGAGAAATGGAAATTCTCAAAATGATGCATTCTGAGAATGTTATGCAATATAGCACCAGAGTGATTGATCTTGTAAATCAAATGAGATCATATGGAGAAACTATTGAAGAGGAAAGAATTGATCAAAAATTCTTGATAAGCTTAACAGAAAAATATGACCATGTCGTTGCAGCAATTGAAGAATCTAAGGATTTATCTACACTTACCCTCGTAGAACTCATGGGATCTTTGCAAGCACATGAACAAAGATTGAGCA
This sequence comes from Penstemon davidsonii, assembly GCA_034814905.1. NCBI lineage: Eukaryota > Viridiplantae > Streptophyta > Magnoliopsida > Lamiales > Plantaginaceae > Penstemon > Penstemon davidsonii. The sequence continues at coordinate 31,574,790 of JAYDYQ010002533.1, read as the reverse complement.
GAAATAGTGGAGAATCACTAGAAAATGCCTTTCAATCAAAAGTCAACCTGAATAATCTAAAATCGGGTGATAACAAGAAGGGTAAAAGTCAAGGTGAAAACTCTCAAAACAAAGGAAAAACCAAACAAGTTGATTATCCTCCTTGTGGTGTTTGTCAAAGGACAAATCATTTGGAGAAGGATTGTTATCACAAAGGCAAACCCCGCTGCTCAAACTGTAAAAAGTTTGGTCACTTAGAAAAAGAATGCCGATTCAAGGAGAAAAATCACCAAGCTAACTATTCAGAAGAAGATCAAGAGTATTTGTTCTTTGCTAGTCAAATTGTGGAAGAAGAAACCAATGATACATGGTTCGCTGATAGCAATTACATGACATCAAAAGAGAGCATTTTCACTCTTATAGATCATTTTATCAAGACTAAAGTCAAGATGGATAATGGTGACTTGGTGGAATCCAAAGACAAAGGCATGGTGACAATTCAAACAAAGAAAAGAGCTTCTAAGAAGGCAATATGGACTGAACCCATGGAGGAGGAAATGAAAGTGAACAAGGAGACCAATACTTGTGAGTTGATTCAACCTACCACCAAAGATGTAATTGGGGAGAAACGGATCTTCAAACCCAAGTTGGATCCAAACAAGACCATCAAGAACCAACCAAACCTGTCCAAAATAACAATTCCAAATTCTAAGAAAAAAACTTGGAGTTATCGGGAAAAACATTAAGGAGGAGTATTAAGATTAATGTATTCCCCTAAGTGAATGAATATCCACATACATGAACTACTAGTTACAATGTATGATAGGATACATGAATAAGTAGATACATGAATAATTAAGTACATGAATACTTAGATGCATGCTTTGACTACCTAATTTTCATGAACTTCATTTAATTTGATACATGTACTTCATATGCCTAGACTAGTATAAATAGGTGTAGAGTTTGTACTTGTAATTCATCAAGTCTTCAACAAGAGTAAAATAAAAGGAGAGACATACTCCAAGTATTTCCTTGTTGATTTTGTTCACTATTCTCACAAAATATCCAACATAGTCAGTACAAAAATGTTAAGAAAATATTCACACTTTTATAATACTTAGTAGTAGAGATAGAGAAAACTAATTAATCCAGTCAAAAGATGAAAAAAAACCATCCTTTAAGTGAAAACTAATTACTTGCACTGCGTAATAGATGGTCACTGCACACACTAAAATCGGCTTAATCCAACTTTCCACCTTCGAAGTAGGCTCATTTTATACTTTGTACCATCAAAAAAGTTTAATAGCATATTACACCATGGAAACCATATTTTCGCTTTACACCTTGCTTGTTTTTCCGACCACTTGACTCGTCGTTGTGAGTGTATTTAGTCAATTCTCGTTAAATATCACCCCTATTACTTTTCTTCATCTCTTAATAGTAAAATGGATTATCTCCCTTCATAGTTTAACCCACTTACATTGATTCAATCCTCTTCTTCCATTTCTTGAGCCTTTTGGGCCATCGAATGGGGTGTGTTAGCTTCCAATTTGAGTGTGATTTCATGTTTGCCATTGAGAAAATTTGGGCTTGTGCTTTTGTGCCATGGCAAAATATTGTAATATTTGTAGTGCAAAACAATAAAATGCCTGGAAAACAAATCAATATAAAGAAGAAACAAAAAATTATATTGGTTCATCACCGTCGAAATCAGATCCTAAGACACATTCCGTATTTACAAAACCAAGATCAGGACAACCAAAATAGTGTGAAATCTCCTGACTACACGATTCAGTGTTAAGCTCTACCAAAATATTAAAATCACAAGATCTAACCTCTAAAATTAATACAACTAGTAGACTATAATGTTCACCTCTCCTGTCAGTCAGTTTTGGTTCCATACCATGTGGTACCTGTACCAAGAACAAAACATCCATCAGAAAATTAATACAAGCTCCATGCTCGAATACGTTTACCTAATGAATGATCTCTACCTGTGACAAGAACTTCTCTTCTTGCACCTACTGCAAATGTAAGTAGATGCAAGGTATTAAGATTTCATCATGTAATATTCTTGGTCTATATGTCAAGTTCATTCATACTGTTATCCTTCAATCGCTTTCCGAATCGATTAATTCTCAGTTCTTCAGGAGCTAAAGATCTAGACTGCAAGAAAAGATGCGCATTGGATTCAGATGATGATTGAGGACCTAAATTTAAATGGAGAAGAACACTTTTATATGTTGATGGATTTTGATAAGTGCATGTATCCCCTTATTCTGTCCTGGATTATGAGTTATTTGTTGTATGTTTACGATTCTTAAGAGAGATTTTGTTAATAAGATGGTACATATCAGAATTGGACAATGAGTCAATGATCCCCTCCCCAACAAAGAAAACTGCTCCCCAGAGCTGATAAGAAAGACAAATATTGGGGAAAAATTGAATTTTATTAATGATCGATATGTCACATTACATCAAATCTTAGAGCTATTTATACTGGGGAAAATGCAAGATACTCCCCTGTGTTATGTTAAACCTACAAGAAACTATCCTGTGAAATTTTTATTGCGCAAAACTTCCTTGTGTTTTTAAAAACCCTGCAAAAAACACCCAATTTGTAAAACATAGGTCGTTTTGGATCGACATATTTCAAGAAATAATTTTAAAAATATATCACGTGAAGTTGTAGGGACCAACTTGAATTATTTTAAAAATGGTTTCTTGAAATATGTCGATCCAAAACGACCTATTTTTTGTAAATTGGGTTTTTTTGCAGGGTTTTTGAAAACACAAAGAAGTTTGGTGCAATAAAAATTTCACAAGGTAATTTTTTGCAGGTTTATCATAATACAGGGGTGTATTTTGCATTTACCCCATTTATACAAGAAGATAAAACACTAAAATAGTACAATCCCATTATCTATTCAAACACAACATTTGAGTCAATTAACTCTTAACAAAAACTTCAAAAATAGATTAAAAAAACTTTACGAACAGCTGATGTCAAAGACCAATATCATCATTCAAGTTAGAGTGACAATTTCCCTTATTAAAAGAAATTCTCATATTATCCACTAACTTTTCAGTGCTTCTGAAGTTAATGATGTTTTACATCAAATGGGGCACATGGGCCAGAAATGAGCATATAACTAAAGAATATATCTGTAGAATTAAGGAATCCTGTAACACTTCAAATATTTGTACTATTAAGGGTGTTTGCAAATGCTTTTGAAAGCTCGAAAGCAGTTGCTTAAAATAAAAGTAAAAAATAAGTACTTTTATTTAAAAGCAGGAGGTGTTTGCAAATATTTAAAAAAAACAAGTTTAATTATTACAAAAATGCCACCTAGAAGAAGCAATGGAAGAAACACCTCCTTAGTTGCTTCTTGTCAACCTGCTTTTCAGTTAAAGAAGCAATAACAGAAACACCTACTCGCAAACACTATTAAAGTGCTTTAAACACAAAAAAGCAAAAAAAACTTTTTAAAAGCATTTGCAAACACCCCTTTAGTCCCACAGGTGTGGACCTCATCACTTTTGGACACAATTTTTAAAGTATTTTACACTTTTGGTCCGGCACTTTATATAGGTCCAAAATCTTTGAAATATTTTTCACATTTAGTCCTTATAATAGTCTTTATTTAGCATTTTTTGTCCTATGGGATTGTCTCGCTTTGCACTTTTAGTACCATAAGGTGCAGTGCGGCCGAAATTGCAATCACCATTCTAAAATATTAGAATCAGAAGTGCAATTTAATAAAATACAGGGCAGATGTGTTGAGAGTTCACTCATACGAGAATAAAAATGCAACTTTCCCAATCAAATATTATCACAAGCAAGTGAAGAAGAATAGAAGATAAAACAAGAACATCATGATCCAATATATAATTAGTAATAACCTAATCCACTCAAATAATAATAATAATAATAATAATAATAATAAATCACAAGTGAATTTCAAACCTTAGTTTCCTTGCAACTTCCATTAACAACAATCAATGAAGAAAGAGCTTCCAAAGTCTTGTTCTCCTCTTTTTGACCCCTTTCCTCAATCAAAATTTTAGTCCTTTTCTGCATACTAATCAACACATTATTCCAAATATTCACCCTCGAATTACCCCTACTCTGAAACCCTACATTCATTTCAATTAAATCCTCTGTTTTCACCATCAAAACATCCTCTGCTTCCGCACCATCAAGAACCCAAATCAAGCAAGAGCAAAACCCTTTTGTGATTTCCGAATCACTATCCACTCTAAATCTCATAACCCCATTTTCATCCATCTTCACGTTTAACCAAACCTGAGCCGTACAGCCCATGACCCGATTTTCTTGAATTTTGGAAGATTCATCAAATGGAGGAAGAAGGGTTGCGTAATGAAGCAATCTTTTGACTCTGTCGATGGGTTGAGGCAATGATTTGAACTCAAAATCCAAACTTTGTACCCTTTCTGATACGCTTAAGGATTGTGTAATTGAAGGTGGTGGTCCCTGTAATGTTAAGCAAAAACATGAGTTACATTTCTCTGTTTTTCTTGATAGGATACGACTATAAATTGGTAATTTTGTGGGATTTAGTTTGATGGTTGAAGGGTTGGATGATTTGATGGGATTTAATGATTTGGAGAAAAGGGGAGCTGGAAACGGAGAAAGGGGTGAGTTTAGTATAAAAGAATCCATTTTTAAAATAGAAATGGAAAGTGGAAGAAATGATATGAGTAGTAGTGACCGCCGAGAGAGGCGATTAATTAATTGCAGTTGCAATATATAGTTAGTGTGTGTGTGTGTGTAATGGGAATAGGAATTGGTAATGAAGGGGAATTATAGGATCCTAGAACTGCGGACCTCTGTTCGTCAGAATGACAGATAACTGAGCTAAGAGAATGGTGAGCTTTTATAGGGGCCATTTCCATTTCCGCCAAACCAAACAACGCGCCAAATTACAAAATACAGTATTGGATATATGTTGATTTTCTCTTAAAAAAAAGGATATACTGTATTTGTATTTTGATTTGGTCTGATTTCACTAAATAGCAAAATTAGGTTAAAATGGATTCAACTTTTTATGGAAAGTTGATTATTCATTCCATTTCAATAGCTTTTTTTAAGCGAATGCATACAATTGATTGTGAATTAGTGGTATCAAATCATTATTTTATGTGACAGCGTAATTTTAGAGTTCGTTTATAAAAATGGAGTGTTGTTTTGAAACACCTCAAAAATAATATAATAATAAAAACTAAGGTACAAATCTAAGAAGTGGAATATTATTTTTGTATGCTCTATCCAATCTCAATTACTTCTTTGTTATCAAAATTTAAGTATCTTATTTTTTTTCTTACGAAATGATAATTAATAACTAGCGGTGAACATCCTTGTCTTATGGCTAGTGTTATTGTCAGAGTTCTGATTGTTGCTGCCAGAATAATTATTTTTTAATTCCTATTTTACCCTTATGAGACAAAACTCAATACCTAATCTACACAGATGTTTCTTTTACCAAAGAGTGTTTGGCTTTTGCGTTTTTATCTGCTAATAATATCCCCTCACCATTAATTCTTATATCAGTAATATCTTTTATTTTCAAATGGGTGAAAGAATTAAAGAAGTTTTCCTAACTATACAAACACGTAAAAGAATTGTTGAAGAAATTTAAATTACATATGCGAAAACAATTTGGCGTTTCGAATGATAACAAATGAGTAGATAAATAGACAAATTGGAATTCATGGAATTTAGAGGAAGAGTGGCAGAACACTGTTTTTCTTCACCAGAGATGAAGAAATCAAGTAAGATTGGAGACAGTAACAAAATTGGGGAAAAAAGTTTTGATAACAAAGTGTAACGGTTGTGTCATCTTTATCATTTATGACTTGTAACGTCTTTTTACTTATGATTGTCATAATTATAAAAAATTGTTACATTTGTTGATGACCTATAAATTTATCGTCCATTTATATAAAAAATAAGTTCTTTCATATTACAATATATCCCGCTTAAATTCTCTGTATATATATGTTGACCTAAGCTTCGGAGGGTTTGAAACGGGTCACTCCGATTCTTTCTAATCATTCATTGTATGCATATCAAGTTTTATTATAAATTGATGGTGTGAGTCTGTGAGAAGTATAGGCAAAAGAGGTGCATATCGGAACGCAATTCAAAAATTGCCCCAACATTTACGCTACATCCTTATGTTTTATGTTTTGGCGTAATTTGAGATTAAATTTTCATTTATTTTCAGAAAGAAAAGATAGTCTTTTGGTGGAATATCAGATAAAGATAAAAATAAAAATAAAAACCGGAGGAGATGGTAGATTATAATAGTAGACCCCTTCAGATTTGGTGACCCAATATTTGTTTTTAAACTATTGGAGAGGACTATAATATATATAATGCCAATTAACTAAGCCATAACGCAATAATTAATATTGGTCAAATTATGAAAATAAAGTGAAATGGTCCCATATACCTTCAAAATATGAATATTCCAAATATTGTGGGAAGAATATCTCGTGAGGAAAAAGCATTTGCGTCACTGCATACTCCACACTCCATTTCAAAATAAGAAAATAATTTATCCATTAATATGTTTTATTAACTTGAAACATGGTCCACATAGGCATAATTCAAGTGGTCCAGACATGAAATCTTCATAATTTGGAGAGTAGATATATCACAATTTTTTTTTTTTTATATAGAGTAAAACTAAAGACCACCACTAACATCACTATCAATTCATTAATTTTTCTTGTGTGTATCATCACTTAAAATTAATTTTTATTAATCATCGCAATAATAAGAGGAAAAACAAAAGAAACTAAGACACAACTTTATTCATTCGTGCAAACAACAAGTATTAAGACTATTTAGGGGTGGGAAATGAATGGGACGGGTCCGGGTGGGTCCGGACGGGTCGAGTCATTTTATGTGGGTCATGAATGTGTTGGATTGTTAGTGGATCGAGTCTTTAACGAATCTGGGTCGGCCCGTTTAGGTGTGTCAATAGTGTGCATTTTATTAAATTAAAATTAAATAAGTACATCGTAGTTATAAGTAAATTTTAATACAATATTCAATTATAACTAAATGAGTTTATATTAATATGATATTATTTAAATATTTTGTTCTATTTTTAAGCTATTTAATATTTTTGTATTTATTTGAAACTTAAATATATTTAAAAATTTAATATTGTAACTAAAATTTTCATGAATCTAAAAGAGAACAATAAAATAATATTGTTGAGTCAGAATTAAGTCATTAAATATTAATTAGTTTAGTTAAATATATATTTTTTCACTAGACTCATTAAAGATCCGTTTATGAACCCATTAAAAGCCTATATAAAAGTTTCCAAAACCCAACTCAACCCAACCCATTAACAATAGAAAATATATGAGTTGGGCCAGATCGAGTCGGGTTGGTAAAAGGGCATCCAATGGGTCTTGCCCTCTTTGCCACCCCTAAGAAAATTGATATGCACCCCTAAGACTATTGTATACTGACAGACTATCGAGAGGATCGACTATGCACCGTAGACAATTCGAAAATTTTAATTTAAGAAAATTGATTCAGCAAATCTCAGCATTATTTCCAAACTCTGTGCATCAATTCACTGTGTATTCTGACTTGTTTATATATTAATTAAACTCACGTAAGGTCTTCTATCTTATTTGTTTTTTTTGATAATTCGTCTTCTATCTTATTTGTGAAATTAAAGTTTCTGCCTATATGATAAGTTAAAGTATATTGTTTATAATTTCATATGGTCTAGACTTCAATGCTAGTTTTATTAACAAAAAGCATCTTGTGTAATATTTTAATTAGTTTATTGCACCCTATTCCAATATTCTCATTGATTAAGTCTAAAATGACAATAATATTCCTGAATTGTGGAACTTATATTGATTGAAGAAAGAAAACAGAATATCCTCTTTATAATAATAAGCTAAAAGAAAATACGCAAGAATCTACAACATTGAATTAATACGAGCTAAATGCAAAATACCCCTTGTGCTTTGCCTAACTAACAAAAATACCCGATGTTAATTTTTTATTAACAAAAAAATTCATTTGAAATTCCTTCATAAATTATAGGGGTTTTTTTGTTAATTGTTTAAGTAAACAGGAGGGCTATTGTCGATTCTCAAAGTTAATAGGGGGTATTGATATTTTTTAGGTACAGAAGGATGTTTTTATATCCTTTGATGGGGGTATAATTGTCATTTCGACTTGGGAGGGTTTTCTTGGCTAATCTAATAAAAGAAGAGCACATGGGTTTTTTTGATAGACAAAGCATAAAGAGTGTTCTTAAATTTCACTCAATTAACACACAATTTTTTGCTCAATTAGTTCCAAGCAAACAAATAGTTTCGAAATTTTTGAGAAACTTTTCGATATTTTCGATAAAAATGATTAAAATTTTGATCCACGTAAACAATCAAGCCTTAAAAGAGATACGCCATTGACTTTTTTTTATCACGTGAATTGTTACAGAAACTCTTTATCACCGGCCTAAACCACTGTGGTTTATAGTGTTCTTTGGATACTCAACAAAGGTAGTATATATCGATCATTCCTAGATCCATATAGCTTCAGAAAAAGTACAAAATGTTAATATTTGGACCTACCAATTATCTGCAATTAAGTTTTTGCAAAACATAAACAATGGCATTCCAATCTTCATTAAGCAAAAAAACAAAAACAAATCCATCCATTCTTGCACATATTCAGAGCCAAACAAGGCGTTCGAATCCCGCCTCAGTTATCTGCTCAATGCATCATGGCAATAGCAAAAACAAGATTACTACTTCAAATCCCATCACAAAACAAGAATGATTCTATTTTTCAATCTAGCCTTTCAGAAGAGAATCTAAAGGATATCGAACTAGCAGATAACCTTCTTGAAGTTGCAGAAAAGCTTTCCCTCCAACAGTTAGATTGCGCAGAAAAATTGCTCGACCAATGCTTAGATTATTCTTTCCCTGCTAATAATCCCATTCAAAGAGTTGTCAATTTTTTTTGCGGAAGCTTTAAAGGAAACGACTGATGAAAAAATGAGAAGGGTTGATATAGAAAGAAATATAGTTGACGAAGAAGAATACCTTTTGAACAACCTTACCGCAATAGTAGCTTGTGGACTTAAGCTTCCCTTCAATCAAGTCACAAAATTTGCCGGAATACAAGCCGTTTTAGATAACCTCGGATCAGCTACAAGAATCCATTTCATCGATCTAAGAATCAGAAGCGGTTCTCACTGCATAATCTTAATGCAAGGTTTATCTAATCGGAAAAATTGTAAGCTCGATCTGCTTAAATCACAGCAATCGGAATATCAAAATACGAGCTTGAAGAAACAAGGAAAAGGCTATCATCCTTTGCTGAATCTTTGAACTTACCTTTCTTATTACAAACAGTTATATCAGAAATGCAAGATCTCAAAGAATAATCATTTTACCTCGAGGACGATGAAGTAGTAGCTTTGTAATCGGGGCTAATCCTACATTCTTTGTTATCATGCCTTGATAACTTGAAATCTTTCGTGGGATTTGTGAAGAAAGTACTCAAGCCTTGTGTAATGGTAGTGACTGAGATTGAAGCAGATACTGATACAGAGATCTTTATGAATCGATTTCATGAGGTTATTAGTTTTACGAGTGCGGTTTTGATTGCTTTGAAGCTTGTTTAATATAGGGAGGTATTTGAAGAAGTGTTTTTTATGCATGCGAAAGGAATAGTATTGTTGCAGAGAATGAAGAGAGGAGTCCAAGGTACGCGAGAATCGATTAATGGAGGGAGTTTTTAGGAGGATTTGGGATTTGTGTCAGTCAAGTCTATTGGTCAAGACATGTGAATGCTGGAGGAGTTGTACTTTGGATATGAATGGAAAATGATTAATTTTGAAGTGGAATGGAACTCCTATTGAGTCTCTTTCAGTTTGGAAATTCCAACATCAAGTAGCAGAATCTAATTAGTTTTGTTCTAAAACTTTTGTAATGCATCATCAAATCTATTTATGAAAAGGAAATAAAAACATATCAGATCCATCTAATCTCCGCGTCTATAAAAGATCCTTATTTTGATAGTGGTAAGTTTTCATTTCCTTCAATCACTTGATCTCTTACAAATGTTATTGCAGATTAGATTACATACATGAAACATGATGTTCTTATTAGTTTTAGGTGCAGTTTAGTACAAGAACTGCACAACCGTGGGGTTCTACTTCTGCGGATAATGACTCTTTTATAACACCAAAGTCTTTCCCACTCCATTCTTCTCTGCATTTGCAAGAAGCGGTACTAAAATGTTCACGAGGAAGTGCCTTAGCCAAGTCTACCATCCTCATTGATATTACAGCCTTTTCAAGATCCAAATTGAAGAATGCGACATATATTTGACCTAATAAAAGAAAAATTAACTATATATTAGAATGAAGTTGGGTAGAATTACTCTAATCTAACACCTACCAAGCCAGAGCAACTACACAGGAAGTTCATAACCTTGACTCGATTAATCGACACAAGACTAAAGAAGTCACATTTTGTGTTGTAAACTAACCATGAGTGTAAAAGACAAACCTTTTCTTCCAGTTGCAATCCAAGCTCGAGCTCCGTTAGAATCAGATGTAACTGCTTGGATATAAATTACTTACCAAGTTTAGGTACAATTAAATCATTCGTCATTGCTTAATTAAAGATTATACATGTATATATCAGTATATGATTACATCACCTTTGTGTCTCCTCATATATGCACATAACCCGGAATAGCTATTTGTCAGGGTACCATTATAGTTGAACTCCCACATCTGTTTAAATCGAATCAAATGACTAAATTCTTTAGTTCAAACTTCAAATTCAAGAATAATCACAGCACATGTGAGAAACAGATAAATAATCGGATTTTCTTGAAAAAAATGTGACTTAAAATCACCTGGTTAGCATCCCATTTGCAAGGTGAAAATGAACCCCTTTTCAATTCTTTTGAAGTAAGCTTTTTATTCGGAGAAGCACCAAGGCAAAAGTCTGCACTCTGTGTCTTCATTAAATGGGCTTTACCATCACATAGATGTTTATTTGTCACATATTCATCTCTGCATACAAGATTCATAAACTGATATAAATACAAGTCAATAAGTTACGACAACCTTAAAGAAAGAGATAGTATAAAGGTAAAGATTTATTACAAAAACAAATGAGATCTTCTTTTGTATAGGCAGAAAGGTTCTTCACGTAAAATACTCGAGTTTGCTTTCCAGCAGACTTGTTCAAGATCGCCTTTGATAGCTCTAGCATGCCACCCTCTTGCATTAGCATCTTTGCAGCTAGTGAGCCCCATAATAGGGCTTTCCAAGATGTTGTGACCCTTCACATTTCTTACTCGATGAGGTTTTGTGCTTGAAATATAAGGGAACTGCAAATTTGTAAGATGAAAATTAATTAGATGTGAATTCTGTCTGTGTCTCATGATAAAGTGAAGGGACGTGCCTCCTTATTGTTTGAGCTGAATGAGTTTATCTCTAGGAGAGTTGGATTGGTGATTAGACCAAGTGTTGACTTGTCGAGATTTCTCATATCTCCTCCAAACATGAGAGGAGACTTGGCCATGGCCCACAATGCCATCTGTTCATAATTTCACACTTATATTTGTCGCAACAAGTTTTGAATATTGTAAGGGGATTTAGGAGTTAGTATGCGCAAATACCTGAGTTCTTTGTTCATCTAGAGTAAGTTTACATTTCCTATGAGGACCTTCATTTGAACCTATCAACAATAGACGCAAAGGGTATTCAATCGATATATGTAACAACGTATTTTAGTATCAAATAGTCAATTGATATATTTGTTTGAGACTGATCTAGGTAATAATTTTTCATTTCAGGAAATAAATGAAAGTAAATGGATTTAGTTTTGTTACCTGGATCAGTAAGCCATCCCAATGGTAGCATATCTAAGTCCGGCCACGACCTTCCACTCAACCCTTTAGCACCAATCATATTGGCAGCAGAAAAATCCCTAATTCAAACGTAAATCAAGGAATTACTAGGTAATAGTAGACGTGCGTAAGAAATATATGGTAAAACGAGTAGCAAACAAGAATATGATGATGATAGAAACATCAGAAATTCTACCGAGAAATATCAAAATGGGAAGAAACATCTCTCCAAGAATCCCAATCATCCCCTGTAACTCTATACATATTGACAAGACCACTTATATCTTTCGCCATAGCTGGTGTAACACTACTTCCAGGAGATAATGAATACAGGATTGGATGGTTAAGTTCCGTCAAAATCTGCACATTAAACATCAGGAGAGTAAAATACGCTTTTTTTTTTGGTTTATATAAAAGTAACTAATGTTTCGTCATTACCAATTTTGTCGAAAATAAGAGTACAAGGACATGATGCAGTTATTATACCTTTGAAACGTAGCTTATCTCATTTATGTCCAAATCCTCACCAAATACACAGTCATGTTTAACTGGCAACAAAAAGAAGCACTTGGCATGTTTGAAATAGTAACAAACTTAAGGTCAAATTTCTTAGTTTTCAACTTTTTCCTAATGAAATTACTCTAATATTACCAAAATCGACACCCCATTCAGCATATTGTTGATAAAGTGACCTCAAAAATGCTTTTCCAGCTCCTAAATTGGTATTCACACTCATGAAACCGTTTTGCATCCAAGCACACTTCCTCTCCTTTATTCCTATGTCCTTCGCGTGCCATTGCTTTCCAGATTCTTCATAAGCTTTCCCCTATCATTCAATATAGTAAAACCAGTTTATTTAATTACAAAAAAACCAAAATCGAGATACTCTTAAGCCAGGATTAGCTGCATAATTACCGTGGCAGTGTCGAGGATAGGAGTGTTTGCATTGAAAGCTTGAGTACTAATACCTCTCATAACATGAATTCCGAATTTCAATCCCATTTTATGAACCATATCAGCCACTTCAGTGAACCCTTTACCACCTCTAGAAGAAGGCCATCTATCCGGGTCCGGAACCATTCTCCCCCATTCATCAATTACGTCGAATCCAAGAGAATCAACATATGCACCTTCCACTTTCCTCCGATACCAAAGATAATCAACCACCACATACTAAATTCATCATAAAAAGGTAATCATTTAGCACAACATTAAGCACAATTATAAACTACTATTTAGACTAGTTAAGTACCTTATATCCATGACTCAGAAGACTTTTAGAGACAAGCTCTGCATTTTGTAAGAACTCTTCTTCAGAAATTGTCCAACAAAATGAATCATAAGAGTTCCAACCCCTTGGTGGTGAGTTAGAATCCTCTGTCTCTTTTAAACACTCTGTTCCTAAAATCAACCTGATAAAATGCAAAAAGTCAACAATTTTTTTTCCTTATTTTTTTTGTTGAAATCAAAATAGCTTCACAATGAAATTAAAGTGATAAATTGTAATTACAAACCATTGAAGTAAAAGAGTGGATATAATGGTTAGAAAGAGAGAACAGAGAGGAAACACTCTCATTCTTATCATACAAATGGGATTTCAAGAATTGGATATGAAGGAGATAGATAAAGTACAGAATTTTTCTGGGGTTCTTGAATTGAGGAAAGGGATTTTTATGGTGATGATGCATGTTTAAATGCGTTGTGCATACGTGTCACGTGTCTGAGAAAGGGAGTAATGAGATGATGTCGTCGCAGGTTGATGTTCAGAGGAGGTGAAAAGGATGTGTCCTGTAAGGCTGTAACATTTGTCGGTTTACCGTTAGGTGGAAACTCATGCCATTATTAAATACCATATATTTGATCGCATTAGGTAATTACAATTAACAAATTTAATGCAAAGCACAATAATTGTAGAATTTTTGTTTTTATTAGATATAAGTTCTGGTATATTATTTCGTGTATCCGCATGAATGTTATAATGCAACATAAAAATGAGTTTATATTATATACAATTTAATTTTGTTTATCAAATGTAAATTAGGAAACTGAGCTTGAAATCAACTTATTCCGAAATATAGAGATTACATATAATATTTTTGTTTGAGCTGCAACATGCTCAACTTTGCTATGAATGCATAAAATAATTTTTCTTTATCCTACCAAGCCATCACGAATTGAAAATTTTAACTATTTTAAATTAATATAAAAATTCAAATATATGGATGTCCTTATCTTGACAGATTGAGCGGAAATCTCATAGACAAGATTTTTTTTTTATTCGCTATTAATCAAATATATTTCCTTCATGGCTCGTTATTAGGCCATCTCCAGTGACTCCTTAGCCTAGTTCCAGCTTCCCCTCAGCTAGGGGTGGGCATTCGGTATCGGGTTTCGGGAACCCGTCCCGTCCCGGTCGGGATTTTGTAGTTTGGGACGGGAAGTATGATTGATTTTCGGGTTTCGGGAAACCCGAAAACCCGACAAACTAAATAGGGACGGTATTCGGAAAATATTTCACACCCGATTGGGAAAATCGAATCCCGAATTTCTTATCATACAAAATAAATTACCCATTTCAATCAATCTCTTACTCCCAAACTCAAGCCCCATCACCTACCACATGGTCTTGAAATTAACAATTCATGACCATAAAGAAAAATATAATGCTATGAAGGAGCAAAATAAAGAAAAGTGTGATATTTCTACCATATAGGAGTTTAAAATTATTATTTTAGGGAAACCCGAATCCCGATCCCGAAAACCCGATATTTATCGAGAAACCGAGATACTGGGACCAAGTCAATTCAAATGGAATTCGGGTAGTAAAAATCAAAACCCGAATCCCAAAAATCCCGTCCCGAATTACCCGAAATCCCGAAATCCCGTCCCAATCCCACCCCTACCCTCAGCTCAGTCCAGCTTCCCCTCAGATTCCAAGTCTAGCTTCCCCTTTCCTTTTTATAAGTCATCTCAAATGACTCAATCTATCAATTCCATTTAATTCCAATTCTCATTTTCCCCACTCTCACTTAATAATAATAATAATAATAATAATAATAATAATAATAGCAATAATAATAAAAATTAAACAATAATAAATAAATAAATAATAAATAACAATATTGATAATGGATAATAATACGCAAACCGATTTGGGAATAATAAAAAATAATTTAAGATTGACATTAATAATAAGAAATAAAATTGGTACACAACAATACAACAATTAAATAGAGGTCAACCGTGAATTTCAAACCGCTTAGTCGAACATGTGTGGGCAATACACGGTCCAAATGGTGATCATATGTAATCGTATTTATTTTAGATGTCTAACTATTTCACCCAAGTGTTTCACTATATAATTGTTAGGGTTATATCGTTTTTAATTTAACGAATCATATGTAAGCTTCATTAAGTTCTTTTAAAGTTTCATTTTTATTAATTAAATTAAATTTGAGTTTCTAATAATTAACTTTTTAAAAAATAATACACAAATTAACTAAAACTAAAATTAAATAAGAGTTATATTTTAATAAATATTTAAAAAAAAGGGTTTTAAAATTGGTACACAATAATACAACAATTAAATACTTGATTGACATGATTTGAGAATAAAATAATTTAAGATTGACATTTACTTTCCCAAAATTATACACAAATTTAAGGATTTTTTTTAAAAAAAAAAGGTTTTTATTAAATTAAAACAAAATAAATTAAATTTGAGTTTATTAAATAAGAGTTACATTTTTAAACTAAAAATTAACTTTTTAAAAATAATAACAAATTAACTAAAACTAAAATTAAATAAGAGTTACATTTCATTTAATTAGGTATTTTAAAGGAATTTTTTTTAAAAAATAAAAGGATTTTTATTAAATAACAAATAAAAAAAAAATTAAAAAAAAAAAGAAAGGGTCAACAGGTGGCCAACAAGTGTCGGCCACCTGCTGGCTGGGCGGGCGAGTGCGGTGCATCAGATCGATGCATGAGGCAATGGGAACACCCACTGCCTCATGCATTGAGCGATGGATCAATTGAAAAAAGGAGAAAATCCATTGATCACCCTTTGAATAAAAAAACTTCACACATTTCACCTCCCCTAAGTTTTCAACCCCTTCCCCTTGAATCATAGGAGATGCCCTTATATGTTCCCCATGCATTTCTTTCAATTTCTGACCTGGACATAACTATAATAGCTAGCCTTGAATGAAATCAAAATCAATGAGAATGAACCCGCATTAGTACTTACATATGACTTGTAATTCGCAATCAATAGGAAAGATTTGTGGCCTCTTTAAGCAGAGACAATTAGTTATAAAAGTATTAAAATGTATATGAACATCAAACCTATTGATTGAATATAACAGTGACAAAACTAGAGCATTTCTCAAGACAAATAAGATCCAAGACACATATATCCAAAAGAGTTGCTATATATCACAATTTTCAATTTACATAATTTCATATAAAAGCAACATTAAAAATTCTGAATGAATGGTGTTAGTTTCTGGCTAGCTAGCTATTCAGGAAATGCAAAAATACAATATTATATCTATAAACCAAGCCTTCTTCTTGGTCTCAAATAAGTAGATGAGCCCTTCTGCTGCTGCTTCAACCCAGGCATCGAAACTCGTTGTTCCTCTTTAGCTCTCTTGATTCTCTCTCTCTCTCCGTTCTCTCCCTTCTCCTCTCCTCTTGAGGCTTCCTCAAATTCTCCATCTCCTCCTCCATGGTCGACGATATCTCTTGTTTCTGCTTCTTCGTATTCTCTGGCAATTCAGATTCCTTGACCGGAAATAACATAGGCCCCAACTTAGCCAGCCATTGCAGTTTTGTAGTCAAGATCAGATCATGATACACCACATAATCCGACGGAGTATTACCCAAGCCATATAGAGCACTACTCGGGTGCAAGTGACACGGCATTCCATTTTTGCAGTTAACATACTCCCCCACCCCCACCCACCCTTTGAATTGAGCCGCATTATGAAAATAAGCACAACATATTGCTTTTCGGACCACATCCCAATCAAACCCACGCGATGTATTAGGAATTTTCAGTTTTTCTACAATATCTAGTAATTGGGATCTCGCCTCTCTAGCCTTGCGTAATCCCTTGACGTGGAGAAAATTGTCATCACACCAATCACCACGACATTGATTGGCTTCCCATTGTAGGTACACGTTGAGAAGCGTAAGGTGGTCCGACTCTGGCACAAGGAATTTCTCCCCGGCGGAATCACTTTCCTCTACTCTATCCTTGGGTCTAAAGAAAACAAATGGTACCGAAAGCATTGACACGATAGTCAAAACTTCATTTACGCATCCTATCTGCTCACCCATTAGAAGCATTTTAGCAAGGGGAGGATCAAGGGGGAACTCCACCATTTTCCAACCGAGACCCGTTAAACCACCCACATTGTTCAAAGCACCCAAGAGCCACAGCTGGTACATGGAGTTGAGAATGTTTTCTTGAGGTGGAGGATCCATAAAGTCGAAATCCAGTAAGTTGTCGACTTTTAAAGACTTGAGCAGCAAAATAACATTCCCGAGATTAACCCTCTGGATTTTCGGGACTGGGCTAGGAAGCATTTCATCTAGGTACGCACTCTCCGAGTAAAATCAATAGCATTTTCTAGGTCCGGTTCTTCCAGCACGCTGGTCAGCAGAAGCACGACTAGCAAGGAACACTTGGAGAGCATCCATTCCCATACGAGGATTATAAACCTTTACTTTATTGTAACCTGTGTCGATGACGTGGAAGATTCCATCGACAGTCAAAGACGTATCCGCAATATTGGTGGCAACAATACACTTTTGAACTCCATCTTCGGCTTTCTGAAATATCTTGGCTTGTAGGTCAGAGGGCAGTTGGGAGTATATAGGAAGAATTAGCAGCTTTCAAAGTTCCTTTTTTGAGGAGGCAGTAAGTTGCCCCATGCTTTCGGAAAGAGTGTAACAGGTGGCCTCAATTTCATCCTGACCAGTCATGAAGATGAGTATATCGCCTGGATCAGTACTAGTGTTGTGGAAGGTCATGGCTTGCTTCAACTGGAAAAGTTCTTCCATGAATGAGAAATATAGGTGCACTCCCAAAAAAGTGGGAGAATTTCTGAGCATTAAGAGTCGCATATGTGACGATGAGATTGAAGTAACGACGCCTTGCCAGGACCTTCTTAAGGATCCCAAATAGCACATTTGTGCTCAACGAACGTTCGTGTGCTTCATCCATCACAATGACACTGTATTTTTCGAGATCAGAATCTTTAAGTGTCTCCCTCAAAAGCACGCCATCGGTCATGTACTTAATAACAGTATTGGGGCCAGTCACATCTTCAAAACGTATCGCGTAACCAACTTTATCACCGAGCTCAGTTTCCATCTCCTCGCTGACTCTTTTTGCAACGCTCACGGCTGCTAAACGCCTTGGTTGCGTGCAACCAACAATGCCACCGCCATTGGTTGTGAACTCATATTCTCCGTGCAAATACTGAGTCGGTTGGGTTGTCTTTCCAGAACTAGTTTCACCAACCACAACTACAACTTGATTTTCACGAATCACCTGTAGTAACTCCTCCTGTAAAGAAAAAATAGGCAAACGTTAAACGTAGCCACAAAATATTATGTGATTATCCTAAAATTATATATAGGTTCTAAATTAATTCATTTACTTGTACAAAAAAAAAAGGTTCTAAATTAATTCATTTACTTGTGGAACTTCATGATTATATACTAGTATTAATATATAGATTTTATAATTTTTTCAAGAATATTCATGTCTTATATTTTAGGCCAATCACATGTTGCGGTTCAATTTTATACTCAATTAAAATGAATTATGCATTACTACAAAAATATTAAGATGTGACCATCTTAATTATTTATAGGACCAGTCGGGATAAAATCCAACTATTTATTTGGCCCAGCAAACCCCCATACCCTCAAAAACTCGAAACCCCAGCCAAAATGATTCACGCGGTGGCGAAGCAAGCGGTGACCGCCGTCTCAACTCAGCTGAGTTCACAGCTGCAACAATGGAGGGGCATACGAGTGAAGGTCCGGAACAACAATTTAGATCAAGCGTTGATGATAATGCAGAGGAAGATGCAGTCGAGCGGGATCGAACGGATGATAAAGAACGAACAAGTCAAGCACATCAAAAACTCCGAAAAGCGCGTTTTGGCTAAGAAGAATCTGGAGCGGAGGCTTCGTTCGCAGGACCTCGCTCGCAAGCTCAAAGCCATTCTCGTACAGAAAGTCAGGTACAAATAAATTGTATCCCATATTTGTTTATAATGGTTTATGAATATGGAGTAATTGAAAATTTGGTTTGGAAATTTGAGAAATGTTGTTAAGTTTCTGATTGGTGGTGTAGATCGAGTAGGAAATAGTATTAATGTTTTTAAGTTAAAAAAGTTTTATTTTGGTGGTTTGAACTCTGGAATTTTGATTAGTAATTATACTAATTTTCAAATTTTAATTGATTTTGGGAACTCCGAGATTTAGCCCCAGTTTCTTTTAATGCTTAAGATAAGTTCAGATATGTAGTGTTAAGAAGACCAACAATATAATTTATTGAATGAATGGTGGATTCGTGGAGATGACAATTTTGATGGTGTAAATGTTGAAGAAGTATGTGAATGGAGGCTTAATATTCACATCTCTGGTCTCTCTGCTGCTGTGGTGTGCCGGATGGGTAGGTTGTGGTAGAACTATTTGCTTTATGGTAATTGCTTTAGTTACTATATATAGGGATGTTCGAGAGTAAGTCAGTAACTTCTTTTTATACTTTTCAAGCGAAAGAGGACATGAAAAAGAACACAAATACTGAGGAAATTATTTGTGGATGTTGATTGTCCTACAACAAATGGATGTGAACAATCTCCTATGTCAAGTAACTAGAGGGGGCTACACTCATCCATATATTGATCATTGCTATAATTTGACTTAACTGATCAAACTGTTTTCTTCACTTGGGAAATGAAAATGGAAATGGAAAGATGCGATGGATGGAGTGAATTGCATATTCTCTTGATGTTGCTTCGTTATTGTTCTTCCTTATTATGTAGGTGAAATAAAGTAGAAATAGAGAATCCATGTACAATACATGTGATAAGTATTGGATAAGTTTTGCATTAAATGAAAAGGTTGCTGCATACATGTTATTCTCTTGTTAGTTTTATTATGAGCTGCCAACAATAGCAGAATGCTTTCGGCGAGTGAAATAATGTGTACTATATTCTGTTTCTCGTGCTTGTAGTTCTAGTTAACTGGGCTGGAAATCCTTTCATTTTTCTTTATCTGTATGTTCTCATGTTATAATTCTACTTATTTATTTCAAAACATAACATTCATCATCTTTTTTCTTGCAGGGGTCTCTAAGACTACTTTGTAAAGACTTCAGCATATGTGATTTGTTACTGCCATTTTGCCCTGTTCTTTTACTTCTTAATACCAGCGCATTGTAACTATGATGTGCAAATAGACGATGAATCGGTGCTGAAATGCTTTATTGCTTTATTTTGACATGGATTAGATGTTCAGGAGTTCAACTGTCTCTGGGTAATTGTCAAGGCATTGAGAGTTAGTGGACATCATATAATTATAATGCTATTTTTTTTCTTTTGTGCCAACTGAAAAACATTGTTGGATTTTTGTTCCCTCCTTAAAACTGTAGTTCTTCATTCCATAATTGTTTTGCTTTAATTACTTTGGTTTTCAGTAAATCATTTGTTCAAATCAGTAATAGCAATACAACACTTTCATTTCCAAAATGTACATAGAAGATCCAACAATCTCTTTTCATGGTGAGTGAGTTTGAGTGTTTTCTCAATAAGGGTAGCGTCTCTTCCATGTAATTTCCTTGCAATTTGAAGAAATCAGAATATGTCAAAATACATTTTGAATTGGACTCATTTAAGTCCAAGTAGTGCATTGTTTCTGCCCGAAAAGGTAATGTTTCAATTCTGAACGGATGCATAGGTTGAACCCAAGCAAGCCTGTGTCCTTTTTAACCAATGTGGAATAATAGCTCTTGCGTATACAATTGGAATTGAACACACTTCAATGTACCCAAATTTTAAGGACATTTTGTATCAACTTTATTCATGGTATTGAATAAGTAAATATATGGAATTGATCTCCACGTGAAGCTATGTGCTTTTTGATTTAAATTGCAAATATGAATGTACCTCACTCAATCAACTATTGAAAGTTTGCATTTAGATATGGGCTCAAAGTCTCAAACCCATGAATATGACCTGAAAACCATAAAACCCAACGGTCTTATCTGAACAAATTTCCAATTTATCCAAAAGAAAAAGTGACAACCTTATGTTCTACACTCTTTAAACTTTTCAAATTTGCTAGAAAGATGAGTATAATTTCTAATGCTTTGATGTAATTTTATTGGAACCAAATAACTAATTTATTTTTTCCTTTGAACTAGATTTGAGTTTCACGTTACTTGCGTGTGATAAGTGTTTTTTTCTTCAATATCAAGCTTGGAATGATTTCTAAACTTGATTTTTTTTTTTAATTAAATCAATTAAGGGTGAGTTTGACATGGTGATTGGGTCTGCGGAAAATACTTTTGTATATCTATCGTGATTTTAAGAGTGTTTGTGTCCCTCGATGTAATAAAGTTTGATCAATCGTGATTTTGTGTGTTTGACACCGCCACCATAATTACTTTTGAGATTTTCAATCACCGAAAATCATGCTTTTTCAAAAGCAACTAAATTATAGTTTTTGCAAAAGCAATGATTTTATGGTCATTATATATTATAAAATTTGATTATGATAAAATCAGTTATTGTAGAATTGTTTTTCAATCGCTAGCCCAATTTTTTGGACAAGTTTCAATTAAACTGAACTCGAAGCTTTTTCTAGTAAATTTAGTTGGTCTACCTTATTTTTTAAATTTAGGTCCACAATTAATATTATTTAAATAATATTTTTTGTGTAAAAATATTTAATAAACAACATAAGCTATTTAAATATAATTTATTAACTAGTAACAGAACAGTAAATGACTTTTGGCCCATGTTTGATGTTTCAATTAACTTTTCTCATTTTGTTTATACCAAACGCAGCATAGTAGACAGTGCGAGTGAGGACTTGACTAGTGGAGAGGTTTTCCGTAGTCTGTCCGAGGGTTTAAGAAATTAAAGAAGAAAACTGAGTGAGAAAGAAATTGGGGGAAAATCTATCTACTCCTGCATGCGGCCATGGACGAGAGCAAGAGAGTTCGCGTGGTATTCAAAGACGATGACATTTTGAACGAAGCACAGAAATCGGAAGGCTTGAAACGTAGCTGGCTTCTGTTGAAACCCCAACAACAACACGCCACCATTTCCGACGTGGAATCTCATCTCCTCCACGCTTTTCAACTCCACAATTCCTGCCCTAACGGCCTCCTCCTCACTGTAAATATGCCTTTTTACGAATTATTTCTCAATATAATAGATTTTGCTTTGTATATGTTTTAAATCTGTGAATGTCTATCATATTATTGGATTTTCTTGTTCCTGAAAAAGATCCTCTTTGATTATGCTACACTATATTGTGTATTTATTGACAAGTTACTAGAAAGTTGGTGCAGCTCATGAAAAAGGTTTAGTTTTGAGTTATTTTTGGGTTTATATCTAATTTTGAATATTTTATTATAGATATCTGGTTTTGTAGTACCACCGTTTGAATCAACTT
Organism: Penstemon davidsonii; assembly: GCA_034814905.1. Lineage (NCBI taxonomy): Eukaryota > Viridiplantae > Streptophyta > Magnoliopsida > Lamiales > Plantaginaceae > Penstemon > Penstemon davidsonii. Next base: position 31,552,160 of record JAYDYQ010002533.1, on the reverse strand, counting down.
GCATTTTAAAAGACAATGAAATTATCAGGTTAGTTCACTTAACTTGTAATTCTTTATTCAAAAATAGAAATTTGGATCTCCCTTTTTTTGTCTATGTTTATGGAAATCATGTCTTTTGGATTATAACTAGTTCTTATTTTTGGAGTCAGAGTAAGGAAGAAAACGAACATTTTACATTTAGCGGGAAGAAATGCTGCAAATGAACTTGAGAAATTAGAAGCTGTAGTGGAGCAGCAACCTGCAAAGACTGGTGGTGTTTTGCTTTTGGCGAATGAGGAGTTTGTGAAAGAAAAAGGAGGTTATGAGAGTGAAGAGGAATCGGAAGATGACCTGTTAGAAGATGTGGGAAATCCTTTAGTCAGAAATGCAGATTCCAAAAATCGGAAAAGGAAAGCTGCTGAGAAAATACGAGGCTCTAAGTATGTGTGCACTTACATGGTTTAATTATCCATATATTATTTGCTCTTGCTGGTATTATTTCATAAATACTCATCCGCATCCATGGGAAATGTAGGAAGAAGAAACAACGTTGTGAGGCTCCTGGAGATGATGCAAATGATGTACCTACAAACTCGTCTAAAGGTGGAGTGCTTAAGAAAAGGAAACTCATTTCTCTGAAGGAGAAAGAAACTGATTCAAGTTCTGAAGATGATGTGGAAAACAAGGAAGAAAGTGCTAAACTAAGTGACAAGAGTGATTTGCCTGTGCCTGGGACTAAGCGGTAATCGATATACAAGCTGTTTTTCGTTCTAGAAATATTTTAATCAAACTTTATCTTTTTTTATTACTATCTTTAACTGTTTAAAATACAAGGTCCAAGAGAACCTTATAATGGAAAACTCTCTATCGTTAGGCATATCAAGAAACAAACAAAATCATAATTCAACTTGTATCCATCTTCAAATCTTGGCTTTTGATGGTTTCCAACTCTATGCATATCTCTTATTCATGAAACGCACTACATGACTCGCTAAGAAGGATTAGTAGTGCTAAACCATCTCATTTTAACTTCAAACACGAGAAGAGTTTTACAAACATGGAGTTATACAGATTAGAGAGGGTCCTAAAAGTCTACATGCTCTTGCTATTTACTCCCTCCGTTTTTTTTTATTTGTCGCTTTGGCAAACTTTTTTTGTTTACTTTATTTGTCGTTTTAGGATTTTCAATGTAAAATTAATGTTCTTTTACCAATTTTCCCTTCTTACTAATATTTGTCATTAATGCTAATTAATTCTAAGATTATTTGATTTAAAGGGTATTTTGGAATTTTTGCTTATAAAAAGTGCTATTTATGACGTTCCTTAATTTGTGTGCAATCCTCCAAAACGACAAATAAAAAAAAACGGAGGGAGTAGATTGAAGTGGAACATTCTTTTGAAAAGTTCAGAATCTGCGGTTTCGTGTCTATAGCTGCTAATATTTATTTTCTGACCGGTCTCTTACATTTTTTTCCCTCGGTAAACTGTTGTATTCAATTACGTATGCCCGTTTGGGACTACTCCTGACTTGGGCAGGGGAAAGAAAATAACTACAAGAATTGACATAGCTGGTTTCCTTCTTGTACTGGTAATATTTTATTTTTAAAGAAGGTGTTTTAACTAAGACATTCTGAGATTGAACCCTAGGGCTCCATGAACCCTTGAGAAGTTTTGCTGTTAAACCTCTCTTAAAGGGTCATAAATTACTAAAAGGAAAAAGTATAAAGTCAAGGAAAGCCTAATGACATTCCTTGAACACTAATGGTGAATTAACTAAAAAGAAAGGAAATACATTTTTAAACACTGATTAGCAGCTCTTGGGAAAAAATGAGCTGTTAGAGATTCAAAAGAATGAAAGATGAGGTCTTCAAAGAGATAAACTGACGTTTTATATGAGGAAAATGTAATGGAAAACGTCTCTTAAAGAGAGTGAGAAGGAAATGCCTTAAAAATTCGTGAGCTGCCAAGGATATTGTAGGTTCAAATATTTAACATTAATAGGGTTCCAAATTGAGTGAAGTTATCATATGATTGAGCTAAACTAGTGTATATGCATTGATGTCTTCTCATTCTTCTTCTTATTCTCCTTTCTTTTCACCCTGCTCGATTATATATAATGCATCTTTGGGGCTTAATGGCTTATTATATTAATCACCACCCTTTTCAATTTTTTTTATTTTTTCTTGTTTACACATAAATATGCAGAAATGCTGAAGTTCAGGGTAATGGCAAAGAGACTGAGGATGCAAAAGAAACAAAAAAGGTCATCTTCAGTACTATTTATGCAAACTGTTCTTTTTTATTGATAATTTATATAAACTGTTCCTCTGTTCCATTTATCAGTAGCTATTAGCTTTTGGTGGACAAAGTACTAAAAAACAAATTCTGATTGGTGATTCGTTTTTGTTATTGGAGAGCTTGATACTTGGGATACCTAACAAGAATCATGTAGTCTCAACTCTCAAGAGATGTTTTAAATAAAAAGCTCTGTTTTTTTCTCATTAAAATCACTTCCACTTTCACAGCATGGCATTCCCTTATTTCACTCTGAAATTCCCCTTAGGGTGTCGGTTTAGAGATTCTCTGCACATTTAAATGCATAATAGAGTTCACCTTTTGGAGGCATGGTTTATATGATACTTAGTTACCTTCTTTATTATTGAAATTCATTTCTGAAAAGTAGTTAGCTGTGATGCTATGTTTCTCATAATTCCTGCTCTCATTTCCAAGAACTAACTGTAAAAGTGCTGTATTTGTCTTGCAAGTTGCAGGTTCCAAGTAGAAGTGCTAGACGCAAGTATGCGAAGAGGCGGTGGATGCGAGGAAATGGCAAATATTCAAAGAAAAATGCAGTCTGCGGAATCGGAGGGTCTGGTAAGCTATCAGATACTTATCTAAACTTGTCAGAGTAATCTAATGTTTTTCAGACACTAAGTTGGCGTAAGTTTGCAGCGTAATTGGAAGGAGGGACCATGCTAAAGTTGAAAGAAGCAATGGTGGCCAGTTTAAAAGACCGGTAAGTGAATCATACTTTCTTAACCGTTAACACCTTTGTGATGGAAAAATGAATACCTCAAACTTACAGCAAAAGTGGAAAAAACAAGCTACTGCTGAAAGAACTGAGGAGGATGGCCAACCAAAGGGACTGGTGAGTTATCATCTTTGCTTAGTGCTGTCGGTTTTTTTGCCGCGATTGTAATTGATACTGAGTACCTAGCAAAATATGCTGCTAGACTATACATTGGAAGCAATCACCTCAGAATAATCTGTTTGTTAAGGGCAAAAAACTTCAACAACGAAATCAAAATGTTTATTTTCATGAACTTACCAATAAAAATGGTGATGGAGCTGAACAACCTAATCAAAGTGATAATGGACACGAATGGTCAAATCAAAATGCTGATGGGCATGAACAGGCAAATCAAAATGATGACATACATGAACAGCCAAATGAAAAGAATGTTGATGTACAAGAACAGACAAATCAAAAGAATGGCAATGCACAAGAACAGTCTAATCAGAATGGTGATGCATCTGAGCAATCAAATAAGAAAGTGATGAGGGAAATGAAGTTGTTCCCATTGTAATAAGGCCAGGACACATCCGCTTTGAGCCTTTAGAGAAAGGTTTTACTCTCTGTCTTTGTGCATCTGTGTTCTTAACTATGTATTTATATAGAAGATAGTGATGGTTATAATTAATTTTTTATTATTGTTTCACCCGATTAGCTAATTGATAGAATTATGATTCACTGGTATTGACCCCCTTTGATTACAAACCAACATCATGTTTTCTGGCCTTGTGATTTTGTTTCGAAGTGACTTAACATCTTTTCCAAGTTTTTATCTCTTTTGCTGCTAGATTTCTGAGTGCAGAATCACTTAATAATAGCTTTTTTAATGTTTCGTCTTATTGAGAGGCCCAAATTTCATGTTGATTTTAGGAAATTGAGTCGCCTATTTGCCTTCTTGGATTACATGCCTTATTACCTACAGATTTCTCATATATGAATTTTTTTTGATGCAGAACAAACGGTCCAGCAAAAGCATGTACCTATGGTATGTTTTATTGCTTAGATTTAGATGTTGGTTTGGCCAATATTTGTATATTTTGTTGTATCCCTTTCGAAAAAGTATCCTCCTCTGGGTTTTCTTTAGGACTTCATCTCCTTTGGTCGGGCAGATGCACACACTAAAATATATCTTTACTGCAGTATATAATTTACTAAAATTTAGTTTGTGGGCTACTGAATAAGCTGTAAATACACTGATTTATGTTCTTCCTCGCTAGTGATGTTGTTCATTAGGTTTGAGGACATTTTCCAGACATTTAGATCCTAGAGTTTTATAACATTGAATGAGGTTGTATTATATATGAGCCTTTTATGCTTGTGAGATGACCTTACTGAAGTAGCGTGAGAGGGAGACTTGTGTTGCTGACCCGGGCCTCAAGGCTTTGATGAGTTGAGTGCACTGGAGAAATAGTTTTTTTATGAAATAACATTAATAATTTCAACCACCATGGAATAACAGTAGCAACGTACGTTTCTCTTTTTAGGCAGGACCCAATTAGCCGTTGGCAAAACATTTGTATTGACTTGTTAAGCAAATCATATCATATATTTTAGGGTGCCATGTTTGCTCAATAATGAATATTTGACTTCTTCATCAGGACAACTTCCAGTGGAACGGAATTACTAGCAAGAAGAAGGGCCAAAAATGGGGGAGTGAAAATTATTCATTTTCTTCAGGAAATGACCATAAAAATCGAGACAAAGATCATTCCGAAAGCGACAAAAAAGAGAAACAACTGCAACCGAGTAATTGATTTTGATAAGCTTCCACCTCTTCCTAGCATGCCTAAGGGTAAGATCCTTCTATTCTTTTTCCAGTTGTGGGCTTTTATGATTTGCTGACATGAACAATCTAAATTTCCAATGAGTAGTATTCTTACATATCTTTCTATAGCTTATATTAGCACCCCCTTCCCTCCAAACAATGTTTCTTACACATTCTTCCTATCTTATATATTACACCTCCCCCATGCTGACATGTGGGATGTAGAATTGTTAATGCATTTGTCAAAACTAACATTTAAAGCTTCTGGGTGGGATTTCGCCTGCAAACAAACAAACAAACAAACATACCATCTTTATTCTCTAATCTGAATTATTTAATTTCATGCGTTTGTGCAGGAGGAGATCTCATTGCCTATCGTGTACTGGAGTTATCATCATCTGGGACCCCTGAGCTATCAGATTATAGAGTATGACTGAATTCTAGAGGATACAAATAATACATTTCCTTACTATTTGACGCCATCAATAGGCTTTTTAAATTTCCTTTTCTTTTGAATTAGGTTGGAAAGTATCTTGGTATGATACCAAATCCGATCAAACTCTTTTGGCGCCTGTGTCAGAATATCCAATTGTTTATAAGAAGACTGACGAGGATGAAGATCTACTACAGCCAGCTAACTCCCTTTATAAAGAAGATGGTTCATTACAGGTAAGCTTTGCAGATCATGATCATTCTTTAATATGTTCACTAAATCCTGATTTACAATAATTAGCCTACTGCAAATGCTGAGTATGCTACTTCTTCGATTGTATTGTCCACTATCCAATTTATGCAGATTGACTTTTTATCGCTTATGATGTTCGTATCATTAATGGAGGCCTCTACTTGGGTAAGTGAAGTTCCTGTAGGCAAAGAAAATTGCACCAAAAACAGTGTCTCCAAGCACCAATGATGAACAAACAGTGATATCCAGTTCAGGTATGTGTCACTGTTCATTGCAATGCTTGAAATTTAATAAATTAGATTGTGTAAAGATCTCTAGTGAAAGCCACGGTGAATACCTCCATTCTAAAAATGTGTGGGGGGGGGGGGGGGTGGGGGGGGGGGGGGGTGGGGGGGGGGGGGGGTGGGGGGGGGGGGGGGTGGGGGGGGGGGGGGGTGGGGGGGGGGGGGGGTGGGGGGGGGGGGGGGTGGGGGGGGGGGGGGGTGGGGGGGGGGGGGGGTGGGGGGGGGGGGGGGTGGGGGGGGGGGGGGGTGGGGGGGGGGGGGGGTGGGGGGGGGGGGGGGTGGGGGGGGGGGGGGGTGGGGGGGGGGGGGGGTGGGGGGGGGGGGGGGTGGGGGGGGGGGGGGGTGGGGGGGGGGGGGGGTGGGGGGGGGGGGGGGTGGGGGGGGGGGGGGGTGGGGGGGGGGGGGGGTGGGGGGGGGGGGGGGTGGGGGGGGGGGGGGGTGGGGGGGGGGGGGGGTGGGGGGGGGGGGGGGTGGGGGGGGGGGGGGGTGGGGGGGGGGGGGGGTGGGGGGGGGGGGGGGTGGGGGGGGGGGGGGGTGGGGGGGGGGGGGGGTGGGGGGGGGGGGGGGTGGAGAATCGAATCACAATCCAATTTCATAATCAAATCCTCAAAATCACTATGTCTAGCAATCAAGAATCAATAAATTTCACCTCAAAGTTGGCCAAACCATAAGACGAACAATAAGCACAAAATCGGATTAATGAACATATATGAGCATCATATCAATCATCATATCATCATTTAATCAAGAATCAAATATAGGATCAATAAAACCCAAGAAAAGAGGAATTAGCTACTCATAGCATTAAATAAATCATCCAATACATTAATGAAAGCCATAAATGTAAATGAACAAAGTAATAAGAGTTAGAGTAAGCTTAGTGGTTGAAATCTTCAACAACTTCTCCCTCAAGCCTTTTTGTCTTCAATGGAGAGTAGAAAAGTGAAAGTGTGTCAATGGAGAGTAGAAAAGTGAAAGTGTGTCAATGGAGGCTATGAGTTGGGGAAGAAAAAGTTGTGTAAAGTTTTCCACCTTCTTGCCCTATTAGCAAGAGAAACAACAACACAAAAATGCCTAAGTTACCCCAAAAACTATGGTAACAAAGACCAAAAAGTCCCCCAAGATGCCAATATTTACAAGTGGGATCAAATGGGGACTTTACAAAAAACCCCATGTGCTGCCGCAGCTGCAGAACTGCTGGAAGCAGGGACTCACTGCGGTGCGTTTTATGTGCACCGCGGTGAGATATGGGCAGTGAGTTTTTTGCTCTGCCACACTTCCTTCCAAGCAGCATATCTTTTGATTTCGAACTCCGATTGTGGATCCGTAAAGTCCGTAGAGTAGCTGACTCCTTCATATATAGCATACTAAAATTTCAGCTCATTTGGATCAACAATGATATAGTTGTGCATGTTTTAGTGAGGAGCTATCTACATTCTTGCAATTTCCTTCGGGTTCTCTTTTCTTTGAAGCTCTTTTAGTGCAAAGGCATGACTTGCATCTACGGCCACAGAGTCTTGATTTGATGGAATTGCAGTTAATCATATCCCCTCGGACTTCTCTTTAGCCTTGCAAAATCCTCAAACCTACAAACAGAACAACAAGACAAAAACTACGAAAAACAAAAGAAAACAAACAAAAGCCTAAAGCTAGGCCAAAAGACAAAAACAAGCAAAAGGCACACAAAACTCGGATCAAAGCGAGTATTTTGGGCTTAAGAAAGCACGTAATAACGGCGTTTTCACGGTGTTATCACACCCCCAAACTTAAACACTTGCTCGTCCTCGAGCAAAGAAAGCAAAAACAAATTCTAAACGTGCACGCTTAAGATCAAAATGCCAAAACTTAACACTTTCAAATTATTTCTCAAACAAGCTCCACGTGTGTGTGTGATGGCTTCGGTTAGGTTCTATTTTAGGTGAATACGCCCCAATAGATTAAAATCATCGGATCTACTTGCATGGGCTCCTCACGTTAACTTAGACTATCTCCTGACCTTAGGTTTCAAACCTTATGCTCCAATCACATCGTGAAACTAAGTTGTAGGTAATTTAAGAGTGTTTTCCCCTTTCTTGAACTAATTAACAATTTTAGTCCCTAGATCTTTCTCACATAAATGCTTTTCTTTTGATTTACAATGATGACATAGCATTTCGTGCTTTTATAGTGATTTTACAATACAAATCTAGCACTATTGATGGTTGCTTGTGCTTCTAAACATTTGACTTTGTGGGCTACTAGCACCATTCCTTTCCTTTGTGCATTACAATTGAACTTTTCATTACAACACTTGCACCATTACAACGAAATAGAGTAATTACAAAAACAAGCCATTAATTTATTCAATTGAAGGCTTAGCCTTTCTTTTCTCTCGCAGAAGTGCATACATTTTAGCAACTTCTCTACTCGTTTCTTTTAAGAGCTAGGTGTTCAAAGGTTTTTCATTCTTAAAAAGAGTTCACTCCCCCAAACTTAGGCTATTTTGCTATTTTCACACTTAGTTCAAACTAAAGTTCGGAGAGAATCTAAGTTACACAAAAGGAGTCCTAGAACCTATTATCACTGAAGTTCTTTATCCACCTCAAATACAACCTAGCCTTAGCCAATGTGTTCAAATTTCATAGAAACATGTTCAAATAATAATAAGAATTTGAAAAAAATTGGCGGGTCGACCTAGCATATACGCAAGTAGTTGCGATCTCTCCCCCATCCCCAAACTTAAAATGCACAATGTCCCCATTGTGTGAATTTAGAAAAACGGAAGGAGGTCGAGACGACAAAATCACAAACAAAAGAAAAACAGGCACATAAACAAAACAGCGACAATACAACACAAAATCAAGCGGTAAATGATTGAGCACAACTCTATTAAAACAAGAAAGATAAGGTGAGTGAATAAAATTGAAGTCCCTTTTTTTTTTTTTTTTTTTAACAGTCCTCACCTAGGTGCAAAAAAATTGCACCTAGGTGAGAAAAGGTTGCACCTAGGTGAGAAAAAGTTGCACCTAGGTGTGACAAGAATTGTACCGCGGTGCACAAACTTCTCACTGCGGTGTGACAAGAATTGCACCGCGGTGCACAAACTTCTCTCCCTGGTGTGATTCACGCCAGAGAGAGTGCAAACTCTCTGGAAATTTTGCATTGCGGTGTGTTTAAATGTCACCACGGTGAGAGAAGTGAGCAAACTCTCTGGAAATTTTGCACCGCAGTGTATTTCGAGTTGCGCCGCGGTGCGTTATTTCCATAGAGTTTTCAGTATTTTGAACACAAAACTCATGGCGGTGAGTCTTTATCCTCACCGCGGTGTGAAATAGGTTCAAAATCTGAACACTTTCAAAAACAACAAAATTCAAAAATTCACCTCGGTTTTTTTTATTGGCTCACGTTCACAACTCTCGACTCGCATTTCTATGCTCGATTTCACTACGTTGTCGTGCACAATCGCTACCTACGACAAGACAAACAAAAAAAAGAGAATCATATGACACGACAATACAACAACAAAAACAACACAAAGAACAAAACAACGAAAAGGAAAACAAAAGGCTTGGGTTGCATCCCAAGAAGCGCTTGTTTATAGTCGCGAGCTCGACATGGATATGTTTATACCAGCTTGGGTTACTTTGAATCCCTTTCGGACTCCATTTGACCCTCATTGCTCCATTCTTCATGCCACCGCAAGCTAAGAGCTTAGGAAAACATTGTTCATCCTTCTTTGTTTCCTCCGACTTGATCTTTTTTCTTATCTCTGGATTCTTCTTTCAATGCCTTTTTCTCTTCCTTAGGACCACCTTGAGCGGATTGTCTTTCTTGGTTTCTTTGTGGACTTCATCATTACGTGACTTATTCCTTCTCACCTTGTCAATCATGTAGCAAACATTAGGGGTTATAGAATTAGGAATATCACCGAAAGCATTAAATTTAACCTCCTCGTTTTCTACACGCATAGTGAGTTCTCCTTTTGACACGTCTATGAGCGTTTGTCCCGTGGCTAAGAATGGTATTCCTAGGATGATTGGGACATCTTCGTCGGCTTCACATAAAGTCGGCCGGAAATATGAATTTGTCTACTTTAACTAGCACGTCTTCGATTTTACCCTTTGGGTACGTGATAGAGCGGTCGGCTAGTAGAAGCGTCACGGTAGCCGGTCGAGCTTCTCCAATACCCAATTTCTTAAACACCGACATAGGCATAAGGTTTATGCTTGCGCCTAAATCACACAAAGCTTTCCCTTGATATTTATCTCCAATGGCAATCGGGATGGTGAATTTTCCGGGATCTTTTAGCTTTGTAGGAAGCTTCTTTTGGACCATGGCACTACATTCCTCGGTCAAAGAAACCGTTTCAAATTCTCCAAACCTCCTTTTCTTTAATAGCACATATTTCATGAACTTCGCATACCTCAGCATTTGCTCGAGAGCTTCTACCAAGGGGATATTGATATGCAATTGTTTCAAAATGCCCATGAATTTTTCGAATTGTTTTTCCTCTTTCTTATTTTGAAACTTTTGAGGGAAGGGAGGAGTTGGCTTGCCTGTCGGAACGGGTGTCGAAGGAATTGGTTCTTTGGGTATTTCTTCTTCCAACTCCACTTCATTTGCTATTGGTTCATTATTTCCTTGTTGAACCATATCCTTCTCCATCGAATTCTCATTAGGCATGACCGGGCCTTCATACTCTTTTCCACTTCTCAAGGAAATAGCTTTGCAATGCTCAATTGTCCCTTGATTCGGCGATTCGGTTGTACTCGGCAAAGCCCCCGGGGGTCTTACACTTAAAGCATGTGCAAGTTGCCCCATTTGCATTTGAAGATTTCTTAATACCCCCGAGTGTTCTTGCAACTGTTTGGAAACCTCTTCCAATTTAGAATCATTGTTAGCCATGTATTTGGTGGTGTGCGTCATGAACTCACCAAATGCATCCTCCCATGATGGTTTTGATTCCACAGGCTGTTTTTGTCTTTCTTGAAACCCGGGAGGTGCGGAGGATTGATGACCCTCTTGATATTGTTGTTGTCTATTATTCGGATTGCTCCAAGGGAAATTTGGATGCTTTTGCCAATGTAGAACATAGTTGTTGTGATATGATTGATTCCCTTGATTGTTTCTATAATTGTTCCCAAGGTAATTCACCGCCTCGGGATTTCCAGGACACATTTCATATGTGTGAGTTCCTCCACATGTTACACAACTAGGTGGAATGGCTTGCACTTGTTGGACTACCTCCGGCTTTTGGCCAAGTTTATCCACTTTATTGCTCAAAGTCGCCATTTGGGCACTTAATGCCGTAATTGCATCCAGTTCGAGTTTTCCGGGTGTAGATTTAGCAGAGGTTGCTCTCACGGATGTCCATGAGTGATTGTTATAGGCCATGGTGTCTAGAATTTCGGAAGCTTCATCATAAGACTTGGCCAATATAGCACCACCCGCAGTTGCATCGACTAAAGCTCTATTGGATCCATGCAACCCATTGTAGAAAGTTTGCATTATAATCCATTCAGGTATGCAATGGTGTTGACATTTCTTTAATAGCTCTTTGAATCTCTCCCAAGCTTCATACAGTGACTCTTGATCTATTTGCCGAAATGCCAAAATGTCATTCCTTAGTTTAGTGGTCTTCGGAGGAGGGAAAAACGTCCTCAACAATTTATCGGTTAGATCATCCCACGAAGTGATGGAGTTAGGCGGTAGAGAATCCAACCAAACTTTTCCAACATCTCTCAACGAATATGGAAATAGCATCAACCCCAAAGCCTCTTTTGTTACAAGTGAGCGTGAGGGTCTTCACTAGGATGACCTCCAAATTGACTTGCGGCGTTTAGCATGTTGAACATTACCGGCTTAAGCTCAAAGTTAGGTGCCGTAATGGTAGGCCTGGCAATGCTAGAGCCGAGCTCATCCAACTTAGGTGTTCCATACTCATTAATAGGTCGATTTCTATTATTTGGCTCCGCGTGGACAATGTGTAGTGGGTTCCCCATACCCGGATTAACACCTTGGTTTTCCATAGGTAAAGGTTTACCCTTTTCCTTTTTCTTCTTTGCCTTTCTTCACTTTCTAGGGTCCTCTCGATCTCCGGATCAACAAGAGCAAGGGGTAGTATCGAAGCTCTTGGCATACACTAAGAGAAAGGTACCTATGAAAACAAAAACACAAAGTAAGAAACAAATCCAAGCTAAGATATACAAGAATATAAATTGGCAATTAATCGTCACAAATCCCCGGCAACGGCTCCAAAAACTTATTGCATTCCAAATACTAATACACAAACCACGCAAGTATACGGTCGTTACAAGTAATAAAGTGATAAATGAGTGTCGAACCCACAAGGATTTATTCAATTAATTACCAACCAATGTCTTGTTACTTCTACTTAGAGTTGTAAGTTTGAGTTTGATAAAGTAGTGGTGGTTTTGATATTAAAACTAAACTAAGGTGATTAAGAAACTATCACTTGACTTGATAATATGATAAAGGCTTCTAGGATTTTACATCACCTAGTTCAATTCAAGATAAATGACTCGATAATTGATATCTTCTGCCCGTGTTTGCTATTCAAGGATTCAAGGACGTTCGTATGTATCTTTCGAGTTGCATACAAACCTATCGAGTTAAACTAATCCAATTTATGTCTAAATGGACTAAGATCTAATCGAAGCATTAAACTCAAACCTTAAATGAATACGAAACGACCTAGGTATATGTCTATCCTAGAATCGAATCACAATCCAATTTCATAATCAAATCCTCAAAATCACTATGTCTAGCAATCAAGAATCAATAAATTTCACCTCAAAGTTGGCCAAACCATAAGACGAACAATAAGCACAAATCGGATTAACAAACATATATAAGCATCATATCAATCATCATATCATCATTTAATCAAGAATCAAACATAGGATCAATAAAACCCAAGAAAAGAGGAATTAGCCACTCATAGCATTAAATAAATCATCCAATACATTAATGAAAGCCATAAATGTAAATGAACAAAGTAATAAGAGTTAGAGTAAGCTTAATGGTTGAAATCTTCAACAACTTCTCCCTCAAGCATTTTTGTCTTCAATGGAGAGTAGAAAAGTGAAAGTGTGTCAATGGTGGCTATGAGTTGGGGAAGAAAAAGTTGTGTAAAGTTTTCCACCTTCTTGCCCTATTAGCAAGAGAAACAACAACACAAAAATACCTAAGTTACCCCAAAAACTATGGTAACAAAGACCAAAAAGTCCCCCAAGATGCCTATATTTACAAGTGAGATCTATGGGGACTTTACAGAAAAAACCCCTGTGCTGCCGCAGCTGCAGAACTGCTGGAAGCAGGGACTCACCGCGGTGTGTTTTATGTGCACCGCGGTGAGATATGGGCAGTGAGTTTTCTGCTCTGCCACACTTCCTTCCGAGAAGCATATCTTTTGATTCCGAACTCCGATTGTGGATCCGTAAAGTCCCTAGCGTAGCTAACTCCTTCATATATAACATAATAAAATTTCAGCTCATTTAGATCAACCATGGTATAATTGTGCATGTTTTAGTGAGCAGCTATCTACATTCTTGCAATTTGCTTCGGGTTCTCTTTTCTTTGAAGCTCTTTTAGTGCAAAGGCATGACTTGCATCTACGGCCACAAAGTCTTGATTTGATGGAATTGCAGTTAATCATATCCCCTCGGACTTCTCTTTAGCCTTGCAAAATCCTCAAACCTACAAACAGAACAACAAGACAAAAATGATGAAAAACAAAAGGAAACACACAAAAGCCTAAAGCTAGGCCAAAAGACAAAAACAAGCAAAAGGCACACAAAACTCGGATCAAAACGAGTATTTTGGGCTTAAGAAAGCACGTAATAACGACGTTTTCACGGCGTTATCAACATCCCCCCTCAAACTCACGATGCAGCAGCAAGAAGCATCGAGAGTTTGTCAACCAAGAAACGACAACGTGATACGGAAAGCGGCTTGGTGAGCAAATCAGCAAGTTGCATGGAGGAGGAGAGAAATGGCAAAGTCAGAGTGCCATGCTGAAGATAATGCCGCGTGAAATGACAATCAATCTCAATATGCTTAGTCCGTTCATGAAAAACAGAGTTGTGCGCAATTTGATTAGCACTCTTGTTATCACAAAACGTCTGAGTCGGACGAGAGATAAAAACACCCATATCTGCAAGTAACCACCGTAACCAGACTATCTCAGTAGTGGTAGATACCATAGCACGGTACTCCCCTTCTGTCGAAGGTCTAGCAACAACACTTTATTTTTTTTTCGGGATAATTTTACGATCTGCGACTTTGTTAATTTCCGTTTCGCTTCATTTGTTTGAGGTTCGTTCTGCTCTATTTGTTTCGGTTCTTTTGAATTCAATTGTTTTTTGTTAGGGTTCTTTATACTCGATTATGGTTCGGCTGTGTCCGATATTGATAGATTGTGTATTGGTTGAATATGCCTTCCGAAAGTGGTGATTCGTTGCAGTCTATTAATGTTAGATTGAATGGGAAGAATTTTTCATACTAGAGTTATGTTATGAAAAATTTCTTGAAAGGGAAAAAGATGTGGGGCTATGTTACTGGTATTGAGGTTAAACTGACAAAAGATTCTGGTGCTGATTATGCTAAATTATTGGATATCTGGGAAACGAACAACTCGAATGTTATTACTTGGATCAATAACTCGGTTGAATGCTCTATTGGTATGCAATTAGCAAAATATGAGTGTGCAAATGATGTTTGGGATCATTTAACAAAATTATATACTTAGTCTAATTTTGCTAAAAGGTATCAATTGGAGCATGATATACGTGCTCTTGAGCAGAATGACTTGGGTATTCAGGAGTTTTATACGTTAATGTCAAACCTTTGGGATCAATTAGCTCTCACTGAACCGGCGAATTTAAGAGGAAATAGTTCTTTTATCACCTATAGAGAAGAACAAAGGTTGGTTCAGTTTTTGATGGCCTTGAGCAATGACTTTGAAGGAATTCGTGGATCAATTCTACATCGCAGTCCTCTCCCCTCTGTTGATTCTGTAGTGAGTGAACTATTGGCTGAGGAGACTCGTTTGAAGTCTCATTCAGGAAAAGGACTTCTACCATCTCCAAATGCATCTGTATTGGCAGATCCTTCGAGACCACCTGCCAATAATAGAAACCAACCTTATGTTCCGACTGCGCCTGATGAGTGTCAATTCTGCAAGAAAAAAGGTCACTGGAAGTCTCAATGTCCAGTATTAATGAGACAGAAACCACTACAACACTAACAGCCGCAACATCAGTCGCCACCACCATGGAGATATGGAAATCAACAGCGGCCTAACATGAATTCACGGCCTAACACTGTCGTTGTTGTGCCATCTTCGGATTCTGCTAGCTTTGGAGATTCTCCTTCTTCGAGCTCATCTATGGATTCTCTTGCCGAGCAAATTCAGCAAATTCAGAAGATTCTTGCTATACAACCACATGCTATGTCTGCTGCCTATGCTCCTCATATAGGTTTGTCACCCCCTGGTTCCTCAGGTAAATCTCCCTCCACGTGGCTCTTAGATTCTGGATCTTCTCATCACATGTCACCTGATTCATTTGTCTTTACTGCTTTACATTCTAAACCTTATGGTTCGGTTACAACTGCTTATGGTACTCCTATCACTACAAGAAAACAGCAAAATTTCGACGGAAATTTCGACCGAAATGGGTCGTCGAAAAAAGTGTCGTCGAAATAAATATTTCGACGGAAATTTCGACATATATAGTTTCGATAGAAATTTCGACGGAAAATATTTTCCGTTGAAATATTAGAATTTTCGACGGAATTATTTTCCGTCGAAATATTACAATTTTTTTTTTTTTGGCACTGGTTAATTATACCTAAATTATATATATATTCGACAAACAATAATATAACATTCAAAAACATTTTAAGAAACATAATTAAATATTCAAAACATACATTAATTAATCATCAAACATCCAACTACGTACGAAATTTCAAATCCAAATACAATCACTAATTAAAGTAAATACCTCCAATTACTACAAATCCAAGTACATAAAACAATCACAAACAAACAACTAATTATCCGGTGTTTCGGGAACACAAGTGTCATTTGCCCCATGAGACTGACCTTGTTGGGCCGGGGGCTGAGACTGAGACGGGGGCTGAGATGGTTGTGGATCAGCTGCACGGGGTATATTCAAGAACATTGGGAAACTATTTGGTGCCAAAATTTGCGGAAAATGGGAATATATCATACCCGCCTGAGATGTGCCCGCCTAATGCTGGGAAACTACCGGTTGTGAACTTTGAAATGTTCCCCCTTGACTTTGAAGTGATGCTGATAAGAAGTTGGCGAACATCATCTTTTGCATTTCCATCTCGGCTTTATGGTTTTCCTTAATTGTCTCCACTTCAGCTTTATGGCTTTCCTTAATTGTCTCCACTGAATTCAAGACCATTGCCAACTGAGTTTCTATCTCTGAAAGTCGCCCAGAATCAGCCGCAGGAGCATTAGAAGTATGTGCAGAACGTGTGGGGCGTACTTGGGAAGCTCGGCGTGAAAGTCTATAAATAGTTCCCTTCTTAGACACACCTTGTGTCTCCGCCCATATCTGAAAGTTTAAAAACAATATTATTCAAGTATTAACAAACATATAATATAAAAAGGCAAGTTAAATTGAAGATGAATTATTTAATTATACCTTCAACTGATCTTCAATTGGCGGGAAAGATAGTTCATCTCCTTCTGAATTCGATGCTTGACTACTTACACTCCCCATATATTCAGTCTACAATAATTAAAGAAGTTTGTTTAAAAATAACTCAAAGTATGTAGGTGAAATAAAAATTATTTAAATTATGCAACTTACGTAAGCAGTCTCTGCCTTTCGATTCGCCCATTCTTGTACTTCCCCATCTACATTCGTTTTTGCATATTGAGCGAAGAAAATTTCGTCTTGTCGAGGGTCACGATGTAATTTTTTCCGCTGCAAAATAAAAATAGGATTAAACATTTAATGTGTCCAAGTGATATTAAAAAAAAAGAAAATACATCCAACTTACCAATTCATCTTCAAGTCTCATACGATTTTTAGCCCGACTGAAATGACTTATACTTCCAGCACTATCTGCCGCTCGATTTTGCTTGGCTTTTCGGCTTTTTTCCTGGAATTCATCTGACGACCACTTCTCATTCAAGGCATTATGATCATCTGCATTCATATAATTTGGCTTCTTTGCTGTCTTTCGAACTGTATACATTTTTTGAGAAAATGCTCTTGCGATTCGTGATATATATATCTTCTTAATTTGATTTTCATCGCCAACATTCCAACGAAAACATCTCTGCAAGTTGTTATTCGAACATAAGATAGGGATAAACACATATAAGAAATTAATTAAAATCATACCTTGAATTCGCCAAACCACATCTCCTTAACATAGTCCTCGAGCTCCGTATAGGTCGAGGCAGTTCCAGTATATTGACCACTAATAATGTCTCCTATTTTCTTGACAGCTGGTCGATTATGCTCCACTGGACCAAAACTGCATGCGAGAACAAACTATTATACATCAACTCCTTAATGGGAAGAATTTTTGCGAATAAACAAACACAAATTCAAATGACTCACTCTCCGTCAACAGTAGGAAATATGTATATCCTACTGTCAAATGGTGCGGCGTTCATGGTTGCCTCTGTATCAGGTACACTGGGTCCTGCTTCCTCAGAATGAAGGCGGGAAGAACTAGAATCATGTCCGCATGGTCGGGTGATAGAACATGAACTAGTGCCAACACCTGGAGATGATATAGGCATGTCGGCCGGAGGAATGTGTGCCGTCTCCCTCTGTACATCAATGCTCGGACCGGTGGTCCTTGTGATACCCCTACCTCTACCTCTACCTCTACCTCTACTACCTCCATCCGTAGATGACATCTACATTTATGAAAAATATGTTAGAATATGTAATGAGAAGTAAAGTCACACAAATGAACAAATTGATGTATTCAAAATTACGATAAATAAAAGTACATATATGAAAAAAAGTAATTCATATTAAAATCCAGTCATGTATCAATTACAATCACATAAGTTGATGTACAAATTATATATCAGTCATCTTCGACATCCATGTCGTCATCATCTTCGTCTTCTTGTTCTTCTTCTGTTTCAAATTCTTCATCTACTTCGTCTTCTGTTTCTTCGTCTTCTTGTTCTTCTTCTGATTCAATTCCTTCTTCTACTTCACTTTCTGTTTCTTCGGGTTCATCTTCTTGTTCTGTATCACCATCAACTTCTACTTGGGGGTCAATATTGATTATTGAAGGGGACAATACATGTGGTTCTTGTAACACATTATATCGTTGGTCGATTCTACTCCTTGGCCTTGTGTTGATTACTACACGCCATTTGATCTTATCTTTTTTCTTACTCGGGTATGGGAGATAGAAAACTTGAGAGGCATGTTGAGCAAGTATGAACGGCTCATCTTTTGGATAATCCTCTTTGACATTGATTTCAATAATTCCGTACCGCGGATGTCTCCTAATTCCTCTGTTAGAAACCGAATTAAACCATTTACAATTAAACAATATAACTGTATTATCGTCAGAACCTGGATATTGTAACTGAATAATTTGTCGAAGCACTCCATAATATTCGGTCGAGTCTTCATCTCTTACACACACACCGGCATTATAAGTCACCCGCTCTTCCCCCAATTCATTTACATGGAATGCAAACCCATTAACTTTGTATTTTCGCCATGATTTTACTTTTAAACTCAGGTTCCATGATAAATTAATAAGAGATTGATTTCGTATGTTGTTTGATGGATGGTGTACCTATTCAATTAACAAACCTCAGAATTTTAGGAATGACTCGTATTATAATATTTATTTAAAGCGCCAAAGAATTTTTTGATCGATAACTTACATAAGTTCTATACCAGTCTGCAAAGTTATCTTCAACCGATTTGTCGATAGCTTCGTCACTTAAAGTCACTTACTATAATATCGGCAATACTTCATCACAATTCATCAAGACATAAAAATGAGCTGCTTTTTGTTGTGCTCCGTCTAACCACTTGTTCACACATATACCGGCCGGCCCACCAGTTTGTTTAAATACAGACAGTGTGCTCGATGTATAGTTGACACCTCCAGAGAATTCGTTTCGCTTTTTCATCGTACTCTTTCTTTCAATGTCACTTTCAAAATAGTAAGATGCGAAATATGACGCTTCTTGTGCTAAGTACGCTTCACAGATAGAGCCCTCTACTCTAGCTCTATTTTTAACCATGCCTTTCAAATAGTGTAGAAACCTAAGTAGAATGAGTGCACATATATGAATAAAAGAATTTGGAATAATCATAACTCTCTTGAAAAAGTTAGGTAGATATTGAAATTACCTCTTGAAAGGGTACATCCATCTGTATTGAATGGGACCGCACATAAGTGCCTCAAATGGCAAGTGTACTGTCAAATGCTCCATTGAGTCGAAGAAAGCACATGGAAATATTTGTTCCAACTTACACAAGATAACGGGAATATTTTGTTCCAATTCACGCAATTTATCAGTGTGCAATTCAGTCGAGCATAAGTCTTTAAAGAACAAACTAAGCTCAGTTAAAGGATTCCACACATTTGTCGGCAACATACTAAACGCAGTAGGAAGCAACCGTTGCATAAACATGTGACAATCGTGACTTTTCATTCCCCGCAATTTTAAGTTTGATTTGTCCACGCATCTCGACAGGTTAGAAGCATAACCATCAGGCATCTTTACATTCTCAATCCATTTCAAAATAGTTTGTTTCTCACCGTTTGAGAAATCATAACTCGCCTTGGGCTTAACACCTTTTCCTTCATTGTTAGTTTGTAAGTGTAATTCCGGTCTTCTACAATGGGTTTCCAAATCCTTTCTTGATTGTTCATTATCTTTCGTCTTACCTTTGATGTCCATAACCGTGTTAAATACATTATCAAACACATTTTTTTCAATGTGCATGACATCTAGGTTGTGACGAACCAAGTTGTCCTTCCAGTAAGGCAACTCCCAAAATATGGTCTTCTTGGTCAAATGATGCGTCTCACCGTACCCTGGTATTCTGTTGTCATTTGGATGCAACTCTTCGATGCTGGGCAAATGTTCATCTCTACAAAACTCCTCATGACCATCCAACCTAGGAGGAACATTAGACGTTTCCTTTCTTCCAGACGTGAACTTGTCACGAGAATTCCTAAATGGGTGATTTTGAGGCAAGAATTGGCGATGACAATCAAACCATGTAATTTTTCTGCCGTGTTTAAGATAAAAGGCTTTAGAGTGCTCCATACAAATAGGACTTGCCAAACGCCCACACGTCATCCATCCGGATAACATGCTATAAGCAGGAAAATCATTGATAGTCCACATGAGCACGGCTCTCAATTGGAAGTTATTTTTTGAAGAGATATCCCATGTTTGCACGCCGTGTTCCCACAAAAGTTTTAATTCATCAATTAGCGGCCTCAAATAAAGAACATGTACGGCGTTGTCATACACATCTCTGGTGGGAGATTATAAGGAGTCACGATAACTGGCAAACAAGAATATGGCTCACTAGCATTAAATGGGTTAAATCCATCCGTACACAACCCAAGTCTCACATTTCTCGGATCTGCCGTGAAATCTGGATGAGCTTCATCAAAATTCTTCCATGCTTTTCCATCGGATGGGTGACACATAACACCTTCCTCCCTTCTATTCTCAAAGTGCCACCGCATGTGAGGTGCCGACTGATGTGATGCATACAACCGTTTTAATCTAGGAATCAACGGCAAGTAATGCATTCTTTTTCTTGGAATTTGTTTATTAGTTTTACCGCTCTTAAATCGACTTTCATTACAAAACTTACACGTTTACAGATGCGCATCTTCTTTGTAATACAACATGCACCCGTTTATGCAACAATCAATTTTTACTGAAGTTAGTCCAAGCTTCGAGATCAACTTCTTAGCTTTGTAAAAACTCTCGGGAACACAATTCTCTTCATGAGATGAATTTTTGAGTAGGTTTGATACCCGATCATAGCATGATTGTGACATGTTATATTCGGCTTTTATAGTCATCATCTTAAGGGAAATAGACAAGTCAGTTTCAGTGTTACACCCTTCCCACAAAGGTGTTTGAGCTGCCGTTAACAGTTCATGGAAACGTTGATATTCTGCGTTGGGAATATATGAACCTTCAGTGTTTTCAAAGAAGTGCACAGCATCCCTCATAGCATCATGTACAAGGTCTTCGTATCGATTGTTACTCTCAGTATGAAAAAAATGACCACTACTAGAAGCTTCGACATTGTTATTATTCCAAGCTGGGTCAACCTCACCGTGTGAAGTCCAATACCAATAGTCGTCCTTGAATCCCCATTTACACAAATGTACTACCACAACATCACACTTAATGTATTTTCTATTTCCACATTTCCGACAAGGACACCTAATTTCATTAGCTGATGATACAAGTCCAGGTACCGCCATAACATGGTCGATGAACCCATACACCCCACTCTTAAATTCCTCCTTAAGAATTCTGTTGGCGCGATTAACTCTATCGTACATCCATCCACGTTGTAAACGAATATACATATTCTATGTATACAAAATTTACATTCATTATCATGAGTTAGTCAATTCTCTAAGGTGTTTTAAGGATCTTTTAAGGATCTCATCTTTATCATTAAGCTTTGTGATATACTTGTGTTAAAATAATAATTAAAGAGAACATAAAATAATTGGCCGAAACTTCAAACATGTTATGAAAAACTATGAGTAAAAACAATTCAATAAATCTATTCATTATATCAAAGACTAACTAATTTATCAAAACAATTAAAATCTATGAAAGACTAACTACCTAATCAAGCAAATGAAAATATGACCATATACCCAAGCTGAGCACTTTAAATGTAGATTCCTAAGCAAAAATGGAAATTGAAGATTCACAGAAGCTACAATCCAAGTATTAAAACTGATAATTAAAATCAGACAATATTAGTGGTTTTATATCCCTTGAACAACACCTACTTTGCAAGTCAAAGAACAATATCACAACAAAACTTAATCACTTTCTTTCAATTATTCTATCTATTTATAAATAATTATAACTAATACATAATTACGTCAAGGTTCTCTAGCTATGTACCTAGGTTTAGTCGTTTAAACTAGTCTTTGGTGGTTAAACTTAATTAAACCATCTTATTCAACCAATTATATATGGAAACTACTAACATATGAAAAAATTAAACTACTAATTCAAACCCTAATTTCCACAATATCACAATAACAACTAAAAAACCGAAAATGAAGGATTAGAAAAAATTAAACTACTAATTCAAACCATAATTTCCACAATATCACAATAGCAATTAGAAGACCGAAATTGAAGGATTAAAGTGCAATTATACCTTAGTTAGAATGTTTGAAGAAGACTTGTGGTGGTGTAGGTGCCGGAGTCGGAGCTGGCCGGAGGCGCGTGGCCCGGATCTGGAGCTTGAGCCGTGGCGGATCGAGGTGGATTCTCCGGAGAAGGTGACGGCTGGGTCGCGAAGGGGGTGCGGTGCGGCGGTGGTAGTAGATATGGAAGAAGAGGAGGCTAGCTAGCTGGGCACTTGTCGAGGCAGATGGGAGAAAAAAATTAGGGCATTTCGCGGTGGGGTAATGGAGGAAGAAAGTGATTTTGCTGATATGGTTTAAAAAATTTCGACGGAATTTCAGTTCCGTCGAAATTTAATTTTCGACGGAACAGAAATTCCGTCGAAATGTTTTCTCATTTTTTTTTTTCGCGAAAATAATGTTATTTCGACGGATTTTAGTTCCGTCGAAATTTTCAAAATTTTTTTTTTTTTTCGCGAAATTAATACACTTCAACGGACAGAAATCCGTCGAAATATACTAATTTCGACGGATTTTCTATTCCGTCGAAATGTTTTTTCTTTAAATTTTTTTTTTTGCGGAAATAATGTTATTTCGACGGAATTTTCATTTTTTTTTTTCGCGAAATTAATACATTTCGACGGACAAATTTCGACAGATTTATTTTCGGTCGAAAAATTTCGACGGAAATAATTTCTATCGAAATATTAAGTAAAATTTCAACGGATTATTTTCCGTCGAAAATATCCTTTTTTCTAGTAGTGTATGCCATTAGCGGGTATTGGTCCTATTGATACACCGAATATGTCTCTTGATAGTGTCTATCACATTCCAAATCTTGCAATGAATCTTGTCTCTGTTGGTCAATTATGTGATTCTGGATACTCCGTCTCTTTTTCCTCTACTTCTTGTCATGTGCAGGATCAACAATCCAAGAAGCTGATTGGGACAGGCCGTAGGCAGGGGGGATTGTACGTTTTGGACAAGTTAAAAGCACCAGCAATTGCAGCCTCTAATGTTGATTTGTCTTCTTTTCATTTAAATTCTTCATCTTCTCCTTTTTATTTGAGGCACTCTCATCTTGGTCATGTTTCAACTCCTCGTTTAAAATATTTAGTGTCTAGTGGAGCTTTAGGAAGTTTAAAAACTACTAATATTAAAGATTGTTCTGGTTGTAAACTGGCAAAATTTGCTGCTCTTCCTTTTAATTTAAGTTTATCTCGTTTATGTACACCATTTGATTTGATTCATTCTGATGTTTGGGGACCAGCTCCTATTGCTACGAAAGGAGGGTCTCGATATTATGTTTCATTCATTGATGATTATACTCGTTATTGTTGGGTTTATCTTATGAAACGGCGTTCTGATACCATGATAACTCAAAGAAAACAAGTAGTCTTGGTAGCCATTAATTGAATGAAAAGATAATATAAGCTTTAGGTTTTTTAGCATACAAGAGAAAAGAGGCAAAAGAATAATGAAAGAATGAGAAGAGAAAAAGCCTAAATAGCTAGGGCTAACACTAAAAGACTAAACTACCCTTCTACTAAATATATACAAGTTACACTAATAATAAAACTCTAACATATATATAGTTATTCAAGAAGAGGTAGAGACGATATTTTGTGCCATTATCAAAATTCATTGCCATTGCAGAAGTTATTCCTGATTTTCGAGGCTCGACCATGATGAGATATCTATATAATAAATCTATTGACATTTACCTAAATGTTAGGTAAGTAAACTATACAAAACGCATATATCTATCTATGAGGCCTAAATTAAGTCACCAAACGCGAACTAATCATTGTACGTACCCAGAAAACGAAGCTGGATAAAGACAATGATTAAGATAATAATTTCACAGATGGGATTGAAAAATCCATCGGTCTTTGAAAGTCAAGCCACATAATATGTATATATAGTATGATTAATTCCCAACAGGCAAGGCCTAAAAGAATGTTCAGCAAGTTGTAGCATATCAACATAACGGCAAAGTTAGATGGTTATCTCTTGTAAGGTATACTATCCGGTAACCCGACCTTACATATCAAACTTATAACACATGGAAATTGCTAATATCAAGAACAATAAAATGAGAATACAATTAGTAGAAAAACTAAAAGTTGAAAACTGATAGATAAGACATAAAGCAAAAACATAAAAAAAAAAAAAAAACATGCTTGCTTAGCATCTACAGAAATGTTTAATTATTTCTTATAATGTCTAATCTCATTTCAGATTCTGCATTATAAATTATTCATCCCATTTATATAATAATTATCACAAATCATGCATTGAAAGATCACATATATATATATATATGTCACATCTGAACTCATTAATTATTGTGAGTAGATTGTGAGCCACCGATGCTTTTTGTGCGTTGGAGGCTCGGGTCGCGGTGCATTCTGCAACGGAAGGAGCCTACATGTGTGGTAGGGGAGCAGAGGCAGCTGTTCTTTGTCACACTCCCTTGCCTACTAAGCCCTCCTGCACCATATGTAGGGGATATGACTTGTGCTTCTTGCATCGGAATTTGTACCTTCATGTCCTTGCTCATTTCTGCTTCTTGTTCCATTTCCTACAACAATTTGACAATTAAGTTATAAAAGTAACAACTATTTGGAAATTCAAGAACTTAGAAGTTGAATTGTAATTCTTTATGGCTTGTACCTTTTGGATATATGGCTGTGATGTGGCTATGTTAAGAGATGGATAATTGAGTATATAAGTAACAAGTATTTGGAGAGGTTTGCCTTTGGCTTAAATAAAAAAGATGGATATTGGATAGAGGAGTGGGGAAGAAAGGGATGTGGATTGTGTATGGTGGATTGTGAGTCGACTTGCTTTAAGATAAGAAAGGTGATGGGCAATGATCAAATGGGAGGCATTAGCTTTAGTGTGTAAAGTATTATGTGTCATGCTTGTATGGTATACACCAATTTCTTCCGTTTGGGGGTTTCACACTTGTAGAATTGATTGTCCTCTTTCTTGGATTGCAAGAGGAGGTCATCTAATTGTGTATTCTTACTAATATAACTCTAGCGTTTGAGGAAAAATTCTTTTTCAAATCTGGTTTAATTTGATTAAACTCATCAAATCAAAAGGCAAGTGTGTTGCACTTGCTTTGTAATTGGTTACTATCTTACGTGTTATATTCAATCCCAAAACAAGTGTCGTACTTGTCATTTGAATATTTTGGGTTTGGGATAGAAGTTCCCTTAATTGTAAAGTTTTCGTTTATCATAGTTGATTGTGACTACCAGCTGAATAAAACAAACTCCGAAATTGGGACGTTCTTGAACAAATTTGTGTTCCACTTATTTATTTTATGTGTTTTATTTACTTTTGTTAATAAGAATTGAGGGTATCTAGCCAATGAAGACATAGCTCATTGAAGGTTATTCCTCAAATTTAATATTAGTGTTTTATGATTGATTTACTTTATGATTTAGTTGTAATTCAATATATTTCCCATTTAAAGTTTAGATGTAATGATCTCCAAAAAAAAAAAAAAAGGGAAAAAAAATTGAGGGTATCTATATTTAACAATTGAGTAATAGGTGGCGATAAAATGTAAAGTTGTCAAATCGGACTTTAAGAACTGCAGTTTGGTTTGCTCAAATCCAAATAAAAATTGACTGGAACTCATTTAATATTATGCTTCGTTCGATTCAAATTTGACTCACATATTTTTCAAATTTCTAACTATTTTTTACTAGCTCACATTAGGCTATCATTAAAAAATTACTAAAACTTATATGAAGACACGACTCTTATATAGTAATCACAGATACATTCCACCCTTGTAGTTTCAAACATAAAATATTAAGCAACATGAATCCTATTTGGATCTTTTGCTGTTTTTTCATTTTTATTTTTCGTATGTTGGAATTAATATCATCAAAACAATAGAAATAACTCCTATTCTGATAAAAGCTTCAACAATTGGCACATCTCAAAGCCCAAAATCTTTTGAGGTAAAGACATACGGCCCATATATTGTTGGCCCAATTATATATTTATTATTTAGACTTTTAGTACAATCTAATAATGAACAGACATATTTAGAAGATGCTCAATTATGCGGATGAAAATACTAACTTTGGGCCACTGATCCATTAATAATATAGATAAAGTCCTCCTCATACTTTGCAAAATAATTAACAAAACTGATCAGTTGAATAGGAGTCAATTTTGATTATTAGATTGATATTCTCTTACATATATTCTGTAATAATATTTTAGTTAATCAAACTGAAATTAAATAAGTTAAAATTATTGAACAATTAATAAATATTATTCGGGACTACTATTTTATAAATAGCTCAAACAATATTGTCAATCAAATGTCTAACCATATCTGAAGTACCTTTGACTTCATTTGATCTACTAGACTGTGTATTTACAGTTCGAACTGAAGAGTGTAAAGGGTATATAAATACCTTTAACTTTAGAAACAACTAATAAAAGAGTAAGCAAGTCCAATATCATGAAAGAGTAAATAAAACTAGCTAATTAATGAAAAATAACGCTTGATTCTTGAATCAGAGTGAAAAATTACAAGAAAATGAAAATAAATAGAAACTAGAACATATAGTCGAATTTTTTTCCAAATTAGGCTTCATGGCAAAAATATTGACCAAAATATCTTTGTTGCCAAAGTTATTCCCGGAATGTACCTTTTCCTCAAACTCGCAGTTGCCAACTGCGAGTTCACTTAAAAAATTTTTAAAAAAAAGACCTAAACTCGCAGTTGCCAACTGCGAATTTTCACTAAGTATGGATTAATTAATTAGCGCGAGGCTAACTAATCACATCAGTTTGAATATTTTCTTTTTATTTTGAGTAAACTCGCAGTTAGTAACTGCGAGTTTAAATTTTTTTATTTTTTTATTTTTGATTGAACTCGCAGTTGGCAACTGCGAGTATTTAGAAGACCCGCAGTTGCCAACTGCGACTTTTCATTTTCTATAACCTTCCCGCACGAGCCTCCCATTTCATTTCCTCCTCTTCTCAACAATGACACGAATCTTCAAATCTGGATCTACTTTAACAAGATTTAAGATATCCCAAGCAATCAACTTAGAATCCAGGTGAAAATGATCTTGACCTAATCATGCACACAAGCAAGTATGCGGTCCCCGGTAACGTGTCACCTCCCACAATCCATTCTTCTTCAGCAAGAAACTAGCACGAAGATAGAAGTTGCACGGATACTCTTTCTTATAACAACATATTGCCCATGTTTTATCAGTGCTCTTCCTTACCTTATAGCGCCAATTCTTTTTTATATGATATTTCTTGACAGCACACTGCATGTCGTTCTTCGACCTAAAGAGTAATCCTTTAACCAGTTGGTTACTCTCCGACAACTGAATTTGACTTGCACGAATATCTGTGGCACACGATCCTTCACCAATCTCCTTATAAAATGGACAATCTATATCATTTATACGATTTTCAGGAAGCTCATTGACATCCATATTATTATCCTCAGTACTAGTCTCCTCAATGTCACTGCTACTACTGCTACTTCCATCGTCCTCTTCCATTAGTCTATTTTCAATATATTCTTCATCGTCTTCCGAATCAGTCTCCAAATCATCATTTAGTCCCCTTGCATTTCGAGGCCCATGAGGACTAATATCCGTGGGTACTACTAGGTCAATTTGATTAGTTGTACCAACACCTGACTGAAAAGTAGACGGACCAGGGTTACCTTCGTCCACATGTGAATCAATTATGCCACCAACGTAATGGCTGCATCCAACCTCAGTGTCAGTAGCAAATCCTAGGTTGTCTATCGGCTCTATCTCCAAGTACAACTGTAAATTGCCTATCCCCGAAAAATAAGTAAAAGCATCAAACATAGCTTCAACACAACTATTATCACTAATGTGAAAGGCAGTGTAATTAGCAGTGCCATGGTCAAATGAAATAGGAAATCTACATATCACTCCCAATTTGAAGTCCCGTTTATTTAGTCCAGTAACTTTGTACAACTCTGTTATTAAATTCTCATAACTCCATCTGCTATTCGCCCTAAGGGGTCGTTTTGGTGGAATGTCATACTCACAACCACTATGTGGGTTCAATATATTTCCTCCCCAGTAGCACAAAAACGTAACTAGTATGCCATCCATTACAAACCTGAAAAATATTTAAAAAAATAATTATAAATCACTTTTTGAACAATTTTACTAATTGTCATGTTCATTTATCCACGTAGTAAAAGTTACAAAACAAGGTTGCTTAATTTATGAAAATATTTTAATTAGTACGCATCAAAATTAAAATAACAAAATATTTCCTCTGTCCAATCCATACAAAGCTATACACAAACTTAATCCTATATGTTCAAAGCTATATAATGCAAACATTATATATAATCCAATCAAACCAAAACATTCAAAAATTAATGCACAATAAAAAATGAAATTCAAAGCTATTATTTGAGAAAAAATACAATACATAATTCTATAAGAAAAAAAAATCAACGAGAATTACTTGATCAACCGACGACGGACAGTGGGCAAGTGGAATTAGGCACTTCAATTTTGAAATAACAAAGAGGGAATGAAATAACAAAGAGAGGGACTGATATTACAAATAGCGGACAGTGGGCACAAGTGACGGGAACTAGGGCTTCTGATTGGGTTAAATAGGAGTTTAAAAACTCGCAGTTGCCAACTGCGAGTAACTTAAAGAAACTCGCAGCTGCCGACTGCGAGTTTATTTAAACTCGCAGGTAGCAACTGCGAGTTCATGTTTAATTAATTAGCGCAAAGCTAATTAATTAAAACTATAGTTAGTAAAACTCGCAGTTGCTAACTGCGAGTTTAAGTTTTTTTAATTTTTAATTTTAAGTAAACTCGCAGTTGGCAACTGCGGTTCTGTTGAAAAATCGCAGTTGGCAACTGCGAGTTTAAGCAAAAGGCACATTCAAGGAAATACTTTAGCAACAAAGACATTTTGGTCAATTTTTTTGCCATGAAGCCTATTTAGGAAAAAATTCCATATAGTCCTATTATTTGGTGCAAGAACTAAAGCTAGTAAACTGATACAACTAATAGCACTAATTAATGGTAATGGGTTTGGGCCACCCATTTGGGTCCCGGCTTCACCCAAAATTTTCAAATTCATATTACCTTCTGGCTTTATTGTATAGACTATAGAGATTTTAATTTGGACACTTATTGTCTTTATTGGAACAATAAATGTTGATACAATAATAATATATTCATGCAATTCTACTTTTAAAGCATAGGCAGGACACCCAAAATTTGAAAAAAAAAATTATTTGCCTTCAAAGACCACACGGTTTTGCACAATAATTTTCTCTCTTTTGTTTCAATATTTGAAATTAGTCAAAAATTTAATTTACAGATACATGCCGAATTATTTTTTTTTTTTTAACAGATACATGCAATTGTGCGGTAATATATATTAATAATGCTGATTATTATAAGCAAAATTAATGTCATTGTGTGGCAATATATATTATCCTTTAATTAACTAACTAGTTAAGGGGTAATTAATCTACGTACAATAATTATGAGTATCCACAAAATATTACAAGAAACATGAGTATCCACCACGGAAAAACTCAACCACAACGGTCAGACAACAATTTTTAGGGGTGGTCCCTCTAGGGGTAGCGAAAGTATCCACCACAACTTGAGGCCATGGTGGATGTTTCCACTATGACTATGATCTGTGGTGGATGTTTTCACCATGACTTCCGGTACGACTTGTGAGAATATTCACCGCGGTTTTTCTAGGTCAACGTCAAATATTCATATCCAACACGACCCTTAAATATTGGGTTGGACAAACTCATGTTTCTTGTAATGAATTATATACCCATCATATTCGATGAAAATTAGAAACCTCCCTATAATTTCCACAGTTATCAATATTTAATAACTTTTAATTTTATTTCAAAGAATGTTTGATTCATAAAAGTTTTAACATTACAATGATACATACCTCCTCAATTTTTACATCCCTCCTAAATTTTGGTCGAAATTAAAGTCAATATAGATTGGTCGTGGTTAAATTAATGGATATTTCACTAAAATTAGGGATCACCACATCTTCCATTACACTATATAACGACGACAAAAAAACATTTGATTATGTGGAACTTAAAGTAAATGAGATTTAATTATTGATTACTAATTCATAAGAAAATTTATGTAATTTCACCTAACCTCGAGAAATATTTACTTATTAATAACCATTTAATTAATTAATTTTCCTTTGCGTATATATTATCTGAATCTCTCACATCAACAACCAAGCGAAAGACAAACCCCTATAGATCTTCCCGAATCCCACCACACTTAATTAAGATCCAATAATATTCCAATATAATTATGAAGTGCCTTCATGATGATTAAATTCAAGCATTAAAAGCAATATAGTACGTACCACCCCAAAATTAAAATTGAACTAGAACTAGGACACAACCACATGCCTATTCCATTACTCAACATATTTATAACAATTAAGAGCTCCATAAGATTGATCGATACATTATATTGAAACGTGTTTTCATAAAAGCCAAAAATGTATAAACACATAAATTCTCTTGCATGCATGCAATGATATTAGTGTGACGGTTTTTCACAAACATAATCAGACGAGCATTCATGCCGTTGTTGGAGAGTAAATCAATTGCTTACGTTGTGGACAATAAAATATCGTCATACTTTGCATCATGCGTATGTACATATATATATATATATATATGCATGCCCATGCATTTATGTAACTACCTCAATGTTGTTTTTAATTTTGGCTAGCCAATGTTGTTTAATTGGACAGTTGTGGAATTAAGTAAAGATGCTAACATGTCTTTTTTAAGATGATGGGTTTATGCATAATATAAGAAATATGCCATTTGATTATTGAAGTTTATTTGGGGATTTTTGAACTTACCTATTAGACCATCCCATCCCCAACATATGGTGCATATGCTAAAATATATTGTATACACAAATTTGTTGGCAAAAACCATCTCCAAAAGCTAATATATAATGTAATTAAAGAAATTGAGTAAATATAAGTTTGATGTCTCAAATTTGAGAGCCAAGCTCATATTGTAGAAATTACCTTATATTAGGCAGTGTACTCTCGGTAGAGGAAGTAAAAAAATATTGTGAAAATTAATTCGAAGTAGTGTGTTAAAATAAACTAAAAGATGTTGAAATCTATTATCTATATACATATAAAAGTATGGGTTGGCAAAGAGAATTTCTTCCCTTTTTTGTGATGACTAATATACCCTTACTTAAATGATAAATAAAATAATTGAATAATCATATATTTTTACATGAAAAAGAAGTCTACTTTAATATAAACACTGTTGTATTAAAATAATAATAAATACAAGAAAATAAAAATTGGTCAATACATAAAATTGGTGGACTTAATAATGTAGGTGAAGTTAAAAAAAAAGATAGAAACTTAGAAAGTTGCTTAGGGAAACTAATACGAGGACTAACAAATTTTATTATCGTTTATATATATATATATATTTAATATATACAAATTCTAATTTTTGCCATTATTAAATGTTTGAAGAAAAAGATTGATTTCTATCTAGCTAATTCCTAACAGTCAAATATTCCGCAAACGGGTAAAAACTGAAATCAAGTAAACACGGAATAATAAGAAAAACGGATCAAATTGATAAAAGAACAAGAACAAAAAGATGAGTTAATTTGGCCAAAAAAAAGTGAAATAGGTGAGAAAAAAGGTTAAATCCACAAAAAAATAAGTAAAATCGACTAAAATTGGGTTAAACATGAGAGAATGTGTGAACTGATTAACGAATGAGATAAAATCAACTAAAATTGGGTTAAACCGAAGAGAGTGGAAAAAATTATTAATAAATATGATAAACCACAAAAAATAGGTGAAACCGGTGAAAGAACGAGTTAAAATAATAAAAAAGAAATGGTAAACTCAGTGTAAAAGCGGGTGAAATCGATAGTTCTTTGGAAATCACTTTCGAAATAATCACTTATTAAATAACCTAAAAAAATGTCACCTTCGTGCCATATTAATAAAAAAAGGTGTTATTTAGTTAATAAAAAACTTATAATTGGCTTAAGAAAAATTGGGTTAAACATGAGAGAATGTGTGAACTGATTAACGAATGAGATAAAATCAACTAAAATTAGGTTAAACCGAAGAGAATGAAAAAAATGATTAATAAATGGGATAAACCACAAAAAATAGGTGAAAACCTGTGAAAGAAAGAGTTAGAATAATAAAAAAGAAATGGTAAACTCAGTCTAAAAACGGGTGAAATCAATAGTTCTTTGGAAAGCACTTACGAAATTATCACTTATTAAATAACCTAAAAAAATGCCACCTTCGTGCCATATTAATAAAAAAAAGGTACAATTTAGTTAACAGAAACACTTATAATTGGCTTAAGAAAAATAAAGTCAGAACATAGAAATAGTTAAAATTGGTGAAAACAGATGAAATTCGATTTAAAATATATGATACACAAAATGGTAAAATCAATGGAAAAATATGTTATATAGAAGACAAATGAGTTAAAGCAAAATAAAAATGGTGCAATTGATAGAAAAACGCGTTAAACTGGTAAAATCGATAAAAAAAAAAAAAAAAAGAATGATATCAACTTACACGGGATAATAAGAAAAAAAGGGATCAAATCAATAAAGGAGCAAGAGCAAAAAAAATGAGTTAAATTGGCATGAAAATGTGAAATAGGTGAGAAAATAGGTTAAATCAGCAAAAAAATAAACTAAATAGACTAAAATTGGGATAAACCAGAGAGAATGGAGGAATTGATTAACAAATGTAATAAAATCAACTAAAGTTTGTGTTAAACCGGGGGAAATGGGTGAATTGATTAACAAATGGGGTAAACCACAAAAGGATAAAATCGGTGAAAGAACGGGTTAATATAAAAAAATATGAAAAGGTAAACTCAGTGTAAAAGCGGGTGAAATTGATATTTCTTTGAAAAGTTCTTAAAAAACTATCACTAATTAAAGAACCTCATAAAAAAAAAAATTAAGTCACATTCATGCTATGTGAATAAAAAAGTACTATTATTTAGTTAACTGAAAACTAATAAATGGACTTGAACCAATAAAAACTCAAAACACTGAATTGGTTAAAACCGTTGAAAAATGGGTAAAATTTGATTAAAAAATATATGATAAAAAATAGTAAAATTAATGAAAAATGGTTTAGATCGAAGAAAAAAAAGTTATAGCAACAAAAAATGGTGCAGTCTATAAAACAACATGGTAAACCGACAAAAATCTGATAAATCGATAGAAGTGAATGAGATCGGCTAAACACGTGATACAAAAAGGGTCAAATCGATGAATGAACAAGATAAAAAATGAATTAAATAGACAACAAAAAAGGTGAAATATGTGAGAAAATAGGTTAATCTGCAAAAGAATAAGTAAAATCAACTAATATTTCGTTAAATCGGAGAGAATACGTTAATTGATTATCAAGTGAGATAAACCACAAAAATGGGTAAAATCGGTGAATGAACGATTTAGTATAACAAAAAAAATGATAAGTACAGTGTAAAAACGGATGAAATCGATGAAAGAATATGTTGAAATAACAAAAAAAAAAACTCAGTGTAAAATTGAGGAAAATTGGTAACAACATGTCAAATTGTTTAAAAAATGGATGAAATCAGTAAAAGACATGTATAACAGGTAAAACTGGTGAAATCGATAAATAAAAAAGCGGTTAAATCTGTGAAAATTGTTTAGATGAAAATATCAAGGTCAAGAAAGAAAAGAATTGATGTTGTCCATTGGTAAAATCAATGGGAAAATGGGTTAGATTGAAAGAAAAACGAGTTGAAGCAAAAAAAATGGTGTCATTGATAAAACAACAAGGTCAACCGACAAAAAAGGGTAAAACCGGTAAAAGAAATGAATGACATCGGCTAAACAATTGTTAAAACTGGCAAAACAGTTAAATTTCGATTAAAAATATATGATAAAAATGGTAAAATCAATTAAAAAACGGGTTAGATAGAAAGAAAATCGAGCTAAAGCAAAAAAAAATAAGTGCCAATTGATAAAATATAACAAGGTTGACCGACAAAAAAATGGGTAAAATCAGTAAAAAGAATGAATGACATCGGCTAAACACGGGATAAAAAAATGGAAAAAATCGATAAAAGAACAAGAACAAAAAAATGAGTTAATTGGCAAGAAAAAGGTAAAATATGTGAGAAAATAGGTTAAATAAGCAAAAGAATAAGTAAAATCAAACTAAAATTTGGTTAAACCGAAGAGAATGAGTGAATTTATTAACAAATGTGAAAATCAACTAAAATTGGGTTAAACTAGAGAGAATGGATGAATTGATTAACAAATGGGATAAACTACACAAAAAAAGGGTGAAATCTATGAAAGAACGGGCTAAAATAACAAAAAAAATGATTAACTCAGTGTAAAAGCATGTAAAATCGATATTTCTATTGTTAGTTCTTAAGAAATTATCATTTATTAAATAATCTAAAAACAAAAGGCCACATTTGAGCTATATGAATTGAAAAAAAAAGTATTATTTACTTAACTAAAAAACTTATAATTGGCTTAAGCCAAAGTAAGTCAAAACATAGAAGGGTTAAAATTGATGAAAATTGGTAAATTTCTATTAAAAATATGTATGATAAAAAATGGTAAAATCAATGGAAAAATGGGTTACATAGAAGAAAAACGAGTTAAAACCAAAAAAAATGGTGCAATTTATAAAATAACGGGGTAAACCGGCAAAAATGGATAACTGGTATAAAATGATGATGTTGGCTAAACATGAGATAACAAGAAGGGGGGGGGGGGGGGGGCAAATCGATGAAAGAACAAAACCAAAAATGAGTTAAATTGACAAAAAAAATGTGAAATAGGTGAGAAAATAGGTTTAATTAACATAAGAATAGGTAAATCGACTAAAATTTGGTTAAAACAGAGAGAATGAGTGAATTGATTAACAAATGAGATAAACCATAAAAAAGTGGGTGTAATCGGTGAAAAAATGGATTAAAATAACATAAAAACAAATGTTAAACGCAACGTAAAAGCGATTGAAATCGATGAAAGAACATGTTAAAATAACAAAAAAAGGGTAAACTTAGTGTAAAAGCAGGTTTACTCGACAAAATTGAGGAAAATTGGTAAAATCGGGTTAGATTAGTTAAAAAATGGATTAGTCATGTAATTGAAAATAGATGAACTCAGTAAAAGAAAGGTATAACCAACAAGACTGGTTAAATAGTTAAATAAAAAAAATAAAATGGATTAAACCTGTAAAAACTGGTTTAGATGTAAAAATATTATTTAGATGGAAATATCAATGTCATGGAAGAAAAAATTTAATATTGTTCATTCATTCAAATGGTTGCTTTAGAATAATAATTATGTAGACATGCAGTTTTAAATTAGAAATACTTAGTAATTATAGTTCATTTTTATTTTTAAGTTTTGAATTTAGGAATTTATAATAACAACTTTAAATTCTTGGTAACAGTATAGAAATAATTAAATTGATGAAAAATATTATATGAATCAACTAACATAAAAAATTAGTTAATCACGTGCAACGCACGTGTACTTTTCTAGTACATATAAAAGTATGGGTTGGCAAAGAGAATTTCTTCCCTTTTCTGTGATGACTAATATACCCCTACTTAAATGATAAATAAAATAATTGAATAATCATATATTTTTACATGAAAAAGAAGTCTACTTTAATATAAACACTGTTGTATTAAAATAATAATAAATACAAGAAAATAAAAATTGGTGGACTTAATAATGTAGGTGAAGTTAAAAAAAAGATAGAAACTTAGAAAATTGCTTACAGAAACTAATACGAGGACTAACAAATTTTATTATCGTTTATATATATATATTTAATTTATATAAATTCTAATTTTTGCCATTATTAAATGTTTGAAGAAAAAGATTGATTTCTATCTAACTAAATTCCTAACAGTCAAATATTCCGCAAACGAGTAAAAACTGAAATCAAGTAAACACGGGATAATAAGAAAAACGGATCAAATTGATAAAAGAACAAGAACAAAAAGATGAGTTAATTTGGCCAAAAAAAAAGTGAAATAGGTGAGAAAAAAGGTTAAATCCACAAAAAAATAAGTAAAATCGACTAAAATTGGGTTAAACATGAGAGAATGTGTGAACTGATTAACGAATGAGATAAAATCAACTAAAATTGGGTTAAACCGAAGAGAGTGGAAAAAATAATTAATAAATGGGATAAACCACAAAAAATAGGTGAAACCGGTGAAAGAACGAGTTAGAATAACAAAAAAGAAATGGTAAACTCAGTGGAAAAGCAGGTGAAATCGATAGTTCTTTGGAAATCACTTTCGAAATAATCACTTATTAAATAACCTAAGAAAATGCCACCTTCGTGCCATATTAATTAAAAAAAAAGGTACTATTTAGTTAACAAAAACACTTATAATTGGCTTAAGAAAAATTGGGTTAAACATGAGAGAATGTGTGAACTGATTAACGAATGAGATAAAATCAACTAAAATTGGGTTAAACCGAAGAGAGTGGAAAAAATGATTAATAAATGGGATAAACCACGAAAAATAGGTGAAACCGGTGAAAGAACGAGTTAGAATAATAAAAAAGAATTTGTAAACTCAGTGTAAAAGCGAGTGAAATCAATAGTTCTTTGGAAAGCACTTACGAAATTATCACTTATTAAATAACCTAAAAAAATGCCACATTCGTGCCATATTAATAAATAAAAAAAAAAAGATACTAATTAGTTAACAGAAACACTTATAATTGGCTTAAGAAAAATAAAGTCAGAACATAGAAATGGTTAAAATCGGTGAAAACAGATGAAATTCGATTTAAAATATATGATACACAAAATGGTAAAATCAATGGAAAAATATGTTATATAGAAGACAAATGAGTTAAAGCAAAATAAAAATGGTGCAATTGATAGAACAACGGGTTAAACGGGTAAAATCGATAAAAAAAAAAAAAAAGAAGAATGATATCAACTAACACGGGACAATAAGAAAAAAAAAGGGATCCAATCAATAAAAGAGCAAGAGCAAAAAAAAATGAGTTAAATTGGCATGAAAATGTGAAATAGGTGAGAAAATAGGTTAAATCAGCAAAAAAAAAAAAGCAAAATCGACTAAAATTGGGATAAATCGGAGAGAATGGAGGAATTGATTAACAAATATAATAAAATCAACTAAATTTTGTGTTAGACCGGGGGAAATGGGTGAATTGATTAACAAATTGGGTAAACCACAAAAGGATAAAATCGGAGAAAGAACGGGTTAATATAAAAATATATGAAAAGGTACATTCAGTGTAAAAACGGGTGAAATCGATATTTCTTTGGAAAGTTCTTAAAAAACTATCACTAATTAAAGAACCTCATAAAAAAAATCAAGTCACCTTCGTGCTATATGAATAAAAAAGTACTATTATTTAGTTAACTGAAAATTTATAAATGGACTTGAACCAATAAAAACTCAAAACACTGAATTGGTTAAAACCGTTGAAAAATTGGTAAAATTCGATTAAAAAATATATGATAAAAAATAGTAAAATTAATGAAAAATGGTTTAGATCGAAGAAAAAAAAGTTATAGCAACAAAAAATGGTGCAGTCGATAAAACAACATGGTAAACTGACAAAAATCTGATAAATCGATTGAAGTGAATGATATCGGCTAAACACGTGATAAAAAAAGGGTCAAATCGATGAATGAACAAGATAAAAAAATGAATTAAATAGACAACAAAAAAGGTGAAATATGTGAGAAAATAGGTTAATCTGAAAAAGAATGAGTAAAATCAACTAAAATTTCGTTAAATCGGAGAGAATACGTTAATTGATTATCAAGTGAGATAAACCACAAAAATGGGTAAAATCGGTGAATGAACGATTTAGTATAACAAAAAAAATGATAAGTTCAGTGTAAAAACGGATGAAATCGATGAAAGAATATGTTAAAATAACAAAAAAAAAAACTCAGTGTAAAAGCGGTTTAAATCGATAAAATAGGTTCACTCGGCAAAATTGAGGAGAATTGGTAACAACAGGTCAAATTGTTTAAAAAATGGATTAAGCATGTAATAGAAAATGGATGAAATCAGTAAAAGACATGTATAACAGGTAAAACTGGTGAAATCGATAAATAAAAAAGCGGTTAAACCTGTGAAAATGGTTTAGATGGAAATATCAAGGTCAAGAAATAAAAAAATTGATGTTGTCCATTGGTAAAATCAATGGAAAAATGGGTTAGATTGAAAGAAAAACGAGTTGAAGCAAAAAAAATGGTGTCATTGATAAAACAACAAGGTTAACTGACAAAAAAGGATAAAATCGGTAAAAGAAATGAATGACATCGGCTAAACAATTGTTAAAACCGGCAAAAATAGTTAAATTTCGATTAAAAATATATGATAAAAATGGTAAAATCAATTGAAAAATGGGTTAGATAGAAAGAAAATCGAGCTAAAGCAAAAAAAAAAAGGTGCCAATTGATAAAAAATAACAAGGTTAACCGACAAAAAAATGGGTAAAATCAGTAAAAAGAATGAATTACATCGGCTAAACACGGGATAAAAAAATGGAAAAAATCGATAAAAGAACAAGAACAAAAAATGAGTTAATTGGCAAAAAAAATGTGAAATATGTGAGAAAATAGGTTAAATAAGCAAAAGAATAAGTACAATCAGACTAAAATTTGGTTAAACCGAAGAGAATGAGTGAATTTATTAACAAATGTGAAAATCAACTAAAATTGGGTTAAACTAGAGAGAATGGATGGATTGATTAACAATGGGATAAACTACACAAAAAGGGTGAAATCTATGAAAGAACGGGCTAAAATAACAAAAAAAAAATGATTAACTCAGTGTAAAAGCATGTAAAATCGATATTTCTATTGAAAGTTCTTAGGAAATTATCATTTATTAAAGAATCTAAAAACAAAAGGCCACATTTGAGCTATATGAATTGAAAAAAAAAAGTATTATTTACTTAACTGAAAAACTTATAATTGGCTTAAGCCAAAGTAAGTCAAAACATAGAAGGGTAAAATTGATGAAAACTGGTAAAATTCTATTAAAATATGTATGATAGAAAATGTTAAAATCAATGGAAAAATGGGTTACATAGAAGAAAAACGAGTTAAAACCAAAAAAAAATGGTGCAATTCATAAAATAACGGGGTAAACCGGCAAAAATGGATAACTGGTATAAAATGATGATGTTGGCTAAACATGAGATAACAAAAGGGGGGGTCAAATCGATGAAAGAACAAAACAAAAAATGAGTTAAATTGGCAAAAAAAAATGTGAAATAGGTGAGAAAATGGGTTTAATTAGGATAAGAATATTTAAAATCGACTAAAATTTGGTTAAAGCAGAGAGAATGAGTGAATTGATTAACAAATGGGATAAACCATAAAAAAGTGGGTGTAATCGGTGAAAAAGGGGATTAAAATAACATAAAAACAAATGTTAAACGCAACGTAAAAGCAAATGAAATCGATGAAAGAACATGTTAAAATAACAAAAAAAGGGTAAACTTAATGTAAAAGCAGGTTTACTCGACAAAATTGAGGAAAATTGGTAAAATCGGGTTAGATTAGTTAAAAAATGGATTAGTCATGTAATTGAAAATATATGAACTCAGTAAAAGATAGGTATAACCAACAAGACTGGTTAAATAGTTAAAAAAAAAAATGGGTTAAACCTGTAAAAATTGGTTTAGATGGAAAAAATATTGTTAAGATGGAAATATCAATGTCAAAGAAGAAAAAAATTTGATATTGTTCATTCGTTCAAATGGTTGTTTTAGAATAATAATTATGTAGACATGCAGTTTTAGATTAGAAATACTTAGTAATTATAGTTCATTTTTTACTTTAAAGTTTTGGATTTAGGTATTTATAATAACAACTTTAAATTCTTGATAACAGTATAGAAATAATTAAATTGGTGAAAAATAATATATGAATCAACTAACATAGAAAATTAGTTAATCACGTGCAACGCACGTGTACTTTTCTAGAATATATAAAAGATATTGGATTGAAGTTTCGAGTTAAAATATAAAAGATAATTTTGGAGTGAAGTGGTGTGTTAATAAAAACTTAAAAGTGATGTAAACAAATATAGTAAAAATGTTGTTTGATATGATAAATTTTCAAATAAAAAAGCACTTGTTGCATTAGATCTTGGAGATAGCCTTGGAGGGACCGGTTCTACCTTTCTAGAGGTGTAGCTAAATTTAAAAATTATTCCTATATCTAAAGAAAATTGTACAATGTCTCTATAAATTTATTTATTTTTTCATTTCATGTAACAATAATATTGATTAAATCCTAATATTCTATTTTGTATCATTATTTTACATAAATAATCAGCTCATTCAATTTTTCTTGTGACAAAATAGAACGTAAATTATATGGATTTCTTAAATATGGTTTTCAGAAAAAAAACTCTTTTATCATAAATAATAGTCATATATATGTGACGATTACGTTAGTAGCTAGTGTTACTATTAATTTGTGCTCAATCAATAGCTAAAATGTATGGTTAAACTTTTAACAATCGTAAAATTATTATAGTTCAAAATGACCCATAAATTTGTCGCAATGGATAAACAAATATATAATATAATGTCACTAGAAATTACACTAAAATGCTTAAAAACTCAATTTAGGGTCCAGGGCCGAAGTAACCTACTCCCTCCATTTCACAATACATGTCTTTTCAGAGATAATTTTTTTTTTCACAATACATGTCACTTTAGGAATTCAAGATAAACTTAAATGCTATTTTGACATTTTTACCCTTCTTCATTAAAAAGAGAGAGAAGAAAGATGTATGGGAAAGAAAGAGATGGATTATGGGGAGTTACAAAAAAATTAATTGCTTCTTAAGGATAATTTTGTCCAACTACACTTTTATTTTACTAAAAATATAGGGTATTAATTATTTCCTTAATCCTTGTGAAAAAACCTTAAACGTCATGTAATGTGGAATGGATGGAGTATAAGGTTAGCCAACCCTGATATTAGCATTTTACTTCCTCTATCCCAAATTATTTGTCATTTTACATGTTTTCACACATATTAAGGTACTTACTAAATAGCCTCATTTTTAGGGAAAAAATTTATTATATACATAAACTACCCTTATTCTTTATTTATCTCACCATTAGTTATTTACACGTTATTCAAGTTTTACACTCTCTCTCTTACTTTTTCTCTTACATACCTAAAATATGTACTTTAATAGTGCATTGAAATCCTAAAATGACAAATAATTTGAGACAAATTTTTTTCTCTAAAACGACAAGACAAATAATTTGGGACAGAGGGAGTAATTTGGAAGAAATTAAAGTGGATTACGTATGACATCTGACTGTGGCTGCTAAGAAATTAAATAAGAAGCAGCTTAATTAGAAGTGAAATAAGGAGTTCAATATAAGAGTCTGAAGTGTAAATAATCGAACATTATGGAGTAAAACATATTACTATAACAATTGAAATATTAGGAATTGAATCAAATATAATTTTAGTTGACAAATGTTAATCATTAGCATAAAATTTAAATAGACCCACAACATGTGCTAAATACTAACAATATAAAAGAGATGAGCAAATAGGTGGTAAATTACAAAAAGGCCTCCTCAACAAGGGATAAATTAAGATTTTCCCTGAAATAAGGAATTGAGTTTTAGACAAATAAACAAGAATCATTTCTAAATAACTGATAATCATCGACATGCATGGTTTACTCTCTACCTATACTTTTGGCTGCATGTATAGAACGAACAGTGACCGCCAAATTCTAATTAAAGAACGTACTTTAGCTGAGTGCCATGCCAAGGAAAATTTTGCAAGTCCAAGAAAAAATTGAGACACATGAAGAAAAATAAACAGTTAATGTCACGGTAGAAAAAGTAAATAATAATCCTGTAATATCATCTACTTGATTTATTAAATAGGTATCCTATGGTTCTCAAGCTAGGTCCCTAATTAATGCAATTTAAGTCTAATTATTGTCCATATTAGTCAAATCTATTCACGTGCATATTTCACATTAAATTAATAAGGCCCTATTTGATAGGGTTTTGGCTGGATTTTACAGGTCTCAGTTTGAAGAAATTGTTTTAGTGGCTTCAGTGAAATCTTTGAACGTGGTCCATGCACATCGCTCTCTCCAGGAGGTTGGCCGCCTATCCTAGATCTTCCTATTTTCATGAAGATCCCTAGCTCGATATGGTTTAGTATCAAGGTGATTCTCTATATATTCCTATATGTATGGGTTTCGTGCAGCATTTCCACGATATCGTTATGATCAACAAAGTAGCGAACTCAGGTTCGAATCCCTGTTGGGAGAGGTACCCACTTAATGTGTCCAACCCGCCTCGAAAGGGATTAAACCCTTGGGAAACCAAAAATTAGCTTTGCGGTTTTCTAAAAGTTAAAATCTAATTTGGATTGGGTTGGGATATTGGGATTTGGAGAATAAAGTATATTGTAGGTGTCCAATCAATATTTTTTTGTAGAGTTAGGGGGAAAAAATAGTTGGTATGTGTCAAATCAAGGTTTTATAGGTTTCAAGAATTTGAGTGTGAGTTTATGAATATGTTTGTGATGAGTTTCACGGATATCGCCACACTCCATTTGAAAGTGTTTTCAGTTTCGCGAGACCCGCGAGACTGGGTCAAAACTCTAACAAACAAGCCCTAAAACTTCTAAAAAATATTTATTGTTTGGGTCGGATTTGGATCTGATCAGGTTCATTCTGACTAGACTTCTTTTATATAGAATCGGATTGGATTATGTTGGATTTGGAACAAGGATTGTGCTCGGGTCTAGATTTTTCGAATTCAATAGATCTTGGTCGGATTTGATCAGATATCGAATATTTTTCAGATCCAATAAAATTTTCATTTAAAAAATTACATTAATATTTTGAGTGAATAGCACTTTTGGTCCCTCTTATGACCTGAATTTATCACTTTCGCCCCTTTTAAATTTTTCGAAGCAGATGCGTCCATCTTATCAATGTAGTGTATCACATTAGTCCATTTTATCAATGCAGTGTAACACATTCGTCCCTCTTAAATTTTTCGTAGCAGATTCGTCTCTCTTGTCAATTTAATATAACACATTCGTCCCTCTTAAATCCAAAATACATCCTAAAATGGAGGCAAAATTTCATTTTTGGACCTCTAAAATGGCTGCGTTAAAATTGACCCTTTTTTCTGACACATCGACAATAATTTATTGTGTCATCATCCTCAATTTCAATCCTTATCAGCGAAATATTTG
Organism: Penstemon davidsonii; assembly: GCA_034814905.1. Taxonomy (NCBI): domain Eukaryota; kingdom Viridiplantae; phylum Streptophyta; class Magnoliopsida; order Lamiales; family Plantaginaceae; genus Penstemon; species Penstemon davidsonii. Next base: position 31,508,580 of record JAYDYQ010002533.1, on the reverse strand, counting down.
TAATTATCGCCGAAAATTATCAATTTATGTCTTATTTGACCGGAAAATTAAATTTTTTTGCTGTCCAATCTGACCGAAAAAATTAATTTAGCCAAAAATATCATTTGTCGAGTGACAATTAAGAATTTCATATTTCTGATTCAAAATGTGCAAGTCCAAGTCATGTGATATGTCTATAACTTCAATTTTTGATTAAAAACGGTTAAAGTTCATTCGTCCATAAATTGAATATACCTATATATTTTTATTTGTAAAGAAATAAATAGGTCAAATTCACATCACATTTGCCTTAAATTTATACAAATTTCCTTGTACGATTCTAATCTAAAATAAAAATTGAAGTTGTAGACCTATCACGTGATTTGGACTTACAAATTTTGGAGTCACAATATGAAATTTTCAACTTTTAAGTATTACTCGACAAATGATATTCTTGGCTAAAATTAAAAAAATTCGATCAGATTGGACATAAATTATTTCTACAAAAAAAATTATTTTTTCGATCAAATATGATATAAGTTAATGATTTTCGGTGATAATTAAAATTTACCGTTGGTAAGGACTGAAATTGATGACGACGACACAATAAATGGCGTATATTGTCGAGGTACCACAATAAAGGGCCAATTTTGAAACGCAACCACTTTAGAGGAACAAAAATAATTCTTTGCCTAAAATGGACGAAAATTAATGTACGAATGTGTTACACTACATTGATAAGAGGGATGAATATGTTACATTACATTGACAATAGGGACGAATATGTTACGAAAAATTTAAGAGGGACGAATGTGTTACACTACATTGATAAGAGGGACTAATATGATACACTACATTGATAAGAGGGACTAATATGATACACTACATTGATAAAAGGGACGCATCTGCTATGAAAATTGAAAAGGGACGAAAGTGATGAAGGCAGACCATAAGAGGGACCAAAAGTGCGATCACTCTTAATATTTTTTCCTAAAATAACTTTATTAACTTACAATTTTATTTTCTTTTAGCTCACATGTTCAAACTTTCTTTTCTAATATTCATATTTTTAGATGAAAATATTCGTAATAAATAAATTTAATAACGAGTTATAAATTACTATCTTCTTAAATTGACAGTGAAATATTATTAATGTTACTTACTTTTATAAAACATTATGTATAAATATCATTCTTTTTATTTATTGTCGGATATGAATCTTTAACTGATCGGATCGACTAAATCCATATTCGCTCCATGTGTTTCGGATAACGGATATTTATAATCTAATCAGGTCCATCAATCGGACAATTATCCTAATACATCAGCCCGAATCGGATCGGATTCGGATTTAAATCCGCCCCATTGACAGCCCTATATTCAACTAACTCTATTAGAATTAAGTTACTTTTCTTCTTGGTAATTTTAATTCTTTCTTGTGTTCTCATACGTTTAGAGAAAATAATTCGGTTGCGCATACCTTAGCAAAAGTTGCTCTTAGTTTAGACTCCCCTTCTTCTGAGCTTTCGAATTTTATCGTTGATGACATTGAGTATCAATAGATGTTACTTTTGGAGTTTCCTAAAAAAAAAAAATAAGTATAACAAACCACAACAATTAAGTTATTTGAGGAGAATATTTTATAAGAGTGATCAATCAAAAAGTATTTCACGAAACTGGTACAACAACAATCCATATTGAACCATAAGTATTAATTAATCACGGTCATTACATTAACTAGTTACTTTTTTTTTTTTTTTTGAGATGGTGAATGCATTGTTACATCAAACACTATATCGAATCGAAACTATTACAATGATATCAAAGCAATCTAATTACTAGTATTAAACTAGAGAATGACTAGTATGAAACTAGAGAAAATACCCACATTCGTGGGAGTTGAACCCATGACCTCCTAGTCATGGAGCCTCATCCTTAACCACTTGGCTAAGGCCTCATCGGCACATTAACTAGTTACTATCAGTATACGGATTTATTTAATAACAATGGCAATTCTAATTAACTAGGGCATCCCACCAAGTCCAATCTTCCGACTTACCCTTTCAACCACGACAGTGTTGTAATTAATTAAGATACTTAACTAAATGGATTAATTAAGATGGTCCAGCCCTCTTTATTGTTGTTAATTATTAAAAAGGTAGAAACTGTCCCTCTTCCAATCTCCATGTTCCCCTTCATCTACATATTCTTCGAGTCATTTTCTCTGTGGGTTTGATATTTATTAAACATTAAAGATCGGAATGTCATTTCCTAAAAAGATTTATGACAACATTTATCAATGCCTGGCAGTAGTTTCAGAAAGGCATGCATAAAGCATGAGATAAAATTTTGATTTACTATAACACTCTTGTGGGGAAATTGTAGTATTTACAAAATTGTATTCTTACACTTAATATCAAAAGTTCAGATGAGAAACTTCTATGGAACCAAATTAGCTAAATAGAGACTATTAAATTTGTAGAGTTTGAGATCAAAACTAGTGCAAATTTTAATCCTCCATTTTTTTTATTTGTCGCTTTGATAAAAAAAATTGTTTACTTTTATTTGTTGTTTTAGGAGTTCAATGTAAAATTAATTTTTTTCTACCAATTTTACCCTTCTTATTAATGCTTGTAATTAATACTAATTAATGCACAGATTATTTGATTAAAAGGGTATTTTGGAATTTTTATTTCAAAAAAATTGGCTTTTGATTACATTTTTTAATCCGTGTGCAATCCTCCAAAACGACCAATGAAAAAAAAATCGAAGTGTGTAATAAAATTGGAATAAAAAGTGCAACTTTATAAATTACGGGACCAAAATTTATTATTGATGATCCAGTCATGTGTTACTTCAAATACAATTTTGTCTTCTTTATATAGACCAAATACATCATACGTAATTTATACATATGCTAATTTATTATATTATCTAAGGACTAATTTATTCATCAAATCTTTAAATTAACCCTGGTCTATACTCGAGCAAGTCAAATATGAAGGAAATTTTCTCTATTTATATATAAATATGTATTCAAAATTTTCGATTGTTTTTTATTAATTTCAATATGTTGTTTGCTAAATATGAAATCAAAATATTTAGAAAATTGGAGAATTTAAAAACAAAGAAACAAATTTGTGTGATCTCTTGCTCTTTCAATTCATGCAGAAAATCTACCTAAAATTATTTAAAGTATAGAAGGAGGGCAATTTTATTCATTAAAGCAGTGAACTGGCTCTCCTTAAATGTTGTCCTAACAGCCATTTTATCTCGGAATATGTTATATCTATGGAACTTGATACTCGAAAGGAACGTACAGAACATATATATGTTGTATAATAAATTAATATATCTATAAGAACAATAACTTTGAAGTAAATGGACGTCATGAATGATTTCCACATTGCCATCATTAATTTGCCCGGTAGAATGCTACACTCTAATTTTTAAATTTTCATCACCATACAACGAAGAAACCAATTGGTAAGAATAGAATAATACTACGTACCAGCCTCCCGGGGCACAGCTCAGTTGGTAAAGGAGGTGAACTGCGGGGCTCACTCCCCCAGGGTGGGGAGTTCGAATCCTGGAAGGAGCAGCTAAGTGTTGTAAAATCTTTGAGGGAGGATGGAGCAGCTTGGTGTTGTAAGTTCCATGGTAGTAGGCTCCCTTGGGGGCCAGGAGTATAAAGAGTGAACAAACCCTGACCAACTCAGGCACATCCCGCGATTTACTTCCGCACATTGCTGAGAGGCCAGTGATGGGTGGTCCAGAACTAAACCTGGGTTAACAAAAAAAAAAAAAAAAAAAAAAAAATAATACTACGTACCAAAGTTAAAAAAATAATGAAAAATATATTATAATAGACGACATAAGTTATCAAAAGAGGGCACAAAAAGCCGGATTAAACAGCTTTTATTCAAATCGAAGGTCAACTCAAGAAAACGCCCCAAAAGGCAAAAGCACGAAAAGTACAACTTTATCTCTACCTTGAAAGAGCAGGATCTAAATGAAAACGAAATCTATTCACTGAATCAAAATCCCCCACAACTTGCAAATCAAGACAACCAACAGTGAAATTGAATATTTTAACCCCAATGAATAAGAAAGACAGAAACATTTGTTTTCAAATTTGATGGAATTTTTATAATTTTACTCTGTTTTTTTGTTTTTTCTCTTTTGATTATTTCTGTTTCATACGAGTTTTCTACGAGTTAAGACACAAATTTTAAAAGTGACACTAGCTATTTCAAATACAGAGATCAATATTACATTGTTTAAATTATTAAAAAATATGAAAACACTTCCTATATACACATAAAATAATAACTAGAGAACAAATTAAACATTCACTAATTAATTTGTCATAATTCAAAGAGTGGGCAAATTTTTATTACATAATTAAAGAGTACTAAAATAGAAAATACATATTAATATTCCAGCTTAATATCCTTCAAGAAGCTACATTTGTTTTTTTGCTCTTGATCTAGACCAATACTGATCAGTAGTAGCATACAAAAGGAAGTAATTAATTTCATTACAACGTGAATTATAACAAATTAAAGGAAGTTAAATTAAGAATTCTGCACTTTTGTTGCAAAAAGATTAAGTGCTTCCTGGTAATGAAAAATATCTCCCAATAATATCCCATTCGACGACGACGACGAAGTCGACTGAAAATCATTGCAATAAGGAGAATTTGTAGAATTACCAAAGAAATTGGTATTTGAATTAAAGCAGCTCTGATCATTTAACTCGGCAGCAGCAGCAGCAGCCCTTTGGTAGTAGTCAATAGAGAAATTACCTAAATACCCATCATCATTCTCAAAACCCTTATTGTTATTATTCTTCACATGAGAAACATTAACCTCAGCCACCGGCGGCTCAGCCTTCACCGCCTTAGGGTTTGGAAAAAACCCATTTAGTACTTCATGCAACAGACCCGAACTAGACTTTTCAGTAGGATTAAAGAAATCCATGCAGTCATATTCATTATTCGTACTAGTTGTAATAGTTTTTTCATCAAACTTAGGTAAAGAAGGAGAATTGGTTATGAAGTTGAAGGACGACGTCGTTTCTTTTTCTTGCAAAGGGAAGTTGTTGTAAGAAGAAGTATTGGATGATGATGATGAGTTGAAATAATCACGAAACATAAGCATGTTGTTTGATCGGTAAGAAGATCCGTTGAAATCGAGATTAGGGTTTATGAAAGAAGCTGATGAATTAGACTGTTTATTAATGGAGGGCTGAGATGATTTCGAGAAGTTAAACGAAGGGATGAGATTGTCGGTTGTGGTAGTAGGGTAAACAAAGTTAGTTCTGGCTTTGACACCACGCATGGCGCGTGCGGCACAGTCGTAAGCACAGGCAGCTTCCTCGGCGGTGTCGAAGGTGCCGAGCCAACGCCTTTCCTTGGACTGAGGGTCCCTTATCTCGGCTGCGTAACGGCCCCAAGGGCGGCGACGTACGCCGCGGTACCTCATGGTGGAGGCGGGGGAGGGGTCTTTGAGGAAAGAAGACCTTTTGTTGGTGGTGGTGCAACGCTTGGGGACGGCGGAGGTGGGGGTGAAAATGGGGTCGGAGTCTGAGGTGAGACTGCCGTTTAACCTCTTCAAGGCTTCTTCCATTAATTAACTTGTTCAGTTGTTGGTTTATAAAATGAAAGCTTGAGACTAAGTGTGTGTGTGTGTGTGTGTTATGTTTGCACCTGAAAATGTGTTGTTAAGCGTGGGGCGAATGTTGTATTTATAACGAGAATTCGTTCACACCAACGAAAATGGGTACAATGACATTTTAAATAAATACTACTATTACTATTGCTCTCATTGGGTCGACTAGGGCTGTTCACGGTTCGGATAACCGACCGAACCGAACCGAACCGAAATGAGTTCAGTGAAAACCGAACCGAACCAAAGCTATTCGGTTCGGTTTTCGGTTTTGAGATTTGGCCTAATTCGGTTTTCGGTTCGGTTCGGTTATTTTTGTTCGGTTAACCGAACCGAACCGAAAACCGAATTTTTGGTTCAAATTTTTTTTTTTCGGTTTTATGGACTTTAAAATCCTTTAATTTTATGCCTATGGATATGAATTTTACTTGTTTAATTTATGTCATTTGAGGATTGTTAAATGTTAGTTTTTGCAGTTAGACTTTAAAATTCTTTAATTTTATGCCTATGATATGTATTTTAGTTGTTTAATTTATGTCATGTGAGAAGGTTAACCACTTAACTATTTAGTTCTATGTAATGTTTAATAATGTTTAGTGTTATGGTTACCTATTAATTTGATTTTTTTATGATATATGATATAGTATTTGATTATATAATTTTTAATAAAATAAATATAATATAAAATTCCGGTTAAACCGAAACCGAACCGAACCGAACCGAATTTTTTCGGTTAAAACCGAAAACCGAATTAGGATGTTCGGTTCGGTTTTCGGTTTTAAAAAATCAAGAACCGAAATTTCGGTTATCCGAAATTTCGGTTCGGTTCGGTTCGGTTTTCACCGAATGAACAGCCCTAGGGTCGACATACTTAAATTTTTTTATTACATTGTAGTTAATTACTCTCCCTATATAAATTATATGTGTGACAATTACCCTCATTGTAATTATCAAAAAAAAAAAAAAAATTACCCTCATTGTTATTATAGATATGTCATAGGTGTGACGGTTTATTTCTCTAGTATCTCACATGCATCAGTTTATCATTTGTGTTAGTTCATGTAAACAGTTTATTCAGTGTTATTATTTATATTCGTTGACTAGTAATTTTATATTTTTACACATTCATTTTGATCGAACAAATATTGTATCATGACAAAAAAAAAGGCTTAATTAATGATCATTTATAACTTTCACATAAGATAATCTGCATGCCTATGTAAGTTGAACTTTAGGCTTATATCAATGGCTCATCAAAAGTTATCTCCTCACGAATGTACAGAGAGAAAATTCATGATAGTAATATATATTATATGAATCACATTTCTCAAATTTCTAATCAGTAGAAAAGTAATATCCTTTCATATTAATTTTTGCCATTGCCATACAAAAATCCGAACAACCATGTTTAATGTTTTTTCAGAGAGAATCACACCATACCACACTTTACTTACACATTTGCTATCAAGTCTTGTAAGAAACACATTTGATACTATAATTTGACAATCTATTGACAAATTTAGTTTTATCGAAAAAATCCTTCCATTAAATTATCATCAAACTATAACAATTCGTTAAACGTTTAATGTGGTTGACAGTACATTTATTCCTTAATTTGACAGTACGTTAAATTTCACAATTATGTTTTCTTATAGTACTTGATACCAAATGTGCAAAGTAAGGTAAATGTGGTATGAGATATGAGAAATGTAATTTTCTCTTAATGCAAGAAAATAAAAAAGAAATTCTACAACCTTATAAAATTTATAAAAAATTTATTAGAAAACACAAGCAAACGGGCCATTTTTTTTTTAAATAAACGGGCCTAACTGAACTTCATCAAGACGTGGAGAAATTATTTGACTTATAAACATTTTAGATAAGCTAAATTAGCTATTAATATACTCCTTCCTTACGTACCCACTTGCCTCTGATCTCGAAGTTTAAAGCTACTGTATAATAATTAAATTTTCGGATTTAATGATATTTCTTGCCCGCCCAAGTGTCCATGTAATCGTTTGAGTTCCCGGAGGTTAGTTGGTGGTTTCATTTCAAGGATGACTAGTTTTGGTCGGGTCTATTGTGAATTTCATCTCTTTTCATAGAAAAATTCAAAATTAATGTAATGATATATTTTTTAAAATAAATATATAAAAGAAACATGACATCTCATAGACATGATATAACTGACGAATTAGAAAATAAAATAAATTAAACTAAATTAAATATAAAAACCTAGGAGCCGTCATTTTATGAACCAGTAAAGATGTCAAAATGAGTATTATCTTCACGCCATTCTATTATTCCTTCTTCTATCGAGGTAACTTCCTAATTATTTGCCCTTTCTTTCACGATAAATATCAAATAAATGTCCAACTACCATAATAATTTATTATGCTCTTGTGTTCTGAACCATCAACCTAATACATGCCTAAACAAACCTTGAAGTCACTTATGCTATCCCTCAGACAAGATAAATTCTATTACATCCGATTTATTTAATGTATTTGTCCAAGCACAATGCATATGGTTTATGCATGGAGTATATTGCAAGATAATATATAAAACTCTTTAATTAGTTGATAATGAGGTTAAAATCAATTTACTTCTTGTGATTAAAAATGTGTGATTAAAAAGAACCTTTATCTGATATGTCAAAAAAAGTAACCGTCTATTTTAAACTTTCAAACACTTACTTTTGTGTTGAGAGTAAAATGTGTTATGTTTAAGTATATATTATGTAAAATAAATATTAATTTAAAAATAAATATAACTGGGCCTCCCCTGTTTTATTTTTATTTTTTGGTGAGATAGTTTGTATATTTTTTTCTTTTACAAATTAATTAAAAGGTAGATTGTCGATTATGTAAATCTGTAAAATTTATCATTGATAATTTTACAAATGTGTGACAACAAAAACCTAGCACTGGACAGTTATTGAATTCAACTATTTCCAAGAAAAAGAGAGGTGCATACATAAATTGAATTTATACCGATGTCTGGTTCCTCATAAAAATAAAATACGAGTAATTATATTGAAGAAATGAAGAAGAAATTATTGGGGTCAGCATCAAAATGTCAATCCAACATGAAATAAATAGTAAAGACTCGCGATTTTTCAGGCAAACAAGATTTTAACAAGTGCGATTTTCTTTACTAGTTTCAAGAAAAAGTAACTTTATTTTCTTCTACATCCTTTCTGAATGATTACACTGGCGGCGCTCAGATTTTGTCTCTCTCATTTTGGTGTACTGAAGAAGAATTATTTTGTTTTATTTATTTCATCCATTTGGAAAGTTTTTTACTATATACTTTACTGTATTATTTTAGCAGTCACGCGCCCAGTGGGATTGTTTTTTAGGATTAATTTCACATGGCTTTGTCTCAATTACTACTAACTTATAGGCCTAGTTTTTTTTTTTTTTTTTTTGTGTGAGAAACGTGTAGGCCTAGTCTTTGATGGGTGTGATTTTAGGGTTCTGTTGGCAGATGGAAGTTGTACCCCTATAGTCAGAAAAGGGAGGGAGCTTGTCTCTTCTAGCTATTTATTTTAATTTCTTTTTTCTTTTTGTCATGTTGTAATTAAATAAATAAATTGATCTCCGTTTTTTAATCTAATTTTGTTGGCGATTCTTGTTTGGGTCATCAGACCATCTCCAACAGACCTCTTAAATTCATGCCTCTTAACTTAAAATATAAAAAGTGAACAGTGTTATACATTCCCACTTTTTACTTTGCACTCCAACAGCTTGTTTATATTTTAAAATTCTACTTTTAAATAATTATACCACAACACTCCACTTCAACTTTAACACACTACTTTTAGTTTTAAAATTTAACTTTGGACTCTCAAATATGAGAATCTAAACTTATAAAAATTTGGCATTCTTATTTTTTAAAGACTCCCTTGGAGTTCTTTTTTTGTGCAATTCTTATAATTTTTCTTCTATTTTGGGATAGAAGAACTCCCTTGGAGAAGGTCTCACAACTTCATCTTCACTATTCTACAAGACAAAGTTTTACTCTACTTAAAAATCTCAAAGGTAATATCAAAAAGTACATAATTATATTCAAGCGAATTTGTTTACAATTATGAATAAGTATTGTATGTAGTGACAAGCTTTTCACATTCTCAAATAGTTAAACCACACATCTTATATGATATGACGCACGAATACTTTAAAATTTTATAAAATACGGAGACATGCATCATATATTCACTATCTAATTGTTTATATTTTAGCTTAGTTTCGCTTGGTTTCAGAAATTAGTTTGCGTAGTTTCCATGAAACCTTTGAAACCACATTTAGATTGAGTTTAAATATTGAGTTTATATTTTGAAAAGGTTGAATCAATTTCTTATATCTATATACATATAAAAGTACGAGTTGGCCAAGGAAATTTCTTCCATTTTTTGTGAGGACTAATATACCCCTATATAAATTATATTGTGGTATTTAATTCTATGGAAAAAAAAGGTAAAAGAAAAGAATCCTATAAGTCTAATTAAACAAGAAGTCTCTCCTACATCAACCTTATAATTATCTTTTAAAGTTTTACAACTTATCAATATATTAATGATAAAAAAAATAATAATTAAAAAATTATTACTCTATATTTCTTCAATAATTTCTTTGGAAATTTCTTAAGAAGTTAGCAATTTTTAAAGAACTTCAAAAAAATTATGCCACATTCGTTCTACATGAATAAAAAAAAAGAAACTATTTAGTTAACTAAAAAATATATACTTGGCTTAAGCCAAAAAAAGTCAAAACATAGAAATTGTTAAAATCGGCAAAAATAGGCAAAATTCAATTAAAAATATATGATAAAAATGGTAAAATCAATGGAAAATGGGTTAGATAGAAAGAAAAGCGAGTTAAAGCAAAAAAAATGGTGCAATTGAAAAAACAACAAGGTTAACCTGCAAAAAAATGGGTAAAACCGGTAAAAAAAAATGAATAACATCGTCTAAACACGGGATAACAAAAAAAAGGGATCAAATCGATAAAAGAACAAGAACAAAAAATGAGTTAATTGGCACAAAAAAAAGTTGAAAATTGTGAGAAAATAGGTTTATTAGTAAAATCAGACTAAAATTAGGTTAAACTGGAGAGAATGAGTGAATTGATTAACAAATGTAAAAATAGACTAAAATTGGGTTAAACTAGAGAAAACGGATTGATTGATTAACAAATGAGATCAACCACAAAAAAAGGGGTGAAATCGGTGAAAGATTAGGTTAAAATAAGAAAAAAGAAAGGATAAACTCAGTGGAAAAAACAGGTAAAATCGGTATTTCTTTCGAAAGTTCTTAAAAAATTATCACTTATTCAAGAATTTAAAAACAAAAGGTCACCTTCAGGCTATATGAAAAAAAAAATACTATTAGTTAACTGAAAAACTTATAATTGGCTTAAGCCAAAATAAGTCAAAACATAGAATGGTTAAAATTGGTGAAACGGGTAAAATTCTATTAAAAATATATACGATAAATCAATGAAAAATGGATTAAATAGAAGAAAAATGAGTTAAAACAAAAAAAAAATGATACAGTTAATAAAACAACGGGGTGATTTCAAGGCTTTAGTTTGCTCTATTCTCTTAGGACATGCGAGGCCTAATTACAAGGTATGTATGACACCAAAGCAAATTCACGAGGCAATATGTACTAAAAAAATTGATTTTTTAGTGAAAAATGTATTAACTGATAATATTAACCTTGTCACTTTTTACATATATTAAGGGACAATAACTAAAATGTTTATATAAAAGTAGACTTCTATGATATTGGCTAAACATGGGATAACAAGGGGGATCAAATCGATAAAAGAATAAAAACAAAAAATGAGTTAAATTGACAAAAAAAAATGTGAAATATGTGAGAAAATGGATTGAATCAACATAAGAATATGTAAAATAGATTAAAATTGGTTTAAACCGGAGATAATGGGTGAATTAAATAACAAATGGGATAAAACACAAAAACGGGTGAAATCGATCAAAGAACGGGTTAAAATAACAAAAAAGAAATGGTAAACTCAGTGTTAAAGCGGGTGCAATCGATACATCTTTGGAAAATTCTTAAGAAATGATCAAATATTAAAGAACCTCAAAAGAACAAAGTATTGTTTAGATAATTGAGAAACTTATAATTGGCTTAAGTTAAAAAAAAAGTCAAAACATATAAATGGGTAAAACTGCTGATAACTGGTAAAATTCGATTAAAAAATATATGATAAAAATTGGTAAAACAATGAAAAAATGGATTAGATCGAATAAAAACGAGTTAAAGCAACAAAAAATGGGTCAATCGATAAAACAATGAGGTAACCGACAAAACACTGATAAACCGTTTAAAAATGAATGACATCGACTAAACACATAACAAAAAATGGGTCAAATCAATAAAAAACAAGAACAAAAAAATGAGTTAAATTGACAAAAAAATAAGGTGAAATAGTCGAGAAAATGGGATAAATCAACAAAAAAATAAAATAAAATCGACTACAATTGGGTTAAATCAGAGAGAATGAGTGAATTGATTAACGAATGGGATAAACCACAAGAATGGATGAAATCGGTGAAAGAACGGATTAAAATAACATAAATATAAATGGTAAACTCAATGTTAAATCGGATGAAATCGATGAAAGAACATGTTAAAATAACAAAAAAATAGTAAACTTAATGTAAAAGCAGATTTACTCGACAAAATTGAGGAAAATTGGTAAAAATGGGTTAGATTAGTTAAAAAATAGATTAGACATGTAATTGAAAATAGACGAACTCAGTAAAAGATAGGTATAACCAACAAAACTGGTTAAATTGATAAAAATAAAAAAAAGGGTTAAACATGTGAAAATTGGTTTAGATGGAAAAAATTGTTTAGATGATAATATCAAGGTCAATGAAGAAAAGAACTGATACGTTCATTTATTCAAATGATTGTTTTAGAATAATAGTTATGTAGACATGTACTTTAAGATTAAAAATATTTAGTAATTGTAGTTCATTTTTATTTTCAAGTTTTGATTTTAGGTATTTATGATAACAACTTTAAATTTTTGGTAACAACGTAATAATAATAATTAAAGTGATTTAGTCAAAAAACTTATGTGATATGTCATTAAGACCATAATATGATGAAAAATAATCATATGATTCAACTAACGTCGGAAATTAGTTAATCACGTGCAACGCACGTGCACTTTTCTAGTAGAGAAAAAAATAGTTGATATGTGTCAATTATTGTCTTTTATATAGGTTTGATTTATTATGTTTGGATGTATAAGTTAAAATTTGTGTTTAGCGAAACATGTATTCATGCTTCATTTTGAATGGTTTTGGCTAAGTTTCTTGAAACCGGGCCAAATCAAAACAAATAGGCTATCATATATTTCATCTGATACGTTCTAGACACATCATGTGGCGTATCCGAAAAAAAATGTATCAACTATGTCGAGAAAGCATTTTAATTTGTTCATTTCAAAATGTAATGGAAAGAGAATTAAGTATTCACTAGACAATTTTCACTAGTTATAGGACAATTTTTCTTAATGTATATATCTTTTGCATACCGCGCGAATAAAGTTTTTTTTTCCTTTCTAAAACTATAATTTTTTTCTAAATGCAAGAAAATAAAATCACGTTTATATTCATATTTATGTTCTAAAATTCTTGTTCTTATTGTTGTTGTGTATTAGTGTTTTTTTATAAATGAATATTGCTCTCAAACTAATAATTATTTGGTAGTATTTGGAAAAAGAAAAAAAACATGTGATAAACATAAGCTAGAAAAAAAAATACCATGTGATTTTACTTCTAATATATTAATTAAAAAATAAGTCGAGTAAGTCTTCGTATCTTTCAGAATTTAATTTCAAATTGTAGCGCACATAATAAATATTAAAAAATTAAAGATATTTATTACATAATTATGATGTCATCTGATTCGATCATTAATCAAATAGGCTCGCTCGATCAAACTACTAGCTAGTAAGGTTATTGGTGCCACTTCCGGTCCGCTTTTAAAAACATTGGTTATGAGACCAAGTCTATTAATGCATGACCGGAATTATAATGCATCGAAAGTTTTTTTTAGAATATATTTATAATCAATTATTACATCAGAAATCATTTCGATAGTTGTCCAAGTAGAAATAATTACAGATAATAAATTACTACGAAACACTAGTATTAAATTAGAGGAAAACCCACGTTAGTGGAAGTTGAACCTAGAACATCTTGATACTCAAAATGTTTTGAAAGTTATACGATCAAATTTGTTATATACTCCCTCTGTTTTCTTTTATTTATCGTTTTGGAGGATTGCATACATATTAAGAAATGTAATATATAGCCATTTTTTTTACTGAAAAATCCTAAAACACCATTTTAACAATCACAAGATTAATTTGCATTAATTTAACGATTAGCAAGATGGGTAAACTGATAGAAGATAATGAATTTTACATTGAACTCCTAAAACAGCAACTAAAAGTAAACAAATTTATTTTGTCAAAACAACAAAAAAAAAAACAAAGGTAGTATAAGACAAACTAAAATGTGATGAACATCATAAACCTCCCGAACCACAATTATAGAAACCAAACCGAGGCTCCATCTTAAGCCTAGTAATTAAGTTCTCACAGGAGCACCAAAATTATTTCTATTAAGAGTAAATGACGGTTTTGATGGGGTTTGGACGGTTTATGCTAAGAGAGGGGAACAATAAAGTATGACTAGATTTTAACGACAAGAGGGAGATCCTGTCAGAGGATATTTAGCAGCTTTTCCTACTTCGACCCAATTGGAGTGATGTGCTACCAAATGGGAATGTGAAGGTACCGATGCATATATATACTACTCCATGCTGCAGATTTTCCAATGAATTTAGGAATAAAAAATAAATAATTAATTTTTTTACGCTTTAGTTAATCTTTATTTGATAAAACTATTGATTAATTAGTTTCATTGTTATTATTAATCATCGATAAATATGAATTAATTATATATTCATAGATTATTATTCATAATTTTTGTTTCTTGATTTATTTTAATTAATATATATTTAGATGCAGATGAATTTGGAAAAACAAAGGGTATTATTTAAACATATTGTATGACGCAATCATATTCAATAATTATCATTTATCATCAAGGAGATGAGCAATCACCTGCTGCATAGGTGTAAATTCTAAAAAAAATTAGGGAACACAAAAAAAATTTTATAATAGAAGAGGACTTCATCCTCATCTATCATACACGGATACTCTGAAAAAAATAAAGTACTGTATCGAATACACGGGGGATATCGATACTCGTAGGATACGCGTGGGATATGTATTCGATACGCCACGTGGCGTATCGGTAATAAAAATAAATAAAAATTAAATATATACGTATCGGATACATTAATTGGGCATTAGGATACACCGATAGGTTTTTTATGTAATATTTCGGGTCATATTTAAATTATTAAAATTAATAAAGTCTCTAGGGTTAAATATAAACGACTAGTATCACTACTCTATCTCTTTATTCAAGTCTATCTCCTAGGTCACGAAATCTCAAAAATGAATTTATTCCATTGATGCGCTGTGTTAAGAATGAATTATATTTGCTTTTGGAGTTATAAAACTTTTGTTCATATCATAGTGGATTATTTTTACTTTTGGGATTTAATAAATTGAATGATCTAGTTGCTTATGAATAAATTTAAATTATATTTTTACATCCGTATCTATGTCGTATCGTATTCAATAAATTTCAAAAATTCGTATTACCGTATGTGTATCCGTGCAACATAGATCCTCATAAATGTGATTGGCACGGGACGAGTATTGTAAATTTCGGAATTTGAACTTTTAATCCCAAACTCATCCATTAATAATTCAAGTACCCACTTTGTAGAATTCAAAGTATTGCAAAAGATACCGTGGACAAATTTGGGATATGAATATTATTTTTGTCATCATATTACATATGGATCAATCTATTAATCATCCAAATTGACCAGATCACTATTTTCTCCTTCATTTGATGATAGTTTAACTAATGAGTATTATTAAGTAATTGCATGTATTGTATAATTAAGTAATAAGTCTAATATCATTCACAATGGGTTAGGGCTAGGAGATGGGCTACAAATACATTGTTAGGCTAGGCGGGATCAGGTAGTTGGAATTGGACGGTTCAATCCCCTACTCACGTACTAATTAATATGAAGTTCGACAACAATGCTAGGCTAGGCGAGGCGAGAACAAGGTAAAAATGGTCCTTCAACTAAAGAGCCCTGATAAGTTTGCCCCACATGTTTTTGGGCTGACAACTTTACCTACAATTTACAAATTTAAAGCAATTTTAGTACCATTTTGACTCAATTGCAAAAATTAACCTCCTGTGCGGGCCATATGCTCGATAATTTGGGAAGTTTGATATAAGGTATAGATACTTTATTTTGAAAAATAATTTATCGATTTTTATTGGTTAAAAGTTTATGAAAAATTTACATTAGTTCAAGTACTGTATACATATTGAAACTTGATGAAAACTTACACAATTTTACATATATTTTTTTAAAGGGCGAGGGGGTAGGGGCGGATCCACCTAAGGACAAGTGAGGTCCATCACCCCCACTCAAATAAGAGTATTTGAAATATTTATAGTGTTATTAGTTTACTTAATAGAATAATTGGTTTGGCTCCTTGGTTTGGTTTATGCAAAATAAGAAACAAGGTCATATCCTTGTGTCAGGGTTCGAAACCAAGGGAGAGCTGTTATTCTATAATTAATTACTTGCACATTTTTATTTTTCAATTTTTCTCTTGATTTATTATTCTTTCTTAACAATTCTAATTGTTCTTTTTATTTTTGTTCTATCTTAATAATTTTTTTAAATTTTATTTCTTTCTTAATTTTTATAATATGGTTTCTTCTTATTATTTTTTTATTTAATACATTACTACACAAATTTTCATCTCCCCCTAAAAATAATAGTGATCTAGCTCTGATTTTCTAAAATGAAAAATTGACGCTGTCAATAATTGTGAATGTAATTGGTGTCATTTGAAATTATAATTAAGATACGTAGATATTTTGAGTTTTTTTGGGTAATAAAGGGGTATTATATTTAATTAAAGTAACTTGTGAAAGTTATTTTTGTCAAACTTCACCTCCTCTTTTTTGCAAATATTTTCTCTTGAATGAAATAATTTTTAAGTTTGGCTGTTTGATTGATTTTTTATATTTTTTTTTTGTATTTCGATTATTAGATTTATCGTAGAACCTTAGCCCCATAAATTAAAGTTTCATTTTCGACGTATGTTTCAGTCAGTTGTATATTAGAAACTTTTCGCGATTTTTCGAGAAATCTTTGAAAAAATTGTAAAGAAAAAGTGAATATGTTAAAGTACAACTCTACTTTGATTTGATATAAAATAATTTATCTCTTACACAACTTATATCACATAACGAACATGATTTGACATAAAGTCTTACTCGTCGTACATCTACAACATAAACTCTTCGCAAAAAATATAACCTAATTTATATCTCAAACCACACTCTCAAAACTCAAACAACCAACATTTATTAGAAACTTTTCGCGCTTTTTCGAGAAATCTTTGGAAAAATTGTAAATAAAAAGAAAATATGTTAAAGTACAACTCTACTTTGATTTGACATAAAATAATTTATCTCTTACACAACTTATATCACATAACAAACATGATTTGACATAAAGTCTTACTCATCGTACATCTACAACATAAACTCTTCCAAAAAAACACTACAAGAAAACCGAGAAATTTCGACGGAAAATTTTCGACGGAAATAAATCTGTTGAAATTTTAAGGAAATTTTCCGTCGAAATTTTTCGACGGAATAAAATCCGTCGAAAATAATCCGTCGAAATTTTATATTTTCGCGAAGAAATGGAAAAAAAAAAAGAAAAACAAAAAACAATTTCGACGGAAATTCAATTCCGTCGAAATTTTAGAAATTTCGACGGATTTTGTTCCGTCGAAATGTTAATAACAAAAAAATAAATAAAGAAAGTAAAGAAATTTCGACGGAAATTAAATTCCGTCGAAATTAATTAAAATAAATAAAGAAAAAATAAATAAATTTCGACGGAAACCAAAATAATAATTTTGCGAAAAAATTAAAAAAAAAAAGAAAAAAAAAATAAATTTCGACGGACACCCAAATCCGTCGAAATTTTAAAAATTTCGCAAAAAATAAAAAATAAAAAATATACATTTCAACGGAAAACAAAATCCGTCGAAATTGTTTAAACGATTTCGACGGAAACAAGATACCGTCGAAACCCTCTTTAACTGCCCTAGAAATTGTGACCCAGATTCATTTCTCTCCTTCTCCTCCTTTCTTCCAAATGGCCGCCTCCTCCTCCTTCCACTCCAAATCGCCACCCATTCCTTTCTCATCACCGCCGCCTCTTTCTCCAATGGACCCAGCCCATGCGCCGCTCCACCTGCCAGAACTCGAGAGGCCCCCCTAGCCCAACCCGCCAGCCTCACCACCACCTCCGTAGCCGCACCTCCGCCTCCCCTCCAACGCCGTGATTAGAAGTTCTAACCAATAAAGTCCCTTTAAAAGACCAGAGAGGTTATTTATTGCTTTTTTTCCTTGCTCTAATCTATTCTGTTCAGCCATAATTATATGAATTGAGTTTTTAATTTTCTCTTCTTAAGTTTTAGGTAAGAAAATTTGTAAAAATTGCTCCATTTCTCAGGAGTGCCGCATCATCTCTTGGGGACAATTAGCCCAAATGTTGAATTCACAGCTAAAGATTTTCGGGATTCAGCTATTCAAGTGAGATAGATTTCTTTTACTTTCTAATGATTCTGATTATCTAGCTATTCTGTTTCTTTCTTCATGTTTTCTTGTTGGAATTTCAAATGAAGCTGCTCTTTTTCACTAGTATGAGTTTTGTGTAGCTATCTTTATATGTATTTCCGAAAGTTCTGGTGTTAACATTGTTAAATAAATCAAGTTTTGTTGTGGTAATGTATTTTAGGGAGATTAATATAGTTAGGAACTATGGCCATTCTTTGGCAGTTTTATTGTCTAATATTTTGGCATTTGAATTGAAATTAATTGGTAATATGAATTATTATGAGAAATTAATATTAGTTGTTCTTTGAGAAATTAATAATGTTAGTTGTTCTTTTGAATGTTTAGGCAAAGAAAAATTAATAGGTTATATGTATTGTTAATGATTTTTCAGGTGGATCAAAAAATGGCCAAAACTCCTACATTCTTGACTTGGGTTCTAGTCTTATGTTTCTGTACAGCCATAACAAATGCAGAACAAGCAATATACAAAGATGAAGTTAACTTGAAGATGAATTGGTAAGTTGGAGAAGTTTTCTTTTTTTTAACATCTCTTGGACACATTAAATGATTACTCCTATTTTCCTTTTCAGCTGAAAAAGTTACGACGTGACCCTCAACAAGATGAAGTTTTCTTCGCTCGGTATGCAAATGGGGAATTACAAGAATCGGCGAATCGAAAGTCTCAGACTGTTTGATGGGTGAATTAGTTGTTTGATTTTGTGATTGTTTTGTAGTAGGAGTTATTATACGGATTTGTAATTGTTTTGTAAATTGGATTTGGGATTTCGTATTTGGATGGATTGTTTGATCAATGTTAAGATGTTTTGAATATTGAATCATATTTTATTAAAATATTTTTTGATGTTTTATTGTTTGTCGAATGTATAATTTAGGTATAATTAACAATGCAAAAAAAAAAAAAAAACCAAAATTTCGACGGAAAATTGTTCTGTCGAAAATTCAAAAATTTCAACGGAAAAAATTTCCGTCGAAAATTCAAAAATTTCGACGGAAAATTGTTCCGTCGAAAATTCAAAAATTTCGACGGAAAACATTTCCGTCGAAAATTCAAAAATTTCGACGGAATTTATTTCCGTCGAAATCTCATAAATTTCGACGGAAAATAATTCCGTTGAAATTTCTGTCGAAAATATATCTGTCGAAATTTCCGTCGAAATTTCCGTCGAAAATTTTTCCGTCGAAAATTCCGTCGAAAATTTGATTTCTACGACACTTTTTTCGACAACCCATTTCGGTCGAAATTTCGGTCGAAATTTGTAAATTTCGACGGATTTCATGAAAAATCCGTCGAAATTTCCGTCGAATTTCTCGGTTTTCTTGTAGTGAAATATCACCTAACAAACAACATTACGCAAATCGAGAATATTTCACAAATCTCCACTGCTCGTCCAAACTATTTTCTCAAACAACAAACAAATAGACCAATTATGTTATTTGACAAATATAAAAAGGGTTTGACTATAGCAGTACTGCCATAATTAATCTTTTGTTTGTGCTTGATAATCAAATTGAGGTATTCATTATTTAATTTTGAGTTTTATTGACAATTGAAAGCTTGCTCCAGTTCAATTTATACTTTATTACATTAGAATTAAAATTTAAACAAACATTAATTTGTGAATTTTGGCTCAGTTTTCTATTCAATATAAGTAAGCTAATAATAATAATAATAATAATAATAATAATAATAATAATATAAGTGTATCAACCTACTCTACTCGATTCGACTTATATTCAAGTATTCAACCCTATTAAAATGTACTCAAGCTTCGATTGTACAACAATCAAATGACACTCAAATACCTTATCGATTACAATAAGAAAATCAAATTACTCATTTATATATTATCTAAATACAATATATTTAGTACACCCTCCATTTCATATTAATTGACACATTTGTCAAATTTTTTTGTTTCAAAGTAATTGGCATGTTTGGATTTTCAAAGCATTTTTTTTCATTTTTGCCCATTTCTCACATTTAAGTTGAGAAACTCAATGGTCACCACTCATGAATAAAAAATTAAAAAGTAGTCGTCATTATAAGAGTGTTTGAGACATTTTACCATCATAAAATATTTAATGATGAAGTTTCTTAATCCGTATGAAAACAACAAATATGTCAATTTATATGAAACGGAAGGAGTAATTGTTTGAATTATAAGAATTGAAAAATATGATTAAGTATATATACCTACTCCCTCCTGTGTTACTGGTAAAGGAGGTGAACTCCGGGGCTCACTCCCCCAGGGTGGGGAGTTCGAATCCTGGGAGGAGCAGCCAAGTGTTGTAAAATCTTTAAGGGAGGATGGAGCAGCTTGGTGTTGTAAGTTCCATGGTAGTAGGCTCCCTTGGGGGCCAGGAGTATAAAGAGTTAACAAACCCTGACCAACTCAGGCACATCCCGCGATTTACTTCCGCACATTGCTGAGAGGCCAGTGATGGGTGGTCCAGGACTTAACCTGGGTCAACAAAAAAAAAAAAAAAAAAAAAAAAAAAATATAATAGGCATGCATGATAAAGTAGGTAAGGTTAATCCATCATCACTAGCTCCTAGTTGAACGATGATCTTTGATTAATTATAATAAAGTTTTTCTTATAATTCTGTATTTTTTTTTTTCATTTATCTCTTCAAAGTGAACTGCAGTTCATCAAATCTAAGTTCGAAAGAGAAATCTTTGGATTTGACTGCATAGGTATGGCTGTCAACTATGAAGTGATGTTTCTTCGCCCATCACAACCCCAGTACCCCCTCCCCAGCTCTCTTTCAATTTGTTTGATTTTTTTTTTTTGATAATTTATTTATTTGAGATTAGCAATTTCGTTTTTTTATTAATTAAAATTTCACAAAATATCAACAAAGGGGAAGCAAAATTCGAACAAATGTTAGCTCCAGTCACAAAAATCGAACAGGGAAGGTCTCTGTGATTAACAAAACCATGTAACTTGTAATCGAACATGGAAGGTCTCTAGAAATTATTTAGGAGAAATTAGGAAGTGAGAAAAAGTTCCAAAAAATAAAAAAAATACTAACACTTGTAATTATTTTACTTTGATACCAAGATTCAATTCGATATAGTGTTTGATGTAACGATATATTCATCATCTAAAAAATAATTAATGTCTACATACCAATTATACATGGTGGAGATGAGACCATGGAGCCAACTTTCCATTAATTTAAGAACTAAATTTAATCTTATGGATGATTTACTTTGATAATTATTTATCACACTTTCCCTTTTTTCACAATTTTTTTTTAACTACCCTGTTTCTAAATAGAATTTTCTCCAATTTCCAAATCTTTCCTCTAGCTCTAGTCACAAAATATGGTTCTATATCTCACACTTCCTAATTTCTCCTAAAATTTTATTTAAATTAGGATAATAACTTGAATTGGCACATCAACGTTCAACAATGATTGTAAAAAATATCATCATTATTGCATTTTTGAATTTTACATCATATTTTGAAACTAAAAAACCGTACATCATATAAATTTGATACGTAACAACTTATTTTTTAAAATATTTTTTATTGAAACACAAATCAAATATATTAATTTGTAAAAATAAAATCAGTATATATCCTAATCCTATTAGTCAAACTTTTTTAAGAACCAATCCAACTATTTTTTTTCTTTCTGGATTTAAAATGAGTATTCAAATGTACAGATTATGGAGCATGCAGGTACTCTTAATATTCCTGCTCGTGAAACAAAACTCATTCTTCTATATTTGGTTGTTGTGTACATTATTCCAGTTATATGCTTAACTTATTCAATTTATGTGCTTAATTTATTCTATTTTTTTCTTTTAATAAATATATATATATAAAATACATTCCATTTTCCATGCACAATGAAGGGGTAAGGACAGAGGAAAAGGAGACATAGTGAAAAGGAAAAAGATAAAGCGGGATTATTGCATTTTTGATGCCATAATTATAGCCCACTGGCGTTTCTACTTTCTACCCAATAACATTTCGGACTAGCATATTTGATGCCACAACTTCAACATCAGTGGCAATTTTTGTGCCAATTGAGGTCCAATTTCAAAATTGGTCCGAAATTCCCCCATGTGTGGGCCATGTGACATGAAAATTGAGGATTTTGACCATTCAATGCCTTTTCATTAAAAAAAAAATATTTCCATCCACCAAGAACTAGGCTTGGATGTTTTTATTTGTGGAAGAAAAAGAAGGCGGGTAACAATTTAATTAAGGAAATGTTTGGTGAATTTTTTAGGAAAAGTTAGGATTTTGAATTTTGATATTTTTTTTAATGTAAAAGACGTTGAATGGTCAAAATTCTCATTTTTCACGTCACATGGCCTGCATATGGGGGAATTTCGGGCCAATTTTTAAATTGGGCCTCAATTGGCATCAAAGTGCCACTGATGTTGAAGTTGTGGTACCAAATGTGCCAGCCCGAAAAGTTACGGGGTAGAATCGTCAGTGGGCTATAGTTGGGCACCAAAAATGCAATAATCCCAAGATAAAGTTGTTACCATAACTTATGATCGCTGACAAGTTTGTCCCATAAGTTTTTGGATTGATACTTTTATCCCATAAGTCATAAAAGTGAAGCAAATTTGGGACATTTTTTGTCCAGTTGAGACAATGAGCTTCACTCTTGGACTTATAAAGGTGAATTGAAGAATTTGACCATGACTTTTTAAAAGGAAAAATAATAAATATGGGTCATGCAACGCATAATTCATGCAAAACTTGATTTTGGCCTTCAGGAGGCTCCAATCGAAATTTTGAGACAATTTTTTTTTTTTGTTTGTGTTTTTCGTTATCATGATTTTTGAACAAAAATTAAAAGAATTTTTTTACCCCCAAAATCCTAATTGCAATTTTGGAACAAAGAAAAATTCTGCTCTTTTTAATCGCGACTTTGGGACAATTTTTTTTCTACTTTTCCTATTCGCCAGTGGAACAAAAAAAATTAAAAAATTTGTTTAACCTAAAGTCCTAATTGCAATTTCTGAACAATTTTAGAAAAAAAATGAAATATTATGCTCTTTCAATTTGTATTGAAAAATAGTTCCAAAATCGCAATAGGAGCTCTTTTAAAAGTCAAAATTAGATTTCGCATGATCAAGAATTTCAATTAAAATTTATAAGCCTGAGAGTGAATCTCACCCTCTAAAGTGAGCCGAAAATACCCAAAATTTGCTTCAGTTTTGTCACATATGGGGTAAAATTGTCAAAATTGTCTGCTGTCATAAGTTATGAGATTTTTCAGTATGTGTTTTGGGTGTGAAAAAGGCAAAATTGGTCCTATAACTTATGGGCGTTGACAAGTTTGCGCTATACATTTTCGAACTAACAAAATTGTCTGCTGTCATAAGTTATGAGATTTTTCAGCATGTGTTTTGGGGGTGAAAAAGACAAAACTGGTCCCATAACTTATGGGCGCTGACAAGTTTGCGCTATACATTTTTGGACTGACAATTTTATCCCATAAGTCATAAATTTGAAGCAAATTTGGGATACTTTTCGGCCTAATTGAGACAGTGAGCTTCACTATTGGACTTATGAAAGTAAATTGAAGAATTTGGCCATAATTTTCCTATAAAAAAAAAAAGAAAAAAAAATTATTATGGATCACATGACACATACAAAATCTAATTTTGGCTTTTAAGAGGGATCCAATCGCGATTTTGGGACACAAACTTAAAACTTAAAATTTAAAACTTAAAACTTAAAACTTAATACTTTTTTTTTTCTTTCTCATCCTAATCGCAATATTGGAATTTTATTTTTTGGGTTCTAACTAATCACGACGTTGGAACAAAAAATAACAGACAAATTCCTTTTTGTTATCCCAAAATCGTAATTCTATTTTGAAGCAAAAAAATTTTAAAAAGGAAAATTATGCTTTTCTTAATAGCGATTTTGGGACAAAAATAAAAAAAATTGTGTTAAAATCCTAATTGCGATTTTGGAACAATTTTTTTATAATTTTTTTTTTCGCTCTATCTAATCGTCATTTTGGGCTAATATTTTTTTTTTCTGCTCATCCTAATCAAGATTTTTTGGATCAAAAATTTAAAAGAAAATCCTTTAGTTCTCCAATCTTAATTGTGATTTAGGAACAAAAAAATTTAAAAAAGAAAAATTAAAATCTTCTTGAACGCGATTTTGAAGAAAAGCAAATATAAAAATAATCGACTTTTATAAAAGTAGAATCACGTCTCAATGGGAACCCTCCTAAATATATAGTTTTATGAAAGTAAAAGTATATAAAGTAAATATTATCCCAAAATAGTGATTAGGAAAAGCAAGTAAAAATAAGTACGGCAAAACTTGCAAACAATCATAAACCCAATAGTTGAGCTCACTGTCTCAATTGTGCGTAAATGTCCCAAATTAGCATAAGTTTAATGACTTATGGGTTAAAATTGACAGGCTGCCAATTTATGGGGTAAAATTGTCAACGACCATAAGTTATTAGACCAAGGTTTTTTTTTTTTTTTTTTTTTTTTTTTTTCAGTTGTGGGATATCAAATTTCAAATTGACTCAAATCTAGTCTTAAATTTGAGACCACTTTTTAGTCTACGTAATGTAAATAAAATATAATATATCTATGTGAAGAGAGAGGGAGAGAAAAGATAAATTATTTTTCTTTTGATTACATAAAATTTTCACATTTTTTTTATGAATACATAATTTACATAATTTCTTTTCTATACTTTTATGTAAATAAAGATTTCACATTTTTTTCTTATAATATATATTTCGTACACATGCACTTTATTTTTATTCATATATGTCAAGATATATTCCCTTTATATCATCATAAAAACTATTTCACTTTTTCCGGCAGATAAATATATCACATTATTTATCAAATGTTTGATAATTATTAAAATTATGAACCTAAAATTTGAGTTTTAAATGGTTAGAAGAAAAACTTTATGTATGGATGAATAATATATTTTACGAGACTAAAATATGGATTTGACTTTCTCAACATTGGGAGGCAGACGTCTAACATTGAAGATGGTATTGCATCACAAATATTAGAGGTATTTATTATTTTTTATTTAAAAATAATGGGAGATCTTTATGTATATAAACATCTGCCACTGACAAGTGACAGTGTGTGCATATATCACCTGATCAATTTGTCTCCTAATAATTTTCCTAAATTACTTTTACTTAGGCTGGAACCTCCATTATTATACTCTGTCACATGTAACCTAACTTATTTACTTTTCAAAACCCTAAACTTAACGCATGCTCCCCAGAACTACCTATTTTTGTCTATACTGTTTGGCATCTAAAGAATTTTCATCTATTTTCAGTTTTGTCACTCCTTATTTGGCAACAAAAGATTTCATTTTGATTTTGTTGTCAATTTGATTTGAAATAAATAATTTCAGAACAATTCAGTGCATGCCTCTGGATGCACATTAATAATTAGGAAATTTGTTATGCAATTTAACCTAATAATATGAGCTTAGTTATAATCTAAAATTCCCCACAAAGATTATATATAACGAGATGCTTTTTTTGCTAGATAAAAAATCAACTTTTGGCTGTTTGGATAGCCAAACAAAGAAATCTATGATTAAAAGCAATTATGAATAAATATCGTTTGATACAATAAAATAATACTTCATCCGTCCAATTAATCTTTATCCCTTGGTAGCGTTGACCAGTCAACTTGACTAAATTTCATAAAATTATAATAAATAGTTTAATTAATATATTTAACTAATAATTTGATAATATCATATGAAACTATGTATATTAATATTTAAGAAGTTTAATCCACAAAAATGTGAATAATTTAACATAATAAGTCACCTAAAAGATTGAAAAGTTTGACCGGGTACTGTAGCTAATGGAGTAAAAATAATGGGACGGAGGGAGTAATACTTAACTTGACTAATTAAAATTTAAATAATGTATAATATTGTATAAAAATGTATATATAATTATCTTAGTTTATGTGCACAGTAATAAGATATTATATATAAATATGTTTATTATAATTAATTATCTAACATTGAAAGGTAAAATATAATTAAAAAATTACTAACCAAAACATTATTCATTAGCAAAATTTTGTTAGAAATTGGAGAGCATAAACACTAAAACACTCAAACTCACTCAAGAGAATAGTGGAGGAAATATGAGAGTTTATTGATTTCTCAACTTGACTTGTTGCAAATGGGAAGAATACATGGGTATTTATAGGAAAATCCTAACACTCATCTAGTCTAGTACATGTACCAATATTTAATTACATTCTTCCCCTTTTCTAAATACATGCACAAAGTAAATACATCAACTAAAGTTATACATGCATTGATCTAATTCATGAATGGAAGATTCCAAGATTTATCTAGATACTTTACAATGCATGTACTAACTTATCTATAAATATAGTTTATTTCTTCAACACCCCCTCTTAAACTAGATTTATTACGCCAAGAGACATTCGCAACCTTTGAAACACATCAACCCGCAACGGCTTGGTGAATATATCCGCAATTTGATCTTGAGACTTCACAAACTCAAGTTCAACTTCTTTCCTAGATATGCATTCCCGAATAAAGTGATACTTAGTATCAATATGCTTGCTTCTTTCATGAAACACCGGATTTTTCGTCAATGCAAGTGCGGACTTATTATCAACAAATATCTTTGTTGGATCTTCTTGTGGTTGGTGAAGTTCCTTCATTAAACTTCTAAGCCAAATTGCATGACAAACACAAGAAGTAGCTGCCACATATTCCGCTTCGCAAGTAGAAAGAGTAACAATAGGCTGCTTTTTAGAATTCCAAGTAAAAACTGAATTTCCCATAAAGTAAACAAACCCGGTAATACTTTTTTGATCATCAATATCACCAGCCCAATCACTATCAGAATAACCAACAAGTTTGAAGTCTTGACAAGATGAATATAAGATTCCAAAGTCAAGTGTACCTTTAATATAACGAAGTATTCTTTTGGACGCCTTTAAATGAGAAGTAGTAGTAGCCTCCATATAACGACTTACAAGTCCAACACCAAAAAGAATATCCGGTCTTGTACAAGTTAAATACCTCAAGCTTCCTACGAGACTTTTAAAAAATGTAGGATTGATCTTCTCACCATCTCCTTGCTTAGACAATTTTACTCCACATTCAACGGGGGTGCCAACTGGTTTGCTATTCTCCATCTTGAACTTCTTTAGAATTTCCTTGGCATATCCTTCTTGGGATATAAAAATTCCATCCTCTCTTTGTTTCACCTCAATGCCAAGATAGTAGGACATTAGACCAATGTCTGTCATCTCAAATTCTCTAGCCATAGCTTTCTTGAAATCTTCAAACATTTTTGGATTATTTCCTGTCAAAATCAAGTCATCCACATACAAACAAACAAGTAAAATATCACCATTCTTATGCATTTTTACATAAAGTGCATGTTCATGTGGACATTTTGAAAAACCATTTGCTTGGAAATACTTGTCAATTCTACTATTCCAAGCACGCGGGGCTTGCTTCAAGCCATATAGAGCTTTGTTCAATTTCAACACTTTATCTTCATGTCCTTTAACTTCATAACCCAAAGGCTGATCAACGTAGACTTCTTCCTCCAAAACTCCATTCAAAAATGCGGATTTTACATCCATTTGATGAATTTTCCAATTGTTTTGGGCTGCCATAGAAATAATCAAACGGATAGTTTCTAAACGAGCAACGGGAGCAAATACCTCACCATAGTCGATACCGGCTTTCTGTTTGTATCCTTTTGCGACTAATCTCGCTTTATATCTCTCCACCTCGCCTTTTGAATTATTTTTTGTCTTGAATACCCATTTGACTCCAATGGTTCTTTTATCTTTAGGTAATGTCACCAACTCCCATGTGTCATTCTTCTTAATTGCTTTGATTTCCTCATCCATGGCATCTCTCCATTTTTTATCACGAGCAGCTTCTTCATAACCTAGAGGCTCACAATCCGCAAAAAGACAGAATTGAGTCATATCACTTAAATTTTGCGTTACCTCGTCGGTTGTATCATAAAGCTCTCTTAGACTTCTAGTTTTCCGAGGTCCTTCACTAGAACTTGCTTCACCAATCTGTGGACTTTGTGGTGGAGGTGTTGGTGGTGGTGTATTAGGTTGCATCGTGCCATCATCTCCTTCATCATCAATGAGCGGACTGAAGTTGTACTTATCATTTGGAATGCCCCATTCCCAAGAATTTTCTTCATCAAACTCTACATCTCTACTTATTACAATTTTTCGATTGCTTGGGTTGTACAGTTTGTAACCTTTGGAATTTTGATCATAACCAATAAAGACGTACCTTTCACTTTTGTCATCAAGTTTAGTCCTCTTTTGATCTGACACATGTGCACAGGCTATGCTTCCAAAAACCCGCAAGTGCGAAATACTTGGCTTAAAACCACTCCATGCTTCTTGAGGGGTCTTTCCATGAACACTTTTAGTATGGCTTCGGTTGGACAGGTAAACTGCACATGCAACTGCTTCAGCCCAAAGTTCCTTCGGCATGTTCTTACTTTTCAACATAGTCCTTGCTATGTTGAGAATCGTCCGGTTCTTTCTCTCGGCTACGCCATTCTGCTGTGGTGATCTTGGAACCGTCATAGGACGATGGATGCCATTTATCTCACAAAAATTCTTGAATTCATTTGAAGTGAATTCTCCACCTCTATCGGACCGAACCGCTTTGATTTGATAACCGCTTTGTTTTTCCACCAAAGTCTTGAATTTTTTGAAAGTTTCAAACACCTCCGACTTTGCCTTCAAGAAATAAACCCAAGTTTTCCGAGAATAATCATCAATAAAAAGAATAAAATAATTATTCTTACCAAGCGATGATGGCTTGATAGGTCCACAAACATCCGAGTGAATTAGCTCTAAAGGATATTGAGCTCTCGTCAAAGACTCCTTCGGAAAACTCTTTCTTGCTTGTTTGCCAAAAAGACATCCTTCACAAAGTTGATTTGGAAGGTCAATAGTTGGTAAGCCCTTTACCATCCTTTCCTTGCTCATCATTTTGAGACCATCAAAGTTCAAATGCCCAAGTCTCATATGCCAAAGCCAAGAAGAATCTTGAACACAAGATTTCAAGCATCTTGGGACGTCACTTTGGATATTCAATGTTGGATGAAGATGAAGACTTTGAAGTAAAGGGAGGTTTTGATGATTTCCAAAGTCATCAGCTAAGTGGAAGCTTAGTACAAACCTTAGAAGATATTTGACTAAGGAAGAAGTTCATCAGACTAGTCAAATATGGTCCAGAAAACTACTGATCTGTTGCTGAAGAAGTAATCAGACTGGTGGACTATCAGCCGACTCAAATCAGATTAGTTCAAGTTTGGGATCAGCCGAGTATACATCAGACGAGTGACTTCGATCAGCAGAGTGGAAGTGGATCAGAAGTTATTACAACGGTAATAAATGCACTTGAAGTAATAAATGCTGAAGAGGAAGGGTATTTATGACAAATGATTGAAGAGAAACCTCGTATCAGCTTGGTGCATTTAATGCGCATTTAATGCGAAGCGACAGAAAGTACAGCAGAGTGTACAGTGTTCAGTCGCAACAGCCGTTCTGCAGAAAAGGACCAGTACTCGAGGATTTGACAACTGGCGATCTCTCAACGGGCAGATTTTCAAATCCTTAGTATAAATAGCTTAGTTCATGAGTTGAAGAAGAAGAACAACACAGAGACAACACACTTTGAGAGCAAAAATCTGAAGCAAAATTCTTCTAAGTCTCAAACTCAAGAACAGAGCACTCATCAGCCGAGTCATTTGTTGACAAAGCTAAATAGAGAGAAAACAGAAAATACTTGTAAAATCTGAGTGATTTTGTTAGGGTTGTGTTGTGAGAAGTAGATATCAATCTTAGTGAGCGATATTACTTCAGAGGATAGGAGTTTCTTTGTGATTCCCTATTGTGAACTTACGGCCATTTCATTTGTTGTTTGGCGTAAGCATTGTATACTGTAATCTGTGTGATTTAGTATAACCCAAGATCTAAGTGACTTGGAAGAGTGGACTAAAGGATTTACATCCATATAACCACTATAAAAATCCTTTGTGTTTTTAACTTGCATTATTTTCTGCATATTTGAAAGAACAGTTTTAAAACACTTAAAAGGTTAACTGCTGAAAAGTTTTAAAAGGAGTTTGTTAAAAACTGGGGATAAAACTATTTCAAGGTTAAAGAAAACTACTTGTGAAAAACACTTGATAAATCCGCTGCAAGTTAGTTTATTTTAAACTCTGATTTGATAAAATCAGCTGAGTGAAATCAGAAGAGTGGTCAACTCTGCTGTTCAAAGCTTTGTGCTAGATCAGCTTAGTCTGCTTACTGTTCTCGATCAGCTTAGTCTGCTGAACAGAAAAGTTAGAAGTTTTAAAAGGTAGATTTTTGAAGAGGTCTATTCACCCCCCCCCCCCCCTCTAGACCTCATCTGACCACTTGGGACCAACAAGTGGTATCAGAGCAGGTGGTTCATCTGAATCATTTGCCTGATCAACGAGCTTGATCCTTAAGTGTTTTTCAAAGGTTTTCAAAAGAGCATCTTTTTGAAAAACAAAACTTTTTGAAAAATGGATTGCATTAGCCTTGTTCCCCACATAGGCGGTATGAGCTTTGAGGACTGGAAGATACGCATGGAAATTTTCCTTGCTGCTTACAATGACAATATGTACAGATGCATAACCAAAGGTCCGATAAGAGTCACAAAAACCATCAAAGTCAATGATCAAGAAGTGATCGTGGACAAAGATGAAGAAGAGATGTCACCTGATGAAATCAAGTTGAAAAATCTTGATAAAGTTGGAATCTTCATCATGACTAAAGCCCTGGACAATGAAAGGTTTGACTATGTCAAACACTGTAAAACATCAAAAGAGATGTGGGACAAAGTCAGGGATATGAGTGAAGGAAATGAAGCCATCAAGGAACACAATCTAAGTGTTGCCATGGAGAAGTTTGAGAACTTCAAAATGAAGCCTGGAGAAACTATTGAACAGATGAGTTCAAGGTTTACCAAAGTGCTGAACAACGTGTTAAAGCTGGGTAAGACATTCACAGACAAAGAGATCACTCTCAAAGTCCTGAAGGCGCTACCACCCAAGTTCAACATGAAGATCACAGCAATGGAAGAATCTAGGGATCTGGGGAAGATCTCTCTGACGGAGCTGTTTTCTGTACTCAAGGCGTACGAGTATAAAATGCCAAGGATGGGAATAGAAGAGACCTCAACTTCTGGCCCCACTGCTGCACTGGTCGCTGCAGAAAGAACAAGAAGATCGTCTGGAAAAAGCAGAGGAGAGGACTCATCTGATGAGGCCCCAGTACTGAGCAAAAAGGAATATACTGCTGACGATGTTGCGTTGTTATTGAACGGGTTCAAAAAGTTCTACAAGAGAAAAATGAAGAACAAATATAACAATGCTTCTACTTCTAAACCTACCTCTAATTCTCATGATATTAAGGATGATTATAAATCCAAAATGATGTGCTATAATTGCAGGAAATTGGGACACTTCATCAAGGACTGCCCATATCCTAAAGCGGAGAAGTATACAGAGGAGGAAAAGAAACAAAGAAAAGAAAGAAGAGAGAAGAGATACCAAAAGAGCAAGGTGCTGTTGGCTGAAGCTGAAAAGATGGCAGCCATCTACTCATCAAACACAGAATCTGGCACTTCAAGTGATGACTCTGTTTTTGACGAAACACCTGCACTGCTGTGTCTAATGGCAAAGGAATCTGATGATTCTGACAATGAGGTAATACTCTCTGAAAGTGAGCTTGAACTGTTTAGCTCATTTGAGCAAATGATGAACAACAAAGTAGATGTTGTAAATGAGCTTGCTAAGCTTAAGGACGAGATGATCATGCTGAAAAAGCAAAATACTAAACTGAAATCGAAGGTAGAAAGACCTGAAGAATCAGCTATGTATAAAAAGCTTTCGCATGAATGTGAATCTCTGAGAGCTGAATGTGAAATGTACAAGGGACAGATCAAGGAACTTGAAGCTAGAATATCTTTGCATAATAAATCATCTGTTCCTACATCGTCTGTTGCATCAATTGATAAATCAACTGAACAGAGTACACCTGTAGTGAAAGAAAGTTTAGAACTGAATAGAGCTGAAAAATTTGTATCTGCTGATAATAGTAATATTATTTTGTATGTTCAGACCACTAAATCTACTTCACTTGAGGTTGAGAAAAAGGAGATCCAAACTCCTAAGGCTAAGAAGGGTAAAAAGCCTGAAACTGAAAAACAGACTGGTAAAACCAAACAGCAGAGTAGTCCCAAGAAGTCTGCTGATAAGAGTAAAACCAATCAGACTAGTAAAGCTAAGTCGTCTGTTAAAGAGCAAGTAAAGAGCAGACCTAAGAAGCAAAGAAGTTATAACAAAAATGCTTACTATGGAAATGAGTCTTATTATGTGCAACCTGCTTATCCACCATATTATGCTGCACCTCATTATCCACCTCACTATGCTGCATATCCTGCTCATCAACCAATGCATGCCTACCCTGCTTATCATGCATCATATCCTGCTTATGAGCCTTATCATCATCATAATGATCATCAATATAATATGCCTGCTGTTTATGATGAAAATGAAGTTGCTCATGCTCCTGCTAAAATTGCAAAGCCTAAGAAGCCTAAGACTTCAACATCTTGGGTTGTCAAAGGTGATACTAATCCACCAGGACCCTCTCAATAAAGGGTACCTAAAACAATTTTATTTTGTTTTGTAGGTTAGGATTAGGAGTAGGAGTAAAGTAGTGAAGAAATGGTACTTGGACAGTGGATGTTCAAGGCACATGTGTGGAGACATACATGAACTGGCAGATGCTGTTGCTGTGAATGGTCCAAGAGTTACTTTTGGAGACAGCAAAGAAGGCAAGGTTGTAGCTGTTGGAAAGCTTATCAAAGGAAACATAGAGATATATGACGTCTCTTATGTTAATGGCCTGAAATACAATCTGCTGAGCATAAGTCAATTTTGTGACAAGGGATTTTCCGTGGTGTTTTCATCAGATAAGTGCTATGTTGAACAAGTAGGAACAAAGAAGGTCATTCTATCTGGAAGAAGACAGGGAAATATCTATGTAGTCGACTGGAATTCTGTGGACAAGAATTCAAATGTTTGCTTAGTGGCTTCTACACCAAGTGAAATCAGTTGGCTTTGGCACAAAAGAATGAATCATTTGAATTTCAAGACCATAAACAGATTGATAAAGAATGATCTGGTAGAAGGAATTCCAAAGACAGTCATGAGCAAAGACAAGCTTTGTGACGCATGTCAGAAGGGTAAACAAGTGAAATCATCTTTCAAAAGCAAGAAGCACCAATCTTCAACCAGAATTTTGGAGCTGCTGCATATGGATTTGTTTGGCCCCATTGATCCAATCAGCAATGGTGGAAAGAAGTACTGCCTAGCTGTTGTGGATGATTTTTCAAGATTTACTTGGGTGATTTTCATGAAGAAGAAAAGTGAAACCAAGGAACATCTTACT
Organism: Penstemon davidsonii; assembly: GCA_034814905.1. Lineage (NCBI taxonomy): Eukaryota > Viridiplantae > Streptophyta > Magnoliopsida > Lamiales > Plantaginaceae > Penstemon > Penstemon davidsonii. The sequence continues at coordinate 31,474,520 of JAYDYQ010002533.1, read as the reverse complement.
AATCTGATGGAACTGATCCAGAATGAGAAGAGTCAAAGAATATTGAAGATCAGATCAGCTAGAGGGACTGAGTTTACAAACTCTACTGTTGAAGAGTACTGTAATTCCAGAGGAATCAGTCATGAGTACTCTGCTGCCAGAACCCCTCAACAAAATGGAGTTGCTGAAAGGAGAAACAGAACTCTAAAAGAAGCTACCAGGACAATGATAGCTGAAGCAAAGCTGCCCCAAAGATTCTGGGCAGAAGCTACAAATACAGCATGTTATACACAGAACAGGTGTATGATCAACAAAAGTCAAAACAAGACACCTTATGAGCTATGGAACAACAGAAAGCCTAATTTACATTATCTTAGGATTTTTGGTTGTAAATGTTATGTTTTGAACAATGGGAAAAATCACCTTACTGCATTTGCAGAAAAGGCTGATGAAGCTGTTTTTGTAGGTTACTCTACTGTTAGTAAAGCTTATAGAGTGTTTAACAAAAGAACTTTACTTGTAGAAGAATCTATTCATGTAGTATTTGATGAACCAAGTCAATCTTCTGAAAAGAATCAAAGTGCAAATCAAGAACTGTCTGCTGAATTTCAGAAATTGAATGTGGAAAGAAAAGAAGAATATGTACCCATCATACTACCCAATTTATCTCAAGCTGTTAACTCAAGTGCTGTTCAAAATCAGTCTGCTGATTGTCTAACAGAGGAGTTGCAAACAGCTAACAGACCAGAGACTGTTCAACAGACTACTACTGAGACTCCAACAGTGGTGTTGCAAGATCAATCCAGAGGACAACATTCAGATTTGCAACCTGATCTCAGATGGCTCAAAGATCATCCACCTGAGTTAGTGATTGGTGATCCTTTGGACAGAGTGAGAACTCGAAGGTCAACTGCAAATGAAACAATGTTTGTAAGTTTTCTTTCACAAATTGAGCCCAAAGTAATTGATGAAGCTCTTAGTGATTCTCACTGGATTGAAGCTATGCAAGAAGAGTTGAATCAATTTGAAAGGAATGAGGTTTGGTACTTAGTACCTAGACCTACTCATCAAAGAGTAATTGGCACTAAGTGGGTTTTCAGAAATAAGATGAATGAAGATGGTATTGTTACCAGAAATAAAGCAAGACTAGTGGCCAAAGGTTACTGCCAAGAAGAAGGCATTGATTTTGATGAGACATTCGCACCAGTTGCAAGGCTTGAAGCAATCAGACTGTTTCTAGCTTATGCTGCTCACAAGAACTTCACAGTATATCAGATGGATGTGAAGTCTGCTTTTCTCAATGGAGAATTGCAAGAAGAAGTGTACGTTGAACAACCCCCCGGTTTTGAAGTTTATAAACAGGGAGACAAGGTATATCGTCTGAAGAAAGCTCTTTATGGACTAAAACAGGCTCCAAGAGCATGGTATGATACTCTATCTGATTTTCTTTTAGTAAAAGGATTTCGTAAAGGTAAAGTAGACAAGACCTTGTTCACTATTGAATGGGAATAACATATATTTCTAGTTCAAATATATGTGGACGATATTATTTTTGGTTCAACCAACAAACAGATGTGTGAAAAATTCTCTAAGCTGATGCAGAACAAGTTTGAAATGAGCATGATGGGAGAATTAAATTACTTTCTTGGATTACAAGTCAAACAGCTACCTGATGGCATCTTCATAAGTCAAGCAAAGTACACAAAAGATCTGTTCAAGAAATTTGGTATGGAAACTAGTTCATCTGTTAATGTTCCTATGTCCACTGGATTTCGTCTGGACAAGGATGAAGATGGCAAATCAGTTGACATCACCAAATACAGAGGCATAATTGGGTCACTGTTATACTTAACAGCTAGCAGACCTGATATTATGTATTCTGTTGGGGTTTGTGCGAGATTTCAATCAAATCCTAAGGAATCTCATCTCTTAGCTGCTCAAAGGATATTAAAGTATCTAAAGGGCACTCAAGAATTGGGATTGTGGTACCCAAGGGAATCAGGATTTGAACTTGTTGGATATTCAGATTCTGACCTCGCTGGCTGCAAGATTGATAGGAAGAGTACAACAGGTACGTGTCAATTTTTAGGCAGTCGTCTGATCTCATGGATGAGTAAGAAACAGACTTCAGTATCCATATCTACTGCTGAAGCTGAATACATTGCTGCTGGAGCATGTTGTGCACAAATACTCTGGTTGAAGCATCAACTAGAAGATTATAATCTGAAGATCAGTGGAATCCCTATCTACTGTGATAATACAAGTGCAATCTCACTTACTCAGAATACTACAAGTCATTCCAGGACTAAGCATATTGAGATCAAACATCACTTCATCAGAGACCATGTTGAAAAAGGAAATGTTGTTATTGAATATGTTCAAACAGATAATCAGATCGCTGACATTTTCACCAAACCATTGAGTGATGCAAGATTTTCTACTCTAAGAGTGGAACTAGGCTTGTTAAAATTGGATTCATAAGCTGAGGGGGAACCTATCAGAAGACTGGTTTCAAACAGCTCACTAATCTGACTACAACAAGTGTGTTATACTTCAAGAAGACTGACTCTCAACAGACTAGTTGACTGATGAATTCTTGAATTCAGGGGGAACGTGTAAGACTAGCGGTACCCTTGTTTTAAAGATGAAATCTTCAATAACAGTTAGTTGAAGTTGCTTTAAGCAGAGGATTTGTTCTTAACTCTTGAAGATTTGAAGATTAATTATCTTGCTGGATTGACAAACAGCAAAGGAAGATCACTAGATATTGGCTTTCACTAGTGATATATTGTATCAGACAAGTCATAAATCAGATAAGTACTTTACTCATCTGTTTCTATTTATGTCAGCTTATATTTAAAGTGTTGCATTAAAAACGTTTCATAAAAAGCACGCTTTCATAAGTAACAGACAAGTGGCGTTTCGTTTTCCCGCCCGTCTGACATATTTAATGCTATTTTGAAATCCGCGTATCACGGTCGCACGATCTGCTTTTACAATGACTAATCTAACGGTTACCACTTTTCACGGAAACCGACAAGAATTAACATCTATAAATCCAGATCTGATCAGCTGACTGAGCTTTTACGCACCCTAAAAATTTCAAAAGCATTCAGAGCATTTTTGCATCCATTCAACTGCAAATCTACTCTCGTTTTTCTTCAATCTCTTTCAGGAAAGTGGGTTCCAAGGTACCTGCAAAAGAAGCTGCTGCTGAAGGTATGTTTTTGAACTACCTGACCTACCATACGACTGGCACACCCTTAATGAAGGAAATTCTGGAGAAATTTAAGGCAGCCTCACTGGTAAACTTCATGGAGGCACATGAAGATATGATCTTCAAAGAGCAAGTGATGGAATTTTATGGTTCCAAGAAGGATGTCAATTTTGAGAAATTGGAGATCACTGCCAAGATTGGGGACAAAGCTATCTGCGTAACCCCAAAACTGCTAAGTGAGAGATATGGACTCTCTCTTGAAGGCTCTACTGATATTGCAACTCTTTCTACTCCATTTGAAGCAGATTTCTGGAATCTGGCTTCAAAGAAGGATGAAATGCTAACTGGGAGCATAAAGAAAAATCAATTGAAAGACGAGTTTCAACGAATGGCAGACTTGGTTGCCAAAGTTTTGGAGAATTGCACATTCTCACTAGACAGCGTACCAATGAAGCGTCTGTACACAATGATTGCCATTTTCTATGGCTTGAAGGTGAACTGGGCAAACTACATTTGGTACATACTGGCTGATCACAAAGTGCGTGGTCACACTCTGCACCGAATATTCCTGAGTCATCTGCTAGTAAATTTGGGATGTGAAGTTACAAATGGCAAGGATGTTCACAAGGCTAAAGAATTGAAGATTTATGACCCAGTGAAATCTGGGAGATCAAAGGAGCCTGCGGTTGTGACAGAGTTGAAGCAAAAGAAAAGAAAGGCTTCTGAGCCAGAAAAGCCTGCTGATAAAGGCAAGAAAAGCAAGTCGACTGTTCAAACAGCAAAGCCTGCTGTTGAAGCCAGAACAGTTGTCTCTAAAAGAAAGGATGCTGCTGATTTGATTGTTGATGAGACAGTCAAGGAAATCAACGAGATGTCTGCTGGGACATCCTCTGACAAGACAATTTCAGCTGAGTTACCGGTTGAAAATGTGGCTAAAAGAACAAGAAGTGCTATGAAGGACACTGCCACTTCTACCGTTGCAAATCCACCTTTCACAAAAAGGACAGCCAGAAAGAAGCTGACACTTCTTGATGAAGATACTGAACTTTCTGAGTTAGCCAAAAGAAGTCCTCAATCTGCTGAGAGGCCTGTTGAATCAGTGAAGGGATCTACTGAAAAGAAGTCAGCTGACCAAGTGAAACAGATTCCTACACCAACAGCTGAGGTTGCTAAACCTCAAGAGGATCCTGAAGTGCAGATCCTCGAACCAATTGCTGCTGCACCGGTAGCAGTTGCTTTACCAGAAACAACAGCTGCGGCACCAATTGTTGAATCAAGAAATGCCAGAAAGAAGAGAACTGGCAAAGCAAAAGTATCAGCTTATCACAAGAAGAAGCGTGAGGAGGCTGAACAACGAAAACGTGATGATGCTGAGCTAAAGAAAGCTCTTGAAGCAAGTAAAAAGGAAGCTGATGTCAAGAAAATGACAGAAGCTGAGTTAGCTGCCAAGGAAGAAGCAGACTTGGCAAAGGCACTGGAAGAAAGCAAAAAGGATGCTTATGGACCAAGGAGGTCTGGAGGCATCGTGATTGGAGAAAAGCCTAAGGAAGGTGACTTTGTGCTACCAAGGGCTGAACCAATTAAAAAGAAAAAGAAGGAGGTCAGACGAGCAATTGAGATTGTTCAAAATGACTCCGTTGCCTTCAAGAGATTTGAAGCTGAGCTGGAAAGGCTGAACCAGCTGTTTCAATCAAGAACTACTTTTCTCCCAGAGAAGATCAGATACAATCAATGGAGAGAGTACAGATTGAACAAGTCTGAGGATGAAATCCAAGCCTGGAAGGAGTTTGCTACAGAAGGACGTTGGGTTTTGAACTGGTTGCAAACATCCTCTGTTGTCAAGGCTTTAGACTCAGATTTTGTAAGGGATAGACTGCATGACTATGCTAGAGTTATTGTCAGTCAGGAGGCGAATGCTATAAAAAATTCAATTTCAAAGAAGCCAAGTCCTACTGATGATAGAATTGATAGAGCAGTCAAGATTGCTGTTTACACTACTCTGGAGAAATGGGTTGAAAGATCAAGGTTTGAACCAGGAACATCAAGTTCAACGCCCAGTCTGCCAAGTTTACAGCAAATCTGTTATGGCTCTGATATCAGTACTTATCAAGAGAAGCTGAAGATTAAACAGACTACATCACCCTTTGTACCAGCTGACTTGATTCGTCAGAAGACAGTTGTGTCTACTGATGGTACTGAGATCATTCACATAGCTGATGAGCCAGCTAGTGAAGAACAAAAGAAAGACCAGAAGGCTAAAGAAATCAACTTGGATACTTCAAAGAAACTGCCTATTATGGTCAAGGACTTAGTTCCTTTAGCTTTGGAATGGAAAACTGAAGACAGTCCTAATCTTCATGAAGCAACTGTTCAACAGGAGGAAGAACCTGCTGAACTTCCACAAGAAGAGGATCCTGCTGAATCATCACATTCTGCTCCTACTGCTGATTTGCATTCCTCACTGATGGAGTCCATCCAGATGCTGATTGAGACTACTCTGAAGGAGATGGAGACAAGAAATAAACTGATGATTAAGCAAATGCAGGAAGAGACTGCAAAAATGGTCAAGGATGCCATTGAAGATTTTCCTCTACCACCAGATAACTCCTTAATGTTAACTCAGAGCATATTGAATATGAGCAGAAGTATTGAAGATGTGACGGCTGATGTAGGTCATCTCCACACTGCTCTTCAAAGGAATGAAGCTGACATTGCAAGAGTTGTTAGGGTCATGACACGAGTTAGTGAAGCAGAAACTGAGAAGAACATTGCTTTAATGCAAGAGGTTACCAACATCACTGACAAAGCACAAACTGAACTGTCAACACTTCAGTTGAATGTTGACTGTCTGAATGACCATTCTGGTGAATTAAAAGCTAATCAACTTCGCATGGAAACTACTCTAAATCATCACTGTGCTGAGCAAAGAGTCATGGATACAAACATCAAGAAGCTTTGTGCTGCTGTCAACATAACTCCTGATCAACTCAACCCTGCTGATGCTGACAAAAAGGGGGAAGAGGAATCAGCTAAGTTAGCTGTTGATGCTGCTGCAACTATTCAAGTACGAGACCAACGGGCTGCTGCTGGAAAGCCAAAAGAATATGAAGTACTTGAAAAGGAAGCTGAAGATGGAGCTGATGATAAAGTAGAGCCCAAGGATGTAGCTAAAACTGACAAGGAGTTAGCTGCCTCTAAGTACTCTGCTGAAGAACAGCTTAATCCAGACGTTAAGTATAAGAGGATTGAAGACATCAGAAAAAGATTTGAAGCTGAAGAAAGAAGAGAAAAATTAAAAGGTCTTGCTGATGCTTTCACATCTGGTGAAGATGAAGACAGTAGTGATGAAGTTGAAGAAGAAGTTGATGAGGAAGAAGAAGATGAAGAAGCTGAGGACTAGACTAGATTACTAGACTAGGTCATCTGTTGGAATTTTTGTAACCAGCCTTCTTCACTTGTAATTTTTTTTAGTCTATCTTGCTTGTAACTTGCACTGTAACTTTCAAATCAATCTATAAAAAGTTCAAGCTTCCAACACATTATTTCTATCTCAGAAATTTTTGAGGACTCAACTTTAGTTTAGGTACAGGTACTTAGCTGAAGTTTTGTCATCATCAAAAAGGGGGAAATTGTTGGATGAAGATGAAGACTTTGAAGTAAAGGGAGGTTTTGATGATTTCCAAAGTCATCAGCTAAGTGGAAGCTTAGTACAAACCTTAGAAGATATTTGACTAAGGAAGAAGTTCATCAGACTAGTCAAATATGGTCCAGAAAACTACTGATCTGTTGCTGAAGAAGTAATCAGACTGGTGGACTATCAGCCGACTCAAATCAGATTAGTTCAAGTTTGGGATCAGCCGAGTATACATCAGACGAGTGACTTCGATCAGCAGAGTGGAAGTGGATCAGAAGTTATTACAACGGTAATAAATGCACTTGAAGTAATAAATGCTGAAGAGGAAGGGTATTTATGACAAATGATTGAAGAGAAACCTCGTATCAGCTTGGTGCATTTAATGCGCATTTAATGCGAAGCGACAGAAAGTACAGCAGAGTGTACAGTGTTCAGTCGCAACAGCCGCAGAAAAGGACCAGTACTCGAGGATTTGACAACTGGCGATCTCTCAACGGGCAGATTTTCAAATCCTTAGTATAAATAGCTTAGTTCATGAGTTGAAGAAGAAGAACAACACAGAGACAACACACTTTGAGAGCAAAAATCTGAAGCAAAATTCTTCTAAGTCTCAAACTCAAGAACAGAGCACTCATCAGCCGAGTCTGGGGGGGGTGGGGGGGGGGGGTGGAGGGGGGGGAGGGGGGGGGGGGGGGGGGGGGGAGGGGGGGGAGGGGGGGAGGAGGGGGGGGGGGGGGGGGGGGGGGGGATGGGCGGGGGGGGGGGGGGGGGGGGGTGGGGGGGGGGGGGGGGGGGAGGGGGGCGGGGGGGGTGGGGGGGGGGGGGGGTGGGGGGGGGGGGGGGTGGGGGGGGGGGGGGGTGGGGGGGGGGGGGGGTGGGGGGGGGGGGGGGTGGGGGGGGGGGGGGGTGGGGGGGGGGGGGGGTGGGGGGGGGGGGGGGTGGGGGGGGGGGGGGGTGGGGGGGGGGGGGGGTGGGGGGGGGGGGGGGTGGGGGGGGGGGGGGGTGGGGGGGGGGGGGGGTGGGGGGGGGGGGGGGTGGGGGGGGGGGGGGGTGGGGGGGGGGGGGGGTGGGGGGGGGGGGGGGTGGGGGGGGGGGGGGGTGGGGGGGGGGGGGGGTGGGGGGGGGGGGGGGTGGGGGGGGGGGAATATCAAAGAGCAATGTAATTTTAGTCATATGATTGAATTCTAAGGATTCCATTTCCACTTGCACTAACATGTGGTTCTGCGCATCAGAGAATGAAGAAGAGAAGAAGATTGTGCAGTTGTAAAAATCCTCAGTCGAAGGTTTTATTTTCTTCTTATAGTCATGATCCCAAATAATAAAGCATGAATTGCCCTCGATTTTCTCTACTTTTATACTTTTAAGTAAGGCTAAAACTCTAGTACTTATCAAAAAGTAGGCAGAACCCATTCTAATTCCTCAATTCATGATTGAATGGCCCAACTAAAAATGGCTATTTATAAATTTCTGGGGTTCCTTACACAAGGAGCCCTAGGCAAAGTACTAAGTTACCTACCCATTAAGCTCCAACTCCCAATGCTATACTCAGTTATGCTCTAATCAAGTGGCAAAACGTAATTGAGCCACCATAAGCCCACTGAACTTGTTTATAGTGTATATCCGACTCAAGTGGCATATGCAGAAAGAATCGTGTAAAGAAACTTGTGCACTTAAAAAAAAGGAGCATCCTGATGTTATGGTTCTTTATTGCTAATAAATTGTTATCACCACAAAATAGGAACAAGGACTACGAAAGGGCAATTAAGCAATGGAGAAAACTTTATTACTATAAATTACAGAAAGAAAAACACACCTTTACTGTGTGAAATAATTCGACCCAACTGTGTGAAAAAAAAAGGATTTTTGGAGTACCTTTGCATTAATGGAGTAGAGCACGAGAGAATCCAAATTTTTTAGATGTTGCGCTCAAGTGGGGGTGGTTGCGGTCGCGCTGAGATGTTGGTGGCGGGGGAGAGGACTAGGCGGCGCGTGGTGTCCTTATTTGATTGTCGTGAGTGGAAAGAAAGAAGAGAAAGGAAGTTGGGGAAGAGGAAAAGATAATGGAATACCAGAACGGCGCCGATGTCAGCAAAGGTGGTGGCACGGCGGTGTCACGGTGGCGTTAGAATGAGGCTCAGGGAGCTAGGTTGGGTTTGATTTTGAAGGTGAGTAATAAGAGAGTGGATATTTTTATTTGGGTCAACCCGATTTGATGTAATTTCATGTATGGGCCAGTTTAATTTGGGTTGTATTTAATTGAATCTGGTAAGAGAGCTGGACTCAATTTATCAATGGACTTAAATTGGTAAAATATTTTTCTGAGGGATTTATATAATTCGTAGACTTTTTTTTCTTTTTATATAAATTAAGATTCATGGACTTTTCTTTATATGTGACTACATATTAGAAATCTTTCGATAATTTTCTTGAGAAAAACTCAAAACCATTTGAAAAAAATTATACCTTAAAGAAATCCATTAGAGAAGTTTCTCAAAAAAAAAAAAAAAATCCATTAGAATATAAATAATTTTGTATTTTTTGCTTTTATTAGACCGAAAACGTAACAGAAGATTTATGTGTTTAAAATAAAGAAATTTTATTAATTAAAAAAAAAATTAGTCTATGGGTCTCCACTGAGTAGATTGGACCTGAATTAGATGTATGGATTCAATCTATATTACCACCTTAATATTGAAAACCCAATACAACCTACAATTTACTACTAATTTAAATAAGATATTAATATATAAATCAATGTAGTTACAATATAAGAAAAGGCAATGAACATATAGTACTATTTTCTTTGTTCTTTTTAAAATAATGTCATATGTTAAGTTTTAGGTGGAAATTGTATCAATCGAAAATCTATACCTCAAAAGAAAATGTGTCATAAATCGCATATACTAAAAAATTGTGATCATAACTAATTACGAAACAAAAAGCAACAAACGACTCATGCATTTTTCAGTTACCTAATTTTAAGGCTTAGACTGAGAATACAAACAACACTAGCATTATAATTGAATGATGAAATTAGCTCCTAAGATTAAGAAAATATAGATCAAAATGTGGAAGTTGTTCTATTTTCCCTCCTGTTTTTTATCTTCTTTCCTTGTCATGATTCTTGTTGTGTGCAATGGAAACACAGTAAAGGTGCAATCACTCTCCACTAACTCACGGTGGATCATAGACGACAAAGCGGGCCATCGTGTGAAGCTGGCATGCGTAAATTGGCCATCACATCTCGAAGTAATGGCCGCCGAAGGGCTGAACAAACAACCACTAGATGAGATCTGTAAAAGGATTTTGGACATAGGATTCAACTGTGTTAGACTAACATGGCCACTTTTCTTGTTTACTAATCATACATTAGCTTCTCTTACAGTAAGGCAATCTTTCAAGAACCTCGGATTGATCGAATCAATCATGGGTTTTCAGACAAATAATCCTGAAATCATTGACCTTTCTCTCATCAATTCTTACAAGGTACAAATCTTAAAGTTAACTGGTTGATTCTTGTCAATTTTTCAGGTGAATAGGGGTATTTTTTTCATTTTATGGTGGGGGTATAACTGTAATTTTTCCTGCGAAATATATACTCCGACTTGGGAGGTTTATTTTGCTAATAAAAAATAGGAGGTTTCACTAATAAAAATAACATAACGAGATTTTGCTAATTTCAGTCAGTTGAAAATTATAGTTTGTCTTTTGTTATTTTTTTGGGTCTTGTAATCTATAAATACCACAATTAATTTGAGTGTGACCTTTATTTCTTCTCTGTTTAACACCAGGCAGTGGTGTCCAGTATTTCCAATAACAATTTAATGATCATATTAGACAATCACGTAAGCAAGCCCGGTTGGTGTTGCAGTTATAATGATGGAAATGGCTTCTTCGGAGACAAGTATTTTGACCCTGATCTATGGATCAAAGGCCTAACCAGAGTCGCCACCATTTTTAAGAACACGAATAATGTCATTGGTATGAGCTTGAGGAACGAACTACGAGGTCCAAGACAAAACGAGAATGACTGGTTCCGGTATATTTTGCTTGATTTAGTGCCATATTTTAAGAATTATCTGTACATGTTTTGGTTGTAATAATAGTAACCGCAAAGTAGGTACATGCAGGAAGGAGCGGAAGCAGTGCACGCTGCAAATCCGAATGTTCTTGTCATTTTATCCGGTTTGAGCTTTGATAAGGATCTGTCTTTTCTTGGTTCAAAACGGGTCGAACTGAGTTTTACAAATAAATTAGTATTTGAGGTGCATTGGTATAGTTTCTCAGAAGGGGAATGGGGAACAAGAAATGTAAACCAAGTTTGTGGACAAGAAGTGAACAACACAATGAGGAGGGTTGGATTTCTTTTGGACCAAGGATACCCCTTGTTTGTGAGTGAGTTTGGGGTGGATATGAGGGGTACTAATGTCAATGACAATAGGTATTTAAACTGCTTTCTCGGTTGGGCAGCTGAGTTCGATGTCGATTGGGCATTGTGGGTTCTTGGAGGGAGTTATTATTCGAGAGAGGGTGTAGAGGGATTTAATGAAACTTATGGATTCCTTGATTTGAATTGGTATGAAATTAGCAGCTCAAGCTTCAAACAAAGAATTCTTGCTATCAAACCTTCATTCCAAGGTACTATAGTTGCTTCGTTTCTTAACTTTTTCGAGTAACAAAACATGAAAATTATAATCAAATTATGTCAGATTTGGCTTTTTTGATGCAAAATACAGGACCAGGGACCCCGGAAACATGTAAACATAGCATAATTTTCCATCCAATGACCGGACTTTGTGTCAATAAAAGATCACTGCTTAAACAGTTAACTTTAGGTCGATGCTCCAAGGCCTTGCCATGGAGGTATACGGTTGAGAAAACGCTAATGATTAAGGGTACTTATCTTTGCTTACTAGCACAAAGATTAGGCCATCCGGCAAAATTTGGTGCAGGCTTAACTTGTGGTGCTGCAAATTCAAAATGGGAAGCCATTTCAGACTCCAAAATGCACATTTCCTCGATGCTTCACAATAGAGAAAACGTTTGCTTGGATATAGATTCTAACAATGAAAATATTCTTATTACAAATAGGTGCAAATGCTTGGATAGAAACGATACGAAGTGTGATCCTGCAAGCCAATGGTTCAAAATTATCGACAGTACACGATGTGGGACTGTGAAGTAATCTTTCATAGACATGAAGTCCATTTTGAATTTTATTATGAAGAATTTATTAGGAGGTTTTAGCTTGTATCTTGGAATTTAAATTTTAAAAAGAATCATCATACACTTCATATGCACTGGTAAAATATAATTGGTATTTTGGAACATATATTGAATAAACTTATATAAAGCAGTCTCATTATATTAATTTTCTTGCTTGATTTAAATCTTTGTAGCCTAATTTTTCTTACATATGTTTATTCTATATAATTTGATCAATTCACTAAAACTTTCTTGTGATAGTTTATCATATATATGCTTCATCAATTTTAACTTTAAGAACCTTCGTTCCAGGTATTTCTCGTCATTTATTACGATAAAAAACTAAGATATCCTAACATTAATAAAAAAAATTGGAACCTTCCAATATAGGGGATTTAAGTGCAACATTTTAAGAGGAGATTGTTTTTCAAAATTGATTCTTTCTATAATACAAAAGATTTGTTTGTGTGACTTTTTTGAAACTAGCAAAGTACTCTCTGAAATATCTTAAATACTCTCTAAAATGCGGATTTTGATATTTTGCACCCACTAAATATAGATTTTTCGCATTCTGCATTCTGAAAATACAATTTATTTGATACTTTGCACCCTACGGTATGCTCTAGTGAGAAAATATGTTGCTGGAAGGGTAGAACGGTCATTTTTGTATATTTTGGACACTGACACCCTAAAAATATAGAATGTATATTGGCACTTTGCACCCTGAAAATATAAATTTTTAGCACTTTTCATGCAAATAAATATTTGGGCACATTTTTTTATTTTAGGGTCACTTAGGCTCAAATCCCTCGTGTAAATCCTAAGTACTACCAAAAATCTTTACACCTTAATAGTTTTATAATTCTCTCAAAAAAAAAAAAAAAATAGTTTTATAATTATTCTTACTCAGGGAATATAAGTTATTGGATACGGAATACTTATATAAAATATATTATATATGGATTATAATAATCATAAATAGAAAGTATTAATATTGAAACAATCGTTTTAGTAGTTTGGGATCAATCGATATGCATGTGATTATCCTACTATAAAGTCAAGACTTGGAATAATTTGGATCGAGGTTATATCTCTATCGAGCCACACGAGATGGTGAAATCGATAATAGTTTTGAGGTCAACTGTCTACCGTTGATGAACGTCTCTAGCCTAAGAAGGGTGAGGGCCTCAATAAATATTTTGAAAATCTTAAAGATTAAAGAGTTTCAAAAGAAAACATTTAGATTTCATCAATTGAGAAAATCATGTTATACATATGCATGTGCGTTTGGATGACTCGAATTGTTATATCCATGTATATAACTGTATGTGATGTAGTTTGTGATACATGTTATATTAGAATTGTAATTATATAAATGTATGTGATACTCGTAGTATGTAATTAGGGGCGGATCCAGGATTAGAACGTTGGGGGAGGGAGGGGTATGCGATACTCGTAGTATGTAATTAGGGGCGGTTCCAAGATTAGAACGTTGGGGGGAGGGGGGATGGGGGGGGGGGGGGGGTTGTTAGTGTTGAAATTTTATTGACAGTAATGTTCAAACTAATTTATTTGCATAATATTATTGTCAATGTATATTAAATTCTCAAAGTTGCACACAATATGCTTCCGTGTCATAAATTCAGCTATAATAAAAAAATCAATATCAAATTTCTCAACAATTTTCTCACATGAAAAATATCCATATTCTCGTGCAAGCAATTATATGGAAACAAATAGACTAATTCCACATAAATAATATCATTTGGTTAAAAACACAAAATATTAAACTTATTTGTTTTGGCTTGAAATTGAGCCCATGTCCTCTCAACCCACACATAAAAATAAATTAAAAGAATAATGGGGCGTAAGCTATACTATGTATGTATGACAATAATTATATATATTATCAATATAATATATACACATATAGTATGCAAAACAAAAAAATGCCAACCCCCCCCCCCCCCCCCCCCTCCCCCAAAGAGCATATATAGATCCGCCCATGTATGTGATAATTGCTGGAATGTTAAGGTGTGGTACTTTATCTCACCTCATAATGATTAATGGTACCAAGGTGTAGTATTTTATCTCATCCTACGTATCAAATGTATGTGCATGATTATTTGAGCGATCTTTTGCTCTCGCTTAATGATATCTATTGGTCAAATCTGGGTAGCTGAGGTCTACAGAATTGCACTAGGGCTCTGCCATTGACCGGAATTTATCAACCGTAGAGTTATTAATTTATGTCAAGTTAATGTTGGGTTTGTATTAGAGGTTTAATGTAATGAGATAGTTGACAGAATTATTGTATTGTAATAGATAGTTACAACTCTAAACTGCATTTATTGAAATTTATTAAGGTTATTGTATTTTTATTTTATTCATAGGAGATAGGTGTTGGTTTTTGGGCCGTTACAATATACGACACATTATTGGATTCTTAAATATATACTAAGATTTTTACATGCAAAAATTATCAAAGAAATTCAATTTATTGCAGATCGCACAATTATATTGTCGGTGATAAGAACTATACTTTTGCAAATAGAAGATTTTGATTAAGTATATCAGTATGTACTTGCAACTCCATCAGTCTCATCTACAGTGTACCTCCCACAAATGCAGTGTCCCTCCCGCAAATGCACGGTCGCCTCAACATTTGTTGGAAACAAAGTCCAACAAACTTGCAGCTCAACTTAGATCTAGCCAATTTTCTATGCACATTTTTATTGTGCTCCAACATGCCTTTGTTGTCAAACCCCTTGCCACAATAGTGGCAGAACCGAGCGGGTTGGACCTCTTGGGCATCATTTTGTGGGGCTTCCATTCTGAAAATTCAAAGCATTCCCATTGTATTGAACCCTTTGCCACAGTGGTAGCAGTACAGCAATAAAATTGAAAAAAATAAAGTATCAATATATTATCTCATACAATACCATAGCGATTTTAATGGACATTTTGGCAAAAGTACATCTCTAGAAAGCATGAAACATGACTCTAGTTCATTGCAGGGCCAGAGGAGCTGAAAAATTTATATATTTGTATGTATCTTAATTTTTTCAATTTAATAAATAATCTTTTTTTCAAACATATATTATGTCTATGATAGTTGAGTATGTAACTTAAACTAAATAGAGTCAAGTAAAGTTGTAAGAATTTTTATATTATGTCAACCTTATTTTTGAGAACGTAAGAATGGGAGTTGTGGAAAATGGTGGATAGTTTAAAAATGAGGTCTTATCATAATTTATACTAACCACCTACTCAAACATACGGTGGAGATAAACTTGATACAATAGTTAAGAATGATCATTCATAGACTTTTGTTAGATAATTACATGATATTTCTATGGAATTATCTGAAATTCCCTAATTTAGAATATTTTAAATAAGTGCGTACATATCTAGAATTACAAAAAAAAAAAAAAAAAAATCCTAGAAACTTCCATGCATGACCTAATTTATTGGGACAAACAAGGTTTTGTTGGGGGTAAGCATTAGTCTTAATGTCTCATGTGATGATATGGATGTGTCGAGCACATGGTCGTGACGTTACATTAAGCTAATTTTTAACTATCAAATTAAAGTTAATAGAATATGTTATTTAATTTTATTTGAGTTTCACTCTAATCATAATTATCAATTTATTAATACAGTCATGAGGAGTAGGGTTGTGTATGATTTAGTTTATGTTGTTGAGTTAACTAGTGTAGTTTCTATTGAAATCTTTCTCAGATTTACAGTTTTTTCAAATATGTCCGAATTTTTTTGAAAAATTCCCGATCTTTTCGAATTGTTATCTGATAGAACATCACGAAAACAAGACTTAAAATTCATGGTTATATTCACTTGTTCACTTTGATATTTTCCATGTTTTTCAAGTTACAATGTGATGGTTTATTGAAGAAATTTTTTGATGTTGCTGAGTTTGTGAGGATGAATCAATTGTAAAATTGATAGCATCTTCATTTTTTTAATTAGTTATTTGTTTTTGTAAATAGTTGTTTTTTTTTTTTTTTTTTGTTAGTTAGATGTTCGCATACCCATTTTGCATTCACCATTGGGCTTGCCCTTACAAGTACAACATTTTTTCTTAATCTATGAATTCCATTGTTTTTAGTCATTTACTGTTTTAGAGATAACTAAAATTGATTTTGAAATGTCTCAAATTCGTGTTTGGATAGTTGGTTGATTTTAAATTACTTAATTTCGAATTTCGTAAGTAATTTTTCATTACGTTTTGAGCTTTTATTCATAATACTTTGTTAGTAATTAATAGATATTTTGATGTAAAATAATGAAACATCATATTCCATGAACTTCTTTGATATTAAACAAGAATTTTGATTTTACTTTTATATTTGCATACAAAGTACTTATCATCCAATTTCTCTGACCTTTTATAATTGTTTCTCAGTTCAAAGGTATGGCCGAGATCACAAGTGCGGCTGATTGGGCTACTCTCCCTACAGAAATTTTGGAACTTATTGCTGAACGTTTAGCTTTCTTTGAGGATTTCATTAACTTTTGTATAGTTTGTAAATCATGGCGAGCAGTAACATTAAAATTGGGAAAAACTCGAACTTTGCCTCCAAGATTTCCTTGGGTAATGCTTACAGATATAGCGGAGAAAAATTATCCTATAATTACCAAAAACATGTATTCATATAAAATGTTAGTTAAGGAAGTAGAGAAAAACAGAACACATAGAAGGGATGCACAAACTTCGATTTTTCAGCTTTTCAACGTCTAAAACATATGAATTTGAATTACCAGAAGTCGTTTGTAGAAAGTGTATTGCATTATGTTATGGATGGTTACTGACTATTGGCTATGACTTACAAATCAATCTTTTGCATCCTTTCACCGGACAACAAATCAATATGCCTCATTTGTTGTCTTTCAAAGATCACTACGGTTATGATGATGACTTAAAGCCACAGGAGGTCGTCGACTCTATTGTTTGTAAGGCTGTGATGTCATCAAATCCTCACAATACAAGTAATCAAGATTGCATTGTATTGGCTATCTATGGGCAATTTAAATTATTGGCGTTCGCAAGACCAGGAGATAAAATATGTACTCATATTTTTGTCTCTAAAAATAAAGTATACGATGATGTTATCTACTATAAGGAAAAGTTTTATGCAGTTGATTGTCATGGAGTTGTATTTGTTTGTGATATTGGCGATGTAAATGGCCCCAAAGCAACAATTATAGCTCGCACTCCAAGTGGATTTCAAGATATGGATCAAAAGTATCTAGTAAAATCATCAGGGTTTCTTCTGCTTGTTATTCGATTTCGTTCATATCGTAAGAGCATATTCGATGATGAACATCATATTGATCTACTTGATTCCCATACAAGTGGTTTCTCTATTTTTAGATTGGACGAATGTCATGGTGATAAGAGTACTCATAATTATTACAAACTTACACAAATGGATAGTTTGGGAGATAATGCTTTGTTCATCGGTTATAATGCATCTGTTTCACTACCTTCTTCAAGATGTGTTAAAGCCAATTGTATCTATTTTTCAGAAGATAATGTCGAGTATTATGCGAGTCAACCGTATGGAGGTGGCTGCGATACAGGAATTTTCGATGTGGAAAGCAATAGTATTACATCGCATTATGCTTCAAAATTCATGTCTCATCTTACTTCACCAATATGGTTTATTTAGAATCCCTGGTAGTAATATTTTCCATAGGAAACAATATAAATCACCAATATAGTTTATTTAGAATCCCAGGTAGTAATATTTTCCATAGGAAACTATATAAATTTTTATTCTTAAAATAAGTGTAATATTTTTAGTAAAATTTCATATGTTTTAATCTATTACAATGTTTTTATGTCTTTAATTAATGCCTAACGGGTGGCTCGATTCTCTATCTATTATTTTTCTTTATCCCTTGGTCAAGCTGACCAGTCAACTTGACTAAATTTATAAAAATTATGATAAATAATTTAATTAATATATTTCACTAATATGATAATATCATATGAAACCATATCTATTAACATTAAAATGTTTAATACACCACAAATGTGATTTAACATGACAAATCACTTAAAATATTGAAAAGTTTAACCGAATACTATAGCTAATGGAGTAAAAATAATGCGACGGATGAAGTATAAGTATTACTTATATGCTTTCATATTCCAACTTCTAATATAGTTAGTTTAGGATGGGGAAAAACCTTCCCTTAACAAGTTACGGTGAATTTATTAATTTATCACCAAAAAAGAAATTACAGTGAATTAGCAACTAACAAGATTACTCTTCTTGGTCCAAGAATTA
The DNA here is from genome assembly GCA_034814905.1 of Penstemon davidsonii. Classification (NCBI taxonomy): domain Eukaryota; kingdom Viridiplantae; phylum Streptophyta; class Magnoliopsida; order Lamiales; family Plantaginaceae; genus Penstemon; species Penstemon davidsonii. The sequence continues at coordinate 31,456,171 of JAYDYQ010002533.1, read as the reverse complement.
TATTGAAGAATCAAACAAGTTGAAGTCGAAGCCCCAATTAGAAGGATGTTCAGAACCCATTAGAGGCCCCAAAAACCCTGTAAAAAATGTCTCACTCATGATATACATTCGAAGTTTAAGAGCAAAAAAAGGTTCCCTCTTGAAATTAATTTTTAAATTTTTTAAACTCTTACCTTATTTCATTCAATTAAGCTTTTTAAAATCAAAAAAGAATTCTGCCCTTATTTTGGTTTATATACATTAGCCGAAAATGGAAGTAAATTTGCAAGATTGTGCACATGTTGAAATTTAAATGAAGAATGTTAATTCTAGAAAATCCTCTTCATTCTCCTCATTTTCGGAATTTAGAATATAAGTTTTTGGACGAACTCTTGTTAGCTCATTACTTTTAGTAAAATAATCTCTCAAATAGGGAAATCTTTTTTGAATTCAAAATTTCTTCCTATTTTAGTTGGGGAAATGCACGATATTACTCTGTGTTATGCAAAACTTGCATCAATTTATCCTGTGAATTTTTTTTCTTCACCAAACTCCCTTATACTTTCAAATACCCTGCATAAAACACTCAGTCGGTCTCCTTCTGTCCATTTTTTTACATGCGTGTGTTCCACGCGAACAATGTGCGATTTTTGTTGCTTTTTGCGTAATTTTAGCTGCCAAAACTCCCATGCGTTTTTTAATGTTTGCGCAAAACTTCCTTGTATTTTTTTAACATTTGCACAAAATCTCCTTGTAGTTTTAATATATCTAGGGATAATTTAGGCAATTCAATTAAAAATAACGGTGTTAGTATTGGGTGTTTTATTCAGAATTTTTGAAAGTATAAGGGTGTTTGGTGTAAAAAAAAATTATAGGGTAGTTTTATGCATGTTTCGCATAACACAGGATAGTTGATGCCCTCTAAATAATGCACGTGTTTTGCATGTGAGGCCGTCTTCACCGTGTAATAGATGAAAAAATTTAAGAGGGATGAATATATTACACTACATTAATAAAAAGAACGTATCTGCAACGAAATATTTAAGAGGGACGAATGTGCAAAAATCAACTCTTAAGAAGAACGAAAAGTGCGATTCACTCTAAATATAGTCAAGGGCCATTTCCATTTCTTTCCCAAATCAAAAGAAACGAATATAGTACATATTTACGGTTCCCACTACTCCAAGCAAAATAGTAAAGATTAAAAACTTGATTTATATGAATTTATTCCTCCAAGAAATCTCACTTACGGACTTACCTCAACATATGGCCATGTTTTAACTTTTCAATGGTAAGTGGTAACCATCAACTATTCAGTTTAGTAGTTGTATGTGACGTGATGTAGCATTTTGATCAATTAGAAAATAATTTTGACTCATTTCAATGGACTTTTATCGTCTAAATTATACTCCCTCAGCTCCTTTTATTTTTGCTCATATTTCTTTTATAGCTTGTTTGGTTGTATGGAAAGTGAGGGAAAATTGTAGGAAAATGAAAAAGAAATGAAAGGAAAAGAAAATGAAAAGAAAGTCATTTTCCTTTACATGTTTGGTTGTCAGGAAAATTATTTTCTTGCAGATGTTTGGTTGTCAAGAAAGTTTAGAAAAAGAAGTAATATTTTTTATCTATATATATGATTAAAATTTTAAACTTTTTCTTTGGTTGGGATTTATGTAAAATTTAGTTGATATTGTCTTTTGCAATTTGTACTTTTCTAATTTCAAGATAAATATTACATTTTATTTGGGTTGTTTGCGTCTGAAATGAGTGTTTTTGCGATATTTTGTGGGGGTATAATTGCTATTATGACTTGAGAGAGTATTTTTTTGCTAATAATAAATAAGTACAAAGGGGATTTTGGTAAAAAAATCATAAATATGAGGTTTTGATAGTTAGACAAAGTACAAGGGTTGTTTTGCAATTTACTCTAAAATTTTCCCAAGATTTTCCCAGCATTTCCCCATCAAATTGGTGGGGAAATTTTTTCTTCACAAAATTTTCCTGCAGGAAAGTTGAAGGAAAATAGTAACTTCCTTTCCTGCTATCCAAACAACAAGTGGGAGAAAAAAAAACTGACTTTCCTTCACTTTCCCGACAACCAAACAATACATTATGGAATGTCCAAAAACAACACTCAATTTCCTAATATGAAATTATTATTTTCAAAACTATCCTTTCACATAAAGTAATGATTTGACACCACTAATTCTCTACCACTACTTTTAAGGGCATAAATGTAAAAATGCTTAAAGATTTCATTTTTTCAATTTTTACCTAAAACTCTATGTCAAAACTCAGAGGAGCAAAAGAAATTAAAGGGACGAAGGGAGTAAAATATTAAAGCATTTTAATTTTCCTGAATTAATCTACGTAAATAAAATAATGTGATATCATTGACAAAATTAGGGAAGAAAAAAAAACATCGGTAATTAAGTTTGATCCCCCAACTCTGCAATTCTGGATCCGCCCAGCCACGCAATTGTTTTTCTAAAGCTAGTGTACTGCATATGTATATTGCCTTGGAAGTCATCCAAGCATGCAGATTAATTCTATTTCTTACAGTAGACTACACATGCGTGTTGTATATATCTTGGAGTGTTTCCAACACCAATTATTGTTTTCAATCTCTTTGCTAACATTTAACAAATAACCATCCCATTTATGTCCCACATAATAAAGGGCTACTATACTTTTCAACCTATTTTATTAATTAACTAAAGTCTCACTTTCATGATAATAAAGTTTTGCATGAAGTCAAATTTCACAGCTAATGCGGTTGAAATCTTTTACAAGCTAAAACAATGTTATCTATCTATTATATTAATTTTTGAGAGAGAGTTTATATTCTTCAAATAGTGTGGTTGGATGCGACTAAGGATTCAGTGTAATTTGATCGATAAAAATTCATTTGAGTTTTGTTTGTTATATTATAAATAAATTACATTTGAAACTCATTGGATTTAAACTCATAAGTTAAAAATTGCTAATTATCAAGTTCTATTCGTGTTCGAATGGGTGGAAGTTCGTTCTACTCTTGTTTGGATCGGTGAAAACTCTTTCGAGCTTAACTTGTTTAATAGTCAAATCAAATCCAAACCTGACCACTATTTCGAGGGTTTTTGGCATTTTGCACCCTGAAAATATAGAGTTTTGACACTTTGCATCCCGATTTAAAAGTTTTGACACTTTGTACCCGAATGTGTGTTTTAATTAAAAAAATATTGTTAGTGGAAAGGTATAATAGTCATTTTTTTATATTTTTGGCACTTTGCACCCCGAATTATAGACTTTGGCACTTTGCACCCTACAAATATAAAATATTGACACTTTGCACCCTGCAAATATAATTTTTTTGTCACATTCCACCCCGATTAAAAAAAATATTGCACTTTGCATCTTAAAAATATTATTTTTGGCATTTTGCACCCTAATACTTTCCTTTGAAAAAAGCTCATGAATGTCGTCGATGGAGAGATAAAATATCATGTTCAATGCACAATAATCAAACATAGGAAACAAATATTATTATTTCGAGTTCAATCACAAAAAAAAAATCATTTTTTTTGCAAATTACATATAATTTATCCTTAAATAGACACTGATTTGGATCAGTTGTGATATTCGATACAAAATTATACAATAGATACAAGTTCGACAAAAATTTCTATACGACATACTCTACAAATCTATAATTATTATCTACTAGCATGTCAACTTTAGGAATTACAAAAAAGAATAAAGAGTTTTTACCTAATTACTAATAGCTTAGTAATTTGGTTAAAATAAAAAATGTGCCAAATTTGAAGTCGGGGTCAAAAGTGCAAAAAAAATATATTTTAAGGGTGCAAAGTGCCAACAATCTTTATTTCCAGGGTGCATAGTGCCAAAATCTATATTTCTAGGGTGTAAAGTGCCAAGAAAATTATAAATTGACTATTCTACCCTTCTTACAATGAAATTTCATCATCAAAATACACACTAGGGTGCACAGTGCCAAAACTCCTAGTTGGACAAAAAAATCTAATCAAAGTTGAATAACATGTGGCCCGACTCTACTCAATTCATTTCCATAAATCCACATCATAAGAAACTGGTTTGGAAGGAAAGAAGGAAAAGAAAAAAGGATAGTCTTTTAGCTAATAGTAACAACCGAAATTTGTAAGGGTTAATTACAGGGACATCCCCTGAGGTTAGGTGTAATTACCGCTCAATCCCCTCCGATTATCATAATTACAGGGACCTCCCCTGAGGTTTCAAAAGGATCACAAAACCCTAACGTTTACTAACGGACTTGGACGGAATGTGTGAATTGACCGTTATGCCCTCGAGTTTTTTAATTAAAAAAAACAAAAAAAGGCCAAAAATTGTAAAAAAATATCTACACCCGAATTGACGATATTACCCCTGCTTCTTCAGACCGTTCTCGCTTCTTCAAAAACACACACACACACTCACACACTTACATAAAAACCCTTACCATCAATCAAACCATTCACCTTCCCCACCATCTTCAACCTCCATTCTTTCTCCATCTTCAAAAACTATCAAGCCCACATTTTAGCGTGTTCAAAAACCATAGTAAGGAGAAAGCACAAGATCATTCCCGTACGGTTTCTAGGTAGCAAAGCTTCCAAAGAATCAAAGGTAAAGTAAAAAATTAATCTTCTAGGGTTTTTTCACAAAAAGTTTTGATCACTGCTTCGTTTTTTTTGATAAATTTTCTGAATATTTATGTGATAATTTGATTATGTTGTGAATGTGATCAAGGTTTTAAAGATTTTGTAGATGAAGATAATGATGGGACTGATGAGGGTGATGGTGAAAGTGAGGGTGATGAGGGTGAAAGTGAAGATGATGAATCTGGTGATGGTGAAAGTGAGGGGAATGAGGGTGAAAGTGAAGGTGATGAATCTGGTGATGGTGAAAGTGAAGGACAGGAAACTGATAAGGGTGAGTTAGGAGATAGTGATAATGAGGGAGGGAAGGAAAATGTAAGAGTTGAAAATACGCAGGGGGGTAAAAGAAATAAAGAAAATCAACCAATGACTGAAGAAAATGCACTGAGTGATTATGAGTCTGATGATCATTGTGAAGCTCATCATAGTTCAGATGAGGAATTTGAAGATGACCCAATGGTTGGGTATATAGGGAGGAATGAGTTCATAATTCCTTATAATGTTTATGAGCCTATGGAATTTAGAGTTGGGATGGAGTTCCCAACAGTTGATCATTTTAGAGAGGCATTGAGGGAGTTTGTGATTAAAGAGGGGTTTGAGATTTTGAGGCTAAAGAATGAAAGAACAAGAGTGACAGCAACTAAGAGAGCAACCAACAGAGAAGAGCCACAAGTCATTATATTCAAACTTATGTTTGCCTAAATTTACGAAGATTAATGTTTTTGATTAACTCATTCATTGTATTTGTAGGTGGCTGAAGATGGAGGTGTTGGACCATGAAATGCTGCTGGAGCAGTTGATTTTGATGCTGATATCCCACTAAGCCAAGTAGTCGATCATTTAAGAAGATCAAGAATTGAAAGTGTGGTGGTGAACAATCAAGAGACCCCCCCCCCCTCCCCTCCCAATCTCCCAATCCTTACAAGTTGCACCTGATGAATGAATTTAATGGATTTGTTTAAGAATTTATGTTATGGTTATGGTTTTTGATTAATTAGGATGTGTTTTTGGAAAAAAGTTGATGGCATGGTTTATTGTGTGTTTGTTTTTGATGGATTTATGTTTTGATAATATTTTGGACAAAATTTGGATGGTAGTTAAATGTTCTGGATTGTAAGGGGGATATTAGTAATATTTTGGTAATATTTTGGATACAGATGTTATGTTTTCAAAACATCTAGATGGTATATGTAATGAACCATATTAATTATTATGGTTGGTTATTTATCCTATGAATTATTAAAAGGGAATTTGTGTTTTTATTTTAGCATTTGTGTGTCAAATTTTCTTTGGTATTTTATTTTAGCATTTATTCAATTTTCGTTGGTATTTTATTTTGCATAAAATATGAAAACAATAGAATTATTGCATATTTTCTTTGGTAATTTATGCATTTTACTTGGATTTTATTTTGCTAAAAAATTGAAAAAAACAATTATTCTATTTTGAAACTAATTTCCTGAATTTATACACAATAAAATTTGATTATAAGGACAAAGTTAAAATACAACATTGACACCCTTTCATAATCCTAAACATTACAATAAACCCCATTCCCAAGCAAAAAACTGAAAATGGTAAAATTGTCCACGAAAAATGCTACAGTAAACAGAGGGGTTAAATGAAAAATTAAAAAAATATTCGGTGATGATGTCAGCAAAAGCTAACGGAACCCTAACGGATGGAATCCTTTTGAAACCTCAGGGGAGGTTCATGTAATTATGATAGTCGGAGGGGATTGGGCGATAATTACACCTAACCTCGTGGGAGGTCCCTGTAATTAACCCAATTTGTAACTACCTAGACGCATGATCAAAGGGTTTCATAGAAACTACTAACTACCCCACCCAAGAACCAATTATTAACTATTATTCCAATAAGGAAATTAAAGGAAAATGAAAACAATTTAAAAGCCTTGACTTTTGGGAGCCAAGGCCTATATACCAAGGCTTGTCTTTTCTTAAACTCCATGTCTCTTCTTAGCAATTTTAGCATATAAATTAGTTTGTGTGCATAAAAAGATTAACACGTTTTACATTCGAGAATGACTTGCAAGTTCTCATAATCCATTTGTGGAGCTCTATTGTAGCTTATAAATAACAGATTCTAAAGGTGATCTTTGATGCATAAACAAAGACAAACATGAAGAGGTTCCTCTATTTCTCCTTCTTCTGTCTTCTTTCTCCTTTGTTCCTCTTCTTCATCGGTATTTCCACAGAGGCACAACCACCACTCTCGACTAACTCACGGTGGATTGTCGATGAATCGGGGAAACGTGTGAAGCTGGCGTGCGTAAATTGGCCATCACATCTTGAGGTAATGGTGGCAGAAGGGCTGAGCAAAAGGCCGGTGGACGAGATTTCCGCAGAAATTATTGACATGGGATTCAATTGTGTTAGGCTAACATGGCCGCTTTTCTTGTTCACTAATGATACATTAGCTTCTATTACAGTAAGACAGTCCTTCAAGAACCTTGGATTGATTGAATCTATCTCAGGTCTTCAGGCAAATAATCCTCAAATCATTGACCTTTCTCTCATCAATTCTTACCAGGTAAAACATGCATTCATGATTCTGTATTTCTTGTTTGACTTGAAAACTCTGCTGTTATGTTAGTTTTTGTTTTTGTTTTTATTTTATTTGATTGTGTTCTTGTTTAAGCTTTTTCTTAAACAAGATTGAGGTATGAAAGAAAAAACTCTAAAAATCGAGGCATATCAGTTTATCAAAAAAGACAACCAGGATTGTTTACCCAATACTATTTTTTGTGACAGATCCTCTGTAAACTGGTTATCTTTTGTCTAACTTTATTGTATGGTTATTTATAAAAAAAAAATGTTTATCAAATTGCAGACTTATACACACTAATTATCATTAACAATTTGTTTCATTGATTATCCTTACACAACTAGCCTCTTTTGGCAGGGTAAATAGTTTTGTGAAACTTTAAGTGACTCTATATTGTACAATATATAGAGATGTTCCATTGAAGATGTCAGGACAAAAAAAAATCTAATATATTTGCAAAAAAGAACTTGGTTAGATCGAATTTTGGTTGCTGCACTCACCCAATAAAAAAATAAGTTTAATTGCATTTGATTAGGTCTAGATAGTCAGATTCACTTAATTAAATGGTAAGTATTTACAAATTAACGGTACTCACCCAATCAAAAAGTAAAGTAAGTATTCTACTTGTACTAAATTGACCGCGCTCAATTAATAAAGGTAAAATTACATTTAAATGGACAAAGTTAATTTGATCATACTCAATCCAAAAATCAAAAAAAGTATAATTATCTTTGATCCTATAGTCTGATTCCACAAATAAGGTTTAGGAAGATAAGAACAACCACCACTTGTCATTTCTTGATAAATGTAGATGTCAAGATTTAGGTGGTGGTAGAGTGGTGAGTGGTGACCCATAAACAATGACTAGAAACATAGAGTAAAATACTATATTTCCTCAATGCTACTTTATTATCTAGTAAAATACTATAAAAATAAAAAAGTTTATTGTTCCATCATTGAATAGTACACCATCTTATCAAGGTAAAGAAACAAAAGAAAAGTCTGCAATAAAAATGACAATGACATTCCAGGTTGGATTTGCACATAACAACTTAATAAAAATTAGGAAGGAGGTTTTCCGTTTTTGCAATGATCATTTCCAGATCACCTAGTAAAGGAAGATAAAGCAAAAAATAAAAAATAAGAGAAACCATTTTATTGGAAAAATATAAATAGTAGCAAGAAATTTTGAGACGATCGTATCATATCATATCTAATTTAAGATCATTTTTTTCAGGCAGTGGTGGCTAGTCTAGCAAAGAACAATGTGTTGATCATATTAGACAATCACACAAGCAAGCCAGGTTGGTGTTGCAGCAATTTTGACGGTAATGGTTTCTTTGGAGATCAATACTTCAATCCTGACCTTTGGATCAAGGGTCTAACCAAAGTTGCCACCACTTTCAACACCACCAATAATGTAGTTGCCATGAGCTTAAGAAATGAACTCAGAGGCCCTAAACAAAATGTCAATGATTGGTACAGGTACACCACAAAACGAAAAAAAAAAATGCCAAGAAAACCAACTTCTGCACATTCATCTCTAGTTCTTATACTTTTTTGTTTATGATAACGAATTAGGTACATGCAAAAGGGAGCTGAGGCAGTACACGCGGCAAACCCTAATGTACTCGTCATTCTATCCGGGTTGAAATACGACAGAGATCTCTCTTTTCTTCACAACAAGAAAGTGAGTTTAAGTTTTCCGAATAAGTTAGTTTTTGAGCTGCACTGGTATGGTTTCTCGGATGGCAGGGCATGGGAAGATGGCAATCCAAACCAAGTATGTGGGCAGGTGGTAAATGACATAAAGCAAAAGGCTGGTTTTCTGTTGGACCAAGGTTACCCCTTGTTTTTGAGTGAGTTTGGGTTCGACATGAGGGGTACTAATGTCAATGACAATAGATACTTGAATTGCTTTATGGGATGGGCAGCTGAATTTGATGTGGATTGGGCTTTGTGGGCACTAACTGGGAGTTATTATCTGAGAGAAGGGGTAGTTGGAATGGATGAATATTATGGAGTTTACAATTGGAATTGGAGTGATATCAGAAACCAAAGTCTACTTCAAAGGATATCTTCTCTCCAATATCCTTTTAAAGGTACACCAAAACTCTCCAAAATTGAAAACTTATTTCAATCTGTCCTATAGAAATCACTAATAACTTATAACAACTTCTGCATTCCAAAATGCAGGACCAGGTTCCTCGGAAGCACGTCCACACGCAATACTATTCCATCCAATGACAGGTCTTTGTGTCAAGAGAATGTCATTTCTAGAACCCTTAGTTTTAGGCCCATGCTCTGAGGCTGAGGCATGGGACTATACTCCACAGAAAACGTTAACTATAAAGGGAACGTATTTTTGTCTACAAGCAGATAAGTTAGGGCAACCTACAAAATTCGGTATAATTTGCAGTAAGGCTAATTCAAAATGGGAAGTTATTTCAGACTCTAAGATGCATCTATCTTCAAAACTTGAAAATGGCAGCACAATATGCTTGGACATAGACTCAGACAAGAACATTGTTACAAACAACTGCAAATGCTTGAATAGAGACAGTAAGTGTGATCCAGGAAGCCAGTGGTTCAAAATCATAGAAAGCACAAGACGTAGAACTGAGAAAAGATCATTCCCAGAGATCAAATCAATTGTGAAAATTATTGCTAAAGATTTCCTAGGTAGTTTTAGTCTCTAGAGTGAACGGTATAAGTTTGTAAAGCATTTGTACATGTCATGTCGATTTTTAACATGAGAATAAAATGGTCTATCGTGCCCAGATTACTGATAATGAATGCATATGGCAAGAAATCAAACTATCTCTTATAATCTAATGGCTAATTATACCACCTTTGATTTTCTATATTTCTTCATGTGTAATATAAAGCATTAACTTAGTACTGCTGTTACGAGGGCTCATCCTTTGTAAAAATATTACGTGGTTATAAATTCCTATAATTTGTACTGAATGAAATAAACTTGATTCTATTCTTTACCCAACTTTTTTATGTCTTCATAAACAAAATTCCTAATTCTGTCACTAACCAATATTTGTTATGCAAAGGTGAATTATCGAAATCTCTTCCTCTGGTTTATTAACTATTCAGATTCTTAATAAACCACACTGTTGATATATTATATTGAATTGCTAGCTCAGGAGACATTCATTCCACTAATATTACCTTCCTCTGGTTATTGAGCATTTTTGTCTGGTATCTGAAGGAAAGAGAGGCTATGTAAGCTTCCATTCATTGCTCGAAACCAATTCTAGCTACCCACGACATCTCACATAGGGCTCGAGGTGAAAAAGTTAGGCCTTTAGATTCCACGTTATGTATTAAAAGACCCTACCCTAATAAACCATGTTACAGGACAAATGTAATGGTCCTTAAACAGGGGGTAAATAACTGCATCATTGTCCATAAAGTAACATCATAAATATGTATATGCTCACATGGACAGAATAGTCTTCCACATGGATACAAAACTCGACCAACATAAACCTTTAAGCATTAAGCACTAACTCATTCTTCCATGGCATCTCCGGCTTCAATAACTTCCACCAACTCTCTTAAGGGCGTGATTTTTGTAAACAATACCTCTGCAGTCACAAAAGAAACAATCAAACATGGAAATGAAGCTAGACCATATAGCCTGCAAAAATTAATGTTCCTCAAGAATTAGTGATTGAAGAAACTAACCAGTTTTCTTGGAGAAGGTGTAGCCCTTCTCAGATACATAGGTTCGTGGATTTGGCAAAAGATAATTTCTTAGGTATTCCTGCTTGCCCTGAAACAGAGCATCAGTGGTATTTGTTAGAAAACAATAGTTGACAAGTGCACAATAATGTCTTAAGAGAAACAAGGAGGAAATTATCACGATTAACGAAGGCAGACCTTTGTAATAACACATATATCAACGTTGCTTCCACTACCCAAGTCGTTAAATATTCCAGAGCATATTGCTTCAGCTACTAATTTGACTCCTTCATCCCTCTGCAAAGAAAATTATATATTCAACTCACTGAAATAGCAATTACTAAGTGCTCAGATGCTCAGATGCTACAGAGAAAAAGATGAACATACAGTCAGTCCTTCACGATATTTTGATTCAAAGATCGCCATTGCAGCTAGTGAGCCAGAGCCCATGGTGGCAAATGGTAGAGTGTCAGTTGAACCATGTGGATATATCTGGGAGCATTTCACAACGTGTTAAATCACAAAATAAAAGTAACATACATATTATATTATATTTTATGTATATACAACATATAAATATATTCACTGGGAAAAATTAACTCACTGTATGTAAGTGAGGGCCTGTCACATCAACACCGCCAAGCACTAAGGCAGCAGATACATGGCCTTGATAGCTGATTTAGTAACAAAACTGTGGCATTTTAGATAATAATCCTCTCATTAAAGAAATAATGAAAAGCTAGAAACATTAATCTTAGAATAAAAGGTCACCTGAAAAGATGAGATTTCAGAAGAGTTAGTGCTGTCACAACCCTGGACTCACGACCAGTATGATATCGATGCAACTTCAGTTGAGAGCTAACCATGTCTGGTGGAAGCAAAAGAAGAAAGAACGAGTCAAAGTTGGATTAAACATAAACTAAAAGCTCTACAGAGAAGGAGATGAGTTAGTAACAAATACAACACGAGATGGAATTTAGTTAACAATACCAGTAACAGCCTCTGTATCTGCAGCAGTCCCAGCTCCACAGCAATAAATATTGGGGGCCATATAATGAATCTTTTCACAGTTCTTATCAGCAACAATGGGGCCTTCAGTAGCCCTTGTATCTGCTCCAAGAATGACACCATCCTAAAGGCACATAGATATATGACAAGTATAAGGTAATTAAGCACTCAGTCACCCAATTCTCATCAAATTAGCAACAAAGGATGAAGGTGTACTGCTTAACAACTGTTACCATACATCAGAAGTAAATTAGACTTTTAAGACACTATAGCTTAACTTAGGAAGTCTAAAATGATACATATTTTTAGAAACCTAATACGGGGCAATAATGAATTTATTTTAAACAAGAGGTTTGCTGAAGGAAGAAACAGATCCTCTTTAGACATACTTTATACCCAGCGTGAGTATAAGCATGAGCAAATTAATGCTGATAATTCAAGCAAGAAATCCCATAAGACAGAATCTTCTATACAGTAATCCTATATAAGTTAGATCAAATTCCACCAATAACCCTACAGCTACACGTAAGTCAGCAGAAGAACACACTACGTCCTTCACTTAAATGCAAAATGATTACCAGCAACTATAGACGTTAAAGTTGATTTATAATCCTAAAACACCACTATGATTTCTGAAAGCAAGGCAGCAATTCAATCTACACAAGCTCTGCCCTAAAACTAAAAGAGTAAGACTATATAAAAAAAAAAAAACTCAAAGGTGCTACTAGATTAAAAAAAGATCGAAATGTGTAATACCTGAAAAATTAAACCGACAATTGTAGTGCCAGTTTTCAGAAAAGATGGTGGCTTCAAACCCTTACTAACAAGCATATCATTCCTCCTGCAAAGATCAAAAGAGAACCCACCCTTCCCCGGAATCGTACCAGCTAGTTCAGACATTTTCAATGAATAATGAAGAATTATGGAGATTCAGAGAGAAAGAGGAGAGGTGTGTTTCTTAAATGTTGTGAGCTTGGGGAAGAAGAAATGAAAGAAAAAACAAATAGATGGGAGTCGGGTTAATGAATTTGGTTATTGGGTTCGACCCGGAACCAAATCCTTGAAGAGAAGGGGGAAATTATTTATGTTTAATGACATTTTTCTTTTTTTCTTTTCTTTTGGAAAAAAATGGTTTTTTGGGGGTAAAGATGGAAATTCGAAAGGTGATTTACGACTGAATTGTCTCAGGTTTAGTCGTTATACAAGGAACCCCTGACGTTTAAAACTTACAAGAAAACATTCTCTAATTTAGACCATGTACTAAAGCACCCATTACAACTTTAACAATCCTTACAAGGACATGTCCAAAAACTTCTAAAAATGTCTAAAAAAACATTGTAAGGGTGTCTTGTAATTATTGGAACCACGGGGAATTTTATGTAACTACGATAAAATTCAGGGGTTCGAATGTAAATCACCCAAGTTCGAATTTAAAAACCTCGTCACACCTCTTAACAATTACTTTCCCAATTTCAAATCGCCAAAATTCAATCCAAATCATTAACAGGAACTCGAGAAAGTTGGTCTTGTTTAGAATATTTTAGTCCATACGTTTCGAATTATCACCGAGGCAAATAATTCAAAACATATTAATCACCATACATTGTAATATCAATTAATCTAAATATTGGAACATATTTTGGCATATATCACCTCCATCTTCCCTCAAAAACTCCAGCACTGAAAATATTATATAAACCATAACCTACATTTTGAAACATTACTATACTTTAGTTTACTTTATTTTAGATTTTAAATATTTTAATTAAAATATATTCAAGTCATGTTTGATCTTTATCACACAAGTTTTCAAAAGAAATTTCAAATTACTTAACCAAAATATATTTCACCTAAACTAAACCAACCAAGTCAACACACAAACAAACGAACGAGGTTATTGGTCCCGAATAATCCCAACAGCAGGATAGGTTTGGAATTTCTTAAATTTTATCAAGAAAATATAAAAAATTAAATAAAAATGGACAAAAGTTGTGAAAAATATTTTCTTTAAATATTCTCTCATTAAAATTTAAGAATCAAACATAACCACAAGGCTCCATTTGGAGCGATGTTGTTATATGTGGATGGTTTGAGAGAAGACATTGGAACACCATTTAAATTGAGTTTTGTGATGTTTTAGAAGTTAAGATATGATTATATCATCTAGAAATAATTATAAAATAAAAATCTAGATATCAATATTACATATGCATATTTTGTTAACTTAGATGTAATTTGTCTCGTTTGAGTTTATAAAAAATAGTTTGTTAGTTCGGGATTAAATAGTTTTGTCACTTTTGTCCATGTGTTTGTAAGTACCTGTGATATATCATAGTTTGACAAACACTATTTATAATTCACTAATTGATATATTCGACTAGTTTGCTCAAGTCGAGCTCACCTACCTGAACGATCAGGTTGACCTCCTCTACCAGATGGAACTCATCAATTAATTCGATTAGATCGACCTCCCTGCTCTGCTAGACTTTCTCAACCAGATTGACCTAGTCGATCTATCCATAATCGACGTAACACATAACAAGGGCAAGAAAAATGACGATAATGCCCCTGAAATTTCAGTATATTTACCAAACACTCCAAAAATTCACGCGCTTTTGTCGGGTCGACCCGATCGATCCGATTGATCCACATGGTTTCCTATTTCTATAAATACCCCCTCATTCCACAAAATTTGATACGCAATTTTACTATGCATCTACTGATTAAGCTACTCGAATTGATCTGACTTAGGCATCAGAGGGTCTTCATTGGGGACAACACCAACGAGCCCTAGCGAATTTTTTTGGGGCAGGTCAGGTTCCCTTAGAGTGAAGTACATATCGGTATGAACTTATATTGTTGAAGGTTCATCGAAAATGCCCTTCATCAATTTGAATATTGAATTTCTTGTCTTCTCGGTAAATGGTTTCATTCGCTTTTTTCACATAAGAATCACTTTTGCAAATGTTCTTCTTTTTCTTTTTGGTCTTTGTTATACTTTATTTGCTTTTGCTTTCCATAAGATTTTCATGTTTTCAAACAGGAAAATGGTTCTTTCATCTTTTGCTTTGAATTTTCAAGTTTCAGCACTGTAATAATGATTAAATGCTTAATTCGTGAGGATTAGCACACATAGAGGGTCTCAAAACTAGTTTTAGGCATATTTTCAGCTTTAAATCTTGATTCTGTAAAAGTAAATTACCTGAACAAATAAACACATGTTCAATCAGATGCATATATCTCTTTTCTCCATCTACATATTTTTTGAATCCATAAAACTTTCATTCTTCCATTTTTTCATCAGCCCATAAATATTGTTCGAAAAATCACCTAATGTAAAATATATTTCCTAATTTAGAAGGATTAATTAAAAAAAAGAAAAGGAAGTTAAATGGCATGATTCTTCAAATCTACTTCTCAAAAAGAGGTAGATGTACTTGAAGCTCTTCCAGTTAGAATCTTGTTTTTTTTATTTCCATTCACAAAAGGCATATGCATATGAACTATTTCAATTGCTTTTATTCCATTTTCAGGCCATGGGCTTACTTGAAGATGAACATGTCCATTTCAACTCCATTCATATCTTCCGAAGAAGATTTTCTGATAAGGGAAATTGTCCTCACACATGATCCCGATGATCGTCAGCTCGATTCTGAATTGTTGCTTCAAATAGTAGAGAGTACTTTCTCTTCTGCTACAGAAAATGTAGTTTCTCTCCTCCCAATATGTTTATATAAATCTAACTTAAATGCATAACTTTCTATACATTATATAATAATACTAAATCGTGTTAAATTCCAACTTTATATCATGTTTTGCACGAAATTATATCTGATTTCAGGTTGGAAATGCACAAAATGATGCATTTGATATCAACAACATTGATCAAGCTGGATTCGAAGATCCCATCTCACTAATCATCCACCATATTTCAAACCAGGTCATTAATTCCCTGTAACAAGCGAAAAATGTGCATCTTTATATACTAATTCTGATAAAATATTGGCAGATATTTAGCTTCTGCTTTAAGGATGAAAATGTGCATTCAAAAACAATGGTGTTGCTCGAAAAACTTACTCATTATAGATGGGATGCCAAAGTGGTTTTAGCACTTGCATCCTTGGCACAGAGATTTGGTCTATTCTGGCTCATATTGCAGCTACAATCTGACAATGAATTGGCAGCTTCATTGGCGACGGTTAAACGAGTACCCAAGGCCATCAGCATGTTAAAGCCAAAGTTTAAGGCTTTGTCTTTGTTGATTAACACTATGGTGAAGGTGACAAAAGTTATAATCAATTTTGAAGGCTTGTACCTGCAACATGAACTTCTTGATGATAAAGCTATATATATAATAAAGTCAAAGATCTGCATACCTACATATTGGATCTTCAGAAGCATATTAGAATGCTCGTCGAAAATTTCAGACTTGAAGAACTCGAAACCTGAGCAAATGCATGTTATTTCCCTTCATTTGAACTATATCCTTGTTAATGTCTGTGAATTTATAGTTATAGTGGCATTGAAATGTACTTGTAAAGATGAAAAATGAGGCAAATTATCTCTTCAGGTACTTAGACAACACGGTAATTGCAGCGTGCTCACTGCACAGTTTAGGGATGAAGCTGAACAGTTTGTGTCATGATCTTGAAGAACATATGGATATATGTCATCAGCAAATAGGTATTGATCAAATTCTGAATATTATCTTTGAAACTCAAAAAGTAATTTTTTAGCAAGAGAAATCTAAATTTTCTTGCAGATAAAAGGTTGAATGAGAAGCTGCTAAATATGTTCAAAGAGGACCATGTTGATAACCAGAAAGTGCTAAGGACTTTATTTGCTTTCCAGCATGAATTCCCATTCATGATTTCCTCTTCACAAGAGAAGGTTAGTTTTATCATTCATGCATCTTAGTATGTATGCATTCACCTTGTAAATATTAAAAGCAAAGTAAGGGTGTAAACAGGTTGGTTAACTAGAATGAATCAAAAAGTTCAGTGCTAACCTATCATTTTTATTTGGTTCTGGTCGGTTTCTCTTAATCGAACCGAAATGAATAGTGTATTTGTTCTTGATATTTGAAATTTTTAGAAGCTAATGCTTAAATTTGATTTCTTTTGGGTGGTAATAATTTTATTTCATTTGTGACCAAATTTGGTTAACCAAAAGCAAACCGGACAAATTTGGAAGGTGCATAGAAACATTCAGTACGGTTTCAAATTGGAAAACAGTTGAAAATTTTGGTTAAACTCAGTCCGGTTGAACCAAATGAACAACCCTACCCTAGCTGAAAGCAACTGAAGCTTTCATTGTGTGACCAATAAAGACCTTTTCTACCGAGTTACAAGTGTTTTATAAGTTCATGACATATTTAAATCTTTTAATCAACAGATATGCACAGAGGAACTGAAAAATAAGATAGTCATACTCTTAATATCTAAACCAGAGCTTCTTCCTGTGGACAAGATTTTTTCACTGGTGCAGTGGACATATGACCATACAGATCACAAGAAATTTGAGGAACATTATGTCATATTATGGGTTCCAATTTCATCATCGTGTGAATGGAGCATACCTGATAAGAAAATCTTCGAGTTTTTATCAAATAGCCTGCCCTGGTTCTCAATCCGACGGCCCTGGTCACTAAATGCAACTGTAGTAAACTATATCAAACAAGAATGGAAATTTAAAGACGATCCCATAATGGTAGTTCTGAATGAAAATGGCATGGTTACAAACTCAAATGCAATGGACATGGTCTGGATCTGGGGACCCAAAGCATTTCCCTTTTCGGTTTCTAGAGAAAGAGAGCTCTTGGAACAAGAAAACTGGAGCCTGGACCTGATGATCAAAGGAATCAATCCTTTACTGACAGAATGGGTAAGAATTTAAACCGAAAATATCATTTGTTCTCACTTCAAGAACTCATAACTCTCTTATGATGTCAGGTGGAGAAAGGCAAGCACCTTTGTATTTGTGGAAGTGATAACATAAATTGGATAAGAGAATTTACTTCCACGGTGAATAAAATAAAGACATCAGGAATTCAGCTTGAAGTGATCTACGTTGGCCGTAATAATTCGGGTAAAAATTTGAAAACCATTATAGACACCATTGATCAAGAAAAGCTATGCATTTCACTGACTTTCACAAAGGTAAATTTATTTTGGTTTCGGTTGGAGAGAATAATAAAGTCAATAGGCAATCAAGAGTACACGGCTTGTTCTGAGAAAATCGTGAACGAGATAGCAGAATTGCTGGATTTTGACGACAAAAAGAAGAGTTGGGCAGTTATCGGAAAAGGGGCCTCAACCGATGTGATAAAACTTGAGGGAGAAAACCTTAAAGAATGTCTTGAACTTTTCCCTTTGTGGTGTAAAAATGTAGCAGCTTTGGGTTTAGTTGGTGCAATTACAAGTGCGCTTGCACCTCCTTTTGCTGCTGGAACATGCGATCACACTGAATTGGTTCACTATGAAGAAGGATTTATTGGAACAACACGGTTTTGTGCTTTGTGTAAACGCTCCATGGAGAAGTTTGTTCTGTATAAGTGCGAGCAATAGCTCAATGAGTGTCTTATAACAACAATAATATTAAATCATGTATGATGCAGAGTCGGCTGCACTAGTTATATCTTTTTCGATGACTAATTGGAAATTAATGTGGGATTAATTTTAAAGTAGAAATTAGAATATAATCCTAATAAGACTTTTTTTTTGGATAACCAATCCTAATAAGACTTAGTTTCTATAAATTGTAGCGTTGTTAATCTTTTAAAGGAGTACCATATATTTCAAAAAAGAAGTATCTTTCGTTGAAGGTATGTTTACTTACCAGTGTAATGGGCGAACAAAACCTTTAAAACATACCCCCAAAATGTGTGGTTGGTCTGTCTGAAAACTTTTAGAAGAATCCGCTAGTTATGGGCTCAAGGGGCATTTCACCCAGGGAGAGTAACTCATATCACGTGAGGAAACCTCGTCCATCTCTTTCTGCCAAAAAAGAAATTCGATCTAAACATGCCAACATAATATGCAAATCAATAGAGTGCTTATACTCCAAAACAATTTTATGGTCTAGTACAAAAATAATATGTAAATTAACTGAGTACTCATAAATTAATCAATACCTCTTCGCAAGAAACTTGATGTTAAATAAACCATAAAAGGTATTATTACTAATCTAATGATCATTAATATATGATCATATAATATTGTCACAAAGTAATTACCCTTTACTATTTGAGTTAATAATTAGATTTTGCCTTTTTGTGGATTTCACTTTAAGACCCATTGGAACTATTTTAAAACCCAAATTTCAAGTAAAGAAGCCTGCTACAGAGCCAAAGCAACAAGATGTCAAAATCACTTATTCCTTCATTCAGCATATTAAAAGCTGCAAATGTCCCTATCCGCAACAAAATGTTAAAATCACTATTCCTGCATTCAGCATCTTAAAAGCTACAAATATCTGCATCCTGGTCTTTGCTAATGCGAGATTGTTGATGTATTAAAGGTTGACAATTAAGAACCTATGTCTGCAGAGAGTAGTCCAATACACATGAGAGGAGCTTAACTTGACTCAAAATCTTAAGCTAATGAATTTTGGATTACTAATGTATATTAAGGCCTTAATTTTGTTTAATTATCTGAGACTTTATGCCTAACATATGATCGTACAAACAAATACTAATTCCCACTGTTTCATTTTTCTATCTTAATCCATATCTTATATTAATTATGCATTGTCGAGAATCATGTTTGAGCATGTACTATCGAAAACACTTGAGCCCACAACAAGATTTCTTCAGAATAATCTATCATGACGTAAAGACTAGAAATGTGCATCACATGTTTGGATATATAAAACATTTCATATAGAACAAACATCATAGCAATATGGTGATCCTTTTATCGAGGAGATAAGGAACAGGCTGATCTATTTCTAGGCAAACAAGAACTGAATTCCTAACCTCCTAAAGACGTTAGACCAAAATGGAAGCAAAGTTATGATTCAGTATAACTTTATTCCATGCCTGTATTGTTGCTGTCTTTCTTCTTTCTTTTTCAAGAAATAATGACATTTTGATACCTATATAATGCCTGGAGATGAACATCAAATGCATCCAAGAAGCAGCTTCTTCCAAAACCTGTCTGTTTAAAGAAACCTCCTCCCACATCCTACAATGACGAGCCGCGGTATGGTGCCTTCACAGACAAGCCGTGGTATGGTGCCTGCACAGACGAGCCATGTTATGCTTCCGGAAATGGTGCCAGCAACCACGGGTTATCCATCCACTGATAAGGTACCGGTACCACCACCTACTGCAGCTCCAACTGTGAGTCAAGTGCAGAAATTTGTGCCTGAGCATTCAAGGCCGTATGACCTGGACCATAGCACTGTCAAGCCAATTGCACCGCTACATGGAGCTGGTAGGAGCCATAGGGGTGATCAAAATCGATCTTTCTTTTCCTCAGACGACAATGCACTCAACAAGCAAGTTCTGGCCACTCATGCTGTAGAGATTGAATACCTCAATGTGAGGCCACTTCTTGCCATTGTTGAGGATATAATGCGTCTTGGAATGCCTTTGACTGCTGACACTGCTGCTGTATGATGCCTGAAATTTCATACTTATATTATAAGCTCAATAGTATAAGCATTCACTTCGCATTTGATAGATAATTTCCATATGTTTTGTTCAAATGCAGGGAGCTCAAATTCAAGCACATTTAAACGCATTGGATGATAAAGTCTTCCATAGTTCTCACCAAGATGACAAGGTTGTCCACAGTTCTTCTCATGAGGCCATTAGCCACAGTTCAGACCTTGACACAGAGATAGTTGAATTGCTGGCGTTTCCCATCAACAAGATTTCCAGTGAGGTATATTTAGAAAGCCTCAAATTGAACTCCTTTTTCTTTGATAAATCATATAGTTCATTCTGTTTCTCTGCTTCCAGAGTTCTATATTCATATAGCTAACGAAACAAGCAAATAATACATCATATAAACTAGACAAACAGACCACAAAATGTATATGTAGACAAGGTTTCATCAAATATGAGCTTTCATTTTGATTGTAAGACTCAAGATCATGAGTTTTCAATGAAACAGATAGTTTGCAAATCTTCTGCTGGAGGAGAAGCACATTCCTTAACCATGGATCTTCTCAGATCACTCTCAAACTACTCATGGGATGCCAAAGTGGTAATCACCTTTGCTGCATTTTCCATCTCCTATGGCGAGTTTTGGCTGGTCCAGCATTTGCGCACAAAAAACCAACTTGCGAAGAGCATTGCTACTCTCAAGGATATGCCTGACGTAATGCTGCATGATAGTCATTTAAAAAAGAAATTTGAGGAAGTACTCAACCTCTTAAATGCAGTACTGAAGGTAACTCACTGCATTATAGAGTACAAGGAGCTCCCCTCGGCATATATTAGCTATGAATCGCCAGAAATTTTGGCTGCCACAGCTCATATTCCAACAGCTGTTTATTGGATCATTAGGAGCCTTCTGTCTTGTGCATCCATACTCCTGAACCTCATTGGCAGCGGTCACGAGTATGTATTCTTCTCTTACCCTTAATATCCCATATATCGATTTAAACTTACAACAACAAGATCATTTTATTCAAGAGAAGCTATATATTTGTTGCTGATCAGGTACATCACCTCAACCGCGGAGTCCTGGGAGTTATCAAATCTGGCTCATAAGCTCTCAGTCATATTGGATCACCTACAAAACAAAATGACTATTTGTAAAGACTTAGTTGGTGAGTCAAAAGTTTACTTAATCAATCATCGAGACACCAGAAGGATAAAAATACATGGCACAAGAATCATCACACCAAAAAGATCAAAAGACAGAAGACAGTGCACAATAATAGTAGCATGATTCCACTGTGTTGCTCACATCACATTGAGCTACATGCATATAACTAAAAAAATCTTCATGTTTTGCAGAGAGGAAGAAGTCAGAAGATGCATACCTTGCATTCAAGAAACTTATGGAGCAATCTCATATCGACAACATGAAAGTACTCAAGGCGATGATACGTTCCAGAGCAGATCAAAGGCCAATCTATGATGGTTCCAAAAGGACAAATGTAGGTTCTTTGCTTTTCCGTAATACATTTTCCTAATTTTTATTTTTCTACCTAACTGGGGCTTAATTTCACGATCTTCACGTAATGACAGGAACGCATTGAGGTGCTGAGAATGAAATATGTACTCCTGCTGATTACAGACCTTGAGATTCCTCATGAAGAGCTAAATGTTCTCCATTTGATTTACAATCAACCTACAATGAGGCATCAATATGAGGTTCTTTGGCTCCCTATTGTTGGCCCAACCAACTCATCAAACTCGTTAAACTCACTACAGGAAACGGTATTCTATGACCTACGAAACAACCAAATGCCATGGTTTTCAGTGGATCACCCTTCATTGGTTGAGCCAGTAGCCATCAGATACATCCGAGAGGTCTGGAATTTTGTCCACATGCCTATGCTCGTTGTCTTGGATACCCATGGGAAACCATCGAATTTGGATGCCTTACCCATGATGTGGATTTGGGGTAGCAGTGCATTCCCTTTCAGTAGAGACATGGAAAGTTCTATGTGGAATAAAAATGAATGGAATATTGAATTATTATTAGATGACATTGATACACGTACTTCAGAATGGGTATGTGATAATCATCCTATCATTGTATTACTACAATCTCTTTTCCTCCTAATCAATCTACTCACTAATACAATCCCAAAACATGCATACTACACAAATAACTGCAAAGTGAACTGTTACTAAAGTTGTTCTATTGGATTTCACAGATCAGGGACAATAAAGTGATATGCCTGTATGGAGGGGAGGACATAGAATGGATCCGTAAGTTCACCCGGGCAGCCCGAAAAGCGGCCACTGATCTACACATCAACCTGGAAATGCTCTACGTGGGAAAACGCAACCCAAGGGCCAAAGTCCAGCGATGCCATGAGCTAATCTATGAGGAGAAGTTGAGCCATATCTTCTCACTCAAGGACTACTATGACTACGTTTGGTACTTCTGGGTGAGGATTTGGAGCATGTGGAACTCCAAGAAGCAACTTGGAAAGACCATTAAAGATGATCGCATAATGCAGGAGATAATGGACATGCTCACTTTTGACAGCAGTGAGCAAGGCTGGGCAATTTTCAGCAGAGGCAAATATGAGATGACCAAGGGAAATGGTGATGTTGTGCTGCCTGTTTTGGAGAAGTACGAAAGTTGGGGGTATAAGGTGGATCATCCAGACAAGTTTGTGTCGGTTTTGGATGAGGAAATACGTGGTACCCACCCTGAACACCACTGCAGCCGCCTCATTCTGCCAGGCCATGCTGGTTACATCCCTGAGAGTGTGGTTTGCTCTGAGTGCGGCAAGATCATGGACAAGTATGTTATGTATCGATGCTGCACAGACTGATCAGGGACGCCCCATTTCCACACACACTAAATGATTTCCATTCAAACTTCTCCAGGGGTATGAAGTATCATATATATATATATATTAATATAATCTGCTGTCTGCTTATGTTTTTATTTCGTTTGCGTTGTTTCTCAGTTCTTTTTTTTAAGGGAATACATTTGAAGTGTTTGAAAGAATGCAATAGTATCAACATCAATCAATAAAACAGCCTTTACTTACTTTTTCAGTTTAATTGCTACAATCTTTGGACAAGTTTGCTTAGTCCTTTATCTCCCTTTTTCTTAATAAACTAGTCTTACAATGCTTTCAAGCCCATTTCCCTTTTTCTAACTCATTAGTCAGTAGAAACTAGCAAAATGATACTGAAATGAAGATGTTTAAACACAAAGACTTTTTGACTCATCCATAGCATTTTTTCAGCCACATTGCAGACAACAAAAAACTTAGAATTTCAGCCAGCCATTGTTTTAACTTGCAACAAGAAATTATTTAATTATGTGTAGCACTCAGACATGCATTCAGATAATAACAGAAATTGGTACCTCTAATTAATGTCATCCTGCGTCGCAGTTTTGATGCCATTTTTCCATCTCCCCCTATTTTTCGTCCATGCTTTTGGCCCCCAAATAAAAAAAAAAATCATTTTCTGAGAATCTCATACCTTATTTAAACAAGACTACAACAAGCAGTATTTTTAATAAATCAAATATTTATACCTGCCCATTTTTGGTATAACTTTTGGTTGACTTGATAAAAAAACAAATCGAGATGAATTAATATTGTAATTTTGTTCCTATACATTTAAGTATAATAATTTTTTTTACAAAATACAATTATTTCAATTTTTTTAATTGTGATAGGTGATGTTTCATTACATAAAAACCGTCGCTAAATGAGTTATGAATATTCTTTTTAATACGCAAAACATGCAATCTCCAAAAAATTTGTTTTTCATTTTATTTCAAATTTTAGTTTTTGTAAGTTTCATAATCGAAATCAACTCAAATTTAATCAAATTATCGGACGTTAGACTCAAGTTAGTTTTGGGCCTTGCTGAGGTTCAACTTAAATTTTTGTTATTAATTAAATTAAGTCATTTTAATGGTGAATGAATTATATGAATTTGACTAAAAGAGTAAGACCAAGGAAAAATAGCAATAGAATAATTAATATCTTCTCCAAAAGGAAGAAAAAAAAATGCATTAACATAACTTGGTGATTTGATTATTAAAAATTAAATAATTATGTTTTGATCAATTTTATATATTTCTGGAATGAATTAAATTCCTTAAAACTAGAAACATTGCTTTCTAAATCTAAGAATTTAAGACCTAATTTTTCTATGGATATTTTTATTCCTTTCCTTTGAGAGTTGATAATAAAAATTTGATACAAAATATTCGTTTTTCTCTCTTTCAACACACATATCTCTACTATTATAAAAGCATGAATATTTCTTAATTTTTTCGGGTGGAATAAAATACCATTATTAAGCTCTAAAGTGATATTTAATTAAGGGACAAACATGTAAAAGTAATTGAGAGATATAATTAGACATGAAGTCTTATTATAATTATCTCCTACATAAACTCTTAAAATTTATAAATTCTCTCTTACATCAATTTTTATAATTTCAATCTTAACACCCCATAAAAAAATACTTTACTATTTCAAATAGCTCCTTAAATATAGATTATTATATTTTAGCATCAATATGTATTTAAGTAAAAAAATTAATTAACAGATTTAACATCATAAGTCATAAACATTCTAAATACAAAAAATTAAAATGAAATTCTATTGAATATCATTCTATTAAACATTAAACAAAAATAAAAAGAATTAAAATTGAATCATAGCTTACCTATGAATGAATAAAAATACGTATGACTTAGTTAAGTACGTAATTTTACTTTGACTAGAATAGCAAAATATAAAGAATATTCAAGGATATCAAGACATGCATAACCTCGAATTTTCATGGAATTCTTTTCGTGAAAAACGGGTGAGATCGATAAAAAAAAAATTCATGAAATCATTGAAAACATGTGAAACCAATGAAAATTCAGGTGAAATTAGTGAACACGGGTAAAGTTGGTGAAAAAAATGTGAAATAGTAAAAAAAAGAAGTGCATGTGAGATGATAAATACATTTGAAAGAGATGAAAAATCGGGTGAAATTCGTGAAAAAAGAATGAAACCTCTTAAACGATGACATCAATGAGCAACTGATGAAATCGGTTAAAAAAATTAATAAAATCAGTGAAAAAGTGTCAAGTCGGTGAAAAGAACATGGGAAGTCAGTGAAAAAATGTGCGAAAATAGGTGAAAACGGGTTAAACTGATAAAAATGAGTGAAATCAGTAAGAAAATGAGTTTAACTGACAAAAACAAGGTGAAACTGGTAGAAAATGGTTTAAAAGAAAAAAAAAGTAATTGACAAAATCGTAAAAAACAATGAAAATAGGTTATAACTGATAAAAAAAGGGGTAAAACTATCAAAAAAAATATATTAAACTGATAAAAATAAACGAAATTGGCTAAAAAATGGGTTAAACCGATTAAAAATGAATTAAATTGATGAGTTAAATAGGTGAAAAATTGGTTAATTTACTCTATTTTTTTACATAATAAAATTAATTTTACTCTAATTTTAAACTACCCATAAAATTTACTAGACACGTACAATGTACGTGCACTTTCCTAGTAAAAGAAAATGTATATACTAAAAGTGACATTTGATTTCATGTTGTACAGATGAAAATGTACACAAGTGTACCATTTCACATGCAGATAGATTTTTAGAACATTACAGGATAGTAGTATTTATCAAGTATTCCAAGATAAACTATATATTGAGACTTGAACTCCGATTTTCACTAGAGTGCTAAGAAGAACGGCCATGTTGTGACTCGATCAACGTATAATAAGAACCGCGATTTCCAATTTCGAGAAGTTGAGAATGTGACCCTTTCTCCACAACCTTCCCATTCTTAATCACAGCTATGTAATCGGCTTTCTGTATAGTCGATAAACGATGAGCCACGATCACACACGTCCTCCCAACCATCATTTTCTCCAGTGCTTCTTGTACTAAATTCTCAGAAACACTGTCAAGTGCACTAGTAGCCTCATCCAATAGAAGTATCGATGGATTCTTCAATATCGCACGTGCAAGTGCGATTCTTTGCTTTTGTCCTCCTGAAATCTGAACTCCTCTTTCTCCACAATATGTTTTATATCCATCCTTTAATGAGCTGCATTAAATTAAATAGAAATTTTCAAGAAAATATAAATCAAATGTTAATTTATATGTAGAGTGAAAGGTAACATATATATTACCTTACAAATTCGTGTGCGTTTGCTTGCATTGAAGCTCGTCTTACTTCAGATTCTGAGGCGTTATCATTACCATATACTATGTTTTCATATATGGTTCCTGCGAAAAGAGTTGGTTCTTGACTCACTAAAGCGATGTGAGATCTTAAGTCTCTCAAGTTGTAGCTTTTTATATCTTGATCATCTATGAGAACACTTCCTTTTATTGGATCGTAGAATCTTTCAATCAATCCAATGATTGTGGATTTTCCCGAACCACTTTGTCCCACGAGTGCCACCGTTTTTCCTGATTCAATTTTGAGACTAAGGCCTTGAAAGATCATTTGCTCTTTCCTCGAGGGATAGAAAAAGAACACGTTTTTGAGTTCGATTCTTCCCTGTAGTCCTTTTTTAATGTTAATACATTCAGCCTCATTTGGATCAATCTCGGTTCTTCTATCCAAAATCGAGAAAATTGACTTAACCGCACTGCTTCCTCTGGCCAAATCAGAAGACATACTTCCTGCATCGGCAATGTTTTTACCCGTACTCATCAAGATGAAAAAGGCTTGAAAAAGATGCTTCGAGCTAACTTTTCCTTCGTTCATTAACCTCCCTCCATACCAATACGTCAAAGCTATAGCACCTGTTGTTAGAAATTGCGAAACAAACAAGCCTATTCCAGAAAACCATGATTGTTTTATACTCTCTTTACGCGGTCCTCTCAAAGTTTCCTCAAAAAGGCCAAGAATTTTACTTTGTGAAGAGAAGGCAGTTATAGTCCTATGATTCACCACTGCTTCACTTGCTAACTGACTCCCCTCGTTTTGCGACTTTTGGGCCCGCACAGACATTTGTTTCATCATTACACTTTTCGAGTAAAAGCTAGCAATGATCAAAGGCTGCACGGCTATAACCACAATCGAAACTCTCCACGTTAGAATTAGGCCAAGTACACAAGCTACAAAAGCACTTGTAAAAACCTGAACGAGTAAGGATATACGATCTCCAACTAGACACCTCACCATATTAGCTTCCGCGGAGAGACGAGCGCAAATTGCGGCACTTGTATTCTCGTCTAAATCAAACCAACCTATCTCGAAAGTGAGGATATTTTGAAGTACCTTTTTTCGTATCCTTTTAACCAAACGTTCTCCCATAATTGCGAAATTGTAATGTTGGAGTAGATTAGCAAAGAAGCTGATAACAGCTATGGATAAGAAGATCATGCAATAAAATTTTGTTTCTGATCTCATTTTTGCTTTGTTAGTGGTGAAGAATATAGAAACAACTGATCCCAAGCAATAGGCATTGATAGGTTGTACTGCCCCGAAAGTAGCAGATCCTAGGCACCCGAGAAAGGCTCGTTTCCACTCTGGCGCGTTCATTTTAATCAAACGCCATTGTGAAAGATTTTGGGATGATTTGGGGTCGAATATTTCATCGTCACTATCGTAATAAGAAAGCATTTGTATTGAAGGAACCACACTCATGGTTAAAGCTGGACTAAAAGGGGAAGCAGGGCTTGATTTAACACTATATGTCATTCTCTTTGGGGTTCGTTTCTCTGTATACCGATATGGGCTAGAAGAAACTTCATTTGCTTTTACTGATTGTTGAAGTTTCACCATTTTAAGGTAAGTTCCACCTTCTCCATTGTTAGTTTGCATAAGTTTTTCATGAGAACCGGATTCCACGACTCTCCCTTTTTCGACTACGAAGATCATATCAGAATTACGAATTGTGGTTAGTCGATGAGCAATGACTATTGTTGTTCTTCCTTGTGAAGCTTGGTCAATGGCATCTTGCACTATTCTTTCAGATTGTGTATCTAAAGCACTAGTAGCTTCATCAAGTAAAAGAATTTTTGGATCTTTAACTAATGCTCTAGCTATTGCAATTCTTTGTTTTTGACCTCCTGATAATTGAAATCCAAACTGTCCCACCTGATATTATAACTACTAAGCATCAGAAATCAAGTGAAAAACGATAAAACAAAGAGGAATTTAAAAGTCGGTTAATTACCTGAGTTTCGTATCCACCTGGTAATTTAACGATGAAGTCGTGAGCATTTGCATCCTTAGCTGCATTTATAATAAGTTCCAAGGAAGCATCTTCTTTTCCGAATGAAATATTTTCTTTAATGGAAGTTGCAAAGAGAATCGGTTCTTGATTTACGAGCCCCATCTGTGATCTCAACCATTCAAGCTTTAGTTTCTTGATTTTGTGCCCATCAAGTAGTATATCTCCTTGGACAGGGTCGTAAAACCTTTCGAGCAATGAAATGACAGTTGATTTTCCAGAACCACTTCCTCCCACTAAACCAACGGTTTTACCAGCTTTTACTTTGAGATTAAATCCTTGAAGTATAGGTGTCTCTATTCTTGATGGATAACTAAAATATACTTCCTTGAACTCAATTTCGCCTTTTATATTTGATAAAACTTTCCCTTTTCCATTTTCGGAATCTATTTCCGGAACACGGTCAATCGTCTCAAATATCCGCGAGGCAGCACTTGTTGCCTCCACGATTGACGAGAGGTTCGGAAGTGCACTCATACATGATCTGCGAATTACAACAACACATACAAAAATGTTATATTTTTTTTCTTCTAATTTTTATTGTCTTAAATAATCAAGAAAAGGGACTTAGTACTTACAATCCTCCAAGAACAACACAGACAGCGGCTATGAAAACACGGCCACCACTTTCGCCTCTTTCGATTACAAGAACACTTCCGGCCCATGATTCAAAAGCCCAAGCTGCGAAAACTGTCCCCATGCTTCCCATCATAAGTCCCTTTGCAAAACCTTGTTTTATACCAAGCTTCATACTTTCTTGTAGAGCTAGACTGAATCTATCGAGTGTATGACACTCCGCTACATATGAATAAACAGTTCTTATAGAAGATATGCATTGTTCGACTATACCACCTGCAACCTCATAAGCATCTTTGCTCTTAACTCCAAGGTCCATCATTAGTTTTCCGAGTCCTACTCCTGGAACAATAAAGCAAATCGCGCATGGAATAGAAGCTAAGGCTAGTCGCCATGAAAGTAAAAAGGCGACTAATAGGCCAAATATGAATGCAGAGAGTTCAGCTAGGCAGTTTGGTATCTGCATCATAAAAAAAATGAATTAAAGAATTATTTAAACAAGAAAAAGAAGTGAGAAAATAAGATCAAGAACCTTTTCGGATATAACATCTTGGATTAAATGTGCATCTGCTGAGATGCTTGAAACTACTTTGAATGTTGTTGATTGAGCACCTTGGTTGTCGAAAAAACCGACTTCTTGTCTAAGTACCGATTTTAAATATTCCATTCGTATACGAGATGTTTGTCTCTCTGCAGTTCTTGTCCAACACACTCCTTCTGCAGTATCAGCCATGCAACATTTTTTCATCAAGAATTAAATTATATCAATAGAGTTTTAAACGGTATAATATAGATATTATGAGTTTTGCATACCGAAAAATGAAGAGATACCAATTCCAAGAGCAACATAGAGCAGTCTCAAAGAGTACTGCACAAATAGTTCAGGAAAAAGTTGTTAATGTGATAAAAAGGAAAAGAAAAACATTGCCAAGGATTTTAATACTCATACCAATTTATGATTAAAATCTATGTACCTTATCTACAATGTTTTTCGACAAAGATAGATTAGCAGTTGCGTATTCATCAATCACACCACTTAAAATATACATATTAAGCGGAGACATTAAACCATCTCCCATGCTTCCTAAAGTACCAAGAATCATCAGCAACTTATCGTATCCATCAGCATATCTAAAAAGGCCTCCTTTACTTGCCATTTTCGATTATAAGGTACAGATGCTATTCCTCTACTTTGATCAGTTTTAAATACGAAATCGATCATGTGGCAAAATGGATAATTATATCAAAGAAAGTGAAGGCTAATGTGACTTGTTTTATTTAACATTCTCTATGATGATCTTTACTTTATATATATGTATTATATGGACTGAATCAAGATGGTTATGTTTACATTAGCCGGCAACTTTGTTGGAAGATTTGGTCATATTCTGGTGTTGGTTTTGGAAACAGCTTAATTTATTTTATTTTATTTTCATCTTTTGGGATTTTGTTGTAGTCTTTTTCATACATTGTGAATGAGATACTAACTAGGATTAATTGTTCTTTTTACAAGGGGTATCTTCAGAATCTAACATATTCAAGCTTCTTATACTACGACAGAATTTGATTTTGGCCTGTTTTATTTGGCTACATGGCAGTAAGATATTGCTTGGGAATTGGGATTAAAGGAATCAATGTGAACGCGTGAAATGTATAAACACCTCATGTTTTTTGCCTAATGATGAAAACCTCTACTCAGTTATTTTTATTAGTTAAAAAACCCTTATATTAATTTATATTAGCAAGAAACCCCCTTCCCAGTTGGAGTAGATGTATGTGCGAATATATATTCTTCAAAGTTTACAAGAAAATTGAAAATTATAACCCCGGCCACAAGAATTTGTGAAAACATTCTTATTTATATAAAAATTAGCATAGCAATAATCCCCTATTAACTTTGAAAGTGATCGATAATTCCTTTGTTTACTTAAAAAATTGGTAATAATCTCGTATTGAACACGATGGTATTCTAGATGGGTGAAGTGGATTTATGAAATGTTGATATAGGAGTTTTTTCGGCAAAAAAATACAAATGAAAAATACAAATAATGAACTCCAAAATTATGAAAAAAATAAATAATAAACTCCAACACTGGTAACATTAAATGAAAAAATGTCTGCAAATCTTTAACCGTATTACTCAGTCAGATTAGATTTTTTTTTTTTTTTGTTTCCCAAGGGTTTAATCCCTTTCGAGGCGGGTTGGGCACATTAAGTGGGTACCTCTCCCAACAGGGATTCGAACCCGAGTCCGCTACTTTGTAGATGAAATAGTTGAAACAGAAGAATATCTTGACACTTGACTATTTCTTCAACTTTATATCCTACATCTAGTAATAAGGCATAGGTCTCTTGAAATTTCTGTAATTCATCATAGAGAGTCAGTCCTATGTTGTCGCCTAGTAATAACATTCTGATCAACTCTACGAGCTTTAGGTCTCAGAGTCTTCAAGCCAGACGATTCGGCCTCGCACACGCTTCCATTGCCGTAAATAGGAACTATCGTGCTTTTTGATACATTTCCCCCACAAACTGGACACTTTCTATTAGTTGAGTCACTAAAGGAACCTCGAAAAAGCACAGCCAACAAAATAAGTGACCTCATTAGTTTGGGTTTTACTTGTAAGGTTCCTGAATGGATATTTTGAAGTATTTAATTAAATAACAAAGTACTTTTATTGTTAAATTGAAATAATATGTTGACATTTGACAATTACAAATGGTACATGAATCAATTTCAGGCATTTCATGACATATATTAAGTTTTTTTTCTAGAACTAAGGAGAGTAGCAATGCTGTAACTTGATCAAGGAACAGTATGAACCATGATCTCCAAGAGCAAGTAACTCAGAATGTGATCCTTTCTCTACAACCTTCCCATTCTTAACCACAGCTATGTAATCGGCTTTCTGAATAGTCGATAAACGATGAGCAACGATGACACAAGTTCTATCGACCATCATTTTCTCCAATGCTTCTTGTACTAAATTCTCAGAAACACTGTCAAGTGCACTAGTAGCCTCATCCAATAGAAGTATAGATGGTTTCTTAAGTATCGCACGTGCAAGTGCTATCCTCTGCTTCTGTCCTCCCGAAAGCTGAACTCCTCTTTCCCCACAGTAAGTTTGATATCCATTTTTCATTGAACTGCATACATAGAAAAAGAGAGCTCTATTGTTTCAGAATTAATTAAATTTCTCTAATTTTTAGAGATTGTGTGTATAATAAATACCTTATGAACTCGTGAGCATTTGCTAGTGTTGCAGCTTCGATAATTTCAGCTTCTGTGGCATCGTCTCTACCGTAAACTATATTATCATAGATGGTTCCGGAAAAGAGAGCTGGTTCTTGGCTCACCAATGCAATATGAGATCTCAAATCTCTCAAATTGTAGCTTTTGACATCATAATCGTCTATTAGAACCGTCCCTTTTATGGGATCGTAGAATCTTTCGATCAATCCAATGACGGTGGATTTTCCAGAACCACTTTCTCCTACAAGTGCTATCGTCGTACCAGCATCAATCTTGAGACTTAGACCCTGGAAAATCATTACTTCAGGCCTTGATGGATACGAAAAGAAAACACCATCAAACTCTATCTTTCCTTTTAGAGTTTGATCACTAGCTTTAATACCCTCTTCGTTATCTGATTCAATCTTGCTTTTCCTGTCAATAATCGCAAAAACGGACCCCACTGCACTGCTACCTCTCGATAAATCAGAAGTCATAGTTCCTGCATCTGCAATGGTTTTACCAGTGCTCATTAAAATGAAGAAAGCAAGAAAAAGCTGCTTTGAGGTGAGTAATCCTTTGCTCATTAGTGTCCCACCATACCAAAATGTTAATGTTACAGCAGCTACTGTCAAAAATTGGGAAGTAGATAATCCTACTCCGGATATCCATGATTGTCTTATGCTTTCTTTTTTAGGACCTTCAAGTGTTGCTTCGAAAAGGTTGATAATTCTATTTTGAGACGAGAATGCAGTGATTGTTCGGTGGTTTACTACCGCTTCACTTGCTAATTGGCTTCCTTCATTCTGTGCTTCTTGTGCATTTTCCGACATTTGTGTCATCAAAACAGTTTTGTAATAAAAACTAGCAATGATCAAAGGTTGTATAGCAATCACCACAGCTGAAACTTTCCATGTGACAATTAACCCAAGCGCAAATGATAGAAAAGCATTTGCAAAGACCTGAACCAGTAAAGATATACGGTCTCCAACAAGAGACCGAACCATGTTGGCTTCAGAAGCTAACCGGTTACAAACCGCGGCACTTGTATTTTCATCTTGGTCAAACCAACCAACCTCGAAAGTGAAAACGTTTTGAAGAACCTTCTCACGCATTCTCTTGGTTAATCGTTCTCCCATGATTGCAAAATTATAATGCTGAAGTAGATTAGAAAAGAAGGTGATGAAACCAATTCCCAAGAACATAAAGCTGTAAAATTTTGTTTCGGATTTTATTTCCGATCTGTTATCTATAAAGTAAACGGAGACTAGAGAGCCCATGAAACACGCGTTTATTGGCAGGATTGCCCCAAATATAACAGCTCCTAGACAGCCAAGTAAGGCTCTTTTCCACTCTGGTGCATTCATTTCAAGTAATCGCCATTGTGAAGGGTTTGGAGTTGAAAATTTGTTCGATTTTTCATCCCTCTCATAATAAGAATTGAAGGAAGAAGCTGGACTGTTTTGAATCGAAGACAGTGCTGTATATGTGGGACTATGGGCATATAAGGATGAGGCCTCATTGGGAATTTCTGATTTTTGCAATTTCAACATTTGGGAGTAGATTCCACCTTCTCCGTTATTTATAGCCATCAGTTCAGCGTGGGACCCGGATTCGAGAACTCTCCCGGATTCAAGTACCACAATCTTGTCAACATTGCGAATTGAAGTAAAACAGTGAGCAATGACGATTGTCGTTCTTCCTAGTGAAGCTTTGTCAATGGCATCTTGCACCATACTTTCAGATTGTGCATCCAAAGCACTTGTAGCTTCATCAAGCAAAAGGATTCTTGGATCTCTAAGCAATGCTCTTGCTATAGCAATCCTTTGTTTTTGGCCTCCTGATAATTGAACGCCAAGTTGCCCCACCTGAGATTTCACAATATTACTATAAATATGTAACAAAACTAATTATAAGAAATCGAAATATAACGACCAACTTACTTGAGTGTCATATCCTTGGGGAAATTTGATAATGAAATCGTGAGCGTTTGCAGACTTAGCGGCCCTTACAATGAGTTCCACTGAAGCATCCTCTTTACCAAAAAGTATGTTTTGCTTTATAGAAGTCGCAAAAAGAACCGGTTCTTGATTTACCAGACCAATCTGAGATCTCAACCATTTTAGCTGGAGTCTTTTAATTCTGTGCCCATCAAGAAGTATATCTCCTTTGACAGGGTCATAAAACCTTTCAAGCAAAGAAATAATTGTCGATTTTCCAGAACCACTTCCTCCCACAAGGCCAACTTTCTGACCCGGTGTTATCTTCAGGTTAAGTTCCTCAAGAACTTGTTCATCCTTTCTTGATGGATAACTGAAATAAACTTCCCTGAACTCAATTTGACCCCTTACATTTTCTATAACTTTTCCACTGTCATTTTCAGGGTCTATGTCAGGAACACGATCAATCATCTCGAAAATTCGTTTTGCAGCAGCTAATGCCTCTATTATGAATGGCACATTAGGTAGAGCACTCATACAAGATCTGAAAGAAAATTACTATTTTAATAGTTTTTCTTCAAAAGATTGAGATTATAGCATAATCTAATGCATAGATACATGGAATTTTATTTTATATTTTTGTGGTAACAGATACATGGAAAATATATGTATATATAGAAAGGAGCTCACATTCCACCGAGGATAATGCAGACGCCTGATACGAAAACATGGCCACCACTTTCACCTTTTTCGGTGACAAGAAGGCCTCCAACCCAAGATTGAAGAGCCCAAGTAACAAATATCATTCCCATGCTTCCTATCATAAGCCCCTTCATCAATCCTTGCTTTATGCCAAGATTCATGCTTTCACGAAGAGCACTGCTGAACGTATCAACTGTTTTCTGCTCTCCTACATAGGAATAAACAGTTCTTATATTTGATATCGCTTGTTCTACAATACCACCGGCAATGCCATAAGCATCTTTACTCTTGATTCCAATGTCTGTCATTAGTTTTCCGAACCCCACTGCTGGGGCTATAAATCCAATTGCGAACGGAAGAGATACTAAAGCTAGTCTCCAGGAGAGTACGAAGGAAATTAAAAGGCCGAATATAAATGCAGAGAACTGAGCCAGGGCATTGGGTATCTGAAGCAGGTGCAAAAGGTTAGGGTAAAGAAGACATTACTCTTGTTATAACTACATAAGAGAGATGATTGAATGAACTAAAGATGATTAAGTTTTGAACAAAAACGGAAACCTTATCAGCTATAACATCTTGAATGGAATGGGCATCGGTGGAGATGTTTGAAACAACTTGGAAAGTGGTAGATGAAGCATCTTGTGTGTCAAAGAAACCGACTTCTTGTCTGAGGACTGATTTTAAATATTCCACACGTATTCGAGATGTTCGCCTCTCAGCAGTTCTTGTCCAACAAAGTCCTTCTGCAAATTTATATCCAATTCTCAAATAAGCAAATAATTCAGTGTTTATGATGATTTGGGAATTCTTTTTATGCTTTACGTGGATTGTTCGGTTATGCAATGAGTTATCAGTTGCACATACCAAAGAAACTAGCAATCCCAACTCCAATAGCAACATAGAGTAGCCTCAGTCCATACTGCACAAGAAAACATATTAAAAGGTGTTCACTTTTGAGGAGTGTAAATGAGATCACACTTCCAAATAGGAAGTTTATTATAGAGCATTTTCAACAAAGTGAACTTTTGGAATAACCCCTACTAACTTTAACATAGACTAAATTAGGATACAGTCATTCAGATGCAATTAGTCTTTTCAGATACTAAAAATTTCGCTGCGGATTTTGAAAACCATGGAGACTGATAGGTAGAATAGTTATACCTTGTTCACCACCTCATTGGTAATAGACTTATCAGCAGTCCCAAAAGCATCAATTGCTCCACTTAACACCAACATGGACATAGGAGCAGTCAATCCTTCTCCGATGCTGGAAAGAATCCCAAAGAATATCAGCATCTTATCAAGACTATCAGCAAACCTGAAAAGTCCAACTTTATCTCCCATTTCTATAGTTATTAGTACAACAAAGAAAAAGGATTCGAGACTCAAACTCCCTTTCTTAGTCAAAATCCTATTTTTGCCAATGATGTAATAAGAACTACAAAATCTTATTACATTTAAAAAGAGCTCAGTTTCATTAGAACAGATCAACTTTCTGATTCTATTTTAAGTGGCTTAATGCTTTGAAGCTTTGTTTTTAAAGCCTTAGCTTTCAACAAATCCAACTTCAAATTTTCCGTAACTTCCTATAGTTACACCAATGTTCTTCTGAATTGTAGCTATCGTCTTTTAATAAGGAAGCACATCCATAAATTTGAGGCCTTGATGTTAACTACTACTTCATATACTGACAAGACAAAACACTAATATGGTTCAACACAAAGAATGGAGCTAGGCACATGAGGATTGTGTGGTTCTTAGTTATTTATTTAATCATTACAACAACCTTGGTGGCTACTTTAAATACAGAAAGAGTCATACAATTAAAAGGCTCCAAATGAATCAGCATTTTACCGTTTTACGGCCATTTAAACTTATCCAAGTGGTATAATAGTTGTGTAACAGCAAATGCATAACTTTTGTAACCAATATTATGGGTCATTGGCCTACAACAAGGATCCAAATAGGAAGAAACCAAACACAAACTTATGTTCACAATGAAATTGTCACAATAACCTGAGGCAAAATGACAGATATGCATCAATGGCTCCCCTCTGGATTATATAATTCACAAAAGATCTTATGCATCAATTATTTTTTCTATAAATCCAAACTATGGCCTATTTGATTTTCTTTCCAGAGTATTTTTCTAGTTTGCCTGTTCGGTCCCAAATTGAGTGGAGGGGACATGAGACACACTTAATGGCCAAAAAAAAAAAAAAATACTAAAACAATTTGTATCAAGATATTATTTTCTAAATCCCGGGACTAAAAGTGTGAGCAGTCTTATCGGACTAAAATACAACTTAACTTTTTTAAGTATAAACTCTGTTTAGTTTATACATTGATGTGTCTTGACATTGATCTGTTGTATAGACGTGTTATAATAGAGTTTTATACGATTTTCATTTGTAAATTCCAAAACCGATAAGCATACATTTATTTCTGTTTTCTTCCAATGTTTATAGAGTTAAATACTTGGTTAATTTTCCGGGTAAAATTGGGATACTTTCTTATACTTTATATAGTGAAAATAAGTAGATATATGTAAAAAGACAACGCCTAGTAGCCTACGAGATAACTCATTTTAAGAAAAGAAGCTTAAAGAAAAAGTTGGCCTTAGAATTGCCTATTACTAAAGATAAAGTAGAATGAAAATTAGACGGACTATTATGATTAGATTAGGCCCTAATGTGAAGTTAATTAGTTGATCTTATCATGATATGTGATTTGTCTGTAACATACTCATTTATACAAGATGGTTCAAAAATTGGTTATGTCAAGCCGGAGAGGAGTATCCGTCAAGGTAACTCCTTTTCCCTATATTTATTTTTCGTATGTACAAAAATCATCAATTCTTTGAGATGTTAGAAAGAAAGAAGTGTTACGGTGTTATCTTGAGCGGAGTGACCTTCTGCATGGAAGGTTCGTGTGTTTCCTACTTACTATTTGTAGACAAACCCAAGTGGATTTAGTGCAAAAAAAAAAAAATCACAAGGAAAATTGTGCATGTTTCTCATAACACAAAAGAATATTGTACATTTTCCCCTAATTTACCTATAGCACGTTGCATGCCACTACAAAAAGATTAGATTTTTGTGATAAAATATTAAGTAACATATTAACAATGGTAGAATTGTCACTGTTTATGTACTCATATTAAGGGGCAACTAGTTAAAGTTTGTCACCAAAACTGCTATTCTATACTTATTAACGACAATAATTGTAATTGTTAGGTACTTGAACTTAATTGTGTTCAAAGTTAGTTTGGAATAAAAAGAGAATGTTTCATTTACACATTTATTATATTGATATGAATAATAGATATATATATATATATATATATATATATATATATTACTCTTATGCCGAGTATATATTCATGAATCAAAATTTTATTTTTAGTGTATGTTTTGATGAACTAATTGAAAATTTTTCGAGAAGTTTTCGAAAATGTCACAAAATCATCAGGAAAAAAATTGTGATTTTTTTTAATAAATTAAGAAAATAGAGAGTTTTCAGACAATTAAATAAATTTGATATTATATCTTTCTTTTTTTCGTTGATTCTAGCACGGAAAGTACTTTTCGATATCTTCAACAAAATGATGAAAATTTTGGTCCATGTGTATCCACATGTTAATTTGTGTTGTTTACCTTATTAACATTTGACATTTGTGTTGTTTACCTTATTACATATAGCATGGTCTAGTCTTGTATGCAGGTACATGAGCTTGATTTTTCTCGAAAAGCAGGTATGATCCATATAAAAGAAAAGAAAAATACATAGCCTGAATCACTTAATTACAATTTGACCCCCAAACTCTACAAAGTTTGCCATATTGCCTCCTGACACTGAAACGCTGTCGTACTACACTCGTTGACAGAAAAGGGGTAAAATTTATTGGTCCTATTTCACAAATAGCATTAACAAATTCACATTGGAACCTTGATTTTAAAGATGGTGAAAGTTTCGACGTTCTTCGGGATGTCATTTGGCGCCTTTATTTTCTGGCAAACCATGGATAAAGTCCATGTTTGGATTGCCCTCCATCAGGATGAGAAGGTATAAAAATCCATAAACAATTTTGTACATACGTTTCTTTCATTAGTTGTTTTCTGACTTTATGCACATTAAATCGGTTAATTTTTTGTTTTTCTGGTTCTCATTTAATATTTAATTATGTACATACACATTTTAGTATGTATATGATGATTTTTGCTTCATCATAGCTAGGGTTATAATAAGGTAATATGTCTGGAGTTTGATTTTTGGTTTTTTGGTGTTTTGTATCTTTCATTTTGCTTCTTAGTATTATTGAAGAGGAACTAAGACATTAACCATATTGATTTGTGTACTCTCTCTTTTGTTTCGTCGAGGGATGATTTCAAAATGTGATTTTCAGGTTGAAGAAATTGAGAAATTATCTTGTTCTTTGGTGTTTCTAAGCAATAATGTGTGTGTGATGTACTTACATTGTGTGTGGAAATGGAAGCTCGAAATTTGAACTTTGGAGTTGGAATTTCTGAATTGAACTGAACTGTGATTGTGCAAATTTTGTTAACAATCAGTATTTTGTTTGTTGGGACGTAATCATGTGGCCACGTATGGTTGAGCTGTTCTTTCTTGTTTTCGCCTTGTTTGTTTCAAAACTTTATCTCGCGATGCTAAAAAGTAGAGGTCTTTCATTTTGATGTTACTTGCAGAAAGAAAGAATGGAGAAAGAATCTGAGATAAGGAGAATGAGAGAGGAGCTATATCAACAACAACGAGAGAAGGACGCTCTTGCCTAAGCTGCTAAGAGATTTTTTTTGAAAGAGATTAAATTGAATTCACATATTCCTGTCTTGTTCTGTCTTTTTAAATTGTAATGTCCATGCTTAGACTCAATTCATGAATTCTATATCGATCATATGATTGACATTGACTTACTTTGATTTGCACTTTTTCTAGAGATTGGTGTGTAATACTGTTCAGCTGTACCATATTGAATAATACCATTTGTTGATCTTGGTTGATTTGTCTGTTTCGTTGTAATATTCGATGGGTCTATTTGGATGGGTTTTGACTCGGTTTCGTGGGTCTCAGTTTAAAAAAAATGGTTTGGGTGGTTTCGGTGAAACCTTTGAGACCTCATTTGGATGGGTTTTGGCTGTTGGGTTTTGTAGTTTGAATAAGTTGAAACCTCACTTGGATAGTTTGGATGTTGGGGTTTAGGGGAAAAAGTAGGTGGTAGATGTCAAATCAATGTTTTATAGGTTTTAAAAGTTTGAGTGTGAGTTTCTGAATAGGTTTTTGATGGTTTTATGAGTTTGGCGAAAACCCATTTGAAAGGGTTTTGGCTCGGTCTCGCGGTATCCGCGAGACCGGGCCAAAATCCATCCACTTAGAGCCGATAATCTTCACATGATGAATAAGTTTGTAAGTTTCTATTTGTATAGTTTCTCATGATGATAAACCTTATGCATTCCCAACTTGTTTGCATATTAGAATATAATGCGATACTTATGGATTCATGTCTCATTTCCTTATTAGCACTTTAAGGATTTCATACAGTAGATTAAACTAACGAACAGTGAATGAGTTTACTTGTATTTGTAGGTGATTAGAAGGTAGGATATGTATACCTTATGGCATAAGTGTTTTATGTGTTATGGATTCACCTCTGTTTAAAACATGGTTTTAGTTTATACCTAATCGATTGTTCTTTCGTACAAAAAAAGGAAGTATGGTATTATTTTTGTATTGATATGAGTAGTTTCAATTTCTTGTGTCTTCCATATGTTTCTTTTTGTGTCATTTTCTTTTTTTCTGGTATGAATTTCAGTGCATGACGATGGTTATATCTTGTGTAACTTTACTTTCTAAGTCTTTACTCTTTACTGCTGCTGCAAAGTAATCTCGAATTTGGCTCAACTAAAACAAAGCCGTTATAATTGGCAATACTCGCTCAGATTAGTATGGGTTACCGTCTTCGTCAAGAAGCAGAAGTTTCATTGCGATTATATGAATAAGTTGAACTCGAATAGCTTGATATTTAGATCAAAATCAACCAGTATACATTAAGGCTAACAAGAAATCCAAGATCGACTATTCATAGTAAATGGCGGAAAGCTCTGATCACTTTAAGATACAACCTGAAAGAAATCATGTTCTGAAAGGCTGCAGCCACAAAAATGGACTCGTCACCTTCTAAACAAACACAGCATGGTTGGCATGTTCATCATATATTTCATCATCTAAAACAGACACATAAGTACAAAACTTCTCTCTAAAAATAGTACACTAATCCTTATTGGCAGCAGCTTTTTCCCTCATTTTCAGCAAAAAAGATTATGCCACAAACCAACTTATATTACCCTATATATAGATGCATCACAAATTCATTGAGAAGATAGGA
This sequence comes from Penstemon davidsonii, assembly GCA_034814905.1. Classification (NCBI taxonomy): domain Eukaryota; kingdom Viridiplantae; phylum Streptophyta; class Magnoliopsida; order Lamiales; family Plantaginaceae; genus Penstemon; species Penstemon davidsonii. Next base: position 31,414,519 of record JAYDYQ010002533.1, on the reverse strand, counting down.
TTTTATCTACTTAACTGCATAGATAGCAGATTAATTTCTTGATATTGAAAACATTGTAATAATGAGGCTGGGAAGGGTTATTTTCATTTCTCTTTTCCTTGCAATGGTTTTTTGCCTTGCAAAAAGCTTAGAGTTCACAGAAAAAGATCTGGTTTCTGATGAGAGCTTATGGGATTTGTACGAAAAGTGGAGGAGCCACCATACGGTTTCACGGGACCTAACCGAGAAACAGAAGCGTTTCAATGTGTTCAAAGCTAATGTGCAATACATTCACAAGGAGAACCAGATGGACAAGCCTTATAAGCTGAAACTCAACAAGTTTGCTGATATGACAAACCATGAATTCAGAAACTTCTATAGTTCGAAAATCAAGCACTATCGAATGCTTCATGGTGATCGAACTACGACCGGATTCATGCACGAAAAGACAGAGAATCTGCCAGAATCGGTGGACTGGAGAAAGCAAGGTGCAGTCACTGGTGTCAAGAATCAAGGCAGATGTGGTAAGTTTTTCTTTATGATCTTAGTGTATTTTCTGGCCTACAAATGGCTTCAATTTGAGTTTTTCGAGTCTGATTTTGCCTCGATTTTCACAGGTAGTTGTTGGGCATTTTCGACTGTGGTGGGACTTGAAGGGATCAATAAAATCAAAACCGGGAACTTGGTATCTTTATCCGAGCAAGAATTGGTTGATTGTGAAAGAGATAACGAAGGGTGCAACGGAGGTTACATGGAAAAAGCATACGAATTCGTCAAGAAACATGGCGGCCTAACAGCTGAAAATATATACCCTTACAAAGCTAGAGATGAGTTCTGTGATGCAGTAAAGGTAGAAAAACATGTCATTTAACAATTCCGTAGGCATTTTTTGTGGAAAAAAAAAGGGTTCAAAGAGTTCCCGGTTATCTTTCTTTGCAGATGAATGCACCAGTAGTGATGATTGATGGACACGAAAATGTACCCGAAAACAACGAAGACGCACTGCTGAAAGCTGTTGCAAATCAACCTGTATCTGTTGCAATTGATGCTGGAGGCACCAATATGCAATTTTACTCAGAGGTATATATTACGAAACTCCCAGAGGTTTTGTCAAATTACTAGAAACGGGAAGCCTCGATTAATACCTTAAAACGAGTTTTCTCTTTTTTATTTTTTGAATTGTAGGGAGTGTATACAGGACGTTGTGGCACGGAGCTAGACCACGGGGTGGCGGTGGTTGGGTACGGAACAACCTCGGATGGGACTAAGTACTGGACAGTGAAGAACTCTTGGGGGCCAGAATGGGGCGAACAAGGCTACATTAGGATGCAACGTGGTGTGGACGTAAAAGAAGGGTTGTGTGGCATAGCAATGGAGGCAACATATCCAATCAAGCTATCTCCAGACAATCCGAAACCACCATCAAAGGATGAACTCTAGATTGAGATATTGGCAATAGTCATATTTAAGCTGGTGGAAACTAAAGTCAAGTTATATAGCATATAGGAATGATGAATGTTTGCTTCTTGTCTTCTTTATCTTAGTTGATAAAATAAAGTGTCATCTGATGTTATTGTGTTAGGATGAGAATAAACTTTGTAATCCATAAAGTTCTTATATATAACTATGTTTTTTTCTATATGATGTAATTTATGTATAATAAATATCTTCACAAGCATGTCAATAATCATTTAAGTAATTGGAAGTGTATGTGATCTAAAAATATTAAACCCAAATTATTTTTCGGAAAGAAAGGTATCTAAAAATTAAATAGTTTATCCTTACCTAAATATTCTTATTGCGGAGACTCAAAATTGTTTGAAAGAGTCGGCTGAGGTTAAATTGAAGAAATCAAATATTTTTGGGCATGTCTAAATGAAAATTTCGTCACATCGCTCAAAGCACCAATTTAACCTTTGCGCTTGATTTGAGTTGGGGATAACTCTTTTTTGTTGTATTCTTTTTCCTTTCCTTCATTTTAACGTTTTCTTTTTTTTCTTTTTAATGAAGTATTAATTATTTAAAAACATCTAGAAGCCCAATACTACACTGCATATAGGTTAGCCACGTATAGACCATTGCCCTTACTAATAAATGGGCCTTTAGGCCTAGCACAAAGGAAAACAAGTCAGATAGAATTGGGTCTTTAAGTTGAAATTTTGCATTTTGTGTATAATTTTTTGGTACTTGAAATTGCTTACTTTACTCGTTTCCATTCAAAATATTAGGGGTGAACGCGGCCGGGTTTTGGCGGGTGACAATGAAAAAATCAACCCGACCCGATATATGCGGGTTGTCAAAATTTCAAACCGCATTCGCATTTTTAAGTTCATAAACCGTACGGTTCGGGTGAAGCGGGTGCGGGCGGGCTGGCGGGTTGAACCATTGAATTTATTTAATGCTTAAGTGTTTTTGTTATATAGTATATTCAACTAACTACATAAAATTCAACTGACTAGAAAGAATAAAAATAAAATAAGATTGGACAAGCTCATGGTTAATGGCCCATTTTACCAAACGCAACTATAATTCCAAGCTAGAAAATTCTCTAATCCGGTTTGGTAAACAAAATTAATCACAGGTAGAGTGATCTTTATGGGTAAGATCAATTTTTGCGATTGTTTTATAAGAAGAAACTACGTACATATAGTGCAAAAAATAACAAAAAAATTAATTAATTAATTGATGCATAAGTTACAGTACTCATTTTATTTATAGAAATAAAAAAATGATTTAAATATTCTAAACTCAAATGTTCTCCAAACTCATTTTGGGTACTGCAAATGAAAGGGAACTACAGAGCACAGAAAATAAGGTAGGTGTTGCAAGATCTTTTACGGAATTTGGTACTTGGTTAATAACTATGAATAACTCAAACTTTGAAACATTTGATGTTCCTCTTTCCTCTTGATCGCTCAAATTTCCTACCCTTGGCTCGCACGTATGGCTTGGTGTGACTTATGAGTGATGAAAATTGAGAATTGATTTTGAATCTTTATTTTTGAGGAGAGGCGCGATGGAGAAGAGAACTGGAGAGTGGAGCAGGAGTGAAGCTTAGAGATAGAAACCCTAATTCTTTGTTTTGTTTGGTAAGTGATGTTGGGTAGAGAAAACATGTAATATTTGGATGGGTCGGGTTAGGGTCGGTTTTTAACCAATAAAACCGCAACCCGACCCATATCTTTTCGGGTGGTCACAGTTTTAACCCGTTGCTAGTTTTATAAGAACAAAAACCGTCGAGTTCGGGTCGGGTCGGGCGGGTCCATCGGGTTAATGAACACCCCTACAAAATAGGAGTTATTTCAATGTGCTAGATTGATGATTTAAAGTAACAAGAGTAAAATTGAAATTCTAAAATTTAATGATGTTAATTTCAAATCTTTTCAGAAAAATGGGTATATTTATAGTTTTATACTATAGTCCTATTAGTTGTTGATAATTTAAGATGCACCTTCTCCTCTAACATACTCTATCCCAACTCGGAATGTGACATCATTTCCTAGTACCATTTTCTAACCCAACCCTCATTAACTTTAGTTGTTACCCTTAATAGGGCATATTTCACTAACAATATTCTATAACCATAAAGAACAAATCAATCAAACCAAATTTATTGGAATCAAATTTTAACAACAGTCGATAACGGTTGTCCAACTAGAAGAAAAGTTATCATATGTAGCCGTTGCTAAAAACTGTTAAAAATTATCTTCTTTGTTGATTAAGAGTCATGCAGAAAGAAAAAAGATAATCCGACACATTCATTGTATGAATGACGTAATACAAAATATTAAAAATATGTATATAATTTAATTTTTGTATATCAATACATGGTTGAAATAAGACTTTAAATTCAACTATCCTTCAGTATTTTTTTTCTTTTCAAACTACTCTTTTAAGTTTAGAGACTAAATATTGTTACATTAGTGTATTACACCACAAATCCATACAAAATTAATAAACCACCAAATCTGAAGAATCATTTGAGAAATCCTAATAGTGGCGCAACAAAAATACTAATAATATTAGTATATTACCATATCAAACACCACATTTATTATTGAAGGGGGGAAAAAGCAAAGACCAAGATCTTGTTTGTTTCTCCCCTGGCTTCACATCAGATCCAATTCCCAAATCCAAAGTCTGTAGAGCCGACATAACCACCATATTTTCCTTTTACCCCCACACCCACCAAAAACAAACAAAAGAACAACAATTAAAACCCCCTGTATAAGAGTCCTTGCTTTGTTTGATTGATTGATTACTAAAAGAAAACAACACGATCCCACCATCTGTAAAGTGAATTCAACCCAGTACGAACAATACACAGATTTAGATACTGACTGTGGTTTTCAATTGATAATGGTGATGACTTAACGTTGAAATGGATGGAATGAAAAGTTTACCGACCATTGTTGATAAGTCAGCCTCACTCCCACCAAACGCCGTTGTTTCTACATTTCAACGACCATGATCACCATTTTTCTCAAAACCCTTCAAAAATCCCAAGCCCATACGCTGATTACCTTATTTCTTTCTTTGCCATGGACCCTTCCACCTCTCGCCCTGCAATAGTCATCGACAACGGCACTGGGTAATATCAACCGTCTCCAATTTTTAAAATTGCAGTTGAACTGTTCGATGAAACGAGTCAATGAATAATGCCTTCTCGATTTGTCTCAATTTCATCACGAGCTTGTTATTTTCAAATGGGTTTTTATTGAAGTTTGAATTCTTATGTTAATCTTATTTCACTTGGAGTAAAGCTAATTGTTAAAATGAGTCAAAGAAAGGGGTCTTGTTGATTTGTCTGGATTTTCTTTTGAGCTTGTGCATCTTCAGGTGTTTTTTTGTTGAAGTTTGTACTTTTTCTTATTTGTGTTTGTTTCTTTCTAGGTATACGAAAATGGGTTTTGCTGGAAATGTAGAACCATGTTTTACACTCCCAACTGTAGTTGCAGTAAATGAGTCATTTGTGAACCAGCCTCGAGCTAGTTCTACCAAGGGAAGCAATTGGCTGGCGCAGCATAGCGCGGGGGTGATGGCAGATCTGGATTTTTGTATAGGAGAAGAGGCTCTTGCTAGATCTAAATCCAATAGCACTTTTAACTTGAGCTATCCTATTAATCATGGCCAGGTCGATAATTGGGATGCAATGGAGAGGTACTGGCAGCAATGTATTTTTAACTATTTGCGCTGTGATCCAGAAGATCATTACTTTTTGTTGACCGAGAGTCCATTGACCACGCCAGAGAGTCGGGAATATACTGGCGAGATCATGTTTGAGACATTTAATGTTCCAGGCCTGTATATTGCAGTGCAGCCTGTTCTTGCTTTGGCAGCTGGCTACACAACATCCAAGGTTGGTGTTCAATTTGTATAATTATTTGTTTCTTCCCTAGATTTTGTGATTGCTATCTGGGAATTCTTATTACCTAGTAGTTGGAGAATTGAAAAGTTTATTAATATTTACAATCAGCATTGCAATTGCAATAGTTGCGGTTTGTGTAGTCCTTTTGATGATTTCATAAAAAAAAAAATTATTTGTTTTGAGTTAAAAGGTTTAATTATTCTTTGTATTGTATGAACCTGCAAACTAATGCAGTTGTGGTATGTGAATTGGGTCTCTGTTTTATATATGGATAAAATGAGTACTCAGTTAACTGGCTTATCCCTTTCCCTAAGTAGAATATTCCATGCCTGATAATGTGCCAAATGATCATTCTCGAAATTTTTAATTGTAGGTAACATGTGAATAAAAGATAGTTTTAATTAGGGTGGGAGATAATTATAGTTAAGTTTAGTGGTTACTAGATCAAGTAACAGTAAGTCAAATAATATATTATGGAATACTAATTTAGGAATTAGTATTTGACACTATTAAATACTGTGAATAGACACTTATTGAAGACTTGAAGTTGATAAAAATAAAAAATTAAGTATTGCATTTTTTTTTTTTAACTCCTTAGGGGATTAATTTATGCTTCACTGATATTTTTGCTTTCGAAGTATATAATGACGTAAAAGTTGGAGGGTCCTTTCTTCGCTTAGCTGTTTGGACATATATTGGCTACATTATTACCTAGTTTCAATAGAATGTTATGTACTTATATGATACTACATATTAATGGCACATTTTACGATGAGGCTAAGTACTTCTCTTTGTAGATATACTTAATAGTCTGTTATATAGCATTCTTACACCATTACATCCCATTTGATGGGTTCTTCCTCATCCTAGCTTGTTTTGATCAAACAAAGAAAAAAGAGCTTGATAGTTCATTTCTGTCATTGAGATTTGTACATCACGGCCACTCTCTACGTCAATAGTAGAGTTTATTTTCCACTATGGTGCATTGTCTCCTCAATGAGTATTATATTTTATAAGTATGAAGATGTTAGTGAAGTAGATACTTCAAGGAAGATAGTTTCTTAGGGCTTTTATTGCATAAAGTGTATCTGCAAAACCCTTTATTCCTTCAAGTTAGTCGATGATATAAACGTAGATGAGCATTAGAGACAATAGAATACTTTTAATTGTTATTCACTTGAGACATTGCTCCTCATGACTATATATATTTGATTAATTCTTATTTTCTTATACATTTTTCCTTTTCTAGCAAGGGAAATCCTTTTATTCCATGATTAAATGTAAATGAGAACCAAAATTGCCCACTATAATTGATTATTTTCTTATACCTCAACACCTCTTCGTAGTGTGAGATGACAGGAGTTGTTGTGGATGTTGGAGATGGGGCTACTCATGTTGTGCCTGTTGCAGAAGGTTACGTTATTGGGAGCAGCATTAAATCGATTCCAATAGCAGGGAAAGATGTCACTCGCTTCGTCCAGCAGCTAATGCGAGTATGGTTTCCATAATATTATATGCCTGTTGTAGTTTAGCTGATTTTCTTGCCGTTTCTTATTGTTGTAGATATTCTTGTGATCCTTGTTAAGAATTTTATTTTTGTAATCTTGGAGAAGAAGTGATTGTTGTTGTTGAGCCTTGCATTTTCTTTCCTTGCCTTATTATTCATTCAGCTTAACTCTGCTTTTGTATCATACTGTATTTAGAATTCTGATAATTGCTCACCGCAATATTTCTAGAAATTCTCTGCTTTGAATGTTGAAATAAAAAATGATGAATTCGCTTTATTAGAGCTAACAATAAGTTTATACAGAAGGCTCTAAGAGGGCAAACAGGGAACAGTCACTATCATGAATAGTTATCTTATCTATTACCCTGCTCCTTTCATGACTCATCAGAGTCAGAATGGTGACACTTTCTCTTATGGAACTTGGAGTTTATTCTTCCTTATTTTGAATAGAAGATTTTGTTGTGGTTAATAGCGTTAAGGACCATTGTTACTTCAAAATTTAGTCTAGTGTTATATTTTTTATCTCGACAGAGTTTTGGTCTAAGAATTAGTTACCCCTGAATGAAGTGTAGTTCTTTGATGGAAAGAATAATGATTTTATATTTCATATTTTTGTTCATATTACTTCTGATGTCATCCCTTGTAGGAAAGAGGAGAGCATGTTCCACCTGAGGACTCCTTTGAAGTAGCTCGGAAAGTGAAGGAGATGTATTGCTACACTTGTTCTGACATTGTCAAGGTATAGCTATAACTGCTGACTTTCTTCTGAAAAAAAATCAAACCCTCTTAGACGTCATAAAGATAGATTTTGTGCTTGCTACACCTGTATTTGCAATTTTTGAGAAAGGGAAAGAAGAAGGCTGATATGTGCTTTTCCTTTATCATGTATGATGAGTAAATATCTGGAAAGAATAATTTAGGAGTATGATATTGCATATTTTGATACACTATGCACTTAAAATCATAGTCAAGATAACACAAGATTGTTTTCTAACTAATCTAAATTCATTGACAAGTTCAGGAGTTTAACAAGCATGACAAAGAGCCAGCAAAATACATTAAGCAGTGGAGAGGTACTAAGCCAAAGACAGGGGCTCCCTATTCTTGTGATATCGGTTATGAACGGTTCCTTGGCCCTGAGGTTTGCTTCATTAACTGGCTTTGCTCGACTATAATAGCAGATTTTATCATGAATTAACATTTTACATGTAGAAGAAGCACTTTTTTCTGCCAAGTTCATCTGAAAGATTGTTCGGTCCATTATTTTTCTATTTTCCATAATTTTGTTCACGAATGAGTTCGATGCATTTTCACCCATTGTGATTTTGTCTTGTTTCCACATGGTCTAATACTTTTGAAAAGGACAGCATACATGAATTAGTTTGTTTGTGTTTATATTTATTTAAAATTTTCCGATAGGGAATGAATACCACTGGCAATTGGTTCTTGGAAATGATTTGATAAATTGTTTGGATTGTGCAAAACATTTCTGATGGATTTATTGGCTTTCTTGGGCAGATTTTCTTCAGCCCTGAAATATATTCTGATGATTTTACAACCCCTTTACCTGAAGTGATTGACAAATGTATTCAGTCTGCACCAATTGATACAAGAAGAGCTTTGTACAAGGTGACCTGAATTATTTTTTTATCAACTGAAACATGTATCTGTTATTAATTGGTAATTTATTGTTTTCTTCAAATATAAGATTTTTGAAATAAATGTTGCAGAACATTGTATTATCTGGAGGATCAACCATGTTTAAAGACTTCAGTAGAAGATTGCAACGGGATCTAAAGAAGATCGTCGATGCTCGAGTTCAGGCATCAGATGCTCGGCTTGGTGGAGAATTAAAGGTAAGCTCTTATTATTTTTTATTATCAAATAAGATGGTTTCTCTATGAGTTTTTGATTACTTGAATTTTTACTTGCAGGCACTACCTGTGGAAGTAAACGTGGTGAGCCACCCTATCCAGAGATACGCAGTTTGGTTTGGAGGATCGGTTCTTGCATCTACCCCTGAGTTTTTCCCGGTATATTTTTAATTTGTTGGTTTCTCAAACTCTAACATACACTAAAGTAAATATGGAATAACATTAACATATCTGGTTTGCAGGCGTGCCATACAAAAGCAGAGTATGAGGAATATGGAGCGAGCATATGCCGCACAAACCCTGTTTTCAAGGGAATGTATTGAATACATCACATCTCAAAGCTTGAGGAGGGCCTTGTACTATACTTTTTTCAGTCGATATTCGTTTCTAGATAGTAGATTTACAGCATTGTCGAGACTGGATTTTTACCCAAAAAAATTAACTTGTGTATTTATAATTTTATTATATGTTAGTGATCTAAAACAAAACAAAATGTTCCAAATTGATGACATTTTTTTCTTAACAAAAGTTACATATATTGCTCCATATTTTAATCATCATTTTATTAATAAACACTTCTTTTTAGTTTTTAATAATGAATGAATACTAAATATTTATTATTTAAAACTTAAATAAAATAACATCACCGCGCGCCCTGCACTCCCCCAAACCCCCATATTATGGGTCCATGAGCGTTAAATTATGGAAGAGTTTTGGTTCCATCTCATGTCGGTTTGGCTTCAAATCATGATTTGGGAGCATACTCAAAAATTTTGGGATTTGATATGGATTAATTTTCAATGGGATATGATGATGAAATTATATTAATAAAAATAATATTTAATAATTTTAAAATTTTAAAATATGATTCGAAAGAGAAAAAGACGTGATAATTATCCAATTAGTAACTTGTGGTTGAGATGGTGACTATAATTTTTTGATGATTTTGAGGAAATTCTTACCCAAATCGGATTTGACCGAACCCAAAGTAACTACATGACAAATCAGGTCACATGCACGTACGGTATGTTTATATAATTTGAGTAGGAATTCCCCCTAAAATAGTATATATTGATTTGTTATCGTCCTTCCAAATATAGCATTAATTGCTCTAAATTAGTGAACGTACATTTTTCCATGGCAGCCCTACACCCTCGTCCCACAATACACGCCATTCCACCACCCTTCTCCATGCACCCTCCCTCCACCCTATATATATATAATCCCCTCATTACATCAATATTCATCCCTCGACATCTACTGCAACAATTTCCAAAAACAAAAATAAAAAAGAAAAATAAAAGAACAGAAATAGTCGAGAAAAAGTCACACACAAAAACAAAAAAAAAATGGCAAAACAAATCCTTGTTGTTGCACTCATCTTCTTTGCCATTGTCGGGATCGCCTCCGCGGACTCCGATCCCATTGAGGGACCCACTGTGATTGGTGACGTGGACGCAATTGGCAATATAGGTGGCGCCCTCGACGTTGCACCTATCGGTGCACCCGTTCCTGCCGGAACTTTTCCTGACCTCAGTACTCCTTCTCCTGCTCCCGGCCCAAGTAGCGGTGCCACCGCACTTGGAGCCACCACCGCCGGAGCAATTGCCGTTGTTGCGATTGCTGGTTCTTTCGTCCTCTAAGTTAATCACTCAAGGACATGAGAAGCGGATTTTGTATGGGAGGGGTTCGTTCTGCTTCTAATTAATTAGTCGAGGTATATATATAATATATTAATTTGTACAATTTTTAAAATATAACATGTTTTTTTTTTTTGGCTTGTAATGAATACTATACCTTTAATTTGTACATGTAACACAAGCCAACAATTCACGGCTTCGTGGGTTGTTCCAATGAATAAATGAAAAAAAAAGTTGAATGATGATCTTGTTATGAGCGAATCAAGTAATATTATATGCAGATATTCTTTCAACTCAAATCAAACTACTTGATTGATGTTTGATTTGTGTTTATTTTGATAATTTGGTAAACGTTAATTTGAGTTTAGACGTCATGCATATTATTAACTATACTTGAATAAAATTTGTTAATATATAATTATTAAGGCTTTGTTTAAGCTCGACTCAATAAAATTACAAACACTTTCATAAATGTTTGAAACGTTTTTTTATTAGAGACATACAATTGATTCCAGCTTATAAATTACACTTTTTTTTGTAGCAATATTGTATCATGAATCTATTAAATCGTTATTAATATAAAGTTAATAAATTACCAGAATTGGTATTAAACTACCCACATTATTTGGGAGTTGAATCAAGTAGCTATTGGTCTTGGGACTAGTATTAACTACACTTTGTTATCATAATTTAAGTGAATGTCAATTGGGTCCATTGTTTGTCTGGCCCAAAAGGGAAAATTCTATACTTAAAAATAGGGTTGTCAATTGGTCGGACTCAGATCGGATCAGGGCCGATCCGGATTTGAGTCCGCTTTTCAATTTTTCTATTCGGATTCGGACTCAGATCCGCTCGGATCTAGAATATTAGGCACCAGATCCAAATTCGATGGATATCCCGGATTCGGATAAATTATCAGGATCAGTTTAGCACATTTAAAAATAATTTTTTCTTTCCGTTTTCCTCCAAATTCCTTGTAGATTCTACCATCATGAATTAAAAGTGTAACATTTTACTTATTTAATCGAAACTATTGCCTGAAAATTGTAGAAGATGGAATATGGTGGACAAATATAAACGATAAAAAATTTAGAACAAAGGAATAAACAAAAATATAAGGAAAAAAAGATATAGAATGGGATAAAGAAGAAGAAAACTCAATATTGAAAAATGGAAGAGAAGACAAAAATTGAAGGGTGAATGGTTAGAGTTTTGATTTTTCTGATTAAATAACATAAATTAATATGTTATAGGCCCAATTAGTTATGAGGTCAGTTTAACAACATCACTCATATATTTCTTTTTAAGATTATTTTTAATATAATAAAAGATTTTAGTAGAGCATAGATAGTTCTATTTTTATTTTGATTTAAATACATAATATATAAATAGCATATAGAACCTAGATCCATATTCACTCCATATAATTCGGATTACAGATCTTCTTAATCGAATCAAGTCCATCGAATAATTAATCGGGCAATTATCTTAATAAAATGGACCGACCGCCCAATTGACAGCCCTACTTAAAAACAATTCACATCTTAAAAAAGCACAGCCCAAGTACTCTTGGGTCTGGATTCAAAGTCCACAAAATCCGGGTAGGCCTGGATTCAAAGTTCAAATTGCACCTACTGGAAACAGCACTGGAGAGAATGAACTATAAAAGATGCGGGAGCATATTATAAAGTGAATGTTTTTACCAATCACCCCTGATAGAGTCCAGAATCACCATACTGCCATTACTAGGGCAAACTCTCTTCGCAAATCCCCCTCATAAACCTCCATACCTTTCATATTTCATTTCCACGTCCGAATGTGGATCTAGTAAAAGATCCGATTAAACTCCTTTACTCGCAATGGCGTTGGCGTTTGATGAATTCGGTAGACAGTTTATCATAATAAGGGAGCAGGATCAGAAAAGCCGATTGCGTGGCCTCGATGCTCAGAAGTCGAACATTTCCGCCGGGAAAGCGGTGGCTCGGATCCTCCGAACCTCGCTCGGACCTAAAGGCATGGACAAGATTCTTCAGAGCCCCGACGGTGAAGTCACCATTAGTAAGCTCCGCTCTCTTACCTATTTTTCCGTATATGAGTGGCCGTATTGTTTGTTTCAGTTGGTTAGAGTTTCTCGATTTAGTTTACTTCTGCTTTTGACTCCGCTTAATTGAGATTTATTCTGATTTTTTAAGCATTTGATGTTGTTTATATGCTGTCACCTAGGATGACGCTTCTATTTTTTTGTAATTGTTTGTTGTATTGTTACATTTCAGTAGTTCTGTTGAGTAATTTGAGTACTTTAGATTGTTGGAATTGGTGTGCTTTCTTTGGATTCGTTCTTATGGTTTATTTCGTCCGTGGCTCATTGTATGGTTTTAATCTAATACTAGATTTAGTGTTTGTTTCTGATGTGATAGTGAAGTATCGTGCTTTGCAGTCTCTGCACATATAAAATTGTATTTTTTGTTAAGTTTTCTTACCACTATGTGAAGGATTATTGGAAGAAACACTGACAGGAAAAATGGGGTGCGGTGGTGACTTGTCATTTTGCTTGGATCTATATTTGTTGTACCAAAACTGATTTCTACACTAGTAGCTAAAAATATGTATATGAAAAGGATTTATGTTAGTTTCGAGTTGTAGTACCTAGTAGCTGGAAGTTTTAAAGTACAAAATTAGGTGTTAAAGTGTTTAAGTTTCTTAATACGATCCAGCTGTTATGTTTAAAGATCTCTGCAGTAGTGCTATACATAAAAGTTGCTTTTTTGGGGTGTTAAAGATTTGTTCTTTGCTTAATTTGGTTAGATCTGTTATATACATTTTCCTTTACATTACTTGCTCATACTTGGTCTATAGACAAGATTGGATAAATAATTTGTTACTCGTGTATGAAGCATGAAAGTTTTCTTTTTTCCTCTTGTATTTTCATCTTTAACAAAAAGGCTTAAACTTCTCCTTTTACAGTAATATGTTTTCTCCATTCATAAGGGAATCAAAAAGTTTAAAATAGTATTACCTTTAATCATACTAAATAAATTCTAATAATTTGAATTTAGTCGTGGTACTTGCCAGTGTGACTGAATAACTGAATTTTTCCAAAGTGGAATCTTGAATGGAAGGGTTATTTTCCTCTTATGTTTAAGACCTTGCAAAGAAGGGAAAAGAGTATAAATTCTTAATATCATTCAGGTCAATATTTAGAATAAAGTCAGCTTCTATTCAAAGCAATGTGAGTTATGCTGTTCAGTTTTTCTTATGAGCAAGTCCAGCTTCAATACTGCGGTTTATTTATAGTTTTTGAACATGTGCATCTTTGAAAGAAGTTATTTTTTTTTTACTCATTTCTGACTTTTATGCTGTCAGCAAATGATGGTGCAACTATCTTGGAGCAGATGGATGTTGACAATCAGATTGCCAAGCTCATGGTTGAATTGTCTCGGAGTCAAGACTATGAAATTGGTGATGGAACAACTGGAGTAGTTGTCATGGCTGGTGCTCTTCTAGAACAAGCTGAGAAGCTATTGGAACGCGGAATACATCCTATCCGAGTTGCAGAAGGATATGAGTTGGCTTCCAGGATAGCTTTTGAGCATTTGGAGCATATAGCCCATAAATATGAATTTGGTGAAACAAATGTCGAATCTTTGATCCAGACTTGTATGACTACTCTATCCTCCAAGATGTAAGTACTGTTTTAATGGAAGATTTGTGTAGTGCTTCTTTTCCCTCATTGTGTTGCACTTGCTTTGGCCTTGTTTCTGGCACATATTCAACAGTTGAAAATTCTACATGGGCAACTGAATTATATGCCTCTTTTTCTATCTCCATTTGTTCTCATCTTCACTGCTTTTTCCCCCTTTTATCGGAGTGGGGTGTGAGACATGTGTTTTAGATGCTTATAGTTTTCAATTGTGAATCAGTTTTTGTGTTATGATATCTAGAATATGTGCCTTCTGAAGTCACTCTTCTAATTTGCTTCTTGTAATTGTGCAAGTATATGGTTCTTTGCATGTTTTAATTGTCAACTATGCTTTGCAGAGTGAATAGGTGCAAGCGCAGTATGGCAGAGATTGCAGTGAAAGCAGTGCTTGCTGTTGCTGATTTAGAGAGAAAGGATGTTAACTTAGACTTAATTAAGGTAGAAGGAAAAGTAGGTGGAAAGTTGGAGGATACTGAATTGATATATGGGATCATGGTTGACAAAGATATGAGTCATCCCCAGATGCCAAAGCAAATTGAAGATGCAAAAATTGCCATTTTGACTTGCCCCTTTGAGCCTCCGAAACCAAAGACTAAACATAAGGTTGATATTGATTCCGTGGAAAAATTCCAGACTTTGCGTCAACAAGAGCAGAAGTACTTTGATGATATGGTTCAAAAATGCAAGGTAACCACTTTTATTAGCTTGATATTGTGTTTGTTTTCTTAACTACATACATATTTATATTTTCATGGTGATTGCATGTAAGTTTATCTATGTTTCATGTTTGGTTAAGTTTTAGAGTGTAATCACAAGTTTCACTGGATTATAGGATGTTGGGGCTACCTTGGTTATCTGCCAATGGGGTTTTGATGATGAGGCAAACCACTTATTAATGCATAGAAATTTGCCTGCGGTCCGATGGGTCGGTGGTGTGGAGTTAGAGCTGATAGCCATAGCTACAGGTTTGTCTTTTATTTGATTCTATATTTGTACTGTGACATCTATTTTTTGAATTTCTAATTGCTTGTGTTTTGACTTTGGTTTAGGTGGGAGAATCGTGCCAAGATTTCAAGAATTGACTCCCGAGAAACTAGGCAAGGTAAGTTTTCCCATAAGTAAATTTGCAGTATTTGTGTTTTTTTTTGTGGCTATTCTATCGTCTTTGTATATTTAATGTAAACTTTATCTGATTCAATAATTGACTATGAATGCTAGGCTGGTTTGGTTCGCGAAAAAGCATTTGGCACCACAAAAGATCGAATGATATACATTGAGCACTGTGCAAACTCCAGGGCTGTAACCATATTTATTCGTGGTGGTAGGTCAATGTCGTCCTTCCATCTTTTCAAATTTTGATCTTTGTAATTTTTCCCCTGGCAATTAATTTTATGACTATTTAATGTAGCTACTTTTGACTACTTGATCCTAGTTTGCATATATTATGTGACGCACTCCATTACAGCATTACTTAATGTAAAAGAACTTCACAGTCCACTACATTTCTGCACTCAAATCCTGCTGTTAGTTTCATGATTCATATATATATATATATATATATATATATGTAGACTGTATATGAGTAATTCAGCTGGACTTGCCATGTTGTTGTTGGTGTATATTGAATTTCAATTGAATACATTTGTTTCAACTCCCACTGTGAAGTATATACCAGGATATGGTTAATTTCATAAACCTATTTGATTGTGTTGTACAATTTAAACATTAGGACAATGTCAACTGGGAAAAGTGATTATTCACTGCTGAACCACGCTTATAACTGTTTTTTGCATGATATCCTAATGCAGTTTGAAGCATATTATGTTTTGATCGAGTAATTCTTACATTTTCTAGACACATTCTAAATTTGCATTAGAATTGCTGTCTTTTCGAGATTAATGTCCTTTCTACTAGGTGTACTTCTGAGTTCTGTTAGTGGAAAACTTGACTATGTTTTACACAATGTGAGGGTTCTAATAAAATAATTGCCCAGTTTAAAAAAAAATCTGAAGTTGACATGCTAATATGTTTGAGTAATTCTTCAAATATTTCGGGAAGGAGTGCAAGAGAGGCCTATAAGATATTTTAATTAAAAAACTGAGTCAACCTCCTATTTTTTCCTAATGATGCTTTAGGTAACAAGATGATGATAGAAGAAACAAAACGGAGCCTTCATGATGCCTTATGTGTTGCTCGGAATCTTATTCGCAACAATTCCATCGTTTATGGTGGTGGTTCAGCAGAAATTTCTTGCTCCTTGGCTGTTGAAGCAGCTGCTGACAAATACCCTGGAGTTGAGCAGGTGTGAAGCCACCTTCTCTATCTATTCTATTTGTTACAATATTATCTTAGCTAAAACATTTAAACGTTTCTCTCTGCAGTATGCAATTAGGGCATTTGCAGATGCATTAGATGCTATCCCCATGGCATTAGCAGAGAATAGTGGTCTGCAGCCTATAGAAACTTTATCTGCTGTTAAAGCTCAGCAAATTAAGGTAGAGCCTCTTGATTTTTTCATGGGTTTCCTTTCCTTTCTTTTTTGGTTAAAAGGCCTTAAACCAAGTCTTCATCTCAAACTTTTTGTGACTGCACTTGTTTGCAAAGTAAATCTAAGAATTTTATCTGCAGGAGAATAACCCATGCTGTGGTATTGATTGCAATGATGTTGGCACAAATGACATGCGCGAGCAAAACGTTTTCGAGACTTTGATTGGGAAACAACAGCAGATTCTTCTTTCAACTCAAGTCGTTAAGATGATTCTAAAAATTGATGATGTCATATCTCCGTCTGAGTATTGATGGTCTCAACAATATAATACTTTGTGGTAGTTGATGAATTTCTTTGTAATGGCTTTATTTTGTAATGAATTTATCCATGGTCGATGGGTTGATCTTTTTGTTTTTTATTGTGCAAGACATGGTTAATGTCTCTATCTTTCAGGCTTAATTTAACTTTTCTTATGACTTGACATTGTGCTACTTACATTATTGAATTCCTAGCACTATTCAGCGTTTCTTATGAATGATGAGAGAACTTTACATTGGTGTGATATATCACCAAATATTCCTTTAATTTTGTTGTACATGACCCTATCAATTCCCTGTTCAAGTCTAAGTGTAGTGAGTTGCTTTATGCTACAAAGAAGTATATTTTTTGAGACTGGTTGCTTGACATTAAGAGCTGTAGCTTAGTCACAACTTAGGTCTGTGTCTGCAATTCTGCATTAAGAAATTCTATGGTATGGTTGCCCAAAGCTCGGGCCATGCTGGACCGACAACTGCTGTAGTTGTCTTGTATAGTGTTGGGCTCACCAATCTTTATGAATCGTACTCTTTGTGGGACTAAGCTGTAGCTAGACTTGATGGATCTTCATGCACCACCACGTTCGAGGCTGTCAATTATTCTTTCTTTAAACATGCACAAACCACCCACCTTTATCCTTTGCTCCCTGACAAATTTACCCAGAAAGAAGTGAACCCTTTTAAGTTATAAATAAATTATAATCATTCAGTTGGGGAAAACCTGGATCTTTGATTTGAGAATTTACTCATAATCTGGTTCACGGGTAACAACACTAACAACATACTCTCATAGTATACAATGCAGCTCATTAGATTCATCAATGGAACTGATTGAATAGAGTCGTCACGTTATATGGAGACACTTTAATAATTACACAAAGATGAGATGGAGACGGAGAGAAGCCTTGATATGCTATTTGTGGATAAGTGGGGAAGCCTGAACTGCTATAAATGAATGGTTGGTGGTAATGAAATTAATGGCTTCTTGGATCCGACTGCGACAGAAGCTTTTAATGCAACCATGTTAGTTTTGGCGACCGTTGAGCAGTTAAGACAGACATCAATATTTTCCTTATATTTTCAAGACTGAAGAGATTTGTTGCATTGAATAGTTCGTCAAAGTTGCAGTAATGACTCCTGTGAATACATACTGTCCGCAAACATGGTCTGCAACAGTCCCTGATTGCTTTCTTGTTTGTTTGTTTGTTTGTATATCCTCTTTATAAATTATTGATTGATGCAGTCTCTACCCCCATCCCATGTGAGGAGGGTAGTCCCTCTTTTTGTGGGTGGGTCACAAATAAATTTCTCCTACCCCCACCTCTGTAAATTTTAATGCTAGATTGGAACAAATCTCTACTTTTCATGTGAACGAGCTTAGTTAAGTATCACTCGAGCAGTTTGATACATTTACATGTAGTCTTGTCATTTTTTTTAACTAATTCAGACGAGCTCTAATGAATTTTAAAAGCTATGAACCGTAAATGTTGTTCAATTAGGATTATTATAGCTTTTTATCGATAGATTCGAATTGAAATTGGAGTAGAATGTGAATATTAGATTTGTCGGTCAGGAAAGATTCCTCCACTCCACTTTGCCTTGGAAATGTGAATGCTAACTGAAAAGAAAAGACTTCTTATGTTTATCCTCATTCTTACATGTGCAAATGACTTCCCTACATAGAATGTCCCTATTATTCTTTCATGTTAATTTATTTATCCTCACACAATTTAAAATGATTGTGAGTTTGAGAGCTCCTACACAAAACATTATGTTACAGCACAAAGAGTAGTGATCATATGGTTCATGGCAAGTCTAGGACAGGTATCGATGTCTGGATGAGAAAAAAAAATGTAATAATATTTACATCAAACTGAAGTTTTGATTATTTTAATTAGAAGGATTAGATAATGAAGAAAGAAGTTCAACAATATTCTTAGAGAAAGAAGTTACATTTTATCAACTCACCAGTCCTTGTTTCCCCAATGGTTTCCATTAATACATACTTTTTAAATGGTTAATACTATTTTTCTTCTTCTTCTTCAAGGAAACAAGTCTGAGGTTGTTACGACAAATAGTTAAGGAATTCCAATATCACATGTATAGATACAAATAACTTGTCCAAATTCCCTGCAACTCTTGCTGATCAACACCGTTTGCCTTTCCTGCAACCGAGTGAACCTGCTCCCATTGTGATCGTGCCCACGAGAGAAGATGGCCTCGCACTCAAACTCGACGCCTTTGCATAATTAGACGAGGCTCCGGCACCCGACCTTGTGAAAAAGGCACCATTTAGCATTAGGTCTCCTTCTGATCTCCAATTCCAATTCTTCCATTTACTTTGTGGTGCATCCTCATGTTTTGTTACCTCCTTGTTGTCTATTCTGTCCGGAGCAAGAAATCTATTCCCTTGGCTGTTGATTGTAGGCTCTGCACTACCACCAATAGCATACATTTCCCAATGTGTATAGTCATTATTCACCACATGAAAATACCCATGTCTACACCTGCAAAATAAAGCACAAAAGTCTTTAATGCCCTTTTTAACACGAAAAATCGGTATACAAAAAGGCATGGTTTTTTTTACACATACCTTGGCATCCTCTGCACAAGCCCTTCTCCAAAATGGTTAAAAGCAATGGTAACTTGCATGTTCTTATCTTGTGTGAAACTATCACTATGTCCTAACAGCATAACCTTATTGTGATGCGTAAAGTAATTGTTCGATAAAGTAATCGCGGTCGAGCCATGTATGGCGTCGATTAACCCATCGCGACAATTAGACAACGAGCAATGATCGACCCAAACATGACTTCCTCCGAAAATAGAAACTCCGTCTCCATCCGACAAGGTTCTCCACCCGTAATGCTCGGGTGAGTCCCTAACATAAGCATTCCCCCCTTGCTTGCAATCATGTATGTTTAAGCCATGGATAATTATATTTGTCACATATTGAATTGTGATACATGGTCCACCAGCAATGTGAACACTTGCACCTCTTCCATCAATGGTTTTGAATGAATTTAACATAAGTTCTTGCTTTAGTTGGATAACCATATCGCGTGCGAAAATGATCCATAAGGGCTCGTTTTGGATCACGCCGTATCTTAATGTGCCTGGTTTTGGGTTCACAGCATTGTCACTCGAATCCGTGACGACGTAAATTTTCCCGTCTTTTCCACCGATGGCGTGTTTCCCGAACCCAATCGAGCAATCGGCTAGTCGTTTTCGATTATTTTCCCAGTTGGGATCACACCTCCAGCAGTCATCAATGGGGTTGCCTGTGCTACATGACAGAAATCCTAGGTTCCTTCTTGATGCATTTACTTTCCTGCAAGATTACACATAAAGAATGAAAAACATGACACATTGTAATAAAAAAGAGTTATGAAGTTATTATAATATCATACTCATTAACTTCTTGTACTATGAGCTCAGGATCTGGAACTGGTGAAGAGAATGTGAAGGTAGGAGCTAGTAATATTATTACTAGTGAAAGTGGGAATCTCATGTTTGTTTGTTTTCTCCTATGTTTGGTGAAAAACAGAGGAGAAAGAAGAAGAATGGTAATAAGATAAGTGTTTGGTTTGAAGGGTGGATATATAGGGGAATGAAAATGGATTTGAGGGATTAAAATTTAATTGGAGGAAGCATTAATTAGGACCCCACCTTCTTTCATGATTTGAAGTTTTCTGCATCTTCCCGTATGAAAAAAAATCAGAAAAAACTTTTGGAATGTTGATTAGATTTTAATTTGATGCATGTGACTGTTAAATTTTCCCAGATGCCTATTCAATGATTTAGTTTTATTTTATTTTATTTATTTATTTTGTAATTTTCAATAGTTGGATCTATTGTATAATGACAATTCTGTTTTCTTGTGAAAAATGAATTCTTTTTATTTAAATTTCATTTGAGTGGGGAGGGCAAGTGGGTGAGATGTCGAAGTTATAATCCTATACTAGATACTCCAACAAAGTAAGGCTTTTTATGGAAAAGGTTTGGCCTACTTTGGTTTCAGTCAAACTGCGTCAAACCTCATTTGGAGATGAGCTTGGTTAGTCTTGATTCAAACCCTTATAAAATTATTGATCTGACACATATTACCTAATTTTAACACATATTCTATAGATTAAACATCTATCGCTTATTTTTCTTCCCGAAACCCCAACAACCAAACATCAATCTAAGATAATATTTCAAGTTTTCAAACTCATTAACTATTACTTTATTAGTAATTTACCATCTCAAAATTCCATCAAAAACTATTATTCAAATTAAGTTCCAAAATTTACATCGGATACCCTGAAACTAATTTATTAGACAAAAGTGAAACGAACCCAGTCAAAATTCTTCCATATATACCCTAAAGTTCCTGAAACTAAAGTTCCTGAAAATTATGTAATGGTGTTATGTAGTTTTTTATCTATGTTTTAGTCTTTGGAAAATGACTTGGGAATGAGTTTATATATGGTTTCCCTATTGAAAGTTCATATTTTATTTTCATGTGAAGTTACTGTACGGATTATAAATTCAAAACAAAAATCAAATTTAAAATTTACAAATTCAGAAAGTTAAAAATGATATGGTCTCATTCCAAATGTGTGTTTTCTTAAAAGAAATTTGTTACACCACATTATATACATGGCTTTGCGTAATAATTCTATATAAAATTCTGTTTAGATCAAATGTCGTATTTGAAGCTCTAAACTGAGTTTGGCCTAGCGATTCGAAAATCAATTATAGGAGAATTAATTTTACTAAAATGGATTTTGGCAATAAGTGATTATGATAAAATTCAATTAGAAAATAATTGCTTTTGGATAATAGCTTTTGCAAAAGTAACACTTTAGTAGCTTCTGAAATAAGTTGATTTTTAGCTTCTGGAGATCTCAAAAGCGATTATGATATTAGGGGTCAAACACCATTAAAATCACGATTGACTAAAAGCATTTTCTATAATTGGGGCCAAACACTTCAAAAATCACAATGGAGGTCTAGAAGTGCTTTTAAGAGCTCCCACCGCTGGGCCAAACCCACCCTAAATGTTTCACATTGGTTGAAAATTATAGTTAAGTCTACTTTATAAGGCCTCGGACAATCCTCACCTTATAAATTAGCTTTTGAGGTTGAGTTAGGCCCAAACCATGTAAGTGGACTTAACCCAACCCATATGGTGAATTCTAATATTTTGAAAGGGTGAAGCCATCTCCAATAGACATTTTAAATTATGGCCAAATTTAAGGGGTTAGCAATGTTATACATTCTTACTTTTCAAGCTGCACTCCAACATCTAGTTTATGTTTTAAGATTTTACTTTTAAACAACCATAACACTTCACTACAACAGATCGTTTACATTTTAATAAACTGCTTTCAATTATTATTTATATTTAAATAATAATGAAATATATTTAGTATTTATTTATTTAATATTATAATAAAAATTACCTTTTAAAAAATTATTATTTCAAAAAATGATAGTATGAATTTAGATTAAATAAATATGAACTATATTTCAGGATTCGTGCAATTTTTGAATTTGAATTTACATTAAATGTCTCTATATACAAAAGATGTACTTTGATGCAGAAATCAAAGTATATTTGGCTTTAGACTCTCAAATTTGAGAGTCCAAATCTATAAATTCAAATGACTTGAAATTATAACATATCTCTTGGAGCATAACTTTTGTGAAAAACTTTTAAATTTTTTTTTTTTATATAATTTGACTTATAAGAGCTCTTTTTGAGATGGTATGAGTAATTAAGATTTAGAGAAAAGAAAAGTTAAGGTTTCACTTTCACATTGTCATTATTAGGAGCATATGGCTAGTTCACCGACGGTCGCATTTGACATAGAAGACTAGAAGAGTATTACAATATAATACTAATAATATTGTCCACTAATCCAACAAAATATATATTTTGACTGAGCAATCCATTACCCATTCTTCAACACAATGATTGGAATATTATGAAGAGTATTTGTGTTTATTATGGTACTGATCATTCAATTAAGAATTAACAAGATACCAGTGTTCGAGAATGCCTGTACGTTTTCGTTACATAAGTAGTAGTAGTAATAATTAAATAAAAAAAATGATATCAAAATTCAACTCCATGTGAGTTCACTTTGCCATATGGCTCAAAAGTCATACCACAATGAATTTTGTTATGTAGAAAAAGTTGTATCAACAATTTATTATTAGCTATAAATGTGCCGACATTTTCAAAGCTACTACTATTTATGCCCTCATTAAATAAGTTATAGGATAATAATGGTGATAAGCCCAATTGATAAATCTCTCTTCTCTAGTATTTCTTTTTCCTTTTTTTTTAGATGATGATAAGTTCAATTTTACTATAATAAAGTGTGAGAATAGAGATATAACTAATTAGTCAAGCCGGGTAGATAAATGTATTGATCAAATTCGGTTTATCTAATTATTTGACTTTATCGAATTAGTTTGTTTTGATTTCGGCCATAGTTCAAAGAACAATTTTACAAATACCTCAATAAATACATTGAGACATCTCTAGTTGGAATGATGTAAATTTCCGATTTATTTCTTGGTAATTTCTTTAATGAAAAAATGTGTTTTCGACACCTAATATTTTTGCGACACTATCACATAACTTTCAACTTGCTTTGTCCATGATAAGCAACTTCCAATATACTCCCTTCGTCCCATTATTTTTACTGCATTAGCTACAATACTCGATCAAACATTTCAATATTTCAAGTGAATTATCATGTTAAATTATTCACATTTGTGATGTATTAAACTTTTTAAATATTATATATATTTATTAGTGAAATATATTAATTAAATTATTTATTATAATTTTTATAAATTTAGTCAAGTTGATTGGTCAACTGTACCAAAGAATAAAGAAAAATGAGACGGAGAAAATACTAATTATAGTAACATAGAGAGCATCTTTACGACTCCTCGTATAGTCTTATCCCTTTCAAGAGGACATCTTGAAAGATTAATAATGGATAGTTTTGTGAACGAAGGAAAAAGATGAGATATTTAAATTTTCTTTTTGGTTTCTTAAAAGGTTAGTTTTTCTATCTTTTATTTGTAGTTTATTTTCTTTGATAAGCATTTTCTTTAGTACTTGCATTCTATTGCAGGAGAACTTGGTCTAGAACTCGGTCTTTCATTTTATTCGCCTTTATAATATTGTAATTTTGTAGTTGAAAAAAGTATAAATATTACAACTAGATAGAAGAACAACTAAAATTTCACATGGTTTTAACCGTTCCAACCGTAAAACCCACCTTAAAATGAAATAAAAGGAAAAGCAAATGCCGTAAGGTCCGTACTAAACCGGCAATTTGATGACGTGGCACTCTTTTGGGCCAGGGGCACGTTGCTCCCATGTGGCTTGTCCCTTTCTTGATTTTGTCCTTCATAATGAACCACAAAATGTCCTCCTCGTAGGTAAATACGTACCAAACACTACTTTACCTATATATATTGAGACTCTAACCTTTGATCTAATTGATAATTACATGTTATTATGTTAATAAAAAAAGATTATGATTCCATCAATTTCTTCATTTGTTTGATTAATTTCTTAAATTTTTAAAATTAACTAATCTTTTCTTGCTAATAATTATAATTTGTTAATATGATCAAAATCATAGTGGTTTGTCAAACATCACTTTTAAACCATATATTAATGTTTGGCTATTAAATGCTATTAATAAAGTCATTTAAATTCTAAATATATTATTTTTGGCTATGAAATGTTAAAATAAAGTCATTTAAATGACAAAGTTTCATGAAGGTGACATTTTTTTAGAGTTACCGACAAAGTTCTTTACTTTCGGGACATATACGATACTTCGGCTCTGGGGTCAATTGGTCATTGAAGGTGACGTTTTAAAATGTGAGTGTTGAAGTTTCATCAAATTACATTTACGAAATTATTTTGTCTTAATATCAACTTTAATATAATGTTCAAATAAACAAAATATCTACACAAAACAAATTTAAACTATAATTTTGTTTGACTTTGTAGTTATGACTGAAAATTACCATTTTGATAGATATATTCCGCATTTTAAGAATTTCCTTTGACGGAGCACATTGGGTTTAACAGATGATAATTTTATTTTAGACAGTGAATAAATCATTACATCAATCACTATATCAATAAATCTATTCATTACATCAATCAATATCGGGAAATCTATTCAAATATATTTCATTGGTAATAAAGTACAAAGATAAACTAATTACAAAGACTAATATTAACCTAGAGAAATACTCACACTGGCTAGTGGGAGTTGAACCTATGACCTTTTGATCATGGAGTCTCAACTTTTGTTAACATGCTACTGCCTCATTGACATATGATTATCTATTTAGGAATGTAAGGAGTCCCTATTTTTTAGTAGTTACATGTGCTAGAGAAAACGTATTGAGCCAATGTCCGAATAATAAATATTACAGCACTAAAGTAACCTCGTCATGATAGGAAATACTAAACGATAAAAAAGGATGTATATATCCAAAATCGATATCAAAACACAAATTTATATGTAATATGCTATTTTTGGCCATATTACTAATCATATTTTAGATTTGGTGTTAATGTTATTACTAATTGCCAGCATGATTTTCCAAAAGTATTTGGATTAACATTGCCCACATGCATGTTCAATCATTTGTATCCGTTGAACTGGGGGAATCTTTATGCTTGTAGTAAGGTCATGTCACTCAATCATAACAGAACCATACATACGCCAATTTAAATGGATTACAATAATTGAAGCTAAATTCTCGTTGTTAATTATTCGTTGCTACCGATATATATAGTAGTAATAATTATATATGTGCATTGGTAAGCTTTACTGTACCTTTCAAATACTATAAGATGGTACGGTGTATACGGTGGGTGCATGTTTAATTTTCACGTGATCATCTGAATTTTCATGTAATTCAGAGATCCATGTTTTGGAAGCTTGAATGTAATTAGCTTAAACTAAGCGGCAATTAAGCACCTATATCATGCTTATATTGTTGAGCTTTACAAAATCCACTCGACTTATGTTTCGTGAGTGAAAAAAAATTCTCATGTCAAGTGAGCTAATGCCAATGAACTCTCATATGATACTCATAATGTTTAATTTATTACCCTAAGATTTGAAAATAGAGCACTTTACCCCTCTGTATAAAGTTTAAAGGTATCTCCTTCAATTGGAGAATGTAACTCACTCCCAAAATTGAGAATGGGTATCAAATTAAAGTGTTTTTGTAACATAGGAAGTAAAGTGCAATATTTATCATAACACAGTGGGATAAAGTGTCAAATTTATCATAATACAGGGGGTAAAGTACCACATATAAAGGGATAGTTTTGTCAATTAGTATTTTTTTTTAAGTTTAAAAATGTCAGGATGACAATATGAGCCATTAACTCCATATCAAGCTATTAATTGAAATTGATATAAATTAAATTTTCTCAATAATGAAAAATGAATATCTCAAGTATATATTAAGATAATTGAACCAAACTTGAATAATGTCACCCATAATCTTTGCTCAAACTGATACTTGCTCAAACTGATACCTTGATCAAGCCAAAATTTCCAGGTCCTAAGTTGGATAATAGGGGTGAATCTCAAAATAAATAAATAAAAAGAGTTGGATAATTGGGCTCGACACTGCTTGGGCCTTCACCTATATTGGATGAGCTCAATCCGTTCGTAGCTTCAATAAATGCACGTATATGCCGTACGAGTTCATAATTCAGGATTTGTTTCTAAATAAAATTATAAAAATAAATCTGGATTTGAAAATTATTTTGCATTTCAGAAAATTCACGATTAAAAAACTAATATCCTGTATATATTATATAATAAAAAGAAAAGAACTATTAATACCGAATTACCGATCGATACACAATCCATGCACACTAGGTATTTAATTTGAACATCGTTTCGTATTAGCGTAACTAATTAATTACAAATAAACCTTCAATCTACAAATGCAAAAACTTTGGGGACATTTTGAATGTGATGGGACAAAGAATATTAGCACGGCCAGAGCCCAGAAATGATACCGACATCAATAATAAATGGTTTAAATTAACAACACAAAGGAAGAAAAAGGACTTTGCAGTAGTAGTACAAGAGAAATAGACAAACTTTATTTGAAACAATTAAACTTCATAGATTTCAAATTAATGGAAACACTTTCATAAATTTAAATAAGTCATAAAATCAACCTTGACAATGTCTTCTAAATATTTACTGGTTGAGGCAAAGAGCTATCAAATTTCTAAGAGGTTAATTCTGCAGCTCCTACATCCTAGTACCTTCTTCCACATCATTCATTCTATTTACATAAATAAACATGAGAGAATATATATAAACATAAAACACAATGTACCCATGCCATGATGTTACCATCAATAATAAGACTAGTTATTAGCTGAGATCTACATTGACACGCTCCGGGTTTGCCCTCTCGGTTTGATTTTCAATGAGCTCAACACCAAGCTGTCCTTTGTCACCGGCACCAAATGCGTATAGCTTATCAGATTCCGTAAGTGCAAAAGTGTGAGCATTCCAGTATATGGAATTTGTGAGGCTTATCTGTACAACCTTTTCATTCACTTGTTTTAGTGATGTCACTAGCTCCGGGCTTAAGACGTTTGTGTGCCTATCTCCCTGAAATTTACACCAAATATCACAAGTTAGTTATGATAAGTTCATGCTAAGATTGAAAAGGGCAGATATAAAATCTCCTACACATTGCTTGAAGCAAACGACACAAGACACTGGTTAACAAAAAAAGATAAATTACACAAACTCCCTATTAGGTATACAGTTACAAAAAAGACCCCTAATGTAATTACAGATACTTCACCCTGAATTATGCAACTCACTACATTTACACCTTGCAGTGTTATCTCCTAAAGGAGACGACATCATCAAGAAATTAGATTGATTTTCCAAAATGTCCTCAATCAACATATTCAGATTTTGACCCAAATTCATGGCCGGAAATAAGAAAACCCCTATTACATAATACAAACCTTGGGGTTAATTGTTATAATTTTTACATGGAAAGGGTGCCTTAGTAAGTAATGTCTAATTTTTAGCATTTTTTTTTCTTTAAATAAGAAAAGATGTTTCCATGTATTTTCATTTAAACCGCAAGGGTACGTCCAATTAAAAAGGTTTGTTTAATTTCCCCAAAATTAGGAGGTCTCGCAATATGACCATATATCAGGTGTGTTAGCGTAAATTTTTTACCCTAAAAGATGTCGTATGATTCAAGAACTGCTTGTAAATCATAAGAGACATGCAGTACCATTTACTATAACCAAGGGTGGGTGTTCGAGCCCAATGTCAAAAACAAACCTGCTCATCGTCTGCAGCAGCAGCAGTGTTATGTCCAAGACTAGATGATTCTCCACAACCAAAGGAATAAACGTAACCACTATCGGAAACAACAAAGGTCGTATAATCTCCTGTAGCAACATAAACAGCTTTGACATTGCTCAATGCTTCAACCACCTTAGGAACCGATTCACAATCTTCATTCCCATGTCCCAAACATCCATATCGACCCCACCCCCACGTGCATACTCTTCCATCCTTTCCAACCACTGCAGCATGCCAAGCACCAGCTGCAACTACTACAGGCTGAAGATTTAAAGTTTGGAACTGTTCAATTAATCTCGGTAGCTTCTCATCGACTCGAGTTCCATGCCCAAGCTTTCCGCCCAATCCACAACCCACAGAGTACACTGACCTATATATAGCATAAAATAACACAACACGGAATTTCAATTATCTCAAGTTAGACAATAGTTCTTGAAAATTTCAAATCTTATAAACTATTTTAATATATAAAGAAAGGGTTAATGTCAATTTATCCTCTTGTGATTTGAAAAGAGCACTTTACCCCCTGTAAAAAATTTAAAGGAGCAATTTACCTCCTTCCACGATAAAGTGCAACACACTCACCCAAAATCGAGAGTGGGCATGAAAAGTGTTGCGTAAAATGACAAAAGTACCCTTCAGGGGGTAAATTACAACATTTATCATACATAGGGGGTAAAAATGCCACATTTATCATAACAAGGGGGGTAAAGTGTCACATTTATAAGTTGACTGGGTCAAAGTTTAGTACATAAGAGAGGTGTTTTTGCCAATTCATATTCCTTTTTTAAGTTTGAAAATGTCAGGAAGAAGGTGTGAAACTTTTATAAGATTATATGGAGGTAAAATGCTCTTTTCAAGTCACAGGGGAGTAAATTGAACATTATGCATATCAAGCGGGTAAATTGCCATTAATTCTATAAGGAAATTAAAGAATGAACTAACATGCCACTGGGTTGACAAGCCAAAGCAAGAAGGTAGCAATATCCAGCTGCAATTTGAACTACAGGTATGTTTTCAAGTGCCCCCAACAAAGGACGGGGCTCCAAATCCTCTGTCTCGGTTTGATGGCCAAGTTTGCTTTCGTCTCCCCACGAAAATGTGTAAATCCTTCCTTCTCTTGATAATACAGCCGTAAAGAAATTCCCAATAGCAGCTTGCACAACAAAGATATCTTTCAATGATTCAACTAACTGAGGTGTAGTTACTAATTTATTACCCTGAACACCGAACTCGGCTTCCCCAAACGAGTCTTTTCCGAATGCATAGACCCGTCCTGTATCGCTAATTAACATCGTCCTGCCTGCCCCTGCGGTTGCATGAATAATACGTATGCCTTGCAGAGATCTGCATTAGAACAAGCTCAATTAAATCCTCTTTTAAAGCAACCATCTTTCACGAGTGAAATGCAAAACTACCCCTATGCTTTGCCTAATTAGCTAAAAAACCTTTGTTATTTTTATTACCAAACCCCCGTGCATTTTTTATTAGCAAAACATCCCTCCTACATATTTTGCAAGAAAAATGACGAGTCCCCAACCAAAAAATGCGAAAACACCCATATTCACCTAAAACATTGACAATAATCCCCTTGTTAACTTTGGAAATTGGCAAAACCCCCCTGATCACTTAAAAAATTGGCAATAACCTCCCTATTGATTTTTGAAGGAATTTCAAATGGGTTTTTATTGGTAATAAAAAAAGAACACATGGGGTTTTTTGCTAATAAAAATAACACAGGTTTTTTGCCAATTAGGCAAAGCACAGGGGGTATTTTTGCATTTAGCTCTTCACTAACAGATAAATATCAACCTAATTAGTCGAGGGTGTGGCTCCTCATCGGTAGTTCCATGGCCTAGCTGCCCCGAGCTGTTAGAGCCGAACGAATAAACGGCCCCTTTTGAAGTCACAGCTACACTGTGGCCAGGACCGGCTATTGCCTGCGACTTCTCCCTCCTTGAACATGCTTCTCCAGCCAGTAAAAACCTCAGTACTAGTTTCCAAGAACCGCCACATTTTTGCTTCAAGTCTTGCCTTTGTTCAATTGTCATTGGCTTAAATATGGCTCTCTTCTGGCACATATCAAGTGCGGCAAGCTCGGCTAACGAGAGTTCATTGTCAGGGGCGAAGTTCGCAGGCTGTCTAAAGAAAGAACAAGTTGCCTGCGAAAGATATAACGATACACACAATCAGCAGCACCATCAATTCTAATGTCGATTAAGAGGTTCTTTTATGGTTAAGATAAGATTAAACAGACTTGCCTCGAGTTTTGCGAGATCTTGTGGGTCGAGACTACAACCGGTGAGAACATGAAGAACGATTGAGGGATTGGCGGATAAAGGGAATTCTCCGGGGGTGACATTTCCGAAACAATGGCGTTGTTGCCTTTGATAAGTTACGGGAGGGGGGACAAGTGAAGTTATTGTTTGCTCGGAAATGTTATGGTATTGAACACTTGAGGTTCCACCTGTAGTGGCATCCATGGGCACCGCTGAAGTTTTGCAGTGCCCTAACTAGGCAGAGATGAAGATTTAATTTACTGTAAAAAATAAACACAAAAACACGTATAAATGTGGTGTCATTTGGTTTAAAACTCAACTCAACCAAGTCAGTACCTTTAAGTTATTAGTTGATCAGAGAACTTGTACTGAAGCCTGCAAAATTAGAAGATAACAATTATCAACACAATGAAATATGAAAGCATCCAAATTGAACTACATTTTGCAAAGAAAAATAGTTGTCATCAGCATAGTTACTTCTGTTTATAGGAAAGCCAAACCTTTTTAGCTTAGAAACCAATACTATGATTAGTAACTAAAATTTATCGACTGTCATTTATGCCACACCACTCAAATCTTATACCAAGCAAAGAATAATAGTTGTTGATCCATTGACATGATTAAAACTATGGTAAAATGAAATTAAACTGTCTTTTCGCAATCCAATCAGACCATATAAAATTGGCAAAGGATGGTGCTTCCCAAATGTGAGCATAAGACCAAAAAGTTTAGAACAAGCAAACTACACTTGATCTTAGGCAAAAGGCCTAGAAAGGTACAAAATTTTAGAACAAGCAAACTCAACACAAGAAAGGATACTTGTAGATTATACATATGCAAAAAATAGCAATACTGTTTCATGAAGCATACCAAACCATCCATAAAGGATATTCCACACAAAAAGAAACCCAAAAAAAAGTAAAAGTTTAATGACCAAAAGGGTAAAATTTCATAAAAACGCCTAATGAAGAAATCCCAGAAGTTTGTGATGACAAAAATAAGACTAATTAAAGTAATGATCAGAAATGATCCCATAATACTGATCACCATAATCAGACAATTGTACACACAAATTGACCACAAAAAATCAAATTGTGTAAATATTTTAGATGATCAATAAAACAAGTACAACCCTTAATTCAACAGTGAAGATCAAGTGAAATTTTACAGTAAATGCTAAAAACAGAGTATATAACAAAAGGGTAAGTCTTAATTCTGTACATTCCGATACACAAACAGATCAAGTAACAAAAATTCTAAAAACAAAGTTTACATGCAAAATAGGCAGAGGATTCCTCAAAACCCATGTTTCATCTTCTATCAAAAAAATTAGCAATCCAAATTCTGATGAAAAAGGAACAATCCTGAATTGGGTTTTTATCCGATCAAGTGAATTTTCATGTAATTTTCTGGTTGAATTTTAGATGATGATGATGATCAAAGAGGGGGGTTAGAAAAAAAAATGGTTTCTTAGAGGGATGTTTCTCTGTATAAATAAAATATTTTTTGTAGAGAGAGAAGTGAAAGAGTTTTGTTCTTGAAGAATAAGATAGATAGTATTTGTGTGAAATATGTGATGTTATATATAAAAATATAAGCAAGCCCCTTTATTTTCTCTATCGGATGGAATGTAATTCAAAGGGAACAGAAATATATAGATGAGGTGTCACCTTATTTTGCTTTCTGGCTTGTCCTCACACTCCACGCATAAAAATGTGTAACTGCGTGAAAAAAATAAATTACATTTTCTTACATTTGATATTTTGCACTCAGAAATTCTATATTCATGACAATAAATTGTACACTTTGCATCCTAATAAATTCTAGGTGTAAAGTGTCAATATTTTAATTATAGGGTATAAAATGTCAAAATGATGTAGTTCTGGGGTGCGAAATGTGAATTGCTCTTTATTCCTTGATATTGAAGCCACATCACATGGTGAATTTCATGTGAAGATAAGGTAAGGGATTGAATCTAAACCAAAAATCTGGGAATAGGAGTTATCGGAGCAAACAAATCCAAATATTCTATAGGAGTTCTAATCCGGTTCAAATTCCTTTTAATTTAAATTTATTGTTAAAAAGTTTATAATATTTATTTCGATTGTAAGATAATATTAGTAAGAAAGTGAAAAATCACAATATAGTTGTGGATACAATTATGATCATGTAAATATAATTAATTGTGCAAGGGTGACATATCATTTATATAATGTCATTTTTAACCATAGTTTGTGGGTTGTAAGTGGATTTTTTTCCTTTATATATTATGAGCTCATTTGTAATTTGTAATCAATGCACGAGTTCATGTTCACAAAGATCATCAATTTATAAATAGAAAGGGAAAATCTTATACCAAGATTTTAGACAGAATATAGCAATTCCATCAACAAGGTTTTAGTACTACTAATTAATAAATTGTTTAGCAAATCATCCCATGTGTTATTCTTAGATCACATTGTATATACCCTTATGTTTTGTGAAAATGGTACACTATCTCCCACATGTTCTTATATATTTACCGACGAAATTACATGAGAGATAAAATGTTAATTAGACAATATGTAAATTAATGTTCATCATACCAAGACACCCAAAGGGGAGGTAAAATGCCAATTATAGCATTTTACAATAGGACAAAGTGAATGAAGTATGTTATCAGTGGAGTGTTAAATTGGTCATTTTTCGCATTAAATTTCACAAATTTTGAGCTACAGTGCAACACTCCGCCTAGAAATGAGAGGAAGCATTCATTTTTTTTTCACATGGAGGTAATATGTTTATTTTTATGTCATATGGAGATAAAATGCTCATAATACATATCACATTGGGGTAATCTGTAAAATACCCAAACTAATAAAAGATGAAACCATAATGTCATAAATAGGGATGCAATATACTGCTAATTAACTGTCTAAGTAGGGCTGTAAATACTGATAAAAAAAAGTAGGGTTGTCAACGAGTTGAGTTTAGGTCAGATCAAGCCTGATTCAAACCCGACTTCATTTGTCACGAATCAGATTCGGATTTGGCTTGGGTCTGAAAATTCTGAGTCCATCGGATCTTTCTCGAATTTTTTAATCCAAGAAATTCTTCATTTTCAATTTCTCACCAATTTTTTTGAATGCAACCAATTTGTTAACAATACATTGATTCAACTTAGCTCAAGGCATTGAAACTTTTTATTTTTATTTTTAAAATAAGCTCCATCATAGAAAAGATTATAACAAATAATTAAAAAAATCACGCTGAAAACAATGAAATTGATAATACATCGAAATTAGTTCATATAGTTAGGTGAAAATATGCGTAGAATGAAGATCATGAATAAAATACTATATGATGTCTTGTTTAAAAGATTATTAGTGCTAATTATAGAAGTAAATTATGTATATATATTTATTATCGGATTCAAATCTTTAACATATAAGATCGATCTATATCCATATACGCCCCAAGTATTTCGAACTCCTAATCTTCTTAATTGACTTAGTTCAATTGAATCTCTGATAGAATAAATATCCCAATAAATAGGATTGAATCCGGATTAATATCCGCCCACTGACAGCCATAATCATAAGTACTTTTGGCATTTAATGTTCAATAACCTGTGGAGAGATTTATAAGTAATTAAGAGTAAATAATGGATCCTTTTATTTATGAACTACTGCCTGTAAAAGTAGAATGACACTTCAATTATTGTTGGCAAATGGGCTGCAGTTTATGGGTATATAGAATATACCCTAATCCAACTTGTCCATTTTCTATTTTTAATTAACTGAGTAGGTTGAAGGGGAATTTGTTTTAGATAAAATTAAAAGGAGTCAAATTTAAGTTCGATTAGATGAACAATATGTCGAGGAAGTAAATACACACATACTCTAAGATGAAATGTCAACACCTTCACCGATTTTAATTCAATAAATATTTATCTAGCTCGATGTGATGTGTGATTGATCCAATTTTGAAAATGACAATAATTTCTTCTCTAACTCGGCCCATTTTGATTCAGTCCCAACCAATAGATTGTTACTCTTACTCGAGCTATATATATATATGCATGTTGAAAATATTTGACCATTTTAAAATATTCTAATATAGACAAGTTTAAGTTTTAGATTTATGATAAAGTAATTAATGAAGTTCATATATATGATTTATGAAGATATATGAATTATGATAGACATACAATAGTTAAGAATCTCCCGTCCATTTATGGTGTGTTTGGTGGTCCTAATAATCAAAATATTCACAAGGCACTTTTAACTTTTAAAAGTAACACAATTTCTCAATGCTCCACCATAAAAAAAAGAAAAGAAAAAAAAACAACAATTAACTAGTAGAAGGGCTTAGGATTCCTGCTAAATTAATTTCAAAACCCAAGATTGAGGGTTTTTAACCACTTGCTTTTCACCTTTTGATTAAGGTTCACAGTATGTATACTAATGTTATTAATTTCAAATGTAGCAACTAATAGGTTTAAATTAAAACAAGGCTTTAGTGATTAACTAGGTACAAAACAAGATTATGCATGTACTTCTAAAAAAACTTCTGAAGATTTCGACAGTTTAACGAATTTTATTTTCTTAATTATTATGTTAAAAAGTCAAACTGAAACAATTAATTAAAGCAAGGATTGACAAGTTTTTCCAATAGGGATAATAGGAGAGAGGCTGCAGATAGCATTATTTTTAACATATTTATACAAAATTAGTGAAATTAATAACTTGTAAAAGGATATAAGCATTAACACACAACCAATGAAAACTGTAGCTGATATTCTAAAATTAGTGAAACGATGATCAACACAAATTTTTTCTTTTAATTATATACAATATTACAATAGTATATTAATGCAAAAAATTAATATACTCCTATTTCATCAATTCATCAAGATAGAATAAAATATATGTAGGCAGTGCCTCTACATTGGCCTAATGCCCAGACAATTGGACTTGTTCCTATCCTTTTATTATTATTTAATTAATAATCTAGCTAGCTAGTGGTTCAACATTTTTGTGACAGAAGGATTGAGTCATTTTCACCATCCATTATTGGGACATTTGCATCTATTATAATTTATTAATTAATACAATTAAGCAGTTCATGTCTACACATGAATATAAAAAACTTGATCACGTCATCTCCAGTCCAAGAACCATAATTAAACGATAATTAATTAATTAAGTAACAAACAGCAAGTTAACTTTATCATAGATAATTACGTACAGAATTGTTCAAAGTTACTGCAAAATTACTCTACTATGTTCTTAATTGAGATTCAGTTTATCATTATCGAAAATGTTATGGGTGCTTTTAAAAGGGAATCTTTGATTTAGCTCTTGTTTTAAGAATATTTTATAGAGAGGACTAATTATAAAATAATAATATTGTACATAATAACAATTTTTTTTTCATGTAAATTAATTAGAAAGGACGACTTTTTTTTTTAGAAAATTTGATTTGGAATGACAAAAATGATTAAAACTACAAGAAAAGGTTGGGCATACTATAAAAAAGCTTTGATGAAGCGTATAAAAGTCGAATTGTATTCTGTATTTCTGTATCCGCGAATAAGGGAATAAATACTCAAAATTTGCGTATAAAAGCGTGCTTTTCAATCTGTTTTTCACAAAGCAAAACCATCCAACCTGTTTTAATTTATTAAGTAGAGATTAAATGCAAGCAATCAAAACTTCTGAAGAAAGGTTTACCTAATCTAACAAAGCATTTTGCTCCCCCAACTTAGAGCATATTTTTGGTATTTTGTGTGGTTGCGTTTTAACCCTCCATCTTTTGAAATTGTTCCAATCACTACCTCGACATGTTCGATGGTGGACACATTCTCCAATAATAATATGCAAGTTCCAGTCCGAATGCAGGGTCCATCTTTTTTTTCTTGTGGGATGGTAATCCGAAAAATAACAATAATCATAAAGAAAAAATTGCACTTCAACCCCAACTTTTAGACATTGTTGCACTTTGTTCCCCAACACCTTGACCGTTTTGCACATAACTTGAAGGCCACCATCGGACAGTCTTAGGAAGTGAATGACAGAAATTTATAAAAGACAAAGGGGGTCAAGTGCAAACACAAAAACAATGAAAGAGGTGAAGTGTGGAGCAATTTAAATGAGAGGGATTAAGTGTTTGTTTATCTTCTTTTTTCAACTACCTTCTTAGTTGCAGGTACTTCAAAAATTTCTTGCCATCACCATATGAATAAATATTATAAATTTCACTATATAATTCCAACTAACAAATGTATTAGTATGTACTATTTTAATCGGAAATGAGATTGACAAAAAAAAAAAATCCCTAGCAAGTGGATATGTGTTGTGTTACAAATGCCCTCATATTAAGGCTAATCTATAGTTTGTTTCTGAATCTAATCCTATGTCCAAAATTCCATCTATCTTCCGCCATGGATAAATTTGCAAGAAAAGGACATACCTTGGCAGCAATTAGCGTGAATGCTTCTTACGAACTGTTGTGAAACGTTTACTGCAGGATTTTGCAAACCTATATTGGTATTAGACTGAACTGGGGTGGATACCTTTTCAACAGGCTCGCTCCTTGTTGTATTTGTATGGATCATTACTGGAAATTATCTTTGCTTTCTGATAATAGCAAAGAACTTAGTCCTGGAGTATTGAAACATGAAATAATAATCACAATCTGGTCAAAATCTCTCTAATAAAGTAACTAAGGCAAATACCAATTCCGATAGTAAAGAGCCACGTAGAGATTTAAATTTGCATTCAACAACCAAAAAGTTGCATTAATGTACTTTGTATTAATTAACTATGTGCTTTTTCAAATTTAAAATGAAATCATGAAAACACTGTATGGAACTAACGGAAATATTGTAGAGTTGAAATCCAAGAATACGAAAATGTACCTTTTCGGTATTTTTATAGAGATGTTTATTGCTTCTTTCATTCTTCTGATCATCTAAAACTTCAGAATTATCTTCCTTGTCATCCTTTGATTCTGAATTGGCACTATTACCGTTCACAGAAAATCCATCGTTGTTATAAGAACGGCCGCCACTACTCACCGAATAAGTACCATGACTACTATCTTGCTTCTCAAATGGACTAGTTTCTTCATTTACATTGTCATTTGTTATTTGACTTTCTTTAGCCGCTGCCTCCTCAGCTTTCCTTTTTTCTTCCTCTATTTCCCGTCTTCTTCGAGCTTCTTGCTCCTTTAGTTGTTTAAACCTGGAAAAACAAACAAGTTAAGACTGGCACAAAACATGATCAGACCACAAACAAATCATTATTCTGAAATAATATGCAACTTTTTAACCTTTCACCCGGACGAAGCCCTTCAGGAGTCAATTTCTCTTCTTTTTTAAACACCGTTTTGGGTATAGGTGCTTGAGAGATGGACTTCAGAGCTTGGGGTTGTTCTTTCTTTATACTGTCGTCACTTGCTTGCTTGATTGGATTTTTAGCACCGCCTAATTTTCGAAGCCATACTTGTTGAGCTGTACTTAGTATGTTGTTTGTAAACCTGCACAAAACGTATGCAAACAATTATGAACCAAAAAATATAACTGAGGAGTCATGAGAAAACATTTCAGGTTCTTACTTCTTACCAGTAAATGCTTAAACCAGAAGGAACCGATAAAGCAAAATAGCCTATCATCAATGGTAGCAATTTGGTTATGACTTGGGAATTCTTCACACTTGGATCATTGCTCTGGAATTGATAAACGGAATAAGCTTCATCAGATACCAATTAATTATGGCAATCTATCCAAATATGTACTTTAAATATAGCAGAAAACACAACATATCAATTAGAGATAAACCTGAGGAGGTTGCATAATCTGTATGGAGATATATTGAGAGAGAACCAGAAGCACGGGCAAGACAAGATAAGCCAAAGTGTCTGACCACCCAAGGGGGGGATGACCATCCTAAATAAAGAATGAGCATTAGTACAAGGTCTCTGTGGAAATTTTTAGAGTTCATAGTACAACACCGAGGTCATATAAAGAGGATGAACATTTACGCCTCGGGAAAGTAATATTTAAACTGAGAATTCGATTCATTTTTAAAATAAGGGTAATTTTATTTATATGTAAACATCATGACATAATTGAAAGGATGATAGAGGTCTTACAATGAATGGGAAAAGCCAAGATGTACCACTACCAGTCTGTCGAGCAGCAATAGTTGTTGGACCAGACAATGAGGGTATCCAGAAGAAGCCTTCCGTTAAAAGCCCCTAGATATAAAATTAAGATTCCAATTAAAAAAAATACAGTACAAATTTTTAAGCAAAATAAATTAACTATATGCAGTATAAGAAGACATAATATAGAAGAGGGCAATTTACCTCATCTGCCACATTAGAAAGAGCTCTGTAAAGGCCAATCCATATTGGAATGGTGGCAAGTGTAGGGAGACATCCTGGTACAAACAAAAATAAAGAGGATGAAGAAAAACAATAAGAAACTCAATGTGCCACGTGAGAAACAATTAAGTCACTTCCATTGGAAGTGAGTATGTGTAGAGGCAATCTGTATCATACAGTGAAATATACCCATTTATGTGTTTTGTTTCTCCCATTTCCTTATCTAGTATCACTGTAGAGTGGTTTGATTTTGGGAATAGTACCTGCCAGTGGATTTATGCCAGCTAGTTTATACAATCGAGCTGTTTCGAGTTGAATTCTTTCCTGCGAAGAGAGCCATATTTGAGAAACACATTCTGAGAATGTAAAAAAAGATTCATTTACTTATTTGTGCTAAGTTAAAAGGCATCACTGATAATTTGGCTCATTGTAAAATTTTACAGAAGAAAAAAGCAGAAGAATGTTCCTCAAAGGACAAAGAGTAACCTGATCTCCAGCATACCGTTCTTGCACAGCCTTTATTTGAGGTGCCAAAGATTGCATGGCCATTGTTGATTCCACCTGGACATTTCAGTTTAAGAAGTGATTAAGTTTGATCTTTAAGATTCCTATCTCCAACTATATCCACATGAAAGGTTCAAAGAAATATTTATACTCCAAGAAATATATATTTGGAAAATAACAAGATAGCCGCTAGAAATAACCTGTTTCTTTGTTAAAGGAAAAGTGGCAGCCTTAACAAGTACAGTGAGTAAGATGATTGCAAAACCATAAGCATAGGGAACGTGCAGTGTCGAAAGTCCATCCTTCAAATCCTGAAAAACACCAGAACCACTATAATTAGACCTCGTTAGATACCTTCTGAGGAACCAATTAGACCTCAATCAATAAGAAGTAAGAAAGTAGTTATGTTTCTCTTTTCTCTAGTTCTCAAGATTCAAAGTTGAGGAGAACATTTTTCTAATTCTTCCGAGTAAGAACGAACTGAAAAATGTCTCTTCACTTGCTATTATGTCACAGCTACTACAAACATTATCCATGCCCAAAACAAAACAAAATAAAGCTAAGCCACTGGGATAACTAAGTCGTAAGATTATGAGCTAATCATAGGTATGAATTAAGACAATTCCATGTTTCCTTGTCATCCTAGCTACATATTAACGTCAAAAACTATTCTTAATTACTACTTTGTTAGAAATCTTGCTCATAATTCAATACTTTTTCTTTCCAAAGAACATATATTCCTATTCAGGAAATTCCATTTTTATGCAAAATGTTGCACTCTACATTGGGATTTTTTAGTTTCTAAACACACTTCAATTCTGAGGCAGGTTTCCTTTTCATTTGCATGTGTCCTATCATCTCTCTACCTTCCATAGCAATTCATAAGTGACAGAACATATTGCCCTCAATGAATCAAGTTCTATTGTTGCAAAGCAAATGACAATAAAAGCTAACTAAAACAAGTAAAAAAGAAAAAGGGAAAATAACTACTCTCACAGAACAATACAAGTATTAATCCTTTTCCAATTCTTATCAAAACCACAACTTCCTCTCCAATTATTTAAAAAAAAAAAACTTAGATTTGAACAGAATTCTCAACTTGATTTGCCACCAACAACCAATTACCACATTAAAAAGAAAACATGAATACAAACAAAAATTAAAGAATTTATATTGATACACAATAAAAATAGAATCTTTGACAAACCTTCAAAACAACTTCCATGGCATTAGTAATCCCAGAAAGCCAATCACTATTTTGCTTTGTTGAGCTAACTGTATCAACTGGAGAAGAAGTAACTGCAGCATCAGCTAGGGTGTACATAAACCCTTCAGCTCTTTCAATCAATTCTTTAATCATCACCTCAGCATCACCCGGGTCAGGAATTGGTACCTGACCCAATCCGAATCGGGTCACACCAAGACTGCCCCTCAAAAAGGGTCTCTGGATAGTAAAATTACTCAAATGGGTTCTATGGAAAACTGGGCTACGGGTTCGTGTTCTATCTGGTAATGGAGATGATACTAAGCATGGTCCAAGTGGATAAAACAAAGTTGTCATTTTTCTGTATTTATTTCTTTGTTTTTTCTTTATAGGGTATGAAT
This sequence comes from Penstemon davidsonii, assembly GCA_034814905.1. Taxonomy (NCBI): domain Eukaryota; kingdom Viridiplantae; phylum Streptophyta; class Magnoliopsida; order Lamiales; family Plantaginaceae; genus Penstemon; species Penstemon davidsonii. The sequence continues at coordinate 31,373,480 of JAYDYQ010002533.1, read as the reverse complement.
AAATTCCCTAGAAATTGGACAAAGGTTAAGAACTTAAATGAAAGGGGGTTGTGAAGATGTGTATGTTTATTCCCAACTGGAAGTTTTGAAGGTTTTAGGTGTTAGGGGGGTTTTGTAGAAGATGGGTGAAGAAAAGGGTTTTCCTTTTTCTTTTCTCCCTAAAATAGGAATATGTTTACCAGAATACATACGTGGAAGAATGTCCAATTGTACACCAAATTCCTTGTCTATTGGAGACGAGGGTGATTTAAGTCATGACTTTTTGGTGTTCGTACATTTACAATTCGTGAAATAATCTCGATTTGCGTAATGTTGTTTGTTTGGATTTTGAGAGAGTGGTTTGAGAAATAAAGTAGGTGTAGGTTTTTTTGGAATAGTTGGGTTGTAGGTGTAAGATGTGTAAGACTTTATGTCAAATCATATTTGTTATGTGAGATAAATTGTGTAAGAGATAGATTACTTTATGTCAAATCAAAGTAGAGTTTGTATATGTTTTGTTTAGAGATAAGAAAATTGTTGTTTGTTTGGCTTTTGAAAGAGTAGTTTGAAAAAATTAATGGATGAAAAATTTATTTCGAAAAATAAAAAACATGTTTGTTTGGCATTTCCCAAACACGAAAAAATTCTGAGAAACGCCAAACAAACAGGCCCATTCAGTTTTGGGCAATTGGGCTATTGTAATAATACTAACTTTTGTAATTTGAAAAATTTACATTTTCTAAAGTTAAAAGTGTAATTTCCGATAGGGGTGTGCATGATATTGAAATATCAAGTTTCCAAAAAAAATCGTACTAGATTAAAAAATCAAACTTCAGCAATATATTCTACTCTACTCAATTTATATTTTCAATTATGTTATATAATATACTTAAAAATAAATTACATTTCATATATTTAGATAAAATGATTAAAAAACACTATAAGTAACATATAAAAAATTTTGAGATCCTTCGACTTATGGGGCTCTAGGCTATCGCCTGGTTTGTCGTTGGCCCTAGCTTTACCCAACTCCCTTTTATTTGTTTCAAAAGAATAGGATAGAGGATTGCTAATATGTGTTTGGGGCAATATTTTTAAAATCGGATCGAACCGGCCGGTTCGACCGCAAATCGGAGGTTGGTCCGGTTCGATTTACCCCCTAAAATCGCTTGACTAAAAAATCAGACTTAACTGAGTTGAACCGGTCCAAAACCGGTGAACCGACGAACCGATTTGGGCCGGTTCAACCCGATTCTGAATTTCCCTTTTTCATTCTTTTTTTTTTCGATTTTTTAAATTTTTTTAATGTTAAAAATAAACTAAAAAATCGTGTAGAAGGTGGGAAATGAAGTGTTTTTTTGAGACATCCCAAAAAATAAATAGGAACAAAAGAAACTGCAGCAGACAGTGACTAATTTCTGAAATTGAATTAAACAAATGCCTTAATTAAATAGAGAGACATCATAAAATCTTTGGTAACTCCAAACAAACGTATGAAACCAATTCCCATTGATGATAAGAAAAACCTTGTGGGGCATCTTAATACAAGGTCTATATCTCACCAATCACACCCTCTAGATAAGAAAAAGAATCAAGAATTCCCATTGGCTCTCATTGATCACTTCCATTAATTCTTATTTCCAATTTAATTTCAAATAAGCCTCAAAACCATTATTGTTCATCAAGCAAATCAAAATGGCATCCACAATGGCGGCTACATCAATGGCCATGCTTACTTCCAACTCCTTCAACACAAACACAAAATGCATTAAGCCCTCAAAACCACTCCTCTCCTTTCAAAACCTACCAACCTCAACTCCACTACCACAAACCACCGCTACCGCAACCGCCATTGCCGGAGCCATATTCTCCACCCTTTCCACCGCCAACCCCGCCTTCGCCGCCCAACAACTAGCCGAGATAGCCGATGGCGACAACCGTGGGACCGCCCTTTTACTCCCTTTAGTCCCTGCAGTGCTCTGGGTACTATACAACATATTGCAGCCAGCACTTAACCAGATTAACAGAATGAGGAGCAGTAAAGGTGTCATCATCGGACTCGGGCTAGGCGGGCTTGCTGCTTCGGGCTTCCTCCACCCGTCGGAGGCTTCTGCCGGAGAAATTGCTGCCGTGGCTGAGGCTGCAGCCGATAACAGGGGACAGCTTTTGTTGTTTGTGGTGGCACCTGCTATTGTTTGGGTGTTGTACAATATTTTGCAACCTGCTTTGAACCAGATTAACAGGATGAGATCTGAGTAAGAAAATTGCATGTAAAATTGTACCATTTTGTTAATGAAACAATTGTGGATTTTATAATTAATTATTGCTAGCTGCACTGGGATTAAATTTTTATAATAATTTACTAATAAATAATAGTGCTGAATATTGGTAAACTCCGAAATTAGAAAAATGTTATGTTATGCCAGGACTATTCTGCACATATGACATATTGTAATTCGGTTTTGGTATCTTATATTTATATCTTGTTATTGGTTGAAATTTTTGAGATTTCTTCTACATATTTGAAAATCAGTTGAAAAGATTTAGATATATTTTGATTAAAAAAAATTATATTATAAAATTTTATAAATTTCTAAAGAAACCAATTATATTATATTGGAAAAATTGCAGAAATGGTCCGTAACTATAGCTTGCTGCCAAAAAAATCCTCTAATTTTGTGGGATGACAATTGAGTCCTATAACTAAAATAATTTGATAATTTATCTTATTTTGGCCAGAATTAGGGTTACTTCCTTTGTGTCCGCCAAGCCACCCGCCCTTTCAACGCGAAAAATTAACCCCTTATTGATGTGCACTCTAACTTAGATTCAATTATTACTCAATGTAATATTTTAAGGTATTCAAGTAATACCAAAATTATTACCAACATGAAATTCAAGTAATGGAAACCAAACTAGTATGACAAAATGAATTCCTTGAGGCATTTGGTCGAAACTATCGAATAACAATAACGAAAGCAATTGCAATTATATAAGCTCAACATAAACTTCAAAAGTAGCTCAACAACAGTTCTCATAGTTGCACAAGTATACATGCTTAATTATAACCAAGATTTCAAGAGTACAAGGATCAAAATATGACCAATATTTACATGTAAGCTCAAAATTACATGAAAACCAACAAGCTCAAAATAATTATAAGCAAGGGAAAAACACTTTTGATACCAAACTTTAGTCCAAAAAACACATTTGATACCAAGCTTTTTGAAAAAACACATTTCATACCATGATTCATACCCTCTTGACACATTTAGTTTTTCTGATCAATTTTCGGACGGAATTCAACACGTTCGCATTAAGTTAACAATGGTGGGCCTTTAAAACCCGTGCATGCATGTTTTCCCTCCCATTGTCAACTTAATGAGCACATGAGCGGCACGTGCTGAATTCCTTCCGAAAATTGACGTCAAAACTGAATGTGTCAAGAGAGTGTGAATCATGGTATGAAATGTATTTTTTCGGAAAATTTGGTACCAAATGTGTTTTTTGGACTAAAGCTTAGTATCACAAGTATTTAAAGGATTTTTTGCTAGCGAACTTTAGTTATGGGGTCATTTTGCAATTTTTCCTTAAGTTAGAGTCCACATGAACTTTCCACGTGGAAGGGGCGGGTGAATTGACGGACACAGTGAAAAAATCGTCAATTTAGGCCCAAAAAGGAATAAATTGCTAAATTAGCTTAGCTACATGACTTAATTGCTAGCCTGAAAAGTTAAAGGATTTTTTTGTTGTTGAGCTTTAGTTACGTGACCATTTTTGCAATTTTCCCTTAAGTTAGAGTACACATCAACTGTACACAGTGTAAGGGGCGGGCGACTCTTCAGACACAGTGGAAGAAATCCCTAATTCAGGCGAAATATTACTAAATTGCCAAATTATTTTTACTACGTGATTTAATAATCCCATCCCAAAATTCAAGTAACTAATAATTTACAGTTGATTTGTTTTTTATTTCCCACAATTGTTATATATATATCAATCCACTAACTATTACTATTTGAACTCAAAATTAGTTCAACAATTATAAAATTAAGGAGAAAAATCTAAAAAAGTTAAATGAGTACCACAATAGTCTTATATATGTTTCACCAACACCCTCAAAACCACTAAACCCTTGATGTCACCATGTGAATCATGATATCAACTAATTTATAAGTGGTTTAATCTTCTTTATAATTCAATTCAGTCTCTTTCACATATGTTTGCCATCTAGAATCCTCTATCTATCCTTCATTTTTTTTTTATTATCTCCAATGTAATCATTTACAATATGATATTATCAATTAAACTTCAAAATAACACTTAACTTTTTCGTTCTTATACTTTTTTCTTTTCTAAATTATATCTTTCAAACCTTACGCTTCTGAAGAATATAATTTGCGTGTAGTGGAAGGATAGTTAACCAATTATAATACTGCCACCAAACTCCTTTCAATAGGAGTGCATTTTCTAAAATAATATGAATCAAAGGTGCCGTTGTAATGGTGAGAAATTCAAATGATGCGCTAGTAGGAGTGCATTTTCTGAATAATATGATATATTTTTGAATATGTTTTATTTTATTTTTTAAAAATCTAATTTTATTATATATGTTAAATAACAAATAAGATAAATGTGAATTGAGGAAAATATACATGTGTAGTGCATGTCCTCTAGCATCTAAGTGCTCGTATTAATTGATGGAGTGTTCCGGGCTAGCTAACGCACACCTCGATCTTCTAATTCCACGTACTTGTTTCAACATCCTGCAAACGCAATAATCAAGTAAGTCACAAATGTGATAGTTGACCCCAAGGGTTGGAATCCACAAAATAAAGGAAGGGAACAAGATGTATTACTTAACCACTGAGCCAACCCCTGAAGTTTTAGTATAAGTGTCACATGTATCATATAATTTGTCACTAGCTAGCTCTTTAGAAATATTATCAAATCACAATAAAAATGTAATATATATTGCACATGGTAAATGTATTCGCCAAAATTCAATCTACACCATAAAGTAAAGTGAACTTTTCTCGAGACTCGACGACTATGACACCCAAATTATTCAAAAGTTAATTAATTTTTCATGTTATTAACACCAAATTAACATGTAATTGCATGGTTTGTTATATTTTTAATAAATTAAATGTGACATAGCCAGACCCGAACCCGGTCACAAAGGGAAAGCATCACCTTAATTATATATAGTACTTGATTAGCTGTTAGAGGCCTGATCTATAGCCATAAAGTTTTTTCCACACTATACTCATTAACTTAAGCTATAATGCACCACCACTATAGGGTCTATCGTGCCTTTTAATTCAGACCATAGATCAAATAATACGCGTTCACAACAACAATACCAAATAAGGAGTTTTGGCCCAATAATTAAAAAAAATTATTTTCAAAATTATTTTAACAACACTTAATTTTAGTAAAATCAGTTCCAAAAAAGTCAACTTTACAGAATCGAGTCTACATTTTGTTACAGTATTAGTTTCAAGAAAAACCACATATTAAAAATTTATTTTGTGATATGTTTTGATCAATTAAGTATTAAATAATTATTTTTTGAATCTTCACAAAAAAATAGTCGAAAATATTTAAGAAACATTTACAAAATAAATCAAAAAGCCTATCTGTACTTTTATAAATTGACTAAAAATATAAAATTTTCGGTGCTTTTGGCAAGGCATCAAAAGTTAGATACATGAGAAGAACCATACGTATATAATTAATTAATTCTAATTGATATGTCAAACGTTTCCATCAATCACAATAAAATAATTAAAAATATTAATTTACAAACACCTATAAAATCTCAACACACACACACAAATCATTAACATAATATTGATCCTCCAATAAATAGAAGCCATCCATTGCCATCACAATTTGGTATAATCGCCAAGCTTTCTTCTTACACATGTAAAATTTGCATGCAAATCATTCTCCACTTGTTCTCTTCTCTTTAGAAACTCAGATATGCAAAAACATCTCTGTAATAAAAGCTTCACATATATTCAATAATAAACAATTAAATCATGCAGCATAAAAAATGAAACTTACCCACAAAAAATCCAAATTCTTCATCATATTATTCTTCCTCCTCTTCATACCTCTATTCTTCCTTTTCATTTCCCAACAAACCACCACCACCACCACCAAAAACCCATCTCCCTCTTCCATTCCGGGTATCAAGATCCGACCCGGATTCACATCCTACGACTCCTACATCAAACACCAGCTCAACAAAACCCTCAACCCGAGACTTCGAGAAATATGGAAAACCCGGGACTGGACCCGCAAAATTCAAGTCTTCTCATCATTTTTCAACGATCTTAAACAAAAAAGGTTGTTGTCAAACACTTCTAAAGCTCTATGCGTCGGGGCAAGGATGGGTCAAGAAGTGGAGGCTTTGAGACGGGTCGGAGTATCCGATTCGATAGGGATTGATCTCGTGCCATCTCCACCGTTGGTTGTGCATGGAGACTTTCATCGACAGCCGTTTGATGACGAGACTTTCGACTTTGAATTCTCTAATGTGTTTGATCATGCATTGTATCCGGAGAAATTTGTTGGGGAGATCGAACGGACATTGAAGATTGGTGGTGTTTGTGTTTTACACGTGGCGATATCTACGCGGTCGGATAAGTACTCGGCTAATGACTTGTTAAGTGTTGACCCACTTAAGAAGTTGTTTAGGAGATCCAAATTGGTTCATGTTCGGAAGGTTGATGGGTTCGGGTTGGATACTGAGATTGTTTTTAAGAAAATTAAATGATTTCTTTTTTCGTTTTGAATTTATTTCTTCATATTGATTTCGAGATTCTTCTCATGACATGTGAACTTTTAAACGAGTACTTAGTTGATTAATTTGTATTATTGTAAATGTGAAAATGATTTGATTATATGTAGTTACTCATTAGCTTACTAAATTTGAATTACTTCTAACTTATGAACCAGACTTGTATAAGATAGGAATTAAAAAAAATATTAGGTTGAGTATGTCTTGTTTGATATTCAACCTTGATCCCCAATAAACATGTCCGATAATTGATTCATCGCCCAACAAAAAAATCCCAAAATAAACATTTCACAAATTTGCTATTGGGTACAACAAATATCCAGCATGCAGAATAAGAAGCTTTAAAGTAGCATAATAGATAAATATACCACAATAAGATGGAAGAAGTGGTCCTATAAACCGCATACATAACTTGCAACAAAAAGATTAACTTGGGCAGGACTACAAAATTCCCAAGTGCTGGCTTTAATTCTCATTGGTTGGGATCTTGACTTTCAGGAACAAATTCAATCTGCTGACTTTCGTTCTGCTCGAGTTCACTTTGTGAGGAGGCTATGCGCTTCTTTGCCTTCTTGAATTGCTTTGAGCTTCTCAGAATCATTTCCATTGACATATCCTTTGTGGCAGAAAGGCTGTTTCCGGTGAAGTCCACAATTAATAAGTACAACTGGATAATTACATGCACAAAGGGCTCTTATACGATTCAAAATATTATGCACAATGTTGACGTTAGCCTGCAAAACTTATACGCTTGCTTACATAAAATTCCTACATGCATCATGACTAGCCATGCCATGTAGAAACAAAAAGTTGAAAGTGAAGTTATATTTTGGGATTAATGAGACAGAAATTCACAGTTCCCTCTACATTGCATGAGATGTGATCTTTTCACGATTTCTTTTCTTGTTTGGTAAATTTTATTTTTGGTGCTTGAGCACAAAATTTGAAGTATACATTTAGTAGAAAACTCCATCAAATGGGCGCTTCAATATCACAATGAAATGTTTATTTTGAATGTTGTACTGACTGACCAACATGTTAAACGTAATTCAGGAACCACACTGGATACATAGTGGCCACATAATAATCAAAGAGACAATGAGCAGAATACAGAAAGAGAAAATCTTTTCGGTTGGTTAATGTAATCATCAGGCAATGTCAGACATGTATTCAAGAAATTGCTCTGTTGATATGACAAAGTTGCTATCACCAGACAAAATCAACATAATGCAAAAAGCAGAGGTATATACTGTTAACTAGGTATGACAAACAGATTGGAAGCATGAAGGGTTTCAATAAGTAATGGACTTACTCAAACTTTGACATGCTTGATCTTTGTTTTTCTTCAGTGGATCCTGTGACATTAAATATAAATGTTACTAGAAGCCCAGAAAAAAAAAATGTAAGTGATTATGAAAAATAGATTTTGAATACCATTTCCAGTTGAATTATGGCTCGTGTCACTTTCCCCTTCTGAGTGGCCTGACTGAGATGAACTATCTGATGGACTACAGGTGGTAGCGTCTGAATCCACAGTTCCATTTGTATCACCAAAATCTTCACCACTGTTATCTTGAAATATCAATCCTGGTTTTGTCAACAAGGTTTTCTTTTGTGGAGTTTTGAACACCCTTTTATGAGTACCAGAACTTTCATAACTATCATCCTGAAAAATTGAACCTGGTATTTTGAACAAGTTCTTACTTTCCGGTGGCAATTTTTTATCTCCTTTATTTTTGAGAAATGTAGTGGACCGCCCCGAGCTTGATTTAGCCAAAGATGCCTTCTTCTCTTTGGTCTGCATCTCTCTAGGACTTGAACCTATCAACCCATTTCCAGAAACAGCTACAGATGTATTGATGGAATTAGAAATGACTGAATTTTGATCAGAATTCAGTGCAGAGTCTCTCTTGCCACTAGCACGCTTAACTCGGGATTCATTTTCACTTTCCTGGTCATTTGATTTGGGCAAGTTCTGTAATTCAGTTGAGTTGCTTACTAAAGGTAAGCCAAGTTTTTTGACCTTTCTCCCAGTTTTCAGAGCACCAGTTGATTCGGTTGGTTCTTTCACCTTGTTACCAGAACCAACTTTATCCTGGGAACTGCCATGCACAAAGTACTGCTCAAAATTAATGCCTTGATCATCAGTATCAACGCTCTTATGCACCTCAAGTTTTTCTTCACTTTTATCAGGAATAACTTGGGATGAGGCAACATGTCCCAACTTCTGTTCAGAATTTGCAAAACTAGTCGAATTTTTCTTGGTTGCTATTTCAGCATCAACTTTTTTATCCTTGATTAGCGAGTTTTCCTGGACATCTGATGCAGTAATTTGACTCGTCTTTCTTTTATTTTTATCTTTTTTCTCCTTATTTCCTGTAATCTTGCTATGTTTTTCTTCCTGATTGGACTCCATAATCTGCTTTTCTTTTTCTAGAACAGGAAATTCTGCATTCGAGTTACCAGTACTTTGGTTCTTTTTCCTTGTTTTTTTCTTACCAGTACCAGCATCTCCCAAAGTTTCCTCAGTTTGAGTCAAACTCCGATGATCTGTCTCACCTTCATTAGCAACCCAGACTTTCTCACTCGCATCTGCAGCATCAATATTCGACAATTTCATTGAGACATCTTTGTCTGGATGGTACAAGATGCTTTCTGTCTTGCCAGTTTCTCCCGTGATATGATCAGTTGATGAATGATTCAAAACTGAAGAACCACTTGGGACATTATTAGTTTGCACCGTGACTGAATTCTCCATATTAGTGTCAGCAGACCTCTTTCCTTTCTTTTTCTTCTTCCTACCGTCATTAGAGATTATTGGTTCTATAACAACATTTGCACTCAACAATTTTGGCAAAGGGCTTGTTTCTTTTATACTTGAATCTGGATCAACAGAATCCGAAGTTTTGTCGTATGACGACAGCATCATATCGTGATCTTGGTTTAGAGACACCTGATTTTCTTCTTCCATTTTCTCGGATTCACCTTTTCCAGTCTCATGCTCCATCGATGATAAACCCTGGACTTTTGCAGCTGTTTTCTTGGATTTCTTTTTCTTTCTCTTAATCCCATCAGATTTGGCATCTTCCATTGTACCACTGGTATCAAGCAATTTAGCAGAAAGATTTAGTTCATTGACAGTCACACCCTCAACATGCTGAGATGGAATATCTTGGTCAAGTTCATTTTCAGACATGCTAGTTTTAAACTCAGGAATCACACTTTCCAACACGGTGTCCTCTTTTCCTTTATCAGAAGCCAGAAGAATTTGAGAGTTCCAAGTACTCTTTTCTGCTGCAGCAGGTACACATGTTCCCTCATTAGCTTCATCTTTCCTAGCCTCATACTCAGTATTTGATGTATCTTGAACTTTTGCAGCTGTCCTCTTAGCTTTCCTCTTCTTCATATTTACATCAGATTTGGCATATTGCATTTCACCACTGCTATCAACCACTTCGGATGAAAGATTTGGCTCTTTGACTATAACACCCTTCAAATGATCCCTTGGAACATTTTGCCCAAGTTCATTTTCAGATTTTTTAGTTATTGAATTCTCAGGAACTACATTTCCCAAGCTGGTTTCCTCCTTCCCTTTATCAGAAGCTAAAAGATTTTGAGAGTTCACAATGCCTCCTAAGTTAATCTTGTCTCCTTCCGGAAGTCTACGTGTTCCCTCTGAGCTGTCACCTTTCATAGTCTCACGTTCTAAATCCCATGTATCTTGAATGTTTGCAGCTGTCTTCTTAACTTTCTTTCTCTTCTTATTTCCAGCAGATATGGTAGATTGCATCGTACGACTGCTATCAATCGATCTGTCCAACAGATTTGGTTCTTCAATTGTAACATCAACAGAGTGGTCAGTTGGAACATTTTGTCCAAGTTCATTTTCAGATTTTCCAGCCATAGAATTATCCGGAACAACACTTTCCAAAATGGTGTCCTCTTTTCTTTGATCAGGTATTAAAAGACGTTGATTGTCCAAAATGCCTCCCAAATTACGCATTTCTTCTGCAGCAGGTACAACTGTTTCCTGAATGCTTACACCTTTCCTAGCCTTACGTTCCATATCTGTAGCTGCCTTCTTAGCTTTCTTTTTCCTAATACTTTTCCCATCAGATTTGGCATCTTCCACTGAACCACTGATATCAGTTATTCTATCTGAAAGATTTGAATCTTTAAGGGTAACAGCATCTGAATATTTGGTTGGAACATTTTGGCGAGGTTCAGTTTCAGATTTTCTTACTAAAAGATTAGCTGGAATTAGACAAGACAACATTGTGTCCTCTTTCTTATTATCGGAAGCTAATATACTTTGTGAGTTCACTCTTCCTAAATCAGTCATTTCTGCTGCAGCATGTACAACCGTTCCTTCAAAAGCAACCATGTTGTCAATATTGTGCTGATCATTCACTACACATGAAACTTCAGCGGCTGCCTCAGTAGGTTTCCCTTGTTGCTTGTATCCGAGCATACCTACCGGAGCTTCTTTAACTGCATCAACAACCATTGAATTCCCTGAGCCAACAACCTCGGGTTCCATACTAGAACTATGATGTACATCATCATTGTGCCTCATTTTACGCTTCTTCTTGGCAGGAGACTCAGTTTCCATACAATTTTCTGCTGACTTATAATTGCTAGGAGAATCTACAGTCTTTCTTAAAGATTTCTCAGCCTTAAGCCCAGCCGTCATTTCTGAATCGCCATTGTTATCAGTACCACCACCATCTCGCAAGGACATTAGGGTGAGGGGTATCCTATTCAAATCAGTAGTATCCCTTACATCTATCTTCGGACTACTTGTGCCAGGCTCCAAGTAGTTTTGGTTTAAGTTACACGTCAAAGTGCTAGAAGCATCTGCTGAAAGAAACCAATTTCCTTTTACCCCGTGAAACACGCTACAAACAAGCATGAAATCCGGCAAACTATAGTAATTCCCTCTACGTTTTACCTGCCCAGATTACAAAAGATAATCAGCAAGAGGCATTAGTATTATTACACTACTAATGTTTATCTAAAGCAACGTATATACCTTCAAGGAATTGATCTTTATTTCTCCAAATTGTGGAAAGCACTGCATGTGCTCCAACACCATTTTCTCTGCATACACAAACAATCACATTAACAATATTATAACCTTTTCCTTAAACAAATAAATCATGTTTGCACTCTGATTAACCCTCTTACAATCGAAGTTAACAAAATTATTCATAAAAATTCTTTCCAAAGCTTCAATCTCTATCTTAAGTAAGAACTCAAGCAAGTAATGTCTAATGCAAACATGTTAAACATAATCACATTTTAATGTAGAGAAATGAATCATAAAATACGTTTATTTTGTAAAAGAGAAAAATACGTACGGTTGAAATTTGATACTGTATCGGATTTAGAGACAAGCAATGCTAGGTGGGTGTCGAGACTGGTATCAACGAACACTGGGTTGTGCTCCGCCGCCGTTGTTAGTGATGCACCATCGGAATCCGACTCACGACGTCGTTTCGCCATCACAGATTAGAAATTAGTCGTCGTCTCCGGATGCAGAAGCGGCGCTGAGGGTTTTGGGGGGGTTTAGAACAAATAATTTCCGACCAAAAATGTATGTTAAAAAAAACAATAAAATAAAATATTCAAAAGAAAATATATAGAAAGTGGATTAAATGGACCTGGATAAATATATGGGCTTAATTATATTTTCTAATTGGGCTGGATACGTATGTGCCCTTTAACTAGAGCCGGATAGGCAGAAGTAGGTTTGTTGATGGGTTGGATTCTGGTCGGATCAGAACCATCCATATTCGGCTCCATTTATATCGGATCGGATTATATCGGATTTGAATTTTGTTTGAATTGTGTTCGAATCTATATTTTTTTAATTCAAGGGATCTTGATCGGATTTGGTCGGATATCGTTGTTTTTTCAGATCCAATAAAATCTTCATTTAAAAAATTACATTAGTATTTTTCCTAAAACAAGTGTATTAACTTTACAATTTTATTTAATTTTAGCTCACAAGTTCAAACTTTCTTTACTAATATTCATATTTTTAGATGAAAATATTCGTTTAAATAAATTTATAAACGAGTTATAAATTACTATTTTCTTAAATTGATAGTGAAATATTATTATTTTTACTATTTTTATAAATAAATATTATGTATATATATATCATTCTTTTTATTTATTGTCGGATACGGATCTTTAATAGATTTGATCTACCTAAATCCATATTCGCTCCATGTGTTTCGGATTACGGATCATTATAATCGGATCAGGTCCATCCAATCTCTCACCAAAAAATTATCTAATAAATCAGACCGAATTCGAATTGAAATCTGCCCCATTGACAACCCTAGGCAGGGGCGGGGCCAGGAATTTAAACCAAGGGGGGCGAGATTAAAGTGAAAATCTATTTATCTCTATCATATTATTATTCCTAAAAAAAAAATTAACTTGCAATATTCATGTGACATTGTTTTCAATACGTCTATAATTTTATAATGATTTGTATAAAAAATCATTAGACATTTTCATATTATGAGATAAGCAGTCATTAGACGTAAGGAAAATATAAAGTAATTTGATGAAAATTGAATATCAACAACTAAAATTTAATTTACTTAGACATCCTAAATTGTGTCTACGTTCTTTCATGAAATCAGATGATTTTACCCATATAGTTTGTCAAGAAATAAAAAAATAGATCAAGCAAGTCATCAAACATAATATAAAATTGTAGAAATAAAATTTATCTCCCAAGTAATAAAATTAAGAATAAATTTAAATATTCATGATTTAAAGTTTTAGAATAACACCTTTTTTTTATAATATTTTGATGATTAATCTACCTACTTTGTGAAAAAAAAAAAAGGAAAGAATAACTATCTAACTAGAAGTTTAATAAGGAAATTACGTTTATTTGCAAGAATTTTTAACCAACTAAAATAATTGTAGAAGTTTACTATAGTAAGTGAAGAATAAATAGGAGTATTATATTGTAGGCTCTATTTTCAATGAACCAAGTATTAATCACTTTGGAGGCTTGGATATTGGCTAGGATTAGAAGACCAATTAAAAAAAACTAGAACCAGGTAATTAATACACTTAGACTAGAAAATAAGTAATGGGCTGGCACCCGCACCCCATGTCTCGCCGCTCCTGACCCTAGGTAGATAGCTAGATAGATTTCTTGTAAGTTGTTGGATCTATTCGAATACAAGTACATATTTGACCCAGTTTTAAATTATAACCCCTATTTTTTTTATTTTTTTTTTGTGTAATGGTGTATTCATCATTACATCAAACACTATATCAAATTACATTGGTATCAAAATAAACTAATTATAAATGCTAGTATTAAACTAGAGAAAATACCCACATTAATGGGAGCTGAACCCATGACCTCTTGAGTTAAATCTAAAATCTATAATAGATTTGACACATATACAAACTATTTTTTCTCTCTATAAAAACATGAATTTGAAACCTATTATAATTCATCAAAAAAGAAAAATATTACCTACTTTTTTCAATTGAAATTTCAACATTCAAACTCAATCAAGATCATATCTCAACTTTTTAAAATCATAAAAGTCAATATCCAAATCCAGTCCAAATGGTATTTCAAAGTTTTCATTAAATCTATCCAAACCATTTTTTAAAACAAAAATCAAGGAAAATCGAGCCAAAATCAATCCATATAACCCTCGATTTTGGCTTGTTTTTAATGAGCTTTGGTTTTCAAAATATTATTGGTATGGGTGGTTTCGACGAAACTTTTGAAACATGATTTGGAATAAGTTTGGATATTGAGTTTTGTAAGTTTTGAAATTTTGAGATATGAGTTGAACTAAGTCTGGATGTTCCGGTTTGGGAATAAAAATAGGTGATAAGTGTCAAATCAAAGTCTTTTATGAACTTTGAAAATGTAAAAATAGGTCGTATGCAGGTGCCAAATAATTATTTTTGTAGAGTTTGAGAAAATAAAAGTAAGTGGTAGGTTATAATAGGTTTCAAGAAAGATTACATTAATTAATACCTTTATATGAATATTTTATCTTAAGAATTGACGATCGATCAACATGAATTTAAAAAACCAGTAGTATATTTCAAAAGAAGTGTTATTTGAGGAGCTTGATTTTGGTAAGATCTTAATTCTGAAACGAAAATTTGTATGATTTTCAAGGAATCATCACCATAGAATAGTTTTTTCAGTGAATTAATTAGTGTGGTCACATTACACTTTTTCCAGCAACTAATAGTTACGTGGCAGTTATTTTCAGAATTAACATTCGAAGATAAAATTCTTGTGGTATATATACAAAGAATTAATGGCTGATGTATTATAGTACAGGCAAATTAAAGGAATATACTATATATAATACCTTACTTGCATGTAACCTGCTCATTTCGAAGTACATTGTACATTCTGGATAGAAATTTATAGTGGCAAGTACAAGTCCACAAAGGTAAAAAAAAAATATAATGAGACGTGTTTTAACACTATATTGAACTTAAGAGTTACTAATAAAAAAATATATACGCGACATACTTTGACACATAAAAATCATATATATATGCTGAAATATATATGTATCAAATTTCTCAACAATTATATTCTCAATTAAACAATTAGCAAAGTAATGGAGTAATATGATTATATTATGTTTCTAGACCTATAGTTTTACAAGTTCCATATTGCTAACTAAATGGAAGAAAATATAAAAAGAAAAGCTAATATATAGTATCATTGTAATAAAACATAAATTCTAGATGACGATATAGGTACAATTAATGTTCATACGGACATATATAAAAGCTTCAACTACCTATTTACTAAACCATGTTTAAATTTATGAGTAGTTAATTTTTGGGGCACCTAATTTTCACATTCTTATTAAGATTTGCCTTTTTGTTTGTACGATCTATGGCAAGACAAGAAGAATTTGGAAAGTTGCATTTAATTAATTAACTATATGTCATGCATGGCAACCAACTCATGTGGTCCGCATGAATATGAAGTGCAACAAATTCAATCTACTTTTTATTACTCGCTCTTTTAATTTTTTTTAAATAAAAATTGCATATCTTGAACTAATTTTCTTTTGATTTGGTCGATTAGTCGGAAATGGAGTTGGAGTAATCCGATTCGATGATAGCTTCTTCAAAGAACTCTAATTCAACGCTCATGTGCCCGTTAAGTTGACAATGGGAGGGAAAACATTCAATTTTATCCCTAGTGACTTTTTACGTTATAACTAATTAATCGTAATAATAAGATTATTTCAAATAAAATAAAAGTTTTACTTACAAAAAAACAAATCCAATTTTTTTCCTTATAAATTACGTGCAGGAAATTCAAGACATTAAATTAGTAATTAATAATAGATGATGGAAGAAGCATGTAGACTAGTTACAGCAAGGAAGGAGGACCTCCATTCGCAAGCAATATCTTTCAAAATTCATTGCACTGAAATTAAAGGGCCCTCAGAGTATAGAGCTTTTGTTTGTTTCTGAATTATGATATATTGACGGTTGATAGATTTTTAATCTATACGATAATATTGATATCTTATCTTATCTTATATATATATATATAGGAGAATGGTCTTTTGACCGAATTGTATAATTTTGACTGAATGGTGAATTCTTAGAATTTTGAATTATTTTATTCTTAATTTTTGATTGGTTGGTGATTTCTCTTACAAATTAGGAAGGTTTAAAAGAAAAATAGTTACATTTTAATAATAAATATTAACTACACCAATTAAAAACAAATTTAGTTTAGTAACTCCCATGCATGATTTCACCATACGTTAAGTTGGGTGCAATTTATTTTCGGCAACACCCAAATATAAACAAATTAATCTATCTAAATACTAAAAGTTCATATTAATTGGTTCATTGTTTTCAAATTAAAATTTAAAAATTCCTATAAACCAGCCTATAATTTTTGAATTTCTGAAATCACTTCCCTGATAAACATCATAACATAATCTTTTTTTTAATCATCATAACGTAGTTTAGATTCAAGCAATTATATGCAAGCCTAAATCCATTCCATGAAAAAGTACATAATTAATTTCTTTTACCTAATTGTACGTCTAGATACATGACCATGGCATGCATAAAACATGAAAAGCGTAACGGATTTCTACCATAAAAAATGTAACTTTCTATATATATGCAACAAACGTTTTTCTCTATTAATTATTCCCTACTGTTATGGAAATTAATTAGCAATATATTTTGAATCCTTGCCATTGCTATATATATTCTTCATTTCTTCTTCTGCAAACTATACGAAACTAGCACAAATAGTAAGATATGGTATAAATATATATATATATATATATATATATATATATATATATATATATATATATATATATATATACTTATTTTTGTGTAAATAAAATGAATCCTAACTTAATATTTGTTTTGTGTTCTTTGTAGGTTGATTAATGATAACTAAGAAAGTTCAGACGTTGTCGAAAGTCTCCATTCCATTTTTTCAAAGGTTGGTCTCCCTCGATAACCCTCCTACCTTTTTATTGATTCGTCTATTTTTTATATTAATATTTCCTAGATTTAATATTGAGGTTTATTTAATTATTTTCTGCGAGGAAATTCACTCTAAATATATAAAACATAATGTAATGATAATGTTGTCATAAAAAATTCACGTTTGTTTAAAGCTTTGTCCATTTGCACTTTGCAATTTCGCATTGTACATATTATGTATCATATTTATATAATCAAGTATTAACATTTTTAACATTAAACAACTTAGCCAAAGGAATCATCTGGAAAGAAATATACCCATATATGTATCTATTCATAGAAGTGGGATATTTATTGATTGTTAATATAAAAACCCTTAATTACATAAAAAATAAAATTGGTGGATTTTTAATATTTTGTAGATTTTTATTTTATTTTATAGAATATATTTTAATAATTACAATATTCATCGTTAATTAGCTTAAACGAAAAGAGTTATAAAGTTAATATGTGTAAAATACGGAAGAGTGTGGTATTTTAATGTAATCAACTTAGTCAAAGGAGTTATAAAGTTAATATGTCTAAAATATGGAAGAGTGTGGTATTTAAACTGTAATCAACTTAGTCAAAGGAGTTATGGAAATAATTTTACACATGTGAAAACCAAATTCTTGATTGCTAATTCTCGGTTCAACACCATATCCGATTCAAGGGCTAATTTAGTTTCCATAATTTGGAGGAGATTGATCTCGCTCAAAAAATTGGGGAGAATGAAGCTTGAAAATGAAGTACGGAATGGACGCAATTGTGAAGGGGTCAATTTTTTACCAACAAAAAAGTGAAAAATTGGTTTCAAAGTACATTCTATTTTAACTAAGTGTATGATCCTATAATGATTTTTGTTCAACTTTCTGTAAAGCATTTTAGTACTTCCCCTCATTGTGATGATAAATTTGTTATATGCATTAATATTGGACAATTACCTATAGAAAGAAAATAGAAATGTACATATGTATAAACCCCAACATTATTATCTGTATTTTCAATGAATTACACCACTTAAGCTATATTTGTTAGTGTTGTGAGTATAAACCATAATTATTATTTTTTTCCTAATACTTACACTAATTAATTATTTCAAATACATTATTTTAATTTTTCATTTTCCATTTTCGTTATTTTCCTTTTCTCTTTTACTATATTTTTGGTTTCTTCATTTTTTTGAAACAGAATGGAAGATTCATTATAGTAGTGTGCTAATTTTATGATGATTTCTTCTCTTTTCCCTTTTTTCGTACTTGCATATTTATGTTATTATATACTATGTGTTCAGAAGAGTAATATAGTAATGGGGGGGGGGGGGGTGGGGGGGGGGGGGGGTGGGGGGGGGGGGGGGTGGGGGGGGGGGGGGGTGGGGGGGGGGGGGGGTGGGGGGGGGGGGGGGTGGGGGGGGGGGGGGGTGGGGGGGGGGGGGGGTGGGGGGGGGGGGGGGTGGGGGGGGGGGGGGGTGGGGGGGGGGGGGGGTGGGGGGGGGGGGGGGTGGGGGGGGGGGGGGGTGGGGGGGGGGGGGGGTGGGGGGGGGGGGGGGTGGGGGGGGGGGGGGGTGGGGGGGGGGGGGGGTGGGGGGGGGGGGGGGTGGGGGGGGGGGGGGGTGGGGGGGGGGGGGGGTGGGGGGGGGGGGGGGTGGGGGGGGGGGGGGGTGGGGGGGGGGGGGGGTGGGGGGGGGGGGGGGTGGGGGGGGGGGGGGGTGGGGGGGGGGGGGGGTGGGGGGGGGGGGGGGTGGGGGGGGGGGGGGGTGGGGGGGGGGGGGGGGGGGGGGGGGGGGGGGGGGGGGGGGGGGGGGGTGGGGAAAAAAATGAAACTTACCCACAAAAAATCCAAATTCTTCATCATATTATTCTTCCTCCTCTTCATACCTCTATTCTTCCTTTTCATTTCCCAACAAACCACCACCACCACCACCAAAAACCCATCTCCCTCTTCCATTCCGGGTATCAAGATCCGACCCGGATTCACATCCTACGACTCCTACATCAAACACCAGCTCAACAAAACCCTCAACCCGAGACTTCGAGAAATATGGAAAACCCGGGACTGGACCCGCAAAATTCAAGTCTTCTCATCATTTTTCAACGATCTTAAACAAAAAAGGTTGTTGTCAAACACTTCTAAAGCTCTATGCGTCGGGGCAAGGATGGGTCAAGAAGTGGAGGCTTTGAGACGGGTCGGAGTATCCGATTCGATAGGGATTGATCTCGTGCCATCTCCACCGTTGGTTGTGCATGGAGACTTTCATCGACAGCCGTTTGATGACGAGACTTTCGACTTTGAATTCTCTAATGTGTTTGATCATGCATTGTATCCGGAGAAATTTGTTGGGGAGATCGAACGGACATTGAAGATTGGTGGTGTTTGTGTTTTACACGTGGCGATATCTACGCGGTCGGATAAGTACTCGGCTAATGACTTGTTAAGTGTTGACCCACTTAAGAAGTTGTTTAGGAGATCCAAATTGGTTCATGTTCGGAAGGTTGATGGGTTCGGGTTGGATACTGAGATTGTTTTTAAGAAAATTAAATGATTTCTTTTTTCGTTTTGAATTTATTTCTTCATATTGATTTCGAGATTCTTCTCATGACATGTGAACTTTTAAACGAGTACTTAGTTGATTAATTTGTATTATTGTAAATGTGAAAATGATTTGATTATATGTAGTTACTCATTAGCTTACTAAATTTGAATTACTTCTAACTTATGAACCAGACTTGTATAAGATAGGAATTAAAAAAAATATTAGGTTGAGTATGTCTTGTTTGATATTCAACCTTGATCCCCAATAAACATGTCCGATAATTGATTCATCGCCCAACAAAAAAATCCCAAAATAAACATTTCACAAATTTGCTATTGGGTACAACAAATATCCAGCATGCAGAATAAGAAGCTTTAAAGTAGCATAATAGATAAATATACCACAATAAGATGGAAGAAGTGGTCCTATAAACCGCATACATAACTTGCAACAAAAAGATTAACTTGGGCAGGACTACAAAATTCCCAAGTGCTGGCTTTAATTCTCATTGGTTGGGATCTTGACTTTCAGGAACAAATTCAATCTGCTGACTTTCGTTCTGCTCGAGTTCACTTTGTGAGGAGGCTATGCGCTTCTTTGCCTTCTTGAATTGCTTTGAGCTTCTCAGAATCATTTCCATTGACATATCCTTTGTGGCAGAAAGGCTGTTTCCGGTGAAGTCCACAATTAATAAGTACAACTGGATAATTACATGCACAAAGGGCTCTTATACGATTCAAAATATTATGCACAATGTTGACGTTAGCCTGCAAAACTTATACGCTTGCTTACATAAAATTCCTACATGCATCATGACTAGCCATGCCATGTAGAAACAAAAAGTTGAAAGTGAAGTTATATTTTGGGATTAATGAGACAGAAATTCACAGTTCCCTCTACATTGCATGAGATGTGATCTTTTCACGATTTCTTTTCTTGTTTGGTAAATTTTATTTTTGGTGCTTGAGCACAAAATTTGAAGTATACATTTAGTAGAAAACTCCATCAAATGGGCGCTTCAATATCACAATGAAATGTTTATTTTGAATGTTGTACTGACTGACCAACATGTTAAACGTAATTCAGGAACCACACTGGATACATAGTGGCCACATAATAATCAAAGAGACAATGAGCAGAATACAGAAAGAGAAAATCTTTTCGGTTGGTTAATGTAATCATCAGGCAATGTCAGACATGTATTCAAGAAATTGCTCTGTTGATATGACAAAGTTGCTATCACCAGACAAAATCAACATAATGCAAAAAGCAGAGGTATATACTGTTAACTAGGTATGACAAACAGATTGGAAGCATGAAGGGTTTCAATAAGTAATGGACTTACTCAAACTTTGACATGCTTGATCTTTGTTTTTCTTCAGTGGATCCTGTGACATTAAATATAAATGTTACTAGAAGCCCAGAAAAAAAAAATGTAAGTGATTATGAAAAATAGATTTTGAATACCATTTCCAGTTGAATTATGGCTCGTGTCACTTTCCCCTTCTGAGTGGCCTGACTGAGATGAACTATCTGATGGACTACAGGTGGTAGCGTCTGAATCCACAGTTCCATTTGTATCACCAAAATCTTCACCACTGTTATCTTGAAATATCAATCCTGGTTTTGTCAACAAGGTTTTCTTTTGTGGAGTTTTGAACACCCTTTTATGAGTACCAGAACTTTCATAACTATCATCCTGAAAAATTGAACCTGGTATTTTGAACAAGTTCTTACTTTCCGGTGGCAATTTTTTATCTCCTTTATTTTTGAGAAATGTAGTGGACCGCCCCGAGCTTGATTTAGCCAAAGATGCCTTCTTCTCTTTGGTCTGCATCTCTCTAGGACTTGAACCTATCAACCCATTTCCAGAAACAGCTACAGATGTATTGATGGAATTAGAAATGACTGAATTTTGATCAGAATTCAGTGCAGAGTCTCTCTTGCCACTAGCACGCTTAACTCGGGATTCATTTTCACTTTCCTGGTCATTTGATTTGGGCAAGTTCTGTAATTCAGTTGAGTTGCTTACTAAAGGTAAGCCAAGTTTTTTGACCTTTCTCCCAGTTTTCAGAGCACCAGTTGATTCGGTTGGTTCTTTCACCTTGTTACCAGAACCAACTTTATCCTGGGAACTGCCATGCACAAAGTACTGCTCAAAATTAATGCCTTGATCATCAGTATCAACGCTCTTATGCACCTCAAGTTTTTCTTCACTTTTATCAGGAATAACTTGGGATGAGGCAACATGTCCCAACTTCTGTTCAGAATTTGCAAAACTAGTCGAATTTTTCTTGGTTGCTATTTCAGCATCAACTTTTTTATCCTTGATTAGCGAGTTTTCCTGGACATCTGATGCAGTAATTTGACTCGTCTTTCTTTTATTTTTATCTTTTTTCTCCTTATTTCCTGTAATCTTGCTATGTTTTTCTTCCTGATTGGACTCCATAATCTGCTTTTCTTTTTCTAGAACAGGAAATTCTGCATTCGAGTTACCAGTACTTTGGTTCTTTTTCCTTGTTTTTTTCTTACCAGTACCAGCATCTCCCAAAGTTTCCTCAGTTTGAGTCAAACTCCGATGATCTGTCTCACCTTCATTAGCAACCCAGACTTTCTCACTCGCATCTGCAGCATCAATATTCGACAATTTCATTGAGACATCTTTGTCTGGATGGTACAAGATGCTTTCTGTCTTGCCAGTTTCTCCCGTGATATGATCAGTTGATGAATGATTCAAAACTGAAGAACCACTTGGGACATTATTAGTTTGCACCGTGACTGAATTCTCCATATTAGTGTCAGCAGACCTCTTTCCTTTCTTTTTCTTCTTCCTACCGTCATTAGAGATTATTGGTTCTATAACAACATTTGCACTCAACAATTTTGGCAAAGGGCTTGTTTCTTTTATACTTGAATCTGGATCAACAGAATCCGAAGTTTTGTCGTATGACGACAGCATCATATCGTGATCTTGGTTTAGAGACACCTGATTTTCTTCTTCCATTTTCTCGGATTCACCTTTTCCAGTCTCATGCTCCATCGATGATAAACCCTGGACTTTTGCAGCTGTTTTCTTGGATTTCTTTTTCTTTCTCTTAATCCCATCAGATTTGGCATCTTCCATTGTACCACTGGTATCAAGCAATTTAGCAGAAAGATTTAGTTCATTGACAGTCACACCCTCAACATGCTGAGATGGAATATCTTGGTCAAGTTCATTTTCAGACATGCTAGTTTTAAACTCAGGAATCACACTTTCCAACACGGTGTCCTCTTTTCCTTTATCAGAAGCCAGAAGAATTTGAGAGTTCCAAGTACTCTTTTCTGCTGCAGCAGGTACACATGTTCCCTCATTAGCTTCATCTTTCCTAGCCTCATACTCAGTATTTGATGTATCTTGAACTTTTGCAGCTGTCCTCTTAGCTTTCCTCTTCTTCATATTTACATCAGATTTGGCATATTGCATTTCACCACTGCTATCAACCACTTCGGATGAAAGATTTGGCTCTTTGACTATAACACCCTTCAAATGATCCCTTGGAACATTTTGCCCAAGTTCATTTTCAGATTTTTTAGTTATTGAATTCTCAGGAACTACATTTCCCAAGCTGGTTTCCTCCTTCCCTTTATCAGAAGCTAAAAGATTTTGAGAGTTCACAATGCCTCCTAAGTTAATCTTGTCTCCTTCCGGAAGTCTACGTGTTCCCTCTGAGCTGTCACCTTTCATAGTCTCACGTTCTAAATCCCATGTATCTTGAATGTTTGCAGCTGTCTTCTTAACTTTCTTTCTCTTCTTATTTCCAGCAGATATGGTAGATTGCATCGTACGACTGCTATCAATCGATCTGTCCAACAGATTTGGTTCTTCAATTGTAACATCAACAGAGTGGTCAGTTGGAACATTTTGTCCAAGTTCATTTTCAGATTTTCCAGCCATAGAATTATCCGGAACAACACTTTCCAAAATGGTGTCCTCTTTTCTTTGATCAGGTATTAAAAGACGTTGATTGTCCAAAATGCCTCCCAAATTACGCATTTCTTCTGCAGCAGGTACAACTGTTTCCTGAATGCTTACACCTTTCCTAGCCTTACGTTCCATATCTGTAGCTGCCTTCTTAGCTTTCTTTTTCCTAATACTTTTCCCATCAGATTTGGCATCTTCCACTGAACCACTGATATCAGTTATTCTATCTGAAAGATTTGAATCTTTAAGGGTAACAGCATCTGAATATTTGGTTGGAACATTTTGGCGAGGTTCAGTTTCAGATTTTCTTACTAAAAGATTAGCTGGAATTAGACAAGACAACATTGTGTCCTCTTTCTTATTATCGGAAGCTAATATACTTTGTGAGTTCACTCTTCCTAAATCAGTCATTTCTGCTGCAGCATGTACAACCGTTCCTTCAAAAGCAACCATGTTGTCAATATTGTGCTGATCATTCACTACACATGAAACTTCAGCGGCTGCCTCAGTAGGTTTCCCTTGTTGCTTGTATCCGAGCATACCTACCGGAGCTTCTTTAACTGCATCAACAACCATTGAATTCCCTGAGCCAACAACCTCGGGTTCCATACTAGAACTATGATGTACATCATCATTGTGCCTCATTTTACGCTTCTTCTTGGCAGGAGACTCAGTTTCCATACAATTTTCTGCTGACTTATAATTGCTAGGAGAATCTACAGTCTTTCTTAAAGATTTCTCAGCCTTAAGCCCAGCCGTCATTTCTGAATCGCCATTGTTATCAGTACCACCACCATCTCGCAAGGACATTAGGGTGAGGGGTATCCTATTCAAATCAGTAGTATCCCTTACATCTATCTTCGGACTACTTGTGCCAGGCTCCAAGTAGTTTTGGTTTAAGTTACACGTCAAAGTGCTAGAAGCATCTGCTGAAAGAAACCAATTTCCTTTTACCCCGTGAAACACGCTACAAACAAGCATGAAATCCGGCAAACTATAGTAATTCCCTCTACGTTTTACCTGCCCAGATTACAAAAGATAATCAGCAAGAGGCATTAGTATTATTACACTACTAATGTTTATCTAAAGCAACGTATATACCTTCAAGGAATTGATCTTTATTTCTCCAAATTGTGGAAAGCACTGCATGTGCTCCAACACCATTTTCTCTGCATACACAAACAATCACATTAACAATATTATAACCTTTTCCTTAAACAAATAAATCATGTTTGCACTCTGATTAACCCTCTTACAATCGAAGTTAACAAAATTATTCATAAAAATTCTTTCCAAAGCTTCAATCTCTATCTTAAGTAAGAACTCAAGCAAGTAATGTCTAATGCAAACATGTTAAACATAATCACATTTTAATGTAGAGAAATGAATCATAAAATACGTTTATTTTGTAAAAGAGAAAAATACGTACGGTTGAAATTTGATACTGTATCGGATTTAGAGACAAGCAATGCTAGGTGGGTGTCGAGACTGGTATCAACGAACACTGGGTTGTGCTCCGCCGCCGTTGTTAGTGATGCACCATCGGAATCCGACTCACGACGTCGTTTCGCCATCACAGATTAGAAATTAGTCGTCGTCTCCGGATGCAGAAGCGGCGCTGAGGGTTTTGGGGGGGTTTAGAACAAATAATTTCCGACCAAAAATGTATGTTAAAAAAAACAATAAAATAAAATATTCAAAAGAAAATATATAGAAAGTGGATTAAATGGACCTGGATAAATATATGGGCTTAATTATATTTTCTAATTGGGCTGGATACGTATGTGCCCTTTAACTAGAGCCGGATAGGCAGAAGTAGGTTTGTTGATGGGTTGGATTCTGGTCGGATCAGAACCATCCATATTCGGCTCCATTTATATCGGATCGGATTATATCGGATTTGAATTTTGTTTGAATTGTGTTCGAATCTATATTTTTTTAATTCAAGGGATCTTGATCGGATTTGGTCGGATATCGTTGTTTTTTCAGATCCAATAAAATCTTCATTTAAAAAATTACATTAGTATTTTTCCTAAAACAAGTGTATTAACTTTACAATTTTATTTAATTTTAGCTCACAAGTTCAAACTTTCTTTACTAATATTCATATTTTTAGATGAAAATATTCGTTTAAATAAATTTATAAACGAGTTATAAATTACTATTTTCTTAAATTGATAGTGAAATATTATTATTTTTACTATTTTTATAAATAAATATTATGTATATATATATCATTCTTTTTATTTATTGTCGGATACGGATCTTTAATAGATTTGATCTACCTAAATCCATATTCGCTCCATGTGTTTCGGATTACGGATCATTATAATCGGATCAGGTCCATCCAATCTCTCACCAAAAAATTATCTAATAAATCAGACCGAATTCGAATTGAAATCTGCCCCATTGACAACCCTAGGCAGGGGCGGGGCCAGGAATTTAAACCAAGGGGGGCGAGATTAAAGTGAAAATCTATTTATCTCTATCATATTATTATTCCTAAAAAAAAAATTAACTTGCAATATTCATGTGACATTGTTTTCAATACGTCTATAATTTTATAATGATTTGTATAAAAAATCATTAGACATTTTCATATTATGAGATAAGCAGTCATTAGACGTAAGGAAAATATAAAGTAATTTGATGAAAATTGAATATCAACAACTAAAATTTAATTTACTTAGACATCCTAAATTGTGTCTACGTTCTTTCATGAAATCAGATGATTTTACCCATATAGTTTGTCAAGAAATAAAAAAATAGATCAAGCAAGTCATCAAACATAATATAAAATTGTAGAAATAAAATTTATCTCCCAAGTAATAAAATTAAGAATAAATTTAAATATTCATGATTTAAAGTTTTAGAATAACACCTTTTTTTTATAATATTTTGATGATTAATCTACCTACTTTGTGAAAAAAAAAAAAAGGAAAGAATAACTATCTAACTAGAAGTTTAATAAGGAAATTACGTTTATTTGCAAGAATTTTTAACCAACTAAAATAATTGTAGAAGTTTACTATAGTAAGTGAAGAATAAATAGGAGTATTATATTGTAGGCTCTATTTTCAATGAACCAAGTATTAATCACTTTGGAGGCTTGGATATTGGCTAGGATTAGAAGACCAATTAAAAAAAACTAGAACCAGGTAATTAATACACTTAGACTAGAAAATAAGTAATGGGCTGGCACCCGCACCCCATGTCTCGCCGCTCCTGACCCTAGGTAGATAGCTAGATAGATTTCTTGTAAGTTGTTGGATCTATTCGAATACAAGTACATATTTGACCCAGTTTTAAATTATAACCCCTATTTTTTTTATTTTTTTTTTGTGTAATGGTGTATTCATCATTACATCAAACACTATATCAAATTACATTGGTATCAAAATAAACTAATTATAAATGCTAGTATTAAACTAGAGAAAATACCCACATTAATGGGAGCTGAACCCATGACCTCTTGAGTTAAATCTAAAATCTATAATAGATTTGACACATATACAAACTATTTTTTCTCTCTATAAAAACATGAATTTGAAACCTATTATAATTCATCAAAAAAGAAAAATATTACCTACTTTTTTCAATTGAAATTTCAACATTCAAACTCAATCAAGATCATATCTCAACTTTTTAAAATCATAAAAGTCAATATCCAAATCCAGTCCAAATGGTATTTCAAAGTTTTCATTAAATCTATCCAAACCATTTTTTAAAACAAAAATCAAGGAAAATCGAGCCAAAATCAATCCATATAACCCTCGATTTTGGCTTGTTTTTAATGAGCTTTGGTTTTCAAAATATTATTGGTATGGGTGGTTTCGACGAAACTTTTGAAACATGATTTGGAATAAGTTTGGATATTGAGTTTTGTAAGTTTTGAAATTTTGAGATATGAGTTGAACTAAGTCTGGATGTTCCGGTTTGGGAATAAAAATAGGTGATAAGTGTCAAATCAAAGTCTTTTATGAACTTTGAAAATGTAAAAATAGGTCGTATGCAGGTGCCAAATAATTATTTTTGTAGAGTTTGAGAAAATAAAAGTAAGTGGTAGGTTATAATAGGTTTCAAGAAAGATTACATTAATTAATACCTTTATATGAATATTTTATCTTAAGAATTGACGATCGATCAACATGAATTTAAAAAACCAGTAGTATATTTCAAAAGAAGTGTTATTTGAGGAGCTTGATTTTGGTAAGATCTTAATTCTGAAACGAAAATTTGTATGATTTTCAAGGAATCATCACCATAGAATAGTTTTTTCAGTGAATTAATTAGTGTGGTCACATTACACTTTTTCCAGCAACTAATAGTTACGTGGCAGTTATTTTCAGAATTAACATTCGAAGATAAAATTCTTGTGGTATATATACAAAGAATTAATGGCTGATGTATTATAGTACAGGCAAATTAAAGGAATATACTATATATAATACCTTACTTGCATGTAACCTGCTCATTTCGAAGTACATTGTACATTCTGGATAGAAATTTATAGTGGCAAGTACAAGTCCACAAAGGTAAAAAAAAAATATAATGAGACGTGTTTTAACACTATATTGAACTTAAGAGTTACTAATAAAAAAATATATACGCGACATACTTTGACACATAAAAATCATATATATATGCTGAAATATATATGTATCAAATTTCTCAACAATTATATTCTCAATTAAACAATTAGCAAAGTAATGGAGTAATATGATTATATTATGTTTCTAGACCTATAGTTTTACAAGTTCCATATTGCTAACTAAATGGAAGAAAATATAAAAAGAAAAGCTAATATATAGTATCATTGTAATAAAACATAAATTCTAGATGACGATATAGGTACAATTAATGTTCATACGGACATATATAAAAGCTTCAACTACCTATTTACTAAACCATGTTTAAATTTATGAGTAGTTAATTTTTGGGGCACCTAATTTTCACATTCTTATTAAGATTTGCCTTTTTGTTTGTACGATCTATGGCAAGACAAGAAGAATTTGGAAAGTTGCATTTAATTAATTAACTATATGTCATGCATGGCAACCAACTCATGTGGTCCGCATGAATATGAAGTGCAACAAATTCAATCTACTTTTTATTACTCGCTCTTTTAATTTTTTTTAAATAAAAATTGCATATCTTGAACTAATTTTCTTTTGATTTGGTCGATTAGTCGGAAATGGAGTTGGAGTAATCCGATTCGATGATAGCTTCTTCAAAGAACTCTAATTCAACGCTCATGTGCCCGTTAAGTTGACAATGGGAGGGAAAACATTCAATTTTATCCCTAGTGACTTTTTACGTTATAACTAATTAATCGTAATAATAAGATTATTTCAAATAAAATAAAAGTTTTACTTACAAAAAAACAAATCCAATTTTTTTCCTTATAAATTACGTGCAGGAAATTCAAGACATTAAATTAGTAATTAATAATAGATGATGGAAGAAGCATGTAGACTAGTTACAGCAAGGAAGGAGGACCTCCATTCGCAAGCAATATCTTTCAAAATTCATTGCACTGAAATTAAAGGGCCCTCAGAGTATAGAGCTTTTGTTTGTTTCTGAATTATGATATATTGACGGTTGATAGATTTTTAATCTATACGATAATATTGATATCTTATCTTATCTTATATATATATATATAGGAGAATGGTCTTTTGACCGAATTGTATAATTTTGACTGAATGGTGAATTCTTAGAATTTTGAATTATTTTATTCTTAATTTTTGATTGGTTGGTGATTTCTCTTACAAATTAGGAAGGTTTAAAAGAAAAATAGTTACATTTTAATAATAAATATTAACTACACCAATTAAAAACAAATTTAGTTTAGTAACTCCCATGCATGATTTCACCATACGTTAAGTTGGGTGCAATTTATTTTCGGCAACACCCAAATATAAACAAATTAATCTATCTAAATACTAAAAGTTCATATTAATTGGTTCATTGTTTTCAAATTAAAATTTAAAAATTCCTATAAACCAGCCTATAATTTTTGAATTTCTGAAATCACTTCCCTGATAAACATCATAACATAATCTTTTTTTTAATCATCATAACGTAGTTTAAGATTCAAGCAATTATATGCAAGCCTAAATCCATTCCATGAAAAAGTACATAATTAATTTCTTTTACCTAATTGTACGTCTAGATACATGACCATGGCATGCATAAAACATGAAAAGCGTAACGGATTTCTACCATAAAAAATGTAACTTTCTATATATATGCAACAAACGTTTTTCTCTATTAATTATTCCCTACTGTTATGGAAATTAATTAGCAATATATTTTGAATCCTTGCCATTGCTATATATATTCTTCATTTCTTCTTCTGCAAACTATACGAAACTAGCACAAATAGTAAGATATGGTATAAATATATATATATATATATATATATATATATATATATATATATATATATATATATATATACTTATTTTTGTGTAAATAAAATGAATCCTAACTTAATATTTGTTTTGTGTTCTTTGTAGGTTGATTAATGATAACTAAGAAAGTTCAGACGTTGTCGAAAGTCTCCATTCCATTTTTTCAAAGGTTGGTCTCCCTCGATAACCCTCCTACCTTTTTATTGATTCGTCTATTTTTTATATTAATATTTCCTAGATTTAATATTGAGGTTGATTTAATTATTTTCTGCGAGGAAATTCACTCTAAATATATAAAACATAATGTAATGATAATGTTGTCATAAAAAATTCACGTTTGTTTAAAGCTTTGTCCATTTGCACTTTGCAATTTCGCATTGTACATATTATGTATCATATTTATATAATCAAGTATTAACATTTTTAACATTAAACAACTTAGCCAAAGGAATCATCTGGAAAGAAATATACCCATATATGTATCTATTCATAGAAGTGGGATATTTATTGATTGTTAATATAAAAACCCTTAATTACATAAAAAATAAAATTGGTGGATTTTTAATATTTTGTAGATTTTTATTTTATTTTATAGAATATATTTTAATAATTACAATATTCATCGTTAATTAGCTTAAACGAAAAGAGTTATAAAGTTAATATGTGTAAAATACGGAAGAGTGTGGTATTTTAATGTAATCAACTTAGTCAAAGGAGTTATAAAGTTAATATGTCTAAAATATGGAAGAGTGTGGTATTTAAATGTAATCAACTTAGTCAAAGGAGTTATGGAAATAATTTTACACATGTGAAAACCAAATTCTTGATTGCTAATTCTCGGTTCAACACCATATCCGATTCAAGGGCTAATTTAGTTTCCATAATTTGGAGGAGATTGATCTCGCTCAAAAAATTGGGGAGAATGAAGCTTGAAAATGAAGTACGGAATGGACGCAATTGTGAAGGGGTCAATTTTTTACCAACAAAAAAGTGAAAAATTGGTTTCAAAGTACATTCTATTTTAACTAAGTGTATGATCCTATAATGATTTTTGTTCAACTTTCTGTAAAGCATTTTAGT
Organism: Penstemon davidsonii; assembly: GCA_034814905.1. Lineage (NCBI taxonomy): Eukaryota > Viridiplantae > Streptophyta > Magnoliopsida > Lamiales > Plantaginaceae > Penstemon > Penstemon davidsonii. The sequence goes on along the minus strand of JAYDYQ010002533.1, from coordinate 31,342,158 downwards.
ACTTCCCCTCATTGTGATGATAAATTTGTTATATGCATTAATATTGGACAATTACCTATAGAAAGAAAATAGAAATGTACATATGTATAAACCCCAACATTATTATCTGTATTTTCAATGAATTACACCACTTAAGCTATATTTGTTAGTGTTGTGAGTATAAACCATAATTATTATTTTTTTCCTAATACTTACACTAATTAATTATTTCAAATACATTATTTTAATTTTTCATTTTCCATTTTCGTTATTTTCCTTTTCTCTTTTACTATATTTTTGGTTTCTTCATTTTTTTGAAACAGAATGGAAGATTCATTATAGTAGTGTGCTAATTTTATGATGATTTCTTCTCTTTTCCCTTTTTTCGTACTTGCATATTTATGTTATTATATACTATGTGTTCAGAAGAGTAATATAGTAAAACAAAAGTTGAAGTTTAAGTACTACTTTTTAAGAAAGCAAAATTTGAGGTGTAATGCGAAATTTCAGAATGTCAAATTGAAATGATTATAAAATGATACAAAATTGTTTGTGCCTATTCATCTATAGTATATTTAGAGAAACTTAACTTTAAATTCTTCTTATTTTCTCATTTAGATTTATTTTTATTTTTAAGGTAGTAATGGTATTTGTAGTGAATCTAAATACATTTGGGGTAGTTTTGAGTAATTATTTCTCAAAGTTGTAGCGTGATTGTGTAATTACACTAAATTTGAGGTATAGCTAGAATTTTAAAAACAATTGAAAAAATAATATCAGGGGAATTTCTTGAATGAATTTTTTTTTCTTATGACGTCAACATGTGCTGTCAGAAAATAATATAATGAATCAAATATCTACGGAGTAGTTTGAGTTATTTCCAAAGCTTACATTATGGATTTACATTAAATATGAGAGATACTTTAAGCAATTATCTTTTGATATTGTTGAGTTAACTTATGCATTGTCAATCACCCATAGTCCATATCCTATGAAGAAAAAAATATATGAAACATTCGTTTAAATTCAATTATACCTTTGCAAATATTTATAGCACGGTAAAAATATATTCAAATTATAATTTTCACAAGCATGAAAATTACAGTGATCAGAACACATTATAGGCTTGTGCATAGCACGGGAATAGGCTAGTATATAATATATGATGTAATTTTTTGTTGATTGAAATTGAATGGTTGAATGATACGAGACCAATTAAAAATTGATCTAATAAGACAAGAAGAAGTAATATAATTTAATTACTAGCTAGTGGGAGTGGGATATTCTTTTCTTTTGATTCCAATAGAGAGGCGCCATGCATCGAGTAGAGCATCATTCAACATTGAGGCAAAGAACCATTGCAGTGAGTGAGGCCAGTAAGGGGTGCACCTGGTCTCATGCCCTATCCACCTTACTGCTGCTTCAACATATTTCTCCGCTGATGGTATGAAAACTGATGATTTCTCCACAAATGCTACTTTTGATGCCATTTTTGTACACACATATAACGGTACCTAATTAATTATTAACTTTCATTAATCCATTAATTAATAACCAACAAATTAAGATTACTTCCTCATGCTAAATCTGCAAGAAATTACCCTGTGAAACTTCCGATCCTTATACTTTCAAATGGTTTTTTGAAATATGTCGATCCAAAACGACCTATTTTTTATAAATTTGGTATTTTTCGCAGGGTTTTTGAAAATACAAGAAAGTTTGACGCAATTAAAATTTTAAAAGGTAATTTCTTGCAGGTTTAACATAACACAGGGAGTATCTTGCACCCCCCATTTAAAACACAGGGAAGTATCTTGCATCCCCCCCCCAACCCCAAATATTCAAATTAAGTAAAAAAAATAGTGAAATATTTACTGTATATTATACCTGACACTGAACATCTATCCCACTGTCCTTGTACTCCACATATAAACTTCTGGACAACTGATCAACATACCTGTGCAACAACTCAAATCGCATCAATGAATAGCATTAAAATGCTTCTTTTTTGTTTACAGTCGTTTGGAATTAATTAAATGGGCAAAATTTCATTTTTTGTCCTCCAAAGTGGTTTCGTTTCAAAATTAACCATTTCTTGTGATACATTGACAACATACGTCATTTATTGTCAGGGATGGATCCAAGATTAGAACATTGGTGGGGCCGAACTTATATAGTGTTGAAATTTTATTGACAGTAATGTTCAAACTAATTTAATTATTTGCATAATATATATTATTATCAATGTGATATAGTATATTAAATTCTCAAAGTTGCAAACAATATTCTTTCGTATCAAATTTCTCAACAATGTTATCTTAAAACATGAAAAATATTCATATTCTCGTGCAATTATCTGACATAGCAATTATATGTAAACAAATAGACTAATTCCACATATAATATCATTTGGTTAAAAACACAAAATATTAAAATTATTTGTTTGGGCTTGGGATTGAGCTCATGTCCTCCCAACCCATACATAAAATAAATTAAAAGAATAATGGGACATAAACTATACTATGTATGACAATAATATATATCAATATAATATATACACACATATAGTATACAAAACCAAAAATCTTGGGGGGCTAGGGCCTTCCAAGAGCATATATAGATCCGCCCATGTTTATTGTGTCACCGAGATCTCGGTCTATGTCATTAAATTTTTTTAATTATCGCTAGTAATCATCAATTTATATTTCATTTGATCGGATTTTTTTCTTTCCAAATCATCAATTTATGTCCTATTTGACTGAAAAATTTATTTTGGTGATTTTTGATGGAAAAATGATTAAATTTCCTCCATAAATCGAAGATACCTATTTTTATTTATAAACAAATAAATATGTCAAGTTCAAATCACATTTGCATCAAACTTCTCTATATATCCAAATTATATGAATTTAGCAATACAAAATTCACTTTACAATTCTAATCTAAAATATAAATTGAAGTTATATACCTATCATATGACTCGGACTTGCAAATTTGGAGTCAGAATATGAAATTCTCAATTTTTAAGTGTCACTCGATAAATGATATTTTTGGCAAAAAATAAAATTTTCGGTCATCAAGAACATAAATTGATGATATTCGACAAAAAAAATTAATTTTTCGGTTAAATAAGACATAAATTGATGATTTCCGATGATAAGGACTGAAATTGATGACGTTGACAAAATAAAAGACGTATATTATCAAGGTACCACAATAAAACGATCAATTTTAAAACGCAACTACTTTAGATGGCCAAAAAAGAAATTCTGCAGAATTAAGTGACTCTCAATTCACTGTTGTTTAACTTATGAAAAGAGAAAAGAGATAAAGGCAAAGAGCAAAGCACAGTTGTTTTATGGTACTATGTAACTTCTTAAGGCAACCAAACACACTGTTGTTTAAATAATTAACTAAAATTACAAACATAAAAAAACTTTGAATTATTTACTTCTAGAACCCATTCCCCAACTTATAATTAAAATAGTTGGAGCAAAACATTAACAAATTGCATTTTTACATGTACGGTCATTATATAAAACTGTAGTTTAGTTATTAAATTTTGCAAAATCATTTGGTCTATACCATAAAAATCTTTTGAAAATAAATTATGTTCTTAATACAGATTGAAGCACCCGTCTTAGAAAAAAAAATGGAAAAAAGCCAAAAACATTTTCATAACTGAATGTGACAACTTTAATTTATCATGAGCTATAAACCTTTTTTTGGCATTTTAATTGACTCATTACTTCTCTGAAATAATTGATGGGGAATAATTACATAGCCGTGTATTATATACTTTGCTTAAATATGCCCCCATTAATCATGCATATTAATTAAAGCCCTCTAATTATGCACTCCATAGGAAAGCATGAAAGTTGTGTTTGTCTAACTAGTCTAGACTTAACAATAGTAAAAATCCCCCCTATGCATTAATTAGCTCTAAACCATTTTGTACACACTTTCTAAAGTGTAATCCTTGTTTGGTGCTCTTATAGAAAAATAAAGTCTAAAGTTGGCAAAAGTAAAGTTAAAATACTAAAAGTTCATATTAATTGGTTCATTGTTTTCAAATTAAAATTTAAAAATTCCTATAAACCAGCCTATAATTTTTGAATTTCTGAAATCACTTCCCTGATAAACATCATAACATAATCTTTTTTTTAATCATCATAACGTAGTTTAGATTCAAGCAATTATATGCAAGCCTAAATCCATTCCATGAAAAAGTACATAATTAATTTCTTTTACCTAATTGTACGTCTAGATACATGACCATGGCATGCATAAAACATGAAAAGCGTAACGGATTTCTACCATAAAAAATGTAACTTTCTATATATATGCAACAAACGTTTTTCTCTATTAATTATTCCCTACTGTTATGGAAATTAATTAGCAATATAAATAAAATTGGTGGATTTTTAATATTTTGTAGATTTTTATTTTATTTTATAGAATATATTTTAATAATTACAATATTCATCGTTAATTAGCTTAAACGAAAAGAGTTATAAAGTTAATATTTTGTAGATTTTTATTTTATTTTATAGAATATATTTCTTCATTTTTTTGAAACAGAATGGAAGATTCATTATAGTAGTGTGCTAATTTTATGATGATTTCTTCTCTTTTCCCTTTTTTCGTACTTGCATATTTATGTTATTATATACTATGTGTTCAGAAGAGTAATATAGTAAAACAAAAGTTGAAGTTTAAGTACTACTTTTTAAGAAAGCAAAATTTGAGGTGTAATGCGAAATTTCAGAATGTCAAATTGAAATGATTATAAAATGATACAAAATTGTTTGTGCCTATTCATCTATAGTATATTTAGAGAAACTTAACTTTAAATTCTTCTTATTTTCTCATTTAGATTTATTTTTATTTTTAAGGTAGTAATGGTATTTGTAGTGAATCTAAATACATTTGGGGTAGTTTTGAGTAATTATTTCTCAAAGTTGTAGCGTGATTGTGTAATTACACTAAATTTGAGGTATAGCTAGAATTTTAAAAACAATTGAAAAAATAATATCAGGGGAATTTCTTGAATGAATTTTTTTTTCTTATGACGTCAACATGTGCTGTCAGAAAATAATATAATGAATCAAATATCTACGGAGTAGTTTGAGTTATTTCCAAAGCTTACATTATGGATTTACATTAAATATGAGAGATACTTTAAGCAATTATCTTTTGATATTGTTGAGTTAACTTATGCATTGTCAATCACCCATAGTCCATATCCTATGAAGAAAAAAATATATGAAACATTCGTTTAAATTCAATTATACCTTTGCAAATATTTATAGCACGGTAAAAATATATTCAAATTATAATTTTCACAAGCATGAAAATTACAGTGATCAGAACACATTATAGGCTTGTGCATAGCACGGGAATAGGCTAGTATATAATATATGATGTAATTTTTTGTTGATTGAAATTGAATGGTTGAATGATACGAGACCAATTAAAAATTGATCTAATAAGACAAGAAGAAGTAATATAATTTAATTACTAGCTAGTGGGAGTGGGATATTCTTTTCTTTTGATTCCAATAGAGAGGCGCCATGCATCGAGTAGAGCATCATTCAACATTGAGGCAAAGAACCATTGCAGTGAGTGAGGCCAGTAAGGGGTGCACCTGGTCTCATGCCCTATCCACCTTACTGCTGCTTCAACATATTTCTCCGCTGATGGTATGAAAACTGATGATTTCTCCACAAATGCTACTTTTGATGCCATTTTTGTACACACATATAACGGTACCTAATTAATTATTAACTTTCATTAATCCATTAATTAATAACCAACAAATTAAGATTACTTCCTCATGCTAAATCTGCAAGAAATTACCCTGTGAAACTTCCGATCCTTATACTTTCAAATGGTTTTTTGAAATATGTCGATCCAAAACGACCTATTTTTTATAAATTTGGTATTTTTCGCAGGGTTTTTGAAAATACAAGAAAGTTTGACGCAATTAAAATTTTAAAAGGTAATTTCTTGCAGGTTTAACATAACACAGGGAGTATCTTGCACCCCCCATTTAAAACACAGGGAAGTATCTTGCATCCCCCCCCCAACCCCAAATATTCAAATTAAGTAAAAAAAATAGTGAAATATTTACTGTATATTATACCTGACACTGAACATCTATCCCACTGTCCTTGTACTCCACATATAAACTTCTGGACAACTGATCAACATACCTGTGCAACAACTCAAATCGCATCAATGAATAGCATTAAAATGCTTCTTTTTTGTTTACAGTCGTTTGGAATTAATTAAATGGGCAAAATTTCATTTTTTGTCCTCCAAAGTGGTTTCGTTTCAAAATTAACCATTTCTTGTGATACATTGACAACATACGTCATTTATTGTCAGGGATGGATCCAAGATTAGAACATTGGTGGGGCCGAACTTATATAGTGTTGAAATTTTATTGACAGTAATGTTCAAACTAATTTAATTATTTGCATAATATATATTATTATCAATGTGATATAGTATATTAAATTCTCAAAGTTGCAAACAATATTCTTTCGTATCAAATTTCTCAACAATGTTATCTTAAAACATGAAAAATATTCATATTCTCGTGCAATTATCTGACATAGCAATTATATGTAAACAAATAGACTAATTCCACATATAATATCATTTGGTTAAAAACACAAAATATTAAAATTATTTGTTTGGGCTTGGGATTGAGCTCATGTCCTCCCAACCCATACATAAAATAAATTAAAAGAATAATGGGACATAAACTATACTATGTATGACAATAATATATATCAATATAATATATACACACATATAGTATACAAAACCAAAAATCTTGGGGGGCTAGGGCCTTCCAAGAGCATATATAGATCCGCCCATGTTTATTGTGTCACCGAGATCTCGGTCTATGTCATTAAATTTTTTTAATTATCGCTAGTAATCATCAATTTATATTTCATTTGATCGGATTTTTTTCTTTCCAAATCATCAATTTATGTCCTATTTGACTGAAAAATTTATTTTGGTGATTTTTGATGGAAAAATGATTAAATTTCCTCCATAAATCGAAGATACCTATTTTTATTTATAAACAAATAAATATGTCAAGTTCAAATCACATTTGCATCAAACTTCTCTATATATCCAAATTATATGAATTTAGCAATACAAAATTCACTTTACAATTCTAATCTAAAATATAAATTGAAGTTATATACCTATCATATGACTCGGACTTGCAAATTTGGAGTCAGAATATGAAATTCTCAATTTTTAAGTGTCACTCGATAAATGATATTTTTGGCAAAAAATAAAATTTTCGGTCATCAAGAACATAAATTGATGATATTCGACAAAAAAAATTAATTTTTCGGTTAAATAAGACATAAATTGATGATTTCCGATGATAAGGACTGAAATTGATGACGTTGACAAAATAAAAGACGTATATTATCAAGGTACCACAATAAAACGATCAATTTTAAAACGCAACTACTTTAGATGGCCAAAAAAGAAATTCTGCAGAATTAAGTGACTCTCAATTCACTGTTGTTTAACTTATGAAAAGAGAAAAGAGATAAAGGCAAAGAGCAAAGCACAGTTGTTTTATGGTACTATGTAACTTCTTAAGGCAACCAAACACACTGTTGTTTAAATAATTAACTAAAATTACAAACATAAAAAAACTTTGAATTATTTACTTCTAGAACCCATTCCCCAACTTATAATTAAAATAGTTGGAGCAAAACATTAACAAATTGCATTTTTACATGTACGGTCATTATATAAAACTGTAGTTTAGTTATTAAATTTTGCAAAATCATTTGGTCTATACCATAAAAATCTTTTGAAAATAAATTATGTTCTTAATACAGATTGAAGCACCCGTCTTAGAAAAAAAAATGGAAAAAAGCCAAAAACATTTTCATAACTGAATGTGACAACTTTAATTTATCATGAGCTATAAACCTTTTTTTGGCATTTTAATTGACTCATTACTTCTCTGAAATAATTGATGGGGAATAATTACATAGCCGTGTATTATATACTTTGCTTAAATATGCCCCCATTAATCATGCATATTAATTAAAGCCCTCTAATTATGCACTCCATAGGAAAGCATGAAAGTTGTGTTTGTCTAACTAGTCTAGACTTAACAATAGTAAAAATCCCCCCTATGCATTAATTAGCTCTAAACCATTTTGTACACACTTTCTAAAGTGTAATCCTTGTTTGGTGCTCTTATAGAAAAATAAAGTCTAAAGTTGGCAAAAGTAAAGTTAAAATTTCAGCAACTAACTATATTTGCAATTTTGCATAGTTGCGTCAATGACTAAACATTTTTTTTTTTTTTTTTTGGGTTTTAAAGTTGAGTTGAACTTTACAAGTTTAATTTGAACCAATCTCAAAATCACCGGTGTGAATCTAGTGATTAGTTTCTTAACATTTTGTTTTTAAAATGTGATTACAATTAATTGCCGACATGTACAATTTTACAAAATTAAATAGTTCTCCTAAAACTTATAATTATTAAGGTTTAAACTAATTTTTAGAGCATCGTTCAATATATTTTGAACTAATACAAAAACATAAAACGTAACAATGAGAGGGTGGGGGGTGGATATGGAGCAGAAATTCTTACGCTTTAGTAGCAGCATAAATTGCATAGAGAGGATGTGAAGGTACAACAACGGATGCACCAGAACCAATATTAACAATTGCACCTTTCTTTCTTTGAACCATTCCATTCAAAACAGCTTTTGTAACATAACTTGTACCTTCCACATTAACCTTCACCAAATTCATCCAAATCTTTTCATCCACTTCATGAAAATACATAGCTCCTGGATATGTAACTCCAACATTATTTACCAAAATCCCAATTTCAAGTCCCTTAATTTCCTCCTTCATTCTATGTATCCCGGAAACGACATCCTCCGAAAAATCCAGCTCAAAGAGTCTGATCTCTATTTCAGGACATTTGACTAGAATTTCAGTAGAAACTTGTTCGAGTTTGGTTTTGTTTCTGCTAACTAACACCAAATTTAGACCCTTTTCGGCAAGTTTGAAGGCGAACGCTTTGCCTATTCCATCGGTCGAACCAGTAACCAGTGCCCATGAGCCGTAGCTCTTCAAGTCTTTTGGTTTTCTTGAAAAGGTATTGAATATCCATTTTATGAATAAGATGGATTTTTTGGAGATGAAAAGAAAACCAAGAGATGATAAAAGGATTATCCATGATGGTTATGTTTTTAGGTGATTTAGATAGGTGGAAATCATATTTTATGAGAAGAAGTTTCAAGAAAAAGTATATACTCTAAGAGAGATTGTGTACATGAAGTAGGTTTATTAAGGTATATGGTTATAAATATATAGTTATAAAGTATTTTTTTATATATATATGGATCTAAAATTTTGAAGTTTGTTTTGGCACATGAATGGATGGGGGTGAATGCCTCTACGTATCTATGCCTAGCTAGCTACTTGAGAAGGCTGTTTATGTTGTACGTGGTGATCATTCAAAGCTAGTACTACTTTTGCCGGTCTAATAAATATTTTATTAAAAAAAAAAAAAACTTTATTATTGAACATATATTTTCTTTAAAGTATATTAACTATAATATTAATTATAGTAGATCTTTTAAGTAATTGTGTAGCTTAGTATGTTGATTGTTTTTATATTTATGGATATTGTGAATTTTTATATTTGACCATTTCTAATGTTATTTGATATTATTAAATTATTGTTAAAATACATCAAACTATAATATTAGTTATAGTAGATCTTTTTTCTGTTAATTGATAGTTTTTACATTTTATGATACTGTGAGTTTTTTTATATTTGACCATTTGTAATGTCACTTAATATTATTTAATTATCACTAAAATACTATATTATTGATTATAAATTAATTGTGTAGCTTAGTATATTGATTTTTTTACATTTTATTATGATATTGTGACTTTTTTATATTTGACCATTTCTACTGTTATTTAATATTTTTAATTTATTATGAAAGTACATTAACAGTAATACTAATTATAGTATTGCAAAACTTAATTAAGTTGATTAGGAGTAGTTAGTAAAAATTGTGTAACATAACTTTCTGGAAACAAAAAATATACAGTACTATATATTTACTTCACAATTGTTTTATCATGTTAATTGTACACATCATAACTTATAGCTTGCACCGTCATGTCAATGAAATTGCATTCAAAGCCATGCCTATGTATTGTACTTACAAGAATGAGACATCTTTCTAACAGAAAAAACTAGATGACATACATATTAATTAGCGAATTATATCAAAGAGTACTGATCTAAAGGATTAATGATCACGGTAGGTTGAGCATTTATGGAGCCAACTTTTACATATATATGATCTTAATGGAGAAAAAGGCAAGAACCTAATTCATAATCACACAAATTTTGTAATGTAAAGGACAAAAACACCCCCTATGCTTTGTCAAACTCCCATGGAATTTTTTGGGAGTTAGACAAAGTATAGGGGGTGTTTTTTGTCTTTAGCTCAATAGTGTATTGTTAGATCAAATCAAACCAACACACACCAATATTTGCACAACCATCTTCGGATCAACAGGCATTCTAATTGCATAAAACACACTTTCAATGTTTGCAAGCACGACCATCTTTGAATGAACAGGCAATCCAACTGCGATGAAGCTAACCTCCATTGATAACACGACTATCCTAGATCAACGTGTACCCCGACTGCACTCACCCCCCCGTGACACTATAAAGTGTTTGAGTTATGCGGACGTGTAGACATAGAGAATCACCAAAGAGTAAACTTTGGTTACTCTTAATTGCACATGAATATCACATTAACATATTTTGGAGGGAATATATGTTGATTTTTTAAGGTAGTGATCAAAATACCTCTGCTTTCTGACTTGAAATTAATTCACCGAGGATGCAAAGTGAAAGACAATATATTTTTCTAGGATTATAAAGTGGGATTAATTTTTTTCGAGGATGCAAAATGCCAAATTGATACATTTCCATAATGAAAAGTGGGATTAAGCCTTTCTAAAAGTAAAAGTAGAAATGACTTGTAAATGTAGTTAGCAATTGAAGTTGACAATAATCAAATTATGAATAAATTATATAAAAAACATTATTAATAACCGATTACCGAACCTTGAGAGCATTCCGTTTTCGGTAAAACCGACCGGTTTACCGAACCGAACCGGTATACCGTTTTTTTTTTTTTTTTTTAATCCTAATTTCTAAAGAGTAAATACCGGTTCCAAATTGAAATGGCAAACTCCCTGCTTCTTCCAAATTGAAGATGGCAAATTCACCTTTAAGATTTTGATTCCCACCAGCTCTGAAAGCCAAAGCAATTAATCTCTTCTCACTTCTCCTACGGACTGCCAGAGCAAAACCCAAATCTTCCTCTTCCTCAATTCAAAATCCCACTGCGCCGCAGCACCACCCACCCCCACCGCGCCGCCGCACCGCCATCTTGCTCCTCGCCTCCGCCATCTCTCTCTCTCGGTCCATATTTGTAATTTACAGAGGTACAGTCCAAATTTTAAATGCCCAATTTTGTTCCTTTTTTTTTTTAATTCTCTCTTAATAAATTGGGTACTAACTGCATTTAAAACCCCAAACTTGAATGATGCTAAAGTAATTTTTGCAGAGAATACTGAGGCTAGGGGGTCTTTGTTGTATTCTTTATAATTTCTATTCAACTTCATTGGATGGTGAAAGTGGTAGGAAGCAGATTATTATTTATATATGTATTCAACACAAATTTTTTTTTTCAATAAATTTTCGGTTTTTTTGAACCGAATCAAACCGAACCGTACCGAATCGGTAATTTACCGAATCGAACCGAAATTTTCGGTTTGGCAAACGGTACGGGATTTCAGAATACCGAACCAACCGGTATACCGAAATTCGGTACGGTTCGGTTCGGTTTTACCGTTTGCACAGCCCTAGACTCAACTATATACGTACACACTTGCAGAGAGAAGAAACATAGGACACTGTTACAGTAAATAAAAATTGGAAAAGGATAAATTATTACACTACTTTAATGCAAGTCAAAGTATTTATATATGAAAGATGTTGAGAATGCTGCAAACAAAAGGATAAGGATGAAAAGGAAAAATATTTTGAGTAAATACTCTAGTTCATCTTCTTTTAAGGATTTCAATTGTTTTGAAAAATATTTTAGTCCCCTTATTGTTAATTTTGTTTCAATTTAGTCCTTGAACAGTTTCAGACGGAACATTCATCGTAGTTTTTTCCCTCTATACACAATTTTTCTACCATCATTTTTACTCGCACTGCTAGCTCAAAATAAATAGATAGCGTAACATATTTTTGTGTTGAATAAATGCATTGCACCTTTTTATCAGTTAAAATTCTAATTAATATAATATAAAAATCACTAATGAGAATTATCCAGAATTAATTTCTTCATTAATGAATAAGTCATGAATTACTTGTATATTGACAGGTCTTCAATCTTGAATTTGTGAAGTGTCGAATAAAAATTTTGGAGTAAGTCTATCATAGTTTATAACATTGAGAATTCGAGACTAGATAGCTAGCATAAATCTTGTGTGAGTTTGTAACTTTTTGGGGGTATTTAGATTTGTGTAAAAAAAATATTGTTTGTATAACTATAGTATTTTTTTTGGGGTTGATTTATTGTCAAATGAGTAAGTGTCAATCTAAGTCAATTTGATCAATAGTGTAGTGTTCCATCTTAATATGGAGAATACTGTATTTACCATTATACTGCAAAATTGTGTTGTTTTATGTTTCACCATTTTTAGCAGCCATAACACGTATACACATTACGCCTTACATTTTCTTGAATAATATTTTTTTAGCTTGCAACAAGTTGAATAATAATAATTATTTTGCATCTGAACATGTTTAAGGACTAAATTGGAACAAAATTAATAGTAAGGGAACCAAAATGCTTTGCAAAAAAAAATTGAAATTTGCAATAGGAGATGTATTGGCAGATTTACCCATAAAATGTGTCAAGATTCCTTCGAAAGTTGTCGAAGAGAATGGTCGATGGACAAATAAATCAATGAAGGGACCAAACAGAGACATCATAAACTTGAAGAATCAAACTGTTACAATTGTCAAAGTTAAAGGACGACTAGTGTCATTCACTCTAATTAGCGAAAAGTAGGGGATTATTGCCACAAAACTTTTCTTAATAATTGAAAACTTCACGAGGAGGTTTCGCATTTCACTCTGAGAATATAGGTGGGTTGTTACTTGTTAAATGCCAACTCTGCACCGCAGAGGACGGCTGATAAATGAGGGGGGGAGTGGTCACATGAAATTAAATAAGGCTCCATAATTGCATGCCTCTAGGCTAGGGTTGTTATTGGGGGAAATTTTAATTCGAATCCGATTTAATTTATTCGAATTTTAATTCGATTAGAGATTTGATAAATTTGACCCTATTACAAAGATTCGTAATTCGAAACATGTGGAGCGACAACAAATAAATAAATTATATATAAACATAATGTTTTATAAGAACAGGCAACTTTAATTAAAGAAAAATTATCAGTAATAATATTTTACTATCAATTTAAGAAGATAGATAAATTCAATTTGATGCATATTTTCATTTCAAGTATCAATATCAATAACTAAAGTTTGAACACGTGAGCTAAATTAAATAAAATCATAAAGTTAACAAATTTGTTTTAAGAAAAAATATTAGTATTGTTTTTTAAAGTGAAGACCTTATTAGGTCCCAAATTTTTTTGATATTCGACAAAATCCGATCAAAATCCATTGAGTCACATTATTTTCTAGAAAATCTATTGTTAAAAGTACGTTGTTGCATAAATGACTTTGTTAATACATTAAAACTGGTGTGTTGTTACTTAACTTTACAGAAAGAATATTAATATTTCAAAATCCAATCTTACGTCTAATGAATCACTGGTCACGTGGACGGTGGACCACAACAAATAAATGCAGTTTGCTTAAAGAAAAATAAAAAATAAGTATTTTTATTCGAAAGCAGGAGGTGTTTGTAAATATGTAAAAAAAACAGCTTTAATTATTACAAAAATGCTACATAAAAGAAACACCTATTTAGATGCTTCTTGTCAACCTGCTCTTCAGTTAAAGAAGCAATAGCAAAATGATCTACTTGCAAACACTATCAAAGTGCTTTAAGCACAAAAAAAATAAAAAATAAACTTTTTAAAAGCATTTACAAACACCCCTTTAATCTTAATACAAATTCAAAAAGTCAAACGAATATGGACCCAATCCGAGATTAAAACGGAAGGTCTAAATCCAACTCTACTTATTTTATCTTTTCAAATAGAATAAAAAATTCCAAATCTCATCTTAATAAATAATTAATGGATCTAGGTTGGGAGAAGTTACCACACAATTTGTCCGACACTCTTCGAAAGGGACTACATCGGGACACCAATAAAAAAAAATCAAATATTGTGTGGCGTGTGCAGTTTTTTGGAACAAAATGAATAATAAAGTTCATACATAAGACTTGAATATAACATGAAATGAGAAATATTATTTTTTTAAGGTTACATCCGAAGGTTGCTATTTCAAATACGTGAACATAAATATATTTTCTGTTCAGTTTAATTTAACTAGCAAAATTAAACTAAATAATATCTATATTCAGATTTCATTGTTTTTCATATTAATTCTGTCCATTTTTTTCACATAAAATTGAAATATTTAAAAGTTTATATACATTATATGAATCTATGATACAAACAAAATCACAGGTTTTATTACTATTCATCTATATTCATTTTATACATTTTAAATTATAGATCTTTATAATCGAATCAAAAGTCTGTTTCTAGTGATGTAAGTTTGTGGTTTTGCTCCCACCTGCTGCACAGGCCCAGTTGTATTGGGCTTGGGCGTAGACCACTATTTAATGTTCGAAATTTTGGGTTGGAGTTTGATAAGATGATACATCTTTATTAACAGATTAATATTAAGTCTAAAGCACAATTATACTAAAATTAAAAAAAAAAAATCCAAATCCCTATTTATCCACACTTCAAAGGGAAATATTTATTTCAGATTTAAAACGTTTACATTGAAGAATAAAAAGTTTTACCTTACCCTTTTTCTATCTTTAAAAAGTAGAATTGTTAAAATACCCCCTTTTTTTTTAGTAGTACACATTTTATTCATTCTCCTTTGAGAAATTGCTTTTTCGGGCTGGCGGTGGGTTTGGGTTGGGTGGGTGGGGGTTGCAGCACTTAACGCATACCGGAGGTATCTTCTCTATGTTGCAATCACAACAAGCACTTACACAACCGCCGCCCGGGCATGCTGCAAATTCAAATAAACACAAAAATCATTCAGATATTCAAAATGTGCAAGTAGTAAGGAAAAAACAACTAATTTTTTAAATTAATTACGGAAAATAGTGATGACATCTTTTGAGGATTCAATAGCCTGACGATTAACAATAAGCGGCAGGCGACCATTGCCACCAGCATCAACACCAATTCTAAACATGCAGTATAAAACAAACAGAACCGATACAAATGCAAATGAACAAGACCTCATTGCTTTAAAACCTTAACAACTAGAAAAGATTTAAGAAATATATATAAATAATAATATGGTTGTGTTTTCTCAAAAGTGAACTGAACTATATACAAGGTGTATTGGTCTTGAAATATACAATCTAATGAAGATTACTGAAATCTTGTACTGTAAATTTGGTAAGTAAAGTATAATCTTATCCACACTAATCATAGTTTCAGTTTGACTTACTAAAACTAAAAGGGTAGCTTCGGAAGAGGCATAGATGATAATAAGTACTGCAGAGGAAGGAACTGTTAGATAGTGTATCAAATCGAAGGAAAAGTTGTTCAAACGAAATGCAGATTCCATGAACCTTTGAACAAATATGTCCTCAAGATCACTAGAATTTAGAGTAAAAAGATCAAGAAAAAATGGGAATTTTAATGAAAAGGGGATCCAGTTGATTTGGAAAATAAGATTTTCAAAATACAGAATCTCACAATTTGATTCTTGAAATAATAATATTTTATTGAGACTAATTGTCCCGTGAATTGGATATCAAAACTAAGTACACCTTTATAAGGTCTTGGGTAACACTCATCTCTTAAGCTAGCTTTTTAGGTGTGTTAGATCCAAACCATTTAATGTGGACTTAGCCCAATCCATGTGAAATTTAATATATTTAAACACAATATAGTTTGCATGAGATTTTGCATATTTGTTTACCCATCTATTTACCCATATATATGCTCTGGAATGTGTGGTAAAATAGAAAGGGAATTTTTTTTTTTTTTTTATCGTTGATGCTTCAATGGAATTGCTCCTTCAAACAATTCAAAATCAATATTTCAAACTGATCAAGTGATGATCTTTCATTTTTCCGATATGAACATAATAGAGCCTTGAATGAGTATATCAAGTACCGAGTTTACGGCACTAACTCCACAAAGACACGAAATAAATGGAAATAAGAGTGCACTTACAAGTAATATTAGTTAAGACAGTGCGTTATTGATCAATCACGGGATCTGCTTTGATGAGTTAGATGTGTAGCGCCAGATGATACCTCCGATTAAGTTGTTCAGTGCATGAGAAGCCATTGGCACAGTGACGCTCGAGGATAAAGTTGTAGCATAACCATATACAATCCCAACAAAGGTTGCCCTGCCAAAAGTTTCAAGATTAATAATATTAAAGCACAGAAGAATCACATAAACGGCATTCACAAAGACTACGGATACAAGTGAACTTAATTTTGGCATACAGATGCATTTTAAATTTTCATACTCATGTCAGCAATGAGGTTAATATAAGTAAAACCATTTACCATGAAGCAACTTAAATTTAAAGAGAAAAAAAAGGTAATAATACCAGATTGCAAAGGAATATCTCCGACCACTTCCTAAGTGTAATACCCCGAATAAGGCAGCAACTGCAAGGATACTTGTCCAATTGTTAAAGCCAAAAAGTGGCAATAATGCACCTCGGAAAAGAATTTCCTGTTCGGTCCAAATCATCCACAGTAGTTTACAATATTAGTCCCACACTAAGAAAATATCTTATTTTAAAGGCCAACATTGTGTGAGAGAATATTGGTTCGATAGAGGATAACAAGAATTACCTCACTAATTCCAGGAAGAAAAGCTACAACTATGTAATCTAGAGGCTCCAGGGAAGTAAGAACCTTCAATTGAAATTGAAAAGAAAATTACATAAGCATAATCACATTTCAGTGTAAGTGAAGACATATAGAAGCACAAATAGAGGATACCTGCCGATTTGCTGCTTCACTAGACTCAGAAAAATCTGGCCATGTCTTCAATAGCACAAAGCGACACGATGATACGAGTATGACTGATCCCACAACTAACCCCAGATGCCATATTTCAAAATTAACTGCACAAGACATAGGATTTTCAGATAACAATTAAGCAGAAAAAAACAAACAATTCTCTAATTTAGCTTAGATTAAAGGCCTCCATGTCCAAAAATATGCAGAAAACAAAGGATTATCTGGTTCCTAAATATATTAAATATCATGCTCACGTTGATCTAAATATAAAAGATAGTAACACTCAATCTTACATGTTACACTTGTGGAACAGTCAATGATAGGCCATCCTTCCCTTGATGCAATGTGAGAAACCTACAAGTCCAACCAGGACATAACATTTACTCACAGGCTATTCTTTACAAAAATCTAGACACGTTTCCCCAAAATACCTATTGTTTATCAAAACTCGACAAAGCCAATAAACTTAATAAAATTATTTTGCATGAAACATTAGAAATGGCAAACGAGTAGATGCAAAATCAAAGCATTGCTCCTCATATTCCTCAAGAAGATCTTTACAGTAATAGGGTTGCATAACCACACAAAGATACAAAATGATCTAATTGTGAAAAATTCAAGTTCATAAAGCCATAAATCCAGAATCAACAAACCAAAAGTTGAACGTTTGAGCTAAAAAATTATGGTGAGGAAGAAATTGCACCTGTTGAATCAAAACACCCAGAGCACATATCAAACCAGAAGTCACTGTACATGCTTGAAGCACAGCATTTCTTGATGGGACAATATCTGAACTAGTTTCAACCTCCAAATTATCATTTTCATCAGGTAATTCCTCTCTAGGTGGTAAATTTTCATCTTTTTGCTTCAGAGTTTTACTTCGTCTTCTCGACTTTTTGGTCTGATTCTGACTAGCAAAAGCCTTTATACTACCTCCATATCTCTTGTAAAAGTTGAAAATTAATTAGAAACACAATTACAATCCTAGTATATATTAGTAGCAGAGTACAACATAGAAAATATAGTGTTGCCCCCTTTTTTTCTGAAGGAATGTGAACAACTTGAAATGAAGACTCACAAAGCATAATTGGGTGAAGAACCTTTGTGAACTACCACTGCCCCAAATACCCTTATCCCTACCTGATAATTGTTTGGCCAATATAAAAACATAAACTTTTCACCATTAATATCTTGTATTCAGTTTCAAATAAGTCTAGATAATTTGGACGAGCCCACAACGAAATATTAGCAGGAAATTTCAGATAAGAAGAATAATTACCAAACAAGTAAGCCGCATGCTGATGTAGATTGCAGGATTTCATTTTAAACAAGCAGTTTGCGTTCAACAAATCCATTTATCAAATCCCTTTTTCCTTTTTCTTGCGAGTATGAAATTTTATTTATGTTGGAAGAAGAGAACCTGATAGTTGAAAACAGAAGTTTAAAAATGGAAAAAGCAAAAAAAAAAAAAAAAACAAAGGTTGCTAAGAGATTAAAGTTTACTAGTTTAGGGAAAGGAATTTGGTTTAATGACCAATTATTATTAAAAAAAAGGCACTCCAAATGTAAATTTGTGCCAATTTTGGGGTAGAATTTGAGGATATATGCTTCGATAATGTAATTTATAAATTTGTATTTTGTGTATATTATACAAGAATATTATACAAATATTTATAATTTGTTTGAGAGAATCTTGATATTAATGATATCCCAAATTTGTAAAAAAAAAAAAAAAAAAAAAAAACCCAAATAGTGTGTACGTAAAAATTGTGCTTGTGTTTGTCTTTTTCGTTTTTGAAAATGTAAAAATTATAGGAAGCTATTGATGTCAAATTAGTTAAAAACAAAGAAATTAAATGGTGTTGAGAGAGAATGAAATATTTATAATTATACTTTTGCTTTTCTTAAATGTAGAGTTATTAAATAGAATAGGGGCAAATACAAGATGGGTTCGGAACAAGAAATACGAGTATAAGGCTTACAACTTTAGTCCTAAACCAGTTCCGCAATATTTCAAAAAATAACCACTAAATTTCAAGAAATAATTTGTGTACCCGGTTCTAGATACTCACAATATTGCGGGTAGTGACAGGATGAGATTGGGCTTCCATTTTCTAGAAACCAAAAGAAACAAAAAATCGCCAGCAACATGCATTATCTCATAATCTATCTATCTACAATATAAAAAGTTGTAATATTTGATCAAAATAATTTATCACTTAAGTTGATCTTCAAATTTCAACAGAACTTTTTGTTTGTGGTTGTAGGAAAGAGACTTAGAATATTAATTAGGATTAGGTAACAAATTTTTCTTCTTCTTGTCGCTGTAGTGTTACATTTGCATTCAGAACCTGAAAATACATATATATATTCCAAGTATGAAAATTGTTGGTTCTAACAATAATAAAGCTCATCCCTTTGCAGGCTCTTTGAATGAATTTAACTTTATTAAGGTTTCGCGAAGAACTCCGCATGAACAAAAACGGTGATTATTCGAATATTTCCTCACCAGACACTATCTATAAGTATAGGTCGGCTTCTCTTATATGTACATGTATGTCTCATTTCACATTATATTAAATATTCATAGTACATTAAGAACAAAGCATCTGGAGAATCCTTAGGCAGGTTTCTTATGTAAAGGTAGAAACGTTGCAAGTCTTCGATAGAAACGGTTTCTGGGTCCACCACGTCATCCTTTGAGGTTAAAACCCATAAGTCTCC
Source organism: Penstemon davidsonii (assembly GCA_034814905.1). Classification (NCBI taxonomy): domain Eukaryota; kingdom Viridiplantae; phylum Streptophyta; class Magnoliopsida; order Lamiales; family Plantaginaceae; genus Penstemon; species Penstemon davidsonii. The sequence goes on along the minus strand of JAYDYQ010002533.1, from coordinate 31,322,107 downwards.
CGACTTCACTCTTCTTAGGCTACCACGGCAAAATGGACACGACTCAGATCTTGTGTTCCTGAGAGTAAATAAGAGTTTTAAATTTTCAAAAGTTATAATTCGATATTTAATTGGAATAAGAGGAAAAAAATTATGCGGATTTTTGTTAGTTACCAGTCACGATAACAGTGTATGCACATGGCATGGCAGCAATTAGGCAATACAACTTTGTTGCAGGGCTCTAAGCAAATTCCACATTCATCGTCTCTCTCCGAGTCTGTGTTGACAAATCCACCAACATCTCGATCCACTTTCTTGCTTTTTTGGACTAGATTCTTACCATTAGTGCTGCCAAGCTCTACCAAGTCGTAATGGAGCTGCTGAAGTGATGGCAATATTACAGCTACAAGATGTTATTTTAAGCTTTAATTAGTATATTGTACATAGGAGTATATTGTAGAGAAGTCCCTTATATTTGTTACAAATAGATACAGCAAGAAACCGACAAACCGTAAAAGTCTTCGATAGATGCTTTCCTTCCACGTGGCGCTACTTTTGGCCTTCCATCGGTATACACCTGCAAACACGAGAAAAATGAGAACTGAAGGGCCAAATGTGCATTTCTGTTACTCAATATAAACAGAAAGCAATCGCGGTCAAAACAAAATCGATCTTTTTGTCTGATGGTACAAAAAAAAAAGGTAGGACAATAAGTCATACCTTGTAAACAAGTATGTGAACGAGTTTAAGATATCTGGGCAAGAAACAAATGCAGGAACAGTCAATCCACTGAAGAATAAAGAGAAGGAATGGTGCCAAGTGATTGTAGACCAATTTCATTTGAACACGTGCATCCCCCTTTGCTTTTGGAATTGCGGCAGCCCTGGAATTAAAACTATTAAAGTCATTAACTCCGCAAGCAAATAGTAAGTAAGAAAACAAACATAGCCCTGACGTAACAAAATCAACAAGATTCTTAACTAAATTAGGCAAGCCAATAGCTAAGACGTTTGTCGGCATGCTTCAAACTTCATTTAGTGTGAACAAATACATCACCGACAAAAGAAAAATCAGTAATTAACGCATACAAGTTAAGCAAGCCAAGAAAACCGGTATTGATTTCCCTACTTTGCGTAAGCAAATGAAGACAAATATAAATTTGACAAGAAAAAAGTGAATTAGTACATACAAACCACACCAACATCATAATACATAATCACATCTTCGGACAACCCTAAGAAGCTATCTTTGGTTCTGATACCCCATTAATGCAAAAAGAGAAGCTATTTGTGGACCAAGTACAGCTGATTATTGAGCAAATTCTCTTTTCTGCATAACCCAATTGTATGGTATGCAATTTATAATACTCTAACTTCATGAAATGGTTCCTAAACTGAAAGTCGAAAAACTGATTAAAAATTGAATTACCAAATAAGTTGCTCTAAATGCAAAATCGATTGATGATACCTCATTTATGTAAGCAGAGACCTATAAATCTAAAAATGTAGAAGAAAAAGAAAGACTATGACTTTGATATTGCACAATAATTCTCCAATTAATTAAATTAAAATATAGGAATAAAATATGTAAACCTTTATTTCAGCAATCATCACTATGCCAACATAGAACAACCAAATAATCACATGTCAAAATCCCATAATTATAAATGAATAGTATAATCAATATCCACAATTGGGGCTTACACGGAGTAAGATGCAGAAACCAACCATTAATTATTACAGAACATTAGAACAAAATTAAATCAATACAATCTAAAGAAGGCAGACCAAAAGACTCAAATTTATTTGCAGCACTATCATTTCAATTAAACACAATCAATCAATATAGTCTTAACAACCATAACTACTATTAAATGAACCTCAACACATAATTTAAATCCACAAAACACATGCATGTAAATAAATAAATACTTAAAAGGTAAGAAAAGGGACCCAAATGAAACAAAAACAAAAAAATTAAGCTTACAGATCGATCATTTGCATGATGAACATCAGCTTCCAAAACCTTGAAAGAATCCTTGTATGAAATCCTCCCCAATTGCTCATAATACACAATATCCATCTCCTTCACTATCTCTCTCTTTTTCTTTATTCTCCTTTAATAAGAAAAATTGTTTCTTTTTTTTACTTTCCCCCAAGAAGTAAGCTAAAGGACAAACACAAAAAGGTGTTCTTTTTAATGGAAGTAAAAGGGAACCCTTGAAGCTGCGAGAAGCACAAAGCCTGGGTCTTTTTTGAAAAACTCAATATTCATCACTAGACAACAAAAAATGCTGAAAAAAGAAAGAGAAGAAAGATAAAGAAAAAAAGAAAAGAATTTAGTTACCCATTTAATAAATGTATGTATTCAATACTTTCTGGTGTGTCTTTTATTCCAAGACTCCTTCCCACCTTAATCGGCAGATTCTTTTTTGCTGAAACTAAGAGGGGGTGCTTTGAGCTATCTACACAATTTCGGTATTTGTTGGGTTCAGGCACAAATTTATTATTTCACTGGAATTCCTACTTTTTTGTTTTTTTGTTATTTTCCTCTGTTTCTATGATGAAAAGTTGGTGTTGGTTTTGTTTGTTGTTATAATATGATATAATTGTTATCGTCATATTATCTTTCCTTGTCTACTTGCTTTTTTCAATAAAGGCCTAAAAGAAAATAAGAATTTTACTAATTTTATAAGGGGGTTTTGTTTAATGGGAATGGTTTAATGATATAGAAAAACAATGTCAATGGGAATCATATTTATTCTTTTGTTCTATTCTTAATATAACATAATCAATCAATTGATACTATAATAAAATATTATGTCTTAATGTTGTACAACTCATCAAGTTCGAAGCTTAACAACTGTTTGAGTTTTTGTCAATATTTGAAAAATCAAGAAGTCTTGAGTTCGATTATTGTGTAAGTATTTATTTAATTCAATAATTTTATTTGTGTCCTATGATAACGATAAAATAGATTCAATTACATTTCATTTAACAGTAATCTTAATACTTTTATCATTGTCCTTGTTTCACTTAATAAACCTCATTGATTAGTAGATGGACTGGTTGAATTTTAATTTACAAGTAATGATCGCAATATTTCATAATGTCAAAATTTCAATTAAAGTTGGTTTACTATTAACTTACCAAAAAACCGCACTTATGCTGTCAAGATTATAAACAACTCTGGTATAGCCACTACACTACAAGTCATGTTTCTTAATTATTCTTCTAGATAGTTTTCAAATTCAAATTCTTTTGTGTAGTTTTAAGTTTTAACAAATTATATATTTTTGTGTTATTCAATTTTACAAAATACCTAATTTATTAAGTCGCATTGCTCACACGCGACTCAATTCAACAATTTTAGCCGTACCTCAGCCAAAATTCTTAAAATTTCAAAAAAAAATCTTGTAACTAAGATTCACTAGCAAAAAATTATTTTAAAACTTGGACTAGCAATTAAATTCCGTAAATAAATAAATTTGACAATATTCATGAACGGATGAATCTCTCATTGACTACTACAGGCTACAAACTCAGGTAATTTTTAACTTCCACGGGACCCCTAATTTGCTGGAAATTTTAACCTAATTCCGATTTATGATCCAACTAAAAAGCATTCACGAAATGCATTTGACCGATCTCTCTTTAATTGATTAGGTAAGGTACACCAATTTTGAATTTCTTGTTAGATTTAGTTCATCCAACAAAGAAAAGGTTAATTGAGTTAGTAATTATTTAAAAAGAAGCACATGACCTTCTCAACTTGCAAGGATTCTCTTCTCTTAGATAAAGAGTCATATTGATTAGCAAAGCCATGAGATCAACTCATCAATTTGTTATGTCACATATGTTGACTGATGTTATATCATAATGAATAGCAAATGTGACTAACATGTACATACACAATAATCATTTTTTTATCCCTCAAAAAAGTTACAAACTTTAAACATAATCTGAATATATCTCTACAATTAGACATATTAATTAGTAACATCAAGATGAAGTAGTGATGATGATTCATTGTTTATCTAGCAGAAGGGAATAAAGATCCATTAGAAAGATCAGGACTTTGTATGTCAAGAAAGCTTGTTAAGAGTGTTTTTCTCGAAGACTGTGCTTTTGAACTCCCAGATGAATCCAATTTATCTGTTCCTTTCTCAATCCTCGTTGCATCCTGTATTGCCATTATAATCTCTTGCATTCTTGGTCTACATGACCCATGTTGTTCGACACATTGTATTGCCACCTCAGCTATTCTCCATATCGACTCGATTTTGACACTCCCTGCCAATGTAGGGTCTATAATGCTAATCACATCTCCTTTACGAATCAACGATCTTGCCTACAAAACGTCAACCAAGAAATCGATCCATTGTTCTCAGTCACCGTAAAAAAGGACTAACTTTGTAGGGAGTAGTTTGTAATTTCAGAGATCTTACCCAGTGAACTATGCTCCATTCAGCACCGTATTCCTCTGTCGAGACAGGCTTTCTACCAGAGACGAGTTCCAGGAGAACTACCCCAAAACTATACACGTCACTTTTTTCAGTCAATTGTTGATTTGCGTAGTACCTTTTGGAAAGAACGAAAGTTAGTTTCAAAAGGTAAAACAAAAATTCAATATAATTAATAGTTTTATTTACGCTTACTCTGGATCAAGATAGCCTACTGTCCCTCGCGCCACACTTGATATATGTGTCAAGTCTTCTTCAGCTTGTCTTGATAGGCCAAAATCCGATACCTTTGCTCTCATATTTATATCTAAAAGAATGTTGCTTGTTTTCACATCACGATGAATGATACTAGGATTGCATCCAGTGTGTAAGTACTCCAAACCTGCAGAATCCTCACTTATTTAATAAGATCATATATATGTTATGATTAAATTTGTTCATGGAAAGAAGATTACCTTTAGCTGCATCCTCGGCAATCCTTAGACGTGTTAGCCAGTCAACGTGCTTCTGGTTGTCTGTACCTGTTACAGATTTATGTTATAGTTTTCTTTAACCTTTCTGTAAGAATCTAAATTTATTTTTTGTACAAACAAACCATGTATATGATCACGCAAGGTCCCATTATGCATATACTCGTAAACAAGCATGCGCTGATGCTCTTCCTCACAAAATCCAATTAAAGGAACCAAATTCCTGTGGTGGATTCTTGACAAGAGTGCTACCTGTAAGTATAGATATCATATTCAAGATTTTGCCTTCAGAAACCAAATTTCGATGATTAATTAGCTAGGGATCATTTACCTCTGTAACAAATTGTTTGGTTCCATGACTAGATGAATCAGCCATGATTTTAACGGCCACCTCCTTCCCGCCTTTTATTTTTCCGTAATAAACTGGCCCAAAACTTCCTTTACCAATCATCTTAGAAAAACTATTTGTGGCGGCTTCTATTTCCGCGAGTGGAATATAGTATGCTGTACCTTCATCGACTAAAGACCCACCTCGTGCACTGGAATAGTTTGTCAAAGGCCTTGTGCTTGTGTGCCATGAATTGCCTGATTCACAATAGGGAGCCTTTTGAATACGTACTAATGGACTAGGAAAATTGTATGTAGTCTTTAAACTCTAAGAGCACAAACCTTTTTCATTCCTCAGTGAAGCTTTTTTCCTATTAAAATGACGAAGCAGTAGTATGCTTGTTATGGATAGGACAAAAAGAACAGCCAACACTCCAGCTGAAGTTCCTATTATTACTTTGTTATGTTTTGTGCTCACTTTTTTAAGATGAGGATTTCCTGCATAGCTACAAGAAGAAAGATAAGAACACTGCCATTGATGCTCGAAATCTTTCCAATAGTATTATTTATAAGCATACTCACTTGAAAGTAAAGTTTCCTCTTAACAACGATGAAGGTATTTCTCCGGTTAAAGAGTTATTCCCTATGTACCTGTAAGAAATAGTCCAAACAAACGCGCCTCAACTCAATGCTTCTTAATATAACTATGAAAATAGAAATGTTCAGATTGCAACTTACAATTCTTGTAACTGTGGCAAATTACCAAGAGATGAAGGTAATGAGCCATTAAGGTTATTGTTCTCTAAATGCCTGCATAACGAAAATCGACATGAAGTCTCAAAAGAATGGGATAAGACTTTGTTTTGAAAACCACTTGAGCGAAGAGCTTACAGAATTTTCAAATTGACAAGATTACTCATATCAGGAATTGTCCCACAAAGTGAGTTTCCATCTAACCACCTGAAATAAACAAATCAAAATATTTGAGGGAAAATGGTGAAGTAAAGTTAGAATTTGTGTTAAAAGTCTCTCTTACAGCTCTGTTAATCCTTCCATGTTCCTAAGCTCCCGCGGAATCTCCCCATTCACATTCTTGCCTGAAAGGAGACTGTTTCAAGGTATCAATTTGACAAAGTTTTTCACACATCAATGTAGTAATATTTCCTTCATTTTAATGACTACTTTTGCATGAATTTGAGATGAAACTCACATTTTTGTGATTCTTGGAGGTGTAGTAGAGGTACAAGTTACCCATTCCCAGTTTGTGGGTAGACAAGGATCACCACCTTCTTCTGTCCAGTTGCTTCCAACCGACATAGAACGCAAGGCGTTCAGATTACTCACTTCAATACAAAATAATTTAACTTATCAGCCATTTAGAAAAGATTATAAATCATAATTAGTAATCAACTAATCATAGCCTTACCATCTTGTTCATCTGTCTTAGCCTCAATCTGAACATATCTATTAATTTCTAACGCATTTAATAACGGTCCTCGAGTAGAATCACGGGTTTTCACAAACGAGAAAGACAACACGAAATCCAGTGTTACATTCATGTAACTTGGCTCATACAAAGTATAACTCCCATTTGCATTTTCAGCAATGTTTACTACAGCATTGCTGTAATCAGGCATGTAAGGTTGTTCCATTTTAAATTTCCGACTTTCATTAACTCCCAAATCTTGAATTTCAGCAAAGTACGCATAGCCTCGTGCATTAGCTGGAAAATCCTCGAGATTCATCCTGTAACTTATGCTTCCTTTAGAACCAAGAACTGCAGTTTGCATTACTTTAACAGGTGGATATTCTCTTGTGTTCACATCTATGTTTTTTGTCGTGTTTATTCTCTCGGTTCCAGACGCTTCCCCTACTAAGAAATTAGGCCTTTTATCGAGATCAGATTCCCATATTCGATCATAAGGGTCATCAGGGTACCTGAGAAAAACCTTCATTTAAACCAAATAAATTATTTTTTTCCTAAAAAATTTTAAGAAGTAAATTACCTTATGTCTTCTTGAGTTGGAGCACCGAAATTGACTCTCTGTGCAACTGTCAAGTAAAAATTATCTTCGTAATCAGTGGCGTACATAGACAGGTTTAAAGGGCGCATTTCGAGAGTCGATATGAACGGAGAACCAGTGGTTGCACAACATAAACACACATCAATAGAATAAGATGGTGCTCTAATGATCATTTCCTTAACATAAACTCTAGAAGATTCCACAATTGTTACTGTTGACCATTTTGTTGCATCCAGGTAAAGTTGAAACTTTGGATATGTGCCTTGAATTACGGAATTATTACCGTATAAAAACGTGGCTCGAACAATATACCGTCTTCGTTCTTGTGTGGTTAAGGTGTAACAATATTTCTTGTTGTCTGTCGGGAAATCTCGCCTTGTTTGATACTGAAGTGAGTTCACATATGTGTTTTGTACTCTCACTGAAATGCCTTGTGATGTAATTTTATCATCCGAAATCCATGTTAAGCCGGTACGATTATCGGTGTAATTACTCGTTGCTCCACAATCTATGCTTATGAACTCTGCATTTTCATTTCTTGTTTAAGTTCAAAGAGATAGTGACAAAGAATAAGTTAAGTATAAGAATTAGATTTGAGAAAGAACTTACCTGTAACTTGAGATAAAATGGATGGAATTAAGCAAAGAAAAGTAACTAAGAATTTGGAGAAAATTCCCATGTTGTAGTAGATCAGAGGAAGAGAGCTGGTTTTTTCTTGAGACACTTTCTTTTCATTATGCTTCAAGAGAATAAAGGGGTGAGTTTTTTAACTATTTTTCTTATTGATGAGTATGTGCAAATTGCAATGTTCATTCACGGTCCAATTGTTAATCTTCTTTGATTTTGAAATCTACTTTTTCCTTGGAAAAAGAAAAAGAAAAAGGGGGCAGGGATTTGAGCTTCATTTTCAGAGTTAGCTTTTCTTGCTTTGGAAAAGAATATTAGCATATGACACCAGTGCAAACCATGAAAAGTAAGAGAATAGCATTATTTGTTTGTTTTCTTTGTTCTTGTTTTTTTTCTTTTTAATTCTCAATTTCTATTAAAAGCTAAACATGGATGAATTATTGTGTGATGGATAGGAGTATAACATAAATGCAGCTATTTCTTGTGGGGTCCTAAGCAGGTGAGTGTATCAGAATACTTACCAAGGAGGAATGGGAAATTGCTTCATTTACTGCAATGACAGATGATTTTTCAACCAATTCATGGGGAAAAAAAATGATCCTTCAACCTAGCTACCTATAGGCTATAACTTTATTTTCAACTTTTCTTCGAATGATATGTGTGTTAATAATTTTTTTATCGAGCGTGAGATTGTGTTTGAATTTTGGAGTTAATTTGGTGTTTGAGAAACGGTGCTCGTACAAGCTATAATCGAGTCGGACAGATTCGAGCTTGAATTGTTTCGTGTTTTGCAATACATTTATTACCTATTAGACTATAGATGTTAAGTTGTCTTAACACGAAATCAAGGTCGACTAGTATAATTTAATCTTTAGAGCAAGTGTTGTATTGCAAGATGAGTGGTGTTAAATAAAATATATTTTCATGAAAGATTTTGATTCAGAAAGGGAGTGATGCCATGCAAAGGCATCTATGAAGAGGAAAAAAAATATTGAAAAGAATAAGAACATGGGAGAGACATTATCTCTCCTTTTTTTACTTTAACCTCTTTTGCTTTTGATAACAACAACAACAAGATCTCTTTTTTCTTTTCACTTGGACCAAGTTGTCTTTCACTTTATATAGTTTGAAAAGTATGTTGCTGAACTAATTTTCCTTAAGCAAATTTGGTCCCTAAGCATAACAAGATAAATTGCCATAAAACAACTATCAAGATGAGCCGCAAAAAGACAAAAGATAAATGTACCATTGGTACACATATATATAGTGATTCCACATTTTTGTTTTACATATTTTAGATTTTATTTGTGTGTCATTTATAGAGTTGGGTTGAAAAAATGGATTTTATTTCTTGTGTTTTAGTACAACTTTTTAGAATTTCTTTGGAAATATTTTGGAGATATTAGGAAATTTTTTAAATAAATTACAAAATCAAGAAAAATAAGAGAGCCTCAACCAGAAAGCTTTGAAACTACAAATTGAAATATTGTAATATTTTTTGATGAAAAAGATGAAAATTTTAATCAATAATTTGGCATGGGCAAAAATGAGAGATGTACTTTGACGGTTAATGGGTCAAATTTAAATGATGTGCCTAAATGCCATATTAGGTGGATTTTGACTAGATTAAAATAGTTCACATGTTAACAATTCATTCATAGTTTCATTTTTATGTCTAATTTGATCTAAAAATATAAATATCAGTAAAGAAAGTTTGGAGACATAAGTTAAATTAAATAAAATTGTAATGATAACAAACTTATTTTAGAACATATGTTGGTGTGAATTTTGATAGTTGAAATTCTATTAGGTCCAAAGAAGATGCGTTATCCGACCAAGTTTGAAATAAATGGTGCCAGTCAGATTTGGATCAGGACTGATCCAACTCGAATCCGGCCCATTGACGGCCTAGCCAACCCCTAGAATGAGGAAGCGAGGGTTTAGTTTAACAAACTGGGCCTTATTATCTTATGACTCTCTAGAAGTGGCCCAACTTAAATAGTAAGGATGTTTATCTGTTTTGTTTGATTAACTTGGGATACTCATGGTCACATCATTGCTTACATTATATTTCTGAATTTTTTAAAATTTAGATTTTAAATATCAAAATGCTATCATTTTTGGAGAAATATACGTTTGTTTAAAGAGGATTAAATATTATAAATAAATACAAACACATTTGCATATACTCACATTTTAAACTCCTAAAACCAAATTACACTTTTTTTTTTATTTCCGAATTCTCAAAACCTCAGTTAAACCAACATAAATTTTCCAAATCCTATTTATCTTCTTTTTATTCCAAGCCTTTTTATTTCAAAACTATAAAACTCCAAGCTTTTAGAACTACTGGTTTAAATACATCAATATATATATATATATATATATATATATATATATATATATATATATATGACTTACAAATAAGCAAGGTTTCATACCTGCATGAACTCTTAGTTAATTACTTGTTTTGTTCTAATGTAAAACTTAATTAATCTGTATAAGATACTATATTAATTAAATTCTTATTGACGAGGCCATGAGGGAATGAGATAATTATACTCGCCTATTTATTTTAATGAGAGCTACCAATTTAAGAAAGAAAATGGGCCTGTTTCCAAATGGTTGTTATTCCACTTTCTTTGGCGGTTTGGCCCATAATAAAGAAACTTGGTTTCATCTTAACGTAATATAGTAATTGATAATGAGTTTTATTATTGGGCCTTTTAATGGCATGGACCTGTCTTTGATGAATATGTCATGGATCGTAGTACTACATTTAATTCCAATTATAATCTCATTAGAATTTTATATCCTTAATTATGAATTCTAGATTGAAAATTTAATCTGACCTCAAACTCAAGTCCAACCCAAAAGAGGTGGCCCAAATACAACGGCCCACAAACCCCTAACAAGAAAATAAAACATTTTATTTTAGAACAGAAGAAAAAAAAATTCATTCTCCATTATATTTGTCACATATACCAAGAATAAATCACTAAACACTAAAAAAAAATTAAATTTTAGTGATAAAATTTTATGAGACAATGTTAAAGTTGTCACTTCCTACACATATTAAGTAACAAGAACTCAAATATTATCACTAAAATGGTTTCCATTATCATTCTAGTGACAAGAATTGTAAAAAAATTGTCGCTATTGACATTTAGCGATACCCCAAAAGTGAGAACTAAAAAGTTATCACTAAACCATAGTGTTGTAAAAAAGTTATCGCTGTTGACATTTAGCGATATCCCAAAAGTGACAACTAAAAAGTTATCACTAAACTATAGTGACAATATTTATTGTCACTAGGTTGTCACTAAAAGGGTGTCGCTAATTGTCAATAGTGACAACTTAAGTCACCATATATTTGTCATTAATAGCTATTAGTGACAACTTAAAAACATATTTTGTCACTATTGCACTTGTCACCATTATTATTATGACAAAATTAATATTTTTATCACTAAATGCATATAAAGAGTGACAAATTTCACATTATCACTTAATTTTTTGTCACTTAAGCTTAATTTTCTTATAGTGAAACAACATCTTGAAGCTGGTTAAGAGTTAAAAATCTTAGATTAAAAAGAATAAATGTGAAGTAATGAAATCAATAAACACATGAGCATCAAAGGAAATGGCATAAAAAAGATTTTTGAGGTGAAATTCTTCACTTTAATTTAAATTTAAATAAACGAAAAGAATAAGTCCACTTAAGAGTAGTTGCATGGAGTAAATCCTCCCAATATGTTAAGGACCAATCATTCTCAATTCTCTCTTTAAGCAAAAAATATATACTCCTACTAGTTCTCTTTCGCCAAAAGGAATTTGGTTAGTGGGAATTTCCTTTTTTGAGCCATTGGAGTTTCTTTTGCAACCCCCATTTTTGCCCCCACTCTCAAAAGGTATGCCTTTAAACCCTACCCTAGTATTTCAAAGTTAAAACCTCTATTATAAAACTTATGTTTGCCCTTTTGAAAAAAATATAATTATGAGTATTAAGTTTGCAACAAAAGTGAAGAGAATTTGTAAATTAGGTGATTTGATAATGATTACTTTGTATAAGAAATTTGTCTCGAGTTTAGGTTGTATCACTTGGGACTAGTTTATATTTAAACAATCGTAATTTCATAAATTAGTAAATTATAAAAAATAAAAAAAATCATAAATTAGTACTCACTCCACTCTTTCTTCGAGTGCCTCGTGTAATTTTTCACATATATGGTCGTTTAGTTATTCACGCATAGTCGGATGAATGAAGATCGATCCAAGTTTCAAGAGTGTTGATAGGTTATAGAGTACTTGACAAGGACGGGTAAAATGCATGAAACCCCCGTGTATTGAAAACCTTCGTGAAACTATTATTAGTTAAGTTTATTGCATCAAATCCCGTACTGTTTTATAAACTATGCACAAAATCACATTTCCGTCCAATTTTGTTAAAATTTTCGCTTAATGAGACTAGGACTTAATTTTTCATCTATTTAATTAATTGAAATGCACAAACCTCCCGTGTGTTATAGGAAACCTATGTGCAACTACCATGTGTTAAATTTTATTGACCAAGTCCCCTTTTGGTTTTCTAAATTCAGCATGAAATCCCCCTTTCTTAAAATATTTTTTAAAATAATAAAATAATATTATTTTAATTAATATATGAATAATATTTTTATTTTATAAATTTTATTTTATTTATTAATTAAGGATAAAACTAAATTGTTAATATAAATATAAATGAGACTATTATTTTATAAAATACTAGTATACTAGAATTTTGCATATTTATGAGTAATATATAAAAGCTTTCTTTTAATAAATATGTAAGCAAAATATTTATTTTTTTACTATTTATAAAAAAATATATTATTTAATTATTTAATTTGTGGATAGTACATATAATAAATTATTCTAATAAATATGTAATAATGTTAAATAACGAGGCTAAAATGACAATTGGTATGAAAAACTTAATGTGTTAGTGATACTAACGAAAGCTGGGAGAGTATGCAGAATTTATAATAACGAAATGAGATTTTGTGCAATAAATTTAACACAAGTTGCTCCAAATTTTATGAATATGATAAGTATAATTCACGAGTTCCAATTAAGTAAATATGATTCATGAGCTCCAAATTGGAACGTTAATAGCAAATGAAATTTTATAAATTGGTGTCATGTAAAAGTTCAACAATTAATATATATCCTTAATTTATCTATCTAAATATTGTGTATGCCTAGTAATTGTTCCTTTTGCTAATGCTGCAAAAGATGACATGACAAGTTTGATAAAATAAAAATTAACTAAACTATTATGAAGTGGGGTTTGGTTTTGAGAAAGTTGATCAGTTAATGTAGCAACAAAATAAAAATAAATTAAAGTTGGATGATCCAACCCACTTTTAAACCTCAAGTAACACTTGTTGTACTTAGTGTTAATTGAGTCATTGCCATATTATGCTATAATGAAATTAGTGTAAAGTGTCTGCACAAATTCAATATGCACATGTCTGCCCTTCAATATTGTATGCCATTTTATTTTATTCCCTTTTATTCTAGCTACCCACCTGTCATGTTGTTAGGCTTGTTAGCTACAAGCTCAAGATAAAGATACTTAGTCACAATTATAATTGCATAAAATTTTAGTGTCAACTCGTGATCACAATTATGCACCCAATAACATTTGAATTGATTGCCAAAATGATATTAAAGCGACAACATCTAGTTGCATTGCTTATGGATTTATTTTCCATTACCAAAGTGTGAATTTATAAATAATTGTAAGTCATTTTATGATTTTAAATCGTAGCTTCATATTTAAGTATATAATTAATTCGCTCCAAAAAATATAGTTATTATTCAGTAAAGGTTTCATTACTTTTCGGATTATTCATGTGTTCCGGGAATGTAATAGAGCTGCACATTTACTTGCCAAATTAGCTTATCAGGATTTCCATTTCAGTCATATTCTTCCTTTTTCCGTTCTGGAAATTGTAAAATCGGATATTGATTGATTTATTACACTCGGTTGTGTTTTTCTAAAAAAAAAAAAAATCATGCCCGTGTCTATTGAATCACATTGAATTTGAACGGGGAAGCTGGTTATTCATCAGATTCTTAATTAAGTACTTCACATATTCAAAGGTTAGTCTAAAAGCACAAGAAATGACGAATATAGGTACTGTTTTGATGGAATGAAAGTAAAACGAATTTTGTACATGATGTAATTACCCCTATATACAAAGAAAAATACTCCCTTCGTCCTAATTTTTTTGCTCCATTAACTATAGTGCGGAGACCAAATTTTTAAGTGACATATGAAGTAGATTTTTTTTTTAAAAAAAAATATGATGTTTTTTAACCATTTAAATTTTAATGTGTGTAGTGCTATATGATATTATCAAATTAATGAAAAAATTAACTTGATTATTTATACACTATTTGAAATTTATTTAAATTGGCCGGCCAATAATATGAAAGAATTATGGGACGGAGGGAGTGACAAATTGTATTTTGGTGATGAACTCAATGGAGTTTTTATAATTAAAATAACCCAAGGAAATTTTCAAGAAGTATAAATAAATTACCATCGCCAATTTAAGGGAGACTAGTATCGAATATTTATGATTAAAATAAAAAAAATAAAAACAAATTTATAGTGGTAACTAAATTATAATAGCTTCAACCTGGTGGCCAGGTTGAGGTCCCATGACTTCTAGGTCTTAGAGTTCAATTATTACTAGTGTGAGTTTTTCTTCTAATTTTATATCAATATTGTTGTTAGTTATTAGATTAATCTTCATGTAATAATTATATATTGTTAGATATATTATGATTTAACAATGATGTATTGATGTATCTACCATCTAAAAATTAAAGTTATGATAGCTACAATATTAAAGTATTTATTTGATTTTAATTGCTTGATTAGTATAGTGATAGCTTCATTGTATGCAAGAGTACTAGAAGAACACCTTTTTCTTTTTTCTTTTGGTAAACTAGAACACCCTACGTATATACCATAAAGTATGCCCAACTCATCAAAATCAACAAGTACAAGTGCTCTTAATTAATTAAAGTCATTATGTATGTTATGCTAATAGGTTCAATGATTGGGCATATATCCCGCCAATTAATTATTCTTAGTGCATGTGACTGAGTATTCAAGAGTGATTCTTAGATAATTTTATATATGTGGGTGTTTCGTTTTTCTGCTTCGAGGTTTATCAGCTGTTTAAGATGTATTGGCTCAAGTAAAGAAATTTAAAAGTTATGGGGCTAAAAGTGCAGAAAAATAAGGTTCTTATTCAACCAATTAAAGCTTAATTGTTTGGTTTAGAAAGCAGTTGCTGACGAAATTGTATGACACCACCAATTTCTTGAAACTATACGTGTATTTAAAAATTTTATCTGATACTTATCATAGTGCATGGTGTAATTTTTTTCTAGTATAAAATAGTTTAATATTTGAAATAGTGAAATATGATATTAGATCTTTTTCTTTTGTAAAATTTGATATTAGATCTTTTTCTCATTTTGATTTCTCAATGGCGTTAAGGTTTTATACCTTATCCTTTTCAGGCGCGTTAAATATATTATGTGCAGAGTGGAGTGAGTAGACCTTTAACATATTTGAATCTGAGTAAAACATATACTATCTAAGACATGGGGCAATTTTAATTTTCTTAGAATAAAAAAAAAAGGAGACATGTGTCTATTTAAATGTAGAAAGTTAACTTAATTATTTATTAGGTTGAGTGGTGCTTAATTAAGATATCGTACAAGTTTTAATTGATAAGTAACTTTTTTCTTATTGAGAACAACACGTTGATGAACTACCCAATAATAGTCCCACATATTTTTTTTGGGGGGGTGTTTGGGGGAAGAACACGTTATAAATCAAATTCAAATACATTTTTTACGCTTTGACAAATAACCAGTCATTTTTAAAACTCTCCAAAAAAAACCAAAACCATCAAAATCACTCCAAACATTTTTCCTTGTTCTTTTTAATCTTCTTTTATTGGTGTTGTTTAAAGCAAAGAGAATAATGTGATTTAACTCGTCTATTTTTGTAATAAATACAGGAGAAGACTCGGATTCCCTAGTAACTAATTATTGACCTAGACTTCGTTTCTAAAGAAAATTATAGATCTAGTCTTATTGCCTAAACCTACTTTTCAGAGTAATGGAACAAAACTAATAATGGCAAAGGCATCAATTAATTATAATAACATTATAATATTAAAAATAATCCAAAATCAAGTTAAAATGTCAAATTTTTATTGGTAGATGGAACTAAAAAATTTTAATTAGGATGATCAAGCAAAGTTTAAATTTCCATTTATTCTTAATTAATTTGATTTCGTAATTTCCAACTATCACATATAAAACAGAAATATAGCTAATGGACATGCGCGCAAAAAATAGTTTGATTTCATTTGAGTTATTTTGTAGTGATCTTTTAGTTTAAGTTAAAAGGGTTTACAACTAATTTGTCATTTTTATGTCAACATACTAATTTTACATATATATAAAGGACATGAAAAAGGTTTTATTTATTCAAAATTTTTAAATAAACAACAATTATGAAATAATATTGAAGTATTTAATCTATTAGTATTACAAAAAAGACGTATTTTGTTCTTTCAATTTGATAAAGTAGAACTTTACTCCGTGACATTTCAATAGTTTTGTACTTATATTTCAATTTTATTCAACAAATTTGGCACTTAACCTCTAAACTCTAACAAAGTTACGGAATTAGGACTAAACTTAAGAGTAGTAAGTTCAACAATTTTAACAAGAAATTTTTTTCACAAATAACAAGGTTTATTCCGTCACAAGCAATTCTCAACAAACAGGCCTTTATCCACACCAATATTCAAATTTCGATTAAAGTTTGAATCGGTAAAAATGGGATGGATCGATACAGGTAAAACTTGTTTGTTGCTCCTCATCTTTGGGGTAACAACATAAAGCCCCATGTATTAAGGAAATTCTAAACAAAATCCCTCATGTTAATTTAGTTATATCATACAAAATTTCTTCGTATTATCAAAAGAAAATATCCGCAGTCTCTCCTTTATCCAGTTAAACAGTTAACGTTCTTATTTTTTAAGGTTAATTACCATTTCCCCCTAAATATCTAATCTTATGTACATTTATGTTAATTAGTTTGTTTTTCTGTAATTAATATTAACAAGTCAAAGAAAAATTTAATTCAAAATTTTATGAATATTAAAAAATCAAAATCTCATATTTAATTCAAGCCGTCAAGACATGATTCTTCAATCTAAGCATTTTCATAATTGAATTAGTTGAAATCAAATTTTAGTCCCACAAAACGCGAACGAGAGATACACTTGTCTAATTCTTGATACTTTTGGATGGCAATAAGTGAATTTACCACACATATTTTAATAACATAAGAGGATTTTATACAGTAAAATTAACTTAGTAGGGTTCGTAGTAGATTTTTCTTAGCACACACTGTTTTTATGTTGTTATTTAATCCTCAAATTATTCCTTTGTCTCAAATATTTTTTAATTGTTGAGTCGATTAATTAGTGATTTTTGCTGGTGGGGGTGAGTTGAAGCGCTATGTTGAAAAGGGGACGAATTGAAAAACCAAATACTTTGACGTGTAACAATTTAAAAAGTAAGAAAATAATTACTATAAAGTTAGAGGGTGGAAGAAATGCAAAACGAAAAGGAAATGGGGCAAGTGTGCAATATATTCAATTAGATAAACATAAATTAACTGATTAATCCTAAGTAGCAAAATTAGGAACAGATTTAGCTGAGACCACAAAGACCGCGCCAAAATATTCTCTCTTCTCTTTCTCCTTCCCCTTCAAAATGCACATAGACTCTCTCCATTTTTGAACTCTCAACCGTCTCCCCCCTTCTCTCTCACTCACACACACACACATGCTATACATATCCATTCATTAATTATTGTTATAATATATATATATCTCATTTTGTACGAGTGCTGTGAAGTCTCTGTACTGATCACACTCTAATTTTGTCTTTTATGTGCTGAAAAAAATCTGTCCTTTTTCTTCATGGGTTCAAGTGGGTTTTCTTCACCAAGGTCCGACTATTTTCCTGCGGGTCTTCGGGTTCTTGTGGTGGATGATGATCCCACATGGTTGAAGATTCTTGAAAAGATGCTTAAGAAGTGCAACTATGAAGGTTCTTTCTTTTTCTTTTCTAATTGTTTTTTCAGAAATGTCTTTTTGTTCACTGTTGAGAAAGATACTGGTTTTACTTCTGCAGTGTCTTTGTTTGTTGGTAAAAATTGGGCCTTTAGGGTATGATGATTCATAGGTTAATTGTGCTTGTAAAAAAAAAAATTCTTAAATTTTGCTAATTCAGTTTTCGTTTTTGTTCTTGGAAAAAACATATTTGGGATTTTTTCTTTTTTCTAACATAGTTGTTACATTTTTATTAATTTATTTTGTATGTTTTTTTAATTTTATTTTTATTAATGGTTTTGGTGCTCTGTGTTTGAGAGATGAACAAAATGATTTAGTGCTTAGGGTTTAAAGTGAACCCAAAAAGAAATGCAAGAAAATTATGCACAAGTGTTAGGTACATAGAGTTCAAACCTTATGTTTGCATAAAGATTTTGAACCAAAGGGTTAGCAAATTTAATGTTTATTCCTAATAAGTTCTAGTGAGGATGAGAATGAAGACCGAGCTTTAGCTAATTAAAACATGGTTGCAATTTTCCTTATGTGGTTTTGGCTTTATGCTGGCTTAATTTCTGTCGCAGTTTACAAAATCAACAAGAGTAAAAATATGATGCAGGTGTCATGGGTTTTCTTTTTCTTGAATTCCATTTTTTGTAAATTTACACTTACGTTCCTCTCAAAATGCACTTTGTTCTTTGCCAATCACAAACTTGAATGACTAGAGATTAGAAGTGTATGCTTGCAGACTACTACATTGTAGAAACACATATTAGAACCTACGTCAGTGATTTTGGAGTTTCTCGTGTATGATGAATATAATAACAATATGGACATTCTATTCATGTAATAACAATATGGTTTATGTGGAAGGAGAAGCAAACTTTGATTTGGTTGACCATTGAACTTGTTCTGGCCATTTCAATCTCATTTACTTTTTCTGTGAATTTCAGTCACAATATGTAATCTGGCACAAGAGGCATTGGACCTGCTTCGAGAAAGAAAGGACGGATTCGACCTTGTAATCAGTGATGTAAACATGCCTGACATGGATGGCTTCAAGCTTCTGGAGCTTGTTGGACTCGAGATGGATCTTCCTGTCATAAGTGAGTTATATATGACCATCCATATTTGTCATTCTTTCTGAATTACTTAGTTTTTTTAAGTCTTTTTCCGATTCTCCATTGTACGTACACAGTGATGTCGGTTGATGGAGAAACGAGCAGGGTGATGAAAGGGGTCCAACACGGTGCTTGTGATTATCTTCTTAAACCGATAAGAATGAAAGAGCTTAGAAACATATGGCAACATGTATACAGAAAAAGGATGCAAGAGGTGAGAGATATCGAAGGACATGAAAGCATTGAAGAACTTTACATGATGAGAAATGGAACTGAGAAATCATCAGATGATGGTTACTTGTTTAGTGGAGGAGATCCAATTTCAGGAAGAAAAAGAAAAGATTCTGATATCAAAAGTGATTCTTCCTCTGCAAAGAAATCGAGGCTTGTTTGGACTGTTGATCTTCATCAGAAGTTTGTGAAAGCTGTGAATCAGATTGGACTGGATAGTAAGTATGATTATCAATGAAACTAATAATTGTTAATTTGTGACGCTTACTTAGCAAATGTTTGACAGAAGTAGGGCCGAAAAAAGTACGCGACTTGATGGGAGTGTCATGGATAACAAGAGAAAATGTGGCTAGCCATTTGCAGGTATACATCCTCCTCTTTGTAGGAAAAGAATGTTTATAATTTTGGAAATCCTAATTAAATTTTTTGTTTTTAATGTTTTTTTCAGAAGTATCGACTCTACTTGAGCAGGTTGCAAAAAGAAAATGAGGTCAAAGCTACTGGAAATGTTTGCCTTCAAAATTCAACAATACTGCAAAATGAGAGCAATGCTGCTGCTGGAAATGTGAAATCGACACTTCCAATGCCTATGACAGAGTCGAAGAAAGCTCTGTACGGAGACGTGATTGATCCTCCAAAAACCAATACCTCAGGAATCAGTTTCGGTCACTATTTAGGACCAAAATCAGAAGCTAAGATCCAAAATCAGTACTCATGGGGTCCCGGAGTTTCATTAATGCAATTTAAGCAAGGACAAAATCCACATTTTCAGTCGGGGCATATGCTCGATTCTGTGCATCCTAGACCTTCCATCAAAGAACCAGGTATACAAGGCTCCTATGGCAAGAGTAGAAGCCAAGGCATTGAACAAGTAACTCAAGTTCAAAGCCATTTGACAAACTCCAACTCATTTGGGCAGATTCCATGTTCTATGTGGGGAACGAAGAACCACAACTTGGATCAGTATATGTTCGATTATCTGGAATCTTCTTCCCAGAGAAACTCAATTCATGGAACTGGATCATCATCAGCTTCTCGGTTGTGGGATGAGGAGTTCAATTCCTTTTCTTCTCGAGGACTAAATGCCATCAATCTTCTAGAAGAATCTATTGGGTGCAGTAATCAAGAGTTTGTTCCTCACGTTTCACCACACTTGTTTGATTCACTCAATCTCGACTGTGAGTACCCGTGTGACCCTGTGGAGTATCCTATGATGGACCAAGGTCTGCATATTTTATGACCTTTGCTAGTTATTAGGATGTATTGCTTGATTGAACATAGCCAACTTTCTAATTTTCGAGTTTTCTTGGGGTTTGTAGATAAACTATTTTCTGCTTTTAATCTAGTGGAATTTCCTATTTTAGGGGACATTAATGTTTTAACTTGTTTTCTGTTATGCTAAAGCAGAACAACCGATTTTCTAATTAGGGCAAATGATGAATGTAAAACTTAGTGCATGTTTGTGGGTAGATATTTTTATAATGTGCAGAGTGCAGCAAAATGGTGGCTACTGGCAAGATATTCAAACAAGAAGTTGTTTAACTTAGTTTGAGTTTTAGAAGAATCGAGCTCCAACGGGCTTTAATCTAGGCAAACACGAGTCGAGCTCGAACTGAAGTTCAAGGTTGATTGGTTATGTTCAAAGAACCAAGCTCAGATGAGCTTTCATCGACTGAACTTGAATCGTATATTGAGTAAACCTGCTTGATTTTTGAGTCCTAGTTCAAGAAGAGTTTTGCAAGCACAGTGCACCAGTTCTGGAAAATCAAGGAAAAAGCAATTTGATGTCCTAGTCCATTCGTGAGCCGGTCTGGACTTGACTCAATATAGGACAGTCTTGATATAATTTTTTTAATCAAAAGTAGTAGAACATTACACTTTACACCAGGCTTAATTACTGCCTAAAATGAATTTATTTTTCAAGAAAAAATCTCTTCCAAATTACCAAAACTATCCCACAAAAAGGGATTATCTATCCAATTCTGTAACGAATCAAAGCACAAATTCTCCAAAGTTTCTACATTTTGGGACATAATTGAAGACCCCATTTTCATATTCTCTGTTTTTTGTTGCATTTGGGTATATCCTTTAAGATCAGGTGAGTCACTACTTTCATGAAGCTCCAGCTTCTGATTAATTTCTTCACTTTCTCCAGCAGAATTTTGCTGATCAATTGGCTTATGAGTCATTGGGTCTAAACCCATGAGTTTCATTTTCTTCTTGATCTTTGTGTTCCAATGGTTCTTTATTTCATTGTCCGTCCTGCCTCGAAAATGTGCAGCTATCTTAGACCACCTGTCATTTCATGAATCCTAAGTTTTACAATGTCTTAATAGATAAATACTCATATGCATATGATATGCTTTTACCTGTTGCCTAGTTGAGAATGAAGTTCAATCATCATGTCTTCCTCTGCTTCAGTGAAAGCACCTCTCTTAAGGTCTGGCCTCAAGTAATTTATCCATCTTAATCTACAACTCTTTCCGCATCTCATTAAACCTACATCATAATCACGAGATACGGTTACTATAAATTAAGTGCCCAATTTTCAGTTGATCGAAGATATATAAAAACAACGTATATATATACATACCTGCAAGTTTTGGAACTAAACGCCAGCATTGTATTCCGTTGTTGAGAATGAAATTCATGAGCTTGTCATCTTCTTCCATTGTCCATGGACCGCGTTTGAGTCCAACTTTTTCGCAACAAGGTTGTCTTCCCATGATCACAACAGAGTTTTATTGCAACCAAACAATGCAGAAAAAAAAATTTATGAAATCTTGTGCATGCAGTTTAAAAGTTTCTATTCATTCACGAAAAGTGTTTTAAAAGCAGCAGACAAAAGAAGGGGTGGCTTTTATGTCGAAACAAAGATTCTTCCAGCTAATGCACACGTCAATTGCTGTTCTTTTATGAGCAAAAGTCATAATTGTATGTAAAAAATAATTAAGGCCATGCTTTGTAACTATTGGAACAATTGTATTTATGCTAAAATATTCAACTAATCACAAGATTTAATTGTACAAATGATTGAAACTAGCTTATGTTAAGGAACATTAGATATTAGAAAAATGAGGACAGAGACGTGAGACCTTGTCGTTGACATGTTTTAATATAATGCCCACCACGCCTTCCCCAGTTGATTTCTGTGCAGACTAAAACACAATCAAAATTCATTTAAGCTTTTTTCTTTTGTGTAAATCGAATCAAGCTTGAACAATATTTATTTAAATTTGGAAGTTCGATTCGGTTTTAGTTCGAATTCGACTCAATGAACTAAAATGACAATTTTTTCGTACATTATAGAGTTAATGGCAATTTACCCCCTGTAAGCACTTTATCCCCTATAAACTCAAAAGGTTTCACACTTTCTTCCTGACATTTTAAACATAAAAATTTGACATAAATACCCCTCTTATATACTATACTTTGATTCGGTCAACTTATAAATGTGACACACTACCTCTCTATGTAAAGTAAATTGCTCCTTTAAAATTTTCAGAGGGAGAAAAGTTTTCTTTTTCAGATCACAAGAGTAAGTTGAACATTATGCATATTCCAGGAGGGTAAATTGACATTAACTCGTAAATTATACTCATGCTCCTGAGTCATCTTCTGTATGACAGATTGAGCTTATTCAAATTTGGTTCGTTTATAAATCAAACAAGTTCAGGTACAGTTTCGAGTTCAATAAACAAATCAAATATGCATAATATATATTAACTTGGGTCGCTTACACACTAAAAACAAAGAACAAAAATTATACAACAATGACAGCTTCATTAATTCATGGGAGGCAACTCTTTTATTCATCAAAGGTTTTTTCTGTTTTTTAATTATTGGAACTTTAGATTCCGCTAATGGTCTCTTTCAGTGAATGTTCCGTGAATCATATCTTTATGAGATTCTTCTGAATATTTTTTTAGTTATGATTCATGAAATGACAGAATTATATATATTTTATATATGCTTATTACAAGGCCATGAAGTGCATAAACTGGTGGCCATAGTTTAGACACCCTTAATTAAGTTCAATAATAATTTATTCACTCTTTCATTTTGTATTGAAAACTGATCTTAGTACTTAGGAACATGTTTTCTATTAGGAAGATTATGACACGTAAATTAGCTAATAATTTGTTAAGCACTTGAAAAGTCTTGTGGGGTTGACCTGAACTTCATGTCAACTTTTGAGAAATAAAGGCAAGCAAGGTTTCCAACATTCAGTTTGAGTTTGATTGAGAAAAGCTAATTTAAGCAAAATTCGATATTAACATCTGATAGGTTCTTTATTTTCTTTAATAATCAAATCAAATTCAAACACAAGTTCAAGTCTGATAAGAAAATCAAATCAAACTCGAACAATTTGTTATGTTGTCGCTGCTCCAACTCGTTTATGATGACCCTGCAAAAGTTTTTGGTGATATCTTCAAAATCTAAATCTAAGAGGTCGAAAGCTACGAAAAAGCATCTAAACAAATTCATTAGTATAAAAGAGGGTTAAAAGTTACATGACATACTGATTGCAAGATATATATGAACAAATTTAAGTGTCAAATTTCGTGTGTACAAAACTGACTCTGAATTGTGGCAGCAGGTAAAGCTATATACGAGGCTTGATGCGGGTACGATTTCCTCGTTTGGCAAATTATCTCGACCTCTTCAGCTTCATTCTTCAGCAGGTTAATTTTTCACCCTATTGAATAATGTTATATTTGGAGAATCTCAGAAGATAGAAAAGAAATAAGGATGATAATAGCAATCCACAAAACTCGACTCACGTTGATTTTTCCTTAGTTTCTTCATCTGATGATTCAGTTTCCGGATTTAAGAATGTCATCTTCCCAAACGATTCTTTAGCATCCCCAAAAAAGTCCTTCACTTTATCAACAACTGTTTTGAGCTCATCCTTTGCAGGGCGCTGAAAATCGACACAAGCATATATAACATGTAAGAAACGAAACCAGGAGAAACTAGGCTAAAACTCGATATGTAAAAGACAAGAAAAATGAATATACAACCTCAATTACATCATTTGCAGCTACCGCAGCTCTCACATTGTTTTTTTCCTGCACATAGAACTCTAGAAAATGAAAAGGTGCTGCTTTTTGGAATTCAAAGACCGCATTGTAGCATGTATAGAATTGTATAGATTAGAAACATTACAACAAGTTTGTAGCCATATTTAAACTCCGTAGCAGAACGCAATACACGAAACTGTTTTTTAGCCATATTCTGTATTTCCTTCTCGTCCTGTTTCAATTGAAGATAAGAAGAACGTGCGGTTGTTTGTAATTCAAGAAAATATATAACATTAAAAAAGAAAGTCAATTAATGAAAGCAGTAGGAAACTTACATTATAAACAACTGCTGCAAGATTTCTAGCAAGAGTATCTTTGTAAATATATTTCCCCAGAAAATTGTCCTTTGCAGCAACCATGATTTTCGCAGTTGTGCCCCCTGTTACAATATTCAGTGTGGACCAAAGGTAAACCTGGACAACAACAAAAAAAAAAAAAAAAGCCCAAAATATCAAGAACTTCATGTAGATATTATCTTATTCCTTTGCACTTTAACCCTACACTAAATTCAAAGAGTAACTCCAGATAACAAAAGATGTACCATCAAAGATAGTTTTGCAAAAAGAAAATCAACAAAGAGTTATACTTACATACTTCAATCATTAATCAAGCCTAAAATTGAAAAAGATATCCCATCTTTACTTTATCTTTTTCCCGAAAGTTTAAGTTTTTTTCCCATTTCACTAGTGATAAATTCAGGACCTTGTACGCCACAACTCATTATTTGTCATAATATCCTTGTTTCATCTAATTTGAATTCCAATTTGAATATATATGATTATTATAACCAAAAAGAAAAAAAAAAATCCTAAATTGAAAAAAAGAATTACCCAGAAACAGATAAATTTGAATTATGTGTGTGTGAGAGAGAGAGTAAAAGGGGACTGACATTTGCCATACGGATGAAGATAACAAATTTAGGGTTACCATCATCTTCAAGCTTGGGCAAAGGTGGAGGTGGTGACCGTTGGTATTGCTTGGCCATCATTCCTTTCTTTCCTTTTGCTTCAACTACTAATAGGTGGTGTCGTTTCTGTTGCTGCTTCTTTGTTGTTGTAGTGGAAGTGAAAGAGTGCCTGATGATTGATTTCTCATGTGTTAATCTTCCTTTTGTCAGTCTCACCAGTGGCTTCAAAGACATACCCACTTCCATCTTTGCTGCAATAATTTAAAGACTGGAGCTTTTCTTTTCTTGTTGAATTGCTACTTGCTAGGACTTGCTGGAGAAACTGTGACTGGTTCGGCTTTGGTGCCTTTGGCTTTAACTTATCCACAAATTTTGTTATTTATTTGGATTTTCTTTTAATATGTTTGTTTGGTTATATATTTGGTTGGAAGAAGGTCATATCAAAAAGAAAAATAGATTTATCCGATTAAGGTGGTGTTTGTAAAAAATTAAAATAAGTAATTTTAAAAAAAGCACTTAAATAGTGTTTATATTATGAACTTTTACTTCTATTTCTCTTTAAAAAAATTAAAAAGTACAATTAAGTTGAAGCAAGTGAGGAGGTGCTTTTAGGCCATCTCCAACTCAATGGGGGATGGGTGGAGATGGCCCATTTTCACAGCCCTGATAAAGGGACGCGCTACAAACATGGCACCAGGTGGTGCCACTTGGCGCCACCTGGTGCATTTACATTTTTTTAATTTTTTTATTAAATTAAAAAAATTATTAATAAAAAAATTAATGATTGAAAAAATTAACTACGAATTTAACAATACAAATGGAAGATACATTTAATTATAAAAGTTGTGTAAGGTTTAATAACAATTTATTTTAAATTAAAGATGTAACATTATTAGTTTTAATTTTGAATATATAAATTTGCCTATAAAAGTAAAATTTAACAACATTATATTATAATAAAACCCTTATCCATTATTAATTGTGAAATTATATATTTGTCTACAAAAGTAAAAATTATTTAACCACATTTAAAATTTGATTTGAAATATTTAAATTTTATTTAATCTCTAATATAGGTGAGAGTGGGGAAGTTTTTTTTTAATTAATTGGAGGAGATAACCCTGTGAGTTAGAGACGGTGCTCAGGGGGTGCAGATTCACCCGGGTGGAGATTGACACCCTGATCTGTGAAAAGCCGGTTGGAGATGGCCTTAGCTTCTTGTGGCAAAGTTGTTTTTTTGTAAAGTTTCATTGGACATTTTTATCCTCAATATGTTTGTGTTATTCTACACTTACTTTCATCTACTACACAACTACTTTCTACATATCTTCACTACTACTCACCCAATTTCACTTTACCGATTCAATTCAAAGTTATGTGATTCTACTGCTTTGTAATACTTAGTTTTATTTTTTTCCAAATTTCAGGGTTTCTTTTTACGACTTGGCTAATAATAGTTCATCATTGTGAAAACTACCGAGAGTTTTCCATTCATATGATGACATGTGGATTTTTTTTTACCTTCTACCTGCTATGTAGGTTGTGAAATAAGGTCCGAATTTTCCCTTTTGCCCTTCTTCATTTTCCTGTACCCCATTTGTTTTCTCCCCAATATTTCTCAACCACAGATCCTAATTTCTTCCCTAAATCATTGCTTCCCCTTCTTCTCTAAGTCAACTTTGCAGCTGGAAATATCCGAGAAACAACACTCTCTCCGCAAGACCAAAGTGCAAGTAGAGAAACATTTTGCGTTTTACTGCCATATAAAAACACTTTGCCTTTTTACTTTTCTTCGTCTGAGTTAAATCAATTCACTTGTTTCTTTAATTTGTTTAGTTCTTATTGGATTTAGTTACTTTAATTTCCACGATGTTTTTAAATCAATTCACTGATGATTTGATTTGGATTTTTTGTGAATGATTTTCATGTCACGGTCTTCCCACAAGGTCGTAACCGGCGGCGGGTGGGGTGGGGGAGGGTGGTTGGAGTTGGGTGAGGGGATGAAGAAGAGGGTCCTTTTGCAATTAAATCATAGGGTCATTTAGCAAATAAGTTAAAACATAATTTTTTTAAAATTATACATTGGTCCAAGTTTTACTTAGATTTATCTTAAATATATAAACTGGGTTCAATTTAATAAATTGTTGAGAACTTGAGATTAATTTATAATTTTATAAATTCATATTTTATGTGTTTATGAAATTATAATATTGAGATAGTGAATATATTATTTTTTTGATAAATGATAATTACATCATTACATTAATATTGTTAATTTAAATTTTATTTAATTAAAAACAAATAACTACCTAACAAACACTGTTATTAAACTAGAAAAAAAATCCACAATAATGAATATATTGTTACTAAACATACAATGTGTATAATAATACAAAAAATAAAATTTTTAGTATTTTTAAATCATAATGAAGTAAATTTCTATAGTGTTTTAATTAATTATTATCTAAATTTTACTTTTAATACTTAAATTGAATGAAAATCAAATTCGTTTACATAACTTTTTCTTTGTTGATATATAAATATTTTGTTAGATTAAATTTTAAAAAACTGTTTGAAGTACATAATTTTACAAATTTTAGTTTATTAATTCACTGTTTAATTTATTTCAAATCATATATGAGATTTCATAAAAAAAAATTATATATGAGATTAGTTCACTAATCTATTTGAATAAAGTAAATATCAACAACTTTTCCTTCATTTGCCTAAATATATTATGATTAATTATATTTTCTTTACATATTTACCAAAGTCAACATTGTTGACCTTAAGGTAATGTATAATTATGTTAATCGTAATCTAAATCGATAGTTTTCTCGATTAATTGACCAAAATCAACATTGTCGACCTTAGGGTAATCTATAACTAGGTTAATCGTAATTCAGATTGACAAATGACTCGATTAATTGACCAAAGTCAACGTTGTCGACCTTAGAGTAATGTATAATTATATTAATCGTAATTCAAATCGATAGTTGTCCTGATTAATTGACCAAATTCAACATTGTCGACCTTAAGGTAATGTATAACTATGCTAATCGCAATCTAAATCGATAGTTTTCTCAATTAATTGACCAAAATCAACATTATCAACTTTAGGGTAACATTGCTAGTTATATGTATAACTAGGTTAATTTAACAACCTAATTATAAATTACCCTAATGTCAACAATATTGACTTTGGTCAATTAATCGAGTCATTTATCAATTTGGATTACGATTAACCTAGTTATACATTACCCTAAGGTTTTGGCCCAGTCTCGCGGGTTTCATCAAATCAGGTCAAAACTCTTCCAAATGAGTTTTCGCTAGACCCATGAAACTCATCACAAACATATTTATAAATTTACATCGAAACTCTTGAAACCTATAAAACATTGATTTGACACCTATTATCTATTTTTCCCCCAAACTCTTTAAAAAATATATTGATTTGACACCTACCACCTATTTTTTTTCCCACACCTCAACATTCAAAACCAATCCAGGTAAGGTTTCAACTTTTTCAGAACCATAAAACCCGGCATCCAAAACCTAACCAAACGAGGTTTCAAAGATTTCACCGAAACTACCAAAACTATTTTTTTTAAACCGAGATTCGCGAAACCGAGCCAGAACCCATCCAAATATGCCCATAATATTAAAATATTATAATAGTAAGCAAATGAAGATTTTAGTTCAGTATTATAATCCCATAAATTAATTGAGAAAAATCAACATGGTCGACCTTAGGGTAGTGTATAACTAGGTTAATCGTAATCCAAATCGACCAATGACTCGATTAATTGGCAAATCTTGTTAAGTGACATTTTGGTCTTTTATATATATATATATGTATATATATATATATATATATATATATATATATATATATATATATATATATATATATATATATATATATATAGTATGCATTCTAATTGGTTTAACTTCCTAATTAATATTAACTGACTTGAATAAAACGAGCAATTAGACCAATTAATAATATCAGTACCACAAATTTTTTAGTAACCTCATTTAATGAATTAAACATTAACAATTTTTTCCTTCATTTGCATACTATTTATTTATTAATAGTATGCAATTATAATCCCATAATATATTAAAATATTATAATAGTATGCAAATGAAGATTATAGTTTATTATTATAATCAATCTTATGTTCACAAATATTATTGAATTAGATCTAGCTTATATTTAAGTTAAAACTAATATAATGAATATATTAAAATTTGAAAGTTAATTAATAAATTTGGACTAATTTGTATTTTCCTAAACATTTATTTTGCCTTATTTGCAAAATAACCCCTCTTCTTCCTCACCTCACCCAACCTCTCACCACCCACCCCCTCCCCACCCAACACCACGTCTTTCCTCCCACCCCACCTGCCGCGATCTTCCACATACGAAAAACACGATTTATTCACGAATTCATTTCGGATCTGGAGGATTCATGGAATTTCCAGATCTTAGATTTTTTTTGTTCATACCCATTTCAAAATATTAGAACAAAAAACTCTATTAATATCAAGAAATTCTTGCCTCTGCTCCTGTATGCCTAATCTTGAAATCTATTACGTAGATTAGGGAAGAAGAAGAAGTGGGTTGGGGAATAAGACATTTTATCACCTATTTACTACGCTTCTTATAGGCGGCGGATTTCTTCCATAAAAACCATTGTCTCTACAGAAGAGTGGGTTGGGGAAGAGACAATGGGGTGGGATGAAATTGGGGAGGGAGGAAATTGGGGAGAATATATTGTATATGCCTAATCAATTGGGGAGAATATACGTATTATCAATATTAATAAGGGGGCAGGGCATATAAGTAATTAATAAGGGGGCAGGACAATATATTAATAAGGAGAATATATTGTATATGCCTAGATGACCGGAAAATTCCAACTTGAAGGGTCAGTCATAATTATATTAATAAAATATTATTTCAGTTCAAATTGTGGAAAAACTGCCGACAGTTTTCCACAACATGAACTGTTATTAGCATCCCCCTTCTTTTTAATGAATTATTTGAAGAAAAATGCTTCTAATTCAAGGGCAATTTTGACATTTTTAGTACAATGGGAGAAGAAAGTAGATTTTGTAGATTCTTTTGACACACAAAAATGATTTTTTTTTTGGATTATTGGCATAATTTGCAAACATCACCTACTTTTGCTTCTCTACAACTTCTAGCTTTTTTTTTAGATTCTAGGATTTGAGCACAATCATAATTTTTTTGCAAACACCACCTAAGGCCATGCTGCGTGACTCTAAATTTGGGGAGTTCTGGAATTTAAATCCAATTTTATATAGTTTAAAAATTCATAATTACATATTCAATTCATAAAATCAATTTAGTAAAAAATACTCCTATTAGAAAACCACCATCAAGTATCAACATAACTTTTCTTCAAATGGCGATGTATACAAATTGTGATAATGCATCAACTCTCCCGTTTAAATATCAGACCATGGACTCTACTTTTCTCTTCTATATTGGTTTACAATTGATTGGGAATTTATGTAGAGAACAAGATCATTGATTTGTGTTTTGATCGTCATTTTCAGTGTAATGATTAAATGATTGGCTGTGGAAACTATTGAAAACTTATGGAGTCATTCTTACATTAGGGGTAATATTGGATTTTGTATTTAAAGGGCCATACATATCAATTCAATCTCATTTTCTATTATAAAACGTTAGAGAATTTAGGAATAATTTCAAAAATGAGAACGTATTATTTTTCAAGATGTTAGTTATAGTTTTAAGATCTAAACAGAAATAAATGTCATTTCCTGCAACCCAAAAAGCAGATGATCACATAATACAACACAAGAAGATGCTAACCGAATGTTTGCAATGCATGACAGAAAAAGTTATATCTATTGAATTAAAATTGAGCAGGGGGTGTAAAGTAATTTCAATTAGTTTATTTTGATTTTCAACTGCTGCTAGAGCCAAACTGCCGAATATAAAATAAATCAATTATGCACCACATTTTATTTTAGGTTGAACAAAGTGATTTCATTTTAGAACTGTACACATGTAAGAACTGAAAAATTAACCATTGGTATCGTGATAATTCATGAATAAAGAAATATAAATCTCCAATCGTTGCAGAATTGCAAAAGTACAAATATAAAAATTATCTGATCAATAAAATCATAGAAAAATAAAAAAGATATTACACAATCCATTTCATTAATTAATCAAGGTTATTATAATCTTTCTTGTCAGCTAAACAAAAGACCTTAACATACATACAAAATTCACCATATTGACCTGTTGTCCGAACAAGATTAACGTAGAAACAAATAAAAAGATGCAATTACAGCAGAAAAATTATATGGATAACAGCAAAACACACCATTGAATTCCCATAAAATCTAAACCTTTTGTGAATTATTATGAGATTTCTTGCCTATGTTCTTTAACCACATGAAACTCATGATTTTCTTCCCTAACGTGCTCTTGCCTGACCCATTTTTACCCTTTTTGTTGTTCTCCTTCGCAGGTGGCAGAGGCTCGGGATCCCATTGATCGGCCCACGAGTTCCCGTTCGAGTTGTATAAGTCCATTTCTCTCCTCCTCTTTTCTTCTTCTTCTTCTTGTTCCTTGTTTCTTTTGATCTTTTATTTATTACAAAAAAAAGACTTCCGAGAAGAAGAGTTGGTATGTGTTCTGATGGTTCACAATTTGGTCATTTCTAATGTGATCATAATTTAATTAGCTCCAATTATTTTAGAGAAAATGAGAAATTCACTCTCATCCTTTGTTTTAAGTTTTAACATGGTCAAATTACAAATATACCCCTCATGTATTGGAAATTTCAAAAAACACCCCCCAAAATTTTGTACACTCCTACAATTTTCCCTCACGGAGTTACCTCCTAATGACCATTGATCATGACATCAACAAAATTACTTTTTAAAATTTCCAAAAAGCCCTATATGTACTATTCTAGGAGTGACTGAATTATGATGGATAAATTTACCCTCGTGGTTTTTTGTAATGTTCATGATAGCACAAGGGATATTATACATGTAATCTGTTGTATAATATAGGGGTTGAATTGTAATGTATATAAATAAGCGTTCAAGATATTGAAACTAAGGAACAATAAACAAACATGGGGAATAACTAAAAACGAACCTGTCAAAGATGCACAAGTATCGCCTTTTCTTCTTCCTATTAAAGCCTATTACTGACAGAATTCTACATGGCCAGCAGTCTCCCTGCACAGCAACTTAGCTTCACCAGCAAATTTGATGCTTTTAGCTATAACAAGCCCTGTTAGTTTGTGTACTGATGTCGGTTCAAACGACTTAGCTTCTTCCTCCCTCCCCAAAAGAAGCGCTTTCCTAGCCGGGACCACATTCTCCCACCAAAACTCCCTCAAAATTCCATGTATCAATTCCCAATAACTACGATCTCTATAAACACGAAATATAGTGCTCCCGTTCGGAGTCCAACAATACAAATCCACCCAATCTCGGTTCATTATCTCCATTTGACCTTGCACTTGAGGCATGTAATAAAACGGCATAGTCGACCACGGCAACCCTTTCTCCGGCTTTCCTTTGTTAAAAGGACACTTCACTTCAAGAATCCCACCTCCCGGAAAACATCCTAGCAGCCCATCTGGTGAAGCTCCGATCCAACCAAATTGTTCTTCCGAGTGAATGGCAAAACCCAATGAACTCACATCACGAGTAGTGATGCTTTTGTATCGCTCTATAGCTGTGGATTCATTGAGAACTCCCCATTCCATGGCACTGTTTTTTGAGGCCTCGGTTGATTTGACATCTGGGGTGAAGACCTTTTCGTGCCATAGCTCGTACCTGCGGTTACCTTTCCAGAGTCCGAGCGCGGTACTGAAAGTACTGGTCGTGAGCTTGTCCTTACGAAGAGCAAACCATTCTTCCGAGCGTTGGGGAGCGTTTGATGATGTGAGGTGGGAATTCAACACGAATGAAGAGGGGTATGATGAAAAGGGAAATGGTGAAGTACAGGTTGAAAGTATTCTAATGAAAACGACTCTAAACTTTGTTCTCTGAGGAAGTGGCAATGCTGCTTTGTGGATGCAGGTGAACTTAGCAATGCAGGCATTGGTCATAGCTACAAATAAATCAAGAAGGAGAATGAAAACAAAAAATCAACTTGAAGTATAAGATATAGATGATTGAAATGCTTTGAGAAATTTCATCATTTGACTATGTGCGCCTTTTTTGTTCATAATACATAATATATTCACACATATATGATTGAAATGACAATACAAAACTTATTTTTATAAAATGTGAATGATATAATCTCATTTCAATACCATAACAGCAATTAGGAGGACCTATTTATTATTTTGTGTCGACTTGGACGAAAAATTCAGTAGCCGAGAAACAAAAGAAAGAGCACAAGAAAAAATCATCAAACTCAAAAACCAATTTTAATTGGGCAAGATTACATTCTAAGTATATCATGTGAGAAGATTATAACAAAAACGCCAAGTTTATCATCCCTAGTGATAATATTAATTAAATTTTAAGAATAGTTGATAAAAGCAACAACCATTAAGCATCTCATTTCATCTAAAATTTTTAATAATTTGCAAAATGCTGCAGTTCATAGACAGAAAAAATACACCCCAAAGTAAGTATTTTTCCTTTGCCAAATAAATATTTTCTCATCTTTTACATTTACCGAATTACTTTTTTGTAAAGATACTATCTTTGCACAATATAATATCAAATTAAGCGTTTCCCCCAATTATGAGCAACATAACTCATAGTTAGCAGCATAAAAGTACTGACTCAAGAAATTTAACAACATAAAAAGCACAAATAAACGAACAAAATGAAATAGAAGAAAAAAGTTGGCTTCATAAACAGATAAACGAGGATAAAACTGTTGCTTGAATGAATTCAAATTCAATTATAAAACTAAATCTGCAGACCCAAAAATTGATATGAAAACGTGGTGTTTTTGCGAGTATACCTTAAAGATAAATGGCCAACACACAAATTTGAAGGGAGTCCGAATTGGAAATGGATATGGAATCCGAATCCGAATCCGTGCGAGAATAAGGTTTTACAGTGGGGGTTCAGGGTTTTTGAAGCGAGGGTAAGGGAAGGGGGTATGTTATCATAATATAATTGATAAATGGTTTTTAGAGAAAGAAATTCTTTTTATTTTTAAACAAAATATAAAGGTCACTAAAAATTATGATTTCAAAAGAAATAAATTCTTTTTATTTTTAAATAAAATATAAAGGTCAGTAAATTCATTTTTATTTCAGATTAACCAATATTTCATTATTTTTTTTGGTTTTCATAATTTTTTAATTAAAAAAATAGAAGATATCATAATATAATAGATAAATGGTTTCAAAAGAAATATATTATTTTTATATTTAAATAAAATATAAAGGTCACTAAATTTTGATTTCAAAAGAAGGAATTTATTTTTATTCTCAAAAATTACAAATATTTTGAATCAATACAGGTAAAACACTTGATATACAAGGATTTTTTTCAATAAAGCTAATTATGATGAGCCAACCAATTATCTTCTCTAAAAAGGTGTCTATTAGAGCATCACCAGTGGTGTACCCAAATATTGGACCCAAATTCTTCATTTGCACCCTGCTACAGTGTTTTGCACTCCCTGAAAAAGCTTTTTTCTGCAGCAATAAACATAAAAAATGGGAACCCATTTTAAAATCAATTTAAATTAAATTTATTTCACTAACTTAAAATTAAAGTCTATTTAAAAATGCATTTAAAAGTAATTTTAGACTAAATAAAAAATAAATAAAATTCAAAATATTTGTAATTTTATAATAATTATTATTTATAGACAATGAACTCATTGGTGGTGTCTTCATTATTATTTTCAAGTTCTGATTTATATTTTATGTAATCAATATTCTATCT
The DNA here is from genome assembly GCA_034814905.1 of Penstemon davidsonii. Taxonomy (NCBI): domain Eukaryota; kingdom Viridiplantae; phylum Streptophyta; class Magnoliopsida; order Lamiales; family Plantaginaceae; genus Penstemon; species Penstemon davidsonii. The sequence continues at coordinate 31,286,722 of JAYDYQ010002533.1, read as the reverse complement.
TTGATATGTTTTTTTATCCATTTGAATCGAAATTTGATATTATATTATGAAAAGTTTTGTGATAAGATTTTTATTTACGTGTCAATTTATGATTAGAGGATGAGATTTCAAATAAGATTTTTATGTTGAAATTTTTTATCAGATTTCTTTCCCAAATCGTATACGTGTTAATTTATGATTGGATGATGAGATGAAAAGAAAATGGGTTCAACAATCTTGAGGGCTCAAATTTGGGCTCAATTGGAAGTAAATGGGTTTTGGATGCATTTTGCACTTCCCTTTAGGCTCTCCACTGTGAGGTATTTTTTGCAAATTTTGGACCTAAACTAATTTGGGCTCCCATATGGGTACACCACTGGTGATGCTCTTAGTAAACTTTAATTATTGTACCATAATCAGCTGTAGAGCTCGAGAAACGTTTTGAGTTTGATAGCTATTCCAATTATTCTCCTCAGCAAGTTCCTAAGCTCCGAAGTGAATGCCAAATAAACTTAGTCAAGTTATTATGAATAAAATGATTGATTTGAGTCATATGTTATTTTTCTCAAATTTAATATAATAATTTAATAATATCATCTTATTTTTTCCGTCTATTTTTCGTCATTGATATTTTTTCCAATCTTTACGCATTTCATCGCTGGACCGGAAATTCTCTATGGCCCTACCATAATCCAACTTTGTGGTTCCACCGCATGTGCAGGGTTTAGCCATTGACAATGGACTTAAAAAGTAATCAAATTCAAATCATATCTTAAATATTTATAATATATCCAAATAAACCTACATCATGTTTCATAAGTATAGTCGAAAATATCTAAATCAAATTTTATAACCATAGAGTGAAACAGAGATAAAATTGATCCATAAAAATCATAGGGATTAAATATAGGCTCCATGTGGATGGATTTTGGCCCAGTCTTGCGGGTTTCGCGAAATCGGGCTAAAACCCTTTCAAATGAGTTTTCGCTAGACCAAGGAAACTCATTACAAATCTACACACGAACTTTTGAAATTTATAAAACGTTGATTTGACATCTACTATCTATTTTTCCCCTAACTCTCTAAAAAAGACATTGATTTGACACATATCACTAGGGGTGAGCAAATGGTCCGAATCGGACCGAACCGAACCGAAGTTCGGTTCCTGGCCGGTTCGGTCCTAGATTTCTGTGGATCGTTTACAAAACCGAACGGTCCGGTTCGGTCCACAAAAAAACCGAAACTTTTTTTTTTTTATATAAATACCAAAAAATCAATTTAACACAAAATAAAAAATTAAAAAAAAAAAATCTTTCAACATACAAACCATACAAAAAAAATTCCCTCTTCTATTTATTGCACAACATTCAATTTATCTCCAAAAGTCGTAAATGAAAAACATAAATTTATAAAAAAAAAAAAATTTGGGAAGTTCTGTTCTCGGACAGGAACCGTTTACCGAACCGAAATTTCGGTTCGGTAAACGGTCCTGACCGTACTGTCGGTTCTGGTTCGGTCCGGTCGGTCCGACGGACCATGCTCACCCCTACATATCACCTACTTTTTTCTCCAAACCCCAACATCCAAAACTAATCTAAGTGAGGTTTCAATTTTTTCACAACCACAAAACCAACATTCAAAACCTAACAAAATGAGGTTTCAAATGTTTCACCGAAACCACCTAAACCATTTTTTTAAAACCGAGACCCACAAAATCGGGCCAAAACCCATCCAAATATGCCTTATTGATCAGTGTTAATTCAGATACACTTGATTTTGAATTTTAAAAATTGATTTAAGTGGTTTCAGAGAAATATTTAAAATACACTTTTGATGAAGTTTGATTAATGAATTTTACGAGTCGCAAGACATTATTTTACAACCTTATTTATATTAATATTGACACTTTCACAAAACCACAAAATTGTTGGCATGTTTGTTTGGTGTTTGAGAAAGTAGTTTGAGAGAGTAATGAAAGTTTGTGAAATAATCTCGATTTGCATAATGTTGTTTGTTTGGATTTTGAGAGAGTGATTTGAAAAATAAAATAGGCGTAGGTTTTTTTTGGAAGAGTTATGTTGTAGGTGTAAGATGTGTAAGATTTTATGTCAAATCATGTTTGTTATGTGAGATAAATTGTGTAAGAGATATGTTACTTTATGTCAAATCAAAGTAGGGTTTGTATAAGTTTTGTTTTAAAATAAAAAAAATTGTTGTTTATTTGACTTTCGAGAAAGCAAGAAATAAAAATTTATTTCAAAAAATGAAATCATATTTGTTTGACATTTCCTAACCACAAAATAATTTTGAAAAAGTCAAACAAACAAGCTCATTTACATTTTCTTGGATGAAACCCCAAACCTCAATGGAAATAATAAACGACTATATAAGATTAAGGTAGAAATATATGTATATATGTCTGAAAAACCCCAACAACAAGAAGAACAACCGCCCCACCACCGAAACAATTTCAACACCATGATCGTCCATCTTCCCCCTCAACCCAATCACCACCTCCCCGACAGTGCCGCCGCCACCAACAGCGGCGGAGATGACACCGCTCCCACCACCGCCAACCATCCATCATCTACTTCCGCCCCAAAGAAACGGGCCGAGACATGGGTCCTAGAAGAAACCCGGGCCCTAATATCTTTCCGTAAGGAGATAGATTTGCTGTTCAACACTTCAAAATCGAACAAGCATTTGTGGGATAGCATATCCATGAAAATGAGGGAAAAGGGTTTTGATAGATCCCCCACCATGTGTACTGATAAGTGGAGAAATTTGCTCAAGGAGTTCAAAAAAGCTAAGCAGAACAATCAAGATGGAAATGGGTCTGCTAAGATGGCTTATTATAAGGAGATTGAGGAGATTTTGAAAGAGAGGACTAAGAATGGGCCTAATTCAAAGATTCCCGAAGCCACTGGTAATGGGGGTGATGATGATGGGGGTTCTAAAGTTGATTCTTTTATGCAGTTTGCTGATAAAGGTTTGATTTTTATCATTTTCTTCTTGGTGTTAACTGATAAAGGGTGTGTTTTGATTTTTGGATTGTGGGATTGTGGGATTTGAGCTCATCTGTTTATTTATGTAGTTTTTCTGATGATGAAATGCAGCATGAGTTGGATTCTTTTCCTTTGGTTTTTTGAGGAGTAAATGGATCTAATAGGTTTTGCTCACTTAGGGGTTTGGTTCTGTTATATATTACCACTTTGCATTCTGTTTCATATCTTGATTTGTTTCAGTTGTCTACAAGGGTATCCTTCTTGATATGATATTTATGGTTCCCCCCAAGTTTATGGTTTTAACTTAATATGGATGAGATAGTAGTCATGTTTAGGTTCGTCGACTGTTCTGGTTATTAATTCCATTGGGTTAACATATTTGTAATGAATATAGCGCATTGTAGTTTGTATGTGCCTATTTTCTCTAGCCAAGGCATATCAGAACACGTGGTTGTGTGCTTTGGGCCTGTACTTTGAGAAATCAAGAAAGTTAAGCAATACGTTTATTTTACGATTCATGTTCATTTATAGACTAGCAGTTGTTTTACATACCTGCTGATGAAAATCAAGAAGAGATATGAAACATATTTTGTGAGTTTTGATTCTAATTTCGTAGAGGGATAATGTATAAATTTTGTTAGTTTCTTACCTAGTGTCCTTGTATCTCGTGTAGAAAATAATTGAATAAGTGCTCTTGCTTTAGATCAATTATACCTTTTTGCCATCATGTTCCACGTTGAGCGTACGTGTTTCCAAAATTATAAGGATTTATATTAACTCCTGTATTATTTGTCGTCTGCAGGTATTGATGACATCAGTCTTACTTTTGGACCTGTGGAAGGTATATTTACTAGTTATAGTTTTTTAACACACTTTTTAGTAATGATACCTGGCTCTTATAGTCCTAGCAGCAGCCAGTTATGTACTGGAATGTTATTTTTAACCATAAAAGGTATACTCGGTGGATTTGTACATGAATTACTATATTAATTTTGTAATCTTCACGAGTTAGTATTTAGATAATGTTAGCATGATTTTCTCGGATTTGGTTTGCTGCCTTTACTTCATGCATAACTCTATGTGTATCATTTAATAAAGTAATAAAAATCTTCCTTTCCTCATGTTTTACTACCGGATTTTCTCCTTAAAATGATTTCAATACATCTCTATATACAAGCATAATCTGCATATATTTACATATATACATGTGTGAGACTGTTTATTGAGATTGTATTTGTGTTATGTATCTCTATATATCAAATAGGCCTGTTTATTGAGTCTCTAATTGTCTACCATGAAACGAAATCAAGAATAAAGAATATATTTTGCTTCCAAATGAGTAAATCCTTATATACAATTTTCCACCATGAATTTAGCTTAGAAAGAATCCTCAACAAGGGACTTGTGAATCTTTTTACTAGGTTAGTTGATCCATTCTTGGATGAATTCATAAATCACGAACCTTACTATTGGTTCTCGATTTTATTCAACTCTTTTCCTGCCCCTCATTGATGTTTGGGTTTATCCAATATCGAAACCTAATTTCATGTACATAACGGCAGCGTTAATGCTCACGTTTTTTATCTGTCAAGAGAGGCTTTAATAAATTACCATTTACATCTTTTTACTTTTAAATACAGCTAATGGCAGGTCAACCCTCAATTTAGAAACACGGTTGGATCACGATGGGCATCCCCTTGCTATCACAGCAGCCGATGCTGTTGGAGCAAGTGGAGCTTCTCCTTGGAATTGGAGGGAGACTCCCGGAAATGGTTCGTGTTTAAAACATGTGAAAAATCTTAAACTTTTCCCGATTATGTAATTTTTTTCCCTTTTTTGGCAGGTGAACAGAGTAACACATATGATGGAAGAGTAATAACAATAAAACTAGGGGATTGCACAAAGAGAATAGGCATCGATGGCACCGCTGATGCCATCAAAGAAACCATCAAATCTGCTTTTCGACTAAGAACAAAGCGTGCATTTTGGTTGGAGGATGAATATAACGTGGTTCGAACACTCGACAGAGATATGCCTTTGGGAAACTACACTCTTCACGTTGACGAAGGTAGAGAGCTTTCTTTCTTCGAGGGTCATAAAGAAGACAACACAGACTTATATCGCGGCATCAATTGAGAGCCATATCAATTTGCCCACTAATTAAAATAAGACTTTCTTTCTTGGTTGCAGGGTTGACGATAAAAGTTTATTTCTACGAGGAACCAGATCATTTGCCGGTACACACAGAGGACAAAACCTTTTACACAGAAGATGATTTTCGTGATTTTCTCACCCGACGTGGCTGGACTTGTTTGAGAGAGTACAGTGGATTCCGGAATGTTGATAGTATGGATGAACTTTGCCCTGGAGCTATATATCGCGGTATCAATTGAGAGCAAACTGTGGTATCGTTTCAACTTTCTTTGTCGACTATTGAAATGATTTGTTCTTCTGTCAAAATTAACCGGGATGCTTTTTGTAAGATTATGGTGCTTAGCTCTGTACACATTACCTTTGCAACTCTGATCCCTGAAACTTATGGTTGTAAATATGCTGATATAATTTCAGCTAAGATATTCTACTTTCTAGTTGCTCTATTTATTCAATCATATTCTTACATTTATCTAATTATCTTGTATTGTTGTTGTTGGCTACTCAAATTAAATAATTTTCAAAAGTAACAATTTATTATAATTTACTAAGTATTTGCACACTTAATGATTAAAGGTTTTAAACGTTATAAATATAAATGTATAAACTGACAAAAATAAATTAAAAATAGAACTCATTATTGATTAAACTCATTCAATCACAAAATAGATACATTTGTATGTACATATTTCTTATATAGATCATTTTCTACGAATATATATCACAAAGACAAGTGTATTGCAGTGAATTTATTGGTTCGATGGAATATAACGACTTACTCATACATAATTAGCTTTAAAAAAATATTATATAGGTTATAAGTCTTCAACTGGCAGAAATAGCATTTAAGTTATTTACAGTAACAAGAATAAACAAAAAAAAGGTAGTATAACATATGAACAACTCATAAAAAATCATCTTCTGAATCACTTGAACTTGTTCCTGGATTCTGTGCCTTAAAATAAGACTGTAAGTTATGAAATCTCAGAGGAGACCTTGGAGGAGTTGGTGACAATGGAGGTGATGAACAACTTTCACTCACAACTTTCCTCTTCTCTAAATATTTCTTCCCAATTTCAACACAAACTTGATCCACCATGTTCAAGAAATCCTTCACAACAATAAACAACTGAATTTGATTAACTCCTGCTTGATAATACACTGTTGTTCTCCTCACATGTTCCATTACTCTAATCTCTTCTTCTCTAACCACACGAAGCTCCTCCTCGCAATCTTCTAAGAATCCTTTCATCTCCTTCACAAATCCACCCGCTTCATCTCTGCATTTTGTCAAAAGTTTCTTAATCTCTTCAACTTTTGTTGTAAGAACGGAAGACATGTTGATGAAATTGTCGTAATCGATGGCTGCTGCTTTTTTCACATTAGCAAACTCACTGCTCAAGCTTACTATTATTGGTAAGCCTTGCCTTAGATACTCTCTATCTGTTTCTTGATTGGTGGAACGACGTTTACCCTCGGATCTTATAACTTGTTCGACTACGAAGTAAAGTAGAGTTGTTTTTCCATCAGTGCTTTTCACGTCAGATAGCCTACAAAGTGTACTAAGGTTGAATCCTTGTGCATTCCCTCTAGATGTTCCAGCATTCATTCGATTGCCAGCCTTGAGTATGGCTTCAAGGAGTTTGTAAAAAACCCCACCACTTCTTAACTCCTTACAACCTAACTCAAGTGTTTGTAACGACTCCTTGAGATGCAGTATGTCTGAGTCGTAGGTCGTTTTAAATAGCATGGTGTTGAAACGGAAAAATGCCGAGGGGACGGATTTAAGGATGTGGTAGAGGAAAGACTCTGCATATGCTAGTTTAGTTGGGTTGTCATTGTATTGAAGGATTTTGGTTATTTCGTCTTGTGTTGGGCAAATTTTCGTTAGTTTTTCGAGGGTATCGGTGTTTAGTCCTTTTCCTTCCAATAGGGAGTCAAGGATTTCTTTCCTGGATATTGCTAGTGATTTAAGAACAATTGCCGTGTTTTGGGATTTTCGCGGATCAAGAAGAAATACTTGAGACGATTGAACCGCGATTGAACCTCCTTGAGTCGATTGTTTGTTATTTTTCTCGGTTGTTTTCTGCGTAGTTGTAGTGTAACCAAATAGAGATTCTATGAGTTCATCATCAAACCTGATATTTCCACACACAAAAACAACGAAAATTTCAAGAATTATTCTACACTGCATATGGAGCTCTGTATGTAGATAAATAAATAAATACCTGAAAGATCCATCGTTGATCTCGTTCCAAACCATCGAGTGATCCACATTAGCAGATACCTTATCCCAATGTAAAGGCTTCAGTTTCAGTTCAACTCCTGAAGTAGTTTCCACTTTGTTACTATGCCCGTTTACTATGCTTCTAGGAGGAATAGGCGGTTTATGTGACGAAATTAGACCTTTATTAGGTTTCGATTTTAGTGGACCTGTTGGTGCTGCAGGCTTTGTATTTCCTTTCTTAGGTAGAGGTGGCGGAGGCGGTGGTGGTGACGGAGGCGGCGGTGGCGGTGGCGGAGGAGGCGGTTGTGGTGGTGGTGGATGAAGCAGTGGAGTGGGTGGTGGTGAAGGTGGGATTCGACTTATTCCAGGCAGTGGAGGTGGTGCGAGTTTATGTGCATATTCTGAAACCATCTTTGGTGCAACAAATTCGAATTTTGTTGGCAAAGGATTTGGAATTTCGGGCAGTGGTTTTATCGGTTGATCATCTTGGTATGCACGGATTGGTTCTCGAAGCAATGGAATTTCTTGTATTGGTTCAGATACAGAAGGCTTTTCTCCTCTGCTATTCATTCTCTTAACTTCTTCACTCATAGGATTATACCAAACCTTAGAAAAACAACCCGAAAAATGCCCATCTTCAAGTTTTCTTAAATATAACACATCCAATCCTTCTTCATCAACTATAACTCCTTTTAGTGCTCTGCCGTGTTGCCTTAACTCGATGCGCGGCACTGTTATAGCCTCCCTGCGAAAGCTAGAGCCCAGTTCCCTTTTCTTAAGTCTTCGAGCTATGATAAATCGATAAACGAAATAGAAAAGTATGGCAGCTAGAATTAGACTAATTATTGCTGTGATTACAACAGCTTGAACTACTTGTGTAGCCATATGTATGACCTTAATTCAGAAATAAAACCACTTTTATGAACCTTAGAATTGTCCAAGTGTTATAGTAAATTGGAAAATGTTGTTGAGAATAGAAAAGGGTATGTAGTTCTTTGTTTCTTGTTGTAATTGATGCAATCAAAGTGAAGGCTTGCTGCTAGCTGCTGACAGTTTCAAAGTGGTAGTTGATGGTAGTTGGACTTGTTAAATTTTCCTTATTAAACACAGATGGCCTTCTTCTTGTTCAACTATTTGTTGATATAGTCAGACGGCTGGTCTTGACTGTTTCATCTGTTTTATAGTATAATGTTAATTGTAAATGAAGACATGTTCTAATTTGTTGCAATAATACAGCAAAGAATTACTTATAATTAGTACTTCTTGTTTCACCTTGTCTTTATACTTCTTTTATGTTTCCAATTTTTTTGTTTTTTATAAGGGTAACGTATCCAAGTCTAATATCTGGTTTAATCCGGACGCCTTTTCTGGAAGGCATTCGAACCTTGATTTACCTCATTGTGGAGACTAGTTGTTGTTAGGTTTTGGGTCCATGTCGTTGGATCCTAAAAAAGAGAAAATTAGGTTTACAGAAACATATATAAAAAGACTTTTAGTCTTATTACACTGGAGAGGATCTATGCCCATTGCATTCTTAGGTCTGAACAATAAATACAATCTAGTAGATCCAAAAAAAAATGTATGTATGTGTCCGTTATATACAACACAAGAGAGCAAAAATATATGTCACGTGAGAAAATAAGAGATCTATTGGGACCTATGTATTGCCTACAAAGAATCTCTATGAAGTGGTCAATTATCCTATTTGTTCGAGTTTTTATTCTCTTCAATTGGGGATTGGTGTATTTCTTTGTTATCCAAGAGGTGTTCTCTTTATGAATTGGTTATTCCCTTGTTGTGCTAGAGTTGATTTTGTAAACCTATTATTATCATCGTGGATGAGTTAGATCGAATTTCGGTCCCGTGGTTTTCTACGATTTGGATTTCCATGTAAAAATTGTCATGTGCCTATTTCCTTTTCGTATTTTAGTTATTGTGTGGATAAGTGCAATAGTTCCATTTTCATTCCATTGTTGTTTGTGGAAATAACGAATTGGTTCCGATGTTGTTTTGTCTACACTCTTTTTCAACCGTCATTTTCATTAAATCAATCATCCGTTGGCAACTTGGCACCTTATTTTTTATTGTTAGACAGGAAAATGCCAATATTTCATAAAAAACCGAGTCGTGCAATTTTTTAATTATTTGTCCTTGGGATTTAAGCATCTGAAAATGTGTCTGCCAAGATCCAACTGCATATAGAATTTAATGACAAGAAAACGATTTTGCATAAGAAGATTGGAAGGTCTATATTGCGCTTTCCAGTTACAGATGTCTAATGTCTTTCGGTTGCAAAGTACATACACAAACTAAATTATGGCTGAGATATTGAAAAGCGCCAGCCAACACAAATGAGAAAATTATGTGGGTTAAAATACAATGTTTTTAAAATCGAGCCGAACATAGAACTGATAGATCTACTGTTAGTGGTTTACTAGATTGAATTTCAATTACTAATAAGATGATTTTTATCTCCATATAATTTTACGCAAAAAAAATCTAAAAGTATATAAATGACTTTAATAAATATAAAGTGTTTTACACTTGTATCCCTCTTATCAAAAAAGTTACACTTAAGTCCCAGTTATATAAAATATGTTACACTTATATTCATTGTGTCAAATAATTTACACTCAAGTCCCTTGTGACAATCAACATTCAAGAATTGTTCTTGTGGCCCCAAGTAAAATTGTTCTATGATTATACAACACTAAGGAAAAACGGAAGAAAATAGACTTAACAAACAAACGACCATACAAACAAAAAAATAATCAAAGACACAAACAAACAACCAAAAACACACTAAACAAAATCTCAAAAGAAAAAAGGAAAAAAAAAACCAACGAGATGTTGGTTGTGCACTTATCTTACATGCAAGGCGCACACATTAAGCTTTTAACAGTTAAGTTCAAAATGATAATTCAATTTAAGCATAACAAATGTAATCATTCAAACAAGAATTAAGCATCAATCTCCAATTACATTATTAAATCAGCCGACAAATAAGACCAACTTATTTTCTTAAATTTAATAAGACCAACTTAGATAAGTATAGTCTACTAATAATTGAGTTTTTGTTGAAATTCTAAATGAGGAGACAAGACTCATACCACAAGGTCTAGGAGCAGGTGTAAGCTCGTAGTCGTAGACCAGGTCTAGGTAAATAATAGAATAATGAAAGAATTGATTAGAATATAATACAACAAAAATTATATACATTGAGATCAACCTTTATAAATTTAGTTGTTGATGGATTTATGTCATACAATTTCAATAAAATTTAAATTATAAAAATATTAAACAAATAATCACTAATCACATTTTAAATCAACCGAGAAATAAAACGAAATTATTTTCTTAAATTTAATTCTTTGTTTTCGTTTATTGATTTAGTCTAGTTGGCTTCTAGGTAAAAAAATCCCTAAGAAACAAAGTGTAAAAAAAGTAGAAGGCCAGGAGACAAACACAGAAGAAAGAATTAAGAGTAAATTGATGGATAATAAATGCATCAACAATCCGATTTTAATGTTGATTTAACAGGTGAAGGAGCAAACTCATTGTCAAAAAGGACCACTTACAATTTTGCGTTTTGATTGTCCTGGCCAGAAAAAAACGTACTCCTTATTTCCTTATATTATGAGACATAATTTTTAATTTTTTGGTTGACTTTAGTCAGAAAAATATCCATGCAATATACTCGTTGAGTCTATTTGGATGGGTTTTGACTCGGTTTCGCGGGTCTCGGTTTCAAAAAAATGGTTTGGGTGGTTTATGTGAAACCTTTGAAACCCCATTAGGTTAGGTTTTGGATGTTGTGTTTTGTAGTTTTGGAAAGGTGAAACACCACTTGAATTGGTTTTGAATGTTTTTTTTATAGAGTTTGAGAAAGGAAAAGTAGGTGGTAAATGTCAACTCAATGTTTTATAGGTTTCAAGAGTTTGAGTGCGATGAGTTTCATGCACATATAATGTCCCAAAATCTTTGATTCATTGATTACAGTGTATTAGTCAAATTTTTTAATCTTTTAAGTGACTTATCAAATTAAATTTTTACAATTATTACGTTTCAAATGTATTAAATATTAATATGTGTGTCGTTAAATAATATTATCATAATCAACTAGTTAAGTTATTTATTATTATAATTTTCATAAGTTTAGTCAAATTGACAGACTACCAAATGATAAAGGATTATGAAGACGGAGGGAGTATAACTTAATACAAACTTATGTCATTAGTTTAATACTATTAATTTGGTGGTTTTTAGGCGGCGGCTCGTTGTTTGGGTTTCTAAGAATACTTTCAACAATATGAAATTTTTTTTTGAGATATGTTCGATTTTTGAACATTTAACTAAAGTTATATGTTTGAATTTTTATACGAACATGACATAATTCTGAGAAACAGAAATTATCGTGTATGAGTTATTAGAAAATGTAAATATTCACTAAAATCTCAAACAAATAGAGCTTTTGCTTTTATCCAGGCATTTCAAGAAAATATCTAAATTGACCTCATTCTAAGTTGCAAATTATATATATAAAAATAGTTCGTGAAATGTATAATTTGAAGATGTAACTTGTAGTAAATAACAAATAAAACAAGTGAAGAAAAGTTATAAAAAAACGTACGTATGTCTATACCATATAATAAAGTACATGATCTAATATTTTTGTGTGGGGGGCTCATATAGGTCCATCTAGATTATATATTATGACAGGCAGTGCATTAATAAAATAGGCAATAGAAAAACAAAAAAGAAATGTTTTAAGAAAGAAGATTGAGATGGATAATTTATGTTTCAAAGCCCAGGCCTAGGATGCCCTACGACTGAGATGGATAGTTTATGTTTATTAGAAGAATAGGGCTGAAGAGATTCCTTTATGGCGTATTTTGGAAATGGTTTTGTAAAATATGGGCTCGTCTAAATTGGGTCCAACCCTATTTAAAAATGGTTACGCTCGCACGTATCTCAATTTAACCTATAAAGTTATCAATTTGATACTCAACAATCAAACTTCATTACTCATATCTTAAGTTTTCAAACACACTAACTATTTAGGGTCTTTCTAAAATGAGATTTTATTGGACATAGGTGTATATGAGATATATCATATCAACCATTAAAAAAAGTCAACAAAAGATCTATACCACAATTTTAGGTCAAAATGTCCGACATGACGTGGCAATGGAACATTTGAAAAAAGAAAACATTCAGTGAATTACATAAATAACCCTTTAACAAATATATTTTAAAAATAGAATATTTCTTTCTCTTTCCTTCATAATTTTTGTTATTTTCTCTCTCAAAATTTTATCTTTCCATCTCCAAATCTCCAACCCCAATCTTTACCTTCACCTTCACCTTCATGACTAACCAAAGAAAATCGTCAACCACCATTTTTCTAAAATAATTTTATCTTTCCCATTTTTTCTCAAAATTCCAACCACCATCCTCACCCACAAGACCCTTCCCCAAACGCCCTATCCCCGTTTTACTATTTAGTTTAGTTTCTTCTGCCTATATATGTATAAACAGATTTGTACATTTTTCAATTCAGTTAACTCCTGATTTAGTATTAGACATTATGGTATCAGTTTCATATATATCACAATTCCTTTCTACGCGATGCAATCATGTTTGACTTCAATTTTTCTTTTTTCTGTAATTTGATTTAAGAACCCGAAGATTTTTATTTTGACATTTCATCGAACATATTACATACAATTCTCATTGGTGGCAACACGTTACACATAATTGATCTTAAATTAATAAAATGTGTGTTTTTTTCTATTAAATTATTTTATATTCTCCTTAGAAATCATATATATACCCAAAAACGTCAACTTATGATTTTTCAAAGTTTAAATATGTATATAAAAAGAAATACTAAGGATCATATTGACCTAAATCATAAACCCCAAGAGTCAATTATAACTTAAATTAAACTTAATAAAACAAACAATTAGAATTTAGGGGTCAATGTGTAATTTCTAAAAATCTCAACACTTCCCACCCTCATTAAATCGGAATGGTGATGATTTTGGGGAGAAGGATTGGGGCGGGGTGGGTTTAGTGGTGAAGAAAGAGGTAGTGTCTGTATAATTAATAATTATTTAGAGCAAGATAAAATAGGGTATATTGGTATTTTTATAATTAGATTTTTTAAAAATAAATTAAAATGGGACACTTGTCAACATGGGAAATAATATCTTACATACTCTCCATTTGATGAAATCTCATTTTAGACAACCCCAACTATTTAATTGAAATTTTACTATCTTAATATTTCATTGAAATATTTCTTCTCAAATTAAGATTCAATAATTTCGTGGAAAAAATTTGAGTCAAAGGGAAACGGATCTCAGCCAAAACTCTTCCATAATCACCCTTTTGTATTACATGCATGTATATGCTTTGCAATATGGATACCCCATTTATTGTAATGCTTGTTCCAAAGAGCAAATGAAAACTTCCACAACTTTTTTCTAGAACTAAAATTTCAAAGTTTAGCTTTTTACTATATTTTTTTTTTTGGGTTACAAAAGATAAGTAAATATACTATTCTATATCATCCCTCAACAGAGAGACAATCTCTTTTGGTGCTTCATCTCAAGTCAAGCTTTGATCTTCGATTTCATGTCCCATTTTGGCAAGCACGTCCACACAATGGTTTCCCCCTCTCTTTGTATGGACTATGCGACTCTCCCACGGCATTCTTAGCAGCATTCTACAATCTTCGATGATACGGCCTAGTGGATGGTTTTCAGTTTCGGCCTCTCTAATAAGTTTAACAACCACCTCTGATTCAATTTCCAGGATGATTCTGCGTACTCTTCTTCCCCAAGTGGATGATTTTACTATATAACTAGCAATAAATAAAATTATATACCCACCTAAATGAACTCCTAAGAATAGATAAAATAGTAATATTCCATCCCACATTAACTAAAAATGGAAAAAAAATAAATTAATGGATGATTGGTCTAGTAAACCCAAGTTTGAATTTATTCTGGAAGTGATTCCCATATATGATGTTCGACGCGCCACAAAGAGATTAAGTCATGTTTAAATCCTAAATACCCTTAAAAAAAACGTATCTAGTTAAATTTAGATTGAATAAAATGCAAAAACACCCTCCGTGCTATTCATACTTGACAATTTTTTTTTTTAGCAGAAAGCTCTATGTTTGATATTTTATGTATTGATATTTTATTAGGAAAACCCTCGTTGTTTTCATTTTATTAACCACTGCACCCCTTTTAAAATTAAGAGGTGGTCGTAGGGGGATTGTTACCAAATTTCAAGTTTATAGGGGGGTTATTGTCAACTTTTTCAAATTGACAACAGTGTTTTTCACATTTTTCTCAAAGAAAAATAAACATACAATGGTATATTTTCACTTTCATCCATGAGAGTGAACAAAACACTTCATGACCTTGGGAGTAAATAAATGTCTTTTACTTTCTAACAAAAGGATTTGTTTGCTAACAAAAATTAATAACATGGTTTTTGCATTTTAATCAACTTTGTTTTAAGTTTCAACAATAAAAGACCACTAAAATGTCATAATCGCTCAATCAAGGTTCAAGTTCAACAGAAGAATTACAAGAAGATTTTATATCCTCCTAACACTTCTATTCCTACCTTCTCACTGCTATCTACATGGCAAAAAATTGTTATAATCTTTGTTCACTTGTCATCTGCAATAATCAAAATCAAACGAATCTAAACTTTTTTCCAAAAACCGGTGTCACCAAGGCTCAACCTTCATCTCCAATACCAACAAAGCAAAAATCGAAGCAATTCAATCAATTTTGAGCAATCTTTGGACGCTTTTGATAAGGCTGCTCCCAATTAGAAGATGATTGTGAAGAAGATGAATCAAAGTCCTCATGCATCATCATCGTTTTCCTCTTGCGCGATGTTGTGATTTTCTTTTCATTTTTGTCGCCCCCTCTCAGTATAAAATCAATCACTCTCTCAACATCTGTTAGCTTTAATGGCTTCACAAGAAACTCTTCGGCTCCTTCTTCCATACACCTAAATAACATCGGTACATGCTTTTGATCAATTCCGGAAACAACCAAAAGAAAGAAACAACAATTTATCAAATTAATGAGAGAAACAATACCTATCAATACGGGACATAACTTTTTCGGACGACATTACAACCACGGGTATTTTACACAACTTTGAGGAGCCCTGTTCAACAAGGATCAACTTGTATATATTAACCTCTAATTCAACGTTTCATCATCAATCCTTAGGTAGAATAAAATCAAATACAGTATTTTGCTTCAGCAAATTTAAATGGGAAACTTAAATAAGCTAAGAAGTTCAAAATCGGAAATCTACAAAAATGTATTTCTGTATTATGCGCAGAGGACACGAACCTTAATCTTTTTCAAAAGTTCATATCCTGTCATCTCAGGCATAGAGTAGTCTGTCATAATTAGATTTACATTCAATTCCTGGAATGAAAATATCAAAGATAATCAGTAAAAGTCCCAATATACCACAATAAAAAATAAAAATAATTAGATTAAATCAAGTAATATCAACCAATAACTCAGCATTTTTATTTTAACAGTATATGGATGATACAACATAAAATCATTCAGTTACTGAAGAGTCATATTGAACATTAAATTTCTGTTTCTCATTCAATTTCCCACCCAATCCATGAATAACTTAAACTTCATAATTCAACCGGAAAAATTATTGCGTAGACCAGATCTTTCATTGAACATATTTACAAAAATTTTGTGCATGAACCGAGTCTAGACAATGCAAGACAAGCCAGTACAAACACCAGAACCCTTAATGAATTAGTATTAATCTCCCATATTAAACAGATAATTAAACATGATAATGGCAGCACATTTTGAAAAAAAGAAAAGAAAAAAGACAGCTTTAATTAATTCTTACATCAAATTCAACGGAGCTTTTCTCTCCATCCAAGCCCAATAACTGCAGAGCCCTCCTCCCACTTTCCACAGTAGTCACTGCGAATCCCAAACAAACAAAACAATCATGATTTGTTTCAATTAAAAAAAAAAATTAAGAAAAGATGTTTTGAAGCAAAAGTTTGTACCTTTACAGCAAGAAATCTTGAGTAATCTCTCAATGACCTTTCTATCAACAAGACTATCATCCACGGCAAGAACATGTAATTCCTCAGAAGAACAATCAATACCCATTTTTGAGGAATTTTCACCAAAAAAAAAAAGAAAAAGAAAATTAAGATGGTTTTGTTAGAATTCTCAATTCTCTAACAGTCTGCAAAATTGGTCTTTGAAGCAGAGTAATACGTGTACTTGTTCAATTACTTTCCTCTCTGTTTCTTTTTTTCTCTCATATTTATTTGTATGGGGGTGGGGGTGTTGAAAAGAAAAGAAAAGAAAAGAAATCTTGTTTTCTACTTTAAGGAAGCGAAAAGGGTAAAAAGAGAAGAAGATCTTTGCAAATCTACTTACATACGCCTTGTCGCTTTTTACCTGACAGTTTTGAATTTTTTCTTTGATGGGGTTTGTTTAATTAATTAATGTGGTAACAGACAAATGACAAAATTGTACTGTTACATGATTTTGATTGTGGCTGTTGTGTTCGCGCGTAGCCGTAGCGTGTGAGTTCAATTTAATTTGGAAATGAAAAAATTTAATTTCTCTTCATTCATCAGCTACTTGTTTTGACTAGTCTTGGATCCTGAGCTCCAAATATCTGCACAATGCACCTCCTGTTTTGACTGCAATTTTCATTTTAATAAATAACGATAGAATTCTAGTTTAGATATATAATGTTATAATTTAGGAAAACTTCAGTCTGACTTGGCCAAACCCGTTCAACCACCAAGTAAATGTATTGTACTTACTTTGTGAATGATCACTCTCCTGGAAGTTACATCCAATCACAAAA
Organism: Penstemon davidsonii; assembly: GCA_034814905.1. Taxonomy (NCBI): domain Eukaryota; kingdom Viridiplantae; phylum Streptophyta; class Magnoliopsida; order Lamiales; family Plantaginaceae; genus Penstemon; species Penstemon davidsonii. The sequence continues at coordinate 31,269,442 of JAYDYQ010002533.1, read as the reverse complement.
CAAGTGTATTACACTTGCCTTGTAGTTACTTTGGGTTCGACAAACTCGATGTGGGTAAGATTTTCCCATAGTTTAGTTGGAATATGTTTATTTTGTTGAATTATAATTTGAATATGTAATTATTTTTCTAGATAAGTTCTACCTGAATTTGATTTCTTGTAATCTTTAGATACTACAATCAATGAATAGTCGTGCGACATTTAATTCTTCTCCCTCTAACACATTTATTATATTACTTCGTGTCTTAATTTCAATAAAAATAAATTCTTATGTTAGTTGAATGTTTTATAAAACTTTGGCCCTATTTGGATGTATTTTGACGTGTGATTCGTGATTTTATAATTCGAGTAAAAATGAACATATATTTTGGATTGTCGATTGAATCGGATCTATTCCAAGAGTGATTGCTCGATCTCGATTAACTTTGAGCCAATTCTACTTAAATATGAGTCTAACTAATTTTAGTTGTTCTAATATGCCTGATTAATTTATGAGTGGAATTTGATCTTAATGAAGTTTAACCCGAATAAAGCCCGATTAAATTATTATATTGAAATACTTTTATATGGTGTATAAAACTAGCGTTTCTTTAAATCTTAATGAGGTAGTGAAATACACGCAAGTAAAAAAGATTTATAAGAGAGTTCGAACTTATTTTTTCTTGCTTTTTTTATTTTTTTGTGATGACCTAGTGTCAGCTAATCCGATATAAACTTGAAGTCCGATTAGATATGTGGGCTAAGGTAAAGCCGTATGAAATAAAAATTATACGAAGCAAGTTTGGGTCGATGAACATCAAACTTGCGCAATGATGTTTGAGTTCGAATCACTCAAAGATAAACTTATGTGGTCCGATTGACAGCCCTATATATATTTAAATATGTTTTAGATGAGGAAAAATGATGTAGGTATTTTCGAAAAATGTGTGAAGTCAATTGATATTTTACGTATTTGATAATGTAAAAATAAGTTAAGACATATTTTTAGTGTTGTGTTTTGAAAAACATGTGGGACGTACTAGACTTTTTTAGAATTTAAAAAAATATATGAAAATGTTGGAGTGTCTTTTAGCGGTTAAATATATTAGAAACATGTGGGATCATATATTTATTTCTTTTTATGTGAAAATTAAGAACCTTGAAGTACCAAAATGCATTCAGACATGATCATTTATTCCAAGAAGAAGAAGAACACAATCTTAGATTTTTCTACGCACATTGGGATTTTAAGATATTAGCAATGCAGTAGATTAAAGTTGACCCACAAAGGACAGAAAAATTGTGCTTTTAACCCCAAAAAAGCGTACATTTATTTCATGAGTAACATTTATGAACATTACGGAGTTATATATCTAATTTATTTTATTTTTGGATAATTACAAGCATCTAATATTGAGTAACGAATATTTTGCATTAAAAATAGAACCAATAATACTAAAACCCTAAACTAAAGTCATTTAAATAATATACTAGTATTATTGGTGAGTGGTGACATAGGATTTAGTACCAAAGTCATGAGTAAATTGATGATGTATTTAACAATTAATAATTAAATAGGAAAGTGATTAAAGGTAAATTTTATTTTCTTATGAATATACAATTATGGTTAGGTTGTTAGTAAAGCGGACCCATAAATTAATATTTGACCCTTTCTAAACAGCCCCCATATATTCTATAGAATCAATTAGCAAGATTTTGGGTCCCCAAATCCCCGAGAAGATTTTGACAAATTACCTCGATCAGTGCGTGTAATCTCCTCAATCACAACTTTCACAAATTAAAGTTCGGGAGTTTGTTTGTTGGAAGTTTGACCTGTGTAATTAATTAATTACTTTTAGACTACTACTCTATTAAGGATGAATGAGAGATTTACATCTAGCACCTCCAAATCTAGATATTTTAGCATTTTGCACCTTAACTTCTAAAATTTGAACGGATGTTAACTCTAAATTTCATTTCTGATAAAAACTTCAAAAGATAGAGTGATCATTAAAAAAATCAAAAAATTTGGGTTCATTTGGTTAGGTTTTTACTCGATTTTTTATATCGAGAAATAATTTTGGTGAAACTTTTGAAATCTCATTTGAATTGATTTTGTATGTCTTTGTGGCTTAATCCAACTTTGCCCCTTGGAAATAGGCTCATTTTTTACATTACGCCCTCAAAAAAAATTAATAGCGAATTGCACCCCATAAACCATATTTTCGCTTCACTTTGCACATTGGTCATTTTTATGGTCATTTGACTCACCTTTGGGAGGGTATTTTAGTCTATTCATATTAAATATCACCCCACATTTCCTTCAAAAATAACATCATGTGAGTGAGACGTGCAACTAATGGTGAAAATTGACAAATTATTCAAAAATTAACCCTGAAAATAGCTCTTTTTGAAACCTCCCGAACATACAACTTAGAGTTATGAGATTTCATTTTTCACTTGACGAACTTCAAATTCACAATAAGATTGCCATTATTTTTGGCTCAAAACTTGATATTGAAGTTATAAAGCCCATAAATTGTGATTTTTCAAAGAAAAATGGAGGGCAGAGAAACTATGTAATAAGTGGATTCATCTTTTGGTGGGAAAAACTGATGAGGGAAATAATCCATTATGCAATTAGGAAACAAGGAAAGTAATAGAGGGCAATATATAACTGAAATGGACTAATATATTCTCCTAACGACTAGTCAAATGGCCAGAAAACGACAAGGGTGCAAAGTGATGCGAAAACATGGTTATCAAGGTGCAATATGCTATTAATTTTTCGAGGGTGCAAAGTGAGAAATGAGTCTATTTCCTGGGTACAAAGTTGAATAAAGCCAAAAAAAAGTTGAAAATTAATTTGGATTGAATTTTGGATGTTGGGGTTTGCAGGCGGAATATGTGATATGTGTCAAGTCAATATACTTTATAAAGTAAAAAATTAGGTTTTTTGTACTTTGCACCCTCAAAATATAGATTTAGCACATTACACCCCCGAAATATAAATAATTCAACACTTTGCACCCTCTTTTATTTTCCTCAAAAAACCTAGGGACAAAATAGGTAATTCATTTATGGATCGTTGGCACTTTGCACACCTAGGTTTTTTTTACCCCGGTGGTCAACTTTGCCTAAAAAAACGAGGAGGTGCTAATTGTTGAGTATTTCTTAATTTGATGTGTGAAGTGCTAATTTTGTGTTTAGGAGGTTCAGTCAATTTCTCATGTTTTGGGGGTGCAAGTTGTTGAGTTGTTCTTAATTTGATAGTGCTAAGTGCTAATTCTATTTTGGGGGTGCAAAATGTCAATTTCTCGTGTTTCGGGGTGCAAAGTGCCAAAGATCCAAAAATGAATTACCTATTTTGTCCCTAAATTTTTTGAGAAAAATAAAAGAGGGTGTAAAGTGCTGAATTGTTCATATTTTGGGGGCGCAAAGTGCAAAATTTATGTTTCGATGGTGCAAAGTGTCTATTTTCCATGTTTTGAGGGTGCAAAGTACAGAAAATCCTAAAAAATAAATGAAATATGAAATTATTGCCTTTTAAAGGTTTGAATATTTTTTTATATACAAGTTGAAATATGGGTTTCGTGAACCTTGTACTCAAACATAAGTCAGCATGGTTTTGTTCCAATATGACGAAACAGTTAGATCGAGACAAAATTAACCTGACCAACATAACTAAATACCGCCTCTGTTGGTCGCGACCAGAAGGCGGCGAAGATTTCACCGTCTTATGGTCACGACCAACAGAGGCGGTACTTCGCCGGCATTCTGGTCGCGACCAGAAAGAGCCATTCTGGTCCGACCACGGCTATGGAGGGAAGAGAGGAGTGAGGCGGCAGTTGTTAGGGTTTGGGAAAGGGGTTGGGGTTGGGTTGGGATAGAGGAGAGAGGTGAAATGGGAGGGGCAGTTTGGTAATTCCAAAAATGTGTAAGGGTATTATTGTCAATTTAGTGATGTACAACTTAATTTGTGGGTTCGCCCACATTTTATACCATCATACATTTATGTACAATTTGTAAAGCCTAAAGTACAAATATTGAATCACAATTTATCATGACTCTTGAGCGGAGTATGAGTTATAATAGAATCCCCGAACTAGGTTTTGAGTTCAACTTTACTATGTAGATTTTTCTCTAGTTTAATATTACTGTTAGGTAGTTGTTTAGTTATTTGTAATTTAGTTAACTTGAATATTTATTGATATAATTTTTGATGGAATGATTGATGATAAATTTATTTAAAAAAATATAATTGAACTTACGTGAACAAAGTAATTTGAGCTATTATTTATAAATATTTACCATTTTAATATTACATGAAAACATTGTGATGAAGCTTCAAAATTTTCACCTAAAACTTTGAAATCAAATTTTGAGATGAAATTGGAACTAAACATAATAAAAAAAATTCATAATCGCCCGAAGAGCTTGTGTGAAAGATCATTTTCATGTTTTGAAACTTTTAAAGAAACTTAAAATGAAAAAATAAAAAAGATCTCTGTGTTCGGAAGATTAAAGTTGAGAAAAGGCTACACGAATGGTCAGTCAATCACTAAAAGAATATTTTCCAAATCTGGTTAAATCTTATCTTAATTTACCATTAAACAAATATTTTTCTCGATACTTTAAAGTTTGAAGTTTGGGGACAGACAGTCGACTCGTCCATATGGAAAGACAAACAAATACTGCTTTTCCCATGTTTACTTTAATAAACAAATCTTTTTTGTGGTTCAAACGCGTATCTCGCATTTATATCAATCTATGCTTTTTGTTTGGTTTTGGTTGATTAGATCAAACGGGACCTAATCCCGATCGAACCGATTTGGGTATTTATTTAAATAAAATCTAATCTGATTCTCCTCCATACTGGGAACTTGAGTATTTAAACAAAGAGATTTCTGTATATTTTGCTTTTTATTTTCTGATTAATTAATTTATTTCTGTCGGAGTACATCAATTTGAGATTTGAGTTCTCGGCTGCTATGATTTGACAGGGTTTGGACTGCAAAATAGATTCTATGAAGTGGTAAGTCACTTCAAGATTAAAATATACCAACAATCTTTTCAATAGTAATGGGTACCTTTTTTTTTTTTTTTATTAGTCCTCTGCGTATGATACAATCCAAAAGTCCAAATTTCTTTTCCAGTCACGTATTTTTTACACTTATCCAATTTTAGTCCTCTGAGTATTAGTTCACCCATACTCATTCTATAACTTAAATAAACAACAACATTTAGTCCTCATGTATGCCTAGTGCCATAATCACATTTTACACCTTTTAAAATATTATTATGTCATTTTGCACTTTGAAAACACCTTAATTACTTAGGGTCTATTTGGATGAGTTTTGGCTCAATTTCGTGGGTCTCGATTTAAAAAAAATGGTTTGGGTGGTTTCGATGAAACCTTTGAGACCTTATTTGGATGTGTTTTGGCTGTTAGGTTTTGTGGCTTGAATAAGTTGAAACACCACTTGGATTGGTTTTGGATGTTGGGGTTTAGGGAAAAAAGTAGGTGATAGGTGTCAAATCAATGTTTTATAGGTTTGAAGAGTTTGAGTGTGAGTTTTTAAATAAGTTTTTAATGATTTTATGAGTTGACGAAACCTCATTTGAAAGGGTTTTGGCTCGCTCTCGTGAAACCCGCGAGACCGGACCAAAACCCAACCAAATACACCCTTAATTCCCAACCCCATCCACTTTCAAGCAATTAAACCCGTAGGAGAAGTCATTTCCGATTAACAACGATGATAAATTTATTAGACTCATTATAAACAAAAGTTACAAATAAACATTTGTGGGAACACAAACAGAGAATAAAGTAAAATATTTTAATTTATTACTGTATAATACTCTAGTAATAATTTATTCACCTTATAAAATGATATCCGTCGTAAGTTCCCCTTTGCAATTTCTTTTCATCAGAAAATAGAGACTTAATCGCACTTTACACCTTTTAATTATGTCAAATCTGCACTTTGCATTATGTTATTTTGCCCTTTGAAAACACTCTAATTACTCCATTCCCAACCTTGTCCACTTTCAGCCAATTAAACCCATAGGAGAAGCCATTTCATAGTCGATTACATATTTATTAATAATTAAATACATGAAAAAAATTGTTCCAGAAAACCTCAAACCACACAGATCGAGTGCGTTGGTACGATTTATAAAACTCTGGTTTGGTTTTGCATTTTCTTAAACTGTACTAATGTGTATGATCAATTTTTTTTAAAAAACACAAAATTGTACCATGTGCACCCCTAGATGAGATTATTAGTCTCATTATGAACCGAGAGTGTGAGCTTAACTAGAGTTAACCCGAATAAAGCCCAACTTGTGAAAATATTTGCATAATTTCACATGTCATATAATATGAATTTTCATTTGAAGTATATTGAGGGGTGAATTGAAGTCTTATTTTAAGTATTAAATAATCATTTACGAGTAGTATTTTATATATTGATAAGTGGCATTGCAACATTTAAAAGTTGATTTTAGTGTGAATGTTACTCAATATTAATACTAAGGACTACTTCCGTGAGATTTATATACATTTTTGTTTATTATCTATAATATTTCTATTTACGAGCGTCTTAATGATACATAAATTTCTTCAAAGAATTTAGTTTAAGCTAATTTGATATAAGCTTGAAGCCTGAAATAATATATGAGCCGACCGTGAGCCAATTTTAAGACATCTCCAACCAGGGAGGGCTTCAAGTCTCCCCAAATTTCAAAATTAAAACTATCATGTTATTAAATTTTACACAAAATTAAAAATACAATGTTATTATCTTACACAAAATTTAAAAATAAACTTTTTACTTTTTTTGTTAATTTTTTTAAAAAAATATTGTTACTTTAAAATTAAGTAATCAACAAAAAAAGAAAAAGGAAAAAAATTAAGAAAAGGGTAGCAGGTGGACCCACATGCTTGATGGGCGCATAATCCCCCGCGGGGATGAGTCGGGGGGGCCTTCCTCCCACGCCTGCCCCTCCTCCTCCCCTCCCCCCTCCCCTCGGCTGGATACCATTTTCCCCTCCCTCTTACCCTAGTTGGAGATGCCATTATAAGTCGAATTTGAGCTTATGGTCATCAAACCCGATGTATTTGAGGTTGAGCCACTCTAAATCCGACTCATAAAATTCGATTGACAGGTTTAGTCATCTCCTTTTTTTTCCCTCCTCTATCCTACTACATCCCATTCACTTTGGGGGGGTGGGGGGGGGGGGGGGTGGGGGGGGGGGGGGGTGGGGGGGGGGGGGGGTGGGGGGGGGGGGGGGTGGGGGGGGGGGGGGGTGGGGGGGGGGGGGGGTGGGGGGGGGGGGGGGTGGGGGGGGGGGGGGGTGGGGGGGGGGGGGGGTGGGGGGGGGGGGGGGTGGGGGGGGGGGGGGGTGGGGGGGGGGGGGGGTGGGGGGGGGGGGGGGTGGGGGGGGGGGGGGGTGGGGGGGGGGGGGGGTGGGGGGGGGGGGGGGTGGGGGGGGGGGGGGGTGGGGGGGGGGGGGGGTGGGGGGGGGGGGGGGTGGGGGGGGGGGGGGGTGGGGGGGGGGGGGGGTGGGGGGGGGGGGGGGTGGGGGGGGGGGGGGGTGGGGGGGGGGGGGGGGGGGGGGGGGGGGGGGTGGGGGGGGGGGGGGGGGGGGGGGGGGGGGGGGGGGGGGGGGGGGGGGGGGGGGGGGGGGGGGGGGGGGGGGGGGGGGGGTGGGGGGGGGGGGTGGATGCAAAAGAATCCTTGGTATAAGGGATTCAACCTTCTCTTGTACCTAGCGACAAGAAGGCAAAGTTGGAGAAAATATCCCAAATTAAATAGTGATTTTAGGTTTTCTTCTCAAATTATATCACCTCATTGAATTTAGTCTCGTAATTTAATATTTTTTTGAAATATCGTTCCACCGTTAATTATGAGACGAAAACTACCGTTAAGTGCCATGTCGGCATCACACATGTCTTGACGTGATAAATTTTAGCATGAATAATTATACAAAAATTGCAGAATTCATCCCAAATTAATTGCAAATTTTGGTTTTTCGTCTCAAACTATATCAACTTGTCGAATTCCGTCCCGTAATTTATCATGTTGCATGAATTTAGTCCCACTATTAAATTTCTAATTTAATGGAAATGACGGTTCTATCTTTTACGTTTTTTAAGAGAAAAATAGTATGGGTTTCGGAAACTCCCACACGCTTTTAAAGAAGAAAAAAATCCCATGTCATTTCATTTGGAAAACATTAGGAAAATTGTGAATAAATTATGAAATTGAGAAAATAAGAGGTTATCAAGATAAACAAGGAGTGATTTACGATGAAGTTAAAAGTATATCTTATATTGTTTCAGTATAAATTAAATTTTTTTATCCATAAGAACATCATTAATTTGATTTTCATGTCGGGTGATGGGCTTTCAATCCCACAAATCATTCGCTGAAAATTCCAACAAAAAAAATAGTAAAACAAGTGGACAATTTGGTACCTTTTCCTATTTATGGTTGAGGTTGGAGTCCAAAGGGAATATACATCTGGTCAAAAAAGATTTTATCTAATGCTAGTTGCACCAAAAATTATCGTGGCAGACAAATTTAAGTTAATATTTCGTAGAATATGGGGATTGCATCTTCTGTTCTTCTATTATTTAAATTTATCATTTGATGGTGGGGGACTTTACAGTTTTTCAGATAGTAAAGGGCAAGAGCTAGCTAGACTTTATGAAAATGTCCACTCTACCCCCGACCGGGTTACATTCATCCTACACCGGTGGATTATATTTATAGGGGTTGGATGATAAACACATGTGCATAAGATGATAAAAAATTATCCTTTCATATACACTTATCGCTCTTCCACCCCCCACCGGGTAGGCACATTATTTCCCCCCACCCGCGGCCCTATCTCAATTTATTGCTTTTGAAAGTTGATAGGATAAAAAAGTCAAAAGGGGTTCCACTGCCACATCATTCAAGAAGATGGAGATTGTGATCTATTTATGGACCTAATATTATATCTACTGTTATAAAAGGTAAAACTTAATCAATTATGTGTTTTTTTATTTATTTTTTTGAGAATTTGTGTAATTAGGTATATATAGGCCTATTTGGAAGGGTTTTAACTCGATTTCAAAAAATTGGTTTGAGTGATTTCGGTGAAACCTTTGAAACCTCATTTGGTTAGGTTTTAGATGTTGGATTTTGTGGTTTTGAAAAAGCTGAAACTCCACTTGGATTGAGTTTTGATGTTGGGGTTTGGGAAAAAAAGTAGGTAGTAGGTGTCAAAGTCTTTTTTATAGAGTTTGAGAGGGAAAATAGATGGCATGTGTCAAATCAATATTTTATAGGTTTGAAGAGTTTGAATATGAGTTTCTGAATAGGTTTGTGATGAGTTTCATGGGTTTCGCCAAACTTCAGTTGGAAGAGTTCTGGCTCAGTTTCGTGAGACAGGCAAGATCGGGGCCAGAACCCAACCATAATAGGCCCATAGGTTGTACTTAATATTTTTGCAACACAAACCATAATCAATATCAATAATCACATCAAACCTTGCACAAAAAATTAAGTGGAATTTGGTTTTAAGAACCTGATCGAATTGCTTATTTCATTCAGTTTTGAATAAATAAAATAAGGTTGATGAATAGAGGCTACACAACACATAAAGATAAAATAAACTATTTTAAAGGTAGAAATTAGAATATTATGAAACGACCATCAATTTCGAATTATATGATTCTATCAGCAAAACTGATTATGTAAAATAGTTGGTACTCTTTTGGCCTGTCTAGATATCACCGCCATTGACACCCACCAATGTCGAATTATATGAATCCATTAGCAAAGCAAATTAAGTAAAATAATTGAATTTTTTTAGATATTACAATAAGAATGTTGTTACTGATACGTATTTTATAATACATGATCTAAGTTGAAATTAGGACATCTACTATAGATGTTGTATACACTAGGACAAATAAGTGGGACATGCAAATTAATTATCAAAAATTTTTAAAATAAAAGTGGGATATGCAAATCAATGGGCAAAGAGAAACTTTTCCTAGTGCTATGCACTATTATTATCAATTGTGGAGGCTTTTCTCAATGTGCGGCCACTTGTTAACTTCTTTTAGTTTATGTTGCCAAATATAGAAGTTTAATAAAGAGTTCATTATGTGTTGAATTGGAATTTAGAAAGTAGCACTAAGTGAAGCAAAAGTTAATTGAAATGTCATGTCACTTAAACTTTAATTTGCACTTTTGTTAAAACATTTAAGCCATCATTGATTTCAAGTATAGTAAAATAGAATTAAGTTCATTGAATCTCAGTCTCAGCTACTTAATTCTATGTTTCTTTCTTCATTTTTTGCTTGCTCTTATACACAATTGATCCATTTAATATCAAAATTAAAATATTTAATTGGACATGTCTCGTGCTCCATCAACTTTTTGCATATTTCTTCAACACTAAGTAAACCCTTTATTCTTAAAATCCTTAAAATTAGAAAGTAAAAGATGACATGGAAATTGCATTTTACACGAGGTGAAAAACGAAGAAGCCGACGCCAATAATAGAGAATAGGATTAATTCATGTGGAATCTATAAAAACATAAGGAAATTTAGTGCAATAAATTTAACACTTAGCAGTTTTATAAAGATTTGTCGTAATTCATGCATTTTACCCCAAAATTAGCAATGAGGATTAATTCAGTATCTTTAACTGTCTAATAATAAATTTATGTAAGATTAAGGGTGAGTTTGGCCCAACGATGAGAATTTTTAGAAGCACTTATATACCTATATTGTGATTTTAAAGTGTTTGACCCCAATTATAAAATTTATTTGGTTAATCATAATCTTCATGATGTTTAACCCCCAATGTCATAATTATTTAATTTTGGGATCTCTAGAAGCAAAAAATCAACTTATTTCAAAATCTACTAAAGTGTTACTTTTGCAAAAGCTATTAGCCAAAGTTCATTTTAATAAAATTAATTCTCCTATAACTGATTATCGAATCTCTAGGCCAAACCCACCCTAACTCATTTTACCCCATTTAAATGGACCTAATTTAAATAAGAGGAAGTCATTAAATGGGATCATCCCTTATAATCATGCATGTTTGAAATTAAGATGGGAGATTAATTATTTAATCATCTTAATTTGTAAAAATGAGATCCTCCACTCCACACATTGTTTGTCTGGCCAAGACAATTAACATTGTCAGTTATTGAATCACATAATCATTTCTGTTTTGTGTGACAATCTTTTTTAATTTCCATCAACATGCTACTAATTAATCAGCTTTACTATTATTTAAACTCTTGGGAAACAAAAAAAAAAAAATCTATTGCAATTTTCACCCCCATAAATTTTAAATAATAAATTTGAGTCCACTTATAATATGCTAAATTTTTTTATTTTGTGCAAATAGTTTGATCAACTTGTTTTACATGTTAGTATGTGTCTATTGCAATTTTCACCCCCACAAATTTGCTTGTTGAAATCTTTTGCAATTTTCACTCCCACGTTTTTTTTAATTCAAAGTGTATTTTTCTATTAGACATGTATGCGTCTTTACCCCCAAATTTTGAATTTGTTATTATGTTATATCCGATATTTTGACCTCGTTTCTATAATTTAAAAATGTTAAAAGTTCTTACAATTGAAAGTGAATTTGTACCATATTCACCGTCTCATAGCTTTAGAAGTTCTATTGACCGATAAACCAAAAAAAAAAAACCCATTATTCCCTTTAATTTAGAATGGGTTGTTATACAGATCATCTTGACCTCTACAAATAGTTGTAATCATTTATAAGCATTTCACTACACACACAAAATCAGATCTACTTCTCTCATTTTACTGCTACTATTGTTCAAGAATAATTCTTTTTTTTGTTTCACCCCCACTGAGTTTTGGTGGGTTGTGGTGGTGGCGAATGAGGGAGGAGGTGGAGACGATGGTTGTGGTGTCGGAGGTTAAGAGAGAGGGATTGGTGTGGCGATATTTGCAATTATCCCCTATCCAAATTTTAGGTATTTTCTGCCCAATGGCAAATACCCCTGAAGAGTTGAAAACGGTGATTTAACAGACATGTGCCACACACGTGACGTTTTCCGTTTTCAATTTAACGGAGAAATGAAATGTGCAAAAAATCCTTCAATTTTGATATTAAATGTAACTTTTTCGAAAATTTGATACAAAATATATAAAGTAGGTAAAAATTTGGTATGAAAAATGTAATTCCCTCGTAATATATGACTTCAGGACGAAAGTGTGATTAACCTCCTATAGGACTCCCTTTATATATATATATATTTAACCTCCTGTAGTAACTTTAGTTCAACAAATAAATTACTGTTTGAAATTTAATCAAATCACTAATTCTAAAAGTTGCCCCATAAACCTGAATTCTAAGGCCATCTCCAACAACCCTCTTAAATTTTAATCTCTTATCTTAAAATTTAAGGGGTGAACAGTGTTATACATTTTGTATTATGTATATGGATATATTGAAAAGAAATAATATTGAGTCAAGTGGTTAGGTACTAGTTGGAGGGGTAGGAGGTCGGGAGTTCGACAGCATCTTGATTTTTTCATCTTTGTGGAGAATTAATTTGCCTTTTTTGCTAGTGAATACTTTCTCCATTTGGTCAAGTGGTAAATATTTTTTTCTCTGATTATTTTTTTTCCTCCATTTTGGCCAAGTGGTAAATGTCTTTTTCTCTGCAGATTATTTTTTGTTTTATGCAAATTTTATTAACCTAAATTCATGTATTGATTAGCTTTCCATTTTAAAATGTTCATTAATTGACGTTTCTCATTAATTTTGCCTTTATGCAAGCTTCAAGTTACTAAATCCATACTAGATATAATTTTATTGAATCATAAGATCATAATTATACTATAATTACATAAATTAAAATATAATTTTAACCATATATTACGCATATTAGTTGGACATTCGACATTTACATGTTTTGGTTAAACAACATTTATTTGTTTTTCAGTCATAAATTTTTATTTTGAGTGCTTAAGAATCCGTATTCTTTAAATATTGATAGTATATTTTTCTTACTTTTTCCATTAAAATCATAGTATTACTTAAACTTAAGATAATTTTTGTCATTTTATGAAAACATTGAGAAAGTATCGAAGTTTTGTTACCAAAAAATCTTCGGCCCCCCCTACAAAAATCGTCTAGGTCCGCCCCTGCTTTTAACAATTAACTTTGGCCTCTTATATTTAAGAGGTCAAAAACTTATAATTTTTTGTGGGTTTTAAAATATAAGAGCTCTCTTGGAGCTCAATTTTTTGGCAAAACTTATATTTTTTCTTATAATTTGAGTTACACATGGTCTCTTGGAGATGGTCTAACAGTTTTAGCAAAACATGATAGATCATTGAATATTATAATTTATAACCTATCATGCCGACAAAATATTCACCATACAAGAAAAAGTTATATTTAAGCCCAACTTATTTTATAAATCTTAGGGCCTGTTTGTTTGGCGTTTCCCAAAAAAATTTCATGTTTGGGAAATGCCAAACAAACAAGTTTTCTACTTTATGAAATAAATTTATCATCTCTCAATTTTCTCAAACTACTCTCTCAAACAAAAGCCAAACAAACAACAATTTTCTTATCTCTAAACAAAACCTATTCAAACTCTACTCTAATTTGACATAAAATAATATATCTTTTACACATTTATCTTTCATAACAAACATGATTTGACATAAAGTCTTACACATCTTACACCTACAAATTAACTCTTCCAAAAAAACCTACACCTACTTTATTTCTCAAACCACTCTCTCAAAACTCAAACAAACAACATCACGCAAATCGAGATTATTTCACAAACCACTACTACTCTCCCAAACTACTTTCCCAAACACCAAACAAACAGGCCCTTAATGTCCAGTGGCCCGTGCTTTGAAATTCACGTCGGATTCAGAATCGATAGTTTAACAAACTAGTTAATTATACTGGTCCAACGAATTCAATTACTGGTTCAATTTGATATACTTCGTCATAATGTAATAATTATATTTTTCATTTAATATTATATAAAACACAAGATTGCAAAAACATATGCATGGAACTAACAAGTAGTGTACTATATTAAATTTTATTTTGATTCAATGAAAACAAATGATTCCATTTAGACAGTTATTTCGCCATGTATATTGAACGGGCTTGAGTACAATTTTTACCCCAAATGGCAAAGGGGAAAATACAAGATATTGCAATGTGTTATTTGAAACGTACACATAAAATATCTTATAAAATATTTATTGCACATAATTAATTCGTAATAGTAAAATCGACACATACAAAACCTATCTATCTGTGTAGAATAGCTTGTTACAAATCTACATAAATCATTTTTCAAATATCTTACGTGAAACTAAAATGAGCTAATTATCATTGGGTTTTCAGAAGATAGATAGAAAATTGGTGGCTTGAAGGAACAGGCCTCGTGGCATCTCAAAGTCCAAAGGCACTTTTAATTACATGAAAAAGACATCACTCGAGAAGAAGATTCGGATAAACCATTTTTCGGTTTCGAGAAATAAATGGTGGCGATTTTTGTTGCTACTTGGGTAAAAATGGGCATGCAACTTTATGGGTGTACGTGGATGGGTTTTGGCCTGGTCTCGCGTGTTTCGCGAGATCGAGCCAAAATCCTTTTAGATGAGTTTTCGCCAAATCCATAAAATCATCAAAAACCTATTTAGAAACTCACATTCAAACCTATTTTAACCTATAAAATATTGATTTGACACCTACCACCTACTTTTTTCCCTAAACCACAACATTCAAACCCAATCCAAGTGGGGTTTCAACTTATTCAAACCACAAAACCCAACAGCCAAAACCTATCCAAATGAGGTCTCAAAGGTTTCATCGAAAACCACCCAAACCATTTTTTTTTTAAATCGAGCCAAAACCCATCCAAATAGACCCTATATTATTTTCGTGTCATTAAGGTGAGAATGTTTTACTAGGCCCATATTTTATAAATCATACATAAAATATTTCAAATTACATTGTTTGTTCTAATAAAATTCATCTCATACGTTGTCCGTTCAATCGATAGGAATTGCTAAGTAGTCAATCTGTTAAATGTATACATGATTTCCGTACCTTTTTGAGTAAATTTATTTCTCTTTTGTGATTTTTTCTGAAATTCTTTCAGATTTCCAAGTATCTTTTTGAGTAAATTTAGTCAAAATGAACATATTTCTTAGATAATATATATCTTTTTGAGTAACATATTCTATTAGAGACTATATTTAAAAGAACAATGTTTTTCTTGCGCGTTGAAAGGTTGAATTCGTCAAACGGCACAAAACGAGTTAGTGAACTCCGAAATTGAAAAAGTAATTATAACATTGTTTTAAATTGTGTTTACACTTTGTCATTTAGAAGAGTAATATATTCGCTAATATAATGGATCAGCAATGAAATTCAATTCTTTATTTGACGAAATCATAAATTATGATTTAATATTAGAGAGTATTATTTTGAATACTGTTCTCTGAAAATGTATGAATATTCATAAATACAGTCCCAAAGTCTATACAATTTAGTAGTATAACGCATTAATGAAGATTATTTAAAAAGATGAACTTGAAAAAGTCAAACTTTCTTCTTATGTTTTGAGATGCAAAAATTTAATTAATGTTTTATAGTACTCATTAACTTATTAGCATTTATTAATCTTTGATGCATAATGACTTCATGCATTATCAATTTAATTGCATCTTTATCAATCTAACCTTTCATCTCAATTTAAGGCCTCTTCCCAATTTGGATATATTAGGTAGGAGGAAAAAGAGGATATGAAATATAACCATCTTCAAAATTGTTCTCTACTTCTTTGATAGGGTTAAAATAAACTTGCCACCCACGAAATAAATGAAAGATCTTTATTATTATTATTAGTAATAAAAGCATAATAACAATTCAGGGGAAAGAATTTGTTACCAAGGAAACAAATTATTCATTGGTAAAAAAAATATATGAATATCTTTTTAATTTTACCAAGAAAATTGTTACCAAACAAATAAAATCCTTCTCCTATTTTGTTACGCATGAACATTCATATCTTCTATTCCCGAATACTATTTGGGTTAGTAATAATAAAAATAAAATAAACAAATGGCTGTTAAATGTCTAGTGTGAGAAAAAAGAAGTTTCTAACAACAAAGAGTCATCATTTGTAATTTTGAACTAATTTAATTATTGAACTTGTCTAAGGCGGAAAAAGAGGGAGAGAGAAGAACAGAATATTATTTTAAGAGATAAATAGAGTTATCTTCTTTTAGCAAATAAAAAAAAAGAAAAAGTGGAGTCATCTTCTAATGCAATATTTTAATAACTTTTAATATCCAGCAAGACATTGTACGGTCCTCACGTTTCACAGAGCCTTTTTTTCATCGCTCACCATATAAAAGCGCTCCAATTCTTTTCTTTCCCCATCATTCATTTAAACATTCAATTATTAAAGTAAAAAAATCCCAATAAAAGGAAAAATATGTCACAGTGCAGCGAGTCGCCGTCCGCCGCCGTGAGCGGTGGTGGAAGCAGCTCAGTTGGTGGCGCAGAGATTATGTTGTTTGGGGTGAGAGTGAAAGTCGTTGATCCTATGAGGAAGAGCCTCAGTTTGAATAATCTCTCTGAATACGAGCCCCTTAACAGCACTATCAATTTAAATAACAATGACTTAGCGGCGGATAATGGTGGCTCCGCCGCCGGATACGCCTCCGCCGATGATGCTGTACCGCTGCCGTCCAACGGTGGTCGCGAGCGTAAGCGAGGTCAGATCTCTGATCATCTATCTCTTTCTCTTTTCAATTCGATTGATTATGTTAACTGATTGAAGCAAAATTTTCATTATGTTGTTTGATTGGAATTTACTTGTTTGCTCTGGTTGGATTATAATTTGGTTTTTATGCTTTTTTTTGTTGAAGAGAATGGATATAGTAAAGACCATTAGATTTTAATCGTAGTTTCATGATTGACTATGTTGACCGATTCTCGATCCACATTGACAATGATTTTGAATGCGTATAGGAGTTCCATGGACAGAAGAAGAGCACAAGTTATTCCTCGTTGGTTTACAGAAGGTTGGAAAAGGGGACTGGAGAGGCATATCCCGAAATTATGTCAAGACTCGCACCCCAACGCAAGTTGCTAGCCATGCCCAAAAGTACTTCCTCCGCCGGACTAATCTCAACCGCCGTCGACGTCGCTCTAGCCTCTTCGACATCACCACTGATTCGGTAATTTTCATTTTTAATCATGTTTATCTTATTGTTTAGTTGATTTGAAATCGTTTGAATTTGATTGATGAAGTAAATGCTGCATTTGTTCATTCTATAAGTAGGCTATAAAGCAGTTTCTTAGGAATAGTTAGACTTGTAGAGACACACAATTTCCCTTTTTGGGTCAAAAGTGAAGAAAGAACTCTTTGAGTGCTAAGATATGTGGGATTGCGATTGCCTTTGATTGGTCCTTGGATTATAGTTACTAAAACATTAGATAAAATGTTTTCTTGCATCAAATGCTAGAACATTGGGCTATATATTTTGGTTCGTTTTCATTTTCTTATTATTGTACTCTCTAACTCCAAGTTCCAAATGTAGCCAAACGGATTTAAGAATTGCATATAAAGAATTTGTTTTTCAAGTATCAATCTCAATGTGGTAGAAACTAATGGTTTTATTGGATCTTGTTGGATTTTGATTAGGTTACTGCAATGCCAATTGAGGAAGGTAGAAACAACCATAAAAAGAGCTCAGTCAAGCCAGTTACACCCCCAACCACACTTCCTCCACCTGTAACTTCGAACATTAACGGTTTCTCTGTCGTGCCTTTCCCCGTGAATGCTGCCCCCGTCTTGATATCAATGCAAAGCGGGTATTCAATGGAAAATTCAGTACTTGGTCAAAGTGATCTAATGAACAATTCACCGACAATGCTCGTTAATCCTGTCCACATTCCTGTTCTCCCTTTGCCTACATCCTCACAAATGGTAATGGATCTCAACTCATATCAACACGTGCCAAACGAACCATCCTCGTTATCTTTGAGGCTTTCACTGTCAACGGGTCACGATCATTCATCATCAAGGGACTCTGCTTTTCATGGTAAGCAAAGCTTCAAAAATGAAGACAGCATCATAAGTGTTGCTTGAGGAAGAACATTACTGAGAAAATAAAGAACTACAAAAAAGGGAGAAATTAATGGTAATTAGAAATATTTATTATGGAAATAGAGTATTAGGCAATTTAGTTTGGTTAGAAATCCATCTTTGCATTGTACAGACAGGAGAAATATCATGCTGTGGTGTACTATTTATTTTATGCAAATACTTTTAGATTCTTGTTTATTTTGTCACTTTTCTCTTTTGTGGTTGACAATAAAATAGAGCAATTAATCATGCTTTTAATTTGTCTGGTGGTGTATGTATGTAGCCCCATGTATTGATGTAACAAATGTAGTGGGATTTTTCTTCTCAATGAATGTAGTGTGGATCTTTTTTTCTTGGCCTATGAATGTGGATGGAATTAGGTCTCTATGTATTTATTTATTTCCGTTGGGTGGTAGTCATAATATCTTACATTATCTATATTATCTATCCATATATGTAACTGGAAATGTAAAAGTGCCTTCTTGTGGTGCATTTGCATTCCGTACACAATATTGAATCCATAAATATTTATTCCATGAACTTTGACCAATTCACATGATGTGTCTTTTAATTTTTTATATTTATATTCATATGATTCCTACTAAATTAGAATATCCTATATTTTCAATACTATTGCAAAATTACTAACAATAATTGAAATCAATATTACAAGTACTCTTGATATACGGGGTTCGAACAAATTCTATGTTGTCTTTGGATCATCTCATTTAGAATTAAATAATTAAAGTGGGTGATGCTTGTCATGCATAGATTTTTAGGATTACCCATAAAATTGATTAGGGCTGTTAATGGGTCGGACTCGGATCGGAACGGGGTCCGTCCCGGAACCGGATCCGAGTCCGAGCGGTTTCTTAAATTTTTTTTTTTGTTTTCCAAGGGTTTAATTCCTTTCGAGGTACGTCAGACACATTAGGTGGGAACCTCTCCCAACAAGGATTCAAACATGAGTTCGCTACTTTGTAGTGACTAGTTCCTTCCACTAGACCAATCACCTGTTTGGTTGCAGTATCTTAAATAAAAATACGTTGATTCAGAAGATCAAATAAGGTAATTAGGAGAAGATGAAAAGTAAAGAAGGAGAAATTGAGGAAAGGAAAACCAGAAAAATGGAGGAAAAAAAGTAGATAAACGAAAATAAGAGAATAAGGGGCGGTGAGATAGCTCATAGCTCTAGGGTTTCTTTAGATTTTGAGCTTGGATTTCTTTTTCTTTTTGGACTTCCGAGTTTGCTATAACTATTTTGTAGGAAAACAATAATAAAGCCCACTTCAAGTCCATTAGGCCACAGGCCTACTCCTTTGAATGTCTAATCCGATTAATTTTTTTTAAAGATAAAGTTATAATTTATTTTTTCTATAATTCTTTTATTTATTGAAAGTACAAAATTTATATATAATATAATATATGTCAATTGCATTCAGATATTTAATGGATCGAATAAAGTTATATTTATATTCGTTCCATTTATTTCGAATCACAAATCAAATTCATCGATTCCCTAATCGGATAAATATCCTAATAAAGTAGTCCGCTTTACTGATAGCCCTAACATTGATGTTGCACAGTTGTAATTGATTTTTTATTCAAACTGTTTTAAAATGATATGACTTGATTATGATCACTTGAGTCATTTAACAAAGCAATTATTTAATGCTTCGTGCAGATGTTAGAATTAGATTCTGTAAATACAATAATCAGCCAACAGATTATAAATCCAATTCTCTGTTTCTGCAAATCAATATTACTAGTATAAAACAAGCATTCATTGCCCTTCTGTTATGTAAATAAAATATTAATTTAGGGAAGAAATCGTTTCAAAACAACACAATCTAATTGCACTGTCAATATTATTGCACAACAAACTGAACTTAGACCTATATATGACACGATACAAATATCGAACCAACAACATATAGCATAGAAAAAGAAGCCATACAACATATTAAGCAAAAATAAAGTAGTATTAAAACTTCGAAGAAATTAAAAAATGCATGAATAACCGTCATTTGTACGTACTATTTAATGGAGTTAGTATATTAACATGATTGTTGGTTTAATTTGGTTAACATAGAAATTTCTATTCAAATTCTAGTGACGGATACTCTTTGAGTCTTGAGACATTGATGAGATAAAAGTTATGTACAATTGCTCTTAAAAAATCTTACATGATGTCAAAAATCACATGAAAAATGGATAAAAATAAATTACTCAAAACGCATTTACTACCCTAAAAAAGTACATCACAGTTAGAAAAGAAAATGTAAAGCAAGTAATTCAATCCAATTGGATATTTGTTATCAAAACAAGAATAACTTTAGGACAATATTCCTTGAAATGGGTCAATTTATTTGGTTTTTTTGTTCACTGAGAGGAGAGCCATGGATTAGGGGCTACATAAGTATACCCTTGAAAATGCTCACCTGCAGTAGTTGGAGTGGGAGCAGGGGAGTCATCGAGAGGCATTGCCGTCCAACATTTATCAAAATTTGCTGTGCAATCTTTGCCAATCACATCTGGTTTGAACTTAGGTTGTAGTTCTCTTGCTTCTAATTTCTTCCAGTTGACTGTCTGAAACCATTTATGGAATTTGATCTCATCTGCTCCCTTAGGCCCACTTCCTAATCTTTTTGATGGATCCTTTTGAAGCAACTGTAGATATACAACATATTTAGCATTCAACAGAGAATATATAAGAAGATAAATCCACCGAAAATAGAGAAAAAAGAAATGTATCCTACTCCTTTGAGCAAAGAATGAGCCTCAGTACTCAAACGAGGGGGAAGCTTAAACTTTTCATTGATGATTTTCTCTTGGAGCTTCTTTCTGTTTGCATGTGTGAATGGTGGCTGAAAAAACAAAGTAATTGTGCAGTAAAAAAATTAGCTAGGTTTCAGATTTTTCTTTATCATGCAACCAAAGTGAGCTATAAATGTTGCAGGCTTTTGTTTTTAATAATTAAATTATTATTTTTTTCCGAAGAAATTACCTGGCCACTGAGCATTTCAAACAGAAGTATCCCAATACTCCACCAATCGGCATCTTTATTATGACCTTTTGATAACAAAATTTCCGGAGCCATGTATTCTGTTGTCCCACACATCGAATTTGACCTGCTTGATTCATCAATCTCCTTGGCCAATCCAAAATCAGTAAGCATTACCTGAGAAATTAATAAAGAATTATATTACTTTGTGTAGGATAAAAGGATATGTTATGATGTTATGCACGCGTGTGCTCCTGCAAATAGCACATGACCATACATGGCCATCAGCATCCATGAGAATGTTTTCAGGTTTTAAATCTCTATGCACAATCCCGCTCTTGTGAAGATGTGAAACCGCAGATACAATCTCAGCAGTATAAACCCTTGCCTGTTCCTCGCTACCCAAGACATACATACATATTTGAAAACATGAATTAAGTAGAGGAACAACAATAATTTATTGGTTGCTAAAACAAATGTAAATGATACCTGAAAATGCGTTGCCTGTAGAGATGATAAAAAAGATGGCCTCCGTTGATAAAATCCAGGATCAAATATAGCTTAGACTTGGTCTGTCGGTTATAGAAATTAATAAGGCAACAATATTGGTGAGAACCTTAAAAAATATCATGCAATACAAAAGCAAAGAAATCCAAAATTGCATATTATACCACCAATCTCTTATACACTACTGATTACTAGTATATGAGTATATGACATATATATCTGTAGACAACAAGACAAGTATGAATGTAAGTATATGTCCATACATCAGAATACAAGCACATTTTTTTATCCAGCAAATCTGCTTCTCCAACACATGCCAGGATACAACTCTATGTAACGATGTATGTACCCAGAAAATATTTGTACTAATCATTATTGCTCATTAGTAAAACTACCACGATGACAATGCCGAAGTTAAAAGAGGAACAAAATGCTTAGTCATATGAGTTGTTACTGATAATCCCAAAGTGAAATATGTGACCAGATTCAGCACCCAATTCTGCAAAATCGATAAATTTGATCCAAAGATTCAATATTTGATCTTTAAGTAGAAAACAAATGTAAACAAGCAAAGGTGTAACAAAGAATCACTAACAGTTTTTCACAAGAATATTGAAAAATTGTCACTTAAATAACAGTATGCCCCCACAATTTCACTAATTCAGCAGCTTCATTAGAGTCACACACCAAAGTTGATTTGATTTGCTCTAAGTTATGACATAATGTATTGATTAAACGAATTAATTACCACCTGAAATGAGTAGCGAAGCTGAACAATGAAAGGATGTTCTACTTTGGTGAGAATATCTCTCTCGGCCCTCATGTAATCGACATGATTGTTCTTAATTATAGTGTCCTTCCTCATCACTTTCATCGCAAAAACCCCATCTCCATTATCATTAACATCATTAATAGTATTAGTATTTTCCCTTTTCATCCTGACCTGAAAAACCTTCCCAAAAGCGCCCTTCCCAATTACCCTCAGAATCTCAAAATCCCCAGGACCCATCTTCTTCACTTCAACATCCTTTTCCTCCTCCTCTTGAATTCCAATCACATCAGCATCAATTGCATCCAAATCATCAATAGCACCAAAAACATCGATTCCACCACTAGTGGCAGTGGTGGTGGTATCGTCGGAGGAAGAATATTCGAATTGGTCGGCGGTTAATCGATCGGGATTGAAACGGGGTGAGGGGCCCACCAATGAGTGTGAGCGCTGCTGACTGACCTGTGGAGAAGAAGGAGAGAAGGAGTACTCAAATTCGTGAGAGGAAGATGGAATTGGTGGGATGTGGAGGTGGGTGAGCCTCGAGGCTAAGATCGAGTGGTGATGCACGCCTCCATTGTTGTTGTTGTTGTTCATGGTGGTGAAAGAGAAATCGACACTCCTAGTTGAATAATTCAATCACGCATAGAAACTTTTCAGAAGATCTTTCTTAAAAGGATTACATTTTCACTGTGTGTGCAGTAGTAGCTCGGAAGAACTGGTTGGGGGGTTCTTTGGAAGAATTATTTTAGGTATATAGTAATTGTTTCCATCTTTGTTAAATAATGTGAAACTTTTGACGACAATGTTCAAAATAATTTGAGTTGAGTTCGAAACATTCGATATATTTTTTTATACTTTTTAAGTTATTAATCTTGAACTATATCTTATTTAAACTTAACTTATTATGATATAGCAATGCATTGAAGTCAATTAATATTTTTATCGAGTTCTTAAGACATCAAATTGAGAATCAAAAAACTCATTTGTACGTACTAAATTACTATAAAAGTTTTTTCTTTATACTACCCAAGTTATCAAATTAATTTTTATAACAAAAACTTAGTTAAAACCAACTCAAACAACCACCTAACCCAAATTTTTACATAAAAGTGATATAAATAATGTAACTCAATCCCTGAATTCAGCTAATCAATATTAATCTTTCTTCACACTCGTATTTAACACACAATTACAATCGTCATTCATATTAGCACCACACTCATTTGGAAAATTTGACATATCATTTGTTGCTCGAGTTGGTCTAACAATAAAGTCATTAGTGATGAAACCACTATAACAAGGGTAAATTAGGCGGTTCATTAGGATAGGGCTACCTTTTCATCATAAGTAAATCTATGCGTGAATATATACAAACGTTAGAAGAGATGAACCTTTTAAGAAATAAGAGAATTGCACTTTTCATATCAAACTTTTGTCACTTTTATACACTGCATACCATACCTTTCAAAATGACACATTTGATACCAAAATCGACCAATCTTTTTCAATTTAGGTTTGGCTGTAAAATCTTGGATGGAAAAGGACATGTGCGGCGCACGTGTCCGTTAACTCACAGGGGAAAAAGATAAAACAAGTCACCGTTTTGGCACGTGATTTCTCGGGCAAGGAATTAAACGACTAGGGCAGAAATTTAAAAAAAAATCAAAACAAGGTAGCAATTTCTCCTCATTGTCGTGAACCCTAAAATTCCATTCCACAGTTTAAAATATTTACATCGAAAACTTCCAAAATCCGTACACATGGGAAAAAAATCTACAGCAAGTGGTGAGAAAGAGATGAATTGGAGGATTAATACGAAGATGGGTTTGCTATGGAGGGTGGAATTCAATGACATGGCACCACCAATATACAAGGGTACATATTAACTGAAAACCAAAAGAATCTTTGCACCTTTCTGAAGTTTTGGGATGTGGGTTAGGATTTTGTTTATTGTAGTGGTCCCAAACGTGTTGGGGACAATTTTGAATTGAATGCCATTTTTTATTGTTGTGGTCCCGTACCTTTTGGACAAAAAATTGGCAAATGTGTATATTTAAAAAATATAGGGCACAAAGGTTGGTTTTTTTTTTTTTTTTTTTTAATTTCATTTCCAAGCAAATGGCTGAATTCTTTCATAAAGTATGAATTTTTTTTCTTGCTTTTTGCATAAGGGAATCTGGCAACAATGTATGGTTTTATCTGCTTGCATAAATGTCTGATTTTGTATAAGACATTATCTTATAATCTTATTCATGCATTGCAGATAAATATCACCGTACTTTGATGATCATTATGGTGGTGCTTTAATACATTATCCTAATACTAGGTATGATGGGGGTAGTGTTAGGTGTGTTGATTATTTCAACTATAGGTCAATAGATTGATGAATTTAAGGAATTTCATATTGTGCGCACATAGAACTGAGTTTATTACATTAATTGATAGATCCGGAGATGTAGAGAGTATTTATGTAAGCCAACCAGATAAACATGTTAGAAAAAAGATTGGAAAACATATTGTAGTGGAGAAAGAGCATAGGGTACTTGAACCAGGTTTGGTGGAGAAGGAACAAGAGGCAGCTAGCATTTCTTTCTACCTTAGTTGAAAATCCAATACAACATGATGTTTAGAATACAGTGCAAGAGGAGTTGACAAAGGGAAATCCTATTGAAGATGAGGTTCAAAATCCAGTCAAACTTGATGCTGAAAATACATTGCAGGTGCAAAAGAAAATTGATGATCCAAAAGTTGTGCAAGATGAGGTTATTTTGCAAATGCAATGGGAGTTTGAAGATCAAAACCCATTGCAAGATGAGGTTCAAATGTTAGTCTTTACTGAAACATGTTATGAGGAGACTGACATTTTAGTTCATGACTACCTCAACTCACAAAAATCCACTGAACAACAACAACAACAAGAAGAACAACAAGTGCCAGAACAGGATGATCAAATGGTGGTGCAAGAACAGCCATATGAGCAAGAAAATCGAGAAAATGTTGAACAACAACAGGAACAACAAAAACAAGAAGTGGTAGTACAAGTAGGGGTGCAAAAAGAGCCATATGAGCAAGAAAATCCAGAAAATGTTGAAAAACAACAACAACGAGAGCAGGATGAAGAGTTGGTGGATGCAAATATAACATCAGAGGTTACAACAGTGAGAGGAAGGAGAAAATCAAAGCACTTTGAATCTAATAGTGATTATGAGCAGGTAGATAGTGAAAGTGTTGAAGATGATGAAGCCAAGATTCAGGAGAATGTAGATACTGAGGCTGAATTTGAGGATGAAGAAGGAAATGAACAAGGGGATCAAGATGGGGTTCTATCTAGTGATGATGAGCAGAGATGGAGGCCATTGTCTGATGATGATAATGAGGTTTAACCTAAATTTGATGCTGAAACAATATTTAATCCAACCTTTGAGCTGAAACAATTGTTTAGCACTAGGAAGTAGTTCAGGGAGGCAATGCATTCACATGCAATCATGACCATGAGGAATATAAAGATAACAGTCAATGACAAAAGAAAGACTTTATGCAAAATGTCTCGCATGGGGGGGTGTAGGTGGAGGATTAGTGCTTTGAGGGTGAAAGATGAAGCTACCTACCAAATCAGAGAGTATGAAGACAAGCATGTATGCAGTATTGATTCTCACTGCAAAAATGACAAGCATGTAACATTGCAAAAAAAATCTGTAACATTGCAAATACCCCTTGTAACATTGCAAAAAATCCCCTGTAACATTGCAAAAACACATATAACAATGCAAAAACACTCATTTCATTGATAACAGGCCTAATTTTTCAACAACATTGCAAAAACACACCTAGAACAGTGCAAAACCACACATGTTCAATAATTAGCCTAATTTTTCAACACAAACCCATCACTTAAAACATTACAAACTATTACAAAAGTATATTACAAACTATTACAACAAGACCATTCCTCATTCTACACAAAGACCTTCATATGACCACCATCTAAATAAGACAAAAGAGACCACCGTACATGTTCCTTAATTTTTTTACTGAACAATTTATCTATTATTTTGCGTATTTTCTCTAGCATACTTGGTGATTTTTCTATCATTTTTGCTTATTTTCCCATCCTTAATGCTAATTTCTCGATTCCTTTTGTTGATTTCTCCTAAAGAAACCCTAATTTCGTCATCCTTTTTGCTAATTTCTCCATCCCTTTTGATAATTTTCTTCATCTTTTTTGTTGATTTCATCTTCTAAGTTGTTGATTTTCCGCAATAATTCACAGATTATTGCCTTTGACTTTGCACACATGGGTTCATCTTCCCATATAAAAAAATGACATCCATCTTCCTTGCGGTACTTCACTGTTAAATACATCATACTTACGAAGGGTATATGGGTAATTTCATTAATTGAATTAAATAAAAGAAAGAAACCAGAAAGGTTGAAGGCAGAACACATTTCTAACATCGGAATCTACATCAGAATAAAAGAGCTAAGGGAATGCGTGATCAATCATCGAAAAAATTAAGAGTGTAAGTCTTCCTTCCCTAGCCTCTATGTGTGATTTTTACGTGAGATAAACATCTGTTCAGCATCGTTTCTCCTATACGATACTCAGGGTGTTTATTGCGCAGGTATGCAGCAATCTGGAGTGTTCAATTGGAGTTGATCCTAGTTCACCTCAGTAGCTTATCTGTGATTGTAGTTGTGTTGGCTTGGTCATTCTGATTGTATTGGATTAGTGTGGATTTTGTTCATAGTTTACATACGAATTGACTGTTATACTGGGGGTTAATTGACAATTGAGCTTATAAGGTGTTTGTTGAATTGATTATATATAATGGAAATTACACTTGTGGAAATTTATATGTAACATTCACGCAAGCATAAAAGGGTCTTCCTGGGTTATCAAATGTCCATGATGTCCTAAGCGGAGTGAGTTTTTGGCATAAGCGGGTATGTTCCTTTGCCGGAGGAGTGTACGAACGCTTGGATGTGGAGCTTGAAGACGACATTTAATTTTTTTTTTCCGTTTTCTGTTTCTTGTCAGTTTGGAGAAGAAGGAAATAAAGAAAATGGAGGTTTGGGGCTTTTTTGTAGAAGAAGGGTTACAAAGAAAATGGAGAGAAATGTATCGGATGGAAGAAAGGAAATGAAGGGAAACTAGAAAGAAAAATAATATTATTTATATGTAATTTCAATTTAATAAATAATATTATTTTCTTCCGAACATACTGTTATGTATAAAAGAGTTAAAGTTGAACAAAATAGATTCAATAAGAACTCTTGAGATTAAGTCAACCTAATTCTTGAGAAAATAAGAATTTGAGTTGTGAAAAATTTGTATATTTTACAAATGAGGTATCATCCTTATTTATACTAACCACCTTCTCAAACAGACGCGGAAGATCACTTTGATACAAAAGCTAGGAATTATCATTTAGAAACTTTTATTAGATAATCACATGACATTTCTATGGACTTATCTAAAATTCTCTAATTTAAAATTTTGTAAATAAGTGAAATAATATTTAGAATTATATAAAAAAAATGTTACAGAAATCTCCATGAATTACTGAGGCTAATTTATTGGGCCAAGTATTGTTGGGGCAAATTAATGTGTCATGTAATGATTCCGATGTGTCGGGCACGTGACCGTAACGTGACACTAAGCTAATTTTTAACTATTAAACTATAGTGAATCAAAGTATTGTTTAGTTTTATTTGGGTTTCAGTCTAAACATAATTATCTATCTATTATTACAGTTATGAGGAGTATGGTTGTGCAAGGTTTTAGTAAACGTAAACCGGTCGAATCGTGTAAAAATTGAATCTTCGGTTCGTTTCGAATACCAAATCAAAATATCAAATTGAGTATTCAGTACAAGACTAAAAGCCTAATTCCGGCATATTTAACCAACCGAAGCGGTAATATCAAAATTATATTTTGATATTTTATTCTTATTTCGATAACGACTTTTTTAACAATTGAAGAATACGTTTCCAACTTCGAATCAATTCTAGTTCTCATCCTCACTAAAAGACTAGCCCTCGTTTTCTAATTTCTCACTTCGTTGAAGTTTGTATGTC
The DNA here is from genome assembly GCA_034814905.1 of Penstemon davidsonii. Lineage (NCBI taxonomy): Eukaryota > Viridiplantae > Streptophyta > Magnoliopsida > Lamiales > Plantaginaceae > Penstemon > Penstemon davidsonii. The sequence goes on along the minus strand of JAYDYQ010002533.1, from coordinate 31,240,903 downwards.
CTTTTATTGTTCATCTCTTGACAAGGATTCTTCGTGTCCAATTAATTAGAGAAATCACATTTTAAGTTACAGTGAATTTACCAAGAAAAAAAAACTACACTTTTAATTTTTTTTTAATCTTACCATTCCATACCGAACAACTCAGTAAAATATTTGGTGTGGCATACCTTACAAATCTTAAACTACCGAATCCGTCTAAATACAGAAAATCAATGATGTTTTACTAAAGGCATGACCCTAGTTGAGGAACCCCCTTAGTAGTTGAGAATACATTACATTTATTTGTTGATTTTAACAACTAAAAAATTGACTCAATTCACATACATTGGTCATATAATTATATTCACAATACTTATAGTAATGCTTTTGAAAGAAGGGTTTTAAAATTAAATATGATGAAAATATACTATTCCGAATGAGTTTAAAAAAAAATTAATTTGATTTGTTATTTATTGTTTCTATAATAAATATGTAAATATGTTATATATAATTTTACACTTTAAAAATTATAAAATAAACTTTAATAATATATACATTATTTTTTTATAATAAATGGGCCCCTATTTTAGATTTCGCATAGGCCCTAATGTGTTGGACTGGCACAGATAAGAAAATAGAATTGCCTCAACCGAAGACAAGAGCGAAGAAAAAAATAGCCCTTCTCTATAACCTCTCTCTCTCTATGACACAGAAGAGATCATGTTCAGTTCATGTGGCCTCAAAGCTCCCTGAACAATCTCTTGAACGGATCTGTTACGCCGGCAAACCTCAGACAATTCTTCAATAGGAATCATCAGGCCATTTATAGCCGCTAAAGATGTCGCATCTGACAAAGCTTGCAAAAATCTCGATTTTTCCACCTCTGTAACTGCATTTGATGGAATTAAGGAAACACTCTCCTTTACCCACTGTAAAGAGTTTACACCATATGCCCGAGTAAGAGCTAACAGCGCATATGTTACCTACACCAAAAAAGGAAATAAGTTTTAGAATTACAAACAGCCAACATTCATCATTTCTGTAAACTGTTTTGATGTATCTTTGATTAGATTAAGATAAGAGGGATAGAAGTCCAGATAACCGTCTCAAGTCGCGAGCTTGGAAGTGCTCCTGCCAAAGCAGCTACAAGAATTCTGGTGATAATGGCACCTCTTGGGATGATCACATTGTCCCGTATAGATACATAAGGCTTTCCCTGACTAGAGTTTGCAAGATCAAAAACATCCAACAAGAAATTTAATATGGAATTTGAGGCTTCCCTGCAGTAAAACAGTAGCAGCTTCAGTTCCATTTTGTTTGCAGTTTTTTAATGAGAAAGAGAGAGGGAGAGAGAGAGAGAAAACCTGTGCTGTACAGTGATGCCAATCATTGAACAATCCACTAAACATGGAAATACAGGAGATGGAAAAAATAATTGAGGACAATAACGTATACACCTTGAAGCCAACAAGAAACAATCATCTACCAAGTCCGGTCGTGAAGTAAAGTCCTGTGAGAGGAAACTAGCATTATAAAACTGTAAATGGTATCATGAAATAAAATTGCAGTGTTGTTTTTTAAAGCAAACCTGAATCTTTGTAAGCATAAACGTGGTATGCTTGAAGAGAGATTCAATCATATTTTTCAAGTAGTTTGTACAAGATTGATCTGACCCAAATATCTACCCATAGAAAGAAAAAAAAAAAAAAAATCCAATTATCGCAAGAAATAAAAAATTGGTTAGAATAGTACTAAAGTGCATCACTTTAAATAAAGGAAATCCTGACCTTAATTACTTCACTTGAGAGATAAAGGAAACATGGCTGCTGATGCTGTTTGTACAGTCCTTGTATCTCCTCTAAAATTACACCAACTGTAACTCCCATAAGTGACTTAGAGGTCCTCACCTAAAAAGACAACATTAGAAACAATATGGTCATTCTCCTTTATTTATATTCTTCCAACAAAACACAAAGTTAACAAAATGGTATGGAACAAATGATAGAAAGGTACTAAAAGGAAAGTAGATTCCTAAGGGTGCCTGAACTTGTCATATGGAGTATATGTTGTACTAACAGGAGACAAACAATTCTAGTATGAAGACTTGAAAATTCAGCATATGATAGGAATACAAACGCATCAACAAGGAGATGGAAATAATACTGATCCATATTTCCTGCAAGAAAGTTAGTATATGGAATTGGTTGCTGCTAGAAAAACAAATGCAAGCCTGTAGACAAGAAATTTTAAAGAAAACATTCTATGGACAAAAGTTCCCCTAAAATATAATATGGTCGACTCAACATCATAGCGTTTTGAAGTGGGAAAATTTAGGAATTATGGCCCTGATTTGAGATGAACCCAGTATATATTCAGAAGAATCAAACAGGAAACATGTCAAGCTGACTGACACACAAAGGTCAAAAGGGCCTGACAAATCTTTAGAATGAGATATTTAGAATATAGTTAACATAAACTTATTACTTGGTATAAGCATAAAAGATTTAATGTATAAGACCACTAATATCACTAGAACCTCCAAACAACCATGCAGCCTAAGGCTATGGTTCTTACAGCATTTTTGCATGCTCGACAAAGAGATTCCATGGTCCGCATGTCCCAAGAACGGCTGCAGTACAAATATTTGAGATTCAGCTCCCCCGGTTGAAATTTTAATACACATATGAGTATCTATTAAAATTAAATAACAATTTTTGCACGGACATTTCAAATATTGCTTTAAAGATTGGCCAAAGTTGTTGGACAGCATCTGCAACAGCTTCCGGATAATTTACATGTCTGAAATAGTTTCAGCTGCATCATTTTAGTTATGTAGCTTGACAAAAAGGGATGACAAACAGAAAGCAAATAGGTAGAGGTCGTTACCTAAATATATTTGCTAGTCGATCTATATGAACAGTTAGCTCACGAGCAGGTTTCTTCCCAAGCACTAAAGGACCTTGATTAATGAGATCCTAATTGTTGACCACAAGAAATACTTATTAGTTCACCCTCAAAGTATTAGCTAAAAGTTCATTTTGCCTAATTCGGATTGGGGGAGTTGAAGCTAAAAATTTCAAATCCATAGAACTTGTTTGGATTGATTTTGTATGGATTTCAAATCCTTAGGTAGTTAATTTTTACTATTCTCTAACCAAAATGATGAATTTGAAATCAATCCAATATTGAAGTCATTTTAAATCCTTTTCTCCAAATCTCTCAATCCTAATCAATCCAATCAAATTTGGATTGATGGATTTGGGCCTAGGTATTTCAAATCCATATTAACAAATTCATAGCACTAGTTTGGAGCATTGTGATTTTGTATGGATTTCAAATCCTTAGGTATTCATTTTGTACTATTCATTTTAACCAAAATAATGAATACTAAATCCACCCAATATCAGAGTCATGTGAATATTTCTCCTAATCTTTCATGAAATCCAAATCCTCTGTGATCCTAATGAAGCAATAAGAGAATACTTACCTGTAAAGGAGTGACAGCAGGCAAGCATAATGCATCTAGGGCTTTCTTAGCATGTTCTGAAGGAAGTTCTGATATAACCATACTGCAAAAAAATTCCAATGATTCAATATAACAATCGACTCCCCACTGTTCTAAATCTATTAATAACAACTATACCTTAAAGCTTCAACTAGATGCAATGAGTCTTCAGCAGAAACCTTTAAGGTACCTTCTCCAATCATTGCTCTCTGGTATATTTGAAATAGATCACCTAAGTATCCGCAGAGCTTTTTCTTGCAGTCTACAACCAAAGTAAATATGTGAACCATAATTTGAGATCCTTTTAATGACTGAATCAAAATGCAGATATTGTTATATTTATCCACAGGTATGACTAACAGACAAAGTTACAAGGTTATAAATCAACAAAGCACTGAATATTATGAGAATTGACAAATAATCTGTGAGCGAATATATAGGTTAACAGAATACCAAATAAACCATCAAGTCCAAAAAGATCTTCTTTCTTGACTTGTAACACCAATTAACAATGCCAAATCCGTTCCCACTTTACCACATCACATAATGCATCAGTTATCAAGAATCGCCCTCATTGTGCAGGTAGTCATGAGAACATTTATTTCAAGTGTGCTGTAAATTTTCCGCCTAACTTTTATTTGGTGAGGGGTATAGTAATACGATTCCAAAATTGATACAGTAGAAGATTATATTACATGTGAAACATAACAATGAAAATGGACTATAGACCATGATATGAATTCAGTCAAACATTTAATTTACCAAAAAAAAAAAAAAAGTGCTCTTACCATCACATATATGACGAAATGCCAAAGCAGCAGCAGCTGCAGTGTCTTCTGAAATACTCATGCCATTAACAAGAATATTTAAGAGTGGCGGAAAGAATGAAATTCCACTTGGGGCTGCGTCAAGCCATTTTGAATAAGCTCCAATTATTAGGCACACTAAAGAAAGAGAATAAAAGCTGGGTGAGATTTTTAACTACCTCGAGGAGAATAATGTGAAAAACACTACTCTTACAAGAGGAAAATATAATAAAATCTTGAAATGAGGAGAACAAAGGCCTTTATAAATTTTGAAAACATAAATTACATTACCAGTCTGCAGCAGCTGCGGTTGATGAGGAAGTTCTGGAAGCAGAGACACGACCTAACCAAATCAAACGTGTGAGAGTTTACTTTGAGTTGGGTAGTGCATTTAACAAGAGGACAAGTGAACAAGAAAGGAAGCCTTGTCATAGTGTTATAAACAAAAATATTAGATTAAACTGATGGGAAAAGGAGGAGGAAAAAATTGCCAAGAGAGTAGGCATTACAGACTTGTAGCCTATTAGAAGGTATTCGAACCTGGGGCATCACTTCTCCCTCAACAACAGAGACATGTTGTGATATTGCTCGAATGGAGTATAAAGCAGCTTCTGCTGGACGCCAATCACTGTTCCCATTGTTTCCACAGTTACTAACAGCCTATGAAGTTATACAAAAGAAGAAATCAGCATGGCTTACAACTTCATCCCAAAACAACATAGGAAAACTCAAGTGCTGGAATAATACAAGAAAAGGGTCTCGTTTTGATATCTAAGAAGTGTAAGAGAGGAGCCCCAAAAGTTACGCCTAATTGATTTAACCAGAAAAGTAGGTAGAATCTTCAAAACCTTTTTTCGCCTCCATCATGCCAATATATCTTTCAACCAACTAAAATGTACTCTCATGAAAACCACAATGTTGAACCACAGTTAATATAAAATAGATTACTTTTTTTTTTCTATCGCACGCACGGGAGGCCAATTCTGCCCCCATCAACCCAAGGGATTGAGATGGGGGTGACGCGAAATTAAAATAGAATACTCAATCAGAATACTTAAAGATTCTCTTTAATAACTGCTAAAGAAAACTTTTTCGTACTCCATCTCACGTGTGACAAAGCTCACAAGTGCACGGAGCAGCCATAAAAGGGACCGAAAAATTGACAAATTGCAATGAAAATCAAGCAACCAACTATTCATAGTGAGGTTGATATCCTATAAGGGACTACTTCATTCCAGACACCGTTAACAATGAGATTAGTTACTCATACTAAACAATTAATGTGCAAAACAATTATCTACACCATGCCAGCAGCTACACCAACAAAACCCAATAACAGGCCAACATCATCTTCCATATCTATTTATGGGTTGCAAATATAACTCCCCCGTTTCACTGCCATATATGCATAAGATATGAAGGCTCACCTCTCACAGCCAATTATCATCTATTGTTAGTTTTGTATCCATACTGAAACATACAAAAGAATGAAATTCCAGCACCACAAGTTTGAACAGGTTATAATTTTTTATCGATACTTAAACATACAAAGAAATAAAATTCCAGCACCACAAGTTTGAACAGGTGATAAATCTCGCTTTAAGTCTAGCAATGAAAATTCAGTGTTGGACTATAGAAGATTTCCTACAGAATCAAAGAGATTTATACACACCTCAATGAGCTTCATGTAAAGAATTCTTAGTGTAACATCACCACCTAGAACTAGAGCTGCATCAACAAGGATATCTGCTACAGCTGCCAACAGGACAAATTTTGTGGAATCAGAAATGTTAAGTCATATAACAGCGCAAGCTGGGACAGCTGCGTAGAACAAATTGACATCTCACAATTCTTTAGTAGCCAATATTCGACCGATTTGAAGGTAAGAGATAATACCGAAAAGGAGAAAAAAATGAAACAACGATTAGTCATATTTCTTATGCATATGATTAATTAGAACAGAAATAAATAACTTCTTCTCAGTAAAATATGATGGATCTTAAAGATGTTTTTGACCTAAGCACAATAAAATTAATGGATGAATCAATGAGATAATATAGTAAACTTCTCATCATTTAAGTGCATAAAAAGCTAGATGAATCTCTAAACGATAAAGAATTGTGGTTTACCTGTTCTTACTCATCCAGGTAACAGGTTAAAAACATATTTACGAGGAATTCATTTGAAGTCTCTGTCTTCCTGTTTCAACTATAATAATCACTGTTTAATTCATAATGTCCTCATTCCTGTTTACTCTTCTACAGGGTTGCAATTTTCAGCTCTCTTAAATAAAAAGAGGTTCAGAGCATGCTGTTAAACTTCTACCATACAAATGGACAACCGGACAAAGGTTTATTATCTTTTATTTTCAAGAAAATGGTGACCAAAAAAAGTCAAAAAACAGCAGTATGAAGCTCAAGTAGTAGAGCAACGAGAAGAAATAAGTACTAGTTCAGCAGGCTAGTTGGTCATTTCATATGTTCACTGATAGTTGCACACATTTTACTAGTGAGAAGTGACTTATGAAACCAAAATACATGATGGCATCACCAAAGGAACTTTGAAACACAAGTAGCCATATAGTTATTAAATCAGATTGTTAATGATACCATATCTGATCTGCTTAAAATCTTTCTGGTCCTCTCTCGAAAGATCAGAATAATCCTGGGGATATTCAACTTTGATGGTAACCTGAGTGAGAAAAATAATGGATGAACTCATTAATAAAGGCATACATGAAATTCTATTTGCAAACACTCCATCCATGAGCATCATTAAAGGTTTCACAAAAAACATCATAGCACAAAACGCAGGGACATTTATTTTCTGAATCCAGATCACAAATGATTCATCCAAAACAAGCACTAGGAAGACTGAAATTTCCAATTTGTATCAGCAGACTAAAGCTTGAATTCAGAAAGGCGTGTCGAGTAGCATCCAAAAGGGGAAAACCTCACCAAGGGAACAAGCGATTCATATGATTTCCGGAAAACCTGCAATCGACGTGTTCTCTCAGCTTCAATAGATGCTTCACTACCATGTGCTACATAAGAATTCCTGAGGCATAAAATTTCAAAGTCAAAAGTTGATTCAAAGCGTACATACTTAAACTACAAGTCAAATTATTTGCACCTTTCAAGCAATAAAATTTGAAGATTATGCCAGAAGTTGAAGGTCATGGAAGCAATATCAAATTCTGGATGTGAAGCAACTTCCAATAATGCTTGCACGATCAACATGGATTCATCAGAAGCTGAGGATCATATTCATTTCCATATTAAGGCGAATACAACCAGCGACAAAGCATTTTCCGGAAATGCAAATTGCGAGTGTTCGCACATATATAAATGAATATACATAGATGCACAGAACCATTCACGCATATACATACAAATGATTATAATTGAAACTACACATGGAAATGACAACAAAATGACGAGAAAGTTACATAACGTAAGTATATACCAGTTGCAATCAATTCAACATATGCATCTCCCATGTCAGCAAATAAGCGAGCGATGGCCTTCACATCCTCCTCATCCTGGAAAAAAGAAGCAAAATAGATGTTGAATCAACCTTAAGACATTTGAAAGGTGATATTGTACAACGAATAAGTGGCTTACATATCCCTAGCAAATATAGCCACAATAGCTTAAATATGATACTTCCAGTCTACTAACATAAAAATAGTCTAATGTCCCTCTTAATATAACTAAACACATATAGTCTCATACATTACATGCAGAAGAACTGTTTCATGAGTTGGACTGATTTTAGGGTAAACTATCAAACAAATTGCAAACATAAATACCCTCTTCATCGCCTTCCGATCATCCAAACACATGGCGAAGACGTTTCAGCTCATGATACTTCAAACCAGATTATGGCATACCTTTTGTGGCTTTCAAACTTTAATATGTTGCATACATCCAAAATATTGTATTGAAGTTCATAAAAGAATTTCAAGCCAATAAATTTAGAAGACACCAGCTTTCCGTGCAATCTTTGCGTCAACAACTCTTCCATTATATAGAATTTTTTTCCGAAATAACCTTCATGGCAAAGAAATTTCCCAATATGTCTTTGTTGCTAAAGTAATTCCCGGAATGTGCCTTTTGCTTAAACTCGCAGTTGGCAACTGCGATTTTTCAAAAGAACCGCAGTTGGCAACTGCGAGTTTTCACTAAATATAGATTAATTAATTAGCTTCGCGCTAATTAATTAAAGACAAACTCGCAGCTGCCAACTGCGAGTTTGTTTAAGTTATTCGCAGTTCACAACTGCGAGTTTAAATAAACTCGCAAGTGGCACCTGCGAGTATTAAATATTTGATTTAAGCCCTAGCAAAAATGAAATCTGTTTACGCAGCTAGGGCTTAAATTTTCTCCATTGTGAAAAAAAAAAACACAGAGGCAGAAGCTCCGGCGATTTACAGACTATTCTCTCACTCTCTCTATATCAGGTATATTTATGTGAATATATTTGCATAGTGTAAATTTTTACTTCCCTACTTTTCTGTTTTTATATTCTCTCTTGATATAATACTAATTTTAGTATTTTGATGAATTGTGCTGCAATTTTGGTAAAAAGCATTCTAAAAAGGTTCAACATGTATTCCAAGTATTATTTTTAAAGTAATTTTCTCAACATATTTTATTTGAAATACCAAGTATTATTTTTGTTTGTTTAGGGTTTAATATTTTCATCAAAGTTGTATTTAGTAGTAACCAATTTATTCCTTTACGAAATTAAGTAGTATTGTAAAATTTGTTTTTGATTGAATTAATGGATGATATATTTTTCTCAGTTTAAATCATTATATATAGTAAAATATTTTCTTAAATTAAGTAACTTTGTTTTCTAATTTATATTATGTGAATAAATAAATATGACAATTTAGAAAAATTGTTCAAAAGGTTATGTAATATTTTTTTCATATTCTATCAGGTTTGTAATGGATTGTTTACGGATTACGTTTTTGTGCTACTGGGGAGAAAAAATATCAAACCCATCCAATGGTTGTGAGTACGATATTCCACCTAAATACCCCCTTAGGGCGGATAGTAGATGGAGTTATGATGAGCTACTAACAGAGTTGTACAGAGCTAAACAAACGAGAGTTCAAGTTGGGAGTGACATGTAAATTTCCTATTTGTTTCGGGAATACTGCTAGTTTTACTGCATTTCCCATTAACGATAATATCAGTGTTGGAGCTATGTTTGATGTTTTTACTTGTTATTCTGGGCGCAGTTTACAATTGTACTTGGAGATAGACTCGATAGACAACTAATACATTGGTGGCACCCATGATTCACATGTGGATGAAGATAACATAAATTATCCACCTTCTAACCATGATGTGTGTAACACTGCTCCGTCTACTTTTCAGTCAGACGTAGGTACAAATAGACAAATAGACCATTTAGTAGTACACTCAAATATTCGTCCTCATGTGCATCGAAATGGAAGACTAAATGATGATTTGGAGACTGATTTTGAAGATGATGAAGAAAATTTTGAAATCAGAATAATAGAAGGGGACGATGTAAGTAGCAGTAGTAATAGTGACATTGAGGAAAATGCTATTGGAAACGACACAATGGTTGCCAATGATCAACCTGAAAATCGTTTAAGTGAAATAGATTGTTCATTTTATAGGGAGATTGGTGAAGGATCATATGCCACAGATATTCGTGCAAGTCAAACTCGAATGTCGGAGAGTGATCAGCTTAGCAAAGGCTTACTCTTTAGCAAAGTCAAAATGCTATTTGGGCCTTGTATTGAAGCCTTCACGCATGGTCGTCCAATTGTTAGCATTGATGGTACTTTCCTACATGGAAGGTATAAGGGGGTTTTTTTCTCTGCTTTGTGCAATATTGACACCAACAAAAAAACTGAAATACAAAGCAACTCAAGACACTAACTTTTTGCAAAAAAAATGATATTTTCCTCACATATAATCTCATTACAAAAATTAATATTGCCTACTAGACAATGACCAAAGCAAGCCAATCCAAACATATTAACACTACACAATCGAATATATCCACCAGTACTCAAGTCTAAAAAATAAAATACGTCTCATAAGTCATAATAAAATGATCTGTGCTAATTCAATCAAACATATCAAGTGTTAGTTCGGTGTATAGTGGTTTGGCGCTCTCTTGTCCCTTTGTGAGAACCTTTTCCTGAAAAATTTTACGGAGGTTTGACGCTCAATCGACCTCAAATTTTCACCCCGAGTACCAACCTACATAGAATCACCCTGAGTACCAACCTGCACATTGTCGCCCTGAGTATGTGTACCAATATGTGTTTGCGTGTCAGCCTGAGTAACACACTGAAATTGGGATTCATGCTGAGATGCAGCGAAGTTGGGTGTAGAATACTCGGCGTGAGTAAACCATGGTGGTGGAATGAACTCACGTTGGGTAAGAGGTGGAGATGTTTGAGAAGATCATGGAATGAACTCACGTTGGGTAGGAGGTGGAGATGTTTGAGTGTGGCGGCCATACGTGTTAGAGGAGTTGCCTGATTATTGTCTTCGTGGAATGCCTCAGTTATGGATGAGCAAGGTCCCACTGATATGCTTTGAAAAGGTGGAGTTCATTTTCCCAGATCAGGTGCTTCGACAGTTTGGAATGTTGCAAGGTATCCCTGTTCCATGTGACACAATTAGGGACCTACACATGATAGACCGTGGGGGAAAAAAACATATTCGTTGGGCTGATGAGCACCAGCATTATATCAACTTATGGGTGAATTATGAACAGTTTGTTGTGAATGGAGATATTGGTGTAGAGGATATGGGATATAATCATGAATATATGATGTGGTATCGGCGTATCACGAGGATGTTTGTAGGAAATTCATATCTCATTCCGGCACAGATAGATGGGGGAGATGGGGGAGCTCACACAGGGTACAGGGGTATCGGCGGCGGAGTTGAGGGTCTTGTATGACAACTAACACTATAACCTACTAATATATACTTTCTATTGTATAAATATATTATAACGTATTTACTTTCGCATGATACAGCTTCAACAACTACAAAGAATCGACTTTTTACTTGAGCAAGTTGATCATTCATCCTCAAGCTACTGAATCTCGCAATATCATTGCAAATACTTTCACCGCTTGTAGAGAGCACGATCGACTTGAAACAGAACAATTAGAGTTGCCTCCTCTGTATTATACTGCCCCTCATACACAAAGGCCGAAAGAACGACGTCGTGAACGTCGTGGTCAAGAATCAGGCCCCCTCATACACAGAGAAAATCATGGAATGAACTCATGTTGGGTAGGAGGTGGAGATGTTTGAGAAGATGATGGAGCTGTAGGATGGGTTGGGGGCTTGATTCTTGACCACGACGTCGTTCTTTCGGCCTTTGTGTATGAGGGGCAGTATAATACAGAAGAGGCAACTCTAATTGTTCTGCTTCAAGTCGAGCGTGCTCTCTATAAGCGGTGAAAGTATTTGCAATGATATTGCGAGATTCAGTAGCTTGAGGACATGAATGATCAACTTGCTCATGTAAAAAGTCGATTCTTTGTAGTTGTTGAAGCTGTATCATGCGAAAGTAAATACGTTATAATATATTTATACAATAGAAAGTATATATTAGTAGGTTATAGTGTTAGTTGTCATATCAGACCCTCAACTCCGCCGCCGATACCCCTGTACCCTGTGTGAGCTCCCCCATCTCCCCCATCTATCTGTGCCGGAATGGGATATGAATTTCCTACAAACATCCTCGTGATATGCCGATACCACATCATATATTCATGATTATATCCCATATCCTCTACACCAATATCTCCATTCACAACAAACTGTTCATAATTCACCCATAAGTTGATATAATACTGGTGCTCATCAGCCCAACGAACATGTTTTTTCCCCCCAAGGTCTAACATGTGTAGGTCCCTAATTGTGTCACATGGAACAGGGATACTTTGCAACATTCCAAACTGTCGAAGCACCTGATCTGGGAAAATGAACTCCACCTTTTCAAAGCATATCAGTGGGACCTTGCTCATCCATAACTGAGGCATTCCACGAAGACAATAATCAGGCAACTCCTCTAACACGTATGGCCGCCACACTCAAACATCTCCACCTCCTACCCAACGTGAGTTCATTCCATGATCATCTCAAACATCTCCACCTCTTACCCAACGTGAGTTCATTCCACCACCATAGTTTACTCACGCCGAGTATTCTACACCGAACTTCGCTGCATCTCAGCATGAATCCCAATTTCAGTGTGTTACTCAGGCTGACACGCAAACACATATTGGTACACATACTCAGGGCGACAATGTGCAGGTTGGTACTCAAGGTGATTCTATGTAGGTTGGTACTCGGGGTGAAAATTTGGGGTCGATTGAGTGTCAAACCTCTGTAAAAAATTTCAGGAAAAGGTTCTCACAAAGGGACAAGAGAGCGCCAAACCGCTATACACCGAACTAACACTTGATATGTTTGATTGAATTAACACAGATCATTTTATTATGACTTATGAGACGTATTTTATTTTTTAGACTTGAGTACTGGTGGATATATTCGATTGTGTAGTGTTAATATGTTTGGACTGGCTTACTTTGGTCATTGTCTAGTAGGCAATATTAATTTTTATAATGAGATTATATGTGAGAAAAATATCAATTTTATTGCAAAAAGTTAGTGTCTTGAGTTGCTTTGGATTTCAGTTTTTTTGTTGGTGTCAATATTGCACAAAGCAGAGAAAAAAAACCCCTTATACCTTGCATGTAGAAAAGTACCATCAATGCTAACAACTGGACGACAATGCGTGAAGGCTTCAATACAAGGCCCAAATAGCATTTTGATTTTGCTAAAGAGTAAGCCTTTGCTAAGCTGATCACTCTCCGACATTCGAGTTTGACTTGCACGAATATATGTGGCATATGATCCTTCACCAATCTCCCTATAAATGAACAATCTATTTCACTTAAAACGATTTTCAGGTTGATCATTGGCAACCATTGTGTCGTTCCCAATAGCATTTTCCTCAATGTCACTACTACTGCTGCTACTTACATCGTCCCCTTCCATTATCCTGATTTCAAAATTTTCTTCATCATCTTCAAAATCAGTCTCCAAATCATCATTTAGTCTTCCATTTCGATGCACATGAGGACGAATATTTGAGTGTACTACTAAATGGTCTATTTGTCTACTTGTACCTACGTCTGACTGAAAAGTAGACGGAGCAGTGTTACACACATCATGGTTAGAAGGTGGATAATTTAGGTTATCTTCATCCACATGTGAATCATGGGTGCCACCAATGTATTAGTTGTCTATCGAGTCTATCTCCAAGTACAATTGTAAACTGCGCCCATAATAACAAGTAAAAACATCAAACATAGCTCCAACACTGATATTATCGTTAATGGGAAATGCAGTAAAACTAGCAGTATTCCCGAAATAAATAGGAAATCTACATGTCACTCCCAACTTGAACTCTCGTTTGTTTAGCCCAGTAGCTTTGTACAACTATGTTAGTAGCTCATCATAACTCCATCTACTATCCGCCCTAAGGGGGTATTTATGTGGAATATCGTCCTCACAACCATTGGATGGGTTCGATATTTTTTTCTCCCCAGTAGCACAAAAACGTAACCGGTAAACAATCCATCACAAATCTGATAGAATATGAAAAAAATATTACATAACCTTCTGAACAAATTTTCTAAATTGTCATATTTATTTATTCACATAATATAAATTAGAAAACAAAGTTACTTAATTTAAGAAAATATTTTACTATATATATTGATTTAAACTGAGAAAAATATATCATACATTAATTCAATCAAAAACAAATTTTACAATACTACTTAATTCCGTAAAGGTATAAATTGGTTACTACTAAATACAACTTTGATGAAAATATTAAACCCTAAACAAACAAAAATAATACTTGGTATTTCAAATAAAATATGTTGAGAAAATTACTTGAAAAATAATACTTGGAATACATGTTGAACCTTTTTAGAATGCATTTTACCAAAATTGCAACACAATTCCTCAAAATACTAAAATTAGTATTATATCAAGAGAGAATATAAAAACAGAAAATAGGGAAGTAAGAATTTACATTATGCAAATATATTCACATAAATATACCTGATCGAGAGAGAGTGAGAGAAGAGTCTGTAAATCGCCGGAGCTTCTGCCTCTGTGTTTTTTTTTTTCGCAATGGAGAAAAAATGGAATCTGTTTACGCAGCTAGGGCTTAAATCAAATATTTTAAGACTCGCAGGTGCCACTTGCGAGTTTATTTAAACTCGCAGTTGTGAACTGCGAATAACTTAAACAAACTCGCAGTTGGCAGCTGCGAGTTTATTTAAACTCGCAGTTGGCAGCTGCAAGTTTGTCTTTAATTAATTAGTGGGAAGCTAATTAATTAATACATAGTTAGTGAAAACCCGCAGTTGCCAGCTGTGAGTTTTAATTTTTTTTATTATTTTGTTTTTGTTTTTAATTTTAAGTAAACTCGCAGTTGCCAACTGCGGTTCTTTTGAAAAATCGCAGTTGCCAACTGCGAGTTTAAGCAAAAGGCACATTCCGGGAATTACTTTAGCAACAAAGACATATTGGGAAATTTCTTTGCCATGAAGGTTATTTCGAAAAAAAAATTCTATATATTGGCTAATACACAACCGCTGCTTACAACTGGAGGTTTCTATGTCTAATAAAAAAGAACTAGAAGAGAAGCATAGCGAGTATATTTTAGCTTCGTCTAAGAGAGAGAACTATCAACAAGTGCTTAGAAATTTGATGAGATATGTTTACAATTTGTTCAACAACTATTTCAAAGAGAATCTTCAAGACGCAATGTAACATTCGTTAATACTCTGTAAAGTTTGTTAGATATAATTAATAGTAATGTCTCTCCTCCCTAGCTTAAACTTTAAGATGAGGAGATCATTTATCTCAACCACTCATTTATGAAAAATAGTTTCACGTGTTACGCTCGAGTAAATGAAGATTGCCAACAAGTGAGGGGGGTGCCAGATATAATAATTATTAAATGTCTCTCCTCCATAGTTTAGGCTTTTAGATGAGGTGGTCACTATAGATAAATTAAGGATAGCAATCAATCTAGTATCTGGCCCTGGGACCTCCAAATATCTTCTAAAACCACTCAAAATATAAGGGCCTCCAAAGTGGGAGAATGGAGGATAAATCTTTCAGCTCAAACTATTGTTGAAACATGTCCTTCTGTTGGCAGTAAATTTATAACTAAAACTGTTGTTTTGTTAAGATTAGTTTAAAAAAATACAAAATGTACAAGAATCAACCTACGATAAATTACAGAAGCATGAATAGGTTTCAAGCTATGCATACCTTGATGCTCAAATGGTCAATATGACAGCATGAAGTTTGAAAAACAACAAAAACCTAGGAGAATTAGTTCGCGAATGGATGAAAATGATGTATCTAACACATAAATGTCACATCTTTGACAATCAGAAAAATGTGAAGAACATAAAACAACCTAAAAATGGAAGAACCATAAGCACTCATTGCGCTTGAAACAAGAGAATTGTCTAGAAACCTACTCAAAAATACCTTTGAAGGATCTCTAAGTAGTGGTTTCAGATTCATAATTCGAGGGACAAGTACTTGAATTAAGGGCATCAGAGAGGAAACTTCATCAAGGTTTCTCACTGCTGTATAGTGTATCAATTCAGAAATAACTGCAGAAAAAACGGTGGAATAAGCATAAGAATCCTGAAAATTCAGAAATGCCTCTCAATGAGAATGGACCTAATAACTGATAAAAAATAGAAGAGTCCAGAAGTTTAATTATTAATTAGAAAGAGAGAGGCAAATGGGGGCAGCAATACAATGTGTCCCTTACATTTCAAAATAATAATAATAATAACTACAGCTGCTGAGTAAAATAACAATAAGTTATGCTGACTTTATACTTCTAGCTCATGGGAAGTTAAAGTTCTGAAGGACTGAGACCCCCATCATATTATGTCTTTACAACTATACCATCAAATTCTATATAACTCTCTTCATAATCTCTAGCAGCTGCACCCATGTAAGTGGCCATACATGGTGAAAGAAAGGAACCAAGTCAACATGTGTACAGAATTATCTTCAAAAGAAAAGGCCAAGGGGATTATGTCTTGGAAATGGTTTGGCCCATGGGCTAAACCCCATTTCAGGATGGGTTTGGATGAGTCTCGGGTCAAATCCCAGGTTTCGACAAAGCCTGCCCAACCCTACTTGAGGCCTTAAAGTTATAGATGTGACACCTACTATATGCTTTTTTCCCCCAAACCCCAATCCAAATCATATCTCAAATTTTCAATCCCACTAACTGTTATGTATTAATATTGTACCATCTCCATATATAATTTAACCAATTGTCTAAATCGAGAAAGTTTCACCTAAAACTCCCAAACCAAATTTTGAGACTAAATTTGAACCAAACCCAACCAAAACTTTTCCATAATAACCCTAAAAGTATGAATAATAGTAATCCCATCTACTTTCACAAATTTCAAGGAAGAATGTAACAGTGTATAGTGAATTTTAAATTGCTTTCGAAGAAACTCAGGAAGATGAAAGTGCACTTTGATTAGAGGGAGAAAAAGAAGTATTAGTATGTATCAGGATACCATTAACAGATGCCTCAGAAAGTATGTCACTGTTCAAGCTTGAGAGAGCCGTTAGCACTAATGGTTGTGAAGCAAATGCTGAAGCTGGAATCCTGAAATCATAATAAGTTCACAGCCGGTACAACAAGAATTGAGAAAGGTTAAAAAAATTAAAGAAAGCACTTAAAATGAATCGGCATAAATGAAAAGCTCCATGTGATCAAATTTGCATGTTTCACACCCAGCAGCAATCATGTTTAAAAATTGAAAAATTATTCGCAAAATAAATAATAAAAATGGCTCAAAAATGTGTTGATCATATGGAGGAAGCACAATAGGAGAGCATGAGGGGATTGTCAGATCATTTGAAGAATTAAGAGCATGATTATTTCTTTATTATTTTCTAGAATTTTCAACACATTTGTTCCAGTAAAAAATGAAAGTGTCTTTTTGGGTTATGCAACCTAAGGGCAGAGTGATGAAGAATGAAGAACTAACTCTTGCAGAAGTAGTATCTCAGTGCTCAAGAGACTATTTGATAACATTAAAATCTCAAAGTTGATTATCGCTGCTTCGCATCTTAGTTTTTTGCTTAAGTATGCAAAAGGATGTCCTCGACTTTAAACTCCTCCAATGCCTGGCCAGACGCATCACAATCAACCTCAAGACTTTAGGAAAATTATGATTACAAAAAACAGGTTTCGAGTTATCGTTAACTTGATTTATTTCAAGGCTTCAGACCAATGATATTACCCTAGTTTCTTGCAATCAAGCGAGAAGCCATAATGTGACTAAATTATGGGCTTTCTAAGCATTCTTAGTAGATCATAGGTCGTGTTTCGTTCTCTTGTAATGGGATTTGAGTTATATCAAAAAGCAAAAAATAAAAATAAATAACATATTCAATTCTTCAATAATTTAATTATGAAAATAACATTAAATACAAGCTGTTAGTATCATACAAGCTACAGTGCACATCCATCACCACATACTTCTTCTAACCAGATGGTAATTATTTAACAGAACTGAAGTTTGACAAATGAATTGCTGGATGATGCATAGAAAAGTAAACTGTACCTATGCCTCAGCCGCAGCCAAGAAGCAAAGGCCTCAAGAACCTGATAATTCATAAGAAACTTAGAAAGGTAAACTAAGATGATAACATCATAGAAAAGCTCCCAGTTCAAACCACAATGTACAACATATATCAAGGGGAGATGGAAGAACATACTTTTACTGTAACAGTGTAACTGCAGAAGTTAGAAATAGTTGATCAACTTCAAATGAAAGTGTGCAATAAACAAACAGTTACATATGCATACAAAGACGAAAAATTTAAAATCTAACCAACATATTACAAATATAATGGACAAGCATACCTAGAATGTTAGGAAAAGCCGCCATCTCATTAGCAAATAATATAATGCAAATGCCAGCATAGCTCAATAACAAATTGAAGTCAACATGTCAACTTTTAGATGAACTCAGAATTGCATCAAACATCAGATGCACATGCAGGGGATAGTAAGTTAATGCAGACTGAACTGGGTAGGGCAAAGAGAATAACTGGATATGTTTGCCTCCTTTAAGGGGGTGCAAGGGAGTTTGGGAAGGACTGATCAGTAAGCATTCATATTATTTCTCCAACGCATCTCTGAAAAATAATTGTAAGCAGTGAGGCAACATATAACCTCTAACTGATGTGTTCAGACATGATGTTATTAAAAAGGGTACCTGCAGGTATCATATAAATTTACAAACATCACGTAGAACCATTATTGCAAGTTTCATTCACAAGTTTAAAGGCCATTTTAGGTTTGAAAACCAGTAAGCTTATGTGTTGACCAATGGGGAAAATTGGATGATAATCTAACTTTGATCATTTAGGCATCTATTCATAGCAACGCGTGTTTCTCAAAAAAGTGATATTTCCATAGCAATCTATATAACACGCACCAGCTAATTGCATCCGATACACCTCATTGATTCATTTTTGGTAGAAAGTAACCAGTTAACGTTTAAGATGGACTTCGGTAGATAGATAAAAAGTTATAGCACATACCTGTTCCATCAGTTCACTAATATTTAAGC
Source organism: Penstemon davidsonii (assembly GCA_034814905.1). Classification (NCBI taxonomy): domain Eukaryota; kingdom Viridiplantae; phylum Streptophyta; class Magnoliopsida; order Lamiales; family Plantaginaceae; genus Penstemon; species Penstemon davidsonii. The sequence continues at coordinate 31,221,873 of JAYDYQ010002533.1, read as the reverse complement.
AAGCAGTTAAGAGATTAAGAGCAAGCTCCATCTCTGAAGCAAGTTCATTTTCAAAACTGCGGCGTCTATCAGGCCGAACTGCTATTTTGTGGTTGAATACTTCCTGATTGCAAAGACAAATTGTTGTTACCCATTTTATTAAAGATGCAGTAAAAAGAAGCAAAAGTATGGCTAACTATGTGTATATCACAAAAATTCCTCAGTTAATATAAAATTGGACCCAAAATAAATTTGTTTAACATGCAAGCACAGTTTTTACTATTGTATTATGATAACATACCCTAAAAAGGATAACATTTATTAATATTATATGAAAAGTTAAATTACTTTATGAAGTATGTAAATAATTTTTTTATATTTATAAAATATTAATTAAATTTTTATTTAATATAATATTTTGAAAATTAATTTTTTAATAAGTATGTAAATAATACTCCTTGTTTTTTAAATAATTTTATAAAATGTTTTTATTGAAATTTTATATATTTATAAATAGTGAATAGAAAAATTATTTTAAGTAAAAAAATATATATATATATCTTACTAATTAAATTTGAGTTGATCAATCTGCATATTATATTTTTTATTTAATAGTATTATATTTAACTTTTTTTAGTAGCGTGTATAAATATTCCAGTAATACTAGTTCAATTAGTTAACACCTGTAAAACTTTATGGTCAATTGTACAATTTTTTGGGGTTAAAGACATATTTATCAGGTTTATCATGTTATGAGATATTACAAAAAGCCCCCAAGTTTCAAATTTTATTAGATATTACAAACATTACAAATAAGACCCAAAGGGGAAAATTGGAACTTTCCATGGAATATTCTCTAGAATATTCCAGATGTTGTCAGAGTTAATAGGCGTAAAGAGCCAATTGTGAGACGGTGACAAACATGATGGAGATTTTCATACTACCGAAATACGTGGGAGATATTTTCGTAATTAAGACTTACCTCAGGGGGGTATCCGTAATTTACCCAATCAAAAAATATATTAAACTCGGACTAAAATCTGGTTTTTATTTGGTGGAAGTAGTATTTCATACGTATCTAAAGATTCTAAAAAATAACGAGTCATTTGCACTCAATTGCATGAAACATATATGTTTTAAACAAGAAATCACTCAAAACAAATACATCACAAAAATAATAATATTTTAGTAAACTCAATATCTGCAAATGTATAACTCAGGATTGAGTTGATCAGGGTTGTCGCAGACAGTTTTCAAGTGTTCACTGAAGACCAGGATGAGGGTCCTAATGAGCCGATACCAAACGTTTTTAAGGTTGTCAACCCTCTAACCTCAACTAAACCTCGATTCTTTTACTTAAAATTTAAAAAAAAAAAAAAAAAAAAGCATGAGAACTCGCTAAGATATACTACATATAATCTTCGCACTAACAGTTAATTCTAGCTGAACCCTTGGAAGAAATACCAAGCTATACAAATCAAGAGTCAAGATTGCATGAAACCGAGATTGAAAACTTTTTAAGTCTTTTTCCTTTTCAAATAGTAGCATTCTAGTAGTGAAAATTAAAAAGAAATAATGGAGCAATTGTGATGGTTTCCCAGTAACAGGATAATTTATGACGATGTGCAACTCCTATGTCAGCTTTCCAAAAGTTTTGTGAAGGCATCCTTACCTATATTACATTTTGTGTGTGTGTGTGTGTGTTATATTAACGCAGACATTTGCCAATGAGCATGTGAGAGAGACAGAGAGAAGTCAAAAGAAATAGATTTCCCAAAATTTGAATTTCCATATACCTCGGGCAAGACTCTGAGAAGTTCCAGAAAACTTGGTATAAATTCAGGATGAGAATTCATCTCATCTCTTATCCAATTCACAATGCCACCATCTCCCCAGTCCTCAGCTGGTACATGAACAGCCAAAGCAGCAACTGCAAGGCTAATCTATAGATCATGGCATTTAGCACAACAAACTCTTTGTATTAAGACTTGAATGATTTCAATTCAAATACTCTCCTTTTACCTGAGTTCGAACTTTAGGAGGTCCTTTGTGAAATGATTTCAGCAAGGTCTGCATTAAAGAATAAACTCATAAAATGGCCTGTTTGTCTCATGCATTAAGGGAATGCCATCCAGGAGACAGTTACAAGTAAAATCACACAGGTAAACATAATTACAGAAAACTCACTCAAAATTGTTTTACATTTTCATAGACCAAAAAAGAAAAAGCCAGAATAATTGAGCGCTTGATGTGCAAGAATACAGCCTGAATTTCAATGTCATCATATAAAACACAAGTCTACATTATCTATCAACAAATCCAACCCACCAAAATCTCTAAGCGTCGCATATTTAAATATGCCGTAGTGTGAGCATTAAACATAAACCGTGTATAATTTTTTGGACATACTTATATATGCATAAACTAGTTTTCTATATGCATATAAAAACTCTTTCAACTTTGGCCTCTTAAAGTACTTCTTTCTCCAGGCGGAAAGCTGATTTAAAAGGTTTTAAAGCAAATGTTCACTTACAAACAGATAAGGTCACTAAGAAATCAACTGTCAATGCTTTTCAACCAAGAGAATTCTTTTAAATAAACAGAATAACATGCACAAAAAAGGTGGAGAAAGAATGACAGCACAAACTTTGAGAAAGCAGAGAAAAGTTAATGGGAATTGTTCCAAGTCATTGATATTTTTCACGACATGCAAACAAAAACTTCATGGAAATGTGAATTCTCAGACTTAAAATTTTCTGCAGTTGCTAGTTAGCGACTCAATGAAAAAAAGAATTCAAATTTATGTTTACACTATGCTAATTACATTTAAAGAAACCCTTAGTGGACGAAAAGCTTCAGCAGGTAGTTCTTCAAAATCACGTTGCACCTGTTTCAACCAAGGAAAAATTGCCAATAAACTCAAGTTGATCAGTGGATTCAAAATGGCTAGATATATTTATAGAGAAAATAGGAATGTAACCCCAAGTAAGACCAAAAATATATGATTAAGAACCACCTTGCTCCTAAGAGTTTGAGAGCAGAATATTGAAGTTTCAAGATTGCTTCCATTATCATGAAGCAAATTATCTGCCACCTAACACCACAACAAATATTTAATTAATATGATGATGTTCAAATAACAGTTAATACTAGCAAAAATCGGCATTAGAGTAACAAAGAAAGAGAATCAGATTTTTTCTCTTTTTTCCTTAATTCCTTTTTATTGTGATACCTCAAATAATTTTTAAAGATAGATGTATGGCCTGTGCACTATTAAATACACTCAACTTTAAAGTCGGAGTAACTTAGGTAGATTGTTGCCACAGAAAAAAGAGAACAGAGGAAAATAAAAATTGAGGAATATTGAAGGACTCTCATGGATTAAAATAAGTGTGATGCTACATCACTTGATTTTTATGGTGGTAAAAGAAAATGCTCAAAGATAAACTAACATTAGCCTAGTAAAAAGTTTAATGGGTCAATTCATAGACAAAGGAAGTCTGTAACTGCAAACACTGCTAACTTGTAGCACAACAAAACAAATACTCAAATTCTGCTTTATCTCCATCACACTCAAAAACAGCTTTTCAATTTTATGCTACCTTTGGATTGGAGAATACACAGCCATTAGTAAGAGGAAAAAACAAAAATAACCTGCCAAGCATCGATTGTCCGCTGGAAATCTTGGAGCCAGCGATCGGCCTGCATGCGAACGGCGTCGTCTGGGTGATGGTAGAGAGCGTTTAGGGCTTCTTTGACGGTGTTCTGCAGCTCCATCTCTTTTTGCTCGATTCACTAGATACACCAATCTGTATATGTGTATATGTGTATGTACTGTGATGGTTGTATCTAAATTGAAGTTTGATTGTATGTCTATCTGTCAGTCTCTTTCTGTACGGAGTAATTTCAGTACTCCGAATGACTTTCTTTTATCCTTTGTCTAAGAAAAACGGAAACGGAAGGGGGTAATTATCAAAACGGATTCGATCGGCTTTTCCATTTTCGGTTACGTATTTAGAAAGAAAAAAATTTGTTGTCTTTCAGTAATAGTATTCTCGTAATTATTAAAAAAAAAAAAAGGTTAGTAACTATTACTATGATTTATTTGTAGAAAAAACGTACAAATCCTTTAAAAAATGTTTAAATGTAGAAATTCAACAATTCATTAAAAGTAAAAATTATTTATAGTGAAAATTTTGAAATTAAATAATTCAAATTAAACTTTAGGTGGTAATATTATAAACTCTCCTAGTTATCAAATTAGCGCCATTGCATTGCCAACTTAAAGTCCGTTGAAATTTACCTATTGCACCAAAGATAAAGTTTCTTTTTTCTTTCTTTTAGAAAAATGTTAGGGTTTCATTTAACCAACATTTCAGAATTTACTATAACATGAACTAAACCAGATTTCGTTTGCATCAAAAACTTTAGTCACTTCAGACGTTGCTTTTTTTTCCCCTTAAAACGTTCGATTGAACCATCTTCTACTGCATAACATGTTCCCTCTATTGCAATCCTTCAACATTAGCCAAGCTCTAAAGTACATTTGGACAAATTTAGGCTTGGATCAAACGTGGGGTTTGGACCGAGACCTACCCAACCTTATTTTGAAATTGGGCTTTGAACCAGTTTGGATGATCCCAAACTGAACCAATTTGAAGGTCCCTACCTGCACTCCATGTGGCTCTGCCATTTGTTCGAGCAGTATCAAGGTCACGTGCAACCTCATTTAACTAGTTTCATCCTCTCAACTCGAGACCAATTCAAGTAGTATGGGAACATGATTAACTCCCAAATTGAAACATCACGATAATTTCAAATATAGTTATTTCATTACAATATGATATTTGTTTATAGTCGGCCAATGACCAGAGAAATCTAACTTACATAGAGTGTAATTCACATGATAACTCTAACATAATCGTAAGTAAATCAACGCATAATCAGAGAAGTATTTCAAGATTCCATCATAAGACCCTAATTTCAAAATTGTATTTGGATATAATCCCCACCAAGGTAAATTCACACTTAAGCCCACTACATACATATATAGGGTTTTATTTATAAGAAAGATAATATTTCGAGTAAATCTGTCCTTTGTCCTTTTTCTTTGGAATTAAATAGTCGTCTATCAAACTCCAAATTCAAACATTAAACCCTAATTAGCCCAAAAAAAAAAAGCACTTCAGAAACAACATTGAATAAAATAAAATTAAACCATATGTCTTCGTTTTCAATATTTTGATGTGACAGTTTATAGAACACTATTCTGCACCGATTTAAGATTAACAATTGAATATCTTACATAAATATGCTTAATAATTATTTTTGTACTTGTGAGAATCAAATGCACTTTGTTTTGTTATAATTTGGGAAAACATTATGCAATGATACAAACGTTTCTTGTGCCATTATGTAGAAAAGGCCAAAAACAATCTCTGTTCTTGTTCAGCAACAGAAACAGGGGAGACCGGGAGTGGAAAGAAAGGACCAAACAAACGAATCGTTTGTACGCAGAAAATCATAGGACACGCCAAAGGCGTGCAGAAACCATCATATAACACACAATCATTAACTCAAAGTAGTGAAAAAAAAGGAGTCATTAAAAAAGAAAGAAGAAAAAGCACTCCTCCATTTTACTTCAAAAAAATGGCGGCTTCAGAAACTGAGAATCTATCACCAAAAATATTTATACCAGAGGAATGGTCTAATGCTGCCGACGCCATAGCTAATGGTTCAGTTTCTTCTCCGATTTCCTTTGTCTGTGGCGCCAAAAATAGTGGCAAAACTACTTCTCTCGTCACCTCCTCAATGTTCTCCTCACTAGGTATCTCATTTTTATATGGGCTCTGTTTTTTTATGGTGAACTTTGATTTTTGTGATTTAGATATTGTGAAAATCTTTTAATTTGAATGAGTTGTTGTTTGTGGGCATGAGTGTTGCTGATATGATTAGAGAGTGGATTTGTGGGTTGGTGTTGTTTGAAACAATACAAGGTGGAAGTTAATTAATTTCTATTTGTATATTTGTTTGCAAAAATTAAAATTTGAACATAGTTTGTTGTTCATTGTACGTGTCGCTAGATCAAAAGGTTCAGATGTTATCTATTGTATTATTAGTTTGAATCAGAAAAAGGTCTATATATGTTTCATGTTACACATGAACATATGTAGATGTATATACTTTGGGGGGTGGTTTAATCTGCATAACTGAAATTTAGACTAGTTTTTACATGGACTGCAAATTATAGATTAACGGAATAATGACATAACAGTACACAGTTAGGCTTGTGTATTTATTAACAATAAAAATATCTTCTTTTAGAATCCCAATTATAGATTTACTAAGTCAGAATGTTGAGACTATTAACTCTTCATTTCAGGCACAAAAAAGTGGCTTACCTTGATACCGATGTCGGGCAGACTGAGTTTACTCCTCCTGGTCTCCTATCACTTGTGGTAATTGACAAAATAACTCCAGGTAATTTCCTTACCGTTTTCATTGAGGTTTTTTTTTTGTTACTAGGTTTCTGAATTTTTTTTTTCCTGATTACCTCTCTTTATTCTTTTGGTTATGTAGATTTGACAATTCCGTGCTTGAAAACTCCCGAGAGGTTTGGAATTTTTTGTTCATTTTGGTTACTTTCATGTCACCATGTCAAATCGTTATTTAGTAGCAAATTACAGAAGTGGTCTAATGCATGCACAGATTTGGGAATTACTTCAGTGTAGTCAGTTATTTCACGAATAATTTCTCTCAGATGTTTGATTACTATACTAATTTCTTTGGCTATAGAGAATACTCTAGGAAATAAATTCAAGAAAAAATAATAACCAAGTTATGGGCCTGGAGTAGATTCAAATACTTATCCAAGTTTCTCCCACATCTCCTGAAATTTTGCGTCTAAGTTCTAAGCTAAAAAGTTATAGTATCATCCAATCCACAAGTACTGGGTGGGGGGGGGGGGGGGTGGGGGGGGGGGGGGGTGGGGGGGGGGGGGGGTGGGGGGGGGGGGGGGTGGGGGGGGGGGGGGGTGGGGGGGGGGGGGGGTGGGGGGGGGGGGGGGTGGGGGGGGGGGGGGGTGGGGGGGGGGGGGGGTGGGGGGGGGGGGGGGTGGGGGGGGGGGGGGGTGGGGGGGGGGGGGGGTGGGGGGGGGGGGGGGTGGGGGGGGGGGGGGGTGGGGGGGGGGGGGGGTGGGGGGGGGGGGGGGTGGGGGGGGGGGGGGGTGGGGGGGGGGGGGGGTGGGGGGGGGGGGGGGTGGGGGGGGGGGGGGGTGGGGGGGGGGGGGGGTGGGGGGGGGGGGGGGTGGGGGGGGGGGGGGGTGGGGGGGGGGGGGGGTGGGGGGGGCGGGGGGTGGAGGGGGCGAGGCGGGGGTGGGCGGGGGGGGGGGGCGGGTGGGGGGGGGGGGGGGGAGGGCGGAGGGGGAGGGGGGGGGGGTGGGGGGGGGGGGGGGGAAGCTCTTGTGCCTTGGATCTACAGATAATTTATTGTCATTATTATTCCACCTCTGTTTGCTGCATTTTACACTTTTTCTCACCCCTGCTATCATGCCATATCAAGTTGTAATTATTTCCATTAGTCTTCTTAATTGTAGTGAAATTGTTGAACAAAAAAATAAAAAAAAGAGTTAAATGCAAAAGCACTCCTGTATTATTGTTAATTGGCTGAAAAATCCCTAAATTATATTTATTAGCAAAAAACACCCTGCGGTAACAAGTAAAATGCATTTACTCCCTCTGAGGCCAAAATATATTTTCAGTGCTAGTATTCTTCATGATTTGAAGGGCAATGGGCAAATATCCCCTTATATGTTATTTTTTCTTTGAAATAAATGTAGAAAATCGATTATTCACTTAAGAAAATGTCACTAAACCCCTTGTAAACTTAAAAAAATTGGCAATAGTTCGCCCTGTGGTCAACTCTTAATTTTCAAATGTGTGGTAAGCTAATAAAATGAAAACATGGGGTTTTTTGCTAATAAAAAAAATATAAGGAGTTTTTTTGCCAATTAAAAATAAAACACAGGGGTGTTTTTTCATTTTGCTCCTAGAAAAATATTTCGATTACCTTTTCCGTGTTTGGAAGCATATGTGAGCATGTTTTCATCTTCATCTTCATTCCAGAGATCCTTTTGCATTGGCAACTTATCAGAGCAATGAGATTTTACCATATTATTATATTTGATTTCAACTTAAACAAGAAGATGAAGAATAAATAGATACAAAGAGGCTTCATAAATGTTACAAGAATTGTGATAAATTTAAAAGCTCTTTAATGGAGAAGAAGAGAGACAAAGAGCAAGAAAAGCATGAGCAATGCAAAATCGAGCTGTATTTGCATGATCATATGCATCTTCTATTCATTTTTCTAAAAATATTAATTAAAAAGGAATAAACAAATTTGTAATGTACGTAAGTTTACAGAGAAGTATGATCAGGTTCAAATTGGGTGGACTATTTGGTTAAAAATAGATTCAAGCCAAGTAAAATAAACAATTTGTCACAGATTATTGATTTCTCATCAGAAAGGAAGTGACATTTCCTGTTGTATTTTAATTTGATCACAAGTTTGATAATTATGCTGCACAAAGATCCATCTAATTAGTTAAAAGGAATTTGAGTTAATTAACTTATGGAAATTCACAATTAAGCACAAGTATTCCACTTATATATGTATTATTATAAAGAGTAAATCTTTTTTAAATACACGGCCACCTGATTTTACAATAAAATGTTGAAAGAGCCCAGAAATATAGATATTGGATGTTTGTATTCTAAAACACCAAACAAAAAATTGAAGAAAAATGAGATATATAAATAACTACTAATCATATGTCATCTAAATTGCAAGGGAAACTGTGTTATGTTTTAGGGGTACACATTCTAATTAAAATTTCTAGAAGAGTTTTCGCAATTCAAGGAGGTTTTCTTTAATCGAGCTTAAATGAATATTAGTTTCCGGATGAACATCATCGTGTAGATATACGTTAGAAACCTTTGCCAATGTGGGAGAAAATGGAATGTAAGGTCTAGTGGGATCCGAACATCCTGGCACCATTCCTATCATCATACACTTATTCTTGGACCCATCAAACATGTAGATATTCTCATATTCTATGACCCTTTGAAAAAATATGCGTTGCCCATCGTAAAACACTGGAAAACCATGACATCGAATGTCCCTAAGAACACATGATGCGTGCGAATATTTTTGCTGAATTTGCCACTTATCATTCACAGAATCATAAGCATCTATTACAACTTCTGTCGGCAAAGCTCTAACGAATGAAAGCGAACCACGAGCAACTCCGAACCACGCACAAAATCTAATCTCAAATATATTATCAGTAGCAGGTCCATTTATGATTCTAGCCTTTTTCTTTTCTAGGTTGAATACAAGAACTTTTTGTCCATACTTTTCCATCCAATATAGACACCCATCTAAGTAAACCGGTTTATGGTTGCTACTTAATGCAAACTCATTGAATCCGAGGCCTGGAAAATCCCAAGGGGTTTCGAGATAAGTACCATTTTTATAAGGGACAACAACATTAAATCTCACGATGTCTTGGTCGTCTTCTCTACTTGATATCTCTACCAATTTGAAGGAAGGAGAAGAGGTTATGTCCACTTTGACGACCAAGCCTGTGCAGGGTCCGACCAACCAACTACTCGTGTTTTGCTTGCTGAGTAACACAATAGCTATCCCACATGTGATTGGATTGAAAACTATGTAGTGATCTCCGTAAAGGTAACTAATTCGGAGAAGAAGAATACCGTTGCATGAGTCTATCATCGAAAACGCATCACACGAGTTTCTAAAAAACTTGGGTATATGAGGAGTAGTGCAGTTTAAATCAATACTAAAAATATCATTGCGAAGAGATGAGAGGAAGGTGTTTTTAACAAGGTGGACGTGATTATTTTTGTGTACTTTCTTTACGAAGCTTGGTATGGAGATGGATTCATAAAGGAATTTGTTTAAACACTTGCATCGAAATAGATTTCGTGAGATGATCTCAAGAATCAAATCGTCGCTCAACTGATCCGCCATTGATAACGAAAAAAATATTTTTAAGTTATTTTTTGGAATTGGATGTAGATTAAATATAGTATTATTTTTTTCTTAATTAATACAGGTCAAGTATTATATTATAGTATTATCCTAATTACAAGAATATATCCTCTTGTTTCAAAAATTACAAAGACACCCGTTGACTTAACGGCCGTTAGTCAAATTTAACAGAAATTGTAAAATGTCTGAGATGCCTTAATTATTTTTAATATTTACACATATTTTTTAACAAAATAGGAAAATTTACATAGACACCCCTGACTTTCTGTGATGTTGGGTGGGGTGGGGGTATTGGGTTATTAATTAAAAAAAATTCTATTTAATATATAATTTTTTTACTTATGTTAAAACAAATTTATTAATTAAATTTAAATTTGATTTGTTTTCTTTTTGTCAGAATATATATATTATTATTTATCAAATTGTGTTATTATAAATAAATTTATTAAATTTTAAACTAGTTTGTTACTTGATTTACCAATTCTGTCATTGTAAATAAATTTATTAAATTTTAAATTGGTTTGTTTTAATTTTGTAAGAAAATATATGTTATTAAAACTTTATTTACTGAATTGTGTTATTGTAAATAAATTTATTAAATTTTAAATTGGTTTGTTTTAATTTTAAAGTTTAAAATTTTATTTACAATATTTATTACACGGTTACAAAGACACCCCCTTGTAATATAAAATATATTACAAATACACCCCTTGAGGGCAAAATTAGAATAAAATTAAAATATTTTGATGACATCATCATCTACCGTTAAAAATTAAATTGTGAGGTAAATTTATCGGCCCAAAAATAAGTGGGAAAAACTTTGTTAGCGAGCTTTAATTATGGGACCAATTTTGCATATTTTCATCTATTTTCCTTCAAAATTGGAAGTTAACAGCGATAATTGATGGAAATACCAAATGTGTTAACAGTCGTTAACTTATGGTATGAGAGAATTTCACTTATGGTACCACAATTTACCTTACTTTAAGGATTTGATACCACAATTATTTCTTCCAAAACATTTGGTACCATTATTTGACGGGACGTTACGCATTTCATACTTCAGTCAAATTAATGACGGAATTGAACACGTGAGGAGCATGTGCCTGTCAAATTTGACAGAATTGATGAAAAATTTGTAGAATTGATGAAAAATTTGTAGAATTGATCCTATAATTAAAGATTGCTGCCAAAATTTGCCCCACATATTTTCTGGTTGACAAATTTACCCCACAACAAACAAGTTTGAAGCATTTCAGTCACAATTGCGAAAATTGTTAAATTATTAGTCCTATTTAATAAATTTTATATATTATTATTATATCTCTTAAAATAATTAGATTATATATATTAAATATCTTAAACTAATTAGATTTTATATAATAATATATTAATTAAATAATATTTTATATAAAATCTGAAGAAGAAAAATCTTTTTAAAATTAAATAAACATTATTAATCCTATTTAATAAATTTTATATATTATTATTATATATCTTAAACTAATTAGATTTTACATATAATATATAAATCTTTAATTAAATAAAAATTGATAGTTAAAAAACAAAATAGAAAACCCACCCCCACCCACCCACCCCAATCGCCCCACCACCTCCCCTTTTCTCTCTTCATGTACCCCAATATTCTTCGCATGTTCCCGTCGCATCCCCAATCATCGGCGAAAATAGTTTTCAGTCCATGAGTTGGAAAGCTCTTCCATAGGCGAGTTCAAAAGTACAATAATTTGAAGATTGGAGTTGTGTAGACAAAGAAATCAGAGATCGAAGGTGCCGGCGAAAATTTTGGATCGGGTTTTGAGGAATGAGGAACCGTTAAATATAACAAGAATTAAGAGATATTGAACCCATGGAAGGACTCCTTAGGACCAATCGGCGCGATGCCGATGCACGAAGGTTGGGGAGAGGGAGATCCGAAAGAAGTGGTGGCAATGATGGAGAAAGTTGGGGAAGAAATTGACTTTTTTATTGTATTTTTTTTGTAAATATTATTTAATAACAGGATTAATATTTTTTTTGTGTAAATATTATTTAATTTTTGTAGTTATAATAATGATACATAAAATCTATTAAATAGGATTAATAATATTTATATAATTTTAGAAAGATTATTATTATATAAAATCTAATTAGTTTAAGATTTTCTATATTATATATATATAAAATCTAATTATTTTAAGAAATTTAATAATAATATATAAAATTTATTAAGTAGGATTAATAATTTAACTATTTATGCAATTGTGACTGAAATGCTTCAAATTTGTGAATTGTGGGGTAAATTTGTCGATCAGAAAACATGTGGGGCAAACTTTGCCAGCAATCTTTAATTATAGTACCAATTCTACAAATTTTTCATCAATTCCGTAAAATTGGCGGGCACGTGCTCCTAACATGTTCAATTTTGTTATTAATTTGAGGAAAGTATGAAATGTGTAACGTCCTGTCAAATAATGGTACCAAATATGTCGGACGAAATTATCATGGTACTAAATCCTTAAAGTAAGGTAATTTGTGGTACCAAAAGTGAAATTATCTCCTTATGGTATGAAATGTGTCAAATTTTTTTAGTTTGATACCGAATCCTTAAAGTATGTTAACTTATAGTACCAAAAGTAAAATTATCTTCAAAACTAAAAGAAAGAGGAAATGTATCTTGTTCAATTACTCGGTAAAAAAAATATTCTATGTATTGTATAAGAATACACAAAACAAAAAATTGAAGATAATTACTAATCTTATGTCTTAATTACAATGGAAAATTTGTTATGTTTTAGGGGACTACATTCTAATTAAAGTTTTTTAGAAGAGTTTTTGCAATTCAAGGAGATTTTTAACCACGCTTAAATGAAAATTAGTTGCCGAATGGACATCATCGTGTAGATATACGTCAGAGACCTTTGCGAATGTGGGGGAAAATGAAATGTAAGCACTAGTGAGATCCGAACATCCGGGCACCATTCCTATCATCATCCACCTATTACTGGACCCATCAAACATGTAGATATCCTCATATTCTGTGTCACTTCGAAAAAATATGTGTTATCAATTGCAGGACCATTTATGATTCTAGCCATTTTATTTTCCACGTTAAATACAAGAATTTTTTGTCCATACTTTTCAATCTAAAAAATATAGACACACGGCCCATCTAAGTAAACCTGTTTATGGTTGCTATTTAAAGCAAACCTATTGAATCCCAAAGGGTTTCGAGACAATGACCATCTTTATAAGGGACAATAACATAAAATCTCACATCATTTGAGGAGACCTGTGATTGGATTGAAAACTAAGTAGTCTCCGTAAAGGTACCTAGTTCGGAGAAGAAGAATGCCGTCGCATGAGTCTATGATCAAAGTACATATACATGAATCTTTAATATATATAAGGCCGGGAGTGTTGTACAACTTTAGTCCAAGTCAACATAGGTAAAATTCTTGTCTAGACCCGGTCTATTATAAACTATGCATAAAATTCTTGTCTAAACCGGTTTTAGAGTATTCATTGTTTTTTATACATGGACCATGAAAGACCTGCTCTAGGCAAGAATCTCCCCTTTTTTTAATGATAAAGGACTTAAATACCCGCCTTTAAATATAAAATTTTCCTTCAAAATAATTTTAAGAAATTAATTTCCAATACCGTTATCGTTAACCCAACCTCCTCCATGATTTTTCCCAGAACCCAGATTGGTTTCAATGATTACAGCCAATTGGTTAGGATTTTAGTTTTTCTTTAACAAAATTCAATTTGAATTTAACTAATGTGGTCAAGATACAAGTACTCAACTCAATTCACTCATGAAAAGGATCGGATAGTTTATTTGGAGCTAATTTCTATTTACCCCTGTAAAATGCATAATGTTCAATTTACCCCCTCTAAGTTGGAAAAAAGCACTTTACCCTCTTGTAAAAAATTTAAAGAACTAATTTACCTCCTTCAACTGGATATTTTAACTCACTTGCCAAAATCGAGAGTGACCATGAAAAGTGTTTTTGTAACATGGAGGGGGGGGGGGGGGGGGGTAAAGTGCCACATGTAAAAATATTAGGGAGGCGGTGTGAAACTTTTATAAGATTACAAGGGGTAAAGTGCTCTTTTTTAAATCACGGGAAGGTAAATTGAATATTATGAACATTACAGGGATAAATTCCCATTAACTGAATAATACGGGGGGTTATTTGCTATTAATTCGATCAAAAGCATTACTCAAGGATGCTTGCTATGTCTAAGTTCTGTTTAGGACTTTGATGATTTATAGACTTCATTTAAAGTACCCAGCTTGTTGTTATTAGGCCTTTGTAGCTAGGACAACCCGAGTCGAGTTTTATTTCTTGTCCTTAATTAGTATAAATTAAATAACAAGTTTTCGTGGGGTATTAATCAAGAACACCAGCATCTTAATTATTTCATGATCATGAGTAAGTTAATACAATAGCAGCTAGTAGACTCACTAATTATAATATCATATGAATCATATATCTAGATATATAAGAATTAGACCGGCCAGTTTAAATTACTTATATAATAAGGGACAATAGACTAAGTTAACTACATATATATTCCTCCATTTCCTTATATATATGTTTCCATTGTCAGAAGCTGTCCACTACACAGATTACTTTATAAGGGAAAATTCAACTCTGTTTTGTTGCTTGTTCTCACCTTATCCATTTTCAATTTACAGACTTTGTTCTTAGGATCAACTTCCACAAGGACTTGAAAGTACTAGCTGAATTTACACAAGAAAGAGTAGGATTATTTTTACTGGACTTTTGCTTTAATTAGGCATGACTTTTACCATATTTAAGGAGTTGAGAATTCATGAGTTAGTTGTTGTAATGGAGGAGCTTCTATGAGTATGAATATTGTAATGAAGATATTAGATTCATCCCCAAAATATGAGCTATTGAGCACGAAAAACATGTTAAACCAGAACAAGAAATATATTATTTTAAAGGGAAATATTACATATTGCAATAAGAAACTTTGCAATCTTGGTATCACTGGATATGTAAATGCACATTTAATTAGTACCGTAATTTAAAGTTTGTTTGCAATGTTCATACCACTGTCAAATAAATGGAAAAAATTGGCCACATACACCGCACATGGTTGTTATCTAGTCTTTTGGAGGGAAAATAACCACGTTTCCCTCACTTTTGGAATGAAAATTATCACATTATTTAATCTTTTGGAGGAAAAGTATTTTATAAGAAAACACCAAACGAAAAAGTTGAAAAAAAAAGAGATGTTTTAAATTAAGTGAAATTTGAAATAACTACTAATCATAAGTCTTATTAATTACAACGAAAAATGTGTAGTGTCTAAAGGTTTACATTGTAATTAGAGTTTCCTTGAAGAGCTTTTGCAATGCAAGGAGGTCTTCTTTAACCAATCTTAAATAAATATTATTTTCCGAATGGACATGATCGTGTAGATATAGATTAGAGACCCTTGCTAATGAGGGTGAAAATGGAAATGGAATACAAGGCCTAGTGGGATCCGACGACCATCCGGGCAACAACATCCTCCACTTAATCTTGGTCCCATCAAACATGTAGATATATTCATATCTAGTGCTCCTTTGAAAAAATATGTGTTGCCCATCGTAAAATATCGGAAAACAACGATTTGGAATGTCCCTAAGAACACATGATTCATGTACATATTTATGCTGAACTTGCCAATTATCATTCCCGTAATCGTAAGAAAAAATTACAATTTCTGTCGGCAAAGCTCGAACGAGTGAAAGCGAACCACGAGCAACTCCAAACCAAATACAAAATCTAGTACCAAATATATAATCAGTTGCAGGTCCATTTACGATTCTAGCCTTTTTCTTTTCTACGTCGAATACAAGAACTTTTTCTCCATTCTTTTCCATCCAATATAGACACCCATCTAAGTAAACCGGTTTATGGTTGCTACTTAAAGCAAACTCATTGAATCCGAGGCCTGGAAAATCCCAAGGGGTTTCGAGATAAGTACCATTTTTATAAGGGACAACAGCATTAAATCTCACGATGTCTTCCCCGCCTTGATCACTACTTAACACCTCTACCAACTTGAAGGAAGGAGAAGAGGTTATGACCAAGCCCGTGTGTTCGACAAACCATTTACCCCTGCGTTTGTTGTTACATGACACAATTGCCATACCACCCGTGATTGGATTGAAAACTAAATAGTCATATCCGAAAAGGTACCTACTTTGAAGAAGCAGAATGCCATTGCATGAGTCTATGATTGAAATCCCACCATGTAAGTTTCTTGAAATCTTGGGTATATGAGGAGTAGTACTGCAGTTTAAATCAATCATACTAAAAGAGAAGTTGCAGTTGTAGTTGTAGATGGTTCTAACAAGATGAATCTGATTATTGTTCTTCATGAACCATGGATCGGAGATGCACTCATAAAAGAATTTGTTTAAACACTTACACTGAACTAGATTACATAGGGGCAACTTCGAGATGATCTCAAGAATTAAATCATAGCTCAATGCCGCCATAGATAACATAACACAATGTATTTATGTTTTTAGGGTTTTAGGGTTTACAAAAATTAATTGGATGGAGATCAAATATTAATTCTTCCCGTGGGAGTGTTGTAGTACTTGTGGATTTGTTGTCCAAGTTAACATATATAGGCAAAGGTTTCCTAGTAGGTTTCCACTTAATCAGTACTCGACTTTTATAATGTGAAAAGACCTAAAAGCCCAATTTTATTTAATTATATACGACTTTTATAATGTGAAAAGACCTAATTGAAGGCCCACTAAATTAATTTTCAATTCCGTCATGGTTAATCCAAATTACTCCATGGTTTCTCCCAAAACCCTTGTACCAGAATTAAACCAGTTTGGTTTCAATTATTACAGCCAATTGGTTAGGCTTTAGTCTTTGTTTTTCTTTTTCTTACAAAATTTAAATGAGAGAATTTCACTTTTGGTACCACAATTTACCTTACTTTAATGATTTAGTACCACAATTATTTCGTACGACACATTTGGTACCATTAATTGACGGGACGTTACACATTTCATACTTTCGTCAAATTAATGACGAAATTGAACACGTGAGGAGCACGTGCTCGTCAAATTTGACAGAATTGATGAAAAAATTGTAGAATTGATCCTATAATTAAAGATTGCTTCCAAAGTTTGCCCATGTTTTCTGGTTGACAAATTTACCCCGCAATACACAAATTTGAAGCATTTCAGTCACAATTGCAAAAATAGTTAAATTATTAATCCTATTTAATAAATTTTATATATTATAACTAAATCTCTTAAAATAATTAGATTATATATATATATATATATATATATATATATATATATATATATATATTTATTAAATATCTTAAACTAATTAGATTTTGTATAATAATATATAAAATCTGGAAAAAAATCTTTTAAAAATTATATAAATATATAAATATTATTAATCCTATTTCATAAAAATTTATATTATTATTATATATCTTAAACTAATTAGATTTTATATAATATATATATATATATATATATATATATATATATATATATATCTTTAATTAAATAAAAATTGATAATATAAAAACAAAATAGAAAACCCACCCTCACCCCCTGCCATCGCCCCCACCACCTACCCTTTTCCTTTTTCCTGTACCCCAATATTATGCGCCTGTTCCCATCGTATCTCCGATCACCGGCAAAAATAGTTTTCAGTCCATGAGTTGGAAAGCTCTTCCATAGGCGAGTTCAACAATACAATCAATTTGAAGATTGGAGTTGTGTAGACAAAGAAATTAGAGATCGAAGATGCCGACAAAAGTTTTGGATATGGTATTGAGGAGTGAGGAACGGTGAAATATAACAAGAATTAAGAGATATTGAACCCATGGAATGACAACTTAAGACCAATCGGCGAGATGCCGATGCATGAAGGTTGGGGAGAGGGAGATCTGAAAGAGGTGGTGGCGGTGGAGGTGGCGGCAGTGACGCACAAAGGTGGGGACGAAGTTGACTTTTTTTTTTGTGTAAATATTATTTAATAATAGGATTAATATTATATTTTGTGTAAATGAAGTATTTAATTTTTGTAGTTATAACAATGATACGTAAAATTTATTAAATTGGATTAATAATATTTATATAATTTTAAAAAGATTTTTTTGCAGATTTTATATAAAATATTATTTAATTTATATATTATTATATAAAATCTAATTAGTTTAAAATATTTATATATAATATATATATATATATATATAATCTAATTATTTTAAGAAATTTAATAATAATATATAAAATTTAATAAATAGGATTAATAATTTAACTATTTTTGCAACTGTTACTGAATTGCTTCAAATTGTGAATTGTGGGGTAAATTTGTCGACCAGAAAATATGTGGGGCAAACTTTGCCAGTAATCTTTAATTATAGGACCAATTCTACAATTTTTTCATCAATACCTTAAAATTTGACGGGCATGTGCTCCTCATGTGTTCAATTCCATCATTAATTGACGGAAGTATGAAATGTGTAATGTCATGTCAAATAATGGTACCAAATGTTTCGGAAAAAATAATTGTCACACAAAATCCTTAAAGTAAGGTAAATAATGGTACCAAAAACGAAATTCTCTCAAATTTAAAATGAATTCAACTCCTTATGGTCCATAATCAATCAAGTACTCAATTCAATTTATTTGAGGAAATGAATCAGGTTAGAGGTGCACATGGTAATAAAATAAAATTAATGTTAAATGAATTCAACTCCTTATGGTCCATAATCAATCAAGTACTCAATTCAATTTATTCGAGGAAATGAATCAGGTTAGAGGTGCACATGGTAATAAAATTAAATAAATGTTAAGTTTATTACCATTTATTTCACAAAAATTTCAAACAATAAAATAAATTAACTTTAAGTTTATTACATAAAAGTTACAATATTACAAGTAATAAAATTAAATTAATGGTAAGTTTATTACCATTTATTCCACAAAATTTTAATTCTCATATTTTTCCACTCTCACTTAATAAAATTAATAATAATAGAGCTAAATAATAATAACAATTAATAAACATTATACATAAAATTACGATATTACAAGTTATAAAAGTAAAAATTATACAAGTAATAAAATAAAATTAATGTTAATATTTAAAAAAAATATATTTTTTATTACTTAATTAAAATTAAATAAGTAAAAAAAAAAAAAATTGGGGCTGGGCAACGAAATGAAGGTGTGGGGGCGGTGGGTGATCACCGCCCCTCCCCTCCCCTCATGGCTAATCTTCAAAATTTCTCCCCTTCCCCCGTGAACTCTCCCTCCCCTTGCATTAATGGAGATGCCCTAAGGTCTAGTGGGATCCGACCATCCAGGCACCAATCTTGTCATCCTCCACCTATTCTTGGACCCGTCAAACATGTAGATATCTTCATATTCAGTGCGCCTTTGGAGCTAAAGTGGTCATTAACAGGGTGCATGATCTGATTATTTCGTTTCTTTATGAAGCTAATTGGATCGGAGACGCATTCATAATAAAACTTGTTTAAACACTTACACTGAAATATATTTCTTAGGGGCAACTTTGAGATGATCTCAAGAAATAGATCATCTCTCAACTCTGCCATTGGTAAAAACAATATTTTTTATTCTTAGGGTGGATTTTGAGATTATCTCAAAAATCAGATCATAGCTCAATTCCACCATTAATAATTTTGGTTTTTATTTTTTGGGAATGGATGAATGGACTTCACATTCACAATTGGTTATATATATAAGGCCGGGAGTGTTCTAGACCTTGTAGACTTCTAGTACAAGTCAACATATGTAAAGTTTTTCGAGCTTGATTAGTTTAGGAAGGAATTGCATTTTTCATAGTTAATTTTTACCAACTTTAAGGGCCTGTTTGTTTGGCGTTTGGGAAAGTAGTTTGGGAGAGTAATGAAGGTTTGTGAATTAATCTCGATTTGCGTAATGTTGTTTGGGTTTTGAGAGAGTGATTTCATAAATAAAATAGGTATAGGTTTTTTTGGAAGAGTTGGGTTGTAGGTGTAAGATGTGTAAGACTTTATGTCAAATCATGTTTGTTATGTGAGATAAATTGTGTAAGAAATAGGTTATTTTATGTCAAATCAAAGTAGAGTTTATATAGGTTTTGTTTAGAGTTAAGAAAATTATTGTTTGTTTGACTTTTGAGAGAGTAGTTTGAGAAAATTAATGGATGGAAAATTTATTTCGGAAAATAGAAAACATGTTTGTTTGGCATTTCCCAAACACGAAAAAATTCTGGGAAACGCCAAACAAACAGGCCCTAAATATTTGATACTATGGTTTCTAAAAAAGAATACATTTAATATTATGATTTCACCTTCCTTGACACATTTCCTTTCTCCGTCAATTTTTTGGACAAAATCAACCGTTAAGTCACCAAAATAACGCGCTTATGTGCCATATATCATACTTGAAATTTATTGTGGCATGATTCATTGTAGATTATGAGATATGATTTAATTTTGATTAATATCCCGAAATATTGTTAATTTCAATTTGGATTGTTTATTAAGTTTCATGAACTGAGACTTATACCGTAAGAAATCTCTCGTCAAGAGCTTCCCAGCCATATAAAGAACACGAAATTTGGTCTTGTAACGAAGACGGGGAAAGTAAAGGTGTCAAGGAATCATGGTATTAAATGTGTTTTTTCAAAAAGTATGATACCAAATGTATAAAGTAGGTGAAAGTTTGATATGAAAAATGCAATTCCCTCACAAATTACTACTCGATTTTTAATTATAAAAGACTTAAATACCCACCTTTAAATATGATTTTTATTCTATTAAAAAAAAAAGATGATATTTAAATTATACTTGAAAATAATTTACCGTCATCGTTAACCCAGATTCCTCCATGGTTTTTCCCAGACACCAATTTGGGTTCTATGATTACAGCCGATTTGTAAGGATTTAGTTTTCTAATTACGTTTAAAATCACACAGTATGAGAAACTTATAAGAAAGATTGAGAAATAATTTTTAATTTCGGCCAGTAATGCTTAGTTTTTAATCAATTAAACTGTGTATTTACAGTTCGAATTGAATAGTGCAATGGATATAAGTCATCCTCAATGTGGGGTTTTTAGTAGGATTCGAACTTGAGTTACGCCTTTGTGAGTCGCAAGTCACTACCACTTGATCCAACCACCTTGGGTATCAATCATGCTTATATCTGAATGCATTTTATTTGAGTGGATTGGTTTTTTTATTTTTTTTAGCTTTTTATTCTGGCCTAAATAATCTAATGGTGTTGAGTTAAAACGTCCATAGCTTGCTATATTTTACTTCTGTTTGGGAACATCACCTAAATTGCCTCCAATGCTCGTACGAAATTTAGAATGATAGAATTACCGTAAACACAAACAAACAAACACCTGATTTTTTAGAATGAGGGAAATATAAACACTTTTTATAACTAGTCTCTATGGACATTGAAATTACAGTAAACACTACAGACACTTGATTACATAACAAAAGTATTTCCATTCTAATTAAAAAAACTAATTCACAAGGAAATTGTCAATTGTCTATCTAAGAGATTGTCAATTGTCGCACCATAACTCTGATCATCCTCTATACAATGCATCAGGAAATTTTTCAATTCAAGAATTTCACGTTTAACCAACCTAACATGATACGGTTCCAAATCAACATATGCAGTTTGTAGATGTTTATTAGAGACCTTAGCCAATGTCCGAAAAAATGGAAAGAAAAGTTGAATAGCATCCGACCATGTAGGTACCATTCCTATCATCGTCTTCTTATTGTTGGTCACATCAAGCATGTAAATTTCTCCACTTTCTCCTGGCTCATGAAATTGATAAAACAATATATGCCCGTCAAAAAACATTGGAAAACCATGATATGATCTATTCTCCCCAGAAAACCATGAATTATCCTCGTATATATGTCGGATTACCCACTTATCGTGATCGTAAGCAAGGATAACGAATTTCTCACCCACATTGTAAACAAATGAAAGCGAGCCACAAGCAACTCCAAACCATGTGTGAAATTTATGAATGTTATAAGAGGTAACTTCGGTTTCGGGCCCATTGATGAGTCTAGCCTTTTCCTTTTCTATGTTGAAGACGAGAATTTTCTTGCCATTCTTTCCAAGCCAATGTAGATGTCCATTCAAGTAAACCGATTTACTAGAGTTGTAACTACAAGAAAACCCGTTAAATTCTTCGCAAACAAATTTCGTAGATGATTTTAGATTCATTGAGAAACCGGTTTCACAAGGGACAAAAACATGGAATTTAAGAACATCTTTAATTGTCGAGTTTATTTTTCTTTTTCTATGTAAATCGCCGTACACGGCAGATCTTTGGTGAAATAACTCTACTAACTTGAAAGAAGAAGATGATTCTTCTCTTTCCATGTCGACAACCAAACCAGGGTTCCCGGGCCACCAACCACGGTAATTATCATTGCTACTACACACAGAAGATATCCCACTTGTGGTTGGATTGAAAACATAATAAAACGGGTTATCTTTAATCTTAATTTGGAGAAGAAGAACGCCATTGGATGAGGCCATGACTTTAATCTCACGACCTATGATTTGAGAAATTTTAAAATCAACACTTGTGAAAATCTTCGGGTTGTGAACGGAGCAATGAACAAGGGTTTTTGAGCTATGGGTTTGGTTTTGATGGAGGGTGTGTTTTTTTACGAAGCATGGTTTGGAAATGCATTCATAAAATTTTTTGTTTAGACACTTGTGTTGAGTTACATCCTTTGCAGACAACCATGAGAAGATCTCAAGAACCAGATCTTCAGTCAAGTCCGCCATGGATATGAAAATTTGTTGGATATTTTTTTTTGTTTTTCTTTTTTTGTTGGTTTATTTGATGGAGATGAAGTATTATATATATAGAAGTATATAATTTTGGGTGAGAGTGAGGATTACCAAAACCCTAATGGGCTGTTTGAAAGGCCTTATTTCAAATTGGGTTCGGTCAAATCCAAAATATTCATATGAGAACGGTGATATACTAGTTTTAAAATTATATAAAACTTCTAGAAAAGTGATTTGGATAAACCCAAAGTTAATTCATATGACAATGGTGATACGCTTGTTTTAAAATCCTATAAAACTTCTAGAAGAGCGATATATCATAGAGCAATTGCGGTACAGCTATCATGGGGCCGTTGAATGGATTTGACCAAGCCAGATAGGTCTGGATAAGAATTTTCATTAGAATTTATTATATGCCATATTAAGGATATATTAATGTAAATTTTATACATTAGAATTGATTATATAGCCTATCATTTTCCTCCTGAATCGTAACATATCACGATCGTAAGATATGTAATCAATTGTTAGAAATATCATAAAATTCAGCAAAAAATCATTTTCCATACCATAGAATTTGACATATTTCACTTTTCATACAAAACTCGCCAAAAGCATACCAATTTTTTACAGACGTTACAAAAGTGATACTTCAATTAGTTTTGTTGAGGAAATTAAACAATGGAGTTTGAAATTCTTTAAAATGTGAAAAAACAAGGCCATAATCGTGATTTGAAATTTATGAGGAAAAGAGTTTCGCGATTTAGATTTTTCAATGCAAAAATTGAACGATTCACTCAACGTAATATGAAATTAATTATACGTATGTGTTCGCGGTGAAGAGACGAACAAAACCCTCTCCTATTTCCGACAAACAACTACCAGAGGACGATGGTCGTACGTGATGAAGGAGACAGGGTTCAATTCACAAAATCGCCAAACGGCAAGAGTCAATCGGCAAAATCACTAAAGTTTAATCATTTTTATGAATATTAATATTATAAAGAATATTAGTAATTTAAATTTTTACAACCACGTGACAATTCCATCAAAAAAACTAAAGGAAATATAACTTTGTAACGGCTGTCAGGAAATTGGTACATTATTTTTTGTGATTTTGATATGAAAAGTGAAATATAACAAGTTTTATGGTATGAAAATTGGCTTTTTGTCCAAAAATACATTTTCGACATATAAAACATCACAAACATGTCATAACCGCAATTTTAGGTTGTTAGGGATTGAATTTTAAGATTATATAATAAACTTCAAAGAAAATTAAGTGAATAAGGGTTTGCTTATTGCTTAAGGGTGCGAAGAAGGGATGAACGATTCTACTAATCGTGTCTTTTCTTTATAAAAATGGAGTTTATCAATCTGACCCAGTTCGGAGGCACGACCTAGCCATAATTTGTATTGTATGAATTGGATATGTATTGTAATATATGTATCGTACATCGTGTATAATTCACAAGATATGTATCATATCGATAAGATATAAGAGGTTGCATGATACGGCTTGTGTTTTGTATCGTTCAGTTTGTGTATCATGTCATATCGCATGTTTCATATCGTGAATCGTAAGATACTGACAACCATGAATCGTAATATTAAAAAAATACTCATCTTAATCACTAGGATCTCTAATTTAAACACCCTTAAGAAATTATCTAGACAATTGAATAATAATGTAATACTAATTCAAGGATAAGTTCCACAACTTTCAAATTCCAACATAATTGAATTAATTGCAATTTTCAATTTTTTGAAAAAATCAATAATCATGTATCTCAATTTAGGTCAATAATCATGTATCTCAGTTTGGGGAAATTAATGGTTAATATGTAAGTAGTTTTACTGGGCCTGGTCTCGATTTGGTCTCAATAATTGGTTTCAGAGGTTTCGGCGAAACCTTCAAACTCGATTTGGGTAATGGTTTCAATGGAATATTGAGATTGTAAAATATTATTAAATAATAGTTAGTGAATTTTGAAACTTTGAGATATGACTTGGATTGAGGTTTGATTGTTGGGGTTTGGAGGAGAAAAATAGGTGGTAGATGTCAAATCAATAACTTTATGTGTAAAAAATAGATGACATATATTAAATCAATGACTTTATAGGTCTCAAGTAGGATTGTGTAGGTTTCAATTTGTCTGAAACTTGGAGTTTCGTCTGAGACCTCTTCAAACTCTTTACTTGATGGGGCTTGACACGATTTGAATGAAACCAAACCAAGGCAAACTAGATCCATATACATCCTAAGGATTTAGGATTTGAATAAGACTTAAAATAATCAAATTAATTTAGTTACATGCCTTATCAGCCCAAATTTTAGAAGGATTTTTTTCGCAAGTGAATCTAAACTATAGGACAATTTCTGCAATTTGCCTCTCATACGGAAGGTGTTGTAAATTGTTTTTTTAATATGTGAACTTTCATGCATAAAACTATAAAAAGTTAACCATTTATATGTAATTTACTATGGTCAAAATTCAATTTCGAATTGGATTGACTTAGATTAAAGACAGTGCCATGTACTTTTGCGTTATAATTGTCTCAAATTGTGGGTCTTTCTCTTCGGAAATATTTAGTCGGGTAAGATAAGTTATTAAATAGCTCATATATCCAATAATATAGGGGAAAAGTCCTCAAATTAGCCATGACGTATTTTATGATACACGGATAATCCGAAAAAATATAAAGTAGTGTCTCGGATACATGGGAGATACGGATACGCGTGGGATACATATCTGATACATCACATGGCGTATCAATAATAAAAATAAATAAAATTTAAAATAGATACGTATCGGATCTACTAGTTGAGCATCATGACACGCAGGTGGGTTTTTTTATATAATATTTGGGTCAAATTTAAATTACAAAAAAAAAAGTCTGTAGGGTTTACATAAATAACTAGTACCACTACTCAGTCATTTATTCAAGTATCTCTGCTAGGTGATGAAATTTCAAAGATGAATTATTTTCATTGACGCGCTATGTTAAGAATGAATTATGTTTGTTTTTTGAGTTATATAACTTTTGTTTATGTTAGAGTAAATTATTTTTTACTTTTAGAGCTTATATTAAAGGATCTACGTGCTTATGCATAAATTTAAATTAATTTTTTACATATGTATCCATATCTCATCGTATTCAATAAATTTCAAAAATATGTATTCATGTACCGTATCGTACTGTATTCATATTCCCCAATCTATATATGCTAAAAAATTTGGTTTTGTATACTATATGTGTATGTATATATATATATTTATTGTCATACATTGTATAGTTTATGCACCATTATTCTTTTAATTTATTTTTATGTATGGGTTGGGAAGACATGGGCTCAATCCCAAGTCCAAACAAATAAGTTTGATATTTTGTGTATTTAATCAAATGATATGCCCCCAAGAGCATATAGGGTGTACGTGGATGGGTTTTGGCCCGGTCTAGTGGGTTTTGCGAAACCGAACCAAAACCCTTTCAAATGAGTTTTCGCCAAACCCATAAAATCATCAAAAACTTATTCAGAAACTCATACTCAAACTCTTAAAACCTATAAAACATTGATTTGACACCTACCACTTACTTTTTCCCCCAAATCTCACTTAAAAATACATTGATTTGACACCTACCACCTACTTTTTCCCCTAAACCCCAACATTCAAACTCAATCCAAGTGGGGTTTCAACTTATTCAAACCACAAAACCCAACATCCAAAACTCATCCAAATGAGGTCTCAAAGATTTTATCGAAACCACCCAAACTAATTTTTTTAAATCGAGACCTGCGAAACTAAGCCAAAACCCATCAAATAGACCCATATAGATCCGCCCATGCTAGAGTCTTAAAATCTATGAAGCTTAGAACAAATAACACGTCACAAAGCGAGATTGGACAACATTAAGGCCATCTCCATTAATTGTAAGCCCTGGGGTTGTCCCTGCCCCCACCCCGAGCCCTGCCTAGTCGTCTCCAATGACAGGACTCCGAAATGGAATTAATTCCATGTTGAAGACTTGCCCACTCTCTCCTATAATTCTAGTTTTAATTTTGTTTTTAATATTAATATTAATAATACTAATAATTATTTTATTAATATAATGAAATTATTAATAATATTTAGCCCATGTCATTTGATTAATAATATCATTTGATTAAATACATAAAATATCAAACTTATTTGTTTGGAATTGAGCCTATGTCCTCCCAACCCATACATCACTACTAGAATAAGATGAAATTTCAACGGAAATTTCGACAGATTTTACGAAAAAATTTGACAGATTTCAATATTTCGACGGAATTTTCGACAGAAAAATTTCGTCGCAGAAAGGCTCGTCGAAATCAAGATTTCGACAGAAAATATTTCGACCGAAATTTCGACAGAAAATATTTCGACAAAAACTTATTCAGAAACTCATACTCAAACTCTTAAAACCTATAAAACATTGATTTGATACCTACCACTTATTTTTTCCCCCAAATCTCACTAAAAAATACATTGATTTGACACCTACCACCTATTTTTTACCCTAAACCCCAACATTCAAACTCAATCCAAGTGGGGTTTCAACTTATTCAAACCACAAAACCTAACATCAAAAACTCATCCAAATGAGGTCTCAAAGATTTTATCGAAACCACCCAAACTAATTTTTTAAAATCGAGACCTGCGAAACCAAGTCAAAACGCATCAAATAGACCCATATAGATCCGCCCATGCCAGAGTCTTAAAATCTATGAAGCTTAGAACAAATAACACCTCACAAAGCGAGATTGGACAACATTAAGGCCATCTCCAATGGTGGGTGGAGGGGGGGGCTCGGGGCTCCGAAGCCCTGGGGCTGCCCCTGCCCCCACCCTGAGCCCTGCCTAGTTGGAGACAGGGCTCAGAAATGGAGCCCACTCTCTCCTATAATTCTAGTTTTAATTTTGTTTTTAATATTAATATTAATAATACTAATAATTATTTTATTAATATAATTAAATTATTAATAATATTTAAATATTAAAATTAAAGAGAGTAAATAATCATAAAATTAAAATTGATACATAATAGGAAATACAACAAACAAGAAAGGAAATACAAGAAAGAGGATTAAATAATCATGTAATTATTTGAATTTACTTATCTTGTTAATTTTAGTATGTATTTAAATATTTTATTATTTAAGTATTAATTTAAATTGTATGTATAAGTGTTTAATTATATGTTTAACTAATTCGATATTTTTAAAAATATATAGCCACCACCAATATTGTAGTTAAATGATTAATTTTTTAATTGCAATAAAAGAAATTAAAATAAAATGTTGAATTTAATTATTAATGATTTGTGATGACGGATTTGTAAACGCAAGTATACGCAATCGCAACAAGTAATATAATGATAAGTAGAGTATCGTCTCCACATGGAATTAATGAGCTAAAATAACTAATTACCAAAGGATCACTCTTGTTCTTATCCAAATTAAACGAATTCTTGATTCTGATTATAACTAAGCAACAATGAAATTAAAACTAAATTCTAAATTGACAAGATTAACTCTGATGATTAAAGTCTAAGATTACAACTTCTTTCAATGTCAAACTAATTGCTCTTATTTTCCCAACAACTCTATTTCAGTTAAGTTTCATTGCTAGTCTAGGGCACTTAAGTTTCTACAATTTATTTCCAGAATATTGTAAAACTAATCTAACATAATCAAAGAGCTATATTCCTATGCCAATGAAGTTAGGCCAAATTGAATCAAGAACAAGCCCTAATTGTGACTACCTAAGGCAATTAAGTATATTCCTATCTTAATTGCTAAACAAATTACCCAATTCAAAGTGGGTGCAATTCGTACAAAGGTTATCCAATCTTTAACCTAAAACCTAATTTCCTCTCCCGATTCAATTAGATTTGTGAAACAATAGTTGACCAGGCTATTGAAATTAAAGCACAAGAATGGGTAAACAACAAATCTCAATATAATAGAATAAGGAAAAATAAGTAACAATCAATTCAAACAAAGAATTCCATTGCAATCCTAGAAAAATAAATTTAGTACATAGCTAGAACGGAAATAAACACGAGAATAATAAACGTCATGAGTAGAAGATCACAAAAGAGAAAAATAATTGAAAGAGATAAGAAAAGAGAAGTAGATTTGTCTTCAAATCTTCAAGAATTGTGTTCTCCGATGTTTTCCACGCTCTCTAATGATATTTTCTTGTTCTTGGTTTCTTCTCTTGTCAAAAGGTGTCCCAAGATATATTTTCTCTATCTTCCTCCTCTTAGATATAAGTTTCCAAGTCAAATTAGGGCACTCTAATTAAAATCCGCGAAAATCTTCTGCCCCAGCGGAGAATTAGTTTCGCCCCAGCGGAGACGCTGCTGTCCAGGATTTTTTTCTGCTTTGTGATTTCGCTCCAGCAGAGAGATTTCCGCTCCAGCGAAGAGGCTTCTGTTTGCACTTCCAAAAATCAAGAGAAAATCTGAAATATTTGCAAGAAAATACCAAAATGAGTACGTGAATCACCAACGAGATAACCCAAGCTAAACCAAATGAAAACGATCCAAGAACTCAAGAAACTAATACCATTCCCCGCAAAAAGATATAAAAATTAACTCTATTTTGTAGAGTTAACAATTTGTCCATAAATAAATTTAATTACAATTCTAATAAATTATTAATAATTTAATTTAAAAAAATCAAATTTTATTATATTAAATAATTCAATTAAAAATTGGTGACTACATATATATATTAAATACTAGTAAATATACAGTAAATACACTAAAATATTTTATTAAATAATTCAATTCTACAAATTTAATTTAATTTAGTAGGAAAATTTAATTTTACTAATTATTTATTTAAATAATTATTTTTTTCCTATTTAAAACATTAAATAAACAAATTTAATAAATAAAAAAAAAAAAAAACAGAAACCATTTTGAGGGGCCCGTGAAAACATTCGCCCCTGGGCCGCAGCCAGGGCTCGCGCGAGCTCCGGCCCGCCCCGGTTCCCACCCCGTCTCGAGCCACCAGCCGCTGAAGACGACTTCCCTCCCCACTCTCGACCCCGGCCATCTCCATTGGAGATGGGAGATGGCCTAATGGGTTACCTAGTTTTTGTTATAATAGTCAATTTTTTGAATTGATTCTTCTTCTTTAAATAAAGACAACGCTGTTAATCATTGAAAAGAAAATTATTTGTTTTCTCGCTTATGATGAACGGACATTTTTAACCTTATTAATATATGACACAAAACATGACAGGACATTTTATGGACACATTGGAAAATATTTCTGAATAATATTAAAAATAAATAAAAAAATAGTGCATTGTGTTCTACACTTTCGTACATGTATTTTACACGTATTCGGTATCACTTATGTGAATTGAAATGACAAATAAATATTTTTTGAATGACTTAAAACTACTATTGTGATTATTACTTACTTTATAAATTATTATTTTAACCTTCATTTAAGTTGCACTACATCTTACCATATTATATGATTTTATATCCTACATAACAAAAATCATAATTTGTAGATTTTTCTTAGTGGACCACAACGTTATATATATATATATATATATATAATATTTTTCAAATTCAGTTACTATAAACTTTAAATACACAATCTTAATTCATTTTTTCATTAAAAACTGATGAAAAATAAAAATCTTATAGTAGTATCCATTTACTCCCTAAAAAGGAATCCCCACATAAAAAAGATTATATTCCACAAAAGAAACATAAAAGTCAACAAATTCCATAACAATTAAACTCCACAAAAGGCATAATTAATTCCAGGTGAAATCTGATTACTGAAACATATTCAAGTAACGGAAAATAATTTCCCTTCAATCTAACATTTGACTGAAATTTAACCTGAAATTTTCCCTAACTACTAATTCTTAATTCTGTTAATAGACTTTACATTTTTTTTCCCATAACGACTATATAACTCTACGAAATTATTAATGACGATTTTTCATTAAAAAAAAGGAAAAAATCTATTAATAATGACCTTCTGCGTCGGTACTTTGACAAACCCATCTGGCATATCACTTATTAAAGTATTTACACTAATCATACAATTAATAATATGGATTAATATTTTAATTCCACAAATATTCTTCGTTTAATTCCATTTAATAAAAGAATAGGGGGTTGCTTTCTTAAATTTGAATTGAAAAAGGATTCTTTCGATACTCCTCCACTAAAGTAACCGACCCAGAAAGGAAGTAAAAGATAGAAAGCATCCCCAACATCACCACGCCTCTCTCTCTCTCTTCTTTCTCTCTCTGCATATAGATACACACCTATGCATCTATATCTCTCTCTCTTTCTTTGTGTACGCGGTGGAGTTCTGCGTTGCTAACCTAACCCTTTCTCTGTACATCTATCCCTTATTTTAGTTGGGTTTTTTTGGCGTTTTCTAACCATACAAGAAAACCCGAAACCCATTTTCTATTTTGATTTTTGATGAAGAGAAGCTGTTATTGAGCTTAAAACTGTAAAACTTTTCAGTACTATTTACTGAGAAAGTGATTAAAAGAGATGAAAAAAGGGAATTTGGAGCTGTTGTTTTCAGTTAGCCGGCAGAGATCAACCCGGGTGCTGATTGTGTTGGGTATTTTTTATTTACTTTTGGTAAGTCTTGAAGTTCCATTTGTGTTAAAAAATGGTTTTGCTTCAGTTTCTCAAGAAAATTTATTCAGCACTAGTTCCAATTCAAAGCCTTTCTTACTCGAAAGTGCGGAAAATTTAGAGGAAAAAGAAGCCCCAATTCGCCCCCTTGATGTTGTCCCACATCAATCAAGACCCGAGAGAAAGATTAAACAGTTCCCCAAAAACCCTCTTTCTACCTTAAATTTCACTGCTGGCATTGTCAATTTAAGCCTCGATAGTGGAATTTTTAAGTCCGCGAAAGACGCCCTTGAGCTAGGCCGGAATCTCTGGCAAGAGCTCGAATCAATCGGAAAAGTCAACATTAGTAATAGTGGTGGTAATATTAGAGGTAATAATAATAATATCAGGAGTAAGTTAGAGGAATGCCCACATTCAATTTCAATGACTGGAGATGAGTTTTCGAGAAATAAGAAAGTGATGGTGTTGCCTTGTGGGTTGACATTGGGATCACATGTAACGGTTGTAGGGAAGCCAAGGGTCGCTCACGCTGAAACCGACCCCAAGATTTCATTGTTGAAGGAAGGGCAGTATTTGATGGTGTCACAGTTTATGATGGAGTTACAGGGGCTTAAGACTGTGGAAGGGGAGGACCCACCAAGGATACTCCATTTTAATCCGCGGCTAAAAGGCGATTGGAGTGGAAAGCCTGTTATTGAGCACAACACTTGTTATAGGATGCAGTGGGGGACCTCACAGAGGTGTGAAGGCTGGAAAGCTCGAGCTGATGAGGAGACTGGTGAGTGTGAAATGCATTATTTTGTGAATTTTTGTTCTTTGTTTAGTTTTCGTATATATATAGACATGGTATGATGATTTCTTGATTTTTACTTTTTGTGGAAGTAGTCATGATTGGATTAGGTATACATGATTGGATTAGGTATAGGTGAAAAAGGTGATTACTTTAATTTAGTTAAGATGCTTATATATGGACATGTGTAAACATGGTCTAGTGCTTCTTTCACTCATGTGCCTAGTGATTTTTTCTCCTAAACTTGAGGTACCAGAGTGAATCATGTGATTATGGAGGTTGATTTGGCATCTTTAAAGTGCAAGTTTCATGGGGAAAAGATTGGAGGGGGGGAGAGAGAGGGGGGGGGGGGGGGAAGGGGGAAGGGGGAATTTATTTATTTTAAATTCACACTAAGGTTTTGGGAGGAAATTTTCTGCATACTAATGATACTAACTTGTTAAAGAAATTATAGGATGCTGTGAAGATTTTTTCACCAGTATCAACCCAGGTTTGGATACTCGATTGGAATTT
This sequence comes from Penstemon davidsonii, assembly GCA_034814905.1. NCBI lineage: Eukaryota > Viridiplantae > Streptophyta > Magnoliopsida > Lamiales > Plantaginaceae > Penstemon > Penstemon davidsonii. The sequence continues at coordinate 31,188,987 of JAYDYQ010002533.1, read as the reverse complement.
TAGTGCATTGCATGGACTGGTTCTCAAGTTGTTTGATGTATTCTTGTAGATCCATCACGTTGAGACCATGCTTTATTGTTCTGTTTAATTCTTTCCTCTATGATTTGTATGTTCTGCAATTATGCTGTGGAACTGTTAATCATTGGCTATTGTTTGGACTTTGTGCAGTTGATGGACTGGTGAAATGTGAAAAGTGGATACGGGATGATGCTAATTGGTCAGAAGAATCGAAGGCAGCATGGTGGTTAAACCGATTAATTGGACGAACGAAAAAGGTCTCTATTGATTGGCCATTCCCTTTTGCAGAAGACAAATTATTTGTGCTAACTCTTAGTGCTGGCTTGGAGGGTTACCATGTCAATGTTGATGGGAGGCACGTCACCTCGTTTCCCTATAGAATCGTGAGTGGCTTACAACTCTATTTAGTCTTAGAACTCGTTTGGTAGCAGTTATAGGATGATGGTGGAAATAATTATTAATTTCTTTACAAGTAAGATAATATGATTACCAACGCTACCAAACAAGAGATAAGATTGATAAAAGACTTAATCTTACTTATCATTTGTTATCAAACAGTTCTTAATAGTTTATCAGATAGGTGCTTAAGATTGTGTTGAATGTTGATAGGGATTTACACTTGAAGATGCCACTGGATTATCTGTGAATGGTGATATTGATGTGCATTCCGTTTTTGCTGCTTCTTTGCCAACATCACATCCGAGTTTCGCTCCTCAAAGACATCTTGATATGACTGAAAAATGGAAAGCTCCACCTATTCCAGACGGGCCAGTTGAATTGTTCATCGGTATTCTTTCAGCAGGGAACCACTTTGCCGAAAGAATGGCTGTGAGGAAATCTTGGATGCAGCATAAGCTAATCAAATCTTCAAAAGTTGTTGCTCGTTTCTTTGTAGCATTGGTACGTAAAACTTACTGGTCACTTAAAAAAAATTAATAAAAAATTAGTTGGAGAATGTTGATTAATTTGGAAATGGGTTTTGGCAGCATGGGAGGAAAGAAGTGAATGCAGAAGTGAAGAAAGAAGCTGAGTTCTTTGGAGACATTGTGATTGTACCTTACGTAGACAACTACGACCTTGTTGTTCTCAAAACAGTTGCCATCTGTGAATACGGGGTGTGTAGTCGTCAATTGCCATCTTAAGATTTTAGTTTCTCTTTTATTTAATTTAAATTATTTCTCTGTGCCTATATTAACTAAATGCATTGGGGATATTTGCAGGTACGGACCTTATCTGCAAATTATATAATGAAAGGTGATGATGACACTTTTGTGAGAGTAGATGCGATTATCAACGAAGCAAAGAAAGTTCCAGTTAACAGGAGCTTGTATATTGGGAATATTAATTACTATCATAAGCCCCTACGTAGTGGTAAATGGGCAGTTACACATGAGGTACTGTTCATTTTCAATTTATTTTATCATTTTAATCACTAAAGTCATCCAAGTTCCAAAACATAGCTTAAATCTGACCAAGAAAAAATAGAAAAACATAGCATAAATCTAGTTTTATATATTAAGATTTGTCCTTTGATTCTCTGTGCAATGATGTACGTACATGAATGACATTTACATTTCTTTTTGTGGCGAATCAGGAATGGCCAGAGGAAGCATATCCACCTTACGCAAATGGGCCAGGCTATATTATCTCATCTGACATTGCAAACTTCATTGTTTCAGACTTTGAGAAACATAAGTTAAGGGTAAGCTTAAAAAGTCATTATCATCGCATCATTTCTGCAATTTGATACTCAAAAAGTATTGTTCTTTACGCGCAGTTGTTTAAAATGGAAGACGTGAGCATGGGAATGTGGGTGAAGAAATTCAATAGCTCGAGAAGAGCAGTAGAGTACGTTCATAGCTTGAAATTCTGCCAGTTTGGGTGCATAGAAGATTATATTGTCGCTCATTATCAGTCCCCACGGCAGATGATCTGTCTATGGAACAAACTAAGACAGTATGAAAAGCCCGTATGTTGCAATATGAGATGACAATGCTAGAGAAACTCGACGATTTTATTCTTTTTTTTTTTTTCCATTGCTGTGGTAGTAGGTATGATATGCTGTAAATCAATGATATGATGAGCTGATAGATACAATGGGGGGAGCCTTTTTCTTTCTTTTTGAGCCTTCTTTTATGATGTTTTCATCTGAGGATGGAAAAGGATGGGAGTAGGGTAAATACATGTGCAGTAAACGGCTCCATAACTTGTTCTGTAACTTACAATCATTAGCCCCGCGCCCGCATAAGTAAACAACTATGAGATTTTCTAGAGCACATCTGTCTGTCTCTTATATATTCTTAATTTTGTTCCATATATATATTATATATGGGAAATTCAGTTGGTCCTAAGTTTAAATGCTATTTGGAGCACTGCTAGAGCATCCACCAATATTCTGGGGAAATGTTGTTTGAAGTTGACATTCTAATCTAATTGATTAGGATATCTGGTTACTGAAGATTTTAAAATTTATGTTTAGTAAAGGTTGATCTGATTCAAATAAGTGGGAATGAAATATTAATGGAGCGAATATAATTTTGTTTTACTTTTAACATTTTTTGTCGTTAGTCTTAACAAGATGTTGAAGGTCTAGGTCAAAAACATCTAAAAAAATTTGTTTTTGAACCAATGAAAATGAGGTGAAATTCAGAAACTATTTGTTTACTTTTAGACTCTTATCCTTCTTAATTTAGTAATTTTTCATAATAGTTCCTAGTATTTTTGAAATGTTTTTGAATTTTTTTAATAGTTGACACAAACATACATTAGAGACGAAATGTTTGATCCTACAAATTACATATTACATCAATATTATGAAATCGTATATCTATTCCAACCAAATTACAAAGAAAACTATCAAATACCTCTTAGTCATGGAGCCTCAACTTTAATGCCTTACCTACGGATTACAACGTCATTGGTGATAGTTCGGAGTTATATGAAAGTGTATTATTATATCTCTTGATAATTAAGGAAAATTTTAATTTATAATCTAAATTACACCTATTTCTCATAAAAGGCTGTTTTTGTAGTGGGCTAAATACTATCAAACAAATTGTTTGTACACATGGTTCCATCAAAATCAATGATACACTGCCATTTGCACCTTCTGAACCTACTCTGATGCAGCCGACCATGACCCGTTCAATCAATAACAGATTCTTGAAGAGGTTTAGAGCTGACAGTGAAGTCCAAATTTCCAGTGTTGTTATCTTTAGCTTCTCCATTAGAGTCCTGCATGAGTTTTCAAAATTCAACATTCAAACTCAATTTAAATCATATTTTAAGATTTCGTTGAAATCACCAAAACCAAGTTTTTGAAATTGGAAGGGAACGAAACCAGACCAACACCAACTCATGTAAAACCTATTTAAGTGTGTAACAATCGGCCTCCGCATTTCATCTGGGCTATAACCTGTAACTTAAACCCGTAATTTTTAGTCGTAGACAATCCAACTACTCCATCGTTTACTGAATCTGCATTATTTTATTGGCTGACTACTGCAAATATTACCTCGCCATCGCTTGTATTGCACGTACTTTTCAAACTGACTACTAGTACTAGGAATGTAGTGAATTCCTAACCACGAGGCCTCTGAAATTATATCATAGACGGGGTCTATGTTAGAATTTTTCAAAACTAACATGTATCATATCAAACTGCACCGAAACTTTGATCTATTTAATTTTTTCGTCCTCACGAGAATCGCACAAGACAAGACTTAAATATTTAACCAGAGTGCATAGATTAAACTACAAATATCAGTTAAAAAAAGGTTAATTATTGTACACTGACTAGATTAGAAGAGCAAGAATTCTCATCCCACTCGCAGTCATACATCCCTTATGTTTGTGTTTCCTTTCAAATGTAGACATACTAATAATAAATTAACTAAATCTACATAAACTTTCTAATCATGACCCACCTCCCAGCAGCAGGTAAAACATCAATAACTGCATAAGGGTATGATATTGCTTAAATTTCACCAAGAGAAGAACTCTCCAGTAGTCTCTTCTTCCTTCTAAATATCAAAGTTACAAGTATCGTACAAATAAACTTCAGAAATCATCTGCGTCTTCATCTCTCAACGAGTTAGGACCATCCTCAAACCCAGAGCCTGGAGCGAGTTCATTTAGATCAAGAAACCGTCTTTTTTTCACACCCTCGACTTCATCTTCATCTTTCGTATTTGATTCTTCAAACGGGTCAGGTTGCGGGTCAGGTTGCGGGTCGGGTTGCTTTGTATCAACAATCTCATTAGGAGGCTCTTCTGCAGGCTGATTGATGTCCATTTCCTCCTGCTTATTATCAATGTCCTCCTCAGAATCTTCACTACCCATTGAGAACTCTCGTGCATTATCACTCGCATTATTATTATACTGCTCGTCCAATGCGTTTGACTTTTCAGGTTCGGTTTCTGACTCGGAATTCTCCAATTGCTTATAATTGATTCGATTTCTAGTTGCCCTTTTACTGCGCCTAAGACCTGATTGGAGCTCACCAACCGACCTTAATTTAGTTTCCCTTCTAGTTCGGCCACGAGATGGTTTGAATCTCCGTGGAGCATCACTTTCCTCGCTTGTACTTAAGTTATCTTCTTCTTCTTCCTCCTCCTCTTCCTCTTCTTCAGTTTTTTCGTCATCAAAGTGATATTCTTCATCACCTTCGGAGGAGCTACTTGACATCTTTCTTCTCTGTTTACGGGTCCTTAAATATTCATCATCATAAACAACTTCACCAACTATATCATCGTCACTGTCAAAATCGGCATCATTATCTGAGACGGCTTCAACGAACTCCTTCACGGAATAGCGTTGAGGCCTTTGCCTTTTTCGGTTACTACGGGTTATATGACAATAGGGTTATTAAAAAAATTAAAATTAATGTGAATGTTGGAAATAGTGATATTCCACAAGGACGGGTCTATGGAGTACCTGCGATCAAGTGTTTCAGTTTTCTGATCATCATCATAAAATTCATCATCAGATGATGATTTTGGAGAGAGTGCACTGAATGAGACATGTCGAGAATTTTGAGAAGGACCACCACGTCTTCCATTTGTAGAAACTTCGGGTTTCACAAGAGGGTCTCTTCTTTCAAAAGGTTCTGCAGATGGCTCTTTGTTCCTGATACCAGAGCAAACAAATAAAAAGATATTAGGGGAAAAACAGAACAAGAAATATGTAAAGATTCATAAGTTCTGGGTCCTAAGATTCATACTTGGTGACCTTTATAGCCTCAGAAATTGATCGATCATAATCATCTGCCCAAAAAAAAAAGTGAGCATAATAATAGTCAGACTTAAGTTAATATCCTCATGTTGAATACACATCACATCAATGCACAACATACTATCCACATGAAAAAGTAAGATAGCCCTATACTGCTCACTTTTCAGCTTTTAATCAATATATTTCTCTCAATATTCTCAGTTAAAAAAACATTATCTTTTTATTTACTTCAATTCTGTGTTGGGGTAGGGAAGCACAAATGAAATTTGACAATTTTCCAAGCTTGTGTCATATTAAAAAAGCATTTTGAGGACAAACGAGCAACGAACTCAACAACTCGAAAATAAAATAACAATAAACAACCAAAAATATCATTATGTCACGAGAGAGAAACTATAATTATACCAAAAGTATAAGTGACAGGTTTTCTATCACGTAGAGAGCGTCCAGCAGCAAGACCATCGATATTCATCATGTTATCAAGCATAAGAGCTTGTCTATGTTGCTTCTTTAACAATTTCTCCTTCCTCTGTACAAATACAAAAGCACATCTATGACTTGGTCGGATTAAAGGATTGGCACTGGCTAATACTGAAATAAAAGAAAATACAGTTTGAATCATCGTTCAATCAAGAAACGGTAGTTCACCTTGTGGGCCTTCTCAATTTCAGGAAGCATGTCCTTTTTCAATTTCTTCCCAACGGAAACCTCTGTTCTATTTTTACTTGAAAAGAGCTTCTCCTGCAAACAGGAGTAAAATTTGTTACGGGGCACGTGTACTCTGAATGAAGAAACCATGTTATCACAAATTAAACATATAATCAAAAAGTTGCTTGCATACATAGAGTTGTACAGAGACCATCTATGAAAAGAAACAGGCTTCATTGGCCAATACAAGATGACAGTTTAATATTTCATAAATTCTCGTATTTGTATAAAAAAGATTTAAGTTTCTGTTATTTCCACTATCGACTGAGATGCATGAACTCAATAGTCAAAAAAATCCAGTCGAACACTGCAATGAATGATCTTAAAATCCATAGTATGTTTCCTGATCAGAACAACTTTGACCAGGAGCTTTATGTTTACAGGCAAAAGATATGAATTCTCTGTACAAGCTAAACATCGCATAGCAATCATTCTAGAATTATCAATAATTATCCTTATTAAAGTTTTAGCAAGTGAACTCTATCTCCACAGCTTCACACATAAATGGTATTGGAGGCCTAATTTCCAAAAATTGAAGCCAAAACAATTTATTTTCTAAAAAAGAAGCAGACATGAGCATCGTTTGAAATAGATAGAGATTTAATGGTTAATTATTAAATTACTAAGCATATACAGTTATTCACCTTCACTCTTGTTATTTTTTAAATCTAGTTAGGTTGGTTATAGTATAACTAAACCATATCCACACCTAGGGCTACTCAACAACAGATACATTGCCTTAACCGACTGTTCCGACCCAAACCACATAGCAAATGGCGGGTTGTGGTTGGATGGGTTGTTCTTGGATTTAAGTTAAAAGAACCGTAATCAACAACCTCAACCGCTTAAGATGATATTGGGCTTAGTATTTGTTCTTTATAATTCCATTCAATAGAGGGAAACTTGTATTTGGAACAAATTGTATTCTTTTAAAGCTAACAAGCACCAAGCCTAGTTGTATGGCTAAGTTGTTAGTTTCGAAAGTGCAACTTTAATCAGAAATCCCAAGACCGTCTCTAAAAGATGTTTCTGGTCATCCCTTAGGATATTATAAGCAGACCTCTGGAATGACAAAATGAGACTCAGCATTATATACTAATTAATCAGTCTTCAAGCATCGGTTACAATCTCAAATTCCAAAAACTGGAAAGTGTATAGAAGTATTATTTTGTGATCATGTTCAATCATTTGCAAAACTAAAAGTATATTTATCATGTATTTCTGTTAAGTTTGATAATCAATGAGAGAAAAATGAATTCAAAGGTGGGATGTACACTTGTACTTTATATACCATTTGAACTAAGTCAAAAAATACAATGAGAATGCCTACTGCTAAACCCGCCAAACACAAAAGACCGCAAAAGTGTTGGCTTTCTGTATTTCAGACCAAAGTTGGGTTTACGACTCACAAAACCGCACACAATGAATCAGGTAAAAAAATGAAAATTTTGCCCAACCCATAGTGCATTCGATCTTATCCACACCTTAATTACTTCATAAAATGAGAATCTTGGAAATTAATTTATGAATATCTCCCACAGGGTTCTTCCGCAAAGACATTTTCTCATATCTACTATTACCAGTTCATTACCTGCGACACAAGCTAACTTACTTTCAGACTAAACTACATTATATCTTGCCCTTGGGAATCCGTTAGACAACACAAGTACACTAAATAATCATCAGTTCAAATTAGACACCCGGGGAGATCAAAAAATACACCCATGTATATGGATGCAGATCCATCATGACTTAAACAAGACTTTCCAGTAGTTAAATTTGAATCAACTAACAGCTTTAGATGGTCGAACGCAAACACCTATGAGATTTTTGTTCAAGCAAAGTACTCATGCATCTTAAAAGCAACACTAGTAAAAATTTATTGGTCCCTACTATCATAAAGAGAAGGAACAAGAAAAGCATCAGGCATTTACTCGAGAAATTGAAATGCGGTATGAAGAACTGACCACAATGAAGACTTACAGAAACACTCAGGAATTCATCTAAATTAGTTGCAACTGTTTCCCATTGATAAGATGAATGAGGAATTGGCGGAACATTCTTTCCTTTTCCTTTTGTCACCTCAACTTTTCTAATCTCTCTGTACAGTCGATGACCAATGATAGAATCATCTTCGTACCTACATAATGACAAACATTTTCACAAAATTCTCCAAGCATAATATTCAATGACTACAATACAATATTGGTGCTTGATAGTGGTGGAGGACCGAAAAAGCTGTGAGTGCAAAAATAAAAGCTGATATATAATTAAAGGAACCAAGGAGATATATATTACCAATATGAGATTCCATGAGAATCACCACCTATGCGTTCTTTGCGAAATAATGAAAGCGGAACACCATGTTTTATTGAGTCATCTATATAGTGTCTTATATCTTCTTGCTGCAAAATGTGACAACCACAGCCGATTTTGCATTACTAGCATTGAACATAACCAAAAGGAACTAAAAGTACGTAAACACTAAGTTAACCATGAAGAACGCAAAGTTGCCTGGCAACAAAGTATCTCTGAAATAAATAATAAATTAAAAAAAATTGAGTACATAATATTTCTCTCAGCAAAATGAACACTATCAGCCAGTGTGTTAAGGCTCATCGTACTAGATCAAGAAATAGCAATATGCCTTCAAATATTCACTTTCAATAACGAGATACAGAAGAAAGGAATTGTTGAGATAATATCTTGACTAAAATAGTGCTAAAGGGACTATGGATATGTAATACAACTTAATATTATTCTGGCTAATGAATTATTAGTCGTCTCATTGTTAAGCAAATTTACCAATCGGGTCACTTTTACATGTTTCTTATCCACAATGCCTCATATTTTAAATTCTTAAACACCTCCCTCCAAACATCTTTATCCATAATCAAAACACTAGTATCTTGGGCCCCAGGTCCAAGTGAGTAAAATGATTGTTTAAATCAGTTAAATAATGAATGCAGTAATAGTTAAGTTGTAACACTATTAACTCAACTGAATAATGTATTAGTTAAATTGATGAGGAAACAAATCAAGGATTACAAGAATTACAAGGGAACACAATTAATACCTCAACTCGAATATCACATAATGCCTTCAGAATCACCACTCTAACCCCAGGATCAAGTGAACTGTATGCTTCAACTTCAGCCCTAAAACAACAAAACTCAAAATCATGAGCATGCACAACTTGTGTCTCCTACATCGAAGTATCACCAAAACTATTTGGACTTTTGAGATACATTTGTACTCACCCATGTGATGAAACTATAGGCAGATCACCTTCTGCAACCTGCAATTAGACAAAATGAATAAAAGCAACAGCATTGTCAAAAAGATTGGCTTGACTGAATCTAGTCATTAAAACGATGTTCAAAGTTGAATAATCAGATTACCCAGTGCCACCAATCTCTCAATTTTCTGCATAGAACAGTGACCCAAGTACCATGTCCAAGTGCCATCCTAGTGACAGGGGGAATGGCCTATAGAAATGCAACAAAATTACATAAGAACCCCTGCTACAGTATCCATAAGGGATGGTAGCTCCAGCAACTTTTAAGAGATAATGTAGACATATAATCCCAAGGAAACTGAAACTAAAAGCAAGTCCATTAATTAGTTAACCGACAAGTCCAAATCCAACAACCAAAAGTAAGAAGTCTCAATAACTATTTCTACCTTCCCAAAAAGCTATGAAGAAAAAGTTTCTGATAGGTAAGATCAGTTACATTCATAATTAAGCCTCAACTCGTGACCCTGTGCCAACTGCCAACTTATCCCTAGTTATTCTTGTCTAGCATTAATGTCTCACGAAACTTCTTAATTTATCACACAATTTTCTTTCCCATCCCTACATCTTAAACATCAACACATTATTAAGGATCAACTTTCATTGTCCATTGATGTCGAGTTTACATAATCATTTAAATTTGACAAATAGGCTAAAAATTGCAGCCACGGTGTCAGTAGTTTGACACCCAGCAATCAATGTGCCAACCTTATAACCATAAAAATTTATACATGTATTTGATCTTACTCAGTACCAATAGACGGCAAAATATCAAGGCTCTTGAAAAAGAACTTTCTAGATTTAAATCTGGTTAAGGAAATGCAATACATTTCAGGAATAAGCAAAAATCTAACACAATTAAACATCTGACCAAGAGTATGTTGTCCTTTTCTTAATTTTTTTCCTACGGGGGTGGGGATAGCTTCATTGAATAAATTTATGAGACATTTAAGAAAAATATCCTTGCAAAACAGGAACTTCTTAAGGATTTGCAAAGATAATAAATACACTATCTGTTTGTATATAATTTATCATTACACGCAAAAAGCTATGTTCGGACATTCAGAATAGTTCTTCCCATTTAGTGTCTTAATATGTCGTCTTCAAATGATTTGAATGGATCTCCTTCAGAACTCATTCAATCCTTTGAGCATGGCCACCCAGAAATGACAAAAGTGATAACCCAATTCACTAGTATAGCACTCTACTTGCATGCATTTGGTAATTTTCAAAGACTATGGGATCTTCTCAAGTGAAGCAAAAACTAAAAAATAGCACCATTACTCGTCATCTTCTCCTAATTAGTATTAGAGAGAAACCTCCCCCGAATTCATTATAAGACGAGGATTATCACAAATTGCACTGGTATTCTAGAAACTACTGTATAGAAAAAGTATTCACAAAGAAGGAAACACAGATAGAAAATAGAAGACTCAAAGAATTAGCCAAAGCATTGACACAAAATGCCCAACCATATTCAGGATCCTTACTAAACAGTATGAACCAAATATAAGTTGCAGTTCAGTAAGCCACTTCCACAGATTATGAAACTAAGCAACAGGTACAACACAATTTACATATTCAGGAGCCAATGTAGAACAACATACTCTAAGATAAGACATCTAAACTTCTGAAAAGCCAACCATTTTAACACCAACCATTACCCTAACCTGATAAACAATGCGCATAAAAAAGTTCACAACTTTGCATAGAGAATCTCATAAAACCATTCCCAAGAAAGAGAAAATCAAACTAACCTTTAACAATGGCATATGTATATCCCCCAACGTATTATTTGGGCTAAGCAAAGCCGTCTCAAACTCCTCCGCAGAGAACTCCACTTTAATATTCAATAAAGGCCTAAAAACCTGCACCGCACAACAACAAATTATGCATTAGCCTCAAAACACCAAAATCTCACATAAAGTTCAAACATTTCTTTATCCTTTCCTCAAAGTCACACATACATTCAAGAAATTGAGAATGGCAGCCAACTGCCACATGGACCGTATATTCCACCGAGGCAACTGTGAGGGCTCCGGCTCTCCAACAAGCGGCGTAACTATCTTACTGCATTGCAACCTTAACTCCCCACCCTCCTCCCCATTCTCCTCCTCCTCTCCTCCCTCGTCTTCCTCACCTGAACCCTCCTCATCAGATTCCTCCTTCAATAGCCGCGAAGTCAATCTCTCCCTCCTCTTAGACTTCTTCTTCTTCCTCTCTGCCTCCGCCATCGAGGCCTCAGCCTCAGCCTCAGCCGCAGCCTGCAACCTTGCTGCCGCCCTTTGCGTGCATGCCCTCGAAGGCCTCTCCCTCCTCACTACTACACTAGTACTAGTACCACTACCATTATTGAGGCTAACACTGTCATTCTCCTTAATACTCTTATTCTTAGTGTTATTTTCAACATGAGGCTTTTTATTTTCAGTGTTCTTTGAGGAGTGGTGGTTTGGGGAGTGGATCGGAGAGGAGTGCTCAGACATGGTGGAGGGATCGGGTGCAGGAGGGTCTAGGTAAGGGTTACATGGGAGATCATTGGCTTGCATTGAAGCAACCCCAAGAATTCAAACCAAAAAAAGAAGGAATAATAAAGCTGGGGTTTTTACTAAAACAACAACAATAATAATGAGAATAATAATTATACAATTGAAGAAGAAGAGAATACTGCAAAAAATGACAAGGGCATAATCTAAAAAAATATATTTATAATTATTATAATATCGGACAAGAATTAAACACGGATAAATTACAAATGGTGGGTTTTGGAGTTCTCACTGTTTGAAAGGGGGAGAGAATTATGTGAAAGAGAGACGAAGAAGAGGACAGAGTGGTAAAATTGGAAGAAAATTGGATTTTGTGAATAGGATGTGGGGGGTAAAAACTACAATGAAAAAGGTTAATGAGGGGTGAAAAAGGTCAATTAGGGATTTGAGGGACTGATTTTGACCTGGAAAAACACTTCTCGAGAGAAGAAATGAAGGGGATTGATTACTGGAAATCTATTTCTTTTAGTTTGGGTTAAAGCCGCTTGAGGGTTTCTGTATTATTTGAAGAGCGTCGTAATTGGAGACGGCGTCAATAAGGTTTTACTTTCTTCGAAGTGTAATTTAAGTCTAGATCGTGTCTTGTGCTATTTTTCGAATCCAAACTATCCTTCACAGAATCCTTTTTATGTTCAAAGTAACGTAAGGTAGTACAGGTGGCATATTTATGTCATTGCAAAAAGGAAAATTATTTCATCAGCAAAAGTTTTTAACATATTTTTTGGTCCAAAGAAAAAAGGTAAAAAAGGTTTTGTGCCCTAGGTAACTAAAACGCCGAGTGGGTGTCAGAACGGGAGCGCGAGAGCGAGATAGATTAAAATTTTAGAATATGAGAGCGCCTATAGAACATCTATTAAAATAATTATTAATAATATGAAGTAATTAATTTATGGTATTAAAATAAGAAATATATAATAAAGAGATAAGTTTTACCTACATTTTTAAAAGAATTAAGAGCAAAATGTATGTCATTCAACTAGTAAGTAGAGTTTATTTGGTTAGATAAGAAGTGAAAAAAATACTACAAGTTGAGTTAATAATTTGGTTAGATAAGAAGTGAAAAAATTAAAATATGAATACTTATACATTTATTTCCTTGAAAATAGTGACTGAAACGATATCAGTAGTGTCTTACTTTAAGATAATAATCTCATTTAAAAAAATAGAATTCAGTTAAGTGACATACCAAAACAAAAAATCATGAGGATAAAAATTTAAGGACGAAGGAAGTATTATTTTTGTTAATTTACATATTCATTAGAAAATAAACCCTTAAAGTTTACAAAATAAAGTTACAAGTATTATTTGTGTTATTTTTTTGTGTGGTTGTAAATTGTAATGCTTCCAAGTTATAAGTATTTGTAAATTACAAAATAAACGAATAAACTTTACAAAATCTATGTAAAAATTTCACTTTATGTCAAAATTCGTATAAATTGTCTGGTGCATGTTCTTTGTAAAGATAATGCACGCTCTATCAAAATTAAAACGGCGCTCTATATATAATAAATTCGTGTTCCTAAAATTATAAATTCGCGCTCCAAATATTATAAATTTGCGCTCTCACTTTAAATAATTCGCGATTTTTGAATTTTGCAAATGCTCTCCGATTCGCGAATTCGGAGCTCGTCGACACCCCGAGTGCGCGAATTTAGTTACCTAGTTTGTGCCTATATAGGAGCTTAATTCAAAAAAACTAACTAAATATTTAGAAGAAATTACAAATTGTGGCTAGTAATAATCAACATAATATACTCAAATTACATTAAAAAAAAAAATCCACGAAATGAATGACTTGGGTTGGTTGTTTGTCTCGCTTTTCAGAGAGCACCGAGAAGTCAAATAAACAAAAAAAATTATATACTTTTAAAAATAAACTAGATTCTCTTAGTTTTCATAATTAATCTCATCTCTAAAAAATCTACTTTGATCTGGATAATTTTTAAACTACTTGATACATGAATCAAATATGGACATTTAGCGACCTTCAAGGCTAAGATAAATCCAAATAACCGGAACGTCAGGTACAATCTAATGTCCCGATCCCATAAGAGGCTCACTCAAATCTCAGACGCTACCTAAGATTTTCGCTCCACCCAACGATCATATCACTCCTTCCGACGAGGCTCAAGCTCGCACCTTATATACAAGGTTTGCTTCATTATGAGGACAACTATGTCCAGGTTCACCACAAACAGCGACAAATCTCTTTGACAACTATAATTCCAACCATTGTAGAATAATGAGAATGTGCATGGTAATAACCCATGAATCATGTAGATCATGCCATTTAAATAGAGATTTCTCTTCCTTCCAAAAATGATCCCTCTTCGGGTATAAATACCTCCAATATATCACACCTTAAAACTCGATACTCTATTACATACCTAATTATTTTTTCTTATAAGTTCCAGTATATAGTTATTGACTTAGCAACGGAGGAGGCTCTGCCAAAATAATATATATAGGTTTGTATTTTCCTTGTTTTGTAGGAACTTGACGTCCACCTGAATAAATTCATGTGTGTATTTTTCTTATTTTGTAGAAACTTCACGTACAAGTACCGTTTACAAAAGCGGAGTCGATCAAATCTCTGGAGATTTTGATCCTGATACAAATATTCGCACCAGTTGGCACCGTCTATGGGAAATTGATTGAAATTCCCGTAAAAAGAAAAACACCTCCAGCCTTAGATAGCTATGGTAACCACCAAACAAGGTACAATTTATGGGTTCGTCTCGCTTCTAAGCAACCCCACGTGTAGCAGTTCCATATTGTGGGACTGACCCTCGCTACTTAATTCTTAATGTTGAATTGGTCTTAAGGGTCGTGGGTTGCCTATACTCGATTCCTACATCACATATAATTTTTTAAGAAAAGACATATATGTTATATTGTTGTGATTTGAACTTAAAACAATGATATCTTTTTCTTTTATGTTTGAATGTTGTGTATGGTAAATGACAACTTTATCTTTCCACCAATGACAGCCAGTAAACTTTTTAAAGGGAAACACATTATCATGCAAAATGTCAAATAAATTATATTTTTAAGGTGCAAAGTGCTAAAGTTATTAAGTCGAGGTGGAAAGTGTCAAAGTTCATATTTTCATAGTGCAAATTAAGTGTCAACATTCTATATTTTCAGGGCGCATATTGCCAAAATATATATTTTCAAGGTGCAAAATATCAAATATATTCAAAAATAACTATTATACCCTTCCTCTAATGAATTTTCTCAACAGAACACAAATTAGGGTTTAAATTGCCAAATGAATTGTATTTCCAGGATGCGAAGTATTAAAATTTTATAGTTGAAGTGCAAAGGTCAAAACCCTGCAAATGTCAACTAAACACCATTTTTGTTCAGAAAAGCATGTTGAATGATATAATTTTACCAACTAAACCCACGTAAGGTTTTGTAACTTTTTATAATAAAAATGGATAAATCATATTTTAAAATCAAGGTTTTGGCTTCAGAAAATGTTTTGAGATTTAAGGCAAATTTTGGAATATTTGAAAAGAAAATTTTGATTGAATTAGCAAAAGACGAAACACGATTTTTCTTAAAAAAAAAAAGCTTTTCGAGAGAAATAATTTTACCAATTAAACACATTTAAAGCTTTGTAACTTTTTATATGAAAATGGATAAATATTATTTTAAAATCAAGGTTTTGGCTTCAAAAATAGTTTGAGAATTAAGGAAAAATTTGGAGAATATTTGAAAAAAAAACAAAAAAAAAAATAGGAGGAATTGCTCTTAATTGCTCTTAATTTAAATAATTATCAAAGGTGGACCTAATGGACCTCAATCTTTTTTTCCTAGAAAATTTGGCTGTTCACTTGGTGTTTGAGCCTCTAATGGGTTCTCTCTTCCTTCAATATTGGGCTTGAACTTCAATATACTTGATTCTTCAATTAAAGTTTTGGATCTTCAAAATAAGTTAATCATGGTAAGAAGTTAGTCTCAATTTAATAAAACAAGATTAGTCCAAATATGGGTTAAATACCACTTTTGATCTTACTTATGTATTTTTTTTACTGTTTTGTCCTCTTTATATTTTTTTTAACATTTTAATCTCCACTATCAATGATTTAATTCATAGTAGTTCTTCTCAGACGATTTCAGGGTGACTCCGACGTCACATGATTTGCACGTGACTAACATGAGGGTTTTTTTGGGAAATTCACAAAATATCAGGATTTTTGTGAAGGACTACAATTAAATAAATAATTGATAGTAGGGATTAAAATGTTAAGAAAAACATAAGGGGGATCAAACTGTAAAAAAAAGTATATAAGGAGGATGAAAAGTGATATTCACCCATCCAAATAAATAATTGTATTTTATCATCATAAATCGAAATGAACCTTTCGGCTAATAGTATTGTTATGCCATTATTTTTTTCCAAAGAGGAAATATATTAGCCAATGAGGTAATAGCCCAATGGTAATCAATAACGAATTAATTGAGGTTTCAGTGGGTTCAACTCCCACTAATATTGATTTTCCTTTAGTTTAATACTAGTGTTTGATAGTGATTTATTATTCGAATTCTTTGTACTTAGGTAGTTATTGAAATAATTTTTGATTTAATGATTGATGATAAATGTATTTAAAAAAAAAGAAAATATATTAGAAAAAGAAAAAGGAAAGAGAGAAGCAAAATTATTCTATGCATTTTAATAGAACAAATATGAATCAATTTTGGTTCTGTTTGACTTTGTTTTGGCGTTTCAATATTTGTTTGAAAATTTTCGATCATACATATGAAATACAATTTGGTTTGGCAATGGTTGAAATTTGAGATAACAAAATAATAGTTAATGAATTTGAGAATTTAAGACGTTGTTTGAATTGGTATGTTTCGGATGTTGGTCTACATGTTAGAAACGTAAATAACATGTGTTAAATCAATGATTCAAGGTTTGATATATTATATCATATTGTGTTGTGATTGAAACGATGATTGCATTATTATTATTATTATCAAGGATTTACATATATAGTTAATAATAATAGTAGGTACATGTGAATTAGTTATCGATGAATTCTTTTATTTCATAATTGACTAGATATTCAAAAAAACAATTTAGTTAAAATAATTTTATTCTTTATATAATTGATATAAAAAAAAAAAAAATCCCACAATCATTACAAATGTTTGGCTAATTACACATTCATTATGATTAATTACTAACACACAATCCGAAAACGATTTAGTTTAATGAAATACACATATATGAGATATGGTTTGCAGAGATTTATAGATGTTGTGGTTTGAATACAAAGTAGGTAGGTACATATAATATTAATTAATGACTGAGATAATGATTGATGTTATATTAAATTAAACGGTTGATTAAATCATACAATTGAGACAATAATTTAGATCATATTTGTTTTTCTCCTATACAAATGCAAGAAAATTAAAACGAAATAAAAACCACGTGCCGCTCTAAGGAACCATAAAGGCAATCAAATCACAGGATGGCATAAAAGAAGCCTAAACTTTAACTCATCTTTTTCTTTATACATGTGATAATCACAAACAAATGTATCAAATTCAGATGTGTAAGAGAATAATATCAACTACAAAAGCTCCAATAACAACAAACATTGCAAAATATAAGTTAGACAAAATTCATGAACTGCAAGAACAAAAATGAACTCAAAATAAAGAAAATCTCATATGAACATCTCAAAAAACTCGCTTTAGAAGGAGCCAAGGAAGATGCAGGACCTGGGGACACAACACTCGAAGCATTTTCCTTAGCGCACGAGTAATTGCAACGACTTGGACGAACAATCCTGTAAACTCCACTGTTTGTGAGAAGAAAAACATCCTTCTTGTTATCTTCACCAAACGAAAAAATGTAGCTCAAAGCAGGAACAGAACTTTCAGGACTGAACGTGCAGTTTAAAGGAGAGTCGTGTGCGCAATTAAACGCAACCTTGCTACTAGTAAAGTTCCCACTATTGATGGGATTCTCACTGCCTCCCCATATAGCACCTGCATAAAGATCTGCAAACAGATACCTGCAAATCGAGCTCTCATATTTTCAGTAACAAATTTAGAATATAAGCGGAAACACTATTTGCACTCTCAACTCTTTTGTATTTACAATTGCTCCTTCCAGCTATATAAATCATAGCAGTTTGCAACATTTGACCCATTCGACAGTGACAGAAGTTAGGTGCAAAAGAGCTAAATGCAAAAATACCCCTTGTGCTTTGCCTAATTATATAAAAAACTTGCGTTAGTTTTATTAGCTACCCCCCCTCCCCTCCCTCCCCCCGGTGTACCCTTTTTTTTAGCGAAAAACCCATTTGAAATTCCTTCATAAATCATAGGGAGGTTGTTGTCAATTTTTAAGTGAACAGGGGGGTTATTGCCAATTTTCAAAGTTAACAGGGGGATTATTGCCAATTTTTAGGTGAACATGGGTGTTTTTGCATCCTTCGGTGGGGGTATAATTGTCATTTTGGCTTGGGAGGAGTTTTTTTGCTAAGTAACACTGGGATTCTTTATAATTAGGCAAAGCATAGGGGGTATTGTTGCATTTCACATGGTGACAATTGATAGTAAATTAGGGAGTGAAGTGCAATACGATTGAAGTTTAGGGGGTAAAGTGGATTTTCTTTTACAAGATTTTTAGTGTTCAATTAACATCAAGATATGTGCCCACCGCCGAACGGTCAAGGTTGTGAACGGCAATAATTCAAAAGCTTGAAGGGGGCAAGCGCAATTCCAAAACAGTTAAGGGGGTAAAGTGTAAGACGATTCAAAGTAAAGGAGCAATGTGCAATTTTCCCAATGATATATACACATTTTATGCACAATATTTTTAGGTCTATATGTGTCTTTGGGTCTTTTACTCGAGCAATTTTTTTGTTTTTTCTAGCAGTTATGGTTTGACTTACCTTCCATACATACAAGGATCAGTCATGGACCTATAGATATAGCCACCTGTAATTGATGCTGAGCCTTCATTTGAGTTCACTTCAGAGTGATTATATCCCATAACAGGGAATATTGGCCTTATCGACCCTGACGAAGTATTCCCACCTGGCGAACGGAGAGAAGTATAGCCATAAGGACCCTCATACACATGCCATCCATAATTTCCTTCCTTTGTAATCAAATCCACCTCTTCATATTGATCCTATTGAAAATATTACAGCAACTTTAATGTAATCATCTATATGTTTGTGGAAATACTGAGAATGGTAACCTACAAAAGTTATTGAAGAGTACCTGGCCTACGTCTGCACATAAAAAGTACGAAGGCCTTTCAGAATCAAAACTGCAGCGCCAAGGATTTCGTAGTCCTAGAGCCCATATTTCTTTCTGGGATTCTTTATCATTAGCAAATGGATTGTCTTTGGGGATAGAATAGTTTCCCCACAAACCAAGCTGACTAACTTCATTTCCACCTGTCAAATAGGTCCCCAAAAAGAGGGGAAAAAAGATCAAGAATTTAACAATAAAGTACATGTTTCATTGTTTTAATTTTAGATGAAACTTTTAAGATGTTTATCTTGAAGAGGGCAAGTAGTATATTCGAAAAAATCTCAAAACAACAATTGAAAACCAAGGTTTGTTCTTCATTTTTTATACACCAAAAAGTTTCAAGAGTAGTCAACCGATTATGAAACTTAGGAAAGAACAAGCAATTGAATTGTTGGCTATATTAAATGTCATAAGTTCAGTCTCCAATAACTAATTATGATCAATGAGAATGTATTTTATGTATTTGAACTATATAACAAGAATGACTCACTCGGTACTTTATCGATGTCGAACCTCATAATCTTCCCAAGCAAAGATTTCTTGTTTTGTGCAAAATTATACGGATCTCCTACACCCCCACCATCTCCCATCATAAAGTACAAATACCCATCGCTAGGCCCAAAAAGAATTTGGCCCCCATGGTGTGACGTAAACGGGAGACCCATCGTAAATATCCTCCTAACTTCCGATGGGTTAGCACCCGTTGCCTAATAAAAACAAGATAACAATGCACTCACACCAAATAAAAAAAAAAGGTAAATTTGAAAAACTATAAATAAGATTTTATGCATATATATACCAACGAAGGCTGGGACGCGGTACCATTAACAGTGTACTCAGCTATAACACTTTGAAACTGACAAGGCTGTGCACCATTGTCAGGACCTAATGTCGAGGGATCACAATTCACATCGGAATTACACGCACATCTTCCTGCACAATTAGGCCATTTGGCCTTATCACAACTGAACGAAACAAAGAACCGACCATTTTCCGTAAATCTCGGATGAAATGCAATACCCATCATTCCAAACTCCGTATCAAAGTGAACTTCATCAGTTAAGTCGAGAAAAGCGTGAGATTGATCGAGCAATAATGGCTGCCCTGACCCTTGGTTAGGAATAGTTGCCAACCAAATCTTACCTTGTTGGTTCGAGAAAAAAGCTCGGTTAGAGCCATCTGGGTGAGGAACCATGTTTAGATACGACATATTCCCGATCTTCTCGAGGCATATACCGCTAGGAGGGCTTGGAGGGGAGGTATTATTCAGTGTGACAGGCTCACCGCTATAGCATGTTGATTCACCATCAGAAGCTCCACCGAAAGTATCACAAAAATCGCTTTGGGATTGCCAGAGATCGGTCAATTTGGTGGAGTTCGAGTTTGGTGGTACTACCCCACCTTTTAATGAAGAGGCAAAGGGTGAATGCAACATAGATATGTTTTGACAAGTATTCCATACTTGTGAACAAAAGTTATTTGTATCTTGGTTAGATTGTGTTGAGTTTGAGGTCACGGTAGAGTTGCATAGAACTGGGACTTCTCTAGGAACAGAATCAACTCTATAAAGCTCAGCTGAAAATTGATCACATCTCTGTATAGAAAAATTCATGTACATTCATATCAAAATATGAGCTTTTGTTTTGAAATCAAATGAAAGGAAGTAGATTCTTACAGCACAAAGGATAGATTTGAGAAGAGAAGCACAAGCAGAATCTGAAATATTAATGGATTGAAATTGACTTCTTATATGCAAATCATCAGCAGAGTTGCAGCATGTAGTACCATTGTAAGAACAAAACTGCAGATGGGTGGTATTAGGAGTAAAGGGTGCTCCTAAAACAACAAGAAAGAATTAAACTCAGAATTATTTTTTTGTGATTGAAAAAAATTAGATAACTTGCTTCAGAATATTCAGAACAACAATCAAACAGTTGGAGTTCATTAAAACTTACTTGAATCAGTACATAGAGGCAGTGCAAAACAAGGATGAAGAAACTGTAGCAAGATTAAGAAGGAGAAAATCTTGAAATGACCCCACCCCATATTTCCAAATTTAGACAATTATGAAATCCCTTTCAAGAACTACATGAAAGATGCTAAAAAAATAGACAATCTCACTTTTGAACAAAGAATTTTTTTTTACTCATAACCCAAAAATGTTTTCTTGGTCTCAAACCTCCATCCCTACTAATTCTCCCACCTTCTATTATTGGTCTTCTTAAAAGACATTATTAAATATATACTACTAATAGATAGAAACAAAAAGCCACCATATTTATCCAACAAAATTTCTTTAAAGTTCGTGGCCGTTTTCTCTTTCTCACATATGCATTTGACATTTTGGCTTGTTAATATAAATGGGTCCGTCATCAATTTGCAGTTGGCAATCTATGTAGTTGACTTCATTTATTGAATTTATTGGGTAGGTTTGTTTTCCTCTTAAAAACTCAGATTGGCTGTATCTTTTTATATTTGTTGGTTGAATATTTCATGTGTCTTGTGTTCACGTTTCACGTTTCACGTTAACCCCACACCCATATTTTAATTTTTATGTAGCTTTCAAACATAAACAAATCAAGAAAACCCGGATGTATAAAGTAGATTCTTAGAACTTAAATGTGTAAATCGGATATTGTTGATTCTTGTCTGAAAACAAATGTGAAATAAAGACAGGTATGTATATATCAAATCCCGGTGATGACTTTATTTATAGGGAAAATTACAAAAATATCCCTCATATTTAATATAATTATACAGAGACCATCCTTCATGTTTTGAAACATTAGGGCCTGTTTGTTTGGAGTTTGGGAAAGTAGTTTGGGAGAGTAGTGAAAGTTTGTGAAATAATCTCAATTTACGTAATGTTATTTGTTTGGGTTTTGAAAGAGTGGTTTGAGAAATAAAGTAGGTGTAGTTTTTTTGGAAGAGTTAGGTTGTAGGTGTAAGATGTGTAAGACTTTATGTCAAATCATGTTTATTATGTAAAATAAATTATGTAAGAGATATGTTAATTTATGTCAAATCAAAGTAGAATTTGTATAGATTTTGTTTAGAGATAAGAAAATTGTTGTTTGTTTGGCTTTTGAGAGAGTAGTTTGAGAAAATTAATGAATGAAAAATTTATTTCATAAAGTAGAAAACATGTTTGTTTGGCATTTTTCAAACATAAAAAAAATTTGGGAAACACCAAACAAACAAGCCCTATATAAGGTCAAACTTCCGTTTAGAAAAAACTAACATAATTATTGAAATTATAAAAATTGCCCCTCTGTTATTTTGGATTGTCACTATTACACCCCTAGAATTACGAACACATTAACACAAACCCCTTGCATGGCAAAGTATATTACACACATCACCCCTAATGTTTGAGATTTCTTACAGGGTACGTATTTCCATCCAGAAATTAAGTCAAAGTCAAACCATGGGTACTTTGATATTCAAAACAAAATAAACTTAAATGATATTCCGTGAAAATTAACACCGTAATGAGTAACCAAAAACGAATATCCATTATCTTCGAGATAGTTTAATTAGTAATTTCTCCAGCATAAAGGGTGATTAGTATAATAAATATGAGAGATAACTTATTTATAATAATAGTTTTATTGGTTGCAACAATGTTTGTTTTTTTAGTGTCTACTTTGTTGACTATGCACGACAAATTATAATTTGTAATTGACCGAATACTATCAGAAAATAATGAGATGATTAAGCCATTTGGAATATCTTTTGTTGTCACGACAGGGTGTTGGGAATATGCTTCGGTTTATTTGGAGAGGAAGGTGTCATGTTGATTGGGTGTCATATAATGTGTTATTAATCGTAATTGATGAATATTTTTTCCTTTGCATGTGTATGTTTGTCAATTTTTGTGAGTCTGCTTGAATATAATTATATTTTTTTTTGTTTCCCACGAGTTATATATAATTATATGCTCTTTAATAACAAAAGTAATTATTTTATCATTTAAAATTAAAAAATAATAAAGTTTTAAGTGTTTTTTCCCTCAAAATGGAATAATACCCAATTCTATGAAATAATAAAATGAGATAACATTTTTAATACTTATAGATAAGTGATTACATGTTTTATTGAGTTTTAATATGTTGGGGGATAGTTAGATGTATTTATATTAATACAAGGGAGCTATATGTTAATAGATATGAGCGATAATTGACATTCACTCACCTTAAGGTTTGGTAAAATTACAGAAACTTCCCATGAGTACCAATAAACAAAGAACTCCTATCTAATAACTAAAAGACACCCTGTCCTATCCTTGATATTACTAGTAAAGATAATGTCAAAATTAGACAAAATTACAGAGTCGATCCCAAACTGATTGTCAATTGTGGTTTTCGTCCTAAGTTGTACCACCTCGTGGAATTTTTTCAAATAATTTAAAAGTTTGCCTTAAATTCATCCAACCATTAAACTTTTGACGAGAACTACCGTTAAGTTGCTATGTTTGTGATACATGTGTTAAATCTTGATCTTGACTTGGTAAACAACTCCAACATGAACAGTAGTCAAAATTGAATTATTTGTCCCAAAATTAATTGTCTATTATGGCTTTCGTCCCAAACTAATCACCCTTAGAAAACACATGTGACGTGCACATATGCATTTCCCGGTGAGCAAAATTGGTTTAAAATCGTTTGAGAGTGGATGAGAAAGTGCTTATTTTCTACTGATGGGTTGTAAAATGGCAAAAGATGTAATTTTGGAGGGTTGAAGTGCACTTTTCCCTAATCCTAAACTTCTAACTAACTAAAAGTCCGTGATAAGTGATGACATACCTTCAGATTTTTTTATTCCTTCTAAATCATATCCAAAAAAAATAGAATAATTATAATATCAATATACCGAAGTCCCAGTTTCCATATAACTTCTTGAAATTCTCCAACTGTATGTCAGATTTAAATTTTTTACATTTTTAATTAAAAAAAGATTAATTATGACAATAATATGACCTACCAATACCATAATCCAAAACCTACTAGGAAAATCATACCAATTCTATCTGGACTAGAACACTAGTATATATAATAAATATAAATATAAATAGATTACCCACAAAACCAACAATTAAAGTGAATTCCATTCCAAAAATTCATATATACTAATATTCTGTATAATCAATGGCGGCGTACTTAAGCGAGGATTTGGTTCTTGAAATCATATCATGGTTGCCCATAAAAAAGGTAATTCAATGCAAGTCCCTAAACAAAACTATATGCCACTGCATCTCCAATCCAAAATTCGCAAACAAACGCGCCCTCCAATGGAATCAGGAGCAAAGTGTCAAAACCCTCTTCCACTTCTCCGCTTACAAACCCAAAATCTTCTCAAAAATTGGTTTAAACGACACAACTAGAATTTTTGGAAGCACATGGCATTGTATTAGGATCATGGCCTCATGCAACGGCCTTCTTCTTCTCTTAATTTATAATGCCTACTATGTTTTCAATCCTATCACGGGTGGGATAGCGTTTGTCATGTCATATAACATGGAAAACAGAAATTTGCTAACCGGGCTCCCCGATTTGGTCGGTTTGGTCGTCGACATCGACATGGGCTTCAAGTTGGTACAAGCATATCATGCGAGAACACAAAATGAAGTGAGATTTAAAGTTGTCACTTCTGAAACTACTGATTCCATAACCAATTGGAGTTTTCCTTGTCCGGGATTCGATGGTTTTGCTGGTGATTATAAGCTTAAACCGGTCGATTTAGATGGGGATCTACATTGGCTTGGAAAGAACGGACACAAAATACTAGCGTTCGACGTAGAGAAGAAAAAGATTAGAATCATCAACGGACCTGGTACAATAATTGAGGAAATCGGAGAAGACATATGGTTTGGAGTTGCTCGTGGATCGCTTTCTTTTGTTTGTACTTTGCCGCAAGAAATCAGAATCCTTACTTACGATTACCCGAACGATAACTGGCAAATCGTGCATAGCTATGCACTTGTCCTTGAGGACATTCGGAAAAGTGTTCCGGTGTTTTACGACGGGCGACGCCTGTTTTATCAGATGTTTAAAACGGATATAGATAGACAAATTTACATGCTGGATGAGTCCAAGCGTAAGTGGAGAAAGAGAGTAATGGTGTCGGAATGGTGTGATGCCAATCAGATTTTTGTTCCATTTTGTCCCACATTGGCTAAGGTGTCCGACCAATATCTACATACTCTTAATTTACACTCTGATGCTCTTGTTAGGTTGGTTAATAACGACCTCCTTTCATTGCAAAGGTTCTTTCAAAAGTCGTAGAATCGGCTAAATCGCGAAAATCGTCCCTTATGTAGAATTGTTTAGGTTGTACCTCCTGAATTGTTCCAATTTCATGTAAGGGATTTTATTTGTTTCTTCAGTACATTACTTGAACCACCAGAAGCAACTCACTTATCAGTATAGTGTTAGCATTACCCATAGATGATTGATTCATTTTTAAAAAAAAAATGATACTAATTAAGATGTTAAAATGGCTTACAATTGTGCCAACAGCTAAATTGGAATAAACACATTGTGCATTAGCTAGCAAGGATTATATTTGTGAAAACTAAGACAGTTATTATTTTATACTCTAATTATACAAAAAGCCTTATAAATATGTCACATAGTATTTATGTTCACCTACACTACATATACACTAATATGAAAACAAAATAACTTGTAGTACCAAGTACACACACTCACTATATCAGCAGTACTGGAGATTATAGAAACAAAATCATTTACAGAAACTACTCATTCTAAATCAACCGTAAGTCTACTCCGCCTACTACTCGAAAGCCTCTGAAGCACGACATGTGTATAGAAATTTCTCGTACGAAAAAACAAAACCAAAGCAACTAGGAAACCAGAGAAAGTAACACATCCCATAATAATAAACGCCAACATAAAACACCGGCTTCCACTGCATGTCGACTTTTCCATAAAAGCCGCTTCCTTGTCATAAATATAACCCACAACCCTAACGGAAAGAACATAAGATCCAATCGGACCCGCAATTGTAACAGTATTAAATATCGTCCCCAAATGCAATTTACCGAAAATATCAGAAGCAATGGTTGGCATTAAAGACCACTGTGATCCATAACAAACACCAACTACAACCGAACCTGCGTACAAAGCACCTGGCAAACCAGAAGCAATAACAGCATGGCCTATGCTCATAACCGCTAGTGTTATTACAATAAACAACGGTCTTGGACAACCTTTGACGTGCAAGAAATAATCGGAAATATAACCAGCTCCAAATCGACCAAGAAAATTCCAAATGCTCCATAAAGAAACTAAAGTATTGATCTCCAAGCTAGTGTAGCCTAGAGATTCACCTATTTGGCTCATATTATTCACCGTGGCCAAACCCGATCCCATAGCACACACAGTTGTGAAGAACAAACACCAGAAACTTAATGTTCCCATTGCTTGTAATAGATTTAGGTCTTCTCCATTATTCGTTTCAGTACCATCTGAGATCTCACGGTATTCGCCAGGATCTTGTTCAACCGGTGGGTCCCTCTCGTTTGCAAATTGATTATGCTCGAGAAGGGACTTAAGGAGTTTGTATGACTTGTACCTTTGGGCTTTAATTGCAATGAAAACAGGGGACACAAGTAATAAGATGAGTACTATGAAAGTGAAGACGTATACTGAGAGTTTTAACTTGAAAATGTTTTGGATGATTATTACGGCGGCTAGATATGCAGCTAGAATAACGGCTAGAAAAGAGAAATCGTTCAAGTGTTTCTTCTCATCTTCTTGGTTTGTCTTGTATATTTTTACGAATCCCATAAGTAGAAGTGAAGTGATGGTGGGCAACAATGATAACAGCAACAGATATGAACTAGGTTTGTTATTGAAAATTGTTTGATATACTTGAATCAATATGGCTCCACTCAAACCTAGAAACCCCTACCAAAAGTCAAGAGATTAAATTAGACTTCAATTGTCAATGTAGGTAAATATATAAGATGAAAATCAAACCAACCAACTCGATACTCGACTTGAGTTCATTCGATAAAAACTTGTTTGACCTTGGGTTTATTATACATATTAAACAAGCTTGAACGATATTTTTCATTTGAAAGGATTCGAGCTCAACACAATAAGCTAAAATTTGATAAACTCAAGTAAAAATTGATAAAATACATGTAAAATTATCAAGTTACATGATAAAAGCTTGCTTGAGTTTAATTTGCTCCGCAACAATTTCAACCTCGATATAAAATTCAAACTAAACTTGAATGATTAATGTTCTACGCTACTCGTTTAAATCCCTGGAGGTAAATAGCAAAAGTAAGAAGACATTTAACAATTTATAAAAAGGGCTCAAATTTGAAAGATAACATTTATCGATTCAATAAAGCTTAAAATTTTGACATTTTACCTTCATGATCCCAACAATTGTGCCATTATAATTAGGGAAATTATGCACGCCAGTAACCACATTAGCCGTGTTAAAGAAAGTCGAGGCGTGCGCCGCTAGCAGCATGTACAAGCACATCACTGCCACAGGCGGCGGCGGAAGCGCTCCGGTGACGGTAAGCCACATAAGAAAATAACCCAGAAAGCACTGCGCCGCCCCCGCCAGAAGAACCACCCAAGGGGCGGCGGAGGAGTAGAGGAGCCCGGCGAGCAACCCGAAATTGGCGCCGATGTCTTTGAAGACAGAAATAGTGTCGAGCGTTGATTGGTTGTAATTTTGGGTGGATTTTAAGATCGGGGAATAGATACTGAAGGTGTAGAGTGAGCCGCTGGTGCACTGGATCCAAACACTGGCGGCAGTGGTCACCCATTTGTTCTTGATTAAGGATTTTCGACTTGGGTTGTAATCTGATTCCATGTTTTTGTAAAAATATTTATCGGAATTTGTTACCAGAATGATGAAATCAAACCATCGGGGAAAACTGCTGTGCGTGTGTGTGACTTCTTGTTCTTGGAAAGATATTTTTCCAATTTCTCCTTTCTGGAGGACCAAAACATGAGATGAAAGTTCTCTCGGAAAAGCACGTGGCGGTTGGCATATGTTTAAGGTGAAGAATTACATTTTACCCCCTGGAGTTTTGGTGGAAAGTTATTGGCTGCATCATTGACCTAATGCAGGACTCATGGGTTCATATAAATCGGTGTTGATTAGGTTTATATTAATTGATCTCGGTTCGACTTCGATCGATCTTGGTTTGTTAAGTATTTTCAAATAAAATTTTGAAATTTTATTTGGATAGAATTTGGATGTTTAATTTTATGGGTTTTGAAATCTGAAATATGAATAAGTTGGATTTAAAAGAGAAAATAAGAGGTAGATATCAATATTTATGATATTTATTAAAAAAAAATGTGATAAATGTGATAAATTTAAAATTCTATTACATTTCAGAATATGGATCAAAACCGGATTTGAATTTGGCTTGAGATGAAATTAGATATAAATGAATTTGTTTCATCCTATTTTCGTCGGGTAAGACCTATGACAACATATATTCATGAAAATTTAAATATTACACGAATATATTTTTCAAGTGATACGTCTCATCATTTTTACCTGTCAATCCTAATGTGGATTTTTTAAAACTAAAATAGAGGACACATGTTATTTAAAAATGCTATTGTATATTTTATGTGGGATCTAAGTTATGCACAATTTATAAGACCCCAACCAGGTTGTGTAAGGGCAACTCCAATAGAGCAATCAAATCTTATAATCACCATTTTGATCGCCGGGAGTAAAAAGAAATGGAGCTTCAATGGAGTCATCAACTCTAAATCATTTTGATGTTAAAAGCTCCTTGTCATCAAATATAGGGGCAATGGAGCATGCCATCAAGATTTGGTTGGAGAAATTTTCAGCCTCCAACCGCTATCCAACGAACATATTTTTGAAAAGAAAGATTGTACAAATTGGACAAAACATTCAACAAAAAATAAAAAAGATTGTATAAATTGGACAAAACATTCAAACCACATAAATATAAATAAAATACTACTACATTTTACGAAAATCCCTCTGAAATCAGTTTAGTAAACTGGGATAAAAATGGACTGAATTACAGTTTGTTTAGTTGTCAAGAATTGTGAACATATTTTTAGAAAGAAAAAAATGTTGCTATTTTTCTACAAATTAGCAAAACATTCAACAAAAAATTCACAACACGGAAATAAAAATAAAAAACTATTACATTTTATGAAAATCCCTCGGAAAATCAGAAGTTTAGTTTAGTTAATTGGGATAAAAATGGACTGAATTTATAGCTTGTTTGGTTGTCAAGAAAATGAGGGAAAGTTGTAGGAAAAGGAAGAGAAAGGAAAGGAAAAAGAAAATAAAGTCATTTTCATGTACATATTTGGTTGTCTTTTATTGCAGATGTTTGATTGTTAAGAAAGTTTAGGAAAATAATATTTTCAATAAATATATTTGTTTGATTATAAATATTTTCAAAATTGTAACACATATTAAAAGTGATTGCAAAATAAAAATTATCAAATTAATCTTTAGAAAATATAAAGTACTAGTTGAGTTATGGAAGCAAATAAAAACTAACAATAATGAAATAAAATAAATTAAAATAGCTTAAAATAAATTATAAAAATCATGTTTCTTCTTTTATAAAATATTATATGGATATTAACTTTATTATAAATTAATTTGATGCTATTGTATATTTTTATTTATCAAATTTGTATCAATTTTGAAAATTGAAGATAATGTTTTAGTTCATCTATATTACTAAATCAGAAATACTCACAAAAAAAAAAAAACAATATAGATAAAATAATTATGATTAAGTGTAAAAAAAAAAGTTCAAAGCCCCCTTATTAGCATAAAACCTCGTGTTCTTTTTTATTTGAAAAAAAAAACCCATTTCAAATTCCTCCATAAATTATAGGGAGGTTTTTGTCAATTTTTTATGTAAACAAGGGGGTTATTGTCAATTTTAAAATTAATAGAGGGGTTATTGATATAGCTTTAGGTATAGATGGGTGTTTTAGCATCCTTTGATGGCGAGTATAATTGGCATTATGGATTGAGAGTTTTTTTATTTTTTAAGCTAAAACTACATAAATATAGCACATGGGAGGATTTTGATAGCTAGACAAAGCATAAAAGGCGTTTTGGCATTTCACTCTAAAAATTTCGTAGGATTTCCTCATTAAATTAGTAGGGAATTCTACATAAAATTTTCCTATGGGAAAGTTGAAGAAAAATGATAATTTTCTTTTCTACTCTTCCAACAAGTGGTAAGATAAAAATTATTTTTCCCTCACCTTCCTGACAACAAAACAAGCTATTAATGATAAATATGAATTCAATGGGATGAATTAGGGCTTTGATTTCAAACTTTATTTAACAAAGTTTTGAGATAGAAAAATCACTCTCTTAAGAAAGAGAGTTTTGAGACATCAAAAAGAAAATAGAAACAAAAACATTTGGACATATTATAGTATGTTTTGTTGAAATTTTTAGAATGTTTAGACAGGAAAATAAAAATGAGTTGGTAAGACCATGACAATGAAAAGTTTTCCTAATAAATTAAAAAATTATGAGATGACATTGTTTGAATGTTGGGATATTAAATGAAAAGAAAATAATGTAAATGTGTCTCAAACGGTCAAACCTTATATATTGAGAATGTGTGAAATGATATTTTATTGTGAGGTTTATAATAGAATTTAAGTCTAAATATAATTTTCTCTGGTTCAAAATATTGATTTTCCTTTATCACTTAATCTCAAACAACTGAACCAACAAAACCCTTTTTTTTTTTATAGGAAGAACCAACAAAACCTTACACAAACAGAATCATCAACATTATATTGGTATAATCACCAAAAAAAAAAATAATGGTGTAAATTGTAAATGCCTAACTCAACTCCATTCTAATCTAACAAAAAAAAATTCATAAACTAGCAATCAATATGTTACTTTTAAAAAAGCACACACGGACAGCTTTGCGAGCATATAGGAACACATATAAAACCATAAAACTGCATCAACAAATCAACTTTAGTCCTTGTTAAGCAAATTAAGTTAACAGTGTTTAAACATAAGAGTTGCCCTGCTTCTGTTTGGGGGTTCAAAGATACAAACAGGAAATACGTACATATATACTAGGGCAAGCAGTAGCGCTACCTAAACGAAGACATAATCGAACCAAATGCTTCCGATCACTGTTGCCATCTAGCTTAGTACTCCATCATTTTCCCTGTGTGCTTTGCCAACTCCGACTACATAAGAGTTAAATATTTGAAACATATGTCAGACAGAATGCTTTCGACTTTGTCGCAAGGGAAAAGATATTTTTTGACTATTACTATTATCATCACATTTCCTTTATATCAGAGTACTTCTTGGCCTGTTTTAATCACATAGAGGTTTCAATTTTGACATTTTTGGATAGCTTAGAGTCATTGTTAACTTGTTTCTAATTACAATTAAAAAAAAAGTTTGTCCAGGAAACCTATAGCAGCATATGAGAAAAGAAACAGTAACAATAAACAACCAAAAGAATTCAGAAGTGTAATAATTTCATGGAAAATATATATATATGAAGGGAGATATTTATCTATTCTTAGGAATTAAAGTTCGATTAAACTGCCATAGGGTAAAGGTAATGGGTCACTATCCTGCAAAAGGCATTAATTAAAAAATTCTCTTAAGCACACACTATACAACTAGTACATGGTAATCTCTAGTAAAACGCCTGGAGAGAGTAGGAGATTGGTAATGTGCATCATCAAAGTTGCTTAAACTAAACCTTAGACAGTTGCAGTTTTAATGATGACGCACAAAAAAAAGTAATTTACAGGTGCAAAGTCGGAAATTGGTAATAAGTAAAGGAGCCGCAACAAGAAGATATAAATTATACTGTGAATCTCGTCCACAATTTCAATCAATCTTTTCCTACCCTCACAAAGACACTATTTATGAGAAAACTAATGATAAGCATACCAAAGTCCAGACACAACTCTAAAATTTGAACATTTTGAACTTTCATAGAGCCCATAAACACAAGTTTCAAGCATTACACAAAGGTTAAAGTTGCTCAAAGCAACAGGCTCAGCATAGTACCTCAAATTCATTCTTAAGATGATCAAGTTCCTTATCCAGATCATCAATAGCCTGATTATATGCTTGCATGGGTGAAGATTGGCTGGTAGTGTGGATCTGCAAATATGATCATATAAAACATCAAATCTGTAAACCGTAACAAGACCATGACGGAAAGTCAGATAGCAAACATCCGGGAGTTAAGGAAAAAAAAAAACCAAAGGCTTTTGGTGTACAAGCAAAACTTCAAGATCTAAAATAACGAAAATAGCTCCTCATCTACTTCAAACATCTCAACAGCATTCCCTTGTTAGAGAGAATATATGTTTATAACCAAAAAAGGCATGGAGAATTAGAGATTCATAGATTCATAATTTTAAACAAAACACAGAATAACTTCAAGACTCTAAACAGCCAAAATCTTGAGAAATATTGTATTACAACATTCCCTATTAGCAACTAAACATTTATACCACCAATTAGAAAATTTATAATGTTCAACAAAACATAATCAAAAGCTTTTAAGGTTATAAACAGAAAAATCTTGAGGAAATATTAAATACAAAAAGTACATGCAGTTCAACCAAATCAACATGCCGAACCATATTTTTAAATGCATGGCCAAGAAAGTTTTTAATATCAAATCTTGAAAACTTAATCCATCCCCACAATTTTTGTTTACACTTGAAAACTCTGGTTTTGTGGATCATTCCTTATCCTAACCTTATAGATTGTCAATATTATTTCTGCAAAAGAACTCCATACCACTCCTTGTTTCTACTAATCTTGAATTGTTAATACAATGTAATCATATGCCTTTGATTACAGTATTTCCATGTTTTTCTCGAGTCTTACAGAAAGTATACTGTCGTCAAAAAGATATACATCCTCCATACATTCAAATTTTCTACAACAGTGTTAACAGTAAAGCCCCTTCTCCTAAAACAAACAACAAAGCTAAGAAAAAAGACCAAGTGACGGTTGTAAATGCCTAACTCCAACTATAATGCAAATGAATATCCTAATACTTGGTCTCGTATACTCATTTCATCAGGAGCTAGCTAAAAGATTATTAAGGTAATTTGTGCGCCATACAGTTAATGACTAACAAGTCATGATTATCAATTGAGTGTGAACCAATAATGCTAAGAAATCTACCAACAGCTTATGCATAATTTTTCTCCGGCTCCATACCTATATCATATTATAAATAACATTAATGAAAAATGCACATACCCTAAGAAGTATTTTGTACTTGAGGGGGTGAGGCAATTTGTAGCCAGCAAAGAGTACATTCTCGTCCCTATGCAACTGCCTGTAATAACAATGCCCACATAAAGTTAGGGTTTTCTTTGAAATCAACCACAAAAGAAAAGGGAGAAAAGGAAATCTTACATGCGGAGAATGTTACCGATGGTATGGTCCTCACGCTCGACAGTAAACGACGCGGCATTAATGATTTTGGTGTCCCTCTCGTATGAAACCCTAATTAATTAATAAAATACATTCAATTAATTAAAAACCAAACAGTTATATATACATATATCTTCGTGTGTATCTACAGAGAGAAATAGGGAATACTTGGACACGCCCTCAGGAACAACGAATCGCTCGTAACGATCGGGTGCGTTCATGGTTTCTTAATAATCGCGGATCTTTTCACGTTTAAGTCGAAAACCTCAGTCGAACGACGTCGCTCCTTTACGCTGTTCTGCTCACTGCTAAAATTGCTAACATATCACGTTTAAAGGCGAAAGAGAAAGACTCAGTGGAAACGACGCCGTTAAAGCTTCAAAGTGGCAAATGGGAATAGCGGCCTGTAGCTAATTGGACTGGGTATTGGGCTGGTCCACTTTGTTGGGCTATCAGTGGGTTGCGGGTTGAGTGAAAATGGGTCAAATTTTTTACGAGGCAAAAAATGAGTTGGGTTTGGAGATGGTCCAAGTCGAAAATGAACTGAGTCCGGGTGGGGTCAGGTCGAAGGGGTGTGTGTAATCAAATAAGCGGTAAATATGTAATATAATGTTATTTTTTTTTTAATTTAATTGATATACAACTTTTAAAAATTGTAAAAATGATATCGTCGTGTCTTGGCCATGTCGGACATGCCTCATGATTTTTTTCGACACCCGTGTCGAATTTGTGTTCGGTACAATTTTCTTGGATACGCCATGTGGCATGTCGGAGAAATATCGAACTCTGTTTTTCTTCATTTTATGGAGTGTCCATGCTAGCTCTTTTTATCACATACAAATTTCTTTGTTTTCATAAAAGAATGCTTCATATGTTTGTAATTCTATACAATCATGTTTGAGTTGATACAAACAATTAACTAGAAAGGGCGTGAATTGTCTTTTTCTTTTCTTCAATGAATTTAAGTCGTAGACCTACATAATCCTTTTGGCACACGTCAAATATATTATATAGAATCTTTCTTAATAATTCAAGCTTAATTACGGAGTATTTGTTTTGATATTTACATGCAGTGGCGGATGTAAATTGGGACAGTGGGGGCTACAAACCCCAATCAATTTTTTTAGAGGGAAAAACACTTTTGATATCAAATTTTAGTCCAAAAAACACATTTGATACCAAGCTTTTTGAAAAAACACATTTCATAACATGATTCACACAATCTTGACACATTTAGGCCCTGTTTGGAACATGTTTGGCCCACCACTTTCAATTTTTCATTAGGCCAAACTTGATTTGGTACAACTTTCATCTGCCCAAATAATTGAAAATATTCAAACAGCCCACACTTTTCATTTTTTCGGCCCAAAGTCCAAGATAGGGTTCTGACATGCAGAACTCTTGCTAACCACTTGCGCAAAAATTAGTATAATATTGTATGTGTATACATATTGTGTATATATAATGGATAACTTTTATAAGATTTGGAATTATGAAAAAAGTTAATAAAATATAAGTAAAATATATATACAATGGATAACTTTTATAAGATTTGGAATTATGAAAAAAATTAATAAAATATAAGTAATATAAGTAAAATATATATAAATATATATATTTATATATATATTACTTATGTTTTATTAATTTTTGTCATAATTTCAAATCTTATAAAAGTTATCCACTTAATTATCTTTATAATAATTTAAACTTAAAATATTAAACTTTTAATCATTATCTAAATTATTACACAAAATAATATTCCCTCCGTCCCATTTATTTTGCTCCATTTGCTACAGTATCCGGTCAAACTTTTCAATCTTTCAAGTGACTTATCATATTAAATTATTCACATTTGTGGTGTATTAAATCTTTTAAATATTAATATATATGGTGTCATATGATATTATCAACTTATTAACGAAATATATTAATTAATTAAATTATTTATTATAATTTTTATAAATTTAGTCAAGTTGACTGGTCAACTGTACCAAGGAATAAAAATAATTGGGACGGAGGAAGTATTAATTAATTCATTTGGAAAAGACATGACATGACATGACATGACATGACATGACATTTACCAACCAACTTTCACCTCCAAACTTCAACATTCAAAATATATCTCATAAATTTCAACTAAACTACTCATTTAATTAATATTATTTTATATATAAAAGATTCCAGCCAAAATACATCCAAATCTATTTTAAATTGTTTTGCACAAATTTCAAAAAGAATCTTCAAAATTCCCAACCAAAATATTTTTCATCCAAAGTGGATGAAACAGAGCCAAAATACATCCAAACAGGGCCTTAGTTTTGCCGTCAATTTTCGGACGAAATTTAGCATGTGCCGCTCATGTGCCCGTTAAATTGACAATGGGAGGGAAAACATGCGCGGG
Source organism: Penstemon davidsonii (assembly GCA_034814905.1). Lineage (NCBI taxonomy): Eukaryota > Viridiplantae > Streptophyta > Magnoliopsida > Lamiales > Plantaginaceae > Penstemon > Penstemon davidsonii. Next base: position 31,153,013 of record JAYDYQ010002533.1, on the reverse strand, counting down.
TTTTAAAGACCCACAATTGCCGGCACGTGCTAGAAAATTGACGGAAAAAGTAAATGTGTCAAGATGGTGTGAATCATGGTATGAAATGTGTTTTTTCAAAAAGTTTGGTATCAAATATATTTTTTGGACTAAAGTTTGGTATCAAAGTGTTTTTCCCTCTTTTTTTTATTAATATATTTATAGTTTGAGGTGTTATGTCCTTTACTTCAAATTAAATCAAATGCTTTATTTGGAAGGGTTTTGACTTGGTTTGGCGAGTCTCGGTTTCAAAAAAATGGTTTGGGTGATTTCGGTGAAACCTTTGAAACCCCATTTGGTTACGTTTTGGAGGTTGTGTTTTGTGATTTTGAAAAAACTGAAACCCCACTTGAATTGAGTTTGGATGTTGGGGTTTGGGGGAAAAAGTAGGTAGTAGTGTCAAATCAATATTTTTTTCCTAGAGTTTGGGGGAAAAAGTAGGTGGTAGGTGTCAAATCAAAGTTTTAACAAAGTAGGTGGTTTTGCGAGATTGGGCTAAAACCCTTCCAAATGAGTTTCGGGGAAAAAGTATGTGGTAAGTGTCAAATCCATATTTAGCCCAATCTCGCAAAACCACCGGGCAAAAACTCATCCACATATGCCCATAAACTCATCCAATCTATTTGAGGCTTTTGATAAAGGAAAACTTGTTCATCTTGCCGATCTTTATCCTAATGACTTCTTTTCTCTAGAGCTCTCCCAATCAACTTGAATATTTTACTATTAGGGATGTTCGATCAAGTGATGAGTACTTTTCAAATTGGAAAGGAATTGGTGATCTTGAGGTTGAAACTAAAAGGCATATCGCATTCTCGTTGGTTTACAAACTTGTGACATTGACACTTATTTTACCCGTTGCAACTGCATCAGTAGAAATAACTTTTTTGAATATGAATATAATGAAGAATTAACTTGAAAACTGAATGGCCAGTCTAGCTAAATAATAGTCTATTTGTCTTTATGGAGAGTGACATATTTGGTGTTATTTCAAAATGATGCTATCATGGAACGATTTTTCAGAAAATGAAAAATTATCGCTATAAATTGTTAATGTAATTGGTGTCATTTGAGATTGTAATAGAAATGCGTAGATGTTTTGAGTTCTTTTGGGTGAAATGGGGTACCATATGTAATTAAAGTAACTTGTTGGGGTTATTTTTGTCAAACTTCAGCTCCTTTTTTTATATCTCCTATATATTTTCTTGTGAATGGAATATAATTTTTATGAAATATAATTTTTAAGTTTGACTGTTTGATTAATTTATTTTTTGTATTTCGATTATTCAATTTATTTTTTGTATTTCGATTATTCAATTTATCGTAGAACTTTAGTTCCACTGCACCAAATTCCTAGCTAGCTAGGTCCCCCATGTTTACATGTGATCTTTATTTTTGAACAAATAAATTCAAATTATGAATTGGATTCTTGTTCTGTATATCACTCGAAGGCGCATGCAACCCACATTGTAAGTTCACTGCTTGTTATTTTTCGTTATTCAATAACTAGGTTGAATTAATTGAAATATGTAGAGCTTTATTAAATGAGATTGTTTATAGTGTGGTTTTTCCTCTCGTTAATGACTCTTCCTGCTTAAATCTTTGTGTTTTCTTTTATGCTATTTGTTATTTACATTTTTTCAACCAATCTAACAATGATTTAGGGTTTGGTTATTTTGTGTTTTCAATGAAATTTCATGGTATTTTGATATGAATCTGTTAAACTCTTGTATGCTTCAATTTTGTGATCCATTTTAATTGGTTTTTGATACTTTCTTGAAATTGCAATTGTTAAAGTTTTCGTCGGTTCTTTGCTATTGGCTTCTAAAAGTCAATTTTTCAAAGATGTAAGTTGTAACTCAAATTATTTTGTACATTCTCTTTTATTTTTTAGTTTTTCATTTATTTTTATTGTTTGATCTTTTGTATATGTTTTCCATTAGCATAAAAGAATCAAGACATAATGCAATTGACATATCTATTCTAGCCTAGTAGATCTAATTTTCTGGCAACCTTTTTTATCTTTGAGAATTCTTGTTTAGTTTACATTTCATTTAGGATGAGTTTATAAATCTCTATTGTGATTTTTAAAGTATTTGACCCCAATTATAAAAATTATTTTTGGTCAATCGTTATTTCAGAGTGTTTGGTCCATAATGTCATAATCACTTTTGAGATCTCCAAAAACACAAAATCAACTTATTTCAGAAGCTGCTAAAGTTTTACTTTTACAAAAGCTATTATACAAAAATAATTATTTTATAATTTATTTTTATTATAATTATTTATTGCCAAAATCCATTTTCTTAAAATTAATTTAGGCCAAATCCACACTTGGCTTCGGCTTGTCCATTTATTATGTTGTGAAGAGGTGGATGTTTTTATGGATTTGCATAAAGTTTTATATAGCAAGACTATGTCATATACCTTGCATCTGAATTTTTGGTTGTCCTTGTTCTTGACGACAAGTTTGTGGTTCAAACTTGCCAGAAATAGTGTTGTGAAATATTGTCTACTTTGGAAATGGCGGAAAATTCTTCTCCAAGTCTGGCTTAGCCAAACTCATCTAACCACCAAGCAAGTGTATTGCACTTGTTTTGTGATTGGTCACTCTCCTGGAAGTTATATCAAATCCCAAAACAAGTGTATTGCACTTGCAATGTAGTTACTTTGGATTTGACCAAACCCGGTGTGGGTAAGAATTTCCCGGAAATGACATGTGAATCTTCCATTAATTGTTTGCAAGCTTCCTCTCATCTTTTAGTTACGATTATGTTGAATTGATAGCAAATTCCGCGAAAAGCCAACTTGCATGTATGTTACCATCGGATTGTTTGTTGCTAGACTGATCTCACCCTCTAATACACATTTCGACACATATCCTCCACGGGACACGTGTCAATTCTGTCTCGCACCCAGCATCAAACAAACCGTTACAATCATTGTTATATTCCAGTCCCAATCTAACTGGGACTTAACATGCAAATTAACTAGTAAATAAGACAAAAACTTGAAAGAGAAGACTTCAGGAAAATTATGAATAGTCAACATAACATCATCTCAACCTTTAGACAAAGGAAACTTTTTAAACAAAAAGAGGCGCACTTGCTTCAATCAAAGCTGCCCACGGGACACATTAGGGGTGGCAAACGGGCGGGTCGGGTCGGGTCGGGTTCGGGTCTGGTCAAAATGTCGAGTTGGGTCAAACGGGTCATAAGCGGGTTGGGTTCTAAATGGGTCGGGTCTCTACCGGACCAGGGTCGGGTCGGCCCTTTTATTTATTTATTTTTTTTACAAAAAAGAATTGGATGATTAAAACAAAGTACTACTACATTCTAGTATTATATTTGTTTTTCAAAATTCTATCAATATTAACATTCAATTTAGTTTTTTTTTTAAGTTCCTTATATTTCAATGTTGTAGTTTTAGTTTTACACAAGAAAAAGGTACTAAAAACATAATTTGTTGACATTCAAATTAAAAGATATAACTTAATAAAATATTTTTTACAAGTTAAATATAACTATTAGAGTTTTATTTCAAAATTTTATATGACACTATAAAGTAAAAAAAAATAGAATATTGTTTTATAAATTCTATTATTAAAATATATTTATTTGCTATTTTTATTTAACATATGCAACATAATAAAATATAGTATAATCAATATGTATAATATAATAATTATGTAAAAGTTAGATAATATGACTAATGTTCTATAGCAAAAAATGGGCCAGCAGCTAAAACATTGTTTGTTAAAGTCTAGTAAATGTTATCTTCAACTAGCCACATTACCAAGCCCAGTAGGCCATTACTATTTTTATATTTTTCAGACCCATTAAGGACCCGCTTAATGCCCACTAAAAACCTCATAAATTTAATATTTGTCCAGACCCAACCCAACCCAACCCAATAAATTATATACACTAATGGGTTGGGTCTTAACGGGCCTGGGCGGGTCATTGCTAGCCCATTGGGTCTAGACCCATTTTGCCAACCCTAGGACACATACACAATTTGAGAGTCCACAACACATTTGAAAATAGTCACCGAGGTCCTCACCAGTGAATATACAATAACTTAGGCGTTTAGTAACAAACTGCCAAGATGAAGACATTTTAACCGATATGTCACAATCAAAAGCAATATCCCCATTTGTCTCATTCCATAAAAAGAAACCTAGCTAACGCATAAAAGTTCCATCCTTGTTGCAATTAATAGACATTCTAAATTTTTATCATGGAAAAAAACGATTATGAGATAAATGTCTTTAACATAAAACTATTTCAGATCTAAAAGAACCGATGTATGATCATGTGGAATCCTAGTTCAACTGCCTTAACTGGTTGAAATTTATAACACCGCTGCCTAATAAATGCAGTTTCAATTAATGGATCAATGCTAGAATGTAAATATTCCAATGAAAACTCAAATATGGTATACGAATCAAGGAAAAAAGATGTGAACTTAGAACTACACTCTTAACATCAGGCTCGGGCTAATGTTTTTCCGCCTACTTCTGCAAAATTTCAAGGAGAATATTTTCAGAGTCTACCACAATTTTGAATAAATTTTTCCAGCATATAAATTTTTAATAAACTTATATTATTAGTACATATGTAGGCCCAATATCTGAAGAAAGGATTATAGGTCCTTAGCACAATTTTTTAAATTATTTTATCCTATAAGATACTTCAACTTACCACTTAACACGCTTGCTCTTCAAGTAACAATTTCCCGCCTTCATCCAAATTAAAATGACATTCTCTTCAAGCAATAATTTTACGCCATTTCTTATATCAAAATCACTTCGAACACTAGCATGCATTCAAGTTAAGTCTTGCATTCTCCCTTTTAAAACATTTGTTCTTATATCAAAAATATTTCGATCACTGCTTGAATATTCATACTCACATTTTCTATCGCTTTCTATTCTCACAAAATATCACATTGAAATAGACAATTCCAACTTGTTAGTTTTCATATTTGATAATCCGGATTATTCTGACCTAATTTTGGAGATTAGCTTCTTTGGAACTTCGGTTCAGGGTTTCAGTTCTGCTTCTGGTTAGTTAATTTCAATGTCCAACATTGATGTATAGTGTTTTAAAATGTTTCAGTTTCATAATAATGATTTTACCTTTTTTTTGTTGTAGAATCGATCTAAATACACTATACAATCCATTTTCATAACTATATACTCTATTGTTATGTTTAGAAGAAATCTGAACTTAATATTTACGATTTAATTTTGTGCATTTTGAGGTGATATTAGTTTCTGAAACATTTTACTGTATCTGTTCTCGTATGATATTATGTTTACCCAAAAAGATGTTAGAATGTAAATATTCCAATTAAAACTCAAATATGGTATACGAATCACGGAAAAAAGATGTGAAATCAGAACTTCACTCTTAACTTCAGGCTCGGGGTAATGTTTTTCCACCTACTTCAGCAAAATTTCAAGGAGAATATTTTCAGAGTCTACCATAAATAGTTTACAAAACACAAATTCAACAACACCCCAACCCCCCGCGCACGCTCGTTTACATCACACAAATTCAGTTTGCAATCTAAATTGAAGACAAAAGAAATTAAAATAAGATAAATATTTATAAGAAAGAGTTCTTGGATTTTTTCTTGGATTGTTTGGATGATTTACAAATGAACTCCTTCTATTTATATTCCTCAACATATTTAATGGATGGTTGAGATTGTTCCAATATAAAAGAAAATATTATACTCTCTAGAATATTTCTGAATGTTCTACACACGTTCTACAAACACCAACATGTATTATGCAGTTTATCTATAAAAAAAGCACACATGCACAACTTTGATAGCACATAGGAACAGATAAACTTAAACCTTAACAATTGCATCAACAAATCCACTTTGGCCCCTTGTTAAGCAAATTAAGTTGACATTGAAACATAAAAGTGTTGCCCTCCTTCCATTTGGGGCTTCATAGATACAAACATGAAATATGTACTAGCTCAAGCAGTGGCGCTAATCAAATGAAGACATAATTGAACCAAATGTTTCAAATCATTGTAGCCATCTAGCTAATTAATACTCCGATCATTTGCTTCCCTGTGTGCCTTGCCAACTCTATCTACATAAGAGTGCAACATTTTAATGGGGGGGAAATTGAACTAGTGGGCAATTATATGTACAACACTCTTATCATTGATTCATTGGAAATGTGCATCATCAAAATTGCTTAAACTAAATCTTACATAGTTTCAATTCTAACGCATACACACAAAAGATGCCTTGCAAAAATTACTGAGTCCTTGGCTTACATTGTTTAACTGAATTTTGTTAGTTCTGAGATTTTCAGAACAAACAAAACATAACTAATGAATTGAAAGATAACGATGAGCCTAATATAGTAGACGAATAATAACAAGTCAAAATGATAGGGCATTAACTTTGATTTTGCCATAAACAACAAAATGCAATATTTAGCTCCACATAATAATAATAATAATAAAGTTCCAAGTTACATACTAATAATTAAGGCCGTTCAAAACTAGCAAATAACACAAAATCCTTCACTAGAAAACTACAACAAATGCATTCTCTCTACATAAGTAGATTGAAGCAACCATTTGTTAAGAGGCTCTCCACACCCAACAAAGCAACCCGAGTTACCATTCTCTGTAAAAAAAGGAAACCCAAACATATTCAGCAATTCTTGTACAGCCTCCCTAACCAAAGACGTACCCGTAACTCGACTCCTTCGACCCCAACCTGTCACAATATCAACACGCCTCGGACATATCCCAGAAAACAGCATCTCTTTCCGAAACCAAGCAAGTGTTCTCGATAGCGCAGTAACTGCAGTTCCGTCACTCATTACGTGTAGATTTATAAGCCAATAAGAAGAGCTTTTCTCCCTGACCACATCTGGGTACACGTTCTTTTGTGCAGCCACTTCCCAAACAGACCCCGCTTCCTCCTTCAACCCCGTTTTGTGAAAGAAATCGATCACAGCATCCACGAGTCCTCGTTTACTTTCTCGATCTTCGCTATGCATCATGTCCAAGAATTCACAAACATGCTCCCGTACATTTTGCCCGTCGGGACCCGGAGCCGGCATGGAGAGCAAAAATGTGTGTGCCGGGTGGTTTGTCACAGTCATTAGCTCGCCACAAAACGCCATATCGAACGAAGTTTGGGCTTCTTTACAAGAGCTAAGGAGCAAAGTGTATGTTTGGAGTGACGGGTTTAATCCCATATTTACCATGCTATGAAGCAAGTTATATGCATCGTGGAGCCTATGCACCCTGAGGAAAGCGCTAAGAAGAGAATTACAAGTGGGCACGTTTGGACGTAAACCGGAACTAAGCATGGCCTTATACCATTCCCAAGCCTTCTCCACGTTTCCCGTCTTTCCCCAAAGGTCAACTAGAAGACCGTAAACGGGCTCGTCCGGTACCCAATTCTTACTTTTCATCTCGGCAAAAACTGCCTCGACTTCGTTTAAATAGCCACAATGGCCAAGAACCTCCATAACTATACTATACGTCACTTTATCGGGCTTAAATCCAGCGTTCTGCATGTCGCGATATAGCTGGAGGGCACTTTCGTAATTTCTAGCTTTCGCGTGTAGTGCAATCATAATGTTGTAAGTCACCAAGTTAGGAACACAGCCTTGATTGACCATCTCACAAAATAGCTTGTGGGCTGCAGCCAAATGCCCAGCTTTCCCCAAGCAATTGATTATTACGCTATAAGTGAAAGTGTCGGGTGAAAGTCCGGCTTCTTGCATTCTTTGATACATATCGATGGCGACATCTAGGTACCCCGATTTTGCATGGATGTCGATAAGAGTACAATAAGTCACGCGATCTGGTTCACAACCCACCATTTGCATCTGATTGAAAACGTTTAAAGCTTCGTTTAAATAATTAGCTTTTCCGTAACTATGAATCAAACGATTATAAGTAACGATATTTGGCTTGCATCCATCATTGATCATCTGGCCAAGCAATTTGTTGATTTCACCAAACTGTCTAGCACGACCAAGAATGCCTACAATGGTGGTGTATGTATGTCCATCGTGTTTAAATCCCTGTTGCCTTTTTAACCAATAGAAAAAGCCAAGAGCCACCGTGTAATCTTGAATTTGTTTAAGAATTTGGTTTGCTTGGTAAGCATCAACTAAGCAGTTGAGCTTCCCAAGAGCCTCTTCTGTAGCGTAACTCCACTTGAACTGTTGCAAAATCCGAGAAACGCTTTCAACAACGGGACTAGAACTTAAAAATTGTCTAGTCAATAATTTAGTCTCTCCTATTGGCTTTGTGAACCCCTCCGCCATATTACCGCTAAATTTTCCGCTCGTGTAAGTTCTTGATCTTTGAGGAACTGACATTTTCCTATCAAAAGGCTCATGAGTTTTTACACTTGACACATTTTTTACGCCCTTTTCAGAACCGGATTTATCGGATCTACCTTTTGCACCGTAAGAAACAGTCAAACCGGGCCCCGTCTCAGAAGATGATTTTCCATAAATCTTGGCTTTTATAGTTGTTTTTGCAGATCGAACATTAGAAATTGTATTTGTTCGATCGACCACTGAGTTTGGGGATGAGGTGGACATCGAGCTTCCATCCATCATAGGGATTCTATAATTTACTAAGTCGGATAAAAGACCAACTGCCGCCATACCTGCCTTTACAAACTGGTCTCCAATAGGAGGTGATGAATGAACACTTTCCTCTGAATCAAGATCCTCTGCATAACTAACTGAATATGCTGCGTTCAATGAGTGTGGGATAGTTTTTGCTTGTGAAAAAGAACCATTTTCTGGTTTCTTAGCATTCACTTCTTTTCCCACTAAAAGAAGTGAACCTACTCCTACCGAAGAAGCTTTTGACAATACCGAGGAAGATGCTTGCAAAGGTTGCACATTTGGTCCTCCACGATGTCTTCTAGATATACAAATATCGTCTTCGGAGCAAGTGCATGAACCTCCATCTGCTGTGCTGCATCTTGATCCACTGAGGAAATACGATCTAGCCGACTGGGAAAGTGTACCAAAATGCTTTGCTCGTAACATTGTCTGTCGAATTAATGGTGACACAGAAAATTAAGCTCAAATTATAACAAAAGATTCTACTTTTAAGCACACTAAGATTCTACTTAAGCAGCTACTTAGCAGTATAACAGTCATGGCGTATACTGAATAACTAATACACTACTTACGAGTACATATCAAGAAACACAAAATTAATTAACCACATGTATAAGTAGCAATTGAGCCTAAACACTTATTCATGAAATCTATACACACTGCTAAAGACCAGATGAACAGAGGATTTATCATATGCGAAGAATCTAGTAAAAGAATCAAGGGTAATTTGAAATATCACTATAAATTAACAAATTTAATCACCATAAACAACCAAAACACACAATTACATATACACACATAAATCTTCCATTAAAAGGCAAAAACACAGAACAAAAAACAAGAGCAGCCCACATAATAAAACATTACAAAAAGCCCATATAACACCAACAAACATCTCAAAAGCAAGTGTAACCCACCATTAGAACTTAAAAACAGCTAGTAGAATCTTAACACAATAATAAACATTTAAATAGTAAAAAGTAGGAAAATGAAAAACAGTCGAGGAAAGAGGAAAATTACCTAGAATGGTGTTATGTAGAAATCATAGAACTGTTAATAGAGAAGATACATATTACAAGAAGAAGGAAAAATAAAAATGAAAAACAAAAGGAAAGAAAAGTAAAACGAAGGAAGGGTTAAAGAGGGCGGCTGGTTTTTTGTTTATGTTGTGTCTCAACTCTCAACCTATTGAGTTTCCTAGCAACTTGGGGCTTTGAGTCCTTCCACATTTTCTTTTTTTTCCCCTTAATTTCTTAATTTTTTTTAATTTTCTGATGTCCGAAAATCCAATTAAGTGTGCTTCATAGTTAGTTTTGATTTTTCTATGAAGGAATTGGTCCACAATTTAAAAAGGACATACTAATAATTAGGGACAGTAAATAAAATTATACCAAAAAAACCTAATTAATTAAATAACTTTTGAGATTCTATAAATTTCAGCAAATCAATATTTACAAATTGACCCGATATTGTTGTAGAAAATAATTAAGTTTATTTGATTCCATTTTACATATGAAATAAAATAATTCTTGAATTCATCTTTGACCTAGCTAATGTATAGTTCCTCCTTAAACAAGTATCATTATGCGTAATTGACATCAAATCATGATCAATTTTTAAATATCAGCAATAATTACTTAATTTGATCAGTTTTCAACCATTGATGTCGTTCTCCATGATTCACCAACTTCTAATAATATCAAATATTTAAAGAAAAATCAGAAAATCCGCATTGTATCTAGAAAGTTTGATTTTTCATAAAGTTCAGATTTTTCTTTTTCCATTTGGGAACAAACACATGAAATTAAACGTACTTCTAAAATATAAAAGTAAAGATGTTAAGCCAAGGAATGTATAGATATATATATATATACTATAGCCCTTAAAGTAGACTATAATTCCTCAATATTTCCAAATAAAAATGTAATCGTGGATTGAGATAGACCACATAGAAGATCTCATACGTACTGCGAAAACTTGCTTGGCCACCAAGTAATATCTATTCACTGACGTCGAGAGCCATAAAAATCCAAAGTCAATTTTTAACTTTTTTAACTTTTCTAGATTTCTACTATGTAAGGAAATGTATTATTAATTATACGAGTGGGGTTTTAGATCTTTCTAGCTTTGTCAGTTCAACATAAAAAAAAAACCCTAATTTATTTCAATAATTAATAAGTGCAATAGATTTTGTGGCAGAACAACTCTCACCCCACCCCCCCCCGCGCCCCCCGCCCCCCCCCCCCCCCCCCCCCCCCACCCAACCCACACCCATCCACGCCTATAGATTCCACATCATGACTAATATATAAATTTCATTTAAGTCCCAAAATTTTAGGAGAAGCTAGCTTCATATTTATTTTCTTTTTCTTTTTGTTTTATATATTTTATTTCCACCATATATTGGAATACATTACATACAGAAATTATTTTGAATGAGTTTTATTGATTTATATATTTTATTTCCACCATAATGGAAATGTTGAGATACCAAATATAAATTAAACAATAGTTATTAGATTTCAAAATTTGAAATATGATTTAAGTTGAGGTTTGAGAGGGACAAAAATATGTGGTTATTCTATAATTTTATTGATGTTAAAAATAAGTAAAATATGTCAAATCAATAAATTTATATATAGGCATCTCAAGTAAATTTTGATATATATCGATTTGACTGAAACTTGGGGTTTGAGTCGAAATCTACTCAAACTCATTCTCAAATGAGGTTTGAACCGATTTGGGCGACCTCAAACTTGACCCAATTAATTACCAAAATAGGCTCATCGGTTTCGAGAATTAGTTTGATTGAATCGTCCACCAACAATTTTTCTGGTAGGAAAAACTTAGCCAATTGGGCTGCATAAAATTAATGATAAGAAAAAGGGCGTAGAGGAGCAATTATTTGGAGAATTTACAAGAAAGAGTAAATAAAAACTCAAATAAGTAGTGAGAGACTGTGAATGTTGATGAAGCTCACATAAATTGGGTGAATAACACAAATGAACCTTTTTATCTATAATTTTTTACAGAGTCGTCCTCACTATATGTTATTTATTTCACTTGGGGACTTTTTCAGGCGGTCCACAGCAGCGTCGAGCTCACGTGATCTACACGTGCATATTCTTAAGGATATTTTCGTATGCTCACTATAATAGTGTTACACTTAAGTCTCCCATAAAATATGCTTGTATCAATTTAATCTCCGACTTTTATGAGAAGTTATTTTGTTAGAGGTTTCAATTGACTACTTACAGTGCCAAATCTATTTTGCGAAGTAATCGAGCCGAATCAATGTAAACAATTTGACTACCTCTTCCACAAAGTTAGGGTTAGCTTCATCTTGCAAATCCTTTGATTAATTGAATGATTGTTCATCAAGATATTCTTAAAACACAAATATCAATAGATTTACAAAAACAAAAATTGATACATATACAAAAATGGGGCCCTCACAAAAAACCCTAAGGGGGAAGCGTATCGAAAGAATGTTTTCCCCACTTTTTAGACAAAAGAAAAAGGCCTAAGATGCAAGATTTTGAGCCGCAAGCTGAAGTCCGACCAATGTATTTGAATTTCCATTTATGTCATCCCGCCCAAAATCTACTAATCTTGTATATTGGCTCTCATCCCGCCCAATCCATAACCCGGTCTTGGTTCAAATCGCATCAATTGCAACAAGAAAATTACTCTCAAAGACGACCTTCGCAGCCTTAACTTTGTGGCAAGAGCACGTACAAACCATTTTTAAGGCAAAAGCTTCACTAACCAAAGCAACGAGAGAAAAACTCCGCGAAGAGGACAGATCCATTATGGTTCCGGATGATGAAGGCCATTGACACCTATGTTCCCTTTTTAGATCCATTTTGAAAATTTTATTCTTAAAAGATAATTACCGGTACTTTAAAGAAGATTCTTTATTATTTCTAGCTAATATCAATTTGTGAGTTTCGTAGCCTAATGATTTAAACGACTAAAAAAACTAAGATCACATCATAGATACGATTAAACGCGATTCAATCAAGGAGACTAATTCCTTCTTCACTAATAAATGTCAAGAACTTGCTGCATCTTTTCTTGGTGAGCCCATTTATGCAAGTTAATTTGGTATACTCTATGATGACTTCTGAAAGGGCATGTTTGATTGGCGTTTCCCAAAATATTTCGTGTTTGAGAAATGCCAAACTAACACGTTTTCTACTTTTTGAAATAAATTTTTCACCTTTCAATTTTCTCAAACTAATCTCTCAAACGCAAAACAAACAACAATTTTCTTATCTCTAAACAAAACATATACAAACTCTACTCTAATTTGACATAAAATAACATATCCCTTACACAATTTATCTTACATAACAAGCATGATTTGACATAAAATCTTACACATACAACCTAACTCTTACACCTACTTTATTTCTCAAACCCCTCTCTGAAAACTCAAACGAACAACATTACACAAATCAAAATTATTTCATAAACTTCCAATACTCTCCCAAACTACTTTCCCAAACACCAAACAAACAGTGGGGTTCGTCTAAAATGAGATTTTGAGGGATGGGGAGCACATGAGATAGCATTTATCTTGGTGACACATGTCCTCTTAAAATTAAAGTTAAAATTATTTATTTTTCTTAAAGACAAATTTACCCTTTTTTAATGAGTGAAATTCAACAACACCCCTTATGTTTTGCCTAACTAAAAAATATGTATTATTTTTATTAGCAAAAAAACCCTGTATTTTTTTATTAGCAAAAAACATCCCTCTCAATTCGAAATGATAATTTTACCCCATCAAAGGATGAAAAAACATCCCCTTAACTTAAAAGATTACCAATAGCCCCTGGTAACTTTAAAATTTTACAATAACCCCCCTGTTTTTTTTAAAAAAATTGACAAAAACTTCCATATGATTTATGAAGTCCACTTTAAATAATTGAAAAAAAAATTTATCCCCCCAAAGTTACATATTGTGGCACTTTATAGCCTATATGTACAAAATAAGTACTTTACTGCCTCAAATAATTTTATTTAATTTTTGTTCGACGGAAAATATACATGTGCCCCTCGCATGAATTTTCAAAGTTAGTCACAACACTTCTTACAAGTCCAAATACTTCGCTCATGTAAAAGAACCAAAAATCCGAAGTGAAGTAGAAAAATATTTTATTTGTAAAGAGGGGGAAAAATACACGTCACGTTTTGACTAATTTACTACCCTTAAAATACACATGTGAGTCACATATATGAGTTTTTTCGGCGATCAAAATTGAAATAAAATCATTTGAGGGGGGAAAGGGCAACGGATTTCATATGTACTTATTTTATACTTTTAGGTGGTAAAATTCAAAATATGTAGCTTTGGGAGGGGGTATAAAGTGCATTTTTCTTAAAAATAATAGTCTTAATTGTCAATTTCATCCTACCGTTAGTTTTTTGATAGAAAAGATCACGTGTCATACACGTGTCCGTTAAGTCACCATTTTTATCTCTTCAAGGATATTTGCAATTGAGCAAAAAATACCTAAAAATTGGGATGGGTAATTGCAATTCTCCAATCCCTCTCTCTTCACCTCCAGCACCACAACCACCGTCCAACCCTCCATTGGGCTTGTTGAGCTTTCAAGTTGCGGATCATTCTTCTGCCCAAAAGCTCATTGTCATGGTCAGTAAATTAAGCAAGCACCAAAAACTATTTTCGGGCCTTAGATTCGTACCAATTGTGCAAGTACCGAACAAATTCCAGAAATAATTTATTTTTCACCAAAGACAGAGAACATTGTGTTTGTGTACTAATAATTAAGTTGTTCACAAATTACAACAGAGAAATGAGAAGCTAAAGTTTTTATTTTTGACGGGCACATGTATATTTTCCATAAAAATTGAGGGCACATGTATATTTTCAAAGAATATACATGTGCCCCTCAATGTATAAAGTAGGCAAAAGTTTGATATGAATCCCTCAAATTTTTTTTTTTTTGGGAAAGAGATGAAATTAATTAGAGATTAGAGAGATTTTTTTAAACATATTAATTAAATGGTTAGTATGTAATTTAACATATGTTTATTTTTTCTAAATGTCCGATGCCACATCATCATTGAACATTTTGATCAAAAAATTATGGTTTATATTTATTGTTGACATTTTTTAGTGGTTGAGATTGTGTATCTCATACACTTATGTTCCATAAAATCTTATTTTAGAAAGACCCAACAAACATGCCCTATGATTTTGGCATGTTATTGTATAATAAGGCATCCAAATTTGGTATATTGTACAAATTCTGAAATTACCTCACCAATATAAATATCGAAAATTAATACGATTCAATGCCCACCCCTAAGATAATAGCGAGAGCAAAAATATCTACTTTCACATTTTATCTATTTATTTATCCTAACAAGTAAAAGGCCATCTCTATTATCATACATTGGTAATATAACTAAATTAACGAAACTTGTAGAAAGGTTTTAGAATTAAAAGTTTTAAAAATATACTACGATTTTTTTTTCTTTTTAGATGAAAAATATATTACGATTGAATCTAAAGAAATATAAAATAATCATTTAATTTGTTAGTTTATCCATCAATGACAGATGTTAGTAAATACTTATAAATAATCTAAAATTTTAAATATAGTACATTGTTTTTTTGTAAAGAAGACCCCGATTTTAAATTTCGCCTAAGGCTCCCTAATATGTCTGACCGGTCCGTTGATAGCCCAATCGCGGTTGGATTCCCAAACATGAATAGCACAGGTACGGTTGAGACAGTCACTCTCAAAAATGACGTGTTTTGCATTCCACACAAATGAAACCTCACAAAAGTTGGTAACAAGAAAGTATCAATTAATCATAGAGTACCATTTATTCAGTAGTTCCAAGAGGAGAACTGCAGCAGAATCCTTGGCTTTCTTGACACTTGGCATGGGATTGCCAATACATTCGTCTGTCCATCCTTTATCGGTGGTATTAACACGCACCGCAAACGTAAATTTCTTTGCATGTGCAGGACCCCCTTCGTGCACGCACCTGCAACCGAAAAAATGCATTAGATAGCAATGTGAATATCATCTTCTCAAAGTATGGCCTGTTTTTATCATAAGAAAAACTTAATAAATATTCTTACCTGTATAGAGGCATGGGCCAATTTCTACGCAAACAGATATCATTCAAGGTCTGCCTGGTAAAAGTCTGGTTGCCATTCTTCTCTTTCTCATCATCCTCTTTGTTCTGTTTGGCTTCAGCCGTTTTCTTTTCATTCAAAGCAACAAGAGCATTTCGAGCAGCCAATTTTTGAGCCATCTTCTTTTGGGGATTATGGGCAATCCCGACTTGAACACCATCAACGTATACTTCCACAGTAGCCAAGTTCCCCACTTCGAGTGGCTTTGTACTGTAGACCTTCAGCTTGTTGTTGGCATCGTTCTTGTAGTTCTCGAACAGGATGCATCGGGAGAGTTTCTGGGGTAACAATTGGATTCAACAAGGGTTGGAACACCTGGAAACAAATAAACACCAGTTCAATAAACTTCAACTCAAACCTTCATATCCGTAACCAACAAAGAAATAAAGAACATGAAAAAAACTAATTCAAATGAGTACATGATTAAATCTAACCTCCCATACAACAGCAGTATCACATCCACTATCGAGGAAGATAGCCCCAGCTATTGATTCAAAGATATCTCCAAGAACTTTCGGAGCTTTACAATCCCCTAAACCAAATGAGTTGAACCCTGGTTTCAGAAGTTCATACTGTACCTCTTTCACGAAATCCCGAATCTGAAAGTGAAAATAGTTAAGAAATGGTTACAAATACAAATCAATATGTAAACAAAGCGGAATAAACACGGTAAATACCTGTTTCTCAAGGGAACTTGATCCATGACGAAGGTGTGCATGAAGGTTATGTTTCACAGCTACCCGTGCAAAGTTCTCATTATTCACAGCAGCAGCTCGCAAGTCGGTCAAGCGTCCTGGAGGCAAATCTGTATATGTGAAGAACAGGTGTCTAGTAATGAGATGGTCCAGTACAGCATCACCCACAAATTCTAGTCGCTGATAACAAGACACACCAGAAGATGGGCGTGATGCATGAGTTATAGCTTCTACCAACAAGCCCCGATCATTAAATTTGGCATTCAAGGAATTTTCTAAAGCATCAAAGTCAATAGCTCTCAGTATATTCTCTTGAACAATACTTGGCCTACATGAATTATCTATCTCTTTCAAATCAAAATCTATGTCAATTCCAATCCACCTCATAAGGTGGTTCGCAGCGTTTTCTCCACCTTCAACATAATATACACCAATCAAGGCTTCGACAACATCTGCCAATGTTTTACCAGAAAGCACACGATATGAACTCGAGTCACTCTCTAGTTCCCCATCTTCCATCTCATATTCTTCATATTCATCATCATTCATCTTTTTTGTTTTTAAACTCTCATCAAAACCTACTTCCTCATCAAAAAAGGATGATTCAGCATCCTTTGTGTCCTCATCAAAAACAGGAAGCACCCCGGGCGCAGCCCACCTAGACGGAGCAAATCGATCTGCCTGGATGTATGACTGAAGCCCCTTGTTCAATGCATGCTGATACAGTACCATGTTGCTAACCATTTGTTGTCTCATCCTTGTTAGTTGACCTTCATGTTTCTGGGGATACTTTAGAAAAAGAAACTTACTCACTACCCACTTTAGATAAGCATCTCCTAGGAGCTCCGCTCGTTCATAACAGAAAGTCTCCTGGCATGAAGCTGCAGTCAACGCTTCCAAGATCTGAAAAATAAAAGGATAAACATCACATACTATGTAACAGTAGGTTTTCAAAATCACTACATAATATATTTAAACACCTTTGAAGTGGGAATAGGATAACTAATAATATCCTTAAGCTGTACAGCAAGTAGCATGCTTTCAATCCTCCTCATAATTGATGGCAATCTTTGTGCCCCCCTAACTAGCCGTCCAGGTAGTGGATGTAGAAAACAGAGCTCAGGAGGGAGAAAAACATAATATATTTTCTCAGCTGTCTCTCCAGATTCGCCACCATGACCTATAATAGGAATTCACATAGTTAATGCTATGACTAACAAGTTGATCCAGCCCAAAAAAGATAAGGGAGAACTGAATTACAAAGAGCATACCTTCTGAATGTTCAAACCGTGGAGACAAAAGATTCTTGCAATAGGAAACACCGCGTGCTCTTATTAGAGGTTGTTGTTTATACATCAAATCTACCCCATACCTACAAATAATATGGAAAGTATTGTTAAATGCACCATGTTGCAAAATAAGACAAAACTATGCACAATGATTGAGGACTTCTAGCAACTGAGAGCAGCATTTGAAACACAATGTTAAAAGATCTGAAACTACCCAATTCATAATCATGAAGTTTGGTTCTCCCCTCAACAATTACAATAAGTCATCTAATAGAATAACTCGTTAGTAAAGTCAAGTCCACGAGATGAATTCAACACATGCACTTAAGAAGTTTATAAGCAACAAGAACATGAATACCAAATTTTCTTCCTCATTATTTCCCATTCCCCATCTTTTACCCCAATTTTTTCCAACCTGGTGCCTACGAAAGAGAAAATTAACAAAAAGAACCAAATGCATGGCAGATTCCTCACATACATTTGTGTGTGGTGTGTGGGGGGAGATACATCAACATATTCATGAAATTTCGATTATATAGACAAACATACTTTTGTTTATAATAATCGGCATAAGAACTATATTCCAGAGGACCAAGGTAGCCTTCTTTCCTCGGGAATGAGTTTTCTGCGGTCATATCAAATCGCACAGAATCAACATAAAACCTTTTTCCAGAATGAGCTGCAGTAACAATTCTTCCCACCAGATCTTCAGCTCCAATACAGGAATCAGCAATCATCAATTTTCCAAACGTTAAATCAACTTGACAAGGACCTTCACCAGCATCACGGTTAGGTGCTAATCCAGATGCTTTCACTACATCAAACTGAGCAACGGCTCCTCTAATCCCATAAGTAGGGTGGGATTTCTGTTCAAAGGCCATACCATTTCGTAGTTTTCCAAATCCATATTCTCTTCGGTCTCCGCCTAACGTCCGTTCATTAGTACCAAGGAAAACATCTGGTCTTGCTCTCTGAAGAGGATTTCTCCATGCATCCGTTTTTGTAACATTTTCAACTAGAGGCCAGTCTATATCACTTATCAAATCTGCAGATGTGCTCCCAGCCAAAGGAACAAATAAATATGCCTTCGCGGAGTCCCAAGGAGTGTTGGATGGTTCAACATCCACATCCAATACAATGCTCATCAGTCGCACATGAAAGCTCTTAAGCAATGTCAACTGTATACAAATAAATATCAGTGTTATTGTAGGCACAATTTCATGTTCAAAGAAAAACTGATGAAAAAAGGAAAAGCAACGCACCTGAATTTCTTTAATTTCTATAGACCCTTTAAAGACAAGTGATGCCTTTGTTATCACATCTCGAGCAATGAATAAATCCATCGACATTGATAATACCTGTTAAAGACAGGGAAGCACATAAAGATCCATACTTTGATGTTATGTAAAGCTTAAAAAATCAAGTAAAATACCTCCCCGTCCAACTCATTTCCAAACAATACAGCAAAATCTGAAACTTGAGTTAGGAGGGAATCTTTTGAAAAGCCAGCAGTTTCACATTTGATAGAATACATGTAAAGACGAAACAACTTGGAATCCGCAGAGCCTTTCCCAGCTAATATCCATTCTCCCTGCATTGACAGGCATGAGGTCCTCAGATCCCAATAACCACCATCACGAATTAACAGCACAAAGTAACAACTAAAGTCAGCAACATGTCACCAAAACTACATGAAATTTTCAACTTAGTTTCATATTCAAAAAAGAGGGCATAACTAGTATCTATCACTATTCTGTTTCACCTGTAACCTCATCCCTACCAGTCAAAGGGAATCTATTGATTACTGTAATGCATGTATTTTTCAGGAAAGAATTCGGAAAAGATCTTATTACAAGTAAAAAAAAAATTTGAATTCGTTTATCAAACTCAGAAACATTTATTTTAGATTATGGTTAATAAGAAAAACTTGAATTAGGAGGTAATGTGCATTTTCATCTACGTAATAACAACATTGTAGAGTTCAGATTGTTGCCCCTTCATTCATTAATATCTGCTCAACTGCAATAAAATTAATTTCTATAATGTCCTCTGCGAAACATGGAGCCTTCGCAAAGTGAGAAAGATAGTATATCATAATAGCAAAGAAAACCCACAAGCGTACATTAGATTTTTTGGTGGTCTGAAACTCTTTCCGTGCCAATTGATGCATATTGTGTATATAATAACAGAAGTTTAAATGGGGGGGGTGGGGGGGGGGGGGGGTGGGGGGGGGGGGGGGTGGGGGGGGGGGGGGGTGGGGGGGGGGGGGGGTGGGGGGGGGGGGGGGTGGGGGGGGGGGGGGGTGGGGGGGGGGGGGGGTGGGGGGGGGGGGGGGTGGGGGGGGGGGGGGGTGGGGGGGGGGGGGGGTGGGGGGGGGGGGGGGTGGGGGGGGGGGGGGGTGGGGGGGGGGGGGGGTGGGGGGGGGGGGGGGTGGGGGGGGGGGGGGGTGGGGGGGGGGGGGGGTGGGGGGGGGGGGGGGTGGGGGGGGGGGGGGGTGGGGGGGGGGGGGGGTGGGGGGGGGGGGGGGTGGGGGGGGGGGGGGGTGGGGGGGGGGGGGGGTGGGGGGGGGGGGGGGTGGGGGGGGGGGGGGGTGGGGGGGGGGGGGGGTGGGGGGGGGGGGGGGTGGGGGGGGGGGGGGGTGGGGGGGGGGGGGGGTGGGGGGGGGGGGGGGTGGGGGGGGGGGGGGGTGGGGGGGGGGACATTGGTAATATAACTAAATTAACGAAACTTGTAGAAAAGTTTTAGAATTAAAAGTTTTAAAAATATACTACGATTTTTTTTTCTTTTTAGATGAAAAATATATTACGATTGAATCTAAAGAAATATAAAATAATCATTTAATTTGTTAGTTTATCCATCAATGACAGATGTTAGTAAATACTTATAAATAATCTAAAATTTTAAATATAGTACATTGTTTTTTTGTAAAGAAGACCCCGATTTTAAATTTCGCCTAAGGCTCCCTACCCTAAGATGTCTGACCGGTCCGTTGATAGCCCAATCGCGGTTGGATTCCCAAACATGAATAGCACAGGTACGGTTGAGACAGTCACTCTCAAAAATGACGTGTTTTGCATTCCACACAAATGAAACCTCACAAAAGTTGGTAACAAGAAAGTATCAATTAATCATAGAGTACCATTTATTCAGTAGTTCCAAGAGGAGAACTGCAGCAGAATCCTTGGCTTTCTTGACACTTGGCATGGGATTGCCAATACATTCGTCTGTCCATCCTTTATCGGTGGTATTAACACGCACCGCAAACGTAAATTTCTTTGCATGTGCAGGACCCCCTTCGTGCACGCACCTGCAACCGAAAAAATGCATTAGATAGCAATGTGAATATCATCTTCTCAAAGTATGGCCTGTTTTTCTCATAAGAAAAACTTAATAAATATTCTTACCTGTATAGAGGCATGGGCCAATTTCTACGCAAACAGATATCATTCAAGGTCTGCCTGGTAAAAGTCTGGTTGCCATTCTTCTCTTTCTCATCATCCTCTTTGTTCTGTTTGGCTTCAGCCGTTTTCTTTTCATTCAAAGCAACAAGAGCATTTCGAGCAGCCAATTTTTGAGCCATCTTCTTTTGGGGATTATGGGCAATCCCGACTTGAACACCATCAACGTATACTTCCACAGTAGCCAAGTTCCCACTTCGAGTGGCTTTGTACTGTAGACCTTCAGCTTGTTGTTGGCATCGTTCTTGTAGTTCTCGAACAGGATGCATCGGGAGAGTTTCTGGGGTAACAATTGGATTCAACAAGGGTTGGAACACCTGGAAACAAATAAACACCAGTTCAATAAACTTCAACTCAAACCTTCATATCCGTAACCAACAAAGAAATAAAGAACATGAAAAAAACTAATTCAAATGAGTACATGATTAAATCTAACCTCCCATACAACAGCAGTATCACATCCACTATCGAGGAAGATAGCCCCAGCTATTGATTCAAAGATATCTCCAAGAACTTTCGGAGCTTTACAATCCCCTAAACCAAATGAGTTGAACCCTGGTTTCAGAAGTTCATACTGTACCTCTTTCACGAAATCCCGAATCTGAAAGTGAAAATAGTTAAGAAATGGTTACAAATACAAATCAATATGTAAACAAAGCGGAATAAACACGGTAAATACCTGTTTCTCAAGGGAACTTGATCCATGACGAAGGTGTGCATGAAGGTTATGTTTCACAGCTACCCGTGCAAAGTTCTCATTATTCACAGCAGCAGCTCGCAAGTCGGTCAAGCGTCCTGGAGGCAAATCTGTATATGTGAAGAACAGGTGTCTAGTAATGAGATGGTCCAGTACAGCATCACCCACAAATTCTAGTCGCTGATAACAAGACACACCAGAAGATGGGCGTGATGCATGAGTTATAGCTTCTACCAACAAGCCCCGATCATTAAATTTGGCATTCAAGGAATTTTCTAAAGCATCAAAGTCAATAGCTCTCAGTATATTCTCTTGAACAATACTTGGCCTACATGAATTATCTATCTCTTTCAAATCAAAATCTATGTCAATTCCAATCCACCTCATAAGGTGGTTCGCAGCGTTTTCTCCACCTTCAACATAATATACACCAATCAAGGCTTCGACAACATCTGCCAATGTTTTACCAGAAAGCACACGATATGAACTCGAGTCACTCTCTAGTTCCCCATCTTCCATCTCATATTCTTCATATTCATCATCATTCATCTTTTTTGTTTTTAAACTCTCATCAAAACCTACTTCCTCATCAAAAAAGGATGATTCAGCATCCTTTGTGTCCTCATCAAAAACAGGAAGCACCCCGGGCGCAGCCCACCTAGACGGAGCAAATCGATCTGCCTGGATGTATGACTGAAGCCCCTTGTTCAATGCATGCTGATACAGTACCATGTTGCTAACCATTTGTTGTCTCATCCTTGTTAGTTGACCTTCATGTTTCTGGGGATACTTTAGAAAAAGAAACTTACTCACTACCCACTTTAGATAAGCATCTCCTAGGAGCTCCGCTCGTTCATAACAGAAAGTCTCCTGGCATGAAGCTGCAGTCAACGCTTCCAAGATCTGAAAAATAAAAGGATAAACATCACATACTATGTAACAGTAGGTTTTCAAAATCACTACATAATATATTTAAACACCTTTGAAGTGGGAATAGGATAACTAATAATATCCTTAAGCTGTACAGCAAGTAGCATGCTTTCAATCCTCCTCATAATTGATGGCAATCTTTGTGCCCCCCTAACTAGCCGTCCAGGTAGTGGATGTAGAAAACAGAGCTCAGGAGGGAGAAAAACATAATATATTTTCTCAGCTGTCTCTCCAGATTCGCCACCATGACCTATAATAGGAATTCACATAGTTAATGCTATGACTAACAAGTTGATCCAGCCCAAAAAAGATAAGGGAGAACTGAATTACAAAGAGCATACCTTCTGAATGTTCAAACCGTGGAGACAAAAGATTCTTGCAATAGGAAACACCGCGTGCTCTTATTAGAGGTTGTTGTTTATACATCAAATCTACCCCATACCTACAAATAATATGGAAAGTATTGTTAAATGCACCATGTTGCAAAATAAGACAAAACTATGCACAATGATTGAGGACTTCTAGCAACTGAGAGCAGCATTTGAAACACAATGTTAAAAGATCTGAAACTACCCAATTCATAATCATGAAGTTTGGTTCTCCCCTCAACAATTACAATAAGTCATCTAATAGAATAACTCGTTAGTAAAGTCAAGTCCACGAGATGAATTCAACACATGCACTTAAGAAGTTTATAAGCAACAAGAACATGAATACCAAATTTTCTTCCTCATTATTTCCCATTCCCCATCTTTTACCCCAATTTTTTCCAACCTGGTGCCTACGAAAGAGAAAATTAACAAAAAGAACCAAATGCATGGCAGATTCCTCACATACATTTGTGTGTGGTGTGTGGGGGGAGATACATCAACATATTCATGAAATTTCGATTATATAGACAAACATACTTTTGTTTATAATAATCGGCATAAGAACTATATTCCAGAGGACCAAGGTAGCCTTCTTTCCTCGGGAATGAGTTTTCTGCGGTCATATCAAATCGCACAGAATCAACATAAAACCTTTTTCCAGAATGAGCTGCAGTAACAATTCTTCCCACCAGATCTTCAGCTCCAATACAGGAATCAGCAATCATCAATTTTCCAAACGTTAAATCAACTTGACAAGGACCTTCACCAGCATCACGGTTAGGTGCTAATCCAGATGCTTTCACTACATCAAACTGAGCAACGGCTCCTCTAATCCCATAAGTAGGGTGGGATTTCTGTTCAAAGGCCATACCATTTCGTAGTTTTCCAAATCCATATTCTCTTCGGTCTCCGCCTAACGTCCGTTCATTAGTACCAAGGAAAACATCTGGTCTTGCTCTCTGAAGAGGATTTCTCCATGCATCCGTTTTTGTAACATTTTCAACTAGAGGCCAGTCTATATCACTTATCAAATCTGCAGATGTGCTCCCAGCCAAAGGAACAAATAAATATGCCTTCGCGGAGTCCCAAGGAGTGTTGGATGGTTCAACATCCACATCCAATACAATGCTCATCAGTCGCACATGAAAGCTCTTAAGCAATGTCAACTGTATACAAATAAATATCAGTGTTATTGTAGGCACAATTTCATGTTCAAAGAAAAACTGATGAAAAAAGGAAAAGCAACGCACCTGAATTTCTTTAATTTCTATAGACCCTTTAAAGACAAGTGATGCCTTTGTTATCACATCTCGAGCAATGAATAAATCCATCGACATTGATAATACCTGTTAAAGACAGGGAAGCACATAAAGATCCATACTTTGATGTTATGTAAAGCTTAAAAATCAAGTAAAATACCTCCACGTCCAACTCATTTCCAAACAATACAGCAAAATCTGAAACTTGAGTTAGGAGGGAATCTTTTGAAAAGCCAGCAGTTTCACATTTGATAGAATACATGTAAAGACGAAACAACTTGGAATCCGCAGAGCCTTTCCCAGCTAATATCCATTCTCCCTGCATTGACAGGCATGAGGTCCTCAGATCCCAATAACCACCATCACGAATTAACAGCACAAAGTAACAACTAAAGTCAGCAACATGTCACCAAAACTACATGAAATTTTCAACTTAGTTTCATATTCAAAAAAGAGGGCATAACTAGTATCTATCACTATTCTGTTTCACCTGTAACCTCATCCCTACCAGTCAAAGGGAATCTATTGATTACTGTAATGCATGTATTTTTCAGGAAAGAATTCGGAAAAGATCTTATTACAAGTAAAAAAAAAATTTGAATTCGTTTATCAAACTCAGAAACATTTATTTTAGATTATGGTTAATAAGAAAAACTTGAATTAGGAGGTAATGTGCATTTTCATCTACGTAATAACAACATTGTAGAGTTCAGATTGTTGCCCCTTCATTCATTAATATCTGCTCAACTGCAATAAAATTAATTTCTATAATGTCCTCTGCGAAACATGGAGCCTTCGCAAAGTGAGAAAGATAGTATATCATAATAGCAAAGAAAACCCACAAGCGTACATTAGATTTTTTGGTGGTCTGAAACTCTTTCCGTGCCAATTGATGCATATTGTGTATATAATAACAGAAGTTTAAACACAAAATTTATGTATGCTAATAGATAATAATTAGTGATTAAAAAATTAAATAGGATAAGCAGAATTAATCAATGTAATAACACTAATCAAGAATATTTGTGAGTGATGATCAAGGTATTACATATGGAATAAAAGGTGACATTAAGCAAACTGAAAAATCATTAACATTCACATGAGCTTCAACTTCACTAAGGACTAGGCTACTACCTGAAACGTGCTATTCTATTCGTGAACGAAAGAAGATGCCAAAACATTTATTAGAAAATGGGGCAGAGGCATAACCCAATTAAGATTTAAGAGTCTCACACATGACGTTAATCAGAAGATGGCAGCACTTTGGCTGAAAATATAGCAGCGTTTGTCTGCAATGTATTACTGTATATATCAAGTTTTTTCTTTGGCTAGAAAATTAGGAGGGGAGAAAAGAGATATCAATAAGAAAGAGGAGCTTTATGAATCTGAAAAAAGACAAAGAGGACGAAGAAATTTAATTATGAAACAATGGAAGGCCGGAAAATGATCACAAAAGGAACAGGAATGATACTCTGCCAAGATACAAGTAATGGCCATTAAGTAGTAGATGAGGTAACAAGGTCACTTGATGAATAGTTTTTAGTACATAGCGGTGTTAATTTTACAGCCCAAGTACTTTTGCATATGGTGGTTAACAAATTTGTATCTGGATTCTAATATATAGAGAGAAATGGTTTCAGGCATTCACATATGAGTGCAGCTGCACAACCTGCACTTGTGCGGCTGCTTGCTTAAAAAGTTTAATTGGCATGTATCTCACGAAAAGTAGGGGGGATGGCATTTTCAAATCGAAAAACCATCATGATAATTCTTAATTCATAGATGATAAATTTGAATGTCAATTTTGAGCCACATCTATGATTTATCCTTAATATAAAGGAGTTAACCTCAAAATAAGGAAAGATGGAGGAACTAACCTGGAGAATGTCAGCTACACCTTCAGGGTAAAATTCTCTGTGCCTAGCAGTTCCTGGAAGAGGATCTCCATCATCAATTTGCTCAACTTTGTTAGCTTCTCCCTCAATTCCCTTGTCTGGCAATAGCATATCAGTAAATGCTCCCATCTCATGTAGCTTCTTACAAGCAGCCAAACAAACAGCCTGCTAATTGCATAATCAATCAAATCGATACTCTTTAAACTCCAAATGCAAAGTTAAAAAAAAAAGTGACACATGAAGCATGCCTGTTGTGCAAGGCGCATGGACTTGCATGGAGGACCATCCAGCTTCTCAAATGGTGCATTGCAGGGTAGTTGAAGCTTGCATGAATACTCGGTATGACTTCCTGGCTTCTCATGATGCTCCATTACAAACTCCGGATGAAGAATTGAATACCTGCATATAAAAGGAATTTTATAGTGGATGAAAAATGTACTATGCTCCTATAAGTGTATGTAGAAATATGACAAACTGAAGGTAATAATGCATGAGAAGGGGGAGGGCGACTAGGACCTGTCGCTGGGTAACTGGGAGCAGTACAAGTGAATGAGCCCGACAGCAGAATTTAAGCTCACAATAGCACCTGTTGACTCCACCTGGTACACTGTACCATCTGTAGCATCCACAGGATTTATGCTGCAAGTATCCTTGATATGACTAATATCAGTCCTCTCAATGGCTTCTTTTCGCAAAGTCTCTTCACTATTCCTAGCATTCTTTAAAAAGGCCACATGGGACAAATTTCCTCTGCAAATAATTCATTAATCACGCGTTATAATATCATAGATAACTCGAGGAGTAACTGAAAACTGGTGTCGCCGAAGGTTACCTCTCAACCATCAAGATGTAATCTGATCCAGGCTTTCTGGCACGGCCTCTAGACTGTATATATGCCAAAACAGTTTTTGCAAGATCAAAGCGAATGACAACATTGCATTGCCGAATATCAAGTCCCTCTTCAGCAACACTAGTGGCAACTAAAACAGAAACCTGGATGACAGATAGAATAAAGATAATGAGAAACACATTGTAAAGAGATCTGAAGCAATCGCATGACAATCTTACATACACGACCATCTCGGAATCTGGAAAGATTATCATGCATCTGGGAAGTTCGCATTTCTTGACTATTGTTATGACCAATCAAACTTGCTGATTTCACAAAGCTTAGAGATGGAAGCTCCGCCAAAACCTGCATGTATTTAGGACACTTTAATTGCTGCATAGAGGCAATAGACAGCCAAAAAAAGAAAACATAACGTAATTGTTGTACTCAATTGACCTTAGGAAGAACCAAGGCAGACACAACACGGTCAACAAAGACGATTGCACGAAAGTCCTCCGTGTGTTGATACTTTAGAAGTATTTTAATTAATGACTGCACCTTCGGTGTCACTTTTCCATCAGCAACAGCAGCACCAATAATCACATCCACGTGCTCCCCAGCGGAGACAACTACCGAAAGACATGAACCAACATATTATACATCCAATTGTAATTCACGGATCACAGAGAAAACATTTACATGATATAAACCAATACACAACATTAATGATTCAAGTATATTCTAATGTCTGTCTAAATATCTCAGCTTCAGCTAAAGGTAAGAAAGCTTCAATTAGAGAGGAGCCTTTCCCGAGACGAAAATAAAACTCAAGTCAAAAGTTTGGGGGAAATTAAAGAAACTGTAAAATTAGTATACATATGTTGGCATTCTTACTGCAGAAACATTACAATGTTCATTTTGAAACATTATCACTGAACCACCAGTAATGCATACTGCATAAGATAATAACAAAAGAAACCACTCACCATGACTGTTAGTAAGTTCGCCTTCCTCTAGATCATCAGGTCCATTCGCATCTGCAGCAGCATCGTCCATGTCAGCCCCTGTAGTACTATTTTCTGAAATGGCTCCCTCAGACAGATGGCATTGTAAAAGAGAGACAACTTTGTGCAGATATGATTCTTGAAACTTGACATCAAGTTGGTAGTTTGCCCGTTCATCATTTTGCAGAGCCGTAAGAAATCCTAGTGCAACCTGGATGAGAAGATCAATGAATCATGAGAAATATCAAATTTGTATCATGCAGCATTACTTGCTAACAATAAAAATGACTTCTTTAGGAACTAAACATTATAAACCACATTACAACACCACTGGCCGCAAATAAAAAATCTACAGAAGCGATGTCAAAATTTCAAAACAATTATAGCTGCACATCAAAGGGAGAGATGGATTGATCAGATCGAAAAGGTATAGAGATTTAATCACAAAAATAACTTGGAAAAACATTTGCATGAAAGGATTTTCAAAAAAAATTTGCCATGACAAACCAGGAAATGCAACAGATGAAGAAGTACAAACAACCTATAAGGAAGATGTCACATCACCTTGTAAGCACACCATTGCCCTAGTTCACCAAGCGCATAGTTGATGGCCCTCAATTTTTGGATTAGATTAGCAGCACCGTCACTTTCTGTCCGTTCAGCCACACCATAAACTTGGCGCAGCTCTTCCTTAGCTCCAGCGTCTCTAGCTCCCAATAATTGCCACTTACTTCTTCTGGTGCTTGACCGAGCTGTTTCTTCAACGGTCTGTTCCATCTGTTTTATTTGTTCATGGAGGGACCATAAGCTAGCAGCCTTGTCATACTCCACCACCACTTCTGAAGGCATTGGTACATGTTTTTCCAGCTCCTTGCGGTCCTTTATGGTACAAACTACGGCATCTAGTTTACTTTCTAGATGACGAATTTTTAAAGCACAATCCACTTGGCTTGTAACACCTGGGTTATGCATGAAGAAAACATTTCTATGGCTAAGACGAACTTTTTTACGAAGAAAATATAACATAAGACTCGCATGATATTCAGTATCTGAAGTATATTGAAGAAGAATAGTATATAACTTATTAACAAATTGGTTGTACACATTTAGGACATGTGATGCCCTACAGATGACCTATTACTTCAAGAGACGAGGTAACTAACTGTACGGAGACAAGTCAGAAAAATACCCTTCAAGTTCACAGGAGAAGCAGTCATCCCAAAAACTGATGGCCTCTTCGACTTCGGTGTTGTGTGATAGAACTCAGACATCACTAAAGAATAGGGATGTTTCTTCACGGCATGATGACACTCATCCAGAATGAGGAGATTTATTGATTCCATCTTTACTATACTGTGCCTAAGTATGTTGAGAAGAATTTGAGCAGTCATCACTAAAACCTGTTTCAAGAAGCAGAGAAGTGAGGAAAGTTAAGCATGTCTACATGCTTCCAATGCTAAATTCCCCATGTTGGAAGGGGCAACTTAAAAATCTCGTACATAATTTCACTAAACCCTGAAATTAAACTAATGACATGGTTTTAACTGTGGTCCCTTCATTTTTACGCAGTGCTTAAAGATGCAACTTTGAATCACATAGTGCCTATCTAAATATTAAACATCATAAATAATCCATTACTAGGACAAACACCAAAGTATACAAGCACACACATATGTATACAAACACGAAAATGAATTTAGTCAATTGCTTATTCTTTTTGCTAACAACAGCAGGAGCCAACCTGTCGATTTTTCCGATAAGCCAAATCATGCTAACAATTATTAGAAATACTTACTTTTATATGATTGGAATTTGACACAATCCATCTAATCCACCAAGAAACAGTAAGATCCACATATTTTATTAGAAAGATTGCATCATAATGTCTTCGCGTATGAATACTTAATTGAATGAGTTTTGGTGCCTCAATGTAAGTGCAAATGGGCCAAAAAAGAAACAATGAAAACAAAATTCCATTTGATGCCCCATTCCTAGCACCTATGCTTTACCCAAACTCCCAGTTGATGGTAAGCATGAACAACCCTTTATAAAGTACTGCCATCGTCCCAATATTTTTGCTCCCGTTTGTTTTGGCACGGAGTTTGAGTTAAGAGTTACAAAGTGGATCTTTTAGGTGTCTTTGTGTGCCCTAAAAATTGGTAATTGACAATTAGTGATGTCAAATCATTACTTACATGAGAGGGTAGTTTTGATAAAAACTTAATTTATATTAGGTAAAAGAATCTTGTTTTGGGCATTCCAAAGAGGAGGAGTACCAACGGACAGAGGGAATATTTGTATGATATAAAACTATATGTATATACTGGTTAGACATTGCCATAGGCCCAACTTATAGGTGTTGTTTTCTTTTGTAAAGTTAATGTATGACACAAAAGAGTGAGACAATATAGTAGTAGTATATTTGCATATGTGAGCAGTACGAGACATAATACGTAGAGAATGAATTTTTTTTTACTTGGTTTCCTATGAATTTATTATGTCCTAGTCGTCTATGCACTTACCTAGGAAATGGACTAGGCTTGTCACTCACTCCTCACTTACCTAGGAAATGGACTAGGCTTGTCACTCACTCCTCCTAGACATTTTGGGAACCACGACGTAGCAAACAAGTTAGTAGTAAAATGGGAGAAGGGTAGTGTTCATTAGGAAGTATAGTACATATATACATAAATATAGACAAAGAAATTGGTGCCAAAGAAGGATCTCAGCCCAAAGAAAAAATGTTCTTATTAAAATATAATGCTAGATCTTTGATGAAATTAATCTTAATAGTCTGGGAGCAATCTCTTACTGAAATGTTCATCTTATATTAAAAGATCTCTAGAAGTATCCAACTGAGGGTAGTTTATTTCTGAAACACTTAAATTATTTGACAAGAATTTTATCAAGATTATCAGTCTCCAAGGTAATACAATTTTGAGAACTAGCTCCATTTCAAACTTCAAGCAGAGTCAACGGTCAAACGCAAGAAGCAAGAACATACATATCATTATCTTGCTTATTACTTACTATGGCTTACTTGACTATTTATTGCATTTTCAGTTTTGATCTTTTCGAAGTTGCATGGGTACATGACTCTTTCAAAGTTGTTGCCCGTGCAATTTCAGAAACTCAATTGGTCGATGCTATTAATTCAGAAGAAATATCCACGGCATAAGGTTTAGCCTATTATGATTTTGATCTCAAGTCATACACGGCCATGGGAATAAGTCTAAGAAATTATATAGCCGAGTTATCCAACCAATAAATAAAAAAATCTATAAACTGCAATCAAGGATGAATCTGGAGATGCAGATTCCATTGCTGAAGCACAATGTACAAAAACATACCCTTCAAACTAGGAGGTTTTCAGAATCCATGAATAGCGGCTATATGGTTGCACCGATTGTCGCACTATAATGCTCCTATTTAATATATGTTGAATAAAATAACCTTTCATGAACTGACAAAATTCAACTATACTGTATATTTTGTTCTTGAAAAAAATTATAGTTGGTTCCTCAAGTTAGATAATCCAGAAAATTGATGTCTAGAAGTTATGCAAACTTATTTTGCTTCTCCATCTTCATCACTGATTTATATGCATCAAGGTCAAGGTTAGATATCCCTCAAAATTCATTTTTTACTTTTTCATTTGAAAGTGGCAGGTACAATGGCAAAACCCATTCAAGCTGTTTTCACTGTTATAAGAGAAAAGATGTAAAGATGTTATTAATAATGAACCCAAGAAGGGGTATTTATACAAAGAGATAAGACTCCATTAATACCAAAATACCCAACCTAAACCTAATACTCCTTACTAGCTATAACTCAAACTCATGCTATAACTCTAACTCTTAACACTCCCCCTCAAGCTAGAGCTAGTAGCTCTAAGCTTGTTACAAATACGATAATCACTCGATAACAACTAAACATAAAACACCATAAATAAGACTAAGTGAAGGTTGTAGCAATAGTTGACAATTGATGATGAACTTGATAATGAACTGCATTGAATTGGAGAACTCTTGGTAACCAATTTTAACGTCGAAACTAACACCTGCGAACATCGCGGTGACAGCGATTGGCAAACCACCAATCAAAACATAACAAATGGATCACTTGATCCACTCAACCGACAACCTTGGGGATCAATGCCGACGCCGGGGATAACTTCCGCTAACACTCTGTAGCTTCCTCGACCGTAATTTGATTCCAACCAAATGTCGAACAAATAGTGCGCGACGACCGCACTACCGAAAATTACCAAGCAACAATTCAATTGCAACAACATCCATCAACAACAACAATATCACCAACCAAAACTCAACAAACCAAACATCGAAAAATACCTAGAAAGCAAAAAATAACTACTACTCACTACTCCCCCTGAGCAACTAACCATAGAGTTGCTCAACACATCAATCCAAAAATATAACCACCAGAAGTCCAGAAAAACTACTCATCGTTGCACTACTCCCCCGAATTGGGCTAGGGTTGAAACAATCTGAAACTGCAACACCATAAACGATTGCAAAAGAAAGATGACAAAGACAAACCAGCAGATCTATCGAGCAGATTCTGGAGCAGCCGTTGTGGCTGTGAAAACAGAGTGTGGATGGGGCTGGTTGTGACTTGAACTAGGGCTTGAGACGCCCCTTTCTTTTCTTTAAATCTGATGTGGGTGGGTGGGTAAAAAAATGGATTTGTGGAAGAAGATGGTAGATTTTATTTTTCTTTTAACGGTGGTGGGACAATAACGAAAAGACTTTAATGGTGGTGGGACAATAACGAAAAGACAGCGGCTCTTTAACTTTGAATGGCCAGCCACCGCGGCGATGAGTTAGATGGTCACCGCGGTGGCTAGGGTTTAACTCTATCTTGTGTACTCCTTTTTATTATTATTTTTTTCTTTCAAAACCCTAGGTAAAAAACCTAAGCTCTTGATACCATGTTATAAGAGAAAAGATGTAAAGATGTTATTAATAATGAACCCAAGAAGGGGTATTTATACAAAGAGATAAGACTCCATTAATACCAAAATACCCAACCTAAACCTAATACTCCTAACACGCTATAACTCTAACTCTTAACATTCACCTCTCACCAAAACAGAGAAAAAAATCAAGTCATTTAACTGAGATTGCAATGATAAGTAAAATTAACAACCAACTAGTCAAATACAGAAGCAAATGGCACATTAATGTTGTCTTCATTCAACTGTTTGAACAAAAACATCATTTTCTTGCTCCAACAAACAATGAACCTCGGCAATGGTAAATTTATTTTGCAAAACTAATGCAATCAAGGAAATAGTAAAAAACCCTGGATGTGAGAGGAAAATATAAGCATAATAATAACTTGTCGATTTAAGCCTAAACATGGGTGTAACAATCAAAAATACCTGCTTACTTTCAAACTCACGCTGCCACCTCCGTGCATCCCAGAAATCTTGACCCATTTCACCACAGTAATGGCCAACTTGATAACCTGTTCGCTCACGGATTACTTCTGCTTGCTGCAGTTAAAATTGGAAAAGGACTCAGATGGAAGTTGCAAAGTTGAATTAAAGTTTTTGCAGATTACTCACAAGATTACTACCTGATAAACAAGCGGAACCTTAGGTACCAAAAAGACAGCCAGCATCTTCTTATTTTGTTTTTGCAATTCAATGCTGACACTTTTCATAAGGAGAACAGCAATTAGTGTTTTTCCAGCCCCTGTTTCAAGAAAAGCAATTGAGTTTCTCTTCTTTGCCTGTTCGAAAACATCCAACTGATACTGCCGAGCTTGCTCTTCAGGAGGTTTCTGTTTCAGCTCATTATCATTCTTCTCTTCTGAGCCTCCATCAGATTTGTTGCCATTCTGAGTGTGCACTTTCTCATCTCTATTTCGACAAGATTCCCAAGAACCTGAGCGAAAAACCAGTTCATTTGTTCCTTTGTCCCTCTCCCAGTAACCCCTTGATTCTTTGTAATCCCTGTCTTTCCATCCACCTGTATTACAGGGTTTTCTTCTTCTAAGTTGGTCCCTAGACTGCCCATCCAACTCTATATCATCCCAACCACGATTTCTCTTCATGCCTGGAGCCCTATCCCAAATTCTCCTGTCCTTAATAGGATCACTACCGCGAGCTCTTTTGTCATATCTTTGCCCAGAGTCGCCAATTTCACGAGCCCTTTTTCCACCAACAGTTTCTTCGTCCTTGATTCTAGCACTAGACCCAGGCGTTCTCTTGCCATTGGAACTCATAATTCCCGACCTAGACACTGAGTATTGATCCTCTTTCCGGGCAGAAGAGCGGGAATCATTAGCTACATTGTTGTTGCAGTGACTAGTGGTCCGAGCAGGCAATTCATCGCCACCATTTTTTAAGGTGTCAAAAATCTGATCAATTCCACCAAAGAAACAAGAATCATGGCAGCCGTCCTGAGACTTTGGTTCGTGTTCGGCGGTGGGAGCAGCAGTTGCAGAAGCTTCAAAATCAACAAAATAATCATCGCAGGATACGTCCTCGCAGGCATCTAGCCAGTACGAGGGCCTGCCATCAGAATCAAGAGGATAAACCTTACCTGAATCTCCACCCTCGTTACTCATTTTATTTCGAGTACAACAATTAATACAAATTTATTTTTCTAATTATTGAACACAACAATAAAATTTGCCAGTAACGAAATTAGCAACGGCGTAACTGATTAAGGGAAAAGCAACAAATAAATTGTACAAAACCCTAAACCCTATTTTTACCCTTTATTGAATGAACAAAGAATCCACTGTTTTCAATTCTATACTAACAATTACCATTAAAAAATCGGACAAAGGCATAAAATATATCGGACGTAATTGGACAGTAAGCAGTCCAAGTTCGGAACAGAGATAAAATTAGAGAGAGGGGAGAAAGCAGATAAGCGTGAAATAGACCGTAGAAAGCACGCGAATTGACTGAGGGCAAAAAGATAGCAAATTGTAGTGATTCGAAGATTCTCCACTCCCACGGGTCTATCTTACGCCATTCTGCTATCTCTTCTCTTCTCTCTTTTGTATAAAATCTCAAATCACTAATTTTCTCTTTGCAATGTAATCTGATTTTAAATTATCTCCAATCCGCCACAGATACAATGGTTGCAGATAAGCCCGAATATTGTCACGAATTCAATCCAATAAGAATCTAGACATGTATAAAGTAATGATCTACATGGAAGATTATTATAAATCTGTTTTATGCTAGTATATATTTTCATTTTTTTTATATTATTATTCTCTAGTAACACAATAATATTACCATCTGAATTGGTATTATTATTAGAATGGTTTATGAACCTGTTAAAATGGACATGGTATCAAAGGCTGACAAGACACCAGGAAGAAAATGAAGCCTGATGTTGAGCCAAAGAAGTCTGCTATTGAGGCGAAAAAGTCAAAATTTGATATCAAGCTGTTGAGCATGCTGCTAAAACACAGGGTCACCCTGCTATTGAAGCAAGAGCAGTCCAAGAAACTAACATTGATGTTATTATCTCTCAGGTTGCCAGAGAAATTGAAGATATGGCAACAGATTACTCAACTGAACGGACAACTGAACGGACGGAATCAGAGGAACATCCTGAGAAAATTGCCCCAAGGACGAGGAGTGCTCTAAGGCATCCTCCTACTTAGAGCACTCCTCCTACTCAGTGTTTTTAAAACCGAACCGGTCATTGAATCGGAAGCCCTACTGGTTACTGGTTCGATCGGTTAGATCGGGTCGACCACTGGTTCGATCGGTATAACCGGTGTGACTTTGTTATTATGTAATATTTATATATATATATATTTTTAGATTATCTAAAATACAATTATAATTCAAAAAATTATCATTCTTTGTCAATATAAATTTTTATTGTTTCATGCAAATAATCAAAATGTCTTAAAAAATTAAGATCAATGTCAAAAATATAAATCTCAAGTATCCCTCAAAGATACATACATTCAAAATAAGACAACAAAATTAAAAGTTCATCACATTTTCAAAGTTTTGGCTTGTTCATTTGGGTTCTATTGTTGTAACTTGATGTTTATATGGTAATTGATTTGCATAATTTCATACACAAAATAATATTATTCACAATAATGAGAAAATGGTTATGTACTTCTTTATGTAAAAAACATTGTAATATTGCATTGATTGTTAAAACACTAAAATAATGAATGTTATTCCAATTAAAGTATATAAATGTAATTCTATTAAATGTTAAACAAGAGTTCAAATAAATAATAATAACAAAAAATCTCTAAATTTAAAAAAAAAAAAAAATTTAAGTGAACCACTGGTTCACTGGTTCTACCGGTTCACTGGTTTTACTGGTTTTGGAGCTGGTTTTACCGGTTCGAACTGGTTAATTAGGGGACTGGTTTTTAGGGATAAATCGGACCGGATTGGGGACCGGTTAGCGGTTGAACCGGGTCAACCGGCCGGTCCGGTCCGGTTTTAAAAACACTGCTCCTACTGCTTCAGGAGTTCACACAAAAGCTCCTGCGAGAAAGAGATTGGTTCTCAAAAGCCAAATGGTTAAGATTACTGAGACAATCAGAGAGACTACTCATCTGCTAAACAACCAACTCAATCAGCACAGTTAGCTGATTCCATCAAAACAGCAAAGGTCATTGTACCTCAACAAGCCAATCTTGCTGAACCAGCAGCAGAGGTCCCTAAAACAACCGATGCCAGAAGAAAGAGAACTGATAAGGCTAAAATCAAATACACCAAAAAAAGAAAAGAGGCTAAGCTTGAGAAACAGGAAAATGCTACCCTCAAAATGGCTTTAGAAGCAAGTGAGTTAGAGGCCAAATTGAAGCAGATGACTGAAGAAGAGTTAACTGCTAAGGAGGCTGAAGACTTAGCTAAAGCTTTGGAGGAGAGCAAAACTGATGCTCACGGGCCAAGTAAAAGTGGTGGAACTGTAATATGGGAGCCAAAGAAAGACGGCTTTGTCATGCCAAGACCAAAAATTGCAAAGAGAAAAAGAAATGAGATCAAGCATGCTTTGGAGATCGTAAGAAGTGATCCAAAGGTCTTCTCCTTATTTGAATCAGAACTAGAAAGGTATAACAACCTACTGCAAAGCAAAAGTACTCTCCTGGCTGAAAAGATTATATACAACAGATGGAGAGAGTACATGCTTGTGAAATCAAAAGAGGAAATTGCCTGGAAAGAGTTTGTTGAGAAAGAAAATTGTGTACTTAACTGTCTGCAAACTACCTCTATCAAAAAGGCACTGGATTCAGACTACTTCCATGACAGAGTACATGAGCATATCAAGAAGATTGTCAAAGAGGAATCTACAAAGTTGAAACAGACTATCCCAAAAAGGATAAGAAAATCATATGACACTGGGGATAGAGCTGTCAAGTTGGCAATATGTGTTACCTTGGACAAGTGGACTCAGAAATCCAGATTTGAGAAGGGAAGCTCTAGTGATCTTCCACTGCTACCAAGCATTCAACACATAGTTTTTGGGTCTGAAATAAGGAAGTTTCAAGAATCAACTCAATAGGCTACATCAACATTTGTACCGGCTGATTTCATTCACCATAAAATTGTTGTGTCTGCTGATGGGTTTGATTTTATGCATCTTACAGATGATGGAACAGACCACTCAAAAGCTGTTGTCAAGGAGTCATAGGTGGAGTTAAACCTTGAAGATGAACAGGTTCCACTTGATGATGCACCACAAATTAAGGAGTCTTTAGATATTGCCTGGAGAGTTGAAGAAACTCCTGAAAAACCAAAGAGTGCTACTCCTTCCGAGACTGACAAAGCATTTCAATCAACACTTCTGGATTCAATGAAAAGCTTGATTGAATTTTCACTGAAGGAAATGGAGGAAAGGAACAAGGAATCAATGAATAGATTTGAGGAGATGGCCTCAACTTTGATTCAAAGCACTGTTGCATCTCTGCCCAAGCCTGCTGATCCTACATCGCTGATTCAAGAGGAGCTGAACAACATCAAAACTGAAGTTCCAATTATAAAGGAAGATGTTCAAAAGTTCAGTAACAAGGTCCAGAGCAATGAAGCTGGCTAGAGAGGATTAACCAAGTTGTTGTTGATGTCATGCAAGCAAAAGAAGAAAAAACTTACAATATGATGCAGGCATTATGTTCCAGTGTTGATTTGATACTTCAGTCTCAAATTCAATTTGGAGAGAGTCTTGACGTTATTCAACATAGCACTGAAGTTTTAACATCAAAGCAACAACATCAAAGTAGACGAATTTCTTTGATGGATTCCAATATTCAGAAGCTATGTGAAGCTCTCAACGTTCAACCAACTCATGTAACTGATTTGAACCCTGCTGATGATGTCAAAAAGGGAAAGAGAAGTTGGACGGGGAAAGGGAAGAAAACCTGCCGATGAAGAAGAAGTTAGAGCAGAAACTGCTAATGAACCTGTTGAAGAAGTTGAAGAGAAAGAAGAAACCAAGGATGCGGCAAAGGAAGATAAACATATTACTGACTCCAAGGACTATGCCGCAGAACAGCTGGATCCATCTATGAAATATCAAAGACTGGATGAACTAAGGGCTAAAATTGAGGTTGCTGATAAATAAGACACTTGAAAAAGCCCAGAAATTAGCTTTAGATTTCTCTAGTAGAGTAAATGAAGAAGTTATAGAATGAAAAGAAGGAGATGATGAAAATGCTGAAAACTAAGCACTTTATCTTTTCTTGTAACACTTCTGTAATTTTCTTTGTTTTTCTTTGTAATTGTTGTTCATCTTGATGTAATTGTACTAAAATTCAAAATCAATGAAAGATTACAAGTTCCAACTTAATTTCTATCTCAGAAATTTTATGTGAAGACTTAACTTTAGTTAGTTACGGTTACTTAGCTGAAATTTTGTCATCATCAAAAAGGGAAAATTGTTGGAAGAAGATGAAGAAATGAAGAAAGATTTTGATGATTTTCAAAAGTCATCGGCTAAGTAATGAAAGCTTAGCAAGCCTTTGAAAAGTTCAATCGAGAAGACAAGTCAAATCAGAAGATTGAATTTTGACCCAGAAGACTACTGATCTGATGCTGAGTTCGTAATCAGACTGGTAAAATTTCACCAGAGTCAAATCAAATGAGTTCGATTTGAATCAACAAAGTCGATTCGATCAGCAGAGTGGAAAATGATCAGAAGATACTTCAACGGTAATAAATGCACTTGGTGTAATAAATGATGCAAGAGAAGGGTATTAATGGCAATGATTGAAGGAAAACCTCGTATCAGCATGGTGCATTTAATGCGATTGACAGAACCGTACAACAGACTGTACAAACGGAACAGTTGCATAGAGTCGTTCGGAGACAGAGACCAGTACTCGAGGATTTCTGAATTTTGTCTCACCTCAACGGGAATAATTCAAATCTCAAGTATAAATAGTTCAAGGTTCAAAGAGTTAGACAAGAAGAAACAACTCAATTGAGAGAAATCAACAATCAAATTCTTCTAAGACTCAATACTCAAGAACATAACACCAATGGTATTAAAACTGGACCAGACCGGCCGGTCCGATCGGTTCGACCGTGAACCGGAGGATGGTCCGGTCCGGTTTACTCCCTAAAACCACTTGACTCAAAAACCAGACTGAACCGGGTTGAACCGGCCCAAGGTTTGGGCCGGTTCAACCCGATTCTGAATTTCCTTCTTATTTTCTTTCGATTTTTTAAATTTTATTAATGTTAAAAATAAACTAAACATTCTTGTAGAAGGTGGGATTTGAACACCTAACCTCTTGCATAAAACATAACTTCCTTACCATTTGAGCTGCATCATTTTTTGTTGAATTTCTAGTACAAAAAAAAATTATAAATTACAGAAAACTTGTAGCCAAATTTGTTTATAAATTAGATTATGAACTCAAATTAACATTTTACACATTATCAATGAAAATTAATACTCAAATAATAATTTTTTATTAAAATTTGTTCTATAAGATATTTCTTTCCAATATAAAGAGTGTCAAATTTTGAAATCAAATCAATATATTATGCAAGTTTGATTTTGAATATTAGACTTTTATACATAATCATGTTTTAAAATTATTAATCTCTTAGTTTGTTGTATTTTTAACTTACACTTTTAAATTTTTATAAAGAAATATAGTCATATTATATTTATATAAGCTTACAAATTAGTATCATATTACAATTATGATATAAGTTTATAAATATTATGTGATTTAATTTAAATATATTCTAAGATTTTATATATTTTTAATCAATTGTAGGATAATGTTTAAATTTTATGCATATTATATATACTTTAAAATTAAGTATATTTATTATATAATTATGACGTCATCCGGTCCGACCAGCGGTCCGACCGGTTCGACCAGTAAAACCAGTGGCCAGTTGGCTCACCGGTTCACTGTCCGGTCCGGTTCTGAAAACATTGCATAACACTAAACATCTAAGTCATCTGTTGACAAAGCCAAGTCGAGGAAAAACGCAAACACTTACAATCTTAGTGATTTCTGTATAAGAGAGTTGTGAGAAGTAGTTTTCCATCTTAGTGAGTGAAAATATTTCAGAGGGTAGGTCCTCCTAGTGATTTCCTATTACGCACTTGTGGCTTTATATCATTTCTTGTAAAAGCGCAAGCAAAATGTATTATTTACTTTGTGTTCATAGTATAACCTAAATCTTCGTGATTTAGAACAATGGACTAAAAGACATCTTGTCTATATACCACTATAAAAATTCTTTGCGTTTGATTTACTGTTTTACATTGGCATATCTTCAAAAGCTAACAAACACTTTGAAAAGTTAAAGATTTTAAAAAGGAGTTTTAAAAACTGGAGATAAAATCTTTAAGTAAGAAAAACTTGTTTGAAAAACATTTGACATAAATTCGCTGCATACAAGTTTCAAACTCTGATTTAATTTGAAACAGATAAGTAAAATCAAACTAGTGGTCAACTTACGCTGAACAAGCTTTGTGCGCGAACATCTAAGTAATCTCATAAATTTCGATCAGCTTACTCTGCTGATAAGAAAAGTTAGAATTTTTTTTGAAATGAAAACAAAAGTCTATTCATCCACCTCCCCCTCCCCCCTCTAGACCTCATATGACCACTTGGGACCAACAACTTGTCTCTACCTTGAAGCTTTACTTGGTTATTAATGTTTGTAGGCCTATCCCGAAGCCGACCGTTTCAAAGAGAAATATTGGCCGTTATATGAAGACTGGATTGAAATCTTTGGGAAATATAGTACGACCGGAGAAGGGGAAACAAGCTTTGTAGATGCGGCGGTTGAAGAAGTCACGGATGATGATCATTATACTACACCAAGGAACAAGGGAAAGAAAGTGGTCGTGGAAACCATATTTGAAGACATTCCTGATTATGTGCATTTAGGAACGGACGGTGATTATGATCCATGTGTGACACCCAATGATCGAAACAATGGGGCTCCAAAGATGATGGGTCCAAAGTCGAAGAGCTTGGTTGGACGCAAGAGAAAAAGCGGAGAATCATCCCGGGAAGATAATGTATACTTGGACCGCTTCGTAAATAGCGTAGAGTCTACGTTGGGCACCTTGATGACCAAATTTGACAATGAGGGTATTCCATCTTTTCCACCACCTCCCCAACCAGCCACATTAGCTAAGCAAATGTATGAAAATGTTGTAAAGTTCAACATCGAGCCGGTCGATACCCGTTTTTATGTGATAACCAAGATCAGAGCAAATCCATATTATACGGACGTGTTCCTATCTATGCCGGAGAATGACCAAGCCAATTTCGTCCAGTCGATAATTGGGGGAACGCTCCGCGAGATATTCCGGAGCATATTTTAATGTTTTCGAGCATAAGTTGCTAATTCTGTCGTGTGGAGCAAAAAACTTAGTTTGCTATTCCTTTTCATGTCATGTATATTTTGGATTTGCTAACTAATTTGATGCCAATGTTTAGCATCTTAGATCTAGGATTTAATTGGTGTATGTTTTAAATTTTGTGGTTTTTTTGGGATGTAAGAGGTAATGCATGATCAATTTGGTAATTATGTATGGCCATAAGACAATGTTGGTTTGGAAAATTATGATTTCCCAGTTTACTATAAAATAATTTTGATGAAGCAAATCAAGGGCAAATTTATCAATAGAGCATAAATGGGCCTTAAGTTGAATGAATTACTATTTTTTGTCATGGGCAAAAAAAAAAAAACCAAACGTCTGATAAAAATGCATGACCTAATCTGGAATTGAAAATTAGTCAATGTAGACAGGGTTAACTGCCCAATCTTGTGTAATCCGGTCCGGGAAACCAAACGGGCCCTATAAATGTACTCAAACATTTCTTCGTTGCCCTCGGACATCTCCAGAACCATTCTTTTTCTTCTTCATAGCCCTTTTCATCTTTTTCTTTGCAATTAACCCCAAAACCCTCAGACACATGACAACTGGCTAGCAGGTTCGGACCGAGGAAGGAAGGAAGGAAGGCGAACGGCGTAGGTGGACATCGCAGGTTCTTACAATTCCCTCACTTTTTAGCTCAAGGCTGCAACTTTTTTATTGACCGAAGACAAATTTAGGACACAAGTCTGAAACTTTGTTGTGACCGAAGACAATTATTTAGGGACTTTTTTTTCATTGTAATATGCTTTTTGTTGAATATTAAATTTGTCCATCAATTTGAGAACGACTTTTCTGAGCTACATTTTGGAGTCTTAGAATTAAATGGATCAGAAGGGATTTTGGTTCTTTCTGTTTGCGGATCAGGTGTCATGTGAAGGCCGTAAGAGAAGATCTCCTCTTGGTTAGGTAGAGCGTAAAAAACAGTTATCACCTTCTCGAGCAGTTTACTTAGGTATTGGAATTCCAGACCGGCTTAGAGAACCAGTTTAACATTTGCTATTTTTTCTTTCGCCAGCAAAGAAGTTATTCTTCATAATTTTCTATTCCTTCCCTGCCCAGCTGTTAGGGACGACTCTATAGCTAGACAATTTAGGCCATCGCCTAGGGCTCCGACTATAGAGGGCCCCAAAAAATTATTCTGTAAATGTAAATGTATCTCAGTTTTTTTTTTATTTGATAATTTTTTTGTCAACTAAGATGTACCAATGCATGCAAAAAACTTGGATAATTTTCAAATAAAGTTTTGCACTATTTATATAACTACATTATCGAACAGACAACTTGATCTAGTGGCTAAAACTGATGCTGTAGAGACTTTTCTCATATACTTTTTACTCCATAATATAGAACTATGTATATGCAAAAATAATGTCATAGATATCTTTATGCATAATATATTGGATCATACTTAATTGATCAATTAATGTTGAGGCAAATATTAACATTAATGCGTCGTGTATTGGTTCGGATGCGTTAGACAATGATTGGAGCATGACATTAAAATAGATTTAACATGTCAAATTAACTTTTCGGTTAACAATACACATTCTATTGAAATTCTCCTTATGTTTGTTATGTAAGCTCCGTTGAGCTAATTTATGTAAAAGTGACTATTTCATATTATTTGTGTCAAATGATAAAGATTGTTCCCTCCTTTTTTTATTTGTCGTTTTAGGATTTTAATGTAGAATTAAATTTTTTATACCAATTTTACTTTCTTATTAATGGTATGATTTGATTAAATGGGCGGTTTGAGACTTCTACTTTAAAAAAGTGGCTATTTATTACATTTCCTAATCCGTGTGCAATCCTCCAAAGCGAATAAAAAAACGGAGGGAGTATATGCTAATTGTAAGTATAAATTGTATCTTAGGGTGTATATGGTTGGGTTTTCGCCCGGTCTCGCAGGTTTCACGAGCTCGAACCAAAATCCTTTCAAGTGAGGTTTCGTCAAACTCATAAAACCATCAAAAACTCGCACTCAAACTCTTCAAACCTATAAAACATTGATTTGACACCTACTACCTATTCCCCTTCCCCCCCAAAAAAAATCTCACTAAAAAATACAGGGCCTGTTTGTTTGGCGTTTCCCAGAATTTTTTCGTGTTTGGAAAATGCCAAACAAACATGTTTTCTATTTTTCGAAAAAAAAATTTCATCCATTAATTTTCTCAAACTACTCTCTCAAAATCCAAACAAACAACAATTTTCTTATATCTAAACAAAACCTATACAAACTCTACTTTGATTTGACATAAAGTAACATATATCTTACACAGTTTATCTCACATAATAAATATGATTTGACATAAAGTCTTACACATCTTACACCTACAACCCAACTCTTCCAAAAAAAACTACACCTACTTTATTTCTCAAATCACTATCTCAAAACTCAAACAAACAACATTACGCAAATCGAGATTATTTCACAAACCTCCACTACTCTCCCAAACTACTTTCCCAAACGCCAAACAAACAGACCCACATTGATTT
Organism: Penstemon davidsonii; assembly: GCA_034814905.1. Lineage (NCBI taxonomy): Eukaryota > Viridiplantae > Streptophyta > Magnoliopsida > Lamiales > Plantaginaceae > Penstemon > Penstemon davidsonii. The sequence goes on along the minus strand of JAYDYQ010002533.1, from coordinate 31,108,365 downwards.
GACACCTACCACCTACTTTTTCCCCTAAACCCCAACATCCAAACTCAATCCAAATGGGGTTTCAATTTATTCAAACCACAAAACCCAACAACCAAAAACCATCCAAATGAGGTCTCAAAGGTTTCATCGAAACCACCCAAACCATTTTTTTTAAATCGAGACCCACGAAACCGAGCCAAAACCCATCCAAATAGACCCTTAGTATTTTGGAAAAAAATATTACGTAACTTAGATTCAACTAGTTCGAGTCAAGCTATAATTTTTAATATTAATTCATTACAAAAAAAACTCAAACTACATACATGTCTTGGTTTTTTGCTAGCTGACTGAAGCTTTTGATAATCAAACCAAATAGTTCAATTTGATATTCTGTACAAGTTTTAAAACTATACCAAAAATTGTTACGATTAAGTTATATTGAATGCACATCTTAGAGTTATGCACTATTCGATAAACCGTATTCGATACATACTGTATTTTGGTTCGTATAAGCTCCATTACCGAATAATTATAATTATAAGCTTCGATTCTCGACATTTACAGGTATACCCATTTTTTTTAATCCCAATTCCTATCAATCCAAGCTTCACTTTACTCTTCTCACTTCTACGGACTGCCCGGGAGCAAAACCCAAATCTTCTTCTTCTTCAATTCAAAATCCCACCGCGCCGCCGCACCACCCACCCCATCGCGCCTCCACCATCTCTCTGTCGGCCCAGATTTGTAATTTACAGAGGTACAGTCCAAATTCTAAATGCCCAATTTTGTTCTTTTTCTGATTTTCTCTTAACAAATTGGTTCTAATTGTATTTAAAACCCAAAACTTGAATGATGCTAAAGTAATTTTTGGAGAGGGGACTGAGGCTAGGGGGTCTCTGATGTATTCTTTATAATTTCTATTCAACTTCATTGGATGGTTAGAGTGGTAGGAAGCATGTTATTATTTACATATGTATTCAAGACAAATTATTTTTGATTCAATAATTTTTCGGTTTTTTGGTACCGAATCAAATCAAACCGCACTGAATGGTAATTTACCGAACCAAACCAAACCAAACCAAACCAAATTTTTTGGTTTACCAAACCAGCCGGTATAACGCAATTTGGTATGGTTTGGTTCGGTTTACCGTTTGCACAGCCCTACCTATTACCTAAGATAGTAGCTTGAGCAGAAATATTCTACTTTCATATTTTATCTATTTACTATTCTGACAAGTAAAAAATTATATTTGTTAACTTACATTTGTTATATAACTATATTCACGATACTTGAATTTTCAATATATATATATATATATATATATATATATACACGATACTTGTAGTATTTGCTTCTGTTAAGAGAAAGTTTAAGAATGAAATGTCATAAAAAGATATTACAATTGAATCTAAAAAATATCAGCTAATTTGTGAAAGAGGGCCCCCAATTTTAAACATCGCCTAGGGTCCATAGTATGTCAGACCGTCCCTGCCATCTGTATCTTTCGACTTTCTGAGTTGGTCACTCACCTATATTAAGAAAGAAACTAGAGGCATAAAATGATATTACTAGAAAGAAGCAACTTCAATGTTATAACACTATTGGACCATGGCTCATTACTATATAAATGACAAGAAACAAATGCATCCTTATGAATGATTTATTATGTCTGGGTATTTGAGAAGTATTTTGTCTATCAAATCCACAATTCGGAAATGCATGTGTGTTATCATGTGTAAGTTTGACGCCTTTACTAGGTTGTTTCGATTTGCCTTTGTGTTTGTATATTTGAGAAAATGAAATTTATTGTCTCTATTGGAGTAACTCTAACTCCACAATCAATTGCTACTTTGGTCAGATGAATTGGAGGAGAGGATGGAGTTGTATTACAAAACAATTCAAATGCAGTACATCACATTATAGGATTATGGAAAAGGATCACTATGGCAGTATATATGTTGAAAAGTTGTGCTCCTCTTTGCAGCGACCGAGAGGATTCCCTTTGGAAAGAGACAGACCATGGAGGGCTAAGCTTCCATACTCTTTTATGGAAAATGTCGCGGGGTATGCAATCTGTACATCTAGACGATACGCGCACAGTGTGAAAAATGATCCAGACTTGAGTCGAGATTTTTTTGTACAACTCTGGATTGCTGATAGAAAGAAACTAAAGCTTGCTAACAAAGCAAAGCACAAAGTTCTTAAATCTGATGGAGAAACATTTTCTGGTGGACAAAACTTCTCAGGGCTTCCGCTAGAAAGACTGTTATCAGGTTCATCTGTAATTAATCAAGAGTCTCATGGCAAGATTAAGTCACATCTGAAGCAACCACCTACGAGTCAATCTGTCACTGGTATGCTAGAACCAATTTCTTTGGAAGAGGTGAGGGTGCCTATAATTATTTCACTTAACTACATATCTAGGTTGATTCCAGTGAGAAATCATCATTTTTATCTATGTTTGCGTTAGATATTTTTGTCCTTTGAAGACACTGCCCTTTTGTTTAATATGCCATTATGTATTGTTCGTTTTTTGTTTTCGATTAAGAAAGTAATGAAGTAAACACTTATGGCCATGAATGAAGGAGGCAATTTTCGTTATCTAAATCTCATGAGATCATATATGGCCTACCAGTGGAAGGTTTGGACCAATACCCTGCTTTTACACAGGCAGTAAATTATGGGTTACCGATAATTTTATTGCGGAACCAAGGACCGAAATATTGTGAGTTATCTAATAATTATATGCCTAAGATCAACACATGGCTTTCAAGTCGACTTTCTCAACAATATAGTCATGCAATTTTATTTTGCCAATATATACATAGTGCCAGCTTCATTTATGTTGCCATTAGTGAATGCTATCCTCAATAAGTTGTTATATGTTCTTAGCCACAAGAAAGTAATTGTGTGAATAAACTATGTTGTTTGTCATTGTGAGTGTGTGACTGTGAGACCAGGGTTTATGACGCTCCTTAATTCTTACCTCATCTATGTATGTTTTATCGATATTGTTGAGCTAGCAGGTAAGATGAAAACATGAAGTGCAGCATGATTCACCTTTATGCATTTTTTTTATCCTATCCATATTCATGATTATTCTTCCTTCCAGCCAACTTCGTAGCTTACCATTCTTTTGTTTCCTAAGTAATTCAAATTATTCAATACAACTATTGTTGGATCCTATGAATTTATAGATGTGTTCTACTACATCTATCTGACATTAAGTCGATTATTAAGTAGTCGTATGACTCGTATATGCTGAGTTTTGACGTTAATCACATATAAGATAAGCACTTCAAATTTTGTAACTCAAGCTAGGATATAAAACAAAAAAAAGCTATAAATAAGCTAATAAGGATAAGATTAATAGGATTTGCAGGCTTGTCAAAGACCTATATCAACAAGTCTTTGTCTACCACTCATTTTTTGGTTTTTTGGCACTAGTATTAATAGTTATTGATTGTAATATATAATAATGCTTGTATCTATGTGGAGACGACTTTAATTGCTCCTAACTTATTTCAGTCCAAGATTGCACCTCTTCTTGCAAGATCCAATCTGCTGATCACTAGGGATATAGAATGGGCCAATCTGGTTCTTGGGTTTGAGCAGGTAAGTTTCAAGTTCTAACAAACTTCAGGCCAATTTATTTTCGGCTAATTTCTTTCTCTTATAAATAGCTAGAAAATTACTAAATTCTAGGCTGCAAATCTACGACCAATTCTTTTCTGAGACCTAATATATTCTTGAATGGTTATTGAATTTACTTATACTATCTATCTCCACATGTCATTATGATTGCTGGCACAAAACCACACCTTAGGCTGAAGAAGAAAAAAGTGAACACCAGCTGAAAATAGCTCATAGAGTAAAGAGAGAATTGGTACCCAATTATATTTTGATTTAATAGCTAAGTTTGGTATGCTGTGAACCAAGCCGCCACACTAAATGATTTAGCAAAACTTAGGGCTATTCTGAGTTAGAAGATGCAATTTTTCATCATTAGTATAATATGTGTTTCAGGCAAAATACAATGTGAAATATCCTTATAGGTTGTTTAACTCCATCAACTTCTCTTTGATGATTTTCTGAAATATCTTCTCGTTTGGCCTATATCTTTCTGATGAGTTGCAACCTTGTGTCTTGGAAATGCAGGAGAATAGATATGCTATAGTTGACGTCTGTTATCCACAAGCAGTATGTGACTCTTCTACTTGATTTTCTGTCCTCTGGCTTTTTACCATTCATAAGGTGTTGATTTGAATCACGTGGCTCTATTGGACTGAGAAGCAATAATTACTTTCAGCAATGTTTTTCTAGCCTGTAGGTTTTATCCGTGAGCAGAGTAATGTGATCGCGAGACAGGTACACATTCTGCTCCGTTTTGGACTTCATCCAATGTACTTCCTTTGTTTCTTCTTATATTTCTGGTTTTTGATCCTTTACTTATACATGCCTCTGAAAAAACATTATCTATGCTGGTCGATCTTTTTTTTTCTGTATCATCATGAACCTAATTTCAGTTTCATTATTGTGAAAACCAAGAGGAAAAAAGAGAGATATATGAAACCTTTGTATTACAGTGTTCTTTGCGCCTTTAATAACTATAGTCCGAAGAGAAACCAGGAAAAGACTACTGACTACAACTGGTGACCCTAACTTCGTACTCCCCCTAATAAGCAAACCTGGGAGATGCTCATAAACTTCTCAATGGGGAGCTTGAGAGGGTGTCACTGCCACTGTTGTTTTTGCCAATTTCTGTTCAATTTCATATTTTCAGCTGTGCTCCTCTTCGATCCCTTCTGTGGTTATACATGATAAATAGGGCATTTACACTGTTGTTGTCAAGAATGTTTTATGCTTCCATTTTATTGGCTTTATGTCTTTCCATTTTCTTTTGCTCCGAGCTTGTTTCATTTAATAAACGAGCCCATCACCCTGTATTGCAGTTGCTTCGGCTGAGGCGCCCCTTTATAGCCCAGATAACTGATGGTTTAGGTAACGAGCTCTTTAGGGTAAGACCTTCTACCATTCTGTTCATATTTTGCTTCTATCATTAAGAAGCTTCTTCCTGGTATACTGTTGCATACTGTTACTGCTACTGGTTGTAAAATAGAATAGGAATAATTTCTGATGATTTTATTCCATAGGTAATCGTACATATATATATACAATTACAAGATAGCTATCTAAGGAAATATGCTATATGATAGCCAACTAATTAGCCTTCTAATTAGCCTACTATATACAAGATAATAATACATATTATGTAACACTCCCCCTCAAGCTGGAGTATAGATATTAATCATACCCAGCTTGTTACATAAATATTCAATTCGAGCCCCTATTAATGCCTTCGTGAAAATATCCCCAAGTTGCTCTCCAGTCTTCACATGTCCAGTAGATATTAGATTTTCCTCAATTTTCTCACGAATGAAATGACAATCAACCTCAATGTGTTTAGTCCTTTCATGGTATACTGGATTTGCGGCTATATGAAGGGCAGCTTGATTGTCACACCAAAGTTTTGCTGGCATCAAATGCTTCAATCCAACCTCATCTAAGAGATGATGAATCCACAAAATTTCACATGTGGCCTGCGCCATCGCTCTGTACTCTGATTCTGCACTAGAACGGGATACGACGTTCTGTTTCTTGCTCCTCCAAGACACAAGGTTTCCACCAACAAAAACACAATACCCTGTAGTGGACCGTCTATTAACTTTGGATCCAGCCCAATCAGCATCTGCAAAACACTCAATGCGAGTGTGTCTTTGATCACTATACAAAATGCCAAGACCAGGAGCTCCTTTCAAGTAACACAAAATCTGCTCTAGGGCTTCCCAATGTTTCACTGTAGGCGCAGTCATAAATTGGCTGACACTACTAACCGCATATGCAATGTCAGGACGAGTCACAGTGAGATAGTTTAATTTCCCAACTAATCTCCTATTCCTTTCCGGATCTTCAAAGGGATCACCATCATCCTTTGTAAGATGTAAGTTGGGAACCATCGGTGTGTTGCATGGCTTGACTCCCATCTTTCCAGTTTGTGCAAGTAGATCAAGTACATACTTTCTTTGAGATAAAAAGATCCCTTTTTTGCTTCTGGTTACTTCTACTCCTAGAAAGTATTTCAGCTGACCCAAATCTTTTGTTTGAAACTTGGTATGTAGAAATAACTTGAGAGAAGAGATACCTGCATAATCATCACCCGTAATAACAATGTCATCAACATAAACAACGAGAAGAATAATACCAGCTTCTGACGGTCTATAGAAAACCGAGTGATCACATTTGCTCTTCTTTAGTCCAAACTCCTGTACCACCTCACTAAACTTTCCAAACCAAGCACGAGGACTTTGTTTCAAGCCATACAAAGATTTTCTTAAGTAACACACTTTCCCATACTCCCCCTGAGCAACAAACCCAGGTGGTTGCTCCATGTACACCTCTTCATGGAGATCACCATGTAGGAATGCGTTCTTGATGTCCAACTGATGTAAGGGCCAATTCCTCGAAGCAGCAATAGATATAAAAAGGCGAATACAGGATAGTTTGGCCACTGGAGAGAAAGTATCCGAGTAATCTACCCCATAAGTCTGAGCATATCCTTTAGCCACAAGTCTGGCTTTAAGTCTTGCTACAGAGCCATCCGGATTGACCTTGACTGCAAAGACCCACTTACATCCCACAGCTTTCTTGCCTTTAGGTAAATCCACTAACTCCCATGTGTGACTATCATCCAGGGCATGTATCTCCTCAAGCATCGCATTATACCACCCAGGGTGATCCAAAGCCTCTTTAACTGTCTTGGGCACAGAGATGGAGTCTAAAGAGGCAATTAAGTAACTAGATGCAGGGGATAAGTGATCATATGAAATATAATTAGCAATGGGATAAATAGATTTAGGAATAGTGCATTGTCGTGTACCTTTGCGAAGACTAATGGGAACGTCAAGGTCATTTGGCGGAGCAGGATCAGATGACGAAGCATTTGGTGCAGGACATGTATCATTGGTCTTTCCTCTTCTGGAGTAAACTTTATGAATTGACGGCTTTATGGATGTAAGAGGTTGCTCAATAGAAGGTTGAAGAAGAGCACTATCATCTGTTTGTTTAACCGGAGTACTTGAATAAGTCATTTGGTAGACTAGCCACTCATCTTCCTCCCCCTCACTTGTGGAAATGGAAGGTGAGGAGAAAAATGAAGTAGTTTCCGGAAATACCACATCGGTAGATACTAGGTATTTGTTGAGATCCGGAGAGTAGCATCGATACCCCTTCGGAAGACGAGAATATCCCAAGAAAGCACACTTCAGGGCTTTGTGATCCAATTTGGTGACAGAGGGTCGAACATCTCGAACATAACATGTGCTTCCAAATACCCGTGGTTCTACCGGAAACAATGACTTATTCGGAAACAAAACATTGTACGGAATATCACCATTAAGTACCGTTGAAGGCATCCGATTAATCAAGAAACCGGCTGTTGAAACAGCATCTGCCCAAAACGGCTTAGGAACCTTCATTTGGAACAAGAGAGCTCGAGCCGTCTCCAATAGATGTCTATTTTTTCTTTCAGCAACCCCGTTCTGAGCAGGTGTATAAACACAAGAAGACTGGTGTAGAATTCCATGTTGAGTCATGTATGTCTGGAATGCAACTGACATGTATTCTTTAGCATTATCACTTCTCAATATACGTACAAAAACATTAAATTGATTCTTGATTTCAGCACAAAAAGCACAAAAATGGGAAAAAACTTCAGATCGATTTTTCATAAAATAAATCCAAGTCATTCGAGAAAAATCATCAACAAATGTAACAAAATAACGAAAACCCGTTTTCGACACAACGGGACAAGGTCCCCAAACATCAGAGTGCACTAATTCAAAAGCAGACTCTGCCCGTTTATTAACTCGTGATCCTAATGAACTTCGGTGATGTTTCGCATAATGACATGACTCACAATCTAACAAAGATACATTATTAAACTGAGGACACAACTTCTTCAACACCGGTAGAGAAGGATGTCCCAAACGACAATGTGCTTCAAACTGAGAGATGACACTGGAGCAAGCGACAGTACGAGGCACCCAATCATCAAGAATGTATAACCCATCCGATACATGTCCTTTACCAATAATCTGCTTCGTCATAAGATCCTGAAAAAGGCAATGATCAGGAAAGAATGAGATATAGCAGTTAAGATCTTTTGTAAGTCTACTGACAGACACCAGATTAAAGGCAAGTTTGGGTAGACTCAAAACAGATGATAAGGTAATGGACGAGGTTGGGTTTACAGTACCAGATCCCACAATATTATATTTTGACCCATCAGCTATGGTAACAGGAGAGGGAGCTTTATGTGATTGGAAAGTAGAGAAAGTCATTGGATTACCTGTCATATGATCTGTGGCCCCTGAATCAATCACCCATTTGTTTGAAGAAGAGATAAGGCATGTTTTACCTGACTCAGCAAGAGCCGTAACCGGGGCTGGGGCTTTCAGTGATTCTCGATATTGAGAGAACTTATCAAACTCAGCGGCCGACACCATAATTTTTTTCTCAGAAGATGAACTAGGCGCAGCAGTAATAACATTAGCAGTAGGAGCCCTCTGATTCCGGTTCTGCAATTTCTTACAGAATCGCTTTGTGTGGCCAGTCTCATTACAGTAGTAGCAAATAACACTGCTGGAGTTAGTGTTGCGATTGTCATTAACCTTTTGTCCTCCTCCCCTATTGTTGTTGTTGTACCTCATTCCATTATCCGCACCCCCTTTGGCAACCAAAACATTATTCAGCTGAGCAGATGGAGTGCTCTCAGTACGCAATACTCTACTAAAAACTTCCTGGAGAGAGGTGATCTCGGAACTAGAGAGAATTTGAGATTTAGCTGTCTCAAATTCAGGAGGGAGACCACCTAAAAAACTCATTATGGCCATTTTCTCTCTCTGAGCTTGTTGCACTTGAATATCAGTACTAAATGGCATAAGCATATTTAGTTCCTCATAAGTCTTCTTGAAGTCCATGAAATAGGCTGTAAGAGATTTAGCTTCCTTCTCGGGACGATAGAAGGCCCTGCATACTTCGAAAATACGGGACACATTCCCTTTTCCAGAATACAAGAAATCTAGGTAATCCATTAATTCCTTCACAAATTCAAAGTGATTAATCAGACTCACAACTTCACTATCAATAGAGTTCCGAATTTGTAAAAACAAACGGGCATCATCCCGCATCCAAATCTTTTTAGTATCATCCTTAGGTGGTTCTTCTACTAGATGGTCATCTTTATCAACACTACGCAAATATACCCTAATTGTTTTACTCCATTCCAAATAATTATTGCCATTTAATTTGTGTTCAGTAATTTTAGACATTGCTGGAACAATTTCAGTCACAGATGCTTTGTTATCAGTCATGTTAACAAAAAGTAATGCCTCAAAATAACCCAAAAAAAACAGCCCAAACAAAAGTGCACCAACTTAAGAACCAAACTGAACCAACAAAAAACAAATCGCACCGAAAAACACCTGGACAGCGCCGGAAATCACTGTGCGATGCCGGAGAGACTGGCCGGAAAGTAAACGAAGCAGCGACGCGCCACCACGCGCCGGCGCGTGGAAAACTGTGCAGCGGAAACAAACGGCGCGTGAGGCTCACGCGCGGCCCACCCAGTCACCGGAGCTGAACTGTCCGGCCGGAAAACAGGTTCTGCCCCTTCTATGGCGGAGGTGAGGATAAACGGTCACCGGAATAGTAACCCACGAAGAAACCCTAGCAAAACCCTAGGTTTTGCAAAAAAAAATTTGGAACAGAAAAGGCTCTTATACCATGTAAAATAGAATAGGAATAATTTCTGATGATTTTATTCCATAGGTAATCGCACATATATATATACAATTACAAGATAGCTATCTAAGGAAATATGCTATATGATAGCCAACTAATTAGCCTTCTAATTAGCCTACTATATACAAGGTAATAATACATATTATGTAACACTGGTTTACTATTGTACTACTGTCTCTAAATAGGTCCGAAGGCCCTTTTGGTGGATCACAAGCTCAATTTATGCAGAAATAAATGGAAAGGTATGGTTGATTTCATTTTTGTTTTTAATTTCATTTTGCATTCAACCATACTCAATTTTGAAAATATGAGACCTTCATAGCCTGATTATATATTTTTATTTTTACTTTTTTTTTTTTTTTGGTATAGGAAATTGGTGTTGTTCACCGAAGATGGCATCTCTGGAGAAGAATTTATGATTTATATTTGGGGTAATGATTTGTACAAAGCTATCCTGCCATGTATGTTAGTGACAGTGATTGTTGGTCAGAATGATTGCACATTTTTTGTTAATTAGGTACATCGTAGTATATCATTTACATAAAATACAATTTATGTGGATGTTGCAATACATCATACTCTTCCATTAAGGTAGAGGATGGTGTACCCTTCGTTTTAAATCCAAGTGGTGGCAGTTTCTTTGACAATAACAAGTTGCTATTCTTTGCCTCTTATTTTCTTGTATGTTTTTTCCTTTTCCGCCAAAGATGATGTCAGTATTTCAGAGCAGTACATGGCGATGAAATAGAATGATGTTACTTTCTTGGCTAGAGTTAAATTATATTTCCATAATCAAATATTCTGACATAGACCTATATGATTGTTCTTGCCTTAGCAATAAACAATTTGCCGTAGTTGAGAATCCTGGCTTTTGGAACTGGACGTTTACTTTGAAAGATGCTGAGGGAAATGTATTGGCTGAAATAGATCGTGACTGGAGAGGTTTTGGATTTGAGGTAGTTTCCTTGCTTTTGATGCATTAACTCTTTTGCACTGATTTGTTAGGACTGGGGTCCACTCACTCCCCTGCAATGTTAAAGTTGTGGCGTAATAAATCAGATGCTTTGTTTTCTGTTTATATTTGGAAAGTGGAGAAAATGGGTTTTATGTATTGGTTCAACTGTCTGCTTCTTAAATGACATGAACAAATGTATTTCTGTAAACCACTGGCACTTGAGAAGTAATATCATCTATGTATGCAATAAATAGGCTAGCATAGTGCCATGTTAGAGTTATCCCATAATAATTAAGAAGCCATGTTCTCTCTTCTTCTTAGGAAAGTAAAAAAAGATTTAACCTTGATCTTGATTCAGCTATTTACTAAAATGATGTATCTGCAATAGACTGATCAAAGGGACATAGCAAAGGGGGCAAGACCTGAAATATTAGTATTTATGTGGTGCAGATCTTCACAGATGCCGGTCAGTATGTGATTCGGTTTGGGAATTCAAATTCTGATGTCACTCCTGCTCCAGGGGTAAGTTACTGTACAGAAGACTCTGATTCATCTTATTTACTACTTGATTCTTTCTGAATTATGCTTCCTTATTCTGTAGGTTCAAGAACTGGACGTAACTCGTTCACTGACTCTGTCTGAGAGAGCAGTAGCTGTTGCACTCGCTATTTCATTAGATAATGACTACTTCTCCAGACATGGAGGCTGGTGAGTCGATATTAGCATACTTCTGTACATGAAACCATAAAAAATGAGATATTCCTGTTCATAACTAGGAAGTGCTTGATTGGTCTAAAGTCTAAACAAAACAAATGGTTGTATCATCATCAATTTGTTCGATTTTTCACCATAGAATTTTCCATTAGTCTAAGATCCCTTTTGAGTGATGTATATATGGGGAAAATAGTTTCAACTTATTATCTGTGATACAAGTTATTTAAAGAGGCTATTTTCTCCACAGCATTACATCATCTAGATGAGCTTTTGTATTAGCTCAGTGGCACTTTTCTCTCATTAATTTAAACCCAGTTGGTAATGTTTTGTAATTTTTACTATAAGAAGAACATGGCATGTAACTTTTGTTTGGGAATTTTGACATTCTTATTTGATTCTTCCTAACAAAGCTAGCATGTTAGATTAAAAAAGAATGAACTTTCCCACTCTACATGCTTCCTCAAAAATTGTCCGTTCTTCCGAATTTTATTGAAATCAATTTGGGTAATGATAGCTGTTCCATCTTTTCTCAGATTTTGATTTCATAATTATGACATTTTGTATTCTGGTATTAAAACCTATTTTCTGATGGATTGTGACCCTTTCTGAAAAAACAATGTCATTAAAATCACTTGGAAGTGGCTGATCCATGCATGGTAATTTGTTGGTCTTTTTTGCTTATCTTGGTATATTTAGAACCGCCTTACTCATTTGCATTGTTAGTGCCATAATATTAATATATTGTTTTTAAGCTTGCAATGTGTTATGTGTGTACTTGTGCTTACATGTCCGCGTAATATTAGATCTAGAATTTTTTACTGTTCAAATGTTCCCTTTGTCAATTCAATTTCTTATTCCCATATTTGGTAGGCAAAGCCCAGTTTATTCTACATGTTATCTGTTTAATTAAAATGCATGTGGCACTTGATTCAGTTGATTAACCCTAATTAGCAGGATACTATTTCTTCTTAAGTTTTATCTCGATTCTATTTCCAGGGGATTTCCCTTTATGGTGGTCGATGATTAAAAGTGGACCTATAAGTATCAAGTTGGGTAACGAGCTTAACTAAAGCCTTCCGATTTTATCCGTTCATCAAGAAAGTTGTAAATGAGTTCATGTACTGGTTGACTCTTATAAACTTATTTTTGGTTGTATTTCTTGTCCTTTCTGTACTGGTCGTCACCGTTACATTCAGATTGAAGCTGCCTTTCCGATGAGTAGGGCATTGGCACACGAACAATTATTAATTGTAAACCCTGTCCAAATTTGGTAAGTGACCTTATTTTTGAATCTTTTTTTTTTTTTGATAAAAGCAGGAAAAAATTCATATATGATGTCCATTAATATCCGCTGTATTGCTGGATTTCTATTTTGACACTGTATTTGGCCCCTGAATCCCCGAGCCAGTAAATGGCATTTGCATTTTCTTTTCTAATTTGTTAATCTTGTTTCATTTCAGAAACCAGAAATATAAGAAATTTAATGTTTACGTTGACTGAATTTCGCGTGTGTACTTTTTTGTTAATTGTTGCACTTGAGCATCATCAAAGAAGAAATAAATGGGATATGACTGAGAATTTGAGCATTTTTAAAAACTATGCCTATTTTTAATTTCCCGACTGTCTAGTAGAATTTTTATGTAGGGATTTACAATCCAATGTACATAGAATAGTTTCTACTTGTTCACCTTGTACATTAGTTTGAAATAAAATGTGAATGGTTTATTTGTTAAAAAAAAAAAAAGTTAATTTGGAGCTATTTGTAAAATCTAAAATTTTTCTTAGATTATATCTAAAATCTAATACATATGATTGTTACTTAAAACTAGTCCACTTCGCAATTATCTCTCTCAGTGTTATTTTTTAACGTAAAATTCTGTGTTATTATAATTAGGAAAACCCCTGGGGTTACTCAGTAAATAGTAAATTTATTTTAAGTGATTAAATGATATTTTATTTATTTATTCCATGTATATGTGTTTCATTGTTCATGACTCATGAAGGTAAGCTAGTCAAATTTATATTTGTTAACAGTCAAATTCTCGTCCAGTGTAGTGCAATTTTAAATTAAACAATGGTTTCACTAATTAAATAATAAGCACACAATTTTTGTTTTTATTGCTAAAGCTGCAATGGAAATTTATTTCATTTAATTCGTTTTATCTTCGTATTTGAATCAATCTCTCCATTCACTCGCTTTTCTATATTGCCTGATAAAACTCGAGACACATTGATGTAATGAAAGTGAAGGACCTACAACAATGACGGAACGCCCTGAATAATCGACCCGTTTGCCAAGCAGGGTCTCACGAAATCTTCCTTCTTTGCCTTCAATTACATCTGAAAATGACTTGTAAACTTTATTATGACCGTCCCTCATTGGTTGCCCGCGGATTCTATTATCAAGAAGTGTATTTACGGCTTCTTGTACTAATTTCTCATGACACATTACTAATTCTCCTGGCGTAGACCTACTCGTTGTTAATAGATCGGTAAGAGTATTGTTCCGATAAATAACTCTTCTATAGAGTTCATTAATATCCGTTTTTCTAGATAATGTATGTCTCGGAAAAGTTTGCTATCTTTTCTGCTGATTACATTCTATACACTTTTCTATTATTACATACTATAAAATATGCGACATACAAGATGAATATCATCAATCATTTGGCAAGAAAATGAGCTGTAAAAAGTTGCATTTTTAGCTTTTGAAAGGGAAACCCATAAGCAAACATCATGGCTATGTCCCTCAAAAAAGGCAAAGTAATGCATGCAATGCTACTTCTACTATAAAGAGTCTAACTTTTAAGCTACTTTTCATCATTGTTTCCCATTTCTAATCAACCTAGCTATTCTCTTCCCTTTCCCTCATCTTTTTATTATTTATCTTTTCTTCCTAAAACTCTTAGATAGATTAGGTTTGGTTCTTGAATTCCAGTGGATAATACGCTAATAAAAATATTCATTTTTGAATCATATCATATGGTAGAATATTAAGCTTTATATATATTGCGTTCATTTCCATTCCTCGCATTAGTATTAATTAGTGTAAATTTATGACCTAAAGAAAAGGAGTTGTTTCGATTAGGATTATGTATGATGAAGGGAATTATTTAAAATTTAAGTTCACTTCATCAAATCCTGAAAATGAATAAAAAGGTCTTTATGTACTCAATTATGACATTTGGTCCAAAATTATCTAAGCACTCTGCCAGTTATGATTTACATTTTGGGTCAAACAAACACTCAACAACATAGTTGGTGAAAGTTCATTCAAATTACTAAAAAGTAAAACGTCTTTATTTGATCAACAACTCAAACAATTTAAACAAGTTGAACTGCTTTTTTTCACCATTCCGTAAAATTGAAGCCAAATTAGTGTCACTATAAGGTGCTACGGAGAAGAATGGGTGAGTTTGGAAAATGTTGTCCTATTAATTAATATATCTATTGTTAGAAATAAAAATCAAGAAAATTATGCCCATAGAATATTATGAGTGACGAGGAAGACCTAATTAATGGATTCTCACCTAACTGTATTTATGATCATTGAATCTCTATTCCTACCCTTTTTTTTTTTATCATACCTCTATTCCTACTCTCAGTGATTTATTTAAACATATTAAAAGAAAAAACCATCCCACTTTATTTTAAATATTTGTTGGTGTGCATTTTAATAAATGCCGGCAAAAAAAAAAAAAAAGAATGTATGAAGAAACGGATATATAAGCTTAGGAGTAGTGCCTTAAGTTTTTTTATTTTGGGTAAATAATAGTGACCTTAAGTTAGCTAGCCAAACTTTATACTACTATATTGACATTAATTAAAATGTATATAAATGGCGGTGTCATTAATGGGACGTTAACACTGCCCTACAATTTGATTCCCATACAGTTCACCTACACCAACTTAAGGACTGATTAATTACCTACTTAATTATTTAAAGAAATAAAATCCTATACTGTTAAATAAATTATATCTTATTTAATTACATGGCCTAAACATATTAACATCCGCATAGTTTCGTCACCAACATTTTAATAGGAAATATAGTTGGATTCAAAGTCTGTACCATTAAATATAGACAACTTTCAGCCAGTCCTACCAAAATATTCTGGCATGAAAGCGAATTCAGAAATTATATTAGGTTTAAGAAAATTTCTTTTAATTTCAGAATGTTGTTGGTTTGAGTATTTTGAAATAAAATAAGTAGTAGGTATAAATTTCATAAATGAGTACGTCTTTTTTAGAGATCATGGAAAGAAAAGAAATAGTGTAAATGAATATGTTAATTAATGTTAAATCATATTTATTATGTGAGATCAATAGTGTCAGAGATACGTTACTTTATGTCAAACCAAAATATAATTTATTTAGATTTTTTTAGAGATAAGAGATTTTTTTTAAGATGATAAAATTTTAAAATCGAAAGAGGATAAGTTTATTTCTAAAAGTAAAAAAAATGTTGTTTGACTTTTCAGAAAGCATAAAGATGTTCTATGAAAAACGAGACAAACATACCCTTCAAATTGCCAACACGAATATAATTAAATAAAAGTAATCAATAGTGTTAACTAGTAGTCATACACAACAAAACACAATTCATCCTTTTCATGTGTCAACAATTATCATTTTGAAATTTCAGATGAAGCTTATAAAACTTAAATTATGCAAGGTCCCTCTTTGCCTGTTAACCATAGACTCAATAGTTGCTAATTTTGGCATTTTATTTTATTTCAAACTATTATTTATTTTATTTGTTGGGCATAAATCTTCATATGTAACATATTTTGACATATTTTCTGTTGACTCTACCAACTTCGTGTGGACTACGTACCAAGCAAGGCCAATTAATTCATCGTGCGACATTTTTTTCTAGTTTGACTTAATATTTATTTATTTTTATTAGGCTTTAAATTAATTTTCCAAATTTTTAAAATGATATAAAATCCAACATATTTTTTTTTAAGTTGGTTAATACATCGTTACATCAAACATTATATCAAATCGAATCTATTACATTGATATCAAAGTAAACTAATTATAAATGCTAATATTAAACTAGAAAAAATAATCACACTAGTGAGAGTTGAACCCATTACCTTGTGGTCAAGAAGCCTCATCCTTACCCAATTAGCTAAGGCCTCATCGGCCCAACATATTTCTTAAAGTTCCAACATTGAAAATAAATTCAGACACATTCGTGACATTGAAATCTCAAAACTTTTTTTTTTTTTTTTAGAAGAACCGATAACATTAAATAAATGAATCAAAGAATGTCGATCATTACACTGTTAAGAACTTCACTAGGAAGATCATCAGTAAAAGAGAACAGAGAACACTAACAAGTGATTAATCTAATGGAAGAGACTAGTCACTACAAAGTAGCGGACTCAGGTTCAAATCCCTGTTAAAAGAGGTACTCACTTAATGTGTCCAACCCGTCTCGAAAAGGATTAAACCCTTGGAAAAAAAAAATGAAAAAAGAGAACAAGCTAACGTGGCCAAAAAGCGAGCTGCCTTATTACATTCTCTAAAATACGATGAGCTTGAAAACGAGAAAGCTGCCTTTTGATGTTTTCATATATCACGCCCAAATGTCCCATGGATTTTGCCTGATTAGGAATGCCCCAATCACTTATTAAAATCCCAAAACCTTAATTAGCTCACATTACATAATCACATTTTTCTTAACATCTAACACCTAACAAATTCAAATATATATTCCTATATATTTATATCTTCAAACCCAATAAAACTCAATTAATCTGCATATTTTTTTTTAAGAAAATCTTAATTTTAATTTTATTTTTAATTCACACAATTTTCAATATATTTTCAAAGTTCTAAAGTGGGAATTCCGAACAAAAATTCGTCCAAACGGAATTTAGAAAATTTCATGTGGACTATTTCACTAATTGCACATCTTTTATTTTTTTCCTCTTAAAGTAATGGTAAAAATATGGATATGTATGGATCAATGTCGGCTCGATTTCGCTTGATTTTGAAACACCATTTAGATTGATGTTAAATGTTGGATTTTATGATTTAAAAAAAATTGAGATATGATTTGGATCGTGTTCATATATGTTGAGGTTTGAGGAAAACAAATATGTGTCAAGTGTCAAATCAATATTTTTTTATATATAAATTTATGATTCGTTAAGTTTGAATATACGAATTGAAACATAGTTTTGCAAAACCCATATTTAAACTTTTATTCGAATTAACTAGTCAATACACTTTATAATATAAGCAACATATAATTTTTTTTCCCTTTTTTTTCGGGTCAGAATTGGTTATGAACTAGTCAATACACTTTATAATATAAGCAACATATAATTTTTTTTCCCTTTTTTTTTGGGTCAGGAAAATTCTATTTCTAATATGCTTAGGACAAATTTGCTATCTGATTGTGTTAGGTATTAGCTGCTGTATTTATGACAACCACTGCTAGTTTTGACTTTTGGCCACACTTAGGGCCTGTTTGTTTGGCGTTTGGGAAAGTAGTTTGGGAGAGTAGTGGATGTTTGTGAAATAATCTCGATTTGCGTAATGTTGTTTGTTTGGGTTTTGAGAGAGTGGTTTGAGAAATAAAGTAGGTGTAGGTTTTTTTGGAAGAGTTGAGTTGTAGGTGTAAGATGTGTAAGACTTTATGTCAAATCATGTTTGTTATATGAGATAAATTATGTAAGAGATAAGTTACTTTATGTCAAATCAAAGTAGAGTTTGTATAGGTTTTGTTTAGAGATAAGAAAAATGTTGTTTGTTTGGCTTTTGAGAGAGTAGTTTGAGAAAATGAATGGATGAAAAATTTATTTCGGAAAATAGAAAACATGTTTGTTTGGCATTTCCCAAACACGAAAAAATTCTGGGAAACGCCAAACAAACAGGCCCTAAAGTTTCTTTGAGTATTGTTCATGCGAAAATTAAATTAAATTTTTTTTACTTTTACTGCAAATTCTTTCACTGAATTTTTGTCTCTTCTATTTCCACAATTGATTGATATTCTCAAAAGTTTCGTAATTCGATAGATTTCTGAGTAGTGAGGACGGTATCTTGTTGTCCGAGGACATATTGTTTGACCTGCTGAGTGGGCATAATTGGAAGAAAAAAAATGACAATTGCTTTGGCAATATGAAAATTGCCCTAGTTATAACTTATATCAACAACCTACTTGTGTTATGTGCATGTATTAGTTTTCTTAAATATATATATAGTAGGGATGATATCATCAAATATTAAGATATAATATCATGTAACCAGTAATTCTAGTGCAAAATGGTTCTAGTCACACTCAATTCAAGTAAATTATATCAAGTGCAATAAAAATTCAACTTGATATTAGATAGTATTAATAAAAATATGTATCAATTTAATGAGATAATTAAAAAATAAATCTAGATAAAACCCGAATAACTAGGATGTGCAATTTGATCAATTAGATATGAGATTACCCGGAGTTAGCACTCAAGATATAGCCCGCAAAACATATAACCGATACATTTATTTTGTGAATGAGTAAATTGCATTCTAGAAAGCTTGAACTAGTATCTGTTCAAGTTCAATCGAACATGAATACTCTCAATTGTCTCAACCTCTATGATACATATTAGTGGAGGTAAACATAATACATGCAAGAACCGATTTTCCATTCGGTAGGTGCATTTGAACCAAAAAAAGTCGCTAAAGGTGTAATTGGTTAACCACTTCATTCATCAATATTTCTTATATCTAATATGTATTATAGATGTCTAGAGTATCTTTATTTAATTTCAGGTATCAAATACATCAATACATTAGTAAAATAATAATGTATTAAGACCAACATCAAGTTAGTGATTATATTTGGGTTCTTAAACCTTAATTGTCTAGAAAAAAAAAAAAAAAGTGACTGAGCTTTAAGCCAAAAAATAAAATAAAAATGTCGACACTTTCATTACATACATTTCTGTCTTGGAAACTAGTGATTATAGTGAAAATATAAATATTATGTAATGGACGTGTCTAAGAGAAGATTATAGTTGATGTTTGATTTCTGTTAGAACTTCCAAAAATAACTTCTATACTATTATATGTAGAGAATATAAAGTAGAAGAAATATTTTAATTGTGATAGATAACATCATAACAAAGGTCTTTGAACCAATCATGCAAATGGTTGGTAGGTGGGTTTGATGGGATGACTTGGTAAACTTAAAAGAGTTCAAAATTAACAAGCAAACATGACAATTTCTTGGTCTTTATCTTTTGTTAATTAATATGCTGACTTTTGACTGCATTCTTTAGCTTCCAAGATAAGAAGTATTCATTATCTTAAATTTTGGTTCCAATTTCTGTTTAGTGAAGCTTTCACTTAATGTGTATGATGCGTCTTAAAAGGGATTAAATTTTTGAGAAATTAAAAAAAAATCAATTTTTTTTTGAAATCTTAACATCTTCATATCTATTTGTAATATCAATTTATTTATCATACTAACTCAAAGGCCGTCATTTTCTCGAATTTATTGGTCATGCCAAAACTATAAGCTGGCTTAGGGATGGGGGTAGGGTGACATGTTTTTGTCTTTTAAGAATTAACTTCTCTCACAAGGTGTCACCACTAAAGTTTTATATGAATTATTTCCTAGCTAGCTTTAATTGATTATTTTACGCATCACTCATTTGAAAATAGAGATGTGAAATTTATTAACTCAATGAAAATTTTGATTAATGTATGTAATCGGGTCTTGGATTAAATTTTATTTTCTTATTATTTTTTATTCAATTATATACTATAAACTTTTCGAGAATTTTTCAAAATATTTTTAAAAACATTAAGAAAATATTATAAAAAGAAAAATAATGAAAAAAATAACTTTATAGTTTCTTTTAGATGAACTCTAAAACAAAACTTTTATGTGTTCATGACTGACATGTACTAAAATTTTGATATTACAAAACTGCATAAACAATCACCTTATCAAAAATAGTTACATATCAACACAACACATTAAATCCTCTATTTATTTTTATTTTTATTACAATTCAATATTAATCATGCACTAACAAACTTGTTCAATAATGGACTTAATTGCCGTAAAACTTTTTGGAAGATACAAAAGAAAATAAAAAACAAATAAGAACATGAATACTCCATAATAATATGCAAAGGAATTTTCCTAAGACACTGACATTATATTTTTTTCAAATACCAAATATTTCTTCCACCAATTGACTTTACACACCCCGCGTTTTATTCTCTCTCTTCCTCCTCCTCCTCCACCACCACCACCACCACTGACTCCGCCGCAAAAGATCACCACCACCATCGCCCAAAATGGGTAACTGCAACGCTTGCATGAGCGACCCCAAACCCCGCAAAAAAGCAAAACCCGGCGCCGCCCGCGAACGCTACCCCAACCCCTACGCCCTCTCCACCTCCGCCCCACTCCGCGTCCTAAAAGACTTGTACCACCAACCCCACCGCATCTCCGACAAGTACATCCTCGGACGCGAACTCGGTCGCGGCGAGTTCGGCGTCACCTACCTCTGCACCGACCGAGACACGCGCCAAGCACTCGCGTGCAAGTCAATCTCCAAACACAAGCTCCGCACCGCCGTTGACGTGGAGGACGTACGGCGTGAGGTCGCAATCATGTCGGCGCTACCTGACCACCCCAACATCGTGAAGCTTAGGGCTACGTACGAGGATAAGGAGGCGGTGCACTTGGTGATGGAGTTGTGCGAGGGTGGGGAGCTATTTGATAGAATAGTGGCGCGTGGACATTACAGTGAGAGGGCAGCAGCTACGGTGGCGAAGACTGTGGCAGAGGTGGTTAGGATGTGTCATGAAAATGGGGTTATGCATAGGGATTTGAAGCCGGAGAATTTTTTGTTTGCGAATAAAAAGGAGAATTCGGCTCTTAAGGCTATTGATTTCGGTTTATCTGTGTTTTTTAGGCCTGGTACGTTTATTAGAAGGAAAAAAATGAGCAAGTTCAATGTTTTTCGGCTGAATTTGAATTTTATTTCTGGGTCTTTTTTGAGATTTAAAGGAATCTTTGTTTTTGAATTTTTATTTGGGTTTTCCGGGTAATAATACTGTTTTTGCTACTGATTTTCGTACTTTCCTGGCCCTTTTTAACCCTTTTCAATGGTCTTTTATTCTTTAATAAATTGATATCATAATTTTGTTATCGGTTCTTGAAGCTTTGGGTATTATATATTTTTTGTTTTTTTTCCTTGACAAGGTTGTTTAAATCACTTTTAAATAATTTGAAATGGTTTTGTTTCTCATTAGTTCATTTATGAAATCTGGGGATTTCTACCTTAGATTAGAATTATTTTTCTCTTTCTGAATCTAATAAATTAGTATGCTAAAAAAAATTAAAAATAGACTGGTTTTTAATCAGGTGAAAGGTTCTCTGAGATTGTGGGAAGTCCATATTATATGGCACCTGAGGTTCTGAAGCGAAATTATGGACCTGAAGTTGATATTTGGAGTGCCGGTGTTATTCTTTATATATTATTATGCGGCGTCCCTCCATTTTGGGCAGGTATTTTTTCTTTTTTCTGTTTGGTTTTCCGATCTCTAACTCATATAGATTCAATTTTTGAGTTTATTCTAATTACATAATTAACTGCGTGCAGAATCTGAACAAGGAGTAGCATTAGCAATATTAAGAGGAGTTCTTGATTTTAAAAGGGAACCATGGCCTCAGGTTTCTGAAAGTGCAAAAAGCCTTGTTAGGCAAATGTTGGACCCGAACCCACAAAAGCGTTTGACAGCTCAGCAAGTTCTCGGTATGTTAGCCGTATAATGAACACTATTAAGTCATATATTAATAAAGTGAGAGTTGTGGTGTTTTGTTTTCTATGCTGCACTGCATGTGACTACTACTTTTTGCAAATGATTATTGATAGCATGCTGAGATGGATGAAAAAGGGTGCCTCAAGCATCATTCAAATGTATAAGAATTAGTATGTAGTAAAGCCAAAAGTATCGAGCCGTTTGCGAATATATGAGAAAATTTGGTGAATACTTCTAACTACGAGTCCATAATTAGCATTAACTATGCACCAGAGTACGGTTTTCTGCTGATCTTTGTGTTTTAGAATATTAAAGTTTGCCAATTTTATAGAATTAAAAGATATTGAGTCCAAAGGGAGGTCTTTTTTCGGAAGGTCGCACAAGTTTTGAATTTGCTATGATCGAGCCTCTGATGAAAAAGGATATATACCTTGGTTATATTGTAGGAGGATAATCTAATGTCTGTCCACTTGAGGTACAAAATGGTTTTTTGCTATCGATTGGCCCCCCACCCCCATGGAAAAGGTATTGGACCCGCGGGATTATGAAAGTTTAAAATATTAGGCCTTTGCATGATCTGAAATTACTCATTTCCTGCAAAGCAAGAACAAACTCTTTCATGTACAGTTGATTTGTTGAAGGAGTAACAGAGTTGTGGTTTCATGGGGCTGCTGTAAATCTTAGGATTCTTCCTTCTTCTCTATAAAGTTATCATAGTATGCCAATTATGCTCGGTTAATGCAGCTCTATAACATATTCTTCTCTTTATTTTTGTTGTTAGACCATCCATGGATACAAAATGCGAAAAAGGCGCCAAATGTACCATTGGGAGATATTGTGAGGGCAAGACTTAAGCAGTTCTCTGTTATGAATAGATTCAAGAAGAAAGCATTACGAGTAAGCATCTACTGTTTTAACTTAATTTATTGACTTGTCTCTTTACATTTGGGATGTAATTATAATGATAATTTGTCCTCAAATAACTTTGTAGGTAATTGCGGAACATTTATCTGTTGAAGAGGTTGAAGTAATAAGAGATATGTTTGCATTAATGGACACCGACAATGATGGGAAGGTATCATATGAAGAACTAAAAACTGGTCTAAGGAAAGTGGGTTCACAACTTGCAGAACCCGAGATAAAGTTGCTCATGGATGTGGTAAATAACGATACTTTGCTCCTAATAGAAAAATAATAAATATATTTTATGCAAATCCTCATAATGGAAAAGAAATATTGTGTGATTGTCAAATAGGCTGATATAGATGGAAATGGAGTGTTGGACTATGGAGAGTTTGTTGCAGTTACTATCCATTTACAAAGAATGGAGAATGATGAGCACATTCGCAGAGCATTTATGTTTTTCGACAAAGATGGAAGTGGCTATATCGAACTCGATGAACTACGAGAAGCTTTAGTGGATGAATCAGGTGAAACTGATCTCGATGCAGTCAATGATATCATGCGAGAGGTCGATACAGACAAGGTTTGACTTAATAAATCCTATAAATTTTTTATCTTATAATCCATTTTTATAAGAGTGAAATGCAAAAATACCCCCTTTGCATTGCCTAATTGGCAAAAACGACCGTGTTCTTTTTATTAGCAAAAAAACCCTTTCAAGCCGGTGAACATATTTTGCACCAAAATTGATAATAAGCCCCCTATTAACTTTAAAAATTGGCAATATCTTCATTGTTCACATTAAAAATTGATAATAACCCTCCTATTGACTTACGAGGGTATTCCAAATGGGTGCGATGAACTAATAAAAAATTGATGTATGGGTATTTTTGCTAATGAAAAAGAGCACAGGGATTTTTGCTAATAAATATACCACGGGGAATTTTTCCAAATTAGGCAAAGCTCGGGAGGTGATTTTGCATTTAGCTCTTTTTTATAATTAATATACTTTGTCATAATATAACTACCGGCATTGTTTAGGATGGGCAAATAAGTTACGATGAATTTGTGGCAATGATGAAAACTGGAACCGACTGGAGAAAGGCATCACGGCAGTATTCAAGGGAGAGGTTCAAAAGTTTGAGCCTTAATCTAATGAGAGATGGTTCAATGCAGCTCCAAGATGGGCTCACTGGTCACAGTGTCGTAGTATAAAAGCTTTCAAAATCATAATACCGTCTACGTCCATTTTTTTAATTTTTTTGTCAAAATCCCTGCTTATAGTAGGCTGAAGCTTCAAGAAAGATTACGTCTCATTCGACATTGTTGGATCATATGGTTAAAAGAGGAGTGGGATTTCGGTTATGATATCTAGTTTTGTGTTCATAAGATTTGTAGGAGGTATATGTAGTAGGTTGTGGTCTCTGTGTTTGTTTTGCATCTGTTGTATATCTTTTTGTGATGTTTGTATTTCATTATTTCTTCTTCTGTGTATGTGTGCCTTCTTAACCCAACACACATATAGCAAAGTTGAAATTGTTTGATTGGAAATGTGAATTTTAAGAAAGATTCATTTATTCAAGTGATGATTGATGGAGGTCCTGTGCTTGTAGTGGAAACTGTATGGTTTTCAGTTTGCAAATATTAAAGATTTTTTCGGGGTGGAAGGATCATCTTTCGAGTTTGTGCTTAAATTGTTATGGGTTAGTAATGATACGGAAATATAACATCAGGCTCGGAACCGACTCAGAGAGGCCGCAACAGCGAGTCCCACCTCAAACTGGCAACTCCAAGCACAACTTCATTAGCTGATGGGGGTTGTGACATCGACCAGGATATCAGGACGAGCCAAATCCATGTTCCTTACCCATCAGCCGACGGGGATATACTTCATCAGGGTATATTCAACTGGACCTAAGTTTCATTCAATATTCGAAGCCTGCATTCAGAATTTTGGGTGGAAGATTAAGAGATTCATCTTTATTGTTGGTGCATGATAGTTGGAATGTGACTTAAATACAATACCTACGTCCCAAAATTCTTGTTCCTATTGTCTTTTAGGGATGCTCCAAAATAAGATTCAATTTCCTAAAATAATTTTTAAAACTAACCTTTCACGTGATTTGACACGACTTGTTTTCAACTACTAATTTCAAGGATATAAATATAAATAGGAAAATTCTAAGGTGCCACTGCGTTAGGTGCCGCTAATTATAACCAATAGAAATAAGACATATTATTAATTAGTTATTTGTTAAATAAGTTATCAACCATAATATTACCTAAATAAGTGGTACTATACCACAATAAGTGATACTATACAATATATTTAGCACATCATATAGTAAACTATTTCCTAATAAATTACTATGAGAAAAAAAATGAATGTAACAATAATATTTTATAATAAATAGTATATAATATTTGTGTTGAAAAATTAATATTAAATTTTGAAAAATTGCATAATACCACCTAATGCGGAATAAATACTACATGATGTGGGGTCATCTAAATATATGAGATTAATATTATTGAGAGCATGTATTGCCACACGTGAGTTATACCATAGAATATGATACACATTGCGTGGTAATATCACCTAATGTGGAATAAATACTACATGATGTGAGGTCACATTAATACAATGTAAAAATGTGGGGCCGTACTGTCAAATGTGATTTATACTATAGATAGTGATACACATTGCGTGGTAATGCTGCCTATTGTGGAATAAATACTACATAATGTGGGGTCATATTTAATACTATGTAATGTGAGTCATTACTGTCACGTGTGAGTTATATCATAGAATGTGATACATACACATTGCGTAGTAATACCACTTAATGTGAAATAAATACTACATGATGTGGGGTCATACTAAATATATGGGGTTAATACTATGTAATGTGAGTCAGTACTGTCACATGTTAGTTATACCATAGAATGTGATACACATTGTGTGGTAATACCACCTAATATGTAATAAATACTACATGATATGGGGTCACATTAATACTATCTAATGTGAGTCATTAATGTCATGTGTGAGTTATACCATAGAATGTGATACATACACATTGCGTAGTAATACCACCTAATGTGGAATAGATATTACATGATGTGGGTCATACTAAATATATGCGGCACCTAATGCAACGGCACCCTAGAATCCCCCAAATAGATATACCAAAAATTTCTGATTTACATTTTTTGTCAAAACCCCACGCCAACCTTCTAGGGAGCAAAAATATGGGAGCGAGTAATATTCTAGTTGAAATAATATAAAAGGATATGAGATATGACTTGAAATTTGAATATTGAAGTTTTTGGATGAAAAACAGATATGTATGTAGATATCAATATGTTTGTTTGGAGTTTCAGAAAGAAAATAGATGAATTAAAAATTAATTTATATCGTAATTCAACTGAATAGGACCTACACATATTTTCTCATTTTTCTCGTGGGTGGGCTGTTGAGGTCTGTTGGTTTTACCTTTACTTTCCGATAATTATGATGTGGGTTAATAAATTAGGTATTTGATTTTTTTTAACTGATAAATATTATTGAATTATATAATATCCGACATTACATTGTTCATAATAGAGTTGAGAAGTTCTAAAATGAAAGAAATACCATTAGAAGCTAACTTAGGTAAGTGGTGAACAATCGAGTTACGTTCGCGAACGACATGAGAAGTAAATATAATTCAGAAAACGTTTAGACAAGTATTTAATGTCCTCAAATACGTGGTCAAGAGCACCCAAAGACAGATTCCTACTCGAAATGTGTTCGACTGCGGACCAAAAATGAGCTTCTTGTCAATTTGTCTAACCTTACTTTTCAGATTAAAAATGTTTTGAAATAAATATCAACTTGGAATGTCATTGGATTCGTCTTTAAAAAGGTAAACTTTTTTGTGTTTACCTTTTGAATTCATTTTTGCAATCACGAATTTTATAATAGATCAATGCAAGAACAACTTGCGTGTACTGTATTGTTTCAATATTATTTAACATTTTGTCAACTTCTTGTCAATTTGTCTAACCGAATGAGTGAGACTCCACCATATTCTTTTGTTTTTATTTTTCCTACCATTTAATTGACAATTTAAATTGGGTTCCACTTTAGATATTTATTTTTCCTACCATTTATTAGATATTTAAATTGGTCTATGAAAAGCTCATAGACCAGGTCTATGCAAGAATTTTCCCAAAATAAAAATAAACCGTTTGGTCAGGAAAAAAAAATCGTGGTGATCGTTTATTGGGTCAGAAATTGAAAATCACAACCCAATAGAAATTACTCATTTGTTGCTTCTCCTAAACGAAAAGTAATAATTCATATAAAAATACTATGGTCAATTTGAGACCAATGAGACCTTTATATAGAGAGATAAAAATATTTGAAAACTATGTGCGTAATATTATTTAATTTAAAAAGCTCAGAATATAATACAACAAAAAATAACCTAAAATATTATTACAAATATAAAATTCAACTTTCGAACATGGTTTATTGATTTTGGAAACCTATTTACGAAAATGGGTCGTGGTCAAGGTTTATAGGGCCTGTGTCGGGTCTGGTCCCATTAACACTTAAGGCCCAAAAAGCCCATCACATTTGTCGGACCTGGGTTTATGGTATTGTTTATGGGCAAGCTTGTATTGGGCTCCAGCTTGGTGGCCCAACCTTTTGTTTTCAAGTTATACAGTGGAGCGGATTTTAAAATGAACTCGGATCGTAATTGCCTAATTGGTAATTCGATTCGATTTATTAGTAATTCTCTACGTCTAGAATTTCAAACGAAAATAATTTTAGGTGGATCCATTTAAAAGAATTAAATATGCCTTTTGTTTTAAAGTTATACAGTGGAGCAGATTTTAAAATGAACTCGGATCGTAATTGCCTAATTGGTAATTCGATTCGATTTATTAGTAATTCTCTACGTCTAGAATTTCAAACGAAAATAATTTTAGGTGGATCCATTTAAAAGAATTAAATATGCATAATAATTTAAACAAGATTTTGACCTCTAGTTGATTATGAATGATTTTAGTATACTTTTAGATTTATAATTTTTTTTCACTAAAATTCAACTGGAAATAACAAAAATGCCCCCGGTCAAATCCTATATTTCCAATTACCAAATACCATGGACTAAATCCTCCACACACAAACACACACACACACATTTGTCGATACAGATACAAAAACAGGAAAACGTATAGTGGAATTATTTTGGAACTGAGAATGGGGGTAGATTACTACAACATCTTGAAAGTTAACCGGAACGCGAGCGATGAAGACCTCAAAAAAGCTTACCGCCGCTTAGCAATGATATGGCACCCTGACAAAAACGCTAACAAACAAGAATCCGAAGCAAAATTCAAGCAAATTTCTGAAGCCTACGACGTTTTAAGCGACCCACAAAAGCGCCAGATCTACGACCTATACGGCGAGGAAGGACTCAAATCGGGTCAATTTCCCCCTCCTCCACGCAACAATTCTCGATTTTACCACCACAACAATCAGCAGCAGAACCCGAACCCGAATTTTCGGTTTAATCCAAGGAATGCGGATGATATCTACGCGGAGATCATTGGGGAGAGTGCTGGTACTAGTAGTAATGGTGGTGCTGGTAGGAGAGATGGAGGGTATTTTAGGAGCACGAATATGAATGGTGGTGCTGGTGCTGGTGGTGGTAGGGATTTTTCCGGTGGGTTGAGGAAAGCGCCGCCTGTGGAGAATGTGCTATTGTGTAGCTTGGAGGATTTGTACAATGGTGCTACTAAGAAGATGAAGATTTCAAGGAATGTTTTTGATTCTCATGGGTATTGGTTACTGCTTTATTTATATTTTTAATTTTATTTTATTGGGTTTACTGAAATGCATTGTCTGAAGAAACTGTTTTTTGAAGTTTATCTGATTGTTTTGTGATTTGTTTTTGTTTTTTGTGACTTTTCATTGGAGATATGAACTGGGATAATTTTATTTTTGTAGTGCTAGAATCAATATTGTTTCTTTTATCTTTTCGGGTGCAGTCCACTGTCTGTATTGGTGATGTCAATGCAGTGATTATTTCCTTGGTTACCGGTTTCTTGTGTATTTCTTGAAGCATTGTCTCATTTCTGAAGATTGTATGTTGGGAATTATCTGATTGTTTGGTTAATTTATATGTTTTTTTTATTATCAGTGTGATTTATGAACTGGGATTTTTTGGTCTTTGTTAGTGCAAGATGTTTCTTTTTTCAATTTGGGTGCTTCTTACTCTCTGAAACTGTAGTGTCTTTGCAGTTATTATTTGCTCATTTGCTGTTATATTTTGGGTTTGTGAAATGCATTTCTAGTTAATAAAAATATCTGATTGGCTGGTGATTTCTGTGTTGTTTGCGCAAGATTACGTAATCTAGGATCCTGTTTTAGAATGTAACTAGGTCATGTGAATTTGTATATGTCATAATCTGGATCCTTTTTAGGGAAATGGCTAGGAGTAGGACTCCTCTACTTTGTGTTTTGATATCCTGCATGAATGTTCCACTGATCTTGTGTTATTAATTTTATAGATAAGACCATTGTTTAGGTTTAGCTTGGGATAGGAGAAAATAGTTTTTGTTCTTCTGCTTACTTTTTCTATTCTATTCTAGTTTCTACAGGAAGTAACTCTTGCTTGTTGGTTCTGCAGCCTTTGGTGTACCCTCTCATTTATATTCCTTCAGAAACTTTCTGAATTGCATCCTTTTTCCGAGGTCCTATAAAATAATTACTAATTCATTTGAAATTGGGAGTTATTATGGTGTATTCCACTGCTACTCTAGCATATACTCCTATTACAATATTACATATATGGTGCTATGAAGTATCTGATTAATGTTAGACTTCCTGAAGTTTTACAATAGCTTCTAGACAATTAAGTATTTAGTGAAGATTTTAGGATTGTGAAAAGGACAGTATTTAGTCTAATGGAAAATAAGAGATTTGTGATATTTTTGGTTTAGCGGAAACTAGAATTAAAAAAGTATTGAGTTACTTTGAAGTCTATTTTGCTTTGACTTTGCATATAGCCTATAAGTGTTGAACATGTGAACAGTGACCACCACAAGGATTCTACTTGGATAGATTTTCTAAATATTTGAATCTAGTATTGGGCTTCTCTAAACATGTGAACGTGTTAATAATAGGCAGAACTTTTGCGTTCCCCACATAACGTATGTTCTAACAATAACTTGATTGGAAAGCAAACAGATCTTACTTTTTTTGCGCAAGTTCAAGTTTCAGTTTAACAATTGTAATTGTAGAAGGTGTCATCTTATGTTAGATGAGGAGTTTCCAGCATTAGCTGCTCTTACCTTCTTGTAAATCTGTAACTTTTTTTGAGACACATTGAGGAAAGTGAACTAGTGAAGTGTCATTGAAATGTTATTTGTTGGCTCGAAATAAGTTTCCATGTCCTATAAAGTAAAAACAAACAATTCAGTTGATGGGAATATGGATTTTCTTTCGCTAAAATACAGAAGTTGTTTGTCATTCTATTGAACTAGAAGAATTTTTGATGCGTAATCATATCCAATTTGTAAAGTGAGTCGGTCGCTAAGCATCATTTCATGAAATCTGTTATTTGTTATAATAGGGGTTTCAAACTGTATGCTGCCCAATTTTACATATTTGTTAGTTGGATACTATTTTTATGGGTTCTTTATGAGTTGATTTGCACAATATATGTGCAAGATGAGATGTTGTTTTGAAAATAGTTGGGTGTTTTCAATGCCATAGAAACCTTGACATGGTTTTTGAAAAATCTTGCTATGAGATATGATTCTTTGATAGAGTTTGATTTTGAGAATGGCCTTAAAAAACCTGATATATAGAGTTGATAGTTAAGTATAAGTAAAGTACTCTTCGATGTACATATTTAGACACTTGGTATGAGACACAATAACAGAACCGAGAAACATACTTCTGATATCTATCTACTAGTTAACATCTCCTCCATCATATCATTATGCCAATGTTTATTTTCTGTAGTTCCAAACTATGCGACTTTTACACAAGACTTAACTAGATGCAAGTCTACAATAAGTTGTCTATAAATTTTTAAAAATTGTGTGGAGATCATGTTACTCCACTAATATGTTGTTCAATATTTGTTGCACTCTCTTTGTGTACTTTGTGGGTGTTATATTAGTCTACGTGATAAATTTTGAAGGACATTTAATTGTTGCGTGTGTTTTCCTTCAATGAAATCTAATTTGTCTGGTGCCTGTTAACTTTATGACAAGTTGGATGAATTCAAGCCCTCCGAGTTTCTTGCTTTTGTGCTGCCATTTTAAGGATATCAGGATTCTTTAGCATATAAATTACCTTTCTGTATGCTTTAATTAGGAGGGAATAAATCAGATTGTATTCTATTTATGTTGGATTGTGTTTCTTGTAATTTCTTTTCCATGTTCTTCAATCTTAAGGCCTCATCTGGATTGATGAATTTGGAGCTACCGGTTTCAAATTCTTAATAACAAATCCCTAGCATTAGCATTCGTTTGGATCATTTATGGATTTCAAATCCTCAGGTAGTTTATTTTGTATAGTTATTCAACCAAAATGATGAATCTGAAATCCATTTGACATGATTCCTCCAAACCTGTCCCAAAATCAGAATCCCTCGATCCAAATGAAGCCTTGTGAGATTGGTTTTCAGAGCCATGTTGCTCTGAGTTTTGTCTCTTTCAGAAAATTTAATCACATTTTTGTTGACCAATTTGTAGCCATATTATTACATCATATTTATCTGTTTTATCTTATAACTAATCCTTCTTCAGTATTTTGGTTTACCCTTAAGTAATAATTCTGGAGGATATATATGTTATAACGTATAAATCTACTTGTAATCTGTCTTTATGAATGTGCTTCTATCGCAGGAAACCGCGGGTGTTGGAGGATATTTTAACTATCGACATAAAAAGAGGTTGGAAGAAAGGAACAAAAATAACATTTCCAGAGAAGGGCAACGAAGAACCTGGTATCATTCCCGCAGATCTCATTTTCATGGTTGATGAAAAACCTCACCCTATTTATACGAGGGATGGTAATGATTTGATACTAAAGCAAGAGATAACACTTGTGGAATCTTTAACCGGAAAGACAATCGAGCTTACGACACTTGATGGAAGGAATATCACTGTCCCTTTAACAGAGATTGTGAAACCTGGACATGAGATTACTGTCCCTAATGAAGGGATGCCTATATCAAAGGATCCTAGGAAGAAAGGGAACCTCAAGATCCAAATCGATGTTAGGTACCCAAAAAGGCTCACAGAATCACAAAAATATGAACTGAAAAGAGTTTTGGGAGGAAGTTCATGACCATGTAGTACGTGTAAATGTACATAGGAAACGTGCATGAATTGTTCTTTGAGTTGCATTCCTTGTTTAGTGTCTCTGCTGAAGAAATTGAATATTAGAAATTAAGAAATATGAGGCCATGTTTATCTGAGGCCTATCTTGTTAGTTCTACATTTTATTTTTTCTTTTCAATGATTAGGTTTCATATACCATCATATATATTGATATGTTTTATTCCTTCATATCTCATGAGGCAGTCTCGACTGCGCCAACTTAATAATAGAAACATACTTAAGGTTGTATTACTAAAGTAAAAGTTGTTTTATGTGTATCTGGGAATTTATATAATGTGTTAATTCTGTTTTTGCTGGGAATGCTATTCTTTTGTTCGTTAAGGAAAGAGTAGAGCATGTTTCAATAATTAGGTTATATTGAAGCATGAATACTTCAAAAAATTCCACTATTTAGAGTCGGACTCTTTACAGACTCGGACACGCGTGCGACTCGGCTCTGACACGCGTCGGACTCGCCACGTGGCGAGTTCGAGAAAATACGGTCTTGGACTCGGCGGGAATACGGTCAAGGACTCGGCAGGACTCAGTCAAGGACTCGATAGGACTCGGTCTTGGACCCGGCGGGGGTCTTTCTGTAATTTTTAACAAAATTGTGGCTTAAAATTGAAAATTTAAACTTATTAAAAAAAATCAGAAAATACTTTTGATTAATTTTGGAGGCAGATAATTCATTCTAATGATTAATGCATGTAAAATTATATAATCCTTTACCGTGATTTTTCCATCTTGAAATTGAAGGTAAGAAGTGGGAAGAGAAACTAAGAGCCAATGAAAACTACATCAAACAGAAGGTGTAAATGGGTTCATGATACATCACGTATGCTGCGTTCAACATAAACATTCAATTTAGGGATAATGAACTGTTTTAAGTTTTATTGATGCAGACCCTTCACACGAAGAAACTTACAAATGATAAGAAAGAAGCATTGGCCGCAGAATATACAGCTGAAGAAAATCCCATAATGCTCTATTCCGATCGAAAGTATTAGGATTTTATTCTTGCTCCTCTAGAAGCAGAATTTAAGATGCGTAAGAATGAGGTAATTTAATCATTGATTTAAATTTCGTTTCTGATGGCAAAATATGAGCTCTATTAGAGTTAAACTTTTGTGTAAATTGAACTTATGGTCTTGGAAAAGTTTAGGTTGCAGCACTACAGAAGGATGCAATGGCTCTAGAATGTCTTAAAAGATTTAAAGAAGCAGAAAAAAATTTGAGATTTGAGAAGTTCTCTTGAAAGAGCATGATTGTAAAGGAAGTTCAAAACCAAAATTTGTGCTGAAGCGACAGATCAAAATAAGCCAGGTAGGATACTAGATGTAATATGTAAAATATATGAACCTGGTTCTAAAATATTAACTTCAATGAATAATGGGTGCACAGGAGGACGATAAAACACTCGTCAAAAAAATAAGCAGAATGCGATTTTTTGATGCGGCTATGCTGATTACGGCCACAAAAGGGAGGTAATTAATGGCATTCTGATTTCATTAGCTTTGAAGCTGAAGCTTTGTTTGCTGTTTCGTCTAATTAGTAATTGTTGTTTTGTATTTCTTTCACAAATTTCACTGCTTTTACTGAAGATGAAGCTTCTGAAAATCTTGTTTTCTCAGTTTTTGAAGCTTGTTGTATGCTTTTAGGGAAAGAACTGAAGAGATATATTATATCCTGTTACTTTTCAATTGTGAACCGGCTTTATTGGAACCCAAGTGAAATGATGAACTCTATTTTGCTTAAAAACATGCAACGACTTATACTCAACCAATCAATTTCTTGAGCCTGAAGTCACATGCCTTTGTATGAATGTGTATGATGTTTTGCTCTTCAGACACTATACATAGTTGCTAAAAATCCCAAGTTCAAAGTTGTAGCACTTGCAGCTGGTTCGAATATCTTGCTGATCAGGTCAATTATTTATTAGCTTAAATCATTGGTGACAGATCCAAGTGGATAGCTTCACTTTTCAATCGGTATTTATACTTATGGGATCATTCATCTTGCAGATAAGAACACTTAGCCTCAATTAGTTTCTATTCGAGATGAGTCGCTAATTCACGAGCTCAAAGAAGCAATAGCTCATGTTAAAGACGAGCCATAAATAATTCCCTGGGGCCAAGGGATCATTTATGTTAGCTTTTTTCATCTGTATCACAATTTTTTTGTTTTGTCTATAGACATATATTGTTATTATCCTTTACTCTGTTCATTTTTTTATTATTTCAATACAAGGTAATATCAATTACCGAAACTTTGTGTGCAGTTCCAGAAGAAAGGTACAATGACGTTGAGAGCTCGGTGTCTAGAAGGAGATTTCATGAGACCAAGAATCATTGAGGTGAAATTTTAAGCATTTTACTAATATAAATTAAACTTTGAATTTGATTTTTATTCCCATGTAATTTTAATTTATTTTTAATAATAATACATGGAGCTTTGTTATTGTTGGATTTTTCACTGGTTATGATATAGGGATTTTTCCTCTTGTAGAATACAATTGTGTTGCAGAACAACTTATGAAACTCCCACTTTGGTACGTACGTGCTCTATAATGTCATTTAAGGGCTGTTGAACGTTCCATCTTTGAGTGGTAAAAAGTATAGGTGATCTGTTTGAAAGCTTTACTGCTTTGGAATGTTGCAAAGAATAGCTTGATGCTCATTTTGATTGTCAATTGAGTCCTTATGCACATTAGTTTTACATTTTCTTGAATAGATAAAATTTAATTGTGCTACCTAAGGAAAGGGATGTAGTTTCTCCCTTGTTCTATTTTTTTATTGCACGAACTGGCCAAAAGGTAGCATAAATCAGCAGAAATTTTATGATACTCAACTTCCATGACCAACGTTGTATGTAAGAACGACTTAAAGACTACTGCATATTTCATACTGCTACACTGCAAACAGGACCCAAACCATCTAAGCACATTAATATGTCCCTAAAATCACTCAGATGAATATTTTAGTTCAGCAAACACATTACGGATGCACATAAAATAATCAGGAAACATTTAATAGGAACTAAAATTACATCCTTATTGTATTCCTTCATTTGAATAATTGGATATGATAGATATGAGTCATGATTTATAAACCACCTAAAACTTTGCAATGAAGAAGATGATTTCTTTGTTATTGCCATGTTTTTTGTAGTTCTGCTTGTGCTGAAACTGTTTCTTAAACCATTCATTTCCAATATTTGGGTGTTCAAGAAGGGAGAGGATCTTGTGTTAGCTCTTTCAATTTATTTCATTTTGTAGGCAATGAAGAGGTGATCTTGTGTTTGCCATTGAATTTATTTTTGGGTTGTCGACCAGCAGGAACCATGGTGTATATGAACAACAACGGAGTGAGTCCTTTTGTGAAAGTAAGTTTCAGATTTCTCCTAAAGTTCAGTTAAATGACTTGTTATCTCAACAAAAAGTACAAATTTATATGCTTTGATGTGTTATATGATGATGTATTGATGTTAAACTTAATTGCAGGTATGGATTGCTCAACTAATGTTCAACTAATTCCTAGTGTTGCTTACTTATACATTGTAAATTTTTTCTGTTGCTGATGAAGCCTTAACGGCATATCTACTAGGTTGTTTCATATGTCTCTGATGTTAGTAAATATGTGAGATTCAAAACCAAATCAGATACTTGTTACTGTAACTATAAAAATAATTTGATTCATTTAATGTATAAATCGTAACACTAGAAGTTCTCATGAAATATCAAGGTAATTCGTTTTGTCCAGAATTTTTTTAGAAGTGCATCCATAATAAAATAATTTACTCCAGCATAAAAAGATTTTGTGAGCTTCCGTTAATCTTTTGTTGAGGAAACATGCACATGCGACTGGAAAGTAATGTTTAAGAACATTTTTTGTACATATATATTCCTAAATTTGAACAACCCTTTGTCACGGACTTAACTTCTCTTAAGTAAACCGTGCGGCACTTAGCCACAAAACGCCCCCAGCGATTGCTTTCGCCCCTCTGTCGGAATCGGCTAAGTCAGCCTCGCTCGTCCCTAAGTCGGGATTGCTAAGTAAGAATGTAAGTGGGAAAGTAAGAAGGATTGTTAAGAGAACTTGGAATGCTCTAAAGCTCACTAACTTGGAAGAACTCTTGGATTTCTTGGATTCTTTCTTACTTTCCCACTTACATTCTTAGCAATCCCGACTTAGGGACAAGCGAGGCTGACTTAGTCGATTCCGACAGAGGGGCGGAAGCAATCGCTGGGGTCATTTTGTGGCTAAGTGCCGCACGGTTTACTTAAGAGAAGTTAAGTCCGTTACAGGTGGTATCAGAGACCGGTTGGGCTGGGTGCTTCTTGATTGTGCTCAAGTGCGAGTTAGGTGTTTGAAGTTGAGACGATGGTTGCGGAAATGGAGTACCACATCGAGACGTTGGAAGAACGCGTACGGGAGGTACGTGAGGAGTTCGAGGGAGCCACCCGAGAAGTCGATGAGAGGCTGGATCGGTTGTTGGCGCGGATGGATGAAGTTGTCCAAGCCATGCAAGTAGGCGTCTGGGTGATGCAGTGCGAGATGGCTGAGGTACGGGCCGAGTTAGCGGGGACGCGAATTGAGGTGGCCAGCATACGGGACGAGCTTTACTTGGATTGGGGAACCTTGGGGAGCCGCGGGGCGAGTAACTCCAGCCAAGGTGGGGGAGAGACGGACCACGAGGGTGAATCTTCCCGCAACTCAGAGACTGAACCGGTGTCGGCACACTTGGCGACCATAGAGGTGATGGGTTCGAGTGAAGGCCATCAAGAGGATGGTAGCCTCGACACCAATATGGGCGTTCGGGAAAACAGCGCGGAGCTGTCCAAGTTGCCAAATGAGGGGCCGGAGCCTTCGAGGTAGGCTGTACAACAAGATAGGCCGAGGGCGGCCAAAGATCGAAGGCATAGGAAAGTGCGGCGCAGGCGGAGCTTGGAGGCCAAGGGGCTCGACAGGCGAGTGGGCTTGAGCAGCGTTAGGGATTCGAGAGGCGAGCAGGACTCGGAGGGTGAGTGGGGCTCGGAGGTCGAACGACGCTTGGGAGTCAAGCAGGACTCGGAGGGCGAGAACGGCCAGGGAGACAAGCAGGGCTTGGGGCACAATCCGACAACCGAGGATGTTGACAAGGCTATGCCGATCGAGTGCGAATCGTTGCATAGAACCTTTGGGGCGAGCAAGCCAGCGAGGAGGGCTCGGCGAGCTCGAAGGCGAAGAAGACGCAGGGCGTCACGGGATAAACAAGGCAGGTTGCTAAAGAGCAAGTCCGCGAGGCGGGGCCTTGGTGTTGAAAGCTTGCCAGGGGGCAAGACAACGGGACGCGGTCCCAGAGTGGTGAAAGTAGCCAAGTCAGGAGCGAGGCACACTGACTCGGCATCATGGTGCTTGGGCGAGGGTCGGAGTCTTGCGGAGAAGACAGGGACTAAGCCGAGGGTACAAGCACCAAACGCAAAGCAGCCTGATCGACGAGGGCGTCGATCGAATAGGTGGGGGAGAATGTCACGGTCCGACATTTTGCGGGGACAAAATGGTGCTACACGAGGACGGGGGCGTGGCATGGTCGGCCCGGGACGAGGAAGGCGCGATAGGCGCGCGGCACGGGATAGTCGGCAAGTCGGGAGGCCTAGCCGGGCGTGATACGAGGCACGTGGACAAAGAAAGGCCGTCAAGTGGCACCGAGGCATCCCAGGGGCGGCCCCAAGCCTTTTGGAAGTGCCAAATCAAGTCTTGGAGGTTCCGAAGGATTCTACACAAGTCCGGGACATTCAAGAGAACTCCGAAGGGGTCCAGAGTGTTCCACAAGGTTCCGGAGGGGTCCGGAATGTTCTAGAAAAGTGTAGAAGATTCTAGAAGGTTGGGGAACCTTCTAGAAGGACGGAGAACCTTGTAGAAAACGCTAGAAGGTTGAAGAATCTTCTAGAAGACTCTAGAAGGTTACGGAAAATGATAGAACGTGGTAGAACCTTATAAAAGGTTCTAGAACCATGTATGTAGTATGTACTAGAACATTGTAGAATGTTCTATAATAAAGTAGTATGTAGTAGGATTTTATAGAATGATCTAGAGGATCATTCCTAGCCGTTAGATTAGAATAATTTTGGCCATCAATTAGGGATGCCAACTACTATATATAGGAGTAGGCATTCATTTGTAGGAATCAACCAAGGGGAGATTCCAAGTTTACATCTAAGAAGTTATAATCCATCAATATAATAATACAAGTTTTCCTCCAACTCTTGGGTGCTACTTTATCATCTCAACTAACCTCTTTCAAGACACCTCATTCGGGACGAGAGTGAAGCTGACTTAGCCTATTCCGACAGAGTGGCGGAAACGATCGCTGGGGACGTTTCGAGGCTAAGTGCCGCACGGAATGCTTTGAGGAAGTTTAAAACATAAAAAACATAACACACAATATTTTGCGAGTATAGAGAATTGAAGGCGACAAAAGTGAGTATATATATTTGAGAGAATAACAAAACAAAATGTGAGAATAGAAGTGATTAAAATGTTCGAGAGAAAATAAGAACAAAAACATAAATGAGAGTAAGTAACAAATGTATCAAATGAGAGTGATTAAGAATTTTTGGAAGAATACAAGTAACAAAAACATGTGGGGGGGGGGGGGGGTGGGGGGGGGGGGGGGTGGGGGGGGGGGGGGGTGGGGGGGGGGGGGGGTGGGGGGGGGGGGGGGTGGGGGGGGGGGGGGGTGGGGGGGGGGGGGGGTGGGGGGGGGGGGGGGTGGGGGGGGGGGGGGGTGGGGGGGGGGGGGGGTGGGGGGGGGGGGGGGTGGGGGGGGGGGGGGGTGGGGGGGGGGGGGGGTGGGGGGGGGGGGGGGTGGGGGGGGGGGGGGGTGGGGGGGGGGGGGGGTGGGGGGGGGGGGGGGTGGGGGGGGGGGGGGGTGGGGGGGGGGGGGGGTGGGGGGGGGGGGGGGTGGGGGGGGGGGGGGGTGGGGGGGGGGGGGGGTGGGGGGGGGGGGGGGTGGGGGGGGGGGGGGGTGGGGGGGGGGGGGGGTGGGGGGGGGGGGGGGTGGGGGGGGGGGGGGGTGGGG
Source organism: Penstemon davidsonii (assembly GCA_034814905.1). NCBI lineage: Eukaryota > Viridiplantae > Streptophyta > Magnoliopsida > Lamiales > Plantaginaceae > Penstemon > Penstemon davidsonii. The sequence continues at coordinate 31,068,706 of JAYDYQ010002533.1, read as the reverse complement.
GGGGGGGGGGGTGGGGGGTCGGGGGGGGAGGGGGGGGGGGGGGGGGGGGGGGGGGGGGGGTGGCTGTAAAAAGTTGCATTTTTAGCTTTTGAAAGGGAAACCCATAAGCAAACATCATGGCTATGTCCCTCAAAAAAGGCAAAGTAATGCATGCAATGCTACTTCTACTATAAAGAGTCTAACTTTTAAGCTACTTTTCATCATTGTTTCCCATTTCTAATCAACCTAGCTATTCTCTTCCCTTTCCCTCATCTTTCTATTATTTATCTTTTCTTCCTAAAACTCTTAGATAGATTAGGTTTGGTTCTTGAATTCCAGTGGTTAATACGCTAATAAAAATATTCATTTTTGCATCATATCATATGGTAGAATATTAAGCTTTATGTAAATTGCGTTCATTTCCATTCCTCGCATTAGTTTTAATTAGTGTAAATTTATGACTTAAGAAAAGGAGTTGTTTCGATTAGGATTATGAATGATGAAGGGAATTATTTAAAATTTAAGTTCACTTCATCAAATCCTGAAAATGAATAAAAAGGTCTTTATGTACTCAATTATGACATTTGGTCCAAAATTATCTAAGCACTCTGCCAGTTATGATTTACATTTGGGTCAAACAAACACTCAACAACATAGTTGGTGAAAGTTCATTCAAATTACTAAAAAGTAAAACGTCTTTATTTGATCAACAACTCAAACAATTTAAACAAGTTGAACTGCTTTTTTTCACCATTCCGTAAAATTGAAGCCAAATTAGTGTCACTATAAGGTGCTACGGAGAAGAATGGGTGAGTTTGGAAAATGTTGTCCTATTAATTAATATATCTATTGTTAGAAATAAAAATCAAGAAAATTATGCCCATAGAATATTATGAGTGACGAGGAAGACCTAATTAATGGATTCTCACCTAACTGTATTTATGATCATTGAATCTCTATTCCTACCCTTTTTTTTTTATCATACCTCTATTCCTACTCTCTGTGATTTATTTAAACATATTAAAAGAAAAAACCATCCCACTTTATTTTAAATATTTGTTGGTGTGCATTTTAATAAATGCCGGCAAAAAAAAAAATGTATGAAGAAACGGATATATAAGCTTAGGAGTAGTGCCTTAAGTTTTTTTTATTTTGGGTAAATAATAGTGACCTTAAGTTAGCTAGCCAAACTTTATACTACTATATTGACATTAATTAAAATGTATATAAATGGCGGTGTCATTAATGGGACGTTAAAACTGCCCTACAATTTGATTCCCATACAGTTCACCTACACCAACTTAAGGATTGATTAATTACCTACTTAATTATTTAAAGAAATAAAATCCTATCTTCTTTAAAATCCCAACTACAGTTAAATAAATTATATCTTATTTAATTACATGGCCTAAACATATTAACATCCGCATAGTTTCGTTACCAACATTTTAATAGGAAATATAGTTGGATTCAAAGTCTGTACCATTAAATATAGACAACTTTCAGCCAGTCCTACCAAAATATTCTGGCATGAAAGTGAATTCAGAAATTATTTTAGGTTTAAGAAAATTTCTTTTAATTTCAGTAATGTTGTTGATTTGAGTATTTTGAAATAAAATAAGTAGTATGTATAAATTTCATAAATGAGTACGTCTTTTTTAGAGATCAAGGAAAAAAAAATAGTGTAAAAGAATATGTTAATTAATGTTAAATCATATTTATTATGTGAGATCAACAGTGTCAGAGATACGTTACTTTATGTCAAACCAAAATATAATTTATTTATATTTTTTTAGAGATAAGAGATTTCTTTTAAGATGATATAATTTTAAAATCGAAAGAGGATAAGTTTATTTCTAAAAGTAAAAAAATGTTGTTTGACTTTTCAGAAAGCATAAAGATGCTCTATGAAAAACGAGACAAACAGACCCTTCAAATTGCCAACACGAATATAATTAAATAAAAGTAATAAATAGTGTTAACTAGTAGTCATACACAACAAAACACAATTCATCCTTTTCATGTGTCAACAATTATCATTTTGAAATTTCAGATGAAGCTTATAAAACTTAAATTATGCAAGGTCCCTCTTTGCCTGTTAACCATAGACTCAATAGTTGCTAATTTTGGCATTTTATTTTATTTCAAACTATTATTTATTTTATTTGTTGGGCATAAATCTTCATATGTAACATATTTTGACATATTTTCTGTTGACTCTGCCAACTTCGTGTGGACTACGTACCAAGCAAGGCCAATTAATTCATCGTGCGACATTTTTTTCTAGCTAGTTTGACTTAATATTTATTTATTTTTATTAGGCTTTAAATTAATTTTCCAAATTTTTAAAATGATATAAAATCCAACATATTTCTTTTTTTAGTTGGTTAATACATCGTTACATCAAACATTATATCAAATCGAATCTATTACATTGATATCAAAGTAAACTAATTATAAATGCTAATATTAAACTAGAAAAAATAATCACACTAGTGAGAGTTGAACCCATTACCTTGTGGTCAAGAAGCCTCATCCTTACCCAATTAGCTAAGGCCTCATCGGCCCAACATATTTCTTAAAGTTCCAACATTGAAAATAAATTCAGACACATTCGTGACATTGAAATCTCAAAACTTTTTTTTTTTTTTAGAAGAACCGATAACATTAAATAAATGAATCAAAGAATGTCGATCATTACACTGTTAAGACCTTCACTAGGAAGATCATCAGTAAAAGAGAAAAGAGAACACTAACAAGTGATTAGTCTAATGGAAGAGACTAGTCACTACAAAGTAGCGGACTCAGGTTCAAATCCCTGTTAAAAGAGGTACTCACTTAATGTGTCCAACCCGTCTCGAAAAGGATTAAACCCTTGGAAAAAAAATGAAAAAAGAGAACAAGCTAACGTGGCCAAAAAGCGAGCTGCCTTATTACATTCTCTAAATGTATGATGAGCTTGAAAATGAGAAAGCTGCCTTTTGATGTTTTCATATATACGCCCAAATGTCCCATGGATTTTGCCTGATTAGGAATGCCCCAATCACTTATTAAAATCCCAAAACCTTAATTAGCTCACATTACATAATCACATTTTTCTTAACATCTAACACCTAACAAATTCAAATATATATTCCTATATATTTATATCTTCAAACCCAATAAAACTCAATTAATCTGCATATTTTTTTTTAAGAAAATCTTAATTTTAATTTTATTTTTAATTCACACAATTTTCAATATATTTTCAAAGTTCTAAAGTGGGAATTCCGAACAAAAATTCGTCCAAACGGAATTTAGAAAATTTCATGTGGACTATTTCACTAATTGCACATCTTTTATTTTTTTCCTCTTAAAGTAATGGTAAAAATATGGATATGTATGGATCAATGTCGGCTCGATTTCGCTTGATTTTGAAACACCATTTAGATTGATGTTAAATGTTGGATTTTATGATTTAAAAAAAATTGAGATATGATTTGGATCGTATTCATATGTTGAGGTTTGAGAAAAACAAATATGTGTTAAGTGTCAAATCAATATTTTTTTTTATATATAAATTTATGATTCGTTAAGTTTGAATATACGAATTGAAAGATAGTTTTGCAAAACCCATATTTAAACTTTTATTCGAATTGGTTATGAACTAGTCAATACACTTTATAATATAAGCAACATATAATTTTATTTTTTCCTTTTTTTTGGGTCAGGAAAATTCTATTTCTAATATGCTTAGGACAAATTTGCTATCTGATTGTGTTAGGTATTAGCTGCTGTATTTATGACAACCACTGCTAGTTTTGACTTTTGGCCACACTTAGGGCCTGTTTGTTTGGCGTTTTTCAATTTTTTTTCGCGTTTAGGAAATGCCAAACAAATATGTTTTTTCTACTTTTTGAAATAAATTTTTCATCAATCAATTTTCTCAACCTACTCTCTCAAAAGCCAAACAAACAATAATTTTCTTATCTCTAAACAAAACCTATACAACTATACTCCGATTTGACATAAATCAACCTATCTCTTATACAATTTATCTCACATAATAAACATGATTTGACATAAAGTCTTACACATCTTATATCTAACAATTTAACTCTTCCAAAAAAACCTACATCTACTTTATCTCTCAAACCACTCTCTCAAAACCTAAACAAACAACATTTTGAAAATTAAATTATTTCACAAACATCCACTACTCTCCCAAACTACTTTCCCAAACAAAAAACAAACAGGCCCTTGAGTATTGTTCATGCGAAAATTAAATTGTTTTTACTTTTACTGCAAATTCTTTCACTGAATTTTTGTCTTCTATTTCCACAATATTCTCAAAAGTTTCGTAATTCGATAGATTTCTGAGTAGTGAGGACGGTATCTTGTTGTCCGAGGACAAATTATTTGACCTGCTGAGTGGCATAATTGGAAAAAAAAAATGACAATTGCTTTGGCAATATGAAAATTGCCCTAGTTATAACTTATATCAACAACCTACTTGTGTTATGTGCATGTATTAGTTTTCTTAAATATATATATATAGTAGGGATGATATCATCAAATATTAAAATATAATATCATGTAACCAGTAATTCTAGTGCAAAATGGTTCTAGCCACACTCAATTCAAGTAAATTATATCAAGTGCAATAAAAATTCAACTTGTAGTATTAATAAAAATATGTATCAATTTAATGAGATAATTAAAAAAATGAATTCAATATAAAATCCGAATAACTAGGATGTGCAATTTCAATTAGATAAAATTAGATTACTTAATTGGCATTCATTGTATATGCATAAAACATAAACGATTCATGGAATTGGGTCATTATAACTTATAAGAATATTTCATTTGGTCATATATACATAAACATATTAGTTACTTATATTTATTTTATTATTGTTTGCTATTTTAAATGTTGACATGAAAACTAATATAATTAAACTCAAAGTAAAAAAAAAAATCAAAACTTTGGAGGGGCCAGGACCCCCCCACCCCGACCATCTACATAGATCCGCCCATGAACATGAATACTCTCAATTGTCTCAAGTCTCAACCTCTATAATAGTACATATTAGTGGATGTAAACATAATACATGCAAGAACCGATTTTCCATTCGGTAGGTGCATTTGTACCAAAAAAAGTCGCTAAAGGTGTAATTGGTTAACCACTTCATTCATCAATATTTCTTATATCTAATATGTATTATAGAGGTCTAGAGTATCTTTATTTAATTTCAGGTATCAAATACATCAATACATTAGTAAAATAATAATGTATTAAGACCAACATCAAGTTAGTGATTATATTTGAGTTCTTAAACCTTCATTGTCTAGAAAAAAAAAAGTGACTGAGCTTTAAGCCAAAAAAAAAAAAAAATGTCGACGCTTTCATTACATACATTTCTGTCTTGGAAACTAGTGATTATAGTGAAAATATAAATATTATGTAATGGACGTGTCTAAGAGAAGATTATAGTTGATGTTTGATTTCTGTTAGAACTTCCAAAAATAACTTCTATACTATTATATGTAGAGAATATAAAGTAGAAGAAATATTTTAATTGTGATAGATAACATCATAACAAAGGTCTTTGAACCAATCATGCAAATGGTTGGTAGGTGGGTTTGATGGGATGACTTGGTAAACTTAAAAGAGTTCAAAATTAACAAGCAAACATGACAATTTCTTGGTCTTTATCTTTTGTTAATTAATATGCTGACTTTTGACTGCATTCTTTAGCTTCCAAGATAAGAAGTATTCATTATCTTAAATTTTGGTTCCAATTTCTGTTTAGTGAAGCTTTCACTTAATGTATGATGCGTCTTAAAAGGGATTAAATTTTTGAGAAATTAAAAAAAAATCAATTTTTTTTGAAATCTTAACATCTTCATATCTATTTGTAATATCAATTTATTTATCATACTAACTCAAAGGCCGTCATTTTCTCGAATTTATTGGTCATAGCCAAAACTATAAGGTGGCTTAGGGATGGTGGTAGGGTGACATGTTTTTGTCTTTTAAGAATTAACTTCTCTCACAAGGTGTCACCACTAAAGTTTTATATGAATTATTTCCTAGCTAGCTTTAATTGATTATTTTACGCATCACTCATTTGAAAATAGAGATGTGAAATTTATTAACTCAATGAAAATTTTGATTAATGTATGTAATCGGGTCTTGGATTAAATTTTATTTTCTTATTATTTTTTATTCAATTATATACTATAAACTTTTCGAGAATTTTTCAAAATATTTTTAAAAACATTAAGAAAATATTATAAAAAGAAAAATAATGAAAAAAATAACTTTATAGTTTCTTTTAGATGAACTCTAAAACAAAACTTTTATGTGTTCATGACTGACATGTACTAAAATTTTGATATTACAAAACTGCATAAACAATCACCTTATCAAAAATAGTTACATATCAACACAACACATTAAATCCTCTATTTATTTTTATTTTTATCACAATTCAATATTAATCATGCACTAACAAACTTGTTCAATAATGGACTTAATTGCCGTAAAACTTTTTGGAAGATACAAAAGAAAATAAAAAACAAATAAGAACAGGAATACTCCATAATAATATGCAAAGGAATTTTCCTAAGACACTGACATTATATTTTTTTCAAATACCAAATATTTCTTCCACCAATTGACTTTACACACCCCGCGTTTTATTCTCTCTCTTCCTCCTCCTCCACCACCACCACCACCACCACCACCACTGACTCCGCCGCAAAAGATCACCACCACCATCGCCCAAAATGGGTAACTGCAACGCTTGCATGAGCGACCCCAAACCCCGCAAAAAAAGCAAAACCCGGCGCCGCCCGCGAACGCTACCCCAACCCCTACGCCCTCTCCACCTCCGCCCCACTCCCGCGTCCTAAAAGACTTGTACCACCAACCCCCACCGCATCTCCGACAAGTACATCCTCGGACGCGAACTCGGTCGCGGCGAGTTCGGCGTCACCTACCTCTGCACCGACCGAGACACGCGCCAAGCACTCGCGTGCAAGTCAATCTCCAAACACAAGCTCCGCACCGCCGTTGACGTGGAGGACGTACGGCGTGAGGTCGCAATCCTGTCGGCGCTACCTGACCACCCCAACATCGTGAAGCTTAGGGCTACGTACGAGGATAAGGAGGCGGTGCACTTGGTGATGGGAGTTGTGCGAGGGTGGGGAGCTATTTGATAGAATAGTGGCGCGTGGACATTACAGTGAAGAGGGCAGCAGCTACGGTGGCGAAGACTGTGGCAGAGGTGGTTAGGATGTGTCATGAAAATGGGGTTATGCATAGGGATTTGAAGCCGGAGAATTTTTTGTTTGCGAATAAAAAGGAGAATTCGGCTCTTAAGGCTATTGATTTCGGTTTATTCTGTGTTTTTTAGGCCTGGTACGTTTATTAGAAGGAAAAAAATGAGCAAGTTCAATGTTTTTTCGGCTGAATTTGAATTTTATTTCTGGGTCTTTTTTGAGATTTAAAGGAATCTTTGTTTTTGAATTTTTATTTGGGTTTTCCGGGTAATAATACTGTTTTTGCTACTGATTTTAGTACTTTCCTGGCCCTTTTCAACCCTTTTCAATGGTCTTTTATTCTTTAATAAATTGATATCATAATTTTGTTATCGGTTCTTGAAGCTTTGGGTATTATATATTTTTTGTTTTTTTTCCTTGACAAGGTTGTTTAAATCACTTTTAAATAATTTGAAATGGTTTTGTTTCTCATTAGTTCAATTATGAAATCTGGGGATTTCTACCTTAGATTAGAATTATTTTTCTCTTTCTGAATCTAATAAATTAGTATGCTAAAAAAAATTAAAAATAGACTGGTTTTTAATCAGGTGAAAGGTTCTCTGAGATTGTGGGAAGTCCATATTATATGGCACCTGAGGTTCTGAAGCGAAATTATGGACCTGAAGTTGATATTTGGAGTGCCGGTGTTATTCTTTATATATTATTATGCGGCGTCCCTCCATTTTGGGCAGGTATTTTTTCTTTTTTCTGTTTGGTTTTCCGATCTCTAACTCATATAGATTCAATTTTTGAGTTTATTCTAATTACATAATTAACTGCGTGCAGAATCTGAACAAGGAGTAGCATTAGCAATATTAAGAGGAGTTCTTGATTTTAAAAGGGAACCATGGCCTCAGGTTTCTGAAAGTGCAAAAAGCCTTGTTAGGCAAATGTTGGACCCGAACCCACAAAAGCGTTTGACAGCTCAGCAAGTTCTCGGTATGTTAGCCGTATAATGAACACTATTAAGTCATATATTAATAAAGTGAGAGTTGTGGTGTTTTGTTTTCTATGCTGCACTGCATGTGACTACTACTTTTTGCAAATGATTATTGATAGCATGCTGAGATGGATGAAAAAGGGTGCCTCAAGCATCATTCAAATGTATAAGAATTAGTATGTAGTAAAGCCAAAAGTATCGAGCCGTTTGCGAATATATGAGAAAATTTGGTGAATACTTCTAACTACGAGTCCATAATTAGCATTAACTATGCACCAGAGTACGGTTTTCTGCTGATCTTTGTGTTTTAGAATATTAAAGTTTGCCAATTTTATAGAATTAAAAGATATTGAGTCCAAAGGGAGGTCTTTTTTCGGAAGGTCGCACAAGTTTTGAATTTGCTATGATCGAGCCTCTGATGAAAAAGGATATATACCTTGGTTATATTGTAGGAGGATAATCTAATGTCTGTCCACTTGAGGTACAAAATGGTTTTTTGCTATCGTTTGGCCCCCCACCCCCATGGAAAAGGTATTGGACCCGCGGGATTATGAAAGTTTAAAATATTAGGCCTTTGCATGATCTGAAATTACTCATTTCCTGCAAAGCAAGAACAAACTCTTTCATGTACAGTTGATTTGTTGAAGGAGTAACAGAGTTGTGGTTTCATGGGGCTGCTGTAAATCTTAGGATTCTTCCTTCTTCTCTATAAAGTTATCATAGTATGCCAATTATGCTCGGTTAATGCAGCTCTATAACATATTCTTCTCTTTATTTTTGTTGTTAGACCACCCATGGATACAAAATGCGAAAAAGGCGCCAAATGTACCATTGGGAGATATTGTGAGGGCAAGACTTAAGCAGTTCTCTGTTATGAATAGATTCAAGAAGAAAGCATTACGAGTAAGCATCTACTGTTTTAACTTAATTTATTGACTTGTCTCTTTACATTTGGGATGTAATTATAATGATAATTTGTCCTCAAATAACTTTGTAGGTAATTGCGGAACATTTATCTGTTGAAGAGGTTGAAGTAATAAGAGATATGTTTGCATTAATGGACACCGACAATGATGGGAAGGTATCATATGAAGAACTAAAAACTGGTCTAAGGAAAGTGGGTTCACAACTTGCAGAACCCGAGATAAAGTTGCTCATGGATGTGGTAAATAACGATACTTTGCTCCTAATAGAAAAATAATAAATATATTTTATGCAAATCCTCATAATGGAAAAGAAATATTGTGTGATTGTCAAATAGGCTGATATAGATGGAAATGGAGTGTTGGACTATGGAGAGTTTGTTGCAGTTACTATCCATTTACAAAGAATGGAGAATGATGAGCACATTCGCAGAGCATTTATGTTTTTCGACAAAGATGGAAGTGGCTATATCGAACTCGATGAACTACGAGAAGCTTTAGTGGATGAATCAGGTGAAACTGATCTCGATGCAGTCAATGATATCATGCGAGAGGTCGATACAGACAAGGTTTGACTTAATAAATCCTATAAATTTTTTATCTTATAATCCATTTTTATAAGAGTGAAATGCAAAAATACCCCCTTTGCATTGCCTAATTGGCAAAAACGACCGTGTTCTTTTTATTAGCAAAAAAACCCTTTCAAGCCGGTGAACATATTTTGCACCAAAATTGATAATAAGCCCCCTATTAACTTTAAAAATTGGCAATATCTTCATTGTTCACATTAAAAATTGATAAGAACCCTCCTATTGACTTACGAGGGTATTCCAAATGGGTGTGATGAACTAATAAAAAATTGATGTATGGGTATTTTTGCTAATGAAAAAGAGCACAGGGATTTTTGCTAATAAATATACCACGGGGAATTTTTCCAAATTAGTCAAAGCTCGGGAGGTGATTTTGCATTTAGCTCTTTTTTATAATTAATATACTTTGTCATAATATAACTACCGGCATTGTTTAGGATGGGCAAATAAGTTACGATGAATTTGTGGCAATGATGAAAACTGGAACCGACTGGAGAAAGGCATCACGGCAGTATTCAAGGGAGAGGTTCAAAAGTTTGAGCCTTAATCTAATGAGAGATGGTTCAATGCAGCTCCAAGATGGGCTCACTGGTCACAGTGTCGTAGTATAAAAGCTTTCAAAATCATAATACCGTCTACGTCCATTTTTTTAATTGTTTTGTCAAAATCCCTGCTTATAGTAGGCTGAAGCTTCAAGAAAGATTACGTCTCATTCGACATTGTTGGATCATATGGTTAAAAGAGGAGTGGGATTTCGGTTATGATATCTAGTTTTGTGTTCATAAGATTTGTAGGAGGTATATGTAGTAGGTTGTGGTCTCTGTGTTTGTTTTGCATCTGTTGTATATCTTTTTGTGATGTTTGTATTTCATTATTTCTTCTTCTGTGTATGTGTGCCTTCTTAACCCAACACACATATAGCAAAGTTGAAATTGTTTGATTGGAAATGTGAATTTTAAGAAAGATTCATTTATTCAAGTGATGATTGATGGAGGTCCTGTGCTTGTAGTGGAAACTGTATGGTTTTCAGTTTGCAAATATTAAAGATTTTTTCGGGGTGGAAGGATCATCTTTCGAGTTTGTGCTTAAATTGTTATGGGTTAGTAATGATACGGAAATATAACATCAGGCTCGGAACCGACTCAGAGAGGCCGCAACAGCGAGTCCCACCTCAAACTGGCAACTCCAAGCACAACTTCATTAGCTGATGGGGGTTGTGACATCGACCAGGATATCAGGACGAGCCAAATCCATGTTCCTTACCCATCAGCCGACGGGGATACACTTCATCAGGGTATATTCAACTGGACCTAAGTTTCATTCAATATTCGAAGCCTGCATTCAGAATTTTGGGTGGAAGATTAAGAGATTCATCTTTATTGTTGGTGCATGATAGTTGGAATGTGACTTAAATACAATACCTACGTCCCAAAATTCTTGTTCCTATTGTCTTTTAGGGATGCTCCAAAATAAGATTCAATTTCCTAAAATAATTTTTAAAACTAACCTTTCACGTGATTTGACACGACTTGTTTTCAACTACTAATTTCAAGGATATAAATATAAATAGGAAAATTCTAAGGTGCCACTGCATTAGGTGCCGCTAATTATAACCAATAGAAATAAAACATATTATAAATTAGTTATTTGTTAAATAAGTTATCAACCATAATATTACCTAAATAAGTGGTACTATACCACAATAAGTGATACTATACAATATATTTAGCACATCATATAGTAAACTATTTCCTAATAAATTACTATGAGAAAAAAAATGAATGTAACAATAATATTTTATAATAAATAGTATATAATATTTGTGTTGAAAAATTAATATTAAATTTTGAAAAATTGCATAATACCACCTAATGTGGAATAAATACTACATGATGTGGGGTCATCTAAATATATGAGATTAATATTATGTAATGAGAGCATGTACTGCCACACGTGAGTTGTACCATAGAATATGATACACATTGCGTGGTAATATCACCTAATGTGGAATAAATACTACATGATGTGAGGTCACATTAATACAATGTAAAAATGTGGGCCCGTACTGTCACATGTGATTTATACTATAGAATGTGATACACATTGCGTGGTAATGCTGCCTATTGTGGAATAAATACTACATAATGTGGGGTCATATTTAATACTATGTAATGTGAGTCATTACTGTCACGTGTGAGTTATATCATAGAATGTGATACATACACATTGCGTAGTAATACCACTTAATGTGAAATAAATACTACATGATGTGGGGTCATACTAAATATATGGGGTTAATACTATGTAATGTGAGTCAGTACTGTCACATGTTAGTTATACCATAGAATGTGATACACATTGTGTGGTAATACCACCTAATATGTAATAAATACTACATGATATGGGGTCACATTAATACTATCTAATGTGAGTCATTAATGTCATGTGTGAGTTATACCATAGAATGTGATACATACACATTGCGTAGTAATACCACCTAATGTGGAATAGATATTACATGATGTGGGTCATACTAAATATATGCGGCACCTAATGCAACGGCACCCTAGAATCCCCCAAATAGATATACCAAAAATTTCTGATTTACATTTTTTGTCAAAACCCCACGCCAACCTTCTAGGGAGCAAAAATATGGGAGCGAGTAATATTCTAGTTGAAATAATATAAAAGGATATGAGATATGACTTGAAATTTGAATATTGAAGTTTTTGGATGAAAAACAGATATGTATGTAGATATCAATATGTTTGTTTGGAGTTTCAGAAAGAAAATAGATGAATTAAAAATTAATTTATATCGTAATTCAACTGAATAGGACCTACACATATTTTCTCATTTTTCTCGTGGGTGGGCTGTTGAGGTCTGTTGGTTTTACCTTTACTTTCCGATAATTATGATGTGGGTTAATAAATTAGGTATTTGATTTTTTTTAACTGATAAATATTATTGAATTATATAATATCCGACATTACATTGTTCATAATAGAGTTGAGAAGTTCTAAAATGAAAGAAATACCATTAGAAGCTAACTTAGGTAAGTGGTGAACAATCGAGTTACGTTCGCGAACGACATGAGAAGTAAATATAATTCAGAAAACGTTTAGACAAGTATTTAATGTCCTCAAATACGTGGTCAAGAGCACCCAAAGACAGATTCCTACTCGAAATGTGTTCGACTGCGGACCAAAAATGAGCTTCTTGTCAATTTGTCTAACCCTACTTTTCAGATTAAAAATGTTTTGAAATAAATATCAACTTGGAATGTCATTGGATTCGTCTTTAAAAAGGTAAACTTTTTGTGTTTACCTTTTGAATTCATTTTTGCAATCACGAATTTTATAATAGATCAATGCAAGAACAACTTGCGTGTACTGTATTGTTTCAATATTATTTAACATTTTGTCAACTTCTTGTCAATTTGTCTAACCGAATGAGTGAGACTCCACCATATTCTTTTGTTTTTATTTTTCCTACCATTTAATTGACAATTTAAATTGGGTTCCACTTTAGATATTTATTTTTCCTACCATTTATTAGATATTTAAATTGGTCTATGAAAAGCTCATAGACCAGGTCTATGCAAGAATTTTCCCAAAATAAAAATAAACCGTTTGGTCAGGAAAAAAAAACCGTGGTGAACGTTTATTGGGTCAGAAATTGAAAATCACAACCCAATAGAAATTACTCATTTGTTGCTTCTCCTAAACGAAAAGTAATAATTCATATAAAAATACTATGGTCAATTTGAGACCAATGAGACCTTTATATAGAGAGATAAAAATATTTGAAAACTATGTGCGTAATATTATTTAATTTAAAAAGCTCAGAATATAATACAACAAAAAATAACCTAAAATATTATTACAAATATAAAATTCAACTTTGGAACATGGTTTATTGATTTTGGAAACCTATTTACGAAAATGGGTCGTGGTCAAGGTTTATAGGGCCTGTGTCGGGTCTGGTCTAGACTTTGCATGGACTAAGTTCCATTAACACTTAAGGCCCAAAAAGCCCATCACATTTGTCGGACCTGGGTTTATGGTATTGTTTATGGGCAAGCTTGTATTGGGCTCCAGCTTGGTGGCCCAACCTTTTGTTTTCAAGTTATACAGTGGAGCGGATTTTAAAATGAACTCGGATCGTAATTGCCTAATTGGTAATTCGATTCGATTTATTAGTAATTCTCTACGTCTAGAATTTCAAACGAAAATAATTTTAGGTGGATCCATTTAAAAGAATTAAATATACATAATATTTTAAACAAGATTTTGACCTCTAGTTGATTATGGAATGATTTTAGTATACTTTTAGATTTATAATTTTTTTTTGAAATAACAAAAATGCCCCCGGTCAAATCCTATATTTCCAATTACCAAATACCATGGACTAAATCCTCCACACACAAACACACACACATTTGTCGATACAGATACAAAAACAGGAAAACGTAAAGTAGTGGAATTATTTTGGAATTGAGAATGGGGGTAGATTACTACAACATCTTGAAAGTTAATCGGAACGCGAGCGATGAAGACCTCAAAAAAGCTTACCGCCGCTTAGCAATGATATGGCACCCTGACAAAAACGCTAACAAGCAAGAATCCGAAGCAAAATTCAAGCAAATTTCTGAAGCCTACGACGTTTTAAGCGACCCACAAAAGCGCCAGATCTACGACCTATACGGCGAGGAAGGACTCAAATCGGGTCAATTTCCCCCTCCTCCACGCAACAATTCTCGATTTTACCACCACAACAATCAGCAGCAGAATCCGAACCCGAATTTTCGGTTTAATCCAAGGAATGCGGATGATATCTACGCGGAGATTATTGGGGAGAGTGCTGGTACTAGTAGTAATGGTGGTGCTGGTAGGAGAGATGGAGGGTATTTTAGGAGCACGAATATGAATGGTGGTGCTGGTGCTGGTGGTGGTAGGGATTTTTCCGGTGGGTTGAGGAAAGCGCCGCCTGTGGAGAATGTGCTATTGTGTAGCTTGGAGGATTTGTACAATGGTGCTACTAAGAAGATGAAGATTTCAAGGAATGTTTTTGATTCTCATGGGTATTGGTTACTGCTTTATTTATATTTATAATTTTATTTTATTGGGTTTACTGAAATGCATTGTCTGAAGAAACTGTTTTTTGAATTTTATCTGATTGTTTGGTGATTTGTTTTGGTTTTTTGGGACTTTTCATTGGAGATATGAACTGGGATAATTTTATTTTTGTAGTGCTAGAATCAATATTGTTTCTTTTATCTTTTCGGGTGCAGTCCACTGTCTGTATTGGTGATGTCAATGCAGTGATTGTTTCCTTGGTTACCTTTTTCTTGTGGATTTCTTGAAGCATTGTCTCATTTCTGAAGATTGTATGTTGGGAATTATCTGATTGTTTGGTTAATTTATATGTTTTTTTTATTATCAGTGTGAATTATGAACTGGGATTTTTTGGTCTTTGTTAGTGCAAGATGTTTCTTTTTTCAATTTGGGTGCTTCTTACTCTCTGAAACTGTATTGTCTTTGCAGTTATTATTTGCTCATTTGCTGTTATATTTTGGGTTTGTGAAATGCATTTCTAGTTAATAAAAATATCTGATTGGCTGGTGATTTCTGTGTTGTTTGCGCAAGATTACGTAATCTAGGATCCTGTTTTAGAATGTAACTAGGTCATGTGAATTTGTATATGTCATAATCTGGATCCTTTTTAGGGAAATGGCTAGGAGTAGGACTCCTCTACTTATTAAATGAGATTTTGGTGTTTTGATATCCTGCATGAATGTTCCACTGATCTTGTGTTATTAATTTTATAGATAAGACCATTGTTTAGGTTTAGCTTGGATAGGAGAAAATAGTTTTTATTCTTCTGCATACGTTTTCTATTCTATTCTAGTTTCTACAGGAAGTAACTCTTGCTTGTTGGTTCTGCAGCCTTTGGTGTACCCTCTCATTTATATTCCTTCAGAAACTTTCTGAAATTGCATCCTTTTTCCGAGGTCCTATAAAATAATTACTAATTCATTTGAAATTGGGAGTTATTATGGTGTATTCCACTGCTACTCTAGCATATACTCCTATTATGTATATATGGTGCTATGAAGTATCTGATATATGTTAAGACTTACCTGAAGTTTTACAATAGCTTCTAGACAATTAAGTATTTAGTGAAGATTTTAGGATTGTGAAAAGGACAGTATTTAGTCTAATGGAAAATAAGAGATTTGTGATAATTTTGGTTTAGTGGAAACTAGAATTAAAAAAGTATTGAGTTACTTTGAAGTGTATTTTGCTTTGACTTTGCATATAGGCTATAAGTGTTGAACATGTGAACAGTGAACACCACAAGGATTCTACTTGGATAGATTTTCTAAATAATCGAATCTAGTATTGGGCTTCTCTAAACATGTGAACATGTCTTAATAATAGGCAGAACTTTTGCGTTCCCCACATAACATATGTTCTAACAATAACTTAATTGGAAAGCAAACAGATCTTACTTTTTTTGCACAAGTTCAAGTTTCAGTTTAACAATTGTAATTGTAGAAGGTGTCATCTTATGTTAGATGAGGAGTTTCCAGCATTAGCTGCTCTTACCTTCTTGTAAATCTGTAACTTTTTTTGAGACACATTGAGGAAAGTGAACTAGTGAAGTGTCATTGAAATGTTATTTGTTGGCTCGAAATAAGTTTCCATGTCCTATAAAGTAAAAACAAACTATTCAGTTGATGGGAATATGGATTTGCTTTCGCTAAAATACAGAAGTTGTTTGTCATTCTATTGAACTAGAAGAATTTTTGATACGTAATCATATCCAATTTGTAAAGTGAGTCGGTCGTTAAGCATCATTTCATGAAATCTGTTATTTGTTTAAATAGAGGTTTCAAACTGTATGCTGCCCAATTTTACATATTTGTTAGTTGGATATCATTTTTATGGGTTCTTTATGAGTTGATTTGCACAATATATGTGCAAGATGAGATGTTTTGAAAATAGTTGGGTGTTTTCAATGCCATAGAAACCTTGACATGGTTTTTGAAAAATCTTGCTATGAGATATGATTCTTTGATAGAGTTTGATTTTGAGAATGGCCTTAAAAAACCTGATATATAGAGTTGAAAGTTAAATATGAGTAAAGTACTCTTCGATGTACATATTTAGACACTTGGTATGAGACACAATAACAGAACCGAGAAACACACTTCTGATATCTATCTACTAGTCAACATCTCCTCCATCATATCATTATGCCAATGTTTATTTTCTGTAGTTCCAAACTATGCGACCTTTACACAAGACTTAACTGGATGCAAGTCTACAATAAGTTGTCTATAAATTTTAAAAAATTGTGTGGAGATCATGTTACTCCACTAATATGTTGTTCAATATTTGTTGCACTCTCTTTGTGTACTTTGTGGGTGTTATATTGGTCTACATGATAAATTTTGAAGGACAATTAATTGTTGCGTGTGTTTTCCTTCAATAAAATCTAATATGTCTGGTGCCTGTTAACTTTATGACAAGTTGGATGATTTCAAGCCCTCCGAGTTTCTTGCTTTTGTTCTGCCATTGTAGTGATATCAGGATTCTTTAGCATATAAATTACCTTTCTGTATGCTTTAATTAGGAGGGAATAAATCAGATTGTATTCTATTTATGTTGGATTGTGTTTCTTGTAATTTCTTTTCCATGTTCTTCAATCTTAAGGCCTCATCTGGATTGATGAATTTGGAGCTACCGGTTTCAAATTCTTAGTAACAAATCCCTAGCATTTGCATTCGTTTGGATCATTTATGGATTTCAAATCCTTAGGTAGTTTATTTTGTAGTAGTTATTCAACCAGAATGATGAATCTGAAATCCATTTGAAATGATTCCTCCAAACCTGTCCTAAAATCAGAATCCCTCGATCCAAATGAAGCCTTGTGAGATTGGTTTTCAGAGCCATGTTGCTCTGAGTTAAGTGAGTTTTGTCTCTTTCAGAAAATTTAATCACATTTTTGTTGACCAATTTGTAGCCATATTATTACATCATATTTATCTGTTTTATCTTATAACTAATCCTTCTTCAGTATTTTGGTTTACCCTTACGTAATAATTCTGGAGGATATATATGTTATTACGTATAAATCTACTTGTAATCTGTCTTTATGAATGTGCTTCTATCGCAGGAAACCGCGGGTGTTGGAGGATATTTTAACTATCGACATAAAAAGAGGTTGGAAGAAAGGAACAAAAATAACATTTCCAGAGAAGGGAAACGAAGAACCTGGTATCATTCCCGCAGATCTCATTTTCATGGTTGATGAAAAACCTCACCCTATTTATACGAGGGATGGTAATGATTTGATACTAAAGCAAGAGATAACACTTGTTGAATCTTTAACCGGAAAGACAATCGAGCTTACGACACTTGATGGAAGGAATATCACTGTCCCTTTAACAGAGATTGTGAAACCTGGACATGAGATTACTGTCCCTAATGAAGGGATGCCTATATCAAAGGATCCTAGGAAGAAAGGGAACCTCAAGATCCAAATCGATGTTAGGTACCCAAAAAGGCTCACAGAATCACAAAAATATGAACTGAAAAGAGTTTTGGGAGGAAGTTCATGACCATATAGTACGTGTAAATGTACATAGGAAACGTGCATGAATTGTTCTTTGAGTTGCATTCCGTGTTTTAGTGTCTCTGCTGAAGAAATTGAATATTAGAAATTAAGAAATATGAGGCCATGTTTATCTGAGGCCTATCTTTTTAGTTCTACATTTTTTTCTTTTCAATGATCAGGTTTCATATACCATCATATATATTGATATGTTTTATTCCTTCATATCTCATGAGGCAGTCTCGACTGCGCCAACTTAATAATAGAAACATTCTTAAGGTTGTATTACTAAAGTAAAAGTTGTTTTATGTGTATCTGGGAATTTATATAATGTGTTAATTCTGTTTTTGCTGGGAATGCTATTCTTTTGTTCGTAGGAAAGAGTAGAGCATGTTTCAATAATTAGGTTATATTGAAGCATAAATACTTCAAAAATTCCACTATTCAGAGTCGGACTCTTTACGGACTCGGACATGCGTGCGACTCGGCTCGGACACGCGTCGGACTCGCCACGTGGCGAGTCCGAGAAAATACGGTCTTGGACTCGGCGGGAATACGGTCAAGGACTCGACAGGACTCGGTCTTGCACACGGCGGGGGTCTTTCTGTAATTTTTAACAAAATTGTGGCTTAAAATTGAAAATTTAAACTTACTAAAAAAAATCAGAAAATACTTTTGTGAACTAGTTGATTAAACTTCTACATAGTACTTTTCCTCTTCATTCCAAACACAAATTAAAACAACTCCTGGACTCCCCAATTTCATTCATTTCATAAACCTTACTTCAAGAATTCTCTTCCAATTTATTCAAATATACAGGTACTTCTTTTACTCTCTACCTCATTTTTGTGCAATTATGTTTTATTTCCTTGAAATTTGAGTTGGGTTTTTATTTTTTCTTCTTTTTCCATCAACATTGTATACTTCTTTTACAAAAATTATTGACATTATGGCCTAAAATTAGAGTTATTTGGAGTTCTTTTATCTGGTGTTTCTATTCAGTGCCGGTGCCGCATTATTAAACTCCATTGCACCTAAACCATACTCTTTCTCTCTGTGTGGCAAGAAATGTATTATCTTTTAACCTCTAGGTAATTGCTATAAAAGAAATCTGAAGCAAAAGAAGAAACAAAAAAAAAGGGTGGTATTTCTATTTGTTAATAAAACTAATTTTATTTAAAGATTTCGAACAATTTTTCGTGTAATTGATTAATTGTTATGTACTTGGAGTGATTATTTTTCTTATGAGACTTGTTTTGATATTTTTTATCATATGAGACTTGTTTTGAATTATTTACGATGTGTTTAGAGTGAATTTATACATCTTTTGTGATCTTTTCTTTTGATTTTGTGTTTGGAATATTAGAATGAATGTTAATTCATTGACTATGATGCTAATTTATTTTATTTTTATATAAACTACATAGTGCCTGTTTGTTTGGCGTTTGGGAAAGTAGTTTGGGAGAGTAGTGGAGGTTTATGAAATAATCTCGATTTGCGTAATGTTGTTTGTTTGAGTTTTGAGAGAGTGGTTTGAGAAATAAAGTAGGTGTAGGTTTTTTTGGAAGAGTTGGGTTGTAGGGGTAAGATGTGTAAGACTTTATGTCAAATCATATTTGTTATGTGAGATAAATTGTGTAAATGATAGGTTATTTTATGTCAAATCAAAGTAGAGTTTATATAGGTTTTGTTTAGAGATAATAAAATTGTTGTTTGTTTGGCTTTTGAGAGAGTAGTTTGAGAAAATTAATGGATGAAAAATTTATTTCGGAAAATAGAAAACATGTTTGTTTGGCATTTTCCAAACACAAAAAAAATCTGGGAAACGCCAAACAAACAGACCCATAGTTTTTTTGTTTTTTAATATACGTATCCATGCCATGTCGTATCTTGAATTTTTTTTAGAAAACGAGTCCGAATCCAAATCGTGTCGAGTCCGAATCGCTGAGTCAGTGCAACATAGGAACTTATATATGTTGTCAAGGTTTTGGCAGAATGACGTGGTTTCAATAACACCCCATTAAAAAAATAAATAAATAAATAACACCCCATTAACTTCTCCTAAGGAAAGTATACACCCTTCAATCTATTTTTAAAAAATAATTTTGGAAAAGTTGAATACATCTAAAATGTTCAATCACATGAATACCTTTTAACTGGATCAACTCTAGTTAAATGGATCAGAAATACTTCACCAAGTCTAATGGATATTTAGTGTGCTAGCCGGCCTTGAGCGAGGCCTGCCGATGACGAGCGCCAATGCTCGGGGAAGTGTGGCGGGGTTGGGTTGGGAGTGCTTGGGTGGATGTTGGTTATGTATTAAATTATTTAGATAAAATTAAGTTACTTTGATATTAATAATAATTATAAAGTACGCTCGATACTCCTAAAATATATTTTAATTACCAAAAAATAAAACCTAATTAAAATAAGGTAGGCAGTAGTAGTCTAATATTGATACTTCATACATTTAACAAGTTATGTTAATTTTGACTGATAGCCTTCTGGTAAT
The DNA here is from genome assembly GCA_034814905.1 of Penstemon davidsonii. Classification (NCBI taxonomy): domain Eukaryota; kingdom Viridiplantae; phylum Streptophyta; class Magnoliopsida; order Lamiales; family Plantaginaceae; genus Penstemon; species Penstemon davidsonii. Next base: position 31,047,832 of record JAYDYQ010002533.1, on the reverse strand, counting down.
TTCCCATGTCAAGGTAACAATATAAGGTAGGCAGAAATATTCCAAAACTTCCGAAAATTAGTTAGTTTAGTTTCCTTATACTTGAGATTGAGATAATCTTCAGACTTAAAGAAACCAAATTTCAGACCCAATCCAACTAGGACCCAACATGGAAACTAGTACATATACTATATATGTATTAAATTGATTATATTTCGCAATACATTTAATGTAGTTATTAAATGAAAATTATATATGATATTTTAATTAGAAAAAAATAACGTTTGGTCTGTATTTAAGCAAAATGTCATGACCCTGGGGACGAGGAGTAGCAACCGTATGATAAAATGTAAAAATATTAGTTGTATGATCAAGGCACGGGAATTGGGGCTCATAGAGTCATTCCATTTTCCATTATATATTTACGCATATATGAATACACAATAATATATATTATTGGAAAAACAATGATCTCCATTTAAATCATTCCCACAATTTTTGCACGAGAATAGCTAAAGGTTTTTTATGGAACAATCACAAGAATTTCCAAAATCATTCCCATATATAGGTAACAATTTATAAGGTAAGCTAATATTCTTAAACTTCCGAAAATTATCTAGTTTCCTTGTACTTGAGAGAAATTCTTCAACTTAAAGAAACCAAATTTCAGTCCCAATCCAACTGGGCCTCAACATCAAAAACTATATTACTCTAAATAAGATTGTACTGCTAGTGGGAACAGTACAATCAATTTTAATTCCCTTTTGTTTTGGCTCTTTTGGCCCCAAAACGACGTAGTTTTGGCCTTTTTCCCCTCAAATTGAACTGCTGGCAAGTTTCTTTTTCATTTAATTTTTGCACAGTCTTGACCGTGTTCCACATCTTTGTGTGGTCCGCGGTTTAATTTCTATTCTTCATCTGTTATATTATATTTATCTCATAGCGATTCTTAATTTCTCTCTCTGCAGATTCTGTTAGGAGTAATCATCTTATTCTTCCATTTATTCTTGTTCAGATTTCTGTTAGATTTATGTCGCCCAGATTCATCTTCCATGGCTTCCTTTACCTTCTGACAGATTTCTGATTTTGCAACAACCATCCAGTGTTTAATTTCTGATTTTGCAACAGCCACAAAGGGGGTGAATCAGTTATAATTCATTTCATCCCAACGCTATTCCTATTGATATATATACACACAGCTCCCATGTTTGATTTAATAATTAGGGCTCAATTTTGATTTTTTTTTTCAACGGTATATAAGAAATAAAATTGGGAACTGAACACACATCATCATCATGAACACACTGGTATGTTTCCTTAATTTTGTTATTGCAATTTACATTTGATATTTTCTTATATTTGATTATATTGCAGGGATTTATGATTTTTGCTGTATAAGAGAGGATAGACAAATAAACAGTACCAGGTTTTCATTTGGATGTGTTCTAGGTTTGTGTTCATTTTTCTCTGACAATTGCTTTTGTGAGAAGGTCTTGATTTTCTTTTAGCTTTTTTCCTTCCCATGTAGTGGTGTCTTTTTCATTATCCAAACAATGTAACTTTTTCTTATTTCAAACTCCAAAATTATAAAATACAGGTGCTTTAATACATTGAAGAGGAGCTTTTCTATTGTTCGTTAAGATTATAAAAATCATATATGTATTGAATTATGAACTTGGCAACTCTTTTTCTTGTCTTATTATGCAGGGCCTTTATGTCTTGAATGTGGATATTCTGGTACAACTTTAAGTGCTTCAATGGTGAGTGAAATTTAGCTGGGACGTTCTGCAAGTTCTTGCTATTGAGTTTCTCGTCTTTTTGCTTAACATTCAAACCGCTTGGGTAATTTCTTCTTGTCTAAACGCCGTTTTTTAACTGTTTCCAATATGTCCTTTGATTAGTGTTTTCTTGCTTCCGAGCTCTTGCATTGAGTTAGTGTTAGTTTCTGTAATTTATTTTCAGCCTTTTCTCTTTATATGCAGACGGTGCACAAGACTTGGTGTTTTCTTGGGTTATAATTACAAACTATCCCGAATCTGTGGGGCTAACTTGTTGGTGGCCTATTTTTTATCTGAAGCTGAAAAAGATTGATAATATATGATACTAATTTCTCATTTAAATGCATATGCTTCTTTGTTAGTTTTGTTTTAATTTCGTTGAATTTGATGTAACAGTGTCGCTGAGGCTGATAATTGATGAAGCTCAATATAATATGCAAGTTATAAGGGCAACACGACATTGTCACTTTAGTGATTGTGTCATTTTAGCTTATTGGATATTATTACTGAACCGAGTTTCAAAATCTTTCACCCGTTAGATATTAATGTTCAAAGTTGGTTTGTTATGTTCAAGTTAAACGTATTTTTGTCTAACGAAGTCTAGCCGAATAAAGGTAGAGTATACAAGATTGGGAAAGAGTTCTATTATTTGGTGGATGTATGTCAAAATATTCAGTTTTTTGTTCAATGTATATAATGCGAATCACTAACATCAAATCTTATTTAAGAGCAGAACTTTTGCTACATAAATGGACAACTAGCATTTTTTTCTGTAAATAATTTTATCTGTATATGGATGAACCATATTTGACATTACTCCAGTATGAAGGTTCAAGTTAGCTTAAACCCTTCATTATTTGTATTAATTATGAAGTAAAGTCACATGCTTTTCCTTTTTTGCAAAATGATAATACAATGATATAGCAGTAAGAGTAAATAGGCCAGTGAATCATAGTTTATGTGGTCAAACTAGATACTCTGAGATGATGATGATTTAGCCATGCATAGGTTAAACGGAGCGGCTTTTGGTGAGTTTGGTGATATGGTGAACCACCTCATGAGCTTTAAGCTTGAAAGTTCTTTTGATTATTTTGTCAAATTGATGAATTAAACATGCCCTGGTTGTTGTATGGGACATTAAGGTGATGTGTTAAACCTTTATATGGATGTGGATGCTTAAATGGAATTCTGTTTGTTTTTGATATTTTGTTTAGATTTCCATCTTAACGATTTTATAGCATTGAAGGGTGCTTTAAAGTAGCCTTCTTTATTTGTGCTCCACTTTTTCATTCGCCAAGAAGTGAGTAATACTCATTTAAGTTTTTATCTGGTTATAATCTATCTTTTACTTATAAATAACTTGGTTCGATATAGTCAGAGGAACTGCAGATCGATTGTATTTGGAATTGAAAACTTTATCATTTTATCAGCTTATAACACTGTTACTGCTGATTTATGTATCTTGTCAGATTTGGTACTTTGCATTTCTCGTATTAATGCAGCTCTTCAGGAAAAAATGCTATAGATTGTTGGATCAGAAAGTATAGACAACAATTTGGTGACAAGGAATATTAATCTTTAGTTGAACTACTAATTTTATTTACTGATCCAAATGTTCCAATCATGTTTTTAAGTCTTTTGTACCTGCTCTATGTGTTGTGAAATATCGACTCCAGTGGTGACTTATGCCTCGGAACAAACCAATATGTATTTTTAGTGTGGTGGTTGTGAATGGAAAAGATATTAGAATTGCTTGTGTACATATTTATTTGTCAGCTTTTGTTAAATACGAGTAAATCATAAGTTGTTGAAATTGAAATTGTTAATAAGTGTACTGATGTTGGTTGGTTCTTGACAATCTATTAGTAGTGTAGAAGTATTACTTGGCAATCCATTGCACACTGATTTACTAAAGGAATTATTCTTCTCTTTCCTTCCCCTTTTTTTCTTTTCTCAAAGAGTGATGTTCTCCAAGATAATCAGATCCCAATTCTCGCTTCTTTGAAGGCAGGTATTTCACCATCTTTGGACCTTTAATGTTCTTAAATTATGTTTTTGCTTTTAATTGGTGATTCTATTTCTATTTTCCTTTTTTTTTAATCTCGGTTTCTTGTATTATGGGCTTATTTTAGTATGTATGATAGAGATTAGTAGATCTGTTACAAGTGTCTTCTTTTAGGATGCACAATTTATTTAAGACGAGCTTTCTCTGCAATCATGGAAAATGGTTCAGGTTTAGAGAAAGGCATCCCCGACAACGTTAAAGGAAGAGGTTCAAAAGCTTCTCAAAATGTCATAGTTTATAAAACTTTTAGTATGATAATATTGTTTGTGTCGAACTTTCCTTTTTCAGTCAAGCTTCCTTTCTACAGATGACAACTCTCTTGGATACAAGACAACTTCTCTTGATTAGTATCCGAGAGCATCTTCACCAAAGAAAGCAACAATTTTGTTACATGTTTCGAATGCAAGAAAGTCTTTACTTTTTGTTGTTTAAAATTATTGTTGTTGCATTTTCCTTGGCAATTATGTCTATAAAATTGTATTTGCAGCCGCATTCATGTCGTTGAATGCATGCATAATTACAACCATGTTTTCCCCTAGATTTTGTGGTCTTCTTTTCGTTGTTGTATTGGTGTAATCCTAATAGATGATTTCAGTAATATATTGGACTTTGGAAAAGCTTTCAAGCTTCTTTTTACAATTATTCACATCATGCATCCCATTCCACTATTTTTAAGTATTTTGTGTGCATCTATTAAATTTTACTGTACCTCAACGATGATACTAAATTACTATTCATAAAAAATAAAATAGAGCAATTGTCCAAAATACAACATCAGAACTGGCACACAGCGCGGTGCCTTTCCACTAGTATATATATATGTATACTAATTAAATTGATTTCGCAACACACACGATATAGGTATAGGTACATTAATTAATTCTAATCTTGATACAATGTTGCAGATCAGTTGTAAGCGCTCAACGTTGCTAGATACAACTGTAAACTTCAGAGTTGAGCAGATTGGAGAAGAATTCGTACCAAAGGTCATCAACGCTCCACCGCCCACCAACATGTTTTACTTTATAGTTCGTCGCCAGAATTACAAACAGTATCTATTTGTCGACGAACTTGGCAACCAATTACATCAGAAAGTGGCAGATGGTCAGACTATTGAAAAATCCATTTGGCTTCCGCGTGATTGCTTGTTCTACACTTATGCCGCACATGACATATTGCCTCTCGTATTGGAACCAGTGGGCCCAATTGACACGGATGATATGTACAGGATGATTCGAATGGTTTGTGATTTTGCTCGGAAAGTTGTGATTACAAAGCCCTTTAACTCCGATCGCAATGTCATTCCAATCCTCTTACAGATTGATTTCGTGAAAACAATAAGTTTGCGGCTGACCAAACCATGAACCCTAACATCGATGATGATTTATTGTTGGTTACGTTATATTATCGAGAATTCGTATTTCTTTATAGTCTTTTGATTCTTCTGGATGATTTTATTGTTTATTCTTAAATTAAAGTGTCTATATATATTCTTTGATTTCTTTCCATTTCATAATTATTATTGTTCTTATCATTGATGTCGCATTAGAAATTTAAATTTTGACCACAAGATATTCTCTTATGTTTTAACACTTTTGGTACGGCCTGTCATGATGAATTGGCTTGGGAGTTAGAATAATAAATTTTAATAGAATAATTAATTCTAGCTATGGGTGCACAATAATGCACTTGATATTAGAATCAAACCATACCAATCTATACTTAATTAATTAAGTTGTGATTTTCTACTCAAAATTAAAGGTTTTAATATATTCAGCTCATTACCACTTCAGTGTTAATGAAAATAGACAGCTAAAAAGCTTGAGGAACTCAATAATGGCCAGCAAATTTAAATAATTTTTGTGATCCAATTTTAGAGTGTAGGTTCACTTTAGAGTTTCAGATTGTGTTGTTAATGATGGATTCTGGAAAAGTGAACCTATGGAATGATGTAATTCTACTTGTTCAGTATTGTTTAAATTTTTTCCATCTTCTTGACAGTGTTTTGGGAAATTTAAAGCTCAAGCCTGAATTCGTATACGTAAGCTTTCTTTATTTCCATATGGCAAAGCCAAAAAAAAAATGGTTAACTTGTGATTAGGTACTTTAATATGATTGAAGTTCCAACACCAGATATGAGAGAACAAGGAAGAATATCAAGTGCTTGTTTTGATGTTGCTAGAGGAATAATTCCAGGTTTAAAAGTACCTATATTATAACATTATATGTTGAAGTTCTGATTTTCAATTATTAGGTCCGAATTAGAGGATCTGATTATAAGACTTCTGATGGAACTTGTAGAGACTATATTGATGTAACTGATTTAATTGTTGCATACGTAAAAGCTTTAGTAGCACAAGCTTCGCCTGGAACAGTTTTCATCTACAGAGTTTGTTGAGGCATGTAAGATGGCAACTGGTGTGAGCATTGAGTGCAATTAAAGTCCTCTAGGGGAAGGCTATAGAAAAGGTACTGGATTTTTTTTTTTTCCTGCTTTCTGATTAACCTGCGCAATTAATTTTGGAGGCAGATAATTCATTCTAATGATTAATGCATGTAAAATTATATAATCCTTTACCGTGATTTTTCCATCTTGAAATTGAAGGTAAGAAGTGGGAAGAGAAACTAAGAGCCAATGAAAACTACATCAAACAGAAGGTGTAAATGGGTTCATGATACTGGGGGGGTGGGGGGGGGGGGGGGTGGGGGGGGGGGGGGGTGGGGGGGGGGGGGGGTGGGGGGGGGGGGGGGTGGGGGGGGGGGGGGGTGGGGGGGGGGGGGGGTGGGGGGGGGGGGGGGTGGGGGGGGGGGGGGGTGGGGGGGGGGGGGGGTGGGGGGGGGGGGGGGTGGGGGGGGGGGGGGGTGGGGGGGGGGGGGGGTGGGGGGGGGGGGGGGTGGGGGGGGGGGGGGGTGGGGGGGGGGGGGGGTGGGGGGGGGGGGGGGTGGGGGGGGGGGGGGGTGGGGGGGGGGGGGGGTGGGGGGGGGGGGGGGTGGGGGGGGGGGGGGGTGGGGGGGGGGGGGGGTGGGGGGGGGGGGGGGTGGGGGGGGGGGGGGGTGGGGGGGGGGGGGGGTGGGGGGGGGGGGGGGTGGGGGGGGGGGGGGGTGGGGGGGGGGGGGGGTGGGGGGGGGGGGGGGTGGGGGGGGGGGGGGGTGGGGGGGGGGGGGGGTGGGGGGGGGGGGAACTTTGATATGTCCGAAATAATATATATAACGATTACTAAAGTAATTTAAAAAATGAGCCATAGTATATATACTCAGCTTTTTTTTTGTTTTTTTGTGGTGAGAGGGTATATATATCCAGCTTGAACTAAATATATTTAACATGTTTTAATTATTAAATTAATTTTTTCTACAAACTTTTACCCATAAATTTTGAAAAATTACAAAAATAACCTCATCATGAAAAAAAATATGTAATATGTGTCAAATCAATTACTTTCATTCGTTGCACTACGTTATTTTCTGCATACATTTTTTCATCTCAAACTTTATATAGTAATTGATTTGACTATGACCTACTACAACCTACTTTCTTTTCCTCACACACTAATTTAATCCATATCACATTTCAAGTTTTTTGAACTCTCAAAATTTAACATTCAGACCCAATTCAAATTGTATTTCAAATGTTTCGTCAAATTAATGAAACCAAAACTCGTTGAAATCATACCTAAATCGACCCATATACACCCTATATAATTTGAGTGCAAAGACGAGAACATGTTTGATGAACTCTCACTCATGTAATATTTGCATTGAATAATTGAATTCATATGCTTAATTATACAGTGTTACGATTGTATGAAATAACTTCTCTACATCGGGGTTTTGTTCCGTCCAAATGGAACAAAATCAAACTTCCAATTGTCTTTTTCTTTAAAACAAAAAAATTGAACTGAATACTATTTCTGGTTTTAAATCTAAAAAAAATGGTTGCCTTTTGTTTTACTTAAATTCACTAAAAAAATCATTTAACTTTAAAAAGATTCCATAATGAATAACTTCTCGAATATTCAAACATCAAGTTCAATGTATATTTGGTACCTATTTACAAATATGTTATTTAGGGCTCAATTTTGTTTTTCCATAAAAAATAGAAAAAACAAAAACTACTCATTTTCAATAATATATTGATTTCAACCGGTCAAAACAACCTGAACCAAAGTAAAAAGTAAAAACAAATAAAAATTTATATATATAGAAAGTTAATAAAACCGAAAAATGGAACTATATATGCATCCCCAACCTCTAACTTGACTGTTTTTAAGAGTAATAGTTATAAATTATGATAAAAAAATGTTATGACATAAAATCTTTAAAGTAAAAAATGATGGTTTTTTTTTTAAAAAAAATTCTGTAGCAAACACTGAATATAGAAACTTCGGCTGATATAGTAATTTTAAAAGAATATCATTAAAGATAAAATACTATAATAATTGTAGAAAGTAAAGCATGTCGTTCTGGCAAAAAAATGAAATTTATGGAGTAGGTCTGAGAGCCCATGTGCAGTTTATGGCTCTTGGCCTATCTGTTAGGTTTTATCAATCAGCCAAAATATATCAACATCTTTAAATATCCAAACAATAATTTTTCCTAAAAAGTAAAATAAAAAGAACAAAAAAGGACATTTGAAACCATCTTTATTTATCTACTGCAAATGCTTTCTATGTTGAAACTGTTAAAAAGCATAAATAGGTGATGGTTCAAGTACCTAAAAAAAGCTAACAAAAAGTATAATGAAAGTTTAGTTCTTAGCATTTTATTATTTAAATTTAAATAATAAATTATGGGAAATGCAAAAGATTTTACACTACTGTAACTGTTATAGTACCACACTTATCAGCGGTTCCATTCTTTGCAGTTTTGGTGTTGGTGAGTTTTGCCTCATTTTGTTTCTCTTAAAATCCGATTTCTCTCACTAAAAATCCATATTCTTTTTCAACTGGGTCGCGTTTTAAGTTTTAAAAGACTTTGTTCATGGTAATAAGTTTTGATTTTTTTTAGAACTTGTACTTTGGGAAGAAAAGTTTGTACATTTTTGTGAAGATGGGGGATGAGAAGCCTGAAGTTCTGGATGCTGTACTGAAAGAAACTGTGGATTTGGTAATGGATCCGTTGGCTGAAATGGATGTTTTTCTTGATTTTGAGGTTGTCTTATTTTTTTTATGCTTTTAGTTATTTACTGATTTTGCTTTTATTTTGTGTGACTTTGCAGGAGAACATTCCTATAGAGGAAGTGTTTGAGAATCTGAGATGCACCAAAGAGGGTCTTACAACTGTGGCTGCTGAAGAGAGATTAGCCATTTTTGGACACAACAAGCTTGAGGAGAAGAAGGTTCTTATTTATTTATTCAAGTTTTCTCTTTTTTTTTTTTTTGCAGTTCTTTTGACCCTTTTTAGTTACCTTTTACTTGATGTGCTTTGTGTGTTCAATGCCTTAAAAGTTAAAAGTAATCTATTTTGTGACTTTGTGGATAAGAAGTTTGGGCTCTAAATGAGTTATTCTTTTAACCAATTTGATGTTTTTTAAGGGTAAATCTTTGAAATTCTGGCTGCTGGTGATTTTCTCTATATGAATTTACATTTTTTAGTGATGAAGTTGTAAAATTAATTAGTTTGGGGGTGTTTCATTTCAGGAGAGCAAAGTATTGAAGTTTTTGGGTTTTATGTGGAACCCTCTATCATGGGTTATGGAAGCTGCAGCTATCATGGCAATTGCTCTTGCAAATGGAGGAGTAAGTACATATTTTCTCAACCTTTTCGATTTAATTTCTGAAGACTATATCAATTCCTAAACTTCATGATTTGCAGGGAAAGCCTCCAGATTGGCAGGACTTTGTGGGTATCATCACTTTGCTCGTTATAAACTCGACAATTAGTTTTATCGAGGAGAATAATGCTGGTAATGCAGCTGCTGCCCTCATGGCCAGTCTAGCTCCAAAAGCAAAGGTCTGATTTGGATTTTGTCGTTGTTGGAATTCGTAGTTATATGTTATGATGATTATCTGTCTAATAATTTTTTTCTGTAAAGGTTCTGAGAGATGGAAGGTGGAGCGAGGAAGAGGCTTCGATTTTAGTGCCTGGGGATATAATAAGTATTAAACTTGGAGATATCATTCCCGCTGACTCTCGTTTACTCGATGGTGACCCTCTGAAAATCGATCAGGTGCGTACCTTTTTACAGTTAGCTTGTGCTCTGTTTGGTTTTAACCTTTTAAGTTTATTTCAAGAATCGTGGTTGAATTGCAGTCGGCTTTGACTGGTGAGTCTCTTCCGGTTACTAAGGGGCCAGGGGATGGTGTTTACTCCGGTTCCACCTGCAAACAAGGAGAGTTAGAAGCCATTGTTATTGCCACTGGGGTTCACACTTTCTTTGGAAAAGCTGCTCACCTTGTCGATACTACTAATCAAGTTGGCCACTTCCAAAAGGCAAGTTCTTTATGTATTTGATACCTTTCTCGTACATTTGATCTATAATTGTTGGCTGAAATTTACGGAGTTTTTTTTAGGTTTTGACGGCAATTGGGAACTTTTGCATTTGTTCTATTGCGGTGGGGATGGTTATAGAGATTATTGTGATGTACCCTATTCAACATAGGGACTATAGGCCAGGAATTGACAATCTTCTTGTGCTTCTCATTGGAGGAATACCGATTGCTATGCCTACTGTCCTTTCAGTTACAATGGCTATTGGTTCTCATCGTTTGGCTCAACAGGTGGTCATTTGTTCTTAGGATTATTTCAATTTATTGTTTCTTGGGAGATGTTTTAGTATTTAATTTGAGATCTTTTTATGTCAACAGGGAGCTATTACAAAGAGAATGACTGCCATAGAAGAGATGGCTGGTATGGATGTACTTTGCAGTGATAAAACAGGGACTTTGACACTAAACAAGCTTACTGTTGACAAGAATCTCATTGAGGTAAGTGAGTGGCATGGCACTTCTGTAATAATTAAGGTTGAATTGGTAGATTGTCTTAACAAATCTTGGCCACAGGTTTTTACCAAAGGCATTGATGCAGACACTGTTGTTCTAATGGCTGCTCGAGCATCCAGAACTGAGAACCAGGATGCAATTGATGCTGCTATTGTTGGAATGCTGGCTGATCCAAAAGAGGTACTACTATATATATATATATATTTTTTTTTTTTTTTTCCCCTCTCTCTTTCATTTATGATGTTTTAGCAATCTAATATTTCTAATAAATCGACAGGCACGTGCTGGAATTCGAGAAATACACTTCCTTCCTTTTAACCCCACTGATAAGCGAACAGCACTGACTTATTTAGATAGTGAAGGAAAAATGCACAGGGTCAGTAAAGGTGCACCAGAGCAGGTACAAATCTATATCTTGTTTACGCTTTCTTCATTTTATCCAAAAAAAAAAAAAAAATATAATTTTCGAACATACATTTTAGATTCTACACCTTGCACACAATAAGTCCGACATAGAGCGAAGGGTACATGCCGTGATTGATAAGTTTGCAGAACGAGGTTTAAGATCTCTTGCCGTGGCATACCAGGTATATATTATTATTGTTATACTTTTATCAATCATCTTAGTTTTATTAAATTGCCTCATACCATTGGATGCATTTTTTTTTTTTTTTTGCAGGAAGTTCCAGAAGGAACGAAAGAGAGTGCTGGAAGCCCATGGCAGTTTATTGGTCTCATGCCTTTGTTTGATCCACCACGACATGACAGTGCAGAAACTATAAGGAGGGCATTAAATCTTGGAGTTAATGTCAAAATGATAACAGGAGATCAACTCGCAATAGGAAAGGAAACCGGAAGAAGGTTGGGAATGGGAACTAATATGTACCCTTCATCAGCTTTACTAGGACAGAATAAGGATGAATCTATTGTTGCTCTTCCAATTGATGAGCTCATAGAAAAAGCTGATGGATTTGCTGGAGTCTTTCCTGGTACTTTTTTCCGTATTTCCCAAATTTAACCTTTATGTCTAGATCAAAATTTCATTTATTATTTATTTATCAAAATACTATTTTGGATATTGGTTTTTAGAGCATAAATACGAAATAGTGAAGCGTCTACAAGCTAGGAAGCATATATGTGGAATGACGGGGGATGGAGTAAATGACGCTCCTGCCCTCAAGAAGGCTGACATTGGGATTGCTGTTGCTGATGCGACTGATGCAGCTAGAAGTGCTTCTGATATTGTCCTTACTGAACCTGGTCTCAGTGTTATTATTAGCGCTGTTTTAACCAGTCGAGCAATCTTCCAAAGGATGAAAAATTACACGGTAATGTGTACATTTACTGTCAAAGTTATCATTTTTATAATAGTAGCTTACTGTTTGATAAGATTAAGTTGAACTCATTAGTTTACCTGATTTTTGGCAGATTTATGCTGTTTCTATCACTATTCGTATTGTGGTATGTTATATTACCCTTCTGTTTGCTGGTTTGATTTCTCATCGTGTTTACTTTATAGTTCTTATATGGTTGATTTGATTTGTTTCCCTTTCCTTTATGAATCAGCTTGGCTTCATGTTGTTAGCTCTAATATGGCAATTTGACTTTCCTCCTTTTATGGTGCTTATCATTGCCATACTCAATGATGGTTAGCTTTTTTTACTCTCTCTCTCTCTTTTCCGAAAAAAATTCTATATAAAAACATCATATAAGTATTCTATTTTCAAATTTTACACCCTATTGATTTGACATTTAACAACTCACTAAAATTATCTTTACTAAAATATAAACCAAACGTATTTTAATATTCGAACTTCTAAAAGCGTAATCCGAACATATTACACACATTTCTTGAAAAATTCTATCATTTTTCTTTCATTTATGAAAACACTCTCAGAAAAGCAATCCAGACGAGCCTTTTGTGTTTCTTCAGTTGTCACTTATCTTGACATTCTATATTGTGACTCTCGTGATTAAGGTACAATCATGACCATATCAAAAGATCGAGTGAAACCATCTCCAATGCCAGACAGCTGGAAACTTGCTGAGATTTTTGCAACTGGAATTATTCTTGGTGGTTACTTAGCGATGATGACAGTCATATTCTTTTGGGCAGCATACAAAACCGATTTTTTTCCGGTTGAATAATCTTTTTTCCTTCAAGTGTTCTTCATACACATACACAATAAATTTGAAAAACTAACATGCCCAACATTTTCTACTAAAATTCCAGCGAACATTTGGAGTGTCGACCCTTGAGAAGACTGCCACTGATGACTTTAGAAAGCTAGCTTCTGCGATTTATCTTCAAGTAAGCACTATAAGTCAAGCTCTAATATTTGTCACAAGATCTCGAAGATGGTCTTATGTCGAGCGTCCTGGTTTGTTGCTCGTTGCTGCATTTTTGGTTGCCCAATTGGTTAGCAAGCTTCTCTTCTCATGCCATTTTATTTTACTTTCCTTTTTCAAAAATAAATTTCCAACCTCTGAAACTTCATTGGAAACAGGTAGCCACTTTGATCGCGGTATACGCAAATTGGGAGTTTGCGGCAATTGAAGGAATTGGTTGGGGTTGGGCTGGAGTGATTTGGCTTTACAATATTATAACTTACATTCCTCTTGATATTATCAAGTTCTTTATTCGCTATGCTCACAGTGGAAGGGCGTGGGATCTTGTTCTTGAGCGAAGGGTAAATTACATTACTCGACTCAATTTTACTATAAATGGCTTTTGTTTTTGTTTCCATATATATATATATTTATTTATCTGTGTTTGTTGGTTTTCGTGGCAGATTGCTTTCACCAGGCAAAAAGATTTCGGAAAAGAGCACCGTGAGCTTCAATGGGCACATGCACAAAGGACCCTTCATGGGCTGCAAGTGCCTGATACCAAATTGTTTAATGAGACGAACAATTTCTCCGAACTCAATCAGTTGGCCGAGGAAGCTAAAAGAAGGGCTGAAATTGCTAGGTAAGTCTCTGTGGTATTTTGATTAATTGGAAGGTTTATAGGTATCATTGAGTGTCAGTTACATGGTTGCATATTAAGTTCGTGTAAACGATGAAATGCAAAAATACCCCCTATGCTTTGCTTAATTAGCAAAAACCCGTGTGTTATTGGCAAAAAACCCCTCCCATGCCGGAATACATATTTTGGAAGGAAAAATTACAATTATACCCCCACACAAAATGCAAAAACACCCCTTTTAACCTAAAAAAATGATAAAAAAATTCCTCTATTAACTTTGAAAATTGGCAATAACCCCCCTGTTCACTTAGAAAATTGACAATAACCTCCCTATTGACTTACGAAGAAACTTCAAATGGGGTTTTTTTGCTAATAGAAAAATAACACATGGGGGTTTTCGCTAAGTAAAATAACACGATGGAGTTTTGTCAATTAGACAAAGCACATGACATGGGGTATTTTTTCATTCAGCTCAATCTTATATTGGTATCATTAAGGGTCCTTTAGGTGTTTCTTTAATATTTTGTATATTAGTTTGGTGACATCTTTTTGTTGATGCCTTTTGGGATATGGGCGTGCAGGTTGAGGGAGCTTCACACGTTGAAAGGTCACGTGGAATCAGTGGTGAGGCTGAAGGGACTGGATATAGACACCATTCAGCAAGCTTACACCGTATGAAAAGATTATGATTTGAGCTGTGGCCTGTGAGTCGAGGATATTTGACTGAAGTTGTGTTATATAGGTTCCCTTGCATTTGCACAAGTGTTTTTTTTGTCTTTCTAAAATTTGACTCTGCTTTTCATCCTTTAAATCTTTGCTTGGAAACTTCCGGTTCAGATTTAGGAAACATCGATTATTATGTTAGTACAAAGTTAATGTTTATAAAACACAACCTCAATCTTGTGTATTATGTCTTCTTGTTATGTTTTATATACATGTTTTCTTGATGAGATAGTTAATAGTACATGGAATAACAAACGTTAGATGTTCTTTCTTTTCATGATGAAAATTTTCTCCTTTTTTTCTGTTTTTTGTACTATAAGTATTTTTACCATTTCGCTAAACCATTTTGATTCTGTAGTGAAATCCTTTGATTAATTCGACTTTGTATAAATATATGCTAATCACAACAAAAAACAAAATAGTAATGGGATGATTATATGTCTCATGGCACATAATAATTAATTGCATTGTAAATGAGGGGTAAAAAAGGTATTATTTTCACTCATAATGTGGTTCTTATAACATTCTATCAACATTCAAGCATAGTGTTCTTCAAGTTTTTTCCCTTCCATTTCCATTTCCATTTCAACCCTGCTATCTCCAGTCCCTTTGTATCTATACCAACGTGCACACACAAGGAAACACACAAAATTCAACACACACAAAACAGTCACAAGATAATAAAAATAATCCAACCTCCCCTTATTAAGATCTTCTGGTAGCCAATTACCACTCGAAGCACCTTCAGTCGACCTATGCACCAGCGAAATCAAGAAACTGTAAACGTAACTCGAAATCGCGCTCCCACAAAAGTTAAACGCCCCGGCTATACTCCTCATATTCTCCGGGAACTGCTTATAGTAAAACTCAAGTTGGGCAATAGCATTAAACGCCTCAGCCAATCCACCTAATGCCAACTGAGGAACCAACCACATTGCCGACATAGACGAAATTGTCCCTCCGTGTCTGAGGGCTAAAGTTCTTCTTCGTTCCTCGACTAAGGCTCCGACTAGTGACTCTATTATAGTAATGAATATGCCTATTCCCATTCTCTGAAGGATTGTGATGCCACCTTCTTGCTTTGTTTTTTTGTACATGAATGGAACGAGGATTCTATCGTAGAATGGGACCCACAGAGCGATGAATATCATTCCAAATACGATGTATGATGCGGCTGGTATTTCGAACTTTGAGTTTCCGAGGTGGCGGTTGGACTGAAGTGCTTGGAAAACTATGTATTGTTGTTGTACTCCTATGTGGTATAGAATGGCTGTGAGAAAAACTGGAATTACTCTGAATACACATTTTGTTTCTTCTACTTGTTGTATGCTGCATAGGTTCCATGGATTTGTAGGGGATCCATCTGGTTTTATTTGGTCTTGTGATGTTATTATTGCAGCTTTGTCCAGGAAACTGAAGTGAAAACAAGATTGATTAATTTAATTACATATAAAACAGAATACAAATTTCTTATGAGTTCTTGGGTTTTATATCAAACATGTGATTTACATCATATACTTTGTGGTATATGGATCAGTAGCTTCACTCACATATTAACAAGTGTTTATGTAGTCCCATGTAGTTTAATTTGAAACATTTGTCAATGCACATATAAATATGATGGGTAATTCTGATCCAAACCGAATATGACGAACACAAATAGTTATAGCAATATTCAATATAAAGTTATAATCTTTAGTGGGCTAGTCAAATATTCATTGATTTGACAACAAAGATTTGGACCGAATTGCAAAGCTCATTGTTGGCATATAAGCAATATTATTTACATCACTTTCATGTGCTTAAGTTGCAGTCATATATAATTAACAAGAAATACATTGCGTACTTTGATTGCTTATGCAATGTCCAAAGAAAAAGGCCTCGTTGAAAAGTGAGCATCCACCCACCCACCTCACCAAACCAAAAATAAAATAAAAAAGGAAAAAATAAAAAGAATGGTCCAAATGTCAAGTTCTTTTTTTGTCAAAAAAAAAAAAAAAAAGAGTAAGTAATAGTGGGTGGATGAAATAATGTCAGACCTTTTTTTTTTTTTTTTTTAAAGAATATAATGCTGACTCAAGCATGTACTATGTAGCATGGGTTGTAGGACAAGAGCTATCATGATGTTTAATTAGATGCCCATTATTGGTACAAAAAACAAAATAAGTCAGCAAAAGGTCAAAAGAAATTATTATTACTACCTGAATTGTTCCGTGTAAGGCAGCTTAGAATTGATAGACTTGTCCGGAGTATAATTGTAAAGGCTAAGCCACGGCTGTTGAGGCAACTTCAATTTCCTCTTCTTTACGGCAACAACCATCACTCGAACTATACTTGTCAGAGGACTCCCTTCAGGCTTCACTTTCACATATATATTTGTCCCAACGAAAAATAGGAAACACGACACCAACATAAATATCGTAGGAATTGCTAATCCAATCGACCAACTCACGTTCGACTGCACGTAAACGACCAATGTAACCGACACCATTTGCGCGAAAGTTATTGTGAAATAATACCAATTGAAGAAACTTTCGATTCCCCTCTTTCCAGATTCGATTTTGGGGTTGAATTGATCGGCCCCGAAAGCCAAGTTACATGGCCTAATGCCCCCGGCTCCTATGATCATTAGCACAAAACCGAATATGAGGAATGCCATTTGGCCTACGTCTGGCCCGATACATCGGCTGCCTGGTGGGTCGCAGTGCGGTGGATGTAGGTTCTTGAATACTGCTGTTAGAGTTATTGCCAATAAACCCTTCATAGTGAAAAAAATAAAATAAATCATTGGTAAGAAATTGAGTGAAATGCAAAATTACCTCCTATGTTTTGCCTAATTAGCAATAACTCTCATATGTTATTTTTATAATCGAAAACTCCTATGTGCTATTTTTCATCAGCTAAAAACCCCCTCCTACATATTTTGCAGAAAAAATGACAATTATATCCCACCAAAAAAATATGAAAACACCCCTATTTACAAAAAAATTGACAAAAATCCCTTGCTAACTTTGAAAATTGACAATAACGTCCTTGTTCACTTAAAAAAATGATAATAACCTCCCTATTAATTTATAAATGAATTCCAAATTGAGTCTTTTTCTAATAAAAAAGTACACAAGGGGGTTTTTGCTATTAAATATAGCATAAAGGGGTTTTTTCCAATTAAGCAAAAAATGGGGGTACTTTTGCATTTAGCTCTTAAGGAATTTAATCTATGGTTCAGTAATCAGTGGTAAAATTGAAATATGTGACGAAAATATTCACTTTAATAAAAAAGATCCCAGTTACTACTACACGGTCACAAACTTCAAGGGTAATGGTAATTTCACAAACAAGAGGAATTCTTTCGTAATTAAATGAAACTTCGAGATAATTTACGAAGTTATTTAGCCTAATTTAATTTTCATTAATAAACATACATACCAATAAGGAGGCGATTGAAGCGAATCCTAGTGTTTTGTAACGACCAAAGTAAGTGTCACAAAGATAAGCTCCAAGTATGGTTGCAATATTTGTGGTGCCATTGAAGACATTAAGAAGAGTTGTTGCAGAAAGGCGTGACATATTGAAAACTGTGGTGAGATATACTTGTAGATTTGATAAAGTCCCAATTGCTCCAAGCTTCTCAAATGTCTCATTTCCTTAAATATAAAAAAAGAAAATATTACATAATTTCAGATTTCAAGCTCAATTAAACTATGAATTTAAAGAAACTATAACTTGTTTCTCTTAGTTATTTTTGTCTCACCTATGATGAAAGGCATGGCTTTGATTCCCCTGTAGTTGATCTCAGGTTCTTCTGCACTTGCTGTAGGGGGGATTTTCTCTTCCATTTCCAAGCTTTCTTTATCATTTTTCTCCATTTTCTCACCTTAAAATTAAAACTTTAGACACAAATTCTTCTTCTCAGCTGATGCTTATATATAAAAGGGTCCCAATCCCAACTCAAACGGAATACGAAGACTGCCTTCTTCACCAAAACTAATTTTTTATTTTCTTTTCACCTACTACTGCATAATTTCGTGGTAGTCGACTGGTCGTGTTGATATACAATATATATCCCGTTAGCTGTACAAAGAAATGTGATTTAACAATAATTGAAGCTAATTGGCCCACGGATACTAGTGCACATTGTCATTGAGAAGTGGCCTAATTATGAAATACAGCACTATATAAGAGTTGGCAATTTACCTTCCATATTCATAATGTTTAATTTATCTCCATATGATTTAAAAAGAGCATTTTACTCTCCTATAATCTTATAAAAGTTTTATACCGCATCCCTGATATTTTTATGTGGCACTTTTTACTCCCCTGCGTTATGATAATATGATAGTTTAACCCCCGTGTTATGATAAATGTGTTAATTTATCCCCCTATGTTATGATAAATCTGACAATATACCTTCTTATGTTACAACAACACTTTTAATGCACATACTCAATTTCGACAAGTGAATTACACTCTTCGACTAAAAAAGATAAATTGCTTATTTAAACTTTTAATAAGAAATAAAATGCTCTTTCCAAATTACTAGGGATAAATTAAATATTATACATTTCACATCAAAATTGATATTAGTTCGTACTATGTTTAAATGATAAATAAATCTTTAGAGTAATATATAAGGCACACAGCCGTCACTTGTTATTAGTTAATTGACTCGGGGAGAAACTGGACCCATGTTTCAATGAAAGTCAAAAAATGAATAAAGTTTTGATCACTTTAGTAAAAAAAAATGAAAGAAAAAGAGATTACGTAAATGGTTTACCTACTTTATATAAAAAAATTCGAAAAGATTCATATTTGAATGATTGCATATTTGTATGAAAGAAGTAGATCTTTATATTAAGCGATTTGAATAATGAGAAATCAAATAAAACCAGAGGTATCACATCAATAAGTTAAGCTAATCTTAT
Source organism: Penstemon davidsonii (assembly GCA_034814905.1). NCBI lineage: Eukaryota > Viridiplantae > Streptophyta > Magnoliopsida > Lamiales > Plantaginaceae > Penstemon > Penstemon davidsonii. The sequence goes on along the minus strand of JAYDYQ010002533.1, from coordinate 31,028,459 downwards.
AATTAAGTGAAGGCCGCTTTACTTATGAGCTAAATGCAAAATATCCCCTATACTTTGCCTAATTAACAAAATCTTCCCTATGTTGTTTTTATTAGCAAAATTCTCATGTGTTCTTTTTTATTAGCAAAAATTCTTATTTGAAATTTTTTCACAAGTCAATCAATAAATGAGGAAATTGTATTTTTTATACCAATTTTTTACCTACTTTAGACATTTGATACCAAACCTTAAAAAAAAAAAAAAAAGACACATTTACTACAAAAAATGAAAGATTGTTTTTCACATTTGCTTGAGCTATTAGATGATTTTTTTGTATGTTTAAAATTATGCTCCAAAATTTTTACCATAGCATGCTTATGTGCCCTATTATCTGAAAATTATTGTGGCATGATTCCATATAGATTATGAGATATAATTTAACTTTGATTAATCTCTCGAAACTTTGTTAATTTTCTACGGATTATGTATTGCGTTTCATGAACTGAAGCTTGTACCATTAAAAAACTCTCGTCAAAAGCTTTCCAGACTAGGGGTGGGCGTCAGGTTCGGGTAACCCGAACCCGACCCGTCCCGTATTTTAAGAGACCCGAACATGACGGGTATTTTCGGATTTTGGTACCCGTATTTTGTTACGAGAATACGGGGCGGGTTTGGGATTAGTCTCTCCAAACCCGAATACCCGAACCCGCCTATATCTCTCTAATATAATATAACTTATACAATTTACTTAATTACAATTACGAGATTATCTAGCTACTTAATTGATACCGTTTAAAGAATTCCTTTACTTAAACCTAATATTCTTTTCTTACCACTCTAGTACATACATTATGACTTTAGATAATTATTTGGTTTTAAATCGTATTTGGATATGTTTGAAATGATTTTTAATTTTTTATGATTATGTAAATAATAGATAAAAAAATGATTCATATTAGCAACAAAAAAGGGACGACAATTTGATTATGTAATTTACTTTTAGTAGGTCTACGGAGAATTTTTGTGTAAGAAAAGTATGAAAACCGCAATCCCGATCCATCTCGTCCCACAATAATTCGGGTTACGGGACGGGTTTGGGATTTAAAGTATCAATCCCGAAATTTACTATACCCGTGTCTCTAGTTCTGAACCCGGCCCAAACCCGGCTCGCGCCCACCCCTATTCCAGACATATAAATAACATAAAATTTGGTCTTATAACGAAGGAGCTATGCTAAAAATTGACGGAGAAAGGAATGTGAAAAAAATCCTTTAATTTTGGTATTAAATGTGTATTTTTTGAAGGTTTGATACCAAATGTTTACGGCAGGTAAACGTTTGGTATGAAAATGCAATTCCTTCATAAAGAAATTATTATCAATTTTTTAAATGAATAAGGGGTTATTGCCAAATTAAAATTAACAGGGGGATTATTGACAAATTTTAGATTAATAAATGTGTTTTCATATTATGTGGATTGGAGTATAATTATTATTTTCTTGCAAAATATATATTCGGGTTAGGAGCATGTTTTTGAATGACCGGCTCGGGATCCGCTTAGGCTCGACAAGCCCAACCCATAATTTAAAACAATTTATTAGATTGGGTTGAACTAAACTTAGATAAATGGGTCAGATGTGGGTTTACTAGTGGGCCAGATGCGGGTCCGTGAAAATAAAAGATACCCACTCAAATTTATTCAAACTTTTACACACGAGAAATTTCTTACTCAAATCGGGTTCGACCGATCTCAAAGTAATTACATGATAAACGCAATGTACTTGCTTTATGATTGGATGAAATTCTTAAGAGAGTGATCAATCACAAATCAAGTATAATACACTTGCCATGTAATTTGTTGATTGATCAAACCAAGTTTGAATAAGAATTTTCCTTTACAAACACACACACACTTAAAGTTCCTTACCTTATTTTGACCATTTAAATTCGTATTTGATTTTCTTTTCTTCTTCAAGAAACGGGTCAACTCAGACCTAACTCAGTCCAACCCCTTTTTTGCTCGCCCATTATTAATCCAACCCGTTTGTGACATGATAACATTTATTTGTTTTTTATCCAACCTATTTTTGACCCGACACGTTCATTTGTCTCCCCTAAAATATGAGAAAATTATATAATATAATTGCCTCCATCACATCATCAAATATTTTTTTTTTTGGTCAGGCAGGAAAAAAAAAATGTTATTCCTCAAGTGTATTCCAAACACCAGGGGGTGCCTCATCCCAAACCATCTTCGTGCCAATCTCCGATAGGTGCCCCAATTTGGCAAGTGAATCTGCCACCGCATTAGCCGTTCTCCTAATATGCCAAAAAGTGACATTCCACGGCTTCCTCATAAGCAACCGAACATCCTCCAAAATGTGAGCTAAGGGGTGCGCATCTGCCCCCCTATTTGTAACAAGGTTGACCACAACTTCGGAATCCACCTCCACTTCAATAAATTGAAATCTCCGATCCCAACTCAAAATGAGTCCCTCCCGGAGTGCAAGTAATTCCGCCACATTAATCGAACACTGGTATAATCGACCACTGAAATTCTTACGAGTAAGACTTCACTCGTAAAAAAATCATTGATAGGGCTGCATCACTTATACATGGGGTTGTAAATAATTTTTCCTAAAGAGATGTAGGGCATGTTTGTTTGGCGTTTCCCATAATTTTTTCGTGTTTGGGAAATGCCAAACAAACATGTTTTCTATTTTTCGAAATAAATTTTTCATCCATTAATTTTCTCAAACTACTCTCTCAAAAGCCAAACAAACAACAATTTTCTTATCTCTAAACAAAACCTATACAAACTCTACTTTGATTTGACATAAAATAACCTATCTCTAACACAATTTATCTCACATAACAAACATAATTTGACATAAAGTTTTGCACATCTTACACCTACAACCCAACTATTCCAAAAAAACCTACACCTACTTTATTTCTCAAATCACTCTCTCAAAACCCAAACAAACAACATTACGCAAATTGAGATTATTTCACAAACCTCCACTACTCTCCCAAACTACTTTCCCAAACGCCAAACAAACAGGCCCGTATGCCCTTACCCTCTCTTGACTATCCAAGTCAAACAATCACCTAGGACAGTTGGATCTGATTGAATCTTAGATTCAGAAGATCCAACGGCCATTATTAACCATAATTTACCTTCCTCGGGAAAAAGAACACCACCTTCGGCCCCGTCTCCTCCAACTGCCAAGACCCACCCCCCCACCCACTTCAAAACTTAGGACACAGTAGTCGTCTCTATATTTTTTTTTCTTTCCCTAAAAATAGTAAATACTGAATTAGAGTATCTGTTTATTTAGCTGCTTCTTCAGAAAGTTGTCAACCTCTTGCTTTTCCCAAAGTCAAAACCCTAGTCAACGACAATGAAGGTGGTGGCTCTAGTCAGTGGAGGCAAGGACAGTTGCTACGCGATGATGAAATGCCAACAATACGGCCACCAGGTTATGCAATCGCCATTTACAGATTTAACAAATAATAATAATAATAATAATAATAATTTTACCTTCAATTTCTGTAATTCAGATAGTAGCCCTGGCGAATTTGATGCCTGTTGATGATTCACAAGATGAGCTTGACAGTTATATGTATCAAACTGTAAGCTTTTTCCCCAAATTTTGAACATTTATTGCTGAAGAGAAATGCCAATAGCCTATACTGTGTATATTTTGCAGGTGGGACACCAGATAGTTGTTAGTTATGCTGAATGTATGGGGATTCCGTTATTTCGGAGGCGTATTCAAGGAACTACCAGGTAAGCATTCATCCAGTTTTTATTTGAGAGAGGCTACAATGCACACTTTTCATGTTTGATTTGATATCCAGAGAAGTATTATTATTGTTATGTTGACTTTCCGTTTTTGATAGGATGATGTTAATTTTAGTTTGGTATTGTGATTTTGATTGCACATTGTTAAGGTTCGGTGATTAGGTTATAGAGCTTACTTGTATAAGGATCAATATTCGCTTAGGTTTATCAAACTCGAGTGTGCCAGTATAAGTGCCTAATTTCTTTGCTAGATGGCACAGAGGAGGCTTGCAACTTTTTTAATAAGTTTGAATTGTTTTTTCTATTTTATTATGAATATTATTTTTATAGTTCAATTACAATTATAATTTTGACTACGAATTTGGATTGTTTTCCCTTCATATTATTGTCCAATATTATTTATATTTGCGCATTAATTCCTTGACATGATTCCTTTCATTAGAGAGTGCAATTCACTCCTCTGACCACATTTAATCCCTCGTTTTTGCATCTAAATAGTTTCGAAAGTAGAGAAACCCGAATGTTTCATTTCCTCAATACCTTATTAGGCCGGAAGGTACTAAATGAAAAGGGAAGCTCAGAATGCTTAAACTCCTACTCCTACTCCTACTCCCACTCCCAAGCTGATACAAACAACCTTGGTTTGTAGGGTGTTATTAATGTCACCTGTTGAAAAAGCTATCGCCCTTTATTAAAGAAATAATATATTACCTATTTTTTCTATGCACTTCAAGAATCCATTTGAAGTAGTTATCTCAAATCTTTGGTTTAGTTCAGCATATTCAGGAAAAAAATGGAAAACCATGATATTTGGATTGGAACCTGACCTAATTTAAACTGGTTGAGCTTGTGGGATCTTGAATCAAGTTCAAACTCGATATATAACATTAGAACTTGGGCTTGAGCTCAAGTATATTTTTTTCGCCTGGTGTGATATTGCACGGGAATGGACAATGTTAATCTTGAAATTTTATCAATATTCTTGTTTTTTTAAGTTGTACAAGTACTCAACTGCTAATTAGTTTTTTCCTAAAGATAAAATGTACAAGTCAGACCTCAATATATTATTATTGTTAACCTGCAAGATATGAACTCAGTGCACGTAATGAAAGTTGGACCATGGCCTGCAAAATATTAAGCTGATGATATTGAAAGTCAAGAAGTCCATAATCTATCTGCTCATCAAGAGAGATCAGGAAAAGCCGACACTTGAGACATGCATAAAGTCATTTAACGATCTGATTCCATTTAAAACTACAGATATGTAGCACATGGAGCTGGGTGTGTGAGGCAAAAACCCCACTAGCTTATATATATAATATATATAGAAAACTTTTAAGAAGGGTAGTCACATATGGCTATAGAATATAAGAAGGTGTAAGAAAATTGATTGATGATCTTATCAGCTTTCACATTACTTTCTATGAAGCTAAATGCTTATTAATAATTGTTATGTTGTTAGTAGCATGAGATAAATATAGACTCTGTGACATTCATTAGTAATTATAATGCACAGATAGCACTTTCACTTAATATGAGTAATTTATCATTTTGGGCTTCACAGACGTAATGATCTTAGCTACAATATGACTCCTGGAGATGAGGTTGAAGATATGTTAATACTCTTAAAAGAAGTAAAACGACAGATACCGTCTGTTTCAGCTGTCTCTTCTGGCGCAATTGCATCTGACTACCAAAGGCTACGAGTGGAAAATGTATGTTCGAGGTTAGGGCTAGTTTCTTTGTCATATTTGTGGAAGCAAGATCAGTCATCGCTCCTTCGTCAAATGGTAAGCTTTATTTTTATCACTTGTAGCAACTACCGATAGTTCTCCAGTATTCAAATTTTAATGTTATTTTCTTTTAGTTTCCTGGATAATAAGAGTAAGTAAATTACTAATTAGTCTTATATTTGTCTTTTTCCAGATAGAAAATGGAATTATTGCTATCACAGTAAAGGTATAAGATGTGTTTATAACTATTCTTATATACAGTTCTGTGTTATTTAGTACACTTCACTCAGTTTTTGTTTGAAATGTAAGATTGACAAATTGATGTCGTAAGTTATAAATTGCAAATTGCCCTAGGTTACATTTACTATTTTATCTGGAGTTTGACTCTTTGTAGATCTGCACAGTCTCAAGAAAAAACGAAATTTTCGTTGTATCAATTTTAATGTGCATCTTTTATATTTCTTCCTCCCATTATCACACAGGTTGCAGCCTTAGGATTGAACCCTTCAAAGCACTTGGGCAAGGAAATCGCCCACTTAGAGCCCCATTTGCACAAGCTAAAAGAGTATGTTATTCTGTCAATCTATAATGTTATCTCCATAGAAATAATTGCTTTGCTGATTTCAAACTGAACAAGTGTGATCTGCTCGTATGTAGCATTTGATCCACCACATGAATAATTATTTTGCTGATTCATCTGACAGGTTGTATGGGGTTAATGTATGTGGTGAAGGGGGAGAATATGAAACCTTAACTCTGGACTGTCCCCTCTTCAAAGTAAGCAGTGTCTCTCCATCTTATCTTGATCTTTCTAAGTATTTACTTTTGATTATGAGAGGGATAGCACGTGCAATCTCTATCCGACTTATGAATCTATGATTTCTAAGGAATCTTTAATTGATCCAATGGTTAGCTTGCTTTTGTTCCCTACTTCCATATAAAGTATTAACCTATAGATTTTTTCCAGAATGCTCGAATTGTGCTAGATAAATTTCAAGTTATCTTACACTCACCAGATCAAATAGCTCCTGTAGGGGTCCTTCATCCTTTGGAATACCATTTGGAAAAGAAGTTAGAGCTAGCCTCTCCTAGTGATAGTGAAAAAAGCAATGAAGTCACTTTTGGGGAATTAAATTCAGTACATGAAGTGCTGGGAGACGGGCTAGATATTGGTGAATCCCCATGTGAGAAGAGTTCTGTGGTTTCTGATTTAGCATACACAAATCAAGAACTTCACATCTCAAAATCTAGAAAGGATGATACATTTTCCATTTCTTGCTGGTTACAAGATGCCTCTAAAACCTCAACAGGTATGAAATTAGTCGATGGACAAAGTATTCTATGATAGTAAGTTTTGCATTTTTCTTTCTTGAATGCACACTTTCTCATTTGTTTTATCTCCTCCTTGATTTGGTTTGAATTTTATACATGTCTCAGTTGTGGAAGTTCATAATCATTGTGCTTTCACCTTATTTAATAGATTTGCCAAAGGACTTGGAGGTGGTTTTAACAAAAATGGAGTTGCTCCTTGTAAACTATAATTGTTCTTGGGAGAATGTTCTTTATATTCATCTATATATTGCCAACATGAATGAGTTTGCTTTGGCAAATGAGGCATATGTGGGATTTATTCGTCAGGAGAAGTGTCGTTTTGGTGTACCTTCACGTTCTACAATTGAGCTTCCTCTACTTCAAGTTGGTTTGGGGAGGGCATATATTGAAGTCATGGTGTCGAGTGATCATACCAAAAAGGTTTTGCACGTTCAAAGTATTTCTGAGTGGGCTCCTAGTTGTATTGGTCCGTACAGCCAGGTTAGACATCTTAAAAATTCTGGAAACAATCATTATATGAATCTTTTGGTAGTCAACAGTTTTCTTTTCTTGTTTTTCCTTGCAACATTATACTTTATTCCTCGGTGGAGATCATTGGGACTTAAAATATATGGATACATGGCTTTTACTTGATTGATCCTTATTTTTATACTTTTCACGAGATCCATGAACATCTACCATGCTCAACTAAAGAAAAATGACGTGATTTAATGTCTCAAGGAAAATTGTAGACTATATAACCTATTAAAAACCAAGAGTAAAGTTATTGTTTATCAGTCTTTAGTCCCTCTTAAGCATCTCAATGTAGTCTCCGTTCCCTGTATACATATGTGTGTCTTTAATAAGTTTTCTTATTCGATCTATATCTCTTCATAACTTAGTAAAATAAATAACTATGAAGAAGAGTTTATGGGTTTCCATTGGCTTGATATCTGAATTATGCTTCCATATTAATGGACGACACATGCAGTGTGAAAAAGATTTGCAGACTTTCTTATCTTCAGTTTACTCACAGAGAGCGATATACCCCTCCTATCCATGAACTGTATACAAGGCAGAGAAGATAGGAACAGTCAATAAACGTTGCTTTGTGGTCCATTTGCTTCCCTCGTCTTCGTGTTAGAAAAACTGTATTTTCTATAAGGATTAGCAAATTCACGTGGTCATGTAACCTCTTTCTTGGTATCTCCCGCTTAAGAGTTTGCATCGATGTTATATACAAATTATTTAGTACGGCCATTCTAATATGTGTAGCAATATACCAATATTTATCAATCACTGGTTGCTTCTTGACTGTTCTAGAGGATTGGTATCATTAGTTCCAATATTAAATAGAAAGAGAAAGGCAATGGTTTTGCTTCAGCTAATGGAAATTTTACTTTGTAGTCTTAATCTTCTTTTCACTTAATAAATTTAGCGGTAGCTTCAGCAGTCCGTAGGGTTGTGCTGCTGCTTAATGCATCCTGGAAGAAAACTACATTCAAGTTGGCCTTGGATCAAATAGTATTTCTTTCTTAATTAACCACATTCCTCATTTTTCCTTGTCAAACCAGATGAAATTCCGATAGCTCTTCTGACACATGAATTGATAATAAAAAACAGAATTCCATATTTTCTTACAGATTTATTTTTCTGTGTTCTACTAGAATTATCGCAAATAAGCTACTGTTCCATTTTGAGTGGCCATCGAGATCCTCGAAATGCATCAGTTTTCTCCTCTCGCACTATGATGTAATTTTTTTTTTTTACTTAACCAATACACAGCAGTGTAAATAAGAAGTTTGGTTATATAGAAAGATAACTTCAGATAATTGGCACAAACAGTTACCAAATTGGACTTTGTTCTACTTGCAAATATAAATAGCAGAATTATGTGATCTTTGTTTCATTGACATATCCTAAATTCACAACATGTAGAAATGATGTGCAGTAAAGACATAAAATTTTGGTTATGATGAGGTTTAACATAAGGTTTGTTTAAGCTGGAATGTGGAATCAGATTTCAGTAATAGCTGTTACAAATTAAAAAATGCAAATCTGTTAGAGATTCTGTCATTGATGCTCATGAAAAACTCTAGAAGTTTTTTCATTTAATTCCATCAGAATTAAATGTTATAAATCACACATCTATTTCGTTTGCTGCTGAGTAGTTAGTAAGTTGAAGTTTTGATAAGCTAAAGACCTTCTAGAAAGGGCAGACAGACATTTAGCCTTGTATTTGTGTCTGCTAAGTGCGTTAGATGGTAAATTCTTTTGGAAAGGATATATTGCATGTACAAAAAATCTGTGTATAATCTATACTTTGAAACTTGGTTTTTGTGGTTAAAAACTGCTTCCCGGTGAGACATGAGTTTTGTTTGGAAGTTGCAGCTTGATTGAAGCTTATTAATTTTTGTTATACATATGTTCCAGGCAACCTCACACAAGGATGTTTTATACATGGCTGGCCAGTTGGGGCTTGACCCACCAACAATGTTGCTTTGTGATAAGGGTCCTGCACTTGAGCTTGAACAAGCACTGAAGAACGCTGAAGCTGTGGCAAAATGCTTCAATTGTTCAATATCCAAGTCTGCTATTGCCCTTGTCATTTACTGTTCGATATCTTTGAACTCATCAGACATAGTTGTTGAGAATCAGATGGATATTTGTCTCAAGCAAATGAAGTCGCAGTTAGACAGTGGAAGCAGGTCCAACGGGCCTGTAATAAATGATCCCGTCATTTTATACATTCTTGTTCCTGATCTGCCTAAAAGGTGACCTATCCACCCGATGCTTATGAGTTTACCATGACAGTATATTTGACCACAAGTCTAAAGATACTGTAACATTTTGTCGAAAGAAAATTATTCGACATTCAGACTTAACAAACTCATCAAATTTATTACCTTAAGATATTTGTTCAAGCAATATTAGTCTAGCATATTACACTACAAATGAATAAATGACAATTTTTTGTTTTTGTCTTACAGAGCTTTGGTGGAAGTAAAGCCCCTGCTTTACACTGGGGAGAATATTGAAACTGAAACTGATGTTACCAAACATAATTTATATGTCAGACAAGATTATTGGGGATTTCAGCATGAAAGCTGGCATAATAGTTGTCTTCAGAAATGCATTATTAGTGGAAGAATGTGTACATCAGTCATATCAGTCACAAGGGAAGTTGCAGCAAAGATTTGTTCTCAGATTTCTGATCTTGCTTACAATGAATCAGAGTGTAAAGCTATTACGGACAAACAAATTGTAAGAATGTCTCAATTCTGCATCCACCTTCTTGATAAAGTCCTTCTGGAGAATGATTTCTCCTGGGGTGATGTAATGGTAAGTTTTTTCTCCCTCCACTTTGCATTCTTTTCCTCTTGGTCACTCAATAGTTGTGCATCTTCTCTTTCTCTTCTATAGTTTTTCGCTTTGCACTACCTGCAATTGTTATCATGTTGTTATATTTGATTGCTTGTTTGCGTAGATAAATAATTGTGTGTTTTCCCTTGATGATAGCTCTTTCATTTAATATTATCTGTCTCCATGTTCGAATCTTATTTTTTCAAATGCACCATTTATGAACATTTGTATATTATAATCTACAGTCTCCTTTTTTGTGGATGCTTCTTAAACTTTCTGCATAAGAATTGTATTTCATATGATCTGTCTTCTATTGAGAGATGCTGAAAAGACATACCCGACCCCATTTTCTCTGCCTGGCACACTTCATTAGACAAGCATAGCAGTTAATATCCAATATGCAGACTTTTAAATTGCATATGGATTGATGGGTTTGAATTCTGAATATGGATTTGAGTTTTTACTTAATTGAATTTGTCAATTCTAATGTTAAATGGCAAAATAATAAAGAAGACTATTTAACATTTGAATACTATAGATTTTCTGTAGACAATCACTTTTGACTGGTGACTAATTTTTGGAGGTTCTCTGATGCATCACAGTTGAAAACATTCTGTTTTATGGTTTGTGGGTTTGGAAATATACCATTGGTGTTCAAATCTGTGTTTAAAAGCTTTGGCCTTTGACGTTGGGAAAATATAGCGATTCTTGCTTCACATTACAGAAACCTATGAAAATAATCTATTTTTACCTACTTCTGGGCTTCAATAAGCTATTGACAGTTCTGATTTTTCCACTTCTCTCATTCATACTGTATTGTTTGCAGAATTTACGGATATATTTTGCAACGAGCCTTGGCATTTGCCATGAAAAAATGTCAGGAATCTTTACAAATGTATTTGAAGAATTTGGTCAGATAAGCAGAAGAATTGATAATGATAAGGGGCCAATATTTAACCTTGTTCCGGTCCTGGGTGCTGGGAAGTTAGCAACATCTCTGGACGATATACTTACCTGTGAACTATTTGCTAGCAAATTATAGCACACATTTCTTGGATGAGCTATTACCTTTTATATACATCATCTATCAGGTAACAAGACACTAATCAAAGTTGACATAATATGTCCAATATGCTTCTGTAAATTGTTCTTTTGAATAAATTATATTATGATATTTATGTTATTTAATCATTATTGAATGTATATTTGCATGGTTCAAGTATCATTGAACCTAGCTAAGGTGAATTATCAAAAAAAGAAAAGAACTAGCAATAGCTGAGGTCATAGTGTTCGAGTTCTACCAAAAGTACTGAGTATTTGTTTAATGATGTTTAGATTTTTGTTACGTATTTATTTAGTTAGTACTTAGTAGGAGCATCTCAAATGTTATTTGCTATATTAGGGTTGCTATCTTGCTATACAAAAATAATTTACAGTGCTTCTTTCATTTCCTATTTCAAAGTTAGAATCTTTTGTCGGTTGTGAGATATCTTGCTTCTCTTGGTTGGTAGGATATCGCTTAATACCCTCCACCAAATATTAATTGTCTCTCTTGTAAGTTGACATTCCAAAGCCTTTTCCAGATTAGATCCGAGTTGCGTAGACGCTTGACTTGGAGTATATGTTCATATGAGTTTTTCCGATTCATGATCTGAATAGATCCATATCTTTTGAATCTCTCTTTTGATGTTAACTTGGACACGAGGGCTTTAGCAATCTATCTGAGTACGACTCCTATGCTTGCTTGGCAGAGGCATTTCTCTTTTCATCTTGTTCACTAAACGCTGCATTTCTTGATTTGGGTTTACATAATGATAACCATAAATGACTTAGTCTGTGACTACGTTCCTTCAAATCCAGCAAGCCAAGAATTTCAGCTTTTGTTTAGGCACTAGTATTTGAGCTTAACTGAATTGAGGATTTGCTTCTATTCATCCATTGACTTAACCAACTTCAATATTAATATGCAATAGAAGCTTGAGCATCCTCTCGAGTAGCTCTACAAAATATCAACAAATCATCATTATAGAAGATAGATAATTGGACTAGATCTAGATTACTCCCCTAATAAAACTGGAATTTTCTGCTTGAATAAAATTCTGGATGGATCTGCATAAATTAATAAAAACACATGGTGAAAGATGACCTTCCTATCTAATTCAACGGCTAGGCTTGAAGAATGCAAAAAAATTGTTTTCTCGAGGGCACTCGGGTCTTAAGTATGATTTCATCCGTTTTAGGAAGTGTGGACACATTACGTGAGAACTTCTTTTAGTATGTTCTTTAAGTAAGCTTAAGTATGATTTCATCCCTTTTAGGAAGTGTGGACACATTACGTGAGAACTAGAACTTCTTTTAGTATGTTCTTTAAGTAAATTGTCTCCTTCCAAAGGTTTCAAAATTTTGTATATAAATTCATATTCAAATGTGGCAGGAGACAATTAACTTAAAAAGAACAGCACCTATTCCTAGACAATTGAACAATGAGCAAACATTACATACTCACATTTACTTTGAGGCAGTATTCAACTTCTTTATAAGTGAAAGCAACAGAAGAAGGATGTCTTTAACATTAATTCTACATCTCTGGATATACAAGCATTGGCATTTGTATTATTTTGCCTATTCTACATAAATATTGAGCTTCTACTGCAACAACTTAGACCTCTATACTACTATAATTTTATTGTCATATTTATTACTAATAATATGCTGCTAGATGTGCTAATTGAAACCCTGTGTAGAACTAAAACTTGTAATACAAATCTCAATTTCTAGACAGTTTTCTCAATCTCTTTACTTTCCATTTCAACATCAACAATACCACCACCTCCTCCAGTCCCTTTATACCTATACCATTTAGAGCACACAAGAAAGTACCCAAAATTCAACACACACAGACCAGCAACCATGTAGTAAAAGTAATCCAACCTCCCTTTATTAAGATCCTCCGGAAGCCAATTCCCGGTCGATGAACCCTCAGTCGAACTATGCACAATTGATATCAAGAACCCATTCAAATAACTCGCTGCCGCCATTCCACAAAAGAAAAACGACCCCGCAATACTCCTCATATTCTCCGGAAACTGCTTGTAAAAAAACTCCACTTGTCCTATAGCACAAAACGCCTCCGCCAGCCCTGCTATCGACAACTGTGGTATAAGCCACAAAGCCGACATTGATGAAATATCGCCCCTATTTGAATGAACTCTCATGGGGCTTGATATAGCTAACGACCTTCTCTTTTCCTCGACTAATGCTCCAACTATTGACTCGATTATTGTCAAGAAGATGCCAATCCCGATTCTTTGGAGGATCGTTATGCCTCCTTCTTTGCCCGTGAGTCTACGTAGAAACGGGACTATGACTCGGTCGTAAATAGGTACCCAAAGGGTGAGAGTTAGCATTGAAAAGATAGAGTAAGTGGCGGGTGGGATTTCGAAGTTTAAGTGGCCAATGTGCCTGTTTGATTGCATTGCTTGGAAGACTATGTATTGTTGTTTTTCTCCGACGTGGTATAGAATGGCCGCGGCCCATATGGGGATTACCCGAAGCACGCATTTTACTTCTTCTATTTGTTGTACGCTGCAGAGGCTCCATGGATTTGTAGGGGATCCATCTGGTTTTATTTGGTCTTGTGATGTAATGATTGCAGCTTTGTCTAAGAAACTGTTAAAAAATGTAAAGAGTAGTTTTTAGTTTTTGAGTACATTACACATAATTTAACTCTTTGAGAAAGGCAACATTATATAATCAGTGTGACACGGTAGGATGTTTGGCACTTCTGGTCCCGTGCTTTTATGAAATATTTTGCATTTTTGGTCCTATTGTCCCCCATTTTTTTTTTGATTCGAGACCGAACATGCAAAAGTGAAGTAGTCCTATTGGGAAAAAATGTACAAAAACTATTTAATGGGACCTATGATGCAATTAATGGAGAGCCTTAACCGAAAGTACGTAATTGAAGAAATTGGGTTGGATTCACATATAACTTTGATAGTAAAAAAAAAAAAAAACCTTAAAAATTCTGTAGTTATTATTAAATACTTCCTAGGCCATAAAAAGTGGGAAGATCTAAAATATTTTCTCAAACTTTCTTCAACCAAACATGCTCAAAAAAATAATGTCGATAACCAAACCAAACACGTGTCAGAATTTCTTGGACATACATTTTTTTTTGAGATAAGATAAGCGGTAAATTTAACAATGGACATTGTCGACATAAAATTCAAAAGCAAGGCACGTTTAAAAAGATTTGGTAATTGACAATATCTATTATTTTTTAGATTAATTGTTCTTCTTAACAATTCAAATATCTTGTTCGATCTTCAGATTAATTGAGAATATTATCAGTTGTAGATTAAAAAGCAAGAGCGAGACACGTGTTACGAAATAAAAAAAGCAAGACAATACACGATTGAACAGATAGGATATGGAGTATATCCTAAAAATAAATGTTGAAGTATTAATGTACTGATTCAATATTTTCTATTCTACATACGAAAATTTGAGAAATTTGAGATTTGTCTCAAATTCTGAACCATGATAGTCACTCTATTTACCACAACAATGACATTATAATTCTATAATAAATTAGGCATTAAACTACTCCATATAGTAAAACCCACATTTGTGAAGGTATTCCATTTTTTATTTGAGAGTTGAAGGTATACCATTCAAATTTGGACAAAATCTAGTGTCAACATAAATTTATTTAACAATTCAAACTTTAACCCTTAAATTTAAGGCTAAACGAGTCTGAGTGGCGTTTTGAACAACATTTTGTTTAAGCTTTGTTTGAATATCATGTTGAACTTCAATCGTGTTTGAGCTTGATTTGATTATTTAACGAATTAAGCATGACGAACCAAGCCCAAACGAGATTTTATCGATGAATTCAAATTGAGTATTGAATAACTTTGTTTGATTTCTAACCATGCCAAATGCATTAAATACAGGTTAGATTCCACTTAAACCCTTCTAACTATTTCTAGTTCCTACTTTACCCCCAAATATCAAAAGTATTACTTTATCCTTCCAACTATCTTCAATTCACTATATATACCCTCTCATTCAGTTATCCTTCATGCTTAAATAGATTGTTGTTTTCAACAAATTTTCGTCAAAATGCCATTAAGAAAACACCTGAAATTTTCTATTTTATCCTCATTTCTATTTAAACACATTTTTACGGTAGCTGGGGAAATTTAATTTGCGGTGATGTGAAAAAAATTAATAATTTAGTTCAACTGAAACTAATAAGATAATTAGATGAGGCAAAGTGATATAGTTGATAATTGAAAAGAAAAAATGAACATAAGGTCAAAATAGTTAAAGGGGGCAAAGTTGAATTTAGTCTTAAATTTATTTAGCTATATTAGATATAAAATTCCTATAACCCCTTCAAACTAAAATCATAGATTTATAAAGTAAAATACCCATGTCTTTTTTTTTTTTTTTTTTTTTTTTAATCTTATCTTCATTCTAGGTAATTGAGATTCATGATTCATGATTCTTCAATTTTTTTTTTCATGCTTCTTCCTATTTTTGACTGATGTAGATAGTCAAAAGCTATTTACTGATATAAATTGACTCTACGAAGTTACCATTAGACCAAATGTGTCTGGAGTCCTACTTAGAACTGTACACATTGTTAATTTAGAAAGGACAAGATTCAAATTTAATTAAACTTGACAAAATCTAGGTGTATTTAGAAACTCCAAATAATATTCTCATCTTGTTATAATATATGAATTAAATGGTTATTGTCACAAAGAAAAGAGGGCAAGAAAAACAAAATATGAAAAGGACTATTTTTATTATTATTATTTAATCTTTTTTAATAAATTGTTTATTAATTTTATTTCCCAACCTTTTCGGAGCCTAACATCCTCATAATATGCACCCACACTCTTAAAATGAAAAATGAAAGAAAATGATTGATGGCATTTTGAGAATAAAAATCTCTTTTAAATTAATACTAGTTGAAGTATAGTATACCTGAATTGGTCCGAGTAGGCAAGCTTGGAATTAATAGACTTGACCGGTACATAATCAAAAAGCCCAACCCACGGTTGCTCCGGCAACTTCAGCCGCCTCTTCTTGGCGGCAACCACCACCACTTGCACTATACTCGTCAACGGACTCCCCTCCGGCTTTACCCTCACATATATTTTCGTCGCCATAAAGAACAAAAAACACGAAATAAGCATGAAGATTGTGGGTATCGCAAGTCCAATAGACCAACTCACGTCAGATTGCACGTAAACTACTAACGTAACCGACACCATTTGTGCAAAAGTTAACGTGAAAAAATACCAATTGAAGAAACTGTCAATTCCCCTTTTTCCCGACTCCGTATTCGGATTAAACTGATCCGCCCCAAAAGCTAAGTTACACGGTCGAATTGCTCCCGCGCCCAAAATCATTAGCCCAAAACCCATTAATAGAAATGACAGTTGCCATGGTGTAGCCTTTATGCAGTGGCTGTCTTGGGGCCCACAATGAGGTGGGTGCATATTTTTGAATGCAGCGGTAAGAGTTATCACTAACAAGCCCTTTAATAGAAACAAAACCAAGTTACAAATAAGTTCATGTCCACCTTTTGCGACGGATTTTATGTTTAGCGGCAGTAAAGCTATGTTTGATTTTTGAATTCTGGTTTAAGAAAAATGTGTTTTTTTTTGTATTATTCATTTTCATTTTTCTTATCAATTTGCTCACTGAAATCCAAAAATCAAACATAACTTAAGAGAATACAAATTTACTTACCAAAAAGGAGGCGATTGAGCCGAAACCAAGAGTCTTGTAGCGACCGAAATAAGTGTCGCAAAAATAAGCGCCGAGTAAAGTAGCAATGTTGGTGGTGCCATTGAAGACATTAAGAAGAGTTGTGGCGGAAATGCGTGACATGTTGAAAACTGTAGTGAGATATACTTGTAGATTTGATAAAGTCCCAATTGCTCCAAGCTTCTCAAATGTCTCATTCCCTTTTGTATATTTTGGTAACAAAATCAACAAAAGAAAATGTTAAAATTAAGAGGAAAAGGGAAAAAAAATAGTACAAAATCTTGTTATTTTACCTATAATGAATGGCATAGCTTTGATTCCTCTGTAATTGATCTCTGGCTCTTCATCTTCAGCTTGAGTTGTAATCTCTTTTGTTTCCATCGTCATTTAATTGTCTCCGGCTTCGATTTCGACTCGTAAAGCCTTTAGACAAAAATAATACTCACGCTTCTGATGAGATTCACAGAAAATAATTAGTCGTCCATTTGTTCATGGACTGTCCACCAATAAATAATGGTGTATGCCAGGGTGCATGTGTACCTGTCTTTTTAGGTGGACCACATTTTTGACAAGAAGAAGATGATAAAAGGGAAGATGACAATTATTTAATTTTAATAACATGACAGATTGACAGGAGAAAAGGGAAGATGAGAGGAAGACAAAATAAAGTGGGAAAGGAAGAAAAGTAGACGGATTTTTCTTCCATAAGATGATAAAATTTAAGTGCAACAATGATTGTCCATTTGAGTTTGATGAGAGTGGAAATCTTTGTGGTATTGAAAACCTTATGAGAGACATTTGTAATTTCATTAAACATGGCTTCAGAATGTAATTATCCATAAATTAACTAAATGAACTATTTTTTTTAGAGGAAAACTAAAGGAACTATTGAAAATAAATAAATTGTCATCTAGAGCATATATGAAATCCCTACAAATTTGAAAATATATCAACCACCCGAATATATATTAACTAGAAAATTCTAGCTCGGAATACATCTACTACTTAAGCATAACTTAAGACATATTTATTGATGTTTTTTTTATGGTTGATATTTTTATTTTTTAATGTTACCCTACCAAAGCCAAGTGTGAATAATTTAAATTATAATATTTGGTACACCAAATGTGAATAATTTAAATTATAATATTTGGTATCAATAAATATCAAAGAAAAAACTATTGTTGAATGACATAGTCTACGGGGTAGGTGCATCACTTCAAGGAGATGATTTAGCTTGGAAGACTGGTCTATGATGTGGATATATCACTTCCAAGAAATCAATAATTTAGCAGTGATCAGAATCGTCGGGTTGTTTGTTTCGTTTTTTTAGAGAATATCTTTATTCTCTTTAAAAAAAATAAAAAAATAATATTTTTGCTTTCAGAAATAAACTTACATACTATCAGTTTTCACAAATAAATCTCATCTTTAAAAAAACTCTCTCTAAAAAACATACACACAAAATTTTGAAATTTGAGTCCATCAAAATCGAAGTGTTTTTATAAAGCAAAGTTCAAATAGTTTGTCAATGACATCAAAGCTAAATTACGTTTGATGCTAGATTAAGTTGTTAATTGTAAAGATGCTTCGAACAAGATCAAAGTATTCTTCTTGAAGAATATAATCATGGGATTAACAAAGATTGTACTTACGTTTATTTAATATTTAAATTTGAGAAATTATATTCTTGTCTTATAAATTTCAGGATCATAAATTTTGTTGCTATAAAAGTATATATTATAGTCTTTTCATGCCTCAAAATCAAGTTTAGATGTAATTTTACAACGCGAACAACACTACAAGACTTATGAAATCGCATTATCCTTTCCCGTTTATATGTAGGGAAATCATATAGAGCCAATTGGAACAAAATATTTCATACTTGTATCATTTAACATCATATATTACTATAAGCTAGTACAAGCTAGTTTGGCACTACACAATGCAAAATTTCATCTAAACTAATGGTTTTTTAGGATCAATTTTCTACACAATGCAAAAAACTCCTCATATTATCCGAAAACTGCTTGTAGTAAAATTCCACATGCCCGATCACAACAAACGCCTCCGACTAATCCAGCTAATACCATTTGAGGAATTAACAAATTACCCGACATGGACAAAATTGCCCCTTTTCGTGCAACCATGCCTAATGTCGGCCTACTTAAAGCCAATGTTCGCCTATAGTTTTCCACCAATATTGCTGAAACAATCATTGTGAATCCCGCGAAAAATAATCCAATCCCAATTCTATGAAGCAATGTGATTCCCTCTTCTTTTCTTGTGATTCTTCGGAGGAAGGGTACGAGAATCCTGTCGTAGAGTGGGATCCACAAGGTGAGGGACCATGCCGAATACGCTGAAAGTTGCGGCAGGGATCTTGAAACCGTTGAGGGCCCCAACTATGTGCCTGTCGGTTTGGATGGTTTGGAATACTACGGGTGTGTTTGCAAACTCTGTCAAATAAGCTGTAGCTGGAGCTTATGAGTAAAGTACAATCAGAAACACCTCAAGAAAAGCTTACAACTTATGAACTTAAAATAATTTATTTTGAGAGAAGTTAAAGCTAAAGTTAATCTCTCAAACATCAAATTGTTGCGTTCAAGGTCAGAAAAGTTCATAAGTTGTTTCCAAAAGAGTTTGCAAACGCACCCTAAGTAGGTTTGCATTTGGGCTAAAACTATGAAGTATATGATACCGGCTATCCAAATTGGGATCACTTTTACGACACATTTAACTTCTTCAACTTGTTGCAAACTGTGAAGTGTCCATGGATTGGTGGCGGATCCATCGGAATTGATTTCATCTTCGGGTGTTAGAATTGCTTCTTTATTCAAGAACCTGAAATTATAATCCAAACTTTGTTAGATATGACTTTGCTTAGTCTAGAGTTGTATGCAAAAAAACTCTGTATTTTAATTGGCATATATATAATCTATATCCTGCCTATTCATATACATGTATCATCACTACAAGAAAATTAAGCTTAAGTGACAAAAAATTAAGTGATAATATGAAAGTTGTCGCTCTTTATATACATTTAGTGATAAAAATATAAAATGTTGTCATAATAATAATGGCAAAAATTCATTTTTGGCTCCATAGAACTAGGCGTTTTTCAATTTTGGTACCATGGTGTCGATTTTGGTACCAATTCTAACTGGCTTTTTCAATTTTGGCACTTCCGTCAGTTGACCGTTAAGTCAAAAATGATTTTTTGCCAATTTCCCTCACCAATTACTTCCAATTCACAATTTATCCCACTCGCATTTTAATAATAATAAGAATAAGAATAATATTAATAAAATAGTACAAAAATTATATTAAAAAAAATATTTGGGTACACAATAATAATAATGGTTGTAATAATAATATTTTTTTTGCTACACATGTTATCATCAAACCATTAACTCATTGACTCAACTTCATCCAACAATTCATCTCTTTTTTATGATGACAAAACATTCAACTAAGAACGTCTTCTAAGTCTTCAGTTTGGTCTTTACTCAAAGATGAAAATCACTTGGCTGAATAAGGATATACGATTATCTTCTGTTATGAATTTCCGCTTATCAGTTGTATCCTTCTTTCAATTGTAAGTTGCCTCCTTTTCATTTTCTTCTTTCTCTTCTTCTCCTTATTATTCCAATAATGGAGACGTTACTTAGATGCATTGCTTCTTCTCATTTTGAAGAGTTAGAAGCGATTCTTTTTTTATTCCTTTTACATCGTTCGAAATTATATAAACAACTTTTAAACCATATTTGAAAGTCGGGTCGAGATAATAAATGAACAAATCAATGGACTGCATTGATGTGCTATACAAAAAATATATGAATAAAATAATATAGAAACTAATATTATAATAATGGTGACAAGTGCAATAGTGACAAAATATGTTTTTATGTTGTCACTAATAGCTATTAATGACAAATATATGGTGACTTAAGTTGTCACTATTGACAATTATCGACACTCTTTTAGTGACAACCTAGTGTCAATAAATATTGTCACTACGGTTTAGGACAACTTTTTAGTTGTCACTTTTGGGTTATCGCTAAATGTCAATAGTGACAACTTTTTTACAATGCTTGTCACTAGTATGTTAATGAAAACCATTTTAGTGACAATATTTGAGCTCTTATCACTTAATATATATAAGAAGTGACAACTTTAACATTGTCACATAAAATTTATCACTAAAATTTAATTTTTTTTGTAGTGCATTGAGACTTATCTAGATAGCAAGTGTCATATAATCGTGCGATTAAATGCGATGATGATTATTTTTGGTAAATTGACGTCTAAGTTCTAAATGATTATTTTTGGTAAATTGACGTCTAAGTTCTAAGTTACTATATTGCCTTGTGAATAAATGTCACTTTAGTGTTGTATATTTATTATTTTAACAACAAAAATAATTAATAATATTTTTTTTTCTTCCAAATGATATCACAATTTTTTTTGTCCAGCTAAATTTTACGAAACAAGAAAAGTCATAGTATACTTTGATTTTTTTTTACTATGAGATATTGAAGTGATAATAATATTATTAAGAGATTGGATGATGTTCCAATTGTTCCTAGCATCTCAAATGTCTCATTACATGCCATTATTTGAATTTGAAGGAGAAAATTAAGTTAGTACATATGTTGATATGTATGAATAAATTGTGTATGAATTTAATTCACCTATAACAAAAGGCATGGATTTGACTCCTCTATAATTTGGCTGTTTTTTGATAGATAAAACCATTTCCTGATTCTTTTTCTTCTCCATGGTTATAGCAAAAGGAAAACCGCTCTTCGTTCTTTTTAATGCTTAAATGACTAGATGCTAACTATGTTTGGCACTTATTTTTGTTGATTTTTTTTTGGGTACAACTTATTTTTGTTGATGAATATACTGAAGTTGTGAAAGTGATGCCAAACTATTTATATAAAGAAGACATATGTGAACCTCACACGCTTCGGACTTCTATGATGACTTCAATTATTAGAGAAAGTGTGAAAATTTACGAGTTCCTCTCTTGATTGGAGGGTTATCGACATCCATATTTTAATTCTGCATGGATGATGTGAGGTTTTTGGGATAAATGAAAGAAATTTTCCATGTTACATGAAACATACATGAAACTGTGAAGTGAAATATTATTACATAAAATTTTCTCTATATTTCAAAATATTCAGCATAAAATTCCTTATTGAAATGTTTATTGCATGGAATTACCATGTATTATTAAATATTCAACACATAACACCCATCGTACAAATCTTGACAACCTATTTCGTATGTATGGGGAATTTCGTGTCGGAAGATTAATAATACATAGAGATATTATGCAATAAACATTTTGTATAATATTTTTTCGTGTAGATTTTGCATAAAATAGGGGAATATCTTGAAATTTCCTCGAGATTTATAAAGAAAATCTATTTTTTCAATCTAAACAAAAGTTTAATGTATTTGCAGATGTCTTGTGATTGGTCACTCTTTTAAGTGTGTTGTCTAATCACAAATAAGTATATATATATATTGTGTTTACCGTGTGAATATTTGAATGTAATTTGAACTTTTTTCTAGCACGAGATTAGTTACGAACTTGGTATTTTAATGGACGGTGCTCAAACGAGCTTAAATATAATTTGGAACGATCCCATACCGAGTAGGTTGACCCCGAGTAGGTTGATAATCAAGTAAAACTCGAATTGAGTTTCAAAAGTTCTTAAAATAATAGATACATGTTAGATATGAAAAATAAGTTGAACTAAACAAAAATGACCATACTCAAGTTGAATATCTAGTATGATTTTCAAGTTTGAACAGAGGTATTTATCCGTTTTGATTGATTTATAAGCTTCATTTGTAGTATTGTTTTATGAGTAATATAAAATTCATTCGTATAATAGAGTTATTGATCTTGAAACGTTAAAAATCACACTCTAGTAATATGGATTTATTATAGAATAATTTTCACAAAATTGTAAAAGTCATTTCCGTTAAAATAAGTTTTTCAAAATTAAAATTAATAAAATTATAATTACAATCTACTATTTACCAAGAAAAAATTAATAAAATGTAAAAAATGCATTTTCGAAACTAAAATATTAACATATAATCCATTGTATCAGAATATATAACAACACTACAAAAAAATTAAATTTTAGTGATAAAATTTTATGTGACAATGTTAAAGTTGTCACTTCTTATATATATTAAGTGACAAGAACTCAAATATTGTCACTAAAATGGTTTTCATAAATATACTAGTGACAAAAATTATAAAAAAGTTGTCACTATTGACATTTAGCGATACCCCAAAAGTGACAACAAAAAAGTTGTCACTAAACCATAGTGACAATATTTATTGTCACTAGGTTGTCACTTAAAGGGTGTCGCTAATTGTCAATAGTGACAACTTAATTCACCATATATTTGTCATTAATAGCTATTAGTGACAACTTAAAAACATATTTTGTCACTATTGCACTTGTCACCATTATTATTATGATAAAATTAATATTTTTATCACTAAATACATACAAAGAGTGACAACTTCCACATTATCACTTAACTTTTTGTCACTTAAGCTCAATTTTCTTGTAGTGCAAGTAGAATTAAGCGTACTTTTTTAAGTGACATATCACCTAGGGCTCTCGATATTGTAAGGCCGACCTAAAAACCACAACTAAATCAAACTCACCTAAAGCATGTTATGACCTTCATCATATTTCTGCACCACGAAAAATATACATGAACACAAATCTTTGAACGCGTTGCTTGTTGTCTGACAATCTTTGTTGTTTATAGCAATGAAAATTTCGAATAACTGACAATTCCTTGAATTGTGAATTATCATTGCTAGATTACAATTGTGTCGCTTTTCTTCTTTATTTAAATCACACAATATGATACACATGTTAAATATATATATAGAAAAAAAGGTTAAAAAGATAAAATGTTCTTCTAAGGGCCAACGGTTAAAAATTTGATAATTCAGTATATTTAATAATTTTTTAATAAATTTTGTATCATCAATGAGGTCGTAGCCTAAAGGTAATTACAGACAAACTGACAAAGTTGAGGTCCAGGACCAAGAGATCCTTGGTTCAACTCCCAGTAATGTGGGTATTTGCTACTACTAATGTTGATATTTATTCTAGTTTATTACAAGTATTTAGTAGTTGTTGTTATAAAGTATACATTAATGTGGATGTCCAAAGGTCTTGCAACCATGCACTTAATTACACTTTGATGGAAAGACTTATAACTCATGTATTGAAGACAATAGTGAGGCCATTAGTGTGGGTCTTGAATCTCTTGACCATTGATTGTATACTTATTCCTATAAATTGATCTATTGTGAAATGTATGCAATACAAGAATAAGAATGAATAAAAATTTCCCTACTTTACTTTCTTTTCTATACTTAAATTTTAGTTCTTGTTTGTTATTCTTTTAATTTCATAATAGTTGTCTAATATTTGCAATTCTTTGTATTTTGATATTTATCGAAATGATTTCTGACGTAATGATTAATGATGAATGTATTTAAAAAAAATTGTATCTAAAACTTGCGGATCTAAATGAGAGAGTTTTTCTCCTAATGAAAACCACTTTTGGTAAATTAAATATGAATTTTTCTTGATTTCTGACATCCAACTCTCAATGTCATAATCACTTTTGATTAAAAAAAAAAATTTAATCTGGCATGTTGAAGAAAAATATGTGCTTTTATTATCGATTTTCCGACATCTAAATAGTTAGTAGCATATTACTAACACTATTACTAATAATTAGTATTGTTTTAAGTATTTATTTATTCGGGTTTCACACGAGTTGAGTCTTCTTAAACTTAATTTCGACTCATAAATGAATCGAGTTTAGTACAATAGCTCAAACTCAATTCAAAACAATTATTCGATCGAGCTCGATGAACTCATATATAATCGGGCTGAGTCAACAAACTTCGAGTAGGGCACCTAATTCAACAGACAGTCCTTTGCTCATTCTTCAAATAAACTTTCCAATCACCGTAGGTCAGTTCTAATCTTGAGTTAGTAATCGTTGTACGAAATATAATTAATAAATTAGAAAAGAGAAACAAAAATGAGATGGCTTGCCTTTTGCATCACAAGACACCAAGTAATGGGTCTTGTCGATCAATTTACAAAACACAAGCGTAAGTAAAACATTTTACATGAAAGTAGGGCAGTCAATGGAGGAAGATTTCTGAGTGTTCTAATTCCATTTAATTTTAACGAGTAATAACCGATAAAATTGTAGAAGACCCATGTTGTTTTTATAAAAGTTATTAATTAAATATATAGCGGTCTAAGTTAAAAATTTAAATATAAGGACTCATTACAACAACATTTAAAAAAAGAAATTGAAATCATTTATAAGAATAACTACGCATCATAAACTTATAGTTAATTCTGATGGGTAAGAAAATATCAAGTGCGCACTAGTGCCTAAGATATAGATCAGATTGTCATATAATTAGGTACAAAGATAATAGTGATTCAAAATATCAATTGCATAATATCCTTGTTCAACCCTCCTAATCATTGCTTATCATATACAACTTTATTGGCTTGAGGTTAGAGGTGTAAGCATACTAGTTGTACTGTCCTGTATGATATACGATATATTATTCAAGTTTGATTTAAATATATATTGTGTTTAAAATTGTATTTAAATTTGGTTTGATTATTGTTTAATTGAGCTTGGATGAACTTTTATCAAATGACCTCGAGTTCAGTGTCGAGTAGGTTAATATTTTAACATATATATCTTATCATTTTAGCTTATCAAGTCGAGCTTAAAAAATTACAATACAAAAAATATTGTTCAAGCTGATTTGATATATGTGATGAATCGAGAGTTCAAACGACGTTTATCAAATAAGCTAAAGTTGAATATCAATTAATATGATTTAATTTTTAATCCTCCTTTTTTCTTTATTTTTTTATTTTTTTATGCTCTGCGTACATTTATTTGTCCAGCCTCTACCTGCACCCTCATGGCCTTTGTCACACGTTTTAGTGGAAAATCCTAAACAGTAAAAGTAACATCTCAGTTTTATCATTTATTTGTCTTCTCTATAACATAAATTTGCATGCATATTTTTCGACAAGAGAAATCATAAGAATACTCTTGAGTTTCAACACTTCAAAACCCACAACCAAATTTACCACTCAAATTTAGTATGTGCTCTAAAGGTAATGTCAGACTTATAATGCCTTCGATGTATAAAAACATAATTTTTTATAGCATTTTAGATAAAGGGTTATTCGAAATATATTTCCCATATGTCTCATTTTTTGATTCAGCAGCTCAGCTCCATCCAGTATATGAAACTAAACTTTTTAAATTTTTAAGTGATTTATTAAATTAAAAATGTAGTAACATATGTGATGATTGATACCTATTAAATTTGAATCATATCTATGTATCAAATATTTTTTGAATAAATAAATTACACTATTTATTAGTACTTCAAATAACGAAATAATCACTCGGACTAATCAATCATAAGTCATCAAATTGAATTGTTCAAGTTCCCACAACCAATTGGATTGGTCTATCTATATATTTCTGCGGCATAACTGCGACTGAAGTTGAACTTCATGGGGATCGGATAGGCACCGCACGCGTTTCATTGTCAATATTTTTGGAATTTAACAAAACTTTCAACTTTACCTGCTTGATAGACGTGTTTCAGAAACAATTTAATTTTGACGCATTCTTATTTTTCATACTGATTAAGTCAACTCATAATTACATACTTTTTAATGATAAAATATCTCAATACCCTTTATAATGATGACTACTTTTAATTTTTTTATTAGTTAGTGGTGATCATTGAGTTTTCCAACTCCAATGAGAGAAATGGGCAAAATTGAAAAAAATGCTTTGAAAACCCAAACATGCCAATTAATTTGAAACAAAAAAATTTGAAAAATGTGCCAACTAATATGAATCGGAGGGAGTAACTATCTTCTGACACTCTAACCAATTTAATATGTTCAAAGTATATCATTTTTGCACTCTAAAAATAGGACAAATTAAATCATGTTAAATATTTAAGATGAGGACATATATATCATCTAATAACGAGAGTCAATCAAATTTCGATATCTATTTAATGATCTTTTACAATTTCTTTTTTCCCAATGGTTTTATTCATTTCGAGACATGTCGGACAAATTATGTAGTTACTTCTCTCAACAGGGATTTGAATCTGGGTTCACAACTTTATAGCGACTAGTCTCTTCCACTAGACATACACGAATATTTTATTTCAACATGAAGAGTATTTTATTTTTTGTTATGTGTCATTACGAAATATTCAAATTGCACTTATAATATTAGTTTAAACATTTCTTTTGGCACAAATATTTCGTAGTTGTATCATTTAACAGCATGTATTACTATTATCTAGTACAAGCTTGTTTGGCACTATTTTCCAAAAAAAGAAAAAAAAGAGAGCTTGTTTGGCACTACACAATACAAAATTTCTAACTAAACTAATGGTTTTTCAGGCTCAATTTTCTCCATACCCACGTCCATTACTGTACTACATTCCGTTCTCTTATACTTATACCACTTAGCACAAATCACAAAATAACCTAAATTCACAACTTCCAAACCAGCAACCAAGTAGTAAAAATAATCCAATCTCCCCTTATTCAAATCTTCATCCAACCAATTATTCCCTTCCCCGTCTTTCGTAGCCTTATGCACAATCGAAATCAACAAACTGTTCAAATAATTCGCCATCGCAAATCCACAGCACAAAAAGGACCCTCCAAAACTCCTCATATTCTCCGGAAACTGCTTATAATAAAATTCAACTTGCCCGATCACAGTAAACGCCTCCGACAATCCAGCCAACACCAACTGAGGAATCAACAAATTACCCGACATGGACGAAATCGCCCCTTTTCGTGCAACCATGCCTAGTGTCGGCCGTGTTAAAGCCAATGTTCGCCTATAGTTTTCGATCAATGCTGCCACCAACATTGTCAATATAGCGAAAAATAACCCAATCCCAATTCTTTGAAGCAATGTGATTCCCTCATCTTTTCTTGTGATTCTTCGCAGAAATGGTACGAGAATCCTGTCGTATATTGGGATCCACAAGGTGAGGGACATCATGCTGAATACGCTGTAAGTTGCGGCAGGGATCCTGAAACCGTTGAGGGCCCCGCCTATGCGCCTATCGGTTTGGATAGCTTGGAATACTAAATAGGTTTGCATTTGGGCTAAAACTATGAAGTATACGATACCGGCTATCCAAATTGGGATCACTCTTACAACACATTTCACCTCTTCAACTTGTTGAATACTGCGAAGATTCCATGGATTGGCCGCTGATCCATTTGAGTTGATTTCGTCTTCGGGTGTTAGAATTGCTGCCTTATTCAAGAACCTAAAATTAATAAATCCAATTAAACTTCGTTAGATATAAATTTGTTTAGTCTAGAGTTGTATATATACGTATTCAAAAATAGTCATGTAACTATGTATAACACAAATTTCGAAGTTACATGACCATTTATGAAATTTTGCTATTTAATACTTATAGATGGTAATTTTATATACTTCATTTGTATTAATTAGGTGATTGTGGGTTACATATAGTTCGAGCTAAATTAAAAAATACTCCCTGCACTTTCTCTAATAGACAATAATCTCCCTATATAATTCTTATTAGCGAAAATTCCTCGATGTTAATATTTTATTAGCAAAAAATCCTATTTGAAATTCATTCGTAAGTCATCAGGGAGGTTGATGCCGATTTTCAGATCTAGTAAATAGAGGGATTATTGATAATTTTATAGGTGAATAGGAGGTTTTTTCATTTTTGGTGGGAATATATTGGTCAATTTTCCTGCAAAATATGTATTGCATGGGAGAGGTTTTTTAGCTAATAAAAATATCACAAGGGAGTTTTTGCTAATAAAAATAATACATGGGTATTTTTGCTAATTAGACAATAATATAGGGGGTATTTTTGCGTTCCACTCCATATATTTTTGTTAGCCAACAAATAGTTACCTTTTCAATCGACTAATGGGCTATGTTTAAAAAAATAAATAAATTAGGAAACTTCACTGACCGAAATTGCTCTGTATAAGCAAGCTTGGAGTTGATTGAATCAGTAGCCCTGTAATTAAACAAAGTGCTCCAAGGTTGTTCCGGCAATTCCAATTTTCTCTTCTTAAATGCAACAACTATTGTCTGAACCACACTCGTCAAAGGACTGCCCTCAGGCAATACTCTGACATAAACTGGTGTCCCGATGAAGAAAAAAGTGCAGGATAAGAACATCAAGAACGTCGGTATGCCTAATCCAATGGCCCAATTCACGTTCGATTGGATGTAAACGATGACCGTTAGCGATACCATCATGGCAAAAGTGAAGGTAAAATAGTACCAATTAAAGAAACTATTGACACCCCTTCTCCCTGATTCTGTATTTGGATTGAACTGATCCGCTCCAAATGCCAAATTACATGGCCTAATCCCACTAGCCCCGAGTATTAGAAGGACGAATCCGGAAAATAAGAAAGCGAGTTGACCGGGTGAAGCTCCAATACATGATGTGTTGTTGTTTTGGTCCGATCCACATTGAAGTGGATGTAGTGTCGGAAATGCTGCTGTTAGCGTTAGTACCAACATACCCTACAATTAATCAAGAAAATTAAACCGAGTTTAAATAATTTTACGATATTTGTATGTTAGTAATTATTACAAGTTGGATAAGTTTACGTACGAGGAGAGAGCAAACTGAAGCGATGCCAATAGTCGTGTATCGGCCAAGATAAGTGTCGGAGAGAAAAGCGCCAAACAAAGTTCCGAAATTGCAAGTTCCATTGAAAATATTGACAACATTTGATGCCGTAATCGAACTCATGTTAAATATAGTTGTTAGATACACTAAGAGATTGGATGATGTTCCAATGGTTCCCAGCTTCTCAAATGTCTCATTACCTGAAATTATTTAAATTTGTAGGAGATATTAAGTGTTAATTTAAAGAATGATTGGAAAGTAGTAATAAATTAATTGTGTATTGAAATTTACCAATAACATAAGGCATGGCTTTGACTCCATTATAATTTGGCTCTTTTTTGACAGAAGAAACTATTTCATGATTGTTTTTCTTCTCCATGGTTACCAGCTAAAGAAACCCTGCTCTTAACTTTTTGCTTAAAGGGTAAATGCTAAAATTGTTTGGCACTTATTTTAGTTGATAACTGAAGATGTGCAAGTGCAAGTGCTATTTATAAAGAAGATATAGGAGTATATGATATGAATATAATGACTTGTATTATTAGGGAGTATGAAAATCAATAATGACTTCCTATCTTGATTGGAGCGTTATCGACATACTATTTTCATTTTCTTTTTATTTTATAAAAATATTATTAGAATTAATTGTGATAAAATCAATTTTTGCTTAATTATCTTTTTAATTCTTGGGTCAAACTCCACCATTCATTTCTCACAAGTTGCACCAAGACAAAAATACATGTGCACAAAATCTTTGAACGCGTTTGGTGTTGCCTGACAATATTTTTATTATTATTATTTTTTTTTTGGTACAAAAAATATTTGTTGTTTGTAGCTATGAAAATTTTGAATAACTTACAATTCCTTGAAATGAAATTTTTTAGAGGAAACTATTTAAGTATGCAAAACCGATAATAAATCAGTAAAAAATGTTGATCTTTTTTTTTTTTTTTTGGGAAAAGATGTTTAATTAACAAATACAAAGAATGTTTAATTAGTACTTCTATTAAACTATAAAATAATATATTTACACTTCTAAAGAGATTCAAACCCAATACTTCTTCTAGAGTATTTTTTTTTTCAACATAAGACTTAACTCTAGAGTCCTGGCCCCAACTTTAATAGATTTTATATTTTAGTAACTCAATATTTAATAGTGTTTTATGTTTATATATTTTATACATCCAAATTAATCTCAATAGTGAAATTTTAGATTGTTTGATTTGATGGAAATATGTTTTGAATATCTTAGTTAATATCTTTGGTAATGCTCAATGCATTATCTGCACTTACCCTACAATTTGGGCCTTAGACCTTCAATATTTTATTTAAGATCATAGTATCTAACATATATGTGGGTTTGGTCTGGTGATTATAATTTATATAATTTTTTTTGCGCACTAGTGCCTAAATTATAGATCAGATTGCTCCTATAATTAATTAGGTACAAAGGTAATAGTGCCTGCAAATACCCAACATATAAATACTTGTTCAAACCCCCGATACCTGCCCACCGTCCTAATCATTGCCTATCATATATGGGATTGATGTTAGGGGTGTAAAGGAACCCCAATAGTGTTCAACGTTATATTATTTAAGGTTGTTTTGAAAATCGAATTTTAAATTGTGTTTGAATTTGAGTTTGGTTTGATTATTAGATGAAATGAGTTTTAACAATTTTTCACATATATCTTGTCAATTTTAATAAGTTTATCGAATAAGCTCGAGTTGGATATCGAGTAGTATGATATTTTTACATATATCTTGTCAATTTTTAGCTTATCGAATCGATATCGAACATATCCTAATTCAAAAGTTATTAAACAAAAAATGTTATTTGATTTGTATGAATAACTTTTATCAAATGTACTAATTTGATCATACATAGCTTTAACATTAAATTATTTATTATTATTTCTATTTCAATATATTTATGTTGATCCGTCAAACACCTAAACAAGTAAATAACTATTGTAGAGATAATATTTTTTTTTAGGGTTTATTCTCTTTTCTAGATTCGTCGGACACATTATATAAGAACATTTCTTAACAATGATTTGAACTTGAGTCGCCACTACTAACCAGTTGAGACATCGGTTCTATCTCCGGTCCGGTTTTAAAACATTGTTATAACTTAATTGATGGAAACATTTCAATAATAGTCCTGCAACTTTGAGATTCTTTTAAAAATAGTCTTGAAACTATATCAAACACACATTTAGACCTATAGCTTTCATCCAATTTCAATTTTAGTCCTATGCATAACAAATTTCGTACTCTAACTTTTAATATGTTACAATTTTCGTCCAATAGTTACAAATTTGTACTCCAACTTTTAATAAATTTCAATGTTCTTCAATTACAAACTTTTTCTACAGTAATATGACCAAATTTGTAATTGCAATACAAAAATTGAAAGTTATAGGACGATGTATGTTATGCATATGACTGAAATTGAAATTGAGTGAAAGTTATAGGACGATGTATGTTATGCATATGACTGAAATTGAAATTGAGTGAAAGTTAGAAGACGAAATTAATTATGGATATAACTAAAATTGAAATTGAATATAAGTTAAAGGATTAAATGTGTGTTCGGTATAGTTACAAGACTATTTTTAAAAAAAAATCAAAGTTATAGTTCCATGTCTAAAATTTTGCCCTTAATTGATTGTACCGAACTTCATACATGGATTATCAAGTGCTCAAAATAATCCCGTAATCAAATTGAATTGTTCGAGTTCCCTTGGTATGTGTGCTTTAAGCCACAACCAATTGGTCTATCTATTTCTGTATATATAAACTGAAATTGGATGGGCACGCGTTTCGTTGTCAATATTTTTGGAACTTTTCGGACAACCAAACGAAACTTACCACTGTTGCATAATATAATACAACCTGTACGATACGTGTTTCAGCAACAATTTAATTTTGACCATGCTTTTAGCGTGTCTCCACGAACAAGATAACCATCTTACGACAACCACATTATTTTCTCTTCTGTCGTCCCCTCTTTTGAGCTAAATGCAAAAAAAATTCTTATACTTTGTCTAACTATAAAAAACTTTCCTGTATTATTTTTATTAGCAAAAATTCCTGTGTGTTTATTTTTTATTGGCAAAAAAATTCATTTAAAATTTCTTCACAAATCATAACAAAGGAGGTTT
The DNA here is from genome assembly GCA_034814905.1 of Penstemon davidsonii. Taxonomy (NCBI): domain Eukaryota; kingdom Viridiplantae; phylum Streptophyta; class Magnoliopsida; order Lamiales; family Plantaginaceae; genus Penstemon; species Penstemon davidsonii. Next base: position 30,995,505 of record JAYDYQ010002533.1, on the reverse strand, counting down.
TTGTGAGATTTTTATGTGAACTAGGGATTATTGCTAATTTTCAAAGTCAACAGAGAGGTATTGATAATTTTTTATGTTAAAAAGGATATTTTTCTGGTCGGGGTATATATGTCATTTGGCTTGGAAGGATTTTATTTGTTAATAAAATATAAGCACAGGGGATTTTTTGTTGATAAAAAATAACACATAGAGTTTTTGATAATTAGACAAAACATAGGGTTTATTCTTGCATTTCACTCTCCACTTTTTGTGGTCTTTCCAAATTTTATTCATTGAATTTGAAGTAACTAACTAAGACGACACTTCTTTTCTGGATTAAATAACTTAGAACCACACTTACTTTCCCTTAGGTAGTTAAATTGTACCTAGAACCTAGAATATGTGAAAGATTTAAATGAAACAGCATTTTCAAACTAGAAATTTCTTTTTTTTGGCAGTATTTACATGTGAAGATTTCTACTCATTGTTTTTTGTGATTTTAAACTTTATGCTTTTTTTTTTTATACTGATCCTTTTATTAATTATATGAATTTAATTGGAGGTGGACCACCATTACGGTCAAGTATCGTAAAACTACGACGCCAAAGACTTAAATGACAACAATCGCATACTAAAGAATTAAAGGACTAAAATCGCATTACTGAATAGTTAAAAGAACAAAATTGCTAGCGATGTAACAAGTGTCTCAAAATTGCAGTAAAAGAATTATAATTTTGGCGGTTTAGAGCTATAACCAACATTATAAACCAACTAGATATCCATTATAACCGTTCCTCAAAAAAAAAAAAAAAAAAAAAAAAAAAAAAAAAAAAGATATCCATTATAACCAAAAAAATATTATTAGCTACCCACATATCAACTACCCACAAAGCTTGAAAAAATCATGATATTCCTTCAGCCTCTCAAAACCAACTTATAGGATTGAATTCTCCATAATTAAGTAACAAAATAAAAAATCCTATATATTATATTAGCAATCAAATATATATGGTCAGAAAGAAAAAGTCCGATATTTGGTCATTACAAAAGAGCTATCTATGCCTCATGTCAAAACAATCTATTTATCATCAACTCAAGTTGTAATTACTTCGCTTCCTCCATTGCTCGAATTCTCCAACTGCAATTCTTCCTTCAGTTTATTAACTTCAACAAAATGCACATATTTGCTAGCAAAGAAAGTGAAGTAAACCAAGTTAATAACTCCCAAAACCGCGATAATATAATAATAGTACTCGAGCCTATTATTATTAAGATCAGGCCCCCCTAGCCACGGCCTTTTCCCTTTTCCTCCGGTAACAGAATGGATAACATTAACGATTAAAGAGCTCGTATAGCTTCCAATCGACAAGCTTAGAAAAAAGATAGCACCCGCCACACTTCTCATTGTCTCCGGCATTTGTACCGTAAAGAATTCCATTATAGCAACAGCAGCAAAAGCTTCAGTTAAGCCAGAAAGTATAAACTGAGGCAATAAAACTACTACATGAAGAGGCGAGATAAACGAGCCTTGTCTTAAAGCCATGTCACGACGCTTATGCTCAACTATTCCCGCAACTAACATGCATAGAATCGACATAACAAGGCCTATGCTAATTCTTTGTTGCATTGTTAATCTCGAGTCCCTTTTCAATATTTTTCGAGCTGAGGGTATGTATATTTTCTCGTAAATAAATATCCAAATCGAGAGAGCTATCATTGATGATATTCCCATCCAACCAGGTGGGATTACGAAATTACTCCCAATTGATTTGTTCATCTGGATTGCTTGTAGAATTCCAAATATACTCTGTTGATCCATGACCACGAAACATCCAACGGCTGAGATCCACACAGGCGCGATCCCGATCAAACACTTGAAATTCTCAACTTGCTTCACACTACACAATCTCCAACTATTTTTAACCAATCCATTTGAGTCCAATTCACTTGGATCAGTAATCAAAGCAGCCCTGTCGAAGAATTTAAATTTATTGGCCTTGTTCATTTTAATCGACTCCACTTCCTCGTTAGTGTCGTGAAAAGAGTACTCATTACCTGATTCCAAACTAATTTTACGTTTCTTAAATGCAGCATTGATTACTTTAGCCATGTCTACAAAGACAGTCCCTTGTGGAATCTTATACACATAAGTATGTCGCCCGAGTAAGAAGATTAGGATAGATAATGCAAGACAGGATGTGGGAATAGCATAGCCAATTACCCAACTTACGTTGGTTTGAACGTAAACGACTCCGGTTAAGGCGATTACGAGGGCTATTGTGAATGAAAAGTACCACCAATTGAAGAAGCTTTCGAGTTGTGCTCTTCCCTTTTTGGTGTTTGTATCAAATTGATCTGCTCCAAAGGCTATGTTGCATGGCCTAATACCACCTGCACCCAAAGCTATAAGTCCGAGCCCCGTGAACAAAAAAGCGAGCTGCCATTTGTGGGGCTCGACGCATAGTGATTGCTCCGAACAGGGTGGAGGCCTTAGTTCGGGTATACCGGCAGTTAGGGTCACAGCTCCCATACCCTGCACTACAAAAAACTTTATGAGTTTTAGTGACCAGATACCAAGTGATGTTTCAAAGATACCACTAGTTTCACGGAAATCACATAAACACTTTTTTATCAATTTTTTGAAAATGGCGAAAGTCGAGAAAATCTTAAAAAACATACGAAATCTCTTTCAGAAAATCCAAACAAACCGAACCTTAGTTTTTTCACAATTAAGTTTGTCACTAAGTGTGCAACAATTTGAGCTATCACTGTTGACAGTTATGAATCTTGCTTCAGTGACAACTATATAACAACCTAATGGCAATAATATTACACTGCAATTTAGTGGAAATATTATGTTTGTCACCTAATTACATGAATTACTAGTTGTCAACAGTGACAATTCTTTAACAATTCATACCACTAATAGGTTTGTGAAAAGTATTATAATAATAAAAAAAATTAAATATTTTGTAGCTTGATATACATAATTAGCGAAAAATTTATCATCTTCACTCGATGTCTTATCACTCTTATGGTTCAATAGAAACATGTGAATCTATGGTCTTGTCAAAGAACAATTCAACCCCAATTTAGTCCTAAAGTCTTAAATCTGCGACATTCAAGATCCCCATAAGCTAAAGCAAAAACAAAATTAAGATGTAAATCATAACTTGTAATTAATTAGGTGAAAAGATGACGATATGTACCAATAAAGAAAAAATGGTGCCGAAGAGGAGAGTGAGAAAGCGTCCTAAAACGACATCGGAAACAATGGCACCGGCTATGGATGAGATATTGGAAGTTCCGGACCATATTTGAACCACATTTACCAAAAGTATACCACTCAAGTTGTACCTTGTACGTAGATACACAGTTATGTTGGCAATAAGGCTCATCGACGCAAGTTTCTCGAACGATTCATTTCCTTAATTAGAAAAAGTAAACAAAAAAAATATGCAATGATAAAATTAAAGAAAGAAAGCATGCAATGAAACGGATGTTTTGCTGATTAATTACCAAGAATGTATTTGATTGCCCTCCATCCACCAGGTTTTTTGGATTGAGATTGCGAAGGAGAAAGAGGGTCCATCTTTCTCCCCTGATCTTTAGATTAATTATTATTTTCTACGAGCAATAGTTCCGAAAAGACAAGGCGAAATTATACATGATGCCTGACTTTTAAAACCATGCAATTCGGAGAGTAAGATAAGGGAGATTTTACACGCTAAGGATCTCCTGTCCCATTAGTGTGTACCACTTAGTGTCCCATCCATAATAAATTGACATGTGTCAAATTAATTAATGTACAATTACATAGGATTATTTTCACCCTTCTTCTTAATCGTTTCCATCCAATCCAATTAATTTATTTTTTTACCCATCTTATTCACCATTTATGTTTCGAACAAAATAAAAAAGCGATTTCATTGTTATAACTACAATTATTGCATTGGATTGTTTTGTTTCTGAATGAACTTTAAGATTTTACATTTACTGATTTCTTCAAATAACATCAATTAATTCATATAATAAAATTTTAGTAAGAAAGGGGAATTTTAATATAAAAAACCAATTCGCTTTCAGACACCCATTAATTCATATTCTAATTTTTTAATCAAGGAGGTTGAATTTTAATTGAAATAATAAGATAGAAAATCAATTTGTAGTAAGTTACACAATAAGATTTTTGAATGGTAAGACTTCAGGATAGAAGTTTCAGGTATCTCTAATTTATGATGTTTTAATTGCAACATATGACAACATGGATGATGTTTAAAGTTTCCATAGATATGTTATAAAATTATTAGGAAAGAAATGGAGAATGGAAATGGAAATAGAAATGGAGATGGAGATGGAGACGCGGGTTAGTTTTAAAATAAAAATTATATGTAATGCACATTAAATGTACTTAACAAGTGTCAATTTATTATGGATGAGACACTAAGTGGTACACACTAATGAGACAGAAGATCATTTGCAGATTTTACGACGTTCAAATACAACTTAAAACAACCGCGTAAAAAAAAAAGTGACTTTTTAAAACATTATAATAATGATGATGTTGGATTTTGTTGAAATTAAATTAAATTGCAACTGGTTGATCCTATATATGTTGCATATCCTTTGCTTGTTTTGTTATCAGAAGAAATAGAAAAGTAAAAATAAAAATAAAAATCAATTTTCTTATAAATATTTGGTTATTAGGAAGATCATTATCATGCACATGTTTTGTTTAATTTTTGAAAAGTTAATCACCCTCAAGGTGTCCTTGGTGAAATTCAAAGCATTTTTTAACAACTCATTCTTGATCAAGTGTTCTTCCAAAAATCGAAGCAAGTCCCAACGTTCGATTCGAGATCAAGCTGAGAAGTCTTAAAATAAACATTATCGACGACCGACAACGTTTTAAAAAAGAAGATCAAAGTCCCAAGAAGCCGAAGAATCCAAGAGGAAGCTCAAATTGTTAGTCGCAAATTCAAGTTCAAGTTTGATTCGAGATTAAGCGTTGTGAACTCGAATTAACGTTTCTCAAAGGCCGAAACCCCAAATTCAAAGATCATATTCTTAGAGATTAAAATCATAGTGTTATTAGAGATTATATCGCATTTAATTTCAATAAAAAAATATTGAATTTGTGCACTTATATTTCTTGTCTTACTAATTTTATGATACCAAAATTTATTTGCCACAAATTTCTAGCACGCCTAGTAGGACAATCTCTACCTCTCATCCCTTTTATTCAAAGCAAATCAAAGGCTACGAGAAAGTATCGAACTCTAAATGAGTTGAAGGAGGATCCAAGTACCAAGGTGGTCGAACAAATAGTGCAAGATGACGTTCGAGGAAGTCGATCACATTTAGCCTTTTTTGAAGCTAGGTTCCAACAATAAGGTGATGATTCGTCCAACGTTGAATCTTCACCAAATTCTCTCCATTCAAATGTGGCGTCTACTATGACGACAAATACTACAATCATAGATGAACAACTTCTGGCGTTGACTAAGGCAATGGAGTGGTTCGCTAAGCATACCCATGAACAAGACACAATGATTGAAAATTTATTGAGTCAAGGAAGCCATGCTGAGGGGAGTCCTTTGATGGGAAAACAACCCATGAAGCTCGAAGAGGGTGAGGCTTCAATGAGGCGATGAGTCAGAAGAGGACGAGATGCCCATATGACGCTCAAATGCAAAGGGAAAGTCTAGAGACCTTCAAGTTTCATATGATGACATGATTCATGTGCACCATTTAAAGGAGTTCATTATACGAATTATCAATTGCAAGTTGGAGGGAGGCCTCAATTCATCTCTCACTTATTCCAAGCCTTAATAATGACTTCAATACAATCTATTTTCGAGATGATATAGAGCTCTATTGTCGTGAACCGCAAATTACCGCAGTCAATTTTCCCGCCAAAAATAAAGGATAGAGGAAGTATTAGTTAAATATATACTCCAATTGTCCTTAAATTATTACTCTTTCCAAAAACGAAATTATTTTCTTTAAAAATATCATTTCAAATAAAGTAATAATTTTACATTTCATAATATTTTTAAAGGTATATATATATATATATATATATATATATATATATATATATATATATATATAAATATATAATAAAAGTTTCGCTTTTATAAGTTTTCCACAAAACTCCCATTCAGAAATATAGTATAAAAAAAATAAGGGAGCAAAGGAGTATAATAACTCAAGCCCCCAGTATTAGTGTAGGTTAGGTAAGCCCATACATACTAGTCCCTCTGGTTCTTTTTTATTTGGCGCTTTGGCAAAAGAAATTTATTTACTTTTATTTATCGTATTAGGAGTTCAATGTAAAATTAATTTTTTTCTTCTAATTTTACCTTTTTTGTTAATGCTTATAATTTGTAACAACTCAACTTCGAATTAATCTAACACTTACAATTAGGCAACCACTACAAATTTAAAATCTACAATCCAACTCAAAATATGGTTAATGCATAACAACTAAAATTTACATAAAATCGAGCTCATACATTTCCAATACCTATAATCTACCTCTACTTGGCTCAAATCACTGAATCACTATAAAATAGACATATAAATATATATATACCTACTTTCACGCATACACATAAACCCGAAGTGCGTCACCTATTCATGGCGATACAAAAATAGGTAGGTAAATATATACATGGAATTATTGCATTTTTTGTGCCACAACTATAGTCCACTAGCGTTTCTACCCCGTAACTTTTCGGGCTGGCACATTTGGTGCCACAACTTCAACATCAATGGCAATTTTGGTGCCAATTGAGGCCAATTTTAAAATTGGCACGAAATTCCCCCATGTGCGAGCCATGTGAAAGAAAATGGTAATTTTGACCCTTCAACGTTTTTTCTCTAAAAAAATTGAATTAGTTTACATGACCACTTTATCCTCTGAAGGATAATTTCGTTCTTTTACGCATCTCTTTTCACTTCCACTTTTAATATAAGGTGAGTGAGTGCTCGACAGAAGGAGAAAAATTGGTTCTTTCAAATTTTCATATTGGATCAAATGTTCTTTTCTAAACGGCAATGAAATTAATTGAACATTGGGGAGGATAATTAGGAATAGTCCATATAAAATTAATAAAAAATTTAAATGAAAACTATTATAATTGAATGAACTAAATAATTTTGTTATGATCTTATTCTAGAAAAAAAAATTATAAGATTTTATGAACAAATCAATCATCAATATATATTTGATTATAATAATTTAAAGTTGTCATTTTTCACAAAATAATAGTTAAATTGAATATTAATCATTAGTTTGTGCTTTTCTTTTTTTAATAAAATAAAATGAAGGAGAATGTCTTTGGAGAAAAATAAAATAGTGCTAGTGTAGGGAGTGGAGACAAACATGACATAGAAAATAAACTAGTTGACTTGATCCTGTGGCCGCTGAGCTGGAACTCTGCCACCACATAACTCCAATGACCTTTCGTCTCTTCAAGGGACCGATCCTGCGGCCCAACGGTCTCCCCAGAGACATGAAATCTCAGTCATTTGATTTAATTTTGGCTTCTTTATCAAAGGGGAAAGAAAACAAAAGGGAAATTGAAATTGAAATTCAAAGGAAAAAAAAAATCCTTGATAATGGGTATGCAACTCCATCCGAGTCATGCTCATATATTCAATAAACCTTTGTTGCCTCGGCCATCTTTGTGGAGATACTCTGTGTCTGGAAAATGTGACTTAAACAAGGAAATAAAAGGGCTAAGAAGAAAAGCGCATTACATAATTTCATCATCAAGTGCAAGTGATGTCGCTACAACACCATTTTGGGATCATGATTGGGCACCTGATCAAAACTCCAAATCTCCTTCCCTTAGCGACATCGTTTGGCCTTCTGCAGGTATTACTAAATTCACTGCTTTTCTTTTTGTTTCTAATTATATTAATTTGAACAACGTTTAAGGAGGTTGTTGAGGTGTAATTTTTTTTTTTCTCAAACTGGGTTTGATCGAATCAAAACATTCACGTGACAAGTGCATTGTATTTGTTCTGGAATTGAAAAACACTTATAGGGGAGAGTGACTAATCAATAGTCAAGTTTGATTACTACATTTGAATTGTGATTGCATGTGTTTGTTCAAATCAGATTTGAGCTAGAATTTTAAATATGGAGTTGGTTTTTTTTAATTAGTTTAGATATTGTGTTTATGATTTATGTGCAACATATTGGTTACAAATTTATAGCATGTGACAGGGGCATTTGCGGCAATGGCTATATTGGGAAAAATTGATCAAATTTTGGCACCAAAAGGCATTTCAATGACAATTGCACCATTAGGAGCGGTTTGTGCTGTCCTCTTTGCCACACCTTCGTCTCCTGGAGCCAGGGTACATATATAATTTCTCATTTCTTTAAATATTCTTCCTATTTGAATAAATTTGGCCTTTTTTGGGGGGTAGAATAAAAATTAAACGTCTATTTCGCACAATAACCTTTTTTTTTCTTTCCGGTGAATTACATTATACTATTTGATTATACTAGCAAATTACGATGAAAAAACCGATTGCAATTAATAAATAATTGACAAAACTAGTATGAAATTAGACAAATACTCAACTTCTTTTTTTTTTTTTTTGAGAAAGACAAATACTCACTTTAGTGGTGGAACTTGAAACTAAAACTTTTAAAGGTTTCAGATTCTCGTCATTAAAACATGGCTTTATCAAAACCTTTATTTAAGTACTTTGAAAGTCTTTCTACATTTTATCTTAGGGAAAATGTAAGATACCCCATCTTACCCGAAATTTGCATAAAAACTATTATTTGAAATGTTTATTGTATAAAATCCTCACATAATATTAAGTATTCAGCACAAAATTCCCCATACATATTTTACATACAAAATATGCTGCCAATTTTTTTACTGATGAGGGATTTGAACTAAACAGTTACAGTACAAGGAGATTCTAATCCATAAACATTTCAATATATAGGGGGTCTCGCGCAGAATATTTAAAATCTATATATGCAATGAACAATTCACATGATATATTTATGTAGGTTAGTATAACACGGGAGAGTTTCTTGCATTTACCCCTTGAATCTAAAATGAAGCTAGAAAATAATAAAGTAAATAATTTTTTGTTTCACTGAAATATTGCTTCATTGAATTTTCGGACTGCTATGAAACGATGACTGCCATTGTAGTAATAAGTATACAACTGTTAGGAGCAAAGCTCAATCTACAAGATTTAACATGTGTGGAGCTATCAAATTTTATTCTACTGATTAATATGAATCTTGAATGTACTTATAGTTTTAGCTTCAAATTATAATGTGTAAGTTGTCCCAACCCCACCTACAACCGTAAGCAATACTCCTGAGGTTTAATTTAATGAAATTACAGAAACCTCCCATAATGTTTCAATAATTACAAATACACTCCTGCGATCTGTTAGAGTTGTAAATTCGCTTAACCTCATGGGAGATGTAGGTAATTATCCCTGTCATAAATCTAGCCATAAATCTTGAAGCAATTATTTGTTTGATTATTTTGCAGAAGTACAATATGTTTGTGGCACAAATTGGTTGTGCTGCAATAGGTGTTTTGGCATTCGCAATATTCGGCCCTGGTTGGCTCGCTAGGAGTACTTCCCTTGCTGCGGCCTTGGCCTTCATGATTTTCACCCGCGCAGTACATCCACCAGGTAAATTACTCGATAAATAGTTTTTTTTTTCTTTTTCAAAGTATTATTTTTAATAAAAAAAATTAAATAAATCGTAATTCCCATTTTTAATATAACGTCACAGCTGCAAGCTTGCCTTTGTTGTTCATTGATGGAGTCAAGTTCCATCATTTGAACTTTTGGTATACTTTGTTCCCTGGTGCTACTGGATGCATACTCCTCTGTTTGATTGTAAGTTCCTTATTCTTTTACTATATTTATTTCTTAGTTTTTCATCGTCCATCCTATGAAAAAACAAAGCCCGGTTCAAAGAAAATTTATTGCATGCAACGACTAAATACTCATTGGTGTGTTGCACCAAGTCATCTGTGCAAATACCACATAAAATGCTTACATTATTTTTCAATCTTTAATATATGGTACCTTTTGTTCATTGACTACTTTTACTTGATCTGATGCAGCAAGAGATGGTTTGTTACTTGAAGGACAGATTTAAATTTTGAGTAGATATATAAATCAAAGTTGTGCAGGCCTCATTCTCATCTACAAGGAAGGGGATGATAAATAATTATCAGTTTGGAAAAGAAATTGGAATCCACTAAAACTAGGCCATAAAAGGTATATATGAAGGGGATCACAATTCACAAGCAATTCAGTACAGAAGATATAATATCGATCTGTGAATATTACAATAATTTTTGCATCAGAAAGATTATGAGGGTAAGCATTGTCTTCCAATTTAGCAAACAAATATTCGAACAGTCATGCAAATTGCAAATAGAATGTAAACTTTAGGAAAATTTTAAGGACAGATTTACAGAGATGAAGGTATTTCTACAAGTCCAAAGTTTATGAAAATATACTGAAATTAAAAAAGTGTTGAATGGTTTCTATAATTAATGAGTGAAATGCAAGCACCCCCTGTGTTATTTCCAAGTGACAAAAAATATATTTGTTTTTTTATTAGCAAAAAACCATGTGTTAACAAGTCAAATGTATTTATCGCTCTTCATAGCCGCATTGTGTTTTACTTGTTCTAAGTGCGAGAATTCTTCTTGACTTGAAGGGAAAATGATAAATATATCCTAAATGTTATTTTCTTTTTGGAATAAAATGCAAAAACACAATTGTTCACTTAAAAAATTTGACAAAACCCCCTTGGAAATTTAGATAATAACCCCTGTTCTCTTCAAATAGTAACAATAACCATATTGGTCAAACTTAATTCTCCAATGAGTGCAATGAGCTAATAATACGATAACACGAGGAACTTTTTTGCTAATAAAAATAACATAAAGATTTTTTGCAATACACAAATTTTTTTGCTAGTTAAGAATAACACGGGATGTTCATGTATTTTACTCTTAATAATTATTAATAGTGAAAAGTCGTATTAGTCCCCGCAGTGTACAAAATGAGCCGCTGCAAAGCAGTAACATGTGTATTAGTATTATTATGGTCCCGGAAATTAGGCGAACTTGAAATTAAAAAAAAGGCCTCAAACCTGATAATGGTCTATTTAATCCCACATTTCACATGCACCTGTATGTTTCCATGTTCAAGAATTCATTTCGAACATGACAATGTTAAGCAAACACAACATACAAGAAATGGAAGAAACGAGCACATCAAATGAACCTGAATTTATTCTACAACAGCCATTAGTCCACCTTTGCGTGACTTTAAGGGCGGTCCTTCAATTTGGGTTTGCACATGGTCCAACCCAATGAGTACTGGTGGCCGGCAGATTACAGCTTAGCACTGACTCAGACAATGTCTACAAATTTTATGAGTGGGACAACATCATTGAATATGTAAAATCTGCAAAATTTGAAAAGGAATTCATCCATGTTCAATTTGCACCATGCAAAGTTGATAAAAACTCCTAAGATTTCACATCATATTGGGAAGCAATGCATAGTGGTAGTCTTACGAAACCATCATATTCTACCATGATTGACCCTATAGATCTAACCGTTAGATTATACTATAGCCGGTGTTGCAACACTAAAGTCGACCACATAGGTCAGGACTATTTTACCCTTAAGAAACCTTGGAATTCACCAAACAATCCAAGGCCCGTATAGTTTTATTTAGGTCGACCCGATTGCGTTCTGGTATTCAAGACCGCCCAAATTTTTAGAATCACCAGGTACATATTTGTTACAACTCAACTTACCTACTGTTTTTCGAATTCACACCAATTTAACTTATGTATCGGAGGGACTTAGTTGAGGTCGACCCCTATAGGTTGGCGTTTGGATCCCATTACTTGGAGTAGACAAATTTGACAATCAACCTACCCCCATCAAATATGAACCGTATCAAATAGATTGTCCGAAGAATGAAACGTATTCTCTGCAAATACATTGTCCAAAGAATGGAACGTATTCACTAAGTAAAAAACACCAGATGTTTCTATGCAGGATTGACTGATTTGTAACAACAGAGGCTACTAAAACATTGACTGTAATTAGTCTAAAGTGATTATCTGCAAAAACGTATTATGTTGATATACGTATAAGCAATAAGATTAGCAATGCTTTCAGATAATGACTGCATCATATCAGATACAATTGTTTTAAGTAAGCAAAATGGAGTAAATGCCCCCAATCCACCAAAAGTGGTCCTGTCTCGAAATGGTCATATTGTAGTTAAGAAAAAGACTGCATAGTGCCCCTTTTCTGAAGGAATAGGGTGAAAGGACATGGGGGCCTATGTTCAAGATCCTTTTTGTACAACCTAATTACATGCTTCTTCAAACTTCACCATAGTTCAAAAGAAACTTATCCATCACTATTTATAATCGAAAACGACATGCCTAAAACACTGTACTTCTAAATAATGGGGTTATATATTAAATGTGTTAAACTGAACAGGTTGCTTTCCATGTTAATAATCATCAATTTTTCATCCTGAATGAAATTAAACAAACAAACGAAACTTAAGTTCCATAAAAAGGAAAAAGAAAAGATTGATTATGATAAAGTTGTATGAAGCATGCTCTAATGTGCTTCCACTAGCATAGGCCACTACAGTTTCCAGCACTATCATCCAATTCACTACTGCCAAGAACATTTCTTTCAAGGTTATCTAGTTCGTTAGCATATGTGCGGTAACAACTCTATGATAACATAAGATCTTATACCTTCTAGGCCTTTCAGCAGGGTTCGACTGTTGTGTAAATCATCAGAGAATCTTTTATAAAATCATACATTAACAAATTAGTATTTATTATGATTTTGTACTACTATGGTTGAGTTTAAACAACATTCTTAAACATGCCTCTTTCTAGTTATTTTGGGCCGGGGTTAAAATAATATATAAATGGGTATCATTTCCATTTAACTGGAATTTTAGGCCCTGCAAGTTATTTAATTTTATGCTGGGTTTTGTTTCAAATCGAGTCATATTTGTATCAGCAAATGTCCATTAACTGATAGTAATCTAAGAGAAAGATGCTGATATAATTTGTACCTGTAGTTAAAGAATATACATAAAAAAAACATTTCAAGAAATCTTCTATCTTTTTCTCCTACCAGAGAATTTATTAAACGTTAACAAGTTCTTTATTATTAAAAGTTCAATTGTCCAAGAACTCAAAAAACTTCTTGTGCATCCGCCTCAAAAGTCAGGTTAAGTAAAATTTTACAGAAAAGATAGAACTACCAAAACGTTAACTGAAAAGAAATGTTATTGTTTTTGCCATACTACGATCCATTTATTAAGCTGATAAAAGTCCAAATTAAAGGATCTAGAAAGTATGCAAAACCATACAGATAAATTACCTTCACAATTAATTAAATGTATTTTCTCATTTAGCAGCTTCTAGTAATCTGATCAGATGAATCCAAGCGTCTATTTAAGTTTATACTTATCGATTGCTGCAATTGGTTTTTTTAATCCAGCAAATTAAATCAATCCAGCATTTGTGTTAAAATATTAATCCTTAAAGTACAGGACAACATAATTCCTTGCCACTATGTAGTTGAAAATGATAGTAAGCACCTTGTCTTGTCTGCATTATTTCCTTAACAAGACATATAAGATTCCACTTTTCCATAATCTTTAATCATCTACTATGGAAATGTACATAGTTTAACTACTACTTTTAAACTTAATGAACCTCTAACCATTTCTTTTAAATTTCCATACTATATAGTAAACAGTAAGTACATAGAAATGGAATCTTCTTATCCATGACCAAGGCCTTTAAAGACTCCTAACTACCCAGTATGTTAACTTGTGACCAAACACTTTCAAATTTAATATTTACTCTCTATTCTTTCAATTATCAGAGAATGAAATCGAATGTCCCGGAAAGAATATAAACCACCAAATTAGTATCCCTTCCTCAGATGAATCCAGTAACAGTACCACGATACTATACTGTAAGGGAAAGCTATATGAGAAGATGATAAAGGACAAAGGGCCACGTGAACTAGAAAATGACTCGTCTATTAAGGGTGAGTTTGGCCCAGAGGTGGGAGCTCTTAAAAACACTTATAGACCTCCATTGTGACTTTTGAAGTGTTTGGCCCCAACTTATAGACCTCCATTGTGATTTTTGAAGTATTTGGCCCCAATTATAAAAATTGCTTTTAGTCAATAGTGATTTTAATGGTGTTTGACCCCCAATATCATAATCACTTTTTGGATCTCCAGAAGCTACTAAATTGTTACTTTTGCAAAAACAATTATCTAAAAGCAATTATTTTATAATTGAATTTTATCATAATCAATTATTGCCAAAATCTATTTTAGTAAAATTAATTCTTCTATAATTGATTTTCGAATCGCTAGGCCAAACTCACCCTAAGTTTTGTTTAAGGAAGAAGCTACTATGGTTTATTTTAAATAGCAAAATTTCTCATATTATAAAGATTAGGATAACCTCTTTCATTACAATGTCACAATTGATAATCAAGCTCATAACGTAATAAACTATCATCTAATTTATTACGCCAGATGGTCACTTATGTGAGAGATTCTAAATCTAAGGCAGCATAATTAAGGTTCTGCATAACTTTAGTTTCTTGAATCAACAAAAGAAAAGGTTCATCATCAAAACAATTAAAGAAACAAATAATTAAATTTGTAGGTAAACTTTGAACTTTAAGTATTAAATTTGTAGAGAAATTTTGATCCCCTCGGCTTAGTTTTCGTAGTCCATAATTCTTAACCATCTTGTTATAAGAATACACAAATGGGAAAAGTTTCCCGGTACTAATAGAACACATGCATTTGACTCATCAACTATGAGTAAAACCAATGACATCGGCATGTGAGAAATATAAGGTCAGTATCAATGAATTCCAGATTTTTCCATTACTCAATACTCCCAGTATTTAAGTGCCACTCCTTTGTGGGTGCTGCTCACAGTGCAGCTCTCATAAAAGATCTTCATATAGCCACACATTTTGCAAACAGTGGAACAAGAGATGGTTCAGTTCTTGCTTATTATTTATTTTAAACTTTTTTTTTTCTTAAATTCTTCCTACTACAAATCGAATTAGTTATTTGGGTGTTACTATATTGTAGGATGAAGGGCAATCCTTGAATAGGTGGGAAGGCTACACAGATTGGAGAAATAGACCAGCCCTGAGAGGTTGTCATGGTGGTGTGACTGCAGCCTTTTTCGTCTTAGGTTAGTGTGTTTCTATAGTCGAAGTATTTTCTCTTCACAAGTCACTTTGTAATAATCTAACAAAAAGTTCATTAACTTTTTACTGCAACCTTGTAGTTGTAGAAGTGTTGGAGAACCTAGCCTTCCTAGCCAATGCAAGCAATTTGGTTCTTTATCTGTCGAAGTTCATGCACTTTTCTCCATCAAGTTCAGCCAACATCGTTACCAACTTCATGGGCACAGCTTTCCTCCTTGCTATACTTGGCGGCTTCTTATCTGACTCCTACCTCACTACCTATTACATCTATCTAATAAGTGCAACAACAGAACTTCTGGTAAGGTCTACCCTGTAGTAACTAATATTGTATGGTCTCGTTTAAAATAGATAGGAAATAAACGGGAAATAAACAAATATGACATCCAAAGCTGAAATCAACAAAATAAGCTATTTTATGCAGTTACAGATAAAAACATGGGCTTACCACCAAATTAAGCATAAGCACAAAGTAGTGAGTCCCGTTTTTCTCACCTGCTAGGTCGCTTCAGTATCTTTAGGGGCTTTTTCTGGAAGTGTACTGTGCAGAAGCATATTGCTATCTACTGCATCACTGCTAAGAAATACGCGAGGATTAACTGAAATCAGATCATCTAGAAATATTAATTAAAAAGAACAACTCAGTAGCTCGTGGAAAAAGATATCTTGAAAGAAAAGACTGGTATAATCAACCAATAACTACCTAACTAGTTTTCATCCAATCAAAATTTATGGTTCCCAAGCTATGACAGGCTAGAGGGGGCCATTTACTCTAACTAATGCTTGAAGGGTATGTAATATTAACACCAGATATATATCATTTTCAACCCCAACATCTATGATTGCAACAAATATTTTCTACGGCGCTTGAGTTTAAAGGCTAAGAAGGTAAACACAAAATGTAAAACACCGAAATAAATGTCATAGAAGGAAAAAATTATATACATATAATGATCTGATTAATCTAAATTTATTTTTCAGTCAGTCACAGTAATTATATTCATATCCCCTCATCAAAACTAGAATACTCGCGAGCAATATACCTTTTCTGCCCTAATGTACATTATAAAGACAAATTTTGCTGAGAGTAAATATGAATCAGGGCCTGTTGATGCTCACCATACAAGCTCACATTCCGTCACTGAAACCTCCAGTCTGCACATCAGTTAACAGAAATGTTTCGTGTGAGGAAGTTGAAAGGGGTAAAGCAGTAATGTTATTTGTAGGCCTCTACTTGGTTGCTCTAGGTGTTGGAGGAATAAAAGGTTCACTTCCTCCACATGGAGCCGAACAATTTGATGAGCACACCCCTCATGGAAGGAAGCATAGATCAACATTCTTCAATTACTATGTGTTCTCCCTCGCTTGTGGAGCATTAATTGCAGTAACATTTGTGGTATGGATTGAAGATAACAAGGGCTGGCAGTGGGGTTTCGGAATAGCAACAGCAACTATATTGTTATCCATACCAGTTTTCCTACTTGGCTCAGCTACTTACAGGATCAAAATTCCCGCAGGAAGCCCTATTACGACCATATTTAAGGTACTTTTATTCAAAATCATTATAAAATACCCCAACTAAAATTGGATGTTAAACGATTTCACTATCTTTCAATAGGTTTTAACAGCTGCAACTTACAAGTGTTGGATTGCAAGAAAAGCTAAGAATGCAGTCAATAACATGAGCAGAATCCAGTCAAATACAACTGAGATAAGTGAGAATGAAGAACATGTGAAAGTAAAGGAAGAAATTTCAAAAGACCTCAAGTTCCTTAACAGAGCATTAGAGACCACACCCACCCCAACTTGGCTTCATTGCACCGTAAATCAAGTAGAAGAAGTGAAATCCGTCATTAAGATCCTTCCAATATTTATGTCAACTATTATGCTCAACTGCTGCTTAGCGCAGCTTTCCACTTTCTCCGTTCAACAAGCAGCCACCATGAACACTAAAATTGGATCTTTAAGAATTTCACCAGCTTCTCTTCCAGTATTTCCTGTCCTCTTCATACTAATACTTGCACCAGTCTATAACCACATTATCAACCCCTTTTTCATGAAGTTAACCAACACCGAAATGGGAATAACTCCTCTAAAACGAATAGGAACTGGCCTAGTTCTCTCAATCATAGCCATGACAGTAGCAGCTTTGGTGGAGATGAAGAGGAAAAGTGTGGCAACACAATCAGGCCTAACGGATTCAACTAAACCACTTCCAATCACATTCGTTTGGGTGGCTTTACAATACCTGTTCCTTGGTTCAGCTGATCTTTTCAGCTTAGCTGGTATGATGGATTTCTTTTTTACGGAGGCCCCATTTAACATGAGGTCATTGGCAACATCACTATCATGGGCCTCATTAGCAATGGGTTATTATCTCAGTTCAGTGCTTGTAGAATTGATAAACTGTGTTAGTGGGACCTTTAGTCATACACCATGGCTCTATGGAAGCAATTTGAACCATTACCACTTAGAAAGATTCTACGGGTTCATGTCCATATTAAGTGGACTCAACTTCTTGCACTATCTCTTCTGGGCACGACGCTACAACTACAAAACATCAGGTGCTGACAACCAGAAGGAAATTCAAATGCCAAATGTGTCATCAGATGTTTAATGTTAGGATAAAAGAAATATTGTATTGATTCTATACATGAGCTAGAATGAGAGTTGAATAAAGATGAGGTCAGGATCCTTGTCATGGTCTTATCTGCTATCGATTATTGCCAAATACATAGCTAGAGATTGCTTTATTGGAATTCTTACTCCAAGAACGTAAATCATTAATTAAAATTTACCTATTGTATTTAAGCTTCACAATCTAATAGTATGTTTTATTTGAATGCATCATGAGCTGATAAAGTTATGTCAAACACATACTTGTCCACATAATTAATTTTGTAATCATAAACTGACTCACAAAAATACACACAAACGACTACCATTTCATTATGTATTTATTATGTAAAACTAACAAAAAAATGTTTTCATACTCTAAAAAAATAGAAGTTATGCTTTTCCGTTTGTTCCTTTCGTTTTCCATTCCAACATTCAAGATCAAATCACATTTGGAGAATTGAAACTTCAAATTTAAGACTTGTAGTAGCAAATAATCATCAGTTTCACTCATAACGTTTACTGTTAGTTCTACGCTGCTACATAATTGGAAACTACAAATGCAAAAGCAGTATCAACTGGTAAAACATTAACATGAAAAAAAAAAAAACACAAAACAAAGAAACCAAAATATGTATAACACACCGCAAAGTGCATTCGGAATTTACGAATGCAAAGCAAATACAATTACCTAAAGGCCTGATATAATAATGGAGGTTTCACCATTGGAGCAGGGTTTATTCTTCAGTCTATGACGCCGTACGAAAGTTCCGCCGATAGTTGTATCACGAGACAAGGCTATTGGCGCTTATTTTCAGCGCGTCGTTTGAATAGAGTATATACATCTACGAGAATGGATTTATCAAACGGGGATGTAGCTCAGATGGTAGAGCGCTCGCTTAGCATGCGAGAGGTACGGGGATCGATACCCCGCATCTCCACTTTTTAATCTTTTGGGCCTTTAAAATTGATCAATGCTTTGGGTCATCAAGGTCCTAAGTTTGGGCTTTTAATATAGAATTAATTCAAACTACTACTTATTAGTTTTATGTGTATATTTATATAACTATGTAAAATAATTTTTAAATTTTCAGATATGTATAGAATATATAATTTTAAATTTGTAAAGGAAATTATTACCTTACATTCTCTGGATCAAAGGGTTTTCAAATTGAAAAGTCATTTATATTCTTTTTGCTTATCTTAAATTTAAAAAACTTAAAAATTTTAACGATTTATTTCCATGATAAACATAATCTTCTCTTCTTATGTAATTAGGGTATCTTCAATTTTTTTCTTTTCACGATCAACAACACTAATCACAATAAAAAATTCTAATTACAATTAAGAACACTAATTACGATCAAGAACACTAATTCCAAGAATACTAATTACGATCAAGAACACTAATTCTTTTCATGATACATTTAAAAATGGTGGATTATTTTACAATGCCGGATGAGAAAGATGATGCAAGTCATGATGAATATGAAATACCAAACAAATATTTCAGAATAAATATTTTTTATATACATCCGAAATTTTGTCTGAAAATAAATATTTGAAATCTCATCAAATGAAACATAAAAATAAAATAAAAAATGATTTAAGATATTCAAA
This sequence comes from Penstemon davidsonii, assembly GCA_034814905.1. Taxonomy (NCBI): domain Eukaryota; kingdom Viridiplantae; phylum Streptophyta; class Magnoliopsida; order Lamiales; family Plantaginaceae; genus Penstemon; species Penstemon davidsonii. The sequence continues at coordinate 30,975,958 of JAYDYQ010002533.1, read as the reverse complement.
CTTAATCGATCGAATAGAAACAAATAACAAAAAGGGGATTAAAGAACATAATTTCTATTTATTGGAAATCTAATAAAATTATATACATCGAAATTATTGATTTGAGATATTGATTTTTTAGACCACCAAGGAATTGAAAATTTTGTTATTCCGTAAGAAAAATTGGAAAAAATGTTGGAGAGAGGTTTCAATGAAGGTGTAAAAATGGTGGTGAGGTTATAACTGATTTAAAACAATAATCACTCCAGCTTAATCGTAGTTTATAGAAAACTAGGGTAAAAACAATTTCATCTCAATTGATTTAGAAAATATAATTCGATATTCAAGTAATTAGTTGTTGATCAAATTTGTTGATAACGATTTTCATTCTCTCCTAGTAAATATGAAATTGATGTAAAAATAAAACATCAAGTTATGGATGATGTAAAAATGGTGGAGAATAATGAAACAGGAAATAATCAATTAGATTTGAGTGATTATGAAAAAGAAGGAAATAATTAATTAATTAGGCTTTAAGTTGGGTAACAGACTTTATTAAAGTCCCACGAAATAATGTTTTAACAAAATAAGCATTAAATTTAATGGGGCTAAAAATGTCTTTTTATATAGTAACACTGTTACTTAGTATTTTTTAAAGATATTAAGTCAAAGGGTGGATTAGTAAAATCAGATCTTTATTAAAGTCAATGGAAAATTAATTGGATTTTGACCATGTTACCATAGAAATGGTTCAGATCAATTCGAGATGATCTAATGGTGGATGGGGCAGTTCTCACGTGCGGCGTAACTGAAGGTATCGCACCCTAGAAAAATTGTATTTTAGTTTCTATTATTCTAAATTATTTTATTTAGTCAACATTTTTTTTAGAACCTATTAAGTCAACATTCTATTAACCCATATTTTCGACCTTTTTTACCGACCTTTTCAATGAATTCTTTAGTGCCATCTATATATAGGTCTTGGAAATAAGATTATCATCAACTTGTTTCTATTAGAATGTTTATTGCTCTTTTCTTGATTTTACTCACTTTTTTTCTGCCAAAATATATTGGTTGCATTTTCTTCACAAATAAACGAGTATTACAGAAAACAATAAATATTGTGTTTCTTGGAAGAGTTTGGGATTTTCCTTCAAAAGAATGTTAAGACTGTCATTGATTTGTCATTCTAAAATCTATTTAAGTTCGATTTATTATACTACATATCAGAGCAAATTTAAACAACCACTATTAGATAGCTTTAAATTTTAATTTCAACTACATTCAATGAACTCGAAAGTAATTGAACATATTATATATCTCAGGATATTCGAACGTGTTAGTGATATATATTAAATGGTTCCTCTCTCTAACAGCTTAAGCTTTTAGATGAGTTGGTCAATCAACCATAAAAGATACAGTACCCCCAGTTGACTTTTAGTCATCAAGAGAACCGGTCCAATCCGCATCACTGAAGGCTGCAAGTGTCTGTTTTGGAGATGGTTTCAAAAGTAGACCAAAAGCAGTTGTTTGTTTTAAGTACCGTAGTATTCTTTTAACACATTGTCAGTGATGTATTGTAGGGGAATGCATAAATTGGCAGACCTTGTTAACCGCCAAAGCTAGATCGGGCCGAGTGAAGAGAAGTTATTGAAGACTCCCCACCACACTTCTATATTGTGACAACTTGGGAGCCACATATCTAACAAAGAACCCTGTACTTCATTCGCGAACCAAACATGTCAATATAGATTATCATTTCGTCCGTTATCTAATGTGCGGTTCACTACTCTTCGAATGAGTCTCACTATCATTCCTCAACAGTTGGACTCGAGGGGGCATGTTAAATAGATAAATCAAATTATCCAATTACTCACAAATACAGCTCATGTGCTATAACTTAATTTTATCAAAAGAGAATATTTGTACATCACACGTGGATAATTTTGATTGATAGGGATAGCTAGGTTTTCCGTACATAGGAGCCTTTTGTTTCCTTTCAAATAAAATATTTATTGTATAGCTACAGATGAGAAAATATAAAAAAATTGAAAGAATTTGTTTCATATCTTCTCTCTGTTTAGTTTATCTTTAACATGGTATCAGAGCTCAAGTCCAAAGAGGTCATGTGTTCGAATTCCTCCGCCACCCATTTCTAAATTTCACGTGTTAGGCTTGAGTAAATGAATACCGCATACACGTGAGTGGGCGTGTTAGTGATATATCAAATGATTCATCTCTCAACAACTTAAGCATTTAGATGAGTTGGTTATTCAATAGAACGCGACCCTCCGATTCAATTTAAACTCGTTTAAACTTGATTTGTAAAATAAAACCAAGAACTCAATTAAGTGAAAAAGGAAACTCCTGAATAATTAATGTATTGTTGGAGTCTACTTGTCGAACTCATTTACACCCAAACTATGTACATTTGCTATAGCCACTACCTCTTACATTAGATATATATTTTGTATGTAAGAATAAAATCGTGTTTCATTACATGAGATGAAGAAAGTAGTGACGAATACAGAAAAGAAAAAACATTTTCATGAAAAAAAAGAGGGAGGCATGTATTGTGAATTTATATGGTGACATTTTCCTTACTCCTAATTTCTCTCAGAGTACAAATAATGAAACAACTCTTAACATAAATAAATGTCTTGATTATTGATCAGCTTCTTGTAACTCACCCAAAACAAGCGAGCCAACAAACAATCCTACACCCCCAACCGCAAGCAAACCACCAATCACCACCTGTGCCGCCACAAGCGCAGCCGAGTCGTCCGGTATCACCAACACCGCCACCACAGCCGCCAGCAGAATCGGCAGAGACGCCGAGGCCAAGACAGCTGGATTAAAGCTAGCCGCATTTTCCAGTAAACTTAGCAGTCCAAGCTCCTCTGCCTTTGACAAAAGTCCAAGCTTCTCTATGGATGATAATGTGAGTCCCAATTCCTCTGCTTTTGAGAGTAAACCGGCTTTTTCAACGGTGCTCAACACTTTTCGCTTCTCCAACTTTTTGAAGACGTCCACTTCAAGTTCCTCGCTGCCTTCGTAGAATATACCCGCCCCAAACCATTCTTTTTTCCAGGCTGTGTCGTATTTGTTCACCTAAAACGCGAGAAACAAAACAAAAAAAAAATGCTATTACTTCTAATAGATAATGATAGAATCTAGTTTAGACTTTAGACATGTAATAGAGTTATAGTTTGAATATGTAATTATCTTTCTAGACTATTTCTATAAATACTACCATCATTGAATGGTCATGTGTTGCCTTTTAACTCTTCTCCCTCTAACAACTTCAACTATCAGTTGCATTACTTTGTCCCTTTCAGACATCATTTATCTCCATTTGTAGCTAATTAGTTTCGACATATTTCCGTCAATATGGCTGTTAGCAAAAAGCATCAGGTTTTCCCTCTTGTCCTTATATTTTAACGATAGTTGAAGGAGACAACGTGCATTTAATAAACTTCAGGGTGAAAGGAAAGGATTTAGGTGTTTAGCTAACGGTTATTTGAAGACAATATGTTAATGGTCTGGTGCAATTGAAGTGTAAAAGATAATTGAAGTCGATAAAGTGATACAATTGATACTTGAGAAACCAAATTAGACACTGATGATAGTTGGGATGGCAAAGTGGAATTTAGAGTTAGTAAAAATTATTGTACGTTTTACACTTATAATTAGGGTTTTTGGCAAGTTAACTCTCTATGATATGTCTAATGGACAATTTACTTCCCTGTGATATGAAAATAGGCAATTTACCTTCCTGTGAAATGAAATATCAATTTATCTCCTTGCTAAGGGAAATGTTGCACAAACGCTACATAATGCGATTGAGACCTTATTTTCATGTAAAAAAATAACCAATTTAACCTTACCCTTGACAACATATTCACCACATTTTAACCTCAGTTATATGCGTAAACAGACAATTTACATTCCTATAATGTGCGTAAATGGACACTTAACTCCATGTGATATTGCATAATGGGCATTTTCCCCCTTGTAAAAATGTAAATATCAAGGAGGCAGTGTGCTTCTTTTTATAAAAACACAGGGATGTATTTTGCCTTTTATTTATCACATCCGTCAAACTGTCTATTTAAAATAACATATGAAGTTAATTTGCTATTCACTCCTACAATTATCTCGTACATATAAAAATAATGTGAAGGAAAAGTTTGAATAGCCACCTTTTTTGTACACCACTCAATGGTCATCCATGGAAATAACCACTAATCAATTCCATGGAGAAAGCAAATAAAAGAAAAACATTTTGCATAGTTAAATTAGTGATTGCACCTTAAAATGGTAATTGGTGACTGACGAATTTAATCAAATTAGTAATCGTTAACATTAATTTCACAACCAAAAAGCATTTAGTCATTTCCATTGTCAAAATTATAAAAATTAGAAACATAAATTAAAGAAGAAAATACACTAATACACATACATGGTGTAAAACGATGCTTGAAAAATTTACTACAAACACATTATCACAATTGCATAAAACTAAGATACACTAACATATAGTATTGTGTACCTTTTTTTGGGACGCCATGGCAAAGAATCGTGGAGCAGAATTAGCGCGACGGAATTGAGGGTTGGATGAAAATAATCCATTATCCGAGTTTTTAAGGTAACTACTCGGACATGATGTCGCCACTGCCATTGGAAAAACAAAATGAATTTTGTTAGAGCTCTTTTTCCACTTTCCAGTGAAGAACTCATTTGCAAAGGAAATCTCATATCTTTTGGACCAATCAGAAAGTGTTGCTTATCCTATCTAATATCTATGTGTCGATTCCCAATATTACCCTTCATTTTCCTAACTTTTGTTGCCCTTTCTATATGGAACTTTTAATTATAATATTTTTTTTGTGTGTGTGTTTTCCAAATAAAAATCCCAAAAGGAAATTGTTACACACATTTTGTTTTGCCAGGAATACTTAAATTGTTACTTTAATGTAGATATTGAAAAATATCGAAAATATTTTGAAATATTAAGAAAAATTATGAAGAAATTACTAAATTAATACCAATGTTATTAAAACCGGACCGGACCGGCCGGTCCGACCGGTTCGACCGCGAACCGGAGGATGGTCCGGTCCGGTTTACCCCCTAAAACCACTTGTCTAAAAAACCAGTGTGAACCGGGTTGAACCGATCCAAAACCGGTGAACCGGCGAACCGGTTTGGGCCGGTTCAACCCGATTTTGAATTTTTTTTTTTCTTTTTTTTTTTCGATTTTTTAAATTTTATTATTGTTAAAAATAAACTAAAAATTCTTGTAGAAGGTGAGATTCGAACACCTAACCTCTTGCTTGAACATAACTTCCTTACCATTTGAGCTACATCATTTTTGTTGAATTTCTAGTACAAAACAAATTTATAAATTACAGAAAACTTGTAGCCAAATTTGTTTATAAATTAGATTATGATAACTCAAATTAACATTTTACACATTATCAATGAAAATTAATACTCAAATAATAATTTTTTATTAAAATTTATATTATAAGATATTTCTTTCCAATATTATTTTTAGGATAAAGAGTGTCAAATTTTGAAAATCAAATCGATATATTATGCAAATTTGATTTTGAATATTAGACTTTTATGCATAATCATATTTTAAAATTATTAATCTCTTAGTTAGTTGTATTTTTAACTTACACTTTTAAATTTTTATAAAGAAATATAGTCATATTATATTTATATGAGCTTACAAATTAGTATCATATTACAATTATGATATAAGTTATATAAATATTATGTGATTTAATTTAAATATATTCTAAGATTTTATATATTTTTGATCAATTGTAGGATAATGTTTAAATTTTATGCATATTATATATACTTTAAAATTAAAAATATATATTATATCATTATGACGTCATCCGGTCTGACCAGTGGTCCAACCGGTTCGACCAGTAAAACCAGTGGCCAGTTGGCTCACCGGTTCACTGTCCGGTCCGGTTCTGAAAACATTGATTAATACAGATATGATAAAGTCAAAGCAAAAAAGGGGGGTTTTGAAACAATACCTTATTTTTGTTTCCATTTATTCGAAAAAATGTGACGAACAAACAAATGAAAATTATGAGGTTCTTAATTAAGTTGAATTATATAGGGAAAATCCACTATGCCCCCTAAACTATGAATATTTTTTCACTTTGCCCCCTAACCTTTGTGAGTTCCCACTTAACTCCCTCAACTATTAAAAATGTTCCAGGCAACTACCTTTGAACGTTCGTCGGCGGAATCTTCGAGAATATTCCGTTCGTCGGCGGAATCTTTAGGGGCAAGATAGACATGCAAAGGTTAGAGTGGCAAAGTTGAAAAACGTTCTAAGTTTGGGTGGCAAAGTGGGAGAACGTTAAAAGGTTGGGTGGCAAAGTGAGAAAACGTGCAAAGATTGGTTGGTAAAGTGGGAAAACGTTCAAAAATTTGATGAGAGATCAAAAACTGCACTTACACCCCATATATCCCCAAAAATTGCATCTATATCAACTGTATCCCAAAAACCTGCACCTCCACTCAATCCATGCCAAAAACTGCACCTACACCTAATCAACCCCAAAAAGTTGTACCTACATCAAAACCACCTCAAAGAAGTGCACCGACGCTCAATCTACCATGTAAATCACCCACATGAGCCAATGTAGTTGCACCTAACAAGTCAAAATCACTCAAAGAAGTACCGGGTGCTAAACCACCATTTAATGCATTCAACTCAAGTGGACCATCCAAGAGAGTTGCACAACATAGCATGTTAGTATCGGCTGAAGAAGAAGTGCCCTCATGCAGACAAATCTAGAATATGTTGCTTGTCGTGGCAGTTTGTTTTGTTCCAACCATCTACGGAAAAATTGCATTTCGTGACCATGTTGTGTAGCTGGAAAATGGACAATATCTAGACTATTTGTTGTTTTTGTTTGATGTTGTCATTTGGTCATCTTGTTCATGAAACAGTTGCTAGGAAATGTTTCGGTTGGTGAAGTTTTTATGAAATGCTTAGCTTATGTTCATGAAACAATTTCTCGAAAATATTTTTGCTCTTGGTGAAGTTCTATAGTTAATGTGTAGGTAAATGTGTATTGGTGAAATATAATTTATCTTTCATCTTTTGTTGTAATGGTAGATGAAGTTTATTATCTCATCAGACTTTTGAACGTTTTTCCACTTTGTCACCTAACACTTAGACGTTTTTTCACTTTGTCACCCAGTCTTTGAACGTTTTTTCACTTTTTTATTTAAACATTTGTACGTTTTCCCACTTTGTCACCTAACCTTTGAATATTTTTTCACTTTGACACCTCAACATTTGAATGCCTATCTTGCCATTGAAGATTCCGTCGGCAAACATCCAAAGGTAGATGCCTGAAATATTTTTAATAGTTGAGGGGGTTAAATGGGAACTCGCAAATATAAGGGGCAAAGTGGAAAAAGTTCTAAGTTTAGGGGGCAAAGTGGGATTTCCCCAATTATATAATCAACTCAATTGTGTATATATTAAACGTTCTGGGTCGCTATATGGGCTTATCCAAACTTGGCCCAAAACCAAATGGAGAAAATATAGGGCGTAATTTCTCTGATCTATTGAATGGGATATGGATTTTCCCACTTATTATCCAACTTCCTTTCTACTAAAAAACATAGACTATTAAACTAAAAAGTGGAGTGTGTGCAAGTGTAATTGCCTGCCATAGAGAGTGGATAATAATTTTGTAATATTGTGTGTTACATATTCTCCAATTTTATATTAAAAAATTATCATTAAGGTTGTGAAAAGTAAACACTCTACAAAGACCATATATCGGACCTAAGAGCATAAAAAATGGTGACATGTATTATGATTCATGACATAAGATTCAAACATGGGTAATTCGCAACCGTGCATGTGGTTTGGTTCAGTCAAACGAAATGTATAGAAATGGCCAATCTTATACCCGAAATTCATAACACAGAGTGAGGATCGCCATGATGCAGAGCGAGCCCACCTGTGCACCCATCAATAACTACCAACCACACGAGAAATTCCATAAGCCAAATTCACATTAGTTAGTGATGGATTTTTCCACCAATTTGTAATACTGTGTGTTACATATTCTCTAATTTTATATTAAAAAATTATCATTAAGGTTGTGAAAAGTAAACACTCTACAAAGACCATATATCGGACCCAAGAGCATAAAAAATGGTGACATGTATTATGATTTAAGACATAAGAGTCAAATATGGGTAATTCGCAACCGTGTGGAGGTTCAGTCAAACGAAATGTATAGAAAAGCCAATCTTATACCCGAAATTCATAACACAGAGTGAGGATCGCCATGGCAGAGCGAGCCCACCTGTGCACCCATCAATAACTACCAACCACACGAGAAATTCCATAAGCCAAATTCACATTAGTTAGTGATGGATTTTTCCACCGATTTGTAATACTGTGTGTTACATATTCTCCAATTTTATATTAAAAAATTATCATTAAGGTTTTGAAAAGTAAACACTCTACAAAGACCATATATCGGACCCAAGAGCATAAAAAATGGTGACATGTATTATGATTTAAGACATAAGAGTCAAATATGGGTAATTCGCAACCGTGTGGAGGTTCAGTCAAACGAAATGTATAGAAAGGCCAATCTTATACCTGAAATTCATAACACAGAGTGAGGATCGCCATGATGCAGAGCGAGCCCACCTGTGCACCCATCAATAACTACCAACCACACGAGAAATTCCATAAGCCAAATTCACATTAGTTAGTGATGGATTTTTCCACCAACCATAACCCCTCCTTAAGAAACGTGGGGATGATCGATCGTCAGATTTGGATATAAGATCAAAGTGGTTGAGCAGCCGAACTTGAATATTATTCAAATTCCTCTAAATTAATTCAAATTATTTTATTTGTAATAGCCACAAAAATAATAGCTATACAAATTAAATTATCAGTGAGAACTATATCAATTTCTAAATTCGGTAAATAATTTAATAATAAAACTATTGAAGATGCACACAATATTTTTTCATAAAATAAATTAAATTCATCAATGATAGATTTTTGTCATTGACTGTGATTTCAATATTATTTTAATCCGATCTGAATAAACTAATCGAACCAACAATATATCTCCATATCTTAGTTCAATATTTACGGGTCTATTTGGATGGGTTTTGCCTCAGTTTCGCGGGTCTCGGTTTAAAGAAAATGATTTTGGTGGTTTCGATGAAACCTTTGAGACCTCATTTGGATGAGTTTTGGTTGTTGGATTTTGTGGTTTGAATAAGTTGAAACTCCATTTGGATTGGGTTTGGATGTTGGGGTTTAGGGGAAAAAGTAGGTGGTAGGTGTCAAATCAATGTCTTTTTTAGTAAAATTTGGGGGGAAATATAGGTGATAGATGTCAAATTAATATTTTATAGGTTTTAAGAGTTTGAGTTTTTACATAAGTTTTTTATGGTTTTATTAATTTAACGAAAACTCGTTTGAAAAGGTTTTTATCCGATCTCGCGAGTTTCGCGAGACCGGATCAAAACCCATTCACATACACCCTACATATTCCAAGGTACAACTCATAAACATGTGATTGATGTATAAGTAGTGCCCAACTAGTCAAATACTATCCTTAAATGAACCCTGAGTTGCGGGCCCACTTTTTTATTTCACTCGAAACTGGTTCATAGATAGCCAAAATAATACTGTACAATGCGAGTCACAGTCCACCAGGTGGTCCAGCCCCCTAACCACCCACCTCACGTGGCCCCGCCCAAAAGAAAAATAACGATTGAGCTATGTCAACTTTCTCCAATACTCTCCACTTCGAAATTTATCTTAATTCGGGAATTTGAGTTTTGGGTCTTTAACTTGATTTCAATAAGTTTTAATCTGAAAAAACTAGTTTGGATGGTTTTAATGAAGTTTTGAAATGCGATTTTCATTAAGTTTGAATATTGAATTCTGAAAATTTAAGATATGAGTTGGATTGAATTTAGATGTTGAGACTTGGAGAATATATATAGGGTATGTGTCAAATCGATATCTTTTAAATAGTTTGAGATGGAAAAAAAATATACAGTAGATCTCAAATCATGAATGACTTTTATAGATTCTAAGATGAAAAAAAAAATTGTGGTAGGTTTTGATAAGTTCATTTGATTTTAAGTTGTGTTTTACTTGAGCCTCGTCTAACTTTGAGTTGGACTAGTTCTGACTTAATTTCATGTTTTTTTAACTATTTTATTGTGTATTTACAACTCGGACCGAATATTGCATTTTGTTTAAGTTTTTCTCAGTGTGGTGTCTCCAGTAGAATTCGATTCATGTCAAAATATATAAGGATTAAGGAGCCTCGAACTTTGAATCTAACTTAATCTCTTTCGATTCGCGTCACACACATTACTTGGGAATATTTCCGAACATAAACCGAAACTTTTCCTCATTACTTGAAATATTTGTACCAAAGTCACCGTGAAAAAATTAAATAGAATATAAAAGTTGAAAATTTCTGCTGACGAATTGATAATTGATTATTAGATCGATGTCACAACAATTAGTGTGAATCCACCAACATAATCGATGCTCGATAATTGATTATTAGTTAAGATTAGATGTTTATTTGAGTCTTGAGCATATCAAGTCTGGAAATAAAAACCAGGCTTATATGTAATGTGAGAGATTCCACGATATTGAGACTTTTCCAATTTTAATTAATAGTTCTTCCAATATCACAGCTATTCGTCCTAGTCGCCATTCAGTACACGTTTTTGCTTAATTTAAGTCAACTATAAATTCTATCTTATTTCAAGAGTAAAATACGAAAACACCCCTTGCGTTATTTCTAATTGAAAGAAAATCTCTTGTATTATTTTTATTAGTAGAAAATTTTATGTATTTATGTTTAATTAGCAAAGAACCATATTTATATATCATTAGCTCATTACACTTACTTGATAATTAAGAACTGACCACATGAGAGTTATTTTTTAATTTTAAAGGAGATTATTGTTAATTTGTTAAGTTCACTGGAGGGTTATTGTCAAATTTTTTTGTGAATAATTGTGTTTTCTTATTATAACCAAATAAAAAATAACAATTAGAGGTATATTTGTCCCTTCTCTAGCAAATCATAAAAAACGTTTGCACTTAGAGCGAGTAAAACACAATGCAACTGAGGGTCAAAGGAGAGTAAATGTTTTTTCTTGGTAATACATGAATTTTTCGCTAATAAAGTTTACACAGCAATTTTTCTGCCAACTATAAATAACACAAGGGGTACTTTTGCATTTTACTTTTCATTTTAATGCACCTCATCAATTATTAAGAGAATGTATACAGACAGCACTATTTTAAGACTATTAATCAAGAATTTAGGACATATATAATGTATTTAATTGTCTGAACAATATGTATCCACGATCTTCCAAAACCCGTAATTAATTACTTTTTCGATATTTCACATCCAAACATAATTTCCAAGAAAACGTCATGGTCAACATTTCCTGAAATGTCCCATACAATTGTCATTTCCACGTACTTTCAATACAATTTACTCCTTCTTCATCCTATAATTCTTTATCAGTTGGTACAAATGAGTAGGCAACTTGATTAAATTTCAAAAAATTATAATAAATAATTTAATAAGTTATTTCAATAATAATGTATAATACTACATAATAAAACATATATTAATATTTAAAAATTTTTAGTCGCCATAAACGTAACAAATTCAGATTGATAAGTCACTTACAAAATTCAAAAGTTCAATTCCGCACTGGATCAAAACTTATGGGACAGAGTCATTACAATTTAAATTCCTCATGAAAACAAAACTTTTGAAATGTTTTCAAATGAGATTTGAAGTGTTTTAAAGATTTGTTTAGCTTTCGTGCATTTGAAGAAAGTGTTAAAAATATTTGTTTTGATTCTTTTTTTCTTTTTACAATTATTTAGAAAATAACACAATTATAAAAAAAAAAAAGTATTGCTTCATTTTCCTAAAAATTCAAATGAACAAAGCTATATATCCATTTCATTAATTAAATACCCAGAGGATATTCATGAATTGACTTTTATCTTTCTGACTTTAGAGCACAATATTTATCTCAATCCATATAATTGTTTGGGCATAAAATAAGAACAAAAAAATTTAATTACAAGATGTAATAGTTTTCTCCAGTTTGATAATTGCTTTTTGTTTGACTTAATCACTTTTGAGACGAATCTAAAATTTTAATACTTTGTTAAAAAAAACATAATATTGTAACATGCACGCATCGATGATTTAATTTGTAACGCGTAAAATATTTTAGATAAATCAAATAAAATGGCAGTAATATGACAGGGCCGTAATCCAATATTAGTGACAAATAGATAAATCCAAATTTATGAAACTTCTTTTTTTGTTTTATTACACCAAATTTATGAAATTTCAGAAAACAGCTCAATAGGTGATGTTTCTTAAGGAACAAGTTGTAAACTTCTGCTGTATAAATACACGACTAATTCACACACACTTTTTCCAACTCACGCACAAATTGTACTAAACCAGCACACATTTTACATTTCCCTGCTCCAACCAATTGGCGATCTGTGAGTCTCTTTCTCTCTCAATTTCTCTTCTTAATATGTTTAATCTTTGTTCTTAATCATATTTATTCACAATTCTGAAACTCCATGGAGTATGTATAATTTAGGTTGTAAATCATGCTATATGAACTGCAAATCGTTTGTTAATTTTTCCCTTTCGTAGAATCGATTGTCCTTTTTTTTAGAATTAGGGTTTTAAATCTGATTTGTAAACGAATTATTCCTAGAAATGAAATTATTTGAATGAACTTGCATTTTTTTCCTTTCTTTCTGGGTTTTTTTGCTCATTTATTCGATGTTATCCTGTAACCTGTGCAGAAGATATGGGAAATTTGTTTTGCTGTATTCAAGTGGACCAGTCCACGGTTGCTATTAAGGAACGATTTGGAAAATTTGAGGATGTCTTAGAGCCAGGGTGTCATTGCTTGCCTTGGTTTCTCGGAAGTCAGTTAGCTGGCCATCTCACGCTCAGGCTACAACAGTTGGATGTTCGCTGTGAGACTAAGACTAAGGTCTGCTTGTTTTTGTTCTGTTTTTATCTTTATATGTTTAAACTCCGTTTATAACTCCAAAATGTTTAAATTTTATTAAATGGATCAGTTTTGCATATATGTTGGGCACTCTTGCTTTATTTATGGTTGTTGTGGATAGCTAAAGCCGCTATACTAATTGATCTTTTCAATAATGGGATTTCAGGACAATGTTTTTGTGACTGTAGTGGCATCAATTCAGTATCGTGCCCTTGCAAATAAGGCAGGTGATGCTTTTTACAAACTCAGCAACACGAGAAATCAAATTCAGGCCTATGTGTTTGATGGTAAATTTCTATCCTTAATCGTAATAGTAATGGTTTTATTGTGAATTCATACTTTCTTTGTAATATAGTGACATAATTCTATTTTAAACGTGTTTTTGTTCTTTTTCTGTTTTTCAGTGATAAGAGCAAGTGTGCCAAAACTCAATCTCGATGACACTTTTGAACAGAAAAATGATATTGCTAAGGCTGTTGAAGATGAACTTGAGAAGGTAAAGCCACTTTGATAGTAGTCCTAATTGATGTAGATGAAACTAATTCTTGGATTCTTGTGTTGATTTTTGTTTTTGTTTTTATGAATGGTTGCTTACAGGCTATGTCTGCTTATGGATACGAAATTGTTCAGACTCTAATTGTTGATATTGAACCCGATGAACATGTTAAGAGAGCAATGAACGAAATCAATGCAGGTAAAGTGTAGAATATTATTTATTAGACCATAGTACTGAATAATGTTCTTGGGAATAGGATCAGAGGGCATCATGTTACTTTACCTGAACTCATGGCCTCTCAGGAAGCATTAATAATGCCGAGGATCCAATAAATTTGAGTTATTTATTAATACATTCAATACTCGGATGTAATTGGCAATGAAGGCTATGTGGTTTATTGTGTATTTTCATGCTTTTGGAGCCCGTGTGGTGAATTAAATAAAAACTGGCTTTTTTTAAAAAAAATTATAAAACAAGTTCTGTACTAGAAGACTTTTCATGCTGAAAGATATAACTTCATTTTCAAACCTCTGATTTCTTTTTTGGAATTTAAGGTCCTTGTTTTTGTGTTGATTTCGTTGTGCTTTCGTATTAATAACTATTTTTAAAAATTACAGCTGCTAGGATGAGGTTGGCTGCTACTGAGAAAGCAGAAGCTGAAAAGATACTGCAAATTAAGAGAGCTGAAGGTGAAGCAGAGGCCAAATATCTCTCGGGTTTGGGTATTGCTCGCCAGCGTCAGGCAATCGTGGATGGATTAAGAGACAGTGTGCTTGGCTTCTCAGTTAATGTTCCTGGAACTACCGCAAAGGATGTCATGGATATGGTACTTGTTACCCAATATTTCGACACAATGAAGGAAATCGGTGCTAGCTCCAAATCATCTGCTGTGTTCATCCCACATGGACCAGGTGCAGTTCGTGATGTGGCAGCTCAGATTCGTGATGGACTTCTTCAGGGTTCCCAGCATAATAACTGAGTCGAGAGTCTTGGATTCTCCAGCTGTTTCTGAAGTAGGTTGAGATATGATTTTGTGAATGTTGCTTCTTGACTTTGTTTGTAGTGTTGAATATATGTTATTTCATTATCGTAGTTTGGATATTTCGTTGTGTGAAAATGTTATTTGTGCTATTGGTGTTTTGAGGAATTGTAAATGTGCTATTGAACTAGTCTTTTGGCAGTATGATTTAGCTATTCAAGCTTACCTGATTTTGTTGCTTCCTCTGCTTCAATCCATCTCCTTAGTTTCTTCATCAGTGTTTCTTTGATCCCACTTGTTGGTACTGCTCTACAAGTTGGTTATGCTTTTTATATTTGGGTAAATTACTCGAGCACCCCTGAGGTATGATCTATTTATACGAGGACCTTAACGTACATATATACCCTTTGTCCAAGCCTTCTTTAAATTTCATCTTTAATAGCTATTTGAAGTTGCAAATTCATTTTGCCTTTTTCTAGTAGAGTGGTGCATGCTCTCATATATTAAAATGACACATAAAATCTCGTTTGTGTCTGAACAATCATTGTACCCACCACCTTGCAAAACCCTGTTTCATCTTTGGAAAATCCAAAAAACTGGCATCTGGTTATAATTATGGAAAAGATTCTGTAATTTAATCTAATTTCAAGGAAGAAGGTATAGGTAATTAAATATACATTCTTGTTAATGAATCCAAACATAACTTCCAGGAAAAGGTCAAAATATTCAATTAGATGTCTGTCCCACACAATTGTCATTTCCATGAAAGTTCTTAAACAATTAATGTCTAATTGAATTCCCCGTGTGGACAAATAGTATCTTCCCTAATTGAATTCCCCCCCTAATTAAATTCCCCGTGTGGTCTATGTAAGAATTTTCCCCAAGATCGTGGCCTGCAATGATATTTATCCACATCATTAATTAATTATAATAATCTACAAAGCACCAAAAGCATATTCTTGAATTGACTTCATCTTGTTGACCTTTTAAAACACAATGTTTTGGCAAAAATCTATACCAAACAAATTTAAAATGTAAAATAATATGTATGAGATCCTGATTAATTAATTAAAACACAAGAAGGCTTAGTATTTTTCAATAGTTTACATTTTTTATCTTTATCCATACGAAAGTAATAAAGAAAAATTTGCATCATTTTAGCGTTATATATAACGTCCGGCATGCAATTATAAATAAATTCAATTTCTGAATTAACAAGTTGCGACAACCCGACCATCCTCGTAACAATTCATTATTATATTACTTTTTACACAACATACATAATTGATATGAATCATATATTGTTTCACTTTGTAATGTGGACAATAATAAGCCATTTAGAATTTCTAAATGTGATTTACGTAATATTCATCATTAAATTATTATACCAAAGCATAAAATCAGTGGTCAATAAAATTAAATATATAAACTATGATATCTCAAATGTGACAAGAGTGATTAGAGATAGCAAATGCACAAAACAAAAGAAAATTTTAAGTATTCATATATAAAGAAAAAATTGCAGAATTAACGATTTTGGATTTTCGTCCCAAACTATATCATGTTACCGAATTACATCCCGTAATTTAATAATTTTTTTTGAAATATCGTCCCACTGTTAATTATGAGACGAAAGTTGCGCACGTGTCCATTTTGAATATGGTGTCAAGGTTTTCTTCACTGGAAGAAAACACGTAATTATTTAGTTAATGAATAATGATAGATAATACTACATGATTGGAGTATATAATTTATAAACATATTATTATTTAAAATTTTGCACTTGACTTTTGAATATGTGGCCAATAAAAATCAAAACACTAAAATATTCATCACTAAGTTGGAGTTAGAAAAGAATCAAAATATTGTTGGCATGGTGTCCGTTTTTCTTTAAATCACATGAAGTAATTTAACATTATACATATAAATTTACATTAACCCCTTCAGAAAATATTGTGTTACTTAAGAAATTGGGGCTAGCTCCAAATCTTCTGCTGTGTTCATCCCACATGGATCGAACCAGGTGCAGTTCGTGATGGACTTCTTCAAGGTCAACATAATGACTCAGTCGAGTCTTCGATTTCTCGAGGTGTATCGGAATAGGTTGAAATGAACACTTGCGAATATGTTTATATTCATTGTAATATCGTGGGTATTTCGTATTTGCAAATTGTTATTAGTGTTTAAGGAAATGTAAAATGTGATACTAAAAGAGATCATAAATATAAGTTCTCAGTTTATGATCTTGTTCATACTCCACCGGTGAAAATGAAGAACAACTAACTGTGCACCTAAATATGATCACGCTTTACAAAATTGACCCTCGGTATTTTTTATCTCACGCTTTACAAAATTGTACTTCTGGTCTTAGTTTTTCAAAATGTATTGCATTTTTGGTTCCACGGACTAATTTTGCCTCATAAGATTGTCTTCAATTTCGTAATTTTAGTCCCACTGGATGATGGGCGATAGGACCAAAAATGCATTTTCTTAAATAGAATAAAAGGGTGCAGTTTTATAAAACGTGAAGTCAGAAGTGCCCAGCATCTGATACAATTGGATTACTAAATCAAATTGCGAATTCCTTCTGTGTAACAACAGAAGCAACTTTCATGTACACTTAAATTCTAACTTCTAGTTCATCATATGCATGCAGATTCATATCTTACAACTGCTGCAATACAAAAAAATTACACAATACTACTGAAAAAAATAATAGGAGTAAAATAAAACTGCTATATATTCTAACTCATGCTTCTGCACTTGGATTTGCTGCATTGTTTTCGGCTTCACTAATCAGACGCAAAATCTCTTCTTTCTTAATTTGCAAAGCTTGCATTTTACTCTCGATATTCTCCAATTTCGCCTTTAGTTTAGTCGGATCCTTTTTATCTTCAGGATTCTTTGTCTTCTTCTTCTTCTCCTTAGCAGCATCCTTATCTTTCTTTTTCTTGTCTTTCGACTTTTCTTCTTCACCTTCCTCTCCTTTCTCATCTTTGTGCTTATCTTTCTCTTTCTTTTCGTGTTTCTCCTTTTCGACTTTGGCTGAATCGTCATGTTTCTCTGAATCTTCCGTTTCTCCCATTCCTTTGCGTAACCGAATAATTAACCTGAAAATTGCGAAAATATGAAGAAATTGTCAAATAAATACTAGAGTTATTAAATGCAGTGATAATAATGAATAAAAAACAGACCTCAGGAATCAATCTTTCTAGGCTTTGATGGACTTTTATTAAATCTTGATTTCTTCAAGCTCCATTTTCTTTACCCCTCAGCTTTTATACTTAACTATGATAAAACAGTGAACACAAATAAATCCTACTTTTATGCATTCACATAAAAATCTTTTGGTCTTTAATCTCTGCCTATGAAATCCACCTTCAGTTTTGGCATATGTTGCCAATATATCTCCTAACCACAAAGTTCATCTCTTTTCTTTACTATTTTAAGAATTACCTAACAAAAACACTTATTTTTCTACTCTTAAGAATAGTTATCAATATTGTCATGTGCTATACATAGAAAATGAATTTCATAAATACTCTACTTGAAAGTCTATTCTGAGACTCAAATCGAGTAGTCATTAGTTCAATCAATGTTGCTTTCCTTTTCTTTTATTAATAATTAATAATAATAATACAACATCTGATCTGAACCATTTCTTGACTTCATTTAGCAGAACAAAGTAAAATGACCAAATTTCTCATCTGCAAAACAGAAAAAGGTGCAACTCAATAAAGCATTATGCTTGTGATCTGTGCTTCTTTGACATAATGAAAATCAATGTCAATACTTTACACGACAAAAATTACATGATAGACTCCTTTAATCTCGCACGGTTGCATTCCATCACCTCTTTTTTCCTTATTTCAATAGTTAAAGTCAAATGAACTCAATTGAAAAACCAATTTTTCTTCACCTTTTTCACTTCCTCCGAGGTTACCAATTAAAGAGTTAAAACCCCTTTTCAAAACCCTTTCCCCACAAAGGCACCACAGCTACCACAATTCATGGCCCCTAAAATTACACTAATTAACACTAAAGTAATCTATCAGACAAACTCGGAAGCCTTCTGAAAAAACTCAAGCTAGCCGGCGGCATCGGATCCCGAAACATCGGGTGTCGTAGAAAGTAGAATCCGAGGGCCACTGCCACCATTTTCGGAGGCACGACATACAAAACTATTGTAATCGCAAGACACACCCCTATGAACAATTTCGTTGCTCTCGGGTCCCTCCAACTAACCAAGGCTTGAACCCTTTCCCCTTGTGTTGCAAAATCACCCAAAACCGTTTGAACCCTTGCTGCCAATATCCTCAACCTATCATACCGGACCCGAACAATTTCGGGCGGTCTCGAACTCGGAAACGTGTCGAACTCCTCGTCCAGTTCATCCGGGTCAACCGCATCCGCTTGCGATAGTTTAATATCCATGCCCGCGGGTATTTTAGGTCGGAATCGATAATACCAAACACCTATTAAAAACACGTAGAGAAACCAAGTTGGAACAATCAAATCCGGAAACCATACTAGGACCAAGTACAAAACATGGACTAAAATCGTCGTAACCGGATTCTTCCACCTCCGGATATGGTCTAACCATTTTGCTAACCCAACCGCCCAACCGAGAACCGCCACAATCCGGAACCAATTTGCCTTACTCTTCCGTAAACTCCAACTATGAGAATCCGCATCCAACAAGTAACGTACGACCTCCGGCCCTAAAGGTGGCTCCGACCTAGCCAACCACCCTGCCACCATTTTGGTGGCTGCACCACGCAATGCCTCTTGCTGAGTCACCCCGAGAGGACGGATGTGGTGCATTTTGGGCAGCAAGGGCTGCCCGTATATACCACAAGTGTCGGGCAGCAAAGACGGGCAAGCAAACCGAACCGCAAGCTCGATTTCGCCCATTTTCTTTAACCCGGACCTCATCAACACCATCAAGGGATACGAGTTCATGTACACCTTGTTACTTTCTAAAGTCGAGACTCGTATTCGAACTTTCCCTACACGGTTATCTAACTTCTCATCCCCGTTTTCGGAAAACATACGCCAATTGTCAAAAACTCCGATAGTTATGACTGTACAAGGATCGTAAACTTGCCACGTGTACTGCTCGTTCCATCTCGGATCAAAAGTGTCGGTTATGGTTCGAGTCCGGACCCATTTCTTTCCGTATTTCGCCACACAATAAGCATCGGTAGACCCTTTCCCGTTGCCCTTTGATTTCATAGGCAACAATCCACGAGCACCGAGAATTCCAAGCTCCAAAATTCCAACAGCAGGCTTCCATAACTGCTTAGCAGTAGGTCTAAAATCACTACATATATGTGCAGCTTCATCTAATACATGGTAACCTCCCTCCAAACACATTTTCAAATACAATCTCCCACAGTAAGACCCATCCCCACCCCCGCCGGGCCCACCTTCCAAATTAAACCATTTCGCAGCCACGTGACGCTCGTCCAGTCGCTGCTCTATAGACCCTACTGGAACCAAGACGTGCCCGAGAAGCACCGGATCCCTACCTGTTCGATCCTCAACTAACAAAATCAAACTGTCCTCTAGTGGCTCCCCAGCAACAAAAATCAAATCCTCGTTCCAGTGAAACGCGGGTGTATGACTGCTCATGGACCCTCTTCGGGTCCGGACTGACTGAAACCCGAGTTGACCCTTGACCCGAATTTCAGGTGTAGTTAACGGGGGCAAATTAGGAATTATGTGAAGATCCTGAGCTTCAATAATGGTCACCCTCAGATACCAAAGCTTCGGAGACTGATAAACCTTCGGGCGCGTGTACGACACATAAGTTTGGGGCGCGTCGGTGCTCGACGATTCAGGGAACGCGTCGTCTGCCTGAGTTCCGATCCATACTGAAAGCTGCAAATCGCCAGTGACTCCTCCGCCACCGCCCTGATCTTCACCCCCTTCGAGGTGGTACCATTGTGGGGCCAGAGGACTGTCGGGTGGGTCCCGCACTGGCACGTCGGACAGATCGAAACATACGCCTCCTAAGAACCTTTCCGACGCGCCGCCGTCCCATACGGAGATTTCGAGAGTGGAGTTGGCAGCTGTTTCTTTGTTGTACCCTAGTGCAAATACTTGATGCCATTCCGGGTCGGGTCGACTGTTCGCGGGTTTGGTTCGTAACATGTGGCCCGTAGTCCGGATCCTTACTCGCGGGCTTTCGTTCTGTGTTAGCCCGCGGGCTTTGACGATCCGTACGAACAAGTATTGCATCGGTTCAACCAAATCGAACGCCGATATTCTCTCCGATGTGTCTCCGGCGAACTTACCAGCTATGATTTTAGGAGAATAATCTCCATTCGCCGTTCTCCGGTGTGTCTTCATTCTATCTCCACCACCGCCACCCATTTGCATCCTCCTCATTTCCTGCAATAATTCCGGCGGGGGTACATTGTAATATCCCGGCGGAGGTCCGGTTTCTACCTGCGGTGGTGGATGGTCGTGCGGAGCTTCCATCGGCGGCGGCGGTTCTTCCAAGACGGGGTTCTTCATCACTTCCTCCGGCTGCTGTGGCTGAGGTTGCTCCTCCTCCTGCTGTTGCTGCGGCGGAGGCGGCGGCTCTTCCTCTAACATCTCATCAAAGTAATAAATCTTTAAACCTAAATCACCTTTTATCCAACTAAACACACTCTTCTTCTCCAAACTAAAGTACACCAACCCTTCTTCCCCTCTCTTCACAAACTGCGATCCGTACAATTTTACTCTACCCAGAAAATGATTCTTTCTCGCATTGCCATTGCTGAGTTTTTTATCATTATAAACCTCAACATTAAGCTCTTCCCACTCCATGGTTTTAGGGTCGGAGACGATAAATTCCAAAACCTCGTTCCATACCGGATTTAGGTTTCTCAACACTGTTGATGTTCGCTTTTTTTGTCCATCGAAATCCACAACTACGTAAGGGCTAGAGCTTCCCTGACCGTCTTTGGGGAGGAGGTCTCGTGCTTCGATTACTTCCACCACCAGTTTGCGGACGGTGCACGGCGGTGGAGGTGGTTGCTCCGACGACATCGTCATCGTTTCATAATTTTTAAATAAAAAAAGTTCTGGTTCTCGTATGGTAAAATTAGAAGTTTTGGAATAATTTCATTTTGTTTGGTGTTTTAGTGGACCAAGGCATTTTTCTGTTACTGGAAATTGGGGATTGGGGAATGTTTTTGGGGGACATATTAATTTGTTTGTGCGTGTGTGTGTGAGAGAGTGTGAGAAGATTGGATTCCATTCTCTACACTCAAGTTTTCTTAGCTTTTCAATTTTTAATTTTTGCACATCCTTTCTGGATCCGGGTCCTCTATTCAACTTCCCATTTACACTATTACCATTTTGAATTTAGGCCTTATCATGTTTTCTTCTAAACTTAATTTTTTGTTTTTGTTTTTTGATAAACACAAATAATAATATATATTTGGTTAGAGGGATGGTCTTGTACAAAAGTAGATACAGAACAAAACTGTAAAATGGGTTAAATTTGGGGTATGATTTATGTGATTTAGACACGATTTTGTAACATAGAGTAAATCTTACAAAAAACTGCATTTTCAATATAATACCATTGCTTGTATTATTTATTTATATTTCCTTTTTTTAATTTTTTAATTTGATGAAAATGGAAGATTAATCTGTGGTATTGAATGTTTGTTTTGTTAAATATCAAAGGCTGCAAATACAGACTTGGATTTTGTCTCAAGTTATGCTCCCTCCATTATTGTTAATCAACTTATACTTTGATTAACAAGTCTGCAAACTATGTTTGTCCTGTTAATTCATAACAAAGGAAGGATTCTAATCTTTCATAGATTTGTTTCTAAACTAAAATCTTTTTATGGAAAGTATATGATACTCTTTCAATAAGATTACATTGTTCTATCAACTCAAACAAGAGTATATATTCTTCACAAGTATGTGTTGAGAAATTGACCTTTATATCATACATACATCAATAAGATGCTCCTAGAAGCATATGATTCCGCCTCTCTCCTTTTTGTCAAAAGTTTCCAGCACCAATTTGAAAAAGGTGGCCAAAAATCTCCTTCTTTATTGATTCCTATTTCTCTAAACTCTATAGTCAACACTGCAGATTTCTAGTCAGTCGATGAGGCCTTGTGGCAAAGATAAGAATTTTAAAGGTTTTGGTTCGAGTCCTCTGAGAAGTGTAAGTATTTATCTAATTTTATATTAATTTTATTGATTGTTAGTTATTTATCTAGTGTAATTGGCTTTATTTGTTGTAATTTGTTTATATGACCAATAAGTATCCTAATGTAATGATGCAATTCGTAAGAAAAAATAATATCAAACGCTAAGTATAGTTAAATATTGGTATGATGTGTATGATAAATATAGTTGAAACGAACTTTTATTTGATCGTACGTATCCAAGCCGCATATCTTTAGCCCTCAGTAGAATTCTTTACACTAAAAAGTAGCATAATTGAATTAAAAAAATTATCAAACAATAAATGTTGTTAAATTTTTGGTTTGATATGCATAACAAATATAACTTTAGCTTCTATTAGCTTGATCAGATCCGAGCCAAATATTGAGTACTTTAATTAGCTTTCAACAGAGTTGGTTACATATACTTGTTCATTTGGTAGCAAAGATAAGTGCTAAAATGATGTTTTTAATTTTAAAACAAATAAAAAATATTTATAAAAGAAAGTATATTTTTAATTGATTTGGGCAAGTAAAAAATCATGTTTTTCGTTTCACAATGCACCCTGCTTGCTTTTTCGATCATTTGACTCGTCGTTGGCAGGGTTTCTGAGAAAGGTAGAGAAACAAGGTTAGAATCGTGATCCGAAATTTATGAGAAAAAGGATTTCGCAATTCAGATTTTTAAATACAAAAATTGAACGATTCACTCAGCAGAATACGAAATTTATTATACATATGTGTTCGCGGTAAACAAAGGAACAAAACCCTTCTCCTATTTCCGGCGACCAACCACCAGGATGGTGGTCGTATGTGAGGAAGAAGGAGATGTGCGACGCAATTCGTAAAATCATCAAGGTTTAATTATTTCTATTAATAAAAATATTTATTAAAAAAAATATCAATTTAAACTTTGACAGCCACGTGGCAATTCTATCCATAAAACTAACATATTAGTTTGATAAGAAAAAATGAAATTTGTCCAGTTATATGGTATGAACAATTAATTTTTGCCTACTTTTTCCAATTCATTTTTAGTTTATTTGTCAAAGAATCAATTGCAGAATAGTTATTTTTTCATGATAACAACATCTACATGAATCTGGAATATTTTGAGGACAATTTAATTTTTGGAATAGTTTTTATCAAATGTTCTTCAAAGCAAAAAGGAAAGAGTTGATCAATTAAGTGTGTGTCTAAAAGTCAAACCCTTAAGAGTTAATGAACATTAGCGTATTATTCTTCTTAGGATTTTGTTCAAAAATCTACAAATCCTTTCAAAATCGGCCCAAATTTGCAATGATATCATAGATTTCGAAATGCAGAAAATGTAGAAGTATATAATGAAGAAGCAATCTAATAATCAAATCATAACAAATATCAAACAAGTGTCTTAAATGACATAATTTAATTGTCTAAGCATCCACAAGAGTCTTAAATTACATAATTTAACTATCTAAGAATCCTCTTTTACTTGAACTGAATGAATGGATCAAATTCCAAATTGTCAGATGAGCTTCCACCTTGGCCACCTAAATTGTGGATATAGTTGTTATTCAGTTGTGATGACCCAATATAATAATTGGGATCCAGTGAATATGTAGTAATGATGGTGCATAGTCTATTTGTGGTGGTGGTGGTGGCGGTGGTGGTCGAGTCACCGGAGGCTTAGGTTGTATGAAGGTTGAGGTACGATTTACAAATAGAAAGCGTTGCAAAGAGATGCACTCAGCTTCCTGATTGCGAGATTTGTTTAGGTAAATTGTCTGAGGCTCAATGTAGTTATCAAACCCCAGTATTCCAATGGTTGAGATTATGTTTTCTGGGGTGATAGTCTTTCGGCATTCCTGGTGGCACTTTTCCTTGCCACACAGGTAATGAATGAGCACATAGACGCATTCCTGGATTGTCTCTTTTGCATCGTCTACAATCTTTGCATGAGGTGGAAGGATCTGACGCATTATTCTAATCACATTGGAAATGGGCATGTATTGATTCACATCACGCTTGAATGATTCTTGTGAGTTTAAGTTGATGGGATCGCTGGAGATGTTGGCGATTACACTAGCCTCCTGAAGGACTATACCTGAAAGGATATGGATAAATATTATCATTTATCAATTGTTGCCCATACATATCAATAGCGAAGCAACATAAGCAATCAAGTATAAGAGATATAAATATGAGTTGTACAGAGCGAC
This sequence comes from Penstemon davidsonii, assembly GCA_034814905.1. Classification (NCBI taxonomy): domain Eukaryota; kingdom Viridiplantae; phylum Streptophyta; class Magnoliopsida; order Lamiales; family Plantaginaceae; genus Penstemon; species Penstemon davidsonii. The sequence continues at coordinate 30,950,983 of JAYDYQ010002533.1, read as the reverse complement.
TGATGCCGATGATCATTAATATGACTTACTTTTCAAATTGATAAATAATATCATTTTCTCACATAATATACAGAGTTTGAACCACATCTGATATATATATATTTTTGACAAACAATCATCATACTATAATATAAATAAAAGATGGGCATCAACACTTTAATTGAAACATTTGATTAGGTCCGATTTGTGCATCTAAGTATCAATGACCTTCGGCTTTTATAACCATGGTTTCAGAGAAGTCCTATTGATACAATTTATGTGCATTCAATGTGTTCTTATCCTTCTCCTCGAAAAAAGAAAAAAACACGTGTTCTTATCCGTTTAGACGAGCCTTCTAATAAATACAAGTATATCCTGGGGCTTAATAACAATGACCATAAACTCATGGATCAACTCAAATTAAAATGCAGATAACAAAGTTTTTTTTTTTTTTTTTTTTTTTTTTTTTTTAGTAATTACTATGAGAGTACAATTTTGTGATTTTTTTTCCAGCAAAAGTGTGCATACTCAAGTGTGGTTATCATATGTCAGGATAATATCAAATAATCATTTATATTTTGGTTTGAACTGATGTTTTTCATAAATTAATGAATGAGTTGAAATTAGTTGAATAAAAAAAATCCAAACTTGTAATTATTTTTCCATCATCTTATATGAAAAAATAAAAAAATTAATACAAAGTTGTTAGCATGTTGTCCATTATTAACTAAAAAATTACATAAAAAACTAGAAAATTTCACTTTCTTGCACTTAATATCGTTTGGTAACAAAATCTTAAAAGCATAAGGTTATTTACTCTTTTTTGCAGTTCTAACAATTGATTAATAGAAAAGTTGAATATTTCATATTTATTAATTAAATTAGCAAAACTCATTTTATCAACAAAGTAAGTAGTTATTAATACATGGAAGAATTATAAAATAAAATAGAGATACCTTATAATTTTTAAAGTGAAGATAAATTATAAAATCACAGTTAATTAGGCAATAAATATGCCTCTCAAAGTAGTAAAGAGTGTATTGAGTCGAAATTGAAAAAAAATGTTTGATATGTAGGAAGGGAAAAAAGAAAAAGAAAGATGAATTTAAAAACCATATCACACAACTTAAATAAATTATTTTTACATCATATGTCACATGTTAGTAAGAACCAAGAAACCGCATACGATAAAATAAGAATTCAATATTTATTTTCCAAAAAAGTTGAAGGTTAGCATCGCACACGACAAAGTAAATATTTTTCCTTAAATTAATTCAGCAACGAAATCCTTAAAGTCACTAATAAGATTTGTTAGACATTCAATACATTGTTCATTTTCTAAAAGTTATTTGAGTTGAAATTAGTTGAATAAAAGAAATCCAAACTTGTAATTATTTTTCCATCATCTTATAAGAAAAAATAAAAAATTAATACAAAGTTGTTAGCATGTTGTCCATTATTAACTAAAAAATTACATAAAAAAACTAGAAAATTTCACTTTCTTGCACTTAATATAGTTTGGTAACAAAATCTTAAAAGCATAAGGTTAGTTACTCTTTTTTGCAGTTCTAACAATTGCTTAATAGAAAAGTTGAATATTTCATATTTATTAATTAAATTAGCAAAACTCATTTTATCAACAAAGTAAGTAGTTATTAATACATGGAAGAATTATAAAATAGTATAGAGATACCTTATAATTTGTAAAGTGAAGATAAATTATAAAATCACAGTTAATTAGGCAATAAATATGCCTCTCAAAGTAGTAAAGAGTGTATTGAGTCGAAATTGAAAAAAAATGTTTGATATGTAGGAAGGGAAAAAAGAAAAAGAAAGATGAATTTAAAAACCATATCACACAACTTAAATAAATTAATTTTACATCATATGTCACATGTTAGTAAGAACCAAGAAACCGCATACGATAAAATAAGAATTCAATATTTATTTTCCAAAAAAGTTGAAGGTTAGCATCGCACACGACAAAGTAAATATTTTTCCTTAAATTAATTCAGCAACGAAATCCTTAAACTCACTAATAAGATTTGTTAGGCATTCAATACATTGTTCATTTTCTGAAAGTTATTTGAGTTGAAATTAGTTGAATAAAAGAAATCCAAACTTGTAATTATTTTTCCATCATCTTATATGAAAAAATAAAAAACTAATACAAAGTTGTTAGCATGTTGTCCATTATTAACTAAAAAATTACATAAAAAAACTAGAAAATTTCACTTTCTTGCACTTAATATCGTTTGGTAACAAAATCTTAAAAGCATAAGGTTATTTACTCTTTTTTGCAGTTCTAACAATTGCTTAATAGAAAAGTTGAATATTTCATATTTATTAATTATATTAGCAAAACTCATTTTATCAACAAAGTAAGTAGTTATTAATACATGGAAGAATTATAAAATAAAATAGAGATACCTTATAATTTGTAAAGTGAAGATAAATTATAAAATCACAGTTAATTAGGCAATAAATATGCCTCTCAAAGTAGTAAAGAGTGTATTGAGTCGAAATTGAAAAAAAATGTTTGATATGTAGGAAGGGAAAAAGGAAAAAGAAAGATGAATTTAAAAACCATATCACACAACTTAAATAAATTATTTTTACATCATATGTCACATGTTAGTAAGAACCAAGAAACCGCATATGATAAAATAAGAATTCAATATTTATTTGCCAAAAAAGTTGAAGGTTAGCATCGCACACGACAAAGTAAATATTTTTCCTTAAATTAATTCAGCAACGAAATCCTTAAAGTCACTAATAAGATTTGTTAGACATTCAATACATTGTTCATTTTCTAAAAGTTATTTGATTTTACCAGCTCTGGTGTTCTTATGGAGCTTTTCTTCAAATTCGACTTCTAACTAGTCCAAGAGCTTGTTCCCCTTGAACAAATGAAACTCCATTTCTTTTTGTATTTGTTGGTGAATTGGAATGTGTCAAGCACCATGATTCTAATTTGTAGTTGTCTTTGAGCTCTAGAAACTAACACAAAATGACAAAGGAATGTGATATCTAGTTACCACCAGGGACGGAGCCATAAATTTTAACCGAGGGAGTGAGAATAAATTAAACAATTATTAGTATTATATGACAAAAATATTTATATAGTTATTAAGAAGAAATAATTTTTATTATACCTATAATTTCGTAATGATCAATATACATAACGACATCTCCATTGATTCAAGGGGAAGGCGAAGTTGGACCTGGGGGGAGGGGTGCTCAAGGGAATTATCCCTTGAGCTACTTGGGCGGTGGTTAATTAGGTTAATGGACGAAAATGCTCTCCAAGTAATGCACGTGTATTGCACATGAGGTAGTCTCCGCTGTGTAATAGTTAGAAAAATATAAGAGGGACGAATGTGTTACACTACATTGATAAGAGAGACACATCTGCTACGAAAAATTTAACAGGCACGATTGTGCAAAAGTCGTCCCATAAGGAGGACGAAAAATGTGATTCACTTAATTTAATATTTCATGATTTAACGTTTTAGATTAGTAATTCTTTTACAATATTTTGTTGGTTAATTATCAACCTTGTATTGTAATTAGGGCTGAGCATACGGTAAAAGCCGAACCGAACCAGACCGGACCGAATCTTGGTATCCGACCGGTTCGATAATTTTGATATCACGGACCGTTTGCCGAATCAAAATTTTGGATTTGGTTCGGTATAAAATAGAACAATCATGTTCGGTTCAGGTTCGATAAAAAAAACCACAATAATATCGCCCCTTTTTCTCTCTTATGAAGATGAGGATCATATGAAGAATATGCTATGGAGACTGGAGATGAAGGGTTTGGAAATTGAAAGTATGAGAATTTGCTGTGATAAAAATTGGGAACTGAGAGAAAGAAGAAGTGAATGGCCAACTAGCCACTAGGTTTAAGAATTACTGAATTAATATTTTAAAAAAGAATTGGTTTTTTCGGTTCGATTAGGTAAACCGACCAGTAATACCAAAACTCGATAGCTAACCTAAGTCGGTTCTTGGACACAAAGTAAATGATTCGGATCGAAATTTTGGTTCCGGTCGATAAAACGAACCGTGCTCAGCCCTAATCGTAATTATGATAATATAGAAAAAAAATATTACTTGGTTAGAATTTTGAATAATAGTATACGAAACTAAATGAACATCATTGGAACAAATTATTTCTTATCAATTTTTTACATAGATAACATAATATTCAAGGATTTTGGTATTAATTAGATATCACAATTTGATGTGTGATACTATACAATTGGTGTGGCCCAAAATGAACACTCACCAAAAACAGATAAAGAAAAAAGAAAATGAAAAGGAAGAAAAATGTTGGCCGGACTTAGGTGCTTGAGAATTGGATCAATAATCATATGGAGTAGGTAAAAGAAAATCTGAAAGGCTGGCGGGTGCGGGTGCGGGTGCGGGCACCCGCACCCCATATAGTTTGCCAGTGGTTACCACCGGTGAAGGTCACATCTGGTGTTTAACATCAAACCATCACTATGATGACACATCATCACACTATGTGTATCATATGCTAATATTCATCACGGGTGACCTTCTTTTGTGAACATTGAACGTAAGCTAATCTTTCTTATGACAAATAGGACTGACGCATGAGTGTACTAATTAATATTAGTAAAATTGTGTGTATCATGACAAATGTACATTTATGAATAAAGTCATGTAATTGAAAAATAATTGAATTTTGGTAAGTAAAATTTTTCATCATGACTCATGAAGTAAACAAAGTAATAATTATTATCACCGAACATGTTTACACAAGACAAGCAAGGTGATATTGTGAAAAGTAAATATATTCATTTTCCTTTCGTAAATATAATTTCCATCAAAATCGTTCTCTGGATTATGGATCTGTCCAGTTGTTTGAGTCAAATTCACTTAATTAGTAAACTTAAATTAATAATTTGATTGTTCGTCGCCATAGTAAATAGGCAAGAAACTTGAATTTCTTTCTTTGTCTTTACACACACACGAAAACAAAAAAAAAATTACTTGTGATACGTTCGCTAAAAAACCCTTTTTTTTTATCAAATCATCAATTAGTCAAAATTGATAAACTTAATAAAAAAACAGAGAAAGAAATAATAGTAACTTGTTCCCGTACATCTACCATTACACCCATAATGATTGGCTATACGATTGTAATTCAAAATGGTAAAGATCATTTGCCTGCTTATATAAAAGATTGTATGGTAGATCATAAACTGGGAGAATTTGTACCTACTTTAAATTTTTGAATACATGCAAAAAGCTATAATAGATCTCGTCGTTAATTTTTCTAAAACAACTTGTTGAATGTATACAAATAATTAAAGTTCATTCAAGCTCGATGCATTTAACAATAAAATAAGCTCAAATATAATTTTAAGCCTAATATAAAATTCAAATCAAACTTGATTACCCCTAATAGCACACATATATTATTACAACAAGGCTTGCTTATTATTTAAATTTTGCATAACTAGTTGTATGATGTTTATTCTAGTTCAAGGTTCATTGTTCAATGATGAAATTTAATAATTAAAGGCAATAACATTAAGTATAAGTACAACTGCAACAAATAATGTAATTTTCTTCTTTTTATTTTTCTTTGTTATTATTTGCAAATGTGGTTTGCTTGGATGTCTCTATTGTGGCTTTTTACTAATCTCCTACAAATGAAAAGAGTCAACTTTATTTTCTGCTAATGTTGGCCTCTTATTTCAACTGGTTGTTTTTTCTTTCGGGGTGAATTTGTCTTTTCCTCTTTTGGCATAGAGATTTTGTGACTAATAGTTTTTTTTTTTTTGATAACCCAGGTGTTCAAGCTTACACCAGACTAATCCTGGACCCTCAGAACCCTTGTCCTAGAACCTTGAAGGATGTAAATCGCAAGATGTGCCTCCACCAAGCCTCTGGATCCCACCATACTGCTGTACACTCTGCGCACAAAGGGGTCTTGACCACAAATGATCCTTAGACAGACTCATGATAATGCTTCCATCCAAGTTCCAAATGAGATTCAAACCCCCACCCTTGCCGCTGGAGCAAGCCTTATGAATTGTTGGTCAGCCAGTTGGAGAAATTCCCCGGGGACAGACTAATAGTTTTTTCTCTCTGTTGTGGGATAATGACGCAATAAATTTGTTCATCTTAAAATTGTCCGCCAGCATCCTCAATGTTTGAGTTTTGTGGCAACTCATAAGTTTCTTCGAAATTTATAAACTTGTGCTCTGAGTTTTGGCAACTTGCACCCTTGATAACAAGTATTTTGGCACACTGCATTCTTGAAATTAAACATTGACAGAATGCACCATTGAAACATATTAGTTATTGCAAGTTGCACCCTTTATTATTCTTCAACCAATAAAATCATTAGAAAATTTGGGTACCCGAATTATTATGAAATAGAACGAGACGGAATTGTGGGTTCCTTTTTTGAAAAAAAGAAGTGGAAAACAAAAGATCAATTGAAATAAGAATATTGTGTGTCATTAAATTTTGAAAGCAAAAATATTCAGCAAATTATAATTAAACTACCCAAAGTCGACTATAATTAAACCAACTATGTAAACACTAATCTATATATAGCAACAAGATTCAGTCAATATAATTATAATTAAATGGGCCAATGAAGATTAATATGAACAAGATGCAACCATAAAGTAGCTAGTAACACATGTACTAGAAGTGGGGGAAGATTGGAAGTGAAATATGCAAACAAATGATGGATTAGGGGTGGGATCGGGACGGAATTTCGGGATTTTGGGACGGAATTTTTGGGATTCGATTTACTCTCCGAATTCCGTTTGAATTGACTTGGTCCCGGTATTTCGATTTCCCGATAAATATCGGGTTTTGGGGATCGGGATCGGGATTCGAGTTTCCCGAAAATAGTAATTTTGAACTCCTATATGGTAGAATTAGCACACTTTTCTTTATTTTGCTCCTTCATAGTATTATATTTTCTTTATGGTCATGAATTGTCAATTTCAAGACCATGGGGTAGGTGATGGGGCTTGGGTTTGAGAGTAAGAGATTGATTGAAAGGGGTAATTTATTTTGTATAATAAGGAATTTGGGATTCGGTTTTTCCAATCGGGTGTGAAACATTACCCGAATACCGTCCCGATTTAGTTTGTCGGATTTTTGGGTTTCCCAAAACCAGAAAATTCATCATATTTCCCGTCCCAAACTACAAAATCCCGACCGGGACGGAACGGGTTCCTGAAACCCGATACCGAATGCCCACCCCTATGATGAATTAGGGGTGGGATCGGGACGGAATTTCGGGCAATTCGGGACATAATTTTTTGGGATTCGATTTTTTATTTTTACTACCCGAATTCCGTTTGAATTAACTTGGTCCCCGTATTTCGGTTTCCCGATAAATATCGAGTTTTTGGGAACGGGATTCGGGTTTCCCGAAATAGTAATTTTAAACTCCTATATGGTAGAAGTGTCACACTTTTCTTTATTTTGCTCATTCATAGCATTATATTTTTATTTATGGTCATGAATTGTTAATTTCAAGACCATGGGGTAGGTAATGGGGCTTGGGTTTGAGAATAAGAGATTGATTGAAAGGGGTAATTTATTTTGTATAATAAGGAATTTGAGATTCGGTTTTCCCGATCGGGTATGAAACATTACCCGAATACCGTCCCAATTTAGTTTGTCGGGTTTTCGAGTTTTCCAGAACCCGAAAATCCACCATATTTCCCGTCCCAAACTGTAAAACCCGACCGGGACGGGACGGATTCCCGAAACCCGATATTAAATGCCAACCCCTATGATGAATTGAGACATGAAAGTGTTTAAAATGTGTATAAGTTACAAACTTACATGTTATAAGTGTAACTGAGCTAAAACTTGTAACAACTTGTATGGGTTATTATTGAATGGATTTGTTTTCTATACTTGATGATGCTTTATTTAAATAATTAACCAATGTTACATAATTATATTTGAAGAATGATTGGAAATGAGCAACAAAGACGATCTGACCTCTGAAATATCTATTTTTTCTCAATATTTTGGCAATTTATTTGATTAGAGAACATTAGAGGGTACAACTTATAACAACTAATGTGTTTCGAGGGTGTACTCCGTCAAATTTAATTTTAAGGGTGTAATGTGCCAAAAGACTTATTTCCAAGAGTGTAAACTGTAAAGATGCCAAAAATCCCTTGAGTTCACTCACTTGCATATGTCCACGTGGTGACCGTATTTATCCGCCTTAATTGCAAAATTAATTGTTTTCTTATAGCCTCATTGACTTGATTATTTTGTATGCACGCAAAATTAATTGTTTTTTTTCTAATCATATTTAACTAAAATATCTATTATAATTCTTTAAAATTTGATTTACTTATCTGGTCAACTGTATCAAAAAGTTAAAAATTTGGGCCGAAAGTAGTATATGTGTGGTAATACAAGCATATATTAACTTATTCTTTTATATGTTTGGTAATACAAGCATATGTAATTTGATATTAAGTGATTTCGAAGTATTTGAATTAGAGACATTTGTTTTTAACCACTTAATTAGTATTAAATACTTATTGTTGTCATTGCAGAGTTTTAGTCGTTTAATTTGTTATTTTTATTATTTTTTTTTTATTTTTTTGATCTACAAGACTGTATTTACAGCTCGGACCGAAGAGTGCAAAGGGTATAGGTCCTCCCCAGTATGATGTCTCCAGTAGGATTCGAACTTGAGCCTCGCCTCTGGGGGTCGCAAGTCACTACCACTTGGCCCAACCACCTTGGGTCTTATTTAAGATATGTTTATCTTCAAACAATTTAAATTTAATTAATATATTTCGAGATGCATCGAATATTATTTACTTATATGGACAAAATGGACCTTCATCTTTTTTGGGGTACAAGATAAATATAGAGTTAAAGACAAAAATACCCATTTTGCTTTGTCTGAATGTTTATGCATGCATGCATAAAGGTTTGGAACTCTTTTCTTATCTGAATCTTAAGGACAGGACCCTACCCTATTCTCGAACCCTCTGCCGAGCTCTACCCTGCCCGCACCCCCTTGTGTTATTTTTATTAACAAAAACCCCCCAGTGCTTTTTTATAAGAAAAAAAAAACTATTTCAAGCCAAAATGACAATTATACCCTACCAAAGCATGCAAAAACTATTTTATGAGACGTTTGTGTTGTGTTTGTTTTAAAGTTATTGTGTACAATTCAATGTTTGAATTCATTTATTTTACAATTTTACATACATATATGTTAAAAAATAAGATTTCTAAATATATACATAATTAAAAAAAAAGGGAAATTTCGGGTACCCGAAACCCAAAACCCGAAATACCCGAAAATTTCGAGTACCCGCCAGATCGGGTCGGGTTTTGGGTGTGAAAATTCAATACCCACCGGATAGGGTACCCGACCCGAAATACTCAATACCCTAAATACCTGACCCGCCCCCAGCCCTAGTTAGACAAAACACAAGGGGTGTTATTGTCTTTAGCTCATAAATATATGGGGTGAGATTAGTACATACCGGAATCGTAAAGGGGGCAAAATCAGGATTAAAGGGAAATTGTATTCTTTCCTTTTATTTGTAAAAAATGGTGTTAATCGCAACATTCTCTCGTGTTCATGGAGTTTACAGCCGTGTTTAATGTAATTTAACAGGAAAAGAAGAGAACAAAAATTAATCAACCATCAGTGGTTTTAGCAACTGCAAGTTACGATCACACCATTCGATTTTGGGAAGCTAAAAGCGGCCGATGATATCGTTGAATCTGTAATCCTCAAACTCTCACCTCCTTTCGTGGTTTAATTAATTGTTAATGGTGGATTTAGTTATCTAAGTAATTTATCTGTCTGTTAATTCCACATGAGACGGAATTTATTCGACTGCGTGTAGGTTTGCCTTTAGAGTTAAATTAAGTGAGTTTGATGCTTGAATGCTTCTATCTATGTCGAAATGTTAGATCTACAATTGAGATTTTAAGCTTATAACATTGTGAAAGTAATGAATATTGTTGGCGTGATTATGCCCAAAAGAGCAAAAATGGATATTCGGGTTATTTTTTTTTTTGTGTGTGTGTGTGTGTGTTGAAATTTGATGCATCCATTTTCTCTTGAAAGCAAGTAAACCGGTTTGAGATTACACCCGATAAACGGTACCTCGCTTTAGCTGGAAGTCCTCATATTCGACTATTCGATGTCAATTCAAACTGCCCTCAACCAGTATGTTTGTGTGACCTGTTCTATGCATTTTTTACGTATATATTAACTTTGTTTCTCTTTCTAGGTAGGCTCTGATGGTTTGTTTGTATGTCAGGTGAGGAGCACACTAATGATGTAATGGCAGTTGGATTTCAGTGTGATGGTAATTAGATGTATTCTGGTCCTGAAGATGGCATCGTAAAGATTTGGGATTTGAGGTAGAAGAACTTTTACTATTGGTAGAATTTGCCCATTCTTAATATTTTGTCGAATTTGATGTTAATTTGGATCAACATGTATTCTGAATGATATAGGGCACCAGGTTGTCAGAGGGAATATGAAAGTCGTGGGGCAGTTATTACTGTTGTTTTGCACCCAAATCAGGTCTGTATTAAGTTATTTTTCTTTCATTGGGATCTTTTACTGCAAACTTAAACTATAATTAAGGTAGTGTTAAGGAAAATAATGCTTGTGTTAATGGCGGAGGTTTTTTTTCGATTGTTTGTTTGATGTCTATGCAATATGTGAAGGGTTTTTTTAATCGAAACCTCGCTCTCTCCGGAGCTCCGTGCAGTTAATTTTACTCATGGGTCCAACATAAACTGTGGTGAATAAAGAATGCATAGGTTATGTGAGAAACTATGATACCTTTTCTTTTAATTAACATAAATGGGATACAAATGTTTACCACTACCACCAGTAACTGGTGATTTAACCTGTATCACATGGCCAATGCCAAGCCCACAAAAGTGTACTATAATTACATGAAATCAGACCCATTTTTACCAACTACCTACACTAGATCGCAAACTCAACTCACTCTTTCTTAGTGCTGATTTGGATGGTTGATGGTTCAAGATCCATTTTGTCATCCCATATTTACTAGTATACAAATTCAAAGCGATAATATGTGTTCGAAGTATATTTTATGGCCTTGTTATGCCCCTGGGATCGATGTTGAGCAACTGCCTTCACTATTGTCTATACTAATGAAACATGTTTCTATTCTCTAACGGTCTAAATGCCCTTGGATAGTCTTTTATCTTTTTTCTCTCTTGGCAACTTGCAGACTGAACTTATATCTGGGGACCAAAATGGCAACATTCGTGTCTGGGACTTGACAGCAAATTCTTGTAGCTGTGATTGTTTACAAGTAGAGCACAAGCAAAACTTTCGAGTTTTTAAGTGGAATATCAAATATAGAAACTACATATCAAAATCAGGTTCCAGAGGTGTATACATCAGACGATCATTAACTGTAATGTGGGATGGAAGCATGGTAGTTGCAGCAAACAATCGGGCGACATGTTTGTTATGTATGGGGGAAGGTTTTGATAGTTAGGCAAAGAACAGGGGTGTTTTTGCATTTAGCTCAGATAATAGGAAGTCTAACTAGTAGAAACATTCGCATTCATGTTTATCACTAGAGACTAATGGCTATTCATGGTTAAGAAAGTTTCTACTATTAATTCTATGAGTTGCTCTCCAATTTCATTCATTCTTTCCTCTCTTTTGATTGGCAATTCGATTATTGAAATATCTTAGTTTTGCAAGGTTGTTCTTGTACCCAGTGATTAAGAATTTATAATAATTGCATGAAAATTCTCATCTACCCAATATCGTTATCTTAAAACTTTGGTAAAGATTGCAAACGAGTTTTATAACACCATGTAATCAATCAAGTCACTCAGAAGCTCAAACTTTCTTCATGTATTATTACAAAAATTAACACATTGTTACGATTAAAATTAATAAAGATTTGACCACTTATATTAAAATTAGTTCCGATTTAATGAGAATTTATCTCCCCATAATTTGAAAAATAACACTTTACCCCCTTAATTTTATAAAATTTTCACGCCGCCTACTTGACATTTCTATACGTGGCACTATTCCCCCATGTCTTATGATAATATTGCAGTTTACCCCTTGTGTTATGTTAAATGTGGTAATTACTCCCTGTGTTATCATAAATGTAGCAATTTACTCCCCTATGTTACCAAAATACTTTTCATGCCCATTCTCAATTTCGGCAAATGAGTTACACTCAAGGGGGTAAATTGTTACTTTAAAATATTCACAGGGGTAAATTGCTAATTTTCAAATCATAGGCGATAAAATTGAACATTATGCATTTATAGGGGATAATTGGCATTAACTCAAATTTTGTTTCATTAACTAAATAATACAGTAATCACTATTATTTTTAAATTTAAACCTGATCTTCTAAACCGAATACTTTTGTAGTTATTTGCGCAAGTATGAAAAAAGAAATTTATTTCAACAATACACCAGAATTAAAGTTCTGTATTGAAATAATTGAAATTACAGAATGGAGTACCGAATGGAAAGAAATTGAAATTACAGAATGGATTACCGAATTAAAAGTAAATGAAATTACAGAATGGAGTACTGAATTGAAATGTAAACATGAATGCTGCGGTTGCTTCATCCTTGTGACAGTCAAAAGAACAAGAGAAAAATGAAAATCAGTCAATTAATTTAAGAAAACGTACGTAATTTAAGAGACGAAATAAACTCATAATAAAACTCACCACTGGAGACAAAACAGAATAAGTTTCGATTCACAAATTAATTTAAAAAAAAACATAAACTCAGAATATAACTCACTGGATCCAATCAGGGCCGGCCTGACATATTACAGGGCCCTAGGCGATATTTAAAATCAGGGCCCTCTTTTACAAATTAGCTGATACATTTTAGTTTCAATTGTAATAAATTTTTATGAGGATTGTTATCGTTGCATTCAATATAATTGAACCGTACCAATTTTTGGTATCTAGTCTGATGCGGTAGTTTCAAAATTTGTACAGTACATCAAACCGAACTATTTGGTTCGATTATCAAACGGTTCAGTCCGCTACAAAAAAACCGAGACGTGTATGTAGTTTGAGTATTCTTTGTAATAAATTAATATTAAAAATTGTAGCTTGACTCAAACTCATTGAATCTAAGTTACATCAAATTCTAAATTTTATTAATGCAAAACAACAATAATATAATACTAAAAGACACAATAAAACAAAAACACTTGTATTATCAATTAGCATATTCTCCCTCCGTTTTTTTATTCGCTTTGGAGGATTGAACACGGATTAATAATTATAATAAATAGCCAATTTTTTAAGTAAACGTCCCAAAACACCATTTTAATCAAATAATGATAGCAATAATAAGGAGGGTAAAATTTGTATAAAAAATTAATTCTACATTGAAATTCTAAAACGATAAATAAATAAAAAAACGGATGAAGTAATCTTTATTATTTGACACCAATAATATGAAATAATCTTTTTAACCAAAGTTTACATAACAAACACAAGGAGAATTTTAATAGAATGTGTAATGTTAATCGAAAATTTAATTTGATAGATTAAATCTATTTTAATGTCGCGCTACGATCATTGTCCAACGCATCTTAACCAATACATGACGAATTAATGTTAATATAATATGATGCAGGTAAAGGGGGGCAGACATAGCAGAAATATATAGCCCATAAATATATCTAAGACATTCTTTTTGCATATACATGGTTCTAGATTATGAAGTAAAACATTCTAGACAAGTATATATGAAAAGTTTCTAGAGCATCAGTTTTAGCCACTAGATCAAGTTGATTTTCACCGTTTGTTTAAGAATGTGGTTATATAAATAGGGCAAGACCTTATTTGAAAATTTCCATTCTTACATCTTATTTGACAAAAAAAAAAAAAAATTATCAAGTAGAAAAAAACTGAGATACATTTACATTAACAAAAAAAATAATTGAGGCCCCTCTATAGTCGGGGCCCTAGGCGAAGGCCTAAATTGCCTAGCTTTAGAGCCGGCCTTGGATCCAATCACCGTCATACTCAATTGAAAAAACAGAATAATTTTGCAATCAACTCACCGGAAAAAAAGGTTCAATGGTAGTGCAGCTTGTTGTAATGATTTTTCAGTGCATCTTCTGTCCCGAACCTTGCAGCACATAGTTGACAGTTGTACTTGAGCATGGAATGTGTTGCACGCATATGCTTGGCAAATAATTCGTAGGTATCGAACTCCATATTGTTGCACTCCCAGCAGATTACGCGTTTAGGACTTTGCTTGCCCAAAAAAGTTTGGGAGTGTAGAGGGTTTTCTGATCGATGACATGATGGAATTAGTCGCGAGCTTCTTAACAACTGAGTGAGTTCATTTTCTTAGTTGAGAATAATTTGTGATCAACTTGAGTGTCTACCTGCTAGCTATTTTTATAAGAGCGTGGTGGAGGAAGAATGGCAGGGCAGGGCAGGGCAGTGGCGGGAGAAAGTGTACGAGAGTTGGTTTTGAGTAACTAATATTTGTTAGCTATTCGGTTTTCAACACGGAATTATTTAACCAATAAGAGTAGTCCGATATATCGTTATTGAATTTTACATGCTGATGTCTTTTTTTTTTTTTTTTAATTTTTATTTGATTGAATTTTACATGCTGAGTTGTTTGTTCCAATGTTTTCAGAACCGGACCGGACAGTGAACCGATGAGCCAACTGGTCACTGGTTTTACTGGTCGAATCGGTCGGACCGCTGATCGGACCGGATGACATCATAATGATATAATAAATATATTTAATTTTAAAGTATATATAATATGCATAAAATTTAAACATTATCCTACAATTGATTAAAAATATATAAAATCTTAGAATATATTTAAATTAAATCACATAATATTTATATAACTTATATCATAATTGTAATATGAGACTAATTTGTAAGCTCATATAAATATAAAATGACTATATTTCTTTATAAAAATTTAATACTGTAAGTTAAAAATACAACAAACTAAGAGATTAATAATTTTAAAATATGATTATGTATAAAAGTCTAATATTCAAAATCAAACTTGCATAATATATCGATTTGATTTTCAAAATTTGACACTCTTTATCCTAAAAATAATATTGAAAAGAAATATCTTATAGAACAAATTTTAATAAAAAAATATTATTTGAGTATTAATTTTCATTGATAATGTGTAAAATGTTAATTTGAGTTATCATAATCTAATATATAAACAAATTTGGCTACAAGTTTTCTGTAATTTTTAAATTTCTTTTGTACTAGAATTTCAACAAAATGATGGTAAGGAAGTTATGTTTCATGCTAGAGGTTAGGTGTTCAAATCCCACCTTCTTCAAGAATTTTTAATTTATTTTTAACATTAATAAAATTTAAAAAATCGAAAAAAAAAGAAATTTAGAATCGGGTTGAACCGGCCCAAACCGGTTCACCGGTTTTGGACCGGTTCAGTCTGGTTTTTGAATCAAGTGGTTTTAGGGGGTAAACCGGACCGGACCATCCTCCGGTTCGCGGTCGAACCGATCGGACCGGCCGGTCCGGTCCGGTTTTAATAACATTGGTTTGTTCTCGGTGAAAATGCTCTCATAAATATGTTCCTTTTATCTAATGTGAAGCCTTGTGATCAAAATGCTGAAATGTTATGAGTTTGATATTATATATTTTGATTTGTAGGATCTTTAAGAAGAAACAACTTAATTTCACAATCAGAAATCTTGCCCCTTTTCTTTCTTTTTTTTTTTCTAGAGAATTACACTTGTGGTACCAAACTTTATATCGATTATCACTTGTGGTACTATCAAAATTCAGACCGATACATTTGGTACCATAATTTAACAAATTCACTAATATTTGGTACCGTCGTTAAAAATCACCGTGAAGTGGTGACGTGGCAGTTAAGTCTTATTGCAAAATTGTTGCCATTACTTATGGTGACTGACAATTCTACCCCATAACATTTCGGATTGGCAAAATAACCCCACATCTTAAAATTTACTGACGATTTTAGTCCACATTTCCTGGGACCGTCGTCCTAGGCCGTGGTGGCATGAGTTCTCCAATCCCATGCCACCGACTTGGGACGGACGATCCCAAGTTGTCGACAACCTGGGATTTGGTGGGAGAGGGGGGGGGGGGGTGGTTACAGGGGGTCGGGCGGGGATGGGTTTTGGATTTTTTTTTTTAAATTATAATTATTTATTAAACCAAAAGGAAAAAAAGTAGAGCATTAGAGGGGAAAAAAACAATAATAGTCCTTTAACTTCGGCAAGAACGCGGAAATGGAACACATGGTGGGATTCTGCATAAATAAATTTTGTAGGTATTATTTATAATGAATTTCACTAATGTAATCTACAGATGAGTTATATTGTTTAATTTTGGGAGAATTTGTACCTACTTTAAATTTTCAGGGATATGCAAAAAGCGATGATAGATCTCGTCATTAAATTTTTTTAAAACATCTATGTATACAAATAATTAAAGTTCATTCAAGCTCCGGTTCATTTAACAATCAAACAAACTCAGGTATAATTTTAAGTTTGATATAAAATCTAAATAAAACTTGAACAGTTTGACATGATTAAGCCTAATAGCACACATATATTATTACAACAAGGCTTGCTTATTATTTAAATTTTTACATAACCAGTTATATGATGCTTATTCTAGTTCAAGGTTCATCGTTCAATGATGAAATTTAATAATTAAAGTCACAGCAATAACAATAAGTATAAGTACAACTGCAACAGAGAATGTAATTTTCTTCTTTTTATTTTCCTTTGTTATTATTTGCAAATGTGGTTTGCTTGGAAGCCTCTCTTGTGGCTTTTTACTATTCTCGTACCTATGAAAAGAGTCAACTTTATCTTCCCCTTTTATTGGCCTCTTAGAATTTTCAACTGGTTCGTTTTTCTTTGGGGGTGAAGTTGTCTTTTCCACTTTTGGCAAAAAGATTTTGTGTCTAATAGTTTTTTCTCTCTGCTTTGGGATAATGACGCAGTAAATTTGTTCATCATGAAATTGTCCGCCAGCATCCTCAATGTTTGAGTTTTGTGGCAACTCATAGGTTTCTTCGAAATTTATAAACTTGTGTTCACTCACTTGCATGTGTCCGCGTACAACTAGGTGACCGTATTTATCGACGTTAATTGTGACGTTCTTGGATTCAAAACCTTCAAATAAACAACGGGTAAGAAGTTTGCATTATGATTATTTCGTATAAATGCAAGATTAATTGTTTTTTAGTGAATATATTACACTAAAGTATCTATTAATTAATTCGTTACTAACAGAGTACACAATCCACAATGAGTTAATTATGTACATGTGATTTGAGCTCCTATATCATGATAATCCAATAAACATTCACCAAACATTCTTCTGAAATTTTTATACAGCGTAAAATTTACTTATGTTATCAAAGTGCTTATATGAAATCCCTTTCTCAAAACATTGTTTTGAAGTAATTGTAAACAAGTTTTACTAATTTAAATTGTGTGAAATTGTTGTCGAAAGACAAACATGTTTTAACAAGTACATTATAAATCTTAAAAATCAAGAGTAAAATAAACTTATAAGAAATTATCGACTTTAGTTGTGAAACGGAGTAAGAGAGTGTGTGAAGGAAATCTAAAAGGGGTTCTATAAAATAAATTTTTCGGAGGGTACTTCAACGGATATTTCATAGGAATTGGAATTATTTGATGTGATTGATGTGTCAATGTAATCACCGTCTTAAAAAATATTGGTTCATATTACATACCAATGGGTCTGAACTTGAGCTAATTATGGTGTAGAAAATACTATGGTTGAAATTATATGATCATTGTAATTAAATGTAATAGATGCATAATTATTTGGTGTTTCTAATTTAATAAATAAAATAAAATTTATTTTTTTATTACATGGATAATAATATGTAAGAAATTTAGAGATTTAAAAGAGTAAAGTACGTAGAGTCATTACATTGTTTAAGTTCGATCAATTCTTTTTATCAAGTTATTGAATATATTTAATTAATACTTTTATTAGTTTTATAAGTTCAAATAAAATAGGGGTAAGTTTTTTCATAATAAAATAGGGCCTTAAATTTTTAAGTTTGGCTAGTGCTCAATAATGACTAGAGCGGACCCTGCGATTCGGGTTTAAAAGTTTTATACTCATAAGCCCAAGACATTTACACGACCTAATGACCTATTCAATTATAAGTCAGTCCAATCCAACTAGTTCTTCATTTTAAATTATTAGGTCCAAACTACCAACCCAATTAGATTCGGAGATAGAAAACTCCGATTCGAATTTGACTTATTAATCATTATACCAACCCAATCAAAAAATTACACCGGAATGGTTTAAGTTTGAAGTAAAATTTGGGCTCATTTATCTATCTTAATGCATAACACATAAATAGGACAAAAAATCAAGTCAAACTACATAATATTCGACTTGAGTTCGTTTGATAAAAGCTCGTTTGAATTCAACTCATAATATCAAATAAACTTGAACAATATTTTTCGCTTGATAACTTTTAAAGATCAGTTCAAATTGGACTCGATATGTTAAAATTCGACAAAATACATGTAAAAATATCAAAATACTAGATATTTGACTTGAGCTTATTTGACTAAGCTTTGTTTGACCTTAGTTTGTTTACAAATGAAATCAAACTCATACATATTTCAAATTCGATGTATAATTCAATCAAACTTGAACATTGTTTCGTTTGATACTACTCGACTTGACTCTTTTACACTTTAAACACCTATACATAAAGAACTATATAGATGACAATAATGAATAATTTATACCCGGAATAGTTAAGCATAAGTAGTAAGAATTATCATCCTCCATCCACTCATGAGGAGGAGTCATCGCTATAAACATCAGGCTTGAGCTCTTTTTATCCAGACGTCTGTCGCCAGATGTAGCCATTAAAATATTAATTGACCGACTATACAAATTTATGTGAACTTGCGATAATATAAACTACATATGAATGTTACTTATAGTAAGGAGGAGCTTGATCTTGCTTTAATTCCAATTTATGCACATTTTCTTTCTTGGAAGATAAACATTCCTTACTAATAATTTTTGTTCTTTACAATATTTCTTAAGTGTGCTTAATTAATACGGGACAGTTTGGCCCAAATCACCTGTGGTATGTGTCCCTATATGTTCTTGTGATGCCAACTTCAAGACATTGTACATTTGTGACTCCAAAAGCTTGGCGTTGCTGACTAATGAAGATAAATGCTGAAGGTACAAGACTTTTAAAGCCAACTACAAGAAATTTTGCCTTAGATGATAAAATTAATTATCTAGAGTGAGTAAAGGGGAAAAGGTTGTTCTTTGCTTTATTTGTTTATGTTCCATTGCTTTATAAGACTGTTCAAGATTAACATTTTCCGTACATCAGTAACAATAAGAAAAGTGATGAACAAATTTTAAAATGTCCAGCCTGGAGGATGTCTTTAGTTAACTACGTGTTGGATTTGATAATTGTTTCTTTTTTTTTTTTTTGATAAATTACCAAACAAAGAAAAACAAAAAGTTACAATCGGTCAACAAGCCCGTCGCAAAAAAACGAAAATATGAAGGGAAGAAAGATCAAAAGAAGCAGAAGTGTTGTGTAGGCGAGCCCATTTAGACAAGTTATGGGTTGCCCAATTAAAATTCCTAGATACAAATTTGAAACTCCATTTAGGCCACTTGAACCAAAATTTCTTGATTTCCCGGATGAGATTTTTAGAAGACCAATTTAAAGAGAGACCCGGATGAAGGAGCATGGAGATAACATTGAGATTTTCACATTCAAAAATAACTTTGTAAAAGCAGTGTTACTTAGCTTATTTCTTAGAATTGATAGACGATTTTTCGTAGAGTTTCACAAGTTTTTTAGTAGTTTTTCATTTAGAGTCGATTATGTATTATGAGTGGGTGGTTATGATGTTTTTCTCTTTATTTTGTAGATATTTATTGGAGAGTTAATCGGATGACACGAAGATCGAGGTGCGAAAGATGCCCGAAAAGAGCCCACCATCTGAAAAAAAAAGCTCAATGGTCGAGCTTCCTCGTTGTCGTGAGGGTGTATTTGAAGGTCGAGGACAAAAACTCTATGTTGTCGCCTGATTCTTGGCCGCGGCAAAGTATCTTCAGCAACTTAAAAGACAGAGACTCCTCGATGTCGACATCGTTGGATTCTTGGTTGCGAGCGAGTCGAAGAAAAAGAATCCGTTCGCGCATATTCGTTGTTCATGTAGTTAAACAATTGAAACATGACTTGGATGTAATTATTTGGCTAGATTATTTTGAATGTAAATTAATAGTCCCTCCTTCCTTAATTCTTTTCTCCTTTCACTCTTTTTTTTTTTGTCTTTTTCTTAGAAAGGATAATTTTCTATGTATTGGGTCTTTGAAAAATAAGATTTCACCGAACATGAGTGCATATAAGATACTAGCCTACACCCCGTGCTATGCACGGATAAAAATAATAATTTATTTCATACAACTAAAATATTAATAGTTTAAAGGATTACAAAATAATGGTTCTATTGAAATTCTAAAATCCACATGAATTTATTTTTGGATCTGAATTATAAATTAATATTTAATTAGTTCAGCATACTTTATTTAAAAGGTTATTTCATGTCATTATTTTTATAGTTAAGTCTCGATCTTCATCAAATAAACTTCAAATAAATAGTTCACATAACAAAATAAGCACTCAAGACTACAATATAGGTAATCACACTTGAAAAAAAACTATATATACTTGCATTTAAAATTTACTTAATAGAACATGGGACAAATATACAATAATAATTATCAAAGTAAAGTCTCAAAAGAATAAAGGGGTCTCAAAGCAAAGTCTCAAAGGAATAAAGGGGTATAAATTAGTCAAACTAATACAATTGCTATAAATTAAATGGTGAGCAAAATATTTAAAACATATATCTTAATTTTGTGAAAATATTTTTGGATAAAAATATCTTTTGGTAAAAAATTATAGATATATAAACTTGATAATATAATCAAGTATCTAGCTATATTTTCCATTCGGCCAACTTCTTTAGCAAAAGCATATCTTTGTGTAAATACAATTAAAATCAATATGTTATATAAGTCACTTCATTTAATATCAATTAGGTCACACAATTTTTTATTTACGTTTCAAGTTCCCAATCCTTTATACTGAAAGCTATTTGTATTAGTCAACTAATGCGTTTCAAGGACATGCGAAAAGCGATGATAGATCTCGTCGTTAATTTTTTTTTAAAACAGAGATATAATTTTAAGCCTGATATAAAATTCAAATCAAACTTGAACAGTTTGACTTGATTACCCCTAATAGCACACATGTATTATATACAACAAAGCTTGCTTATTATTTAAGTTTTTACTTAACCAGTTTATATGATGCTTATTCTAGTTCAAGGTTCATCGTTCAATGACGAAATTTAATAATTAGAGGCACAACAATAACAGTAAGTATAAGTACAACTGCATCAGAGAATGTAATTTTCTTCTTTTTATTTTCCTTTGTTATTATTTGCAAATGTGGTTTGCTTGGATGACTCTGCTTTGGTAATTCATCATGTGGCTTTTTACTATTCTCGTACCTATGAAAAGAGTCAACTTTATCTTCCGCTAATATTGGCCTCTTAGAATTTTCAACTGGTTGGTTTTTCTTTGGGAGTGAAGTTGTCTTTTCCTCTTTTGGCATAGAGATTTTGTGTCTAATAGTTTTTTCTCTCTGCTTTGGGATAATGATGCAGTAAATTTGTTCATCTAGAAAATCTCCGTCAGCATCCTCAATGTTTGAGTTTTGTGGCAACTCATAGGTTTCTTCGAAATTTATAAACTTGTGTTCACTCACTTGCATGCATAGGCGGACGTACATAGGGACAAGGGGGCTATAGCCTCCCACTACTAGAATAAAATGAAATTTCAACGGATTATTTTCAACCGATTTAAATCTGTTGAAATTGAGTATAAAATTTCGACAGAAAAAAAATCCGTTGAAAAATCCCTGAAAATTTCGACGGAATGTAAATCCGTCGAAAATTTCACTTTTTCGACAAAAATTTTTCTGTCGAAAATTCAAAAAATTTCGACAGATTTTGAAATCTGTCGAAATTTTTGAAAATTTTCGACAGATTTTGAAATCTGTTGAAATTTTTGAATTTTCGACAGATTTTGAAATCTGTCGAAATTTTTGAAAATTTTCGACAGATTTTGAAATCTGTTGAAATTTAATGAATAGGTATAGCTGACTTTTCCACTACCCATGCCCTCCACTTCTCTCTCCCCGATCTCTCCAGCCGCCTGTACATGCCCTAATTTCATGGGGGGGGGGGGTGGGGGGGGGGGGGGGTGGGGGGGGGGGGGGGTGGGGGGGGGGGGGGGTGGGGGGGGGGGGGGGTGGGGGGGGGGGGGGGTGGGGGGGGGGGGGGGTGGGGGGGGGGGGGGGTGGGGGGGGGGGGGGGTGGGGGGGGGGGGGGGTGGGGGGGGGGGGGGGTGGGGGGGGGGGGGGGTGGGGGGGGGGGGGGGTGGGGGGGGGGGGGGGTGGGGGGGGGGGGGGGTGGGGGGGGGGGGGGGTGGGGGGGGGGGGGGGTGGGGGGGGGGGGGGGTGGGGGGGGGGGGGGGTGGGGGGGGGGGGGGGTGGGGGGGGGGGGGGGTGGGGGGGGGGGGGGGTGGGGGGGGGGCGGGGTGGGGGGGGGGGGGGGGGGGGCGAAGGAGGGCTTGGGGGCGGGGAGGGGGGGGGGGGGGTCGGGGGGGGGGGGGGGGGGGGGGGGGGTGGGGGGGGGGGGGGGGGGGGGGGGGGGGGGGGGGGGGGGGGGGGGGGGGGGGGGGAGAGGTTAAAATGTGGTGAATATGTTGTCAAGGGTAAATTGGTTATTTTTTTACATGAAAATAAGGTCTCAATCGCATTATATAACGTTTGTGCAACATTTCCCTTAGCAAGGAGATAAATTGATATTTCATTTCACATGGAGGTAAATTGTCTATTTTCATATCACAGGGAAGTAAATTGTCCATTAGACATATTATAGAGAGTTAACTTGCCAAAAACCCTAATTATAAGTGTAAAACGTACAATAGTTTTTATTAACGCGAAATTCCACTTTGCCATCCCAACTTTCTTAAGTGTCTGATTTGCCCTCTCAAGTATCAATTGCATCACTTTATCTCCTTCGACTATCTTTTACGCTTCAATTGCACCAGACCATTAACATATTGCTTTCAAAAAACCGTTAGCAAAACACCTAAATCTTTTCCTTTCACCCTAAAGTTTATTAAATGCACGTTGTCTCCTTCAACTATCGTTAAAATATGAGGACAAGAGGGAAAACCTGATACTTTTTGCTGATGGCCATATTGACGCAAATATGTCGAACCTAACTAGCTACAAATGGAGCATAAATGATATCTGAAGGAGACAAATTAAGTAATGCAACTGATAGTTGAAGTTGTTAAGAGGGAGAAGAGTTAAAAGGCAACACATGACTATTCAACGATGGTAGTATTTATAGAAATAGTCTAGAAAGATAATTACATATTCAAACTATAACTCTTTATATGTCTAAAGTCTAAACTAGAATTCTATCATTATCTATTAGAAGTAATAACATTTTTTTTTGTTTTGTTTCTCGTGTTTTAGGTGAACAAATATGACACAGCCTGGAAAAAAGAATGGTTTGGGGCGGGTATATTCTACGAAGGAAGCGAGGAACTTGAAGTGGACGTCTTCAAAAAGTTGGAGAAGCGAAAAGTGTTGAGCACCGTTGAAAAAGCCGGTTTACTCTCAAAAGCAGAGGAATTGGGACTCACATTGTCATCCATAGAGAAGCTTGGACTTTTGTCAAAGGCAGAGGAGCTTGGACTGCTAAGTTTACTGGAAAATGCGGCTAGCTTTAATCCAGCTGTCTTGGCCTCGGCGTCTCTGCCGATTCTGCTGGCGGCTGTGGTGGCGGTGCTGGTGATCCCGGACGACTCGGCTGCGCTTGTGGCGGCACAGGTGGTGATTGGTGGTTTGCTTGCGGTTGGGGGTGTAGGATTGTTTGTTGGCTCGCTTGTTTTGGGTGAGTTACAAGAAGCTGATCAATAATCAAGACATTTATTTATGTTAAGAGTTGTTTCATTATTTGTACTATGAGAGAAATTAGGAGTAAGGAAATATAAATTCACAATACATGCCTCCCTCTTGTTTTTCATGAAAATGTTTTTTCTTTTCTGTATTCGACACTACTTTCTTCATCTCATGTAATGAAACACGATTTTATTCTTACATACAAAATATATATCTAATGTAAGAGGTAGTGGCTATAGCAAATGTACATAGTTTGGGTGTAAATGAGTTCGACAAGTAGACTCCAACAATACATTAATTATTCAAGGAGTTTCCTTTTTCACTTAATTGAGTTCTTGGTTTTATTTTACAAATCAAGTTTAAACGAGTTTAAATTGAATCGGACAAGGGTCGCGTTTTATTGAATAACCAACTCATCTAAAAGCTTAAATTGTTGAGAGAGGAATCATTTGATATATCACTAACACGCCCCCTCACGTGTATGCGGTATTCATTTACTCAAGCCTAACACGTGGAATTTAGAAATGGGTGATGGAGGGATTCGAACACATGACCTCTTTGGACCTGAGCTCTGATACAATGTTAAAGATAAACTAAGCAGAGAGAAGATATGAAACAAATTCTTTCAATTTTTTTTTATATTTTCTCATCTGTAGCTATACAATAAATATTGTATTTAAAAGGAAACAAAAAGGCTCCTCTGTACGGAAAACCTAGCTATCCTTATCAATCAAAATTTTCCACGTATGATGTACAAATATTCTCTTTTGATAAGATTAAGTTATAGCACATTAGCTGTATTTGTGAGTAATTGGATAATTTGATTTTATCTATTTAACATGCCCCCTCGAGTCCAACTGTTGAGGAATGATAGTGAGACTCGTTCGAAGAGTAGTGAACCGCGCATTAGATAACGGTTTGGTGAGAATATCGGCCAATTGATCTTTGCTTGATAAGAAGGAGACTTGTAGTGCTTTGGCTTGGACATGATCACGGACGAAATGATAATCTATATGGACATGTTTGGTTCGCGAATGAAGTACATGGTTCTTTGTTAGATATGTGGCTCCCAAGTTGTCACAATATAGAAGTGTGGTGGAGAGTCTTCAATATCTTCTCTTCACTCGGCCCGATGTAGCTTTTGCGGTTAACAAGGTCTGCCAATTTATGCATTCCCCTACAATCCATCACTGGCAATGTGTTAAAAGAATACTACGGTACTTAAAACAAACAACTGCTTTTGGTCTATTTTTGGAACCATCTCCAAAACCGACACTTGCAGCCTTCAGTGATGCGGATTGGGCCGGTTCTCTTGATGACCGAAAGTCAACTGGGGTTACTGTATCTTTTATGGTTGATTGACCAACTCATCTAAAAGCTTAAGCTGTTAGATAGAAGAATTATTTAATATATATCACTAACACGTTCGAATATCCTGAGATATATAATATGTTCAATTACTTTCGAGTTCATTGAATGTAGCTGAAATTAAAATTTAAAGCTATCTAATAGTGGTTGTTTAAATTTGCTCTGATATGTAGTATAATAAATCGAACTTAGATAGATTTTAGAATGACAAATCAATGACAGTCTTAACATTCTTTTCAAGGAAAATCCCAAACTCTTCCAAGAAACACAATATTTATTGTTTTCTGTAATACTCCTTTATTGGTGAAGAAAATGCAACCAGTATATTTTGGCAGAAAAAAAGTGAGTAAAATCAAGAAAGGAGAAATAATCATTCTAATAGAAACAAGTTGATGAGAATCTCATTTCCAAGACCTATATATAGATGGCACTAAAGAATTCATTGAAAAGGTCGGTAAAAAAGGTCGAAAATATGGGTTAATAGAATGTTGACTTAATAGGTTCTAAAAAAAATGTTGACTAAATAAACTAATTCAGAATAATAGAAACTAAAATACAATTTTTCTAGGGTGCGATCCCTTCAGTTACGGCTGCATGTGAGGCCTGCCCCATCCACCATTAGATCATCTCGAATTGATCTGAACCGTTTCTATGTTAACATGGTCAAAATCCACTTAATTTTCCATTGACTTTAATAAAAATCTGATTTTACTAATCCACCCTTTGACTTAATATCTTTAAAAAATACTAAAAAACCGTGTTACTATATAAAAGACATTTTTAGCCCCCATTAAATTTAATGCTTATTTTGCTAAAACATAATTTCGTGGGACTTTAATAAAGTCTGTTACCCAACTTAAAACCTAATTAATTAATTATTTCCTTCTTTTTCATAATCACTCAAATCTAATTGATTATTTCCTGTTTCATTATTCTCCACCATGTTTACATCATCCATAACTTGATGTTTTATTTTTACACCATTTTCATATTTACTAGGAGAGAATGAAAATCGTTATCAACAAATTTGATCAACAACTAATTACTTGAATATCAAATTATATTTTCTAAATCAATTGAGATGAAATTGTTTTTACCCTAGTTTTCTATAAACTACGATTAAGCTGGAGTGATTATTGTTTTAAATCAGTTATAACCTCACCACCATTTTTGCACCTTCATTGAAACCTCTCTCCAACATTTTTTTGTTACGGAATAACAAAATTTTCAATTCCTTGGTGGTCTAAAAAATCAATATCTCAAATCAATAATTTCGATGTATATAATTTTATTAGATTTCCAATAAATAGAAATTATGTTCTTTAATCCCCTTTTTGTTATTTGTTCCTATTCGATTTATTAAGTTTAAATATCCTAAATTATTTTTTATTTTATTTTTATGTTTCATTTGATGAGATTTCAAATCTTTATTTTCAGACAAAATTTCGGATGTATATAAAAAATATTTATTCTGAAGTATTTGTTTGGTATTTCAGATTCATCACGGCTTGCATCATCTTCCTCATCCGTGATTGTAAAATAATCCACCATTTTTAAATGTATCATGAAAATAATTAGTGTTCTTGATCGTAATTAGTATTCTTGGAATTAGTGTTCTAGATCGTAATTAGTATTTTTTATTGTGATTAGCGTTCTTGATCGTGAAAAGAAAAAAATTGAAGATACCCTAATTACATAAGAAGAGAAGATTGTGTTTATCATGGAAATAAATCGTTAAGATTTTTAAGTTTTTTAAATTTAAGATAAGTAAAAAGGATATAAATGACTTTTCAATTTGAAAACCCTTTGATCCAGAGAATGTAAGGTAATAATTTCCTTTACAAATTTAAAACAATTTATTCTATACATATCTGAAAATTTAAAAATTAATTTACATAGTTATATATACACATAATAACTAATAAGTAGTAGTTTGAATTAATTCTATATTAAAAGCCCGAACTTAGGACCTTGATGATCCAAAGCATTGATCAAAAATTAAAGGCCCAAAAGATTAAAAAAATGGAGATGCGGGGTATCGATCCCCGTACCTCTCGCATGCTAAGCGAGCGCTCTACCATCTGAGCTACATCCCCGTTTGTTTAATCCATTCTCGTAAATATATATAATGCATTTAAACGACGCGCTGAAAATAAGCGCCAATAGCCTTGTCTCGTGATACAACTATCGGCGGAACTTTCGTACGGCGTCATAGACTGAAGAATAAACCCTGCTCCAATGGTGAAACCTCCATTATTATATCAGGCCTTTAGGTAATTGTATTTGCTTTGCATTCGTAAATTCCGAATGCACTTTGCGGTGTGTTATACATATTTTGGTTTCTTTGCTTTATGTTGTGTATTTTTTTTTTTTTTTTCATGTTAATGTTTTACCAGTTGATACTGCTTTTGCATTTGTAGTTTCCAATTATGTAGCAGCGTAGACCTAACAGTAAAAGTTATGAGTGAAACTGATGATTATTTGCTACTACAAGTCTTAAATTTGAATTTTCAATTCTCCAAATGTGATTTGATCTTGAATGTTGGAATGGAAAACGAAAGGAACAAACGGAAAAGCATAACTTCTATTTTTTTAGAGTATGAAAACATTTTTTTGTTAGTTTTACATAATAAATACATAATCAAATGGTAGTCGTTTGTGTGTATTTTTGTGAGTCAGTTTATTATTACAAAATTAATTATGTGGACAAGTATGTGTTTGACATAACTTTATCAGCTCATGATGCATTCAAATAAAACATACTATTAGATTGTGAAGCTTAAATACAATAGGTAAATTTTAATTAATGATTTACGTTCTTGGAGTAAGAATTCCAATAAAGCAATCTCTAGCTATGTATTTGGCGATAATCGATAGCAGATAAGACCATGACAAGGATCCTGACCTCATCTTTATTCAACTCTCATGAATAGAATCAATACAATATTTCTTTTATCCTAACATTTAAACATCTGATGACACATTTGGCATTTGAATTTCCTTCTGGTTGTCAGCACCTGATGTTTTGTAGTTGTAGCGTCGTGCCCAGAAGAGATAATGCAAGAAGTTGAGTCCATTTAATATGGACATGAACCAGTAGAACCTTTCTAAGTGGTAATGGTTCAAATTGCTTCCATAGAGCCATGGTGTATGACTAAAGGTCCCAGTAACACAGTTTACCAATTCTACAAGCACTGAACTGAGATAATAACCCATTGCTAATGAGGCCCATGATAGTGATGTTGCCAATGACCTCATGTTAAATGGGGCCTCCGTAAAAAAGAAATCCATCATACCAGCTAAGCTGAAAAGATCAGCTGAACCAAGGAACAGGTATTGTAAAGCCACCCAAAGGAATGTGATTGGAAGTGGTTTAGTTGAATCCGTTAGGCCTGATTGTGTTGCCACACTTTTCCTCTTCATCTCCACCAAAGCTGCTACTGTCATGGCTATGATTGAGAGAACTAGGCCAGTTCCTATTCGTTGTAGAGGAGTTATTCCCATTTCGGTGTTGGTTAACTTCATGAAAAAGGGGTTGATAATGTGGTTATAGACTGGTGCAAGTATTAGTATGAAGAGGACAGGAAATACTGGAAGAGAAGCTGGTGAAATTCTTAAAGATCCAATTTTAGTGTTCATGGTGGCTGCTTGTTGAACGGAGAAAGTGGAAAGCTGCGCTAAGCAGCAGTTGAGCATAATAGTTGACATAAATATTGGAAGGATCTTAATGACGGATTTCACTTCTTCTACTTGATTTGCGGTGCAATGAAGCCAAGTTGGGGTGGGTGTGGCCTCTAATGCTCTGTTAAGGAACTTGAGGTCTTTTGAAATTTCTTCCTTTACTTTCACACGTTCTTCATTCTCACTTATCTCAGTTGTATTTGACTGGATTCTGCTCATGTTATTGACTGCATTCTTAGCTTTTCTTGCAATCCAACACTTGTAAGTTGCAGCTGTTAAAACCTATTGAAAGATAGTGAAATCATTTAACATCCAATTTTAGTTGGGGTATTTTATAATGATTTTGAATAAAAGTACCTTAAATATGGTCGTAATAGGGCTTCCCGCGGGAATTTTGATCCTGTAAGTAGCTGAACCAAGTAGGAAAACTGGTATGGATAACAATATAGTTGCAGTTGCTATTCCGAAACCCCACTGCCAGCCCTTGTTATCTTCAATCCATACCACGAATGTTACTGCAATTAATGCTCCACAAGCGAGGGAGAACACATAGTAATTGAAGAATGTTGATCTCTGCTTCCTTCCATGAGGGGTGTGCTCATCAAATTGTTCGGCTCCATGTGGAGGAAGTGAACCTTTTATTCCTCCAACACCTAGAGCAACCAAGTAGAGGCCTACAAATAACATTACTGCTTTACCCCTTTCACCTTCCTCACACGAAACATTTTTGTTAACTGATGTGCAGACTGGTGGTTTCAGTGACGGAATGTGAGCTTGTATGGTGAGCATCAACAGGCCCTGATTCATATTTACTCTCAGCAAAATTTGTCTTTATAATGTACATTAGGGCAGAAGAGGTATATTGCTCGCGAGTATTCTAGTTTTGATGAGGGGATATGAATATATTTACTGTGACTGACTGAAAAATAAATTTAGATTAATCAGATCATTATATGTATATAATTTTTTCCTTCTATGACATTTATTTCGGTGTTTTACATTTTGTGTTTACCTTCTTTGCCTTTAAACTCAAGCGCCGTAGACAATATTTGTTGCAATCATAGATGTTGGGGCTGAAAATGATATATATCTGGTGTTAATATTACAAACCTTTCAAGCATTAGTTAGAGTAAATGCCCCCCTCTAGCCGGTCATAGCTTGGGAACCATAAATTTTGATTGGATGAAAACTAGTTAGGTAGTTATTGGTTGATTATACCAGTCTTTTCTTTCAAGGTATCTTTTTCCACGGGCTACTGAGTTGTTCTCTTTAATTAATATTTCTAGATGATCTGATTTCAGTTAATCCTCGCGTATTTCTTAGCAGTGATGCAGTAGATAGCAATATGCTTTTGCACGGTACACTTCCAGAAAAAACCCCTAAAGATACTGAAGCGACCTAGCAGGTGAGAAAAACGGGACTCATTACTTTGTGCTTCTGCTTAATTTGGTGGTAAGCCCATGTTTTTATCTGTAACTGCATAAAATAACTTATTTTGTTGATTTCAGCTTTGGATGTCATATTTGTTTATTTCCTATCTATTTTAAACGAGACCATACAATATTAGTTACTACGGGGTAGACCTTACCAGAAGTTCTGTTGTTGCACTTATTAGATAGATGTAATAGGTAGTGAGGTAGGAGTCAGATAAGAAGCCGCCAAGTATAGCAAGGAGGAAAGCTGTGCCCATGAAGTTGGTGACGATGTTGGCTGAACTTGATGGAGAAAAGTGCATGAACTTCGACAGATAAAGAACCAAATTGCTTGCATTGGCTAGGAAGGCTAGGTTCTCCAACACTTCTACAACTACAAGGTTGCAGTAAAAAGTTAATGAACTTTTTGTTAGATTATTACAAAGTGACTTGTGAAGAGAAAATACTTTGACTATAGAAACACACTAACCTAAGACGAAAAAAGCTGCAGTCACACTGCCATGACAACCTCTCAGGGCTGGTCTATTCCTCCAATCTGTGTAACCTTCCCACCTATTCAAGGATTGCCCTTCATCCTACAAAATAGTAACACCCAAATATAACTAATTCGATTTGTAGTAGGAAAAATTTAAGAAAAAAAAAAGTTCAAAATAAATAATAAGCAAGAACTGAACCATCTCTTGTTCCACTGTTTGCAAAATGTGTGGCTATATGAAGATCTTTTATGAGAGCTGCACTGTGAGCAGCACCCACAAAGGAGTGGCACTTATATACTGGGAGTATTGAGTAATGGAAAAATCTGGAATTCATTGATACTGACCTTACATTTCTCACATGCGGATGTCATTGGTTTTACTCATAGTTGATGAGTCAAATGCATGTGTTCTATTAGTACAGGGGAAATTTTCCCATTTGTGTATTCTTATAACAAGATGGTTAAGAATTATGGACTACGAAAACTAAGCCGAAGGGATCAAAATTTCTCTACAAATTAAATACTTAAAGTTCAAAGTTTACCTACAAATTTAATTATTTGTTTCTTTAATTGTTTTGATGATGAACCTTTTCTTTTGTTGATTCAAGAAACTAAAGTTATGCAGAACCTTAATTATGCTGCCTTAGATTTAGAATCTCTCACATAAGTGACCACCTGGCCTAATAAATTAGATGATAGTTTATTACGTTATGAGCTTGATTATCAATTGTGACATTGTAATGAAAGAGGTTATCCTAATCTTTATAATATGAGAAATTTTGCTATTTAAAATAAACCATAGTAGCTTCTTCCTTAAACAAAACTTAGGGTGAGTTTGGCCTAGCGATTCGAAAATCAATTATAGAAGAATTAATTTTACTAAAATAGATTTTGGCAATAATTGCTTTTGATAAAATTCAGTTATAAAATAATTGCTTTTGGATAATTGTTTTTGCAAAAGTAACACTTTAGTAACTTCTGAAATAAGTTAATTTTTAGCTTCTGGAGATCCAAAAAGTGATTATGATATTGGGGGCCAAACACCATTAAAATCACGATTGACTAAAAGCAATTTCTATAATTGGGGCCAAACACTTCAAAAATCACAATGGAGGTCTATAAGTGTTTTTAAGAGCTCCCACCTCTGGGCCAAACTCACCCTTAATAGACGAGTCATTTTCTAGTTCACGTGGCCCTTTGTCCTTTATCATCTTCTCATATAGCTTTCCCTTACAGTATAATATCGTGGTACTGTTACTGGATTCATCTGAGGAAGGGATACTAATTTGGTGGTTTATATTCTTTCCGGGCCATTCGATTTCATACTCTGATAATTGAAAGAATAGAGAGTAAATATTAAATTTGAAAGTGTTTGGTCACAAATTTACATACTGGGTAGTTAGGAGTCTTTAAAAGGCCTTGGTCATGGATAAGAAGATTCCATTTCTATGTACTTACTGTTTACTATATAGTATGGAAATTTAAAAGAAATGGTTAGAGGTTCATTAAGTTTAAAAAGAGTAGTTAAACTATGTACATTTCCATAGTAGATGATTAAAGATTATGGAAAAGTGGAATCTTATATGTCTTGTTAAGGAAATAATGCAGACAAGACAAGGTGCTTACTATCATTTTCAACTACATAGTGGCAAGGAATTATGTTGTCCTGTACTTTAAGGATTAATATTTTAACACAAATGCTGGATTGATTTAATTTGCTGGATTAAGAAAACCAATTGCAGCAATCGATAAGTATAAATTTAAATAGACGCTTGGATTCATCTGATCAGATTACTAGAAGCTGCTAAATGAGAAAATACATTTAATTAATTGTGAAGGTAATTTATCTGTATGGTTTTGCATACTTTCTAGATCCTTTAATTTGGACTTTTATCAGCTTAATAAGTGGATCGTAGTATGCCAAAAACAATAACATTTCTTTTCAATTAATGTTTTGGAAGTTCTATCTTTTCTGTAAAATTTTACTTAACCTGACTTTTGAGGCGGATGCACAAGAAGTTTTTTGAGTTCTTGGACAATTGAACTTTTAATAATAAAGAACTTGTTAACGTTTAATAAATTCTCTGGTAGGAGGAAAAGATAGAAGATTTTTTGAAATGTTTTTTTTATGTATATTCTTTAACTCCAGGATACAAATTATATCAGCATCTTTCTCTTAGATTACTATCAGTTAATGGACATTTGCTGATGCAAATATGACTCGATTTGAAACAAAATCCAGCATAAAATTAAATAACTTGCAGGGCCTAAAATTCCAGTTAAATGGAAATGATACCCATTTATATATTATTTTAACCCCGGCCCAAAATAACTAGAAAGAGGCATGCAGCATGTTTGAGAATGTTGTTTAAACTCAACCATAGTAGTGCAAAATCATAATAAATACTAATTTGTTAATGTATGATTTTATAAAAGATTCTCTGTTGATTTACACAACAGTCGAACCCTGCTGAAAGGCCTAGAAGGTTATAAGATCTTATGTTATCATAGAGTTGTTACCGCACATATGCTAACGAACTAGATAACCTTGAAAGAAATGTTCTTGGCAGTAGTGAATTGGATGATAGTGCTGGAAACTGTAGTGGCCTATGCTAGTGGAAGCACATTGGAGCATGCTTCATCCAACTTTATCATAATCAATCTTTTTCTTTTTTTTTTTTATGGAACTTAAGTTTCGTATTTTTGTTTAATTTCATTCAGGATGAAAAATTGATGATTATTAACATGGAAAGCAACCTGTTCAGTTTAACACATTTAATATATAACCCCATTATTTAGAAGTACAGTGTTTTAGGCATGTCGTTTTCGATTATAAATAGTGATGGATAAGTTTCTTTTGAACTATGGTGAAGTTTGAAGAAGCATGTAATTAGGTTGTACAAAAAGGATCTTCAACATAGGCCCCCATGTCCTTTCACCCTATTCCTTCAGAAAAGGGGCACTATGCAGTCTTTTTCTTAACTACAATATGGCCATTTCGAGACAGGACCACTTTTGGTGGATTGGGGGCATTTACTCCATTTTGCTTACTTAAAACATTTGTATCTGATATAATGCAGTCATTATCTGAAAGCATTGCTAACCTTATTGCTTATACGTATATCAACATAATACGTTTTTGCAGATAATCACTTTAGACTAATTACAGTCAATGTTTTAGTAGCCTCTGTTGTTACAAATCAGTCAATCCTGCATAGAAACATCTGGTGTTTTTTACTTAGTGAATACGTTTCATTCTTTGGACAATGTATTTGCAGAGAATACGTTTCATTCTTCGGACAATCTATTTGATACGGTTCATATTTGATGGGGGTAGGTTGATTGTCAAACTTGTCTACTCCAAGTAATGGGATCCAAACGCCAACCTATAGGGGTTGGTGTGAATTCGAAAAACAGTAGGTAAGTTGAGTTGTAACAAATATGTACCTGGTGATTCTAAAAATTCGGGCGGTCTTGAATACCAGAACGCAATCGGGTTGACCTAAATAAAACTATACGGGCCTTGGATTGTTTGGTGAATTCCAAGGTTTCTTAAGGGTAAAATAGTCCTGACCTATGTGGTCGACTTTGGTGTTGCCACACCGGCTATAGTATAATCTAACGGTTAGATCTATAGGGTCAATCGTGGTAGAATATGATGGTTTCGTAAGACTACCACTATGCATTGCTTCCCAATATGATGTGAAATCATAGGAGTTTTTATGAACTTTGCATGGTGCAAATTGAACATTGATGAATTCCTTTTCAAAATTTTGCAGATTTTACATATTTAATGATGTTGTCCCACTCATAAAATTTGTAGACATTGTCTGAATCAGTGCTAAGCTGTAATCTGCCGGCCACCAGTACTCATTGGGTTGGACCACGTGCAAACCCAAATTGAAGGACGGCCCTTAAGTCACTCAAAGGTGGACTAATGGCTGTTGTAGAAAAAATTCAGGTGCATTTGCTGTGCTCGTTGCTTCCATTTCTTGTATGTTGTGTTTGCTTAACATTGTCATGTTCGAAATGAATTCTTGAACATGGAAACATACAGGTGCATGTGAAATGTGGGATTAAATAGACCATTATCAGGTTTGAGGCCTTTTTTTTTATTTCAAGTTCGCCTAATTTCCGGGACCATAATAATACTAATACACATGTTACTGCTTTGCAGCGGCTCATTTGTACACTGGGGGACTGATACGACTTTTCACTATTAATAATTATTAAGAGTAAAATACATGAACATCCCATGTTATTCTTAATTAGCAGAAAAATCTGTGTATTGCAAAAAAACTTTATGTTATTTTTATTAGCAAAAAAATTCCTCGTGTTATCGTATTATTAGCTCATTGCACTCATTGGAGAATTAAGTTTTGACCAATATGGTTTGTTACTATTTGAAGAGAACAGGGGTTATTATCTAAATTTTCAAGGGGATTTTGTCAAATTTTTTAAATACTTAGAACAAGTAAAACACAATGCGGCTATGAAGAGCGATAAATACATTTGACTTGTTAACACATGGTTTTTTGCTAATAAAAATAACAAATATATTTTTTGTCACATGGAAATAACACAGGGGGTGCTTGCATTTTACTCATTAATTATAGAAACCACTCAACACTTTTTTAATTTCAGTATATTTTCATAAACTTTGGACTTGTAGAAATACCTTCATCTCTGTAAATCTGTCCTTAAAATTTTCCTAAAGTTTACAGTCTATTTGCAATTTGCATGATTGTTCGAATATTTATTTGCTAAATAAATTGGAAGACTATACTTAACCTCATAATCTTTCTGATGCAAAAATTATTGTAATATTCACAGATCGATATTATATCTTCTGTACTGAATTGCTTGTGAATTGTGATCCCCTTCATATATACCTTTTATGGCCTAGTTTTAGTGGATTCCAATTTCTTTTCCAAACTGATAATTATTTTATCACCTCCTTCAATTCCTTGTAGATGAGAATGAGGCCTGCACAACTTTGATTTATATATCTACTCAAAATTTAAATCTGTCCTTCAAGTAACAAACCATCTCTTGCTGCATCAGATCAAATAAACGTAGTCAGTGAACAAAAGGTACCATATATTAAAGATTGAAAAATAATGTAAGAATTTTATGTGGTATTTGCATAGATGACTTGGTGCAACACACCAATGAGTATTTAGTCGTTGCACGAAATAAATTTTCTTTGAACCGGGCTTTGTTTTTTCGTAGGATGGAAGATGAAAAACTAAGAAATAAATTTAGTAAAAGAAAAAAGGAACTTACAATCAAACAGAGGAGTATGCATCCAGTAGCACCAGGGAACAAAGTATACCAAAAGTTCAAATGATGGAACTTGACTCCATCAATGAACAACAAAGGCAAGCTTGCAGCTGCGACGTTATATTAAAAATGGGAATTACGATTTATTTAATTTTTTTTATTAAAAATAATACTTTGAAAAAGAAAAAAAAAACTATTTATCGAGTAATTTACCTGGTGGATGTACTGCGCGGGTGAAAATCATGAAGGCCAAGGCCGCAGCAACGGAAGTACTCCTAGCGAGCCAACCAGGGCCGAATATTGCGAATGCCAAAACACCTATTGCAGCACAACCAATTTGTGCCACAAATATATTGTACTTCTGCAAAATAATCAAACAAATAATTGCTTCAAGATTTATGGCTAGATTTATGACAGGGATATTTACCTACACCTCCCCTGAGGTTTAGCGAATTTACAACTCTATCGCAGGAGTGTGTTTGTAATTATTGAAACATTATGGAAGGTTTCTGTAATTTCAATAAATTAAACCTCAGGAGTATTGCTTACGGTTGTAGGTGGGGTTGGGACAACTTACACATTATAATTTGAAGCTAAAACTATAAGTACATTCAAGATTCATATTAATCAGTAGAATCAAATTTGATAGCTCCACACATGTTAAATCTTGTAGATTGAGCTTTGCTCCTAACAGTTGTATACTTATAACTACAATGGCAGTCATCGTTTCATAGCAGTCCGAAAATTCAATGAAGCAATATTTCAGTGAAACAAAAAATTATTTACTTTATTATTTTCTAGCTTCATTTTAGATTCAAGGGGTAAATGCAAGAAACTCTCCCGTGTTATACTAACCTACATAAATATATCATGTGAATTGTTCATTGCATATATAGATTTTAAATATTCTGCGCGAGACCCCCTATATATTGAAATGTTTATGGATTAGAATCTCCTTGTACTGTAACTGTTTAGTTCAAATCCCTCATCAGTAAAAAAATTGGCAGCATATTTTGTATGTAAAATATGTATGGGGAATTTTGTGCTGAATACTTAATATTATGTGAGGATTTTATACAATAAACATTTCAAATAATAGTTTTTATGCAAATTTCGGGTAAGATGGGGTATCTTACATTTTCCCTAAGATAAAATGTAGAAAGACTTTCAAAGTACTTAAATAAAGGTTTTGATAAAGCCATGTTTTAATGACGAGAATCTGAAACCTTTAAAAGTTTTAGTTTCAAGTTCCACCACTAAAGTGAGTATTTGTCTTTCTCAAAAAAAAAAAAAAAGAAGTTGAGTATTTGTCTAATTTCATACTAGTTTTGTCAATTATTTATTAATTGCAATCGGTTTTTTCATCGTAATTTGCTAGTATAATCAAATAGTATAATGTAATTCACCGGAAAGAAAAAAAAAGGTTATTGTGCGAAATAGACGTTTAATTTTTATTCTACCCCCCAAAAAAGGCCAAATTTATTCAAATAGGAAGAATATTTAAAGAAATGAGAAATTATATATGTACCCTGGCTCCAGGAGACGAAGGTGTGGCAAAGAGGACAGCACAAACCGCTCCTAATGGTGCAATTGTCATTGAAATGCCTTTTGGTGCCAAAATTTGATCAATTTTTCCCAATATAGCCATTGCCGCAAATGCCCCTGTCACATGCTATAAATTTGTAACCAATATGTTGCACATAAATCATAAACACAATATCTAAACTAATTAAAAAAAACCAACTCCATATTTAAAATTCTAGCTCAAATCTGATTTGAACAAACACATGCAATCACAATTCAAATGTAGTAATCAAACTTGACTATTGATTAGTCACTCTCCCCTATAAGTGTTTTTCAATTCCAGAACAAATACAATGCACTTGTCACGTGAATGTTTTGATTCGATCAAACCCAGTTTGAGAAAAAAAAAATTACACCTCAACAACCTCCTTAAACGTTGTTCAAATTAATATAATTAGAAACAAAAAGAAAAGCAGTGAATTTAGTAATACCTGCAGAAGGCCAAACGATGTCGCTAAGGGAAGGAGGTTTGGAGTTTTGATCAGGTGCCCAATCATGATCCCAAAATGGTGTTGTAGCGACATCACTTGCACTTGATGATGAAATTATGTAATGCGCTTTTCTTCTTAGCCCTTTTATTTCCTTGTTTAAGTCACATTTTCCAGACACAGAGTATCTCCACAAAGATGGCCGAGGCAACAAAGGTTTATTGAATATATGAGCATGACTCGGATGGAGTTGCATACCCATTATCAAGGATTTTTTTTTTCCTTTGAATTTCAATTTCAATTTCCCTTTTGTTTTCTTTCCCCTTTGATAAAGAAGCCAAAATTAAATCAAATGACTGAGATTTCATGTCTCTGGGGAGACCGTTGGGCCGCAGGATCGGTCCCTTGAAGAGACGAAAGGTCATTGGAGTTATGTGGTGGCAGAGTTCCAGCTCAGCGGCCACAGGATCAAGTCAACTAGTTTATTTTCTATGTCATGTTTGTCTCCACTCCCTACACTAGCACTATTTTATTTTTCTCCAAAGACATTCTCCTTCATTTTATTTTATTAAAAAAAGAAAAGCACAAACTAATGATTAATATTCAATTTAACTATTATTTTGTGAAAAATGACAACTTTAAATTATTATAATCAAATATATATTGATGATTGATTTGTTCATAAAATCTTATAATTTTTTTTCTAGAATAAGATCATAACAAAATTATTTAGTTCATTCAATTATAATAGTTTTCATTTAAATTTTTTATTAATTTTATATGGACTATTCCTAATTATCCTCCCCAATGTTCAATTAATTTCATTGCCGTTTAGAAAAGAACATTTGATCCAATATGAAAATTTGAAAGAACCAATTTTTCTCCTTCTGTCGAGCACTCACTCACCTTATATTAAAAGTGGAAGTGAAAAGAGATGCGTAAAAGAACGAAATTATCCTTCAGAGGATAAAGTGGTCATGTAAACTAATTCAATTTTTTTAGAGAAAAAACGTTGAAGGGTCAAAATTACCATTTTCTTTCACATGGCTCGCACATGGGGGAATTTCGTGCCAATTTTAAAATTGGCCTCAATTGGCACCAAAATTGCCATTGATGTTGAAGTTGTGGCACCAAATGTGCCAGCCCGAAAAGTTACGGGGTAGAAACGCTAGTGGACTATAGTTGTGGCACAAAAAATGCAATAATTCCATGTATATATTTACCTACCTATTTTTGTATCGCCATGAATAGGTGACGCACTTCGGGTTTATGTGTATGCGTGAAAGTAGGTATATATATATTTATATGTCTATTTTATAGTGATTCAGTGATTTGAGCCAAGTAGAGGTAGATTATAGGTATTGGAAATGTATGAGCTCGATTTTATGTAAATTTTAGTTGTTATGCATTAACCATATTTTGAGTTGGATTGTAGATTTTAAATTTGTAGTGGTTGCCTAATTGTAAGTGTTAGATTAATTCGAAGTTGAGTTGTTACAAATTATAAGCATTAACAAAAAAGGTAAAATTAGAAGAAAAAAATTAATTTTACATTGAACTCCTAATACGATAAATAAAAGTAAATAAATTTCTTTTGCCAAAGCGCCAAATAAAAAAGAACCAGAGGGACTAGTATGTATGGGCTTACCTAACCTACACTAATACTGGGGGCTTGAGTTATTATACTCCTTTGCTCCCTTATTTTTTTTATACTATATTTCTGAATGGGAGTTTTGTGGAAAACTTATAAAAGCGAAACTTTTATTATATATTTATATATATATATATATATATATATACCTTTAAAAATATTATGAAATGTAAAATTATTACTTTATTTGAAATGATATTTTTAAAGAAAATAATTTCGTTTTTGGAAAGAGTAATAATTTAAGGACAATTGGAGTATATATTTAACTAATACTTCCTCTATCCTTTATTTTTGGCGGGAAAATTGATTGCGGTAATTTGCGGTTCACGACAATAGAGCTCTATATCATCTCGAAAATAGATTGTATTGAAGTCATTATTAAGGCTTGGAATAAGTGAGAGATGAATTGAGGCCTCCCTCCAACTTGCAATTGATAATTCGTATAATGAACTCCTTTAAATGGTGCACATGAATCATGTCATCATATGAAACTTGAAGGTCTCTAGACTTTCCCTTTGCATTTGAGCGTCATATGGGCATCTCGTCCTCTTCTGACTCATCGCCTCATTGAAGCCTCACCCTCTTCGAGCTTCATGGGTTGTTTTCCCATCAAAGGACTCCCCTCAGCATGGCTTCCTTGACTCAATAAATTTTCAATCATTGTGTCTTGTTCATGGGTATGCTTAGCGAACCACTCCATTGCCTTAGTCAACGCCAGAAGTTGTTCATCTATGATTGTAGTATTTGTCGTCATAGTAGACGCCACATTTGAATGGAGAGAATTTGGTGAAGATTCAACGTTGGACGAATCATCACCTTATTGTTGGAACCTAGCTTAAAAAAAGGCTAAATGTGATCGACTTCCTCGAACGTCATCTTGCACTATTTGTTCGACCACCTTGGTACTTGGATCCTCCTTCAACTCATTTAGAGTTCGATACTTTCTCGTAGCCTTTGATTTGCTTTGAATAAAAGGGATGAGAGGTAGAGATTGTCCTACTAGGCGTGCTAGAAATTTGTGGCAAATAAATTTTGGTATCATAAAATTAGTAAGACAAGAAATATAAGTGCACAAATTCAATATTTTTTATTGAAATTAAATGCGATATAATCTCTAATAACACTATGATTTTAATCTCTAAGAATATGATCTTTGAATTTGGGGTTTCGGCCTTTGAGAAACGTTAATTCGAGTTCACAACGCTTAATCTCGAATCAAACTTGAACTTGAATTTGCGACTAACAATTTGAGCTTCCTCTTGGATTCTTCGGCTTCTTGGGACTTTGATCTTCTTTTTTAAAACGTTGTCGGTCGTCGATAATGTTTATTTTAAGACTTCTCAGCTTGATCTCGAATCGAACGTTGGGACTTGCTTCGATTTTTGGAAGAACACTTGATCAAGAATGAGTTGTTAAAAAATGCTTTGAATTTCACCAAGGACACCTTGAGGGTGATTAACTTTTCAAAAATTAAACAAAACATGTGCATGATAATGATCTTCCTAATAACCAAATATTTATAAGAAAATTGATTTTTATTTTTATTTTTACTTTTCTATTTCTTCTGATAACAAAACAAGCAAAGGATATGCAACATATATAGGATCAACCAGTTGCAATTTAATTTAATTTCAACAAAATCCAACATCATCATTATTATAATGTTTTAAAAAGTCACTTTTTTTTTTACGCGGTTGTTTTAAGTTGTATTTGAACGTCGTAAAATCCGCAAATGATCTTCTGTCTCATTAGTGTGTACCACTTAGTGTCTCATCCATAATAAATTGACACTTGTTAAGTACATTTAATGTGCATTACATATAATTTTTATTTTAAAACTAACCCGCGTCTCCATCTCCATCTCCATTTCTATTTCCATTTCCATTCTCCATTTCTTTCCTAATAATTTTATAACATATCTATGGAAACTTTAAACATCATCCATGTTGTCATATGTTGCAATTAAAACATCATAAATTAGAGATCTGAAGTCTTACCATTCAAAAATCTTATTGT
Organism: Penstemon davidsonii; assembly: GCA_034814905.1. Lineage (NCBI taxonomy): Eukaryota > Viridiplantae > Streptophyta > Magnoliopsida > Lamiales > Plantaginaceae > Penstemon > Penstemon davidsonii. The sequence continues at coordinate 30,908,935 of JAYDYQ010002533.1, read as the reverse complement.
GTAACTTACTACAAATTGATTTTCTATCTTATTATTTCAATTAAAATTCAACCTCCTTGATTAAAAAATTAGAATATGAATTAATGGGTGTCTGAAAGCGAATTGGTTTTTTATATTAAAATTCCCCTTTCTTACTAAAATTTTATTATATGAATTAATTGATGTTATTTGAAGAAATCAGTAAATGTAAAATCTTAAAGTTCATTCAGAAACAAAACAATCCAATGCAATAATTGTAGTTATAACAATGAAATCGCTTTTTTATTTTGTTCGAAACATAAATGGTGAATAAGATGGGTAAAAAAATAAATTAATTGGATTGGATGGAAACGATTAAGAAGAAGGGTGAAAATAATCCTATGTAATTGTACATTAATTAATTTGACACATGTCAATTTATTATGGATGGGACACTAAGTGGTACACACTAATGGGACAGGAGATCCTTAGCGTGTAAAATCTCCCTTAACTTACTCTCCGAATTGCATGGTTTTAAAAGTCAGGCATCATGTATAATTTCGCCTTGTCTTTTCGGAACTATTGCTCGTAGAAAATAATAATTAATCTAAAGATCAGGGGAGAAAGATGGACCCTCTTTCTCCTTCGCAATCTCAATCCAAAAAACCTGGTGGATGGAGGGCAATCAAATACATTCTTGGTAATTAATCAGCAAAACATCCGTTTCATTGCATGCTTTCTTTCTTTAATTTTATCATTACATATTTTTTTTGTTTACTTTTTCTAATTAAGGAAATGAATCGTTCGAGAAACTTGCGTCGATGAGCCTTATTGCCAACATAACTGTGTATCTACGTACAAGGTACAACTTGAGTGGTATACTTTTGGTAAATGTGGTTCAAATATGGTCCGGAACTTCCAATATCTCATCCATAGCCGGTGCCATTGTTTCCGATGTCGTTTTAGGACGCTTTCTCACTCTCCTCTTCGGCACCATTTTTTCTTTATTGGTACATATCGTCATCTTTTCACCTAATTAATTACAAGTTATGATTTACATCTTAATTTTGTTTTTGCTTTAGCTTATGGGGATCTTGAATGTCGCAGATTTAAGACTTTAGGACTAAATTGGGGTTGAATTGTTCTTTGACAAGACCATAGATTCACATGTTTCTATTGAACCATAAGAGTGATAAGACATTGAGTGAAGATGATAAATTTTTCGCTAATTATGTATATCAAGCTACAAAATATTTAATTTTTTTTATTATTATAATACTTTTCACAAACCTATTAGTGGTATGAATTGTTAAAGAATTGTCACTGTTGACAACTAGTAATTCATGTAATTAGGTGACAAACATAATATTTCCACTAAATTGCAGTGTAATATTATTGCCATTAGGTTGTTATATAGTTGTCACTGAAGCAAGATTCATAACTGTCAACAGTGATAGCTCAAATTGTTGCACACTTAGTGACAAACTTAATTGTGAAAAAACTAAGGTTCGGTTTGTTTGGATTTTCTGAAAGAGATTTCGTATGTTTTTTAAGATTTTCTCGACTTTCGCCATTTTCAAAAAATTGATAAAAAAGTGTTTATGTGATTTCCGTGAAACTAGTGGTATCTTTGAAACATCACTTGGTATCTGGTCACTAAAACTCATAAAGTTTTTTGTAGTGCAGGGTATGGGAGCTGTGACCCTAACTGCCGGTATACCCGAACTAAGGCCTCCACCCTGTTCGGAGCAATCACTATGCGTCGAGCCCCACAAATGGCAGCTCGCTTTTTTGTTCACGGGGCTCGGACTTATAGCTTTGGGTGCAGGTGGTATTAGGCCATGCAACATAGCCTTCGGAGCAGATCAATTTGATACAAACACCAAAAAGGGAAGAGCACAACTCGAAAGCTTCTTCAATTGGTGGTACTTTTCATTCACAATAGCCCTCGTAATCGCCTTAACCGGAGTCGTTTACGTTCAAACCAACGTAAGTTGGGTAATTGGCTATGCTATTCCCACATCCTGTCTTGCATTATCTATCCTAATCTTCTTACTCGGGCGACATACTTATGTGTATAAGATTCCACAAGGGACTGTCTTTGTAGACATGGCTAAAGTAATCAATGCTGCATTTAAGAAACGTAAAATTAGTTTGGAATCAGGTAATGAGTACTCTTTTCACGACACTAACGAGGAAGTGGAGTCGATTAAAATGAACAAGGCCAATAAATTTAAATTCTTCGACAGGGCTGCTTTGATTACTGATCCAAGTGAATTGGACTCAAATGGATTGGTTAAAAATAGTTGGAGATTGTGTAGTGTGAAGCAAGTTGAGAATTTCAAGTGTTTGATCGGGATCGCGCCTGTGTGGATCTCAGCCGTTGGATGTTTCGTGGTCATGGATCAACAGAGTATATTTGGAATTCTACAAGCAATCCAGATGAACAAATCAATTGGGAGTAATTTCGTAATCCCACCTGGTTGGATGGGAATATCATCAATGATAGCTCTCTCGATTTGGATATTTATTTACGAGAAAATATACATACCCTCAGCTCGAAAAATATTGAAAAGGGACTCGAGATTAACAATGCAACAAAGAATTAGCATAGGCCTTGTTATGTCGATTCTATGCATGTTAGTTGCGGGAATAGTTGAGCATAAGCGTCGTGACATGGCTTTAAGACAAGGCTCGTTTATCTCGCCTCTTCATGTAGTAGTTTTATTGCCTCAGTTTATACTTTCTGGCTTAACTGAAGCTTTTGCTGCTGTTGCTATAATGGAATTCTTTACGGTACAAATGCCGGAGACAATGAGAAGTGTGGCGGGTGCTATCTTTTTTCTAAGCTTGTCGATTGGAAGCTATACGAGCTCTTTAATCGTTAATGTTATCCATTCTGTTACCGGAGGAAAAGGGAAAAGGCCGTGGCTAGGGGGGCCTGATCTTAATAATAATAGGCTCGAGTACTATTATTATATTATCGCGGTTTTGGGAGTTATTAACTTGGTTTACTTCACTTTCTTTGCTAGCAAATATGTGCATTTTGTTGAAGTTAATAAACTGAAGGAAGAATTGCAGTTGGAGAATTCGAGCAATGGAGGAAGCGAAGTAATTACAACTTGAGTTGATGATAAATAGATTGTTTTGACATGAGGCATAGATAGCTCTTTTGTAATGACCAAATATCGGACTTTTTCTTTCTGACCATATATATTTGATTGCTAATATAATATATAGGATTTTTTATTTTGTTACTTAATTATGGAGAATTCAATCCTATAAGTTGGTTTTGAGAGGCTGAAGGAATATCATGATTTTTTCAAGCTTTGTGGGTAGTTGATATGTGGGTAGCTAATAATATTTTTTTGGTTATAATGGATATCTTTTTTTTTTTTTTTTTTTTTTTTTTTTTTTTTGAGGAACGGTTATAATGGATATCTAGTTGGTTTATAATGTTGGTTATAGCTCTAAACCGCCAAAATTATAATTCTTTTACTGCAATTTTGAGACACTTGTTACATCGCTAGCAATTTTGTTCTTTTAACTATTCAGTAATGCGATTTTAGTCCTTTAATTCTTTAGTATGCGATTGTTGTCCTTTAAGTCTTTGGCGTCGCAGTTTTACGATACTTGACCGTAATGGTGGTCCACCTCCAATTAAATTCATATAATTAATAAAAGGATCAGTATAAAAAAAAAAGCATAAAGTTTAAAATCACAAAAAACAATGAGTAGAAATCTTCACATGTAAATACTGCCAAAAAAAAGAAATTTCTAGTTTGAAAATGCTGTTTCATTTAAATCTTTCACATATTCTAGGTTCTAGGTACAATTTAACTACCTAAGGGAAAGTAAGTGTGGTTCTAAGTTAATTAATCCAAAAAAGAAGTGTCGTCTTAGTTAGTTACTTCAAATTCAATGAATAAAATTTGGAAAGACCACAAAAAGTGGAGAGTGAAATGCAAGAATAAACCCTATGTTTTGTTTAATTATTAAAAACTCTATGTGTTATTTTTTATCAACAAAAAATCGCCTGTGCTTATATTTTATTAGCAAACAAAATCCTTCCAAGTCAAATGACATATATACCCCGACCAGAAAAATATCCTTTTTAACATAAAAATTTATCAATACCTCTCTGTTGACTTTGAAAATTAGCAATAATCCCTAGTTCATATAAAAATCTCACAAAAACCTCCTTAATTATGATTTGTGAAGAAATTTTAAATGAATTTTTTTGCCAATAAAATATAAACACACAGGAATTTTTGCTAATAAAATTAATACAGGAAAGTTTTTGATAGTTAGACAAAGTATAAGAATTTTTTTTGCATTTAGCTAAAAAGAGGGGACGACAGAAGAGAAAATAATGTGGTTGTCGTAAGATGGTTATCTTGTTCGTGGAGACACGCTAAAAGCATGGTCAAAATTAAATTGTTGCTGAAACACGTATCGTACAGGTTGTATTATATTATGCAACAGTGGTAAGTTTCGTTTGGTTGTCCGAAAAGTTCCAAAAATATTGACAACGAAACGCGTGCCCATCCAATTTCAGTTTATATATACAGAAATAGATAGACCAATTGGTTGTGGCTTAAAGCACACATACCAAGGGAACTCGAACAATTCAATTTGATTACGGGATTATTTTGAGCACTTGATAATCCATGTATGAAGTTCGGTACAATCAATTAAGGGCAAAATTTTAGACATGGAACTATAACTTTGATTTTTTTTTAAAAATAGTCTTGTAACTATACCGAACACACATTTAATCCTTTAACTTATATTCAATTTCAATTTTAGTTATATCCATAATTAATTTCGTCTTCTAACTTTCACTCAATTTCAATTTCAGTCATATGCATAACATACATCGTCCTATAACTTTCAATTTTTGTATTGCAATTACAAATTTGGTCATATTACTGTAGAAAAAGTTTGTTATTGAAGAACATTGAAATTTATTAAAAGTTGGAGTACAAATTTGTAACTATTGGACGAAAATTGAAACATATTAAAAGTTAGAGTACGAAATTTGTTATGCATAGGACTAAAATTGAAATTGGATGAAAGCTATAGGTCTAAATGTGTGTTTGATATAGTTTCAAGACTATTTTTAAAAGAATCTCAAAGTTGCAGGACTATTATTGAAATTTTTCCATCAATTAAGTTATAACAATGTTTTAAAACCGGACCGGAGATAGAACCGATGTCTCAACTGGTTAGTAGTGGCGACTCAAGTTCAAATCATTGTTAAGAAATGTTCTCATATAATATGTCCGACGAATCTAGAAAAGAGAATAAACCCTAAAAAAAAAATATTATCTCTACAATAGTTATTTACTTGTTTAGGTGTTTGACGGATCAACATAAATATATTGAAATAGAAATAATAATAAATAATTTAATGTTAAAGCTATGTATGATCAAATTAGTACATTTGATAAAAGTTCTTCATACAAATCAAATAACATTTTTTGTTTAATAACTTTTGAATTAGGATATGTTCGATATCGATTCGATAAGCTAAAAATTGACAAAATATATATAAAAATATTATACTATTCGATATCCGACTCGAACTTATTCGATAAACTTATTAAAATTGACAAGATAAATGTAAAAAATTATTAAAACTCATTTAATCTAATAATCAAACTAAACTCAAATTCAAACACAATTTAAAATTCGATTTTCTAAACAACCAAAAATAATATACCGTTGAACACTATTGGGGTTCCTTTACACCCCTAACATCAATCCCATATATGATAGGCAATGATTAGGACGGTGGGCAGGTATCGGGGGTTTGAACAAGTATTTATATGTTGGATATTTGCAAGCACTATTACCTTTGTACCTAATTTTGATTAGAGGACAATCTGATCTATAATTTAGGCACTAGTGCGCAAAAAAAATTATATAAATTATAATCGCCAGACCAAACTCACATATATGTTAGATACTATGATCTTAAATAAAATATTGAAGGTCTAAGGCCCAAATTGTAGGGTAAGTGCAGATAATGCATTGAGCATTACCAAAGATAATAACTAAGATATTCAAAACATATTTCCATCAAATCAAACAATCTAAAATTTCACTATTGAGATTAATTTGGATGTATAAAATATATAAACATAAAACACTATTAAATATTGAGTTACTAAAATATAAAATCTATTAAAGTTGGGGCCAGGACTCTAGAGTTAAGTCTTATGTTGAAAAAAAAAATACTCTAGAAGAAGTATTGGGTTTGAATCTCTTTAGAAGTGTAAATATATTATTTTATAGTTTAATAGAAGTACTAATTAAACATTCTTTGTATTTGTTAATTAAACATCTTTTCCCAAAAAAAAAAAAAAAGATCAACATTTTTTACTGATTTATTATCGGTTTTGCATACTTAAATAGTTTCCTCTAAAAATTTTCATTTCAAGGAATTGTAAGTTATTCAAAATTTTCATAGCTACAAACAACAAATATTTTTTGTACCAAAAAAAAAAATAATAATAATAAAAATATTGTCAGGCAACACCAAACGCGTTCAAAGATTTTGTGCACATGTATTTTTGTCTTGGTGCAACTTGTGAGAAATGAATGGTGGAGTTTGACCCAAGAATTAAAAAGATAATTAAGCAAAAATTGATTTTATCACAATTAATTCTAATAATATTTTTATAAAATAAAAAGAAAATGAAAATAGTATGTCGATAACGCTCCAATCAAGATAGGAAGTCATTATTGATTTTCATACTCCCTAATAATACAAGTCATTATATTCATATCATATACTCCTATATCTTCTTTATAAATAGCACTTGCACTTGCACATCTTCAGTTATCAACTAAAATAATTAAGTGCCAAACAATTTTAGCATTTACCCTTTAAGCAAAAAGTTAAGAGCAGGGTTTCTTTAGCTGGTAACCATGGAGAAGAAAAACAATCATGAAATAGATTCTTCTGTCAAAAAAGAGCCAAATTATAATGGAGTCAAAGCCATGCCTTATGTTATTGGTAAATTTCAATACACAATTAATTTATTAGTACTTTCCAATCATTCTTTAAATTAACACTTAATATCTCCTACAAATTTAAATAATTTCAGGTAATGAGACATTTGAGAAGCTGGGAACCATTGGAACATCATCCAATCTCTTAGTGTATCTAACAACTATATTTAACATGAGTTCGATTACGGCATCAAATGTTGTCAATATTTTCAATGGAACTTGCAATTTCGGAACTTTGTTTGGCGCTTTTCTCTCCGACACTTATCTTGGCCGATACACGACTATTGGCATCGCTTCAGTTTGCTCTCTCCTCGTACGTAAACTTATCCAACTTGTAATAATTACTAACATACAAATATCGTAAAATTATTTAAACTCGGTTTAATTTTCTTGATTAATTGTAGGGTATGTTGGTACTAACGCTAACAGCAGCATTTCCGACACTACATCCACTTCAATGTGGATCGGACCAAAACAACAACACATCATGTATTGGAGCTTCACCCGGTCAACTCGCTTTCTTATTTTCCGGATTCGTCCTTCTAATACTCGGGGCTAGTGGGATTAGGCCATGTAATTTGGCATTTGGAGCGGATCAGTTCAATCCAAATACAGAATCAGGGAGAAGGGGTGTCAATAGTTTTTTTAATTGGTACTATTTTACCTTCACTTTTGCTATGATGGTATCGCTAACGGTCATCGTTTACATCCAATCGAACGTGAATTGGGCCATTGGATTAGGCATACCGACGTTCTTGATGTTCTTGTCCTGCACTTTTTTCTTCATTGGGACACCAGTTTATGTCAGAGTATTGCCTGAGGGCAGTCCTTTGACGAGTGTGGTTCAGACAATAGTTGTTGCATTTAAGAAGAGAAAATTGGAATTGCCGGAACAACCTTGGAGCACTTTGTTTAATTACAGGGCTACTGATTCAATCAACTCCAAGCTTGCTTATACAGAGCAATTTCGGTTAGTGAAGTTTCCTAATTTATTTATTTTTTTAAACATAGCCCATTAGTCGATTGAAAGGGTAACTATTTGTTGGCTAACAAAAATATATGGAGTGAAACGCAAAAATACCCCCTATATTATTGTCTAATTAGAAGAAAAACCCACGTATTATTTTTATTAGCAAAAACTCCCTTGTGATATTTTTATTACCTAAAAAACCTCCCCCATGCAATACATATTTTGCAGGAAAATTGACAACTATACTCCCACCAATAATGAAAAAACCTCCTATTCACCTATAAAATTATCAATAATCCCTCTATTTACTAGATTTAAAAATTGGCAACAACCTTCCTGATGACTTACGAATGAATTTCAAATAGGATTTTTTTACTAATAAAATATTAACATCGAAGAATTTTCACTAATAAGAATTATATTGGGAGATTATTGTCTATTAGAGAAAGTGCAGGGGGTATTAAATGGCAAAATTTCATAAAGGGTCATGTAACTTCGAAATTTGTGTTAAATATAATTGCAGGACTATTTTTGTAAGGATCTCAAAGTTACAGGACTATTTTTAAAAAATTTCCAGTATTAAATATACAATCCTTTTTTTTTCCGTAAAATTTAGCTAGAAAAAAAAATTGTGCTGTCATTTTGAAGAACAAAAAATTGGAGGAGTAATCTATTTATTTTCATTGTAAAATAATAAGGATATATATCTTTTGTGTTCTTAAAAGGAATGCCATCATATATATCCACATAGACAACTAATCTATAGAAACTAATTAGAAGTTACTTCACAGAACATTTAGGCCTCATTGTAATTAACATGGAGTACATGAATACGTATATATACAACTCTAGACTAAACAAATTTATATCTAACGAAGTTTAATTGGATTTATTAATTTCAGGTTCTTGAATAAGGCAGCAATTCTAACACCCGAAGACGAAATCAACTCAAATGGATCAGCGGCCAATCCATGGAATCTTCGCAGTATTCAACAAGTTGAAGAGGTGAAATGTGTTGTAAGAGTGATCCCAATTTGGATAGCCGGTATCGTATACTTTATAGTTTTAGCCCAAATGCAAACCTATTTAGTATTCCAAGCTATCCAAACCGATAGGCGCATAGGCGGAGCCCTCAAAGGTTTCAAGATCCCTGCCGCAACTTACAGCGTATTCAGCATGATGTCCCTCACCTTGTGGATCCCAATATACGACAGGATTCTCGTACCATTTCTCCGAAGAATCACAAGAAAAGATGAGGGAATCACATTGCTTCAAAGAATTGGGATTGGGTTATTTTTCGCTATATTGACAATGTTGGTGGCAGCATTGATCGAAAACTATAGGCGAACATTGGCTTTAACACGGCCGACACTAGGCATGGTTGCACGAAAAGGGGCGATTTCGTCCATGTCGGGTAATTTGTTGATTCCTCAGTTGGTGTTGGCTGGATTGTCGGAGGCGTTTACTGTGATCGGGCAAGTTGAATTTTATTATAAACAGTTTCCGGAGAATATGAGGAGTTTCGGAGGGTCCTTTTTGTGCTGTGGATTTGCGATGGCGAATTATTTGAACAGTTTGTTGATTTCGATTGTGCATAAGGCTACGAAAGACGGGGAAGGGAATAATTGGTTGGATGAAGATTTGAATAAGGGGAGATTGGATTATTTTTACTACTTGGTTGCTGGTTTGGAAGTTGTGAATTTGGGTTATTTTGTGATTTGTGCTAAGTGGTATAAGTATAAGAGAACGGAATGTAGTACAGTAATGGACGTGGGTATGGAGAAAATTGAGCCTCAAAAACCATTAGTTTAGTTAGAAATTTTGTATTGTGTAGTGCCAAACAAGCTCTCTTTTTTTTCTTTTTTTGGAAAATAGTGCCAAACAAGCTTGTACTAGATAATAGTAATACATGCTGTTAAATGATACAACTACGAAATATTTGTGCCAAAAGAAATGTTTAAACTAATATTATAAGTGCAATTTGAATATTTCGTAATGACACATAACAAAAAATAAAATACTCTTCATGTTGAAATAAAATATTCGTGTATGTCTAGTGGAAGAGACTAGTCGCTATAAAGTTGTGAACCCAGATTCAAATCCCTGTTGAGAGAAGTAACTACATAATTTGTCCGACACGTCTCGAAATGAATAAAACCATTGGGAAAAAAGAAATTGTAAAAGATCATTAAATAGATATCGAAATTTGATTGACTCTCGTTATTAGATGATATATATGTCCTCATCTTAAATATTTAACATGATTTAATTTGTCCTATTTTTAGAGTGCAAAAATGATATACTTTGAACATATTAAATTGGTTAGAGTGTCAGAAGATAGTTACTCCCTCCGATTCATATTAGTTGGCACATTTTTCAAATTTTTTTGTTTCAAATTAATTGGCATGTTTGGGTTTTCAAAGCATTTTTTTCAATTTTGCCCATTTCTCTCATTGGAGTTGGAAAACTCAATGATCACCACTAACTAATAAAAAAATTAAAAGTAGTCATCATTATAAAGGGTATTGAGATATTTTATCATTAAAAAGTATGTAATTATGAGTTGACTTAATCAGTATGAAAAATAAGAATGTGTCAAAATTAAATTGTTTCTGAAACACGTCTATCAAGCAGGTAAAGTTGAAAGTTTTGTTAAATTCCAAAAATATTGACAATGAAACGCGTGCGGTGCCTATCCGATCCCCATGAAGTTCAACTTCAGTCGCAGTTATGCCGCAGAAATATATAGATAGACCAATCCAATTGGTTGTGGGAACTTGAACAATTCAATTTGATGACTTATGATTGATTAGTCCGAGTGATTATTTCGTTATTTGAAGTACTAATAAATAGTGTAATTTATTTATTCAAAAAATATTTGATACATAGATATGATTCAAATTTAATAGGTATCAATCATCACATATGTTACTACATTTTTAATTTAATAAATCACTTAAAAATTTAAAAAGTTTAGTTTCATATACTGGATGGAGCTGAGCTGCTGAAACAAAAAATGAGACATATGGGAAATATATTTCGAATAACCCTTTATCTAAAATGCTATAAAAAATTATGTTTTTATACATCGAAGGCATTATAAGTCTGACATTACCTTTAGAGCACATACTAAATTTGAGTGGTAAATTTGGTTGTGGGTTTTGAAGTGTTGAAACTCAAGAGTATTCTTATGATTTCTCTTGTCGAAAAATATGCATGCAAATTTATGTTATAGAGAAGACAAATAAATGATAAAACTGAGATGTTACTTTACTGTTTAGGATTTTCCACTAAAACGTGTGACAAAGGCCATGAGGGTGCAGGTAGAGGCTGGACAAATAAATGTACGCAGAGCATAAAAAAATAAAGAAAAAAGGAGGATTAAAAATTAAATCATATTAATTGATATTCAACTTTAGCTTATTTGATAAACGTCGTTTGAACTCTCGATTCATCACATATATCAAATCAGCTTGAACAATATTTTTTGTATTGTAATTTTTTAAGCTCGACTTGATAAGCTAAAATGATAAGATATATATGTTAAAATATTAACCTACTCGACACTGAACTCGAGGTCATTTGATAAAAGTTCATCCAAGCTCAATTAAACAATAATCAAACCAAATTTAAATACAATTTTAAACACAATATATATTTAAATCAAACTTGAATAATATATCGTATATCATACAGGACAGTACAACTAGTATGCTTACACCTCTAACCTCAAGGCAATAAAGTTGTATATGATAAGCAATGATTAGGAGGGTTGAACAAGGATATTATGTCATTGATATTTTGAATCACTATTACCTTTGTACCTAATTATATGACAATCTGATCTATATCTTAGGCACTAGTGCGCACTTGATATTTTCTTACCCATCAGAATTAACTATAAGTTTATGATGCGTAGTTATTCTTATAAATGATTTCAATTTCTTTTTTTAAATGTTGTTGTAATGAGTCCTTATATTTAAATTTTTAACTTAGACCGCTATATATTTAATTAATAACTTTTATAAAAACAACATGGGTCTTCTACAATTTTATCAGTTATTACTCGTTAAAATTAAATGGAATTAGAACACTCAGAAATCTTCCTCCATTGACTGCCCTACTTTCATGTGAAATGTTTTACTTACGCTTGTGTTTTGTAAATTGATCGACAAGACCCATTACTTGGTGTCTTGTGATGCAAAAGGCAAGCCATCTCATTTTTGTTTCTCTTTTCTAATTTATTAATTATATTTCGTACAACGATTACTAACTCAAGATTAGAACTGACCTACGGTGATTGGAAAGTTTATTTGAAGAATGAGCAAAGGACTGTCTGTTGAATTAGGTGCCCTACTCGAAGTTTGTTGACTCAGCCCGATTATATATGAGTTCATCGAGCTCGATCGAATAATTGTTTTGAATTGAGTTTGAGCTATTGTACTAAACTCGATTCATTTATGAGTCGAAATTAAGTTTAAGAAGACTCAACTCGTGTGAAACCCGAATAAATAAATACTTAAAACAATACTAATTATTAGTAATAGTGTTAGTAATATGCTACTAACTATTTAGATGTCGGAAAATCGATAATAAAAGCACATATTTTTCTTCAACATGCCAGATTAAATTTTTTTTTTAATCAAAAGTGATTATGACATTGAGAGTTGGATGTCAGAAATCAAGAAAAAGTCATATTTACCAAAAGTGATTTTCATTAGGAGAAAACTCTCTCAAAATTATGATAAAGATCAAAAAAGAAATTATGAAAAGCTCAAAATCATTAAATCAGACTCATTTTACATAGTAAATAGGAAATACAAAACGCAGCCTTATTGTACTAAGACGTTTTTTAAATATTGAGGTGTAGGCGGAAGGGCCAGATTGTAGGATAAGAGCAAATAATGCATTTAGGATTACCTAAGATATTAGTCAAGGCATTCAAAAAGTATTTCTAACACATCAAACAATCATCATTTAGATCGATCCGCAAGTTTTAGATACAATTTTTTTAAATACATTCATCAGAAATTATTTCAATAAATGTCAAAATACAAAAAATTGCAAATATTAGACAACTATTATAAAATTAAAAGAATAACAAACAAGAACTAAAATATAAGTATAGAAAAGAAAGTAAAGTAGGGAAATTTTTTATTCATTCTTATTCTTGTATTACATACATTTCACAATAGATCAATTTATAGGCCGGGATAAGTATACAATCAATGGTCAAGAGTTTCAAGACCCACACTAATTGCCTCATTATTGTCTTCAATACATGAGTTATAAGTCTTTCCATATGGTTCCATCAAAGTGTAATTAAGTGCATGGTTGCAAGATCTTTGGACATCCGCATTAATGTATACTTTATAACAACTACTAAATACTTGTAATAAACTAGAATAAATATCACCATTAGTAGTAGCAAATACCCACATTACTGGGAGTTGAACCAAAGATCTCTTGGTCCTGAACCTCAACTTTGTCTGTAATTATCTTTAGACTACGTCCTTATTGACGATACAAAATCTATTAAAGAATTATTAAATATATTGAATTATACCGTTCGCCCTTAGAAGAACATTTTATCTTTTTAACCTTTTTTTCTATATATATATATATATATATGTATATAACATTTGTATCATATTGTGTGATTTAAATAAAGAAGAAAGCGACACACTTGTAATCTAGCAATGATAATTTACAATTCAAGGAATTGTCAGTTATTCGAAATTCATTGCTATAAACAACAAAGATTGTCAGACAACAAGCAACGCGTTCAAAGATTTGTGTTCATGTATATTTTTCGTGGTGCAGAAATATGATGAAGGTAATAACATGCTTTAGGTGAGTTTGATTTAGTTGTGGTTTTTAGGTCGGCCTTACAATATCGAGAGCCCTAGGTGATATGTCACTTAAAAAAGTACGCTTAATTCTACTTGTTTTATATTCAGATACAATGGATTATATGTTAATATTTTAGCTTTGAAAATGCATTTTTTGCATTTTATTAATTTTTTCTTGGTAAATAGTAGATTGTAATTATAATTTTATTAATTTTAATTTTGAAAAACTTATTTTAACGAAAACGACTTTTACAATTTTGTGAAAATTATTCTATAATAAATCCATATTACTAGAGTGTGATTTTTAACGTTTCAAGATCAATAACTCTAATATACGAATGAATTTTATATTACTCATAAAACGATGCTACAAATGAAGCTTATAAATCAATCAAAACGGATAAATACCTCTGTTCAAACTTGAAAATCATACTAGATATTCAACTTGAGTATGGTCGTTTTTGTTTAGTTCAACTTATTTTTCATATCTAACATATATCTATTATTTTAAGAACTTTTGAAACTCAAGTCGAGTTTTACTTGATTATCAACCTACTCGGAGTAACCTACTCGGTATGGGATCATTCCAAATTATATTTAAGCTCGTTTGACCACCGTTCATTAAAATACCAAGTTCGTAACTAATCTCGTGTTAGAAAAAAGTTCAAATTACATTCAAATATTCACACAATAAACGCAACATATATATATATATATATATATATATATATATATATATATATATATACCTTATTTGATTTGTGATTAGACAACACACTTAAAAGAGTGACCAATCACAAGACATCTGGAAATACATTAAACTTTTGTTTAGATTGAAAAAATAGATTTTCTTCATAAATCTCGGGGAAAATTCAAGATATTCCTCTATTTTACGCGAAATCTACACGAAAATATTATGTGAAATGTTTATTGCATAATATCTCTATGTATTATTAATCTTCCGACACGAAATTCCCATACATACGAAATAGGTTGTCAAGATTTGTACGATGGGTGTTATGTGTTGAATATTTAATAATACATGGTAATTCCATGCAATAAACATTTCAATAAGAAATTTTGTGCTGAATATTTCTAAATATAGAGAAAATTTTATGTAATAATATTTCACTTCACAGTTTCATGTATTTTTCATGTAACATGGAAAATTTCTTTCATTTATCCCAAAAACCTCACATCATCCGTGGAGAATTAAATTATGGATGTCGATAACCATCCAATCAAGAGAGGAACTCATTATAAATTTTCACACTTTCTCTAATAATTGAAGTCATCATAGAAGTGGGAAGCGTGTGAGGTTCACATATGTCTTCTTTATATAAATAGTTTGGCTATCACTTGTACAACTTCAGTATATTCATCAACAAAAATAAGTTGTACCAAAAAAAAATCAACAAAAATAAGTGCCAAACATAGTTAGCATCTAGTCATTTAAGCATTAAAAAGAACGAAGAGCGGTGTTCTTTTTGCTATAACCATGGAGAAGAAAAAGAATCAAGAAATGGTTTTATCTATCAAAAAGCAGCCAAATTATAGAGGAGTCAAATCCATGCCTTTTGTTATAGGTAAATTAAATTTCCATACACAATTTATTATTTTCCCTCTAAAACATTATTTATATCAACATATGTACTAACTTAATTTTCTCCTTCAAATTCAAATAATGGCATGTAATGAGACATTTGAGATGCTAGGAACAATAGGAACGTCATCCAATCTCTTAATAATATTATTATCACTTCAATATCTCATAGTAAAAAAAAAATCAAAGTTTACTATCACTTTTCTTGTTTCGTAAAATTTAGCCGGACAAAACAAATTGTGATATCATTTGGAAGAAAAAAAAATATTATTAATTTTTTTGTTGTTAAAATAATAAATATACAACAATAAAGTGACATTTATTCACAAGGCAATATAGTAACTTAGAACTAGACGTCAATTTACCAAAAATAATCATTTAGAACTTAGACGTCAATTTACCAAAAATAATCATCGTCGCATTTAATCGCACGATTATATGACACTTCCTATCTAGATAAGTCTCAATGCTACATGTATATGAATAGGCAGGATAAAGATTATATATATGCCATTGTCTATCTCTATTTCTATCTCTACCTCTACTATTATAAAAAGAGGGAATTGCATTTTTCATACCAAACTTTTACCTACTTTATACATTTGGTACCAAACCTTTGAAAAAGACACATTTAATACCAAAATTGAAGGATTTTTTTCACATTTGCTTGAGCTTTTTGGTATGTTTAAATTTATGTTCCAAAAATTTTACCATAGCATGCTTATGTGCCCTATATCATATTTGGAAATTATTGTGCCGTGATTCCTTGTAGATTATGATATATGATTTAATTTTGATTAATATCCCGAAACTTTGTTAATTTTCTGCGGATTATTTATTGCGTTTCATGAACTGAAACTTATACCATTAGAAAGCTCTCGTCAAGAGCTTTCCAGCCATATAAAGAACATAAAATTTGGCCTTGTAAATTGACGGAGAAAGAAAATGTGCAAAAAGTCCTTCAATTTTGGTATTAAATTTGTATTTTTCAAAGGTTTGGTACCAAATGTATAAAGTAGGTAAAAGTTTGGTATGAAAAATGCAATTCCCTCATTATAAAAACATTAATATTTCTTAACTTTTTGTACAGAGTAAAACACCCTTATTTATCTTTACTTCTCTACTATTATAAAAGCACGAATATTTCTTAACATTTTTGTATGAACTAAAATACCCTTATTTAAATTGTAAAGTTATATTCAATTAATTGACAAATATGTAAAAGTAATTGAAGATGTATAAATAGATATGAAGTCTTATTATATTTATCTCCTACATAAGCTTTTAAAATTTATAGATTCTCTCTAACATCAATTTTTATAATTTTAATCTTAACGAACCATAACAAAAAAAACACTTACTATTTCAAATAGCTCCTTAAATATAAATTATTATATTTTAGTAAGAAAATTAACTTACAAATTTAGTACAACATAAGTCATAAGCATTCTAAATACAAAAGTTTAAATTGGAATTATCTTAAATATCATTCTGTTATTTAAAAAAATTGAACTAAGTTGAATTGTAGCTTACCTATGAATGAATAAAAAATACGTATGACTTAGCCAAGTACGTAATTTTACTTTGGTTAGAATAGCAAAATATAAAAAATACTCAATAATTTTAAACATGCATTACCCGAATTTCTATGGAATTATTTTCGTGAAAAACGGGTGAACACAGTGGAAAAAGGGTGAAATCGATAAAAAAATCCATGAAATTGTTGAAAACATGTGAAATCAATGAAAATTCAGGTGAAATTAATGGAAAAAGAGTTAAATAGTAAAAAAAGTGCTCCTGAAATGGTTAATAAATTTGAAATCGATGAAAATTCGGGTGAAATTCGTAAAAAAGAATGAACCGGTGAAACAATGCCATCAGTGAGAAACGGATAAAATCGATGAAAAAATTAATAAAGTCAATGAAAAACGGTCAAGTCGAAGAAAATATATGAAATCATTGAAAGTTCAAGTGAAATTGTCGAAAAGAACATGTGAAATCAGTGAAAAGATGTGTGAAATAGGTGAAAGCGGATTAAACTGTTAAATAAAAATGAGTGAAATCGGTAAAAAATGAGTTCAACCGAAAAAAGGGGGTGAAATCGTTAGAAAAATGGTTCAAAAGGAAAAAAAACAAAAGTAATCGACGAAATCATAAAAAACAGTGAAAATAGGTTATAACTGATAAAAAAGGGATAAAACTGTAAAAAAATATTAAACTGGTAAAAATGAATGAAAATCGGCTAAAACATGGGTTAGATCAGTAAAAAAATGAATTAAAGTGATGAGTTAAATAGGTGAAAAATGGGTTAATTTGCTATATTTTTTGACATAATAAAATTAGTTTTACTCTAATTTATAAAATTTACCCATGAAATTAACTAGACACGTACAACGTACGTGCACTTTTTTAGTTAAAATAAATTAAGAGTTTCTTTGCATACAACTCTAGACTAAACAAAGTCATATCTAACAAAGTTTGGATTATAATTTCAGGTTCTTGAATAAAGCAGCAATTCTAACACCCGAAGACGAAATCAATTCCGATGGATCCGCCACCAATCCATGGACACTTCACAGTTTGCAACAAGTTGAAGAAGTTAAATGTGTCGTAAAAGTGATTCCAATTTGGATAGCCGGTGCTTAAGCTTTAACTTCTCTTAAAATAAGATATTTTAACCTCATAAATTGTAAGCTTCTCTTGAGATGTTTCTGATTGTACTTAACTTAACTCAGAAGCTTCAGCTACAGCTTATTTGATAGATTTTGCAAACACGACCTTAGTATTTCAAGCCGTTCAAATCGACAGGCGCATAGGTGGGGCCTTCAACGGTTTCAAGATCCCTACCTTAACTTACAGCATACTCATGCATGGTCCCTCACCTTGTGGATCCCACTCTACGGCAGGATTCTCGTACCCTTCCTCCGAAGACACTACAAGAAAATTGAGCTTAAGTGACAAAAAAATAAGTGATAATGTAGAAGTTGTCACTCTTTATATGCATTTAGTGATAAAAAATATTAATTTTGTTATAATAATAATGGTGACAAATCCAATAGTGACAAAATATGTTTTTAAGTTGTCAGTAATAGCTATCAATAACAAATATATGTGACTTAAGTTGTCACTATTGACATTTAGCGACACCCTTTTAGTGACAACCTGGTGACAATAAATACTGTCACTATAGTTTAGTGACAACCAAAAGGTTGTCAATTTTGGGGTATCGCTAAATATCAATAGTGACAATTTTTTTACAATTCTTGTCACTAGTATGTTTATGAAAACCATTTTAGTGACAATATTTGAGTTCTTCTCACTTAATATATATAAGAAATGACAATTTTAATATTGTCACATAAAATTTTATCACTAAAATTTAATTTTTTTGTAGTGAGAATCACAAGAAAAGAAGAGGGAATCATATTGCTTCAAAGAATTGGGATTGGATTATTTTTCGTAGTATTGACAATGCTTGTTTCAGCAATATTGACGGAAAACTATAGGCGAACATTGTCTTTAACACGGCCGACATTAGGCATGGTTGCACGAAAAGGGGCAATTTCGTCCATGTCGGGTGGTATTAGCTGGATTGTCGGAGGCGTTTGTTGTGATCGAGGAAGTGGAATTTTATACTACAATCAGTTTTCGGAGAATATGAGGAGTTTTGGGGGGTGTTTTTTGTTTTGTGGATTTGCTATGGCGAATTATTTGAATAGTTTCTTGATTTCGATTGTGCATATGGCTACCAAAGATGGGGAAGGGAGTAATTGGTTAAATGAAGATTTGAATAAGGGGAGATTGGATTATTTTTATTACTTGGTTGCTGGTTTGGAATTGCTGAATTTGTGTTATTTTGTAGTTTGTGCTAAGTTGTATAGATATATGAGAACGGAAGGTAGTACAATAATGGATGTGGTTATGGAGAAAATTGATCCTGAAAAACCATTAGTTTAGATGAAATTTTGCATTGTGTAGTGCCAAACTAGCTTGTAGTAGCTTATAGTAATATATCATGTTAAATGATACAAGTATGAAATATTTTTGTGTCAAGTGGCTCCGCATGACTTCCCTACATACAAACGGGAAACGATAAAGCAATCTCTTAAGTCTTGTAGTGTTGTTCGTGTGTAAAATGACATCTAAACTTGATTTTGAGGCATGAAAAGACTATAATATATACCTTTGTAGCAACAAAATTTATGGTTTTAAAATTTATAAGACAAGAAATATAATTGCTCAAATTTTAATATTAAATAAACTTTAGTACAATCTCTGTTAATCCCATGATTATATTATTCAAGAAGAATACTTTGATTCGAAGCATCTTGACAATTAACAATAATTTAAGGACTTCACAACTTAATCTAGCATCAAACGTAATTTAGCTTTGATGTCATTGACAAACTATATGAACTTTACTTTATAAACACTTCGATTTTGATGGACTCAAATTTCATAAATTAGTATATGTTTTTTTAGAGATACTTTTTTCCTTAAGATGAGATTTATTTGTGAAAATTGAGAGTATATATAAATTTATTTTTGAAAGTAAAAAAATATTATTTATTTATTTTTTTAAAGAGAATCAAGATTATCTCTGAAAAACGAGACAAACAACCCCGACGATTATGGTCACAGCTAAATTATTGATTTCTTGGAAGTGATATATCCACATCATAGACCAGTCCTCCAAGCTAAATCATCTCCTTGAAGTGATGTACCTACCCCATAGACTATGTCATTCAACACTAGTTTTTTCTTTGATATTTATTGATACCAAATATTATAATTTAAATTATTCACATTTGGTGTACCAAATATTATAATTTAAATTATTCACACTTGGCTTTGGTAGGGTAACATTAAAAAATAAAAATATCAACCATAAAAAAAACATCAATAAATATGTCTTAAGTTATGCTTAAGTAGTAGATGTATTCCGAGCTAGAACTTTCTAGTTAATATATATTCGGGTGGTTGATATATTTTCAAATTTGTAGGGATTTTCGTATATGCTCTAGATGACAATTTATTGATTTTCAATAATTCATTTAGTTTTCCTCTAAAAAAAATAGTTCATTTAGTTAATTTATGGATAATTACATTCAGAAGCCATGATGTTTAATGAAATTACAAATGTCTCTCATAAGGTTTTCAATACCACAAAGATTTCCACTCTCATCAAACTCAAATGGACAATCATTGTTGCATTTAAATTTTATCATCTTATGGAAGAAAATTCCGTCTACTTTTCTTCCTTTCACACTTTATTTTGTCTTCCTATAATCATAAAATCTTCTCTCATCTTCCCTTTCCTCCTTTCAATCTGTCATGTTCCTTAAATATATTCATCCACTGTCACCAAAAAATAAAAAAAATATATAAAATAAAATAAAATTAAATAATTTGTGCACCTATTGTGTAGCCAGTAAAACCTCTAGTACTTCTTCTTCTTGTCAAAAATGTGGTCCACCTAAAAAGACAGGTACACATGCACCCTGGCATACACCATTATATACTGGTGGACAGTTCATGAACAAATGGAGGACTAATTATTTTCTGTGAATTCCATCAAAAGTTTGAGTATTATTTTTGTCTAAAGGCTTTACGAGTCGAAATCGAAGCCGGAGACAATTAAATGACGATGGAAACAAAAGAGATTACAACTCAAGCTGAAGATGAAGAGCCAGAGATCAATTACAGAGGAATCAAAGCTATGCCATTCATTATAGGTAAAATAACAAGATTTTGTACTTTTTTTTTTCCCTTTTCCTCTTAATTTTAACATTTTCTTTTATTCATTTTGTTACCAAAAAATACAAAAGGGAATGAGACATTTGAGAAGCTTGGAGCAATTGGGACTTTATCAAATCTACAAGTATATCTCACTACAGTTTTCAACATGTCACGCATTTCCGCCACAACTCTTCTTAATGTCTTCAATGGCACCACCAACATTGCTACTTTACTCGGCGCTTATTTTTGCGACACTTATTTCGGTCGCTACAAGACTCTTGGTTTCGGCTCAATCGCCTCCTTTTTGGTAAGTAAATTTGTATTCTCTTAAGTTATGTTTGATTTTTGGATTTCAGTGAGCAAATTGATAAGAAAAATGAAAATGAATAATACAAAAAAAGACACATTTTTCTTAAACCAGAATTCAAAAATCAAAACATAGCTTTACTGCCGCTAAACATAAATGCGTCGCAAAAGGTTGACATGAACTTATTTGTAACTTTGTTTTGTTTCTATTAAAGGGCTTGTTAGTGATAACTCTTACCGCTGCATTCAAAAATATGCACCCGCCTCATTGTGGGCCCCAAGACAGCCACTGCATAAAGGCTACACCATGGCAACTGTCATTTCTATTAATGGGTTTCGGGCTAATGATTTTGGGCGCGGGCGCAATTCGACCGTGTAACTTAGCTTTTGGGGCGGATCAGTTTAATCCGAATACGGAGTCGGGGAAAAGGGGAATTGACAGTTTCTTCAATTGGTATTTTTTCACGTTAACTTTTGCACAAATGGTGTCGGTTACGTTAGTAGTTTACGTGCAATCTGACGTGAGTTGGTCTATTGGACTTGCGATACCCACAATCTTCATGCTTATTTCGTGTTTTTTGTTCTTTATGGGGACGAAAATATATGTGAGGGTAAAGCCGGAGGGGAGTCCGTTGACGAGTATAGTGCAAGTGGTGGTGGTTGCCGCCAAGAAGAGGCGGCTGAAGTTGCCGGAGCAACCGTGGGTTGGGCTTTTTGATTATGTACCGGTCAAGTCTATTAATTCCAAGCTTGCCTACTCGGACCAATTCAGGTATACTATACTTCAACTAGTATTAATTTAAAAGAGATTTTTATTTTCAAAATGTCATCAATCATTTTCTTTCATTTTTTATTTTAAGAGTGTGGGTGCATATTATGAGGATGTTAGGCTCCGAAAAGGTTGGGAAATAAAATTAATAAACAATTTATTAAAAAAGATTAAATAATAATAATAAAAATAGTCCTTTTCATATTTTGTTTTTCTTGCCCTCTTTTCTTTGTGACAATAACCATTTAATTCATATATTACAACAAGATGAGAATATTATTTGGAGTTTCTAAATACACCTAGATTTTGTCAAGTTTAATTAAATTTGAATCTTGTCCTTTCTAAATTAACCAATGTGTACAGTTCTAAGTAGGACTCCAGACACATTTGGTCTAATGGTAACTTCGTAGAGTCAATTTATATCAGTAAATAACTTTTGACTATCTACATCAGTCAAAAATAGGAAGAAGCATGAAAAAAAAAAAGAATCATGAATCTCAATTTTACTTTATAAATCTGTGATTTTAGTTTCAAGGGGTTATAGGAATTTTATATCTAATATAGCTAAATAAATTTAAGACTAAATTCAACTTTGTCCCCTTTAATTATTTTGACCTTATGTTCATTTTTTCTTTTCAATTATCAACTATATCACTTTGCCTCATCTAATTATCTTATTAGCTTCATGAGTTGAACAAAATTATTGTTTTTTTGTAAATCACCGCAAATTAAATTTCCCCAGCTACCGGAAAAATGTGTTTAAATAGAAATGAGGATAAAAATAGAAAATTTCAGGTATTTTTCTTAATGGCATTTTGACGAAAATTTGTTGAAAACAACAATCAATTTAAGCAAGAAGGATAACTGAATGAGAGGGTAAATAGTGAATTGAAGATGGTTGGAAGGATAAAGTAATACTTTTGATATTTGGGGGTAAAGTAGGAACTGAAAATAGTTAGAAAGGTTTAAGTGGAATTTAACCTGTATTTAATGCATTTAGGCATGGTTGAAAATCAAACAAAGTTATTCGATACTCAATTTGAGTTCATTCGATAAAATCTCGTTTGGGCTTAGTTCGTCATGCTTAGTTCGTTAAATAATCAAATCAAGCTCAAACATAATTTGAAGTTCAACACGACATTCAAACAAAGCTTAAACAAAAAGTTGTTCAACACCACTCGACTTGTTTAGCCTTACAATTAAGGGTTAAAAGTTGGAATTGTTAAATAAATTTCATGTTGACACTAGATTTTGTCCAAATCAAGTCACAGTAGTGAACTCCCAAAACTCTAATTTGAATGGAATACTTTCAACTCTCAAATAAAAAATGAATACCTTCACAAATGTGGGTTTTACTATATACTCAGTTTAATATCTAATTTATTATAGAATTATAATGTCATTGTTGTGGCAATTAGAGTGACTATCATGATTCAGAATTTGAGACAAATCTCAAATTTCTCAATCTTCGTCTGTAGAATAGAAAATATTGAATCAGTACATTAATTAATACTTCAACATTTATTTTTAGGATATACTCCATATCCTATATGTATTGTCTTGCTTTTTTTATTTCGTAACACGTGTCTCGCTCTTGCTTTTTAATCTACAACTAATAATATTCTCAATTAATCTGAAGAACAAGATTATTTGAATTGTTAAGAAGAACAGTTAATCTAAAAAATAATAGATATTGTCAATTACCAAATCTTTTTATACGTGCCTTGCTTTTGAATTTTATGTCGACAATGTCCACTGTTAAATTTACCGCTTATCTTATCTCAAAAACAAAAAAGTATGTCCAAGAAATTCTGACACGTGTTTGGTTTGGTTATCGACATTATTTTTTTGAGCATGTTTGGTTGAAGAAAGTTCGAGAAAATATTTTAGATCTTCCCATTTTTTATGGCCTAGGAAGTATTTAATAATAACTATAGAATTTTTAAGTTTTTTTTTTTTTTTTTTTTTTTTTACTATCAAAGTTATATGTGAATCCAAAATTACCATAATTATTTCTATTGTATTGAATTTTTTTAATACTCTTTGTTAAATGATTGCATTACCAAACTAAATGATTCTAAAGACAGTTGGTCCCAGAAAATGTTGATGATATCTGGAAGGGCAAACTTGCACTCTTACTCTTTCCGTTAAGGCTCTCCATTAGTTGCATCATAGGTCCCATTAAATAGTTTTTGTACATTTTTTCCCAATAGGACTACTTCACTTTTGCATGTTCGGTCTCGAATCAAAAAAAAAAATGGGGGACAATAGGACCAAAAATGCAAAATATTTCATAAAAGCACGGGACCAGAAGTGCCAAACATCCTACCGTGTCACACTGATTATATAATGTTGCCTTTCTCAAAGAGTTAAATTATGTGTAATGTACTCAAAAACTAAAAACTACTCTTTACATTTTTTAACAGTTTCTTAGACAAAGCTGCAATCATTACATCACAAGACCAAATAAAACCAGATGGATCCCCTACAAATCCATGGAGCCTCTGCAGCGTACAACAAATAGAAGAAGTAAAATGCGTGCTTCGGGTAATCCCCATATGGGCCGCGGCCATTCTATACCACGTCGGAGAAAAACAACAATACATAGTCTTCCAAGCAATGCAATCAAACAGGCACATTGGCCACTTAAACTTCGAAATCCCACCCGCCACTTACTCTATCTTTTCAATGCTAACTCTCACCCTTTGGGTACCTATTTACGACCGAGTCATAGTCCCGTTTCTACGTAGACTCACGGGCAAAGAAGGAGGCATAACGATCCTCCAAAGAATCGGGATTGGCATCTTCTTGACAATAATCGAGTCAATAGTTGGAGCATTAGTCGAGGAAAAGAGAAGGTCGTTAGCTATATCAAGCCCCATGAGAGTTCATTCAAATAGGGGCGATATTTCATCAATGTCGGCTTTGTGGCTTATACCACAGTTGTCGATAGCAGGGCTGGCGGAGGCGTTTTGTGCGATAGGACAAGTGGAGTTTTTTTACAAGCAGTTTCCGGAGAATATGAGGAGTATTGCGGGGTCGTTTTTCTTTTGTGGAATGGCGGCAGCGAGTTATTTGAATGGGTTCTTGATATCAATTGTGCATAGTTCGACTGAGGGTTCATCGACCGGGAATTGGCTTCCGGAGGATCTTAATAAAGGGAGGTTGGATTACTTTTACTACATGGTTGCTGGTCTGTGTGTGTTGAATTTTGGGTACTTTCTTGTGTGCTCTAAATGGTATAGGTATAAAGGGACTGGAGGAGGTGGTGGTATTGTTGATGTTGAAATGGAAAGTAAAGAGGTTGAGAAAACTGTCTAGAAATTGAGATTTGTATTACAAGTTTTAGTTCTACACAGGGTTTCAATTAGCACATCTAGCAGCATATTATTAGTAATAAATATGACAATAAAATTATAGTAGTATAGAGGTCTAAGTTGTTGCAGTAGAAGCTCAATATTTATGTAGAATAGGCAAAATAATACAAATGCCAATGCTTGTATATCCAGAGATGTAGAATTAATGTTAAAGACATCCTTCTTCTGTTGCTTTCACTTATAAAGAAGTTGAATACTGCCTCAAAGTAAATGTGAGTATGTAATGTTTGCTCATTGTTCAATTGTCTAGGAATAGGTGCTGTTCTTTTTAAGTTAATTGTCTCCTGCCACATTTGAATATGAATTTATATACAAAATTTTGAAACCTTTGGAAGGAGACAATTTACTTAAAGAACATACTAAAAGAAGTTCTAGTTCTCACGTAATGTGTCCACACTTCCTAAAAGGGATGAAATCATACTTAAGCTTACTTAAAGAACATACTAAAAGAAGTTCTCACGTAATGTGTCCACACTTCCTAAAACGGATGAAATCATACTTAAGACCCGAGTGCCCTCGAGAAAACAATTTTTTTGCATTCTTCAAGCCTAGCCGTTGAATTAGATAGGAAGGTCATCTTTCACCATGTGTTTTTATTAATTTATGCAGATCCATCCAGAATTTTATTCAAGCAGAAAATTCCAGTTTTATTAGGGGAGTAATCTAGATCTAGTCCAATTATCTATCTTCTATAATGATGATTTGTTGATATTTTGTAGAGCTACTCGAGAGGATGCTCAAGCTTCTATTGCATATTAATATTGAAGTTGGTTAAGTCAATGGATGAATAGAAGCAAATCCTCAATTCAGTTAAGCTCAAATACTAGTGCCTAAACAAAAGCTGAAATTCTTGGCCTGCTGGATTTGAAGGAACGTAGTCACAGACTAAGTCATTTATGGTTATCATTATGTAAACCCAAATCAAGAAATGCAGCGTTTAGTGAACAAGATGAAAAGAGAAATGCCTCTGCCAAGCAAGCATAGGAGTCGTACTCAGATAGATTGCTAAAGCCCTCGTGTCCAAGTTAACATCAAAAGAGAGATTCAAAAGATATGGATCTATTCAGATCATGAATCGGAAAAACTCATATGAACATATACTCCAAGTCAAGCGTCTACGCAACTCGGATCTAATCTGGAAAAGGCTTTGGAATGTCAACTTACAAGAGAGACAATTAATATTTGGTGGAGGGTATTAAGCGATATCCTACCAACCAAGAGAAGCAAGATATCTCACAACCGACAAAAGATTCTAACTTTGAAATTGGAAATGAAAGAAGCACTGTAAATTATTTTTGTATAGCAAGATAGCAACCCTAATATAGCAAATAACATTTGAGATGCTCCTACTAAGTACTAACTAAATAAATACGTAACAAAAATCTAAACATCATTAAACAAATACTCAGTACTTTTGGTAGAACTCGAACACTATGACCTCAGCTATTGCTAGTTCTTTTCTTTTTTTGATAATTCACCTTAGCTAGGTTCAATGATACTTGAACCATGCAAATATACATTCAATAATGATTAAATAACATAAATATCATAATATAATTTATTCAAAAGAACAATTTACAGAAGCATATTGGACATATTATGTCAACTTTGATTAGTGTCTTGTTACCTGATAGATGATGTATATAAAAGGTAATAGCTCATCCAAGAAATGTGTGCTATAATTTGCTAGCAAATAGTTCACAGGTAAGTATATCGTCCAGAGATGTTGCTAACTTCCCAGCACCCAGGACCGGAACAAGGTTAAATATTGGCCCCTTATCATTATCAATTCTTCTGCTTATCTGACCAAATTCTTCAAATACATTTGTAAATATTCCTGACATTTTTTCATGGCAAATGCCAAGGCTCGTTGCAAAATATATCCGTAAATTCTGCAAACAATACAGTATGAATGAGAGAAGTGGAAAAATCAGAACTGTCAATAGCTTATTGAAGCCCAGAAGTAGGTAAAAATAGATTATTTTCATAGGTTTCTGTAATGTGAAGCAAGAATCGCTATATTTTCCCAACGTCAAAGGCCAAAGCTTTTAAACACAGATTTGAACACCAATGGTATATTTCCAAACCCACAAACCATAAAACAGAATGTTTTCAACTGTGATGCATCAGAGAACCTCCAAAAATTAGTCACCAGTCAAAAGTGATCGTCTACAGAAAATCTATAGTATTCAAATGTTAAATAGTCTTCTTTATTATTTTGCCATTTAACATTAGAATTGACAAATTCAATTAAGTAAAAACTCAAATCCATATTCAGAATTCAAACCCATCAATCCATATGCAATTTAAAAGTCTGCATATTGGATATTAACTGCTATGCTTGTCTAATGAAGTGTGCCAGGCAGAGAAAATGGAGTCGGGTATGTCTTTTCAGCATCTCTCAATAGAAGACAGATCATATGAAATACAATTCTTATGCAGAAAGTTTAAGAAGCATCCACAAAAAAGGAGACTGTAGATTATAATATACAAATGTTCATAAATGGTGCATTTGAAAAAATAAGATTCGAACATGGAGACAGATAATATTAAATGAAAGAGCTATCATCAAGGGAAAACACACAATTATTTATCTACGCAAACAAGCAATCAAATATAACAACATGATAACAATTGCAGGTAGTGCAAAGCGAAAAACTATAGAAGAGAAAGAGAAGATGCACAACTATTGAGTGACCAAGAGGAAAAGAATGCAAAGTGGAGGGAGAAAAAACTTACCATTACATCACCCCAGGAGAAATCATTCTCCAGAAGGACTTTATCAAGAAGGTGGATGCAGAATTGAGACATTCTTACAATTTGTTTGTCCGTAATAGCTTTACACTCTGATTCATTGTAAGCAAGATCAGAAATCTGAGAACAAATCTTTGCTGCAACTTCCCTTGTGACTGATATGACTGATGTACACATTCTTCCACTAATAATGCATTTCTGAAGACAACTATTATGCCAGCTTTCATGCTGAAATCCCCAATAATCTTGTCTGACATATAAATTATGTTTGGTAACATCAGTTTCAGTTTCAATATTCTCCCCAGTGTAAAGCAGGGGCTTTACTTCCACCAAAGCTCTGTAAGACAAAAACAAAAAATTGTCATTTATTCATTTGTAGTGTAATATGCTAGACTAATATTGCTTGAACAAATATCTTAAGGTAATAAATTTGATGAGTTTGTTAAGTCTGAATGTCGAATAATTTTCTTTCGACAAAATGTTACAGTATCTTTAGACTTGTGGTCAAATATACTGTCATGGTAAACTCATAAGCATCGGGTGGATAGGTCACCTTTTAGGCAGATCAGGAACAAGAATGTATAAAATGACGGGATCATTTATTACAGGCCCGTTGGACCTGCTTCCACTGTCTAACTGCGACTTCATTTGCTTGAGACAAATATCCATCTGATTCTCAACAACTACTCTGTCTGATGAGTTCAAAGATATCGAACAGTAAATGACAAGGGCAATAGCAGACTTGGATATTGAACAATTGAAGCATTTTGCCACAGCTTCAGCGTTCTTCAGTGCTTGTTCAAGCTCAAGTGCAGGACCCTTATCACAAAGCAACATTGTTGGTGGGTCAAGCCCCAACTGGCCAGCCATGTATAAAACATCCTTGTGTGAGGTTGCCTGGAACATATGTATAACAAAAATTAATAAGCTTCAATCAAGCTGCAACTTCCAAACAAAACTCATGTCTCACCGGGAAGCAGTTTTTAACCACAAAAACCAAGTTTCAAAGTATAGATTATACACAGATTTTTTGTACATGCAATATATCCTTTCCAAAAGAATTTACCATCTAACGCACTTAGCAGACACAAATACAAGGCTAAATGTCTGTCTGCCCTTTCTAGAAGGTCTTTAGCTTATCAAAACTTCAACTTACTAACTACTCAGCAGCAAACGAAATAGATGTGTGATTTATAACATTTAATTCTGATGGAATTAAATGAAAAAACTTCTAGAGTTTTTCATGAGCATCAATGACAGAATCTCTAACAGATTTGCATTTTTTAATTTGTAACAGCTATTACTGAAAATCTGATTCCACATTCCAGCTTAAACAAACCTTATGTTAAACCTCATCATAACCAAAATTTTTTGTCTTTACTGCACATCATTTCTACATGTTGTGAATTTAGGATATGTCAATGAAACAAAGATCACATAATTCTGCTATTTATATTTGCAAGTAGAACAAAGTCCGATTTGGTAACTGTTTGTGCCAATTATCTGAAGTTATCTTTCTATATAACCAAACTTCTTATTTACACTGCTGTGTATTGGTTAAGTAAAAAAAAAAAATTACATCATAGTGCGAGAGGAGAAAACTGATGCATTTCGAGGATCTCGATGGCCACTCAAAATGGAACAGTAGCTTATTTGCGATAATTCTAGTAGAACACAGAAAAATAAATCTGTAAGAAAATATGGAATTCTGTTTTTTATTATCAATTCATGTGTCAGAAGAGCTATCGGAATTTCATCTGGTTTGACAAGGAAAAATGAGGAATGTGGTTAATTAAGAAAGAAATACTATTTGATCCAAGGCCAACTTGAATGCAGTTTTCTTCCAGGATGCATTAAGCAGCAGCACAACCCTACGGACTGCTGAAGCTACCGCTAAATTTATTAAGTGAAAAGAAGATTAAGACTACAAAGTAAAATTTCCATTAGCTGAAGCAAAACCATTGCCTTTCTCTTTCTATTTAATATTGGAACTAATGATACCAATCCTCTAGAACAGTCAAGAAGCAACCAGTGATTGATAAATATTGGTATATTGCTACACATATTAGAATGGCCGTACTAAATAATTTGTATATAACATCGATGCAAACTCTTAAGCGGGAGATACCAAGAAAGAGGTTACATGACCACGTGAATTTGCTAATCCTTATAGAAAATACAGTTTTTCTAACACGAAGACGAGGGAAGCAAATGGACCACAAAGCAACGTTTATTGACTGTTCCTATCTTCTCTGCCTTGTATACAGTTCATGGATAGGAGGGGTATATCGCTCTCTGTGAGTAAACTGAAGATAAGAAAGTCTGCAAATCTTTTTCACACTGCATGTGTCGTCCATTAATATGGAAGCATAATTCAGATATCAAGCCAATGGAAACCCATAAACTCTTCTTCATAGTTATTTATTTTACTAAGTTATGAAGAGATATAGATCGAATAAGAAAACTTATTAAAGACACACATATGTATACAGGGAACGGAGACTACATTGAGATGCTTAAGAGGGACTAAAGACTGATAAACAATAACTTTACTCTTGGTTTTTAATAGGTTATATAGTCTACAATTTTCCTTGAGACATTAAATCAAGTCATTTTTCTTTAGTTGAGCATGGTAGATGTTCATGGATCTCGTGAAAAGTATAAAAATAAGGATCAATCAAGTAAAAGCCATGTATCCATATATTTTAAGTCCCAATGATCTCCACCGAGGAATAAAGTATAATGTTGCAAGGAAAAACAAGAAAAGAAAACTGTTGACTACCAAAAGATTCATATAATGATTGTTTCCAGAATTTTTAAGATGTCTAACCTGGCTGTACGGACCAATACAACTAGGAGCCCACTCAGAAATACTTTGAACGTGCAAAACCTTTTTGGTATGATCACTCGACACCATGACTTCAATATATGCCTTCCCCAAACCAACTTGAAGTAGAGGAAGCTCAATTGTAGAACGTGAAGGTACACCAAAACGACACTTCTCCTGACGAATAAATCCCACATATGCCTCATTTGCCAAAGCAAACTCATTCATGCTGGCAATATATAGATGAATATAAAGAACATTCTCCCAAGAACAATTATAGTTTACAAGGAGCAACTCCATTTTTGTTAAAACCACCTCCAAGTCCTTTGGCAAATCTATTAAATAAGGTGAAAGCACAATGATTATGAACTTCCAAAACTGAGACATGTATAAAATTCAAACCAAATCAAGGAGGAGATAAAACAAATGAGAAAGTGTGCATTCAAGAAAGAAAAATGCAAAACTTACTATCATAGAATACTTTGTCCATCGACTAATTTCATACCTGTTGAGGTTTTAGAGGCATCTTGTAACCAGCAAGAAATGGAAAATGTATCATCCTTTCTAGATTTTGAGATGTGAAGTTCTTGATTTGTGTATGCTAAATCAGAAACCACAGAACTCTTCTCACATGGGGATTCACCAATATCTAGCCCGTCTCCCAGCACTTCATGTACTGAATTTAATTCCTCAAAAGTGACTTCATTGCTTTTTTCACTATCACTAGGAGAGGCTAGCTCTAACTTCTTTTCCAAATGGTATTCCAAAGGATGAAGGACCCCTACAGGAGCTATTTGATCTGGTGAGTGTAAGATAACTTGAAATTTATCTAGCACAATTCGAGCATTCTGGAAAAAATCTATAGGTTAATACTTTATATGGAAGTAGGGAACAAAAGCAAGCTAACCATTGGATCAATTAAAGATTCCTTAGAAATCATAGATTCATAAGTCGGATAGAGATTGCACGTGCTATCCCTCTCATAATCAAAAGTAAATACTTAGAAAGATCAAGATAAGATGGAGAGACACTGCTTACTTTGAAGAGGGGACAGTCCAGAGTTAAAGTTTCATATTCTCCCCCTTCACCACATACATTAACCCCATACAACCTGTCAGATGAATCAGCAAAATAATTATTCATGTGGTGGATCAAATGCTACATACGAGCAGATCACACTTGTTCAGTTTGAAATCAGCAAAGCAATTATTTCTATGGAGATAACATTATAGATTGACAGAATAACATACTCTTTTAGCTTGTGCAAATGGGGCTCTAAGTGGGCGATTTCCTTGCCCAAGTGCTTTGAAGGGTTCAATCCTAAGGCTGCAACCTGTGTGATAATGGGAGGAAGAAATATAAAAGATGCACATTAAAATTGATACAACGAAAATTTCGTTTTTTCTTGAGACTGTGCAGATCTACAAAGAGTCAAACTCCAGATAAAATAGTAAATGTAACCTAGGGCAATTTGCAATTTATAACTTACGACATCAATTTGTCAATCTTACATTTCAAACAAAAACTGAGTGAAGTGTACTAAATAACACAGAACTGTATATAAGAATAGTTATAAACACATCTTATACCTTTACTGTGATAGCAATAATTCCATTTTCTATCTGGAAAAAGACAAATATAAGACTAATTAGTAATCTACTTACTCTTATTATCCAGGAAACTAAAAGAAAATAACATTAAAATTTGAATACTGGAGAACTATCGGTAGTTGCTACAAGTGATAAAAATAAAGCTTACCATTTGACGAAGGAGCGATGACTGATCTTGCTTCCACAAATATGACAAAGAAACTAGCCCTAACCTCGAACATACATTTTCCACTCGTAGCCTTTGGTAGTCAGATGCAATTGCGCCAGAAGAGACAGCTGAAACAGACGGTATCTGTCGTTTTACTTCTTTTAAGAGTATTAACATATCTTCAACCTCATCTCCAGGAGTCATATTGTAGCTAAGATCATTACGTCTGTGAAGCCCAAAATGATAAATTACTCATATTAAGTGAAAGTGCTATCTGTGCATTATAATTACTAATGAATGTCACAGAGTCTATATTTATCTCATGTTACTAACAACATCACAATTATTAATAAGCATTTAGCTTCATAGAAAGTAATGTGAAAGCTGATAAGATCATCAATCAATTTTCTTACACCTTCTTATATTCTATAGCCATATGTTACTACCCTTCTTAAAAGTTTTCTATATATATTATATATATAAGCTAGTGGGGTTTTTGCCTCACACACCCAGCTCCATGTGCTACATATCTGTAGTTTTAAATGGAATCAGATCGTTAAATGACTTTATGCATGTCTCAAGTGTCGGCTTTTCCTGATCTCTCTTGATGAGCAGATAGATTATGGACTTCTTGACTTTCAATATCATCAGCTTAATATTTTGCAGGCCATGGTCCAACTTTCATTACGTGCACTGAGTTCATATCTTGCAGGTTAACAATAATAATATATTGAGGTCTGACTTGTACATTTTATCTTTAGGAAAAAACTAATTAGCAGTTGAGTACTTGTACAACTTAAAAAAACAAGAATATTGATAAAATTTCAAGATTAACATTGTCCATTCCCGTGCAATATCACACCAGGCGAAAAAAATATACTTGAGCTCAAGCCCAAGTTCTAATGTTATATATCGAGTTTGAACTTGATTCAAGATCCCACAAGCTCAACCAGTTTAAATTAGGTCAGGTTCCAATCCAAATATCATGGTTTTCCATTTTTTTCCTGAATATGCTGAACTAAACCAAAGATTTGAGATAACTACTTCAAATGGATTCTTGAAGTGCATAGAAAAAATAGGTAATAAATTATTTCTTTAATAAAGGGCGATAGCTTTTTCAACAGGTGACATTAATAACACCCTACAAACCAAGGTTGTTTGTATCAGCTTGGGAGTGGGAGTAGGAGTAGGAGTAGGAGTTTAAGCATTCTGAGCTTCCCTTTTCATTTAGTACCTTCCGGCCTAATAAGGTATTGAGGAAATGAAACATTCGGGTTTCTCTACTTTCGAAACTATTTAGATGCAAAAACGAGGGATTAAATGTGGTCAGAGGAGTGAATTGCACTCTCTAATGAAAGGAATCATGTCAAGGAATTAATGCGCAAATATAAATAATATTGGACAATAATATGAAGGGAAAACAATCCAAATTCGTAGTCAAAATTATAATTGTAATTGAACTATAAAAATAATATTCATAATAAAATAGAAAAAACAATTCAAACTTATTAAAAAAGTTGCAAGCCTCCTCTGTGCCATCTAGCAAAGAAATTAGGCACTTATACTGGCACACTCGAGTTTGATAAACCTAAGCGAATATTGATCCGTATACAAGTAAGCTCTATAACCTAATCACCGAACCTTAACAATGTGCAATCAAAATCACAATACCAAACTAAAATTAACATCATCCTATCAAAAACGGAAAGTCAACATAACAATAATAATACTTCTCTGGATATCAAATCAAACATGAAAAGTGTGCATTGTAGCCTCTCTCAAATAAAAACTGGATGAATGCTTACCTGGTAGTTCCTTGAATATGCCTCCGAAATAACGGAATCCCCATACATTCAGCATAACTAACAACTATCTGGTGTCCCACCTGCAAAATATACACAGTATAGGCTATTGGCATTTCTCTTCAGCAATAAATGTTCAAAATTTGGGGAAAAAGCTTACAGTTTGATACATATAACTGTCAAGCTCATCTTGTGAATCATCAACAGGCATCAAATTCGCCAGGGCTACTATCTGAATTACAGAAATTGAAGGTAAAATTATTATTATTATTATTATTATTATTATTATTATTATTATTATTATTTGTTAAATCTGTAAATGGCGATTGCATAACCTGGTGGCCGTATTGTTGGCATTTCATCATCGCGTAGCAACTGTCCTTGCCTCCACTGACTAGAGCCACCACCTTCATTGTCGTTGACTAGGGTTTTGACTTTGGGAAAAGCAAGAGGTTGACAACTTTCTGAAGAAGCAGCTAAATATATAGATACTCTAATTCAGTATTTACTATTTTTAGGGAAAGAAGAAAAATATAGAGACGACTACTGTGTCCTAAGTTTTGAAGTGGGTGGGGGGGTGGGTCTTGGCAGTTGGAGGAGACGGGGCCGAAGGTGGTGTTCTTTTTCCCGAGGAAGGTGAATTATGGTTAATAATGGCCGTTGGATCTTCTGAATCTAAGATTCAATCAGATCCAACTGTCCTAAGTGATTGTTTGACTTGGATAGTCAAGAGAGGGTAAGGGCATACATCTCTTTAGGAAAAATTATTTACAACCATGCACTACTTCCTCAAGTAAAAGTGATGCAGCCCTATCAATGATTTTTTTACGAGTGAAGTCTTACTCGTAAGAATTTCAGTGGTCGATTGGACCACTTATATTTGGATGACGTGATGGAGCAATTATATTACATAATTTCTCATATTTTAGGGAAGACAAATGAACGGGTCGGGTCAAAAATAGGTTGGATAAAAAACAAATAAATATTAACATGTCACAAACGGGTTGGGTTAATAATGGGCGAGCAAAAAAGGGGTTGGACTGAGTCAGGTCTAAGTTGACCCGTTTCTTGAAGAAGAAAAGAAAATCAAATACGAATTTAAATAGTCAAAATAAGGTAAGGAACTTTAAGTTTGTGTGTTTGTAAAGGAAAATTCTTATTCAAACTTGGTTTGATCAAACTCAACAAATTACATGGCAAGTGTATTATATTTGATTTGTGATTGATCACTCTCTTAAGAATCTCATACAATCATAAAGCAAGTATATTACGTTTATCATGTAGTTACTTTGGGATCGATCGAACCCGATTTGAGTAAGAAATTTCTCGTGTGTAAAAGTTTGAATAAATTTGAGTGGATATCTTTTATTTTCACGGACCCGCATTTGGCCAACTAGTAAACTCACATCTGACCCATTTATCTATGTTTAGTTCAACCCAATCTAATAAATTGTTTTAAATTATGGGTTGGGCTTGTCGAGCCTAAGCAAATCTCGAGCCGGTCATTCAAAAACATGCTCCTAACCCGAATACATATTTTGCAGGAAAATAATAATTATACTCCAATCCACAAAATATGAAAACACATTTATTAATCTAAAATTTGTCAATAATCCCCCTGTTAATTTTAAAATTTGGCAATAACCTTTTATTCATTTAAAAAATTGATAATAATTTCTTTATGAAGGAATTGCATTTTCATACCAAACGTTTACCTGCCGTAAACATTTGGTATAACCTTCAAAAAAGACATATTTAATACCAAAATTAAAGGATTTTTTTCACATTTCTTTCTCCGTCAATTTTTGGCATAGCTCCTTCGTTACAAGGCCAAATTTTATGTTATTTATATGTCTGGAATAGGGGTGGCGTGGGCCGGGTTTGGGCCGGGTTTAGGACTAGAGACACGGGTATAGTAAATTTCGGGATTGACACTTTAAATCACAAACCCGTCCTGTAACCCGAATTATTGCGGGACGGGACAGATCGGGATTGCGGTTTCTATACTTTTCTTACACAAAAATTCTCCGTAGACCTACTAAAAGTAAATTACATAATCAAATTGTCGTCCCTTTTTTGTTGCTAAAATGAATCATTTTTTATCTATTATTTACATAAACATAAAAAATTAAAAATCATTTCAAGCATATCCAAATACGATTTAAAACTATATAATGATCAAATACTAAAATACGATCTAAAGCATGTCTCAATAAAAAATTCTATCTCGAGCAAATACCAAATAATTATCTAAAGTCATAATGTATGTACTAGAGTGGTAAGAAAAGAATATTAGGTTTAAGTAAAGGAATTCTTTAAACGGTATCAATTAAGTAGCTAGATAATCTCATAGTTGTAATTAAATAAATTGTGTAAGTTATATAATATTAGAGAGATATAGACGGGTTCGGGTATTCGGGGTTGGAGAGACCAATCTCAAACCCGCCCCGTATTCTCGTAACAAAATACGGGTATTTCAAGTTCGGGTACCAAAACTCGAAAACACCCGTCCTGTTCGGGTTTCTTAAAATACGGGACGGGTCGGGTTTGGGTTACCCGAACCTGACGCCCACCCCTAGTCTGGAAAGCTCTTGACGAGAGTTTTCTAATGGTACAAGTTTCAGTTTATGAAACGCAATAAATACTCCGTAGAAAATCAACAAAGTTTCGAGAGATTAATCAAAGTTAAATCATATCTCATAATCTACATGGAATCATGCCACAATAATTTTCAGATATGATATAGGACACATAAGCATGCTATGGTAAAAATTTTGGAGCATAATTTTAAACATACAAAAAATCATCATTATAGCTCAAGCAAATGTGAAAAAAACCTTTCATTTTTTGTATTAAATGTGTCTTTTTTTTTTAAGGTTTGGTATCAAATGTCTAAAGTAGGTAAAAGATTGGTATGAAAAATATAATTCCTTCATTTATTGATTGACTTGTGAAGAAATTTCAAATAAGGATTTTTGCTAATAAAAAAGAACACATGAGACTTTTGTTAATAAAAACAACATAGGGAAAGTTTTGTTAATTAGGCAAAGTATAGGGGATATTTTGCATTTAGCTCATAAGTAAAGCGGCCTTCACTTAATTATAAGATTAGCCTAACTTATTGATGTGATACCTCTGGTTTTATTTGATTTCTCATTATTCAAATCGCTTAATATAAAGATCTACTTCTTTCATACAAATATGCAATCATTCAAATATGAAAGAAATTCATCTTTTCGAAATTTTTTATATAAAGTAGGTAAACCATTTACGTAATCTCTTTTTCTTTTCATTTTTTTTTACTAAAGTGATCAAAACTTTATTCATTTTTTGACTTTCATTGAAACATGGGTCCAGTTTCTCCCCGAGTCAATTAACTAATAAGTGACGGCTGTGTGCCTTATATTCTACTCCAAAGATATATTTATCATTTAAACACATTACATAGTACGAACTAATATCAATTTATTTTATTTAAAATGTATAATGTTTAATTTATCCTTAGTAATTTGGAAAGAGCATTTTATCCTTTATTAAAAGTTTAAAGAAGCATTTTATCTCCTTCAGCCGAAGAGTGTAATTCACTTGTCGAAATTGAGTATGTGCATTAAAATTGTTGTTGTAACATAAAAAGATATATTGCCAGATTTATTATAACACAGGGGGATAAATTATACATTTATCATGACACAGGGGTTAAACTATCATATTATCATAACGCAGGGGAGTAAAGTGCCACATACAAATGTCAGGGATGTGGTATAAAACTTTTATAAGATTATAAAGGGATAAAATGTTCCTTTTTAAATCACATGTAGATAAATTAAACATTATGAACATCATATGAAGGTAAATTGCTAGCTGTGTTCTATTTTATAATTAGGCCACTTCTCAATGACAATGTGCACTAGTATCCGTTGGCCAATTACGTTGACTAGCTTCAATTATTGTTAAATCACATTTCTTTGTACAGCTAACGGAATATATATTGTATATCAACACGTACGACCAGTCGACTACCACGAAATTATGCAGTAGTAGGTGAAAAGGAAATAAAAACTTAATTTGTTTTGTTTTGGTGAAGGCAGTCTTCGTGTTCCATTTGAGTTGGGATTGGGACCCTTTTATATATAAGCATCAGCTGAGAAGAAGAATTTGTGTCTAAAGTTTTAATTTTAAGGTGAGAAAATGGAGAAAAATGAGAAAGAAAGCTTGGAAATGGAAGAGAAAATCCCCCCTACAGCAAGTGCAGAAGAACCAGAGATCAACTACAGGGGAATCAAGGCCATGCCTTTCATCAT
Source organism: Penstemon davidsonii (assembly GCA_034814905.1). NCBI lineage: Eukaryota > Viridiplantae > Streptophyta > Magnoliopsida > Lamiales > Plantaginaceae > Penstemon > Penstemon davidsonii. The sequence continues at coordinate 30,869,899 of JAYDYQ010002533.1, read as the reverse complement.
AGGTGAGACCAAGAAAAATACTAAGAAAAACAAGTTATAGTTTCTTTAAATTCATAGTTTAATTGAGGTTGAAATCTGAAATTATGTAATATTTTATTTTTTGATATTTAAGGAAATGAGACATTTGAGAAGCTTGGAGCAATTGGGACTTTATCAAATCTACAAGTATATCTCACCACAGTTTTCAATATGTCACGCCTTTCTGCAACAACTCTTCTTAATGTCTTCAATGGCACCACAAATATTGCAACCATACTTGGAGCTTATCTTTGTGACACTTACTTTGGTCGTTACAAAACACTAGGATTCGCTTCAATCGCCTCCTTATTGGTATGTATGTTTATTAATGAAAATTAAATTAGGCTAAATAACTTCGTAAATTATCTCGAAGTTTCATTTAATTACGAAAGAATTCCTCTTGTTTGTGAAATTACCATTACCCTTGAACTTTGTGACCGTGTAGTAGTAACTGGGATCTTTTTTATTAAAGTGAATATTTTCGTCACATATTTCAATTTTACCACTGATTACTGAACCATAGATTAAATTCCTTAAGAGCTAAATGCAAAAGTACCCCCATTTTTTGCTTAATTGGAAAAAACCCCTTTATGCTATATTTAATAGCAAAAACCCCCTTGTGTACTTTTTTATTAGAAAAAGACTCAATTTGGAATTCATTTATAAATTAATAGGGAGGTTATTATCATTTTTTTAAGTGAACAAGGACGTTATTGTCAATTTTCAAAGTTAGCAAGGGATTTTTGTCAATTTTTTTGTAAATAGGGGTGTTTTCATATTTTTTTGGTGGGATATAATTGTCATTTTTTCTGCAAAATATGTAGGAGGGGGTTTTTAGCTGATGAAAAATAGCACATAGGAGTTTTCGATTATAAAAATAACATATGAGAGTTATTGCTAATTAGGCAAAACATAGGAGGTAATTTTGCATTTCACTCAATTTCTTACCAATGATTTATTTTATTTTTTTCACTATGAAGGGTTTATTGGCAATAACTCTAACAGCAGGATTCAAGAACCTACATCCACCGCACTGCGACCCACCAGGCAGCCGATGTATCGGGCCAGACGTAGGCCAAATGGCATTCCTCATATTCGGTTTTGTGCTAATGATCATAGGAGCCGGGGGCATTAGGCCATGTAACTTGGCTTTCGGGGCCGATCAATTCAACCCCAAAATCGAATCTGGAAAGAGGGGAATCGAAAGTTTCTTCAATTGGTATTATTTCACAATAACTTTCGCGCAAATGGTGTCGGTTACATTGGTCGTTTACGTGCAGTCGAACGTGAGTTGGTCAATTGGATTAGCAATTCCTACGATATTTATGTTGGTGTCGTGTTTCCTATTTTTCGTTGGGACAAATATATATGTGAAAGTGAAGCCTGAAGGGAGTCCTCTGACAAGTATAGTTCGAGTGATGGTTGTTGCCGTAAAGAAGAGGAAATTGAAGTTGCCTCAACAGCCGTGGCTTAGCCTTTACAATTATACTCCGGACAAGTCTATCAATTCTAAGCTGCCTTACACGGAGCAATTCAGGTAGTAATAATAATTTCTTTTGACCTTTTGCTGACTTATTTTGTTTTTTGTACCAATAATGGGCATCTAATTAAACATCATGATAGCTCTTGTCCTACAACCCATGCTACATGGTACATGCTTGAGTCTGCATTATATTCTTAAAAAAAAAAAAAAAAATGGGTCTGACATTATTTCATCCACCCACTATTACTTACTCTTTTTTTTTTTTTTTTGACAAAAAAAAAAAAACTTGACATTTGGACCATTCTTTTTAGTTTTTCCTTTTTTATTTTATTTTTGGTTTGGTGAGGTGGGTGGGTAGGTGCTCACTTTTCAACGAGGCCTTTTTCTTTGGACATTGCAATCAAAGTACGTAATGTATTTCTTGTTAATTATATATGACTGCAACTTAAGCACATGAAAGTGATGTAAATAATATTGCTTATATGCCAACAATGAGCTTTGCAATTCGGTCCAAATCTTTGTTGTCAAATTAATGAATATTTGACTAGCCCACTAAAGATTATAACTTTATACTATTGAATATTGCTATAAATCCAATGCCAGCAATGAAGTCGGAACAGATCTTTATCTTTTTTACTTTAGATGTCATATCTAAATTTTTAATTAGATTTCGTTTTGTCGAACTCATATGACCACAAATGTTAATTTATTGCACTTGTTATTGATCATTTCGTAGAAGTTTGTTTTTCACTTGTCATATAAATATTTGTGTTCGTCATATTCGATTTAGATCAGAATTACACATCATATTTATATGTGCATTGACAAATGTTTCAAATTAAACTACATGGGACTACATAAACACTTGTTAATATGTGAGTGAAGCTACTGATCCATATACCACAAAGTATATGATGTAAATCACATGTTTGATATAAAACCCAAGAACTCATAAGAAATTTGTATTCTGTTTTATATGTAATTAAATTAATCAATCTTGTTTTCACTTCAGTTTCCTGGACAAAGCTGCAATAATAACATCACAAGACCAAATAAAACCAGATGGATCCCCTACAAATCCATGGAACCTCTGCAGCATACAACAAGTAGAAGAAACAAAATGTGTATTCAGAGTAATTCCAGTTTTTCTCACAGCCATTCTATACCACATAGGAGTACAACAACAATACATAGTTTTCCAAGCACTTCAGTCCAACCGCCACCTCGGAAACTCAAAGTTCGAAATACCAGCCGCATCATACATCGTATTTGGAATGTTATTCATCGCTCTGTGGGTCCCATTCTACGATAGAATCCTCGTTCCATTCATGCACAAAAAAACAAAGCAAGAAGGTGGCATCACAATCCTTCAGAGAATGGGAATAGGCATATTCATTACTATAATAGAGTCACTAGTCGGAGCCTTAGTCGAGGAACGAAGAAGAGCTTTAGCCCTCAGACACGGAGGGACAATTTCGTCTATGTCGGCAATGTGGTTGGTTCCTCAGTTGGCATTAGGTGGATTGGCTGAGGCGTTTAATGCTATTGCCCAACTTGAGTTTTACTATAAGCAGTTCCCGGAGAATATGAGGAGTATAGCCGGGGCGTTTAACTTTTGTGGGAGCGCGATTTCGAGTTACGTTTACAGTTTCTTGATTTCGCTGGTGCATAGGTCGACTGAAGGTGCTTCGAGTGGTAACTGGCTACCGGAAGATCTTAATAAGGGGAGGTTGGATTATTTTTATTATCTTGTGACTGTTTTGTGTGTGTTGAATTTTGTGTTTTTCCTTGTGTGTTCACATTGGTATAGATACAAAGGGACTGGAGATAGCAAGGTTGAAATGGAAATGGAAATGGAAGGGAAAAAACTTGAAGAACACTATGCTTGAATGTTGATAGAATGTTATAAGAACCACATTATGAGTGAAAATAATACCTTTTTTACCCCTCATTTACAATGCAATTAATTATAATGTGCCATGAGATATATAATCATCCCATTACTATTTTGTTTTTTGTTGTGATTAGCATATATTTATACAAAATCGAATTAATCAAAGGATTTCACTACAGAATCAAAATGGTTTAGCGAAATGGTAAAAATACTTACAGTAGAAAAAACAGAAAAAAAGGAGAAAATTTTCATCATGAAAAGAAAGAACATCTAACGTTTGTTATTCCATGTACTATTTACTATCTCATCAAGCAAACATGAAACATGTATATAAAACAGAACAAGAAGACATAATACACAAGACTTGAGGTTGTGTTTTATAAACATTAACTTGTACTAACATAATAATCGATGTTTCCTAAATCTGAACAGGAAGTTTCCAAGCGAAGATTTAAAGGATGAAAAGCAGAGTCAAATTTTAGAAAGAAAAAAAAACACTTTTGCAAATGCAAGGGAACCTATATAACACAACTTCAGTCAAATATCCTCGACTCACAGGCCACAGCTCAAATCATAATCTTTTCATACGGTGTAAGCTTGCTGAATGGTGTCTATATCCAGACCCTTCAGCCTTACAACTGATTCCACGTGACCTTTCAACGTGTGAAGCTCCCTCAACCTGCATGCCCATATCCCAAAAGGCATCAACAAAAAGATGTCACCAAACTAATATACAAAATATTAAAGAAACACCTAAAGGACCCTTAATGATACCAATATAAGATTGAGCTGAATGAAAAAATACCCCATGTGATGTGCTTTGTCTAATTGACAAAACTCCATGTGTTATTTTTCTATTAGCAAAAAAACCCCATTTGAAGTTTCTTCGTAAGTCAATAGGGAGGTTATTGTCAATTTTCTAAGTGAACAGGGGGGTTATTGCCAATTTTCAAAGTTAATAGAGGAATTTTTTTATCATTTTTTTAGGTTAAAAGGGGTGTTTTTGCATTTTGTGTGGGGGTATAATTGTAATTTTTCCTTCCAAAATATGTATTTCGGCATGGGAGGGGCTTTTTGCCAATAACACACGGGTTTTTGCTAATTAAGCAAAGCATAGGGGGTATTTTTGCATTTCATCGTTTAAACGAACTTAATATGCAACCATGTAACTGACACTCAATGATACCTATAAACCTTCCAATTAATCAAAATACTACAGAGACTTACCTAGCAATTTCAGCCCTTCTTTTAGCTTCCTCGGCCAACTGATTGAGTTCAGAGAAATTGTTCGTCTCATTAAACAATTTGGTATCAGGCACTTGCAGCCCATGAAGGGTCCTTTGTGCATGTGCCCATTGAAGCTCACGGTGCTCTTTTCCGAAATCTTTTTGCCTGGTGAAAGCAATCTGCCACGAAAACCAACAAACACAGATAAATAAATATATATATATATATATATGGAAACACAAACAAAAGCCATTTATAGTAAAATTGAGTTGAGTAATGTAATTTACCCTTCGCTCAAGAACAAGATCCCACGCCCTTCCACTGTGAGCATAGCGAATAAAGAACTTGATAATATCAAGAGGAATGTAAGTTATAATATTATAAAGCCAAATCACTCCAGCCCAACCCCAACCAATTCCTTCAATTGCCGCAAACTCCCAATTTGCGTATACCGCGATCAAAGTGGCTACCTGTTTCCAATGAAGTTTTAGAGGTTGGAAATTTATTTTTAAAAAAGGAAAGTTAAATAAAATGGCATGAGAAGCTTGCTAACCAATTGGGCAACCAAAAATGCAGCAACGAGCAACAAACCAGGACGCTCGACATAAGACCATCTTCGAGATCTTGTGACAAATATTAGAGCTTGACTTATAGTGCTTACTTGAAGATAAATCGCAGAAGCTAGCTTTCTAAAGTCATCAGTGGCAGTCTTCTCAAGGGTCGACACTCCAAATGTTCGCTGGAAGTTTAGTAGAAAATGTTGGGCATGTTAGTTTTTCAAATTTATTGTGTATGTGTATGTGTATGAAGAACACTTGAAGGAAAAAAGATTATTCAACCGGAAAAAAATCGGTTTTGTATGCTGCCCAAAAGAATATGACTGTCATCATCGCTAAGTAACCACCAAGAATAATTCCAGTTGCAAAAATCTCAGCAAGTTTCCAGCTGTCTGGCATTGGAGATGGTTTCACTCGATCTTTTGATATGGTCATGATTGTACCTTAATCACGAGAGTCACAATATAGAATGTCAAGATAAGTGACAACTGAAGAAACACAAAAGGCTCGTCTGGATTGCTTTTCTGAGAGTATTTTCATAAATGAAAGAAAAATGATAGAATTTTTCAAGAAATGTGTGTAATATGTTCGGATTACGCTTTTAGAAGTTCGACTATTAAAATACGTTTGGTTTATGTTTTAGTAAAGATAATTTTAAAAAGTGAGTTGTTAAATGTCAAATCAATAGGGTGTAAAATTTGAAAATAGAATACTTATATGATGCTTTTATATAGAAACTATTTCAAGAAAAAAAAAATGATGCGTGTTTGTTTTGTCTTCTCGAAAAGCCTGGAAATTTTCAAAAACCAAACCAATCAAGGGGATTTTTTTAATCCAAAAGGTAAGTTGAACGGTCTTTTTTCGGAAAAGAGAGAGAGAGAGTAAAAAAAGCTAACCATCATTGAGTATGGCAATGATAAGCACCATAAAAGGAGGAAAGTCAAATTGCCATATTAGAGCTAACAACATGAAGCCAAGCTGATTCATAAAGGAAAGGGAAACAAATCAAATCAACATATAAGAACTATAAAGTAAACACGATGAGAAATCAAAACCAGCAAACAGAAGGGTACTATAACATACCACAATACGAATAGTGATAGAAACAGCATAAATCTGCCAAAAATAAGGTAAACTCATGAGTTCAACTTAATCTTATCAAACAGTAAGCTACTATTATAAAAATGATAACTTTGACAGTAAATGTACACATTACCGTGTAATTTTTCATCCTTTGGAAGATTGCTCGACTGGTTAAAACAGCGCTAATAATAACACTGAGACCAGGTTCAGTAAGGACAATATCAGAAGCACTTCTAGCTGCATCAGTCGCATCAGCAACAGCAATCCCGATGTCAGCCTTCTTGAGGGCAGGAGCGTCATTTACTCCATCCCCCGTCATTCCACATATATGCTTCCTAGCTTGTAGACGCTTCACTATTTCGTATTTATGCTCTAAAAACCAATATCCAAAATAGTATTTTGATAAATAAATAATAAATGAAATTCTGATCTAGACATAAAGGTTAAATTTGGGAAATACGGAAAAAAGTACCAGGAAAGACTCCAGCAAATCCATCAGCTTTTTCTATGAGCTCATCAATTGGAAGAGCAACAATCGATTCATCCTTATTCTGTCCTAGTAAAGCTGATGAAGGGTACATATTAGTTCCCATTCCCAACCTTCTTCCGGTTTCCTTTCCTATCGCGAGTTGATCTCCTGTTATCATTTTGACATTAACTCCAAGATTTAATGCCCTCCTTATAGTTTCTGCACTGTCATGTCGTGGTGGATCAAACAAAGGCATGAGACCAATAAACTGCCATGGGCTTCCAGCACTCTCTTTCGTTCCTTCTGGAACTTCCTGCCAAAAAAAAAAAAAAAAATGCATCCAATGGTATGAGGCAATTTAATAAAACTAAGATGATTGATAAAAGTATAACAATATTACCTGGTATGCCACGGCAAGCGATCTTAAACCTCGTTCTGCAAACTTATCAATCACGGCATGTACCCTTCGCTCTATGTCGGACTTATTGTGTGCAAGGTGTAGAATCTAAAATGTATGTTCGAAAATTATATTATTTTTTTTTTTTTGGATAAAATGAAGAAAGCGTAAACAAGATATAGATTTGTACCTGCTCTGGTGCACCTTTACTGACCCTGTGCATTTTTCCTTCACTATCTAAATAAGTCAGTGCTGTTCGCTTATCAGTGGGGTTAAAAGGAAGGAAGTGTATTTCTCGAATTCCAGCACGTGCCTGTCGATTTATTAGAAATATTAGATTGCTAAAACATCATAAATGAAAGAGAGAGGGGAAAAAAAAAAATATATATATATATATAGTAGTACCTCTTTTGGATCAGCCAGCATTCCAACAATAGCAGCATCAATTGCATCCTGGTTCTCAGTTCTGGATGCTCGAGCAGCCATTAGAACAACAGTGTCTGCATCAATGCCTTTGGTAAAAACCTGTGGCCAAGATTTGTTAAGACAATCTACCAATTCAACCTTAATTATTACAGAAGTGCCATGCCACTCACTTACCTCAATGAGATTCTTGTCAACAGTAAGCTTGTTTAGTGTCAAAGTCCCTGTTTTATCACTGCAAAGTACATCCATACCAGCCATCTCTTCTATGGCAGTCATTCTCTTTGTAATAGCTCCCTGTTGACATAAAAAGATCTCAAATTAAATACTAAAACATCTCCCAAGAAACAATAAATTGTAATAATCCTAAGAACAAATGACCACCTGTTGAGCCAAACGATGAGAACCAATAGCCATTGTAACTGAAAGGACAGTAGGCATAGCAATCGGTATTCCTCCAATGAGAAGCACAAGAAGATTGTCAATTCCTGGCCTATAGTCCCTATGTTGAATAGGGTACATCACAATAATCTCTATAACCATCCCCACCGCAATAGAGCAAATGCAAAAGTTCCCAATTGCCGTCAAAACCTAAAAAAAAACTCCGTAAATTTCAGCCAACAATTATAGATCAAATGTAAGAGAAAGGTATCAAATACATAAAGAACTTGCCTTTTGGAAGTGGCCAACTTGATTAGTAGTATCGACAAGGTGAGCAGCTTTTCCGAAGAAAGTGTGAACCCCAGTGGCAATAACAATGGCTTCTAACTCTCCTTGTTTGCAGGTGGAACCGGAGTAAACACCATCCCCTGGCCCCTTAGTAACCGGAAGAGACTCACCAGTCAAAGCCGACTGCAATTCAACCACGATTCTTGAAATAAACTTAAAAGGTTAAAACCAAACAGAGCACAAGCTAACTGTAAAAGGGTACGCACCTGATCGATTTTCAGAGGGTCACCATCGAGTAAACGAGAGTCAGCGGGAATGATATCTCCAAGTTTAATACTTATTATATCCCCAGGCACTAAAATCGAAGCCTCTTCCTCGCTCCACCTTCCATCTCTCAGAACCTTTACAGAAAAAAATTATTAGACAGATAATCATCATAACATATAACTCTTAATTCCAACAACGACAAAATCAAAATCAAACCTTTGCTTTTGGAGCTAGACTGGCCATGAGGGCAGCAGCTGCATTACCAGCATTATTCTCCTCGATAAAACTAATTGTCGAGTTTATAACGAGCAAAGTGATGATACCCACAAAGTCCTGCCAATCTGGAGGCTTTCCCTGCAAATCATGAAGTTTAGGAATTGATATAGTCTTCAGAAATTAAATCGAAAAGGTTGAGAAAATATGTACTTACTCCTCCATTTGCAAGAGCAATTGCCATGATAGCTGCAGCTTCCATAACCCATGATAGAGGGTTCCACATAAAACCCAAAAACTTCAATACTTTGCTCTCCTGAAATAAAACACCCCCAAACTAATTAATTTTACAACTTCATCACTAAAAAATGTAAATTCATATAGAGAAAATCACCAGCAGCCAGAATTTCAAAGATTTACCCTTAAAAAACATCAAATTGGTTAAAAGAATAACTCATTTAGAGCCCAAACTTCTTATCCACAAAGTCACAAAATAGATTACTTTTAACTTTTAAGGCATTGAATACACAAAGCACATCAAGTAAAAGGTAACTAAAAGGGTCAAAAGAACTGCAAAAAAAAAAAAGAGAAAACTTGGAAGAAATAAATAAGAACCTTCTTCTCCTCAAGCTTGTTGTGTCCAAAAATGGCTAATCTCTCTTCAGCAGCCACAGTTGTAAGACCCTCTTTGGTGCATCTCAGATTCTCAAACACTTCCTCTATAGGAATGTTCTCCTGCAAAGTCACACAAAATAAAAGCAAAATCAGTAAATAACTAAAAGCATAAAAAAAAAAATAAGGCAATATCAAAATCAAGAAAAACATCCATTTCAGCCAATAGATCCATTACCAAATCCACAGTTTCTTTCAGTACAGCATCCAGAACTTCAGGCTTCTCATCCCCCATCTTCACAAAAATGTACAAACTTTTCTTCCCAAAGTACAAGTTCTAAAAAAAATCAAAACTTATTACCATGAAACAAAGTCTTTTAAAACTTAAAAGGCGACCCAGTTGAAAAAGATTGGATTTTTAGTGAGAGAAATCGGATTTTAAGAGAAACAAAATGAGGCAAAACTCACCAACACCAAAACTGCAAAGAATGGAACCGCTGATAAGTGTGGTACTATAACAGTTACAGTAGTGTAAAATCTTTTGCATTTCCCATAATTTATTATTTAAATTTAAATAATAAAATGCTAAGAACTAAACTTTCATTATACTTTTTGTTAGCTTTTTTTAGGTACTTGAACCATCACCTATTTATGCTTTTTAACAGTTTCAACATAGAAAGCATTTGCAGTAAATAAATAAAGATGGTTTCAAATGTCCTTTTTTGTTCTTTTTATTTTACTTTTTAGGAAAAATTATTGTTTGGATATTTAAAGATGTTGATATATTTTGGCTGATTGATAAAACCTAACAGATAGGCCAAGAGCCATAAACTGCACATGGGCTCTCAGACCTACTCCATAAATTTCATTTTTTTGCCAGAACGATATGCTTTACTTTCTACGATTATTATAGTATTTCTTTTATCTTTAATGATATTCTTTTAAAATTACTATATCAGCCGAAGTTTCTATATTCAGTGTTTGCTACAGAATTTTTTAAAAAAAAAAAACCATCATTTTTTACTTTAAAGATTTTATGTCATAACATTTTTTTATCATAATTTATAACTATTACTCTTAGAAACAGTCAAGTTAGAGGTTGGGGATGCATATATAGTTCCATTTTTTACTTGTTTGAAATGATTTGTTTGACTTTAAAAAATTACAAGACATAAACTTAACATTTTAAAGTCAAACAAATCATTTCAAAATAAAACCAAGTTCCAATTTCAACTTTGAAGCCATAAAAAAAAATCAAACAATAGGTTTCACGAAATAAAACCAAAATATATAAACTAAACATTATCTCCAAGATCAATGTCACTCAATTCATCTTCAACTAAAATTGAAGGAATCGGTTAGAATTGCACAAACCCATTTGGTATCGTGTCGGAATCGCACAAAAATCGCCCACAATAGCACAAGAACAACACTTTTTTTTTTCTTTCCAAAAACCCAAATAAAGAGAGATATTTATCACCTAATCACGATTCTAGGGGTTACTTGAGTTATTAATCAATGATTTTGATAGAGAATTTGTAGAAAACTTGAAGAAGGAATCAATTGTAGAAGCTAGGGTTTGAAAGGGGCAAGAATCGTGTAAAGTGATTAAGTTTTCTGCTGCTGTTTTAACTTTAAACAGCAGCAGAAAATTTTTTTTAAAAAAAAAAAAAAATGGGCCGCGAACCGGTTCGGTCGGGTCAGTACCGATCCGACCCGGTTCAGGTGCAAACCCGGTCAAAAAAAGTATCGCACGTATCGCTTCTGACTCGCGATACGTGCGATACCGAATCGTATCGTTACGATACAAACCGATACATGAGCAAAAACGATACACTAACCGAGTCGTATCGTTTTGGGTCTGTATCGGATCGTATCGCACGTATCGATACTAACTACACTGTCAATTACTATATAAAGTTTGAGATGAAAAAATGTATGCAAAAAATAACATAGTGCAACGAATGAAAGTAATTGATTTGACACATATTACATATTTTTTTTCATGATGAGGTTATTTTTGTAATTTTTCAAAATTTATGGGTAAAAGTTTGTAGAAAAAATTAATTTAATAATTAAAACATGTTAAATATATTTAGTTCAAGCTGGATATATATACCCTCTCACCACAAAAAAACAAAAAAAAAGCTGAGTATATATACTATGGCTCATTTTTTAAATTACTTTAGTAATCGTTATATATATTATTTCGGACATATCAAAGTTATTTTAAATATTAGAGCAAAAGTTTTTAAAATTGAAGCATTTCTAAATTTTACTAAATTTTAAACGTGCTAAATCACTTGAAAATAATGGACTAGAAATGAGTTCTGTTTTGGTCTCAGCCAACATAGAAGTATAGAGTCAACCTTGTTTGAACAAAACCAGTGGCTTGCTGATGCACATTTTTTTATACTTGCAGTCCGCAATCTTTGACTAAAATCTGATGAATATAATTATTGCAGTGCTGATGTATGATTACTGCAAAGTGGTGAAAATAATTTTTTAAATTTTTTCTATTTTTAAATTTTGTTTTCTGGGGCGAAAAAGATGGCAGATCTGTGGGATTCATGGTTTGGGATTTTTGTATTAAGCAGTGATGTATTTTTCTTCAACATTTCAACTCCTAGAATTCACTCAAATTGTTTATTATTTCTTTTTATAATTCACTCCCTCCACGTTTAGGTACAGCTAGCAAAGCTAAATCAAAAGTTTTTAAAGCGGGTTTCAACTTTCAACATTATTTTAATGGGAATATTGCATATTTCATACCCTATATAAGACATTATGCAATATTGATATCACTGGATACGTAAATGTATATTTAATATCATAATTTAAATATTGGTTGCATATTTCATACCACCATCAAATAAATGGATGGAATCGGCCACGTGCATCATACCCGGCCGTTATCTTGTCTTTTAGAGTGAAAATTATTACATGATAAAGTTATCATTTTCCCTTCAAAACACGAGATAATGTGATAGTCTTTCCTCTAAAAGTGAGAGAAATGTGATTATTTTTCCTTCAATAGACGAGATAAAGGCTGCGTGAGGTGCACGTGTCCAATTTCATTCATTTTCGTCTAATTATTTAACAGTGATATGAATATTATAATTAATATTTAAATTATGATATTAAATATACATTTACGTATTCAAAAATATTAAAGTTAAAAAATGTCTTATTGTATGATACAAAATATACAATTTCACCAGTAATTAACCTCAAACTTACCATGAAACTAGAAAGTAACCCAATCCAATTCCACATGCACATATAGCCCTACAGGTCTACATTACGTGCTCAGCATTCACAAAGAGGATGTGTTCATAACGACAGAAAAATATCTTCAATTCATAAAGTGGTTGGCATGTAACTGTAAAGGCTTAATTGCAAGAAAGGAATTCAATTGTATATAGTAAACCAGAAGTTAGAAGACTTTCACTATCAAATGCTTTTTATTATTGTAATACTTAATTATCAACTGTGATTTATCGAAGGACATTGGAAAAAGATATGTGCTTTTCCTGATTAGTACTCCCTCTGTCCCAAATTATTTGTTGTTTTAGAGAAAAAAATTTATCCCAAATTATTTGTCATTTTAGGATTTCAATGCACTATTAAAGTACATATTTTAGGTATGCAAGAGAAAAAGAAAGAGAGATGGTGTAAAACTTGAATAACGTGTAAATAGCTAATGGTGAGATAAATAAAGAATAAGGGTATTTCAGGTATATAATTTATTTTTTCCTTAAAACTGAGGCTATTTAGTAGGTACCTTAATATGTGTGAAAACATGTAAAATGACAAATAATTTGGGACAGAGGGAGTAGAAGTTATGAGTTATTCTAGTTTTCTAGATCGCGAAAAAATCTCCGTATAAAAATTTTATTAGCAAGAAACCTCATGAGCTAAGATTTTAGAAGTAGTTTATCAATTTTTTAAAAATTCAGAATTGACCAGGGAAATTATTGCTATATTATCAAGAGAACATGAGATTATTGCTAATTTTGAATTAATAAATGATTATTGTCAATTTTTAAGCGAATGTGATGTTTTTTATTTTAAAGACAAAATAACATCTAGAAGTATAATTGTTACTTCATCTGCAAATTATGAAGAATATTATCACTTAACAAGTGAATTAGTAAAGTATGTTGCAGCCTAAAAGGGAGGTATGTATATCTTCGAATTAGAAGTATGTTGCTAATAACAATAATAAAAAAAAAATTGCCAATTAATTCTCAAAAAAGTCGTGACCCGTGAGAATCAAGGATGATCTTCCTTTTCTTTTTTCTTCAATTTTATGTATCCTGAATAGCAAGGGATTTTAACTCTTTTTTTAAGGAAAACTCAATCAGGTAAATTCATTAATGATCCAAAATTGTCAAGTACAAAAACAGTAATAAATTGGGGAAGATCCAAAAGCGGAGAGGAGATATTAAGCGCAATTTTGGCTAATGCATGAACGACATAATTATTTTCTCGTATTACATGAGAACAACTAAAAAACTCAACACCAGAGACAAGACGCTTAGTGTCTTAAAAAATAGTACCGATATTACTCTTTGAAGGTTGTGGAGAGCAAATGCCATCAATGATTACAATGCTCTTAAAAAACAAAGTGATTCAACACTTTAAGTACACAAACAAAAGTAATTTCATCAAGTATGATAGCATGTCGAATAGTACCCAATATTTTAGCATGATAAGTCACAATAATATTGAGAGTGAAATAGAGATATTCTGAAATAGAATAACTACATAACCAATTCTTTCTAACATGGTCATTGACGCGTCACGCGGGTGTATTCATGTGAGGTGGAATCTAGTCAATTCAAACAATCGTAATGGATAACACATGTGTCGTCTTATGAAAAGAGAAAGCCTAAGTGGGAGGGATTCCGATTTAAACTATATCGAATCGAAAGTAAACTAATTACAACTGTTAAAAATCTAGTATTAAATTAGAGAAAATGTTAGTATTAAACTAAAGAAATACCCACATTCGTGGGAGTTGAACCCATGACCTCTTGATCATGAAGCCTCTTCCTTAACCACTTGGCTAAGGCCTCATCGGCAAAAAAGATTATATTTTTAATGTTGAGATAACGAGGGTCCCATGTTTTTGGGAGATATGCGCTCACACAACTATAACTTACAAGAAAGAGAATTACATTTTTTGTACCGAACTTTACGTCAATTTCAATTTTTGGTGCCAAATAAATTGAGATCAATATATATGGTGGAGCTCAGACGGTGTCGCCGTCTGAAATCATCCATGGGGAATGTAGCCCACCACTATAGGAGTCTATTGTCGCAGGAATCACGGCGATTGGTGAAGAAACGAGAGAGAAATCGCGATTTGAAATTCCTGATCTAGAGTTTCGTTATTCAAACTTAGAACAATGATTACGGCTGGTATACTCAATGGAATTTGTAGAACTTTATACACGTATGAACTCGTGAAAAGTGAGAGGAACAAAAGCTCTAACTCAATTCTGGAGAAAAGCCATCAAAAAATAGTGACCGGTCGTGGGGATGGAGAAGGTCGCGTTTGGTCGCGTTTATAGAGAGAGATTTTATTTACGTGGACTAAAATTTCCAATAGATTTGAAGATGTGGATTTGAAGTTGTGGGGTTATTTTACAATAATCTCAACTACTTAACAGCCACGTCATCAGTTTAATGGTGATTTTAACGGCGGTACCAAATGTGGAACTATTTGTTAAATTATGGTACCAAATGTGTTGATCTCAATTTGTTTGGTAACAAAAGTTGAAATTGACATAAAGCTCAGTACCAAAAATGCAATTCTCTCATTTACTTTTTATGTAGATAATGGTATCAATTGAGGGATAATATAGAGACATTAAGGGTCTATTTGGATGGGTTTTAACTCGGTTTCGTGGGTCTCGGTTTTAAAAAAATGGTTTGGGTGGTTTCGATGAAACCTTTGAGACCTCATTTGGATGAGTTTTGATTATTAGGTTTTCTGGTTTGAATAAGTTGAAACCCCACTTGGATTGAGTTTGAATGTTGGGGTTTAGGGGAAAAAGTAGGTGGTACGTAGGTGTCAAATCAATGTCTTTTTTAGTGAGATTTGGGGGAAAAAGTAGGCAGTAGGTATCAAATTAATGTTTTATAAGTTTGAAGAGTTCGAGTGTGAGTTTATGAATAAGTTTTTAATGGTTTTATGAGTTTGGAGAAAACTCATTTAAAAGGGTTTTTGCTCGATCTCGCAAAACCCACGAGACCGAGCCAAAACCCAACCACATACACCCTAATAGAATGCATTATTGAATCCAATATTAATGACATGCTATATTCACTTTATTAGGTGGAATGTCATTATCAATTTTCTATGCGTGTTTGATATATGCTTCCTTGTTTGTCTCTACATTTAAATATATATTAATTACCGATATTTATTCTTTAAAAAAAACTTCTTAGCACATACTTTAAAGATGATTTGTTTATACCCAAGGTGGTTGGGCCAAGTGGTGGTGACTTGCAACCCCCTGAGGCGAGACTCAAGTTCGAATCCTAATGGAGACACCACAGTGGGGAGGACCTATACCCTCTGTACTCTTCGGTTCGAGCTGTATATACACAGTCTAGTAGATAAAAAAAAAAGATGATTGCTTTGTGACGCGCCTCGAATGGAAGTTTGAATCTCTGTTGAGAGAGGTTTTTACTTAATGTGTCTAACGCGGCTCGAAAGGGATTAAAACATTGGGAAAAAAAATAATTTGTAGTAAAACTTTAAATTAATGCTACTCAAATGGAATTATCAGTAGTATTCATTAATTCAAAAAATATTGATGTTGGGTGAAAATGTTCAGGTGTGTAACTTCTGAATTTGTCTTCTAATTCCTTGATCTTTATACAAACGAAAATCTCCTTGCACCTGATGAACTTCAGATAAAGTGGATGGTTCTCCTTTTCTCAACTTGTCTTTTCTATTGAATATGAGGTGTTATTTATTGGAAAATCTGAAGAAAATAAATAGTCATCTTATTTATGTCAAAACTTAAATAAGGTTAAAATAATCTTTTTGAGATGTGACATAAATATTACTCTTTAATATTTATTTATTCAAATTTTTTAAATTTAGGAAAAAAGAATTACTAATATGCCCTTTGGCATAAATTATCACCATCATTCATGAAATAAAATGTTGAAAAGCTACAACAAATTGTATAAGGGTGAAAAAGAAGAGAAAAAAGAAAAGACAAAGGGAGCGGGGATGAATTATGTGGCACATGTAACCTTGCCACGTGAGGGTTCGACTTCAATTGATCGAATTGGTCGATTTGTATTCAATTTTATTTAATATATCTGTTAATATTTGTTGTGATGGAGATTACCACCTTTTTTACTTTGTAACTCTTGTATTTAAAGTTTAAATGAAAATTAATTATAAAAAATAAAAATAAAATCGACGAGTGGGCAGGCAAGCTCATCTGGCCCGATCATGTTTTGCTCCAATCAATTGGAGGCACAAAATAAATAGGTGCACATGACGTTTGTCCCCTCATTGATTAACCTAACCAAGTACGTATTTCCGTACTAAGCCGTAACACTAACACCTCTTATCTTCACAGTTCACACAATGTTTGTTTTATGGCTTCGCTCCAAAATTGCCAACACAACACACACAAACACACAAAGAAGATCTAGTTCAATTCAAATGGATGGTAATTTGTTGGAAAATTCTACTAAATTCGCTCGAGTGCATTTACATGCATGTTTTGTCGTTTATCATTTTTTTTAAGTGTTATCCTTAGTTATAAGTACCTCACGATTCGTCATACGATACATGCATGATATATGATATTGAGACTCAATATATTTATCGCAAGTAGTATCGTATAGTCTCGTGTATCTTACACAAGGCAATACTTATCTTATGAATCGTACACGTTAAAATACATATTTGATGATATATATCGCTATTATTATTGAAAGAGGAAATTCTTGCATAGACGTGGTCTATGAGATTTTTATAGACCTTGTGGTTATAAATGCACCACATCATACATTTTGATGATGTCATGCTCTCACAATGTATGATGTGGTACATTTACAATCACAAGGTCTATGAAAAACTCATGGACCAGGTCTATGCAAGTATTTTCCTATTGAAAGTATCACTATTTCCGTGCGATTCAACCTCGATTCCAACACATTCTTGGGCTCCATTTTATTTTATTTTATTTTCCAACGGTTTAATACCTTTCGAGGCGAGTCAGACAAATAAATTGGAATCTCGATCTCCCAACAGGATTCGAACATGAGTTCGTTACTTTATAGTGATTAGTCCATTCCACTAGACCAATCACCTATTGGTGGCTCCATTTATTTTGAAATGAGTTGTTTGACCAATAGTTTAATCTTTACACGTTTATAATATTTTTATTATGTTGAAAATACTATATTTTTAATTATTGATTATGAATCTTGCGATTTGTGTATGATAAATGGGGAATGATATGCGATACGATATATAATTCGTTGAGTATATAAATACTTGCATTTTGTTTTATCGATTAAATGTATGAAAATTTTAGTACAACCAAACTCAATTTAACGAACTCAGACATCATCTTCATTTATTGTTAAACTACCGCATGAATCAATAGCCCGTCTTCTGCACACTAAGAATTATGTTTTTTTCTTTGCAATTAAAATGTCAAGAAAATATTTTTCTTGCTTTATTCAATAGAATATTTAGCTCAATTTTTTTGACAGAATTTAGTTCTTAATCTCAAGAATCAGCAAAAAACCTAAAAAAATACTAAGGAATAGCTTAACCATTTTATTGAGGACTTTACAAGAAAATGAGTACGTATTTGGTTATTCATCATAGCAAAATGAAAAAAAAAAAAAATAACCCTATGTATAATTTTTAATTGGCAGAAAATCCTTTGTGGTATTTTTGTTAGTAATAAACTCCAAGCGTTAATATTTTATTACATAAACTCTCGTGTTATCATTTTATTAGCTCACTACACTCATCTAAACCTAAGAGTTGACCATGCGCGCGCGGGGTGAGGGTTGTGTACATTGTTAATTTTAAAGTTAATAGGGAGTTTTTGTTAATTTTTTTAAAAAACACATAGGGGTATATCTATTATTCTCCTATAAATTCACACTTAGAACGAGTAAAATACCTAGCAGCCTCAGAGGAAGTAAATATATTCGACTTGTTAATACATGGACTTTTTTGTTACTAAAAATAATATAAGAAATTTTCTTCTAATAAGAAATAATACAGGTGTTGTTTTGCATTTCACTCTATACATTATTATTATATTTGGATAAGATGGTATTGGACTAGATTAATCATTTATTTATGTTTGGATACTTACAAATTGGAAACTCAGTCAAAATGGCCAACTTACAAAAATAGTTTTGTAATTTTGAAACACTTCTAAAAATAGTTTTGTAATTTGACTAAATAAATATTTATTCCTTTAACTTTTATTCTACTTTAATTTAGCCCTTCAACTTGTATTGTGTTTCAATTTTAGTCCTTTAACTTTTATTATATTTAAATTTTAGTCATATTCATCACAAAATTTGTTATGTAACTTTCAGTAAATCTGTAACTAAGGGCTGGATGAAATTGAAATATACTTTTAATGAAAGTTATAGAATGAGATTTATTATGCATGTGTCTAAAATTAACATACGATGAAAGTTGAAGAACTAAATATGTGCCGAATGTATTTACAGAACTATTTGCTTTTTAAATTCTTAAAGTTACAGGCTATTTTTGTAATTTTTCCAATCCTAAATTATACCCAATTGTATTCTGTAATAATAAAAATGAGTAGCATCAGAATTTATCAATAAGAAAATGAGTAACATGAAAACTAATTGGGCCATAATATCCCTAGCCACAATCCACTTGACTTCGTTTTGGTGTAAATGGGCCGAACTGCAGGAACCCAATAAACCCGATGAACCAACCCTTATATAAAGATTTTTTGTGCCAACTTAAGAAACCCTAATTGTCAAGAGAGGCTTGAGCGTTTCAGAGCATACCTGGTTTCAATCTTCGCTGCCTCATCAAGATGAAGGTAAATTTTCACCATCTCATTACCACTCAGATAAATGTGGCATTTTGAATCATTGTTTTTCTTCTTCGATTTTTGTAGTTCAACATAGCGAATCCGACGACTGGCTGCCAGAAGAAGCTCGAGATTGATGATGACTTGAAGCTGTATGTAAATCGGTTTACATTTTAGTTATTTGATATGTTTCTTCTGTAAATTCATGTATTTTTTGCTATTAGGTCTTTATTTTACTCTTCATCTCTTTCAATTTCTGATTAGTTTGTCAAAACAATGTGGAATTAGTGATTATGTTATCTACAAACATGTGTGGTGTACATTTATTATTTCCCCGTAGTTGTGAAATCCAAATTGTACCTAAGTGCACAAGGCGTTCAGATGGATAAAGGGATTACCAGTTAAATGAAATCCATATTTTTGAGTGAAATGCGCTTACCTTTGCTCTACTGTTAGGTGATTGCTCTAATTTTGAGTGGAATACGCCCCTTAATAACTATTGTTCAATTACTATAGATTACAAGCAGTAGTGTTAGGTGATTGCTATTTTTGTGGAGGTATATTAGGTTATTGACATGTTTTACCTAGTTATACACAGTAGTGTTAGCTGATATCTGATGATAACGGAATTTCCCACCTTATTTAACTACTAAATTGATATTACATTTGTTTACAGTGAATAGGAGTTGATTTCATGTCAGTAAACTTAAACCTTACCTCAATTTTAATCTTCTCACATTTACTCAAACAATGTGATATAGTTAGCGAAGCATATCTTAATACTGTATCTATGTAAATTGCAGCCGAGCATTTTATGATAAGAGGATCTCTCAGGAGGTCAGTGGAGATGCTTTGGGCGAGGTATGCTATTTCCGTAGCTGAATTAAGTTGTTTTTACCCACATGCCAGTTTTTTTGCACTTTGAAAACTGATGATGTTTACCCCATTGTTTTACATCTCAGGAGTTTAAGGGCTACGTTTTCAAGATCATGGGAGGCTGTGACAAGCAAGGTTTCCCTATGAAGCAGGGTGTGTTGACTCCAGGCCGTGTGAGACTCTTGCTTCACAGAGGTATTGGGGGGGGTGGGGGGGGGGGGGGGTGGGGGGGGGGGGGGGTGGGGGGGGGGGGGGGTGGGGGGGGGGGGGGGTGGGGGGGGGGGGGGGTGGGGGGGGGGGGGGGTGGGGGGGGGGGGGGGTGGGGGGGGGGGGGGGTGGGGGGGGGGGGGGGTGGGGGGGGGGGGGGGTGGGGGGGGGGGGGGGTGGGGGGGGGGGGGGGTGGGGGGGGGGGGGGGTGGGGGGGGGGGGGGGTGGGGGGGGGGGGGGGTGGGGGGGGGGGGGGGTGGGGGGGGGGGGGGGTGGGGGGGGGGGGGGGTGGGGGGGGGGGGGGGTGGGGGGGGGGGGGGGTGGGGGGGGGGGGGGGTGGGGGGGGGGGGGGGTGGGGGGGGGGGGGGGTGGGGGGGGGGGGGGGTGGGGGGGGGGGGGGGTGGGGGGGGGGGGGGGTGGGGGGGGGGGGGGGGGGGGGGGGGGGCGGGGGCCCGCGGGGGGGGGGGGGGGGGGGGGGGGGGGGGGGTGGGGGGGGGGGTTTAAGCTCGATTTGCTAAGAAATCAAACCAATCTCAAACATAATTTCAAGCTCGGTACAAAATTCAAACCAAACTTAAATTATATATTGTTCAATAATACTCGACTCGTTTACACCCTTAATGTCAACTAGTAAATAAATCCATTTTGATTACCTCCGAATTGATTGTTGAAACAAATATAACAGTAACAAATAATTGAAAGAGAAAAGTGGGTAACAGAAAATTCCTTTTTTATCACGCGAAACAACTTATAAATTCTCCATTAGTTCATTCGTTGTTAATAAAATGACAAAATTTCAAAAATGGTCCTGTAACTTTGGATCTCTTTAAAAAATAGTCCTATAACTATAGATGACACATTTAGTCCTTTAACTTTTACCTTATTTTAATTTTAATTCTATGAATCACAAATTTGGTCCTCTAACTTTCAATAAGTTCCAATTTCCGTCCTACAATTACAATTTGGTCCTATTACCAGGAGAAAAGTTTATAATTAAAGAACGAAAATTGAAACTTATTGAAAGTTAGAAAATGAAATATGTAGCTGCAAAATGAAAATTGAAACTTATTGAAAATTAGATGACGAAATTTGTTATGTATATGACTAAAATTGAAATTAAATGAAAGTTAAAAGATTAAATGTGTGTTCACTGTAGTTAGAGGACTATTTTGAAAAGAGACCCAAAGTGACAGGACTATTTTTGCAATTTGGCCTTAATAAGATAATTTAAAAACCTACAAATCAACATCTTTGAATTAAGGTCCATCCAGTGAATCTGGAACCATATAGAGAAGATTAGCATAGCCCCTACACAATAATGACACAAAAAAATCGAGAAATAATCCAAATCTTTTATTTATAAAAAAGAAAAGTTCGAGGTTCAATATATACAAATCATCTTTAGATTGCATTGTAATGTAACTAGTCTTAAGTTGATTCTGGAGTTTCCCATTTATGTGGCAATGGACCAATGTCATATATGACTTCTCTATGGCATGACCATACAAGCTTTATCGCTTCCGGGGTCCCTATTCCTGCACCTAATGGATCTCCAGCGGGACCAAACCTGCAATATACATTTAATATTGTAACAAATCTACGAACAAAAATAAACGTACAACAAAACAATTAGCTTAATTATCGTCAGAATATTTTACCAATGATTTTGTGGAGCCCCCGTTGTTCGTGCTCTCAATCCAACATAAGTAGTTCCATTGACCGAATTCCCAATAACTTCCTACAAAATTCAATCATCCAATACCAATAATATGTAAATAAATTGACCTCCATCTTTTAGGTGCGAAAATGTAGATACACTAAGTGAAAGTTTAAATAGTACTCCTATTAGGGAGGTAAGTGAAGGTTTAAATAGTATAAACGATGTAAGTGATTCATATGTAATAGTACATGAGAGGTATCTGAAATTAACCCTAGAATTTATAGTTAGGACTTAGTGGATAGAAAAGATGATTGTTTTGACTTACTTGTAGGAACAAAGGTTCATTTGAAACTACAGCGGCTGTTAAATGTGCGTGCATTTTTTCAAGTGCACTCAATACCAATGGAAGCTGATCGTGTTTGTATTCCGTGACAATCTGGACCATTGACATGTATTAACAAGAATTAATAATCAAATAGATAATAAAATAATTTTGTACATCTCTTGCATATATAAAAAACTTGAAAAAATGATAAACATATTCTAAATTTACGCTGATGTTACCTGGAATGGACCAAATATTTCTTTTGTGACTAGCTCATAATTATCGTCCTTCAATATTTCTTCAAGTGGAACAAAGACAGCAGTAGGTTTAATGGCACCGTAAATTGAAGGTATAGAATGATTTTCCAAGGGTTCACCACCAAACAAAAGCTTTGATCCTTTTATCTTAAGCAAATTGTTCATGTGGTCAAGCATTGCTTCAGTTGTAACCTGCAGTACGAAAAATTGGAAATGTTATAAAAATATAATAATAAAAACTTAAACCTAATTAGTATTGCAAATTGAAATGAAATAAATGATGAGATTGTACTATACACTTTTATATAGCTTAGTAGTGAATGAAATAAACTCTAAATAAGATTTCATTGTTTCTGAATATTAATGGAGATACCAACTCATTTTCATTCCATGTGTAATTACCCATTTAATCAAACAATTCTATATTTATTATATCATTGTCTCGTATGAATCTCACGGCAGATCGACAAGCCATGTTGAGCAAATTTAAACCAACAATATTGTTATTTTATCACAAGTTGATAACCGTAAATAATGAACAAGTCACCTAAGAATATAGCATTACGTTCTTTATTATAGTTAAATAAATTAGTGAACTCACGAGATCATGAAAAAGGAAAAAGTATAGAAACTTACAGTGAGAACTGGGCCTATTGTCAAATCATCGAGCTTTCTTCTAGCAGCTAGACTAGTCAATTTTTGTATGAGCGAACTTCTAGACCAGTTCTGCAGTAACATTTGAATTCAATTAAAAAAATGCTTCAAAAGAAAATATGAATGAATTATAAACAAAAGACTTTGGAGCTTACTTCGTGCATGAATAGCATGGATTGTGCTGAACACTTTTGCCCACTACAAGCATACGCATCTTGATCACAAACCCACGCAACATACTCCTCCTGTAATTAAATGAATAAACCGTGATAGTAATATTAAACCTATAGACGTAAACATAAAGTCTTGAAAGCATAAAGTCTAAAAGTATATACCTCTTGAACATCTGGTCCAAGAATCTTCCAATCAAATCCAGCATCTTCCAATTTGATACGACCCTTCAAGTCAAGGGCTAATTTTTCTGCAACTCTCGAACTGCCAGTGAAGAGAGTCATGCGTGGTTTTGCCTGATAATACAAATTGATCATAATAAATTTATCAGAAATAACAGAATCTTGTGAAAGGTAATAAATTCATGTAGCAAAGAATGTCTATCGTTGGATACTTGGATAAGGCCTTTCCAGAAGCTATTACAGTTTCAACAAAGGCTATCGGTTCCCGTGAAATAAAAGTTGTCTTTTATTATTCACAAGTTGGATATAGTATGATTCAAGTAAGAATTTCATCAATTTCAGTGAAAAAAGAATTGTGCCTTCTAGATTGGAAGTTGCATCCAATTGAGTGCGAAGGAATCAATATCTGGTCCAACTTCCTTAGGCTAAATTAGTTGCACCCTTTCCACACAGATAAAATGGTCCAAAATAGATCTTTTAGTTAAGGGGAATAATCTTTGGGATGAAATTTACGAGACAGTTAAGGGGAATAATCTTTTAGTTCAAAAATAAGTTGGTCAAACACGTGCATATATTTCTATTCTATATCATTTACAGAAGTTTAACTAATCGATTATGTTCTAAGTTGATAAAGAAAAGAATCTCCATATGTACAATGGCCTTGGGTATCATTTCTATGATCTCAATTCTGTGCAGAATAGTAAAGATTAAAATTAAGATAACTTTCAACCTCGATCTCTTCCTAGCATACGAAGAACTAACCTCCATTAGAAGTTTGTTCATGGTCTTCCCATCAGAGTTTATGAAATCAACATCTTCTATGGGTAACCCACATTCATGGAGTAACCGGAGCATTTGCTCCATAACTATGGAGACCTATAAAATACACAAAACATATTACGTTAACAATTGCTTGGAACTTGAATTTGAGTGAGAAAAATAACAAATTAAGAACACGAAAATGAGTAACAAATAAATTCTATCATTTGCTGAAAGAAAAATATTTCATTTGAGTATTTACCCACTGAAATTCAAGAACCCAATAGTTGAAGTACGAAGGAAAATTGATAATCATATAAAATATGAAGTCAAAGCAAATGAAAGAACCAAAAATTATGTAAAGATCCTTTTTCCCCCCACCTTACAAAGTAGAGATTGATACCATTTACAACTCAAAGAAAATTGTGATTGCTTACCTTGCTATCAACTTTGAGAACTGGCTTGTTCCCCATATAAAGTGCACCCATCAACTGAAGCACTGGAATCTCTAAAGGGAAATTGAATGGTGTAACAACTGCAACCTAAAACAACAACAAAAAGGAAAGAGAAAAGAAAAAAAAGCAATTGTTAGATAACTAATAAATTAGTATTTGGAAAAAAATGAAAAAAAATTGGTAGTATAAGAGTACCAAATATACTTACTGGTCCATAAGGCCACCTAAACCCATGGCTTTGTTGACCGAGATGATTTCCAGGTACTGCAAATGACCTAGCTAGGAAACGAACCTGCCAAATAAATTGATACAAAGAGTCACTTATATAGTTAAAATACAAACCAATAAAGAGCTATAAAAGTTGAGTGTCACACTTATCTTAGATACAATTCTTGCTTGAAAAAATAATGTATTTAGATTAAAATAATGACAGAAATAAAATTTCTTAAAAGAAAAAGGAATGCCAATTGAAGAATATGTGAGAATGCACATGTAACTTATCAGATTAATTTCTTTAAAATATATTCAATATGACCAGAATTTAAAATCGGGTGACAATATTACCTGATCACCACAGAAATTTTCAAGAAATTTTTGAGTGACAAAAACTTCACCAAAAGCCTGCTGGTAACTCTTTGGAGCCACTCTTTGTATCAATTTGGCAAAGAAGTGAGAAACCTAGAAGATAAACAAAAATAATAATCCATCATACGAGGTAACGTTTAAAAAGTTAACATAATTTGCTAATCACCAAACATTCTTCTTCAATATAAGTTGTTCACCTCCGGGAGAGAAAGCTTCTGAGCTGCTTTTGTTGTTACATCTCCAAGCATGAGGTACCTAAAATATGATTCTTTTCCAATTAAATTTCAAAGATCTTAACTAGCATAACTAGAACAAAACCATACAAATTTCACTAAGAAAAAGTGGAAAAAATCTTTACTAATTTCACGGAAAAAATAATTAAACTAAAAAAAGTGACCTTTCTGGAGCTTTAAATGGGTTGTGCAGACCATGTTTGGGACACTTGGACAAGCTCTCCACAAAAGGCTGCATATATTCTTTTGCTGTTAGTATGTTCTTAAAATATATTATAGGCGAGATAATTCCAAAATTCATGATAAAAATGGGAAGTTGAAGGCAAAGTATGAATGCCTCCTAAACTAAACTTATTCTAAGTTACCTGTATACCATTCTCATCTACTTCGGAAACTTTAATAAAGGATTCACCATTTAAAGGATCCAAAATGGTATTCCAATTAGAGGATCGTGTCCAGTTACCCTGCACTAAAAAAGACAAACAAAAACCCAGGTCTTCAATCACTTTTTTCATTTAAAAGAAATCATTACTTAAGTTGTTTTTATGATAAAGTGATTGAAGATATAACTAAATGAAGTATGATTTGATTAAGCATAGATTCAAGATTTGTGTATTATACCCAAATTCAACACTTCAGCTGGCTTAGAACCTGATATTTCCTCAACTTTCACGGTTGCAAAAGGTAAGGAATGACTTAATCTGCATTTATAAATAAGATATCAAGAAATTTCAAAAAAGGGGACAATAACTTAAAACAACAAAAATCTTAGAGCCACTAAATTCCGAATTATATCTAAGACTTTTAATCTGGGAAAACAACAAATCAGTCTCATTTGTTACAAACATGGTTTTTTTCATGAAGCAGCCACTAAATTCTGACTATACTCATCATAATTTTAACATATGTAAATTCAAGATGAAACTTACTGCAACTAAATTTGACAATTAATTGTACTGTAGTACACATAAAGACCAAATTACAAACAAATCAAAACACAAACACTTTCCTCAAAATTGAATTAAAATTAACAATATGGCAGTGAGAAGCCACCACTCAGAGTACCTAATCCCATTTTGTAATATAAGGTAAAAACTTAAAAATAATTCTTGTAAACCAATTTTCAGCAACATATATCCAAAACCCATAAAAAAAGGGGCTGATTTTAGGTACCTTAAAGAAATTAAAGAGCTGAGCCAATTCGAAGAAGTGGGTTGGAGCGCATTCTTTTTCAAGTGTTTGAAAGCTAGCAATCCAGACATGGTTCTTCTGATTGATTAAGAATATTGAATTCTTAATTCTAATTGAAAAAGAGTGGGTGAGGAGTGTGAATAATTTGTTTAAATATTATGGGTACGAGGTTTTAGAAGGAATTATGAGGTTTTTATAGTTGTAGCTTTGATTTTTTCTTCTCTTCCGATCCCGATTTTCTTGAAGTGCTGACTGCTGAGTCTTCACTTTCAATAGAAAGAGAGAGGTTCTTTTGCATTTCTGTTTTGTTTTGTTTTGTTTTGATTAAGCGACGTGGAAAATAGCTTAACCGAGACACACGTGTGTTTAGACTCAAAATTAAATTAACGAGCCAAAGACAAATACACCTTATATTCTTTGGCCATCGCTCTTAAATTAACCTATTCAATGTTTGATTCAAGTCTAAAAGTTTGTTTGAGTTTCCTTTGTAATATATATTGATAAAAGTTCACATTTTTTGTTTGATTTTATTTTAAGTTTGAGTTTGTCTCAATATAAACTAAAAATTGACAAAATCATAATCAACTATGAAGGCGAAGCCAGAACATTGGGTAAGGAGGTGTGAGTCCAAGTTGAAAAATATCAAGAAGAAATAAAATGTTTGATATGCCTATTAACATATTAGTATGCGATTTGGTTGATTAATGATTAATAAGAAAAACTGTATTGAGTAAGCTCGCCAAACTTTATCTTCTTTTTAGTTTCTTTAAGGACTATGCTAGCATCACAGCCAATAATCACAGCCCATCATCACAGTCCATAATATAAAATTGCAAAAACAAATCCATAATTAATGATCAAACAAAAATAAACCCTATTTATTAAATAATCAACACTAATTCATCAATTTCAAACCATATCTACGACTTTTGCCAAGAAAAACTTGAAAATATTATTTTAAAATAAAACCCTAAAACCCTAAACCCTAAAACCCTAAACCCTAAACCTAAAACCCTAAACCCTAAAACCCTAAACCCTAAACCTAAACCCTAAAACCGTAAACCCTAAACCCTAAACTCTAAATCAAACCCTAAATTAAACATTATGTAATAAACCCTAAATTCTAGGCATTGCAAGTGCTTTTAAATTATGAGTTTATATTTTTATTGTAATTTTCGAGATATTTTATATTCAAATATTGATAAATGATAAATTATCATTTGGAAAGTAATGAATTATTTTTTATATGAGTAATATTGAATAATTTATGTGCTCTTTTGTAATTTTTGAAAGTTGAGTGGTTTGTTAATAGATTAAAAAGATTATTTGAAGAAAAAACCTGTTAAACAAGTAGCAGGTAACACATTTACCTTAAAAAGAATAAAAAATGGGCTGTACAAAGGGCTGTGAAGTTTGGGGCTGTGATATAATCATTTTCCTTTCTTTAATATGTCATTTTTTTTTAACTTGGATTTCGTTCTATTATGTGATGATTTGAATTGGTATAGGCTTTAAGAATCTATATTGGAGAAGCTTACATAGTTAGACATTAGGATATATTTGGAATGAGAGTAGCATTATCGCCACTAAGAACGAATTATCATTGGGGTTGATCTCTTTAAGTTAAAAAAAAATTCCTCTTAATCATGATAAATTTTGTTTATCAAATACATGTTTATTCACGAAACAATCTGGTTATTTTATTGAATTTAATAAGTCACTCAATCATTTGTCAAAAAATAAGAATAAACAAAAAACATAGTAATTCATAAAAAATGCATATCAGAATAATATTTATAATGTTTAAATAATAACTTCTTTATTATACTTTTTTTTATTAAACCCACTAATTAATTTACAATTTTTAGAATTTTTCTTTTAGAATTTTAGGAAAATAAGATAAAGAAAAGAATGGTTAAATGAATACTGGTATTTTTGAAATTTATCAATAAATAGTCCATATCTTGTTGGAAAATTGGTTTTTGAATAGATACAGGTTTGAGTTTAATTTTAGGTTTTTTGTTATAAAAGTATACTTTTTATGAAGCTTTTATTATGTGTTAAACTGATTTATAGTTAAAGAAACTAAGGGCCCAGTTTAATTGTTTGGGCAAAATTTGAGCCCATTTGGGACATGAAAATGGGTTAATAGTTATTACTTCAACTAGAAATACAAAAAGAGATAGGTGCATTCTTTGTGGAGTCTGGGTGCGGCCGTCACGGACAAAATATGTATAAAAAAATATAAGTTATTCAATATTCCACTCAAACATTTTTAGAGTAAAACTCATTCAAGCATAGTTAGTTTAACAATTAAAAAAAAAATCAAATCATACTAAAAAAAATTACAACTCGATACAAAATTCAGATCAAACTGAATCTATAATGTCTCATTCCACGTTACTCGACTCGGTTACAAATCTAATAGGATGCCCGGAAATTATTTTTAATTATTAATTGCAAACTTCGTGCTAGTTTTAAAGCCAAAAATCACCGTTTTAGGCATTTTGTGCCCCAAAAATACATTATTTTGTCATTTTGCATCCTGAAACTGGAATATTGATATTTTGCACCCTCAAGTTGCAAATTCTTTGGCAACATTATGGGCATTTTGCACCCTAAAAAGGTGCACTTTGTCATAGAATATGCAATTTCAGGGTGCAAAGTGCAAAATTCTAGTTATTTTACGCCTAAACGCTGCTTTCAAGTTAGTGCTTATTGGCTTGAACATCTGAGTATAGTGGCTTCACCGGAGTTGTCCTGATCTAGCTCACCCCCTATATTGTAGGAGAAAGAACATGTTAAAAAGATGATAAGTGAGAATGAGTTTGGTTTTCCTATAAGTAATTTTTCTATAATTACTTTTCTAATCGTCAGATCAAACTTACCCTAAACCCAACCTTGAAATTACGTATTCGTCCTTACTCGAATCCAAATTGAAACCATATGCATCACTCATGATAAAGTTCGAATTTCATTTCTTAGTAGCTTCATAATTACCTCTCAATTGTATCCAACCAAATAATACACAACCAAAAGGTTGACCGAGCTTGTATATGTTCAACATTGATTCAATTCACATGATAAGTATATACTTTTGGATGTTACAAGGAAGAACGTGACTGCCCTTTGTGTATATATCTTTTAGATATTAGGCCAAGACTTAAAAATGAAAACAAAGACTTTAATCTACTCATTTCAATGCCAATGGAAACCATTGACTTCCTTGAATAATCAAATATAATAACACACCACCACTTAATTGGGGCTTAAATTACCCAAGAATCTAGCGGGAGTCTTAACTTTATGACTCTCAGATATAATTAATTTATTATGCATATAAAAATAATTGAGCAAACTAATTTATTTCCTTAATTACATCCTGCTCACAAGTTATTAAGGTATATACTATATCAATTCTTGTGAAGTTCTTTACTAAGTTGGACTTAATAGTTCTTAATTACATCGTGCCTGACCCTGTGCTAGAAAATTCTTATAACTTTGTTAGATGTCTGATAATTGAGATAGTGCTTGCAAAGTACTCCACCATCTAATTAATAAAGAAGGAATATATAATAGTATAATTTAACCTGAATACAATGTTTTTAAAATTGGATAGGAGATAAAACCAATGACTTAACTAGTTAATCGTGGTCTAATCGATCAGATTGGCTTGATCTCTGATTGAATCGGATGATGTTTTAATTATATAATGAATGTATATAATTTTTAAATATGCATTATTTTCTTTATAATTTGAAATGATATCATAGAAGATATGAAAGACACACAATTTAATCTCTAATTAATATATTTTAAATAAAATAACATTTTTTTTTGTTTTCCAATTGATATTTGGGTGTTTAGACCTGACTTAAATCTCTCTACTAGCAACATATGAAGAATTATAACATGATATACTTTTTCTAGCATATGTTTATCACAATAAAAATTAAAATAATATACACAAAATAATTGTAACATATTGTAACATTTTTCATGAAAGAAACAATAACAAAATAAGAGATTAATAATTTTAGAACATAAATATGATTATAAACATGACTTTATTTTCTTCTTCTTTTTTTTATCTTAAGAAAATATACATGGAGAATGGAAAAAAGAAAGCTTATTTTAGTGTTCAAAAGATATATGAATCCAGATAAATTCTAATAAATTTATGTGTTAGGGTAATAAAAGTACTCATAATTATCATTCATTCATTATTAACAAATTGTTAATTTCAAAGTTAATTATCTATGAATTAACTTATAACTTTTCATTATATAGAACTTATATATACTTATCTCACCCAAAAAAAAAAAAAAACTTTTGTATAAAGTTCAAATACTAGCTAACAAGGATTTTCTTAATCTTGAAATCAAGGGTTCAGTCTTTGTTGGTATAACCTCATATAATTTTTTTTCTTCTAATTAAACAAAAGTTAAAAAATAATAAAGAATAAACAAAAAGAATTGACAAAATGTACAGTGCCTGAATATATATAGGACCTTGAAACCTAGATCAAGGCAATTTGTTGATTCCATTTTAATTTGGCGCATAACTCCAAATAATTAAGTATAAATATTATTACCCCTTAACCCCCGAATCCCAGCTCAATCGAACTTCCTTCCTACTCATGGAACTTGGAATATAGATGGTTATAAATATGTATTGACTAATTTTCGACTTAATTCTTCCAACTTTGTGTGAATTTAGTTCAACTAAGTTGGAACCAACTCCGTTGTGGGTCCAATATGAATCTGTTTTATACTTATATTTGACGTGTGAATGAATTAAGAGAAAATTATGCTTTTCATATTACATTTTACTATACTTTACACATTTGGTATCAAGTATTCTATAAAAATATATTAATTCGATCTATACCACAATTTGACGATCCTTGACATATTTAGTTTTATGGTAAAAATCATTATATTAAATTTTCGTCCTATTACAATTTTTTTGATATTGATTTGTATTATCCAAGATAAAATAGAGGCTAACATGCATTTAATTATAATAGAAGCGGAAAATTCAATTTGAAAGTGCTCATTCAATTATAAAATTAATTTGTCGATAATGCTTAGCCTGATTATAAAATTTGAGGTCCCGAGACTCTAGAGGTCTAGATCTAGAGTTCGAATCACATAACAAGTGTGACTAATTTTCTAGTTTGATACTAATATTGTTAGTTGATTTTTTTTTTTTTTTTGGAGGAACAAAGTGAAGAATTCATTAATCACGGAAGTTCCGAAATTACAATGTTCTGAATAAACAAAGGTAAATCAACAGTAAGAAGAACATCAGAAACAACAAGTTTAGCTAAAAAATGAGTAGCCATATTGCATTCATGGATAACATGAGAAGCTCGGAAAGACTCTAAACTAGACGCAAAATGTTTGATATCATCAAAGATGTGACCAAGTGTTTTTTATTAAAGAATTGAAATCACATATATAACCTTCATGAGTAGAATTTTAGGATAGAAAATGAAGTCATCATAGCTGTCGCAACTCCATGATTATAAATTCGGTGTAAAATTGTATTTGGATAGTTGCGACATATTTTCCCCACTTTTTGCAAAGTAGATTAGCAGTTTGAATAATGGTAAATGCAATTAGGTTAAAGACTTCAAAGTATATCGTCAATTCCAATTTTCTTTATTTAATTAATGACAAATAGTAGTTAACAACTCTGGTCTGTCATGTGAAATTGACAAGAAAGTTGAAAATCGGATAGATCTATTACTATTAGTGTACATAATAAATTAATAAAAGACCAGCTGACCATTTCAGCCTCCCATTTTCAACTCTTTATTGGCATGCATAAAGCACCGCCACGTTACTAATTATTCCATCCATTTCAAAATAATTGTCATTTTAAAAATTTACACTGGTATTAGGGAAGCTAATAATTAACATTGAATTTAGGAAAAAGTTAATGTCATACCTAAAATATCCCTATTTATTTGGTTAGAAAAGAGAGAACAATTGGTTAAAGTAGAAGAGAGAGAGAAAAAAAAAAAGGAGTAAATAAGGATAAAATTGGAAGATATATTATTAATGATGTATTGGAATCCTAAAGCGACAATTAATTTGGAACAAGAAAAAATCTCTAAAAGTGACAATTATTTGGAATGGAGGGAGTAATATTTTGCCCAACTAATCATATTTTGAGAAAATTCTTATCTAGATCGAATTTGACCGAACTCAAAGTAATTACATTGCAAGTGCGGATGTAACTCACAGGAAAGAGACCAGTCACAAAACAAATATAATACACTTGCTCGATGATTGAATGAGTTTGACCAAACCAGACTTAATAAGAATTTCGCCACGTTTTGCTACATAACGGATTGAAATTTTGCTTTAACAAGGCCCAAACAATTCAATGCGGTCAAAAATTGGGTACAGTTGCGATGAATAAAGGTCTTAAGCTAGACAAATGGACTTTTTAGTCTATGAGCTGGAAAAATTAAGGGAAAAATATTTAAAAAAAAAAAAAACAGACAAAAATTTTCAGGTCCAAACTTGTCTTGTCGACTGATTATATTTTACAGCGCATGCAGTTGAAATGAATATTTGAGAATATCATTTTAAATAGTTCAAGCAATTTCTACTACGGAAAAAAATGCGAAACACAGCCCAGGCCAAAAAGTTGTTACTAATGTGAAATTATTTATTGTCGATAAATAATTATGATATTATTTACTTAATTATTTATTATTATTAGGTTATTTACTAAATATATGTTACTAATCGTTAATGATAACTTAGATTATGATATATACTTCTCACTAATAGTAGTGACAAGTTAAATAGATATATAATATATATTTGCATGTTATCATTATTGGTTTTATCATTATTGCCTTTGTCACTAAATACATGTATAATCTGAATTTGTTACAGTGAGTGCACACCCCTTGTATTTTAGGTTTCCTCAATCCAGTCACTAGATCTCTAATGAATATAGATATGTGAGGGAGAGATTAATAATAAAATATTATTTGTATTGTTACATAAGAGTACAACACTTACTCTTAAAAGTACAATGCCTGATTTATCGGGTCATATATTGTCCATAATCAACACTCCAGATCATATAATCCATTCTGCTCATTAATAAAAATTTCAGGAAAATAATTTTATTTAGTAAGAAAGAAAGTCTTGTCATTGGACATTCTAACAAGGAAAATGAAATAAATATTTAGGGACAATGGAGTATTAGTTCGATGAATTTGATTAATGACACTTGAAATGTTTTAATGACATTTCATAATAATTGTCGTTTTAGAGTTTTACACGTGCATTAAGAAACTTAATAAATAGCATGGACTTTTGAAAAAAAAAAGAATATACCTAAAATAACCTTAATAAATAGCGAATATGTGATAAGATATTGTTTTTAGGAGTAATAAATAAGGGCAAAATTGAAAAAAGGGTAGTTAATATTGCACTAGAAAAATGCACGTACTTCATTGTTCCCTAAAACGACAAATAAAAAAATGGAGGGGAGTAGCAAGCATTTACTCCCTTAGTTTTTTTTTATTTGTAGCTTTGGAGGATTGCACACGAATTAAGAAATGTCATAAAAAAAAAATTCCAATATACCCTTTTAATCAAATAATCTTAGCATTAATTAGCATTAATGACAAGTATTAGTAAGAAGGGTAAAATTGGTAAAAAAACATTGATTTTACATTGAAATTCTAAAGCGACAAATAAAAGTAAACGAGAATTTTTTTGTCAAAGCGACAAATTAAAAAAAAAAACGGAGGGAGTAGTATTTTTGGAGCAAATTAACTTGTCTTTGAAGGATTAAGACCAATTATAATTATTAGAAGTCAACGTTTTCGATCCCAATGTTAGAGGGCTTGTTTGTTTGGTGTTTGGGAAAGTAGTTTGGGAGAGTAGTGGATGTTTGTGAAATAATCTCGATTTGCGTAATGGTGTTTGTTTGGGTTTTGAGAGAGTGGTTTGAGAAATAAAGTAGATGTAGGTTTTTTTTTGAAGAGTTAAGTTGTAGGTGTAAGATGTGTAAGACTTTATGTCAAATCATGTTTGTTATGTGAGATAAATTGTGTAAGAGATAGGTTACTTTATGTCAAATCATAGTAGAATTTGTATAGGTTTTGTTTAGAAATAAGAAAATTGTTGTTTGTTTGGATTTTGAGAAAGTTGTTTGAAAAAATTGAGAGATGAAAAATTTATTTCAGAAAATAGAAAACATGTTTGTTTGACATTTCCCAAACACAAAATTTTTTTGGGAAACGCCAAACAAACAGGCCCTGTTTCGGGTTTGGTGCGTTGAAATATCACACGTTCACTAGTTGATGATACTTTAATTATGTATTAATAGGCCTCAGAAATTAAAGATACAATAGTACTTATGTTGAGTTGCCTCTTCTCAAGAGGGCTCATTATACTAGTAAAACTATTTTAATTGAATAATAACTTGCATCTTCAAAGTTTCAAGGGTTAGATGAATTAATTATTTGTTGCCAGACTTCAAGTTTCCGGAAAAGTGTGGAATGATGCAGATCATGCATGATTTATAATGTCGAATTAGTTTAATTCCCTTCTGTATTTGTAAATCTTAATTAAGTATTTACCTAAAACGGACTTTAAGGCTGCATAATACTGAATAATTGAAAAATGTGCAATTAGTCGCTGCCGTGAAACAAAATAATGAGTTAATGACAACTTATTCGTTGTGGTATGCATAATGTTCAATTTACTCTGTTATTTGAAAAAAAAAACACTTTACTGCTTTATAATCATATAAAAATTTTACATTATCTTCCTGATATTTTTAAACGTAAAAAATACGAATTGACAAAATTACCCGGTTTATGTGCTATACTTTTGATTCAATCAATTTATACCCACACACACACACACACACACACACAAACACAACTTCACATGGGGCGTAATATACTAATTTTAAAATTATAGGGGATAAATTGAATATTATGTATATCACATGGGGTATTTGCATTAACCCAACTTCACACACACAATTTCACAGGGGGCGTAAAATATTAATTTTAAAATTATAGGGGATAAATTGAACATTTTGAATATTACATGGGATATTTGCATTAACCCAAAAAGTAATTGTCAAAA
Organism: Penstemon davidsonii; assembly: GCA_034814905.1. NCBI lineage: Eukaryota > Viridiplantae > Streptophyta > Magnoliopsida > Lamiales > Plantaginaceae > Penstemon > Penstemon davidsonii. Next base: position 30,833,810 of record JAYDYQ010002533.1, on the reverse strand, counting down.
TTTGGTTTTAACCTCCCCTTGTATTCATATTTAGATGATATATAAATATATCTTTAATAATGACTTCACTTGCATATGTATATAGACATAAGCACTTTAATTTTAATATGTCCCATTAGACTAGACCTTCAATATACAAACTTTACGATACTATATTTTTTTATTACAAATTTTTAAAAATATTTTGTACTTTTATCTTATCCTCCCATGTCCATTTTTTTTTTGGGATAAATCCTCCCATGTCTATTCAACTTAATTCCAAAAGCATACAAAAACAAAAAACCAAAAGTACAAAAATGAAAAAGTGCAATGGTTAAAATGATATGGATGTTGCGTAACCTTTGAACATTGTTTCATTTTGTCTCTTAACCTTTGTGAGTTCTCATTTAATCCCCTCAGCTATTAAGTATATCTTAGACATTCCCCTAAAATGCAAAAAAAACTATAATCTAAGAATATTCCGTGCAGCTTTAACAATGTGACTTTGAAATTTTTTCATTTTGCCGTCCAACTTTGAACGTTTTTCGACAAAAAAAGATTGTGGATTGGTGGAAAGAGAAAATGTAGATTGTGGACTGGGGGGAGAGATAGCAATCATTAGGAAGTGTATTTTTGACATTTTACCATGTAAAAGTGATTAATCATGAGGTTTCTTAATCTGTGTGAAAAGTAACGATGTGTCAATTAATATGAACCTGAGAGACTAATAATGAACCTATAATAGATGAATTATAGTACCAACCCTAATAGAGTTTGTTGGATGCTAGGGTGCAGTGCACTAGCCTGCACTCATTTGATGATTGACAAGTGTTATTTATGTTATTTATTTATTTATTTTATCTTATTTTTCTCTCCTTCATGAAACATTTGTCAATCCTCAAGGGATGCAGATTAGTAAACTGCACCCTAGCATCAAATAAACCCCCTAATAGGTACTAATGTATGACTTGTTACAAGACAAATCAGCCCTAAAGGCCTAATATTACATCTGGTCCTCGGGATCAACTACGGTGGGACAGGTTTGACCGGTCCCCCTTCTGACCATGTGACCATTTGCATTATTTTACTAAAATTCAACTCTATACATACATACATTAATTGTATACATATTTGTTAATTTTTTTTTTTAATTGTATACATATCTATATATTTGTGGGTGTGAAGGGACCGAATTTTACGGCTCAAACCCCTCCATCTCTTCTATATAATTATTTGTCCGTGTGTAAAGACATTTTCTTGTACAATACTATATATTTGTAAATTATGTATGTAGACATGTATTTATGTTGTCTTAAAGACTTAAACGTTGAAGTTGAATTCTTCAAGTTGTACTTTTAAATGTATTTATTATTTATTATTAGAATATTAATGTATTATTTTTTGTATATAGACATCATAAGCTGAGTGCAATTGGGGCATTGACATTTTTTGTGCAAGTGTGCTGGATGAAGCCATTTAGTTTGAATTTTTTTTAATGCAAAGTCAAATACCGTAGCCTCACCTCCCTTTATATAGAACCAAGACTATTGCCAATTTAAATTCAAATAATATCCACAAAGAAAAAAACCAGAGAGAAAAGGTATAGCTTTTTATGGCGACTTCTAAATTTAAAGAATCTCTTCTTGGAGGTGCAGCAAAGGAGGAAAACAAAGGTTCCCAATCTAATGGTGATGAAGAAAGTCGTGGAGATGATATTATTCTTCAGGTACCTTTACTGTCGAATCTAAAAGTTTAAATTGTTAGAGAAATAACTGAAAGAAAAAGGGGTTATATATTTAGTTTGTTCATGCAATTATATATAGTTGGCTCATATGTTTTCATTTGATTTATCAGGCTGGAGCTGGGAAAAGGGCACAAGAATATGATTCTAATCAGATCAAGAATTTAAATTGTAGCAAGGAGGTAATAATTAATTAAAAAATATATAATTAGAAAGTAAATATTGATTAGTATACTTATTGTAGATTTCATGATCAATATATTGTGTGTTTTTCTTTCTGATTTAGGGACTCGATTGAGGCAATACAATTAGAAGAAATAATTTCTTGATCTTCACATAGTTGATATTTCATGCATGCAATTGAATCTTTTCATCCATGAAGAAAAAGGGAATATATACTTTGTTCTTACTTGCTAAATTAGCATACCTACAATGGGAATTAGATCAATTAATATCATTGAAATTTTACAATTTTATTTATATATAAAAAAAATCATTGTTCATTAATGTTAAATTTGTAGAGACTCAAAAGAATGGTGTTAAATGTGATAATTTCAAAGTCGTAGTTATAGTCATCGGCAAATTTAAATAAAATAAATATCAAGCTAGCAGCCCTTCTAATAGTACACCATTGACCATTTAATAAACATCAGATGCAACTTGATATAATTTAGACCTTAACAACAATTGATTCAATTTGTCCCCGTTATTAATTAAACCATGACAGCAGTTAGAATATAATTCAATATTATCAGTAACATTTCTTACAATTTATTTAAGAATCTTAAATTCATGCCATTTTTGTCAATTTCTGAGCAGGTTGTAATTAATTACCAATACTTTTATTAGATAAATATCTAACAAATTATAAGATGTTGACAGGAGCTGACCATATCTAAGATAGATAGATCACCATCTCATGAATTAGAGTCAAGATCATCTTCATCTGCCAAAAAGGAACAGGTTTGAATTATCTCTCTCACTCTCTTTTGCTGCAATTTATTTGATTTAATGACGGATTTCCCTGCCGGATATTCAATAGTACAGGAGAATAATGTTCAATAAATATTTTATAAAATAATTTCGTACGTACATATCTTCCATCACACGGGGAGGCATCATGCATTGCTCCGTGAAATATAAAGCGAATTTTTATACAAATGGTAATATCCTACAAATAACGAAAAAATAAACCCTAACTATTAATTATATTGAAAATGAAAATCAATTTAATAAAATACAGTTAGAGACAGAAATTAAAAAGAACGTAGCTAATGTCTCATGACATATATATATGTTTGCAATATTCAGGACGGTCAACTTGAATCAACCAAAGCCGAAATGGAAGAAGTTATGGAAGAGAATCAAAGGCTTAAAACGTACTTAGATCGAATCATGAAGGACTACAGAACCCTACAAACACAATACCGAGATGTTATTCAACAAGATGCTTGTAAATCTCCTAGTGCAGTTTCAATGCATGAAGATCACATGGAAGAACCTGAATTTTTCGCACTCAGCTTAGGAAGAACTTCAAGTGGTACAATAAAAGAAGAGCCTCGGAAAAGTCCGATCAACGAAAAAGTAGTAGTGGATAAAGATGGCTTGACACTGGGGCTTGATTGCAATAAATTGGAACTTCCTAAAACGACATCGTTTGAGCTTTCTCCTAATCCTAGCCCCGAAAATAGCATAGAAGAAGTTAAGGAAGATGTTGGAGCCACATGGCCACCTAATAAGACCATGAAAAACGTGAGAGATGTTGCGGATGATGAAACTTCGATGCAAAATCCTACCAAAAGAGCTAGGGTTTCGGTGAGAGTTAGATGTGACACACCAACGGTAATTTATTTAAATCTTTTTTTTCTTCGATTAACTTATGATTATAACGTGATCATTATATAAGAATATGTTAAGCTACCATGTTAAAAAAATTCCGCATAAATCTAGATGAACGATGGATGTCAATGGCGAAAATATGGACAGAAGATTGCGAAGGGGAATCCATGCCCTCGAGCATACTATCGTTGCACGGTTGCACCATCCTGTCCCGTGAGAAAACAGGTACAAATTACAATTGTATTAAGCATCATTTGAATTGAGCAAGTTAAATATATAATAACAAAACCGTATGAACCATTTTGGATTTGTACATTATTGATAGCAAATTATCAAGTAATATAGAGAATATATGTATTATTCTGTTTAACACTTTGGTCCCATATATATCATTGTTCAGTTCTATATTTTTGGTCGCAATTTAAGTTGATGAAGCAATGAGAAATAAAGTGGAAAACATTTTAAAAAATTGGAACCATAAAATGCGATTTCGTAAATTACTTACGAAATCAAATTAAAGTGTTGATGATCCAATCTCGTGAGACTAAAAATACAAAATTTTCTATTTATTTTTATTGATATTTTGATCTAGTGATATGACTTTTAAACCTAAAATTTTATCCTTTTTTTACTTGAAGGTGCAAAGATGCGCGGAGGACATGTCCATATTAACAACAACATACGAAGGAACACACAACCATCCACTTCCAATATCAGCCACGGCCATGGCTTCCACCACTTCCGCAGCTGCCTCAATGCTATTGTCCGGTTCATCAACATCAACATCAGGGCCGAGTTCATCATCCACCACCACCCCCTCCAATCTCAACGGACTAAATTTCTATTTTTCCGACAACACGAGACCAAAACCCTTTTATCTACCAAACTCATCAATCTCATCTTCCCCTTCATTTCCCACGATCACTCTCGATCTCACTTCTAACTCTTCTTCCTCCGCCTCCTCGTCTCATCTAAGTCGATTAGCCAATTTCCCACCTAGATACTCATCCACAAATCTCAATTTCAGCTCTTTGGAATCAAACACACTTCCCATTTCTTGGAACAATAGTTCAGTGCTTACTAGTTATGGATCTCATCAACCATTCAACAAGATTAATCAAACTTCCACAAATTCTTTAAGTTTTGGAACTGCACAAAATCAAGAAAACCTTTATCATTCATTTTTACAAAGGAATAATAATCAACAGAATCTTGCACTACCGGACACAATTGCGGCTGCAACTAAAGCAATCACTTCCGACCCTAGTTTCCAATCTGCATTGGCTGCTGCCCTCTCTTCAATAATTGGTACAAGTGCAACTAATAGTAGCACATTATTAGGAAACCAGAATATTAGGTCATCATCCAATGAGCCTTTTCCAATTCTATCTAGCTTTCCATCAAATCAAAATAACGTAAACAAATGTGCGCCTTCATCGACGTCTACTAGTACTCAACCGGGAAGTTTGATGTTCCTTTCACCTTCGTTTCCGTTTTCTAACTCAAAGAATAAATCTAACTCTCCAGGGGATCATAACAAGGATCATGTTGTTTGATTGAATTTGCAAGCGATTTATTTGAGTACGTAATTAAATTGATTTTTTTTTTTTTTATTACTATGGTTAGATGGGATTTTAGTATATGTAATATGACTCAAATTGTACATGATATTTTGATATTATTTTTTCATTTTAATTTCTTGATTTTTTTTTATTACGGAATGATGTGAGATGAAGAAAATTGTGCACATAGATGGTGATTGTTGGGTACTAAAGTTGAATAACGACCAGCCGTTTTTGAAAAAAAAATATGTAGGACCAACATTGATTGAGAAATTAATGTGGATATTATATGTGTATTTTGACAATGCTGCCAACTAAGTTTTTGGCTTATAGGTATACTTATTTGGGTCTGTCTAAAATGAGATTTTGAGGGATGGGGAGCACATGAGATAGCATTTATCTTGGTGAAACGTGTCCTCTTAAAATTTAAATTAAAATAATTTATTTTCTTAAAGACAAATTTACCCTTTTGTAATGAGTGAAATTCAAAAACACCTTTTATGTTTTGCCTAATTATAAAATATGTATTATTTTTATTAGGAAAAAAACCTTGTATTTTTTTATTAGCAAAAAATATCCCTTTCAAGTCGAAATGACAATTTTACCCCATCAAAGAATGAAAAAACATCCCCTTAACTTAAAAGATTACCAATAGCCCCTGGTAACTTAAAAATTTGCAATAACCCCCCTGTTTTTTTAAAAAAATTGACAAAACTTCCATATGATTTATGAAGTCCACTTTAAAGAATTGAAAAAAATCTTATCCCCCCAAAGTAACATATTGTGGCACTTTACCACCCATATATACATATAAAACACTTTACTGCCTCAAATAATTTTATTTAATTTTTGTTCGACGAAAAATATACATGTGCCCTTTCGCATGAATTTTCAAAGTTAGTTACAACACTTCTTACAAGTCCAAATACTTCGCTCATGTAAAAGAACCAAAAATCCGAAGTGAAGTAGACAAATATTTTATTTGTAAAAAGAGGAAAAAATGCACGTCATGTTTTGACTAATTTACTACCCTTAAAATACACATGTGAGTCACATATATGAGTTTTTCGGCTATCAAAATTGGCATAAAATCATTTGATGGGGGAAAGTGCAACGGATTTCATATGTACTTATTTTATACTTTTGGGTGGTAAAATTCAAAATATGAAGCTTTGGGAGGGGGTACAAAGTGCATTTTTCCTTAAAAATGTTTCAAATGATCTTACACTAATAATCTTAATTGTCAATTTCATCCAACCGTTAGTTTTTTAAAAGAAAAAGGTCACGTGTCATACACGTGTCCGTTAAGTCACCATTTTTATCTCTTCAAGGGTATTTGCAATTGAGCAGAAAATACCAAAAAATTGGGAGGGGTAATCGCAATTCCCCAATCCCTCTCTCTTCACCTCCAACACCACAACCACCGCCCAACCCTCCATTGGGCTTGTTGAGCTTTAAAGTTGCGGACCATTCTTCTGCCCAAAAGCACATTGTCTTGGTCAGTAAAGCAAGCACCAAAAATTATTTTGGCCTTAGATTCGTACCAACTGTGCAAGTACCGAACACAAATCCCAGAAATAATTTATTTTTCACCAAAGACAGAGAACATTGTGTTTGTGTACTAATAATTAAGATGTTCACAAATTACAACAGAGAAATGAGAAGCTAATTTTTTTTTTCTTCAGGGGCACATGTATATTTTCAATAAAAATTGAGGGACACATGTATATTTTCCAAGAATACACATGTGCCTCTCAATGTATAAAGTAGGCAAAAGTTGGGTATGAAAAGTGCAATTCCCTCAAAAAAAATTTGGGAAAGAGATATAATTAGAGAACAGAGAGATTTTTTTAAACATATTAATTAAAGGGTTAGTATGTAATTTTACATATGCTTATTTTTTCTTAATGTCCGATGCCACATCATATATCATTGAACATTTTGACCAAAAATTGTGGTTTAGATTTGTTGTTGACTTTTTTTAGTGGTTGAGATGGGGTATCTCATATACACTTATGTTCCATAAAATCTTATTTTAGAAACACCCTACTTATTTTTATCCCTTTGTAAGCTTATTAGTCTTTTCAAAGAAGTCTGGAGATTTGTGATAGAGATGTTTTCTTTTTTATTCTTATTTTCTTTTTGGTCAACTAATTGTGTTAAGGATGGTCGATTGAATTGAAATTGCTCTTTTTCAAATTGCGGGGTTAAATTGCCATTAACTTCGGACAAAAATCGGACTTCGTATGAAAGTTGCAACGAAAACACTATTGATTGTCGTCGATGAACTAATGATGTTGATGGTGCAATGTTGTTCATGGAAAGACTATTTGATAATTGTTATTTATGGTACAAACATCGTCATAACATTATCTCTATCTTTATCTCTACTATTATAAAAGCATGAATATTTCTTAACTTTTTTTGTGTGGACTAAAATATTCTTGTTTGAGTAAGTTATAAAGTGATACTTAATTTAATGACAAACATGTAAAAGCTCAAAGAGTTATTATTAGGCAATGAGTCTTTATATATCTCCTACAATAAATCCAAAAATTTAAAAATTATCTCTTACATAACTTTTATAATTTTAATTTTCTTTCCTATAACACATATAAGAGAACCATAAAGATTGATATTGATGAAAATTAGTGAAATCGATGAAAAAAAAACTATGAAATCGGTGAAAACATGTAAAATCCATGTGAAATTAGTATACATCTGTGAATTTGGTGAAAAAAGGGGTAAAATCGGTCAAAAAATGCCCGCGAAATCGGTAAATACATGAGAAATCGATTAAAAAATAATATGTGGAATCAGTGAAAATCATGTGAATTAGGTGAAAATAGGTTAAACTGGTAAAAACGGATGAAATCAGTAAGATGAAAATCCTTGTGAAATTGGTGAACACTTGTGAAGTTGATGAAAAATGAGTAAAATCGATCGAAGTAGTGCCTGTGAAATCAATAAATACATGAAAAATAGATAAAAATTCGGGTGAAATTGGTGAAAAAATTGATGAAAGTGGTGAATCAGTGAAAAACGAGTGAAATTGGTGAAAACAAGTAAAATTGGTAAAAACATGCTTGTGAGGAATCGACAACAAATCAAGTGTTGGTGAAAAAATTGATGAAACCGGTGAATCAGTAAAAAACGAGTGAATTGGTGAAAAACAAGTAAAATCGGTAAAAACATGCATGTGAAATCAATGAAAATAAATCGGTTGGAATATGGACATGCATGTGAAATCAATGAAATTCACTACTAGAAAATGGCAAAATTTGGACAGATTTTTTTCGACGAAAATAAATCGGTTGAAATATTTGGTGAAATTTCGATATAAATATTTTCCGTTGAAATTTTTTGACTGAAAAAATATTAGACAATTTTTTTTTCAACCGATTTATATTCGGGCAAAATAATTTGGGGAAAAAATAAATAAAAATCTCGACCGATACAAAAATCGGTCGAAATATTAATTTGTCAAAAATTGCAACGGAAAATAAATCCGTCGAAAGTATTTAAAATTTCGACATAAATAAATCCTTCAAAATTGTTTTAAAATTTCGACTGATGCCTAAATCGGTCGAAATAATTTTAAAGAAAAAGAAAACAAATTTCGACAGATATATTATCTGTCAAAATAGTAACTGTCAAAAATTTCGACCAAATCTAAATCAGTTGATTTTTTTTAAAATTTTGACAGATTTGTTTATTGGATAATTTCGGTCGAAATTGAAGGCATAAAACCCTAATTTCACTTATGTCTCCCTCACTCCATCCCGCCTCTTCTCCTTCTATCCCACACACCTCCGCCGCTCTTCCTCTCTCTCTCTCTCTCTCTCCCACCAATATTGGTCATGTGAGATCAGTGAAAAAGCATGTGAAATAGATGAAAATAGGGTCAACAGTAAAAACGGATAAAATCAGTTAAAAAAAAAAAAAAAAGATTTACCGACAATAACAGGGTGAAATCGGAAGAAAAATGGTTTAAACCAGAAAAAACAAAAGAAATTGATGAAAAACGAGAAAACAATGAAAATATGTTATAACCTAATAAAATGGGTAAATCGATCTGTAAATAAAAAATTAATCATGTGAAAATGAATTAAATCGCCAAAGTTGGTTAATCCTGTAAAAATACGAATTAAACTAATGAACTAAATAGGTGAAAAATAACTTAGGTAAGTAAATAAATGCATTTCAAATGACAGGTAAAAGAATTTAGTTCTACTTAAAAATGGACCCAAATTCATTTGATCAAAAACTAGAATTTTCATTATTTTTGTTGTCTAACAATGTAATAAATCTAAGCTAGAGATTTCAATTCTACATAGTTCACTAAATTGAAAATCAATCATTAACATGTGCTATTTTATGACATAGTAAGTTAATTTTACTCTAATTTATAAAAAGAATTATGAAATTAATTATACACGTACAACGTACGTGCACTTTTCTAGTTAAACAAAAATTGTTAAACTATATAGTAAAAACGTCGTTTCATTTGCATATAATATAATCTTACTTCAACAATTTGCAAGTGAATATGGCAAAGTTTCTCTTACTTAAATAATGCAATGGCCTTTTTTTGGAAATTATATAACACATGCAAGAGTTTATACAAATACAATTATACAAATAATTATTATCTATAAAGGCTCTACTCTTTTTCTTAATGTGTTGTGGAGATAAATGAACAATTAATTTGACCATTATTCAGCATATGTACATACACATATACAATATTTTATGTGTAATATTGCACAACCAACTCTACTTTGAATTTTTTCTTTTATTCAACAGATGAGCCTATCACATACTCTCCGTTTTTTTTGGACTAAAATTTGATATCAAAAGTGTTTTTCCCTTCTTGAATTGATGGAGATCCAAGGTTTTTTCCATATCAAGAGGACGATAACTTTCCATGAGGTTCTTGGCATGAGAAAGGCAAATGAGTCTATAGAATAGAGATGTAGTTATATTCGCATAAGGTAAATAAAGTAGCATTAATTGGTACTCAAAACACTAACCTAAGCCGTATTAAATAAGTAATAAGTTTATAGCCAAAATTTGGTAGCTTAAATTAAGTTTCACAAATGCAAATACAACACACTTCGTGAATGTATTTACCTTGTGATGGAATACTTATAATCAAACAAAGTCTTATAGACAATCTTATCCTAACGCTCAAGTTTTGATATTAATTACATGTTCATCACTTTGTGATAAAATTTTACAATAGTACATTTGTCAATGACCTTTAATTAAACAACCTACACATTTGTGATGATATCCAGGCGATCAGTTGATCTTATTTGGTGGTTTGGTACAAGTGCGTGTTCTGACTTTGGACTAATGTCGCCATTTTCATCATTCGAGTCCATGTTTGATACGGGAACTACTGTGCTAGAACGAGGATTTCCCGTTATATTTGGTGATCCATCTTCTTCTTGGTACTTACTTGAGCGGAAAGAGTCGGGATCTCTTTGATCAAAGTGTTTGCATATCGCGTGTTCTGACTTTGGACTAATGTCGCCATTTTCATCATTCGAGTCCATGGTTGATACGGGAACTACTGTGTTAGAACGAGGATTTCCCGTTATATTTGGTGATCCATCTTCTTCTTGGTACTTACTTGAGAGGAAAGAGTCGGGATCTCTTTGATCAAAGTGTTTGCATATCGCGCGAGCTTTTGACCAACTTGTTTCACTAGAGTTTGAGATGATTCTCTGAACAAAATCTCTGTTCTTGCACAAAAAAGAGGCCATAAAAAAGAGAAGGCAAATTGTAGTAATTCCCCCAGTAATGCCAAAAAGTGCTGCAAAATTCGTCAATGTAGCTTTTTTAAAGCTATCCGGTCCATTATTTAATTTATTGTTCATCCATCGCTCCTCAATTTCCGATAACCTGTGGTTCTCTGTCAACTTGATCACCGCGCGAGAAACATCAGCAACTAATGGTGAGCCCTTTTGAAAAGCCTGTTGAATGAAAATAATTTATTATGAGATAATGATCAAAATGAATTGTGTATGTCTTGAAAAGAAAAAAAGAAGCTTACAAAACCAAACCCCTCAGTAGAAATAGTTTTGCCAATTGTTCTGTACTTATTGGGGAACTTGGATAAGAAGAGATTTGCATTAGGCTTCACAGTGTAAAAACCCGATATGCCACCTTTTTTACTTCCTTTTGACAAATCCCTGCTCTTGCAAGAAGTTAACAATGAAAGAGCCTTTGCGACATCCAACATAATCATGTTGCGGAATACCTGGTTGAAGACTTTCTGATGTTAGTCTTGCTGAAAGGTTTGCTGTGTATGTTGAGTTCAATATCAGCACAACAAACATCCACACAACTACAACAAGCCGAGCCAAATTGCTCACTATTATTTCCCCTGCAATTGTATATATAAATTAATTAATGACATTATTATGAAGCACAATAATATATATAATGGGAAATCTAATGAATGATCTTTAATTTTTTAACTAATTAATGAAGAAGAAGATTACTCACTCTGTGCATATACTACTGACATAAAGGGAAAATAGAAAATCATTCCAGCATGTTGTGCAGGGGGGCCCCTATATGCATTGTTCAACCTATGTTCAAGAATCCACACGACGACACCGGTGAAAATAAAGAGGGCCATAGTAGTTAACCATAAACTTGTCTGAAATGGTTCCAAGAAAAACCAGATGTTTTTATCTTCGATCTTCACTATCATAGTTATCCCACCTGGAGCAAATGGTAGAGTGAAATCAACATAATTTAATCTTTTTGTTGTGACGGTAAAGTCCCCCACAGCAGCATCATATTCCTAAAACATCAACCAAAAGAAACACGAAAACAGTGTGATGAGAAATAGGCTAAAAATCAATCAAATCAAAGTTGATTACTATTCTTGGGTATAATTTTTACCTGAAGATAAACTTGAGACAACATCTCATCGTAGCTCCTTGACGATCCATTAAATGTTTCAAACGGAACATACTCATATGGCACAACATATGGCAGAGCCGCCATGACCGCATCAAACATATCTATGTAGAATCCACTAGCTTTTGAAGCATTAGTTTGAGGGTCTTTTCCTACTTTAACAAACTCTATAAAACCAGCAGCTAATGGCACTCCAACTCTAAGTTTCTTAAACGGCACAATTATAGAGTCTCCAGGAAACAAAATATTCTTCAACATTTTACTCGAAGAACTAGTATTGTTCACATCTCTTTCACTTAAGATTCCATCATAAGGTGTCCATATACCTACCTCTCTCTCTCCTTTCCCAATCACATTTAGTATTTGAAAATACGAAGATTCTAGTTTTCCATTAACAAGACGGAACTCTCCATCAAGTCCCTGAAATGTAACCTCTGATAAGGCCTGTCGAAGGCTTGGTCCTGTTTTTGATATTTCAACATCAAATAGATTTGAACTTGTGTTCTGCAAAGAACTAATTTGCTCTTTGAATTGAACTCTTTCAGCAGCCATAGCCAATGCCCACATGGCATTGTATGCCCAAATACCATATAGGCCAAACTCTGCTTGTGAAAAGCCATGATTATCATGAATGAACTTCTTTTTCCACCTTTTAGCAGTGGAACTGAGCTTCCGAGAATTTGGGATCATAGGTTTTACACCTAGAACTCCTTCCATCGCCTCGATAACATGTGAATCCAATGAGTAAAGTAAATCCATCACCCCACTAGTTACAATCCATGCATAACCTTCTCTCATCATTCCGGCTTCCTTCACTTTGAGAAATAATTTAGAGGCAAGAGAACTTGAAATGTGCACCAAAAACACACTTATCTGCATTGTTTTCATCTTATATAGTTCTTGAAGCATGAAATCATCGGTCGCTGCGACAGGAATTATGCTTATGTATGAAACGCGGGCATTCACGTCTTGCAATGCATTCATTAGGTAGGGATATATGTCGTTTCCGTAATCTGATTCTTCGTGTATAAGAATAACTTGAGTCCAACGGAAGTATTTAACAATGGCAGCAATGGCACCAACTTGGGCATCATCAGTTATGGTTGGCTGAACAAAATAAGGAGTTTGAGGATAAATAGAAGGACTTGTTGCAGAGAATGAGATGATTGGAACGTTTGTTCTATTTCCAAGGCCAATCACAAAGGTTGATTGTGCAGATTTTTGAGGACCAATTATTGCATCAACTTGTACATCCTTTAATAAACTGAGAGCTGCATCGGTTTAAGATGTTTCATATGAATAATTAGCTAGCAATCAATAAAATGGTCATTAGAACAATTAGATCTAGTAGGAAATCAGATTAAAAAAATAGAGTTAATGCCAATTTTTCCCCTGTGAAATAAATAATGTTCCATTTATACCGTGTTATTTTAAAAAGAGTATTTACCCCTTGTGAAAATTTTAAATAAACAATTTACCTCCTTCAACCGAAAAATATAACTCACTTGTCGAGATTAAAAGTGACATAAAAAGTATGGTTGTAAAGAGGGGGTAAATATTTATCATAACACGAGGTAAATTGTCAAATTTATTTGTAAAACCTTTTTTTTAGTTTGATGGTATGAAATGTTAATTTATTAAAAAAAAAAACCTCATATGAAATTGTTGATGGTTAATTTGCAGCTAACTATATAGTTGTGGAGCTAATTACCATTCAAATGCAATTAGAGTCAGCGAAGACATGTTGCTAAAGTAGAGAGCAGAGAAGGAAAGAAAAAAAAAATGAAGGGGAAAAAATAAAAGGTAAGGCCATCTTCAACCGTAGGCCTTGCCCTCTTGACCTCCATTTTGCCCACTTGCCCTTTCGAGGGCAATCTATTTCCATTTAATTACATTTCAAAACTTTCCACTCTAATTTAATAATAATAATAATAATAATAATAAAAATAATAATAGCAAAACTGAAAGTTTGTGGTCGATTTTGACTAGTGACAGAACCTGGGGGCTGAATATGGAAATTACTCATCTTCCCCACCATAACTTCACGTAAAGAAGTGGTTTAAGGAAGAAACCCAACTTTGAATTCCACCAAATTAACTCAAATCTCACCAAATTAAATCATCAACCAGCAAATTCGAGAACATAAAGAACTGAAATCAACAACAATTAATTTATATATATAACATATATACCCAAAAAAAAAAAAAGCGCGTCACCCGTGGGCAACAGGGCGATCAATCAATGACCGCCCTGTTGCCCTCATCACCGCCTAGCCCCCCGCCACTGCCCAATCCCGCTCATGCCCGACCCTCCAATTTCAGTCTCCAACCGAGCACCGCGGGCAACCCCACTTCTTGCCCGGTTGCCCGCTCCCTAACGAAGAAGTGAACGCCCATTTTACCTTAGTCAATCTTAACTTTACTTTAGATAAAATTTTAGGAGAGATGTATAATTAAAATAAACTTGAAGTCGTGTCCTTGTGATCTTAAATAATCAAATATTCAATAAAATAAAATAAAATTGATAACTTTAGAACTAATATAAATAAATAAATAAACTATTATTGTAGTGAACTAATAAAAATTTAACCATTTTTTAAAATTTTTATGTCTTTTACAACATAATAAGGAAATATTATTGTTAATCCATAATAAGGAAATATTTGTTTTAACAACTTAACAACAGAGGAGGTATTGCGAATTATTGAAATCATAGGAACATTTTCTGTAATTTAAGCAAACCTCAGGGGCAGGTGTGGGTAATTATCCCAAAAGAAAAGGAGAACTCACCGCAAGATATATTCTTTTTTAAATAAGATTTATGGGACATGGGTGTCTCATCTTAACTATTAAAAAAATCAACAACAATTTTAAATCATAATTTTTTATTAAAATGTTCAATAATGATGTGGCATCGGAAATTTAGAAAAAATCTATCCTTTTAATTAGTATGTTTAAAAATTACTTCCTTATCTCTAATTAATTTCATCCCTTTCACAAAAAAAAAATACTCTCAAGTAATCAAATTTTTATTCGAATTGACAATTAAGATCATCAGTATAAGATCATTTGAAATATTTTTAGGGGGGAAATGCATTTTACACCCCTCTAAATGTTACATATTTTGAACATTACCATCCAAAAGTATAAAATAAACACGTATAAAATCAGTTGCACTTTTTCCTCAAATGATTTTAAGCCAATTCCGATCACCAAAAAACAAATATGCACTTGTGTATTTTAAGGGTAAATTAGTTCCAACATCGATTTTTCGCCCAATTCACTAACACGCATTTTCCCTCTCTCTTTACAATTTTTTTTTCTACTTAACTTTAGATTTTTGGTTCATAAGACACGAGTCAAGTATCTGGACAAGTAAGAAGTGATGTGACTAATTTACCCTTTGAAAATTAATGTGAGGGGGACATGTACATTTTCCGTCAAACAAAAATTGCATAAAATCATTTGAGGGGGTAAAGTGCAACTAATTTTATTTTTCAGGGGGTAGAGTGTTTATTTTGTACATATGGGTGGTAAAGTGCCAAAACATGTACATGTGGTGGATAAGATTTTTGTTAACTTTTTGATATGGGATTCATAAGGAGAATTTTGTCAATTTTCTCAAAAAAAAAAAAAGGGGGAGGAGGAGTGTTGTATTCCTAATTTTTAAAGTTACCAGAGGTCATTGATAATCTTCTAAGTAATAGGGATGTTTTTGCATTGTTTGGTGAGATAAAATTGTCATTTCGACTTGAGAGGGGTTTTCTTTGTTAATAAAAAAAGTACAAGGTTATTTAAAGTTAAATTCTAAGGGGACATGTGTCACCAAGATAAATGATATCTCATGTGCTCCCCATCCTCAAAATCTCATTTTAGACACACCCTAAAAAGTAAGTAAATAAATAAATAAGGCCAGTTCTTTCGAAATCTCAATTTTTTTAAGATGACTTTTTACGAAGTTTTCTATAAGATTAAATTCTTGCAGATTTGATATGAATCTTGAGATTACATTCTTCTGAGTTTTATATAAGATTTTATCGGAACGACTTATTTCTAAACTTATATTCAACAATATATTTATTAATTTAACTAATACATTCTAATTTGAGTATTTTGATTTATTATTAATCATGTATTTGCGTGTTTATATAGAGAATTTCACTTTTGGTACCACAAGTAACCCTACTTTAAGGTTACGATACCATAACTTTAAAAACATACATATTTGGTACCGACACATTTGGTACTTCCGTCAATTTTTGGACGAAAATTCAATTTCGGACGAAAAGTTGCTGGAAAAGTTGCATAATTAGTCCTATAGTTATAGATTGCCCCCAAAATTTGTCCCACATATTATATGACTGGTAAATTTACCCCAAAGTTCACAAGTTTTATAAATTTTATATGTTATTATTATTATTATTAAATTTTTTAATATTATAAGATTATATATATAATTTATATAAACTAAATAATATTTGATCTAAAATCTAATAAAATATAAATTAAATTTTTTTAATTTAGAAAAATAATATTTAAACTAATTAGATTTTATATTTAATATATATAAATTAAATTATAAAAAAAAAGATTTTGTTTCAATTTAAAAAAATTAATAAGTTTAATTGATATTTATTTTTCAAATTTTATATAAAATTTTATTTAATTTATGTGTGTTACATGTAAAATCTAATTAGTTTAAAATATTTATTTTGAAATTTAAAAAATCCATTAAATTTAATTGATATAATTTTTTTGGATTTTGTATAAGATATTATTTAGTTTATATATATCATATATAAAATATAATTAGTGTAAGAGATTTAATAATTATAATATCTAAAATTTATAAATAGAATTTATAATTAATTATATTTGCGATTGGGACTGAAATGCTTCAAACTTGTGAATTGTTGGATAAATTTGCCGGCCATAAAATATGTGGGGCAAAGTTTGGCAATAATCTATAACTATAGTGTTGGATGAAGATGAAGACTTTGAAGTGAAGGGAGGTTTTGATGATTTCCAAAAGTCATCAGCTAAGTATGAAAACTTAGTATAAACCTTAGAAGATATTTGACCAAGGAAGATTTATTTCAGACGAGTCAAATATGGTCCAGAAGACTACTGATCTGTTGCTGAAGAAGGAATCAGACTGGTGGACTATCAGCCGACTCAAATAAGATTAGTTCAAGTTTGGGATCAGCCGAGTATACATCAGACGAGTGACTTCAATCAGCAGAGTGGAAGTGGATCAGAAGTTATTGCAACGGTAATAAATGCACTTGGAGTAATAAATGCTGAAGATGAAGGGTATTTATGACAAATGATTGAAGAGGAACCTCATATCAGCTTGGTGCATTTAATGCGATGCGACAGAAAGTACAGCAGAGTGTACAGTGTTCAGTCGCAGCAGCCGTTTCTGCAGAAAAGGACCAGTACTCGAGGATTTGACAACTGTCGATCTCTCAACGGGCAGATTTTCAAATCACTAGTATAAATAGTTCAGTTCGTGAGTTGAAGAAGAATATACAACACATTTGAGAGCAAAAATCTGAAGCAGAATTCTTCTGAGTCTCAAACTCAAGAACAGAACACTCATCAGCCGAGTCATTTGTTGACGAAGCAGAATAGAGAGAAAACAGAAAATACTTATAAATCTGAGTGATTTTGTTTGAATCGTGTTGTGAGAAGTAGATATCCATCTAAGTGAGTGATATTACTTCAGAGAGTAGGAGTTTCTTTGTGATTTCCTATTGCGCACTTGTGGCCTTTTCATTTGTTGATTGGCGCAAGCATTGTATACTGTAATCTGTGTGACTATAGTATAACCCAAGATCTAAGTGACTTGGAAGAGTGGACTAAAGGATTTCTATCCATATAACCACTATAAAAATCCTTGTGTTTATACTTGCATTATTTCTTGCATATTTTCAAAGAGCATATTTAAACACGAAAAAGTTAACTGTAGAAAAGTTTTAAAAGAAGTTTGCAAAACTGGGGATAAAACTTTTCCTAAGTTAAGAAAACAACTTGTGAAAAACACTAGATAAATCCGCTACAAGTTAGTTATTTTAAAACTCTGATTTTGATAAAATCAGCTGAGTGAAATCAGAAGAGTGGTCAACTCTGCTGTTCAAAGCTTTGTGCGAGATCAGCTTAGTCTACTTACGATTCTTGATCAGCTTAGTCTGCTGACAGAAAAGTTAGAGAATTTTAAAAGATAAATTTTTAGAGGTTTATTCACCCCCCCTCTAGACCTCATCTGACCACTTGGGACCAACACATAGGACCAATTCTGTAAATTTTCATCAATTTTCCATACATAAATTAAAGGAAGTACCACATGTGTCGAGGATAGTTAACATATGGTATCAAATGTGTATGTTTTTAAAGTTATGGTGTCGTAATCTTAAAATAGGGTTACTTGTGGTACCAAAAATTAAATTCTCTCATAATATATAATACACATAGGGCTGTCAATGTGCCGGACTTGGATCAGATCAGGGATATCCGGATCCGAGTCCGATTTCCATGTCTTCCCAGTAGGAACCGGATCCGAATCCGATAGATATCCCGGATCCGGATAATTTATCCGGATCCGTTTAGCATATTCAGCAACAATTTTTTTCTTTCATTTTCCTTCAAATTATTTGTAGATTCCACCCCCATAAATAAATATGTAATATTTTACTTATTTCATCAAAACTATTGTTTGAAATTGTAAAAGATGGAATATGGTGGACATATATAAACGATAAAAATTAGAACAAAGGAATAAACAAAAAAAGATAGAAACTGGGAAAAAGAAGAAGAAAACCAATATTGAGTAATGGAAGAGAAGAAAAAAATTGTAGGAAAAAATAGTGGGATGATGGCGGCTACTACATAGATGAATGGTTAGGGTTCTGATTTTTGTTATTAAATAACATAAACTAATATGTTGAAGGCCCAATTCGTTACCAGAGCAGTCCAACATCACCTCTCATGCATTTTTTTTTAAGATTATTTTTAATATAGTAAAAGATTTTAGTGGAACATAGATAGTTTTATATATTTTTATTTTGGTTTAAATACATAATATATAGACAACATATAGTAATATATATCGGATACGGATCTGTAACGGATCGGATCATCCTAGATCCATATTCGCTCCATATAATTCGGATTACAGATCTTCTTAATCGGATCAGGTCCATCAGATCCCTAATCGAACAATTATCCTAATAAATCGGACCGGATCCGGATTGAAATCCGACCCATTGACAGACCTAAATACACACATGAATGTTCTAATGTAATGGATGAATATTGAATATTTTTTTAAAATTTTCTTTTCACTAAATCGAATTTTTTAATTTTAAAGTAATTAGTTTTATATTGACTACTATTATATTTCTCAGATAGATACTACGAAGAACAACTTAAAAGTGCAAACCAAGTAAAATGAGTATTGAATTGTACATTGTCGCTTGACGGGAAAAAAAAAGAATCAAGTATGTTGGTTTTCCAATTAGGTCCCGATTCAAAAGAAATAGAAGAATTTGGCATGAAAGAATATGATTTGTCAATAGAGGAAGAAAAATAAGAAATGTCTATAATTATTGTCTTAAATAAAATAAGTATAGTTACTTTCCTTTGTTATGTTTTTCTCTGAAAATTTTAGATTTTATTTGAGTTGTTTTCAGAAAATGAGTAAATATCTATATTTCTATAAATTTCTTTTATAGATTCTTGCCAAAAAAAAAAAAAAAAAAAAAAAAAATCAATAAGACAATAATTAATGTTTGTCAAAATTGAGCTCGAGTGGGTGTGGGAAAACTCTACCCTGAAAGTTAACTACTGAATTAGAAGAGTTTAAGCTCATATAAATCACACATCAATATACCAACTATCTATATGTGGGGTAAATGTCTCATATATTTCAGTTAAGATCAAAACATTCCATCACACTTCTGTAATCAACGCCCATGTGCATGACTAAGTATGTGGTGTTTTCTTTTGATACCAATCATATATTGGGAGAACTCTACCCCAAAAACTAGCTATATATTGAAGTAGGAAAACACAAGTCAATATAAAACCTATATCAATTTCGAGATTGCTACAAAAAACTAGTTCTTGTCATGTTAAAAAAACATCGAAAAAATATCTAGATCGCTACAAAAAAAAAATTCGGCCCCAAAATAAATGCTCTAGCTTAGCCCCAAAATACTAACATAGAATTTTTCAATCTAGATATTGATTATCCTATGAAGTTGACGAAGTCATAAAATTAACACACAAGGGAACGGATATATACGCATACCAGAAGCTGCAGCATCAATTATTTGCCCATTTGAGTCCCTTACATGAAGAACAATTTTCGCACTGAAATTTCTGTCAATTGAATAATAATCAGATAGAGCTAGGGACAAACTGGTCATTCCTATACGACCGACCAGTGAATCCAAATCAAGAATTACACCAACGTTAACTAATGTAGTACTACTACTATTGTTTTGTAATTCTGATTGAGCATCAATGCACAAACAGAAAAACATACTCAGTATACAGACATATAAACTTGACAACATTTTCTAAGTAAAATCTTATGCACTACTATTTCTTCCATTGTGCAAAGCAAATCAAGACCTCTTTTATAGTATTCTTTTTTTGGCAGTACGTAGAAAATTATTGCAAAATGAAAATTTCTATGAACTTGAGGGGGTCATGAATTGGTAAAAGGGTTCAGAGTGTGACTTTTCTACGTTATGACTTTTGAGTTAAGAAAGCCCCGAGATTTTGGAATTATTTTTTTTAAAAAAAGGTGAAATTATCTATACCTTATCCTTGACCCCGAATCAAATTTCATTTATTTCGGATTGGATCTTATTCTAAATTGAAAATTTGGAGTCCATTGAGTTTTGTCCTGATTTGGTTGAATTTTGATTTTTTTTAATTCTTTAAAATTTTAATATTCAAATTTTAGCAAATATTTTCTTATACAACATGTTTGTTAACGTCACATTTTCAATTAACTTAGCTTACGTATTAAAAAATTCTTTATAGTTCACTAAACTCCTCACATAAAATATTAACTCTAACTCGATACATTTAATCACTTAATTCAAATTATTTAACAAATAACGTTATAACAAAGGAGGAATTGATATTAATGTGGAATAATTAATGTTGTTAGGTGAAAACATGTTTAAATATAAAATCATTGATGAAATATCCGCTTTGTTGTTGTTGAATCAATATAACATATTATATTATTAATTAATGTTATATATATATATATATATATATATATTATCGAATTTGGTTGTTTAACGGATCATATTGACTTAAATTTATATTCAATTCATGAATTATATCTCTCATAGAATAAAGGTCATAATAAATTAAGTCAGTAAATCATATTTTTATCACCAATTTTAAAGTTCAAATACAGATCTAAACAAATAATATATTTATTGTAATTATATCTTAACTAAATAATTATGTATCCCAATTAGAATCTAATTAACTCCGTAATGCCTTATGGGAGTTTGAGTGATTTCCAAACGTGAATGATGGTTAGTACGTATAATTACACTAAACTGGAATGGTTTAAATATGCTCTTTATATATCTTTATTTGTATAAAAAAATATTATTCCATTAGTAGTATATCACATCTCATAATTATTTGGCTAATCGATCTAAATTTTACTTAGAGAAAATGTTAAAAGAAGTTATTCAATTTAAAATAAATTAAGAATAGCATGTTAATATTTTATATATATATATATATATATATATATATATATATTAAATTAAGATATTTCAGAATGAATATGTCACAAAATCAGTAAATAAACTGATTATTTTTTTAGAGAAAAAAATGCTATAAAAAGCACAATATCAAAATTTAGTCAATAATTTTATTATGGAAACAAGAAAAATAAATTTTGTGTCACTTGTATGAATATCACAACTAATGAAAATGAGTGTCTATTTTAGAACAAAATCTACATATAATTTGCCAAAAAAAAAAAAACCTATGATTTACTTTGTGATTGAACTCAAAATAAATTTTTTTTCATTTTTCAATTTCCATATTTTATTTTTGATGGCTGTACAGGGAAAATGACAATTTTATCTCTCCACCGACGACATTCCTGTGCTTTTTTCAAAGGTAAACACATTAGAAAATATATTTCTAGGGTGCAAAATACTAGAAAATGTATTTATGAGGTGCAAAGAGTCAAAGTCTTTAAATTAGGGTGGAATGTGACAAAATTTTATATTTTGCAAAATGCCAACATTATATATTTTAAGGGTGCAAAGTGTCAAAATCTATATTTCTACTGTGCAACATGCTAAAAAAATACTCAAAAATGATTATTATACCCTTCCCCCAACAAACTTTCACACTAAAACACACACTAGGGTGCAAAGTGCCAAATAAATTGTATTTTCAGGGTGCAAAGTGCCAAACTTTTTAGTTGGAGGTGCAAAGTGTCAAAATTCTATATTTTCTGGGTGTAAAATGCCAAAATTCCGTAACATATTCGTCCCTCTTAATCCAAAATACATCATAAAATGGACGAAAATTGATGTATTTTGGATTTAAGAGGAACGAATGTGTTACACTACATTGATAAGAGGGACGCGTCTACTACGAAATATTTAAGAGGGACGAACTACATTGATATGAGCGACAAATCTACTACGAAAAATTTAAGAGGACCAAAAGTGTTATTTACTCAAAGAAAAACTACATTAGCGTGTATGGACGAAATTAGCAGTGGAATTAACAAATTTAAAAGAAATTGGTCACTATAATAGTAAATTAAATTATTCAAGAAGGAATGTTATTTGTATAACAGAAAAATGAACTTTTCTCACTGAATTTATAGTCAAATTGCATTTTTCTCCCTTAAATTTAATTTTTCTATACTTTCCTCCTTGAATTTACTTTAATGTTGTAGTTCCCTTCTTAACTCTTTTCCGGGTACTATTTTTGCCAAAGTAGGTCACGTGAGAGGCATATGCCAATTTTAGAGGGTATTTTTGTTATTTTAAATTAGGGCAAAGTGCAACACATAAATTCCAGGATGGAAAATGCAACACGGATGTATGTTAAGGGGAACGCGGGAAGTGCAATTTGACTATAAGTTTAGGGAAAAAAATGCGATTTCTTAGTTGAAATTATTTATTATTTTGCTTCTTTAATTAATAAGTGCACCTCTTTATTATTCAAATGCCAATTATCACCCAAAGTGGTTGGGCCAAGTAGTAGTGACTTGCGAGCCCCAGAGGCGAGACTTAAGTTCGAATCCTACTGGAGACATCACACTGGGGAGGACCTATACCCTTTGCACTCTTCGGTCCGAGCTATAAATACACAGTCTACTAGATTAAAAAAAAAATGCCAATTATTAACTAGAAAATCCACGATTTCAGATTGTCAAACCTTTTTTTTTTTCTCAATTTTTAATAACTTGAAACCTTCTTTGAAGAATGTAATGCAAAGCTTGCAAGATGTTACTAAACATGAAAATATAGTGTATATTCGATTTTATACCAATCTGCCACTCTGTAATGTCTAATTAATATGCACCAACGTGATTGATATAGTGGAAGGAACTAGTCACCAGGTTCGAAATTGGGAGTGGTTCCCGCTTAATGTCCGATGCGCCTCGAATGGATTAAATTATTGTGAAACCAAAAAAAAAATATATGCTTGCATAGATTTTATATTTTAGGATTTGTTACTAAATTTTTTGTTTATTCTGTATTATATATCTAATTTAAATTATACATAATTATTAAATTTCCATGCTTCTGCACTCTCAATTATAAGTGATTGCCAAAATGAAAGCTTTGCCCCTTAAACTTACATGAAATTTGCATTTTTTCCTCTAAACTTACACCCTTATTGACACTTCCACCATGAATTTATGTTGCACTTTCCCCCTAGTTCTAAATGATGAAAATACCCTATAGAACTAGCATGTGCCTCTCACATGACCTATTTTGATTTGAAAAGTGCCCGGAGAAGAGTTCAAGGGGGAAATTGCAATATTAATGTAAGTTCAAGATGCATAATATATAAAAAAAAATTAAGTTCAAAGTAAAAAGTGCAACTTGAGTTTACGCTGGGGAGAAAGTTCAATTTTCTTTTTGTATTAATTTGTAAATTCTGAAGTCAGCAACATATACTAGGGGGATTGTTGTCGTATTCTGTATGATGGAAATGCCTGGAAGTTGCCTTTTGATATAGCACTAGAAGCGTTCAAACTAGTGACAGTGAGGATTTCAATATTATAGTTCAGATTTCAATATTATAATTCAGATTTTCTTTTGAAAAAATAAACTAGTGAAAGTGAGGATTTCAATATTATAATTCAGATGCCTTGTTGGACTAGTGTTATGAATTTTTGCAGGTGAAATATTATTTGGAGTTGTATTCACCAAATCAATCCTCAGAATAAGTGTGTTAACTCAAAATAATAAAATTTTAATTAAATTAAGTATTATGTTATAATAATAATTAGCTTAATACAAAGAAAATGATTTGACACATATTATTGATGTCTAACAATCTGTGCAAAAATATATTTCACTAATCATTTAAAATTCATAGAATAATACTATAATACATAATAAAATATTCTAACGCATAATTTCACATGTTGTTAAATCATGTAAATCATACTTATTTGGTTGTAATTAATCCGTAGAACAGTTCACGAAAAAGGAAATAAGACTAAAGCTTGCCGAAACAATTTCCTTTAGGCAATTATTTTGGTATGTTTGTAGTGCACACAGTTGAACCATGTAGTTTTCAAGATACAACAATTTGTTGCTTGTTTGCACTAAATTTGTACAAACAAAAAAGAGTAGTATTTTTCTTTTTCTTAGTTGCTATTAAAATTGATTTTGGAATTGGCCAGATCCTGAATCTTATTTATAGACGTTGAAATGTGTTTTCGGAAGAGACACAATGTTCCGGTACTGTACTTCTTCGGACCGAACAAATACAACTCTTACTCTCAACTTATTTCATTCACCTATAAAAATCAACGCATATCACCGAAAACGACAAACATCCAAAACACATCCAAATTCCCATTCACATTTTTAAACTTGGCTAACCATTAAGTTAACATTATTGACATCCAAGTCATGTTTAAATTATTTTTATAGATTCCAGAGATCTTTCAATACCAAATCAATATATTTTTCTTGGTTAAACACCATTTATGGTCCTCCTTATTATTAATTTTTTACAGAGTCGTCCTTCTTAAGTTTTTTTTTCCACATTAATCCCTGCTAAGAGTTATTTGTGTCACTTTGGTCCTTACATGAAGAACAATTTTTGCACTGAAATTGCTGTCGTCTGTATAATAATCAGATACAGCTAGGGGCAAACTAGTCATGGCCATACGGCCGGCCAGTGAATCCCAATCAAGAACTACACCAACGTTAACTAATGTAGTACTACTATTATTGTTTTCTAATTCTGATTGGGCATTGCACAAACAGAAAAACACACTCAGTATACAGACATATAAACTTGACAACATTTTCTAATTAAAGTCTTTTTTTATTTATTTCTTCCATTGTGCAAAGCAAATCAAGACCTCTTTTATAGTATTTTTTTTTGGCAGTACATAGAGAATTATTGCGAAATGAAAATTTCGGATGAACTTGAGGGGGTCTTGAATTGGTAAAAGTCCACTCTGAACCAGAGTTGAAATTTCTACATTAAATATATTTTTTTCTGAACTACATGACCATTTTCATCAATTGCAAACCATGACCATTTTTGAGTTGGGAAAGCCTCGAGATTTTGGATTTTTTTTTTTAAAATAGAGTAAAATTATTTATACTTTATCCTTAACACAAATCAAATTTTATTTATTTCGGATCGGATCTTATTCAAAATTGAAAATTTGGACTCCATTGAATTTTGCCCTAATTTGGTAGAATTTCGAATCCACTTTGGATCCATTAAAATTTTAACTTTCAAATTTTAGCAAATATTTTCTTATACAACATGTTTGTTAACGTCACATTTCAATCAACTTAACTTACGTGTTCAAAAATTCATCATGATTCACTAAACTCCTCACATAAAATATTAACTCAAACTCGACACATTTAACCACTTAGTTCATTTTTTTTAACAAATAACGTTAAAAAAACGGTCGAATGGATATTAATGTGGAATATATAATTCATATTGCTAGGTGAAAACATGCTTAAATATAAAATCATTGATGAAATATCAACTCAGTTGTTGTTCAATTTATGATAACATATTATAGTATTAATTAATGTTACATATAGAAATATATATATATATATATATATATATATATATATATATATATTATTGCATTTGGTTTTTAACGGATCATATTAATTACTTAAATTTATAATTACTTAAACTTATATTCAATCCATTAATTATATCTCTCATAGAATAAAAGTCATCATAAATTAAGTAAGTAAATCATGTTTTTAATTATCACCAATTTTAAAGTTCAAATACAGAGTATATCTATACAAATAATATATTTATTGTGATTATATCTTAACTAAATAATTATGTATCCCAATTAGAAATCTAATTAACTCCGTAACGGGGTAACTGTATGAATTCAATGCCTTATGGGAGTTTGAGTGGTTTCCAAACGTGAAGGACGGTTAGTATAATTACACTAAATTTGAGGAATGGTTTAAATATGTTGTTTATATATATTTATTTGTATACAAAAAGTATTATTCCATTAGTAGTATACTACATCTCATAATTTTTTGGCTATTGAAATAATGTTAAATACAAGGACTCGGCCTTTCAATGAAAAATTAATTGAGAAGGTGAAAGTTTTATTTCATATATGAAAAGTTGTTATGAAATTAAGAGAATAACAAGCAAGAACTAAAATGTAAGCGTAGAGAAGAAAGTGAAGTAGGGAGAGAATTTTATTCATTCTTATTTCTATCTCAAGAATACATTACAATGGCCTCTTTTTATAGGTCTAGATAAGATTCAAGAGTCAATATTTAAAAGTTACATCATAAGTTACAAGCACTTCATATGGTGTCTTTAAAATGATCTTTAGGATAGGAGTTGCAAGACCATTCAAATGTCTAAAGAACTCCAATGGACATCCATAAATTAACCACATTTTATAGCACTCCCCCTTGGATGTACATTGCTTATGGAATATGCATCGTTAAAAACCTTGTTAGAAAAACCTGGTCGAAAAAACCTAGTCAAGGAAAAAAAGAGTACATATCCATATGGAGCTAATAAGCGTTTAACGTTGCCTCGTTAAAACCTTGCCAAGAAAAACCCATTGGGATAAAAACTTGGACGAAGTAAAAAGAGTACAATGTGCATAGTATTATTAATGACACGCTCCCCCTGATGCCAACATAATGTCCACAAGTTGACGCATTTCAATGTTGGACCTCTGCCCGAAGGCAATATCTTCATATAACAAAAATACATATTTAACATCATTCATATGCCTTCGTGTTGGTATAAAGCTTATCTTGCTAGTAAATTAAACGAAAATGCTAAATCATGCTTATAGAATTAGCAAGATTCATTAAGTCTTTAATTTTAGTTAGATAAAGGTATTTCAGGTCCCCAAACTTTTTCATTATTCGATCATTTTGAGGAAGAAAATAATATTTCATTACATCCAAAGCTCGAAACGACCATGAAATTGCCCTCAATGATTGAGATTTTTATATATATAAAATCTTTTCATAATCGAATTAATATGTATCGATTTGTGGACATAAAATTTTATTTTTCGAAATCTTTCGTCTCAAATTCTTCCTTTAAAACTCTTCGGAAGTTCCAATAATATTTAGATCATCAATATATATTACAATTATAACAATTCTGATCCAAATATTTTTATAAAAACACATGGGTGAATTTGTTCATTTTTATAACTTTCTTTTAACAATAATTCAGTTGTACTACATACGTCCAAATTGTTTTAATCCATACAAAGATTTACGCAAGCGTATTGAACAATTTTCTCCAGAATTTTCAAATGCATCTGAAATTTTAAACCCTTTAGGGATTTTCATATAAATTTTAGTATCGAGCAAGCCATGTAAATAAGCTCTATCAACATTCACTAGACGCAAATCAAGTTTTTCACGTACTGCCAGACTAATAAGGTATGTAAAAATAATTGCATCCACCACAAGAGATTACGTCTCCTCATAATCAATATCGGGTCTCTACGAAAATCTTTGTGCCACTAGGTGTGATTTCGCACAAATAACCATTTATATCCATCGGGCTTTACACCTTTAGATGCTTGGACTACTTTGAAAGGTAACTTAATTCTTCTTGAATTGCGTCTTTTTATTTTGGCCAATCATTTCTATGTTTACATTTTTATAAAAAATTTAATTTCAAGATCCTCATTTTATTTTATAATTATATGCAAAAGTGTTGTCGACAACTGTTTTAATTCGGTTCCATCTTTTCTCGTAGTGACATAACTTATAGAGATCTCTTTACTTTATTATTTTCAGGTACCTGAACCTCTTCTGGGGTATTATTTATTAGTTATGTCTTGTGACTCTTCATGAGTGCTAGCCTCCATAATATGACCATCTTCAGTGATAGCTCTTTTTTTTTTTTTTTTTTTTTTTAACGAGAATTTTTATCATTGGAACCGTTTGATTTACCACGTTTAAGATTAGCTTATTTTCATTTTAATTGGAGCATTTTTTAGCTGGTATATAAGATTTAGTAATTCTTTTTATATTAGTAAATTTATCTGGCAGTTGATTTGCAATATTTTGCAAATAAATTATCTTCTGGACTTCAAGTGTACACTGATTTTTTTTCGAGGATCTTAAGAAGATAATGTCGATGCTTTTCATGTAATTTCTTTTACCAGCTCTTTATTACCTCCCTCTGATGTTAGGAATATTATATAATCAAAAGGACAATCGGCAAACCATGACATAAATAAATTTTCAGTCATTTGTTCAAGATACTTATTATGGATGGGGATTCTAACCAACATATATATTCTCAACCTCTTTTGAGGGCCTATCTTTGTGCGTTGTGGTGGAGCAATTGTAATATTCCGCACATCCTTAAATTCTAAGATGGAGAATGTTTGGCTCCTGACCAAACGTTAGTTTCATCAGGGAGAATTTATCATAATTTGTTGGCATGATGCACACAAGTGCTGCTACATGTAACAAGAAGTTTTGTTCTCATTAATAATTTTCTAGAAATTAACTGGAGGCTTCTGATGAATAAATTTATTAAATCATTTTGTGTATGAATATGGTCAACATGACTCTCAATAGTCATTGAAAGTCATATATATGAATTCACCAGCATTACTAAGACGTCTTCATTGCATAATCTGAAAAATGTACCCAAGGTGGTTGGGCCAAGTGGTAGTGACTTGCGACCCCCAGAGGCGAGACTCGAGTTCGAATCCTACTGGAGACATCACATTGGGGAGGACCTATACCCTTTGCACTCTTCGGTCCGAGCTGTAAATACACAGTCTGTTGATCAAAAAAAAAAAATCTGAAAATTGTGCTCTTAATTTAATTATCTGCGCAAATAATCCCGCAAACATCAAGGTTGCAGGTTGACAATAAACACACATATCACATTTGTAGTAGATGCATCTATTAAAATCTACATGAAGGATGAGTGGGCCCACATATCACATTGAATGTGTTTTAAAATGCTGGAGATTCTAACCAATTCTTAATTGGAATGATTTAGTAATCAATTGACCTTGAGCTTGAGAACAAGCAGCACAAAAGGATTCTTTGAATTGAAGAATCTTCTGGTTCTTCGTGAATATCCATATAAACTCTCAAAAAAAAAAAAAAAAATCGCATCATAGTTTATCCGGGATGGTCTAACCGGTCATGCCAAATTTATTTTGATCAGTAAACTTCTAGTTTACTGTAATATGTGTTTCAATTGTAAAAACACATTTCTTTCTATAAAATCCCCACATTTGAAGTCTTAAATAAATAAGATTAATCAAAATAATAAGTTTTTACTTATTATGAAGAATTTATAAGCTCAAGAATATCACATAGTAACCTCATATAGCTCATGACATAGTGAATAATTTAATCAAAATGAAATAATTATGATATTAACCAATTTTCATTTTACTTTAATCACGACATGAGATAAGATAAATTGATACAAATAAAAGCATAAAGAATATCATATATATTTTACGTTTTTTTTTTTCATTTAAGAAATAAACAATTTCTTTATAATATAATTGAGACAACATGAGAAGATCATATTTACGTTTCAAGCATGATAATATATAATCTTAATTTTAAATATGAATTGCCATACATTGAATTTTATCATATATATTTTTACCACTCACTCAAATTATACCTAAATACACAATTAAAATATAATAAATCATATTAGAAATTAATATATTTAATCACAAAATGTTATGCCATAAACTTAATTTCATATTAATCATTATTATTTTTATTATCACTATTAGCTCTACTTATCTCAATAAAAATTATCAAAATCCAAATTACTAAAGTTAATTGGTTCAATCATTATCATCAAGAATGTCACTTACATCGTAATAATTCATTTTTACTTGATGAATGTTTCTTTCAACAAGAGTCATTTTGACGCCTTGTAGAATCAATTTGCATACCTTTATTTTTCTCAAGTTTTACCACTATATCGTTTCATTTCGGTTGGTAGGATGCAATCATTATATGAAATGCATAAGATAATTTGACCATGTCTAAATCATGTCAATGTCTATCATACATTCCATTAATTTCTGAGAATGAATCATGTACACTTACTTCTGGAAATAAATCATTTATATTCTCATTTGCATCCACTTAGGGGAATGCTTATCTATCATGATAGAAGTTATGATTTTTCATCAATATTTCATTTGTTCAACTATCAGAATTCAATTGATAGTATTTCTTAAAATCTCTCCACATTATTGCTAATTAATAAAAAATTTGGATTCCAAAAGTTGTAATATTTTATCTCCAAATTGATAACTAATTTTTAATCATGGATTTTATTTCTCAATTTAAAATATCGCAACTTCAGGTGCAAACTTAAATAGCAAGCTTTTAAAGAAAAATGCCTTTTAGATAGTTGAACTCTCTTTATTCAAATTCATATTAGTCCAGTAATTGTAAATATTCAAATTGTCGGTACAAGAAATTTCGACCTTCGAAGGTTCTGAGTATTAGAATGCAAAGACATATTATCAATTCATGCCAAATGTGAATATGAGCATAAATTTGTCGTTTAGCTTGGACTGGAATAGGGAAAGTTCAATTCAACTAAAATATTGCTCAAGAGGAAACAATCACACTTTTGGTGTTAAAATAATTCCTCCAAATATTTTAGGACAAATGGGTCCTATACTCAAATATATTGAAATTTATCTTTGTCAATTGTAAAGAGGGAATTACTACTGGAGCATTACCTTCAATTTATCATTTTTCCATTTTCATTTTATGATTGTATTTTGAGGCTCTTTGCATTTCAATGGATTCCAACCAATAATTTCCACAAGCCTACAACTAAGCATTGTTAAATATTTGTTAATTTAATAACATGTACTCCATTTGTACACTTTTACATAAAAATGCCTATTATGTTAGTAGGCGCCATCATCAATTCTCAATTTTAATAATTGATTAAAGAGACAATGAATAAGGACCTTCCTTTTGATTTAACAACTTTTAATTCATCAACTCAAAGATTGATATCTTCTTTATTTTAATAAGATAAAAATCATAGATTTTCATGCTTCTTATTTCTCATGCACATTCAGTTGTGGCCTCCATATATGTTCAAGATTAAAAATCAATACATTGAATCAAAGCCAATCAATATATTGAATCAAAGCAAGATGTATTCAAATCTTCAGGTTTGAATTTATTATAACGTTCGAGTTTTGGCTCTATGCCCTTGTCACCTAGGCTTGAGGCCTAAAATAAAAGATACTCAAGTCTTCAAATTTGAGTTTATTATAAAGGCTTCATGGCCATAATAATTCATTTTAGAACTTCAAGTTCTTGGTCTAATAAGAAAACATAATCATTTAATATATTTTTATTTAAATACAAAATCTTATGATAAATCATATTTCATATTATAAAATTAGAAAATATTACTCACCATCTTACCTAAACGTATTGAGAAATATGAACTGATTTGGAGCCGAAGATGAACACGGAATTCGAAAAGACTACTTATGTACGTATCTTTGGATGTTTTCTTGATTTTGTGATGTTGGATTTAAACAAGAAGTGAACAATTTTTACAATCCTAATACCCGAATCTATGTCTTGAGCTTGTTTACTAGATCTTACCATCTCATCATTAGTTGAACACTTTTATGGTGAATCCTTCTTCTTTTCTTTTTTTTCGAAGGGGTAAAGTGATGGTTTAATTGGGATTGAAATATATGATTCGTGTTGATAACGTATTATGAAATTAAGAGAATAACAAGCAAGAACTAAAATGTAAGTGTAGAGAAGAAAGTGAAGTAGGGAGAGAATTTTATTCATTCTTATTTCTATCTCAAGAATACATTACAATGGCCTCTATTTATAGGTCTAGATAAGAACTTCAAGAGTCAATTTTTAAATAGTTACATCATAAGTTACAAGCTCTTCATATGGTGTCTTCAAAATGATCTTTAGGATAGGAGTTGCAAGACCATTGAAATGTCTAAAGAACTCCAATGGACATCCATAAATTAACCACATTTTATAACAAAAGTCACTTATATGACTTGCAAATGATTGTCATGCATTTTTATTTTTATTTTTGACTAAATTATCCTAGTCTTTTTTTTGCCAATTAAAAGAACACATGATGGTTTTATTTATTATTACAAATAAAACAAAGAGTGACCGCAAAAGACTTGGAGAGACATATTTACAACAATCTTCTTCTAGCAAATGAGGTCATAGTTTGTTGGTAAGGTTGGGGTCAAGAATCAAAAGGTTATAGGTTCAACTCTCACTAATTTATGTTTTTTTCATAGTTTAATACTTGTGTCTGGTGATTTTATTTCTTTGTAATTTGATTGTAATTCAGTATATTTCTAATTCAGTGATATTAATATAATGATTACTTTTCTCATAAAAGAAAACGAAAATATCTCCTAGTCCATAATTATTTTTTCTTTAAAATTACATCATAAAATATTGAATGATGTATCCGCATATTAGATCGGTTCAAATGAGCTGAATTATCTTAATACAATTTGTAGGTAAATTTAAATTTGTTCTAAATGTTTAAAACAATATGTGTGTATATAAAATATTATGAATATTTTATATGTCTAAGTACTATAATTAAAACTATAGTAAATTATCCTCACAGAATAATTATTTATGATTAACTCTAATTATAAATCTTAGTATAGTTTATTCTCACAGAACAAACGAAAATAATATTAAAATATTACTTTAATCAGAATTTAAATACTTACTGAATTAATTCTGAACTGGAAATAAATCGACTGAGGCTTGCTAATGCAATGTCCTTAAGACAATATTTATGGGCTGTCGAAGGTGCAACAGTTCGTCCCAATAGTCTTCCAAGATACAACAATCGGATACTTGTTTCTTTGCACAAAGAACAAGTCTACAGCGAACTATTTTCAAACAGAAATATTTAAACAAAATTTAAGAGAAGAATAGAAAGAGATATAGTAGGATTCTTCTTTAGATTGCTAGAAAACGGGATGAGAGAATTGGCCAGATTCTCCCTCTATTTATAGCAGCAGAAAGGTGTTTGTTGGAGGGACATGTCTGTTCGGATTAAATCAGTAGCACTGGTTTGGTCCAAACAGGTGCAACAAGTTCGATTCAAACCAAGCCGGTACAATCAATTCAAAATTGGTGCGCGGATTTAAAAGGGATGGGTCAGTCACTCGGATCGATCTAATTTGTATTTAATAATTGGGCTTTTAAGTTTTTGGGCCAAAACATTAAATAAATTTTGTCCAAAAAGTTAATATTTTGTTAAAGCCCAATCCCAAACCCGAGCCCGGACCGTGCCGAGCCGGTTGAACGGCGGCGGGGCGCGCGCGTGTGTTAAAACCATGGTCATGCACGTCTTCTCCCCTCACAAACCTTGGTACCCCAAGGGGT
The DNA here is from genome assembly GCA_034814905.1 of Penstemon davidsonii. Taxonomy (NCBI): domain Eukaryota; kingdom Viridiplantae; phylum Streptophyta; class Magnoliopsida; order Lamiales; family Plantaginaceae; genus Penstemon; species Penstemon davidsonii. The sequence continues at coordinate 30,799,555 of JAYDYQ010002533.1, read as the reverse complement.
CCAACCCTTATCCAAATTTTTGCTTTATAAATGGCAAAAACTTTTTCAATTTTCTTCATATAGGATGAAGGCATTTTCTCTCTAACTTTCATTCATTTCTATTTCATGGGCTTAACTCCAATTGGGCTCAATCCAATTGGGTTAATACCCATAAAATCCAACAAAATTTTGGTTAAAAGAAATTAGCAATGGAATTAAGAAATGGTCACTATAATAGTAAATTTAATTATTCAAGAAAGAATGTAATTTGTATTACAGAAAAATGCACTTTTCTCACAGAACTTACAGTCAAATTGCATTTTTCTTTCTTAAACTTAATTTTTTGAACTGTCCATCTTGAACTTACATTAATTCTTTTTCGGGCACTATTCCTGCCAAAGTAGGTCACGTGAGAGGCATATGCCAGTTTTACAGGGTATTTTTGTCATTTAAAATTAGGGGCAAAGTGCAACACATAAGTTCAGGGTGAAAAATGCAACACGGGTGTAAGTTAAGGGGGGACGGGTGGAAGTGCAATTTGACTATAAGTTCAAGGGAAAAAATGCAATTTCCTAATTGAAATTATTATTTTATTTTTAACAACTTAAAACCTTATTTGAATAATGTAATGCAAAACTTGCAAGATGTTACTAAACATGAAAGTATAATGTATATTCGATTTTATACCAATCTCCCATTTTGTAATGTCTAATTAATATGCACCAACGTGATTGATATAGTGGAAGGGATTAGTCACTACAAAGTAGCAAATTCAGGTTCATAATTGAGAGTGGTTCCCACTTAATGCTCGACGCGCCTCGAATGGATTAAATTCTTGTGAAGCCAAAAAAATATATATGCTTGCATACATTTTATATTTTAGGATTTGTTACGAAAGTTTTTGTTTTTTCTGCATTATATATCTTATATCAATTATACATAATTATTAAATTTCCAGACTATTGCACTCTGATTTATAAGTGATTGCCGAAATGAAAGCTTTCCCCCCCTTAAACTTACATGAAATTTGCACTTTTTCCCTAATCTTACACCCTTGTTGACACTTTCCCTCATGAATTTCTATGTTACACTTTCTCCCTAGTTCTACATGATGAAAATACCCTATAGAACTAGCATGTGCCTCTCACATGACCTACTTTGATCTGAAGTGCCCGAAGAAAATTTCAATGGGGGAATTGCAATATTAATGTAAGTTCAAGATGCACAATATATAAAAAGAAATTAAGTTCAAAGTGCAACTTGAGTTTAAGTTCAGGGGGAGAAAGTTCAATTTTCTCTTTGTATTAATTTGTAAATTCTGAAGTTATCAACATATACTAGGGGAATTGTTGTTAAAAAGCTGATGTGATTAAAGTGAAAATGATGTATTAACTTTGAATATTACATGGCCTTTATATACAATGTAAATAGACTAAGTATAAGGAATGTCAATCCTAAAGATACACAGAATACCATCTAGCCTAATTTATAAGATACAAAGAATATTACAAATATACTTTACATATTTTGCAACCAATGCTAAGGAATAGAATCAGGCACAATATTAGGTATTGTCTTATCATGCCCTCGCAAGATTGACTGTCCATTTAGGACACCAATCTTGGACCGATGATTAAGAAATGAGAGACGCGGTAGAGGCTTGGTTAGTGAATCGGCTAGTTGATTAGATGTATGAACATGTGAGACATGCAAGCGAGCTGAAGCGACTTGATCCCGAACAAAATGAAAGTCAATAGCAATGTGTTTCATGCGAGAATGAAAGACTGGATTTGCACAGACATATGTGGCACTCACATTGTCACAATAAATTACTGGAACACTGGACATAGGCACACGCAATTCGCGAATGAGATTCATAATCCAATTTACTTCAGCTGTAGCAGAGGCAATGGCCCGATATTCAGCCTCTGTGGAGGAGCGAGCAACAGTCTTTTTCTTTTTAGAACTCCAAGAAATTGGATTCGCACCAAGAAAAACAACATATGCTGAAGTTGAAGTCCGATCATTGGGGTCGCCAGCCCAATCTGAATCGGCAAATGCATGGAGTGTTTGAGGAGAATTTTTGCGAAGTAATAAGCCATAATCAAGTGTACCAACCAAGTAACGGAGCAGCCGTTTAGCAGCAGACCAATGATTCATAGACGGGCAATGCATAAATTGAGAGAGCTTGTTGATAGCAAAGGAAACATCTGGTCTAGTCAATGAGAGATATTGTAACGACCCAAGAACTTTGCGGTACAAAGTAGCATCTGCTGGTGGGGAGCCATCAAAAGACTTTAGTACTTCAGTAGTGGCAAGATGTGTAGACACAGGTTTTGTTTCTACCATGTTAACTCGGTGTAGTAGGTCGCTGATATATTTCTTTTGAGATAAAAACAGACCGCTGGAGGTAAAGTGAGCTTCAATTCCTAAAAAATATGACAGGTTACCAAGATCTTTGAGAGAAAATCGTTGTGAAAGAGTAGAGATGAATGCAACCACATCAGCAATTGAAGAACCAGTGATGATGATGTCATCAACGTAAACTAATATGTAAAGAACAGCAGCATGAGAATGTAGCATAAATAAAGATGTGTTCGAGTGAGAATTGACGAATCCTTTAGAAATAAGAAATGTGCGAAGTTCATTGTACCAAGCACGGGGGGCTTGCCGAAGCCCATAGATAGACTTGTTTAACTTGCATACATAATTGGGGTTGTTGGTGTCGATAAAGCCAGAGGGTTGTTCCATGAATACTTCATCAGACAAGGAACCCTGCAAGAATGCATTATTTACATCAAGTTGGCGAATAGGCCAACAATTAGTGATAGCAAGAGTAAGCAATAACCGAACAGTTGCAGGTTTGACAACAGGACTATATGTTTCAAAAAAACCAACTCCAGGTCGTTGATGAAACCCTTTAGCCACTAATCGAGCTATGTAACGTGCAATGGATCCGTCAGGGATTCTCTTAATCCTATAAACCCACTTACAACCAATAACATTTTGTGTGGGGGTTTGGGGAACAAGAGACCATGTTTGATTAGAGAGTAAGGCGTTGAATTCTTCACTCATGGCTTGTCGCCATGCTTGGTGTTGTTGGGCTTGTTTGAATGTTGATGGTTCGGTTGTAGGAGAGATTGTGGTGGTGTTAAGGTCTAGTGGGCGTTTTGGATTTGTAATGTTATTACGTAGTCTGGTATTGTAAGGGTGGGGTAAGGGTTGGGTGGGAGATGTAGAAGGTAAATGAGATGAAACACTTACATGTGAAGGATCAGATGCATCCGCAGATTGAGGATTAGAGTAGTCCGTGAGTTGAGTGTCTCTGTTCAGAGAGTTAGACCTGCAAGGAGAAGCCTCATTACATGAGTTAGAGTAAGGAGATTCTGTTACTATCGGAGCTGGAGTAGAAGAAGGCTTGTAGGAGAGATGTTGGATATGTGAGTTGAATGGTTGAGAGAGAGGGGTGATGTCAGATGAGGGAGTGATAGATGAGTGTCCAGAGTGTTCAGATGTTTCTTTGGTTGACCAAGTATCCAAGTGGTGTAAGGTGGGAGAGGGTTTAATATGAGATGGTTTCTTGTTGAATGGAAAAGTATGTTCTACAAATACCACGTGTCTAGAGGTAAAAAATTTATCGGTGGAGGGATCAAGGCAAAGATATGCATGATGAGTACTTGAGTAACCGACAAACACACAGGGACGGGATCGAGGTTCGAGTTTGTGAGAGGTATATGGTCGTAACCATGGATAACAGAGACTACCAAATGTTTTCAAGGATAAATAATTTGGTGATTTCTTGAAGAGAATGAAGTAAGGAGATTGCTTACGAGTGACTGGGGAAGGTAATTTGTTGATGAGATAAACCGCCGCCTGAAATGCTAGTGACCAATATCGAAGTGGAACATAAGCATGATGAAGCAAAGTAAGAGCAGTTTCAACGATATGACGATGTTTACGCTCTGCAGTGCCTACGTGTTCTGGAGTATGAGGAGGGGATTTGAGATGTTGAATTCCACTTTGAGAAAGAAAGTGACCGAGGCCCGTAGCTTCACCACTACCATCTGTATAAACTGTTTTTATTTTTAGTGGAAAAATAGTTGTCGACAAAACATTTAAATTTTTTAAAATGGGAGTAACATCAGATTTATTTTTAAGTGGATAAAGCCAAGTATATTTGGTGAAGTAATCAACAAAAATAACATAATAACGAAATTTGTCAAACGAAATTAGAGGGGCTGGTCCCCAAACATCCATAAACAAAATTTCGAAAGGCTTAGAGCAATTCATTGAAGAAACTCCAAATGGTAGTTTGTGGCTTTTATTACATAAGCAAGCATTACAAGAATTAAAGAGAGGACTAAACTTGGATAATGGTAGTTTATGAGAAGCAACAATTTGATGGAGAGTTCTAGAGGATGGGTGACCTAGACGACTATGCCATAAACTGATGGTTGAAGGTTTAGCATCTGAGATGTTCACTGTGAGGGCTGAATGTAATGAATCAAGTGGTCTACTTGCTGAACTTGGCCACTCATACACGTGTCCTCTACTCTGGCCTCGCACCAAGGATGCCCCCGTAGTTAGATCCTTCACAAGAAAAAAATCAGGAAAGAATTCAATAGAGGCATTATTATGAGAACAAAATTGAGAAACAGAAAGAAGGTTTTTCTTGATATTAGGTGCACACAAAACATTATTAAGTTTGAAAGTGGAATCACGGGATTTAAGAGTAGTAGATCCAATATGAGTAATAGGAACATTATTACCATCTCCAACCATGATATCTTCATTACCACCATACTCAGAGTGAATGGATAAATTTTGCAAATCAGACGTGATGTGATGAGACGCACCAGAATCAACTATCCACCCTTGTTGATTTGATGGGGTTGCATTAGTAGTAAAATTTGCTTGTGGCCATGCAAAGGGTTGTGGACGTGATCTACATACTTTGGCAACATGACCTGGCTTGTCGCATAGTTGACAAACAATTCGAGATTGATTCCTGTTGGTGGTGGAGCGCCAATTTTGATTGGATTGATTTGCCGTAAATCCACGATTTCCATAGGAATTCTGTTGAAACTGATTATTGTTGTTACCACGATAGCCATTATTTCCTCCATTTGTTGTAGTGATTTTGATTTCCATAGGAGTTGATGTTCTTGCTCTTTTTGTTGTACTGTTTGTGTGAATATTGTGCTGTGATGGATGTTTCATCCTTTGCTGAATTGGAGCGCTTGTAATCCAAAAGTTTCTCCAATAACTCCTCAAAAGAGATGGGTGACTCTCTTGCATGAAAGGCAGCCTTGATTTCTTTATAGTCCTTGGTGAGACCATTGAGCGTATGAACTACAATTTCTCCATCACTCAATATATGCCCAATCATAGCAAGATCGTCAATAATAGTTTTAATGGACTGCATAAATTTAGATATACTTTTACCTTCTTGACTAACCTTGGTGAGAGAGTCGATGAGACCAACCATCCGTGTATTAGATTTGTTGGCATAAGTAGTTTTGAGTTTGCCCCATGCTTCCATGGCGGTTTTGCACCGAGTGACAATTGGAGCTGATGGCCAGGTAACAGCTGTTTGGATTCCTAGTAGCGACAATCGATCTTGACGAATCCAAGCTTTGTGTTCTGGATCTTCGAGTGGTGGGCATGGGTATGTTCCATCCAAATATCCCATCAGATCATATCCTAGGAACAAATGTGTCATTTGTGCGCTCCACATCGAATAATTTCCTCCATTGGAGAGTTTTTGTGGAATAAGTGTTGCTGTATTAATTGAGATAACTTGTGAAATTTGAGTAGAGAAGGAAGCTGGGGAATTTTTTTGAGTGCTAGACATAACCGTGACTTCACTTGATTCAGTCATGGTTGAATACTTAAACAAAAGAGATTGAGCTTAGGGCTGTGATACCATAAAAAGCTGATGTGATTAAAGTGGAAATGATGTATTAACTTTGAATATTACATGGCCTTTATATACAATGTAAATAGACTAAGTATAAGGAATGTCAATCCTAAAGATACACAAAATACCATCTAGCCTAATTTATAAGATACAAAGAACATTACAAATACACTTTACATATTTTGCAACCAATGCTAAGGAATAGAATCAGGCACAATATTAGGTATTGCCTTATCAGTTGTCTTATTCTGTATGATGGAAATGCCTGGAAGTTGTCTTTTGATATAGCACTAGAAGCGTTCAAACTAGTGAAAGTGAGGATTTCAATATTATAGTTCAGATTTCAATATTATAATTCAGATTTTCTTTTGAAAAAATAAACTAGTGAAAGTGAGGATTTCAATATTATAATTCAGATGCCTTGGTTGGATTAGTGTTACGAATTTTTGCAGGCGAAACATTATTTGGAGCTGTATTCGCCAAATCAATCCTCAGAATAAGTGTGTTAACTCAAAATAATAAAATTTTAATTAAATTAAGTATTATGTTATAATATTAATTAGTTTAATACAAAGAAAAGGATTTGACACATATTATTGGTGTCTAATAATCTGTGCAAAAATATATTTCACGAATCATTTAAAATTCATAGAATAATACTGTAACACATAATAAAAAATTCTAACGCATAATTTCACACGTTAAATCATGTAAATCATACTTATTTAGTTGGAATTAATTAGTAGAAAAGTTCACGAAAAAAGGAAATAAGACTAAGGCTTGTCGAAACAATTTCCTTTAGGCAATTATTTTGGTCTGTTTGCAGTGCACACAGTTGAACCCGGTAATTTTCCAAGATACAAAGTATCTCTAATTATTTCGAGCATGCCAAATCGACCAACAAAGAATAACACAAAAGTTGAACTCTTCTTTATCTAATATCTTCCGCATATTCGAAATCCAGTCTAACATATATGTCCCTTTCGGATAATGTACAACCCAAGGAACCCCACTCAAAGCCCAAACTTGTCTGGCAAAATTACAAAGTGCCAAACAATGTAAGACATCTTCGGTAGTCTTGACATATTTCGCAAAAACCCTCTTCCAACACCTTTCGATTCATCAGATTAATCCTTGTATGTAACAAATCCTTACAGCCCCGCCAAATAATTATTTTAATTTCATACCCGTTGATCAACATTTCTATTGCTACCCAAAGGAATTGACAAAATGCAGTGACTATCCTCCGGATCAAACATGGAAGTAACCCGAGAAATATCCCATTGTCCTGAGTTACTATCAATCAAAAAGCTCACATTCGGGTCAGGAGAATACGAACCTCAAGGAGTGAACGGCTGAAACGTACGTTCCCTAGGAAGCCAGCGATCACCCCAAATATTCACCAAGGCTCCATTTCCGATTCGTCAACGCATGCCTTCTTCAACAATATACTTTGCTCCCCAAATACTTCTCCACGTGTAAGACGGATTAGAACCCAAAACTGAACGAAGCACATCCGAATTCGAAAAGGCTCACATTCAGGTCAGGAGAATACGAACCTCAAGGAGTGAACGGCTGAAACGTACGTTCCCTAGGAAGCCAGCGATCACCCCAAATATTCACCAAGGCTCCATTTCCGATTCGTCAACGCATGCCTTCTTCAACAATATACTTTGCTCCCCCAAATACTTCTCCACGTGTAAGACGGATTAGAACCCAAAACTGAACGAAGCACATCCGAATTCGGATAGTAATGTGCTTTGAAAATTCGGCTCAATAATTTGTTCGGAGACTCTAAAAGACGCCAAATTTGCTTCGCCAAAATAGCTGTATTGAAAGCAAATATGTCTCCAAAGACAAGACCTCTTAAATCTTTACTACTGCATAATGTTTGCCACTTAACCCAACGTATTCTCCCACCAAAATTTAGTCATCAGCCTCTCAATGTCAGTGATAAAATACCGAGAAAGTCGAAAACAACTCATGACAAAAGAAGGGATAGCTTGAATAACCGCTTTAAGCAAAATCTCTTTACCCCTTTTCGAAAGCCACCTCTCATTCCACCCTTGGAGGCATTTACAAACCCTGTCTCTAATAGTAGCAAAAGCCTCTCGTTTGGATATACCAATCACCGAGGGTAGTCACAAATATTTATTGTGTTTATTAACCACCTCCATAGGAAGATGCGCACATATCGAGTTAATAGTTTCAGTATTTGTGGATTTACTAAAAGCAATACTCGATTTTTGGTAGTTGACAGATTGACCGGAAGCGGCTTCATACATATGAAGGATCTTCTTAACACATACAACCGATGAAATGTTTGCATTGCAGAAGATCATCGTATCGTCTGCAAAAAGATGATTAGAGACTTTAGGAGCTCCCATGACAAACAGCTAATCCAAAAATATTCCTTTTTGATTCCTCTCGCCTAATAAGGGCACTAAGCGCTTCGGCACAAAATAAGAACAGATAAGGAGATAACGGATCCCCTTGTCTGATACCTCTCTCTGGCGTCAGAAAACAAAATGACCCCCCATTTAATACCAACGAGTATATAACCCTCGAAACACAAAGCATAATCAGTTCTACAAAGCGCTTGTCAAAACCCCGTCGAAGCATAACATTACGTAAAAATAACCACTCAATCAGATCATATGCCTTGCTCATGTCGAGCTTAATAGCCATATGCTCTGCCTTACTACGTTTCATATAATGCACAACCTCATACGCAATAAGAATATTATCAGATATAAGCCTCGTAGGAACAAAAAGCTGATTGAGATTCAGAAATAAATATGATTCATATGAGATTTTAGACGGTTTACAATAGCATTCGAAGCAATTTTATAAATCACATTACTAAGACTAATCAGTCTAAACTGGGACATCGAATCCGGATCAGAGCATTTCGGAATACGTACAATATGGGTGAAATTGCAATATGAAGGTAATTCTTTCTGATTAAGAAGCCGAAGAATCCATCTTGTGACGTCTTGTCCCACTAAATGCCAAAACCTTTGATAAAATACTACCGGAAAGCCATCTAGACCCGGCGATTTGAGCTGGTGCATACTATCCAGTGCCTTCTTAACCTCAGCAGCAGTGTACTCTTCTAAAATCAGATAGATTATTTATATCATTCGTAACTCTCGGTTCAATGGCACAGAGCATTTCTTCTAACTCATCAGTCGAAGGGGTCTTGAAGTAAAAATGTTACAAAAATAATCTAACACAATTTCCTCCAGCTCGACTTCTTAATCGCACCAAACACCATCTGCATTACGAAGCCCATAAATAGTGTTCTTCTTACTCCTCGAAGTGGCTTTAGCATGAAAGAATCTAGTATTTTTATCCCCTTCTCGTAGCCAATGGGCTTTGGCACGTTGCCTCCACATCATTTCTTCTTTATCCATCAAGTCATCCAACTCTTTGGTAAGTTCCTTTATTTCCAAGCTAACAGCATAAGTAATAATCTCTTTCTTACGAATGACTATTTCTCTTTTAGTTTAGCAACTTGTTTTTGAACTCCACCAAAAGAAGTTCACTCCAAGTTAATAGACAGATCTTGCAATTATCCAACTGACTCAATTGATGTGTCAAATCTTCCAGTCCCATACTAGCATACCAATTTTTTTCAATAATTTTCGCACAATCCTCGGATTTAAGCCACATGGCCTTAAACTTGAACCCCCTATTTGGCCTTATCCGCTTAGAAAAACTCCGGCTCTTCAATTCAATAAGGATCGGAATGTGATCACAACCTAACGTATCCAAATGAACCACATGGTGATCCGGAAAAAGCCCCAACCAATCTGAATTTCTGCACGCTCTGTCAATACGCTCCCTGGTTGTAAACGGAAATCTTCTCTTATTAGACCAAGTATATGGGTAACCTACAAAGCCCAAATCATTAAGACCAGCATCCCGTAAACATTCGCTAATGTCTTGAATATCACTAAAAGAAGCTAAATGTCTACTACTCGTTTATGAAATTGATAGCATGGCGTTAAAATCCCCTGCACAAAGCCAAGGCTTGTTTGACAATGTAGCCAATTTACGTAATAACTGCCAAGATCTATGTCTAAGAGTATAATCTGGATCCCCATAAAACCCGGTAAATCTCCAACTAGTAATAGAATCATCCTCATATACACTTCAACATCAATATGATTAAAATACAAACTTTGCAAAACAACATGCAAATCCTTCGGCCATAAAAGAGCCAAACCTCCCGATAAACCCCTAGAGTCGTAGACTCAAAACAAACACCATTCATATTTAACTTCATCTAAATAACCTCAAACTTTCTGGCGGATATTTCTTTTTATCATTTTCTAAGCTTATTAGTCTTTTTAATGAAGTCTTGAGATTTGTGATAGAGATGTTTTTTTTATTCTTATTTCTTTTTTGGTCAACTAATTAATTGTGTTAAGGATGGTCTATTGTCTTGAAATTGCTCATTTTCAAATCGGTTATATTGAACATTATGCATTTCATAGGGGGTAAATTGCCATTAACTTCGGAGAAAAATGGGGTTTGGTATGAAAGTTGCAACAAAAACTTAAACTGTGGTGTCAAATTTGCATTTTCGTGTCCAATGTTACCAAAAGTTGCAAGGTGGTCTATCTTGTAGTACCAAAAAAAACAAATTTCCCCTTATTTTTAATACAAGATACACTGTTTTGTGCGTTAATAAACTCGCCCCCAAAAACTTCGAATCCTGGATCCGTCCCTGATCTTCTCCATTGATTTCGGCCACATTTGCTTACACTCAGCTAAGTCGTGCTCGGCTTATGCATTAGTGTGTTTTGATCTGCCTATCGCACGATGGGGGGAATTTTGTATTTGGTGTGGCGGCGAAGTATTTACTGCGTCGATATGCCATGTACCAAAGACTATTGATTTTCGTCGATGAACTAATGACGTTGATGGTGCAATGTTGTTCATCGAAAGACTATTTGATAATTGTAATTCATGGTACAAACATCGTCATAACATTATCTCTATCTCTATCTCTATCTCTATTTTATTATATTATATTCTACTATTATAAAAATATGAATATTTCTTAACTTTTTTGTGCGGATTAAAATACCCCTATATAATTTAAAAGGCATAAGAATTTAAACTCTAAGAAGTATAGTTAGATTAGTAGACATTCAAAGTTAAAAGACTTAACCTTATACGTACAATTCTAACTAAAATGTTTTCATAGGCAAAATAAACTTAAAAATAATAGTTAGATTATAAATTACAAGGTATTACTAAATTATAGTTTTTGAAAAAGTCTAAAATGAATTATATAGAAAATAAAATTATTTATAATACTTTATAGTTATAATAATATTTCTATTTATATAATTTTGTGATACTTTCGATTTTTCTGTTAATACCTATATTTATAATATATTTGTGCATCGTATTGCATGGAAAAAAATCAATAGAGCGTGCATCTTCCTAGTAAAACAAAAAATGTTAAACTATATAGTAAAAACTTCGTTTCATTTGCATACAATAGAATCTTACTTCAACAATTTGCAAGTGAATATCACAAAGTTTCTCTTACTTAAATAATGCAATAGACGTTTAGGGAAATTATATAACACATGCTTGAGAGTTTATACAAATAACAGAAGGAATCAGTATCCATAAAGGCTCTTACCTTTTTTGTTAATGTGTTGTGGAGAGTAATGGACAATTAATTTGAATATTTTCTTTTATTCAACAGATGAGCCTATCACATACTCTCCGTCTTTTTTTATTTTTGTTTCTATTTTCTTTCTGGGATGTCCCGAAACAACACTCCCTTTCATAATATGAAATTCTTTTTCTGAAAAATATTATTTTGCATAAAGTAATGATTTGACAACACTAATTTTGTACCACTACTTTTAAGGTCACTAGAAAAGTACACGTGCGTTGCACGTGACTAACTAATTTTCTCAGTTAATTTTTTACTAAATCACTTAATTATTATGTTGTTACAAAGAAATTAAAGGTTGAGATCATAAATACCTAAATCAAAAACTTGAAAATTAAAAATGAACTATAATTACTAAGTATTTCTAGCCTAAAACTACATGTCTATACATATATTATTCTAAACTTATCATTTGAACGAATGAACAACATCAATTTTTTTTCTTGACCTTGATATTTCCATCTAAACCATTTTCACTGTTTCCCTTTTTTATTTATCGATTTCATCAGTTTTACCGGTTATACATGTCTTTTACTGAATTCATTCATTTTCAATTACATGCTTAATCCATTTTTTAACCAATTGGACCCGATGTTACCAATTTTTCTCAATTTTGCCGAGTGAGCCTATTTTATCGATTTTAACCCGATTTTTCACTGAGTTTATATTTTATTTTTGTTATTTTAGCTTATTCTTTCACCGATTTCATCAGCTTTTACATTGAGCTTGCCATTTATTTTTTGTTATTTTAACCCGTTCTTTCACCGATTTCATCTATTTTTGTGGTTTATCTCATTTGATTATCATCACATATTCTCTCCAGTTTAACCCAATTTTAGTTGATTTAACCTATTTTCTCAACTATTTCACCTTTTTTTTTGTCTATTTAATTCAATTTTTTCTTCTTGTTATTTCATCGGTTTGATCCTTTTTTTTATCCCGTGTTTAGCCAATATCATTCACTTTTTTACTGATTTACCCGACTTTTGCCACTTTACCCCATTTTTTTATCGATTGCACCATCTTACCCGTTTTCAACGATTTTAACCATTTATATATTTTGATTTTTTTTGGCTTAAACCATTTATAAGTTTTTCAGTTAACTAAATAGTACTTTGTTTTATTCATATAGCACGAATGTGACATAATTTTATTTTTTGATGTTCTATAATATTTTTAAGGTTCTTTAATAAGTGATAATTTCTTAAGAAATATTTCACCCGCTTTTACATTGAGTTTACCATTTCGTTTTTGTTATTTTACCCGTTCTTTCACCGATTTAATGTTTTTGTGATTTATCCCATTTGTTAATCAATTCACCCATTATCCCCGGTTTAACCCAAATTTAGTTAATTTCATCCTACTTGTCAATCATTTCCTACATTCTCTTTGGTTTAACTCAATTTTAGTCGATTTTGCTTATTTTTTTGTTGATTTAACATATTTTCTCACATATTTCACATTCTTATGCCAATTTAACTCATTTATTTTGCTCTTGTTCTTTTTTCGATTTGATCCTTTTTTGTCTTATTATCCCGTGTTTAGCTGATATCAAATTTTTTTATCAGTTTTACCCGTTTACCCCGTAGTTTTATCAATTGCAACATTTTTGTTTTGCTTTAACTCATTTTTATTCTATCTAACACATGTTCCCATTGATTTTACCATTTTTTGTATCATATATTTTTAATCGAATTTCATATGTTTCACCGATATTAATCATTTCTATGTTTTGACTTTATTTGGCTTAAGCCAATTTTTTGGTTAACTAAATGGCAAAAATTCAATTTTGGTACCATAGAATAGGCCCAAGTCCATTTTTCATACCAAAATATCAAAAATCATACTGCCGTTAGTTTTTTAACGGAAGTTTAGCCTCCTCCGTTAAGTCAAAAAAGAGGTGAGAAATGCAATTATTAAAAATTAGGCAGGGGTTTTTTGCAATTATCGTCTTCTTCTTCCTCCTACCATACGACCGCGGGCTCCGGTGGCTTTTGGTCAAAATTGGTTGAGGGTTTTTGTTCCCCTTGTCGTGGAGAACTCGTACATATAAAGATCTTTTCAATCCGTTGAATAATCTATTCGAATTTTGAGTTCTAATTTTCGAATTATAGGTCAAAATTTTCGAAATTTCAAATCGTGATTTCTTCTTCGATTCTTAACCAAACTTCGTGATTCTTGTTGCAGTAGTTTCCCCTGACCGTGGGCATCATTTTCCATAGGTTTATTGTAGCTGCCGTTGACGGTTAAGCTCCGCCCAGTGGCGGCGCGTTTTCGGCCTAAACCCTAATTACGCTGAAAAAATGCGCCTCCCCTGCTCCACCGTCGACGGCCGCTGCAATTACACCATGGGAAATGTTGCCCATGACAAGAGGAACAAAACCCCTCAACCAATTTCGTCCAACATGCCACCGGAAGCCGGCGATCATACATAGGAGGAAGAAGGCAATAATTGCAAAAACACCCTGCTCAATTTTAGACAATTGCATTTCCCCCCTATTTTGTTTCAACGGGTGACACGTGGCAGTTCCGTTAAGTAAACTAACGGAAGTATGATTTTTGAAACGTCTATTTATTCTACGGTATGATTTTCATTCGATTGGTATGAAAAATGGACTTGGGAATATTCTATGGTATGAAAATTGAATTTTTGCCTTAACTAAATAGTAGGAGTACTGTTTTTTTTTTATTCATATAGCACGAACATGGCATATTTTAGTTAGGTTCTATAATGTTTTTGAGGTTTTTTAATAAGTGATAATTTCTTAAGTGATTTCCAAATAACTATCGATTTCACCCGCTTTTACACTGAGTTTACCAATTTTTTTGTTAGTTTAACCCGTTCTTTCACCGGTTTCACCCGTTTTTTGTGGTTTATCCCATTTATGAATCGATTCATCCACTCTCTTCGGTTTAAACCAATTTTAGTTGATTTTATATCATTTGTTAATCAATTCACCCATTCTTCATGTAATCCAATTTTATCTATTTTATTTCCTTTTTTGTTGATTTAACCTTTTTTCTCACCTATTTCACCCTTTTCTTTTTGCCAATTTAACTCGTCTTTGTTTTCTTGTTAACTCATCTTTTTGTTCTTGTTCTTTTATCGAGTTGATCCTTTTTTCTTCTTGTTATCCCGTGTTTAGCTGATATCATTCAATTTTTACCAGTTCTAACTGTTTTTTGTCGGTTCACCATGTTGTGTTATCAATTGCACTACTTTTTCTGCTTTAACTCGTTTTTCTTTTATCTAACCCATTTTTTTTATTGATTTTATCATTTTTATTATATATTTGTTAATCGAATTTCACCCGTTTTCACCGATTTCACCATTCCTGTTTTGACTTTTTTTAATTATTAGTTTTGCAGTTAACTAAATAGTACATTTTATTAGTCATATAGCATGAAGGTGGCAATTTTTTTTCTTTTTGAGGTTATTTAAAGTTTCCAAGGTTCTTTGTGTGATAATTTCTTAAATTTTTTTTGAAGAGATATCAATTTCACCACTATTATACTAAGTTTTCCTTTTTTTTTTGTTAACACCGATTTCACCGGTTTTTTTAGTTTATCTCATTTGTTAATCAATTCACTTATTCTTCCCGGTTTGACCCAATTTTAGTCGATTCTATCTAATTTGTTAATCAATTCTCCCATTATATGCGGTTTAACTCAATTTTAGTTGATTTTACTTTCTTTTGCTGATTTAACCTATTTTATTGATTGATAAGAAAATGAGGCTGAATTTAATGAAATTAAGTCTTACTATGTTTGTTGTGATTCTATAGTTGGTGGATCAAATATGCAATTTTATGTATGACAACAAAGACCGTCTTTGTCGACAACAAATCCTGAATATCGAATATAGTAATTATTTAATTAATATCGAAGATAGTAATTATTTTAATACAATAGTGTTTATATTAAAGTAGTTTTCTTATTCATGTAGAAATATGATTATTCAATTATTTTATTGTATTTACTATTATTTTGATACAACATTGTTTATATTAAAGTAGACTTCTTTTTCATGTAGAAGTATGATTATTCAATTATTTTATTTATCATTTAAGTAGGGGTATATTAGTCATCACTAAAAATATTAAGTAGGGATATATTAGTCATCACAAAAAAGGGAAGAAAATTTCTTGACCAACCCGTACTTTTATATGTATGTAGATAGATAAATGTAAGGATGCCTCAAAGTTCAACCGATTCAACTTTTACCTAAAATTTCATGCCAAAACTCAAGGGAGCAAATGAAAAGGGACGGAGGAAGTAATTACGAGCAAATAACATTTTACCTCAATATACCTTCTTGAATTGATGGAGATCCTAGGTTTTTTCATATTAAGAGAACGATAACTTTCCATGAGGTCCTTGGCATGAGAAAGGCAAATTAGTGTATAGAACAGAGATGTACCTATACTCGCATTAGGCAAATAAAGTAGCATTAATTGGTACTAAAAACACTAACCTAAGTCGTATTAAATAAGTAATAAGTTTATAGCCAAATTTTGGTAGCTTAAACTAAGTTTCACAAATGCAAATACAACATACTTGTGAATGTACAACGAGGGATCAATAATAAAATAAGTATATACATGTATTTACCTTGTGATGGAATACTCATAATCAAACCAAGTCTTATAGACAATCTCATCCTAACGCTCAAGTTTTGATATTATTTACATGTTCATCACTTTATGATAAAATTTTACAATAGTACATTTGTCAATGACCTTTACTTAAACAACCTACACATTTGTGATGATATCCAGGTGATCAGTTGATCTTATTTGGTGGTTTGGTACAAGTGCGTGTTCTGACTTTGGACTAATGTCGCCATTTTCATCATTCGAGTCCATGGTTGATACAGGAACTACTGTGCTAGAACGAGGATTTCCCGTTTTATTTGGTGATCCATCTTCTTCTTGGTACTTACTTGAGCGGAAAGAGTCGGGATCTCTTTGATCAAAGTGTTTGCATATCGCGCGAGCTTTTGACCAACTTGTTTCACTAGAGTTTGAGATGATTCTCTGAACAAAATCTCTGTTCTTGTACAAAAAAGCGGCCATAAAAACAAGAAGGCAAATTGTAGTAATTCCCCCAGTAATGCCAAAAAGTGCTGCAAAATTCGTCAATGTAGCTTTTTTAAAGCTATCCGGTCCATTATTTAATTTATTGTTCATCCATCGCTCCTCAATTTCCGATAACCTGTGGTTCTCTGTCAACTTGATCACCGCGCGAGAAACATCAGCAACTAATGGTGAGCCCTTTTGAAAAGCCTGTTGAATGAAAATAATTTATTATGAGATAATGATCAAAATGAATTGTGTATGTCTTGAAAAGAAAAAAAGAAGCTTACAAAACCAAACCCCTCAGTAGAAATAGTTTTGCCAATTGTTCTGTACTTATTGGGGAACTTGGATAAGAAGAGATTTGCATTAGGCTTCACAGTGTAAAAACCTGATATGCCACCTTTTTTACTTCCTTTTGACAAATCTTCATCAACATCCATCACAGAATCGTAAGTCATGATCTTGGACTTGTCGAATCCCTGCTCTTGCAAGAAGTTAACAATGAAAGAGCCTTTGCGACATCCAACATAATCATGTTGCGGCATACCTGGTCGAAGACTTTCTGATGTTAGTCTTGCTGAGAGGTTTGCTGTGTATGTTGAGTTCAATATCAGCACAACAAACATCCACACAACTACAACAAGCCGAGCCAAATTGCTCACTATTATTTCCCCTGCAATTGTATATATAAATTAATTAATGACATTATTATGAAGCACAATAATATATATAATGGGAAATCTAATGAATGATCTTTGATTTTTTAACTAATTAATGAAGAAGAAGGTTACTCACTCTGTGCATATACTACTGACATAAAGGGAAAATATAAAATCATTCCAGCATGTTGTGCAGGGGGGCCCCTATATGCATTGTTCAACCTATGTTCAAGAATCCACACGACGACACCGGTGAAAATAAAGAGGGCCATAGTAGTTAACCATAAACTTGTCTGAAATGGTTCCAAGAAAAACCAGATGTTTTTATCTTCGATCTTCACTATCATAGTTATCCCACCTGGAGCAAATGGTAGAGTGAAATCAACATAATTTAATCTTTTTGTTGTGACTGTAAAGTCCCCCACAGCAGCATCATATTTCTAAAACATCAACCAAAAGAAACAAGAAAACAGTGTAATGAGAAATAGGCTAAAAATCAATCAAATCAAAGTCGATTAGTATTCTTGGGTATGATTTTTACCTGAAGATAAACTTGAGACAACATCTCATCGTAGCTCCTTGACGATCCATTAAATGTTTCAAACGGAACATACTCATATGGCACAACATATGGCAGAGCCGCCATGACCGCATTAAACATATCTATGTAGAATCCACTAACTTTTGAAGCATTAGTTTGAGGGTCTTTTCCTACTTTAACAAACTCTATAAAACCAGCAGCTAATGGCACTCCAACTCTAAGTTTCTTAAACGGCACAACTATAGAGTCTCCAGGAAACACAATATTCTTCAACATTTTACTCGAAGAACTAGTAATGTTCACATCTCTTTCACTTAAGATTCCATCATCAGGTGTCCATATACCTACCTCTCTCTCTCCTTTCCCAATCACATTTAGTATTTGAAAATACGAAGATTCTAGTTTTCCATTAACAAGACGGAACTCTCCATCAAGTCCCTGAAATGTAACCTCCGATAAGGCCTGTTGAAGGCTTGGTCCTGTTTTTGAAATTTCAACATCAAATAGATTTGTACTTGTGTTCTGCAAAGAACTAATTTGCTCTTTGAATTGAACTCTTTCAGCAGCCATAGCCAATGCCCACATGGCATTGTATGCCCAAATACCATATAGGCCAAACTCTGCTTGTGGAAAGCCATGATTATCTTGAATGAACTTCTTTTTCCACCTTTTAGCAGTGGAACTGAGCTTTTGAGAATTTGGGATCATAGGTTTTACACCTAGAACTCCTTCCATCGCCTCGATAACATGTGAATCCAATGAGAAAAGTAAATCCATCACCCCACTAGTTACAATCCAGGCATAACCTTCTGTCATCATTCCGGCTTCCTTCACTTTGAGAAATAATTTAGAGGCAAGAGAACTTGAAATGTGCACCACAAACACACTTATCTGCATTGTTTTCATCTTATATAGTTCTTGAAGCATGAAATCATCGGTTGCTGCGACAGGAATTATGCTTCTGTATGAAACGCGGGCATTCACGTCTTGCAGTGCATTCATTAGGTAGGGATATATGTCGTTTCCGTAATCTGATTCTTCATGTATAAGAATAACTTGAGTCCGACGAAAGTATTTAACAATGGCAGCAATGGGACCAACTTGGGCTTCATCAGTTATGGTTGACTGAACAAAATAAGGAGTTTGAGGATAAATAGAAGGACTTGTTGCAGAGAATGAGATGATTGGAACGTTTGTTCTATTTCCAAGGCCAATCACAAAGGTTGATTGTGCAGATTTTTGAGGACCAATTATTGCATCAACTTGTACATCCTTTAATAAACTGAGAGCTGCATCGGTTTAAGATGGTTCATATGAATAATATAGCTAGCAATCAATAAAATGGTCATTAGAACAATTAGATCTAGTAGGAAATAGATTAAAAAAATAGAGCTAATGCCAATATTTCCCCTGTGAAATAAATAATGTTCAATTTATCCCCTGTTATTTGAAAAAGAGTATTTACCCCCTGTGAAAATTTTAAATAAGCAATTTACCTCCTTCAACCGAAAATTATAACTCACTTGCCGAGATTGAAAGTGGCATGAAAAGTGTGATTGTAAACAGGGGTAAATATTTATCATAACACGGGGTAAATTGTCACATTTATTTGTAAAACCTTTTTTTTAGTTTGGTGGTATGAAATGTTAATTTATTAAAAAAAAAAAACCTCATATGAAATTGTTGGTTAATTTGCAGCTAACTATATAGTTGTGGAGCTAATTACCATTCAAATGCAATTAGAGTCAGCGAAGACATGTTACTAAAGTAGAGAGCAGAGAAGGAAAGAAAAAAAAAATGAAGGGAAAAAAAAAAAAAAAAGGTAAGGCCATCTTCAACCGTAGGCCTTGCCCTCTTGACCTCCATTTTGCCCACTTGTCCTTTCGAGGGAAACCTGTTTCCATTTAATTCCATTTCAAAACTTTTCTCACTCTAATTTAATAATAATAATAATAATAATAATAATAATAATAATAGCAATAATAATAATAATAATAATAATAATAATAATAGCAAAACTGAAAGTTTGTGGTCGATTTTGACTAGTGACAAAACCTGGGGGCTGAATATGGAAATTACTCATCTTCCCCACCATAACTTCACGTAAAGAAGTGGTTTAAGGAAGAAACCCAACTTTGAATTCCACCAAATTAACTCAAATCTCACCAAATTAAATCGTCAACTAGCAAATTCGAGAACATAAAGAACTGAAATCAACAACAATTAATTTATATATATAACATATATACCCAAAAAAAAAAAGCTCGTCACCCGTGGGCAGTGGCGGAGCTAGACGTTATTTGTTGGGGGGCGAGAATTTTTTGTTGTAATACACCAAAATTTTATATACATATTTTGAGAGGAAAAAATACTTTTGATACAAAACTTTAGTCCAATAAACACATTTGGTACCAAGCTTTTCAGAAAAATACATTTCATACCATGATTCTTACCCTCTTGACACATTTAGTTGCCGTCAATTTTCAGACGAAATTCAGCACGTGCCCGCTAAGTTGACAATGGGAGGGAAAACGAGTACGGGTTTTAAAGACCACCATTGTTAACATACCAGGCACGTGCTGAATTCCGTCCGAAAATTGATCAGGTAAACTAAACGTGTCAAGAGGGTGTGAATCATGGTATGAAATATGTTTTTTCAAATTAGTATCAAATGTGTTTTTTGGACTAAAGTTTGGTATCAAAAGTATTTTTTCCTCCATATTTTGATATAACAGCATAAAATAAGTTAATTTCAAGTAATACAAAAAACTAAATTATTTCTACTTATTTAATCAAAAAATTTAAATTCTATCATATACAAATGAATATATAAATTTCCAATACCCAATTTTAGTTGTTTTCAAACACAACCTTTTCAATAATTTTAAAAATATATAAAATAGTAATATATATACACTACACATGCATGTACTATATTCACTGAGTATATACATAAAGAAAAGAAGAAGATTGAAAAAGGTGCAGAAATATAAAGTTAAGCTTAATCCAGGTTTCAGTTGTATTTAAACACAACCTTTTTAATAATTTTAAAAATATATAAAATAGTAATATATATACACTACACATGCATGTACTATATTCACGGAGTATATACATAAAGAAAAGGAGAAGATTGAAAAAGGTGCAGAAATATAAAGTTAAGCTTAATCCAGGTTTCGAACCTACGACTTAAAACTGAAAAGTCATTGTGGCACTCCCACCTAGTGAGCTAACAAATTAGCTTTTGAAATTTATGCTAATGGGTAATATTAATAAAATAAAAAAATCTTTTTCTTGGGGGGCGACCGCCCCCCCTGGTCTCAAGGTAAGTAAATAAATAAATAAGATGACTTTTTACGAAGTTTTCTATAAGATTAAATTCTTACAGATTTGATATGAATCTTGAGATTACATTCTTCTGAGTTTTATATAAGATTTTATCGGAACGACTTATTTCTAAACTTATATTCAACAATATATTTATTAATTTAACTAATACATTCTAATTTGAGTATTTTGATTTATTATTAATCACGTATTTGCATGTTTATTATATAATTTATATAGAGAATTTCACTTTTGGTACCACAAGTAACCCTAATTTAAGGTTACGATACCATAACTTTAAAAACATACATATTTGGTACCGACACATTTGGTACTTCCGTCAATTTTTGGACGGAAATTCAATTTCGGACGAAAAGTTGCTGGAAAATTTGCTGGAAAATTTGCATAATTAGTCCTATAGTTATAGGTTGCCGCCAAAATTTGTCCCACATATTATATGACTGGTAAATTTACCCCAAAGTTCACAAGTTTTATAAATTTTATATATTATTATTATTATTAAATTTTTTAATATTATAAGATTATATATATAATTTATATAAACTAAATAATATTTTATCTAAAATCTAATAAAATATAAATTAATTTTTTTAATTTCGAAAAATAATATTTAAACTAATTAGAATTTATATATAATATATATAAATTAAAGTATAAAAAATCTAAAAAAATAAATATACTTATTAAATTAAAAAAATAAAAAAAATATTTTAAACTAATTAAATTTAGTGTTTTTTATTTATTTATTTTTTTAAGTATAATAAATTTAATAATTAGAACTATTATTATATATATAATTTTCATAAGATTTTTTTCAGGTTTTATAATAAATATTATTTAATTTGTATATATTATTATCTAATTAGTTTAAAAGATTTTTTTTTCAATTTAAAAAATTAATAAGTTTAATTGATATTTATTTTTCAAAATTTATATAAAATATTATTTAATTTATATGTGTTACATGTAAAATCTAATTAGTTTAAATTATTTATTTTGAAATTTAAAAAATCCATTAAATTTAATTGATATAATTTTTTTGGATTTTATATAAAATATTATTTAGTTTATATATATCATATATAAAATATAATTAGTGTAAGAGATTTAATAATTATAATATCTAAAATTTATAAATAAATTTATAATTAATTATATTGCGATTGGGACTGTCAAACTTGTGAATTGTTGGGTAAATTTGTCGGCCATAAAATATGTGGGACAAAGTTTGGCAATAATCTATAATTATAGGACCAATTCTGTAAATTTTTCATCAATTTTCCGTACAAAAATTAAAGGAAGTACCACATGTGTCGAGGATAGTTAACATATGGTATCAAATGTGTATGTTTTTAAAGTTATGGTGTCGTAACCTTAAAATAGGGTTACTTGTGGTACCAAAAATTAAATTCTCTCATAATATATAATACACATAGGGCTGTCAATGGGCCGGACTCGGATCGGATCAGGGATATCCGGATCCGAGTCCGATTTCCATGTCTTCCCAGTAGCAACCGGATCCGAATCTGGTGGATATCCCGGATCCGGATAATTTATCCGGATCCATTTAGCATATTCAACAACAATTTTTTTCTTTCATTTTCCTTCAAATTATTTGTAGATTCCACCACCATAAATAAATATGTAATATTTTGCTTATTTCATCAAAACTATTGTCTGAAATTGTAAAAGATGGAATATGGTGGACAAATATAAACGATAAAAATTAGAACAAAGGAATAAACAAAAAAAGATAGAAACTGGGAAAAAGAAGAAGAAAACCAATATTGAGTAATGGAAGAGAAGAAAAAATTTGTAGGAAAAAATAGTGGGACGTTGGCGGCTACTACATAGATGAATGGTTAGGGTTCTGATTTTTGTTATTAAATAACATAAATTAATATGTTGTAGGCCCAATTAGTTACCATATCAGTCCAACATCACCTCTCATGCATTTTTTTAAGATTATTTTAATATAGTAAAAGATTTTAGTGGAACATAGATAGTTTTATATATTTTTATTTTGGTTTAAATACATAATATATAGACAACATATAGTAATATATATCGGATACGGATCTGTAACGGATCGGATCATCCTAGATCCATATTCGCTCCATATAATTCGGATTACAGATCTTCTTAATCGGATCAGGTCCATCGGATCCCTAATCGGACAATTATCCTAATAAATCGGACCGGATTCAGATCGGATCCGGATTGAAATCCGCCCCATTGACAGCCCTAAATACACACATGAACGTTCTAATGTAATTGATGAATATTGAATATTTTTTAAAATTTTCTTTTCACTAAATCGAATTTTTTAATTTTAAAGTAATTAGTTTTATATTGACTACTATTATAAAATACATTTCTCAGATAGATACTACGAAGAACAACTTAAAGGTGAAAACCAAGTAAAATAAGTGTTGAATTGTACATCGTCGCTTGATGGGAAAAAAAAAATCAAGTATGTTGGTTTTCCAATTAGGTCCCGAATTCAAAAGAAATAGAAGAATTTGGCATGAAAGAATTTGATTTGAGTTGTTTTCAGAAAATGAGTAAATATCTATATTTCTATAAATTCCTTTTATTGATTCTTGCAAAAAAAAAAAAAAATCAATAAGCCAATAATGTTTGTCAAAATTGAGCTCGAGTGGGTGTGGGAAAACTCTACCCTGAAAGTTAACTACTGAATTAGGAGAGTTTAAGCTCATATAAATTACACATCAATATACCAACTATCTATATGTGGGGTAAATGTCTCATATATTTCAGTTAAGATCAAAACATTCCATCACACTTCTGTAATCAACGCCCATGTGCATGACTAAGTATGTGGTGTTTTCTTTTGATACCAATCATATATTGGGAGAACTCTACCCCAAAAACTAGCTATATATTGAAGTAGGAAAACACAAGTCAATATAAACCCTATATCAATATCGAGATTGCTACAAAAAACTAGTTCTTGTCATGTTAAAAAAACATCGAAAAAATATCTAGATCGCTACAAAAAAAAATTCGGCCCCAAAATAAATGCTCTAGCTTAGCCCCAAAATACTAACATAGAATTTTTCAATCTAGATATTGATTATCCTATGAAGTTGACGAAGTCATAAAATTAACACACAAGGGAACGGATATATACGCATACCAGAAGCTGCAGCATCAATTATTTGCCCATTTGAGTCCCTTACATGAAGAACAATTTTTGCACTGAAATTTCTGTCGATTGAATAATAATCAGATAGAGCTAGGGACAAACTAGTATTTCCTATACGACCGACCAGTGAATCCAAATCAAGAACTACACCAACGTTAACTAATGTAGTACTACTACTATTGTTTTGTAATTCTGATTGAGCATCAATGCACAAACAGAAAAACATACTCAGTATACAGACATATAAACTTGACAACATTTTCTAAGTAAAATCTTATGCACTACTATTTCTTCCATTGTGCAAAGCAAATCAAGACCTCTTTTATAGTATTCTTTTTTTGGCAGTACGTAGAGAATTATTGCAAAATGAAAATTTCTATGAACTTGAGGGGGTCTTGAATTGGGAGTGAATAGCAAATTAACTCCCTGTGTTATTCTAAATAGGCAATTTAACTCCCTGTGATAAATAAAAGGGCAAAATACCTCCCTGTGATATTCTAAATAGGCAATTTAACTCCCTGTGATAAGAAAAATGGCAAAATACCTCCCTGTGTTTTTATAAAAGAAGCACATTGCCTCCCTCTAAATTGCTCATTAATTCATATCACAGGGAGTTAAATTGCTTATTATTTATTTCATAGGGAGGTAAATTGCCTATTTTTATATCACAATGAGATAAATTGCTCATTATTTCATTTCACAGGGAGTTAAATTGCCTATTTTTATTTCACAGGGAGGTAAATTGCCTATTAGACATATCACAGGGAGTTAACTTGCAAAAAACCCCTTGAATTGGTAAAAGGGTTCAGAGTGTGACTTTTCTACGTTGTGACTTTTGAGTTGGGAAAGCCCCGAGATTTTGGAATTCTTTTTTTTTTTTTTTTTTAAAAAGGTAAAATTATCTATACCTTATCCTTGACCCCGAATCAAATTTCATTTATTTCGGAGTGGATCTTATTCTAAATTGAAAATTTGGAGTCCATTGAGTTTTGTCCTGATTTGGTTGAATTTTCATTTTTTTTAATTCGTTATTTTTTTCTTTCAAATTTTAGCAAATATTTTCTTATACAATATGTTTGTTAACGTCACATTTTCAATTAACTTAGCTTACGTGTTCAAATTTTTTTCATAATTCACTAAACTCCTCACATAAAATATTAACTCTAACTCGACACATTTAACCACTTAGTTCAAATTATTTAACAAATAACGTTATAACAACGGAGGAATTGATATTAATGTGGAATAATTAATGTTGTTAAGTGAAAACATGTTTAAATATAAAATCATTGATGAAATATCAACTTTGTTGTTGTTCAATTTATGATAACTTATTATAGTATTAATTAATGTTACATATATATATATATATATATATATATATATATATATATATATATAATCGAATTTGGTTGTTTAACGGATCATACTGACTTAAATTTATATTCAATCCATGAATTATATCTCTCATAGAATAAAAGTCATAATAAATTAAGTCAGTAAATCATACTTTTATCACCAATTTTAAAGTTCAAATACAGATCTATACAAATAATATATTTATTGTAATTATATCTTAACTAAATAATTATGTATCCCAATTAGAATCTAATTAACTCCGTAACGGTTAAATGTATGAATTGAATGCCTTATGGGAGTTTGAGTGATTTCCAAACGTGAATGATGGTTAGTACGTATAATTACACTAAACTGGAATGGTTTAAATATGCTCTTTATATATCTTTATTTGTATAAAAAAATATTATTCCATTAGTAGTATATCACATCTCATAATTATTTGGCTATTGAAATAATGTTAAATATATATAAGGACTCTGCCTTTCAATGAAAAATGAATTGAGAAGGTAAAAGTTTTATTTCATATATGAAAAGTCACTTATTTGATTGTCATGCATTTTTCTTTTTCTTTTTCTTTTTGGCTAAATCATCCTAGTCTTTTTTCGCCAATTAAAAGAACACATGATGGTTTTCTTTATTATTACAAATAAAACAAAGAGTAACCGCAAAAGACTTGGAGAGACATATTTACAACAATATATCTCGTTCTAGCAAATGAGGTCATTGTCTGTTGGTAAGACTGAGATCCAAAAATCAAGAGGTTTTGAGTTTAACTCTCACTAATTTATGTTTTTCTCCTAGTTTAATACTCATGTTTGGTGATTCTATTTCTTTGTAATTTGATTGTAATTCAATATATTTCTAATTCAGTGATATTAATGTAATGATTACTTTTTTCATAAAAGAAAAAAAAATTCTCCTTCTAGTCCATAATTATTTTTTCTTTAAAATTACATCATAAAATATTGAATGATGTAACCGCATATTAGATCAGTTCAAAAGAGCTGAATTATCTTACTTCCTCCGTCTCATTTTTTTTATCCGTAGCTACAGTTGACCAGTTAATTTGATTAAATTTATAAAAATTATAATAAATTATTTAATTAATATATTTCGCTAATAGTTGACAATATCATATGACACCATATATATTAATATTTAAAAAGTTTAATACACAAAAAATGTGAATAATTTAGCATGATAAGTCACTTAAAAGATTGAAAAGTTTGATAGGACATTATAACTAATGGAGTAAAAATAATGGGACGGAGGGAGTACAATTTGTAGTTAAATTTAAATTTTAGTTAAATATATATTGTGGAGAGAATCTACAGTTTGACCGTTATCGAGGAGATAAATGTCATTCCCCGTGTAGTACATACGTTAAAAGAAAAACGAATTGAATCACACTTTTGGTCGTCCTTATGGACAATTTTTTTTCATATTCGTCTCTCTAAATTTTTCATAGTAAATTCGTCCCCTCTTAATTTTTTGTAGCAAATACGTCACTTTTATCAATGTAGTGTAACATATTGGGTTTTTGGCATTTTGCACCCTAAAAATATAGGGTTTTGGCACTTTGCACCCGGACTCAAAATTTTTGGCACTTTACATCCTGGAAATATAATTTATTTGGCACTTTGCACCATAGTGTGTGTTTTGGTGAGAAGATTTCCATGTAGGAAGGGTAGAATTGTCATTTTCAAATTTTTTTGGAACTTTGCACCTTGAAAATATAAAATGTGGCACTATGAACCCTAAAAATATAGAATATTGGCACTTTGCACCCTGAAAATATAAACTTTTTGCATTTCTCACCCCGACTTAGAAATTTTGGCACATTTTTTTTATTTTAACTACATGTGAGTCTTATAACAATAATATCATGCAATATAATAAGGTATTAGATATGTAAATATATTTTTAAGATAAATTGTCAACAATCTAGAGAATACCCGGAAACAACACGAAGACAATGTCTTTTTTCACTTAATCGATCTAAATTTTACTTAGAGAAAATGTTAAAAGAAGTTATTCAATCTAAAATAAATTAAGAATAGCATGTTAATATTATATATATATATATATATATATATATTTAAGATATTTAAGAATGAATATGTCACAAAATCAGTAAATAAACTGATTATTTTTTTAGAGAAAAAAATGCTATAAAAACCACAATATCAAAATTTAGTCAGTAGTTTTATTATCGAAACAAGAAAAATAAATTTTGTGTGAGTTGTATGAATATCACAACTAATGAAAATGAGTGTCTATTTTAGAACAAAATGTACATATAATTTTCCAAAAAAAAAAAAAAAAAATATGATTTACTTTGTGATTGAACTCAAAATAAATTTTTTTTATTTTTCAATTTCCATATTTTATTTTTGATGGTTGTATAGGGAAAATGACAATTTTATCTCTCCACCGACGACATTCCTGTGCTTCTTTCAAAGGTAAACACATTAGAAAATATATTTCTAGGGTGCAAAATATTAGAAAATGTATTTCTGAGGTGCAAAGAGTCAAAGTCTTTAAATTAGGGTGGAATGTGACAAAATTTTATATTTTCAAGGTTCAAAATGCCAACATTATATATTTTAAGGGTGCAAAGTGTCAAAATCTATATTTCTAGTGTGCAACATGCTAAAAAATATTAAAAAATGACTATTATACCCTTCCCCCAACAAACTTTCACACTAAAACACACACTAGGGTGCAAAGTGCCAAAAAAATTATATTTTCAGAGTGCAAAGTGCCAAACTTTTAAGTTGGGGTGCAAAGTTTCAAAATCCTATATTTTCAGGGTGCAAAATGTCAAAATTCCGTAACATATTCGTCCCTCTTAAATCCAAAATACATCATAAAATGGACGAAAATTGATGTATTTTGGATTTAAGAGGAACGAATGTGTTACACTACATTGATAAGAGGGACGCGTCTACTACGAAATATTTAAGAGGGACGAATGTGTTATACTACATTGATATGAGCGACAAATCTATTACGAAAAATTTAAGAGGACCAAAAGTGCTATTTACTCAAAGAAAAACTACATTAGCGTGTATGGACGAAATTAGCAGTGGAATTAACAAATTTAAAAGAAATTGGTCACTATAATAGTGTATTAAATATTCAAGAAGGAATGTTATTTGTATTACAGAAAAATGCACTTTTCTCACTGAATTTATACTCAAATTGCATTTTTCTCCCTTAAATTTAATTTTTTTACACTTTCCTCCTTGAACTTACATTAATGTTGTAGTTCCCTTCTTAACTCTTTTCCGGGTACTATTTTTGCCAAAGTAGGTCACGTGAGAGGCATATGCCAGTTTTAGAGGGTATTTTTGTCATTTTAAATTAGGGCAAAGTGCAACACATAAATTCAGGATGACAAATGCAACACGGATGTATGTTAAGGGGAACGCGGGAAGTGCAATTTGACTATAAGTTTAGGGAAAAAATGCGATTTCTTAGTTGAAATTATTTATTATTTTGCTTCTTTAATTAATAAGTGCACCTCTTTATTATTCAAATGCAAATTATCACCCAATGTGGTTGGGCCAAGTGGTAGTGACTTGCGAGCCCCAGAGGCGAGACTTAAGTTCGAATCCTACTGGAGACATCACACTGGGGAGGACATATACCCTTTGCACTCTTCGGTCCGAGCTGTAAATACACAGTCTACTAGATTAAAAAAAAATGCCAATTATCAACTAGAAAATCCACGATTTCAGATTGTCAAACCTTTTTTTTTCTCAATTTTTAATAACTTGAAACCTTCTTTGAAGAATGTAATGCAAAACTTGCAAGATGTTATTAAAAATGAAAGTATAGTGTATATTAGATTTTATACCAAAATCCCACTCTGTAATGTCTAATTAATATGCACCAACGTGATTGATATAGTTTAAGGGACTAGTCACTACAAAGTAGAAAATTCAGGTTCGAAATTGGGAGGGGTTCTTGCTTAATGTCCGATGCGCCTCGAATGGATTAAACTCTTGTGAAACAAAAAAAAAAATATATGCTTGCATAGATTTTATATTTTAGGATTTGTTACTAAATTTTTTGTTTATTGTGTATTATATATCTTATTTAAATTATACATAATTATTAAATTTTCATGCTTTTGCACTCTGAATTATAAGTGATTGCCAAAATGAAAGCTTTGCCCCTTAAACTTACATCAAATTTGCACTTTTTCCTCTAAACTTACACTCTTATTGACACTTTCCACCATGAATTTCTATGTTGCACTTTCCCCCTAGTTCTAAATGATGAAAATACCCTATAGAACTAGCATGTGCCGTGCCCGGAGAAGAGTTCAATGGGGGAAATTGCAATATTAATGTAAGTTCAAGATGCACAATATATAAAAAAAAATTAAGTTCAAAGTAAAAAGTACAACTTGAGTTTAAGTTCAGGGGGAGAAAGTTCAATTTTCTCTTTGTATTAATTTGTAAATTCTGAAGTCAGCAACATATACTAGGGGAATTGTTGTCTTATTCTGTATGATGGAAATGCTTGGAAGTTGCCTTTTGATATAGCACCCTAGAAGCGTTCAAACTAGTGACAGTGAGGATTTCAATATTACAATTCCTATTTTCTTGTGGAAAAAAGAACTAGTGAAAGTGAGGATTTCAATATTATAGTTCAGATTTCAATATTATAATTCAGATTTTCTTTTGAAAAAATAATCTAGTCAGAGTGAGGATTTCAATATTATAATTCAGATGCCTTGGTTAGATTAGGGTTACGAATATTTGCAGGCGAAACATTATTTGGAGTTGTATTCACCAAATCAATCCTCAGAATAAGTGTGTTAACTCAAAATAATAAAATTTTAATTAAATTAAGTATTATGTTATAATATTAATTAGCTTAATACAAAGAAAAGGATTTGACACATATTATTGGGGTCTAACAATCTGTGCAAAAATATATTTCACTAATCATTTAAAATTCATAGAATAATACTATAATACATAATAAAATATTCTAACGCATAATTTCACATGTTGTTAAATCATGTAAATCATACTTATTTGGTTGGAATTAATCCGTAGAACAGTTCACGAAAAAGGAAATAAGACTAAGGCTTGCCGAAACAATTTCCTTTAGGCAATTATTTTGGTATGTTTGCAGTGCACACAGTTGAACCCTGTAGTTTTTCAAGATACAACAATTTGTTGCTTGTTTGCACTAAATTGATTTTGGAATAGTTGAAGGGATCCAAGTGAAATTTTCCCTTTTTTTTAGATATTAAATTGCAGCAATAACAGTTGTTTCTAAAATTTAAGTTTGAATAACATATGAAGCTTAGACCGTAAAATTTCGAAATGTTGAGTTTGAAAATTAAAACCACCGTTCATCTTATCAAATAGACAAATTCAAGACTTACAAGTCTTGTTAATTGATTTCTTTTGTTACTTTGCTGATTAATAATCGAATAGAATTTCTGATACAGCTAGTGACTTGTTCACCTTTTAGCCAAAACATTGAAAAAAAAAAAATCTGATAAATGTACAAAATCTGAAAGCTAGATGCCTTGTATATTTTAATAAAATAATATGGACTACTCGTGTATATGTAAATAACAATGACGGAAGATAATTTATGTTATAATGGAGACTAGATTGGGCAAGTCAAGATCCAAATCACTTCTGTCATGCATATTTAATCAAGTAATATTTCTTATTTTCATATAATAATAGAAAATAAGACCATCATAGGAAAGTTGTGCTACACCACCACTCTATAGTTTGTTCATTTTTCTTATAATTTATAGGCGCGCGGAACGACTGAAAGAAATTTCTTTTTTTTTTTTTTTTTGAGAAAAAATAATATTAACGCTATTTGCATGCATCCATAAGAGTAGTATTTAATGATAGAATTATCATATTCATTGGACCATAAGAGTAGTATTTAATAATTAACGCTATAGAAAATAAGACCATCGTAAGTTTGACTGAAAGAAAGTTGTGCTACACCAATTTTTTGCATGCATCCATAAGACATGCATTTAAATAGAATTATTATATTCATTGGAGAAAACAAGGGTATTCAAAGGTTCTGAAGCTCGTGTGTTCCGGCCGGTGACACAAAATCAGCTGGCATTATTCTTAATTTATTTTCTGTTTGTGCAAACAAAAAAGAGTAGTATTTTTCTTTTTCTTAGTTGCTATTAAAATTGATTTTGGAATTGGCCAGATCCTGAGTCTTATTTATAGACGTTGAAATGTGTTTTCGGAAGAGACACAATGTTTCGGTACGGTACTTCTTCGGACCGAACAAACACAACTCTTAGTCTCAACTTATTTCATTCACCTATAAAAATCAACGCATATCACCGAAAACGACAAACATCCAAATTCCCATTCACATTTTTAAACTCGGCTAACCATTAAGTTAACATTATTGACATCCAAGTCATGTTTAAATTATTTTTATAGATTCTAGAGATCTTTCAATACCAAATCAATATATTTTTCTTGGTTAAACACTATTTATGGTCCTCCTTATTATTAATTTTTTACAGAGTCGTCATTCTTAAGTTTTTTCCACATTAATCCCTACTAAGAATTATTTGTGTCACTTTGGTCCTTAAATGAAAAACAATTTTTGCACTGAAATTCCTGTCGTCTGTATAATAATCAGATAGAGCTAGGGACAAACTAGTCATGCCCATACGGCCGGCCAGTGAATCCCAATCAAGAACTACATCAACGTTAACTAATGTGGTACTACTATTATTGTTTTGTAATTCTGATTGGGCATTGCACAAACAGAAAAACACACTCAGTATACAGACATAAACTTGACAAAACATTTTCTAATTAAAGTCTTTTTTTATTTATTTCTTCCATTGTGCAAAGCAAATCAAGACCTCTTTTATAGTATTTTTTTTTTGGCAGTACATAGAGAATTATTGCGAAATGAAAATTTCTGATGAACTTGAGGGGGTCTTGAATTGGTAAAAGTCCACTCTGAACCAGAGTGGAAATTTCTACATTAAATATATTTTTTTCTGAACTACATGACCATTTTCATCAATTGCAAACCATGACCATTTTTGAGTTGGGAGAGCCTCGAGATTTTGGATTTTTTTTTTTTAAATAGAGTAAAATTATTTATACTTTATCCTTAACACAAATCAAATTTTATTTATTTCGGATTGGATCTTATTCAAAATTGAAAATTTGGACTCCATTGAATTTTGCCCTAATTTGGTAGAATTTCGAATCCACTTTGGATCCATTAAAATTTTAACTTTCAAATTTTAGCAAATATTTTCTTATACAACATGTTTGTTAACGTCACATTTTCAATCAACTTAACTTACGTGTTCAAAAATTCATCATGATTCACTGAACTCCTCACATAAAATATTAACTCAAACTCGACACATTTAACCACTTAGTTCATTTTTTTTTAACAAATAATGCTAAAAAAACGGTCGAATGGATATTAATGTGGAATATATAATTCATATTGCTAGGTGAAAACATGCTTAAATATAAAATCATTGATGAAATATCAACTCAGTTGTTGTTCAATTTATGATAACATATTATAGTATTAATTAATGTTACATATAGAAATACTATATATATATATATTATTGCATTTGGTTTTTTAACGGATCATATTAATTACTTAAATTTATATTCAATCCATTAATTATATCTCTCATAGAATAAAAGTCATCATAAATTAAGTATGTAAATCATATTTTTAATTATCACCAATTTTAAAGTTCAAATACAGAGTATAACTATACAAATAGTATATTTATTGTGATTATATCTTAACTAAATAATTATGTATCCCAATTAGAAATCTAATTAACTCCGTAACGGGGTAACTGTATGAATTCAATGCCTTATGGGAGTTTGAGTGGTTTCCAAACGTGAAGGACGACGGTTAGTATAATTACACTAAATTTGAGGAATGGTTTAAATATGTTGTTTATATATCTTTATTTGTATACAAAAAGTATTATTCCATTAGTAGTATACTACATCTCATAATTTTTTGGCTATTGAAATAATGTTAAATACAAGGACTTGGCCTTTCAATGAAAAATGAATTGAGAAGGTGAAAGTTTTATTTCATATATGAAAAGTTGTTATGAAATTAAGAGAATAACAAGCAAGAACTAAAATGTAAACGTAGAGAAGAAAGTGAAGTATGGAGAGAATTTTATTCATTCTTATTTCTATCTCAAGAATACATTACAATGGCCTCTATTTATAGGTCTAGATAAGATTCAAGAGTCAATATTTAATAGTTACATGATAAGTTACAAGCTCTTCATATGGTGTCTTTAAAATGATCTTTAGGATAGGAGTTGCAAGACCATTCAAATGTCTAAAGAACTCCAATGGACATCCATAAATTAACCACATTTTATAGCACTCCCCCTTGGATGTACATTGCTTATGGAATATGCATTGTTAAAAACCTTGTTAGAAAAACCTGGTCGAAAAAACCTAGTCAAGGAAAAAAAGAGTACATATCCATATGGAGCTAATAAGCAATTAACATTGCCTCGTTAAAACCTTGCCAAGAAAAACCCAATGGGATAAAAACTTGGACGAAGGAAAAAGAGTACAGTGTGCATAGTATTATTAATGACACGCTCCCCCTGATGCCAACATAATGTCCACAAGTTGATGCATTTCAATGTTGGACCTCTGCCCGAAGGCAATATCTTCATATAACAAAAATACATATTTAACGTCATTCATATGCCTTCGTGTTGGTATAAAGCTTATCTTGCTAGTAAATTAAACGAAAATGCTAAATCATGCTTATAGAATTAGCAAGATTCATTAAGTCTTTAATTTTAGTTAGATAAAGGTATTTCAGGTCCCCAAACTTTTTCATTATTCGATCCTTTTGAGGACGAAAATAATATTTCATTACATCCAAAGCTCGAAACGACCATGAAATTGCCCTCAATGATTGAGATTTTTATATATATAAAATCTTTTCATAATCGACTTAATATGTATTGATTTGTGGACATAAAATTTTATTTTTCAAAATCTTTCGTCTCAAATTCTTCCTTTAAAACTCTTCGGAAGTTCCAATAATATTTAGATCATCAATATATATAACAATTATAACAATTCTTATCCAAATATTTTTATAAAAACACATGGGTGAATTTGTTCGTTTTTATAACTTTCTTTTAACAATAATTCAGTTGTACTACATACGTCCAAATTGTTTTAATCCATACAAAGATTTACGCAAGCGTATTGAACAATTTTCTCCAGAATTTTCAAATGCATCTGAAATTTTAAACCCTTTAGGGATTTTCATATAAATTTTAGTATCGAGCAAGCCATGTAAATAAGCTCTATCAACATTCACTAGACGCAAATCAAGTTTTCCACGTACTGCCAGACTAATAAGGTATGTAAAAATAATTGCATCCACCACAAGAGATTACGTCTCCTCATAATCAATATCGGGTCTCTACGAAAATCTTTGTGCCACTAGTTGTGATTTCGCACAAATAACCATTTATATCCAACGGGCTTTACACCTTTAGATGCTTGGACTACTTTGAAAGGTAACTTAATTCTGCTTGAATTGCGTCTTTTTATTTTGGCCAATCATTTCTATGTTTACATTTTTATAACAAATTTAATTTCAAGATCCTAATTTTATTTTATAATTATATGCAAAAGTGTTGTCGACAACTGTTTTAATTCGGTTCCATCTTTTCTCGTAGTGACATAACTTATAGAGATCTCTTTACTTTATTATTTTCAGGTACCTGAACCTCTTCTGGGGTATTATCTATTAGTTATGTCTTGTGACTCTTCATGAGTGCTAGCCTCCATAATATGACCATCTTCAGTGATAGCTCCTTTTTTTTTTTACGAGAATTTTTATCATTGGAACCGTTTGATTTACCACATTTAAGATTAGCTTATTTTCATTTTAATTGGAGCATTTTTTAGCTGGTATATGAGATTTAGTAATTCTTTTTATATTAGTAAATTTATCTGGCAGTTGATTTGCAATATTTTGCAAATAAATTATCTTCTAGACTTCTAGTGTATTTTTTTTCGAGGATCTTAAGAAGATAATGTCGATGCTTTTCATGTAATTTCTTTTACCAGCTCTTTATTACCTCCCTCTGATGTTAGGAATATTATATAATCAAAATGACAATCGGCAAACCATGACATAAATAAATTTTCAGTCATTTGTTCAAGATACTTATTATGGTTGGGGATTCTAACCAACATATATATTCTCAACCTCTTTTGAGGGCCTATCTTTGTGCGTTGTGGTGGAGCAATTGTAATATTCCGCACATCCTTAAATTCTAAGATGGGGAATGTTTGGCTCCTGACCAAATGTTAGTTTCATCAGGGAGAATTTATCATAATTTGTTGGCATGATGCACACAAGTGCTGCTACATGTAACAAGAAGTTTTGTTCTCATTAATAATTTTCTAGAAATTAACTGGAGGCTTCTGATGAATAAATTTATTAAATCATTTTGTGTATGAATATGGTCAACATGACTCTCAATAGTCATTGAAAGTCATATATATGAATTCACCAGCATTATTAAGACGTCTTCATTGCATAATCTGAAAATTGTGCTCTTAATTTAATTATCTGCGCAAATAATCCCGCAAACATCAAGGTTGCAGGTTGACAATAAACACACATATCACATTTGTAGTAGATGCATCTATTAAAATCTACATGGAGGATGAGTGGGTCCACATATATCACATTGAATGTGTTTTAAAATGCTGGAGATTCTAACCAATTCTTAATTGGAATGATTTAGTAATCAATTGACCTTGAGCTTGAGAACAAGCAGCACAAAAGGATTCTTTGAATTGAAGAATCTTCTGGTTCTTCGTGAATATCCATATAAACTCTCAAAAAAAAAATCGCATCATAGTTTATCCGAGATGGTCTAACCGGTCATGCCAAATTTATTTTGATCAGTAAACTTCTGGTTTACTGTAATATGTGTTTCAATTGTAAAAACACATTTCTTTCTATAAAATCCCCACATTTGAAGTCTTAAATAAATAAGATTAATCAAAATAATAAGTTTTTACTTATTATGAAGAATTTATAAGCTCAAGAATCTCACATAGTAACCTCATATAGCTCATGACATAGTGAATAATTTAATCAAAATGAAATAATTATGATTTTAACCAATTTTCATTTTACTTTAATCACGACATGAGATAAGATAAATTGATACAAATAAAAGCATAAAGAATATCATATATATTTCTACGTTTTTTTTTTCATTTAAGAAATAATCAATTTCTTTACAATATAATTGAGACAACATGAGAAGATCATATTTACATTTCAAGCATGATAATATATAATATTAATTTTAAATATGAATTGCCATACATTGAATTTTATCATATATATTTTTACCACTCACTCAAATTATACCTAAATACACAATTAAAATATAATAAATCATATTAGAAATTAAGATATTTAATCACAAAATGTTATGCCATAAACTTAATTTCATATTAATCATTATTATTTTTATTATCACTATTAGCTCTACTTATCTCAATAAAAATTATCAAAAT
The DNA here is from genome assembly GCA_034814905.1 of Penstemon davidsonii. NCBI lineage: Eukaryota > Viridiplantae > Streptophyta > Magnoliopsida > Lamiales > Plantaginaceae > Penstemon > Penstemon davidsonii. The sequence goes on along the minus strand of JAYDYQ010002533.1, from coordinate 30,762,177 downwards.
CCAAATTACTAAAGTTAATTGGTTCAATCATTATCAAGAATGTCACTTACATCATAATAATTCATTTTTACTTGATGAATGTTTCTTTCAACAAGAGTCATTTTGACGCCTTGTAGAATCAATTTGCATACCTTTATTTTTCTCAAGTTTTACCACTATATCGTTTCATTTCGGTTGGTATGATGCAATCATTATATGAAATGCATAAGATAATTTGACCATGTCTAAATCATGTCAATGTCTATCATACATTCCATTAATTTCGAAGAATGAATCATGTACACTTACTTCTAGAAATAAATCATTTATATTCTCATTTGCATCCACTTAGGGGAATGCTTATCTATCATGATAGAAGTTATGATTTTTCATCAATATTTCATTTGTTCAACTATCAGAATTCAATTGATAGTATTTCTTAAAATCTCTCCACATTATTGCTAATTAATAAAAAATTTGGATTCCAAAAGTTGTAATACTTTATCTCCAAATTGATAACTAATTTTTAATCATGGATTTTATTTCTCAATTTAAAATATCGCAACTTCAGGTGTAAACTTAAATAGCAAGCTTTTAAAGAAAAATGCCTTTAAGATAGTTGAACTCTCTTTATTCAAATTCATATTAGTCCAGTAATTGTAAATATTCAAATTGTCGGTACAAGAAATTTCGACCTTCGAAGGTTCTGAGTATTAGAATGCAAAGACATATTATCAATTCATGCCAAATGTGAATATGAGCATAAATTTGTCGTTTAGCTTGGACTGGAATAGGGAAAGTTCAATTCAACTAAAATATTGCTCAAGTGGAAACAATCACACTTTTGGTGTTAAAATAATTCCTCCAAATATTTTAGGACAAATGGGTCCTATACTCAAATATATTGAAATTTATCTTTGTCAATTGTAAAGAGGGAATTACTACTGGAGCATTACCTTCAATTCATCATTTTTCCATTTTCATTTTATGATTGTATTTTGAGGCTCTTTGCATTTCAATGGATTCCAACCAATAATTTCCACAAGCCTACAACTAAGCATTGTTAAATATTTGTTAATTTAATAACATGTACTCCATTTGTACACTTTTACATAAAAATGCCTATTATGTTAGTAGGCGCCATCATCAATTCTCAATTTTAATAATTGATTAAAGAGACAATGAATAAGGACCTTCCTTTTGATTTAACAACTTTTAATTCATCAACTCAAAGATTGATATCTTCTTTATTTTAATAAGATAGAAATCATAGATTTTCATGCTTCTTATTTCTCATGCACATTCAGTTGTGGCCTCCATATATGTTCAAGATTAAAAATCAATACATTGAATCAAAGCCAATCAATATATTGAATCAAAGCAAGATGTATTCAAATCTTCAGGTTTGAATTTATTATAACGTTCGAGTTTTGGCTATATGCCCTTGTCACCTAGGCTTGAGGCCTAAAATAAAAAATACTCAAGTCTTCAAATTTGAGTTTATTATAAAGGCTTCATGGCCATAGTAATTCATTTTAGAACTTCAAGTTCTTTATCTAATAAGAAAACATAATCATTTAATATATTTTTATTCAAATACAAAATCTTATGATAAATCATATTTCATATTATAAAATTAGAAAATATTACTCACCATCTTACCTAAACGTATTGAGGAATATGAACTGATTTGGAGCCGAAGATGAACACGGAATTCGAAAAGACTACTTATGTACGTATCTTTGGATGTTTTCTTGATTTTGTGATGTTGGATTTAAACAAGAAGTGAACAATTTTTACAATCCTAATACCCGAATCTATGTCTTGTGCTTGTTTACTAGATTTTACCATCTCATCATTAGTTGAACACTTTTATGGTGAATCCTTCTTTTTTTTTTTTTTTTTTCGAAGGGGTATAGTGATGGTTTAATTGGGATTGAAATATATGATTCGTGTTGATAACGTATTATGAAATTAAGAGAATAACAAACAAGAACTAAAATGTAAGTGTAGAGAAGAAAGTGAAGTAGGAAGAGAATTTTATTCATTCTTATTCTATCTCAAGAATACATTACAATGGCCTCTATTTATAGGTCTAGATAAGAACTTCAAGAGTCAATTTTTAAATAGTTACATCATAAGTTACAAGCTCTTCATATGGTGTCTTCAAAATGATCTTTAGGATAGGAGTTGCAAGACCATTGAAATGTCTAAAGAACTCCAATGGACATCCATAAATTAACCACATTTTATAACAAAAGTCACTTATTTGACTTGCAAATGATTGTCAAGCATTTTTATTTTTATTTTTCTTTTTATTTTTGACTAAATTATCCTAGTCTTTTTTTTCCAATTAAAAGAACACATGATGGTTTTCTTTATTATTACAAATAAAACAAAGAGTGACCGCAAAAGACTTGGAGAGACATATTTACAACAATCTTCTTCTAGCAAATGAGGTCATAGTCTGTTGGTAAGGTTGGGGTCAAGAATCAAGAGATTATGGGTTCAACTCTCACTAATTTATATTTTTTTCATAGTTTAATACTTGTGTCTGGTGATTTTATTTCTTTGTAATTTGATTGTAATTCAGTATATTTCTAATTCAGTGATATTAATATAATGATTACTTTTCTCATAAAAGAAAACGAAAATATCTCCTAGTCCATAATTATTTTTCTTTAAAATTACATCATAAAATATTGAATGATGTATCCGCATATTAGATCGGTTCAAATGAGCTGAATTATCTTAATACAATTTGTAGGTAAATTTAAATTTGTTCTAAATGTTTAAAACAATCTGTGTGTATATAAAATATTATGAATATTTTACATGTCTAAGTACTATAATTAAAACTATAGTAAATTATCCTCACATAATAATTATTTATGATTAACTCTAATTATAAATCTTAGTATAGTTTATTCTCGCAGAACAAACGAAAATAATATTAAAATATTACTTTAATCAGAATTTAAATACTTACTGAATTAATTCTGAACTGGAAATAAATCGACTGAGGCTTGCTAATGCAATGTCCTTAAGACAATATTTATGGGCTGTCAAAGGTGCAACAGTTCGTCCCAGTAGTCTTCCAAGATACAACAATCGGATACTTGTTTCTTTGCACAAAGAACAAGTCTACAGCGAACTATTTTCAAACAGAAATATTTAAACAAAATTTAAGAAAATAATAGAAAGAGAAAGAGTAGGATTCTTCTTTAGATTGCTAGAAAACGGGATGAGAGAATTGGCCAGATTCTCCCTCTATTTATAGCAGCAGAAAGGTGTTTGTTGGAGGGACATGTCTGTTCGGATTAAATCAGTAGCACTGGTTTGGTCCAAACAGGTGCAACAAGTTTGATTCAAACCAAACCAGTACAATCAATTTCAAAATTGGCGCGCGGATTTAAAAGGGATGGGTCAGTCCCTCGGATCTAATTTTGATCAACCGGATCTTTCACGCGGATCTAATTTGTATTTAATAATTGGGCTTTTAAGTTTTTGGGCCAAAACATTAATTAAATTTTATCCAAAAAGTTAATATTTTGTTAAAGCCCAATCCCAAACCCGAGCCCGGACCGTGCCGAGCCGGTAGGACGGTAGCGGGGCATGCGCGTGTGTTAAAACCATGGTCATGCACGTCTTCTCCCCTCACAAAACTTGGTACCTCCAAGGGGCCCAACCTTTATTCAAATTTTTGCATTATAAATGGCAAAAACTTTTCCAATTTTCTCCATGTGGGATGAAGACATTTTCTCTCTAACTTTCATTCATTTCTATTTCATGGGCTTAACTCCAATTGGGCTCAATCCAATTGGGTTAATACCCATAAAATCCAACAAAATTTTGGTTAAAAGAAATTAGCAATGGAATTAAGAAATGGTCACTATAATAGTAAATTTAATTATTCAAGAAGGAATGTAATTTGTATTACAGAAAAATGCACTTTTCTCACAGAATTTACAGTCAAATTGCATTTTTCTTCCTTAAACTTAATTTTTTGCACTGTCCATCTTGAACTTACATTAATGTTGTAGTTTCCCTTGTGAACTCTTTTTCGGGCACTATTCCTGCCAAAGTAGGTCACGTGAGAGGCATATGCCAGTTTTACAGGGTATTTTTGTCATTTAAAATTAGGGGCAAAGTGCAACACATAAGTTCAGGGTGGAAAATGCAACACGGGTGTAAGTTAAGGGGGGGCGGGTGGAAATGCAATTTGACTATAAGTTCAGGGGAAAAAATGCAATTTCCTAATTGAAATTATTATTTTATTTTTAACAACTTAAAACCTTATTTGAATAATGCAATGCAAAACTTGCAAGATGTTACTAAATATGAAAGTATAGTGTATATTCGATTTTATACTAATCTCCCATTTTGTAATGTCTAATTAATATGCACCAACGTGATTGATATAGTGGAAGGGACTAGTCACTTCAAAGTAGCAAATTCAGGTTCATAATTGAGAGTGGTTGCCACTTAATGCTCGACGCGCCTCGAATGGATTAAATTCTTGTGAAGCCAAAAAAATATATATGCTTGCATACATTTTATATTTTAGGATTTGTTACTAAAGTTTTTGTTTTTTCTGTATTATATATCTTATATCAATTATACATAATTATTAAATTTCCAGGCTATTGCACTCTGAATTATAAGTGATTGCCGAAATGAAAGCTTTCCCCCTTAAACTTACATGAAATTTGCACTTTTTCCCTAAACTTACACCCTTGTTGACACTTTCCCCATGAATTTCTATGATACACTTTCTCCCTAGTTCTACATGATGAAAATACCCTATAGAACTAGCATGTGCCTCTCACATGACCTACTTTGATCTGAAAAGTGCCCGAAGAAAAGTTCAATGGGGTAAATTGCAATATTAATGTAAGTTCAATATATAAAAAAAAATTAAGTTCAAAGTGCAACTTGAGTTTAAGTTCAGGGGGAGAAAGTTCAATTTTCTCTTTGTATTAATTTGTAAATTCTGAAGTTAGCAACATATACTAGGGGAATTGTTGTTAAAGAGCTGATGTGATTAAAGTGAAAATGATGTATTAACTTTGAATATTACATGGCCTTTATATACAATGTAAATAGACTAAGTATAAGGAATGTCAATCCTAAAGATACACAGAATACCATCTAGCCTAATTTATAAGATACAAAGCATATTACAAATATACTTTACATATTTTGCAACCAATGCTAAGGAATAGAATCAGGCACAATATTAGGTATTGTCTTATCATGCCCCCGCAAGATTGACTGTCCATTTAGGACACCAATCTTGGACCGATGATTAAGAAATGAGAGACGCGGTAGAGGCTTGGTTAGTGAATCGGCTAGTTGATCAGATGTATAAACATGTGAGACACGCAGGCGAGCTGAAGCGACTTGATCCCGAACAAAATGAAAGTAAATAGCAATGTGTTTCATGCGAGAATGAAAGACTGGATTTGCACAGACATATATGGCACTCACATTGTCACAATAAATTACTGGAACACTGGACATAGGCACACACAATTCGCGAATGAGATTCATAATCCAATTTACTTCAGCTGTAGCAGAGGCAATGGCCCGATATTCAGCCTCTGTGGAGGAGCGAGCAACAGTCTTTTGCTTTTTAGAACTCCAAGAAATTGGATTCGCACCAAGAAAAACAACATATGCTGAAGTTGAAGTCCGATCATTGGGGTCACCAGCCCAATCTGAATCGGCAAATGCATGGAGTGTTTGAGGAGAATTTTTGCGAAGTAATAAGCCATAATCAAGTGTACCAACCAAGTAACGGAGCAGCCGTTTAGCAGCAGACCAATGATTAATAGACGGGCAATGCATAAATTGAGAGAGCTTGTTGATAGCAAAGGAAACATCTGGTCTAGTCAATGAGAGATATTGTAACGACCCAAGAACTTTGCGGTACAAAGTAGCATCTGCTGGTGGGGAGCCATCAAAAGACTTTAGTACTTCAGTAGTGGCAAGAGGTGTAGACACAGGTTTTGCTTCTGCCATATTAACTCGGTGTAGTAGGTCGCTGATATATTTCTTTTGAGATAAAAACAGACCGCTGGAGGTAAAGTGAGCTTCAATTCCTAAAAAGTATGACAGGTTACCAAGATCTTTGAGAGAAAATCGTTGTGAAAGAGTAGAGATGAATGTAACCACATCAGCAATTGAAGAACCAATGATGATGATGTCATCAACGTAAACTAATATGTAAAGAACAGTAGCATGAGAATGTAGCATGAATAAAGATGTGTCCGAGTGAGAATTGACGAATCCTTTAGAAATAAGAAATGTGCGAAGTTCATTGTACCAAGCACGGGGGGCTTGCCGAAGCCCATAGATAGCCTTGTTTAACTTCCATACATAATTGGGGTTGTTGGTGTCGATAAAGCCAGGGGGTTGTTCCATGAATACTTCATCAGACAAGGAACCCTGCAAGAATGCATTATTTACATCAAGTTGGCGAATAGGCCAACAATTAGTGATAGCAAGAGTAAGCAATAACCAAACAGTTGCAGGTTTGACAACAGGACTATATGTTTCAGAAAAATCAACTCCAGGTCGTTGATGAAACCCTTTAGCCACTAATCGAGCTTTGTAACGTGCAATGGATCCGTCAGGGTTTCTCTTAATCCTATAAACCCACTTACAACCAATAACATTTTGTGTGGGGGTTTGGGGAACAAGAGACCATGTTTGATTAGAGAGTAAGGCATTGAATTCTTCACTCATGGCTTGTCGCCATGCTTGGTGTTGTTGGGCTTGTTTGAATGTTGGTGGTTCGGTTGTAGAAGAGATTGTGGTGGTGTTAAGGTCTAGTGGGCGTTTTGGCTTTGTAATGTTATTACGTAGTCTGGTATTGTAAGGGTGGGGTAAGGGTTGGGTGGGAGATGTAGAAGGTAAATGAGATGAAACACTTACCTGTGAAAGATCAGATGCATCCACAGATTGAGGATTAGAGTAGTCCGTGAATTGAGTGTCTCCGTTTAGAGAGTTAGACCTGCAAGGAGAAGCCTCATTACATGAGTTAGATTAAGGAGATTCTGTTACAATCGGAGCTGGAGTAGAAGAAGGCTTGTAGGAGAGATGTTGGATATGTGAGTTGAATGGTTGAGAGAGAGGGGTGATGTCAGATGAGGGAGTGATAGATGAGTGTCCAGAGTGTTCAGATGTTTCTTTGGTTGACCAAGTATCCAAGTGGTGTAAGGTGGGAGAGGGTTTAATATGAGATGGTTTCTTGTTGAATGGAAAAGTATGTTCTACAAATACCACGTGTCTAGAGGTAAAAAATTTATCGGTGGAGGGATCAAGGCAAAGATATGCATGATGAGTACTTGAGTAACCGACAAACACACAGGGACGGGATCGAGGTTCGAGTTTGTGAGAGGTATAAGGGCGTAACCATGGATAACAGAGACTACCAAATGTTTTCAAGGATAAATAATTTGGTGATTTCTTGAAGAGAATGAAGTAAGGAGATTGCTTACGAGTGACTGGGGAAGGTAATCTGTTGATGAGATAAACCGCCGCCTGAAATGCTAGTGACCAATATCGAAGTGGAACATAAGCATGATGAAGCAAAGTAAGAGCAGTTTCAACGATATGACGATGTTTACGCTCTGCAGTGCCTACGTGTTCTGGAGTATGAGGAGGGGATTTGAGATGTTGAATTCCACTTTGAGAAAGAAAGTGACTGAGGCCCGTAGCTTCACCACTACCATCTGTATAAACTGTTTTTATTTTAGTGGAAAAATAGTTGTCGACAAAACATTTAAATTTTTTTAAAATGGGAGTAACATCAGATTTATTTTTAAGTGGATAAAGCCAAGTATATTTGGTGAAGTAATCAACAAAAATAACATAATAACGAAATTTGTCAAACGAAATTAGAGGGGCTGGTCCCCAAACATCCATAAACAAAATTTCGAAAGGCTTAGAGCAATTTATTGAAGAAACTCCAAATGGTAGTTTGTGGCTTTTACTACATAAGCAAGCATTACAAGAACTAAAGAGAGGACTAGATGATAACGCCGTGAAAACGTCATTATTATGTGTCTTCTTATGCTAAAAACAACTTGCTTTGATCCGAGTTTTGCGTGCTTTTGCTTGTTTTCGCGTTCTTTTGCGTTTTTGGTCCCTTGTTGGGCTTTTTTGTGTTTTGGTGGTTGTTTGTGTGTTTTGATTTTATTTTGTGTGTTTTGTAGGGAGATGTGGGTAAGAGCTTCAAAGAAAGGAGAAACCGAAGTAAAAATGTAGAAGAATGTAGATAGCTTCTCACTAAAACTTGCATAAATATTTCATGGATGATCCAAATGAGTTGAATTTTGGATATATCATAGATGAGTGAGTTAGCTACGCTACGGACTTTACGGATCTGCAATCGGAGTTCGTAATCAAAAGATATGCTGCTTGGAAGGAAGTGTGACAGAGCAGAAAACTTTCTGCCTATATCGCACCGCGGTGCAAATAAGATACACCGCGGTGTGAGCCTGCTGGTGCGAAATATCAGCATATTCTCCGCGTTTTCAAGGGGCATTTTTGAGATTTCTCATGAGGGGGCTATTAGGGCAAGAGGAAAGAACAACTTTCACAACTTCTTCCACATTCTTTCCCTGTTTCTTTGCCTCCTTTTCCTCTCTAGCCTCCCTCAACTTCTCTCTTTAGTTTTCCTTTTTTTTCTTGTGTTGAACACTCCACCAAGGGGGTGAGTTAATCACCACCCTTGGGGAGTGATTAGGTGGTGATTAAAGGGAGGAGAATCCATCTCTCGACTTTATTCCGATTAGGTGATATCTTTCTATTTCCTAGTTGTCTATGATTAGGATATGAATGTTGTTATTTTCTATTTGGAACAAAGGTTGTGGATTTGAATTCTTTGGATTTATATATATTTATGTTATTGTTTGATTAAATGATGTTATGATGATTGGTATGGTGCTTATATGTGTTCGTTAATCCGATTCCGTGTTTATCGTTCATCTTATGGTTTGACAAACTTTGAGATGAGATTTATTGATTCTTGATTGCTAGGCATAGTGATTTTGAGGATTTGATTATGAATTTGGATTGTGATTCGATTTTAGGATAGACATATACCTATGTCGTTTCATATTCGTTTAAGGTTTGAGTTTAATGCATCGATTAGATTTTAATCCATTTAGACATAAATTGGATTAGTTTAACTCGATAGGTTTGTATGCAACTCGGAAGATACATACGAACGTCCTTGAATCCTTGAGTAGCAACAAGAGCATAATATATTAATTGTCGAGTCATTGTTATCGTTTGATTAGTTATGTTTTGATGTTGGGCTATGTTTGAATTGTTGGGTTTATTGTTTTATCGCACTTTTGGCCAATGATTGTAGTAGATTATTGTTTAAGTACTTTGATTTGCCGTAATCATGTAATCGGACTTAATTCTACCTTAAATGCATCCTAGACATAGGACTTTGAAGGTTAGGCGAGTGACGATTTGTGGATTTCGACCTAGGATAGGCATATACCTAGTGTGGTCCGTGTTTGTATAATGAGTTCGTTCGTGAATGCATCAAATAACTTAGATTCTCTTTATTCGGGGATTTGGGTTAGTCTTAGGTCCCGGGTGACAACGGTACGCCTTTGAGCCCTCTGAGAGCATCGAATGACAACGATGTTTGTGATTGATCCGGAGATGGAGAGTTTGGGTAGATTGGTAGAGTTAAGTGAGACCGACAGGGAGACTTAACTAATTTAGAACTCACAAACAACAACTAAACCTATGATTGTTTGCATAGCTAACCTAACAACCACATGATTTATCTGCTTTAATTGATTGCTTAAATCCTCCTTACCGCATAATTAACTCCTCAATTTACTTGCTTTCGTAGTTAGATTTACTTTACCGCTCGTAGTTAAATAAAATCACCCTTATCATATATTTGGGTTTGATAATTTTGTGTCAAGCGTTCATAACTGAAATAAGCCGTCGATTGATTCGTTTATTCCCACCTTTTACCCATTCGTGGGGATTCGATACTCGGTATGTACTTATCGTTTTATATTACTTGTAACGACCGTATACTTGCGTAGTTTGCGTATTAGTATTTGGAATGCAACACTAGACTTGGATAATGGTAGTTTATGAGAAGCAACAATTTGATGGAGAGTTCTAGAGGATGGGTGACCTAACGACTATGCCATAAACTGATGGTTGAAGGTTTAGCATCTGAGATGTTCGCTGTGAGGGCTGAATGTAATGAATCAAGTGGTCTACTTGTTGAACTTGGCCAATCATACACGTGTCCTCTACTCCGGCCTCGCACCAAGGATGCCCCCGTAGTTAGATCCTTCACAAGAAAAAAATCAGGAAAGAATTCAATAGAGGCATTATTATGAGAACAAAATTGAGAAACAGAAAGAAGGTTTTTCTTAATATTAGGTGCACACAAAACATTATTAAGTTTGAAAGTGGAATCACGGGATTTAAGAGTAGTAGATCCAATATGAGTAATAGGAACATTATTACCATCTCCAACCATGAAATCTTCATTACCATCATACTCAGAGTGAATGGATAAATTTTGCAAATCAGAGGTGATGTGATGAGACGTGCCAGAATCAACTATCCACCTTTGTTGATTTGATAGGGTTGCATTAGTAGTAAAATTTGCTTGTGGCCATGCAGAGGGTTGTGGACGTGATCTACATACTTTGGCAACATGACCTGGCTTGTCGCATAGTTGACAAACAACTCGAGATTGATTCCCGTTGGTGGTGGAGCGCCAATTTTGATTGGATTGATTTGCCGTAAATCCAAGATTTCCATAGGAATTCTGTTGAAACTGATTATTGTTGTTACCACGATAGCCATTATTTCCTCCATTGTTGTAGTGATTCTGATTTCCATAGGAGTTGCTGTTCTTGCTCTTTTTGTTGTACTGTTTGTGTGAATATTGGGCTGTGATGGATGTTTCATCCTTTGCTGAATTGGAGTGCTTATGGCTGGTTTCGTAATCCAAAAGTTTCTCCAATAATTCCTCAAAAGAGATGGGTGACTCTCTTGCACGCAAGGCAGCCTTGATTTCTTTATAGTCCTTGGTGAGACCATTGAGCGTATGAACTACAATTTCTCCATCACTCAATATATGCCCAATCATAGCAAGATCGTCAATAATAGTTTTAATGGACTGCATAAATTCAGATATACTTTTACCTTCTTGACTAATCTTGGTGAGAGAGTCGATGAGACCAACCATCCGTGTATTAGATTTGTTGGCATAAGTAGTTTTGAGTTTGCCCCATGCTTCCATGGCGGTTTTGCACCGAGTGACAATTGGAGCTGATGGCCCGGTAACAGCTGTTTGGATTCCTAGTAGCAACAATCGATCTGGACGAATCCAAGCTTTGTGTTCTGGATCTTCGAGTGGTGGGCATGGGTATGTTCCATCCAAATATCCCATCAGATCATATCCTAGGAACAAATTTGTCATTTGTGCGCTCCACATCGAATAATTTCCTCCATTGGAGAGTTTTTGTGGAATAAGTGTTGCTGTATTAATTGAGATAACTTGTGAAATTTGAGTAGAGGAGGAAGCTGGGGAATTTTTTTGAGTGCTAGACATAACCGTGACTTCACTTGATTCAGTCATGGTTGAATACTTAAACAAAAGAGATTGAGCTTAGGGCTGTGATACCATAAAGAGCTGATGTGATTAAAGTGAAAATGATGTATTAACTTTGAATATTACATGGCCTTTATATACAATGTAAATAGACTAAGCATAAGGAATGTCAATCCTAAAGATACACAGAATACCATCTAGCCTAATTTATAAGATACAAAGAATATTACAAATATACGTTACATATTTTGCAACCAATGCTAAGGAATAGAATCAGGCACAATATTAGGTATTGTCTTATCAGTTGTCTTATTCTGTATGATGGAAATGCCTGGAAGTTGCCTTTTGATATAGCACTAGAAGCGTTCAAACTAGTGAAAGTGAGGATTTCAATATTATAGTTCAGATTTCAATATATAATTCAGATTTTCTTTTGAAAAAATAAACTAGTGAAAGTGAGGATTTCAATATTATAATTCAGATGCCTTGGTTGGATTAGTGTTACGAATTTTTGCAGGCGAAACATTATTTGGAGCTGTATTCGCCAAATCAATCCTCAGAATAAGTGTGTTAACTCAAAATAATAAAATTTTAATTAAATTAAGTATTATGTTATAATATTAATTAGTTTAATACAAAGAAAAAGATTTGACACATATTCTTGGTGTCTAATAATCTGTGCAAAAATATATTTCACGAATCATTTAAAATTCATAGAATAATACTGTAACACATAATAAAAAATTCTAACGCATAATTTCACACGTTAAATCATGTAAATCATACTTATTTAGTTGGAATTAATTAGTAGAAAAGTTCACGAAAAAGGAAATAAGACTAAGGCTTGTCGAAACAATTTCCTTTAGGCAATTATTTTGGTCTGTTTGCAGTGCACACAGTTGAACCCGGTAATTTTCCAAGATACAAAGTATCTCTAATTATTTTGAGCATGCCAAATCGACCAACAAAGAATAACACAAAAGCTGAACTCTTCTTTATCTAATATCTTCCGCATATTCGAAATCCAGTCTAACATATATGTCCCTTTCGGATAATGTACAACCCAAGGAACCCCACTCAAAGCCCAAACTTGTCTGGCAAAATTACAAAGTGCCAAACAATGTAAGACATCTTCGGTAGAGTCTTGACATATTTCGCAAAAACCCTATTCCAACACCGTTCGTTTCATCAGATTAATCCTTGTTTATAACAAATCCTTACAGCCCCGCCAAAGAAATATTTTAATTTCATACCCATTGATCAACATTTCTATTGCTACCCAAAGGAATTGACAAAATGCAGCGACTATCCTCCGGATCAAACATGGAAGTAACCCGAGAAATATCCCATTGTCCTGAGTTACTATCAATCAAAAAGCTCACATTCGGGTCAGGAGAATACGAACCTCAAGGAGTGAACGGCTGAAACGTACGTTCCCTAGGAAGCCAGCGATCACCCCAAATATTCACCAAGGCTCCATTTCCGATTCGTCAACGCATGCCTTCTTCAACAATATACTTTGCTCCCCAAATACTTCTCCACGTGTAAGACGGATTAGAACCCAAAACTGAACGAAGCACATCCGAATTCGAAAAAGCTCACATTCAGGTCAGGAGAATACGAACCTCAAGGAGTGAACGGCTGAAACGTACGTTCCCTAGGAAGCCAGCGATCACCCTAAATATTCACCAAGGCTCCATTTCCGATTCATCAACGCATGCCTTCTTCAACAATATACTTTGCTCCCCAAATACTTCTCCACGTGTAAGACGGATTAGAACCCAAAACTGAACGAAGCACATCCGAATTCGGATAGTAATGTGCTTTGAAAATTTGGCTCAATAATTTGTTCGGAGACTCTAAAAGACGCCAAAATAGCTGTATTGAAAGCAAATATGTCTCCAAAGACAAGACCTCTTAAATCTTTACTACTGCATAATGTTTGCCACTTAACCCAACGTATTCTCCCACCAAAATTTAGCCATCACCCTCTCAATGTCAGTGATAAAATACTGAGAAAGTCGAAAACAACTCATGACAAAAGAAGGGATAGCTTGAATAACCGCTTTAAGCAAAATCTCTTTACCCTTTTTCGAAAGCCACCTCTCATTCCACCCTTGGAGGCATTTACAAACCCTGTCTCTAATAGTAGCAAAAGCCTCTCGTTTGGATTTACCAATCACCGAGGGTAGTCCCAAATATTTATTGTGATTATTAACCACCTCCATAGAAAGATGCGCACATATCGAGTTAATAGTTTCAGTATTTGTGGATTTACTAAAAGCAATACTCGATTTCTGGTAGTTGACAGATTGACCGGAAGCGGCTTCATACGTATGAAGGATCTTCTTAACACATACAACCGATGAAATGTTTGCATTGCAGAAGATCATCGTATCGTCTGCAAAAAGATGATTAGAGACTTTAGGAGCTCCCATGACAAACAGCTAATCCAACAATATTCCTTTTTGATTCCTCTCGCCTAATAAGGGCACTAAGCGCTTCGGCACAAAATAAGAACAAATAAGGAGATAACGGATCCCCTTGTCTGATACCTCTCAATGACCCCCCATTTAATACCAACGAGTATATAACCCTCGAAACACAAAGCATAATCAGTTCTACAAAGCGCTTGTCAAAACCCAGTCGAAGCATAACATTACGTAAAAATAACCATTCAATCCGATCATATGCCTTGCTCATGTCGAGCTTAATAGCCATATGCTCTGCCTTACTACGTTTCATATAATGCACAACCTCATACGCAATAAGAATATTATCAGATATAAGCCTCGTAGGAACAAAAAGCTGATTGAGATTCAGAAAAAAATATGATTCATATGAGATTTTAGACGGTTTACAATAGCATTCGAAGCAATTTTATAAATCACATTACTAAGACTAATCAGTCTAAACTGGGACATCGAATCCGGATCAGAGCATTTCGGAATACGTACAATATGGGTGAAATTGCAATATGAAGGTAATTCTTTCTGATTAAGAAGCCGAAGAATCCATCTGGTGACGTCTTGTCCCATGATGCCAAAACCTTTGATAAAATACTACCGGAAAGCCATCTAGACCCGGCGATTTGAGCTGGTGCATACTATCCAGTGCCTTCTTAACCTCAGCAGCAGTGTACTCTTCTAAAATCAGATAGATTATTTATATCATTCGTAACTCTCGGTTCAATGGCACAGAGCATTTCTTCTAACTCATCAGTCGAAGGGTTCTTGAAGTAAAAATGTTACAAAAATAATCTAACACAATTTCCTCCAGCTCGACTTCTTAATCACACCAAACACCATCTGCATTACGAAGCCCATAAATAGTGTTCTTCTTACTCCTCGAAGTGGCTTTAGCATGAAAGAATCTAGTATTTTTATCCCCTTCTCGTAGCCAATGGGCTTTGGCACGTTCCCTCCACATCATTTCTTCTTTATCCATCAAGTCATCCAACTCTTTGGTAAGTTCCTTTATTTCCAAGCTAACAGCATAAGTAATAATCTCTTTCTTACGAATGACTATTTTCTCTTTTAGTTTAGCAACTTGTTTTTGAACTCCACCAAAAGAAAGTTCACTCCAAGTTAATAGACAGATCTTGCAATTATCCAACTGACTCAATTGATGTGTCGAATCTTCCAGTCCCATACTAGCATACCAATTTTTTTCAATAATATTCGCACAATCCTCGGATTTAAGCCACATGGCCTTAAACTTGAACCCCCTATTTGGCCTTATCCGCTTAGAAAAACTCCGGCTCTTCAATTCAATGAGGATCGGAATGTGATCACAACCTAACGTATCCAAATGAACCACATGGTGATCCGGAAAAAGCCCCAACCAATCTGAATTTCCACACGCTCTGTCAATACGCTCTCTGGTTGTAAACGGAAATCTCCTCTTATTAGACCAAGTATATGGGTAACCTACAAAGCCCAAATCATTAAGACCAGCATCCCGTAAACATTCGCTAATGTCTTGAATATCACTAAAAGAAGCTAAATGTCTACTACTCGTTTATGAAATTGATAGCATGGCGTTAAAATCCCCTGCACAAAGCCAAGGCTTGTTTGACAATCTAGCCAATTTACGTAATAACTGCCAAGATCTGTGTCTAAGAGTATAATCTGGATCCCCATAAAACCCGATAAATCTCCAACTAGTAATAGAATCATCCTCATATACACTTCAACGTCAATATGATTAAAATACAAACTTTGCAAAACAACATGCAAATCCTTCGGCCATAAAAGAGCCAAACCTCTCGATAAACCCCTAGAGTCCTAGACTCAAAACAAACACCATTCATATTTAACTTCATCTAAATAACCTCAAACTTTCTGGCGGATATTTCTTTTTATCATTTTCTAAGCTTATTAGTCTTTTTAATGAAGTCTTGAGATTTGTGATAGAGATGTTTTTTTTATTCTTATTTCTTTTTTGGTCAACTAATTAATTGTGTTAAGGATGGTCTATTGTCTTGAAATTGCTCATTTTCAAATCGGTTATATTGAACATTATGCATTTCTGCCATTAACTTCGGAGAAAAATGGGGTTTGGTATGAAAGTTGCAACAAAAACTTAAACTGTGGTGTCAAATTTGCATTTTCGTGTCCAGTTAATGTTACCAAAAGTTGCAAGGTGGTCTATCTTGTAGTACCAAAAAAACAAATTTCCCCTTATTTTTAAGACAAGATACACTGTTTTGTGCGTTAATAAACTCGCCCCCAAAAACCTCGAATCCTGGATCCGTCCCTGATCTTCTCCATTGATTTCGGCCACATTTGCTTACAATCAGGACTTATGCATCAGTGTGTTTTGATCTGCCTATCGCACGATGGGGGGAATTTTGTATTTGGTGTGGCGGCGAAGTATTTACTGCAAGAATAACTGCGTCGATATGCCATGTACCAAAGACTATTGATTTTCGTCGATGAACTAATGACGTTGATGGTGCAATGTTGTTCATCAAAAGACTATTTGATAATTGTAATTCATGGTACAAACATCGTCATAACATTGTCTCTATCTCTATCTCTATCTCTATTTTATTATATTATATTCTACTATTATAAAAATATGAATATTTCTTAACTTTTTTGTGCGGATTAAAATACCCCTATATAATTTAAAAGGCATAAGAATTTAAACTCTAAGAAGTATAGTTAGATTAGTAGACATTCAAAGTTAAAAGACTTAAACTTATACGTACAATTCTAACTAAAATGTTTTCATAGGCAAAAGAAACTTAAAAACAATAGTTAGATTATAAATTACAAGGTATTACTAAATTATAGTTTTTGAAAAAGTCTAAAATGAATTATATAGAAAATAAAATTATTTATAATACTTTATAGTTATAATAATATTTCTATTTATATAATTTTGTGATACTTTCGATTTTTCTGTTAATACCTATATTTATAATATATTTGTGCATCATATTGCATGGAAAAAAATCAATAGCACGTGCATCTTCCTAGTAAAACAAAAAATATTAAACTATATAGTAAAAACTTCGTTTCATTTGCATACAATAGAATCTTACTTCAACAATTTGCAAGTGAATATCACAAAGTTTCTCTTACTTAAATAATGCAATGGCCGTTTAGGGAAATTATATAACACATGCTTGAGAGTTTATACAAATACAATTATACAAATAACAGAAGGAATCAGTATCCATAAAGGCTCTTACTTCTTTTGTTAATGTGTTGTGGAGAGTAATGGACAATTAATTTGAATTTTTTCTTTTATTCAACAGATGAGCCTATCACATACTCTCCGTCTTTTTTTATTTTTGTTTCTATTTTCTTTCTGGGATGTCCCAAAACAACACTCCCTTTCATAATATGAAATTCTTTTTCTGAAAAATATTATTTTGCATAAAGTAATGATTTGACAACACTAATTTTGTACCACTACTTTTAAGGTCACTAGAAAAGTACACGTGCGTTGCACGTGACTAACTAATTTTCTCAGTTAATTTTTTACTAAATCACTTAATTATTATGTTGTTACAAAGAAATTAAAGGTTGAGATCATAAATACCTAAATCAAAAACTTGAAAATTAAAAATGAACTATAATTACTAAGTATTTCTAGACTAAAACTACATGTCTATACATATATTATTCTAAACTTATCATTTGAACGAATGAACAACATCAATTTTTTTTTCTTGACCTTGATATTTCCATCTAAACCATTTTCACTGTTTCCCTTTTTTATTTATCGATTTCATCAGTTTTACCGGTTATACATGTCTTTTACTAAATTCATTCATTTTCAATTACATGCTTAATCCATTTTTTAACCAATTTGACCCGATGTTACCAATTTTTCTCAATTTTGCCGAGTGAACCTATTTTATCGATTTTAACCCGCTTTTACACTGAGTTTATATTTTATTTTTGTTATTTTAGCTTATTCTTTCACCGATTTCATCAGCTTTTACATTGAGCTTGCCATTTATTTTTTGTTATTTTAACCCGTTCTTTCACCGATTTCATCTATTTTTGTGGTTTATCTCATTTGATAATCATCACATATTCTCTCCAGTTTAACCCAATTTTAGTTGATTTAACCTATTTTCTCAACTATTTCACCTTTTTTTTGTCTATTTAATTCAATTTTTTCTTCTTGTTATTTCATCGGTTTGATCCTTTTTTTAATCCCGTGTTTAGCCAATATCATTCACATTTTTACTGATTTACCCGACTTTTGCCACTTTACCCCATTTTTTTATCGATTGCACCATCTTACCCGTTTTCAACGATTTTAACCATTTATATATTTTGATTTTTTTTGGCTTAAACCATTTATAAGTTTTTCAGTTAACTAAATAGTACTTTTTTTTATTCATATAGCACGAATGTGACATAATTTTATTTTTTGATGTTCTATAATATTTTTAAGGTTCTTTAATAAGTGATAATTTCTTAAGAAATTTCAAAGAAATATTTCACCCGCTTTTACATTGAGTTTACCATTTCGTTTTTGTTATTTTACCCGTTCTTTCACCGATTTAATTAATGTTTTTGTGATTTATCCCATTTGTTAATCAATTCACCCATTATCCCCGGTTTAACCCAAATTTAGTTAATTTCATCCTACTTGTCAATCATTTCCTACATTCTCTTTGGTTTAACTCAATTTTAGTCGGTTTTGCTTATTCTTTTGTTGATTTAACATATTTTCTCACATATTTCACATTGTTATGCCAATTTAACTCATTTATTTTGCTCTTGTTCTTTTTTTGATTTGATCCCTTTTTCTCTTATTATCCCATGTTTAGCTCATATCAATTTTTTTTACCAGTTTTACCCGTTTACCCAGTAGTTTTATCAATTGCACCATTTTATTTTGCTTTGACTCATTTTTCTTCTATCTAACACATGTTCCCATTGATTTTACCATTTTATGTATCATATATTTTTAATCAAATTTCATATATTTCACCAATCTTAATCATTTATGTGTTTTTTACTTTATTTGGCTTAAGCCAATTTTTTGGTTAACTAAATAGTAGAAGTACTTTTTTTTTATTCATATAGCACGAACATGGCATATTTTAGTTAGGTTCTATAATGTTTTTGAGGTTCTTTAATAAGTGATAATTTCTTAAGTGATTTCCAAATAACTATCGATTTCACCCGCTTTTACACTAAGTTTACCAAATTTTTTGTTAGTTTAACCCATTCTTCCACCGGTTTCACCCGTTTTTGTGGTTTATCCCATTTATGAATCGATTCATCCACTCTCTTCGGTTTAAACCAATTTTAGTTGATTTTATATCATTTGTTAATCAATTCACCCATTCTTCATGTAATCCAATTTTATCTATTTTATTTCTTGTTGATTTAACCTTTTTTCTCACCTATTTCACCCTTTTCTTTTTGCCAATTTAACTCGTCTTTGTTTTCTTGTTAACTCATCTTTTTGTTCTTGTTCTTTTATCGAGTTGATCCTTTTTCTTCTTGTTATCCCGTGTTTAGCTGATATCATTCAGTTTTTACCAGTTCTAGCTGTTTTTTGCCGGTTCACCATGTTGTGTTATCAATTGCACTACTTTTTCTGCTTTAACTCGTTTTTCTTTTATCTAACCCATTTTTTTTTATTGATTTTATCATTTTTATTATATATTTGTTAATCGAATTTCACCAGTTTTCACCGATTTCACCATTCCTGTTTTGACTTTTTTTAATTATTAGTTTTGCAGTTAACTAAATAGTACATTTTATTAGTCATATAGCATGAAGGTCGCAATTTTTTTTCTTTTTGAGGTTATTTAAAGTTTCCAAGGTTCTTTGTGTGATAATTTCTTAAATTTTTTTTGAAGAGATATCAATTTCACCACTATTATACTAAGTTTTCCTTTTTTTTTTTGTTAACACCGATTTCACCCGTTTTTGTAGTTTATCTCATTTGTTAATCAATTCACTTATTCTTTCCTGTCTGACCCAATTTTAGTCGATTTTATCCGATTTGTTAACCAATTCATCAATTATCTGCGGGTTAATTCAATTTTAGTCGATTTTACTTTCTTTTGCTGATTTAACCTATTTTATTGATTGATAAGAAAATGAGGCCGATGTAATGAAATTAAGTCCTAATATGTTTGTTGTGATACTATAGTTGGTGGATCAAATATGCAATTTTATGTATGACAACAAAGACCGTCTTTGTCGACAACAAATCCTGAATATCGAATATAGTAATTATTTAATGAATATCGAAGATAGTAATTATTTTAATACAATAGTGTTTATATTAAAGTAGTTTTCTTATTCATGTAGAAATATGATTATTCAATTATTTTATTGTATTTACTATTATTTTGATACAACATTGTTTATATTAAAGTAGACTTCTTTTTCATGTAGAAGTATGATTATTCAATTATTTTATTTATCATTTAAGTAGGGGTATATTAGTCATCACTAAAAATGTTAAGTAGGGATATATTAGTCATCACAAAAAAGGGAAGAAAATTTCTTGACCAACCCGTACTTTTATATGTATATAGATATAGATAGATAGATAAATGTAAGGATGCCTCAAAGTTCAACCGATTCAACCTTTACCTAAAATTTCATGCCAAAACTCAAGGGAGCAAATGAAAAGGGACGGAGGAAGTAATTACGAGCAAATAACATTTTACGTCAATATACCTTCTTGAATTGATGGAGATCCTAGGTCTTTTCATATTAAGAGAACGATAACTTTCCATGAGGTTCTTGGCATGAGAAAGGCAAATGAGTGTATAGAATAGAGATGTACCTATATTCGCATAATCGCGTTAGGCAAATAAAGTAGCATTAATTGGTACTAAAAACACTAACCTAAGTCGTATTAAATAAGTAATGAGTTTATAGCCAAATTTTGGTAGCTTAAACTAAGTTTCACAAATGCAAATACAACATACTTGTGAATGTACAACGAGGGATCAATAATAAAATAAGTATATACATGTATTTACCTTGTGATGGAATACTTATAATCAAACAAAGTCTTATAGACAATCTTATCCTAACGCTCAAGTTTTGATATTATTTACATGTTCATCACTTTATGATAAAATTTTACAATAGTACATTTGTCAATGACCTTTACTTAAACAACCTACACATTTGTGATGATATCCAGGTGATCAGTTGATCTTATTTGGTGGTTTGGTACAAGTGCTTGTTCTGACTTTGGACTAATGTCGCCATTTTCATCATTTGAGTCCATGGTTGATACGGGAACTACTGTGCTAGAACGAGGATTTCCCGTTTTATTTGGTGATCCATCTTCTTCTTGGTACTTACTTGAACGGAAAGAGTCGGGATCTCTTTGATCAAAGTGTTTGCATATCGCGCGAGCTTTTGACCAACTTGTTTCACTAGAGTTTGAGATGGTTCTCTTAACAAAATCTCTGTTCTTGTACAAAAAAGAGGCTATAAAAACGAGAAGGCAAATTGTAGTAATTCCCCCAGTGATGCCAAAAAGTGCTGCAAAATTAGTCAATGTAGCTTCTGTAACGCTATCCGATTCATTATTTAATTTATCTTTCATCCATCGTTCCTCAATTTCAGATAACCTGTGGTTCTCCGTCAACTCGATCACCGCGCGAGAAACATCAGCAACTAATGGTGAACCCTTTTGAAAAGCCTGTTGATTGAAAATAATTTATTATGAGATAATGATCAAAATGAATTGTGTATGTCTTGAAAAGAAAAGAAGCAGCTTACAAAACCAAACCCCTCAGTTGAAATAGTTTTGCCAATTGTTCTGTATTTTTTGGGGAACCTGGATAAGAAGAGATTTGCATTAGGCTTCGCAGAGTAAAAAGCCGATATGCCACCTTTTTTTTCTTTTGACAAATCTTCATCAATGGCCTCCGAAGAATTGTAAGTCTTGATCTTGGACTTGTCGAATCCCTGCTCTTGCAAGAAGTTATAAATGAAAGAGCCTCGGCGACATCCGACATAGTCTTGTTTCGGCATACCTGGTTGAAGACTTTCTGATGTTAGTCTTGCTGAGAGGTTTGCTGTGTATGTTGAGTTCAATATCAGCACAACAAACATCCACACAACTACAACAAGCCGAGCCAAATTGCTCACTATTATATCCCCTGCATTTGTATATATAAATTAATTAATGACATTATTATGAAGCACCATAATACATATAAGGGGAAATCGAATGAATGTTCTTTAACTAATGACATTATTATGAACTCACTCTGTGCATATACTACTGACATAAAGGGATAATAGAAAATCATTCCAGCATGTTGTGCAGGGGGGCCCCTATATGCATTGTTCAACCTATGTTCAAGAATCCACACGACGACACCGGTGAAAATAAAGAGGGCCATAGTAGTTAACCATAAACTTGTCTGAAATGGTTCCAAGAAAAACCAGATGTTTTTATCTTCGTTCTTCACTATCATAGTTATCCCACCTGGAGCAAATGGTAGAGTGAAGTCAACATAATTTAATCTTTTTGTTGTGACGGTAAAGTCCCCCACAGCAGCATCATATTTCTAAAACATCAACCAAAACAAACACGAAAACAGTGTGATGAGAAATAGGCTAAAAATCAATCAAATCAAAGTTGATTAGTATTCTGGGGTATGATTTTTACCTGAAGATAAACTTGAGACAACATCTCATCGTAGCTCCCTGACAATCCATTTTCAAACGGAACATACTCATATGGCACAACATATGGCAGAGCCGCCATGACCGCATCAAACATATCTATGTAGAATCCACTAACTTTTGAAGAATTAGTTTGAGGGTCTTTTCCTACTTTAACAAACTCTATAAAACCAGCAGCTAATGGCACTCCAACTCTAAGTTTCTTAACACTGACCGGAACCTCCCATCCTTTCGGCGCAACTATAGAGTCTCCGGGAAACACAATTTTCTTCAACATTTTACTCGAAGAACTAGTAACGTTCACATCTCTTTCACTTAAGATTCCATCAGAAGCTGTCCATATACCTACCTCTCTCTCTCCTTTCCCAATCACATTTAGTATTTGAAAATAAGAAGATTCTAGTTTTCCATTAACAAGATGGAACTCTCCACCAAGTCCCTGAAATGTAACCTCCAATAAGGCCTGTCGAAGGCTTGGTCCTGTTTTTGATATTTCAACATCAAATAGATTTGTACTTGTGTTCTGCAAAGAACTAATTTGCTCTTTGAATTGAACTCTTTCAGCAGCCATAGCCAATGCCCACATGGCATCATATGCCCAAATACCATATAGGCCAAACTCTGCTTGTGAAAAGCCATGATTATCATGAATGAACTTCTTTTTCCACCTTTTAGCAGTGGAACTGAGCTTTTGAGAATTTGGGACCATAGGTTTTACACCTAGAACTCCTTCCATCGTCTCGATAACATGTGAATCCAATGAGTAAAGTAAATCCATCACCCCACTAGTTACAATCCAGGCATAACCTTCTCTCATCATTCCGGCTTCCTTCACTTTGAGAAATAATTTAGAGGCAAGAGAACTTGAAATGTGCACCACAAACACACTTATCTGCATTGTTTTCATCTTATATAGTTCTTGAAGCATGAAGTCATCGGTCGCTGCGACAGGTATTATGCTTCTATATGAAACGCGGGCATTCACGTCTTGCAGTGCATTCATTAGGTAGGGATATATGTCGTTTCCGTAATCTGATTCTTCATGTATAAGAATAACTTGAGTCCAACGAAAGTATTTAACAATGGCAGCAATGGGACCAACTTGGGCTTCATCAGTTATGGTTGACTGAACAAAATAAGGAGTTTGAGGATAAATAGAAGGACTTGTTGCAGAGAATGAGATGATTGGAACGTTTGTTCTATTTCCAAGGCCAATCACAAAGGTTGATTGTGCAGATTTTTGGGGACCAATTATTGCATCAACTTGTACATCCTTTAATAAACTGAGAGCTGCATCGGTTTAAGATGGTTCATATGAATAATTAGCAAGCAATCAATGAAATGGTCATTAGAACAATTAGATCTAGTAGGAAATCAGATTAAAAAATATAGAGCTAATGCAAATTTAGGTGAAATGAATAATGTTCAATTTATCCCTTTAATTTGAAAAAGAGCATTTACCCCCATGTGAAAATTATAAAGAAGCAATTTACCTCATTTAGCCACATGAGTGTTGCCGAGATTGAGAGTGGCATGAAAAGTGTGATTGTAACACGAGAGGTAATATTTATCATAACACGGGGGTAAATTATCACATTAATTTGTAAAACCTTTTTTTTAATTTGGTGGTATTGAAATGTTAATTATTTAAAATTAAAAAAAAAAAAAAAACTCATATGAAATTGTTGATGGTTAATTTGCAGTTAACTATATAATTGTGGAGCTAATTACCATTCAAATGCAATTAGAGTCAGCGAAGACATGTTGCTAAAGTAGAGACCAGAGAAGGAAAGAAAAAAAAATGAAGGGAAAAAAAACGTAAGCCATCTCCAACCGAAGGTCTTGCCCTCTTGCTCTCTTGACCTTTTGACCCTCATTTTACCCACTTGTTTGTCCTTTCGACCCACCTCTAAACTCATTTCTAACCGAATGTCAATTTATTTTCATTTAATTTCAGTTCACAATTTTCCCGACTATTACTTAATAATAATAATAATAATAACAAAACTGAAAGTTTATGGGCGATTTTGACCAATATCAAAACCTGGGGGCTGAATGTGAAAATTACTCATCTTCCCCACCACAACTTCACGTACAGTAGTGGTTTAAGGAAGAAACCAACTTTGAATTCACCAATTCAAATATCACCAAATTAAATCAACAACCAGCAAATTAGAGCACATAAGAACTGAAATCAACAACAATTAATTTATATATATAACATATAAACCAAAAAAAATAAAAGCGCGTCACCCGCGGGCAACCGGGCAGTCAATCAATGACCGCCCAGTTGCCCTCATCGCCGCCTAGCCCCCCGCCCCTGCCAACTCCCCCCCATGCCCGACCCCCCCATTTCCGTCTCCAACCGAGCACCGCGGGCAACCCCGTCTCATGCCCGGTTGCCCGCTCCCTAACGAAGAAGTGAATGCCCATTTTATCCTAGTCAATATTAACTTTACTATAGATAAAATTTTAGGAGAGATGTATATAATTAAAATAAACTTGAGTAATCTTAAATAATCAAATATTCAATAAAATAAAATAAAATTGATAACTTTAGAACTAATATAAATAAATAAATAAATTATTATTGTAGTGGAAGAAATAATAAATATTTAACCATTTTTTAAAAAATTTATGTCTTTTACAACATAATTAGGAAATATTATTGTTAATCCATATTTAGTATTTTATGAATTTTAGAAAGAAAGAAAAAAAGTAAGGGTGCTCACCGTTCATTTTTTTTAACTTAACAACAGAGGAGGTATTGCGAATTATTGAAATCATAGGCATTTTTCTGTAATTTAAGCAAACCTCAGGGGCAGGTATGGGTAATTATCCCAAAAGAAAAGGAGAACTCACAGCTCATGACAAACAATAAAAAGTAAAAGTAAATATATAAATAAATAAGGCAAGTCCTCAAATCTCAATTTTTATGATGACTTTTTACGACGTTTTCTATAAGATTGAATTCTTGCGGATTTGATGAATTAAGATTATATTCTTTTGAATTTTATATAAGATTTTATCAGAACGACTTATTTCCAAACTTATATTCAACAATATTTTTATTAATTAACTAATACATTCTAATTTGAGTATTTTGATTTATTTTTTGTCATATGTTTGCGTGTGTATTACATAGTCATGTATTTGCGTGTGTAATATATAGGATAGGCTAATTTACACTTTTGGTACGAAATTACAAATTTGGGTCCATAGGATAAAGTTTTACTGCAATTTTGGTACCAATCTCAACTTTTCTCCAAAGTTATGGAAATCTACCCCCTATGAAATGTATAATGTTCTACCCCTCTATAATTTGGAAAAAAATCAATTTACCCCTTGTAAAATTTTTAATGAAGCAATTTACCCCCTTTAGCCGGAGAGTGAAACTCACTTGCCGAAATTGAGAGTAGGCATGCAAACTATTTAATTACATAGGGGGATAAATTGCCACATTTATCATAACACGGGGGGTAAAATACCACATTATCATAATAAAAGTGGATAGAGTGCCGCCTATAAAAATATCAGGGAGTCGATGTGAAACTTTTACAAAATTTCAGGGGGTAAAATGCTCTATTTTAAACCACAAGGGGGTAAGTTGAACATTATGCATTTCGTAGGGGGTAAATTATCATTAACTTTGGGAAAAAATTGGGTTTGATACCAAAGTTGTAATGAAAACCTATCATATGATACCAAATTTGCATTTTCGTATCCAATAGTACCAAAAGTGCAAGTTAGCCTATCCTATGGTACCAAAAAAGCAACTTTCCCAAAAATAAATTATGGAACCAACTCAAGTTTCTCGTTTTTAATTGTTATGATCTTAATTAAAGGGTATAAAGCAGTGATCCCACATCGACGATTTTAAATGGATACTGATATAGGGTTTACATGGACTTGGATTTTTCTAATTCATTAGCTAGCTTTTGGGGTAGACTTCTTCTAATATCATAACAACTGGTATTGAGGGAAAAATATTTTTAATATCAAACTTTAGTCCAAAAAACACATTTGATACCAAGCTTTTCGGAAAAACATATTTCATATCATGATTTACACCATCTTGACACATTTCCTTTTGTCTTTAATTTTCGGACGAAATTCAACACGTGCCGTCAATTGTGGGTTTTTAAAACTCGTGCATGTTTTCCCTCCCATTGTCAACTTAACGGGCACATGAGCGAAACGTGCTGAATTTCGTTCGAAAATTGACGGCAAAACTAAATGTGTCAAGATTTTGTGAATCATGGTATGAAATGTGTTTTTTCAAAAAGCTTGATACCAAATGTATTTTTTGGACTAAAGTTTGATATCAAAAATGTTTTTCCCTCTTTATTTTTCAATTATGTGTCTTTGGTTGTGAAAGGACTAGAAAAAATATAATGATTACAAAGGGAGGCCTCTCTTCAGCAGCTATGCATTTAGAACCTTATGCTTAATGTAATACATATTAGAGTAGATGAGATTTTCTTCCAATGTTAATTGTGAAAATACCGCAGAATGTATGCATTTGGAGACAATCATTAAATCAAGATAAGGAATTAAATTATAGTATTAACAATTAAAGTACTAGCATCCTAAAAATTGATTATCCTATCAAGTTACCAAATCATAAAATTAGCACACAAGGGAACGGATATATATATACATACCAGAAGCTGCAGCATCAATTATTTGCCCATTTGAGTCCCTTACATGAAGAACAATTTTCGCACTGAAATTTCTGTCAATTGAATAGTAATCAGATAGAGCTAGGGACAAACTGGTCATTCCTATACGGCCGACCAGTGAATCCAAATCAAGAACTACACCAACGTTAACTAATGTAGTACTACTACTATTGTTTTGTAATTCTGTTTGAGCATCAATGCACAAACATAAAAACATACTCAGTATACAGACATATAAACTTGACAACATTTTCTAATTAAAGTCTTATGCACTACTATTTCTTCCATTGTGCAAAGCAAATCAAGACCTCTTTTATAGTATTCTTTTTTCGGCAGTAAGTAGACAATTATTGCAAAATGAAAATTTCTATGAACTTGAGGGGATCTCGAATTGGTAAAAGTCCACTCTGAATCAGAGTGGACTTTTATACGTTGTGACTTTTGAGTTGGAAAAGCTTGGAATTTTTTTTTAAAAAAAGAAGGTAACATTATTTATACCTTATCCTTGACTTAAATCAAATTTTATTTATTTCGGATCGGATCTTATTTTAAATTGAAAATTTGGATCCTGATTTGGTTGAATTCCGATTTTTTTTAATCCATTAATATTTTAATTTTCAAATTTTAGCATATATTTTCTTATAAAACATGTTCGTTAACGTCACATTTTCATTCTACTTAGCTTACATGTTCAAAAATTCTTCATATTCACTGAACTCCTCACATTAAATTAACTCTCGACACATTTAACCACTTAGTTCAATTTTTTTTAACAATTAACGTTAAAAAAACGATGGAATATATATTAATGTGGAATTTTTCATATTGCTAGGTAAAAACATGCTTAAATATAAAATCATTGATGAAATATCAACTCAATTGTTGTTCAATTTATGATAACATATTATAGTATTAATTTATATATATATATATATATATTATAGAATTTGGTTGTTTAACGGATCATATTGACTTAAACTTATATTCAATTCATGAATTATATCTCTCACAGAATAAAAGTCATCATAAATTAAGTCAGTAAATCATATTTTTATCACCAATTTTAAAGTTCAAATACAGTGTATATCTATACAAATAATATATTTATCGTAATTATATCTTAACTAAATAATTATGTATCCCAATTAGAAAGCTAATTAATTAACCTAATTCTTAATTGTAAAAATACCCAAAAAAAAATGGAAGAAAGCATGAATAGAAACAGAAGACCATCCATTTCATTTCATGAAAAGACTGATTTTGCCTTCAGATTTTTTGTCCCGGTTTTTATTTGTATTTTTATCTCTAAATTGTTTAATACTTATCTTTGCTTTGTGTTTTTCTGGCTCTAACTAGGGGTGTTCATTAACCCGATGGACCCGCCCGACCCGCTCAACCCGACCCGAACCTGACGGTTTTTGTTCTTATAAAACTAGCAACGGGTTAAAATTGTGACCACCCGAAAGTTATGGGTCGGGTTGCGGTTTTAGTGGTTAAAAACCGCCCCTAACCCGACCCATCCATATATTACATGTTTTTTCTACCCAACACCACTTACCAAACAAAACATTGAAAAAGAATTAGGGCTTTCTATCTCTATCTTCACGCCTGCTCCACTCTCCAGTTCTCTTCTCCATCACGCCTCTCCTCAAAAATCAAGATTCAAAATCAATTCTCAATTTTCATCACTCATAAGTCACACCAAGCCATACGTACGAGCCAAGGGTAGGAAATTTGAGCGATCAAGAGGAAAGAGGAACATCAAAGGTTTCAAAGTTTGAGTTATTCATAGTTATTAACCAAGTACCAAATTCCGTAAAAGATCTTGCAACACCTACCTTATTTTATGTGCTATGTATTTCTCTTTCATTTGCAGTACCCAAAAAGAGTTTGGAGAACATTTGAGTTTAGAATATTTAAATTATTTTTTTTATTTCTATAAATAAAATGAGTA
Source organism: Penstemon davidsonii (assembly GCA_034814905.1). NCBI lineage: Eukaryota > Viridiplantae > Streptophyta > Magnoliopsida > Lamiales > Plantaginaceae > Penstemon > Penstemon davidsonii. The sequence goes on along the minus strand of JAYDYQ010002533.1, from coordinate 30,732,789 downwards.
CTATAACTTATGCATCAATTAATTAATCATTTTTTTTGTTATTTTTTGCACTATATGTACGTAGTTTCTTCTTATAAAACAATCGCAGGAATTGATCCTACCCATAAAGATCACTCTACCCGTGATTAATTTTGTTTACCAAACCGGATTAGAGAATTTTTTAGCTTGGAATTATAGTTGCGTTTGGCAAAATGGTCCATTAACCATGAGCTTGTCCAATCTTATTTTATTTTTATTCTTTCTAGTCAGATTGAATTTTATGTAGTATAAATTAGTTGAATATACTATTTAACAAAAACACTTAAGCATTAAATAAATTCAATGGTTCAACCCGCCAACCCGCCCGCCAAACCGCCCGCACCCGCCTCACCCGAACCGTACGGTTTATGAACTTAAAAATGCGGGTGCGGTTTGAAATTTTGACAACCCGCATATGTCGGGTCGGGTTGATTTTTTCATTGTCACCCGCCAAAACCCGACCGCGTTCACCCCTAGCTCTAACATCTAAAGTATGTTAATAAATATACTTAACTTTATCAATTATCCACTATTCCTATAAACAATAACTTAAAATGAATTTTACTTACTTTCATAAGGTACATTTTATCGTGCTTAAACTCATTTATTCCTCCCCCAAAGAAACACTTTCTCCTAAAGAAAATGAATTGATTGATTTTGTAGCTTTCTAAAATTCTGTTTGACTTATGTATATAGTACTTTTTCTTGTTTAAATGTAAAGTGAAATAATAATTCATTTCACATCAAATATTATTATGAATATGTTGTGTGGAGCAAATGTAATAATACAGCTCTCATCTTTTCATTAAATTATTTTGGGATTTTGTAAACCAACATAGTTCTTAATTATACAATTCGTGTGCCGCTATTCAATTGTTTTGTATAACAGCTCAGTGAACTACTTACTTGACCTTTTCTTAGTAATGGTTTAAAAAGATTTAGAGGTCGATTCACCCTCTCCCTCTAGACCTCATTGATCAATTGATAATATTTAAAATAAATAAATAAAAAGTCAAATAATATTATGAACATAAATAGAAAGTCTTATTGATCTACCTAGAAACTTACTTATATTATATTTTTAATAAAATAAATATATTAAATTTAATTCAAGTTAAATAAAAAATAGAAAAACCTAACCCCGTCCCCACTCCACCTCCACCATCCTCTTTGCCATACCCCTACAGAACCCACCCCACCCCCACGCCACCACCTTTTCCCCTCTTTCGGTCGCACTTCGGGCGTAAAATGTGTACCTATCAGAGGGTGGTATGTGTAAATATATTAAACCTTAGGGTAGTTTATGTAACTTTTTAAAATTTTATAACAATCATATCAAAGGGTATTTCATGAATAAATATTATTTTTGATATCAACATGTGTCGTTATAAGAAATTAACTCCGTAACGGGGTAATTGTATGAATTCAATGCCTCATGGGAGTTTGAGTAATTTCCAACCATGAAGGATTGTTAGTATAATTACATTAAACTGAGGAATGGTTTAAATACTCCTGAATGGTTTTCTAGAGATGGTGACTAATCGCTGTTAACTTCTATGAAGCAACCTAATTAAAATTAATCTTTATATATATTTGTTTGTATAAAAAAAAATATTATTCCATTAGTAGAATATCACATCTCATAATTATTTGGCTATTGAAATAATGTTAAAATATAAGGATTCAGGTTCGAATCCCTGTTGGGAGAGTTACCCACTTAATGTGCCCAACCTGCCTCGAAAGGGATTAAACCCTTGGAAAATCAAAAAAAAAATATTAGGACTTACTCAAGTATAAAGGCCATAATTATTTTTTCCTTAAATATATTTATAATTCAATATATTTATAATTCAGTGATATTAATGTAATGATTACTTCTCCCACAAAATAAAATAAAAAAATCTCATTCTAGCCATAATTATTTTTTCCTTAAAATTACATAATAAAATATTGAATGATGTAACCGCATATTAGATCAGTTCAAAAGAGTGAATGATCTTACTAATTGTAGGAAAAATTAAATTTTAGTTAAATACATATTGTGGAGAGAATCAACAATTTGACCGTTATCCAGGAGATATATATGTCGTGATCATACATTAATGTGTCCCTTCCCTATCTTAAAAGAGTGTGTGGACGAAATTAGCAGTGGAATTAACAAATTTAAAATAAATGGTCACTATAATAGAAAATCTAATATTCAAGAAGGAATGTTATTTGTAGGAAAATTCTAAGATGACGTCACGTCACATGACGTAAGCTATAACCAATAGAATTATGACACCTCATTAATAAATTACCTACTTAACAGGTTACTAACAAGTCATAATACTATTACCATAAGTAGTTGTACTATACTATTATTTGATCACATTCATTGTAATATTTAACCACATCAATAGTAAATTACAAACTAATAAATTATTATAGAAATAAATAAATAATTGTGTATAATAATATTTTATAATAAACGATATATAATATTTCGTGTTGAATAATTAATATTAACCTTTGAAAAAAAATTCATAATATATTTAATACATATAATTTATATTTTAATACATATTGGATAGTACTAACTGCAATACTTCACAATGTAGCTAATTACTACTAATATGGGACCTTACTATGTATGTGGAGTCAATAATGTGTTATGTGAGTCTATACTACTACATGTGAGACATATACTATGTAATGTGAAGAATTATACACATTGGTTAGTACTAATGGTAATACTTCATAATGTGGTTAATTAATTACTACTAATATGAGACCGTACTAAGTATGTTGAGTCAATACTATACTATGTGAGTTTATACTACTACATGTGAGACATATACCATATAATGTGAATAATTATCAGTAATTTGGTTATGACTAATGATAATACTATATAGTGACTAATTACTACTAATATGACACCATACTAAGTATGTGGAGTCAATACTGTGTTATGTGAGTCTATACAACTACATGTGAGACATATATCATGAAATGTGAATAATTATCGATTAATTGATTAGTACTAATGGTAATATTATATAATGTGACTAATTACTACTAATATGAGACCATACTAAGTACGTGGAGTCAATATTATTACATGTGAGACATTATACTATGCAATGTGAAGAATTATACACATTGGTTAGGACTAATGGAAATACTATATAATGTGACTAATTACTACTAATATGAGACCGTACTAAGTATGCGGAGTCAAAACTTGCTATGTGAGTCTATACTACTACATGTGAGACATATACCATGTAATGTGAAGAATTATCAGTAAATTAGTTAGTACTAATAGTAATACTATATAATGTGACTAATTATTACTAATATGAGACCGTACTAAGTATGTGGAGTCAATACTATTACATGTGAGACATTATACTATGTAATGTGAAGAATTATACGCATTGGTTAGTACTAATTATAATACTTCATATTGTGGCTAATTACTACTAATATGGGACCAACTAAGTTTGTGGAGTCGATATTATGCTATGTGAGTCTATACTACTACATGTGAGACATATACCATGTAATGTGAAAAATTATTAGTAAATTGGTTAGTACTAATGGTAATACTATATAATGTGATTAATTATTACTAATATGAGACCGTACTAAGTATGTGGAGTCAATACAATTACATGTCAGACATTATACTATGTAATGTGAAGAATTATACACATTGGTTAATACTACTGATAATACTTCATAATGTGGCTAATTACTACTAATATGGGTCGACCGTACTAAGTTTGTGGAGTCAATACTATGCTATGTGAGTCTATACTACTACATGTGAGACATATATCATGTAATGTGAAGAATTATCCGTAAATTGATTAGTACTAATGGTAATACTATATAATGTGACTAATTACTACTAATATGAGACCGTACTAAGTATATGGAGACAATACTATTACATGTGAGATATTATACTATGTAATGTAAATAATTATACACATTGGTGGTATTGTACTATTATATATGAACTAGTACCATACAATGAGGAAACATACAATTTTTATGGTGATTTGATATTAATTTGGGTAGAAAAAAAAAAAAGAAGGAAAGTAAAAATATTTATGGTAACTAACTTTGGGATATTAAATAATATAAGATAATATTTTAACCTGTTAAACAGGTAACTCATAATTAATTAAGGTTAATTTTATTCTATATTATGAAATTTATGTGATTGTGATTACATATTTATGATCCAATGCCTTAAATTAAATTGACGTCACATAACGTGACGTCACCTTAGAATTCCCCTTATTTGTATTACAAAAAATGCACTTTTCTCACTGCAGTCAAATTGCACTTTTCCCCCTTAAACTTATTTTTTTTCGCACAGTTCACCTTGAGCTTAATAGTATGTTGCCGTTTCCTTTCTGAACTCTTTTCCGGAAGTAGGTCAAGTGAGAGGCATATGCCAGTTTTACAGGGTATTTTCGCCATTTAAAATTAGGGGTAAAGTGCAACACATAAGTTCAAGGTGAAAAATGCAACATGGGTATAAGTTTAAGTTGGGGGTTGGGGGCGGGGGGGGGGGGGGGGGGGCAAATTGACTATAAATTCAGGGGAAAAAATGTGATTTCCTAATTGAAATTATTATTTTGCTTCTTTAATTAATAAGTGTACCTCTTTATCATTCAAATTTCAATTATCAACTAGAAAATCCACGATTTCAGATTGTCAAACCTTTTTTCTTACAATTATTAACAACTTGAAACCTTATTTGAAGAATATAATTATGTAATGCAAAACTTGCAAGATTAACCTAAACATGAAAGTATAGTGTATATTCGATTTTATATCAATCTCTCACTCTGTAATGTCTATCTAATATGCACCAACATGTGATTGATAAAGTGGAATGGACTAGTCATTAAAAAGTAGCGAACCCATGTTCGAAATTTGGAGTGGTTCCCACTTAATCCCCAACACACCTCGAAGGGATTAAACCCTTAGGAAACAAAAAAAATTATATGCTTGCATACATTTTATATTTTTTGGTTTGTTACTCAAGTTTTTGTTTTTTTATTATATATCTTAGTACAATTGGGATTATTGCATTTTGGTGCCACAACTATAATCCACTGGCGTTTCTACCCATAACTTTTCGGGCTGTCACATTTGATGCCACAACTTCAACATCAGTGGCATTTTGGTGCCAATTGAGGCCCAATTTCAAAATTGGCCCGAAATTCCACCATGTGCGGATCATGTGACAGGAAAATTGAGTATTTTGACCATTCAATGCCTTTTTTTCATTAAAAAAAATAAAAGTTTATTTTCATCTACCAAGAACTAGGCTACTTGGATATTTTTATTTGGGGAAGAAGAAGAAGAAGAAGAAGAAGGCGGATAACAATTTAATTAAGAGAATGTTTAGTGAATTTTATAGGAAAAGTTATGATTTTGAATTTTGGTATTTTCTTTTTAATGAAAAAGACGTTGTGTTGGTCCCAAGTGGTCTAATGAGGTCTAGAGGAGGGAGGGGGAGGGGGGGAGGTAATAGACCTCTGTTTTTCCTTTTAAAATTTTCTTCAACTTCTCAAATCAGCAGACTAAGCTGATTGGACTTATGAGGCTACTCTACTGATCGCGCACAAAGCTTGTTCAGTAATGTTGACCACTCGTCTGATTTTACTTATCTGTTTTTCAAAATGGTTCAGAGTTGATAACTTGTTATGCAGCGGATATATCAAGTGTTTTTCAAACAAGTTCTTTTACTTAAAAGATTTTATCCTCAGTTTTTAAAATCTTTTAGTTTGCTCAAGTGTTTGTATGCTTTTAAAATATGCAAGTAAAAATGCAAGTAATCAAACACAAGGAATTTTTATAGTGGTTATATAGACAAGAATGTCTTTTAGTCCACTCTTCCAAATCACGAAGATTTTGGGTCATATTAGAAATACTTAGTAACCTAGTACACTCTGCTTGTGTTTTTACAACAAATGTTAAGCCACAATTTCGCTATAGGAGATCACAAAGAAAACCTATACTCTGAAGTATTTTTACTCACTTAGATGGAAAACTACTTCTCACAACTTTCTCTATTACAGAAAATCACTAAGATTTTGGTATAACTTGTTTTTCTCGACTTCAGCTTGTCAACAGATGACTTCGTTGTTTTAGTGTTCTGTTTGTAGAGTGTTTGAGACTTGGAAAATTTGCTCATGAATTGCTCTCAGTTGTTGTCTGTCTCTAACTTTTGAATTCAGAACTATTTATACTTGAGGATTTGAATTTCTGCCCGTTGAGAAATGACAGATTTTCAGATTTTCCTCGAGTACTGGTCCTTGTTTCAGAACGGCTTCTGCAACTGTTCAACGTACAATTCTGATGTACTTTCTGTCAAGTCGCATTAAATGCACCTTGCTGATCCGAGGTCTCTCTTCAATCATTTGTCTTTAATACCCTCTTCTTGCAGCATTTATTACACCGAGTACATTTATTACCGTTGTAATAACTTCCTAATCACTTCTACTTTGTTGATGGAATATACTATGCTGATGAACACTCTGCTGGTCAAAATTCTCATTTTTCACATGGCCCCGCACATGGGGGAATTTCGGGCCAATTTTGAAATTGGGCCTCAATTGGCACCAAAATTGCCACTGATGTTAAAGTTGTGGCACCAAATGTGCCAGCCGAAAAGTTACGGGGTAGAAACGCCAGTAGACTATAATTGTGGCACAAAAAATGCAATAATATTTAAATTTCCATGTTTCTGCACTCTGAATTATAATTGGTTGCCAAAAATAAAGTTGTCCCTTAAACTTATATGAAATTTGCAATTTTTCTCTTAAACTTATACCCTTGTTAACACTTTCCACCCTGAATTTCTATGTTGCACTTTCTCCCCTTATTTTAAATGATGAAAATACCCTACAAAACTTGTATGTGTCTCTCATGTCACCTACTTTGGACTGAAAAGTGCCCGGAGAAGAGTTCAATGGCGGAAATTGTAATATTAATATAAGTTCAAGATGCACAATACAAAAAAAATTAAGTTTAAAGAGAAAAATACAACTTGAGTTTAATTTCAGGGGAGAAAGTTCAATTTTCTCTTGGTTTTAATTTGTAAATTCTGAAGTCAGCAACATATGCTAGGGGGATTGTTGTCTTATTCTGTCTGATGGAAATGCCTGGAAGTTGCCTTTTGATATAGCAGTAGATGCGTTGAAACTAGTGACAGTGAGGATTTCAATATTATAATTCCTATTTTCTTTTGGAAAAAAAAAACCTAGTGAAAGTGAGGATTTCAATATTATAATTCCTATTTTCTTTTGAAAAAAAAAACTAGTGAAAGTGAGGATTTCAATATTATAATTCAGATTTTAGTATTATAATTCATTTTCTTTTGAAAAAAAAAACTTAGTGAAAGTGAGGATTTCAATATTATAATTCAGATGCCTTGGTTGGATTTTTGCAGGCGAAACATTATTTGGAGTTGTATTCACCGAATCAAACCTCAGAACAAGTGTTTTAACTCAAAATAATAATATTTTAACTAAATTAAGTATTATGATATAATATTAAATATTTAATACAAAAAAATGATTTGACACATATTATTGGTGTCTAACAATCTGTGCACAAATATATATATCATAAATCATTTAAAATTCATAGAATAATATTGTAACACATAATAAAATAGTATAACACATAATTTCATACGTTGTTAAATCATGTAAATCATATTTACTTGGTTGAAATTAATCCGTAGAACACTTCACGAAAAAGGAAATAAGACTAATATTTTAATTAATTAAGTATTATGATATAATATTAATTAATTTAATACAAAGAAAATGATTTGATACATTATTGGTGTCTAACAATGTGCACAAATATATATATCACAAATCCTTTAAAATTCATAGAATAATACTGTAACACATAATAAAATATTCTAACACATAATTTCACATGTTAAATCATGTAAATCATACTTAATTGGTTGGAACTAATCTGTAGAACACTTCACGAAAAAGGAAATAAGACTAAGACTTGCCGAAACAATTTCCGTTAGACAATAATTTTGATCTGCTTACGATGCACACAATTGAACCTCAGTAGTCTTCAAAGATACAACAATTTGTTGCTTGTTGTTTGCACTAAATTTGTACAAACAAAAAAGAGTAATATTTTTCATTTTCTTAGTTGCTATTAAAATTGATTCATAATTGGCCAGATTCTGAATCTTATTTGTTAATAAAAATAAAGTAAGGATAATGAATGGAGTAAGTTTGCAATTTATTCCACAAAATTCAATTCATTGCCAAATTCACAAGTCAATCAAGACAGCAATAATCATTGACATCCCAACATTGTATTGAATTAATTACAATTTGAAACTATATATTATACGTGTATACTGGCAGTGAAGTCGAAAAAACACAATCAAGAACAAAAACACTTGAGAGATATAAATTTCAAAAACATATCCACCCTTGCTATTATGTAGCCTATACAATTCATATAATAACTCCTTAAAACAAGAACATACCAAACACAATTACGAGCTAATTTAAGATCCATGTCTAAACCTCAGCCAAAGTGCTCTCTTCGATTTGTGGCGCAGCCTAAAAAAATGTAAAGCAAAATTACAAGGGAGTATTTGACAAACATAAATTGGTGAAAAGATAATGGATCTAAATATAATGTAAGTTAATGTAATGAAATACTGTATATTGTAATCTTACCTTTTCCTTGTTTTCTTGAAGACCTTCTTTCTCTAGTTGAGAGTTAAGAGGACCTGCAACATAAATGACAATTATGAGAGTTTAGAAATTGGTTTTGAGTGTAAAATACACAAATTTGTAATGCAATAACTGAAGGCACCTTCTGCAGGAGCATCGGATTTCTTTCCCGGCTTCTTCAACTTGTTCTTATCATGGACCGGTTCTTGCTTTATTGGTTTTTGAAATTTCTTCTGAGTACCACGGCCTCTAATTTCAGAACCAGACTTTGCACTTGTTGCGTTCTTGTTCAATGATCTTCTGGTCATTTTCATGGAATCATTCTTCTGCGGAGTTTCGCTATTTGCTTTTTTCACTTGGTGATTTTCATTAGCTCCTATGTTCAATGACTTTGGTTTCAAATTCTCAGCATCTGTAACAGAAGAAGAGGAACTACGAGCACCATCATCAGATAACCGATGGCCTTCAACAGTCACTTGAGAACAAGTTCCAAAGACCTCAATGTTTTCAGAAATCTTGTAGCTCTCAAAAAGCTCTTTAATAAGTTCTCTATGTTCGGACAGATTGTAACGATGCACATATGATTTGAGTTCATCACCCATCCTCTGTATAGGCTGCATAAACATTTTGAAATCATTAATGTGTAATTAAAAGAGCAAAATTGTAAGTGTTCTTAATAAGTAAATCAATATGGTTAAAGAAAAAACTTTAATTGCTGCATTTGTACATTAGTACTTAAACAAACACAAGCAAAATCGACTCTAGCATGTCTTTCAGGCTTTCAGCTTATATTGAACTAAATAAGAATTCAAGACCATCATTCTTAGTTATCAAGTAAAATACCCACTTTGTATTTCTTTTTAAAATATGGATTGACCGAGTAAATATTAGCTTTCGTACCTCACATCCAGCCTCGAAAGCGAGTTTAAAGAACCCAAGTGAGATTGAGTGTTTAGCAGCAGATTCAGAGAGCTTCATCTGAGAGAGCCAATAAGATGATGATGACAAAACACAGAATTTTTTCCTGTTAGATGACCTTGAGATATCCGAAACAGGTGTACCGCTAGCTGTACTTTTTGCTCTAGTCTTAGAAATTGGAGTAATATTGCCAAAAGATTTTGGTGCAGGTTTAGCATTTGACTTGGAAGAAATCGAGAGGCGCCTAGGTGGCTTGCCAGACTTCTCCTTGGAAGAGAGATCAAGAACACCCACACTCTTACTTACATTAGATGCAGCCCTTCCCCTATTTATAAACATCAAGAACAAGAAATTCAACAAAACAGCACGCACCACAGAAAGCAAACATATTCATCAAGACATATTATGATATTTGATATTTGTGAATTCCACAGTTATACACACTTAAAATGTGGAAAACATAATCAACAAATAACTAGTGTATATTATCGAATCATCTATCAGGGATATGATTTATAAAATTTCTTTTACTCATCACATGTTACCTTTTTACCTCATACAACTATACAATCAAGGTATGAATATATTGCATTTGCTATGTACATTTGAAAATAAGTCCTCAGTAACCAGAAAATAAAATGGCAGAATGGTAATATTATCATGATCTTGATCAAATACCCCATATCTGAAGTATTAGTATGACGTTCTAAAATCAGAAGAAAAAAAAAGTAACACATTACATATATATATAAAGAAGATACGAGATAAAGTGTGAAATTTGTTAAAATTCTCTGAAAGTGGGCAAAGTAATTGGCCACAACCACTCAAGAGCGGAATAAATTTAAAAAACATAGAAATTGTCAATCATAGCAAATGAAATGCGCTAATCTACAGATTCATTGTTTGTTGGATTGTAAAGTAACATTACTTCAATTCAAAACCAAAATGAGGAAATAACAATAATAATAATAATACTAAAAAAGAAGAGGTTACCACCAATTTTTTGTTTATAATCAATAGTGCAGTGTCCACCAAAAAAAAAAATTTTAAAAAAAAAGCTAAATTAATACACGAAAAATCAAAATAAAACCATATATACCTTTTAGTGGTAGAGGTGGAATTTGACGATTCTGCGAGCGGCAACTTCTCTTCCTTGGATTTATTAGCAGATCGGAGCGGATACCTAAGAAGCCTAGCAGCTGATTTGCCTAATTTCAGTTCAATACAACAAAATAAAAAGTCGAATTCCAACAATAAAAGGGGGAAAAACGGAAATAATTTTTGAAATAATTACCAGAGGCAGAGGATTGGGTGACGGCAGAATCTTCCATAGCAACAGAGAATTATTCTTGGTTCACAAAAGATATTAAATTACGAAGAAATGAGAATGAGATTTGCTTGTTTTTGTGTTCATATATTGGAGGATTGATGAATGAGCGGGAAAAGTATAACAGATTATTTAAAAAAATAAAATAGATATAATGAGAAAGCTAAAAGTGAGGAAGGAAGGCTTTTGTGGGGCATTGGATGCTCTCGTTTTCGAATTTCAAATTTCAAAATTATACCTGTTTTATTTTAGATTATGGTCAAAAAAGAGTTTTGTTTCCAACTGCATACTCATAAAATTTAAATTTTGTCTTTTACGAAAAAAAAATTAAAAATGTAATTTGGAAAGCTATAGATTATGCGAATATCTATTATATCTTATTATTTCTGCAATAAAATCATTTTTCATACCATAGAATTGGGCAGATTTCACTTTTCATACCAAACTCGCAAAAATCGTACCAATTACCTGATAGACGTTACAAAGTGATATTTCTGTTAGTTTTGTTGATGAAATTGCCACGTGCCGTAAAAATTTAAACTACAAATGATTAAACTTTGGCGATTTTGCATATTGACCCATGTCTCCTTCCTCACGCACGGCCAATGTTGTTTGTCGGAAATAGGAAAGGGGTTTTGTTCATCTCTTTTACTGTGAACACATACGTATAATAATAATTTTCATATTATGTTGAGTAAATCGTTTAATTTTTGCATTTAAAACTCTGAATCGCGAAACTTTTTTCCTCACAAATTTCAAATCGCGATTACAGCCTTGTTTCTCCACCTTCTTCATAATTTTCCGTGCCATCTTACTCCTTTGGACCAGGGCTTCAAAATCCATGGTTTAATTCCCTCAACAAACCTAACGGAAATATCACTTTTATAACGTCTATAAAAAATTAGTATGTTTTTGGCCAGTTTGGTATGAAAAGTGAAACCTGCTAAGTTTTATGGCATGAAAAAATAATTTTTGCATTATTTCAATGGTGTGTTTTTGGTAGGAAATTTTTCACATGAACCAAATCTATGATTGTTGCATAGACCTTGTGGTTAAGAACCACATCATTAATTTTGGAAGCATAACATCATCACAACTAATGATATGGTGAATTTATAACCACAATGTCTATAAAATTCTCATAATAGATTAAATTTGATTATATTTACATGATACAATTTAAGATGGGGATATTATATGAGTGTGGATGGGTAGATAAATTTGATGTTTTGTGATGTAACATTTTTGTCTTCCTCTTGGTATTGTGCATCAGAGGAAATTGATATTTACCTCTTCTTTTATCTTAGCTAGTTCGTTTTTATCTCATTTAACAAGATAAGAGAAAGCAATCTTACAAATCATGTTGCTTACAATTTGAGGCTAAAATCTTCAAATATGAGTTTCTATGAGATTAATAACTAGCTAACTACAAAAGATAGAGAGGATATTCAAAAAATTATCCAACTGATCATGCAATTAATTACTAATTTTATTTAGAATGAGCTACCCTTTCTTCAAAGAAAAACTAATTTACTAATTATCAAACTCATTCGTTCAGTTCAATGAAGATCAACATGTTATGAAACAAGTTTCTATTTAGAATCAGGCACTAAAACTGATAATAAAACCGAATTAGCTAGGTAGTTAAACTATGAGCAACAGCTTGCACCGATATCTCGACTTCAAGAATGCAACAATCTTCGACAAGATAGCCATTCGCGGGGTCATTCATATCACTGATTGACATGAAATCGGAGAATCCCCAACCACCATCGCGCGATGCAAACCAATAAGTATTACTTTCTTCGAAATCTTCACCGTTAATTTGGTGTTTCATTTTCGCAGTAAAATTAACCTTCACTTTATGAAATGGGGTGAGACTACAATCAACTAAACATAGGAATAACGAGACGTGGTGACCCTCATCATCGCCTTCTCCTCTTGGATATACCTCCATTTTCCAAGTGTGATCTCTAACAACAAATTCATCGGAAACCCATTCGTTTTCCAACTTGGAAAACTGTGAAATCTTCCAAGAACGGTGGAAGGATTTTTCGACTTTGGGCATGGATAGACATTCAACGACGCCTTGGCTCTTGATGACAAAAACCTCTGCCCCAAATACGCAATTATCGTTCACTAAGTACCCATTAGATGGATCAATCAAACTCTTCTTTGAGATAAATTTGGGAAATCCCCACTCCTGCTTCACTGCATGAAATCGTCGTGTTCGTCCTCGCATTGAAAGAAAATTGTCGTATTTCTGATTATACAAAAAAATGCCAAAGACGGCATTAAACTCCCATCTTGGAGGTAAAGAACTCGTATCAGCCACGGCCAAGTAAACAGAAATATTATGATCATCGTCATTCCCACTCTCGTGTCCATTAGGATAGAATATCAGTTTCCATTTGTAGTCACCCGCCGAAAACTCAGTGGACTCGTACTTGTCAATGCCGTTTTTTGATAGTAAGGAGAATGATTCGATTTTGAACAATAAGTGCGAAGGAGAAACCTCCCTTGTTTCGACTGTAACTTCATCTTCATCGTCTAAATTATGCGGGATAAGAGCCATCACTCCATACAATAGGTTGTTCTTTAAGCTAGTCAAGTAGTTATCTGCAACAACCACATGAGTACAAAACAACTAAATATATTTTACATATGCACATCATAGTACATAAACTCTCAATTGCTCTTGCACTAAGTACGAGAAAAAAATTAAGTGTTCACTTCATTCTTTTCATTTTCCACTAGTTTGTAGATTAAGTGAAAGCCAATCAAAACTATTAATATAATCAAAATTCTTATGCAAATGAGGATTATAAACTTTCAACCACTTTTAATGTATATCAATTGGACACCACATCCAATTCCATGAACAACTATAATGAGAAATACAAAGTAATTCAGCGAAATATAAAGTAACTAACAAAATTCGTACATGAAACAATATATATAAAACAAAAATTACTTTTAGATAACAAAATCATATAACCGTATTACCAAATTAAAATGCAGAACCAATCAAATAATCAGGGCCAACCTGACATATTACAGGGCCCTAAGCGATATTTAAAATCGGGGCTCTCTTTTACAAATTAGCTGATACTTTTTAGTTTCAATTGTAATAAATTTTTATGACATTTCATTCTTAAACTTTCTCTTAACAAATATATATGTTGAAAATTCAAGTATCGTGAATATAGTTATATAACAAATGTAAGTTAACAAATATAATTTTTTACTTGTCAGAATCATGAAATAGATTGAATATGAAAGTATAATATTCCTGCTCACACTACTATCTTAGGCAGGGCTGTGCAAATGGTAAAACCGAACCAAACCGTAATATATTTCATTATACTGGCTGGTTCGGTATTTTGAAATCTCATACCGTTTGCCAAACAGAAAATTTCGGTTTGGTTCAGTAAATTACAGATTCAGTACGGTTCGATTTGATTCTGTACAAAATAACCGAAAAATTATTGAATAAAAAATAATTTGTCGCTTCCTACCACTCTAACCACTAACCATCCAATGAAGTTGAATAGAAATTATAAAGAATACATCAGAGACCCCCTAGCCTCAGTCCCCTCTCCAAAAATTACTTTAGAATCATTCAAGTTTTGGGTTTTAAATGCAATTAGAACCCAATTTATTAAGAGAAAATCAGAAAAAGAATGAAATTGGCCATTTAGAATTTGGACTGTACCTCTGTAAATTACAAACCTGGGCCGAGAGAGAGATGGTGGAGGCGCGATGGGGGTAGGTGGTGCGGCGGCGAGGTGGGATTTTGAATTGAAGGAGGAGAAGATTTGGGTTTTGCCCTAGGGCAGTCCGTAGAAGAAGTGAGAAGAGCGAAGTATAGCTTGATTGGAAATCTGGAACGCTGTCTTTACCCTTTACGAATTGGGATTAAAAAAAAATGGGTATACCGGTCCGGTCCAGTCCGGTTCGGTACGGTTCGATTCGGTTCGGTAAGGTAAATCTACCGATAATACCGAAAATCGAAATTTATAATGGTTCGGTAATGAAGCTCATTCCGTATACTGAACCGAGATTTCAGTTCGGTATACGGTTTACCGGATCGTGCACAACACTAATATTAGGGGATTGTTATCGTTGCATTCACTATAATTGAACCGTACCAATTTTTGGTATCTAGTCTGACGCGGTAGTTTCAAAATTTGTACAGTACATCAAACCGAACTATTTGGTTCGATTATCAAACGGTTCAGTCCGCTTCAAAAAAACCGAGTCGTGTATGTAGTTTGAGTATTCTTTGTAATAAATTAATATTAAAAATTGTAGCTTGACTCAAACTCGTTGAATCTAAGTTACATCAAATTCTAAATTTTATTTACTAATGCAAAACAACAATATTATAATATATTTTTTTTCAAAATACTAAGACACAATAAAACAAAAATACTTGTAATATCAATTAGCATATTCTCCCTCCGTGTTTTTATTCGCTTTGGAGGATTGAACACGGATTAATAATTATAATAAATAGCCACTTTTTTAAGTAAAAGTCCCAAAACATCATTTTAATCAAATAATCATAGCATTAATAAGAATGGTAAAATTTGTATAAAAAATTAATTCTACATTGAAATTCTAAAACGATAAATAAAAAAAAAACGGATGAAGTAATCTTTATTATTTGACACCAATAATATGAAATAATTATTTTTACATAAATTAGATCAACAAAGCTTACATAACAAACACAAGGAGAATTTCAATAGAATGTGTAATGTTAATCGAAAAGTTAATTTGATATGTTAAATCTATTTTAATGTCACGCTACGATCATTGTCCAACGCATCCTAACCAATACATGACGCATTAATGTTAATATAATATGATGCAGGTAAAGGGGGGGGGGTCAGACATAGCAGAAATATACAGCCCATAAATATATATCTAAGACATTCTTTTTGCATATACATGATTCTAGATTATGAAGTAAAACATTCTAGACAAGTATATATGAAAAGTCTTTAGAGCATCAGTTTTAGCCACTAGATCAAGTTGATTTTCACCGTCTGTTTAAGAATGTAGTTATATAAATAGGGCAAGGCCTTATTTGAAAATTTCCATTCTTACATCTTATTTGACAAAAAAAAAATCAAGTAGAAAAAAATTGAGATACATTTACATTAACAAAAAAAATAATTGAGGCCCCTCTATAGTCGGGGCCCTAAGCGAGGGCCTAAATTGCCTAGCTTTAGAGTCGGCCCTGCAAATAATGTATTCAATTCAATAAGTAAAAAAGTTACGAGAAATACGTATAAACCTAGTTGAAGGCTGTGGTTGAGAGATGAAATATTGCGAGAAAGTTTTGTATTGATTGTTGAAAGAGCGAGTGTTATATTGTTATATATAAGGTTGGATCAAAATAATAAAAATAAATTATTTAACATGGCATTTTTGGACGACGATTTCGGTGAATCAGGTATGTAGAACTTATCAAAATTAAAAAATATTAAAAAAGTAATGATGTAGAAATGAACATTTACGCCAATACCAAAGTTTGAAAGCGTCTTCAATACAATGCTAAAATGTTGCAGTGGTTAGAAAAGAATGTGCAAATTGGAAAATAACCGGATACTATCAAACCACTCAACCGGATCCACTGCCGATTCCATCTCTTGTGCTGGAATTTGTAAAAGAATAAAATTTATATCCATATCTATTTTATCCAAACAATTACCATACTTCGTACGTATATGATTCTAGGTTATAATGTTTTAATTAATTTACCCCAACACAAAGTACAAAACAACCTTTAATTACTCTAATGTGAAAAGAGGGGATTAAATTGATAAATAAATATTCTCTAGATAGACTTAAAGTGGCGTATGGATCTTTTTATTGATAATTAAATTCAACGAAGGGGTGTTTACTAATGCTCTTGAAAAGTGTCTTTTTGCATCTTCCTTTTCTTTTTTCAATCAACAAAAGCAGTTTTATAGTGTATGATTTTATTGCTTCTCAATAGAAAACCAGCAAAAGCAGTTTCTGAAGAAGCATGTATGGCGCTGCTTTTGTAGATGTTGCCATGTTTGTAATTAAATAAAACTTATTTTTGGACATTTTTATCCCTATATTTGAATTAAATTTCAGTTACCCTCCTTTTTTTTAACTCATTATTATCTTATTATTAATTTTGAAATCAACTGTAATGTGTATAAAAATATTTAAAGTACATTAATTTACTATTATTATCAAAAGAGTTACAATTATTAGGCTTCATAATTGATGATTTAAAGTAAATAAATTCTAACAACTTAACCGAATTGTAATTAAGGTGGTAAACAATATTCAAAAATTATTATATATCAAGCCTCAAGTTAGTTCAACTCGCATTTGGTTCAATAGTTAAACCTCTATTAGTCTAACAAAAATTAAATCCAAGCAGACATTCAAACTAGATAAAACTTCAAGCAAACTTAAACAAGTTGTTTGATTCTACTCGACTAATTTACATCTTTGATCATATATTGTATAAAATAGCAATAAATTGATAACTAGGACATCCGATTTATTTAATTGATAACTAACTATATAAATTATTCTAAAAAAAATGACTATACACTAATTAAACGTCCAAACAACAAATAATTTAAAATGAATAATGTTTAAATAGCATTATTTTATAATTAAAGTTACTATATGTTGTAGTCCTTTATTCATAAAAAAGAAGTTACTGAATATGTGATGTGTTATGAAGGTATATGTGAATTTAACAACATATTTAAAATATAAGCAGAATTTTTTTTAATAAATACCAGCCTAAAATAGTTTTTTCTATAAAATATAAAAAACCAATTACTCACTGCTTTTAGAAAAATAGTACTTTTTTTTGGACTTTCGGCAAAAGCAACTGCATTTGATTTTCTAAAAGTATTTACGAATACCCAATATGGTATATAGTGTGAAGGCGATAAATATGGAACTCTTTCTCATTTTTTTGTGATAAAAAACAAAATTCATTAAAATTCCGAAACAATAGGAGAGTCAACAAGGGGGTAACCCCCAAAAAAACATAAACAATAAACAAAGACGGTGGCACAACATCCGCCCAACAACTAGAAAATGCCCACTCGACAAGGTTAGCACTGATGATAATATCATAAGTTCATCACACCACCCAAGGTGATTGGGCCAAATGGTAGTGACTTGCGACCCTCAAAGGTGAATCTCAAGTTTGAATCCTACTAGAGATTGGAGAAGACCTAATACCTAATGCACTCTTCGATACAAGCTGAAGATACACAGTTTAGTAGATAAAGAAAAAGTTCATCACACCAATTTGAGCACAACAAACTCCAGATTGAAAATTCATCCAAATAAAAAAGGGAACTCCAGACTGAAAATAGGAAAGAAGTAATTAATAGTCCGCCAAGATTAAGGAAATAGTTGGATATTAATGTCAATGCAAGCTCACAAGAATAACTCAAGAACTTTACAGCCTAAAAATCATAACATATACGCCAAACAAATGTATATACAAAGATACAAAATGATGCTTAATAAAAATGGTAGCAAAAGAGATACAAATCATTAATTATAGATACAAAATCATTTATTTTTTCTTTTCTTTTCTTTTCCATAGAATTCTGAACCAAAACTGTAATCATATGTGTGGTAATTCTATGTATAGGCCAATAATATACTACTATGGTAAGTTCAACTGTGGAAAGCTTGTTGATCTGAATCAGTAATCTGGGCAGGATCAATTAGGATACCCCGAATCTGTCTTTGTCGGCCTAAAATATTTAATCCTGAAGTTGGGGTAGAAGCAGCCTCCTCTAAATGCACATGAGGGGGTATTGAAATTGCATCTGAGTAACCAGAAATGCAGAGAGCTCCAGAATCATCTTGTTGCCAATATACTTCGACCATATTTCCTCGAGGACTTTCAGTCGATTCTGTTCCTGGAATACCAATAAACCTTGCCCCTACAGGTATCTGCACATATTCATAGTAAAAAATAAACATGAGAATGAATGTCAATTTAATAAAGATCGAGGAGTTAGGACTACTGAATTTACTTGTAGAGTAACTCCGGAGTTGAGGATAAGAGTTGCAAAGGTTTCTTCAGCAGCAGCAGTTTCCAACTCTGCTTTTTTTGCAATATTCAGGAAAACTTCTTCTAGAGTTGTGAGTCCAAGTTGGATGTCTGATATACCAAATTCTTCTTCTTTATGTTGGAGATCCTTAAAGAAGTTCTGCATTCCGAGTTAAAAGTACAAGTTGAAGAGCATTTGTTAGATCAGAAATTTTCGTTTAATTTTGAGGTTATGTATACAATTGCTGAAATCTACAATTGATAATAAAAGCTAATTACCGTCAATAGCTTCTCCTTTTGATGGGGGATAACAAAGGTCAGAAAGGACTTGTTCTCTTCTTTAGGTGCAACATCCAAATGCTGAAAACAATCACAAAAATAAATTTAAATTTTCTGCCTCCAGGATAAATTTAAAACTAGCTGACATATGACTTACGGATTTAAAGAATTGCTTGACAGCTTCATGTTGAGCTGTGTTAGAAGAATCTTGGTTCCCAGAAAAGCTTATAGTAGCGATAAAACCAGTACCAAACCGTGACTTCAACCTAATTGAAGTTCCAATGCACCGAAGCCTACCCTTTGCCATAATTCCTATTCTATCACTTAAAATGTCAGCCTCTTCCATTGAATGAGTGGTGAGAATAATGGCGCGCCCCTTTTTAGCCTCCTCAATGACATCCCAGACGTGTCTTCGAGTTACTGGATCCATACCAGTCGTCTGTGATTTCAAATTAACTTCATTCACAAATTTGTATACAGAGAACTAACTAAAATTAAAATAAA
Source organism: Penstemon davidsonii (assembly GCA_034814905.1). Classification (NCBI taxonomy): domain Eukaryota; kingdom Viridiplantae; phylum Streptophyta; class Magnoliopsida; order Lamiales; family Plantaginaceae; genus Penstemon; species Penstemon davidsonii. The sequence goes on along the minus strand of JAYDYQ010002533.1, from coordinate 30,712,925 downwards.
AGCTTTATGTACCCACCGGCTCATCCAAAATAACCAATTTTGGTTCACCAATTAGGGCAATAGCGACACTGAGGCGGCGTCTCATTCCCCCACTAAAGCTACTTGCTCTCATGTTGGCTGCATCAGTAAGTTTAACTTCAACCAATAATTTCTTCACAACCTATTTAGAAGGAAGTGTCTTAGAGCTTGCTTATCTAATACAACCACAAAAGGACGAAGTAGATGTAAACGAGTTTAGGTTTTTGTCGCAATTACCGACTCAATTGAAGCAGGGGGTAGGCCTTTGATATTGGCAAACAGGCTAAGGTGCTCTTGACCGGACAATGCATCCCAAAGGATATCAAACTGCAGTAAGCAGAAAAGAAATAGTCTGTTACTAACTTATTGGCTGTCCTAGCCACTCAGGCAGCCAAAATATTTCTGGATATTAAACTTTCCTTTCAGCTTGCTCTGCATTTATAAGTTTACAGTTTTCGTGCAATCCATTTGTTTCAAAGCAGAACATTTTTACAAAAAATATATCAATCTTCATATTGAAAAATTAATAGAAAAGAAGCAGAATTAGGAAAACGAAATGTGAATGGAAGGTGTGTAATTATAAATTCTGTAAATTGTGGAAAAAGATTGAAGATCCAGGGAGCAGCATAAAATTTCAAATATTTAATCACGGTACCATACTTAGAAAGTGAGAAAATCAGGTACAATTAAATCAACCAAAGATGGAAAGAGAAATATCGGACGCAAGAATATACACCTGGGGACAAACTCCAATCATCCTGCGTATGTTTGACATTCCAGTAGAACTTCTGATGGAATATCCATGTATCAATGCTGTAATTAGATAATTTATAACTAAGTAAGAGTGAGTCCTGATAATATCAAAACAAAGAAACTTGATAACCGAAACAACAGTTCTGACCATCTCCACCAGTCACTGGTGTGATCCCTGTTAAACAATTAATTGCAGTAGTCTTCCCAGCTCCATTGGGTCCAAGCAGACAAAATAGCTGATCCTTGGGAAAGTTCATCCATAATCCCTGCAGGTATAATTACCATAAACACCATGAAATAAAAATAAAAATAAAAAAGCAACTCATCAAAACTTGAGGGAGAAAAAGGACAACTTATGCTACCCAGGTGTTGAAGAAATCATATCCCTTAAACCCATGCTTGAATTTTCCCACGTATCTCAACATTGCTATTTTTAGTTTCTATTTATATCAACTTCTGTGCTTGTGTCCTATCAAGTTTTAATTTTAAATTACTCTGCACAAGACGAACCTACAATTTTGCAAATGGTCGATATGAACTACAAAGCATTAGACGAAAGATGTTATGCTTGGGACATTTCCATCATATGTTGGGAGTACAGGCGAGTGTGCTCAGATCCACCCCAATAAACAAAGGTTGTCTTACAAGTGAATTAAATCTAAAGTTTACCTTGAGCGCATGGTAAGGAGAGGTCCTCTTGCATTTGCAGCAACCAATGTTCGTAGTTCCAGCATAAATTTTTACAAGACCGCGTATTTGCACCGCGAGATGAGAACCTAATTCGCCCTCCGAGGCCTGCTGTTTGACTATGTTTTCCTCTTCAAGTACATCCTCATCATCAGGAACAATATTTTCTGAGGGTGGAACTGATCTTGTACAACTGCAAATGCTCCCTTCTGAAACAGATAACAAGTGTGAAGCCATTAGCAATCATCAGTGCCAAGCAAAGAAAAGAATGAAGGAATAAAAAGTCATCATTCTAGTTTAAATACCTTCCACTTTGTTTCCACCTTTCCCAGTCCAGTACCCAGGATTCAAAAAGTAGAACACTGATTTTCTAACGCCAGATGTATTTGGTATAATATTATCGAAGTATATAGCCAAAATGAACCACAAAATGGATGTCGATACAAGCCATATGTAGATCTCATTCTGAAAATAAACATAACGAGTCATGATCAATTTAGAGTCAGCAAAAGAGGGACAAACTGATGCTTAAATCTATGAAATAAGTTTGCAACTGAAATGCATGTTTGTTCCAAGAGTAGTTGTCAGGACATGCAGAGAAATGATATATATAGAAGCATTAGCTTTTGGACATACAATTGTTATGATACATTCGACATCATTCGGTGCACATTTGGTCCTCCCCTCCCAGCTGACTCCAGGATCTTGAGGAGTTGCAGTTGCACCAGAAAGCAGATTCAGACCCTGAGCGAAAAGATCTGGTGGAAAGAATGACCATACAATTTGGTATGTCCTAGAATAACCCTTACTGTAGGGAAATCCAAATGTTGTCACAATCTGTAAGAAAAAACTGTTATCATGAGTGATAGAATGAGTATCAGTTTCAAAGTAGAAAATAGTTTAGCTCGGAGACATACCTGAGTCAGAAAACCAATAATAAAGATGAAGTAACCCAATGTGGTGGATGATGAAGACTTGCTAATAAAGGCGGATAACATAAAGGCAAATGCAGTCTGACAAAGTAAGTAGCAAGGAATCACTTATCATAATCTCCGAATGGACCAATAAATGTTAAACCTGCCACTAGATCCAATGGGATAAGGAAACTCACCATATTCAACTGGAAAAGATAAAATAAAAGGAAGACAACTCCAAAATTGTTGTGCAAGAAGAAATCAAATTGGAACATCATTCCAAAAAGAACTGTGAGAAGAGAGGAAAGAATTGTGATGATTCCCTCCCATGTGAGCCATGATAGCCAATATGCAGTATCATAAAGACCCATAATTGTCATAGCCTGCAGACACATGAAATGTAAGACAGATCAATAATTCTGTGGGATGGAGAGCAGATTGAGAATTCAATGGGATCTGAAGATATCATAATTCTATGTTTTTTCCTTCAGATCAAAACGAAAATTAGTTTATACTTTATACCTGGCGAAGTTTTAGTTCTTTCTCTGTTATCAAAGCACTGACTTGAAAGACAAAAGAAAACATGGCAATTGCCAGAAAAAAGGTCGGTCCAACAACTTGCACAGCAGTAAAAGTTTCAAGTGCAGGGTGAGCAAATTCCTTTAGATTTACAAACCAACTAAAGCTGAAATCTGTATTTTAAGAAGACATGAAAAAATGAGTTACAAATCTGTCAGAAAATCAAATAAAGACTTACAACTTCTACATGACAGTCAAGAATTTATCTCAAAAAAAAAAAAAAAATAATAATAATGACAGTGTAAAAAATAATCATTTCATATGTCATACCCCCAATCAAAGTTCTTGCAATTTCACGCTCTGCAGCAAGTTGAAGGGGAATTTGAAATTTCAAAGTTGGATCTTCAAACATTCCTCGCCTAGAAACTGGAGTAGAATTAGTCTGCAAGCCATAGCTAATAACAGTAGCATTTCTGTCATTGAAATGCAAGGCTCCAGGGCATTGCATAGGATTGCTGGCAAGCCAGTCATCCACGTCATTTGGGGTTCTGAATGATTGGACCTGCTCAAGCACAAAACGATGGCATGTGACCTTTTAAATTGTTTCTTTACTTATAAAATCTTATTTAAACTATATTATTAATTATTTTCATAGACAGCATTAGTCTAAAGGTTCTATAGAAAATTCCTTCCATCAGAAAGCAATTTAGATATAATAATGGTGGGCCTAATTGAGCAGGTTGAGCATGTTTGGACCCAATTACTATGTAAAACAACCATGTACTATATGTACAGAATACCACTGAAGTTACAGGGCATGCAGAGTGAATAAGCAGACACTCCATGTCTTAAAAAATCTGAACTTTCAATATCACACAGCTAAATGTTTGAAGTGTCAAAGATCTGGTTCAATAATTTAAACTAGCATCTCTAGTAGTAATACAAAGCCCATTTAAGTCCACTAGATAACATTTATAGACACGACTGTCAAAGTTGGTAATTTTAAATTGCATGAAAGAACTATGGTTAGTGTAGTGCATCCACCAAAGTGTACACCCAAAAATGCTTGCTGTAGTGACATAGAAATCAAAGTTCAGGACTAGCTTTTCATATTTTAAAGTAGGTTGTGTTCGGTTGCGGTTCCATGTGCAGGCTTCTGTGTTTCCGTTTTGAAACATCTATTACTTTTGGTTCTCACCAGGCAAAGGACTTAAGGACCGAAAAACGGATTATTGTCCAATACACTATCAAATGAGTGCCCAATTATTCCAATTAAATACAATTAAAACTAACATGACATATTTTTTAAATAATATTAAAACTCACACAACACTATAAAATGTAACCATATCTATGATCTAACTTTATCCAATCAATATACAATTAAGCGTTACTAAAATTCATATAATGAATATGATTTGACACCATATAACCGAATGAGGGACACTCTAATTGTCACCATGTAAACGACACCAATAACTCACTCCAATGTTACAGAGAGTTTTCACATGGAACGCCACAAAAAACATATACTTTCAACAACAAAATCAACTTTAATAAAAGAAAATGAAATTTTATACCTTTTCTTCAGGAATCACCCTTCCAGGATTATTCACCCTTATCCTCCTTACAATCTCCCCAATCCTAGCGCTGCCATTTCCACTCCACACAAAGTCAAAACATGGAATTCTCGTGTAGTACTTATCCTCGCACGGCGGAATTGGCGGCGCCACCAATGCATTGGGATCTCTAACATCGTGAAACGAAGACGAAGAAGCGAATCGTGATTCGACGGCCTTTTGAATGCAGAAAATGAGGAAAATGAAGAAGAGCGAAGAGAATAGCTGGAGAAATGTGGAGCGCTTGTTCCGCCATGAGAGGAGCAAGTTTTTGAAGAGTAATGATTTGTACTGTTGTATTAAATGTGGGAACCCTCGTTGCAATTCCATCATGGTTTTAATTTCTTAACGAATTCGTTTTCCCTCATTTTCTGAGAATTAAAAGGCGCGGGGGTTGTCGACGGTCAACGATTTACCCCTGCAATTGTAGTTTAATTACAGGGGACCCATTGGTATTGGAAATTAGGTTGAGAGAGGAAGGAGGGGGAATTTCTGAAACATTTCTATGCAAGTTCTTCACTTGCAGGCTTAGGTGATTATTTTAGATTCCACTTGTTTTGAGAAAGAGACATTACAAATTCAGTTACCGGGCGAAACGGCAAAAATGTATTTTTACTCCTTTAATTTTTGTTATATGGCGATTTTGGGATTGTTTTTTCTTCATTAAGAAGTTTTGATCCTTTAATTTTTTAGTGTTTGTAATTTTTGGGCATTTAACTGCAATCTTTTATTTGAGGATAATTTTTAAATCCCGGGAGTAATTGATTGAAATTGCAGTTGAATATCCTAAAACTGCATACTAAAATGTTAGAAGGACTTATTGAAGAAAAAATAATCATGAAATTATTACTGCCTAGTAAAAGTTAAATGACTACAAATACATTTTTGCCATCAAGGTTGATGGTTTAAAGATAATGAAGAGAAATTTGATTTGAATATAATAAAATTCCCTTGTATATTGAATACTTAGAGTATTTTTACTCAAATAATTTTAACTAAAACAATAAAAGGGTGACAAAATAGTGGTAATTCATGTTATACATTTGTTTTCTTGTGTTCAAAAGAAAAGTTTTTTTTGTTTCTCAAGGGGTTAATCCCTTTTGAAGCACGTCGGTCATATTAAGTGGGAACCTCTTTCAGCAGGGATTCAAACAAGAGTTCGCTATTTTGTATTGACTAGTCTTTTTCACTAAACCAATCACATGTCGATAAAAGAAAAGTTTATTCGTATGCGTACAACACATCAATAAATTATATTCTAAAAAGTAGTGAAAATTCTAAATTTAGTATTTATGTTTTTGGATGCTCATTGATGACCTTTAATCAATTCCATGAAGATTCATTTGACTAATTTATTAGGGTACGAATTAAGTAAAATTTTCAAACGAGAAGTAATCACATAACTTGTAGGAGTACTACATATCATTAGAATTCACCATATGGATTGGACTAAAGTTCACTTATATGGTTTGAGCCTAACTCAACCTCTAAAACTAGCTTGTAAGGTGAGAGATGTTCAAGACCTTATAAATCACTTAACTATAATACATATTTACAACTGAATATGCAGAGATTGAGTGAACTGAATTGCAAAGAACGTTGAAGCTCCACATTTCATTTTCAGCCAATGTTTACCTTCAATGGCAATTTGGTCAATTCAGTTTGCGCTGGTGAAGGGCATTTATATATGGCAAGCTCAACATGGTCAATTTATTAGTAAAGATGATGTGGAAACTGCCCAATTAATCGTGCTTCAATTGGAAAAAATCAAATAGTCAAACTTAACTGCAAATATTCAAATGAAATAACATTCAAACGTCTCAGCATGTTGTTATCATATGCTTTGATTTAGAAAAATTTGATTGTTTCTTGAACTTGGTTTCCACGAAATTATGTGGCCGATTTCGGAACGCATGAATTTTTTACTTCATGTGTAGACTTCTAAAATTGATTATTTCTTGAACATGGTTCACACGAATTATGTGGGCGATTTCGGTACGCGTGAATTTTTTACTTAAATGTGTAGATTTCTTCACACGCATTTAACTTGTTCTTTGCAATATTCTCTAAACGTATGTATATATTTATTTGTGGATAAAATTTAATAGTAGATTAACTATATAATCATAAATATATTTACGTATGTTATAATTCACCACATGCAATGGATTATAAGAAGTTCATTTACATGGGTTGTACGGGGGTAAATGTAAAATACTCCTCTGTGTTATGCTAAACATGCAAGAAATTACCCTGTGAAATTTTTATTGCGCCAAACTTCTTTGTGTTTTTAAAAACTCTGCAAAAAATACCCAATTTATAAATAAAAAAAATAGGTCGTTTTGGATCGATATATTTCAAGAAACCATTTTTAAAATATTTCAAGTTGGTCCCTACAACTTCACGTGATATATTTTTAAATTTATTTCTTGAAATATGTCGATCCAAAACGACCTATTTTTTACAAATTGGGTGTTTTTTGCAGGGTTTTTGAAAAACATAAGGAAGTTTGGCGCAATAAAAATTTCACAGGGATAGTTTCTTGCAGGTTTAGCATAACACAGGGGAGTATCTTGCATTTTCCCCACTTGTACATAACTCATCTAAAAAATTAGCTTATAAATTTAGGATTGCCCAAAACCTTATAAGATTGACCTATTTGAGATAATTTATTCTCAATATAAAAATCTTTCAATGAATCCAATATTGATTTGGATTATTTTATAAATCAGAACTCATAAATTATATATATTGTGGATTAACAAATTAACCATTTTGATAGAATGTTGAAGCTATGTTAGCCCCGAAAAAACAATATTAATTGGTAATTAAATTTATACAATTACTAACAGTATTGTTTTCTGAAAATCGTTTTATTTATTTTACATTCTTTGTCATTGCAATACAAGAAATCAAATGGATTGAAAATAAATCCATAGAACACCAATGAGAAATTAGAGTTTATACTAAAAGAAATTCATATTTTTTTTTAAAAGAATATTTGAAGAAAATTAATCAAAGAAAAATATTGAATAGAAACTAGTATGTTCTTAATATTTTTTGGTAGAAATGTATATAGATTTGGATCCATATATCATATATGATAACTATGGTTCCTTTATATTATTTCTTTGACATTTTTCCTAACACTATAATATTATTTTTCAAATAATTTATTTTCTATCAATCAAGAACTTTATTATTCTTTTATTATAGCTTTTACGACACTTATCTTTCCAAGTATATATTATTCTTCCATGCACTTTTCTTCGGGGCTAAGCATCTAAAAGTCGTTCAGATCATATCCACCAGTACCATTCACCTAGTTGACCAAAATATGATTTGACTTTCCCTAATTTCCATGAAATTCATAGAGTCAACTTAGAGAGATTAAAAGATTGAAGAAGTCACATATACTATATAGTTCAATGAGTTGATGACTAATTTGCTAGTTGAACTTTAATTTCTAAAATATCACCTTTAAACACTAAGAAAATAAATATAGCAAAGTGCATTGTGAAATATAGCAAGAGTATTGGCACATTTTGCTTTAATCTACAAAATTTTATTTTATTTTATATAACCAATCAAGGTTGGAAAATATTCATCATTTCATAACTCTAAAATGACAAATATTTTTTAAGCTTGATTAAAGATATATATGTTAATGGTATGTGGAGGGAAAAAAAAGAAAAGAAAAAGAGACAAAGATTAGTTTGCAGATCACACTCTACAAAAATATAGGCCAGTATTTCCACACTCGTGCATGATGAGGTGGTTCCCCATATATAAAAAACCATATAAGTTTATTATCCAATCCAATATGTTATAGGTAGATTCCTTGCTAAGTAAAAAATAAGGGTTCCAATCAGCAGTCAGATGGACTAAACTTTTAAATTTCTGTGACATTATGATTTCATTGTCGAACGAATCCCAACTTGTACATAAATGTCGTAGAATTAAAGGGCCTGTTTGTTTGACGTTTGGAAAAGTAGTTTGGGAGAGAAGTGGGGGTTTGTGAAATAATCTCGATTTGCGTAATGTTGTTTGTTTGGGTTTTGAGAAAGTGGTTTGAGAAATAAAATAGGTGTAGGTTTTTTTGGAAGAGTTAGGTTATAGGTGTAAAATGTGTAAGACTTTATGACAAATCATGTTTGTTATGTAAGATAAATTGTGTAAGAGATATGTTACTTTATGTCAAATCAAAATAGAGTTTGTATATGTTTTGTTTAGAGATAAAGAAAATTGTTGTTTGTTTGGATTTTGAGAGAGTAGTTTGAAAAAATTAATGGATGAAAAATTTATTTCAGAAAGTAGAAGATATGTTTGTTTGGCATTTTCCAAACACGAAAAAAAAATTGGGGAACAAACAGGCCCAAAAGATTTGGTCAGCCTTTGCTTGTTTAATCTATAAACTTCCAAGCAATCTCCACAAGAATTAAAATTTCTTGTAATACTCCATCTCTCTCTCTCTCTCATAAAATGATGTATTAATGTATTATGTATTCTTGCAACATTGACCAATCAAAAACCGAACACGGAAAGCAAAGAATGTTAAGTTCCTTCTGATTAGAATGGACTATTACTTGTGGCCTTATATTTGACCTTTTATTTATTTATTGAGTTATGAGTTAAATAAGTTGGGCGTTATACTAGAGTATTTTTTTTCGGATAACAAGGGCGTTATAGAGGTTACATTTGACTTTTCTTTAGGATTAAATAACTAATCTTTCGAATAAGAACATGACTGCAGCTAAAATATATAAGCCCAATTAAATAATTTCTTTAATTAGTTTATGTAGAGATATACTAGTTTGAAGCTATGTGTAAGGGTGTAATTAATCGAACGGAGTAGTATCGAACGACACACTGTTCAAGTTTAATTTAAATTTTATGGAGCTTGAAATTTTGTATTTGAGCTTGGTTTGATTGTTAAACGAGCTGAGCTCAAATGAACTTTTATCGAACGAACTCGAGCCAAGTATTAAGTTGTTACACCTAGTGAAATGAGGTTTAAAGTTGGAAAATTCAAAATATTTTACAGTGTTTTCTTTGATACCATAGGCATATATTTCTTTAATTAATTAGAAAGATAAAAATATGTTAATCTGTATAAAATATTTTGAATATACATCTGTGTTGGATAAATATTATTTACCTGCCTAGAAAAAGAAAAAAGAAAATTGAAATGTAAATCTTAATTCTTAATAAAAGTGATTTATATATATAATATTTACCAGAAAAATAAACCATACATCACTACAAGCAAGAGTATTGAGCACGGTTTGCTTTAATCTACAAAAGTTTATTTTGTTTTAATTTATTTTATATAACCAATCAAGGATGAAAAATATTCATCATTTGATAACTCTAAAATGACAAATATTTTTTAAGCTTGATTTGCTATATACATAAATTTGAATAATAGAGTAATGTGAGAGACGCTCGATAATCTTGCTTGTAGTGATGCACAGTCTATTTTCCTATTCAAATGTTTTTATTAGGATTTAAGATACGCCTTAATTTATTTTTCTAGGCAAGGTAAATAATATTTATCCAAACTGTATGTATATAGAAAATATTTTGTACAAATTAACAGATTTTTTTTCCCTCTAGTTAAAGATATATATATATATATATTTACCTACTAGGCTGTGTATTTACAGGGTATAAATCCCTCCCCATTGTGATGTCTCCAATAATATTCGAACTTGAGTCTCGCCTCTGTGGGTCGTAAGTCACTACCACTTGACTCAACCACACCAACGTGCGTGATGAGGTGATTCCTTATAAAAAAAACCATATAAGTATATTATCCAATCGAATATGTTATAAGTAGATTCCTTGCTAAGCCAAAAAGTCAGATGGACTAAAATTTTTAATTTCTGTGACATTATGATTTCATTGTCGAACGAATCCCAACTTGTACATGCATAAATGTCGTAGAGTTAAAAGATTTGGTCAGCCTTTGCTTGTTTAATAAATGATAAACTTCCAAGCAATATCCACAAGAATTAAAATTTCTTGTAATACTCCATTTTTTTTAATATATCTCTCTCTCTCATAAAATGATGTATTAATATATTCTTCCAACATTGACCAATCAAAAATCCAACACGGAAAGCAAAGAATGTTATGTTCCTTCTAATTATAGTGGACTGAAGATTACTTGTGGCCTATTGAAACCACCTCATCTAAAAACTTAAGTTTTTAGAGAGAGGAATTATTTAATATATATCACTTAACATGCCCCCTCACGTATAGGCGATATTCATTTGCTTAAGCCTAACACGTGGACTACAGAAATGGATGACGGAGTGATTCGAATACAGGATCTCTTTGGGTCTGAGCTCTGATACCATATTGAATGACCAACTCATCAAATCATTTAATATATATCACTTGACATGGCCTTATATTTTTTTTATTTAGTTATGAGTTAAATAGGTTGGGCGTTATGAAGTGTTTTTTTTTTTTACCTTTGGATAAACAGGGCGTTAACTTATTTTTCGAATAAGAACATGACTGCAGCTAAAATATTTAAGCCCAAATAATTTCTTAAATTAGTTTATGTAGAGACATACTAGTTTGAAGCTATGTGTAAGGGGTGTAATCGAGCGGAGTAGTGCCGAACGACACACTGTTCACGTTTGGTTTGAATTTTATCGAGTTTGAAATTTTGTGTTTGAGCTTGATTTGATTGTTAAACGAGTCGAGCTCAAATGAGCTTTTATCCAACGAACTCAAGTCGAGCTTTAAAAGTTATCGAATGAAAAATGATGTTCAAGCTTGTTTGATTACTGTGACGAACCGAGCTCAAACAAGCTTTTATCGAACGAACTTGAGTCGAGTCACGAGTAACTTGGTTTGATTTTCAACCCTATCTATGTGTACTATATTGGTAGTTACAAATTTATAATACTTGTTAAGATCATTTTGATTTTATATAAAGATTTCAAATATCAATAGGTAGAAATTAGGAATTATTTTTTTAACCAAATAGATGGATTTAAAATTCACATGGTATTACTTTTTCTCTTTTCTCTTTTTTGAGCGAAATATGTTTGTTTGGATTTATTCAATTACTATCAAACTACAAAGATAAATCAACTACTAAGTATACTATTAACTAAAAAAAATACCCAATTAAGTGAGATTTGAACCTAAAATATTATTAGCCTTGAACCTCAACTTTTGCCACTATCTAAACTAGTGTGAAAGATCTTATATCCCATATGATGTCATGATAGTTTGAATTAGTAAAAACTGAAAATAATTAAAGAGGACAATTAATTATTTATTAGTACTACAAAAGATTGACATGTTTGGAATTCAAAAACCGAGTAAGCGTAAAGGAAAAGAAAAAACGCCTCAGGGACATTACAGTCATTTGACTTCGAGATTCCGCGAAATTTCCATAGTTTTGAGGGGTAAAGCGACAATTTAGTATACTCTGTTTCCGTTAATAAACTGAGCAAAACATAACTTGAATTGAACACCGAGAGAAATAAAACTGAGAGATGAACAACCCAATTCAGAATTTGTAGACACCAATTTTAAAGAATTAGAAGGTTTTTCATTGTGAAGGTCCATTTATGGCAGATTCATCAAATGGACCTGCTAGTTTTTGGACTCAGGCCAATGCTTTACTCAGGAAGAATCTGATTTTTCAGGTGAGTTTTTATCATTGATTTAACCCTAACTTTTGGCTTTTCTAAATTCGTGAATTATTTTATGTCTGTCCATTTTTTCTTTTGATGAAATATATTTTGTGCCTTAAGATTCTATGACACTTGATTACATGGACATTGCTTTCTCTAGTTCCATGTTAAGCAAAATGAGTAATCACACCTATTTTTAAATTAATAAATCAAAGCAGTTCCATGTAGCAAATGTATTATAGGTGCAAGTATACATTCTTCTATAAGTCGATTAAGACGTTAATTTTATGGTTTAAAGTATAAATTCTTCCTTACTTCATTTTTTCTTAACTCTGTTGATTTAAAAATTCTAAACAGCTTCTTCCATTTTCATTTTTTTCCTCTTGAATGCAGAAACGAAATATCAAGACAAATATTCGACTAGTAATAATCCCGTTCATCCTCTGTTTGTTGCTTGTTCTGATCCAAAGTTTGGTGAACAAAGAATTAGATAAGCCTTCTAATAGGTGTGGCTGCACTTGTGTTGATACTGGCGGTAGCCAATGTGAAACAAGATGTGGGATTGAATACTCAACTGTGGACCAAGCATTCACATGTCCCATTTCTCATCCATCAGCATGGCCTCCGTTATTACAATTACCATCACCTCGGTACCGTGCAGTAAGAACTAATTTAATGTCATATGGGGATTTGCCTGATGAGTTTTGCAAGATGACCGGTTCTTGTCCTGTGACCTTTCTTATTACAGGGAATAATCAAACACTTGGACAAAGTATGCCTCTCTATTCGTCTTATTTACCCATCGAGTTTTCACTATAGGATTATAAATGATTCTCCTCTGATTTGATAGGGGTTGCTGCAAACATGTTTGGTAGACCATTAAGTGTAAATGTCTCTGATATTCTTTACAGCATAGCCGATGATGTGTTGGTTAGTTTCTTTTTCATTTTGTCTTTTTTTATTTTTTTCAAATATAATTTTTCCTCTTTTAGTTGTGATGATATTACTTCAAAGTTCGAATGCATATTGTTAAATAATATATTTACATATAGAATTTTTCGTGTTCCAGGGTTCTGAATCAGATACTCAAATCTCCAATTTTCTTGAGTCTGCTTTCACCTCAAATTCCCCAATTTATTTTCTGCAACCTCAGTGCCCTCCAAACTCTCAGTTTTCTGTTCCTATCCAACTAGGTTCGACTGCTGTGGAACAAGGTAGATTTATAGGCATGGTTTTCTTTTGCCCCTTTCCGATTATATTATATCAATGTGCATTTTTTTATTAACATTAAATTTTGTTTGTTTGAAATCCAGATGTATGGTGTGTTGAAGGCTTACATTTATGGCGTAATAGTTCTTCAGAGATTAATAATGAGCTATACAAGGGTTACTATAATGGGAACTCCGAAGGACTAATTAATGAGATTGTAGCAGGTGTGTGACCAAGTAATAAGACATTGGTCATTCTAAATTGCCAGTAGTTTTGTGATTTATCTAATTAATTTCTTCACTTTGTATACAGCCTATGATTTCATGAATTCAAATGCGAATTTATTTAACGTCAGTATCTGGTACAATTCTACTTATAGACAAGACACCGGCAATCGGCCTCTTTCCTTGACACGTGTGCCTCGTTCAGTAAATTTGGTATGTAAATCCTTACCTTCTCTTATTCCATTGGATTTCTCTACTCTTGACTAGATTTTTTATGTAATATTTTAGTATCAAGAATAGTTAACTTTAGTTTGTGCACATATACAGGCATCAAATGCGTTTCTCCAACTTTTGGTTGGACCTGGTACAAGAATGCTTTTCGAGTTTGTGAAAGAAATGCCTAAGCCTGAAACACGACTCAGACTGGATTTTTCCTCTCTACTTGGACCACTATTCTTTACATGGGTTATTGTACAGTTATTCCCTGTAAGTTCACTTGTATCTAATTTTCCGTCTTTTTGAAATCTTTACAATACGTTATTGCTGAACATTATAGTTGTAACTTTGCAGGTTGTGTTGACAGCTTTGGTTTATGAGAAGGAACACAAATTGAGAATCATGATGAAAATGCACGGCCTTGGAGATGGACCTTATTGGATGATATCTTACGCATATTTTCTTGCAATATCTTCAATCTACATGCTATGTTTTGTGATATTTGGATCAGCTGTAGGTAATGATTATACATCTAATAAAATTGATATACTATATATGTGTATGAGTTTCTAAATACGTATTAATCCATGATATATTTGACTTTTTTCAGGGTTAAAATTCTTCACCCTAAATTCTTATAGCATACAGTTTGTGTTCTATTTCATCTACATAAACTTGCAAATCTCATTGGCTTTTCTCGTTGCTGATTTGTTTTCAAACGTGAAGACTGCTACAGGTTTTTTGTTTTCTGTTTTTTGTTTTTTCGGCTTAGATGATATAAAATTGTCTCAACTTTGTTCAACCTATAATTAATTCTCAGTTGTGGGGTATATGATGGTATTTGGAAGTGGACTCTTGGGTGGCTTTCTTTTCCAATTCTATATCCAAGATGTTTCGTTCCCAAGTAAGTAAAATTCTATAGCACCTTTATTGATTTTTATGTTAATTTTGCCTACTCCTATAACCATATTTGTAATGAATAAATATGCAGAGGCTGGAATTATTGCTATGGAATTATTTCCAGGATTTTCCCTTTATCGTGGGCTGTACGAGTTTTCACAATATGCCTTTCATGGAAACTTAATGGGAAGTGATGGAATGCGTTGGAAAGACCTAAAAGATTCCAACAACGGAATGAAAGATGCCATGATTATCATTTTAGTAGAATGGATAGTTGTTCTTGGTGTTGCTTATTATTTCGATCAAGTTATTTCGTCTGGAAAAAGTCCCTTGTTTTTCTTGCAAAGGCGCCAAAAGAAGCTTTCATCATCCTTCCGGAAGCAAGGGTCTAAAGTTTCTATTGAGAACGACAAACCCGATGTCGTCCAAGAGGTAATAAACTTAAAAAGAGATTTTATTTTATTTGATTCTCATTATATATTCTCACTTTGTTGTGTTTTATTCAGAGGGAGAAGGTTGAACAGTTACTAGTTGAATCAAGTACAAGCCATGCAATTATTTGCGATAATCTGAAGAAAGTATATCCTGGAAGGGATGGAAACCCAGAGAAATTTGCAGTTAGAGGACTCTCACTTGCTTTGCCGCAAGGGGAATGTTTTGGCATGCTTGGTCCTAATGGTGCAGGCAAAACTTCTTTTATTAGTATGGTCAGTAATTCGAAGTATATATTTAGATATTTTTAAAATTAATTGGTTTAATTATAAAGATGTATGTCTTCATTTTGTTTGTCCTTTAACAGATGATTGGGCTCACAAAACCAAGCTCCGGCACTGCATATATTGAAGGACTAGATATACTGAGTGATATGGATAGAATATACACCAGCATGGGTGTCTGTCCCCAGCATGAGTAAGCATCGATCATCAATGTCGTCCAATTAATCAAATAAATATATATAACTAAATTAAAATATTTAATTAGTTTGTGAATATAAGAATCATTTCATATCGATTTTGCAGCTTACTATGGGGAAATCTAACGGGAAAGGAACATCTTCTTTTCTATGGAAGGCTTAAAAATCTTAAAGGAGCTGCCTTAACACAAGTAAGTATTAGTTATTATTAGCTTAACGTATTGTTAAATCAAAATATTATTATAATTGCCAATTTTATACGTACGTACAGGCAGTGGAAGAATCTTTGAAGAGTGTAAACTTGTTTTACGGTGGGGTGGCAGACAAAAAGGCTGGGAAATATAGTGGAGGCATGAAGAGGAGGCTTAGTGTTGCCATTTCACTTATTGGAGATCCCAAAGTATATATGATTATATTCAGAACTTAATTGCATCTTTTTTCAACACTTTTTGTTAGCTTATTATTGTCGAATATGTTTTTAAAAGGTGGTCTATATGGATGAGCCAAGTACCGGCCTTGATCCAGCTTCAAGAAACTTGCTGTGGGCTTTAGTGAAACAAGCAAAACAAAACCGAGCAATAATTCTCACCAGTTAGTAATCTCTTCTCTCTTGCAAATTTGCAAACATAATCGACCCTCGTACTTATGTCTTATGCATCTCTTATTGGAATATCTATTTCAGCACATTCAATGGAAGAGGCCGAGCATTTATGTGATCGTCTAGGAATATTTGTGGATGGGAGTTTGCAGTGTGTTGGAAATCCCAAAGAGGTAAATTTATAATGCTAAGGCTATTTTAGAAAATGGGTGATTTATGACCGGACCCCTGAGGTTTAGTCCTCTTACAAAGAACCCCCTGACGTTTCAAAAAATTACAAGAAAGACCCCCTCTAGTTTAGATTATGTACCAAAACACCCCTTCCAACTTCATTAATCCTTACAAGGATAACCCCCTACCACTTCTGAAAATGTTTACAAAAAATTATCATGTAAGGGGTGTCCTTGCAATTTTTGGAAACACAGGTGATCTTATGTAATTATGATAAATCTCAAGTGATCCGAGTGTAAATCATCCAAAAAAAACCTTATGTTATTTTTATTAGAAAAATCCCCATGTGCTATTTTTTTATTAGCAAAAAAACCCTCTCCCATGCCGTAGTACATATTTTGCAGGAAAAATGACAATTATACCCCCACCAAAAAATGCGAACACACCCCTATTAACCTAAAAAATTAACAATAATCCCCTTGTTAACTTTGACAATAACCCCTGTTCACTTAAAAAATTGACAATACTCTCCCTATTGACTAATACAAGAATTTCAAACGGGGTTTCTTGCTAATGGAAAGAAAAAAACACAGTGGATTTTCGCTAATAAAAATAACACAGGGGGATTTTCGCCAATTAGGGCAAGCACCGGAGGTATTTTTGCAGTTAGCTCATGAAAATTGTGAAGCACCTTAATTAACTCTTCATATATGTTCTTTTTTCCCCTTAATGACAGCTCAAGGCTAGATATGGAGGATCCTATGTATTTACGATGACAACATCTTCAAATCACGAGAAAGAAGTAGAAAATATGGTACTGAATCTCTCTCCGAACGCTAACAGGATATACCAAATATCCGGGACACAGAAATTTGAGTTGCCGAAGCATGAGATAAAAATAGCAGATGTTTTTCAAGCAGTTGAGAATGCAAAGAGCAAATTTACTGTTCAAGCATGGGGTTTGGCAGATACAACACTTGAAGATGTATTTATTAAAGTTGCCCGAGGGGCTCAAGCCTTCAATGTTCTCTCATGAAGCTTGTGAGTTGTGAATCAGTTCTTTATTATGTATAGCTTAATTATAAGGTGTTTTGCAATACAATTTTGCTTGTGTATTACATATATTCTCAGCAGATATAGGTTCTCAAACAGCCATGTATATTTCTCAAAAAAAAAAAAAAAAAAGTCATGTATGTAAAATTTGTATTTTTATTGTAACATATATCATCTTTGTACTGATTACAGACACAAACTCTTTGAGCCCAATGTAGGTATATTAGCATCACCTATCAAGCCACACTTTTAATACATATTGATCAAGGGTTTTTGACAACTTTAACCCGCTGTGATATGTCTAATATGCAATTTAATTCTCTGTGATATGAAAATAAACAATTTACTTTCCTGTGATATGAAATAATAAGCAATTTAACTCCTTACTCATGGAGGTTTTGCACACGCTATATAATGTGACTGAGACTTCATTTTCTTGTGAATTTCAATGCCTCTTCAAAGCACTCATTCTGTAAATAAGCATTCAATACTGAATATGTCCATGTCAAAAACTTACCTAGCAGATAAAATCTCATCACATTTTCCGAACATATATATGGTAGTGCTACAAATCGACAACCAGAGGAACTTGTTTTCACGAAAGAGAAATGGTTGGCCAACAATTGTTTTCAAACAATCAAGTAAATGAGATAGATACAATTATACAAAGGAAGCTGGTAAGGCAAGGCCAACTATAATTATTACAGCAAGTTGGGTTTAAATAGCATTAAACATATTTTGTATGCAAAAACAAACCTTTAAAGGATTGCATAACTCAAATAACCAGATTCAAGTACAAATGTAAATGGAATATATAAAGCTTAATAAGACATCTTTTAGATTGGTAATACAAGTCAAGACTTAAGTAAGCAAAGCAAATGACCTATTTCTGTTCAGTTAGCTTATTCAACCTCGAAGCAAATTATCCGAGTTCATACTTCTTTGATCAGCTTATATTTGCTCGTGCGCTCTTTTCGACATATACATGGCCAACTTTTTCTAAATAAGGGCCAACATATTTCTCATAAAACTTCTTTTCCGACATTGCACATAATCTAGCCAAACTAGGCCAATTCTTAATCAAATTGTGACTTTCCAAAATCTCTAAAACCTGAAATTGAGGCTTAAACTTCTTCTCTATGCTTCGAGTAAAGGATGTCGGATTTCTGACAATACACGACATACTATACTTCCCATTGGCAAGCAAAAACTTCATTACCTCCTTCATTTTCTCTTCTCTTGAAGAAAATGCCAAAGGGCACTTTCTAAATGCTACAACTATGTCATTTTCCGAAAATCCCATATTCCGAAAAGGTTTCAACTTGAGTTCCCAAGTCTTATCACTCATCGAACAACAAACCCCAACAGCATGAATAAACATTTTGGAACTCCTACTAACTCCCATCTCATCAACCTTGTTAACAAATTTCTTTATCGTGTCTGGCTTATGTAATAGATACCTTGGAAAAGTATTAAAAAGTTTTTTGATCTGGCCCATTTCTACGCCACAGCTCACCAAGAATTTAACATTAGGGATCAAAAGCTTTTCTAAATCTCTTGTCAATAACAACCCATTAATCCTAATAACCTTAGCTACTCCTTCATCGGATCCCAAGAAACCCTTTAGAGTAGATAATGAGGGGATGACTCTGTTATTTGGACTACAATGCAAAATTGCAGGATAAGTTCAGATTAACTTAGCAATGTCATTAGCTGAAAAGCCCAAATCTTGGAAAATTTTAATTTTGGGTTTAATGCTCTTCTCGACATTAGAAGAGAGAAAGTTAGGCCTGTATTTCACTATTTTTTCCAATTGGGTATTGGAAAAGCCACTCTCTTTGAAGAATGAAATTACTGAATCGGAATTTTGTGGGTGTTTCATGTGGGTTAAAACTGAGGAAACTCGTGCAGCTGTTTGAGGAGAGAAGTGGTGTTTTTGCAGCAGGTATTCGGAAATTGTAGGGGTGGTGGTTACTGCTTCTACAGAATTAGATAAATAACGAGAGAAATAAACATGACATTTGTACAGAAATGATAGAGAATTCTTACAGTTATGATTCTTGCTTCGGACACGTACAACAATCATAGTAAACACTCAGAATTATGAAAATAAGATTGCTCTGAAATTGGGGGTTGTTTTCAGGTGTTTGCTTCCTCGCAATTAGGGCTGACAGAGATGAATTGAATTGGCCAATTAGGAATTACTTGATACTGTATCAAAACTAAGGCCCATACGTTCTTTATTGGGCTCCAATCATAAAGCTGAGCATCTTTGGGCTTTACGTCGAAACGAGTTGGATCTTTATTCAGCTCAATACGAATTTGGTCCGTTTAGAATCTGTTTCTATTAATAGTAGGGGTCGTTTGAGTAAATAAGTTGAGTATTATTGAACGAAATATTATTCAAATTTGATAAGAGTTTTGAATCGAGCTTGCAATTGTTGACTCAAACAAGTTGAGTATTATTGAACGAAATATTATTCAAATTTGATAAGAGTTTTGAATCGAGCTTGCAATTGTTAAATGAATTGAGCTCAAACGAGCTCGAATTGAATATCGAATAACTTGATATTTTTATATGTATCCTATCAATTTTCAGCATATGAAGTCGAGCTATGTACTTGTTGGGTGATTGGTGGGGGCTATCTCCCCTTTAGGTTTGGCCCGACCACCCCGCTGGGAGACGTCGGACAATGGGCATTGTGGGTAATTGGTGGGGCTACCTCCCCCTTAGATTTGTCCCCAACATCCCGCCGAGGGACGTCAGGGAATGACAATGGGCGTTGCACAACGTCCAGGTCCCTTCTATGTCGTCCCGGGGTAGTGCCCGGGCCATGTTAGGCCATCTCCAATGGAGATGGCCGGGGTCGGGCCGGGGTCGGGGGTGGGGAGGGAAGCCGTTTTAATCTACTAACGCAGTAGAATATAATTCCGCAAAGACCCGAATGAATTTTTTTACTTATCAAATTTATTTTAATTATAAGTGAGAGTGGGCAATAGTTAGAAATTGAATTAAATCAATTTTGGAGCCCTGCCATTGGAGACGACCAGGCAGGGCTTGGGGTGGGGGCAGGGGCAGCCCCAGGGCTCCGGAGCCCCGAGGCCCCCACCATTGGAGATGCCCTAACTTGATGGGCTAAATCCAACTTTCAGATCCATGGCATGGGAACTCAACCCAATAAATCTTTTTTTTTTATAGTGGCGAACTCGAGCCCAAGAACTAATGGGTGTTCGACAATGTGGAGAAGTTCGTTTATCAAAATGTAGTTTTGCCTTTTTGAGTAACGGTTGAAACGATTTAGAAAAAAAAAAAAGAATATTACGACAAATTTGGTTAATTATTGAACTGTATATTATATTTTGACTTATTTTGATTTCTTAATCAACTTAATTTGAACGATCTTTAGTCATGTAGATCATCATTCGTGTTTGAATTATTTAATACTTTTTATATATTGTTAAAAGCACCCAAGTGGATTGAAAATCTAACAATAAATGTTGGTACTTTCTTACCAACTAGACTACATAGGAACTGATCAGAGCAGTTAATTACAATTTATCAAGTATATAATATAGATGAAAAATTAGAGACTATATTGGCAAAGTAGATCATATAATGTCTTATTGTACACTAGAACTTAGATATATGTTAGATATAAGGGATAATAACAGGGATCTCCCCTGAGGTTTGGGGTAATTATTGCCCAATCCTCTCGCAAATTTATAATTACATCTATCTCTTCCGACGTTTCGAAAACCTTACATTTTGATGACGTCATCGCCGAATTTTTATTGAACTTCCTATTTTACCCCTCAGTTTACTGTAGCTATTTTTTTTGGACAATTATAACCTTGTTATGTTTGGTGCATATGAAGGATTTCTTTGCAATGTATATGTATAAGTATGGGTTGAAATGTTGTATATTTACATGAAACTTATAATTAGTTTATTAGTGTATATGTATTCTTAAAATAAAAATATAATAACACATGAATGTTTTTTACAATTAAAGTACAAGGAAAAGTAAATAAATTATGGTTAATTATAAGAAAAAAATATTGTAGAACATAAATAAAAATGTAAAATACATGCAACTTTCACATTTAACCCGTAATTTTAATAATTTAAAAAAATCATAGTTAAAGTACAAGAATAAATGAAAATACATTTAATCATGAGAAAAAGAAAAAACTTGAACAATAATTATTAGACATTATAAAATTGCTCACATTTTACTAAAAAAAATTTAAACTTTAACAAAAAAAAATCCATAATTTTTTTACAAATATTAAAAATACTTATAAAATCAATATTTTTTTTTCGAAAATTAAAAATACTCAATTTAATAAAATAGTTATTATAGAATTATATATTTTTTAATATTTCTTATTTAAATACAATAATATTATTTTACTATAAAATAGAAATTATATCTTATTTATATATTTACCAATATTAATAAATCTATAAATTATTAAAAAATAAATTAACCATCCCTAACCACCCAACCCCCACCCGTCGTCCCCAGCCCCAACCCCGCACCCGCCGTCCGACCAGGCCCCAACCTAGCAAATCTCCTCCCAGGCCGCCGACCTGGGAAGAGAAGCCAGGTTGTCGCCGGCCTGGCTTGAACACAAACCCTAGGTCGTCGCGGCCTGGGTTCGAACTAGGCCGACGACGGCCTGGCTTCTCCACCTAGGTCGACGTCGAGGCCTGGGGTTAGGGACGGTGGTGGGTTAGGGTTAGGGTTAGAGTTTTTTTTTTATGTTTAAAAATAATTTTATTAAATTTTAGGGATCAATGTGAGGTTTTCATGGCTAAATAGGACATTTTGTTAATCTATTTTTTTTTAATTAAAACTGACGATGGCAATATGGTCATTTCATATTATTTTGTAAGGTTTTCGAAACGTCGGGGAAGGTGGATGTAATTATGAAATTGCAAGGTGTTTGGACAATAATTACCCCAAACCTCTAGGAGGTCCTGTAATTATCCTTAGATATAAAATAGAGCAGATCAAAAGCAAAAGGATTTATTTAATAACAGCTTCTTTGGTATTTAACCAGTTTCATCTATACAGCAATTCATCAATGAAACAAAAAACTAGTCATCACTGACCCCTGGAGACACCACAATAGGACTTCTAACCGTGTGCTTCCCATTCTCTTCAATCCAAGTAATCGAACCATACGTCACAGAAAACTCGTTACTAAAACTATACCTCATCGTCAGAGTATAACTCTGCTTCTCATATTTCTTCCCAAAAACCAAACTCCGTGGCGAAACCGTAATTGTCGAGCCCGAAGGTCTTTCCACCTTGACTTTATATACAGCTGCACCATCCCCTACATTTGTCACAGTCCTCCGAAATCTCCTCGTTGCTGTAGTTGTGTTTTCTTGGTACTCATACAAAGCAATAAAAGACGGATAGTTCAAATTCGAGGATGGACTCGAGCAATTGTATCTCGATCTAATAATGGTTTGAGTTTGTTCCCTAGTGAAATTCATGGAACAAACAAGATTCACATAGTCTTGGATCGAGGCATCGTAAATCAGGCCTGGATCCAGTGCACGGTTAGGATCAACTTGACCTGATCCCGTGCCTAATGGTGTCGCAACTCGATAATCTAACCCCATGTCTTTAATTGGCTCATTAGTATTATCAAGTGGGTTAGCGGTAGTCATCATGGCCGATTGAATCGCGGCAGGGGTCCATTCCGGGTGTGCGGCTTTGAGCAGGGCAGCAATTCCGGATATATGAGGGCAAGCCATTGATGTGCCCGACAATAAAGTATAGTCGCTTGCTAACAATACATTGTTACCTATACTTGCTTCAGATGTAAAAGGATGGTATGCAGCTAGGATCAAAACTCCTGGTGCCATTATGTCGGGTTTCAATATTCCTGGATAGTTTCGACCGGGTCCTCTTGATGAAGAAGCCGAGAGTGCAGGAGCAGCTCTTGGCTCGAGCCCGAGAATAGTTTGTTGGAAATCGATGCTTCCTCGTGGATTATCGCTATTTGACACGTATCTTATCACTTCCCGTGCTTGAGCTGGGGTGATTACGACTCCTGGATTAGGAAACAAGGTCGATCGAAGTATGCTGGTGTCTTCAGATATTATGATCGCTGCTCGGACTTCAGATTGGGATAGGTAACGATTTAGTAAGAGAAAACCTATAGTTTCATCGGTTATATTGCATATGATGATAGTGACACTTGGATCTGGAGCTTCTGCTAGTAAATCAGTTGAATTGCAGGCTGATAGGGTCTCATTGTAAACAATAGACAAGTCTCTGACCGTGGCACGTGCGGGAAACATAGTCCAACCCGTAATTTTTCTCCCGTTTCCGAGAGTCAATGTCCCGGAAAACCACCGATCGACGGTACCCGATGCGACCACGAAAGCCCACGGGATTCCCTCAAGCAGAGTCCCGAAATTCGGGCCTCGATTTCCTGCCGAGACAGAGACAAGTATTCCCTTCTCTCTAGCACCAAATCCAGCTATAGCAATTGGATTTTCAAACAAATCAGTCCTCTGGTAACTAAGAGAAATCGATAATATATCGACACCATCAGCTACGGCCTGGTCGATACCCGCAAGTGCATCAGATTCGTAACTTCCTTCGTTCCATAGAACTTTATATGCCGCCAGTCTGGCACGTGGAGCGACCCCTCTTGCTGTTCCGGGAGCATATCCGAAAAAGGAAACGCCATCGACGTAATTTCCTGCAGCGGTGGAGGCTACGTGTGTACCGTGGCCACTTTCATCTCTAGCGGAATTCATGGTTATTGTGACACCTGGATTCGCGGCTCGAACTCCTTGATTGAAATATCTGGCTCCAATTAGTTTCTTATTGCACAATGATGAGTTAAATTGTTCACCTGATTGGCAAATTCCCTTCCATTTTGATGGTATTTTAGTCATTCCGTCGTCTTTAAAGCTCGGACTTTCGGGCCAGATTCCGCCGTCGACAACGCCAATGATCACATCTTTGCCATACTCTGATGCAGGCCAGAGACCAGTAGCTGTGTTAAGGGAAAGGAATTTGTAAGTATGGGTAGTGTCGGGTATGACAATGTCATCGACATAAGCCGAAAGGAAGCCTGGAGATTTCTTCAAATTATCGAGTTCTTGTTTGGACATAACTGCAGTGAAACCATGGAAAGCATTGTCATAAGTGTAAACAAGTTTTGGCCCGGATCCGTGGCCTTGGATTGATGTCGGATCATCCACGGATTTTATAGATTGAAGTGTTGAAGAATACCAATAATGGTGACTTGAAAATGCTTTAGGCATATGTGATTTGTCCATATGGACAATGTATGAAACTCTTTGTGCTGAAGCTTTGAAAACATGATGGATTAGGAAAGAAAATGTGAGTAGGATCAGAGGAATTGAATGAACAAGTTTCATTTTTGTGTACAGATAAAAGACATTGTGCACTATAAATTGAACTGATTTGTTTTAGTTTTAATGGCGGCTTTGAATTTTCTTCATTTACTTTTTTGCTTAATTATTAATGTACCTTATCATCATACGTGGCTGTGTCATTATTCATTTGTGGTGTAGAGAATCAATCACATGGGACAACAGTTTTATTATTGTATATACAACAATACTAGCAACGTAACAAAAAAAATTATTGAATAAGTGGAAATCCACTAATTGAGATTTTTTAATGAATGTTACAGGTAAAGCTAGAAGCAGAATGAGTAGAGTTTAAAGTAATTTCATTGCTGATAAAATGAAAACAGAATACATTTCATTTCTCTCGTAGTTTTTTGCGTTACTTCACCTTCAAAATCTGATGTCCCCAAAATGAAATATAATTTAAAGAACATTTTGAAATGAAAGAACTATAAAGCAAGACAAGTTATCTTTTTATATGCTGAGGCCTTATATTGATGGGTACATATTCTTCAAACGTGAAGTTGATTATTTTCGTATTATAAAAGAAGGTTGCTTAAGTTGTAGTAATTAATATGTTTATATGTTATGCACATTATCCGTTTGGATTAGATATTAAGGGTGAGTTTGGCCTAGCGATTCGAAAATCAATTATAGGAGAATTAATTTTACTAAAATGGATTTTGACAATAATTGACTATGATAAAATTCAATTATAAAATAATTGCTTTTGGATAATAGCTTTTGCAAAAGTAACACTTTAGTAGCTTCTAAAATAAGTTAATTTTTAGCTTCTGGAGATCCCAAAAGTGATTATGATATTAGGGGCCAAACACCATTAAAATCACGATTGACTAAAAGCAATTTCTATAATTGGGGCCAAACACTTCAAAAATCACAATGGAAGTCTAGAAGTGCTTTTAAAAGCTCCCACCGCTGGGCCAAACTCACCCTAAACTATTTTCTTTAAGAAAAATTGGCATGGTGACCACTAGGTCTACTAGACCCGATCTAGTGAAGTATTTCCGGACTTTCTTTATCTTACCTTAGTGCAAGACCAACTTGATTTAATATAGTTAGTCCCCACACAGAAAAATCATATAACTAAAATATGCTTTATATGATGCCTTATTGTTAGTCAAGGGACCACCCAGTGTTGTTTTTCTGGACTAGGCAAATATCTTAAACATTCTGGAGGGAATGGATTTAGTTAAACTATGTTGTCGGTGACTGTTTTAAAATATAAACATACAGATTATAAAATGTTAGTGTTGTTAGTATATTTACTAGTATTTAATAAATATATGTAGTCACCAATTTTTAATTGAATTATTTAATATAATAAAATTTATTTTTTTAAAATTAAAATCATTAATAATTTATTAGAATTGTAATTAAATTTATTTTATGATTATTTACTCTCTTAAATTTTAATATTTAAATATAATTAATAATCTAATTATATTAATAAAATAATTATTATGATTATTAATATTAATATTAAAAACAAAATTAAAACTAGAATTATAGGTGAGAGTGGGCAAAGGAAGAAAATTGAATTAATTTCATTCCGGAGCCCTGCCATTGGAGACGACCAGGCAGGGCTCAGGGTGGGGGCAGGGGCAGCCCCGGGGCTCCGGAGCCCCGAGCGCCCCCCATTGAAGATGGCCTTACTGACAGCATCCAGGAGTATTAGGAGCCTTGTGAATAGATAGATGTCAAACTACCTCTATTAAATGATCATGACTGATTTTGATGGAAATATTTGCATGAACTTATAATGGCTTCCATAGCCATCTCCTGCTTCGTAGCAACATAAATTGAGACAAAGTACTCATCTAAGTTAAACAGTATGTAAAAATCAATATTTTAATAATTTTAAGTAAGCTTTTATATATTTTATAAAATATTATATTAAAATGTGTTTAGTTTATTAATAATATAAAATTAAGTAATTTTAATATTAAATAAGATTTTTTTTTTATTTTTTTCTATTTTCTAAAATTTTATAATAACTTTATTAATTTATTAATATTATATAGAATTAAACTATAGTAATAGAATTTTAAATAAAGTTAAGTAAGAGGATAAAATAGTTTTAGCCTAATAAACTAAAAGAGTTAACCGTTGGCGAAAATGAAAGTGTACCAAAATTATAATTATACAAGAGGAATTTATGCAAAAAAATTATCACATGAGAGTTTTTGTACAAGTTCAATATAGCACAGGGACTTTTACGTTGTTAGCCCCTAATTTTAGAGCAATGATGATTAAGAACTTTATATTAATCAAATAACCAGTCAAACTTGTCTAATTGCAATCAAACATCACTCTCATACAATATAGGAGTATTTTAGGTCAATTGTGAATTTCAAAAAGTTAAACTATTTCCTTAGCTGTGTTAGTTAATGATGTTAGAAGGTTAACAATTATTTTCTAATAAAGAAATATTAATTGCCAGATTAAGGAGTTATTGGAATTTCCCAAAGAATGAGTAATTACCTTTAATATTATCATTAATTAGAATCAATTTGAATTCACAATAAATAAATAAAGAATCTAATAATCCAACATTTAATCAAAATTGTGTAATTGCAGTCATCATAGTCTCCAATATAGATAGACATTGATATATATATATAGAAATTAACTAATATTTAAAACAAGAATTTATAAGTCGAAATGTTTCGAAATAGATAGAGTCAAATAACACATTTTTAGAATATGATTCAAATTTTCTTATTGAGTTTGATTTATGGTTGAACTTGATTTATTTTTTCAATCTATCGATCTTGAACCAACTTTAATCAAATCGAACACGATTGAAAACTAGTTGTCGTATATTTATCATATTTATCTCATTAATTCCAATTTTACTAAAATTTCAAAAGTTATGAAGCAAAAAATTATTATTCAAATTCAATTTAATATGTCAATCAACCCAAATACATTTGTAATCAAACTCGACCTAAATATGAGTAATTTTTTTAATATTAATCCTATCATCCGCAAAAACAGTTTATACCCTTCATGCTAAAATCACCGCAAGCATCTTTACTTTTTCGAAAAGCCTTTTTATGTTCGCGTGAAAAACAGATAAATTAAATACTTATGCAGGATTTTTTAAAGTACAAGGAAGTTTGATATTAAAAAAAATTCACAAAGTAGTTTGTTGCACATTTCACATAACATAGGGGAGTATTATGCATTTTTCCCACCATTAATGCGAGAAGATCCACACTACCTCCCTAAAATTCCAGTAGGTATCTATATCTGTCTCTATATTTATCTCTATCTCTCACACACACTTACACATACAAATCCTTATCTAAAATCTTTTCTGTTACTCACATCCTAATCCCGTTTTCAAATCTCGTATAACTCCATATGTACGTATATATATATCTAAAGCATTAGAAGCAATAGCAGAGTACTGATTTAAAAAAAAAAAAAAAACTTGATTGAAGATGGCTAAATCATCTTTATGTTTGTTTGTACTCTTCGTATCAGCTTTTGCACTTTGCAATGTGTGTAAAGCTACTGAAAACATAGGAATTTATGAATTGCAGAAAGGTGATTTCTCAATTAAGATCACTAATTATGGTGCCACTGTTCTCTCTGTCATCGTCCCTGATAGAAACGGTGAGTAAATTTAATTTCTTCTTTTTATGTAAATTCATTCGCAAATGTGATTTTATTTCATTAATTTATTTACTGAATCACGTTTTCATTGATGTTTATTTTGTTTCAGGTAAACTAGATGACGTCGTTCTCGGATTTGGATCATTAGATGGATACAAGGTCAGTTTGATAAGAATGATCTCATCTCAATTTTGGAAAAGATTGATTTATATATATATGCACTTCAATTATGATGTGATTTACTCTTCTCAAATTTTAGGATTAAACCGTTCTATATATATATACTAGATATATATAATTAGTGTTTTTTATTTTATTTTTTGGCAGAACGATTCAACTTATTTTGGTGCACTTGTGGGACGTGTTGCAAATAGAATTGGAGGGGCTCAATTCAATTTGAATGGCAAAACATACCAATTGCCTGCTAACGATCACGGAAATACACTCCACGGTAAATATATATAATGTCCAAAAAAAAAAATGCTCGTTCGTAATATGTTTTTTTTTTTTTTTTTCCGATTTTGATATGAAAAGAATTCAAACAGGTGGGAGCAGAGGATTCAGTGATGTTATATGGACTGTGAAAAACTACGTTAAAAACAGCCACATAACTCTCACTTATGACAGCCTTGATGGTGAACAAGGTACACATAATGATCTATTCATTATTTATTTTCTGTTAGAAATCAATGTTGATATGAATCATTCTAATGTGTTTGTTTTTGTTAATTGTTGGATTGATTATTAATAACAGGATTTCCGGGAGACCTTTCTGTGATGGTGACATACATGATCATTGGATCAAACAAATATAGCATAAAAATGGAAGCCAAGCCTCTAAACAAGCCCACCCCTGTCAATTTAGCCTCCCACACATACTGGAATCTTGGTGGACACAAAAGTGGAGACATTTTCTCACACACAATCCAACTCTTGGCATCAAAAATCACACCCGTCAACGCTAAACTACTCCCAACAGGCGAAATCACACCTGTCAATGGAACACCTTACGATTTCCTACACCCTCGTACAATCGCAAGCAAGTTCAATGAAATTCCAGATGGATACGACATTAACTATGTCTTGGACAGGACAGGGGACGCGAACCATTTAACAAAGGCGGCTGTGGTGTACGAACATAAATCGGGTAGAAAAATGGAGCTTTGGACTAATCAACCTGGACTTCAGTTTTATACTAGTAATATGTTGAATGATACTGTGGGGAAAGAGGGATTTGTTTATAAGCAACATGCGGCATTGTGTTTGGAGGCTCAAGGGTTCCCGGACTCGGTTAATCATCCTAATTTTCCTTCACAGATTGTTAATCCAGGGGAGATTTATAGGAATGTTATGGTTTATAGGTTTACTGCACATTAGATTAAATTAGATATAGCTAGTGTTTTTCATTGTTTTCCTATATAGAGTTAGAAAACAATTGGAATTACTTTTATCATTTATGTTTTCGTGTTAAGATGATGATCCTTTAATTGGATTAATTTGAATAATAAGAATGGATTTTGGTATTTTGCTTGATTACTACTACATTTCGACTCCACATACGTACACATCTTACTATTGAATTTAAGCATTCTTTTGATATTAATTTCCAAAATATTGAAGTAGTGAAAATAGAATTGGAGCAACCAAATTGAATTTGTTTATTAGTTAGCCCTCCATCACTTTTAAAAAAACTTAATTAAGTTTGGAACTTATAATGTCCAGTTTGTGTTAGTTAATAAGTTTAATTACGGACATTGTTTTAACGATCAAATATCGATGATCGTCTTATAAGTTTCAAATATTAGCAATGTAGTTTAGGAATAGTTAAATTAGATTATATGAATACAATATTGACAAGGTTTATCCATATTAAGTTACTATAAGTAGCTAAACTAAAAGGAGTTAATGGTAATTTATCCCCCTTGATTATATCATAATGTTTAATTTATCCTTCTGTAATTTAAAAAGAGCAATTTACCCCGTTGTGATTTTTTTAAAGGAGAAAATTATTTTTAATATCACGCGGGGAAAAGGTAAATTGTTCTTTTTCAAATTATAGAGGGATAAATTAAACATTATGATAATCATATGGGAGTTACCATTAACCCAAACTAAAAAGGGATTAGCAATTGACTGGTCCACTTTATGTGAGGATTTCTTTTTTTTTTTTTTTAGGTGTTTAGTTGTTTTATGCTAGGAATTGAGATTATCACAAATATTTTGTGATTTTGTCATGAGACATGCAACTTATTATAGTATGGTTATATACTAATTTGAAAAGGTGTCACCTTTTCAAAAGCAAACATGTTATCATTAATAATATCTCATTGTCAATTTAAGAATATAATAGTTTATAAATTTATTTAAACCAATATTTTCATCTAAAAATATGAATATTAGTAAATAATGTTTAAATGATAAATAAAATTGTAAAGTTAATAAACTTGTTTTAGGAAAAAATATTAATGTAATTCTTCAAATGAAAATTTTATTGGATTAGAAAAGATCCAATATTCGGCCAAATCCGATCAAGATCCATTTGATTCAAAAAATCTAGATCCGAGCACAATCCAAACAAAATCTGAATCCAACAAGATACGATCCGATATAAATGGAGCCGAATCTGGACGAGTATGATCCGACCAAAATCCGACCCATTGACAGCCCTAATCGGTACACGATGCCTCGAGTTTCCATGTTCTTACTTCATTATGAACTAAATTGGCGTTGTAAGTGTCAAGGAGGTCTAGTCTGATGCCGAAGCTGAGACCCATAACCTTCTCTAGTTTGATATTGTTAATGAATATTAATTGTATTTGTTGGCCGAAGATTATTTATACTTTCCTAGTGATCAATAAATTTGCTGATATAATAATATATGAGATAATTGCATTTTTTGTACTGTGTTTTAGGTCATTTTTCACTTTTGGTACACAGCATTATGTGTTCAACACATTTGGTACAACGCTTTAACAAATTGTGACACATTTGATAAAGCCGTTAAAAATTGTTGTTAAGTGGTGACGTGACAGTTAAATCTAATTGCAAAGTTGATGACATTACTTATGTTGACTCATAATTTTACCCCATAACATTTCAGGCTACCAAAAAAATCCCACATCTCCAAATTTAGTGACGACTAGTCTACATTGTTGCCAAATTTCAAAATTAACTCGAATAAGACCACATGCAGACCAATTTGAAAATTTTACTTACTTTATTTAAATAACTAATTTGATTTATAAATAATATTAAATAATACTTTAGCATAAATATCACCAAAATTAAGAAAATATATTCTTTTTAAATATAAAATATATAGAATAGTATTAATCTATTTAATATTTATTAAAATAATAAATTATATCATTAAAAAAATTTAATATTATTAAAATAATAAATAATAAATAATTATATGGGAATTGGGGGGGGGGGGGGGGGGGGGTGGGGATTTTTGTTAAATTATAATTATTTATTATTTATTATTTTAATAATTTTTAAAAAGTTTTTAATTATATATTTATTATTTTAATAAATATTAAATAGATTAATACTATTATATAAATCTTATATTTAAAAAGAATATATTTTTTAATTTTGGTGATATTTATGTTAAATTAATATTAGTATTGTTTATAAATCAAATTACTTATTTAAATAAAATAAGTAAAATTTTCAAATTGGTCTGCACGTGGTCTTATTCGAGTCAACTTTGAAATTTGGCTACAATGTAGACTAAAATCGTCACTAAATTTGGAGATGTGGGGCTTTTTTGGTAGCCTGAAATGTTATGGGGTAAAATTATCAGTCAACATAAGTAATGGCATCAACTTTGCAATTAGACTTAACTGCCACCAGAGGCGGAGCCAGGATTTTATACTGAGGGGGGCGAGATTAAGTCAGAATATGGAGTATATTTATTTTATATCGTGATAATTATTTACCAAAAACATTAAATAGTAATTGTGAAAATTATTGTTTATATAGACTAAACATATATTGTAATATTGTCGATAATTATAATAAATATTAATATTAATAACTTAGTTACATATCTACTATGAAGTATTTGAATTTTATAACATGGGATAAATGAGATGAACATAAGAAAAATATGAATGATTTAGAAATATTTCAAATTCACGTGATTATATTCGTAATTCAGTTTTTACTTAGTGATATCAAATTCCCTGAACAATTCTTTTTCTGTATATACAAAATTAAAGAATTTAACAGGAAACGATCTTCCACTTTAATTAGAAAAATAAATACTTAAATTAAACCCATAGTAGTTTAGTCAGAAATTCCCTAACCAATTTCACTTGGGAACAAAAATTCTTGGTCAATATGATTGTTTCCTTCCAATGCCACGTGGTATACCTGCCTCATAGTCCCATTATTATTTCATTGCTTTCTGTTCTTTTACTCTTTTATCATTTCATGACTCCATTTTTTTTCTTCTACTAGACAGTGTATTTACAGCTCGGACCGAAGAGTGCAAAGGGTATAGGTCCTCCCCAGTGTGATGACTCCATTACATAGTGCTCTAAATATAAAATTCAACAAAAGTTGGGGGGTGCAACAACCCCTGTAAGTACCGGGTGTGGCTCTGCCACTGACTGTCACGTCACCACTTAACGACAATTTTTAGCGGATGTACCAAATGTGTCACAATTTGTTAAAGTGTTGTACCAAATGTGTTGGACACACAAAGTTGTGTACCAAAAGTGGGAATTGACCTAAAGCTCAGTACCAAAAATGCAATTATCTCAATAATATATAATCACAATTTCACTCTTTTTTAAAAGTAATTATAACGAATAAATTATTGATTATACCATGAGTTTTATGCATGTATCTATCTAATTATAAGAAAGATGTGGTATCTCTACCTTTATAAACATTGATCTGCAAAAAATAAACAAGATCTATATATATACATGTATTTTTCTCTTATAAGCGTCAAAAGACAATTAAGCTAGAATGGAAAAATCAAAATTCTCTATTTAGAAACTTGTATCCATGTTATGGTTTTTTTGTGATGGAAGATTTTCTAGAATTTCGAGGATATAAGTCATAGGAGGCCGATATTTGGGCTCGGGGTGTACACAACGTAATGCAATATTAGCAGCAATATAGGCAGCTTTCTTAAAATATTGGCCCTCTAATTTAGTGTCCATGATTCGGAATATCTTGCCATTGTCCTGTACATGAAGCCTAACCCACTCCGCCAAGTGTTTCTCTTCTTGACACTTTGTTTCGTCAATTGCACGACGCCCTGTAAGAAGTTCTAGTAACACAACCCCGAAACTGTATACATCGCACTTAATAGTCAATTTACCTGTCACAGGAAAAAATAATTTTTTCGATTAATTAAGAAAAAACATGATATTTTAAGACTACATAATGTAGGATATATTGTGTTTAAAATCAAATTTAACTAATTAAACTAGCCGATCAATTAGAATTGCTCCTAATATTAAGATCTTAATTACAAAACATAAATATTAGTTTGTTTAGCAGATTAAACTACACAGTTTAGTAGATAAAAAAAAAATTACGAGAAAAAGACAAAATATGTCATTACTAATGTGCGCCGGAAAATTTGCCTCATATGTATCCGGTCTGGCAATTTCAGCATACAAAATTGAAGCAATTTTGAGACTTTTTTCGTCCCAATTGGGGGAAGAGTACTTTTACCTCACTTGGGGGCTTTTGAATTTAATTATCGGATTTTGACAAATACAAAATCCGATTTTCGCGATTAGTAGCTCTCCTAATCGCGATTTGGGAATAATTATTTTTATCTTTTTACCTGATCTTCTTAATCGCAATTTTTGAATTTTTTTTACATGATCTACCTAATTGCGATTTTGAATTTTTTTTTTTACCTATTCTTCTTTCTTACCTGGCCAACCTGGCAAAGCATAAATGGTGTTTTTACATTTTACTCAATCTTTTAACAATTAACACTTTGAAGTTGTTCTTTTGGAATCATAGATATTCCATCTTTTAGTAATTCCCATAAATATATATTTTTTAAAAAAAAAAGACACTGTACCTGTGCTAAGATAATGTGGGTCACAATAGCCTTTCGTACCCATTACTCTTGTAGTTACATGACTCTGAAGGTCAGTTGGACCAGTTTTTGCCAATCCAAAGTCTGAAAGCTTTGCATTAAAATCCTGCATCAATAAATTTACATCTTACATTAGCATGCTATGGAATCCCATTAATTAAAAAAAAAAAAAAACCCAATTTCAATTCCTTCAAAATTACTTACAGAATCTAACAAAATGTTCGATGTTTTAAAATCGCGATATATGACTGACGACTTTGCTTCGTGCAGAAAACATAGTCCTCGTGCTGCACCTACAGCTACCTTAATCCTTGTTGTCCATGAAAGTGATGGAACATTTTCTGTACGTAAGGTTAAGTAAAATACTAAAATGGTCATGGATGGTACATGTATCATTTTTGTTTTTGTGCTATGGTTCAAAATTGGTATAAATTACTACAAAGTAATTAATAATTAACTTACTCTTGAATAAGTGATTCTCCAAGCTGCCTCCGGGCATGAATTCATAGACCAATATACGGTCATCACCGTCTAAGCAATATCCGATTAGTTTCACAAGATTTGGATGGCGAAGTCGACCTAGGTAGTTTACTTCCGACTGCACAAAAGCTATGTCAGTTGAGTTTTAGGTTGCAATGTCATAGATGTACATATCTTAAAATCACATGATCATAAACTTGATAAGATTATATGTAATGTTACTCATTGGTGGAGGAAAATATAAAATTGTTCTTATAACTGATAACTGCCGATAAGTTTGCCCCTCAAATATTCAGGCTCGTAATTTTACCCAGTAATTTTGTGACTTCCCCAGCCCAATTGTGAAAGTGAACGTCACGTGCATGCCACATCCCCAATTTAAACTCAGCTGGACTGTGTGTGATGTTCATTTTCGCAATTGGGCTGAAAAGTCACAAAATTACTTTAGATTTATGATTTATGGAGTGAAATTATCCTTACAAATACTTATGAGGCAAACATGTCAGCGACCATTAGTTATTAGGTCAGTTTTGCTTTTTCCCCCTTATTTGTGCATACTAGATTAACAAAGAGAAGAAGGAGAATGATTGTTTTGTTTATAACACCAAAGTGTGACACGAATTTGTGCATATTAGATTAACAAAGAGAAGAAAGGAGAATGATTGTTTTGTTTATAACACCAAAACGTGACACCAAAGTGAAATAGTGAAAGTTAAAAATGTAGACTAGTGTAAAATTAATGTAATGTGATAGAATTTGAAGAAAACTAACCAACCACTCATTGTGACCTTGGCAGCCATAAGGTATAAGCATCTTTATCGCGACGGCCACACCTAACCCCGGTTTCGTAGCCGTAGTTAGAGTTTCCTCATCTAACCATCCTTTAAAAACACAACCAAAACCACCTTCTCCAAGCAAACTATCTTCGCTAAAAT
Organism: Penstemon davidsonii; assembly: GCA_034814905.1. NCBI lineage: Eukaryota > Viridiplantae > Streptophyta > Magnoliopsida > Lamiales > Plantaginaceae > Penstemon > Penstemon davidsonii. The sequence continues at coordinate 30,676,923 of JAYDYQ010002533.1, read as the reverse complement.
TCGAAGTGGCTTTTCTAAGTTCGTTGTAGGGAAAAGCCTTTAGGTATGGAGATGATAATATCTCACTCTCCGATCTTGGAAGTGGCAATATAAATGCAGACGTCTCTATGCCGTTGCTATTACTAGAGTCGTCGGATTTAGGCGATGCAGCTGGCTTTGGCAACGGTAAAAGATTAGCTTTGGGATGGCCTTGTACTGCAAGATTTGGAGTGGGTAAAGGATGACTCTTTTGGTGAATTTGTTCTATGGACCCTGAAATAGAGAAAACAAACAACATTAAGATAGGCAAATTTGTAAGTTTTAGTGCCACACACAATACTACATCTTGGACACTTTTTGGTCTTGTAACTTATAAAATTATACTTTTTGTCTCAATTCTTTAAAGTATTTGCACTTCTGGTCCTATAGGATATTCTGTATTTAACACTTCTGGTCTCACATATTTGTTTCGGTTTTGCATTTTGTTTCCCAAAGAAGGCTATGGGACCAAAATGTTCAGAACATATTAAAAATGTCCAAAAGTTAAATATGGAAAATGTGGAGAGACTTGGTTCAATATATCAACACTACTAAGAAAAAGGGAAACTACATGCATTTATAAGATACTTAAGAGACGTTTTGGAAACTAATTGGTTTAAGTAATGTTAGTTTATTAATGTGAATATCCCCACATTAAATGATAACATGTAAATAGTTAAGTTTAAAGTTTGAGTATAAATTAATTAAAGAGTAAAATAATTGGGATATAGTAAAAGCAATTAAAATTATGAAATCTACTGGCACTTAAATTAATTTTCTCTATAGAGCATTCCCCAGCACATGAAACTGAAGGAATATATGAAACAAAAAGGAAAATATCAAAATAGATGGAAACCACTTATATACAAAGCAAACTCTTGAATCTTGAAAGGAATTAAAATCTTATTACAATATAAGTTCAAAGAATTAATAATAATATTCTACCACTGATTAGAAGTTCCAGCATGCCCATTTATGAAGAAAAAATTAAAAATGTACTAAGAAAACCCTAATCATTACAACAACACAAAACAAACACAAACATAAAATGAAAATGTGGAAAGAGCAATCTACATTTAAGCATTGCCTCTAAATATTACACAACACAACTATAGAACACATTAAAATAATCCGAAATCCATAGCAAACGCAAACTTATATCATTGACAATATAACAAAAAAATCCGATAGGGAAGGGAATATTACCTGAAGATTGGGGTAGATTCAGTTCTTTCTTATTGACAGACATTTTAAAAATCTCGAAATTCTCATCAATATCTTGATTTTCCCCTTGACTGGAATTTATCGAACCATTGTCGAATTTAGAACCACCATCTTTTCTTTTCACTTGAGTTTGTTTATGAGAACTTATTGTAACATCATTAGATTCTACAACTTTATTCTTTCGAATGCAATTTCCCATGCTTGAAAGACCAAATACCGTTCGAAACATATCCAAAAAAAAAATTAAATATTTTGTCTTAATTTCCACCATTTCTTCGTCTTCTTCTCCATGCCTATTTATTTGGTGAGAAGAAGAAGAAGATGAGAAAATGTATTGAGTGAGAGAGAAAAACATTTAGAGAAACAAACTAAAGGAGAAGAACAAGGATTAGATATGAGAGCAAATTTCGTTAATACAAGCCACAAAATATTTTGCAAGATGCTTTAAAATATGATCGCATGCGTTATTGTTGTTGCTATTATTAAAGTATATTTCTTTATATTTGATAGAAAAAGTGGCTTCAAGTTATTTGAAGAGTAATTTATTTAACTAAAGATATATATAACTCTTGACCAAGTCAAACAAGATTTGGAAAATATGATGGCTTTTGAGCATCGGTCAAAGGGTAAATTATACAGCAATGACCCGTCAAAATTCATATTGCATCAAAAATATATTATAGTTGCATTGGTTCACACATTAAAAGAATTTGTGTGCATGTTATTGGTCAACCTTTTAAAATGGCAACCTATCACAAGAATATATTATTCCACTTAAATCATTTAGGAGTGGTCAACCCATATTTAGGGTAAAATTTGATATAATATGGTATTTTAGGTTAAAGTTTCATAGTCAAAGTCAAATTTATATTCAAAACACATATATTTTTTTTTGGTCAGACCATATATTCAAAACACATATATAGGTGTAATAAATATGTGCTAATAAGCCGATTTTAAGTGATAGGATTTCTCATTGCCAGTTAATAAAGTTGCTAAATGCATTATACCATATAGTACATGGAACTCATAAAAAGCATTGAAGATTGACTAAATTAATTCACCAGTGATTGTGCCCCATAACTTGAGGTTAGACATCGATTGTATAGTGTGAGAGAGCCCAAATTGACAAGAGCGTCAATTTATGAAGTTATCAATTGACAAAGTGTTCCCTTGATTCTAGGATAAATTAATTGCTACATTGATTAATTAAACAAAAGTTTATTTATAAACCCCGGCCAATTATGCAATGGACCTACGAGAACTTACACAATACACATGGAGCGCAAACAAGTAAACGAAGAAATGAAGGCTCGATTGGGTCGACCCGAGACACGTGATGACCCAGCTTTGTTGGATCGAGAAATAAATTAAATTGAATTTAATTGTGGCTTGGAGTCCGAATTAACTAAAATACTGGGCCAATGAATTTAATTAATTGAGGTTCATATTTAATTAATAGACAAAATCCACAATCTTGCAAGTTAATAGGACTAGTATAATTAAATTAGGTTGATTTACACACTTCATCAGATTTGGACGTATAACAAGAAATCCCTCCACTGTATCAACAATTACAGGACCCCTCCATCCCCTCTGATATGACATGTTTACAAGAAATCCCTTATGACATTAAAAACACCAATTCACAAATGTAAACAAAGTAACCAAGTTAATAAATGTATGAGTTTGTGATTTTGTGCACCGGATGGGCTTATAATAATTCTTTACTTATATATCTTAGCTGTTAACAACACAATGTTAACAACACAAAGTAGAGAGGAGGAAAGGCAAAATTGGTCTTATAACTAAAGCACGCTAGTAAGTTTACCTCATATATTTTTGGGCCGACTATTTATACTATAATTTACAAATTTGAAGCAATTTTGGTACCAACTCAATTACGAAAATTAACCTAATGTATGGCCCATGAGCGATAATTAGGTGAATTTTTTAAATTTATCCCCCAAAAATAAAATTTGAGCAATTTGACTGAATTGTAAAACTTAGAATTACATTTTGATTAAATTCATGAAACAGTTTACAAAATTTAGAAAAACCCATTCAACTTTCCACAAATAAAAATTATGAATTAGATTTAAATAGTTATCTAATTAATATTTTCAACTGAATAAGTTAAACAAATATATGAAATGTTTTTTACATAATTTTAATTTATTAAATAAAATATGTTATTAAAAATTAAAAAAAGCACAAAACTCTCTCTGCCCCAACTCCACCCCACCCTTGGCGTGTCGGATTAGTTTAGGATGGGGGTGGACTGGGTTAGGATTTTTTTGGGGGGGATGGGGTGGGCTATATTTTTTTAAATAGCAAAATTGAAATTAATTAAGTTTAGGGGTTTATATGTAAAATAAATTGCACTTTCAGCCAAAATGGACCCCAAATGTCAAAAATGCCTAAATTACTGAGCATGTGATCAACGTGTGAGGTTAATTTTCGTAACTGGATTGAAATTATGGGTGACAAATTGGGTGGCCCCGATCGGTTTGGCTCAAAACTAAACTAAATCATATTTTTTTATTGATGATGGATTGAATTGAGTTTAGTAAACATTTATATAAGCTCATAATGAGTTCATAAGGGATCAATTGAAAAACAAATTAACATTTAGTTACATTTAATAGCTTAATTTTAGCTCAAAAATATTATTTTATTTTCTCTCATAAATTCGTGAAAATTTTAGTTAAAATATTAAATATATTGTAGTTTCAAATAAATATAAAAAATAGGAAAAATAAAAAATCTTAAGTGTGGTGAGTTTTTGTAAATCCATATATTTTAAATAATTTTGTAATTAATCTAATCTCATTTATTATACTTGAATGGTTGAATAATATTTACTTATAGAGAGAATTGCATTTTCGGTACTGAGTTATAGGTAAATTTCCACTTTTAGTACTGAGTTTTATGTGTCCAACACATTTGGTACATAGCTTTAACAAATTGTGACACATTTGGTACAACCGTTAAAAATTGCCGCTAAGGGGTGACGTGGCAGTTAAGTCTAATTGTAAAGTTGATACCATTACTTATGTTGACTGATAATTTTACTCCATAACATTTCAGGTTACCAAAAAAGCCCCACATCTCCAAATTTAGTGACGATTTTAGTCCACATTGTTGCCAAATTTCATTATTGACTCGAATAAGACCACGTGCGGGCCAATTTAAAAAATTTACTTATTTTATTTAAATAACTAATTTGATTTATTAACAATATTAATAAATTAAATAATACTTTGACATAAATATCACCAAAATTAAGAAAACATATTCTTTTTAAATATAAAATTTATATAATAACATTAATCAATTTAATATTAATAAAAATAATAAATTATATAATTAAAAACTATTTAATATTTATAAAAACAATAAATAATAAATAATTTTAATTTTAAACAAATTCCCAACCCCACCCCCTCCCCTCCCCCCTAACCCAATTCCCAGGTCGTCGCGGTGGCTTGGGATCGAAGAACCCAAGCCGACCTGGGTTCTGTAGCAGGTGGGTGGGTGGGTGGGGTTGGGATTTTTTTTTAAAATTATAATTATTTATTATTTTAATAAATATTAAATAGTTTTTATTTATATAATTTATTATTTTAATAAATATGAAATATATTAATACTATTATATAAATCTTATATTAAAAAATAATATGTTTTCTTAATTTTGGTGATATTTATGTTAAATTATTATTTAAATTATTAATATTGTTTATAAATCTAATTAGTTATTTAAATGTGGGGGGGGGGGGGGGTGGGGGGGGGGGGGGGTGGGGGGGGGGGGGGGTGGGGGGGGGGGGGGGTGGGGGGGGGGGGGGGTGGGGGGGGGGGGGGGTGGGGGGGGGGGGGGGTGGGGGGGGGGGGGGGTGGGGGGGGGGGGGGGTGGGGGGGGGGGGGGGTGGGGGGGGGGGGGGGTGGGGGGGGGGGGGGGTGGGGGGGGGGGGGGGTGGGGGGGGGGGGGGGTGGGGGGGGGGGGGGGTGGGGGGGGGGGGGGGTGGGGGGGGGGGGGGGTGGGGGGGGGGGGGGGTGGGGGGGGGGGGGGGTGGGGGGGGGGGGGGGTGGGGGGGGGGGGGGGTGGGGGGGGGGGGGGGTGGGGGGGGGGGGGGGTGGGGGGGGGGGGGGGTGGGGGGGGGGGGGGGTGGGGGGGGGGGGGGGTGGGGGGGGGGGGGGGTGGGGGGGGGGGGGGGTGGGGGGGGGGGGGGGTGGGGGGGGGGGGGGGTGGGGGGGGGGGGGGGTGGCTTAGCTTGCTGCTGCGTCTTTAGCCTTCAAATCTTCAAGCTTTAATTTGATTCTTTCCTTTAATCTCCAATACTCCCCCCTCAAGATGGACATGGATGTCAAGCAGTGCCATCTTGGACAATAAATTCAAAAAACGAGGTAAGGCTACTGCTTTAGTAAGTAAATCAGCAATTTGATTTTCAGTATTAATAGGCATTAGCTTAATTCTTTTTCTTTCAATATGTTCCCTTATAAAATGGCAATCTATCTCTATGTGTTTAGTCCTTTCATGATAAATAGGTTTATTAGCTATATGAATAGCAGAATTATTATCACAGTATAAAAAGGTAGGAGATGGAATTTGAACTTGTAGATCATGGAATAGTTGTTGTAACCACACAATCTCACTAGAAACAGCTGCTAAGGCCCTGTACTCTGCTTCTGCAGAGGACTTAGATACAGTTACCTGTTTCTTGGATTTCCAAGAAATAAGTGAACTGCCCAAAAACACACAAAATCCAGAGGTTGACCTCCTAGTGTCTTTGCAAGATGCCCAATCTGCATCAGCAAAGGAAGTTAAAGTTAGTGTTGAACTAGAAGAATAGAAAAGACCCTTACCTGGACTAGACTTGAGATATCTCAAGATATGATGAATAGCCTGTAAATGAGGTAGCCTAGGTTGGGAAACAAACTGACTAAGCTTATGTACATCATAGCTTATGTCAGGTCTAGTTATTGTTAGGTATAATAATCTGCCAATTAACCTTCTATAGTGTGTAATATCTTCTAATAAGTCACCATCTTCAGAATTTAACTTTGATCTAGGATCCATAGGCAGAGCTAAAGGTTTTGAACCTAGATAACCAGTTTCTTCTAAAATATTAAGAGTATATTGTCTCTGATTTAGACAAATTCCTTTAGAGGATCTAGCAATCTCCAGACCCAAAAAATATTTAAGATTGCCCATGTCTTTAAGTTTAAACTTAGTGAGAAGAAATTCTTTAAGTAGAGAAATTTGTTGAACATTAGGGCCTGAGATAACAATATCATCAACATAAAGTAAAAGAGCAAGAAAATTAGTACCTTGTCCCTTAGTAAAAAGAGAATAGTCTGATTTTGACTGTTGAAAACCAAACTCTAGAAGAGCTTCTGTAAATTTTGCATTCCATTACCTGGATGCTTGCTTAAGACCATAGAGTGATTTTTGTAACTTACAAACATTCCTTGTTGTCCCTGTTAATTTGCTGTGAGGATATCCTAGTGGAAGGTCCATATAGACCTCTTCATCTAGATCCCCATACAAAAATGCATTATTTATATCAAGTTGATATAATTCCCAGTTTTTAATGGCTGCTAAAGCCAAAAGAACCTTTACAGTGACCATTTTTGCAACTGGAGAAAAGGTCTCTGTATAGTCTATCCCTTCCCTTTGAGTGTAGCCTTTTGCTACCAATCTTGCCTTGTACCTGTTAATAGAACCATCAGGATGCCTTTTTATCTTATACACCCATCTACATCCAAATGACTGTTTTCCTTGAGGTAAAGGAACAACAGTCCATGTCTTAGTGTCTTCTAAAGCCTGAATTTCAGAAGACATTGCATCTCTCCAATTTTTATCAGTAACTGCTTGATGGTAATATGTTGGTTCAGATTCAGATGAAACATTTAATAAGAATGATCTATAAGAGTGAGAAAGATTATGATACTGTAGAAAATCAGAAAGAGGATATTTTGTAGGAAAATCAGAAACAGAATCAATATTAGAGGTTGTAGTATAATTGCAATGATAGTCTGAGAGATAAGTAGGTCTTTTTACTTGTCTAGTGGATTTTCTGACAGTTTGAGATGAAGAAATAGGATCATTAGTAAATGTAGGATCATTATCTTCAAAAGAATCATCAGGGACATAAGATGGATCAGAGGAATAAATGTCATATGGAATGTAATTTTCAGAAAATGTGTTAGGAAAAATGTTTTCATTTAAAGAATTACCATTGTTAGTAGATAAAGTGTGGAAGGGAAATGTAGATTCATGAAAAATAACATCCCTAGAAATAAAGATTTCATGAGTTTGTATATCATAAAGTTTGTAGCCTTTAACACCAAAAGGATACCCAATAAAAACACAGATTCTAGCCCTAGGATCAAACTTAGTTCTTCCTTGTTTTAAAGTGGATGCAAAAACTAAGCATCCAAATGTTCTTAATAAGCTGTAATCTACCTGTTTATTGAATAATAATGTATATGGTGTTTGAAAGTTTAACACCTTAGATGGTGTTCTGTTAATAAGAAAAGCTGCAGTAGATATGCATTCATTCCAAAAAATAGAAGGCACTTTAGATTCAATATAGAGAGCCCTAGCAATATTCAATAGGTGTTGGTGTTTCCTCTCCACAACAGAATTCTGTTGTGGAGTTTCCACACAAGAGAACTGGTGTACTATGCCAAGTTTGTTAAAAAGATCTGTGAAGCATAACTCAGGTGCATTGTCACTTCTAAAAACTTTAATAGTTTTGTCAAATTGAGTCTTAATCATGTTAAAAAAATTAGGAATAACTGTACCTATATCAGATTTCTTATTTAAAAAACAGACCCAAGTAAATCTAGAGTAATCATCTATTAAAGTGGCAAAATATTTGTATCCATTATAGGAGGGAGTGTGAAAGGGCCCCCATATGTCACAATGAAGAAGTTCAAAGATAGCAGTAGAATAGGTAGAAGACTTAGGAAAAGGTAGCCTTTTTTGTTTGGCTAATGGACAAATGTAACAAGGATCAGTATTACAATTATTAGAAGTGTCTAAATCTAAATCACTTTTGAGCCAACTCATGGACTTGAGAGGTAAATGCCCCAAACGCCTATGCCAAGTAGAAAAGGAAACTTTATTACAATGAGCAGAAATGATGAGTTTATTAATCTGTGGTTCCAAAACATAGAGTCCTTGTTGTAAATCACCCCTTCCAATCATCTTCTCTTGGGAATCCTGAAGGATGAATGAAGTAGGTGTTAATTTACATATCAGATTATCTGTCCTTAAGAGTTCACTTACTGAGATTAAGTTAAACTTAAACTGAGGTATAAAGAAGACATTTTTGAGAGTAATGTGAGGATTAAGAATTATATCACCTATTTCAGAAACAGAAAAACTTGATGTATCAGGTAAAACAACCTTAGCATTAGAAATAGGTTTTAAAAAGGTAAATAGGGACCTATTATTGCAAATGTGCTTAGAAGCACCAGAATCAAGAATCCAATGAGTGTTAAAGAAAGAAATATTAAAAATAGAAGTGCTAGAACAAATACCAGAAACACATGAAATGTGTGTAGAGTCACTGTTGTGAGAGGTGGATGACTGATTTTGAGGTTGTAGTTGAGTAGAGAAAAAAGTCATAAGCTGCTGACATTGTTCAGAAGTGAAGTTCTGAAGTATGGAGGCAGGATGACTAGTAGAATCATCAGAATTAAGGTATGTTTTCTGGCTTGTAAGTTGTTGCTGATTTTCTGAAACCTGATTGATGGAATTTGTTTGATAAGGCTGCTGTTTGGGTTTGAATTGGAATCCAGGGGGATATCCATGTAACTTGAAACATTTGTCAATTGTGTGTCCAGGTATATTACAGTGAGCACAAATAGGTTTTGGTTTGTTCTTGAAATTGTTGGTGTTTGTAATGTTGTTGTTGGTGTTGGCGGTAGATGATTTAAACTGATTGTAAGGGCGGTTGGTTTGCTGGTTTTGAGTGGAGTTCCTTGTAGCAAATGCCATAGAAGAGGATAGATCTTGTGAAACCTTCTGCCCCACTAACCTTTGTCTTTCAGCTTGAGTAGCTAGGGCAAAAACCCTGCTAATAGGAGATAGAGGGTCCATTAGGAGGACCTGTTCTCTAAGAGTGTCAAAAGAAGAGTTCAGACCCATTAGAAATGCCATAACATATTCCTCCTGGTTGTGATTGTGAATTTTCTGTGCATTACCACAGTTTCCAGTACAAGAATCCATTATGGGTCTATATGTATGCAATTCATCCCAAATAGACTTTAATCTAGTAAAGTATATATTGACAGATTGTGAATCTTGGGTGAGAGTGGCAAGATCCCTACGTAATTGAAATACCCTAGGCCCATTGCTTTGTTGAAACCTATTCTTTAAATCATCCCAAATTTCTTTTGCAACAGTGGTGTAAATGATACTTGAATGAATCTCAGTAGAAACGGAATTTAGAATCCAAGAAACCACTATATCGTTGTTCCTTGACCATGCATCATATAGAATAGGATTTGTAGGGCCTGGATCAGAAATAGTTCCATTAATGAAACCAATTTTGTGCTTTACATTCAGGGCAAGAGACATTGATCGAGCCCATGCTGCATAATTCTCACCAACAAGCTTGTTTTGAACAAGAAGAAGACCTGGTCCTTCAGAGGGATGAAGAAAATAAGGGCTGGAAGGATCTTCCATGGGTGCCCTGGAACGAGAAGTGCCAGTAGAGGAGGAATTTAACCCAGATTCAGTGGACATGTTTTAATGAAAACAGAAGATAGAAGAAAAAAAGGGGGCAAGAGAGTGGATCTCTTGAAGAAGCAGCGGAAAAGAAAGTTTAATCGAAACAAACTGATACCATATTACAATCTTGACACCTCCATTAATGGAAGAAAGTGAGAAGAAGTAGAGAAAATATGCTGTATATTCTTGGAGAGAAAATATTGAAGAAGAACTGTATAAAAATTTATTATATGAAAATTGTGTGTACAGATATTCGAACCCTAGACTATATATAAACATGGATAGGCGGTTTAGCTGAGTAGCAGTTTAAACTAACTCCTAACAGACAAAGTTGCTACACGCTTTTATTAAAAACAAGGACAGAAAAGAAAAGAAAATAAAATACAAATTAAATACTAAATACAAACGGGAATCAAATCCCTAATTTCAAATCAATCTCTTTCTTTCTTCTTAGCTTGCTGCTGCGTCTTTAGCCTTCAAATCTTCAAGCTTTAATTTGATTCTTTCCTTTAATCTCCAATATATTCTTTTCTAACTTTAGTGGGGAATTCTATTGTGACTCTCAACTCAAAGTTGAGTCACAAGAAAAAATTAATCTCAACCATTGAAAAAAAAAGAAAACTTTATCTTGTCCATTGAATGTGTACAAATGTGTATCACCCCTATATTTTGTGTATTACACTAAAAAACTAAATAAACAATACATTGTAAATATGAATTTTACATTATTACCCTTTATAAAAATACTCAAAATACCAAAATGTCCCACTCTTTTCATCTCCCCCAAATTCTCTTCATAACCTAACCCATACCACCACCACCACCACCACCACCACCACCACCACCCTCCTCCTCTCTATGTACCTATTCCAACGAGGACGGCGATGGTGAAGTGCCGTCTCCCATCTGGTCGCACTAGTATGGCGGCGAAAGGTCGTCGCCATTTTGGTCGCGACCAGAACGGAGGCGGCACATCACTCGCCGTTGTTCTGGCCGCGACCAGTACGGAGGCGGCACATCGCCGCCTCTCTGGTCGCGGCCAGAAAGATGCAACCCTTCTCCCTCAGTTTTGGTCTCTGACCAGAACACTAAGGCTTCACCGGTGCAGCGGTGAAGCTTCATCGGTGAAGCGGTGAAGCTTCATCCTTTTAAGAAATGATTTTTTTTTTGCCTTTTTTTTAAATAAGAAATGACTTAAAATATTAAATATTTAATAATGTACAATTATTGTAGAAAAACATTTCATTATGAGAATAATATATTTTTGTAAATAAAAATATTCATTTTAATGTTATATTTATCTAAAAGAATTATATATTTGAATTTATTATTTTTATTAGCTTTGTAAATCTAATATAATTTCAACCCAATTATTAATATCTAATATACTTGATATTTGAGCTAAAATCTAATATATAAAGGGTAAGTTGGGAATTTAGTAAAATAAAGACCAAGGATATAATGGGTATTTCAAGAATTAGTTGGGATTGTAAATAAATTTATTGGGTTGTAATGTGGACACGTGTCCAAATTTAATTGGTAAAAAATGATGTTGTTGGTGACTCTCTTTGAAGTGAGAGTCACCATAGACCATCCCAACTTTAGTTTAGTTGTACACTATATTTCACTTTCACCATCGTTGTGCAAGTACTAAAGTCGGAGCCATGACTTAAAGTCGAGTGAGAGATTAAATTGACATATTATTAATATTTCATAATTTTGCAATTCCCGATCTAGATAGTGCGCAAAAATTAATTTTTTTTCCAATCTGTAATGTAATATTATTAATAACTTTTATAACAAGGTAATTAATCTAGCGAGATACTTGTAAGTCTATCACATATATACGTAAACTAGTTCTAGAAAATGAGATAAATAATTGTTAAAAAAATATGAAATTGTTGTCAATATTATAAAAGGTAAATTATGGATATCCCCCTGAGTTAAGACTCAATTATAAAAACTCCCCTCACGTATTCTGTATTACTAAAATTCTCGTCGGGTTTATCATTATCTTACAATTAATTCCAGTGATCAACTTACGTTCGAGCTTCATTCTGTGCAAGCATTTGTCAGAAAAGTATATTTACATTTATTGGCTTACCATCATCTTTTGTTTTTTTTGGTTTGGATTCGATGCATGGGAACTTTCCATTTTATTTACAACTTGGACTATGTGCACTCGTTTATGTGTGTATATGTATAAGTTAGATTTAAGGGGTGTTTGTAAATACTTTTAAAAAGTACTTTTTTTGTTTTTTGTGTGCTTAAAGCACTTTGATAGTGTTTGTAAGTAGGTGCTTCTGCTATTGCTTCTTCAACTGAAAAGCAGGTAAAAGCAGGTTGGCAAGAAGCAACTAAGGAGATGCTTCTTCCATTGTTTCTTCTAGGTGGCATTTTTGTAATAATTAAACTTGTTTTTTTTAAATATTTGCAAACACTTCCTGCTTTTGAATAAAAATACTTATTTTTTACTTTTACTTTAAGCAACTGCTTTTTATTATTGAGCTTGAACGAGATTATGTGTATGCATCTAGACGGAACACCAATAAGAGAGAGGAGAGCCTTTATTAAGTATAACTTGGAACTCAAATATAAGAGGCTTAAATACAACTATAAGAATAACCCTTAAAATGCAAAACTTTCAACCCTATACTCAATCCGATCCTACCAATTCAACACCCACTCTGTTCCAGAAACGAGATCAATTTTTTTTATCTTGAGATCTTGATCTCAAAATGTGAAGCTAAAAGTTTTATTTCATTTGGTTGTTGCCTTCTCGTCTAGGAGAAGGAGAACGAGGTTGATATCAAAGGTAAAGAAGATTAAGGGGGTGTTTGCGGGAGCTTCTCCAAACAGAAAAACACCTACTTTTGCTTATTTCTCAATGAAATTGTGTTGAAAAATAAGCTGCATATGTTTGCAAAATTTACAAAAAAGCAGTAAAAAGCAACGGAGCTATGTTTGCATTTTCTTAAAAGCAAATTATAGGATTGATGGAATTTTATGATAAAAGACACATTTATCCTAACTTAATTACACATCCTTTATGAAAACATGTTCAAGAAAATAAAGATTTTTTCACTAAAAAAAGGGAAATACTAATTTTTTCTTAACATCATCATAATAATGATATACCATTTTCTTAAATTCATGTTTTTGAGAAACCCGTCATCAACCACACACACTACACATTCACAACCCAATCAATTAGTTTCCAACTGAAATTGGTCTTCAAATCTTGGGTTTTTCATCTCCATCCATTTCACACTCACAATCCAGTCATACGATTTTAAGCCGAAATTGCGTCGAAAATGGTATTAGATGTAAGTTCTTGCATTTAATTCTTGTATTAGTGCATTATATATTAAAATTGAGCCCCCATCTTCCCTCACCAAGAGCCCAAATTTCTTTGTGTAATTTTTCATCAATAAGATAATATTGGTAGAAGAGGCAGACAATGAACAGTGATATATTGTCCTTGAAGAGGAGATTTTTTAAATGAATTTGGGAATTTTCCCGTCTATTTTGACCAATTAATTGAAGGACAAATGAGGGAAATTAATTAAATATTGGGGACATAATTGTCCAAAAATAGCTTTGGGTCAGTTACGAAAATGCCAAACGGAAAAAGCATGTGGTGAGATGCTTCTTGCAAAACGGAGTTAGACAGCTTTTTCACATAAGCAGACGCAAATTTTTGATTTGCAAACACCTTATAACTGCTTTTGGAGACCCAAAAGCTGCTTCTGGACCTCCAAAAGCAGTTGCAAACACCACCTAAGAGCGTGCAACATCAAATTGGAGGAGAAAAAGCTTGTGACAAAAAGTTCAATTTAAAGAAGGGAGGTGTGGAAGCTTTTGATATAATACTATGATATTATTTTCCCCTTCTGAAATAACTAAAATAGTTGTCAGTATAGAATCCTTGTTTATTTTGTGTAAGTGGATTTTAGAAATATATCAGGAACAAATAAATCCACCAAGTTTCACAACTGAATCAAATTCGTTTGATCCCATTATCTCATGGAGTCGAAATGTTTGGATCCAATGATGTAAAGACAAACAAAGGGGTGGTTTAATTTCACTTCTATTAAATTTTCTTTGGCATTTTTATTATGGGGGTAGTTAAAAAGAATTTACATATGAGGGTTCTAAATTCTAATAAATTGGGTAATCTCTTGAAGCACAATTTTTTTTAATTGTTTTGGATTTTCAAATATATATGTCTTTGACAGGGCCGGCTTGGGCCCAAACTTTTGGGCCCCAAATCTTTTTGTCAATTAGGGCTGTCAATGGGTCGGACTCGAACTGGATTAGGGTCGATTCGGATCCGAGTCCGATTTTCATTTCTTTTATTCGGATCCGCTCTGATCTTGAATATTAGCAACTGGATCCGAATTCGGTGGATATTCCGGATTCGAATAATTATTTAACAATTTTTTTTCTTTTCGTTTTCCTCCAAATCACTTGCAGATTCCACCATCATGATTAAAAAAATAACGTTTTGCTTATTTCATCGAACCTATTGCCTGAAAATTGTAGAAGATGAAATATGGTGGGGCAAATATAAACGGTAAAAAATAGAACAAAGGAATAAATAAAAATATAAAATAAAAAAGATACAAATTGGGACAAAGAAGAAGAAAACTCAATATTGAGAAATGGAAGAGAAGACAAAAATTGAAAGACAATTAGTTAGGGTTTTGATTTTTCTTATTAAATAGCATAAATTAATATGTTGTAGGCTCAATTAATTAGCAGGCTAGTCCAACAACATATCTCATGCATTTTTTTAAAGATTATTTTTAATATAGTAAAAGATTTTAGTGGAACATAGATATTTTATTTTTATTTTGGTTTAAATGCATAATATAGAAACAACATATACTAATTTATATCGGATACGAGTCTATAACGGATCGGATCAACCTAAATTCATATTCGTTCCGTATAATTCGGATTAAGAATTTCCTTAATCGGATCAAGTCCATTGAATCACTAATCGGACAATTATCCTAATAAACCGATCCGAATTTAGATCGGATCCGGATTAAAATCCGCCCCATTAACAACCCTAATGCCAATATTAACTCACAGAATAAAGAAAATAATTTCAACACAAACCAGTCGTGTCCAAAGCCTGTAATCTCAATGGTCCTCACCCATCCCACTCTATGAGCAAAACATTAGCCTTCTTTACTCACCCCAACCCACTTTATTCTTTCAAAATTACTGAACATTCTTCAATAATGAAAACAAAATAAAAAAAATAAAAAATTACATAAGCCTCTAGAACCTAGACATTCATAGATATTATTAAAAAGAGAAAAGATTTACCTTCAAGAATTTTAAGAATTAGGGTTTTCTGTTTAGGGTCATTCTAAAATAAGATTTTATGGAACATAGGTGTACATGAGATGACCCATCTCAATCACTTAAAAAAGTCAACAACAAATCTGAACCACAAGTTTTGGTCAAAAAGTCCAATGATGATGTGGCATTGGACATTTAGAAAAAATAAACATATGTTAAATTACATACTAACCCTTTAATTAATATGTTTAAAAATTTATCCCTTATCTCTAATTAATTTCATCTCTTTCCCAAAAAAAAAATATCAAGTAATCAAAATTTTATACGAAAAAATGTAATCAAATTTTTATACGAATTGACAATTAAGACCACCAGTATAAGATCATTTAAAATATTTTGAGGGAAAAATGCACTTTACACCCCTTTCAAAGTTACATATTTTGAACTTTACCACCCAAAAGTATAAATTAAATAAGCACGTATAAAATTAATTGCACTTTTTCCCTCAAATAATTTTAAGCCAATTCCGTTCACCAAAAAACATAGATATGCGTCTCACTTGTGTATTTTAAGGGTAAATTAGTTCCAACATCGATTTTTCGACCAAATATTTCACTGACACGCATTTTTCCCTCTCTCTTTACAAATAAAGTTTTTTCTACTTAATTTTAGATTTTTGGTTCACAAGACATGAGTCAAGTATCTGGACAAGTAAGAAGTGATGTGATTAATTTACCCTTTGAAAATTCATATGAGGGGCACATGTACATTTTCCGTCAAACAAAAATTTCACAAAGTCATTTGAGGGGGTAAAGTGCAACTAATTTTATTTTTCAGGGGGTAAAGTGTTTATTTTGTACATATGGGTGGTAAAGTGCCAAAACATGTAACTGTTGGGGATAAGATTTTTGTCAACTTTTTGATATGAGATTCATAAATCATATGGAAAATTTTGTCAATTTTTTCAAAAAAAAAAAAATGGGGAGGAGGGGGTGTATTCCCAATTTTTAAAATTACCAGGGGTTATTGGTAACATTTTAGGTAATAGGGATTTTTTGCTTTGTTTTGTGGGGTAAAATTGTTATTTCGACTTGAGAGGGGTTTTCTTTGTTAATAAAAAAAGTACAAGGTTTTGTTGCTAATAAAAATAACATAGGTTTTTTTTTTTAGTTAGACAAAACACAAGGGGTCTTTTGAATTCACTCATTAAAAAGGATAAATTTGTCTTTAAGAAAATAAATTATTTAAAGTTAAATTTTAAGGGGACATGTGTCACCAAGATAAATGATATCTCGTGTGCTTCCCATCCCTCAAAATCTCATTTTAGACAGACCCATCTGTTTAACACTTATTTCTCTTTCTCTTATATAATATTTTTTCTCTTCTTCTCTATACTTTTTTTTGCTTTTCTTTTCATCAAATATGGATTTTCAATCTTAATAAAATTCGGGCTAATTTTGAAATTTTGATATTGGGCTGCAATGTGAATCAAAAATTGATAGCAAAATTGGAATTATGGGATCAAAATTACTATAAGTTATGGATTAAAATGACAGCGAGCATAAATTGTAGCACAAAAAATACAATAATTCCAATTAAAAAAAAAAAATAATCTGCCAATTAAAACATAATGTAATGCTATTTAGTTGAAATGATTTTATGCAATACTCTAAATTAAATTATGTACAATACAGCCAGCGCCTTCCTCCCTCGCTATCCATCGGCGGCGGCGGTGGCAGTTGGGTATCTCCGCCTCCCCCAAAAAACCCTAACCGCCCTATATAAGAGCCCCACCGTCAAGCCAATGTCTTCAATTTCCACAGCCGCCGAGCCGGAGGTGGAGAAGAAAAAGCCCTGGCTCCTCGTCGGCCTAGGAAACCCCGGAAAGCTTTACAGCCGCACTCGACACAATGTGAGTACACTCCCACACTTTACTATATGTATATGCATCTAATTTATTAGAATTAGTTTATGAATTCCGATTTTTCTTTCTTTTAAATACTATTTTTTAACAGGTGGGGTTTGAGTTGCTTGATTTTATTGGTGAAGCAGAGGGGATTAAAACTGATAGCGTCTCCTTCAAAGCTGCTTTCGGAAAAGGTTCCTTGTTTCCCCCTTGTCTTTTAATTATAAATAATTCAATTTATAACTATGTAATTACACTTGTTTTATGATTGCTCACTTTCCTTGAATTCATGACCAATTAAATGCCAAGTGAATTCCTCTTGCTCCATGCTTTAACTTTGTTTCGGATGAAAGTAGTTTGGTGTGTATATATAGTAAAGCATATTTGGTTGTTTCTCTTTGATCCTTGATTTCAAACATTGATTTGAAATGCTTACTCTTCTGTTTACTTGTCTGCTCTGTAATGTAAAATTTACAGCACTAATAGAACAGAAAATGCTTTACTACTTATGCTCGTGGATGCGACAACAAATTCTCACTATAAAAGTTATATAGGAGAAAAATATGTAACTATTTTATAGTTTTAAATTTTTCTTGCAAAAAAGAAAAACTCTTAAAACTAAAGTTATTTGTTATTGTAGTAAAAAGTAGCTTTTGTTTTTTAGGTGGTTAGCATTATCCACTAGGTGCCCTAACAACTTCGGAATTCAGATATGTAAGCTCATGAGAGGTGAACGTATTATAGCTGCATATTCCCCTCTAGCGGTAGATTCTGTATTATTTCTCTGCCTAATTTGCTTAAAATTTTACGAGAATTGTTGATGTGTGTAGAGAAAGAGAGAGGTTTGCAGGGCTTATTTGGTTAAGTTTTGGCTTAGTTTCGCTTGGTTTTGGTTTCGAAAAATTGGGTTTTAGGTTTTGAGAAAGTTGAAAACCCATTTGAATTGGGTTTGGATGTCGCGGTTTGGAGGAAAAAAGTAGGTAGTAGGTGTCAAATAAATGTTTCTTATAGAGAAAGAGTAGGTTATATGTGTCAAATAATTGTCTTTTATAAGTTTGAGATTTATTATGTTTGGATATATAAGTTCAAACCTGAGTTTCGCGAAACATGTAAGACTTCATTTGTTTAGGTTTTGGTGCTTCTCTTTTGTGTGGTTAGGTTTGATCGGGGATGTTCCAGTTATGCTTGCTAAACCACAGACTTTCATGAATGCTAGCGGTGAGTCTGTAAGTTCACTTAACTCGACTTAATATTCACCGAAAGATCTTTTGTAATTTTTTTTTTCTTTTTGATAAATGGAAGATCGTTTGTATAAAATGATGGATTGTTAGAGTTATTTACTCTTTTTCACAGGTTGGCGCTATTGTTTCTTATTATAAGATTCCGGAGAACCAAGTTCTTGTGGTAAAGTATAAACTATCGCGCATAACTTTGTTGTTACTTGAAAACCATTATGAGTTAATTATTTGTAGTCATTGTTAGATGTTTGATGACATGGATCTGCCTTTCGCGAAGTTGAGACTGTTACCCAAAGGTGGACATGGAGGACATAATGGGTATTTACTATATCTCTGAACTGTTTCCATCTGATATTGGTGCTTCTTAAGAAAAAAATTAATAGTTCTTAATGGAAAATTGAATCTCACATTCCGTAATCTTAATTCAGAAAATTTTAGATATTTTGAAATCGCCATTTGTTTATTCTGCATGTATTGACCTCTTTGTGTGTTCATTTATTGTTGAATATTGAGTATGTTAAGCGAGGACGTGCAAAATTAAGTCTTTTTAGATATTTTAGTGAAATTTAATCGTAAAAGATGTCTTGATAAATTAAAACATCATGAATGTGTACGTAATTTTGAATGATTGGTTCGTACCCCATACCCCAAAAGAACAAAAATGAATAGGAATGTATTGGGTGAACGAACAAATACGAAAATACAATGTTATCATATACTATAGTATATTTACTTCACTTAATGTTTTTGAAGATTGGATTTCTCCACTCATCGCTTAAAATCAAAATTTTATTAATTATTTGATAAGTATTTTTTTTGAGTAAATGTTGTGTTGCAGACGAATCCTGTTATCCTGATAGGGGAAAACTAATCATGCTGGCATGCATAGAATGAAAAAGATCAGTTCGTGAAATTTGTGACATAATAACTAATATTTTAAGTTAAGCTTAAATATCAAGTGATAATGTCTCATTACGGTGTATTATATGCTAATGCTATGACTTTTCTTTATATTTACTGCCTCTAGATATATTTCAATTTCTTTAAAAGCAATGTGCTTTATAAACACCCTTTCTCTTCATTGTCCTGAATCAACTTTTCTTGCAGGATGAGGAGTATTAAAAGTCGCTTAAAAGGAGATTTCCCTCGTTTACGAATAGGTATTTATTACCCATGATTAGATAATAGTCTCCAACAGATTGTACAATTCTCATTTTTTTAATTAATAATTGATTGAATTCTGTTTAGGCATTGGAAGGCCTCCAGGGAAAATGAACCCCGCGAGTTATGTACTCCGCCCTTTCACCAGAGAAGAACGTCAAGAGGTACACGACTTTTTTGAATAAATTCTGAAAATGATTATTTAGGGTGGTGTGATTAAATTTATTTTATGTTTTTCCCAGTTGGATTTTACATTTCAAAATGGCCTGGAAGCTGTTCGAATTCTTTTGAAAGAGGGGTTTAATAAAAGTGCCACATTTGTAAATACATCCAAATTGTTGGGACAAGTATAGTTAGTAATTACTACTCCTTTTTATACATCCCCTTAAGATGATACCTCATTATTTGTTGGAATTGCAATCTAGCATTCATTTGGTACATTACAATTACATAGAGTTGAAAATGTATCTAATTCTTTGTCTAATTACACAGAAATAATTCAAATATTGTCCTAGATTAATTGTTGATGTTGGCTCGATTTCTCTTGTTTTTCTTCTTTCTAAGTTTCCCAGGTTCCAGTGATATGATTGAGGATCCACTTTTTAATTATAACAAACTGAAACTGAGCAGGAGAGAAAGATAGAGATGCCTAATCTGCTAAACATATAATTTCATTATTGTCGAGATAACTTTTAGGGTCTGTTTGTATCGCTTTTTTAGAAAGTATTTCAGGACTTTGTGTAAAGTCAAACAAACAAGTCTTTTCAAAATGAAAATTATCACATCTATTTTTTTTTCTCAATTTTAAAAAATAATCTTCTTTTAAAAATTTCTCTATATTATATCTAGATATAAAATTAAACAATTCTATGTAAACATAGGTTATTTCGTAGAGAGAAAGAGAACAATATCCAATATTGAAGTCTGGATTTTGTTTGATCACTTGATTGTAGGATTAGAGAAAGAAAATAATTGCCTTAAAAGATCGAAAATTCAAAATTCGATAAAGAGAACGAGAGTAGATAATAGTAATAATATGGTTTATTGGTGAGGAATAGAAAATAGTCAATAAACCTAATTATTAGAAAGAAAATAGACATTAAAAAGTCTCTTATAATTATTCAAGTCTTTTTTTTATTTAATAATTTTGAATGTACAATGGCTATTTGGTATTGTAATTTTTTTTTTTATTATTTTAAAGGTTGAGCAAAATGGAAATACAAGTATGGTGGAGCACAAGACTTGACTTAGGCTATTACTATTTTTGTATGGATCAATCATCAATAGATGGATTATGGGAAATTGGGAATCATAGGTTGGGGGCCACAAAATATTGGGAATCTTAGGGCATCTCCAATCCATCCCGGGGGTGGGTGGAGATGCCCCACTCTGGGGCATGCCCAGGGGAGATGGCTCCCATGAGCACGTCCCAGGGCCTTGAATTTTCACTTTCAATGACTTGCCTGGTCGGTTGGAGAATGGCTATAGAAAGTCCCTGAAACATCTCCACCCACCCCCGGGATGGGTTGAAGATGCTCTATAGGAACTGCATAAGCTACCTAAGTCGACCCTGTTAACATAAATATGATCTAATGTGAAGTAACTCTAATGAAATTAGATTGTATATAATAAAAGCAATATCTGTAAGTAACATATATTTAGAATCCATAACGTGTACAACAAAAATGAAGAACTAAAGACTGAGGTTTGAAAATCTCAATATTCATTTGACAATAGTTTTGAGTACGTCTTGATGCACGTGTTTTAAACTCGATATTCTCCACAACATAATGATAGTTTTTATATTAACAAATAAAAACCTACATCAAACCTACGCAAACAAAATTATTTCGACAAACATATAACTATAGAAGAGAATGAAAGGAAGAGATATTCTTGTATATTAATAGAAAAAATAAATGTTCATAATCGGTTAGGTTATGTGCACTTAATAGGCAAGGAGCCAAGTTGGTCGATCGGACAACGAAATGGCACGTGTGTGTGGTCAAATCCAATATTAATTAGTTTGACCATGTGGTCCAACACTTATTCACCACGACTCAAATAAGATGTCAAAAACTCGAAAAATAATTACTTATTTTATCCCTAGGTTTAATTTTTTTGACTCCGGCGGTCAATTCTGCCGAGAAATACTCGAGGGTGCAAGTTGTTGAGTTTTTCGCGTTTCGAGGGTGCTAAGTGTCTATTTCTCTGTCTTCAAGGGTGCAAAGTGCTAAAAACCCAATCATCTTTGAATACATTCAAACTCTAATATATATCCAAGCCATCTATAACAAGTCTTCTTAGGATGTATTTAAAGCACTGAACAATAAAACTCATATATGCTCATTAACAATCTTATAGGTGTTACGAACGATGGATCGAGAATTCTCGCCGTATCCCAAACGGTTTGAATCCTCGTAACCTCAAACAATGATTCATCTCCTAGAAGAAGTTGTCACTGAAATATTGTTGAGGTACTTACCCGTGAGATCTCTGTTGAGATTCAGGTGCATTTCAAACGATGGTCTCCTAATATGATGCAGTATTAGTTTGTGTTTCTATTTAAATGGAGCAAGTGCTTTTGGATGGTATTAGTGTCAAACATTTGTTTCTAATTACTTTTTTTTAAGGGGATTTCTAATTAGTAATTACTAGGATATAGTATAATTGTAGATTTCACTCTTAAACCTGAATAATAATATATAAAATAATTATATGTGAAAATTATACCAAAGGTACAATAATGAGAATCCGTATAGCACTATATAACCTATTCAGTTTTCCTAAAGAAATACGTTTCTTTATAGCAACAAATCCTTAATTAAAAGGACAACCAAATAAAAAAGTTTCTTTTAGTAATTAATTAATTAATAATAATCCTTGAAACATTTTCTTTTATAATCCTTATTAATACATACATTCAAAGTCTGTAATCAGTATATATCGAACCCCATTTAATTAGGACTCTTCGGATGTATTTAATGAAGTGAACAGAAGAAAACTCGATCATAACCTTATTTACAATTAATTTTTTTTTTAAGTGAAGAAGATATATATATATACGCATATCTTCAAAAATTCCCACCGATTTGTAATCGGTGGGAATTTTGCACTTATTATTCTTTTTTTAATTTTTTTAATTTGAATAAATTCCCACCGATTAGAGAATTTTGCACTTTTTTTTTTAATTTTTTTAATTTGAATAGAAATCGGTGGGAATTTTGCACTTATTATTTTTTTAATTTGAAAAAATTCCCATCGATTTCTAATCGGTGGGAATTTTGCACTTATTATTTTTTTTTAATTTGAAAATATTCCCACCGATTTCTAATCGGTGGGAATTTTGCACTTATTATTTATTTTTTTTATTTCAAAAAATTCCCACCGATCATAGATCGGTGGGAATTTTGCATTTATTAATTTTTTTTTTAAAAAAATTCTCACCGACATCATTTTCGATCGGAATTCATTAAAATTCCCACCGACTTTTGTTCGGTTGAAATTTTTCGATGGGAATTTTTATTTTTTCTAGTAGTGTCATTCCGGGGGTGGGTGGAGATGTCCCAAGGCCTTGAATTTTCACTTTCCCTGGCATGTTTGACCGGTTGGAGAATGACCAGGGGAAGTTCCTGGGACATCTCCACCCACCCCCAGGATGGGTTGGAGATGCTCTTAAGAAACTGTATAAGCTACCTAAGTTGACCCTGGTAACATAAATATGATCTAATGTGAAGTAACTCTAATGAAATTAGATTGTATATAATAAATATATATTTAGAATCAATAAAATGAAGAACTAAAGACTGAGGTTTGAAAATCGCAATATTCTTCTGACAATAGTTTTGAGTACGTCTTGATGCACGTGTTTTAAACTAGATATACTCCCAAAATACAACATAATGATAGTTTTTATATTCACAAATAAGAACCTACATCAAACCTACGCAAACAAAATTATTTCGACAAACATATAACTATATATATAAGAGAATGAAAGGAAGATATATTCTTGTATATTGATAGAAAAAATAAATGTTCATAATCGGTTAGGTTATGTCCACTTAATAGGCAAGGGGCGCCAGGGCCTGATGGTTTACAGGCCTTTTTCTATCAAAATTGCTGGAGTACTGTTGGAGAATCAGTGTATGGGCTGGTTCGGAAAGCTTTCGAGTTCGGCTACTTTAACAGCGAACTAGGTAACTCCTATCTTTGTTTAATACCGAAAGAAATTAGCCCTGCATTGATTTCCATGTTCCGCCCCATTGCACTTTGTAACGTTTTGTATAAAGTAATTACCAAGACTATTGCACAACGTATGAAACCGATCATGGTGAAGCTCATTAGTCCTCTCCAAAATAGCTTTATCCCGGGAAGAAGCATGCAAGATAATATCATTATGTTGCAAGAACTTCTTCATTCGCTTAGGAAAAGAAAGAAAAATAAAATTGGGGAGATGGTGATTAAACTTGATCTTGAAAAAGCATATGACAAAGTGAATTGGGATTTCTTGGAGCAAACATTAGATTACTTCGGCATTCCCCCTAACATTGTTCGGTTGATTATGTTTTGTGTCAAGTGCTCTAAGCCTAGTATTTTGTGGAATGGCGAACCACTTGAGGCTATATCTCCGAATTGTGGACTAAGGCAAGGAGATCCACTATCTCCTTATCTTTTTGTCCTTTGCATTGAGAGACTTTCGTACTTGATTGGGGAAGCGGTGGAAAAGCGAAAATGGAAACCGATCAGTCCATGTCGTGATGGGCCGAAAATATCTCATCTTTTCTTCGCAGATGACTTGGTACTTATGGCGAAGGCAACAAACTCAAATGCAAGATGCATAAGTGAGGTCCTACGAGGTTTTTGTGATGCTTCCGGTCTCAAGATCAACTTACAAAAATCTAAGGTATTCTTTGCTAAGACGAGGGGCGGTAGAATCAAAAGAGAGATTTCTGGAATTCTTGGCATTAACCGTACGGACAACTTGGGGAAATACTTGGGTATTCCCCTTGTACACGGGCGTATATCACCAAGGCTTTTTTGGGAGATCATTGATCGGGTTGCAGGGCTACTTACGGCATGGAAAGCTAGGCTTCTTTCGATGGCGGGGAGAACCACTCTTATCCAAGCGGTCACCTCCGCCATTCCGAACCATTTGATGCAATCGATGTGGCTCCCTAGTTCAACTTGTAATCAACTCGACCGGTTGAATAGGGACTTTCTATGGTCCTCGGATCATACTCGACGGAGAATCCACCTCGTGGGGTGGGAAAAGGTTATAAAATCCAAGAGAGATGGTGGCCTTGGTATTCGCACCACAAGAAGAGCTAATATTGCACTTCTTGCAAAGATTGGTTGGAAAACTATCAAAGGGGAAAATGAAATTTGGGGAGACACTTTTCGGAAAAATACTTGAAACATGGGTCAATCCTTGATTATAAAACTAAAGGTGCGGATTTCTTCATTTGGAAAGGAATCACTAGAAGTATTCAATCCGTTGGTTCTTGCTTTAGATGGAAGATCGGGAATGGTAGGAATACTTCACTTTGGTTCGATAGGTGGGCAGGCTCGGACTTACTTTGTGATCTTGTGGACGGAGAAATATTGGAAGAGGAACATGATTGGACTGTTGCTGATATCATTGATCAAAGGGGTGGATGGGATTTGGATAAAATTGGTAGCAAACTTCAACCCGAAGCCTTTGATGCTATCCTTAATACTCCGCTGCCCCTACACCGCACAAACGAGGACTTGTTGTACTGGGGAGGAACTACGACGGGTGAGTTTACATGTAAATCTGCATATCGTTATGCAAAGGAGCTCGAAAGGGAAAATAACCAAATTAGAGAAGACTGGACTTGGATTTGGAAGTTAAAATGTCCCTACCGCATCCAACATTTCATATGGCTTTGCACTCATGGAAGTATTGTTACAAATGAACTCAGAAAATATCGTCATTTATCAGAGTCAGATTTATGTCCAAGGTGCCTTGGTCACACGGAATCCATCACTCATGCTCTTCGGGACTGCGTTTGGACGAAAAAGGTTTGGGAATTACTCATTGCTCCAACCCAATTTTACCAATTTGTTAGCCTGAACGGTAATTCTTGGTTGAAAGATAATCTGACTAAACTGAAGTTTGATAACATTTTTGCACCGGATGTCCCGTGGGATAAAATATTTTCAGCTACGGTATGGGCAATATGGAAATCCAGGAATAAAATGGTTTTTGAGAACAAAGCAGAAAGGCCGCAACAAGTAATTCTCGCTGCTAAAATGATGGCTTTGAACATAAACATGGCTCTTCCGGGTACGGGAAAAAAGCATCCAAAAGCAAAGAAAATGGTTTTATGGAAAAAACCGGATGAGGGGTGGTACAAGATTAATACCGATGGAAGCGTTTTGACCACACAAAAAAGTGCAGCGGCAGGAGGACTTATTAGAGACGAAAAGGGAGATTGGATAGTTGGTTTCACTAGGAGCTTGGGTAACGTCTCCATCACTATGGCTGAACTTTTGGCGGCTAGAGAGGGATTGGCATTGGCTTGGGAAAGAAGACTTCGTAGGGTGGTGTTGGAGTTAGACTCGGAGGTTGTCCTAAACTTGATCAAATCAGCTGATACGAAATCACACCCACTTGGTTTCATAGTTGAAGATTGTAGAAGACTTATTGGTATGCCATGGGAATGCATTACAAGACACACGTTGAGAAGTGAGAATGCTTGTTCCCATGCACTTTCGAAGATGGGACATGGTTGTGGGAGAGGAGGGCAGTACTGGGAAATACCCCCCCAGTCTTTGATGCCACTGCTTGAAGGGGATATATAGCCTTTCTTTTGTTAGTTTTTTGTTTTTCCGTTTTGTACCAAAAAAAAAATAGGCAAGGGGCCAAGTTGGTCGATCGGACATAATGGAATGGCACGTATATGTGGTCAAATCCAATATTAATTAGTCTGACCATGTGGTCCGACACATTCATCACGACTTAAGATGCCAAAACTCGAAAAAGAATTACTTATTTTGTCCCTAGGTTTTTTTTACTCCGGTGGTCAATTTTGTTGAAAAATACTCAAGGGTACAAGTTGCTGAGTTTTTCATGTTTCGAGGGTGCTAAGTGCTATTTCTCTATTTTCGAGGGTGCAAAGTGCCAAAAACCAAATCATCTTTGAATACATTCAAACTCTGTAATATGTATCCAGTCCATCTATAACAAGTCTTCTTAGGATGTATTTAAAGCACTGAACAATAAAACTCATATATGCTCATTAACAATCTTATAGGTGTTACGAACGATGGATCGAGAATTCTCGCCGTATCCCAAACGGTTTGAATCCTCGTAACCTCAAACAATGATTCATCTCCTAGAAGAAGTTGTCACTGAAATATTGTTGAGGTACTTACCCGTGAGATCTCTGTTGAGATTCAGGTGCATTTCAAACGATGGTCTCCTAATATCAAACATTTGTTTCTAATTACTTTTTTTTAAGGGGATTTCTAATTAGTAATTACTAGGATATAGTATAATTGTAGATTTCACTCTTAAACCTGAATAATAATATATAAAATAATTATATGTGAAAATTATACCAAAGGTACAATAATGAGAATCCGTATAGCACTATATAACCTTTTCAGTTTTCCTAAAGAAATACGTTTCTTTATAGCAACAAATCCTTAATTAAAAGGACAACCAAATAAAAAAGTTTCTTTTAGTAATTAATTAATAAATAATAATCCTTGAAACATTTTCTTTTATAATCCTTATTAATACATACATTCAAAGTCTGTAATCAGTATATATCGAACCCCATTTAATTAGGACTCTTCGGATGTATTTAATGAAGTGAACAATACAAGAAGAAAACTCGATCATAATCTTATTTACAATTAATTACAGATGGATCGAGAATTTTCTCCATATCCAAAACGGTTTAAATATTCCTCAGAACCTCAAACATTAATCCATCTCCCCGAAGATGTTGTCACTGAAATATTGTTGAAGTTATCCATGAAATCCCGGTTGAGATTCATGTGCGTTTCGAAATTATGGCTCTCGCTGATTTCCAACCTGCAATTCATAAAATCCCATCGCCGATCTCCTTGTCGTACACTCGTCTCTCTAAAACCGAGTTCTAACCATATTGAATTTTCGCTTTCTACGTACATAATTCATCCAACGTTCACCGCAAAATTAGCTTCCAAGGAGGATGTTATGCCGTTAAAACTTCCTTTAGAAAAACTCAACTACGAGTCGCAAATAAGCTTTGTGGGTTCTTGTAATGGGTTGGTTTGCTTAGCTATTAAGGACGCTAATATCGTTATGTTGTGTAATCCCGCTACAAGAAAATCTAAGGTTTTACCGAGTAGTTATCATACCAAAGAATATATTTACTTTATTGATTATGGTTTTGGTTACGACTCGTTGAATCACGATTTCAAAGTTGTCGAATCCATATATACTAACACTCGGGGTAGTTTCCAACATAGCTTCGAAATTTATAGTTTAAAAGCCAATTCATGGAGAATTATGGAGTGGAGTTCTAGTAGTGGAATATTACAAGTTATGTTTTCTTCTCAAGAAGTGTTTTTTAATGGAGCTATATATTGGAAAGCGTTACTACAAGACGTTCAAAGTTTGAAACGGTGTATCGTTGCTATAAACTTAACGTCCGAGGATAGTGCTATTTTACCGTTTCCGGTACTTGATTGCGAACGTAGTTTTGTAAATGAGGTGTTGGGAGCTTCAGAACAATGTCTTATGATAGCTTACGGATACGAGGATGGTAATGTGGACATTTGGATGTTGAAAGAGGTATCTTGGGTTAAGATCGTATCGTTTCCATGTTGTACGAGCCTTATTCAACGTCGTATGCTATTGTTTGTTTCGGAAAATGGAGTGATTATAATTAGGAAGGATGAAAGAATTGTGTTGAAAGAGTCTCACCATGTTCCTTTTAGTTGCTATATTGATTTTGGAGGTATGAGTTACACGGAAAGTCTTATTTCTCTTAATTAATCTGGAAGATCGAGAAAAGGCGGAGAAAAGAACCCTCGGCATACATAATTTTTCCAACTCGACAATCAATTCTATTTAATTTAACATTTTTTTGTTCTCCAATTTTTCAGTAATATTGTTATTTACTTGATACTTCGATTAAGTTTGTTGCATATATTGGTCATTTGTGTTTTCCAAGCTTGTATGGCCAAAACAATTCATTAAGTTTAATTTCCTTATATTTTGGGCTTTGCTCTAATATTCTAGCTAGTGATGTGGATAATTTACCTTGTGATATGTTAACTTTAGCGATATGTGGGAATAATTTGTGGCTGCATCTTGTGCAGCAGAAAAACAGAGGAATGGAAGCTTGGACGTATTGACAGAGTTCATGTTTTCCATCTTATTGTGTCATGCCCAATTTAAGGGTGGGAACGAGAATTATATTGAGCAAAACATTGTTAATTTTGTTGATTTTGTGGAGGGGTTGATTGTTAACTTAATTGAGCTCGAGTAAGATTTAATGTAGGGAAACATGAGTGAAAGAATATGTACACAAAATTTGGGGGGGTGGGGGGGGGGGGGGGTGGGGGGGGGGGGGGGTGGGGGGGGGGGGGGGTGGGGGGGGGGGGGGGTGGGGGGGGGGGGGGGTGGGGGGGGGGGGGGGTGGGGGGGGGGGGGGGTGGGGGGGGGGGGGGGTGGGGGGGGGGGGGGGTGGGGGGGGGGGGGGGTGGGGGGGGGGGGGGGTGGGGGGGGGGGGGGGTGGGGGGGGGGGGGGGTGGGGGGGGGGGGGGGTGGGGGGGGGGGGGGGTGGGGGGGGGGGGGGGTGGGGGGGGGGGGGGGTGGGGGGGGGGGGGGGTGGGGGGGGGGGGGGGTGGGGGGGGGGGGGGGTGGGGGGGGGGGGGGGTGGGGGGGGGGGGGGGTGGGGGGGGGGGGGGGTGGGGGGGGGGGGGGGTGGGGGGGGGGGGGGGTGGGGGGGGGGGGGGGTGGGGGGGGGGGGGGGTGGGGGGGGGGGGGGGTGGGGGGGGGGGGGGGTGGGGGGGGGGGGGGGTGGGGGGGGGGGGAATAAATACACACTTTATAAATGACTATGTAATTTACTTTTACGAGGTAGGTGGAGAATAGATGTTTAAGAAAATATGGAATTCGCAAAAATAATTCGATTACCTAAAATTGGGTACCCGAATTATTATAGGATGAGTTTGAGACTTAAAGTGTGTCCCGAATTTACTATCCTCATATCTTTAGTACCAATCCCGTCCCAAACTTGCCCCATACCCACTCCCATGTTCAAGTTAAAATTTGGATTTCGAAACGTGTTCGGAACTAAAAATCTCAGTCCAGACCCCACCGGTTCTTCTTTGTCCCGAACTCGTTCCTATATGAATAAAGATAAATTTTTATCCACACCGGGTTTGGCCGAATCCAAAGTAACTACAAGACAAGTGTAATACACTTGCTTTGGGATTGAATATAACTCCCATGAGAGTGACCAATCACAAAATAAATGTATTGGATGGGTTTGATCAAACCAGACTTGGACAAAAATTTTCAATGATTGAAACATGTAATAATATTTGCTGTGTGTGTTTGTTGGGATAGGCTTCAATTACCTAATAAGTTGTGGACCAATCTACAATTTCACAAACTCGAATACATTTCCTTTCTCTTCCAATTCCCCAATCGTCAAACCGAAAACCCGATCCCATGGAGTTTCCGACGACCCGCCCCTTACCACCACATACATCTCTCTCTCCCCAGACACTATATTTCCTTAACTCAAAACTTTCTTCCGGAGACGAACTCGACGGAGCCCCGACTCTACTCTCGGAGCTCCAAATCCAGTGCGACGCCCTCGATCAAACACTTTCACAACTCAACCAAGACCTCCAATCGCACTTGACCAGACACTCCTCCCACTCGGATCGGGTCGGATCACTCTTCGAGAATATCCGCACTCAATTGCTTGACCTCCGTCAGTCCTCCGCTCGCTCTCCTTCAGAATCAGGTTCTTCTGATTTCAGAAACTCATTTTTTTTTTTGTAATTGATCTTTTTCCTAACGTGTAAATTTTGTTGTATAGATGGACGATCGAGGAGTGGAATGGGGGAGGAGTTACATACATTGGCGAAGGATGTGGCTAGAGTGGAAACTGTGCGAAATTATGCAGGTCTGTAAAATAAGTAATATATAGTTTTTTGCTTATACCTACAATTGCTACTATAATTTTGTGGGGAAGTCGAATTTTAAAATGTTTACTAGAAGCTATGCGGATAAATATCGGAAATGTTTATGGTGCATCAAAATGTTTATGGATCAAGAATTATTTTATATGCGTTAATTAAGAGATTCTAACATTTGATCTATGTGTTGATTCATTGTGGATAAGAGAGATTTATTTTGTTATGATGGAATCCAGTGGAATTGTTAGCTTAGAACTCAGAAGATTACTAGGAAGATATCAGGAAGTTGAATTTGAGAAGGATGGGAACTCTCCTTGGGTTGAATGTATACAAATAGTGGGTAGCTCCAATAGTTATATGTGGAAGAGTATGTTTGCTTTCATGGTACTCTTGTTGTCATTACCAGTTAATTTCGTAACAATATTTTTGTTACTCTCAGAGACGGCACTGAAGCTTGACACATTGGTTGGTGACATTGAAGATGCAGTATCTTCCGCTATGAATACAACATTGAGAAGGCATCCGTCAACAAAGAATTCTCAAGTGAGTACCCTTCAAGGGTATGTTTGCTGCTTTACATTCCTTGAAATTGCTGAACTGCTAACTCTGAGAATAAATTGTGATGTCAGTCACCAAATTCTCTTTGTAGTCATTTTTGCTCTGTATTTAGAAGGGAGGGGGAGGTGGTTACTTATGTTACGCACAGATATGGAGTTAGTGACTTGTTGAATCGACATACTGAATCACAACTTGAAGCATGACTAGTGATTATAGGAAAGTCATTTGATGTAGGTAGTAAAACTATCTAGTACATTTTCAATCAGTCCAGTTGATTGATTTGTGAAAATTTTATTAACCTTATCTAATACTCTCTATAGTTCTCTTTAATCAATCATAATTGATTGGAAATTATTTGGCTTTTTTATTTCTCCACTTGTTCACATAATGACGTTTCCATATTATCTGCGGGATGTGTAACAGATAATATAAATCTATCATCTTACTTTTCCGAAGAATGCATGTTTAAGTACATAATACCTCATATGATTTTAACCGTTTTTTTAACCTAATCCTGTAATGTAATGATGTATTAAGCTCGTGTTTTTCATTATTTTTAGGAGCAAAGAGAGTACCACAAATCTGTGTTAGAATAATAAAGAGTTTCGTGTATATATGAATACCTGTTTACATGAATAGTTTTACTTAACTGTAGATTTCTTGTCCCTTTTTTTTTTCTTTTCTTTTCTTTCGTTTTGCAGGATACGCGTGCATTGGCTCTAAGAACTCTTAAATTGGCAGAAGATGTGCTTAATTCTGTTACCAAGAAACATCCTCAATGGAATAGACTGGTTTCGGCTGTTGATCATAGAATTGACAGAGCCTTGGCTATTCTACGGCCTCAGGCTATTGCCGATCATCGGGCCCTTCTCGCTTCTCTTGGATGGCCACCACCTTTATCAGCATCAATTTCATCAAATGTTGTTCAAAACCCTCTTTTGACAATGGACAGAGACTTAAAACTCCAATACTCTGAAAGTTTCCTCGCTTTGTGCGGTCTACAGGAATTGCAGAGACAAA
This sequence comes from Penstemon davidsonii, assembly GCA_034814905.1. Lineage (NCBI taxonomy): Eukaryota > Viridiplantae > Streptophyta > Magnoliopsida > Lamiales > Plantaginaceae > Penstemon > Penstemon davidsonii. Next base: position 30,644,559 of record JAYDYQ010002533.1, on the reverse strand, counting down.
GAAAATCTCGCCAACTTGAGGGGCATTATAAGGATGTATCTCTTCATCAACCACTTTGGGCTATTGAAGAGCTTGTGAATCCTATATCTATTGCTTCTCAACGCCACTTCTCAAAGTGGATTGAAAATCCAGAGTACATTTTTGCACTTGTGTATAAGATCACCCGAGAATATGTTGACTCTATGGATGACTTATTGCAACCCCTCGTAGATGAAGCAATGTTATCTGGTTACAGTTGCAGAGAAGAATGGATCGCTGCAATGGTATCTTCCTTATCAACTTACCTTGCTAAAGAAATCTTTCCAACATATGTGGGTCAACTCGATGAAGAAAGTGATACTGAAATCCAAGCACAGGCGAGGATATCATGGCTACATCTCGTAGACTTAATGATTGCATTCGATAAACGAGTTCAATCTCTGGCCTCACATTCAGGAATGCTTCTTCCCCTCGAGGAAGATGAAAATATGCAGAAGATGTCCTCAATGACCGTGTTTTGTGATAGACCTGACTGGCTTGATATATGGGCTGAAATTGAGCTTACTGAAATGCTTCATAAATTAAAATCTCAAATTGAAGATGAAAAAAGTTGGATAAACGAAAGCCGGGAAGAAGATAAATCTCCACTGATTTCAAGTGCTGTTCTTCGAGTCATCTCTTCTGTCGTTGATCGTTGTCGATCACTGCCCAACATATCATTGAGGGGTAGATTTGTCAAATTGGCAGGTGTACCTATAATACGCAAGTTCTTGGATTGCTTGCTACAAAGGTGTCAAGAAGCTGAGGGGCTCACTGCACTAACAGAAAACAATGCTCTAACTAAAGTCGCAAAATCTATTAATGCTGCTTCCTATTTTGAGTCGGTTCTAAATGAATGGTCTGAGGATGTCTTCTTTCTTGAAATGGGACCAAACCAATCTGGTAAAGTGCCATCAGATACTCCTGAGAGTGGTTTATTTTATGAAGAAATCAAAAGACTAGATGAATTCAAAACCGAATGGATTGAGAAGTTATCCACTGTTGTCTTAAGGGGGTTCGATTCCCATTGTAGAGATTATATAAAAAACAAAAAGCAATGGCTGGATAAGAGTGAAGAAGAATCTTCGTTGTCTAGATCATTCATTGCAGCTATAGATTATTTGCAAGGTAAAATGTCGGTACTTGAAGAAGGGTTGAACAAAATAGATTTTTCAAAAGTTTGGAGAAGTTTGGCAGCTGGGATAGATAAGTTTCTTTTCAACAGTATACTGATAGGCAATATGAAGTTTAGTGAAAGAGGAGTTCAGAAGCTTTGGAATGATATAACAGTTCTATTTGGGGTATTTGGAGGTTGGTGTTTGAGGCCCGAAGGTTTCTTCCCTAAAGTTCACGAGGGATTGAAGCTGTTGAAAATGGCAAATAAACATTTGAAGAATACTTTGATTGTAGAGGAAATATGGTTAAAGGAGAATGGGATTAGACAATTAAGTGCTGCTGAGGTAGAAAAGATAGTAAAAAATAGGGTATTCACTAGATGAAGGTATTTAATTAGTGTTCATTTTTGCAGTTGTATTATACACTGCAAAATTTTCTTCATAGTTTATTCAAGTTCCTCTTGACAAAAAGATCAGGTTAGATTTCTAATAGAAAAATGTTGTTTGTTTGACAAAAAGATCAAGTTTTTAATTGGTTTTGTGCATATTTAAAATGCTGTTTGTTTGAAATTTTAGTGATGAAATGAATCATATGTTACATTATCAGAAAACTGATAGGTTTTTGTTTTAGATAATAGAAAAAAGAGATGTAGGGTTACTTTATTTGACAGAGATGATTGTTTTGAATATATATAGAAAAGTTTGTAGGGCAAGTCTTTTTTATGAGGTTTGTAGGGTGATTTACCCTAAGAGCATATGAGATTTATCGTAATTACAAATAACCTTCTTTGGTTCTAAAAATTACAAGAATACCCCTTACAGGGTTTTTGTTAAATATTTTCAGAAGTTGTAGGGGGTTGTTTTTGTAAGAATTGTTGAAGATCTAAGGGGTGTTTTATTATATAGTCTAAACTATAGGACGTGTCCTTGAAATTTCTGAAAAGTCAGGGGATTCCTTGTAAAACGATTAAGGGACTCCGAGTGTAAATCATCCTAAATTAAAAAAAAAAATTGTTTGTTTAATTTTTCAGAGAAATAATACAATCTGAAACGGCTTAACAAACTGACCTGAAATGATTTGTGGTTTATGCTATTGCCTATTTTGTCATAGGATTTGATCCGGGTGATGTAATTTTACTAGATCAAAGTATAAGTTACAACATCCAACTTGCCTACACAATGTGAAATATAGAAGTGTTTTTTTCTCTGAGATGAATATGAGTGTTCTTAATGAGAGACTAAAAACTCATAGTTCAATCAAGAACTAAAAGATACTGTAAGTGCAATGTCCTAACCTATGAATTGCGAATAAAAACAAAAGATGATGTTCCTTATTGGTATAACAAGTGTATTGCAGTGGAGATCTCGGATAGGTTTGAATGGCACATGTATAATTAATAAAAAATGTGAATAATTAATATATGCTGATACCATTCATCATACTGAATGGTGTCCAAATCTCATGGTTGGTTAATAGAAGCCAAAACCGGATTATTTGGCTTGTTAAATTGGCAGGTATCCCAAATCATATTTGTATAAGATGAGGAGTATTTTTGGTGGTTCATATGCTCCTGTCACGTCAAAAGTTAAGTATAATTTATGTTGGTTCATCTTTTGAAAAGCAACTTTTTTTTGGTATGATGTCATAATTAACTTTCATTTTATGAGTAAAACTAAAAACGAGCTTTCTTTGTTATATTGTAATATTAGATTGAGCAGAATTTAGTACTGTCTCTAAATAATGCATAATCTAACTCATTCAAATCATGGTGTAACTTTAATCACTTGAACGAAGCACCCGACCCACAGTATACTACTTAAATTACTGCAAAAGTAGAAAGTCTTCATTAAATCATCATATTCATAATTAATCTCGAGCTGCCTAAGCTCGACAACTCACTGCACGATAACGCAATTCTTTGTAACCTCATTAATTTTCCATTCACTCTATATCAACAAGAATTCACGTGGCTAGTCAAATATAACACAAACTAATCCAATCTCGATCTGCACGATTATATTATAGCTAGCTAGGCAGGACAGCCCTTTAATAACAATTTTTGCACCATCATATTGAATCATGCGGGCCGGGTTAGACAATTACATGGTTTTGATCTAACTCAACCTCAAAAGCTACTTGGTTCAATCTATGTGCTAGAATTTATGTGGTCACATGGATTTGTAGTGATGGAGTTACAGAACTTGCACATATGATTAGAGTGTATTTGCAAACTCTAGCAAATAAGCTAAGACAAGAAATTGTGAGTTAAGTTCAGTATAAGCAGAATCGCTTAAATAGAAACTTACAACTTATAAATTAAAAATAGCTTATTTTGATAGAAACTAAAGCTAATTTTGTAAAAAACTAGATTGCTGCGTTCGAGGTAGGAAAAACCGTTAAGCTATTTGCATCAGAATTGCAAACACACCCTTAGATTGATGGTGAAGTTCAACTAACTACTACTAGATCTGCTAAAACTAAACCCGGCCTCATTAATCGTCTTGATCATATTTCAATTTGGGAACATGTGATTTTAAATTGTTTACTCTGCATCTTATATATATTCATTCGTACCTGTGAATAGGACAAAAAGCAGTATTTTGTTCGTAAGTTGTCCTAGCCTAGCTAAGAAAGTTTCTGTCGTGAATTTTAGAGTATGGACCAGTTAAATAAACAGACGATGGATCTTTTGTAGTTTCACTTTCAAATGCAAAACTGAATATCTATGCGGCCATTTTCCTCATTCAGTTGTCATTAGTCTCTTTCATACACGGATCCGAATGGACAGATCGAATCATTGAACAATCGAATCACTGTAAATATTCCAAACCACCCAGAATAATTTATACTGACTTGTCCGTTTTACTGCTTGCAAGATGTAAAAAAAATTAGATTAATTAGGAGGAAATTGCACTTTCTCTCCTAAACTTATAGTCAAGTTGCATTTAACCCCCAAACTTTATTTTTTGTATTTTTAATGTTACAATTTCAATTCCGTTTCAATTCAAAATTCTTAATTTCTTCAAATTGAGTTACGTGACTTAATGAACTGGAAATTTTCCAGTGGCGCTAAAAGAATTCTCATATCATGTGAAATCTCACAAGAAATGAGTTAATTTATCTCATGACAAATAGGTGTAGGGTGCATTTTCCAAAGACATATACAATTTGAGGATGCATTTTGTCATTTTTAATTTCCAAAGGTGCACCTTGCAGGTGAAAATGATTATTTATGGGGTGTAAAACGCAGTTGAGCCTACTTGGTTGATTTAAATTCGTCTGAACACAAAATCATGAATTGTGGAGCAGCTACTTACTTCATTGTAATAGAAAAAAATAAAATGGAATAATCGAGAAGCAGAATCCAACGGATTGAATAATTATAAAGGAGTTAATTGTTATTCTTAATAGGCAATTTACTTCCACGTGATAAATAAAAGAGGAAAATAAACTCTTGATTTTTACATTTTTATAAAAGGGAAAATGTTCATTATGCAATATCACTGGGAGCTAAAGTGCTCATTTATACATATTATCGTGAGGTAATTGCCTATTTACGCATAACACATGGAGGTAAAGTGAAGTGAATATGTTGTCAATGTATGGTTAAATTGGTCAATTTTCACTAGAAAATGAAGCATTAGTTGCATTATAGAGCGTGTGTACAACACCTCCATGAATAAGGAGTTAAATTACTTTTTATTTCATATCAAATTAAAGTAATTGCATATTTTCATTTAACATAGAGTTAAATTATCCATTAAACATATCACGGGAAATTAAGTTGCCAAAAACCCAATTATAAAAACAGCAATGTCTGAAAACGGCCCAAAGAATATTAAGGAAAAAGGGAAAATATGTGTTAACGTCTAAGACTCTAAGTAACACAAGTCAATAATCCAAAAAATCTAATGACGATAGCAAAACTAATTAACCAATTAAGGAACATTTGATTGAAAGAGATGATCAATATTGATATTAAATTAAATCACATACTTTAATTAGTTTAAAATCTTGCAACCTTAATACCCCTTCTATATAGAATATATAATCTTACAAGAGAAAATTTAAACACTAAAATATAGTTCCCGAACCAGGAATGGCAATGGAACAGACAAAAAGACCAATTCCCGACAGCCCAATGCTTAAAAAAAATTGAGAAACAAAGTATCTTTCTGGTGGAATGTGAACATCTCTCTAAATAAATCTAACTAACCAATCATGTTTAAACACGTGTTCAATCTCCTCAGGTTTTTATGTGATTGAAAGGGTAGTTGGAGTCATGAAGATAAACTGAGAAATTTTAATTAAACAATGGGCTTTTCTAATTTCTTCTTTGCTAAAAGGGCCAAAATTTTGTGGGCCTTATTGTACTGTAGGGTTAGACAAGTAGGCCCCAAAATGGGCCCACATTGATATTAATATGGTGTTTTCATGGCATTTCCCAACCAACTCTCACAATTGATTTCCTTTTTAAGTGCTTCATTGCTCCCCCTTTACCTTCACTCAACAGTTCTTGATATTTTAGTAATAGTGTGTGAGTTTTTGAGCTAAAGAAATGTCAAATAGAAGAGGAGGAGTTTCAAGAATTACAGAAGATGAGGCTCAAGAACTCATCTTGAAATTACAAACATTGTTGCCAGATTCTACTTCAAGGTGCAATTCAAAGGTATGTTTTTCATTTTGTTGTTTGATTTTTTTTTAAATGACTGCAATATGTAGTAGTACTGAATAAGATTTTATCTGAGTTATATACTACATAACCAACTTCAATTATTTTCTAAAAGTGGAAGACACGGAAAGAATGCTGAATTGAAACGAGTATGAGCACAAATACATCTATAATTTTGTGCAAGTGTTGTGTGAAGTCGAACAGAATAACGATTGTTCAACATGCTCAATCAATTAGATGCATTTCAAGATAAACACAAGATATGAATTAATACCCAATAATTGAGAGAAAAATCGTCTATACGAAGGAAATATCATAACCACGTATAAAACGGACCCTACTAAAAAATAATGATACATCTAATAAAGAATATAAAACAAAGTGTTACACCAAAAAACATGTTCCAAAACAAGTTCAAAATACTTCATAATTCTTAAAATATTATAAAAAATTAAAAATAAAAAAACGACTAAAATTAACATATTGAAGCGGATAAGAATTGATTTTGAGAAAGTAAAAGACACACGTCATAACCGCAGCCAAAACTATCGTCAAAATACTAAAATGGACCCAAAACTACAAAAAATAGGAAAATAACAACATTACATGTGCAATTTGATAGCTCAACCTTATTTGTCCTGAATCCTTCTTTATCATATGGACTTGTGTCAAAAAGCAAGAAAGACAAGTTTTAGGCTTTTAGCTACCAAATGTCCCAATTTAAAGACAAGTAAATGCTTAATTTTATTAAAAGGGGAATTGAAGTATAATAATAACAGTTAGAAGTTAACAGAAAGTAGTGTCACACACACTATGCATGCATGGTATTGGAAAGTCAGCAAACATGTGTGCGTTTTTCTTGTTCTGTGATGAGTATTTACTAATTTACCCTTTTTGTAGGTCTCAGCATCAAAGATATTGAAGGAGACATGCAATTACATCAAGAAACTGCACAAAGAAGTGGATGATCTAAGTGATAGATTATCTCAACTTGCATCTTCAGGAGATATCTCTAGTATTGATGCAGATATTATTACAAGTCTTTTACAATTAAATTATTTAAGTACCCCCTCCAAGCAAGAAAAAGAAAAAAAATAATGAAATGTGCTAGTATTGTTGGGGTTATGCATAAGCAAAATGTCCTTTTCAAGGTCTAATAATATGATTGCATTTTGGAGTTTCTAAATTTCCTGGCTTTAACATAGTTTATATATGCCCATATAACAATATAAATGTACTATGCCGTTGTTAAAATGATATATGTTCTAATCTGTTGTTTTCTTTTTTTTTCTCTAATCTACAGTAAAATTGACATGATGTTACTACTTTATGAACAATATGATGAATTTTAATTAGTACATTAGATATCACATATGGTGATGAAAAATGATCTAACCAAAATACTCGACTTTGATTGGTAAATTGAAATTGATTAATATCAACATATTAAATTAAGTTTGAAAACAGAAATAGATCCAATTACGCAAATGTTGAGATATAGGTAGCTGACCAAAGTAAGGTCTCCCACTTTTTTTTTTTTGGAATTATCCACCAAATATGCATAATGTTCAATTTACGTTCCTATGATTTAAAAATAGCATTTTACATTCATGTGATAATTTCAAAGGATAAATTTATCTTCTTTAGTTGAAAAGTGTAACTCACTCGCGTAAAATTGAACTTGAGAGTGAAAAGTATTGTATAAAATGACAAAAATATATTCATCCATGTAAACTAATAGAGAGGGATGAATTGCCACATTTATGATAACATTGTTGAAAATAACTCAAACTTCCACAAACAGGTTTAATTATTAGAAGTAGAATATAAAGGATGGTATTTTTGTCAAATCATTTTTTTAAGATTTAAAAATGTTAAGGAAACCATTTAAATTCTTTTTTTAAGAATACAGGTAGTTCATGCACTTTTGAATTTCAAAGGACATATTAAACATTATGAATATCATAAAGATAAATTACCATTAACTTAGTGATAAACTAATGATTGAAAATGAGAAGAAGAGGGTCCCCATTCACTAATAAAGTACCAGATGGAACTAAAAATTTATCTACTTGTGGTCACTAGTAAACAAATCCAATTGGTTTTGGGAGCTGGGTTTATCAGAAAATTCATCTGGGGTCAACATAACTAGGGAAAATACATTTTCTTTTTGTCACGCACTGGGCACAAAATAAAGTGATAAAACAAGCAGCGGAAATAACAATTAATGGAAAAGAGGAGGAAGAGTACGAATAAATTCTTTTATTACTTGCTCAAATTTTCTTTCTACAAAACTTACTGATCTCTACTCGACTCTTCTATCTAAATCTTTTGCTTTTAAATTTCACTTTTTCTCATTCATAATGAACAAATCTATACCTATTTATAATTAAAAGAAGCAAAGTCGTAATCTATTTAGTGGAAAAATGCACGATACTATATATCTTGTGTTATGCGAAACTTGCACAAATTTATTTTGTAAATTTTTTTTTGCACAAAACTTTCTTGTACTTTCAAAAATCCTACATAAAACATCCAATCTCCATTATTTATTAATTCCGTTAATTTTTAATTAAATTTCCTAATTTACCCCTTGATATATTTAAAAGCACACGGGAGTTTTGTTCAAACGTTCAAAAGTACAAGGAGTTTTACGCAAATATTAAAAAATACAAGGGAGTTTTGTGCAAAAGTTCAAAAGTACAATGAAGTTTTGCGCAAACATTCAAAAGTTTAAGGGAGTTTTATTCAAAAGTTTGAGTGTCGATGTGCTTGCTTCGACCACGAAATATTGGATCTTGACCAATGATATAACCGACTTATTATCGACGAACACCTCTGCCAATTCCTTCTAATCAAAATTGAGTTCTTACATAACATACACTCGATGTAGCAGCTACATATTCAGCTTCACAATCGATGGACTAACTATTGGTTGCTTATTCGATAAGCAAGTGCATGCTGAATTTTTATAGTAGAATACAAAAATGTTTGTACTTTTCTTATCATCAGCGTCTCCTAATAATCACTATCACTATATCTACCTAATTTCAAGTTTCCTGTTGTTGTATAGAACAATTTTCAAATCAGTTGTTCCTTTGATATATCGATGTATACTCTATTGGGACCTCCATATATACTCAAAAGACCTACTAGAAATAAGATATCAGATTGATTGCTTCCAACCAAAATCTTGAATGGGGTTGGATCAACCGGCTCTCCTCCAATATGCCTCAGTTTGTGTTGGTCTCAACTGGTCAATAAAGTTTAGAAGGGGGAGAGGGTGTGAATAGACTGAAGCCGGACACAATAGCGATTATTCTGCTAGCAAGTTCCATCAGATAAATTTGCTACAAGAACACGAAAAATAGATACCAATGAACACCTGAGAGAACAAATCTCTTTTTTTTATTTTTTTTTATTTTTTAATCAAAAGTCATAATAATCAATATCTAATAATAACGAAAATTACAACTCATTTAATAAGACTTTAATCCTAGGTAGTTAAAAGGAAATATGTCTCTTAAGAAAGTTGAATAATTACTAGACTTCTATAGAAACTAAATCACAAAAAATAAAGAAACTAAATAATTAAAAATAAGAAACTTAATCACCAAGAAAAACTAATAAAAAAGATAGATTATTTCGAATGCTCTTGCATCATAGACCTTCTTCAAAATTTCACTTTATAAAGTTGTTGAGCTTACTTGACTGTTGACTGTGACGCCCCACCTAAGAGCACCCTGCTTTCAGATGAGGTGTCACCCGCCTGCGATTTGTCTTTCTCTAACATAAGTCGCAGGAACGGCCTAAAGAAAAAGAAAAAAACAACAGAGCCATGTACTAAATTCTTAAGTTACCTCATTCGCTCGAGGATGCCTGGAATGGTTGTCCGAAAAAGTTTCTTTAATCGTCCTTACTAAATGTCATTACTTAAGAATCACATCATCTATGCCAGATAATAAATCTCATCCTGAGGAAATAGAACACAAGGAAACAAAGAGGGTGAGTCCCGAATGACTCAGTGAGGGTATGAGCACAACCAAAATCAAATGAAAATGGGATGAATTTAAGATGAACAATTGATAAGTATAATTCGTATAAATGAACGAAGAAACTAACGTAATGATGATAGACATAGAAGGTACTTGAATCAATTCACATGTAAATTTAAGAATGGAGAGACTTTCATGTATAGTTATGTATATGAACGAAGTTATGTTAGATGTGAGCACGTATACCATGTAAAATATCACCTTGTATATAGATATATATTCATCGAGGAGCGACCTCGGAACTTGACTTGTAAGCTTCTAACTTTTAAGCTTATAACTTGTAACTTTCAAGCTTCTAACTTTTAAGCTTATAACTTGTAACTTTCAACTTTTAACTTTCAACTTGTACTGATTTACGTGCTCGATGTATGAAATAAGAATTCATAGCCCAAATAAAAGCCAGGATATAAACTTTAGTGTCAAATTCAACAAGAATTGAATCACAAGTGTAGAGTTTCAAATAGATTAGAACCAATGAGATTCGAATAATCGATCGAATAAGTAATCCAATTGACTACAATAAGTCATTTCAAAAGGCTAGTATAGTTTAAGTCCCAATAGGAATGGGTTAAGTCGAAAAGTTATACTTAAGAGTTCAAGAGAGCTTGATCAAATCACAGTCAAACCAAAGAGGGAAATTGACAAACTTGAAAGTTGAAAATAGAGTACTCTAGGATTCAAGAGAAGTTAACAACTTGGATCAATGTACATGTAATCCCAAGAAAAGTTACTCTAATCAAGGAGTCAACAAGAACGATTAATTTCATATGAACCAAAGCCAATTTCAGGACAATTAAAGTCAAGCAATGCCAAACATTGAAAAGAGTAAAGACAATGGGATCATTTTGCAACAAAAGCAACTATAGAAGACAACAAATAATCAAGTTCAATTTCCTTAGGACTTTGTGCCAAAACAGTACGGAAGGAAAAGATAGAACCCTCACCTGATATCCGACGATGCGCTACATGGCAACTTTAAGCTCTATTCGAGTGTGGGTATCAATATATTCAAAACCTACACAGGTCGTTAATACTTAATGAGATACTCGCTATACGTTAATCTAAGTGCATTAGTGATCATTCGAATCATGATAGTCGGTGATGCCCTCTTTATTTCATTCTCTAAACTATCTAAACTTATTCCAACAATGAGGCGAATTCTTTATATCTTTATACAAATAAACTAAACATCCTTCAATCATACACCATTAACACCATTACATACTTGACCTTTAACTATTTTGTTATCATAAACAACTAATAATTGTGTCAAATGAAATTTAAAGTTAAGTGTTCAAAAGAAGATTACCATGCCATCCGCTGCCGCTGTTTATTCTAATGAATACTGGGTAATCCACAAAACTCCAATCGATTCAAAATTTGCGCCACCTTAAAGCTATCGAAGATATCTACGACTTTAATGAAGACATAAACTCCAAATTATGACTCCAGGGTTGTGAACAGAGCCTCTAAAAGTTACATCAAATTCTTGTCCCCTGTTTGGCAGATTCATACCACTTCGGTTTATCTTAATTCTGTTCTACTAAAATTATAAATACCACTTAAAAATAATACTTACTTATATTTATGGATGTTATCTACAACTTTCATGAAGAAAACATCTCAAAATTCCTTCTCCAAAGAAGTAAAAATCTCCTTCAAAGTTATGATCGCACAAGGTAATTGTCTGCAGATTATGGACTGTTGCTGCTGCGGCCTCGATTACTCCATCGAAAAATCAGTTTAAACAAAAACCATTTGATGATTTTCGTAGTAATCGACCTCCTCTACAACTTTCATGAAGAACTCAAGTCCAAATTCCCAATCTAAGAGCCTCAAAAGATCCCCCAAACTTTCAGCATACACTCTGCCTTCTTTGCCGGATTCCGGCCACCATCTCCGGCCACCGCCAACGAAAACCACCACCATTAGAAATCTGCCGTCTCAAGCTTTCCAACGATACCTCCTGATTGTTAAAACTCAAACCCTAAGACCTCCATGCAAGCCTTTAATTGAAGAAGAAGTTGAAGTTCTAAAGTCTTCTACCAACCTTAACCATTAAATTGAATATAATCATCTTTCACCTTCACTTCAAGACTCAATTTCATCCATGAATCTCTCAAATTTTCAGATTATGTTTAGCCTCTTTAGTTCCTTCTTGGTAGAGAGAATTTAGTTTGTGATTTGGGAATATAGTGTTTGGAGTTGTGAAAGTGAATGTGGAAGGTGGAGGGTCATATTTAGATGTAAAGTTTTTAACATATCTCCCCCTCAATTCATCAAGCTTCCAATTGAACCCATGAGTAAAGTCCCAAGTGCAAATGAGTCCTCAATGTTTCAAGTCTTGCTAATGTACCATGAAAAATATTACAGCTTGCCAATTGAGTATAGTATTATTAAATTACTATTCTTGTGTGTATATATATATATATATGTATATTACTATTCTTGTGTGTATATATATATATATATGTATTTATATTTTGAATTTCTTAGTTGAAAATTTTCGGTGTGTCACATGACACTCAACTTAACAAAGTTACTTACCCGATTTTATGAACTTGAAAGTTTCATACTCCTTTCCAATGGTTTTCAAGTCTCTGCACAATTTTACGTAGTTGTTCTTGAGAAATACACATTTGCATGTATGCAGAGTAAAAAAACATAATTTATGTATAATGTTTCACAAGTGGGATAATCCTTCTAATTCACTCTTTATTTTTCAGACAGGAAAAATTACACTAACAAATCATATCTCTTCTGACAACTCAAGAATCCAGCTTAATTCAAACTTCCAACACTTTTTAATCCGAAAATTTGCTTTTTTGGTACCATAAGATAAATTACCTTGCACTTTTTGTATCATACGAAAATGCAAATTTGGTACCATAGGATATGTTTTCATTGCAATTTTGGTATCAAACCCAAATTTTCTACAAAGTTAATGGCAATTTACCCCCTATGAAATTCATAATGTTCAATTTACCCCCTATAAAATTCATAATGTTCAATTTACCCCTTTATAATTTGGAAAAAAATCAATTTACCCCTTGTAAAATTTTTAATGAAGCAATTTATCATAATAAAAGTGGATAAAGTGCATTTTATAACATAGGGGGATAAATTGCCACATTTATCATCACACAGGGGGTAAAATGCTACATTATCATAATAAAAGTGGATAAAGTGCCGCCTATAAAATATCAGGGAGGCGATGTGAAACTTTTACAAAATTTCAGGGGATAAAATGCTCTTTTTTAAACCACGAGGGGGTAAATTGAACATTATACATTTCATAGGGGTTAAATTATCATTAACTTTACTAAAGTTGCAATGAAAACCTATCCTATGGTACAAAATTTACATTTTTGTATCCAATGGTACCAAAATTACAAGTATGTCTATCCTATGGTACTAAAAAAAAAATTTCCCCCATTTTAACAACATGAAAAGTCTTCGGTTCGACTCAAATCCCGTCGGAACGAGAATTTCCAGAATATTGATTAGTTGGGAAAATCTTTATATCATATAAACTCCAATCCAATAGCTTATTATCATTAATGTGTTTTGACTTTTGAGTCTTCTCTTAATTTATAATTTTATATATCTCTAAAAAATAAAATCTAAAAGGTTAATTGTGTAGCTCATATACAGCTTAACATCAGACTTCGTCAAACATCTCATGATCACATGGATGATGAATCTTTTAATCGAACAATATATAAATTTCAATTATCACATAATCTAAAATAATGTTTCAGAATATTTTTGACATTACTCTTCCGAACGTGGTAGCTGCATATATGCATATGTCAACGGTCAACGCATTATGTATATCTATCTTTATACTATGAAGCATAACATAAAATTTTCCAGTTATCCTAATTAAACCGATTTCCATTTGCAGAAGTCGCCATGTCCAACCACCTTATTGCTCTATTCTTTACATTCAATCTTTTGTTGATATCCATTCATGGTAAAGTCCTATATATGATCAATTCTTGTTATATATTTAATTTTGAAGTTTAGTTATACGTAATTTATATATCGAAATATTTAATATTATCTCATTTTAACAGGGAGGACATTGCAAAAGAATTATACCAATGAAACAAATTCTCTTTCTTTTTCTAACTTCAAAGTAAAAGCAGTCTCTCATGCCACGGATGATACTTACACCGGCCAAACAAATCAAAGAGATGGTAATTTCATCTAGAATTTACTGTATGGCAAGATTGCATTTTTAGACCTGTAGGATTAGACCTCACCATTTTTGGTCTTATAGTTTATAAAATTGCAGTTTTGATCTCAATTTGTGAAGTGTTTTGTGCGTCATGTTCCGCGATTTTAAAGAATTGCACTTTTGGATCCAAAGTGCTAAACTATCAGTGCTATTGGATCCAAAGTACTAAACATAGATTATCTTATTTAGTAAAAATATGTGAATATTTTAAAACGAGTTAATAGCAATTTACCCTTGTGATAGTCATAATTAATATTTAATTTACCTTTCCGCGATCTGAAAATGAGCATTTTACCCCACCTGTAATCTTATAAAAGTTTCACACCGCCTCCCTGACATTTTTATACGAATCACACTTTATCCCCTTGTGTTATGATAATATGGCAGTTTAACAACCCACCCCCCCCCCCCCCCCCCTCCCCTATATTACAAACAAATTTTTCTTACTCACTCTCAATTTTGGAAAGTGAATTACACTCTCCGGTTGAAAGAGTTAAATTGCTTCTTTAACATTTTCACATCGGGTCAAGTGCTCTTTTTCAAATCACAAGGGTAAATTGAACATTATTCATTTCACAGGGTGTGAACTGACATTAGCTCATTTTAAAACATTTGGAAATAAGTACGATATTCTAAAGCGCAGGACCAGAAGTACAAAGTATTTTAAAAAATTGAATTAAAAAACGCAATTTTATAGATTATGGGACCATATATAATGATTGTGCAATCATGTGGGACTAAAAATATAATTTTGCCTTTTTTTTTATATGATTTCAAATTTCAAATCAAACCACGGGCTGTTTGTTTGGTTTTTGGTGTTTGGGAACGTAGTTTGGGAGAGTAATAGAGGTTTGTGAAATAATCTCGATTTGCGTAATGTTGTTTGTTTGAGTTTTGAGAGAGTGGTTTGAAAAATAAAGTAAGTGTAGATTTTTTTGGAAGAGTTAGATTGTAGGTGTAAGATGTGTAAGACTTTATGTCAAATCATGTTTTTTGTGTGAGATAATTTGTATAAGAAATAGGTTAATTTATGTTAAATCAAAATAGAGTTTGTAAAGGTTTTGTTTAGAGATAAAAAAAATTGTTGTTTGTTTGGCTTTTGAGAGAGTAATTTGAGAAAATTAAGACGTGAAAAATTTATTTCAAAAAATAGAAAACATGTTTGTTTGACATTTCCCAAACATGAAATAATTTTGGGAAACACCAGATTAACAGACCCTAACGTGTCCTTTTTTGAGAGAGTATTGTTTCTGTGGTTGCTGATGTTGCTGTGTCCTTTTTTTTTTGCTTTTACTGTTTATTCTCAAATATATTTATATTTATATCGGAATATATTGGTATATGCAGTAATAGGACTGGCGGCAATATATCCCCCATATATACAATTGTGGGAGTTGAATCCAGATCCCTGCACTTCACCGATATGGAGTTGGATTGAATGTAATTCTGATTTACGCGTTATAGCACTGTAAGAAAATTATATACTTTCTTGTCCCCTTTTTTCCAAGAGATTATTTAGTAAAATCGTTGCATGGATGATGTCATGGAGTTAATTTTTTCTTAAATTTAGAGGAAGAATTTAATCTTCTCTTTATTTTGTACCACGTCATCCATACTGTTGAAGCACCAAATAATTTTTTTCTTTTTTTCTTATCATTTTACTTTTGACACGGAATTTTAAATTTAAGTAGAAAAGGAGAAACTCTTAAGGGCCTATTTGGCTTGGTTATGGCTCTGTCTCGCTGGTCTTGCGAAACTGAGTCAGAACTCTTCCAAATGGAGTTTGACAAAACCTATGAAACTCATCACAAACATATTCAGAGACATATACAAACTCTTGACACCTATAAACATTGATTTGACACCTACCACCTATTATCCCCCTCTCTCCCCCAAACTCTATCAAAAAATATATTGATTTGACTCCTACTACCTACTTTTTTTCTCAAACCCTACATCTAAACACAATCCAAGCGCGGTTTCAATTTTTTCAAAGCCACAAAACCCAACATCCAAAATCTAACCAAATGAGGTTTCAAAGTTTCATCGAAATCACCAAAACTATTTTTTTGAAATCAAGACCCGCGAAACCGAGCCAAAACCCTTCCAAATAGGCCCTTAGAAATTTGTACATGTATTCCCTTAAAAGCAGTGGTTGAGAGTTACTGGTGTCAAATCATTACTTTATGTGAGAGAATTGTTTAAAAAAAAATTAATTGCAATTATATAATGTGAGTGTTATTTTGTTACATCCGGAAAAAAAAATTATACGTATTGAAAATCTAGTAGGGTTGTTCACGGTTCGGATAACCGGCCGAATCGAACCGTACCGATATGAGTTCGGTGAAAACCGAACCGAACCAAAGCTATTCGGTTCGGTTTTCGGTTTAGAGATTTGACCTAATTCGGTTTTCGGTTCTGTTATTTTTGTTCGGTTATCCAAACTGAACCTAAAACCGATTTTTTGTTCAAAGATTTAACATTTTTTGGTATGTTTTATGGAAATTAAAATCCTTTAATTTTATGCCTATGTTTATGAATTTTACTTGTTTAATTTATGTCATTTGAGAATTGTTAAATGTTAATTTTTGTAGTTGGGCTGTAAAATTCTTTAATTTTATGCATATGATATGGATTTTTGTTGTTTAATTTATGTCATGTGAGGATTGTTAAATGTTAACCACTTAACTATTTAGTTCTATATAATGTTTAGTGTTATGGCTACCTATTAATTTGATGTTTTTTATGATAAATGATATAGTATTTGATTATATAATTTTTAATAAATTATATATAATAAAAAAATTCGGTTAAACCGAAACCAAACCGAAATTTTTCGGTTAAAATCGACAACCGAATTAGGATGTTCGGTTCGGTTTTCGTTTTAGAAAATCAAGAACCGAAATTTCGGATAACCGAATTTCGGTTCGATTCGGTTTGATTTTCACCAAACGAACAGCCCTAAAATTTAGGGCCAGATGGAGTGCATAATTAGGCTTTCAATATAGAATTTATGATTTATTAAGCATTTTCACTCTTTAAGTAGTCAATTTTTGGTGCATAAATTAAATAAGTTAATTAGCCAACATGAAACAACAATATTACTTTTGTGAAATAGTATCATCCTATATATTGTAAACGAAATTATATGGTTTCTTTATCTTTGTTTTATTTACAATTTTCCCTTCGGTTAAGCTAATTGTTCGCCTAAATTCTAATTTTAATATTTACTATGATGCACAAATTAAACAGGAATCTTGGAAAAAAGCTTCTCATTGGAACACTTCCAGATTTCAGACTAATGGATGCTCTTCAGAGAATGTAAACACGTGCCTATAGGGAATTCTCCCTTGTTTAAATTCAGAATTAATCCTCTATATATATATTGTCGTATATATATGACACACAATATATATTATTTAAAGTCGACTTTATTGAATTACATTTTGTTATAATTGCAGAGATTTATCGCAAAACAGTTTTAATGGACCTGTTCCTGCATTCCTTGGCACATTTACGGATCTTCAAGAACTGTAAGTCATGCAATACGGCCAATTAATTAAACTAGTTTTTATTTGTGTTAGTATATCCAATTACGAAACTATTGCAAGGTCGCTTGTTTTTAATCACATTTTATTAAAAATAAAATAGAAAATTAAAATGTGTTGATATAATTTTTAATATATTCGTTTTTTTTTTCCAATTCCCCCAAGAAGCCACTTGTATTATTCATTCTAAGTCCAGTCCTAAAAATATTATGTTTACCCAACCTTCAAAAAATCATTTGATTTTGTGTTTGATGATGAATTATAAATTTCTACTACAATAATATTTTCTTCTTCCTTAAATTTTTATTCTTATTTCCTTTCTAAAGTGTCTTTCATAAATAAAATTATTCTTTGAAAATACTTTTCTCACATAAGTAAAATAATGTTTTGACACCACTAACTCGCTACTTTAAAGGCATAAATATTTGTGCCAAAATTAAAAAGAGCAAGGAAAAAGAAAATTGAACATATTAAGTAGTAGTCTTTGGTAGGGCTGTCAATGGGACGGACTTGGAGTGGATCAGAGTGGCTCTAGATCTGAATCCGAAAATCAAAAAGTGTATCCGGATTTGATCCAAGATCCTATTGGAGTTTTAAAAGTGCCACCAAATTCGAATCCGGAAAAAAATCGATATCCGACACAAAGGTTCGAATCGGAATAAAAATATTTGTATGTATATTTTTACTTAAAAAGATAAAAAAATTATGAATTATCTAATCCAAAAAAATATACAATCTAAAGAGGAATGAAAATCATAATACAAAGTTTACAAGTTCTACAATAAATGGTTAGATATTAAACACCACTACTTATAATCGAATGGATGTTAGCTTGTTGGTAATACCAACTTGGTACATGAGCATGTTTAATTGGTAACATAATTAGGGGTGAACGCGGTCGGGTTTGGGCGGATGTATATGAAAAAATCAACCCGACCTAACACATGCTGGTTGCCAAAATTTTAAACTGCACCCACATTTTTATGTTCATAAACCGCTCGGTTCTGGTGAGGCTGGTGTGGGCAGGTTGATGGGTTGGTCGGGTGGATTTACGAGTTGATAAAGTTTATGTGTAATTATATCAATACAAATGTAAAATCAAACACGTATTGTTGCTCTTATTAAATAGATTAAAAGAACCATACACATTTTCAGTATCACACTTAAAAAGTTAGATATTAACTATTTATCTTTGCAATAATGTTTATTCTTACCAACTTATATGTCTATGATTATAATTTAGAGATAAATTAGAGTAAAAAAAGTGATTACCAAATTATGTAAAAACATATGTATACCATGAACATTAATATAAACAAGAAACTTGATGGAAATTTATTTTTTGTTCTTAGTCATTTGTTAGTAAATTTATTTCACACTATTATTAAACACATGAATAAGAAGTAAATTAAAGATAATTAAGTGCTGGTTGCGGGTGGGTCGGTTTTTTAACCATCAAACCCGTCACCCGACCCATACTACGCGAGTTTACAAGTTACCAACCCACAAATGATTATTTAAAAAATTAAATCGGCGGGTTGCGAGCGGGTTGAGTCGGGTTGGTCGGGTGTAGCGGGTTTATGAACACCCCTAAACATAGTAACATAGTTTTACCATAACTACAATTTATAGTAGTAGTCTTTTTCCTTCTTTTAGTAAGTATAAAGCAAACAGTATGATAATGTTGTTTTTTAAGTTAAGTAAAATACCTTTCATTTTCACTTGTAGCTATCAATATAATATTTCCAAGTCAACATAATAAATTACAAAAAGAGAAAGTGAACATTAGAAATAATTTTATGAAACATGAAAGCTAAATGTATTTAGTATTATATTAAATATTAATCGGACGCGGATCTTTAGCGAATCGGATCATCCTAAATTAATATTCACTCCATATAATTTGGATTACGGATCTTATTAATATGATCAGGTCCATCGAATCTCTAATCGAATAATGATCCTAATAAATCGGACCGGATTCTGATTGAAACCCACCCCATTGACAACCCTAGTCTTTGGTTAAGTGTAATTGTGATGGTAATTGTTACTACTTACTACGGAAAATTCTTGCATAAACCTGATATATGAAATTTTTATACACACTACAAAAAATTTAAATTTTAGTGACAAAATAGTAAATGACAAAGTGACAAGAATTTAAATGTTGTCACTAAAATGATGTATATAGACACACTAGTGACAAGAAATGTGAAAAAGTTGTCACTATTGACATTTAGTGATACCCCAAGAGTGATAATTAAAAAATTGTCACTAAATTATAGTGACAATATTTATTGTCACTAGGTTGTCGCTGAAAGGGTGTCACTAATTGTCAATAGTGACAACTTAAGTTCCATACACTTGTCACTAATAGCCATTAGTGACAACTTTAAAATATATTTTGTCACTATTGCACTTGTCACTATTTTTACTGTGACAAAACTTATATTTTTCTCACTAAATATATGAAAAAAGTGACAATTTCAACAATGTCACTTAATATTTTGTCACTAAAATTCATTTTTCTTGTAGTGACATCTTATGATTGCAAATCCACCACATTAATCATTTTAATAATATAATGCTCTCATAATGTGTGATGTGGTACATTTACAACCGCATGGTCTATACAAATCTCATAGACCACGTGTATATGCAATTTTTTTCTTTGGACTGCTCGTAAATTAATGTGTAATAACTGACGGTGGTCTTATATATTTCCAAAAAAGGGATTTATCAAATAATCTGTTCACTGGAGTGGTACCAGATTCACTGGCGTGCAATAAGAACTTGACGTTAAGGTGAGCAAACCAAACCATGAATTTATGAATTTTTTTTGCATGTGATCTGAATAAAATAGCTTACTTAATTAAGACTGTAATTTAGTTTTTCATTATTTGCCTAACATACATATTTATTGGGCATACAGTGTGGTTGGCAATTCTGGTCTATCCTTACCCATTTCATGTTCCAAATCTGACACATCAAAAAAGGCGTCTCCAACAGCGGATACAACCACTGCATCTAGTGGTAGTACCTTCGAGTACGAGCCAACAACCTCAAAAAAGAAGAGTAATCTGCCTGTCATACTGGGGAGCACGATTTCACTGTTTTTAGTTTTGTCGATTGCTGTCGGTATTTTTGCTATATTTCACCATAAGGCTAAAACTGCAGCTGCCGTTGCTGCCGCATCCACGCCAGGTTAATTACTTATTCTACCAGAATTCTTGGACATAAATGCAAAAATATCCCTTTGTGTTTTGCCTAATTGGTAAAATTCTCCTGTTCTATTTTTATTAGCAAAAATCTCTCTGTGTTTTTTTTTTATTAGCAAAAACCACAATTTGAAATTCCTTCATAAATCATAAGGAGGTTATTGTCGATTTTCAAAGTTTATCGATGGATTATCGTCAATTTTTTAAGTGAATAGACATGTTTTTGGATCTTTTGATGGGGTATAATTGCCATTTTGGCTTGAGAGGGGTTTTTTGCCAATAAAAATGATCACATTGGGAGTTTGGTAATTAAAATAAAACAGGAGTCTTTACTAATTAGTAATTAGGCAAAATATAAAGGATATTTTTGCATTTTACTCCTTTTTTTTTTTCTCAAACCTGACTTAATCCAATTCATCAAATGTTATCTTGCTTTGAGTTTCATCAAATTTGATTTGAACAAAAATTACCCTTTATTTTAATACTTACAATGGGGGGGGGTGGGGGGGGGGGGGGGTGGGGGGGGGGGGGGGTGGGGGGGGGGGGGGGTGGGGGGGGGGGGGGGTGGGGGGGGGGGGGGGTGGGGGGGGGGGGGGGTGGGGGGGGGGGGGGGTGGGGGGGGGGGGGGGTGGGGGGGGGGGGGGGTGGGGGGGGGGGGGGGTGGGGGGGGGGGGGGGTGGGGGGGGGGGGGGGTGGGGGGGGGGGGGGGTGGGGGGGGGGGGGGGTGGGGGGGGGGGGGGGTGGGGGGGGGGGGGGGTGGGGGGGGGGGGGGGTGGGGGGGGGGGGGGGTGGGGGGGGGGGGGGGTGGGGGGGGGGGGGGGTGGGGGGGGGGGGCGGTGGGGGGGGTGGGGGGGGGGGGGGGGGGGGGGGTGGGGGGGGGTGAGGGTGGGGGGGGGAGGGGGGGGGGGGGGGGGGGGGGGGGGGGGGGGGGAGGGGGGGGGGGGGGGGGGGGGGTTGGGGGGGGGAGTGGGGGTGGGGGGGTGGGGGGGGGAAAGTCTTGGTTTTAAGCATTTATGATTTCAACTTTAATTTTTTGGTAACAACATAATAATTATAGTGATTTAGTCAAAAAATTATGTAGTATGTCATTAAGACTATAGTATGATGAAAAATCATTATATGATGCAAACTAACATAGGAAATTAGTTAGTCACATGCAACGCACGTATACTTTTCTAGTATATCTAAAAGTTTCACTTTTCTTAGTTAGTTGTTATTACAACTTCGAACTGTAAATTAAATGTGTAATAATGTCAATGAGGTCGTAGCTTAGTGCTAAATACATGTAAAATTGAGACCCCAGGACCAAGAGGTCATGGGTTCAACTCCTACTAATGTGAGTTTTTCTCTAGTTTAATACTATTAGTGTTTGGTTGTGGTGTATTATTTGCAATTCTTTGTATTCAGACATTTATTGAAATGGTCTCTAATGTAATTATTGATGATGAATGCATTCTAAGAAAATTGTAATAACTGATATTGGTTTATAATTCCAAAAAAGGGATTTATCAAATAATCTGATCACTGGAGTAGTACCAGATTCCCTGGCGTCCAATAAGAACTTGAAGTTAAGGTGAGCAACACAAACCACGAATTTATGATTTTTTTTTTTTGCATGTGATCTGAATAAAATAGCTTAATAAATTAAGACAGTAATTTAGTTTTTCAATATTTGCCTAACATACATATGTTTTTTCTTGAAATATTTATTGGGCATACAGTGTGGTTGGCAATTCTGGTCTATCCTTACCCATTTCATGTTCCAAATGCGACATCTTTCTTCTCAAAAGAGGAAAAAGTTCCGGCAAATTAAAAAAATTGCCTCCAACAGCAGAAACAAGCACTACAACTCGTGGTAGTACCTCCGGGTACAAGCCAAAAACCTCAAAAAAGAAGAGTAATCTGCCTGTAATATTAGGGAGCACGATTTCACTGTTTTTAGTTTTGTCGATTGCTGTCAGTGTTTTTTTTTACCGAAAGGCTAAAACGGCAGCTGCCGTTGCTGCCGCATCCAAGCCAGGTTACTTATTCTACCAAAATTCCTGGAGCTAAATGCAAAAATACCCTTGTGCTTTGTCTAATTGGTAAAATTCCCGTGTTATTTTCATTATCAAAAATCATCCTGTGTTCTTTTTTTATTTGCAAAAATTACAATTTGAAATTCCTTCATAATCATAAGGAGATATTGTCAATTTTTAAAGTGAACAAGGGGATAATTGTCGATTTACAAAGTTTACGAAGGGATTATCATAAAAAATGTAAGTGAATAGGGGTATTTTGCATATTTTGATGGGGTATAATTGTTATTTTGGCTTGAGATGATTTTTTTTGCCAATAAAATTAGCACATGGTGGATTCTGATAATTAAACTAACATGTGGGTATATTGCTAATTAGACAAAAATAAATGGTACTTTTACATTTTACACAAAATTCTTGCTCAATCTGGACTTGGCCAAACTTACCAAACTTACCAAACTTCAAATTAGATGTTATCTGATTTTGAGTTTGACCAAATTTAATTTGAACAAGAATTACTGAATATTTTAATACTTACAGTGCACTTTTAATTAATTAGTTCTCGAAATTTACAAATGGAAGAACTCTCTCCGTTTCAAAATATCTGTATTTTCACATGTATGCACACAAATTAAGAAAATCATTGAATATAGCTGAATTCTAAGAGGAAAAAAATGAAAAAGACTAAGAAACCCTTTTAATTAATTATCCTCCACTAATGTTTGAGAAAATTTATGAGCATAAAGGGCAAAAATGAAAAAAGAGTAATTAATGCTTTATTGGAAATCTAAAACGACAGATAATATGGCACAAGAAAAACTCTTCAAAGCGACAGATATTATGAAACGGAGGGAGTAATATAATTAGTTTAATGTAAATGGTAAAATCTTAATTCAAGAGTTAAATGCAAAAATATCCCTTTTCTTTGTTTAATTGACAAAAATCTCATGTGTTATATTTATTAGTAAAAACTCCCCTTGTGTTCTTTTTTACTAGCAAAAAAATCTCAATTTGAAATTCCTTCATAAAACAATATAGAGGTTATTGTCAATTTTTTAAGTTAACAACGAGATTATTGTCAATTTTCAAAGTTAACAAGAAATCATATATTGATATAAGGTGAATAGAGGTGTTTTTGCGGGGTATAATTGCAATATTTTCTATAAAATATGTAGTTCGACTATGGAGGGTTTATTTTTTTTGCTAATAAAAGAATAGCACAAAAGACGTTTTACTAATAAAAATAACACGTGAAATTTTTTGCAAGTAGACAAAGCATAAAGGATATTTTTGCATTTCATTCCCTAATTTTATGCTTACATTGGTATAATTATTTTAATTTTTTCAGGGCGGGGTAGTGGTATCAACAGCCCGAAGCCGAATATACCAACAGAGGAAATGCCTATGAATGCACGACCTACCAATATAAATATGAGCCCGTGAGTCCGTGACTTTCATTATTTCCCGTTATAAAATTCCTTAGAATTATGAGTTTAAAGTGTACATTAATTAATTCTCAATATGGATTTTATTGATTTGGTACATTTATTATTGATTTTACACCTTACACAATATGGATTTTATTGATTTGTAAATTAAATGTTGTCATCTCCCTCTGCAGTTGCAGTTTACGTGACCAAGTAGCATACACTGCAAACTTGGTTACTCCAAGCTGATACAAATACAATGAAATATTGTCTTGTGACGAAAAGAAAAATGACCAAAGGATGTGTTACGAAAAGGTTCATTAATTAATTATAAAGAAAAAAAGGTTTATTAATTTGTTGGTAAATATGTAAGATAATGGAGGTGTCATTTCGGGTTTTTTCTCAACTTCTGTTAGTGTTAACGGTAGTTAGATGGAGTGGGTGTTTTCTTAAATTTAAGACCATCCAAGGTTCCGTAATTAAGGTAAATCTTAGGGTACTGATATAAATTATCCTTAATGTATACAACCAAAGGCATACTTTGTACAAAAATTGACATAATTGTCATACATTACTCCAATATCTTGGGTTTTTTTGCACTGTGCAACCCCGAAACATGAGAAATAGGCACTTTTGACCCTCAAAATATAGATTTAGCACTTTGCACTCCCGAAATAGGAACAATTCAGTACTTGCATCCTCTCTTATTTTCCAGCAAAATTGACCACCGGAGTAAAAAAACTAGGGGCAAAATAGGTAATCCGTGTTTCAATCTTTGGCACTTTGCACATCCGAAACTTGAGAAATGGGCACTTTGCACACCCGAAACTTGAGAAATGGGCACTATGCACCCCCGAAATAGAATTATGATTTAGCACCCTCGAATTAAGAAAACTTAGCAATTTGCATCCCCGAAACACAAAATTAACACTTAGCACCATCAAATTAAGAAAAACTCAATAACTTGTTGCGGATTTTACACACGCAAAGTGCACGTATCGAACAAGTAATAAAGAGTAAGTATAAGAGTATCGTCTTCACAAGGACTTGACTAAATATCTACCAATTTCAATTCCTAATTTACTTTTAATATGGTTCCAAATTCAAATATGTTTTCGGGTTTAAATAACTAGATTAACTAAATTAATTAATTAATCTAAGTACTTGGATTGAGTTCGAATAATGAGAAGAGAAACCTAGGGTTATAATCCACTATGTTATCTATTGATTGCTCAATTGAGATTTTCGTAGTTATTGTGATGGCAAGAGTGCTACCCGAGGATTTAAGTATTTTCCTACGTATCTTCCGAATTATGTAAAAATTAATGTATTATCCAAATCGACTCTATTCCTAGGTGATTCGTAAATAAAACAAAGCATTAAACACAAACCTCATGTAACGTGTATAAACGCCTTAAGTATATTCCTATCTTAAGGGTCGTTTACTATTCAATTTCTATCTAATCACAATCTCCCTTTTCCAAGTTCAAAAAGAATATTAAATCTAACAACTAGGTAATCAATCAAGTTGCAAGCATAGAGAACGAAATTGAATCAAACACAAGAATTGCCCCTAACTACGAATAATCCAATAAAAATAATCAAAGTAACATAGTTTCATAAAAAACCCTAGATCCTAAAGAATTAGTTCATGATAAAAATATGAAGAAAAATAATAAAGAAAAACAAATATGAGTTCATGTGGTTTTATAGACAAAACAATGAATCCAAGATAAAGATCTTCAATATTGCGTTCTTCTTGCTTTGGTGATCTTCAAGACTTCTCTCTTTTCTTCTTCAATCTTTCTCCAAGTAGATCTTTGATGTTCTACATGTATTATATGAGAAAAGTGTGTTGAAAGCTGATCAAAGATGTGTAATTTCGTGACCTAGAAGTCCTTAAATAGATCTACCAAGTTGAGGCCTAGTAGGAGACTTTGGGCCCAAGTTTTCTCTTAAAATCCCGCTGAAAATCGCGTCAGCTTTGCGCAACAGTTTTGCAAGTGGCATAACTTTCAGCTCCGAACTCCAAATCAAAATCCGTAAAGTTTATGTTGTAGATAACTCTTTCCTCTACAATATAGTCTAATTTCAGATCAATTGGAACTTCCTTGAATGAGTTATGGTCCTCGGAGTGCACAACAATATTTCTGACAACTTTTTCCTTCTTCGTTGTTGCACTACTTGATTTCGTTGGATCATTTTTTCATCATTCTTCACTTCAAATCATGTCCTTAGGTCTATATTAGCTTAGGCCTACAATATGAATACAATATGTAAGAAAATATCTCAATTCATGCACAAAACAATCAAACCAATGACTCGAGCGAACAAAACACAAAACTAACTAAAATTGCCTAAGATTTTACCAAAACTCGAATAAAAGGAAATAGACTTAATAACACTGTTTTCACAGAGTTATCGCTAGCACGCCTCGTTTTTTCCGGCAGGGTTGACCACCGGAGTCAAATAAATCTAGGGGCAATAATTCATTTTTGGATCTTTGGCAATTTTTCTTTAATCACCAATTTTTCAAATGTCCTAAAATATTTTGAAAAGAATTCGAAAAGTTTTTAATTCATTTTTGGATCTTTGGCAATTTTTCTTTCATCACCAATTTTTCAAATGTCCTAAAATATTTTGAAAAGAATTCGAAAAGTTTTAATAAATAAAATTTACCGAATCATATCACAAAAATAAAATTTTAATCCAAGTTTACAATATAGATATGTATATTGATGAAAAGAAAGATGTAGCGAGAAATGAGAATTCAAGTATTCATAATCGTATTTTGCAAATTTTAAGGAAAAAAGAAAATGAATTACCTATTTTACCCCTAGAATTTTCTGATATCGGTGGTCAACTATGCCCGAAAAAACGAGGGAGAGCTAGTTATTGAGTTTTTCTTAATTTGAGGGTGTTAAGTGTTAATTTTGTGTTTTGGAAGTGCAAAGTGCCCATTTATCGTGTTTTGGGGGTGCAAGTTGGTGAGTTGTTCTTAATTCAAGGGTGCTAAGTGCTAATTTTATTTCAGGGGTGCAAAGTGTCAAAGATCGAAAAATGAATTACCTATTTTGCCCCTAGATTTTTTGACTCCGGTGGTCAACTTTGCCGAAAATAAGAAAAGGTGCAAAGTGCTGTATTGTTCCAATTTCGGGGGTGCAAAATGCTAAATATGTGTTTTGGGGGTGCAAATTGCCTATTTCATATGTTTTGGGGGTGCAAAGTGCAAAATACCCCAGTATCTCGTGAACAAAATAACTTACTTTTTTTTATAATTATGAACAAAATAACTTGAAATTACCATAGCAATATCAAGTATCTCCAGAACATATAATAATAATAAGAAGAAGAAGAAGAAGAAAAAAAATTGCATACCTTTTTGTAAATTTTCTAGATATTAAGTTTCTGAATTCCATCATCTAAATTAATTATCAAAAAAAAAAAATTCCATCATCTAAATAGTGTTACAATTATCACAGAGAAGCATACATAAAAAGGACAAGAAATACAAGTTATTATTTTAAATCTTTTTGCATCAATAAATGCGCAAAAGCAAGCAAAATAAAAATAGCAGCACCAAGTACTGCGAACCAAACAAACTCACAGTGGCCAAATCCTCAACAACCCCTTTTCTCCACCTTTCACCATCATTTCTCAAACCAAATCGGAAATTCTCATTCACAATTTCACAGTTGAGGAGAAAATCTTTGCTGTATCTCACCCACATGTTAACATCATACACCTTCGCGCACGATCTCAGATCCTCCGTTGCCTTCTCAATCCACCCAATCACATCTCCCTTCTGCTCATACGTCATCGATTCAACATCCGGGTTGATCCGAATAACCCCCAAACTGCGGCTGAGTTGTCTCAGCGCCTGTCGCAATGAACCCGAGCAATTTCCGGAAACCGATGATGAAATGACGTCGGTTAGTTGATTTACGGATTTTTCGAGGGAGAGTAGGAGGATTTGGTTGGGGTCCGAGTACGGTGTCGTTTTGATGGCGGAAGATAATGAGTTGATACAATTTGACTCGGACCAATTAACGGAACAGTATTCTTGAATTGCTGGACTTTGAAAGTTTGGGGACTGTAGATTTAGCTTGTGTATAAGTGAAATGATTATTCCGCCTATGATTAGTGCTAATGAGATGATTAAGGAGAAGAAAATGAGGATTAAGGTCTTGTTACTTCTGCGTATTGAGGAGAGCTGGTCTTCTTGTATGAGAGGGGCTTTGGAGCTAGTGTTTGAAGAATCCATGGCTGGTGGTGGTGGGTGTTGTGTTGTAGATGTGAATGAATTAATGTACATATGAGTTGACTTCAATGAAGTCTTTTGAGTCTTGAACTTCCATTTGATTTTATTATTAAAATTCTTACTATTGTTTATTTTCATATTGTTTGCATAAATATTGTTTGGCTAGCCTCGATGTGACAAAAGGTCCCTACATATATTGGATATTACAATAATCCTTTTCAGGTTCGTCAACTTTTTAATTTTGACCCCTTGTCCATAAGATGTTCCAATTTTGTCTTTGGGGGTTATTTATAATGTTTATAATATCTTATAATTTTAAAATTTGAGTGCTAATAGTTATATCTTACAAATTATAATAATCATATATTTACTATCAAAATAATTGATATAATTTATAATTGCCCATAAACTTCAATAAATATCGCAATATTTTTACATAATTATTATTAATTTAATATCTATGATAACAAATTAAATAAAATTTTAGTAATAAAATTTATAAATATAAAATCATATTTTCACTGATGAAATAAATAATATTTTTATTGCAAATAAATATTGAATTTATAATACAATGTAAACTTTATTAAATTAAAGTATTTGATTGATAATACACAATATACATTTTTTAAATTTACTAATTTAGAATATAAATTCATTTAACTAAACATGTAAACAATTTGTTCAGATTTATAAAATATTATTATTATTTTTCTATTAATTTATTGTTAAACAATTTAAATTGTTAATAAATATGTTAAAACCTTTATTTTATTTTTTTGTAATATTTATTAAAAAATTTGGACAATTATAAATTTTATAAATTATTTTGGTAGTAAATTATATAATTATCACTTTTATAATTTGTAAGATATAACAAGCAGCACCCAAGTTTTAACATTTATAAAATATTACAAACCTTACAAATAACACCCAAGGACAAAATTGGAACATTTTAGGGGACAATGTGTTAATTGTAAGAAGGAGACAAACCTGAGAGGAATTTTTGTAATATCCAATACGTGAGGGGGATATTTGTAATTAGAACCTCATTGGGTACTCGTAATTTACCCTATAATATTATATAAATCTTCATAGAAGTATCAACAAATTACAATATATGTTAAAAAATACAGTAATTATTTCCACAATAACTATTTTACATTTTCGTGAATAATCATATTTTGAAAATAATATTTTTTTGACGTGATCTCGCCCTCCCAATATAAAATTCAGGCCCCCCTCCATTGTTGAGTCTGCGGGCTTAAAGGTACGAGATATATACGGAGACAACGACAAAATCGACTTTGCCAGCCTCAATGTTGCTGATGGAGTTTTAATAACAGAAGAAAATGAGGTACTTTAATTTGCTTATTTAAAATGCTACGTACGATTTTATTAAACATCGATCAGCATGGTACAAAACATGGAACTATTTAAATAATTGGCGTAAGTTGAATACCCAAGAAAATAGTTAATAAACAATTTCCCCAATTTGAATACCTATAATATTAAAGTTTATAACATCATAAAGTTTTCCATTTCAAATATCAGTTGATTGCAGATTTTTTTTAGCTAACAAAAATACCTCCGTGCTTGACCTAATTGGGAAAAAAAAAATCGTGTTCATTTTTATTTATTAGAAAAAAGTTCCATTTGAATTTCTTCATAAGTTAATTGAAAAATTATTGACAATTTTTTAAGTGAATAGCTAATTTTTAAAATTAACTGGGAGAATATTGATAACTTTCAGGTTTATATGGGTGTTTTTACATTTTTGGTGAGGGTATGATTGTCATTATCGTAGAACAATGTCATATTACCACTTTCAATAGTAGCCACATGAGATATTCTAGTGAAAAAATTATCAATAATCTTCCCACGGCATTTATTTTATAGGAAAAATGACAATCATATCCTCACCAAAAATACAAAAACACCCTATAAACTTAAAAATTATCAATAATCTCCCTGTTAATTTTAAAAATTAACAATAACCCCCTATTCAATTAAAGAATTGTCAATAACCTCCCAATTTCAAACGGAGCTTTTGCTAATAAACAGAAATGAACACAATTTTTTATTTCCCACTTATTAGGCCAAGGGTCAAGCACAAGGGTATTTTCGCATTTACACGATTTTTTAACATCTCTGTAATCGATACAATGAACAAAATAAGAAAAACAAAAGCAAGTACTGAGATCCAAACAAACTTAATTGGAACATATTCTCCATTCTCAAACCAGAATAATGAACAGCAGCTACTTTGCCTTCTCCAAACCTTGACAAAACCTCATCATAATTCATCACGTAATCTCCACATCCTCCAACATAAATCTTCACTTCATTTACCTTCTCTCTCAACTCAACCACAGCCGTCGATTCCTTAATCTTGCCCAAATCAACAACGCAGTCGCCCAGATCTTCTTCTGCGCCCAAAATCCCATTCCTTATCTCCATTTTCATTTCATTGCTATGAGTCAATAGATCTGGGTTCTCCTGCATCATTTTTGTAACGGGATTGAGTTTTTCAACGGCGTTCCCCAATGATCTCGTGCAGTTATTTATTTTACTGTAATTATTTGAGAGAACATTTTCGAGTTTTTTAACAGCAGTTGTAAGATAGAGAGAGAAAATTTGATCTGGGTGTGTTTTTGATTTGGTTTTGAATCTAAGGGATTGTAAACAAGAGAGGGTGTTGTTTGAGACGGAACAAAATGCGAAAAGTGCTGGATTGATGGCATGGAGAGGGTACGGGTCGGATTCTAAAGTATTTTGGTTGTTGTGCTTGTGCAGGAGATGTAGGATTAATGCACCTGTGATTAGTGATACTGAGATGATTAAGGAAAATAAAACGAGGATTAGTGCCTTGTTTCTTTTACGGAATTTTGTTAAGTTTGCCTCTTTTTCTTCAAGGAGTGTTGACTTTAAACTGTTTTTTGTGGAGTCCATTGGGAGGATTAGTGAGAAAATGTGTGGTTCTTTGTTCATTAATTGTTTGTGTATATATATATGTTCATGTGATTGGATTTATCTAGGAAGTTTCTTCTTGCTCTCTAGTGGTGTGACGTGTATTGGATTCTTAATTAACAATATCTTATAAAAGATTTCAATCTGGAAGGAACTGACCAGTTCTATGTTAAATAATCATAGAATTTTCTGATGTATCTAATAGAATACATGAAATTAAAAAAATAAATAATTTATTTTATTTCAAAATATAATGCCAAACATCTGTCTTGAATAATTTCATACAACAAGACCTATTTAACTGCTTTGAATTATGAAGAATTGAGACCATGCACACTTAGAGGTTTTTCATAGGAATGCTTTATGTAATCATTGGCCTGGTCTTTTGAGAGTTGTTTCCCTTCCACCAATGCCTTAATTATTATATTTTTGTAAGAATTGGAGGGGGCACGTAGTGGAGTTTTCTGGGACCTAAAGTCCTCAATTGTCCGAGGGGGGCATCTGCATATTATATATAATTAAGTTACAAGAAATTAATATAACAAAATTATACTTATTATGTTTGCAGCGAGCAACTATAGTATATACAAATAATTAACATAAAATGGGAAACTACACTATATATATATATATATATGATAATGTTGGTGCATTGATTCCCTTACGTAAATGTCAACACCGGTAGTCTGTCCACCTCTCCCAAGTATGCAACAGTTCGATACCAACCCTTCTGAAATTAGATACCAAATTAATCACATTAAATATATCAAGTATAATTTATAGGAGAAATGAAAGTTTGGATATATTTTTAATTGTTCTCAATTGATTAAGTTGCATATATGCATACCTTGAGAGCAGTCACAAATTTGGACTTTTTATTTCTGATAGTCTTCAAATCAGTAAATCCAAGCAAAGGAGAAGTCATTACATGATCTCTATCATTTTCTTGTTGTAAAACATCGTTGAATTGTTCCAGACTGTAAATTAAATAAGATTAATTATAAATTAAAAGGACAATTTCTAACTCTTTTTTTTAGCTAATTGCAAAAACACCCCTCGTGCTTTACCTAACTATCAAAAATAAATTTTTATTAGCAAAAAAGCCCCTTGAGTGTTCCTTTTTTATTAGAAAAAAATCCATTTGACATAAATCATAGAGAGGTATTTGTCAATTATTTAAGCGAACTTGGGGGTTATTGTTAAATTTTTAGGTTAAGAGGGGTGTTTTTGGCTTTTTGCATCCTTTGGTGGGGTATAATTGTCATCTCAGCTTCAGAAGAGTTTTTTTGCTAATAAAAAATAAGTACATGGGGGGTTTTGCTGATAAAAATAACACGGGAAGGTTTTTGATATTTAGGCAAACCACAAGGAGTGTTTTTGCATTTCACTCCTTTCTTTTTAAGGAAAAGATAAATCAATCTTTAATTTTGACATACGTGATTTTGTATATGCGCACATAAGCTTTTTCCTTGTAATTCCTTTGCAAATCAAGGAAAGCAACACCTCCAGGTCCCCATGTAGTTGATTGATTATAGCCAAAGAACATACGGTGAGGAACAGTCATCCATTTTGTATCTTTTGGTAGACTTTTATCCCTACTACCTTTTCCAGGCCTCTTCATGCCTTCAACCTATATATAAATTTAAATAAAAGTTTAATTTGAGATCCATCAAATGTTAAAATTGACCTATTGAATTTATATACAATTGTATGAGGTGAACGTGGAATTGAAGTTAAAAGACTTACCTGCCCCCCTTGTATATAACAATAGAATCTTTGCCTATTCATATTTGATCCATATGAAGCATACCAAACAAATGTCTTTCGTAGCTTCCATGTTGTTTGCACTGCATTCGTACTTACACACAATATAACAATGTAATAGAATGAGAAACAAATTTTTGTATTCATTTTTCCTTTCTTTCTTCTTCTTCTATTTGACGTGTAATTTGATTGAGGGGAAACAAATTTAAATGTATCATTTGAATAAGCTTGGATAAGAGGTATTAATGTTTTGTAGCATCCTTAAAGAATGTTTGCCTATTAATGTTGTAGATAGAGGTAAATTTAACAATGAGATTAGATCATTTAATGTGTAATATAGAAAAGAGCCAAGTGGCTAAATTTTAATGCGAGTGTGATCGATCGGAGCCAATTTCAGAAAGGCCAAAATGAGAAATAGAAATTACAAAAAGGCCAAAGCCTTTCTTTTCTCTTTATTTTTAATATAAAAAATAAAGAAATAACTAAAACCCTTAACTCTAAAACTTAAACACAATTCCTAAATTCAAATTCAAACTCTCTCAACTCTCTCATCTCTCTCAACTTCTCCATTCCAAATTTTTCCCAAGAATTTCACAAATTAGAGATGGCACATGCAATCAGAGATGATGGGGGATAGAAGGAACGAAGGAGAATGATCATTCGTTTGGTGTAAGTTTCGCCGCTTCTTTTCTTCTCCGATCTGATTTCTGTATTTTTACGCGTTTTTGGCATTTGGCGTTTGGGGTTTTCAAATGCCAAACGCCATGAAGATGTTCATGGCATTTGGCGTTTGGGGTTCCCAAATGCCAAACGCCATGAAGATGTTCATGGCGTTTGGCAAATGTCAAATTGACATTTGGCATTTGACATTTGCCAAATGTCAAAATCAGTGAATAAATCTTTTTTTTAAATAATGGCTTTTTTGAATTTTTTAAGTTTTTAATGGTCATTTTGTAATTTAAACTTTCAAATATGGCCTATTAGATAAAGATTCAGAAGATGATAAAGAAGAAAGGAAATTGAAAGAAGGAAATCCCAAATTGAAAGAAATCCCAAATTGAAAGAAGTAATCCCTAAATCACTCAATTAACAATCAGCGTACATTGAAGGGCAGAAGAGTAATTTCGCATATATATCAGTTTTTATATTTAATTTGACACCGACTTAAATGTTGGTTAAGTTAGTTATAGCTGTTAGAAATATTTCTATATATACTGTTGTAATTAGCAAGTAGGATACACAATTTTTCATTCATTTTATTTTCAGTTCTCAAGTTCATAAATCTCTCTGTAAATTTCTATACAAACAATATATACAAGTTTATTTTTCTTCATAAATGTACAATATCAGATTCAATATGGTATCAGCAGAAAATTAGATTCATCTCCAAATTCCGCTGCAGATCTTCTCTATTTCTTCTCGTTCTTCCTCCATTTCTTCTCAAAGATTCAGATCTTCAATCAGCTTCACAATATTTCAATATTCCAGTCATAGCCGCATCACAATATTTCAATATTTCAGTCATAGCCGCATCACCAACACTCAAGATTCTGCCTTCCCGATCATCAATATTTCAAGATTGTTAATATCAAGAAAACAGATATCAACTACACATCTTTCATTATCAGATTTTTCTCATTTCCAGATTCCAGATTCAGAAACAGGTTCACTCTTTCTTTCTCATTTTTTTTTTTACTCTTTACCCATATCTATATCCAATAAACTCACATGTCTACACCATCACAAATTCCGCCCCAGATCACCTCTAATCCCACCAGAAATCAAATTGAGGATCCTACAAGCCCCTATTTCCTTCACCCTGCGGATGGCCCAGGATTGAAGTTAGTTTCTGAACCTTTGACAGAAACCAACTATCAATCTTGGAGTCACTCCATGATTCTTGGTTTAAAAGTAAAAATTAAGATTGGATTCATAGACTGCTCTCTTCCTAAGCCTACAGAAGACCCAATAATGATAAACACTTGGGAAAGAAATAACACTATTGTAGTTGCTTGGATTTTCAATGCTATCTCTAAAGACATTAATTCCAGCATTAGATATCATTCTATTGCCTCTGATTTATGGAGAGAATTGGAAGAAAGATTCATGCAAGGCACTGGCCCTAGACTATTTTCTATTAGAAGAGATGTGGCTCAGCTAACTCAAGGGACTGATACTGTTAACACTTACTTCACCAAATTGAAATCTTTATGGGATGAGATTCAAAATTGCAGGCCAGAATGCACCTGTCACAAATTAGATTCTTATTTTCAACATGAACAGTTGATGACATTCTTGATGGGACTCCAGGATTCTTTCTCTAATATAAGCTCTCAAATCCTAATCATGGACCCTCTCCCACCACTGAACAAGGCCTTATCATTGATTATTCAAGAAGAACAAAAACTTTTCTTAAGATCCTCCACAAAAGAATCCCCTCTCCAAAATTCTTTGGCATTCTCTGTCAAAAACTCTACTTCTTATCAACCTGCCAGACCACCCTCCAATTCTTTTTCAAGGCCACCTTTCTCACAAACCCCTAGACCACCTACTTCATATTCCAACCAACGTCCCACTTTCCCCCCTGCTAATCAACCTACCACCTTTAGACCTTCTTTCAATAATCAGTTCAAAAGAAAGGACAGGCCCTTTTGCATTCACTGCAATATGGCAAGCCATACAATTGATACTTGTTTCAAGATACACGGTTTCCCACCTGGCTACAGACCACCCTTCCCAAGACAAACCAATCCCACAGCTAATCAATTTCATTCTACCATACCTGATTCCACTCAACAAACTGGTATGCAAGACTTTATCAAAAACCTGAAACCAGACCAATACTCTTACTTGTCCAACCTATTTTCTACACAACAACAGACACAGCAAATGCTTCCTCAGACAGGTGACACTAATTCAACCACATTCAATGTTACTACTCTTTCAGGTACCATTTTATCTAATATTTTACAGTCTGACACACTTAAATCAAATTGTTGGGTTATAGACTCTGGAGCACCCAATCACATCTGTACTGACATCAAGCTATTTCACACAATCACTCCCACTCTTAATACCACTGTTTCACTACCAAACAATACTATCATACCAGTCTACTTCATTGGGAACATCACACTTAATCCACATATCAGATTAACTAATGTTCTTTACATTCCCACTTTTAAATTCAATTTATTATCTATTAGTTCTCTTTTACATAACATGAACTATACTATCAATTTTCAGAAAACTAACATGTACATACAGGACTTAAACACCAACCAGAGGATTGGTCAGGGTAACTTACTTGCTGGTCTTTACATCCTGCATTCAGATTCTCTTCCTGCTCCATTAGTCCCTGCTGCCTGCAACACAGTTTCAATTAGTTTATGGCACAATAGATTAGGTCACCCCTCTTTTCAGAGGTTATCTGTACTTAAAAACTCTCTCAATATTTCTGATGTAAATACACATGATCATGCACATTGTGAAATATGTCATCTTGCTAAACAGAAAAGACTCCCTTTTCCTTCTAATAATAATTTTACTGATTCTGCCTTTGATCTTATACACTGTGACACATGGGGTCCTCATCATATCCCCTCTCATTCTGGTCATAGATACTTTCTTACACTTGTTGATGATCACACTCGTTTTACTTGGATTTATCTCATGCATAGAAAATCAGATGCTACTTTTCTTATTCCTAAATTCTTAACTATGATCCAAACTCAATTTAATAAAACTATCAAACAATTCAGATCTGACAATGCTCCAGAATTTACTTTCACTACATTATTTTCTAAATTAGGTATTATGCATCAATACTCATGTGTTCAAACTCCTCAACAAAATTCAGTGGTTGAGAGGAAACATCAACACTTGCTAAATATAGCAAGGTCATTGATGTTTCAATCTTACCTTCCCATTGAATTCTGGTCTGAGGCTATTATGACCTCTGTCTACCTAATGAATAGAATCCCCTCCCCTTTACTTCAAAATAAAAGTCCCTATGTTCTTCTGTATGCTAAACCTGTTAACTACAACTTTTTAAGAACCTTTGGCTGCCTTGCCTATGCCTCCACTCTTCATGATCACAGGACTAAATTTCAACCTAGAGCTAGAAAGTGTATTTTTTTGGGTTATTCCCCTGGAGTGAAGGGTTACAAATGCTTAGATACTTCATCTAATGAATTATTTTTATCCAGGGATGTTATATTCCATGAATCTATCTTTCCATTCAAGGATAACCCCCCTGCACCATCTTTTCATGATTCCATTCCTCCTTTTCCCCCTACTGATGACACATTCTCTTACAATTCCCTTCCCACTCAATCTCCAATACATACTTCCTCCTTGCCTGCTCATCCCTCACTCACCACTACACCCCCCTCCCCCCCCCACACAAACAGTCCCACTCCCCAACCTTCCCTTAGAAGGTCTTCCAGACCAACTACAACCCCAGCATATCTACAGGACTACCACTGCAATATTATTTCTACCCCATCTACATCCACTCCTTTATACCCTCTCTCTTCTGTTATAGATTACTCTACCCTCTCTACATTATATACTGCCTTTATTTCTAACATTTCTCAAGTTTTAGAACCTCATTCATATAAACAAGCCATTAAGTTCCATGAATGGGTTAAGGCCATTCAAGAGGAACTTCAGGCCATGGAAAACAACTCTACCTGGACAATAACTTCCCTTCCAGCCAACAAGCAACCCATTGGCTGCAAATGGGTTTTTAAAACAAAACATAACCCTGATGGCTCCATTGAAAGACACAAGGCTAGGCTTGTAGCAAAGGGTTTTAGTCAACAAGAAGGGGTGGACTACATAGACACTCTTTCCCCTGTTGCCAAGTTGGTCACAGTAAGAGCTCTACTTGCTCTATCAATGGCCAACAATTGGACTTTACATCAACTTGACATCAATAATGCTTTTCTAAATGGGGACTTACAAGAGGATGTTTACATGGAACTACCTAAGGGTTACACTCCTTCATATCCCACCAACTCTACTCACTTAAGACAGGTATGTAAGTTGAACAAATCAATTTATGGGTTGAAACAAGCTAGTAGGCAGTGGAATCATAAGTTAAATGAAATCCCTACTACTTGGGGGGGGGTGGGGGGGGGGGGGGGTGGGGGGGGGGGGGGGTGGGGGGGGGGGGGGGTGGGGGGGGGGGGGGGTGGGGGGGGGGGGGGGTGGGGGGGGGGGGGGGTGGGGGGGGGGGGGGGTGGGGGGGGGGGGGGGTGGGGGGGGGGGGGGGTGGGGGGGGGGGGGGGTGGGGGGGGGGGGGGGTGGGGGGGGGGGGGGGTGGGGGGGGGGGGGGGTGGGGGGGGGGGGGGGTGGGGGGGGGGGGGGGTGGGGGGGGGGGGGGGTGGGGGGGGGGGGGGGTGGGGGGGGGGGGGGGTGGGGGGGGGGGGGGGTGGGGGGGGGGGGGGGTGGGGGGGGGGGGGGGTGGGGGGGGGGGGGGGTGGGGGGGGGGGGGGGTGGGGGGGGGGGGGGGTGGGGGGGGGGGGGGGTGGGGGGGGGGGGGGGTGGGGGGGGGGGGGGGTGGGGGGGGGGGGGGGTGGGGGGGGGGGGGGGTGGGGGGGGGGGGGGGTGGGGGGGGGGTTTCAATAGCCAAATAATTATGAGATGTGATATTCTACTAATGGAATAATATTTTTTTTATACAAACAAATATATATAAAGAGCAATTTTAATTAGGTTGCTTCATAGAAGTTAACAGCGATTAGTCACCATCTCTAGAAAACCATTCAGGAGTATTTAAACCATTCTTCAGTTTAATGTAATTATACTAACAATCCTTCATGGTTGGAAATTACTCAAACTCCCATGAGGCATTGAATTCATACAATTACCCCGTTACGGAGTTAATTTCTTACGACACATGTTGATATAAAAAAAATATTTATTCATGAAATACCCTTTGATATGATTTTTATAAAATTTTAAAAAAGTTACATAAACTACCCTAAGGTTTAATATATTTACACATACCACCCTCTGATAGGTACACATTTTACGCCCGAAGTGCGACGGAAAGAGGGGAAAAGGTGGTGGCGTGGGGGTGGGGTGGGTTCTGTAGGGGTATGGCAAAGAGGATGGTGGAGGTGGGGTGGGGACGGGGTTAGGTTTTTCTATTTTTTATTTAACTTGAATTAAATTTAATATATTTATTTTATTAAAAATATAATATAAGTAAGTTTCTAGGTAGATCAATAAGATTTTCTATTTATGTTCATAATATTATTTGACTTTTTATTTATTTATTTTAAATATTATCAATTGATCAATGAGGTCTAGAGGGAGAGGGTGAATCGACCTCTAAATCTTTTTAAACCATTACTAAGAAAAGGTCAAGTAAGTAGTTCACTGAGCTGTTATACAAAACAATTGAATAGCGGCACACGAATTGTATAATTAAGAACTATGTTGGTTTTCAAAATCCCAAAATAATTTAATGAAAAGATGAGAGCTGTATTATTACATTTGCTCCACACAACATATTCATAATAATACTTGATGTGAAATGAATTATTATTTCACTTTACATTTAAACAAGAAAAAGTACTATATACATAAGTCAAACAGAATTTTAGAAAGCTACAAAATCAATCAACTCATTTTCTTTAGGAGAACGTGTTTCTTTGGGGGAGGAATAAACGAGTTTAAGCACGATAAAATGTACCTTATGAAAGTAAGTAAAATTCATTTTAAGTTATTGTTTTTAGGAATAGTGGATAATTGATAAAGTTAAGTATATTTATTAACATACTTTAGATGTTAGAGCCAGAAAAACACAATGCACAGATAAGTATTAAACAATTTAGAGATAAAAATACAAATAAAAACCGGGACAAAAAATCTGAAGGCAAAATCAGTCTTTTCATGAAATGAAATGGATGGTCTTCTGTTTCTATTCATGCTTTCTTCCATTTTTTTTGGGTATTTTTACAATTAAGAATTAGGTTAATTAGCTTTCTAATTGGGATACATAATTATTTAGTTAAGATATAATTACGATAAATATATTATTTGTATAGATATACACTGTATTTGAACTTTAAAATTGGTGATAAAAATATGATTTACTGACTTAATTTATGATGACTTTTATTCTGTGAGAGATATAATTCATGAATTGAATATAAGTTTAAGTCAATATGATCCGTTAAACAACCAAATTCGATAATATACATATATATATATATTAATTAATACTATAATATGTTATCATAAATTGAACAACAACTGAGTTGAAATTTCATCAATGATTTTATATTTAAGCATGTTTTTACCTAGCAATATGAATAATTCCACATTAATATATATTCCATCATTTTTTTAATGTTAATTGTTAAAAAAAAATTGAACTAAGTGGTTAAACGTGTGGAGAGTTAATTTAATGTGAGGAGTCCAGTGAATATGAATTTTTTTTGAACATATAAGCTAAGTTGAATGAAAATGTGACGTTAACGAACATGTTGTATAAGAAAATATATGGTAAAATTTGAAAATTAAAATATTCATGGATTAAAAAAAATCGGAATTCAACCAAATCAGGATCCAAATTTTCAATTTAAAATAAAATCTGATCCGAAATAAATAAAATTTGATTTAGGTCAAGGATAAGGTATAAATAATGTTACGTTTTTTTTAAAAAAAAATTCCAAAATTTCGGGGCTTTTCCAACTCAAAAGTCCACTCTGATTCAGAGTGGACTTTTACCAATTCAAGATCCCCTCAAGTTCATAGAAATTTTCATTTTGCAATAAGTCTACTTACTGCCAAAAAAAGAATACTATAAAAGCGGTCTTGATTTGCTTTGCACAATGGAAGAAATAGTAGTGCATAAGATCTTACTTAGAAAATGTTGTCAAGTTTATATGTCTGTATACTGAGTATGTTTTTCTGTTTGTGCATTGATGCTCAAACAGAATTACAAAACAATAGTAGTGGTACTACATTAGTTAACGTTGGTGTAGTTCTTGATTTGGATTCACTGGTCGGTCGTATAGGAATGACTAGTTTGTCCCTAGCTCTATCTGATTATTATTCAATCGACAGAAATTTCAGTGCAAAAATTGTTCTTCATGTAAGGGACTCAAATGGGCAAATAATTGATGCTGCAGCTTCTGGTATGCGTATATATCCGTTCCCTTGTGTGTTAATTTTATGACTTCGTCAACTTGATAGGATAATCAATTTTTAGGATGTTAGTACTTTAATTGTTAATACTATAATTTAATTCCTTATCTTGATCTAATGATTGTCTCCAAATGCATACATTCTGCAGTATTTTCACAATTAAGATTGGAAGAAAATCTCATCTACTCTAATATGCATTACATTAAGCATAAGGTTCCATATACATAGCTGCTGAAGAGAGGCCTCCCTTTGTAATCATCGTATTTTTTCTAGTCCTTTCACAACCAAAGACACATGATTGAAAAATAAATTATGGAATCAACTCAAGTTTCTCGTTTTTAATTGTTATGATCTTAATTAAAGGGTATGAAGCAGTGATCCCACATCGAATTTTTTTAATTGGATACTGATATAGGGTTTACATGGACTTGGATTTTTCTACTTTATTAGCTAGCTTTTGGGGACTTCTCCCAATATCATAA
This sequence comes from Penstemon davidsonii, assembly GCA_034814905.1. Classification (NCBI taxonomy): domain Eukaryota; kingdom Viridiplantae; phylum Streptophyta; class Magnoliopsida; order Lamiales; family Plantaginaceae; genus Penstemon; species Penstemon davidsonii. Next base: position 30,602,601 of record JAYDYQ010002533.1, on the reverse strand, counting down.
CAGCTGGTATAAAAAGAAACCACCACATTCTTAGTCATGCACATGGTCCTTTGGTTACAGAAGTGTGATGGAATGTTGTGATCTTAATTGAAATATATGAGACTTTTACCCCACATATAGATAGTTGGTATATTGATGTGTGATTTATATGAACTTAAACTCTCCTAATTCAGTAGTTAACTTTCAGGGTAGAGTTTTCCCACACCCACTCGAGCTTAATTTTGACAAACATTATTGGCTTATTGTCTTGATTTTTTTTGGCAAGAATCTCTAAAAGAAATTCATAGAAATATGAGATAATTTACTTATTTTCTAAAAACATCTCAGAGAAAATCTGAAAATTTTCAGAGAAAAACATAACAGAGGAAAGTTACTTATTTTATTCAAGACAATAATTATAGACATTTCTTATTTTTCTTCCTCTATTGACAAATCATATTTTTTCATGCCAATTTCTTCTATTTCGTTTGAATTCGGGACCTAATTGAAAAATCAACATACGTGATTTTTTTTCTTCCGTCAAACGACGATGTACAATTCAACACTCATTTTGCTTGGTTTTCACCTTTAAGTTGTTCTTCGTAGCATCTATGTGAGAAATGTATTTTATAATAGTAGTCAATATAAAACTAATTACTTTAAAATTAAAAAACAAATTCGATCTAGTCTAAAAAAATTTAAAAAAATATTCAATATTAATCAATTACATTAGAACGTGTGTATTATATATTAGAATAATACACACGCAAATACATGACTATGTAATACACATGCAAACATATGACTAAAAATAAATCAAAATACTCAAATTAGAATGTATTAGTTAATTAATAAAAATATTGTTGAATATAAGTTTAGAAATAAGTCGTTCCGATAAAATCTTATATAAAATTCAGAAGAATATAATCTTATTTCATCAAATCCGCAAAAATTCAATCTTATAGAAAACCTCCTAAAAAGTCTATCATAAAAATTGAGATTTGAGAACTCGCCTTATTTATTTATATATTTACTTTTTATAATTATTGTTTGTCATGAGCGGTGAGTTCTCCTTTTCTTTTGGGATAATTACCCACATCTGCCCCTGAGGTTTGCTTAAATTACAGAAAAATGCCTATGATTTCAATAATTCGCAATACCTCCTCTGTTGTTAAGTTGTTAAAAATATGAACGGTGAGCACCCTTACTTTTTTTCTTTCTTTCTAAAATTCATAAAATATTTCCTTATTATGTTGTAAAAGACATAAATTTTTTAAAAAATGGTTAAATATTTATTATTTCTTCCACTACAATAATAATTTATTTATTTATTTATATTAGTTCTAAAGTTATCAATTTTATTTTATTTTATTGAATATTTGATTATTTAAGATTATAAGGACACGACTTCAAGTTTATTTTAATTATCAAAAAAAAAAAAAAGTTTATTTTAATTATATACATCTCTCCTAAAATTTTATCTATAGTAAAGTTAATATTGACTAGGGTAAAATGGGCATTCACTTCTTCGTTAGGGAGCGGGCAACCGGGCATGAGATGGGGTTGCCCGCGGTGCTCGGTTGGAGACGGAAATTGGAGGGTCGGGCATGAGGGGATTGGGCAGTGGCGGGGGGCTAGGCGGCGATGAGGGCAACTGGGCGGTCATTGATTGACCGCCCAGTTGCCCGCGGGTGACGCGCGTTTATTTTTTTTGGTTTATATGTTATATATATATAAATTAATTGTTGTTGATTTCAGTTCTTATGTGCTCTAATTTGCTGGTTGTTGATTTAATTTGGTGAGATTTGAATTAATTTGGTGGAATTCAAAGTTGGTTTCTTCCTTAAACCACTACTGTACGTACGTGAAGTTGTGGTGGGGAAGATGAGTAATTTCCACATTCAGCCCCAGGTTTTGTTACTGGTCAAAATCACCCATAAACTTTCAGTTTTGCTATTATTTTTATTGTTATTGTTATTATTATTATTATTATTAAATTAGAGTGGGGAAGTTGTGAAATGAAATTAAATGGAAATAAATTGATATTCGGTTAGAAATGAGTTTATAGGTGGGTCGAAAGGGCAATCAAGTGGGTAAAATGAGGGTCAAAAGGGCAAGAGAGCAAGAGGGCAAGACCTTCGGTTGGAGGTGGCTTACGTTTTTTTTTTTTCTTTCCTTCTTTGGTCTCTACTTTAGCAACATGTCTTCGTTGACTCTAATTGCATTTGAATGGTAATTAGCTCCACAACTATATAGTTAGCTGCAAATTAACCATCAACAATTTCATATGAGGTTTTTTTTTTAAATAATTAACATTTCAATACCACCAAATTATAAAAAAGGTTTTTCAAATAAATGTGATAATTTACCCCCTGTGTTATGATAAATATTTACCTCTCGTGTTACAATCACACTTTTCATGCCACTCTCAATCTCGGCAACACTCATTCGGCTAAAGAAGGTAAATTGCTTCTTTATAATTTTCACATGGGGGTAAATGCTCTTTTTCAAATTAAAGGGATAAATTGAACATTATTCATTTCACCTAAATTTGGATTAGCTCTATATTTTTTTATCTGATTTCCTACTAGATCTAATTGTTCTAATGACCATTTCATTGATTGCTAGCTAATTATTCATATGAACCATCTTAAACCGATGCAGCTCTCAGTTTATTAAAGGATGTACAAGTTGATGCAATAATTGGTCCTCAAAAATCTGCACAATCAACCTTTGTGATTGGCCTTGGAAATAGAACAAACGTTCCAATCATCTCATTCTCTGCAACAAGTCCTTCTATTTATCCTCAAACTCCTTATTTTGTTCAGTCAACCATAACTGATGATGCCCAAGTTGGTCCCATTGCTGCCATTGTTAAATACTTTCGTTGGACTCAAGTTATTCTTATACATGAAGAATCAGATTACGGAGACGACATATATCCCTACCTAATGAATGCACTGCAAGACGTGAATGCCCGCGTTTCATACAGAAGCATAATTCCTGTCGCAGCGACCGATGATTTCATGCTTGAAGAACTATATAAGATGAAAACTATGCAGATAAGTGTGTTTGTGGTTCATATTTCAAGTTCTCTTGCCTCTAAATTATTTCTCAAAGTGAAGGAAGCCGGAATGATGAGAGAAGGTTATGCGTGGATTGTAACTAGTGGGGTGATGGATTTACTTTTCTCATTGGATTCACATGTTATCGAGGCGATGAAAGGAGTTCTAGGTGTAAAACCTATGATCCCAAATTCTCGAAAGCTCAGTTCCACTGCTAAAAGGTGGAAAAAGAAGTTCATTCATGAAAATCATGGCTTTCCACAAGCAGAGTTTGGCCTATATGGTATTTGGGCATACGATGCCATGTGGGCATTGGCTATGGCTGCTGAAAGAGTTCAATTCAAAGAGCAAATTAGTTCTTTGCAGAACACAAGTACAAATCTATTTGATGTTGAAATATCAAAAACAGGACCAAGCCTTCGACAGGCCTTATCGGAGGTTACATTTCAGGGACTTGGTGGAGAGTTCCATCTTGTTAATGGAAAACTAGAATCTTCGTATTTTCAAATACTAAATGTGATTGGGAAAGGAGAGAGTGAGGTAGGTATATGGACACCTGATGATGGAATCTTAAGTGAAAGAGATGTGAACGTTACTAGTTCTTCGAGTAAAATGTTGAAGAATATTGTGTTTCCTGGAGACTCTATAGTTGTGCCGAAAGGATGGGAGGTTCCGGTCAGTGTTAAGAAACTTAGAGTTGGAGTGCCATTAGCTGCTGGTTTTATAGAGTTTGTTAAAGTAGGAAAAGACCCTCAAACTAATGCTTCAAAAGTTAGTGGATTCTACATAGATATGTTTGATGCGGTCATGGCGGCTCTGCCATATGTTGTGCCATATGAGTATGTTCTGTTTGAAACATTTAATGGATCGTCAAGGAGCTACGATGAGATGTTGTCTCAAGTTTATCTCCAGGTAAAAATCATACCCAAGAATGCTAATCAACTTTGATTTGATTGATTTTTAGCCTATTTCTCATCACACTGTTTTCGTGTTTGTTTTGGTTGATGTTTTAGGAATATGATGCTGCTGTGGGGGACTTTACCGTCACAACAAAAAGATTAAATTATGTTGATTTCACTCTACCATTTGCTCCAGGTGGGATAACTATGATAGTGAAAATCGAAGATAAAAACATCTGGTTTTTCTTGGACCCATTTCAGAAAAGTTTATGGTTAACTACTATGGCCCTCTTTATTTTCACCGGTGTCGTCGTGTGGATTCTTGAACATAGGTTGAACAATGCATATAGGGGCCCCACTGCACAACATGTTGGACTGATTTTCTATTTTCCCTTTATGTCAGTAGTTTATGCACAGAGTGAGTTCCCTTCTTCTTCATTAAGTCAAAGATCATTCATTAGATTTCCCATTATATATATTATTGTGCTTCATAATAATGTCATTAATTAATTTATATATACAATTGCAGGGGAAATAATAGTGAGCAATTTGGCTCGGCTTGTTGTAGTTGTGTGGATGTTTGTTGTGCTGATATTGAACTCAACATACACAGCAAACCTCTCAGCAAGACTAACATCAGAAAGTCTTCAACCAGGTATGCCGCAACATGATTATGTTGGATGTCGCAAAGGCTCTTTCATTGTTAACTTCTTGCAAGAGCAGGGATTCGACAAGTCCAAGATCATGACTTACGATTCTGTGTTGGATGTTGATGAAGATTTGTCAAAAGGAAGTAAAAAAGGTGGCATATCGTCTTTTTACTCTGTGAAGCCTAATGCAAATCTCTTCTTATCCAAGTTCCCCAATAAGTACAGAACAATTGGCAAAACTATTTCTACTGAGGGGTTTGGTTTTGTAAGCTTCTTCTTTTCTTTTCAAGACATACACAATTCATTTTTATCATTATCTCATAATAAATTATTTTCATTCAACAGGCTTTTGAAAAGGGATCACCATTAGTTGCTGATGTTTCTCGCGCGGTGATCAAGTTGACAGAGAACCACAAGTTATCGGAAATTGAGGAGCGATGGATGAACAATAAATTAAATAATGGACCGGATAGCTTTAAAAAAGCTACATTGACGAATTTTGCAGCACTTTTTGGCATTACTGGGGGAATTACTACAATTTGCCTTCTCGTTTTTATGGCCGCTTTTTTGTACAAGAACAGAGATTTTGTTCAGAGAATCATCTCAAACTCTAGTGAAACAAGTTGGTCAAAAGCTCGCGCGATATGCAAACACTTTGATCAAAGAGATCCCGACTCTTTCCGCTCAAGTAAGTACCAAGAAGAAGATGGATCACCAAATAAAACGGGAAATCCTCGTTCTAGCACAGTGGTTCCCGTATCAACCATGGACTCGAATGATGAAAATGGCGACATTAGTCCAAAGTCAGAACACGCACTTGTACCAAACCACCAAATAAGATCAACTGATCACCTGGATATCATCACAAATGTGTAGGTTGTTTAAGTAAATGTCATTGACAAATGTACTATTGTAAAATTTTATCATAAAGTGATGAACATGTAAATAATATCAAAACTTGAGCGTTAGGATAAGATTGTTTATAAGACTTGGTTTGATTATGAGTATTCCATCACAAGGTAAATACATGTATATACATATTTTATTATTGATCCCTAATGTACATTCACAAGTATGTTGTATTTGCATTTGTGAAACTTAGTTTAAGCTGCCAAAATTTGGCTATAAACTCATTACTTATTTAATACGACTTAGGTTAGTGTTTTTAGTACCAATTAATGCTAATTTATTTGCCTAATGCGAGTATAGGTACATCTCTGTTCTATACACTCATTTGCCTTTCTCATGCCAAGGACCTCATGGAAAGTTATCGTTCTCTTAATATGAAAAAACCTAGGATCTCCATCAATTCAAGAAGGTATATTGAGGTAAAATGTTATTTGCTCGTAGTTACTTATACTTCCTCCTTCCCTTTTCATTTGCTCCCTTGAGTTTCGGCATGAAATTTTAGGTAAAAGTTGAATCGGTTGAACTTTGAGGCATCCTTACATTTATCTATTATTTATATACATATAAAAGTACGGATTGGTCAAGAAATTTTCTTTCCTTTTTTGTGATGACTAATATATCCCTACTTAACATTTTTGGTGATGACTAATATACCCCTACTTAAATGATAAATAAAATAATTGAATAATCATACTTCTACATGAAAAAGAAGTCTACTTTAATATAAACAATGTTGTATCAAAATAATAGTAAATACAATAAAATAATTGAATAATCATATTTCTACATGAATAAGAAAACTACTTTAATTTAAACACTATTGTATCAAAATAATTACTATCTTCGATATTCATTAAATAATTACTATATTCGATATTCAGTATTTGTTGTCGACAAAGACGGTCTTTGTTGTCATACATAAAATTGCATATTTGATCCACCAACTATAGAATCACAACAAACATATTAAGACTTAATTTCATTATATTCGGCCTCATTTTCTTATCATTCAATAAAATAGGTTAAATTAACAAAAGAAAGTAAAATCGACTAAAATTGAGTTAAACTGCATATAATGGGAGAATTGATTAACAAATTGGATAGAATCGACTAAAATTGGGTCAAACCGGGAAGAATATGTGAATTGATTAACAAACGAGATAAACTACAAAAACGGGTGAAATCGGTGTTAACAAAAAAAAAAGGGAAAATTTAGTATAATAGTGGTGAAATCGATATCTCTTCAAAAAAATTTAAGAAATTATCACACAAAGAACCTTGGAAACTTTAAATAACCTCAAAAAGAAAAAAATTGCCACGAACATGCTATATGACTAATAAAATGTACTATTTAGTTAACTGCAAAACTAATAATTAAAAAAAGTCAAAACAGGAATGGTGAAATCGGTGAAAATGGGTAAAGTTCGATTAAAAAATATATGATAAAAATGATAAAATCAATAAAAAATGGGTTAGATAAAAGAAAAACGAGTTAAAGCAGAAAAAGTAGTGCAATTGATAACAAAACATGGTGAACCGGCAAAAAACGGCTAGAACTGGTAAAAACTGAATGATATCAGCTAAACACGGGATAACAAGAAGAAAAAAGGATCAACTCGATAAAAGAACAAGAACAAAAAGATGTGTTAACAAAAAAAAAAAAAAAAAGATGAGTTAAATTGGCAAAAAGAAAAGGGTGAAATAGGTGAGAAAAAAGGTTAAATCAACATAAAAAGAAATAAAATCGACTAAAATTGGATTACATGAAGAATGGGTGAATTGATTAACAAATGAGATAAAATCAACTAAAATTGGTTTAAACAAAAGAGAGTGGATGAATCGATTCATAAATGGGATAAACCACAAAAAACGGGTGAAACCGGTGAAAGAACGAGTTAAACTAACAAAAAAATTGGTAAACACAGTGTAAAAGCGAGTGAAATCGATAGTTCTTTGGAAAGCACTTAAGAAATTATCACTTATTAAAGAACCTCAAAAACATTATAAAACCTAACAAAAATATGCCATGTTCGTGCTATATGAATAAAAAAAAGTACTTCTACTATTTAGTTAACTAAAAATTTGGCTTAAGCCAAATAAAGTCAAAACATAGAAATGATTAATATCGGTGAAACATATGAAATTCGATTAAAAATATATGATACACAAAATGGTAAAATCAAATGGAACATGTGTTAGATAGAATAATGAGTTAAAGCAAAACAAAAATGTTGCAATTGATAAAACTACGGTGTAAACGTGTAAAACTGGTAAAAAAAATTGATATCAGCTAAACACAGGATAATAAGACAAAAAAGGATCAAATCGAAAAAAGAACAAAAGAAAAATAAATGAGTTAAATTGGCATAACAGTGTGAAATATGTGAGAAAATAGGTTAAATCATCAAAAGAATAAGCAAAATCGACTAAAATTGAGTTAAATCAAAGAGAATGTAGGAAATGATTGACAAGTAGGATGAAATTAACTAAATTTGGGTTAAACCGGGGATAATGGGTGAATTGATTAACAAATGGATAAATCACAAAAACATTAAATCGGTGAAAGAACGGGTAAAATAACAAAAACGAAATGGTAAACTCAATGTAAAAGCGGGTGAAATATTTCTTTGGAATTTCTTAAGACATTATATCACTTATTAAAAAACCTTAAAATATTATAGAACATCAAAAAATAAAATTATGTCACATTCGTGCTATATGAATAAAAAAAAGTACTATTTAATTAACTGAAAAACTTATAAATGGTTTAAGCCAAAAAAAATCAAAATATATAAATGGTTAAAACCGTTGAAAACGGGTAAGATGGTGCAATCGATAAAAAAAAATGGGGTAAAGTGGCAAAAGTCGGGTAAATCAGTAAAAAAGTGAATGATATTGAAAAAGGATCAAACCGATGAAATAACAAGAAGAAAAAATTGAATAAATAGACAAAAAAAAGGTGAAATAGGTGAGAAAATAGGTTAAATCAACTAAAATTGGGTTAAACCGGAGAGAATATGTGATGATTATCAAATGAGATAAACCACAAAAATAGATGAAATTGGTGAAATAACGGGTTAAAATAACAAAAAATAAATGGCAAGCTCAATGTAAAAGCGGATGAAATCGGTGACAGAATAAGCTAAAATAACAAAAATAAAATATAAACTCGGTGTAAAAGCGGGTTAAAATCGATAAAATAGGTTCACTCGACAAAATTGAGAAAAATTGGTAACATCGGGTCAAATTGGTTAAAAAATGGATTAAGTATGTAATTGAAAATGAATGAATTCAGTAAAAGACATGTATAACCGGTAAAACTGATGAAATTGATAAATAAAAAAGGGGTTACAGTAAAAATGGTTTAGATGAAAATATCAAGGTCAAGAAAAAAAATTGATGTTGTTCATTCGTTCAAATGATAAGTTTAGAATAATATTTGTATAGACATGTAGTTTTAGGCTAGAAATACTTAGTAATTATAGTTCATTTTTTATTTTCAAGTTTTTGATTTAGGTATTTATGATCTCAACTTTAATTTCTTTGTAACAACATAATAATTAAGTGATTTAGTAAAAAATAACTGAGAAAATTAGTTAGTCACGTGCAATGCACGTGTACTTTTCTAGTGACCTTAAAAGTAGTGATACAAAATTAGTGGTGTCAAATTATTACTTTATTCAAAATAATACTTTTCAGAAAAATAATTTCATATTATGAAAGGGAGTGTTGTTTCGGGACATCCCAAAAAGAAAATAGAAACAAAAATAAAAAAAGACGGAGAGTATGTGATAGGCTCATCTGTTGAATAAAAGAAAAAATTCAAATTAATTGTCCATTACTCTCCACAACACATTAAGAAAAAAGTAAGAGCCTTTATGGATACTGATTCCTTCTGTTATTTGTATAATTGTATTTGTATAAACTCTCATGCATGTGTTATATAATTTCCCTAAACGGCCATTGCATTATTTAAGTAAGAGAAACTTTGTGATATTCACTTGCAAATTGTTGAAGTAAGATTCTATTGTATGCAAATGAAACGAAGTTTTTACTATATAGTTTTAACATTTTTTGTTTTACTAGGAAGATGCACGCGCTATTGATTTTTTTCCATACAATACGATGCACAAATATAGGTATTAACAGAAAAATTAAAAGTATCACAAAATTATATAAATAGAAATATTATTATAACTATAAAGTATTATAAATAATTTTATTTTCTATATAATTCATTTTAGACTTTATCAAAAACTATAATTTAGTAATATCTTGTGATTTATAATCTAACTATTATTTTTAAGTTTATTTTGCCTATGAAAACATTTTAGTTAGAATTGTACGTACAAGGTTAAGTCTTTTAACTTTGAATGTCTACTAATCTAACTACACTTCTTAGAGTCTAAATTCTTATGCTTTTTAAATTACATAGGGGTATTTTAATCCGCACAAAAAAGTTAAGAAATATTCATGTTTTTATAATAGTAGAATAGTATAGAATAGAATAGAATAGAATAAAATAGATATAAAGATAGAGATAGGGATAGAGATAGAGATAGAGATAGAGATAATGTTATGACGATGTTTGTACCATGAATTACAATTATCAAATAGTCTTTCGATGAACAACATTGCACCATCAACGTCATTAGTTCATCGACGACAATCAATAGTCTTTGGTACATGGCATATCGACGCAGTTATTCTTGCAGTAAATACTTCGCCGCCACACCAAATACAAAATTCCCCCCATTGTGCGATAGGCAGATCAAAACACACTAATGCATAAGTCGAGCACGACTTAGCTGACTGTAAGCAAATGTGGCCGAAATCAATGGAGAAGATCAGGGATGGATCCAGGATTCGAGGTTTTTGGGGGCGAGTTTATTAACGCACAAAACAGTGTATCTTGTCTTAAAAATAAGGAGAAATTTGTTTTTTTGGTACTACATGATAGACCACCTTGCAAATTTTGGTAACATTGGACACGAAAATGTAAATTTGACACCACAGTTTAAGTTTTTGTTGCAACTTGCATACCAAACCCCATTTTTCTCCGAAGTTAATGGCAATTTACCCCCTATGAAATGCATAATGTTCAATATAACCGATTTGAAAAAGAGCAATTTCAAGACAATAGACCATCCTTAACACAATTAATTAGTTGACCAAAAAAGAAATAAGAATAAAAAAAACATCTCTATCACAAATCTCAAGACTTCATTAAAAAGACTAATAAGCTTAGAAAATGATAAAAAGAAATATCCGCCAGAAAGTTTGAGGTTATTTAGACGAAGTTAAATATGAATGGTGTTTGTTTTGAGTCTAGGGGTTTATCGGGAGGTTTGGCTCTTTTATGGCCGAAGGATTTGCATGTTGTTTTGCAAAGTTTGTATTTTAATCATATTGATGTTGAAGTGTATATGAGGATGATTCTATTACTAGTTGGAGATTTACCGGGTTTTATGGGGATCCAGATTATACTCTTAGACACAGATCTTGGCAATTATTACGTAAAATGGCTACATTGTCAAACAGGCCTTGGCTTTGTGCAGGGGATTTTAACGCCATGCTATCAATTTCATAAAAAAGTAGTAGACATTTAGCTTCTTTTAGTGATATTCAAGACTTTAGCGAATGTTTACGGGATGCTGGTCTTAATGATTTGGGCTTTGTAGGTTACCCATATACTTGGTCTAATAAGAGGAGATTTCCGTTTACAACCAGGGAGCGTATTGACAGAGCGTGCGGAAATTCAGATTGGTTGGGGCTTTTTCCGGATCACCATGTGGTTCATTTGGATACGTTAGGTTGTGATCACATTCCGATCCTTATTGAATTGAAGAGCCGGAGTTTTTCTAAGCGGATAAGGCCAAATAGGGGGTTCAAGTTTAAGGCCATGTGGCTTAAATCCGAGGATTGTGCGAAAATTATTGAAAAAAATTGGTATGCTAGTATGGGACTGGAAGATTCGACACATCAATTGAGTCAGTTGGATAATTGCAAGATCTGTCTAGTAACTTGGAGTGAACTTTCTTTTGGTGGAGTTCGAAAACAAGTTGCTAAACTAAAAGAGAAAATAGTCATTCGTAAGAAAGAGATTATTACTTATACTGTTAGCTTGGAAATAAAGGAACTTACCAAAGAGTTGGATGACTTGATGGATAAAGAAGAAATGATGTGGAGGCAACGTGCCAAAGCCCATTGGCTACGAGAAGGGGATAAAAATACTAGATTCTTTCATGCTAAAGCCACTTCGAGGAGTAAGAAGAACACTATTTATGGGCTTCGTAATGCAGATGGTGTTTGGTGCGATAAAGAAGTCGAGCTGGAGGAAATTGTGTTAGATTATTTTTGTAACATTTTTACTTCAAGAACCCTTCGACTGACGAGTTAGAAGAAATGCTCAGTGCCATTGAACCGAGAGTTACGAATGATATAAATAATCTATCTGATTTTAGAAGAGTACACGGCTGCTGAGGTTAAGAAGGCACTGGATAGTATGCACCAGCTCAAATCGCTGGGTCCAGATGGCTTTCCGGTAGTATTTTATCAAAGGCTTTGGCATTTAGTGGGACAAGACGTCACAAGATGGATTCTTCGGCTTCTTAATCAGAAAGAATTACCTTCATATTGCAATTTCACCCATATTGTACGTATTCCGAAATGCTCTGATCCGGATTCGATGTCCCAGTTTAGACTGATTAGTCTTAGTAATGTGATTTATAAAATTGCTTCGAATGCTATTGTAAACCTTCTAAAATCTCATATGAATCATATTTATTTCTGAATCTCAATCAGCTTTTGTTCCTACGAGGCTTATATCTGATAATATTGTTATTGCGTATGAGGTTGTGCATTATATGAAACGTAGTAAGGCATAGCATATGGCTATTAAGCTCGACATGAGCAAGGCATATGATCGGATTGAATGGTTATTTTTACGTAATGTTATGCTTCGACTGGGTTTTGACAAGCGCTTTGTAGAACTGATTATGCTTTGTGTTTCGAGGGTTATCTACTCGTTTGTATTAAATGGGGGGTCATTTTGTTTTCTGACGCCAGAGAGAGGTATCAGACAAGGGGATCTGTTATCTCCTTATTTGTTCTTATTTTGTGCCGAAGCGCTTAGTGCCCTTATCAGGCGAGAGGAATCAAAAATGAATATTGTTGGATTAGTTGTTTGTCATGGGAGCTCCTAAAGTCTCTAATCATCTTTTTGCAGACGACACGATGATCTTCTGCAATGCAAACATTTCATCGGTTGTATGTGTTAAGAAGATCCTTCATACGTATGAAGCCGCTTCCGGTCAATCTGTCAACTACCAGAAATCGAGTATTGCTTTTAGTAAATCCACAAATACTGAAACTATTAACTCGATATGTGCGCATCTTCCTATGGAGGTGGTTGATAAGCACGATAAATATTTGGGACTACCCTCGGTGATTGGTAAATCCAAACGAGAGGCTTTTGCTACTATTAGAGACAGGGTTTGTAAACGCCTCCAAGGGTGGAATGAGAGGTGGCTTTCGAAAAGGGGTAAGGAGATTTTGCTTAAAGCGGTTATTCAAGCTATCCCTTCTTTTGTCATGAGTTGTTTTCGACTTTCTCAGTATTTTATCACTGACATTGAGAGGCTGATGGCTAAATTTTGGTGGGAGAATACGTTGGGTTAAGTGGCAAACATTATGCAGTAGTAAAGATTTCAGAGTTCTTGGCTTTGGAGACTTATTTGCTTTTAATACAGCTCTTTTGGCGAAGCAAATTTGGCATCTTTTAGAGTCTCCGAACAGATTATTGAGCCAAATTTTCAAAGCACGTTACTATCCGAATTCGGATGTGCTTGGTTCAGTTTTAGGTTCTAATCCGTCTTACACGTGGTGAAGTATTTGGGGAGCAAAGTATATTGTTGAAGAAGGCATGCGTTGACGAATCGGAAATGGAGCCTTGGTGAATATTTGGGGTGATCACTGGCTTCCTAGGGAACGTACGTTTCAGCCGTTCACTCCTAGAGGTTCGTATTCTCCTGACCTGAAGGTGAGCTTTTTGATTGATAGTAACTCAGGACAATGGGATATTTCTTGGGTTACTTCCATGTTTGATCCGGAGGATAGTCGTTGCATTTTGTCAATTCCTTTGGGTAGCAATAGAATTGTTGATCAACGGATATGACATTATAATCGTTCTGGAATCTTTTTAGTTCGGAGTGGTTACCATCTCGCATTTCGACTGGATCATGAAACTAGCAGCGGAACGATCGAGCAGTTCTTATGAGGATTATCTTGGTTCTTGGAGGTGCATAGGTATGGGCTTTGAACCTCCCAAACAAAATTAAAATATTTCTTTGGCGGGGTTGTAAGGATTTGTTACATACAAGGATTAATCTGATGAAACGAAAGGTGTTGGAAGAGGGTTTTTTGCGAAATATGTCAAGACTCTACCGAAGATGTCTTACATTGCAAGACAAGTTTGGGCTTTGAGTGGGGTTCCTTGGGTTGTACATTATCCGAAAGGGACAGATATGTTAGACTGGATTTCGAATATGCGGAAGATATTAGATAAAGAAGAGTTCAGCTTTTGTGTTATTCTTTGTTGGTCGATTTGGCATGCTCGAAATAATTAGAGATTTGTATCTTGGAAAACTACCGGGTTCAACTGTGTGCACTGCAAACAGACAAAAATAATTGCCTAAAGGAAATTATTTCGGCAAGCCTTAGTCTTATTTCCTTTTTCGTGAACTTTTCTACGGATTAATTCCAACTAAATAAGTATGATTTACATGATTTAACGTGTGAAATTATGCGTTAGAATTTTTTATTATGTGTTACAATATTATTCTATGAATTTTAAATGATTCGTGAAATATATTTTTGCACAGATTATTAGACACCAATAATATGTGTCAAATCCTTTTCTTTGTATTAAACTAATTAATATTATAACATAATACTTAATTTAATTAAAGTTTTATTATTTTGAGTTAACACACTTATTCTGAGGACTGATTTGGCGAATACTGCTCCAAATAATGTTTCGCCTGCAAAAATTCGTAACACTAATCCAACCAAGGCATCTGAATTATAATATTGAAATCCTCACTTTCATTGGTTTATTTTTTCAAAAGAAAATATGAATTATAATATTGAAATCCTCATTTTCACTAGTTCTTTTTTTCAAAAGAAAATAGGAATTATAATATTGAAATCCTCACTGTCACTAGTTTGAACGCTTCTAGTGCTATATCAAAAGGCAACTTCCAGGCATTTCCATCATACAGAATAAGACAACAATTCCCCTAGTATATGTTGCTAACTTCAGAATTTACAAATTAATACAAAGAGAAAATTGAACTTTCTCCCCCTGAACTTAAACTCAAGTTGCACTTTGAACTTAATTTCTTTTTATATATTGTGCATCTTGAACTTACATTAATATTGCAATTTCCCCCATTGAACTCTTCTTTGGGCGCTTTTCAGATCAAAGTAGGTCATGTGAGAGGCACATGCTAGTTCTATAGGGTATTTTCATCATGTAGAACTAGGGAGAAAGTGCAACATAGAAATTCATGGGGGAAAGTGTCAACAAGGGTGTTAGTTTAGAGAAAAAGTGCAAATTTCATGTAAGTTTAAGGGGCAAAGCTTTCATTTTGGCAATCACTTATAATTCAGAGTGCAAAAGCATGGAAATTTAATAATTATGTATAATTGAAATAAGATATATAATACAGAAAAAACAAAAACTTTAGTAACAAATCCTAAAATATAAAATGTATGCAAGCATATATATTGTTTTGGCTTCACAAGAATTTAATCCATTCGAGGCGCGTCGAGCATTAAGTGGGAACCACTCTCAATTACGAACCTGAATTTGCTACTTTGTAGTGACTAGTCCCTTCAACTATATCTATCACGTTGGTGCATATTAATTAGACATTACAAAATGGGAGATTGGTATAAAATCGAATATACACTATACTTTCATGTTTAGTAATATCTTGCAAGTTTTGCATTACATTCTTCGAATAAGGTTTTAAGTTGTTAAAAATAAAATAATAATTTCAATTAGGAAATTGCATTTTTTCCCCTGAACTTATAGTCAAATTGCACTTCCACCCGTCCCCCCTTAACTTACACCCGTGTTGCATTTTCCACCCTTAACTTATGTGTTGCACTTTGCCCCTAATTTCAAATGACAAAAATACCCTGTAAAACTGGCATATGCCTCTCACGTGACCTATTTTGGCAGGAATAGTGCCCGAAAAAGAGTTCATAAGGGAAACTACAACATTAATGTAAGTTCAAGATGGACAGTTCAAAAAATTAAGTTTAAGGAAGAAAAATGCAATTTGACTGTAAGTTCTGTGAGAAAAGTGCATTTTTCTGTAATACAAATTACATTCCTTCTTGAATAATTAAATTTACTATTATAGTGACCATTTCTTAATTCCATTGCTAATTTCTTTTAACCAAAATTTTGTTGGATTTTATGGGTATTAACCCAATTGGATTGAGCCCAATTGGAGTTAAGCCCATGAAATAGAAATGAATGAAAGTTAGAGAGAAAATGCCTTCATCCCACATGGAGAAAATTGGGAAAAGTTTTTGCCATTTATAATGCAAAAATTTGAATAAGGGTTGGGCCCGTTGGAGGTACCAAGTTTTGTGAGGGGAGAAGACGTGCATGACCATGGTTTCACCACATGCGCGCTCCCCGCCGCCGTCCAACCGGCTCGGCATGGTCCGGGCTCGGGTTTGGGATTGGGCTTTAACAAAATATTAACTTTTTGGACAAAATTTAATTAATGTTTTGGCCCCAAAACTTAAAAGCCCAATTATTAAATACAAATTAGATCCGCGTGAAAGATCCGGTTGATCCAAATTAGATCCGCACGACTGACCTATCTCTTTTAAATCCGCGCGCCAATTTTGAATTGATTGTACCGGTTCGGTTTGAATCGAACCTGTTGCACCTGTTTGGACCAAACCAGTGCTACTGATTTAATCCGAACATACATGTCCCTCCAACAAACACCTTTCTGCTGCTATAAATAGAGGGATAATCTGGCCAATTCTCTCATCCCGTTTTCTAGCAATCTAAAGCAGAATCCTACTCTTTCTCTCTCTATTCTTCTCTTAAATTTTGTTTAAATATTTCTGTTTGAAAAAAGTTCGCTGTGGACTAGTTCTTTGTGCAAAGAAAAAAGTATCCAATTGTTGTATCCTGGGAGACTACTGGGACGAACTGTTGCACCTTTGACAGCCCATAAATATTGTCTTAAGGACATTGCATTAGCAAGCCTCAGTCGATTTATTTTCGGTTCAGAATTAATTCAGTAAGTAATTAAATTCTGATTAAAGTAATATTTTAATATTATTTTCGTTTGTTCTGCGAGAATAAACTATACTAAGATTTATAATTAGAGTTAATCATAAATAATTATTCTGTGAGGATAATTTACTATAGTTTTAATTATAGTACTTAGACATATAGAGTATTCATAATATTTTATATATACACAGATTGTTTTAAACATTTAGAACAAATTTAAATTTACCTACAAATTGTATTAAGATAATTCAGCTCATTTGAACCGATCTAATATGCGGATACATCATTCAATATTTTATTATGTAATTTTAAAGAAAAAATAATTATGGACTAGGAGATATTTTCTTTTTCTTTTATGAGAAAAGTAATCATTATATTAATATCACTGAATTAGAAATATACTGAATTACAATCAAATTACAAAGAAATAAAATCACCAGACACAAGTATTAAACTATGAAAAAAACATAAATTAGTGAGAGTTGAACCCATAGTCTCTTGATTCTTGACCCCAACCTTACCAACAGACTATAACTTCTAGAAGATTGTTGTAAATATGTCTCTCCAAGTCTTTTGCGGTCACTCTTTGTTTTATTTGTAATAATAAAGAAAACCATCATGTGTTCTTTTAATTGGCAAAAAAAGACTAGGATAATTTAGTCAAAAAAAAAAATAAAAATAAAAATAAAAATGCATGACAATCATTTGCAAGTCAAATAAGTGACTTTTGTTATAAAATGTGGTTAATTTATGGATGTCCATTGGAGTTCTTCAAACAATTGAATGGTCTTGCAACTCCTATCCTAAAGATCATTTTGAAGACACCATATGAAGAGCTTGTAACTTATGATGTAACTATTAAATATTGACCCTTGAAGTTCTTATCTAGACCTATAAATAGAGGCCATTGTAATGTATTCTTGAGATAGAAATAAGAATGAATAAAATTCTCTCCCTACTTCACTTTCTTCTCTACGCTTACATTTTAGTTCTTGCTTGTTATTCTCTTAATTTCATAACACGTTATCAGCACGAATCATATATTTCAATCCCAATTAAACCATCACTTTACCCCTTCAGAAAAAAAAAAAGAAGAAGAAGGATTCACCATAAAAGTGTTCAACTAATGATGAGATGGTAAAATCTAGTAAACAAGCACAAGACATAGATTCGAGTATTAGGATTGTAAAAATTCTTCACTTCTTGTTTAAATCCAACATCACAAAATCAAGAAAACATCCAAAGATACGTACATAAGTAGTCTTTTCGAATTCCGTGTTCATCTTCGGCTCCAAATCAGTTCATATTCCTCAATACGTATAGGTAAGATGGTGAGTAATATTTTCTAATTTTATAGTATGAAATATGATTTATCATAAGATTTTTGTATTTAAATAAAAATATATTAAATGATTATGTTTTCTTATTAGATCAAGAACTTGAAGTTCTAAAATGAATTACTATGGCCATGAAGCCTTTATAATAAACTCAAATTTGAAGATTTGAGTATCTTTTATTTTAGGCCTCAAGCCTAGGTGACAAGGGCATAGAGCCCAAAACTCGAACGTTATAATAAATTCAAACCTGAAGATTTGAATACATCTTGCTTTGATTCAATATATTGATTGACTTTGATTCAATGTATTGATTTTGAATCTTGAACATATATGGAGGCCACAACTGAATGTGCATGAGAAATGAGAAGCATGAAAATCTATGATTTCTATCTTATTAAAATAAAGAAGATATGAATCTTTGAGTTGATGAATTAAAAGTTGTTAAATCAAAAGGAAGGTCCCTATTCATTGTCTCTTTAATCAATTATTAAAATTAAGAATTGATGATGGCGCCTACTAACATAATAGGCATTTTTATGTAAAAGTGTACAAATGGAGTACATGTTATTAAATTAACAAATATTTAACAATGCTTAGTTCTAGGCTTGTGGAAATTATTGGTTGGAATCCATTGAAATGCAAAGAGCCTCAAAATACAATCATAAAATAAAAATGGAAAAATGATAAATTGAAGGAAATGCTCCAGTAGTAATTCCCTCTTTACAATTGACAAAGATAAATTTCAATATATTTGAGAATAGGACCCATTTGTCCTAAAATATTTGGAGGAATTATTTTAACACCAAAAGTGTGATTGTTTCCACTTGAGTAATATTTTAGTTGAATTGAACTTTCCCTATTCCAGTCCAAGCTCAACGACAAATTTATGCTCATATTCACATTTGGCATGAATTGATAATATGTTTTTGCATTCTAATATTCAGAACCTTCGAAGGTCGAAATTTCTTGTACCGACAATTTGAATATTTACAATTACTGGACTAATATGAATTTGAATAAAGAGAGTTCAACTATCTAAAAGGCATTTTTCTTTAAAAGCTTGCTATTTAAGTTTGCACCTGAAGTTACGATATTTTAAATTGAGAACTAAAATCCACGATTAAAAATTAGTTATCAATTTGGAGATAAAGTATTATAACTTTTGGAATCCAAAATTCTTATTAAGTAGCAATAATGTGGAGAGACTTTAAGAAATACTATCAATTGAATTCTGATAGTTGAACAAATGAAATATGGATGAAAAATCATAACTTCTATCATGATTGATAAGCATCCCCCTAAGTGGATGCAAATGAGAATATAAATGATTTATTTCCAGAAGTAAGTGTACATGATTCATTCTCAGAAATTAATGGAATGTATGATAGACATTGACATGATTTAGACATGGTCAAATTATCTTATGCATTTCATATAATGATTGCATCATACCAACCGAAATGAAACGATATAGTGGTAAAACTTGAGAAAAATAAAGGTAAGCAAATTGATTCTACAAGGCGTCAAAATTACTCTTGTTGAAAGAAACATTCATTAAGTAAAAATGAATTATTACGATGTAAGTGACATTCTTGATGATAATGATTGAACCAATTAACTTTAGTAATTTGGATTTTGATAATTTTTATTGAGATAAGTAGAGCTAATAGTGATAATAAAAATAATAATGATTAATATGAAATTAAGTTTATGGCATAACATTTTGTGATTAAATATCTTAATTTCTAATATGATTTATTATATTTTAATTGTGTATTTAGGTATAATTTGAGTGAGTGGTAAAAATATATATGATAAAAGTCAATGTATGGCAATTCATATTTAAAATTAAGATTATATATTATCATGCTTGAAATGTAAATATGATCTTCTCATGTTGTCTCGATTATGATTATAAAGAAATTGTTTATTTCTTAAATGAAAAAAAAAACGTAGAAATATATATGATATTCTTTATGCTTTTATTTGTATCAATTTATCTTATCTCATGTCGTGATTAAAGTAAAATGAAAACTGGTTAATGTCATAATTATTTCATTTTGATTAAATTATTCACTAAGTCATGAGCTATATGAGGTTACTATGTGAGATTCTTGAGCTTATGAATTCTTCATAATAAGTAAAAACTTATTATTTTGATTAATCTTATTTATTTAAGACTTCAAATGTGGGGATTTTATAGAAAGAAATGTGTTTGTACAATTGAAACAAATATTACAGTAAACCAGAAGTTTACTGATCAAAATAAATTTGGCATGACCGGTTAGACCATCCCGGATAAACTATGATGCGATTTTTTTTATTGAGAGTTTATATGGATATTCACTGAAAAACCAGAAGATTCTTCAATTCAAAGAATCCTTTTGTGCTGCTTGTTCTCAAGGACAATTGATTACTAAATCATTCCAATTAAGAATTGGTTAGAATCTCCAGCATTTTAAAACACATTCAGTGTGATATATGTGGGCCCACTCATCCTCTATGTAGATTTTAATAGATGCATCTACTACAAATGTGATGTTGGTCCCAAGTGGTCAGATGAGGTCTAGAGGGGGGGGGAGGGGGGGGGGGGGGTTGAATAGACCTCTTAAAATTTTATCTTTAAAATTCTCTAACTTTTTCTGTCAGCAGACTAAGCTGATCTCGCACAAAGCTTTGAACAGTAGAGTTGACCACTCTTCTGATTTTACTTAGCTGATTTTGAGAAAATCAGAGTTTTAAATAACTTACTTGGCAGCGGATTTATCAAGTGTTTTTCACAAGTAGTTTTCTTAACTTAGAAAAGGTTTTATCCCCAGTTTTTGCAAACTCCTTTTAAAATCTTTTCAACAGTTAACTTTTAAGGTGTTTGAAAGCTTTTGAAAATTATGCAAGTAAAAATGCAGTAAACAAACACACATAATTTTTATAGTGGTTATATGGATAAAAATCCTTTAGTCCACTCTTCCAAGTCACTAAGATCTTGGGTTATACTATAATCACACAGATTACAATATACTCTGCTTGCGCCAAACAACAAATGAACTGGCCACAAGTTCGTTACAGGAAATCACTTAGAAATCCTATACTACAAAGCTTTATCACTCACACAGATGGATAACAACTTCTCACAACACTTTTCTAACAAAATCACTCAGATTTATGTGTATATTCTTTTATCTCTCAGTTCTGCTTTCGTCAACAGATGACTAAGCTGATGAGTGTTCTGTTCTTGAGTTTGAGACTTAGAAGAATTTTGCTTCGAAATTTGCTCTCAGTTGTGTTGCTTCTTCTTCTTCAACTCTTGAAGTTGAACTATTTATACTTGAGCTTTGAAAATCTGCCCGTTAAGAGATCGACAGGTGTCCAAATCCTCGAGTACTGGTCCCTGTTTCAGAAACGGCTACCTGCGACTGAACACTGTACAGTTATGCTGTACTTTCTGTCACTTCGCATTAAATGCACTCTGCTGGTCCGAGGTTTCTCTTCAATCATTTGTCTTTAATACCCTTCCTAGACAGCAATTATTACTTCAGGTGCATTTATTACCGTTGCAATAACTTCTGATCTCTTCCACTCTGCTGATCGAATTCACTCGTCTGATGAACACTCTGCTGATCCAAATAGAACTCATCTGATTTGAGTCTGCTGAAAATCCACCAGTCTGATCCTAATGCAGCAACAGATCAGTAGTCTTCTGGACCACAAATTTGACCCTTCTGATTTGTCTTCTTCCTTGGTCAAATAATTTTAAGGTTTGAATTAAGCTTCCAATACTTAGCTGATGACTTTTGGAAATCATCAAAACCTCCCTTCACTTCTAAGTCTTCATCTTCATCTTCATCCAACAATTTCCCCCTTTTTGATGATGACAAAACTTCAGCTAAGTACCTGTACCTAAAACTAAAGTGAAGTCTTCAAAAATTTCTGAGATAGAAATAGTATGTTGGAAACTTGAACTTTTATAGATATTCAATGATATTACAATACAAGTTTACAAGGAAGAACTTAAAGTGAAATTACAAACAAAGTAAGCTGATATACAGATTTTCAATTTAAAGTTTTAGTCTAGAAATTCTAGTCTAGTCTTCAGCTTCTTCATCTTCTTCAACTTATTTGTCTTCTTCTTCTCCACTGGAGAAAACTTCAACCAAATTTTTAGAGGCAGCTACGATCTTCTTTTTTATGTCCTCTATCCTTTTGGTTTTCCTCCAAGGATCAAGCTGTTCTTCAGCAGAGTCTTTGGAAGCAACAATCTCTTTGTCAGATTTTGCCACATCCTTAGGCTCTTCAACATTTTCAGCTTCAGCTTCTTCATCAGCAACTTTCTTTGTCTTGGTTACTTCAATAGTTGGTCTACTTGTCTCTTCATCAGCAGGCTTTTCAGTAGACTCCACTTTCTCAGTAACTTCAACAGCGGATGCAACATTTTTCTTGTTAGATGATCCCTCTTCCCCCTTTTTGTCATCATCAGTAGGGTTGAGTTGAGCAACTGGAACAGGAGTAATGTTGACAGCATCACACAGCAGTCTGATGTTTTGATCCACGGTTTGAAGTCGAAGATTCTGTTGAACTTGATTACACTTCAAGGCAGCAGTCTGGTCATTCAGATAGTCCACGTTAACTTGTAAAGTGGCAACTTCTGAAGTAACCTGAGCATTCTGTTCTGTGAACTCCTAAAACAGATAGGTTGTTTTCTCCGTTTCTGCTTCAGTTGCCTTTTGAAATGCTTTACCAACGTTGTTCCAATCTATCTCATGTCTTTGAAGAGTTGCATGAATCTGATTCACATCCATCTTGACGTCTTCAACCTGACGAGTCAATGCAACAATTCCTTCCTTTAGTAGCATGGAATGGTCAGCTGGTTGTGGAAGATTTTCCACAGTATTTTGAACAATTTTAGCAGCTGTATCTTCAAACTTGTACAACAGCACTTTGTTCCTTTCTTCCATTTCCTTCATTGAGTTTTCAATCAAGGCCTTTATTGAGTCCATGATTGAAGGTTGAGCAGATTCAGCTGGAATGGAAGGTGCAGCAGTTAACAGCTTTGGAGTAGTTTCAACATTTGGTTCAGCTGTCTTCTGTTCTTCAGTTGATTCTTTATCAGCTGGCTTATCTGTTACATG
Source organism: Penstemon davidsonii (assembly GCA_034814905.1). NCBI lineage: Eukaryota > Viridiplantae > Streptophyta > Magnoliopsida > Lamiales > Plantaginaceae > Penstemon > Penstemon davidsonii. Next base: position 30,579,304 of record JAYDYQ010002533.1, on the reverse strand, counting down.
AACAAAATCAGAACCATCAGCAGATACAACAGTCTTTTGACGTATAAAATCAGCAGGCACAAAGGGAGACGTTGTCTAAGGTTGGCTGTTTTGCTCTTGATAAGAACTGATTTCAGAACCAAAGGCTATTTGTTGCAGACTTGGAAAACTGGGCAGATCACTTGATGTTCCTTTGATGTAGACTGATCTTTCAACCCATTTTTCCAAAGTAACATACACTGCAACTTTGATTGCTCTCTCAAAAAGGTCATCAGTTGGACCTGGTTTATTAGGCATGGATTCCTTGAGAGCAGTTGCCTCCTGAGTTACAAAGAGTTTGGCATACTCATGTACTCTGTCATGGAAAATCAGTGTCTAAGGCCTGTTGGATATTATTGGTTTGAAGCCAGTTCATAATCCATCTCTCTTCAGCAGCAGCCTCCTTCCAGGCTCTGAATTCTTCACATGTTTTCTTTAACCTGTAGTTCCTCCATTTATTGTATCTTATCTTCTCAGCTAGGAACACAGTTTTGGATTGGATAAGGGAGTTGTACTTTTCCAATTCAGCTTCAAACTTTGAAAAAGTGTTGGGGTCACTCTTGACAACTTCAAGTGCCCTTTTCACTTCCTTTTTCTTTCTTTTGATCGGCTGAGCTCTTGGTAGCAGAAACTTTCCCTCCAGTGATTTGCCAATCACTATCCCACCAGTCATCCTTGGATCATGGGCATCCTTTTTGCTTTCTTCAAGGGCCTTGGCTAGATCAGCTTCCTCATTGGCAGCTAGTTCAGCTTCAGTCATATTCTTGACTTCAGCTTCAACTTTGCTGGCTTCAATAACCCGTTGAAGTTCAGCTTCTTCCCTTTTCTTTTGTTCTGCCTCTTCTCTTTTCTTCTTGTGATAGGCAAACACTTTAGCTTTACCAATTCTCTTCCTTCTGGCAGCTTTACTTTCAACAACTGGTGCCTCAGCTGTTGGAATGACAGACTGAACTGCTTGATTAGTAATCTGATCAGGTTGAGGTGCTGATGCCTCAGCTGTCGGCTGATCAGATTTCTTGGCTGAAATAACTGGTCTTTCAGCAGTCTGAGTTACTTTTCTAACAATTTCAGCAATGTTAGCATCTTGATCTCTTAGAACCATTTTCTTTCTAGCAGTTGCCTTTGTATGAGGAACAGTAGCAGATGGAGCAGTGTCTTTTAGTGCACTTCTTGTTCTCTTAGCAACGTTTTCAGCTGGCAACTCAGCTGAATGAGTTCTTTCAGGAGAGATGTCATAGGTCATTTGCTCAATCTCCTTTACAGTTTCATCTATAATATTGGGGGTGGGGGGGGTGGGGGGGGGGGGGGGAGGCGGGGGGGAGGAGGGGGGGGCGGGGGGGGGGGGGGGGGGAGGTGGTGGGGGAGGGGGAGAGGAGGGGGGGGGGAGGGGGGGGGGGGGGGGGGAGTGGGACGCGGGGGCGGGGGGGGGGGGGTGGGGGGGGGGGGGGGTGGGGGGGGGGGGGGGTGGGGGGGGGGGGGGGTGGGGGGGGGGGGGGGTGGGGGGGGGGGGGGGTGGGGGGGGGGGGGGGTGGGGGGGGGGGGGGGTGGGGGGGGGGGGGGGTGGGGGGGGGGGGGGGTGGGGGGGGGGGGGGGTGGGGGGGGGGGGGGGTGGGGGGGGGGGGGGGTGGGGGGGGGGGGGGGTGGGGGGGGGGGGGGGTGGGGGGGGGGGGGGGTGGGGGGGGGGGGGGGTGGGGGGGGGGGGGGGTGGGGGGGGGGGGGGGTGGGGGGGGGGGGGGGTGGGGGGGGGGGGGGGTGGGGGGGGGGGGGGGTGGGGGGGGGGGGGGGTGGGGGGGGGGGAATAAAACGTTTTTAATACAACACTGTTTATAAATTAACATAGGTAAACAGATGAGTAAAATAATACTTATCTGGCAGATGACTTGTCTGATACAATATATCACTAGTGAAAGCCAATATCTAGTGATCTTCCTTTGCTGTTTATCAATCCAGCAAGATAAATAATCTTTAAGTCTTCAAGAATTAAGAACAAATCTTCTGATTAAAACAACTTCAACTAACTGTCATTGAAGATTTCATCTTTAAAATAGGAGTACCGCTAGTCTTACACGTTCCCCCTGAATTCAAGAATTCATCAGTCAACTAGTCTGTTGAGAGTCAGTCTTCTTGAAGGATAACACTTGTTGCTATCAAATTAGTCAGCTGATGAACCCAGTCTTCTGATAGGTTCCCCCTCAGCTTATGAATCCAATTTTAACAACCCTAGTTCCACTCTTAGAGTAGAAAATCTTGCATCACTTAATGGTTTGGTAAAAATGTCGGCGATCTGATTATCTGTATGAACATACTCAATAATAACATTTCATTTTTCAACATGATCTCTTATGAAGTGATGTTTGATCTCAATATGCTTAGTCCTGGAATGACTAGTAGTATTTTGAGTAAGTGAGATAGCACTTGTATTGTCACAGTATATAGGGATTCCACTGATCTTGAGATTGTAATCTTCTAGTTGATGCTTCAACCAAAGTATCTGTGCACAACATGCTCCAGCAGCAATGTATTCAGCTTCAGCAGTAGATATGGATACTGAAGTCTGTTTCTTACTCATCCATGAAATCAGACGACTGCCTAGAAATTGACAGGTACCTGTAGTACTCTTCCTATAAATCTTGCAGCCAGCAAGTTAGAATCTGAATATCCAATAAGTTCAAATACTGATTCCCTTGGATACCACAATCTCAATTCTTGAGTGCTTTTGAGATACCTTAATATCCTTTTGGCAGCTAAGAGATAAGATTCCTTAGGATTTGATTGAAATCTCGCACAAATCCCAACAGAATACATAATATCAGGTCTGCTAGCTGTTAAGTATAACAGTGACCCTATTATGCCTCTGTATTTGGTGATGTCAACTGATTTGCCATCTTCATCTTTATCTAGACGAAGTCCAGTAGACATAGGAACACTAACAGATGAGCTAGATTCCATACCTAACTTCTTGAACAGATCTTTTGTGTACTTTGCTTGATTAATAAAAATACCATCAGGTAGCTGTTTGACTTGTAATCCAAGAAAGTAATTTAGTTCTCCCATCATGCTCATTTCAAACTTGTTCTGCATCAGCTTAGAGAACTTTTCACACATCTGTTTGTTAGTTGAACCAAAAATAATATCGTCCACATATATTTGAACTAACAATATATGATTATCCCATTCAATAGTGAACAAAGTCTTATCTACTTTACCTTTGCGAAATCCTTTAATTAAAAGAAAATCAGATAAAGTATCATACCATGCTCTTGGAGCCTGTTTCAGTCCATAAAAAGCTTTCTTTAGACGATTTACTTTGTCTCCCTGTTGATAAGCTTCAAATCCTGGAGGTTGTTCAACATAAACTTCTTCTTGCAATTCTCCATTGAGAAAAGCAGACTTCACATCCATCTGATAGACAGTGAAGTTCTTGTGAGCAGCATAGGCTAAGAATAATCTGATTGCTTCAAGCCTTGCAACTGGTGCGAATGTCTCATCAAAATCAATGCCTTCTTCTTGGCAGTAACCTTTGGCAACTAGTCTTGCTTTATTTCTGGTAACAATACCATCTTCATTCATTTTATTCCTGAATACCCACTTAGTGCCAATTACCCTTTGATGAGTAGGTCTGGGAACTAAGTACCAGACTTCATTCCTTTCAAATTGATTTAACTCTTCTTGCATTGCTTCAATCCAGTGAGAATCACTAAGAGCTTCATCAATTAACTAGTGCTCAATTTGTGAAAGAAAACTTACAAACATTGTTTCATTTGTAGTTGACCTTCTTGTTCTCACTCTATCCAATGGATCACCAATCACTAGATCAGGTGGGTGATCTCTGAGCCATCTGAGATCAGGTTGCAAATCTGGATGTTGTCCTCTTGATTGATCTTGCAACACTACTGTTGGAGTCTCAGTAGTAGTCTGTTGAACAGGCTCTGGTCTGTCAGTTGTTTGCAACTCCTCTGTTAGACAATCAACATACTGATTTTGAACAGCACTTGAGTTACCAGCTTGGTTTAGATCAGGTAGTAAGATGGGTACATACTCTTCTTTTCTTTCCACACTCAATTTCTGAAAATCAGCAGATATTTCTGGATTAGCACTTTGATTCTTTTCAGAAGATTGGTTTGGTTCATCAAATACTACATGAATAGATTCTTCTACAAGTAAAGTTCTTTTGTTAAAGACTCTGTAAGCTTTACTAATAGTAGAGTATCCTACAAAGACAGCTTCATCAGCCTTTTCTGCAAAAGCAGTAAGGTGATTTTTCCCATTATTCAAAACATAACATTTACAACCAAAAATCCTAAGATAATGTATATTAGGCTTTCTGTTGTTCCACAGTTCATAAGGTGTCTTGTTTTGACTCTTGTTGATCATGCATCTGTTCTAGGTGTAGCAGGCTGTATTTGTGGCTTCTGCCCAGAATCTTTGAGGCAGTTTTGCTTCAGCTATCATTGTCCTGGTAGCTTCTTTTAGAGTTCTGTTTCTCCTTTCAGCAACTCCATTTTGTTGATGGGTTCTGGCAGCAAAGTACTCATGGTTGATTCCTCTGGAGTTACAATACTCTTCAACAGTAGAGTTTGTAAATTCAGTGCCCCTGTCTGATCTGATCTTCAATATATTTTGACTCTTTTCATTCTGGATCAGTTCCATCAAATTGGTAAGATGTTCCTTGGTTTCACTTTTCTTTTTCATGAAAATCACACAAGTAAATCTTGAATAGTCATCCACAACAGCTAGGCAGTATTTCTTTCCACCATTGCCGATAGGATCAATAGGGCCAAACAGATCCATATGTAGTAGCTCCAAAATTCTGGTTGAAGATTGGTGCTTCTTGCTTTTGAAAGTGGACTTCACTTGTTTACCCTTCTGACAGGCGTCACAGAGCTTATCTTTGCTCATGACTGTCTTTGGAATTTCTTCTACCAAATCATTCTTTATTAATCTGTTGATGGTCTTGAAATTCAAATGATTCATTCTTTTGTGCCAAAGCCAACTGATTTCACTTGGTGTAGAAGCCACCAAACAAACATTAGAATTCATGTCCACAGAATTCCAGTCGACTACATAGATATTCCCTTGTCTTCTTCCAGATAAGATAACCTTCTTGGTTCCAATTTGTTCAACGCACCTATCTGATGAGAAGATAACAGAAAATCCTTTGTCACAAAATTGACTTATGCTCAATAGATTGTACTTCAGGCCATTAACATAAGAGTCTTCAGATATCTCAATGTTTCCTTTGATTAGCTTTCCAACCGCAACAATCTTGCCTTTTTTGCTGTCTCCAAAAGTGACTCTTGGACCATTTACGGCAGCAGCATCAGTCAGTTCATGTATGTCACCACACATGTGCCTCGAACATCCACTGTCCAAGTACCATTTCTTCTCTACTTTACTCCTACTCCTAATCCTAACCTACAAAACAAAACAAAAAATTGTTTTAGGTACCCTTTATTGAGAGGGTCCTGGCGGATTAGTATCACCTTTGACAACCCAAGATTTGGAAACCTTAGGCTTCTTAGGCTCAGTAGAGTTTGGTGGTGATTTCTTTACTCTTGAATCATCATAGTTTTCAGTATGCATATGTTCATGATAATTATTATGATGAGAGTAATGCTCATAAGCAGTGTACAGTGCATGATAAGCAGGATAAGCATGCATCGGATGATGAGCAGGATAATCAGCATAGTAAGGTGGATAATAAGGTGCAGCATAATAAGATGAGTAAGCAGGTTGCACATAGTAAGACTCATTTCCATACCAAGCATTATTATTATAATTTCTTTGCTTCTTAGGTTTGCTCTTTACTTGCTCTTTAACAGACGACTTAGTTTTACTAGTCTGATTGGTTTTACTCTTATCAGCAGACTTCTTAGGACTACTCTGTTGTTTGGTCTTACCAGTCTGTTCTTCATTTTCAGGCTTTTTACCCTTTTTAGCCTTAGGAGATTTCTTCTCCTTTTTCTCTATCTCAAGTGAAGTTGATTTAGTAGTCTGAACATATAAAATAACATTACTGTTATCAGCAGATATAAACTTTTCAGTCTTGTTCAGTTCTAAATTCTCTTTTATTAAAGGTGCACTCTGTTCATTAGGTGTGTCTACTAATGCAACAGACGACTTATCATGACTCGATATTATCTTTTCGAGCTCCGTGATTTATTCTTTGTAAACTTCACATTCTGCTTTCAGAGATTCATACACATGCAAAAGCTTTTTATACTTAGCTGATTCTTGCTGTTTTTCAACGTTAAGTTTCAGTTCAGTATTTTTCTTTTTCAGCAAAGTAATCTCTTCCTTAAGCTTTGCAAACTCATTAACAACATTCGTGTTGTTTTTCATCATTTGCTCAAATGAACTAAATAGCTCATTTTCATTTTCAGAGAGAGTTACCTCATTGTCAGAATCCTCTGATTCTTTGGCCATGAGACAGAGCAGTGCGGGTGTCTCTTCTTCAGCAGAGTCATCATCTGATGTCCCCGATTCTGAATTAGACGAGTAGATGGCTGCTATCTTTTCAGCTTCAGCCAACAATACTTTGCTCTTCTGATGTCTCCTCTCTTTTCTAGCTTTCTTTTCCTCCTCAGTATACTTCTCGGCTTTAGGATATGGGCAGTCCTTAATGAAGTGTCCCAATTTCCTGCAATTGTAGCACATTAGTTTGGATTTAAAGTCATCCTTACTGTTGTATGAAGTAGAGGTAGGGTTAGAAGTAGAAGCATTGTTATATTTGTTCTTCATTTTTCTTTTATAGAACTTTTTGAACCCATTTAATAACAAAGCAACATCGCCAGCAGTGTACTCCTTTTTGTTGAGCAGCGTGGTCTCATCAGATGAGTCCACTTCTCTTATCTTTTCGGCTGATCTCCTTGTTCTTTCTGCAGCAACCAGGGCAGCAGTGAGACTAGAAGTTGAGGTCTCTTCTATACCCATTCTTGGCAATTTATACTCGTATGCCTTGAGTACAGAAAACAACTCTGTCAGAGAGATCTTCCCCAGATCCCTTGATTCTTCCATTGCTGTGTCTTCATGTTGAACTTTGGTGGTAGCGCCTTCAAAATTTTAACAATGATCTCTTTATCCGTGAAGGTCTTTCCCAACTTCAGTACATTGTTCAACGCCTTTGTGAACCTTGAATCCATCTGGTCAATGGTTTCTCCAGGTTTCATCTTGAAGCTTTCTAACTTCTCTAGGGCTATGCTCAGATTGTGTTCTTTGATGGCATCATTCCCTTCACTCATATCACGGACCTTATCCCACATCTCCTTAGATGTCTTGCAGTGTTTGACCTTGTCAAATCTGTCATTGTCGAGGGCTTTAGTCATGATGAAGATTCCAACCTTATAGAGATTCTTCAGTTTTATTTCTTCAACTGTCATCTCTTCAGGTTCCTTGTCAACAACCACATCTTGGTCATCAACCTTTATTGTTTTGGTAATTCTGATAGGACCTTTGGTTATGCACCTGTACATATTATCATTATAAGCTAAAGGAAAATTTTCATGCGTATTTTCCAGTCCTCAAAACTCATTCCGCCAATGTGGGGTACATGGCTGATACAGTCCACTTTTCAAAATGTTTTTCTTTTCAAAAAGATGCTCTTTTGAAAATCTTTGAAAAACACTCTAGAATCAAGCTCGTTGATCAGGCAAATGATTCAAATGAACCACCTGCTCTGATACCACTTGTTGGTCCCAAATGGTCAAATGAGGTCTAGAGGGGGGGGGGGGGTGTGAATAGACCTCTTAAAATTTAATCTTTAAAATTCTCTAACTTTTTCTGTCAACAGACTAAGCTGATCAAGATTCGTAAGTAGACTAAGCTGATCTCGCACAAAGCTTTGAACAGCAGAGTTGACCACTCTTCTTATTTTACTTAGCTGATTTTGAGAAAATCAGAGTTTTAAATAACTTACTTGGCAGCGGATTTATCAAGTGTTTTTCACAAGTAGGTTTCTTAAGTTTTATCCCCAGTTTTTGCAAACTCTTTTTAAAATCTTTTCAACAGTTAACTTTTAAGGTGTTTGAAAGCTTTTGAAAATTATGCAAGTAAAAATGCAGTAAACAAACACACAGAATTTTTATAGTGGTTATATGGATAAAAATCCTTTAGTCCACTCTTCCAAGTCACTAAGATCTTGGGTTATACTATAATCACACAGATTACAATATACTCTGCTTGCGCCAAACAACAAATGAACTGGCCACAAGTTCGTTACAGGAAATCACTTAGAAATCCTATACTACAAAGCTTTATTACTCACACAGATGGATAACAACTTCTCACAACACTTTTCTAACAAAATCACTCAGATTTATGTGTATATTCTTTTATCTCTCAGTTCTGCTTTCGTCAACAGATGACTAAGCTGATGAGTGTTCTGTTCTTGAGTTTGAGACTTAGAAGAATTTTGCTTCGAAATTTTCTCTCAGTTGTGTTTCTTCTTCTTCTTCAACTCTTGAACTTGAACTATTTATACTTGAGGTTTGAAAATCTGCCAGTTGAGAGATCGACAGGTGTCCAAATCCTCGAGTACTGGTCCTTGTTTCAGAAACGGCTACCTGCGACTGAACAATGTACAGTTCTGCTGTACTTTCTGTCACTTCGCATTAAATGCACTCTGCTGATCCGAGGTTTCTTTTCAATCATTTGTCTTTAATACCCTTCCTAGAAAGTATTTATTACTTCAGGTGCATTTATTACCGTTGCAATAACTTCTGATGACTTCCACTCTGCTGATCGAATCCACTCGTCTGATGAACACTCTGCTGATCCAAATCGAACTCATCTGATTTGAGTCTGCTGAAAATCCAGCAGTCTGATCCGAATGCAGCAACAGATCAGTAGTATTCTGGACCACAAATTTGACCCTTCTGATTTGTCTTCTTCCTTGGTCAAATAATTTTAAGGTTTGAACTAAGCTTCCAATACTTAGCTGATTACTTTTGGAAATCATCGAAACATCCCTTCACTTCTAAGTCTTCATCTTCATCCAACATGTGATATGTGTGTTTATTGTCAACCTGCAACCTTGATGTTTGCGGGATTATTTGCGCAAATAATTAAATTAAGAGCACAATTTTCAGATTATGCAATGAAGACGTCTTAATAATGCTGGTGAATTCATATACATGACTTTCAATGACTATTGAGAGTCATGTTGACCATATTCATACACAAAATGATTTAATAAATTTATTCATCAAAAGCCTCCAATTAATTTCTAGAAAATTATTAATGAGAACAAAACTTCTTGTTACATGTAGCAGCACTTGTGTGCATCATGCCAACAAATTATGATAAATTCTCCCTGATGAAACTAACGTTTGGTCAAGAGCCAAAAATTCCCCATCTTAGAATTTAAGGATGTGCGGAATATTACAATTGCTCCACCACAACGCACAAAGATGGGCCCTCAAAAGAGGTTGAGAATATATGTTGGTTAGAATCCCCATCCATAATAAGTATCTTGAACAAATGACTGAAAATTTATTTATGGCATGGTTTGCTTATTGTCATTTTGATTATATAATATTCCTAATATCAGAGGGAGGTAATAAAGAGCTGGTAAAAGAAATTACATGAAAAGCATCGACATTATCTTCTCTAGATCCTCGAAAAACAATCAGTGTACACTAGAAGTCCAGAAGATAATTTATTTGCAAAATATTGCAAATCAACTGCCAGATAAATTTACTAATATAAAAAGAATTACTAAATCTCATATACCAGCTAAAAAATGCTCCAATTAAAATGAAAATAAGATAATCTTACACGTGGTAAATCAAACGGTTCCAATGATAAAAATTCTGGTAAAAAAAAAAAAGGAGCTATCACTGAAGATAGTCATATTATGGAGGCTAGCACTCATGAAGAGTCACAAGACATAACTAATAAATAATACCCCAGAAGAGGTTCAGGTACCTGAAAATAATAAAGTAAAGAGATCTCTATAAGTTATGTCATTACGAGAAAAGATGGAACCGAATTAAAACAGTTGTCGACAACACTTTTGCATATAATTATAAGATAAAATGAGGATCTTGAAATTAAATTTGTTATAAAAACTTAAACATAAAAATGATTGGCCACAATAAAAAGACGCAATTCAAGCAGAATTAAGTTACCTTTCAAAGTAGTCCAAACATCTAAAGGTGTAAAGCCCGTTGGATATAAATGGTTATTTGTGTGAAATCACAACTAGTGGCACAAAGATTTTCGTAGAGACCCGATATTGATTATGAGGAGACGTTATCTCTTGTGGTGGATGTAATTATTTTTACATAACTTATTAGTCTGGCAGTACGTGAAAAACTTGATTTGCGTCTAGTGAATGTTGATAGAGCTTATTTACATGGCTTGCTCGATACTAAAATTTATATGAAAATCCCTAAAGGGTTTAAAATTTCAGATGCATTTGAAAATTCTGGAGAAAACTGTTCAATACGCTTGCGTAAATCTTTGTATGGATTAAAACAATTTGGACGTATGTAGTACAACTGAATTATTGTTAAAAGAAAGTTATTAAAAACGAACAAATTCACCCATGTGTTTTTATAAAAATATTTGGATAAGAATTTGTTATAATTGTTATATATATTGATGATCTAAATATTATTGGAACTTCCGAAGAGTTTTAAAGGAAGAATTTGAGACGAAAGATTTTGAAAAATAAAATTTTATGTCCATAAATCGAAACATATTAAGTCGATTATGAAAAGATTTTATATGTATAAAAATCTCAATCATTGAGGGCAATTTCATGGTCGTTTCGAGCTTTGGATGTAATGAAATATTATTTTCGTCCTCAAAAGGATCGAATAATGAAAAAGTTTGGGGACCTGAAATACCTTTATCTAAGTAAAATTAAAGACTTAATGAATCTTGCTAATTCTATAAGCATGATTTAGCATTTTTGTTTAATTTACTAGCAAGATAAGCTTTATACCAACACGAAGGCATATGAATGACGTTAAATATGTATTTTTGTTATATCAAGATATTGCCTTCGGGCAGATGGTCCAACATTGAAATGCGTCAACTTGTGGACATTATGTTGGCATCAGGGGGAGCGTGTCATTAATAATAATATGCACACTGTACTCTTTTTCCTTCGTCCAAGTTTTTATCCCAATGGGTTTTTCTTGGCAAGGTTTTAACGAGGCAATGTTAAACGCTTATTAGCTCCATATGGATATGTACTCTTTTTTTCCTTGACTAGGTTTTTCCCATCGGGTTTTTCTAACAAGGTTTTTAACGAGGCATATTCCATAAGCAATGTACATCCAAGGGGGAGTGTTATAAAATGTGGTTAATTTATGGATGTCCATTGGAGTTCTTTAGACATTTGAATGGTCTTGCAACTCTTATCCTAAAGATCATTTTAAAGACACCATATAAAGAGCTTGTAACTTATGATGTAACTATTAAATATTGACTCTTGAAGCTTATCTAGACCTATAAATAGAGGCCATTGTAATGTATTCTTGAAATAGAAATAAGAATGAATAAAATTCTCTCCCTACTTCACTTTCTTCTCTACACTTACATTTTAGTTCTTGTTTGTTATTCTCTTAATTTCATAACTTTTCATATATGAAATAAAACTTTCACCTTCTCAATTCATTTTTCATTGAAAGGCCGAGTCCTTGTATTTAACATTATTTCAATAGCCAAAAAATTATGAGATGTGATATACTACTAATGGAATAATATTTTTTGTATACAAATAAAGATATATAAACAACATATTTAAATCATTTCTCAAATTTAGTGTAATTATACTAACCATCCTTCACGTTTGAAAACCACTCAAACTCCCACAAGGCATTGAATTCATACAATTACCCCGTTACGGAGTTAATTAGATTTCTAATTGGGATACATAATTATTTAGTTAAGATATAATCACAATAAATATATTATTTGTATAGATATACTCGTAATTAATATGATCCAGTTAAAAAACCAAATGCAATAATATATATATATATATATATATATATATATATATATATATATATATATATATATATATAGTATTTCTATATGTAACATTAATTAATACTATAATATGTTATCATAAATTGAACAACAACTGAGTTGATATTTCATCAATGATTTTATATTTAAGCATGTTTTCACCTAGCAATATGAATTATATATTCCACATTAATATCCATTCCACCGTTTTTTTAACGTTATTTGTTAAAAAAAGACGAACTAAGTGGTTAAATGTGTCGAGTTTGAGTTAATATTTTATGTGAGGAGTTCAGTGAATCATGAAGAATTTTTGAACACGTAAGTTAAGTTGATTGAAAATGTGACGTTAACAAACATGTTGTATAAGAAAATATTTGCTAAAATTTGAAAGTTAAAATTTTAATGGATCCAAAGTGGATTCGAAATTCTACCAAATTAGGACAAAATTCAATTGGGTCAAAATTTTCAATTTTGAATAAGATCCGATCCGAAATAAATAAAATTTGATTTGTGTTAAGGATAAAGTATAAATAATTTTACTTTATTTTTAAAAAAAAATTCCAAAATCTCGAGGCTTTCCCAACTCAAAAATGGTCATGGTGTTTGCTATTGATGAAAATGGTCTATGTAGTTCAGAAAAAATTATATTTAATGTAGAAATTTCCACTCTGGTTCAGAGTGGACTTTTACCAATTCAAGACCCCCTCAAGTTCATCAGAAATTTTCATTTCGCAATAATTCTCTATGTACTGCCAAAACAAAATACTATAAAAGAGGTCTTGATTTGCTTTGCACAATGGAAGAAATAAATAAAAAAAGACTTTAATTAGAAAATGTTTTGTCAAGTTTATGTCTGTATACTGAGTGTGTTTTTCTGTTTGTGCAATGCCCAATCAGAATTACAAAACAATAATAGTAGTACTACATTAGTTAACGTTGATGTAGTTCTTGATTGGGATTCACTGGCCGGCCGTATGGGCATGACTAGTTTGTCCCTAGCTCTATCTGATTATTATACAGACGACAGGAATTTCAGTGCAAAAATTGTTTTTCATGTAAGGACCAAAGTGACACAAATAATTCTTAGTAGGGATTAATGTGGAAAAAACTTAAGAATGACGACTCTGTAAAAAATTAATAATAAGGAGGACCATAAATAGTGTTTAACCAAGAAAAATATATTGATTTGGTATTGAAAGATCTCTAGAATCTATAAAAATAATTTAAACATGACTTGGATGTCAATAATGTTAACTTAATGGTTAGCCGAGTTTAAAAATGTGAATGGGAATTTGGATGTTTGTCGTTTTCGGTGATATGCGTTGATTTTTATAGGTGAATGAAATAAGTTGAGATTAAGAGTTGTGTTTGTTCGGTCCGAAGAAGTACCGTACCGAAATATTGTGTCTCTTCCGAACACACATTTCAACGTCTATAAATAAGACTCAGGATCTGGCCAATTCCAAAATCAATTTTAATAGCAACTAAGAAAAAGAAAAATACTACTCTTTTTTGTTTGCACAAACAGAAAAATAAATTAAGAATAATGCCAGCTGATTTTGTGTCACCGGCCGGAACACACGAGCTTCAGAACCTTTGAATACCCTTGTTTTCTCCAATGAATATAATAATTCTATCATTAAATGCATGTCTTATGGATGCATGCAAAAAATTGGTGTCGTTAATTATTATTTTTTCTCAAAAAAAAAAAAAAAGAAATTTCTTTCAGTCGTTCCGCGCGCCTATAAATTATAAGAAAAATGAACAGACTATAGAGTGGTGGTGTAGCACAACTTTCCTATGATGGTCTTATTTTCTATTATTATATGAAAATAAGAAATATTACTTGATTAAATATGCATGACAGAAGTGATTTGGATCTTGACTTGCCCAATCTAGTCTCCATTATAACATAAATTATCTTCCGTCATTGTTATTTACATATACACGAGTAGTCCATATTATTTTATTAAAATATACAAGGCATCTAGCTTTCAGATTTTGTACATTTATCAGATTTTTTTTTTTTCAATGTTTTGGCTAAAAGGTGAACAAGTCACTAGCTGTATCTATTCGATTATTAATCAGCAAAGTAACAAAAGAAATCAATTAACAAGACTTGTAAGTCTTGTAATTTTCAAACTCAACATTTCGAAATTTTACGGTCTAAGCTTCATATGTTATTCAAACTTAAATTTTAGAAACAACTGTTATTGCTGCAATTTAATATCTAAGAAAAAGGGAAAATTTCACTTGGATCCCTTCAACTATTCCAAAATCAATTTAGTGCAAACAAGCAACAAATTGTTGTATCTTGAAAAACTACAGGGTTCAACTGTGTGCACTGCAAACATACCAAAATAATTGCCTAAAGGAAATTGTTTCGGCAAGCCTTAATCTTATTTCCTTTTTCGTGAACTGTTCTACGGATTAATTCCAACCAAATAAGTATGATTTACATGATTTAACAACATGTGAAATTATGCGTTAGAATATTTTATTATGTATTATAGTATTATTCTATGAATTTTAAATGATTAGTGAAATATATTTTTGCACAGATTGTTAGACCCCAATAATATGTGTCAAATCCTTTTCTTTGTATTAAGCTAATTAATATTATAACATAATACTTAATTTAATTAAAATTTTATTATTTTGAGTTAACACACTTATTCTGAGGATTGATTTGGTGAATACAACTCCAAATAATGTTTCGCCTGCAAATATTCGTAACCCTAATCCAACCAAGGCATCTGAATTATAATATTGAAATCCTCACTCTCACTAGATTATTTTTTCAAAAGAAAATCTGAATTATAATATTGAAATCTGAACTATAATATTGAAATCCTCACTTTCACTAGTTTTTTTCCAAAAGAAAATAGGAATTATAATATTGAAATCCTCACTGTCACTAGTTTGAACGCTTCTAGTGCTATATCAAAAGGCAACTTCCAGGCATTTCCATCATACAGAATAAGACAACAATTCCCCTAGTATATGTTGCTGACTTCAGAATTTACAAATTAATACAAAGAGAAAATTGAACTTTCTCCCCTGAACTTAAACTCAAGTTGCACTTTTTACTTTGAACTTAATTTTTTTTTTATATATTGTGCATCTTGAACTTACATTAATATTGCAATTTCCCCCATTGAACTCTTCTCCGGGCACTATTCAAATCAAAGTAGGTCTTGTGAGAGGCACATGCTAGTTCTATAGGGTATTTTCATCATTTAGAACTAGGGGGAAAGTGCAACATAGAAATTCATGGTGAAAAGTGTCAATAAGGGTGTAAGTTTAGAGGAAAAAGTGCAAATTTGATGTAAGTTTAAGGGGCAAAGCTTTCATTTTGGCAATCATTTATAATTCAGAGTGCAAAAGCATGAAAATTTAATAATTATGTAAAATTTAAATAAGATATATAATACAGAAAAACAAAAAATTTAGTAACAAATCCTAAAATATAAAATCTATGCAAGCATATATATATATATATATTTTTTTTTTTTGTTTCAAAAGAGTTTAATCCATTCGAGGCGCATCGGACATTAAGCGGGAACCACTCCCAATTTCAAACCTGAATTTTCTACTTTGTAGTGACTAGTCCCTTAAACTATATCAATCACGTTGGTGCATATTAATTAGACATTACAGAGTGGGATTTTGGTATAAAATCTAATATACACTATACTTTCATTTTTAATAACATCTTGCAAGTTTTGCATTACATTCTTCAAAGAAGGTTTCAAGTTATTAAAAATTGAGAAAAAAAAAGGTTTGACAATCTGAAATCGTGGATTTTCTAGTTGATAATTGGCATTTTTTTTTAATCTAGTAGACTGTGTATTTACAGCTCGGACCGAAGAGTGCAAAGGGTATATGTCATTCCCAGTGTGATGTCTCCAGTAGGATTCGAACTTAAGTCTCGCCTCTGGGGCTCGCAAGTCACTACCACTTGGCCCAACCACATTGGGTGATAATTGGCATTTGAATAATAAAGAGGTGCACTTATTAATTAAAGAAGCAAAATAATAAATAATTTCAACTAAGAAATCGCATTTTTTCCCTAAACTTATAGTCAAAGTGCACTTCCCGCGTTCCCCTTAACATACATCCGTGTTGCATTTTCCATCCTGAATTTATGTGTTGCACTTTGCCCTAATTTAAAATGACAAAAATACCCTCTAAAACTGGCATATGCCTCTCACGTGACCTACTTTGGCAAAAATAGTACCCGGAAAAGAGATAAGAAGGGAACTACAACATTAATGTAAGTTCAAGGAGGAAAGTATAAAAAAATTAAATTTATGGGAGAAAAATGCAATTTGAGTATAAATGCAGTGAGAAAAGTGCATTTTTCTGTAATACAAATAACATTCCTTCTTGAATAATTTAATTTACTATTATAGTGACCAATTTCTTTTAAATTTGTTAATTCCACTGCTAATTTCGTCCATACACGCTAATGTAGTTTTTCTTTGAGTAAATAGCACTTTTGGTCCTCTTAAATTTTTCGTACGTAATAGATTTGTCGCTCATATCAATGTAGTATAACACATTCGTCCCTCTTAAATATTTCGTAGTAGACGCGTCCCTCTTATCAGTGTAGTGTAACACATTCGTTCCTCTTAAATCCAAAATACATCAATTTTCGTCCATTTTATGATGTATTTTGGATTTAAGAGGGACGAATATGTTACGGAATTTTGGCATTTTGCACCCTGAAAATATAGGATTTTGACACTTTGCACCCCAACTTAAAAGTTTGGCACTTTGCACCCTGAAAATATAATTTCTTTGGCACTTTGCACCCTAGTGTGTGTTTTAGTGTGAAAGTTTGTTGGGGGAAGGGTATAATAGTCATTTTTAATATTTTTTTAGCATGTTGCACACTAGAAATATAGATTTTGACACTTTGCACCCTTAAAATATATAATGTTGGCATTTTGCACCCTGAAAATATAAAATTTTGTCACATTCCACCCTAATTTAAAGACTTTGACTCTTTGCACCTCAGAAATACATTTTCTAATATTTTGCACCCTAGAAATATGTTTTCTAATGTGTTTTACCTTTGAAAGAAGCACAGGAATGTCGTCGGTGGAGAGATAAAATTGTCATTTTCCCTATACAACCATCAAAAATAAAATATGGAAATTGAAAAATAAAAAAAAAAATTATTTTGAGTTCAATCACAAAGTAAATCATAGGTTTTTTTTTTTTTGGCAAATTATATGTACATTTTGTTCTAAAATAGACACTCATTTTCATTAGTTGTGATATATCATACAACTCACACAAAATTTATTTTTCTTGTTTCCATAATAAAATTACTGACTAAATTTTGATATTGTGGTTTTTATAGCATTTTTTTCTCTAAAAAAATAATCAGTTTAATTATTTACTGATTTTGTGACATATTCATTCTTAAATATCTTAAATATATATATATATATATAAAATATTAACATGCTATTCTTAATTTATTTTAGATTGAATAACTTCTTTTAACATTTCTCTAAGTAAAATTTAGATCGATTAAGTGAAAAAAGACATTGTCTTCGTGTTGTTTCCGGGTATTCTCTAGATTGTTGACAATTTATCTTAAAAATATATTTACATATCTAATACCTTATTATATTGCATGATATTATTGTTATAAGACTCACATGTAGTTAAAATAAAAAAATGTGCCAAAATTTCTAAATCGGGGTGAGAAATGCAAAAAGTTTATATTTTCAGGGTGCAAAGTGCCAATATTCTATATTTTTAGGGTTCATAGTGCCACATATTTTATATTTTCAAGGTGCAAAGTTCCAAAAAAATTTGAAAATGACAATTCTACCCTTCCTACATGGAAATCTTCTCACCAAAACACACACTATGGTGCAAAGTGCCAAATAAATTATATTTCCAGGATGTAAAGTGCCAAAAATTTTGAGTCAGGGTGCAAAGTGCCAAAATTCTATATTTTTAGGGTGCAAAATGCCAAAAACCCAATATGTTACACTACATTGATAAGAGTGACGTATTTGCTACAAAAAAATTAAGAGGGGACGAATTTACTACGAAAAATTTAGAGAGACGAATATGAAAAAAAATTGTCCATAAGAACGACCAAAAGTGTGATTCAATTCCTTTTTCTTTCAACGTATGTACTACACGGGGAATGACATTTATCTCCTCGATAACGGTCAAACTGTAGATTCTCTCCACAATATATATTTAACTAAAATTTAAATTTAACTACAAATTGTACTCTCTCCGTCCCTTTATTTTTACTCCATTAGTTATAATGTCCTATCAAACTTTTCAATCTTTTAAGAGACTTATCATGCTAAATTATTCACATTTTTTGTGTATTAAACTTTTTAAATATTAATATATATAGTGTCATATGATATTGTCAACTATTAGCGAAATATATTAATTAAATAATTTATTATAAATTTTATAAATTTAATCAAATTAACTGGTCAACTGTAGCTACGGATAAAAAAAATGAGACGGAGGAAGTAAGATAATTCAGCTCTTTTGAACTGATCTAATATGCGGTTACATCATTCAATATTTTATGATGTAATTTTAAAGAAAAAATAATTATGGACTAGAAGGAGATTTTTTTTTGTTTTATGAAAAAAGTAATCATTGCATTAATATCACTGAATTAGAAATATATTGAATTACAATCAAATTACAAAGAAATAGAATCACCAAACACGAGTATTAAACTAGGAGAAAAACATAAATTAGTGAGAGTTAAACTCAAAACATCTTGATTTTTGGATCTCATTCTTACCAACAGACAATGACCTCATTTACTAGAACGAGATATATTGTTGTAAATATGTCTCTCCAAGTCTTTTGCGGTTACTCTTTGTTTTATTTGTAATAATAAAGAAAACCAGCATATATGTGTTCTTTTAATTGGCGAAAAAAGACTAGGATGATTTAGTCAAAAAGAAAAAGAAAAATAAAAATGCATGACAATCATTTGCAAATCAAATAAGTGACTTCTCATATATGAAATAAAACTTTTACCTTCTCAATTCATTTTTCATTGAAAGGCCGAGTCCTTATATTTAACATTATTTCAATAGCCAAATAATTATGAGATGTGATATACTACTAATGGAATAATATTTTTTTATACAAATAAAGATATATAAAGAGCATATTTAAACCATTCCAGTTTAGTGTAATTATACGTACTAACCATCATTCACGTTTGGAAATCACTCAAACTCCCATAAGGCATTACGGAGTTAATTAGATTCTAATTGGGATACATAATTATTTAGTTAAGATATAATTACAATAAATATATTATTTGTATAGATCTGTATTTGAACTTTAAAATTGGTGATAAAAATATGATTTACTGACTTAATTTATTATGACTTTTATTCTATGAGAGATATAATTCATGAACTGAATATAAATTTAAGTCAATATGATCCGTTAAACAACCAAATTCGATAATATATATATATATGTAACATTAATTAATACTATAATATGTTATCATTGATTGAACAACAACAAAGCGGATATTTCATCAATGATTTTATATTTAAACATGTTTTCACCTAACAACATTAATTATTCCACATTAATATCAATTCCTCCTGGGGGGGGGGGGTGGGGGGGGGGGGGGGTGGGGGGGGGGGGGGGTGGGGGGGGGGGGGGGTGGGGGGGGGGGGGGGTGGGGGGGGGGGGGGGTGGGGGGGGGGGGGGGTGGGGGGGGGGGGGGGTGGGGGGGGGGGGGGGTGGGGGGGGGGGGGGGTGGGGGGGGGGGGGGGTGGGGGGGGGGGGGGGTGGGGGGGGGGGGGGGTGGGGGGGGGGGGGGGTGGGGGGGGGGGGGGGTGGGGGGGGGGGGGGGTGGGGGGGGGGGGGGGTGGGGGGGGGGGGGGGTGGGGGGGGGGGGGGGTGGGGGGGGGGGGGGGTGGGGGGGGGGGGGGGTGGGGGGGGGGGGGGGTGGGGGGGGGGGGGGGTGGGGGGGGGGGGGGGTGGGGGGGGGGGGGGGTGGGGGGGGGGGGGGGTGGGGGGGGGGGGGGGTGGGGGGGGGGGGGGGTGGGGGGGGGGGGGGGTGGGGGGGGGGGGGGGTGGGGGGGGGGGGGGGTGGGGGGATTACGAATATTAATCTCAATGTACATGATAACCATATATATATAGTCAACAATTTTGAATTAGTGACTAATTAAGTAATTTCGAGCCAAGTATCGATTTGATTTCGAATAACCTCAATGTACATAACCATATAACTATAAGGTTAACGATGTTGACTTTGCCCAATTAACGTTATAAATCGAGAATCGATCGATCTTATAGCGAATAACATCAATGTACATGATCATATAGTCAATAATTTTTAATTAATGACTACTTAAGTAATTTTGATCTATCGATCGATTTGATTTTGAATAACCTCAATATACATAACCATAAGGTCAACAATGTTAACTTTGGTCAATTAACGTTACAAATCAAGAATCGATCGATATGATTGCGAATAACCTCAATGTACATAACCATATAATCAACAATTTTGAATTTGTGACTGATTAATTAATTTCGACCCAAGTATCGATTTGATTTCAAATAAACTCAATGTACATAACCATAAGGGCAACGATGTTGACTTTGATCAATTAACGTTACAAATCGAGAATCGATTGATATTAACTTTTCTTAATTGATATAACTCTTTTAATTTCATCATGTTTTGCAATAATTTAATTAGTTAATTTAAAAAAATTAATAATAATTAATGATTTAAGATAAAAATAAATAAATAAAATGAAAAAAAATGATATTAACTACTTAGTGCATAAAACCCTAATTTCAACTCCTCACTCATCTCCCAAGCCGCTCCTTCAATTCCTCCCTCCACACCGCCGCTCCTTCCTCCCTCCCTTCCTCCACACCGCCGCTGCTCTTCCTCCCTCTCTCTCCACACCACCGCTCTTCCTCCCTCCCTCCGCACCGCTTCTGCTCTTCCTCCCTCTCTCTCCACACCACCGATGCGCCCCAGCCCAGCCCAGCCCAGCCCGCGCGCCCTGCTCCTGAACCAGTGCGACGCCGCCGACCAGCCCAGCCCAGCCCCTGAACTCGAGCGACCCGCCCCTGCTCCAGCCCAGCTCAGCCCAACCCGCCCCTGCTCCCGCCCGAATTTGAAGGTGTTGTTAGTTCATTTTTTTATTATTTAGGGTTAATTTATTTAGATTGCCAGAATTAATGATGAAGATAGTTAATTTCTTCTTGAATTGATGAATGTATGTGAAATGAAGTAATTTTTGTGGAGGATTAGGTAATTGAAGGATTTTGGGTAGTTGGGGAATGCAAGTAAATATCCATGTATGTTGTCTACACAAAAAAGTTGCTTTTTGCCAACCAGCTTGTCTGGAAATTGTTATTTTCATTGCCATTTCTTGTCATTTGGTGCAAAAACAGTAAGTATTTCCTTGGTTTGGGTATGGTCCATTTGAATGCTTTTCTATCCTATCAATTTCACTCATTAATGCCCTTGAACCGATTTTCTTGTGATATTAAGGTAAATGCACTCATAAGTGTACCACTTTTACTTGAACTTTATCAAAGTATTAATAATATATAAAAACAGTTATCAAATTTTTATCTCTTGGAAAACAAAACATCACTTTCTTGACCAAGTCAAGTTTTGAATTGATGATCTGTTATATATTGTGTTTGATCAAAATAGGTTGTTGCATCACTGTATCTGTCTCTAGCTTAATTTGTGTGACTGAATTAATTGGAAACTTCATGTTACATTCTTACCTAAGACTCTAACTTTCAAGCTCACTTTGATGGATTTGCTTGAATATTCAAAAAACAAAGATAAAAAAAGGGGAGGAGAAGAAAAACACGAAATGTGTTTGACATTTATTCTAAAATCAATAGCTAGTCAAATGAAAGTATCTTCACATTTAATTAATCCAAGCTATATGCTAATTGATTTCTATATGGTTTTTTTTTCTTTTTCTTTTGCAAATGTTTAATAAAACTATGTTTAAGCTTTCTGCAATTTAGTCACTTTTCATCTCAATAGTTGATACTTTCAGCTTAACAAGATGTGAAAGGGAGAATCGCATAATTGATCATTTATATTTGTTTTTGTTTAACTTCATTAATATAATCTAGAAAAATAGAGATTTGGGTTGCATTGATGTTGATTTAGGATAATTATTTTTCTGAAATTAGAAGCACCGGTTTTGTTAGCTTGTCCCATATCTTTTACTTCATGAACTATTTGCTTTGATTTGTTGCATTTTCAACCTGCCCCTGCTCTAGCCCACCCTATTAGCCTTGTAAGTTGAAATGTGTTTATCATAACATGGGTTTATATGCTGCTAAATTCATGCCTTGTAAGCTAAATTCAATTGTTGATACCTAATTAGCAATAATTTATATGCTGCTGAAGAAGGAGAAGGAGAAGAGAACGAAGATAATATGGAGGTAGAGGTAGAGGCCAAGGAGGAGGAAGAAGAAGATAAAGAAGAAGAAGAAGAAGAAGAAAATTATATTTTTTTTCCAATGTAGAACTTGTTGTTGTAGGATTATTTGTTGTATTCACATACAATTATAAATGTTGAAATTCTTGATAATTTTATCTAAGTTATGAATTTGTTGTATTATATTGTTTTTCAATTATATTTTTTTCGGAATTTTTAATTTGATTTTTTTTTTCATTTTTTCGATGAAAAATAAAAGAAAATAAAAAATATTTATGATTGAATTGTAAAATATTTTATGATTGTCAATCGATTAAGTTTTTTATTAGCAGGTCTGATTATTTTTGGGAATTTTTAATTTGATTTTTTTTCATTTTTTCCGACGGAAATATTCCGTGGGAAACTGAAGAAAATATTTATAATTTCCGACGGAATAATTCCGTGGGAAAAAAAACATTATTTAAAAGTTATTTCCCACGGAATAATTCCGTCGGAAACTAAAATTTCCGACGGAATTATTCCGTCGGAAATTGTATTTCCGACGGACAACACCCGTCGGAAAACCCGTTGGAAATTTTCCGTCGGAAATTTTTCCGACAGATTTTCCCACGGATTTTGTCCGTCGGAAAATCCGTCGGAAAATCTGTCGGAAATTTTCCGACGCCACTTTTTCCGACAGATTTTCCGACGGACATAATCCGTCGGAAAACCCATTTTCCGACGGATTTTGCTTGAAATCCGTCGGAAAATCCGTCGAAAAATCCTGTTTTTCTTGTAGTGAAATATGTCGATTCAAAACGACCTATTTTTTATAAATTGGGTGTTTTTTGCAGGGTTTTTGAAAACACAAGGAAGTTTGGCGCAGTAAAAAATTTATAGGGTAGTTTCTTGCAAGTTTAGCATAACACATGGGAGTATTTTGCATTTACCCCAGTTATATTAGCTGCTACAACCTCTTTTCAATTGATATACTCTTTTAATGGTATAGATTATTGGGTCTTTCTAAAATAAGATTTTATGGAATATAGGTGTATATGAGATGACCCATCTCAACCACTAAAAAAAATCAACAACAAATCTGAACCACAAGTTTTGGTCAAAATGTCCAATGATGATGTGGCATCGGACATTTAGAAAAAATAAACATATGTTAAATTACATAATAACCCTTTAATTAATATGTTTAAAAATTTCTCCTTATCTCTAATTAATTTCATCTCTTTCTCAAAAAAAAAAAATATCAAGTAATCAAAATTTTATACGAAAAAAAGTAATCAAATTTTTATACGAATTGACAATTAAAACCATCAGTATAAGATCATTTAAAATATTTTGAGGGAAAAATGCACTTTACACCCCCTCTCAAAGTTATATATTTTGAACTTTACCACCCAAAAGTATAAATTAAATAAGCACGTATAAAATTAATTGCACTTTTTCCCTCAAATAATTTTAAGTCAATTCCATTCACCAAAAAACATAGATATGCGTCTCACTTGTGTATTTTAAGGGTAAATTAGTTCCAACATCGATTTTTCGACCAAATATTTTACTGACGCGCATTTTTCCCTCTCTCTTTACAAATAAAGTTTTTTCTACTTAACTTTAGATTTTTGGTTCACAAGACATGAGTCAAGTATTTGGACAAGTAAGAAGTGATGTGACTAATTTACCATTTGAAAATTCATGCGAGGGGCGCATGTACATTTTTCGTCAAACAAAAATTGCATAAACTCATTTGAGGGGGTAAAGTGCAACTAATTTTATTTTTCAGGGGATAAAGTGTTTATTTTGTACATATGGGTGGTAAAGTGCCAAAACATGTAACTGTTGGGGATAAGATTTTTGTCAACTTTTTAATATAAGATTCATAAATCATATGGTGAATTTTGTCAAATTTTTCAAAAAAAAAATGGGGAGGAGGGGGTGTATTCCTAATTTTTAAAGTTATCAGGGGTTATTGGTAATTACCTTTTAGGCAATAGGGATGTTTTTGCTTTGTATGGTGGGGTAAAATTGTTATTTCGACTTGAGAGGGGTTTTTTTTGTTAATAAAAAAAGTACAAGGTTTTGTTGCGTAACATAGGTTTTTTTTTAGTTAGACAAAACACAATGGGTCTTTTGAATTCACTCATTAAAAAGGATAAATTTGTCTTTAAGAAAATAAATTATTTAAAGTTAAATTCTAAGAGGATATGTGTAACCAAGATAAATGATATCTCATGTGCTCCCCATCCCTCAAAATCTCATTTTAGACAGACCCTAGATTATTACATCAAAGAAGGGATTGTCTAAAATGAGATTTTATCAAATGAGGAACATGTGATATAGCCCTCCACCTAATGACATATGTCCCATTTTATATTGTTTTTAAATCATTTATTTTTATGAAGACATATATACCCGAGGGACGATTCTGTAAAAAGTTAATGATAAGGAGGACCATAAGTGGTGTTTATCCTAAAATAATTTATTCTCTTCCATCTCATTTATTTATTTATTCGTGTTTTACCACTTTATTTTATGCCCACTGCGTAACAAAAAGAAAATGTATTTTCCTTAATAATGCTGACCTCTGAAGTAGTAGATCTGTAGATGCATGTATTTTCATATAAACCCAACGACCCTCTTCTTCTAGTTTTCAGTCAAATGGCAATTTATCCATGTAATACCCCACTTCTTTAACCATAGTAAATTAGGAATATCAATCGAGTGAAATGTATGTTAAATTTAAAGAATTATAGCTCTTATAAGTATCTAAAATTATTAATATCTTTTGAGGGAAAGGTAAATTAAGCTCCGATCCGCGGCAGTAAGAATTTACAAGAAAGGGAAATTTAATCCCCTGAATCTTTTCATTTTCCAAAGTTTTGAGGGCAAAATTTTTATAAGGAGGGAACGATGTTATACGCCAATTTTATTTATAACATTTTGAAATCAAGTAACATGCTTTTATAATTAACATGTCTTTTATA
Organism: Penstemon davidsonii; assembly: GCA_034814905.1. Taxonomy (NCBI): domain Eukaryota; kingdom Viridiplantae; phylum Streptophyta; class Magnoliopsida; order Lamiales; family Plantaginaceae; genus Penstemon; species Penstemon davidsonii. The sequence continues at coordinate 30,553,851 of JAYDYQ010002533.1, read as the reverse complement.
GATATATAAGCCATTAAAAAGAATATAGATCTGTATAAAAAGCGGACTTAGAATGGGATTTATATACTTTTAGTTTTTGATAACTATATTGAAGATTTAGCCTTACTTAAAATCTATAAATAGAGGAAACCTAGGGCAAAATTATTCAATTCAAATGTCTAAAATTTCATTGCTATTAGATATTATAATAATAGTATATGATTAGATGATATAGATTATTTAATAATAAGCATAGTTTGGGCGGTGGGCTATAGTTTGACTTAAGATTTGTCCGAGATTATATTGACGCTTAGGTGGACTAGTAGAATTTTAATGTGATCAAATTCTATTTCTGGATACGGCCATACGGCGCTTAACCAAGGTTAATGAACCTTAGTTACATGATTTCTAACAAGATTTAAGTGACATGTGATGGGGGACATAATGAATTTTCCTTTTTTTGAATAATTGCTACGTACCTTCACGTGTAATTAGAGGACATAATGGGTGTTTTGTAATTTATAAACCAAGCCATATATCTTCTTTTGTCCAAAAATCAGTTAATGATACACGTAGAGTTTATAACAAGAGAAAATGATGACACATGTTTGTACAAATGGTGCAAACTAGGTAACTAATTCGTCGAGCGGAAGCATAGAGCGTCAAATTTTTGAAAATTCGATTTTGAGAGCGCCTTCAGTGCGTCAACTTTTAATATATAATTTTTTATTGCATATATACAATTTTAGACACTTTAAAAGGTTATTAATAGTATTTTATATGTAATTAAATATTTCATACCATGATTCACAACATCTTGACACATTTACTATTTCCGTCAATTTTCGGATGAGGGTCTTTAAAACCCGTGCATGTTTTCCATCCCATTGTCAATTTAACGGGCACATGAGCGACACGTGCTGAATTTCGTCCGAAAATTGACGGCAAAACTAAATGTGTCAAGATTGTGTGAATCATGGTATGAAATGTATTTTTTCAAAAAGCTTGATACCAAATGTAATTTTTTAACTAAAGTTTGGTATCAAAAGTATTTTTTCCTCTTTAAACATTTATAGTTATTTCTAATTTTTATACTTTGAATTTGAAATCTCAAAAAAAAATTATCTTAATTTATGATAAAATTAATACTTTTCAATTTAATCTTACTGCACCAAGTAAACAGGTGACGTAATTAATTCTCCATCTTTCTTTTTTGCATAAATAAAAAAATCTTTGACTTTGACTCAAAAAATAAAATAAAAGATCTTTGACTTTGACTCATAAAATAAAAAAAAAAGATCTTTAACCACCTTTTTTTTAAGTCTACTTTTTTCATATTTATAGTATTAAAATATTTATGGAAGATAACCTAAAATTGGATTCAAGGAGACTAAAGATGATTGAAAAAAGTAGCATAGCTTAGTATAGACGGCATCATTTAAAAAAATCACAGTTAAATTAGTTCATATTTACATGCATTGTCATCTCAATCAAGTGCGGGACCCACATATTAAATTAGTTGCAGCAAGGCTGAGATGCAGTCTTTTCCATGTGGGAATTATATTGGAAAAAACAAAAGTTGTACTGAAATGCGCGAATTTTAGTTACCTATTTGTGGACTAAGCCCCTTGAGTTTGTCGGCTATCTAATTCAATGCTGACTTTAGTAGGAATGTAGTAGTATTTAAAAACTTTATGATGTCAATAAGCATGCTATGAACGCTTCTTTATCTTAAGTTTACCATTATTAATTATCTTTAGATTCCCAATTATTTTTTAGCTTAATTTGATCACTGCCAGCTATATGGTCCAAGGAGATACATAAGCTTATATTCCAGAAACCAGAATGCTTACAAAATAAGACGGGATTGGTTACTGAATATTTCAAGTCCCATTTGAAAAATGTGGAAAGTGGACAAGTAATCATTCATATTAATTTAATTCACAGAAGTTTTGTTGTTTAGTCACTTGCTTTGTTTTGTCACTGTATAGATTATTCTTTCATAGTATTTTTAATTATTATTTCCTGATCCAGCAGTTAGTGTTGCTCTTAATTAACACTGTTACAATGGCGGCTTGGAAGATTTTTACATAGACTCGGTCTTTCATAGACCACATACAAAATATTATAAATATGTTTAAGGATGAATTAATTTTGTTCATGGTCTACAAAAGACCTGATCTACACAAAAAAAATTCGTGAATTTCAATACAACAATGATTCATCGTATATTTCATGAAAAAATTCTTGCATAGACCTGGTCTATGAGCTTTTCATAGACCTTGTAATTGTACATGATACATTTTTTTAGTTTTCCAAGGGTTTAATTCCTTTGGAGTCTGGTTGGGCATATTAAGTGGGGTCCTCTCCCAACAGGGATTCAAACCTAAGCATGAAATCATCAAAATGTATGATGTTGTGCATTTATAACCACAAGGTCAGGTCTATGCAAGAATTTCCCTGTTCCGTGTTCATGGCTCCGCATTTTACGGTCAAATGCATCATAAATCGATGATTTTCGGAAAAAAATAAAATTTCCAGTCAAATCTATCTTCCCCTTTTCAAATCACTATAAAAGGATGCCCTAGCTCTGCATATTTCTACACAATTAATTAATATACCTTCCAAGCTTTAAATAAATCTTCATTAATGGGTTCTGCAGCAGAAAAATTAGGGATTGGAAATGATTCAATTAATGCTTCTAGTACTATTAATCACCAATATTCCAAACCCCAAACCCAATCACTTCTTGGCCACAATCAGTTAGATCATACCTCTTACGGCAGCACCAATACTAACACTAGTCGTGGTGTCGTCGCTCCTGCAGATCATCTCCTTGGCAACAACGTTGTTCAAACCACCGCCACATCCCAGCCGCCCACACGTGCCGGAGCTCGTATTTGGTGAAAACAACAAAACATCATCACATGAAACAACAACACGTGTATGTATGTATGTGTATGTATACCTATATATGCATTTATTTTAATTACCAGCTTGTGTATTTCTGTACTTTTTTAGTAAGTTTTATACATCTTCCTTGTTTTAAATGGTTTTATATTAATAAACGGAGAAGCTATATATTAATTTCTTTCCATTATTTTCATTTTAATTTTGTTTAAATATGATTATTTTACATGTCGAACAAGTTGGTTGAATAAAGAGCAGTGCTATTCCTACAGCCCACAACCGGCTTATTTTTTTTTTTTTTGGTCATTTATATATTTTAATGTATAGATAGAGAGATATAGACGTTGTCGTAGATCTAATATTGGAGCTTTTGCGGCGGAGGTTTATTCCGGCGACGGCGCTGTTTGTTGAGAGGAGTTGATTTGAGGATTTTCGAGAACTGCTATTTATCAGAAAAAGAAAAAAGAGAAAAGAATTAGAAGTTGACTGTTAGGTGGTTATCAATGCCGTTATGGACTCGCCTTGAAGTGAACAGAGAGTTTTGGCTACGCCTGGTGAAATTAGGGTTATGATGCATGGTATGTGCTTTTGTTCTCAAATTTTAAAAAAAAATAAAAAAATAAAAAATTCTCGGTCATGGACTCATGGTCAAAGACTCAAAAGTAAACTTGTTCACACAAATTCTATTTCGCCATACAATTAATTAAGTATCATAATAGAATTCAATTAAAGGTATTTTAGTCTACACAAAAGATTCAAGATTTTTTTTATGATGAACTCAAACTTTTATATGTGTATAATATAAATATATATAGAACAGAGAAATTTGATATTGATGTGGTAATGTCAAATTAGTTTGTTTTTGAGATACTGAAGTAATGTGTCGCAATTATGTCAATTTTTTTTGTACGAAATATGCCATTGGTTGTATTTGTTATGTACACTAATTAAGTAAAATTGATGATAATTTATATTGATAACCCTGAGATTTATCCTAATTACCGAAGACCCTCGATGGTCTTAAAATTTAAGAAAGCACCCCCCTCTATCTACGGATAAATTATTTTTGGGCAAATTTTTGCTTTTTCATTTACTATGTTAGACTGGAATTTTGTGACAAAAAGTCTCCTCTAGTACGCGAATCTTGTCTACTTAAACAAATCAGAAGCTGATCAGATATTGTGCAAAACTCTTCTAAGGCAAAATAAATTGTGTTTGACAAAATGTACATCTCGTTGCAGACGAAACACAATTGGTTAAGTAAACTGCATATTTTTCCACGATGACAAATTGCAGACGGGTATATTAGATGACAACATTTACAAATCAATTAAATTCATATTGTGTAAGGTATAAGTGTATAACATCAATAATAAATGTACCAAATATATGAAGTATGCAAATTCCTATGTCACGGTACATTATGTCTTAATATGATGCATTAAAGTATTACAAAATATTTCATTAATGTATACTTTAAACTCATAAAAATGAATTTTAAAACAGGAAATAATGGCTAATGAGGCCGCAGTCAATATCTCTACATGTGCATGATTCGGTGTGAAATAAAAATTCTTCTATTTCTTTTCTTTATATAAATATGTGTGATTGTAACATCAAAATTTTGACCCAACAGCTTAAAGTAAATTGGTGTCTTCCGCTAGGGTACCTAATTAGAAGTCCCCAAAATAATAAGACAATTTATTGATATTAATTTTTCAATAAATACAATTTATTCAGATTGAATGAGAATCTATTAGGCCGAATCATGAACACACTCAGTTAAATCTGGCTTTAAATTTTTAATTGTACAAGCCCACCGCAATGTTATTTTTCTAGCCTATTTCAGGCCCAATCAGTGCATCCATGTTAGCCCAATAGTTAGGTCCTGTTCGGAGAGAAAAAATGGGTCAAGTTAGATATGATATCATAAAACCGAGCTGGGTTGTGGTAAGTTATAATCATAGCCACAGCCCACTGACTTGATCTTTTAAAGTTGGTTAATAATATGCAATTTATTTAGTCAGACTTTCAGTAACCTAGCTTAAATATGATAAAATATCTTCTTCAATTTTACCATATTCACAACTAAAATGACGTGAACCTAATTATTTGGCTAATATAAAAATTAAAAATAAATAAATAGGTAAAACTATTAAGAGGTAAATATCTTATTAGAACATACTTACATACATTTGAAAACCAAAAATTTTTTGGGTAAAAAATGGGTCAGGTTAAGTCAGGTCGAATTGATTTAGAAGAGTTGGGCTAAACCAAATTGGATCGCCAGTTGAATGTGTATTAATTTACCTTATTAAGTGTGTTTTATTTATTTGATCCATGTTTTATTTGGCCCAAAGATACTTTAAAGTTTAAACACACACTAACATTAAGCTACATTAAATCAAACCTAACAATATATTTTAAAAAATGGGTAGGGTTGTTTTGGGTCATGTTAGGTCAGGACCGGTCCAATCTATCCAGAGATTAATGCTTAGATTCCAGCTCTTATTCGAAGTGGTTGTCAAATACATATACTAATTAAACTTTATTCGTCAGTCTTAATATTTTTGCTCCTTTCACTTTCGAAACGTAGTTTTAGGTGAGAGTTAAAAAAATATAACTTTTAGATATTTTTACATTTTTCCCTCAAAAAGTGGTGGTCTAAAATTAATGGTGTCGATCAATATTATAATTGTGAAAGTACTTTTCAGAAGAGTTTTATTTTTCTCATTTAAGGAAAAAATATCATGTTTTGAGAAATTGCAAAATAAAAAAAAATATATGAAAAAAACGGTGAGACAGATGGAGTAATATATTTAGCAATAATGACGACTGATTTTGGATGCTAAATTCCAATTCTCATTTTTAACGACCATTAGATTAATCTCATAAACCAATTTTTCTTATTAGTGTATATTATTTTTTATGTTAAACATCCTATGATGCCAAAGAAAGGCTCCAAGATATCTTCGCAAGGATAATGATACGATCTTCCAACACCATTTTTTATTTCTTATTTTAGAAGACCTAAGTGATGTACCAACTCTTTGTCCTCTGACGTGGCACTCAAATGCATATTATAATATAAAATCGACAACAACACTTGGCAGGAGCAGATATTTACTCGAGAAGCGCATCGATATTGATCTCTAAAACGCATCGTATCGATGCCTAATAAAACAATCTCAGATCCAGTTAAGACTGGATCGAATCGAATAGTTCGTATCCATATCCGAACTTATACGTCTTGTCAAGATCTGACCCGGTAGTTGAAACCTAATACTATAAATACCCATCTTAAATGAGAACAGGTGACACACAAGACACAAAAGATTACTATAACTTTGATTTCTGATCCCAAGACTGACTTAAGCATCGGAGGGTTATCACCTGGTCACCACCGGTATTAGCCTAACGTGGTTATCTTTGATTTCAGGTTAGGACCCTCCAAACAAAAGAGGAGAAGCTTGATTGACCTGCTTATCTTCACATTGGAGAGTAGTGTTAGAATTGACACCTGAACAGACAATAAAATAATGATATACCAAAAACACACTCATCACTAAGAAGGACCACACATTTTACTTTAAGAATATTATTTATTCATTCACCGATTATGAAAAGATTACAAAGTTCAAACAAGCAATCACAATTTAGAAGGCACGAATTATCAAAAAATAAAAATTCAAAGGCACAAGTCTCATATATATATCATTCTGTAGATACAGCATAATGATTTATTGTGATGACATCTTCAGGGCGTGAAGGTGGATGGGTCTTGTTCCTCATTCTCATAGCCTGGTAATCCTTGTACAAAAATCCTCTATATTTCGGCTCCGCCCCAATTTCTTCGGTAAATTGAGGCAGTGGTTCAACCCATTTGTCACCATGTAAATTATAGAAAAACGCAAAAGAGTGACGACTTCTTTCTTTAGATCTCACCACTCTGTGTGTAGCACTCTTGAATTTATTGTTACTAAGCACCTACAAGTTCATCAAGTAGCCCAAAAAATAAGCTATATTACTCGATTAGGAAAAACGAAGTAGGGGGAGAAATGGATCGAACCAGAGATGACCGGATCCACACACATGTGGACCGAATTCGAAATGAGCCAAAATGAATTGTTCCATTGTCACTTTTTCGTTACTCTATTCACATGAATTCATAGTAAATCTATATTTAATCAATGTGTGAATCCAAAAGTTCAATAGGAATAAATAAAATGAGTGTTTTTTGCTTATGAAGAAATTTCAAATGAGTGTTTTTTGCTTATAAATTAGAACACAATGGATTTAAATTAGGGATAATTACCTGAATAATATCACTTATGTTGACAACAATTGTGCTTTCAGAAGGAACTACAGGTATCCAATTTCCATCTTTTTTCACCTCAAGTCCTCCAACTTCATCCTGGATTACAAATGTCACACAATTCCCATCCTCGTGTTCGGATATGCCATTGTTTTCGGCTTCGGTTGCTGGAAAATAGCGCAAGGCCACCAAAAAATCCCAGTTCCTGTCCTCATTGTATTCTTTCAAGAAACCAGGAGAGAGTCCCAAACAATCGTTCAAAATCGTCTCCAAAAGTTCGCCTGTCTTTCTAAAATAGACGAATATCTCTTCGAGCACATCCCTATATACACCACCAATTAATGAACAAACAATAGCACTTAATTATTAATTACAACATGAACTTAGAAAATTAATCCCTACCTGTAAATGATCTCTATCATTAATTTTTGGGTGACTTTGCATCCTTTAACCATCGATGATGCACATTTTGGTTCTCTTACCTTGCCCCTTTCAACTATATATGTACCGTAGATGCAAAAATAGCAAATTTTCTACTTTATTAATTATATATTGAATGTATAGTTGATCTTCTTATTTCAATTAATAATTAATAAGAGATGATCTTGATATATGAAAATAGGCTTATTACACCTCCCTAGGCTTGATTTATTATAATGAGCATTTTGCCTCTCTCCTAATGAAGATGTCACACACACGCTCCAAAATGCGATTGAGACTTCATTTTAATGTGAAAAATGACTAATTTAACCCTTCATTGACAAAACGTAATGGGCAATTTAACACACCCCCCCCCCCCCCTCTCTCTGATTTTGTCTAATGTATATTTTACCCCCTGTGATAATGCGTAACGGGCAATTTACCCCAATGTTGTCTGATAGACAATTTATCTCCTTGTGAAAATACAAATCACCAAGAGAAGGCATTGTGCTTCTTTTGCTAAGATACATGGAGATATCTTGCCCTTTTATTTATTGAAAAGGGATAAATTGCCTTATAACAATTACACAGATATGTAATTTGCTATTCAATGTATAAATATGGAGTATTATAAATACTATGATAATGTCTCTATTTAACTTCTAATAATATTCTCTTACATTTCATACTTTCAAAGAACCATGGACAATATTTTCTTGTTTCCCCTTGTTTAGTTTGTGCTCAATTGATAGCTAATTGGAGGGGGTAAAGTGATACAATAGTTACTAGGGGCAAAGCGTGCAACAATAATATATAGTTAAATGTGCAAAATGAAATTTACCCTTAGTTGGCTTTTGTATACCTAAAATCAGGTGGATTGCTAGGCAATATGTTGAAGCTTGATTGAGGTTGAAACATCAACAAGTACTCATTCTTATCAGCCGAATGATCCGGTTGCTTGCTATAACCGGCTGGAAGAGGTGCACCTGCACCTGGACTATACTTGAGCTTTTCTTCACTTGAAAATTCAAAGAATGTCTTTGAAAGTCGTATGGCTCGACTCATTAGATCTAGGGGTACGCCATGGTTTACGATTTGGAAGAAGCCGTATTCTGAGCAGGCTTCTTTGATTATCTCTATTGCCTTCTTTCTCTCATCTTCATATTCATCTCCATCTCCATCTCCTTCTTTGAAGAAAGGAGAAAGGTCAATTGTTGGAATAGCCATTTTATCATGTCTAGTGATTATTTGCTATATATTATATATATGGACAACATAATTAGGTGATTTAGGACAAAAAGTTATAACGTGTATAGTGTCAGCAAATTAATAAAGTTTCCATGTGAAACCACTATAGTAGGGTTTTGTACAGTTTTACAAACGTCAGGGGAGGTTACTGTAATTATGATTTTTTAAATGGACTGGAAGCGAAACGGACCAAACTACAGGGGAGGTCCCTATAATTAATCTTATTATAAATGTGACACTCTATGTTGGGAAGGGTAATTTGTTTTTTACGTAATATTTTTCACTTTCACATTAAATTTCGGGAGAGTGAGTTATACTCTCAAACGAAATGAGGTAAATTAATTTTTTAAAATTTTCACAGAAGAATAAAATGCTATTTTTCAAATAACTGATGAATAAATTCAACATTATACTATGCATATTATTGGGATAAATGCTAATTAACCCTCAGGGAAAAGACGGTCAATTTGGGAAAATCATTAACATGTCCAGAGAAGAATTGCTTATTAAATCAACAACAAAAAAATGCAATTACATAAAAAGACAAAGGACAAGTTTTCTAAAATAAAATTCAGATAAAATATTGATTCTTGGGTTGATTCCTGACTTTCACAAACTAGATGTTGCTGTCTTATATCTGTTTTCTGAATTTTACGTTTGTCGGTTTTATATTTGTAATCTTCTTCTAAAGAATATGATAGGTACCAAGAACAAGCGACAATCGGCATTATGTATTACTCCCTCTGTCCCAAATTATTTGTCATTTTACATGTTTTCACACATATTAAGGTACCTACTAAATAGCCTCATTTTTAGGGAAAAAATAAATTATATACCTAAAATACCCTTATTATTTATTTATCTCACCATTAGCTATTTACACGTTATTCAAGTTTTACACTCTCCCTCTTACTTTTTCTCTTACATATCTAAAATATGTACTTTAATAGTGCATTGAAATTCTAAAATGACAAATAATTTGGGACAGAGGAGTATCTTTTAAGTTTCTTAATACTATGAAATAATATTGATGTTTTGAGTTTGGGGGTCATTAGTTCATTTGATAGGTTAAAATTTATATATATATATACACGTTGTTCCATTATTATGTGTTGGTATTGATTAGAGAAGGTTTTGAAAATGACAAAAAGGTTGAAATGATTAAAAAGGTTAAAAATGAAGTCATCAACTAAGAACTGAAAAACTTAGTAAAACCTCTCTCACGGTCTGGAAGCTAAGTGACCAAATCAGCTAAGTGGGATATCAGATCAGTGAAAATCAGATTGGTGATTATCAGTTGAGTCAGCATAGATGTGTTCAGTCTTGAATTAGCAGAGTAGCCATCAGCAGAGTGATCATTCAGCAGAGTGATCATCAGCAGAGTAATCCCATCAGCAAAGTGAAGTCGGTCAGTAAGCTCATCAACGGTAACAAGCTGAGTGCATTAAATGCGACTTGACATAAAGTAGATATCCATACAGCAGAGTGTACAGTGAAAAGTCTGGAAAAGCTGCCGTCAGGAAAGAAGACCGTTGCTCAGGATTAAAATGTAATTTCGCCTATCTTCAACGGGCATAATTTCAAATCCGAGAGTACAAATAGACCAGGGAATGAAAATTGAAAAGAGACTTGCACAATTCAAGATCACATCCTTTGAGCAAGATCCATCAGTTGAGTCGTCTAATCACATGCGAAGTCATCTGTTGACGAAGTTTTTTGTTGAAGAGCAAGATCAAACTCTTGTCTGTCTGAGAGACATTCAACTGAGAATAGAAGGAGTGTATATCCATCTTTGTGAAGTTATATAACTTCTTAGTGTAGGTCTTCTGAGTGATTTCCTATACTGAAAAGATCGAGCGATCGAGGTTAATCTTTGTGATTTTCCGAGAGTGAACATAGTGTTCTTACTTATGGCTTATCATTTGTTGTAAAGCATAAGTGTTCTAGTTGCTGAGTGCTTTAAAATAGGTTTTTCTAAGTGATCTACCTGAGAGCTGAGTGTTCTACTTGAGGCTTGTCATTTGTTGTAAAAGCTCAAGTACTAGTTACTTTGTGTTTCTAGTGGAACCTAAATCTGTGTGATTTAGAAGAGTGGACTAAAAGACTTTGTGTCTATATAACCACTATAAAAATTCATGTGTTTGATTACTTGTTTTTAACTTGCATATTTTCATAAGTAAACAAACGTTTAAAAGACAAAGCTTTTAAAAGAGGAATTTATAAAATTGGGGTAAAACTTTGAAGAGAAACTTGTTTGAAAAACATACTTGCTAAAATCCGCTGCATACAAGTTTTGAAACTCTGAATGTATCTGAAACAGATAAGTTGAATCAGAAGAGTGGTCGACTCTGCTGAATCTGCTAAGTGCTAAATTAACATAGTAGTCTCATGAGTAAGATCAGCTTACCCTGTTGACAGAAAAGTTAGAGAAATTTTTTAAAAGTTTAGAGGTCTATTCCCCCCCCCCCCCCCCCCCCCCCACCCCACCCTAGACCTTATCTGACCACTTTTGGGACCAACATTATGTCATATATTTAGTACTAGGAAAATTCTTTTCCAAACTTGGTAATCAAACTCATCCAACCATCAAGCAAGTGTATTGTACTTGCTTTGTAATTGGTTTATCTTAGTACTAACTGATAAACTAATCAACGCTATAATAAATGATTTAGACAATAAAATATGTAGAGATTCTTATAATATTACTATTGAAGAAAATAACAAATTAACTAATTAATACTTCTATAATGATCACATGGGGTCATGGGTGGACGGACAGAGGGACTAGGATAATCTATAGACCCATAGACCCCTCAAATCTTTTTTTTTTAGTATAGTAGTGTTTTGGTTTTTTTTTTTTTTTTTTTAAAAAAAAAATTAATAGGCCCAAGAAACTTGCTCAATCAATAACTTCCAAGTTCAAATAAAAAATTAGTCCAATTAATTCAACTCAATATAACCCACTCTAATATTATATAACTCTACCCAAACCCCAATTAAAGCTCAAATATTGTCCCAACTCCCAACATCTCCAAACTCAAATCTTCAATTCAAACGACTTCTCTTTTCTTGAGCTCGCGGCCCTTCTCAATCAACTTGAAAATTATATTAGGGTGTTCGATCAAGTGATGATTTAAAAGAGACTGGTGATCTTGCTAAGAAGATGGTTGCAACTAAAATGTACTCCTCTCGTTGGTTTACAAATTTGTGACATTGACGCTAATTCTACACGTTGCAACTACATCAGTAAAGAGAGTTTTTCGGCTATGAAGATAGTAAAGAATCAACTTCGTAACTGAATGCGCAATCAATAGCTAAATGATAGTCTAGTTGCCTTTATAGGGGATAAATGCATGATACTACCCTGTGTTATGTGAAACCTGCATAACACTATCCTATAAATTTTTTTTTGCACAAACTCTCTTGTACTTTCAAAAACCCTGCATAAAACACCCATCTCTGTTAGTCACTAACACTGTTAATTTTTGAATAATTTGTTTGCATAAAATCCTCTTGTATTTTTTTAATGTTTGCGCAAAACCCCCTTGTACTTTTTAATGTTTGAGCAAAACTCCCTGGTATTTTTTAGTGTTTGTCGTAAAACTCCCTTGTATTTTTGAATGTTTGAACAAAACTCCCTTGTACTTTTAAATATATCTAGAGGTAATTTAGGAAATTTAATTAAATATTAACGGTGTTAGTAACTAATGGATATTGGGTGTTTATGTAGAGTTTTTGAAAGTACAATGGAGTTTGGTGCAAAAAAAATTCACATGGTAGTTTGGTGCAGGTTGCACATAACACAGGGTAGTATTTGCATTTTTCCCTCCTTTATAGAGATAGACATATTTAGTTGTGTTTCAAACGATGCTATCATGAACCGTTTTAAAAAAATGAGAAAGTTTACCATGGTCAATTATTAATGTAAATACGTAAATATTTTGGGTTCTTTTAGGACTATAATGGGGTATCATATGTAATTAAAGTATCCCGTAGCGGTTATTTTTGTCAAACTCCATCTCCCCGTTTTTGTATCGCGTCTATATTTTCTCGTGCATAATATAAGCTTTAAGTTTGATCGTTTGATTGATTTTTTTGGGTAATATTTAGGCCCCCGACCAAAAATCCTGAATCCGCCCATGCATGGGGTCACTTTTTTTTCTTTTCTCACATACATGTATATATATATTGAAATTCGACTATTCAGCTCTGTAGATTCAACTTGAACAAAAACTTCATAATCAAAGAGTTTTACGCAACGGAATAATCAGTTTAGAATACCACTTTGATTCTTGTACGATGACCTCACCTAATTTATACTCTTTCTTCTAACACTTAGGTACTTGTCCTGTTGTCCAAATTACTTTAGAATATTTTAATGCTTCCTCGAATCAAATTGATGCACAAATATGAATAAGTAATACTGGAAAGCTAAGTAAGAGCAAAGAGAGTAGACACAAATTTTATAGTGGTTCGAATGTGGGGTGATCATTTTGATCCAAATTTTCCTTCATATTCAATCTCGCTGCTATTGCAACCTGTTATTTTGCCAACCAAGCGACATATCATTTCCCGTTTTAGTTTCTTTGTAGGCAAACTCTCGATGCTTCTTGTTGATGCATCGCGAGATGTTAGAGTTTTACAAGTTCGATTAGATTATCTATATTATACGTATGGGTAGGTGAGTCCTTTCTCTTTTTATTTGTCTGACCTAATTATTTAGGTTAGGTCTGGTCTTACACTTGTCTTTTGTATGCCCTTGAAGAGACTTTATCTCCTTATTATCTCAATCGAACAATGATACATAACTTCTTTAAATACCTCTGATTTATCAACACCAACATATCACATGAAATTGGGATAACAAATAGACATTCTTACAATGAAAATATCATTAGGAGAATAGGAGAGGATTAATTGTCTATGAGGAATGAAAATATAAGTTCATACATCTGAAACAAACATAATCATCAAAGAAGCAACGAGGTTTATTAGAGCATCACAATAATTAAGAAATTCCTCTACTAATTAGAATACAATCTCCATGTTTTTTTCAAATTGCATAGTGACTTATGCCAATAAGATCTTGGGGCCTTGAGGGAGGATGTGTCCTGTTTCTCAATCTCAACTTTGTGTATTCCTTGTTTTGAAATCCTTTATATTTTGGGGATTGTCCCTTTTCATTTGTGAAATGTTGTAATGGTTGGACCCATTTGTCTCCATTCAACGTGTAAAAATATGCAAAGGAGCAACGACTTCTTCCTACCGGCCTAACCACTCTATGAGCGGCGCTCTTGAATTTGTCATTGCTCAATACCTTAACCAAATCAACCACAATTTTAATACAATTACTTATTTTAATAGTGCAATACATTATAGAGAAAAAATGCAAAAACACCCATGTGTTATTTCTAATTGCCAAAATAACCCAAGTGTTATTTTTATCAACAAAAAACTCTTTATCTTAACTAGTCAATGACATTTACCCCTTTCCAATGTCTAAGTATTATTCAGGATTTACAAGGGAAGTGACAAATATAACCCTAAATGTTATTATTTTCTAAGGAATTAAATGGAGGTAAATTACACGTGGCAATGACTCCCCTATGTTACAAATACACTTTTCACGCACACTCTCAATTTCAGCAAGTGAGTTACACTCTCTAGCTAAAGGAGGTAAATTGCTTCTTTAAAATTTTCTTAGGGGGATAAAGTGTTCTTTTTAAAATTACAGGAATGTAAATTGAACATTATGAATATCACATGGGAGTAAATTGCCATTAACTCATTATAAATATGTTAGGAAAGTAATTACTAAGAATCAAGTAACAAAACGGACCTGAATGAGATCTCCTATGTTGATGACTAATGTGCCATGTGGAGGCACGACAGGTATCCATTTCCCATCTCTGTAAAATTCAAGGCCCTCAACTCCATCCTGAAAAACAAAGGTAACGCTACTAGCATCCGTGTGGCAAGTTTTCCCAATATTAATTTCAGTGTTGGATATTGCTGGTACATAATGCAAAGCAAGTAGTACATCCCACGACCTATCGTCGTTGTATTCTTTCAGAAAATTAGGAGGAAGATCCAAGCAATCATTTATAATGCTCTCCACCAGCATTCCTAATTTTGTAAAATAAGGGTAGACCTCTTCCAATACTTGTCTGAAAATTTCAAAAAGTCAACGCATTAGCAATAATTGCATTTTTAGTTTCATCCAAGTCAACATTTTCTATTTCATACCTTTGAATCCCGCATTTAACAAAATTTGCACTTAATATTCCAATTCATTAAAATAGTTTGCAGTTTTGATCCCACATAACATTTAGCATTTTCGATCTCAAAGAATTGTCTTAATTTTGAACTTCAAATCTCAAGATTACAAAATGTTTCTCAAATATTGGTTGAAAACAATCAAAGTCAACGCATTGGCAAAAAATGCATTTTCAATTTCACGAAACTCAAAGAACTAATCGTATTTTACAAATCTTAAAAAATGATATTTTTGGTCTACTTGCTTAAATTGTTTCACTTTTCAGTACTGTATTTTACATAATATGTACTTCCAATTCAAAAAAAAAAAAAAAAAAGATTGTTTGCATTTTTTATCTCTCATAACAATCTCCATTTAGCAATTTTCATCTCAAAGAATTGTCTCAATTTTTCACTTCAGATCTCAAAGAAGATGACAGGACTAAAATTACAAAATATTTTTCAAAAACAAGTATCATAAATGCAATTTTATGAAGCCCAAGACATGAAACACTAAAGATCGATCCAATCAAATAGGACTAAAAATGCAAATTTTCTCCCTGATAACAAACTAGTAGAAGACTTTATTTATCCAAATCTTACAAAACTAAAAACTTACTTGAATTGAGGTGGATTAGTTGGATAAGTATTGAAGCCTGAGGTAGGTGAAACCATAAAAAAGTGTTCACTTTTTTCTTGAGAGTGCTGTGGAGATCTAAAATAACCAGCTGGTATAGGGGCTTCTGGCTTAGGACTATACTCAAGTTTTTCTTCATCTTTACATTGAAAAAATGTTTTTGAAACTTGTAAAGCTTGGCTCATAAGCTCCACTGGCACCCCATGATTCATAGCAAGATAGAAGCCATAGTTAGAACATGCTTCACTAATTTGTGCCATGGATTTCTTCTTGCCTTCTTCATCTCCTTCTCTGAAAAATGCCGAGAGATCGATCGTAGGAAGAGTTGAAGAATTGGCCATCACTAGTCTAGTTCAGCTGATTTGTTTGATAGCTATAGAAAACAATGAGTTCCAATTTTTGAAGTTTAATGATATGTGACGATTAAAACAATATATATTTGCTAAGGTGCATTTTTCTTAATTTATAAAGTACTAAACTCAACATTAGCAAACTTAAAATGGGTTCACCTTGTCCAATGTCCATTATTAAACCTACCCGTTTTTACTCGTATTAAGTGATTACCCACTTTAGGCCAAACACATTTTCGATCAGCTTGGACCTGACCCAACCCGCATGTTTGCCACTATTAAATGAATAACCGAACAAATAAAATCGGGGAGGAGGAAGAGGGTCGGAAACAAAAGACAGAGATGCGAAGAAATAAATAGACAAAAGAGATTTTCGTTGGAAAATCTCGTAAAAGAAGAGAATAAAAGAAATAAAATACTTTGTTGTTCGATTAAAAATAGTCCCATAGCTTACTGCCCCATAAGTTTTCAAGCCGTCAATTTTATCCCATAAGCCCGAGAGTGGAGCTCACTCTCTCAATTGAACCTAAAATATCACAAATTTTGCTTCCGTTATATGACTTATATGGTAGAATTGTCAGCCAAAAATTTATGGGACAAACTTACTAACGACCATAAGTTATGAAACTAAATTTGTCGTTTTTTCTTTTTTATTAAGTGAACAATAGTGTTTCACATTTTATTCCAAAGGAAAAAATAACATCAAATAGTATATTCATCACTTGGCTTGCAAATCACGAAACATACTCTCTTAAAATGAGTAAAATACATTGATGTCTCAAAAGTCGAAGAGACAATACCTTTAATTTGTTAACACATGAGATTTTATTAATAAAATAATACAGGGATTTCTTAATTCTTACCACTTAGAAGTAACGTTTAGGGTGTTTACATTGTACTCAAAAGAAAACTGTGTTTAGGGGCCTTTTGATTAGTTCCATCCGCCTATTTTTTAAGAAAAAATTGATCCAACCAAACATGTGAAATTTTCCCAAAATTTAGGCATTTAAGTGCTAAACCAGTAGTAGATACTCACAAATAAATGACCACTGGACCACTCTGTGAGAAGATCTGATAAGTGATTAACTGATTATGCTAACATCAATTCTGAATAATCGAAATCTCGTAAGTAGGAAGAAGAGTGAACAAAATGTAAGTACGACACCCTAATGTCAGATGATGACTTGAAAATCTTCAGTTTTTGAGAATACACGGGCGCCTTTTACGAGATTATAAAACAAAATTTACACGAAATAAAAGATTAACCTATCCTTTGATATTTCAATAGATCATATTGCCATAACACCATGTCAACAAGTCAAGGACCGAGAAAATACGAAGATAAATAGAGTCGATACTCTTCAACCATCTCTTAGTCTCAGAAACCTTTAAACATTTTCACATACCATAGATAAAAGAGTGAGAACAAAAGATGATAGTATTAAACTGTCTACATAAGTTCAGCTGTCTTTAATCTTATTCTTCATCTTCTTCGTCATCATCTTCACTGCCCTTTTCCTGCAGATACAACATACGTAGCTTAGACAAAACAAATGAATTGTCTGGTTACATGTCAATATACTAGTTTCTAAATAAGGAATTTCAAGTCTGCAAATTAACAAAAGTAAATAATGAGTCAGAGCAATGTTTTTTGAGTGAAATGCACAAATACCCCCTATATGCTTAGCAATAACCCCCATGTGCTATTTTTTTATTAGCAGAAAAACCCTCCCAAGCCGGAGTACAAATTTTGCAAAAAATAAAAATTATCACCCTACTATAAATGCGAAAACACCCATATTCACCTAAAAAAAAGTCAATAATTCACATGTTAACTTTGAAAATTTGGAATAACCTCCTCTTTTACTTATGAAGGAATTCCAAATGGGTTTTTTTTCAAATAGAAACATAACACAAGGATTTTTTGCTAATAAAAATAACACAATGGGGTATTTGCATTTAGCTCAATATTTTGTATTTGAAAAAAAAAAGAACACTAATAGTCCATAGTCTCTGGAAAATGTAAACATGGAAGTCTAGAAATAAAAGGAACATCAAAGCAATTGTCATGCTATGCAATAAAAGAATATACAAGTTTAAAGCAACTATCCATCATAAATAATTGCGGTTCATAATTTATCCACAATAACTGCAAAAATGTTTATAGTTTAAGGCAATTTTCTGTGTATACCTCATCTTCGTCTTCATCAATTTCAAGCTCCTCTTCATCAGCCTCCTACATTACGAAAATATAAAAGAATCAGAAGTCGAGCTTCAATTGAACTTCTAGAAGCATGTAGAAGACAAGAGGTGAATATAGTCAAAAGGAAAAGTAGGTACATTGTTAAAATATGAGAGGGGATTTGGCCACAAATCATCCTTGATGATGTCAGCAACCTGCTATAAAAAATAAAAATTCAAAATTATATGAAAGGCATCAAGTTAATGCAATGAATTAAAAGAAAAGCTCGAGCTCATTGAGTTATATGTTTGAGGTAAGAAGTTATACCTCATCGTGGATCTCATCCACATCACCTTTAAACTCACTGTCACTAAACCAGGTAAAGAAGCTGCATTTTTTGAACGGTGTATAAAAGTTAAGTCTATAAAATTATAATTAAAACACCAATATTAACAAAATACATATATTAATGCTGTCAATAAGAAAATACAGCAAGTGATATAATATTTATGCAAGAAAATGTAAGGCCCTGTAATAATAATATCAGATTATCATGAAAAAAACAATCAACATATCTACAAAATTTAGACAACTAAACTTGTAGGAAACAAGGCCAATATAGCCAAATAAACAAGTTAAAACACAAACTCAAGCTGAGGACCTGAGGTACTAATCTTACATCGTATTTGTCCAAAAAACGGAAAGGGTGAGAATTTTCAGGCCCAAACCTTTATTTACCATAATTCTCTGATACGATCTGTATGTCATGACAGTATTATAATAAGATCAATTAATCTAAGAAAATGCACAACTTTTATTTTCGACCATTCTATAATATTAATGTTATTAAATTAAAATAAAAGGACAACTTTTTGTTGTTTGGAGAGCCTTGACTGCATCCTTTAGACATACTTAAGAACTGAATTTCACCAAGATACAATTTTTTTGTGACCCTATCTTTACTTTGATCTCTGTGCTGATGACAATTTCTTCCAAGGGTTATCGTAGAAAAAAAAAATGAGGGCATCTATACACCTTGAACAAATAACCAATCCTAGTAAATGTTTTTATGCTTCTATTGTTAGGATAAACATAAGAGATGCCATTCTACAAATCAAAGAAAAAGAAATTTGCATTCAGAATGTATGCGATTGACTATGCTTTTTTAACAATTACTTTCATGTTTAAAACTCGAATATATACAAGAACCTCAATTTTTATTAAATGTAACCTAAACTTCATAGTATTCAAACTAAAAATTAAAAAGTCGACAAAGGAGTAGTAGCATTAAATTACTATTTTAAGTAGGCCCAATTTGCACGCATATGGTCGAGACCTTATCAAAGACCCAGCTCTCTTTTACAACCAAGAGAGAGGCAGAACATATACGTAAAAAATATATAGTGAGAGAAAGAGAAAGAATTAAGCCGATATACATATATAAACGTCATTATCACTATATATAAAGAGAAGAGGACAAACCTTTCCTCAGCATGAGATCGTTTGTTTCCTTTACTCTCTTCAGCAACGCCATTAGCAGCAATGTCCTGTAGATACCTCACACGAACATTCAATTCAAAAGATAGGAAACAAAGATCTGGCATTATTCTACTACCAAAGTATGAGAATCTTACCATGCCTTCTTTCCACTTTATTGATGTTGCAGTTATTTTTGTTGTTCCCTCCTCGAGGAAGGTAAATGTCTTTGTGAGCCTAGTATCCTCAAAGTACGGGTTCGGTTTAAAATTCTATGGAGAAACCAAAACAAATCATATCAACAACTTCAAATTTTAACACATAGAATCAGCATTTATTGCATTAAAAATTATTAAAAATTGAAAGAGCAGGAGAAAACTCACGAATGTTATAGAATAACCAGATTTGACATCTTTGTTATCTTCCACTTCAAGGTTACTTAAATACTTGAAAATCTAACACAATGAAAAGGAATTCACTTAGTTATGCTTAAAGAACCTTAGGCATGGAGAAGGGTAAATATTGCTATGTTCTCTTATTCTTATAGAAACTGAAGGGTAAAAAATGGAACCTTTTGGTCTTCTTCAGTCAAAAGTTCGCTGAGGGCAGGATGACTGAGAAACTGCAAAAAGAGAAAACATGTAAATCACAAGTACTATGTAAACATATATTAATATTCTCAGAGCTAGTTACTGTAATCACTACTAACCGCAGTTAACCAGAAATCAGGAATGGATTTGATGACGTCATTCCTCTTATCATAGACGGGCTTGCGTATCTCATTGTACTTCTGTTCCACTTCCAAAACTTTCTCACTTGCTTCTTCATTTATCTAAAACATATAAAACAAAAACATGTCACTCTAGCTTCAATTGCAGTGTTAATTATGCATCTGATTATATATCAAATTAATGACATGTATACCAAAGGAAATGACACCTTTGCAATGGGAAATCAATTTTATTACCTAAAGCACACAAAAATGAACTAACTCATGAGATTAAGTTGAGATTACTAATTATCTGAAGGATATCAAGAAATAAATGATTTCCTTATAATTCAATACATAAACTATGAAAAATCAGTTGCCTTCACCAAAATCTTTTTGCTAATCATATCCACAAATATAGCATCGAAGATCAAAAACTCGCATTACTATATGAAACACATGAAAGAATCTAGGTAACTCAAGGTTGTAACATATACTAAAACAAGTGCACCTTACCTGCTAAATAAACAAAAAAGACGTCTATTCAATTTTATTTTGTCAATCATGAGTCTAAACAAGTGCAAAAAGAACTTTTTAAACCAAAATGCAAAAGAGCAGAAAGACAACCGCATATGGACACAACACGATTTCATAATTTTTCGGATTCAGTTCAAAAATCACCCAAGGACTCATCTCATTTGCAAGCTCCATTGAATATTACATATAGCTTATATGTTTTCAGCAACAATCACAAGCAATAGATCAACTAGCAGAAAAAACTACAAAAAAAATAACAAACAAGCTAAGAAATTTCCGGGATCTTTGGGGAAACCCCATAAAACCAATAAAAACAAAAAACAAAAATGTGATTTTTAATTAAAAATCCTCAATTTTTCAGAAATCGAGAATGGCAAAACAAGAAAAGAAAGGCGGATTTACTTTCTCAAGCTCATCTTGAATTTCCTGGAGCTTTTCGATTGAAAGAACGAGCTCGCCATCAACGCCGTTGTTATCTTCCTCCCCTTCTCCCAATTTCTGCTTCTTCCCTTTGTCTGCTCCCATTTCTTCAAGAAACCCTACAAATTTAGAGGACAATGGTAATAAAGTTATGGGTTTCCGATTGCTTTTTGAGGGCGTTTGCTTAAACCCTAAATAAACCCCGTTGGTCTACGACTCTATATAATTGTTGAGACAATAATAATGCCTGTGTGTTTATTTATTAAAAAAAAAAAGATGGCGATATTGCCACAAATTGTTAGCAATCTTTTGTAATTTCCTAATATGTCTCCTTTAGTCAATGGTCATAATATCTATATTGTTATCCCTTATTATTTAATTGACCACTCAATTCTTTTTCCGAATTTACAACTCAATCTTCTTTCTAATCTCTCGTATTATTAATACATCATGAATTTTATCTCTTTTTGTATAATATTTTAACAAGTAAATAAATAAATTGTGTTAATGCCTTTGAGTAGGGCTGTCAATGGGGCGGATTTCAATCTGGATCCATCCGAATCCGGTCCGATTTATTACTATAATTGTCCGATTAGAGATTCGATGGTCCTGATCCGATTATAAAGATCCATAATCCGAAACTCATGGAGCGAATATGGATTTAGGTCGATCCGATCATTTAGAGATCCGTATCCGACAGTAAATAAAAAGAAAGATATATATACATAATGTTTTATAAAAGTAAGTATCATTAATAATATTTCACCGTCAAATTAAGTAGATAGTAATTTATAACTCGTTTATAAATTTATTTAAACCAATATTTTCATTCTACAAATATGAATATAGTAAAGAAACTTTGAACATGTGAGCTAAAATTAAATAAAATTGAAAAGTTAATAAACTTGTTTTAGGAAAAAATATTAATTTAACTTTTTAAATGAAAATTTATTGGATCCGAAAAAGATCTGATATCCGGCCAGATCCGATCAAGATCCGTTAGATTAAAGAAATCTAGATCTGAGCACAATCCGAGCAAGATCCGAATCCGACAGCCCTACCTTTGAGTAGGGATGACAAAATGGGTCAAAACCCATTGGTTGTCCCTTGATCGATCCGGCCCAATCCAACCTAGCTCATATGCTTATTATTGTTGATTGGTTGGCTTGAATTGAATTTTGTAAATATTTATATAAATTTATAATGGACTAATAACAGGCCATTAACGGGTAAAGTGAAAAATACACATTTAGTTAAATTAGTTAATATTTAATGGCTTAATTTTGTATTAAAAATATTATTTTATTTTTCTCTTCTAATTTCATGAAAATTTTAGTTACAATATTAAATTATTATATAAATTTTTAATTTTCAAACAAATATTAAATATTGCATTTTAAAATAATACAATTAATCTAATATCATAGTTATATTTGAATAGTATTTACTTGTAAGTATGGACTCTTTTCTAAATACTAAATTAGTAAATTATACAACATTAGTATACATAAAACGGGTCGACCCCACCCAATTCATTTTGATCCCAACACATTTTCAAACCGACCTGTTTACAACCCGTATCAAGGGTCTCGTTTTGATTTCAAATTTGGTACCCCGCCCTTAACTCGCCGTTTGCCACCCTTGAGATACCCACCACCATCACAAAATTATTGAACGCCAATTTTACATGTTCTCTAACATTTGAAAGTTGCAGAAGAATCAAGCTGCACACATTAAATTTAGTTGTGAAACATAGACTGTCAAATTAGGGGACTGATTGAAAAATTCATAAATCAATGAGAGATCAAGGCAAATTCACTTCCAAAGTCAAAGTTTGACCAATCCAAAAATCAATGTATGCTAGAACATAAGAGGACAATAGTCGTGGATGTGTCTATCCGGTGGAATGCAACTTTTAAGTTGCTTGAGACAACATTGATTTTAAAGGGAATTTAGTTTTTTGCAGTTGTGACTGATTGACAAGCAATTTTGTAAAATGTGAACACAAGAAGGGGCTTTTCCGTAGCTTTTGATTGATCTAATAATTAATATCCACTATTGAGTTTGATATAGAAGAGAGAAGTTTTGAGCAGAAAATTAACATTTAAAACAAGTGTTCCTTCAATATTGCTTTGTAACAATCTCATAGCGTCTTAACTAATCGATGACAAATTAATATGCTAAAAGTGTAAGTCATCAATCACATTATAAGTGAAATTATATTTATCATGAATAATTTATATTTGATCAAATTGGATCTAATATATATGGAATTTCATATGTGAGTAGTTGGAATTTAAAAGGAACATTACATACCATACTTTTTCCCCAAGAACATTACAGACCAAACACAAACTATTAGGAGTATATCAGTATATGTTTACTTTTGTATACTCCTACAAAATTCACACAAATTTAGCAAAAAAAATTCTCAAAGATAAAAGAAATTAACAAGCCGTCATTAACACCAAACACAGCCAGCAACAAAAAACGCTTTTTTATATTTACACAAACAATATGCAAGGCCATGTTCCACCACCATTGAAGATATAACGTAATATGACTAATATCAATTTATCCATTCTACTTTATGAGGCTCCAAAGTTATAGATTAATTGTGAGTTAAGTTCAATATAATCAGAAGCATTTCAAGAGGAACTTAGAGTTTATAAACTTAAAATAGTTTATCTTAAGATAAGCTGAAGCAGAAGTTGTTTTTCCAAAACACTTCGAGCCAATAAATTAAAAGCTCATAATCTATCGCGAAAGAATTTGCAAACAAAGCCTTAGTAGGATTAGTGTCCACTACAAATTTTGAAGACTGGTTTCCTCTAGCAAATATTTCAGATATTAATCAAATTCTTAGTGAAAATAATTTATCTAAACACAAGAAGCAAAAATAAAAATATTTTCACGAGGGTTTTAATTATATATATATACCTAAATTTCCTCCAATAGAACATCAAGTCAAGATGGCCGAGCGGTCTAAGGCGCCAGTTTCAGGTACTGGTCCGAAAGGGCGTGGGTTCAAATCCCACTCTTGACAAATCAACAATATTTTTCTTTTCTTTATCTGAAAAATTACTCTGCCGCCTTCATGTACAGCCTCTAGTGAGTTTGCTCGGCAAAATCTAATCCAATTTTGTTTGAAACGCTGATATTTTTGCTTTAAGTGGCTAAAAGAGTAGAATGCCAAAATTTTAATGAATAGATTCTTTCTTTTGTTGTTATTTTCATTTGCAAAATTTATTTGTGTTAATATTTTATTATAAAAAAAAAAGTGTTGTCATTCTAGTAGTTCATTACCAGGAGTGTAATCGAACCGAGTAGAACGAGCTTCGTTTGAATTTTATCAATTTTGAAATTTCTTATTTGAGCTTGGTTTGATTGTTAAACGAGTCGTGCTCAAACGAGCTTTTATGAATTACATCACTTTTAAAATTGTAAAAGTATTTTCTAAGTATTGCATATTTATTATAGATATATAAAATTACAAATCAACTTAATTATTTATAAAAATTCAATTGTAATATGCTTTTAAATTATAAAAATTAATTCTAAAATTCTTCTTACAAAAAAAAAATAAAAAATTTTGTAACATACTTGCAAGAGCATAATAATACTACTTTTAAATTATAATTATATGCACAATACCTCCTCAATCTTAGGGGGGGTGTCAATAAAATTGAACCGTGTTGTACCAATTTTTGGTAACTGAACTGATTAGGTAATTTCGAAAATTATACTGTGTGCCAAACCGAATACATCATAGCTTGACCAAAAAGAACCAAAAAGTGTAGTTTTGAGTCTTTTTTGTAATTTTCTATAAATTATTTTTAAAATTGTAGCTTGACCTAAATTCATCAAGTCATTAAATCTAAGTTTTAATGTGATCCCCAATACTGGTACATCCATGCCCAATTAATTCTCCTTGTATGCCTCCAAATAGAGCTGAAAATCAAATCAAACTACTCTATACTCAAATCGAGCTCGTTCAATAAAAATTCGTTTGAGCTGATTCATCAACAAATCAAACAAGTTTAAACATCACTTTCCGTTCGACTTTTAAAGCTCAGCTCGAGCTCGACTCGATTAGTGAAAAATTAATAAAATACATGTAAAATATCAAGCTACTCAATATTCGGCTCAATTTTTTTTTTGATAGAACAAGGTCCCTAGTTAAAATTTCGCCTAGGCCCCTGATACGTTGGGACGGCTTGGATGATAATATAATGACGATGAATGGATAACTTTTAGACAGGGGAAAGATGATAACAAGCCAAAAAAAACATTAAAAGTCGATATAATAGTAATTGCACAATTAATTCATAATCACTTGGAATGTCAAAATTTGTTTCAAATGCTAAAACAAAAATTCTCAGTTTCCTTAGCTCTTTGCAGCAAGCTTTTCTTTTGCCTTTTGGATCTTCACAACCTTTTTCACAATCTTCTGCTCTTCGACTAGGAAAGCTCGGATTATCCTGTTGAATCAGCATTTAAGTAAAATAAAGGTTAAATCATAAGAATTAAAAATATCATCTGCCAAAAAAAAGCATCTGGTTCTTGAGCACATACCTCTCTCTCACAGCACCTCCGGACAATACACCACCATAAGGACGATTTACAGTCCTCCTGTTCCTTGATAGCCTTGACCTCTTATATTCAGTAGGTCTCAGGTGAGGAATCTACACAAAAAACATAATCAGATTCAATTTGTCTAACGAGCAAGATAATGTCAACTTTACTTATACGATGCTCATATAACGAAGCACAGAGTGAGAATATCAAAGAGAGGATAAAATATAGTTTGGGTAGATGTATATTTATAAAATTGCATCATCACAGTTACGAAGATTCAAGTGGGGTATTTCGTGGCTACACTCTGGGGTAGTACCATCTGCCTAATTTTTGTGTCTAGGGGAACACATGCACATGCATGACACATTTGCACCCCCAAGACACAAAACATGGGGGGATGGTACTACACCAGATGGTAGCCAAAACATTCCTATTCAAGTGTGTGAAGAAGATACAAAAACTAGAGCAGCAGAGAAAAACATTAATCCTTCTAGCAGTAGTTTAAATTTCGTTAGATTTTACTTGGGTTTGAATTAGTGTAATATCTTGGTTTGAATGATTTGTCCAGGTAGGGTGGTGTGTACTGACACTCAGATCAACAATTATTGGCTGAAGTGCAGGTGCACACCCAGAGCTGTTAAGACCTCCATCACAGCACAACAATGTGGGTGATGGATGGTGAATCTTTCCAAAGGTTCAGATATAGACTCAAAACAAGGAAAGAATAGAATGAGGGTGATTAAGATGACAAAAGGATATGGCTCATAAAAAAAAATAGAAAAAATGAGAGGATGGTGACAGGTCTTATTATACAGTCTAGCTTACCTAGTAATGGTAACAAACTAGGTACATGAGATTGGGACTCTAATGCTGTGAGAACATATTCAACCTTAACACAATAGGACTTTAATGAGAACTACTGGTATTTTACGTGGAAAAATAGTAACTTTTACAAAAAAAATGACACTCTTGCGCACTCAAGACTCATCAACAAGCTCCATATCTATCTCTAAACACTTGCGTATAATTACTGATTCAAATTACAATTTAACCACGAGCAAGAGTACGGAGCACATTAGGGCAAAAGGTGTGTGCCCTTTATGTGCTTCGAGTAATGTGCGGGTAAACTATACGCAAATTATCTACCTTTGGGTATCAATAGTGTGTAGAAGATGATGAGAAGATTTAGATGTACATAAAGATTATATAATTTGTTTGTATTAATTGTGAAGTTCGCAATCAATGCAAACTAATTATATAAGTTTTAAGTTAATCTTAATCTCCTTTTAATTTTATGACTACGTTGAAAGCAGATCCCACATGAAACCTCCAAAAGGACTGGAGTTTTTCCATGAAATGTCATTTCACTAAGAATCAAGGATCGATGAGGTAGGAACCAACAACTTTTCAATTTTGGGGGGGGGGGGGAGCATTTAGGGGGCTTGCAACCAACTAAAAGACAATATTCAATTGGTTTGTCCAATAACAGCTTTGGCCCCATTTTTTATAAGATTATGTGGTAAACTATCATTGGAGTCAAAATAACCCACCAATAAATAATAAACTTATTTTTTAAGTGTGTGGGGTGTAGGGGTGGGGGGGGGATGATAACTTTCCATTAATATACAGGCAGATTCAAAATTGAAGCGAATTGTCACACCTAACGATGAAAGAACACTCCCATGCTCTCAACTTTAAATCAGATATGTAGCAGAAAATACTCAGCTGGAACAAACAATTCATTCAGCTAACGAAATTTAACTAGTAGTCAACCCATAAGGTCCTGAATACAATTTGTTATATCCATTATCTCAAAATGATTTTCAAAACCAAACACTTCTCAATTTTAAACATCTAAAGCATTACAAAATAGCTACAAATTAAACAGAAAATTAGCAATGGAAAAATACTAGCACTTCTGATTTGAAACTCTTTTTGGGATGATAACAAATCAGACAACAAGTGAGCTATAAGGAGAACTTTCCTAGAATTTCACTAACTCGTACACTTAAACAGAAAGTATAAACAACTAACTCAAATAAAATTGGATTAAAGCGTTAAACTTAAATATTAACCACATAAAAGTTCCAAAATAATAAATTTTTAAAAATTACCCCTTGAATTCTCTTGCCAGTCACAGGACACTTCGGCCCACTGGCTCTTTTCTTAGTGGTCTGATAAACCAACTTCCCACCTACAGATAGAGACATTACATTACATATAGATCTAGATCATTTGAATTTCGAAAATAAAAATGAAAATAAAAGAATTAGATACAGATAGTAATAGATTACCAGGGGTTTTGACGACGCGATGCTGGTTGGATTTGGTAGCATAGCTATGGCGTTTGCGGTATGTAAGACGCTGCACCATTTTCGAAACCTCTCTCTCTCTCTTTTCTCTCTAGATGTTTATTGGGATGGGGATGAGGGAGACTGTTTAGAAAGAGGCGCAGAGTTAAAACCCTAGAAATATTTGACCTAGATCGGACGGATGCAGGAGGGTTTAGAATACACGGCTGGGATCATGCCACGCACCTTCGATCCATAATTAAAGTGGTAAAGGGCAAAAAAGGAATTGTTACATCAGAACTTTATCAATTGCTATCGAAATATAAAAATAAATTAATTATAAACAATAGTAATGAATTAGATGAATACCATGTTAATGTAATTGGTTAATTTGTTACTAGCACAATCAATTCATATCAATTTAACTATTAGTTTGACTAGCGTGATATCGTGAACGAATTAATAATTGTACTTTAGTTTTAAATATGTATGTAATATTACATTATAAATATAAATTAAGCAGTTTTGTCAAACATTTTTATAAGTTGTTTGTAACATTTTGGTTCCTCAAATAACTTCAGAGAAAATCGAATAACTGTTTGAAATACTGTAATATAATATTATTTAATTGAACCTTCGATCTGATGGATCTAACTCACACCAAGTCAACAAAAATAAATTCACGAAACTATCATGTGAAATATTTGTTACATAAAATCAGTGTTGCTACATTTAACCATCAAATGTTTAAGAAATGACTGAAATTCAGTTAGAAACATTAGGCAGTGATGCTAGCCTATCTATATACTCCCTTGAAGTAAGCATTTGGAACACTTTGATTCCTCAAATAACTTCAGAGAACATCGAGTAACAGTTTGAAAGACTAAAACACAATTTAATTGCACCTCCGATCTAATGGATCTAACTCACACCAAGTCAACAAAAAAAATATGCACAAAACTATCTTGTGAAATATAATATTTATTACTTAGAAATGACCAAAATTCAGTTAGAAACATTAGGTAGTGATGCTAGCCTCTACATATACTCCCCGACTACATTTAACTATCAAATAGGGTAAATGCAAGATACTCCTCTTTGTTATGCATGTGAAGTTTGTACGAAATTATCCTGTATTTCTTAAAATTTAGTACGACCCCTTATTTGTACAAAATAATCATTTCGGATAGACATATTTCAATAGACACTTGTAAAATACTTTATGTTGGTCCCTACAACTTCACGTGAAATATATTAATATTAGTTTCTTGAAATATGTCAATTCGAAACAACTTATTTTGAATATATGGGAAGTTTCATGCTGAATATTTAACAACACAGAGAAACTCTATTAAAAATTTAACTTAATAATATAGTGTAGATTTCACATAACATGGGACTTATCTTGCATTTTCCCGTTATCAAATGTCTGAAAACTACCAACGGGGATATTACTATATTTATATGTAACCTTCACGTTGTCATATCCATCTTTTTATTCCTTCTTAAATCACCTTCACTTTTGAACTCGTTACATAGTACATTAGGGAAAAAAAAATCATACCCATCGATTTTCGGAAAATTTGCACAAAATCCCGACTGTAATTTTTTTTGTCTGCAAGAAACCCTTTTGTGTTTTACAAAATATTGCACATACTCATTTTTTCATCAAAAATAAGGGAGAGTGTATCTCACTCGCATTTTATGAGACTACAATTCAGATTTAGTTAAATAATTCTTCCCCGCAACCCCCTACCCCCACCCACCTAGGCCACGACAACCTGGGTTTCGAAAAATTCAAAAATTCGAGCCATGATGGTCTGGGATCGATGAACCAGGTCGACGACGCCCTAGGATCAACAATCCATGCCACTTACAGCCTGGGTTGCAGCGGGGAAGATGAGGGGGAGATGGTGGGTTGGGTAGGGGTGGTTATAGGAAATAAGCACATTTTTTTGTAAATATTATTAATAATATATTAATAGTATATTAAATTATATTTTTTGGTTCCAAGTGGTCAGAAAATGGTTTAGAGGGGGGAGGGAGGGAATATACATTTTCAAATTTCAATGATTATTCAAACAATCTTGTAAGATAGGTTAGAACACTTGAATGTTGAAGAACATATTAGTAGAGCAGTCAGCTGATAAGAAAATCCTCAAACTTCGTGAAGTACTCAGCTGATTTGCTACAGAGAAGTGAAGTAACAAAGATAAAATCAGATTTTGAGTTGTGCAGCGGATAGAATACAAATTCTTTTAAATCAAACGCTTTTCCCTGAGAAAATTTCTTTCAGTCGATTTTAAATCCAATAGAAAGCTTTAACAGATGACTACTCTGTTCTTTCGAATGTATGAATGTAAATGCTGGAAGTAAAATGAACTCATAAATTTTATAGTGGTTCAAGGGTGGTGTAATCCCGCTAATCCACTGTTCTTCCTTTAATACGTTGGAAGGATCCACTGATCTCTTAGATCAATACAACATTTGACATTTACAACTTCTACGTCCAAGTGGAACTTTTACTCTTAGTAAAGTGACACGGATCTTAATCTCTTAGACTAAATCCTCAAAAATCTCTTAGATTTACAGTTAATCTCTCTTAGAAACTAACTCTCCAGTTTACAACCTTGTTGTAAAATAAAAACTCTTACTTTTTATCAATGGTTTTAAAGCTTTTCTTCTTAAGAACAAATTACTGGTTTTTCCTCACTTAAAGCTTGAGTATTTGAATTGTAAGATTGTAAGAGTTGAAAAGTTGTTTCTTTAGTTCAAACCACGAGTATTTATAGGAGTTCTGGAATTAATGTCCGTTGAAAGTTCCCTTAATTTCAGGAATGCCCCTATTTTTTCTACCAACTTCAAACGACTATGAAATCTGCAGGCGGCTTTGTCACTGTACAGTTCTGTCAATCGCATTAAATGCACCATGATGTCCGAGGAATACTTGTATTTATTCCTTATCATTGGATTGTATATTACTTATCTGATACCTAGAGCATTGAAGACAACAATTAATGTGTCTCCATGTAGTTGTCTGATAGAGTTACTTGGTTGTTTAACACTCAGCTCTTGAACTTCGCTGATCAAACACCTTCTAGATCTATCTAATACTCAGTTGTCCTTGACTTGGCTGATCAAATAACTTGACTGTTTAATACTTAGCTTTTTGTACTAAGCTCTCTTGATGACATCTTCACTTGAATGTCTTCATTTGAACTTAGCTGGTAGATTTCAATATGTTAATCAATCAACAATTGATTAACCCTCCATCTTCAAACCTTGAATATGATACTTGTCTTCTCAATATTATTTTGTCTGAAAATATAAACTAAGCCTTATCACTTAGCTCTTCACTTGGTTGATGACTTTCCTTTTTGTCAATTTCTGACTTAGTTTGTTATCATCAAAACCTTATAACTCACTTAGTTGTTTTCCATACTTTACTGTTTGGTTTTTGAATTATTAATTTTATCCTACAATATTAAAGGATATAAATTATTTTGTATTTTTTTTCAAATTTTATTTATTTAATAATATATATTTATATAAAATCTAATTAGTTTAGTCGATATGTAAATATATTAAGTATGGAACGTAAAATAGTATTGAACATGAACAAACTAACGATGCTAACTATTTAACAACGAAAGGAAAAGTGCACAATATATTGTAAAACACAAGAAAATTTCTTGAGAAATAAATAAACAGGGGAGTCTTGTACAATTTTTCCAAAACACATATGAGTATGATTTTTTTTTTTTTGGTTTCCCAAGGGTTTAATCCCTTTCGAGGCGCGTCGGACACATAAAGTGGGAACCTCTCCCAACAGGGATTCGAACCTGAGTCCGCTACTTTGTAGTGACTAGTTCCTTCCACTAGACCAATCACCTGTTGGTCACATATGAGTATGATGGTTATTTCCCATACCTGTAATTAAAGCTCTATTAGCGAGTAAACATTTCTTCTTTTGGCAAAAGCATTATTTAGCCTTAAAAAATATTTAAGTACTTAAAACACTTTTAAGCAGCAAAGATATTTACAATTCCTTCAATTGACGTCATCTTTTAGTTCAAATTGTTCACTACATAGTCTGCCAAATAACAATTATCAAATCAAATCGTATTTCCACATAAATAAAGAACTCAACCCAGGGACGAAACTAGAGTTTTTGGGGCTCAAGGCGAAAACTAGAGTCGGGGCCCTATATCATAAAAATATTTATTCCATGTATTTTTTTTTTGGGATAATTACAGGGACCTCCCCTGAGGTTTGGGGTAATTATTGCCCAATCCCCTCGCAATTTCATAATTACATCCACCTCCCCCGACATTTCGAAAACCTTACATTTTGATGACGTCATCGCCGAATTTTTATTGAACTTCCTATTTTACCCTTGAGATTACTGTAACTATTTTATTGGACAATTATACCCTTGTTATGTTTGGTACATAAGAGGGGTTTCTTTGCAATGTTTATGTATAAGTATGGGTTCAAATGTTATAAATTTACATGAAACTTATAATTAGTTTATTAGTGTATATGTATTTTTAAAATAAAATATAATAAAACATCAACGTTTTTTTCATTTTTTTATAATGCTTTTACAATTAAAGAACAAGGAAAAATAAATAAATTATGGTTAATTATAAGAAAAAAAACATTGTAGAACATAAATAAAAATGTAAACACGTTCAACTTCACATTTAACCAATAATTTTAATAATTTCAATTTTTTTTCCTAATTAAAGTAAAAGAATAAATGAATGAATTAGGTTTAAGAGAATAATGAATTTTAATAGTAGTGTATATGAATTCTTAAATAAAAATATAATAACACATCAATGGTTTTTCCCAAAAAAAAATTCATAATGCTTTTACAATTAAAGTACAAGGAAAAGTAAATAAATTATGGTTAATTATAAGAAAAAATATTGTAGAACATAAATAAAAAATGTAAATACATTCAACTTTAACATTTAACCAGTAATTTTAATAATTTCAATTTTGTTCATAATTAAAGTACAAGGATATAAATGAATGAATTATGTTTAATCATGAGAAGAAAAAAACTTGAACAATAAATATTAGACATTATAAAAATGCTCACATGTTTACTAAAAAAAATTCATAAACTTTTATCTAAAATAGTTATTATAAATCAATAATTATTTTACAAAAATTAAAAATACTCGATTTAATAACAAAGTTATTATAAAATCACAATTACTTTTTTAATATTTTTTACTTATATAAAATGATATTAAAATATCTTATTTATATAAAAATACTATTATTAATAAATCAATAAATTATTTTAATATAAATTATTATTTTTTTTAAAAATTCTCACCATCCCTACCCCCCCCCCCCCCCACCCCCCACCCGCCGGTCCCCAACCCTTCACCCACCGTCCCCAACCCCGCAAATCTCCTCCCAGGCCGCGCCGCCGGTCTGGAAGGCCTAGGGTTCGAACCAGGCCGGCAACACTGTTTGGGAGGATATTTGCGGGGTTAGGATGGTGGAGGTGGGGGGGAGGGTTAGGGTTAGAGTTTTTTTTTTATGTATAAAATTAATTTTTGTAAGGGTAGTATTGTAATTTTGTGTATCATTGCAAGGGTAATATTGTAATTTTGTGTATCATTTCACATCATTTTGTAAGATTTTTGAAATATGGGGGGAGGTGGATGTAATTATGAAATTGCGAGGGGATTGGACAATAATTAGCCCAAACCTCAGGGGAGGTCGATGTAATTATCCCTTGCAAGGGTAAATAGGACATTTTGTTAATCTGATTTTTTTTTAATTAAAACTGACGAGGACAATATGGTCATTTCACATCATTTTGTAAGGTTTTTCAAACGTGAGGGGAGGTGGATGTAATTATGAAACTGCGAGGGGATTGGGCAATAATTAGCCCAAACCTCAGGGGAGGTTGATGTAATTATCCCTTTTTTTTTAGTAGATGCAAAAGTACTAATTAAATCTTTATATTCCAGTTTTCTAATATATTTTTTTATATAGAAAAAATGGTCAATTCATTTAATCTTTCTTGTGACATAGTTGATCATAAATAGACTTTTATCAGTTTAAGTATTGAAATTTCTTAAGTAGAAACAAACTACATGTATAGTGAATATTTCTTTTTAAATGTAAATACATGTATTTGGCTACAAATAATTTTAAATGATTAAGGATATCAATTGACTTATCTATATATGGATGGACATAACTTTTTGATAAAACTTTGTGTTCATAATTTTAATCGGAACCATGATATTGAGTTATGTTTTAAAGAATTTAAAAAAATAATACAATGTTTTTTAAAAGTTTTGTCCTATGAAGACTTTACAGTTGTAACATCTAATAAAAATTCAAAAATATTTATGTAATTCTTAAATTATTCAAATCTAATCTTAATAGAAAAAAGAGCGTAATATTAAGAATTAAAGTATCAAATATGAATTTTGTTTATCACTTGATGATGATGATGAGAGGAACAAAATAACTTAATAGGAATTAAATTTAAAATCATATTAAGAAAAGCTGATAAGATAAGTTAATTTGGTTTCATAGAGGAGGAAAGAAAATAGAGATATTCTTAAATAATTTTTTCTTTCTTTTTCTAATATTATGAATGCATATACTCTGCGACTAAATGTTATTGCTAATATGTGTTGTTATTTTTTGTTCTTTCTAGAACTAAGGTCCGAGTCCAAAAGAAAAGAAAAAAGAAAATAAAGGTCCACCAGATAGGATAAAGTGGGCTGGTGGGTTGAGGCCCATGGAGGATGAAAACACAAGTCTGAGGCCATGAGTTAAAATTGACTATCACCTAAGTTTTTCTTTTTCATGGATATCAGGGATGTCAATGGTTCGGACTCGGACCGGATCGGGATCACCCCGGCTCTGGATCCGACATTTATTTATTGTAACTGGATCCGAGTCCGAGTTCGTTCGAATTCTCCGAAGCTAAAACAGAATTCGGATTCGATGGATATCAGAAATCCGGATGATAAAATAGGATCCGCTAACACCTCCAAGGAAAAAAAGAAATTTTTGCCCTTTTTCTTGTTACAAATTTCTTGAATTATAAATTATAAAAAGAAATGGAAAATTATAGAGGTGAAAAGAAGAAGAAAAAATTGAAGTGGAAAAATCGAGGAAGAAAGAAAGAAGTCTACGCCAGTTGCAATAAGGGAAATGGGTAAGATTAGGTCACCTTATAATTTATATGTGCTGGTCTGGCTGCCCTATCAGGTCACAATTGGGCCACTTTTTTTTTTTTGAAAAATTGGGCCTATTTATTGGCTTCCTTATAAATTTTGGGATTATATCTTTAAAATGGAGTTTACTTTTAAAGAATGACAAGTGTTTTCATTTTTATACTTGTCAAATTTAAAACACATTACATTTAATATAATTTTATCGGATACGAATTTTTAATCGGATCAAATCCATCGAATCTCTGATTGGGTAAATATCCTAGTAAATCGGATCGAATTCGGATCGGATCCGGATTAAAATCCGTCCCATTGATAGCCCTAATGGATACTATATATATGAGCTATGTGTAGAAAGGGTTAGGGGGTCCAAATGCCTGGGGCCACAGGCAACTGCCTAAGTTGCCTAGGGCTCAGGCTGACCCTGACTGAACCGAGGTCAAATCTAACCACCTCTGTGCAGTGTGGCAGTGGTTTAGGGGTGGGAATAGGGCGGGGAAGAAAGAAATTCATTTCTTCTTTTTCAAATACATTTATGAATTAACATTTGAGAGAATTACACAAATTACTTGTAAGATTTAGTGTAATTATACATAGCACCCTCTATAGTTTGTAAAATTACAACTAACATTGAGTATAACCTCTGTCTATAAAGACTAACGAAATTGCTGAAAATAACAAAATGTCCATCTTTTATTATGTAATTATATGTAAGAAATCACAACTTCAGGGGTACTCTTTATAGTTACACTAAACCTCACGTGTAATTTGAGTAATTCTTTCAATTATTAATATTTTTAAATAATTGAAATAAAAATATTTAAATATAGTTTTTTTAAGTAAAAGAAACGAAAATTCGCAGGGGGGGTGTTGGGGGGAGAGGGATTGAAGGGTTGGTTGGGGTTTGGGTGGAATTATTTTGTTATGTTTTCCTTTGATAAATATTTATTAATTTTTTTATTAATAATATATAAAATTATTGTTTTATGTAATATTGTATTGGAATTAGTAATTTACAAAACCTTAAATTGTTTTAATAAATTTTAGATAAGATTTTAATTTTTTTTCTATTTTTTAGAAAAAAAACTATTATATTAGAAGGAACCAAACAAATTTACATAATCTCATTACAAGATTACTGCAATCACATAAGAGTTACAATAATATTCATAATAATCACACATGCCAGCACAATCTTTCATGACAAATTTATCACCTACCATTTTTTTTTTAATCATCACCTACCAATTTAATATATTTGAATTAAGACAAAATAGTTTGTTACATCTTATCTGTCTTATTAATGACAATTTTCCGAAAAATAGAACCATGAAAGAAAATTGTTTGCTCATGACTTGAATTTTATTTCAAAATATTGCAAGCAAAAAAGACACGTTGCAGGGTGCTTTTGCATGTTTTCCACCTTGCACTAAATTAAACATTTGATTCTCTTGTTTATTCCGCTTCACCAAAATCCTACTATAGATTTTTTTTTTTTGCAAGGTTTTGCTTCTTGAACTCTCAAGAAAATGGCAGCTTCACCCTCTCAAGACCCAAATGTGAATATTGATGTTGACCATACTTTTTCTATGGCGATGACGGTTCATAATCTGCACACCGATTATGGGAATGATCTTCTTAGACCGAGTAGATCTAAGGAAGAGCTTCTTCAAAAACTTGATGTAAACTCTATTCCCCTTTTTATTTGAAATGGAGAGTTTTTGTTGCACATGATTTATTTTTTTTTGCATAAAATTTCTTAAAGGGGATATTGAGACAAATACTAATGTTTTGCAATGAGTTATGTATTCAACATGTATGTGTTTAATTTTGTTGTTTATAAATATTTTATTGGTGATTTACGACAGACCCAGATGTTTAGTTGTTTTACAAGAAATCCCTGACGACGTGACATTACAAAAGTTTCAAAAATTATAAGGACTCCCCCTTGATTTAGACTATGTACCAAAACTCCATTTACAGCTTCAACGATCCATATGGTCCCTCAAAAAAATTTACAAAAATTACCCCTTAAGGGGTGTACTTGTAATTTTTGAAACCACAGGGATTTTCTTTGATTATAGTAAACTTAAAAGGGTCTGGCTATAAATCACACTATTTAATTTTACCAAGTTGATGATTTTTTTTTAGTTTTTAATCCATGGTCTATGATATTAGAATGTTTATAATTGACCAACATCTTTTATTCATTTCATATTCATTTTCCTTTGTGTTATTTGGTTGGTCTATGCAAAATGAGAAAATGAGTATTAAATATCAATAACCTAATAATCAATCTCATATGTTTATAATTTCTTCACTTGAGAAAATATATCTGATTGAGTCCACTTTCTCCTTCTTTATTTTATTGCCATAACAGGGAATAAAGAATGAAAACAACAAAAATTTTCCCTTTGCGATGACTTCGACATAATTCATATTTTTATAGTAGCCAGTTGCTTTATTACAAGCTATCCTGGACACAATATAAGATTTTTTTTCTGCGACTTAACCTTGTTTAGTTTTTGCATTTATGGCTTTGTTTCTCTTGTAATATTCTTCCCCTTTGTCACTGCTACTTTACATTGTGTTTCCACATGATATATAACTTTCTTGAAATTGTCATCAACTTCACATGAAATACCTCGTTGACTTTTGCAATAGTCCTAATTGTGTAGATTTTTATCATTTCAAAAGTTTCTTTTCATTGGTCATGGTCAAGAGCAAATAATAAATTTGTTTTTTTATATTAGAAATTAGAGCATCTTTTGTCACATATAATGCAAGGGAGCCATAATTTGGTTGAAATAGCATTTCAATCTACTAAAGATGTTCTAACTACCAATGACCTTATAAGTCATGTTGATATGGATGTAAAAGCTTCAGTGGCCTCTTGTATGAGCGAGATCATTAGAATAACAGCACCCAACGAACCATTCGAGAAAGACCAAATGAAGGTGATTCCAAATTTAAAATGTAATTAATTTTTATTTTTTATTTTAATGGTTATAATGAATGTTTGTTTGCATGAAGGTATTTTTTCAACTCGCTAATTCAGCTTACGGGCATCTATCTCGCATGGGTGGACAAGCCTACTCAAAAGCACTTTCCATCATTGAAACCGTTTCATCTACCAAATCATGCTTGTTAATGTTGGACTTTGAGTTTCATGGCCTAATTGCTAACATGTTTCACTTGTTTTTTAGTAACATAAAGTAGGTATTCCACCATTTTTTATATTATTTATTTTTATGACCTAAATATTAACTTTTTTATTTGCAAACTTTAGATCAAGCCACTCGCATGCTATATTCAAACACATGGAGAATATCATGACACTGCTAATTACTGGCGGTGCGGATTGCGATGACCTCTTAGTGAAGATTGTTATCGCAATTCTTCGTAGTCTTATGAAGGAAAATAAGGTAACTTCTCTTAATGTTTTGTTTTTTCATTAACTTTTGTGTCATATGATGTCTTTTAATTTTATTAGAAACTATTTGCCCTTTTCCAGCTTGCTTCACCAATTGCCTTTCAGCTAGCAGAGAAAGTATTTTTGAACTGTGTTGATGAACTCAAGCCACATCTTCCAAAAGCTTTCAAATATTGGGGAATTCCAGTTGAACGTTATGGTAGTAGTATCATTGCATCAATATTCAAGGATGCAACTCAAAATCGTAACGCGGTGTGTTTCTTTTGTGATAACAAACACTAAGCACAAATACAACATGCATTTTGTGATTGGTTTTAGATATAAAACAATGTATTCGAAAGTTTTATTTCTCTATGTGTTTAACTTAAATTTTTAGTAGACCTACACCTCAAAGTACTTATATATTATATGATGTGATTTAGGGTTATTTTCTATATCATTTTAGCTTAAGTCGATGCATGCAAATTAATGCTTATGTGTTTGGATTATTCATTTGTGATATATTAATTCACTCGAGCAACCAATAGGCCTCAAAGATTATTCTAGCTTAAGAAGATCTCAAAAACCATAAGAGTATCTGCAAAGATGAGCAAACAACCTCATACCCCAAAGAGAAAATTCATCAAGAAAGAACGTGTTTCGAGGAGATGAAACTACTCAATTTGAAAAGACGAGAAACATGTTGCTTTACTAATTGTAGTGCCTCCATTGATGTGAGTACGACATTTCGTTTAGGACCATCGTATAGATTAAACTAACCTCTATCAATTATCATTCGGCCATTTCTTTAGGCCCATATTACTTTTGTAAGTTTCACAGTTTGGGTAGCAAATATAGCATGCATCATGCTTATGTGTTTCCCTTGACATGTATTATGATCATTGAGCAACTTTAGATTTGATTTTTGTATGTCATGCATTTTGATCTAAAACTAATGGTTTATTTCCCTAAATAGTAGTAGTATATTACTAATCTACGACATATAAATTGTATTTATTCTCCAAAGGAAGACATAATATATATTGATGGTAAAATATTCTAATTCGGTAAGTTACTCCATGTTCGTGTTTGTAGCGATCCGATATAACTTCCTATATCGACATGGTTAAATTAAACTTTCCGAATAAAATGCAAGTTTTGGTTTTAATGCTCGGATATTTCTTTCATAATGAGCTATTTCATTTTAGTTACATTATTTCCTGAAGATTGTGAATTTGAGCTCACCCAACATGTTTGAACAATATGAGCAAAAATTTATTGATATAGCAATTTGGTTTCCATTATTTTAAGTTCAGTGCAGCACAAACAACTTCAGCTCTAACTGATGCTATAATGAATATTAGAAAAGAATTAAGTGATACTAGTAATCAAATGAAAGTCATGCATTTTGTTGACTGACCTTTTGCGGAAATCTCATTTCACTTGTGTTTTTTGTTTTTCAGGGCTCCAAAGAGATGAAAGTAGATGCCACGTGTCATGGAGAAGTTGGTCAAGCGGTGGATGGTGGTTTAGCTAAGTTAGTAGAGGACAATGTCACAGTTGATTTGGAAACTAATGGAAATTTTACTGAAAATCGTCGCGAACCTTCACTTTGTCGAGATAAAAAGAAAGGCAATACAACGTGCACACAACTCGAGTTGAAACAAAAGGATCCTCCAATTTTGAGAAGAAGTATCCGGAGACCTAACCATTTAATGAAATGGGAAGAAGGATACGAACATGGGATTTTAAGCAAAAAGACTTCAAGCGATGATTCTCATACTAGGAAAGGTAAGAGAAAAAGAAATGGTCATCTACATAAGAATAAAATTTCCAAGAAATCATATTCCTCGTCAAGGTCTGCTGGTAAAAATTCAAATGTTCGAAAGAACGATACGACTAGGAAACATGCAAAAACTAGGCAAATGTTTGAGGCTCTAACGGATGATATGGTGATTGAGGTAATGACTAATTTGAGCAGATTTTGTTGAAGTTAATGCTATATATCCTTTAGTAAATTTCTTATGCTATGTAGCCATAGTATTCCAAATCAAACTTTTTTCCTTTCTTGATATAAACATGACCTCTTGGGCTATATTGTAGCCATTACATTTTGAATCGAAATCTACATCGACTATAGACAAAGTACAGCTAGGCAAAGTGTCAAACCAAAACAGGGGAAGTACTACATCTAAGGAAGAGGTATGGCTTTGTACTTCTGTCTACACTTATTAGTATGTTCACATCATGATATGTTCGACATATATGCAATGCATATTTGTTATGGTTGAATATGCTTCAAATATCTTGATGTTAGTAAAAAAGTGTGATTAATTCTCTGTCTATTTATCCTCGTAATGCTTGTTTTGTCCTTAAGACCGTTATTCATCGGTTTCCTTTAGACTACATAGCAACTAATATTATAAGTGTGCATAGGCTAATGCATTTTTTTCCATGATCTTGTTATTTTTTTAACCATTTATAGATAATAACATGTTATCAATATTTATAGAAAGATTTGTTATATTCTTCTTTTTCCTAATGAATAATCTGTCCCACAACCACACAATTTCATGTAGTGATTGTAGATTAAGATTTTGTTATCAAACTTAGAAATTAAAGTTTAAAAGGTCTTTCTTGCCACCATTTCTTCAATTGAAATTATCACATAAATTTGTTCCTGAAAATGTAGATAAATGCACCAGCAGTTGTAGTTGTTTGGTTCTTATTAAGTGAATCATATTTGTTATTCTTCTAATCTCAAAGAAGCTACTTTGGTTGGTAGTTTCTAAATTAAAAAATACATCTACTTTAACTTTGTTTAATTTTGATTTTCTTTTTTGTTAACTAATTAACAGAAACAAGAGACTACTACAACTGTTTTTGGAAAGAAGTTATCTAAGCTCTCAAAGAGGGAACTGAAGGTCAGTTTCTTTTTTCTATTTATAGACTACTACAACTATAGAATGCATTTTGATTTCCTAATACATTTATGAAAATTGATAATTATACAAACCTCTGTGTTGATTATTGAATCCTGAGAATTGAGATATATAATATTGTTGCTAGAATTTCAATGGTCTGTATTTAACTGTAACTTTCCTCTTTGAATTTCAAAATTTTCAATCAATAGATGGACATTATGTATATTGGGGGGTAGTCCTTTTTTTTTTTTTTTTTGGTACATTAGAATGAAACAACAGCAAGCAACAACTACTCTAAATCTATCCCCATAACGGGTAACAACTCAACAGGGGCTTCTTCCCAAGTGCCTTGGATGTTATGACCCATCTTTGCCAGAGCGTCCGCACAACCATTGCCTTCCCTCTTCGTGTGAATCATTTTGCTTTCCCAAGGTTTAGGGGGTAGTCCTTTTTGTATTATGTCAACAACTTATATATTTATAATGCTACATTTGTAGAGTTATGATCTCAAAAGAGTCCATATTTTTCATTAAAAGAATCTCATAATTTTCAAACTTAGCAGGAGATTATGACTAAGTTCTAGGTGAATATGGGTGTTTCCGTATTTTTTTTATGGGTGTATAATCGTTATTTTCATACTAAATATGTACTCCGACTTGAGAGGAGTTTGCTGAATAAAAATAGCACCGTGGTTTCACTAATTAGGCAAAGCATAAGGACTATTTTTGCATTTCACTCCAAATAAAAAGAACAGTCCCTGTCAGGCTCGTGTAAGGTGCTTACTCATAAGAACTTCAGATTTTAAATCAAAGTTTAATAATACTAATTACCATTCCATTGCAGGAACGATGGAGACTAATGCTGCTGGAGGATTGATTCTTTGATAATGAAGAGATGAACTACTACATATTGTTCCAAGTAAGTTGCATTTCAATTATTAGAGAAGATCCATTCTATATGTCAATTCTCTTGCATTTTCTTTTTCACCTTAAATCTATTCAGTTATTTATGTAATGCTATGAGTTGAAAGTTCTTTTCTTAACTAGAGTTTTTTTTTCTTTTCTTTTCTTACTTTCTATTGGATTTGTTTATGCAGGATCATGGCAAATTATTGATAATTTTTGTTTCTGATGACAACGTTAAAAAGGTTTTTGAAGGAAAATTCAGTTCAAGGTGGCAGCGAAAACCTATAATGTTTTGATTAATTTTTAGTTGTTTCTTCCTTTTAATGTGTGAATTTGGCTGGAAACAGGTTTTAAAACTTTTTTTGTTGCAAAATAGTTTGGAGCCTTGAACATGATTCATGGCCATTGAACATTGAAAGTGCCAAAAATATCTATATTTTCGGGGTGAAAAGTGACTATATTTTATATTTTCATAGTTGAAAGTGTTAGCATTCTATATTTTCATGGTACAGAGTCTCTGAATATATATTTTCAGAGTATAAAATGTCAAAAATATTCGAAAAATGACTATTCTACTCTTCTATCAACTAATTTTCTCACATATTAGGGTGCATAGTGTCAAATGAATAATATTTACAGGATACGAAGTACCAAAATTTTTAAATCATGGTACAAAGTGTCAAGACCC
This sequence comes from Penstemon davidsonii, assembly GCA_034814905.1. Lineage (NCBI taxonomy): Eukaryota > Viridiplantae > Streptophyta > Magnoliopsida > Lamiales > Plantaginaceae > Penstemon > Penstemon davidsonii. The sequence continues at coordinate 30,510,392 of JAYDYQ010002533.1, read as the reverse complement.
TGTATATCCGAAATGCACAATGCCAAATTTTCCTAATTTTTCAGTCTAATTTAGGACAATAAAAATGTCTTTATTAGATGTCGACAATTTGAATTGATTATTAAAATATACCTAACAGCATGCGTCGTATAATTTACAGAAAGGGCCTTACATGGCTTGGGGCCAATTCAATTCATGTAGGAAGAAATACAAAAAAATGCCTTTTTGTCGGTGGGCTCAATTTACGGACCCTAGCTCTAAGCCCAATTATTTGTCTTCTTGTTGATGTGTCCATGACATTTAATTTGCTGCCACGTATCGTACCACCTGCCTCACATGTGGTGTACCTAAAATTGTAAGGAGATTTAAGCATGTAGGTCATGGCCCAATGGGCCTACACTTTTAATACTATGTAAAGGCAATTTTTCCTTGTAAGTCAACATATTATGCTGGCAAAATTTGTTGCACTATCCCTTTCAACTTTGGTGTGTCCCATAAAAATGGTCCTTTTATAAAATAAAAAAAATAAAAAAAATAAAAAAAATAAAAAAATAAAAAAAAAAAAATGCCAGAGAGAGAGATAAATAACTATGGTGTTAGCGACATCAGCAACATAATTGCAAAGTGATATACCAATTATCATAAACAAAATGTTAAAGAAATGTATAGAAGTTGTAGTGTTAATGCTAGTAATTGGGATGGCAAGCTCAAAGTCACAGCAGATGTGATGGGAGAATTCCTCGAGGAAAAACAAAAGTCTATATTTTCTGCGATAGGGACAAAGTCAACTTAAATTTAATTACAGCATAATTAAGGATTTTCTTTTTTACTATGCACAAGTTGGTGGCCTTAAATTTTATATAGAAGCTGTCAGTGATCAATGTGAGCTCACTAGACTAAGAATTAGTAATTTGTGTGTGTAAATTTTGAATTATTGTCACTGTTGTACATACTTGATCCACTTGGTCTTTTTATAATTCTGAATTCTAAGCAACTAATTTAAAGTGTTTAAGTTCATGTCGATAAGTAGGGATGAACCAGCCGATGTGGCCTTAGTCAAGTGGTTAAAGGATGAGGCTCCATGACCAAGAGGTCATGGGTTCAACTCCCACGAATGTGGGTATTTCTCTAGTTTAATACTAGCAGTTTAACAGTTGTAATTAGTTTACTTTCGATTTGATATAGTGTTTGATGTAACGATGTATTCACCATCTCAAAAAAAAAAAAGTAGGGATGTACCAAGTCTTTATTAACAAATCAAACAATCCTCCCACAACAAACTGACATAAAATTTAGGGTGTTACAGTATCCCCAATTCAATCACTTGACGTCCTCGTTGAGCCCAATCAATAGCCCATGATCACACCCGTGGATATTACCACGAAGTCGGGGTTGATACCATTTGTAAGACTATGATCCTCTGCCAGCCTTATCAGCAATGTTGGACTCTAACCAACTTGCTCAATATACTTAAGCACGTGTTAACAAATAGAAGTGAAACAAGTATTTATTAACAAATCAAACAATTCCCCACAACCAATATGAGATTTGGGGGTATTTCACAAGTTTAATACTTTCACTTAACATCACGTCACCGTTGAAAATAATATTTTCCTTGTAGTTGATCCTCGTATTATTGATGAAACTCTAAGGTCGGTCCGCGCAGAACGTCACTAAAGTATTAAGTAGTAATTGGTGCTAGTTTATATGTTTATAAATTGACTTGTACTAGGCCACGTACAAAACCACTGCGTTGAAAGAAAATAACATTCAATTATAAAAATTAGTGGATTAATAAGCTGAGTTGAGTAAATTTTCAAAATATCTAGCTAAGATATGAATAGCTAAATAACATCATCAACAAAGTACGATTCCAGTTAATGCAGAACATAAACAAACAATCCAAGTCAGAGCTACATTACAATTCATATAGCAGTCTGCAAAAACAACGATGCACAGTGCACATGGGCGGATCCAATATTTTTGGTCGGAGGTTAAAATAATACAAAAAAAGAAAATTTCAATTAAACAGTCAAACTTAAAGCTTATATTATTCACGAGAAAATATGTAACGCAATACAAAAACGGGAAGGTGCAGTTTGACAAAAATAATCCCTACGAGATACCTTCATTACATATATATGATACCTGTTATAGTCCCGAAAGAACCCAAAATATCTACCTATTTATATTAATAATTGACCACGACGATTTTTTATTTTTTGAAATCGGTCCATGATAGTATCGTTTGAAATACTACTAAATATATATCTCTCTATAAAGACAAGTAGACTATCATTTAGCCATTGATCATCCATTCGGATACGAAGTCGATTCTTTACTATCTTTATAGCCGAAAAAGCTCTCTTCACTGATATAGTTGCAAGTTGCAACAGATAGAATAAGATTTGGAGATGTTGGGAGTGGATTGGGAGTTGAGAGAAGATTTGGGCTTTAACTGGGTAGTGTGAGGTAGGTAATATTAGGGTGGGTTGATATTGGGTTGAATTTGAATTGGACTATTTTTATTTGGGATGGGGCATTGCTGATTGGACTAATTTTTATTTGTCTTGTTGAATGTTGATTTGTTTGGGCAATTGAGCTTTTTTTGAACCTTTTTTTTTTTTTTTTTAATATACCGCTACTATAAAAAAAAAAAAAAAAAAAAAAAACCGCCTGTGACTCAACAGAAAAGAGCCGCTTGAATAAACATCATAGTTTGACAAAGGAACCAAGGGGCGCATGCAGTGAGGTATTTCGCCTCCTTGATCAGGTAAAATATCATTCTTTAGCATATATAATCTTTAGGCTTTAGGGCTCGGAGTTTGGAGAACCCTCGTCGATTACTCCTTCTGGTTCAATACGAATCTCGTAGGGTAGTAGGTTACTCGTTGATTCCTACATCAGTCATAATAAAATGTATACAATTGTACACATTTAACTTGATATTATATAAAAGTTAAGTTTTTAAAAAATATTTTAGGATATTGTTTAATTATTATGGAAATAATAAATATATTTATAATTTATTAATTTAACACATCATGATGACATCATATCGATCGACCTAGATGTTTATCCGATTGAACTGATCTAATCAATAACCAGTAAGCTCACCGATTCTATTTTTGCTCACGTTCCGGCCAAAACACTTTTCTTATTTGTTAGTTTAAGTGGAAAATTCATCTCACATGATTACCTTGTATATCAACTTCATAATGTCAAAAATTCGGTCACATAAAAAAGATTATAATTGATGTTTTTACTATACTCAAACTTCGCAGTTAGTTTTTGATGATTATGATTCATGTTTTGCAAAATTGCATTTTCAGTTTCACATAGCTACACGTCAAAAATTATGATTTCATATTTAACAAAATTGCACTATTGAACTCTTACTTTATAAATTTGTACTTGATCCGAATTCTTCAAAATCTTTTTTAGTTTTGATCTCATTAAATAGTCTCTTTTAGTATTTTTGGTCTTAATTTTCAAAATATTTAACACTTTTGATTCATAAAGTAGTCTCATTTGAGCTATTTTGATCTCATAGGATTGTCTCATCAGTTTGATTTTTTTCCCCAAAAAAAGATGATGTGTATTTTTTTTTTTAAGTTCAAAAGTTCAATATCATAAAGTAATGGACCAAATGTGCTAATGTTTCACTATTGGTCACTAAAAATACGATTTCCTATTTAATATTTCTTCATATGTTTAACCAAACATATTTTGGGCATTGAATTTTGATTTCTGATCTCATCAAAAGTCAAAGATAGTGGGGCATTTAATGAATTAATTAACTAGAGTAAAAATAAATTTTTCTTCTTATTACTCTCAAGAACCTAAATCAAAATGTTGCCATTGAATTCTACGCGGTTGGCTATACAGTGAGAAAGAAAGAGAGAATTACTCCCTCTGTCCCAAATTATTTGTCGCTTTAGAAAAAAAAATTATCCCAAATTATTTGTCATTTTAGGATTTTAATGAATTATTAAAGTACATATTTTAGGTATGTAATAGAAAAAGTGAGAGAGAGTGTAAACCTTGAATAACGTGTAAATAGCTAATGGTGAGATAAATAAAAAATAAGTGTATTTTAGGTATATGATTTATTTTTTTCCTATAAATGAGGCTATTTAGTAGGTACCTTAATATGTGTGAAAACATGTAAAATGACAAATAATTTGGGATTGGGAGTAAAATTTAAAAAAAAAAAAAAAAAAGGGAGAGAAGATTCTCACCTCAAAGAGTTGACTTTTTGCAAAGAAATGAGTAAATGCTCTTTGCTGTCCGCATTTGACTCTTTCCAATATTATGATAGATAATAGACCTCTTCTCTTCTCTATCTATCTCATGTAGTCAGCCTAAACAGTGACTTTGGTCTTTTCTCTATATATTCAAATCTCACCTCTTCACTTAGACTCCTGTCCTGTCTTCTCTCTTCCTATATACTCTACAAAGAAAACATCATTTTTCAAGAAACATTTATTTCCCCTTGTTATTTAATTTATTGAATATATAGATCAAATTAAACTGACATACATACATATGGGTAGGCCACCTTGTTGTGATAAAATTAGTGTGAAGAAAGGGCCATGGACTCCTGAAGAAGATATCATCTTGGTTTCTTACATTCAACAAAATGGTCCCGGAAATTGGAGGGCTATTCCTACTAGCACGGGTAATTAATTAATTTTTTTTCTTCCATTTTTTGGTTAGTTACAGTCATTTATAGTGTGCAATAAATATTGTGCAGCTCTATCACCGTTTACTTGAACACATACAAAATTAATTAAAGTTATATTTATCAAAATTTTGTTTTAATTTCAGGTTTGCTTAGATGTAGCAAAAGCTGCAGGCTCCGGTGGACTAATTACCTCCGACCGGGAATAAAGCGCGGTAGCTTTACCGAACACGAGGAGAAGATGATCATCCACCTCCAAGCACTTCTTGGCAATCGGTATGCATATAATTATTCCGTAAATTTATTTGCTGGCAGTACCAAAATTGATATTCGTTAAACTGTGGTATCAAATGTAGAAAATATCTAAAAAATCGAGAGTATAAAAAACAATTTTCTCTAAATATATGTGTGTGGTTTTTATCATCACATAGATGAATACTCAACAATTACAAACCAAGAAATAAGCCATGCAATATTTTCTTCAGAAAGCTAGTTGGGTTTAGATCTAAAATTTATACTAATAATTAAAAGCCAATTCCCCAAATGAATATTTAATGATTTTTATTAGATTTCATTACATAGATTGAGCTAAATCCACTTATGTGGTTTGGGCATAAACTTACCTCAATAACTAACATATGATTTGAGAATTGTCTAAGACCTTATAAACTAAATTTATCATTGATTTTCAATCCACGTGAGACTTTAGTCTCAACATTATACTATATTTACAAACCATAAGATTATAATGTTTTAGTTAGAGAATATACTGCCCTCTCCGTTCAAATATTCTTTCTCCTTTTATATTTAACACGAATTTTAAGATTGAAGTTAAAAAGGGGTTGTTCTAGGTATTTTGATATTTATACCTTAAAAAACAGCGATAGTGAATTAGTGATTTCAAATCATTTCGGAGTTAGTTTCAAGAAAGAAAACTATATTTTACAAAAGGGCGTCTTGTAGTTTTAATTTTTTTTTTGTTTTTGAGCAGATGGGCTGCCATAGCTTCATATCTTCCCGAGAGAACCGACAACGATATCAAGAATTACTGGAACACTCACTTGAAAAAGAAGTTGGCAAAGCTTGGAGGACATGAACATGGGACTAAATCATCTAATCGTCAATCAATTACAAAGGGACAATGGGAGAGGAGGCTTCAAACAAACATCCATCAAGCCAAACAAGACTTATGTGAAGCTCTTTCCCTAGATAAATTGGACAACACAAATTCATCAAAAAAATTATCAGAAACTATACCAGTTGTTCAGACTTCTGCTACATATGCATCAAGCACAGAAAACATTGCTCGTTTGCTCGAAAATTGGACAAAGAAATCTCCTAATTCTTTGTCTCAGAGTACAACTACTACTACTAATAGTACTTCATTCAACAACAGTATTTCTAGTCCTAGTGAAGGAGCAATTAGCACAACACCTGAGGCTATTTTGGACAATCAAATGCCCCTTAGTTTGCTGGAGAAATGGCTTTTGGATGATGCAGTTGTACAAGGGCAAGATGGGGATTTCATGGACATGGGATTAATGGGGGAAACCACTGCTGATTTCAGAACAATTTTGCAGTATTAATTATTAGGTTGTTATGTTTTAATTGGTGACAAACCAAAAAAAAAAAGAAGTGTATATTAATATAGTCTAGAGACCTTTGCTATTAGGAGTATTTGCATAGATGCTGGATAGGAATTAATAAGACCTCAATTACTCATCTTCTTGGAAACAAAATAAACAGTTATTGTATTTAATTTCTGAGTTAGAGAATTAATTAGGGTTTGACTTTTAATTAGGGTTCATTTTTAATTTAGGTTGTGTAATTTTCTATAGAGTTCCTGAAACCCAAGTCCCCAACTAGCTTATATAGGTATTTGATCTGATATTTGGAAATTCGAAAAACATGCTTCGTATCATTGATAAGCTAAGAATTAGTAATACTTATGAGAGATATATCAAGTTACTCAAGATCGGCTTGTATTACTTGGAAAATTATTATCTAGACCAGGTCTTTCATAGACCATGAACAAAATTAGTGCATCCACTAAACATATTTACAAAATTATGTGTATGGTCTATGAAAGACCGGGTCTAGGCAAAAAAAATTCGTATTACTTTGTATAAAGATCGTTTGAGTGCCGTCCATTGAAATACCAAATTCAAAAATAATCTTGAGCCAAATAAAAGAATCAAAACCAAATATTCTACTCTACTTGTTTAAAATATTAAAAAGCACTACTGCGTTTATGAAATTTTGGGGCCCTTCGACTCAAGGGGCCCTAGGCGCGGGGTCATCGGGATCCGGGATATCCTCCGGATTCGGATCCGGCTACTTTTAAAGATCCGCGAGGATTCGGATCCCAATCCGGATAGAAGACATGGAAATTGGACTCGGATCCGGATCTGCCCTGATCTGGTCCGAGTCCGGCCCATTGACAGCCCTAGGTGGGCCAAATCTCTCCAGATGGGCCAAAAGGGATAAATTTAAATCTGGGCTTAGGACTTGGACAGGGGGTTACTGGGGAAAAGAGAAGTGGGTTGTGCCGAAATTGGAAGCCTTAAGCGTTGAGATTTTATAGGGTAACAATTATGAGTTGGGCCATATCGTGGTGAACAACATTGAAACCCAAATCCACGAGAGAAGCTTTTAATTTTATTATTTTAAAAAAAAAAACCTATTTTATTGATGAAATCTATAGAAGCAATTGCAGTAGATTCCTCATTGATTAAATATTCGACTTGCAGACGCCTTCATCGGAATGAGTTTTCATGAACAATTTATGTTGACGTCATCAACGAATGTTGTAATTACTGTAAGTGGGAATTGTGAAGCTAAATAAAGCCGAGAGCCGTTGTTTATGTAACTTCTTATAATGGAGAATTTTTGTAACCAAACTTTATAGAGTGTTGTTTCTATATATTTACCCAATTATTTATCATAAATGAAGTTAATAGCAAATTATCTCCTTGTGTTATGGTTAAAAGACATTTTACCCTCTCCCCCTAATAAAAGGCAAGATAAACTTGTTTTCGTAAAAGAAGCAAACTACCTTCATCTTGGTTTTTGCATTTTTCACAATGTGATACTACTATTTTGGATTCTACATGTAGTCAAAGTGTTTACGCTACGGATTTTTACTTCTCTTCCGCAACCTTTAGACTTCAAAAAACCTCTCACATCTCTTCTTCTACTTTTCACTTTAAATCAAACAAAATCAACTAGTTAAAAACCTAAAATCTTTTATATAATAAGTTATAAAAATATATTTGAGCATCAATTTCAGTAAAAAAAACTCATATCTTCCCCAACTTCAAGTATTTTCATTTTTTTTATATAAAGGTGTAGGTAATTCTTCAATATTTTTTCTTTTCCATAGGTGATTAGTAATAAACTTATTGTTTTAGATATGTTATTTATCGTAGTTTGAAATATTCATTTGATATCATGTTAACACTTGTAATTTTATTGCTATCTTTCATTCTCAAATCAAGATTTGTAGGAAAAAGAATTTGTGAGATAACATTTTGTTTATGAAAATAAACTTGAAAAAATGGATAAGAATTTATTTTTTTATATAGTTAATTACATACATTAAAATATAAATTAAATTATTACTTCGTAATAATGTTACATCGATTAAATCACTTAACCAATAATCAGTAAGACTATCGATTTGAAGTCCGGTCCGATTTTTACAACATTGGTGGGGATAACATATATATGGGCCCATCAACATGTTCTAATGTAAAGGAATAGTACTATTGATGGAGTGGCGTGTTTGGTAGTCCGAGAAGTAGAGATAAACACGCTCGGCAAGGGGCCATAGCCCATCAGATAGACAGACCTACAGGCAGAACGTTAGTTGTCTGTACAGAAAGAAAGGTGGGTTATTAATATAAAGCCTTTCTGGGCCAGAAAGAAATATAGATAAATAGTTAATGATTGCTTTCAATTTCATCGTATTACATCAAAAAGGCCATTTTTTTTTTATTTTTTTAATTGTATTTGAATATTTGTGGACCTAATTTTGTTTCGTTCTTTTTTAATAACTTAAATATGTCAATGGGTCCTTGCATGTGCTATTTTTTGTTTTTCGGAAACATATTACATCATTATCAGTTATTGTATCATAAATCTATTTAACATTATTATATCAGTCATTGTATCATAAATATATTACATCATTATATCAGTTATTGTATCATAAATCTATTTAACATCATTATATTAGTCATTGTATCATAAATCTATTTAATTGTATGAAAGTATAAAGATCAATAAACTATCAAGAGTGATGTTAAACTAGAGAAATACTCACAATATAGTGGGAGTTGAACCAAATGCCTCTTGCCCTATTGGTCTTGAAGCTTCAACTTTTATGTGCTAAATTTGTTATTGAAATAAGGGTTAAGTTCACATATCTCCCCTCTATTATAGGAAAGCCATCACTTACCTCCCCTCTACTATGGAAACCTTCACTTACTCCCTTTTTAATCAGAAATACTGATGTGACAAACAATGTCGTCTTCTATCTTTGTAGCTTGAAGAACTATTAGAAATTCTTCCCAAATTACCCCTCACCCTTCTTTATAAGAGTTACTTCTTGTGCATTTTTACTTCTTCAAGCCTCTTTTTTTGAGTCATTTACTTTCACACTGCACCAAAAAAAATTAGCTCCCTCTCATCATTTTTTTCTTTAATGGTTCACAATTTATCATTTGTTTTTTCTTTTGTTATTCTTTAATGGATAAAAAAAGTGAGAAAACTTTTAGGGACAACAATGGAAAGCTACAAAACAGAACCATTAACTCTTAGGTGTTTTGCAAAGAAGAGTCAAGACCTAAAAAAAATGATGTACTTATTCAAAAAAAAAGTAGATTGAACAAAAAAATCTCAAATATTAGAATTTAACTAAAAACTTGTCATCTCAAATAGCCACAAAAAATCCATAAATAGCTCCGGGTACAAGACTGAATCCTTCATTTCATCTCAACTCGATTTTTGCTCTCATAATTATAAAAAAAAAAAATTGATGGTCTATTTTTTTTTTTTTTTTTGCTGCGAAAATGAATTGATGTGAAGAGGCTGAGGGTGTAAATGGGATGACAAAAATATTACGCCAGGTGGCTGAAGCTATCTGTGATACTTCAATATAAGTTAGGGGGTCCTCCTTAGTAATTGATTATTTTATGTCACAAAGTCTAAGGATTTTCCATATATTTTAGGGGGTAAATGAAGGTTTTCATAGTAGAGGGGAGGTAATTGAAGGTTGACCGATATAGTAGAGGGGAGGTAATTGAAGGATGACCGATAGTAGAGGTGAGGTAAGTGAAGTTACCCTTGAATAATTCAAATATGATAATGTTTATTAAAATGCCAAAAACTCTATAGCCAATCAGTGGCTCACTCGATATATCAAAAGATTTATAGAAAATTAGTTATCGAATTGGTCGTCAAGCAATCTAAAACATGTCAGATTACTAAGATAGCAACAAAGACATATTAAAATCACTTGATAACAAAATACTCATAAATGAAATCAGTAGATGAAGGCAAAATACTTCGATGTATTGAATAAACATAGAGTTGAAAGGTTTTAAATACATGAAATCTAGCCTAATACATTTCCCTGATTTATAAGCATGAAAGAGTATGTAACATAGTGATTAAACTCCTCTGATGGTATCAGCGTGCCAATGAGCTTTTTCAATTTGTGAAGAATGACTCCTTGATTGGCAGGAAACCGTCATATGAGCTGATATGCAATGGTTATCATGTTGACGTGAAAGTAACATTGATGGCAGGTGGCTATCATCGATGGATCGCCCAACCTTGGCGGGTGGCTTCCAATCGGGCTCCTTACCAGCAGGTGGCTACTGGGAAGGGCATCTGTCGAGCAGGTGGCCACTCGGCAGACAGTTATCAGGCAGATGGCTACCAGACAACAAGTTCATCAAGCAGGTGGCTACTTGACAAATAAATCATGTCAGTACGTGGGCACTTACATGAGAGATTGCAGCTCACAACTGGCTTCAGGTGCGGTGTCGCCGACTTAGAGAGGCATTGTGCCTGATTCAGTTAAGACTGATTTGTTTTGAATGTGCCATCCTCCTGATATTTATAGGCCTCCTGACGGTTATTTCTCCTGATGGATGTTCACTTCTTCCACTTCCCCCTTTTTTAGGCATTATCTCCACCACTTTGTTAACTGCCTTGACCCATGTCTATTGGGTGGTTATTTCCAGCACATTGTCTAACCTTCGTTGAGATATTTTTGGGAGTTAGTTAATATTAGTTTATCCATTACTTCCTTCCAAAATTAATTGGTTACATGGCAACTTTTTATATCTGATTTGGCCATAATTAAATTAATATCTCTATTAATTTAATTAATTAAACATGTTGTGTTTGGACCAATCCTCATTAATTAATTGGGCCATTAATTAATTACTTAATTGGGCCTTTAATCAGGTTGATTTTAGTGGGCATGTTTATTATCAAGGCCTTGTTGTCAGTCGGTCTGGCTGACCGTCGATCCAATCACCTCTGATCGGGCCATTATTGGCTCGACAAACCTGAAAAATATTTTGAGTATAAACAAGTAGATTAATCATTTAATTTACAATTTGAATTGAAACTTACCATTTCTCATTTTATTGGTCGAGCTCTACAAAGAAAACAAAATATGAGCTAATTTTAAAACTTAATTTTCTAACAGAAAGATAAATAGTATTCGTAGATTAGAGGTCAATTAAGCTTCTAGCTTTTGAATTCCTTTGATAAAATCTCAGTGCCAAATGAGAAAAAAGAAAACATGATTGCATGATGATTTTGTACTATTGATCAATCTCCTTTAGACCAGTTCCTCAAAAAAAAAAAAAAAAAAACTCCTTTAGACCAAATTAATAGGGGTTACTATCAAATATCAACTTCCTCACTTTATATAGACCTTCAATCTTTCCAAGTCAAGAATCGCTAGATACCATCAAGAAAACATGCATAAAAAATATTTAATTTTTATAGGTGTCAAAAGGTTATTGGGTATTTAATATTTATGAATTAGGAGGCGGTAAAGTTGGCCAAGTTGGTTTTATTCGATAATTGGGTGCGGTTGGTGAGAAACAAAACGTCGAATCTTTGATTATTTCCTCTAATCCAATCATTCATGTCTTCAGTCTCAACTTTGACAAGGTACCCTGCTGGAGATCTACAAGTTTCCTTAACAACAATATTTGTTGATGGAGCCTCGACCTCTGTTGGTATTTATGCATAGCTACAATTTTTTTTTTAGATATTCCATAGATGAAGGTTTCATAGGTAAACACAGGGGATAAATTACCAAATTAACTACATGACAGGTGTAATACATTTGTTTTGAGGTTGAATGTAACTTTAGAAGAGGGACTAATCACAAAGCAAATACAATACACTTGCTTGATGGTTGAATGCATTTGGCCAAGTCAGGCTTGGAGAATAATTTTCCAACACAGGGGCACAACATATTTCCATTGATAAAAAATGCGACAATGTTTTTTTGTTGGTAACATTATTACAATTGGATTTTCGCGGGCTTAAATTTATTGGTATTTTGTCGTTGATCAATTGGGATTTTTTTTTAACAAATTTTGAGATCAGAAATTGGCTGAAATCTATAGATATTTTGTAATTAATCGATTAAAAATGTTATGTCGGCTTAAATCTATAGGTAGTTGACCAGCGCCTAGGCGACCAAACAACGCCAAGGCTACACTTAGGGCGGCAAATATCGAGGAGATAAGCATAGCGTGGGTGTCGTGGTGCGCTTGTACAACGCTAGGCTATGGGGCGACCGACATCGCCTGGGCCTTGGGCACCACCTAGATAATTGGGAGGTGCCCAGGAGCCTAATTGCATAGGCGATGATCTTGGGTGCAAAGGCGATGTGGCGGCGCCTACGTATGGGAGGTCTGTTTTGTAATTAAATAGTAGGCGAATTAATTAAACTGCCTATGAGGTTTAGCGCAATTACAATAATCACCTTCCATGTTTGAAAAATTACTCAAACTACCTCGGAAATTTGTATAAAATACGACAACGCCCCTATTTTATTTCCAGTAATATGTGTTGGGGTCCCAAATGATCAAAAAGGTCTAGGGGGTGGGGGGTGGGGTTGAATTGACCTTTTAAAACTTTGATTTTATCACTTAAAGTAAACTTAAGTAATGCAGTTCAATCGGTTGTTCTTCAAACCGACGAGTAGTTCACTTTGCAGTTAGCACTTGGCTGACAGCTTAGTGTAACACTCAATTGTTCTTGGTTCAGCAAAGTTAAAACACTTTAAAATCAGAATTTTTTTTGAGATGTTGTGCAGCGGAATAAACTTAATTTTACCAAACAAAATATTGTTAACACAAAATTGTTTTTCTCTCTTAATAATTCTTTCAGTCCTTTAAATATTAATAAATGACTAGTCTTTTTATGCGAAAAGTAAATGCATAAAGTAAAGGACACACAAAATTGTCTTCACTTGAACTTAGCTGGTAGAAATCTTCATTAAGCTGATCAGTCAAATCACTCTGATCAACTCTTCAAACCTTGAGCATGATACTTGGCTTTCTCAATACTCGTCTGTTGAATATTATATTTTGCTTTCTCAACACTCGTTTGCTTGATTATATAAACACTAAGCTCCCATTACTTAGATGTTTATATAACTTGACTGATGATTTGCTCTCTGATATCTTCCGATTTAGTTGTTTTATTATCATCAAAATCCATCATCATTAACTCACTTGGTGCTGTGTGAAAATGATCAAGGGTATCTCCGGGATTGCCTTCTCCTATCTTGGACGTCTTTAAATCAAGTTCTGATGACACAGACGAACTTCTAGGAAATCTTTCAGCTATTCTTCATTCTTCCAACTTGTCTTTTCCGATGAATATGATAACCTATTTTTAGGACAAAATGTAGGAGGGGAAGAGTCACATCATTAATACCGCATACATAAATAGAGGTAAATTAGTATTTCTGGAGAATGCAATATATATTATTACTCTTCTTAATTATTTTAATATCTAGGGATTATGTTAATCATTAATGTACCCCTAAAACACAAACTATCACCATAATCACTTAACTGATATGTCACTTAGTTGTTGTTGTTGTGAGTTAACAAATTCATCCAACAATATGATTGTTACTTACTATGACATCCATCACCCAATTACCATCTCCCTCTACCACCTCTATCCTCTTCCACCAACCTAACCCCCACCTCTCCCCGACATCCCCATCATGCCCCTCATCGATTCGAGACACTTCACCTATTTTTTCATCGTTTTCATCGATTACACCGTTTTCACCATTCACTCATATTTCATCGATTTCATTTTTTTTAATCGAGCTCACCTGTTTTTTCATCGATTTGACCAGATTTTCAAAAATTTCATCCATTTCTACCAATTTTATTTATTTTGATCGATTTAACCCATTTTTCACGATCTCACTTTTCGCCGATCTCACCCGTTTTTCATCGTCCCCACTCATTTTTCACTACATATGTTGCCGAGGACCAAGGTCAGCCCTTTAGGATTGTTATTGACAAGTGTTTTAAGTTATAGAACTATTCATGTTGAGTACTAAAGGTTATATGACTATTATTGCTACATGCCATATACATAAAAGACTAGAACTGAAATTTTGTATGTACACACCGGTGTCCCCCTACAGTATCGTATCCAACAAATTATGAAAATTTGTATTCTGTCTCCGTAACATTTCGTACACACAAAACTTTCATTATTGACATCAAAGATAATGTCTTCAGTACATTATTAGAAACCAATCTAGGAAGTTCACTAGTAAAGGGAAAACAATTTGAAGCTAACTTTGCCATGTGGTGTGCGTCCCATATTACTTTCTCGAGCAACATGAGATGCTATATTTTGTAAGGCTGTCAATGGGTCGGGTTTGGAGCAGATCTGATTGGCTCCGAATTCCAAAATCAAAAGGTGTATTTGGATCCAATTCAAGATATTGAGACTAAATGTCCCACATTGGTTGAAAACAATAGTTAAGTCCACTTTATAAGGTCTTAGGCAATCCTCACCTTGTAAGCTAGCTTTTGAGGTTGAGTTAGGCCCAAGCCATGTATATGGACTTAGCCCAATCCATGTGATGAATTCTAATATGGTATCAGATTCCAGGTTAAAATGGGCCACCTTCTTCAGTGATGGGCTCCTCCTTGTACGCATGATGGGCTTCAATATCTACCAACACACTTCACCCAGATAACAAAGGCCTGGGTTGTCATTATTCCTCCAGTTATTCAAGGCCCGGAGTGTCATTATTCTTGTGTTGAGTCTTCACCCACATGTCGCAAATTCACAAGGTTGGGCTTCATATGTCACGTGTTGGGCTTGTTTCACCCACACATTCTGCCCGCCCACACGTGAAGGGGGAGTATTGAGACTAAATGTCTCACATTGGTTGAAAACAATAGTTAAGTCCACTTTATAAGGTCTTAGGCAATCCTCACCTTGTAAGCTAGCTTTGAGGTTGAGTTAGGCCCAAGCCATGTATATGGACTTAGCCCAATCCATGTGGTGAATTCTAATACAAGATCCTATCGGATTTTCAAAAAAGCTACCGAATTCGTAAAAAATCCGATATTCGAATCCAAAATATAATTCTTTTTTTCTTTTCAAAAATAAGTAAGAAACGTAAGAATTAAAGGATAAAATTGACACACAAAAAAATTACCAATGATTTTCAATTGAAATGCAATAACAAGACCTGCATCACAATAATATAACTAACAAATTAGGTATAAGAGAGAACGAGAAGGTGAATAAAGAGAAGAATAAAGAGAAGAAAAAATGGTCAATGAAAGAGAGAGGAGAAACCTTGAGTGACTGCGTGAAGGAAGAATGAAGGGAAAAAAACTAATTCATTGTAATAGCCATTATGTAGGTAAAATTTCATTTATGTCCCTCTAAAGTGGCTGCGTTTTAAAATTTGGTCATTTATTGTGGTTCTTCGACAATATACATCTATTATTGCGTCATCATCATCAATTTTAGTCCTTATCGCTGGAAAATTTAATTATCGCCGGATATCATCAATTTATGTCTTATTTGACCGGAAAATTAATTTATTTTACCGAAAATCAACAATTTATGTCCAATCTGATAGAAAATTTAATTTTAGCCAAAAATATAATTTGTCGAATGACAATTAAAAATTAAGAATTTCATATTCTGATTCCAAATTTGCAAGTCCAAATCATGTGATAGATCTATAACTTCAATTTTTGATTAAAAAAAGGGTTAAAGTTCCTCCATAAATCGAATATGGAATTATTGCATTTTTGGTACCACAACTATAGCCCACTGGCGTTTCTACCCCCGTAACTTTTCGAGCTGACACATTTGGTGCCACAAGTTCAACATCAGTGGCAATTTTGGTGCCAACTGAGACACTATTTCAAAATTAGCGGGCCATGTGACATGAAAATTGGGGATTTTGACCATTTAATATTTTTTTCATTAAAAAAAAAAATAAAAGTATTTCCATCCACCAAGAACTAGGCTACTTGGTTGTTTTTATTTGGGGAAGAAGAAGAAGACGTGTAACAATTTAATTAAGGGAATATTTGGTGAATTTTATAGGAAAAGTTAGGATTTTAAATTTTGGTATTTTATTTAATGAAAAGACGTTGAATGGTCAAAACTCTCATTTTTCTTGACACATGGCCTGCACATGGGGAAATTTCGGGCCAATTTTGAAATTGGGCCTCAATTGGCACCAAAATTGCCACTGATGTTGAACTTGTGGCTCCAAATGTGCCAAGCCCGAAAAGTTACGGGGTAGAAACACCAGTGGGCTATAGTTGTGGCACAAAAAATGCAATAATCCCAATCGAATATACCTATTTTTATTTGTAAAGAAATAAATAGGTCAAATTCACATCAGACCTATCACATGACTTGGACTTGCAAATTTTGAAGTTAGAATATGAAATTCTTAATTTTTATTTTTATTTGTCACTCGACAATTTATATTTTCGGCTAAAATTAATTTTTTTGGTCAGATTGGTGATTTTCGTCAAAAAAATTATTTTTCGGGTCAAATAAGACATATAAATTGATGATTTTCGACGATAAGGACTAAAATTGATGTTGATGACACAATAAATGACGTATATTGTCGAGGTACCACAATAAAGTGCAAATTTTAAAACACATTCACTTTAGAGGGCCATAAATGAAATTTTACCCCTATATATATGTATTATAATTTTTCAATGTTTCTTTCTTTCTTAAGCATTAATCAATTCAATTTTATTAGAAAAAACTGAATGTGGAACACGCGTTTGGTAACATTTTAGTTGTAATGAATGAATGTGGCATTGACAATCAATATTATAGTCAATTTGTAGTAGTAGTCTCTTTTCAAATTTTGATTAAGTATAATACAATATGGTAATGTTGTTCTTTTTATTTAAGTAAAATTCAATTCATTTTCACTTGTAGCTATCAATATAATTTCAAACAGTAATAAATTACCAAAAAGAAAGTGAACATTAGAAATAATTTTATGAAACATGAAAGTTAAATATATATAGTATTATGTTAAATATTAATCGAATATGGATCTTTAGCGGATCGGATCAACATAGATCCATAGGATTATGAATCTTCTTAATCGAATCAGGTCCAACGGATCTCTAATCGGACAATTATAAATCGGATCGAATTCGAATCGAATCCCAATTGAAATCCGCCCCATTGACAGCCCTAATATTTTGCAATTACGTACTTTAACTCTATATTTTGCAATTTTTCCGACTTTTAATATGTAGGTATATTGTATATGTGATTGAATTTTTAGTAGAATATTTTATTTTATCAATCTACTGCCGAAACATATGACTAGGAGGTAAATAACACTTTCAAGAAGACTATGTTATATAAAATTCACACAAATATAAGGTGAAATGCACTTAGAGGACAAGAGGGAGTTCCCCCTTTCCCCTACACAATATATTCTATTTTAGTCAGAAATAAAACTACTATTATAAGGAGTTTTAAATAGATTTGACAACTAACCTCCTTCTTCTTGTTGTTCTTCTTCCCTTTTTTTATTTTTTATTTTTTCTTTTTTCCAAAAGGAATTCAGGTGTCTTGGACCAGCTGATTTATGTAACAACTATTAGTTATGCGTTAATTTCTAATTCGTGAGCGCATAATATCTTTATGTGCGGGAATTTTAGAGAAGTATATAAAACATTATATGCAAATTTAATTGCAATCTTAGATGTCGAGGAAATTCATGTAGGACTTATTAAGATTAATTTCTTTCTTTATTTTTTATTAGAACTTGTCCACGGGTATTAAAACCGTGTAATTTCCAACGATGACTTTAAAGATTTATAACATTTGAACTTTATAATTGTATAGCTTTCCTACTAATTAATTAAGTTTGAGAGTTAATGTATATTTGAGTAATTAAGTTGATAGTTACGAGTGTCTTTATGCAAATTAAATCGAGTACTGACTTTGACATATATATGTAGATGGGTTAAAAATTAAAATACAAAAGTTGATTGAAGGATGCTAGGTTTGACTATTTAATTTTAATATTAGGTGTCATGGATGGAATCACATGTTGAAAAAAACAAGTCGATGTATTGATCTTGATTTGGTGAGTAATGCATGATAAAATAATATGCAAATAAATGCATTATTTTGTGGAGTTATTTAATAGAGCTATTATTGTACAGACCAAGTTTGACCTGGAAAATTATCAGGGCCAACAGGTTCAGTAAAATGTGGAGAATTTCCCCGGAAGTCAGAACAAAATTGATAACCCTCAGTTGTTTATAAATGATAATTCCTCTTACCATTGATCCTTTAGAACATATATAATGCATGCAAATGACCCTTCGAATTGAACTTTCATTGTACTCAACAATTTGAAGCATTGGCACACGAGCCATGGAATTTTGCCGTCACTCGAATTGGGAAAATCTAATTCTCGAGGGAGATTGTCTCCCCGTTATCCGAGGAATCTCTAACTCAAACGATTCACCGGGAATTCTTGGTCCGTTATATGAAGATATCAAGCGTATTGCTAGAGACTTAAACTCTTTCAAAACCTCTCATGTTGCTAGGGAGTATAATAAAGCGGCACATTGTTTAGCCAAACTTGCTTCTACTTATTTTCCTTTGATGTTTGATCTCCCTGGAGTGGTTCTTGATGGTAAAATTTTATTTTTGGCCCTTTAAAGTGGATGCGTTTCAAAATTGGTCATTTACTGTGGTACCTCGACAATATATGTTATTTATTGTGTCATCATCATCAATTTCAAACCTTATCGTTGGAAATCATCAATTTATGTCTTATTTGACTGGAAAATTATTATTATCTTTTGCCGAAAATCACCAACTTATGTCCAATCTGACAGAAAATTTTAATTTTGGACACAAATATCATTTGTTGCGTGGCACTTAAAAATTAAGAATTTCATATTCTGACTCCAAAAACTTGCAGGTACAAGTCAGGTGATGGATTATTGATTAAAAAATGGTTAAAATTCGCCAATAAATCGAAGATACCTATTTTTATTAAAAAAAAATATATAGGTCAAATTCACATCATATTTGCATCAAATTTATACAAATTTCATTGTACAATTCTAATCTAAAATAAAAATTGAAGTTACAGACATATCACGTGACTTGGACTTGCAATTTTTGAGTCAGAATATGAAATTCTCAATTTTTAAGTGTCACTCAACAAATGATATTTTTGGCTAAAATTAAAATTTTCAGTTAGATTGGATGGGGGGGGGTGGGGGGGGGGGGGGGTGGGGGGGGGGGGGGGTGGGGGGGGGGGGGGGTGGGGGGGGGGGGGGGTGGGGGGGGGGGGGGGTGGGGGGGGGGGGGGGTGGGGGGGGGGGGGGGTGGGGGGGGGGGGGGGTGGGGGGGGGGGGGGGTGGGGGGGGGGGGGGGTGGGGGGGGGGGGGGGTGGGGGGGGGGGGGGGTGGGGGGGGGGGGGGGTGGGGGGGGGGGGGGGTGGGGGGGGGGGGGGGTGGGGGGGGGGGGGGGTGGGGGGGGGGGGGGGTGGGGGGGGGGGGGGGTGGGGGGGGGGGGGGGTGGGGGGGGGGGGGGGTGGGGGGGGGGGGGGGTGGGGGGGGGGGGGGGTGGGGGGGGGGGGGGGTGGGGGGGGGGGGGGGTGGGGGGGGGGGGGGGTGGGGGGGGGGGGGGGTGGGGGGGGGGGGGGGTGGGGGGGGGGGGGGGTGGGGGGGGGGGGGGGTGGGGGGGGGGGGGGGTGGGGGGGGGGTCCTGTTTCGGTGTTTCCAAATTGTTTCGGTTGTTTTGGCGAAACATTTGAAACACGGTTTGAGTTGATTTTGGTTGGAATATTGAGATGGTAAAATATTAATAAATTAATAGATAGTGGGATGTGAAAAATTGAGATATGATTTGGAATGGTTTTGAATGTTGGTGTTTGGGGGTTAAATTTATGACAGATGTCAAATCAAAGACTTTATAGAATTAAGATATAATATTATATAGTGATTGAGATGATAAATGTAATTATATTGTTATAGTAATGGTAATGATTTATATAATTTATGATAACATAATATATGTAAATTAATTATTCGATGAATATTTTTTATCACATAGTTTACTACAAATTTAAAAAATTAATTTAGTTAAAACTATTTCAGTTTTATATAATTAATAACGAAAACACAATCAAAAAAGAATTTAGTCTGGTTAAATATACATAATTGGGAAATGATTTTGACTTTGGTGGTATAATGTTTAATTGATATTTATTAATAATGTTAATTTTATTGATAATATTTTATATTAAGTTTACATTAAATGGTTGATTAAATTATGCTAAATTATGGTTGATTGAGACAATGTTTAACATATATTTATTTATATGAAAAATATGATATGCTGTATACTCATACTATGTATATATATATACCTAGTACGAAACCCAGAGAAAAGGAAAAGAAAGTGGGGGAGTTGTGTATATAATAAAGATAGATAAATAAATATATATGTTTTTTTTTTTTAGAGAAAATAAATATATATGTATTTAAAACAAAATCTGACTTTTGTTGCAGTCTGACAAGTTAGACTTTTTGGGGTGTTTCATGCCGTCCAAAACACATGTTTGGCCCAGTTATTGGGCCAAACTCAAAACAAATGGTATTTGGCCTGTTTAGTTGGGCTCAATTTTTGGGCGAAACTGGGCGAAAATTGATCCAAACGGGGCCAAAAACTCTCTCAAATTCAAAATCCAATTTTTTCGAGAAATTCTTGCAAATTGGAGATGGCAAACGTAATGGAAATTGATGGGGCTCAGAGAAACGATGAAGAGTGGCCGTTTGGGGTAAGTTTTGAGCCTTCTTCTCCAATTTCGATTCGGTCTTTTTCAATCTGTTCATGGCGTTTGGCGAATAGGGCTTCCAAACGCCAAACGCCATGAACATCTTCAAGGCGTTTGAGGCTTGTTCATGGCGTTTGGCGTTTGGGAACAACAAACGCCATGAACATCTTCAATCTGTTCATGGCGTTTGGTTCTTCTAAACGCCAAACGTCATGTACAGAGGCGGTTGGAGTACAAACGCCACCTTATGTGGCGTTTGGACAATTGCATTGGCGTTTGGGTTACCAAACGCCCTGTGTTTTGCGTTTGAAAAATTACATTGGCGTTTGACTTCCCAAACGCTAAACGCCAAAACAGAGTGAAAACTTTTATTTGACATTTTTGTGTTGTTTGTTTTGTAGGGATACGTTTCCTTACCCACGTCGGCCCTGCCACAATTACCTCCCTTTCACTACCAAACTGTGGTCCGCATTGGAAGGGTGACACAGCGATCGGCATGGAGTGACCTTGCGGGCATGAAAGATATGCTAAGGGCAGAACATCTGGCAATATTAGATGCTCACCCCCAGATTGGGAGCTTTTTGCGCCTAACCAGAAGGGGCAAATTTAAGGCATCGGTCTTGCACAATCTGATGCTCCGAATATGCGTACGAAGGGATGTAAAACTGAGTAGGTACGAATACTGGTTTTTGATACGTGGAAAGCCAGTCAGATTTGGTGTAGAGGAATTTAGCTTGATATCGGGGTTGCGATTTGGCAAACCGAGTGATGATGACGCCCAAACTATCGCTGAAGTGGGAAACTTGAAGAATAGATACTTTGGTCAGTGAGGGGAAACGAAGGTTACCGTTGCACATCTCAGAACGAAGATTATTGCGATGTTGAATCGCAATGCGAATCCTGAGGATATATGCAAGTTATT
This sequence comes from Penstemon davidsonii, assembly GCA_034814905.1. Classification (NCBI taxonomy): domain Eukaryota; kingdom Viridiplantae; phylum Streptophyta; class Magnoliopsida; order Lamiales; family Plantaginaceae; genus Penstemon; species Penstemon davidsonii. The sequence continues at coordinate 30,488,402 of JAYDYQ010002533.1, read as the reverse complement.
CTTCGTTTGGGTGCTATCAGCATTGTTGTTACCTACACGGCCCAACAAAGTGGTTGAAAACTATATTTTCGCGGTAAGTAAACTTTAATTTTAATTTTATTATTTCTTTAAAGTTTTAAAAATAATTTTTCTATAAATTTGTTTATATTGAAGGTATGTGATAATCTCGAGGTTTGCGAGAGGTATCCTTGGGGAAACAAGATGTGGAAGGTTACTGTAGATGAGTTTATGACACATATATGCTCCGATCACCATATAACCTCTGATGACAACATCCGTAGATGGAATGCGGGCAGATTCCCACACATTATATTGGTATGTTTGTAAAATCAATTCTTGATTTCCATTTTTTTTTAGTTATTTTTTCGTAAATTTTGGATATTTTGAATATATTTTGAATGTGAACAGTTTTGGATGTTGGAAGCCATTGAAGGCCTGCCCGATGCGGCCAATTGTTCTCGAAGGCACGATCCAAATGTTCCGAGATATCCAAGAATGTTACGTTGGGATATCGGGGGCGGTAATTGGCCCAACTGTGATGACATGGACAAGTTCTTTGGTGAGGTTCAGGTATGTTAATCGTAATTATTACTAAAATTTTTCCGACATATCACTTGAAGTATTTATTTTAAATAATTTGTGTCTTTTTATTTTTTCAGGCTGTGATCCCACGGCTAATGCCGGATAACACGGAGTCGATGATGGCCTATTATAGGTTAACAAAAGATTTTTCCGATAGAGTTAGGCCGAATAACCGCATTCCAAGTTATCGTCTACTGACTGAGTATTTCGGAGAGGTTTATATGGTTGTTCGGGATAATGGGGGAAATCCCGAATGCCTCAACCGGCCACCCAACCAAGAAAATCCTGATGATGACGCCTCTGATGTTGCTGCCCCTGATGCCCATGCTCCTGCTCCTGCCCCTGTGCGCCGACAAACTGGAAGTAAGCGTCTCCGAAGAAACGATGGTGCCTCTAGTTCTCAAGCTCAACCACAATCATCTTCGGAACCAAGGAATGAAGAAATACCTGCCTGGGCACATGATATGGAGCAGAGACTTATAGCTCATCAAACTGTCGAGACGCAGAGGCTTATGGACTCATAATGTCAAGACGCAGAGACTTATGGGCTATCAAGTCCAGATGGAGCAGAGATTATTTGGGCAGCTGAAAACTATGCATGATACTCAGTTGCAACTTCAGGTAACTGTGCAGCAACTTCAGGAAATGATGCTGAAGGACTTCCAAACTTTGAGAAATCTCGTTTCCTTCTTCTTCGTCCTCTCCTCCAGCTCGAGTATTTTCGTTTTCTTCTTCTTCTTCGTCCTCTCCTCCATCTCGATTATTTTCGTTTTCTTCTTCGTCTTCCCTCTCTCCAACAGTTCGATAGCACAAAAAAGGTAAACATGCTTCCAAATCCTCCATAGAGTGAAAGAGGAATGCAGCAGCAACAAACTCTGAATGAAGCAGCAACAAACTGTGTGATTTGGTATATTTCAATTCCAAATTCTTGCCCTTACATGTAGGCCCTAATTACACATATGCCACTACTTGTTTTCAGAAAGGAGGGAAATGGGCATAGGTGTGTATGGTTATAACTATTTGTTAATTGGAATTGACATAGGGTTAATTTCAGAATGGAAAATTATGGGATATCATAGTACTACTGACAAAGTTGCAGGGTTGGAGGGAAACTTTTGTAATAGCACTGTTATGTAGACTGCAGATTAATTAATCCAGAGTATGACTTTTTTTCGTAATGAACTTTTTACATTTAGAAATTGAATTGTGAAATTTATTATTCAATTTAAAGATCATGGATCAATTTTTTGCGTCTTCAAGTATAGTTTTGAATTAAAAAAAAAGAATATGAGGGACATTTATAAAATTATATTTCGAAAACCTCCTCACAAAATATGTAAAATTTAATAGACAAGTGGAAAATTAACTATGACAAAACAGGACTGAGAATTAAATCACACTACTCGATATTCAATTAAAAGTTCATTTTTAGCTCGGTTCATCGAATAAATAAAACTAGCTTGAAAAATATTTTTAGATTTATAATTTTGAAGTTCGGCTCAAATTTGTCTCGATGAGTTAAAAAAATTAATATGTAAAAATATCAAATATTCAATACTCGACACGAGCTCGGTTCGTGAATAAATCAAACCAAAGATAAACACAATTTTCAACTCGATACAAAAATTCAAACCAAGTTGAGACAATATGTCGTCTGCCACCACTCAACTCATTTACACCCCTGCAAAAAAAAAATTAACAATTTATTTCTATTATTTTGCCGATTATCTACTCTTTTAACTATTTTGGAAATTACAATTAGCTAGATAAATAATAATAGTTGTATATATGTTACAAATAAATTAATACAAAATAAAAAATACCCTTAAAATCGCAAAATTGTATTGCACCAAAACCGTATTGTACCGAGAATATTGTATGATATTCAAAAATTCAATTTAATACTAAACACTTAAAAAGCGTACTAATTCATATGATAATAATCTAGCTAATAAAATGTACCATATGCACTCGTATAATACTATTACCTATTGAACATTAACAACTCGTGTGTAAGAACTTATTAAGTGTTTTTTCTTTTTTGTCTAGTGTAAGATACTAATTCCCACAATACAGTGAACTAATTAAGTTTTGAATTAATTTTCGTTAAAAGAGGTTCTCAATCACACAATATATTCTAAATTAATTAAGTTAAGTCTAACTAACACTTGAATAGCCTCGAACTTGCAATAAAATTAAAGAAAGCGCTACAAATTTTCTAGTCATATTTACTATTTATTGAGTGTTTATACTTTAAAAATATTTACTGAGTGTTTATACTTTAAAAATCTGTTTTCCTTTTCACCTTTAGTTGAATAAAATTATAGTAGTGTTACTTTATCTTAAATTAATTTTTGTCATTTTACAAAAAATGGAAAAAATAATCGAATTTGTTACCAAAAAACTCAGATAAAATTAGAACTTTGTATTAATTTATCTTAAATTAGCTTTTGTCATTTGATCGAAAATCAAAAAAAAAATATAAAGTTTGTTATTTAAAATTTTTTGCACACCCCACCCCCCCTCCCACCCACCCAAAGCAAAAGTCTAGGCCTGCCCCTGATAGTACTATGAATGTTAAATGAATGAAGAGAAAAAAGGGTACTTGCAAAACAAAAGATCTTTCTTTGTAATTATGTTATTATTATTCACTAGGAAAATTATTATCATTATTTATATACTAGTAGCATATTTCTTTTTTGTATTTTCACTAGAACCCATATCTAAAAATTTCTTAATGTTAAAACTAATCTTACATTGATTAACCAATTTGTATACCCACTTCGTCCATTTTTCCTTCTTCCCTTGTGTTTTGGGAAAATTCTTGAGGCATATAAAAGAAGACGGCACAAAGTGAGAAAAAGATCGGAAATTGTTCTCCAAAATTGAAGCATACGCCGCCCAAGTGGATCAAATGTAAGCTGTAACATGGATGCTTCTTCTAAATACAACGAAAGGGAGTTATGGAGCATCATTCGAGATGACAAATGTTTTATTCTATGCATTTTCGTTCAATTATTCTGGACATTTGATGTTAAAGAGCTTCCTCGAGGATTGATGTTTTTAATATTGAGAAAATGATTACAGTAATATCATCATGTTTAAGCATTTCTAATAGTTTTTCTAATACATTTCCTAATCATATAAAAAAAAAGGTTGAGAGGAAACACAATAATACTTAAAAGTTAAAAAATGCCTTATAGAGCCTCTGTACGTTGCATTATTAATATTTTTGGAAAAAAAATAAAAATTAATTAACTAAAACTGTAAAATGCTATTTTTGTTTGATAAATAAATTTGTGAACAACTAGCTTGAGAACCCTTAAAACCCTTGAGATCATCCCCAATCGCCATGAGAGGAGCTCTGTTGAGAAACTTCACTACTCTCTACACTCGCAATCTCCATCTCTCTCTCAACCTCAAACCTAGGTCTATCGTTTCTTATAATAGTTACTGTTCTAATAAGTACATCACTGGAAACTTCTCTCTCACAACCTCAAACCTAACTCTGCATGGCTAATTCTATTTTTTTCTCTTTAATTTTTGTAATTTTGTTATAAATAGTAAATATGACTAGAAAATTTGTAGCGCTTTCTTTAATTTTATTGCAAGTTCAAGGCTATTCAAGTGTTAGTTAGACTTAACTTAATTAATTTAGAATATATTGTGTGATTGAGAACCTCTTTTAACGAAAATTAATTCAAAACTTAATTAGTTCACTGTATTGTGGGAATTAGTATCTTACACTAGACAATCCGTTAATTAATTCTAAGTCAATTATGTTTTTTCAAATTTGTTCATATTTCGTTATTCATCAATATATAACAATTTTATAATTGTCTCGTCACTTATATATTCGAGTGCTGTCAAGTTTACGTATGCTAAAGATTATTCGATATTTTATGTTGTTCGATCATAAACATGTCAATTATTTTCTTATTAAGAATATCTTATGCACGTTGAAATTTAATGAAAATGAAAAAGAATTATGAGAATTAGGAAAAAATAATTAGGAAAAGTAAAAAAAATTAATTAGAGAAAAAATCAAAAGAAACTAAAAAGGAAAAAGAAGAAAGCAATAGGCTATCCTGACAAGTTAAAGATCTGCATGAGAATGAAAGAAATATGGAATGAAACAAATACGATTAATTTGTTGAGAGGGGTTAATTTGTTAATTAAATGTGCGTTAATTTTGTTGTGCAATGAAGTGGTTTTACTACTTAATGAGGTGGTTTGTTATCGTCCTTTATGTGTTTACATCATCTTAGGTCATTGAATATGGGTCGTAATGTGACACATTCAGGTTGGAATCTTTATGAAAAAGGTTTTCACATGATAATATGTATAATTCGTCTCGAAAAAAATTAAATCAAATCTAAAACTTGAATATTCTTGATAATTAACATAAAAATAATTTATGTTAAAAAAGATGATCAACTGTCTAGAAGAGGAAAATTCTTGTCAAATCAAGTCTAAGAAAAAAAAAATTCTAAACCATTTAGAAATTCATCACATCGTTAATTATGGTAAAATCATACTTTTAAGATTGATGATGTGAAAAATTTCTAATCTCAAAATCTAGACAACTTTTCTAAACGATAAGAATTTTCTTTTAAAACAATTCCTACTAATTATTCCCTAGGTACGAAGCCAATGTTAAGTACATAGACAAGCCCAACTAAATTCTTAAATACACATATTTCCTTATAAATTTCAATATAATTACTGACCACGAAAGGTGTTTAAATATAACTAAATTATACTCCCTCTATTTTTTTATTTGTCGCTTTGACAAAAAAAAAATTGTTTACTTTTAATTATCGTTTTAGGAGTTCAATGTAAAATTAATTTTTTTTTTCTACAAATTTTACCCTGCTTGTTAATGCTTGTAATTAATGCTAATTATTAATGTGATTATTTGATTAAAAGGGTGTTTTGGAATTTTTACATTAAAAAAAAACTATTTATTATGTTTCTTAATCTGTGTGGAATTCTCTAAAACAACAAATAAAAAAAATGAAGGAAGTAGTTGGTTGGGTGAAATTACAATTTAAAACAGACGGTGGACTAGAATTTTCCCTTGTGTGCGTATCTATGGGCATGAGAGTGAAAATATTGAAATAAGTTCCGCACACAGCAAAATCGTTAGTTGATTTTGTGCAGATCATTTACGACAGAGACAAGTTGAGTGGGGGACCGGAGCATTTTTGCATTTTAACCAAGGCGGATTTCTCTTTGTTTTTATTTCCTTTTCACCATGTATCTCTATTTCTATCTCTTTTCTTCTTCTCTATCACTACTATTATAAAAATATAAATATATTTTAATATTTTTGTACAAACTAAAATAGTCCTAAAGTGATATTTAATTAAATGGTAAATATATAAAAGACTAAAAGTAATTGAAGAGGTATATTTAGACATGAAGTCTTATTATATTTATCTCCTACATAAACTCCTAAAATTTATAAATTCTCTCTTACATCAATTTTTGTAATTTTAATCTTCTCTTATAATAAATAAAAACGAACCATAAAAAAATACTATTATTTTAAAGAGCTCCTAAAAAATATATAAAAATTATTATTTGTTAAAGTAAGAAAATATTAATTTAAATATTTATTACAACATAAGTCATAAACACTCTAAATATAAAAATTTAACATGAAATTCTCTTAAATATCATTATGTTACAAACAAATAAAAATTGCATCTTACTATGAAAGAATAAAATATGACTTAATTAATTATGTAATTTTACTGTGGCTAGAATAGAAAAATATAAAAATATTCAATAATATCAAGACATGCATAATCTCGAATTTTCATGAAATTTTTTTTCGTGAAAACGGGTGAAATTGTTTAAAAAACAAAATCTATGAAATCATTGAAAACATGTGAAATCGATGAAAATTCGAGTGAAATTGGTGAACACTGGCCAAGTTGGTGAAACTTTGGGTGAAACGGATAAAAAAGTGCCCCATAAATCGATAAATACATGTGAAAATAATGAAAATTCGTGAAAATAGGATGAAATCGGTGAAACAACAACATAGTGAAAACCTGGTTAAATCGGTGAAAAATTAAATAAAGTCGGTGAAAACGTGTCAAATCAATAAAAATTCAGGTGAAATTTGTCAAATGAACATGTGAAATCATGGGAAAAAATGTGCGAAATAAGTGAAATTGAATTAATATGATAAAAATGAGTGAAATCGGTAAATAAAGATAAGGATTAACCGAAAAAATAAGGTGAAACCGGTAGAAAAATGGTTTAAAACGGAAAAAACAAAAGGAAAAAATCGTAAAAACAGTGAAAATAAGTTATAACTGATAAAAGTTACATTAAACTGGTAAAAGTAAATAAAATCGGTTAAAAACAGGTTAAACCAGTGAAAAATGAATTAAACTAATGAATTAATTAGGTGAAACCAAGTTAATTTGTTCTATTTTATGATATGATAAAATTATTTTTACTCTAATTTATAAAAAAAATATCCTTGAAATTAACTAGTGCACTTTCTTAGTAGATTAAAAATAATTGTTAAGTGCCAATGACTTTTATATATACTTAAATAAGATATTATTCGGTAAATAAGAAGATGAGTTTAGGCCTAATTTAAATTAACCGTAAGGTGAGTAGCCTAGCTATTGGAACTAAAACTTGATTTAAAAGTAAGCTAACTTTTTAGTTATTCCGAAAGTCCTATCTGTTAGTGCATGTGAAAGTACGTGAAGGAACATAGGTGGAAGCTACCAAGCAGTTAGGATTAGCATAGAATTGCAAATTTTACTCACTAAATTGATCCTATCTTCTTGGAACCTAACATCTATATATACGTAAGAACGTAAAGTAGGGTTTATAACACAAAATTGAGAGTGATAAAGTACTACAAAAATCAATTAAGAACTTGAGATATTGAATTGAAGTAATACAAAATTTCAATAATGTTTGTCACTCAATTCATACCACCGGCAGGTGTTCGTTTCAACCCGACCGACGAAGAACTTATTATGTACTATCTTATGAAGAAGGTGACGGGAGTTCCCTTGCCATGTGACCGTATAGTTGAAAGACAAGTCTACGGAGAAAAAGGAACGCCATGGGAAATTTTTCCCGAAGGGGACGAGTTATGGAACAATTGTGAGGGTGCGGAGAAGAATGTTGTATTTGTGTTGTGTAGGCTTTTAAAAATTGGAGAAAATTCTAATTCGAAAAGAATTTCTCGAACCACGGGTTGTGGAACATGGGAAGGTAAATCTTTGACTCAAGATGTGAAAAATCGAAGTGGGGCTATTATAGGTCATAAAAGGGCGTTCACTTTCAAGACAACTAAAGAATTCAAGTCCGAGGCTAAGGAGAAAGGGCGATGGATAATGCATGAATTATCATTGCCCGAAGAAATCAACAAGGCAATGAAGAATAATAATCATTATGTGATTTGTAGAATAACAAGAGATCGTTATCCGTCGGAATCCGGAAAGAAGAGAAAGTCGCAAAGTTCGGAAGAAGACGAGGGTGTATGTTTAAAGAAATCTTATATCGTTTATGAGGAAGAAGAAAATACGAATAATGGTTCACCTGGGTCTCTATCGACATTCAATATGACACAACAAGGAGATTCGTTTGGAGTTAATATTAATGTCGAAGAAAACAATAATGACGATTTGATTGACATATCATATTTGTTTGATGGTGATATTGAAGAATTTGTTGATATTGGGGTTGGCTCAAACAACACATACACTCAAGATTTCTCTTCGCCGATGATACTGCCTAGCCCTTATTCAATGGAGGACCTATGGAAGATGATTTAGAATGACTCGTTTGACTTTTTAAATAGAACTCTTTCCAATGTTGTTTATTTCACGTTTTGTTATAGACGTTTATTTTTTGAATTAATTGCATTGTACCCACTGTATTAATTGTCTGGATTATTGTTAATCATGGTGTGGATTAACAATGGAAACAATAAAATAAGAACACACAAATTTATTCATGCGGCACTATGTTATATTTCAGCAAGCCTAATAATATAATATGAAAGTTTATATGATTCAAAAGAATTTTACCAGATAACTTGGCTACGATATCTATTCTGAAAAATCTTGGTTACGGTATGTTATATTTCAACCGGCCATAATTCAATATATGATTAAAGAAGGTGAAATTGGAAGTTGATTTCTTGTGGAAAGTTACATTGAAGACCAAGTTGGTAATGAAATATAGTAGTGGTGCAGTTTGAATTCATCTGATTGTCGAGATTATTGTTAATCATGGTCCAAAAATAGGATAAATACATGTGAAATTAATGAAAATTCGTGAAAATAGGATGAAACCGATGAAACAACAACATTAGTGAAAACCAGGTTAAATCGGTGAAAAATTGAATAAAGTCGGTCAAAACGTGTCAAATCAATGAAAATTCAGGTGATATTGGTCAAATGAACAGGTTAAATCGGTGAAAAATTGAATAAAGTCGGTGAAAACGTGTCAAATCAATGAAAATTCAGGTGAAATTGGTCAAATGAACATGCGAAATCAATGAAAAAAATGTTTGAAATATGTGAAAATGGGCTAATATGATAAAAACGATTGAAAATCAGTAAATAAAGATAAGGTTAAACCGGTAGGAAAATGTTTTAAAATGGAAAAAACAAAAGGAATAAATCGTAAAAACAGTAAAAATAAGTTATAACTGTAAAAATTGGGTAAATAGTAAAAAAAATATTAAACTGGTAAAAGTAAATAAAATCGGTTAAAAACAGGTTAAACTGGTGAAAAATGAATTAACCTAATGAATTAATTAGGTGAAAACATGTTAATTTGTTCTATTTTATGACATGATAAAATTATTTTTACTCTAATTTATAAAAAATATTCATGAAATTAACTGGACACATACAATGTACGTACATTTTCCTAGTATATTTTGAATTCACGCAGAAGGTGGGATAGTAAAATGTATAACAAATCTATCTAGCTCATGATAGTTTGAACTTTGAAGAGGTAAAAACCAAATGTAATCCATTTATGACGACGTAATATGTGGATGATAAACTAGCAAATTAGACCTAGATGCTAGATTGCATTGTTTATCTGGAATTCTAATTAATTGGGCTGCTTCATCAACCCAACACTACTAGAAAAATTCTTTTGAGAGACAAAATTTAGCGATGGATCTTAATTCCTTTACTAATTCTGACTTAAAAGAACGACTATTCTCTATTGCTAAATTTCGTCGAAAAATTCATCGCTAAAATGATTTAATGATTTTCTATAATTATGATGATTATAAATAATTCATAAATAAGAATGACATTACACTTCTCAATTTATTAATTAATTTTCTCATCAATAATTTATAAGAAGGGGAGTAATTTGTGAATTGTTGTTGGACACAAATTTACACACATCATTCTTTTCATAAATGCCATTGCCCGTTGTTGGGTGTGGTGTGCAACTTTCAAGTAACATATATAGTTGTTGACACTCTATAGGCAATTCAGAAACAGTTGCAGTATATTTAATTGCTGATTTAAAATCACCATGTGTGAATTCCTTTTTTGCTTTAACCATGAACCATACAGAAAGTCCATAATTATCACTGCAGTAGACATATTTCATTTTCTCTTCCCATGGAATATTGTCCCCTCTTTCTTTGAGAGATATAGCAAACACGCTTTTTGCTTCTTTGGCTTTCATAATTCCCATTTGAAAAGTAATTTTTCCTAGACTACGAAGGGTAGAAACTCGACTAGCCTTTGGATGAGATTTGAAAACTTTGATACACAAAGTTGGATTTGTTGTTTCTTTGCAAATGTCAGAAATGAGATTATTTGATTGTGTTGCACATAGTTTTGTGTTGGTTGTGCTATCGGTCAATAAATAGAGAAGGAAAATTTTAAAAATTAATTTCATTTTACTTCCCAAAAGAAATTATACTTCGAGGGTGTAGTCACATAATGGGCTATAAAATTAATTACTTAAATAATTTAGGCGGTGATGTACCTAAGTGCTAAATTGGAAAAAACTCATTATGAAACTTGTCATCAATATTAATTTAGTAATATAGTATCGTGAATTTGCTAGAAAAAGTTTGGTTTATATATCCACTAATCTATACAATCAATTTCATACATTTTGCCAAGGGTAGATATTGTTGTATTCTTCAATATCTCTTATGATAAGAAGTGCATTAAGTTCATAGTAATCTTAATTCTTCTAGTACTATTTATGGATAAGACATTGAATATCGTAGCTCGGTAGATTTTCCTAGTCACTGTATATGCGCTTCGAGAAGTATAACCGCGAAATGATGATTAATTTATATTTAACTCTTGATAAATATAATATTCAATTAATCCCTTATAATATAAAAATAAGCATATTACTTTTTCATTAAATTGTGAATAGCCATTTTTGCCTCCTTGGGCCAGGGACACCTGAATTTGAATTTGGGGTCAAAATAATTGTATAAGAAAACAAAGTTACCCCTCATGCAGATAAAATAACACATGGAATATCTTCTTGCTAGAGTACTGCCCAACAATCCAAGTCGTCTTGTAATTACTATTGTAAACGGTCTTATTCATAAACAATGTGTTGTTAGAATTGTCATTTTTAATTCATTCTGATACAATTAAGTACTTTATGAAGCAACTAGATCGTTGAAAATACGAGACATGGTGCATCTTTTTATGGAATATGTTCTCAATGGTTTAATATCTAAAAAACAATTCAAGATGTAGTACAATTGAGATTGGGCATCAATGTATTCAAGTAGGACTTGTATGGTTATGCATTCGATCTCTCATGCTAAGGTATGATTTGCATCTCTGACCTCTATAGCTCGATTTGATGGAATTAGTCTTGCATATTCCACGAACCAAGAAAACTAAACCAACTTTATTTCTCAAACTACTCTCCCAAAATCTAAACAAACAACATTATGCAAATCGAGATTATTTCACAAACCCCCACCACTCTCACAAACTACTCTCCCAAATGTCAAACAAACAGGCCCTTATTCATCGAGACCAACCAAAACCAATTTTGAGCAAACAATATCGTATTCGAATTTCTAACAAATTGGAATGACCTAAATCTATATTCGCTTCATATATATCGAATTATGAATTTTCATATTCAGATTTGACTCGTATCAAATTATTTTTTAAATAAATCGAATCACATTCTGATCGAATTCGGATTAAGATTTACTCCATCGACGGCCCTAATCTATCTTAAAGCCACATAGCAATAAACGGGTCCCCGTGATCTTATATGGCCAACAGCAGCAAAGAAATAGATTCGTGGATATGCTAAACAAGATAAAGATAAGAGTGATGAACTCCCATTGGCTACTCCAAAATTCTCAATCAAATTGCAGCCGTTGGATCTAAAAAATCTAGTTATCCAACAGCCAATATCCAACCTCAAACCAGCACCACAAGTGAGCCGTTGACAGGGAATACAAATGCACACACAAAAGATTAATTTTTTTAAGCCAGCAAACCAACCACAACTTTCTTTCAGGATCCAATCTATCTGTTCTTGAAACAATGGCAGCTGTCACTACACAAGCTTCTGTCGCCGTTTTCCGGCCAACCCGTTTCCTAACCGGATCCTCCGGGAAATTAAACAGAGAAGTTTCTATTAAACAAGCAGTTTCATCCTACAAATCATTCAAAGTTGAAGCCAAGAAAGGTGAATGGCTACCAGGCTTGGCCTCCCCTGGCTATCTTAATGGCAGGTATGTATGCATGTCTCTTAGCAAAATCTTGATTGACATTATTAGTAATTCAGCAAAATGCATAGGGGTTATCTTACAAGTTAACAATTGTGTTTTTACATTTTATTTTCAAAAGAAATATAGCATCTAAGGTATATTTGTCACTTCCTCTGTGAATCATAATCATGATTAAATATGGTACTTAAATCGAGTAAAATACAATGCAGCCTGGGAAGGGTTAAGAATGCCTCTGACTTATTTAACATAGAGTTTTTTCTAGGGTGATTTACGACCTGACCCTTGAGGTTTGGTCGTCTTTCAAGGAACCTCCCGACGTTTTAGAAATTACTTAGAGATTGTACTTAAACACCCCTAGCTTCAACAATCTTTACAAGGACACCCGCTAAAACTTTTGAAAATATTTACAAAAACTCACCTGTAAGGGGTGTGCTTGTAATTTTGGAACCCACAAGGGGTTTTCAAGGGTGATTTACGACCTGATCCCATGAGGTTTAGTCGTCTTTCAAGGAACCCCCTGACGTTTTAGAAATTACTAGGAGACTGTACTTAAACACCCCCACAACTTCAAGGGATATTTTGTAATTACGGTAAACATCGGAGGGTCTGAGTTTAAATCACATGTTTTACAGATGGATTCTGCCAATTAGAAATAATATAAAGGGTATCTTTGCATTTTACTCGTGAATAATTTATTCAAGTTTTTACAAGTAATAATAATTAATATATTTTGTGGTTCAGTCTCCCTGGTGACAATGGATTTGATCCACTGGGGCTTGCTGAAGATCCAGAAAACTTGAAATGGTTTGTGCAGGCCGAACTTGTGAATGGCAGGTGGGCAATGTTGGGTGTTTCCGGGATGTTGTTGCCGGAATTTTTCACGTCAATTGGCATTATAAATGTTCCTAAATGGTATGATGCCGGAAAAGGCGAGTACTTTGCTTCGTCATCGACCCTTCTCGTTATCGAGTTCATTCTTTTCCACTATGTTGAGATCAGAAGGTGGCAAGACATTAAGAACCCTGGAAGTGTAAACCAAGATCCCATTTTCAAATCCTACAGTTTACCTCCAAATGAAGTTGGTTACCCGGGGGGTATATTTAACCCTTTGAATTTTGCCCCCACTTTGGAGGCCAAGGAGAAGGAGATAGCCAATGGTAAGTAATTGATGAACATTTTATTAGCTAAGTAAAAAATTTGATAATTTATGCTCAAACCTCCTCAAGTAATCCCTACTTGTAAAGACTACCCCTATTGTTTCGAAAATTACAAAACCACCCCCTCTGGTTTAGCATGTTTTACCACAACACCCCTTATGGCATTACTAAAACACCCCTTCTGGTTTAGCATGTCTTACAAAAACACCCCTATGAATGGGGTGTTTTTTTAATTTCCAAAACAATAGGTTTTTTTTTGGGTAACTAAGGTTTACCTAAGGGGATCTGGGCGTAAATTATCCTGAAAAAATCATAATTTACTAATCAATTGTAATGTAATTTTGCAGGAAGACTGGCAATGTTGGCATTCTTGGGATTTATTGTGCAGCATAATGTGACTGGAAAAGGACCATTTGACAACCTTGTGCAGCACCTTTCAGACCCCTGGCACAACACTATTATCCAGACTTTCAAAAGTTATTAACTTGTGTTTCTATGTAACTTTGGTTGAGGTTAATTTGAGCTGTATTTGTAAACAATGGAATGGACCTTTAATGTACAGGGGGTCGAAATGGAATTTATCAATTATATAGTCCCATGTTGGTACCATTGACTTCTCAAGAGTAACTCTAAGTAAAAAGAAAAACAATTTCATTTAGCAATACAAATATTTGTTGTTACATACTGAATATATGCTTCCTTCTTTTCTCAGATTTTTTTTGTTTATCCAAACTCCAAAGTAACAAATGAACCAAAATATGTGGGAGGAAATTATAAGATAAAAGATTCTTATTGACATATTGTATGTAGTTGAATGAGCGCGAGGTCTGTTTCTGGAGCTAGGGAACTTACATTGTCTTCGATATAGAAATTTAGAGGACTTCTTGAATGCAAATTTGTATCTGAACAAGTCTTAGACTTGATCCTTGAACTAGTTTTTGAGCTGCAAAACACATGTAATTTGCGTAAATGACAGATCCAGAACAAGCTAGAAAATATATTAAAATTTATATGCTTAAAGAATGTACCGTAAATTGCAAGAGGCTCACCTGAGGATAGGAGTTCTCTTTCAGCATAGAAATGGCACATGAACCAACTGTCGGAACCAAATTATGCTGTAAACTGTCATAAACAGACCTTGGAATTTCAAAATTTCCATTCATTGGATAGTCTAAAGCACTTGGTTGAAAATTTTGCTCTCTTCCAGGCTCCATGACATTTGGGAAAGTTAAATTTCCATATGAATGATAGAGATATTGCTCGTTAAGAGGTAATCTTATTTGAGAAGAAGAAGTGGTGTAATCGTCAATAGTAATACCATCTTGTCCTTCAATTTTCAATTGTCTTGAATTGTCTTGTAGATTTTGTTCTTTCACATCAGCAAACAAACCAGAGCAGCTAGGAAACAATGGATTTCTGGAGCATTGCATATCTCTGAAGACCAAAATCGAAAGTTGAATTTCATTATTAATTAGTAAAAAGTTATCGAGAATTTTTTGAAGATTATAGAAAAATCAACTCACAAAGTAGCCAAGTAGTGGGGTTCGTTTGGTAGTATCATATGTTGATTCTCACCAACTGGAAGCCATGTCTGGGTATGTAAATCCTGATCGCTAGTTGTCGTTATATGAAATTGCATACCATTTTGGAACTGCAACATAAACCATACTTTCTCTCAAAAAACCAAAAGTATACAACAAACATATATAATGGTTCATTACCTGGCTAGTGCAATCAAGCGAAATAAGTGGATCCTTTGCAAATTTTTCTTGCTGAAAGATAAGGAGGCCAGTTAGTTTAAGTTTTTCACGCAAAAAACGACCCGAATTCAGATTGACACTATTTTATCAAAAAAAAAAAAAACAGAAGCGACCAATTTTTGGGTCGTAAGAAATAAATATAGTACCTTGTGCATGCATACCCTATTAAGGGATTCTCTAAGTGAATTTTCCATCTGATTAAGATGTTCAATGTCTTCGATTTTGTCTGGATTAGTCCACCAGCTGAGAGCAACCAAAAAAAAAAAAAAAATTTCATATCTATAAAAATAATTCAATTCATAGTCCACCGGCTTGCTTTTTAGTCATTTTATTTACTAAATAAGTTTGTACCTGAGTCGTTTGTGCACTTCAGTAAGTTGAGCTTGCAGTATCCTTGCCCGGTTTTGCATATCCTATCGAACCACGATTGTATGTTAAAGCAAAAATTCTCAAATAGTTTTAGAGGTGCCATGAAAAGTTTAAGAGTTACCTCAATTGATATAGTACTGCAAACAAGAAAAGCATAATTGAATTAAGATCACTCAGAAGTTACATAAAGCATAATAAATACATCCATAAGCTCAATCAGATATAATATGTCTACCTTGCGTCAAGAAAATCTTCAATATCCACATCCTGGTCAAGCTTCTTAAAATTTCTCTTCAAAGTCTATCATGTCAATAGATTCAATCAGCTTCTTTTTCTTTTCAAGAATAAGAGTTGTGATTAGAACAATTAATAAACATTGTCAACTTACTTCAAGACTCTCCAACCTCCTGTTTAATTCAATAGAAAACGATAAGAAAAAATGTAAGAATTATTGAATTTGCAAAAAAAATGATAGATAAACAATGAACTTCAAGACTCTACTAAGTCCCTCTTTGCCCTTTCTTTTGGTGTAAGTTGAGCATATTTCGCAATCATTTCATCCATGTTACTGAAATGAATAAAAATTACATCCTAAATTATGGTACAATGTAGAAGTGATTAAGATGTTTGTAACTAGTACCTGCGTTGTCCATGGAAAATTGATGGCTTCCCAGTTGGAGAAAACATGAGAAGAATAATTTCGATGTCACATAAAACCGAAATTTCTTGTGCTTTTTTCAAAATTCCGGCCCTTCGTTTACCATAAGTAACTTGCCTGCTACTCAGGCTCTCCAATCTCTGTATTTTCAACTTAACCCTTCCCATCCTACAATTACAATTTATTTATATACACAGTTAATTATAAATTCATTTATCCAGAATAAAATTCCTAAATAATTTTAATCCCTCCTCACATACATTATCAGATCATTAAACAATTAATACACAAAACAATTTAAAAAATAATTTCTTTGGCATAATAATGCACAATCGAAACATACAACAGAAAAGAAACAACCTTGAAGCAATAACCTCCGAAAAACTTTCAATTGGTACTGGTATCCACAATATCTGATAAAAAATGAAGAAATAAACCAACGATAAAAACAAATAAATGAAAAGTATCAAAGTATCCTAGAGGATTTGGATGACAGCATCAAAACCCCATTTTACATGGGTGGCATTGCTGATATATATATATAGCTAAATAATTTGACAGAAAGTGAAAATGGAAAAGGCCCTAAAAATGGGTTATTCCAAATGAGGAATGAAAAGTAGACATGATTTAATAAGGGAAAAATTGGAAATAGATAAAAATAAATAAAATAAAAATGGATTTAAGGGAAGGAAAGACAGAGAGTGAGGAGGAGCAAGAGGTTGTACTATGATTTCGGCAGCTAAAACTCGCGGGAGAATCGAACCAACTTTTCCAAACGTATGGCGAACTGCGTTTAATTTGTTATATACGTGTAGGGGAGAAAAGTTAATTAGAGAGCCCTTTTCAATATCAAGTAATTTAGCAAATGAACATCTAAAAGCTACTTTTTACTAGGAAATTGTGGGGGGGTGGGGGGGGGGGGGGCGGGGGGTGGTGGCGGGGGGGGGGGGTGGGGGGGGGGGGGGGTGGGGGGGGGGGGGGGTGGGGGGGGGGGGGGGTGGGGGGGGGGGGGGGTGGGGGGGGGGGGGGGTGGGGGGGGGGGGGGGTGGGGGGGGGGGGGGGTGGGGGGGGGGGGGGGTGGGGGGGGGGGGGGGTGGGGGGGGGGGGGGGTGGGGGGGGGGGGGGGTGGGGGGGGGGGGGGGTGGGGGGGGGGGGGGGTGGGGGGGGGGGGGGGTGGGGGGGGGGGGGGGTGGGGGGGGGGGGGGGTGGGGGGGGGGGGGGGTGGGGGGGGGGGGGGGTGGGGGGGGGGGGGGGTGGGGGGGGGGGGGGGTGGGGGGGGGGGGGGGTGGGGGGGGGGGGGGGTGGGGGGGGGGGGGGGTGGGGGGGGGGGGGGGTGGGGGGGGGGGGGGGTGGGGGGGG
The DNA here is from genome assembly GCA_034814905.1 of Penstemon davidsonii. Lineage (NCBI taxonomy): Eukaryota > Viridiplantae > Streptophyta > Magnoliopsida > Lamiales > Plantaginaceae > Penstemon > Penstemon davidsonii. The sequence goes on along the minus strand of JAYDYQ010002533.1, from coordinate 30,470,765 downwards.
GGGGGGGTGGGGGGGGGGGGGGGTGGGGGGGGGGGGTCCTGGCTGCCTTTTCAGAGGTGGGGGCATAACTTCCTGAGGTTGAATATGCTCCATTGGAGGCCAGAACATTGGATCAGGAATGCCCCTGATCTTGTTATAGTAGGCCATCATATAAAATCCCTTGTAGTAGCTTCTGTCTGTGTAGCTTTCCACGTTCTCTCTTTTATGTTGTATAACTACCAAAGCATGCTTGCAAGGAATGCCACTCACCTCCCAATATGTACGGTTGCATGTCCTAGTACCCAAGTTCACTATGAAGTGAATGTTGTTATCTTTAACTTCAAACTCATTTTCACCACCAATTAACAAAACACACCTATTGGCTTCAGTTTTTAACACATTAATTTTCTTAACAATACCCTCACACAAATGACCAATCCATTTCATCCCATCAGAATACCTCTTGTTCACCCTATTCATAATTTTTGATCTCAAACCATCCATCAAACCCAAAATAGGTGCACCTCTCAAATCCCCAATCCAATTGTTAAAAGATTCAGACAAATTGTTAGTGACATGGTCATTTTTTATCCTAGTATCAAAAGCATGTCTAGACCACATACTAACATCTATTGCCATTAACCAATCATAAGCTTGGGGTTTTACCTCTCTTAACTTCCTCATGGCAAAGTCAAACATGGCCCTATTGTATGCCCTTGCAGCTGCCCAATACCATTTTTTCACCACCAGGCCAGGATAGAGGGTCCTCATGTTTGCATAAATGTGTCTAGCACATTTCCTGTTGATAGCAGTAGGCACTTTCTCAATGATAGCCTCAACCAGCCCCTGAAATAGACCACACAGTAAAAACACAATTAAACCCAACTGCATGTATTATATAACAAATAAGTCCTTATCTATTTTAAAATATTACAAGCAAGTCCTTCTAACAAATGAGACTAACATATTACACCTTTAAAGAAATACTATCTTACAACTAAGTTCATACCTTTTGCCTGTCTGTCATGAAAGTCCAAGGCCTTTCTTCATTGAAGCCTCCCAACATGTTCTCCAAGCAGTGAAAGAAAAATCCCCAGCTATCCTTGTTCTCACTTTCAACCACAGCAAATGCCAAAGGAAAAAGACCATTGTTCCCATCCAGTCCAATAGCAGAAAGTAAAATCCCCTTGTGTGGTCCTTTTAAATGACACCCATCAAAGCCCAAGAATGGGCTACATCCACTTAAAAACCCTATCTTCAATGGTTCCAAACCCAAAAAAAATCTTTTAAACATAGGAGCAGGTGGAATGGATTCAGTTACTTCATCTCCATCACCATCCCCTGTGTCCTCATATTGAATCTCAACAAGACTCCCTACATTGGTTGTCCTAACCATGTCAGCATACTTAGGCAGCATAGAGTAAGACTCGTTATGTCCACCTTCAACATCCTCCATAGCTTTTAGCTTGGCCCTGTATAACTGCATGTAGTTTGGATTAATACCATACTTCTTCAACTCATGCCTCATCCCTCTTGGCTTCATATCAGGATTTGCTCTCAGAACATCTACCAACTTTTCAGCCATCCAGCTTGCACTTGCCTCCTTAATCCCACCTTTCCTAACACATGTATGTACAGGATTGTATGACTTGATCATGAATGTAACTCCATCAGGCAAAGGAGATGCATGAACTCTCCACGGGCAGTCTAAGGCATTACAAGTTGCTTTCACTCTTGTTCTTTCATTCTTTAGCCTCAAAATTTCAAACCCCTCTCTGATCACAAACTCCCTCAAAGCCTCTCTAAAATGATCAACTGTTGGGAACTCCATCCCAACTCTAAATTCCATGGGCTCAAGAACATTATCAGGAACTATGAACTCATTCCTCCCTATATACCCAGCCATTGGGTCATCTTCAAATTCCTCATCTGAACTATGATGAGCTTCACAATGATCATCAGACTCATAATCACTCAGTGCATTTTCTTCAGCCATTGGTTGCTTTCCTTTATTTCTTTTACCCCGCTAAGTATTTTCAACTCTTACATTTTCCTCCCCTCCCTCATTATCACTGTCTCCTAACTCACCCTTATCAGTTTCCTGACCTTCACTTTCACCCTCATTACCCTCACTTTCACCATCACCAGATTCATCATCTTCACTTTCACCCTCATCAGTCCCATCATTATCTTCAGCTACAAAATCTTTAAAACCTTGATCACCTTCTTCATTCTCAGCCCCTCCTTGGTTTACACCCTCACCTTCATTTTCAAATGTCTGAATAAACAAGTCAATCTGAGAATGGTCTTTGTTCTTCTCAAACATATGGTTTACATCACTGTCACCCCATATCCTTGTTTTGCAAAGCCTCCCCATGAATGTTTCACCATAACTCATCACAATAAGAGTGTTAACTCTTCCTGATAAGTTCCTCAGAGCAACTTCACATACATCATTTAGCAGGTCCATGTACTTATAGTCCCTTGATTGAATGTTCTTGAGGATGAACATCTCATCTTTGTAATGGACTACAATGTCATACAACATTTTCTGAACATGAAAAGAAAGTAACAACATTAGTTACCAACAACAAAGTAATCAACAACAAAAAATTCAGAAAATAGAAACAATACTGAAAATCAAAAAAACATAACCATATTATCATACAGTACCAACAACATGCAATATGGAGCTATGAAATCAACAACATAACCATATTTTGCTTCGTTTTATCAACAACAACAATACCAATCAAAATCAAAACTATGAAATCACAACATAATCATATTATCACATAAATATTCAGAAAATTTATCAAAAAAATGAAGCAATGATCAAAATTTTGTGTGAAAAAAAACCCTAGATGACTGAAAATTCTTTATTTTTTGAGAATATACAAGAGAAATACTTAACTAAGTTATTTTTAAACAAAAAAACCAAAATCGACTGAAAATAAGAGATTTTTTTTTTATTTTACCTTTGATTCTTTGGAAGCTTTGCTGCCCAGAAACCGTACGGGAATGGCCTTGTGTTTTCTCCTTACTACGGTGTTTGAACACGCTAAAATGTGGGCTTGATAGTTTTTGAAGTTGGAGAAACAATAAAGGTTGAAGATGGTGGGGAAGATGAATGGTTTGAGTGATGGAAGGGTTTTAATGTAAAGTGTGTGAATGTGTATGTATTTTTGAAGAAGCGGGAAGTTGTGACTGAAGAAGTAGGGGCAAATTCGTCACTTCTGGTGTAGATATTTTTTTGCAATTTTTAGCCTTTTTTTTTTTAATTAAAAAACTCGAGGGCATAACGGTCAATTCACACATTCCGTCCAAGTCCGTTAGTCCCCGTTGGGGTTTTGTGATCCTTTTGAAACCTCAGGGGAGGTCCCTGTAATTATGATAGTCGGAGGGGATTGGGCGGTAATTACACCTAACCTCAGGGGAGGTCCATGTAATTAACCCTTAAAATTAAGTCAAATTGATACTAAAACAAAATTAAACCCTTTTAGAAATGCAATCAAATATAAAAACGAGACTAAAATGTATATTACAAACATTATATCTTGCTAATTTTTTATATTATATCATGATAAGATTTTCCGATGCCACGTGTCGCTTTGAATTCAAATATCAAGGTATATGATCACCGTTGTTGAGTCTCTTTAGCCGTTGGAGTGTGAAAAGTTTCCTACCAAAATTTGGGGTCAAGAAGAATTGGCCCTATCTTTGATGGCAAGAGGTTGTTGACATCAATTTGATGGCTGAAATAGGGCCTCCATTGGAGCTCACCTTTTCTGATTTCAGTCCCCAAATTGGAAGTTGATGGGTTTGATGACCCGTATAGGGTCTCCATTGGAGATGCCCTTAATGCATGACTTAAATAAAACTGAAACCTCATTATTACATTTGGGCTGTCAATGAGTTCAATTTGGATTTGAATCGGATCCGGATCGATTAAGAATTAACTTTATTTATGTTAAATTAGATTTGGGATGAATTTTGATTAGATATAACTTCTTCGAGTTCATGGGACTTTGTCTAAATCCGATCGAATATCATATCTTTTTCAAATTTAATAGAATCTTCATTTTAAAAATTCATAAAACTTTCTTTCCTAAACAATTTTGTTAACCTCACAGTTTCATTAAATTTAATTCACTTGTTTAGACTTTCTTAAATAAAATTCATTTTATTACGTGACAATATGCGTAGAAATGTTTGCGTTGTCATCGAGTTTTTGCCGATAAGAATCCACGTGACCACATCCACGGACTTCATAATACTCTACATCCATGGGATGCTTCAATTATTTCACTAAAGGAGATAATTACACAGTGTTTACTTATTGAGATTAAATATCTCACATCAATTGAAAACGAGATTAAATATCCCACATCAATTGAAAACAATAATTAAGTCTACCTTATAAGGTCTTGGACAATCATCATCTTACAATCTAGTTTTTTAGATTGAGTTAGACCCAAGTTATGTTAGTGGACTTAGCGCAACCCATATTGTGAATTCTAAAATGGTATCAAAGCTCCAGGTTAAAGTGGGCCACCTCCTTTCATGATTGACTCTTCCTTGTACGCATGATGGGCTTTGATATCTATCAATGTACTTCAGTCAGATAACAAAGGCCTGGTCTGAAGTGTCATTATTCGTGTGTTGGGTCTTCACACACATGTCGCAAATTTACAAGGTTGGACTTTTTATTTGTGTGTTGGGTCTTCACCCACATGTCGCATATTCATAAGGTTGGGCTTGTTTCACCCACACATTCTGCTCACTCAAGCGTAAAGGGGAGTATTGAGACTAAATGTCCTACATTGGTTGAAAACAATAGTTAAGTTCACCCTATAAGATCTTGGGGAATCATCACCTTACAAACTAGTTTATGAGGTTGAGTTAGACCCATGAGGGTTGACTTAACCCAATCCATGTGATGAATTCTAATATTACTAACTCTCAATTCACAACTCACTTACACTAAGATAATTGTTCACTCAATTTCGCACAATATCTCTAGAACGAAGCTAATTGTTCTTGTGTATAGTATTGTTGTATTTCATGGTGTATCAAACTGAATGATGAAGCTATTATTTATAGCCTCGAGAAGAAAAAATCACCCGTCAATTATGTGCTAATAAATTGACGGGTTCAGCATATTAGGCCCAATAAATTAAATAGTGAGACTTTATTTGGTGTTTTGTTCTACAAATAAGAAAATTTGGGCAGCCCAGATTTGCCCCGGGTTTTGATGGGCCAACCCCAATAAATTGCTCTTATCTCCCTATTATAATTGGGTAGAATAAGGAAACTATGAAATTATACATTTGTCCTCCCTCTTCAGTAAAATATATATATATATATATATATATATATATATATATATATATATATATATATGTTTTTAACATTTTCCCTTCACATAAAATCTGAAAATAGACGCATAAAAATTCAGGCTGACACATTTGGTATCATATTTTAACAAATTCACTCACATTTGATACCGCCGTTAAAAATCACCTTTAAGTGGGTAAGCTTTTGTTAAGTCAATTTGGATTATTGCAAAATTGATGTCATTACTTATGTTGACTTACAATTATACCCCACATCTACAAATTTACTAACGATTTTAGTCCATATTGTTGCCCAATTTCAAAATTGACTCGAATAAGACCATTTGTAGACCAATTTGGAGATTTTACTTATTATGTTTACATATTTATAATATATTTAACTAATTTGATATTGTAAACAATTTATTATTAAATTTAAAAAACATACCCTTACAGCTTCAGTTAAAACAATTTGTTCAATTAGAAACAGATTTTGTATTCAAATTATAATTATCACATTTTTTTATATTGACAATTGTTTCAAAGAACATTGTTGATGATTTTCTTTTATACAAGAGTTTTATACTATATTAAGTTTTGGTGTAAGCATAATAAACGTGTCGAGTATAAAAAATTTAGGGAAAGAAGAACATTCCGTAAGTGCTAAAAGCATTTTTTGGAATAATTTATTATTATTCCAAAATCGATTTTTAATTGAACAAATTGTTTTAAATGAAATTGTAAGGGCACAAATTGATATGAACATATTGGAAGAAAAATGTGGAGTGGTGGAGTAGAGCTCTCTCCCGAGGAATGAAAAATTGATATGATTTGGGACCGGACTTGTGAATAAAAGAAAGGATATAAATGTCAAATGAGCATAATCATGTTTTTATCATGCAAACCAAACACTTAAATCCAAATAATAACTCAATTACAATTGGAGTGAAAATGTATAACTAAACACCACACTATATAATTGCATTACATTATATTATTGTGGAATAGCTAATTCCACCTTATTTAATTAGGAGAACCAAACGGCACCTAAATTTACACGAAATCACCATGATCATTTTGTCCATTTCACCGACTGCTTAACAAGGGTCTTTGAAATTTTGATTTGCATGTAGCCATGTAGGCTGGAAAATTCTTACATAGACCAGGTCTAAGAGCTTAGTGGTAGACCTTGTGATTGTAAATGCACCACATAATACATTTTGATGATGTCATGCTCTCACATTATATGATGTGGAGCATTTACAATCACAAGGTCTATGAAAAGCTCATAGACCAGGTCTATGCAAGAATTTTCCATGTAGGCTGTGCACTCGATAAAATTATTTGGTATAATATATTTTAACCGCCGTACACGGATCCCTATGCGTGACATTCTTTGAAGAATAAATATTTTAATTTAACTAGAAAAAGTGCTCGTACATTGAACAAGTCTAATTAATTTCATGAAGAATTTTTGTAAATTAAAATTTTACCTATTTAATTCATCACTTTAATTCATTTTTTTATCTGTTTAATCCATTTTTTTAGCCAGTTTCATTCAGTTTTATCAGTTTAATACTTTTTTTACAGTTTCACCCTGGCAAAAATTCATTTTTCATACCATAGAACTGTGCATATTTCACTTTTCATACCAAACTCGCCAAAAACATGTCAAATCTTGATAAACGTTACAAAAGTGATACTTCCGTTAGTTTTGTTGAGAAAATTAAACATGGAGATTGAAGCCTAAGTCCAAAGGAGTAAGATGACGCAAAAAACTAAAAAATAAAAAGTGGAGAAACAAAGCCATAATCGCGATTTAAAATTTGTGAGGAAAAAGATTGAACGATTCACTCAACGTAACATAAAATTTATTATAAGTATGCGTTTGTGGTGAAGAGACGAACAAAACCCCTCTCTCATTTCCGGCGAACAACTACCAGAGGACGGTGCTGGTGCTTAAGGAAGGAGACAATGCTCAATTCATAAAATCGGCAAAAGGCAGGAGTCAATCCGCAAAATTGCCAAAGTTTGATTATTTTATTAATCTTAATATTATAAAAATATTAGCAGTTTAAATTTTTATGGCCACGTAGAAATCCCATCAACAAAAGTGCACCGAAATATCACTTTGTAACGTCTGTCAGAGAATTGGTACATTTTTTGCGAGTTTGGTATGAAAAGTCAAATCTGCCGAGTTCTAGCTATGGTATGAAAAATAATTTTTTGTCGTTTTACTCTTTTTTTTTATATATATATCAGTTATAACCTATTTTAACTGATTTTACAATTTCGTCGATTACTTTTGTTATTTTTCTTTTAAACCATTTTTCTACCGGTTTCACCCTTTTTTTGGGTTAAACTCTTTTTTTTCCGATTTCCCTTGTTTTGATCTGTTCAACCCGTTTTCACCTATTTCGCCCATTTTTTTTTACTGACTTCACATGTTCTTTTCACCAATTTCACTTGAACTTTCATTGATTTCACATGTTTTCTTCGACTTGACCCTTTTTCACTGACTTTATTAATTTTTTCATCGATTTCAATTGTTTCTCACTGATGTCATCGTTTCATCGGTTTCATTTTTTTCTCACGAATTTCACCCGAATTTTCATCGATCTTCAGAGGCACTTTTATTTACTGTTTCACCCTTTTTTCACCAACTTCACCAGTGTTCACCATTCACTTGATTTCACATGTTTTCAACGATTTCATGGATTTTTTTTTATTGATTTCACAAAATTTCACCGACTTCACCCTTTTTCCACCGATTTCACTCGTTTTTCACGGGAAGAATTCCATGAAAACTCGAGGTTATGCATGTTTTGATATTATTGAATATAAATTTTGCTATTCTAGCCAAAGTAAAATTACGTAATTAGATAAATCTTACATATTTTCTGTTAATTCATAGGTAAGCTACGATTCAATTTTAATTTTTTTTTTATTTCAAACAAAATGATATTTAAGAGAATTTTATTTTAAATTTTTATATTAGAGTATTTATGACTTATGTTGTACTAAATCTGTAAATTAATTTTTTTTTAACTTAAATACATATTAATGCTAAAATATAATAATATATATTTATGGAGCTATTTGAAATAGTAATAGTGTTTTTTATGGTTCGTTAAGAGTAAAATTATAAAAATTGATGTAAGGGAGAATTTATAAATTTTTTATCATTACTTTTAGTGGCACTAGAAAAGTGCACGTACGTTGTATGTGTCTAGTTAATTTCATAAATAAATTTTATAAATTATAGCAAAATTAACTTTATCATGTCACAAAATAACACAAATTAATGACTAATATACAGTTTAATTAATAAAAATGATGACTTTAAATTATTGTAATCAAATATAATTGGTGATTGATTTGTTCATAAGATCTTGTAGATTTCTTTCTAAAATAAGATCATAACAAAATTATTTAGTTCAATCAATTGTAGTAGTTTTCATTTAAAAAACACTATTTTAAGAGCACTATTTATTTGTTTTAATTTGAAATTCCATGTTATTTGAAATGCAGCCCAATGGATTAAATCCAATAGGGTAGGATCTAAGTAACGTAATATCTAAGAAGTTCTTCACCTATTCAATTCATTAGTTTAATCCACTTTTTCATGGGTTTGTCCCATCTTTTTACCGATTTATTCATTTTGCTTGATTTAATATATTTTTTTCTCCGATTTACCCATTCTTTTATCGAAATTAACTTACTTTCATTATTTTCCCCATTGTTTGTCGATTTCTTTATTTGTTCCGATTTTAATCATTTTCTACCGGTCTCACCCTGTTTTTGTCGGTTAAACTATTTTTTTTTCTTTTTACAATTTTCACTCGTTTTCCCACTGATTTACATGTTCTCATATTTAATTAATTTCACATGTTTTCACCGACTTAACCTTTGTTTCCTGATTCACTGGTTTCACCAATTTTTAACAATTTCATCCATTTTTCACTAATGCCACCGATCTCATCACATTTTTCACGAGTTTCATCCAAAGTTATTCGATTCCATATGTATTTATCAATTTCATGAGCATATTTTTACCAGGTTCACTCGTCCCCACCAACTTTACCAGTGTTCACCAATTTTACCCAATTTTTTTTTTTTTATTATTTTCACATGTTTTAATCGACTCTTATCGATTTTATCGATTTTCATTAATCGATTTCACCTATTTCCATGAAAAGAACTCCTCACCAATTTCATCAGTTTTCAAGAATTTTACAATTTTTGTTTTACCGGTCACATATTTTTTCACCAACTTTACTAATATTTATATTCGAGATTATTCATGTCTTGATTATCTTGGATTTTGTTTATATTTTGCTTCTCTAGGCAAAGAAAAATTACGTAATTAGCTAAGTCATAAGCATTTTTTCTTTTCATTAGTAAATTTTATAAATTATAGTAAAATTAACTTTGTCATGTCACAAAATAGCACAAATTAATGACTAATATTTAATTTAATTATTATTAAAATTATTATTTCATCAAACAAATGTTGACTTTAAATTATTACAATCAAATATAAAATGATGATTGATTTGTTCTTAAGATCATAACAAAATTATTTAGTTCATTCCATTATAGTAGTTTTTATTTAAAAATCACTATTTTAAGAATACTATTTATTTGTTTTAATTTGAAATAATATCATGTCATTTGAAATGCATTAGTTTACATACCTAAGTCAGTTTTCATATATTTAATTAATTTTTAACGGGTTTAACACGTCTTTTTACCGATTTCATTCATTTTGCATATTTTTAATATATATTTTTATTCGATTTACCCCTTCTTTTATCGGTTCAACCCACATTAATTGTTTTTCTCATTTTTCGTCGATTTATTTTATTTTTCCGGCTAAACTATAATTTCTTTTCATAAATTTCACTCGTTTTTACCTATTTCACACGTTTTCCCATTGATTTACATATTATTTCACCAATTTCTCCTCATATTTCATTGATTTCACATGTTTTCAGCGACTTTACATTTGTTCCCCGATTCACTGATTTCACTAATTTATTACGATTTCATCCGTTTTCCACTAATTTCACCGGTCTTGTCCGATTTTCAGGAATTTTATCCAAAGTTATGCAATTCGGTATGTATTTATCGATTTCATGGACGCCTTTTTATTGGTTTCACTCGTTTTTTTATCAAATTTACAATTGTTCACCAATTTCACCCAAATTTTTATCATTTTTACATGTTTATCCGACTTTCTCGATTTCACCAATTTTCATTAACCGATCCCGTATTCCATGAAAAGAACTCCATGAAAATTCGAGTATCATCAATTTCATCAATTTTTCACAAATTTCACCTGAATTTCATTGATTTCACAATTTTTTTTTTAGATTTATTTTCTATCATGTTCACTAATTCACTATACTAATATTCCTTATTCTAATGTCACGGTGTGGTGGCTAGTGTTGATCAGCCTATGCATTTACATGGAATTAGCTTTTATGTGGTTGGATATGGACTTTTGAATTTCGATAGGGAAATGATCTCTAAGATATATTTTTTTCAAGTGGTAGTGTTTATGTACAAGTATGCTTCTTCTAGTTTTTTCCTATTTTGCCATTTATAATAAAATTTAAGTAAGGGTATATTAGTCTTCACAAAAAGCTCAAGAATATCTATTTTCTGGACTCGTACTTTTTTATGTATATAGATATAGATATAGATATAGAATATCCAAGGTGGTTGGGTCAAGTTGTAGTGATTTGCGACCCCCAAAAGCGAGACTCAAGTTCGAATCCTACTGGAGACACCACACTGGGGAGGACATATACCCTTTGCACTCTTCGGTCCGAGCTGTAAATACCCAGTCTAGTAGATTAAAAAAAAAGATATAGATATTGAATAGATAAATGTAAAGATGTCTAAAGGTTCCATTTTTTCAAACTCTTATCGAAAACTCTGAGCCAAAACCCTTTTTCCTAAATATCTTGGGAAGCAAACTCAATGCAACATGTAAAAAAGCGACGGAGGAAGTTGTAATAAATGCGTATGGAAAGATATATGCTACACTTTATTTGATTATGTATCAATTAATTTTCACTACGAATGTAATGTAATAATGAATTATTAAAAACTTAACAACTACATATGCAATTAGCACATGCTAACAATATGGTACACTCTTTCTTTTCCTCTCTCTATATATAAATATGTGTATAGAGTAATGAGAAAATCAAGCTTTGTTTCTAGCTAAAAAACATGAAGCTTCTTTTTCAGAAGTCCAAGCCTTTCTTGGTTGTGGTTTTTTTGCAAGTAGGGTTTGCCGGAATGGACATCATATCTAAAGCTGCTTTAAACGAGGGCATGAGCAATTACGTATTCGTCGTTTACCGGAATGCCATAGCCACAATTTTCATTGCCCCGTTCGCCTCTTCGAAAAGTAATTCTCATTCCATTCCCCTCCTTATAGTTTTCCATTTTATGTGTCTAGTGCGTTAATTTGAATGATTGGTGATTGTGTTTTTGTGTATTTGTATATTGCAGGACAAGACCAAAAATGACTGCCCTTGTGTTCGTCAAGATTATGGTTATGAGTCTACTTGAGTAAGTCAATTTCAATACTTTTTTTTTAAAAACATTTATTATCAATTATTACATCAGGAATTTGTTATATAATTGCTCAAATACAACGAATTACAAATAATAAACAATTATCAAACACTATTTCAATACTACGAGCAAAACAATCAACTGTGGACGGATTACTCTAATACTTGGGGATCCCTGCCCAAAAAAATTGGATACTTTTTTAAAATTTATTTTATTTCTACACTATTATTTTTAGAAGCTTTGATTTTTTTGCCTAGCGGTTCAACTTTCAGTTATTAATTTAATCAAAAAAATAAAGGTCAATGAATGATGTAGTTCAATAAAATAGTATTTTTATAATCAACTATTTCGATTTTCCTTCGAGGGATGACTTATTTTCTTGGGAGTTTTTTTTCTCAAATTATGATTTGCATCTTATATTATCAACTCTTTGTTCCCGAATTGAGATAATGTTAACGGTTTGTGCATTTACAATGCTTAATCTCAGTTATCATATTCTAAATTAGTTAAAAGTATTTGATTTATTAGTCATTGCACTAGTATAATAACTTAACATTGGATCATATTTTCAAGTCAATTTCACAACGTATGTGTCTTAGTAAACACACATCCCCGAATTGTGTAGTTCTATTGTTTAAAATCAATTTGACTTGTTATTGACTATAGAGTATATATCTTTTCTTGTGTAAATTGTAAATTTGTCAACATTATCAACAATTCACGAGTTATAATGACTTTGTGTTTTCATAATCTATTGAAAATTGTACATTGTGAAACATTCTTGCTCCAGGTTGGAAAGAGTACGGGCAATGAGCATCCGTAGCCAAGCTAAGATAAATGGTACTGGCGCTACCGTTGCTGGAGCCATGATCATGACTTTTGTACAAGGCCCTAATCTTAATCTGCCATGGACAAGAAAATTAGGCATCCAGGAACAAAAACAAGGTGAAGTAACTCTCCAACATACAATCATAGGTGGCTCTATGATCATTATAGGATGCTTCAGTTGGGCTTGTTTCATGATCTTGCAGGTCATTGTAAAAATTTCTAAACAGATAAATTTTTAATACTCACGCGATTTTATTTTATTTAATCAAAATTCTTGTTTTTTTATGTGCTTGTAGGCAGTCACATTACGTACTTATCCTGCCGAGCTCTCCCTCACTGCCTGGATCTGTCTGTTAGCAACTGCAGAGGCAACAACACTGGCATTGGTAATGGAGAAAGGGAATGTGTCGGCGTGGTTCATTAAATGGGACATGAAGCTTCTTGCAGCTTCCTATACTGTAATATTACTATAATATCCTATACGACATTACTCTAATATATTCTTGCCAACATGAAACTAATTTAGTATTTGGTTAACTAAAATGGAAATATGTAGTACAATTCAATTGGCTTCATGAATTTTTGTAGGGAATATTTTGTTCTGGAATTGCATATTACCTCCAAGGGGTCGTAATGAAAGCAAGGGGCCCTGTATTTGTAACTGCTTTTAGCCCGTTGAACATGGTTATTGTGGCTGTACTTAGCTCTTTCATTTTGGATGAACAAATGTACTTGGGAAGGTAAAATTTAAACTTGATTTAAACTTTAATTTTATTATTTACAGCTATACAAAGTCTTTATTGTTGAATTCATGAATAGATCGTATCACTCCCTTACTGATTTGATCATAAACGATCGACTTCAACATGCTTTGTGTGTTCATGAAGGATCATATTGGACGTTATGTGGAAGGAAACCTTGAAATCTTCTAACAATTTCCTTAACCAAAGCAATTATTGACACCAAGAGTAAATTATACTTGAAAATGTGTGATTAAATGAGTTAATGTCAGTTTATCCCATGTGATTTGAAAAATAACACTTTATCCCCTGTAAAAAATTTAAAGAAGCAATTTACCTCTTCAACCTGAGAGCTTAATTCACTCGCCAAAATTGAGAATGTACATGAAAGTTCTGGACAAGGTTCAAAAATTGATATGACACCACTCCGTGAGGTGTAATTACTTTATGCGAATTGTTGAAATACAAGCATCACACCTGGACCATCGCTGCGGTGAATAAAGGCTGACAGGTGATCAATGGCGGATCAAGTGCTGGACAATTGTGAGGTTGCCATGATCAACAAGAAGAAAAAAGAATGGCAAAGAGAGAAGAGAAAACAATAGATAGGAGAGAATCAATGGCAACATAAGTAGAAGTTTGATAAAAGAAGAATTGATCTGATTGGTTGATTGCTTAAATGAAATGGAGATGATCAATAACATTGGTTCAGAGATTAGTAGAAAAGAATTGATTCATCATACATAACATAATTGCTATTGATGCAGGTTGATCGGTGCATTTGTCATAGTTATCGGGCTTTATTCTGTCTTGTGGGGAAAAAACAAAGACTATAAGACCGATATGATTGAAAACGAGGGAAAACGAGGGAATCCCAGTAACCAATATAACTCCTGTAGGAGAATCGCAAAAGACTTAGCTCCATACCTGATTATTCCATGTTTTCACTTCCCGTAATAGTAGATGATTAATAATGCTCTACGTTTGTTCTTCTAAGTTTAATTCCTTGTATCATGTGAAATCCCCCAACAATTTCAAGTAATAGTAATATTGGCAACTTTTGGTTGCAAATCTTGGTTTTGAATGTTAAATATAAGATTTATTAATCCGATAAATTTCGACTTGGATCGCCCTCAATAAAATAGCTGAGCTTAATTTCAATCATTTGGTCAACTAACTAATTTATTATTGGTCTCAAATATCTTTCTAAATAGTCCAAAAAAACTAAACTAGTCCAGAATTAAAGTTCAGCAAGTCGGTACAACTAAGTTCAATTCTATCATTTCCTTATTTTAAAGGAAATTCTTACCCAAATCGGGTTTGGTCGAATTCAAAATAACTACATGGCAAGTGCAATACATTTGCTTTAGGATTGGATGTAACTCACAGGAAAGTGACTAATCACAAAACAAATATAATACACTTGCTTGGTGGTTGGATGGGTTTGGCCAAGCCAGACTTGGACAAGAATTTTAATATCAGGGTATACATACTATTATGAAGAAAAGTGGAAAACCAACCAAATCTTCTCATTTTAAGATAATTTCTAATTCAAACTGATATTTCCAACAAACTCATGTTCAATTTTTTTTTCCTTACTTTCTTTAAAAAAAAAAAAAAAAACCTTAAACTATTTCTGCAAATTATGAGTCCAATGACCCAATTTAATGCAACTTGGTACGTGTTTTAGGCTTCTGCCGTTGTATCGGCCAAAAAGGTAGTTGCAGTAGGTTTGAAATCTGTAACTGTTGGTTCATCAAACTCCCTCAACCCTGCCATCTTTTTCATATATACTTTAATTCAACACATTCCCTTATGATTATTTCACCAAAAATAAGCAAACCTTAATAACAACCAAACCAATTACTAGTAGGATTTTGTCATAGAAAATTATGATCAAGTTGAAATCAAAAACATTAGTAGCAATCTATGCTTTAATTATTTTATTGTTTCTTGTTGATGGATACAATTGCAAGATAGTACAATTCATTTTCGGTGATTCTCTTTCGGATGTTGGCAACAACAATTACCTTTCCAAGAGTCTTGCTCGTGCGAACCTCCCGTGGTACGGCATTGATTTTGGCAATGGATTGCCTAATGGGAGATTCTCCAATGGCCGTACAGTTGCTGATATTATAGGTAATTAACCAAACTATGCACATCCCCTGGTTTTTGTCTAATTGGCAAAAAACCCTTGTATTCTTTTTATTAGCACCCCCCCCCCCCCCCCCCCCCTCTGTGTTCATCTCACTCACTGTTTAAATATATTGTATTTTGTTCTTTGAATTCTATTCAGGCGATAGCATGGGACTTCCAAGGCCTCCAGCATTTTTGGATCCAAATTTAAATGAAGATCTTGTACTGAAAAACGGTGTAAATTACGCTTCTGGAGGTGGTGGGATTTTGAATGAAACGGGATCTTTCTTTGTACGTTCAACTCATCCAAATTATTTAAGGATTTGAAATTTAGTAATTGGCACTTTACACCTCATAAATACTTTATTTTGGCACTTTGCACCCTGAAACTGAAACTTTATCACTTTGTACCATCGAGTTGCATATTTTTGGCAATATCGATGGTACAAAGTGACAAAGTTTCAATTTCAGGGTGTGAAGTGCCAATATGATGTACTTTAGGGGTGCAAAATGCCAATTGACATTTAAAATTAAAACTATTTCCATAATACCTCAATCCAAAGTGAAGCCTTGGTTTTTGACTGGTATCCTTACTAAATTTGAGTTTTATTTATTCCGCAGGTACAAAGGTTAAGCTTGTACAAGCAAATAGAGCTATTTCAAGGGACACAAGTTTTGATAAGAGCCAAAATTGGTAACACCGAAGCCGATAAATTCTTCCAAGATGCTCGATATGTTGTTGCTCTTGGAAGCAACGATTTCATTAACAACTACTTAATGCCAATCTATAGCGATTCTTGGACTTACAATGATAATAGCTTCATCCAATATATGATGGGAATATTCCGGGAACAACTCATAGTAAGTTATCAATTATCATAACCATATTTATCATTCTTGAATTTCAATTGAGCTAAAAGCAAATGACCCCCTATACTTTGTCTAATGTCAAAAATACCTCTGTGTTATTTTTATTAGCTAAAATCCCCAAGTTTTCTTTTTTTGTTAGCGAAAAACCTCATTTGAAATTCCGGGGAGGTTAGTGTCAATGTTTTAATTGAATATGAAGCTTCTTGTTAATTTTCTAAGTTAACAAATGAACCATTATTGTCGATCTTCAAAGTTAACAAACATATGGACTATTATAAAAAATTAAGGTAAATAGGGGTATTTTCGTATTCTTTGGTAAGGGTATACTTATAATTTTTCATGAAAAATATGTACTCCGGTTTGGGAGGGACCTTTTGCTAATAAATAATAAGATGTTCTCATACTAAGATTAAATTTACTTTGGTATTTTGTAGCTGCTGCACGGCTTAGGTGCACGACAGCTGATGGTGTTTGGGTTAGGGCCGATGGGGTGCATCCCACTTCAAAGGGTACTGAGTTCATCAGGCGATTGTCAAGACAGGACAAACAAATTGGCTCTAAGCTTCAATCAAGCATCTGCCCAACTTTTAGATGACTTGTCTTCTAGCCTCCCTAATGCTTCATTCAGATTTGGTGATGCTTATGATGTTGTCAACGATTTGATCACCAATCCAAACAAATACGGTGAGAACATAATTTAAGGGGAAATTACTCAAATACCCCTGAGGTTTAGTGTAATTACACAGGTCATCCTCCATGTTTGGGGTATTACTCCAACTATCCCTAAGCCAGAGGTATTGGATTGATTATAGTTGCCATTTATGACGTTAATTTCATCGACAAATAAAAAATACCTTGGGGTACCATTTAAGAAATCATAAACATCAGTTGTGGCAAATCGATTTCATCCGTATTTTCACTGATTTCATCCATTTTTCATCGATTTCAACCATTTTTCGCCTATTTAATTCAATTTCGGCCATTTTCCCACCAATTTCTCTAGTTTTTTCACATCAAATTCTTTTCTTAGATGGTATTTCTTGAATTCATTTTTTTTGTTGACAAAATTAACGCTCTAAGGGGGTAATTGCAATGCATCAAATACTTCATAGATAGTTTGAGTAATTCCCCAAACATGGAGGATGGTTTGATTACACTAAACCTCAGGAAAAGTTTGAATAAAACTCCCAAAAATTAATAATAATTTGGATTATCAAATCAATATTACATTGTTTGTTTTGCTTACAAATTGTTTTCATAATGTTTAGGATTTAGCAATTCAGACTCTCCATGTTGTTCATTTGGCAAAATTCGACCAGCTCTAACGTGTATCCCAGCCTCGATACTGTGTAAAGACCGGAGCAAGTATGTTTTTTGGGATGAATATCATCCGTCGGATAGTGCTAATCAGTTGATCGCGACTGAGCTTATAAAGAAGTTTGGATTTAAACCGGTGAATGAGACACAATCTCCTTCCCCTGCACCTTCTATGGCTCCTTCTGCAGATGGGGATTAGGTTTAAATATTTTCTTAAAAGTTACATATAATTATTTGTTTTTAAAGTTTGTTCACTGTAAAAATTGATTAATCAAATTTTTGTACAAGTATTGTAACACATTTCGGGTATGCTTGATATTTTTTGTTTTTTCCTATAATGTATTTATGATTTGTGTCCTCACATTAGTTTTCTTACTCATATTTACTAATCAAAATTTTAGCTCAATTTCATGATAAAGACAAGTTAGTATCCCCATGATTGGTGCATAAAAAAACAAATTGCAACCATAAGTGGATGTGCCTACCACCTCAAAATGCACTTACCGATCACCATTCTAACATAAAGTAGTTTACAATTAGTTGGGCGAAATTTTTTCACAACACCACTTTACATGCGGTCGTTTACCTAACAATCCATATTTTAATGGAAAATTGCAAAAATAGTCCTGTAACTATTGTTAGTTGGCAAAAAAGTCTTGTAGCATTTCGGATTGGCAAAAAAATCATGTAACTAAGATAATTTGACAATTTAATCCTATTTCACCCCGTATTAGAATTTTCTACTACCGTGTAAGTCACCCACCCATTGTTGACTTGGAAAATATTGCAAAATTGGTCTTGTAACTAATGCTAACTTGCAAAAAAGTCCTTAACTTTTTGGCTGTCGATTAAGTTATGTAACTATCATAATTTGGCAATTTAGTCCTATTTCGGAACAAATAGGATTTTTTTTTCATTGTGTCCACCAAATCAAATACCTTGTCTAGGCGAAAAAATTAGCCCATACATGATGTACCTCTAACTTAGATTCACTATAATATTCGAAGGTATTAAAGTAATACCTAAATTATTACAAACTTAATATTAAACTATTAAAAATCAAACTAGTCTGATAGAATGAATTCATATGAGACATTTAGTCGAATCATTCATCATATCATATTGCCCAAAATTGCAACAAGGCTCATACAATACACAAATCAGTCTTCAACAACACAAATTTTCGTTTGTTGTTATTGTTACTCGATATTTTGGGGAAAACCAGTTCTAATCGAGTTTATATATGCTAGTACACCAATACAAGGAAGAACTCTAATTAATCGGAAACCCGAAAAGAATATTAATCGAGCAGTACCTAGAATACATACATAATTAATCATCATGGATCTTTTAAATTAATTAACAGTCAAAACATCCTCTTCCTAATTGAGGCTTTGGGGTGTGGCGATTATTAGCCCCCGATCCCGGATAGTCATTAAGCTCGATGTCCATTCTTCTCATCATGCTAGTTTCCGTTTTCAAACTTTCCCCATCATTTTCCTGCATAAAATTAATTACCAGAAATTAATTAATATTGTTATACTAATAGATTATCCTCAAATTGAACAAGTTTATATTACAATATTAAAAATCAGTTAATTTAAGGACTAAAATGCTAAAAACATCGCATTTTTATTCCTATTTAGCAAAAACTTTTTTATTTTTATTAGCGAAAAACCCATTGCGGTAATATTTTATTAGCAACCCCGCCTTCAATGTTATTATTTTATTAAATCATGACTACACTCATTTAAAATTAAGAGTTATATAACCGCAGGGCCTATAACTATTATTTTGAGAGAAAATTGGATTACTGCCAATTTATTAAGTTTAAACAGGGTGATTGCCAAATTTTTAAAATGAAGATTGGTGTTTTGTATTTTATTTAAAAAAATATATATATATATATATACCTAAACATGCATTTGTCACTGCCCCTGTGAATCACGAAGAATACTCTCATTTAGAGCGAGTAAAACTAGGTAGATGCAATATACTTCACCGTGTTATGCTAAATATGCACGAAACTACCATGTGATATTTTTATTTCATAGAACTCCTTGTGATTTTTAAAACTCAGCACGAAACCCCCCAATTTGTGAAAAAAATAGGTCGTTTTTGGATTGGTATATTTCAAAAAACCATTTTTAAAATACTTCATGTTAGTCCCAATAACTTCATGTTAAAATTAGTTTCTTGAAAGAAGCCGATCTGGAACGACCTACTTGAATATGTTAGGGGTTTCGTGCTGCTTTTTTTAAATTACAAGGGGGTTCTAAGCAATAAAAAATTCACAGTGTAGTAGCATATAAACACATGGGAGTGTCTTGCATTTTTCCCTAGTTAAACACACTGCGGGAAGGGATAAATGCATTTGACTTGGTAGCACAAAATGTTTTGCGAATCAAAATAAACGATTTTTTTGTGTCAATTAAAAATAAACACGAGGTGTTATTGCATTTTACTCTAATTTTAAGTGCAGAAAGCTAAGCAACTAATGTTTATTAGAGTATTTTAATTTATTTATGCAAATATATAAAAAGATTTAATTTGGTGCTTACCACGTCAACTTGTTTTCCAACTTCATTACCTTGAGATTTCTTCACTAGGTATACACTTCCTACAATAACAGAAAATTGAGATTTTCAAGAGGAATATTATGAGAAAATAAAATAAATATACATATATAAAGATGGTGGTAGAGATTACTTGTAATTGGTATGGCTCCATTCATGCAGATAAGGTAAAAAAAACAAAAAACCACCACCAATATTAGCCTCATATTAGAACCAGCCATTGATACAAAACACACACACTATTCTATTACTCCCAAAATGCTTCTATTTCTGTCTACCAAATTAGTTGCTATAAGTAATTTATATAATCACCACGTGCTGGATTTATACAGTCTTATTCGTAATTTGGGCAATGGAGAAAGGGGCATTAATTTGTATATTTGATGGCTTGTGGTAGTGTTTGGTTGCTGCAACAAATCAGCTCAAAAGTCAAAAGACATGAAGCATGTGGAAACTCAAGTGCATTTATATAGTGCGCCTTAAATCTTGGCAAATCTCACTGTCACTTAATCAATTTCTTTTAGTATGTGAACGATTAAGTGTACACATGAAAAGCAGGACACTAAGGCGTTGACTTTTTATTCGAAATGCAATGAATGATGAATATTATTAATTATACAAGTCAAATGGGAACCAATTTGAAATTATTACATTCCACAAATGAAAGTGGGAGATGTCAACTTCCACATTAGCATATGTCATGTTTAAGTGTGAAGAGCAAAATGCAAAAACACCCGATTTGCTTTATTTAATTGGAAAAAAGAATGTGTTATTTTTATTACCATAACAACCGTGATGATATTTTATTAGTTTATTAATCTATTTGAAGTACTTTCGTAAGTGGTTATTGACAATTCATTTTAATGAATAAGGGTGGATTATCGTCAATGTGTTCAAAGTTGAAAGAAGAATTATTGTCAATTTAATTTCAAAGTTATAAAGAGGATTAATGATGTATTTTTAATGGAACTATTAGAATCATTGATTCAACATGTAATTAACTTGTAAGCAACTTCTTGAGTTAAATTCAAGATAATATATGATGCTCAAAACTTGATAGCAAGTATGATTCTGATCCCAACTCGGTAGTTGAATTCATCTTGGTAGTTCATTATCGCTTTATGCAACTCAGTTTCTTTTGTTATTTATTTGTCTTGCTCGATCTGATAATGTTGAAGATAGAGTTATTATTATTGATTATCATCTTGCTAGAGAATGATAATGCGATATGCTTCTTGGGCACGAAATCACCACCTTTTATTTTATTCCCTTCTATATAACAGGGGAATCTTGCCATATTCATACTTGGTCCATATGTGGCGTACCAAACACATCTTTCCTGATTTCCCGTGGAAAGAGCAGATTGCAGAGTTTCACTCTCTTCTACTGCGACCAGAAGCTTCACTTTTTCCCCCTATTATCAAGCTTCTGGTCGCAGTAGAAGAGAGTGAAACTCTGCAATCTACTCTTTCCACTGGAAATCAGGAAAGATGTGTTTGGTACGCCACATATGGACCAAGTATGAATATGGCAAGATTCCCCTGTTATATAGAAGGGAAAAAAATAAAACGTGGTGATTTCGTGTCCAAGAAGCATATCACATTATCATTCTCTAGCAAGATGATAATCAATAATAATAACTCTTATGTTCAACATTATCAGATCGAGCAAGACACACAAATAACAAATAAACTGAGTTGCATAAAGCGATAATGAACTACCAAGATGAATTCAACTACCGAGTTGGGATCAAATCATACATGCTATCAAGTTTTTCTCAACACAATTCACCGATGTTAGAATATATGTCTATCCCGAACCCTGTTGCTTCATTTTTCAAGTCATCTCCATGTTCCTTCACAATAGCCACTGCATAATCAAATTTTCTGGCAGCGACTTTCTCCACAGCCTATTCAAAAATGGTTTTTTTTTTCAAATCACAATATCTACATAAATCAATAGATAGCAAATCTGAGTCTAAGAGATATAAGAAACACTAGCAAGTCTTTTCTCTTTCCACTCAACTTATAAGTAGTCGAAGGAAAACAATTTACCACAAAAGTTAAGAAGAAATGAAATTAACAGTAATAACAAAAAGGACATAAACACTAAATTTGTAATGAGACAGGAAACTTCACAAGATCATGAAAATAACTGAAAAGAATAAATATATCTTGAAAAAATTTCAATAAGCTTTTTTAATTGGAAAATGAAAAAGAGAAGCAAAAATGACGCTGACCCTGCTTAATAAACTTACATAACCGGAGATGTATTAATCGGCGATGCCTTTGAGTCCTCTTTTCGACAATTTAATATCTCAATGAAGTCTTTGGTCCATTCAATATACTTTCACCCTGCTGACTTTTCATTACGCAATAGAACACATCTGGAAGAGAAAAGAAAAATAAATAAGTAATTTCAGAAGCTACATTTCAAACAAATGCATGCATGATGTTAACGAAATGTTAGAGAAACTCACCTTTCCAGAATTCCATAAGTCTGAAGCTCATTCAAGATTACCATTGTGAAATGACATCTTTTGTATGCGTGTGTGTGTATGTGTGTGATACAAATATTTTGATTGCTTTGATAATAGAGGAGTTTTGCAAACAAACTGGGTATATATAGATTTGAAAACACAAAGAAAAAAAAAAACCAATAAGAAATTAACTTTCACTTTTGACAGATGTGCAGAATATATTATCTTACCATTTCATGTAAAAGGTAAGGCTGAGCTACATTTAATTGAGATGAAATTGGGAAACACCACCGAAAGTTGAAATTATGTAATCAAATTTAGCAAATATACCTTCCTTTTGGCATAACGTGACTCATAATGTCTTCATAGTTTTCATTTATGTTAATTTGTGATGATAAAGTATATATAGTGGGTGAGAAATTTGTATTCTTTTTCTGCTTTTCACTAAGCTTACATTATATTTGCAGAAACTCATCCTAGAAAGCTACATAGCCAGGTTTAACTGAAATTAGAAAATGTGATCGCCACCGTCCACCTACCTCATCTGCCTAAAATCACATGTAAAATCAATCCAACCATTTTTCAATTTTCCAAATTACATTCAAATTATAACTTACCAAGTCAAATTGCACATCTAGAGGACGACCCAAACAGGATCCCATGGCCATTTTCTTGTGCATCAACTCAATTTCTCCGTATATTCATTTCAGCTACTTAATTTCAAAATCGCCGCCGTATCCTCCAGGAACTTTGCTCCGATCTCACAATGTATTCCTCTAAAATAAATTAATTTGGTTAAGTACTCTCCTAGTCACAATTGATAAAAATGTTGGACGGTTTATTAGGGTTCTGACACTTCAAATTAGTCCTATATTCATAAGTTCTACTTTATGCTCATAGTGTTCTAATTCTAATATACTAAATTTAGTTTAAGATCATCAGATGATGTACTTATGTGGTGTTTATTGGATCTTATTTTAAGAAATAAGCAACATAAAATATAGGGAAAAAATATATTTTTACGGAAGTAAGTAGAAATAAGCAGATAATGCAAAAAAACAATATTTTAAGCTGCATTTTAATGATTTACAAAGACAATTTGTTTATATTTAAAAAAAAAACAATATAGTGTCACTTTTCCATAAGAATTATGTATAAATAAAATAAAAATAATATAAACCCCAACAAAAACAAACACCACCTTAGCAAACAATATATTAGGGCCACTACTTGGTATGTTAAACCAGTGTTTATGTCCCTCGATCATAAAAGGCAAAATAGGCCCACTACACCAAATCCATCTCATAAACAATTACCTCAACGGCCCAACCCAACTGCCCTACTAACTGAAAACGCTCGCCGAGACCCAGTAATAATTCCCAAGCCCAAATTCAACTCCCAATTCATTAATCGCACTCCTATTCCAATTCTCAACGCTAAGAACCAAAGGTTGTAAAAGTGAAAAAGAAATGATTGATTCTTATGAGAAAGCACAAAAATGTTTCTACATTTGGTCAATCAAAACCAAAATATAGAGTAGTTTCTACTTCAACATATTCTTCTAATATGATGTTGATAATATTTAAAAAGTTATTAGATAAACCACGAAAACGAAATTATATTCCATGAAAATTAGAACCAATAACTAGGATTTTTGGCACTCCATTTTACAGAAATTAAATAACCTCAATACATAATATTATGAATGCTTGGGAAATTGAGAAACAAAGACTAAACTAAAACAATCAAATCATAATGTTCAAAATATCATCTCATACCTTTTCTATCATTATCAATTTTCATTTCCAACAGGTGAAACTAAACTTTCAACATAGATAACCGGTTCTTGAAAACTCTTTATTATCTTAGATAACCTAAAAGAATCATATTTGGGATTGTAGAATAAAAAACTTCCTATAGAAACCAATAAAATTTTCCCATTTGTTAGCATGGACATTGGTACATTGTAGTAAAAAGCCATAATAGTACTATTACAAGGAATGGTAACCATTTTAGTCCAAGACTCTTTCACACCATACTCTTTCATAATACATCCACAAATTCGCGTGTCTCTTTTCTTTGTCAAAGCATAGAACATACATGCATCCTCGTAACACTCCAATCTATTTGACCATTTTTTGTTAAACAAAATTCCTTTTGGGTTTGGAAATACGTTAATTATAACTAATATATGTGTGAGCGTTGAGTTATAATTGATATATGTAGACAATAAGTTAATTATTCATGGAATTCTTCTTTCAAAATAGTAATTAATACACTATAACGTTGATGACATTAATTCATAGTAGTATTTAATATAATTATATATTTAGGTTGAGTCTTATAATTATGTTCAATTTCAGCTTATAAATTGATCAAGTTTAATATAATAACTCAAATTCAGTCCGACTCAACGGGTTCGGGTAAATTTAATTTGGCCTAGCCCAATGGGCTTCGAGTAGGCCCAATTTCCTAGTAAAAAGTAGCTTTAAGAGATGTTCATTTGCTAAATTATACTTGATATTAGAAACTAATAATTATAGAAAAGGGCTCTCTAATTAACTTTTCTCCCCTACACGTATATAACAAATTAAACGCAGTTCGCCATACGTTTGGAAAAGTTGGTTCGATTCTCCCGCGAGTTTTAGCTGCCGAAATCATAGTACAACCTCTTGCTCCTCCTCACTCTTTGTCTTTCCTTCCCTTAAATCCATTTTTATTTTATTTATTTTTATCTATTTCCAATTTTTCCCTTATTAAATCATGTCTACTTTTCATTCCTCATTTGGAATAACCCATTTTTAGGGCCTTTTCCATTTTCAATTTCTGTCAAATTATTATCTATATATATATATCAGCAATGCCACCATGTAAAATGGGGTTTTGATGCTGTCATCCAAATCCTCTAGGATACTTTGATACTTTTCATTTATTTGTTTTTATCGTTGGTTTATTTCTTCATTTTTTATCAGATATTGTGGATACCAGTACCAATTGAAAGTTTTTCGGAGGTTATTGCTTCAAGGTTGTTTCTTTTCTGTTGTATGTTTCGATTGTGCATTATTATGCCAAAGAAATTATTTTTTAAATTGTTTTGTGTATTAATTGTCTAATGATCTAAAAATGTATGTGAGGAGGGATTAAAATTATTTAGGAATTTTATTCTGGATGAATGAATTTATAATTAACTGTGTATATAAATAAATTGTAATTGTAGGATGGGAAGGGTTAAGTTGAAAATACAGAGATTGGAGAGCCTGAGTAGCAGGCAAGTTACTTATGGTAAACGAAGGGCCGGAATTTTGAAAAAAGCACAAGAAATTTCGGTTTTATGTGACATCGAAATTATTCTTCTCATGTTTTCTCCAACTGGGAAGCCATCAATTTTCCATGGACAACGCAGGTACTAGTTACAAACATCTTAATCACTTCTACATTGTACCATAATTTAGGATGTAATTTTTATTCATTTTCAGTAACATGGATGAAATGATTGCGAAATATGCTCAACTTACACCAAAAGAAAGGGCAAAGAGGTACTTAGTAGAGTCTTGAAGTTCATTGTTTATCTATCATTTTTTTTGCAAATTCAATAATTCTTACATTTTTTCTTATCGTTTTCTATTGAATTAAACAGGAGGTTGGAGAGTCTTGAAGTAAGTTGACAGTGTTTATTAATTGTTCTAATCACAACTCTTATTCTTGAAAAGAAAAAGAAGCTGATTGAATCTATTGACATGATAGACTTTGAAGAGAAATTTTAAGAAGCTTGACCAGGATGTGGATATTGAAGATTTTCTTGACGCAAGGTAGACATATTATATCTGATTGAGCTTATGGATGTATTTATTATGCTTTATGTAACTTCTGAGTGATCTTAATTAAATTCTGCTTTTCTTGTTTGCAGTACTATATCAATTGAGGTAACTCTTTAACTTTTCATGGCACCTCTAAAACTATTTGAGAATTTTTGCTTTAACATACAATCGTGGTTCGATAGGATATGCAAAACCGGGCAAGGATACTGCAAGCTCAACTTACTGAAGTGCACAAACGACTCAGGTACAAACTTATTTAGTAAATAAAATGACTAAAAAGCAAGCCGGTTCACTATGAATCAAATTATTTTTTTTGGTTGCTCTCAGCTGGTGGACTAATCCAGACAAAATCGAAGACATTGAACATCTTAATCAGATGGAAAATTCACTTAGAGAATCCCTTAATAGGGTATGCATGCACAAGGTACTTTATTTATTTCTTACGACCCAAAAATAGGTCACTTCTGTTTTTTCTTTTGATAAATAGTGTTAATCTGAATTCGGGTCGTATTTGCGTGAAAAACTTAAACTAACTGGCCTCCTTATCTTTCAGCAAGAAAAATTTGCAAAGGATCCACTTATTTCGCTTGATTGCACTAGCCAGGTAATGAGCCAATATATATGTTTGTTGTATACTTTCGGTTTTTTGAGAGAAAGTATGGTTTATGTTGCAGTTCCAAAATGGTATGCAATTTCCTATAACGACAACTAGCGATCAGGATTGCCATACCCAGACATGGCTTCCAGTTGGTGAGAATCAACATATGATACTACCAAACGAACCCCACTACTTGGCTACTTTGTGAGTTGATTTTTCTATAATCTTCAAAAAAATCTCGATAACTTTTTACTAATTAATAATGAAATTCAACTTTCGATTTTGGCCTTCAGAGATATGCAATGCTCCAGAAATCCATTGTTTCCTAGCTGCTCTGGTTTGTTTGCTGATGTGAAAGAACAGAATCTACAAGACAATTCAAGACAATTGAAAATTGAAGGACAAGATGGTATTACTATTGACGATTACACCACTTCTTCTTCTCAAATAAGATTACCTCTTAACGAGCAATATCTCTATCATTCATATGGAAATTTAACTTTCCCAAATGTCATGGAGCCTGGAAGAGAGCAAATTTTTCAACCAAGTGCTTTAGACTATCCAATGAATGGAAATTTTGAAATTCCAAGGTCTGTTTATGACAGTTTACAGCATAATTTGGTTCCGACAGTTGGTTCATGTGCCATATCTATGCTGAAAGAGAACTCCTATCCTCAGGTGAGCCTCTTGCAATTTACGGTACATTCTTTAAGCATATAAATTTTAATATATTTTCTAGCTTGTTCTGGATCTGTCATTTACGCAAATTACATGTGTTTTGCAGCTCAAAAACTAGTTCAAGGATCAAGTCTAAGACTTGTTCAGATACAAATTTGCATTCAAGAAGTCCTCTAAATTTCTATATCGAAGACAATGTAAGTTCCCTAGCTCCAGAAACAGACCTCGCGCTCATTCAACTACATACAATATGTCAATAAGAATCTTTTATCTTATAATTTCCTCCCACATATTTTGGTTCATTTGTTACTTTGGAGTTTGGATAAACAAAAAAAATCTGAGAAAAGAAGGAAGCATATATTCAGTATGTAACAACAAATATTTGTATTGCTAAATGAAATTGTTTTTCTTTTTACTTAGAGTTACTCTTGAGAAGTCAATGGTACCAACATGGGACTATATAATTGATAAATTCCATTTCGACCCCCTGTACATTAAAGGTCCATTCCATTGTTTACAAATACAGCTCAAATTAACCTCAACCAAAGTTACATAGAAACACAAGTTAATAACTTTTGAAAGTCTGGATAATAGTGTTGTGCCAGGGGTCTGAAAGGTGCTGCACAAGGTTGTCAAATGGTCCTTTTCCAGTCACATTATGCTGCACAATAAATCCCAAGAATGCCAACATTGCCAGTCTTCCTGCAAAATTACATTACAATTGATTAGTAAATTATGATTTTTTCAGGATAATTTACGCCCAGATCCCCTTAGGTAAACCTTAGTTACCCAAAAAAAACTTATTGTTTTGGAAATTAAAAAAACACCCCATTCATAGGGGTGTTTTTGTAAGACATGCTAAACCAGAAGGGGTGTTTTAGTAATGCCATAAGGGGTGTTGTGGTAAAACATGCTAAACCAGAGGGGGTGGTTTTGTAATTTTCGAAACAATAGGGGTAGTCTTTACAAGTAGGGATTACTTGAGGAGGTTTGAGCATAAATTATCAAATTTTTTACTTAGCTAATAAAATGTTCATCAATTACTTACCATTGGCTATCTCCTTCTCCTTGGCCTCCAAAGTGGGGGCAAAATTCAAAGGGTTAAATATACCCCCCGGGTAACCAACTTCATTTGGAGGTAAACTGTAGGATTTGAAAATGGGATCTTGGTTTACACTTCCAGGGTTCTTAATGTCTTGCCACCTTCTGATCTCAACATAGTGGAAAAGAATGAACTCGATAACGAGAAGGGTCGATGACGAAGCAAAGTACTCGCCTTTTCCGGCATCATACCATTTAGGAACATTTATAATGCCAATTGACGTGAAAAATTCCGGCAACAACATCCCGGAAACACCCAACATTGCCCACCTGCCATTCACAAGTTCGGCCTGCACAAACCATTTCAAGTTTTCTGGATCTTCAGCAAGCCCCAGTGGATCAAATCCATTGTCACCAGGGAGACTGAACCACAAAATATATTAATTATTATTACTTGTAAAAACTTGAATAAATTATTCACGAGTAAAATGCAAAGATACCCTTTATATTATTTCTAATTGGCAGAATCCATCTGTAAAACATGTGATTTAAACTCAGACCCTCCGATGTTTACCGTAATTACAAAATATCCCTTGAAGTTGTGGGGGTGTTTAAGTACAGTCTCCTAGTAATTTCTAAAACGTCAGGGGGTTCCTTGAAAGACGACTAAACCTCATGGGATCAGGTCGTAAATCACCCTTGAAAACCCCTTGTGGGTTCCAAAATTACAAGCACACCCCTTACAGGTGAGTTTTTGTAAATATTTTCAAAAGTTTTAGCGGGTGTCCTTGTAAAGATTGTTGAAGCTAGGGGTGTTTAAGTACAATCTCTAAGTAATTTCTAAAACGTCGGGAGGTTCCTTGAAAGACGACCAAACCTCAAGGGTCAGGTCGTAAATCACCCTAGAAAAAACTCTATGTTAAATAAGTCAGAGGCATTCTTAACCCTTCCCAGGCTGCATTGTATTTTACTCGATTTAAGTACCATATTTAATCATGATTATGATTCACAGAGGAAGTGACAAATATACCTTAGATGCTATATTTCTTTTGAAAATAAAATGTAAAAACACAATTGTTAACTTGTAAGATAACCCCTATGCATTTTGCTGAATTACTAATAATGTCAATCAAGATTTTGCTAAGAGACATGCATACATACCTGCCATTAAGATAGCCAGGGGAGGCCAAGCCTGGTAGCCATTCACCTTTCTTGGCTTCAACTTTGAATGATTTGTAGGATGAAACTGCTTGTTTAATATAAACTTCTCTGTTTAATTTCCCGGAGGATCCGGTTAGGAAACGGGTTGGCCGGAAAACGGCGACAGAAGCTTGTGTAGTGACAGCTGCCATTGTTTCAAGAACAGATAGATTGGATCCTGAAAGAAAGTTGTGGTTGGTTTGCTGGCTTAAAAAAATTAATCTTTTGTGTGTGCATTTGTATTCCCTGTCAACGGCTCACTTGTGGTGCTGGTTTGAGGTTGGATATTGGCTGTTGGATAACTAGATTTTTTAGATCCAACGGCTGCAATTTGATTGAGAATTTTGGAGTAGCCAATGGGAGTTCATCACTCTTATCTTTATCTTGTTTAGCATATCCACGAATCTATTTCTTTGCTGCTGTTGGCCATATAAGATCACGGGGACCCGTTTATTGCTATGTGGCTTTAAGATAGATTAGGGCCGTCGATGGAGTAAATCTTAATCCGAATTCGATCAGAATGTGATTCGATTTATTTAATAAATAATTTGATACGAGTCAAATCTGAATATGAAAATTCATAATTCGATATATATGAAGCGAATATAGATTTAGGTCATTCCAATTTGTTAGAAATTCGAATACGATATTGTTTGCTCAAAATTGGTTTTGGTTGGTCTCGATGAATAAGGGCCTGTTTGTTTGACATTTGGGAGAGTAGTTTGTGAGAGTGGTGGGGGTTTGTGAAATAATCTCGATTTGCATAATGTTGTTTGTTTAGATTTTGGGAGAGTAGTTTGAGAAATAAAGTTGGTTTAGTTTTCTTGGTTCGTGGAATATGCAAGACTAATTCCATCAAATCGAGCTATAGAGGTCAGAGATGCAAATCATACCTTAGCATGAGAGATCGAATGCATAACCATACAAGTCCTACTTGAATACATTGATGCCCAATCTCAATTGTACTACATCTTGAATTGTTTTTTAGATATTAAACCATTGAGAACATATTCCATAAAAAGATGCACCATGTCTCGTATTTTCAACGATCTAGTTGCTTCATAAAGTACTTAATTGTATCAGAATGAATTAAAAATGACAATTCTAACAACACATTGTTTATGAATAAGACCGTTTACAATAGTAATTACAAGACGACTTGGATTGTTGGGCAGTACTCTAGCAAGAAGATATTCCATGTGTTATTTTATCTGCATGAGGGGTAACTTTGTTTTCTTATACAATTATTTTGACCCCAAATTCAAATTCAGGTGTCCCTGGCCCAAGGAGGCAAAAATGGCTATTCACAATTTAATGAAAAAGTAATATGCTTATTTTTATATTATAAGGGATTAATTGAATATTATATTTATCAAGAGTTAAATATAAATTAATCATCATTTCGCGGTTATACTTCTCGAAGCGCATATACAGTGAATAAGAACATCTACTGAGCTACGATTTTCAATGTCTTATCCATAAATAGTACTAGAAGAATTAAGATTACCATGAACTGAATGCACTTATTATCATTAAGAAATATTGAAGAAGACGATAATATCTACCTTTGGCAAAATGTATTAATTTGATTGTATAGATTAGTGGATATAAACCTAACTTTCTCTAGCAAATTCACGATACTATATTACTAAACTAATATTGATGACAAGTTTCATAATGAGTTTTTTTTTTCTAATTTAGCACTTAGGAAAATCACCACCTAAATATATTTAAGGAATTAATTTTATAGCACTTTATGTAACTACACCCTTGAAGTAATTTTTTTATTGGGAAGTAAAATGAAATTATTTTTTTAAAATTTTCCTTCTTTATTTACTGACCGGCAGCATTTAGGTGTCCAAATTTGCAACAACATTAAATAATTTTATTTCTGACATTTGCAAAGAAACAAAAATCCTACTTTGTGTGTCCAAGTTTTGAAATCTCATCCTAAGGCTAGTCGAGCATCTACACTTAGTCTAGGAGCAATTATTTTTCAAATAGGAATTATGAAAGCCAAAGAAGCAAAAAGCGTGTTTGCTATATCTCTCAAAGAAAGAGGGGACAATATTCGATGGGAAGAGAAAATGAAATATGTCTACTGCAGCGACAATTATATGGACTTTCTGTATGGTTCATGGTTAATGCAAAAAAGGAATTCACACATGGTGATTATAAATCAGCAATTAAATATACTGCAACTGTTTCTGAATTGCCTATAGAGTGTCAACAACTATATATGTTACTTGAAAGTTGCACACCACACCCAACAACGGGCAATGGCATTTATGAAAAGAATGATGTGTGTAAATTTGTGTCCAACAACAATTCACAAATTACTCCCCTTCTTATAAATTATTGATGAGAAAATTAATTAATAAAATTGAGAAGTGTAATGTCATTCTTATTTATGAATTATAAAATCTTTTCATTTATAATCATCATAATTATAGAAACTCATTAAATCATTTTAGCGATGAATTTTTCGACGAAATTTAGCAATAGAGAATAGTCGTTCTTTTAAGTCAGAATTAGTAAAGGAATTAAGATCCATCGCTAAATTTTGTCGCTCAAACAATTTTTCTAGTAGTGTTGGGTTGATGAAGCAGCCCAATTAATTAGAATTCCAGATAAACAATGCAATCTAGCATCTAGGTCTAATTTGCTAGTTTATGATCCACATATTACGTCGTCATAAATGGATTACATTTGGTTTTTACCTCTTCAAAGTTCAAACTAACATGAGCTAGATAGATTTGTTATACATTTTACTATCCCACCTTTTGCGTGAATTTAAAATATACTAGGAAAATGTACGTACATTGTATGTGTCCAGTTAATTTCATGAATATTTTTTATAAATTAGAGTAAAAATAATTTTATCATGTCATAAAATAGAACAAATTAACATGTTTTCACCTAATTAATTCATTAGTTTAATTCATTTTTCACCAGTTTAACCTGTTTTTAACCGATTTTATTTACTTTTACCAGTTTAATATTTTTTTTACTATTTACCCAATTTTTACAGTTATAACTTATTTTTACTGTTTTTACGATTTATTCCTTTTGTTTTTTCCATTTTAAAACATTTTCCTACCGGTTTAACCTTATCTTTATTTACTGATTTTCAATCGTTTTTATCATATTAGCCCATTTTCACATATTTCAAACATTTTTTTCATTGATTTCGCATGTTCATTTGACCAATTTCACCTGAATTTTCATTGATTTGACACGTTTTCACCGACTTTATTCAATTTTTCACCGATTTAACCTGTTCATTTGACCAATTTCACCTGAATTTTCATTGATTTGACACGTTTTGACCGACTTTATTCAATTTTTCACCGATTTAACCTGGTTTTCACTAATGTTGTTGTTTCATCGGTTTCATCCTATTTTCACGAATTTTCATCAATTTCACATGTATTTATCCTATTTTTGGACCATGATTAACAATAATCTCGACAATCAGATGAATTCAAACTGCACCACTACTATATTTCATTACCAACTTGGTCTTCAATGTAACTTTCCACAAGAAATCAACTTCCAATTTCACCTTCTTTAATCATATATTGAATTATGGCCAGTTGAAATATAACATACCGTAACCAAGATTTTTCAGAAGAGATATCGTAGCCAAGTTATCTGGTAAAATTCTTTTGAATCATATAAACTTTCATATTATATTATTAGGCTTGCTGAAATATAACATAGTGCCGCGTGAATAAATTTGTGTGTTCTTATTTTATTGATTCCATTGTTAATCCACACCATGATTAACAATAATCTAGACAATTAATACAGTGGGTACAATGCAATTAATTCAAAAAATAAACGTCTATAACAAAACGTGAAATAAACAACATTGGAAAGTAATGAGTTCTATTTAAAAAATCAAATGAGTCATTCTAAATCATCTTCCATATGTCCTCCATTGAATAAGGGCTAGGCAGTAGCATCGGCGAAGAGAAATCTTGAGTGCATAGGTTGTTTGAGCCAACCCCAATATCAACAAATTCTTCAATATCACCATCAAACAAATATGATATGTCAATCAAATCGTCATTATTGTTTTCTTGGACATTAATATTAACTCCAAACGAATCTCCTTGTTGTGTCATATTGAATGTCGATAGAGACCAAGGTGAACCATTATTCGTATTTTCTTCTTCCTTATAAACGATACAAGATTTCTTTAAACATACACCCTCGTCTTCTTCCGAACTTTGCGACTTTCTCTTCTTTCCGGATTCCAACGGATAACGATCTCTTGTTATTCTACAAATCACATAATGATTATTATTCTTCATTGCCTTGTTGATTTCTTCGGGCAATGATAATTCATGCATTATCCATCGCCCTTTCTCCTTAGCCTCGGACTTGAATTCTTTAGTTGTCTTGAAAGTGAACGCCCTTTTTTGACCTATAATAGCCCCACTTCGATTTGTCACATCTTGAGTCAAAGATTTACCTTCCCATGTTCCACAACCCGCGGTTCGAGAAATTCTTTTGGAATTAGAATTTTCCCCAATTTTTAAAAGCCTACACAACACAAATACAACGTTCTTCTCCGCACCCTCACAATTGTTCCATAACTCATCCCCTTCGGGAAAAATTTCCCATGGCGTTCCTTTTTCTCCGTAGACTTGTCTTTCAACTATACGGTCACATGGCAAGGGAACTCCCGTCACCTTCTTCATAAGATAGTACATAATAAGTTCTTCGTCGGTCGGGTTGAAACGAACACCTGCCGGTGGTATGAATTGAGTGACAAACATTATTGAAATTTTGTATTACTTCAATTCAATATCTCAAGTTCTTAATTGATTTTTGTAGTACTTTATCACTCTCAATTTTGTGTTATAAACCCTACTTTACGTTCTTACGTATATATAGATGTTAGGTTCCAAGAAGATAGGATCAATTTATAGTGAGTAAAATTTGCAATTCTATGCTAATCCTAACAGCTTGGTAGCTTCCACCTATGTTCCTTCACGTACTTTCACATGTACTAACAGATAATGCTTTCGGAATAACTAAAAAGTTAGCTTACTTTTAAATCAAGTTTTAGCTCCAAAGCTAGGCTACTCACCTTACGGTTAATGTTCGAAGTATATATATGACATTATCTATTATCACCTCATGTCTAATTTAAATTAGGCCTAAACTCATCTTCTTATTTACCGAATAATATCTTATCTAAGTATATATAAAAGTCATTGGCACTTAACAATTATTTTTAATCTACTAAGAAAGTGCTCTAGTTAATTTCAAGGATATTTTTTTATAAATTAGAGTAAAAATAATTTTATCATGTCATAAAATAGAACAAATTAACTTGGTTTCATCTAATTAATTCATTAGTTTAATTCATTTTTCACTGGTTTAACCTGTTTTTAACCGATTTTATTCACTTTTACCAGTTTAATGTTTTTTTTACTGTTTACCAATTTTATCAGTTATAACTTATTTTCACTGTTTTTACGATTTTTTCCTTTTGTTTTCTCCGTTTTAAACCATTTTTCTACCGGCTTCACCTTAATTATTTTTTCTGTTAATCCTTATCTTTATTTACCGATTTCACTCGTTTTTATCATATTAATTCATTTTCACTTATTTCGCACACTTTTACCCATGATTTCACATGTTCATTTGACAAATTTCACCTGAATTTTTATTGATTTGACACGTTTTCACCGACTTTATTTAATTTTTCACCGATTTAATCTGGTTTTCACTATGTTGTTGTTTCACCGGTTTCATCCTATTTTCACAAATTTTCATTAATTTCACATGTATTTATCGATTTATGGAGCACTTTTTTATCGGTTTCAATCAAGTTTTCACCAACTTGGTCAGTGTTCACCAATTTCACATGTTTTCAATAATTTCATAGATTTTGTTTTTTAAACGATTTCACCCGTTTTCACGAAAAAAATTTCATGAAAATTCGAGATTGTGCATGTCTTGATATTATTGAATATTTTTATATTTTTCTAATCTAGCCACCGTAAAATTACATAATTAGTCAAGTCATAAGAAATTTTTATTCTTTCATAGTAAGATGCAATTTTTATTTGTTTGTAACATAATGATATTTAAGAGAATTTCATGTTAAATTTTTATATTTAGAGTGTTTATGACTTTGTTGTAATAAATATTTAAATTAATATTTTCTTACTTTAATAAATAATAATTTTTATATATTTTTTAGGGGCTCTTTAAAATAACAATGTTTTTTTATGGTTAGTTTTTATTTATTATAAGAGAAGATTAAAATTACAAAAATTGATGTAAGAGAGAATTTATAAATTTTAGGAGTTTATGTAGGAGATAAATATAATAAGACTTCATGTCTAAATATACATCTTCAATTACTTTTAGTCTTTTATATATTTACCATTTAATTAAATATCACTTTAGGACTATTTTAATCTGTAAATAAAATTAAAAAATATTCATATTTTTATAATATTATAATAATAGTAGAGATAGAGAAGAAGAGAAGAGATAGAAATAGAAATATATATATATGGTGAAAAGGAAATAAAAACAAAGAGCAATGCGCCTTGGTTAAAATGCAAAAATGCTCCGGTCCCCACTCAACTTGTCTCTGTCGTAAATGATCTGCACAAAATCAACTAACGATTTTGCTGTGTGCGGAACTTATTTCAATATTTTCACTCTCATGCCCATAGATACGCACACAAGGGAAAATTCTAGTCCACCGTCTGTTTTAAATTGTAATTTCACCCAACCAACTACTTCCTTCATTTTTTTTATTTGTTGTTTTAGAGAATTCCACACAGATTAAGAAACATAATAAATAGTTTTTTTTTAATGTAAAAATTCCAAAACACCCTTTTAATCAAATAATCACATTAATAATTAGCATTAATTACAAGCATTAACAAGCAGGGTAAAATTTGTAGAAAAAAAAAATTAATTTTACATTGAACTCCTAAAACGATAATTAAAAGTAAACAATTTTTTTTTTGTCAAAGCGACAAATAAAAAAATAGAGGGAGTATAATTTAGTTATATTTAAACACCTTTCGTGGTCAGTAATTATATTGAAATTTATAAGGAAATATGTGTATTTAAGAATTTAGTTGGGCTTGTCTATGTACTTAACACTGGCTTCGTACCTAGGGAATAATTAGTAGGAATTGTTTTAAAAGAAAATTCTTATAGGTTTGAAAAGTTGTCTAGACTTTGAGATTAGAAATTTTTCACATCATCAATCTTAAAAGTATGATTTTACCATAATTAACGATGTGATGAATTTCTAAATGGTTTAGAATTTTTTTTCTTAGACTTGATTTGATAAGAATTTTCCTTTTCTAGACAGTTGGTTATCTTTTTTTACATAAATTATTTTTATGTTTCTAAAAAATATTCAAGTTTTAGATCTGATTTAATTTTTCTCGAGATGGATTATACATATTATGTGAAAACCTTTTTCACAAAGATTCCAACCTGAATGTGTCACATTATGACCCATATTCAATGACCTAAGATGATGTAAACACATAGAGGACGATAAACCACCTCATTAAGTAGTAAAACCACTTCATTGCAGAACAAAATTAACGCACATTTAATTAACAAATTAACCCCTCTCAACAAATTAATCGTATTTATTTCATTCTCTTGCAGATCTTTAACTTGTCAGGATCTATTGCTTTCTTCTTTTTCCTTTTTAGTTTCTTTTGATTTTTTCTCTAATTCATTTTTTTTATCTTTTCCTAATTCTCATAATTCTTATTCATTTTCATTAAATTTCAACAAGCATAAGATATTCTATATCTTAATAAGAAAATAATTGACATGTTTATGATCGAACAACATAAAATATCGAATAATCTTTAGCAATACGTAAACTTGACAGCACTCGAATATGTAAATGACAAGACAATTATAAAACTGTTATATATACTTTGTAGAACGAGATTGATGAATAAATATGAACAAATTTGTAAAAAATAAATGGCTTAGAATTAATTAACGAATTGATCTAGTGTACGATACTAATTCCCACAATACAATGAACTAATTAAGTTTTGAATTAATTTTCATTAAAAGAGGTTCTCAATCACACAATATATCTTCTAGTCATTAACTAACACTTGAATAGCCTCGAACTTGCAATAAAATTAAAGAAAGCGCTACAAAATTTCTAGTCATATTTACTATTTAGAACAAAATTACAAAAATTAACGAGAAAAAAATAGAATTAGCCATGCAGAGTTCGGAAGCCACGTGGTTTAATGCAAAATATTGGCCACACCTGGTCAAACCTTGCCACCACGCTCCAAAATCGTGAACTATGTGACAATACCCCACCTACACCCCCCCCACCCCCCTCTCCCTTCAAGCATCTATAAATTATGGCCTCTATCCTTCCCATTTTCATGACATATCCCTACTCATTCATCCTCCCCTACACTCGCACAAACATTAATTAGTCATATATTCATTAAGGAGAAATAAATTTCAAATTTATTTTCATTTTGCCGCTAGGTAGTTAAATCATGTCATATAGTGGGCACACACTATTCCTTGTTTGTTTCTGCACCCTGTTGTCACTCTCACGTGGCTATGAACAAGGATGGAATGAAGCTCATGCTACTTTCTATGGAGGCGGTGATGCTTCCGGCACTATGGGTATGTCTTATGAATATGTAAATTTACAAAAATAATACTTGCTTCATCCTTTAAATTTTATTCTCATTTTCTTTTGTGTAATGTCACTATAATCTTTATTTTATAAATGAGATTATTATCTTAAAATCACTTTATCAGAAAACTAGTTTCAAGGACATAAATATATATGTAATTCGATTATTTTATTTTTATTTTTTCATCTCTTATATATCTAACCAATTTATTAACTATAATTAATTTGTAGTATTTTTTTTTTTATTGTATTTGGATGAAGGTGGGGCTTGTGGGTATGGTAATTTATACAGTGAAGGGTACGGTACAAACACAGCAGCATTGAGTACAACACTCTTCAACAATGGACAGAGTTGTGGAGCTTGTTTTGAGCTTAGATGTGTAGATGACCAGAAGTGGTGCCTCCAAAATTCAATTGTGGTCACAGCTACCAATTTCTGCCCTCCAAACAGTAACGGTGGGTGGTGCAACCCACCAAACCAACATTTCGACCTTTCTCAACCTGTCTTCCAACAAATCGCCAAATATGAAGCTGGAATTGTACCTGTTCATTACCGAAGGTAAATATATATGTAATTTCAATAAATATAAGTATTCTTGATTTCATTTTTGTCTCTCTTATCACCCCTACACTCACATGCACCCACCAACTAACTTGTGTATTTTTTTACCAGCATAAATGCAAATATTTCTTAAGCCTACAATTCATGTTTTTCATCGAGATCTAAAATTTTAGGCGTTGTTTAGTTCTTGAATTTTATTGATGGAAATGGCTGAGAAAATGAAAATAAACAAAAAAATAAAGCACACATTTTACACTGGTTGATGCATAAAAAAATATTTTGC
The DNA here is from genome assembly GCA_034814905.1 of Penstemon davidsonii. NCBI lineage: Eukaryota > Viridiplantae > Streptophyta > Magnoliopsida > Lamiales > Plantaginaceae > Penstemon > Penstemon davidsonii. The sequence continues at coordinate 30,431,041 of JAYDYQ010002533.1, read as the reverse complement.
TAGTGTTTAACTCGAATAAAATTCAAGAAGTAATAGTAACCTAAATTAAGTCCACGAACTAGTCACTGCAAAGTATCGAATTCAAGTTTCGGTTGGAAAAGCTTCCCTCGAAAGGGATAAAACCTTGAGAAAAAGAAAAAAAAATAGTCCACGAAAACGCAACCTTATATATATTCCTTCAGTCCTTTTATGTTTACTTCATTTCCATTTTGGGGTGTCCAAAATCAATACTCACTTTTTTAAAATGGAACTTTTTTTTATGTTTGCTTCATTTCCTTTTTGGGATGTCCAAAATCAATACTCACTTTTCTAAAATGGAACTATTTTTTATTTTTTATTTTTGAAAATGCTCTTTCACATGAAGTAATGATTTGAAACCACTATTTATCTACTCCTTTTTTTAAGGGCATTAAAGTAAAAATGCCTAAAAAATTAAGCTTTTTAACTCCTTTTTAATTGTGTCAATTCTAAAGCGAAAAATTAAATTACGGAAGGAGTAAATGTTTTGAATCCATTATATATATATGACTACAAAAGATGTGAAGATATTGTCCCAACTAAAATTCGCAATTCATTTACTATAATATACTTTTTGTTTCAACCACGGAACAATATTTGAATTGATAATCATATTAATATGACGTGATTAATTATTAATTTCATCATGTTATTATATGCATAGGGTGCCGTGCCAAAAGAGGGGAGGCATCAAGTTCACCATAAATGGTCACTCCTACTTCAATCTGGTCCTAATTACCAATGTTGGAGGCGCGGGCGATGTTCAATCCCTTTCAATAAAGGGATCAAAGACTAATTGGCAACCAATGTCTCGAAACTGGGGCCAAAATTGGCAAAGCAACTCTAATCTCGATGGCCAAGCCCTTTCGTTCAAGGTCACCACGAGCGATGGTCGCACGGTTATATGCAACAATGTAATCCCCGACGGATGGTCCTTCGGTCAAACCTTTATCGGCGCACAATTCAACTAAACAATCTTGAGATTATTGCAGCAACATTTTTAGATAATATTTAATTTTGCATTAGTGTAGATTTGGTAATTAGAAAATGGGGAGAGCTTATTTTATTTGAAGAGGCTCTAGTTAACCATTTTTAAGTGTAGTACTAGCTAGTCATGCATGGTTTGAAGTGTTCTGTCTTTGTCTTTTTGAGTAAAGACAGAATTTGGCTGTGGTCAGGTTTTTCAACACTACCCGCCATTAATTTAATTTACTTCATGGAGTGGTAATATTTTATTGTTCAGTTTTTCTTTATTGGGAAAAGCAGTTTGCTATTGTGTTGAATTTGATGGAGTTCTGTCCCTGTCCTCGATTGTAGTGTTGGTTCTGAACTTCTGAATTCTGATATTTTGTTGTAAACCGTTAATGTGGTCTTTATTTTACTATAATTTTATCTCTCGAGAATAATAAATGAATCATTTTTAGCACTTCCTAAATTCTTTAATTCAGCTTTCATTTTCTTCTTCATTGTCTCAAAATAAGATTTTTTTTGGAAATTTACATAGACACCCCCGACAAATACTCTAATTATAAAGAGCTAGCGTTGTTTAAAAAATTACCTAGACACCCATTGGCTTCACGGTCGTTAGTCAATAATAACGAAAGTCGAGAAATGTCTAAAACGTTGTTAATTATTTTCAATATTTACACAAAATTTAAAATAAAAAAAAAAAACTAATTCACAAACTCTACCCAGTTGATCACTCCCCTCTATCACCAAATTGCATGCGCTGGTCGCAGAGTTGCAATATGCGACGTCGTTCTCGAAGATGCACGAATGTTTTTTTTTTGGGGTTGGACGGGCTGGGACAGGGGCATACCGCTTCATGAGCTGGGGAATACGGTTGCTCTCCCAATAATAATCTTGACCAAATATATTTATACGGTATTTGTCAAAAATTTTCAAAAGCAGCCAATAGAACAATCATTGGAGTATTGCATTTTTAACATGAGGCTCAAGATCGAGTACCCTAAGCTTCATTGTTCCTTTTTTTTAGGTATAAGCTATTTTTCTTTCTTTTTTCCACAATATTAATATATGAATCAATATATAAACATTAATATGGTCATATGTACTAACATTAATGTAAATATTTTTATATTAATAATTTATTAGTGTCTTAGTTATAATCATTATAGTTTATTATAATTTTTTTGATTTTATAAAATGCGCTACAGTAAAAAAAGTTTTAATCTTAATTTTGGTAATTTTATAGTTTTTTTTTTTAGAGAACTGGATTTATGTCGTAAAAATGTTTTTGTATTTTAAGATTACTCAATATCTTGAATCATTTGTTGAGTGATACTCTTTTAAAAGAAATTGTTACTATATTTATGCACCACTTAGTAGATAAATGTACAACATTACTTATTTTCATTTAGTTGCCATTTTATCACAATAACATAAAATATCGAGTTTGCTATTAGAAAAATCTTGAACCCCCAATTGCCATTTTATCACAATAAAATAAAATATCGAGTTTGCTATTAGAAAAATCTTGAACCCCCAACCAAAACCCTCTAGGTCCGTCCCTAGGTAGGGTGGAGATGGGAAGAGGAGGAATGGGGGAAAGGGCAGGGTGGGTTTGGGTTTGAATTGTTTTTTTTTTAATATATAAAAAAATAGATATAAATACAAAATTTTATTATGAAATTTTATTTTACTTTTGTACTTAAAAAATATAATTAGATATTCATTTGGTTAGGTAATTAAAATAAATTTATTAAATCTTATATGGGTTTGTTTTATTTTTGTAAAAGAAATAGTAATTTATGCTATTGTATAAAATGGGTTTCTTTTATACTTGTAAACATTTATTAGGTGCAAATTACAATTTTATATTATTGTACAAAAATTAATTTAACTTTTAAAGTAATTTTGAATTACATTTATTATTTTATTTTATGAAAATATTTTTAATATGTATTACAAAAACATCCCCTAAACTATTAATATTGAACCCCAAGTTGACCGAGGGTAAATTTGAAAAAAATATTAAAAAGTTTAAATAAACGTCATCATAAACCGTCCGAAATTAATGACATAAGGAATGTTCTTGTAGCATGGTTTTATCTTAGGGGTGTCTTGGAGGAAATCCCGTGAGAAAATTATTTCTTGAACATAAGTTTCCAGACCTCAGTTCTATTAATCACATGAGCAAATCGACAGTATCCAAATTAAAAATGTATTTGCATCTATTTTGTTATTTTTACTTGCGTTGCAAGTGCTTTTGGTGGATACAAATTACGATTTACGAAGTATAAATGATACGTTAACTTTGTTAAACTTGTAGAATAAGTATATCCTATGACAGGTATATAAACTTTGTTAAGCAACTTGCTATCTCCTCATTTACAAAATAATTACTCTAAACAACCATACCACTATACTAATTATGAAAATAATGTATGACTAAAGCTCGATTAAATTTAACACAAAGAAAGTTAAAATTAATTAAGCGTATTTGAAATAATATAAGATTATAAGTTAACATTGAAAGAGGAAAGATAAATGAGGAAATGGTGTATAGAAATATGCAATAGTAACTATACCCTCTTTTGTCATATTTCAAATTTTATATCATTCCATTATACAGTTGTACAAAAGCATATCTGCAATAAAAATAAGAAATGATACCTAATTAATTACCTCTACATAACAAATCCCTATTTTCTTGTTGCTTGAATATAAATTATTCAATTAAATATAATAATATCAGACAAGCATGTTTGATATCAGTGGGAATTCTAAAGATTTCCCGGGGGAAAAGGAAAAATAGAGATGTCTCCTACATTACACATAATATGTGGAAGTATCGACGTAATTTCATAGAGTCATTTGATCTGAATGCTACATGAAGAACATAAGCCAGATGAAATGCTTAAAATTTAACTCTACCTAACATAACTTAAAAGACTAACAAAGACGAGCTCCAATGATTCAACTTAAAAGACAACATTAGCCAATAATCAAAAGCAATGAAAACACTTGCAACCCCCAACTGAATGGTTTAACATAAAAGACAACATTATCTTGGACAATGAAAACAATTAAACATTTGCTGCTCAAAGATCAGTTCCCATTACATATTTACATGAACAAAAGAAACATAAACTCCTTTTGAGTTTCATATAAAATGATTAGAACAGAACATCACAACGTCTGTGTATAAAGAAATGAGAAAATTGGGATAGCATGTAATGTAGCCCCTGATTCGACTATAAAAACATTGGTTGCCACATACTTTGCACTTCATCCGTGTGCGCAACAATAGCAGCACCACGCTCTAGCAACTCATCCTTTTATTCGATATGGCAGCAAGATGAAGAACTTTTACCTGTAAAACAGAAAATAGAACTATATAAACATAAATTAAAAGAAAATCAAGGAAAAAAACTTCAACATATATATACTTCTGAGATCCAACCTTAAGAATGTCATCAATACAAAGTACACAAACATGTTATATAAAGAGAAAAACAAAATGATTGGAGCGTGCGAGGAAGGCTCCATGGCTCTGCAAGATGGGTATGTCTCCATTTGCGAATGAAACAACAGAGCTATTCATTCACTGATACGTGGCGTGGCCTAATTAAGAGAACTGTTCAGGCGCTTCAATTCAAGCAGGTGGAGTTTGTATTAAAAAGGAAAGAACAATGTGCTATAACCTGGAGCATCACTCCCAAAAGTGAAATTGTTGTGGCTAACTTGAAATCGAGATCAGTTAATGAATCAATAAATCTCTACAATAATTCTACCCAACAAGGTCCAACTATATAGGTAATCTTCTTTCCCCAATTGGATAAAATGTGATACTCAAGATCTACCTAAGAGGGGGGGTGAATTAGGTTTATAAAACTTTTTCAAAGTTTATTTGTTCAGTTTCGTTCCATAAGAAATTAGTTATATGTTCCAGTGAAAACAGTTTTACGTTCCAGAAGCTTAAGAACAATGTTCCAGTAGAAAAGTAAATTGAGACGACAAAAATTAAGGGCGAAAAAGTAAATAAACGCAGTCACCGATTTATAGTGGTTCGCGCCCAAATGACCTACTTCCACTTTTCCAGCACCCCTGGAAAATTCACTATAAACGTGGCTTGCAGGACGAACCTTCGCCACTCGAGATTACAAGTTACAAACTTTCTCTCGATTTAATTCGAGCTTGTTAGGACAAACCTATGGCTCCAAAACCCGTGCTTACTAGGTCACTACCTATCGCACAAACACAGTGCTTGCTAGAACTCTTGGCCCTATTGCACTAACGAGCTTAAAAGTTAACAACTTTCGCTCAAACAAATTGTAAATGATTTTGATTACAAAAGATGCTCCTATGTGAGCTAATTTTTGACAAACTAAACACACTCTTTTTTCCTTCTAATCACTCAAAGTAATTTCAAGATTTTAAGAGCAAGAAGAAAATGTTTTTAAAGCTTTTGAGAAAAACAATTTTTGCAAGACTAAAGTGCACTCAAAAGTTTAGCTTAGAGAAATGATTTTAGCAAAATGAATTTTCAGAATTGTTGTGGTGTGTTTTGGTCGATGAAGAAGGCTCCTATTTATAGGTGAGTGGTGTTTGTTCAATAGGGAAAGATTTTTTATACTCAAAAAATATTTTGTCACTTTTAAAATTATTTTGCAAGATTTAAGCATGTGACAAGTCTTCAATATTTAAAATGAATGTGGACAAGTTTTAATAAAAGATGAAGACTAAATCTTTCCTATAAAAATGATTTGGAGAATATTTTCAAAAGATCAAATAGACAAGGTAAGATTTTAGCTAGGGATTTTTAGAGACAAGTTTACTTTCTAGCTAAGTCAAATCATTTGAGAAAATCTTTCCTTAAAAGTTTGCTTGTAAGAGAATGCAATTTTAATAGCCAAAATTGAAATTAAATTTTCAGAAATCATTTGACTTAATTAAAAGAACAATTCTCGGCTCATTTGAAAAAGGAAGAAAAGCAACTTTAGTTCAAAAGATTTAGGAAAGGGCTGAAGTGTTTGGGCCAAAAACGTTTTTAAAAAATTGTTTGGGCTAAGAATTTTCTTGCTCTTTTAATCAAATGAAATTACTTACTAAGTTGACCACAATTTTCTTGAATAAAAAATTGGGCCCTTCAGGGGTGCTAGGGGCTTCGAGCTTGTCCTTCAATCATTATGGCCTTTCTTTCCCAATTGGGCTTCTCTTGAAATATCTTCCAATTACGTATAAGCCTTTCTTAAAAATAAATTCTTCTTCATTGTTGGGCAATCTTGCTTGAGCCTTTTATCCTTGATTGATCAATTTCTCGTAAACGAGTCTTCCTTCAAATAATGAGTTTCTTAATAATTCCTGTTAAGATTAAACTCAAGAACCAAGCTCAAATATCAAGTTGTTTGTTAATCATTAATTATTCGGCTAACAAAATCAATTCCATGGTGTCAATGATAAATTTAATGTTCAGGTTTTACTTTCACAAAATAAAAGAACTACGGAAAGAGACCGTTTTTTGCAGCCTACCAAGACCAAATAAGATTTATTAACTCTACTTGACATCGTGATGAGTAATATTACCATTCCATGTAATAAATACGAAAAAGTAAGGTGAAATGGAGTTTTAAATTATGGAGAAACAACCAGACTTCACATTTTTATGTGAGTAAATAAATAATAAAACAACTTAAACGGAAGGACAAGGACGTGTTACTCACATTGATGGTACAATATACTCTTGTTCAATATTGAACAAGAGTATATTGTACCATCAATGTGAGAGATATAATCATCCATGGCGTAGATATCAAAATATAAGCTTTCCATCACCAACACTTGAAGTCTAACAAATTATTACAACCCAAGTAGTCCGCTTATTTGCACATAAAAATAATTTTGAAATATAAATTTAAAATTAAGTTAAAAATACACAAAAGAAAAGATGAGAATTCAGCCTAAGCAAGCATATTTACTATGAGAGCTGCCCACTGATAACAAAGAAAATTCCTTCTGCAACATCCTAAATTGAGGCCAAGTAGCATATTTATTACGAGAAAAAATACAAACCACATATACCACCGTAAAAGATAAAATTCCTTCTGCAACATGATTAAGACATGTAACAAAAAAAAGGTCATAACGATGCAAAATATCTAATAAAGAACCTAAACAACCTCGATCAGTTAGTACAAGAGTAATCTGATACGATACAACCAATTTTTTTTTGAGAATCTAGACGTATGAAACTCCACGGTACAACTTCTAAAAAATTGGTATTAAAGTTTATTAGTAAAGATCAACTGTATTCAGATTGGAATTATATTTCCATCTATATTGTTAATTTATACTTGAAAATACTTTTAGTTGATTCAAAGTCATGAAATATTAAATTTTTTCCTAAACTTGTCGAATAATTGTATCCATTGACAACTATATAAAGCTCAACATCTTCTTTTTCAAATCTATTTATCTATATTGTTTTATTAAAAATCATAGAATGGACATATTTTTCCTTTCTGAACATTTCTCTATGTTTATATCGAAATATTGTTTTGAGTTGAATTCAAGCAAAAAATGAGTTCGAATGCTTTTATTTCCTACCCTACCTCACATATTTAATGCAAAGTTAAAGAATTTTGTCAAATATAAAGTAGTTACCAACCAAAAGAAGTGAAATAAGTATATACAATCACTAATCAATGGCAACTCTAATGATTACATACAACAACATTAATTTGCTGCTTTTCAAATTATGTATGTATAACGGAAATTACATTAAAAGTTTTTTTTTTTTTGGTGAGGTGGTGTAATAAGTAATTTTAAACATTTATTGCACTATAATTGCACTATTTCCACTTCATAAAGAAACATCTGCCTATCACTACGTAGTACTAATTTTCTTTTATAAATTTATTGTAGATGCATTTCTATATATCATATATATGATAAATAATCATATGATATGTGATGTAAACAATTTTGTCGAGATTATCTTACGAGTTGGTGAGTATACTTTTAGATGAATTCATAACCAACGATAGATATAAACCCAACTATTTTTCTCAAAACATCTGTTACAAAAAATTAAATAGATTAAAATTTTATTGTTTTAAAATAAATGTAAATAATAAAAAGGTAATTAGACAAGTAGAAGAAAAGCTTTTTATTTTCATTCATCATCAATATTTCAGTTTATACAAGTTTATTCATATCTCTTTAATTATTATGGTTACCTATTTTTTTATTAGTAGGATTCAACTATATTTCATTCAACAAGTGGAACCATCATATTGAATGACTTCTTTCTCCTCTCAAAGTAAACAAAGTCTTGTAATAAATATATCACCAACCATCTCTACTATTAAAGAAATAAGATTTTACCACTTTAGTCACATCTCCTTGGTTTTAACGTGAAACACATTTTGTGAAATTTCTCATAAGAAAAAAATTGTGGTCAATTCCAGAAGTATGAGCACTTCAAACATTGAACTCGTTCAGAAGGTATGCAAGTCTTTCATTTGTAGTTTTTCTTTAACAAATTTAAAACATTACACCATCCTCTATAAAATATGATTGAACACCATTTATAGTGAATAATTCTATAATTGGTATCAATTATTTGCATGTCTTACATCTTATAAGAGTGATTTGATGATGATTTGCTTTTTCTAAAAAATTCTAAAGTAAAGAAAGAAAACGACAACATTAAATTCAAAAAATTATGATCTAGTGTTGTAAAAGTACATTTGTGTTTCCAGATACTTAAATTTGGTTTAAATTTGAGCTCTATTTTGTTGTCTAGGGAATATGTCTTTTAGGGGGTTTTCGGGAAGAAGCATAGGGCATACATTCTATCAAAAATGTAACACTCACTAAAATTGTATCTAAATTATAATGCATATAATATTACTTTCCAGTCTTTAGAACCGCCATGTTCAAGTACTTAACTAAAGTATAGTTACAAGTTTAAGCCTCTAAACAAGTCTCCGAATCTATATCCAAAATTCATGAGTAGAAATTTATTTCAGCAAATGATGCACTCCTCCAAACATATGCATCAAAATATTGGAAATATTTATTCTTATTCAAAATTATTAGAAAATATATAACCTTAAATTGAAAAATAAATGTTTTTCGATACCAAGTAAATGAAATTAAATAAGTATTTATAGTTCAATATCTGTTGGATGAAGATGAAGACCTTAAAGTGAAGGGAGGTTTTGATGATTTCCAAAGTCATCAGCTAAGTGGAAGCTTAGTACAAACCTTAGAAGATATTTGACCAAGTATGAAGTTATTCAGACAAGTCAAATATGGTCCAGAAGACTACTGATCTATTGCTGAAGAAGAAATCAGACTGGTGGACTATCAGCCGACTCAATCAGATTAGTTCAAGTTTGGGATCAGCCGAGTATACATCAGACGAGTGACTTCAATCAGCAGAGTGGAAGTGGATCAAGAAGTTAGTGCAACGGTAATAAATGCACTTGGAGTAATAAATGCTGAAGAGGAAGGGTATTTATGACAAATGATTGAAGAGAAACCTCGTATCAGCTTGGTGCATTTAATGCGGACTGACAGAAGGTACAACAGAGTGTACAGTGTTCAGTCGCAGGTAGCCGTTTCTGCAGAAAGGACCAGTACTCGATGATTTGGACACCTGTCGATCTCTCAACGGGCAGATTTTCAAATCTCAAGTATAAATAGTTCAGTTCATGAGTTGAAGAAATATACAACACAAGAGACAACACACTTTGAGAGCAAAAATCTGAAGCAGAATTCTTCTAAGTCTCAAACTCAAGAACAGAGCACTCATCAGCCGAGTCATTTGTTGACGAAGCAGAAAAGAGAGAAAACAAAATATACACATAAATCTGAGTGATTTGTTTGAATCGTGTTGTGAGGAGCTGTTATCCATCTTTGTGAGTGATAAAGCTTCGTAGAATAGGAGTTTCTTTGTGATTTCCTATTGTGAACTTACGGCCATATCATTTGTTGTTTGGCGTAAGCATTGTATACTGTAATCTGTGTGATTTAGTATAACCCAAGATCTGAGTGATTTGGAAGAGTGGACTAAAGGATTTATATCCATATAACCACTATAAAAATCCTTTGTGTTTTTAACTTGCATTATTTTCTGCATATTTGAAAGAACAGTTTTAAAACACTTAAAAGGTTAACTGCTGAAAAGTTTTAAAAAGGAGTTTGTTAAAACTGGGGATAAAACTTTTTCTAAGTTAAAGAAAACTACTTGTGAAAAACACTTGATAAATCCGCTGCAAGTTAGTTTATTTTGAAACTCTGATTTTGTTAAAATCAGCTGAGTGAAATCAGAAGAGTGGTCAACTCTGCTGTTCAAAGCCTTGTGCTAGATCAGCTTAGTCTGCTTACTGTTCTCGATCAGCTTAGTCTGCTGAATAGAAAAGTTAGAGAATTTTTAAAAGGTAAATTTTAAAGAGGTCTATTCACCCCCCCCCCCCCTCTAGACCTCATCTGACCACTTGGGACCAACAAGTGGTATCAGAGCAGGTGGTTCATCTGAATCATTTGCCTGATCAACGAGCTTGATCCTTAAGTGTCTTTCAAAGGTTTTCAAAAGTTTTCAAAAGAGCATCTTTTTGAAAAACAAAACTTTTTGAAAAATGGATTGCATTAGCCTTGTTCCCCACATAGGCGGTATGAGCTTTGAGGACTGGAAGATACGCATGGAAATTTTCCTTGCTGCTTACAATGACAATATGTACAGATGCATAACTCAAGGTCCAATAAAAGTTACCAAGAAAATCATGGTTGATGGCGTAGAAAAGGTCGTTGAAAAAGACGTTGAAGAAATGACACCTGATGAAATCAAGCTGAATAATCTTGATAAGGTTGGAATCTTTATCATGACCAAGGCTCTGGACAATGAAAGGTTTGACAAGGTCAAACATTGCAAAACATCTAAGGAGATGTGGGACAAAGTCCGTGACATGAGCGAAGGAAACGAGTCCATCAAAGAACACAATCTGAGTGTTGCCATGGAGAAGTTTGAGAACTTCAAAATGAAACCTGGAGAAACCATTGACCAGATGGATTCAAGGTTTACAAAAGTGTTGAACAATGTTCTGAAGTTGGGTAAGACGTTCACTGATAAAGAGATCACCGTGAAAGTTCTAAAGGCGCTACCACCAAAGTTCAACATGAAGATTACAGCAATGGAAGAATCAAGGGATCTGGGGAAGATCTCACTGACGGAGCTGTTTTCTGCACTCAAGGCGTACGAGTATAAAATGCCAAGGATGGGTATAGAAGAGACCTCAACTTCTGGCCCCACTGCTGCACTGGTCGCTGCAGAAAGAACAAGAAGATCCGCCGGAAAAAGCAGAGAAGATGACTCATCTGATGAGGCTCCAGTACTGAGCAAGAAGGAGTACACTGCTGGCGACGTGGCTTTGTTATTGAACGGGTTCAAAAAGTTCTACAAGAGAAAAATGAAGAACAAATATAACAATGCTTCTACTTCTAAACCTGCCTCTAATTCTCATGATATTAAGGATGATTTTAAATCCAAAATGATGTGCTATAATTGCAGGAAATTGGGACATTTCATCAAGGATTGCCCATATCCAAAAGCTGAGAAGTACACAGAGGAGGAAAAGAAACAAAGAAAAGAAAGAAGAGAGAAGAGATACCAAAAGAGCAGAGTGCTGTTGGCTGAAGCTGAAAAGATGGCAGCCATCTACTCATCTAACTCAGAAACAGGCACATCAAGTGATGACTCTGTTTTTGACGAGACACCTGCACTGCTCTGTCTCATGGCCAAGGAATCTGAAGATTCTGACAATGAGGTAATACTCTCTGAAAGTGAGCTTGAACTGTTTAGCTCATTTGAGCAAATGATGAACAACAAAGTAGATGTTGTAAATGAGCTTGCTAAGCTTAAGGACGAGATGATTCTGCTGAAAAAGCAAAATGCTAAACTGAGACTTAAGGTTGAAAGACCTGAAGAATCAGCCATGTATAAAAAGCTTTCGCATGAATGTGAATCTCTGAGAGCTGAATGTGAAATGTACAAGGGACAAATCAAAGAACTTGAAGCTAGAATATCTTTACATAATAAGTCGTCTGTTCCTAAGTCGTCTGTTATGTCAATAGATAAATCAACTGAACAGAGTACTCCCTTAGTAAAAGAAAGTTTAGAACTGAACAAAGCTGAGAAATTTATATCCGCTGATAATAGTAATGTTATCTTGTATGTTCAGACTACTAAACCCATTTCACCTGAAATTGAGAAAAAGGAGATGAAAACTCCTAAGGCTAAGAAGGGTAAAAAGCCTGAAAATGAAAAACAGACTGGTAAAACCAAACAGCAGAGTAGTCCCAAGAAGTCTGCTGATAAGAGTAAAACCAATCAGACTAGTAAAGCTAAGTCGTCTGTTAAAGAGCAAGTAATGAGCAAACCTAAGAAGCAAAAAAATTATAACAAAAATGCTTGGTATGGAAATGAGTCTTATTATGTGCAACCTGCTTATCCACCTTATTATGCTGCACCTCATTATCCACCTCACTATGCTGCATATCCTGCTCACCAACCAATGCATGCTTACCCTGCTTATCATGCATCTTATCCTGCTTATGAGCCTTATCCTCATCATAATGATTATCAATATAATATGCCTGCTGATTATGATGAAAATGAAGTTGCTCATGCTCCTGCTAAAACTGTAAAGCCTAAGAAGCCTAAGACTTCAACATCTTGGGTTGTCAAAGGTGACACTAATCCACCAGGACCCTCTCAATAAAGGGTACCTAAAACATTTTTATTTTGTTTTGTAGGTTAGGATTAGGAGTAGGAGTAAAGTAGTGAAGAAATGGTACTTGGACAGTGGATGTTCAAGGCACATGTGTGGAGACATACATGAACTGGCAGATGCTGTTGCTGTGAATGGTCCAAGAGTTACTTTTGGAGACAGCAAAGAAGGCAAGGTTGTGGCTGTTGGAAAGCTTATCAAAGGAAACATAGAGATATCTGACGTCTCATATGTAAATGGCCTGAAGTACAATCTGCTGAGCATAAGTCAATTTTGTGACAAAGGATTTTCCGTGGTGTTTTCATCAGATAAGTGCTATGTTGAACAAGTTGGAACAAAGAAGGTTATTTTATCTGGAAGAAGACAGGGAAATATCTATGTAGTCGACTGGAATTCTGTGGACAAGAACTCTAATGTTTGTTTGGTGGCTTCTTCACCAAGTGAAATCAGTTGGCTTTGGCACAAAAGAATGAATCATTTGAATTTCAAGACCATAAACAGATTGATAAAGAATGATCTGGTAGAAGGAATTCCAAAGACAGTCATGAGCAAAAACAAGCTGTGTGACGCATGTCAGAAGGGAAAACAAGTGAAGTCCACTTTCAAAAGCAAGAAGCACCAATCTTCAACCAGAATTTTGGAGCTGTTACATATGGATTTGTTTGGCCCTATTGATCCAATCAGCAATGGTGGAAAGAAATACTGTCTGGCTGTTGTGGATGATTTTTCAAGATTTACTTGGGTGATTTTCATGAAGAAGAAAAGTGAAACCAAGGAACATCTTACTAATCTGATGGAACTGATCCAGAATGAGAAGAGTCAAAGAATATTGAAGATCAGATCAGATAGAGGGACTGAGTTCACAAACTCTACTGTTGAAGAGTATTGTAATTCCAGAGGAATCAGTCATGAATACTCTGCTGCCAGAACCCCTCAACAAAATGGAGTTGCTGAAAGGAGAAACATAACTCTAAAGGAAGCTACCAGGACAATGATAGCTGAAGCAAAGCTGCCCCAAAGATTCTGGGCAGAAGCTACAAATACAGCATGTTATACACAGAACAGGTGTATGATCAATAAAAGTCAAAACAAGACACCTTATGAGCTATGGAACAACAAAAAGCCTAATTTACATTATCTTAGGATTTTTGGTTGTAAATGTTATGTTTTGAACAATGGGAAAAATCACCTTACTGCATTTGCAGAAAAGGCTGATGAAGCTATTTTTGTAGGTTACTCTACTGTTAGTAAAACTTATAGAGTGTTTAACAAAAGAACTTTACTTGTAGAAGAATCTATTCATGTAGTATTTGATGAACCAAGCCAATCTTCTGAAAAGAATCAAAGTGCAATTCCAGAGATATCTGCTGACTTTCAGAAATTGAGTGTGGAAAGAAAGGAAGAATATGTACCCATCATACTACCTGATTTAACTCAAGTTGTTAACTCAAGTGCTGTTCAAAATCAGTCTGCTGATTGTCTAACAGAGGAGTTGCGAACAGCTGACAGACCAGAGACTGTTCAACAGACTACTACTGAGACTCCAACAGTAGTGTTGCAAGATCAATCAAGAGGACAACATCCAGATTTGCAACCTGATCTCAGATGGCTCAGAGATCACCCACCTGAATTAGTGATTGGTGATCCTTTGGATAGAGTGAGAACTCGAAGGTCAACTGCAAATGAAACAATGTTTGTAAGTTTTCTTTCACAAATTGAGCCTAAATTGATTGATGAAGCTCTTGGTGATTCTCACTGGATTGAAGCAATGCAAGAAGAGTTGAATCAATTTGAAAGGAATGAAGTCTGGTACTTAGTTCCCAGACCTACTCATCAAAGAGTAATTGGCACTAAGTGGGTTTTCAGAAATAAGATGAATGAAGATGGTATTGTTACCAGAAATAAAGCAAGACTAGTTGCCAAAGGTTATTGCCAAGAAGAAGGCATTGATTTTGATGAGACATTCGCACCAGTTGCTAGGCTTGAAGCAATCAGATTATTCTTAGCCTATGCTGCTCACAAAAACTTCACTGTCTATCAGATGGATGTGAAGTCTGCTTTTCTCAATGGAGAATTGCAAGAAGAAGTGTACGTTGAACAACCTCCTGGCTTTGAAGTTTATCAACAAGGAGACAAGGTATATCGTCTGAAGAAAGCTCTCTATGGACTGAAACAGGCTCCAAGAGCATGGTATGACACTTTATCTGATTTTCTTTTAATTAAAGGATTTCGCAAAGGTAAAGTAGATAAAACCTTGTTCACTATTGAATGGGATAATCATATATTGCTAGTTCAAATATATGTGGACGATATTATTTTTGGTTCAACTAATAAACAGATGTGTGAAAGGTTCTCTAAGCTGATGCAGAACAAGTTTGAAATGAGCATGATGGGAGAACTGAATTACTTTCTTGGATTACAAGTTAAACAGCTGCCTGATGGTATTTTTATTAGTCAAGCAAAGTACACAAAAGATCTGTTCAAGAAATTTGGTATGGAAACTAGCTCATCTGTTAATGTTCCTATGTCTACTGGACTTCGTCTGGACAAGGATGAAGGTGGCAAATCAGTTGACATTACCAAATACAGAGGCATAATTGGGTCACTGTTGTACTTAACAGCTAGCAGACCTGATATTATGTATTTTGTTGGGGTTTGTGCGAGATTTCAATCAGATCCTAAGGAATCTCATCTCTTAGCTGCTAAAAGGATATTAAAGTATCTCAAAGGCACACAAGAATTGGGATTATGGTACCCAAGGGAATCAGGATTTGAACTTATTGGATATTCAGATTCTGACCTTGCTGGCTGCAAAATTGATAGGAAGAGTACTACAGGTGCTTGTCAATTTCTAGGCAGTCGTCTGATCTCATGGATGAGTAAGAAACAGACTTCAGTATCCATATCTACTGCTGAAGCTGAATACATTGCTGCTGGAGCATGCTGTGCACAAATACTTTGGTTGAAGCATCAACTAGAAGACTATAATCTCAAGATCAGTGGAATCCCTATCTACTGTGACAATACAAGTGCAATTTCACTTACTCAGAATACTACTAGTCATTCCAGGACTAAGCATATTGAGATCAAACATCACTTCATCAGAGACCATGTTGAAAAAGGAAATGTTATTATTGAGTATGTTCATACAGACAATCAGATCGCTGACATTTTCACCAAACCATTGAATGAAGTAAGATTTTCCACTCTAAGAGCGGAATTGGGCTTGTTAAAGTTGGATTCATAAGCTGAGGGGGAACCTATCAGTAGACTGGGTTCAACAGCTGACTAATCTGATAACAACAAGTGTTACACTTCAAGAAGACTGACTCTCAACAGACTAGTTGACTGATGAATTCTTGAATTCAGGGGGAACGTGTAAGACTAGCGGTACCCTTGTTTTAAAGATGAAATCTTCAATGACAGTTAGTTGAAGTTGTTTTAAGCAGAAGATTTGTTCTTAATTCTTGAAGATTTGAAGATTATTTATCTTGCTGGATTGACAAACAGCAAAGGAAGATCACTAGATATTGGCTTTCACTAGTGATATATTGTATCAGACAAGTCGTCTATCAGATAAGTATTATGTTACTCATCTGTTTTTATTTATGTCAGCTTATACTTAAGTGTTGTACTGAAAACGTTTTATCAAAAGCACGCTTTTATAAGTAACAGACAAGTGGCGTTTCAAATTCCCGCCTGTCTGACATATTTAATGCTATTTTGAAATCCACGTATCACGGTCGCACGATCTGTTTTTACAGTAACTGATCTAACGGTTACCACTTTTCACGGAAACCGACAAGAACTAACATCTATATAATCAGATCTGATCAGCTTACTAAGCTTTTACGCACCCTCAAAATTTCAAAAGCATTCAGAGCAATTCTGCAAACTATCTACTGCAAATTTCTCTTCGTCTTCCTTAATCTCTTTCAGAATGTCTGGCAAAGATGCTGCTGCTGAAGGTATGTTTTTGAACTACCTGACTTATCATGCGACTGGCACACCATTGATGAAAGAAATTCTGGAGAAATTCAAAGCGGCTACTCTGGTTAACTTCATGGAGGCCCATGAAGATATGATCTTCAAGGAACAAGTGATGGAATTTTATGGCTCAAAGGATGATGTTGACTATGAAAAGCTGGAGATTAAAGCCAAGATTGGGGGTAAAAACATCCGCGTAACCCCCAAGTTGCTCAATGAGAAGTACGGATTCTCTCTTGAAGGGTCTACTGAAATTGCAACCCTAGCTGAGCCGTTTGAAGCAGATTTTTGGAATTTGGCTTCAAAGAAAGATCAAGTTTGGTCTAGGAGCATCAAAAAGAATCAGCTGAAGGACGAATTTCAGCGAATGGCAGACTTGGTTGCCAAAGTCCTAGAGAACTGCACATTCTCTTTGGACAGCGTACCAATGAAGAGGTTTCACACCATGATAGCCATTTACTATGGTTTGAAGGTAAATTGGGCTAACTTCATCTGGTATGTTCTTGCTGATCACAAGACTCGTGGTCTGACTCTGCACAGAATATTCATTAGTCATCTGTTGGTAAATTTGAGATGTGAAGTGACTAATGGGAAGGAAATTCATAAGGCAAAGGAGCTAAAGATTTATGACGCAGTGAAAACTGGTAAATCAAAAGAGCCTGCTGCTGTGCCGGAGAAGAAGCAACAGAAGAGAAAGGCTGCTGAGCCTAAGGAGCCTGCTGATAAGAGCAAGAAAAGCAAGACAACTGTTCAAACAGCTAAGTCAGCTGTTCAAGCCAGAACAGTCCCGTCTAAAAGGAAGGATACTGCTGACTTGATTGTTGATGAAACAGTCAAGGAAATCAACGAGATGTCAGTTGGGACATCCTCTGACAAAACCATTTTAGCTGAGCTGCCAGCTGAAAATGTGGCTAAAAGGACAAGGAGTGCTTTGAAAGATACTGCTACATCTACTGCTCATGTTCTCCATACAAAGAAAACCATCAGAAAGAGGATGACTTTCATTGAAGAACCTACTGAACTTTCTGAGTTGGTTAGAAAAAGTCCTCCATCTGCTGAGAGGCCTGTTGGATCAACAGAGAAGTCTGCTGAAGTGAAATCAGCTGACCAAGAGAAACAGACTTCTGCACCAACAGCTGAGGTTGCTAAACCTCAAGAGGATCCTGAAGTGCAGATCCTCGAGCCAATTGCTGCTGCACCTGTCGCAATTGCACCACCAGAAACAACAGCTGAGGCACCAATTGTTGAATCAAGAGCTGCCAGAAAGAAAAGAACTGGCAAGGCAAAGGTGTCAGCTTATCACAAGAAGAAGCGGGAGGAAGCTGAACAGAGAAAGCGTGATGAAGCTGAGCTGAAAAGAGCTCTTGAAGCAAGCAAGAAAGAAGCTGATGTCAAAAAGATGACAGAAGCTGAATTGGCTGCCAAGGAAGAAGCAGACTTGGCAAAGGCCTTAGAGGACAGCAAGAAAGATGCTTATGGACCAAGGAGGTCTGAAGGCATTGTGATTGGAGAAAGACCCAAGGAAGGACATTATGTCTTACCAAAGGCTGAACCAATCAAAAAGAAGAAATCTGAAGTAAGAAGAGCACTTCAGATAGTCCAAAGTGACTCTGCTGCCTTCAAGAAGTTTGAAGCTGAGTTGGAAAGACTAAACCAGCTATTTCAATCAAGGACTACTTTTCTCCCTGAAAAGATCAGATACAACAGATGGAGAGAGTATAGATTGAATAAATCTGAGGAGGAGATTCAAGCCTGGAAGGAGTTTGCTACTGAAGGAAGATGGGTCTTAAACTGGTTGCAAACGACTTCTGTTACCAAGGCATTGGACTCAGATTTTGTAAGAGACAGACTACATGACTATGCTAGAGTCATGGTAAGTCAGGAGGCGACTGCTATCAAGAACTCAATTCCTAAGAAGCTTGGTCCTGCTGATGACAGGATTGATAGAGCAGTCAGGATTGCTGTTTACACAACATTGGAAAAATGGGCTGAAAGATCAAGGTTTGAACCAGGTACATCAAGTACAATGCCCAAGTTACCAAGCTTACAGCAAATTGCTTATGGCTCTGATATCAGTACTTATCAAGAACAGCTGAGTATTAAACAGACTACTTCACCATTCGTGCCAGCTGACTTGATTCATCAGAAAACTGTTGTGTCTACTGATGGTGTTGAGGTAATACACATATCTGATGAGCCAGAAGATGAAGAACCAAAGAAAGACCAGCAAGCTGAGGAGATCAACTTGGATTTATCAATTAAGCTGCCTGCTGAGGTCAAGGACTTAGTTCCTTTAGCTTTGGAGTGGAAAGCTGAAGAAAGTCCTGTTCTTCATGAAGCAACTGTTCAACAGGAAGAGGAACCTGCTGAATTTCAACAGGAAGAGGAACCTGCTGAATCATCACACCCTGCTCCTACTGCTGATTTGCATTCCTCACTGATGGAATCCATCCAGCTGCTGATTGAAACTACCATGAAGGAGATGGAGTCAAGGAATAAGCTGATGATTAAACAAATGCAGGGAGAAACTGCAAAAATGGTTAAGGATGCCATTGAAGATTTTCCTCTACCACCAGACAACTCCCTGATGCTGACTTAGAGTATTTTGCGCTTAAACAGAAACATTGAAGATTGTTGGGATTCGGTAAGATAAACAGCCCTTCAGGCAGCGGAAAACAAAAATTTTAAGGACCTCTTACGGAATCTTGCCAGGATACTAAACTGGATGTATATATATGAATATTAAACGACAAGAATAATTAGATCCAAATTATACCTGTCTCCTAGCAAATCCAAGTAATCAGCAAAGTCGTGCTTTTCTCCCTCGGCAGAAGTCGATCCAAGCTTTGTTGTAGCGCCCCACGTGTTGCGCCTCTACGAGTTGATACACCACAATATCACGAAATATAATATATCCTAATCTGCTAGAACATAGGATATATTAATATCTAGGATTAGAGAACAAGATTGGAACGAAAAACGAAATCGAAAAATTCTTCCAAAAGGAAGATGGTGTTCGGCCGATTTCACTAGGGAGAGAGGGAGAGAATTTTTCTTGACTTGGCCTTTTGGCTCTTGATTAATGTCTATGAGATATGACCTCAAGTCTCCTATTTATAGGAATCTCATAATCCTAATCCTCCTAGGATTAGGACTCCCAAGTCTTCTAATTCTCCTACATGGGCCATGGCCCTTTTAATTGGAAGACTAAGTCTTCTAATTAATTCATGGCCCATACTTGATTTAATTAATTGGGTCTTTATTTAATTCCCAATTAAATAGCCCAATTAATTTATTTCTTTAATTAAATTAGATTCTAAATCTATTTAATTAAATATTCCCATGATTAATTAAATCTAATTTAATTAATTAACTCACAAATTAAATTCCAATTTAATTTACAGTCTTGATCCAATTCCAATTGGATCACTTTCGCTCCAATTGGGTCGACCCAGTCGACCCAGTCACCCCAATCGACCCAGTCGATTTAGTTGACTCAGTTGTTCTTCATTTCCTCGCTTTCGCTTCATGTGTATTGTGTATGCCCCCGTAGGTTCACCACATAATTGGCCGTGGGTTATAATTAAATATTCATTTAATTACTCGAGTATTTAATACTCTAAATCAATCGAACACTCTGTCGACTGATCATTCCAAAATTAGCACCCCTGCTAATTTGGGAATTCTCCCACACTCCACGGTCGATGTCTGGCCACAATCCCATGGAGCCCAATCACTGGTGAATTAATTCAGTGAACCTTTTAATCATTTACAATTTCCATATACGCTATAATCTCTCCATCGATTAATCTCCCAGTCAATACTTAAGGGCATGGATTTTTCATCGGTTCCCTTTTAATTTGTTTTGACCTTATGCATTCTGATCTCGAAATAATTCTCTTTGACTTAATCTTTATGAGCTACTTTCATAAAGCCGTCAGATACCTTGGCCAAGGATTTTACCAGAATTAATTTCTCACAGAAATCCATAGGAGAATTTCCCAACCTATCAAGTCGGGTCAATGGATCCTTTGTTGATGATATGAACCTACATACGAGTCCCTCTATACCCAACGTGAATCCACAGAGACTTTCTGGTGATCTCCAGTCGGTCGGAACTCACATCTAAGTATAGACGTTCTCGCACCAGATAAACCCTATCACCTCAAGTGTTTAGGGATCATTCCTCGTATACTGTTGTAAATAGGAATAACTTCAACTCCGATATGCGACTACCGCTTCCATGGTGAGTTATTTCCTAATTGGGGTATTCAGTGCACTTGCCATCCCAGCAAGCCACCCACTTATGTGTATCGACTATCCCAGTCACGCTCGTGGACCCCAGCGTCCTCCAGTTCATCAGAGTATACACATCAGTGAGAGTCTAACCAAATCCAACGATGTCCCATCTCGATTGGATTCTACGACTCTTGAATATGTTCTAGATCACGGCCTTGGAGATCAGTCCACGGGTTGTCCCATAGCCCTGTGATCTAAGGACTTCTATCCTTCTGCGTAGATAATTATTACATAAGATGAAGGTGACCATATAAATAAAAATAAATGCATTTATTAATCCATTTGAATGGTCCTTTTACTTTAAATGCAGCCAAAACAGTTGGCTTGCAGGACACTATTCTATCAAGATGTGAAAGCTGATGTGGGTCATCTGCATTCTGCTCTTCAAAGGCATGAGTCTGATATTGCTGGGATTGGAAGGGTCATAACACAAGTTGGTGAAGCAGAGATTGAGAAGAATATTGCCATGATGCAAGAGTTCACTGCTGTCGCTGATAAAGCTCAATCTGAAATATCAACACTTCAACTGAATGTTGATTGCCTGAATGACCAAGCTGGTGAGTTAAAAACAAATCAACTTCGCATGGAAGCTGCTCAACTTCGCATGGAAACTACTCTGACTCATCATTGTGCTGAACAACGAGTTTTGGATGCAAACATCAAGAAGCTTTGCGCCGCTGTCAACATAACTCCTGATCAACTCAACCCTGCTGCTGATGACAAAAAGGGGGAAGAGGAATCAGCTGAGAAGACTGTTGATGCTGCAACTATTCAAGTACAAGACCAACGGGCTGTTGCTGAAAAGCCAAGTGAAGAAGAAGTACTTGAAAAGGAAGCTGAAGATGGAGCTGATGACAAAGTGGAGCCCAAGGATGTAGCTAAAACTGACAAGGAGTTAGCTGCCTCCAAGTACTCCGCTGAAGAACAGCTTAATCCAGACGTTAAGTATAAAAGGATTGAGGACATCAAAGCAAGATTTGAAGCTGAAGAAAGAAAGGAAAAATTAAAAGGTCTTGCTGATGCTTTCTCATCTGGTGAAGATGAAGAAAGTAGTGAAGAAGTTGATGAAGAAGAGGATGAAGAAGAAGATGAAGAAGCTGAGGACTAGACTAGGTCTTCTCTTGAAAACTTTGTAACCAGCTTACTTCATTTGTAATTTTTCACTTAAGTCTACTTTTGTTTGTAACTTGTACTGTAATTTTTCAAAAATCAAATCTATAAAAAGTTCAAGCTTCCAACATATTATTTCTATCTCAGAAATTTTTGAGGACTCAACTTTAGTTTAGGTACAGGTACTTAGCTGAAGTTTTGTCATCATCAAAAAGGGGGAAATTGTTGGATGAAGATGAAGACCTTAAAGTGAAGGGAGGTTTTGATGATTTCCAAAGTCATCAGCTAAGTGGAAGCTTAGTACAAACCTTAGAAGATATTTGACCAAGTATGAAGTTATTCAGACAAGTCAAATATGGTCCAGAAGACTACTGATCTATTGCTGAAGAAGAAATCAGACTGGTGGACTATCAGCCGACTCAATTAGATTAGTTCAAGTTTGGGATCAGCCGAGTATACATCAGACGAGTGACTTCGATCAGCAGAGTGGAAGTGGATCAGAAGTTAGTGCAACGGTAATAAATGCACTTGGAGTAATAAATGCTGAAGAGGAAGGGTATTTATGACAAATGATTGAAGAGAAACCTCGTATCAGCTTGGTGCATTTAATGCGGACTGACAGAAGGTACAGCAGAGTGTACAGTCTGCAGAAAGGACCAGTACTCGATGATTTGGACACCTGTCGATCTCTCAACGGGCAGATTTTCAAATCTCAAGTATAAATAGTTCAGTTCATGAGTTGAAGAAATATACAACACAAGAGACAACACACTTTGAGAGCAAAAATCTGAAGCAGAATTCTTCTAAGTCTCAAAATCAAGAACAGAGCACTCATCAGCCAAGTCATTTGTTGACGAAGCAGAAAAGAGAGAAAACAAAATATACACATAAATCTGAGTGATTTGTTTGAATCGTGTTGTGAGGAGCTGTTATCCATCTTTGTGAGTGATAAAGCTTCGTAGAATAGGAGTTTCTTTGTGATTTCCTATTGTGAACTTACGGCCATATCATTTGTTGTTTGGCGTAAGCATTGTATACTATAATCTGTGTGATTTAGTATAACCCAAGATCTGAGTGACTTGGAAGAGTGGACTAAAGGATTTATATCCATATAACCACTATAAAAATCCTTTGTGTTTTTAACTTGCATTATTTTCTGCATATTTGAAAGAACAGTTTTAAAACACTTAAAAGGTTAACTGCTGAAAAGTTTTAAAAAGGAGTTTGTTAAAACTGGGGATAAAACTTTTTCTAAGTTAAAGAAAACTACTTGTGAAAAACACTTGATAAATCCGCTGCAAGTTAGTTTATTTTGAAACTCTGATTTTGTTAAAATCAGCTGAGTGAAATCAGAAGAGTGGTCAACTCTGCTGTTCAAAGCCTTGTGCTAGATCAGCTTAGTCTGCTTACTGTTCTCGATCAGCTTAGTCTGCTGAACAGAAAAGTTAGAGAATTTTTAAAAGGTAAATTTTAAAGAGGTCTATTCACCCCCCCCCCTCTAGACCTCATCTGACCACTTGGGACCAACAATATCCCATGTGGCCTTTAATCATACGTGTTTTAGCTTAGCATGTATTTTGTTCAAATTGATATGTTTTTTTTCTTCAACTTATATGGCATCATTTAATTCTTAGTTCGAATTGTGTCGTATGTCTCTTCTAATAACTAGGTTAAAACTAATAACCTTTAGCTCAGAAGTTTTATTTCTTTATGTATATAGTACTTTTGAAGCATATTTCTAGTCTAGGGCGAAAATAGAAAACTAAAATTATGGAGAGCGTTAACGCCAACTCAGTGCACAATACAACAATAGAAAACTAAAGTTAACGCAAACTCAGTGCGGAATATAATAATGGAAAACTAAAGTTAACGCCAACTCAGTGCATAAAACTAAAAAAACCTATTAAACATTCCATATCTATATAACCTTGGTCCATAGTAAATAACTTTTGAATCTTAATATGCACATGTATGTTTAATAGGTTTTATTTATTTGTGATATTTTTTGTTAACGTTTGTCGATTATCTTCTCATTGAAATAATCTTTTTGTAGGTTGACAATAGCGTTCCAAACTGGATTGATCGCTTTTTAGAAAGGAAGTTTTTTGGCAAATGTCTAGCTCATGATCGACAAAGGAATGATTTGAACAGGTACTGCAAAACATGTGATGCAATATCTTGCAAATATTGTGTTGCATCTGGATGTCACAAAGACCATGAGTTGCTTACAATATACCGACATGTGTACCAAGATGTTGTCCTTCTAAGTGAGATGGAAAATCATATTGATTGTACACAAATTCAGTTAATTTTGAACCATTTGATTTGTTATTCTTCTTATTATATTGAATATCGTTATTAATTATAAGAAAATTTAGAGCATATATATATCTCTTCGGAAAGCTAATACTACAAGAAAATACTTCACAAAAAGGGTATTTGGCTTTTCTTTAATATTATTTTTTAAACTATTAATATGAGATTTAATCAAACTTATTAAATTAAAGTTTCCTTTTATATGGTAAATTGAATTCATAGCTTGAATTTCTTATTGTTGTTGTTTTGCCAACAAATTGGTCATTTAGTGTTTTAGCTTGTGATTCAATTATTTTAATTTCCTCATATTTTATATAAAATATTTTGTACTTTATAAAACTTGTGTACTTTATTGGCTTTATTGTTATATAATTCCCAAATGCATTCACCAAAGTGATAATTAATCTTTTTATGTAATTATAGATTTAATAATGCTTTATTAATTCTTTGATCTATCTCATTTGAGTTTGTTGCAGCATTACAAATGCAACAAGAAATTAGTTGTCTTTTTGAGTTCCCTCCCACACACTGGATCAGGTGCACTCATTGTGGGTAATGGAGCTTGTTATATTTGTAAGAGGAAAATGTTTGAACCCCAACGATTTCGGTTATGCTCTATTTCATGTAAAGTACGTAGTCCTCTTCTTGTTTTTCTAAACTATATCTAATAATTTAATTTATATACAATGGTACCATATTTTATTTAAATGATTATTAGTAGAATTAATATCAACTGAAATTAATTATGTGAAATAATTAATAGTATTATTATTCTAGGTGCAAGAAATGGTGCAGGAAGTGGTGCAAGAAGTGAATGTGGAGGTTGATGAAACAAGTGAACCAAAAGTTCGTAAACGAAGCAGGAAAGGAGTGCCAAACAAGGCGTTGTTTCCTGGTCAAGAAAACTAGCTACATTTCGTGCTTAATAATAAAAGTAACTATGAATCTTTTTTCAGTAATACCCGTCAAGTAATTGTTGTTTAATTGGGACTCTTTGTGTTGGATCTTTTCTTGATCAACTGTCAATTACATTTTGAATTATTTTCTTATTGTGGTTTGAATTTAAGACTTGAAACGGGCTTCTAATTATAGTCATTTTTTATGTTATGCTTATATCTACTTGAACTTCTCTAATTAGTTGAATATAGGTTGTCTCGTATATATATTACCAATCCAAAAATAAGTTGTGAATTTAAAAATCAATTCTCTGAAAGCCCCCCAGAGATCCAGAGATATTAACAGTAAGACAACATCTGTGGAGATAGTTTTTTATGTCCACCAAGAGCCCCCCAAAAAATTAAGCCTTTATGGCTTTTTGATTAATAAGAGTATCAATCTAAGCCTCAATTTCATTATATATTTAAAATAAACTTTAGTGAAATGGGTAAAATGACATATAATTTCAAGTTATTTCGAATTTGGTGGGTACCAAAATAATTCGAGAGAAAATTTGGTAATTGAGGCTAGTATAAGTATTGGCTGGTAGAAAGTCTATTAGCACCTTTGATATTATTATCAAATAGTTGTTGGACAAGCAAAGAAAATAAAGACATGTCATGAAGTAGTCAAATGTTCTTCCATTGACTACTTCATACAATCTTACGAAATTTAGCAATTCACTATATTATGATACTTGATTAGTACATATTGGCATATTTATGTTTTAGCAAAAGTTTGTATATCGTACACAATGGAAATAAGGTTCTTTTATAAATCTAAATATATATATTACTAAATTTTAACCTATGAGAGATGAATAAATGATTCTAATCTCTAAGCTATAGTCAATGTGTGGATTACCAAAAGCTCACACTGAGAATTTACACTAGATTACCTATTTCACATAATTTCAATGTCAGTCCTCATTTGAATTAGAAGCCTTAAAGACCCCTTCTCTTGTATGAGAATGGAGATAATCCTGAGTCACCACCTGCTGCGTTGATTTTGACCATCATCATTTCTGCCAGTAATACTTCACCTATGGCAGAACGAAGATCACCAGACCTACTATCATTCAGCTCAGTCTGCCCCCGAAACCTAAACCAAAAAATTCATAATGACCCCAAGCTCACAACCACCTCACATTAAGATGGCACATAAAAACAAAAAGTAAAGAACCAGACTTATCAGTAATCACATGTCTACGTAATTTTAAATGGAAACATTATCCTGGCTATATCCAAGCATAATCCTGCTCACAAAGACATTGTTAAAGTAAGTCCATTCACTCTCAACACCTGCACAAATCATTAGTTTTGTATTGCATGTGACAACACACACCAAATAAAAAAAAACCGAAATTACCCTCTTTGTTCCATTCCCAAAATAACAAAAGAACATTAAGGAAACTCCACCAGAAATATGAAAATTCATTGGAGAATCCCATAAAAGGTCTCTGTGAATATATAGATACATCCCAAAGGAAAATGGAACATTAAGCAAACTCCACCAGAAATATGAATTCAATGGAGAATCCCATAAAAGGTCTCTGTGAATATATAGATACATCCCAAAGGAAAATGGAGAAATTAAATAAAAATGGAATCAAAGACTACTGTTTCAAATGCATGTGCATCATATCTTGAAACTAATAACACTTACAAAAATCAAAGAAAATAACATTCAAAACAATGAAAATAAATGAAACACATGGCTTGTTTAAGGAAAATACAATAGAATAAAATCAGCATATAAAAGAATCAGAGCACAAAATACCATATGTAAATTGCAATAACAAAATTAAGGAAAACATACAACAACAAAATTACTTCTTTCAAAACTGAAAAGAAAAGTAGTAGTAGAGAAGGAAAGAGAACCGGCCTTCGTTGCAACATGAAGTTGACTCACATCCTCTGCTCTTCTAAGACATCTTGCCCTTTCAAATTAATCTCTCGACTCCTATAGCCTTTAACATACACAGAGTAGTAAGTAATTTATAAAGTTAAAACAAAGTACTTCCATTAAAACACAAAAGACCTATAATTTCCATTCAACACCAAATTGAACAAGCAAAAAACTATGAAGAACAACTCCAATCAATACAAGATAATAACAAAAAAAAATACCTAAATGAAAACGGAATTACAAGAACAAGAAACACAACCACCTTTAATCAGCAAAAGAAAAAAATAGAGCAAATACAAATTAACAAAGACCACAAAAGTATGTAAATATATAGTTGCAGTAGAGAATAACAAAATTCGGAATAAGAATCATAACATTAATATGAACCCAAAATCCAAATACCGATCCGCAGCGACCACCGCCTTGTTTGACGTCGGCAACAGATTTATCTATCTTCATTGTTGTCGAAATCGTAAATTTTCATAAGACAGAGAAAAATATATCAGAAAAATAAGAAGGAAGAAGACGACACTATAGTAGATTAGAAGTAGAAAGAGAAATGAGAATAGTTACAAAGCGAGGTATGAGAGGAGAGGAGAGGAGAGGAGAGGAGAGGAGGGTTGAGTGTCAGAATTATCTGATGAGATATATGCTTTTAGGGAAGATATTTTAGCTTTTCCAAGAACGAAGAACCAAGTACCAATGAAAGAAAAAGAGGAGTACTGCAGAAGCCGAACGGAGATATTTAATTTAAAAGCAAAACCATGATGCAGACGCCGTAAAAAATAAAGCTAAAATCAATAAAGGAAAAAAACCCTCAAGAATGCAAAAGAGAAAATAAACACATCCGCCAAAAATAAATCAAAATTCAAATTGGGAAAACGGCGTCATTTCATCATCGTGGGAGTGAGAAAAATTGAATATCTACACAAAGTTGCCCTTCCAACAACGAAGCAGAAAAATAAATCCCCAACATTAAATGGGCCCCACCAAGAATGTTGGACAACAATAACGCCCAAAATTAAAGTAGAAATAAATGAGAAGGAAGTACAAATTTGGAAATAAGTGAGGAAAGCGACATCATATAAGCATTAAATGTGGTGAAATTAAAGGGAAAGAATAGGGATTACCCTGTAGAGCCATCGCCTATATATATATATATATATATTGAAGAATTATGTAGGGACCTCGTGCGCTACCAGCTGCCCTAAAACCAATTGGTGTTAGGAAAGGCGCATACCCTTCCCTTATAGTGCATTCACACAAGCGCCCACAATATTCGATTGTGACTCCACCCGCACACTCAGTTTGGGTGTCATTGGACAAATGTTGTCATCTGCACACTCAATTTTGATGCCCGACAATCTACCCCTCGACAATTGCTCCTGCTGGGAATCGAACACCTGACCTTGGCTCTGATACCACTTGTAGGACCTCGGACGCTACCAGTTGCCCCAAAACCAATTGGTGTTAGGAAGGTCGCATACACTTCCCTTATAGTGCATTCACTCAAGCGCCCACGATATTCGATTATGACTCCACCCGCACACTCAGTTTGGGTGCCACGGGACAATTGCTGGAATATTATTTTAAGTTAAAATCAAACGCCATATAATTTTGATTTTTTTTATTTCTTACTCTACCTCAAGTATTTAATCTGGAAGTTAAAGATTTGTGTTCACATATAGAATAGGTACCTACACAAAGAAGTTAAATAAATGTATACAATACTAATCAATGGTAACTTTAATTGGTACGTACAACCACATTAAATTAGTTTACTTTGATACCAAATATTATTATTTTTTTTAGAAGTAAAAACATACAAGGAAAACTAAACTATTACATTAGATCCCCACTAATCAACTCAAGAACTTCTGGGGGAGGGTTCTCCCAGATCTGAAAACTACGCCAATATTCGTGTCCTTTTTTTGCCAATGCGTCTGTGCAAGAGTTACCGCCAGTATTCTACTCTCCCATGGAATTTCGAGTAAACGTCTACAGTCTTCAATTGTGCGACCCAAAGGGTGAGAGGAAACATCTGCCGCTTAAATAAGTTGGACAACAAGTTTAGAATCTAGTTCAAGAACCACACGTCGAAATCGTCTTTCCCAGCCAATAGCTAAACCTTCTCTAGCGGCCATAAGTTCAGCCACTGTTATGGAAACGTATCCCAAGCCTCTGGAGAAACCCAAAATCCATTGACCCTCAGCATCCCTAATAATGCCCCCGACAGCAGCACATTTTTTTACTTTTAAGGACGCTATTACCATCCGTATTGATTTTTGCCCATCCTAATTCCGGTCTTGTCCATCGATCACATCTACCTCCATCACTTTATTACTCAATCTTTTCTCCGGGAAAGCCTGACCAATATCCAACGCGATGAATTTGATTCCGAAAATTATGTTTTTCCGATTCTTCGGTGTGTTGTCGAAAACCATTATGTTACTGGCCTTCAAAATGGCCCAAATTGTTGCTGCAAATATCTTTTTCCACTCTATTTCGGGGCAATAATGTTGCTGAAATTTAACTTAGTTAAGTTGTCCTTGATCCAAGAATTCAAGTCCGTGCTCATGAACTCGTAGTATTGCGTCAGTTGTATATTTCCTACTCCAAACAACATATTTTCACCTCTTCCATCGACGCTGGAGCATTAAGTATGTCCCAATCCTCTTTTCGATCACTTTTTGATAAGGGCTTTTATCGAGGCTTCTCACAACTTGCGTGCAGTTTTGGGAGGAGAGTCGCGTGAAAAGGTTTCGTATGTGCACTTTCAGTAAGTTTTCATCAGATTGCAAAACACCATCAATTTTCAGAGCATCCACCCAATTTTTCTTCCGTCTACATATTGTAGTCAGGTGATAGAATTTGGTATTTCTATCGCCTCGTTCAATCCATTTGATTCTAGACTTTTGATACCATAAGAGTTCTTCTTGTTTCAGAATTACATTATACTCATCAATTAATGTTTCTCCAGATCGCAAAGGAACGGGTCTTCCAATGAACAAAGCTTCTTTTGATACCAATGTAATAGATTTGATTCGATATAGTGTTTGATGTAATGATTTATTCACCATCTAGAATAAAACTTGTTGATGGCGGATGATATATAACTGCAGGACTTCTACCGTGCGGGAAAATGTAATTGCATGCATGTACGGGATAGACGCATATGTAACTGCTATGTTTTATTTGCTCGATAAAGATGTTAAAATGTAAATATTTTTTTAAATATCCAAGTACCATATATTTGTAATTATGATCTACACTATGTTTGACGAATGGTATTTTTTTTTCTGCATAAAATTGTAGTTATGTTTTAACAATTCAATTTATTTATCTTTTAAATTACTCCTTGATTGTGTACATAAAAAATTGGTATTAAAGTTTATTATGGATTAGGATTCAGATTTAGTTTATAATTAAAAGAAAAAAGAACTATTGTTTCCAAATGTTGCCCAAATTTAATAAAATTGCAAAACAACTCTATCAATTAATATTAAGAGCTACCACGAAAAAAATTGTAATATTATAGCAAGAGTACAAATCAATAAATTAGTAGATTCTCGTCATAACTAAGACTCATGTTTTAATCATCAAATTGAGGGTATGCTTGCATCGTGATTTATCCATGGCTTTGTTCACATGTTTTATTCATTAATGAGTTACACAAATATGCATAAAAATAAATAGGAAATCACATAAGAAAATAATTTCTTGAACAAAATTATTCATATCTCAGTGACACTAACCGCATATATTAGTAAAGATCAATTGTATTCAGATTGGAACTATATTTCCATCTATATTGTTAATTTATACTTGTAAATACTTTTAGTGGATACAAAGTCATGAAATATTAGTTTTTTTCCTAAACTTGTCGAATAATTGTATCCATTGACAACTATATAAAGCTCAACGTCTTCTTTTTCAAATCTATTTATCAATATTGTTTTATTAAAAATCATAGAATGGATAGATTTTTCCTTTCTGAACATTTCTCTATGTTTTGAGTTGAATTCAAACAAAAAATGAGTTCGAATGCTTTTATTTCCTACCCTACCTCACATATTTAATGCAAATATAAAGTAGTTACCAACCAAAAGATATTAAATAAATATATACAGTCACTAATCAATGGCAACTCTAATGATTACATACAACAACATTAATTTGCTGCTTTTCAAATTATGTATGTATAACGGACGTTGCATTAAATTTTCTTTTTTTGGTGAGGTGGTGTAATAAGTATTTTTGAACATTTATTGCACTATAATTGCACTATTTCCACTTCATAAAGAAACATTTGCCTATCACTGCGTAGTACTAAT
This sequence comes from Penstemon davidsonii, assembly GCA_034814905.1. Taxonomy (NCBI): domain Eukaryota; kingdom Viridiplantae; phylum Streptophyta; class Magnoliopsida; order Lamiales; family Plantaginaceae; genus Penstemon; species Penstemon davidsonii. The sequence continues at coordinate 30,399,375 of JAYDYQ010002533.1, read as the reverse complement.
TTTCTTTTTTAAATTTATTGTAGATGCATATCTATATATCATATATATGATAAATAATCATATGATATGTGATGTAAACAATTTTCCCGAGATTATCTTACGAGTTGGTGAATATACTTATAGATGAATTCATAACCAGCGATAGATATAAACCCAACTATTTTTCTCAAAACATCTGTTACAAAAAATTAAATAGATTAAAATTTTATTGAGTTAAAATAAATGTAAATAATAAAAAGGTAATTAGACAAGTAGAAGAAAAGCTTTTTATTTTCATTCATCATCAATATTTCAGTTTATACAAGTGTATTCATATCTATCTAATTATTATGGTTACCTATTTTTTTATTAGTAGGATTCAACTATATTTCATTCAACAAGTGGAACCATCATATTGAATGACTTCTTTCTCCTCTCAAAGTAAACAAAGTTTTGTAATAAATATATCACCAACCATCTCTATTATTAAAGAAAGAAGATTTTATCACTTTAGACACATCTCCTTGGTTTTAACGTCAAACACATTTTGTGAAATTTCTCAAAAGAAATAAATTGTGCTCAATTCCAGAAATATGAGCACTTCAAACATTGAACTCGTTCAGAAGGTATGCAAGTCTTTCATTTGTAGTTTTTCTTTAACAAATTTGAAACATTACGCCATCATCTATAAAAAGTAAAAAAATAAAATATGATTGAACACCATTTTTAGTGAATAATTCTATAACTGGTATCAAGTATTTGCATGTCTTACATCTTATAAGAGTAATTTGATGATGATTTGCCTTTTCTGAAAAATTCTAAAGTAAAGAAAGAAAATGACAACATTAAATTCAAAAATTATGATCTAGTGTAGTAAAAGTACATTTGTGTTTCCGGATACTTAAATTTTTGGGTCAAATTTGAGCTCTATTTTGTTGTCTAGGGAATATATCTTTTAGGGGGTTTTCGGGGAAGAAGCATAGGGCATACATTCTATCAAAAAGCATGTAACACTCACTAAAATTGTATCTAAGTTATAATGCATATAATATTACTTTCCAGTCTTTAGAACCACCATGTTCAAGTACTTAACTAAAGTATAGTTACAAGTTTAAGCCTCAAGTCTCCGAATCTATATCCAAAATTTCACTAGATTTTGTAGGACACGTTGAATATATCAAACTCATTTTTATTAATAATGCACATATACAATATGTTGTAGTTTTTGGCTCGATAAAGATGCTAATAATAATGTAAATCAATTTTAATGTCCAAGTACCATATATTTGTCATTAAAATCTAAAAATGTTTGACTTATGGTGTATATTTCGGATAAAATGACAGTTAGATTTTATCAATTCAAATTATTTATCTTTTTATCTATTCATTAATTATGTACAACAAATCAATTGGTGTTAAACTCTTTTTACCAATTAGGATAAGTAATTCAAGTTATTTTATATTAATTTATGGGCTAAATATGCAAATGCATTTGTGTAGATATCACCAATGTGAATAAAAAAATATCATTTACAATCACAAACTAAGTAATATTGTTTATAAGCTCTACACAAATATTATAAAAAATAATTTGGACTTCACCAAAATTGTAACATATTAGATCTAATATGAATCATAGTTACTATTGTGAAAAATTCCAAATTACATATAATTTACCAAAACAAGAATAAAATTAAAAATTATCTTCCAATTAAATATTTCTCCAACTCCATGAAATAACAAAGCTTATTTATCCTTCTTCTCATACTTGCAGAACGATTTTTTTTGTTAAACTACAATAATTACTCAAATCTACAAACGAAACCATAATTCATGAGTAGAAATTTATTTCAGCAAATGATGCACTCCTCCAAACATATGCATCAAAATATTGGAAATATTTATTCTTATTCAAAAATTTTAGAAAATATATAACCTTAAATTGAAAAATAAATGTTTTTCGATACCAAGTAAATGGAATTAAATAAGTATTTATAGTTCAATATCCAATGTGGCCTTTAATCATACGTGTTTTAGCTTAGCATTTATTTTGTTAAAATTGATATGTTTTTTTTCTTCAACTTATATGACATCATTTAATTCTTAGTTCGAATTGTGTCGTATGTCTCTTGTAATACCTAGGTTAAAACTAATAACCTTTAGCTCGGAAGTTTTATTTCTTTATGTATATAGTACTTTTGAAGCATATTTCTAGTTTAGGGCGAATGGAAAACTAAAATTATGGAGAGCGATAACGCCAACTCAGTGCGCAATACAACAATAGAAAACTAAAGTTAACGCAAACTCAGTGCGTAATATAATAATAGAAAACTAAAGTTAACGCCAACTCGGTGCATAAAACTAAAAAAACCTATTAAACATTCCATATCTATATAACCTTGGTCCATAGTAAATAACTTTTGAATCTTAATATGCACATGTTTGTTTAATAGGTTTTATTTATTTGTGATATTTCTTGTTAAAGTTTGTCGATTATAATCTTCTCATTGAAATAATCTTTTTGTAGGTTGACAATAGCGTTCCAAACTGGATTGATCGTTTTTTAGAAAAGAAGTTTTTTGGCAAATGTCTAGCTCATGATCGACAAAGGAATGATTTGAACAGGTACTGCATAACATGTGATGCAATATCTTGCAAATATTGTGTAGCATCTGGATGTCACAAAGACCATGAGTTGCTTACAATATACAGACATGTGTACCAAGATGTTGTCCTTCTAAGTGAGATGGAAAATCATATTGATTGTACACAAATTCAGGTAATTTACAACCATTTGATTTGTTATTCTTCTTATTATATTGAATATCGTTATTAATTATAAGAAAATTTAGAGAATATATATATATCTTGGGAAAACTAATACTACAAGAAAATAGTTCACAAAAAAGGTATTTGGCTTTTCTTTAATACTATTTTTTAAACTATTAATATGAGATTTAGTCAAACTTATTAAATTAAAGTTTTCTTTTATATGGTAAATTAGATTCATGGCTTGAATTTCTTATTGTTGTTGTTTTGCCAACAAATTGGTCATTTAGTGTTTTAGCTTGTGATTCAATTGTTTTAATTTCCTCATATTTTATATAAAATATTTTGTATTTTATAAAACTTGTGTACTTTATTGGCTTTATTGTTATATAATTCCCAAATGCATTCACCAAAGTGGTAATTAATCTTTTTATGTAATTATAAATTTAATAATGCTTTATTAATTATTTGATCTATCTCATTTGAGTTTGTTGCAGCATTACAAATGCAACAAGAAATTAATTGTCTCTTTGAGTCCCCTCCCACACACTGGATCAGGTGCACTCATTGTGGGTAATGGAGCTTGTTATATTTGTAAGAGGAAATTGTTTGAACCCCAACGATTTCGTTTCTGCTCTATTTCGTGCAAAGTATGTATTCTTCTTCTTGTTTTTCTAAAATAACTATATCTAATAATTTAATTTATCTACAATGGTAACATATTTTATTTAAATGATTATTAGTAGAATTAATATCAACTGAAATTAATTATTTGAACTAATTAATAGTATTATTATTCTAGGTGCAAGAAGTGGTGCAGGAAGTGGTGCAAGAAGTGAATGTGGAGGTTGATGAAACAAGTGAACCAAAAGGTCGTAAACGAAGCAGGAAAGGAGTGCCAAACAAGGCGTTGTTTCCTGGTCAAGAAAACTAGCTACATTTCATGCTTAATAATAAAAGAAACTATGAATCTTTTTTTAGCAATACCCGTCAAGTAGTTATTGTTTAATTAGGACTGTGTGTTGGATCTTTTCTTGATCAACTGTCAATTACATTTTGAATTATTTTCTTAATGTGGTTTGAATTTAAGACTTGAAACGAGCTTCTAATTATAGTCATTTTTTAATTTTGTTATGCTTATATCTACTTGAACTTCTCTACTTAGTTGAATATAGTTTGTCTTGTATATATATTACCAATCCAAAAATAAGTTGTGAATTTAAAAATCAATTCTCTGAAAGTATATATACTTGAGAAGTCAAAGTTTTCTTAAATGAGAATCTAGACATATGAAACTCCACGGTACAACTTTTAATAAACTATTGTCAGTGTTGCTGGGATTCAAACATAAAAGTTTATACGCCAGAGATCAGAGATATTAACAATAAGATAACATCTATGGAGATAGTTTTTTATGTCCACCAAGAGCCCCCCAAAAAATTAAGCCTTTTATGGCTTTTTGATTAATAAGAGTATCAATCTAAGACTCACTTTCATTATATTTTTAAAATAAACTTTAGTGAAATGGGTAAAATGACATATAATTTCAAGTTATTTCGAATTTGGTGGGTACCAAAATAATTACAGAGAAAATTTGGTAATTGAGGCTAGTATAAGTATTGGCTGGTAGAAAGTCTATTAGCACCTTTGAAATTATTATCCAATAGTTGTTGGACAAGCAAACAAAATAAAAACATATCATGAAGTAGTCAAATGTTCTTCCATTGGCTACTTCATACAATCTTACGAACTTTAGCAATTCACTATATTATGATACTTGATTAGTACATATGTGCATATTTATATTTTAGCATAAATTTGTATATACTAGCTTCGTACACAATGGAAATAAGGTTCATTTATAAATCTAAATATATATATATATATATATATTACTAAATTTTAACCTAAGAGAGATGAATAAATGATTCTAATCTCTAAGCTATAGTCAATGTGTGGATTAACAAAAGCTCACACTTAGAATTTACACTAGATTACCTATTTCACATAATTGCAATGTCGGTTCTCATTTGAATGAGAAGCCTTAAAGAACCCTTTTCTTGTATGAGAATGGAGATAATCCTGAGTCACCACCTGCTGCGTTGATTTCGACCATCATCATATCTGCCAGTAATGCTTCACCTATGGCAGAACGAAGATCACCAGACCTACTATCATTCAGCTCAATCTGCCCCCGAAACCTAAACCAAAAAATTCACAATGACCCCAAGCTCAAAACCACCTCACATTAGGATGGAACGTAAAAACAAAAAGTAAAGAACCAGACTTATAAGTAATCACATGTCTACGTAATTTTAAATGGAAACATTATCCTGGGTATATCCAAGCATAATCCTGCTCACAAAGACATTGTTAAAGTAAGTCCATTCACTATCAACACCTGCACAAATCATTAGTTTTGTATTGCATGTGACAACACACACCAAAAGAAAAAAACCAAAATTACCCTCTTTGTTCCATTCCCAAAATAACAAAAGAAAATTAAGAAAACTCCACCAGAAATATGAAAATTCATTGGAGAATCCCATAAAAGGTCTCTGTGAATATATAGATACATCCCAAAGGAAAATGGAACATTAAGCAAACTCCACCAGAAATATGAATTCAATGGAGAATCCCATAAAAGGTCTCTTTGAATATATAGATACATCCCAAAGGAAAATGGAGAAATTAAATAAAAATGGAATCAAAGACTACTGTTTCAAATGCATGTGCATCATATCTTGAAACTAATAACACTTACAAAAATCAAAGAAAATAACATTCAAAACAATGAAAATAAATGAAACACATGGCTTGTTTAAGGAAAATACAATAGAATAAAATCAGCATATAAAAGAATCAGAGCACAAAATACCATATGTAAATTGCAATAACAAAATTAAGGAAAACATACAACAACAAAATTACTTCTTTCAAAACTGAAAAGAAAAGTAGTAGTAGAGAAGGAAAGAGAACCGGCCTTTGTTGCAACATGAAGTTGACTCACATCCTCTGCTCTTCTAAGACATCTTGCCCTTTCAAATTAATCTCTCGACTCCTATAGCCTTTAACATACACAGAGTAGTAAGTAATTTATAAAGTTAAAACAAAGTACTTCCATTAAAACACAAAAGACCTATAATTTCCATTCAACACCAAATTGAACAAGCAAAAAACTATGAAGAACAACTCCAATCAATACAAGATAATAACAGAAAAAATACCTAAATGAAAACGGAATTACAAGAACAAGAAACACAACCACCTTTAATCAGCAAAAGAAAAAAATAGAGCAAATACAAATTAACAAAGACCACAAAAGTATGTAAATATTTAGTTGCAGTAGAGAATAAGTAAATTCGGAATAAGAATCATAACATTAATATGGACCCAAAAATCCAAATACCGATCCGCGGCGACCACCGCCTTGTTTGACGTCGGCAACAGATTTATCTATCTTCATTGTTGTCGAAATCGTAAATTTTCATATAACAGAGAAAAATATATCAGAAAAATAAGAAGGAAAAAGACGACACTATAGTAGATTAGAAGTAGAAAGAGAAGAGAGAATAGTTACAAAGCGAGGGATGAGAGGAGAGGAGAGGAGGGTTGAGTGTCAGAATTATCTGATGAGATATATGCTTTAGGGAAGATATTTTAGCTTTTCCAAGAACCAAGAACCAAGTACCAAGTATCAATGAAAGAAAAAGAGGAGTACTGCAGAAGCCGAACGGAGATATTTAATTTAAAAGCAAAACCATGATGCAGACGCCGTAAAAGATAAAGCTAAAATCAGTAGAGGAAAAAAACCCTCAAGAATGCAAAAGAGAAAATAAACACATCCGCCAAAAATAAATCAAAATTCAAATTGGCAAAACGGCGTCATTTCATCATCGTGGGAGTGAGAAAAATTGAATATCTACACAAAGTCGCCCTTCCAACAACGAAGCAGAAAAATAAATCCCCAACATTAAATGGGCCCCACCAAGAATGTTGGACAACAATAACGCCCAAAATTAAAGTAGAAATAAATGAGAAGGAAGTACAAATTTGGAAATAAATGAGGAAAGCGACATCATATAAGCATTAAATGTGGTGAAATTAAAGGGAAAGAATAGGGATTACCCTATAGAGCCATCGCCTCTCTATATATATATATATATATATATTGAAGAATTATGTAGGACCTCGTGCGCTACTAGCTGCCCTAAAACCAATTGGTGTTAGGAAAGGCGCATACCCTTCCCTTATAGTGCATTCACACAAGCGCCCACAATATTCGATTGTGACACCACCCGCACACTCAGTTTGGGAGTCATTGGACAACTGTTGTCATCCGCACACTCAATTTGGATGCCCAACAATCTACCCCTCGACAATTGCTCCTGTTGGAAATCGAACACCTATGGCTCTGATACCACTTGTAGGACCTCGGGCGCTACCAGTTTCCCCAATACCAATTGGTGTTTGGAAGGTCGCATACACTTCCCTTATAGTGCATTCACTCAAGCGCCCACGATATTCGATTGTGACTCCATCCGCACACTCAGTTTGGGTGCCACGGGGCAATTGCTGGAATATTATTTTAAGATAAAATCAAACGCCATATAATTTTGATTTTTTTTATTTCTTACTCTACCTCAAGTATTTAATCTGGAAGTTAAAGATTTGTGTTCTCATATAGAATAGGTACCTACACAAAGAAGTGAAATAAATGTATACAATACTAATCAATGGTAACTTTAATTGGTACGTACAACCACATTAAATTAGTTTACTTTGATACCAAATTTTTTTTTTTTAGAAGTAAAAACATAAAAGGAAAACTAAACTATTACATTAGATCCCCATTAATCAACTCAGAACTTCTGGGGGAGGGTTCTCCCAGATCTGAAAACTACGCCAATATTCGTGTCCTTTTTTTGCCAATGCGTCTGTGCAAGAGTTAACGTCAGAATTCTACTCTCCCATGGAATTTCGAGTAAACCTCTACAGTCTTCAATTGTGCGACCCAAAGGGTGAGAGGAAACATCTGCCGCTTGAATAAGTTGGACAACAACTTTAGAATCTAGTTCAAGAACCACACGTCGAAATCGTCTTTCATAGCCAATAGCTAAACCTTCTCTAGCGGACATAAGTTCAGCCACTGTTATGGAAACGTATCCCAAGCCTCTGGAGAAACCCAAAATCCATTGACCCTCAGCATCCCTAATAATGCCCCCGACAGCAGCACATTTTTTTACTTTTAAGGACGCTATTACCATCCGTATTGATTTTTGCCCATCCTAATTCTGGTCTTGTCCATCGATCACATCTACCTCCATCACTTTATTACTCAATATTTTCTCCAGGAAAGCCTGACCAGTATCGAACGCGATGAATTTGATTCCGAAAATTTGTTGCTGCAAATATCTTTTTCCACTCTATTTCGGGGCAATAATGTTGCTGAAATTTAACTTAGTTAAGTTGTCCTTGATCCAAGAATTCAAGTCCGTGCTAATGAACTCAAAGTATTGCATCAGTTGTATATTTCATACTCCAAACAACATATTTTCACCTCTTCCATCGACGCTGGAGCATTAAGTATATCCCAATCCTCTTTTCGATCACTTTTTGATAAGGGCTTTTATCGAGGCTTCTCACAACTTGCGAGCAGTTTTGGGAGAAGAGTCGCGTAAAAAGGTTTCGTATGTGCTCTTTCAGTAAGCTTTCATCAGATTGCCAAACACCATCAATTTTCAGAGCATCCACCCAATTTTTCTTCCGTCTGCATATTGTAGTCAGGTGATAGAATTTGGTATTTCTATCGCCTTGTTCAATCCATTTGATTTTAGACTTTTGATACCATAAGAGTTCTTCTTGTTTGAGAATTACATTATACTCATCAATTAATGTTTTCTCCAGATCGCAAAGGAACGGGTATTCCACTAAACAAAGCTTCTTTTGATACAAATGTAATAGATTTGATTCGATATAGTGTTTGATGTAATGATTTATTCACCATCTAAAATAAAACTTGTTGATGGTGGATGATATATAACTGCAGGACTTCTACCATGCGGGAATATGTAATTGCATGCATGTACGGGATAGACGCATGTGTAACTGCTATGTTTTATTTGCTCGATAAAGATGTTAAAATGTAAATATTTTTTTAAATATCCAAGTACCATATATTTGTAATAATGATCTACACTATGTTTGACGAATGGTTTTTTTTTTCTGCATAAAATTGTAGTTATGTTTTAACAATTCAATTTATTTATCTTTTAAATTACTCCTTGATTGTGTACATAAAAAATTGGTATTAAAGTTTATTACGGATTAGGATACAGACTTAGTTTATAATTAAAAGAAAAAAGAACTATTGTTTCCAAATGTTGCCCAAATTTAATAAAATTGCAAAACAACTCTATCAATTAATATTAAGAGCTACCATGAAAAAAAATTGAGATATTATAGCAAGAGTACAAATCAATAAATTAGTAGATTCTCGTCATAACTAAGACTCGTGTTTTAATCATCAAATTGAGGGTATGCTTGCATCGTGATTTATCCATGGCTTTGTTCACATGTTTTATTCATTAATGAGTTACACAAATATGCATAAAAATAAATAGGAAATCACATAAGAAAATAATTTCTTGAACAAAATTATTCATATCTCTGTGACACTAACCGCATATATTAGTAAAGATCAATTGTATTCAGACTATATTTCCATCTGTATTGTTAATTTATTCTTGTAAATACTTTTAGTGGTAAAAAGTCATGAAATATTAGTTTTTATTCCTAAACTTGTCGAATAATTGTATCCATTGACAACTATATAAAGTTCAACGTCTTCTTTTTCAAATCTATTTATCAATATTGTTTTATTAAAAATCATAGAATGGATAGATTTTTCCTTTCTTAACATTTCTCTATGTTTATATCGAAATATTGTTTTGAGTTGAATTCAAACAAAAAATGAGTTCAAATGCTTTTATTTCCTACCCTACCTCACATATTTAATGCAAAGTTAAAGAATTTGTCAAATATAAAGTAGTTACCAACCAAAAGAAGTGAAATAAATATATACAGTCACTAATCAATGGCAACTCTAATGATTACATACAACAACAATAATTTGCTGCTTTTCAAATTATGTATGTATAATGGAAGTTGCATCAAAAGTTTTTTTTTTTTTTTGGTGAGGTGGTGTAATAAGTATTTTTAACATTTATTACACTATATTTGCACTATTTCCACTTCATAAAGAAACATTTGCCTATCACTACGTAGTACTAATTTTCTTTTTTAAATTTATTGGAGATGCATTTATATATATCATATATATGATAAATAATCATATGATATGTGATGTAAACAATTTTGTCGAGATTATCTTACGAGTTGGTGAGTATACTTATAGATGAATTCATAACCAGCGATAGATATAAACCAAACTATTTTTCTCAAAACATCTATTACAAAAAATTAAATAGATTAAATTTTATTTAGTTAAAATAAATGTAAATGATAAAAAGGTAATTGGACAAGTAGAAGAAAAGCTTTTTATTTTCATTCATCATCAATATTTCAGTTTTTACAAGTGTATTCATATCTCTCTAATTATTATGGTTACCTGTTTTTTTATTAGTAGGATTCAACTATATTTCATTCAACAAGTGGAACCATCATATTGAATGACTTCTTTCTCCTCTCAAAGAAAACAAAGTCTTGTAATAAATATATCACCAACCATCTCTACTATTAATGAAAGAAGATTTTACCACTTTAGACACATCTCCTTGGTTTTAACGTCAAACACATTTTGTGAAATTTCTCAAAAGAAAAAAATCGTGGTCAATTCCAGAAGTATGAGCACTTCAAGCATTGAACTCGTTCAGAAGGTATGCAAGTCTTTCATTTGTAGTTTTTCTTTAAAAAATTTGAAACATTACGCCATCATCTATAAAAAGTAAAAAATAAAATATGATTGAACACCATTTATAGTGAATAATTCTATAATTGGTATCAAGTATTTGCATGTCTTACATCTTATAAGAGTGATTTGATGATGATTTGCCTTTTCTGAAAAATTCTAAAGTAAAGAAAGAAAATGACAACATTAAATTCAAAAATTATGATCTAGTGTAGTAAAAGTACATTTGTGTTTCCGGATACTTTAATTTGGGTCAAATTTGAGCTCTATTTTGTTGTCTAGGGAATATATCTTTTAGGAGGTTTTCGGGGAAGAAGCATAGGGCATACATTCTATCAAAAAGCAAGTAACACACACTAAAATTGTATCTAAGTTATAATGCATATAATATTACTTTCCAGTCTTTAGAACCGCCATGTTCAAGTACATAACTAAAGTATAGTTACAAGTTTAAGCCTCAAGTCTCCGAATCTATATCCAAAATTTCACTAGATTTTGTAGGACACGTTGAATATATCAAACTCATTTTTATTAATAATGCACATTTACAATATGTTGTAGTTTTTGGCTCGATAAAGATGCTAATAATAATGTAAATCAATTTTAATGTCCAAGTACCATATATTTGTCATTAAAATCTAAAAATATTTGACTTATGGTGTATATTTCGGATAAAATGACAGTTAGATTTTATCAATTCAAATTATTTATCTTTTTATCTATTCATTAATTATGTACAACAAATCAATTGGTGTTAAACTCTTTTTACCAATTAGGATAAGTAGTTCAAGTTAGTTTATATTAATTTATGGGCTAAATATGCAAATGCATTTGTGTAGATATCATCAATGCGAATAAAGCAATATCATTAACAATCACAAACTAATTAATATTGTTTATAAGCTCTACACAAATATTATAAAAAATAATTTGGACTTCACCAAAATTGTAACATATTAGATCTAATATGAATCATAGTTACTATTGTGAAAAATTCCAAATTACATATAAATTTACCAAAACAAGAATAAAATTAAAAATTATCTTCGAATTAAATATTTCTCCAACTCCATGAAATAACAAAGCTTATTTATCCTTCTTCTCATACTTGCAGAACGGTTTTTTTTGTTAAACTACAATAATTACTCAAAATTTACAAATGAAACCATAATTCATGAGTAGAAATTTATTTCAGCAAATGATGCACTCCTCCAAACATATGCATCAAAATATTGGAAATATTTATTCTTATTCAAAATTTTTAGAAAATATATAACCTTAAATTGAAAAATAAATGTTTTTCGATACCAAGTAAATGGAATTAAATAAGTATTTATATATATATTCGGAAAGCTAATACTACAAGAAAATAGTTCACAAAAAGGGTATTTGGCTTTTCTTTAATACTAGTTTTTAAACTATTACTATGAGATTTAGTCAAACTTATTAAATTAAAGTTTTCTTTTATATGGTAAATTAGATTCCTGGCTTGAATTTCTTATTGTTGTTGTTTTGCCAACAAATTGGTCATTTAGTGTTTTAGCTTGTGATTCAATTGTTTTAATTTCCTCATATTTTATATAAAATATTTTGTATTTTATAAAACTTGTGTACTTTATTGGCTTTATTGTTATAAAATTCCCAAATGCATTCACCAAAGTGGTAATTAATCTTTTTATGTAATTATAAATTTAATAATGCTTTATTAATTCTTTGATCTATCTCATTTGAGTTTGTTGCAGCATTACAAATGCAACAAGAAATTAGTTGTCTCTTTGAGTCCCCTCCCACACACTGGATCAGTTGCACTCATTGTGGGTAATGGAGCTTGTTATATTTGTAAGAGGAAATTGTTTGAACCCCAACGATTTCGTTTCTGCTCTATTTCATGCAAAGTACGTATTCTTCTTCTTGTTTTTCTAAAATAACTTTATCTTATAATTTAATTTATCTACAATGGTAACATATTTTATTTAAATGATTATTAGTAGAATTAATATCAACTGAAATTAATTATGTGAACTAATTAATAGTATTATTATTCTAGGTGCAAGAAGTGGTGCACGAAGTGGTGCACGAAGTGGTGCACGAAGTGGTGCACGAAGTGAATGTGGAGGTTGATGAAACAAGTGAACCAAAAGGTCGTAAACGAAGCAGGAAAGGAGTGCCAAACAAGGCGTTGTTTCCTGGTCAAGAAAACTAGCTACATTTCATGCTTAATAATAAAAGAAACTATGAATCTTTTTTCAGTAATACCCGTCAAGTAGTTATTGTTTAATTGGGACTGTGTGTGTTGGATCTTTTCTTGATCAAGTGTCAATTACATTTTGAATTATTTTCTTAATGTGGTTTGAATTTAAGACTTGAAACGGGCTTCTAATTATAGTCATTTTTTATGTTATGCTTATATCTATTTGAACTTCTCTAATTAGTTGAATATAGTTTTTCTCGTATATATATTACCAATCCAAAAATAAGTTGTGAATTTAAAAATCAATTCTCTGAAAGTATATATACTTGAGAAGTCAAAGATTTCTTAAATGAGAATCTAGACAAATGAAACTCCACGGTACAACTTTTAATAAACTGTTGTCAGTGTTGCTGGAATTCAAATTTAAAAGTTTATACGCCAGAGATCCAGAAATATTAACAATAAGACAACATCTGTGGAGATAGTTTTTTATGTCCACCAAGAGCCCCCCAAAAAATTAAGCCTTTATGGCTTTCTGATTAATAAGAGTATCAATCTAATACTCACTTTCATTATATTTTTAAAATAAACTTTAGTGAAATGGGTAAAAGGACATATAATTTCAAGTTATTTCGAATTTGGTGGGTACCAAAATAATTACAGAGAAAATTTGGTAATTGAGGCTAGTATAAGTATTGGCTGGTAGAAAGTCTATTAGCACCTTTGAAATTATTATCCAATAGTTGTTGGACAAGCAAATAAAATAAAGACATATCATGAAGTAGTCAAATGTTCTTCCATTGACTACTTCATACAACCTTATGAACTTTAGCAATTCACTATATTATGATACTTGATTAGTACATATGTGCATATTTATATTTTAGCATAAATTTGTATATGCTAGCTTCGTACACAATGGAAATAAGGTTCTTTTATAAATCTAAATATATATATTACTAAATTTTAACCTAAGAGAGATGAATAAATGATTCTAATCTCTAAGCTATAATCAATGTGTGGATTAACAAAAGCTCACACTGAGAATTTACACTAGATTACCTATTTCACATAATTTCAATGTCGGTTCTCATTTGAATCAGAAGCCTTAAAGACCCCTTCTCTTGTATGAGAATGGAGATAATCCTGAGTCACCACCTGTTGCGTTGATTTCGACCATTATCATTTCTGCCAGTAATGCTTCACCTATGGCAGAACGAAGATCACCAGACCTACTATCATTCAGCTCAGTCTGCCCCCGAAACCTAAACCAAAAAATTCATAATGACCCCAAGCTCAAAACCACCTCACATTAAGATGGCACGTAAAAACAAAAAGTAAAGAACCAGACTTATCAGTAATCACATGTCTACGTAATTTTAAATGGAAACATTATCCTGAGTATACCCATGCATAATCCTGCTCACAAAGACATTGTTAAAGTAAGTCCATTCACTCTCAACACCTGCACAAATCATTAGTTTTGTATTGCATGTGACAACACACACCAAAAGAAAAAAACCAAAATTACCCTCTGTGTTCCATTCCCAAAATAACAAAAGAACATTAAGGGAACTCCACTAGAAATATAAAATTCATTGGAGAATCCCATAAAAAGTCTCTGTGAATATATAGATACATCCCAAAGGAAAATGGAACATTAAGCAAACTCCACCATAAATATGAATTCAATGGAGAATCCCATAAAAGGTCTTTGTGAATATATAGATACATCCCAAAGGAAATTGGAGTAATTAAATAAAAATGGAATCAAAGACTACAGTTTCAAATGCATGTGCATCATATGTTGAAACTAATAACACTTACAAAAATCAAAGAAAATAACATTCAAAATAATGAAAATAAATGAAACACATGGCTTGTTTAAGGAAAATACAATAGAATAAAATCAGCATATAAAATAATCAGAGCACAAAATACCATATGTAAATTGCAATAACAAAATTAAGGAAAACATACAACAATGAAATTACTTCTTTCAAAACTGAAAAGAAAAGTAGTAGTAGAGAAGGAAAGAGAACCGGCCTTCGTTGCAACATGAAGTTGACTCACATCCTCTGCTCTTCCAAGACATTTTTCCCTTTCAAATTAATCTCTCGACTCCTATAGCCTTTAACCTACACAGAGTAGTAAGTAATTTATAAAGTTAAAACAAAGTTCTTCCATTAAAACACTAAAGACCTATAATTTCCATTCAACACCAAATTGAACAAGCAAAAAACTATGAAGAACAAATCCAATCAATACAGGATAATAACAGAAAAAATACCTAAATGAAAACGGAATTACAAGAACAAGAAACACAACCACCTTTAATCAGCAAAAGAAAAAAAATAGAGAAAATAAAAATTAACAAAGACCACAAAAGTATGTAAATATTTAGTTGCAGTAGAGAATAACTAAATTCGGAATAAGAATCATAACATTAATATGAACCCAAAAATCCAAATACCGATCCGCAGCAACCACCGCCTTGTTTGACGTCGGCAACAGATTTATCTATCTTCATTGTTGTCGAAATCGTAAATTTTCATAGAACATAGAAAAATATATCAGAAAAATAAGAAGGAAGAAGACGACACTATAGTAGATTAGAAGTAGAAAGAGAAATGAGAATCCTTACAAAGCGAGAGAGGAAAGGAGATGAGAGGAGGGTTGAGTGTCAGAATTATTTGATGAGATATATGCTTTAGGGAAGATATTTTAGCTTTTCCAAAAACCAAGTACCAAGTATCAATGAAAGAAAAAGAGGAGTACTGCAGAAGCCGAACGGAGATATTTAATTTAAAAGCAAAACCATGATGCAGACGCCGTAAAAAATAAAGCTAAAATCAATAGAGGAAGAAAACCCTCAAGAATGTAAAAGAGAAAATAAACACATCCGCCAAAAATAAATCAAAATTCAAATTTGGAAAACGGCGTCATTTCATCATCGTGGGAGTGAGAAAAATTGAATATCTACACAAAGTCGCCCTTCCAACAACGAAGCAGAAAAATAAATCCCCAACAATAAATAACGCCCAAAATTAAAGTAGAAATAAATGAGAAGGAAGTACAAATTTGGAAATAAGTGAGGAAAGCGACATCATATAAGCATTAAATGTGGTGAAATTAAAGATAAAGAATAGGGATTACCCTGTATATATATATATATATATATATATTGAAGAATTATGTAGGACCTCGTGCGCTACCAGCTTCCCTAAAACCAATTGGTGTTAGGAAATACGCATACCCTTCCCTTATAGTGCATTCACACAAACGCCCACAATATTTGATTGTTACGCCACCCGCACACTCAGTTTGGGTGTCATTGGACAATTGTTGTCATCTGCACACTCAATTTGGATGCCCAACAATCTACCCCTCGACAATTACTCCTACTGGGAATCGAACACCTGACCTTGGTTCTGATACAACTTGTAGGACCTCGGGCGCTACCAGTTGCCCCAAAACCAATTGGTGTTAGGAAGGTCGCATACACTTCCCTTATAGTTAAGTTGTCCTTGATCCAAGAAATCAAGTCCGTGCTCATGAACTCGTAGTATTGCGTCAGTTGTATATTTCATACTCCAAAACACATATTTTCACCTCTTCCATTGACGCTGGAGCATTAAGTATGTCCCAATCCTCTTTTCGATCACTTTTTGATAAGGGATTTTATCGAGGCTTCTCACAACTTGCGAGCAGTTTTGGGAGAAGAGTCGCGTAAAAAGGTTTCGTATGTGCTCTTTCAGTAAGTTTTCATCAAATTGCGAAACACCATCAATTTTCAGAGCATCCACCCAATTTTTCTTCCGCCTGCATATTGTAGTCAGGTGATAGAATTTGGTATTTCTATCGCCTTGTTCAATCCATTTGATTCTAGACTTTTGATACCATAAGAGTTCTTCTTGTTTCAGAAGTACATAATACTCATCAATTAATGTTTTCTCCAGATCGCCAAGGAACGGGTCTTCCACTGAACAAAGCTTCTTTTAATACCAATGTAATAGATTTGATTCGATATAGTGTTTGATGTAATGATGTATTCACCATCTAAAATAAAACTTGTTGATGGCGGATGATATATAACTGCAGGACTTCTACCATGCGGGAATATGTAATTGCATGCATGTACGGGATAGACGCATATGTAACTGCTATGTTTTATTTGCTCGATAAAGATGTTAAAATGTAAATATTTTTTTAAATATCCAAGTACCATATATTTGTAATTATGATCTACACTATGTTTGACGAATGGTGTTTTTTTTTCTGCATAAAATTGTAGTTATGTTTTAACAATTCAATATATTTATCTTTTAAATTACTCCTTGATTGTGTACATAAAAAATTGGTATTAAAGTTTATTATGGACTAGGATTCAGACTTAGTTTATAATTAAAAGAAAAAAGAACTATTGTTTCAAAATGTTGCCCAAATTTAATAAAATTGCAAAACAACTCTATCAATTAATATTAAGAGCTACCATGAAAAAAAATTGAGATATAATAGCAAGAGTACAAATCAATAAATTAGTAGATTCTCGTCATAACTAAGACTCGTGTTTTAATCATCAAATTGAGGGTATGCTTGCATCGTGATTTATCCATGGCTTTGTTCACATGTTTTATTCATTAATGAGTTACACAAATATGCATAAAAATAAATAGGAAATCACATAAGAAAATAATTTCTTGAAAAAAATTATTCATATCTCTGTGACACTAACCGCATATATTAGTAAAGATCAATTGTATTCAGATTGGAACTATATTTCCATCTATATTGTTAATTTATACTTGTAAATACTTTTAGTGGATACAAAGTCATGAAATATTAGTTTTTTTTCCTAAACTTGTCGAATAATTGTATCCATTGACAACTATATAAAGCTCAACGTCTTCTTTTTCAAATCTATTTATCAATATTGTTTTATTAAAAATCATAGAATGGATAGATTTTTCCTTTCTGAACATTTCTCTATGTTTATATCGAAATATTGTTTTGAGTTGAATTCAAACAAAAAATGAGTTCGAATGCTTTTATTTCCTACCCTACCACACATATTTAATTCAAAGTTAAAGAATTTTTTCAAATATAAAGTAGTTACCAACCAAAAGAAGTGAAATAAGTATAAACAATCACTAATCAATGGCAACTCTAATGATTACATATAACATTAATTTGTTGCTTTTCAAATTATGTATGTATAACGGACGTTGCATTAAAAGTTTTTTTTTTTTTTTGGTGAGGTAGTGTAATAGGTATTTTTGAACATTTATTGCACTATTTCCACTTCATAAAGAAACATTTGCCTATCACAGCGTAGTACTAATTTTCTTTTTTTAAATTTATTGTAGATGCATTTCTATATATCATATATATGATAAATAATCATATGATATGTGATGTAAACAATTTTGTCGAGATTATCTTACGAGTTGGTGAGTATACTTATAGATGAATTCATAACCAACGATAGATATAAACCCAACTATTTTTCTCAAAACATCTGTTACAAAAAATTAAATAGATTAAAATTTTATTGAGTTAAAATAAATGTAAATAATAAAAAGGTAATTGGACAAGTAGAAGAAAAGCTTTTTATTTTCATTCATCATCAATATTTCAGTTTATACAAGTGTATTCATATCTCTCTAATTATTATGGTTACCTATTTTTTTATTAGTAGGACTCAACTATATTTCATTCAACAAGTGGAACCATCATATTGAATGACTTCTTTCTCCACTCAAAAGTAAACAAAGTCTTGTAATAAATATATCACCAACCATCTCTACTATTAAAGAAAGAAGATTTTACACATCTCCTTGGTTTTAATGTGAAACAATTTTTGTGAAATTTCTCAAAAGAAAAAAATTGTGGTCAATTCCAGAAGTATGAGCACTTCAAAGATTGAACTTGTTCCGAAGGTATGCAAGCTTTTCATTGTAGTTTTTCATTCACAAATTTGAAACATTACGCCATCCTCTATAAAAAGTAAAAAATAAAATATGATTGAACACCATTTATAGTGAATAATTCTATAATTGGCATCAAGTATTTGCATGTCTTACATCTTATAAGAGTGATTTGATGATGATTTGCCTTTTCTGAAAATTCTAAAATAAAGAAAGAAAACCACAACATTAAATTCAAAAAATTATGATCTAGTGTTGTAAAAGTACATTTGTATTTCCGGATACTTAAATTTGGGTCAAATTTGAGCTCTATTTTGTTGTCTAGGGAATATGTCTTTTAGGGGGTTTTCGGGGAAGAAGCATAGGGCATACATTCTATCAAAAAGCATGTAACACTCACTAAATTTGTATCTGAGTTATAATGCATATAATATTACTTTCCAGTCTTTAGAACCGCCATGTTCAAGTACTTAACTAAAGTATAGTTACAAGTTTAACCCTCTAAACAAGTCTCCGAATCTATATCCAAAATTTCACTAGATTTTGTAGGACACGTTGAATATATCAAACTCATTTTTTATTAATAATGCACATATACAATATGTTGTATTTTTGGGCTCGATAAAGATGCTAATAATAATGTAAATCAATTTGAATGTCCAAGTACCATATATTTGTTATTAAAATCTAAAAATGTTTGACTAATGGTGAATATTTCGGATAAAATGACAGTTAGATTTTATAAATTCAAATTATTTATCTTTTTAGCTATTCATTAATTATGTACAACAAATCAATCGGTATTAAACTCTTTTTACCAATTAGGATAAGTAATTCAAATTATTTACATTAATTTATGGGCTAAATATGCAAATGCATTTGTGTAGATATCACCAATGTGAATAAAGCAGTATCATTTACAATCACAAGGAGTTCTATATTGAACTAATTAATATTGTTTATAAGCTCTACAAAAATATTATAAAAAATAATTTGGACTTCACCAAAATTGTAACATAATAGATCTAATATGAATCATATTTACTATTGTGAAAAATTCCAAATTACATATAAATTTACCAAAACAAGAATAAAATTAGAAATTATTTCGAATTAAATATTTCTCCAACTCCATGAAATAACAAAGCTTATTTATCCTTCTTCTCATACTTGCAGAACGATTTTTTTTGTTAAACTAAATAATTACTAAAATCTACAAACGAAACCATAATTCATGAGTAGAAATTTATTTCAGCAAATGATGCACTCCTCCAAACATATGCATCAAAATATTGGAAATATTTATTCTTATTCAAAATTATTAGAAAATGTATAACCTTAAATTGAAAAATACATGTTTTTTGATTTGAAGTAAAAGGAATTAAATAGGTATTTATAGTTCAATATCCCATGTGGCTTTTAATCATATGTGTTTTAGCTTAGCATGTCTTTTGTTCAAATTGATATGTTTTTTTTCTTCAACTTATATGACATCATTTCATTCTTAGTTCGAATTGTGTCGTATGTCTCTTGTAATAACTAGGTTAAAACTAATAACCTTTAGCTCAGATGTTTTATTTCTTTATGTATATAGTACTTTTGAAGCATATTTCTAGTCTAGGGCGAAAATAGAAAACTAAAATTTTGGAGAGCGTTAATGCCAACTCAGTGCGCAATACAACAATAGAAAACTAAAGTTATCGCAAACTCAGTGCAGAATATAATAATAGAAAACTAAAGTTAACGCCAACTCAGTGCATAAAACTAAAAAAACCTATTAAACATTCCATATCTATATAACATTGGTCCATAGTAAATAACTTTTGAATCTTAATATGCACATGTATCTTTAAAAGGTTTTATTTATTTGTGATATTTCTTGTTAAAGTTTGTCGATTATCTTCTCATTGAAATAATATTTTTGTAGGTTGACAATAGCGTTGCAAACTGGATTGATCGTTTTTTAGAAAAGAAGTTTTTTGGCAAATGTCTAGCTCATGATCAACGAAGGAATGATTTGAACAGGTACTGCATAACATGTGATGCAATATCTTGCAAATATTGTGTTGCATCTTGATGTCACAAAGACCATGAGTTGCTTACAATATACCGACATGTGTACCAAGATGTTGTCCTTCTAAGTGAGATGGAAAATCATATTGATTGTACACAAATTCAGGTAATTTTTGTGATATTTGAGATATTTCATTATATAAATTGGCCATCTAATTTGACAATTACAAATTTGGTCATACTCGTCTCGTTTCCTTTCTCTCTCTCTTTTCTTTTGGAAATTAGTTTGTTATATTGTCTTTTTTCTATTTTGTAAGTGACTCTTCAAGTCGACAATAGTTGAATGAGAAGATCAAGTGAAGTCCCTCATTTTAAACTCTAGGACACGTAATTCTTTTTGTTTGAACTTTACTTGTATTTTCATTTTTTTTTTCTTTTTCTTTGGCCACACTTTGAATTTAGGTAATTCAATATTTTATATTGATTACCTATTTGCTGTAAATAAACATTGATTTTGTTGTAGTGCAGGGGTACTCTCCATCGATGGCTTCACCATCAATATCTATGACTCCTCAACCAATGGATGTAAGTCCATTGTTTTATTACATTCCCCTCATCCACTACCACTATGTGCATATGTATTGAATTAATTAAATAAGTTTTTTTCGATTTGAAGTAAAAGGAATTAAATAGGTATTTATAGTTCAATATCCCATGTGGCCTTTAATCATACGTGTTTTAACTTAGCATGTCTTTTGTTCAAATTGAAATGTTTTGTTTCTTCAACTTATATGACATCATTTAATTCTTAGTTCGAATTGTGTCGTGTGTCTCTTGTAATAACTAGGTTTAAACTGATAACCTTTAGCTCAGAAGTTTTATTTCTTTATGTATATAGTACTTTTGAAGCATATTTCTAGTCTAGGGCGAAAATAGAAAACTAAAATTATGGAGAGCGTTAATGCCAACTCAGTGCGCAATACAACAATAGAAAACTAAAGTTATCGCAAACTCAGTGCAGAATATAATAATAGAAAACTAAAGTTAACGCCAACTAAGTGCGAAAAACTAAAAAACATATTAAACATTCCACGTCTATATAACATTGGTCCATAGTAAATAACTTTTGAATCTTAATATGCACATGTATGTTTAATAGGTTTTATTTATTTGTGCTACTTATTGTTAAATTTTGTCGATTGTCTTCTCAGTGGTATAAATTTGTAGGTTGACAATAGCGTTCCAAACTGGATTGATCGCTTTTTAGAAAAGAAGTATTTTGGCAAATGTCCAGCTCATGATCCGCAAAGGAACGATTTGAACAGGTACTGCATAACATGTGATGCGATATCATGCAAATATTGTGTTGCATCGGGATGTCACAAAGACCATAAGTTGCTTACAATATACCGACATGTGTACCTAGATGTTGTCCTTCTAAGTCAGATGGAAAGTCATATTGATTGTACACGAATTCAGGTAAGTTTCAATCATTTGATTGTTATTCTTCTTATTATATTATCATTATTAATTATAAGAAAATATTAGAGCACTATATATACCTCTTCGAAAAGCTAATACTACAAAAAAATAGTTAACAAAGAGGGTATTTGGCTTTTCTTTAATACTATTTTTAAACTATTAATATGAGATTTAATCAAACTTATTAATTTTTTTATCGATCTCATTTGAGTTTGTTGCAGCGTTACAAATGCAACAAGAAATTAGTTGTCTCTTTGAGTCCCCTCCCACACACTGGATCATGTGCACTCATTTGGGTAATGGAGCTTGTTGTATCTGCAAGAGAAAATTGTTTGAACCCCAACGATTTCGTTTATGCTCTATTTCATGCAAAGTACATATTCTTCTTCTTGTTTTTCTTTTTCTAAGATATTTGAATCTTATAATTTAATTTATCTACAAGGTACCATATTTAATTAAATGATTATTAGTAGAATTAATATCAACTTAAATTAATTTTGTGAATTAATTAATAGTATTATTATTCTAGGTGCAAGAAGTGGTGTAGGAAGTGGTGCAAGAAGTGAATGTGGAGGTTGATGAAAAAAGTGTACCAAAAGGTCGTAAACGAAGCAGGAAAAGAGTGCCACACAAGGCGTATGTTTCCTGATCAAGAAAACTATGAATCCTTTTTCAGTAATATCCGTCAAGTAATGCTCGTTTAATTTGTGATATTGTGTGTTGGATCTTTTCTTGATCAACTGTCAATTACTTTTTGAATTATTTTCTTAATGTGGTCTGAATTTAAGACTTGAAATGAGATTCTAATTGTAGTCTTTTTTTTAATTTTATTATGCTTATATCTATTTGAACTTCTCTAATTAGGTGAATATAGTTTGTCTTGTATATTGCCAATTTAGATTTTTTTATTTAAAAATAAGTTGTGAATTTAAAAATCAATTCTCTAAAAGTATATATACTTGAGAAGTCAAAGTTGTCTGAAATGTGATCTTCTGTAACTACTATTAAAGTATTGAAAAATAATCTTAATTCTACATATAAAAATCAATGCAGAAAATAATTAGAAATTTAGCAGGTTATCTTTTATAATCTTGATTCTTGTAAGATATGCAAGTAGGACATCTTTTATAATTTTCTTACTCACTTGATTAATTGTAGAGTACATGTTCTTTTCTAGCTTAGATAATACTGATTTATTTGAAATTTGAAATGTCATTCAGACCAACTAAGACTTCAAAAGATAAACTAATGTTGATTGAGTAGAGAAATTAAGAAAAGAAAAAAAGTTAAGTACATAGTTTTCTAATATGTTAACTTTCATGTTGAGTTATTTTACATGCATTGGCTAGCTAGAAAAAAAAAATTCATTACTTGAGTATTAGAATAACATTCCCAAAACTCATAATTGTTTACTCTTATTTTTGTTGACAAGATAATAATAAATATCGAAGAAAAATTACCATAGTAGATGATTATGATATTTGAGCCTTTTGTTTTTCTCACATGAAAAAAGGAATTGACTTTCCTACAAAAAAAAAAAGATTAAGTTGTATAATACCTAAAATGATCTTTTAATTTGAGTATCATATGCTCTCAAATAATTTTCAAAAAAATATTATCGTACAAGATTGTAAATCTTCTTATTTTCTTTTTCAAATCAAAATATATTATGATTTCTTCCATTTTCTCTAAGAGTTGTGGAAACATAGCACAATTTTAGTTTTGCGAGGAAGAAAATCGCAGGAACAATTATTTGCATGTTGCTTGCCACTCAATGAATTTTCAAAGATTCATGTCTTTTTTATCCATCTTTCTATAAATGAGTGTGCATGTCGGCTATGTTGAATTCAAAGTGAATAACGATAGGTAGTGAAGATAGGACTTAGGACTTCTCATGAGTGTCTTAGGATGAATCGTCTTATTTTAGATTAAAAATCGAGAGTGAAATGAGCAAAAATGACATAAGTTTGGGGGGAGGGGGTGTTGAACCCTTCTCAAGAATGAAAACGCTCTCCAATACCTAAACACTTAAAAAAAATGAATAAAAGGGTTGTTAAAATGTATGCACCTCTAAAGAGTGAAAAGAAAGGCAAATCCTTCAAATGACGAAATTCATGGAACATTTTGTAATCTCTTCTATTTATTAGTGCAAGGAATGTATAGTCAAATCGATTGTAATGCACCAAGCAAACAAGGAGCTAATAGCTCTTGAAACCAGTAAGTGTGTATTGCACAAGCACTCACTATTAGTGCAAGTTATCACTATTAGTGCAAGTTGTCAATGTAAAATCACGTGTAAAGCACAAAAAGTTGCTCTTTTCAGTTGTAATATCTTATGTAAAAGCATTGTAAAAGTGAGGAAAGTTAGTACCTAAGATAGTCAGGCCACTCCAATGGCACACAAGGGGCGCGGGGTGGGCTCGGGGGTGGGTGGTTTCGCCGTCTCCAGTGGAGAGGGGTGCGGGTCGGGTCGGGGCGGGGCGGGCTGCGGGGTGCGGGCTGGGAACTGGGCGGGGCGACCCCTGGGCGAGAGGTAGAAGAAGAGGACGCGCCCCTTTTTAAGTCAAGTGGCGCCACTTGGCGTCACTTGATTAGGTTTATTTTTTTATTTCTTTATTTAATTTTTTTAATGTTTTTAAATAGGGAAAAATTTAATATTAAAGAAATATTTAATAAAATTAAAATTTCATCCTAAATTAATTTTTTGTAGAATTGAATTATTTAATAAAATATGTTAGTATATTTGTTAGTATATTTGCTAGTATTTAATAAATATATGTAGCCACCAATTTTTAATTGAATTATTTAATATAATAAAATATTTAATTTTATTTTATGGAAAAATCATTAATAATTAATTATAATTATAATTAAAAAAATTAAATTCATAAATTAGTTAGAATTGTAATTGGAATTAGAATTAATCAGAATTGTAATTTAAAATTTTAATTAGAATTGTAATTAACATTTTAAATTAATAATTTCTTTTAAACATTTTATTTTAGTTTCTTTTATTGTAATTAAAAATTTAATCATTTAATTACAATATTGGTGGTGGCTATATATTTTTAAAAATATCCAATTAGTTGAAAATATAATTAAACACTTATACAAAGGTGTATTGGAAGAATAAAAGAAGGGAAATACAACAAAAAAGTAGTCTTCCTTGGGACTTATTTGGAGGTTCATCGAATGAAGGAACCGACTGGTTTCAGGAGGAAATCATTAAAATGTTAAGTGTGCCGTTTATTTAATCTTCTTTGTTGTATTTCCTTCTTGTTTATTGTATTTCCTTTCTTGTTTGTTGTATTTCCTATCTTGAATCAATTTTAATTTTATGACTATTTACTCTCTTTAATTTTAATATTGAAATATTATTAATAATTTAATTATATTATTAAAATAGGTAATAGTATTATTAATATTAATATTAAAAATAAAATTATAATTATAATTATAAGTGAGAATGGGCAGGAACAAAAAAATGCAATTAAATCAATCTCGAAGCCCTGCCATTAAAGATGATCAGGCAGGACTAGAGATAGGGTCAGGACAGCCCTAGGGCTATGGAACCCTGAGTCCACCCCTCATTGGAGATGCCCTCAAATTAGTTCAAGAATATGTAAAGCATCCTTAAATTCCATATAATTTAACATCATTGTTATGAATGGACCAATCAATTTTAGATCTATGGTGATAAAATTAGCCCAATTCCAACCCAGGCCCCAAACAATTTAGTATGTTTCCTAGGCCCGCAATTCTAGGGGCCCATACCCCTCCCCCAATGTAGCTAGCTTGTCATTTGGGTCAGCAAGAGAAAACTTTGTGGGCTTTGAGAGAAGGTAGAAAAAATTAATAACTTCAACTTCCAAGATTTCAAGCCCTCGATCTTCTCACGTATTCTCTCTCTCATTTTATTTTTATACCTCAATTCTCATCCATCGCTCTATTTTACATTTCTTATTTTGATTTCTTACTCTCTTATAACATATATTTAATTTAATAAAATAAAAAGTTTAAAATTATTAAGATATTTTTCACTTAAGAAAAGCTTTTCAAACTTTCTAATAATTGAAAGTATATTTACGTCTGACTATGTCATAATTCACAAGAAGATTAAGTGAGAAGATCAATTTATAGAATAATATACATGCTTTAATCTAAAAGGGTAAACATCACTTGTGGTCCTCTTTACCATTATTTTTTTACAGAGTCGTCTCTCTTGTATTTTTTTTCCCCGCATTAGTCTCCACTACAGATTATTTGTTTCACTATTGACTTTCACAAAATAACAATATTTTAGCTCATTATCAGTTTCTTTTTTTCTTTTTTTATGCCTTTGAAAAAATAGTTAGGCATAAATAGGAGAGGGTAATTTATTTTTCTAAAACCATTTATATTGATTGTTTGACTTTTGGGAGAGCACTAATTATTCATAATCTCCAAAAGCGAGACAATCAGGGCATTAAAATTTTATTTAATACCCTTCAAATATTAAATAGAAAATAAAAATTAAGAGAATATCCAAGTATATAGAGGGTAGATCTTTCTATGGATTACAAGAGCCCACATGTTAACTTTTGTTAACTTTCTGTGTCGACATCTTTGAGTGAATTCAAGAACCCAAAAGAAAAGAAAAGAAGAAAAGGAGCTAAAAAATGGACGCGCACCTTGTATCATTCTTTTGTTAGGTATGTAATAATGTCTGAAGATATCAAATAAATCGATGAGCGAATAGTTTGCCACGTCTCAATTCATTGACCTCGTAATTTCCTTTTGATGTTTTATATTTATTGAAAAAGATAAAATAATTGAAAATAATGTGACCAGAATGAAACAAAACTGTGATCTACCACCCGCTTGATTTCTAAATTCTAACCATAGCAAACCCAATTGTCAATATAATATATCACTAAAAAGTGTGGAAGCTAGATTAGGAAAAAAAATCTGAAACATATATGAGATATTAAGAGCAAAGACTTTTTTCCACCAAAATATATTAAAAGAAACCAATAAATTGTCATTTTAAAATAAAAAAGTTACCCAAATGAAAGAAGCTACATATGCATTGAATATAGAATATTGGCTTTCACAATCAAAACTCAGAATAGAGAATTAGAGATGTTATTATTTTCCTATTTCTTTTTTGTTGAATTCCGGCTCCAATCTGCTCCATAGAAAATGGATTTGAACTGCTAGGTACTTTAGTATGTAGACTTGATATATATATATATATATACTCCTTGTTTGTTGTTTCAAAAAACAATTCATTTACTATATATACTGCATGGTCATATTTAAGTACTACAATGTATACCTTACATTAATGATCATCGTGTCCTAATATTTTAAATTTCTATAAATCGTTTCATTAAAATCATGATAGTGTTCTCGAAAAAAAAATGAAATTAATTACTTAGATAAATTATAAAATTATTTTGAAGATTTTCTACAATTGGCTGGACCTTCTTTTTATGCGTGTACAATGGCTGGTCAACCAACCGTAGAAACAAATAAAAAAGGGCCTATTTTGAAGGTTTTTCGTTTGGGTTAGCAGGTCTCGGTTTCAAAAAAATAATTAAGGTGATTTCAGTAAAACATTTGAAATCTCATTTCGTTAGGTTTTGAATGTTGGGTTTTGTTGTTTCGAAAAAATTGAAACCCTACTTGGATTGGGTTTGGATCTTGGGGTTTGGAAAAAAGAGTAGAAGATAGGTGTTAAATCAATACTCCCTCTGTCCCAAATTATTTGTCATTTTACATGTTTTCACACATATTAAGGTACCTATTAAATTGCTTCATTTTTAGGGAAGAAATAAATTATATACCTAAAATACCCTTATTCTTTATTTATCTCACTAGCTATTTATACGTTATTCAAGTTTTACACTCTCTCTCTTACTTTTTCTCTTTCATACCTAAAATATGTACTTTAATAGTGCATTGAAATCCTAAAATGACAAATAATTTGGGACAAATTTTTTTCTCTAAAATGACAAATAATTTGAGACAGAGAGAGTATTTTTTTCATAGAGTTTGGGGAGGGAAGTAGGTGGGAGGTGTCAATTTACAAGTTTCAAGCGTTTGGGTATTGATTTTTGAATAAGTTTGTGATGAATTTCATGGAACTGATGAAAAATTATTTGGAAGAGTTTTTTACCGCGCTGTCTCGCGAAACCGAGTCAAACCGCAACCAAATAGGCCAAAGGGACGGATCGGAAGTATTATGTTACATGTCATAAAATTTAAAGAAGGCTTCAATTATTACTTATCAGAATTAATTTATTATTAATACAAAATCACTATTCCATAATAATTGATTTTGTAAAAGTACTGTAAAAATTGGATATAGAAGAACTGATTTGTGAAATAATAGAATAGGATAATACATTTAATACTTATAGATATTTAATTGGAAAATTTATGAAATCATAAGCTTTAGTAAGGATAGTTTGCTGAATTACTACCATCACAATTGAATATTTACTACTAATGAAATAGTAGAGTATATTTGCTAAATTGTTATAACACACTTTGCAGTTGAATACCAAATTAATGGTTCGACATAATCAACTCCATTCTCATTGAAAATATGCATTTCCGAATCCCTACTTTTACAAATAACCATGTAATACAATTATACAAACAGGGTCAAAACAGAATCCTGATCTGGGAGAATAACATTTTTGCTTATTTTATTTAAAACATTGCATTCTTAAACTCATTCATCTTCAAAACACAAACAAGAAACACCATTAAAATGTTAACTCTCCATTTACCACTTCAATCAAATTATAAAAGTGAAGCCATAACAAATTCCACAAATATTTATATATTTATAAAAGCAGGCCTTATTCTAAAACACACAGAACCTGCTTATAAAAGAGCCCCATTTTGCTAATATATACATCTTCCCCGCTCCCCCCCCCCAACACAAAAAAAAAAGGGGGTTAAACATTTCAATCCCCTAAACTCTAGGCCATTACCATGGCATTGCCTTCTTTAAGTCCATTATTTGACACAACATTTTCATTAAGAACCAAATCTCCCACTTTATCACCATCATCCTTAGTTGAACTTGGTAACAAATCTCTTGATATTAAACCAATTGAGGCTAATTCCAGGAGCTCCGACTCATCCAAACCTTTTGTTGGTCCAAGACTGCATCGATCGGTCCCATGTTTTGCCAATGCATCCTTAAATTTCTTGATCTGCATATAACATTAAAATATATTATTACATTATAGATAATCATCAACACATAGATTACGAAAATCGTTAATATAGTTAATCACTTACTGTTGCATTAGTACAACTGAAGCTACAAACCCTGCCCTCTGCACCTCTATAGAATCTAAAGAAGGGCAATACATGAACACGAAGTGCATAGCTCATTGGCTTTTGTTCTTCATAATTAACCTTGAGAAAAGTAGTATCAGGGTTCATTTCAGCTAGTTGACAGATCTGTTAACATTGTTATAATAAATTCATTAGTGAAAACTATAATTGTAAAAAAAATTAAAATTTATAAATATAAAAATAAAAATAAAAATACCTTGGGATGTAAAGCTTTGCAACCTCCACATCCAGGGGAATAAAAGTCAACTATGACCAATTTATCACCAGCTCTTAACAAAGAATCCACAAGGTGTTGTGCTGAATGGATCTCAATCATGTTTGGATGAAGGGACTTTTCCCACCATCTCAAAGATTTTCCAATAAAAACTGATGATTGAGCCTAAATTTACAAACCAAATAAAATGAAAATCATATTAAATACATAACTAAAACTGGATAAATGAATTGAAAAAAGTACTATATCTGAAAAGGGGGAAATTACTTACATTGACAGGTTCCAATTTTGGGGCCTTATAACTTAAATCTGAGACAAGAGGGGTTTTGGGCAAAAATTGTTTTGAATTTAGTTCCTTAAATTGCAGAGACCCAATTGAAGAGCAAACCCTGAAAGAACCTTTGTCTCTGTTCTTGATGATAGTATTATGACTACACCCAGAAACATAAAAACCAGATTTCAATAAACAAGACATGTTTACAAAATTTCAACCTTTGTAACCTAAAAACAACAATACATAACAAAACCCAAAGAGAAAATTCCTCTACTTCTTGGATCAAGAACCTTTTCACTTATCTTCAAAAACACTCAAACTTAGTAAAAGGGATTTAGAAAACTGAGTTCCAAGCAAGACTTATTAATAATTTATTCAAAAAAGGTGATTTTTTTTTTCTTTTTAGCTGGAAATATTTGGTGGTTGAGAAATATTTTTGAAATAGGGGTTTGTGGCCTTTGTCTTCTCAAGGGGGGAGGAAGATAAAAGTAATGGAAAAAGTGAGAAAAGTTTTGAGGTAGCATCTGACTAAAAGGAAAAAGAAACAGAGAAGAAGAGGTGGGGTCAATAGATTTGCACTTATCCAAATGTTCTATTTCTATGTTCACTAAAATTATTTTCAGTTAATTGGATAAAAAGAGCTGTTGGCAGTTGTTACACCCATGAGGAATTTTTAATTAGTAAGATTTTATGTGAACAAAAAATTCAGTAGGTTTGTTTGAATTTATTGAAAGTATTATATGAAATTTCAGTTTATGCATTTGAAAAAAATTATCTCTTTAAAATTATAGAGTTAGAATAAACAAAACATTTGATTCTTACAAAACAGATAATTTATTTTTGATCGATTACGGAAAGAAAAAAAAATAGGATGATGTGATACATATTACTCCCTTCGTTTTTTTTTATTTATCGTTTTGGCAAAAAAAATTATTTACTTTCATTTGTCGTTTTAGGATTTCAATGTAAAATTAATATTTTTTAATCAATTTTACCCTTTTTACTAATACTTATCATTAATACTAATTAATGCTAAGATTATTTGATTAAAATGATATTTTGATATTTCTGATTCAAAAATTAGTTATTTATGATATTTTTTAATTCGTGTGCAATCCTCTACGACAGTAAAAAAGGAGAGGGAGTATATGACAAATTAAAATTATTACGCGAGTGGGAGTACGATAAAAGATATGTTAACTTCCTATTAATATGTTGTGTATAAATTCAATTCGCAAGTGTACATTTCATAAGTAATAAAGTAATTGAAAGATCAGATATCGTACTCACAGAGAGTCGGGGTGAACTAGATAATTAGCTTTAAGTATTCCTATAGTACCTAATCAAGGAGGTTGTTGAGAGATTGTTTATTAACCTAAGAAACGAAGTGAACATTAATTAACTAGAAATCAGATAAATCAATTAATTAAAAAAGGACATAGGGTATTACTCGATTAAGACATCAATTAATTATTAAGGTTTCATGCAAAATATTGTGTTGACCACCCAATAATTCAATTATCATGATTAAAATTATCGTTAAGACTTATCATAGCATGCTTCAATTACAACATAGTTTACCAGTTTAGTTAAACTTCTTAGTTGCTCTTGGGAATTCTAGAGCTAACCTAGATGATGAAACTTCTTGGTTCTTTGTAAATCTTTCCATGTGCATCGAGTTGTTACATAAATTAAAATTTTCATTGTTCTCTTCGAATATATCAAAAGTTTTCATGATATATAATATAGAAACAAATTATCTATGTTTTATTTTGAATTAATGACAAGAAAAATAAAATATAATTTTAAAGCTCTCTTATCTTTTTAAATGTAGTGGATTTTCATAAATTTTTCAAGTATTTTCGAACATTCCAATCAATATTAAATATTTAGCTGACCAAAAAATAATCAACTGTGAAAAGGAAGAATAAAAAAATAAAAATTGATCTGCATCAAACCCTATATCTAAGATAAAAGGGGAGAGTATTATCGACTCGAGGTCACCAACAATAAACATTCCTGCACCCTTCCTGTGCCCATTGATTGCCTAGTAAAGATTCAGGACATACTTATGAGACACTCTTTGAATTTATCATAATAATTCCATTACAAAGCATATTGCATGCTTGCATAGGTGAAGCATCCATAGTTAATTATCCAAAATATACACTACACAGAACAGACCATAAGAAGAGCATCAAGACAACCATGAAAATTTCAACTTGTTAGAAGTAATTTGCATGTTACAAAACAGTTTCAGCACATAATCCACATCCAAAACACACATTCACAGACAGTTGTACTGACTAAAATCAACCCGGATTCAGTTGATAAGCAAGTAATGCATTCTCATTCTTAGTTCCACATTTTAATTCTAGTTATAAAGAGTTAAACAGATAGATCAGAACTCTCCGTTACATGTCAGTGTCACCATCGTGTAATGGAAACAAAATAGAATGCCAAAAGTTGTAGCTCCTAGTGAGTGTAAACCCCTCGATTACCTGCCAAAAAACGTAGATTAAGGGAGATAAGTGAAACTGCAAACACCAGATTGAAAGTACATTAAAGAATCATTAATTGGACAATCATGGCAAAAATCAATACAGCTGATAACCATCTCTATGTAGTCAACAACCTAACAGTTAGAGAGAAAAAAAGCAAACATGACAGAAGTTAGGTACTATTGTAGCAAAAGGTTAAGATGATTTAACCAGGACTGGATAGTTTTGAACTTTATATATCATTATAAATGCGATAATTTTTGCATTAGTTGAATAAGTAAGTGTTATTAACTGTCCAATAAACCATATAAATGTTGAAATTTGACAATAGACCAAAAGTCATCAAAATCAGAGCGCAATTAAAGTTTTAGTTTTGCAATTTTCATTCCAGTTTAATCTATTTTCTCTAAAAGTGCAATCCTACTCAGTGAAGGTTGGGATGCTAATTTTTTCCCACATTAGTCCCTGAATAATAAAAAATAGTGCCTAATTTATGTGCAAGTGCAACCACCTTAACAGAGTATAATGTCAAGAAGCATACCATTTCTATTTGGGATTTATAATTTTCTCCATGTCCTTCACAGCCTCATGGATTGCATGCAGAGCCATTTTCTTTACCTACAAAATAAAAGAACAGATTTTTGAAGTAATGACACTCATCTTATTCATTTGTATATAACCAATGGAGTATTTAACAGTATTTATAATTCAAAAAAATAACTTACTGTAAAAATTTGTAATACCAGATTCGCTAAAACAATTTACAACGTCGACTTAAAATGAAACATCGACAGGAGTCAAAAGTAAACTATAATGAAACAGGTCATTTATCCTTCATTTAGAGTCATAGTAATCACATATGACAGATGAAATATTGCTCTATAACTAAAATCTCAAAGAAACTTTAAGATCTGAGAATTAAAATCTCATTTAAGGTTTCAGGTCAAACGAGTAACAATTAGAAAATATGAAAGTATGATATTACACATAAATGAAATTATACCTCTAACTTGTCTTCCTTGGCCCTGTGATTTTGTGGAAGAACACGGAACTCCTCGGTTAGACGTAGACACTCGGAGACATTTTCAGGTGAGACAAAGTCAAGTGCAACCTTTATGCAGGACTGATACAGGAGAGAAAAACAGAAGAAAATGCATTTTAGCCAAAACAAAACAGATAGAAAGAAAAAGAAAAATAAAAAATAAAAAAAGATGCAACCTCATGGCTCCAAAACAATACACATTATTATAGAATACGCATTTGGCTACAGACTAGCTATTGCCTTCTGCAGAACCATACAAAGCAAATTATATTGACAAAGAAAATTAGATAGCATAGCACTAGGCCATCCTACTCTTTTGCAGGCCCTGGTTGAAATTAAAAATTGTATGTCCTACAAAATCCTTTTTTCCGAAAATAGGTAATCATTGTAGTTAATTATTTTATATATGTAATACATTATGTTTTTTTGTAGTAAATTAAATTCAAAATTAAAAGTTTACAATAAGTTAAGCAATATTTAATTTTGTTTATATTTATTTTAAAATTTAAATATATTTAATACTGCAATTTTTACTCCCTTTACTCTTGGCACAAAGATTTATGCAAGAGTTGAAAAAGCAAAAATTTTAGGTATTTTTACATTTGTCCCTAGAAGTAATGGCTGAGAATTAGTCATGTCAAATCTTTATGTTATGTGGGAGGGTAGTTTTGGGATAGACAATTCTATTTTAAGAAATGGTGTTGAATTGGGACATCCCAAAAAGAAAATAAGAGTAAGACTTATGGGACGGAGGAAGTATATATTTTAGTGTGTTTTGTTCACTTAACCCGCTTACAGACCAAATTTAGCCTATATAAATAAATGTTAACTAAACCCAACCCATTAAAAAGAGAAGAAAAAAATATATTAATTGCACTGAGTTGGGTCGGGTCGATCACAGGCCAACTCATGGGTCATGTCCCATATTTCACCATTAGATAATACTAATTGTGTAGTTGATTGTGGAACAAGAAATATGACCAAAGCGAGACAAACATGATTTCACTGTATAATTTTGTGTTTTGGAAAAGCGAGACAAACATGAGCATATAATGCTTTTTCAAAGTCGATAAACTCTGTCTTCCTTTCCTTTTAATGTGAATCCTCGAGGATGCTCAACTTATTCATCCAGTTCTCTATTCAAGAAGGCCGCATCAAGCTTCCATGTGTGTTGCAATTGAAAGAGCGGTCATTACTGTCTCAATTCGTACAATTCGAGTAAAAATGTCACATTGAAATCGAGATTGGGTTGTTGTGGATATCATTTGGCCACCAAACGCACCTTATGCATGTGTACAAAACCATCTTTGGTATCTTGGTCTTATAAATCCACTCTAGACCAATCACTTTTTGATTGTTCGATAAGTCAACAAGCTCTCACGTCTTATTCTTTTTGATAACATTAATTTTTCTTTCATTGTTTAAATCCAAACTTGCTCCCCCATTGTTTTCTCAAACCTTTGAGGTTCACAACATAAAGAAGCAAAATCGCAAGAATCATATCTTGCAAGGAGAGAACTTTTCGCACCGGATTTTCTGAATCTGAATCTTCTCAAACATCTGAGTAGAACATGAATTTCTCCAACGGGTTGAGGCTGAATTTGATGTTGGATTTTCTTGTGATTAGTTTGTAGAAAAATCAGCACCTTGAGTTGTCAATGGCTCCACAAAGTCATATGTACGGCTGGTGCTCTATGTGATTCATTATCCCAAGTTGCACTTTCTTCAGAGACGACATCTCTTGAAACTACAAGTTGACCCGTAAGTTGATTTAGAAGTATATAGCTCTTTGATTCATCGATAGATCACATGAATACAAAGTTATCTCCCTTCCCAAACTTATGCCGGCAACTTGTATATGAGAGCACAAGCAATTCGGCCAAGAATTCTTAAGTGATCAATTACCAATTTCCATTGGTTCCAAGCTTCAAAAGGAGTCTTATTTGTTGTAAGACATATAAAATATTTATTCCCTCGGCCCATAATCCATTTGATAGGACTTTTCTGGTTAACATGCTCCTAGCCATTTGTACAACTATTTGATTTTTCCTTTCGGCTACTTCATTTCGTTGTAGGGTGGCATTTAGCACGAATTGCCTCAATTATTCATTTTCTTTGTAATGTTTTAAGAATGGAGAATAAATGAATTCTCATCCACGATCAGTTCAAAGTGTCTTCATTTAATGCCCACTTTGTCTCTCTACTGTTTCTTTGAATTGTAGAAATACCGAGAAAGCTTCCGATTTTTCTTGCAAAAAAATACACCCAGATCATTCTACTAGAATCGTCAATGAAAAAAATAAAGTACCTTTTATGTTGAGAGATCAAGTCCGAATAGGGAGACAGATACAAGATGAGCCTTAGCTTGCCATGAGGTTTTTGGAAATGGTAACCGCTATATTATTCCATATATGCATCATTCGCATTTTTTTCTTCTCCTTAGATATAAGGAAGTCAATTAACCATTTTCTATTTGTTTGAAAAGATGCAACTAGGGCTGTCAATGGGTCGGATTCTGGTCGGATCAGACTAGTCTAGATCCGGCTCCATTTATATCGGATCGAATCCTGTTGGATTTGGATCTTGCTCGGATAGTACTCGGATCTAGATTTTTTTAATCCAACGAATCTTGGCGGATTTGGCCCGATATCGGATCTTTTTCAAATCCAATAAATTTTCATTTAAAAAGTTAAATTAATATTTTTTCGTAAACAAGTTTATTAACTTTTCAATTTTATTTAATTTTAGCTCACATGTTCAATTTTTTTTTATTATATTCATATTTTTAGAATGAAAATATTTGTTTAAATAAATTTATAAACAAGTTATAAATTACCATCTTAAATTGATGGTGAAATATTATTAATGATACTTGCTTTTATAAAATATTATGTATATATATATATCTTTCTTTTTATTTATTGTCGGATACGTCTGTAACGGATCGGATCGACCTAAATACATATTTGCTCCATGAATTTCGAATTACGGATCTTTATAATCGGATAAGGTCCACCGAATCTCTAATCGGACAATTATCCTTATAAATCGGACCGGATTCGGATGGATACGGATTGAAATCCGCCCCATTGACAACCCTAGATGCAACTCCTTTGAATTCAAATGATATTATATATCAAATGCCAAAGATGGGTAATATGAAAGAGTTTAGATGAATGTAACATCGCAAGAGAAAAAAGATTCGACAGTTAGTCCTGCGAAAATCGATTTTCAGAGCAAACTGTGCATAAGATTGCATTATAGCCACCAAAATATTGATTTTCTTACCAAAATTTTACCTGTTTCATCACCAAAGGATAATGCATATCCATTTTAAAGCAACTTCCTAAGACTTGCGTAGATTTTGTGCTATGATAGACACCTAAAGAAGATTATCGATAAGCTTTTTGTTACCTACCTTGGTTTAGACTAAAATGAATCCCCACGATTGAACTTTTTGGTCCACAAGTTTCACTTGAGAGAAGTGAAGTCAGGTTGCTCAAAATGGCTTTGATTCTCTACCATATGATATCCAAATACCAATCATCCAAGGGCTCTGTTCAACATTCATAGAAGTATGGAATAGCTTTTCATCACCCTCTTCCTCAAGAAAGTAAGCTTCAGTTGCGCCCCTCTTTTGGTGTTAGCAAATCCCTTTGTGGATGATTAGGAATCTTGCATGTCTTCCACTTGAACCATCAATCTCTTGGGTAATGGTTTTGTTTGTTGCAAATAATGCATAAAGGTCCATCACCAGATCTTTGAGGCTGCTCTTTGTTCCACTCTTTTTCTTGTTCTTTTTATGTTGTCTTCGAAAATTTTGATTCTTGTGGAAAGAATTTTTTTCATGATGTATAGTAATGCAAGATTTTTCTTCTACGATAGTGACTTTTGATTGAAATGTTGGGTCGACTAACTAATTTGTGGATATATTGATCTTTTTTTTCATGTGGTTGTAATGAAGTTAACAATTCATGCATTGCCATATTTGACAAAGGCTGCTACACAATGGTCGAACTTGGCCAATAAACTTCTAAGAATCTTTTCAACCACATTCTTGTCTTGGATGGTGTCACCAAGATTTTCAATATGATTCACAATTTGAGCAACCTTCGTAGAAAAGTCTGTGATTCTCTTTCTTTCATTAACAAATAGTCAAAATCTCTCCATTAGGATTGGAGCTTAATGGAGACGACTTTGTCATTTCCATTGAACTCTTTCGCAAGACAACCCATGCATCTTTTGCCCTTTTCATGTTAAATATGTGAGGATTGATGGATTCGCTTACCCCTTGCTTAATATAGCGAATCTCTCTTTTGATTAGAGGTTCCATCCACTGGTGGTTCTTCATATGTCATTTCAATCACATCCCAAAGACCATGAGAAATGAAGAGATCCCACATTTTGTAGCTCCACTAATCATAGTGCTCTCCCTCGAATATTGGTACTTCACTTGGGGAATATTTAAACATAGTAGAGACAATTTTCTGCCATTGTCAAGATCGACAAGAACCACAGAAAGAGCTCTAGAGCCTAATTTGTTGGCATAGCGAAAGGTAAGTAAATGGATTTGACTAAGACAATATTGATTGTGTTTTGTGTAGTTGATTAACTAAAGGAGAGGTTAATGTGGGATTGGAAATAAACATAGTAGATACAAAATTTTCTGCCATTGTCAAGATCGACAAGAACCGCAGAAAGAGCTCTGGAGCCAAATTTGTTGGCATAGCAGAAGGCAAGAAAATGGATTTGACTAAGACAATATTGATTGTGTTTTGTGTAGTTGATTAACTAAAGGAGAGGTTAATGTGGGATTGGAAATAAACATAGTAGATACAAATTGATAGCGATTTATACCAGTTTGATAAACATCTAAAGTAATCTCCCAACTTCTCCTTATACATACTTAATTACATTAATGACAGTAGTTAGACTTAATTATGTTCTAGATAATTCTGCTAATTAATGTTCTTGTAAATTACAAATAACTTTCAACTACTTTTACCAAGGGAAAGTAACCAGATCCTATTAAGGCCCAACCTAACCTATCAGATTAACTAAAAACTCAAGTAGTGCTTAGAATGAGACTCTCAAACCTAATTCACATAAAATTTTCGAGAATTATAAATTCCTGAGATACCTTTGATTAATGCACTGAAAACAATATTCACAACTAAAGACGGCTTGTGCCAAAATTATCTTTGAAGAAAATTTCATTGCTTTAGAACTAATCATTTATGCTTCTCGTAGATATTTCTAGCATCTCCATCATTTAATATTTTGTTGACATTATTACTCAGATAAGATACAACCACGCACTCATAGAACACATGCAAATTGGAATGAAATAAATGCTCCCAGTCTGAAGACACGTTTTAAACTTAATAAAAATACTTTAGCCATGAATACACATAGTGTTAGTGCATATCATTTTCAATAAATAATATTCCCCTTTGAGCAAATCTTTATATATTATTATCTATGTATTGATAAGAAAAATAAAATTTTGATTAAATGTTACCAATTCAATTACAAAAAACTCCTATAATATACTTCACATACTTGGAACTCTTTATCAAATATGATTACTAGAAAATCAAGTCATGAAAAAGGATAAATATGGAGAATGCCTTGTAATGAAATGTGAACTATTACCTATCAAAGATAAAAATATACATGTAGGTAATGAGGGTTTAGAAGAATTTTAGATAATTTTTTAATTGGTTGATGATGTCTGCCCTTGGAAGATATAAAGAACAGATGTGTAAGAAGTGTAAATAGTCTAGGTACAAGTTTTCTTATTGTTTACGAAGCATGTAGCCAAGGTGATGTTTGGAGGCCATAGGTTTTCGGTTAATTACAAAGTGAATTAGTCTACTGAGTACTGAAATTTCTTCTGCATGACTACTATTGCAGATCAGATGAAAATCAATATATGTGGGTTTATTATATGCACATGCATGACAATAATTTAATCAATGTTTTAGTGACTCATCTATAGGCAATTGCATAACAGTCTCTAGTCAGGCCTAATCCATCTCTAGCAATGGGATTTTTGTTCCAAGTCTAATGTTTCAACAATTAGAAACTAAGATAGTATTAAGTTCTTAGATAATAACACAA
This sequence comes from Penstemon davidsonii, assembly GCA_034814905.1. NCBI lineage: Eukaryota > Viridiplantae > Streptophyta > Magnoliopsida > Lamiales > Plantaginaceae > Penstemon > Penstemon davidsonii. Next base: position 30,359,571 of record JAYDYQ010002533.1, on the reverse strand, counting down.
TCAGGAATTAACAATAATAACACAAAATGTTGTACCTTTAGATTTCTAACTTGATGAGGACAGCCAGCAGGTATAAAAACAGCATCGCCTAATTTCTGAAAAAATGTCCATGGCTCAATTCCTACACAAGTAATGAACAAAAAAGACATTAATATTTTAACAAGGCCTAAATTAGTTAAGGTAAGCAAGAAAGACCAACCATATTCCTCCTTAAGTCTCCTTTTATGCTCCACGGTCAAGTAAACAGTTTGGTCATGAATAGGGTGGACAACCTGTAGTAGAACATTTGGTAATGTAGTAAATAAATCTCACTTTAAACAAGAGTCCTTGCTGAGAAACAATATAAAATGCACAAAAATCCATTAGACAAAACATCCACAAAAATTTCTCCTTGAAATGTAAGTAAAAAGACTTAGAACATGTTGAATTCAGATTCGAGTAATAGCATCTTCTATGCTGCCCAACTCACAAGGTCGGCAAGACCCATGATTTTTTATTGGGTGATTTATACTCGGACCCCCTGAGGTTTACTGTAATTACAGAAAACCACCTGGGGTTCCAAAAATTACAAGAACACCGCTTACAGGGGGTTTTTTGTAAACATTTCAGAAGTTGTAGGGGTGTCCTTGTAATGATTGTTGAAGTTGTAGGGGTGTCCTTGTAAGGATTGTTGATCCTTGTAAGGATTGTTGAAGTTGTAAGGGGTGTTTTGGTACTTAGTCTAAACCATAGGGGGTCTCCTTGTAAATTCTGAAACGTTCCTTGTAAATGAAACATCAAGAGCTCCGGTCGTACATCACCCTTTTTTATTCTATATTCAGGTCTTTACAATCATCGAAACAAACAGATGTTGCAAATAGATATTCCTTTTTTTTCTCAAATATTTTGTTTTTTTGCCAAAGTAGCAAATTACCTGTGGTAACAGATTACCATAGATGTGCCTGAACTCCTTAAAGTGCTTCCTAATATATTCCTCCAGTTTTGGTACATCTTGCTTCCGAAAAATATCCCAGAGTGCACCACCTTCAGGGTCTATATCATTATCACTCTGTTTCTGCTTTTCAATCACTTCATTCTCACTTTGTTCTATATCATTATCACTCTGTTTCTGATTTTCAATCACCTCATTCTCACTCTGTTTCTGATCTCCATATAATTCCATTTCATCCTGGGCGGCATGCTTCTTTTGCAGTTTCCTTATAGTTACAAGCCTCTCAGGTTTGAGAGTCACATCCTCGGAATGTGTCAATACATTCACCTATAAGGCAGAATTAAAAACTTTAACAAGATATTATAAAATGAAAACCAACAGCCTAGCCTATAAAGCAAAAGAGAGTTAAAAACATAACGTAGCCTCCCTCTCATAATAAATATATAAGAGTGAAACGCAAAAATACCCCCTATGCTTTGCCTAATTAGCAAAAAAAAACCTTCATTATTTTTATTACCAAAAAACCCCCTGTGATACATCTTTTTGTAGCAAAAAACCACCTTCGTAGGAAAAATGACAATTATACCCCCACCCCCCACCCCCACCCCGACAAATAATGCGAAAACACCCCTACTCTCCTAAAAATTGACAATAATCAATATTCCCCCTGTTCACTTAAAAATTGTCAATAACCTCCCCATTGATTTATGAAGGAATTTCAAAAGGGGTTTTTTGCTAATAAAAAAAGAACACCGGGGGGGGGAGGGGGGGGTAACATAACACGGGGTTTTTTTGGTAATTAGGCAAAGTATATATATGCTTTAGCTCAATATATACAGGCAGCAAATTATCACAAGTTGAACGAGATCATACTGCATCAGACATGTCACAGTGCAATTTTGTAACAGAATCTCCGCGTCCCAATTCCTGAGCAACTCCATAAGCAATATATGTTTTTGGCCCCATATCTGGCTTCAGGGACTCCTTTGGAAGCTTGACAGCAAGGTTTAAGTAGCCCTTGCGAGGATGTGAATATGCTTTGAAAGGCAAACAACTGATAAATTCAGCACCATGACGAGGTAACCTCTGCTCAAACAACTCAGATGGAGGCCAATCTTTCAACTTAAGAATCAGAGGCCACCCTTTGTCATCAAATACACCCTCCAAATACCCTTTGAAAAATTTGTGGACATTTATGTCAACCTGTTCTCATAAAATATAAATAACGATTTATCCATCAATGGCTTATAACATCTAATAAAGATTTTGGTGAAGTTGGATGAGAAAAACAAAATAAAAAACCTCCATCAAGCGTCGCATAAGAGTAGGCCTTTCATCTCCTTATCACTAACTTGAAGATAAATAGGAGTAAATATTTTGTTAATGTACACAAAAATTTTACTTGAAACTGGCAGGCAGTAGTGCTCCACATGTAGCAAAGTATACAAGAAAAGGACCAGTCCCCGCGAAACTAAATGGTATCCACAAAACTGAACCGGTATACTAAATTCAACACCAATGGCTAGTTTTTTTTTTTAAAACAGTGGCCTAAAGCTCCTAAAACCTCCTAAGACAATCAAGAAAAGCATAAATCATCATCAGTAGATACACAGTTCCTTCCACATAGTGAAATTTAAAAAATAGTACTTGAATTCAGCATAACTTTGAAGCTTGAATCCTTATTGTAGCTAAAAAGTAGAATAGTCATTAGAGAAGAAGACTTATGCTTTAAGACTAGGAATTACAAATGAAACGATAATAGAATTTCCAAACAAATGCATATACAACCCTCAAGGCACCTACAAGAAGAAGGAATGAGAACTTAGTAAGAGACTCTTGGTGACCTATCCGAGTCTACTCTTAATAACATTACCAAATAAAACTCCGGATTCTCAGAATCATCCAAAAAATTTAAAAAAAAAAAAAAAACAACCAGAAGCCCTCCCTGATGCTGGAAATTAAAGGATTATACATGAACAAGAAAACAAATATGGTGTCTACAGGTTCTTTGAAGATAATGTTGCCTGATGATTTAATTTTTTCTAGGGAACTGATATTGCAGAAACTGATTGGTGTAAAGTACTCACTTAAGCCTAATCCTAATTGAAGAAAGGATTTCCTTAATCCTAGTCTTTTATCTTTCGTAGTTATTTCCTAGTATAATTTGGTTTATTCTAGTCTAAAAATAGACTGCAATCTCCTTCTCCAAGAAGGGCTCGAGAGATTTTAAGGTTCTTTTACAGCTTTTGGATAAATTCAAAAGGCATGTCCTTAACCAAAACTTCTTGTTCGTCATATATCTTCAGTGTGTCCATATTTGGAAACCTAAATCTTTAACATTACCTTCTCATCTTGGCTGAAAAGGCTTCCAACTGGCATACAAGGTACGATGCTTTGAAAGGTCCAAATTATATGAGTTCTACTATATAAATTATACTTTGAAATGGAAAATTTCATGAGTAACTTTAAGCTAAAGCACAAACAAACTATTGACATAAACCATATAATTTAGCAGAAATTTGAAGAGACTACATTGCCTCATAAACGCAAAATTTCAATCAGTGACATTAGATATGGTAATAGCTTAGCTTCGCTGCAGCCATAAATTAATGACATCATGCTTACTAATGGGCATAAGTGATATAGAGCTACACTTACTGAAAGAGAACTTCTCTAAACATGTAGCCCAAAAACGCAGTAAATAAACAAGTACAGTAAAAAATCAGGTACTGCATGAATAGCAATCTACATAAAGATGAGGAAGAATAAATCTAATTGATAAGTCTTCAATTTTTTAAAATGTAAAAGAACTGATATCAAAGAATAAAACCCGAACTGACCTGGCACCAGTCCAAGCAATTTATGGCAGTCACATCAAGTAGAAGTTCGTGTTTAGTATTCGAAACTTGGCGAAAGGCACGCCACATCACCATGGGTTCCCAGCTCAAACCCAAAGTAGTTTCAAGCACATTACTCACAACCACAGGCTCACCATTAGACCAATGCCATTGAAAATGCTTCAAGTCATCATCTTCAAGGTCTTTCGCTACTGGACAGTACAAATAATTGTCCTCCGAGTTTTCTCTAGAAGCTGCTTTGCGCAATTTATCATTGTCACTCTTCTCATCCGAACGTTTCAGACACGAGCATTTCTGTGCAAACTTTTTAGCCACATCAGCAACCTCTTCTCTGCTGGCTAATTTTTCTGCTCTTGACAACAGCTCAGAGACCCAATTATTATCAAAAATGCACTTCAATTCTAGAATTCCTTCACCACAGCAGCATTTTATATCACCCGTTTCTGTAGATTTCCATTCAAATTTTAACTTAGCAGGATCTCTAGTGATAGCATCAACAATTTCACCATTGGGATCATTACTACTTTGGGTTTTCTTTTTGTTACTACCACCGTGCAAGTAATCGTTCCCATAATCTACAAAGTGCAGGACCATTTCCTCATCACCTCCCTGTAGGCGTCCCTCTCGGAGCTCTTGGCAACAAGTGAGACAAAGGTCATTAGAGCACTGAGGGCAGCTTCGGTGAAAATCAACAATAGATGTTTTACAATTGTCGCTGCATAAAGTTTATATAATAAAGATTCCTTAGTAAACCTGGGAGCACCTTTTCTTGAAAAACAAGAAAAGAAAAGAAACGAGCAATTGGAATTTTCACCCCAGAAAAACATTGGTTTGGCAGTTTGCACCCTCAAAGTTTATATTTTTTTGGCAAAGTCCTAATGGGGTGCAAATGCCCACTATGTTGCCAAAGAATTGCAATTCGAGGGTGAAAAGTGCCAAAATTTAATTCAAGGGAGCAAGTGTCGAGACAATGTATTAATGGGGTGCAAAATGCCAAATACCCAAAACAGAGTAAAACTATGTACCAGTAAATTCGTTCATTTTTCTGGCAGTCTGATTTTTGTGGCTTCACATCTGAAACTGGTATCCCTGCTCAAGAAAACTGTTAACAGCAAGAATTTGAAACATTTGGTAGCTCTATAATTGTTACTTTAATTGGGTGTTTAAATATAAGCCACACTTTTTTTAACACTGGAAAAACCACTAATTAGCCAACACGTCTCTCATTTTACAATTAGAAAGTAATGCCCAAAACTACTCATTTTTCCATGCTCCAGATAATATTCAAGAAATTCTTTCCCCAGTCCTTGCACATTTCCACCAGCACTCATGTTAAAGTCAAAGCCTTAGCAATACTCATGTTAAATTCAAAGCCTGTGATTTGACAATTAATCACATAGTAATAGGTTTTTCAAAGGTCTAGTCTACATGAATCCCATACTTACAAGGCGAGGAAAGAAGTTGCATAGAAAGAAAAAAAAAAAGAAACACAATGTCCTTATTACCTTGTATCTTAGCCTCCATCTCTTTCTCAGCCATTTGTTCTGCGTGGAAGTTTATTAAGAAGGGCAGAAGAATCTGAATCGTGTATCTGGAATACTGCATCTTTTCTTCATCACTATAATCAACCGTCAAATTCTTCAAGTGCTACATGGAAATAGACAAGGTCAAACAAATCAGAATAACAAAACGAACAAAAAAAAGAATGAGAGAATGAAAATAACGAGAAACCAGAATAATAAGGCAGTTGCAGGTCTAATGACATACAAAATTAAATAGTTGCAACAAAAACACAAACAGAGAATACATAAAACCAACCCTAATTGGCCCATCCAGGCGCATGCAACTCTTGCAATTGCAGTTGTTAAGACAAACAGGGCAAGCTTCAGCAAAAGCCTCTTCCGGCATCTGAGGATACCTGGAACATATAACAGTGTACATAATGTATAGATAAAACAGTTACAATCAAGTAAAGGTGTTGTTTGTGAGCATCTCCAATTAACATCCATAGCTAAAAACCTCTGACAATGCATTCTCTTCTCAATATAAGTGGTCGTATAGTCATGAAACTAGTTATGCAGCCACTTTTTTAGTTTGATGGTTATGCTTTTATTCTTATACAACTTAAAATATTTGAGCAATGCATTTGCAGCATGTGTTTCACAACTCTAGTTTGGTAACTCGAAACTAAATCAGATGAACCATCAATTCAATGATCAAAGACATAATAAAGTATAGTACAATTACAGTAGACAATCCAACACAAAAGTAAAAATATTCCCAGCAAAAATTTACATTACCATGTAGTCATGCAAGGGACACAATATCTCTTGGTCTTGCAACGGGTGCAACGTACTACTTTCCCTTTATCATTCCTCTGGCACTGGTGACACATGTTAGACTCAATCTCATTTACCTATCAATTCCACAAAACAATAACACATATTAATTGAAAAGCTAAACAATGAATAGATTAACAAATGTCAACAATAATAAAATTTACATCTCCATCAAATACCTGCTCGCCCTTGTGCTCAAGCTCGATATCCTGTTTCTCCCTTTTAGCTCTAAGTGAACATCTTTCAGCTCTACTTTTTTTAACTCTCTCTTCATTGTTCTCCCCTTCTTCTTCCTCGTCTGTTCCATCTTTCGAAGGCTTTCTCCTCTGCTTTCTTTTCCGGGTTCCCTCTTCCCTTACACTGTCACCACCACTACAACCATTCACACTTCTTTTTTTCTTAGGAGCCCTCTTGGATTTTTCGTCATTTTCGGACTGATACATATCCTGAACCAATTTCCCAATTTTCTCTTTGGCTGACTGACAAGACTTCCTACTCGACATTCTTTGTGGAAAAGCAACCTCCTTTACCTTCTTTCCTTTTCTACCCAATTTCGGTCCTTTCCCCTCTGCTTTCTCAAAATCCATTTCTTCTACATCAGCAATTTTTTCCTCTTCTTTCACTGAAACCCTTTCTACTTTACCTTCTGCTTTATCAAACTCCATCTCTTCTACATCAGCAACTTTTCTTTCCTCTTTCACAGAAACCTTTTCTACTTCCCCTTCTGCTTTATCAAACTCCATCTCTTCAACATCAGCAACTTTTTCCTCTTCTGTCACTGAAACCTTTTCCACTTTCGCTACACATAAACTTTCGTCCGCTTCAACTGGAATATTTAAATCCATCTTATTTTCCATCTTACTCAGAAACCCTCTACCCTAAATCCCTAGTGTTAAGCAATTTATTTGAAGGGGAAAATCAAATATTCCTTGCCCTAAAGGAAAATCAAATCGTTTCCTTTTATTTCTCGCGTCGCTCCAGCTTCTTAGGGTGTCGTGCGCTTGGGTATATATATCTTGTTGGGGTTTCCATTCGTAGGGTGTCGTTTTGGTTTTTGAAAACCTCAGATTTACCTTTTTGCCATCAGAAACAGCGGGCTAATTGCCCGCCTGTTTTCGGTCACTCACAAAGTACGAGGAGGTCAAAAAGTCAAGGAAAAATTGTTTGGTAATGGGGTGATGAACAGCCGGGTCAAAAATGGGTCACAACGGGTCACTTAATACGGATCAAAATGGATTGGGTAAAATATGAGTTGGGTATTATTTTTTTTTTTTTTTTTGATGCATTACCACAACATAAAAAAATTTAATGTTACGTAATTTACTAATTTAAAATTTAAGAAAACGCCATAATTATAAGTAACTATTCAATTATAATGAATTAAGAAAAAGTTAGCACATTAATGATGCGGGTGAAATCTTGTGGATCATGAGTCGGGTCAGCTCCGTTCGGTCTGCTTCAAGAAATGAATAACTTGTACGTGGAATTTGAAAAATAGAAAAAGACATAGTTTGCGTTGTGCTGGCAGAGCCTCTTCGATGCTTAAGTCAGCAAGATGTTGCAAGAACTTAAGGAATTGCAGAGTAGCGTGTTCAAGTTATGTGCATTATGTTAAATGAGTTCATACGATAAGGTATTTATAATTGTTGAATAAAGTCTCTTGATCCCCCAAATCTTTGTGAAACACGAAAACATTCCATGTTTGAAGATTTATTTTGCAGTGTATATATTTTTCATACAAGTAGGAACTCACATCCGACTCGCATATGAGCGGGTCTGTTTGAAACATTTTGCTTACATGATTAGCCCGAGTCGCTCGGGTTGGTTCATATATCACTTAAGTTTTGTGAAGCCCCGGTCTCCCGTGTGAGGTTTGAGGTTGCGCCCAGCGCGGGGTAACCCTACAGAGTTTAACTAATTTTTGAAATAAAACATGTAAATCGAAATAAAATTGCAATAAATTTTATAAATTTCAAAATAATGCTTGACACCATTGCTAAAACGGAGGTGGGGCAAGAAAATAGTCACACAACTAACCCCGCAAGCCTACAGAAACCACAAACTCAATTGAACAATTGATTTATGAAAAGGTTTAAAATACCGAGTTAGCTAACATTATAAAATCAAAATTATTTTTGTAGTTTGAAGTGGAAGCATTTAAACAAATCCGAATTGAGAAAGTTAAGAGCGAATAGTTTAGAAATACTTATGGTACATGTTAGGATTCACACAAGGAAATGAGCCACACGCAGTGGAATATAAAACTTTTTGACTCCCTTGTAAGAATTTGACCAAAATACAATTCGTGTATAATTAAATTAACTAAACAAATAAAATGAATTAAGAAGAATTCGTTATACCTGACTCCATGCTAATCCTAATAGACCTGAAATCTGGATCTTGATCACTTTACTTTTACTCCATGCAAAACAGGTTCACTGCTTTTGATGAACGCTCCAAGTGTCGCGTCTCTAAAACTCCACACAACACACGAAATACGAGAACCTTGGATTATGTTGATGGGCAAGAACTACAACACAAACGATGTGGCAAGCAAAAGAGAATACTTCATGCACAGGAATAGGGGCGGGGCGGTGGCTTGGTGTGGGTATTGGGTAGGGTTATGGTCTGTAAGCTTTGTAAGACTCGAAGAGAAGAGAAAAACAACTCTAAGTTATTATGTGTTTGGGCAAGCTCACATCCGGCTCACCTATGAACGGATTTGTTTCAAACATTGAGGTCGTTTAGTAGATTTGGGTCATTCGGAGTGATTCCTACATCACTTACCTCCTTGGTTGGATCTTTAAGGATCTCTTCTAAATTATCAAGAATTTCTACTAAAAACTTTAGATTAAAGAAAAATTATTGAGTTGCTTAAACAACGAGCAAAATGAAATATTTCTCACTCTAACCTAAGCTTACTTACTAAAATTCTCTAGAGAGAATTGTTTTCTCACAAAATCTGAAAATTCTCTTTGGAATTGTACTCTCATTCAGTCCATGGTGTACTACCACTTAATTATATGAAATAGTGTATCCCTTAATCAACAAGTACAAACATTAAGTCAATAATTAATTTTGAGTTGGAAAGACAAATTTGCCCTTAAAACTTCACCCAATAGCTACCATTTCCCTCATCCATGCCGCGGTGTAGCTTTTCATGCTTCGTTGTGGCCTTCAACCCATCTGCACCGCGGTGTAACATCCTTCACGCCACTGTGAAAAAATGGCAGTGAGCTACTATTGTGCCTTTTCTCTTCGATTCTTTTCCTCGTTTTTTTGTGCTAAGACACAGGCTCTCTCATTCGGCATTCGTGCCTTCTTTTGTTGATGGATATGTGTTTGATATCGTCCTCTCGGACTCCCATTCACCTTGCATATTCCTCTAACCTGCAATTAGATTAAAATTATTAAAACATAATAAAAGTACGAAAAATAACCAAAAACACACTGAAACATAAATCTAGACTACAAGTGTTGGTCCCAAATGGTCAGAAGGTCTACATGAATAGAATAGACCTTATATGATTTTTGTCTTTTAAACATATTTGATCGTAATAAAAGTACGAAAAATAACCAAAAACACACTGAAACATAAATCTAGACTAAAAGTGTTGCTCCCAAGTGGTCGGAATGTCTACATGAAGTGAATAGACCTTATATGATTTTTGTCTTTTAAACATATTTGATCAAATCTATTCTTTTTTATGAACTATGTTCTTAGGTCAGACAGACTTCAAAGTATGAAACTGTTCTTTTAGATTAAACTTTAAAGATCAAATTGTTTATAGATCAGCGTTTAGCAACGAATTTGTGTTTGATATCGTCCTCTCGGACTCCCATTCACCTTGCATATTCCTCTAACCTGCAATTAGATTAAAATTAAAAAATAATAAAAGTACGAAAAATAACCAAAAATACACTGGAACATAAATCTAGACTAAAAGTGTTGGTCCCAAGTGGTCAGAAGGCCTACATGAAGTGAATAGACCTTATGTGATTTTTTTCTTTTAAACATATTTGATCAAATCTATTCTTTTTTACGAACTCTATTCTTAGGTTAGACATACTTCAAAGTATGAAACAGTTCTTTTAGATTAAACTTTAAAGATCAAACTATTTATACATCAACGTTTAGCAGCGAATTTAACTTTTGAAAAATAGTTTTCAAACTCTTTCCCCCTAAATAAAAGACTTCGTTTTTTTTTTACACAAACTGTAAACAAGAAATTAGGCAGTTTATATGAGCAGGTAAGTAAAATAGAGAAAGTAAAGAACATAAGTTTTATAGTGGTTCGGATGTGGTGTAATCCCCTAGTTCACTTTTCTCAAATAGGTGAGGAAATTTACTCATATCACAAAGCACAGTGGCTTGGCGCAGCGGCTTGGACGTTGATGACTAAGTCAGTCCAAGCACGACCATATCACAAAGCAGGTTGGATAAATGATTGAATCACAAAGCAAGTCAAATCCAGGTCACTAAGCATGTCTAATAGGCCATAACACAAAGCAGGCCGCAGAAAAATGATAGTTTCCTATCACAACACTAAGTTGTACACAAGATTTGATGTTGGTTTATGTTTTTCAACATTTGAAGCTTGAAAAAAGATAGCTCTTTTCAGCACTTGCAAATATTTGTTCTTGTGTTGTTATTTTTCTTCATCTCCAGGCTTCTATTATACTGGTTAGTAATTTGCCCGTTGAAGGAAATAAATTACGCCCTCCAGCTAATCTCGTCACATAAAAAATGGCTTCATGCGTGTCTTGCAATTCGACGCATATTGTACGGCAGAGTCCTGTAGCGTGACTTTGCTTATCAAGTTGACCTTTGCATTAAATGTGATGGTACTTATCAGGGAATTTTAAATTAATGGCTGGTGATTAGACTTTAATACCCCTGAGCCTTGATATTTTAATCCTACATTTATTTTGTCGTTATGTGCCTATACAACTTATCCTCATACTCTGCTCTTATCATTTAGTTGATCTTTTGAAATACCTTTTCTTGAAATATGTTCAAGTTCGTATCTTGAACTCTGTTGAGGTGCATATCTGTTGAGAGTACTCAACTTTTTTAAGCTTTTCATCTGTTATGTTGACAATCTTCTTAGTTGTTGGATATTTTACTAAGCTCCTACGTTACTTGGTTGTTTGCCTTTTTTTCCACTTGACTTTGTATAAGTGACGACTAATCAATTTAATAATCGACCCATGTTGAGATTTCAAACTCCATCTCTTGCAACTTAATTGGATGGTTGTTCTTATTCTTGTACTAAGTTGTTCTAATCATATCATCTACTTAGTACATTTTTTCTTTTAGGCTAATGATATATAATTTGCTCTTTTGTTATCATCAAAACCAAATTACAAATTGTCTAACCTATTACAACTTAAATTTCATTTCAGTCCATCTTATCTGATGATTTATTTAAGTTGTACAATTTGCTTCCAACAAAAATATTCAAAATTATCCTAAAACACACAAAACTCGAGCATAAACAGTTTTGAGCATAAGAAGGCACTTAACAACAGTGTTTTAATGGCGTTATCAATCACTATATTACTTGTCAATATGTGCATTTGAGTAGATTGTTTAAGCATTAGTTACGGGGACAACTAGTTCCAGTACACTTATGCACATATGGTCCACTGAGCTTCCTCAGTCCACTAATATTTTATGGATTCTGTAATTCGCGGTATTCATGGATACCAATTAGGGGTTGAAACTCGTGTTTGGGCCTTTTTTCGATATCTGAATCTCCAAAAAGGAAAGTCTCAGCGGAGAGGGCACCCAACTCCCTATCATAGCCGGAAGGTTCCCCGTGTGGTGTATTAAAATCTTGGATACTTCTTTTCCAAGAAAATTTGGAATCTCCCACGGACCACGTTAGGACCTCTCGTGATTGGATAGACCTCCCCAGGAAGGGGTTGAGGCCCCATCTGAGACGAATTCTGGGGATAATTCGTGAGTCTTCTCATCTCAATCTCAATATTAGAGTGACGAAATAAGGAAACAATAATCAGGCCTTCCACATACGGTCCAAGTGATGTAGGTATTTGTCTTGGGATCCATTTTACCAAGAATACGATCGACTTCGCATAATACATTGAAACTTTGTAAGCAAGAATAATATAGGTATGTAATTGAGTATTAGGTCTTAAAATGAACCTTTGGTAGTATTTATACCTGAGAAGTATGTGAGAGAGCTAGACCCTAAATCCCTCATTTGTAGGATAAATCCTTTCATTTAGGATCCGATGCCATATAGGGCTAGTCTTCCCATAATGCATGAGAATTCATGTTGGAAACAGCCTCGTGCGGTTTAATGGTCTGGAGCATCGCTTATAGAGAGTTGGTCGCTTAGTAAAAATTGCTCATATAGAGTCGATGCCAGATGAGTGACCATCGAGCCATGAGAAGGACTCATATATCAGTATTATCACGACAAAAGAATAAAAGTGAAAAAATTTTAGGAATACTGTTCATGAAGGTCATACTTCTTGATGTCTCATAAGAGTGCATTTTATGCGATTTATAAAATACAAAAGTAAACCATGTTACAAAATTGAGGTCTTTTTTTAAGAAGCTCCAACCAATTTTAAAACCTTAAATCACGATTGATTTGAGTTGAGTCGATCGCTTGGACCAACTTTACTATTCTATTGAACCCCCCTGCATTTGTAAGAGCGTAGCTGCGTAGGTAGGAAATAAGAGCAAATTAAGGAGGAGAATCACCGAGCGTATGTTAGCATACTCATATGCATACAAAATATCACACGATGTTTGGTCAATACCAAATAATCTTTCATTAAAAGCCCCATGTTTGGCTTACTTCAACTTTGCACCCTATAAATAGGCTCAATTGTATTTTGCACTCTCAATTTTTTTAATAGCATATTACACCCTAAAAATCATGTTTTGCTTCATTTTGCACCCTACTTGTTTTTCTTGCCATTTGACTCGACGTTGGGAGTCCATTCTCTTTAAATATCCTCCCTCATTCCCTCCACAAACAACATCACGTGGATGAGATGTGTGAGTAAGGTAAATTGATAATTTATCCCAAAAATAATAGTTTTTAATTGAAATCTCCAAAATGTATGAGTTAGGGTTTACGAAATTTCGTATTTTTTTTCACTCGACCAACTTCAAATCCACAACAAGATTGACGTCGGTATGACTGAGAACGTGAGATTGTAGCTAGAAAGCCCATAGACTGTGAGTTTTCGAAGAAAGAGTCTGGGGGATAATGTTTACGGGGCATAAAAGCAATGTAAGTGAGGTATTCTTGATTTTTATGACAAACTTTGGAGGAAAATAATCAAATAACCCGTTTCACTATTAGGGGACGGAAGAAAATAATGAGGATGATTTCTAACTCGAATGGACCAAAATACCCTCACAACGGCAAGTCAAATGGCCGGAAAAACAATTAGGGTGCAAAATGAAGAGAAAACATGATTACGACAGTGCAAGATGCTATTAAATTTTTTCAAGGATGCAAAATGAAAAATAAGCCTTTTGCAAGGGTGCAAAGTGGAATTAATCCCTCAAGTTTTGTCAAAAACCATCGGCTAAACAAAAGGAAACGTCCAATATTCTAAATTCTAAAATCCCAACTGTAAACAAGCACAAAAAGGTCAAAGAGAAAAGAGAAGAAGAACAGAAGAAAAGAATATGGGATTGTTTGATTTGGAGAAACACTTTGCTTTCTATGGAGCTTATCACAGCAACCCTTCTAACATAGTGATTCACATGATCTTTGTCTGGCCAATTTTATTCACAGCCTTGGTTCTTCTCTATTTTACTCCACCTTTGTTCAAGTACTCTCCAATTGAGTTGGGGGATCAAAGTGTCTTAATCTTGAATTATGGGTTTTTCCTCACCGTAATTTATGCTTTGTATTATGTGGGTTTGGATAAGAAAGCTGGTTCTTTGGCTGCTTTCTTGTGTTTTATATGCTGGGTTGGGAGCAGCTTTCTTGCTCATCGCCTAGGGTACACTTTAGCTTGGAAGGTAATTTGATAAATTTTTAAGGTTAAGTGATTTTTGGCTTGTTTTTGTTTCTTACCATTCAATAGAATCGTGCTTAGCCGTATGTTTTGTTGTAGGAAATATTACATGTTTGGGGAAAGTGCTAATTTCATGTATTAGCTTAGCGTTCTGTGTTACTATTCCCAAAGAGGAAAATTCTAATAGACATGATCTATGAAAGTTGTATACTTGCATACTTGCATACTTGCATAGACGGATTTCACCACATCATCAATTTTGTTCGAAAGCATGAATTTACCATAGTTGATGATGATGTGAAATCCTAACCACAAGGCATATCATAGACCTGGTCTATGTAAGAATTTCGCATGTTCATGACAGGCAATAAGTAGAGGTAGCGATGATATCAAGTTCTTGGCATATTATTTAATTGTCATTGGGCAAAGAGACATTCTTTATCCAGTTATTCTTCCAAGGGTTTGATGAAGATTTGTGCTGTGTAATTATTTTTTCAAGATATGCCCTTAATTATCTGGGGCTGCAATTTTGCCCCTTAATTGTTTTGTTATTGTAGGTATGGCATTCATGCCCCTTAATTGTTTTGATCTCAACATCTGTTCACATCTTAGAAGCATTTTTAGCAGATAAATTTTAGTTTTTTTCATTAATCTATAGGTGTTGTGAGAGAGCTATTCCTAATTTTGTTTCCAAAAGGGCTATAGTTGCAAAAGTTTATTTTGCCTTATTGGGCTTTGCTGGTTCTTTTACAAGAGGGGGGACTAATTGTTTTTCTGTGCAAACCGTAGTGTACGATACTTCGATCTTACATAGTTTTGTTTCGTTGTCTTTTATTTTAACTAAACGTCAATTGGTTCAGTAAGAAATGAGTCCTCGAGGGATTCCAGAGGATTCTGTGGGTAAAACAGTTATTCGTGAAAAGTAATTGTAACAATTTACTTTGCATATTTGTGGCTGTTTGATTGTTTGACCTCAATTATAAAATTTGATTTCATTCTTTCTCTCTTCCTCACTTTCCTTTAATCCTATTTCTTTTGTAGTCTTGTGCACTGTCAAAAACTGTGGATATATGGTTTTAGATATAAATTCTTCAATCTTCATATGTTAGGAGCTGTTTGTAATTACTGAAACCTCAAGGGAGGTGGAGGTAATTATCACTTCTGAGATCCCTAGCTTTCTGATGTTCTTGTGACCTAATGAAAGTTGTGTCTGTGAATTTGACTTGATAGAAGCAGTACCGTTTTCTTCCCTTTTCCTCCACAAATTTGATTGCACTTCTTGTAACGAGCTAAATGCTGGGATTCTCTTCTCCTTTTTATACTCTGAAAATTATGAAATGTTAGTTTTGTCTTACCATTAATAGCTTTAGAATTCGGCATAATATATATATATATATATGATTATTTATCAAGAACATTACTTTATCAGGTTGTTTTGGTATCTCAATTAATCTGCTGGACAGGACAGTTCATAGGCCATGGCGTGTTTGAGGTTATTGTTACCTACAAATCGTTTAATTAGTTGACTTCTTTTTTCCCCCTCTTTCACTTATATTCAGTATTTCGATTTTATAGAAGCGAGCACCTGCTCTATTAGACAACCTTGCACAAGCATTCCTTATGGCACCTTTCTTTGTACTGCTCGAGGTATGTGTATTTTATATTTCTAGAACTAAATTCATCATTATTTAAGAATATATTGTTAGAGTTATATTATAAGGGACTATATTTGTTATTGGTTACTTACAGGGTTTGCAGTCTGCCTTCGGGTACGAGCCTTACCCAGGATTTCATGCTAGAGTAAAAGCTAAAGTCGATGCTGAAATCAAAGAATGGAAGGACAAGAAACAAAACAAACTTTCTTAACTGAAGGAATGAAGCATGAGTTATGATATCTTGGGAAACTGAGTATGTAAGTTATTTTCTCTTATAATTGGTACTGCTTCTTGTTGTTTATTTGCTTATATATATGGTGTACAAGTGCAAGAAATATAACACACACTAGTCTTTATGTATGCTAAATGCCTAATGTTTACCAGTACATAGAGGACCCCTCTATTTTATTTTTAACAGTACAGAGAGGACTTTGAAGTCCAAAAAAAACAAAATTTCCTTAATATTTCAATATAGTATGTATGTTACATATTTCGTGTACCTCCATTAAAAGGCTTTTTATTTATTTTTTTCAATTTTTTATTTTTTATTGCTACCTTGAGTTTGGGTGTGAAGTTTAGGTAAAAAAGTGAAACTTTTAGACATGTTAACATTTATGTCCTCAAAAATGGTGGTAGAGAACTAGTGGTATAAATTCATTACTTTATGTGAGTATATTTGGGAACTCTATTTTTTTTTTGCTCCCTTGAATTTGTGTGCAGTGTTTATGTTAAAGTTGAAAAAGTGAATTTTTTAGTCATAAAATTATGTCCTCAAAAGTGGTGGTAGAGAATTAGTGGTATAAAACATAGTTGTACGATGAGACTGAGAGTATTCATTTTGGAAAATGAAGTGTTGTTTTGGGACATCCAAAAAAGAAAAAAAGAGCAAAAATAAAAGATGGTGGGAGCATATTTAAAAAGACATTGAACTTATATTTTGGTCATTTTAATTTTTCCTATAATTCTATTCACTAAAATCTATGTAGGAATCAAATATTGCTTTATTAAACCAGATCATTCACTCTAAATGAAAAGGCAATCTGAATTGATCATTGTATGCATTCATTTTGATCATCGTCTTGTTTTCATTTATGCATTGATATGAACTCAAAATGGTGGGAAAAATCCATATACCCATAAGGGTAGTTTAAGTACTTAATATATTACAAAATGGTGGGAAAAATAATTCCAAAATCGCCCTTGACTGAGGAGTTTGCCCACTATAATAAATTCGCCGTGGTGAAGTAGCTTCGCCGCGATGAAGTTAGGCAGTAGCTCATATTTTGTGGCATAACTTTTGACTCCAAATGCGGATTGGTAAAATCGGCAGAGCAACTATCTTTCTACTCTATATACTCTAAGATCAACATCATTGGATTATCTACCAATGACTTATGCTTGTTGGATGAGCAGTTATCTACGTAATTGCACTACTTGCCTTCGAGAAAGAGAGAGAGAAATATGTATGTCTAGGTAAAGATACTCTAAGAAGTTTGAATGGTGTAACATACGCCCTAACATTATTTCATCATTACCAGAGAAAGAGAAAATCTCTTGATTTTTTAATGTCTAGCTAAGGATCCATGACCCTCAAGATAATAGAGTTGATAAACTAGTCAATCATCTTCTCTGAGCAGAGATCTTGAAACTCATATCGCAATCGACTAGTAATACAAATTAAAATATATAGGAAAATATTATCAAATATATGACGCCAAAGTTAGACAATGCATGCAATAGCCAATCAAATCAATATATCTAAGATTTGCAAGTCTTTAAGCAAATCACAAAGAAGTCCAATTAACAAGCTGACCGTTACCTAATTCCACCATCAAATCTTCATCTTCAACTCTTCACATATTTGCGGGTTCTGAGCAAGTAAAGGTCCGCCAAGTTTTAGTGTCGCTTTTGATGTTTACATGTTGGAACAGAAGAAACAGGACCCACTTAATTCGACTTAATCCAAAATTAATTAGTGGCCGCCGGTTGATTAACTTAACCATGGTTTTATTTAATAATATACTATGCTAAAACCAATTGTCCTTTGACAGGTGGGTTTCCAAAAAAGTTTTGCGAATGTGAAAGGTGCCAGTGTCAATTTCTTTTGTACTAAGCATTGGGTGGCAGATAGGCACATTGACTAAAATGGAATAAGATGAAATATGATTATCAAGATATTAGATTAAATTAGTTGATTAAAACGACATAAACATATCTGACGCGCGTCTCCCGAGGATGACTAAAATTTGCTGCTTTTTAATACACAAGCCATGAGTGAATATATTCTTATAGGATGGAATAAAATCTATTCTTATATGAGTTTCCTGCAAAACAAAAGCTTCGTTAGGGACCAAGCCAGAATTGATTCCGACGAAGCCTCTCCGACTCTTAAGTAAGATATTTGATCTCGAACTTGAAGGCAAAAAAAGTATGGAATATCATTAAACGTGAGTGGTGAGGCCAACTTACACTACATGCATGACAAAAGCTTGGTGTCTTTCCACACACATACAAAATATAAACAATTCTAAGCAATGTGCAAGGGTTCACATATGCAAGAATACGCATCGCAAGTAATATAAAACGGTAAATAACTATCAAATCCCCAACAATTAATCAAAGGAGTGGAAGTAAGATTGCGATCAGTAAAGCCTATCTCATCTAAGCATGTTTGATTGGAAGGTTAAATACAAAGCTAAGCTATCTAACAAATGCAACTAAATTTGGTGGGAGTTAATCCTAGGTTTGATTGTTGTTCCTAAACCTCAAGTATTATTTATACACAAATTGAAATTAGCCAAGTTCCTCACGAATTATTGTTGTCACCCGAAAATCCTAAGATTATACCCGAATGGCCGAATTACCCGATAGGAGTGGGACTCTAAGGTTAATCCCAAAATTGTAGGGTAAAAAATTAAAAATGGAGCCAATTAATTAAATTAATTTTATGCAACAAATTTTGGAGGGAAAAAAAATCATTGTTCATTCCCAAAAGGAAGAAAATGTATCAAAGTGTTAACATGATGGACGTAAGTGTAACACTAGAATATTATGAAAAACATGATACTCCGAGCCAAAATGCACGTGTTTTGCATTTGGTATATTTTTGCCGAAAATTGACAAACAAAGTGATTGGTATAACACATAACATCAAAGGAGGACGAAAATGTAACACTTTAAACTTGATGGACGATTAGTGTGATTTAGCCACCAAAGTAGGATAGAATATCCATATATATCCATCTGGCAACTCACTACATATTCTATTTCTCTTCCAAATAAAATTAGGTTGAAAGCTAATTTTAGGTAGATGATGTTAACCTTTGTTCTACTTATTATACATGCAGAGTCTTGCAGACAACTGTTATCAAATACATAAGGATTTTTTGTTTGAAACAAAATGCAGTTTAATAAAATCATTTTTTTCTAGAGGGGCCAAAGGTGCACCTGGTTTACATAATTCAAAGAATCCTTAAACTCATCCAATATTCTAAATTCTAAAATCCGAACTGTAAACAAGCACAAAAAGGTCAAAGAGAAAAGAGAAGAAGAACACAAGAAAAGAATATGGGATTGTTTGATTTGGAGAAACACTTTGCTTTCTATGGAGCTTATCACAGCAACCCTTCTAACATAGTGATTCACATGATCTTTGTTTGGCCAATTTTATTCACAGCCTTGGTTCTTCTCTATTTTACTCCACCTTTGTTCAAGTACTCTCCAATTGAGTTGGGGGATCAAAGTGTCTTAATCTTGAATTATGGGTTTTTCCTCACCGTAATTTATGCTTTGTATTATGTGGGTTTGGATAAGAAAGCTGGTTCTTTGGCTGCTTTCTTGTGTTTTATATGCTGGGTTGGGAGCAGCTTTCTTGCTCATCGCCTAGGGTACACTTTAGCTTGGAAGGTAATTTGATAAATTTTTAAGGTTAAGTGATTTTTTGGCTTGTTTTTGTTTCTTACCATTCAATAGAATCTTGCTTTGCCGTATGTTTTGTTGGAGGAGAAATTACATGTTTCGGGAAAGTGCTAATTTCATGTATTTTCTTAGAATTCTGTGTTACTATTCCCAAAGAGGAAAATTATAATAGATATGGTCTATGAAAGTTGTATACATGTATAGACGGATTTCACCACGTCATCAATTTTGTTTGAAAGCTTGGCTTTACCACAAGTGATGATGTTATGAAATCCTAACAAGTCTATCATAGACCTGGTCTATGCAAAAAAATTATTTGTCTATGATAGGCGATAATTAAGTTGAGGTAGCTAGGGCCGAATTCTATGATAAATTTTTATAACCAAAATATATATAAAAAAAATATAATCAAATAGTCAAACTTGAAAATTATGTTCAATCATAAAAATATATATGAGGAGGTGCAAAATAAGGAGGTGAAATTCAATAAAAATAACCTCCACAAGTTACTTTAATTACATAATACCCAGTTATGAACCCAAATAACACAAAACATTTACTTATCTTAATTACAGTTTCAAATGACACAAATTACATTCACAATTGACCGCGTCAAATTTTCATTTGAACTAGATCAATAATATTGGGGGAATGAAATTTTGTGTAGTAATATGTTACTTTAATTACATAATACCTCGTTATGACTCCAAAAGAACACAAACTATTTACGTATCTTAATTAAAATTTCAAATGATACAACTTCATAATTGACCGCGTCAATTTTTCGTTTGAGCTAGATCAATATTATTGGGGAAACGAAATTTTGTGTAGAAAAAATATTAAATAAAAAGATAAGAAGAAGTATTATAAAAAATTGAATTATATTGATAGTTATTAAGAAAAAAAATAAAATTAAGAAAAAATATTAATAGAAATTGTTAAGAAAGATAAATAAATTAAAAGAACAATTATTAGAAAGAAAATAAGTTATAAAAACAAATGTTAATTAAGAAAGAAAAAAGACTAAATACGAAAAATTGAATTCTATTGGTAGTTATTAAGAAAGAAATAAAATTAAAATAATTATTAAGAAATAAAAATTGAAATTAAAAGAAATATGTGCAGTATATGGGAATCAAACCATGGCTTGTATAACTTACAGGCTTTATCTTGTTCAGTCCAACAAGTCAAGAGACGTATGTGAACAAGCTAAATGCTGGGATATTCTCTTGATTCTCTTCTCCTTTTTATACTTTGAAAATTATGAAATGTTAGTTTTGTCTAACCATTAATAGCTTTAGAATTCGGCATAATATATATGATTATTTATCAGGTTGTTTTGGTATCTCAATTAATCTGCTGGACAGGACAGTTCATAGGCCATGGCGTGTTTGAGGTTATTTTTACCTAAGCAACGGTTAATTAGTCGACTCTTGTTTCTTTTTTCCCCCCTCTTTCACTTATATTCGGTTTTTCAATTTTATAGAAGTGAGCACCTGCTCTATTCGACAACCTTGCACAAGCATTCCTTATGGGACCTTGTTTTGTACTGCTCGAGGTATGTATATTTTATATTTCTAGAAAAAAAATCATCGTTATTTTAAGAATATATATCGTTGATTTATATACGGGACTATATATGTTATTGGTTGCTTACAGGGTTTGCAGTCTGCCTTCGGGTACGAGCCTTACCCAGGATTTCATGCTAGAGTAAAAGCTAAAGCCGATGCTGAAATCAAAGAATGGAAGGACAAGAAACAAAACAAACTTTCTTAATCTTTGCCCTGAATAACTAAAGGAATGAAGCATGTGTTATGTCATCTTTTGTACAAGTTATTTTCTCTTATAATTGGTACTACTTGTTCTTGTTTATTTGCTTATATATATGGTGTACAAGTGGAAGAAATACACTCTAGTATTTATGTATGCTAAATGCCTAAATGTTTACCAGTACAGAGAGACTTTGAAGTCCAGAAAAACACAAAATTTCCTTAATATTTCACTATAGTGTGTATGTTACATATTTTGTGTACCTCCATTAAAAGGCCGTTTTTCGATTTTTTTTTTACCTCAAGTGTGGGTGTGAAGTTATGCCATTCGATATATATTTTTTTTATTTCTACCTTGAGTTTGGGTGTGAAGTTCACGTAAAAAAGTTGAAAAAGTGAAATTTTTAGGCATCTTAACATTTATTGTCTTCAAAAGTGGTGTTTGAGAATTAGTTGTATAAAATTATTACTTTATATATGAGAGTATTTTTTAGAATCTTTAATTTTTTTTTTTTTTTGCTCCCATGAGTTTGTGTGTAGTGTTAGGTTAAAGTTAAAAAAATGAAACTTTTAGTCATCTTAATATTTATGTCCTCAAAATTGGTGGTAGAGAATTAGTGGTATAATGTGTGAGAGTATTTTTAAGAAAAATAATTTCATTTTGGGAAAGAAAGTGTTGTTTTGAGACATTCATAAAATTCTATTCACTAAAATCAATGTAGGAATAAAATATTGCTTTATAAAACGAGATCATTCACTCTAGATGAAAAGGCAATCTGAGTTGATCATTGTGTGCAACAATGAACTTGTGAATGAATAAAGGCTGCTGCCTTCATTCTGATCATCGTCTTGTTTTCCTTTATAAATTGATATGAGTTCAAAATGGTGGGAAAAATCCATATACCCATAAGGGTAGTTTAAGTACTTAAAATTTTACAAAATGGTGGGAAAAAAATTTCCAAAATCGCCCCTTGATTGCGGAATTTACGCACTACGATAAATTCGTCGTGGTGAAGTAGCTTCGCCGAGATGAAGTTAGGCAGTTGCTCATGTTTTGTGGCATAACTTTTGACTACGAACTCCGAATGCGAATTCGTAAAATCGGTAGTGTAACTATCTTGCTACTCTACATACTCTAAAATCAACATCGTTGGATCATCTACCAATGACTTATACTTGTTGAATCAGCAGGTATCTACGTAATTGCACTACTTGCCTTCGAGAAAGAGGAAGATAAATATGTATTTATAGATAAGGATACTCTAAGAAGTTGGAATGGCGTAATATGCATGCGCCATAACAATATTTCATCCTTAACAATGAAAGAGAAAATCTACCTTATTTTTAAGTATGTCTAGCTAAGGATCCATGACCCTCAAGATAATAGAGTTGATAAATTAGTCAATCACCTTCCGGGAGCAGAGATTTTGAAATTCATATCGCGATTGACTCGTAATACAAATTAAAATATATAGTAAAATATTGTCAAATATATGATGCCAAAAGTTAGGCAATGCATGAAATAGCCAATCAAGTCAAGATATATCTAAGATTTGCAAGTCTTTAAGCAAATCACAAAGAATTCCAATTAACAAGCTTGACCATTACCTAATTCCACCATCAAATCTTCATCTTCAACTCTTCGCCATATTTGCGGGTTCTGAGCCAATAAGTGTCCGACAAGTTTTAGTGTCGCTTTTGATCTTACATGTTGGAACAAAAGACACAGGACCCACTTAATTCGACTTAATCCAAAATTAATAAATGGTCAACCTGCCGGTTAATTAACTTAACCATGGTTTTATTTAATACTATACTATGCTAAAATCAATTGTCCTTTGACAGGTTGGTTTCCAAAAAGTTTTGCGAATGTGAAAGGCGCCAGTGTCAATTTCTCTTGAACTAAGCATTGGGTGGCAGATAGGCACATTGACTAAAATGGAATAAGATGAAAGATGATTATCAAGATATTAGATTAAATTATTTGATTAACACGTCATAAACATATCTGACGCGCATCTCCCAAGGATGACTAAAATTTGCTGCTTTTTAATACACAAGTCATGAGTGAATATATTCTTATAGGATGGAATAAAATCTATTCTTATATGAGTTTCCTGGAAAACAAAAGCTTCGTTAGGGACCAAGCCAGAATTGATTCCGACGAAGCTTCTCCGACTCTTAAGTAAATATTTGATCTCGAACTTGAAGGCAAAAAGAGTATGAAATATCTGATCGCAAGTAATATAAAACAGTAAATAATCGAGTCAAATCCCCAACGATTGATCAAAGTAGTGGAAGTAAGATTGCGATCGATAAAGCCTATCTCATCTAAGTGTAGTCTGTTAATGAAGATATATAATGCGGACGAATGGGTATGCTATTGCTATTAGTCCTAGGTTTGATTGTTGTTCGTGAACTCAAACCCACACAACCCAGTATTATTTCTACACAAATTGAATTTAGCCAAGTTCCTCACGAATTATTGTTGTCACCCGAAATTCCTAAGATTATACCCGACTTACCCGATAGGAGTGAGACTCTTAAGGTTAATCCCAAAATTGTGGGGTAAAAAAGTAAATATGGAGCCAATTAATTAAATTAATTTTATGCAACAAAATTGAAGGGAAAAAAATATCATTGTTCATTCCCAAAAGGACGAAAATGTAACAAAGTGTTAACATGAGGAATGCAAGTGTAACACAAGAATATTATGAAAAACATGGTACTCCCTCCGTTTCATAATATCTGTCGCTTTGAAAAGTTTTTCTTGTGCCATATTATCTGTCACTTTAGATTTCCAATAAAGCATTAATTACTCTTTTTCCATTTTTGCCGTTTATGCTCATAAATTTTCTCAAACATTAGTGGAGGATAATTTTTTAAAAGGGTATCTTAGTCTTTTTCATTTTTTTCCTCTTAGAATTCAGCTTTATTCAATGATTTTCTTAATTTGTGTGCATACATGTGAAAAGACAGATATTTTGAAACGGAGGGAGTATTCTAAAAATACCCGTCAAAATGCATGTGTGTTGCATTTGGTATATTTTTGCCGAAAATTGACAGGCAAAGTGATCATAGTAACACATAACATCTAAGAAGGACGAAAGTGTAACACTTTAAACACGATGGACGATTAATGTGATTTAGCCAGCAAAGTAGGATAGTGTAAGGAAAGACAAAATTGTGGGAAGACTGAATTCATATTAATAATCAATATGTTGTGTTACAGAGACAACGTAAGAGTATTTATAGACGAAAATAAAACATTCATAATTCAAATATGACTCTAACACTAATACTCAATCTATAACAATAATACTCCAATAACTCTGACAGATAGAATATCATTCTCTCAACTCACTACATATTCTATTTCTACTTAAATAAAAAGCAATTAAGGTTAAAATGGTCATTGCCTTTGGGAAAATTAGGATGCAAGCTAATTTTAGGTAGATGATGTTAACCTTTGTTCTACTTCTTATACATGCGGACAGCTGTTATCAAATACATGCGGCTTTTTTGTTTGAATAAAAATGCAGTTTGATAAAATCATTTTTTCTAGAAGGGCCAAAGGTGCACCTGGTTTACATAATTCAAAGATCCTTAAACTCATTCATTTTAATTTGAGAGAATTGAATTGATGGTACCAAACGATATAATGATTCTCACTTGTGGTATATCGATATATTTGGTACCACAATTTAAAAAATTGAATTACTTTTGGTACCGCCGTTAAAAATCACCGTTAAGTGATGACGTGACAGTTTGTCTTATAGCAAAATTGATGCCATTACTTATGTTGACTGACAATTCCACCCCATAATATTTCAGGTTGGCAAAATAACCCCACATCTTCAAATTTACTGACGATTTTAATCTACATTGTTATCCAATTTCAAAATCGGCTGGAATAAGACATGTGTGAACCAATTTGAAGATTTTACTTATTATATTTACATAAATATTTAACTAATTTGGTTTTATAAACAATATTAATAGATTAAATAATACTTTAAAATAAATTCTATAAAAAATTAAAATATAAAATATATAATAGTATTAATATATTTAATATTTAATAAAATAATAAAGTCATATATTATTAATTAAAAAAAAATCATCCCTCCCGTAACCACAACCCCCACCCAAATCCCAAGCCGCGGTGGCCTAGGTCTTCGACAACCTGGGATTTGGGGGGGTGGGGGGTGGGGGTAGGGGGTGGGTTGGGAGGGATGTGTTTTTTTATTTTTAATTATAAATATGTATTAATAATATATAAATTTATTATTTTATTAAATATTAAATATTAAATATATTAATATTATTATATAAATTTTAGATTTTAAATTAAATATGTTTTTTAATTTTTTGTCGGATTTATATTAAAATATTATTTGATCTATAAATATAATAAAATTATTTATAAAACCAAATTAGTTAAATAGATATGTAAATATAATAAGTAAAATCTCCAAATTGGTCCGCACATGCTTTATTCGAGTCAATTTTGAAATTGGACAACAATGTGGACCAATATCGTCAGTAAATTTGAAGATGGGGGGTTATTTTGCCAACCTGAAATGTTATGGGGTAGAATTGTCCTCCAAATTGGTCCCTACGTGTCTTATTCGAGTCAATTTTGAAATGGGCAACAATGTGGACTAAAATCGTCAGCAAATTTGAAGATGTGGTGTTATTTTGCCAACTTGAAATGTTAAGGGATAGAATTGTCAGTCAACATAAATAATGACATCAATTTTGCAATAAGACTTAACTGTCACGTCATCACTTAACGGTGATTTTTAACGGCGGTACCAAAAGTGATCTAATTCTTAAATTGTGATACCAAATATGTCGACCTCAATTTTTATGGTACCATAAATGAGAATCAACATATAGTTTGATACCACAAATACAATTCTCTCATTTTAATTTAGACTATCAATGATGATTTCTATAATACAAGTTGGATTTTTCAGTTCTGCAAGTGAAACTACTATAAGCCAACTATCATAACATGAAATATTCAACCATAATCATCCATTCGATCATTTAATAATTGAATAATTAGTCAAAAAATGATTTTATAACATATATGTACATATGGTCATTCTATTTGTATTTACAAAGGGGGTATATCGTTGGTGTGTGGACATTATAATTGTTTTCATATATAATATTGACTTTAATGTCAATTTTAACATAAAATTATTGTCAAAATCCATAAAACACTAAAAGAAATACGAGTATCAATTACGTATAAAATTTAGTAGCGAATAACTCAAAGTCGTTGCTACAACTCAATCGCCACGACTTTGCAACGATTTTCATGCTTGGTTTGTGGAAAAGTGGCGAATGTATTCACCACGACTTTTAGCCATAGTAGAAATATCCACCACAATTGTGATGGATGTTTTCACAACTGTTTTAAACCATGATTAGTATTTTGCACAAACGACTAATTAGCCGTGATGGACACATAGTAATCAATAACCTAATTTCTTGTAGTGAAATAAATGTATTGTATTATTTTTGTCAGTGATCACTTTTCTAAGATCAATTACATCCAATTACAAAGTAAATACTGCACTTCTCTTGTGAATACTTTGAACTCAACCCGACTCGTTTTTAAACAGAATTTCACTAGTTTTTAAATACATGGATGGTATAATTGTCGTTTTGGCATGAAATGTATTTGGTCAGATTTAAATAATGGATGGATAAATTCAAAAACAAAGGAGCTAAAAACAACCTCTCAAGTTGCTTATAAATCACGTTTCTTTTACCACCTCCACCCCCCTAATGCACCAGTACTTATTGGTCTTCACTTCATCTTGCTTCTCTCTTTTTTCCTAAATAAAAAACTTATCTCAGCTCTGAATTAAATTAATTTCCATGGCTTTTCTCCCATGTTTTCTCCATATTTCCTATTCCTTTGTCACTTTCCCTTAGCTTTTCTTCAAATTCGGTAACTATCCCTTTTAGCACGATTACTTGCTAGATTTGGGATCCTCTGTTTAGTTGTCAAGACTTCTTAAATTAGTGATCTGTTTGGCTAGAATCCATCTTATAATATCTATTTGGAGCCAGAATTTTTTTTTTTGATATTTTATTACCAAATCAAATACCAGTTTCTCAAAAGACTAAAAGGGTCAAGTTTTTATTGATGGATAACAATTCTGGAGTTGTGAAAATTGATGATCAAATGGAACTGCCACCTGGATTTAGATTCCACCCGACTGACGAAGAATTGATTACTCATTATTTGTCAAAGAAGGTTCTTGATACTACTTTCTCAGCTGTAGCTATTGGAGAAGTGGATATGAACAAGGTTGAGCCTTGGGAATTGCCATGTAAGTTTAATATTTTTTTTTCCTTTGGTTTAATTGTTCACATATGTTTTTAATTATTTGTTTATTGATGATGAAGGGAGAGCAAAATTAGGGGAAAAGGAATGGTATTTTTTCTGTGTGAGGGACAAGAAATATCCCACAGGTCTAAGGACTAATAGGGCTACTGCCGAAGGTTATTGGAAAGCTACTGGAAAAGATAAGGAAATATTCAGAGGAAAAAATCTTGTGGGTATGAAAAAAACTCTTGTTTTCTACAAGGGTAGAGCTCCCAAAGGTGTAAAGTCCAATTGGGTCACTCATGAATACAGATTGGACGGTAAATTCTCTCCAAAACCAGCCCAGGTAAATATTCTATACTCCCCTGTTTCAATTCCCCTGTTTTTTTTTTCTCTCCATTTCATTAGTTGTACGAGTGAAATGCAAAATATACTCCCTATATTTTGTCAAATTAGGAAAAAATTTCAGTATTATTTTTATTAGGAAAAACCCTTCTCGGTTATTTTTTATTAGCAAAAAAAACCTTCCGACCTTGAGTACATTTTTTTACAGAACAATGACAATTATACCATCATCATGAAATGCGAAAACATTCCTATTCACTTAAAAATTGTCAATAATTCCCCTGTTAACTTTGAAAATTGACAGTAACACCCAATTTACTTAAAAAATTGACAATTATCTCCCTTTTCAAATGGGGTTTTTTACTATCAGAAAAGAGCACAGGGGCTATTTCTGCATTTAATTAGCTCTTAGTTATACTTATGAATTAACTTATTTTTGCCGAGGAGGACTAGCTTAGTAGCGAAGCTAAGACCCCAAGACCTTATCCCCAAGACCCAAGAGGTCTTGAGTTTGAATCTCACCGGAAGTGTAAGTCTCATTTTAGTTTCATTTTAGCCTTGTTAGTGAATATTCTCCGTATTTATAGGTTAAGCACTACTTTCATAGTAATCCAACAGATTTAATCTTGTAATTTGACTGAAAGAAATAAATATGAATTAAGTTGATTTTTTTTTTCTTAGCAGAATGATTGGGTGATTAGCAGGGTATTTCATAAGACTATAGGTGGGAAGAAAGTCCATATATCTGGTATAATGAGAATGAATTCTTTAGGAAATGAAATGGATACTTCAACACTTCCACCGTTGCTACCATACAAATCGGAATCGAGCCACGTGCACTGCTTCTCCAATCCTCCCATTGCTGTTGCTCCTCAAAGGAGTCAAGAAGATTTCATGAATTGTTTCAATAACCCATTGGATTCTGTACCTAACATTCAAGGTGGTATGGGGTTTCAGCTTCCGAGTTCGATATCACAGCAGGAATATCTGATGACTTTACTTGGGAATTATTATGGGCAGAATGTGATAAATAATTGATCAAGAAAAGAGGGAATGAAATTTCTGAGTAACATATATTATATAGGCAGTATTATTATTATTATTATAGAGTTTCAATTATTTGTATCATAATGTTATCAGAAATTGAATGTGTGTGCATAGTATTGATTTCACTTTTGATTAAACTGAAAAATGTTATGTATGTGACAATAAGGTTATATCAATTGTAGTTTGTTTTAGTTTATTTTGTTTTTGTGCTACTTTTTGTTGGGGTATTGTATTCATTGTATTGTAAATTGGTTAGTTTTGAAGTCTGATGTCTGATGTCATGCGAGCTTCATCATCTCCTTCTTTTTTGTCTTTTTATAAAAGATATTTTTGCTATCTGGGGACTCAGATTCCATATATAAAATCTATGTGATCAAATCGCCAAAAAGAAAATAATTAGTAAAGTATAGAAGAGATTATGAAGAAAGAAGAGTATACACACCAAAATGTTGGCATCTACTTATTATTTGAATAATGGTTATACATTACAAAAGGGGCGGTCCCCATATTAAAATACGAGAAAACTACTACATTTGAGTTTATCCAACAAGCTAGTATGACACACTAACGAGTAAATTTCAATTGTGATATTTTCAATTTTGACAGAAAATTTCCTGTATTAATATTTTATTAGCAAAAAAGTCACATGTTATTATTTTATTATCTCAATGCTTGCAGTTGCAAATTAAGGGTTGACTATAGGAAAGTTATTTCCAGTTCTTTTAAGTTTTCAGGGAGATTGTTGCAAGCTTTTTTTAAGCGAAGAATTGTGTTTTTGTATATTATTTAAAAAAAAGTAACACACATGATATATTTGACATTTTTCTGGTAAATTATGTAGAATACTACCATTAAAAGCAAGTAAAACACAATGGGGCCTCAGAAACTGATAAATGTCTTGATGGCGAAGCTGAGGCTCCATGACCTAAAGACCATGCCTTCGAATCTCACCTAAAGTGTTCTTTAGTTTCATATTAGTATTGTTAGTGAATACTTTTTGTATTTGTTAGTTGAACATTCTTTACATCCTACTAGTGATCAAAATGTATTTGTCGATATAACAATGAAATCATAAAAGAGGTGCATGATATATATGCCTCAATGGGCACTACATGACTTAATGGATTTTTTGGGTGCATCGCACTTTTCGTTCTCCCTGTAAGATAATTTTGATATTTACGTGCTCTGTAAAAAAAATTATCATTCTCATTCTTCTTAATAGTTAAGGGTATCACTTTCATGTTTTTCGGCAATTTTACGGCGAAGCCCATGTCATATGCCAACACATAACAAATTTAGAGAACATTTTTGTAATCTTATAAAAGAACTTCAAAGAAAAGGATAAACTAACCTTTTAATACGGAAAATAAAACACAATTTTGAAATTAAAAAAGAAAAATTCAAACAAACTATCCACGGTGGGGGTGTGGGTTGGAGGTGAAGGATTTTTGTTTTGTTTTTAATTTCAATTTTTTCTCTTAAAGAAAAAATTATAAACTTACAATAATACTCTTGAAAGTTGTAACATGCCCGAGTTATGACGTTGGCTACGTTACAAAATGGTCGAAAAACATGAAAGTGAAACACATAACAATAAGAGGGATGAAAGTGATTGAAATAATGTATAAAGGGTAAACGTGTTAATTGTACCTTATAGAGAGGACGAAAAATGCAATTCATTCAATTTTAAAATATATATATATATATATATTAAAAGAAACATAAGAATCTACTTAATTTAACAGAGATGTTAAGGCAAATTTTATTTTTGGCCCTCTAAAGTGGCTGCATTTTAAAATTGATCCTTTTATTGTGGTACCTCGATAATATACATTCTTTATTGTGTCATTATTATCAATTTCAGACCTTATCGTCGAAAATCATCAACTTATGCCTTATTTGACTGGAAAGTTAATTTTTTTTGCCGAAAATCACCAATTTATATCCAATTAGACCGAAAATTTTAATTTTAGCAAAAAATATCATTTGTCGAGTGACACTTAAAAATTAAGAATTTCATATTCTGACTCCAAATTTTGCAAGTCCAAGTCATGTGATCGGTCTATAACTTCAATTTTTGATGAAAAAACGGTTAAAGTTCCGCAATAAATCGAAGATACCTATATATTTTTATTTACAAAGAAATAAATAGGTCAAATTTACATCATATTTGCCTCAAATTTACACAAATTTCATAGTACAATTCTAATCTAAAATAAAAATGAAGTTATAGACCTATTATGTGACTTGAACTTGCAATTTGGAGTCATAATATGAAATTTTCAATTTTTAAGTGTCAGTCGATGAATGATCTTTTTGGCTAAAATTAAGATTTTCGATCAGATTAGACATAAATTGATGATTTTCGGTCAAATATGACATAAATTGATGATTTTCGACGGTAATTAAAATTTTCCGGTGATAAAGACTGAAATTGATGATAATGACACAGTAAATGACGTATATTATCGGGATACCACAATAAAGGACAAATTTTAAAATGTAGCTACTTTTTGAGGGTCAAAAATAAAATTTTGCCGATATGTTAACTGATCAAATTAATCGATTATCATAGGAGATCCGAAAAAGAGGTTCAACCTATATACCTTCTCGATCTTCTTAAAATTTCAGTTTTGAGTAGTCCTAATCATACGTCCACATGGCGGCAACGCCAGAGATGGACCGCATTCAGACATTGAAATCAAATACATTGTGTTTTACTTTTTTTTAGCAAACAATTTATTGTGTTAACAAGTCAAATACATCTATTACTTTTTAGGTTGTAACTTATTTTTCTCACACTAAGTATTTCATGATTTGCAGGTGAAATGAAAAAATATACTTCTAGATGTTATTTATTCTTTGAAATAAATGTGAAACACTATTGAAGGAAATTGACAGAATGACAGTAATGTAAACTTAATAAATTGACAATAACTCATCTATTCTCTTTACATTAACACATAGGATATTTCTAATAAAAATAATATATGAAATTTTATGTCAATTAAAAATAATACGGGGTGTTTTTGAATTTGACTTTTTAGGTATCCCTACTCTTTCACTAGCTCATTCATGATTTAATTTCCACAATTATTATTTCATTTTTGTTCATATCCAAAAATCAGTTAAATTTAACAAGATGGAACTTCTTTCCCTCCTTTTGGATTAAAAGAAAATTTGAATTCTCTACGGAATAAACCTTTTATTAATAGGTTCATGATGGATAAAGCTCAATACATATGGCAATCTACTATTATGGATAGGATCTGAGGTTGAGGGCTTGTAAATTAGAGTAAATTCAATGTTTTTGTCTTCACTTGTTATACTACAATAGATTAATACAACATTCAAGTGCCCATAATCTGATCTATAGATTCCAATTGGAGAATAGACCACCAACTATATAGACCACACTTTCAAATTTACTTAATCACCCACGTGCACGATATTCTTGGTACTTGTTACATTGGTAAATGTAAAACAAAAAATAACTAATTTAAAAATCGGAAAATTCTTGTTCAGACCTAATTTGATTACACTTATCAAACCATGATACAAGTGTAATACACTTGTTTTGCGATTGGTCACTCTCATAGGATTTACATTCAATTTTAAACTAAGTATATTGCACTTACCATATAAAATAATTATTTTGAGTTTGGCCGAACCTGATCTAAAATATAGTTCCATGCAGTCGTGATATTTTGTTTCTTTTTCTCCCATAGAACCATATATTATATACCAATCGAATAGCATCTACCAATACAATACCTTATGTGGAGATTATATAACAAGTTGAGTAACTTGACTTGAGTTTCAATGTTATATGTGTATAGTCATCTTATATTAGCATAATGGTTGAAATTACTAAAAAACAATATGAGGAGAATTCTAGGCGAACTTAGATATGTTTTCTGATTTGTGACTCCAGTTGAGAGAAAACAAATTAATTAGAGGACTTGTGAAGTTAACAAAGTTTGTCCATGTTAGGTTTCAACTAGAGTTTTTACTACATCAATTTGTTTGAAGGATAAATGGACTTTTTCCAGGTGTTGAAACACGGCAATTTTATATTGATGTTCATCTAGTAGAATGATTTTTATTTAAAGAAATTCCTTAAATTATTTGTTCGGATTATTGTTGTTATACTAGGAAGTTTCTCTAGCACAAAGGTCAAGTTTAGTCCTATAAAACTTAATAAACTTATTAAGTTTTTTTTTTTTTAGTGAGAATTTGGGAGAGATTTTAAGATTATCGGATTTTTTTTATTTTTTATTTGTGGTAATATGTCAGTTTAACCTTAAGTGCACATGCCATTAACATGTTATGAAAATGTGAGTTGGTAAATTTACCAAAGTGAATGGACATAAATGCCCTCATTCCAGCGAGTTAAATGACCGAAAACACACTCCGGGTGCAAACTGAAGCAAGAAAGTGATTTTAAGATGCAAAGTAGGATAAAAAAATTTCCAAGGTGCAAAGTGGAATTAAGGCTAAGTATTTTCAACATATTCTTCAATGATTCGAACTTGGAAGTGGCACTCTATTTTTGTGCATCAAAGTCCAAAAACAATTAAGGTCCAAATACGATACCCAGCTGCAGATCTGGAGCCCAATAGTTAGGGGAATAGTCCACAATCAAAATTAAAACAGTAAAAGCAATTGCGTATTCTTTAGGCATCACTCAATTTTCAGCTTCATCGCGCAAATTCTTCAAGTTATCGAACTTCAAGGTAAGAGTTCTTAAAATTCGAGTCTTGGAATTAATTTGCCTTCTGGGTTTATGTGAAAGGAAAAAGTTCCAACTTTTATTTTTATTTTTTATTAAAAGGTATGTTTGTACGGGGAAGAAAGATCAAAGTTAATTGTGTTTCTGAAAATTGTATTGGATGGGTATGTGGTACTTCGAATTCTATTGTTGCTTGAATTTGGTATGCATTTTCTTGAGGATTTTATAAATTTGAGCACATGGATAGCTGCTTTTCTGTTTATTTAAATAGAATACCAATTTCGAAGCAATTGTAGATACACATATGCTTTGGGTGGCCAGATTTAGGCGGCAATTTGTATGGTTGTCATTTAAAAAAAGATACTATTTTTACATAGGTGCAAATTATAGACCATTATTGATATATTTCAATGTAATATTTTGTAGTCAAACTCAAGGTTTAGTTGAATGTAGCCTATTTTTGAAAAGAGCAAGATGATCACTATTGGTTGATGAAATTTGTGAGGTAGAAACAGTAATGGTAAAGGGATCAAATTGTGAGACCTTAATATTTCTGAGAACCTTTCTTTTTCTGTTCAGTGAACAAACTGGGTGTTTGATTTTGTGTATTAACTTGGCAAATTTAATTTTTTCCTGTGTATTTTTGTTCTTTTATCATAGGGGGTTATGTTATTACTTAATAGCGATTTGATGTGATACACTTGTAGAGTAATGGGGAAGAATAATAAGGGGAAACAACCAGCAGGAGGAAGTGATGACTCTGCTTCCAAAGGTAAAGGAAAAGGAGGGAAGGCAGACGGACTTGGAACTTGCACTTATGTCAAAGGTATATTACTAATAATTGATAGCGTGATATGATACTATTCATTTCATTGCGTGTTAATAAATTAACTCTTATATACCGATTTAATCCTTTATCAGCTAGGCATGTGTTGTGTGAGAAGCAAGGAAAGATTAATGAAGCCTATAAGAAGCTACAAGATGGTTGGCTTAGTAACGGAGACAAGGTTCCACCAGCTGAATTTGCAAAGGTATTTGGCTTGTCCTATTATTTCTTGCAGATTTTTAGGCCAACTAAATGATTTTATTTCTCGTTCTTTTGCTGCTATTATTGCATTAGGGGAAAATGCACGATACTTCCCTGTGTTACGGGAAACCTCCAGAAAACTTCCATGTGAATTTTTATTGAATCAAATCACCATGTACTTTCAGAAACTCTGCATATAATCCCCGTATGTCCACTTCTGTTAGTTTTTTGATAGGGGTGTGCACAAAATCCCCTTGTACTTTTTAATCTTTGCACATATTCCCCTTATACTTTTTTGTTTTAGCACAAAATCCATTTGTAGCATATCAGATTTTTTGAAAATATAGGGGTAATTTAGGTATATCAACTAAAATTTAACTGTGTTACAGAACTTACGGAGTGAGGGAAGAGTGTGCAGAGTTTTTGAAAGTACAAGGGGATTTGACGCAATAAAAATTTCACAGGGGAGTTTTATGCAGGTTTTCCATAACTCAGAGGGGTATCGTGGGTTTTCCCTATTGGATTAAGGATATCGTCTAGTATATACTTCTACTTTGTTTATCTTATTCAGATAGCCGCAGAGTATTCAGAATGTCCATCGGGGAAGAAAGGTGGAGACTTGGGATGGTTTCCGCGTGGCAAGATGGCGGGCCCATTTCAGGAGGTTGCTTTTAACACACCTGTCGGAGCAACAAGTGCACCATTTAAGTCGACGTGCGTTTGCTTGCTGCTAAATATCCTTGTTCAGTTTCTCATGCTTAGTTTGATTCATACTAATTTTGTTTTTGCTGTTTACAAATCCAGACATGGATACCATATTATCTTGAGTGAAGGAAGGAAGAACTGAAAGAAACACACTTTGTCTGGAGCTCGGAGCGCAATAATACAATGTCGGACTGTTCCAAATCAATTGTCCTAATGATGATTTTCTTTTCAACATGTCAAGTATGTAGACTTTATTGGTACTTTATTTATGTGGAACCTTTACAAGACTTTTTGGCTGTTAGCTGCTCAATATTTTTTCTTTAGTTTCATATTGGAATTCAAGGCCCTCCTCCCTTAAAAACAATTAGGATGTATTTCAATGAGGTAATATCTAATTACAAAATTTTCCCCCATATATTAAAAGTTACAAGATTTAATTGAATGTTAGAAACCCTCATTAGTTTGCGAAAGAAAGAAAAAATATAAATTCTAAAAACTAACACTAACATGTGCAATTTTTGTAATTGAACTAAAATAGTAAAGACTTGCTTTAACTTCTCTTAACTATTAATTGAGCTAAAATAGTAAACATGCATGAATAAAATGTTGAAAGTAAAGAGACAAGTTTTATAGTGGTGCGAATGTTGGGTAATCTCTCTAGTCCACTTTTTCATTGTTCATGAGAAAAATCCACTAGTATTCTTCAGATTACAATCTAAATTAGTTTCAAGTTATATGCTTGAGAGCTCTTCAGATTTTATCTCTTAGTCTCATATTTTTGTTTTTTGCATCCCTTCTAAATGAGGGAAAGTTTGAAATTGCCCATTGAGTAAAAATTTCCCCCTTTCTCCATCGACTTAGCTACGGCGCCTCAATTTTAAACGGCTCATTTTGTTATTTTCGTACTAACTTGTCACAATATTTGTCAATTTGATAGTTGTCGTTATGTAGGATTGATCAATGTCCTTTTCTGGGCGTCAATCCTTGGGATTGGTTCCACGTACGATTTGACAGATATTCCTAGATCTATCCTTATCCGAATCGAGGACCATATTTTGAATTCTTGATGCTTCGATCTTTCTGTAAGAATTCAACCACTTTGAGCTTTCATCCTTGCTGAATTTCTATGGGGCTGAGTTTTGACTTGGCAAATCGTCAATCTTACTAAATCCCAACTTCACCGCGTTTCTAACTCTGCTCTGTTCAACTTCACTTTTGATCAACACAGAGGTCCCAATATATACTCCTCCAAAGTCTTAAAGTTGTCTTTTTGTAAAACTCCTGGG
This sequence comes from Penstemon davidsonii, assembly GCA_034814905.1. Lineage (NCBI taxonomy): Eukaryota > Viridiplantae > Streptophyta > Magnoliopsida > Lamiales > Plantaginaceae > Penstemon > Penstemon davidsonii. Next base: position 30,322,594 of record JAYDYQ010002533.1, on the reverse strand, counting down.
AATCTTCAACTTAGCCTAACATAGTCTAGACTATTACAAATTAAACATATACATTTAAGTTTTACTTAAGATGCATGAATTATGTCATTAAAACAAAGTTAGTTAGCCTGTAAGTTTCAATTAATTTAACTTCGATTAAAGATAAGTATTATTGCAAAAAGTAAATATTTACGATGTAAATTTATTATTTAGGCCATTCATCACAATTATATGAGGAACAAATAAATATCTATAATGATTATTGCACAAAGTTTATATTTATAATGTAAAAGAAATATTATGGTCATTCATCTCAATATGACAAACATAATATCTAAAAAATAATTGTTACGATTTTCGTTTGATTTAATTGCCATGCTAAACTTACAGTTAGTGCCACTATTGAACTTAGAGAAATGTGAGAAAAGTAGTAAAAAGAGAGACAATTAAAAACAGAGTCAGACAACTGTAGATGTTGTTGTGAATAAAAATGAAGAGCTATAATGTTGTTATGACAATATACCCACATACTTGACCCATAATCCTAAAACCCTAACCCACCCCAATCACGCCCATGTTACAAACCTCAATTCCATCGTCCAACCTTAGCAATCCTAGCCACCACTCCCCCTCCTTTTGCCACCGTCGATGCCGCCCTTTGCCGGAATGTTGCCGCCACCCCCTTCTGCCATCGCCACCTTCCCTCGTCATCCCGAGTCTAGCTAACCCACAAACCTGAGCCAAAACCCTCCTTCCACCGTCCAAAATGACCATAACCACTTAGTCCCTCCACCTCTTTACCGAGCCACCATCGCACACCAGTTCACCCAGCCTTCGAATCCATCTCCCGACACTTATCTCTCTCTCTCTCTCTCTCTCTCTCTCTGGCTGAATCACACACATTGAAGGTTCAAAAATATTTTGAGACAAAATAAAATATTGTGTTCAGTTAGGAAGCAATATCCTTGAGGAGCACATTAGGAAAAAAAATTAATATTCAACAAAACGACGCCGTTTTAAAGATGTGCATTAAGGAAACAAAAATGGAAATAAAAGACTCAAAATTTGGAAGCAGCTCGACCATAACGTGCGCCCAAAAGGGCCTATATATGTAAGGGCTTATATATGTAATATTTTTGTGTGTTTATGTGTGGGCGTGGGGGTGTGCGGGGAAAGAAAAAAGCTTCAGATATACTTAAAACTTTTAAAATAATTGAGGCCTATGGTATTCGTTATTTCTCCTGGAGTAGGACCAAGTTTGTCCTCTACACAACCCAAAATTGTGTAGAGGATATTTGACCTTCATTTTGGAATGCATTCTAGATAACGGGTAATACTATAAACTAATATGAACAATAGTTCTACGCAATTCCATTAAACTGAACCACATACTTACATTGAGGTACATTTTACCAAATAAGTATATGATTGTATCTCATTTATTCTTTCCGGTCCCGTGATTTCCTATTAGAGAAAATGAATGACCCTAGAAAGTGGGGTGTCACATGAGAAAAATTGACAATGAAAAGGAAATAATATTATAAACAAGAGACAAAAACAAAGGGGTTATTTGTTTCGTTTGACTTGAATTATCCTTAGTTTAATACCACATTCCACATTTTATTTGTGATGTTCATGTTTGAAACATTTACTTAAAAAAACAAAATTTGTCCGCTAATTTTGTTGTTTCATGGATTTGATATTTCGTCTTTTTTTAGTTAATTTGACTACAAATTTAGATAGTACGATAAAAAATGAATTCTAATAATTCAAAATAAATGCTGCTGACACGAAAAAAAAAAGTTTTCCCTCAAACTATAACATAAAAACACCTTAAACAACATGTTCAAACAATTATCTCTCTTTCGCACTCATTCTCGATTTTTTTGTTACAACATGTTCATTCTCATTTGAACTCCATCATTGTACATTGTAAGATGTTCCTCTCATATGAGATCTGCAAAATAGGTGGCACAACATGTGTTTCCTACAAGAAAACCAGGGGAAGATCACTTGCATTTATAATTTGATCGGACGATATGTTAAAACTAAATGAAATTCATTTTTTGTATTTTGGAATAACTTACATGGAGTTTCTATGATGTAACTAAATCAATTGGTTCATATGAAAATAGAATAAAAACCACCAACTTCGTGAAAGAACGAAACTTTCTTCTAGAATGATAGTAGAACTGTGCAAAAACAAGAACTATTTTAAAAAAAAAGTTATTTGTGAATAATGTCAAAACTTTCGATTTCTCACAAAAGCAATGAACAAAATCAAGTGTTTTAGATAACTAGAAAAGCACCATTTATTGTTTTTTGTTTATATTACGTTCTCTCTTTTCGATTTTCCAGGGCTTTAGGCGTTCTTGTAATGTTAAGGAAAACTTCTTTTGAAATTTAGTGGTTGAGTCTTCAACCACTGGGTACATAACATAATCTCCTTTGAAGGTTCATCAATCTCCACATACCATATTTCTTCATCATTTTTCTTGCATACTCTCAAGTGAAATCTATCAATAATTTTTGTTTCAACCTATTATAGAATCTATGTTAGCACATTTATAATTCACGATATAAACTTATCCGATAATCCTAAGTGGCTTTTTGCATTTCATTTGATTTGATAGTTAACACATTTTTTTTTTATCAATATTATTATTTTTTCTCTATGTTTTCATGGATGTACCTCTTGTAACTCCAATATAAATTGGTCTCATCGTTAAGAATTTTGTAAAGCTGAAAATACACCTCGCTGATTTCTAAAGTTCTTGATGTCTTCAGGCCTCGTTTTCTGATTGATGAGGTTCCGGCTTGCTGTATTCCAGAAAAATATGAATATTTAAAAACGATTTGAAATATTTCTCCATAAGAGTATTGTATTAATATATTGAAAGTTCTTCGCGCGAGAAAATTAATCAAATTATATAGTTTAACTTGTGCAAAGAAAAAATTATAACATCACATATAATCTACCACATTATGAGTTTCAACTATTTCACTTTGATGTCGGGAGTTTGGACTTTGATAAAGTTGGATTTCCATTCCAATATTTTCTTGTGCATTAGTATCACAATGTGATATAATTTTTCTCGAAGAGGGCAAGTGGTATGCAGAAAACACGTTTTTTAACTATTAGAAAGACGAAATAATTAATTTCCAAAGACTGGAGATAAAATTAGTGTTTGTAGGTAAAATTGGTGGCATCACTCGTGTATTTATTCATCAAAATGAGTGGAAACATGGCAATAGTTTGGTGATTTGGTTGTGCACGAATTAATGGTATAATACATATGGTAACCAAGATAATTTGGATGAAGATTAATGTGGTTTTATTCTTTCGATAATTTCAAATTCAAGATTTACCTAAAATGTCTGGATTGTGTTATTACACCAGAGATTTAGCTGGATTCTCGAATTTTGTCTTTGACAATAATACGACACATATGCACAATTTTATCATGTATAATGTTGCAGAATCTTCATCATGCATAATAAAACGACTTTAACATTATCTTTTTTTTTCCAAATACATACATATTTTTTGTTACGTTTTCTAGGACAAAAATAATTAGAAATAACTATATATAGTGTTCTACTTTTTTTTTTTTTGGTTTCCCAAGAGTTTAATCCCTTTCGAGGCGGGTTGGGCACAATAAGTGGGTACCTCTCCCAACAGGGATTCGAACCTAAGTCAGCTACTTTGTAGTGACTAGTCCCTTCCACTAGACCAATCACCTGTTGGTTCTACTTTCTTTTCTTGTACAAGAATTCAGTTAGAAATAATTTAAGCAATCTTTATTTTGACGTGTGGAATTGATGATATAATCCATAAGTTAATTTAACAATACTTAATAGATATGAATTATAGTGAGGCTTAATTTTTTGATATACAAAAATTTAAAATTTACTTAAATTGTCTGGATTGCTTTACTAAATCACTTATTTCGATGGATTCTTGAATTTAATTTATGATAAAGTTTGACATGTATGAAAACTTGTGATGTTTCTTTATTTTGATGAATTCAAATTTTAGATTTTTCTTCCTATGTATTGGATTATGTTATTAAAATACAAATTTAGTTGGAAATTTTGAATTTTCCTTTATATGAAAATAGTACCAGAAGTAGGTAATACATAATAAAATGGCTTTAATGTACTATTTGTTTGATCGATATATGCACCTATTATTTGAATATGGATTATAGGTATTATATGATAGAAATAATTAGAATTGACCTTGCAAAATATTTTATTAATCTGTCACATTTCTTCATTTTCTTTTAAAAGAAATGATTGGGCTACAAAATGGGTATAAGATCAAACCTACATTTAGATATGCCATAATTAACAGTATAATTTTTAAGTTAATTAGCAAGACTTGATAGGTATGAAGTTTAACGAGAATATGTCATTTTCATGTACATTTCAATTCAAGATTTACTTAAAATTATATTATTGAAATACAAATTTAAGTGGATTACCTATATATATAAAGGCTACAAAATCATCATAATGGATAGTAAAATAATTCAAAATAGTTATTTAGTTAATAAATGAATTTATTCTTAAAAAATTTATGATAATATTATGAGACAAGAATTATTAAATATACCTTATATTTTTGTTTTTCATAATATAAAACACTAATTCATTTATGGTATCAGAGATGCATGTTTTCCAAGAATTAATATGAGCAATTTGCATTTGTTAAAAATAGCCTACAAATTCAGACAATGAATTTGCATATTTCATTTTCATGTATTTTAATATAAAGAAAAATTTACTAAAACTACCCTTGAGGATTGTGTATTTACAATGGATACCCTCTACGTCTAGAAAATTATTTAAACTACCCCCGAGGTATTAAATTCATTACAGTTACCCCATATATGAGCTAATTTCTAATTATGCACGCTTATGTCATCATTGAAAAAAAATTGAATTCCAAAAATTTCCTAAAAATGGCTTTGACCAAATTATATGGAAGGAAATACCCTACAAAAATCACAAATATGAGAGGTAAAGAGTGTAATACTCTTTGCCATGCTAGGGGGTTATGTTCAATGTGTTTGTAAATGTAGGGGTGTAATAGTAAATAATTATCATATTTCTCGTCATAAAATAGGTGCATTCTGGTACTTTCCAAAATTTCGTCAGATTTTTTTATGTTGGTTAGCTTTCGCGGTAGTTTGAGTAATTTCCAAAACAAATATTAATACCACATACCACATTTTATTTGTGATGCTCATGTTTGAAACATTTACTTAAACCAAAATAATTTGTCCGCTAATTTCGTTGTTTCATGGATTTGATATTTCTTACTTTCTTTTTTTTAGTTAATTTGACTACAAATTTAGGTTGTACGATAAAAATTGAATTCTAATCATTTAAAATAAATGCTGCTGACACATGAAAAAAAAGTTTTCACTTAAACTACAACATAAAAACACCTTAAACATGTTCAAACAATTTTCTCTCTTTCACATTTCACACTCATTCTCGATTTTTCGGTTTCAACATCTTCATTCTCATTTGAACTCCATCATTGTACATTGTAAGATGTTCCTTTCATATAAGATCTGTAATATAGGTGGCACAACATGTGTATCCTACAATAAAATAGGAGAAGATCCCTTGCATTTATAATTTGATCGGATGATATGTTAAAACTAAATGAAATTCATTTTTTGTAATTTGGAATAACTTACTTGGAGTTTCTATGATGTAACTAAGTCCGTTGGTTCACATGAAAATAGAATAAAAACCACCACCTTCATGAAAGAACGAAACTTTCTTCTAGAATGATGGTAGAACTGTGCAAAAACAAGAACTATTTTTAAAAAATGTTATTTGTGAATAATGTCAAAAGTTTCAATTTCTCACAAAAGCTACGAGCAAAATCAAGTGTTTTAGATAACTAGAAAAGTACCATTTCTTGTTTTTTGTTTATATTACGTTCTCTCTTTTCGATTTTCCAGGGCTTTAGGCGTTCTTGTAATGTTAATGAAAACTTCTTTTGAAATTTAGTGGTTAAGTCTTCAACCACTGGGTACATAACATACTCCCCTGTTGAAGGTTCATCAATCTCCACGTGCCATATTTCTTCGTCATTTTTCTTGCATACTCTCAAGTGAAATCTATCAATAATTTTTGTTTCAACCTGTTATAGAATCTATGTTAGCACAAATAAAGTGCACTAAATAGTTGGACTAATTATATTTATAATTCACTACAAAAACTTATCCGATAATCCTAAGTGGCTTTTTGCACTTCATTTGATTTGATAGTTTACATTTTTTTTATCAATATTTTTATTTTTTTATCTAGGTTTTCATGGATGTACCTCATGTAACTCCAATATAAATTGGTCTTCATCGTTAAGAAATTTGTAAAGCTGAAAAAACACCTCGGTGATTTCTAAAGTTCTTGATGTCTTCAGGCCTCGTTTTCTGATTGATGAAGTTCCGGCTTGCTGTATTCCAGAAAAATATGTATATTTAAAAAAAATTTGAAATATTTCTCCATAAGAGTATTGTATTAATATATTGAAAGTTGTTCGCGTGAGAAAATCAATCAAATTATATAGTTTAACTTGTGCAAAGAAAAAATTATAACATCACATATAATTTACCTCATTATGAGTTTCAACTATTTCACTTTGATGTCGGGAGTTTGGACTTTGATAAAGGTGGATTTCCATTCCAATATTTTCTTGTGCATTAGTATCGCAATATGATGTCATTTTTCTTGAAGAGGGCAAGTGGTTTGCAGGAAACACTTTTTTCAACTATTTGAAAGATGAAATAATTAATATCCAAAGACTGGAGATAAAATTAGTGTTTGTAGGTAAAATTGGTGGCATCACTCGTGTATTTATTCATCAAAATGAGTGGAAACATGGCAATAGTTTGGTGATTTGGTTGAGCACGAATTAATGGTATAATACATAAGGTAACCAAGATAATTTGGATGAAGATTAATGTGGTTTTATTATTTCGATAATTTCAAATTCAATTTTTACTTAAAATGTCTGGATTGTGTTATTACACCAGAGATTTATCTGGATTCTCGAATTTTGTCTTTGACAGTAATACCACACATATGCACAGTTGTATCATGTATAATGTTGCAGAAGCTTCATCATGCATAATAAAACTACTTTAATTTTTTTTTTTCAAATACATACATATTTTTTTGTTACGTTTTCTAGGACAAAAATAATTAGAGATAACTATATATAGTGTTCTACTTTCTTTTCTTGTAGAAGAATTTGGTTAGAAATAATTTAAGAAATCTTCATTTTGACGTGTGGAATTGTTGATATAATCCATAAGTTAATTTAACAATACTTAATAGATATGAATTGTAGTGAGGTTTAATTTTTTTGATATACTCAAATTTAAGATTTACTTAAATTGTCTGGATTGCTTTACTAAATCACTTATTTAAATGGATTCTTGAATTTTATTTATGATAAAGTTTGACAGGTATGAAAACATGTGATGTTTCTTTCTTTTGATGAATTCAAATTTTAGATTTTTCTTCCTATGTATTGGATTGTGTTATTAAAACACAAATTTAGTTGGACTTTTGAATTTTCTTTTATATGAAAATAGTACCAGATATAGGTAATACATAATAAAATGGCTTTAATGTACTATTTGTTTGATCGATACATGCACCTATTGTTTGAATATGGATTATAGGTATTATATGATAGAAATAATTTCAATTGACCTTGAAAAATATTTTATTAATCTGTCACATTTCTTCATTTTCTCGTAAAAGAAATGACTGGGCTACAAAATGGGTATAAGATCAAACCTACATTTCAATATGCCATAATTAACAGTATAATTTTTAAGGTAATTAGCAAGACTTGATAGGTATGAAGTTTAACGAGAATATGTCATTTTCATACATTTCAATCCAATATTTTCTTCAAATGATATCTTTAAAATACAATTTAAGTGGATTACCTATATATATATAAAGGCTGCAAAAATGCATAGTAAAATAATTCAAAATAGTTATTAAGTTAATAAATGAATTTATTCTTAAAAAATTTAAGATATTATTATGAAACATTTACTTACACAAAAATAATTTGTCAGCTAATTTCGTTGTTTCTTGGATTTGATATTTCTTACTTTATTTTTTAGTTAATTTGACTACAAATTTTGATAGTACGATAAAATCTAATTCGAATAATTCAAAATAAATGTTGACACACGAAGAAAAAAAATGTTTTCTCTCAAACTACAACATAAAAACACTTTAAACAACATGTACAAACAATTTTCTCTCTTTCTCACTCATTCTCGATTTTTATGTTTCAACATTTTCATTCTCATTTGAACTCCATCATTGTACATTGTAAGATGTTCCTCTCATATGAGATCTGCAAGATAGGTGGCACAACATGTGTTTCCTACAAGAAAACTAGAGGAAGATCACTTGCATTTATTATTTGATCCAATGATATGTTAAAACTAAATGAAATTCATTTTTTGTATTTTGGAATAACTTACTTGGAGTTTCTATGATGTAACTAAGTCCTTTGGTTCACATGAAAATAGAATAAAAACCACCACCTTGGTGAAAGAACGAAACTTTCTACTAGAATGATGGTAGCTAGAACTGTGCAAAAACAAGAACTATTTCTTAAAACAAGAGCTATGAGAAAAATCAAGTATTTAGACAACGAGAAAAGTTCCTTTTCTTGTTGTTTGTTGATATTACGTTCTCTCTTTTCGATTTGCCAAGTCTTTAGGCATTCTTGTAATTTTAAGGAAAACTTATTTGGAAATTTAGTGGTCGAGTCCTTAGCCACTGGGAACACAACATACTCCCCTGTTGAAAGATCATTAATCTCCACGCGCAATATTTCTTCGTCATTTTTCTTACATACTCTCAAGTGATATCTATCAATATGTTTTGTTTCAACCTATTATAAATTCTATGTTAGAACACATAAAGTGCACGAAAGAAATAGTTGGCATAATTATATTTATAATTAACTGCACAAATTTATCCCATAATCCTAAGGGACCTTTTGCACTTCATTTGATTTGATAGTTTACGTATGTTATTAAGATTGTTTTTGGCTCTAGGTTATCTTGGAGGTACCTGATGCAACTCCAATATAAATTGGTCGTCATTGTTAGCAAGTTTGTAAAGCTGAAAATACACCTCAGTAATTTCTGAAGTTGTCGACGTCTTTAGGCCTCGTTTTCTGGTTGATGAAGTTTTGGCTTGCTGTATTCCAAAAATATATGTCTATTTTAGAACGGTTTGAAATATTTCTCCATAAGAGTATTTCATTAATATATTGAAAGTTTTTCGCGGGAGAAAACAAATTAAAATATAAAGTTTAACTTGTGCAAAGGAAAAATTATAACATCACAAATAACCTACCTCATTCTGAGTTTCAATTTTTTCACTTCAATTTTGGGAGTTTGAACTTTCATGGAGTTGGACATCCATTCCAATATTTTCTTGAGCATTAACACTGCTATGTGATGCCATTTATCTTGAAGAGGGCAAGTGGTGTGCAGGAAACACGTTTTTCAACTATTTGAAAGAAGAATTAATTAATATCGAAAAATTGGAGATAAAATTAGTGTTTGTAGGTAAAATTGGTGGGATTAATTGTGTATTTATTCATCACAATGAGTGGAAATATGGTAATATAGTTTGAATATTTGGTTGTGCATGAAATAATGGTATAATACATATAGTAACAATGATAATTTGGATGATGATTGATGAAGTTTTATTCTTTCGATAATTTCAAATTCAAGATTTACTTAAAATGTCTGGATTGTGTTATTACAATAGAGATTTAGCTGAATTCTCGAATTTTGTCTTTGACAATAATATGACACATGCACATTTGCATCATGTATAATGTTGCAGAATCTTCACGATGCATAATAAAACGACTTTAACATTATCTGTTTTTTTACATATTTTGTGCTATGCATTCTAGGACAAAAATTGGTAGAACTAACCCTATATAGTGTTCTATTTCATTTTCTTGTACACACGTTCGACTAGAAATAATTTAGGAAATCTTTATTTTCACATGTGGAGTTGATGATATAATCCTTAAGTTAATTTAACAATAATTAATAGATTTGAAGTTTAGTGAGGTTTCATCTTTTGATATATTCAAATATAAGATTTACTAAAGATGTTTGGATTGCTTCACTAAATCACATATTTTCATGGATTCTTGAATTTTGTCTTTGATAAAATTTAACATGAAAACTTATGAGGCTTCTTTATTTTGATAAATTCAAATTCAAGATTTTACTTAATATGTATTGGATTGTGTTATTAAAACCCAAATTTAGTTGGATTCTTTAATTTTTTTATATGAAAATTGTACCATACATAGTTATAATTATATAGGTATTACACAATCTTTGTAATACATAATAAAACGGCTTTAATGTACCATTTGTTTGATCGATACACGCACCTATTATTTGAATATGGGTTATATGTATTCTATGATAGAATACTTAGAATTGACCTTAATCACAGTACATAGTAATATGACTTTAAAGTAGTACTTAGTTAATGAATGAATTTATTCTTAAAAAGATTGGTGATAGTATTATCAGACAATAATTATTAAAATATACCTTATGTTATTTTTGTTTTTGTCATAATATAAAATACTAACTCATTCATAGTATTAGAGATGAACGTGCTACAAGAATTAGTAAGAGCAATCTGCATTTGGTAAAAATAGCCTAGAGACTTCACATAGTGAATTTGCATATTTCACCTTCATGTACTTTAATATAAAGGGATAATTAATTAAACTACCCTTGAGATATTGTGTAATTACAATGAAAAACCTCTATGTTTGGAAAATTATTTAAACTATCATTGAGGTATTAAATTCATTACCCCCTAAAGAGCTAATTTCTAATAATGCCCGCTGACGTTATCAATGAAAAAAATTGAATTCGAAAGACCAAATTTATATGGACGAAAATACCCTGTAAAAAATCACAAACCTGGTAGGTGAATAGTATAATACACTTTGTCATGCTAGGGGTATGTGTAATGTGCAATGTGCTTGTTATTGTAGGGGTGTAATAGTAAATAATGAGCATATTTCTCGCAATAAAATAGGCATATTCATGTACTTTCCGCAATTTCATCAGGTTTTTTAGACACGTACAACTTACGTGCATTTTTCTAGTATAAATAAAAACACCTTACATGTAGAAAATTATAATTTCGAAGACGTTACAAACATTACGCTTTTATGATAACTTATCATATTATATTTATTTAATATAAATATGGGAATTTCTTTGAATTGCCCTTGGGCAAAAAAATTGCACATATAATTTAGTAGTGACTTATCTACTCTTGACGTGGACTAAGAAAAAGTGACCTTCTTTGAGTTCTTTCACGTCACCTACTTGTATTATGCATGGGCATACTTTCTTACATGATTGAGAAGAGGTAGTCAATAAGAATCGGAGTTCGCCACGAAGAAATGGCACTAAACTTTCTCATTCAAATGATCTTCCCTAGTTTGATAAAGTTATATCTCGTGATGCTAGAACAATTCTAGAGGTTTGAGAGAAACACTGTAGGGCATTTGGTCTAAGGTAAATATCTCTAAATCCACGGTATTTTTCTCACCTAATTAAGATGGATACAATACAAATAGAAAATTAGCAAAACCGTCTGAAAATCAATGCTAACTATAATTAATTTTGGGTAAGTATTACGAGGTTATTCAGATTAAAGTGTATATTGAACAAAAAAGCTACTCCTTCCATTCCAAAATAATTGTCGCTTTAGAGATTTTTTCTTGTTTCAAATTAATTATCACTTTAGGATTCCAATACATAATTAATAACATATCTTCCAATTTTACCTTTGTTTATTCTTTGCTTTTCTCTCTCTCTTCTACTTTAACCAATTGTTCTCTCTTTTCTACCCAAATAAATAGGGTATTTCAGGTATGACTAACTTTTTCCTAAATTCAAGGCTAATTATTAGCTTCCTTAATACATGTGCAAATCTCTAAAGCGACAATTATTTTGGAATGGAGGGAGTAAAAGGTAAATATTTCTCTCTTTCCTAAGCTTATTTCTACAGTTCTACCTCTATTGTTCCTCACACAAAATCTGAATATTCCTCTTGGGAATTGTACTCCCCAAAACTGTACTACACAATTTAATTACTCCCTCCGTTTTATTTTTATTTATCGTTTTAGAGAAATCCACACATATAAAGAAATGTAATAAATAATCACTCTTTTTAAGCAAAAACCCCAAAACATTATTTAAATCAAATAACCACATAATTAATTAGCATTAATTACAAGCTTTAACAAGAAGGGTAAAATTGGTAGAAAAACATTAATTCTACATCGAACTAGTAAAACAACAAATAAAATAATTTTTTTTTTGTCAAAGCAATAAATATAAAAAACGGAGGGAATACATCAGAAAGTCTGAAGTACCATTAATACTCGAGTACAAAAATTAACTCATTAATCAATTTCGAGTTGGAAAGACAACTTACCCTTATCTCGCCCTTCATTTGCCATCCTCCGCGCCCATGCCACGATGTGGTAGTTAGCGCGTCTGCACTGTGGCACAACATCCTCCATGCCGCGATGCAAAAGTGGCTGTGAGCTTTTCTCGTGCCTTTCCTCCTCAGTTTCTCTCCTTGCTATTTTTGTGCCAAGACACGACTCACTCCTTCAGTCTCCATGCCCCAATGTAATATTGTCCTCTCATACTTCAGTTCATCTTGCATATTCATCAAATCTGCAATTAGATAAAATAAAATAAAACACAATAAAAGTTTCAAAAGTAACCAAAAACACTAAAACTTAAATCTTGACTAAAAGACTCAAAACTATTCCAAACAACACAAAAACACACGAAACTCGAGAATAAACAACAATTTTGACCTTAAGAAGACACGGAGCGTATCACCTAGTATGGAGTATGGACTATTGTGTCTATTACTTAAGACTTTACTCATCTTATATGTCTTAATATATACGAAAGTTATCTTGTAATAGATAGACGTGGAAATTTCTGATGTTTATATTATACTTAAAATAAGCACACTCAAGTCGAATATATGAAATTCAAAAAAGTAATTTATTTATTTATTTTCGAATAACAATGTCTATACAAACTGTTCCTAACAATTCTTAATAATAATTTTATTGGTGTTAAAATTAAGTGATAATCGTTATATAAAGTAGGTTTACACATGTCTTGATTTTACATGAGGGGTGTGGACCGTCTATCCTCATTCTCAAATAGTGTTTGACCCGGTTTAGAGGAGTCCAAATCGGGATAAACCATTTCCAAAGTAAATAATCATGAGCATCAACATAAATACTAAGGTCATCTCCAACCATCCGGGAATATCTCCTGGGGTGTCATCTTCCACCCTCGGGTGAACTTGCAAACCCTGGGGCATCATCTCCAACCGCCCGGGGTGATGTACAATTAATTAAAAGAAAAAACCTTGCCCACTCTCACCCTATAATAATAATAATAATAATATTTTTAAAAATTAATAAATACTAATAATAGTAGTAATTATAATTTTGAAAATGAATAATAATAATAAATAGTTTAAAACTCAAAATTAAAACTTATAATGTTACATCTTTAATTTAAAATATAATGTTACTAAATCTTAAATTATTTTTAGTATGTAATTATTTTTATTTACAAGTTTTTAAATTGTACATGTATCAATATTTTTAAATTTAATGCAAAAATCATACTTAAAGATAATGTCTAAATTGTACATTTAAGATTATACAATTTTAACTACACTGTTGTAAAATTAAATTTAAATAAGAAAAATAATTATTTAAACAAATTGGAAGGGGGATGCCCAGGGGAGCTAAAAAAAACTTTCTTTTTATTATTTAAATAATTATTAATTAAAAAAATAAAATTGGAGGGGTGGGTTTGAAAGCGCGTCAAACAACCCCGGAAATGCACACTCCTGCAGTGTTCCAATCACCTCTTCTGACCGGCTGAAGATGCCCTAAAATGATCCTTTTCTTTTTTTCATCAAAAACTTAAATACTAAGGATCATGGATAATTACCCATCATATTGTTGCAGTTTTCCCACTCTCATTCAACCAATATAACAGTAACACAAATTGGTCCACATATTCCATTTATTTGAATTTGGATGTTATAGGAATACATGTATACCATATCATAGTCCCAGAAATGAGAAAAGTGAAATGCATTTAAACAATGATGGAACACAAAGTGATCTACACAAATAATCAAACTCATTCAATGTTTTACAGTACAACTGATTTATAATACTGATAATATTTTATTATAGTAGCCACTTGTGTGAAAACTTTGTAGGCCTCGTAAAACTTGATAAATGTCAAGTATACGACAGCAAAAATACATTTTTCGTCCTTTAATTTCTAATGGGTAGCAATTATGAGACAATTCATTTTTCAATAAGTGATTTCGATCCTTTAACTTTTCATTGTTTGCAGTTCTTCGATAGTTGACTACAATTTTTGTCCTTGGACTTTTGAATGTTTGCAAATTTAGGACATGTAGCCACAATTCTGGTCAACTTTTTGAATTCCAGAGCAACATATCGAATTCGCTGTCAGATATCCTAAAATTGCAACTACTAAAACGTTAAAGGACCGAAACTGCATTCAAATGTCCTAAAATTGCAAACACTATAAAGTCAAAGGACCGAAATTGTTAGCCGAATAAAACGCTGTCCCAAAACTATTAACTAATAAAAATTAAAGGATTAAAAATAATTTTTTGCTTGTTTATGACATACATAGATAGCCAAGGGTACAAGTACATATCCAAATTGGATAAATTTTGGATTAGATCATAAAGTATCACATTACTCATAGGGAAAAAAAAAACAATAATAATAATAATTCAAAGTTCAGCATGTTGTTGAACCAGCTTAAGACCCCAGCTCATATCCTCACAATGCTTTACATGAGGAACAAGAGTACCTGTATCCACTCCTCTTTTCATTTTACAATCATAAAATGGAGGAGCATGAAAACACGGTTCCATCGACATTGCTCTACGACAAGCGGGATCTGGTGCAGTCCCATTTTCAGGCTTGTAAAGTATCCATGGCTTCAAACCTCCAAGACCCTGAGCCACATAACCAAAAGTCGACCAAGAACTAGTTACCAACTTATCACTAAAGCTAAGTAAATACATTTCAGCCCACGCTTTTCTATTGTGATTTTGTTTCTCAGTTTGTTGATACTCTTCATGACTCGGTTGGTAGACTCCAATCCATTCGCCACTCACAGTTGGATTTTCCCAATACAAATTTCTTACTTCCTCAAAGTAACCCGAGCTTAAAGAAGTCATCAGCACTGCTATTGTCTTCTTCTTCTTCTCCGATGATGTAATAATAAAGGGTTTCTGGTCGATTGTCGGTAAAATGTTCTCATTCATGGTACAAGCCAAAATCTGATCCAGAACGTGTTTAAATGGGCCAGGTCCAGTATCAAAGACCCTTATTTGGATTCCTACTTTCACATCTGCATTTGATAAATAAGCTTGATAGTATCTGGTTATAAGCCCCCATACCGAGTTTGTAGGATGAAACAAATACCGACCTAAGAAGTGGAAAACGGTTTCTTTATCCGGGAATAGATCATTTAACTCTTGCTCGAAAGACGGGATTAAAAAGAGGGAGGGAACAAAGTAATTATCGGTCTTCATAATCAAGAATGGTGTCTTCTGCAAAAAGATTTGATCTTGATCGCAGAAAAAGAGTTTATCTTGATCATCGTAATCATGAACCAGATGGAGATACACATATGGTAACTCAGTTAAGTTATTTTTACTCTTCAACATGTTTCCATAACTCTCGTTCGATTTCTGATTGAAGCTATTGAATTTGTTAGTCAATGGGAAGTCCTTTGGTAGTAACCAAGAAGCCTCGGGAAATGGTTCACAGAAAAGTTCGGGGATGTCGACTCCAGAGTCGACTAAGAGGACACGGTTAGTGAGAAGTGCGTAAAGGAAAGTCGAAGCTAGTGTTAGAATCCTATTCCCTAAACCGCTAAAAGACACCCAAACAATGTACTTACACTCGGAGGCATCTGAGGATCTTCCTGATTTGAGATCTTGGACTGTTTGGTTGTACAATTTCGTATGGGGCCCACATTTCTTGTGTAGGGATTCATAGTTACGTAACTTGGATATGAGGTAAGGGGAAGCTTTTCGCGGTATTTCTTTGCGATATAAAAGTGATTGGTACCTACTAAGGCAAGAATTTTCATCAAAGCCAGTAGGTAGAAGGTCACTTAGTAGTTTATCTTTTGGCACCAAAACTGGCTGAGGGAGATCATCTTCTTTCACGGCTGCAAAAAAAGAAATATAAAATTCTGATATTTGATTCTATATGTTTTGAATGCCGACACTTATATAAGATTTTTCAAATGCTACACATATCATAAATTATACAGTTTATTTGAAGCTCTAGATTACCAAAAATAAGATATCATACATACTAATATTTCTGATTATGTGAAGTCCAACAAATAACAACTATTCATGCATTCACCTATCAAAAGTTGAATCAAGTTAAGAAGAATGCCATGATGCTTTAAGTCAATTTATTTATCAGATGTTAGAAGTGAAGTTCACCTATAAACTTCAAAACTATGCAATCGCCTACACTTTTTATACTATGGACCACTTTTTCTTCATAACTAATGTTCATGGGTCCATACTATCTTCTCTAAAGACTGCATTAGAATTTGAATTTCAGTATCTACAATTTATCTAATACCAAAAATAATATTTAATAAAATAAGAACAAAAAATTCCATCTTTTGATAAACTGCATTCTTAATAACTAGTGTTTCAATTTATAATCATATAACAAATATCAAGTGCCCCAAATAAAACATCTTATTGAATAGGCTTTGGCTTTATAGCATGAATGTATCTTATAGTTATATATAAACCCATTACTAAGCAAATTAAGACTTACAATACATTTTGCATTTGGATAACAATTTCCATACACATTATGAACATTTATATATAAACCCATTTGACAAGCCGCCCTATTCTAGATTCTAGTAAATAAAAGAATCAACTTTATCCATAGTTGATTTAAGAAAATACATACATTTTATCACCATGGTTGATGGGGATGAAGATATGAAAGCCTAAAGTTAAGTACCCCTAATCTCAAAAGAAGAAACATAATACTAATTATCAGATCATCTTTCATGGAAATTAAATACAAAGATCTTTCCTATTTCTCCATTATCCCAATGCCTATAACTGAACAGTTATTTGTTCAATTCAGCAACAGAACATAATTATCTAGTGTTTTGTTTCACATTCAAGAAACCAAAATCACAATGTAGAACATCTAACACAACAAAAAAACAAAATAAATTGTCATTTACTTAAAAAGCCAACATCGTTTTCAAAAATTTATACAATAAAAGAAAATGAAAAAAGAAAAAGAAAGGGTACCTTTTTGAGAGTGAAAATCAATTTTTCTGGCATCAACAACAGTCCAAAGAAAATCAGAAGGGGGGTCTTTTAGCACAACAGACACTGAGAACAAAACAGAGAAACCCATCAACAGAACCAGGAAAACACCCATCAATTTCATGGGATTAAGCCACCATTTCCACTCCGACGTTTCTCCGACGGAGATGGCGGCGTATCCCTGGTCGGCGAACGGCGTCGTTCCAGGCACTGTGGTCTTCTTGAACCTCTTCATTGATTGTACAGCAAATGGAAATGGTTCCACCTCTAGCTTTTTTTACTTAATAGCGAAGATTATTTATTTAATAATAGTAGTGCGATAATTTGTGAAGTAAGTGAAGTTTAAATTAGTTGTTCAAACAATGAAGCCGATGATTTAAGTTCAATTTCGTGTATCTGTGTGGGGTTTTAGGTTATGACAGTACGATGAAAGACTGCTGTCGGTGAAGATTTCCAGCTTTTTTCATTTCTCCACTTTATGGAAAATAATATTGATAAAAAAAAAAAAAAATTATGAAAGACAATAGTAGTAGTAACTAAAAATCAATATTTTCTCAAGTACTTGTTTTCTTTTTGGTAACTATGTCAAATTCGGTTACGTATATCTCGCATTTCTTAGAGTAATTTCATAAATAAATGAAGATTTTTTAAAATAATTTGATTTTTGTAATGTTGTTTATTTGAATTTTGTGATAGCGGTTTCAAAATAAAATTTTGTAGGTTTGCTTAGAGATCTTGGAAAAAGAAAAAAATATTGTAATAAATAGATTACTTTATGTAAAATCATTTTTATTATGTGAGATAAGTTATGTAAAAAATAAATTATTTTATATCAAATGAAACTAGAGTTTGTATAATTTTTTTTTTTTAAAGATAAGAAAATCTTAAATATTTGTCTATGAAAATTGAGAGATAATTTTTTATAAAAGAATTCGCCGTTAAATGTGATCATCCTATAGGAATTTGAACCAAACTACAACAAAATATATTTCATCATAAAATTAACATAACACATTAATACGTGACGTTTTCTTCTGATGTTACTTGTTAGGCAATGTAAAACTCTTAATCTTGAATTTAAAAAAATTCAATCTTAAAACGATATAAATAAAGTTTGAGCTGGACTTATGAAAGTTGGAATTGGGCTTTGCTATGGGTTCCATTCACATAAAAGCTTGGGCCAAATTGGAGCCTACTATTCAAGTCGGCCCATTTTACTAAATATTCGATTTAATTCGTACAAAGAAACCGGCCCAAAAGTGGCTGTGGTGTACACACTACAGAGCAGACCGTCTCTTGCAATACAATCAGCAATTGAGAATGGCCAACCATTGGAGATAACTTATAACCTCACGCCCTGACACGTGTCAATCAAATATCCCCAATCTTTCTTTCTCAGTAATTTTCCATTACCTGTAAAGATACTCCCAAGAATTTGTTGAATTTCCTCTTTACTTAATATCCCAGTTCAAGAATTCGCCAAGAAAGGAAATTGAAGATTCGAAAAATTGTTAAATGGCATCAACAGCTGCTTCTTTGGGTTCATCAACTTTGATTCGGTCAATTGGTGATAGCTTCAAAGGACAAAAGCCTTCTCCCAATTCAATCACTTTTACAAGGTATATATAATTTCCTCTTTGATTATATTATTTTTTAATGTTGAATAGTTTAGTTTTATGGTCAATTGCCCAATATTTTTTCAAGCATATGGTTCTTGAATTTGGTTCCTGATAAAATGAATTGGGGATTTATTCTGGGTATGCTTGATAGTTCTGGATTTTGTACTTCATATTGTGCTAATTAGTTTGTAAGTTGGAAGAAATTGACTTTTGAGTATTCAGAAGAGTCCTTTGTTGAGAAATGCTTCAAGGAAGTTAACTGTATATGTATTTGTGCATTAGCATGTACTGTTATTGAAATAGTTTTGTAGGCTGTCAATCTCATATTATTGTGATTGTGATTGTGCTTGTCTAAAGAATCGATACTCTAATGGCGTAGTTGTTTTAAAGTTCAAATTCCTGTGTGGATGATAAGAAAGGATATCTAATTGTTCAATGTCCATTTGTATTGTCAAGGTCAAAAAGATGTTTCCATGACCAATAATGTTCATCTACTCCATATCAAGAAAACTTTGCAGTTCAAAGTTGCACAATTGATACTGGTGGTTAAATAAATTTCACTGCCCTTAACTCTCGTGTCTTTTTTATTGCAACAAATATATTGTCACGTTTTCCCCGAATTCTGAAGAAGAAAAAAATCTCTTATCAAAACTAGTTTCAACTTATTGCACTTGATCCACCACCACCATGCAAAATTCATTTTTCTCTCTTCTTATTAGGGAATATTATTTCCTCTCCAGTTTCATTTTTAGATTTGAGGTAGTTTATGGAGAAAGGTTTCAGATGACAATTTATCATTCAAAATGTTCACCAAGGATTTGAAAGACATACATAAATAAAAATGAACCTAAAATGTGCTATGAAATACTTGGCTCCAATTCTATCAGTCCAAAATGAAGCCTAAACTTATTTCATTAATGACTAGAAATGTTTTAGCTGGCTTCTGATTGTCTTCAGTTTTTTTTTTTCCCTTACGTATGAATGCAGGAGAAAATCTGTGACTGTAGTGAAGGCAACTTCTCGGGTCGATAAATTCTCAAAAAGTGACATCATTGTCTCTCCTTCTATTCTTTCTGCAAATTTTTCCAAGTTGGGAGAACAGGTAGATTTCCATTATCTAAAGAAAAACATCGGCAAGATTCAAATTTAAAAGTAGTCATGTAACTTTGGGATTCTTTGAAAAATAGTCCTATAACTATTTTGAACTCACATTTAGTCCTTTAGCTTTCATCCAAATTCAGTTTTAGTCCAATGCATAACAAATTTTGTCCTCTAACTTACAATAAGTTTCAATTTTCGTCCTGCAATTACAAAATTTGTCTTCTAACTTACAATTTTTGTCCTGCAATTACAAACTTTTTCTCCGGTAATAGGACGAAATTTGAAACTTATTGAAAGTTAGAGGACGAAATTTTATGCATAGGACTAAAATTGTGATTTGGTAAAAGTTAATAGGACTAAATGTGTGTTTAGTTAGAGGACTAATTTTGAAAGAATTTCAAAGTTACAGGACCATTTTTAAATTTTGCTAAAAAAACATCTAATTTGACCTAGCTTATGTTTCAGCATTATCCATTATATTTGGCAGTTGAGTTCACCCTTTTACGTGTAAATGACTAGATAAAAGCAGTAGAGTTGGCTGGTTGCGATTGGATTCATGTTGATGTGATGGATGGTCGATTTGTACCAAATATTACAATTGGGCCTCTTGTAGTCGATGCACTACGCCCTATCACAGATCTTCCATTGGATGTTCATTTGGTACTCTCATTATTCAGTCTTTCATGTACTAATTTGAGGATTAATAAACATAAATACCTTTTGTTAACATAGAATTAAAGGATGACAGATGATTGTAGAACCTGATCAGCGAGTACCGGATTTTATAAAGGCGGGAGCTGACATAGTTAGTGTCCACTGTGAACAATCTTCAACCATCCATTTGCATCGCACCTTGAATCAAGTCTGTTTTGAAATGTTTTATTTAAGTTTTCCTAATTACTTATATCACATGTACATTATGCTTTTGTGGCTTTCTTTTTAGGTGAAGAGCCTGGGAGCTAAAGCTGGAGTTGTCCTGAACCCTGGAACCCCATTAACTGCCATAGAGTATGTCCTCGATGGTAAGATTATACATTTCGCACCAATAAAAATGCTAAATACTGATTTAGTGACTGAGAATTAGAATTTTCGTAGTCCGTTATATAAAAATGCTCAAGTATTTTATCTAATGTATTTTGAACCGAAGTAGGAAACATGACAATTACAAATAAACAAATATTGAAATGTTGGATATACTCATAGATAGACCGTAATTTAAATTATTTTATATATTTCTTTTATCGATTGTATGTGTGATCTTATGAGCCTTATATTTTGCTTTTATTAACAGTGGTTGATCTGGTATTGATAATGTCTGTGAACCCTGGATTTGGTGGGCAAAGCTTCATAGAGAGCCAAGTTAAGAAAATATCAGACTTGAGAAAAATGTGCGCCGAAAAGGTAGTTACATATTTATATAATTATATCGAGCTAAATTCAAAAATAACCCTTGTTCTTTGCCTAATTGGCAAAAAACCCCTTGTGTTATTATTATTAGCAAAATTCCTTCATAAGTCAATAGGGAGGTTACTGTCAATTTTTAAGTGAACTGGGGTTCATTGTCGATTATCAAAGTTAACAGGGGGATTATTGATAATTATATATGTTAATAGGGGTGTTTTTGCTTTTTTTGTTAATTGTAATTTTTCCTGCAAAATATGTATTCTGGCATGGGAGGGTTGTTTTTGCTAATAAAAAATATCACAGGGAGGTTTTTGCTAATAGAAGTAACACGGGTGTTTTTGCTAATTAGGCGAAACATAGGGTTGTTTTTGCATTTCACTCTATTTATGTTAGTCTAATGGTGAAAAAAAGAAGGAACAACATGAATATACAGTAGTAATTTTCTGATATTTATGTTTAATTTGCAGGGAGTGAACCCATGGATTGAAGTAGATGGTGGAGTTGGGCCAAAAAATGCTTACAAGGTACAGAATGAAAAATTAATTAGGAAAGCAACAAAGGGATTAAAGGGCTTTTTTTTTTTAATTGGGTTTATATTGGGTGGCAGGTGATTGAAGCTGGTGCCAATGCATTAGTTGCTGGTTCTGCTGTTTTCGGAGCACCAGATTACGCTGAAGGCAAGTGATAATAATTGAGTTTAATTTGAAAGCATTTGGTACTTTTTCATGTACTATGATTTATAACTTCATATTTTTTGGGCTTACAGCTATTAAGGGAATTAAAACGAGCAAAAGGCCTGTTGCTGTTGCTGTGTAAGTTTACCATTGAAGATTTTGTTGAAGTAGACAGAAAGACAAGCCACCTTTGGATTCCAAGGTAGTAATACAAAAGAACTTATCTGCAAATTTCTGAGTTAGTTTTTTTATTTGTTCCAACAGAGTCTTTTTCTGTTGCAGATAACATGCAGAGGCAATTTGTTGGATGGCTGGATGATGTTGTTAAGTATACTTTACATATTGATGATTTGTATCAGCTGCCATGAGATTAAGAAATGTATGTATTGTATAATAAAGATCCAATGATATGTTGTACACTTGTAGATGTACATGTTTTGACATGCTTAATTCAGTTTTTACTTAATTGGTATATATGTTACTTTTCTCCAGTCTTGCATTGCTACACCTACACTATGAAGTAGTGATTGATTTCAAACTACTTCAGGATTCTATCATTAATAATAGGGTAAATTACGAATACCCCCTGAGGTAGGGCCTAACTACGGAAATTCCCTTCATGTTTTGGATATTACGAAAATCCGGAGATTTTTCATCATCTTAAAATTAACCTCTTACCACTTAAAAGTTTTAACTTTGCCTTTAGGGGGTTATTTGAAATATTTGTAATATCTTAAAAAAATTAAAACTTGCGTGTTAATTATAATATCTCATAAATTATAAATTGATAATTATATATTTACCACCAAAAATTGTATAATTGCACATAAGTTTCCAAAAATACAAAAAAAAATCTTATTTTTACATATTTATTAACAATTTAAATTTTATAATAATAATTAAACAAAATTCCATTAATAATATTTTATAAATAAAAGAAATGTATTTACACATTTAATTAAATTTCATAGACAAGTATCCAGCCGTGTGATTGGGAGTCGTGTCAAGGGACTATTCTTGAATGAAAAGGTTCCACCTACTCCAAAATCACTAAGGAACTTTATGTGTACCGGAGGACACGTTGTCATTAGCTATGGGAAAGCTTGGAGGGGGGGTTGGGGTTGGAAGAAATTGTTGAAGATATTATTATGGGTAATTTTGAAGACAATTTCCCCTCGTATTGTTATATGATTGAGCAAGTGAATCCTGGAACGCTCACTCGCTTCCATACGGACTCTGAAAATAAGTTTAAATATTTTTTCATGGCTTTAGGAGCGGCTATTTGAGGATTCCGTTTCCTAAGAGATGTGATTATAATTGATGCAACGTTTATGGTGAACAAATTTGAAGGATTTGTTATAATTGCAAGTGCGACATACAATGAACGCAATTGTTATCCGCTTGTCTGGAAGGTAGGTGATAGTGAAGACACGGCTTGTTGGACTTGGTTCCTTGAGCGCTTGAAAGAGTTGATACTAGACTGAGGAGAACTGGGTTTTTTTCGGACAGGGGCGTACCGATTGTAAATGTGGTAAAAGTTGTTTATTCTTTGGCAGAACACGGGTCATGCTATTGGCATATCAAGAAGAACATATTACAGAAATGGAAAAACCCGAATTTGGTCAATCTTTTTCACCAAGCATCTTTTTCATACATCGATAATGAGTTCCAAAAGTTATTTGGTTTATTAAAAGACAACAATGCAAGATGTGCAAATTGGCTAGAGCACGATGTGAAGTTTGAGAAATGGTCGAGGGTGCACCATCGTGTCAACAAGTATGAGGCGATGACATCTAACACCATTGAGGTCCTTAATAAAGTGATCAAGAAGGCAAAAAAGTATCCCATATGTGTCATGGTCGGATATTTTCTTGATAAGATGGGACTATGGTTTTGTAAGCATCGTGACGAGACAACTAACTTTTCGGGTGAACTTCCCAAAGACATAGAGAAAACCATATGTAAGTGATATGAGAGTGCATGAAAGTGGGACAAGTCTCGATTAGGTTATGGAAAGTGAAATCTACCGAGTTGTCCGGACTTATGGACTTAGAGGAAAAAACTTGTTCATGCGGCGTATTTCAAATCGAAAGGATGCCATGCTAGCACGCAATAGAAGCTGCCAAGGACTTCCGACCAAGGGACTCCAACATGTATGAATATGAACTTACTTCCCATTACTCCATCTCATGATTCATGCATAAATGGAGGTCATTTATCCCATTCCATCCGAAGACCAATGGATTAACATTCCCGATGATGTTAAAATGAGAGAAGTTTTACCTCCAGATGTGAAACGGTCTGTCGGAAGACAAGAATGTCACTTTTCCTTCTTGTCTTGAAAATCAGAAGAAAAGATATAAGTGCTCGATTTGCAAAGGTACATGACATGTCCCTAGCGCTTATCGAACTCAGAGCAATCTTAGGTTAATGTTTATTAAACAATATTTGTTGTAATATTTGATGTATATTGAACAATATTTGATTTTTATTGCACTGTTTCTTTGTTTTAACAGTAGTGAAATTGATTTATTGTGTTGTTGAATCAGTTGTTTTATGTGAATATGTTGAGTTGCTCACTGGTTTGAGCGCTTGAGCCTACCAGGCACCCAAGCACCCAAACCAGTAAATTGAGTTGCTCACTTATTTGGGCACTTGGGTCTTCAAGTCGCCCAAGTGCCCATACCCTAGATTTTAAGGTTAGGGTTGAAGGAGCTTGGTAGGCCAAGAGTCAAGCGCCCTAACCCTAACCCTAACCCTAAATTCGTAACTTAATTAGTGAAATTTGTTGATTTTGGTCAATTACAATCCCGAACAGAGAACATACGCGTATAGTAACACTAACCCCTATGTAAATCATAACTTAGTGAAATTTAACTATAATAATTAAATAAATTTATAGATGTGTGGAGTATTTAACTATAATAATTTGCTAATACTTATTCCTCCCTTAAAGTTTTCTCCTTCCGTTGTGAAATTCTTTTCTTCCTATTTTCTGTTTATATGTCCCAAATAATTGTAACCTTTTCTTAAATTTGATAATTTTTCTTAACAATTAACTCATAAATAACAATTGCAAGAAAAATTATCAAAAACCCTAAATCATAATTCAAACAACTTAAACTCAATCTTAGAAGAAATTAAAGAAGTCTATTGCAGCCGATTTGACAATATTGACTATATATTTGCAATTTCTGAAGTCAGTTCATATTCAGTAATTAGAAAAACATGTAGCGTATTAAATGTATTTTCTATTTAATGTTAAAAAAAACCTCGAAACGACATCCACGACCAAAGTTAAGGTAAACAAAAACACAAATTTAAAACTTCAAAGAAGGAAATTAATGTACTAGATTGAATCTAGTAAGAGCATGTTTTATTTTGTCTCACTCACATTTCTATAGACACCATTTAGGAGTATAGATTATTTTCTCATATTTATTTGGAAGAGAAGAGATATGAGAGATGTGAGAGAGACGAACATATTTTTGGATATATACTGAGGCCATCTCTAACCCTCCCATGGGGTGGGTGGAGATGGCCCTAGGGCTACCCCTGGATGGTCTCAACCATCCAGGGGGGTCTAAAGGCACAACCCTGGTTATAGGACGTGTTAAGTCCCACTTTTCACTACCTGGTGCCTTTGCATTTATTTTTTTTAATTTTTTTTTATAAATAAAAAATAATTACTAATAAAAAAATTAAAGATTGAAAAAATTAACTATGAATTTAACAACAATTTGTTTAATTTAATTAACTAGAAATGAACGATACATTTAATTATAAAAATTGTGTAAGGTTTAATAACAATTTGTTTTAGCTTCGCTTGTCTCTCTAGTGGACTGAGGGAGCTAGCTATAGTATAAAGAAAGGAAAGAAGCAACTCACATACTGATGATATGCGCTAAAAGCCTAAAAAGAGAGCTAGTGTCCCACCTAAGTGAACCCGAAGCGAGAGCACAGGTAGAGCCAGTTGATTCTGGTGACCTTAAATTAAAGATGTAACATTATTAGTTTTAATTTTGATTATATAATTCTGTCTATGAAAGTAAAGTTTAGGAAGATTATTATTATTATTATTATTATAGATAATATAGGTGAGAGTGGGGAAGTTTTTTTTTTAATTAATTGGAGGAGTTAGCCCTGACGGTTGGAGACAGTGTTCAGGGGAGTGCTGATTTACCGGGTGGAGATTGACATCCATGGACTGCAAAAAGCCGAATTGGAGATGCTCTGAAAGTATCATGTTTGTATTTGAACAAGGTTGAAACTTAAACAAGGGAAAAGTAACCATTATGGGCAGACAAAAAGAAAAATAATTAAAAACTTAATGGACACGTGTTGGCATCTCAATGAAAGGCAGTGAAATAGGAAAAAGCAAAATTAGATTCCAGGACACTTTTGAGTTTTGACGTTGAAGATGGCAAGACCACTGGTCTTACACCTAGGATCAAGATAGTGTATTAAATGTATTTTGTATATAATGAAAAAAAAAAAAAACTCGAAACGACATCCACGACCAAAGTTAAGGAAAACATAAGCAAAAATTTAAAACTTCAAAGAAGGAAATTAATGTACTAGATTGATCTAGTAAGAACAAGTTTTATTTTGTCTCAATCACATTCCATAGACACCGTTTAGGATTTAGGAGTATAGATTATTTTGTCAAATTTATTGGGAAGAGATGAGAGATGAGTGACCAGAGAGAGACGATCAGATATTTGAATATATACTAAAAGTAGTCTATGATAACATTATTTTAAATTTGAATTTCAAAACCGAAAATTGGCCGCCTAAAGTTTCCCAATTAATTTCATGTTTGTATTTGAACCAATGTTATTATTGAAATCGGACCGGCCGGTCAAACCGATTTAACTGCAAGCCGGTTGCCTGTCCGATCTGATTAGGCCCTAAAACCCAGTAGTAATCGGACCGGTTGAACCGAAAAGAATAGGTCAAAAATCGGCAAACCGGTTTGAATTGCGGTTCTGGTTATTTCCTTTTTTTATTTTTTGAATTTTTTTAACTCATGTAGAATAAGATATTTTAACACCTGACCTCTTGAATGAAACAAATCATACTTATCATTTGAGCTACTCCACTTTTGTTGAATTTTTAGTATACAAAATTTATAAATTATAGAAAATCCTTAATTAAATTTATTTATAAATTAGATTTTGATAATTAACTCAAATTAACATTTTAAACATTATTAATGAAAATTAATACTAATTTGGTTTTATGACATAATTCTTTTATTAAAAGTATTTCTATAAGATATTTCTTTCAACTATATATATTTTTAGGATAAAGAGTGTCGAAGTTTGAAAGTCAAATCAATATATTATTCGAATTTGATTTTGAATATTAAACTTTTTTACATAATTGTAGAAGAGTAAATTTTATTGCCAAAATTGATATTGCCAAATTTGAGAGATATTGCAAATTACATTAAATCTCCACAAAGAAGGCAATTGTGTGTAGGAAAATTTCATACAAGGCAGATTTTCTTGGAATCTTCGTCACAATGCAATAATTGCATATAATATCTTTTATTGGGCAAGAATATCAAATTAAATATATTTCTTGTCATAAAAGATATTGATAGCCAATCAAATCGCGCCACATCATGGAGAGAATTTTACAAGATCTTCAAATCCCACCTATAAATAGGGGTCATCTCCAAGAAGAAAAACACAACTCAAAACATATTTCAAAAAGCACAAAGAAGTTCAAGGAGAAAAGAAGCAAATTCTCTCAAGGCGTTCTTCAAAATCAAGGCGGTTCTTCAAGGCGTTCTTCAAAACCAAGGCGCTCTTCGCAATATTCAAAGGTGTTCTTCGAAAACTGAAGAAAATCCAATGTTTAATTTGAAATTAAGCTACTTAACTCTTAAATTAACGTTATTGGAAATTCACGAAGCTTCAAAGAAGATCAAATCCCTTAAAATACCAAGTATCCAAGACGGAGTTCGAGACGTTCGTCAAGGAGATCTAAATCATTTCACGTTTGATCCAAGATTAAGCACAATTGCTCTTGGATTAACGTTATTCAAAGGCTGAAAATATTTTGGAGAAGATCAAATCAACCTTTTTCAAGATTATTGCTAGGAGATTAGAATCAGAGGAATTATAGGGATTGTACCCATTAAATCATTAAAGTTTTAATTTGTACAATTTTTTCTGGTTTAATATATTTTTAAACTTGAAATTTTATTTGTTACAATAATCATATTATAAAATTATTAATATATTAGTTTGTTGTAATTTTAACTTACACTTTTATATTTTTAAATAAATATAATCATATAATATTTATATGAGTTTACTAATTAGTATCATATTACCGTTATATAAACATAAGTTAGATAGATATTATATGATTTAATTTAAATATATCTAAGTTTTTGTATATTTTTAATCAGGATAATATTTAAATTTTTATGCATATTACATATATACTTTAAAATTAAATATATTTGTTATACTACTATGACGCCATCCGATTCGACAAGTGGTCCAACCAATTCGACCAACAAGCCAAGGGGCCTGTCGGATCATCGATTCATTATCGGGTCCAATCCTAAAAACATTGATTTGACCAAGGTTGAAACTTAAATCAGGGAAAAGTAACCATGGTTTCTGGGCAGACAAAAAGAAAAATAATTAAAAGCTTAATGAAAAGGTGATGAATCAGTGGCGGAGCTAAAGCTAGACTTGGGGGGCGGGCCCCCCCCCCCCCCCCCCCCCCCCCCAAGAATATTGTCCTTAAATATATTTTAGTAGGTACATGCTAATAAAGTGTGTCTTCTAGTGGACTGGTTAGATCATTTTCAAATACCAAGTGAGATCATGGTTCGAATCTTGCCTGCCACACTCTCTTATAATCCTTTCTTTTGTTATCCCTATATATATTAATGAATTCTTTTACGTCTTTCTTCTAATTTTTCTTTCTCTCTTAATCTCAATATATCATTCTTTTAGTTTTTATTCTAATTGATGTGTCCAAATTTTGTATCCAATGACAATTAAGAGATTACATAGCTTTACACTAAGTTGACATAAATGAGAGATTTGAAACGTCTTTATCATTTAAGTCTTATAACGTTTGTAACGTCTTTATCATAAACTCTCGTAACGTCTGTAACGTCTTTATATTTATTACTTGTAACGTCTTTTCTAGAAAGACTGTTATACCCCTGTATGTACCTATAAATAGGTCGCCCTATTTCCAAACAAGAAGAAAACTCAATTCACTATTACAAATACAATATAATTTTTCTCTCGATATCTGTGTGCAGATCTTATTTTATTATTGTGATGTTGTTATAGAACGAAGGGCTTATTCCATCTTTGCCCTGAACATTTTTATACAACATCATAATTGGCGCCGTCTGTGAGAAACGATTGATCTGTATGGTTAACGAGAGAAACTTTTGAAAAAGAAAAAAAAAGTTTGCTCCACTGTAAATCCGTTTATGCAAAGGAATTGGCAAAGAAAATGAAATGAGTGTTGTTGCAATTTTGTAATTAATCCAGCTACATTCCACAACCTAATTGCAACTAAATCAAAATCCATTTGCAGAGCCATCATCCATGTCCCAATATTAAAAAGAAACTGACATTTGATATCAAAATGTGTGGAAGAGATCGGGAATTTATTTTCCTTACAGAAAATAGAATGTAACAGGACATTTTTGCATCAGTTTTAGGCCCGCAAAGCCCAGAACCGCCGTCGTTTGTTATTCTTTCCAAATCCGACAGGGCCTTTTCGATCAAACGAAGCACCAAGAAGGTGAAAGAACGGCTCTAGGAGTTTGCTCATTTACAAACTCTAGGAAATTGCAGAATGACCTCCAGAAATTAGAGAGAATTACAAGGCTGCCCTGAATTATCTCAAATTGAAGAACAAATGGACTTGGTAAATTTTACATTTTATGTCTTTCAGTTAAAATTTTAATATATTGTTTATTTACGGGCGCATGAAGCCAATATTAAATGAATCTCTAAAATTACAAACGGTAAACCGATGGTCTCTTCGCGATAAAAAAGGGTAAATTGATCATCCCTAAAAAAATAAAAGGTAAATCAATCATTGCTCAACGATCAAAAAAGGGTAAATCGGTCATCCCTAAACGATCGAGGGTAAATCGGTCTTCTCTAGCGATCAAAGGGTGAATCAATCATCCCTCCGCAAAATGCTAGGGGGTAAATCGGTCATCCTTCAGCGATCAAAAGGGGTAGTCCGGTCGTCTCTCGGCACCCAAAAAAAAAAAAAAGACAACAACGACATCGACGATAGAATACTATTAGAGTCAAAACTTAGAACATCATGAATCAAGTTACACTTGTGGCTGAAATCTAAATTTATTTGTACTACATTTACTTTCAAGTGATAATATTTGACCACACAAATTTGTTTTTCCATGCAACTGTTGCTTTGGGAGGCAACTTTTGACAAATATATATCTCAAAAGAAGAATATTTACACCATATAAGAAAGAGGAGCTAAAGAAGGAGCATCCCTACTCTTCACCAAATTTACAAGTGAGGCTCAAACTCTTCAAAAATACCGTAATACATCAGCATGTGGGTCTTGTGTTAGCATCAGGGGGAGCGTGTCATGAATAAATATCTAAGCACTGTACTCTTTTTCCTTCGTCCAAGTTTTTGTCCCAAAGGGTTTTTCTTGGCAAGGTTTTAACGAGACACTGTTACACGCTTATTAGTCCCATATGGAGGTATGACGTAGGTAGCTACAATGCTCAGATACTTGAATAAAGTTTCGAAAATAAACGCTCGCGTTATTATTCCCGAAACTGGGGGACAATATGATGTGTGCAAATTTTGGACCCGAGGGCAATTTAGAGATTACACAGCTCTACAATAAGTTGACATAAATTAGAGATTTGTAAAGTCTTTATCATTTAAGTCTTGTAACGTCTGTAACGTCTTTGTATTTATTACTTGTAACGTCTTTCCTAGAAAGACTGTTATACCCCTGTATGTACCAATAAATAGGTCGCCCTATTTCCAAACAAGAGGACAACTCAATTCACTATTACAAATACAATACAATTTTTCTCTCGATATATGTGTGCAGATCTTATTTTATTGTTGTGATGTTGTTATAGAACGAAAGGGCTTATTCCATCTTTGCCCTAATGTTTTTATACAACATCATATTTTTTATTGTTTTTTTTATTGTTGTGATTTTTGTATAGAACGAAGAGCTTATTCCATCTTTGCCCTGATGTTTTTATAAAACTGGTCATTATACGAGTTTTATTGTAACCCTATTGCAATAAATAACAGTAGAGAATAATAATGTTTTGTAGTTGATGTTGGGTAAAAATGATCAAAAGACGTTTTCGAGATTCCTTCTTTCTTTGATCCTTCTCCAAACTATAAACACTGACTTGCACGGGACGCTCTTCCAGAGAACTGTGAGCTTCTTTTCTCTTTTCTATCAAAACTTACCTTTTTTATGTTGGTTGATTAGCTATTTATTGGAGAATTTGGG
Organism: Penstemon davidsonii; assembly: GCA_034814905.1. NCBI lineage: Eukaryota > Viridiplantae > Streptophyta > Magnoliopsida > Lamiales > Plantaginaceae > Penstemon > Penstemon davidsonii. The sequence continues at coordinate 30,290,730 of JAYDYQ010002533.1, read as the reverse complement.
GAGGTGAATAGTATTCCTTCATAAATGTCAAGTAATTAAATAGGGGTAAAATGGTCCTTTTAACAAGTGACATAAATGCAATTTTTTTATAATTAATTTATTATTTGGGAAATTACTAAAATACCCCTATATCATAAATTGCAACCATCATGATGTCCCCCCAGTTCCGTAAGTGAATGTTTTGAGATATTCAGTTGCGGAATTTTTAGTAATAAAATACCTATATATATATATATATATATATATATGTTTTAAACAAGAACATGCTCCTTATTTAGGATATTTTTACAAATTAGAACCTTAATTATCTTAGGACTTATTACAAGAAATTTTACAAGATAATATCTTAATTACCTTAGGACTTATTACAGGAGGAATTTTCTCTTTGGGGATATTGCATTTCCATAATTATGATTAGTATAGACTATTTATAATTTTCATCTCATTTCTTTTTAAACTTAAAAAATCTGAGTTTCTTTCTCAAGAGCTATCTTCTAAGAATGTCGTCACGAGGTACTTATTGCTAATTTAATTTTTAATTTTCCTTTTGTAGTTATGCAAATTTTTTTTTTTCAACATCCATCCAACCAGTCGAGGCCTGGCTGCCTCGGCCGCGTTCAGCCTTGGGCAGTTCTTGCCTAGGCTGACCCGGCCGAGGCAGCCCAGCTTCGGCCAAAGCCAGCCGAGGAATCCAGCCCCGGCCGCGCTCGGCCGAGGCATCCAGCCCCGGCCGCGCTTAGCCGAGGCTGTCCTGCCTCGGCCATTCTCGGCCGAGATTCTCCTGCCCCGGCCGAGGCGATCCTGCCACGACCGGGGTAACTTCGCGTCGGCCGAGGTAAATATGTCCCGACCGAGTTTAATCTAGGTGTTTTCTTCTTAGGTTGATTTTTTAAGTTTTGATTCAGGAGTTGATTTTTCATTTGAGGAAGAAGTTGCTAGAGCTATTTGTGAACTACCTCCATGTGATTCTGGAATTTCGGATTTTCTAATTTCTGATGATGAATCTATTTCTGATACATCTCGTCATATTCCTTTAGGAACTAGGCCAGATGATGCGTCTAGCTGGGTGATGGATGATGATGAGGATGAGGAGAGAGATACCCCATCTTTTGTGGGTTCAAAGCGAAAAAGTCGGGCAATAGATATTGAGATAGCTAATACTGAGATGTCTTTGAAGGAGCTGAATATGCTAAAAAATAAGATTAATTTGTCCTCCTGTCATGAGTTTTTGCTTCCTTCTGATGGTCAAAAAATTAGGACTCCTCCACCAGGGTTTTTCACCGTGTACAAAGAATTTTTCCTTTGTGGATTTTCGATTCCTCCAGATCCTCTCTTGGTGGAAATTGTGCATAGTTTCGGTATATGCATTAGTCAGCTGACTCCAAATTCCTTCATGTATTATGAAGGTTTCTTGCGTTGCTCCACCAACCTGGATATTCCTCCAACACTGGACTCCTTTAGAAGTTTATTTATCCTAAGAAGAGTGCCCAACCAGTTATATTTTTATTCAGGGCAAAGATGGAATAAGCCCTTCGTTCTATAACAACATCACAACAATAAAATAGGATCTGCACACATATATCGAAAGAAAAATTATACTATTGATTTTGTAACAGTGAATTGAGTTATTTTTTGATCGTTGAGCAATGATTGATTTACCCTTTACTTTTTTAGGGATGATCAATTTACCCTTTTTGATCGCGAAGAGACCATCGGTTTACCGTTTGTAGTTTTAGAGATTCATTTAATATTGGTTTCACGCGCCCGTAAATAAATAATATATTAAAACTTTAACTGAAAGACATAAAATGTAAATTTTACCAAGTCCATTTGTTCTTCAATTTTGAGATAATTCAGGGACAACCTTGTAATTCTCACTAATTTTTGGAGGTCATTCTGCAATTTCTGTCATCTTTTGGATCAAGTGTGCAATTTTGTCCACTGTTGGGAGACTTGCAATATTGACGCATTGGCTTCGATGCGAATTGTTTGGGGGGCACCCTTCGTAATATGATTTCCAAATCAAGTTTATTTGCATTAGAATTGAGACTTTTGCTGAGGAAAAAGAATCTACACGAAGGCTCAAGGATAAATTTAGTTTATATTGCATAGAGTTCCGTGATCAGTGGCTCTGAGACATATTTTTTTTTATAAAGTTTCTCTCTTTAAATATACAGATCCATCGTTTCCCAAAGACGGCACCAATTATGATGTTGTATAAAAATGTTCAGGGCAAAGATGGAATATGTCCTTCGTTCTATAACAACATCACAATAATAAAATATGATCTACACACATATATCGAGAGAAAAATTATACTATTGATTTTGTAATAGTGAATTGAGTTCTTTTTTGTTTGGAAATAGAGCGACCTATTTATAAGTACATACAGGGTTATAATAGTCTTTCTAGGAAAGACGTTACAAGTAATAAATACAAAGACGTTACAAGACTTAAATGATAAAGACGTTACAAATCTTTTATTTATGTCAACTTATTGTAGAGCTGTGTAATCTCTTAATTTGTGTCCAAATTTTGTATCCAATGGCAATTAAGAGATTACACAGCGCTACACTAAGTTGACATAAATGAGAGATTTGTAACGTCTTTATCATTTAAGTCCTGTAACGTTTGTAACGTCTTTATCATAAACTCTCGTAACGTCTTTGTATTTATTACTTGTAACGTCTTTCCTAGAAAGACAGTTATACCCCTGTATGTACCTATAAATAGGTCGCCCTATTTCCAAACAAAAGGAGAACTCAATTCACTATTACAAATACAATACAATTTTTCTCTCGATATCTGTGTGCAGATCTTATTTTATTGTTGTGATGTTGTTATAGAACGAAGGGCTTATTCCATCTTTGCCCTTAACATTTTTATACAACATCATAATTGGCGCCGTCTGTGGGAAACGACTGGTTTGCATTGTCAATAGAGGAAAAACATTTTTTGTAACAAATCTGCTTGGGCCTGCCGAGCCCAAAGCCATGCCAACTATTTTACTGGACAATTCTGGTTGATGGAGATTTTTCCAAGAGAAATCGCACAACAAGATAAGTATTCATCTGCCACATTGTAATAAAAATTCCTTCCACCTGCTTCGTACTGTCTTTGTTTTGATCCACAAAAAATAAGCACAATAATTGCACTAATCCACTTTGAAAAATGAATGCAAAAGTCTGAATATACAAGCCTATTAACAAATTAATTTTTCGAACCAGCCTTTGCAATAATTTACGGAATATACCGCCGTACGTAACAACGTACCGCCCATTCATCTGCCGACCAATTGTGGCGACGGCCTCCCAGGTACTAATTTCATCGCAATCAACATGAGAGTAAAGCCCATTTGAGGTAATACATTGAATGTCTTTCAGTTTTAGGAAGAAAATAACGTACTAAATTAGTGGCATGATTGAATGAATTTTTTACGTACCTCAACTGATTAGCAATTATGCTTCGGCCGACTAAATAATAAAGAAATTTACCATCTCTGTTTTCAATCATTGGCATAAAGATTATAGATAGAAACGGACCTGTTTGTCCCGTAAGAAAACCGAATTGAATATTAGTAATCTATCTACTGTTTTATAAGTATGAGGAATGATTTTTTCATCATGGTGTTGGAAATAATTGAAATTTACACAATGCATGAATTAAATTGAAGAGTCACTTTAGATTCAAGGAACTAGTATTTCCAAGAAGTAGTTAGATACATGAATGTATCTATATTAATATGTTTCTAGAGTATTCTTAGTCTTGTATAAATAGGGGTTCATTGTGTCATTTGTAAGTGAGCAACTCCAAGAGAGCAAAGGCTCCCTAGACCACCAAAGTGGCTAGTCAATCAAATATATGTAGCCACAATTGGCACACAAAATATATCATTGAAGAAATGCAGCATGAATGCATATATCTTCCATTCAAATAAAAATTCCAACACATGGTCCATTTAGTTAATCATCAACCTACATAAATGTAAGCTTGCGATTATTATTTGATTATATTTTCATATCTTATTTTGTTGAGCTACAAATTGCTTATAAAGTTGGGCGAAATTGCAAAGCCACCACTATTTTGTCCATAATCTCAGTTTCAGAATCTCAAAGTATCACACAAATTCCCTTGAAGTATTTCAAACTGCTAATGTGAATCAACAACAATACATATCTGTCTCGGAATTATTTGAAGTTGCAAATCCGCCCCTGCACTCTGGCCCATACAAAAGTTCTGCAGAATATAAGAATGACCTCCAAAAATTAGTGAGAATTATAAGGTTGCCCCCTGAGTTATCTCAAGATTAAAGAACAAATAGACTTGGTAAAATTGACACTTTATGTCTTTTCAGTTAAAATCACAATATGTTATTTGTTTACGGACCCATGAAGCTAATAATAAATGAATCTTTAAAACTACAAAAGGTAAATCGATGGTCTCTTCACGATCAAAGAGGGTAAATTGATCATCCCTAAAAAAGTAAAGGGTAAATCGATCATTGCTCATCGGTCATCCCTAGACGATTAAGGGTAAACCGGTCATCTCTCAGCGATCAAATGGTGAATTGATCATCTCTCCGCAAAATGCTAGGGGGTAAATCGGACATCCTTCAGCGATCAGAGGGGTAGTCCGGTCGTCTCTCGACACCAAAATAAAAAAAATAAAAAATAAAAGAAAAGAAAAGAAGACAACAACGACAGCGGCGATCGAATACTATCAAAATCAAAACGTATAACAACGTGAATCAAGTTACACTTGTGGCTGAAATCTAAATTTATCTTTACTACATTTACTTTCAAGTGATAATATTTTACCACACAAATTTGTGTTTTACATGCAACTGTGGCTTTGGGAGGCAACTTTTGACAAACATATATCTCAAAAGAAGAATATTTACATTATATATGGAAAAGCAGCTAAAGAAAATGAGCATCCATACTTTTGTATCCAATGACAATTAAGAGATTACACAGCTCTACACTAAGTTGACATAAACGAGAGATTTGCAACGTCTTTATCATTTAAGTCTTGTAACGTTTGTAACGTCTTTATCATAAACTCTAGTAACGTCTATAACGTCTTTGTATTTATTTCTTGTAACGTCTTTCCTAGAAAGACTGTTATACCCCTGTATGTACCTATAAATAGGTCGCCCTATTTCCAAACAAGAAGAGAACTCAATTCACTATTACAAATACAATACAATTTTTCTCTCGATATCTGTGTGCAGATCTTATTTTATTATTGTGATGTTGTTATAGAACGAAGGGCTTATTCCATCTTTGCCCTGAACATTTTTATACAACATCATTAATTATTTTCTTTGTTTAGTGTATCGCTTCAACAAAAATCTTTATTAATATTGTGAAAATAATACAGTCTTTTATTTTGTTTATAATATTATTTTTTTATTATTATCTTTATTTAATGCATTGCTCGAAAAAATTTCGCGCCCGAATAAAATCCGCCTAGCTCCGCCACTGATGATGAAGTTGGAAAAAGAAAAAGCAAATACAAAAGTACCAAGTAACCAATTTCTCTTCTTCCTTTCTCAGTAATCTACTCATTATATTACTAGTACGACTCTTATAAATAAATTGAAAAGAACGCCGAAGATTAACACCCACTGATTTGAACAATGTTGAAACTTAATCAGGGAAAAGTAACCATGGTTCTGGGCAGACAAAAAGAAAAATAATTAAAAGCTTAATGGAAAGGTGGTGAAGTTGGAAAAAGAAAAAGCAAAAGTAACCAATTTCTCTTCTTCCTTTCTCAGTAAGTTACTTAGTCATTATATTACTACTACGACTCTTATAAATAAATCGAAAAGAACGCCTAAGCTTAACACCCACAATTTGGCCCCATTCCCATAAACAAATCTCAGAAAAAAACTCACACACAACACAATGGCTATGACGATCAATGACAGATCCGAAATAGTTTTTTTTGACGTAGAGAGGAGGCGAACAGGCCAGGGCTTCGCCATTTTAGAATTTGGTGCCATTTTAGTTTGCCCTAAGAAGCTGGTGGAGCTCCGAAACTACTCCACCCTAGTCCGACCTGCCGACCCTTCCTTACTCTCCGATCGTTCCATCGGCATCACTAAAGACGCTGTCGTTTCAGCCCCCCCTTTTGCCTATATTGCCGATGCAGTCTACGACCTCCTCCATGGTAATTCAACAATATTCTTCCATTTCAGTTTAGTTTTGGACTATAAGTTTTCTCTACTTTTGTTTTTGTTTAGTTCGATTTCATGCATGGTTCCTTGTTTATTTGTTTACAAGCATCATGAATTGATATCAAAAGGCTGAATTTAACACTTAATATTCTTTTTTTTTTCTCTCTAACTTTGCTTTGGAGTACGTATACCAAATAAATAAACTGTTACTGGAGCTCAGGGCTATGGTTTATATAGTACTGAAATCTGTGATCAAAAATATTTTGTGTATATATAACCTACAGAAGTATAACATATATACTAATTAGTCTTCAATGTACGTTATTGAAGACCTCTAATATATACTATGTTTTACCAAATTCTCTTTAGGGAGATTGAAATGCATTTTAATATCGCGTGTGTCTGTTATCTCGTCTCGTGTGTATAGGAAGAATATGGGCAGGTCATAACATATTGAGATTTGATAGTGCTTGCATAAGAGAAGCATTTGCTGAGATTAACAGGACCCCTCCAGAGCCTAAGGGAATTATTGATTCACTAGCACTGTTGACACAAAGGTTTGGAAGTAGAGCTGGAGATATGAAGGTGAATTCAATCTATACTTTACTTATTTATATATATTTTTATATATTACATTATTATTATTTATTATTATTTTTTTTATTTAATGCTAAAAGTGTGAATATTTTAAGTTTTTTTCTTTTTTTTTTTGTGAAGACAAAAATGCCCTTTTCCCATCAAATTGGTAAATATAATTAGACATTAATTAATTATTCCATCAAATTGGTAGCAAAATATATCTCTTTTTGTGAAGACAAAAATGCATTTTTTCCATCAAATTGGTAGTTTCTACACTATAGAAAACTGATGAAAAAATCCCAACTTCCATTCCTACTAACCAAACAACATATGGGAAAATAAAAACTATATTTTCTGCACTTTCTTTCATTTTCCTAATAACTAAATAAGCTATTACTTATTAGAAAATATTGAATCTTATTTAACCAAAAAAAAATTTGAATCTTATTTGACCAACAAGCTATTACTTATTAGAAAACATTGAATCTTAATTGAATGTACTGTGTAGTGGAATATCTTAATCTTCTTTGCCAAATTCAATCTACAATGGTTTTTTTTTTTTTTTTTTTGTGGTAAGAAATCTAAAAACATTCAATGATATGTAGCCCTGAAAACAAATAAATAAAACTCTTAAAATGAAAATTACTACTAATGAACTAATTAATTTACTTTTGATTTTATTTCATAATAAATTTTACAAGATCTCATGACTAAATCGAAATTCATTTTATATTTAATTACAATCTTTTAAATTCATCATTATTTTTCACAAAAAAGAAATTAAATAGAGGAGAAAACACATTTGATACCAAACTTTAGTACAAAAAATACATTTGGTACCAAGTTTTTCGAAAAAACACATTTCGTACCCTCTTGACACATTCCCATTATCAACTTAACGGGCACGTGAGCGTACATGTGGAATTCCATCTGAAAATTGACGGTAAAACTAAATGTGAAGATGGTGTGAATCAATATATGAAATGTGATATTTCAAAAAGTTTGGTACCAAATGTGTTTTTTTTACTAAAGTTTGATATCAAAAGTATTTTTATCTCAAATTGAATATCAGTATTTGAATTATACTATTTTATGACATAATAAAGTTATGTTGACTCTAATTTACAAAAATTATCCATGACACTAATTAGACAAGTACCTTAACTTTTCTAATTTGTTAAAATTTATGAATTATAGTGATAATTTTCCTTATATGAAGCGTTATTTGTATATTGAGTTTTGTAGAAAATTTGGATTTCCCCCTTCAATATTATTTTCTTTTATCAATATTTGTGTCTGGTGAGTAGAGAAAAACTAGGACGGTATGCTCACACAAAAAGTAGTCTTTCCTTCTAATATGAATGGTTAAGGGCCTGTTTGTTTGGATTTTCTTTCTGTAAACCCTACTCTGATTTGATAAATCATCTCTAACTCTACTTCTCTTCTTGCAATAATCTCTAAAACAAAAAGCTCAAATAACAACTTTAACGTGACATAGAGTAACCTAATTCTTCCCCTAATCGCTATTAAAATTGATTTAGTAAGAGTAGCGTCATGGTTAATGATGTGAGGTTCTTTTCCAGATGAAAAATCTTGCAACATATTTGAGACTGGGCCAGCAAACGCACAGGTATGTGTGTGTCTTGATTCGCAGCAAAAACTGTGAGACATTGATTATCACCTTTTTATTTACATGTTATTTTCCTTAAATGCTTCGAATTCATGATTCGGGATCATTTAATTAAAAACCTAAATATACAATTATCTTTGCATGAGTATGAACATATCATGGACTAAGGGATTAGGTTTTTCTTTTCTTTTCCAAGTGTTAGATTGTGTCTGATTTCATATACTGTCTTTCTTTAAAGGATTACCATTTTTATAGAAGCATGCATTGCATTGCCTGACAGGATTGTTTAACTACTAATTACTACATTTTTATAGCTATCTGCCTATGGATTTCTTTTTTCTAATATTTCTATTATACATTTTAGGAGTTTGGATGATGTTCGGATGAATCTTGAAGTCCTCAAATACTGTGCAACAGTCCTATTTTTGGTAATATGAACATAAATAAATTGAAACTTGCTGGATCTAAATGAGTTAAATTAATTTTTTTGACTCTTTTTATCTTATAAATTATAACTAGTCTACAAGTCAACAACACAATTAATAATGCAATACTGGTAATCCACGATAATTGCTTGTTGTGAGCCTTCAAACTTCTAGTTAACATATCACCTAGGTTAAAAAACTTGTTTTAACATTTGAGCAGGTGCTAGAACGTTATGTGCTGATGGTAGTTTTCACTTTGCTTGCAGGAATCAAGCCTCCCAGACATATTTACAGATACCAATGGATGTATTGAGTTCTTGGAGCCTGAGGACGTTTCACTTCGTTCTATCTCTGTTGCACTTGTGCCAATTTATCGTGGGACTCAAAGAATACAAATATGGCACAAAAGTTCCCCATTACAACTTTTGTGTAGAAACCTGAAGGTTCGTTTTGGAATCAGTACAAAGTATGTTGATGATGCTGGTCTCCCACGATCGAATATTGTGCTGAATGCACCACCTAGCCTGGAAAAGATTCTAGACGAAATCGATGGTCGTGCACAAAAGCTATCCCTTGAATCTGGAAGCTCCTCTGAATGGCGACCTGTGGTTACCAGAAAGGCAGACTTCATCAACTATCCGACTGTGCGATTAGAGTAAGTTTCTCATTGTTCAAGTGCTATTGAAAGATAGTTTCTCTGCTTTAGATTCCTTCATTTGAGCTAATCAGGTAGTGATGTAATGTAACTGTGAAATATGGTATAGTATTAGTATTAAGGACTAACATTTTATTGTACGTAATGCGCAGACTACCCACTGTAGCGGATGGTGATATGATCAAATGGGAAACAGAGATATATAAGGAAGATGCTTCAGCCACACATATGCTCGTGTGTAGTAGATTTGATGAGATTGAGCTGGAATCCATATTCACTCCAGGGAATCTTGTGAATGCCTGCTTCTCCCTAGATTCCTATGATTATCAACAGAAAGCTGGGATCCTATTAGTGGCCAAAAAGCTGATAATTCATTCTACAGCTGCAAATGCTCTGTTTGAGCTGCAATAGGAAAAAATGAACTGTGAAGGTATTGCAGTGAAAATAATAATATGGATTGTATTAAATTATCTTTTGAAATAGGACACCGTTTTCGGCAAGTGTGTTTGGGATTTTTTGTATGCATGTACTTTTCGTGCATGAACATGTATGTCGTATATGTAATATTAAGCAGGACAATGTTGAGCCTGACAAAATCATACCATTATTGTAATATATTACGTGTTAAAAGTTTGTATTGTTTCACAATTGTCAACCCTGTACTAAGATATTTTCGTTGTTCTAATGGTAAAACTAAGTTTCGTCACACTTAAACTATAAATGATGTGATCAGTCAAGATGATACTATTTCTGGGGAGATATCATATTCTGAATTAGTGTCTAATACTTTTTCCATAAAAAAAATTAACATCAGACATCAAATTCGATATCATATTCTGAATCTGTGTCTAATACTTTTTCTATAAAAAAAATTAACATCAGACATCAAATTCGATAGTACTTAATCAGTTGATGTTGTTTGTTGCCATATTCAGACCATTTATGGAAATTCTATATGACCTTAAAGGCTTTGCAGTATGGATCAACTGATCATTATCTTATCAAATGTGGTTTAATGAATTTCTGCTCTCAGAACAAGAAAACATGGCTCAACTTCAGCCTGCCAAAGGTAGGGTCCCGACTTGGATCCGACACTGAAACTAACCACAGGGTTTGGAATCAGACAGTCTGTATAACCCATATCTTTGTTTATTAAATATAAGCCATGATTTGAGGTTTATTTGAATAATGAGATAATCGTCAATTTTTAATATTAATAGAAGGTTATTATCAATTTTTTTAGGGGAATAAGGGTGTTTTTGTGGTGATTTCGAGTTTTTGAATTTTTCTGTGTGAATTTCGTTTAATTTAGCTAAAAAAAGAAAGTCACCCACTTTGAATTACAAACGGTAAACTGATGGTCTCTTTGCGATAAAAAAGGGTAAATTGATCATCCTTAAAAAATTAAAGGGTAAATCAATCATTGCTCAACGATCAAAAAATAACTCAGTTCACTGTTACAAAATCAATAGTATAATTTTTCTCTCGATATTTGTGTGCAGATCTTATTTTATTATTGTGATGTTGTTATAGAACGAAGGGCTTATTCCATCTTTGCCCTGAACATTTTTATACAACATCATTAATTATTTTCTTTATTTGGTAAATACCACTTTTGGTCCCTCTTATCATTAACTTTTTACAGAGTGGTCCCTCTTATGTTTTTTTTCCCGCTTTAGTCCCTACTATGAATTATGTGTTTCACTTTAGTCCTTATCAGGTGGTTTCGATAACACGTGACATGTATATGAATATTTTTTAGGGCATTTTCGTTCGTTCACTATTGAGACTATTTGAGATATTGTTTAATTGGTGAGCAATTTTGGTGTTTGAAGAAGATTTTGGGAGAAAACTTTAGTTTGGAACGAAATGAACGATTAAGTTAGATTGGAATGAAAGCCTAGTTTGGAAGAGATTAAATATTTTTTTAAATTAGAAAGACGAAAATATCCCTGTTAGTTTACTTGAAATGATGAAATTGCCCTCATGTGCATATCACATGTTACCGGAACCGCCTTGGATCACTTGAAAGGAACTAAACTGAGACAAATAATTCATAGTAGGGACTAAAGTGGGGAAAAAAACATAAGAGGGACCAAAAGTGGTGTTTACCCTTCTTTATTTAATGTATCGCCTCAACAAAAATCTTTATTAATATTGTAAAAATAATACAGTCTTTTATTTTGTTTATAATATTATTTTTTTATTATTATCTTTATTTAATGCATTGCTCGAAAAAATTTCGCCCCCCAATAAAATCCGCCTAGCTCCGCCACTGATGATGAAGTTGGAAAAAGAAAAAGCAAAAGTACCAAGTAACCAATTTCTCTTCTTCCTTTCTCAGTAAGCTACTCATTATATTACTAGTACGACTCTTATAAATAAATTGAAAAGAACGCCTAAGATTAACACCCACTGATTTGAACAATGTTGAAACTTAATCAGGGAAAAGTAACCATGGTTTCTGGGCAGACAAAAAGAAAAATAATTAAAAGCTTAATGGAAAGATGATGAAGTTGGAAAAAGAAAAAGCAAAAGTAACCAATTCTCTTCTTCCTTTCTCAGTAAGTTACTTAGTCATTATATTACTACTACGACTCTTATAAATAAATCGAAAAGAACGCCTAAGCTTAACACCCACAATTTGGCCCCATTCCCATAAACAAATCTCAGAAAAAAACTCACACACAACACAATGGCTATGACGATCAATGACAGATCCGAAATAGTTTTTTTTGACGTAGAGACGATGCAAACAGGCCAGGGCTTCGTCATTTTGGAATTTGGTGCCATTTTAGTTTGCCCTAAGAAGCTGGTGGAGCTCCGAAACTACTCCACCCTAGTCCGACCTGCCGACCCTTCCTTACTCTCCGATCGTTCCAACGGCATCACTAAAGACGCTGTCGTTTCAGCCCCCCCTTTTGCCTATATTGCCGATGCAGTCTACGACCTCCTCCATGGTAATTCAACAATATTCTTCCATTTCAGTTTAGTTTTGGACTATAAGTTTTCTCTACTTTTGTTTTTGTTTAGTTCGATTTCATGCATGGTTCCTTGCTTGTTTATTTGTTTACAAGCATCATGAAGTGATATCAAAAGGCTGAATTTACACTTAATATTCATAATTTTTTCTCTAACTTTGCTTTGGAGTACGTATACCAAATAAATAAACTGTTACTGGAGCTCGGCTATGGTTTATATAGTACTGAAATCTGTGATCAAAAATATTTTGTGTATATATAACCTACAGAAGTTTAACATATATACTAATTAGTCTTCAATGTACTTTATTGAAGAGCTCTAATACTATGTTTTACCAAATTCTCTTTAGGGAGATTGAAATGCATTTTAATATCGCGTGTGTCTGTTATCTCGTCTCGTGTGTATAGGAAGAATATGGGCAGGTCATAACATATTGAGATTTGATAGTGCTTGCATAAGAGAAGCATTTGATGAGATTAACAGGATCCCTCCAGAGCCTAAGGGAATTATTGATTCACTAGCACTGTTGACACAAAGGTTTGGAAGTAGAGCTGGAGATATGAAGGTGAATTCAATCTATACTTTACTTATTTATATATATTTTTATATATTACATTATTATTATTTTTTATTTATTTATTAATACTAAAAGTGTGAATATTTTAAGTTTTTTTCTTTTTTTATGAAGACAAAAATGCCCTTTTCCCATCAAATTGGTAAATATAATTAGACATTAATTATTCCATCAAATTGGTGGGAAAATATATCTCTTTTCATGAAGACAAAAATGCATTTTTTCCATCAAATTGGTAGTTTCTACACTATAGAAAACTGAAGAAAAAATCCCAACTTCCATTCCTACTAACCAAACAACATATGGGAAAATAAAAACTATATTTTCTGCACTTTCTTTCATTTTCCTAATAACTAAATAAGCTATTACTTATTAGAAAATATTGAATCTTATTTAACCAAAAAAAAAATTTGAATCTTATTTGACTAACAAGCTATTACTTATTAGAAAACATTGAATCTTAATTGAATGTACTGTGCACAATGGAATATCTTATTCTTCTTTGCCAAATTCAATCTACAATGGTTTTTTTTTTTTTTTTTTGGGTAAGAAATCTAAAATGGTTATGCATCAAGTATTGAATACAAAATCAAGCACTAGTCCCTCCGTTGGAAACTAACCAAAATTTCTTATATAACTGGTTATGTACGGGCTGTGTACTATTCAAATAACAAATAGAAGTGGAAAGTAGAAGAATGTCGTTATGACATTTGATATAAATGGAAAACTCTTTGCCACTACTTTTTGAAAATTTACTCTTATGTATTAAAGTAAAAAAGAAAATGTTATTTTTTCATTTAAAGATTTAATATAACATAAGTCATAAACATTCCTCAGAAACACGAAATTTAAATAAAAATTTGAATCACATCTTACCTATGAATGAACAAATAATATTTATGACATAGCTACATACGTAAATATACTTTGTTTAGAGAAACAAAATATATAGAATATCCAATAATATTAAGACATGCATAACTTTGAATTTTCATGGGATTTATTTTCTTGAAAAATGGATACAATCGGTGAAAAATCCATGAAATCGTTGACGTGTGAAATCAAGGGTGAAATTAGCGAAGTCGGTAACAAAACGGGTGAAATCGGTTAAAAGGTGCTCGTGAAGTTGGTAAATATATGTGAAATCGATGAAAATTTGAGTGAAGTTTGTGAAAAATGGATGAAACCGGTGAAACGGTGAAATTAATGAAACACGGGTGAAATTGATGAAAACGGGTAAAATCTGTGGAAAACGTTAAAGTCGGTGAAAACATGTGAAATCAATGAAAATTCAGGTGAACTTTGTGAAAATATATATGTAAAATCAATGAAAAAATGTGAATGGATGAAAACGGTAGACAAATAGTTTATATTTGAAAAAAAAAACCAAAGAAATCGACAAAACGAGAAAACAATCAAAAAAAGTCAAATTCGTGAAAAATTGATGAAATTAGTTCCAAAATTATAAAATCCAAAACATGTGAAATCAATGAAAAATTCATGTGAAATTGGTGAAAAAATATGTGAAATAGGTGAAAATAGTTAAATTGGTAAAAACGAGTGGAATAAGTTAAACAAGAGTTTAACTAAAGAAATATGGTGAAACCGGTAGAAGATGGTTTAAACTGGAAAAAAACGATAGAAAAATGATTAAAAACAACGAAAGGCTAAAACCAATATAAAAAAAGGATAAATCGGTAGTGAAAAATATTAAATTGATATAAATGAATGAAATCGACAAAAAAATTATTTAAATTGGTGAACAACGGATTGAAGTAATGAATAAATAAAGTGAAAAACAACTTAGGTAGGTAAAATATTCATTTCAAATGACAAGGTAAAAAAGAAAATTGAAATCTACTTAATTGGTGAAACCAGTAAAATAATCTATGAAATCGGTTTGAAATCGATGAAAAGACAGGTGAACATTGGTGAAGTTGGTGAAAAAATGGGAGAAACCGATAAAAAAAGTGCCTAAACTCGGTAAATACATGTGAAATCAATGAGAATTCGGGTAAAATTCTTAAAATCGATGAAACCGGTGAAACGGTGAAATCGATGAAAAACAAGTAATATCGGTTAAAAAAGGGTAAAGTAATTGAAAACATGTGGAATCAATAAAAATTATGGAGAAATTGCTTAAAAATGAGAAATCAGTGAAAAAAAATGTGAAATAGGTGAAAACGGATTAAAGTGCTGAAACCGAGTGAAATCAGTAAAGAAAGAGTTTAACCAGCAAAAATAGGTGAAACATGTAGGAAAATAGTTTAAACCGGAATACATAATAGAAATCGCCAAAAAATAGGAACACGATGAATATGTTATTACCGATAAAAAAAATGAGGAAATCGGTGAAAGAAATATATGAAACTGGTAAAAATTAATGAAATCAGCAAAAAGAAGGGTTAAACTTGGTGAAAATGGATTAAAGTAATGAATTAAATATGTGAAAAATGACTAGGTAGGTAAATAAATGTAATTCAAATGACAGGATAAGAGGATAATTTTAAAATCTACTTAACAATGAACCCAAATCCATTTGATCAAAAATTAGTATTTCATTATTTTTATGGTCAAACAATGCAAAATGTTTGAGCTAAATATTACAAATCCATCAAGTCGAAATCCACCCATCTTGATGGACATGTAGTATATACATCAACCTAATTGTTTTTGTTGTATGATACGTGTCACATTCATATTACAAAATTGTGATTGATAAATAGTTCTTGTATTTGACAAATACGAGAACAAATGATATAAATTATTGTATTTTGCTGTAAGAAATTCAAAAACATTCAATGATATGTAGCCCTGAAAACAAATAAATAAAACTCTTAAAATGAAAATTATTACTAATGAACTAATTAATTTTCTTATGATTTTATTTCATAATAAATTTTACAAGATCTCATCATGACTAAATCGAAATTCATTTTATATTTAATTACAATCGTTTAAATTCATCATTATTTTTCATAAAAAGTAAATTAAAAATCAGTATTTGATTTATACTATTTTATGACATAATGACATTAATTAGACGCGTACCTTAACCTTTCTAATTTGTTAAAATTTATAAATTATAATGATAATTTTCCTTATGAGGCGTTAGTTGTAAAACAAAAAGCTCAAATAACAACTTTAACGTGACATAAGTCATAAAATAACTTAATTCTTCCCCTAATCGCTATTAAAATTGATTTAGTAGGAGTAGCGTCATCGTTAATGATGTGAGGTTCTTTTCCAGATGGACACTCTTGCAACATATTTTGGACTGGGCCAGCAAACACACAGGTATGTGTGTCTCTTGATTCGCAGCAAAAACTGTGAGACATTGATTATCACCTTTTATTTACGTGTTATTTTCCTTAAATGCTTCGAATTCATGATTTGGGATCATTTAATTAAAAACCTATGCAGGGGCGGACCTAGACGACTTTTATTGGGGGGGCCAAAGATTTTTTTGATAGCAAACTTGATATTATTTTATGTTTTAATGAAATGATAAAAATTAAAAATATCAAAGATTAACGTTTCAAGTGTTTTGAAATGATCTATAATATATAATTATCATTATAAAATACTTAATTAACCGAAATATACGTACCATTAGTATTTAATTTATCATGCATTTAAAATATTATCCTACAGTTAAGTCTAACACAAAGGTTATGCTTGTATAATATTAATAATTTCATTTTTGTCAATAGTCATAAAATAAATGGTAACATATTTGCGTAAATTAAAGAATTTTTTGTCTTCTTGTACCCTACTGATAATTAGTCCACTTGAGTTATGCATTTGACTACATAACATCCAAAAGAAAATTAAATATCTATAAATAAAATAAAATAAAAAAGGAAATATGATTGTATAATGTCTAGAAGAATTTGAATTTCCACAAAAATTATGACTATATAATATCCAAAAAAAAGTTGAGTATAATGTTCAAAAGAAATTCGAATTTCCATGAAAAAATAAGGAGTGAAATTAAACTCCATAAATAAATATATGACTATATTGTAGTGTTATAATAAATTTGAATTTATATCAAAACAAATATTGTTCACTGTGATTATTGAGGGTCGAACTTAGGTCACCACCACCAAATTGAAGAAGGCCTACCCACTACACCAATTGATTTTCTGTGTTAATTTCTACTCAGATATATATACATAGAATAATTTTTTTTTTCTGGGGGGACCATGGGCCCCCCCCCCCCCCCCCCCAGTCCCCAAGGTGGTCCGCCCCTGAACCTATGGATGCGTAAATGCAAATATATAAATATCTTTGCATGTGTATGAACATTTCATGGACTAAGGGATTAGGTTTTTCTTTTTTTTTCCAAGTGTTAGATTGTGTCTGATTTCATATACTGTCATTCTTTAAAGGATTACCATTTTTATAGAAGCATGCATTGCATTGCCTGACAGGATTGTTTAACTACTAATTACTACCTTAAGAATTGTTTCGTCACAACCTATCTGCCTATGGATTTCTTTTTTCTAATATTTCTATTATACATTTTAGGAGTTTGGATGATGTTCGGATGAATCTTGAAGTCCTCAAACGCTGTGCAACAGTCCTATTTTTGGTAATATCACATCACATTGTGTTAACTTTTATATAAGATTCTCAACATAAATAAATTGAAACTTGCTGGATCTAAATGCGTTAAATGATTTTTTTTTACTCTTTTTATCTTATAAATTATAACTAGTCTACAAGTCAACAACACAATTAATAATGCAATACTGGTAATCCACGATAATTGCTTGTTGTGAGCCTTCTCAGAAACTTCTAGTTAACATATCACCTAGCTTCAGAAACTTGTTTTAACATTTGAGCAATTAGTGCTAGAACTTTACGTGCTGATGGTAGTTTTCACTTTGCTTGCAGGAATCAAGCCTCCCAGACATATTTACCGATACCAATGGATGTATTGATGAGTTCTTGGAGCCTGAGGACGTTTCACTTGGTTCTATCTCCGTTGCACTTGTGCTAATTTATCGTAGGACTCAAAGAATACAAATATGGCACAAAAGTTCCCCATTACAACTTTTGTGTAGAAACCTGGAGGTTCGTTTTGGAATCAATACAAAATTTGTTGATCATGTTGGTCTCCCACGATCGAATATTGTGCTGAATGCACCATCTAGCCTGGCAAATATTCTAGACGCAATTGATGGTCTTGCACAAATTCTATCCCTTGAATCTGGTAGCTCCTCTGAATGGCAACCTGTGGTTATCAGAGACTTCAACTCTCCGACTGTGCGGTTACAGTAAGTATCTCATTGTTCAAGTGCAATTGATATCTTTTGGGTCCATCATACTGGAAGATAGTTTCTCTGCTTAAGATTCCTTCATTTTAGCTGTTCAGTTTATCAGGTAGTGATGTAACTGTGAAATATGGTATAGTATTAGTATTAAGGACTAACATTTTACTGTATGTAAATGCGCAGCCTAACCTCTGAAGCAGATGATGATATGATCAATTGGGTAACAGAGATATATAAGGAAGATGCTTCAGCCACACATATGCTCGTGTGTAGTAGATTTGATGAGATTGAGCTGAAATCCATATTCACTCCACGGAATCTTGTGGATGCCTACTTCTCCCTAGATTCCTATGATTATAAACAGAAAGCTGGGATCCGATTAGTGGCCAAAAAGCTGATCCGATTAGTGGCCTAAAAGCTGATAATTCATTCTACAGCTGCAAATGCTCTGTTTGAGCTGCAATAGGAAAAAATGAACTGTGAAGGTATTGCAGTGAAAATAACAATATGGATTGTATTAAATTATCTTTTGAAATAGGACACCGTTTTCGGCAAGTGTGTTTGAGATTTTTTGTATGCATGTACTTTTCGTGCATGAATATGTATGTCATATATGTAATATTAAGCAGGACAATGTTGAGCCTGACAAAATCATACCATTATTGTAATATATTACGTGTTAAAAGTTTGTATTGTTTCACAATTGTCAACCCTGTACTAAGATATTTTCGTTGTTCTAATGGTAAAACTGAGTTTCGTCACACTTAAACTATAAATGATATGATCAGTCAAGATGATACTATTTCTGGGGAGATATCATATTCTGAATTAGTGTCTAATACTTTTTCCATAAAAAAAATTAACATCGGACATCAAATTCGATAGTACTTAATCAGTTGATGTTGTTTGTTGCCATATTCATAACATTTATGGAAATTCTATATGACCTTAAAGGCTTATGGACCAACTGATCATTATCTTATCAAATGTGGTTTAATGAATTTCTACTCTCAGAACAAGAAAACATGACTCAACTTCAGCCTGCCAAAGGTAGGGTCCCGACTTGGATCCGACACTGAAACTAACCACAGGGTTTGGAATCAGACAGTCTGTATAACCCATATCTTTGTTTATTATATATAAGCCATGATTTGAATAATGAGATAATTGTCAATTTTTAATATTAATAGAGGGATTGTTATCAATTTTTTAGGGGAATAAGGGTGTTTTTGTGGTGATTTCGGGTTTTTGGATTTTTTTGTGTGAATTTCAGTTAATTTAGCTCTTTGAATTAGAAGGGCAAAAGATTTGGATTTTTCTCAGAATGCTATGGAATATGCAGGTAGAGCTAAAAAAAAAAAGGGTCGGGTTTGATCGGGTCAGGTTAGGTCAGGTCGGGTCCAATCATAGTCACATGATTGATTCTGCATTGGGACCACGTCTAGGTCTTCTAATATTAATTTAAATAAGGTATTGATTAGGTCTGGGTCGGGCCCGAGTCCGGACCTGACCTTTGACGGACCTAGAGGTAGTTAGGCTTGCCCTTAAAGTTTGAAAGGCCAACCTCTTTGTTGGATGAGATTGAAAACATGCATTGTTGTCGGGAACGGAAAAAACGATAGAAGATTTTTAGGACAGTTTCCCTCGGCAAGGACAATAACGTCTATCTATCTATCATCTCATGCATAGATAAGTTGGAATGTGATTTGACAAGGCACCCTCATACGCGTTCATGCGCATATGGGGATCTCCCGCTTATGTCGAGAAACTAGTGGAAGATAAGTTGGAAACAAAATCCATCTTGTGCAAATTTGTGTGGTATACAGAAAACTCGTTAGGATACGAGTTATATGATCCATCGAAGAATTAGATGAGGTCACTAAGGTTGAGAAGACCGCTGAGGTCGATGAAGTCGACTCATCACCACAGGCAGTGGGAGAAATTGAGCATGAAGTTGCACCAGAAAGTACACCATTACTTCAAAGGTCTGAAAGACAACATAAGGAACCCGAGAGGTACTAAGGTCTCCTTCACGAAACTGGACATTCTCTGACTGATCCAAGGACCTATGAAGAAGCTATGCAAGGCATAGATTCGGAAAAATGGCGCGAAGCCATGGAATCTGAATTGGACTCCATGCACTCTAACAAGATTTTGGTAGCTCCACTAATGAGAGTAGCTCCCGTAGGTTGCAAGTGGATTTATAAGAGAAATCTTGGAATGAACGGAGAGGTAATAACCTACAAGGCACGACTAGTCACGAAAGGATACACTCAAAGGCCAGACATTGACTTTGAGGAAACCTTTTCGCCAGTAGCGATGCCTAAATCCATTCGGATTTTACTGGCCATATATGTGTGGTATAACTACGAGATATGGCAGATGGATGTAAAGACTGTTTTTCTCAATGGAGACATTGATGAGGAAATCTACATGGAGCAAGCGGAAGGATTTGCATCCAAAGGAGTTGAGCACATGGTGTGCAAACTCCAAAGGTCCATTATGGACTTAAGCAAGCTTCCCGAAGTTAGAACATACGTTTCGATGAGACAATCCAAACTTTTGGATTTATCAAAAACGTATTTGAACCTTGTGTGTACAAGAAAGTTAGTGGGAGTACAGTTGAATTTCTAGTGCTTTATTTTGATGACATTTTTCTCATTGGAAATGATAAGAAGGTGTTATCTGAAACGAAAGAATGGCTATCTACACAATTCTCAATGAAGGATTTGTGAGAAGCATCATTTGTGTTGGGCATAAGGATCTATCAAGATAGATCGAAAGGGTTGTTGAACCTCTCTCAATCACAATACATAGATAAAATACTGAAGAGATTCAGTTTGGAAGAATCCAATAAATAATTACTTCCAATGAGACATGACATTGGTCTCTCCAAGTCTAAGGCCCCAAAGACTCCATAGGAGAGAAGCAAAATGTCTCAAATACCATATGCCTCCGTGATAAGAAGCATACTTTATGGTATGTTGTGTAATAAACCAGACGTAGCGTAAGCACTAAGCCTAACTAGCCGATATCAGTTTGACCCAGGTGAGCGGCACTAGGTAGCCATAAAGGCAATTATGAAGTACCTGAGAAGGACTAAAGAATTATTCTTGGTATACGGTGGGGGAGAATTGAAACTGGAAGGCTTCAATGATTCGAGCTTTTAATGTGATGTAGATGACTTCAAGTCAACATTTGGATATGTTTTTCGCCTCAATGGTGGTGCGGTGTGTTGGAAAAACTCCAAGCAAGATACTTCCGCTGATTCAACCACTGAGGCAGAATATACTGCAACCTGTGAAGCTGCAAATGAAGGTGTTTGGACGAAAAACTTCATCCAAGAATTGGATGTGGTACCTAGCATTGCTGAGCCCATTGCTATCTTATGCGATAACAATGGAGCTATCTCAAGAGCGAAGGAGCCGAGATCTCATCATAAATCCAAGCACGTGCTAAGCGATTCCATTTGATAAGGGATATCATTGGTAGATGAGACATAAAGATGGAACATGTCGACTCGGAGGATAATATGGTGGACCCGCTTACAAAACATTTGCCTCGAAAGGCATTCGAGAAACATCTGTCTAAGATGGGGCTCAAATACATAGGAAGTTGGCTTAAATACAAGTGGGAGATTGATAGAAATAGTATCCAGCAATCTAAATGTTTGGCTGCATTAATTTAATAATTAAGGAACTATTTATTTAAGATTAATAAATGCACTTACTTTATTATGGCCACCTTTATATGATGTAATATATTTATCTAACATTAGGATAGAAGTCGCTACATCACAGGGCTATGAGACAACCCGTAGACTGACCTCTAAAGTCGTGATGTAAAACTAATTCAAGAGTCGTAGAATCCATTTGAGATTGGACATCAATGGATTCGGTTAGACTCTCACGAATGTGTATATTCCGAGGAACTGGAGGATGCTGGGGTCTATGAAGGTAATAGGGATAGTTGGTACACATGAGTAGGGGCTTGTTGGGATGACAAGTGCACTAAAGCCCCAATTAGGAAATAACTTGCCATGAAAGGGCTTGTCGCATATCGAGGATTAAGTTATTCCTATTTACGATAGTGTATGAGGAACGATCCTTATTACTTTAGGTAATATGGTTAATCTGGTACACAAACGTTTACACTTTGATATGAGTCCCGACTGACTGACGATTACTAGAAGGTCTCTGTAAATTCATGTTGGGTGTAAAAGAACGTGTATGCATCATATCATCAAGAGATGATCCATTGACCTGACTTGATAAGTTGTAAGCTTCTCCTATGAATCTCTGTGAGAAACCAATTGCGGTAAAACCCTCGGTCGATGTATCTGACGACTTTATGAAAGTAGCTCATAAAGATTAAGTCAAAGAGAATAGTTTCGAGACCAGAATACGTAGAGTCGAGACAAGTTAGGGAACCGATGAAAGTTCATACCCTTAGTCTCGACTGTGAGACCAACTAATGGAAGGATTAAGTCGTGTGTGGTATTCGTAAATGAGAAGAAAAGTTCACTGAATTAATTCACCAGTGATTGGGCTCTACGAGCTTGTGGCCAGACATCGACTGTAGAGCGTAAAATAATTCTCAAATTGACAGGGGTGCTAATTTAAGAATGATCAATTGACATAGCGTTCAATTGATTTAATTAGTAAGTAATTACTCGATTAATTAAATGAATATTTAATTATAACCCACAGTCAATTATGTGGTGGACTTACGGGGACATACACAATACACATAAAACGAATACAAGGAAACGAAGAAATGGGGCTCGACTAGGTCGACCAATTTTGGTGGCGAGATCCGATCCAATTAGTTGGATCGAGATGATTAAACTAAATAGGTTTTTAATTTAATAGAAATACTTAATTAAATTGAATTTAATTAATTAAAGAGAGAAGATTTAATTAAATGGGCTTATAGTCCAATTTAATTAAAAGAGTTATAATGAGAATTAATTAAAAGGGCTATTTTAACTTAGAGTTTAAATCTAACTTAATTAATTAAATAGGCCCTTAATTAAATGTAAGGCTAATCTTGCAATTAAATAGGCTTAGCCCATTAAGAAAAAGAAGACTGGATTTTTGGTTAGATTCCTAACATATCTAGTTGAAGGAATCTATAAATAAGTCTTGATTAAGTCTTGCACAGGGTTAGAGACATAAGACCTAGTACACACTTGTCTTCCAAAGCAAGAAAAGAAAGGAAAAAAAAAACAACAGGAGTCTTGCAATTAAAGAGGCCTAGCCCATTAAGAAAAAAAAATAAAAACTGGGCTTTTTGATTAGATTCCTAATTGATCTAGGATTTGAGGAATCTATAAATAAGACTTGATTAAGTCTTGCGCATGGTTACATACACAAGTCTTAGTACACACTTGTTTTCCAAAGCAAGAAAAGAAAAAAATCATGAGCTCTATCTCTCTCTCATAAAATCGTCGTCGCCCCCTCACCTAAAGCAAGAAGTGCTAGTTCTTTTCTTCCCGAGTTTCACATCTTGAAATATTATGTGTTCTAGCCGATCATATTTTTCAAGTTTTTCACGTGCATGTAGTGTACTGGTCCGTATAGACACAACACGTGGGGCGTTACAAAAGCTTGGGACAAAAAGTGTAAAGGGTCAATTTATAAAGATTCAGAGTAAGGTTGGAAGTGCTCGGAAATAGGTATAAAATAGATCTGCTATTTTATTATTTTCTTTTATTAATTTAAATATACCGCATTCGTTTCCTGGCAAGATTCCCAAGTGGAGCCTAAAAGTTTTTTATATTTCGCTGCCTGAGGCTCGTTTTCCCATAAGAATTCCTACACGACATCTTCAATCAGGTATAAATATACAAATGTATGATCATTAACAAATAATATAAGTCACTACCATATTTATTGCTTTCAAGTTCAAGTGTCCATTACTGACTTAAGCATCACATGAAGCTCTGTCGAAAAATATCCCGGCTTGGTATTTCTATGTTTTGTAGGAATTGACGTACATATTATCCATTTCAATAGCGGTACTGATCAAACCCTATCCAAACTCATATCTTGAGGTTTCAACATGCAATAATTGGCGACGTCAGTGGGAAAGTATCATACTTTTTTCCACCGAAACGCCTCCAAATGTCCAAAAATCATGACCACAGTTATTAGGCGAAACAGAGGAGCGTCCGACACTAACCGGAACTCAGAAGCAACAATTCCCTTATTCATAACTTACCCCAAGCATGAGATATGTTCTATAGAAGAATCCATGGAGAACACAAAAGTGATCCCCGTTGGATTAGAGGTCCCACCCCCAAGGGGACCGCCACAATTGACACCCCAAAATAGAGGTGTACCATTGATAAGCATGGAGAAGTTCACGACCATCCTAAATAATTTTGGAGTTCTATTGTGGGCACATAATTGAGGCAAGGCTAAGCCAAGTAGCCCCATAAGCATCGGTCGATGCACAGGAACGGTGAAGTGATCCCGTCAACTGGTATTAATTTCCTAGCAACTTATCCCGCGAACTGGAAAAAATAATATTCCCTTTAGATAAGGGAGAATCCAGGATTTTTGGTCAGGGCTAAAATAATACAAAAAAAATAAAAATCAATCATATAATTACAAAAGTAATACAACAAAATACCATAGTATATCCAAATATATTAAACTTATTATATTATTAATTAAAAGTATAATTTTTTTGGTATTTTTTTACCCCTGAATTTTAAAAATTTACAAAAGAGAACCCTGTTGTGTCTGAAACGTGTCGAACTTTTCTATAGACGTGTCCAAGATGTGTCCCCAAATGTGTCCAACATTTTTAATTTATTATATTTTCAGACACGCCACGTGACATATCAGACATATATATCAAGATCATGTATTCTTATTCGATGATTGTCTGATGCTGCATGATTCAGTATATAGGCGTACATGAAACATATTATGCGACACTTATAAAAAGTAATAGAATCCTCAGTATTTCCTATTTCTCTCAAAATAATTAAATACTAATAATAATAATATTGAAATCCTGAGTATTTTCTTTTAGGGGGGTTACAATTGTAACAACACAAAGAGTCCTCCTTTCGTGTGTTTCTTTAAACCATTTCAGACGTATTCCTTATCCCCTCCATTCTTCCTTCTCCTTTGTTCCATTCTAAACCCTTCTCAGTAAGCTACTCATTATATTAACTACTACGACTCCTATTCATAAATTGAAAAGAACGCCTAGGCTTTAACACCCACAATTTGTCCCCATCCCCATAAACAAATCTCAGAAATAACACACACATTGACACACACACAACACAATGGCGGTGACGAGCGATGACAGATCCGAAATAGCTTTTTTTGACGTAGAGACGACGGTTCCGACGCGAACAGGCCAGGGCTTCGCCATTTTGGAATTTGGTGCCATTTTAGTTTGCCCTAAGAAGCTGGTGGAGCTCCGAAACTACTCCACCCTAGTCCGACCTGCCGACCTTTCCCACATTTCTTCACTATCCGTCCGCTGCAACGGCATCACCAAAGACGCTGTCGTTTCAGCCCCCACTTTTGCCTATATTGCCGATGCAGTCTACGACCTCCTCCATGGTAATTCAATAATTCTTCCATTTCAGCTTAGTTTTGGACTAGAAGTTTTCTCTACTTTTGTTTTTGCTAAGTTCGATTTCATGGTTCTTTGGTTGTTTATTTGTTTACAAGCATGATGAATTGATATCAAAAGGCTGAATTTAACACCCAATTTAGACTTTTTTTTCTCTAACTTTGCTTTGGAGTATACCAAATAAATAAACTGTTACTGGAGCTCAGGGCTATGGTTTATATAGTACTGAAATCTGTGATCATAAATATTTTGTGTTCATATAACATACTAAGGTTTCAATGTTATTCAAGATTTTCTACTGATTCCTTCCTCTAATACTATGTTTTACCGAATTCTTTTTAGGGTGATTGAAATGCATTTTAATATCGTATGTGACTGTGATCTCGTGTGTATAGGAAGAATATGGGCAGGTCATAACATATTGAGATTTGATTGTGCTCGTATAAGAGAAGCATTTGCTGAGATTAACAGGCCTGCTCCAGAGCCTAAGGGAACTATTGATTCACTAGCACTGTTGACACAAAGGTTTGGAAGGAGAGCTGGAGATATGAAGGTGAATTCACTAAGCAAATTTGTTAACTTTATGAATTATTTCCTTATGAAGAGTTATTTGTATATTGAATTTTGTAGAAAATTTGTTCTTCCACTTCAATATTATTTGCTTTTCCAATATTTCTGCCTCGTGACTAGAGAAAAACTAGGACTGTATGCTCATACAAAAAGTAATCTTACATTTCTAGTCTTTCATGGTTAAGGGCCTGTTTGTTTGGTTTTTCAAAGAGCGCTTTCTGTACACCGTACTTTGATTTGACAAACCATCTCAAACTCTACTCCTCTTCTTTCCATAATCTCTAAACAAAAGGCAACTTTAATTTGACATAAAGTAACATACCTCTTTCCCCTACTTCTCTTCTTTCCATAATCTCTAGAAAAAAATTACCATCCCAAACAAAACAATTTTTTTCCAAATGCACGGAAGCCGAGGACAATAGACATCTCAAAAAATTCCCTAATCGCTAAAAACACTCTTAAATAACCCAAACAAACATGCCCTTAGCCTTGTAGATCTTGTATCACTAGAATTGATTTCCTAAGAGTAGCATCATCATTTAAGTAATATTGTGGGGTTCTTTTCCAGATGGCCACTCTTGCAACATATTTTGGACTTGGCCAGCAAACACACAGGTATGTGTGGCTTGATTCTTAACAAATACTTTGAGATCTTGATTATCACCTTTTTATTTACATGTTATTTTCCTTAAATGCATCAAATTCAGGATTTGTGATCCTTCGCAAACCTAAAGATGCGTAAATGCGGACTTACAAATATCTTTGCATGTGTGTGAACATTTCATGGACCACGGAATTAGTTTCTTTTTACCTCTGTTAGCTGCATTCTTATTTTGCAGCTTCATTTTTCGCTGATGTGGACTGTGTTGCTTTTGTTCTCTCAAAGTTTCGGGTAATAGGTGCTCATAGTGGTCTTAATAAATTCCATCTTTACCTATATGAATGCTTCGTTCCAACTTGTAATTTGATTGATAACTTGCTAGGTTTTTTGTTTCTTTTCCATGTGTTAGATTGTTTCTGATTTCATGTACTGTCGTTCTTCAAAGGATTACCATTTGATAGACGCGTGCATTGCCTGGCAGTATTGTTTAACTACTAATTTCTACCTTAAGATTTGTTTTGTCTCTCAGCCTCTCTGCCTATGGATTTCATTTTTCTAATATTTCTATTATACATTTTAGGAGTTTGGATGATGTTCGGATGAATCTTGAAGTCCTCAAATACTGTGCAACAGTCCTATTTTTGGTAATATAACATGTTATTAACTTTATATAAGATTTTCGGAGTAAACAAATTAAACCTTAGTGGATTTACATGAGTTATATGTTTTATTTTCTTTTGTCCCTTTTATCTTATAAATTATAATCAGACTAATTAGTATACAATTCCACAATACAATTAATAATGTTAATCCACTGTAATTGCTTTTTGTGAGCTTTCTCAGAGAATAGGAAAAGGAAATATGATGAACATTCATTTCTTTTTGTGGACCATATGGACTGATGAAAGAATGTGAGAAAGCTCATACAGTAAATGGACCTCTAATTTGGGTAAAAATGAGTGATTCCCTAAATGATGATTCAATTGACAATAGAAAAACCGTATCCTTCGTGTACTTCCTTAAGGGTCCATGTTAGATTGAATTTGGTCAGTCGTAAAGGAAGTCATTTAATCCGGATATTTGAAGATCCTTTGTTTTCAACTCATTAGGCTCTATGATCATTATGCGGCTTAAAATTCCATTAATATTAGTTGTTCAAGCATGTAGTTAGCCCATAGTTGTTTGAGGCGTAAGGCGAGGCGAGGCGAGGCGATGAGGGCTCGCCTTGCCTCAAGGCGAGGCGATGCAAAAAGCGAGGGCTTTTTGGGGATAAGGCGCTTGTGAATAAAAATTATTAGTAATAAACTAATAATATGTAGTTATATATTTAAGAAAATGTTATTAAATAAAAAGTTAGGATTGATTATGTTTTTAAGTAAATAAATATGTATATATAATCTTATATAAAACTCATACATTAATTTATATAAGTAATAAAATAAGTACATCAATGTATTTAAGTAAATACTAATATCTACTTGAATAAAATGCATATATTTATGTATTTAAATATAATTAAACAAAATTATTTAGCTATTTATGTAAATAAATAATTGGATTAAAAAGTGTCTATGAATATATCAAGTAAATTCAAAATATGCATAAATTATTAAATGCACAGATAAATAAGAAAGTGACAAACAAAAAATAAACAAATAAACTTAAAATGTATTAATGTGTAGACAAAGATAATGTGTATAATAAAAAGAAAAGTACATGAATTACAGAGGTAGAAACGGGGTGCTTCTAGACCTAATTCAGTCTGCAACTATCATGGCCAATGACGGTGAGGCGGACGGCGAGTGTGAGAAAGGCAGGATAGGGTTTCTAGAAAGAGAGTCAGGCAAAACTGGTACTTTACTTTAATTTTAAAAGTAATAAAAAATAAAAAATTCAAGGACCCCCCAAAAGGCGCCGCCTTGCACTGCCTTAAGGCGGCGCCAAAGGCGAGCAAGGCGACGCCTTGCGGGGCTTTTTGGGGATGACCGTAACGAGGCGAGGCGAGCCCTGGCAAAGGCGAGCGAAGCGCTCGCCTTTAACAACTATGGGTTAGCCTTTCAAACTAAATGTTAGTGAGCCTCCGACATTTCTGATTTTTAATGTTCTTGTTTAACGTATCACCTAGCTTCAGAAACTTTTTTTAACATTTGAACAAGTGCTAGAACGTTATGTGGTGATGGTAGTCTTCACTTTGCTTGCAGGAATCAAGCCTCCCAGACATATTTACAGAGAACAGTTGGGTTTCTCCGAATGCTACCACAAGAAGGCGCAAAAGTTTGGTAGAGCAGGCTGCTCAGAATTCAAGCATGCCGTCATCAAGTGTCGATTTTAGAAACCATTCAGCATCACCTCCATCAAATCATATCATAGAGGAAAATCATCTGATACTGTCATTTATGTCACCTAACACTGTTGAAAGTTCTCCTCCGATTGAATCCTATCCTACCAGAGCAGACCCTTTTAACATGGTGTCACTCGGTGATGAAATCGAAAAGGGACCTCTTCCTGAGGACAGTATGGAAGAAGAAGAAGAAGAAGAAGAAGAAATTGGCACAACGTCACATGAATCTTCAACTGCAGTCAGTTTCGAGGGTTCCAATGGCTGTATTGAGTTCTTGGAGCCTGAGGACGTTTCACTTCCTTCTATCTCTGTTACACTTGTGCCATTTTATCGTGGGACTCAAAGAATACAAATATTGCACAAAAGTTTCCCCTTACAACTTTTGCGTAGAAACCTGAAGGTTCGTTTTGGAATCAGTACAAAATATGTTGATCATGCTGGTCGCCCACGATTGAGTATTGTGCTGAATGCACCACCTAGCCTGGGCAAGATTCTAGACGCAATTGATGGTCTTGCACAAAAGCTATCCCTTGAATCTGGTAGCTTCTCTGAATGGCGACCTGTGGTTACCAGAAAGGCAGGATTCTTCAACTCTCCGACTGTGCGGTTACAGTAAGTTTCTCATTGTTCAAGTGCTATTGATATCTTTTGGGTCCATCATACTGGAAGATAGTTTCTCTGCTTAAGATTCCTTCATTTTAGCTGTTTAGTTTATCAGGTAGTGATGTAACTGTGAAATATGGTAGAGTATTAGTATTAAGGACTAACATTTTACTGTATGTAAATGCGCAGCCTAACCTCTGAAGCAGATGGTGATATGATCAAATGGGTAACAGAGATATACAAGAAAGATGCTTCAGCCTCACAGAAGCTCGGGTTTAGTAAATTTGATGTGATTGAGCTGGAATCCGTATTCACTCCAGGGAATCTTGTGGATGCCTACTTCTCCTTAGATTCCTATGATTATCAACAGAATGCTGGGATCCGATTAGTGGCCAAAAAGCTGATTATTCACTCTAACAGTCTAACTGATATATAAGCTACCACGAGCAAATTGTTCACCCTAGCTGCTGCTGGATAGATTATTACACTAGGAGGTATGTCAGAATTCTTTTAGGGAACTTGTAATAATAATCGGCTGTCTAATTGATTAGATTTAAACTTGATGTTGTAAATAATGGTAATTGCATTACTTGATTTATGTGACAAAATCTTTGATTCTATCTGTGTCATGTTCCCCTTTCTTCCTTTCTCCTGTTGTGTAATTGATGACTTTGGATCTTGTCATAATAATTTATTACACAGAGGATTTTATAATCGAAGAGAAGATGCATATACAACTATATCTTATCCTCGATTTAAGTTTCTAATTTTGGAACTTAAGATTCTGATCATATGAAAACTAGCTGCTAAATGTAAAGTTAAATTCTAATGTTTAGGGACATTGGCATCCACCTTCACTGAATTTATGCAATTTGTCTATAGTTTGGGGGTGATTGATGCAATTGCACCCTGCTGGTAAATTAAGTGAATATTGGTCCACAGAAAAGGCAATGAGAAACTCATGTATGTTATGTTCTCAATCACGTGATAAAATATCTGGCTAGATGCTGTTGAAGCACCCAATGTGGTTTAGAAGTAAAGGATAGTTGTATAAAACAAAACTTGCAGTAATAACATGGGTTATAGGTGGTACCACCATTGCTTCTTCCTATCTTAACTCATGGTGTTGCTTGGGGGACTTATCTTCAACTTCAAAATTTAGTCTTGAGTTTAGTTTTATATTTGTATTCTTGGAGAATGTTGATTGAATGCTGGAGTGTCAATTGCGCTTGTACATATCTTGATTATTCATTCATCGGTGGTATATGTTTTGAATCGTACATGGTTGAATTGGTCATTGACTTCTACTTGATATCGAGAAAGTAATACTCCGTATTGTTTATGCAAATGCGTTAATGAGTAGATTTCACGTAAAATAGTACACTAGGGCAAACACTCCACTGAAATGATGCATAGTTCTTGAACGAATTAGCTATTTTCAAGTAGACCTTTTATCTTTAACGAAAAAAGGAAGAACTTTTATAGTGAGAATGGAAAAATTAAGAAACAGGAAGAAGAAAATTGAATCCAGAATATCCAAAGATTTAGGCCAACTCTAAGAATTTGGTATACCAAACAATCTGTCTACATCTGCAAATGCTCTGTTTGAGCTGCAATAGGAAAAAATGAACTGTAAAGGTATTGTAGTGAAAATAATAATATGGGAATAGTATGGGTTGTATTTAATTACCTTTTGAAATAGGACACCATTTTGGGCAAGTTGTTTGGGATTTTTTGTATGCCTGTACTTTTCATGCATGAACATGTAATGGACAGGGATTTAAAGCATTATACTGGAATAATGATTTTATTGCAGAAAAGTAAAGAGTTCTCATTTGATCTCAATATGCATGTGAGTTGTTTAACATATGTGATGTGATGTGCCCTTCTTATCAAATGCATGAAGAGACAGTTGATATTTTAGTTATCCATATTTTTAGCAATTTCAGCTCTGATTTTTTGGATTAATATCATCTTAATTCAGGAACTCACTAGGAGTATGTTTTGTCAGACATCAGTATTTCCTTTTATTTCTATTTTAGTTGTGTATCTTTCCGTTTTAGAAAAAATGTTCGACTAATTACTCGGTTGCAGAGCTATTTTTGCAGTTTCATGTGTCATAGTATTAAGCAGGACAATGTTGAGCCGGACAAAAATCATACCATTATTGTAATATATTACTCCCTTCGTCCCATTTATTTTGCTCTTTTTGCTACAGTACCCGATCAAACTTTTTAATCTTTTAAGTGACTTATCATATTATATTATTCACATTTGTGGTGTGTTAAATATTTTAAATATTAATATATATTGTGTCATATGATATTATTAATTTATTAATAAAATATATTATTTGAATTATTTATTATAATTTTTATAAATTTAGTTAAGTTGACCAATTGACCGTAGCAAGGGAGAGTTTGTATTGTTTCACAATTGTCAACCCTGTACTAAGATATTTTCGTTGTTCTAAATGTATAATTGAATTTTGTCACACTTGACTATAAATGACGTGATCATACAAGAGATGATACTACTTTTGGGGAGACATCATATTCTGAATTAGTGTCTAATAATTTTTCTGTCTTTCTATTGGAATTATAATCAACACAGACATCTAATTAGATAGTACTTAAACAGTTGCAGTTGTTTGTTTCCAAATCCAGACCATTTATGGAAAATTATATATGACCTTAAAAGGCTTTGCAATATGGATCAACTGATTATCTTATCAAATGTGGTTTAATGAATTTCTGCTCTAGGAACAAGAAAACGAGGCTCAACTTGGGCCTGTCAAGGTTTGGGTCCAGATCTGAACCCGACCTTGAAACTAACCACAGAGTCTAGAATCAGATTCGGACCTTGTTTTAAAAGAAAGTATTTGTGGATTGGGTCCGGGTCCAAAAAAAACTGTTGGGGTCACTTCAGGTCAGGTCGGGTCTGGACAGGAGCCACCCGTCACCTGGCACAACCTAACCCGGATGATTTTTTTTAAATAAAATTAACAAGGTTCGGACCTGGAGCCTGTTGACAGGTCTGATTCCAGACCCTGTAGACCCGACCCTTCACTACCCTCAGAGCATCTTTTCACAGGTCTTGACAGACTCAATTGATAACAGTTAAAACTTTAAACAATTACTCATTGTAGGTAGTCAGGAAAGATAAATAACATAAGCAATAAAAAGAAATCTCATTGATAAGAGCCAAAAAAACATAAAGATTGGAGAGAACATTTAATGAAATTAGATGAAGTATAAGACTTCACTGCCTTTATTGCGCTTGTTTCATTCTCACCTAAAATTCTAAAATCAATGAAACAATACTTAATTGTTACAGAATTGGGACATTGCTCATTTTGTTTGATACTAAAACAAAAGGTTCTGTGATTCATTAGGAAGTTTTTTTATGTCAATTTATTACATAGGAAAGATAAGTTTGTGCAGATCTAGTGCATGCAACACAAATGTCTTCGTTTAAATATTCTGACTATAAGTTAACTGCCACCGTAAGTTTAAGATAGTAATTAGTCTACTCACAATTTAATGCTATTAACTTTTAACCATTAAACTTTTATAGTTGATAAAAGGGAAGAAAATTGTGAACCTTGGTTACACCGAGTTCGATGTGTTAACTTAAGATACGATTCCCTCGTTTTCCTGGTTTTGCTACCAGCTGACTGATAAATGCTATACCTATACAGATTAGCACTAAATAACAAACATTTTTGTTGAAAATCAGAAATAATATGTGGAAGAGAAACTGAGATTTTCTTGAGACTGCCCACAAATATCAACTCTTTAGGTAAAAAAAAACATAAACCTGTAAGATCTTAAGACCCTTGATTGCAGAGATAACAGGAAATTCAGATATTTTTAAGCAGAGTTCGATCTTGTAGTCTACTCTTCTTCGTACTAGTTCTGCATAAATTAACTTTCTGTTTAAATTCAGCTAATTATATAATAAGGTTACGTTTAAATAGATTGAAGCGAGACAATTAGCAAAAAGTAAGAGGTAGTTAGGCCTGCCCTTAAAGTTTGGCAGGCCAACCTCTTTGTTGGAGGAGATTGAAAATGAAATAATAATCACTCTCTTTAAAAAGAGATTGAAAATCAAGTTTTTCTAGTATCATGCTGCTGCATGAGTTGTTGTTGGGAATGGAAAAAAAGGTAGAAGATTTTTAGGACAGTTTCCCTCGGCAAGGACTATAACGTCTTTCTTTTTATCGTCTCATGCATAGATAGTGGTGTTGTTGATGGAAAAGGGTAAGAGCATTGTTCTTAGTCAACGTGAACGCATAACTGATCGCAGCAAATTTAGGATTTTACTCTGTGATATCAATGCTGAAAGTTGCCAGGAAATAGAGTCTCTTCTTTGCAAATGCTCTTACCAGGGTACCTATACCTCTCTTTTTCTGTTATTACAAAAAAAAATACATATCTTTTCCTTTATTTTTCCTAATATATATATATTTTTTTGAAATTTCAGTGGCTGCAGTATGGTCACCCATTGAGGTATTTGATACTCTGAATTCTCAAGGACCTAGAGCTGATATAATTCTAGCTTCTGTAGACTTGTTGATGGAAAATGAAGCACAAATGTTGAGATACATTATGTGCAAAAAGGACTTGAAACAAATTCCTGTCATCAGTAAGTGATACTCTTTTTGTCCCATTATTTTTACTCGTTTTACTGATACAAAGTTTTAGGTAAGAGTTAAAAATGTGAAAAATTTAGGTATATTTACATTTATTCCCTCAAAATAGTAGTTGAAAATAAATATTGTCAAATCATTATTTTATATAAAATGGTAGTTTTGAGATGACTAATTCTATTTAAGAAAAGGAGTCTTGAATTGGGAATCTAAAAAATGACATATGAGTGAGAAATATGGGATAGAGGGAGTAGAGCTAATGCCAATTTTATTTCCATGTGAAATGCATAATGTTGAATTTATCCCCTTGTAATTTAAAAAGAGCATTTTACCCCCCAGTGAAAATTTTAAAGAAGCAATTTACCTCCTTCAGCCGGAGAGTGTAACTCACTTGCCGAAATTGAGAGTGGGCATGAAAAGTGTTTTTGTAACATAGGGGGGTAAATTGCTACATTCATCATAACACAAGGGGGTAAATTGCCATATTTAGCATAACACAGGCAGGTAAACTGCCACGTTATCATAACACAAGGGGGTAAAGTGTCACATATAAAAATGTCAGGGAGGCGGTTCCAGGGGGGTAAAGTTCTCTTTTTCAAATCACAGGGAGGTAAATTGAAGATTATGAATATAGGGGTGTATTAAATTGCCATTAACTCAAAGGGATCATGTTTAATTGTTTCATAATTAAGTAGTTAAGGGTTGAAACTTGAAACTAATTGATTTTACTTATTTTGTCTTGTGAAAAAATTAAAGTATTGACAACAAGAGATCAGGTCTCTATCACAATAAAGGGTGTAAGGCTTGGAGCAGCAGACTATCTTGTGAAGCCCCTACATCCTGATATGCTTTCCAATTTGTGGATGCACTCCCAAAAGCAGCTCAACGGTTAATTTTCTATTATATATTATTGATTGTTACAATATACTAATTTCTATATAAGTACTCATTAATTAATCATTGTTATTTTTGCAGGAAAGCACGTTTAGCTGTTAATTGTTGTTCGAGTTTCAGCATTTCTGTAACTCAGATTCTGAAGCTTATTTCAAATTGAGAGTTCTCCTCTTTTCAAGTTTCCCATGTTTCATTTTCCTTCCTTAGCTTTTTTGTTCAAGAATGCAGTTTTATAATATATGGTTTGATAATATTTGAAATATGGCTAGATAAAAATAAAACGAAAATATTATCCAAGCTCAGATTACTCGATTAGAGCTCGTTTGTACTCGATTTATTGAATAATCGAATCAAAGTTAAGTATAATAACCAAACCCAATGACATTATATCAAAATTTGAAAATATGTTGCTCAAACTCATTTGATATATTTAAAAAATGTGTTACTTCTGTTACTATTATTTATATTGGACGCGTCGTCATTGCACCCCGACTTCCTCGTACTTCTACATTTTCGCATTTTACCCCGCAAAGTACTAAGTAAGCACTTCATTCTCTAAGATAATAAAGGTTACTGCCAAGTACCTTAAACCCAATGGCGGAACTAAAGAGGAGAGTTACGGCTAAAATTTTAGGTGCATTACCCAAAAATTTATCGCTCCCAAATAAAATCGTCTAACTGTGTCCCTGCTTAAACCAACCAGTTAAAATATTCACATTTGTTGTGATTGTTACTTGTAATGCACAACGTGTTTTGTATCTTGTATCAGTAAAAAAATTATGGGAAACCCAGAAAGCATGCACACCGTACCTGGTCATAAATAGTTCAATATTGTGTTGTCATGAATATAGAACTATCATATTGCATTTTACAGAACAAAGCATTTTCCTAAGCCTACCACAAAGAGGCATAAAAGAGAGGAAAAAAATGCGTTTGACTGAAATATTTGGACATGTAAAAGCCACTAGGAGGTATTGTAACTGATTTGCCCTTAAAAAACATGTGAGAAGCGGTCATGTGTGTTTTCGAGTTTCAACCAACAAAAATGACTTAGAATCATTTAAGGGGGGAAAGTGCAACTGGTTTTGATATTTTAGGAGGTAAAATGCTTAATTTGTACTTGTGGGTGGTAAAGTGTAAAAATATATAACTTTCAGGGGGTGAGGTGACTTTCCCCAAAAGAAATTGATTTAAAAAAAATTAAAAGAAAGACTGCCTCTTACTCTGAAGTCCTCTTCCCAATTGGAGTTCCCTCATAACAAATGTTCAATTTGTGCTTGCTTTAATTGACTGTTGTTTATTATCTAAACTTTCTATGTACTAACAAGCCAAATATATTTTATCCATTTTCAGGGTGCAATGTGATTCCTTATTGTAAGTGCGATTTTTATTCATGATTTGCTGGAAAAGTTATTGCGGCCCGGCCCGGGGAAAGGTCTGGGTTCCTCGGATAGCAACAATGGTTAATTTATAGAAGATTTAAAATACTGAGTTTTCGAACAAAATATAAAAATCAAAACAACAACTAAAAGTTTAAAGTGAAAGCAATTAAATCCATAACATGTGGAAAAACAAGTAATTTATAAAAATAAAAATAAAAACCTATTTTTTTTTTTGAAAATATGAAACCTACTTTATGAGGTCAAATTGGAATAAATCAGATTAAAACAATCAATTTATAAAATATCTGATCTCTGGAATAAATTAGATTTAAACCATCAATTTATAAAATAGTTAAAAGTACTCGGTAAAACCAACTTTTATGGTACAAAAATTTTAAAACAATGATTCAACATATACCAACAAATGACAATACAACTAGTCTTCAAATAAATATGGTGAGACCGCAAACGTGACGATCTAATCGCAATATGAACTAACGTTCCCCAAAACACTAGAAACTGAAAAGTTTGAAACATGGAACGAATGAGTTAATCGTCCAACTTAGTGAAGATGTG
The DNA here is from genome assembly GCA_034814905.1 of Penstemon davidsonii. Taxonomy (NCBI): domain Eukaryota; kingdom Viridiplantae; phylum Streptophyta; class Magnoliopsida; order Lamiales; family Plantaginaceae; genus Penstemon; species Penstemon davidsonii. The sequence goes on along the minus strand of JAYDYQ010002533.1, from coordinate 30,253,202 downwards.
GTGTGTATATCCCATACGTGTGATGCTTGGAAGCACATAGATATAACATGAGGCAGTATAACATGTAATTATAGTTCAGGATAACAAAGTACAACAAGGTAACACAATGTACAAATCATCAAGGTTGTTAATGCCGTCATGCACTTAACCTTCATCCTCAACCAGTTAGTCGCCCATAGACTTCAAGTAGGGAGTGGCCTTAGGCCATCTCCAGTGACTCCTCAGCCTAAGTCCAGCTTCCCCTCAGATTCCAAGTCCAGCTTCCCCTTTCCTTTTTATAAGTCATCTCAAATGACTCAATCTATCAATTCCATTTAATTCTAATTCTCATTTTCCCCACTCTCACTTAATAATAATAATAATAGCAATAATAATAAAAATTAAACAATAATAAATAAATATATAATAAATAACAATATTAATAATGGATAATAATACGCAAACCGATTTGGGAATAATAAAAATAATTTAAGATTGTCATTAATAATAAGAAATAAAATTGGTACACAATAATACAAATTAAATTAAATTAAATTTGAGTTTATTAAATAAGAACTACATTTTTAAAATTAAAATTAACTTTTTCAAAATAATACACAAATTTAAGGATTTTTTTTAAATAAAAAGATTTTTTTTATTAAATTAAGCGTTCTAATATATTAAAACTGAGTTTATTAAATAAGAGTTATATTTTTTAAGCTAAAATTAACTTTTTAAAAATAATACACAAATTAACTAAAACTAAATTTAAATAAGAGTTACATTTCATTGAATAAAATATTTTAAAGGAATTTTTTTTAAAAAAATAAAGGGTTTTATATTTAATACAATTTTAGAAAAACAAAATTAAAAAAAAAAGTGAATATAGCAGGTGGCCGACAAGTGTCGGCCACCTGCTGCTGGGCGGGCGAGTGCAACGCACTCGCCTGCCCAGCAAGTTGCTGGCTCGATGGTTGAGGCAAGGCAATATTGCCTTGCCTCACCCCTCCAAGGTGATAAATTTCCCCTCAATGGGAAAATAGCTTGAAGACCCCTTTAACCATTTTATTTCATATTTTTTCCCCTCTAAATCCAATTTCCCCCTCCCCTTCCTCATAGGAGATGCCCTAACCTATGAAGAGGGGGGAGGGGGAGGTTGGATTGAGGGGGGTGAAAATAATGAACTTTTATGAAGAAGGGGGTGAAAGATGCATATTCCCCTTGATCTAGTAACCCATCGCTCAAAGGCGTGAAGCAAGGGGCTTTCACCTTATCCCTATTTATTTTTTTATTTTTTTTTGTCTTTATTTAGTTTTTATTTAATAAAAAATCTTTTTTTTAAAAAGAAAATCCTTTAATTTGTGTAATATTTTTAATTGTTGTATTATTGTGTACCAATTTTATTTCTTATTATTAATGTCAATCTTAAATTATTTTTAGGGTGATTTACACTCAGACCCTCTCAGGTTTGGGCATATTACAAGAAACCCCCTGTTGTTTCAAAAATTACAGGGACACCCCCTCAGGTTTCGGCATTTTACAAGAAACCCCTTACGGCGTTAAAAACATACGGAATTTGATGACGTCAGAATATATGGCCAATATTAACATCCATGGTCATTTTTTCAAATATGATCGTTTGCTATAAGTAACTCCCTGAAGTTATTGTAATCTTTCAAATACACCCACTATGCTATAATATTATTACATAGACACCCCATGTAGGTATATTTAGCCAGGGATAAATTTGGAAAATCAAAAAAAAATTGTTGACGTCATCAAATTCCGTCTGTTTTAACGCTGTAAGGGGTTTCTTGTAAAATGCCCAAACCTGAGGGGGTGTCCCTGTAATTTTTGAAACAACAGGGGGTTTCTTGTAATATGCCCAAACCTGAGGGGGTCTGAGTGTAAATCACCCTTATTTTTATTATTCCCAAATCGGTTTGCGTATTATTATCCATTATTAATATTGTTATTTATTATTTATTTATTTATTTATTATTGTTTAATTTTTATTATTATTGCTATTATTATTATTATTATTATTATTATTATTATTATTATTATTATTATTATTAAGTGAGAGTGGGGAAAATGAGAATTTGAATTAAATAGAATTGATAGATTGAGTCATTTGAGATGACTTATAAAAAGGAAAGGGGAAGCTGGACTTGGAATCTGAGGGGAAGCTGGACTGAGCTGAGGAAAAGCTGGACTTAGGCTGAGGAGTCACTGGAGATGGCCTTACATAACTAGTAGGCATCGATCGAGGCCTAGACAAACTAGACAAGGGCCTTGGCCCTCCACTTTAGATGGGCTTCAAATTACATGTAGTTCAATTTTTTTTAATATAAATTTTAAAAAATCTTTATTTTTATTTTTATTTTATATCTTAATAAATGACATAAGTTTTATATATTTTACAGAAAAATAAATATATATATATCAATCAGTATATATCCATTATGATGAACTTTTGAAGCCTTTTCATATCATAGTTATATGATTCTTAAAGATTTATTAATACATTAAATCTATTAATTAAACAAATAAAAATTAACTTGCTACTACCATGATTTTATAATAGAATAATATTTATGATTTAGTTGACAATTATTTATAAAGAAAAAAAAAGATATAGGTGACAATTTTTTTATACTAAAACAAAATTTTCAAAGCCTAAGTTAAGTTTTATGGCTGACTTCGGAACAAGAAATATTAAGTTAATTGATTGATTTATTTAGAAAAAAATGTTACAAATATCAAAATTAAAATTTAATCAATATTTTTGTACTCAAGATTCAAGAAAAATAAATTTTGTATAGGGTATAGTATTTTTTTATAGCAATACACAACGTTTTCCGTACAGTATCTGGTAATTTTTCCATGATTCGAGCGCATTTATGGATATTTTTTTCTCTGACGTGGCTCTCCCTCTATCTCTAACAAAATATCTTCTTTCACTTTTTCATCACACTCCACGTAATACCTTTCTCTAACCAGCGCCCCCATCTGAACCCTTCATTCCAAAATCTAGACGCTCATCACCAAGCCAAGTGTTCAGGCGCATTTTAGCACCGCCTCTGCAGACTGCATAAGCGCCATTAAAATATCACAAGCTTTTTGTTTTTTCTTCCTTTTTTCTAAACGGAGCTTTCGACGAAAGACGAAGAAACAAACTATATTACGTGAAGACTTTCCATAGACCGGAGGGTGTGTGCTAACGTGTGCGAAATCGGTGGGAGCCATTGGATTTAGATTTTTTTTTTCTTTTCCATTTTTTTTGCTTTATTTTACTGTTTGCGGGACTTCCTTGTGAAAATTGAAATTCGTTAATAGCTTGCGCAGCAGTAACTCCAATCATCGCTTTACATTTAGATATTTTTTTCTAGTCAAGCTTTTTGAATATTTTGTGGTGCAATAATGGAGTTTCTTTAGTTGATTATTTGGATCCCTAAATTTAAAAATTGGAATTATATTAGGGGTGGAAGGTTATGAGGAAGAGTAAGACAGTGACTTTATTAGGAAATCTAATTTTGTATTGCTATTATTTTTTAGGGGTGATGGAGAAGAGTTAGTATAGGGTTTTTATTTGCAATCCTAATTTTGTAATAGGAATTAGTTTAGGGGTAGGGTTGTGATAGAGAGGATTAAGATAGAGGTTTTATTTGTAACCAGGATTAGTTTTGAGGGGCATGGAGAAAAGTGAGATAGGGAAGACTGGGGATGGGTTCATTGATAGGAGTAAGGTGAGGATTTTGTTATGTGATAATGATGAGAAAAGTTGTGAAGAGGTATTTACACTTTTGTGTAAATGTTCTTATCAAGGTACCATTTTTATTGTTTATTTTTCTTCTTTGATTGCTATATAGCTCATGACTCAAGATTGTTTTTCTTATACATGAATGTGAATTGCTCTTATTTTCCAGTGACTTCTGTGAAGTCGCCAAGACAGGTTATTGATGCACTCAATGCTGATGGGCCTGATATCGATATTATTCTTTCTGAACTTGACCTTCCAATGGCCAAAGGATTCAAAATGTTAAAATATATCATGAGGGACAAAGAGTTACGACGTATTCCCGTGATCAGTAAGCATAGGTTTTGTTTAGTTATTTTTGAATTGTTTAAGTTGTAGTTGAGATTTTAATTGTCATTCTTGTTGCTGTTTTCTAGTGATGTCTGCTCAAGATGAGGTCTCAATTGTAGTCAAGTGCCTAAAATTTGGAGCAGCTGACTATCTCGTGAAGCCATTACGTACCAACGAGCTACTGAACTTGTGGACTCACATGTGGAGAAGAAGGCGAATGGCATGTACACTTTCATATTATTTAAATAGTTTGTTTTCAAAATCCACAAATTTTCCCTGGTTTTTGGTTGAGAGTTATTCTTAGCAATCTTTTAAAATATAGGATAGCATAGACTTATGCAGGCATTTGGAAAGAACTGCAGAGCTATTTTCTAAGGTTTTTTATCCAGTACGTAAAATTTGTAATGTACTATTTTCTAGTCCTCTAAGATAAAAAAAATCACAAGCCCTCCATCCAGAAAAAAGAATTTGTACTTACAATTGGCATGGAGTTTTAAATGAGTGATGAAAATGAGAATTTTCGTGTCTTTACAGTTTGAGTGTCAAATTATTGGTCCAAATTTGGTTTCTGCCACATTATTACTTTCAATAAGAGTAGCTATAAATGTAAATTGCTATTTTGGAAAATGGAATGTCAGTATTTTGGTATTCCAAAAAGAGTACAAGAGCTTTCATGGTTGGTTGTTATTAGTATATTGTGTTTCTGAAGTTTCCTTGAAGCAAAGATTCCTTTACTGGACCATATCAAATTTCCTACCTGGAGTGCTGCCCATGTGTAATGGAAAAATTTCTTCGTTGTATACTAGTCATATTATTACTTGCTCTTTTCATTTTTCTGTAGTAATTGTGTATCTACTTATTTTTTCATCGACAGCTTGGACTAGCAGAGAAGAACATTGTAAATTATGATATTGATCTGGTTGTATCAGACCCTAGTGATGCCAATACCAACAGCACGACTTTATTTTCAGATGATACAGATGACAGGTCTAGAAAGGGTACCAACCTAGAGATGTGTGTCTCAACCCATCACGATGACGAGGTTAGCTGATCTTGCAGATTAAATATTGATTCAATAAATTATAGATGTATTATGTATATATTCTTTTCTTTTAAGCTATTCAGCATTCACACTATTTTCAATTTTTTTTGAGAATGATAGATAAAATTGCATCCATGATATGGATAAATTGTATGTTTGTCCTTTTGTGTACGTGGATGTATTTCTACCAATGCTGATAATGCTCACACGACTATTTATGAGTCAAACTTGCAGCAGTACATTTCCTTTTTTTGGTAAGGAAGCATTTTAAGCATATCTGGCTTATAAAGGCCAAATATTAATGCACTATGGTTCTAAAATATTTTACAAGCCCATATGCCACATCAGTGTTGGCTCCGTTTTAAGTCTCAAGCGAAACACATTCTATTGCAACTTTTAACCTCAGAAAATTGTTGCATATAGAATTTAGTTTCACCTTCTTTAAAAATTGTTTTAAATTTAAAACAAACAGGAAAAATAGCTTTGAGGTGAGCAATAAGCAAGCAAGCTTTAGAAGCTCATTGGGATGTTTATATTGGAAGTTGAAATTTTTGTACTGGACTTGTTCAACTCATGATATTGTTCCTTAGTTGATGAAGAGTTTGTCAATATATTTGTTAACATTTTGCAGTGACAGCTGAGGATTACAACTCTTCCTGTGATGTTTATCTTTAACTGATATTTGCTCTATTTGCTTATATTATGTCCCTCCATCTATTTTCAGACTAATGCCACTACTACTGCTGCTCCTATAGAGAATGCCATTTGGGCCTCTTCAAAGTGTAAGCCTGATGTGCCAGGAATAAGTGACAGACGACATGGTAAGTGGATCTCATTATTTAGTCAATTGCAACTCACTATAGAAATTTAACTTACTCATCTGATTTTTCTATGAATGTTGAAAGAGTTATTGTGCTTTGACCATTTACATGAGTTATAAGCTGGAAGCTGGTTTCGGAATGCAGTGTCGGCTATATCCTTATACTTGAAAAGTTGTGGAGCTTTTTGGTGTTAATAATTTGTATATACCTATGTTCTTGCTGGACATTGGTAGTGTTTTGGTGCATGATATACTAGTAGTCCAATTAAATTGCAGCCTTGCCTGATTATAATTTCCTTGGATACCACATATACTAAGAAACAATTTTAAATATGATTTGTCCATCATCCCTTGGATATGGTCAAATATCTTAGACTAGAAAATGAAAAATTACAAACACTCTATTTTACTAACAGGCCCAGTACAGCAGCCAGATCCGCTTAGGTCCTCGGGGGTTTGTGGGGGGGAGGGGGACCTTGATTGAGCTAAAACGAGTTTAAAGCCATATTTGTGTAGCAATAACCCATTTTTCAAAAAATATGATTTACAACATAAAAACTTTAACTAAGTGAAAAACTCTAAGAGGGGGGGGGGGGGGGGGGACCTTGATTGAGCTAAAACGAGTTTTAAAGCCATATTTGTGTAGCAATAACCCATTTTTCAAAATATGATTTACCAAATCAACATAAAAACTTTTAACTAAGTGAAAAACTCTAGCCTTTATGTGAAGAAGATTGGGGTATGCCTTCTACTGTAGCAATGAATCGCTTATTGTGACTTCAAAAAAGAAAATTCTTTTTGCAGGGGATTGCCTACTTGAACCTCGCTTCTTTCGCGCTTAGTTCGGATTTGCCAGATTTCAATGATGGTCCCACTGATTTTTATTTCCAAATTAATATTATTTTATCAAGTTTCTGCTGATAATTCTTTCACATTTCATTGCAATTTAAATCTTAGTATGATTTTTTTTTTTACCACTTTTCTTGTTCATTAATTTTGTGTGTGACAATGAAAATCATGAGTTGATTTCTTTTGGATGCACCTTGTGTTATTTCCAGCAATGCATTCAATCTTGGAAATACTAACTGCTAATCTACTCAGTTCTGTAGATGTCATGTATCATCGTCTAAGTGAGCTTTTAATATGTTTCCAGGAACAATTTCACCATTTACAAAGAAGAGTGAACTGAAGATAGGCGAGTCTTCAGCCTTTTTCACATATGTCAAATCGAGCACACCCAAGAGCAACAAGCAAGCGTCTTCTTCTCTTCATGTAAATGAACCCCGTCATAATTTTTTGGAGAATCCTCCCACAGAGAGTAGTGCCGACATTCGAGAACAAGATAACCAATCACAGGCAGATGACCATTATAGCAGTAACACCATTCATGATTCTTTTTCTATAGAGAGGTCCTATACCACCCCCTCTGTAGCAATAGACATATCCCAACAGAGAAATATGAATTCAAGCACCCACTCTCCCAGTGCACATAGTACCTATCCTTATTACATGCCTGGGGTATTGAGTCAAGCAACAATGCAATCAACACCTATGTATCACACAAACCATGCTAATCCTACTATGTTGCCACAGTATAATAATATACCCCTGTGTCCTCCTCCTCCTCATGTCCCTATGATGGCACCCTACCCTTATTACCCATTTGGCATATGCTTACAACCAGGCCAAATGCCCTCGCCAAATCCATGGCAATCATTTGGGAATTCTTCGTCCAATGAGGGGAATTTGAATTTGAGCAAAGTTGATCGCAGGGAGGCAGCTCTGATGAAGTTCAGGCAGAAGCGAAAGGAACGCTGTTTTGACAAGAAGATTAGGTATGTCAATCGAAAGAAACTAGCAGAACGCAGACCTCGTGTCAGGGGTCAGTTTGTGAGGAAGGTGAATGGCGTTAATGTAGATCTCAATGGACAACCAGAAGATGATGAGGAAGAAGAGGAATACTATGATGAGGAAGATCAATCTGCTAATATGGATTTTTCTACTGAGGATGATGCTTCATTCTGCCTTAAATGAACTTTCTATTTATTCAGGTATATATATCTACGACGTTTTTTCTTGCCATTATGTACACCACTCAAAATAAACTGCTGTGTGTTTTTGCATATTTTTCCAAGATGCAGTGTACAAGTAGCATGTGGATCTAATTGATAGAAGTTGGGTTAATATACATACAAGGTGTTGAATTGATTTCTTACAAACAGAAGGGACTTTATAATGTTTTGAAGGACTAGAGAGCTGTTCATAGAGATTTTTCACGAGGCGTGGCAGGGGACTTGTTTCGCTATGTATGTCAATTCTCCCGACCTGTATCCTGTGTATTAAACCTTGAACTCTTTTAAAGGATAAAAATAAAATTGAATATACTTGCACATTTTGCTGAAAACCTGTGACATCTTTCACGAGAAGCTTTATTATTTTATTATGATGTGGTTAGAACTATAATATGGTTGCTTCTGATAGTATTAAGAAACGTTGTATTATAAAGATATTTTTTATTTACATTATGATTTGAATGCTATAGGAAATTCGTATACTTATATACAACAATTATGCCTTGAAAGGCTTCAGCAGGACTGATAACATGATTTGTTAAATATGGTAATTTCTAACGAATTTTTGTAATAATAGTTGTACTGTATGTACATGCTGACATACAGGTCTGGTTTAAGCTTGTAGTCTAGGATACTATTGGTTTGGGGGATGAGATTAGAACCTATTAGATTATAATGTTGTGCTTAGTACGTAGAGAAATATTTTCTGGAAGATTAGATTATAGTAGTAAAAATAGTGTCTTTGTTACCGATTTTCTTTTCATTTCATTGTGTCCTTTTCTTCGTCTTGTCTTCTTCAAGAAATGCCCGTCTCCATTAGTAAAATGCATTCGATTGGAGGCCATTCTTCTTGTCTTAAAGCTGCATCACCGACCTCAACTAGATATGTGGCCCTGGTCTAGAGCTACCAACATGAGTTGGTAAGAGGCTAAGGAGAAGGGGCACTCCCGATTGAATTGATGGCGGTGTTGCGGTTCTTGATCAGGTCTCGAAGTGAGGCACCGCCTCTGATGGGAACAGTTTGGTTAAAAATAAATAGGGTTTGATTTTTGGGTTAAATGAGTGATAACGGGAATTTGGTGCTTGGTTATTGCTTATTGGCGTAATAGTGTACAACCCTAAGACTGACCAACTTGGTTCAGAATCGTGGCTCTGTGATGAACCTCCTAGGAAGGTACTCGATCGTGATTGTCCGTCTTCAAATTGGCATGCTAGGTTTTGTGGTTATTCTTGTTTACGTTTCTTCAATAGCAGGTACGAGATGCACATTAGTCATAACCATATGACCCATAAATAAGAAATAAATGGATCGAAGAGATCTTGGAGACCAAATTTAAAGAGAAAAAAAACCCTTAATTCATACGTTCATTTTTAACATTAAGTCATAATGGATTCTACCTGTCCAGGCATATAATTTAGGATGTGCCATGACCTATGGTGGTCCCATACCCCTTATGCCTAAGTCGGTATAAACCCATACCACTATAGCTCGGGAAGAAGATCATGTGGGTCTATTTGGATGGGTTTTGATTCGGTTTTGGGTCTCGGTTTAAAAAAAATGATTTGGGTGGTTTCAATGAAACCTTTGAGACCTCATTTGGATGAGTTTTGACTGTTGGATTTTGTTGTTTGAATAAGTTGAAACCCCAATTAGATTGGGTTTGGATGTTGGGGTTTAGGGGAAAAAGTAAGTGGTATGTGTCAAATCAATGTTTTTTTTAGTGAGGTTTGGGGGAAAAGTAGGTGGTAAGTGTCAAATCAATGTTTTATAGGTTTGAAAAGTTTGAGTGTGAATTTCTGAATATGTTTTTTATGGTTTTATGGGTATGACGGAAACTCATTTGAACTCGGTCTCGCGAAACCCACGAGATCGGGCCAAACCCATCCACATACACCCTGTGTGTGGTCTTCTTTGCAGGCTGCGACGTTTTCCGAACCTCGATAACCTAAGAAGAAAAGTAGATCACTGCTCCCTGGGGACAGGGGTATGGAGGTAAGTGCTCGGGGGTGGGTGGGTGAGTATGGGGGTGGAGTAGGGATTGTTCATTTTCCTTTTAGATTAGTTTTTAAAATTAAATGGTGGAACTGAGATATTATGCTATATATGTGAATTTAAAATTATCTTTTCAACCAAAAGTTCGATCTCCAATTGTAATTTTGTGCGAGTGAATAACATTGCATGTCCCAAGGAGGCACTACTTTTTTATTATGAAGTATTTTTTTTTTTTATTACAATGAGTTAAGTTGTCCAATATAAACATTTTTTAGGAAATATTTGACAAAAACAAATAATAAGGTTTATGATTTTATCTTTGATATGTCTTTTGGGTTTAATGCATTTGCAAACACTAGTTTCAATTTACATTAGACTTTTACTAATGAATTTTTGTTTTCTTTGAATTCTAATATTCATTTATTTGGGCATGGTAGATAAATCACATTTTTTTTTTATATTAATTTAGTACATCATATGATCTCATATTGGAAAGTATCTTCTTTCCAATTGTATAAGTTACCATGTTTCTTAATCGGTTAATGAATGAAAAAGACAAAACATTATTGCAGAATACTTGGGATAAATTTTCCGATTGTATAAGTTACTACGTTTCTTAATCGGTTAATGAATGAAAAAGACAAAACATTATTGCAAAATACTTAGGGCAAATCCAATGCAAGTAAGTAAATGGGGATGCAAAGCTTTAACTTCCTATTTGCATATATTTTTTTGTACTTTTTCCACTGTTGTACTTTTTCCACTTCAATGGGGATAAGAAAAATGAGATATATTTTACGCAGGCCCGGCCTTGTAGCTAGTCCAACTAGGCAAGTGCCTAGGGCCCCATTCACTTGGGGCCCCCAACCCATATATGCATGTATGTATATTAATTCACCAAGTCCAGCCCAAAATGAAAAGAAAAAAAATATTAGCCCAACAAACTATACTCTGCCGACTGCGCCAACTCTCAATTTAAGCCACTTTATTCTTTTTTAATTGCAAATAATGATGTTACATTATCACATGAAAAATCTTTTAGAGTTGAGTATTTTTTTTATATATTCTAGATCGAGTTATTTTTTTTTATTAAAATTAGATTTGAACAATTTAAGAATTACGCAAATATTTTTGGATTTTTATTGGATGTTACAACTCTAAAGTCTTTAGATGATAAAACTTTGAAAGGACGTTGTATCAATATTGAAAATTCTTTAAAACATAACTTAATATCATACATAGATGGTTCTGATTTATATTATGAACTAAGAGTTTTATCAAAAGTTGTCTTCCCATATATGTAAGCCAATCGATGTTCTTGATATAAAAGTATTTGATTCTTATCCTAATATGTGTATTTGCTATAGAATAATATTCACTATACCTGTAACGGTTGCTTCTTCTGAAAGAAGTTTTTCAAAATTAAAATTGATAAAGACCTATTTATGATCAACTAAGTCACAAGAAAGATTAAGTGATTTGGTTATTTTATCTATAGAACAAGATATGTTAGATAAACTAATTTGGCATCTAGTAAAGTAAGAAAAGTAAATTTTACATAATTTTTTCTTACAATATAGGGCCCCAATTTTTAACTTCGCCTAGGGCCCCGAGAAGTCTAGGGCCGGCCCTGATTTTACGTATTCAATTTTAGGATCCTATATTTACAAACTTTGGAGGAGAGAGAAATAAGGATGAAAAAGTTGGAGGAAATGAATAGTAAGTAAGATTGTAATATTATTATTTATAGTCATTTCATATTTACACATGCATTGAAGTGAAATATTTTTTTTTGGGTATGCAAAATACTATTTGAATTTCTATAATCATTTTGCTTTTACATTCTCGCATTTAACTTGCCCTTATTAATTAAACTATTGCTTAATAAACTCACAATTTTTTAATTCTTGCATTTGACTTGCCCGTATTAATTAAACTATTGCTTATTAAATCACAATTTTTGTGGTAGATCCGATCTCAGTTTGTGTTTATCATTTTGGCAAACAATGAACACATTTATGTAGTGTACTTGTTTAGTTACTTTTTTAATCACCAAGCCTAATGATGATTATAATTTTCCCTTTTTTTTTTTGGGAGACATATATGGGCCTGTATGTTTGGCGTTTCCCAGATTTTTTTCGTGTTTGGTAAATACCAAACAAACATGTTTTCTATTTTCCGAAATAAATTTTTCATCCATTAATTTTCTAAAACTACTCTCTCAAAAGCCAAACAAACAACAATTTTCTTATCTCTAAACAAAACCTATACAAACTATACTTTGATTTGACATAAAGTAACCTATCTCTTACACAATTTATCTCACATAACAAACATGATTTGGCATAAAGTTTTACACATCTTACACCTACAACCCAACTCTTCCAAAAAGACCTACACCTACTTTATTTCTCAAACCACCCTTTCAAAATCGAAACAAACAACATTATGCAAATCGAGATTATTTCACAAACCTCCACTACTCTCCCAAACTACTTTCCCAAACGCCAAACAAACAGGCACATAATTTTCCTGGAACCAACTTGAATACTAGAAGTAGAAAAGCTTGCAAAAGGAAGTACAGCTACTAATTTCAAAGTAATTGATTGCATCATTAATTTTTCTAATGGTAAAATGTGAAGACAAGTGAATCTACTTGAGACAGAATCGTTGATCCACGCCGTAAAGAGAGGGACTGTTCCCTTCATCAAACATTATTCAATTTCACTTTTTATTCAAATTAAAAATTTCAAACAAATCACAGTCGGTGCTTTTCTTCTTCCTCTTCTTCAGTTCTCCTTCTCTACGCTATTCTCCAAACATAAAGAGAGGGGGAGCGTGAAAATCGTATCACTGTCTATTATTTGAGCTCATGGGTTCAGAAAACACGGTTTCAGCTCAAAAGCGAACACTTCCTATGAGCGTTAGTCGTGGACGAGCCGCCGCCGTCGTACCTCGGGGGCGGCAGATCCAGAAAACCTTCAACAACATCAAAATCACCATCCTCTGCGGCTTCGTCACAATCCTCGTACTTCGCGGCACAATCGGCCTAGGAAACCTTGTTTCATCCGAAGCCGAAGCAGAGAACAACCACATCATCCAGGAAACCAATCGGATCCTCGCCGAGATCCGATCCGACAGTGACCCGACCGACCCGGACGAACAAGCCGAGGAGTTTTTCAGCCTTAATGCCACCTACAGTCTAGGTCCTAAAATTAGCACGTGGGATGAAGATCGAAAGACGTGGCTCGAGAAAAACCCTAATTTTCCTAGTTACGTTAATGGAAAGCCTAGGATTTTGCTTGTCACGGGATCGCAGCCTAATCCGTGTGATAATGCTATTGGGGATCATTACTTGTTGAAAGGTGTGAAGAATAAGATTGATTATTGTAGGATTCATGGTATTGAGATTGTGTATAATATGGCTCATTTGGACAAGGAATTGGCAGGGTACTGGGCCAAATTGCCATTAATTCGTCGATTGATGTTGTCACATCCGGAAGTCGAGTGGATTTGGTGGATGGATAGTGATGCTTTGTTTACTGATATGACATTTGAGATGCCTGTTTTCAAGTATAAGGACTATAACATGGTTATCCATGGTTATCCCGATTTATTATTTGATCAAAAGTCGTGGATTGCATTGAACACAGGTAGTTTCTTATTCAGAAACTGCCAGTGGTCATTAGATTTATTGGATGCGTGGGCCCCCATGGGACCTAAGGGTCCTGTTCGTGAGGAGGCAGGGAAGATCTTGACAGCCAATTTGAAGGGTCGTCCAGCTTTCGAGGCAGATGATCAGTCGGCATTGATATACTTGCTGATCTCAGAGAAGGATAAGTGGATGAATAAGGTTTTTGTGGAGAATGCATTTTATTTGCACGGGTTTTGGGAGGGGTTGGTTGATCGTTATGAGGAGATGATTGAGAAGTATCATCCGGGGTTGGGTGACGAGAGATGGCCATTCGTGACACATTTTGTGGGTTGCAAGCCATGTGGGAGCTATGGGGATTACCCAGTTGAGAGGTGTTTGAAGAGTATGGAGAGAGCTTTTAACTTTGCAGATAATCAAGTTCTTAACTTGTATGGGTTTAGGCATAGGGGCTTAGTTAGCCCAAATATAAAGAGGATAAGGAACGAGACTGTTACTCCTTTGGTGAATGTAGATCAATTTGATATTCGACATTCACTGCACCACAGCATTGGATCTAGGAGCTAGCTGTGAGCAACACTATGTAGGTAATGTTGTTTACATGTTGGATTTAAGTTTGGCAATTATCCACTCTATAGTTAAATCGACTACCAAATTTAGTTTCCCTGAATTTGCTTGATTAAGTTCTATCTACCAACGTTTTTGGTAATCGCAGCACGACTTTACTCAATTAAGGTATCTGAACACATCGTTTAGTATTCTGTTTTGTTTAACACTATCATCCTTGACATTTATTTATTACTTGCCTCAGCCTGTCTAAAAATGCTGATTCAATGAAAAGGCTGCACTATCACGCATATTGGTTATGCATTAAATCTGTGATCTAAATGCACTATCACACATAATGCTTAAATATACACTACTGAACAATTTCTGTCCATTCTGTTTCTGTGTTTTGTAGCTTGTCTACTGTGGTATCTAGAATATATCTAAGCACTGCAGTATTGCTAATAAGAGAGATTACAATAATAATCAAATGGTAGAACTAAGAAAAGTTTAGCTGCAGTTTATTTTTTATATGATGATGATTGAGGTAGAAGGTCTTCTAAGCATCAGTATATGTTGTTATGGGACATGGCTTTAGTTTCAAAAGGAAAAAGGTTATATTATATGCCATATAAGCATAACAATAGCCTGCACATGTGTTCATTTTTAACAATTATGTATATGTTATGGGATATGGGTTTAGTTTTCATATAACGATGGTGTGGTTGCTCTTGCTTTTACACAGTGGTTGTTCTGAACCATGTATCTATCTTCTTATAAGTTGTTTTAGTCTCCCTTTTTTTTGGTGGTAATATAACTATTACTGCCGGTTTTAGTCGAATTATTTGTATGAATTTAGTTTTTGACTTTTTTTTTGTTGATTTGAAGGTTTCTCAATAAGCAGTAAGGTTGATAGAAGGTTTTATTTTTGCAGATTATGCTATTTCGTTCAGAAGGGGTGGATCAAAGAAGTTGTAAGTTCATTTATACGAAGGAAGTCATGTTCTGAGTTGTTCTCAACACTCCCATCTTGATGTACTAATTGTTCAGAAAACATGGAAGTGAACAATTTTTTATTTTTTTTGTTTCTTTTCAAAATTTGTTCTTTTCTCATAGCTACTCAGAATAGGAGCAGATGTTTTAGCATTTTCATTCATATAAAAATACTGTGAGGTTAAAGAAAGAAGCAAGACTGGTCCCAAGCTTCAGGAGTGAACAAGATGATTAGGATTGCTATAGTGTTTTTCTGCAATTTTCATACTTGGGCTGGCAAATGTAAGAACAATTGTACTATGCAATTTGTGAAATATTTTCAGTCACGTCCCATTGAGACTGGGCAAAATCGATATCTATCTAATTTCACACGAAACTCAGGTCCTACTTATCTCCTTGAACAACCCTTAAATCCCTCATAGTACTTATTATTATAGTCTATCAATTTCTATAAATGTTATTGATCTGACGTTTATTACCTTACTTTTTCCCCTGTTCTCGACATTCAAACTCAATCCTAATCATATCTTAATGTTTCAAAACCACCAAAACCTAACATCTAAACTCAAACCAAAATCGTGTTTCAATGGTTCGCCTAAACAATCACAATTTTTCTGAAACCAAAATCTAGTAAGACAGGGTTAAAACATACTCATACCCATATAGACCCTTAGGATTTCTGCCTCGGGAATAACAGTAAACCCGAACCACTCCGTGCTTCACAACCAAAAACTTTAGATCGGAAAACATACTGCCAGGCTTCTGTATTACATAATTTTTCATTAAGAAGAATTAAATAAACAGAATAAAGTAACAAGGCTTGTAGAACAATCACATTTGCACATCATCATCAAATGTAATTCTATGTAGGTATTTATCACTCAAATATTTATTTATGATATTTACTGTAGAAACGAGTGAGAGACAATTTGGTTAAAGTGTTTTGAGCTTCTCTCTAGTTCTTCTAGATAGAATAGGAACAAAAAGCAACACGCTTTCTAAAATGAATAAATAGGAGTATTGTAAGATTCTATGAATTATCCTTGAACATTGCATCCGCCGGATCTTTGTCTAAGTAGTGGGAACTTTATGAAGTCCCAGTAACACTTGATTCATCCGCGATATTTGATCCAAGAGTTGATTGATTTTCTACAAGTGTAAAAAAAAAAAAAAATTTACCATCAAAATTAAGCACTGCAAAAGTGCGAGTAATTTTTTCAAAAAATCTTTGTGGGCATTTTCACAAACACTTAGTAAACAGTGAGTCCAAACCTACCTCATCTTTCTCATTGATGATGCGAACAAGCCGAACCCTGCTCTCTTCTCCAATCCTCAATCGCCATCGCTTTCTCAAATAAAGAAAAGCTATCATCACCACAGTAAACGCTGCCCCTGATCGAAAAGTCAAAGATGCCCCTAGCGAGGTTGCAATGTTACTCCGTACGAATCGCAAACACAAATTGACTTTGGAAAGCAGTATCTCCGCCCACGAGTCAAATCGCCTCGACACGTCAGCCGTCGACCTAGCTTTGGGGCTTGAAAACAGAATGGAATCCGATGGAGAAAACGTGGACGATGAGTTTGAATTTGAATCCGAATCAAAACCCAAATCCGAATCAGAAAATGAATTTTCCTGTTTATCGATGTGGATGGGAGTTGGGTTTAGGGGGGAAATGCGAAGATTTTCGTGGTTTGAGGGAGGGAATATGTTGTGGTTATGTTGTCAGTTAGTGATGGAAACCATTGACCACGGCGGCAAAACGACGTCGTCAGGTGAGGGTAGCTGAATTTTGAGAGGCTGCTGCT
Organism: Penstemon davidsonii; assembly: GCA_034814905.1. Taxonomy (NCBI): domain Eukaryota; kingdom Viridiplantae; phylum Streptophyta; class Magnoliopsida; order Lamiales; family Plantaginaceae; genus Penstemon; species Penstemon davidsonii. The sequence continues at coordinate 30,236,209 of JAYDYQ010002533.1, read as the reverse complement.
CTACAATTTCTTGTGAATCAACCACCACCAGGTCCACCACCATTGTCGCCGAACAAACAGTTGAGTGGAGACTGGGGAGTGGTGTTGACTGAGTTTTCTGTAATATTTTATTACCCGTGGGCTTCAGTTAATATAATCATGGCGAAATTTCAATTTAAATCGAGTTTCACCATATTCATTAATACAACAAATCAAGTTCTATACACTTTTTTTAACTATATGTAAAAGCTATTGAAATAAATCACTTTTTATTTAATCCTCCGTAAAAGCCAAAAAAAAAGATGTCTCGGGAACTCAGGCTGTATATAGATCTAGTTTGCATTGGTTTGGTTTCATTCAAACCGGATCAAACCTCATCAAATAAAGAGTTTGAAGAGGTCTCAGGCGAAACTTCAAGTTTCATACAAATCGAAACCTACACAATCCTACTTGAACCTATAAAGTCATTGATTTGATACCTGTCATCTATTTTTTGCACACAAAGTTATTGATTTGACATTCACCACTTATTTTTCTCCTCCAAACCCCAACAACCTAATCTCAATCCAAGTCATATCTCAAAGTTTCAAAATCTACTAACTATTATTTAATTATATTTTACAATCTCAATATCCCATTGAAACCAATTATTGAGATCAAACCGAGACCAAACACAGTCAAACTATTTCCATATTAACCCTCTATCTCCAAAGAGAGTACAATTCAAAATCTCAAATCATATTGACTCTAATAAATTGAATCCAAGTTACATCTTGTGCTATTGTGTGTGGGTGGATTCACCATTAATTAGTCGTGACCTTACAACAATTTGTAATTTAATTATAATCAATTAAATTATCTTGAGTTGATTATTCCGGTATGGAGTTTAACGGATTCCTAGTAGCCTCGATTTTATGCATTTTATTATTTATGGTGATTATTTTTATGATTTCACATTTGGGAACTCCTTTCCAAACCATCACCTACATCGGCAAAAAATTATCTGAAAGAATACATAGGAAATTATCTCTTCCCATTACATAGGGTCAATGGATTCTTTATTAACGTTATTAGCCCCACTACGAAATAAAAACGTGAAACTATGTTGACCAATTAGTAGTAGTTGAGCAACACATTAAAGCATAAATGCTCCGCATGAAGTTCACTCTATCATCTCAAGTCAAATGACTAATATACATGCACTACGAACGTGGAAATATACATCTCCGATGAACTCTTAAGATGAGATTCTTCCGGCGAGGATTTGGTGCACTTGATCCCATTAGGCCACCAACTCATATCTATCGATATCCACCATATCGCCCCCATGCAAGAGAGAATGCATAATCGTGCAAGTCTTACCGAACACAGTGATGGCCCGTCTCAGTTGTATTCTACGACTTGAATTGATTTAAAATCTTAAATCATAGTAGAACATATTTCATAGAGGGATGCACCATGTTACATAATTTCAACGATCTAAGGGCTTCATAAAATGGAAATGAATCACATTAAGTGAAGAATGCCAATGCAAACTTTTATTGATTATGAATAAGATTGTGTACAAGAGTAATTACAAGATAATGAATTGGCTTGCAGAGCACTAATTTAACACAATTGTGCGAAAATATGCCAAAAAGCACACCAAAATGATAAAAAGGAACTTTATATGCACGGAAGTGGTAAAAACACGAGTTGGGTGAGCTAAAGGAAAATAGAAGCATTTTGAAGCTAGGAAGAAATTCGTACTCGTGGAAATCAATTAAATATCTTGAACTCATGTGTCGAAGTCCGTAATTTGAAGTAGATAAAGTATGTGTTCTACAATCCCAAGACTAAATGCAATTAGACTCAATGATTTATACTTTAAGGTATATCTGTGATAATTGTGTACATGTTTAGAGTTAACCCATGATAAATGTTACTGTAAATTGCATATCAAGTCAGCATTCCAACCCCATGTAAGACATCATCAAATAGTATTCTCTATTTATTTATTTATTTTTATTTTTTTGAGAAAATCATCAAATTATATTCGATTGTAGTATTGTACATAAAACGTTCAGCAATAATTTTATTCCCTGATGGCGTATAAACTATGAGAAATTCATACTCAATTCCCGGCATCAAATGTGGCTTCTTTTCCTCAATTAATATACCCAAAAAATACAAAGGTCTTCCCTTCTTCTCAAGTTATTTGCAAATGATTAATAATTATATCCTAAATTAAACCCTTTGTTAAGGTCAAATGACAAACAAATTCCTCTTAAAGTCTTAACCATTCCCAGCTGGATACGCGGCTCAAACTTATCTTCTCTAGCTAGCTAAATATAAAACTATATACGATAACATAACTGTTTTTTGGTGCTCAATCATAATTTTCTTTATAAGAACATTGACCTAAATGAAAAAAAAAAATCCATGTGTTTTGCTAAATTATCAAAGACACCCCAGTATTATTTTTATTAGCAAAAAATTTCATTTTAAATTCTTTAGGGGGACTGTTGCCAATTTTCAAAGTTAGCAGAGGTATTATTTTAGGTGAATAAGGGTGTTTTCACATTTTTTGGTGAGGATTTCTTGCAAAATACGTACTCGGGTTTGGGAGGGGTTGTTTTGCTAATAAAAAATAGCACATGGGGTATTTCGGTAATAAAAATAACATAGGGGGGTTTTAGCTAATAAGACAAAATATGAGGGGTATTTTGCAATTTCACTCTAAGAACATTTCTTTGCATTACAAGATTGCACGTTCTTCCCAGAAGAACATGCTTCCAACAACCATTAATATTATTATGAATACGATTATTATTATTCTCTTCTATACCTTGAGCAAGTCTTAATTTACCTACAAACCACTTATCTTCTTCTTCCCCCCTCAAAAAAATTGTTGCATTCCCTTATGTGAACTCCAACATCCATCAGTCCTCCACATTTCCTCTTCCATAATAAACTACACAATCTTAAATGGGAGGAGTAAGTTGTATTGGATCCCTTCTACTTGTCATTTATCTCATTCTACCTTCATCAACATATTTCATCAATGTAGTGTTAGCTGCCTCAACATCTTCTTCATCTTCATTTACGCCTTCCGATAATTATTTGATCAATTGTGGATCACCCGATAACACTATTCTCGATGATGGTCGAACCTTCAAGTCCGATCCTCAATCGGCATCTTACTTATCAACCGATGAAGATATTCTCGCTTCCATTCCTCCTCCTTCTCCTCCTCCTCCTTCTTCTTCTCCTTTATCTCTAACTGCAAGAATATTTCATCGCGAGTCAATGTACAGGTTTCCGATAATCAAGCCTGGCCGGCATTGGATTCGTCTATACTTCTATCCTCTACCTCACCCCTCCTACAATCTCACCTCAGCTACATTTACTGTCACCACTGACGATATCGTTCTGTTACATGGCTTTTCAGTAAAGGACACCACACAAATGGTGTTCAAAGAGTACCTTATCAATATCACCTCTGATAAACTCACCCTCAAGTTTTCCCCTATGAAGAAAACCATTGCTTATGTTAACGCGATCGAGCTTGTTTCAGCCCCCCAAGATCTCATTTCCGATTCCGCCTCTGCTGTTTCCCCTGCTGGTGATTTCAATAACTTGAATACTTACGCACTGGAAGTTTCCTATCGGTTAAACGTTGGAGGGCCATTAGTCACGCCTAATAATGACACGTTGTCGAGGACATGGCTTACAGATGGAAACTTTATGATATTCCCACAAGGTGCTAAAAACGTGTCAGTCCCTACTGACATGATACAATATCCGAATGGTGGGGCCACCCCTTTAATCGCGCCACATTCTGTTTATGCAACCGCCGACCAAATGGCAGATTCCGGAGTAAGTGATCCGAATTTCAACTTGACATGGAAAATGAGTGTTGATCCTAGTTTCTCCTATTTAATAAGACTTCATTTTTGTGATATTGTGAGCATGGGGCTCAATCAGCTTTACTTCAATATTTATATCAATGAAATGATTGGCGCTTTGAGTCTTGACCTTTCGACTCTCACATTGGGTTTAGCTATCCCTTACTACAAAGATTTCGTGCTCAATGCTTCCGCCATTTCTAATGGTAGTGTCATAATTCAAGTTGGGCCGAGTTCCAATATGCAATCAAGTTTGCCTAATGCTATACTAAATGGAATAGAGGTTATGAAACTAAGCAACACAGCTGGCAGCTTAGATGGTTTATTCTCATCTGATGGTACTTACAAAGGTATGAAACACGGGCATAGTGTTGCCATGAAAATCGCGGCTGGTTTTGGTCTAGCTTTGGGTGCAACAGCATTGTTGTTGCTATGGACACGTATTATTGGATGGAAGAAGAGGCCCAATGGATATGAGAAGCAAAAGACGTTCTCCTCGTGGCTGCTTAATTCGAGCCAATGTAGCTTCATGTCTAGCAAGAGTAAGAATACTAGTACTACTTTTTCGAGTATTATAAATCCCGGCCTCAATCTCGGTCGAGCTTTCACTTTTAGCGAACTCCGTGTTGCGACCAAGAATTTTGATGAGAAGGAAGTTGTTGGAGTTGGGGGGTTTGGAAAAGTGTACTTGGGTGAGTTGGAAGGAATGAAACTCGCTATAAAACGAGGAAATCCATCGTCATCTCAGGGGATTAATGAGTTCCAAACCGAGATCCAATTGTTGTCGAAACTAAGACATAGACATCTAGTTTCACTCATTGGGTATTGCGATGAACAGTCGGAAATGATTCTAGTGTACGAGTACATGGCAAATGGTCCTTTTCGCGATCATTTATATGGGTCGAGCTTACCTCCTTTGTCGTGGAGGCAGAGGCTCGAAATTTGCATAGGTGCTGCAAGAGGACTACACTATCTCCACACGGGGTCCACACAAGGGATTATACACCGAGATGTGAAAACAACTAACATTCTTCTAGACGAGAATTTTGTGTCTAAAGTGTCGGATTTCGGTTTGTCTAAAGCGGGACCCGATTCATTGGATCAAACCCACGTCAGCACAGCAGTGAAGGGTAGTTTCGGGTACCTCGATCCTGAGTATTTTAGAAGGCAACAACTGACGGAAAAATCTGACGTGTACTCATTTGGGGTGGTGCTTTTCGAGGTCTTGTGTGCGAGGCCGGCACTCGACCCTGCATTGCCAAGAGAGCAGGTTAATTTGGCGGAGTGGGCTAAGCAACAAAATGCGAAAGGGTCGATTTTGAAGATAATTGATCCTCATATTAGTGGAACAATAAGTAAAGATTCATTGATGAAGTATGTTGAAGCTGCGGAGAAGTGTTTGGCTGAGTATGGTGTAGATAGGCCTTCAATGGGAGATGTTTTGTGGAATTTGGAGTATGCTTTGCAGTTACATGGAGCAGCAGCAGCAGCATCAACTAGTACTAATACTAATACTAATACAAATGCTGATAAAGATGAAGATATTATTAATAATGGTGATGATGATGCTAAGAACAAAAGTAAGGAAACAATTAAAGATGAGATGATTGTTGATATAAGTGATGATTCTGGTGTGGTTGTGGGTTCTCCTATGTTTCTTGGAAATTTTCAAGGAAGATAAAAGAGTTGTATTTTCTGCTGAGATGTTTCTGCGTTTTTTTTTCTCTTTTTAGGTGCAAAGAATTAATAGTGCTTTGGTTCCAATTTTATATTTATGTATTTCTTCATGGTTTGAATTGAAATTCTTCTAAACATTGTTTGAAGCCTATGGTCCAATTATTTTGAATTATTTTCTTCTGATGATAGTAGCATAAGGGCATGCGGTAACGAATTTATTTAGATATGTTTCTTATTTTTATCTCAAAAAAATGTTCTATCTAAAAGAAAGCCCACTACTTTTATATACGTTGTTATGATTTAAATAAATCCCACATGTACTCCCAAATTAAAAATATCCTCTATGCTTGTGTAATCGGGAAAAAAACAACGGTATAATCTTAATTAGTAAAATTTCTCTGTGTTTTTTTTATAAGTACAAACAATTGAAATTCTTTCATAAATCAATAGGAAAGCTATTGTCAATTTTTTAAGTGAACATGGAGCGTTATTCCCAATTTTCAAAGTTAATAGAGAGACTAATGTCCATTTTTTAGGTGAATAGAGGTGTATTTTTTTTTTTGTGGTTCATGCAAAATATGTACTTTGTTTGAAATTTTAATATGGGCTTACATTTAAAAATATTCTGAACTTATCGGATTTGATGATGGTCCGTAAATGTGAGTCGAATTATACTTGTGATAACAAGGCTGTTGAGTCATGCACATTACGTGTTTTAGTGGGTCTAGTAAGGTAGTAAGTGTAGACTCAACGTGACCTGCAATGGGAGTGCCTATCAAGGTTTCAATGTTGCAACTAGGTCCCCTCTGGCTCTATTTATGATACGTAGTTGACATATTCTCTACACCTAAGAATATTGTTAACATGTGTTCGCAGCAATCCCATTGGAAAATTTTGTGCCTCTGGATAAGCGACGAGTATGTATGAGAGGACAATTTAATACTGTTCATTCAATTTCATATTATGATATTATGTCTGATCCGTGATAGTTGTGGAATAATCCTAACATATGTTATCATACTTGATGAGTGAGGTCAAGAATAATGTATTCACATTCATGTAGTTGCCGTCTTATCATTAGAGTTAGCTTGTGGATTTTAGCTAGTTTTAGAAAACGTCTTTTGCATCCCCAATTTTGGGCTAAATATTTTTTCTCTAGCATTGTATTTTATAAATTTTGTAAATAATGAAGCTGAATTTTTTTACGACTCTATGAGTGTTGGTATTTGTCATTTCGTTGATGACTTATACAAATTGCCTTTGTCCATTATACATCACATTTATTCAAAAGTAATTGCATATGTCAAGGATCAATGCCAGTACACTCTTCATTGACTGAAAATTAATAAATGGACCTTTTTTTGGCAAGTCACAATAACAAAAACTTCAAACCGAACTTAAATAATGTATTGTTCGACACTAGTCAACTCATTTACACCCCCACCAACAAAAACTTCACGAAAAATTAAAGATAATATACCATTCCCATATTCACAAAAAGTAGCATAAATAAAAGCAGCAATATTCACATCACTGCTTCATTGTTACTTTTTCTTTTTTCCCTTAGAAAAATTAATGCTAAAAGTTCTAAGTAACATCAAGCCGCATCATGAAAAAAGCACAGAAATCCAAGAAGAGGAACACTGGACCACTAAGCCTCTGCAGATCAAGCAAATACTGGACATCGCTCGTTTTGTAAAGCTGTCGTAAATATTGTCTTTATAAGGACTACATATTCATAAAAAACTGGGAGAAAAAAAAAGGAAAATGATCTGAGTATGTTAGAATAAGAGGACAAGATAAGTATAATACCTGCATTTCAAACTTTACGACATATGGAGGCGGCAAAACTTTTGTGCCATCAATGTAATGGTTGGCATTCATAGTCACACTCTTGGGGTATTGACTCAAAAGGCATTTCATGTTATAATGTCCAATCTTTTTCCACCTAACATTTAGTCCTTGTAAAGCTCCAAGAACCTGGGTCATTATCTCTCGCGGATGTGCTGGAGACTGGTCAAGCATTCAATATGAGAAATTACGAAATCGACATCAAAATATCTTATCATGTTTATGCACTTATTAGAGTTTCATAATTTGAACCTGAAGTCCAACAATCCATTGCTTCTTTCTGGAGTTGTGTGGTAACAAACTCCCACGAAGAGATGTAGCATGTGTTTTAACTTCTGGATAAGGTCCTGTGAAACAAGAATCCTGAAAAGATAAAAAATAAGTTCTGTAAATTATCAGAAGTTACCGTTAAAATAAAAGAAAAAAGTATACTTTGTAAATGGCCACCATGTTTCCGTATCTACATTCTGAAAGTACCATAAACAGTTTGTCGAGCATGAAATTTAAAACCATGGTTTAGCTTCTTAATCCAAATAGTGTACAATCTCAGAGCAATATCAAGATCTCAACATATATTGACTTGACTGATAGTAGCAGCAGAAGATCAAAGATTGGAGCTAAATGGACGACTTTAATACCATGAAAAATAGTCTTCTAAATGACGCTACAAGTCTAAACAGCCTTTCTTTAATAATAGTGAGAGGGGAGAAAAAATATTCAAATTTTATGATAAGTAATGTAACCAACTTTACCCAAAAACTGGCGAAAACACATTAGATATGGGAAATTCTTCATACAAGTGCACCAGGAGAAGGCAAAATTTCAATCAATGCATCAACAAAGTTAAAGTTTCAATCAATTCAAACATACCATAGACTCTTGAAATTCAGCACCTAGATAGCCAGTGGAAATGGGGGACCGGTTGTCCAGTAATAGATAATAAGTAACAGTAGCCTGCAATTTAAGGTGATAATAATTAATATTTAAATTTAAAACAGGTGAAGGGTTAAAGAACTGCAGAAAATGAACTGCATACATCATTTTGTATCCTATTCTGAAGAGATTCAATCAGCTGGCTCATATCAAATCCCATCCTAATAACTTCTTTTACGATTTCCTCATCAGGCTGCAAAGTAAGCAAATTTATTTGAGTAAATGCAAGGGCAAAACCTTTACTGATTAACTAAGTATTTTGTGCAGTTAAGCAAATGAATATGATTTATTTAGCCATATTATATTTATACAATATGCATAAAGAATCATAGGACACACTACACAGGATAGGTAATGCAGTTAAATGGAGATGACAAACAGTGTATTCCATGAAGTTCTCCTAAAAAATACTGAAAAGGGATGGATGTACGAGTAACCAATATTCAGGAGTAGGAAATAGTAAGACATTTCATATGTTTATATCATGGAAGTAACTACATTTCGTAAGTGATAGAACCTATGACTTGCTTTCCAAAACATTTTGCTAACAACTAAGTACCTTTCTTAGATGTTCCATAGCATTAGGTGGAGTGACAGCTAAATAGCGAGGAAGATTAACTTTGAACCAAGGGTGCTGACGAATCTCACTAGTAGTTATCCTCTTCATAGGGTCCACTACCAGCAGTCTTGGAATTAAATCTCGAGCTCCAGGTGACAAATGACTTGGAAGAGTATACATTCCACTCTAAAGATTTTCAACGAATGTATAAAGCTCCGCGACATCAGTGTATCAATATACATATTAAGCTTTAGAAATAGTTTAATTTGCATATACCTTTATCTTCTTGAAGAGGTTGGGAATGTTTTCATCATCAAAAGGAAGAGCACCACATAGAAGAGCATATAAAATAACGCCACAACTCCAAATATCTACCTCAGGTCCAGCATAAAGTTTTCCAGACACAACCTGCATTCAACTCCAATTTATAACTTAGCTTCTAAATTTAATACACTTCTAAACTACAAATTAGTTTTGGTTTAAAACCTCAGGAGCTGCGTAATTTGGGCTGCCGCAACTTGTCTTTAGGAAATGTCCATCCCGCATAATGTTGCTCAAGCCAAAATCAGCTACCTTCACATTGCCTTGGGAATCTAGAAGCAAGTTCTCAGGCTTGAGGTCACGATGAACAACCATGTTCCTGTGACAATACTCCAGAGCTGCAATAATCTGTTCATAATGAAAAAAACCATGTAGTAATTATGTAATAAGTATTAAAAGTCAACAATTTGAAAATGTAGCAAATAGACAATGACAGAGAATTGTACCTGTTGAAAAAAGCCCCGAGCTTCATTCTCTTGTAGCCTGCCCTTTTCAACTATATAATCAAAGAGCTCTCCACGCATCACATACTCCATGACAACATATATGTCTGTCTGTGTCTCTATAACCTCATAGAGGCGTATTACATGTGGATGCACAAATAATCGGCATATTTTAATTTCTCTTTTCACTGCATTATGATCATTAGCAATTAGAAAGTCGCAAATGATCCTTAATAATCTCAATGGAATTTGACCAAAAAGGAATACTGAAATGTGAACAAAATTACACCAAGTTGGATAAAACCAAAAGAGTTACTTTCTTGTCATCAGCAAAGAGCCTTCTAAAAGGTGTTGCTAAAGAGTTAAAGTGGCGAATATATCATAGAGGTTATCATTGAAGCAAACAATTTACCTTTTTCCTCCATGTCAGGGCTTCTCATTCTACGGCGGTTAAGGATTTTAATGGCCACTTTATGCCCTGTCCTAATATGGTCAGCAATTTTTACCTTTCCAAAAGAGCCATGCCCGAGAGTTTTTCCAAGTTTGTAGTTCCTGAGGGGCGATTCGCTCTCCATATTACTGTAGAGGAATAAACTCATCAGTTTGAATAATGAAAGCTAAAAAAAGTACTCCTTACAAATACTAATGCACTGTACTTTACCAAATCATTTCATGGATATGGGCAATAAATATTAAGTTTGACCATTGTTCATGAGATATAACAAACAATGATTTCATTGAGATCTTTATTTTATTTCCTTAATGCTCAGCATCAGTCCCATGATTTCATATATTTTTGGATTTCCCATATCGAGCATAAATTAATCAATGCTTTGTTAAATGACTAGTTTGCTTAGCTCATGAAAGTAATAGTCTGAAGCAGAAACCAATTCAAGTGATTTTCTGAAAGAGCTAAGCAGCAGATCATGCAAGTTTGACATAGATGCCTCTGAAATTTAAGATAGTTTCTCTGACCTTATCAGTGAGAAATAATTTGCTCAAAACAAAACTAGATTTTACTTGTTTAAAAGACTAAAAGTTAGACATAGCATTTAATTAGTCTGTATAAAGTTAAGGTGTATCATAGAACATTTGCCTTAGGGCACATATTAAAGATATACAATGGTTTCTTCTATATGAGCATCGGTTTTTTGGCCCAATTGATCATAAAGGAAGATGCTTCTTATCAACTCCTAAGCAACATAATTTTTGGTAAATTCAGCACAAGGGCAAATTAACTCAAAAGTTTATAATATTAATCTAAGAACACAACATCACTTAAGATATTTTCAGTTTTCTGGAAGAGAAAACAATCACGTTTCTAAAATTTTCTCATTTATCTCCAAGTAAAATCATCATTATTACCCAATTTTGAAAATCTCTAAGATTTATCAAAAAATTAAAACTGCAAGACAAAGGTTCTCTAAGGGAATACATCTATAATCTCTCACTCTTATACCACCAATCAATCAAGCAAAAAACTTCAGTTTGCACAAAATTCAATAGCAAAAATTACATAATTAAAAGCGAATGAATACACACATGTAGAACGAGCTAAGCATGATGATCATCTAATTCAATCACACTAATAAAAGTCTATGCATCTAGAGTTTGACTAGTCGAGCTTTCTACATAAATTCAGACACCGATCATCGAATACACATACAATTAAAAAAATTACTGGAAAAAAAAACGAAATTCTCCAGCATCAAAAAAATTGTACCTGCTAAAGGATTATGATTATACACATGCAAATTTGAGAAGAGATGGTGAGGTTTGAAGGAGAGCGGGGCTTTGGAATTTTAGAAAATAATAATATTTGGGGTATATGTGATAAAATAAAATAATAATTACTAGTAATTGTTGTCTAGTTCTCCAATAACAATTTTCTGAAATAAAAAGGAAATTGAGAAGACAGCGATTGGAGATTTGGATTCTGCAGTTTCGTTTGATGGGCTGAGTCAGCAATTCAAACGGATAGAGCTAACTTCCTGTTCATATTACAATGTTTTGAACCGGACCGTTCGGTTCAACCGAAAATTGATACATATCCGGTCTACAAGTACACAATAAATCATTGAAATAAGGGTGAACCGTCCACAACAGGTCAAAAATCAGCAAACCGATGACCCGGTTTACCGGGTTGACCCGTTGCTTGGTCTTTTATTTAATTTAATTTTAATTTTTTTCCTTGAATTAAAATATTTAAATAAAATTTCAAGGGGAGGGATTTGAACATCTACCACTTAGATGGTCTAAAGTATTGTATTTGTAGCCAGTGGCGTAGCTACCGCCAAGTGAGGGGGTGCAATGACCCACTCAAATTTTCCCCTTTTTAAAGTAAATTATATACATATTAGTGGTAAAAATTAGGTGAAATTACAAAAAAAGTCCCAAATTAATTAAGATTTTGGATTTTCGTCCCAAGATATATCACTTAGTCAAATTCGTTCCGTAATTTTATATTTTTTTGGAATATCGTCTCACTTGCCACATGGATGCTTACGTGTCATGACGTGGTAGATTTTAGCATAAACAATTATATAAAATTGCAGAATTCGTCCCAAACTAATTATAAATTTTGATTTTTCATCCCAGACTATATCAACACACCGACTTTCGTCCCGTAATTGAAATGACATGGGAAAAGAATTTGTTCCAAACTAATTATAAATATTTATTATTTATTAATACAAAAAAATAATGCACAAATTTTTCCTAATGAATTGAGATCTCAAAAGCGCACGAGAATTTAAGAAATCCATACTATTTTTCTCTTAAAAATAATGACATTTTACTTCCATGTGATGCTCATAATGTTCAATTTACCTCCATGTGTTCTGATAATGTGACAGTTTATCCCCCTATGTTGTGATATATGTGGCAATTTACCTCCTATATTATAGCAATTTACCCCCTATGTTTTAAACCCTTTGCATGCCCACTCTCAATTTATGCAATTGAATTACACTCTCCGGTTCAAGGGGATAAAATACTTTTTTAAAATTTCCACAGGGGGTAAATTGCTCATTTTCAAATTACAGGGGGTAAATTGAACATTATGAATATCATAGAAAATAAATTGCCATTAGTCCCTTAAAAAAGTTAAAGAAGAATCGTCATTTTCATTAAATTAAAAATTTAATAATAGACCAAATTCATGCAAAATGACAAATTGTGAGACGAAATTCGGCGAATTAATATAGTTTGGGACGAAAAACCAAAATTTGTAATTAGTTTGGGACAAATTATGCAATCTTGTATAATTGTTCATGCTAAAATTTGCCACGTCTTGACACGTAAGCATCCATGTGGCAAGTGAGACGATATTCAAAAAGAATATAAAATTACGGGACGAATTTGACTAAGTGATATAGTTTGAGACAAAAATCGAAAATCACTGATTAATTTGGGACATTTTATGCAATTGATGAGAGGGACGCATCTCCTACAAAAAAATTAAGAAGGACCAATGTGTCACGTAACATTGATAAGAGGAATGTATCTGCAAAATTGACTCATAAAAGGACCAAAAGTGCTACTCACTCTTCTACTTAACATCTACAATGAACCATTTTGACTATTTCACTACCATTTTGACTATTTCACTATTTCGATCCAAGGTGGTTAGGCCAAGTGGTAGTGACTTACGACTCCCAAAGACGAGACTCAAGTTCGAATCCTACTGGAGACACCACACTGGAGAGGACCTATACCCTTTGCACTCTTCGGTCCGAGCTGTAAATACAGTCTAGTAGGAAAAGTTGGGATTTTGAATTATAATATTTTTTTTAATGAAGAAGATGCTGAATCCTTATTTTTCATGTCACGTGGCCCACATATGGAGGAATTTGGGGCCAATTTTGAAATTGGACCCCAATTGGCACTAAAATTGCCACTGATATTGAAGTTGTGGCACCAAATGTGTAGCCCAAAAAATTTTAGTGTAGAAATGCCAGTGGACTATAGTTGTGGCACCAAAAATGCAATAATCCCATTAGTTAATCGCTTACTTTCACTTTTCCTCTAAGAAAGAATACAGTAACTGCATAAATTATAGAAAATTGTTAATTGTTTGTGTTATAAAATAATATACTAAAGACAGGTAATATTGAAAACAACATAATGAATAATGCTAAGCTCGACTTTCAAGAGGGTATGTGTTGATATCTGGCCACAAGTTAATTAATATGAAATCAATGTCAGCATCTGAAATTGTGTGTGATATACTTTTAAGAAAGTCATTCTTATCGGTTATTGATGCGTGTTTCAACCTTTGATTTCGGGTTTAGAATAGGATTCGATCGGAGTCGTATCTAAAAATGAGTAAGATGTACATCTTTTCTATAAAACAGAGAGACCTAGTCGAATGATTCGACATAGCCTCATTCGACGCCCAAGTCACTAGATATACATGAACTTGAAAGCAATAAATATAACAGTGTTTAGGTAATTGAGTATTAAATGTAAATGGTCATACATTTGACGTATATACATGTAAAAGATATCTTTCGTAGAAAGGAATCCCTGATTCTGGGGCATGATGTTCATGCAAGAAGGAGGATTACATAAAAGTCACTCCCTAAAAGGAAGAGGTTATGATTTATGGTTGGATATGTCCCTGATTAATGTGAATATGGCGTATGGGAGGCCTCGCATGGTACGCGGTCATTATCCTGGTAATGCTTTGTGTAATGAGATCCAAATATATGACTAGCCTTCGTTGTGTGTTCCTTTAGCCTGAACGGATCATACGAGTCGATTGTTGTCCATATGTGATTCCTACATCATTAGTCCCACCCCGGAGTTTGCAAGCTTGAACTGGACTCAGCTCGTCGTTTGGGACCTCCCGAGGTTAGATGGTTCTTCATCTTTAGCCTTTTGATTGGCCTCGATGTCCTAAAATTTTCTATAATCCAGTTCGTTGCTCGAGGGGTAAGGTACGATCCTTTGTTTGATCGTGATGCGAAAGCAAATGATGCGAAAGCAAATGATGGAATCAACCCAATTGTTTACTTTTGAATTTGTGTGTATTCTTTTCTTTGTAGGCGGATGTCACTTATGGCTGGAAAAGACATGTTTCTTGATGTGATATTATACATATTCAAGTTAATTTTATTCAAATTTACGAAAATTATAAATGAAATTAAGTTGACACGTATAATATACATACACTTTTCTAATATAATTTAAAAAAAAAAAACGAGCGCCCAATTTTGAGGCAATATCTTGAAGCGAGTCTCGCCTAATAATTGAAAAAATAATTTCTCATAATTCATTTAACCATAATTAAATTTAACAATAATTGATTATAATAAAAATTAATTTTGACATAATTGTTTTCCCAAAAGCAACATTTTATGGCTTTTGAAATAAGTTAGTACTTGTTTGTTAAGATCTCAATATTAATTATTAGATCACATATCAAACACCACAAAAATCACAATTGATCAAAATACATTTTCGTTTGGGTAAACGAATACCCCCTGAGGTAAGATTAAATTATCCCCTTACCCATAAAAAGTTTCAATCTTGTCCCTAGGGGATTATTTGTAATATATTAATTATAATATCTGATAAATTATAAAATCTAGTAATTATATATTTACCACAAAAGCTTGATAAGATTGTAAAGTTGAACATATTTCAATAAATATTAATTTATTTATTTTTACATATTTATTAACAATATAATTTTTATAATAACAAATTATATATAATTTTAATAATAATATTTTATAAATATAAACATTTTACCTACGCATTTAATTAAATAAATTAATTTTTATATTGTATTGACAAATCTAATTGAAGTTTAATATTATAAACATAAAAAGGTTATTAAAAATTCTTATATTTAATTGAATGTGTAAATAATTTTTTTATTTAAAGTATAATGTTATAAACAATACAAATTAATATATTTAACTAACGAACCGTCAGAGTAAACTCACTCTTAATATACATGAATGGTGTTGTACCAACACTTTACCTGCACGTATAGGAATCATGTAGAAAAGGCACCAATTTTCCAACTAGAAGCAAATACCTAGCTCAGCTACCCAAGTTTTTATCATGATACTAAATTGGGCTTCCCTCCAAATTGACCTAAGATGATGACACATTCGTCCAAAATTCTCAACTAACGCAACACATCCCCTTTAATTAATTGCATCATCATATCATATTTAAAACTTGTATGTATTCATTCATTCACACCAAATTGTTGAACCACCACCAAATCAATCAGTATAAGTTAGTATATACATTCAAGATCGATCACCTTAGGCTTAGATATTATATTTCCAATGGGGAAAACTGCAGTAAGAATCATCAGAAAATCAATCTTTACTTTCCTAAAAAACTATGAATACTTTACTTCAACTCCTGCACTTCTTGCTTTCCCATATGCCATTTCAACTCTTCTTTCACAATCCCTAATCTATCAATCCTCATATCTTTTTTTATTAGTTCAAACTCGTCTGAGGTCTCTTTTTCTTGCTGCAGGATTTCCGGAACTATTTGCACTTGTCGATCTTAAGCTCTCTCAAACCATTCTCACTTTTCTTTTCGCCCTCCCCTTTACCCTTTCGTTTCTCCTTCTCGCAAAGGCCTCCGTAATTAGAGCCCTTGGCCTTGGCCTTGAGTATTATCATAAACCATGGATTTTACTTTTTAAACCTCTTCTCATCACCCAAATTTGCAACTTAATAGTCATCCTTTCAGTAAATGCCACTTTCTTCTGCATTTTAGTTGTTTGTTTTGATGTTTTGCGCCTTTTTTCTCCGGGACTCCTATTTCTCCTTTCGGCAACAGGAGCTGTAGTCTACTCCATTATACTTGCGAATGCTTATATTATGTGCAATTTGGCATTGATATTGTCGGGAATAGATAAACAAGGTGGCTTTATCTCAATTTTCAGGGCATGTGTTCTGATTAGGGGCAGAGTTGCAACTGCGTTATCTCTAGCTGTGCCAATCAACGTGGGCTTGGCTGGAATCGAGGCTTTGTTTCAGTACCGTGTTGTAAGAGCTTATAATCATCGAGCTATGGCTATTAATACACCCATGGTTTTGGAGGGTATTTTCATTGCTTACTTGTATGCTATACTACTTGTTCTTGATACAATTGTTGGCTCTTTATTCTTAGAAAGCTGCAAAAGAACTCATCGAATAGATCAAGAGGATGTTTATTGTCACAAGAGTGAAATTCAAGACAATAAATGTTTGTGTTAAAATTGTTTGTTTTGTTTATAGAACTATAGACAGAGGAGATTAAGTTTGGAAAATTGGTTGGTTAGAAATTCAACCAGAACAGAATGCATAATGTAAGATAGTAATCTCAATATTTTTTCTTCCCTCAGGCTTTTATTATATACTTAAGAGCATGTAGATTTGTAAACAATCTTTCTTTTGCCGAGCTTGTAATGAAAATGTAACATAATGATGTTGGCCACTTCTTTGTAGAGGCTTTTGGTAACGGCAGTATGTTATCTGATCTACCACAAAGGATGAAAACATTGTTAATTGAACATCCTCATATTCTTAACCTAATAGTAAAAGATAAGATTTGATCCAAGTCCAGATCCAGTCAAATGATGCAGTAGAACTGTAATGATCTATACAAGTATAAAATAGCAGGAAAAATATTCATTTTTCCATTAATAAATGGTATATTCTTCAAAAATTGAATATAATAATGAACAGGAGAGAAATTCTAAAACCTAAACCTATTCCTGGGCTACATCACTATCAACTAACAGAGCCTATTTTCTATATACTCTCTACTAATTACTACTTCTATACAACAATAAATTTCACTCAAGGTTCCTCCAGCCCCAATTTTGTATGCTACAACAAAGAATTAGTGTTAATCTAAATACAGTGTTAGTGTGTTCTGTACAAGTGTCATCATACATTCAATCTGATGAAATGCTGCTTCCTTCCCATTTCCTCCAGTGATCTCCTTTCAGAAGCTTATGCCATCATATTCAAACAAATCAACTGTTATGCTTCCAAACAAGAAACGAGCCAAATCCACTTGATCAGCCCTTACCACGTGTGAGAGACATTTCTCTGCTAGCTCGTTTTTCCGAGCTCCAATCCGAGACCATGACTAATCAACTGTTGCAAGTCAACAGTAACAATCTCGACACATGCTGACCGTTAAGAGTCTTTCACGCCTTTTTTTGTTAGATTTATGCCCTTTGCATTCTCCATGTCAGCATCCTTCTGAGCTTTTTTCCTTTCTAGTTCAGCCTGTTTACAGTTTTCTTCATGAGCTTTCCGGAACATTCTCACAAAGTTTAAGAGGGTTGCTGTAACTGCAAATATAAATAAATTAAGACATTAACTCAGCCACGTTAATCTCAATTGTCACAGGTAAGCAAACTAAATTGCCATGTTACCTTGCTCAAATGGGCATCGGGCAGGATCCTCGCCAAAATATACAGCCAGTGCATCTGCATTTCTTCCCTGTCGAATAACACATGAAGAACGCCAATATTTCAAAACAAAATGTAGTGTGAGATTATCATACAATACATGATAATCCAAAAGGAAATTTACCGCAACAGAATAAAGATTTGTTACAGTGGATACTTCAGTCTCAGCAACACCCACGAATTCCTTCAACGTCTGCCAAGTACAACAAGAACCGTCTCTCATGTTAATACATCACATGACAAGCCTTTCTAATCTTTTATGAATGCATAGAAAGAGAATAATTTCCAAGACACTTCCCAACTAAGGGTGGCAAATGGGCAGGTGTTCAAGCGGGTAAACATGGGTCACATTCTACGGTAAAAAATGGGTCGGGTTGAAAAGGTCCCGGCGAGAACTGGGTTGGCCCTTTTTATTTTTATTCTTTGAGTTTGCTAAAGTTATATATTCTGTTAATTAGGTAATAAGAAACATACACCATCATTTTTTACTTTTCTGATGCATTCTTGACCAGTTCAACCAGCACAAATTTGAACTCAAACCAACCCATGCCATGCCACCCATATTCCATACCATGTGACAACCTGCCTGGAAAATGGAAACAGGGACTGGGTTCTAATGTTAAGGATAGAATCAACTAAACACGATATGCTCTTTGTGTAATCAGGATATTGCCCTAAAAGGTGAACACAACGTATGTTGTATCAACACGATAAAACCACAGGTGATTGGTCTAGTGTAGGGGACTAGTCCCACAATGTGACGAACCCATGTTCGAATCCCTACTAGGAGAGGTTCCCACGTAATGTGTCTGACGTGCCTAAAAAATGATTAAGTCAGGTTTAAGACCTAAATACCACAGGGAGAAGTGGAGAACCAAAAAAAGAAAAAAAAAATCAATACAATAGAAAGTAGAATTATGGAGGATGTCAGAATACCTTGCGGAAAGTTACAGATACAGGACCATCGTTCTCTGAAGCAGCCAATTCTTGCTTCACCTTTTCTAAACCCTTGATGATAGCTTGCATTTCTTCTGCCAGAGATTTTAATTGTATCTGCAAAAGAACTCGTTATTATTCAAGCCTATCTATTGTGCAACAAGAACCCAAAGTACAAAAGTACATAAAATACAAACCTTTGTGGAAGGTTCCAAGTTAACAAATTCTTCATGAAAGTTTAATAGATCACTTTGTCTATCAGCAAGCACCTGAAAACAGAAATTGGCATTCTTAATCAGATTCTCAAACTAGTCCGTAATGCTCCCTAATGTAAACAGAAACATTTAGAGGATGCAATAATAATAGAGTTCTCAGCATAGTGTTGAGTGGTATCTATTAGTTAATAAAGAGTAGGGTCCTACTTTTATGAGGTGGAATAGGGGTTCGGATGTTGTTAAATATAAATACCTTAACTTGGATTGCTAATGGAGTGTTTAAATTCCAACATTATGCATTAGATGATAGCCTGTCAATTTTATCACTTAATTCAGTTACACTAAGATTTCAAGTAGAGAAGCCTTGCAAAATCAGATTGGCTTTGCAAAAATTACGGCCCCAAATTGTCCTATATGCAGAAGCTAAGACATAACAGATGTAAAGAAGAAAGATAAGGTAGGTATATAAGATCTCTGATTTAAGAAGTAGAGAGAATCAGAGAACCAGCTGACATTATGGTCCCTCTCTCATTGCAAACAAAGCTAAAGTTAATTAGGAAAGCTATAGAACTGGCATTCCATATTCCAGAATGCACCATTTGTTTACGTCTTCTAGGCTTTCTAACTGAGGATGGCTTAGTGGTTAATTCAAACTAAACTGAACTGCAAGGGCCAAGGCAAAAGGACTCTCTCATCATTATGTCCCACCTTTTCCAGACTCCAAGAGCAATATAATTAGGCATAGATCCACCAACTTTCTCAGTTTCTTTAGGTGCACATTTTTTTTTAGTTCTTTCATTGTATGGAACTCACAACAAAACCTATCCCAAATAGAGGACGGCAATAGTTAAGAAAAATGCTGGAATTTGGAAAAGGATAATACAGTTTAAAGCATGTCTTGAGAAGTAGCAGGGCTCATTCATTCACCCCATTACTTGCATTTGCAGGTTGTAGTTACTGATATGACTATGATATTACACTCAAGTGACTTAATTTATCTAGCCATCAGGTCTGACTTTGCAACAGAGATGTTACCAAGAGCAGTAACAGAAAATTAAAACAATAGATAAGTTGAAGAGGAAATGAGCCGATACCTTACCTTACAAAGATAATGCATGAGTGTCATCTTGTTGTTGGTAGCACGTGTATCTGATAGTTTCAAAAGACTGTCTAATTTGAATCCCACAGCAGAACCTGGATGTCGGTTGTTAAGTTGGAATGGAGAACATGACGGAAGTAGTTGCAACAATAAATGCATGCTCAACATTAATACAACAAACAGATAACTAGGCATATTAATTGCAGCAAGAGATGCATACCACAGCAAATTCTACTAAAACTGCATTTGGCATGACAAAGATACATTATATCATGAACTGTGTCCCATATACCACACCCATACCAGTGAAGCTTTTATCTTTGTTACTACTTGAAAATGTCGCTATATCATGGTAGAAATATCCAGAATGATGCATAATTCCTTAGTTTGTAGAGTCCTCTGAAAATAAATATTCCACGGCTGAGCATTTTTTAAGAGGAAAGGTTTCTCATGACAAGGATTTCGATAGTAAAATTCAGTAAAAGTAATTCAATTATATGTCCTCGTAGTTAATGGCGCACAGCGCAGCGAAGCGCAAAGGCTTCTCGGGCTGTAGCACATAGAGCAGCGTGAATCGCATGCTTTTTAGACTTGAAGTCGGCCGATATATCTTTTTAACATTGTTGTTTCAAGTGCGCAAAGAATAAGCTCAAGCTAGGCATGGAGGTTTCTAGACAATTCTCCACACTTATGCAAAGTTCTAAATTCTAGTACATTTCATGGAGGAAGCTTGGTAGAGGATTTGAGTTACTTCTCCATAAAACTAGAGATTTCCAGAGTTCGGACCCTTCCGAAGTCTCCATACTTGTGCAGGTTCTCAGAGTTACTTCTCCATGGAGAAAGTTATAGCTTGCTAGAATAACTCATTCTTAGCCATTAGATCAAGATTATCTCAACCATCCATTTGAGGGGTGGTAAGTATAAATAGGGGCTAGACAGACTCTAATTTGTAAACCTCGAAGTTCTGAAAGCAATAAAAACATTCTAAAGTGTCAAGTATTCATACCTCTGGCAGTTCCCTGATTCAACATATTTCCAAGTTTTAAAATCCATTTCATAACTTCTTTCAGTCTGAGGGATCTTCGGACCTATTATACAAGTAAAATGTAAAGAATTCAATTAATTGAGAAAACAGAAAAACCAATATTCACTATATTTTTATGTACCTCTTCACAAGCAGAATTTACAATGTTTAAGCTTTTCTTGAAATCCAAAACCTGAAATAAAATGTATATTTTGATAATTGGAACATGACAGTGAGGGATTTTCAGAAATTTATAAATGTCAAGCAAACCTGAGAATTAAATTGAATCTTGAATAAGAAAACTCTTAATTTAGATTCCACTCGTGGCACCTTCATCAGCTCCAGGAAAAACTGAACCATGGAAGTAGAACATCCAACAATGCATCCATTTAACATAAAAACGACAAAAATAATTTAGCATGATTTCAAATAAATGTATGGGCAATAAATATTGATCCAATATTGCAGCTTGGGTAAAAGAGACAGCCAATTAGAACTCTTAAAAGCACAAACATGATCAGAAAAAAAAAAAGAACAGTAGAGCACAAACAACATAAGAAAAATTGAGCACAAACATTACGAGAAAAACATAATGACTTATGATCCAACTCACAGACCTGTTCACATTTTCCCAAAGTCTCCTTGTCACCAGTGTAGCCCTAATAAACATAATGCATATGCCATTTAGAAAAATGTAATGTCTTTCTGGAATAAAAAGATAATAATATAAGAATACAAAATCGCAGAAAATTAATCTTAACCTTAAGAAGTTCCATCTCTTCCTTTGTAGGACAAAACTTTATAAGATTTTCTACTTGATCAGCATCTAAAATAGATTCATCCATTGCAAGTGCTGCTGCCTGTCAAAATACAACAGTGTTACAAGAATGAAACAAGTAACTATACAGAGGATAGGACCAATGCACTTGGGAGGTATAACAAGCTTCACGTACATATCTTGGGTGAATGCAAAAACAATCTATGCAAATAATAACTTTTTGGAAATTTATACATTAAGATTTGCAGTTCAGGATGTTGTCGGACAGTTGCGGAAAAAATTCATGTAAGTTTGTCATTGTTAAAATCAAATTTGGTTTGGATTACATTTGTAACATACTATCCCTTTCTTTTTTATCAATGATGATGAGTAAGTCAAATGTGAAAAGAATAGGTATATAAATACAAACACTATTAATCATGTGACTTTCAATGCTAGAGTAAGTCTTCATTTGTTTTTCAAGGTATTCAGACTTAAACTAAATTTGTGAATAAATCACTATACTAGCAAAATATTGAAAGAATTGTGTCACAATGCATGCCTAAGATAGCCTGAAATCCATTTTCTTCAATCTATGACACTTCAAATTTTGAACTAACTTTCTTCTTTTTTTTCTCAACAATTATAATGTGAAAAGATGCGCCTTTCTGGGGAGAAAAAAAAGTAAGTGTCAGTTGCATGGTTCAATATCAATAGAGTATTTCAACTTACACAAAAACAAGCTTTTACATGGTATTAACAGTAACACCATGCATGAGAGTTGAGACAACGTTAAATCACTATATATTCTATTGTTTAGTTATATTAGGTTTCTTGCACTCTTGATTATATTCTCTCAGCAACATTGGTTAGATCCAAGGGCGGAGCCAGAAATTTAAACTGGGGGGCGGGGTTTTACTATTTTAGTGAAAAATTAGTTATATTTATTTGGGCCAAGGTAGCGGCTTGCGACCCTCAGAGGCGAACTCCAAGTCTGAATTTTATTTCAGTCACCACATTGGGAGGACATGTACCAAATCCGTTCACCCATCCAGACTGTGGTACACGGTTTAGTATACAATTTTTTTTTAGTATGTCGATAATTTCTTGGCAATTGATGTAAATTATATATATATATATATAATCAAGTGAGATAATTGTGTATCTATCACTAAATATATAACTAGTTCTATGTTATGAGATAAATACTCATTAATCATAAAAATTTATGAAGCAACTTCAAAAGAGAGTTGGACATACAAATAATTGACAATAACAATAATTACAATTTTACTTATACATCCTGAATTGTACTATATTTTTTTTTTTCGTGAAATCAAATTTATGTACGATCACAACTTCTAGCAATTTCCTTTTTAATATATTTTATGATTAAAATAAATTCATTTAGAACACTTGAAAAAAAGTTCTACAAAATAAAATACATTACTAAAGATTTAGCTAACCAAAAATTTAAAAAGAAAATTATTCATACTAGTAGAAGTGATATTTTCCTTATATAATGTCTACTTCAATAGGTAAGTAATATTGTTGCATTGGCCAAATTTCCAATTAGCCGATTGTTTGATATCAATTAGTTTGGAGGGTTGGAATTGGGCAAGAAAGCTTATTAGGAAAACTATTAAGTTACTAGATTGAGGTTATTGTGATGAAAACTAGTATTCTAGTAATATTTTTCCCTGGAGCATTAATGCAAAGAGAATTGGCTGGGGGGGGTGCGAGCACCCCATGTCCCTCCGCCTCTGGTTGGATCTAGTAGTTCTTCATCGAAGCTTATAAAGTTTATGATCTTGCATACCCTCATTGGAATTTTTTCAAATGAATTTAAGATGGTCATTCCTCAACGCTATTCATATGCAGCCTAAGTCAATTTTAACCAAAAGATGCATTTGAAGTATTTTCAGGAACAGAGTTTCAAACGACAAGAAAAGAACTTCAGAAAAATAATCACCAAACTTAAGTCATTTAGAAAGAAATACAAATTAAAAAATAATGTAGGATACGCCAAAGATACTAATGGTCTCAATGATGTCAAGAATTTTCGCATTGAGTAAAAAAGAGAGTAAAATGCTTGGTCGGAGACCTAGCTTACCACCATATCAGGAAGTGGCATTTTAACTTTTGTGAGCATAATTTCAGTGTTATTGGCCCTCCTCAAGTCAATCTACAAAACAATATGTAGAGGATTTAGAATCTAGAAGGAAAAATTGACCATAGCAGACATAAGTTCCTAAACCATGTCTCAAACCCAGCACTTGGACCACATGCACATAAACATCGAACTTCAACAATCAAGCCTGGGGTAAATATCACGTAAAATTTGTGTTCTATTTTCTGGCACTTATTTAATTGGAACTGATCTGCTTCTAGTGATAAACTAAATTAAACCAATTCAATGCATTTTACATGCAAGGAAGTGTGTCTTTTCTTCTTGCTGATACATAGATAGATAAACACTGTGGTAGAGCTCAAAACATAAAATGAAAGTATTACAGTATGTTATACCACTTCAATACTCCATAGTGTCAAAACATAATAAGTGGAAGTATGTGAGAGGCAAAATTCAGAATGTAGAAAATAGCTCAAATAAATGGTGGGTCTAACATCAACTCGTTGTATTTATAACTGCTCTTATGCAGCGAATTATTCTCCAAGATATTCATATGGTTGGCAATACGTAATATTTTCCTAATACATGATGTGCTTCATACATAATCTTAATTTTTAAATTGTGGGATACGAGAAACTTGCCAAAGATTAATATTTTCCTGGAATTTTAACCAGTGATAGAAAGAAATATTAACATGCACACAAACTTGGTCTGAAAATTTTCTTTTCCCCATTTTTCAAGGAGCCTAAGTGATTCCAGCTTTAATAAAAAAAAATATGGAAAGGATAATTGTGTGAGAGAGGGTGGGTGGAATAAAGAAAGAAATAATGAAAAAACGCATATATAACCTGCCATTACTGTACCTTCTCAAGACCCATGGTTTTAGCAAAAAATGGAATCTAAAAGTTTATACACAATTTCCTGAGTACTTGTGAAAATTCAATTTTAAGGTTCTTCAAGTATTAAAACACAGAAGATACTAAAAATCTATAAAGATGATCTGACTATTTGAATTATAAATTTATTTTTGTTTATCATCCAATAATAAGATTAAAAAAATTGTCAAGATTTCACAAGGTTGCGCTTGTATTTAACTGTTCAACAAAATCAATGAACTCATCTGTATTTTACAATTCGAATCCCCTCGAACAAATTTTCACAAGAAAATGGGCCTTTAGATTCATACAACATTACCAGATGGACTGTGTCAGGCTTAGATCCCGCAGACTTCCTACGCCCTCCAGATTTCCCCCCTGCAGCATCTGATTTTGGGACTATGGCAGAGAATAGAGTCTCAAGTTCTGACGCATCAAAATCTGATGCACTAGAATAAGGGGGAACATATCAGTAACATAAGGGAATAAAGAAGCAATTAATCGACAAAATATAAAATCTGATGCACAGACCTATGCATACAAATATAATTCTCTTAGAGAAGTAAAAGACATACTCAAAGCAACTACATAACCAGAATTCTTATTACCTATACAGGAGAATAGGAAAGATATGCTCAAACAAATTACTGAAACTAAGAAAGTAATACACTTGCAGAAGTTTAAACCAGAATTGAATCAGTAGAGAAAGAGAAATACACTTGAGGGTCCCCATGCCTCTGCAATTCTTCCCACAAGCTTCCTTGCAATACTCGGGTCACTTTGCTCCAATGAAGTGGCTTTAATGTAGATTTTCGAGGCGCTGCAGCAGCTGGCATCCCTGGACGTGAAAGCCCACGCCCTCTACCAGCAGGCAACCCTCTACCATCTCCAGCAGGTCCTTTTGCCCCAAATGGTGGAGGTGGGGGTGGTCCACCCCCTGGAGGTCTAGGAGGCCCTGGCGGTGCTGGTGGTCCAGGTACACGACCTCCAGGAGGAGGGGGTGGAGGGGGTGCCCCTCCCATGGGTGGAGGTGGTGGAGGAGGGCCACGGATCATAGGTGGGGGAGGTGGGGCTGGGGTACCATGCATCGGAGGTGGTGGAGGTGGTGGAGCACCACGAACTGGAGGAGGCGGTGGGGGTGGCATACCATGAAGTGGAGGTGGTGGTCTTGACAGAGGAGGAGGTGGAGGAGGTGGAGCTCCAGATAAAGGTGGAGGAGGCGGAGGTGAAGGTACACCAAGATGAGGTGGTGGTGGGGGTGGTAAAGGGCCACCAAAAGGAGGTGGTGGTGGTGGTGGTGGTGGAGGGCCACCAAAAGGAGGTGGTGGTGGTGGTGGTGGAGGGCCACCAAAAGGAGGTGGTGGTGGTGGTGGTGGTGGAGGGCCACCAAAAGGAGGTGGAGGTGGAGGTGGAGGTGGAGGTGGAGGTGGAGGTGGTGGTGCTGGAGTACTAAGCGAAGGAATAGAAGGAATTCTATGCATGGAAGGAGGAGGAGGTGGTGGTGGAGGCGGATTATGCATTGCAAGTGAAGGTGAAGGTGAAGGGGGAGGAGGAGGAGGAGGAGGAGGCACTTTCATACTAGATCTATGTATAGAGGATCCATGAGTTAGTTGTTGGTGAGGGGGAGGAGGAGGAGGAGGGTAACTCAAATTTGATGAAGGTGAAAGCTCAGAACTCCTAGACGACCAAGGGGGTGGTGGAGGTGGTGGTGGAAAAGTTGTACTAATATTATGCACACTGGATGAGGTGGGAGGTGGGGGTGGTGGAGGTGGAGGGGGAGGGAGAGAGGTTAAAGGGGAAAAATTTCCTTGTATATTTGTTCTCATGCTTGAATTTGCAGATGGTGGGGGCAGGGGTGGGGGCGGGGGCGGGGGCGGGGGAGAAGGCAATGACTTAGTGTTATTCGCATGTTGAGAAGACGGCAGTGGTGGAGGAGGTGGGACCGGGGGTGGTGATCTTGAAGACAAAAAGGTAACCGTACTCGTGGATGCAAATGATGGAGGCAGAGGAGGAGGAGGAGGAGGAGTCGATGTAGATTGTGGAGGAGACAGGGTCAAATGTCTGTCAAGGAGAATAGTTGTAGGTGGCGAAGAAAGATTAAATGAAAAAGATTTAGAAGAGGTAGGAGGTGGTGGTGGTGGTGGTGGTGGTGGTGGAGGTGGTGGTGGAGGAGGAGGAGGAGTAAGCGGAGGTGGACGTGGATGAGGAGGTGAAGGTGGTGGTAGCATTGACGGACTAAGTTCCTGGGCTTCACGTTCGACTTGTAGTGTCGAAGGCAAAATTGTGGACGCAGACTCTTGAGCTGGTGACAAATCTAATGCAGATGGACAAGACACATGCTTTGCACGGCCTGATGCAGTTCTGTCAACTGTAGTCGTAAATTCTGAAGATGCATTAACAGATTGGGGCTTAGATTTTCCTCCAGGCAGGGAATCCTTGCCAAGAGCTAACGCTGCTGGAGCACTGTTATATCTTGACGGAGGATAATATACATGCATTGAATTAGTGTAAGAACCTTTATTAGTAGGTATCCACCTGGATACAGAATTCGGCTTTGCCAGTCTTCCTGAACCCTGTGTCTCTTGCTGCTTAGATTTCTTGTTAGTAGCAACTGCATCTAAACCAGATTTTGAAGTGGAGATCAGCTGCTTCTTTGGGACTGTTGAAAGCCCCTTATCCAACTTCTGCTTATTAATATCAGTAACAAGCTTCTGTTGTGGACCTTCCTTTTCAATCTTCTTAATAATGGGCAGCGCTTCTTCATTTTGTTTATTCTCCCCTTCTTCAGATTTGTCATGTTTACCGGCATTGACAAATTTAGTTTCCTCATTTATGGCCACATCAGAAGTCACAGACCTAGACTCTAATTGAACATCACCATTGTGCAACAGATCATCATTTGGCTTCTCCACCTTCTGGACGTGTCTGTGAATTCCCTCATCTGATGCACAATCTTCAAATGCATGATGATCCATATCCTCCTTTGAGCGTACTTCATGATGTTTTTTATCATCCTGAGAAGTAGCTAGAACTGTATGGTTATCCGACTCACCTTTTCCATCATGCCCATCAATTACACTGCTGAAGATTTCTTCTGCCTCAAAAAATTCCTCAGGTGAAGCACTTTCTGCTTCATTTCCATCTTCACTTTCTGCTTCTGAAGTGATAATGGATGGAACAGAATCTGCATCTGAAAAGAGTACCTGAAACAGAAAAGATGTTTTCAACTCCTAAAGCTTCAGAAACTTGACATAGCACAAGTAAGACAGAACCTTACCTCTACTCTGAATTCCCGAGAAAATTGGTCTTTTGCATCCCAAAGTACATCAACTTCATCACAGGTCAGCATCAAAACATTTGACCGGACGAATGCTGTATGGAACATAACTCTAAACATCATTTCCTCCCTCACTAGATCATCTTCTAAATGGATGCATTCGAGAACAACATCTCCTTGAATACGGCAGTGAATATCTATTTTTACTAGTTCGCACTCTTCCTGCAGCAACGTATCATAAAGACAGATCAATTTTGAAGTGAATCCAACTTAGTCAATTTTAATTTTTAGAATTGTGGGGGTTACCTGCCGATAAAGACGGATATGCTTTTTCACTTTTGAACTTGAAAATAAAAGCTTTGAACTTCTACTAGATGTTTTTAGAGAAGGATCCTGACCATACACACGAACTACTGGACGGCATCCTTTCCCACCATCATATAGCGGAAGGATTCTAAGTATTATACAATCCAAAGCAAGAGGTGTATCTGCTGGTGGCCATTCCGACCCAATATTTCTTCTAGAGATGTATTGAAGATATCTGAGTTGAGATGGCTGTGGATTCAAAGGTGACAAAAGATGAAGCAGCTCCCTGGGTGCTTGTTTGTATACCATTTCAAGAGTCTTCTGCTCACCAGTGTACTGTTTTCTGTACAGAAGAAGACCAGCAAGCATAAATGCAAGCACAGGCCATCCTCCCCTTTCGCAGTGCATTAAAAGCACATTTTGCTGGCCCACAAGCGACAACCAGCTCTCACTAGATCGCAAAAAGTGGTGGATCATCTCTAATGGTAACAGTGGACACCCTTCATATTGCCGAGGGTAATCCATGACTGTCATATCATACTGAGATAATACATCAGATAACTGACTCCTCCTCTCCCCTTCTTTGAAATTGAAAACCATGAAAGCAGCATCGGGATAGTGATCCTGTAGCTGAGCCACAATCCCATTCATGTATGTCCTGTACTCATCTTCATCAAGTACATCAGTGGAGAAGCAGCAATCAAACACTGCATTCAAAACAAAAAAATTGAATCACCATACAGTATCCAGCAAGCATCTTATAAAAATATTTCTTTTCACCAACCAAAGTTGAATTTCTACGGTTATTATTTGCTTTAAAACAAGGAAGATTCTAGATGAAAAAAAATCAGAAGTGGACCATTTTTGCAGTAACCCAAATATATAATTCTTTAAACAAATCATGCAATCTATAGACCTCTGAGAGAAAAAGTCTCCTAGCATTTTACAACCATTTCAAGAAATACTAAGATTGGATAAATAATTATACCAATGCAAGCCAATACGCTCATCAATCCTAAACACTTCCCACAACATGTTTTGAAAATGTAGATAACAATGCTTGACAGGATTAACTTTCAAATTGAGTTGGAAAATACCCCAGCAGCTCTTGGCATTGACAAAATAGTTTGAAATAAACTTGAAAATACCCCTTGGCATTGACAATCAGTTCCA
Source organism: Penstemon davidsonii (assembly GCA_034814905.1). Lineage (NCBI taxonomy): Eukaryota > Viridiplantae > Streptophyta > Magnoliopsida > Lamiales > Plantaginaceae > Penstemon > Penstemon davidsonii. The sequence continues at coordinate 30,206,323 of JAYDYQ010002533.1, read as the reverse complement.
ATGTAGCTAAAACCCAGTTAAATTCAGAAACCCTTGAGCTATTGACCAAAATTCAAAATGCTAAAAATCAGCTCAGCTGGAAATCATACCGTAGACCCTTTCAGAGATCTCGAGAAGCCGATCCGGCGGCTTCCTATAGAAGAATCGTCTGAACAGCGCCATTTAATGGCGCTGTTTTCCCCTTGACCGGATCCAAAACCCCACCCCTTTTCTCGTCAATAAATTCACCTCAATTTTGACGTGATTGAATGGTCGACAGATCTCCACAATTCACCAATTGAAATGAGCTTAAGGTTTTGACCTCACACCAATCCAACAGTAACTGAAAAACAAGAAGGAAAAGAAAAGGAAGAAATGCAATTCGAATTCCAAAAAATAGATAAAAAACCAGATAGATAGCAGTGTGAGTAGAGAATTATATTAATTTTTGAGTTTTAGGGTTTCAGAAATGAAAAAAAAAATCAATTTTGCGATCGGGGATAATGTAAAGATAATTATGATCGTTTTTCTGCAATCAGGAAAAAGGAAAAACGTATCACATCAATCACATGATAGGGGGAAGAAAGAAGAGAAAGGAAACGTAGTGGACTGAAAAGGTAAGAAGAGTCGCCAAGGAGACAGACCCGACCCGGACAAACAGTGATTACGACCCGGCTACTGCTCTACGTTTGTCTTTTTTATTTAATTTTGTTTGATTGTATTTTGTGTGATTGGATGGTATCACGTGGGTGTTATCGTGACAGCGATTAACTTACAAAAGTCTATAAGCGTGACAACATATTAGTACTCCGTCCTTTTTGGTAAAAATGTTACAATTATTACGAAATAAAGATTTAAAGGATCTAAGTATTAGGTATTGCTTGATACATAAAATCTAAGACTTTGTTTCCTCTTCTTGTAAAAAGAAAGCTAAGTTGGAAGTAGTTTTTCAATCAAAATATAAATTTTATTTTTCAGTCATTATGCCTATAATGGTCCGATGGAGATTTTATCTTTCTCATACCACAACATGACAAAGTGAAAAATAATTTTGAAATGCACATTTATTATGTCGTGTTGATAATATAAGTAAAATTAGTGTTTCAAAAGAGTTAAAAAAAACTTTTGTAATCGTAATTTGAAGATTATTTTAAAGTTCGAATATATTTATTAGATGTTGTATAGTTCCTCTAACCTTGATGCATCATTGTCGAAGTCGGTACTTTAGTACTCTGCGAAGGTACACCAAACTGCGCAATAAAAATTCTAATGGTCTAGATATACACTGATACAATCAATTACGATCTCATTCAGATAACAACTGTAAATTTAAAACATGTGAATCGTCGTATGGACCAATCCGGGCTGGTCCTGAAATCTGAATTTAGAAAGGAAGGTAGTGGTTACCCATTAAGAGAACGACGCAGCATACGGCTGCTACGAGTCTTTGGATAGAAAAGGAGCATGGGGGCATAAAGAGGAAAATTTCAAAGAAAGTGGTTTAAATAGCAAGGATAAAATAGGTATTGAATAAAGTTAACATATTACAATAATAAATAAAAAATCTTATTCCCTTCCAATAACATTTAAACAAAAAAAATTCTGAAAAATTCAATCACATTAGCAGATTTTCATTAACATGGAACTAAATGAAAAAAGGCTAACATATTGATTATGCTTCCTCGAGGAAAGAGGAATAATGGGTCCATATTGAGACCAAGTCAAACCACATTTGTGTCTAATAATATCCCAAATCAAGTCTAAAACCAATTTCAACCTATCTATCTAATCTCATATAAACCCTAAAGTTATTAAAAAAAAAAAAATTGATACTTATCATCGATTTTTTTTAAAGTGTTATTGATTTGATTAATATATCATATTTTTTCCATTCAAATTTCAACATTCAAACTCAATCAAAATTATACTTCAAATATTTAAAACCAATATTCAAATTTAATCTAAATCGTATTTTAAAGGTTTCGTGAAAACCTAAACCAATACTGAAACACATGGACCCAATATTTTTGTTATAGAAGTTGACTTCTGAAAATACAAATGATAATCATGTTCAATGATGCTTTTTGTGAACAACCATGTCATCGATTAATTATACAATAATAATTATGTTCAGTAGTGTTAACATTCTACTCGAAGATAGAAAACAGATGGCGAACATATTCCAAAGAATATTCAAACAGGTCAAATTTACAGGGCTATCCGAAACAATGAAATGCCATATAATTTTACCACAACACAGCCCAACTATGCAATAACTATATATATGGAGTTATATATTTATTCATTTCATTTTTCCAATAAATTCACATAATGAAAAGATATAAATGGATATTGACATTATACTCGCAAAATCGCGATATTATCTCAAAATTCTTCTACCTTGACGGCATCACGAGGCATCTCATATGCATCTTTAGACCTCGATTTCTTGACCCCGGCTGTGAACCACACTTTATCAGACTTATAACCTTCAACATTGACACTTGTAACTTTAACCCACACCAATACCACCTTGGTCTTCATTCCCTCTATTCCCGAGAGCTTTCCCCTCGACAATGTGCCTTTGACACGAGTCGAAAACCTTACGACAGATGAGTCCTTGAAGCACACTTCGCATGGAGAGGGCAAGTAGACTATGAGCTTGGCCTTAGACTCGTCAAATTCATAACACGTTATGTTCTGAGGAAAAAGTCCTGGAGGAAGATTGTGTTCTCTCAGGAGATCGGGCAACGATTTTGATGGTTTTCCTGAGAATAAAATTACAACAGAAACTGGTTTGAGTACAAATCACATCAAATTCTAACTCAACGAAAAGAGTGAAATGCAAAAATACCCCATATGTTTTGCCTAGCTATTATAAAAAAAAATTGTTTTATTTTTATTACCAAAAACCCCGTGGTTATTTTTTATTAGCAAAAAATAACCTCCCAAGCCGAAATGACAAGTATACCCCAACCAAATGATGCAAAAATACCCCTCTTAACCTATATCAATAACCCCCCTGTTAACTTTAAAAATTGGCAATAACACCCCTTTTCACTTAAAATTTGACAAAAACCTCCCTATGACTTATGAAGGAATTTTAAAAGGATTTTTTTTACTAATAAAAAAAGAGCGCGGGTGTTTTTTTGCTAATAACATAATACAGGGGATTTTTTGATAGTTAGGCACAACAGAAGGGGTGTTTTTGCATTTAGCTACAACGAAAAATATAAAGAATGAATTACAATAATTGGCAATGGTAAAACAAAACAAGGATTTACAACTGGCAATGGTAAAACAAATCAAGGGTGAGTGTCACCATCAAAAACATTAGTAGGTGTACCTTCAGTTTAAAGGAAGTATGTGTTATCCATTCTCAATATGATAAGAATTTCAGACCATAGAAAATGTTTTAAGATGCATACCTTTGAGCTTGTTGAAAATCCATTTTGCTTTCTCTTCCACAGTATTTGAAAATATCTGGATTATAGTCCAACATTTTAGTCCAAATAAAGAAATGTTGGAGAAGATTTATCTACATATATATGAATGTCCAAAAACTCAATCTCACCTAGAAAACAATATTTGACTATACTGCATTATTTAAACGAACAAATCTCACCTAGAAATGCAACTACATTAGCATTGATAAATCCAATCACTTATATTTTAATTCTGACTATAATGGGAGTATTTCCTTTTTCAATCTACTATTATCGTCAAAGGCTTAAGATTTGCAATTCAATCGAAATTATCGACACAATACCTCATTAGATAAGAACCGTAGACCGAAATCTAATCAAAAGTTAATCAGAATAAATTATTGAATATCTACTAAGATCATGAAATGCATAGTTAACTTTTTTAGCTCCACACATTATCTGCATCCCCTCCTTATTTGTTAATATCAGTCACGTACATAAAGTCTTCAATCAAACACATAGCAATAAACAGAAGAAAGTTTTTCAATCCAAGCCCTTCAGATTTCTAAAATACAATACAACGCCAATAAAACAGAAAAATAGATTTTCATAAACTATATATGATATATCTCTCTATTCATTTCCCATGATTAAACCTTTTTTCCCCTAAAATTTAAGGTCTAGGGCAATCTCAATCTTTTAACATAAATAAACACATAGATCTTCACTAAATACACTCAATTTAACATCAATCACCAAAAAGGGCTAGTTAAAAACCACCGACATTGTAACATATGCAAAGATACACAAACGGAAATTAAATGCGAAGATAAAATCAAAATATGCAATTAAATCTAAAATTTTGTCAATCTAGAAAAACACAGAGAAGAGGGAATGAAAGCATACAGAGACGTCTTGTGAGATGTTAGAGATCTCTTCTTTGGCTCTCTTAGAAACCCAAAATGTACTTGCTTTTAGGCTCCCAACTTTAACCAGAGCTTTCTCCATTTCATTCAGACACTTTATTTTATTTTTTTTGGTTAAATTTACACTTCAAGGAAAGAAAGAAATGTAGCTTTTTTTTCTCACCCTTTGAGTGTGTGTGAACGTGAGTCACAGCTCATATGGGATTGGCAGTTTGGAATTGCTGTACTCAGAAAGTGAAGATAACGGCGCTTTGAAGAATTCCAAAAGATTTATCAGATCCAAATATTTATAGACCATTTGTTTTTGCTTTTCTTGCTTTTTCGGAAAGTGATTTTAGAAATTCACAGAATTTTTAAATTTTTTGATTTTTATATTTGAAAAGATTTGTTTGTTTAGATTTTGGGAGATAAATTAATTAATAGGTTTAGTTTTTGGAAAATTAGGGCGTAATTTTTATAGATTATAAAAAATAAAAAAAAATTAAGTTCATAAACATGTTAATCTCTATCTCTATCTCTACTATTATAAAAAAATGAATATTTCTTTATTTTTTTTGCGGACCAAAATACCCCTGTGTGATTTTAAAAAGCAAAAAAAACTCAATAAGTATAGTTAGATTAGGAGACATCAATTTATACAAAAATATTAAGTTTTTATAGTTTTTGATAAAGTCTAATAATTAATTATTCTCTACTATTATAAAAGCATGAATATTTCTTAACTTTTTTGTGCCGACCAAAATACCCCTGTGTGATTGTATCTCTATCTATATCTCTACTAATATATAAACATGAATATTTCTCAACTTTTTTGTACGGACCAAAATACCCCTGTGTGATTTTATCTCTATCTCTATCTCTACTATTATAAAAACATGAATATTTCTTAACTTTTTTGTGCGGACCAAAATACCCTTGTGTGATTTTATCTCTATCTCTATCTCTACTATTATAAAAACATGAATATTTTTTAACTTTTTTGTGTGGACCAAAATACCCCAGTGTGATTTTAAAAAGCAAAAGAAACTCAATAAGTATTGTTAGATTATGAGACACCAATTTATAAAAAAAATATTAAGCTTTTATAGTTTTTGATAAAGTCTAATAATTAATTATTCTCTACTATTATAAAAGCATAAATATTTCTTAACTTTTTTGTGCGGACCAAAATACCCCTATGTGATTTTATCTCTATCTCTACTATTATAAAAACATTAATATTTCTTAACTTTTTTGTGCGGACCAAAATACTCTTGTGTAATTTTAAAAAGCAAAAGAAACTCAATAAGTATAGTTAGATTATGAGACATCAATTTATACAAAAATATTAAGCTTTTATAGTTTTTGATAAAGTCTAAAATGAATTATATAGAAAATAAAGTTATGTATAATACTTTATAGTTATAATAAAAATTTATATTTATATAATTTTGTGATACGTTCAATTTTTCTGTTAATACCTGTATTTATAATATTTTTGTACATCGTATTTTATGGAAAAAAAAATTCATTAGTAATTAATTGAACATGCGCAATGTGTGTGAATCTGCCTATTTAAATAAAAGGGTGAAAAACATTTTATCAAATTAAAGTTGTTATGCGAATAAAATAGGGTAAGAGATAAATTATTTTATATGAAATCAATTATAAACCTTGTATAATTTTTAAAGACAAATTATTAACTCCCTCTTCCCATAAATCTTACTCTTACTTTTTATTTGCAATGTCTCAAATTAACACTCATTTTCTTAAAATAGAAATATTTCTCTCAAAACTACTCACTCACATAAATTAATGATTTGACACCACTAATTATCAATTACTACTTTTAAGGGCCCCTAAAACTTTAACTTTTTCAACATTTGCATAAAATTTGTGTCAAAAACAAAGGGAGTAAAAATAATGGGACTGTTATGATGTTTTAACTCTAATGTGGAGACTAAAAAAATTATATTTTCGAAGATTAATAACCTAATAAATATACAGATATTTGAGTGGGGGCTATAGACCCCACTAGCTCCTAACTGGGTCCGCCCCGGTCTCAATTATCAGAATTTGACCACATGTTTAGAGCTCATTTTGGCAAATCACGAAGAGTTCTAACGGGCCTAGGAGTTGCAAACCTAACCCGTTAGACACAAAAGTCCTGAAACAAATCTGAAAAATACACGACTCAAAGATCGTAGTTCCCAACTAGCTTTTCACCCATCCTTCACCACCTTGGAGAAGAGACAGAGATTTCTCAGAGTTCGTTCCTAGGACGCGATATCACTCCAAAAGACTTACAAGAGAACCTTTCTGAAATATGAAAAGTGGAAGAAAGCATAGTTGTTAATTAGTATTCACTTGTAAGGAGTATCAACATATTTACTTTTCTTGTACTTATTTGTTTTCTTTACGAACATGAGTAGCTAATCTAGACGTTACGGCTAGAGCATTATGAACGATGTTTTGATATTTTGATATTGAGTATTCTATATGCATAATTTAAGTTTGACTTAATGTGTCTGATTCCTTAAATTATCTTCCCTTAGTTTATACGTGAATAACTACCTTCCCCCTATTTGGTGTGCATGTGGGGATTAGTTGGTATAGATTACCATTAAGTATGTGGGTTGCGGTGTAAGCTCCTGAGGACACCTAGTTGGCCCCGAACGGATTTATTAGACGATCCCAATACCATTAAGATTAGGATTAGTATCCTCATATCTCTCTCCCAAAAAATGCATTAGTGGATCACTTGCATCAAATTGAGTGTTTTGTCTGAGATTAGATAGTACTTCGTCTTGCGGGTAAGACCATCTCCAACAGTCCTCTTAAATTATGACCTCTTATCTTAAAATTTAAGGAGTGAACGGTGTTATACATGTCAACTTTTTACTCTGTACAACTAGTTTATATTTGAAGATTCGACTTTATACAACACCACCACTTCACTCCAACATCTAATTTATATTTAATAAATTATTTTTAATAATAATTTATATATAAATATTAGTGATATATATAATATTTATTTATTTAATAAAATAATATTAATAAAATTTACATTTTTAAAATATCATAATTTCGAGAAAATAATATGAATTTAAATTAAATAATCGTGTTCTATGAATTTAAATTAAATGATTCGTGAAAGTAATATGAAATTAAAATATAGGAGTATTATTTTGAAAAAATAATATGAATTACTATTTAAAATAGGGAAAGTACAACTTTTCATGCAAAATGGTTTTTAAAAATTAACTTTGGCCTCTTATATTTAAGAGGCCAAACTTATAATTTTTGCTGGGTCTTATAATATAAGAGCTCTGTTGGAGTTCATTTTTTTGCCAAAACTTATAATTTTTCTTATATTTTGAGTTATAAATAACCTGTTGGAGATGGTCTAACGTATTATCTGAATCCTAGGTAACATAACAATCAGGAATAATTGCATGAAACTCAAGTCATTAGGTCAATCATTGGTAGTAATATTCTATTCCTTAGAGTGTCTTCTATATATATCTGTGTTCTCGATTCTATTTTTGTTGTACTTTAGTTAGTTTAACTATTTAATCAATCTTTCTTGCATGCTTAGTTTGATTAATCTGCAATCAATCAACCATTCAATCTTGCAATCTTTCCATTTTTAGCAGTTTAATTGAGCCTAAATTAAAACTTTGAGAATTCTAGTACAACATATAATCTTAGATATGATCGGTATTACTTGTCCACACGTGCACTTGCGTTGAATTGTTCTAGCGTTAGTTACGGGGACAACACTCGTTCGTCGCAACGGCTAAGGCGGCGATGGCGGAAAGCCACAACCAACTTAGTCATTTTTGCATCCTAGCCATGGCGGCGGGGGCGAGGATCTCTTTCTCTCTTTCGCCACGACGACGGCGAGAACTTTCATTCTCGTTCCTTCTTTTTTCTTCTTTTTACTCGTTCCGAGCACCTTCAAACTCTTGATTATCGTGCCTTCTACAACGACTAGATTCTTATCCAAAACTATAGGAAACAGCACAACTTAAGCTTAAAAAATAGGTATATAACAATGTAAATACAAAGTTACCAAATTGGCATGCGTAGCTAATTAACTTAGTCATTAGGACTAGGTTTCGATATGTGATTTGTGATGAGTTTGAGTTTATTATGTTCTCTATGCGTCAATGCGTGCATGTCATTTTAGCTAATTACGTACATGTATGATTTAATACTCTTCTTGAACCATGATCGTAATACTTAGGATTAGATAGGAATAAAATCTGTTAGGTTAGATCTTGAATCCTGAGAGCAACTATGAAAATTAATTGCGTGGATAAGCTCGATTGTAATTGGAGCATGCTATATATGATAAATTTAGCGATAAAGTAGTTTGACTATTTTGAATCCTCGGGTAGCCAACACAATGATTTGTATGTAACCATACTAACTCATTGAAGTCGTAGCCGAGTAATGCCCTATGTCCTAGTTTAATTATATTGATTTAATCCAGTGATTTATTGCTTTCTAAAAACAATCTCTCACTAATCATGTCTCACTGGGCGTGCCAAAATATTGTTTGCTTGTTTTTGTGTTTGGTTTGCCTCGATGTGCAATTGACTCGATGTGAAATAAAATAAGTGTGGGGCGTGTTAATGTCTGTGCGTGCAAACATAACGGTTTAAAATGGACATAACATGAGATAAATATGAAATATAAATCAATGTTCTGATAAGGTTCTGACTTATAATCAATTAATTGCGGCAGAGTAGGCTAACTCTACCTCTGATTCTTTTCAACGTCTGCCTGGTCGCATGACTTAACAATTTATTATAGTCTTTATTGAAATGCCAAACTTTGTAGCCAATCAATGGCTTGCTTGATATACCAAGAGATTTGTAGAAACATCAATTATTGAGTTGATTATCAAGTAATTCAAAACATGTCAACTTAATTTAAAACCTGAACTAACAGATTGACAATATAGTAGTAAAGACACATTAAAATCACTTGATGAAAACATACTTATAAATGAAATTAGAAGATGAAGGCAAAATACTTCGATTTATTAAATAAACATAGAGTTGATAGATAAAATACATGATATCTAGCCTATTCTACTCCCCTGATTTACAAGCATGAAATAGTATGTAAAATCATAATTAAACTCTTTTGTTGGCATCAGCGTGCCAAACGAGTTGATATACATTTTAACTTCGTGAAGATTGACTCCTTGATTGGTAGAAACTGACATAAGAGCTGATTTGTGATATGCAACATTTATCATGATTATCAAGATCATGTAACCAGGATAATCAGTGTATTGACGTAAAGTAACATTGATGCCAGGTGGCTACCATCGATGGATCGCCCAACCTTGGCAGATGGTTACCAATCGGGCTCCTGGCCAGCAGGTGACTACTAGAAAGGGCATATGTCGAGCAGGTGGCTACTCAACAGATAGTTATCAGGCAGATGGCTACCTGAGAACAGGTTCATCAAGTGGCTACTTGACGAATGAGGATCATGTTAGTACGTGGACACTCACATGAGGTTTTGCAGGTTGCGGCTAGCTTAAAAGAGCGGCTTGATTTGAGGAGTTGCGTTGCTGACTTCAGTGAGTTACAACTTGCGGCTTGCTAAAAGGAGCGGTTTGCTTTGAGGAGCGACGTTGCTGACTTTGGAAAGTTGTAGCTTGCGGCTTGCTTCAAGAGGCGGCGTTGCTGAACTTCAGAGAGGCATGATGCCTGATTTAGTGAAAACTGAGTTGTTTGATTGATTGAGTATATGTCTTGAATATGTCATCCTCCTAATATTTATAGTCGGACCCTCTTGACATTTATTCCCCTAATGTTAAATGCCCACTTCTTCCACTTTCCCCTTTTTTTGGCATGTCTTCAATCCACTTTAGAATTAACTTTATTTATCCACGTTCAAGCTCCTGGTGGTTGATCCTTTTGAAATTGTTGTGTTTCACCTCGGTAATTATTTCCAGCATAGCTAACCACCTTTGAGATAATTTGGGAGTTGGTTAAGATTAATTTATCCATTATTTTTCCTCAATAATTAATTTATTATGTGGCCACTTTGTAACTGATTTGGCTCTTAATTAAATTAATATTTCTCTTAATTTAATTAATCAATAGTGTTGTACTTGTGTCAACTTTTGGGCCTGATTAATTATTAATTGGGCTTTTAATCAGGTAATTAATTGAGCTTTTAATCAGGTTGATTTTAGTAGGCTTGTTTATTATCAATGTCTTGTTGTCAGTCAGTCTGACTGGTCGTCGACCCAATCACCTCTTGTCGGGCATTATTGGCCTAACAAATATGAAAAATATTTTGTTTACAACCAGAATGTCAATACTTATGTTCAACTTGCAATAAGAAGAATGGCCGGACAAGGTACAAGCGAGTAATATCTAAAATAAAATAGCATTTGTGTTGGGACGATTTTAACGAGGGAACTTAATTTTCTGCAATATTATGAATCCATGGACTCTTCCATGGTGACAAAATTTAGCCCCCTCGGTCTGTCCAATTACCTTAGTCTGATATATATTTGGATAACAAAGCCATATATTATATATATAATAGCAGTATTATAAAATAAATTCCTTCCATTTCTTCACATATCAGCAAGATTTTTTTCCCAACCAATTTTAGTTAGCCTGATTTCCATTCATTCAAGTAAGTTTAATTATTCAATGTAGTGTTTCCATATAGCATGATAATTTGAAGACTTATGCTAGTTCATCACATTCCTTAATAATTTTATAGATGTAAATTATAATCAATGCAATTAAAGTTGAACAAAACTTTTTTAATCGTGAACTTAATTGGATTTTGATTCACTAATATTGCAGACCATTTTCTTGTGATTTTGAGGAAGATTCTGAATTGCTTTGAGGATAAGCCATGGGGGAGGTCGATACAAAGCCAATCGAATCAGTTCAAATCGCACTTTCTTTCTTTGGACAGATGACCGATAAGCGAAAAGATATCCTTGTTAATGATCAAGTAATCCAAAAATTCTTAATCCCTAGAAATTGCATAGACTTTGTAGACAGAAATCCACCAAATCATCAATCATGATGATGTCATGCTTCCAAACTGATGTGGTGAATTTCTGACCACAAAGCCTATGTAAATCTCATAGACTGGGTCTGATTTTGTACTCTATATACAAGTAATTTTTGGACTCTAATGATTATTTTCCTTGTTCTTTGTAAAAGAGGGAACTAGATAAAGAGAAAGATCTTGAAAGCCTAATGAAAGACTTAGCAAGTATCAAACTTCAACTGGATGCAAAGGACTCGGCGTACAACCAAGTCCTTCTCAAGCTAGATCACCATAAAATAATAACAAATGAACTTTCAACCTTGCTAATAAACTCCGATTTTCAAAAAGATTATTACATTAATGAATTCCGAGAAGCCAAACTTCAAATAAGCTCGCTCGAATCAGCCATGAAGCAAATGACTCATCAGCTTTCGGAATCAGAAAATGTACAAGAGCAACTTTTAATTGTTACTAGTGACTTAGCCTCAACCCAAGCCCAACTTTCTCAAATAGAAAGAGAAAAGGCTAATGCTTTATCAGAAAAAGAGGCCGAGTTAGAGACTATGCATGATGAGGTAGAGAATATGAAGAAAGAGTTAGAAATTGCAATGTCGAAATTGATGGAGTTTAGGACACGAGCAGAACAGGCTATTAGCAGAGCCGAGGCAGCCGAGAAAGGAAAGAAAGATTTGGAGGATTTGATGAAGAGGAGAAAGGAGGACAATGAAAGGAGAAAGGCAGCCTTAATAGCTCTCCGAGAAGAATCAATCTCCAATGATTTTAGCACTTCCAACGTCATTAAATATGAAGGGCCTTCCAAGAATTATCAGCCTCTTGGAAAGGTCCTAAACATGAAATTCTAGTTGAGCCAAATGCAAAAACGCCCAATGTGCGTTGCTTAACTTCCTTTTTCATTAGCAAAAAAACTCATTTGAAATTCTTTCACGAATTATAAGGAGGCTTTTGTCAAATTTTTAAGTGAACGAGGGTGGTTATTGTCAATTTTCATAGTTAACAAGGTTGCTATTGATATTTTTTAGGTCAAGAGAGGTGTTTTTGCATCCTTTGGTGGGGGTATAATCATTGTGAATTTGACTTGAGAGGGTTTTTTTCCTACTAAAAATAATACGGGGGGTTTGATAGTTAGGCAAAATACAAGGGGTATTTTTGCATTTCACTCAATTCTAGTTTCATGTGAGGAATCTTTGGTTCTTTAGAAGAGAGATTTCTCTTTAAATGTAGTATAGAGTTGTTACCATTTGTTTCCATATCATGAATCATAGAAATGCTGCTGATTAATTATTTTATAGAATTGGTCTACCCATTTTAATAAGAATCAATATGGGCAATTGTTTTACTTTAACTTGTTTATAATACTATTTGTGTCCGTCTCTAATTCGATATAAAGTAGATATTGGAATTGAATTTGAAATTAAAATGTAATCTTGATTGTCATATAGGGTTGGGATAAAGATATGATTAGTCAGGAGATTAGGCTTATACCCTAATTAGTTAAGATGAAATAGAGATAAGCAAATATGGATTACCTTCTAATTGAATTTGAATTTTAAAGTTGGATGCCTAGAGATAGGAGTTTAAAGGTTGATTAGAGAAAGGATTTCTCATTCTACAAAAAGGAGTCTTTGTTTTCATTGTTAGTATGCGGAAAAGTAGAGTAAAATTAAAGTTAGAAAGTTATTTCATTTGTGTAGACAAAAATCGAGAGAGTTCAAGTTAGAAGAATTATTATTCTTTCAATCTTCTCCTCCACAGATTTCTCAACAACTCTTGTGTGTTTATTTCTTTGTACCTGTGTGTGTGATTATTGATGAAGGGATATTTCGTCTGAGTATTTGATCCAAGTATATTGTGCCACGTAGTTGTTGATATCCGTTCTACAGTAAGGAACTCTTGTCAGTCAGATCGAATAGAACTCCTCTTTAGGATTCTAATCCTGTGTTCAAAGGAATTCGTCGGGTTTTGCCAATGGCTGATCCGGCGTAAACCCTCCGAGGCTAAAGTCAGTACAGTAGATGATAAGAATAGCAGAAAGTATATTATAGGCTCTCTCTCCTTTGAGGAGTAATAAATGCCATCTATTTATAGTTTTCCAAAGCGGATATTTCGGGTCGGATCTCACTTGGTTCGACCCATTTGAGCTATTCAAGTCGAATCAGTGTGATCGAAAGGTTGATCTAATAACTTTATGTATAAACGTACATCGAGCGAGAGTCAGTTTTGTTATATGTCGAAGAGACCAGTTTTATCATGACCAGATCTGGTCCATGTCGAAGAGACCAGTTTTATTATGAGCAGATCTGGTCCATGTCGATTAAGATAGAGTTTTAATCCAAGTATTGATTATTTTATCTGACGTGTAATATGCCAAGTCACTGTGATGAATATTTGGTATATCAATTATATTGTCGACCATGCATCTCCCCACTCCTCGGGGGTGTAAAGTGCCACATATATCATAATATAGGGGATAAAGTGTCACGTTTATCATAACACATGGGGTAAAGGGCCACAAATGTTAGTTTTGATAATTCGTGTCTTTTTAAAATTTAAATATTTCAGGGAGACAGTGTGAAATTTTTATAAGATCATAGGGGGTAAATCACTATTTTTCAAATTACAGGGGATAAATTAAATATTATGGATGTTACGGGGGTAAAAGATCATTTAATAAGGTACGTATTAGTTAGAAATCACATTCCTTAATCAGTCTGATGGTAATTGTCGGGCAGGAACGACAACGAGTTACTGTTTATAAAATAAAGAAATTAGAAGAAACATCATCATGTGACTTAAAAAACTTGATTCAAAATTAGCCGGTAAGAAACATGAAAAACCTGGTCAACTTGGGCGGCTATAATTTGTTCCATAAGTCACAAATTTATAAACCATCTCTTTCTTATAAACTTCCACTACCGAACAGAGCAAGCAAAATATATATATAATTACACTAAAACAAGTCATCAACACTTAACGAATTCATTAAATTATAAATTTTTAATCAATCATTAACTTAATCTTCTCACGTTTATTCCATATAAAAAAAAGCCTATTCAAAACAAAGACTCGTAGCGAAATATAAATAAAATATTTTGGCGTACGTGCATCTATTCCAAGTTTGGTTTTTCTTCATCTGCAGGCGCTCCAATATTCAACTACGTACACTTGTTTCCCAAATTTTGACTAGAACTCTAAAATCCATATTATACGTTTCATTGAAATTTCTCATTATGATTTAATTTCCTCCTATATATTTTTTTCTTTTTCTTGTCGTTCATTAATTTTCTCAAATATGAAGTCCGGATAACAAATTCGAATATACAAGAACCAGGAAGAAGAAATCACAAAAATCATGTCTGAAGACGAAATCCACCATCTCCCATTTCACGTCGTGTTAATCACTTTATTGATATTGATTCTCAATACAGGTATTAATTTTTCTAAACTAGCTTTCATACCAACTTAATTATATGTAGCTTTTAATGAGATGAGATATATTCTTCCTGGTAGATTTATTTTTATTTTTATTTAGTTTAATTGGTTAGTATTTCGAGGATGATATTCTTCTGATTAACTGGTGTCAGAGTCAGACCCAATAGTTTCACTGCCACTTATATATATTAATAATAATAATAATAATAATAATCCCATATTTTTGAATCCATTTCTCCTATACCCAAAATTTTAATAATATATAGTACTTACTGTAAGAAATATAGCTGTTATTCACTTCTTTAATGGAATATTTCCTGAAAAAAGAAAAAGGGTTATTCTTCAAGTTTCAGTAACCAGAAAACACAAATATTTTGCTTGTTTATTGAGGAATGAAGACTGGATCAGCTTAGTCCAAGCTGATCTTTGTGTGGAAAACAGGTCACTTTCTCTGGGCCTAGTAATTAGTAAACTAGCCCAATTATAATGACTTTTAAATTAATAAATTATACTTCAAAATTTGACATTTTTTTTTGGGTAAAACAAAGCTTGAGATATAATATTAAATTATACTACTCTCTCTGTCTCTTTTCTTTTGTTTCCCTGAGTTCATATGGAATTTTAGGTAAGAGTCAAAAAAAGTGAAATTTTTAAGCATCTTTATATTTATACCCTTAAAATATACTTTTGGAAAAAATAATTTATATTAGGAGATGAGGTGTTGTTTTTGGACATTTCAAAAAAGGAAATAGAAGAAAAATAAAAGGAAAGTAGAAGTATATATTTAGTTTAGGTTTGAGGCAATGTGTGGAATCTGAGTTTGATTTGAATCTCGGGTAAATACATATTAATTTTGGCCGGAGTGACCAAACCAATCAATAATGGACTTCTAGGTTTCATTGTGGTTGCATCCCAAAAAATCTGCACTAATCATCCAATTAACATTGTAGGGTTATTATGAAACAAAATGGAATCAATAGCAAAAACATTACTTGCGCTTCTAATTGGTGAAAAAATATTGTTTTTATTATATAGGAGTAGTATTATTATTTCAATTGCTCTTAGTGTGGATAGTTTTCATAGTTTTCATCGAAATTGACATTTCCACGCCTGCAAATAGAAATGCAAAAAGAAAGCTCTATGCACTTAATAAATTTACAATAATCCCTCACATATATTAAAAATTGTATTTGTAACCCCGTCTTCACTAAAAAAAATTGTAATGTACACTAAAAATATATCAATACCACCCTTATAAAATGTGACGAACCAATATTCAAATTGTCGTTTGGAAATGATCTCATGTAATGTGTCTGACACTCTTCAGAAATTATTAAATCAACTCTAAGATCTGAATACTCTCAGAAAACTAAAAAATACTCTCAGAAAACTAAGATTTAGTCTCCTCCATTATTAAATCAACTCTAAGATCTGAATACTCTCAGAAAACTAAAAAATAAATGACATTTTGTTCGAATGAAATGAAAACACAACTCCTATGCTAGTCTAATTAGTAAAGATTTCATTGTTTATTTTTGTTCAGAAAAAACCTATGAGTTAACATTTTATTAATTCATTTCACCCTGAAATACTCTAGTAAATTTATAGAGGACTTATTGCCAGTGTTTTAGTCTCCTCCATTAAATCAATCTTCCATTGATTCTTATTTAGATTAATAGTAATTATTAATAATAGATTTACACAAGTCCCTATTTTTTTTTTTTTACACATTAGTCCTATTTGAACTCCCTTGAATTACAATGTCAATGTGTTCAACAATTACAAAAACGTAACAGTTAGGTCATGATAAAGATTACTTTCCTATATGTAGGAACTTCAGCAACTTTCATAAAAACATCATTACTCATTTACATAAGTCATAAGTGAATTTTGATATATATCTCTAATTATTTGATAAAATGCAATTCAAAAAATTTCCCTCAATTTTATCTACTTAACCTAACTTATTCTAAATAATTACTAGTACCAAAACCATTCTTCTTATTTCTAATTATTTTACAGGGACATCACTTGTTACTGGAGATTCACTAGAGACAGACAAACAAGTTTTATTAGACCTCAAATCATTTCTGGAGAATGAAAATCCTGTTTTTCTAAATCAAGGTATATACACACAATGGAACCAAACAGACATATCACCATGTAATTGGCCTGGAATTTCATGCAACATTACAACCAATCGCGTAACACAAATCGATCTCTCCGACTGCAACATATCAGGATACATATTCCAAAACTTCTCTGCTTTAACAGAACTAACTCACCTCGATCTTTCGGGAAACACAATAGGCGGGGTCGTACCTAGAGATTTAGGCTCGTGCCACACCCTGAAGTTCTTAAACCTATCCCACAACATCATTTACGGTGACCTCAACTTGACTGGACTTAGCAATTTGGAGACTCTTGATTTATCTGTTAATAGAATTGAAGTTGATGTTACCTTAACAATACCTTACAGCTGCAATAATTTGGTGGTTGCAAATATCTCAAACAACAATATCACTGGTGAGGTGGGGATCATATTTGAAAAGTGCCAGAATTTGAAGTACTTTGATCTTAGTGCAAATGCACTTAAAGGAGAAATATGGCCTGGAATTGATAAGATGACTGAATTTTCATTGTCTGAAAACAATTTTTCTGGTATAGTTCCCACATGGATTTTCACTCAGAATTGCAGCTTGAGGGTCTTAGATATGTCGGAAAATCAGTTTTACGGAGAATTTCCTGCAGAAATTTCATATTGTAAAGATTTAGAGATTTTGACTTTATGGGGGAACGGTTTTACAGGGCGAATTCCGGAAGAGATTGGATCTTTACCAAATATTAGAGGACTTTACTTGGGTAATAACAGATTTTCAAGAGACATTCCGGAAACTTTAGCCGGACTTAGCAACTTGATGTTTCTTGATTTAAGCAGGAATAACTTTGGAGGAGATATACAAGAGATTTTTGGACGATTAACGCAAGTAAGATTTCTTCTGTTGCATAAAAATTCATACACAGGAGGTATATACTCGTCTGGAGTTCTTAATTTGCCTAACATATCTCGATTGGACTTAAGTTACAATAATTTTACCGGGACTTTACCGGTTGAAGTCTCACAAATGAAAAGCTTGAGGTTCTTGATTCTTGCATACAATCAGTTCACAGGAAGTATACCTTCTGTTTACGGAAATCTCAAGGGACTTCAAGCACTTGATCTTTCATTCAATAAATTAAACGGTTCCATTCCTTCGAGTTTTGGAAATTTAAGCTCACTTTTGTGGTTGATGCTCGCTAACAATTCACTAACCGGGGAAATACCAGTAGAATTGGGGAACTGTGGTAGCTTGTTATGGTTGAATCTTGCTAACAACCAACTTTCGGGTGTAATTCCTTCTGAGTTAACAACCATAGGCATGAATGTGACACCTACTTTTATGAACAATAGGCAACAAGATCAAATGATTGCTGGCTCGGGTGAATGTTTGGCAATGATGAGATGGATACCTGCTGATTATCCTCCGTTTAGTTTTATATATAAACTCCTTACGAGAAAGAAATGTAGAAGCCTATGGGACAGAATTATCAAAGGGTATGGTTTATTTTCAGTTTGTTTACCAGGTACTAATGTTCGGACTTATCAAATATCAGGATATGTCCAGCTAAGCGGCAATCAATTATCTGGTGAAATCCCTGTCGAAATTGGGAATATGTTGAATTTCAGTATGTTTCATTTTGGACTCAATCGATTGAAAGGTAAACTTCCTTCGGAGATAGGAAGATTGCCTTTAGTAGTCCTCAACGTGTCAACTAACTTGTTTTCTGGTGAAATTCCAATGCAAATTGGGAACCTCAAGTGCTTACAGAATCTTGATTTATCGTATAACAATTTCTCCACTTTTCCTCCTAGCTTGAACAAATTGAGTGAATTGAGCAAGTTCAATATTTCCTACAATCCGTACATAACCGGTGTTATACCAACAACTGGTCAGTTGGCTACATTCGAGAAATGGTCGTTTCTAGGGGACCCGCTTCTACACCTTCCTTCTTTCATCACTAATGCTTCTACCAGTAATGATACACAAACCGACAACAAGAGGGCTACCAGAATAGGGACAATGCTAGTTGTTTTTTATTTGATACTTGCGTGTTTAGTCCTTGGACTCATTACGCTCACAGTTTGTCTCTTTATGAAGAGACCAATAGACACCCCAAAATATCTATTAGAGGATTCTTCAAAGGAATTTACATCAAGCTCGGGTACGTCTTCGCCATGGTTATCTAACACAATAAAAGTTATCCGTTTGGATAAAACGGCTTTCACGCATTCCGATATTTTGAAAGCTACTAAAAGCTTCTCCGAAGAAAGAATTATAGGTAGAGGAGGATCTGGAACCGTTTATAGAGGAGTGTTACCCGATGGTAGGGAAGTAGCCGTGAAGAAGCTACAAACTGAAGGTATTGTTGGGTTTATGAGGTTGAATCTGCTGTAAAATTGATATCAACTCAATGATTTATTTGTTAATTGTTTTGTTTTTGTAGTCTTTTTGAAAAAGTTTTTCATATTTTAACAGGCATCGAAGGAGAAAGAGAATTTAGAGCTGAAATGGAAGTATTAACCGGAAATGGATTCGGTAATTGGCCACATCCAAATCTCGTCACACTTTACGGGTGGTGTCTTGATGGATCCGAGAAGTTGCTCGTGTACGAGTATATGGAAGGGGGGAGCTTAGAGGAACTTATCACCGATAGAATAAACTTTAATTGGAAAAGACGAATTGAAGTTGCAGTCGATGTGGGACGTGCTTTAGTCTTTCTACACCACGAGTGCTACCCTAGTATAGTGCATAGAGACGTAAAAGCTAGTAACGTACTTCTCGACAAGAATGGTAAGGCTCGTGTTACCGATTTCGGGCTTGCTAGAGTCGTTGACGCCGGAGGTAGTCACGTGAGCACAATGGTGGCCGGGACGGTCGGATATGTGGCACCGGAATATGGGCAAATATGGCAAGCAACCACGAAAGGCGATGTGTATAGTTACGGTGTACTAATTATGGAGTTAGCCACAGGAAGAAGGGCTGTTGATGGTGGAGAAGAGTGTTTAGTTGAATGGGCTAAAAGGGTTATGGGAGATGGAAGAGTGATTAGTAGTAGTAATCATGATTATAATACACCGAAAATACCGGTAGCGCTTTTAGTATCTGGATTAGCACAAGGGGCAGAGCAACTTAGTGAATTACTTCGGATTGGGATATGGTGTACAAATGAGAGCCCTCATTCTAGGCCTAATATGAAAGAGGTATTAGCTATGTTGTTTAGGATTTCTTTCACTCAAAGGGATTCTACGGATGGTTCTCCTTAGCATGTAATGAATGTGATTAGCACATGTCTTATTGTGTTTTAGCATGATTAATTCCTTTTGTAATTATATATATTACACAATCTTTACATTTTTAGAGAATGAACACATTTTGTTCATACATCTCTCTTGTATACAAACTTCAGTTTAGAGCAGTTGAGTTGTTACTTGTTAGCCTTTTTGTATTATTGGTGGGTTTCTTTAATATTTCAAATTTAAGTTTACATATCCCTACTTATGGATCAAGTCTCCATATATTTATATCAGAAAACGATGAAAAGTTTTAGTTTTTCTATTCAATAAACCGCGAAATTCAAGTTCGAATTTTACGGGAGACAACATATTGGGGAGGGGACCTATATTTTTTAAGAATTCTTTAGAAATTCTAAAATGCATCAAATCTGAACATACCATGGAAACAAATTTTGAATCCATGATCCTAATAATGTAATTTAAAGAAATTTTGGTAAGTATTTAAAATTACATCACTTTTTTATATATAGTTACATCGTATTACATCAATATCATCAAATTCAAGATTTATACAAGAACAATCAAATTACAAAGAAAAGTAATTATCTAATATTAAAATTAGAATAAAATCCTAAGAATTAAGCTAATCAATTTTGGTGTCTAACCAACATACTAACTATCACTTTTAATCCACCACATATTTTGTTTGGTTCGACAACCAAAAATATTTGGTATTGACTTTTTTATATATTGTCTTTTTTTTTTCTTTTTCCTGTTACTATGCTTAACCCGCGTGAAAAGGATAACAAGACGCTGGAAAACAATTTAGATCCCAATTTTTACCCCTTTGACAATCTGTTTGCTCGTCGCCTATTGTAAATATTCGGTTTCATTTCTAGTATGATTATATATTTTGGGCTGCATAAAATGACGATGTCGTTTTGGAAGTTGGACTTAGATACCTGGTGGCGCCGGCTGAGAGAGGAGCTGGCTGATTAAGGGAAGGTTAGGGGCCATTTTGACCTTTGACTCTTTTCGATCAAGTTTTACTTCAACAAGAGAAGAGAAGAAAAGTAATTGATTAGGTGGGTCCGTCAGATTTTGACCAGAACAAAACAAGTATTAACTGCCGGCATATGTGGTAGTATGTATTACATGAAATTTATCATCATTGACTCAAAGAAACAGAGTCTCAATTGAATTTTCTTCCTACCTATTAAATCATGTCATATCGATCACTCTGAGTCTCTCCTCCTTGATGCCCTAATCAATGGGGTTGTTCTCCCACTTATGTGGCTGCTTCCGTAAGCGGCACTTAGATGCTTCCGCGGAGGAAGAGTTGTCGGATTTTTTCTTTAAGCTCCAAGCATTACAGATTGCTACCAACTTCTTCTCCGAATCCAACCGCCTTGGTCATGGTGGATTTGGCCCTGTCTACAAGGTATTTCTATCCAATTTTGGCTTTATTTGGAATTTTGTTTCACATTGATTGTTAAAACCTCTATTTAACCAGTTATGATGAAAGATATAACTTATACTTGTTCCGGTTCGAGCAACAATACTACGTGTTTTTCCTTTTTTTATTTTTTTATTTTTTATATAAGTTCCAAATTTCAATAGTCATAAGGTTGGAGTAGCTTATATCTTTTTCAATAAACAATGAACTATATATTTGGGTTCCAACATTACCTATCACGGCTTGCCTTGTGGAATGTCGCTCGGTAATGATCCTTTGATTCGAGATTGTTACACTGTATTAGCTTGCTTGTTATTGTTAAGTATTTTGGCTGAAGAAAATGTCTTTAACATAGTTCCAACACAGGATGTAAAGGATATCATCTTCATAACAAGCTTTAAGTTGGGTAGATCTTACGAGTTTGTGACATTTAAGCTGTAGGTTTAACTCTAATAAAATAACAAAGAATATTGTCACCCGATGTTTATGGTTTACTTGGGATTTCTTTTTACAGGGGATGATGTCAAATGGTCAAGAAGTAGCAGTGAAGAAGTTGTCTTTAAATTCAAGACAAGGCCTAAATGAATTCACAAATGAAGTGAAATTGTTACTAAGAGTTCAACATAGGAACTTAGTCATGTTGCTAGGATGTTGTGCAGAAGGACCTGAAAAGATGCTTGTCTATGAATATTTACCCAACAGGAGCCTCGACTACTTTCTCTTTGGTATTTGATCTTCTATATCCCTTGAAATTATTCCGTGATGTGGTGTATTATTCATCTTTAATTCTGTTAAGATTTTCAGATAAAAGGAAGTCTGCGCTTTTGGATTGGACAAGAAGATTCCGAATAGTTAGAGGTATAGCAAGAGGTCTTCTCTATTTGCATGAAGAAGCCCCTGAAAGGATACTCCATAGAGACATTAAAGCCAGTAATATATTGCTTGATGATCAATTAAATCCAAAAATATCGGACTTTGGTTTGGCAAGATTGTTTCCCGAGGAACAGACCCATTTAAACACGTTTAAGATTTCTGGGACTCAGTAAGCAGTTACTCTTGTCTTCTTTCTTGTTCAAGTATTACAAAAACAAAAATGTAATTTGTGAATGCATGCAGTGGTTATATGGCTCCCGAGTATGCATTACATGGATACTTGTCCGTGAAGACTGACGTCTTTAGCTTTGGAATTCTGGTTCTGGAGATTGTTAGTGGCAGGAAAAATCATGATGAGTCGCTTGGTGCTGTTAAGGGCGATCTGTTAAATTATGTGAGTATCAATCTCAAGTTTTTTCTACCTCCTATAATTTGAGTGAAATACAAAAATACCCCCTATGCTTTGTCTAATTAGCAAAACCACCCCTTTGTTATCTTTTATTAGCAGAAAAACCCTCTTACATGTTTTGCAGAAAAATGACAATTATGCCCCCACCAAAACACTCCTATTTACCTAAAAAGTTAACAATATCTCCCCTGTTAACTCTGAAAATTGGCAATAACCTCCCTCCCTCTGATTTATGAAGAAAATTCAAATGGGGTTTTTTGCTAATAATTTAATATAATGTCTTGTGTTTGTAGAGCTGGACATTATATGAAGTTGGGAAATCGCTGGAGGTAGTAGATTCAAGCCTTGATAAATTCAGTAGGGATGAAGCGGCAATGTGTATTCAATTGGGACTTTTATGTTGTCAAGCTAACGTTGCAGATAGGCCAGATATGAATACTGTTCGTCTCATGCTATCGAGTGATTCATTCACTTTACCTACGCCTGGGAAACCTGGAATTCATGGCCGTGTAGTAAGCCATTGGACTAGTACCACTTCTGCTGCTTTTACTGACAATACTACTAGTACTGCTAATACTAAGCCTTCAACAGGTATTGATTTCGATGAAGATTACTCTAGGAATTCAATGTCTTATTCTTCCATAGATGAAGGTAGATGATGATAGATGATGTCTTACTATTTTCTTGTCAGTTTCAAGTGTCTTTCGATTTTTATCGAGAATGCAACTTGTAGAAAATTATCGTATACTTGTATATATACTTCCTCATTTATGATGTAGTCACTTGAGATTCCGTTGTGAGCAGAAGAGTACCAAAATGCTTTTATATATGGGTCATGGGTGACAGAGATGATAAATAATGAGTATAATGGAAATTTCTCACGTGTGATATGCATAATGTTCAATTTACCTCATTGTGACATGAAAAATAGCACTTTATCCCGCCCTGTGATCTTGTGAAAGTTTCATGCGGCCTTCCTAAAATTTATGAACTTTAAAAAAAATAAGAATTGACAAAACTACCCCTTATATTTGGCACTTTACCCCCCTTTGTTATGATAAATGTGGCACTTTACCCTCCCCCCCCCCCCCCTCTCCCCCCGCTATGTTACAAAAACATTGTTGATGCTTACTCTCAGTTTCGGCAAATGAGTTATACTCTCCAATTGAAGTAGGTAAATTGCTCCTTTAAAATTTTTACAAGGAGTTAAAGTGCTCTTTTTCAAGATGACATGGGATAAAATGAACATTATGAATATTACATGGGGGTAAATTGACATTAGCTTGATAAATAATAGCGGTATATGTTAAGATGAGGCGTTCTTAGGGGTTGATGAGAGAATCTATCACGATATTACCACGTCTTCACACACTTCAAAATCTAGTGTTGGGTACATTAAATATCGAAAATCCAAGTGTAGCCATGAATGGTGTCCCAAGAATGCAACATTAATGATGGCAAATTCGACTTTAAATCCGGGAAGACTTTTCTATTGTTGCCCCGACCATGGATAGTCGAATTGGTGTGAACCCATTGAAGTTGAAGGACAAAGCTATGGAGCTAATGTTGGGGAACAAGAAGTCGCTAGTACAACAACACCAACACCAACACCAAGTCCTAGTCATCCAACAAGTGAAGTCAATGGCAAAAATGAAGATGATATCTTAATTCGTAAGTTGTTGATAATAAATTTAACCCTCAACAACTTAACCCTAATGTGCCAAGTAATATGAATGTTTTCTAGAGTGTAAAACATGTGTAACCCGAAGAGGATTAAGTTTATTATCAACAACTTACGAATTAAGTTCATATCATCTTCATTTTTGCCATTGACTTCACTTGTTGGATGACTTGGACTTCGTGTTGATGTTGGTGTTGGGGTACTAATGGCTTCTTCTTTCCCAACATTAGCTCCAAAGCTTTGTCCTTCAACTTCAATGTGTTCACACCAATCCGACAATCCATGGTCGAGGCAACAATAGAAAAGTCTTCCTTGATTTAAAGTCGAATTCGCCACCACTATTGTTGCATTCTTGGGACACCATTCACGACTACATTTGGATTTTCGATATTTAATGTACAAAACGCTAGATTTTGAAGTGTGTGAAGACATGGTAATATTATGCAACGAAATGTTGAAGGTTAATGCACAAATGGGGTCTATTTATTAAAAAAAAACAAGCCTCCAACGGTCATGTCCAGCCTCCAACGGTCAATTTTCAAAAAATTGTCTCTGTTTTAATTATTACAAATACACCCCCTGTAGTATTAAATATATTACAAATTCACCCCCTCTAACATAATATATATTACAAATACACCCCTTATGGGTATATATGTCAGCAAAAAAAAGTCAACGTCAAAAAAAAGTTGACCGAGGGCAAAATTGGAAAAACATTTTTAAAAATGATGACGTCATCATCTACCGTAAAAAATGGACGATGTAAGGGATCTCCTTGTAATATTGTTTTTGTAAAGAAGGTGTATTTGTAATATTTGAAACAAGAAGGTAACTTTCTGTAATTCGAGTAATAGTGAAAGATGTCTATGTAAATTTCCCAAAAGAAAAATAATATATGGCGTATAAATTAATCCAAAACGTGTACAAGTTTAACAAGCTATTTTCACTTGGTATTTGATTTGAGTACTGATACCTTCATTACTCTATTTATTTTTATCTTCATTGTTACGATTGTTACAATGCTGCTTAAGATTGTGGTTTGTTCAAAGAGTTATTTATGTGCAACTTATCTCTACCACAACATTAATATTCACCTCTTCCTTTCGATTTGTGTCTGTTACTAGATTTGGATTTTTTTAGAAGCCGATTATTAAATCTTAACAGGCAGCATATGACCTTTTATAAGGGACTATAATAAAAATGCATTACACGAAACATGTATTTACAGGAAGTAAGATTGTATTGAATTTATTTGATGTTTCGTTTATTTATTGCAATTTTACATAAGTTTATTATATTGGGAAAGAGGGGTTTGGTTTAAGTTTTCAAGTTGTAATTTGCAATTTAATTTTGGTCGATTCATTCATTTAACATGTATTATTTTTGCGGCATAAGTTTCCAAATTGTAAGTTTATTGGCTTTGAATTTATGTTTTATCTTATGCATGTGATGAATGGTTATATATGATTGCATGATAAATGAATGTGAGTGAACTTTGGATTCACGAATATTGAGATTGGAGTTCCTTCGGATTAAAACCATATAGTTCATTATGAATTAAGAAATAGAATAAAAGGGGTTCAATTTACTTATAAAGGCTATAGGCCCGTAATATACATATACTTAAATGAGTACAATTAAATTATTTATGGAGGCTATATGTCTGTAAGAAATTATTACTTATGAAGACTATATGCCCGTAAGAAATTGAGCACGGCAATTGTCGGGGACAATTTGCTAACTAATGCCCAATAAGGCTGAGGCTATGATTATGATCCAGAAACACTTGTATGAGGCCCTAAGGTTGAATTACTCATCAATTTGAATAATAATCATATTCATATTTAAACTCTGTTTGGCTGTTTTGGACCACATGTTGGTGGCTTTATTTTAATCCGATTATTGTGGTATTTAGTGGTATTAGCTCGATTTTACTTTTTCAAGTAAATGTTAAATACTGGAATATATTGGTTCCTAAGCATTACATGTGGGGAAAAATGTTTGGCAGATAGCGCAACTACGCACACTATCCTAAGGGATATATCATATTTTGTTAGTATAATGCATACTAAAACCTCTATTCTATGACAACAATATATGGCACATGTGATTTGATAGATGGCTTCGGAAATGTCCACCGTATGTTGTCAAATGGTACGATTTTAGCCATTAAAGAGGTTGTTTATGCTCCACGTTCAAGGAGAACGTTGTTGAGTTTAAAGATATTCGAGCTAATGATTATCACATTGAAACCGCCGAGGAAAGGGGAATCGAATATGTGCATTACCTCTAATTTGTACGGCCAAAAAGCGTACATGGAATAAATTAGAGGGACTATCGACTGAGTTATATAAGACCACAATATGAGTGCCCGAGGCACACCTTGTCGATAGATCGAAATCAAGTGACTCGAGCATGTATTTTCTATAGCATGACCGGCTGGGACATCCGGGTCAAAATGTGATGCGCAATATTATTAATACTTCTATCGGGCATCCACTAACGAATAATAAGGATCTAGTACACAGTGATAACTTGTGTGTACCATGTTCTATTGGAAAATTGGATCATATGCCAGCTTATGCACAAATGAGTAAGGATTCTCTCACTTTCTTGGATCTTATCCAAGGGGATATATGTGGACCCATCACACCACCGTGTGGAAATTTTAGATATTTTATGGTGATGGTTGATGCCTCGACCAAGTGGTCACAGGTCGATTCAATGTCCACGAGAAACGCTGCATATGATAGAAATAGTGTTCGGCATGCCAACTGTATGGCTGTCATTTATTGTAATAAATGAAGGAACTATTCAATTTAGATTAATAAATGCATTTTATTATATGGTCAACTTTATCTTATGTAATAATTATCTACGCATAAGGATATAAGTCCTTAGATCACAGGGCTATGGGACAACCCGTGGACTGATCTCCAAGGCCGTGATCTAGAACATATTCAAGAGTCGTAGAATCCAATCGAGATGGGACATCGTTGGATTCGGTTAGACTCTCACTAATGTGTATACTCCGATGAACTGGAGGACGCTGGGGTCCACGAGCGTGACTGGGATAGTCGATACACATAAGTGGGTGGCTTGCTGGGATGGCAAGTGCACTGAATACCCCAATTAGGAAATAACTCACCATGGAAGCGGTAGTCGCATATCGGAGTTGAAGTTATTCCTATTTACAACAGTATACGAGGAATGATCCCCAAACACTTGAGGTGATAGGGTTTATCTGGTGCGAGAACGTCTATACTTAGATGTGAGTTCCGACCGACTGGAGATCACCAGAAAGTCTCTGTGGATTCACGTTGGGTATAGAGGGACTCGTATGCAGGTTCATATCATCAACAAAGGATCCATTGACCCGACTTGATAGGTTGGGAAATTCTCCTATGGATTTCTGTGAGAAATTAATTCTGGAAAAATCCTTGGCCAAGGTATCTGACGGCTTTATGAAAGTAGCTCATAAAGATTAAGTCAAAGAGAATTATTTCAAGATCAGAATGTATAAAGTCAAAACGAATTAAAAGGGAACCGATGAAAAATCCATGCCCTTAAGTATTGACTGGGAGATTGATCGATGGAGAGATTATAGCATATGGAAATTGTAAATGATTAAAAGGTTCACTGAATTAATTCACCAGTGATTGGGCTCCATGGGCTTGTGGCCAGACATCGACCGTGGAGTGTGGGAGAATTCCCAAATTAGCAGGGGTGCTAATTTTGGAATGATCAGTCGACAGAGTGTTCGATTGATTTAGAGTATTTAATACTCGAGTAATTAAATGAATATTTAATTATAACCCACGGCCAATTATGTGGTGAACCTACGGGGGCATACACAATACACATGAAGCGAAAGCGAGAAAATGGAGAACAACTGAGTCAACTAAATCGACTGGGTCGATTGGGGTGACTGGGTCGACTGGGTCGACTCAATTGGAGCGAAAGTGATCCGATTGGAATTGGATCTAGACTGGAAATTAAATTGGAATTTAATTTGTGAGTTAATTAATTAAATTGGATTTAATTAATTATGGGAATATTTAATTAAATAGATTTAGAATCTAATTTAATTAAATGAGAAAGAAATAAATTAATTGGGCCATTTAATTGTGAAATTAAATAAAGACTCAATTAATTAAATCAAGTATGGGCCATGAATTAATTAGAAGACTTAGTCTTCCAATTAAAAGGGTCATGGCCCATGTAGGAGAGTTAGAAGACTTGGGAGTCCTAGGATTAGGATTATGAGATTCCTATAAATAGGAGACTTGAGGTCATATCTCATACACACTAATCAAGAGCCAAAAGCCAAGTCAAGAAAAACTCTCTCCCTCTCTCCCTAGTGAAATCGGCCGAACACCATCTTCCTTTTGGAAGAATTTTTCGATTTCGTTTTTCGTTCCAATCTTGTTCTCTAATCCTAGATATTAATATATCCTATGTTCTAGCCGATTAGGATATATTATATTTCGTGATATTGTGGTGTATCAACTCGTAGAGGCGCAACTCGTGGGGCGCTACAACAAAGCTTGGATCGATTCTACCGAGGGAGAAAACGCAACGACTTTGCTAGTTACTTGGATTTGCTATGAGACAGGTATAATTTGGATCTAATTATTCTTGTCGTTTAATATTCATATATATACAACCAGTTTAGTATCCTGGCAAGATTCCGTAAGAGGTCCTTAAAAATTTTGTTTTCCGCTGCCTGAAGGGCTGTTTATCTTGCCGAATCCCAACAGCATATGCTAAAACTCCTGACTCAGATTATACGGTTGAGAGTACACTATTCGGATTATCCCATTAAGTCTATTAGACTGGATAATACCGCGGAGTCACGTCGCGATCTTTCAACGATTATTGCATGTCCCTGGGTATTGATATAGAACATTCGATAGTCCTTGTCCATACCCAAAATGGCCTAGCGGAGACACTTATTAAGAACTTACAAAGAATAGTTCAGACTTTGGTTATGTGGACCAAACTCCCGACCTCTGCTTGGGGCTATGCAAGATTGTATGCAGCGATGTTAGTGCGTTTGAGGCCCACTGCAACCCAACCTTATAATTGGTGTTTGGGTATACATCAAACATTTCATACACGCACATTTGGGTGCACAATATATGTGTTGATTGCTCCGCCACAGTGGACTAAAATGGGACCTCAATGTTGATTGGGCATATATATGGGGTTCGTATCGCCATCTATTATACGGTATTTGGAACACTTGACGGGCGATCTCTTTAACGCACGATTTGCGGATTGTCACTTTGATGAGACTGTCTTCCCGCCGTTAGGTGGAGGAAATAATGTCCATACTAAAGTTCAGAATGAACGGCGTGAAGTCATGTGGAACGACCATCATAATCCCTTTTACAACAATCAGAGAATCTGAAGTACGTAGAATAATCAAACTTCATAAAGTAGCCAATAACATGCCAGACTCATTCACTAACTTGGCTAAAGTGACGAGATCTCATATACCAGCTGTAAATATGCTTGCAGGGATCCAAGGGGGACAAAATATGGGACGGCCATCAATCCCAGCTAATCAATCATATATCCAGACCCATAAGAGGGAGAGACCAATTGAATAAAATGATCTGCATTCCCGGAAGCGGACGAATGCATAACTGTTAAATTTGATTAGCACCGATAACAATGGGATCCCACCCGATCCATCTCATATGGATCCGTCTTGGAGACAACGTCGGGGGAAGCCTCGACATCAGTATCCATCCCCGAGAATAGGGAAATCTCGGTTGGTTACTCATGCATGAATGAGGTGTGGCATCGAGATGAAATAATCATCAATGATGTGTTTGCTTACACAGTAGCTACTGAAATTATATCAAGGGATGATATTGAGCCTCGATCGGTGGATGATTGCAAACAAAGGGAAGATTGACCGAAATGGGAAAAAGCAATCCAAGCTGAGTTTGATTTCATTATCAAAAAGATGAGTGACAAATTGCTCCTACACCTCCCGGAATTCTACCTGTGGGATACAAATGGGTATCTACGAGGAAAATATACGAGAAAAACGAGATTGTGAGGTACAAGGCTCGTCTCTTGCACAAGGATTTTCTCAGCGACCTGGGATTGACTTTGAGGAGATATAATCTCCTGTGATGGACGTTATTACATTCAAATACTTAGTCAGTTTAGTAATATTCGAGCAACTGACTATGCAGCTCATGGATGTGGTCACAACATATCTCTATAGGGATCTAGATACGATTATCTATATGAAAGTCCCATATGGACTTGTGGTACCTGAAGCAAGTAGTTCCAGACCACAGAACACTCTCTCTGTGAAGTTGAGGCTTTCACTTTATGGCTTGAAACAATCCGGGAGGATGTGGTATAATCACTTAAGTGAGTACTTGTCAAAAGGGGATACGTGAACAACGATATTTGTCCTTGCGTGTTCATTAAGAGAACAGGTTCTGGGTTTGCAATAGTTGTCGTTTATGTCGATGACATGAACTTGATCGCAACTCCTGAAGAGGTTAGGGAGACAGCCCAACTTCTAAAATCTGAACTTGAGATGAAGGATCTCGGACGTACTAATTTCGATCTCGGGCTTGAGATAGTACATCGTGTTGATGGGATTTTGGTCCATCAATTGAATTACATCTAGAAGATGTTAGCACGCTTTAATGAGGATAAAGTGAAGCCATCAAGCACGCCAATGGTAGTCCGATCATTGGATAGGTCAAAGGATCAATTTCATCCCGTGGAGAAGGGCGAGGAAGTGTTAGCACCCGAAGTGCCATACTTAAGTGTAACAGGCGCATTATTGTACTTAGCTCAATGTACTCGACTTGATATCGCGTTTGCGGTAAATCTGCTAGCTAGGTTTAGCTCAGCACCGACACGTCGCCATTGGAATGGTATAAAGGACATATTTCGATACCTTCGTGGTACGACTGACATGGGTTTGTTCTGCCCCTATGCGTCACTAAAGGACGCGAAGCTTGTGGGGTATGCCGATGCTGGTTATCTATCGGACCCGCACAAAGCTCGTTACCAGATTGGTATGTCTTTATGACTGGGAACACAACTGTGTCATCAAGGTCTACAAAACATACTTTATTTGTCACTTCATCGAATCATGCCGAGATTTTAGCGCTTCACGAGGCAATGCGTGAATGCATATTGCTTAGGGCCGTGATTAGTCATGTTCGAGGTTCTTGTGAATTGGCTACCACAGAAGATCCTACGGTTATATTTGAGGATAATGCAGCATGCATCGAGCAGATGAAAACGAGCTTTATTAAGGGCGACAACACCAAGCACATAGACTGAAATTTTTCTTCAATTAGCAACAACAAGAGTTTAAGCAAATTGTGATCCAACAGATTAGGAATCAAGACAACTGTGCCGACTTATTTAGTAAGTCATTACCGAAAGCCACTTTTGAGAAACATGTTAAAGCTATTGGTTTGCGTAGGCTATCTGAGATCGCTCCATTATAGGTTTAAGTGGAGTTAACTTGAGGGGGAGTACCGTGTATCTGTTGTACTAATTTTCCTTCGAGCCGGGTTTATTTTTCCCACAGGGTTTTCGTTACCCGCCAAGGTTTGAACGAGGCAACATTTGATGGTTGAAAATATTATGCGTTGTACTCTTTTTCCTAATCGAGGTTTTTTTTTCCCACTGGGTTATTATTACTTGGAAGATTTTAACGAGGCAACAAGAAAAGCATAATTATGGCTCAATAAGAATCCCCAAGGGGGAGTGTTATAAATATTATATATTAGTGGGTATTCCTATTATTAATGTAATAGTTTAGGGACTTAGTTGTAATATATCCATTTATGGGCTTCCATCTTATATATGGGTTTTGTACCTACTTATAACTTATTTGGATATAAATAAGAGTTCTCTCCTTCCCAAGAATACAACTCTAATTATTTTACATATTATCTATGTGTGTTCTTCTTTCTTTCTGTTTTCAGTTATAATATTGTTATCAATCTAATTATCTCAATCACTAAACCAAAGAGCTATAATCAATTATTTTCAACACTTCAACACTTATTAATTTTTTTTAATTATCAATTGAATTGCAATATCGAATGAATTAACCCAAAAAAAAACCCCTCCCCCCACCACACAGTAACAACCGTTCAGGTCCGCCCTGGTACTTTGAACAAAAAGAAAAATTATCTTTCGATTAAAGCTCGTTACAATATGGTTTATCTAAAAATCAATCTAAACACAATCTCAAGAAAATGAAACCAAATTTAAAAAGATAAGTCTGCCGAATTCAACTCGTTTACATCTCTACCATGAGTAAATTAAACTTGTTTTTGAAACAATGCTATGTATATATCAAGATAAAATCAGACCAACATTTTTTCTAACCAACACAAGTTAATATTCCAAAGACATAAATGACATTTACAAGACATAATGAGTATAATGGCAATTTATCATCGTGTGATATGCATAATGTTCAATTTACCTCATTGTGACATGAAAAAGAGCACTTTATCCCCCCTATGATCTTGTGAAAGTTTCACGTGGTCTTCCTAAAATTTATAAACTTTAAAAAAAATAAGAATTGACAAAACTACCCCTTATAGTTGGCACTTTACCCCCCTTTGTTATGATAAATGTGGCAGTTTATCCCCTCCCCCCGTTATGTTACAAAAACATTTTTGATGCTTACTCTCAGTTTCAACAAGTGAGTTATACTCTTCAATTAAAGTAAGGAAATTGCCCCTTTAAAAATTTTACAAGTGGTTAAGGTGTTTTTTTTCAAAATGACATGGGGTAAAATGAATATTATGAACATAACATGGGGTAAATTGACACTAGCTCGATAAATTATAGCGGTATATGTTAAGATGAGGCGTTTTTTAGTAGTTGATGAGAGAATCTATCACGATCTTTTTTCCGGGTTAATAGCTCTATATTTTTTATATTACTAGAAAAGTGCTAATTCTTTTTATAACTTAGAGTCAAATTAACTTTATTATATCATGAAATAGAACATATTAATGAACGATATATATTCAATTTATTGGACTGGGTAGAATTGAAATCTCTTGCTTATATCTTTTGCATTGTTTTACAACAAAAATAATGAAATTTTAGGTTTTGATCAAATGGATTTGAGACCATTTTTAAGTTGATTTCAAATTCTCTCATTTTGATTTGACATGCATTTCATTACTTTTCTAAGTTATTTTTTACTTATTTAATTCATTAGATCAATCCATATTTTCACCGAATTAACCAATTTTTTGCCGATTTCATTTATTTTATAGGCTTAATTTACCTCATTGTGACATTGAAAAAGAGCACTTTATTCCCCCCCTATGATCTTGTGAAAGTTTCGCGCGGCCTTCCTAAAATTTATAAACTTAAAAAAAAAAATTTGACAAAACTACCCCTTATATTTGGCACTTTACCCCATTTATTATGATAAATGTGGCAATCTAATCCCCATCCCCCCCCCCAATGTTGAAAAAACATTTTTGATTCTTACTCTCAGTTTCGGCGAGTGAATTATACTCTCCAATTGAAGTAGGTAAATTGCTCCTTTAAAAAAATGACATGGGGTAAAATGAACATTATGAATATTACATGGGGGTAAATTGACATTAGTGGTTGATGAGAGAATCTATCACGATATTACCACGTCTTCACACACTTCAGAAATCTAGTGTTGGGTACATTAATTATCTAAAATCCAAGTGTAGCCGTGAATGTTGTCCCAAGAATGCAACAATAATGGTGGCAAATTCGACTTTAAATCCGGGAAGACTTTTCTATTGTTGCCCCGACCATGGATAGTCAGATTGATGTTAACCCATTGAAGTTGAGGGATAAAGCTTTGGAGCTAATGTTGGGGAACAAGAAGCCACTAGTACACCAACACCAACACGAAGTCCCAGTCGTCCAACAGGTGAAGTCAATGTCAAAAATGAAGATGATATGAACTTAATTCGTAAGTTGTTGATAATAAACTTAACCCTCAACAACTTAACCCTAATGTGCCAAGTAATAGGAATGTTCATTATCACATAAAAAAGCCCAGCACAAAGTGGTGATCCAAGTTCGAATCCCTATTGAAAAAGGTTTTTATATACCAAAAAAAAAAAAGTTTCTCTAATTGTGTACAGAAAAAGAAGTTAAGTGTGGGGGTAATTTTTATTTTTGTTGTTAGGATGAGCAAGATGGAATATCTCGGACGGTGAGAACAATTTGAACTGTTCTAGTACCATTGTATTAATGTATTATCCAAAACTACTTAATTCACTTTTCACTCGTAATATTGAATTTGTCATTTGGTAGGTTGTTGGATATAATAGAATAATTTTAAAAATATCATGAATTCACTCTTATTAAATTTTTTTT
This sequence comes from Penstemon davidsonii, assembly GCA_034814905.1. Classification (NCBI taxonomy): domain Eukaryota; kingdom Viridiplantae; phylum Streptophyta; class Magnoliopsida; order Lamiales; family Plantaginaceae; genus Penstemon; species Penstemon davidsonii. Next base: position 30,171,368 of record JAYDYQ010002533.1, on the reverse strand, counting down.
AATTATCAAGTGAATTGCAATATCGAATGAATTAACCCAAAAAATCCCCCCTCCCCCCACCACACAGTAATAACCGTTCAGGTCCGCCCTGGTACTTTGAACAAAAAGGAAGATTATCTCTCGATTAAAGCTTTAGGCAATCTAAACACAATCTCAAGAAAATGAAACCAAATTTAAAAAGATAAGTATGCCGAATTCAACTCGTTTACATCTCTACTATGAGTAAATTAAACTTGTTTCCGAAACAATGCTATGTATATATCAAGATGAAATCAGACCAACATTATTTCTAACCAACACAAGTTAATATTCCAAAGACATAAATGACATTTACAAGAAAATTCTCGGTTTCATTATTCTTAAGTTGAGACAACCGTAGAAAGATTACCTGCGGGGGGGCATCGTTGTCTTCGGGGGCGCCTTGTTGTCTTTCCCCACCCGGTCAAACTTCTTTTATCTTCCAAACAAACTTCATTAATACTATTATTATTATTATTATTAACTTGATCACAAACCCGCGGGCTTACAATGGCGGCAGTCGAGCCTCGTTTCCTACCTCGCCCACCTCCGTTTCTTCTTGTCAAGCCCGAACTCCAAGAATGGCCAGTGGCTTTCATGAGCCCGCTAAATGTCTGAATATCCTCGGTCACCTCGTTCCTTGACAACGTTGTCATACCGGGAAGTATGTCCCTTTGGAAGTCTCGACCCCGCCTACCACCTCTCCTTGCTTGACCTCTCCGAGTTCTTGTTTGTACCTGCTGCATATTTGCTGCTTCTACTTTTTCTTCAATTTCAGGAATAAAGGGCTTAGGCATGTAGTCTTCTTCTTTCGTTTCCTGTAGTTGCAATGTCATATCCTCAAACTCATCGATTTCTGAGCTGTTTTTTATCATATTGAGTTCATTGGCACATGAGAACACGGCATCAACAAAGCACTGAAAGGATTCTACTAAAGAAGCTTCTGATGAATGGCAAATGCTATCGTTTATATCGGTTTTTGGACAAAAAGATGAGATGGAAAGTATTGTTTCAGCTGCATTTCTAAGAACATCATCCTCTGTTTCTTGTGCCTCATCTGGCGTATTTTCTTTAGAGGGAGTGTTTTTATAATCCTCACTATCCGCTAACACGGGAGCTTCCAAATCGATATCCAATGAAATTCTATCATGGGCATTCTTGATTTCGTAAGAAGATGCTAATGGAGATTCTTCATAGTCGCTATCACAAGTGTGGTTGAGATCAATGATACCACGGGTACTTCTTTTGATCAGCTTTTCTTTCTCCACAATCGATTCTTCAGCAGCAATAATCGGCTCATCTGGCTCGTACTCTACATTTATATCAATCATCATTTCCTTCTTGATTTCATTATCGACTTTTTTTCCTTGAGGAGGGCAATCGAGATTTGCCGATGTGGAAGCAATGGATGAGGGGTCGTTTTTCATACCACCCATTTCAAAAATGGGAAACCCAAGAATCTTTTTAACATTTCGAGTCTCAATAATCTCACAATCATCACTTGAATCCAACGTAGTAACTTCTGGGGTAAAAATTTGATTAAGATCTCTAACTTTTGAGAGTTCTGACCTCTTAGCCTCAATAGCGTAATCTGGCTTTGGTCTAAGCCAAGGTAAGGTAGACAAGTGATCATCAGGCATACTATTTGTATTGAGATCTTGAAAAATCACTACCTTGTTTGACACTACCTCATTCAAATTAATATCTATTCTCGGTCCCTTAGAGAAACTCCCGATTCCATGACTAATCGAGTGATCAGATGCTATAGTATTATCACCCCTACTACTGCAGTTGAGATAATCAAAGCCGCCACATACTTCTTTGGATCCTGAGGCAGATCCATGGTGAAATCCATTCGGTTTTGTCACATCACTTCCCAAAAATGGAGAACTACCATCGACTACCCATTTTCTTCCAGACAGTTCTTGGCTCTCGACAATCGGCTGAAAACCTCTACCCAATGATTCAGATGTGGTTATATTTTGAACAAAGCTGCTACTTGTTGGCTTCAGTGATGAATCAGATTGAGCTTTTGAGTTTGCAAAAGAAGAAGAAGTAAAGAATGGGAATGAATTACCCGCTGCAACAGGTTCCAAACGACTTCTAGAAGATTCTAAACCGCGGTTAGCTCCCTCTCTCCACAAATCTTCCCGACTATAACCGGTTGGAGGATTATGATGGAGTGGGTTAAACGTTCCTTGCACCGGATAGGAAGGTAGGGGCCATTTATCTTGCCGAAAACCTTGAGGCATAGTAGACCTATGGTTACTTTTGCTGGACCCTGAAAAATCGAAAAAAGTACATCAGTTTTAAACCAAAAGAGCAATGACAGTAATTATTATAAGCTAAAAGGATATGATAGATACAGTTATTTAAATAGATTTACCATAACAAAATATTTACCTGCTTCATGAAATCCATTTAACTTAGCAGCTTGAGGAATGCCTTTATTCTCTCCATTTATTAAAGGTTGGCCAAGAAAATAAACAGATGGAGTCATTTCTTCTTCTATTTGAACCGGTTCATTCAGATTAGGAGTACTATAACTTAATAAGTTAAATACTTTATTATGCTCATTTAACTTTTCCCCTTGTTCGGTATCGCTGTATTCAACAGCTGGAAGTTGAAGATCGAACAACTTTTTCCTGACTTTAAAGGGTCTTGAAATATCCAATGCTTCTGAATCCTTAAAACTCGACCCGTTTTGGAATGGAAACGGGCCAGTTGGTGTGTTGGTACAACTCGAAGGAGAATTCAACAAAGGAAATCCCGCCATATGCCATTTCCGAGCATCTTCTTGTAATGGCAGCACTTGAAGATTTGATGATGATGAAGGTTCTATTGATGCTCGGTTATGGTTATGTAATTCTTTCCCTTTCACTTCTTCCATCATGTCCATTTGAATTCGGTAAACACGGTGGAGCTCGTGCACCTGCATGCAAGAACAATATAAAGTCGACCAACGCAATGTTCAAGCTTGTTTGATTTCCTTTATTATGTTTGAACTTGATTTGATTTTATTGTTAGATAAACCGAGCTCAAACGAGCTTTAGTCAAGCCATGCTCGAGTAACTTGACATTTTTCTAAATATATTTTTTTCATGTTTAGCTTCTCAAGTCTAGCTCGTTGATAGCTTCAAAATTTATCAAACAACATATTTTTCTCAAACTTGTTTGGTATGTAAATAAATCGAGCTTCAACTATTTTAATCAAGCCGAGCTTGACCATGGCTTCAAAAGTTATCAAATGATGAACTTTTGTATATTATACTTAGTCATTTTTAGTTTATCAAGTCGACCTCCAACATAGCTTCAAAAGTTATAAAATCGGAGCCCTAAAGCTAGATGCCTTAGAAGTAGGAAAGGAATATAATGACAAAACGAAAGCCAACATACCTGGTTCTTAAAAACGGCCTCGTGTTCGAGCATTTGTTGCTTCAATGAATCCTTGTCGTACCCGGAATGATAACCGTCTATCATTATATTACTTGGCATGAACCCATTGTTGTAATAATGCCCATTTGTTAAGCTCTTATCTCCACAAAAAACGGGCCAATTACTACTGCTAGAATCTTGGTTAAGATCCCTCCTCATGGAGTGATGTCCTGGAGGGTAGTAGCTTTTGCAATGTACTTTTGTTCCCATTCCTGAACAAGATAGATAGCTATGTTAGTACTACAGAGCAATATCACGTTCTTGTTTCCTTTGAATTATAAATGTTACTTAAATGTAATAAAAGATTAATCGACATAAAGTCCAGGATTTAGCGATAACAAAGTCCAATTAGGTAACTGAATTGGAGCATAAAAAGCACAAATTTAAATCTTTTCTTTCTAAGATTTGGCAAACACAACCTTGACATTATCGATTGAGAAATAATTGAAATGTACAATGAATCAACTGAAAAATTAGAGTCAGAATCAACTTACTCCGTGAAATTAGGAAGGCAGACATAACAAATATTTTGGAAAATGGAAATAGGAATTTAATCTTAAACGCTTAAACTTGGACCAAAGTTCAATCAACCTTCCAAGACACAAGACTTCTTCAACCTCCAAAATCAAAGGGCCCTTGACATGCTAACTCACTGTGTGTAGATATATATATAAACGAGAGATAATGGAGTAGATTTACTTTCTTCTCCAAGAATGGCATATAGTTATAAATGTTATTTCCAAATTTTACGTCTACTTTAAAATCTATGGAAAGTTTAAAGAATCTAATTACAAGATTAAAGAATGTTGAGTGGGATGAGATAAGAAGAGCGTTGCCCGCCAAAGAAATTAATTTTGACAGATAATTCAACACTAGTTATTAAGAAGTGGGAGAAAAGTGACATCATATCCGGATTTTGGATAAGAGGCCTTTTGATTTTGATTTTAATTTGATTTTTTTTTTAAGTTTCAACATTATGTAGTTGAAGCTCCAACTAAAACTTATGTACTAATTATATCAATTGACAAACAAAACCTAGACATTATTAGTCAAGAAAAATTTCAAAATATGTGAAATCATGCGACCAAGGGTGCAACTCTATTCTTTAAACAGGACAACAAACAACCTATGCTCAACTGTGCAGGCTCACACATCCACTACGAGGGAAATTGTTGTCAACAACCCCATCCCCAACAATTTCTACGAGAGTCAAACCCGTGACTTTGACTCTCTCTGATACCAAATGCAGGACCGAAAACACGGGCACTTGGTCCTACAAAAATTAATTATCAAGACTAATTTCCCACATGGACTGATTAACAATTTTAAGTTCACGTTATAAGGCCTCAGGGCAATCCTCAACTCTTGAGTTAGTTTTTGAGATGAGTTAGACCTAAACCAATTAAAGAGAACTTAGCCCAATCCATGTGGTGAATTCTAATATTAATCAAACATTCTAAAGAAAAGAATCAACCAACCTAGCTAGAGCCGAAACGAACCTCAACACCCTCAACCACCACCACACACACACACACATGCATTTGGGAAAGAGATACTCCGACTCTAACAAGAGAAACTCTATGAACAATTTACATAAACTCAGATTATTAAACACACTAGCACCAACAATTAGATCCTCAAATGTAAAATTCTCAAATACTTTACCCAGAAAAACAATAAATACCCAACAAAGAATAATTAGATGAAATACCAAAAGAAAATGCAAATTCGTCATTGTGCAATTGGGAACACATAGAAACCAGACCTTATATTGATGATCAGACATCAAAGTTAAGCACCCATTAGATATTAATGAACAATACCAATTCCAATTCCAAGATCAATTAATAATAATAATAAAATGCAAGAATCCAAATATTCCAGCCAATGATACCAAACATTTCTAAAGCTAAAACAATAAAAAAGACATTTTCAAATTTATTATGACTCAACTGAGCGAATAATTAACCATATAGCAAAATTAAAAGCAAAAAATAACTATTATTTCATTTTGGGTCGTGTTCATAAGCAAGTAAATCTTAGAAACAATTAGAAATTGAATAAAAAAAAGAAAATTACCTCAGACCCACATCCTGAAATCACCTCTTCAAGAACCCGTCATGGATTGAATAATTCAACAAAATCTCCAAGTAAATAAGAACCCAGAATCATGTGAAATTCAGAGTTTTTCACACTAATAGAAGCACAAGGAACAAAAAGTAGTAATAATAATAATTGTTAAATGAAACAACAGATATAATAAAGTGAGTGATTTGGTAACTCCATTGAAGAAGCTCAGATCCTCATGAAACTAAACTAAAAGCTCGAAGATTTCGATCTGCTGGACCACTCTCCCCTCTCTCTCTCTATGGAGAAAAAAGTTAGCACCTTTAGAGAGAGAATGAGAGAAAATTAAATATTCTATACTACTACAAAAAAAGAATGAATATGAATTCTTGCAATTTATATATTTTACAATTAGTATTAAAATTAATAAGTATTTATTTTCAAGATAGAGAGAGAAAGATAGGGAGAGATCCCAGATAAGAAATCTTCACATAAACAAAACGAGCTTCTAAGAACAATGAAATGAAATTTGTCAACATCCGGTCTTTCTATTTTATTCTCTGCTTTTTCTTCACTCTCTCTTTCTCTCTCTCTCTCACACACACACAATTTCTTTCAGCTGTGCTAACTATTTTCTGGGAAATCAATAGAAATAGGCATTTCTAGATTCTCTCCATCTTCCTTCCTTTTGGTACAGATATTAATGAAAATTTAATGACACAATATACAAACTGTCCCCCCTATATAAATATAGGTTTTTTTTTATTAAAGTACATCATTGTATTTTTATATTTGTGTGTGTATATAAGATTTCAAATTAAACATTGATTATTAAATACTGAAATGTTAAAGAATGTTTGGTAAAGTAGAAATGGATTAGTCTTCACAATATGATGAACCCAAATTCTAATGCTCATATAATATGTTCGATAGTGTCTCGAAAAAAATTAAGTTAGGTATAAAATTTGGGTACTTTTAAAAATACAAAAAGAAGAAATTGTTTGAAATTAAATTTGAATTACATTCATCTGAAAACTTTTAAAATTTGATTTGATCTTCGTTCGATAACCAAACATGTTAACTTACTCCAGCACAAAACGTTTTCGGGTAGTCTAAAGATTGTTTTTAACTTAATTTATTTAATAATTAAATATAATTTAAGTATAATATAAATTTGATAATAAAGTTATATCAAACTTAGATAGTGTATATTTTTCCACTCTTTTGACACCTTAATTTATATGTGCATTCATTAACAACCAACTTGTAACCTTCCTATACAACAAGTTGTTAATCTTCAAATAATTAGGTATTATCCTACGTCCCGTGCTGAGCGTGGATAAAAAATGATTTGTTTCCTTAAAGTAAATAAAAATTAAGTTCGTTTTCATTCTTAGTATTTTATATTTGTTGATAATTGCAATTTGGATGCTTAAATGTTTGAAAATTATAGTTATATCAAAGATTCTAGAATCCACATCTTTGTTGTTGGATTTAGATTATAGATTAATAATTTATTATTCAAGTAGAATTTGTTTATAAAGTTGTTTTGTATAAAAATATGTGCACTTGAGATTCAATTTAATTTCCACAGGAAAAGTATATTCACACTAATTGGGATAACTATAGAGCCTTAACCATCTCCAATGGTTGGCGGATAATATCACTATTCATTTATACACAAGGTTTTTTCCCCAACATTTAAAATCAAATTTTAGATCTCTAGGATTCCAAGTTTTAATAATTTGCTAAAAGTTTATTTTTTCTTAGGCATTCTTAATTTATATTTTTGCATATTTCAATGTAAAAAAATAACTTTTTTGTTAAATATTTTTCGGCCATATGTTTTTCTAATTTAAAAAAAAAATGTATCTTGACATAAGAATTAAAGTAGAGTACATGTGTTTGAAATATTTATTACTATTATAAGAAAAAATGTGAAATTTTTATTTACATAAAAATAGAATAAAAACGATGTAAATTATTTACTCCAAAAAAATGTGAAAATTTTATTCAAAAAAAGAAAATAATTTATTTTTTTATCTGTTCACATAGGTTATGTTTTATGCCCTTCATCTACACTCAAAAATTGTCTCAAATATAAGATTAGATTTGAGTTATCCTATAATTTAGCATCTCAAAATACATGTATTGTGAGGTTTTATTTTTAATCTTAAACTTATATTATAGATTTAGCCTTAATTAGGGTTGTCAACGGGCCGAATTCGGGTCGGATCAAACTTGGCCCGAATTTTATGTCGGCTCGTATTTGGGTCGGGTCTGAATCTCGCTCGGATCTAGATTTCTCAAGTTCATCGAATCTTCGTCAGATTCGGTCGGACATCGAATCTTTTTCGGATTCAATAAAATCTTCATTTTCAAAATTTACACCAGTATTTTTCCTAAAACAAGTTTGAGAACTTTACGGTTTTATTTAACTTAGCTCAGATGTTTAAACTTTCTTAACTATTATTCATATTTTTTGATGAAAATATGCATAAAAATGTAATTATGAATGAGTTATTAACTATTATCATCTTAAGTTCTTAACCTAATGGTAAAATATTATTAATGTTACTTATTTTGATAAAACATTATGTATATGTATATTATTTTATTGTCGGATACGGATCTCTAATGGATCGGATCGACCTAAATTCATATTCGCTCTACGTATTTCGAATTTCGAATCTATATAATCGGATCAGATCCATCAAATCTCTAATCGGATCAAAATCCTATTAAATCGGATTGGACTCGGATTGAAATTCGCCCCATTGACAGCCGTAGCCTCAATCATTGAAGATGTTGTTAGGGCCCCTTGCCTAACTTTCATTTTCATGAGTTTTTGTTCACTTTTACTTGGTGTAAGTATAAAGGTATTAAATACTCTTATATTTTATCTTATATTTCAACTAATAGTTAACACTATCGTGTCATCATAATTCATTATATTTGAAAGATAGTTTTGAGAAGAAATTAATAAAGAAGGATTATGCTCTAAGTAGAGATTGTAATTGGACATGACAGACTAACTAAATTCAAAATCGATAGTGTTGTTTAGGTCATGGATGTAGTGGAAAAGGGTTGTATTATGTTCAAGTCTGGTCAATAAATTAGTGTTTGGAAAGGATCTGAACTCACATTAGTTTTAACATAACCAATGTAAATAAAAAAACAAATAAAACAGATAAGGTACCTTGAATTTGGATGAGTTGGGGTTAGTCCACAGCCCAATTTAATTGAAAAAATGAAGTATCGTTTCGGAGAGTTATTAGAAAGAAAAAAAGATTAATGAGTATTGGAGAATTAATGGTATAATTGGTTATTGAATTTAAATGATACTGAAAGAAATTTGCCATTATGAGAAATAATTAGGGCTAGAAAAATCAAGCTATTCGATATTCGGACCGAGTTCGTTCGGTAAAAATTCATTTGAGTTTAGTTCGTTTTACAAATCAAACTAGTTTGAACAAGATTTTCTTGTTTGATGACTTTTGAAACTCGGTTCGAGCTCTACTCGATAAGCTTAAAATTGAAAGAAAGAAAAAACACATGTAAAAATATCAAGCTAGTCGGTATTCGGTTCGATAGAAGTTCGTTTGAGCTTGGTTTATCAAGAAATTAAATTAAACTCAAACACAATTTCAAACTTAATATAAATTCAAATTAAACAATAATGTGTCGTTCAATACTACTTGACTTGTTTACCACCATAAAAACAATAGATGGTTTGGCAAAAGGTCCCATAATTTCTTTTTATATGGACTTTGAAATGGGCTAAAAAGCTTCAACTGATGAGGCAACATTAGATTTGCTTACAATAGCCCAAATGTGGAAGTCAAATATCTTTCTTTGGTTCTAAATTTTAAAAGATAATCATACTATAATATTATTTCAAAATTTTCTATTATTCAAAATGTGTTCTGAGAAATTTTTTTTTTGGGAGTGTAAAAACAATTCCTAATATGATATCCAAACACGGCCAAGTATTTTTGTGTTATTTCTTTGAAAATTCATCATCTTATCCCTAGAATGTTAATTTGTAGAACATTCGCAATGGTCATAAAAACATTAATGAATTAACCAAAGGTAGCACCATTAAGAATTGGATCTAGGATTAGTTCTCACAATGTAGTGAATCCATGTTTAAAATTCTTACTAGAAAAAGGAACTTACATTATTTCGATTGTGCCATAAATTTGATTATCAATGAAAAACCAAAAGGAAAGAGTAATTAAAAGTGGCATTCAAAACAAATATTTGCCATAAATTGCCTAAGTTTCATCGCATAAGAATCTTCCAGTAAGCCAGGACCCCATCTGGCCGCACGTTAAGAGAGATGAAACCACGATTTGATTAATAAGCACAACTATTCTATTTGGTGATTTGACACTGCAATCGTGATAATGTCATGTTTCATTAAAGCTACCGGGTTTTGTGATTCGGTTTCAAAAAATGATTTTGATGATTTCGGAGAAATCTTTAAAATCCAATTTAGTTATGTCTTGGATGTTGAATTTTATGATTTTGAAAAGTTGAAATTCTGGATGATAGGATTGAGGAAAAACTAGGTGATATGTGTCAAATCATAATTTAATAGGTTTCAAGTGTTTTGGTGTTGATTTGTGATTAATTTCATGAGTTTTGTCAAATTATATTTTAAAGAGTTATGTATCAGTTTCACGAAATCGGACCAAAACTCTTCCTCACATGCACTCAATGATTCCCCATATTGCGCTGGCAATAGAGCAATATGCCTGAATATGGAAAACGAAAAGTCACTATAATTCTTGCATATTTAATTTATGCATAGGAGATACTGACCAAATGTAGATTGCTTTTGTTCTTGAAAGAACATTCATATGCAATAAAGTTAGATTCTTTGATTTGTCTATAACAAATTATTTCGTTAATTTAGTGACCCCCTTTTTTTTTCCAATAATTTATTCACCTTTAAAAAAAAAATTTGTTTCCATTAATTGTAATTTAACAAATAAAGTTGGGTTTTGTAGACCTTTAGGAGTCTGTATTTAGAAATTCTAGTTTCGAAAGTTGAATCAGGTGAATTTGATTTAATCAATTTTTTCCATGATGAATAATCTAAAAAACTTTTGGTGAGTTTAGTCTAGCGATCGGAACTCTCACAAGCACTAAGGCTCTATGTGGATGGGTTTTGGTCCAGTCTTGCGGGTTTCGCGAGACTGGGCCAAAACCCTTCCAAATGAATTTTTGCCAGTCCCAGTAAACTCATCACAAATTTATTCACAAATTTACACACAAACTCTTGAAACCTATAAAACATCGATTTAACACTTACCATCTATTTTTTTTTCCCCCAAACTCTCTAAAAAAATATTGATTTGACACCTACCACCTACTTTTTCCCCAAACCCCAATATCCAAAACTAATCCAAGTGATGTTTCAACTTTTTCAAAACCACAAACCCCAACATTCAAAACCTTACCAAATGAGGTTTCACCGAAATCACCCAAACCATATTTTTAAAACCGAGACCCACGAAACCGAAAAAAATCCATCCAAATAGACCCTAATGGATCTCTATCGTTAAAAATCCACAGTTGTGAGAGTTTCAAATGATGGGATATTTTAAAACCACTTTTAGGCCTCTCATGATTTTAAAATATTTAACCCCCAAAATCAAATAACCTTTAGCGAACCATGATTTATGATGTCTAGCACCCCATGTCAAAATCACTTTTTACATGCCCAAAAAAAAATTGAAAATTGTTTTCCAATCACAATAATTTTTCTGGCAAAATCAATTCTTTCATAACAAATTCTTATCTATTATGTTCAAAATTAATTGTGATAAAACAAATTCTTGCATAATTGTGTTTTCAATCGCTAGGTCAAACTAACCACCTAAAGCAGAATTCTTGCAAATTTGAACCCAAAGCAGAATTTCTTTCTTTCATTACTCATACATAAATAAACCAAATTCAGTATACAACATAAGTTCAATTCTTACACAGAAGCATCTTCTAAAATAGTAATGAACATGTAACCTTACATTGGATTCTCAGAAACATTAAAATTCATATCCTCGATTCATCTCTCTTGCTCTTCTAGTAAAATAAAATTATTTCTCAGGGTCTGTTAATCGGTAGCTACTGACCTTTCAGACTCGCAAGAGTCTATAACAGATGAAGATGGAGATGATACTGACTTTCCCTTGATATCGGGAGTTCCTATATTGTTCGTCTTCTCACCAGTTGATGTCTGTAGAAGCTTGAGTTGCTGTTGCAGAAACTGCCCAAAGAATTGCGATAGAAGGTAAATAGTAATTGCAAACGATTCTTCCCATATTTATAGATGAAATAACAGCAAGAATATCTTCTTATAAGGGAAAATTGCATTTTTGCCCCACAGAACAGGACTCAGTATTTTTTATCCCGCACTTAATAGAATAGCAATTTGGTCCCAGTAATTTAAAATGTTTTGGATTTTTGGTCCCACCGCCTTTTTTTGGACCAAAAGTGTAAACTGAGATGAGACCAAGAGTGCTAAATAGAGACTATCTTATAAGACCAAATTTGCAAAATGTTTTGAGAACTGAGATTAAAAGTCCAATTTTACAAAATGCGGGACAAAATAAAAGATTGGGACCAAAAGTGCATTTTTATAAAGTAAGGGACCATAAGTGCTGCGGATCGAGTCTTGCAGGACTAAAATGCAATTTTGTCTTCTCAAAAACTAGAAATATATAGTCTGGTGCTCTTTACTATCACAATTTTGATATTGATTTCGGTGTTGATATATACTTGGTATCTGAAAATGGTCATTAGTAACCTATTGGCATACGGGAATAACTTATAAATACAATATATCGTACCACTTAATTTGGAAAATTAAACAATGAGATCCAAGATATCTGTCTGTATTAACTTTTAAGGAGATTATGTTTTCATTATCCCCAGATATTCAAACAAATTAATGTCATAATTTCCCTCATAGGTGCTATTCACATTTAGTTTCATAAATTTCAGGTTTTTGGACACGCATGCTACAAGTTGTTTAGATATTAATTAGCCGAGTGTATTTTGAAAAGTAAGTAACCACATTTAAAAGGAGAGGCTTGAAGCAAATATAGAACTATCATTCATGGCATGCTTCTTCTCAACCACAAAAATGCAAAGCATGCACATGAAAAGGAAAATATACTAAATGCAAGATAATAATCTGAGCCTAGTGGTAGAATGAATAAGTTTTTATAAAAGGAAAATGTGGAAACAAAAAATAAAAGATGCATTAGACTACAGAAATGGAAGTACCTCAATCTGGTGCTCAATTAATTTCCTTTGTAAGTCCAATTGAGAATCTGATGTGCTCCCAGTCCCGAATTGCCCATTAACACCCAGGAACTGAGGTAATTGAGCAAAGGCATCATTTGCCATTACATTGTTGCCAGGTTGTGCAAATGTTTGAGGCAATGCATATCCAGAGGACCTGCAAACAAAAAAATTTAATGTCAGCTGATTGCTATCACCTCTTTATGCTTTAACAGAAACAAATGCAACCACATGCACGGAAGAAGTCGTCAATGTATGTTTAAGGCAAGATGTTTGAGGGTTGATATACATTCCTACACGCGAGATCCTCAAATCACAAAAAACTATACAGTGATAAACTGACAACTATTGGAACAGATTCTGCCAGATGTCATCATTCTCTCCATACATCCAAATATAAATACAGATTAATCAGAATCATGTACAGAATTTTTGTTATACATACGTGCTATAGTCCAGAAGCAAATCATAATGAACTATAAAGCAATATATGCTAAAAAATATCCCAAAACAGTGGCATGTAATAAAATTGCAGAAGTCCAAGCTAATCAGAAAGTTAAAGTTTCATGCCTTTCAAGTTCCCAACGAAAAACAATATTTTTAAGCTAGAAGCAAATATGTAGGGGTCAGGGATAAAGTAGAAAACAGTGCGCATACCACCCCTGAGTATTTGGAGAAGGATAAACAAAAGATTTTTCATATATTGAGGCAGCCCTAGCAGCAGCTTGGAGTCTAGCTTGATGATGACTGACATTTTCATTGGCCACACCATCACCAGTAGAGCCTTGAGAAGATGCACCAGCTGTGCTAGTTCCTGTGTCCCAACAGCCAAGTTAGCTAAATGTTTGGAAAAGTATGACAATTAATATGATGCAAAACAAACAAATGAAATCAACTGAGTCGGATTTAGCTATGCTGCTCTACCATGCCTCAAATAACAACCAAAATATACACACTCACAAATATGATATTAATATCATACCTTGCTGTTGACCATCAGCCCTTGATCCAGTAGTAGATGTCCCATTTTCAGGTGGTACAACCAGTGCTCTGCATGTAGGGCATGTATTTTGTCTTTCTAACCATGACCTGAGGCAGTGTACGTGAAAAAAATGCCCACAAAGAAGTTTCTTGGCCGTAGTCATCTCCTCACGACATATAATGCAAGTTGCGTCACTTCTGAACACAAAAACAATAAGAAACGTAAATAAGAGTTAAAGAGTAGAAAGCATGTATTAAACGGAGCAACATACTCATTGATCTCTTCAGGAGTTGCATCTGGGAAACGATCATTCATATTTGAAGTGATCTTGCGATAACGTAAGTAATCAGCCACACGAATTTTAAAGTTGCGGAAAGTCTCGTACAGCTCTCGGATCAAGTGAAGAGGCACACCATAGTTTCTGGAGGACAGAAAATTACAAATAATAAAACCACACCAGAAAATTTATGAAGTGTGACTTTACGCGCTTTACAGACATTAAGTGGGTAAATAACTTATTAACCACACTAGAAAGAGCAAACTTTATGCAAATTAAATGCGGCAATAACTTACCTAATTTATATCTAATAAACAAAGGCATAACAATGGTACCTAATTTATATCTAAGAAACAGGATATCAGATATCATAACAATGTTCTGACTGAGACATGAGGTAGCATAGATGTAACAGAAGTGTAAAGTATGGAAGTTTGACGTCGTCAAATACAGATATCCCAAATTAAAATTAGTATTTATGTTGGAAGCGATTGATGGAAGAAAATGTGGTAGTAATGTAAGCATTAGACAGCCATGAACATATCGTATTTAGAAATGAACACGGTAACATAAACATGAGGTTACGGATAATTATTATGTAGTACCCTAATCAAATAAGAAGAAAAGTTAAGGTGAAAGGTTCTTACACAAAAACAACAAGGAAGAAGCACATGTACATAGTCAAGTGGAGCAGGTCTCGGATCAGCTCCAAGTAGAACGTGTAGACAGCCTTGTTTTCCCATTGTCCTTCCATCAACATGTCACTGACGTAAAATGTATATTTCACAAACGTTGCAACAGTTGTTGTGGCCAGGATCATGTATCTGAAAGGAAACATTTTTTATCCATAAATAGGAAGAAAATTTGACCCGAATGCAAATTCACACAGTATACAGCGTACAGAAAATAAAATAATCCAAGAAACTTACTCGAACGAAAAGAAAAGTGAAACTGATGCCTCTCTGGTTTCTAATAAATACTTGATTGAATTGTACAAAAAGATACTGTCTATAAGGAGGAGGAATCCCATGAAGGATACAATGCGGATATGAGATAGCTTAGTAACAGATGGAGTTGTTTCAATGTATTCAACCCTCTTTTGGGCCAACCAATGCAGAGCTTTAATCAGTAGTAAAGCAGTGACCATTGCTAGAAACGAAACTGAAAAGTCTTGTCTGAAAATAGTGATTGCAAACAGTATTTCCATGACTTCCCGCCATGACTGCTCATTCAGTCTTTCAACTTCCGCTTCTCGGAGTGAGCCGAGAAAGATTTTCTTGGTCAATTGCCACAAAATGCACATCAAAACCAAACCCATATTCAAAAGAAGCACCAAACTGATCTTTGAAGTTGACAAGTGAACCATTGCAGGATAAAACTGGCCTCTACTATTAAAGGCATGATAAATAACAGCCAATGCAGCTATGAAGCTAAGCCCAGCATAAGTTTGTAGCTTCATCATTACACTTTGTTTCTGTGATCACAGTCAATCAATTAATCCTGGTTAGTTTTCGACAGAAATACAAATATAACTGATAGTTTGCAAAGTATACTAAAGTCTCACAAAGTTGACTGTTTTATTACTATACCTACCTAAATGGTAAAATTATTACTCAACCTTCCAGGAAACAACAAGATGAATGGTCTCCCATATAACATTAAATATATTCTTTATAAAATAAAATGTCAGGAACATGAGTTTCTTATCTATTCCATACAACAGATCAAACAACAGCTTTATGTGAAAGATACCATTAACTTGAGAAAATCCCGGACACAATATGTAAGGACTATAATATACATTCTTTTGTTAGACCAAAATGAACATCCTTCTCAAATTCAGAAATTTATTGCACCTTTTCTGGTTCTTATGTCAAGTATGAAAGGACAACCGATTTGATGCATAGGGAGGGCCACAGCATGACACAGTAACAGGATGCCAAAATTCTATAAGAAATCACGACACGTGTATTGACGATTGTAAATTACGCTCTAGGGCAATTCAGGGATTTTGTCCCGTTCATATTAATACTGACATTATTATTAATTTAACATAAATGAGGTAGGCGTAAGGTGTTTCCTATAAAAACCGTTCTGCCCCGTCCTTATTACAGAAAGTCATCCATATGCCAGTCAAAGGGTGCAATCCAGGAATTACCCAGCTCACCCTAACCGTTTTTTTGTGTGCAGACTAGGTCTCTAAAATTATGTATGTGGATGATTGACGAAGGAGGCGACCAAATTCCATCCTCGCCCTACAACATTTTTAAGCCACATTAGGTATAGTTTAGTTCATTGTGTGTTTCATATGTAAGATCAAACCAATTTTACACTACTACTTATTTCTCTCAAAAATCTCAACATTAGTCAACCACATATATGCCCAGCCGCGGTCACAATAGATATATGCGATGTTCTTATTGTATCAAATATATGGAGCTATCAATATTTTCCTTTTGAATTCAAACTCCATTACCGATTCACTTGATTTATTCAGGCTCCGGCAATCACAAATAAAACTCGCAATCAACTTCTGTATCAAGCGTTGATCGACACAAACAAATAACGTGCATATTTGCAAAGTTAATGAAGATAACACACTCACACACACACAGACACAATAAAAAAAAGTGAGATTGAAGCTTCAACAGAACCCTAAAAGCTATTATTACACGGCACTTACTTTGGAAGAAAAAGGGCGAAGAAGACGAAACCCTAGAAATTAGCTCGATTTGATGAAAGAAATTGATTTCTAATCTCCGAGGTTAAGAGTACATTCACAATTCAATAATCGTACATCAGATAATTTTTTGATTGGGAATTTACTTGCTCTAAATTTAACATGAATTTGGTCGGTTGGAGAATTGGGTGACTTGGTTGTGAGTACGTGTCATTATGTGGTTGGATAGGATTAAAACCCTGAGAAAAAAAAACAATTTATTGTTTTATTACTTTACTCAATTTGCTGTAAATCGCTATTCGTATATGTTTTCACATAATACGTGTTTATTTGTCTATATTTTATGTGAAATAAAATATTGTGTTCATTATCTTTTTGACAAATTCGATGATAGAACTATGATAGTAATATTCTTTTTTTGGAAAATTTGTTGATTTGCTGGAAATTAAATTAAATTACCTGATATTTAATTTGATTTAATCAATTATCTTAATTGATATACAAATTAAATTAAATTATTCTTTATTGTTCAATAGTTTTCAAAGGTTGTTATGAGCTTGACTAGATAGAAATAAAATGATCGTGAGAATATTAATTTACTCATGGTTGATTCGACCAAATTTTGGTACGTTTAATTTGTTTATTTCGTATACATCAATTTCAAATAAATTAAACTGAATTTGAATAATGCAATGCTTGGACTTGTTACAAGAAAGGTAGAAAGTTTTTCTTTTAATAATTTGACTTTTGGAAATCTGAAAAAAAAAAAAGTGTGAGATTAAAAAATTCAAATTATAATATACTAATTAATAATTATACTCTTATATTTATTTATCCTTCTAAATAATGCTTAAGATTGTGTTTGAATTTAAGTTGAAAATTTATGAATTGAACTCCAATGATTGAGCACAACACAAATTGAGCTAGAATTCTTTACATATCAAGTTTGAATTAAACTTCAAAAGTAATCCAATTATACTTAGTATTCTAACTTAATTTGTCATCTATATATATCAAAACCAAACAAGTTGTTATCTAACTTGATTGGATTTCATCCCCACTTTTAAACCCTGAAAATAATGAAAAAAAAAAATATCGTAAAAGAATAAAGAGCAAGTGACAAAATTGTATAATTTGAAACAAGTATTTTATTTTATTTCCTTCAGCCATTTTTGTATTACTGAAACTCCAGTTCCCAAACACAGCCTAGATAAACCAGGCCAGAATCCGGCGACAAAATAATACAGAACACAATGAAACGACATAATGTTAAAACCGCAAAATGTATTGTTTTGAATTTATAATAACTGTGTAGAGAAACAACAAACAGTTTATTACAATTTAATTGTACTATGGCTGCAACAAAATATATTGCAGCAAAAGAATGTGTAATAAATAACTAATGTGTTCATCAAGAAGTTCCCATAGAATCTTTAACAATCTCACAAACTGAGATTACATTTTCTATACTCAACAACACTATAATGCACCATTCCAACAAGTCCGATTTCCGATTTTGAAGCACTTCTTGCAGAAAATGAATGTTATGCTGCAGGGCAGAAAACAATGTCAATCAGTCATAAAATCCGTAATGTAAAACAGAAATATTTTATAAATCCATTTTTCTTGATAATGTATAAATCTAATGCTATCTAATGAACCTTTTTTCTCATTTCAGCATATCGCAATTCATCTATAAAAAAGAATCATGCACAGAAGAGCAGAAACGTCATTCCATCATTTCATTAAAGGCCAACAAACATGGCAGACAGTGTTCTATATTTTATGAAACATAAGGTGATAACTGCTATTGAAATAACACAAGGGTGTATTTGCTGATAAATGAACACAAGGGGGCATATTGCAAATAACTCATTAAACATATACAGTATTTGTATGTCTATAAACCCCGTTATATGATGTACGTGGGGCATTTTCATGGATATCATTAACTAGTTTAACGAGGTGGAAGATAAACAGCAGAAGGGATTAAAGAAGTAAAAGAAGAAGCAAAAAGGGACATTAGTAACTATCTTTAAAGAAAACAAGGGGGCATATTGCAAATAACATGTTAAGCATATGAAAGAAAATTGGAAGGATGCATACTTCGACGAACTTTAACTTAAAATCAAGATTTCCAAATCGCTGAGTGACTTCGTATTCCTCGCGGAGGTAGTCAAGTATTTGAGCATATTTTGCATCTCTCCAAGCAATTTCTGATCTGAACACAACAAAAGTGAAAAGACAATAATTAAATTGAAGTCATGTGGGACTAAAAATGTACTTTTTTGCCGAATGGCGAAATTGTATTTCTAGTCCTACACTTTTTAGTCCCGCGCATTAAAATAGACAATTTTGGTCATAATTTTTGTAATATTAGCCTTTTCCCCCATTCTTGCCCTTTTGGTCCCATAGGACAGTTTCTTTTTTGCACATTTGAAAGTCAAGACCAAAAGTGCTATTTTTGAAAGTGTGGGACTAAAAGTGTTGGGTATGTAGTCGGGGACTAAAAATTAGGTAGATAGACTTGACATAAAAGATACTATGAATTACCTCTCAAAGAGGCCGACTTTTAGAATGACATCAGCTAGATTGGAATTAGCCTTCCCAACAAGTTGAAACAACTTCTTTCGGTTCATTGTGAACGTACCCGTTTTCTCCATCCCACGGTTTATTTCTGCAAACTCTTCCACCATACCATCAACCTAAAAATAATTCAAGCAGAAATTAGAAATAATGCAGAAAAAAGGGAAAAATTAATGGTAAATATAAATTATTCACCTGTGATACAAAATAGTCAAGAGCAATGCTTTGGCCAAGGACACTTCCGATGATGCGGATGCTATCTGTGTCCAGTTTTTTTAGAATAATATAATCTGGCCCTCCCTGCATATCCTCATCCAACAAAGGCTTCTCTTTTATAGCATAATCTGATGATTTTTTTTAATCAAAATGAATGATAAAAAAAAAAAAAAAAACATGAAATCCAACAATATTTGTTAAAATAAAAAGATGAGATTCAAAAGGACCCCACCATCTTTTCTCATCTCACGAAGCAATCCAGAAGCATGTCGTTTAACAGCCTGGAGGTAGAAATCAACATCGTGATCCTCCACATTGAACAGAACTGCTGAACCATACTGGTAAACAACCATGTAACGATTGCGATTCACATTCTCTTCAACTCCACTTCCCTAAAGTTAAAGAATCACTTTGCCATAAGGACCTTATATAATGAAGAAAATTAAATCAAAATAAACTTCACTGAGGATTTACATTTATATTACAATGTTCAATATTATTCCATTGAAGTAAAAAATAATTCATCAATGTCGCAATACCAAATATGGGATTTCATAATTTATTTCAAATAATCTCAAGAATAAAAGCACATGAACTAACTCTTCTTACAGTTTGTAATGGAGAACAGCAGAATTTGAGAGCAATAGAATTTGATGATGACCTCGAGGTTTGAGGAATAACATGTCTTGAATTCTCAGCTTGCATACTCTTCAAATCAACACTGCCAAAACCATTAATATGAGATACTAGACAATTGAGATGGAAAATATAGAAGAAGAGTGCAAGTGAATAAATCCCCTACAAACAAACATCTAATCACGCCTTTGGACCAGTCCAACAAACAAAAAGGGCCACAGCCACTCTTATTCAGATACATATAAATAGAAACCAAATATATAGAGCGCCCAAAATTGTGTTGTCTATGTATGTTTAGTTTTAAATCAAGGGAGGTGGAGTATTTACGCAAAAACAGGCAAAAATATCTAGTTTTACGTCATTTGCACCACTACTATATAGCATAGCACCTCCTGATTATATAATCAAATATTATTGACAAAGTAGGAGATGATTACAACAAAGAGAATTTGTCAGAATCACAAAGTACAATAAGACAAAGTGCTTCCATTTCACTATTTACCCTTCTTGAAATCACTCCACAAAAAGGGAAGATTAAGTCCTTCACAGAAATGAATACAATCTTTACACAACATATTAACTTTGCCAAGTTGCCAATCCAATCGGTAACATTAGATTATATGGAATTTACAATTTTCTTGATAGAGAAAGTGGTAATAAAACTGACCAAATACTACTCAATTACTAATTTAGTGAGCTTACTTATTAGTAAACTGAAAATCATCAGATAATTTACATTTACCCTCACTCCATAAATACGATAGACACTTGCGCACACAAAACTACGCCAATCCAAATGAAACTCTTAAAAGAGAGTAACTCATAAATAAGCCCTTCTCATAACTTCACCAAAGTTTCAATGTTCTACCATCCTCGATCTAGAGGTGTTCATTTACTATTAAGTGAATATGAAAAATGAATTCTATATTTAGTCCACAAAAATGCAAACTATAAAACACCACCATCAAATTTCAGCTAAAAATAAACAACTTTTTGTTAATTACCAATAGTATAAAAGCCAAAATTAATCCTCCCACAGGAAGAATAATTAGTAGGTGGATATTAACATTTCAAATGCAAATCAGTTCAATATTTAATCAAAGTGAAAAATGAATTGAACCTGGTGCAAAGAAAAAAGGCTTTAACTGGGATTTTGTCGACCTCCTCATTTTCCACAGACTCCTCATTTTCAAAGGTGTGGTTCTGATTAAAATGATGAATCTTGAAATCAATTTCTTCGGCATAGTTATGGCATGGAGCCGGGAGTGCAGAAAATGACCTAAAATTGAAGAAATAATTTCTGGATTGTGGAATTTTTTGAGATCCACGATGTGGGTATGTGTTAATATTTAGGTT
Source organism: Penstemon davidsonii (assembly GCA_034814905.1). Lineage (NCBI taxonomy): Eukaryota > Viridiplantae > Streptophyta > Magnoliopsida > Lamiales > Plantaginaceae > Penstemon > Penstemon davidsonii. The sequence continues at coordinate 30,149,801 of JAYDYQ010002533.1, read as the reverse complement.
ATTGATAGATTTTGATACAGAGATGATGCGGGAGATTATGAGGGAAGCTCTCCATCTCCCCATTCACAGGCACTAGAGATTTTCTTGTCTTTTTTTAATTTTTTCTCCCTCTTGTGTTTTATTTTATATATACACAGTGTTTGTTGTTTTTATGGAGTGAATTTGTTTAGGTTTTAGGATTTTTAACAAATTAACCTGAGAAAGACAAACTTGTTTGCCACTCTTACTTATTTCTGGTTTTGTTTGTACGAGTTGTTACTTGTTACCAAGACTCTCCCAAATTTTACCAAAAAATATACTACTATTAAAAATATTTTGGATACTAAATTAAAAATATAATTTTTTTTATAAATTTGTATCTCTAAATTTTGAAATATGACAAACAAGAATCATGTGAACATGTTGGACACTTCTTTAGCTATGTCTGAGGCGCGTCTACAGTCATGTCCAATATTTTTAATATTTTTAATTTTCGAACATATATTCATATTCCAGGAGTATCCGACACTGTATGGTTCAGTTTTTTTAAGTATTCGTGCATGGTCCAGAAGACATCATTTTTAATCTTTTAGTGGAGCAAAAAATTTTATTTGCGGTCGAGTAGGACAATGTATTGGTGTATTATTTAAAAAGTTTTTATAATTATATAAGTCAAAATATCTACAATTTATATGAAAACGCCATTCAATATTTTTTTAATTATATTTGAAATAAAAATTTTTGATTTCTTTAAATTTGTGAAAAAAAATATTATCATTGCTTACTTGATAAAATAAAGTACATATACAACACTACTGATATAAGTCAGACATTTTTGTACATTCAAATAAAAATTAACGAATTTAAATGTTAACGGAAGAGGTAAATGTTACATTTAATATTTTATAGAGAAAAGTGATACCACCGTCATACTTTAACAGTACAAAGTATATTTAACCCTTTTAAATAATCCGACATATATGCCTTAGAAATCTTATTGCGGAGATATTCGTTTATTTTTCATATTTTGATACATAAAATTTCAAAACTAGACCTCATATTTTTCTAGAATATCATACAACTATTTTTATAATGATGAAAGTTGTTAAATATACAAATATCTAACAAACAGTTTTAGCGAATTAGTGCAAATAATATTTGAATATGAAAATTTATTGTGGTTTAAATTATCAAAAAATATTTATTGTGGTTTATGGTTTAAAAGTCTAAAAGCCCATCATCTCAAAATTAAGGAAAAAAGTTGCATTAAATTAAAGAGCGATCCCAGCCGTGAACCGCTTCACTCACATATCTGACGGCTCGAAATCAATCGTTGCTTTCCCCTTCACAAAAGCCCTAAAATCAATCTCCCTATTCTATTCTATTCTATTCTATTCTATATTTTACCAGTACAATCTGTGTCTCTCTCTCCTGAATAAAATCTAATATTCTAATTATTAAATATTAAAAGAAATTGATAAAATGTCGGACGAGGAGCATCACTTCGAGTCAAAGGCCGACGCCGGAGCATCCAAAACATATCCGCAACAAGCTGGGACTATTCGTAAGAATGGTTACATTGTTATCAAAGGCCGTCCGTGCAAGGTTTTAATCTTCTAAATTTTGTTATCAAATAATTTCTATATTTCCTGTGCGTTTTACCTAATTGTTTGTTGTTATCAAGGACAAAGCTCTTTCCAGGCTTGGTTATTTGGATTGTTTTTTTTGTAAATTTTTATGTATGTCTTGATCTGGATGTCAATTCATGTTTTTTATTTACTTGATTCTACAGGTGAGTTTATTTTTGGCCGCCTGTTTTTAGATATTTGAGTGCTTAGTGTTTGAGATTAATTTCTTATTTGTTTCTGCATTTTTTTAGTGTAATTGTTTTTTGTTTGTAATTTAATAGTTGGCTATGTAGAGGATCTGGTTTCAATGTTTCAGGAATCGGTATTTTGTTATAACTTATAAGATGTACCTTTTTTCAACTAGGAAGTGTATAGTGAATCAGGTTTATTGTTTAAGGTTATGTTTGGATACTATTTTAAAAAAGAGGACATGTAATCCATCCTTGATTGTTACTTTACAAAGTAACTCCATCTATGGAAATTCCCCTTTATGTTCTACGATAACTTGTACTAATATTCATATGAATGTCAGATATTTTTATTATGGTGTCAAACAAATCTTGCAGGTTGTGGAAGTTTCGACTTCCAAAACCGGGAAGCACGGTCATGCTAAATGTCACTTTGTTGGAATTGACATCTTCACTTCCAAGAAGCTCGAAGATATTGTCCCCTCTTCCCACAATTGTGATGTATGTACGCGTCATATTTATTATCATTCTTTGTTACTGGCTTTTATGTTGTAACAAGTGTTGAAGCGATTCCATTTAACTTCAGGTTCCACATGTCAATCGTACTGACTACCAGCTCATCGATATCTCCGAGGATGGATTTGTATGTGGCGTGGCTACTTTATTTATCCACGATTGCTATATTATTGCATATCTTACGTAATCGCTAACTCTCCTCGAAATTATTCTATAGGTGAGTTTGCTGACCGAAAATGGTAACACCAAGGATGACCTCAGGCTTCCAACTGATGACGCTCTGCTTACCCAGGTTAGAGTCAATGCTTTTATCTTATTTTGATTTCGTATCCTTATGCTACATAGTTATTCTTGACGTATCCGTTTTTTGGGACAGATCAAGGATGGGTTTGCAGAGGGAAAGGACCTTGTCGTGAGTGTTATGTCTGCAATGGGAGAGGAGCAAATCAATGCCCTCAAGGATATTGGTCCCAAATAATATGGTTTTTAGTCGTTAGACGATTATAGATTAGTGGGTGATGGGAGGAGTATAAGCCATCATATTCAGCACTGTGCATACTGAGTTATTGATGGGGTTTATATTTAGAGACTACTTTCCTTTTTTATTAGGATCATGTGAGTTTACTGTCTTTGTGGTTTGTTTATGTTCACATTTTTTTCCCTTTTTTTCCTCAGCTGTTTGAATCTCATATTGTTTAATATGGTGTGGTGGTAATTGGATTTGCCCATCTGTGTTAATCTTTTCTTTCTTATGCATAATGATATGTTTCTCTGTATTTTGAGTCCCTTGTTTATGGAAGTCTATTTTAGATGCTTCTGTGTCCTGGGAAACATCTTTTAGTATTAATAGCTGCAGATAAATTCAGTTTGGGTCTATTTGGATGGATTGATTTGGGCTGGGTGAATTCATCATTTAGATCCATTCATTTGAAATCCTGGAGTTTAGTCCAATGGATTTCAGCCCAATTTCAAGTGGATTTGAGCCTCTTACTTAAAAAGAAAGTCCATATTGTATACTTTCGGAAATTGCAATTCATTGCTTTTGGAGGTCTCAAAAGTATTTAACCTCCCACAATCTTAAACACTTTTAGACCTCCAAAAGCAAAATAATAAAAAAAAATGAACTTTATTTCATTAGCCATTAACGTATTATTTTTGGCAAAAACATTTATTTTATTTATCCTAGTAAAATTATTTCTCGAAGAGTCTAGGCCAAACTCGCCTCTAGTTAAAGATTCAACACTCTTTCTTTGTAATTTTGTATCACTAAGATTAAGGCTGCCATTGGAATAGAGTGGGATCTTGTTGGATTTTAAAATTAATGGCACTATAAGTTAATCAGATTTTGGTACGATTTTGAAGAATTGAATTTGGTGAAATTTTCATCTCACAATTTCGATCTATTTCTCCGGAACAAAAAAAAAAAAAAATGTTGTAGATAATTAATTTAAAACAAAGGTAGTTGGTGTTTGTAAGAAAGGAAATTAAGACAACTATTCTGTTACTGAACAGCTGGAAAATAGTGTACAACACCATAAGTGAAGTGATTCAAAAGGGATACCATACAACACAACTCACTTGGCTCAAGGGTCAAAAGCAAAATCTGGAGATTCGGATTTCATGCTGCCTATTCTATTTGGCAAGGCGGATAACCGTTCCTAGCCAGTCATCGGGTATACTTTCTTTGAGTCCTCCTTGAAGAGCCATCAATGAATGGCTTGTTGCAGCCTGCATGTATGTATGTATACAATTACCAGTGCTTTTGTTAAAGAAATATACTCCACTTTGGGATTATTCTGAAAAGAAAACCGCGTTAGTTAGTTAGTTAGTTACCTTCACAATATATACATCAATTCCCAATCTAGCAATTGTAGCAGCTTCTGATATTTTGGTGACCATCCCACCGGTTGTGTCGTGGGCTGCTACAGTTATCTCAACTGTTTACAAGTAGAAAATAAAATAAATAAATAAATAAATTAGTTTGTCGAAGATGAGAATATAATGTGGAAAAATGCAAAGTTTGAACTTCAGCAATTTTACTCAATGCAATAAAAAAAAAGAAAAAATAAATAGGTTCAGTTATAGGTCGAGCCACATGTTCTGACCCGTTTTGCCAGCTCTAGGCTCACTATAGCATAGAGAAGAGCAAATCTCATTGGAAAAAAAAAAACATGGAGATTTTATATGTTTATGTGCTCCTCAATGTGATTTCCCCCAAAAGCATAATTAACTAGCACAATATACACATTTATGCTATTACAAGAAACACAAAAGTATAAATATCTATTAGCATGTTATTTCGATCATCACAAATCAGCAAGTTTCAAATATAAATTAACCAATGAAAAACGAGCACATGGTATAAACAAAGTCACACTTAGGTCTTAAGTTTGAGAACTATTTCCAGCAGCTCATAATTTAAAGACAAATCGAACATGACATAAATATATCATATGCTAAGAAAGAGATAAGAACTCAACGAGATTGATGAGAATGGTTTTAAGTTAATGTACTGACCTTGCTTGCTCGTGTCTTGCAGTTCAGGTTTTAACACGGACCAGCTTCCATCTTCACGCACAGCTGGCAGCAGAATTTTATTAGTCCTTCATCTTAATAATGGAATAATGAATGCAAGAAATTCAGTGTTTTGATAAACTCACCGATTTCCCTAAGAAGCACAGCATTAGATTCCGTTGGTGGGCGATCATATACCCCAAAAACATCTGTCTGTGGTTAGAATATGTATAGGAGAACATGTATGTTTTCACAAGAGCAAAATACCAAAAAAGAAGTTGATGGACTTAAGGGATTCTGGATAGGGAAAATTGCATTCTTAGTCTCACATAATTGCTTTATAAAATTTCAATTTTGGGCCTATTGTTCTCTTTTCCATCTTAGAATAGTCTCCATTTTGCATTTTTTGGTCCCATAAGACTCAGTTTTGCACTTTGGTCTCAACTTGGATTGAAATGGAATAATACGACCAAAAGTGCAAAACATAAAAAAAAACTGGGACCTGAAGTGCAATTTTGAACAATGCTGGACCAAAAGTATTGGGGCTAGGCCTAAAAAGGCACTTCTGGTATTCTAGATATGTATTGAATTTTAAACTTTCGGGAACAAATTTGAGATACCATTTCAGAAAATTGCTCGGGGTGATGCTTTCTTATATCTGGTCAACTGAAGAGGGGATCTGAGGAACTCAATCTTGCAAGAAAGGCATTATAGGAAACATTGGATACGAGAAAAACAACGTAATCAGGTCTCAGTTCTTCAGCCAGATGACGTATGATTACATCTCCACTTAATATAGTGCATCCCTGACAAAGATTTGAAATTTTCAATGGATTGAGTATATTCCAACACCAAGAAACTTGACTGCTTATATACATGAATAATATCAAACCTGTGAGCTATCGAGTACGGCATCTCCATGTAGAACCTGGAATTTCGATAAGTGCAGTGGGATTATGCATAAGTTGGCAATCATTAACTATATGGATAAAATTAAACTATTTTTTATGGCACCCAATTTAAGTTTCAAGGTTATTAAGATTTAAAGTTATCTTGGTAAAAAATTGGTATCTCCATATCTGCAAATAATATTCTGATGTCTTTCATGGGCCCATGGGTGTAACACAGGACATACAGGAAATCAAGAAACAGAAGTGAACAGCAAGCAGCAAAAGGGCAACTTTATAGTTTTGGTGTGACTTATTGTGATCGAGTTAAGGATCGAACTTACAGGGACAAATCCAGAGTCGATAGCTTTGACAATTGTAGACGCATCAGCCACGGCTAACTGTCAGTATCCAATATTGAATTCTTTCAGATTTTCATAACAAAAATTCTACCCAGAAAAGGTAAGTGAGCCATAAAAAATGAAAGAAATTGATGAGAGAGCTCTTTTTTGGATGATTTCTAACATTTTTTTCACAGGTCGACCAGCCACATGAAAATGGAGACATTCCAATAGAAGGAATACCCTCTGTAGGAAGATAAATAATATGTCAAACGAGGGGACATTAAAAAAGACTTTCAATTTTGAAGAATATCAACATGACATGAGAGTTTTTGGGCAAAAATATAGAATCAGTTTCTGACATGGACAAAACAACAAATACTACTTGAAGGACTTTAAGAGACATGCTGTTCTAATGCAGAAAATAGATTTTTAATAAGTTAAAACATTTATGGACTTGAGCAACTGTAAAATGGTAACAACCTTGATCAAATAAAAAAAGAGGGAACTTTTGTAGTTATATCCTCTTAGTTATTGTTAACTATAAGATTATAATGAGCGCACTCTGAACCCAAATCCCCAACATTAAGTTGAAAAGTGACCAAATTATTATTAAAAAGAAAAAAAAAACTGCAAAAGTGAATGTACAAAGAATGACAAGAAAGAACAGCATGTAACATTTCTTGAAGGTATTGAAGGTCCATACCTTTTGCAAGAGCTCTCACAATTTCAAGATTGAGGGACGTGACCTGATTAATCAATCATAAAATGAACTATAAACAAACAACCAGAAAATAGTTCTTGGGCACCAATTATTTGGTGTATGAAAACTAATTTTTGCTTGCCAAAAGACCAATTAGAAATTTAAAAGCAATACTATACGTTCGATATTTTGGTAAGAACCATAGAATTGTTCATATTGAAAATAGGTTTTATCAAACTAAATCTAGGCGAATTAAAGGATATAAATATAATACAACCACCTAATAAAGTCAACTATAACATATTAACAATGGTTATTAAAAGATACTTAGGAGCAAAAAAGTTGTTTTTTCCAAATCTTAATGCGGATTCAAAAGGTCAATTCTAGCACATCTCATGACTTATCTTCAAAAGTTTTATTTCTTTTCTTTTACCGAACAAATATATATCACCACATCAAAAAGTCAATGAGGTGACATTGTCCTACCTCTAACTGTGGAAACCAGAATGAATAACGACGCTAGAAATCATGAGAATGAACCAACAAATAAAGAATAGGAACTATCTAATGATCAAGTAACCGGAATAATCAATAAGAATATCCGAGTCAAAGGAATAGACAATTTGGAAGATTACGGTGACCATAAGCCAAGTCACCAAGCTGACATAAAGCCAGAATATAAAAACACCAGGATATGTGTAAGGCATTATAAAAAAAAAATCGGAAAATTTGAGTCTCAACTTACTGATATGCGTGTAGCTACAAAACCCGACTTCACGAGAGGTTTGCTCAATCCACCCTTATGAACACCTGACTTGCTTGCTTGAAAGTGGCCAAAAGAACCTGAAAAGTACTATGATACTAACAGTTACAGGTACTGATAAATTTCGCATATACTTGATGCAGTTTTCCCTTTAGTGAAAAGGGAAAAAAGAAAGAAGAACACATAGTGTATAAAAAAGAAAGAACAGTTCCATTTTGTTCGATAAATTTTTTCACATATTACATAATTTTTTTCACATATTACATAAATTTTGGCTCCATATATCCTTTCTCACCGGAAAGTAAATGGAAGAAAAGGAAAAGAAACACCGATGAATTCCTAAAACAGTTCATATATACAGCACAAATCAAGATAAAATGTCACCTGCACCATGAACAACTATGAACTTCTTGGAGTCCAATTCCGACTGGGGATTAACATCATCGTCAATAACTGTTGGGATTTCCAAGGATCCAGGTCTTCTGCTCCAATCCATCCCATGAGTAGTTCCCAAAATCATTGATTTCCGGAGTTGTGATGAAACTATTGTAAGGTTCTCCTCATTTATTGTCTCTAATTCATTTTTACATGTAATTGCAGCACCTCCTATATCAGCAAAACAATTATTTGCACCAATGAAGTACACATTTGAGAACTTCATAAATATGAAAGGAGACAACTATATATCCTCTTGACTGCATAATCAAATTAACAGAGAAATCATTACTGAAATTAATTTCCACAAATATAATTTTTTTTTTTTTGTCAATATAACAGTAATATATAAAACCATTATCTCACCAACATCTGCACCATTCAACTAAATTGTTGAAATCAAATGCTTGAATGTGCAAACAATCAACAAAAAAGTAAATCACCAAATCAATTGAATATAGGGTAAAAGGGATCGAGATTTCAGATTAACTTAAATCAATAATCTAGTGTTAATTAAGTATGCTATATATATAACAAAGTATACCGAGCTTGACGATGCAATGGATTGTGGCGCCGGCGCCGGAGGTGGTGGTGCACTGGTGCTGCTGATCCATTTGCTTTTAAGAATTGGTGATAGATAGTATTATTATTAGTGATTGATTCACAAAAAGGATTTTCAGGCTATTACTCTTAATTAAGTGTAGTGTTAACGCGAACTCAGTGAGGAATACAATTTTTTATTTTTTATTTTTTTTTATCTAAAACAATGATATAAATTCAAATATTGGCAAGAACTTCAATGATATAAAAATAAAAAGTAAGGGAGAATTACTAAAAATACAATTATACTAACCAATTGTGTATTAAATTAATCACAATTATCCCATTCATTAATTTTAGATGGCGCGTGCCAACATCATTCTAAAAATTGTTTGATGTGAAAAATGGATGAAATTGGGTTAAATTGATAAAAAAAAAAAAAAGAGTGAAAAATGGTTAATCAATGGAGAAACGAGTGAAATTGATTTGCTCTATTGAGGTTTGTGATTTCTTTGATAGTAATCATGGGTATTTCTAGAATTCTAATGTTTTTTCTTTATGAAATTAATACCGTAAGGGGAAACTGTAATGAGTAATTTATCAAAAATCGAAGATGGTCAGTGTAATTAAACTAGACCTTGAGGATAATTTAAATAGTTCTCTGTAAAAGTTGTCGATCAACAAATAAAATCATTTATAGTTTTTTTAAGACTGGAATCATTTATTTTTCTACTATAGCATATTATGTTAATTTTAATCATGACTTTAAGTTCACTAAATTTTAACTTTATATTTGCATATAAAAATTTAAGTATATTGTACAAAAGTCATTTAATCTGCAATTAATAGTTTTTGATATAAACAGAAAGGATAAAATCAATCAAACTATAAATTTACATGAAAGTTACATGGGGCATTCTATTATAAGATGTTGTTGGGCAATGTGTAATTGAGATACCATCTCATTGAATGCCATGTGTCCTTCAAAATTTAAAAATAAAACAAATTAATTACTAAAATACCATTTTACCCTTATATTATTTTTTCATTTTTTTTTTTTTTGTTAACCCAGGTTTAGTCCTGGACCACCCATCACTGGCCTCTCAGCAATGTGCGGAAGTAAATCGCGGGATGTGCCTGAGTTGGTCAGGGTTTGTTCACTCTTTATACTCCTGGCCCCCAAGGGAGCCTACTACCATGGAACTTACAACACCAAGCTGCTTCATCCTCCCTCAAAGATTTTACAACACTTAGCTGCTCCTCCCAGGATTCGAACTCCCCACCCTGGGGGAGTGAGCCCCGCAGTTCACCTCCTTTACCAACTGAGCTGTGCCCCGGGAGGCTAACTTATCATAATCTGATTCTCTTAATCACAAATTTCAAATTTTTAGTTTCATCTCTTGTTAATAACATTTTATATCATTTTTCAATTAATATATGTTGTTTGGTAATGAATACAAAATTGAAAATTAAATTACTTAACTTTAATTATATAATTTCACAAAAAAACATTAATTATAAATTTCAAAATTAAATCAAGTAATTACAATATCAAGTATTTTCAAAGATAATGGGCCTGTTTGTTTGGCGTTTGGGAAAGTAGTTTGGGAGAGTAGTGGAGGTTTGTGAAATAATCTCGATTTGCGTAATGTTGTTTGTTTGGGTTTTGAGAGAGTGGTTTGAGAAATAAAGTAGGTGTAGGTTTTTCTGGAAGAGTTGGGTTGTAGGTGTAAGATGTGTAAGACTTTATGTCAAATCATGTTTGTTATGTGAGATAAATTGTGTAATAGATAGGTTGTTTTATGTCAAATCAAAGTAGAGTTTGTATAGGTTTGATTTAGAGATAAGAAAATTGTTGTTTGTTTGGCTTTTGAGATGGTAGTTTGAAAAAATTAATGAATGAAAAATTTATTTCGGAAAATAGAAAACATGTTTGTTTGGCATTTCCCAAACACGAAAAAATTCTGGGAAACGCCAAACAAACAGGCCCATTACCTTTTCTACTTATAAGAAAAATTAAAATATAATACCTTTTCTACTTATAAGATAAACAACTCATTTTCAAAGACTAAATTGAATCAAGTATTTCTAGAACACAATTTAAAAGTAAACTGGACCCAATTGAAAAAAAAATATAAGATTTGGGGTCAATGTATAATTTCCTATGATTTGAGCAAAACCTAGTTCATCCATCATCTTCCCCTTCTAACCTCCAGCCGTCACCGTCATCCCTACACCCCAACAATTCATCGTCACAACCGATTCTCATCAACCCAACACCCACAACAACACCCACAACCGTTACCGAAGCACCGCCACCCGAAAGAATGAGATTGGCCACGCTAAGGCCATCTCCGGCCACGCAGAGGCCAGATCCAGCCTCTGCGTGGCCTAGATTAGCCACGAGACGGCCAAATCTGGTCGTCGCCTGGCCGGACTTGGCCACGCCATGGCAGCTCTGGCCTAATCTGCCGTGGAAAATTTAGACCTTAGGATGAGGTAGTGGTGTGGTGATAGTGTTTGAAAGTAGGAAAAGGTAGATGAAGATGGAGAGAGACGCAAGAAGAAATGATGTTTTAATTTTTATTAAACATATTTATATAGGGTTATAAAAGTAAATTATTATTTTTGGTAATGTCCAATAAGAAAAAGGGGTCCAATTGAACAATTTGGCATTGGACAAAATTGTATGGCTAAGATTTTATCTTGGCAAATATTAAGGGCCCAGATGGACTATCTTGTGGGAGATAGGTTTTTGACCTATCTCCTAATAGACTAACCCAAGTTACATTGACATGCATTCAATTAGAAAAAGAGACATATTCTATAATAATAGTGTAATTTACTTTAATTAAAATCCAATAAATGTGTAATCAATATAGATGATTAAGTGTGTTTGATAAATAATTCAAATACGGTGAAACTAAAATAAAAAAATCCAATAAATGTGTAATCTATATAGATGATTAAGTGTGTTTGATAAATAAATCAAATATGGTGAAACTAAAATAAATGATTAAAGTTGAAAACAAAAGTAAAAATAAAAAAAATGTTGAGCTTGAAGAATGGAAAGGGCCTCTCTGTATTATATTTCTGAAAGTGGTTTTAGAAATAAATTTTACGAGTTTGTGGTTTCTTAGATAGTACACATAGGTATTTCTGGAATTTAAGCTTTTTCTTGATGAAATTAATATCGTAAGGGAAAAAGGGACTCTTTGTCTCGCTTTTCTGAAATTCGTGATGTTGTTTGTTTATGTTTTTCATATAAAATAAATATTAGGTAAACGTTCGAGAATTGAGTAGGTTTTTTTAGAGCATCCACCATCCTAAACTCCAAATTAAACATCAAATTGAAATCTTTCCCAATTTGGAGGTTTGGGGTCCCACTTTTCACATTTCACCTCCCACCAAAAAACTCCAAAACGTTATTTCACAACCTCCAAAACAATAATCATTTATTAAATAAATAATTTTACCTACATTCATCAAAGTTAAAATTTGGCGTATTTTCTATTTGAAATTTTCATGAAGTATTGGTGAATTCTTAAAAGTTGTTATTTTCTATTTATAGTTTTCAGGTAATTTTTTAAATATTATTTAATTAAATTTTCTTGTATATTAATTATTATTTATCTTTTAAGTTTTCTTATTTATGATTTTAACATCTAAACTAAAAATATATGTTTTCAATTTAAATATTAAATATAAGTTATAACCTATTAAAAATATTTATATCAAACATTCATGTTTTTATTGTAATTGTAAAAAAAACAGAAACAATTAATAACATAAATGCTGTAAAAATAATTAACAAAAAAAGGGAATATTTTGGGACAAAATTGTAATTAAAACAAGTGAATAGTGATTTGGAATTTGCATTTTAGTCCATTCTCCAAATTCTTCAAATATGAAAATGGATAGGAGAGTGGTCTTTACTCCAAATCTCCAAACTTGGAGACTTGGAGGTGGATGGTACCGGATGCTCTTAGAGATTATGGAAAGAAAAAAATAGTGTAAGAGATATTTGAAGACATCATGTTTGTTATGTGAGCTATGAAGTGTAAGAGATATGTTAATTTATGTCAAATCAGAGTATATATTATTTAATTTTTTTTTAGAGATAAGAGAATTTCTATAAGATGAGATTACTTTTGAAAATTGAAAGAGGATAAATTTTTTTTTTAGAGAAAGAGGATAAGATTAATTCGAAAATAAAAAAATATATTGTTTGTTTGATTTTTCGTAAAACACCGAGATGGTCTCTGAAAATTGTGACAAACATGCCATTTAATTATTTAAATAGATCTATACATAAAGACATTCAAGTCATGTTCATATTGCCAGTATAATCATATTGCCCTGCACGCATTCACGTCCTAAACGCAACTCAAATTAATTATTATTTGCTTAAACAAATTAAACTAACAAAGTTTATTTCTTCAAAAGCATTCCTAAATTTATTTCCTCATTTTAGGTTTAATTTAGCCCTTTTTGTAATAGGAAATATAAAAGAAAAATATATAGTTGTTATCAATCAATCAGTTTTTATGTAGATTTATAAATTACTAGTCATCCTCATCACCACGTGTTCTTGTGTGCATAAAATTTTTTAACGCAAAGAATGACTCTTTTTTTGAGGTTTTAGCCAAAGAAAAAGTGAAGATAAATTTTATTAATGGGTTTAAACTGTAATGTGAGAAGCAAAGAAGTTAAAAAATTACATTAGGTTAATTTAAGTATTAGCGGCAAAATATGAAAATAAAAAAATGGTGTAAGTTGACATTTTCTTTTTAGATAGTGAATACATCGTTACATAAATCAATATATCAAATCTATGTCATTGGTATAAAAGTACAAAGATAAACTAATTACAAAAATTAGTATAAACTAGAGAAATACTCACACTAGTGGTAGTTGAACCCATGACCTCTTGATCATGGAACTTCAACCTTAACCAACAGACCACCTCCTCATCACCTTAAGTGGACATTGCTTATCTTTTTAAATAGTACTAGGCATCCCCAACACGCGTCCTCGCGTGCATAAATTTTTAAGCAAAAAAATAAGGATTCTTTTTTGGGGAATGATCAAAAGAAAAAAGTGAAAATAAATTTTGTTAATGAATATATTAAGAGAAGTCAAGGAGTTAAAAAACTACATAAAATAACTTTAAATGTTAAAAGTAAATACATAAGATACAAACATACTATTTGTCAGACAATACAAAGTGGAGGAAGTGTATTTAATCGAACCTACATTAAACTTTCATGTTTATGTTCACCTTGCAAGTTTTGCTTTATAATGTTCAAATTGTTAAAAAAAATTTAACAATCTTGAATTTTTTAGTTAGTTGAGTTGCACTTTCTCCCTAAACTTACACTCTTGCTGAACTTTTATGCTGCACTTTATCCTTTAATTCTAAATGGCGAAAATACCCTACAAAATTAACATTTGCATCCCATGTGACCTACTTTGCCCGGAAAAGAGTTCAGGAACAAAGCGCAACGTTAATTTAAGTTATAGGGTGGAAGTGCAAAATATTTAAATTAAGAAAAAAAAAAGTACAACTTGACCATAAATTAAGGGGGAAAATGCCAATTTCTCTAAGATATATAGCATATACTTACAAGGAAAGTGCACAGAAAGACAAAGACCCAAAAGCGACGACTTTTTAGTTCCCTCAAAGCTAAAAGCAAGCTAGTAGTTTCAGGAAAAAAACAAAAATAAAGCTCTGAACAAAAAGAAAGAAAGAAATCACATTTCTTCTGTATGGTCTATACCAGAAGCAAACAGAAAAGAAAGTCAAAGTATGGATGAGAACAACAAAGGTCCTCCTCCACCCCCTAATTCGACATCGGGTGGACCACCGACGATCAGTCTTCCTTCAAAGGAAGATAATATATTTACGGGCTGGAGCCCGGGCCCGATGTCATTAGTTTCCAGCTTCTTTGCCGATGACAACAACAACAATGACTACAGCCGTTCTTCTTTTACTCAGCTTTTAGCCGGCGCCATTTCTCCGATTAGGCCCGCTGATCAATTTAGGACGTTTCAGCAGAATAGGCAAACGGGGTTGGGCATGTCGCAGCCTTACGGGCACGGGCACGGACACGGGCAGGGGATGTTTATGATTCCTCAGGGGTTGAGTCCTGCCAGCTTGCTCGATTCGCCTAATTCCCACCGCCTGGTACTTCTACTAATTAATGACTCGTTCATATATTTATTTTACTAGTTTTTATTTATTTATTTTTATTTAAGGTCATCTTATTTTGGTTGGATAGTTAATTGATGGATGTGATTTTAGGCGTACGTGTAAATTGATTATGTTTTATTTGAGAGATCATTAATCCTTTTAACATTTGCAGCGATGCGAAAATGAGACACTGGTAGTTCCGTAGCTTAATTTACATTCTATATGTTTTAAGTTATTGCAATTTTAGTCATAAATACTTTGTAATTTAAATTAGTGTTCTTAAATTGCTACGCAAACAGATCAATTGGGGGTTTTGTCCTTCTGGCCGCCACGTGGTGACAATCCACCACATCACCTTGTCAAATTAGCTTAAATTGGAGGAAAAATAACACCTTATTTTCCTTCATTTCTTTCCCTACCTACTAATTATTAGGGCAAAGATGTTATAATTTTAATTCCGACGAACTTGGTACCAAAATTGCGGGTAAGAGGATTACAATTACAACAACTTAAAACATAAAGGATATAAATTGCTTACCGGAACTACAAGTGTCCCATTTCCGCGTCCTTGCAAAGATAAATGACTATTATTGCTTTTTTGTCTGTATACGTCTGACCTCAGATTAAGGGTATTCCTCTATCAATAGGTCCCTAAAATTGAAACAATTCATTAAAATTTTGGAACCTAGTGTTACTTTAGAACTGCTTATTCAATATTTGTTCTTTTTACTTGAAAAAAATAGGGTCAATTTGGATTATCACATCAACACATCCTGGCTCAAATCCAATCAGAATCCAGTGCATCTAATTTGCAACAGAAGAACCCAAACAACATCATAAAGGAGTTATCATCTGATACTTGTGATCACTATGATAAGAAATCTGTACCTCATCCTAATTTCACCGTTGATAAGCCTAGCGAAGATGGATACAATTGGCGCAAGTATGGACAAAAACAAGTGAAGGGCAGTGAATACCCACGGAGCTATTATAAATGTACTCATTCTATTTGCCCTGTTAAGAAGAAAGTCGAGCGCTCTCTTGATGGTCAAATAACTGAGATCATATACAAAGGCCAACACAACCATTCTCCACCCATTAAACGTAATTCAAAAGATACTGCAGGAAACGTAAATTCTAATTTATCATCTACTAAAGATGATCAAGAATCGAGCCAACTTACACCTGAAAATATGTCTGGATCGAGCGATGGTGAGGAAGTTGGAGATGATGTAAACAGAAGAGATGAGGATGAACCTCATTCCAAAAGAAGGTACATTGTAATTTTTTTTAGTTCCAAATACTAGACCTTTAGCTCTTTTGGTCCCGCACTTTACAAAATTGTATTTTTTGGCCCAACTTCTTAAAACACGTTGCACTTTTGGTCAAATTGCCACCTTTCTATCTAGTTGACCGTCCTGAGGGGCCAAAACGTGGAAAAAAAGGATTAGAAAGATTCCCGTAGGACCAAAGTGCAAACTATTTCGAATAAGGGTCCAGTCCTGTAGGACCAAAAATGCAATTTGCATTGTTTTCCCGAACATGGTCATCTAACAATTGTTTGTTCTTCATTTGTTGATTAAGTATTAATTTTGTCGAAACTTTGACAGGAATACTGAAGTTCAGACTTCAGAGCAAGCATCGTCCCATAGAACGGTTACGGAGCCAAGGATTATTGTTCAGGCTACAAGTGAAATTGATCTTTTAGATGATGGTTATAGGTGGAGAAAATATGGCCAGAAGGTCGTTAAAGGGAACCCTTATCCAAGGTAAAAAAAAATATTTAATTGTTTT
The DNA here is from genome assembly GCA_034814905.1 of Penstemon davidsonii. NCBI lineage: Eukaryota > Viridiplantae > Streptophyta > Magnoliopsida > Lamiales > Plantaginaceae > Penstemon > Penstemon davidsonii. Next base: position 30,133,320 of record JAYDYQ010002533.1, on the reverse strand, counting down.
TTCATGTATCAATATACTTGTTTCCCGACGAGATCTCATAAAAAGCTAATGGTTAAATAGGTGGTGGTTGATTTTTTCTATTTTGAAAACAATTAAGAAAGTTTGAGCTTTTGAGTTAAGTTTAATGATTATATTGATTAAAAAACTTTTTTTTAGACCGAGAGGATCCGTATTTCTATTCGAAAACCGAGCAGAAATGGACTTAACTTGAATCTGACAAGATCTGGATTTACGCTGATCCAATCTAGCTCGTGTTTTGCAGAAGCTACTACAAATGCACTACTCAGGGTTGCAATGTCCGAAAACATGTTGAAAGGGCAGCAAGTGATCCAAAAGCAGTCATAACAACATATGAAGGAAAACATAACCATGATGTACCTGCACCTAAGACAAGCAGCCACACCACAGCCAATGCTGTGACTGATCATAGGCAAGTACTACCCAATAGAAGAACAATGGATGTGGCACTCCTCCGGTTTAAAGAAGAGATCTAGGATTACATATATAGCGCTTCCTCTCAAGGTGAACAACGAGGTCTGCGAGTGAGTGCCTTTTGTTATATTACATTCTTGTTGAGCCATGGTTTTGATCCAGACTATACTTATTTTGAACAAGATATACGAACGCTTTGTTTGGTTTGCATTTCTGAGAGTGAATTTAGAAACGGGGTCAAGTTTTATAAATAGCCTAAATTTTTGTTAACTTCATAAAAACTTAAAAAATTAATTTTTATTTTTAGAGATGAAAATGAAATAATGAATAGTAAGTTCTTGTTTATGAAAATAGAAAAAAAAATTGTTTGAAAAAGAAATGTGGGTTTAAGTTTTTGTGGGGTCTTGTTTGTTTAGTAGGGGTTGAAAAGTTGGAAGAAGAGAGAGATGGGTAGAGAAAGAAGTATTGACTAGAAAATGTAAAAGTAATGATTATATTTGTTGTAGGTTATAGTATGTGTTTTTCAAGTATGATATGGTGATCTTCCGTTTCATATTCTCTGATTCGATTCATTAATGGATTTAATAAGGTTTCTTAAAAAAAAAGGATGATCTGGTGGTTTTTTTTTTTTAAAAAAAAAAAATCATTGAAATGGTATAAAGAAACTAAGTTATTATCTTTATGAAATGCAAACCAAACAAGGCCACATAGTTTTAGAGTATACACAAAAGATTGTCACAACAAAAAGCTAAATCGTGAGTTGAATAGTATTGCTTGTTTGTGAATTTCATTAATAGAGAATAGGGTTGTAAATTGTAATGTTGTATTATTATGTGCATTCTTTCTGTTTGTTTCTTTTTAATTGAACATTGTATCCTTCCATTTGGAAATTTAAGATGGGTCTTTGAACTTGTTATTTGGAAAATTAACGAAGATGGTTCGGAAGTGCAGTCATCATTTTTTTTCTTCTTAATAGTGCAATCCGGCTCGAGAGAAAGTTGACCGATATTTGTTTGCATGTGGAGCTTTTAAGTCATCATATTCTTACAACAAAAAATAGAGGAATTTCAGCGTGACTTTTTGTGGTTTCCCAATGGTATTTAATCATTTTTTAGATACGACCGGACACATTAATTGTATTGACATCACTTCCATCAAGGATTTGAATTTGGGTTCGTCATATTTAAAATTGTTAATTTATTTCAGTAAATCAATCACTTGTTAATGAAGACTTTAACATGATAGATCTATAATCTTTTAAAGATTCATGCAATGTATGATAAATGAGTTTCTCAAGTGGGTCAAGTGATTCTAAGAAGTCCAGTACATTCCCAACAACCTATTTTTAAAAAATAAAAATAAAAAAATTGTCTTTTAAGTTAGATTATAGTTTTAATTCCACTTTGTACCTAGAATTAGGTCAATTTATCACTTTGTACCCTCAAAAATTAATTATTCCACGTTGTACTTTCAAAACACCCTAATGACTCTACTAGCACCCTCTACATCTTCGACCACTATAATGTCTTTGAAAAAATTATTTCGAACCGTTAAGCAAGTGCATGTTTGGTATTTAAGAAAAAAAATTCTTCTATTTTCTATTGAACACACCATTTTTCTAAGTGTTACTTTTGACTTTTCTCCAAGGTGCAAATTATTAGAAATATGTTATGATTCATTGGGAAATAAATGTTCTGCTTCTCTACAATTAACTTATTTGATCAAGTAACATATTGTTCTCGGCAAATGACAACAAACATCTCCCTCAATTTGTTTCAGGACATGAAGAATTCATTTGATAGCTAAGATTAAGCAAGATTAGATCTTCTTCATATTTGTTTATGTCTCTTGTTTGTTTGGTAAGCGTTTGATAGCGTTGATAAATAAAATAGGTCGACCAATAAACAAACAATAACCCGCCACTTTTAAGTACCAAATATAATTATCACAAGGCCAACCCCATGCTATTTAAGCTCTATGGTCCAATAATTTAGTTGTGAATTTTATCTTTTAACTACTAATCTATGCTTTAAACTATGCTACAATATGTTACTTAAAAGAAACATATTGACATAACTGTTAATGAAATAACTATGCTACAAAACCAATCCGTTTATCTCACCTGTAATTACATAACTGTTAATAAACGAGTTCAAAGTGTAAAAAAAGAACAACAGATCAAATATATCAATGAAGATATGAAGAACAACTCTAGTTAATCTTTATAGACTATAATATTCAAGAAATAATACAATGTATATAACTTTCAAAAAAACTTCCAATACTTACTAAAGATCTAATTTTCAATATTTCATATTCTTTCTCTTCAGTTTATGCATAACTGGATCAACATGGGGCAGTGAATTCTTGATTCTTCCCATTTAATGACACCAGATCAAAAAATCGGGATTTGGAAACTCGAGCTTTTTCCTTCCGGCTCATATCTTTCTTCATCAAATCTTTTCTTAGTAGTTTTCTTTATTTATGCTATTGAACTTGGGGTAATCCTGATGAAAGAGTCAAGGCTTCTAATACGGGTTCGGTTTCCTCATTAGCAGATTCCATACGATAAGATTTACAACTGAAGTAAAAAACCGAGCTCATCATTGAGTCGATTAGCATCACAAATGAATACATTACAACCAAAAGGGGTCCTTCCCATATTCTAGAAGATCCATCTCCATAACTCAAAGTCTTGACCCTATGCTCAAACAAACCTTCCACAAACGCCATTCCTATAGTCGAACCAAGAAATATCAAGAGCCCAACTTGAGTTTGACCTTTAATCAATGAACTAGACCTTAACAATGCTTGCGGGCCAGAAACATCCTCAAGAACAGAGATCACAATAGCAATGTTACAAATGATAATCGCGTTTGCTAAAATGATTGAGAATATCAATCCCACTACCATTGCAGGATAAAGAATTAAATCCGGAGGGAAACCCATAATTGAGAAAACGGTGCTTACTATCATTAAAAGCAGAAGAAACAACATGAGGCAACCAGAGATGACACCACATACCCACAAGTAGGTGAATACAATCCTTTTCCAAATCTTTGTAATAATGACGTAAAATTTGGAGGAATCGAACTTCCTTTTCGAATAAGTACAATCAACAGAGTAAACCACAGCAGCCTTGGACAAAAGGGAAAGGGTCAGAAACAAAGGGAAGCACATTATAGCTGAAACTGTCATTTCCGAAAACTTGTGGCAAGAGTGTTTGATAAAAGGCATGAGAGGAAGACCAGTGGATCTTGCAACAAGTAATAGCCTTATTGTTAGTCTCTTTACAAGAGACTGATCGACCAATACATTGGACAAAATTACAGCTGAAACTGGACAAATTAACACTGCTGCAATTGCCATAAACCCAGCTGAATTATACCGAAGGATCCTAACTGTTTCTCTCAAAATTTCCAAAGCACTCAATGAATGGAAATTATGATGATGATGATCGGATCCAATGTTAAACGACGACGACTCAACCGTCTCCAATTCGAGATCTGGGGTTTCGTTTTCTTCATCATTCTCACTGTTTAATGGATTTGAATTTGTGTGTCTTGGACTCGGCCCGGTCGATACTTCCATATCTCAATTAATCAAAAAATGAAAGAAAGAAAAAACAAATACCCAAAGAAAATGATAAAATATAAAAAGGAAAAAGCTATCACATCACATTATGAAACCATCAAAGATTAACAGTAAGCATTCATTCAAAATCATACCTCCATAAAAAGGAAAATATTGCACATGAGGGGTGAGGGGAGGTCACGAGTAAAGGACATCAATCATGGAGAAAACGAGTTGGGGGATCTGTGATTATTCAATTTTGGAAATCTAGAGAGGTTCTTTTCTTTTCTTTTCTTTTGCAGTTTTGTAAGGCTAATGAGCTGTCAGCTATGCATATTTTTATGAAAAAAAAATAGATGCAAATTTCAAAAAAATAAAAAAAATATTTTAATGTTATTATATAACTGAAAATGGAGATTGGCTTTTAAAATTACAACTGCATATGAAATTCAGAAAACATTTGTATACTTATTGTTGTAATGCAAAATCTCAATTAAATTTTTTTGTCGGTTATTTCTGAATATTTAAGTTCTAAATTAAAAAACTTCGATTTTTCTTTCTTATACGTATTATGTAAGGTCCCTCATATTTTTAATGTTGCGTTGAAAACTTATAAAAGTGCGCATTCAAATCCTAATATTTTCTATAATATCCATCATGTTCCTTAAGGGATCTAGTAAAATAATACTCCTTTTATCCCTTAAATTTGATTATCTTGCTATATAGTCAATTGGTCAACTTAAATGGTTTTTGGATTAACATTACAAATAATTTGGTAATAAATAATAATATATTTCAACAACTCTTGTATAATTTTAATTGATAAAATCTATTTTTATTATACATTCATATACCCTTATTGCATTTTTCGCCCTGAATTTATATTTTGCACTTTCTCCCCTAAACTCTTTTGTTGGAAAAGTATTCGAAAAAAAGTTTTGGGGAAAAATGCAATATTAATGTAAGTTCATGGTGGATAGTGAACTCCGTGGCCGAAAAAGTGCTCAAAAAATAGTTATGGGAGAAAGTGCAATATGAATGAAAATTCATGGTAACACAGTGAAAATAATTAAAGTTTAGGGTGATAGTGCAAGTTGACTGTAAGTTTATGGAGAAAGGTACCCACTTAGGGTGTGTTTGCAATCTCTATTGAAAAAACTGAAATTGGAGATTGTGTGTTAAGTTCAAGATAATCACTCATAAAAATAAGTTGGGAGTGTTTGCAAATTCACTATAAATGAGACTTAAAGCACTTTGAGTAGTGTTTGAGACAAAAGATATGTGTTCAACTTATTTTTATGATTTCCTATGAAATGTCTTATTTACCCTCATTAAAGTAACAACTTTTGCCTTAATTTAAAATCTTATATGTATATAATTATATGTATTGAAAATTTGATATATACACTATATAGTTTATTATAAAGTTGTTATTAAATTATGATTTTGGATTATTGTGCCATGTGTTTCTAGCACACATCAAGATTAACAAGAAAACTTGTTAATGACAATTAAAAAATTATTGTTGTACATTAAAAAGAAAAATGAGAAAGAAGACGTTTTATTATGTTATAAAATGACCAGGGCTATTTCGGAACATTGAATAATTCATGAGGACAAATTTGTCTCAAATTTTAGAAATCAGCTTCTCATTAATTATAAATGTGCCATCTAACTAGAGAAGTTGCTCAAGACATGCTTCTAGCTTATGAGGTCAAACCACTTATTTTATGAGAAGCTTAAGCAAAAGCTATTTTTACAAACACCTAATCACGGTTATCGAGGAGAGAAAAACTCATAATCAGTTTGGAGTAGAAGTTGCAAACACACCCTTAACTCAAGAGAAAAAAAAAAAAAAAAACAATAACGTGGTTTTGTCTTTTGAGCTAAAGTCGCTAAATTTGGTCTACACACGATTTATAATTTCCAGCTTTAATTAAAAAGACCGATTAGTCTCCTCCCGCCATTATAATTACATCCGAGGCTCCAACGCAAAGGATAAATCCGGACGCCCTAAAAGCTCAAAGTTAGGGTTCATATTTTGTTTTTGCTGAAATCAAATTGCATATATAATTTCTAATTCCATTTTCTCTCGAAAATCTGTTACTTACCATATATTTTTTGTATATAGCTTTAAATTATTCAATAGCGTCTGCTTGATTTCAAAAGTTTTAGGTGTAATCTTCATACCTAATAATGCTGAACTTTTCTGTATATTTCTAAGTCTGAAATGGCTTGGTGGGAAGGCGTTGATGAAACTCGCATTCTCATTGCGCCAGGTATCTTCTTACCTAATAATGCTTAACTATTCTGTTTATTTCTAATTTTCATTTTGGATGTGAATGCTCTTACCAGTGTGTTAGAAGTTAAGGGCTATACTACTAAACCTAAAAGGAATTTTTTAATCGAGATTCGAGTTTCATTTTGAGAATAATATAGTGAATTTCTAAGTTTCGATTTTTTTTCTATGGTATGAAAAATAGAATTTTGGCATCTACCTATACATACTTGTCAGATTTTGACATTTTTTCATTGGACTGTATTGAGGTTACTGAACGACAGGATTCATAATCCCTCTCATATGAATGACTAGGTTTGGTCCATACTTCTCCCCTAATTTCATAGTCAGAGATGAGTCAATGATCTTTGTTGTTCTGTTAAAGATGTACAAAGACATAATTATGAAGTTATTTGCTAAAAGATGAGCTACATTGATTGCCACCAAGCTAATATACATAGTACTATAGGAGAGCAGTGGCACTGTGGCAGTACCGGGTTCTGCGGAAGCATTGGTCGTCTTGCGTAAATGCATTTGGACCCCGTATACAATAATGTGAAACTATCTACTTTAGAATTAGGATTGAAAATCAAACCAGGCTACTCGACTTGAGCTTGTTCAATAAAAGCTCGTTTGAGTTCAGTTCGTTATACATATCAATCAAGTTTGAGTAGCATTTTTTGTTTGACATTTTTTGAAGCGCTCAACTCGATAATCTAAAAAAAATGACATAACATAAGTGAAAATATCGAGTTACTCTATACTTGACTCAAGCTCCTTCAATAAAAGCGTGTTCGAGCTTGATTCGTTTAACCTAAACAAAGCCCAAACACAACTTCAAGCCTGATAAAAATTCAAACCAAGCTTGAAAAAATTGAGTTCGACACTACCGAATTGTTTACACCCCTATATAGAATTCATTACCATGGTACACTGTAACAAGTCACAAATTATACAAGTACGATAAAAAATACTGCATTCTGTCATCAGTTTAATAAAGGAAAAAGTTACACTGGCATAATATAATCAAATTCAGAATACATGTTTGTTTATTTGTCACTGTCTATATCAGTAAGTGTTCTAGTTACTGGTTGTGCCATCTTTACACTACTTATTTATCTCTTGTATTTCATTGCATATGTCCATGATGCTCTATTCGTTCTTCCCATTTGTGAAATTTTTAATTAATCAACCTTTCAGTTTTTCATGACTAGAGTGATCTATTGATATTCATTTGGTTAGATGGTTCAAAAAATTCCTTAAGCTTATGATTTCAGATCCTTCTACTAGTGGGAAACACGTCGGTCATTTCCTATCACTACGGCATCCCAAAACAGGTAAGTTTTGTTCATATATCAAAATATCATCATTATTTAGGTTTAATAAAGTTGCTGTTACTTTCATACTATACTATATTTTTTCTTCCTTCTCCCCAAAATGGAAAATAAAATTTCCAACAAATTTCTCACAATTTCAAGGCTTTCTGGATTATAAGGCTTTGATATGCTTTACTTCAGGCTTTTGTTATCGCATCATCGGTATAATTTTTTAGCACTGAACAGTTGAGTTACTCTGTTTAATCTAATTATCAAGTTATCCTGACAATTTCTTTATGTTACAGGAAATACAACATGCTACCTCTATTGTGACGGAGTTCTTCAAGAACTTCATTGGTTTAAGCAATCCTATGGGTCCTGGTTCCTTGGGGATTATGTTTGTGAAGGTAAAGATTGACAGATTTTAAATGAAGGTAACTTATGTGCATGACATTGTGTCCCGCCACATGATTAACGGGCATCTTTGCTCGGTATATGCCAATCTCCAAACGGAAGCTTCTTTGAGTTTTCTGTACCCTTATCACAGTGTCTTGATATACTGAATCCCAGTGGTGCCTAAACATTTTCTCATTTAGTTATTGGTTTGCCCCCAAACAGATGGTCGCTTGTATACTGCCACTCCAGTTGATCCTGTCTTCATTCTTCTGCCAATCTTTGAGGAAGCACGAATGAAGGTTTGCTGTCATTATTTGTTCTAGTTGTGAGTTGGGAAAGACCCTTCTAAAGTTTTCAGCAAGAGATTTTAGCTTATATTAATTTCTAGCTGTAAAATTGTGAACGAGAAAGCATATATAAAATTCAATTGTGTTCTGCAAATCTATATTCATGATTTGAACTCTCTTAGGTTTTTTTTTTTTTTGTCTTTTGTACCTCTCCCCACAGTGAAGTGCAAAAGTGGGAGTGGGTGCCGCTTTCTTTTTCTCGTTGATTATTACTGGCTGATCATTGTAATAATTTATGCAGAAAGGGAATGATCCAGGGAAGTTTAGGCAACTTGATGAGATAATTTATATTCATGGATATCCTGGATATCAATTTTTGTCATCCATCGCAGAGAAGACTATGCAAGTAGTTTGTGATCTTAAAGGTAGTCCACTTAATTTCCTTGTAAATGTATTCTTGGCAATGTTACATACTAAAATACAAAGGACTTGGGTATTTATTCAGTTTGTTTTTTAGTTATTACTGATATATGAGAAACAAAGTAAGGGTTGTATACTATTATTGGCACTTTAATGACCTGTATTGAACACTTTACCCACAAGTGTTCATGCCCATGCTTTGTGTATATATGAATTCATGATACTCTAATTTTGACTTGAACTTGACATTTTCAATGATATTTCTTGGTGTAATCTATAGAATGATCCAAATGTGGTACTTCCCTTTTAACTAAAGGTTAAAAGAACATTTTATACATCAATGTGGAAGACAATGTTGTGTTGACAAATTGGACCTGAAATGCATGGGGGATCACGTACGCTGCCTGGACTTCAATGGTTAAAGGCGAGGGGCATCTGCTGGGTAGGGGAGTGTAAATGGTGGGGTGGCTTACATTTTTTTTCTTCCATTTTCTAAAGTTTATGAGGCTTCATCATCGTTTTCATGAAAATGATAACTTAATAGGAAACCGTCCAGTGGGTATTGATTTGACATCCATGGAGAATGATTAGCTACCAATTAGAGCATTTTCTGAAAACTAATGTAACTTTTGTCATTTTTGGTAAAACTCAAGTATCAGACTGCATTTTACCTTATTCATAAACTTGAAACAAAACTGCTTTCCTTTCCTTTTTCTTTGAACAGAAGTTGGAGCAACCAAATTTTTTAGGCTGAATGACTTGAAGGTACAGAATTGGTTGTGCTATAAGGTTAGTCTTAATCTCCTTTCCCTTAACTTGTGCTACCTATTAAATTTGTAAATTAATGAATTTTGTTGTTAGGACTGCCAATTCATTATTTTGCTTAAATATGAAAGATTACGTTTGAATAATGAAATTCCTCAACATCTGATGTCACGAAAGGAAGTTATTTTTTATCTGAATCAAGAGATGGTGTTAATTATGCCATGAATATTTTTTACGCATGCATGTAAAAATGGTAAATATGGTATCTTGTCCAAATATTCTAAGAAATGCTGGAGTAATTTCAACAAAGACGTGCACTTTTTCTGGAAGTAACCGTGTTTTTTGGTTACTTGTGAATCTACTTAAACTCATGTCTTGATCCATTTCTAATTCAACCCCTCAAAATCCCCTTTTCTTTTCCGGCTCCTAGCACCTCCTTCCTCCTTTATTGTACTTCTTTTAATTTATTATTAACAAATTCCAGGTACGGCAATTGAAGCAGACACTACCAACATTGGGTAACAATTACGCCGCTCGTGATGAGAAAGATACACGTATGTTCTATTGAATAAATTTTGGCACCTCCCTTCTCTTTCCAAATGTTTGAATTGGTCATTGTTTATCTCCTGAACTCTTAAATATCTTTTTTTAGACAGAAGGTCGTGAAATGCTTTAAGTGTGAATAGCTTGCGGTATAGGATATGCACATTGAATTTCTATCAATGAGTAGGCAGAATGGTTAAGGTTATGTATTTATTAGTTAAAACCTTCCCAAAACCATTTTCATTCTTGTTCGACTATTTATAAGCTCAACCATTTTACTTTTTTTTTTTTTGGTTTCCCAAGGGTTTAATCCCTTTCGAGGCGGGTTGGGCACATTAAGCGGGTACCTCTCCCAACAAGGATTCGAACCTGAGTCCGCTACTTTGTAGTGACTAGTCCCTTCCACTAGAGATTTATAACGTGTATATATATATATAGTTACACCATCTCATAAACCATCTAAGTTGTATCTTGTTCAACAGTTAAATACTTTGTTGGGTAAGCCTCAACATGTTATTTCCCTTTTCGTGTGGACTAATTAACTTTTGTTTTATGGCTTAGTAATTGATGCAGTATCAATAGTGGGAGAGTACTTAAAGGAAGAGACTTGGCTGAGGCTCTTGTGCGAAAAATTAAAGTAATGTATTTGCTCTTGAGCCAGTAAACACCATATTTTCTTCTTCTTACATATAGTTTATCCTTTAAAGAAGGACAGTAATTTGCAAACCACCTTTATCCAACAGCCCATTTGAATGCTAACAAGGCCTTTTTTTATTTGGAGATCAATGTAAAAATTTCTCATGTTTCAAAACGATTATAATTAAATACTTTTAAATTATAGCAGATTAGTCTACCTTTTATCTCATTGCCGTGAAGTAGAGGTGCAAATAGCTTCATACCATCTTGTCATCTTCCCCATAATTGGAACAAGACACTTAATTAACCGTTAATGGACTTCTTATTCATGCTTAAATCTGCAATTTTGGACTTTTCACATTTAAAATTAAGATTTTTAAAATTGCATTTGCAGATTAAACTTGCAAGACATGACAAAAGCTCCAGATAAAATACTTTCACCACCTTCCACAGGAAATGATGTTGCATCATTTCATCCAGTACAGGTACATATTACACTTGCAATTTGTTTCATGTATATAAGTGAGTACGTAGAGACTGTTGTTTCCTTACTGCATTCATAGTTATGGCCTATGAGGAGTCTGAGATTTGTGTTCGAGATTTTTTTTTTAAGTTTCTAGTGGTAAGATGCATTCTCTGAGACTAAAATATAACCATACGGGATAAATCCATCCACCTTTCCTCTCGCCATAGGAGAGAGGTCTATGTAATTTTCGAAACTAGAGGGAAGGTAAATGTAATAACCGTATATGTTTTCTCTTTTTCTGTCTTCCTATTGCCTTTCTTGACAAAGAATGTTCAGTGTTTGTACCTGGAGATATAAACACTATGTGCCCTTGTGTGTGTGTGTGAGTGTGAGTGACTTACATTTCCCTTTCTCTTTCTCTCTCTCCCTCTCTCTCAGGAGAATAATGGGACAGATAAGAAAGCCACCCGGATCACAAGGCAAAGTAAGAAGGCCAAAGTCGAAAACAATTCACATAATATCAAGGACATGTTCAGCCGAGCTACTAGAAATCGAAAATGAAAGTTTTAATCATGACTTCATATGGTATTTATGTATGTATTTTAGTAAAAACTTTGCTACAAGCCTACATCTTTTCACAACTACCATTGTTGTACTATTATTTGATAAGTATCCTTTTTTTTAATGTTATATTACTCTTGCAACTGCTGGATTGTATAATGTTAATCAATGAATCGAAAGAACGACTTTGTTTGGTTACTATCAGTGTAATTTTGTGATTTTGTGTGGTTCTTGTAACTACTGGATCATATTGTTCATCAATGAAACCCAAGAATGGATTTGTCTTGTAACTTTTACATTGTAAATTTGTCTGTCCTATACGTACTGAATTATCATTCATCATAGATTTGAATGTCAGGTTTTACGATATATTTGAAAATTTAAAGTATAATTTGAATTGAGTTTAGATGTTTTACGATATATTTGAAAATTTAAAGTATAATTTGAATTGAGTTTAGATGTTAAGTTTTAGGTTTTATTACTCAAATCAATCAATGTTTTTTTATAAATTTAAGGTTTTATTAAATTTGACGATGGGTCTAAACTTGATATGAAATTGGATAAAATATAAATATGAGTTTTTTATTTTTATTTTTGTCTTGATAGGGCAAGACTTATGCAGTCCAATCCGATAAGAGACAAATATTGGCTTGAAACTCTTCCTTCGAATATGTGGCTTAATATCAAATGCAATTTATTTTTGGCTAAACAATCATTCAATTATTCAAATAAGACATGCTTTTGAGATAAAATTGCAAAGTTAAAATTACTTTAATTATAAAAGTCATTAAAAATGTATTTTTCCCAATTAAAAATTAAAGCAAAATAAGAATATAATACTGTAGTATAATCGAATACTATAATACTGTAGCTGTTATTGAAGTGCAACGTTGCATACATGGTCCCAAACGTATCTTTCACTGTCGCCTGCTTGCTTTCATCATCAACACCACCCCCTCCCTCCCTCTTTACCCAATTTCCGATTCACCATAGATACAACAGGATTATGAGGTACGGACCCTTTCTTTAGTTAATCTATTTAAAGGGTTTTGAGATTTTTCCTTTTTTATATTTAAAATTGGTATTTCTGTTTGATTCGGGAGTAAATATTTGATCTGAACAGTTGCAATGTCATTGTTCTTTGTGAATTATTTATGCTTACATTGTGATTCTGTATGGGCAAAATTTACAGCTTTTGGTTCTAATTGCTTTCATTTGATCTGATTTTATTAGGATTTTTTCTTCGAATTATTGGTAATAATCCATTTTCTACTGTATTTTATAGAAAATAGATATACTATTATATTAATAAATTATACTCTTGGGCTTTAGGATTTTGTTTTAGATGAAATTGATCTTGGCTTTTCCCAAGAAACTTGGTAAAGGCATAATTGAGAAGAAAGGTACGGTGAAACAGGGCCGGCTCTAAAGTTAGGCAATTTAGGCCCTCGCCTAGGGCCCCGACTATAGAGGGGCCTCAATTATTTTTTTTGTTAATGTAAATGTATCTCAATTTTTTTTTTGGATCAAATAAGATGTAAGAATGGAAATTTTCAAATAAGGTCTTACCCTATTTATATAACCACATTCTTAAACAGATGGTGAAAATCAACTTGATCTAGTGGCTAAAACTGATGCTCTAGAGACTTTTCATATATACTTGTCTATAATGTTTTACTTCATAATCTAGAACCATGTATATACAAAAAGAATGTCCTAGATATATTTATGGGCTATATATTTCTGCTCTGTCTGCCCCCCTTTACCTGCATCATATTATATTAACATTAATGCCTCATGTATTGGTTAAGATGCGTTGGACAATGATCGTAGCACGACATTAAAATAGATTTAAATTATCAAATTAACTTTTCGATTAACATTACACACTCTATTGAAATTCTCCCTGTGTTTGTTATGTAAGCTTTGTTGATCTAATTTATGTAAAAATGATTATTTCATATTATTGGTGTCAAATAATAAAGATTACTCCATCCGTTTTTTTATTTATTTATCGTTTAGAATTTCAATGTAGAGTTAATTTTTTATACAAATTTTACCCTTCTTATTAATGCTATGATTATTTGATTAAAAGGGTGTTTTGGGACTTTTACTTAAAAAAGTGGCTATTTATTATAATTCTTAATCCATGTTCAATCCTCCAAAGCGAATAAAAAAATGGAGGGAGAATATGCTAATTGATAATACAAGTGTTTTTGTTTTATTGTATCTTAGTATTTTGAAAAAAAAATATTATAATATTGTTGTTTTGCATTAGTAAATAAAATTTAGAATTTGATGTAACTTAGATTCAACGAGTTTGAATCAAACTACAATTTTTAATATTAATTTATTACAAAGAATACTCAAACTACATACACGTCTCGGTTTTTTTGTAGCGGACCGAACCGTTTGATAATCGAACCAAATAGTTCGGTTTGACGTACTGTACAAATTTTGAAATTACCGCGTCAGATAGATACCAAAAATTGATATGGTTCAATTATATTGAATGCAACGATAACAATCCCCTAATATTAGTATTGTGTACGATCCGGTAAACCGTATACCGATCTGAAATCTTGGTTTAGTATACGGAATGAGCTTCATTACCTAACCATTATAAATTTCGATTTTCGCTATTATCGATAGATTTACCTTTCCTTACCGAACCGGACCGGACCGGTATACCCATTTTTTTATTAATCCCAATTCGTAAAGGGTAAAGACAGCGTTCCGGATTTCCAATCCAAGCTTCGCTTCACTCTTCTCACTTCTTCTACGGACTGCCCTAGAGCAAAACCCAAATCTTCTCCTTCTTCAATTCAAAATCCCACCTCGCCGCCGCACCACCTACCCCCATCGCGCCTCCACCATCTCTCTCGGCCCAGGTTTGTAATTTACATAGGTACAGTCCAAATTCTAAATGCCCAATTTTATTCTTTTTCTGATTTTCTCTTAATAAATTGGGTTCTAATTGCATTTAAAACCCAAAACTTGAATGATGCTAAAGTAATTTTTGGAGAGGGGACTGAGGCTAGGGGGTCTCTGATGTATTCTTTATAATTGTTATGATCTAAACAATCATGGAAGAATTGAACTATAAATTTGAAGAACACAGTTTGAAGAAACCACAAGAAAAACAGAGAAAAGTTGTAAATTAAAAGTATATCTTTTCATTAATGAATAAAATGGGAATCTGTACAAAGCTTGAATGAAGGAGCTTGTTTAAATAGACAAATACAGGGGTAATTTAGTAAATACATTCTAACTAATTAAAGTCGGTGTCAGCCGAGTGTAAGTTGTTGAAGTCAGCTGATTGTTAAGCATCAGCTGAGTGTGTAAGCTGATTTTCCACTCATCTGTTATCTGTAAGTTATCTGAGATTCCACTCATCTGTTATCTTCCACTCATCTGTTAACAGATTGTGAGCTGATTTCTACTCAGCTGAATTCCTTCTCTTTTATATATTAGCTATGATCAATGATGTCTAATACACCCCCCTCAAGATGGACCATACAAATTGAAGAGGGACATCTTGGAAAGTAGTAAACGAAACCGAGGTAAAAGCAAAGCTTTTGTAAAAATATCAGCTATCTGCTCTTCTGTGCGAATTGGCATTAATTTGATTATCCCTTTTGTTACTTGTTCCCTTGTGAAATGGCAATCAATATCTATGTGTTTAGTTCGTTCATGAAACATAGGATTGCTTGCTATATGCCTAGCAGACTGATTATCACAAAAAAGTAGTGTAGGCGATTTATGAAATATGTTAAAATTGTTAAGGATTTGATGAATCCAAACAATTTCACTTGAAACTGATGCCAACGACCTATATTCTGCTTCAGCAGAGGATTTAGACACAGTTATTTGTTTCTTGGATTTCCAAGAGATTAATGATCCTCCTAGAAAAATGCAGAAACCTGTAATGGACCTCCTTGTATCTTTACATGCTGCCCAATCAGCATCAGCATAAGCTTTAAGATCAATTCCTGAACTGGAAGAGTAGAATATTCCTTGACCAGGGCAAGACTTGATGTATCTCAAAATGTGATGAGCTGCTTGTAGATGTGGAACTCGAGGTTGAGAGACAAACTGACTAAGTCTATGAACTGCATAGCTTAGATCAGGTCTTGTAATTGTAAGGTATAGTAATCTTCCAATTAACCTTCTGTAGGATGTGATATCTGAAAGAAGTTCCCCATCATGGGATGTCAGCTTAGCTTTAGGATCCATAGGTAAGGTTAGTGGTTTAGCTCCTAGATAACCTGTTTCATCAAGAATTTGTAAGGCATACTGTCTTTGAGAAATAATAATACCTTTAGAAGATCTAGCTACCTCCAGACCTAGAAAATATTTAAGATTTCCTAAGTCTTTAAACTTAAAATGAAATTTTAAAATTTTTTTGAAATCAGAAATAAGACTCAAAGAAGGACTTGATATAAGAATATCATCAACATAAAGTAATAGAGCAAGAAAGGTAGCACCTGATCCCTTAGTAAATAAGGAGTAGTCTGATTTTGACTGTGAGAATCCATAGGAAAGAAGACAATGTTTGAACTTGTCATTCCACTGTCTAGACGCCTGTTTTAGGCCATAAAGAGATTTGTTAAGTTTGCACACCAGTTTAGGAGAAGATTGTGATCGAGGATATCCCAATGGTAAGTCCATGTAGACTTCCTCATGGAGGTCCCCATTCAAAAAAGCATTATCTATGTCTAGATGACATAACTCCCAATTGTGAGAAGCAGCTAGAGCTAATAAAATTTTTACTGTCACCATTTTAGCAACTGGGGAGAAGGTTTCATTATAATCAATCCCTGCCTGTTGAGTGTATCCCTTAGCTACAAGTCTAGCCTTGTACCTATCTATGGAACCATCAGAATGTCTTTTGATTTTGTATATCCACCTGCAACCAATAGGAATCTTGGTAGAAGGCAATGGAACTACTGTCCATGTATTGGTACTTTCAAGTGCCTGAATTTCTGATTCCATAGCATCTCTCCAGTGCTGAGAACCTACTGCTTGGTGATAGTATTGAGGCTCAACCTCAGCAGATATATTAAAAACAAAGTTCTTAAAAGAAGGAGTTAGTTTATCATAATGTAAAACATTTGAAATGGGATATCTAACTGTGAAAGAATTAGTAGAATCTAATGAATTACAAAGATAATCAGTAAGGTAAGCAGGCCTTTTAGATTGTCTAGTTGTCCTCCTTAGAGGAGGCTCTGAAGAAGTGTCCCTGTGGGTATTTGTTTCAACAGAAGAGTCCTCAAAATTATTATTAGAAATATCATAAAAAAAATCATCAGAAGAATTATTAGGTGGAAAAATCTTGGTATTTTCAAAATTCAAAGAAGAAGATGAGTCAGTAGAAGAATTAGATAAAGTATGAAAAGGAAATGTCTCTTCATGAAAAATAACATCCCTAGACAAAAAAATCTGTTTTGTGTTAATATCAAATAGTTTATAGCCCTTAGTACCAATAGGATAACCAATAAATACACAAACCCTTGCTCTAGGATCAAACTTTGTCCTGCCTTGTTTGATTGTAGAAGCAAAAGCTAAACAACCAAAAGTCTTAAAAGAGGAATAATCCACAGGTTTATTGTATAAGATTTCAAAAGGTGATTTATAAAGTAAAATTTTTGAAGGAGTTCTGTTAATCAAGTAGGCTGCAGTAGAAATGCAGTCACCCCAGAATTCAATAGGAACTTTAGATTCAAAAAACAATGCTCGAGCAACATTAAGTAGATGTTGGTGTTTCCTCTCCACAACAGCATTCTGTTGTGGAGTTTCAACACAAGAAAACTGATGCAGAATGCCATGTTGATTAAACAAAGAAGTAAAACATAATTCAGGAGCATTGTCACTCCTAAAAATTTTAATTGTCATATTGAACTGATTTTTAACCATGGCAATAAAAGTAGGAATTACAGTAGAAATATCAGATTTTTTGTGTAACAAGCAAATCCATGTGAATCTAGAGTAATCATCAACAATGGTAGCAAAATATTTATGACCAGATGAAGTAGGGGCATTAAAAGGACCCCAAAGATCACAGTGAACTAATTCAAAAATTCTAGAAGTAGTAGTAATAGAACTAGGAAAAGAAAGTCTCTTTTGTTTAGCAAGAGGACAAATGTAACAAGGATTATTATTGTCTGGATTACAATTATTAAGAGACTGTAAATTTAAAGAATGTTTCAATCTAATCATGCTTTTGTAGGGCATATGTCCTAGTCTTCTATGCCACACCACACTAGAAACTTTGTTGCAGAAGTCTGGAATAGGCATAGTAATGGTGGTGTGCAAAACATAGAGGCCATCTATCTTTCTACCCTTGCCAATCATCCTCCCTTGTGAGTCCTGAATCATAAAGGATTCATGTGTGAATGTAGTGGTGAGGTCATTATTAGCAAGTAAAGCACTAACTGATATTAAATTGAAAGTGAATGAAGGGATGTAAAAAACATCTTTAAGAGTTAAGGTTGAAGTAAGATGTATATCCCCTATTTGATTGACCGAAAGACAACTTTTATTAGGAAGAATGACCTGTGCATTTTGTATAGATTTCAGAGAAGAAAATAAAGAAATATTGTGACATATGTGTTTAGTAGCACCAGAATCAATTATCCAGTCATTAGGATTGTCTAATGTTGGAAGAGTGAGAGAAGTAGAACAAATACCTGAGACACAAGAAATGTGTGCAGATTCATGTGAACTATCAGTGGTAGAAGTGTTTGGAAAAGTACTGGTGAATAGATTCATCAGATGCTGGCACTGATCTGGAGTGAAACTCTGGAGTAGTGGTGTAAGAGCATTCTGAGGAGTCTGGG
The DNA here is from genome assembly GCA_034814905.1 of Penstemon davidsonii. Taxonomy (NCBI): domain Eukaryota; kingdom Viridiplantae; phylum Streptophyta; class Magnoliopsida; order Lamiales; family Plantaginaceae; genus Penstemon; species Penstemon davidsonii. The sequence continues at coordinate 30,114,808 of JAYDYQ010002533.1, read as the reverse complement.
AGAAGGGTGATTGCTGTGTATTCTGTGACATAGGTTGTTGAGATGTGGCTGTGAATGTATTTATGGGATTGTTTGTCAGATTAGGAGATCTGTTTTTAGGACCAGAAGCAGGCTTATACCCAACAGGATACCCATGCAACTTATAGCATTTATCAATAGTATGGCCTTTGAGATTGCAGTGAGCACAAATAGGAATATCCTTTCTCTTAAAAGTGGGGTTAAAAGTAGGTGGGGTGGGTAGAAGAGGTTGCTGAAACTGATTATATGGCCTTTTAGGAGGCTGTTGGGAAGGAGATGGAGTTGATTTAGAAACAAAAGCCATAGAATTAGACATGTCAAAGGAGTGGTTCTGACCAACAAGCTTCTGGCGTTCTTCTTGAGTAGCCAGGGAAAAAACTCTATCAATATGTGGTATGGGATCCATTAAAAGAATCTGACTTCTCAAATTATCAAAAGAATCATTTAAACCTAATAAGAACGTGAGAACAAAGTCCTCTTGATAGTGATTATGGATTTTCTGGGAACTATCACAGGTACAAGAATTAAGAATAGGCCTGTAGTTAGCTAACTCATCCCATATGGATTTGAGTTTAGTGAAAAACATGTTTACAGAGAGATTTTCTTGATGAAGAGTTGCAAGTTCTCTGCGTAGTTGGAGTTTTCTTGGACCATTGCTGTGCTGGAATCTTGTTTTTAGTTCATTCCAAATGTCCTTAGCACAGTTTGTATAAAGGATACTTGAATGAATATCTGGAGAAACAGAATTAAGGATCCAAGAAACCACTACGTCATTGTTTCTTGACCATGCACTTTGAAGATTTTCATCTGTGGGGCCTGGATCTTGAAGGGTACCATTGATGAAACCCAGTTTATGTTTAACATTCAGTGCCAAGAGCATAGATCGGGACCATGAAGGGTAATTGTCCCCTTTTAGAGATTGTTGGACAAGAATGAGACCAGGATTATCTGATGGGTGTAGAAAATATGGGTGAGAGGGGTCCTCCATTGGAGGTCTAGAACGGATTGGTCCAGAAGGATTGGTAGTTGTTGATTCAGAAGAAGACATGAAGAAAAAAATATGGAAGATGGGTATGTGTGAAATTTAGAATGTACAGAAAGGAGAAGAAGAAAAGAAACAGAGAATTAACGGGGAAGAACAGAAAAAAAAAATTTACCAGAAAGATTGAATCTGGATGAAGAACAGGGCTGGAGTACGTAGGATTGCAGCGGAGAATTTAGATGTCTACTGATACCATGTTATGATCTAAACAATCATGGAAGAATTGAACTATAAATTTGAAGAACACAGTTTGAAGAAACCACAAGAAAAACAGAGAAAAGTTGTAAATTAAAAGTATATCTTTTCATTAATGAATAAAATGGGAATCTGTACAAAGCTTGAATGAAGGAGCTTGTTTAAATAGACAAATACAGGGGTAATTTAGTAAATACATTCTAACTAATTAAAGTCGGTGTCAGCCGAGTGTAAGTTGTTGAAGTCAGCTGATTGTTAAGCATCAGCTGAGTGTGTAAGCTGATTTTCCACTCATCTGTTATCTGTAAGTTATCTGAGATTCCACTCATCTGTTATCTTCCACTCATCTGTTAACAGATTGTGAGCTGATTTCTACTCAGCTGAATTCCTTCTCTTTTATATATTAGCTATGATCAATGATGTCTAATAATAATTTCTATTCAACTTCATTGGATGGTTAATGGTTAGAGTGGTAGGAAGCGACAAATTATTTTTTATTCAATAATTTTTCGGTAATTTTGTACAGAATCAAATCGAACTGTACTGAATCTGTAATTTACTGAACCAAACCGAAATTTTCTGTTTGGCAAACGGTACGAGATTTCAAAATACTGAACCAGCTGGTATAATGAAATTTGGTACGGTTCGGTTCGGTTTTACCATTTGCACAGCCCTACCTAAGATACTAGTGTGAGCAGAAATATTATACTTTCATATTCAATCTATTTACTGATTCTGACAAGTAAAAAAATATATTTGTTAACTTGCATTTGTTATATAACTATATTCACGATACTTGAATTTTCAACATATATATATATATATATATATATATTTATTTATTTATATATATATGTATATTGCTTTTGTTAAGAGAAAGTTTAAGAATGAAATGTCATAAAAATATATTACAATTGAAACTAAAAAGTATCAGCTAATTTGTAAAAGAGGGCCCCGATTTTAAATATCGCCTAGGGCCCTGTAATATGTCAGGCCGGCCCTGCGGTGAAATATGGATTGGAGTCATTTCTCCCCTTATATGTCTTGTGTAGTATACTGCAATTTGAGTCATGATATTTTTCCGAATAATTTTGAAAAACTTGTGTTAATTTTTTTGTAATCAAAACTTACTATAGTTGATTCAAGCTTTGCTTTTCTTGATCTCTGAACAATTGCATTATCTTAAATAAGAGTATATATATTGTGCTGAATAAAGAGTTGACATAGGAAATGGGCGAGGGTGATGATCATAGTTTGAAGTCAAAGAAAATAGTCTTTTTGACTGTTGGTACAACTTGTTTCGATTCCTTGGTTAAAGCTGTTGACACTCGAGAAGTTAGACAGGCATTGTTCGAAAAAGGGTATACCCATCTTCTCATTCAAATGGGTCGTGGGTCCTATGTCCCCAAGAAGGTACATACATGAAGTTCTTGAAATTAAGTGAAACTAGTATATGCCCCGTGCTATGCACGGAATCATATTAAATTATTTTTATATAGAAATAAATTGTTAATCGAACTCTAATGGCATCAATTTTGCAGTATTCTGGAGAACTTGGACGTTCTCTATCTGTAGATTATTTCACATTCTCGTCAAGCATAGCCGAGTTCTTGAAGTCCGCGTCTCTTGTTATTAGTCATGCAGGTAATATTACATTCTCTTTCTCCCATATCAACTTTTTATATCATTGATTCTTCTACTTTGCATTCCCGTGCCCCCCCCCCCCTATTTTGCTGTACTTCTGCGTTGGTTTCTGAATTTTGTACACAGGTTCAGGGAGCATATTTGAGGCTCTACGACTGCAGAAACCTTTGATAGTGGTAGTAAACGAGGATTTAATGGACAATCATCAAAGTGAGCTTGCAGAAGAACTGGCTGATAGAAAGCATTTATTTTGTGCTCGTCCCCAGATGCTATACGAGACCATTTCAGCTATGGATTTGGCTTCTTTAGTAGCCTATCAACCTGGTAATGCAACACCAGTGGCTAAGTTCATTGATAAGTTTTTAGGTTTCAATAATAATGAATCATGAATAATCAATTCAAATGCAGATATGTTTAATGTTACTTCTTTGATATGTAAAATTTTGCTTGTCAAATTTCAAAAGATTCCATTATGCATATACATGAAATTGATTGTATATTTGAATGAATACATTTCTTTATGGCATAAATTGCAGTATTCCAACTTTTATAGCACCTTATTTTGGAAGAAGTACAAGTAAAAGCAAAACCTTCATTTTCAACTTCTCAGTTCTCACCTGATAAAAAGAAGTAAGAAACTGAATTTTTCAACACTATCTAAAGGTTGGAAATGACTCGGGCAGGGTCGGCTTAAAGTATTTCTAATTCATCCAAGTAGTATACACACGGAATAACATATTTATAATATTATAAGTAAGGTTATCAATAATTAAATAGGAAAATATTAATAACAAAAAAAAAATTCTAAAAGATTTTAAAGATCAATGGATAAATATTTCAGAAGAAATTGAAAGATTTTGGTAGAAACTAAGAAAACAAGAAATTATAAGCTTCATTTAGATCGAGGTTTTTGTACATAGGTATTTTAAATCTATAGCAACAAATACAAATTTAATATTGCATTCATTCATTTTTTTTTTATTAATATAAATCGAAATGACAAATTTAAAATCTATCCAGTATTAAAGTCATTTGAAATTATGTGTTTGCATGCAGCTTAAAAAATAGTTGAAAAGCTGAAACTTTAATGTCTTTACGGAAATTATTATTTCATGTAAAAGATTATTTTTGAAAAAAATAATATCATTTTAGAAAATAGAATATTATTTTGAAACAACTCAAAAAGAAAATATGAACAAAAATAAATATACGGAAGAAGTATTATATCTATTGAGTTTTTTTTTTTTTTTTAAAAATAAAGTATATCTATTGACCTTGAATATAGCAACATTTACTGAAAATTAAATTAATACTATAAGAAAAATCAATTAAAATTAGAAAAAGAATAAAGGAAAGGGAAGGAGTAACCACCATTGATATTGTCATCCCAACCAAATCTAGTCTGCCGTTCTCTCTCTTTCTATCTGACCTGATCTGAGTTAATTACCTCGTCGCTCATTTGACCGCCGCCATCGTCGTGGAGATGAGCGAGGTATATGAAGGATACGAAAGGCAGTACTGTGAACTGTCTGCTAATTTATCCAGAAAATCTAACGCTGCCTCCGGTCTTCCCGATGGAGGTAAGGTACTTTTTGCATTTTTAGGGTTTTTGTATTAATTGTTGATCTCGCCATGTACGATCGAGACTTTAGTCTGTTTTCATATGTTTTTTTTTCCTATTTCCGATTATATTGAGGTTAGGGTTTAGTTTAGTTTATTTTCAAACTGAGTGATAATTTTGCTGCTAGTTTGATCAACTGAACTGAGGGGTTCGGATGGGTACAAGCATATGTTAAAAGTCCGATTCCATGAGCCTAATTCTGTGGATCCAATAACTTGTTATAGTCTTCGATTCATGGAGTTGAGCTTATTCACATGAAATTGATGAAAAATATGTCAAACATGTGCAAGTACGGGACTTCATGTCTATTTTGAACTGAATTTTAATAAGAAATTATGTGAAAAAAATATTAAGTCCTTCGAAATGAGGTGTCGGATTGATATTACAGAGAGGCACACCTGCATTTGTTATTGGGACTGGGGATAACTTTAAATTGTAATACAGTTTACATAAATCAGATGCATCTCTTCGGAAATAACAGAGGGAAGTGGAGTTCGGGTGGGGTGTGTGGGTTGAAATTGAACGATTCTGGATAATCATGTAGAAAACATCTTAGAATAGAACTCCACTTAAATCATGATCATTGGTGAATAAGTGGTCAAATATAAACTGCTTGTGTAAACTCAGTTAGTATTACATGCGGTGAAAACATTTGAAATAATCTTTCTTTCATTAAATCACGTAAACAGATCTCCTTTTTAGTTAAATGTTTATGTATGTCTGCACTCATACTTGGGGTATAGTCTGTAGATTACACTTACTATACAACCAAAGACATCTTTATTTTTTGGTTCTTTGGCTAATTCCAGGTAAGCTGCATTATGTTGTTTTCCTAATATTTGGATGCTAGATTATGTGTTTTTTTTTTTTTCCTCAAGAAATAATACCAAGTTCACACTATCTTCATCTATGGCCCAATTCTTATCGTATTCCTAAGAATTTATTGATTGCTAAATGGTCTAAGGTAGCAGTGTTTTGGAACTGACTGGTAGTAGAATATAATGAGTATGTCATCCTTGATCTGCAGAGAAGAAGAAACAAGAGATTTCTGAACTACAAGCAGGATTGGATGATGCTGATATTTTGGTAATGCACAAACTCTTCTTGTAATCACTAGAAACTTTTATGAGTTCCAATCTTAAATGAGTATCTTTTTGTATTTTCCAGATTCGAAAAATGGATCTTGAGGCTAGAAGTTTGCAACCAAGCTTAAAAGCTACTTTACTTGCTAAGCTAAGGGAATATAAATCTGATTTGAATAAGTTGAAAAGGGAAGTGAAGAAACTAACCCTGCCTAACTCAAATCAATTTGCTGATGAAGACTTGGAATCTGGAATGGGTGGCACACATGCGGTATGCCCAGATCGTGTTACCTTACTGATATTTTCCTCCCAATTAAATGACATATTAATCAAAACTTGCAGTTGACTACCATGATTCCATAATTGTATAGCTTTATACACAATTTTACGGGTGCACGCACGCGCAAACACACATATATATTATTATTATTATCATCATTATTATTACCACTATTATTATTATCATCACCATCATCATTAGCTTTTAGTCCCTACAGTAGTTATTGAATTTTGGCTCCCATGTTGACTGGTCAAACTAGATGAGGTGCCTTTATTATGGAAGTCAAAATAAGCATTTTGTCTTGGTGATTTCAATATGATATTTTACGAAATACTTTTGATAGGCCTCTGCAAATAAAAGAGAGAGATTGACAATGTCAACTGAGAGGCTGAATCAATCAACTGACAGAATCATGGAGAGTCGGAGGGCTGCACTAGAAACAGAAGATCTTGGCATCTCAATCCTCGAAGATTTACATCAGCAACGTGAAACTCTCTTGCATTCCCACAAGAAGGCACGTCACACTCTCCATTTATTACTACATACTATAATAATCTCGCCTATATTTTTAGTTTGTCCTTTTCAGCATTTTGTGATGCCCAATCTGATGTGTGTGTGGCAATATGGGTCAGCCCAGACCAAATTGGCCGAACCTGACCCTTATTTCTTTTATTTTTTGATGGGTTGGTCTAAGTTAAATTATATGCATGACGAGTGGGCAGGTCAAGAACTAGAAAACACTAATTAAATGGAATTAGCTTAACAATTTCTTTTAAAAAAATATGTGAGTTTTAGTCATACTAGATCTTAAATGTATCGAAACGTAAGTAAAATTAAATATTTATTAAAATAATGCAAAATGCATTTCCTTTTTAATTTACTTTTTTTGATAAAAGACACAGACATATTATATGTACACTTATACCATTAATTTTGAACTAATTTATTTATCTATATTTGAATATTTAAAACCATGTTTTCTTCTTATAAATATGGTTAGTGTTTCTTAACGTCGGATTAACACTATAGATAAAATTAGCAAATCTTTTTAAAAAAGGGTCTGCCCAACCCGGACCGAAACCTCATAGAGGCCGCTTTTTACACAACCTATTTGACGTGTAAAAATGACCCGTTCCGTGCTGGACCCGCCCATTTGTGACCCTTGAACGGTCTGTAACTCGAACTTATCTCCTATGTTCCCTTGCTGCATTAAAGGGTTTCTTGAACAGTTTCCTTCTATTATTTGCAGCTTTCTGATGTAGATAGCGCCATTGATAAAGCCAAAAAGGTCTTGACTTCCATGACTAGAAGGATGAGCAGGAATAAGTGGATTGTTGGCTCCATAATTGCTGCACTTATTCTTGCTATCATTGTTATCCTGTACTTTAAAATTTTTCATTGATTGGCATGTATATCAACATGATGTTCTTGAGAACAAAATTGTACAGTAGGTACTACTATATTCTAGATTTGGTTGAAAATGTAGTCCCTTAACTGAATTGAGCGTATGAGCGAAACATTTTACTCATTCAAATAATATGTTTTTGGAAGTTTGATTTGATATTTGTAGCTCGATTGAAATTGTGTTTAAATTTGATTGTTAAATAAAGTATGTACTAAGTTTGATTGTTAAATGATATGGACTGAATTGCAATTCTGGGTTTTTTGAAAATTTGGGGTCAAATTGCAATTTCTGAAAATTGAGGGACCACAAGTGTAAATTTGGATTTCTGAAAATATGGGGCCGAATTGAAAATTCGAACTGAATTGCAACTCTGGGTTTTTCAAAAATTTGGGGTCAAAATGTAATTTCTGAAATCTGAGGGACCAAAAGTGTAAATTCGAATTTCTGAAAATCTTAATTTTCAGATAAGAAAATGTTTGACTGGGATTAAAAACACAACTTTTATTCTTTTTTGCCCAATTATTGGAAAGAGACGTCTCTGTGTTTAATCGATTGAAAAGATTACACATGAACTGCTCAATAGATACATCAAGGATCTCTGAAGTCTATGAGCAAATTCATTTTATTTTCAATGTAGACCTAAGATCAACAACAACAACATTTTATCTTCAATTAAATGATGTAATATCTTTCAAAAAAGAATCCAAGTTTGTCTTAGACGATGCTCCATCCAAAATTGCTCCCCTAGTCTTCTTCTGAAGTTCCTTCGCCCTTTCATATCTGGATTCTTCGAAAATCTGGGGTTAAAATTGCAATTTCCAAAAATTGAGGGACCAAAAGTGCAAATTGAGTTTCTGAAAATCATTGTCAAAATTGAAATTTTTAATTTTCTGAAAATTCTGGACTGAATTGCAATTCTGGGTTCTTCGAAAATTTAGGGTCAAAATTGCAATTTTCGAAAATATCTTGTGGACATATATATAGTAGTAAAATAGTTGGAAGAACAATATTATTTTTTCCTTCTCCAATATATTAAAGTCCAAAATGCTAGCTAATAATGTAAGGCCTAATAGCTAGCTTCAGCAGAAATATATATTGGGCTCTACAAAGCAAGTAATATTGGGTATGGACTTACTTCAAGCTATTTTGAAACTAGCACTTGAATACAATTTACCTTATTTTAATTTGTGGACTGAAATATCATTTCCATTTTTGTTCGTAGGGCCTATTTTGCAACTGTGACTTGTCTGTCCATCTCGTCCAAAAAGCTTGGTTCGTATGCCATTTGACACCAAAACCTCCAATCTCAATGCACTTATTTTCCTTAACATTATAGAAGGTGAGTGAGAGTATAATCATAATCAGTGTATTGAAAAAGTATTGTCTAGCTCCATTTTGTGATTTGGCTGTCAGGGCAAGCATACTATTAGAAAACGCAATGGCCTTACGAGGAAACCAAATCCTCATTACGACATGCTCCTTGGTCCAATACTCTACGATTCCATACTCTTTCATTGTCCATATACTAATTTTCCACAAGACAGAGCTGATTATTAAATATTTTCAAATTCGTTCTCCCCCGGCCCTTTCTAACACCAACCCACAAGGAAGATGCAAGCATTGACCTGCTTTTTCCTCTGCAACGTCAAAAGTCTCTATTGTGGTCGGGGCTTTAACATGGGGAATCCAGTGCATGCAGCGCCCCATGAAGATAAATCATTTCGGCAGAACCAAACTACTTTGAATAGCAATTTGTCACACGTCTCCATCTATCATCAACACCAATTGTGAAAATTTCACATCGGTCCACCTCCTTTTCCCCCCAGTCTTGATAGGTAATACTCATCACCTTAAATCTATTAATAGACGGACAAAAACCAAGTGTATAACGTGAAAAAACGTGGACCTTGTAACCTATTTCATGTTGGGGAAGTGCGATACACTCTCCCATAATTGGATTAATAATATGAACAAGTTCGACCCCACGTTTATGGGCTGATATTAAGCAGAGTAAACCATTGCACGAGCTTGAGAGGTGAAATTTTATTTCCAACCAACCGGCGGGCTTGATGCGTGTACTAACAATATAACTTTCTTTAATGGATGTGGCCAGCTTCTTTTGCTTATACAAGGATTGCTGTTTATTTTTTTTATCGCGTCTTTTGTTTATCTTGTATATATGTTCATGAAGTTTCTATGCTTTATGCTATTACTCTTTAGAGTAATTATGAATACTTTAAGCATCTTGTTTCATGTTTTTTGGTGATGGTAGGTTAACATTCCAAAAATAAAGTTGGTGCAACCAATTGTAATTATGTACATCATTTTTCTTCTTTTTTTGGTTGACTCTTTCTTCATGACTTGTTTTGCAAATAACTTTTTCTTTTCTTCATTTTTTTTCCAGGAAGGAGTCGATCGACTGTTTACTTTGCAGAATTAAAGCCTTTATTTTTGTTTGAGGTAGTGGTCTTGCTGCTCTTTCTTAATCATTCAGTCCATACTTTTTCTTGCCCTTTTACCAAATCGTATTTTCTATTTTAATTGTTGTTGAAATAGATTAGGAATAAATAATGAGACTTTTTCCAGATAAGTTTATTTAATAACATAAATATATAGATCAGTATTTTGTAACTTTTGGTTAGATGATAGAGTGTTTTCTGTATTGATTATGTCTCAATCTTATATGCGTAAAAGGGGGTGAGTTGTATATTAATGTTTCACACATATTGATCGATATTCTTTCTTAATTCACTATGTTTTTATAATTAATGTTACGGGATAATGCAAATGCTTTGAAGATCGACCCAACTTGATCAACAAAAAAGTGTACACAAGGGTAGGTTGCTAGTTCTTGTAGCAGCTTTGACCCTCTTGTTTAATTCATGCTCAAGTTGATATGTCATTTTCTATTACTATGTTTACCAAAAAAATTAACACAAAACACAAGTTTGTTCATTCTATGTTTCTAATCCAAATATTAATTCAAACAATGGTGTTGAGTCTATGCATGGAAATTATATGCATATTTAATTAATACCACCTCTTGATTGCTAGAAGAACATGGGGTTTCTGGAATTATAATTTTCGTGCATAGATTCTAACACCATTGTTTGAGGTTTTGGATTAGAAACATAGAAAAAACAAACTTGTATTTTGTTTTAATTCTTTTTGACCAAATTGCATATAAATAAAGCAATTTTCATTTTTTCAAAGTTCATAAAATTAGAATGAATTCAACTAGCTATTAGAGGGTAATTTGGACATTTGGTTAGTATTTAATGGTAAAATGGACTGTCAACTAACTGAAGAGTTGTGACTGCCAAAATATGAGAAGTTTTGGGGAGTAAATTTTAAAAATGCCATTTTCAAAAAGTTTAATTTGAAAAATGCCCCTTAAAATATTAATAATTTATAAAATGTTCTCTCTTTAATTAAGTAGATTAATTAAATGTAATTAATTCATCCTAATTAAACTATATTAACTATCCCATAAATTTGCGCCGAAAAACAAAAAATTCATATGTTCTTGGGCGTTTGGCATTTAGCAGCTCAAATGCCAAATGCCCAAGAATTGAAAATTCAAAAAAAAAAAAAAAAAAAAAGAAAAAGTGATATGAAAATGCTTAATCATCTTCGTCCATCATCTCCGGATTATTTGCAATAGCAAGGTCGAGGTTTTGTTCCATCTTTGATTTGGAAGAGAGTTTGAATTTGAGAGATAATTTGATTTGTACTGGAGTGTTTGAATGTGTTTGTGGACTGTTTGAATTTGAGAGAATTGGAGTGAGTGAGTGAGGGGAATTTGAATTTGAATTTGAGAGGATTAAGTATAGGTTTAGGGTTTTTTAATTATTTAATGTTATAAAAAAATAAAAATAAAAAGGGGAAGAGCATTTTTCTAATTACAGTTTTTGGGAAGGACATTTGCCCAATTTGGGGTGACTGCAAAATAATAATAGTTTAGGGGTGTAAGTGTAACTTATTACTTCATGAACTGAAAAAAATGCCGAATTATGTTCACTGTGAAGCTGAAAGATTTGAGCACGAGACTAGTTTTTTATTTATTATTTTTTATTTTTTACAATGGAAAAAGTTATATTAACACCTATTTAATTTGAATTCCAAATTAATTGTTTGAATTGTATAGCCATCAACTTTAGGATAACAGACAAAAGTTATGACCCTTCATAACTCATATAATTGATCATATGTGACATTATATAAAAGAAATGGTAGTAATAACATTCACCAAATTAGGGGTAAATTAAATTATTACATTACCCTTCCCCTTTCCTCCCCCAACCACCCCACTCCTCAACCACCGTACCATTCCCTCTCCCCGTCACCACCCTCTCTCGGCTCTCCCAGCTTCAGTGTACTAATATAAATACTTGAACACCTTATATACCCCCAATGTTTTGAAGTTTGAGCTTGAATACCTAGAAATTCAATTGTGAAAAGCATATTTCCATGAGAAGTAGTTTATGAAATTTAAAAAAAAAAAGCATATTTCCAACATATAGATAACAAAGCTATGAGCAATTGGCTTGGGTTTCCTCTGAATCCACTCTAACCAGCGAGGGATGGGTGATGGAGGGGCGGGAGGGGGATGGCGGCGATGGGGAGGAGAATGGGTGGCGGCGGGAGGGAAAAATTGGAGAAGACCATTTTTCTATTAAAAAAAAAAGATTAATTACTTTGAGTTTTTTAATTCAATTAAGTTTTTTTATTCAAGAACATTAATACATACTATAATTTATTCAATGCATTATGAAGATGTGATATTTGAACAAAATTAACATGTTTATCTTGTACAAAAAAATAAGAAATACGAAATTGTTAAATAATTATATTACTGTAACTAATGAATCTATTTCATAAAAGGTGTAAATGTTATTATGATAAGAAATATAATATTGTTATCAATCATAAAAGATATGTCATATGTAAGTTTCTTTACATTTTATGGTTTGAATGCCTAAGAACAAAATAGAACCTTAGAGGAATAGAACTCAGGACCTAGTAAGTTGGGCAAGGTCCCCAGAGGAGTTAAAGTTTCAGCAAGTATATCTATATATATACAATTTTATTTTTCTTGGGGATCAATTCCCCCATCCCTCTTACAGTCCGCCCAATGGAGAGGTGATCAAATGCTACGCCGCTTCTTGTAACTCGGCTTCTTGTAACTCGGATGATCGTAAATATTCAACCATGTGTCAGGGACATCATCTACCTCCTCAAACTCTTCTGGCACGGGGTCATACCATGCTGGCCTAGGTCGTACATAAGCTTCGACCCCATCCGATGCTCTACCTCTAGTATTCTGCCAAATATTATCCTTTGACCTGTGGGTTCTCCTTCTAACCCGCTTAGGCAATTCAGCCTGTAATCGTGGCCCGAGTCTAATCAAGTAGTTCAGGTGGTCACCTGAGAGCAAAAATATACCAATAATCAAAAGAATAGTTTAGGAGAAATTTAGCAAATATTACAAGATATTAACCAACAGCACCATGTCACAGACTTGACTCTTTCAAGTGTCGTGCGACACTTAACCTCGAACGGCCCTTGCGGTTTCAACTAAGGGTGAGTTTGGCCCAGCGGTGGGAGCTCTTAAAAGCACTTCTAGACCTCCATTGTGATTTTTGAAGTGTTTGGCCCCAATTATAGAAATTGCTTTTAGTCAATCGTGATTTTAATGGTGTTTGGCCCCTAATATCATAATCGCTTTTGAGATCTCTAGAAGCTAAAAATCAAATTATTTCAGAAGCTACTAAAGTGTTACTTTTGCAAAAGCTATTATCCAAAAGCAATTATTTTATAATTGAATTTTATCATAATCAATTATTGCCAAAATCCATTTTAGTAAAATTAATTCACCTATAATTGATTTTCGAATCGCTAGGCCAAACTCACCCTAAGTCAGCCTAACTTGCTTGATTAAGTAAGTGAGTGAAAAGTGGAAAGTAAGTAAGAGAGCTTTGAAGAGAACTTAGTATGCTTGTTGATTGCTCAAAACTTGGATGGTTACAAATGAGCTAGCTTGCCCTATTTATAGTACAACCTCCTCAAATGGACGGTGGTGATCAATTTGATCTAACGGTTAAGATTAATTCTCTAGACTATTCTACTCCTTTCTACAAAATGTGGAACTATGTACAAGCTTCTACATGTATGTGGACTAATCAAGAAGCTCCTACTATATACAAGAGTTATGTAGAAGGTAGTAGAGAATTCTAGAACCTCCAAGGGTGGCAAAGCTTGAACTAAGCCATGTCTTCCCGTCGGGTCCCTCTGGCTTGCCATCGGGTCTCCTGGGTGCGCATTCTGGCCTCCCGACGGGTGGTCCGTGACATTCTCCCCCACCTAATCTGGCGACGCCCCCGTCGCCTCGTACGCCTCGAGCTGGTCCCGGAATTGCCACGAGTCCTCTTTAGTCTCCCATGTTGCCTCGGATTCCGGTAGCCCCTTCCATTTGATCAAGGAGAGAGTGGTAGGTGCCACTCCCTTCTTGCGTTGAGCTTTGCTCCCGAGCACTTCTTCAATCTCTTTGTCATAAGACTTGGTTACCACGGGTGGTGCTCGGTGTGATTGCCCTCGGCTTTCGTCTTCCTCGTCTCCATGATACGGCTTTAACATACTTACGTGGAAGACATTATGTATTTTTAAAGTATTAGGTAAGTCAAGGCGGTATGATACCTTGCCTACCTTTGCCACAACCGGAAAAGGCCCCTCGTACCTTCGGATAAGTCCCTTGTGTAAGCTCCGTAGTGCCTTAAACTGTTGCGGCAGTAACTTTACTAGCACCCGATCGCTGATTTGAAACTCGCGAGCTTGTCTCATCTCGTCGGCCCATTTCTTCATACGCTTACGAGCTTTTTCTAAGCAAGAACGGGCAAGATCAGCATGCTCCTCCCAAGACTTTGCCATTTTAGTTGCACCTGGGCTCCTTGCACTCTCGACTGATGTCGTCAAGGCATGTGGTGTGAGTGGTTGTTGACCGATGGCAAGCTCAAATGGACTCCTTCCCATGGACTCACTCCTCTACAAGTTGTAAGAAAATTGTGCCACGTCAAGGAGTTTCGCCCAGTCCCTTTGGTTGGCACTCACGAAGTGCCGTAGATAACACTCCAACACTGCATTTACCCTCTCGGTTTGGCCATCAGTCTGTGGGTGAAAGCTGGTAGAAAATTTAAGTTCTGAACCAAGTATTTTGAATAGCTCGGTCCACAACTTACCCTCTCGGTTTGGCCATTCGATTCAGTTGATATCTCTAATGGTTCACTTGAAAAACCTTTCCAGGAGTGATGATTATTCGAGAGATATTCAGCTTACTTGCTCCCCAAATAAAGAGATATCCCGCCCCCTCTTTGATTATATAACGATTAGGACCGCCCGGTTAGACTGCGAACCGGGGGGTCTATACGACCCGGACAGCCAAAGTAATTTTTTTTCCCTCGATCATTCTTTTAATAGAAATCCATGGTGTTTAGTATTGTGCCTATCTCATCCTTTTATTTTTGAGTGATTCGTATTATGCATTAGGGCTAAATACAGTTTGCACCCCTAAAATATGGGGTATATTAATTACCTCATTTTGTATTATTTGTACCACTTACTCCTTCGATATTAATTTTGCTGATGTTACATTTTTTATACCCAAACTACCCTCTCCCTTCATACTTCTTGCAATAAAAAGTTCTCATTATTATGTCAACACTTTATATGTTAATATTTCACCCGTTAATATATTTATATTCGATATTATTCAATTAGTTAGTTTATTTTTACTTCAATAATTATTTGAAAAATTGTTGTCTTTTTCCATTGTTACTTAAAATTTATAGTAGCTCTTCAAATTATTAATCGACTCGAGATTTCAAATCGTCATTTTAACCAATACAAGTCTAATTTTTCAGGTTTTTATATAATTGTCTGAAACCTGCACCAACTTGTCCATGCCATACAAACATTTCATTCAAATCGTCATTATAACCATTATACGTCTAATTGAGATATTAATTCCATTCAATTATCTCAACCAACAAATTTACGAACAACTTTTTTTATCGTACATGGCATACATACCGGAGCAGGTTTCGGACAGTTACAATAAAAACCTGAAAAATTGAACGTGTAATGGTTATAATGACGATCTAAATCTCGTGTCGTAAAGGAATTCAAAAAGCGACTAAATTTTTTAAATAATGACAAAGAAAGATCGCAATTGTTCAAATAATAATGGGGGTAAAAATATAATAATCGATTGAATAATGACAGATATATGTATAAGAACGGGTGAAATAATAATGAATATAATTATTGGTGAAATAATAATGATTTTTTTTTCATGCAAGAAATATGAAGAAAAAAATCACCATGAATAATACAATTGGATGTAAAATATGAGATTAAGAACAACTTTGGTATGAGATTAAAATTAACAACCGATAATTTAAATGAAAGGCAAGGGTAGTTTGGGCGTAAAATATAACATCATTAAAATTAACATCGAAGGGGGATAAATATTACGAATGATACTTTAAGGGGGTAATTGATACACCCTCATACTTTAGGAGGCAAACTGTATTTAACCCTATGCATTATATCAATTGCCAAATAAATACCCACTATACTTTCTCTTATAGGAAAATCATTTGTATTACTTTTATGCAATAAATCTCCTCTATTAACATTTTTTTTTTACAGAAAAATTCGACATTAATATTTCATTAATTCATTGCAGTCATTTGAAAATTAAGAGTCGACCACAAAGCATAACTAGTGCTATATTTTTGTTGGGTTTCATATGGATTTTCAGCAAAATTGTAATATCATGCTAATATAGAGAACCACTTGCAATTTTTTCTAGGCTTGAACCAACATATGATTGGTCTAGTGGAAGGGACTAGTCACGACAAAGCAGCGAACCCAAGTTCGAATCCCTGTTGGGAGAGATTCCCATTTAATTTGTCTGACGTGCCTCGAAAGGAATTAAACCCTTGCAAAACAAAAAAAAATAAAAAATCTTCTAGGCTTGAAATTTTTCCCTAATTTTGTTTTATGTGATCATCATTTCATTAAAGAAAACTGATTAGTCATTGCCAAATTATAGAAAAATATACTAGACATTGACAAATCACTGTAATTAAATTATGTTTTACTCAATCAGTTCTCAAGTTCATGTATCATGATATATTTATACATATATTAATGGGAAGGGACTGAACGAGAGATACGAAGAACGACATTTGGAATCTCTGGAAGAAATCAATTGCAAAAAAGTGTGGCTCGACTGAACATATTTCAACTCATTCTAAAAATCTGAAGTGAAAATAAGTAAAGAAGCTTATTGTCCAAAACTGAAAGACCACAAAAAGTTTAAACATTTTAAGGGAAAAAAAAATAGCTTCTTGACCTTTACCCACTCCTAATACTCTTATTTTCTAATATCAAGAACCTAAACTAAGTAAAAAAAAGCTCCCTCCAAAACTTGATCATTTTGGTGGTGGGAAGAAAATCTCCTCAGCTTTCCTCTTTGAACTAAACTTCTCCTCCACATCTGGAGGAACATTAAAAGCTGCCTGTAACACTTGTGGAGACAATGCTTTCCAAACTGATGTCCTTCCAGCCAAATGAGTGAAAATTGGACTGCATTTAAATAATATAAAAAAGATTAGTCGATTATTCAGGGCATTTACGTCATTTGATTGCTGATATATTAATACTATATGGAAAATAAATATTAAGTATATTACTTACTTGGGAGTTGTGATGATCGAAAACCAATCCATACCCTCCGGATTAGAAATCTTAGACACGACGCAAAACCTAGGAACGATGAAAAGATTCCCGGCCTTAATAGTCGTTTCTAGGAGACGTTTTCCATCAGGACCAACAACCTGAACACGACCACTTCCTCGTACAATGTAAGTAACTTGCAAAGCCGAGTCACAAGAGAAACCGGGGGAACACATAGCATTGCCTTCGAGCCTAACAAGATCGGCCCCGAGTCCAACCTCACCGACTAAAGGCAAGTTTTTGGTATTCAAAACCACAACTTTGCCACCATTTTTAATATCCACATCTAAAGGAGCTTCTTCACAATTCAATGCCATGCCTTTGTAGTGATCCTTGTTTGGATGTGGCATTTTAGCATTGGGACTAAGCTTGACAATTCCTTTTCGGTTTGGTTCCCGACTAAGGTTTTTACGACACTTTCTTCCAAATCCCATGCTCGGGATACAAATTCGGTTGAGAAACCGGTGAAGATGCCGTTTGAACCGGTTAAGAAGAAGTCGGTGAATGAACCGGTTTTATGGGCGGTTTTGGTGTCACCGAGGAAGAGGATAACTAGTTCAGTGTCCTCTTTGTTGTAGTACCCATGTTACTACTCCAAATGGAGGGGCAATGGCATCACCTTTCTTGATTGCAATAACCTTCTCTTCTTTCTCGGGGGGGACTATACCAGCTACTCCATTGCCTGCACACAACCGTTACAAATGAATTAAAAACACTATCTATGCAATCCAAGTAAAAATCAGCTTTAAATTAATCCAGCAGAGATAGAAACTAATGATTTTAAAGTTTGAATATTTGATAATTTAATTTTCAGATAAGATAGCTGCATGATGCATATAGCAACCAACAAACTGATAAAGACAACAAAAAGTAAATTAAAAAAAATTCTTGCTTGGCTTTAATAGATAAGTTTTGGAACTAGTATACCTTTTCTATCAACTTTCTGCTAAAAGATAAGATATATTCCTTATATAACTTATTTTTCATGTATTATCTCAAACAGCCAAAAGTTGTTTTGTTTAATCAGTAACCTAGCTTTAACACCCAACAATATTTTTATAGACAAATTAATAGTATATTCATCAACTTAATCTCATATAAATCAACAGGGTTTGGTAGCTTAAGATATTTTTGCTTGAATAATACACATACAAGGGGATTTTACCAACAAATAACACATTACTCTTCTACACAAAAATCTGAAAAATTCAAGATCTGAATACATAGGATGAATATTAGATCAAAAAATACAGATAATGTTGAAAAGGGTATATTAGTAATTCCATCAACATAATCCGTTAATAATATGAAGAAGAAAAAAATAGTAAAACAAAGATCTGAATTTTTTACCCAAATGAAAATTACCTTGAAGAACGTAAGCAACTTTGGCTGAATCGGAGTAACGAGGAAGAGCAAAACCGTGTTTTTCAAGAGCAAGCTTTCCAGCGCCGATGTTGCCTTGACGGAGCATCGCCAGCTCATTTGGGCACCACGCGTAGTACGCGCCACCATCTCCGCCGTAAACCTTCTTTGCCAACTGGGGTGTCAAATCAATATCCATCGAAATTAATGAAATTTTTAGTGGATTGTTTATCTTATAAGTAATAATGAAAAATGTTAGGCCAGGGGTCGTATTTATTTTTAGTCATTCTCTGTACGCGATTGTATTGGAATAGGACTCGTTTTGTTTGTGGTGGATTTGGATTCTTTCTGTTTATAACACAATAATAGTTAGTGGTTTTAGTGGATTAGGATTATTAATCTTACTTTAACGGAAAATTCTCCAATATAGTATTTGATTTGGATATAAACTAGAATCAAATTTGATTCGGCAAGGTTTCTTCTTTATTATAAGAGTTTAATTACCTATTAAAATTAACCATCTTAAAACATAAAAATGATTTCATGAACAATATGTATAATAGTATAATCACGTTACTTATGAAAACTTTTCAATATTTACAAAACAGTCTTTTTCCCTTATGATTTGTGATGTCTTTTCATTTCTGATCGTAATAATTAAAGAAAATCGTTATAGTTATAACTTATATATAGATTATTAATGCATTGTTCATTCGACAAAAAGTAAGTTATCTCGTATTACTATTCCACTACCCCCTTTAGCTCTCTAACCACTCCTATGGACTTGACAGTAAGAGGTTTTTGGATTATTCTCTTAAAAAAAAAATCTAATGCGTCTCTACTTATGTCTTTCTCATAAATAGAATTCATGTGCTAATTTGTAACTGGTCTAGTAAAAAGTACTAGTCATTATAAAGTAGCGAATCCATGTATGAAGAAATTTTCATTAAATGTGTCAGACGCGTATTGAAAGGGATTAAACCCTTGAAAAACACAAAAAAAAAATTGAAAAAAACCTTACAAAACAAGTCACCATATACCTTAAACTACAAAATCTTAGTCCATGTGAAGACCAGTCTTCTTCAAATCAACAATTTTCACGGTGGCTTTCTATCATGCTCTATCCTATACGCCCTCTCTCCCACTTTTTTTTTTTTTTTTTTCCTTTTTCATGTTTTGTTTTGTTATCTCCTAATCTTACCCACTTGGAAACCACATCATTAAGTTAGAGTGCACGTCACCAACGGGTTAAATTTCTGCATGGAAGTGACGAATGATTTGGCGGACAGAGAGGAAAAAGCCCCAATTCCAATCGAAATAGGACAAAATTTCCAAATCAACTTAGTTATAGGACGTAATTGTCAATCCGGATTTTTAAAGGTTTTTTTGCTAGCGAGTTTTAGTTACTGGATCATTTTTGAAAAAAATTCCTTAGGTTAGAGTACACATCAACAACTGCTCAATTATCTACATGGAAAAGTTAACGTGATTTGGCCGACACAGATGAAAAAAATCCATGCCCAATTATTTAAGGAAATCAAATATTGATTCAACCGAATAATTTATTTCTTCTCCTTCTTCGACCCTGAAGTTCTCTCCATAATTACTTGAATCAATTATTTTAAATGTGAACTTTCAAAAAAAAAAAAGTGATTTGTGATTTTTCTATTTATAATA
The DNA here is from genome assembly GCA_034814905.1 of Penstemon davidsonii. NCBI lineage: Eukaryota > Viridiplantae > Streptophyta > Magnoliopsida > Lamiales > Plantaginaceae > Penstemon > Penstemon davidsonii. The sequence goes on along the minus strand of JAYDYQ010002533.1, from coordinate 30,094,684 downwards.
AATATGTTAAAGAGAAAATACATGTAAATACTTTAATAATACATGTTTTCTTTTAGTAAAAAAATGGGACCTTATTTTAAATTTCGCCTAGGACCTCCTAACATGTCGGACCGGCTATGAGCTAGCAAGTCGAATAATAAACAATATGCATGCGTAAAAGCAACACTATATTAAATAAAACACCCGTAATTAACACCTAGTACCTAAAGTTGTATCACATTTCCATTATATTTTCCCACATTAATTAAAAAAAAAAAATCTCACTTAATTAAATGATGGAATATTCTACGATAATTCAGTCAGGAAAACTGTGAAAAAACAGATATTTGAAATTCTATCAAATGAGCTTCTTCTTTTCAAAGAAAGATTTCAAATGCCATAACTGGAGTCCTGCCACAGATAGGCAAATACCAAGAGATAGGAAACTAAACCAAAACATTTTGGAGTTGGTTGATCTATTCAGTTTCTGCATCTCTTCTTCCCTGCAAATAAAAAAAAAATAGAATTTTATGTAAAACACTCACAAAATAATAAATACCAAAAGATTGTTAAAGTAGAAAACTTAAATTAGATTACCTTTCACGAAGATAAAACATTTCATCGTGAATGGATTGGACCGTATCAAACATTTTCTTAAGCTCTAATTCCATTAACTGATACAAAATAAAAGAGAAAACAAGAAAAGGATTTAGCTAGGTAAATACAACCAACACGAAAAAAATCAATTATGCAACAACAAATTCAAGAAACAAGCATAAGCAAGCTAACTTCCATCTTCATGTACGTGCCAACAGAGATGCATAATCACATTTAAAGCATATACACAACACAGATTAAAAAAAAAAAGGATAATCACTTACTTCAACCGAACCTTTCTTGGCAACATTTGTCCAATCCTTTGCAGCCACACCGGACTTCCAATCAAAGTCGATGGTAATAGTAGTAGAGGGTTTAAGATCAGCAGCAAAAAAACACGCCATATAGTCACCTGCCTCGGGTGCTTGATATGCAAAATGCCCCTCGTTTACGTTGTCTGCATAGTGATAGTTATTCCCATATGCCGATGTCACCTATTTATGATGAAAAATAAACAAAAAAGGATTTTAGTTTCTCAATAATACAAAGATCATGACAAAGTAATTTGGGATAAACTACAAGAGTGAATGATAAGCTGAGCAGAATTTTGCAAGGGGGTGTTTCTATTATATCAAAATCGGGTTTTTACTAACATCAACTTATGAATGAAAAATTAAAGCTTTAACATTTAATTAATCCAAAAATCCCTCCAAATAACCTTGATCATTCAACAAAATCCATCTACATACTACACAACATTAGAGATACAAATTTGACAAAATGGATACACAAGGTAAATAATTTTTTCCTACCAACACAAAAGAAAATATTCCAAAACGAAGTAATCCCAGATACCATAACAAACAACAATGTCAACAGCAATAAGAATAATCTTAAAAAACATCATAATTGTCTAAGATCACTTATAATTATGTCAAAACCACTCAGAAAATTGATCTCAAACAAAAGAACAGATTTTTAACCGTCCTACCAATTGATTTGACTCGATAGAGAATAAAAACAAAACAAAAAAAAAAATTAAATTCTAATCCCACCAAAAGAAAAGATCAATTTTTTACCCGAACAGTAATTTTGTGAGTATCAGGTAATGGATGTCCCTCATTAGGGTTAACAATTTGGTACTTTCCGACAGTCATTGAATTGCTCTTGATATCCTCCGATATGCACTTGGTGTGACCCGACTCAAGATCGAATCGGATCGACTCAACCCGCGTCCATAACAAAAAAATCGATACTAATGCAAGGAAAAGACTGTGTCTTTGGATTTGGGTATTCATGTTTAAGGATACAACAATCAAATAATTCAAAAGGTGGGTTTATGGGTTTAGGGATTTGAATTAGAGATGGGTTTTCTTTTGAGATAATTTAAATTACAACTGCAATTTTTGCGAAGGTCCTCTTTTATCAAGATTAAGGCAAAAGAGGCAGAGTCAAAGCACTAATTGATGAAATCACTTCTTTGTTCATATTGTCATAAAATTGATGTAATGATAGGTGTTTCATCCAATGAAATTGCTCCACGTCATTATACTGATTCTTCTTTTGATATTTCTTTTTTTTGAGAGAACTTCTTTTGATATTTCATAACGTATAATTTTGGTAAGTATTGGTATATAATAAATAAAATTGATTTTGGTATACATTAATATTAGGGCTAAATACATTTAGGGCTGTCAATGGGTGGATTTCCATCCGGATCAGTCCGAATCCGGTTCAATTTATTAGGATAATTATTTAATTAAAGATTCGATGGATCTGATCCGATTATAAAGATCCGTAATTCGAAACTCATGAAGCGAATATGGATTTAGGCCAATTCAATTCGTTAGAGATCCGTATCTGCCAATAAATAAAAAGAAAGATATATATACATAATGTTTTATAAAAGTAAGTATCATTAATAATATTTCACCGTCAAATTAAGAAAATAGTAATTTATAATTAGTTTATAAATTTATTTAAACCAATATTTTAATTCTATTATGAATATAGTAAAGAAACTTTGAACATGTGAGCTAAAATTAAATAAAATTGAAAAGTTAATAAACTTGTTTTAGGAAAAAATATTAATTTAACTTTTTAAATGAAAATTTATTGGATCAAAAAAAGATCCGATATCCGGCCAAATTCGACCAAAATCTGTTGGATTAAAAAATCTAGATCCGAGCACAACCCGAGCAAGATCCGAATCCGACAAGATTCGATCCGATATTAATGGAGCCGGATCTGGACAAGCCTTATCCAACCCATTGACAGCCCTAAATACATTATAAAACGTAATCGAATTAAATTTAAAACATTCCATAGTAAGTAGTAATATACATTCAATTAAATCTTATCTTTATCCTCATAAGTCATATGTTTTATTAAATTTAAAACATTCCCTAGTAAGTAGTATTATACATTCAATTAAATCTTATCTTTATCCTCTTAAGTCATATGTTTTATTATTGTACCCATAATACCTTTATTAGGGAGGAAAACTACGGTCTCTAACGTTGTTATGTAAACAAGATTTCTACTTCCAGCTGACAAAAAATGCTTATGTCAATCTTTTTTAATCAATTGATGACTTTTTAACTTGCTTGCAAAAATGCTTTTTATTTGTGATTCCTATAGCATAATAGTATTTATTATATCAATTTAAACCAGAAAATTGATTATGAGACAATTTTTAATGAGATCAAATCACCTTCATGACATGTGATGGATAATTCTTGCATAGACCTGGTCTATGACCTTTTCATAGACCTTGTGGTTGTAAATGCACCACATCATACATTGTGAGAGCATGACATCATCAAAATGTATTATGTGGTGCATTTACAATCACAAGGTCTACCATTAAGTTCATAGACTTGGTCTATGTAAGAATTTTCCACATGTGATTTAATAAACAATTTAACCATAAAATTGATTACCAATCAAACTCTAATAAACATTTTTATTACAATATATGTAAGTTATTGTGAGTATTTACACGTGTTAAATAAACAGTTGAATCATAAAATTGATCAAATACAAATTGATTCATGAAAGTAAGTCTTTTAAGAAATAATTTGAATAAAATTTTTTATGCTAATTAAAAATTGCATTTTTGACTAATTATATGCTACCGAAAGACTGAATTTTTATAAGCAATCATATAGATCTGAAGGAAAAAGCTCAAAAAGTTATTAGTTGCTGGTTAAAATTTGAGACAAGTTTTTTCGTTATCAATTACTGAAGTAGAAATTATTTTTTACATTAACATAACTTTAGAGGTTGCGGTTTCCTCAAGAATGAGGATAATATAGGTACCATGATAAAACATGTGGCATAAGGGGGTAAAAATGCGATAGAATCGAATATTGTAGGGGCTCTTTTGTATTTTATCTGAACTATGGGATGACCATTACGTTTTAATGTTTTATGCATTACGGGATAAGTGTTACAAATTAGGGTTGGTCGTTTGGGTCAAGTAATTTGGGACCCATCCCGACCCAATCCGATATTTCCCGTTTGGGACTAAAACGGTTTTTTTTTTACATTTCGGATTCGGGTTGGATTTTGGGTATTACATTTACATCCGAAACTGGTATTTTGGACTCGTTCGTGTATTGGAAAAAAAAGGCCGAATTTATATTGCAATATTGTTGAAGACTAATTGAGACGTTTGTGTTGTGTTTGTTTTGAAGTTATGGCATACAACTTAATGTTTGAATTCATTTATTTTACAATTTTACATACATATATGTTAAGAAATAAGATTTCTTGTACATTTATATACATTTAAAAAAAATCATGTTAAATTTTGGGTACTAAAAACTTAGGACCCGAAATACCCAAAAAATTTGGGTACCCGAACACCTAAACGGGTCGAGTTTCGGGTGTACAAATTTAATACCCCGAAATATGCGCCCAGCCCTATTACAAACCCGCATAATACATTTAATCCACGTCATCATTGGACTTGCTAACATTAAAATTCCCCTTTGATAGATGACCTGCTCTTGGCCCACTAGATATTCCAGAATCCTACCTTGGCCCCCTAGCCCAAATCAAGCCCATCTTCCTATTTCTGGCCCAGCTCGTGCAAAACAAGTGGTCCATAGCTGCCTCGGCCTTCTGGGCCTATTATGCCTAAAAGAAAAAGACCCACTTCCTTAGGCCAAGCTCAAATATGTGAATCCACTTATCAAGCTTTAATCATGAATTTGTGATTTGGCCTGTTAAGATGGTTTTGACTCATTAAATTGATATGTCCTTTATAGTTTCTCAAAACAAAAAAAAAAACAAAAAAAAGAAAAAAAAAAGGAGGTTGATAATAAACAAGAAATACATGATGAACCAAAGGTTTAACTAATTTAATTAGGATTTGTTCTTCAAGATAATTCTTGTATATATATAGGCATTCAACAAGTTTGGGGGGGGGGGGTGGGGGGGGGGGGGGGTGGGGGGGGGGGGGGGTGGGGGGGGGGGGGGGTGGGGGGGGGGGGGGGTGGGGGGGGGGGGGGGTGGGGGGGGGGGGGGGTGGGGGGGGGGGGGGGTGGGGGGGGGGGGGGGTGGGGGGGGGGGGGGGTGGGGGGGGGGGGGGGTGGGGGGGGGGGGGGGTGGGGGGGGGGGGGGGTGGGGGGGGGGGGGGGTGGGGGGGGGGGGGGGTGGGGGGGGGGGGGGGTGGGGGGGGGGGGGGGTGGGGGGGGGGGGGGGTGGGGGGGGGGGGGGGTGGGGGGGGGGGGGGGTGGGGGGGGGGGGGGGTGGGGGGGGGGGGGGGTGGGGGGGGGGGGGGGTGGGGGGGGGGGGGGGTGGGGGGGGGGGGGGGTGGGGGGGGGGGGGGGTGGGGGGGGGGGGGGGTGGGGGGGGGGGGGGGTGGGGGGGGGGGGGGGGGGGTGGGGGGGGGTGTGGGGGGGGGGGGGTGGGGGGGGTGTCGTGGGCTGCTACAGTTATCTCAACTGTTTACAAGTAGAAAATAAAATAAATAAATAAATAAATTAGTTTGTCGAAGATGAGAATATAATGTGGAAAAATGCAAAGTTTGAACTTCAGCAATTTTACTCAATGCAATAAAAAAAAAGAAAAAATAAATAGGTTCAGTTATAGGTCGAGCCACATGTTCTGACCCGTTTTGCCAGCTCTAGGCTCACTATAGCATAGAGAAGAGCAAATCTCATTGGAAAAAAAAAAAACATGGAGATTTTATATGTTTATGTGCTCCTCAATGTGATTTCCCCCAAAAGCATAATTAACTAGCACAATATACACATTTATGCTATTACAAGAAACACAAAAGTATAAATATCTATTAGCATGTTATTTCGATCATCACAAATCAGCAAGTTTCAAATATAAATTAACCAATGAAAAACGAGCACATGGTATAAACAAAGTCACACTTAGGTCTTAAGTTTGAGAACTATTTCCAGCAGCTCATAATTTAAAGACAAATCGAACATGACATAAATATATCATATGCTAAGAAAGAGATAAGAACTCAACGAGATTGATGAGAATGGTTTTAAGTTAATGTACTGACCTTGCTTGCTCGTGTCTTGCAGTTCAGGTTTTAACACGGACCAGCTTCCATCTTCACGCACAGCTGGCAGCAGAATTTTATTAGTCCTTCATCTTAATAATGAAATAATGAATGCAAGAAATTCAGTGTTTTGATAAACTCACCGATTTCCCTAAGAAGCACAGCATTAGATTCCGTTGGTGGGCGATCATATACCCCAAAAACATCTGTCTGTGGTTAGAATATGTATAGGAGAACATGTATGTTTTCACAAGAGCAAAATACCAAAAAAGAAGTTGATGGACTTAAGGGATTCTGGATAGGGAAAATTGCATTCTTAGTCTCACATAATTGCTTTATAAAATTTCAATTTTGGGCCTATTGTTCTCTTTTCCATCTTAGAATAGTCTCCATTTTGCATTTTTTTGGTCCCATAAGACTCAGTTTTGCACTTTGGTCTCAACTTGGATTGAAATGGAATAATACGACCAAAAGTGCAAAACATAAAAAAAAACTGGGACCTGAAGTGCAATTTTGAACAATGCTGACCAAAAGTATTGGGGCTAGGCCTAAAAAGGCACTTCTGGTATTCTAGATATGTATTGAATTTTAAACTTTCGGGAACAAATTTGAGATACCATTTCAGAAAATTGCTCGGGGTGATGCTTTCTTATATCTGGTCAACTGAAGAGGGGATCTGAGGAACTCAATCTTGCAAGAAAGGCATTATAGGAAACATTGGATACGAGAAAAACAACGTAATCAGGTCTCAGTTCTTCAGCCAGATGACGTATGATTACATCTCCACTTAATATAGTGCATCCCTGACAAAGATTTGAAATTTTCAATGGATTGAGTATATTCCAACACCAAGAAACTTGACTGCTTATATACATGAATAATATCAAACCTGTGAGCTATCGAGTACGGCATCTCCATGTAGAACCTGGAATTTCGATAAGTGCAGTGGGATTATGCATAAGTTGGCAATCATTAACTATATGGATAAAATTAAAACTATTTTTTATTGCACCCAATTTAAGTTTCAAGGTTATTAAGATTTAAAGTTATCTTGGTAAAAAATTGGTATCTCCATATCTGCAAATAATATTCTGATGTCTTTCATGGGCCCATGGGTGTAACACAGGACATACAGGAAATCAAGAAACAGAAGTGAACAGCAGCAGCAAAAGGGCAACTTTATAGTTTTGGTGTGACTTATTGTGATCGAGTTAAGGATCGAACTTACAGGGACAAATCCAGAGTCGATAGCTTTGACAATTGTAGACGCATCAGCCACGGCTAACTGTCAGTATCCAATATTGAATTCTTTCAGATTTTCATAACAAAAATTCTACCCAGAAAAGGTAAGTGAGCCATAAAAAATGAAAGAAATTGATGAGAGAGCTCTTTTTTGGATGATTCTAACATTTTTTTCACAGGTCGACCAGCCACATGAAAATGGAGACATTCCAATAGAAGGAATACCCTCTGTAGGAAGATAAATAATATGTCAAACGAGGGGACATTAAAAAAGACTTTCAATTTTGAAGAATATCAACATGACATGAGAGTTTTTGGGCAAAAATATAGAATCACTTTCTGACATGGACAAAACAACAAATACTACTTGAAGGACTTTAAGAGACATGCTGTTCTAATGCAGAAAATAGATTTTTAATAAGTTAAAACATTTATGGACTTGAGCAACTGTAAAATGGTAACAACCTTGATCAAATAAAAAAAGAGGGAACTTTTGTAGTTATATCCTCTTAGTTATTGTTAACTATAAGATTATAATGAGCGCACTCTGAACCCAAATCCCCAACATTAAGTTGAAAAGTGACCAAATTATTATTAAAAAGAAAAAAAAAACTGCAAAAGTGAATGTACAAAGAATGACAAGAAAGAACAGCATGTAACATTTCTTGAAGGTATTGAAGGTCCATACCTTTTGCAAGAGCTCTCACAATTTCAAGATTGAGGGACGTGACCTGATTAATCAATCATAAAATGAACTATAAACAAACAACCAGAAAATAGTTCTTGGGCACCAATTATTTGGTGTATGAAAACTAATTTTTGCTTGCCAAAAGACCAATTAGAAATTTAAAAGCAATACTATACGTTCGATATTTTGGTAAGAACCATAGAATTGTTCATATTGAAAATAGGTTTTATCAAACTAAATCTAGGCGAATTAAAGGATATAAATATAATACAACCACCTAATAAAGTCAACTATAACATATTAACAATGGTTATTAAAAGATACTTAGGAGCAAAAAAGTTGTTTTTTCCAAATCTTAATGCGGATTCAAAAGGTCAATTCTAGCACATCTCATGACTTATCTTCAAAAGTTTTATTTCTTTTCTTTTACCGAACAAATATATATCACCACATCAAAAAGTCAATGAGGTGACATTGTCCTACCTCTAACTGTGGAAACCAGAATGAATAACGACGCTAGAAATCATGAGAATGAACCAACAAATAAAGAATAGGAACTATCTAATGATCAAGTAACCGGAATAATCAATAAGAATATCCGAGTCAAAGGAATAGACAATTTGGAAGATTACGGTGACCATAAGCCAAGTCACCAAGCTGACATAAAGCCAGAATATAAAAACACCAGGATATGTGTAAGGCATTATAAAAAAAAAATCGGAAAATTTGAGTCTCAACTTACTGATATGCGTGTAGCTACAAAACCCGACTTCACGAGAGGTTTGCTCAATCCACCCTTATGAACACCTGACTTGCTTGCTTGAAAGTGGCCAAAAGAACCTGAAAAGTACTATGATACTAACAGTTACAGGTACTGATAAATTTCGCATATACTTGATGCAGTTTTCCCTTTAGTGAAAAGGGAAAAAAGAAAGAAGAACACATAGTGTATAAAAAAGAAAGAACAGTTCCATTTTGTTCGATAAATTTTTTCACATATTACATAATTTTTTTCACATATTACATAATTTTTTTCACATATTACATAAATTTTGGCTCCATATATCCTTTCTCACCGGAAAGTAAATGGAAGAAAAGGAAAAGAATCACCGATGAATTCCTAAAACAGTTCATATATACAGCACAAATCAAGATAAAATGTCACCTGCACCATGAACAACTATGAACTTCTTGGAGTCCAATTCCGACTGGGGATTAACATCATCGTCAATAACTGTTGGGATTTCCAAGGATCCAGGTCTTCTGCTCCAATCCATCCCATGAGTAGTTCCCAAAATCATTGATTTCCGGAGTTGTGATGAAACTATTGTAAGGTTCTCCTCATTTATTGTCTCTAATTCATTTTTACATGTAATTGCAGCACCTCCTATATTAGCAAAACAATTATTTGCACCAATGAAGTACACATTTGAGAACAACTTCATAAATATGAAAGGAGACAACTATATATCCTCTTGACTGCATAATCAAATTAACAGAGAAATCATTATTGAAATTCATTTCCACAAATATAATTTTTTTTTTGTCAATATAACAGTAGTATATAAAACCATTATCTCACCAACATCTGCACTATTCAACTAAATTGTTGAAATCAAATGCTTGAATGTGCTAACAATCAACAAAAAGGTAAATCACCAAATCAATTGAATATAGGGTAAAAGGGATCGAGATTTCAGATTAACTTAAATCAATAATCTAGTGTTAATTAAGTATGCTATATATATAACAAAGTATACCGAGCTTGACGATGCAATGGATTGTGTCGGCGGCGGCGGCGGAGGAGGTGGTGGTGCACTGGTGCTGCTGATCCATTTGCTTTTAAGAATTGGTGATAGATAGTATTATTATTAGTGATTGATTTACAAAAAGGATTTTCAGGCTATTACTCTTAATTAACTGTAGTGTTAACGCGAACTCAGTGCGGAATACAAATTTTTAGTTTTTATTTTTATTTTTTTTATCAAAAACAATGATATAAATTCAAATATTGGCAAGTACTTCAATGTAATAAAAATAAAAAGTAAGGGAGAATTACTAAAAATACAATTATACTAACCAATCTTCATGTTTAAAATGTTACATGAATTACTCCTTGTGTATTAAATTAATCACAATTATCCCATTCATTAATTTTAGATGGCGCGTGCCAACATCATTCTAAAAATTGTTTGATGTGAAAAATGGATGAAATTGGGTTAAATCGGTAAAAAAAAAGAGTGAAAAATGGTTAATCAATGGAGAAACGAGTGAAATTGATTTGCTCTATTGAGGTTTGTGATTTCTTTGATAGTAACCATGGGTATTTCTAGAATTCTAATGTTTTTTCTTTATGAAATTAATATCGTAAGGGGAAACTGTAATGAGTAATTTATCAAAAATCGAAGATGGTCAGTGTAATTAAACTAGACCTCGAGGATAATTTAAATAGTTCTCTGTAAAAGTTGTCGATCAACAATTAAAATCATTTATAGTTTTTTTAAGACTGGAATCATTTATTTTTCTACTATAGCATATTATGTTAATTTTAATCATGACTTTAAGTTCACTAAATTTTAACTTTATATTTGCATATAAAAATTTAAGTATATTGTACAAAAGTCATTTAATCTGCAATTAATATTTTTTGATATAAACAGAAAGGATAAAATCAATCAAACTATAAATTTACATGAAAAATACATTGACGTGCATTCAATTAGAAAAAGAGACATATTCTCTAATAATAGTGTAATTTACTTTATAAAAATCCAATAAATGTGTAATCAATATAGATGATTAAGTGTGTTTGATAAATTATTCAAATATGGTGAAACTAAAATAAAAAAATCCAATAAATGTGTAATCAATATAGATGATTAAGTGTGTTTGATAATAAATCAAATATGGTGAAACTAAAATAAATTATTAAAGTTGAAAACAAAAGTAAAAATAAAAAAATGTTGGGCTTCAAGAATGGAAAGTGCCTCTTTGTATTATATTTTTTAAAGTGGTTTTAGAAATAAATTTTACGAGTTTGTGGTTTCTTAGACAGTACACATAGGTATTTCTGGAATTTAAGTATTTTCTTGATGAAATTAGTATCGTAAGGGAAAAAGGGACTCTTTTTCTCGCTTTTATGAAATTCGTGATGTTGTTTGTTTAGGTTTTTCATATAAAATAAATAGTAGGTAAATGTTTGAGAAATGAGTAGATTTTTTTAGAGCATCCACCATCCTAAACTCCAAATTAAACATCAAATTAAAATCTTTCCCAAATTTGGAGGTTTGGGGTCCCACTTTTCACATTTCATCTCCCACCAAAAAAACTCAAAAACGTTATTTCACAACCTCCAAAACACTATTCATTTATTAAATACATAATTTTACCTATATTCATCAAAGTTAAAATTTCGCGTATTTTCTATTTGAAATTTTCATGATGTATTGGTGAATTCTTAAAAGTTGTTATTTTCTATTTATAGTTTTCAGGTAATTTTTTAAATATTATTTAATTTAATTTTCTTGTATATTAATTATTATTTATCTTTTAAGTTTTCTTATTTATGATTTTAACATCTAAACTAAAAATATATGTTTTCATTTTAAATATTAAATATAATTTATAACCTATTAAAAATATTTATATCAAACATTCATGTTTTTATTGTAAATGTAAAGAAAATAGAAACAATTAATAACATAAATGCTGTAAAAATAATTAACAAAAAAAAAGGGAATATTTTGGGACAAAATTGTAATTAAAACAAGTGAATAGTGATTTGAAATTTGCATTTTAGTCCATTCTCCAAATTCTTCAAATATGAAAATGGATAGGAGAGTGGTATTTCCTCCAAATCTCCAAACTTGGAGACTTGGAGGTGGATGGTACCGGATGCTCTTAGAGATTATGGAAAGAAAAAAATAGTGTAAGAGATATTTGATGAAATCATGTTTGTTATGTAAGCTATGAAGTGTAAGAGATATGTTAATTTATGTCAAATCAGAGTATACATTAATTTTTTTTTAGAGATAAGAGAATTTCTATAAGATGAGATTATTTTTGAAAATTGAAAGAGGATAAATATATTTTTTAGAGAAAGAGGATAAGATTAATCCAAAAAAAAAAAAAAATTGTTTGTTGATTTTTCGTAAAACACCGAGATGGTATCTGAAAATTGTGACAAACATGCCATTTAATTATTTAAATAGATCTATACATGAAGACTTTCAAGTCATGTTCATATTGCCAGTATAATCATATTGCCTTGCACGCATTCACGTCCTAAACGCAACTCAATTTAATTATTATTTGCTTAAACAAACTAACAAAGTTTATTTCTTCAAAAGCATTCCTAAATTTATTTCCTCATTTTAGGTTTAGCTCTTTTTTGTAATAGGAAATATAAAAGAAAAAGATATAGTTGTTATCAATCAATCAGTTTTTATGTAGATTTATAAATTACTAGTCATCCTCATCACCACGTGTTCTTGTGTGCATAAAATTTTTTAACGCAAAGAATGTAATTGTGAAGAATGACCTTTCCAAAAATCAAAATTTTAAAAGTGACCTTGTGCAAATATTCCCAAATAAACTCTATTTGCAAAATAAGTCCCTTGACAGTTCAAAAAGAAAGAACAGACCAATAAATTATTCAAATGGGAATGACCGAAGAAATAGCCGATTTACAAAAGCAATTAATAGATATAACTAAAGAAATTGCTGATTTAAAAGAACAATTACTTAAGATAAATAAAATATTAAAAGAGGAAGATATTTATAAAATTTTTGACGAATTCTATAATGAAAAAGAAAATATACCTAAAGAAAAAATTAAAAATTTAAGTTACGAATTAGAAAAAATTAAAGATTTAGTTCTAATAAACAAACAAGAACAAATATTTAGTTCATCTAGAGAACTACGACCACCAAGGAATTTACTAAAATAATGGAAGAACAAGTAGAAGAAATTAGAAAAATGATTGAACAAATAAACATAATTGAGAAGGAACAAAATATAAGGCAAACAAATTTTACAAATAATAATGAAGTAATTTATGGATACGAGTCGGATGATTCTATCCCTGCATATATGGAAAAAGGAGAAAGTAGTCAAATAAAAGAAGAACAACAAGATAATGAAAATAATAAAAAACGAAAGTCTAGTAGGTTTGAATGGATCGATATTGATCCAGAGAACCTTAGAGAAAGAAATGGTTTTTATCAAAGAAAACAAGGAGGATTCCGAAAATTACCAGATGAATATACACCTCATTTACAACAAATAAAACAAGGAATATTAGATGTAGATTGCGCTAGAAATACAGAAGGATTAATACAAGAATGGGCAAACCAAGTAAACCTAATTCTACAAACAGATGACATATTTAAAAATGCATCAATGGATAATATATGGAATTATATGGTTTTTAAAACAAAAGGAAATGTATTCCAATACTTGAGTGATTATAAATACATTGACCAACTAAAAGAAGCAAGCAAAAATAATGTAGAAAAATTTTACTGGTCAGTAATAGCACTTATATGGAAGGAATTTGTTGGTCAAGATCAAATAAATTATGCAGAAAAAGTTACAGAAAAACAAAATGAAATAGCAACCTGGCATTTAAATAGCATGACTATCTGTGATATGTGTCAATACGAGAATTATGTTTGTGAATTTTCAAAAAGTTTTTATAGATTAAAACCTGAAAATCAGGAACATACGAAAAAATTATTACTAATAAAATTACCATACCCAATAAATAAAGTTTGTTTAAACAAATTTAATGAAGGAGTAAAAGACGGCACTATAGCAGATAGTCTAGGAGGAGCAATTCTCGTAGGACGAGAATATATAATAGAAAAATGTACACAGCTAAATGAAACAAAACTGGTAAAACAAGTTAACAAAGTTTGCTGTGAAGGTAATCCAGGAGTACCACAACAGTATGGGTGTAAAGAACGTAAATATAAAAAGAAATATCATAAAAATAAATATTATAATAAAAAATATAAATGGAAGAAACGACCTTTTCAAAAATATAAAGAAGAGTTTTATAAAAAACCAGAACGATTTTTTAGACGAAAGCAAAACAAGAAATATTGTCCAGAAGGAAAAAAGAAATGTAAATGTTGGTTATGCAAGGAAGAAGGTCACTATGCAAATGAATGCCCAAAAAGAAAAAATAAAGAACAAAAAGAAATTCTAAAAGTAGCAGAGTTAAGAAGTCTAGAACCAATTGAATCTGATATATCAGATATTGAAGAAATATATATATTATTAACCGATTCAGATTATGAGACAGAAGAAAGTCATGAGACAGAATTATCTACAGAATCAGAATAGAAGAAACCCAAATTCTACTTTTATAAAGGTAGAAATAAAAGGATATTATTATTCAGCATATATTGATACTGGAGCTAGTATTAGTTTTGCTTCTAAAAATATAAAAGGATTATTTTGGAGAGAAACAGAAAGACCAGTGAGAATTATGATAGCTGATGGAAGTACGCATAAGATAGAATTAGCAAGTTATTTTAATAAAATAAAAATTATAGATAAGACTAAAACACCCTATATATTCATGGTACCATCACTCTACAGGCAAGAATCAGGATTTGATATTATTCTAGGAAACAATTTTCTTAGATTATACCACCCCTTTATACAATGGTTAGAATATATTGAACTAAAGGCACCTATAGGAAAAATGATAAAAATCCCTATCATAGACAACCTCGAGCGAACAAAATTAAAATTATTACACATTCTTAACGAAACATTATTTTATATGGAAGAAAATAATAAAACGAGTATTGAAAAAGAAGTAGAAAATCTTTTAGAAGAAACTTGCTCAGAGGACCCGCTAGATGTAAAAATAAATACTAATGAAGAACAAATCACTATAGAATTAAAAGATCCAAAACAAGAAGTAAATGTACCAAATAGGATACCCTATTCAAAAAGAGACATAGAAGAATTTACAAAAGATTGTAGAGAATTATTAGAAAAAAGATTAATAAGAGAAAGCAAAAGTAGACATGCTGCTCCAGCATTCTATGTAGAAAACCATAATGAAATAAAACGAGGAAAAAGGAGAATGGTAATAAACTATAAAAAGATGAATGATGCCACTGTAGGAGACGCACATAAGTTACCTCGAAGAGATTCAATAATGGAAAAAATAAAAGGAATGACTTGGTTTAGTTCCTTAGATGCTAAATCTGGGTATTATCAATTAAGATTGCACGAAAATACAAAACCACTAACAGCATTTACTTGTCCTCCAGAAAAACACTATGAATGGAATGTATTACCATTTGGGTTAAAACAAGCACCTGGAATATTTCAAAGATATATGAGTAAAAACTTAGAAGGATTAGAGGAAATATGTCTTGTATATATAGATGATATTTTAATATTCAGTAATACTTCTAAAGAAGATCATCTAAGAAAAGTAGCAATAATACTTAAAAGATGTAAACAAAAAGGTTTAGTACTAAGTAAAAAGAAAGCACAAATAGCAAAACAAGAAATTGAATTTTTAGGAACAATAATAAAGTCAAATGGAGAAATTGAATTGCAAAAACATGTCTTAGAAAAATTACACCTATTCCCAAATAAAATCGAAGATAGAAAACAATTACAAAGGTTTCTAGGATGTTTAAATTACATATCCGAATTAGGGTATTTAAAAGGATGTGCCAAAGAAAAGAAAAAGTTACAAGAGAAAATAAGTACTAAAAAACAATGGTTTTGGGATAAAGAAGATAGTAAAATAGTTGAACGAATAAAACATATCTCGAAAAATTTACCAAAGCTATATAATCCAACTTCTAATGATTATTTAATAATTGAGACTGACGCATCTGACGAAGTCTGGTCAGGATGTATGAAATGTATACAAACAAAAATACCACAGCATGAAGAAGTTAAAGAATCAGAAGTATGTAACTTAAACAATGAAATCAGCTCTACGAGCAAAAACATACATGATGATACCGTATGTAACTTAAACAATGAAATCAGCTCTACGAGCAAACGTATACATGATACTGATGAATTATTTATGGAAAAATCAGCAGTCAAAAGTCCAGAAATTCTGTGCAGATATATATCTGGAACGTTTTCTGAAACAGAAAAAAGGTATCCCATCCATGAGAAAGAAACATTAGCATGTTTAAGGACATTTAAAAAATGGAGGATTGATCTGTTACCCAAAGAATTTGAGCTTAGAACGGATTCAAAATATCTAACCGGATTCAATAGATACAAACTACAGGCGAATTACAATCAAGGACGACTAATAAGATGGCAACTTGAACTAAGCAGATACCCAGCAAAAATAAAATATATAAAAAGTAGCAATAATATTATTGCAGATACATTAACAAGAGAATTCGCATAAGGATAAAAGATCTAAATTATGGAAGGAGCAATAGCAACACTGAAGAATCAAGCGAAGCAGATAAAAGGAAACATTGAGACAAAAATTCGTGAATTACAAGAATTAGAAAAGACTATACAATCACTGGATCCAAGTTACAAATCATCAGAGTTTAGCAGGCTAAGCGTGGTGGACGAACCAAAAACAAAAGCAAAAGCAGAAGAAAAGTCCGAATCAAAACTAGAAGTTCCATCAGATATCAAAACATCAGATATCAAAACATCATCATCATCAAAGAAGTACTATGTCATCTTCAACGGACCAGCCAAAGGAGCAATCTTTGATGAATAGCATAAAGCATCACTATTCATTAATGGCCACAAAGGAATCATTCATAAGGCAAACAAAACTATGGCAGAAGCAAAACTTGCAGTCGAAGAAAACAAGGCGATCTCAGAAGCAGAAATTAAAGCCCAACCATTCAAATCAGCATTAGTCAAACCAAAAGCAACAATGTTAGATCAACCATCTTCCTCAATGAAGGTACTCGGAAAAATAACGAAGTTAACGCAGGTACCCACAAGACAAGAACACATGCAACTCAAAAAAGTAAATAAGGAAGATTTTCAAGAATACATAAACATGCTATACAATTGGACGGAGGAAGACATGACAAAATTCTTTTACCCAACTGAAAAAAGAATAACAGGACCCAAAGCAGTCATCATCAGTGGAGCAAGCCCACTAATGACGTATAAATTTTTCCAATATGGATTAATTGATACAATATACATTGACGAGAGCAACACTATTCTCCAAGAATTCAATCATGGAATCCAACAAACAGTGAAAAAATATCGAAAGTATTTTGGTAAGGATAGAGAAATATATTTAAAAATATATAGCTCATATCCCTACTTTGATGAACAAGGAGAAATACAAGTGCCAGCTTATTCACTCATTTACATGGGAGTATCCAATGGGACGTATCCAGTTCGTGATCAACCAGTTAAGGAAAATAAAGAAAGTCATCAAGTCATGAATACCGGATTAATCTATGGAATCGTTTCCATGCTACAACGATTAACCGAAGAATAAAAAATTAAGATAAATTATAAAAATGAAACTACAATGATATATTCAAATTTCAAGGATAAAATCAAAATTGAAGAATTCAAAACATTCATGGATTTTGAAGAAGACATTATGAAGATACAAGGAGTATTCAACAAACTATCCGATGAAGAAAAACTCCAGATATGTGAGACATTGAAGGATTTCAAGGCTCACAAATGCAGCCATTGCATGGATGAATCCAGTGGAGAAGAAGCAATAATTGAAGGATAAAATTATCAGCAGAAGAAGACAAGAGTGTCGGCAAGAAAATCTGAAGAAATTAATTAGGAAATCTTTACTTTTGAAAAATAGTAGAATCCAATGTAAACAGTCATGTAACTTTACTATTATGTAGGACCTACTGTCGAGAAAGAAGTAGGATCCAATGTAAACAATTATGTAAGTTTACTATTTCGTAGGGCCTAGAAAAGATCCTTATCACCTTATGTGATCTGGATGAGTGGAGGAAAATAGCTCCCCCCTCCTATAAATAATGATGTTTAGTTCAGTTGTAAGTGTGCGAAAATTAATAAAAGAACTCTGTTTCTAAATTTTCTCTCAAATCTTGAAGTTGTAACAAACTTCTGAATAGGATTTTTAAAAAAAAAAAAGGAAATCAATCATAAATCATATATTATCTACAAAGATCCCAAATACTATCTGCACGGAGCACTAAACTCAAGACCAACCAAGAACATATCAGGTATGTATGATTTAGATTTAATTTCAAGAAATCAATTTCTACAATATCATATATTAGGAGTTATAAATAGAACACAAATTGTTTCGATACTCATAGACACAGAAGCATCTTTATCACATGTTCATCCAAGATATGTAGTAACTAGATCTGCAGCACCACTAGTTGTTATAGATACAATAAAAGGAGATAAAACATGTAGTGAAAAAACTACTATAGAACTCATGTTTCATGAAGAATTAAGATTTCGTCTTACTATGTATATAGATGAAAGTGATACAAGATCAGATATACTATTAGGTACTGATTTTTTAGAACAAATAAGATATGAAATTCATTCACAACATATACAAATAGGGGAAATAAAAATACCAAGAATAAAATTACCTTTTTATGAAATAAATTATAAAATATGAGTTCCCCACTAAAAGAATTCGATAGACATATACAATTACTAGAACAAGAAGAAACACTTGGAATGTTCTCAGCTCAATCAATTATTGAACATAAAATAGAAAAAACTAAAAAGGCAAAATTAGATCTAAAAGAAGGACAACACTTTAATAAATCTATTTTTGAAAGAATAAAACGAAAAAATATTATCTATCATGGCTTATTTACCCAAGAAGTACCAATAGATATAAAAACCACTAGAGGAACCATTGTAATTCCCATAATTGATAGTGAACAAATAGCAGCTAGAATAGAAAAAATTAGAAATAAAGAAGACAGAAATAAAATAGGATATATTCAAATCGCTACAATACAAGTGCTAATAAAATCAACTTTTAAAGAAGGTATTAATTCACCAATAGCTTTAATAGCTTACGACCGATGAATTAAAGATACTCATGATTCGGTTTTAGGAATAACTATGGGAAACCTAGCATATAAAACACTAAAGTTTAATCTAGGAATTAAATATGCAATTCCTTTATCTACAAAAAATTTAGATAATAGCATTTGTTTAGGATACAAATTTGCAAGAGAAGAACTAATGGAAGAAGGAGATCAACCATTCAGTCTAACATATATGGGAGAATATGCTTTAACAAATAGTCATCATAGTATAAATTTCTTAGATCAACTTTTAAAGAAGGTATTAATTCACCAATAGCTTTAATAGCTTACGACCGATGAATTAAAGATACTCATGATTCGGTTTTAGGAATAACTATGGGAAACCTAGCATATAAAACACTAAAGTTTAATCTAGGAATTAAATATGCAATTCCTTTATCTACAAAAAATTTAGATAATAGCATTTGTTTAGGATACAAATTTGCAAGAGAAGAACTAATGGAAGAAGGAGATCAACCATTCAGTCTAACATATATGGGAGAATATGCTTTAACAAATATTCATCATAGTATAAATTTCTTAGATCAAGAATCTATTTATATAAATTATTTGAAGGAATAGCTCAAATAAAAAAATTACCAATGAAAGAAGTAACAATAGAAGGAACTAGTGACCAAATTTGACGATCAATATCGTTTAGATCACCTAACATAAAACAATTACCTCTAGAAAAACCTAAAAATCTAATAAAACCAATAAATAATGAAGAAAGAGATTGTATAAAATCCGAAGAAGATAGTGAGTATACAAAATTAGAAAAGAAAATTTCGGATTTAAGTAAATATTTAGAAGACAAATTATGAATAATAAACCTGAAAATAATTGTGAACATATATCAGATTTAGTTAAACACTATGAAAAGAGATTAGAATATTTAAGATCAACATCGATTAGTACTAAAATTTATAAAATAAATAAAGAAATTATAAGAACAAAAATAAAAGAGGCCAAAGAATCATGTGTTATGTGTAAAGAAAAATTTTTAACCAAAAAACAAACATCCGTAGCCTCTGACCAATTTTTGGTATCAGAGCCGAGTAACGAAAATGGAGAAAATACAGAAAATACAAAATAAATTACAAAAAATTAGTGAAGAAATTGAAATTTATGAAGATAAATTAGCTAATATACAATTTCTAGAGGTTCATCCTTGTACACCAGGAATATTAGACTTCAAAATAAAAATATTAGAAAGACTAAAAACTGATTATGAATATGAATTACATAAGCAGAAATTGATATATCATATAGAAAACAAGTAGTAAACTAGAGGGTACTAAAAAGCAAATTACAGAAGTGAAGAATATTAATGCAAATACCATCTCTACAGGAAAAAGCCCCTGAAGGTCAGTTTTGAAAATTAAACTTTCCAAAAGGCCATTTTTAAAATCCTCTCCCTTTTTTTAGGTTTTATCCAAAGATAAAGTAAAGATAAATTTTATTAATAATGTGAGAAGCAAAAAGTCAAAAAATTACATTAGGTTAATTTAAGAATTAGCGGCAAAATATGAAAATAAAAATATGGTGTAAGTTAACTTTTTTTTTAGATAGTGAATACATCGTTACATAAATCAATATATCAAATCTATGTTATTGGTATAAAAGTACAAAGATAAACTAATTACAAAAAACTTGTATAAACTAGAGAAATACTCACACTAGTGATAGTTGAACCCATGACCTCTTGATCATGGAACTTCAACCTTAACCAACAGACCACCTCCTCATGGACATTGCTTATTTTTTTAAATAGTACTAGGCATCCCCAACACGCGTCTCCGCGTGCATAAATTTTTAAGCACAAAAAATAAGGATTCTTTTTTGGGAATTGATCAAAAGAAAAAGTGAAAAATAAATTTTTGTTAATGAATGTATTAAGAAAAGTTAAGGAGTTAAAAAACTACATAAAATAACTTTAAATGTTAAAAGTAAAATACATAAGATACAAACATACTATTAGTCAGACAATACAAAGTGGAGGAAGTGATAATCGACCTACATTATACTTTCATGTTTATGTTCACCTTGCAAGTTTTGCTTTATAATGTTCAAATTGTTAAAAAAAATTGAGCAATCTTGGATTTTTTAGTTAGTTGAGTTGCACTTTCTCCCTAAACTTACACTCTTGCTGAACTTTTACGTTTCACTCTACAAAATTAATATTTGTATCCCATGTGACCTACTTTGCCCGGAAAAGAGTTCAGGAACAAATCGCAACTTTAATTTAAGTTATAGGGTGGAAGTGCAAAATATTTAAATTAAGAAAAATAAAAAAGTACAACTTGACCATAAATTTAGGGGGAAAAGTGCGAATTTCTCTACGATATATAGCATATACTTATATAGAAAGTGCACAGAAAGACAAAGACCCAAAAGCGACGACTTTTTAGTTCCCTCAAAGCTAAAAGCAAGCTAGTAGTTTCAGGAAAAAAACAAAAAAAAAGCTCTGAACAAAAAGAAAGAAAGAAATCACATTTCTTCTGTATAGTCTATACCAGAAGCAAACAGAAAAGAAAGTCAAAGTATGGATGAGAACAACAAAGGTCCTCCTCCACCCCCTAATTCGACATCGGGTGGACCACCGACGATCAGTCTTCCTTCAAAGGAAGATAATATATTTACGGGCTGGAGCCCGGGCCCGATGTCATTAGTTTCCAGCTTCTTTGCCGATGACAACAACAACAATGACTACAGCCGTTCTTCTTTTACTCAGCTTTTAGCCGGCGCCATTTCTCCGATTAGGCCCGCTGATCAATTTAGGATGTTTCAGCAGAATAGGCCGACGGGGTTGGGCATGTCGCAGCCTTACGGGCAGGGGCACGGGCAGGGGATGTTTATGATTCCTCAGGGGTTGAGTCCTGCCAGCTTGCTCGATTCGCCTAATTCCCACCGCCTGGTACTTCTACTAATTAATTACTCGTTCATATATTTAATTTACTACTTTTTATTTATTTATTTTTATTTAAGCTCGTCTTATTTTGGTTGGATAGTTAATTGATGGATGTGATTTTAGGCGTACGTGTAAATTGATTATGTTTTATTTGAGAGATCTTTAATCCTTTTAACATTTGCAGCGATGCGAAAATGAGACACTGGTAGTTCCGTAGCTTAATTTACATTCTATATGTTTTAAGTTATTGCAATTTTAGTCATAAATACTTTGTAATTTAAATTAGTGTTCTTAAATTGCTACGCAAACAGATCAATTGGGGGTTTTGTCCTTCTGGCCGCCACTCGGTGACAATCCACCACACCACCTTGTCAAATTAGCTTAAATTGGAGGAAAAATAACACCTTATTTTCCTTCATTTCTTTTCCTACCTACTAATTATTAGGGCAAAGATGTTATAATTTTAATTCCGACGAACTTGGTACCAAAATTGCGGGTAAGAGGATTACAATTACAACAACTTAAAACATAAATGATATAAATTGCTTACCGGAACTACAAGTGTCCCATTTCCGCGTCCTTGCAAAGATAAATGACTATTGTTGCTTTTTTGTCTGTATACGTCTGACCTCAGATTAAGGGTATTCCTCTATCAATAGGTCCCTAAAATTGAAACAATTCATTAAAATTTTGGAACCTAGTGTTACTTTAGAACTGCTTATTCAATATTTGTGCTTTTTACTTGAAAAAAATAGGGTCAATTTGGATTATCACATCAACACATCCTGGCTCAAATCCAATCAGAATCCAGTGCATCTAATTTGCAACAGAAGAACCCAAACAACATCATAAAGGAGTTATCATCTGATACTTGTGATCACTATGATAAGAAATCTGTACCTCATCCTAATTTCACCGTTGATAAGCCTAGCGAAGATGGATACAATTGGCGCAAGTATGGACAAAAACAAGTGAAGGGCAGTGAATACCCGCGGAGCTATTATAAATGTACTCATTCTATTTGCCCTGTTAAGAAGAAAGTCGAGCGCTCTCTTGATGGTCAAATAACCGAGATCATATACAAAGGCCAACACAACCATTCTCCACCCATTAAACGTAATTCAAAAGATACTGCAGGAAACGTAAATTCTAATTTATCATCTACTAAAGATGATCAAGAATCGAGCCAACTTACACCTGAAAATATGTCTGGATCGAGCGATGGTGAGGAAGTTGGAGATGATGAAAACAGAAGAGATGAGGATGAACCTCATTCCAAAAGAAGGTACATTGTAATTTGTTTTAGTTCCAAATACTAGACCTTTAGCTCTTTTGGTCCCGCACTTTACAAAATTGTATTTTTTGGCCCAACTTCTTAAAACACGTTGTACTTTTGGTCAAATTGCCACCTTTCTATCTAGTTGACCGTCCTGAGGGACCAAAACGTGGAAAAAAAGGATTAGAAAGATTCCCGTAGGACCAAAGGGCCAACTATTTCGAATAAGGGTCCAGTCCTGCAGGACTAAAAATGCAATTTGCATTGTTTTCCCGAACATGGTCATCTAACAATTGTTTGTTTCTTCATTTGTTGATTAAGTATTAATTTTGTCGAAACTTTGACAGGAATACTGAAGTTCAGACTTCAGAGCAAGCATCGTCCCATAGAACGGTTACAGAGCCAAGGATTATTGTTCAGGCTACAAGTGAAATTGATCTTTTAGATGATGGTTATAGGTGGAGAAAATATGGCCAGAAGGTCGTTAAAGGGAACCCTTATCCAAGGTAAAATCTTTTTTTTTTTTAATTGTTTTTTCATGTATCAATATACTTGTTTCCCTACAAGATCTCATAAAAAGCTAATGGTTAAATAGGTGGTGGTTGATTTTTTCTATTTTGAAAACAATTAAGAAAGTTTGAGCTTGTGAGTTAAGTTTAATGATTATATTGATTAAAAAACTTTTTTTTAGACCGAGAGGATCCGTATTTCTATTCGAAAACCGAGCAGAAATGGACTTAACTTGAATCTGACAAGATCTGGATTTACGCTGATCCAATCTAGCTCGTGTTTTGCAGAAGCTACTACAAATGCACTACTCAGGGTTGCAATGTCCGAAAACATGTTGAAAGGGCAGCAAGTGATCCAAAAGCAGTCATAACAACATATGAAGGAAAACATAACCATGATGTACCTGCACCTAAGACAAGCAGCCACACCACCGCCAATGCTGTGACTGATCATAGGCAAGTTCTACCCAATAGAAGAACAATGGATGTGGCACTCCTCCGGTTTAAAGAAGAGATCTAGGATTCATATATAGCGCTTCCTATCAAGGTGAACAACGAGGTCTGCGAGTGAGTGCCTTTTGTCATTTCCCCTTTGTTACATTCTTGTTGAGCCATGGTTTTGATCTAGACTATACTTATTTTGAACAAGATATACGAAGGCTTTGTTTGGTTTGCATTTCTGAGAGTGATTTTAGAAACTTGGTCAAGTTTTATAAATAGCCTAAATTTTTGTTAACTTCATAAAAACTAAAAAAATTAATTTTTATTTTTAGAGATGAAAATGAAATAATGAATAGTTAGTTTTTGTTTATGAAAATAGAAAAAATTGAAAAAGAAATGTGGGTTTAAGTTTTTGTGGAGTCTTGTTTGTTTAGTAGGGGTTGAAAAGTTGGAAGAAGAGAGAGATGGATAGAGAAAGAAGTAGTGATTAGAAAATGTAAAATTAATGATTATATTTGTTGTAGGTTATAGTATGTTTTTTCAAGGATGATATGGTGATCTTCTGTTTCATATTCTCTGATTCGATTCATTAATGGGTTTCATATTCTTAATATTGTAACCTCTGATTCGATTCATTAATGGATTTAATGTGGTTTCTTAAAAGACAAAAAAAAAAAAAGGATGATCTAGTGGTTTTTTTTCTTTTAAAAAAAATCATTGAAATGGTATAAAGAAACTAAGTTATTATCTTTATGAAATGCAAACCAAACAAGGCCACATAGTTTTAGAGTATACACAAAAGATTGTCACAAGAAAAAGCCAAATCGTGTGTTGAATAGTATTGCTTGTTTATAAATTTCATTAATAGAGAATAGGGTTGTAATGTTGTATTATTATGTGCATTCTTTCTGTATTTTTTTTTTAATTGAACATTGTATCCTTGCATTTGGAAATTTAAGACGGGTCTTTGAACTTGTTAGTTGGAAAATTAATGAAGATGGTTCGGAAATGCAGTCATCTTTTTTTTCTTCTTAATTTTCTTCAAAGTTGCATATATTGTAAA
This sequence comes from Penstemon davidsonii, assembly GCA_034814905.1. Lineage (NCBI taxonomy): Eukaryota > Viridiplantae > Streptophyta > Magnoliopsida > Lamiales > Plantaginaceae > Penstemon > Penstemon davidsonii. The sequence goes on along the minus strand of JAYDYQ010002533.1, from coordinate 30,069,399 downwards.
CATGTGGGAAGTTATAGTGCAATCCGGCTCGAGAGAATGTTGACCGATATGTGTTTGCATGTGGAACTTTAAGTCATCATATTCTTACAACAAAAAATAGAGGAATTTCAGCATTTCTTTTTGTGGTTTTCCAATGGTATTCATATATTAGATTCGAGGTAATCACTTTCGAGACACGACCGAACTCATTAATTGTATGGGCAGCACTCCCATTAAGGATTTGAATTTGAGTTCGTCATATTGAAGATATTAGCTTCTTCCAGTAGACCAATGAGGCAATCACTTGTTGATGGAAACTTTAACATGATGAGCCATAATCTTTTAAAGATTCATGCAATGTATGATTAACGAGTCTAGTTCAGTAATCAATCAAAGGATTCAGATACAAGTTTCACTTGTTCTGATACCATACCACTTGTTGATCTTAAGTGGTTCAAGTGATCCTAAGAAGTCCATTACATTCCCAGTTCCATCCGATTTAAAAATAAATAAATTGTTGTTAAGTTAGATTATAGTTTTCATTCCACTTTATACCCCAGAATTAGGCCAATTTATCATCTTGCACCCTCAAAAATTGATTATTTCACATTGCACCCTCAAAACATCCTAATGACTCCACTTGCACCTCAACATCTTCAACCGCCTTAATGTCTTGGAAAGATTATTTCGAACTGTTGAGCAAGTGGATGTTTGGTATTTAAGAAAAAAAATCCTCTATTTTCTATTGAACACACCATTTTTCTAAGTGTTCCTTTTGACTTTTCTCCAAGAATTATTAGAAATAATATGTTATGATTAATTGGGAAATAAATGTTCTGCTTCTCTTCAATTAACTTATTTGATCGAGAAATGTGAAAATTGAAAAGTTTTTTTTTTTTTTTTTTCTCTGCCCTAGTTTTTTTTCTCTCTTTTGAAAAAATTAAAACTTAGGGTTTGTTCCTGTCGGCGGCGCCTCTTGGCAGTTCGGCCCTTCCACCCCGGCCTTTTGTGCCGTTCTCTTCATCAGTTTTTACTGCACCACTACTTTCCCCTTTTTTCCTCTTTTGAGGAGATGTCAAGCTTTGTTTTGTTTTTCAAAACTCCACCCTTTCCTCTTCTGTTTTCTCAAAACCTTCACTCCTCTAACTCCTATGAACCGTGTTCAATCGCCCCTTCAACTCCTTTGCAAGAGTCATTTTCATCCACAAATTTTGCATCTACCCATTTTGAGAGACCCTGGGCTCGCCTAACTGCCCTTCCGCCGCCTCCACCAGATCCGCCGCCTCCACCAGATCCGCCGTCGCCACCACTAGATCCGGCTCATCCACCGCCGCCATCTCCACCACCACCTCCTGATCCGTCCCTTCCACTTTTTGATTTGAGCAATCGTTTTGTGTCTCTGGGTAGAGGTCCTTCGGACCTGTGTTCATGGAGTTTGACGAATCTGCTTGTTTATTTTATTGCTATATGTATTATGTTATATGTCTTTTTGCTTCCTAGTTCTTATTTATTTCTGTTGCTTTTATGTTTTGTTATGTTTGGAAGGTGGAAGAATATTTTGATGTTTCTTTGCCTTGGTAGCCCTCTTGATCTGGTTGTGCCCAAGTCTTTTGGTTGGGATGTCATTTGGAGTTACGCGGCTCTCAAATCTTGTTTGATTCCCTTGTTTCGGGAACCCCGGATGAATGTATTTTTGTTCGATTTTTGTTTTGTTCACTTTGTTATGCTTACCTTTGTTGGTTTGTTTGTGATGAAATCATGTAATCGGGAGGATGCTTTATGCAAAAATCTCAGTTCTGATTTGCCCTTGATGAAGTTTCAGTGGTTTTCTTCCAAGTCCGGAAAACGTTCAGTTTACTCAAGCTCAAGCTCGAGTGATTGTTTGATCTTCTTCAACCGTTTTAATTCCATGTTTTTACTCTTGTTTGTTGGTTTAGTTTGTAATTGGGTTGTTATCTCTTTGTTTCTTTTGGAGTTTGTGTTGTTTGTTGTAATTTTTTCGTTTGCTTTCGTAGTTGTAATCTCTACTTAGTTTCATTAATGAAATATTTTACTTATCAAAAAAAAATAACTTATTTGATCAAGTAACATATTGTTCTCAGCAAATGACCACCAAACATCTGCCTCAATAGGTCGACCAATAAAAAAACAATAACCCGCCAGTTTTAAGTACCAAATATAATTATCACAAGGCCAACCCCATGCTATATAAGCTCTATGGTCCAACAATTTAGGTTGTAAATTTTATCTTATAGCTACTAATCTTATGCTTTAAACTATGCTACAATATGTTACTTAAAAGAAACATATTGACATAATTGTTAATGACATAACTATGCTACAAAACCAATCCGTTTATCTCACCTGTAATGACATAACTGTTAGTAAACGAGTTCAAAGTGTTAAAAAAGAACAACAGATCAAATATATCAATGAAGATATGAAGAACAACTCTAGTTAATCTTTATAGACTATAATATTCAAGAAATAATACAATGTATATAACTTTAAAAAAAAATTCCAATACTTACTAAAGATCTAATTTTCAATATTTCATATTCTTTCTCTTCAGTTTATGCATAATTGGATCAATATGGGGTAGTGAATTCTTGACTCTTCCCATTTAATGACACCAGATCAAAAAATCGGGATTTGGAAACTCGAGCTTTTTCCTTCCAGCTCATATCTTTCTCCATCAAATCTTATCTTAGTAGTTTTCTTTATTTATGCTATTGAACTTGGGGTAATCCTGATGAAAGAGTCAAGGCTTCTAATACGGGTTCGGTTTCCTCATTAGCAGATTCCATACGATAAGATTTACAACTGAAGTAAAAAACCGAGCTCATCATTGAGTCGATTAGCATCACAAATGAATACATTACAACCAAAAGGGGTCCTTCCCATATTCTAGAAGATCCATCTCCATAACTCAAAGTCTTGACCCTATGCTCAAACAAACCTTCCACAAACGCCATTCCTATAGTCGAACCAAGAAATATTAAGAGCCCAACTTGAGTTTGACCTTTAATCAATGAACTAGACCTTAACAATGCTTGCGGGCCAGAAACATCCTCAAGAACAGAGATCACAATAGCAATGTTACAGATGATAATCGCGTTTGCTAAAATGATCGAGAATATCAATCCCACTACCATTGCAGGATAAAGAATTAAATCCGGTGGGAAACCCATAATCGAGAAAACGGTGCTTACTATCATTAAAAGCAGAAGAAACAACATGAGGCAACCAGAGATGACACCACATACCCACAAGTAGGTGAACACAATCCTTTTCCAAATCTTTGTAATAATGACGTAAAATTTGGAGGAATCGAACTTCCTTTTCGAATAAGTACAATCAACAGAGTAAACCACAGCAGCCTTGGACAAAAGGGAAAGGGTCAGAAACAAAGGGAAGCACATTATAGCTGAAACTGTCATTTCCGAAAACTTGTGGCAAGAGTGTTTGATAAAAGGCATGAGAGGAAGACCAGTGGATCTTGCAACAAGTAATAGCCTTATTGTTAGTCTCTTTACAAGAGACTGATCGACCAATACATTGGACAAAATTACAGCTGAAACTGGACAAATTAACACTGCTGCAATTGCCATAAACCCAGCTGAATTATACCGAAGGATCCTAACTGTTTCTCTCAAAATTTCCAAAGCACTCAATGAATGGAAATTATGATGATGATGATCGGATCCAATGTTAAACGACGACGACTCAACCGTTTCCAATTCGAGATCTGGGGTTTCGTTTTCTTCATCATTCTCACTGTTTAATGGATTTGAATTTGTGTGTCTTGGACTCGGCCCGGTCGACACTTCCATATCTCAATTAATCAAAAAATGAAAGAAAGAAAAAACAAATACCCAAAGAAAATGATAAAATATAAAAAGGAAAAAGCTATCACATCACATTATGAAACCATTAAAGATTAACAGTAAGCATTCATTCAAAATCATACCTCCATAAAAAGGAAAATATTGCACATGAGGGGTGAGGGGAGGTCACGAGTAAAGGACATCAATCATGGAGAAAACGAGTTGGGGGATCTGTGATTATTGAATTTTGGAAATCTAGAGAGGTTCTTTTCTTTTCTTTTCTTTTGCAGTTTTGTAAGGCTAATGAGCTGTCAGCTATGCATATTTTTATGAAAAAAAAAATAGATGCAAATTTCAAAAAAATAAAAAAAATATTTTAATGTTATTATATAACTGAAAATGGAGATTGGCTTTTAAAATTACAACTGCATATGAAATTCAGAAAACATTTGTATACTTATTGTTGTAATGCAAAATCTCAATTAAATTTTTTTGTCGGTTATTTCTGAATATTTAAGTTCTAAATTAAAAAAGGGAAAATCCCACTTTCCCCCCTATCCTTTAGGTCTTTTTGCACTCTCCCCCATATCCTTTGAAAGTTCGCAGTTACCCACCCAACCTTTCTTAAAAGTTGCAGATTACCCCCTGAGGCCATTAAAGATGTTATATTATGTCCAGATTCTCTCATGTGCCAGTCACATGCAACTTATCAAGGGCAAAATAGTCGTTTCAGTCAGAAAATTGATAAAAGTTATAACATCAAATCCCCTGTGATTTTCCAGCAAAGTTCACCCACAATTTGTCTCTCCTCAATTTCTTCTCCTCAATTAGGGCTCACAAGGAACAAAATAATTTTCAAAAGTTGGCGACAATTGTGGAAATCATTTAACAAAATAAATAAAAATTTGTTGACTGATCTTAAACAAGGGAGGAGATACACTTCATGTGTTCGGTTCGGCTAAATTTCATGTCTGGGTTTCATCCACCGGTGCCTGTACAAACATATAAGCTCTTGAAGTCTATTACATACATATAAGCTCTTGAAGTCTATTAATACATCACAGCTGTGCTTGAGGGTTAAATTTTCTTAATTGAATATTTGCTCATGAGAAGAATTAGTTTAGTTATTAAAAGAGATTTAAAATTTAACTGTGAAGAAGTCACATTTTTATAGGAATTGAAAGAGTTGTGAATTTTATTTTCTCTTTTCTTTCTACATAATCCAGTGAGCATTCCAAGGGAAGTGTCATCGGAATAATTTTCCAGCCCATTTTTGGTCGTATTAAGACTTAAGAGGCTCACAAATTTGCTCTTTCAAATTCCTAGGTTCTAGCTGTATTAGATTTGAGGGAAAATGGAGTAACAGTTGAATCTTATGTTTGAGAAATTCAATCTCTTGCAAGGACTATTTTGCCCTTGATAAGTTGCATGTGACTGGCACATGAGAGAATCTGGACGGAATATGCCATCTTTAATGGCCTCAGGGGGTAATCTGCGACTTTTAAGAAAGGTTGGGTGGGTAACTGCGAACTTTCAAAGGATAGGGGGGAAAGTGCAAAAAGGTCTAAAGGTTAGGGGGGAAAGTGGGATTTTCCCATTAAAAAACTTCGATTTTTCTTTCTTATACGTATTATGTAAGGTCCCTCATATTTTTAATGTTGCGTTGAAAACTTATAAAAGTGCGCATTCAAATCCTAATATTTTCTATAATATCCATCATGTTCCTTAAGGGATCTAGTAAAGTAATACTCCTTTTATCCCTTAAATTTGATTATCTTGCTATATAGTCAATTGGTCAACTTAAATGGTTTTTGGATTAACATTACAAATAATTTGGTAATAAATAATAATATATTTCAACAACTCTTGTATAATTTTAATTGATAAAATCTATTTTTATTATACATTCATATACCCTTATTGCATTTTTCGCCCTGAATTTATATTTTGCACTTTCTCCCCTAAACTCTTTTGTTGGAAAAGTATTCGAAAAAAAGTTTTGGGGAAAAATGCAATATTAATGTAAGTTCATGGTGGATAGTGAACTCCGTGGCCGAAAAAGTGCTCAAAAAATAGTTATGGGAGAAAGTGCAATATGAATGAAAATTCATGGTAACACAGTGAAAATAATTAAAGTTTAGGGTGACAGTGCAAGTTGACTGTAAGTTTATGGAGAAAGGTACCCACTTAGGGTGTGTTTGCAATCTCTATTGAAAAAATTGAAATTGGAGATTGTGTGTTAAGTTCAAGATAATCACTCATAAAAATAAGTTGGGAGTGTTTGCAAATTCACTATAAATGAGACTTAAAGCACTTTGAGTAGTGTTTGAGACAAAAGATATGTGTTCAACTTATTTTTATGATTTCCTATGAAATGTCTTATTTACCCTCATTAAAGTAACAACTTTTGCCTTAGTTTAAAATCTTATATGTATATAATTATATGTATTGAAAATTTGATATTTACACTATATAGTTTATTATAAAGTTGTTATTAAATTATGATTTTGGATTATTGTGCCATGTGTTTCTAGCACACATCAAGATTAACAAGAAAACTTGTTAATGACAATTAAAAAATTATTGTTGTACATTAAAAAGAAAAATGAGAAAGAAGACGTTTTATTATGTTATAAAATGACCAGGGCTATTTCGGAACATTGAATAATTCATGAGGACAAATTTGTCTCAAATTTTAGAAATCAGCTTCTCATTAATTATAAATGTGCCATCCAACTAGAGAAGTTGCTCAAGACATGTATATATATGCTTTTGAAGTAGGATTTCAAATTATACTAGTAAAAATATAGATATATAGACCTAGAGTTAATGCCAATTAACCTCCTGTTAAATGCATAATATTCAATTTATTCCCTTTTGATTTGAAAAAGAGCACTTTATCCCAATGTAAAAATTTAAAAAAAAAACAATTTATCTCCTTCAGCCGGATAGTGTAACTCACTTGTCGAAATTGTCATATTTATCATAACACAACCGATATATTGCTACATATATCTTAATATAGGAGGTAAACTGCGACATTATCACAATACCCTCAAGTGCAACATATAAACGTGTCAGGAAGACAGTGTGAAATTTTTATAATATTATAGGAGGCAAAATGCTATTTTCAAATTACTGGGAAATAAATTGAATATTATTAATATCACAGAGGTAAATTGCCATTAACTTTCTAGAACTAATTGGATAAACAAGAGCTGAATATATAAATATATTTCCATGTTTTAATTGTTTAAAACAAATAATTATAATGAACTTACTGTGCACTTCACGCATTGGAACGAACTGAACAATGTCTCTTGTAGCTATTCTTCCTGTTGAACTCTCTAGTCGACATCCATTGTCAGCATCAAGGATCTGGTGTCACAAAATTAAACCCAAAACAAATTAAACGAGTGAATTTATTTAATTTTGGATTTATAAGATAATTGTAAGTGACTTGGTATTATTTAAACTAGGGGTACCATTTTGGTCAGACCCATAATCCAATCACGACTCGGGTCGAATCAATCCCTTTTTTATGTCTATCCATTTTGGACCAAACCGATTCAATTTTAGCCTTTTAGTATATTTTTCAAAGAATAGTTAGATTGAGTATTGGATTTCCATCTAAATCCCAATCTAAATCAATTCGCGGTCCAATATTCAGTCTAATTTGGATCGGATCCACATATATTTGGATTCAATACCATTTCCATTTGCCACCCCAAAATAATTAAACTTTTTTTTTATATGTAAAAATGCATTATATTATAATTATGACATTCTTCCTAGAAAAAAGTCTTAATAAAGACATATATATACCTCCATTGCTTTGAAATCCGCATTACCAACTCCAACAATAAGGATTGAGAGCGGCAAATCGGATGCTTTAACTAAGGCATCCATGGTTTCTTGAAGATTAGAGACTACACCATCCTACAATATGTAACAAGTAATTAATTAAATAAAAACTAAGTATATATTAAAATATGGCATGTAGAATAAAAGCATGAATTTAATTTACCGTTATAATCAATAGGACATAATACTTGGCCTCATTGCAAAAAACAGAATGACTAGCAATATTTGCAGCCTTATTTATAACTTGACCAAAGAGTGTTGGCCCATGAAGTGTCACATTGTGTAAAGCACTTGTATATGCACTCATAATACCTTCCACACCTACAACCTATTAAAAAATCAAAAAAGAGAAAAATAAAATAAGTTTGAATCATTAATATCATTGATAATATGGTAATTAATCTTTTAATTGTACCTATGTAACATACAACAGAAGAGAAATAACTAAAATGAAATTAAGTTGATAAATTACCTCAAAATCGGATGGGCTTCCATTCAAATTAAAACAATGAGATATTGAGCCATTAGGTGTTCTTCCACCAAATCCCCAAGCAGGAAACTTTCTATCTGAATCATAAAATTGTATGACTTCCCCAACTTCCATTATGGCCTAGCATGCATGATTATTTTTTTAATTAGCATATGAATCATAATCGAAATTAAAGTAAAAAACCAAATACATAGATACAATTTTGTCACAAAATCTACAATTTTTTTCAAAAGGAAACATACACAACATAAAATTTAGAAACTTGTAATAATTACGTGATGTGTAATATAAAGATCCTGATCCATTTTTAGGCTTGTCAACATAATTGGACCATAGTCAACTATTCAAAATGCTTAATCCCATGTTGACAGGTAGGAAAAGATCAAGTGTTTATGAAACAGTCATAAATTTATCTCACAACCAATATGGAATTGAGGTGTTACATGTAACGTCTAAAACAATTCGAGCTATACTTTAATCCAATGGTAATTACCTGTTGATAGGCATTAAGGCGATATGAAGGATCAATGTAATGTAGAGAATTTGGACTTGTTGGATTTCCGTTAGAAGCTGGACAAATTTCAACATGTATGGATTAATTGATTAGAACTTCTAATTTTTTTTTAATAAAAACCAATAGCGTGGAAGAAATTTAAATTTGAAATAGTCGGCTACATACCCGTAAAATCAACAGCAACCATAAAATTAAGTTCAAATCCACTTGAAATATAGTCTAGGAAGCTATAGACTTGTTTCTCAACAAATTTGTCAACAAAAATCCTTCCTTTCAAAACCTAAATAAGACATGTTTAAGATTAGAAACGTCACAAAAAAAAAAAAAAAAAAAATCCTAAAATATTTGAAGACCAAGATAAAATGAAGGATAGTGTCGAACCTTTTCACGATTGCCCGGGAAACTCAAATTTGCACCGGATTTAGTTTGATAAAGGGTTTCCAGTTCTGCTACTGATTTTTGTATTTTTCTGATTCAAAAAAGTTTTTCAATGCATTATTATTAACAAAGACTAAAGGAAAAGGAATAATAAAATATAATGTAAATAATATAAATGGTAGGAGCTTTCATTGATATATTCAATAAACAAAATAGTACTCAATTTAACGAGAAAACGAGTTAATGGTAATTTATTCCCCCTGTGATATTCATAATATTCAATTTACCTTCATGTATTTTAAAAAGAGCACTTTACTCCCATGCAATTTTATAAAAGTTTCACACCGCCTCCCTGATATTTTTATATGTGGCACTTTACCCCCTGTGTTAAGATAATATGGCAATTTACCCCCATGTATTATGATAAATGTGGTAATTTACCCCTGTGTTATGATAAATGTTGCAATTTACACCCCCCCTATGTTACAAAATACTTTTCATGCCCACTTTCAATTTCAACAAGCGAGTTACACTCTCCGGCTAACTGCTTCTTTAAAATTTTCACAAGGGGGTAAATTGCACTTTTCCAAATTACACGGGGATAAATTAAATATTATGAATATCACATGGGAGTAAATTGCCATTAACTCACAAGAAAACTAATGAATAAAAGAAGGCTTATATAGTAGATACCCGATTAGCTGATGATTTCCGCTACTATTGAAATCAAAGCACTCAATCAACAATGGATTCTCCTGCAAATAAAATGAAAGAAAATATGAGTTCTAATTCATCTTTTCATTTACAAAATAAATATTATTCCAAAAGCAAAAAGTTCTAGATATCATATTATCAATTAAGGATACAATTGCAGATATATCAGTAACATAACAAGCATAATAATGGTAGACAAAAAAAATTTAAAATTTTAGCATGTTCATTAAAAACTTTGATTAGAAGCATTTCAATTGTGAAAGATATATATATATAGCTAGATACCGAAACTTTACCTTGCTCACGAATTGTTGCATGGTTAGACAAACGGGTTTCCAAGATGGATTCAAGTTGTTGTTCACGACTTCTGTTTTGCAAATCGGAATAAAACCTCCCGTCTCAACATTCCTCGATATTTTTAGGAAAGGATCCTGAAAATTTAGGTATACAAACATTAGGATATATTTTTCCTTTTCTCAAAATACATCTAAACGCCAAGAATCGTGTCTCGAACGACACTTACACTTTTAGAAAACAAATCCTTGTTATCTAAATCCGAACAACGAAATGTCATCTCTACAACATTCTTTGAAGCAACACATTCCTCCGCACGGATTGTAAGTGTCCCCAAGTTACCACGTCCACGACCATTATGAATGTTCAAAGTCAAAGTTCGATTTTGTTTTGTCACAATCTGTCATGTATATTTGACATAGGACATGTTAATGTTGCATGAATAATTCAAAATTAATTGGTAATTGAGTTGCAAACACACCCTTAATGTGCACAACCTGCCTCAAGAGAAAAAAAAAAAAAAAACAATAACGTGGTTTTGTCTTTTGAGCTAAAGTCGCTAAATTTGGTCTACACACGATTTAAAATTTCCAGCTTTAATTAAAAAGACCGATTAGTCTCCTCACGCCATTATAATTACATCCGAGGCTCCAACGCAAAGGATAAATCCGGACGCCCTAAAAGCTCAAAGTTAGGGTTCATATTTTGTTTTTGCTGAAATCAAATTGCATATATAATTTCTAATTCCATTTTCTCTCGAAAATCTGTTACTTACCATATATTTTTTGTATATAGCTTTAAATTATTCAATAGCGTCTGCTTGATTTCAAAAGTTTTAGGTGTAATCTTCATACCTAATAATGCTGAACTTTTCTGTATATTTCTAAGTCTGAAATGGCTTGGTGGGAAGGCGTTGATGAAACTCGCATTCTCATTGCGCCAGGTATCTTCTTACCTAATAATGCTTAACTATTCTGTTTATTTCTAATTTTCATTTTGGATGTGAATGCTCTTACCAGTGTGTTAGAAGTTAAGGGCTATACTACTAAACCTAAAAGGAATTTTTTAATCGAGATTCGAGTTTCATTTTGAGAATAATATAGTGAATTTCTAAGTTTCGATTTTTTTTCTATGGTATGAAAAATAGAATTTTGGCATCTACCTATACATACTTGTCAGATTTTGACATTTGTTCATTGGACTGTATTGAGGTTACTGAACGACAGGATTCATAATCCCTCTCATATGAATGACTAGGTTTGGTCCATACTTCTCCCCTAATTTCATAGTCAGAGATGAGTCAATGATCTTTGTTGTTCTGTTAAAGATGTACAAAGACATAATTATGAAGTTATTTGCTAAAAGATGAGCTACATTGATTGCCACCAAGCTAATATACATAGTACTATAGGAGAGCAGTGGCACTGTGGCAGTACCGGGTTCTGCGGAAGCATTGGTCGTCTTGCGTAAATGCATTTGGACCCCGTATACAATAATGTGAAACTATGTACTTTAGAATTAGGATTGAAAATCAAACCAGGCTACTCGACTTGAGCTTGTTCAATAAAAGCTCGTTTGAGTTCAGTTCGTTATACATATCAATCAAGTTTGAGTAGCATTTTTTGAAGCGCTCAACTCGATAATCTAAAAAAATGACATAACATAAGTGAAAATATCGAGTTACTCTATACTTGACTCAAGCTCCTTCAATAAAAGCGTGTTCGAGCTTGATTCGTTTAACTTAAACAAAGCCCAAACACAACTTCAAGCCTGATAAAAATTCAAACCAAGCTTGAAAAAATTGAGTTCGACACTACCGAATTGTTTACACCCCTATATAGAATTCATTACCATGGTACACTGTAACAAGTCACAAATTATACAAGTACGATAAAAAATACTGCATTCTGTCATCAGTTTAATAAAGGAAAAAGTTACACTGGCATAATATAATCAAATTCAGAATACATGTTTGTTTATTTGTCACTGTCTATATCAGTAAGTGTTCTAGTTACAGGTTGTGCCATCTTTACACTACTTATTTATCTCTTGTATTTCATTGCATATGTCCATGATGCTCTATTCGTCTTCCCATTTGTGAAATTTTTAAGTAATCAACCTTTCAGTTTTTCATGACTAGAGTGATCTATTGATATTCATTTGGTTAGATGGTTCAAAAAATTCCTTAAGCTTATGATTTCAGATCCTTCTACTAGTGGGAAACACGTCGGTCATTTCCTATCACTACGGCATCCCAAAACAGGTAAGTTTTGTTCATATATCAAAATATCATCATTATTTAGGTTTAATAAAGTTGCTGTTACTTTCATACTATACTATATTTTTTCTTCCTTCTCCCCAAAATGGAAAATAAAATTTCCAACAAATTTCTCACAATTTCAAGGCTTTCTGGATTATAAGGCTTTGATATGCTTTACTTCAGGCTTTTGTTATCGCATCATCGGTATAATTTTTTAGCACTGAACAGTTGAGTTACTCTGTTTAATCTAATTATCAAGTTATCCTGACAATTTCTTTATGTTACAGGAAATACAACATGCTACCTCTATTGTGACGGAGTTCTTCAAGAACTTCATTGGTTTAAGCAATCCTATGGGTCCTGGTTCCTTGGGGATTATGTTTGTGAAGGTAAAGATTGACAGATTTTAAATGAAGGTAACTTATGTGCATGACAGTGTGTCCCGCCACATGATTAACGGGCATCTTTGCTCGGTATATGCCAATCTCCAAACGGAAGCTTCTTTGAGTTTTCTGTACCCTTATCACAGTGTCTTGATATACTGAATCCCAGTGGTGCCTAAACATTTTCTCATTTAGTTATTGGTTTGCCCCCAAACAGATGGTCGCTTGTATACTGCCACTCCAGTTGATCCTGTCTTCATTCTTCTGCCAATCTTTGAGGAAGCACGAATGAAGGTTTGCTGTCATTATTTGTTCTAGTTGTGAGTTGGGAAAGACCCTTCTGAAGTTTTCAGCAAGAGATTTTAGCTTATATTAATTTCTAGCTGTTAAATTGTGAACGAGAAAGCATATATAAAATTCAATTGTGTTCTGCAAATCTATATTCATGATTTGAACTCTCTTAGGTTTTTTTTTTTTTTTGTCTTTTGTACCTCTCCCCACAGTGAAGTGCAAAAGTGGGAGTGGGTGCCGCTTTCTTTTTCTCGTTGATTATTACTGGCTGATCATTGTAATAATTTATGCAGAAAGGGAATGATCCAGGGAAGTTTAGGCAACTTGATGAGATAATTTATATTCATGGATATCCTGGATATCAATTTTTGTCATCCATCGCAGAGAAGACTATGCAAGTAGTTTGTGATCTTAAAGGTAGTCCACTTAATTTCCTTGTAAATGTATTTTTGGCAATGTTACATACTAAAATACAAAGGACTTGGGTATTTATTCAGTTTGTTTTTTAGTTATTACTGATATATGAGAAACAAAGTAAGGGTTGTATACTATTATTGGCACTTTAATGACCTGTATTGAACACTTTACCCACAAGTGTTCATGCCCATGCTTTGTGTATATATGAATTCATGATACTCTAATTTTGACTTGAACTTGACATTTTCAATGATATTTCTTGGTGTAATCTATAGAATGATCCAAATGTGGTACTTCCCTTTTAACTAAAGGTTAAAAGAACATTTTATACATCAATGTGGAAGACAATGTTGTGTTGACAAATTGGACCTGAAATGCATGGGGGATCACGTACGCTGCCTGGACTTCAATGGTTAAAGGCGAGGGGCATCTGCTGGGTAGGGGAGTGTAAATGGTGGGGTGGCTTACATTTTTTTTCTTCCATTTTCTAAAGTTTATGAGGCTTCATCATCGTTTTCATGAAAATGATAACTTAATAGGAAACCGTCCAGTGGGTATTGATTTGACATCCATGGAGAATGATTAGCTACCAATTAGAGCATTTTCTGAAAACTAATGTAACTTTTGTCATTTTTGGTAAAACTCAAGTATCAGACTGCATTTTACCTTATTCATAAACTTGAAACAAAACTGCTTTCCTTTCCTTTTTCTTTGAACAGAAGTTGGAGCAACCAAATTTTTTAGGCTGAATGACTTGAAGGTACAGAATTGGTTGTGCTATAAGGTTAGTCTTAATCTCCTTTCCCTTAACTTGTGCTACCTATTAAATTTGTAAATTAATGAATTTTGTTGTTAGGACTGCCAATTCATTATTTTGCTTAAATATGAAAGATTACGTTTGAATAATGAAATTCCTCAACATCTGATGTCACGAAAGGAAGTTATTTTTTATCTGAATCAAGAGATGGTGTTAATTATGCCATGAATATTTTTTACGCATGCATGTAAAAATGGTAAATATGGTATCTTGTCCAAATATTCTAAGAAATGCTGGAGTAATTTCAACAAAGACGTGCACTTTTTCTGGAAGTAACCGTGTTTTTTGGTTACTTGTGAATCTACTTAAACTCATGTCTTGATCCATTTCTAATTCAACCCCTCAAAATCCCCTTTTCTTTTCCGGCTCCTAGCACCTCCTTCCTCCTTTATTGTACTTCTTTTAATTTATTATTAACAAATTCCAGGTACGGCAATTGAAGCAGACACTACCAACATTGGGTAACAATTACGCCGCTCGTGATGAGAAAGATACACGTATGTTCTATTGAATAAATTTTGGCACCTCCCTTCTCTTTCCAAATGTTTGAATTGGTCATTGTTTATCTCCTGAACTCTTAAATATCTTTTTTTAGACAGAAGGTCGTGAAATGCTTTAAGTGTGAATAGCTTGCGGTATAGGATATGCACATTGAATTTCTATCAATGAGTAGGCAGAATGGTTAAGGTTATGTATTTATTAGTTAAAACCTTCCCAAAACCATTTTCATTCTTGTTCGACTATTTATAAGCTCAACCATTTTACTTTTTTTTTTTTTTTTTTGGTTTCCCAAGGGTTTAATCCCTTTCGAGGCGGGTTGGGCACATTAAGCGGGTACCTCTCCCAACAAGGATTCGAACCTGAGTCCGCTACTTTGTAGTGACTAGTCCCTTCCACTAGAGATTTATAACGTGTATATATATATATAGTTACACCATCTCATAAACCATCTAAGTTGTATCTTGTTCAACAGTTAAATACTTTGTTGGGTAAGCCTCAACATGTTATTTCCCTTTTCGTGTGGACTAATTAACTTTTGTTTTATGGCTTAGTAATTGATGCAGTATCAATAGTGGGAGAGTACTTAAAGGAAGAGACTTGGCTGAGGCTCTTGTGCGAAAAATTAAAGTAATGTATTTGCTCTTGAGCCAGTAAACACCATATTTTCTTCTTCTTACATATAGTTTATCCTTTTAAGAAGGACAGTAATTTGCAAACCACCTTTATCCAACAGCCCATTTGAATGCTAACAAGGCCTTTTTTTATTTGGAGATCAATGTAAAAATTTCTCATGTTTCAAAACGATTATAATTAAATACTTTTAAATTATAGCAGATTAGTCTACCTTTTATCTCATTGCCGTGAAGTAGAGGTGCAAATAGCTTCATACCATCTTGTCATCTTCCCCATAATTGGAACAAGACACTTAATTAACCGTTAATGGACTTCTTATTCATGCTTAAATCTGCAATTTTGGACTTTTCACATTTAAAATTAAGATTTTTAAAATTGCATTTGCAGATTAAACTTGCAAGACATGACAAAAGCTCCAGATAAAATACTTTCACCACCTTCCACAGGAAATGATGTTGCATCATTTCATCCAGTACAGGTACATATTACACTTGCAATTTGTTTCATGTATATAAGTGAGTACGTAGAGACTGTTGTTTCCTTACTGCATTCATAGTTATGGCCTATGAGGAGTCTGAGATTTGTGTTCGAGATTTTTTTTTTAAGTTTCTAGTGGTAAGATGCATTCTCTGAGACTAAAATATAACCATACGGGATAAATCCATCCACCTTTCCTCTAGCCATAGGAGAGAGGTCTATGTAATTTTCGAAACTAGAGGGAAGGTAAATGTAATAACCGTATATGTTTTCTCTTTTTCTGTCTTCCTATTGCCTTTCTTGACAAAGAATGTTCAGTGTTTGTACCTGGAGATATAAACACTATGTGCCCTTGTGTGTGTGTGTGAGTGTGAGTGACTTACATTTCCCTTTCTCTTTCTCTCTCTCCCTCTCTCTCAGGAGAATAATGGGACAGATAAGAAAGCCACCCGGATCACAAGGCAAAGTAAGAAGGCCAAAGTCGAAAACAATTCACATAATATCAAGGACATGTTCAGCCGAGCTACTAGAAATCGAAAATGAAAGTTTTAATCATGACTTCATATGGTATTTATGTATGTATTTTAGTAAAAACTTTGCTACAAGCCTACATCTTTTCACAACTACCATTGTTGTACTATTATTTGATAAGTATCCTTTTTTTTTAATGTTATATTACTCTTGCAACTGCTGGATTGTATAATGTTAATCAATGAATCGAAAGAACGACTTTGTTTGGTTACTATCAGTGTAATTTTGTGATTTTGTGTGGTTCTTGTAACTACTGGATCATATTGTTCATCAATGAAACCCAAGAATGGATTTGTCTTGTAACTTTTACATTGTAAATTTGTCTGTCCTATACGTACTGAATTATCATTCATCATAGATTTGAATGTCAGGTTTTACGATATATTTGAAAATTCAAAGTATAATTTGAATTGAGTTTAGATGTTAAGTTTTAGGTTTTATTACTCAAATCAATCAATGTTTTTTTTATAAATTTAAGGTTTTATTAAATTTGACGATGGGTCTAAACTTGATATGAAATTGGATAAAACATAAATCTGAGTTTTTTATTTTTATTTTTGTCTTGATCGGGCAAGACTTATGCAGTCCCAGTCCGATAAGAGACAAATATTGGCTTGAAACTCTTCCTTCGAATATGTGGCTTAATATCAAATGCAATTTATTTTTGGCTAAACAATCATTCAATTATTCAAATAAGACATGCTTTTGAGATAAAATTGCAAAGTTAAAATTACTTTAATTATAAAAGTCATTAAAAATGTATTTTTCCCAATTAAAAATTAAAGCAAAATAAGAATATAATACTGTAGTATAATCGAATACTATAATACTGTAGCTGTTATTGAAGTGCAACGTTGCATACATGGTCCCAAACGTATCTTTCACTGTCGCCTGCTTGCTTTCATCATCAACACCACCCCCTCCCTCCCTCTTTACCCAATTTCCGATTCACCATAGATACAACAGGATTATGAGGTACGGACCCTTTCTTTAGTTAATCTATTTAAAGGGTTTTGAGATTTTTCCTTTTTTAGATTTAAAATTGGTATTTCTGTTTGATTCGGGAGTAAATATTTGATCTGAACAGTTGCAATGTCATTGTTCTTTGTGAATTATTTATGCTTACATTGTGATTCTGTATGGGCAAAATTTACAGCTTTTGGTTCTAATTGCTTTCATTTGATCTGATTTTATTAGGATTTTTTCTTCGAATTATTGGTAATAGTCCATTTTCTACTGTATTTTATAGAAAATAGATATACTATTATATTAATAAATTATACTCTTGGGCTTTAGGATTTTGTTTTAGATGAAATTGATCTTGGCTTTTCCCAAGAAACTTGGTAAAGGCATAATTGAGAAGAAAGGTACGGTGAAACAGGGCCGGCTCTAAAGCTAGGCAATTTAGGCCCTCGCCTAGGGCCCCGACTATAGAGGGGCCTCAATTATTTTTTTTGTTAATGTAAATGTATCTCAATTTTTTTTTTGGATCAAATAAGATGTAAGAATGGAAATTTTCAAATAAGGTCTTACCCTATTTATATAACCACATTCTTAAACAGATGGTGAAAATCAACTTGATCTAGTGGCTAAAACTGATGCTCTAGAGACTTTTCATATATACTTGTCTATAATGTTTTACTTCATAATCTAGAACCATGTATATACAAAAAGAATGTCCTAGATATATTTATGGGCTAAATATTTCTGCTCTGTCTGCCCCCCTTTACCTGCATCATATTATATTAACATTAATGCCTCATGTATTGGTTAAGATGCGTTGGACAATGATCGTAGCGCGACATTAAAATAGATTTAACCTATCAAATTAACTTTTCGATTAACATTACACACTCTATTGAAATTCTCCTTGTGTTTGTTATGTAAGCTTTGTTGATCTAATTTATGTAAAAATGATTATTTCATATTATTGGTGTCAAATAATAAAGATTACTCCATCCGTTTTTTTTTTATTTATCGTTTAGAATTTCAATGTAGAGTTAATTTTTTATACAAATTTTACCCTTCTTATTAATGCTATGATTATTTGATTAAAAGGGTGTTTTGGGACTTTTACTTAAAAAAGTGGCTATTTATTATAATTCTTAATCCATGTTCAATCCTCCAAAGCGAATAAAAAAATGGAGGGAGAATATGCTAATTGATAATACAAGTGTTTTTGTTTTATTGTGTCTTAGTATTTTGAAAAACAATATATTATAATATTGTTGTTTTGCATTAGTAAATAAAATTTAGAATTTGATGTAACTTAGATTCAACGAGTTTGAATCAAACTACAATTTTTAATATTAATTTATTACAAAGAATACTCAAACTACATACACGTCTCGGTTTTTTTTGTAGCGGACCGAACCGTTTGATAATCGAACCAAATAGTTCGGTTTGACGTACTGTACAAATTTTGAAATTACCGCGTCAGATAGATACCAAAAATTGATATGGTTCAATTATATTGAATGCAACGATAACAATCCCCTAATATTAGTATTGTGTACGATCCGGTAAACCGTATACCGATCTGAAATCTTGGTTTAGTATACGGAATGAGCTTCATTACCTAACCATTATAAATTTCGATTTTCGCTATTATCGATAGATTTACCTTTCCTTACCGAACCGGACCGACCGGTATACCCATTTTTTTATTAATCCCAATTCGTAAAGGGTAAAGACAGCGTTCCGGATTTCCAATCCAAGCTTCGCTTCACTCTTCTCACTTCTTCTACGGACTGCCCTAGAGCAAAACCCAAATCTTCTCCTTCTTCAATTCAAAATCCCACCTCGCCGCCGCACCACCTACCCCCATCGCGCCTCCACCATCTCTCTCGGCCCAGGTTTGTAATTTACAGAGGTACAGTCCAAATTCTAAATGCCCAATTTTATTCTTTTTCTGATTTTCTCTTAATAAATTGGGTTCTAATTGCATTTAAAACCCAAAACTTGAATGATGCTAAAGTAATTTTTGGAGAGGGGACTGAGGCTAGGGGGTCTCTGATGTATTCTTTATAATTTCTATTCAACTTCATTGGATGGTTAATGGTTAGAGTGGTAGGAAGCGACAAATTATTTTTTATTCAATAATTTTTCGGTAATTTTGTACAGAATCAAATCGAACTGTACTGAATCTGTAATTTACTGAACCAAACCGATATTTTCTGTTTGGCAAACGGTACGAGATTTCAAAATACTGAACCAGCTGGTATAATGAAATTTGGTACGGTTCGGTTCGGTTTTACCATTTGCACAGCCCTACCTAAGATACTAGTGTGAGCAGAAATATTATACTTTCATATTCAATCTATTTACTGATTCTGACAAGTAAAAAATTATATTTGTTAACTTGCATTTGTTATATAACTATATTCACGATACTTGAATTTTCAACATATATATGTATATATATATATATATATATATATATATATATATTTATTTATATATATATGTATATTGCTTTTGTTAAGAGAAAGTTTAAGAATGAAATGTCATAAAAATATATTACAATTGAAACTAAAAAGTATCAGCTAATTTGTAAAAGAGGGCCCCGATTTTAAATATCGCCTAGGGCCCTGTAATATGTCAGGCCGGCCCTGCGGTGAAATATGGATTGGAGTCATTTCTCCCCTTATATGTCTTGTGTAGTATACTGCAATTTGAGTCATGATATTTTTCCGAATAATTTTGAAAAACTTGTGTTAATTTTTTTGTAATCAAAACTTACGATAGTTGATTCAAGCTTTGCTTTTCTTGATCTCTGAACAATTGCATTATCTTAAATAAGAGTATATATATTGTGCTGAATAAAGAGTTGACATAGGAAATGGGCGAGGGTGATGATCATAGTTTGAAGTCAAAGAAAATAGTCTTTTTGACTGTTGGTACAACTTGTTTCGATTCCTTGGTTAAAGCTGTTGACACTCGAGAAGTTAGACAGGCATTGTTCGAAAAAGGGTATACCCATCTTCTCATTCAAATGGGTCGTGGGTCCTATGTCCCCAAGAAGGTACATACATGAAGTTCTTGAAATTAAGTGAAACTAGTATATGCCCCGTGCTATGCACGGAATCATATTAAATTATTTTTATATAGAAATAAATTGTTAATCGAACTCTAATGGCATCAATTTTGCAGTATTCTGGAGAACTTGGACGTTCTCTATCTGTAGATTATTTCACATTCTCGTCAAGCATAGCCGAGTTCTTGAAGTCCGCGTCTCTTGTTATTAGTCATGCAGGTAATATTACATTCTCTTTCTCCCATATCAACTTTTTATATCATTGATTCTTCTACTTTGCATTCCCGTGCCCCCCCCCCCCCCCCCTATTTTGCTGTACTTCTGCGTTGGTTTCTGAATTTTGTACACAGGTTCAGGGAGCATATTTGAGGCTCTACGACTGCAGAAACCTTTGATAGTGGTAGTAAACGAGGATTTAATGGACAATCATCAAAGTGAGCTTGCAGAAGAACTGGCTGATAGAAAGCATTTATTTTGTGCTCGTCCCCAGATGCTATACGAGACCATTTCAGCTATGGATTTGGCTTCTTTAGTAGCCTATCAACCTGGTAATGCAACACCAGTGGCTAAGTTCATTGATAAGTTTTTAGGTTTCAATAATAATGAATCATGAATAATCAATTCAAATGCAGATATGTTTAATGTTACTTCTTTGATATGTAAAATTTTGCTTGTCAAATTTCAAAAGATTCCATTATGCATATACATGAAATTGATTGTATATTTGAATGAATACATTTCTTTATGGCATAAATTGCAGTATTCCAACTTTTATAGCACCTTATTTTGGAAGAAGTACAAGTAAAAGCAAAACCTTCATTTTCAACTTCTCAGTTCTCACCTGATAAAAAGAAGTAAGAAACTGAATTTTTCAACACTATCTAAAGGTTGGAAATGACTCGGGCAGGGTCGGCTTAAAGTATTTCTAATTCATCCAAGTAGTATACACACGGAATAACATATTTATAATATTATAAGTAAGGTTATCAATAATTAAATAGGAAAATATTAATAACAAAAAAAAAATTCTAAAAGATTTTAAAGGTCAATGGATAAATATTTCAGAAGAAATTGAAAGATTTTGGTAGAAACTAAGAAAACAAGAAATTATAAGCTTCATTTAGATCGAGGTTTTTGTACATAGGTATTTTAAATCTATAGCAACAAATACAAATTTAATATTGCATTCATTCATTTTTTTTTTATTAATATAAATCGAAATGACAAATTTAAAATCTATCCAGTATTAAAGTCATTTGAAATTATGTGTTTGCATGCAGCTTAAAAAATAGTTGAAAAGCTGAAACTTTAATGTCTTTACGGAAATTATTAATTCATGTAAAAGATTATTTTTGAAAAAAATAATATCATTTTAGAAAATAGAATATTATTTTGAAACAACTCAAAAAGAAAATATGAACAAAAATAAATATACGGAAGAAGTATTATATCTATTGAGTTTTTTTTTTTTTTTTTTTTTAAATAAAGTATATCTATTGACCTTGAATATAGCAACATTTACTGAAAATTAAATTAATACTATAAGAAAAATCAATTAAAATTAGAAAAAGAATAAAGGAAAGGGAAGGAGTAACCACCATTGATATTGTCATCCCAACCAAATCTAGTCTGCCGTTCTCTCTCTTTCTATCTGACCTGATCTGAGTTAATTACCTCGTCGCTCATTTGACCGCCGCCATCGTCGTGGAGATGAGCGAGGTATATGAAGGATACGAAAGGCAGTACTGTGAACTGTCTGCTAATTTATCCAGAAAATCTAACGCTGCCTCCGGTCTTCCCGATGGAGGTAAGGTACTTTTTGCATTTTTAGGGTTTTTGTATTAATTGTTGATCTCGCCATGTACGATCGAGACTTTAGTCTGTTTTCATATGTTTTTTTTTCCTATTTCCGATTATATTGAGGTTAGGGTTTAGTTTAGTTTATTTTCAAACTGAGTGATAATTTTGCTGCTAGTTTGATCAACTGAACTGAGGGGTTCGGATGGGTACAAGCATATGTTAAAAGTCCGATTCCATGAGCCTAATTCTGTGGATCCAATAACTTGTTATAGTCTTCGATTCATGGAGTTGAGCTTATTCACATGAAATTGATGAAAAATATGTCAAACATGTGCAAGTACGGGACTTCATGTCTATTTTGAACTGAATTTTAATAAGAAATTATGTGAAAAAAATATTAAGTCCTTCGAAATGAGGTGTCGGATTGATATTACAGAGAGGCACATCTGCATTTGTTATTGGGATTGGGGATAACTTTAAATTGTAATACAGTTTACATAAATCAGATGCATCTCTTCGGAAATAACAGAGGGAAGTGGAGTTCGGGTGGGGTGTGTGGGTTGAAATTGAACGATTCTGGATAATCATGTAGAAAACATCTTAGAATAGAACTCCACTTAAATCATGATCATTGGTGAATAAGTGGTCAAATATAAACTGCTTGTGTAAACTCAGTTAGTATTACATGCGGTGAAAACATTTGAAATAATCTTTCTTTCATTAAATCACGTAAACAGATCTCCTTTTTAGTTAAATGTTTATGTATGTCTGCACTCATACTTGGGGTATAGTCTGTAGATTACACTTACTATACAACCAAAGACATCTTTATTTTTTGGTTCTTTGGCTAATTCCAGGTAAGCTGCATTATGTTGTTTTCCTAATATTTGGATGCTAGATTATGTGTTTTTTTTTTCCTCAAGAAATAATACCAAGTTCACACTATCTTCATCTATGGCCCAATTCTTATCGTATTTGGGGTGGGGGGGGGGGGGGGTGGGGGGGGGGGGGGGTGGGGGGGGGGGGGGGTGGGGGGGGGGGGGGGTGGGGGGGGGGGGGGGTGGGGGGGGGGGGGGGTGGGGGGGGGGGGGGGTGGGGGGGGGGGGGGGTGGGGGGGGGGGGGGGTGGGGGGGGGGGGGGGTGGGGGGGGGGGGGGGTGGGGGGGGGGGGGGGTGGGGGGGGGGGGGGGTGGGGGGGGGGGGGGGTGGGGGGGGGGGGGGGTGGGGGGGGGGGGGGGTGGGGGGGGGGGGGGGTGGGGGGGGGGGGGGGTGGGGGGGGGGGGGGGTGGGGGGGGGGGGGGGTGGGGGGGGGGGGGGGTGGGGGGGGGGGGGGGTGGGGGGGGGGGGGGGTGGGGGGGGGGGGGGGTGGGGGGGGGGGGGGGTGGGGGGGGGGGGGGGTGGGGGGGGGGGGGGGTGGGGGGGGGGGGGGGTGGGGGGGGGGGGGGGTGGGGGGGGGGGGGGGTGGGGGGGGGGGGGGATTTTTTAAATGAAATTTTATTGGATCCGAAGAAGATTCTATATCCGGCCAAATCCGACCAAGATCCATTGGATTCAAAAAATCTGGATCCGAGCATAATCCGAACCCGACATGATCCGATCCGATATAAATGGAGCCGGATCTGGACAAGTCTGATCCAACCAGAATCCGACCCATTGACAGCCCTAGATATATTCATACTCCATAAATTAGGGCTCTTTGGAAAATGTGTTTTAGATTATTTTTTAGGGTTTTTTTTTTTTTAGTTAACTCCATATGAATTGCTTAATAGGCAATTTAACTTTCTGTAATATAAAAATAGGCACATTAGCTTTATGTGAAAAATAAAAAGGGCATTTTATCTCCTTCATCAATCCAGTATTGAGCACACACTTTCTATTAATGTAGGGGCTTTTATATGCTATTAAGTTAAATATAAATGATGATTGTACTGTCTTTTTACATTTTTTTGGAGATACAAAAAATAGAGGAGTCAGTGAACTTATTTTATAAAAACACAGGGAGTTAAAGTGTCATTTAAATTATCACAGGGAGTTAAAGTGCCTCTTATTTCCACGGTCTCAAATGGCTTTTCTCATTTATTTATTTTTCTAAAAAAATAGAAAGAAAAAATAATTTTTTTAAGAGTTATCTGTCTTCGTTTTTTTTTTTTTTCCTTAATTTATGAAGACTTCCTCACAGGCAAGTTATCTTTCTTGGCTTGATCCCAACATTGTCCTAGTAACACATTTAACATAACACTATTAGTTGTATAAGACTTACACAAAATTATCCGACACCCAAAAACTCTTTCAAACACTCGTTTTCAATATATAATATGAATGCCTATGATAGATTTTTATCTAAAAGAACCAACAAGTTAATTACAAGAATATGATCAAGGACTAACTTAAAATTTCACCACATACCTAAAATTTCTTCTCAAACCCAAACAAGACCATGATATGTGTTCGAGTCTTTTCAAAATAATTACTATTAGTTTTAGTGAAACGTTTGAAATGATCAAATTTGTTTTAGAATAGATTTATAGATATATGAAGTAATAAAAGCATGTAGGGGTGGATATTCGGCTGGGGTAACCCAAGCCCGTCCCGTCATGTTTTCTTCAAAAACCAAAATGGTACTAGTATTTTCGAATTGGATAACCGAATTCAAAAAATCTAAAATAGATATGAGACGGGTTTGAGACTAGACTGTTCAGTCTCGTATATATACCGAAACTACCCTAGTCCAAGATCAATATTAATGTAAGTCGATCTCCTAGCACTGGACAATTTTTGTTATAGGTGATACATAATGATTTACTTTTTGATTACTAAAGGAAACATAAAGGAAAGAAATAATGTGGGGAGGAATATAAGTTGTATGGGGATCTACTCCAGCAGTCCAGCCTTCAAGACATGTGAACATTTAACAACCGTTAAAGGGTTTATTTTATGTACATTTTCACTTATATCCGTTGTACTATTTAAATATTTATTGAATTTGGAAGGTTTGAACATTCTCTTACTCTCCTGAAATTAACGTTCAACTCAATATTATTCATTAAAATTAACAGAATTTACAAAAATACGATTTTAAACCTTGATATTTAAAAAAATATCAGAAAACTCCAGTACAGGTGGTAATATTTTTCCCTCAATTCCTACTTTCAAAAATGATTGTATTAGAATTTCAATGTTTGTTGTTTTCTTCCCGACCAAATTTTTTGTTTCCCCAATTTCACTGTTATTTTCTTCTCAAGTAAAAAACTTTTTTGACAAAAGAATTTTTTAAAGGAATAACTGATGTACACAGATGGAGACAGAGAAAGAGCTAAAGATTCATTAATAGAGTATATTTGTGGTATTTAGGGGAGGACCATAAATAAAGCTAGATTCATTTTTTTTTTAAAATAATCAATGGAATAAAATGAAAATGGAAATGAGAGAAAATTCTAAAGAGATTATTGGTTCCAAAATTTGAGGGAGAAGGTATAAAAGGCCTCTAAAAAATTGGTTGTAAAATAAAAAGGGGAAGAAAATTGGTTGAGTTATACCAAGTGAGGAAGGACATAATTGAAAGCAAAATTGCGACATATTCATGTTGTAGCAAAATAGCCATTTGGCTTGACACATCAACAAAAACTAACTGCCTATGGCAATTAAGTGGAGGTATAAATAGAAACTGAATTTTTAAATAATACAAGAGAGATAAATGATGGATAATAATAGTACATAGAATGAATCTGAAATTAACCCAAAATTAAAATTAGCAACTGTTCTGCTTCAAATTTGATAATGTTTGGGTTATATTTAATATGCTACAATTTGCTCATCTTGGAGTGTTAAATTGGTTGCCACTCAATATTATGATTAGCCAATGAAATTCTGCAATTAATCTCGTCCCGCCTGTATGGATTTGAGATTGAAAGTTTCTTTCCCAAAATTTACTATATCCGTGTCTCTTGTCCCGAACACGTCCCTTTGTGTCTGAAGACTATATATTTAGAGGATAAAAAAAAGAGTCGGTCACTTTATCGTGACTATTGTAGTACGGATTGAAATTGCCACATTATAATCATTTTTTGTACTAGCTATGAGATTTTCATTCTGCCATAAAAAAATCAGCTCACACACAAGAAATTTTATGACAACCATTTCAGACACGAAATGCCAAATTCTCCATCATTATAAAGAGTGAAAACAAAGTGTTAGATCAAGATTCTACTTTCCCGTACTTTTCAACATAATAAACACCCACAAAATTTAAAAAGAAAAAGAGAAAAGCAAAAAAAAAAAACATTGCCCACCACTAAGGGGTCTACCCTCTCCATATATCCTCTCACCTAACTAAATCCAATCCCTTCCCCTTTAAATTGCTTTTATACATATCAACTTTCTTTTTCTATATATTTCTCGATTTGTGCATGTTAATTATGATCGCTAGTCTTCCTTTTCAGAAAAGCCATTCTAATCTTTTATGTATTATGCCAAATATTATGGGGTACCTCCTTTTTGTTGAATGTTTGTTTGAATCTAGACAAGTTTTAGATGTGAGAAGAGTGTGAAACAATAAATTATGTTATATTCATTACATCATAATATATTTAAGTACTAGCAAATTACAATGACTGAATAACTAACAATTTTAAAATAACGTAGTGTGAAACTAGAAAAATACCTACACTTCAGGTGGGAGAACTCGAACTCAAGACTTCTAATTAAGACTTGGAGCCTCGGCTTCGCCATTAGAACTCAACTACGCCTCGTTGGCAGTATATTAATACAAGTTTGTTATTAAATTAAGTGTAAGTGATTGATTGTAAATTTGAGATCAAATCCATTCCAACTGCAATAAAATTATTCACAAATCAAAGCTCAAACATTTGTCCTATGAATGGATGGATGCAACTAGAATTTGCTTGGGTTGGAAATTTCTCCACTGCAAATTATGGTAACTTGAAGAAATGCGACATTAAATCTTTCGAGGGAAATCTTTGGAAATTTCAGACGTGGAAATAATAGTTGAATTTGGTAAATTCAGAATGCAAATTTAGTGTTTAAAACATAAAAGAACGAATAAAATATTATCAAACGAAAACATACCAAATATTCGAAAAGGGTCTCTGAAAAAGATTAATGGTGTAGGATTACCAAAATAACACGGAATTAAGGTCAAGAAGCTTTAATAGTCATAATCCAAAGTTGTGGGATCCCACCTAAAGCTAGAAAGCTATCATAACGAAGAAAATATGGAAAGTGATTTCATTCTCTTTAAATTAATTAGTAGCATCAAATTTTGAAGGAAAAAAAAAAGTTACTGATTTCCGACAAATTTAAAAGTTTTGAGCCTTTTTTGGCAGATGGAAAAATTGACTCATGCCTGGCAGCTAGCTGGTGATTAATTAGAGGTTTATGCCTATAATTGAAATTTATATTTCAACTATTTTTTCTTAAATTGATGGAGTTTATACATTGATGTCGTTGAAGTACCACGAGTTGGTAGAACCGCAAAAACATAAATAAGCTACTTTCCTATGCAGATTGGGTCGGCCTTTTTTGACACGTATCACTGTTTTAATTAATCATATACAATTTGTGATACGATTGTCAGGATTGCGATTAAACCTCAATTCAAACAACTCTGGGCGATGAGCACACAATTACCAATGGAAAAGCTAGACGGACACCGTCTTCGATCTCAATAATCGACGGTAATGACCGTCAAAAGTCAAAATGTTGATTTTAGTGTTTTTATTTATTCATAATATTTCGATTAATATTAATTATGAACTCAAGACTTATTTTCATTTATTATGTGTTGATATATTTTAACTTTAGACTAGTTTTTTGGCCAAATTATGTCTTCACTCGTAATGGCTATACAGTCTGGTTTGTAGACTTTTTCAAACTAGTTTTCAGTTTTGATATAAAAATGGAGTGTTCTTTTCCTGTGGTTTTCATTTACTTTAATTTGTGGTTTAATTCAACCTCTCTGTTACAGCTTCACCTACTAGGTGATGCTGGAATATTTTGAAAGAATATCAAAGATGAGATTTTGCAAAACATTTTTGTTATCTTTTTAATTATTTTGTTTACTGAGAAGTCTTCATTGTTATCTTTAACTTATTTTGTTTCCTTTATGAATTTTTATCTATTTTAGTTAGTTATTGTCTTTCAGTTATAAAAGTCCGGTTTTTGAACTTATTTTAAAACAGTTGTTTATTGATATTAAAAAAATAAAAGAGAATTTTCTCTCTCGAAAGGTTTATGCAAACTCGCCTGCCGAATAATCATTATTATGCACGATTTCACTAGGGGGCCGTTTGGTAGGACCTAATAGGGGGTATTAGGTCATATTATATGTGTTAATATATATGTTTAATACAACGTTTGGTGGCGTTGTTCCAATACCGGGTCAAATGGATTAAATCCTTACGACCCGGTATTAAGACTAGATTATCCACCCATGCATGGGTGGATTAGCTAATCCGGGTGAATACGGATCCGGTGAAATGTCACTCATAACCTCAAATTTAAATATTTTCAATTTTAACATATCATTAAATATCATTAATTCTTCTCAAATCTCTCAAAATGAAAACACATTCTACATAAGTACGTAAATTACAAACTAAAATCTATATCAATTTACAATTTACATGGAGGTGTTCGAACTAAAACATTGATCAACTCATACTCTCATACATATTATACAAATGTCTTCGATGAATTGATATATCTTAACTAACATAATATGTTCAATTAAGTAGTGAAAATATATTAATATATGCCTAAACTCATAACTCCACAAAACATATTATGGAAGATTGCTTTAATGTAATATGACTCAATCAAGTCTACCAAACGTATTTTTAATATGGTATTCAATCCGGCTCCGATCTAATCCACCTTAATACCATACACCCTACCAAACGGCCCCTAGGTAGATCCTCCACTACTCACAAATTTGGCGAAATCACCAACTTAATTAAGACATAGATAGATATTCTTTAATTATCATCCATTAATCCTCCGTCCAAATAAGTATATATATATATATATATATATATATGATAAATAGACTTTTGCAAATAGGAAAATTAGAAGTTCTTTCACTAATAATCATCTTATGTATGCCTTGTTCATGGGGAGCCAATCATTGATTTTGGAGTGCACATTTCATGAGTGTGAAATCATACTATACTATACATGCAAATAAATTAAGAAGCCGATATTTGTTCGTACCAAATTTAATCTTTTGTTCATCGTGTAGCAAATGACAAATTAACAATTATACTATTTATATATACTAGCTACAATATTTGAGATTTGTCCCAGAGAAAGTTATGGAAGCGGTTTTAAATTAATTTGTGCAGCTGGTCAGACATCTTTTCAGATTAAATAGTATGTCCCATCCCATGCTAGCTTGATATATATTTCTATATAATAATAATATATATATGATCCCCCCATGCATGCATGCACCGGCCACTTGCATCAAATCTTCAATTCTTACTGCTACCTAATCTTTGATTTTTTTCTGATCACTTTACCCACAGCTCAGCACAATTAATATTAAACTTCAAAGTGATAAATGAAGAAAAAGGACAAGATCAGTTTTCACTATAGACAATATGGTCAAACTTTTCACACATACATTTCATTATTTTGAATCATTTGAAATGTCCTCAATGAAAATGGAAGAAAAATCCTAGGCTTGGTAATAACTAATAAGACGGTTACAATCTTACTAAGTGGGGAGAATCTGTGATGTTATTTTCTAATGTATGATGAGTTTACAATTCTAATAGAATAAAAAACATTTCTATGGAATTTAATCTGAAAGATTAAAACGCGGAAATCACAGTGTCTAGATCTATAACGATAGATCGACTACTAATGTAGAATCTTAATTTGTTGATCGATCATGAGAAACATGCAATCGAGTGAGTGCATGATATTTCTCAAACAAGTCGTTTGTGTTCATTTGATGGGACTTTAGTTCCTCTTCCAAATTGGGAGAAGGAAGTTGTATTAGATTTGGTATATTGTATATCAAGAGAACATAGATGTTACACTATGTGCAATGTAGGGATACAGTCTCTAAATACACATGTATCTGAATATATTTTATTTTTAAAAAATCTATTTTGTTAATGGTAATTAACAGAAAAAATACTTCATACATGTCATTAGGTGAATGCACCCATACATTGGACACGTGTAGCATGTAAATTCTCGTTTATTAACATAACTCTAACTGCCTTTATGTAAGGTGGTGATCAAGGTTATCATAATTGCATAAAACACTCTTTAATAGATAAGTGAGAGAATTGCATTTTTGGTACCGCACTTTAGGTCAATTATCACTTTTGGTACACCGTTTTATGTGTCTAACACATTTGGTACCACAATTTAACAAATTATGACACATTTGGTACCGCAGTTAAAAATCACCGTTAAGTGGTGGCGTGACAGTTAAATCTTATTGCAAACTTGATGCCAATACTTATGTTGACTGGCAATTTTACCCCATAACATTGCAGACTATCAAAATAGCCCCACATCTTCAAATTTACTGACGATTTTAGTCCATATTGCTGCCAAATTTCAAAATTGACTCGAATAAGACCACATGCGGACCAATTTTGAGATTTTACTTATAATATTTACATAATTAATTTAATTATAAAAACAATATTAATAAATTAATATAAATCGGGAAAAAAACTATTCTTTTCGTATCTAAGATTTAAATAATAGTATGGCATGGGTTCGATCCCAGGCCACCGACAGCTTGGGAATTGGGGGGGTGGGGGAGTGGGGTTACGGGGTGGGTGGGTTTTTAGATCATTTATTCAAAAGTCTACCGACATTTTTTAACATTTATTCTCTATTTATTTGACATCTACCGACATATTATCAAAAGTCTCAATATGTTAAATCACAAACTGAAAACATGTTTGAATCCCTAACTGAAACCAGAAATTTTTTTGTCCAAGTCTGGCTTGGTCAAACCCATTCAACCACCAAGCAAGTGTATTGCACTTGCTTTGTGATTGGTCACTCTCCTGGGAGTTACATCCAATCTCAAAGCAAGTGTATTGCACTTGCCATGTAATTACTTTGGGTTCGGCCAAACCCGGTCTGGATAAGAATTTCCCCTGAAACCAACAATGATTGGTCTAGTGGAAGGGATTAGTTACTACAAAGTAGCGAACTCATGTTTGAATCCTTGTTGGAAGAGGTTCTCACTTAATGTGTCTGATGCGCCTCGAAAGAGATTAAATCATTGGAAAACCAAAATAAAAAATCACAAACTAGAAAAATTTGCATTTTAAGAATATCGTCATTGTCATATATCCTATTATTCAATTAACGGATTATTGGTCTAATCATAAGGGACTAGTCTCAATTTTTTTATTTTTTTTTTGAGCGAGGGACTAGTATCAATATTGTTATGAACTTAGATTAATAATGGGAGAGATTTTCATTTAATATATTCGATACACTTAAACAAATTAAATCAAGTTTAAGACATGAATATTGTTTTTAAAAACGAGGGAAAAACACTTTTGATACCAAACTTTAGTCCAAAAAACACATTTGGTATCAAGCTTTTTCAAAAAACACATTACATACCATGATTCACACAATCTTGACACATTTAGTTTTGCCGTCAATTTTCAGACGAAATTTAGCATGTGTTGTTCATGTGTGGGTCTTTAAAACCCGTGCATATTCTCCATCCCATTGTCAATTTAACGGGCACATGAGCGACACGTGCTGAATTTCGTCCGAAAATTGACGACAAAACTAAATGTGTCAAGATTTTGTGAATCATGGTATGAAATATGTTTTTTGAAAAAGCTTGGTACCAAATGTGTTTTTTGGAATAAAATTTGGTATCATAAGTGTTTTTCCCTCGTTTTTAAAAACAATATTCATGTCTTAAACTTGATTTAATTTGTTTAAGTGTATCGAATATATTAAATGAAAATCTCTCCCATTATTAATCTAAGTTCATAACAATATTGATACTAGTCCCTCGCTCAAAAAAAAAAAAAAAATATTGAGACTAGTCCCTTATGATTAGACCAATAATCCGTTAATTGAATAATAGGATATATGACAATGACGATATTCTTAAAATGCAAATTTTTCTAGTTTGTGATTTTTTATTTTGGTTTTCCAATGATTTAATCTCTTTCGAGGCGCATCAGACACATTAAGTGAGAACCTCTTCCAACAAGGATTCAAACATGAGTTCGCTACTTTGTAGTAACTAATCCCTTCCACTAGACCAATCATTGTTGGTTTCAGGGGAAATTCTTATCCAGACCGGGTTTGGCCGAACCCAAAGTAACTACATGACAAATGCAATACACTTGCTTTGTAATTGGATGTAACACCCAGGAGAGTGACCAATCACAAAGCAAGTGCAATACACTTGCTTGGTGGTTGAATGGGTTTGACCAAGCCAGACTTGGACAAAAAAATTTCTGGTTTCAGTTAGGGATTCAAACATGTTTTCAGTTTGTGATTTAACATATTGAGACTTTTGATAATATGTCGGTAGATGTCAAATAAATAGAGAATAAATGTTAAAAAATAGAGTAATGATGATAATATATTTTCACATATATATGTATTTCAAATAAAACTAATCCTAAAGAATTTCAAAATTCCACAAACAAGGCCAAAACTTTTTGGAATTGTGAATTAGGCGTGAAGACGAGGCGAGTAGTTGCCATATGCGACGTACTGTATATATCCAGTTGGTTGGATGTAGAGAAATTGGTGGTAAGAACTGGAACTTCTGTCATGCTTGATCTCTTTTGCCACAAATTTATGGGGCCCTTGATTACAAGAAGTTTATTTGTACAATTGGATATTAAATTGATTAATTTAATCATAAGTTTCACATGCATTAATTAATTATTTGCTATTTAGTTATATTCGCAATATATATATATATATATATAATAGTTATATTGATTGGCATGCTATATAAGAACTCCTTTAAAACTAAAATTTATAAAAACGTATGTATGATCTACTCTATCTATCGTGAGAAACATTATATAAATAAGTTGGTCATTTTATTTTTAGAAGAATATTACAATTAATGATTTTCCTCCACCTATGGCAAGAAGAAACTTATTCATTGGACCTTAATTTTAATTCTTATCTAGGGCCTAAGAAAAAGGTCTAATTGGGTCGAAGCAGAGTCTGAATTAGTCCAGGATCTAATTCTCCTGCACTAATAATTTTTCTATATCACAACATCAACATGTATGTATCAAGTTTATGCTAAATAATTGTTTTTGTACAAAATCATGAAAAATTGGATGTAATCTTTTGCTTTCTCCTTGTTAATTATTCATTTATTGGGTCTGAATTGAAAATAGTATCTCATCTTTTCATTTTTTTTTACAAGAATAATTTGTGTTCGGCTTGGCCAAATGAAATAGCTAATATAAACTTTTGGTAGTGCTTCTATTTGATTGTGACAATGTCGTCGAAAACGTTGGCAGAAAGAAATGGCCCATTTTAATTTTTTGTAAAGTCTTATAGCTAGTAGAACTAAATGAAGCAGGACCACAACCTTTTCTACATTGGACACTTGGCTTTTGGGACAACTACTTCATGCTGCAGCCATCAAGAAATTGATGAAGCTTTTCATGATGGAATTCACTCAAATGTTTTTGGACCAAATAAAGCTTCAACTAAAAATAACACAGGGTGTTTTGTGCCAATTAAAAAGGCATGGGGATGTTTTTGCATTTTACGCCAAATGAATAAATTTAAATGCAATTGTTGGTTTCCTTAATTTACTGACTGAAAGAAGGGTGAAAAAGGTTTCAATCATATCCTGGTGGTGGAAGTGGTTTTCATTTTCCCCACTTGATTTGGACTGAAGTGAAAAAGGACTACCATTCTGTTCTGCAAAGAACTCTTACAGCTTAATCTTGATTACCTATAAATTAAGTGAGGATTTTGTAACCTTTACTAGAGAAGCAACAATTTCTTGATTTGTATTTCAACCTTAAATATAGCAAATTTAATCAAGTTGAAGCTCAAAGACTAAGTTATTGGAATTTGGAAAGTTATTCAACTTTTCATTTAATTAATTCAAGGATGGAATAAATGTAATGTTTAAAAGAGAATTGACATAATTTAAGCATATTTAACACTTTCTTTTCTATTATATATATGTTCTTCTCATTAATTGGTAGGACACTTGCCAATCTAGGCTTAAAAAGAGTTATACATGATCAATACTAACAGGATCTAATATTATAATTAAATAGATAAGGATATATTTAAGGTGGTTGGTTCAAGTGGTAATTGTTTGCGATCGCCAGAGGTTAAACTCTAGTTCGAATTTTACTGGAGATACCACACTGATAAAAACATATATGTTACATGTTTTAACATTATATATATATATATATATATATATGTAATACCCTTGTTATGGAGAAAAAAAAAATAACTAAATTTTTATTTATGTTAAACACAATAAAATTAGTAATAACCAGTAAAACTATCAATTCAAATTTTGAGTCATATTATGAAAACACTAATAACAATACCAAAAGGGTGAAGCCCATAATCAGCTGACGCCACGCAAATCATGAAACGGCTTATTCAAGCCGAGTCGCAAGGTAAGACAAGCCGCCGCACTGCACTTAGTCAACATTTTCCACTTATCACAGCTCATTTGCAGGTTATCATATTAGCACCACCGCCTTTATAAAAACAAATATCTTCCCCCAAACAGGTCAAAATTTACCGGCATAGCCGGTGAATCAAGAATTTGCATTTCCCTTGAATTTGAGATTCATTTCATTTGGACACAAACTCAACCCCAAACCCAACATTAACCCCAGTCAGAATCTAACCATGAGAGTGAGTGAGACCCCATTTTGTTTTATTTAAAGACACTGAAATTGTTGAAAGGCCCAACTGGTAGTAGTGATACTGGTCTACTTTTCTCCCCCCCCCCCCATCCCCATCCCCAACCCCAAAAGAAAAAAAGAAAAAAAAAATCTTCTGTAGATGAACAGTTCAAGACTACTACTGTCTTTCAAAAAAATGGTTCTTGAATTGATTGAGTAATCATGTAAAAAGAGAGACTGAAAAGAGAAGAAATTGTTGGTTGGAAATTAACTCAAATAATTTTCCTGATTTCTTTCTTTCTTGGGTTTGGGATTTCTTTTTGATGGGTACAGAGTTAGAGGAAATGATAATAAAAAAGGGGGAAAATGAAGTACCCAAGAAAGATAAAAAGCTACAAAGTGAAATTTCATGCATACACAGAAATCTCTATTTGATCTTTCTTTCTACAACTATTTTTTAGCTAATTAAACCACTCTAAACTATAATATCTGGTCTAAAAATAGATCTAAAACAGATCTGTTGCATTTTACATTTGCTGAGTAAATCAAAGAATGAAGAGACTCAACAGCTCTGATTCTTTAGGTGCTTTGATGTCCATTTGTCCCAACTCATCAGGTGAAAACATATTCCCTAATTTATAGTTTCATTTTATTATTAATGGGGTTCAAATTTCAATCATGTTATCAATGTTTTCTTGTCCCTAGCCTATTTTTATGATTTCAATGTTTAAATTGTTCAAATCAAGTATCCCTTTTTTCTTCATTTAGTAACTTTTCGTGGGATCTTTCTTTCCACTCTTATCTATCTTAGTTGGTAGTAAACAATTATGTTTTCCCTTTTGTTTCAATTGGAACTGAGTTTCTTGCTACTGCTTTTTGTTGATGTAGATGAACATAATAATCCCGTTTACACAAGGGATTTTCAAACAGTTTTCGAAGGGCTAGATGAAGAAGGTTGTATTGAAGAATCTGGACATGTTTCTGAAAAGAAGAGAAGATTAAGTGTATGTCAAGTTAAAGCTTTAGAGAAGAATTTTGAAGTTGAAAATAAACTTGAACCTGAGAGAAAAGTGAAACTAGCTCAAGAACTTGGGTTGCAACCTAGACAAGTCGCTGTTTGGTTCCAAAACCGCCGTGCTCGGTGGAAAACCAAGAATTTGGAAAGAGATTATGGTATCCTAAAAGCCAATTTTGATGGACTCAAACACAGCTTTGAATCCCTTCAACGCGACAATGAAGCTTTACTCAAAGAGGTATAAATCTCATTTTCTTTAGTTAATCATGAAGTTTTCTTTTGTTTTTCAGTGAATATATCAGTTCATCAATCAATATATCAAAAATATATCGGACCGGAAGTTCTTTTTGTCGGTGAAACAAACAACGTATACATCGTTACATCAATCAATATATTAAAAATCCATTTGGGTACTATTAAAATACAAAGATAACCCAACTACTAATAAATACTCACACACAGTCACAGTAGTTGGATTCGAACTCAAGACCTCTTGATTTTGGGTTCTGAACCAGTAATAATTATGAAGTTTTGTCATTATAAAGTTGCTTATATAAATTCTTGTGCAATTTGTAGATTAAGGAACTGAAGTCAAAGCTAAATGAAGATGATACTACTACTACTACAGTTGAAGCCAATGTTTCAGTAAAAGAAGAGCCTTTAGTATCTGAAACTGAAGAAAAGAACAAACTTGAAACACATGAACTCAATTCTACTATTGCTAATGAGCCTAACTTTAATGAAGAAAACAACAATGGATTAGTAAATGGGATTGCTTCAGATGATAGTGATTCAAGTGCAATCTTGAACAATGAAGATAATCAAAGCCCAACTGCAGCAATTTCTTCATCAAATGGAAATGGGATTATTCTTGAAAATAGCCCACATCAATTCATGGACATTCACAATGGATCTATGAACATAAATTTCCAATTTTCACATACAAAAACAAGTGCAAATGTTCTTGGAGATGGCCTAAAGGATTATCAGCCACAGTTTGTGAAGATTGAGGAACATAATTTTTTCGGTGAAGAGTCATGTAGTACTCTGTTTTCTGATGATCAAGCTCCTACCCTTCATTGGTATTGTTCTGACGAGTGGAATTGAAGATTAAAGTTTCGGACTTTTTGATAAAATCGATGTGGGAAGGGAAAGTAAGCAGAAGTGGAAAAAAGATCAATGGCAATCTATAAAAAGAAAAAGAACAATTTTTATAGTGACTTGAATTTTGGAGATAAGTACTTGGAAGAAGGATATCAAGAATGGGGGCCATGGGATGGTTGTTCAGAGTTCAGATTTTCACGTGGGGTGGTAAAAATATGAAAAGTTTATTTGCAAGAATAATTTGTAGGTGGTAAATTTGAACTCGTTTTTTTACTGTATCTGCTTTTTTACTTATTGATCAGCTTTTAAAATCCAGATGAGGTAAAATTATGTAATGGTGGAAATTGGAAATAGTAGAAGAATGGCTAAAATGTACATGCATCTAGGATTGGAGCTTTTACTTTTAATTTTAATTTATGATGATGATGATGATGAGAGAGACACTCAAAAAGGGGTAAAATCTGTGTGTACTTTTGAAGAATTGCAGTTAAAATTTACCCTTTTTGGTGATGATGGAAATTCATGGAAGGGAGGACGAAATATGATTACTGGTTTGGTACAATAAGAAATAAGAAGAAAGGAAATGAGAATTACAGAAAATTTAATTAATTAAAATAGGTTATGTGATTGAAGTCTATAATTTAATTAAAAAGAATGTTTATAATTCGATTAACTAGTACAAAATTAATCATATTATTTTGGTTCGAATCGATTTCATTTGAATCAAATTCAGTTTCAGTTAATCCTAAAATTAATTGGCAAAAAATTATATGTGCTGAATTTATTAGCAAAATTTCACATGCATAAACAAGTTAAAGATATTTATCTCCTATTTGCGGAGACAGTGACAATTATACTCTCAAATGTTGAATTTTTCCTTTACATTAAAGTACAAACACATTCCTGTTAATAACCTTAAATTATTAAGAAAAATGAAAACATATTAGGAAAATCTATATAAAGTTATATTTTCGTTGTCCCAATTTTTGT
This sequence comes from Penstemon davidsonii, assembly GCA_034814905.1. Taxonomy (NCBI): domain Eukaryota; kingdom Viridiplantae; phylum Streptophyta; class Magnoliopsida; order Lamiales; family Plantaginaceae; genus Penstemon; species Penstemon davidsonii. The sequence continues at coordinate 30,031,198 of JAYDYQ010002533.1, read as the reverse complement.
GTGTGCCTTGTTACATAAGAGAATCTCCAAGAATAATCTTATTATGTATATCAAATTGTACATAATTAACTGTGTTTTACATATTCAGATTTAGCTTCTCATTCCAATAGTCATTATTTAAGTTTTAGATAACTATTAGTATATTTTATTCTCATACAAGTATTACATATATTAGATAATATTTTATTACTTCGTATACGTTAAATATAAATAATATTTTTTTAATAATTTATTTATTTTAAATATAAAAAATAAAACTAATAAATTAATAAAATACAAAATAAATTAATAAATAATTATTTTATATATATGTGAAATAAATTATAATATATATAGCCGTTATGTGAATTGATTATTTTATAATTTTTTATATATAAACGATATTAATAATAATTTTATATATGAAATACTTTTTTTTTTAAATTATTTGATGATGTGATTGCTATGTATAATTTTACATGGCTATGTAAATTTACATGGTCAAAATGAGTTATATATAGCTACCCAAAATTTACATAACATTATAGGAAGTCAATTTCTCCACTTTGTTATGTACAAATTTTAGCTCTCCAACATGTGAAAAAGTTGTTGTTTGAGATGTTCTGTTGTTTTAAGATGTTCTAAGCCGTGTTTATCTATCCATTTACACAATAATAAAAAATAAATAAAAATTTACGCAACACTCCCAATTTTTGTTTTTACTTCTATTGAGGAGGCGCCCCATTTTTTTTTTTTTTTTAAATTTCTTTAGAAAGAGGGAACTACTATAATAATTTATAAATAAGTGATGTGTTTTTTCAGAAAATGTCCTAACTAGGTTAGGTGGCTATATTTAATTTGTTCCGGTCAGAACAATAACTTTTAAAATATTGTACAAAAATATGCATCCACAAATGATAACTTCCCGAGTTAAGCTTCCCCATATATAAATTTGATAGGAACATATTCTATTTTTCTAAATATTTTGTAAGACGATGTCCAATACCTTACAAGTTACAACTTGTTCTAGGGTTTAAACAATTGCAAGTAAACCAAAGTAGGCTCCACAACGTATTTCAATTTTGATAGTCGACAGTTTGTCTGGTTCATAATTAAACTATCCTTAGAACATAGTAAACTTATTTTTCCTTATCTATGTAATTAACCTGGTAATTAGTAATTTAATTCCTTTAGAATTAACTAATCAAGTTGTTGTCTAAAATCGTCTACAGTTTTATAAATTATTGAGACTAAATGTTCCATATAGACTGAAAATTAAAACCATATCCTTTAAGTTGATTTAGCTCAATACATACAAAAACTAATATAAACTCTATTTTTATTTTTATTTTTCGTTTTGTGTGCGCTCAGAAAAAAATAAATGGAGATAACACAACTTAAAGTTTTTTAGTAATAGTACAATTTCTTTATCTAATATAATATCCTAAATGAATATTTCAATTTTGGTAGTTCCGTCAAATACTTTTTTGGAAATTGGTGTCAAGTGTCAATTAACTCGTCAAACTAAAGAATGCATCTGATATTTTCCTTAAAGTGCATGTTATATTCTTTTGAAAAAAATTCGCAACAAAACAGCTAGCAAATTACATCATTATATATATTAAATGATTATTCTAATGAAATATAATGAATAAATAACTAGCACAACAACTAGCATTAAACTAAAAATGCTCACACTTTAAGTTAAAAACCTCGAACCCAAAACTTTTAGAGTCTTCTGTCTCAATTTTGCTGTTTAGACAATATGCCTCATCGGCCTCGAGAAAAATTAAAAGAAGTACAATATATATGACTTTTTTACAGGATTAACTTAGGCATTAAATTAAATCTGCATTTTTAAATTACTTTTTTACTAATGCATCCACCATTCTAGTTGTAATGCATTCCCCCTTTTTTCTTTTTTCTTTTTTTGGCAAGGAAAATGCAATATTATTGAACAGCTTCTTTTTATCTTTTTTTCCCCCTCTAAAGAGAAATTTAAAGTCAGCTTAATTTTTAAAGCATTTGATTGTATTCAATTCAATGATCATGTTTTTGCGGTTTCGCCAAAATTGCAAAGTTGAGTTTCAAATTTTACTAAATTAAATTAATCATAGGTACGTAGTCGATCGACTATATAATTAATTCATACAACTAATTAAGTTGGTGATCAATAACAATTTCATATATAAATCATAGCTAAGTTTAAACCAATGATATACTTCTATAATTGACGGCCGAAATATTTTTAAATAGAAGAGACATCTCCATTGACTACTTAAATTCATTAAATGAGATAATGACGTAAATTAATTACATGTCTAATTCTAATGAAACTTCATGATATGGGACATAGTGTAATATTCAAAATTGAAATTTAATTAGTCACATAAATTTGTTGACTTTTTTGTAGGTAGCAGCAGTTTTTGCTGAGCAAGATTGACCCCCCAGAAAAAAGAAAAACTCGATGAAGTGGGCCAAATTTTTTATAAGATGATCAAATTGGTAAGTAAACTCGATTTACTTATTTTCACTAACTTATTAGTTTTAGATTTATTTTATGATGATAAAAGTTAAAGTTAGTTTTTTTTTAAATTTTATCATGACTAGACAATTAATTAACCAATCTAAATAAAAGGTAGAAGGAAAATGAAAAGGAAAGACAGGTTATATAATTAATTAAGGGAAACAGCATTCCAATATGTTAAAGATATGTATGGCCATATGATTGGATCTACAATTCCCATATATAGGTGTCCGTTGCTAGCCGCTGCTTTTTGCAGCCCACTTCAAACATCATCCTTTTTTTATGTTAAAAAAGTTTTTGTCTCCATCCATATTTCTCGATCGGACAAAATAAAGTTTTAATTTTACGGCAGGTATAAATAATCATTAAATTAATAAGTTTGTACATTTGAGTTTAATTAGGGGAAAAAATATAGGTTCAAATTAAATTTAAAGAAGATGGCACACGAATTTTATTTATAACTAAAAATAGATATCCAAAAAGCAAATGGTCTTTTTCAAACTTTTCCGAGTTTTAGGCGTACGGCTTTTGGATCATGAAGAAATCAAATCGAATTGAATTGTTCACCATATACACCTGAATACCTGATCTCATCTTTCTGAGAGTCGCACATGGTTTTTGCATCAACTTCCTGGCACTGGCATGTTTGTTACACCACCATTTAGCTTTTTATATCTTTTGTTTTCTTCTCTCTCTCTCGGATTCTTTTTCTTTTTTCTTTCTTCCCAATTTTGTTAGACTACACCATGCGTGTGCTTTTAATTTCGACATTTTAATTGGTTTCTTTAAGATCATCAATCTTGTTTCCCTTATTTCTTTTTATTTTCCAATTGTCTACATATGAAATTTTTAACTGACCAATTGTTTAATTGAGACCACACACTAATAAGTAATAAATGGAAACATAATAGTCTTAAATAGCCTGCTCCACCAGTGTTACCTCACGATTAACGATATGATGGGGGGGGGGGGGGTGGGGGGGGGGGGGGGTGGGGGGGGGGGGGGGTGGGGGGGGGGGGGGGTGGGGGGGGGGGGGGGTGGGGGGGGGGGGGGGTGGGGGGGGGGGGGGGTGGGGGGGGGGGGGGGTGGGGGGGGGGGGGGGTGGGGGGGGGGGGGGGTGGGGGGGGGGGGGGGTGGGGGGGGGGGGGGGTGGGGGGGGGGGGGGGTGGGGGGGGGGGGGGGTGGGGGGGGGGGGGGGTGGGGGGGGGGGGGGGTGGGGGGGGGGGGGGGTGGGGGGGGGGGGGGGTGGGGGGGGGGGGGGGTGGGGGGGGGGGGGGGTGGGGGGGGGGGGGGGTGGGGGGGGGGGGGGGTGGGGGGGGGGGGGGGTGGGGGGGGGGGGGGGTGTGGGGGGGGGGGGGTAGGGGGGGGGAGGGTGGAGGGGGGAGGGGGGTGGGGGGTGTGGGGGGGGGGGGGGAGGGGGGGGGGGTGGGGGGGGGGGGTGAGGGGGGGGGGGGGGGTGGGGGGTTGAGTCTGCTGATAATAGAAAACTATTGATAGTTGATGATAAAGAAGTGGAGATGATGAGAAATTAGACATGTTAATTTGAAGCCCAAATTGCTTACTTTAGCAATATGTGAAATGAGAGGAATAAAGTTCAACTTGATCTATTTATTATTTATTTAGTTTTTCTTAGTGTATTAATAAATGAAATCATTACATCATAAATCAACGTATAGACTAGCAATTGATTAGATAATTGGTACTTAATAGCAAAAATATGAAACTAGACCAATAAAGACAAATTTAGAGTAATTGACATTTTACATTCCAGATATACACTATTTTAGTATTTTGCACCTTAAAATTGAAATGTTGGTACATTACGCCCTCAAATAGTTTATCTTTTGGCAAACTAATGAGCATTTTGCACCCCTGTAGAATGCATTTCGCAATAGCTAATACAATTCGAGGGTGTAAAGTGTCAAAATTTCAAATACAGGGTACAAAGTACCAATATTTCAATTCCAAGTTCAAAATGTCAATATTGAAATATCATTGTGCAAATTGATGTATTTCTGAGATGTGAAATGTTAATTACTCCTTATGGTGATTCAAACATGGAGAACATGTGAAATGCATTTCTAAAGTCTTTGAGAACTTAAGCCATGTTTGGATGTATTTTGGTTCACATGTTCTGATTTTTTATTGGGCCAATCATCACTTAAAACGATTTTAATAGCAGATTGGCTATCACAATGTATGCAAATTGGAGGTTTCGAAAAAGTTCGAAGTCACTCTGCTTCTTCACCCGCCTTGTCTAATGTGGTGAACTTAACTCCATCGTCGACCTTGTTAAACACGTCTGCTTTGAAGATTTCCATGGTACAACTGTTCCACGTAGCATGAACGCATACCCACTTGTGGACTTTGAGTCCTTTGAATCAGAGACCCAATTAACATCAATGTACCCTTCCATTAGAGCATCTCCAGCAACAGGCATTAAAGCCATTTTTAATGCTCCAACTGACAAAATGTAGAAAAAAGTTGCTCCAGCAAAGGCATTATCTCTGCACCTATTTTTAAGTCCACCCAATTTTGGCATCAAAAGTAATGCCTTTGCAAAGGCATTACTTTTTGGCTGAAAATTTGGTCAACGGCTATGTGTCTCTCCAACGGGTATAATTTGAAATTTTGCAACGGTTAAAAAAAAATCCACTATAAAATTAGCCACAAAGTTTCAATCAAACCACACAACTTCTAAGATCTAATACAAAATTAAAAATCAACGAAAGGTAATTTTGTTCATACATCAAGGAAATGTAATTTTGTTCATACATCAAGGAAATGTAATTTTGTTCATACCTCTTCAATTTCGATTTCAATTTCTTCAATTTCAGTTTCAATTTCTTGCTTCAATATCTTATCGGTAAAAATCCTTAACATACTTGATAGAAATAGTATCCGGCAAGCCAACTGTATGGCTGCGATTTATTGTATTAAATAAAGGAACTATTCAATTTAGATTAATAAATGCACTTTATTATAAATGGTCAACTTTATCTTATGTAATAATTATCTAAGCATAAGGATAGAAGTCCTTAGATCACAGGGCTATGGGACAACCCGTGGACTGATCTCCAAGGCCGTGATCTAGAACATATTCAAGAGTCGTAGAATCCATTTGAGAAGGGACATCATTGGATTCAGTTAGACTCTCACTGATGTGTATACTCCGATGAACTGGAGGACGCTGGGGTCCACGAGCGTGACTGGGATAGTCGATACATAGAAGTGGGTGACTTGCTGAGAAGACAAGTGCACTGAATACCCCAATTAGGAAATAACTCAACATGGAAGCGGTAGTCGCATATCGGGGTTGAAGTTATTCCTATTTGCATTAGTATACGAGGAACGATCCCTAATATTTGAGGTGATAGGGTTTATCTGGTGCGAGAACGTCTATGCTTTGATGTGAGTTCCGACCGACTGGAGATTACCAGAAGGTCTCTGAGGATTCACGTTGGGTATAGGGGAACTCGTATGCAGGTTCATATCATCAACAAATGATCCATTGACCCGATTTGATAGGTTGGGAAATTCTCCTATGGATTTCTGTGAGAAATTAATTCTGATAAAACCCTCGGCCGAAGTATCTGACGACTTTATGAAAGTAGCTCATAAAGATTAAGTCAAAGAGAATTATTTCGAGACCAGAGTGCATAACGTCAAGACGTGGAAAGGGAACCGATGAAAAGTCCATACCCTTAAGTCTCGACTGGGAGATCGATTGATGGAGAGATCATGTCGTATATGGCAATTGTAAATGATTAAAAGGTTCACTGAATTAATTCACCAGTGATTGGGCTCCATGGGTTTGTTGCCAGACATCGACTGTGGAGTGTGGGAGAATTCCCAAATTAGCAGGGGTGCTAATTTTGGAATGATCAGTCGACAGAGTGTTCGATTGATTTAAAGTATTTAATACTTGAATAATTAAATGAATATTTAATTATAACCCGCGGCCAATTATGTGGTGAACCTACGGGGGCATACACAATACACATGAAGCGAAAGCAAGGAAACGAAGAACAACTGAATCGACTGGGTCGACCCAATTGGAGCAGACGAGATCCGATTGGAATTGGATCGAGATTCTAAATTAAATTGGAATTTAATTTGTAAGTTAATTAATTAAATTAGATTTAATTAATTATAAAGAGATATTTAATTAATTAGGCTTGGAGTCTAATTTAATTAAATGAGAGAGTAATTGATTAATTGCGAAATTAAATAAAGCCTCAATTAATTAATTAGAATGAGCCATTAATTAATTAGAAAACTTAGTCTTCCATTAAAAGGACATGGCCCATGTAGGAGAAAAGATAATACTTGAAGTCCTATTCCTTTTAGGATTAGCAGTTATGAGATATCTATATATATGAGAATATATATCATATCTCATATAGAATATCAAACACACATGAAAATCAAGTCTTGCAAAATTCTCTCTCTCCCTCTCTCTCTCTATTTCGGCCGAACACTTCCTCTCACTAGAGGAGTTTTCGATTTTTGATTTTTACTCCCAATTGTTCTCTAGTTTTAGATATTAATAATTTCTATGTTCTAGCCGATTAGGATTATTAAGGTTTTCGTGATATTGTGGTGTATCAACCCGTAGAGAAGCAACACGTGAGGCGCTATATTATCCTGGGATCAAAGGTGCAAAAGAAAGGGAGAAACGCATCCACTTTGCTAGGCTCGGATTTGCAAGGAGACAGGGTATAACTTTGTGACAAAGTTTTATCTTCGTTATTTATATTCATATATATACATCCAGATTGTATCCTGGCAAGATTCATCTAAGAGGTCCTTAAAAATTTTAAATTCCGCTGTCTGAAGGGTTGTTTATCTTACTGAATCCCAACAATACTGACACGTGGATATAAAATCTTATCAGTAAAAATCCTTAACATTTTAACTTAATTATTTTTAATTTAATTTTCTTTACTTTTGACTTAATTTTAATAAATTAAATTTAAATTAATTTGAAATGATGCTCCATTTTTAATGCTTATTGCTGGAGCAAATTTTTTTTATGTAGGTATCAAAATACTATAACAGGTATTAAAGAGTGATTTGATTCTATTTTTTTATGCCGACTGCTGGAGATGCTCTTAGATATCTGGTAACACCATGACTTTGTGGATCAAATTAAAAAGTTATAGTCGAGGTGGCCCAATAAAAGCTCAAGACCATTTGCAGAAACTTCAACCCTGCAGGCTGCAGCCTTATTCATCATAAAGAGAAAAATAACAACCTGCGGCCCATAGCCTTCTTCAATGGGCTGAAGCTCCTCTTTAGAAGGGTTGTTTTTTCTTTCTTTCTTTCTTTCACTGTGGTGGTGTATTTGGTGATGAGGCGGAGAATTCAAAATTCTAAAAAAATCATCACATCATCGATTTAGGAAGCATTATATATCACTACAATTGATTATTGTAATTTATTTTATCACAACGTCTATGTAACTCTCAAGAATTTGGTCTACGTATTTTCTTTGCAGGACTGATTTTAATTATTCTTTGAGATTAGTGAATTAATTCTTCGGATAAAAAGTCATAATTACATGTTAATTTTTTTTTTAGGATCCAAGGGGTGAAATTTATTAATGATCAATGTCGACGATTACAAGCTCATGAATAACAACTAGAAAGAACTATAGTAGGAGTGGAGATACTAATAGCTAATTTAGCTAAAGCTTATGTGACAAAATTGCTTTCCCTAAACACGTGAGAGCAAGTAAAAGGAACTAGACTTTTAGCTAGATGTTTAATCTCTTCGAAAAGACGTCCCAATGGGTGGAAAGAATTATTATGACCATAATGTCCCAAAACTCCATTGACCAGTGATAAACAATCATTCTCTAAGGACAAACCCAATCAAGGGGGCTGGGCTTGGGCTAGGGTGAGGGTGGGCTGAAAAATGGGAAATATTCAAGGGGGCTGGGCTCGGGGTGGAGGGTTGAACCCTACGGGGCTGAACGCGCCGCACCGGTGTGTTCTGGTGTTGCCATCAGGTGGCACCACTTGGCGCCACCTGATTGATTCCTTTCCCGTTTATTTTTGTTCTTTTATGTTTACAAGCCTTTTCTTTTATTTTTTCAAATTTTTTTTCCACCAATTTTTTGCCATGTTTATTGCCAATATTATCTCAAGGTATAATTTTTAAATAATTAGAATATAAGTGGACATATATTTAAATGTTATTTTTTAATTTAAATTTTAATATGATTCAATTAAAATACTATATTTATATATATTGAATTAAATTAAAATTTAAACAATACGTTTTTCAATTTAAAAATAGGATTTAAATGAAAATAAAAATTAAACACTCAAAATATGATTTAATTGAACATCACATCTAAACAAAAACCGTTTATGTCCGATGACCGTGGCTTGCCCATACATGGGCGATTAAGTCGTTCTGAAGTCTACGATTGACATCAATTGATCGTATTGTGTTATGATGTGTCATATAATCATCAAATGTCTGATACTGGATTATCGAATTCAAGCCATTTGCATGGATAAATTTTAGTAACAATCTTATATTCTTAATTTTAAATTTTAATATTAATATATTATTATTATTATTATTAACTTAATATATTATTCTTATAACAATTATTATATGGTGAGAATGGAGAATAGTTGAAATTGGAATTAATTGGAGGGGGAAACCATTCGATTGGAGACGAGTAGACAAGGGGCAGGGGCAAGGGCAGGGCTTTTAAGCTCTTTGAGCTAGCACACTGATTTAGCAGCTGTCTAAACACATCATGCCTACAAATCTACAATTTGAGATATTTTGGGCATGTTTGTCTCGTGTTTTTCAAAATTATTTCGTGTTGGGAAAAACGAGACAAACATGTCACATAACAAACATGATTTGACTTAAAGTCTAACATATCTTACACCTACAAATAAACTCTTACCAAAACCAATATCTACTTTATTTTCCAAACCACTATCTCAAAAACCCAAGCAAACAACATTATGCAATACAAACATCAACTACTCTCCCAAAAACCAAACAAACAACTCTTTTCATTTGGATTTTGTTTTTTTGTTTTTTTAATGAAAAGAAATTTGACAATCAACATATAGTTTTGGTCTTCGAAGCCACTGCATCATTTAGTTAGTGAAAGGTAAAAGCACCCAAAAAAAGCGGAAAATAGCAAAAGAAATGGTATCTATATCTAATAGGAAAATAAATTAACAAAAAGATGATCTGATCATTCAATTTCATGCACATCTTCATTAACTTTAGATAAACCACAAGACACAAATTCGTCCTGATGCCTTGGCGTAAAGGTATGTATAAATGACTGTAAAAGTTGGAAAAGGGAGAAAAGGAAAATTTAAGACGTTGATGAACTAAGTTCATTTTAGTTTAAAAAAGTAACAGAAAAAGACTGGCTGGGATATTTTAAAAGCTTAAGTATCCAATTTCCATGCAAATAATTCAATTTAATTATGTTGAGAAGAATTATAATCCAATTTTCCATTTAAATATCATATTTCTCGAAACAGAACATAAGTCAGAATTAGATATTTTTTTCTGAAAATAAAAACTCACTTTTGGGTCCAAATATGAGTTTATTTATTTACCCATGTGCATGATAGACATATTGTTCAATATGTGATGATGATAATAGTTGCATGAAAAACAATATTACTCTTCCGTGCACATATAAAAATAGAGAGGTAAATTGATCCTCATAAAATGTTACAATAGGGTAAACTGGTTCACATAAAATAAAACAATGGGTAAGCTTCGGCAAATAAAATATCACATGGGAGGCAACTAGGTCTAAGTCAAAGCCTATACAAACAAAGCAGTTTTGTCATTATTTTTTGAAAATTTAAAAATGGAGAGAGGGTTATAGTCTTTTATCAAAACACTGGAAAATAAAATGCTCTTTAATTTAATATATCACAAGGGTTAAATTGCCATTATAGTCTTTTCTTTTCTTTTTATTTATTTTGAGAGAGTTGCCATTATAGTCATCGCCCAAAAAGATGTCAAGTGTAGTTTTGAATCCTCCCGTAATCATAATTAATCTTATAATTTAAATCTCCTAACCATGCATTACTTGATACTAGTACGTAGTTTTGTTTCTTTTAGTCAAATTGTCAAATCAAGAATTGAATACTTAAGCTATTTTTATTTTTTAATTACTCCATTATTTAAGCTTTTCAAGAAAGTGATAATAACATCTAAATTTGTTAATTTCCTTAATGCTGCTTCCAGTAGCTGATTATTGGAAAATCACAGGAAAAAGCTGTAAAGCCAAAACTTTAATGGTTAGATAATTGAATTAAAGATCTAAATCATGGCATCATCACTTTGACCAGAACTTTTTTGAATGAAATTATTTAGCTTATAAGTCCAATAATTCAATTCTTTAACAAGTAAAAAAAATGTAAGAAATTGCACTCGTGGATATCGAATTAAAAGGACATTGAAAGAACATCATATCTTCGTTTGTAGGATTGACATCTTTGTTTATGTATATTTGATGTCCTTCTAAAATGAAGACAGTTGGTCAATGAACCAATACTTTATGAGGGATGAAAAAGATTGCGCTAAAAAAAAAAAGACGAACCTTTCAATCTTGTTTTTTTCCATACAAACAACAATAGCGAAAGGTGAGATAATAAAATATATACAAAGCATTTTATATTGATTATGAAATTGATAGTAATTAATATTATTGTGAATATAATATAGTATATAATTTTTGTAACAACAAACTAGCTAGGCAATCTATTGTGGAATTTTTTTTATGGTTCTAAGCCATTGCATGTAGATATAAATTGTGATTAAATTCATCAACTAATAGTACCGGTTCAAGTCTCATGAGAATTATAAGCAGGATTATTAATACCCACATGCGTTTCCAGATGGAAAATTAATTCTTGTCCAGACCTGATTTGACCAAACCCATCAAACCCATGACAAATGTATTGCACTTGCTTTGTGATTGGTCACTCGTGTAGGAGTTTCATCCAATTCCAAAACAAATATATTACACTTATCATTTAGTTACTATGAGTTCAGCCAAACCCGATTAGAATAAGAATTTTTCATGCAATATTAATAAGCAGAATTAAAGTAAGAACTAAAAAATCCTTGTATATATGAATCAAATAAGCATCAAATATCTTTCCCCCTTGGCGTCATCAATATGAAGTGCTACTTAAAGATTGAATTCAGAGTAAATCTCTATTTGTACATGATCGCGAATAAAGTTATATGCAATTTCTATATATTTTGTGCGAGAATTATGTACATGATTTTTGGATGTACTAATCGAATTTGAATCATCTCTTTCATATCTAGTGCAACCCATAGTCAGCTAAAGATGGTTTCATCCATAATACATTTGCACAACAATTACATAATACAATGTATATATTCAGCTTCAGTAGAAAGCAACACAATTTTGTACTATACCATGCAACAAGAATCTTTCCCAAAATTTGACATTCACCACTAGTACTTTTACGATCTAACCGAAAATCGGCTAAGTCCACGTCAGAGTACCCATTGAGTTCAAAATTTATGCAATTCGGATAGCATAAACCAAAATTAGTTGTTCCTCTAGATAATGAAAATATAATAAGCTTCCTATAATTTGTAATTTTTCTTATTGACAGACTTACCATTAATTTTCATATTTGTCAATAACTCTATAAAATCTCATACAATTCTTACATATGTAACTCTTGTGATCAATATTGTAACATCACGTAGGATCAATGGATTTTGCTGAGAAGTTCCCACTAATATGTCCGACACTTAGGAATTGTGATATTGTGATGTGTATTAAGAAGAAATTAAAACAACTTAAATGACGTAATAGAAATATAACAGCTACATGTAAGGTTAAAGTGATAAATACATGTAAGGTTAAAGTGATAAATTTGGCTCGTGTATCTAGCTCTCTATAAATTGACTATATACTACGAGGCTGCACTTTTTTTACATGTAATTTAAGTTATAGGGTAAACGAATTTGTCCAAAAAATAAAACTTCATGATTTGACGTAAATTATTAAAAATAATACAAAATTATATTGATGTGACATCTTTTTTTTTTTTTTTTTTTGAGAAAAAAACGATGGATATAATACTCAAAGACTATCCGTATTTACAAATTGTCTAATATGTTCAGGCAAAACTTCTAATTCTTTGATTGACGCTAATTTAGTCAAAGAATGAGCTACCATATTATCAATTCTACGGATAAAGTCAACTTTAAACCACGAAAAGTCGAGAAGTGTTCTCTTGATATCGGCAATAATGGGACCGGTAGTCGACAAATCTTCATCAATCGAGTTGATTTTTTTCACAACTGACAAACAATCTCCCTCCAACACAATTCTACTCCACTATTTCTCACTATCACCTACTTTTCCTCCTCAAATCTCAATATCCATATACAATTCAAAAAGAGTTTTAACTTTTTTAAAATCATAAAATTCAACATTCAAACGTAATTCAAATAGAGTTTCAAAAGTTTCAATAAAAATCATCGATAAAATTTTCGCGAAATCGAGAAAAAACCAATAGAATCTTCGAGTTCGCAAACATTTTATGAGCTGCCTTCTTGGAAAATCGACAGACTCAATCCCACAGATGTCTCCCAGTTGAGGTCCAATGATTTATTAGTGGATTTTCACTTTCTCTTGCAAAAGAATGAATACATATTCACAGCCATGAAAAAGGGGGATGAATAAAACAAAGTAAAGAGTCATTGTTCCTGCTTATTGGGACATCCATTTAAGATCAAACACTATGAAAATTTGTAGGCACAACAATGGATATTTGTTTCACTTGAAAAAAAAAATGTGAATTAGTAACAGTCTGAAAGTTGTTACCTTTTACATATGTATTTATCAAAATATTTTAGTTTTGTCAAAGTAATGATTAATTTTACAAATAGAACAATTATGAAAACAATTTTAAAGTTATCTTGAATTATTACTAGTGACAAGTATATAATACTTTAAGTAGCCATTATTAATAAGTAATGGCACGTGTGTTTAGTGACAAGGTGACAATAAATATTATCAAAATGCTTTTGTAACAATGGTTGTCAATTTTTTGTGTATCTTCAATAGTTGCTAATTAATTCCCTAATCTATTATGGGAATTATGTGACAAAGTTTAAGCCAATGTAATTTAATACGTCCAAAAAATGACAAATTTGACATTGTCATAAAAAAGTAATTTGGGGATGGCCTCCACTTTGCTTGGGAGAACCTGGTGGCCCGGGAAGATTAATTTTGAGGTTTCTACAACCTTATCTAGAAAATAGATATTAGAGGACAATCTCTGTAATTCGGAGATTGTAGGGCCCTGCTTGCTAATCCTAGAATGTGGTCATACGTTATATCAGAAGACCTGCAAAATCGGTAGCAGATGCTTTAGCCAAACTAGGTCATTCTATAGGAGAAGGATTGCACTGGTTTGAAGAACCCCTAGACGTTATTTGAGATAGATAGTCAATGATGTCTCGTTTGGATTTGATTAAAACCTACTTTGATCACTAGAATCTTATTTCTTGTATAATTACTTTCTTTTTAAGGTTTACATTAAATTCACAACCATAAATTGAAAGACTTTTATAAACTTTTATGCGGAAAACTTATCATGCTTACCAACTTAACGCATATTATAAGCATATCATATACATATATTAGGATACGAGAGATTATCGATATACCGTTTGCCATCGATTCTTCGAGATATAATGCAGCTACAAAGTAATCCTTTGTTCCAAAGAGCACTCGGGAATCTCCTCTTAATTGAACCTCAATTGTGACTCACCTTCTTCTCTCTATCCTTTCTTTATGATACAACCAATATGTTTATGTAAGTGATGGGAAAAACTTATGATTGAGGAGTGGTTGTATCCCCCTTTTATAGATGAGAGAAGAGGGCCACATTCATAGTAACTTACATGGAAGATGAACCACCAACCATCATGGTCTTTAATCATCTTTTGTAAGTTACTAATATATTAATATACCTATATTATAATCAGCTTTTACTCTATAATTTGAAGAGCCACAACTTTAAAAACTTGTAATTAAGCTAGGTAAGTGGACCATAAAAATAAAGTTTAACATAAATATTTCACAATGAGTAATATATAAGTTCAACGTTAAATTTATAGGGATCGATTGCCTGCCACGAGAAAAAAGCTCGATAGACACTTGACATTATAATTGGTACCAGAGCTAATTAATTGATTCAGCTCTCTATGAGGCAATTGTTGATCTAGTTAAGACAACAATTTCTTTTGTGGCCGAGGGGCTCGGAAGCGGGCCCGCAAACTCAAATCATTGCACTTGAGCTAGTATATAGATTAAAATTTTGAATCACATGTATGCATGCTAGGACTACACCCCCACCCCCACTCTAACAACACAATATTCAACTTCCTCTTTTCGTCAATTATTACTCAAGCGCCAACCAAATTAGTCATTTCCATAATTGTGACGAATTAAAAGTGACTAGGCCATGGTCCGGTTGTTTAGAACCAATTGTCGTTCTAACGTTGCGCGACAGGACTTGATGTCTTGATGATTGTGGGTGAATAGATGCCCATTTCCAGGTGCTCCACTTTGCCATCCTCATGATCATGAACTTTCTTCCTTGACGGAAAGGCAAAAATTTGTCCCAACTAGGCATGTTTTGATCTCTTTGATCTAATAAAGTGCAAAGGCTATTGATTAAAATTTCGATTTCTTACTATGTTTCGATAAGTTCATTAGTAAATTATAGTAATTTTTTTGAGAATATTTATAAAATATTGAATAAACACTACTATATAGTTTCATTTCAGTTGACCCAAAAATAATTAAATAATCATGGAAATGACCTTCTATGTCTAAGAGGGATAAAAAAAGGTCTAGAATTGATTGTTCGAATACTTTGTCGTCATAAAATGATTGTTAATTCTTTAATATCTACAATTACCCAAAAAAATTCTATTTTAAAATTCATGCTACAAAATACCGTCAATAAAATGGTATACTTGTAAAACCTCATTTTATTTATAATGCGCTTTGGCTTGAAAATTGTTCATTTTTTGCACAACAGCCAGTCACGTTTTAAATGTTGGGGCGTGACAGTAAAGTAAAGTGTTTTTACAGCAATACGTTCATATACATATATAATTTATACATGAGATTCGTTCTTTACATACTTTTCCCCCACTACGTAAATAATTTACACATGAAATTTGTTCTTTACATACTTATCCTTCCACAACTCTATAGAAAATTTGCAAATGTGAATATAAACCCCTAACTTCAATATCCAATATCCTCAACGTATATTATTCTCATTACAGAGGAGAATGTAAAATAGAGATCTATTATACAAAATTTACTTTTGAGGTTTTAAATTACAAATACAAAGGGCTAAAGAGATGGAGATGTATATGTTAATTATTTGTGAGGGGATGAATATAATAATTGAATACAAAGAAGTGTTAAATAATAAAGTTGTTGATTAATAAATCAATAAACGGATATATATATATATATAAACTACTTTGTGGGCATTTAAAGTATTTTGCATCCTTAAATTTACTAATTGTCTTGGGAGTGGGACATAACATCTTTTTCATTTATGTTTGCATTTATTATTTGGTAATATTGTTTGCTACTAGCTATAAATATGTCTTATTCAGACACAACTTAAGTTTATTATCCCCACTTGAGATTTCTAATAAATTTCATATTGACTAACGGTAGAGAGCTTGAGCCAAGGGCATACTTGACTCTCCTAATCCTTTGTTGTGTGCAGGTCAAGTTGATAATTTAAAAATCTATGATATAAATGATAACCTAAAGGAGGCAAAAAAGTGGACAAAATTCCTGGTTGCCCTCAACATTTTTACACACGTCAATAAAGATCTCAATTAAGTGGACAAAATTCCTGGTTGCCCTCAACATTTTTACACACGTCAATAAAGATCTCAATTAACCAAAAGATTAACAATCGTAAGAATATAATTCTCCGCCAATAAAACTAAAGGCTATAAATTTCCATGAGAAATTTGTTTTTTTGGTACCACATGATAGACCACCTTGTAATTTAATTTTGCATTATTAAACACACAAATGCAAATTTGATACCACAATTTAAATTTTCATCTTTCATACCAAGTATCATTTTTTTGGAGTGATGAAGAAGAAGAGTTAATGCCAAATTTACCACCTATTGATTTGAAAAAGAGCAATTTAACCCCCCCCCCCCCCCCAATGAAATTTTTTAAAGAAACAATTTACCCCTCTCAGCCGAAAAGTGTAACTCACTTGCTGAAATTGAGAGTGGGCATGAAAAGTATTTTTTAACATAGGGGGTAAATTGCCACATTTATCATAACACAAGAGGGATAAATTACCACGTTATCATAACATGGGGGGAGGGGGTAAATTGCCATATTATCATAGCACAGGGATAAAGTGTCACATATAAAAATGTCAGGGAGGCAGTGTGAGACTTTTATAAAATTACAGGGGGTAAATTGCTCTTTTCAAATTATGGGAAGGTAAATTGAACATTATGAATATCACAGGGAGTAAATTGCCATTAATTCCGAAGAAAAATTGGGCTTATTATAAACATTGCAATGAAAATTTAAATTGTTGTATCAAATTTGCATTTTTGTGTCCAAAGATAACAAAGTTGCAATGTGACATATTCTGTAGTACTATAAAACAAATTTCACATATATCCATTCGGCTGCTTTGATACTTTATAATTGATTAGTATACACGATTGTTTTGCCTCCAAAAAGGGAAGCCATGGCCGTAACAAACTAAATTAGTGATTCTCCGAGTAAGAACTAGTGCAATAATTTTCCATTATAACTTTGAGGAAATTCTTGCTTCACCTTGAATTTAGACATGATATACATACGTGTTCACATCTAGCAGATTGTAGTTCAAAGTTCTCTTACCGGCGGCTTCCTTTCAAGGTTACAGGGTCAATCCTCAATCTTTAGTCGGACAATTTGGTATCAATTCTTTTGAAAAATAAATCTAATACCGAAATTTGACGGCGCTTGACAGATTTAGTTTTGTTTTTTAAATATTTGAACCATTAAATTATGTTTGGCCTTTAACGAGTTTGAATTAAGATGCACCAAGGTCAACAAATAGAGCTACAATTATTCCTCGATTTTGACATTAAGTTTAAGAATTGTTACAGCCTGGTGATAATGTACTGAGTTGTTCGGATATTTGTCGGGAAACTATATTTGTCAAATGCCGTCAAAGTAAATCGAATATGTTTCTCAGAAAGTCGGTACCAAATATGTAAAGTAAGATAAAATGTGGTATGAAAACTATGATTATCTCTTTTTTCGGGTTTCATTGAACAAAAATGTAGTTTAAACCAATAAATATGTCTGATATATATATACACTCCCACTGTCCTTTTTCATTTGCTCTCATGAGTTTTGACACAAAATTTTAAGTAAGAGTTAAAAAAATAATTTTTTAGGTATTTTTACACTTATGCCCTTAATTTTTTTAGGTATTTTTGCATTTGTGTCAAATCATGTGAAAGGGTACTTCTGAGAGAAGTAATTTCATATTAAGAATGAAGTATTATTTTGGGACATTCTAAAAAGAAAATAGGAATAAAAATAAAAGGAGGAAGGAAGTTTATATTATGTATGTTAAAAAAATATTTTTAATATATGGAGACTACAAACATTTATAAATCTATTGAAAAAATAGACCTTATAAGAATTTGGGGCCTAACTAGTAACTATAAAGTGGAGCCTCAGGCAAGGCCTGACCTGCACACACGGAGGGGCCGGGCCGGCGGAGTGTTTTAAGTTCTATATTAATTTGCAAGAGTTCTTGTATTCATTTACCCATGTGATTTTCCATGATGTTTAATTATCCTATGTAATTTGGAAAATAATAATTTAATCTTCTATGTTTTGCATAATATTTCACACTGTCTTACTGATATTAAGTTAAATGTACTTTATTTTTAAGTGCTTTCATTTATTGCAAGTGTTTTAAAAACAATGATTGAGCAATTCCGTAAGAATTGAGTGAGTATTTTTTTTTTTTTTTTTGGAAACTAGTAAGTTTTTAAAAATCACTATATATAGTATATGTTTTGGTCCGCAAGATCGAAACTCAACTTGACTCATTTTCACCCTTATCCTTTCTAAATGATCCACGAAGATGGATAACTCATGTGATAATCCCAAACAAAAAAAAAAAGATTACCATTAATAGGGAAAATTCTTATTCAAATCTGATTTGATCAAACATATCCAACCACCAAGCAAGTGTATTGCACTTGCTTTGTGATTGGTCACTCTTTGGAAGTTACATTCAATTTCAAAGCAAGTGTATTGCATTTGCCCTGTAGTTACTTTGGATTCGGCCAAATCCAGTGTGAGTAAGAATTTTCCATTAAGCGGTTTTTGTTTTAAATAAAAGGCATATATGGTTGACCTTGTTTAATTATCACAAAATCAATATATATAGCAGAATATAAATATATAAGAGTATAAAGATATTGTATAAGAAGTGGAAGACACAGATTGGTGTTAAAATGAGCAGACATTTTTAATATTCATCTGATAAATGATAAGCAAAGTGAGCACATTTCAATCCATTTGCAAAAAAAATGATTAGACTATACAAACAGATATGTTTGAAAAGATGTGACTATTTATTTTGATTCGAGAGAATTATATTCATCGAATCTATTAGTAGAAATTCCTCTCCCATCAGCTGGGTGACAACAAAGAATCTGGCATGCATCATCAACTAAATAACACTTTTAATATCAAGATATGAGATCATATATCTTATTAATAAAATGGAGATTATCTAGATAAGGAACCAATTTTAGAAAACTACCAAATTTAAGGTATAGACTCTTGCACGAATATATTTGTGTTACCGTCACACAAATGTCTTTTTGAATGCGATTTGTTGGAAATATATTCTAATAACGAATATATTAGAGTCTATATATAAAGGCTATTTTCAGTGATGTTCATGATGATTCGAAATTACATTTTATAACCATCACTACTACAAGAAGAATCGTCATTAGTATTTACTGGCATCTAACATAACAACATTACGTAGAAAATGTTTAAAAAATATATATATATATATATAGTCATAATTTTAGAAAATGTCACAAATTATCAATCTTAGTCATATTGTTTTAGTGATATTTTTTTTTAATATTGTAGCATTTTATAATGATACATCTAGTTATAATAGTGACATTTAACATTTAACCACACAACTACAAACGAGAAGTTCGATAAGTATCATAATCATAATACTTTCACTGCTAAATTGTGACATGCTATATAATTATGACCATATTATTTTTTTATGCTACTTTTTTATTTTTTTGAAGTGTAATCAAGATTCTTGTCAATAGAGATATTTTTTGTTGCAGTTTCTACAATTCTTTGAGTGTTTTGGCAACGCGACTTATGATTGTTGGTCATGTACATGAGATGGGATGCCATTTAAGAGCTAATGAAGTTTTATTCCGGTTTATGATTAACCGTCAATACCTGTACGAAATGAGACAACCATGACATCAGGGCCTGTATCTTTTCCATTGGTGTACTTCTATTTCAAAAGATTTATGAGTTTATTTTAGCATATTATGTCTTATAAATTATTTATTTGTTGTTTATGATAATTATTCTCTTTAAGATTTGCCAACACTATCACACAAAATTATGATCTCCTTCAAAGAGATTCGTGAATTTCACTGTAGAACACAGTTGATATTAGGCATCAATATTAAATGCCCTTATAAAATGTTTCTAAGGGGGGTGAAGATTCTAATCACATGTGATGAAATATTAATTTACCTTACTTTTCATTATTCAAGAATCAATACTTTTTCGAATATTAGCATCGATCTACTCCAAATTCATGCACACATAATAGATCGAGTAAATGAATTAATAGAAATGCAAATCCAAACTTTTGAAAGTGGAGATTGTGTCACGAAATAGAATTAAGTTAAACAAATCACGTGCATGCTAAGTGCAACCTACTTAAGAAGGAATCAGAGAAACGAAACCGAATAAGCATCATGATAATTAATAAGAATGCAAAACTTATGTATCTCCCATTAACTATTCAACTTTTTTATGTTCTTTTTTAATTGCTAACTTGCCTACCAAATGTGCCGTCATTTTTTTCATTATAAAACTCAATTAAGTCATAAACTCCTCAGATAAAACAAAAAGATTAATTACAATATAAAAGCTGAAATGAACAGTTGCTTTGAGTGGAACTGCGGATTAAATCATTAAAACAAAAAAGTAATTAATTGATTACACGAGTAAATTACAGTGCATATATATATATATATATGGAGTACCCAAGGTGGTTGGGCCAAGTGGTAGTGACTTGCGACCCCCAGAGGCGAGACTCAAGTTCGAATCCTACTGGAGACATCACATTGGGGAGGACCTATACCCTTTGCACTCTTCGGTCGGAGCTGTATATACACAGTCTAGTGGATAAAAAAAAAATATATATATATATATGGAGTTAATGACAATTTACTCACTGTGATATTCATAATGTTCAAATTACTCTTCTGTGATTTAAAAAAGAGCATTTTACCCCTCTATAAGCTGATAAAAGTTTCACACCGTCTCCCTGGCATTTTTATATGTGGCATTTTACCCTCCATTTCGGCAAGTGAGTTACACTCTCCGGCTGAAGGAGGTAAATTGCTTCATTAAATTTTTACAGGGGTAAGGTGCTCTTTTTTAAATTACAGGGGGTAAATTGAATATTATGTATTTTACAGGAGGGTAAATTGACATTAACTCTATATATCTGATATAAAATGTAATACCCCTACAAAACTATAAATACCCACGCTCCAGGTGAAATTCGAACTCAAGACTTCTAAATTTTAGGAAGTCAGTTTTACCAGTAAGACAATACCTTGTCGACAAAATGAACACTTTTATTAGGACCCTTTCAAATTCCACCGCCGTCGCCACCACTCTTCGGCAAACAAAGTGGCCGGACCGCCACGACAGGGCTGATGTGGACCCCACATTTTATACCCCACCACAAAATGGACCCCACATTTTATACCCCACCACAAAATTACAAAGGTCCCTTAATTGCATCAGCTACCACTAAACTCAAATCACTTGGCCACTATGAAAAGAATTAAGAAAAAAAAAACACAAGGAATCCACCCAAAATCTATTAATTCCAATTGACGACACGTGGAGTTCACATCACCCGATTATGGATATGTAGAATATTCAATTAGATGCAAAGTTTGAAATTCCCAAAATACCCCAAAGCTGCCTATATATATTCTTGTACCAAGCCTTCATTTCTTAGGACAAACACCACCTCTTCAACTAGTGTTTTCCTCTCTAATATAGAGCCACTTGCTTTTTCACACTCCCTCTCAGTTCAATTTAAATTCAATTTCATTCTCTAACTAGTTCTAAGAAAAATGGAAGGAAAAGGATCTTCTGGGAATTTCTTTGAGAAGGCTAAACCTTACTTCGCCATGATTTGTTTGCAATTCGGATATGCCGGAATGAACATTATTACAAAAGTTTCTCTCAATCGAGGCATGAGTCATTATGTGCTTGTTGTCTATAGACATGCCTTTGCCACTGCAGTCATTGCTCCATTTGCTCTAGTTCTTGAAAGGTACAACTTTAGAACCTTACGCAAATTATTAATTAATTTTGTTCTTAATTAATTTCTTTCAATAATAATTATATTGAAGTTAAATAGTTAACTTATGCATCTTTTTAATTGTCTCCACAGGAAAGTGAGGCCAAAGATTACATTTACTATTTTCATGCAACTCTTTGTCTTGGGACTTCTTGGGTTAGTTTCAGACAACTGGACTCTCAGCACTTTTGGTCCCATACTTTATAAAATTGTATTTTTGTTTCAAACTTAACTAAAGTTTCCGTCTTTTCTTAAATTTACAGGCCAGTGATCGATCAAAACTTCTACTATGCCGGACTAAAATTCACCTCTCCGACTTTTTCATGTGCCATGAGCAACATGCTCCCGGCAATGACATTTGTTATGGCGGTTCTCTGCAGGTAAAAAAAATTAAACCATTTGTTTCTCCAACCTTAAAATAAACTAAAAATCAAATCATGGGGACTAACAAAATTGAGGATTAATTTGGTTTGATTTAAGGATGGAGATATTGGACATGAAGAAAATAAGGTGCCAAGCAAAGGTGATTGGAACAATAATAACAGTGGGTGGAGCCATGCTAATGACACTGTACAAAGGTGATGTAATAAACATGTTTTGGTCCAAATACATTCATCTAAACAAAGCCTATGCCCCTGAGACCACACAAGACACTGACAAAGATTGGCTTAAGGGCTCAATTTTGCTCATCATTGCTACTCTTGCTTGGGCTTCTTTCTTCATCCTTCAGGTGTGTTATATTTATTGAAAAGATCCCATTTATGTTCTTCCAAATTAAATTCTAAATATTTAAAAAATAGAATATATTTTAAATTTGTAAATTTTTTTAAATAATACAGGCTATTACAATGAGGAAATACACAGCTCATCTTTCACTCACAGCAATTGTGTGCTTTTTGGGAACACTTCAATCTGTTGCTGTCACAATGGTGATGGAACACAGACCTCAAGCTTGGGTTATTGGCTTTGACATGAATCTACTAGCAGCTGCCTATGCTGTAAGTTACTTCAAAGAAAAGTTGTCTTTTTTACTTTTAGAGAATTGGACCATTGATACTTCTGGTCTCGCACTTTATGAAACTACACTTTTATTTGGTCGAAAAATTTCAAAATGTTCTGCACGTTTGGTCTCAGTCTACTTTTCAAACAATTTAGGACCAAAACTGCAAAATTGAGCAGTCCTGTGGGACCAAAACTATTCTATAGGGACTAAAGGTGAAAAACAATTGAAAAAAATGCAATTTTGTAAAGCATGGGGCATAAAATGAAATTTTGTAAAGTTGTGACTAATAAGATCATTAATTTGTAATGTTGCAGGGAATTGTCTCATCAAGCATTGCATATTATGTGCAAGGACTTGTAATGCAAAAGAGAGGGCCTGTTTTTGTGACTGCCTTCAGTCCATTGATGATGATAATTGTAGCCATTATGGGATCTTTCATCTTGGCTGAAAAAATATATGTTGGAGGGTAATTTTTTTTAATCCTTTTTATAATTTCAGAAAAACAACAATCTAAACATGTTTTATTATTTTTTTTTTTCATAGGAAATTAAATTGATTTTTTTTCTTTTAATTAATTCAGGGTTCTTGGGGCAGTCTTGATTGTGATTGGCTTGTACTCTGTGTTGTGGGGAAAGTACAAAGAATTCAAGGACAAAGAAGCAGAGGAAATTCCTGAACCAATAAAGGGTGCACAAGGGAACAACCAAAATGGAATTATTTATGAAGATATTGAAGCAAATATTGTTGAAATGAAGAAAAATGAAGAAAAAATGTCAGTTCCAGCTCTGGCTATAAGTGGTCCAATGCCACAACCTCCCATGTTAGCAATTGAGGCTCCAAAAGCATAATTAAATCTAGTTAATTAAGGAGAATGAGAAAAGAATAAATAGATAATTAATGATCTTCAAATTTCCCACATCACTAGGAAAGAGAAGGAATTTGAAGCAGGGCATTTTTGGTCCTTGTAGTTTTTTTTTGTTTTTTCTATAACTATTTTTGGCTTTTTTTCTTTACCCTTTTGATTTTCGTTTGTTTTTCTTTTCTTTTTTCTATTTACTTTTTGAGTAAATTAAGTGGCTTGTAACATTTTGTGTAAGCAATCCGAAGAGAAGTTGATGTAAAGAGCTTTTCCATTGGATCTTAATTAGAATGTGGTGCTTTTTTTCGTATGTCCACTAAGAATAATTTTGAGTGTTAGAAATTAGTTTAAATTAGTAAATTAGTTGCTGATTCAGAATCCACGAAACCATTAATCAAAGGATCGTGTCTGGCTTCTGTTGCTAGGTATGACAAAATATTTCACACGAGTGCAATTGGAAATTTGGAATAATTAACTTTAAAGCGAAATGAAAAGTTAGGAACGATAATATATTTTGGCTTACTATTGTAGTTCGATTGAATTTTAGTATTTTCAAGATTTTTACGTCTAAAATAAGACTTGAAATTAAAATAATATGCATAGCAGAATAATTTTAATTCTTTAACTTTCATTATATTTCAATTTTAGTTTTATGTATAACAAATTTCGTCCTATAACTTTTAGTGTTTGCAAGACGAAAATTAAAATTTAATAAAAATTGAAGGATGATATTTATCATGTGAGTAAAATTGAAATAAGATGAAAGTTAAAATGACTAAATGTATGCATTTTATAGTTACATGACTAGATTCGAAAGAATCCCAAAACGGGATATGTACACTTAGTAAATTCGTGTTTGAACCGCCAAAACAGATTCTAATTTGAGGGTTTATATAGCGTGTCTCGTGAAAATAAGAATCTTAATTAAGTTTTTGTTTAGTTTTTAGAGAAATGATTATTATATCAATATTTAATATCACACATAAATATCATTAAATCAGAAAATTTATTGAATTACAATCAAAATTTCAAGAAAAATCAATCCCCAAACACTAGTATTAAATTGAAGAAAAACTCATATTAGTTTATTTAAAGCACAAAATAAAATAAGACAATAGGCCAAAATTTGGCCCAATTTGAGTTCAAATCAATTTCCTAGCTTACTAAACAAAAATTATCAAAAATAGCAAAAAATAACTAAAAAATGCAACTTTGAAGAGGAAAATAAAAGATTTTGAGTTCGAGAATACAATGACGGGCCAAGTCTAGATGATATGGTGTGTACGTCGCCGGAGGCTTTCGGATTAGAGCCTTAATCGCGATTTTTAAAGATCCGTAGTAACAGTTATGACCAAAAGAATGGAACGTGTCAATAAGAACTCGATTTATAAAAAACTTCAATTATTCTTTGTTTTTGCGCCGATCCATTAACTTGTAATATCTTAGTGACAAATGACAATAATATACAATCATACAGTTCAACCTTCGATACAGCTAAATTACATTTATGGTCCCCAAGTATAAAATATTTTACATTTATATCCTTCTTGCTAAAAAAATTACACTTAAGTCCTTCCTATATAAAGTGTTTTACAACTATCAATTTTTCGGCACTTAAAATGCAATCCGTCCAAGTTACGTATAACCTTGCACAACCTTGCACGTGATTACATTTTCATCGGAAAAGTGCCGAAAAATTGATCGGTGTAACACACATTATATAGGAAGGACTTAAGTATAAATTATTTATCAAGAGAGATATAATTATAAAATACTTTATACTTGGGGACTATAGTTCAATTTATCCGATCAGTGTATATATATATATATATTATATTGTACTCTTATCTAAAAAAATTAACATGATGACATAAGAAAAAAATCGTTTTCTGGTATTGGGAGTACTGTGACAAACTGTCCTAATTAGAGACGTCCAACAAGCACTATATAATATATGAGTTTATATATCGTCATTTTCATCGCATATATTGTCTCTGATGTTAATCATAACCACTTGGTTGCAGCCTCTTTTAACCAGTTGAAATCCAGAAAATAGTGGTAATATTATTTTCTCATCATCACATTACTATGTAAAATAATTAGTACATATTTCATTACAAAAGCTTTGTCAATTTCTAATATTTATATTTTATGGAATCATATAATTATAAAAATATACCGGCTTGATATTTTGATTTTAATTTATGGAATAGCGCCAATGTATCACATATGTCAATTTGAGCTGGAAGCTAGACATTATAATATGCATTAATGTTTGTTAATGTGTGTCACTTTTTATTTTATAACTCCATTGATCATATATAAGAGTTGAACAGAAGGTTGGGATTTAATCCCTTCAATCTGATTATGTAAGTAAAAATATCAGTTTTCTTTTTAGATGATGAATATATCGTTATATCAAATATTATATCGAATCGAATCTATTTTATTGGTATTTAAGTAAACTAATTACGAATTATGAGCTTGAACCCCTGGTGCTTGACTTTTAATGCGGTATATGTGACATGAATCGATCATCAATGGAACACATATCGAACATATATGTATCTTTTATTAATCAAATTGTCTAATTCATAATGGGACTTTATGTACCTCCTCCAAATAAAGAGAATACAGCAATAAATTAATTTGATGTATCGAGGATCATAATTCTTACTTCTTTATATAATAAGTGATAGAGTTGGTATATAATTCCTTAAAACACTCCTTAATCACAGATCTGACATATCTAACTCATGTCTTTTTCGGATTTACCCATTGAGTATATATTATGATTCCACTAAGATTCGAATTAACTTGACTTTTCGCCTTCGAGAATGACAAGCAACTTTTCACTTGCTCAACCACCTTGAGTATATCTGACTCACATTAATTATATAATAAGTTATCTGAGGCACTTTATGTACCTTCTCAAATTAATTATATTTTAGCCTATTAAATTTACATAATATATAATTATTTTGAGCTAATAATAAGTTGTCCAATATAGTTTGGGAAAACCAAGAAGGAAATAGATCATTGGTAAGGTTGAGGCTTCGTAACCAAGAAGTTATGGGTTCAAAACTTATTGATGTGGCTTTTTTTTAGTTTAATATTAGTGTTGGATAAATTATTTTTTTGTAATTTGATTGTAATGTAATACATTTCTGATTCAGTGATGTTGATGTAATGATATTATTATAATGATCGTTTCTCATATATATATGTATAGTTTGGAAAACAAACTTCCTAAACATATTAGTAGATTGGTATTTTACATGTGTATTTTCAAATTTTAGCTTATCGAGCCGAGCTTCAAAAGTTATCAAACGAGATTTCTTGCTCAAGCTTGTCTGATTTGTTCGACGAACCGAGCTCAAACGAGCTTTTATCGAACGAGCTCGAGCCAAGTACCGAATAGCTTGGTTTGATTTTCAGCCTTATTGGTTACTTTAGGTCAAACCTGGTATGAATAAGAATTTTTCTATATATAAATGTTCATGTGTATTTTTTGGGGGGAAATTATATTTTTTTTCTCTTTTTGGTTATATATATAATGCGTCATATTTGTTGATAGGGACAAGAACTAATTTCAATGTATGGATAATGCCTACAGCATAATAGCACTTAAAGCGTGGTTTAATCTTGCATGGAAGTCACTACAGCCGACCATTTATTATGCAACATAATCGATTCTCCACATAACTTTGTTTTATTGTATGTATAGAAAATATACATTTGTTCCCTTATGTTGTTGCTAATTAAGTACTCTGAAAGAATTTTTGTCCTATTGCTATTTTTTTTTTTTTTTGTTACATGTCCTATTGCTAATTAATTTATATAAGCGACAAATCAACATTTGAATCTCCTCCTTCTATCATTAATTATTTAATAGAAGTATAATTTATCTACCATAACTGTAAATATTAAAAGGATAAAAAAAAATCAAAATAATTTGTTTGCAACTAGACCGTGTTTATGAATTTTATGACTGCTAAATGAATCAAGTGTGAGTTTTATATTTAACTTACGTATCGTATTTGATTCCTATTAATTCCTATTTTATTTTTTAACATTGAGTATTAATTAGCAAACTTTTTTGATTAAACTTTAATGAAATATTATATGTGTAACTTGGTTAATGTCAACTCTTGCTACTTGTTGATCATAGTGCTCGAAATTCGAATAGGATTGTCATCACGTATGTGCATCACATTTTGCGGGTGCAAATATCTAATTATTAAATAGAGGAAATAATTTGAATGAAAGTTGTAAACTACAAACATGTGGATGAAATTTATGTTAGTTGCCATTTGAATAAACTAGATAATCTTTTGTCACAAGTCTTTTAACCTAATCCACATCCTTAGAAAATATATTATGCTGCTAATTTTGTATATAAATAAAGTCACTCATAGAAGATACGGACTCTTTTTCTAATTCCCCATTAAGACATAAAGGAGTTGGGCAAGTGGCACGAACATCATAAATTAAAAGAGTTCATTTTTCACAACTTTTGAAAAACTTTGTTAAATAATAAATAAAATCCAGTAACAAACAACAAAAGTAGATGATGTAATCTACAAAAGGAGAAATCCAGAAATTAATGCATTGCAATTTGCACATGATTACAGGAATCGTCACCTGAACAGTTGCAAACACTTGGTGCTGTTTTTCAGTGTTCCTAATAATGATTGCCAGTTGTTCTATTGCCTGATGATCCATAATAAAAAAATAAAAATAAAAAGTGAAAACTAGATTGAAATATCCAATAGGAGCTACGTCACCCAGTTTTGTTTTTTCTTATTTTAGAAACTTGATTTAAGTCGGTATATGAGTCGACGATTTATTATACACTATAAATAATACTCCATATAGCAAAACAATTAATTAATTGAGAACAATGAAATATACCAACATAACGAATTAATAATAAATTATCCTTTGTGATATTCATATGATCAATTGACACCTCGATAATTAAAAAGAGTGCAATTTATATTTTTATATTCAAATTTAAATTATCAATTAATTACCTTTGTTTATTTGTGATTATGCAGATTCATCCGAAATAGAACGTGGGAGTAAAAAGTGTTGGGTAAAAAGAAAAAATCTCATTTCTCTATGTAAATACATGGGGTTTAAAGTGTCGGATTAAAAATACAGGGATGTAAACTGATACATACAAATTTAGTACTAGAGAGGAGGTAAAGTGGTCCATATATATAAAATAACACAAGCGGGTAAATTGCTTCGTTTGTTCTTTCAGGTTTATTAAGATTAACCCATTCGAAGTAAGTATTGCATCAAATATATTAGAAGTAGGTTTGTGAAGGGGCGAATTTTAATTCGAATTTAATTTAAATCTGGTATGATTGAGTAGGACTTTTATCGGACTAAAGATTCGATGGACATGATTCGATTAAGAAGACCCATAATTCAAATATATGGAGTGAACATGGATTTAGCCTGATCGAATTCTTAGTCTGATCCAATTATCTATATATATTTTATTTAAATCAAATAAAAGAAACAAAAATTTGTCGTTAATTCTAAACTTTAACTCCATTAATTAGAAAAATTATAAAGGGTAAACTGATTATCATTAACTTTTTATAAATTCTTAAGTTTTTTTATCATATTAGTCCCTACAAAGAATTATTTGTGTCAATTTAGTATTTTTTCAGGTTTAGCATGGTGAATCGGATATAACGTAAACTGCAATATATGTTTTACTGGGGATTTAAGCGTAACATTATCGCAATAAATGGACAAATATACCCTCATGTGTCAGGTCACTGGATATCGGAACCTTCGTGTTCAACCTGAAAAAGAGTCAAAGTGAAACAAATAGCTCTTAGTAGGAACTAACATTGGAAAAAAAAACTTAAAAGGGATGACTCTGTAAAAAGTTAATGATAAGGAGGACCATAAATGGTGTTTACCCAATTATAAATCCAAGATTAACGAGAATAAAATGCACTAAGTTGGATTAATATATCCAAACGACATGGGCAACTCTCATGGACCTGCAAACTCTTTAATAATATCTACAAAACTAATTCAACCTCATCTTTAAAAAGAAAAGAAAAGAAACCGGAAAAAAAAATTAGTCCTTTTAATTTTTATATAAACGTAAAAATAGGACACATGGGCCTGTTTGGATCAATTTTGACCCAAATGTTTCACTTACGAAATGGGCCAAGATCTATCACTTTGATGTTTGGGCCGAATTTTCCATAAAACTAGAATTTTAACTAGTGGCCCAAATAGCTTGAAACATGCCCTATGTGCAGACTGCAGAGGCCTAATTAACGAAAGCAGAGGTACAAAGGAGAGAAAGCGTACATAACTACACAAGGCTCTTTCTCTCCTCTCTACATTTTTTAATTTCAAAACTACACAAGTAAATAGAAGTACAGAACCATTATATACTACGAAATAATCGTTATATTCAGATTATTACTATCCATATATATATATACTAGGGAAATTGCACCACGCTATGCGTGGTGCTTTTTGCCCTATTAAGTTGAGGAATATTGTTCATGTGTACGTATGTTATTGCATTGTGATGCTTTGAAATCACTTGGACAAATATAAATGATCTTGAATTATTGTTATATACCAAAGATAATAAAGAATAAACGGTGTTATTTATCTAAAGGCAGTGCAACATAATTTTTATTATGCGCGTGAAAGACAAATTATGAAATTTAATCGAAGGTAATTCTCCTTCCATTTCAAGACTTTTCATCCTCTAGTTCAATTGAGGCCCTTTAATAAATCAAGCATATAGACCATCAACCTTCCTCGAACGCCATATGAAATCGTCTTACTTTATTTTCCCCTTCCATCTCTCCTACAATAGCAATTTTCCTCCAGGAAGCTTCAAAAGGATGAACTGACCAAACTCGGCAAATTACTATTGGAACGAAACAGTAATGGCAATCAAAGAAAAAAACATTGAATTTTAAGTATATAAGTTTGCAACAAATGTCTCTTGATTGGCAACCCTATTAATATAAGTTATATGTGATTCTCCAATGTTCTATAATTCTTAAAGATGATACTTGATATGTGATGATATGCTGATTCTAGGCAATAAATAAACTTTATTGCCTCATGTCTTTATATTTTGCTGCATTTAAGGAATAGTTATAAATGAGTACAATTTATCAAGTTAATATCAATATAGGAAATCAGCCAAACTAATTAGCTTCATCTAGAGTGATTCAACATGAGATTGCAACAGTATTAACAACTAATATCTTACACATATTGCAAACTCGGAGTTAACCTTTATCGCAAATCTTATCAGAAAATTAACTAAACAAAGGATGAATTCGCAGGTGGTCGGAAAAACATAGTATATCATAACTAAACAGGAAAAATCAGCCACTTAATCATTGAAAAATATTATTTGATCAAAAGCGAAACAAAAATTAAGAAAATGGGAAAGAATATTAAACTGAATGCAATAACAGTTCATACTTCAAACCCAAACCAAACATCCAATATAATAAAACCCAAAAAAATTAAAGCAAAGAAGAACTACACATATGAACCTGCAAATATACACTTGTTATCTCTAGTTTAGAAAATCAAAGTGTGCTAAGCAACAACAGGAAAACCAAAGTAAGGAAATTAGGCATGGAAAATGCTCTAGATAAAAACCCACCACCAATACATATGAAAAATTGAAGAAAATCACCTTAGGTAGAGTAGGCAGAGTAGCCCCAATTTCCAAAGCCTCTGAAACGACACAGAGATGGCTAATCAACTCAAACATTCTTCTGAGACGAGGCCGATGTCAGCCAACCCAACGGAGAAGGAAGCAAAACAGCCGTTTTGAGAAGATGAGGTGCAATCAGATGGAAACATAGTTTCCTGGTTTCCCCGTTAGTTGATGCCGTGCCCAATTAGAAGAAGGCGTCGTTTTTAGCCTGAGGGAGAAATTGAAAACGACGTCGTTTTCGGCTATTAAAAAACACTATAAAAAGAAAGAACGAACATTAGAAAGTGCGGTAATTGAGAAAACATTTCAAATGCACAATAGTTTTGAGGTAATAGAACATACTTTCGATTCCCAATTGATTTACAGCTCCAAAGAATTTCCTATACTTTATAGACCAGACAACATGTGGCTTCTTCTGTGTGCCAGGATCTTCACTATCATATCCCTCATCTTTCCTTTTCTACTAAAATTTTCCATTTTGATTTCCATTACCCGACGTTGGAGACCAGTTAGCTTCTCCACTTGCCTTGCCTTGCCTTGATCGTTTGACTTAGTCTGGTTTGACCAGTTAGCTGCCAAATGTTCTTAAGCTCGAACAGGTTTGACTAAATAATCACACGCACATTGAGTAACCCCTTTCATTACAAGCTTGGAATCGCCATTTGCAGACAACTCTGAGACAACATTCGAGCATAAAAAACAATTAAACTTATGTATTAATACAAAAGGAGGAGAACACGGAAAAGGAACGAGACTTACTGATAAAGAGTAGATCCAATTCAAGACCGACAAGTTCGAGAAGCTTAAAACCGCCCATGTCGGGCATATGCACGTCACTGATCACAAGGTCAAATCAGTCTTTATTTTTCCTCGACATCTTCAAAGTCACTGTAAATGGAATTAAAAAAAAACCAACCATTTAGGCAATTGAAATTAAAGACTTGGATGCAAATACTCAATAAAAATTTAAGACTATATAAAGATACATTTTGGAAAATCAAAGAATCATGAGATAAGTTTGGCAATATATAGGAATATAGAACAAATTCGACCGGAAAGTACACTACAAATGGTATTTCCAAAAAAATGAAAAAAGCTAAGTCCTAAAATGATAAAACAAGAGCAGTTTTGGTTTATATCATTTGTATAAGAAAGAAATTGGAGAATTTGGACAAAATATTAGGGAAATGACCACTTTCATGTTTCAAACACAATGGTTAACTTAAATTAAAAGAATATTAATGAAAAATTGGCAATCATCAATTAACCGAAACCAGAATTGAAATTCAGAATCTCTCAAATGTCGAGAGAACAATAATTGTAAAGTCCAGAAATCGCATCCACAAAATCCAGAGTATACACTAAAATTAAAAGCTAATACAAAGAATCTTTAAAATAGCGAGTTAAATGAAACCATAATCTGATTGTAATATATTATTAGACTAAAAATTCCAAAAAAACATGTAGTCAAACAATTCAAATTGAATCTCAAAAGCGAAGAGAGAGAAGAGTACCGTGATATTGGCATTTTCTGAGAAGATTATCCAATACCTTCAAACAAATTGGGTCATCATCAACAGCAAGAACACGAAGCCCCACTGGAAAATTGTCAAAATTATCAAGGTCACCCCTAATTTCCTCCACAGTCATTTTTCAACCCCAAAATAATCCCAGATGAGAAAACAGACAGTATTATAAAGGTCGAGTCTCTAACACCAAGTCAATTAACATCATAAATTCATTACCCAAATACAATATACCACAGTAGTATACTCCAAACTTAAACCAAACATCCAATATAATTGGAAGAAAAAAAACCAAGGAAGAATTAGACAAACGAACCTGTAAATATCTAGTTGGTATCTTTAGTTGAGAAATTCACATCAAAATCACAGAAATGAAATTAGCCCAGGGAAATATTCATTGCTAACTCATGTTTATATATAGGTGAAAACTAAAACTCCACCGCCAATACATTTGAAGAATTTAACAAAATCACTAAAAAGTACAAGAAAATCACCTTAGGTCGAGGCCCAATTTCCGAAGCTGCTGAGTCGAATTGAGACATTCTTCTGAGAGCAGAAAAAAAAATCATGGTTCGATGTGAGCCAAATCGATGTCAGAAAACGGAGAAGGAAGGAACAATGCTCTGCAAAAAGTAACAGAAATCAACAAAATTATGACTAAAAGTCCCAAAAAAAAAAGAGTAACCACATCAATTCAAAATACACCTAAACAACCACCAAAAGAAAGGAATTAACCTTCAGAATTTAGATTGAGGTAATTCAAATATATAGTTGGTATCTTTAGTTGAGAAGTTCACATGAAAATCACAGAAACGAAATTAGCCAAGGGAAATATTTATTGCTAACTCATGTTTATATATAAGTAAAAACTAAAACTCCACCCTCCACCGCCAATACATATGAAGAATTTAACAAAATCACTAAAAATTATAAGAAAATCACCTTAGGTCGAGGCCCAATTTCCGAAGCTGCTGAGTCGAACTGAGACATTCTTCTCAGAGCAGAAAAATTAAATGATGGTTCGATGTGAGCCAACGGATAAAGAAGAAAAGAAAGTAACGCTAAGAAATCGATGTCAGCAAACGGAAAACGAAGAAAACAATGATCTGCAATCGTAACTCCGTGTTCAATTTGAGAGAAAAATTGAAGAAGACAAGCCCGTTTAATTAGGGGTGGGTGAAGAGAAATTGAAGAAGACAGGAAATTGAAGAAGACGGCAGGAAAAAATAAATTATAAGAGGCTCAAAACTACGTCGTTTTGAGCCTGTGTGAGGAAAAAAAAAAGGAAAAAAAATTTGGACAGCAGGCTCAAAGCTACGTCGTTTTGAGCCTGTGTGAGTAAAAAAAAAAAGGAAAAACAATTTTTGACGACCAGGTCCAGAACTACTGTAGAATAGGGGGCTAGCCCTTTATATGTTATAATAATATAATATAAAATCAAATTTTCTCTACAACCTTTTTTGTAATCGCTAATAGTTATATAAAATTAAGTTTTTTTGTATGAATATTTTATTTTTTGAATACTATGTAAAAAAAAGTTATATTTACTACTTAATTATAAACTTAAATTCAATTACTATTAATTAATATATCAATATTACAAAATATTAGTAGTATTTTATTTATCATCTCAACCAAAAACATATCATAATAATATATCTCAATGACTTTTGGCACGAAGTTTTAGGTGAGAGTTGAAAAAGTGAAATTTTTATGCAACTTTACATTTATGTCCTTAAAAGTAGTGGTAGAGAATTAGTGGTGCCAAATAATTACTTTACTTTTGATAAAATAATTTCATATTAGGAAAAAGTGAGGATTTTTTTTTTAACATCCAAAAAAAAAAAAAATAGGAGAAAAAAAAAGTCACTGATGTGACATTTGTCATCAACTTTACACCCCAAACACCAACATCAAAAACCATTATTTAACCATATCTCAACTTTTCAAAACATACTATCTATTATTTAACTAATATTTTATAATATCAATATCCAACCAAATTCAATTTGTTAGTATCTGAAAATAATGTTGATGAAATGTGTGGATCTGAATTGTTTTTAATACCAGTTTGATTACAAAACCAACTTCTTCTTTTTTTTTTGTTTGATTAATCGATGCATGATGCATCCAAAATTGATGACTTTAATTAAATGTTGTCTAAACATATGTAATTATCATGAATTATGAATATTTTAATTTTGTTCATCATATAATCATTGTTACGTTCTCCCGATCCCCGGAAAGATTGATGTTGAAAAAGTTCTATATATTTTGATTAGCTCAAAAGTCCATATAGTTCAAGAAAATCAAAATATACGACCAAAATATATTGAAAACATATACTCCCTATAAACTAAATTATACCAAAACATATATATTTCCTCCTCCATTATTTGGTAATGAAAATCTAGAACAATAACCACATGCAAACATGTTTCCGATGCTTGTTGCTTTATTCATGAACAGTTGCAACACATGGAATTGTAGGCAAACCTGATCCGTACTTGATCGTAAACGTGCAATAAATCCATATTATTATGAAAAATGCTGCTAGCTAGTTGAAATTCTAGTCGATTGCATGTACATGCGTTCCCAGATCATCAGCTCTAGATAAACAATGGACAATATATAAATTTGTCGCCTTTTACATTACTTTCGATTTGAACTATATTTTTTTTGTTCGAAAAATGTGATGAAGAACAAGAAAAATGACTTCAAATCAAATTAAAACAAATTGAATAATGCACATACAAAAACTTTAATTTTTGAGGGATATTGAGATCACTGATATTGAATAATGAATTAGACAACTAAAACAACGTGTGCTTTAGATACTGGTAAAAGTAAATTAATAGTTGGTAAATGTTTGATATCGACATGGTTATTGCCTTCCAATATTTTCCAATATATGTTGATCAATTGGATTAAATAGAGAGCCCTGAATTTGCAGTTTTGATAAGAGTCCTAAATTGTAGGATTGTTCTGGGCCTTCTGGCTTATAACTGAAATGTGGGCTGGCCTTGACAAGTTTCTGGGCTGGAGGCATGGGTCTTGCATCAATTTGGGCTTGATGTATCTTTCCGTCAGTTAATTGGGATTTGAAATTGGGCTCAAATTGATTTGGTGACAATCATGTCCATATTATTTTAAAATTTAATCGAAGTTCAAAAAAGAAAAAAGAAAAATTGCAATCACTATAATATAAGGTTTGAGATAAATAAATTGTTCGTTTTTCCTTTACAAATTTACAATCAAATAATAAACATGCACTGCCTTTAACCAATTATAGCCAGGGGCGGAGCCTCTTGGGCTGAGGGGTTAGGGCCCCCACAAAAAATCGGTTATTTAAATGTATATATGAATATATTAACAAAATGATGTATGGCCCATTAGTGCTATCTTTACTAATTTCTTTCTTTTAAGTTCTTTGAGGTCCAAAGTTCAAATTCCTTATTGTTTTTGTATTCCTTTTATTTTTTTTAAAAGTTTGTAGTTACCTCCTTTTTTAAGTTCTTTGAGGTCCAGAGTTCAAATACTTTAGTTATTTTTGTACTCCCCCATTCCATAATATGTGTCGTTTTAGAGTTTTGCACGGATATTAAGGAATATAATAAATAGTATGAATTTTAGGGAAAAAATAAAAGTTATACCTAAAATACCCTTAATTAATATTGCATTGAAATAAATAAGATAAGAGTTTTTATGTATAATAAATAAGGGCTAAATTGGAAAAGGAGTAGTTAATATTGTATTGGAATCCTAAAGCGAAAAATATTTTAGAACAAAAAAAAATCCCAACAAAGACAGATATTGTGGAACGAATGGAGTATTTCTTTTATTGTGTTTTAGAAATTTAACTTCTCATTAGCTTATGAGAGCCTTTGGTCTAGTGCTATGTTCTTCCTAATGAGTATGTGTATGAAATCAAGCTCCGATCCTACAATGTTCTATTAATCTTTTGTAATCAATTTTATGGAATTTAATATATTTTAGATATTATATTGTCAACACAAGATTTAAGTAGATGGATTATAAATTATAATCATTGTAATGCACAATTTATCAGTTTATCTTGATTAGTGTTGGGTTTGTGAGGGTTGAATCAGTTGTATCAACTTGATTTTTTTGATTTGTTATTTGTTTTTGTAATTGTTTGGAGGAGAGTAATTTTTTGAAGGAAACAATTTTATTTTATTGCTTCATTTCCTTACATTTCCCTTAGGCCATCTCCAATCGAGCCGGCAACCGGGCATGAGAGGGGAATGCCGGTTCGGTTCGATTGGAGATGAATCATGGCAATTGGGCGGGCAAGGGGGCAGGGCAGCCAGGGGGTTCGGGGCAGGCAACCTGACAAGCAGGCGGGCAACCATTGCCCGCCTGCTTGCCGGCAGGCAAACACACTTGGTCTTTGATATATTGCAGGCAAAAGATAAACACACTCTTAGCTGCTTAATTCCTCGCTCTTCTCTTTCTTATTTCGCCATTGGAACGCTCTCCAAATATTGATATTTTTCTCGAAGGATCTCCCATGCTTCTTTAACGATAGTCGTAGTGACTATTTCGATGAAGATTTCTTAGTAACGGTAGCTTGGAGGAATGTAAGTGCCTTCACATTCTTTTGATACTCTTCTTTATTCTTCTTTAATTGAGGTGCAGTAAGAGTACCTTCATTTTTCGGTTCTTCAGAACCGTTTTCAACAATATTCCATAACTCATTTGCTATGATTCTTACTGCCTAATAATCATAGTCTTCACCATTGAAAAATGGTGGTGTTGAAAGCGATATATATGATGAAACCATTTTTTGAACTTAATTCCTTAAGATCAATTAGCTCTTGATACCACTTGTTGGGTTTGTGAGGGTTGAATCAATTGTAAAATTGATATCAACTTGAATTTTTTTAATTTGTTATTTGTTTTTGTAATTGTTTGGAGGAGAGTAATTTTTTGAAAGGAAAAGTTTTTATTTTATTGCTTCATTTCCTTACATTCCCCTTACATTCCTTACATTACAATTTCTTTTTGTCTCTTCCATTTACATTTTGCCTATGGAACAATCTAGAGTATTTAGTTCCATCTATATTTTCTAGTACAATCCACACTTCATAGATTTGTCAACATCTATCTTAGATACCTAAGATTTATTGATATTATTTTAGATTCTTCTACCAAATTAACACTAAGTTATACATGATATTTGTTTTTTTTATTTTCCAAGGGTTTAATTCCTTTTGAGGCGGGTTGAACACATTAAGCGGATACCTCTCCCAATAGGAATTCGAACCTGAGTCCGCTACTATGTAGTGACTAATCCCTTCCACTAAACCAATCACATTTGGTAGTTGTACATGAGATATCTTGAAAATTATGAACCTTCAAGAACTGTCAAAATTAATATCTCACATTTTAACAATTAATTTTTGTCATTTTATCAATACAATATTATCAAAATATTGAAAAAAATATTGAGTTTGCTATCAAAAAAAATTTTGCTCCCCCAAAATTAAATGCTCTAATTCCGCCCATGATTATACCTGAGAATGTATATAGGATAAACAGTACACTTTAGTATCGTGTTTTAACATGAAAAGGAAAAAAGAGAAAAAGAAAAACCAGAAATTATTGTTAGAACAAACAACTTTTACAAAATCTTTTTTTTTTTTGGTACAACTCTTACAAAATCGCTATAGATCCTTTAGTTTTTTTAAATATTGATCATAAAACACGTGGTTTTTTAGAAATTTGTTATTACTTTTTTAATTACAAGAAATCTCTTTTATAAGGTCTCTGCTGGGATTTTCGGCATTTAAGTTCAGAGACAGGTTTAATTTATTATTTGGAATTTATCCGAATAACTATAAAAATAATTACTTTTCCAAGAACCTCACTTTTTATTTGGTCACATGCCGTTACGAGACAAGCTTCGTTGATGGCAAAAGCTTTATGGATACAAGACCGCATGAGCTTAAGTGAAGAAAAGGTTTGTTTGATCATACATCCGGGTTTGGTCGATCCATATATGGGCACTGATTTGAATCCGGTTTTGTCTAAAATTGACCCGAAAATCAGGGGATTGGAATCTCGAAATTTGGAAACTTCCTCTTCAAAAGCCGCAAACAAGGTAAGGGAATTTTATTTCTTGATTCTATTAAATCCTCTAAATATAAGTAAAGTTTATACTCAATTAAAATCCAAAGACTACATGACCTTTGTTCATTTGTGTGTGGGAAAAAGAAAAAATTAATCCTATTGTCGCTGGTAAGTTTGTCCCATAAGTTTTTGGGTTGACATTTTCGCTTTAGTTAAGAGAGTGAGCTTCGCTCACGAGCTTAAGAAGTTGAACGCGGATTTAAAAAAAAAAAAAAAAAAGCAAAATCTAATTTTGACTTTTATGAGGCTCCAATCGCGATTTCGAGACAAAAACTTTATATATTTTTTCTTGCTCTTCCTAATAGCGATTTTGAGACTAATTTTTTTATATTCTTCTCAATTGTGGTTTTGGAAGAAAATTTCTTCTTCTTTTTTTGTCTGAAAATCCTAATTGCGATTTTGGAACAAAAAATTTAGAAAAATAAAAATTTCGCTCTTCTTAATCACCATTTTGGAACAAAAATTAAAAAAAAAATCTTTTTTTTCCAAAATCTCTTACTGCGATTTTGGAACAAACTCCTTTTTTAAAGAAATTATGATCTTTCTAATCATGATTATGGGAATTGTTCTTTCAAATCGTGATTTTGGAACAAAATCTAATAAAAAACCATTTTTTGGTCCAAATCCAAATTGCGATTTTGTAACAAATAATTTTGTTCTTCGTAATAAAGATTTTGGAGAAAAGGAGATATTAAAAAAAAAATCAACATATTAATACCTTATATATTCCCAAAATCGTAATTAGGAATAGACAAAAAAAATATTAAGTATTTGCCCAATATCGCAATATGAACCTTTATAAAAGTCAAAATTCGATTTTGCATGGGTCATGTATTGCGCACATGACCCAAATTAAATCTTTTTCCTTTTCTTTTTAAATCTTGGTCAAAAAAATTCAGGTAAAATTCATAGTATTGAGAGTGAAGCTCACTATCTCAAGTCTCAATTGGGTCGAAAATATCCCAATTTGATTCAATTTTGTGACTTATCGGGTTAAATTGTCAACCCAAAAACTTATGGACCAAACTTGTCAGCGACCATAAGTTATGGAACTATTAACATTAATGTATAGTATTCGCTATTCTAATGAATATGCATTGTTCGTTTTTTTGAAAATACACTCCAATCCCTATCTTTGAACTCGATCATATTGTTCAACATAAGAACAATTATTCAACAAATGTCATAATAAATTTGGAATCCTCTTAATATAAAAAATAAAGTCAAGTAAAATCCATAGACTACAAGAAACCGTTTGTGTTAAACATCAACATTAATGTATAATGTTCGTTTTTCTATTGAATGCACTATTCCTCATCAATTTTTACTAG
This sequence comes from Penstemon davidsonii, assembly GCA_034814905.1. NCBI lineage: Eukaryota > Viridiplantae > Streptophyta > Magnoliopsida > Lamiales > Plantaginaceae > Penstemon > Penstemon davidsonii. The sequence continues at coordinate 29,990,320 of JAYDYQ010002533.1, read as the reverse complement.
ATAAAAAAAAAACCATTATATTCCCTATATATGAATTTGAACAAAAGTTCTATTTATAGGGATAAATTATATTTTCAATATCGAATGTATAAAAATTGTTATCGTAAATTTAAAATCCTCTTAATTACATAAAAAAATAAAGTCAATTAAAAGAGTTAAATACATTTACCACCTTAAAGTATGGGGTGGTACCACTTACCCCTAAAGTATCAGATTTAACATTTACCCCCCTCTATAATAGTTTTGGACTCTTTCGTCCAAAATTACCCCGCCTTTTTATAACTAATAAATTGTTTATTTATTCATTTATTAATAAAAATATTTCTTTATATATTTTGAATTTCTTCATCCACCAAGATCATTATATTTCAATTTCTTCCGTTTATTCATCTCAATTTTTTTTCTTTAGTTCCATCTTGTTTTTTCTTTATTTCCATTTCAATTTGTTTTCTTTATTTTCTGTTTCAATATTTTACTTTATTTCTATCTCAATTTTTTTCTTTATATTTTTCTCAATTTTTTTCTTTATATTTTTCTCAATTTTTGTTTGGTGATAATTATCTCATTTTTTTTGTTAAAAATTATAATTCCAAATGTTGTATAATTCTCCTTCAAATTCTTACTTGCAAAATTCAAGCTTGGCACATGCTCATACTATTGGCAATGATTTGTGTTAGTATTGAATCTAATTCTGATTGATAATAGACGTATAAAGAAGTTAGGGTAATTATAGATTGAAGAATTGACGATACGAGCATATGTCAAATTCTAAAAATTTCAAGTAAGAATTTGAAGGAGAATTACTAAACAGTTGAAATAATAATTTGTAACGAAAATAAAAGAGATAATTACAACCAAATAAAAACTTAAACAAATTGTAAAGAAAAAATTTGAGATAGAAATAAAGAAAAAATTGAAAAAGGAAAAATAACAAATTCAAACGAAAATAAAGAAAAAAATGAGATGGAAATAAAGAAAAATATTGAGACAAAACGGAAGGAAACAAAAAAAATGAAGAAACTGAAACATAATGTTATTTGGTGGATGGAGGAATTCATAATGAATAAAAAACATTTTTTTTTTGTAAATTAATTAAGTTATCAATTTAGTAGTTATAAAATGAACGGAGTTAGTTTGGGAATAAAAAGTCCAAAATCATTATATAAGGAGGTAATTGTTACAATTGATATTTTAGGGGGTCACTGATACCATGCACCCCATACTTTAAGGGTATAAACTGTAATTATCCCAAAATCCATAGACGACAAGAAACTAGATATTTTTAGGTTGCTAACATATATGTATTCCTTATTTTCTTAAAAAACAGTCCAATCCCTAATTAAGTCAAATTTATAAACTACATACTCCAAAATGTATCGCTCTTCAACTCTTGTTTGGCCTATATTTTTGAAAACTTCCACTCTGATGTCACCTTTGAGAGTGTTGATTTACTTTCATGTCAAAGTATCTACAGAAAAAAAAATAGAAGTGTCTGCATCTTACAATTAAATAATTTTTTTTTATATATTTGTTATATATAAATTCTTGGTATTATTTTCTTAAAACAAAAAAACCTTCACGAAAACTCCACGAGGTCATGGTAAATACTAATTCAGTCTGATCATTTATTCATTCAAAGATCTTATGATGTCCTCCCAATTTATTTAATCTCTTTGAAACCAGAATCCAAGTTGTTCAACTTTTTTATAAATTAATTTATACGAAATAAATTAGTTACTTAATAATCACATATCTGACAAGTGTCTTGTACAGACTCTAATTTAATTAATTAATACTGATTAACTTCTAAGCTGTGTTATTCTAATCAAGGTGACTAATCTTTCGGGCGCTTACTTCTTGAAATCTATACAATGTGAAGTCACATGTTTTGTAATTTGTTTTGACATGTTCATGCTTGCGTAAAATATGTTATAAATGAAATTTTGAACAAGAATATTTATGAAAGTTGGGATTTTTTAAATGTATTCTACCGAAACATAATCGATTACAAGAGATCGGCATATATTGAAGGTACTTTGGTCAAGTGGTAACGGCTTGTAATCCGCAGAGGCGAACCACAAATTCGAATATTTTTTAATTGCATATTTGCATAATCTAGATTTCCAATCCGAACTTATGATCCACAATTAGGTAGATCAAAAAAAGAAAGAGGAAAAAAAGGCAAGCAATCGAGATTGCAGAATCTACATTTAACTAAAGGTCAAATACATGAATGGTAAAATATCAATAATAGTTTTGTAACTTTGAAATCTTTGCATAAGTAGTCTCATATCTACGCTAGACATATAATTAGTCTTTTAACATTCATCCTATTTCAATTTTAAATTTTAGTATTATGCATAACAAAAATACAGACAAAAATTGAAATTTAATGAAAATTATAGGATAAAATTTGCTATGTATATGACTAAAATTGAAATAGAATGAAAGTTAAAGGACTAAATATGTGTCTAATGTATTTATTTACATTATTTTTCAAAATATCCCAAAATTTGAAGACAATTATTGTAGTTTTGCCGAAGCTTAAACAGTCAACAGTCAAACCACGAGAACAAGCACTCAAGTTTCTTGAGTTTGAACAAATCAAAACTATTAAAAACTCCTATTTGTTTATTATAGGCTTAGATTCAAATCCTTGTTTTTTTTTTTGGTAGTTTCTGAGTTGATCGATGGCATTTTTTAAATGGATCAGGAAGGTGGATAATTGGTTACTGTTTTGAAATTTGTAAAATAATAGAGAGCACAAAGAGAATGAGAAAATATTATTGTGTTTATATCAATTAACATGCCTTGTATTTATAGGCAGATTACAAAGTAGATAATGACAAAGAGTTTGACTCTATCAACTATTTACAAGATAAAGACTAAGAAACTATTTCTATCTAAACTACTGTAAAAGATAATGACTAAGAGTTTAACTCTATCAACATACAAGAAAGAGATTACAATTAACTAAAGATAAACTTTAACACCCCCCTCAAGTTGGAGTTGGGATTGAAATGTCGAGAACACCCAACTTGGGAAGTAGTCGGCAATGAGCTTCACCTCCAAGTGGTTTGGTAAAAAGGTCCGCCAACTGGTTGCTAGAACGTACGTAAGAAGGAGAAATAAGGCCTGCTTGAATTTTTTCCCGAACGGAATGACAATCAATCTCGATATGTTTGGTTTGTTCGTGAAAGACTGGATTTTCAGCTATATGAATAGCAGCTTGACTATCACAATGAATTGGAATTGGTTGTGGATGGTTGAGACCAAAATCTGAAAGAAGATAATTTAGCCATTGCAACTCAGAAGTAAGTGCGGTGAGAGAACGATATTCTGCTTCGGCAGAAGAGCGAGAAACTGTTGGTTGTTTCTTGGTTTTCCAAGAAATGGGACTTGAACCTAACATGGTGAAATAACCAGTGGTGGATCGACGAGTAGTGGGACAACCGGCCCAGTCTGAATCAGCATATCCTACTAAAGTAGGAGAACTTAATGCAGAAAGAAATAAACCTTTACCAACGGTGCCCTTAAGATAACGAAGGACCCGAGTAGCAGCATCAAGATGAGTGGAATGTGGACATTGCATGAATTGACTAAGAGTGTTCACGGCATATTGAATATCAGGTCGTGTTACAGTGAGATATAATAGACGTCCCACAAGTCGACGATAAATTGAGGGATCAGGAAAAGGAGTGCCACCCTTCGGTAGTAAACGAAGATGTTGCTCCATAGGGAAATCAGATGGTCGACAACCAGTCATACCAGAATCAGATAAGATATCAAGAGCATATTTTCGTTGACATAAAAAAATACCTTTCTTAGATCGAGATACTTCAATACCTAAAAAATATCGAAGATTGCCAAGATCTTTTATGGAGAAAGACCGGGCAAGAGATTGTTTGATGTCAGTGATGACTTCATCATTGTTCCCAGTGATTACAATGTCATCAACATAGACGATAATAAAAATAGAAGTATCGTCGTGATTATATGTAAAAAGACTATAATCTGAAATAGATTGACGAAAACAACGTTGAATAAGGGTGGTTGAAAATTTAGAGAACCATTGACGAGAAGCCTGTTTAAGACCATATATAGATTTATTTAATCTACATACACGGGTATCCCCTTTACGAGAGAATCCTTGAGGAAGTTTCATATAGACTTCTTCATTGAGATCTCCCTGAAGAAACGCATTTTTGACATCAAGTTGGTGCAACGACCAATTTTTAATGGCAGCAATGGAAAGAAGAAGACGAACAGTAACTAATTTGGCTACAGGTGCGAAGGTATCATGATAATCAATACCTTCAACTTGAGTATAACCTTTAGCAACCAAACGAGCTTTATATCTTTCAATAGAACCATCAGACCGATATTTAATTTTATAGACCCATTTGCAACCAATTGGTGTTTTTCCTTGCGGAAGAGAACACAGAGACCAAGTGTTATTTGATTCAAGAGCTTGAATTTCTTTGGCCATGGCATCACGTCACGCCATTCAATAGATTTCATGGCTTGAGAATAAGATTTTGGTTCTTGGTTTTCAATAATATTAGTTAGAAATGCTCGATGAGAATGACTTAAATGAGATAAAGATAAATGATTTGCTAATGGAAAGTTAGTTGAGAGGGAAATGTGATTGCAAATATAATCCTTGAGATTGCCTGGTGGACGACGATTTCTTTGAGGATGATTGGCGGGTGCCAATGAAGGAGAATTAGTGGAGATGTTGCCCTCAGAAAGAGGTTGAGAATTGATTGAGTTATCAACATGAGGAGATGTAGAAACTGTTGGAGAATTATTTGAACAATCAACTGTGCTCGGATGGATAGATTCACTAGAAGAAGTCTTAGTGGGACTAGTTGATGGTGCAACATAGTCAAAAGTTCCATCATCATCGATTGAAGTGATGGTAATTGCATTATTTAATGATGAAGATGGAATATCATGATATGGAAAAGTTGACTCGTGGAATATGACATCACGAGAAACGTAGATTTGATGAGTTTTAAAATCATATATGCGGTATCCCTTTTGACCATATGGATAACCAACAAAGATGTCAGGTTTGGCTCGTTCATCAAATTTATGTTTAATATTCATATTTTTAGCAAAACATAGACATCCGAAGACTCGGAGAGATGAAAATGATGGAATGGTTCCAAGTAAAACTTCATAAGGTGATTTATACTTAAGGATTGGAGTTGGAAGTTTATTGATAAGATAAGTAGCAGTAAGAATACATTTACCCCAGAAAGAAAGGGGCAGGTTCCCCTGAAAGCGTAGAGCTCTAGCAACATCAAGAAGATGTCGATGTTTACGTTCTACAACGCCATTTTGTTGGGGAGTCGCAACGCAACTGCGTTGGTGAATAATTCCATGGTCATGAAACCATGTTTGAAATTTATTTGAAAGAAATTCAGAACCATTGTCTGAACGAATGATTTGAAGTTGAGGAAGAAAAATGTTCCCACTACCAGAATTGATACGGGAAATCGTCTTGTTGAATTGACGATTGATTTGATTGAAAAAATGAATCAACATGTTGAAAGTTTCTAATTTATGTTTCATTAGATAAGTCCAAGTACACCTTGAATAATCATCAACGATAGTTAAAAAGAAACGAGATCCATTTTTTGAAGGTATAGAGAATGGACCCCAAATGTCAACATGGATTAACTCAAAACAATGAGAAGTACAAGACATACTTCGAGCAAATGAAAGACGCGATTGTTTAGCCCGCGGACATACATCACAAACATGATCTTTATATGTAATGACATTTGGAAAGTTTTTAACAATAAAATTCAAACGAGATCTAGATGGATGACCAAGGCGAGAATGCCAGAGATCAAAATTTATAAATATGTTTGAAAGAAAAAACAGAATTGAATTTTAATTCTGGATCTAGATAAAAAAGACCATTTTGAACGTGACCTTGACCAATTTTCTTCTTTGTTGCTCGGTCTTGAAATATACATTGAGAAGATGAAAAAATTACATCACAATTAGTTGATTTTATTAATTGTGAGATAGATAACAAATTGAACTTAAATGACGGAATGTGGAATACATTCGTGAGGGTAAGTGAAGATGAACATTGAACTGAGCCTATGTGTGTCACAAGCCCTTGAGAACCATCAGGTAATTGAACGGATATACTTTTATGGACAATAGAATATGAAGAAAAAATGAAAGAGATGTACATATATGATTAGAAGCACCTGAATCGATGATCCAACTAGTTGGTAGACAAGTGAGAGCCATGCTTGCCAAATGACTGGAACAAGTAGCAGAAGTGGATGTTGGGGGCTCTGACCTCTTCACCTTCTTATCTGAAAAACCATGAATCTGGTTATAATGTTCATCAGATGGACTATCTGAGTGATGAATGACATGAGGATAGATTTTGAGTACACTACTAGAAAAACTGTTTTTAGCGACGGAATTTAGTGGCGGATATGAATTCCGTCGCTAATTTTCACTTAAATAGCGACGGAATAGCTATTACGTCGCTATATAATTCCGTCGCTACATCTGACCAAAATAGCGACGAAGTGTACATCTATCGCTAAATTCCGTCTCTAAAAATTTCCGTCGCTAGATCCCTCGCTATTTCCATCACTACGGAATGGTCTAATAAAAAAAATAAAAAAAGAAAATATTAATTCAGCGACGGAAATATATTTTCCGTCGCTAACTTAAAAATATTTAAAATTACATTTCCGTCGCTAAATTACATGAATTTAGCGACGGAAATTGATGATGACATGGTGGAGATCAGAGATGAAAATTTGTGACTCAAAAATATTTCACTGATACCATGTAAATAATAGAGAGCACAAAGAGAATGAGAAAATATTATTGTGTTTATATCAATTAACATGCCTTGTATTTATAGGCAGATTACAAAGTAGATAATGACAAAGAGTTTGACTCTATCAACTATTTACAAGATAAAGACTAAGAAACTATATATATCTAAACTACTGTAAAAGATAATGACTAAGAGTTTAACTCTATCAACATACAAGAAAGAGATTACAATTAACTAAAGATAAACTTTAACAAAATTTAAGTATGAATATAATTATGGAGATTATATTAAGATCTTTAAACCACTTCTTGGCGGAAGTACTTAATTATATATTAAGAAAATTAATTGTAATAATTATGGACCTCCAAGCCCGTATTTTAGATACATACACGGCTTAAAATTCACGTAGAGCCAATTTAATCTGATTTTAACCCGCATATATTTGATATGACGATTTTACGTGGTGTTTTCAAATTAAATACTTAGATTAAAGTTTCTTGAAATTTTCATAAAAGTAGATGGGAATTAAAAGTGGGTAGTGTTTGCATTTTAAGAGAAAAATATTTTAGAAGTAGATAGTGTTTGCATTTTAAGTGGAAAAAGAGGTTGTTTCTGCTTTTATGTCATTTTAAACTTTTTTTTAGAGAAGCTAACTGCTAAGGGGGTGTTTGCAATAGCTTCTCCATCTGGAAAAACAGTTGTTTTTGCTTAGGTGGTGTTTGCAAAAAATTAAAATAAGTACTTTTGAGCTTTTAGGACAAAATAAGCATTTAAGTAGTGTTTGCATATATAAATTCTACTTTCACTTCTCTTAAAAAAAGCCAAAAAGTTGAAGTTGGTGATGAGGTGCTTTTAGCTTTTACTTTGACATTTTTAGCAAAATGGGAGGAAAAAGTGGATTTTGTATTCTTTTGCAAACATACAAAAGTGATTTTTTTTAGCTTCTTGGCAAAATTTGCAAACACCATATACTTTTACTTTTCTACAACTTTTAGCTTTTTTTTTAGATTCTAACATATGAGCACAATCATAATTTTTTGCAAGCACCACCTTAAAGTAATTAAAAAGTACTTTAAAAAAAATATGGGGTGTTTGCAAAATAAGGTAAAAAACAGCTTCAAGCAATTATGAGTGTTTGCAATTTCTGAAAAGCAGAATATAGTAAGTCTTTTGTATTATATGAATTTTATTACAAGTCATATTTTACCCTTAATTTGGCATGTTCATAACTTCATACATTAAGTGAAAAAAAGAGATTGTTTCTGCTTTTATGTCATTTAAACTTTTTTTTAGAGAAGCTAACTCTAACTCAAAAGTTGACTTTGAAAACACTCTATAATTGCTTTTTTTTTTAAACTAAAAGAACAAAAAAATAATTCACAATGTCACCTAAACCTATAATAACTTGATTTTGCCAATTTTAATCCAAACTAGGCCAACTTCAAAATTTGACCGGAATGAGGTCATGGGCTCCAATTTAGGGATGTCCACGTTCCTAGTTTTTCGATTTTAACCGTATTAAAGAATAAGAATTACATATGCACACATAATGTCCTTAATTTTTTAGTTTTTTTAATTTTAGAACATTTGACTGTAACTTTGGTCTTTTAGTGATTGCAATTTTAAAGAAAATAGATTAAAAAACCAGCCCATTGCTCCTGAACTCGTCATGCGAGTTGCGCATGGCCAAAATTTTAAGGATTTGCGCATGACCAAAAAATTAAGGATTTTGCTTATGTGACGTCCACACACCAATAACAAATTTTGGCAACTATTTTTTTCAATTGAACCCAATTTAAGTTGACATTATCAAAATACGAGTTTATGTAAGTCAATATATCAAAGTAAATACCAACAGGTGATTGGTCTAGTGGAAGAGACTAGTCACTGCAAAGTAGCGGATTCAAGTTTGAATCCCTGTTGAAAAAGGTACCCACTTAATGCGTCCAACCCGCCTCGAAAGGGATTAAACCCTTGGAAAATCAAAAAATATCAATCTAGATAAATATATATTAAATTATTAATAAAATTACCATTGACCGACAGATATATCACTAATTCACTACTTCAACAATTTCGTCTTATATAATTTAGAGTAATAAATGATAACTTATCAACTTAATATGTCATAAAGATATATAGTATAGTATTGTACTATAGTCCCTATAAGTACGTCCACTTTCTTACTTCCATTGCTCATACTCTAACCAAGAAGCAAAAATTATTCAATGGCTATACTTCACTTAATCATCTCATTTATTTCCATTTTCATCGCCTACAAACTATACAAACGCTTACGCTACAAACTCCCACCCGGCCCTAGTCCGCTTCCGTTCGTGGGCAACCTATACGACATCAAATCGGTCTTCTTCCGATGCTTCGCCGACTGGTCTCGTGTCTACGGCCCGATCATCTCGGTCTATTTTGGGTCCCACCTCAACGTGATCGTAAACAATTCGGAGCTGGCCAAAGAAGTATTGAAAGACCAGGATCAGCACTTGGCCAACCGGAATAGGACACCGCATATTGAAAAGAGGAGCAGGAATGGGACGGACCTGATTTGGTCCGACTACGGACCACATTATGTGAAAGTAAGGAAAATGTGTGTTGTTGAACTTTTCTCGACGAAGAGGCTTGAAGCGCTTAGGCCTATTAGGGAGGACGAGGTCACAGCCATGGTTGAGACGGTTTTCAAGGATTGCACTATTCCCGGTAAATATTATTTTAAATATATATTAAACAAATTAAATTTCGTGTTTGCTTTGGGTTTAAGATTTGGAGTATAAGTTTTGACTTCATGATTGGGTTATATTATATCCATTAATATATTGATGATATCAAGAAGAGTTGAAAATTTTAATTGTTGAAAGTTTAGTTTCATTTTGATATAAAGTTTTAGATAGTGATTGATTATGTTTGATTTTTTCATTTAAAAAAAAATTGAAGGAGTTTTATGCGAACCGAATACAAATTGAGCTCAAATAGTTTATTCATATTTTTATTATTTTAAAATTATGATTTTTAATTGATGGTTGAGAATAAATGTAGTTAAATTAATACTTTGCGTGAGTGTAAGATTAAGAAAATAGGATTTTATTTTAGAATTAAATCTTGATTTAGGGACGTTTTAAAAAGAAAATTAGACTACAAATTCTGGGACAAAAAGAGTGATACAAGCATATCTATGTATAATGATATGTTGTGTGCTTCTTCTACCACCTAGAATGTAAAGTCAAATAGCTGGAGCTAGGGCTGTCAATGAGTCGGATTTTGATCGGATCAGGTTCATTCAGATCCGACTTTATTTATATCGGATCGGATTATATTGGATTCAGATCTTGTTCGGATTGTGCTCGGATCTAGTCCAATTGATCTTGATTGGATTTGACCGATAAATTTTCATTTAAAAAAATATATATAAATACTTTTTCCTAAAATAAGTTTATTAACTTTACAAATTTATTAAATTTTAGCTCACAAGTTCAAATTTTCTTTCCTAATATTCATATTTTTAGATGAAAATATTCCTTTAAATAAATTTATAAATAAGTAATAAATTACTATCTTCTTAAATTGACATTGAAATATTATTAATTTTACTTACTTTTTATAAAACATTATGTATATATATCATTCTTTTTATTTATTATCGGATACAGATCTTTAACGGATCGGATCGACCTAAATTCATATTCGCTCCATGTTATTTCGGATTACGGATCTTTATAATCGGATCAGGTCCATCGAATCTCTAATCGAACAATTCCTAATAAATCGAACCGGATTAAGATTGAATCCGAATTGAAATCTGCCCAATTGACAGCCCTAGCTGCAGCCAAAGTTGTTCAAAACATAGTTCGATTACTTAATGAATTTGAGATTATGTTTGAACTATGTTTGGTTGTTTACAAAATAAGCAACTTCACATATAATTCGTAATTTTTTAGTTCAAGTTCGAGCTTGAAACAAATTTTAAAATTTATCAAAAAATTAATATATTATTCTAATTAATTTAATCTTTTTTTTGTTTAGCTTAGTATGTAAACATTATGCTATGTCCAAAAAAATGCTTATTACAAACTACAGAAAAGGTAAAAGAGTGAATTAAGTGGCTAATTAAAGAAAATTAACTATTAACCCCAATCTAAGTTTTGTCATGATTGACTTGGTCATGAAAAATTAATTGGTACATCAACTACTTCGCAGAAGTAGATATAAATATACAGGTTAATTTGGTTCATAGGCATTATACTTGTTATTATTAGATATGGACTTTTTGGGTCAGTTGACAGTTCTTCAGATAGCAGCCGGGTCCAAAAGGGAGACACAAGGGTTAGACACGTGGGTCTCATTCATGCATGTACAGATGAATCAAATTATTGACCTATATTAAATTATATTCTGTACTATCTCAAAAAAGAAAAATTGACATGTGTGTTTGGTGTTTGGGAAATTGATAAGTTTATTTGGTGTTTGGGAAAGTAGTTTGGGAAAATAGTGGAGACTTGTAAAATAATCTCGATTTACGTAATGTTGTTCGTTTGAATTTTGAGAGAGTGATTTAAAAAATAAAGTAGGTGTAGATTTATTTGGAAGAACTAGATTGTAGAAGTAAGCATAAATGGATCTAGAGAGGGGTCATGAGGGGCTATAGACCCCCTCAAATGTTTTGAACTATATATTATTATTGATTAAGTTCTTGCATAAAAATTGTAATGACTAGTTGGTGATAGTGTAAAATAATCAACATAAGGTCTGGAGTTCAAATCCCATGATGGACCTTTTTTGTGTTATTTTGATATTTTGTCCTTATCAATATTATTTTCAATATTTTATATTTTCTTTCAAAAATAATTCTTTAATAATATTTTCAATATTTAAGTAAAAAAAATCCTTCTCAATAATATTTCAATGTTTTATGTGTTTTTAGTAATTTTTTTCTTTTTATTAATATTTCGATATTATGTGTTCTTTAGATTTTTTCCTTAATAATAACTCTAAAAACAATATGAACTATCCTTATTTTTGTAGTTCAATTTTATTTTTTCTTTATTCAATGTACTTAGTTGAATAAAAAATTCTCAATAATTTTAAAAAGAATACAATATTTTATTATCTTTATAATAAGATTATCCCTTCATAACGGGGTATCATATGTAACAAAAATAACTTATATGGGTAATTTTTTTTAAACATCCCCTCCTCTTTTTTGTATCTCTTCATATATATATTTTATCGTGAATAAATTTAATTTTAATTGTTTGATTGATTTTTTTTTAATATACTTTAGTCCCCTGCCTAAAATTCCTGGATCCGCCCATGTGTAAGATGTGTAAGATTTTATGTCAAATCATGTCTCTTATGAGAGATAAGTTGGGTAAGAGGTGATTACTTTATGTCACATCAAAGTAGAGTTTGTATATTTAGAGATAAGAAAATTATTGTTTGTTTGGCTTTTGGAAGAGTAATTTGAGAAAATTGAGAGATGATAAATTTATTTCAGAAAGTAGAAAATATATTTATTTCGTTTTTCCCAAACACAAAATAATTTTCGGAAATGCCAAACAAACAAGTCCATTCCGTACAACCAATTATTTACCAATTTATTGAAGAATAAATAAATCATTAGATTATTAAAATAAAAAAGAGTCTAATTTAGAATTCAACTTTCTTGATATTTTTCGAGCAGTTAAGTGTTAAAAATAGTTGTGATTTTCTTTGTGGTGATTTACGACCGGACCCCTTGAGTTTTAGTCGTTTTATAAAGAATTCCCTGACGTATCAGAAAACCCTCTACAGATTCAACAATTCTTACAAGGACCCCCTCGAAAATGCTCCATTAAGGGGTGTTCTTGTAATTTTTTAAATTACAGGGTATTTTTTATAATTACGGTAAACCTCAAGGGGTCTAAGTGTAAATCACCATTTTTTTTGGAAACACTTTGTGGACATCTGGAAAATTGTGAATTAAAGAAATTAACTTGTTTGAATTTTTTTTTATGTCTTTTATTTGACTGTTTAATTTGTGTTTTTAGAACTTTTTCCTTGTTTTAGATGAGAAAATATGAAAATTTCGATCTTTGATTGAATAGATTTGAAGCACAAAATACACAAGCTTCATTTAATCACTTGATTTCTTTATGGAAATCGAAATTAGGAAAATTAAACTTGGTATTGTTATATAATTTAAGTCTGAATCGAACTAAAGTGTAGTATAACCAAGCCAAGCACAAGTCAAGTCCAAGTAGCTTGATAATTTTATAATGTCACTCATTAATTTAAGTTTGATTTGATACGAATAACATGTTTGCACTCATTGCTCGCAGAAAACAAGGGCAAACCTCTGGTCCTGCGCACTTACTTGGGCCAAATGGCCTTCTTGCACATAACAAGACTCACCTTTGGGAAGAGATTTCTAAACTCAAATGGTGAAATTGATGAATTGGGACAAGAAATGAGAGGTATTCTAAGCAGTGGAACTACTTTGGGCACAAAGAAATCACTTGCTGAGTACATTCCATTCTATAAGTATTTGTTCAAGGCTGAAAATGATGCATTCGAAGCGCTCGATGCTCGGGCGGATCGGTTCGCGAAGAAGATCATGGAAGAACACACTCTTGCACGCAAAAAGACTGGAAACACCAAGAACCATTTCATTGATGCAATGCTAACTATTCAGAACGAATATGAACTTAGTGAGGACACCATTATTGGTCTTCTTTGGGTAAGAAATTCTTGTATCTCTTGTAATGACTACTAGATTTGTGCACGGTTTGGTAAATCGATCCCGCTGCTGAACCACCACCGAAGGTTTGGTATGTTCTCTAATTGCAATTTTGAATCGATGTCAGATACAAGTTTTCTCTGGGGAACGGTATCCGATCTCGGGAAAGCTCTTACTGAGACCTGGTCTAAGTAAGAATTTTCCCCGATCTTGTATTCATACTCATGTCCAGTTTATCTAACCAAATCAAATGCTGTTTTTAATGGCCCATAACTTTTTGTATAAGCAAATACTCATAAAATACTTTTTTGAGACAAAATAGTCTCATAGGATTAGATTTTTCACATTTTTGGTCCCGCGTTTTATAAAGTTACAATTTTGGTCATAATTGTTTACTATGTTTTTCACTTTTGGTGATACACTTTTGGTCCTATCACCATATTTTCATCCAAAAATATAATTTTGCAGTACACGGGGTCAAAAGTGCTGAGAGTTTAATCCTATATCTATTTGTGCAGAACATGATCGCTGCAGGTATGGACACCACCAGCATCACAGTCGAATGGGCAATGACAGAGATGGTACGAAACCCGACAATACAACAAAAGGTGCAAGAAGAACTAGACCGTGTCATAGGTAACGAACGCATCATGACTGAAGCCGATATCCCCAATCTCCCTTACTTACAATGTGTGATCAAGGAATGCTTTAGAATGCATCCACCAACTCCACTAATGCTCCCTCATAAGGCCAATACCGACGTTAAAATCGGTGGCTACGACATCCCAAATGGAACCACCGTGAGCGTTAACATAGGAGCCATTGCTCGGGATCCAAAAGTGTGGAAAAAACCTCTCGAGTTCAGACCCGAACGGTTCCTCAAAGAGGACATAGATATGAAGGGGAACGATTTTCGGCTAATTCCCTTTGGTTCCGGAAGGCGTATATGTCCCGGTGCACAACTTGGTATTTACATGGTGACTACTATGTTGGGACAATTGCTGCACCACTTCACTTGGGCACTACCGGAAGGGATGGGGCCGGAAGATGTGGACATGATGGAACAACCGGGAGCAGTTGCTCATATGAGAACTCCACTCCAAGCTATTCCGACGCCTCGATTGCCTGCTGAGTTGTACAAGCGTGTGGCTGTTGGAACTGTGTGAATCTTTCCAGTCGATCGATAGAGTTATCGCATCGATCTTCCTATGTTTATGTGTTTCGTCTTGTTTCTTATGTGATCTTTAATATTGCTAGATGTACCTTAACTTCTAGCATCATATATGTATGCAAATTTCACTTATAATAAGAGCTTCTTTCCCAGAAAGCTAATGGTAATGCTTGGTACAAACTGATTTTTATTCACCGAAATTACAATTCTAGTCCCATAGAGCTTCTTTCCCACAAAGTAATTTCTCAAATTGGTTAAATAATTCAAATTAAATATGACCAATATGTTATTCATACGTCTCTGGTAAATAGAGTTCTAGTGCTCATACTATAAAAGCGGTCATATTAATATCTGAATAGGTAAATATTTATATTATTTTACGTACATTCTATGTGGAAAAAAAGAAAAGTAAATCTTTTACTAACATTAATTAAGACAGAAAAAAAAATTATGACCCATATAAAATTTTGGCCTACTTAAATAGGGGTCTGGGACACACCTATGACCACGATTCCACGAAGGAAACCAAGAAACATAGAAGCAGGGGTGGTCAACGAAACTGTTAAACCGCCCCAAACGATCGAGTCAACCCAAATCTAACGTAATTTGCGAGTTGAAGGTTTGATGGGTTGATCTTGGAAAAAATATCGCATGTTGCAATCGGGTTTAGTTATATACTTTTTTAAACCACATAACCGCATTCTATCACACTATATATAAATTATGATTTTTATATGTATTTTATTTTACTATTTAATTTAGTCCTAAAATTAATAAAATGAGAAATATAATATAAATATAAACTTTAACAAATTAGTTTCATTGAAGTTGCTCATTAGGTAGAGTAAAGTTTTTGCTTGGTTCATTGAAGTTGCTCATGTAAAAGAACTTCCAATAGTATATCAAGATTCAAGTCATCACCATTTTCTTGTGATTCTCTCTTTCTACAAAGCAAGAATCACTCAAAAAAATCATACTAACATGAACTTAAGAAGCCATCATAATTTGGAAAATATATTGAAATTTAGCAGATTCCTAAACGAATCAAGAAATAAATCATATATATACTATAGTTGTTCAAATATAAACAAATTAACAGTCTCCCTATAAATCAACAAATAAAATGACTGCTATATATATAAGGCTACCCTTATTAAGGGCGAATTTGAGAAGTTACTTCACCATCCTCAGAATTCTTAGATTGAATATCCATCAATGTATGCATATCAAGCTCACCAATCTCCAAATCGGGCTCGAAATCATCCACATAAGTCTCTGGATCCATATCAAGCACATCCTCCAACAAAGTTACATGATGAGTAACTTGTTCTCCGAGTTCAACAAGATCCAATTCATCAATTACTCTTGGATACTTCTCGAAATAAGATCTCTTTATTCTGAAAAGCCTCAAAATCAAGATTTGTACGCGTTTCTCCAATACATTTCTCTGTAATAAACTTTGAAATTCTCTAAAAATTTGCCTTAGTTTATCAGGCATACTCTCTTGCAACCAGGAGCCACATTCAATGCAGAATTTCACAGCTACTTCGATATTATCCGAGCTCGGTTTTAACAATAAAATCAGTATAATATCCTGTCCCAGTATGATATCAACAATTAATTGATTCATTAAATGAGCTAAGAACTTTGATATGTTCATCAAATATTTCTTGTTCTTCCCCTGATCATAAGCTTCTCTGAATTGAAGAACTAACCTTTGTACAAGCAAATATCCTACCTGAGGTAATTCTGAGTTGATAATTGCAACCAATGATGCATAAATATGACTAAGTTGAGGAGATTTCATCTGGGATTTCATTATTGCTTGACAAAACAAACCTCTTCCCAAGATCAGATTTTCGTTCAATATTTGTCGAGCTATTTTCTGAACATTAAAAGTTCCGACTTTTTCTACAAGCTCTTCAATTCTTTCTTTCATGGAAAACCATTCTAATTTCTGCTGATTAATCCTCTGTGTCTCGTATTTTTTCTTTTCTTCGGAGAAATCACTGCAATCCGATGTAATAGATGTCGAAGCCATGTTTTTTCTATGAGTTACTCTTTTCTTTTGTATCCAGTAATGAGTTTGATTTGTGAAAATTGGTTATGGTATTAATTTATAGTTTCTGGTAAGACCGAAATAGTTCTGGAATTGAATTGTATTTAAGGTAGGATTCTTAGGATTGAGCAGCAAGTAATAGGAGTCCTAAAAGGACTTAGGGAGAAGATTTTTCCACGTTTGGAATTGGATAATTATGAGATTATACTTACAAGTAACAATAAAATAGTTTTTCAGTAATTGTTGTGGAGCTGTGCTATGCACAAAACCAATAATTGATATTGTTTATTGTTTAACATTAATAAATAATTTATTTTTTCATTAATATATCAATATGAACTAAAGCAAATAAAATATAGACCTATTATGAAATTAAAATAATAAACTTTTATTTTTAAATATAATCATAATTCATAATACATAATACATATATATGAAATAAGGTAAATATTTTTCAGAAATTTACAAATGCATACATATTTATGGTTTCAACTTTCAACCACACAAAGGGTGGCGTTTCCGAGGTCAACGTGGCCATGGATGAATATTGTCACTTGTTTCTACCGAAACCATAAAAAGTTTTTATAATTTTTTTTTTAAATGTTTCTGAATAAAGCTTCATTAATTCATTACTGCAGTTTGAATCTCACACTCTATTAATTTGATATTTAACAATTCACTTCTAGAAAATAAAATATAGATCCAAAACATTTATTTCTAAATAAGAAACATTTTCATTGCCTTTTACTCTTAAGTCTTAATCAAATTTGTAAAATCTAATCTAAGCTGAATCTTTTTAAAACACAAAAAGAGCAAAGGTATAAGAAAACTTAGGGAAGCGGAAAATAATCAAACAAAATCAGAAATATAGGGAGAGCACTTTTTTTTTTTCTAATCATGAACATAATCTAACATTTCTTCACATATCCATATAATCATAAAAGCCAATAGATCATAATCTTCACTCAATCCTTAATAGATATAAAAGTAGAGTCAATCCCAATTCATTCATCAGTCCTAATTTAATCATTTAAATTCAAAGCTTTTTACACAGAAGAAGAAGCAGAAGTCATCAAAACTCGTCCAATTTCAAAAGAAAGATAAGCATCAACACATGCGTACTGCACCTGATCCAGCGTCAGCCATTGATAATCCCACCTGCTCATCGTCACTCTTTTCGGCTTGTTTATCTCCTTCTCCAACACAACCCTAGCCAATATCTTCAAACCCGAACTCTTCAACTCATTCCTCCCGTAAAACGATGCCGCTAGACCCCTCAAGTCAACCGCATTCGTTCTAAACCCGAACTCGTAATCCTCTTCTAGTTTTTCCAGATCCGATTTCAACCCGACCCCGACGAAAGTGTGGGTTGGGTCAGATAGGAAGTCGATTAGAGAGGAAGGTATGGAAGGGGCGTGGATTAATTGGAAGATTAGGCATCGGCGTCCGACGCAGAGCTGGAGTGTGGCGGCGGGATATTGGACGTGGCGGTTGAAGGAAGGGCGCCACTCGACGTCAAGGCCGACGATTAGAGTAGGGGTGGGGGTAGGAGCGGACTTTACGTCGGAGATCCACTGGTCAACGGTGGGTGGGTCGTTGGTAACGGTGGTGAAGATGGACTCGCCGAAGAAGACGACGTCGTATGTGTTGTGGGTGTCGTACGGTAGCTCGTGGTCTAAGATGGAGATCGACATTGCTTCTGTGTTCACCTACTCTGTGTGTGAGAGAGAAAGTATCTTTTTGTAGGTATCCAAGGGGAAAAGGAATATTACAAATTTACAATTGATGGGGATTGCACGGAACCCCTATAAAGTTTAAACTTTAAACCCTATTTTTTTTAGATTGTAATTATATGTATTTAAATCTATATGATACATATATATGTATTATCTCGTGTACACAGAATAATAAATTGAAACACTAAGGGTGTATGTGGATGAGTTTTGGCCCGGTCTCGTGGGTTTCACGAGACCGAGCCAAAATCCTTTCAAACGAGTTTTCGCCAAACCCATAAAACCATCAGAAACCTATTCAAAAACCCATACTCAAACTCTTTAAACCTATAAAACATTGATTTGACACCTACCACCTACTTTTTTCCCTAAACCCCAACATCCAAACTCAATCCAAGTGGGTTTCAACTTTTTCAAACCACAAAACCCAACAACCAAAACCCATCCAAATGAGGTCTCAAAGATTTCATCGAAACCACCCAAACAATTTTTTTTAAACTGAGACCAGCGAAACCGAGCCAAAACCCATCCAAATAGACCCTAAAGGTCTGTTTGTTTGGTGTTTGGGAGAGTGGTGGAGGTTTGTGAATAATTTCGATTTGCATAATATTGTTAGTTTGGATTTTGAGAGAATTGTTTGAGAAGTAAAGTAGGTGTAGGTTTTTTTGGAAAAGTTAGGTTGTATATGTAAGATGTGTGTAAGACTTTATGTCAAATCATTTTTGTTATGTAAGATAAATTGTGTAAGAAATAAATTACTTTATATCAAATCAGATTAGAGTTTATATATGTTTTGCTTAGAGATAAGAAATTTTTTGTTTGTTTAGCTTTTGAGATAATAGTTTGAGAAAATTGTTAGGTGAAAAATTTATTTCATAGAGTAGAAAACATATTTGTTTGACATTTCCCAAACAAGAAATAATTTCGGAAAACGCCAAACAAACATGCCCTAATACCTGTTATTAATGCTTGGTATGACAAGTTAGTAGCTTTACCTAGTTTCATTCAGAATATTGTAACGTATGAGATTATTACTTAATGAATTTCATTCCGATTCTAAAAAAAAAAAAAAATTAAGATAAGGGGTCACATTAGTTGCGTAAACATTGGACGATAGTCATTCATCGAAAATCAAGAATAACATTGCAAAAGGTACTTGAGCCTTTTGTATCCTCTTGTATCACTTGTTTTGTGATTGAATATAAGTGTAACAAATCAGATTTGGACTAATGTCTTACCTAATTGATCAAACAGTCCGCTTCAAAATATTGTCAAAAACATACAGAAATTCGATTCACCTCAATTTAAACTCATGGCTTGTAAGCTCTTATGAGGCCCCAACAGATTTCATGTTATGGTACAATTGCAAACAACCTCTTAAATTTATGAACTAAGAGGCTATTCATGTCATCAAAAGGCCCACGACCTATGTGATGCGTTTCCTTATAATCAAATATTTACAAGCACAACACACTATATATGCACTTAATATTGAGGCTTTTGCACTTTTCGCATCACTCTTACAAGCAAAGTTTTGCTCATTTGAATCGATATTTGATACCATACTCAGAAGCATTTTTCGAAGCTTACAACTTCTCCGTTTTTGCTGCTACAAATGCAATACAAGTACTATGAACAGTGGCAGAGCCAACATATTGCAGGAGAAGATACCTGCAGACGCTGCAAATGAGCATACAAGGTCAAAATTGCAAAAAAATGACATGTAACATATGCTTTTAGGAAAAGGGAAACAATAGTTTTGTAAATGGTGAAATTGCACTTATAGTCCTACATGACTGAATACTTAGCACCTTTAATCTGCCGCTTTAAAAAATAGCACTTTTGGTCCCATTTCTTATAAAAAAAAGTTGAGTATTTTCGTCCTTTTTCCTTCTTCCAATCCTATTTTTTGCACTTTTGGTCCCATAGCATAGTGTCCCAGTTTGCACTTTTGGTCCCAATTGAATATAAATGAGCTCAAAATACGAAATGGGGGTGTGGGGGGGACCAAAAGTGCTATTTTACAAAGTGCAGGACTAGAAGCGCTGAGTGTCTAGTCTGGTGGGACTAAAAATGCATCAATGTCTTCTGTAAACATTAATTCAACTTCGGAAAGAGAACAACATACTTACATTGCGCGGGCGAAGGTGAAACTAATGGCATTACATCTGGTGGCCTTGCATGAAATTCCCCCATTATTGGGGGCTGACTTTGAGCATAAGCTACATTTGGCAATGGACTTTGAACCGGAGATATTTTAGGTGTAGGGGGGTCTCTTTGCTTTGGTTGTGATGGAATGTTATGTGGTGCATAAACCGGTGGCTCAGAAGGCGGCACATGAGAACGCCTATCGCGCTTATTCTTCCCTGGATCTGGTGCATGCACAGGTGTAGATCCACCACTTGGCATTGCTGGAGAAGGTGATATACGAGGAGGAAGACTGGCGGCAGCATGGTGGTGGTGGTGGTGGTGATGTGGAGGAGAGGGAGAAGGTACTGGTGATGGACCACTTCTATCACCACCGCCAAGAGAGTGTGATGATGTGGATGAAAGACGAACTTGCTTAACCCGACCAAATACCGTGTGATTAAGACCAAGATTTTTGGTGTGGGGACCTGTGATTGTTTGAGCCAACTGCTTTAACCTTGATTTTGAAGGATTGATACCCACTGCTAAGATAACTTCCGACCTAATCCTTGTTGGTGGATCGACGGTAGAACCCTTTAGATTTGTCAGGCTTATATACAAATTCTACAGTTCAAAAACAGAAGGAAAAATATTTAGCTGTTTCGATTCTGTAACTGTCATTAAACAATGAAGCTGAGCTAAATGCAAAAATACCCCTGTGCTTAGCCTATTTGGCCAGAAACCCCATGTGTTATTTTTATTAGCAAAATGCCCCCTGTGAACTTTTCATTAGCAAAAAACCCATTTAAAATTCATTCAAAAGTCAATAGGGAGGTTATTGTCATTTTTAAGTGAACAGGGGGGTTATTGCCAATTTTTTAGGTTAATAGGGGCGTTTTTGCAATTTTTGGTGGGGGTATTTTTATTTTTTCTGCAAAGTATGTACTCCGGCATGGGAGGGTGTTTTTTGCTTATAAAAAAATAGCACAGGGAGGTTTTTGCTAATAAAAATAACCAAGTTTTTCTTTTGCTAATTAAGTAAAGAATAGGGGGTGTTTTTGCATTTAACTCTAATTAGAAGTGTCATTCTAATTGAAGTATGTAAATTAGAGAACTATTCCTGAGGTATGATCAAATTACCGCTAGACCCCCTATTGTTTGGGAAACAACACAAACCACCCTTAAGGTATGCAACTCGCTATATTTACAACCATACAGCGTTAACTCTAATGAAAACTGATGACTTCATCTACAAAATTAACTTGAATGTCCAATAATACCCTTCATAACATTTTCAAATCTTGACCAATTTCGTAAACAGAAATACTTATCTAACATAGCACATACTTTAGGTGGTAACTCTTGCAACTTTTCTCATGTTAGTAAGTAATGTATAGTTGAAGGAGTCCACTAAAAGTAATAAACCCTCAATCGCGGTGAAAATTGTGGCAAATTGGGCTAAAACCATTCCAATAAAGTCTGAGCATAGGTTTCGCGAAACCCAAGTTTCAACTTTATATATTCAAACCTAATAAACGTCCAACCTATTGAAGACAATGATTTGACACCTACACATACTTTTTTTATGTAAAAGACATTGATTTTATACATATCACCAATTTTATCCCTCCAAACCCCAATATCTGAACCCAATCCAAATGGGTGTTTTAACTTTTCCAAAACCACAAAACCCAACATCCAAACTCTATCCTAATGTGTTTCAAAGATTTCGCCAAAATCACCCTAACCATTTTTCTGAAACCAAAACCGAGCGAAAACCTAGGGTTGTAAACGTAGGAGTTCATACCTCAAGGGTGGTATGGTTTGTGTGATTTCCAAACAGTAGGAGGGAGGTCTCATTGTTATTTGACCATACCTCAGGGATAGTTTGTATAATTTATACAGAAAGGAAAAGCATAGGATTTACAAACCTCATATGGAGCCAAATGTAATCCGTTTCTAAGTTGGCTCGTAAGTGCATCAAAATTGTCTAAGATTTGATCTATGGAGAAGTTTAAGGTAAAGTGGAATTTGATCTGAACACTTTGCAGAAGGAATGCCTTTTGTTCAGGACTAGCAGTAATCCCACCTCTAAACTTTAGCACCTCAAACGAGAAGGGTTCTCCAAACAGAGAAGCAGTCAAATGAAGAAATGATCGATGTGTAATTAAAGATACAAAAGATTCTCTGATTAAACTTTGAGTAGTCACGTCAGATTTTACTGCAAACACAACCTTTGTTATGTTTGATCCAACTGATGATTCTAATGATATTATTTCCACCTGTTGTAAGAAGAGAATTTATTGCGATTTAGAGATAGTATAAGAAAATAATCGAAATAAAAGACAAGGCAATGGAGAAGGTGGGAAGTACTTTAGTATTGGAGAAGCTCATTTCGTAGAAAATATCATCCTCAAGTCGCAAGATATATTCTTGGAGATATGAAGTTGGTTTCTTCAGAATAAAACTTGCCACTATATCATGACCTGGAGAATATCAAACAGAAATTATTTTATATTCTAATGTATAAACCTTTAGAAATTACGTTACATGAATTAGAGTGAAATGTGAAAACCTCCCCCGTAAAGTTTCTAATTATAGAAATTTTGCCTTATGTTTAGTAGTAATTAGCCGTTATATTAATAAGTTAAAAACAAACACTCACCCTATGTTTAGTAGTAATTAGCAGAAAAAAATTGTAGGAAAATTTGCAATATTGGATACACAACCAAGCCGCAAGGGAGCACCCACCATTCGAAGAGGTTTTTGCTAATAAAATTAAGAAACGTCTTTTTTTTTTAATTAGAGAATGTAAATAGTAGGTTTTTGCATTTCACTCAAAATTTATATATTATTTAGTAAAAGGGCAGCTCTCCTCAAACTATGATAGAAGTTCTCAAAACATTGACAGAATGCACACTGGCATCAACATTTGATTTTGTATATCATTAAAATTTGAAAAGAATGGACTAAATTATTACACAAATTCTAAATACTTAAAAGTAATGCTGCCACATCATCTACAGCAAACTCTCAATATCAGTTTTACACATTAGGAAATGTATTTTACTATTTCTGCAGAAAGTTAACTTGTGCATGGAAAACTACTGTCGTGAAGTTACAACTTGATCTAAATATGAATAATACAGTATTATAGCAGAAATTATCATTTATCAGAAAAAAAATTCAACACAATATGAGAACACCACTTATAAAAATTAAAAACAGATCCAAAGAAGAGAAAGGGGAGAAAATAAAGTAAAGGTTTCAATTTACTTATTCATCATCAATAGGCTCAACTAAAATTCCCAAAAATCCAATGCACTAATCATCCATAAAATTCAAGAATTAAACCACCAAAAATTAGAAAATAACTAACCCCAAAATACCCAAATGCCAATAGCTGAAAATGATTAATTAACATCAATAAAAACATACAAATAGATCTTCATTTTACCACATAATGTTCCTAATCACTCCACCAATAACAAATAAAACACACCAACCTTTATAATCTAGATCCAGATCACTTTTATTATATCCAAAGTGGAAAAATGGCAACCAGAAAACAGCAGACAAAGTCACTGCAACACCAAGCACCAACAGAAAAATACATCTGAAAGTCACAAACTTTTGAAGCCTACTGCAACTTAAACAGCATCCATTACTATTCCCACCTATTTGGGTTGTACCCTGAGCATAAAGTGTTGTACTTGGCAAATTTTGCTCACTCTGTGCCTTCCCCATTGCTGTTTTTAGCAATGTGGGATTCTTTTCTTGTGGGTTTTTCAGCTAGGCTCCATTAGTGGTATGGCTTTGGACATAGAGTAACATTGTGCTATACTATTCTTTTTTTTCTTGTTCCTATGTGGAAAGAGAAAGGAATTTTCGGTGGTTGGTTGGGAGTAATGGAATATTTAATTTTAGGTCTTGATGTTGGGAAAGGAAAAAATTGTGGATTAACTTCAGTTTTCTTTCTATAATATAGATCAACTGTTTTTTTCTCTTCTAGGACAAGTCTCGTGCGTGTGTTATTTTGTTGGGATAATTACATCCACCCCCTAAAGAGATTAAATTATAAAAAGCTTGATTTACGACTGGACCTCTATTGTTTAATGGATTTACAATAAATTTATGACGTTATAAAAATTACAAGAAAATTCTCTCTTGTTTCAAAATATATTTTATAACTTCCACAATTCTTATAAGTACAAGCTTTGAAAATGTTTAAAAAAGAATTATGTTCTTTGAAATATAGAGAGTTTTTTGTAATTACGGTAAATCACCTTTATAAACAAAATTCTTAAGGTTTCAATAATTACAAACACTACACTTATTATAAGTTTATCTTACAAAAGACCCCGTGTCATTTTGCTTGTTACTGAAAAAGTGTCGTTATCACCAAAATATTATTGAAATGCTAATTTAGCCTTAAATTAAAAGTGACTTTGAGTTTGACCAATTTATGGAAAAAAAAATTTACATATTATTGTATAGTTTAAAAAATTTGTTACTATAAAATATAAATATTTGAAATTAATAAATTAGATATTTTAAAAAATATAACTAAATTAAATAATTAATAAACTCAATTTTTAATTTTTATTTAAATTAAAGAATATCATTAAAATTTATTTTATAGTTTGATTTTAAAAAAATTAATGATTTGAATTATTTGACCTATTATAATTTCGATTTATCCATTTTAGTTATTTGGATTGATACATTTTGAGGCTAAATTATTATTAAAAAACTTTAGTGAAAAAAATGAAATAATAAAAAACTTTAGTAAAAAAAAAGGAATTTAGATGTCAAAACTAGATAAGAAGGAAAATAAAAATAAACAGCAATAATAAACAATTAAATTATTATTTTCTTGCAGCAGTCCTAGTTTGGAGAGACGGTGCTTTTCTACTCTTTAAATTCGACACAGGTTTCTCGCTAGGGTTTTTATCAAACTCTCTCTATTGTTCATTTATTTATTACTGCAACGCATTATCAATTTTCCGTATTTATTCTTCTTCAATTCAGAAAATCAACACCATGACTCAATCACAAGAAGAATTATTGGCCGCCCATCTCGAGCAACAGAAGATCGATGTAATTTTTCTCTGTTTTTTCACACCTCGCACATGTTTGAATTAATTTGGGGTTTCAATTGTATTCATTTTGTGGATTTTTTTTTCTTTTCAGTATAGTGTTTTCATAATTCTCCCAATTTATTTTTCTTAAATTACACAGCTATTGGGATAAATGCAAATAAACTGTATTTATCTTTAGCAAGATGAGAGGGGTCATGTGGTTATGATGAAGTTGCTGAGATTTTGATTTTCACAGTCCTTTGGAGTTTTGATCTGGGTTTCATCTGTATTAGAAGTTTAGATGCTTAGATTTAGGGTCCATTTGTGATTAACTAAAAAGTTTAAGAGATAAGGATAATGCTCAGAATTATTTTGTCGATCTGTTGAATTGTAAGGTGCATTTGCAAACTAGTTATTATTGGAATCAGGTTTGTAACAGGGGAAGAGGAATTCCTTTTTATTTAAGTTCTGAAGTGATAGAACAACATCTAGTCCTTTTTAAGCATAATTTCTCAATAGAAAACTCTTTAATATTAAACAGTAAACAGTACGAACACTAGCCTGCTTTGCAATTGCTCCAAAGTGATCTATTGTTTTTCAGGCTCTATATTCTTGCATAGATTGTGTTGTTTATTTTTGCTACATATCACATGAATCGATTCAGATGCCTTTGGCCTTTTTTTTCTTTTTCCTGTAAAATGCAGAAAGGGATAATATGTATTGGCATTTCATTTCCTGTAACTATGATCTAATATGATCTGAACACCTATTGCTCTGATTGCAATGAAGTGGACATGGTTTTTTTTTTTTTTTGGAGAATTAATGAAAAATTGCCACTTGTTGGAATTGTTTGCAAAACATTTTTCTGAACTTAAATCTTGTGAAACTTTGGAATATACTGTATTATAGATTATACCATGTATGTTCATTAAATGTTGCATGCCCACTTTGAGAGTGCAGAAAATGACAATAGGTGAAGTAAGTTTCCATGATTATTTAGATAAAGACATCTGATTTGACTGTATTTCGGTTATTCACTTACATATTAGTATTACTTTTGATGCTTTCTGCTACTGAAAATGCTGTAAAGAATTGATCTTAATTGATTGTTTGATGAGTTCAATGCTTTGCAGCAGGAAGAGCCTGTGATTGAGGACAATGACGACGACGATGATGATGACGAAGATGACGAAGATGATGTTGAAGGTATGTGTGTACTAAGGGCATATAAACTTGTACATTTTTTTCCTTCTGCAACTGAGTTGATTATTTTATGGTTTTCGACATCAATAAACAGTTTGCAATCATCTTGGCTAGCTTGTTCTTGAGTTTTGGAATTAGTTGTCGAACATCATTTTTGCAGTTTTCTTATAAACTACCTTTACTTTCAAACTCAATTTTGAATTTTCTAATATTTCAAGTGTTAGGTTCAGCATTATTTTTTAAGCTAATCCTTATGTAAGCATAAAAAGACTTGGACCCATTTAAGTTTGCTTATACTACAATTCTCAAGTTGCTTATATGAAGAGAGAGATGTTTTCAAAAGGGCATTAATTTGTTATTTACCTGTGTAATACATTCTCAATTAGTCAAAATAGTGAAAAAGGCACTGTGGATTTCAAATTCTTCACAACAGATTCCTAGCAATTTTTTGGACATTTTTATTTTGTCTGGATTTCAAATCCTTAGATAGCTACTTTTACTATCATTTTAACCAAAATGATGGATTTGAAATCCACCCAATATTGAAGTTATTTGAAATTATTTCTCCAAATCCTTCCTATAACCCGAATCCCTCAGTTCAAATGGAGCCTTAGTGAATCATATTGTGGTCTTTCTTGGAAGGAGCTATGTTTTCATGAACACATTTGCTTACGACATGCTACATATTTCTGTTGACAGGACAAGAAGATTCCAGTGGTAGGTCAAAACAGAGCCGCAGTGAGAAGAAGAGCCGCAAGGCAATGCTAAAACTGGGAATGAAGTCCATCCTCGGTGTCAGCCGTGTCACTGTTAAGAAGAGCAAAAATGTTTGTGTCCTTTGCATATCCCTTTAACAATTTCCCCTAAGTATTTCAAATTCTCTACACAAATCTCTAATTTTTTCAAACTTCAGATCCTGTTTGTTATCTCGAAGCCAGACGTTTTCAAGAGCCCAAACTCGGATACATATGTAATCTTTGGTGAGGCAAAGATCGAAGATTTGAGCTCACAGTTACAAACTCAAGCTGCAGAGCAGTTCAAGGCTCCTAATAATCTCGGTAATGTTTTGCCAAAGGCAGAGCCAACAACTGTAACTATAGATGACGATGAAGATGTGGACGAGACTGGTGTTGAACAGAAAGACATAGAGCTAGTGATGACGCAGGCTGGGGTTTCAAGAGCCAGGGCTGTTAAAGCTCTCAAGGAAGCAGATGGAGACATTGTCTCTGCTATTATGGAGCTTACCAACTAGAGAATCTTTTTCTCCTTTTTAGATCTGTTTAAGGTGAGTGTTACATTTTCTTTGAAGTTATGTCTGAGATATTGAATTATTATTGAGTTTTAAGATGTTCTGTTTTCCTTTGTTTTACTGTTCTTGCTTTGTGATGTGTAGTACAATATCAGCCGCGGGTGTTATGAAAATGGTTCAGGTCATAAAATTCACAGCTCTGGATCATTTATTTAATGTGAGAGGCTTCATTTTGGTTCTGGATTTTGGATTTGGTGAAGAATTTCAATTTAGAGTCGAATCCTAAATTTACTACTTTGGTTAAACAAGAGCACAAAATGGTTATTTAAGGATATTAAATTCATACAAAATCAAAATAATTTGAACATCAGCAATTGATGAATTATTATGAATACGAAATACTTAGTTCTAAATCCTCGTTTGGCCACAGAAGTTCAGTGACGATCACTAGTCATGCAAATGTATTATGTAATTGCTATTGTCCTACAAGGCATGGCATGGTTTATTAGGTGATGTACAATTGTGTAGGAACTACGTAAATGGGAGCAAGTCTTCATTGGTTACGTGGCTGCTTATAAAACCTACTAGATCGTGCATAAGCTTAATCGAGCTAATTGAAATCGTTTTATTTGGAAATCAATGCTCTTTAGGTCAACAATGCAAGATTCTAGCATAGAACTGCTTAGTTGAATTCATCGAATCATAATGTATTTCGGTCACTCTTTTAAGAGTATTTGCTTAGTTGAATTCATCGAATCACAATGTATTTCGATATGTTTTGTTATTGGTCACTCTTTTAAGATTATTAACAAATGTCAAAGTAAGCATGTAACACACTTGTTCCCTTCTTATGAGTTTGATTAACTAAATGTTAACAATATTCATTCTACAAAACATGTTAATTTTAAGAACATTTTATAAGAGGTTGCCTAAACCAAGAAGACAAGACAAACAATGAGACACTAGACAGAATCTAAGGCCTATTTTGAAAATGGTTTGGCCTAGTCTACGGTCAATCTACCGAAACAGAGAAAGATAGGGGCGATTGACAAGTTTCGTTCCAAATCTCAGGTTTTAGCCCAGGTCGAGACCTTTCCAAACTTATCTGCTATACAGTTATTGATTTAACACTTGCCAACTTTGGACACATACCACCTATTTTTCTTCAACAAATCTCGTCTAACCAAATTTCAACTCAAATCATATTTCAAATTTTTCAAACACACTAACTAATATTACATTCATAAATCATCATTTCAATATTCCATTGAAATCATTATCCATTCCATTGAAATCATTATCCAAATTGAGTTTCAAAAGTTCCGTCAAAAACTCCAAAAAACAATATTTGAGACCAAACGGTAACGCAACCAGCCCATACCTTTCCACAATAGCCTTGTATTAATCGCATACTCACAACCTACTTTTCTTCTCAAACTTAGTACATTCATAATCCAATTCAAATCATATTTCAAATTCGAAAACCCATTTATTATTATTTCACAAACATTCTCATCAATACTAGTTAATCCAAATCCGATCCATACGAACACTAAGGTCTCAAAAAAGCAGAGTGTAAATGTTAAATGTGAAAGGAGCTCTTCATTAATGAAACAAGTTTCCATAAGCAGAAACCATGATCAAACACTTGTCTGCAACATGTTTTTATTTGTTCAAATACATGATTAACATTATGATCAAAAGAATTTGACAAGAAAACAACAGTCATGGATGGGATCAATACTCAAAAGGCCACTGCGAGTACTCTGTGTAGTGGTTATCTTGATGGTAAGAAACCGAACTAGACTCCCCCATTTCATTACGGTTAGAAGAATTGGAGCGGGACGAACTAAAAGGCCACAAGTAAGACCACCGCCTCCTCCTAGTCCCGTGTTCCACCTGATTATTACCTTCATTAGTCGATCGCTGACTAGTCACCTCCTTCCGACAAATGGGGCATGAACTGCGTTGTTCAAGCCACGGCAAAATACAATCTGAGTGATACAAATGCTTACACGGAAGTTTCTTCACTTGAGAACCCAACTCAAATTTCTCTTTACAAACGGCACATGTTGACTCTGCACGAACGTGCTTCTTAGAAATCTTGACTATTGTCAAGGCATCAATCGAGGATCTTGAAGCCGAGGGAGGAGTACGATGGTCATTTTGAGCAACATGTTCGAGAAACTCTTCCACTCCTGGTCCTATAAAGTAATCACCTCCAGGCATTCTTACAGGAATGTCGCCGCTAAACACGAGAATTCCTCGTTCGGATAGCCCTCGGGAGTTTGATGCGTAGTCTCTAAGAGTCATTTGTTGTCTGAGGAAATTTGAGATGGATTCAATTAATCTTGGTCTTTGGCTGTCTTCTTGATTAGTGGTGCTAATAGTGTCATCGAGCTCTTGAATGAAACCTCCTTCACAATTGGGACATACCATGTTTTGCCTCTGAAGATTTACGGGTTCCCTACAAGTGTGACACCAATGTGTACTAGTGTTGCTCGACATCTTAGTTCTCTTTAGCTCCTTCGCTTAGGAGGAGTTTAAGTTTCTTCAAACTTTGCACGAGAACGAAATATGTTAAAAATGTGAACAAATAAAGGAAGTAGGTGAAAGTAGAAACAACATAATATCAATAGCTTAGTTCATTAATTATCCTTTTCTATCACTCTCTAAATCTAATTTTTAGATTTGAATTCAGAAAATTAGGAGTTCATAAATAAATTTTGAATAGCGGTATAATCCATATCTTTAACAAGAAAATGGGAATTTTGATGATGGCAAATTTTTTTCGTTCGGGTCAAGTGAAGCAAAAAATCCTCTAAATCAGCAAAACTTAAGACCAAAAAGGGAAAAGCAGAGCTCCCATTGTTCAAAATAAACAAAGAGAAACATAACATGTAAAATTCATCAATATAAAAAAGACTTGGGCGAATTATACTAGTATTTGATACAATTGGGATACTTAATCAATGCACCGACATGACAAAATAACTCTAGAAAATACTATAACTAAGAATTGCCAAAAGATACTAAATTGAAAGAACCACAATAAAAAAAAATACTCCAAATTTCTTCATATACAGTTGAAATATAACAAAAGCAATACAATTTACATTAATTCACTGTTGACAATGAATTCAATGGCTTTAACAGAATACACTTGCTAAATCTGAAGATCACATAAATAATTCACTTGTTTCATATAAACACCAACCCAGAAGAACAAATCCAAGAATATGCATTCGATTAAAGATAAATGCAACAACATTTAGTAAACAAAATGAGGAAGATAAGAAAAATGGTAAAGAGATAAGCTATAAAGTTCATACCTTTGATCCAGTGTATAAAACGACAACAACAGGAAAGACCCAGAAATATAAATTAACAACGCATTATGTGTAAAGGTGAGTATAAATTGAGATTCTCTTTTCTTTTTCTTTTTCTTTTTTTTTTTTTTTTTTTTTTTTTTTCTGTTGAGATTGGAGCGGTTATTGTAGGAAAAACTGTAAGTCAGTGTCTGCGTATTAAGTATTAACTCATAACAGTGTCTTTTTAGTTACAGAAAAACACAAGTAGCACATTAAAAAGAGTGAAGTGAGAGTGAGTGTTGACTCATTTGTTACTTCGGTAGATGGGAAATTGGAAGGAGGATTGGGCTCCACAAATGGGCCATGAAATGGGCTTCTCTTATCAGAATTAGGGCTGGATTTCAATCCGGATCCAATTCGAATCCGATCCGATTTATTAGGATAATTGTCCGATTAGGGATCCGATGGACCTGATCCGATTAAGAAGATCCGTAATCCGAATTTTATGGAGCGAATATGGATTTAGGCTGATCCGATCCGTTACAAATCCGTATTTGATATATATTACTATATGTTATTTATATATTATGTATTTAAACCAAAATAAAAATAAAATTATCTATGTTCCACTAAAATCTTTTACTATATTAAAAATAATCTTGAAAAGAAATGAATGAGAGGTGATGTTGGACTGACCTGGTAACTAATTGAGCCTACAACATATTAATTTATGCTATTTAATAAGAAAAATAAGAACCATAACCATTCATCTATGTAGTAGCCACCACCTTCCCTCTACTTTTTCCTCCAATTTTTTTCTTCTCTTCCATTACTCCATATTGGGTTTTCTTCTTCTTTTTCACAGTTTCTATTTTTTTTATTCATATTTTTGTTTATTCCTTTGTTCAGATTTTTATCGTTTATATTTGTCCACTATATTCCATCTTTTACAATTTTCAGACAATAGTTTTGATGAAATAAGTAAAATATTACATTTTTAATTCATGGTGGTGGAACCTACTAGTAATTTGAAGGAAAATGAAAGAATTTTTTTTGCTAAATATGCTAAACGGATCCGGATAATTTATCCGGATCCGGGATATCCACCGGATTCAGATCCGGTTGCTACTTTTCAAGATCCGCGCAAATTCGGATCCGGATAAAAGACATGAAAATCGAATTATGATCTGGATCTGCCCGATCCCGTCCGAGTCCGGCCCCATTGACAGCCCTAATCAGACTATTAATGGGTCAATAGCCCATCTATTTCATCTAGACTTGTTTACACTTAGGGCTTTCAATGGGTCGAATTTTGATCGGATCAGGCTCGTTCAGATCCGACTCCATTTATATCGGATCAGATCATGTCGGATTTGGATCTTGTTCGAATTGTGCTCGGATTTAGATTTTTTTAATCCAATGAATCTTAGTCGAATTTGGTCGGAAATCAGATCTTTTTCGGATCCAATAAAATTTTCATTTAAAAAATTACATTAGTTTGTTCTAAAACAAGTTTATTAAATTTACAATTTCATTTAATTTTAGCTCATATTTCAAACATCCGTTACTAATATTCATATTTTTAGATGAAAATATTGGTTTAAATAAATTTATAAATGAGTTATAAATTACTATATTCTTAAATTGACAATGAAATATTATTAATGGTACTTACTTATATAAAACATTATATATATATTATATATATATATATATATATATGTATATATATGTATATATATATATCATTCTTTTTATTTTTTATAAGATACGGATCGGATCGACCTAAATTCATGTTCGCTCCATGTGTTTTGGATTATGGATCATTATAATCGGATCAGGTCCATTGAATATTTAATCGAACAACTATCATAATAAATCGAACTGAATTCGGACGGATCCGGATTGAAATTCGCCCCATTGACAGCCCTATTATTACTCATACATTACATTAACAGAGTCAAACTCTGCAGGTAACTATTAAACAATCAATCTTATGCACACACGTGAATATGCATATATACTTGAACACTTTTGTGAAGTTATAATTCCTTGTGTTTTTCACCAAATAATGAATGCTTGGTCGTTATTTTCATCTAAAAGACACAATTAATGTCAGTGAACATATATACAAAAGGTGATAAATAATGATTCAATGAAGATGCTTCAAGGGAACTTAGCACTATATATATTTTTTCGCGTGTCGCTTAAATCTGGGAATAAACTCCCTTCAAAATGATTTCTCTACCAATATATAGTTTTTTTAAAAGAAAAATTGCCTTTTTTAGTCCTAGAAGACTAAATCTTTAGCATTTTTGGCCCTACGCCTTATAAAATTTAT
Organism: Penstemon davidsonii; assembly: GCA_034814905.1. NCBI lineage: Eukaryota > Viridiplantae > Streptophyta > Magnoliopsida > Lamiales > Plantaginaceae > Penstemon > Penstemon davidsonii. Next base: position 29,956,495 of record JAYDYQ010002533.1, on the reverse strand, counting down.
TTAAAATGTTTTGCACTTCTGGTCTTATCGTCCCCCTTCCATCCAATTTAGGACCGAATATGTAAAACCGAAACAATCCTATGTGACTTATACATGAAGACAATTCGAAGAGACCAAAAGTGCTAAGAGATGATTCAAAGGAGGCGATTATCAAAAAGTGCAATAAACTCAAAAAATATGATTCAAAGTGCAATTTTATAAAGCGCAGCTAGGGCCAAAGTTGCTGATGATTGTCGTGTGAGACTAAAAATACAATTTTGTCTATTTTTCTAAGTACTAGAAAAGTGTACGTACGTTGTACGTATTTAGTTTTAATTTCATGGGTAATTTTCGTAAATTAGAGTAAACTTAGCTTCTTCTTCTTTATGCCATAAAATATCATATATATTCAATTTATTTTTATTAATTATAATTATTTTACCCAAAAAAAATATAGCTTTAAATAGTTGTAATAAAATATAAAATGATGACTGATATAATCAGGACATCTTATAGAATTTGTTGTAGTAGTTTTTATGTTAAGTTTATCCGTTATTCACTGATGATACATGCTTCATCCGTTTCTTCACAAATTTCACCCGAACTTTCATCGATTTCACGAGCATTTAGGGTTATCAATGGATTGGATTCGGATCGGATCAGGGCCGATTCGGATCCGAGTCCAATTTTCATTCTCCTATCCGAATCCAGATTCGGATCCGGTCGGATCTTGAATATTAGCGACCGGATCCGAATAAATTATCCGGATTCTTTAGCACATTTAATAATAATTTTTTTTCTTCCATTTTCCTCCAAATTATTTGCAGATTCTACCATCATGAATTAAAAATGTAACATTTTACTTGTTTCATCAAAAGTACTGTATAAAAGATATAGAAGATGAAATATGGTGGTCAAATATAAATGTAAAAATTAGAACAAAGGAAAAAATAAAAATAGAAAAAGATTGATAATGGGACAAAGAAGAAGAAAACCCAATATTGAAAAAATGGAGGAGAAGACAAAATTTGGAGGAAGAAGTATAGGGAAGATGGTGGCTATTAAATAGATTAAATATTAGGGTTTTGGTTTTTCTTATCAGATAGCATAAATTAGTATGTTGTAGATATGACCCATTAATTACCTGGTCAGTTCAACAACATATCTCGTGCATTTCTTTTAAGATTATTTTTAATGTAATTAAAGGTTTTAGTGGAACATAGATAATTTTATTTTTATTTTGATTTAAATACATAATATATAAACAACATATAGTAATATATATCAGATACGGATATGTAGCGGACCGGATCAGGCTTGAGTTAGGGTTTAAGAAGAGCTTTCCAACCATATAAAGAACATAGAATTTGGCCCCCAAAATTTGACTGAAAAAAGAAATGTGGAAAAAAAAATCCTTCAATTTTGATATTAAATGTGTCTTTTTTAAAAGTTTGATACCAAATATTTAAAGTGGGTAAAAGTTTAATATGAAATATGCAATTCCCTCAAATAAAACTAGTTGGTGGGAAGGGTTTAATGAAATGAATTATTGTAGCAAGGATTTAAATTAAGTCTTGGCTAAATTACCCTTATGGTCCTCCAAATATAAAGTATTTTACAGTTATATTCCTCTAACCTAAGAATCTATACTTAAGTCTCTCTTATATATAATGTTTACATCGATCAATTTTTCGACATTTTTCCGGTGCAATCACGTGCAAGCCATTTAACTTTTAGTAAGGGTATTTTTGAGTTTTTATGTATTATAATACAGAATTATGACTTGATGGGTGTTACAAATTGTATTGATGTAATTTGGCTAGAAAAGTGCCTTAAATTTGATCGGTGTATCACATTTTATATATGATGGACTTAAGTGTAATTTTTTTGACAAGAGTGATATAAATGTAAAATACTTTATAAACGAGGGACAATAAAGCGATTTAGCCTTTTAAGTCTTTTCATAATAAAAATTTCTATCGTGAATTAGCCAATTAGGAGACTTCACGAAAGAGGGCAGTTGGTGTTGGGGACCCGTATAAGAAACATAATACTACTACAAAGTCAACAACAATATACAATTCTTGGATCTTCTTTGCCGTGGAGCACCTTGATTTTCTTTTGTTTCGCCGTTCGATCTGAATCTTGACTTATTGTAATTTAGTCTAGGTAGGAAGAAGAGAAGTAGAGAAAAAAAAAAAAAAAAAGGGGAATAGAACTGTACGTAGAGATGGAACGTGTCCGTCAGGCTCAAGGAATGTCATATTGGTCCAACTCTTCCAGATTACCGGTTATGCAATCTGTCTGTTTGATCGCGGGTCTTTTTCCTGTATTTATCCGATGTTTGAACTCAGAAGGGCTGGGAGATATCTTAACGTTCCTGCCTTTTGCCTGTATTCCCCTTGTTGTAATGGTCAATATTTTCTTCACCTCTGAAGACAGGATGCGAGAAATGAATGCCACGACCTTCAGGCTGCTTGCGTCTGCATCAACTTCTCTGATTCCTCGTACATTTGAATTAAATAATCTGGTGGAAGAAACCTATTTCATGTTAATTATGTTGGCCATTAATACTCTGGTCTTACTTTACTTGTTTCTCTGTCTAAGCTCTGAAGTAAGCAGTGTTTTGAAATCGCTTCTCAATGAGAAATATACCTTTGCAATGGCACATATGCATGTCTGGAGTCTGTTAGTGCTTGTTTTTGTTTTTGTGTCTTTGCTGAACCGAGCGGTGGAAGAACCTGCGAATTCACTAGTTTATAAATTATCTGGTTGGTTGATCATTGTATTGTTTAGTATGCTCCCCTGGGTGAGAGTAGGGTGGCAATTGAGGCGTCGTGTCATATTTTTACTGTCTGCTTATTTTCTTGCATTTACTCTTTGTTTGTTTCTTAACAAATCACAAAGACGTGAAATAGACTGGGCATACTTCATTCCGATGGACAGTAATCTTATGGCTTGTATATATGTGTGCTGTTGGTCTGTCTGTGTCTATATCATTGTTGAGTTGGACCGTAGAGGATCACCAGATATAATTCAAGGAATCATGGAAATAATTCTAATAGCTCCAATTCTGCGAGAATGGTATAAAATAAAAACACAAGTAATATGGCACATTTATAATGCAGAGGACAGTGATAGTACTCAACTTGATCTCAAAAGATTAATTGCTCAAGAGATAATAGAAAAAGAAGAATGTATGCATAATGATGCTCAAAATGAGGTAACAACATCAGCTCCAGTTTACAACTTTCTTTATTTTTCTTTTTTAGTACTGGATGATCGAGTTCATTATCATGTGTTCTGTTATATTTTGTATTTACTCTTTCATTAGCTAAATTCAGTAATTACCTCAATGACAGATGACCTCAGAGTTGGTTAGCATTGATACTTTGGGAAGTCATCACATCAATAGTGAAATCTCAGATTCTTCTTCTGGAGGAACAGTTATTGAGGAACGAGAAAAAGTCGGAATAAGCCACAAGACCGACTCAGTGCCAGCGAACATAGCATCAGAAATAAAAGACTACATGCTGGGGGAGTGTATTAGCTATTGCTCACTATTTCCTGCTGATTATGAATTCACAAGGGACACCTTGGTTTGGTCATGGATTGCAGCAGCAGGTGGGATAATAAACCCTCTGGAAAAACATGAATTAATGGAGGAAACTGCGATGTGGTGCTTCGATAGATTACTTATGCGGGAATTCATTTTACCTTGTGGTTATGATCGCTTAAGTGATCAAATTAGGTATAAATTGGGAAATGACAGTACTGTTCACTACAGAAATCAGAAGTATGGAAACAATTTGGATAATTACACAGATTTAGCCAAACTTGAGCACTTATCCTTGGTTTTTGAGGAGATTGATGAAGTTCAGTTCAATATTCTCAAACATTGCAGTAATTTAAAAACACTTTTGTTACATAAGTGTTATGGTTCTAAAATAGAAAACTTACTCAATAGTCTTTTCTTGGAGCTAAAGTTGTTAACACTCATAGATTTGAGCTGCACAAACGTAATGCGCTTACCGAGTTCTGTTGAAAATCTTACGGCATTGGTGTATCTTGACATGTCCCAGACACCCATCAGATGGTTGCCCGAGTCTATAGGTTCCTTGTGCAATTTGGAGACTTTAGTGCTCCTGGGGTGCCAGAGCCTCTGTGGATTACCCAGAAGCATTTGTAAGTTAATAAATCTGCAGCATTTAGAACTTGACATTGCCCGCCAGTTACAGTCAACACCAATTGGAATTGGAAATTTGGTGAATTTGCAAAGTCTGAGGACATTTGTTGTTGGCAGAAAAGATGGTAACGGTATAATAGAACTGATGAGTATGAATAAACTGAAAGGATCACTCTGCATTTTGAAGCTTGAGAACATCTTGAATAAGGATGAAGCTCGAAAAGCACGTTTACGTGATAAAGAATACCTTACAAAAATAGAATTCTTATGGAGTGATCACAAAAATGATGAGGTGGTTAGAATTGAAGAGGAAATACTGGAGAATCTTCGACCTCATGATGGCTTGCAGGAGTTAAATATAGTCTTTTACAGTGGTGGAGTATTTCCATCTTGGATCAGTGATCCATCTTTCGATCAAATGGTCAACATAACCTTGTCAGGGTGCAGATTTTGTGAAAAGTTGCCATCTTTTGGAGAGTTGCCATCACTCAAGTTTCTGAGTTTTTTTGACATGGACGCGGTGGTAGATATCGACTTCTCTTTTGGCAGGAAACATGGTAACCAAGATCAGCAGAATGCATTTCCTCAGCTGGAGAAACTATCTTTTGATGGAATGTCCATTTTGGAAGAATGGACGGGAGTCGAAAAGGGCGATTTTCCGTGTCTTGTGCAGCTTGTGATCAAATACTGCCCAAATCTTGTTTCTCTTCCATCTCTTTCAAATTTGGAGTCCCTTGAAATTTTGGAGATAATCAACTGCCCCGAGCTCCCTTGTTTGCCTGAGGGTGGAATTCCATCTACAGTCAAATGTCCCATGGTTAAAGATTGTCCCAAATTAAAGATTTGATTATCCAGGTGATGGACTTTTGTGCGAGGGAATTTGTATTTTTTTCATATGCTGTCTACTTTTCTCTCTCTCTACTACTATTATAAAAATAGGAATGTGTCTTAATTTAATTTTTTGTGGGGACTAAAATATCCTTATTTAAGTTGTAAAATGATACTTAATTTAATCGCAATATGTAAAACTAATTAAAGAGTTATTATTTGACAAGAAGTCTTATTATACATATCTCCTACATTAAATCCTAAAAATTATTTTTTAACATAACTTTTATAATTTCAATTTTCTTCTCCTATAACACATAAAATAAATATTGTTATTTTTAATAGCTCCTAAAATATATTTAAAATCCTAAAATTTAGAAATTATCTCTTACATAACTTTTATAATTTCAATTTTCTTTTCCTATAACACATCAAAGAGAATCATAAATAAATAAATAATATTATTATTTTAAATAGCTCCTAAAGTATATATGTAAAATAATTATTTAACATCAATATGTATTTAAGTAGTCATGAACAGTCATCTAGAAAAACTTAATATCAAATTCTCTTAAATATCATTTTATTATACCCAAAAAAAATTATAATCGCATCTTACCTATGAGTGAATAAAATATGCTTATTACTTACCTAAGTACGTAATTTTTATTTGGCTAGAGAAGCATAACATATCCAAGAATATCATGACATGCATAACCTCGAGTTTACATGGAAATTTTTTTGTGAAAAAGGGGTGATATCGATGGAAAATTAGTGAAACCGATAAAACAAATCTATGAAATCAATGAAAATTTAGGTGAAATTGGTGGACATTTGTGAAGTTGGTAAAAAAACGAGTGAAATCGGTACATACATGTGAAATCGGTGAAATTTGGGTGAAATTCGTGAAAAAAATGGATGAAATTGGTGAAAGAGTTAATGTAAAATGAGTAAAAATATGCATGTGAGATCGATGAAAATTCTGGTGTTACTGGTGAAAAAGCATGTGAAACAATGAAAAACATGTGAATTATGTGAAAATAGGTTAAACTGATATAAAAACTGATGAAATCAGTAAGAAACGAGTTTAACCAATAAAAAAAAGGGTGAAGTTAGTAGAAAAATGTTAATAATTTATATTTATAAAAAAATTAAAATATCAAATTCTCTTAAATATCATTCTACTACCAAAAAAATTTAGAATTCATCTTACCTATGAATGAACAAAATATGCATATGACGTAACTAAACACGTAATTTTTATTTGGCTAGAGACGCAAAATGTATACAAGAATATCAAGACGTTCATAACCTCAAATTTTGATGAAATTTTTTTCGTGAAAAATGGGTGAAATCGATAAAAAAAAATCTATGAAATCAACGAAAACATATAAAATTGATGAACACTTATGAAGTTGGTGAAAAAACGGGTGAAATCGATCAAAGTAGTGCCCGTGAAATTAGTAAATATTTTAGAGATTGATGAAAATTCCGGTAAAATTCGTGAAAGAACGGATGAAACTGGTGAAACAGTGAAAAATGAGTGAGATTGGTGGAAAAAACAAGTAAAATCGATAAAAATATGCATGTGAAATCAATGAAATTTCAAGTGAAATTGATGAAAACTGATAACTCTGTGAAAACAGTGTTATCAAGTCTATTTCTTTTACTTGTTGATTTACTTTTATTCGAGTTTTGATAGAATCTTAGGCAATTTTAGTTAGTTTTGCGTTTTGTTCGTTCGAGTAATTGGTTTATTTATTTTGTGCATGAATTGAGGTATTTTCCTATATATTGTGTTCATATTGTAGGCATAAGCTAGTGTGGACCTAATGACATGATTGAAAGTGAAGAATGATGAAAAAATGATCCAACGAAGTCAAGTAGTGCAACATTGAAGAAGGAAAAAGCTGCCAGAAATGTTATTGCGCACTCCGAGGACCATAACTCTTTCAAGGAAGTTCCAATTGATCTAAAGTTCAATTATATTTTAGAGGAATGAGTTAGCTACCGCATAAACTTTACGGATCTTGATTTGGAGTTCGGAGCTGAAAGTTATGCCACTTGCAAAACTGTTGAGCAAAGCTGAGGCGATTTTCAGCGAGATTTTAAGAGAAAACTTGCGCTCGAAGTCTCCTACTAGGCCTCAACTTGGTAGATCTATTTAATGACTTCTAGGTCACGAAATTACACATCTTTGATCAGCTTTCAACATACTTTTCTCATAGAATACATCTTGAACATCAAAGATATACTTGGAGAAAGATTGAAGAAGAAAATAGAGAAGTCATAAAGATCACCCAAGCAAGAAGAACGCAATATTGAAGATCTTTATCTCGGATTCATTGTTTTGTCTATAAAACCACATGAACTCAGATTTGTTTTTCTTTATTATTTTTCTTGTATATTTATCATGAACTAATTCTTTAGGAAACTATGTTACTTTGATTATTTTGGATTATTCGTAGATAGGGGTGTTTGATTCAATTTCGTTATCTATGCTTGCAACTTGATTGATCACCTAGTTGTTAAATTTAATATCCTATTTGAACTTGAAAAAGGGAGATCGTCAGATTGGGATTAGATAGAAATTAATAGTAAACGACCCTTAGGATAGGATATACTTAAGGCATTTATATCCGTTACATGAGGTTTGTGTTTAATGCTTTGTTTTATTTATGAATCACCTAGGAATAGAGTCGATTTGGATAATACATTAGTTCTTACGTAATTCGAAAGATACGTAGGAAAATACTTGAATCATCGGGTAGCACTCTTGTCACCACAATAACTATGGAAATCCTAATTGAGAATCAGTAGATAACATAGTGGATTATAACCCTGGGTTTCTCTTCTCATTATTCGAATTCAATCCAAGTACTTAGATTAGTTAATTCATCTAGTTAATCTAGTTAATTTTAACCAGAAAACACTGTTGAATTTGGAATTAACTAAAGTTAATTAGGAATTGAAATTGGTAGATATTAGTCAAGTCCATGTGGAGAAGATACTCTTATACTTACTCTTTATACTTGTTCGATACGTGCACTTGCGTTTATTTGCATGTGTAAAATCCGCAACAAAAACGCATGTGAAGTAGGTGAAAATAAGATAAAATGATCAAAACGAGTAGAATAGTAAAAAAAAAAGTTTAACCGACTAAAATAGGGTGAAACCTTTCATTGGAAGAAAAATTGTTTAAAACATAAAAAAAAAAAAAAAAGTTGATGAAAAACGAGAAAACAATAAAAATATGTTATAACCGATACAAATGGGAAAATCGGTTAAAAACAATACAAGAATAAAATTAGGCAAAAAAATGGTTAATCCGGTGAAAATACGATTAAACTAATGAATTAAATAGGTGAAAAATAACTTAGGTAAGTGAAGAAATGCAGTTCAAATGACTGCTGAAAGAATTTGAGATCTACTTAAAAATTAACCCAAATCTATTTAATCAAAAAGTAGGATTTCATTACTTTTGTTATCAAATAATGTAAAAGATCTAAGCTAGAGATTTCAATTCTACTGAGTCCAATAAATTGAATATCAATCATTTACATGTGATATTTTATAACATAATAAAGTTAATTTTACTTTAATATACTAATTAGACATGTAAAACGTATATGCACTTTTTTAGTTACCCTAAATGTAGGGTGAGACACAGTGACTTGATGTAATGATGATGTATTGTTGGATATATTTAAATGTAATGATGATGGTCATTACCATCTAAAAAAGTCTTAAATGTAATTTGATTATGACATTGTACACATCTCTATCTCTACTATTATAAAAGTATGAAAAATGTTGTGTGTTTCTTAATTTTTTTTTGTACGGACTAAAATAGTCTTGTATGATTTTTAATTTTACATTGAGTACATTGGTAAAATAGGGATAGGTTACTACATGAATAATTAAAGTTAGTAGGAGATGATTATAATTAAATTTTATGGTTGAACTTGAATAAAATGATTAAACGGGTTTAAAAATACACTAAAAATGTAAATCTTATTCAAAACATTGATATTTATATGTAGGGTTGTAAATGGATCGAATTTGGACCAGATCGGGGTGAACTCGGATCCGAATCCGACTGTTGATCACTGTATTCGGATCCCGCTCCAAGTTCGGACGGACTCTTAAAAAATAAGATCAAATTCGAGTCTGGTGGATATTTGAGATCCGATTAAAATATCCGGATCCTTCTTCCATTCCAGTGTTTTGAAATCCTTCGATTCATCAACAGTAAAAAATAAGTGTTTTGAAATCCTTCGATTGAAATTGTGGCTTAGACAACAAAAAATAAGTGAAGTTATAAATAAATTTGCCACATGTTAAACAGGTGTATAAATCAATTAAACTTTTAATTTTTAAACAATACACTTATTAAAATTCACCACATGGATTGAGCAAAATTCACTTACATGGCTTGGGCCTAACTCAACCTCAAACCTAGCTTGTAAGGTGAGGATTGTCCAAGACCTTATAAGGTGGACTTAACTATTGTTTTCAACCAATGTGGGACATTTAATCTCAATACTCCCCCTTCACGTGTGGGCAGGCTGAATGTGCGGGTGTAAAATCCAACACGTGACATATAAAAGCCCAACCTTGTGAATTTACAACATGTGGATGAAAACCCAACACACGAATAATGACACTCCGGCCTTTTGTTAACCGGAGAATAATGACAACTCAGATCTTTGTTATCTGGGTGAAGTGTGTTGGTAGATATTGAAGTCGTTATTCTGGGTGAAGTGTGTTTTGGTAGGTGAAGTGTGTTGGTAGATATTGAAGTCCATCATGCATACAAGGAGGAGCCCATCACAGAAGGAGGTGACCCACTTTAACCTGGGCTCTGATAGCATATTAAAATTCATCACATGGATTGGACTAGGTCCACTTACATGGCTTGAGTCTAACTCAACCTCAAAAGCTAGTTTGTAAGATGAGTATTGTCCAAGACCTTATAAGGTGGACTTAACTATTGTTATCAACCAATGTGGGACATTTAATCTCAATAACACTCAATCTTCAAAGTTCAAAGATTCTTCGTCCATATGCTACACACGGTTTATCTTTTTCTCTTGGCAAAGTTGTCATATATAATGGTCAACAAATTGAAGGATACAATATACTCATACTAATACCGGAGTGAAGAAAGGAAAATCAAAAAACATTCTAGAGATATATCAACCCTTTGATTCTAAATGAGTGGCTCTTCATCGTTTCCGGCTTCCAAACCGGCCAGCCTCGGGTCAGCAGTCCTGCTAAGGAGTCCCGTTAAATATTAGTAACGCGGGCCATGTCCTTAGCATTTAGCTAGGCAATTACTCACTCTTTGTTGATTTATTTTGACATGGTCAAGGCAAAAGTGACGTCATGGGAACTGAAGAGTTGGTAAGTAGTCGCAAAAGTAGTGGTTGTAGACTTGTAGAAAGATGAGTTTCAGTACTTCTTTTTGTACAACTTGCAAATTGCAAGCAAACTGGATAGCAGTTTCGTGCCAATTTTCCTTGATAGTACAAGAGAATTAATTAATATACGCGCGGTCTATCTTTTTGTCTTTGCAAGTTCTGAAATATTAAAGTCAGGCAGGGGAAGACAGACAGACAAGTGGTAGTGCCTGAGTGAAAAAAAAAAAAAAACTTGCTACCTAGTGTGTTTCTATTCAGTTCACATATTATTATTATTAGTTTTAAATGGCTGGCTCTTCAATCGTCTCCGGCTTCCAAACCGGACTCGGGTCAGCAGTCCTGCAATTTACCTTGGAAAGATTTGCGACTATTGGATCTTTGGCCTGGAGAGAGGTAAGCGTCATATGGGGTGTTGAGGATGAGCTACGAAAGCTGCAAAGAACTTTCTTGAAAATCGAGGACCTTGTAAATCGTGTGGAGAGCAGCAGCAAATTGAGCTGCTTCTCCAAGGCCTGGCAGATATGGTATGAAGATCTAAAAAAGCTTTCTTATGATGCCGATGCTCTTCTCGATCACATCTCCTTGCATATCTCCACTTATAACCACACCAAATTACACTCGCTCACTACCCACGAAGAAGCTGATCAGGTGCGTAACATGATTCTTTCATCTTTTCAATTGGATTTACCCCATGAGATAAGTAAAATGCAAAAGAATCTACAAGACCTTGCTAATGAAATGGAAAGTCTTATGTTGATTGAGAAGGTAGATTTGAATTTTCTTAAGGAGAGATCTCAGTACTCGATTGCTAGTACTTATGTTAACATGACTAGTTTACTAGTTGATGAAGGAGCTATTTTCGGAAGGCAAAACGACAAAAATAATATCATCAAATTGCTAGGCGAGCTGGGTAACGATAACGTGTGTATAATCCCACTTGTTGGGATGGGTGGAGTAGGCAAGACAACACTCGCTCGACTTGTTTATAATGATAGAGATGTGTGCAGGGATTTTGAACTGAAAATATGGATTTCTGTTTCTAAGGATTTGGATGTGATGAAGATCACTAAGGAAGTGATCGAGTCTGTGACAAAGAAATCTTGTACATTGTCGGACTTTAACTCACTTCAGCTTAGGCTTCAGAAAATACTAGCTAGCAGTAAGAAAAAACTCTTGCTAGTCCTAGACGACTATTGGAGCGAGAATGATGATGAATGGGAACTCTTATTTTCACCGTTTAGGTCTGGATGCAAAGGAAGCAAAATTATTGTGACCACTCGGAGTATAAGAGTTTCAAGAATTGTTGGATCTGTTGAAGCCTACAATCTGCAGACTTTGTCTGACGATGATTGTTGGAGTTTGATGAAGCACAGAGCTTTCTACAAAAAGGAGGCCGCCATCAACGGAGATTTAGAATCTTTGGGTAGAGACATAGCAAAGAAGTGCAAAGGCTTGCCTTTAGCAGCTAGGATGATTGGAGGTGTGTTGCATCGTCAGACTACCGAATTATATGAGTGGTATTCGATTTTGGAAAGTGAGTTATGGGACTTGCCACAAGTTCAAAATGGTATATACCCTTCTCTAATGCTGAGCTATCTACATCTTCCTCCAAATTTGCAAAAGTGCTTTGCTTATTGCTCTATTTTTCCTCAAAACCACGAGTTTGATGTGGAGGACTTGGTCCTCTTATGGATGGCAGAAGGTTTTATTCAACCTATAGGAGAAATGAGACCTGAAGACATTGGGAATGGTTATTTCAATGATCTACACTTGAGCTCTTTTTTCCTACTAGGTAAGAATTCTTTGGACCAGACAATTTACAAAATGCACGACCTCATTCATGACTTAGCACGAATGGTTTCTACAGATACATGCACCCAAGTGAAACATGACATTTATCCATTATTTGGAAATGCTTGTCATTTGTCTTTGCATCACAACCATGTGCAATTAGCAGAGTTGAAAGCTTCCAAAAAAAATGACAGACTACGAACCTTTTTGGTGATGAGTAAAAATGGTGTTGCAAGAGGATCAATAGATCAAGAACTATTCTCCAACTTGAAATTTCTGAGGACGTTGGCTTTAACCAATATTGGTCTTAGCGACCTTCCAGAATCATTTGACCATTTGATATATCTTCGCTACCTTAACCTATCTGAAAATGCCATCAAACGTCTACCAAATTCCATAAGTAAACTTTTGGCCTTGCAAACTCTTAAGCTCCTCAAAAATCCTGATCTTAGTAGTATGCCGAGGGGAATGACAAACCTTTCCAACCTAAGACATCTTTATTTTGACATAAATGGCAATCTAGAGTACCTGCCACTTGAATTTGGAAAATTAACCAACCTTCAAACTCTATCTGCATTTTTTGTGCGAAAACTCAAAAAAGGTGAGGGGGACACCAACATTGTGAATCTGGCTAACATGAATTCCCTTAGAGGATCACTCACTATCAAATATCTTGATAATGTATCAAAAGTAGGGGACGCAGTTAAGGCTCAATTGCGTATGAAACCATATCTGAACGAGCTTTGTTTGCTATGGCAAGAGCTGGGATATAGACTAGACTTAGACGCTCAGAATCAACAAGCTCATGTGTTTTCATACCTTGAACCTCATAAAAATCTGAAAGAGCTGACAATCAAGAATTACGGCGGCATCAGTTGTCCCAATTGGCTAAGTGATTCGCAATTCAAATTCACAACAATTCACTTACACGGCCTTAGTTACTGTAAAATCCTCCCATGTTTTGGGAGTCTTCCACTCCTCAAATCTCTTTGTATTGGAAAAATGGATAGTTTGAAAACTGTCGATTATGATTTCTACGGCGTTAGAAACGTCACGATGAGTTTCCCTCAGCTGGAGCTTTTGGAATTACATGAAATGGTAGAGTTGGTTGAGTGGAAGAACCCAACAAGCGACATTGTCTCCATGCCGAATCTCAAAACTTTCAGGCTTGATGATTGCCCAAAGCTAATCAATTTGCCTTTAAACCTTCCGTCTGTTTGCAACTCCATTATCAGTGGCTGCCCAAATCTTCCGTAATTGCTGCCACGGCAAAGAGGTAAATACGATCCAGTTTACTATGTATTATCTGTTTTTTATGCCAGTCCATGCATTAGATGTTCTGCCTAAAATTAGTCATGATGGCAAATTTATTAACTAATTAGTAGTTGGGCTTGATCTTTATGATTTTCCATGTAGTTTACCTCAATTGACATGCCCAGTACTTACGTACCACGAATTTTGGGTCTCTATTCCAAAATCCAAATCAAATGTGGTTTTTTAACCTAGGTAATGGCAATTTACCCATTTGATATGCACAATGTTCAATTTACCCCATTGTGATTTTAAAAAGAGCACTTAATTTATCCCTTATAATTTTATAAAAAGTTTCACACTGCATCCCTGACATTTTTTAACTTTAAATAAATTACGGATTGACAAAACTAACTCTCTTATATACTATATTTTGACTCATCCAACTTATAAATGTGGCACTTTACCCCCCCCCCCCATGTTATGATAAATGTTGCAATTTTTCCGCTTGTGTTATGATAAATGTGACATTTTACCCCTTAAAGGTACTTTTGCATGTGTTTTTATGCAACATTTTCCATTCCCACTCTCAATATTGGCAAGTGTGTTACATTCTCCGTTGGAAGAAGGTAAATTGCTTCTTTAAAATTTTCACAAGGGGGTAAGGTGTTCTTTTTCTAATCACAAAAAAGTAAATTGAGCATTATGCATATCACATCGGGTAAATTGGCATTAACACATTTGTAACTTCTATCTTTGATAAGTAGGAGAAAATGAAGATAGTGAAACTTTGGATAAGTACTTTAATTATCCATAATTTGCATATTTGTAATAAGAGCTTCTAAGAAAGATCTAACTGAAGAAAGATTTAGAAAAGATTAAGATCTATTTGTGAAAAATTGAATTATAGTCCACATGTCATGTACATGTTTTAAAATTAGAAAAGTGAACGTTCGTTGCATGTTAATTAATTTCATGGATAAATTTTAAGAATTATATAAAAATTAACTTTATTATGTCATTAAATAGCACGAATAAATGATTGATATTTAATTTATATTTTAAGATTTTTTTTATTAAAATTATTATTTTATAAAAAAATGATGGCTTTAACTTATTGTAATCAAATAGAAAATGATTAGTAATTTAGTCATTGAGATCTTGTAAATTTGTTCTAAAATAAGATCATAGAAAAATTATTTATTTCATTCCATAATAATAGTTTTCATTTTAAAAGCTCTATTTTTTTTTAAGGGCTACACATCATTGAATGTCTTTAAATTTATATTTAACCAGTAAAAAAATATTAAATAAAGTATTAAAATACTTTTCATTACAGCAAAATATAACAATTAATATCATTTGTTTCGTATTTGTCAAATACGATAAGTTTTTATTATCGCAATGATAAAATAAAGACAATTATATTGATGTATATACTAAGTGTCAATTTGGAAGGGTGGATTTGGACCGAATGAATTTGAAATAATGAAATTCTACGTTTTGATGAAATGGATTTGACTCCATTTTAAAGTATATTTTAAATTTTCTCTTAACCTGTTATTTGAAATGCATTTTTTTTTACCTATCTAAGTCGATTTTTTTAATTCATTAGTTTAATCCGTTTTCACAAGGTTAATCTGTTTTCACAGGTTTAACCCGTCTTTTTGCCGCTTTCTTTTTTTTTTTCCCGGTTTAATATATTTTATTATTATTTTTATTCCCTTTTAATCGTTGTTTTCATCGGTTATACTATATTTTCATTGGGTTTGCGCGTTTGTCAATTTCTTTGCTTTTTTCCAGTTTAGATTATTTTTCTACCAGTTTTTACCTTTTTTTTTTGCGGTTAAACTCTTCTTTTATTGATTCTACTCATTTATACCAATTTAATTTGTTTTCACATATTTCACACGTTTTTCACTTATTTCATATGTTTTTCATCAATTTCATCAGAATTTTCATCGATTTCACAAGTTTTCGCCGACTTACCTTTTTTCACTGATTTTATCACCTTTTTATTTTTTACCGATTTCACCCATTTTTCACTGATTTCACCGTTCACTAGTTTCATCCATTTTTCATGAATTTCATCCGAAGTTTCTTCTATTTCACATGTATTTACCAATTTTTTGAGCACTTTTTCAGCAATTTCATCTATCTTTTCACCAACATTACCAGTGTTCACCAATTACACTCACCCGAATTTTATCGTTTTCATCAATTTCATCCGTTTTTTTCACTGATTTCACCTCTGTTCCAAGAAAAGAATTCCATGAAAATTCGAGGTAATGCATGTCTCGATATTCTTTATAGTTTGTTTCTCTAGCCAAATAAAAATTATGTACTCAGCTATGTCATGAGCCTTTTTTGGTATTTCACAAGTAAGATGTGATTCTATTTTATTTTATTTTTTTTGTAGCAAAATGATATTTAAGAGAATTTAATTTTAATTGTTTACGGATGAGTGTTAGTAACTAATATTTTACTAAATATTTAAATGATACAAACAACATTTTATTTACTAAAAACATATTGATGTTAAATTATAATAATTTTACATATATATTTTAGGAGCTATTTAAATTAGTAGTAGTTTTTTTTTTTATTTCTTACGGTTCATTTGTATGTGTTATATGAGAAGAAGATTGAAATTATAAAAGTTGATGTAAGAGATAATTTCTATATTTTAGGAGTTAATGTAGGAGATAATTGGGTTGTAAAATTCTTCAACCTCACCCTCATCACATTTCTCCATTACAAAATTCTTCAACCTCACCCTCATCACGTTTCTCCATTTTACAACCCAATTTCTCCGAAAAAGATTGCATTTTCCTACGGAACCCAGACTATGGTGGCCTGAGATTTGGGGGGTTCTTTATTAATAATATATAATTTTATTATTTTAATAAATATTAAATATATTAATGCTATTATATAAATTTTAGATTTTAAAAAAATATGTTTTTTCTATTTTTCTGTCAGATTTATATTAAAGTATTATTTAATTTATTAATATTGTTTATAAAATTAAATTAGTTAAATAAATATGTAAATATAATAAGTAAAATCTTCAAATTGCTCCACGTGTCTTATTCTAGCAAATTTGAAATTGGGCATCAATGTGGACTAAAATCGTCAATAAATTTGAAGATGTGAAGTTATTTTTCCAACCTGAAATATTATGGAGTAGAATTGTCAGTCAACATAAGTAATGACATCAATTTTGCAATAAGATTTAACTTCCACGTCATCGTTTAACAGTGATTTTTAACGGTGGTACCAAATATGAATGGATTTATTAAATTATGGTACTAAATGTATAAGCCTGAATTTTTATGGTACCACAAGTGAAAATCGATATAAAGTTTGATACCACAAGTGCAATTCTCTCGATTAATATAATAAGACTTCATGTCTATATAATTATACATCATCAAATACTTTTACATGTTTGTCAGGGTATTTTAATCCGCACAAAAATATTAAAAAACTCACTCCTTACTCGTACTTAATTTTATAATAGTAGAGATTATATCGATATTAGAAAATTGTTATGTATAATATGGCCGTATTCTAGGATAATTTTAAAGTATAATTTTCGTAATCATCATTAGCATACTTGAGAAGTTCCAAAGAATTGTAATGGATATTGCTTGTGACGATTAGTTTAATGTGAGTCAATTAAAATAGTTTATGCTCTAATTAAAATACACGTATATAGAATCTAACAAATCAAGATATAGAAAACCAATTTTGCATTGCAAAAAGAAATGTTAACAATTAAGACAACATTTTGCTAATTATATAACTTCTTCGATGATCTTCATATATACAAGGTGGTGATGGCTCTAACAGGCCTTATTAATCGTATCGGTGTTGAAGATCTCTCTCCTACAGAGTCTGACGTGACTTGTATGTCAAGGTGCCAAAGCCAAATAAATACTAGTTGAGAATAAGCGGGGTTAATGCAAAATACTCCCATGTGTTTTGTTAAACCTGCAAGAAATTATTCTGTGAAATTTTTATTGTGTTAAACTTCGTTGTACTTTTAAAACCCTGCAAAAAACAATCTATTTACAAAAAATAGGTCGTTTTGGATCGACATATTTGTTTGAAGAAACCTATTTCAAGTTGGTCCCTACAACTTCACGTGAAATATTTTTAAAATTATTTCTTGAAATATCTCGATCCAAAACGACCTATTTTTTATAAATTGGATGTTTTTTGCAGGGTTTTTGAAAGTACAAGGAAGTTTGGCGCAATAAAAATTTCACAAGGTTTAACGTAACACAGGGGAGTATCTTGCATTTTCCCCAGAATAAGCATAAGCCTTCTTGTTTTTCTTGTGAGACACTTTTAATTCTAAGCTGATGTTCAAATTCTGAGATTTTGATTATGGAGATTATTTGGTTATATATTGCTCTGAGGCTATATATGAATGATTTTTTAGTTTGGAGGGAAGCGTTTTTTATGATGGAAAGATAGCATTAATACTAGCCAGTTATGGTATGCATATTAGTTTCCTAAAATGAGAACCATGTATGTTACAAAAGCCACATCGTTCTTGTTTTCACTTTGATCCATAATTATCTTCTGGGAGCCCCGAATATTTGTGTCCTTGTCTTTTAGCGAGATGACTAACTTGCTCTTACAATTTTATCTTCAGGGCAAAGATTATTGTAGTATCTTGTAATCCATTTTATGTCGGGGCTTGTAGTTGTGTCGGGCCAAATCTTTTTATGCTTTTGGCTACAAAACAAGTAGCAAAGTTTACAAAAATAGTTATAGGGACTTGAAATCCCTACAAAACAGAGTCTTGGGGTAAAATAAGATGTCCACTCATATCCTCCGACCATAAAAACTTCTAACCTGATACACTCACCCCCGCTACAATCTTTTGATTTCAGATAAGAACGATGAATAAAAGTAGCGACTTGAACTTGACTTGTAAAATATATGGTGGGGGGGGGGGGGGGTGGGGGGGGGGGGGGGTGGGGGGGGGGGGGGGTGGGGGGGGGGGGGGGTGGGGGGGGGGGGGGGTGGGGGGGGGGGGGGGTGGGGGGGGGGGGGGGTGGGGGGGGGGGGGGGTGGGGGGGGGGGGGGGTGGGGGGGGGGGGGGGTGGGGGGGGGGGGGGGTGGGGGGGGGGGGGGGTGGGGGGGGGGGGGGGTGGGGGGGGGGGGGGGTGGGGGGGGGGGGGGGTGGGGGGGGGGGGGGGTGGGGGGGGGGGGGGGTGGGGGGGGGGGGGGGTGGGGGGGGGGGGGGGTGGGGGGGGGGGGGGGTGGGGGGGGGGGGGGGTGGGGGGGGGGGGGGGTGGGGGGGGGGGGGGGTGGGGGGGGGGGGGGGTCGGGGGGGGGGGGGGTTGGGGGGTGGGGTGGGGGGGGGGGGGGGGGGGGGGGGGGGGGGGTGGGGGGGGGGGGGGGGGGAGTTTGGTGTGGGGGGGGGGGGGGGGGGGGGGTATTTGACAATGTAGTGGTATAACAATCTAGCTAACAAAAGTCTATTCCCTCGCGCGCAGGGGGTGGGGGGGGGGGGGGGTTGCAAATCATGGATCGAAATTCACTTCGTCTCTTCAAGACTTGTGCGCGCCCTGCGGACACGAATGCGGTCCAATTTTTTAACTTTCGGACAAGCCCAATAAAATTTAATTTTATTAATTATTTATTTATATAGTTTACTTTTTCCTATTTAAACTTATTAAGTAAATAAATTTTAATAAAAAAAACTTGGCGTCCCCTGACTTAAAGAGGGGCGCCCCTCTTCTTCCCCAAAATTCCCACGCGGGAACGAGCTGCGGAGCCCCGGCCCCGACCTGTTCCTGCCCTATTCCCCACCCCACCCCGAGCCCGTCTCCACTGGAGATGGCTTCCCTCCCCACCCCCGACCCCGCCCCAACCCCGGGAGATGGCCTAAAAGAACGTGCCCTAATTTATTAAAAAACGAAAATGTAATTTATCTCTTTTGCTCCCTCTCTCTCTTCCCCCTTAAACCCTACCAGTGCTACCACCTGTTGATTCTCCCCAAAGCCCTTCTCTTTCCTTAAACCCTAAATTCTGAAACTAATTCTCTCATCTTCCCCTTCAAACCCTACCTGCAAAATGCACAATCCATCTTCAATTTCCTCTATAAAGCCTGCCCTTTTTCTTCAGTTTCCTCCAGTAGCAAAATGTCGTACATCCCATCCGAATTATTACGAGAAATACTCAGCCGTGCGCCCGCCGAGCCTCTGCTGCGGTTCAGGTGCGTCTGCAAGGAGTGGCGGCGCATCATCGACTACACATCCTTCATCCGATCTCATTTCCACCGTCAAGCAGGAGGCGATCGAATCATGCTCAGCGGAGGTAAAAATGGCATTGAGCTTTATACCGTCTCATTAGAATCTATTTATCTTTTTGATGGTTTCCCCAAATCGATTTGGGCGGAAACTGTGAAGAAAGTGATATTTCGTAGTGTGCCACATATTGATTCTCTGCCCGTGGCCTCGTGCGATGGCCTGATCCTGATTTCACACTACAAATTAAAAAAGTTTTGGGCTGTGTGGAATCCTTACACCCGCAAGTCCATTAAGTTACCGCCGACAGTTGATGACAAGATTGAATCGAAGCCAGGCAGGCCCTGTAGTGGGATTGGGTATGACCCTGCTACTGATGACTACAAGGTTGTCAGGGTAGCTCGTTATTATGATTCAATCCATGAAGGTCCTGCTCTGAGAACTTTTGTTTACAATCTGAAATTGGGACATTGGAGGAGGCTTGAAAATGATCTTCCTTGTTTTTCTGCTCCAACTGGCGGGAGGGATGGTGCAAATGGAGTTTTTGTTAACGGTGCATTGCATTGGTTTGCCAATGAATTCCGGAACAAGAGGCGTTTGATGCAATGGATAATTTCCCTTGATCTTGCAACTGAAAATTACCGTCTGCTACCACTACCCTCAACACTCTATGCACGAGTACCATCAAATACACGGAGACCAACAAATAATGAAATTGACAGGAATTTGAGTGTGGTGGATGGATGCTTATTTCTTAGTTGTAACTACTCAGATCTTCAATTGGATGGATGGATGATGATGAAGGATACAAACTCCTGGGTTTTGTTATTTTCATTTAAACAACATGAATCTCGTATCAGCGGACACCTCCGATTCTTAGCTTATTTGAAGGACAAAAGGCTGGTTTTTATCCAACATGCTCATAATGTGTTTTTATGGTTAGATATTGATAAGAATCTTTCAAAGATGGTTGCTCTTAACTGCGTCCCCTTAAATTTAACTTCCCAAGTTTTTCCTGCAAGCCTTGTTCGACTTAATGATGGTGGTCATGTAAGTATTGCTGCAAAAGGAACATCAAGAGGAAGGAAGAGAAAGAGGGGGTAAGAGCTTCTCAAGCTATTATTTTTAAAATTTTCTTTGGTGGTATGATAATATAGGAGAACCTATATTTTTTTCTTATAAAAGGAAGACAAAGTAGTTTTCTAGAACAGATAGGCGTATTATATATGATGAGTACATGAATGAAATCTTTGGTTCATATATTGTATTCATCTTATGTTAGAGAATTTTGATATTGTAGTAACTAGGTCCTGTGCATCTACCTTTAGGCCTAGAATTTTTGGCCATATAAACGGGGGCTATTCATGAGTTAAGGGAAATTTGCTATCATAATGATCATTTTTATAGTTTAATGAGGAGAATTGGAGTCATTTAAATTGGATAGTGTTTAATGTTGACAATGATGACTGGTTATGTGCATCCATCTTAAACAAATAGTAACAGTTGGTTGAGGTTTCACAATTTAAGAAAACTAATGTAGTCATTCACATTCATGAATTAGGTTACATATACTATATATTCTGATGGGGTTTTAATTACCAGGCGGTTTATATACCTGTAGAGATAATTCATACATAAATATACGATGGATTAAAAGTAAACTATATACATCTTTGAACTTGACCAAGGATTTTATCTTGCAGGTTGAAGCTTACTTTAACAACTACCAGCTGACTTGGGAGATTTCTAAGTAGTCATTTTTGCTTTTTTTGGGGGGGCAAGAAGGGATGCATTGCACCAACAGTTTCTCAGATCATCCTCGCTTCTTCTTTTGAATGGTGAAATTTGTTAGTCAGTGCAGAAGATTTAAAATATTAGCTAATATGTTAGTTAGGTCCTTAAATTATTGTAATGTGGACTATGGATATCATCTTTATGCTTGCTTGTAGTACAAACAAGCAACAATGAAATTTTATTTATTAATTTTTTATTTATTTATTTTTTTTTTTTATCATATCATACAAATAGCCTCATACTGAATTATCCTCCTGCATCATGGTATTAACAAATGGCTTTTTTGGTTTTTAATTTTCTTGGTATCATGACAAGCCTTTACAGTATACCTATCAAACTAGTTCGCACTGGCAAAAAATTTGAATTACTCAATATTTTTGGCTCCTTGAAATCTCGTAGAATAATTACTTTCGTAAATATTATCATCAAGAACACTTTGAGACTTTGAATTTTATCTGAATAATGCTATTTAACTTGTACATGAATGTTCTTATTTTGGGGGATTGATAAGAAGTTTCAGGTTGATGAAGTGCCAGTAAAAGGTCTTCTTTTCTTTTTTCATTTTAGTGTGTAAAACTCTTAATAGACATATTGACCTGGAAGAAAATGTTAGAGCAATATAGAAATAAGTCATTGCAATCAAGATAGATGGAAAATTTGTATCTCCAAATGATATTTGGATGCTGGAAATGTCTTATTATTCTTTGTTAAGTAGTTACTTCACATGTTGAATGTGTTTTCCGTCTGTCCATCCTTCTCTCGAGATGAAATAGGTAAGCCTCCAACCTCTAGGGGAACTTTGAACTATTCATTGTCTTAAATTACCTGCTACATCAGTGTATAATAATTTCAATATGTTATTTGATGTTTAACCTTTCATGATTCTATTAGTGCTTTATGACCAATTCTCCTGGTCTTGGTTTGCTAATAATGTGTTCTGAAAATTATGTTTGATTCTCTGTAGCAACTTCAAATAATGGGGAATGAGCGCGATCACATTGAAGACCAGATACATCTGAAGTGGTCACTGAGGTAACTCTCCATCATTTATTTTAAGTTTATACTTGCAAAGATTTTGTAGCAGCCAGGATACACTTTCAGTAACCATGATCATTCTCCCCTTACAAACTGTGAAGGGGCTGGGTCCAATTTCCATACCATTTCAAAATTATAAGGAAAAAGGGGGAAAAGTAGCTTTCTATTTTTTATACTAAAATGTACTAATTGATTGAAGTTTCAAGGGCTCTAAATGAATATGTTGAGCAGTTAGAAGATTGTGTGAAAGTATTCTTATCTTTCGCTACTTGTTCAGGTTTGACGGTGTGAATGAGAAGAGCAGTTTGCTGAGATTGGAAAATTGCAGGTTGGTATTGAGATGTATTTCAGAAACTTGATATAAGATGCATCTAAATGTCCAACTGAATTATCTACGTTAAAAGCTCCTAATATTTTATTGTTTTACCATGTCTATGATATTTATAAATCTTGACAAAGTTGCATCAAGAATTGAGCTACTACAATCACCTCAAGCCAAATATGTAGCTAGCTGTTTAGGCCTTTTGAATCTCCAGCCTCCTTGAGATGTCCATTTCTCGAAAATACTTGCAATTTCGCTTTTACTATCTAGCTTTGCTTTGTGGCTTCTTTAGATAGTTTAAACCAATGACTAATCATACGCAGAAATGCTCCCTATGCTTAGATGAATAACTGCTTAAGATTCTGAAATTACCTTTACTGAATAATCTAGTTGATTAACTACTTATTTATTCTAGCAATTGAAGTATCTCTTATGTTTTGCTACTGAACTGCAACACAAAATAGATTACTTTGAGGAGGCGTGAATAATCAAGAAATTCAGCCAATCTGACGATCACTTATGTAGGATATGTTTGCGGCTATTTAATCATATAAAAGTATGCTACTACGATTAAGCTGAAGTTATTACATGTTTTTTCTTTAGGCAATCTGTTCATATTCTTTTGAACCCTTTTATTTTTGTTTTTTGTTTGCTTCTGTTTCTGTAAACTTGTTTGTTTTATGATGGAATTATTTCTTATTGTTTATCCGATTATAGATGTAACTCTCTTTTGATTTTTAGTATTCAGCCTTAGTTTGCTATAAAAAATGATGAATTTTTGCTTCAGCTCGAAAGATGCTAAAGCAGCTTTGCCTGCTTTGAGCGTTAATATTCTCTTTAAATCAACGTTAGCTGAGCCAAGATCAGGAAATATTAGATGATTCAAAGTCCCTGGCAGATCAAAAGGTACATTCTTCATTATCATTAATTGGTTTTAATAAAAGATAAAAAGAAAATGATGCATGTTCTCTAGAAAATGACACTGTTCTCGCCCTAAGCTTGAGAAAAGGTTATTTAACTTTATACTCGTGTGCATTATTATCTATATTGTCTGCATTTTTTAAGTCTACGTTATCTAGTATATGCCACAAAATTTGATTGACATGTTCCACTATCAGTCACTATGTGGAGTTACTCTGCAATATTCATGTGTGAAAAACTGAAAATGGATGAGAATTGTTGGATTAAAGGTATTTTATGTGAAAATAGAAGTCTTTTGAGTCTGAAATGCTTAATTCTAGATATATAGTCTGTCGGCTGTTTTATATAGGCAGTGATAGTAGAACTGTGCATTTCAACTAGGCTTTGGATAATAGTTATCTAAGTTTAAATATTGAATTAAACATTATCAAATTTGGTCCTTTTTGGCATTGTTGCTTTATGCAACTTCAACTTGATTTGGCTTTTAAAATTATATTACAACATTAATATATGCTAGTGTGTGTTAAGAGGCAAAGGAATGAGTGGACATATTTAGTATCCTGATTTTTAATTTTTCATCTAGTTTGTGCTTATTGGTCTCTTAGCATAAATATTTCACTGAATATCTGCCATGTCTATTTTTATTGCCAAATGACGTGGTAGCTCTAAACGATTGTTTACTTTAACCTTTGAGATGATAACAAATTTCAAGATGTAAATATCGCGAAGCCAAATGATTTTTACCAATCCCGCGAGGCAGATGGTAGTTCTAGTTGGTGAAATTAACTATAACAAAACTGGTACAATTTTGTGGAAATTTTAATTCATTATTAGTAGAATTTATTGTTACACTACAACAAAAAGTAGTCTTTCCATGAAAAGGCAATAACAAAGCTTACATAAGATAGAGCATGAGAAGTTGGAGTTCCATTAAATCACTTCACAAGAGAACAGAGTCCCCAAAGGGTACTATTCTTCTTACATCCACAAGAGAACTTTAGGTGAATTTGCAAGCATAACTATCTGAAGGTTCTTCCATTAAATTGATTCTTGGGACTTTGGTTAAGTTGAGTTTTAGTTTTTAATTGGGCTAAACTCACTTTTCATAAATTCCTGAAAGCCAAGTATTTGAAGGTTCCCATGGCTGAATCCTAGATGTTTTGTTACTTGGCTCTCCACCGTTTTGCCCCAGTTAGTTGCTTTTATGCCCGAATATCTAACTATATACACTGCTTTTATTGACTGACTTTCATTTATGTCCAGTATTTGCAAACTGGAGACACACTTATACACGTAATCATGTACTTGTGTACTTAAGTTGCTATCTTGTTCTCTCGCTTTCTTTTCTCTTTTCTAATAGTTCTTTTTCCATGATTCCTAGCATAAAATTTTACCACATCTGTCTTTTGTTATCCAAAACCTTACTCAGAGGTAGAAATGCAATAAAGTAGAAATGTCGGGATGCAATAAAGTGAAGTAATAAATTATCTTGTTGCAGGAAAAACTTCTCAATCAAACTCAGCGGTTGATTGCTTTTGCAATTATTCATCAGGTATATGCATCACAACAACCTTCTTCAAACCCTTTCATTTCTTAGCTTGTGGATGTAAGTTCATTTATACACACTGTTTATTGTATGGTTAAAATGGAAATTCTTATAATGATGCTGCATTCTCTTTCTTTAAATCACTTCACTTCACTTCACGGGAGAAATTTAGGTGGCACTTGACAGTAGTTACTATTCTTCTTTCATCAATATATATATTATCTAATTAGAAGAGATATATTTGTGACAACATACCATTTCCTTATTTGTTTAATTAGCCAATCTCACTCTGTTTCCAGAATCAGACACAATTGCAGGCACTTCCTCTTCGTTAACTTCCTTCTCCACCTCCTCCGGTCGTGTAATTACAAAATTAGATGGAAAGGGGACGATGAACCGAAACTGCAAATTGTTAGACTAAAAGTCAAGTGGAACTAAATGTAGAACTGCAATTTATTTAGAAGAAATAACTGTACATGTTGTCATTGAGTAAATCTTAAGTAATAAACTAAATTTGGTACAACTACAGTCTACAAACCTGCCAGCCAGCTTCAATGGTGTTATTATCATTACCAAAAGAGCCAGAGATGACCCATGGTTGTGACAGACCGAATTCATGTTGGTCTGTTACATGAGGTGCCCACACATTTATGCTTGCTTTTGCTCCATAATACTCTTCTCCATTCACAAAACCCACTGCATGTTGTAATACATCTATTTACACACATATTTAAGAACATACACTATATTATTAAATTAAAAGAAACATATACTGTATTTGAAAGAAACAGAGGTACTAACTATTAAAAGACGATCAAACTCATCTAAAAGCTTAAACTGTGACTGTTACATAAAAGAGAAAGTTAATAATTAAACACTAACCTCATGATCACTACTTATTGTGTCCTGGCGAACTCCCCTTCTGATTTTTTTTTTTACTGAATCTGCAAATCGAATTAGCTCTTAGAACATCTTTCTCAGTAGTTCGTCGGATTGGAATGCTTCCCTCGGGACACGATTCACCGTTATTGATCCATGACTGGAAGCTCTCTGAAACTGAGTCATTTGAGTCATGTCTCTTTGGCCTCTCTGGTGGTTCCTGCATTTTTTAATTTCCATGGAAAAAAATTAAATCTTGGACTATATGAGATAAATAAATTTCCTTCAAAAATTAAAATGCAAATGTATAAGTATAAAGTACCAATGGCTTGTGCCCTCTTAGCTTAGGTAGGATGATTAGAAGCTGGTTGTAGATTGTACCAATGGCAATTGCAGGCATTTTCTTATAAGTTTAAGGTAGGTGTATGGCTTTTTTGAAGGATTTAGGTTGTAAGCATAATCGTGTAAGATGTGTAATATTTTATGTCAAATTATATTTTATTATGTGAAATAAGTTGGGTAACATATAAGTTACTTTATGTCAAATTAAAGTAGAATTTATATAGGGTTTTTTAGAGATAAAAAAATTAGGGTAAATTACGAATACCCCCCTCAGGTAAGCCCTAATTACAAAAATCACCCTCACGTATTGGATATTACAAAAACCCCCCTCAGGTTTGTCACATTTTTACAATTAACCCTTGCCCCCTAAAATATTCCAATTTTGCCCTTGGGTGTTATTTGTATTGTTTGTAATGTCTTATAAATGTTAAAACTTGGGATCTAATTATTATATCTTATTAATTAGAAAAGAGATAATTATATATTTACTACCAGAATAATTGATAAAATTTATAATTGCCCATAAGTTTTAATAAATATTGCAAAAAAAAGGGTATTTATATATTTATTAGCAATTTAAATTGTAAAATATTAAATTAAATAGAATTTTAATAATATATTTTATAAATATGAATTGTTTACACATTAGTTAAATGAATTTATTTTTTAAATTAGTAAATTTAATAAATTATATTGTATTATAAATAAGATATTTAATTTATTAAAATTTATATTGTATTATAAATTGAAATATTTATTGAAATTTATGGGAAATTATAAATTATATCAATTATTTTGGTGGTAAATATATGATTATTATTTTTATATTTACAAGATATAACAACTAACACTCAATTTTTAAAATTTATAACATATTATAAACATTACAAATAACTTTCAAGGGCAAAATTGGAACATTTTAGGGACAAGGGGTTAATTGTAAGAATGTGATAAACCTGAGGGGGATTTTTGTAATACCCAATACATGAGGGAGATTTTTGTAATTAGACCTTACCTGAGGGGGCCGGGGTATTCGTAATTTACCCAAAAATTTATTGTAATTTGACTTTTGAGAGAGAGTAGTTTGACAAAAATTGAGGGTGAATAAATTTATTTTAAAAAATAAAAACCCGATTGTCTCACTTTTCTCAAACATGAAATTATTTTGGAAAATGTGAGACAAACAATCCTTGTCCTTTACAAATAAGCATAAAATTGAAGATATGAAATATATAGAACTCCTTTTTTGATAAGGTCTCAAAATTGTAGCACTTTTTTTAACAAGTTTGCCGAAAAATAGAGAGGAAACAAGATGACAGACGGATACCCCAATGAAACCCCAATGTCAATGAGAGTCCCTTTTATCAAATAATAATACTTTAGGGGTCGTTTGGTAGGGTGTATGGGACTAAGGTGGATTAGATTGGAGCCGGATTGAAGGCCATCTTAAAAATATGTTTGGTAGATTTGACTGAGTCATATTACATTAGAACAATCTACCGTAATATGTTTTGTAGAGTTATGAAACCCCAATGTCAATGAGATGATTCTTGTTAAATTTATAGCATGAACGGGATGATTCTTGACATTCTTAGCCGCCCTATACATATACTCTCACTACATTCACAAAAGAAGAGGGGCTAGTCGACTATATGAAGCCTTTCCACTCTCTATTGAGCATTTTGCATTAGACTATATATATATATATATTAACTTGATTATCGAGGAGTCGAGCCAGAAACATATATCCCTAAGAAGCTTTACCGTTAACCATCTAAATTTCAACTTCTGAATTATGCTCTTTCATATTTTTCTATATGTAATTGAAATTAGTTACAAATGGATAAGGTATGCAATTGAAAATGGATAAATTCAGTAAATGGTAGGTATGACAGGCAAAATTGGTTAACTCTATAAAAAAAATGGGTTAAACTTGTGAAAACTGGTTTATATGAATAAAATTCTTTAGATGAAAATATCAAGGTCAAGGAAGAAAAGAATATATATTGTTCATTCGTTCAAATGGTTGTTTTAGAATAATAGTTATGTAGACATGTAGTTTTAGATTAGAATTACTTAATAATTATAGTTCATTTTTTATTTTCAAGTTTTGATTTTACAACATAGTAATAATTAAAGTGAATTAGTCAAAAAAATTATGTGATATGTCATTAAGACCATAGTATATTGAAAAATGATTATATGATTCAACTAAAATAGAAAATTAGTTAATCAAGTACAACGCACGTGCTCTTTGCTAGTTAAGTAGAAAAGTTATAAAATCCTATTGATTATCTCAAACTAATATGGGATTAAAGTACCATACATTTGCAACTAGGATCATTTAGGATCATGACATTATATTTGGATATCAACGCACGAGGTCGTAAGGGTGTATGTGGATGAGTTTTGGCCCGATCTCGTGGGTTTCGCGAGATCGAGTCATAAAATCATAAAAAACTTATTCAGAAACTCACACTCAAACTCTTCAAACATTATAAAACATTGATTTGACACTTACCACCTCATTTTTTTCCTAAATCTCACTAAAAAAGATATTGATTTGACACCCACCATCTACTTTTTTCCCAAAACCCCAACATCCAAACTCAATCCAAGTGGGGTTTTAACTTATTCAAACCACAAAACCAAACAGCCCAAACCCATCCAAATGAGGTCTCGAAGGTTTCATCGAAACCACCCAAACTATTTTTTTTAAACCGAGACCCGCGAAACCGAGCCAAAATCCATCCAAATAGACCCTAAGTATTTGTTCAATTCTTAAAGGCCCAGTCACCTCTTCTTGTACCTTTTCCCGATTTTCATGATATGGGACAAGTATGTCAAACTGACATGATTATAACAATCAAATTACTAGAGGTCGATTAAAATAAGAACACAATTTTTTTTTTCTTACAAATAAATAATATTGCCTCCGTCCCAAATTTTTTACTTTATTTGTACAATTGACCACTCATTTTGATCAAATTATAAAAAATTATAATAAATAATTTATTTAAAATATAATGTGATATTATCATATAACAATATATATTAATATTTAAAAAGTTTAAAACGCTATAAATGTAAAAATCTACTCACACTACAACAAATATGTTATTTAGAGGCATTAAAAAATGTCATATAAATAGTATTGTCATGGCATTTTCAAATATAGTGGCATGTTTTAATAGTGCCATCTACATCGATGTAGCTAAAAGTATAATGTCACAATAATATCTCTTTAGTTGCATAAATTGAATGCCACATAAATTAACTGCCATGACATTATAAAATGTTAAAAGAAATGGACAAATTGACATGTTAAAGTGCCATACGAACTTAATTTTGTTACATTTTGTAATAACACAATAGTTATAAATACTTGCATTTAAAAAGGTGATAATAGGATACCACTGTGGCACATTAAAATGCCATCAACGTTTTCAATATTAACATTCCAGAATGACATAGAATGAATATCTACAGACATTTTTAAATGTCACTTGTGTCATTATTATTGACTTCGTATAATGCCACCAAATATTTTTGTGAGGACATTTTATAATGCCATCATAAACTTGAATAAAGTGACACTTAAAAATGACAGTTACAATGTTAATAATGACCTCATAAAACACCATAAAATAGTATCAAAGATATATTAGAATGTCACCTTATCTTATAAATATTGTGACATTTCATATCATTATATATAATAATTATATTTGATGAGCATATATTATATTTTAGAATCATATAAATATAGTACTATATTGTAACAATATCAAAATGTAAATTTAGAAAAGCATGGCTACTTCATTAATTCAAATCTGATCATTAGATAAACAAATGCATACATCAGATTGTCATTTGTAAAGAAAATTACTCAAATGTCAGAAAATGTAATGAAAAAAGCACTACATAATCCTACTAAAATGCTAATTACTTAAGAAAATAGATCTTTGAAACCATATTTATCATCTTTTGATGGGAAGATCCGAAATCTTCGAGTAATGCATTCTCCAAAACACTCTAATCATCCATAAGTACGAAAATCCAATTCCTTCAATATCTGCAAGTATAGCACAACAATGTCAAAAGATATTAATTTCATTATCAACTTAGAATGAGTTTTCAATGCAAATTCATCACTTACAAGAAAAAAAACACTCTCCACAAAAACAGTGCAAAGGTGTGTATGGGCACGAGAGTTAAACTATGTTAAAGAACAATAACTATAATATTCTCTCAATCAGATGTTTTTCAAAGAACAACTTCTATGTTACTAACTATGGGACTCAAATCATAAATTAATGAAAAAAAAATCAAATATAGTCTGAAAATATACTAAAACAATCATAAAATGACACAAATCTCTTTGGAGAAATCTCATACCAGCATTGCAGCTAATTTACAATTTTCCCATCCGCACATATATAGTAACTCATTTTATAATACAAAGACCGAAGTAGTAATATCGACATGGTACAGTGCAAATATTTAACTATTGTAACTTACCATAAAACTTCTCTCCAAAATGCCATACAATTTAATCCCCAGTTGCTTCTCCAATAGTCATGTATTGTCCACATGATCTAACCAACCGCCCATTTAGCTATACATCGACTTGTATATAGACTTCCCAATGACCAGGTCCCAATTCTTGTTCATCAACTACATTAAGTGGATAACTAATGTATAGTAATCCAATAGCAGTAGTTTCTGTTGATTTTATAATACTCTTCAAACAAACTCCATCTCCAACCTAATGAAAATCAAAGCATATATCATCACTCTGATAATTCATTAAACTAAGAAAATTGTAGTCTAATAAAAAGAGTTATAATAGTTTGATCTTACTATTACCAACAAGATCACCACACAAGGACAATCCATTATGCATCTAGCAAACTACCAAATAGAAAGGTGAAGAGTAGCAAGAATCCGTAACTCATCCCTCCATTCCATTATGCCTCTCACAAACTGCCAAAAGACATAAACGATGATTAAACAATGCCCTTGTGAATATAAACATAATTTTCTTGTATTAGTCAGCTAAATTTATCTAATTGGTAAACAAGTGTATATCAATGGAAACTCACAATAATTATTTGATGCAATTATAGCAAAGTACATCAACTCATCAAGTACATCAGCTGCTCTTTGCTTACCCTATTTGGAATGGAAGATACAACATTCATACTTCCATTATGCATTCAAAGAACTTTAAATACAACTGCAATCAACAATTTTAACGCATGATTATCAGTCCAAGTAAAGAAAAAAAAAACACATTTGTTTACTAGATTCTACCTACTGGAAATACACAAAATTACACTATGCATAATTATAAGTTTGCATGTGTTTCTTACATGCAACTAATGCTCACACAAAACTTATAAAGTAGCAATATACTTGATGAACATGCCTTCAATTTTTATGCAGATGACCATAGTAGAGTCTGACATACAATCCACTAAGACTGAAATCAAATAAGCTATTGAATATCGACTCGAGTTTATTCGGTAAAAGTTCATTGACCTTGGTTCATTATACATATCAAACAAGTTTTAACAACATTTTTGTTTGATAACTTTTGAAGCTCGTGACCAAAAAAAAAAAAGTGAAGATATAGATATATTGTTCGGCTCGATTAAGGCTCATACGAGTTTGGTTTGTTTAATAGTGAAACTAAGCTCAAACACATTTTCAAGCTTAGTACAAGATCAAATAAAGATTCAAATTTTTTATTGTTCGACAATACTCATGTACACCCTTAAAAACCAAAATCTTTATCTAAAACTAGTGGGAGAAATCACAAAAACTCTTAAAAGACTTTTTTGTTTGCATTCCCAGTTGATCTTTTGATTGTCCAAATTCATTGCATATAACTTCCAGAGGTTCTTCACGCCTACAACAATGTCATGCATTTGAGTAAAAAGATATATTAAGTGGATGTATAATTGTTCACTCTCCATTGCCGTTTCTGGTTCAAATCTTAAAGCCTAATTCAAATGATATTGCATATTGGGTCAAGATTCATTATCAATTTATCATATTACCCGAAAATGAGAATCACATATCCATGTTAGACTAAAAAGATATATTAAGTGGATGTATAATTGTTCATACAGAGTAACAACACTAATTAGAGACAAAATCTACTCAATATTATCGAACACAACACAAACTATATATTCTTTTGAGTGTTTATCAATCCACCATCTTATTTAGAGTGTATACTGTATATCAAGATTAAATACCTCAAATATATATACAACAACTAAAGAAGAGACTCACCTGTCGAAGATTCAAACTGAAAAGGGTGTGTGAGTAAGAAAAATCACAATACTCATTAATATGAGCCCTAGGATTTCCCCCTAGATTGTTTTCATTGTCCGCCCAAAATTCGGACAACTTCCCACTTCCCAGCAATACTTTGATATCTTTGGTGATTTAGGGGAGAATAGTGTTTTGAATTGGAGTTCCATCAAAAATGGTTGATTTGGTTTCACGAAAGACAAAAATTGCAAGATTTTGCACTCCCTCTGTCTCCATCCCCTTTTTGTTGGTCATTCCTTTACCCTCAATATAAAAAACATTATTAAATTGAGTTTGGAAATATTTTTTTTATACATAAAAACATTGGTTCCTTATTAAAGAACAGCAAAAGCATTTATTAGTAAAAAAATATAAAGTATAAGTATATTATTTCTTTTAAAATACTATTAATTTTTTAATATTATTTAATAAATTATATGAAATAACGAATTGAACTCAAATGAGTTTTAATTAGATTGACAATGATTCGAGCTTAAATAACTTAATATTTTCACATATACTTTATATTTTTCACTGAACTCAAATTGAATTCTTAAATCAGGATCAAACAAACTTTTACCAATCCAACCAAATCTTACGCAAGTTATTTTAATTTAAAATTCTAATTTCTATCATAGCACTAAAAAGATTGTATGTATTATTTATAATTAGCAGAATATCCCAAATATTATTTTTATTAGCAAAAAACTTTATGTATTAATATTTTATTAGCAAAGAAATATCTGTGTTATCATTTTATTAGCTCACTGCACCCACTTGAAAATTAAGAGTTGACCATGGGGGGTTTATTGCCAATTTTTATAAGTACACAAGAAGGGTTATTGCCAATCTTATAAGTTCACAAGAGGGGTTATTCCAATTTATAAGTTTACATCGGGGTTTATTGTCATTATTTTTAAATGAATAATTGGGTTTCAAATTTTATCCCAGAGAAAAAAATAACATATAGGGTAATATGTGTATTTTCTCTTGTAAATCATGAAAAATACTCGCACTTAGAGGAAGTAAAACACATTGCAGCCTCCGAGGGGGTAAATATTTTTGACTTGTTAACACATAGGGTTTTTTTGTTAATAAAAATAATACATGGACCAACATGTGATTGGTCTAGTGGAGGGACTAGTCACTACAAAGTAGCTAACCCAGGTTTGAGTCCCTGTTTGGAGAGGTTCTCACTTAATGTGTCCGACGCGTCTAGAAAGGGATTAAACCCTTGGAAAACCAAAAAAAAAACATGGAGTTTACTGCCAATTAAAAATAACACAAGGGTTGTTTTTGCATTTCATTCGATTTTTTTTATGGCATAGATGCATTTTATCATTTATGTATTGTAGAAAGAGGAAATGCACATAAGATGCCAATTAAAATTAGTACAAAAAAAATAAGTTTATCAAACGATTAAAAATTAAGGTTTTCTAATTTTTTTTATTTTTTTATTTTATAATTCTCATTACGGTTTATTTTACCTACATGACATTTTGTTTATTTTTCACTAAATGAAAACAACACCATTTACTAAAAATGGCACTAATATTCTTAAGTAAATGTTACTAAACAATTTGTTAAGGTACATTTTTTCAAAAATATTTAGTTGTGACATTCTAAAACTAACTGCCATCAATAGATTCTTAAATATTGTGACATTTTATAGAAAATGCTATCAAATTCGTAAGTTAATGCCACAATATAACGAACTAAGGTGACATTTTTCTAGGAATATCTAGTAGTGGCATTCTAAAACTAAATGTCATTAACATCTTCTTATAAATTGCGACATTTAATAGAAAATCTCACTAAAATTTGTGAGTTAATGCCACTAAATTACCAACTAATATGACGTTTTTCAATACATATAACCTTATTAAGTTCACATGGCATTAGCAGATCAAATGTCACAAATATTAACAAGTTAATGCCACCAGTGAGCTAACTATTGTGGCATTTGTTGAGAATGTTGTTTTACTAAATTGTTGTGGCATTTTGAAGAAAATGTCAATAACAAAATGTCATTAAAAGTCATCTTTGTTGTAGTGTCAATAAGTCACTTAAAGTTCGACTTTACATTGTAGCTAAGCTAACGGAGTAAAATTGTTGGGACGGAGGGAGTATTTGAATATAGTAATTGCAAACAACTAGTACTGCATATATTGCAAGTTTAAAATGATGTACATGCTTCCAGAAAGTACATTTTTATATTAAGGGTATATTTGTTTGGTGTTTTGGGAGAGTAGTGAAAATTTGCAAATTAATCTCGATTTGAGTTATTTTTTTGAATTTTGGGAGAGTGATTTGTGAAATAAGGTAAGTGTAAGATGTGTAAGACTTTATGTCAAATAATGTTTGTTATGTGAGATTATTAGTTGTGCAAGTGATATGTTTCAAATCAATGTAGAGTTTATGTAGGATTTTTTTTAGAGATAGAAAATTATTGTTTGTTTGGTTTTTGAAAAAATTGAGAGAGGATAAATTTATTTCGAAAAATAAAAGACATGTTTGTCTCGCTTTTTCCGTACACAAACTAATTTTCGGAAATGCGAGAAAAACATTCTCTAAAAGAGTGATCCATGGTAATATAATTCTACCATTACTTTTCTTTGAAATTGTTAAATTCTCTTCTCTTTTTCAAGCAAAAGTATTTCTTTTCAATGATACACTCACGAGACGTGGGTACACTCAACCCAGTTCCTTTTTAAATATGCTTTAATTCTAGATATTAAATTTTAAAATATAATTTGAGTAAGTATACGTATGAAAGTTACTACAATTGTGATTTAGTTTTGCTTTATTTATTTTTTTAAAGTGTCTTTGTCTAGGTAGACTTATTAATTGATATGTCTTGACGTTTATCTCTCTCATGCTCGAAGAAAGTGTATGTGAAAGGGGTTGTAAATACATACGGATCCTAATTTTGGGAATTCATTTACCTTGATACTAAATCTTATGATTAGGAATTGAATTTATCACATCATTTAATATGGTTTTAAATGGTGAATTTACACTCCCCCAATGGATGTAGTGTATATCCAGTGGCGGAGTTATTCAGGGGCTGGCCCCCCGAAGAAAATTCTGGATATACTATATATATGTTATTTGCCCATAATGAAGATAAATATTTTGTGGTCTGCTGGTTAGGATAATCAAGATTTTGTTTGAGGGCTAGAGTTCGAACCTCATGGAGAATTTTTTTTTTAATAATTTAATTTATTGCATTTCTTTATCAAATATCTATTATGCATCTTAAATTACATTATTTATTTTGGTACTTTATTAACAAACCTGTGGGTAGACTTTTTTTCATCATTTGTTGGATAAAACAATTGCTAGTATATTTTTTTTTATCTTATGTTGAATAAAATTATAGTGTTACTTTATCTTAAATTAAATTTTCTCATTCTATCATAACATTCAAAAGCTATCGAGTTTGCTACCAAAAAAAAGTTTCGCCCCCTAGAATAATTGTCTGGCTTCGCCACTATGTATATCTAAAGTATAAGAATTTATCTAGGCTTGAATTATTTCCCTAATTTTGTTTTAGGTAATCATTTCATTAAAGAAAACTGATTAGTCATTGACAAATTAAAGAATAATTGACAAGGCATTGACAAATCAGTGTAATTAAATCAAATATGACGTACTATAATCCTGACTGCCTTTGAAGCAATATCATGAACAATTAGAAAAAGAAACGGCTTGGTGGTTTTATATGGTCTCCAGTCCCCCTTTTCAATGTCCCTGTGCATAACGACAAATTCAGAGAAAGTGGAGTCAGGTTGCAATTGTGAGAGTAAAGCATCACGATATTGCTAAACTTAAGACTTTTTAATAGTTAACTAAGAATTGTACCAAAAAAAAAAATAAAAATAAAAATAAAACTAAGAAGGCGTAATAGGAAATTAAATTGGTTAATTACGTTGAATAAATTTATATACAAAGTAGGTTGCCTCCATCTTGAATTAAAGTCGGTAGAATTAGATCAATGTCACCCTTCACCAAATAACTGGAACACGTGTATGAGATGAAGTTATTTTATTCCTTTTCTATACTAGTTTCCTTTATGCACTAATTTAACTAAGAATATTAGTATTCATTTAAGTTTGAGACCTTCTTTCAAATAGGGTGAACACGAATCGAGTAATTTTTAACGATACCTAGTTCAAATTTAATTTGAATTTTGTATCGAGCTTGAAATTGATTAATTGCTTAACTAATGAACTGAGCTCAAATAAGTGTATTCTATCAAAAAAATTCAAATAAAAAATAAGTTCAACATTATTTGATAAGTATATATGACGAGCCGAATTCGAACAAGCTCAAGTCAAGTATCGAGTAGCATAATTTGATTTTCATTCCAACTTCCAAATTGAAGATTTTTCTGTAAAGCTACGTTATGAGATTAAATCAAGCCAAACAAACATAAAACCCAAAACTTTTCATAAAACAAATTCTTTAACGATAATACTTATAAACCACTAGTCATCCTTTTTCCTATAAATTTGAGATGAAGTACAATCACAATACATAAATTAAGGGGCCGTTTGGTTGCATTATCAAGTGACCAAATTAAATTCCGAAAATATATAATCCACAGTCTAAATCTCCACAGTCTGAAGAAAATACTAAAAATTAATGGGAATTCATTTGGGGATTAACAAATGCAAATCAAGCCTTTAAAGTGAAACGGATAAATATAAGGAAAAAGAAAAAATTGTGAGACTAAACAGGGAAACCCATTCAGTCGGTAACTTGAGTTAAAAAAAAAAGGAAAAGAACAAAGTCTTAGATAGTCAATCTTGTGACTCAAGCCAGTAGTCGGTTTAATCACAAAAAGGAGCCGGTTGCACTTTTCACAAAATATCCACTTTCTCTCACATTTTCTCTTTCTTTCACACTCACGGTAGCCATGGGTAAGCTCCCAATCAAGAGACCAACTGCTCAAAATCGAAGGTCCCCCCAAAGTATGAACTCCCCTAACCATATTCCTAACGATTTCGATTATATTCCCGATAATGCTCTCTCGGATGCTGAACGCTTGCTATATGTTTCTTATCCTGTTCGGGAAGAAGATGTGGCAGTAGCTAGGTTAGAGAATAATGAAGGTGTAATAGTTGACGGGGAAAATGTAGTAGATGCGAATGATATTTTGGAGGGGGGAAAGGTAGCGGCTGATTTGGAGGGGGGAAATGTAGCGGCTGATTTGGAGGAGGAAAACGTAGCTGAAAGAGAAAACAGATAAGTGAAGGTGATTGTAGATGCACCGAAAAGATGGAAAAATGAGTGGGGTGATACATGGCCATGGGCCTTTGTTGAAGTAACTGACGGAAGGGAGATAATATTTTGCCGTATATGTCAAAGATAAGGCCGCCAAGAAAATCGTAACGTTTACGGGACTCTAGGTAGTGCCAGTTTCCGATCCATTAGTTTGAGAAATCATGCCGTCTCTGCTCAACATATAGAAGCTGTTCAAAAAGAGGAAGAAGAGAAAGGCAAAAAGATTGTAGATGATGAGAATGAAGCGACAAATGATGAAGGCAATCTAGTCGATCGAAGGAATGCGGAACCAACAGATGAGGAAGAAGGCGCGGAACGTAAGTTTATATTTGTTATTTACTGTATGTGTTTTGAAAAAATTGATTTCTTTTTCTTTCACACTCACGGCAGCCATGGGTAAGCTCTCAATCAGGAGACCAACTGCTCAAAATCGAAGGTCCCCCAAAGTATGAACTCCCCTAACCATATTCCTAACGATTTCGATTATATTCCCGATAATGCTCTCTCGGATGTTGAACGCTTGCTATATATTTCTTATCCTGTTCGGGAAGAAGATGTGGCAGTAGCTAGGTTAGAGAATAATGAAGGTGTAATAGTTGACGGGGAAAATGTAGTAGCTGTGAATGATATTTTGGAGGGGAGAAATGTAGCGGTTGATTTGGAGGGGGGAAATGTAGCGGCTGATTTGGAGGAGGAAAATGTAGCTGAAGAAGAAAACAGGGAAGTGAAGGTGATTGTAGATGCTCCGAAAAGATGAAAAAATGAGTGGGGTGATACATGGCCATGGGCCTTTGTTGAAGTAACCGACGGAAGTGAGATAATATTTTGCCGTATATGTCAAAGATAAGGCCGCCAAGAAAATCGTAATGTTTACGGGACTCTAGGTAGTACCAGTTTCCGATCCATTAGTTTGAGAAATCATGCCGTCTCTGCTCAACATATAGAAGCTGTTCAAAAAGAGCAAGAAGAGAAAGGCAAAAAGATTGTAGATGATGAGAATGAAGCGATAAATGATGAAGGCAATCTAGTCGATCGAATGAATGCGGAACCAACAGATGAGGAAGAAGGCGCGGAACCTAAGTTTATATTTGTTATTTACTGTATGTGTTTTGAAGAGAGATAAAAAATTGATTTCTCTTTCTTTCACACTCACGACAGCCATGGATAAGCTCCCAATCAAGAGACCAACTGTTCAAAATAGAAGGTCCCCCCAAAGTATGAAATCCCCTAACCATATTCCTAACGATTTCGATTATATTCCCGATAATGCTCTCTCGGATGCTGAACGCTTGCTATATATTTCTTATCCTGTTCGGGAAAAAGATGTGGCAGTAGCTAGGTTAGAAAATAATGAAGGTGTAATAGTTGACGGTGGAAATGTAGTAGCTGCGAATGATATTTTGGAGGGGGGAAATGTAGCGGCTGATTTGGAGGAAGAAAATGTAGCTGAAGAAGAAAACAGGGAAGTGAAGGTGATTGTAGGTGCTCCGAAAAGATGGAAAAATGAGGGGTGATACATGGCCATGGGTCTTTGTTGAAGTAACCGACGGAAGGGAGAGAATATTTTGCCATGTATGTCAAAGATACCAAGAAAATCGTAACGTTTACGGGACTCTAGGTAGTGCCAGTTTCCGATCCATCATGCCGTCTCTGCTCAACATATAGAAGTTGTTCAAAAAGAGGAATAAGAGAAAGGCAAAAAGATTGTAGATGATGAGAATTAAGCGACAAATGATGAAGGCAATCTAGTCGATCGAAGGAATGCGGAACCAACAGATGAGGAAGAAGGCGCGGAACCTAAGTTTATATTTGTTATTTACTGTATGTGTTTTGAAAAAATTGATATCTTTTTCTTTCACACTCACGGCAGCCATGGGTAAGCTCCCAATCAGGAGACCAATTGCTCAAAATCGAAGGTCCCCCCAAAGTATGAACTCCCCTAACCATATTCCTAACGATTTCAATTATATTCCCGATAATGCTCTCTCGGATGCTGGACGCTTGCTATATATTTCTTATCCTGTTCGGGAAGAAGATGTGGCAGTAGCTAGGTTAGAGAATAATGAAGGTGTAATAGTTGACGGGGAAAATGTAGTAGCTGTGAATGATATTTTGGAGGGGGGAAATGTAGCGGCTGATTTGGAGGGGGGAAATGTAGCGGCTGATTTGGAGGAGGAAAATGTAGCTGAAGAAGAAAATAGGGAAGTGAAGGTGATTGTAGATGCTCCGAAAAGATGGAAAAATGAGTGGGGTGATACATGGCCATGGGTCTTTGTTGAAGTAACCAACGGAAGGGAGAGAATATTTTGTCGTATATGTCAAAGATAAGGCCGCCAAGAAAATCGTAACGTTTATGGGACTCTAGGTAGTGCCAGTTTTCGATCCATCATGCCGTCTCTGCTCAACATATAGAAGCTGTTCAAAAAGAGGAAGAAAAGATGATGAGAATGAAGCGACAAATGATGAAGGCAATCTAGTCGATCGAAGGAATGCGGAACCAACAGATGAGGAATAATGCGCGGAACGTAAGTTTATATTTGTTATTTACTGTATGTGTATTGAAAAAATTGATTTCTCTTTCTTTCATACTCACGGCAGCCATGGGTAAGCTCCCAATCAGGAGACCAACTGTTCAAAATCGAATGTCCCCCCAAAGTATGAACTCCCCTAACCATATTCCTAACGATTTCGATTTTATTCCCGATAATGCTCTCTCGAATGTTGAACGCTTGCTATATATTTCTTATCATGTTCGGGAAGAAGATGTGGCAGTAGCTAGGTTAGAGAATAATGAAGGTGTAATAGTTGACAGGGATAATGTAGTAGCTGCGAATGATATTTTGGAGGGGGCAAATGTAGCGGCTGGTTTGGAGGGGAGAAATGTAGCGGCTGGTTTGGAGGGGAGAAATGTAGCGGCTGATTTGGAAGAGGAAAATGTAGCTGAAGAAGAAAACAGGGAAGTGAAGGTGATTTTAGATGCTCCGAAAAGATGGAAAAATGAGTGGGGGTGATACATGGCCATGGGCCTTTGTTGAAGTAACCGACGGAAGGGGGAGAATATTTTGCCGTATATGTCAAAGATAAGGCCGCCAAGAAAATCGTAACGTTTACGGGACTCTAGGTAGTGCCAGTTTCCGATCCATTAGTTTGAGAAATCATGCCGTCTCTGCTTATCATATAGAAGCTGTTCAAAAAGAGCAAGAAGAGAAATGCAAAAAGATTGTAGATGATGAGAATGAAGCGACAAATGATGAAGGCAATCTAGTCGATCGAAGGAATGCGGAACCAACAGATGAGGAAGAAGGCGCGGAACGTAAGTTTATATTTGTTATTTACTGTATATGTTTTGAAAAAATTGATTTTCTTTCTTTCACACTCACGGCAGCCATGGGTAAGCTCCCAATCAGGAGACCAACTGCTCAAAATCGAAGGTCCCCCCAAAGTATGAACTCACCTAACCATATTCCTAACGATTTCGATTATATTCCCGATAATGTTCTCTCGGATTCTGAGCGCTTGCTATATATTTCTTATCCTGTTCGGGAAGAAGATATGGCAGTAGCTATGTTAGAAAATAATGAAGGTGTAATAGTTGACGGGGGAAATGTAGTAGCTGGGAATGATATTTTGAAAGGGGGAAATGTAGCGTCTGATTTGGAAGGGGAAATGTAGAGGCTGATTTGGAGGAGGGAAATGTAGCGGCTGATTTTGAAGAGGAAAATGTAGATGAAGAAGAAAACAGGGAAGTGAAGGTGATTGTAGATGCTCCGAAAAGATGGAAAAATGAGTGGGGGTGATACATGGCCATGGGCCTTTGTTGAAGTAACCGACGGAAGGGGGAGAATATTTTGCCGTATATGTCAAAGATAAGGCCGCCAAGAAAATCGTAACGTTTACGGGACTCTAGGTAGTGCCAGTTTCCGATCCATTAGTTTGAGAAATCATGCCGTCTCTGCTTAACATATAGAAGCTGTTCAAAAAGTGCAAGAAGAGAAAGGCAAAAAGATTGTAGATGATGAGAATGAAGCGACAAATGATCAAGGCAATCTAATCGATCGATGGAATGCGGATCCAACATACGAGGAAGAAGGCGCGGAACGTAAGTTTATATTTGTTATTTACTGTATGTGTTTTGAAGAGAGAGAAAAAATTGATTTCTCTTTCTTTCACATTCACGACAGCCATGGGTAAGCTCCCAATCAGGAGACCAACTTGTCACGAGCTTAAACTTTCCCAAAGCATCCCGTGCGGCACTTAGCCACGAACGCCCCCAGCGATCGTTCTCGCCCCTCTGTCGGAATCGGCTAAGTCAGCCTCACACTCGTCCCAAAGGAGGTGTTTTGAAGGAGGTTAGTTGAGATGATAAAGTAGCACACAAGAGTTGGAGGAATACTTATATTATTACATG
Source organism: Penstemon davidsonii (assembly GCA_034814905.1). Classification (NCBI taxonomy): domain Eukaryota; kingdom Viridiplantae; phylum Streptophyta; class Magnoliopsida; order Lamiales; family Plantaginaceae; genus Penstemon; species Penstemon davidsonii. The sequence continues at coordinate 29,913,908 of JAYDYQ010002533.1, read as the reverse complement.
GATGGATTACAACTACTTGGAATCTCCCTTGGTTGATTCCTACAAATGAATGTCTCCCCCTATATATAGTAGTTGGCATCCTTAATGGATGGCCATGATTATTCTAATCTAACGGTTAGGAATGATCCTCTAGATCATTCTATGAAATCCTACTACATACTACTTTATTCTAGAACATTCTACAATGTTCTACTACTTACTACCTACAAGTTTCTAGAACCTTCTATGAGGTTCTACAACCTTCCAAAACCTTCTAGAGTCTTCTAGAAGTTTCTCCAACCTTCTAGAATCTTCTACACTCTTCTAGAACATTCCGGACTCCCTCTGGAACCTTGTGGAACATTCCAGACCCCTCCGGATCCTTATAGACCATTCCGGACCCTTCCGGAACAATGTAGGACATTCGAGAGCCCTCTAGAATGTCCCGTGTTCTGCATCATCAGTAGGGCCGCCCTCCTGGCTGCCCGTGCCGCGATCGTCTGCCGCGCCGGCCCTGTCCTGGGCTAGACATGCCACTTGCCTGGTCGCCAAGATCCCCGATGCTTGGCCAGCCCAGCCCCCTGCTAGACTGCCAAGGTCCTCTCCCCGGGCCACGTCAACGCTCCCCCAAGCGGTGTCCCGTTCGTGCGAAACCTCACCCTAGGTTCCTTGGTCCCGCAATTTCTTCAACTAGGTAGGTATGTCCCGTCCCTGGCTCCCCCAGAGCCGCGCTCCCGTCCATCGGGTCTCCGTGTCGCGCCATTTTGCCCCCAGCAAAATGTCAGGGCGTGACAAACTGCTCAAAATCGAAGGTCCACCCAAAGTATGAACTCCCCTAACCATATTCCTAACGATTTCGATTATATTCCCGATAATGCTCTCTCGGATGTTGAACGCTTGCTATATATTTCTTATCCTGTTCGGGAAGAAGATGTGGCAGTAGCTAGGTTAGAGAATAATGAAGGTATAATAGTTGACGGTGGAAATGTAGTAGCTGCGAATGATATTTTGGAGGGGGGAAATGTAGCGGCTGATTTGGAGGAAGAAAATGTAGCTGAAGAAGAAAACAGGGAAGTGAAGGTGATTGTAGGTGCTCCGAAAAGATGGAAAAATGAGTGGGGTGATACATGGCCATGGGCCTTTGTTGAAGTAACCGACGGAAAGGAGAGAATATTTTGCCGTATATGTCAAAAATAAGGCCTCCAAGAAAATCGTAACGTTTACGGGACTCTAGGTAGTACCAGTTTCCGATCCATTAGTTTGAGAAATCATGCCGTCTCTGCTTAACATATAGAAGCTGTTCAAAAAAAGCAAGAAGAGAAAGGCAAAAAGATTGTAGATGATGAGAATGAAGCGACAAATGATGAAGGCAATCTAGTCGATCGAAGGAATGCTGAACCAACAGATGAGGAAGAAGGCGCGGAACGTAAGTTTATATTTGTTATTTCTTATTCTCATAATCTCTCCATTTATCAATTGTAGTTTTAATCCTTTGTTGTTCTTTTATATTGTAAAAGTTTTCTTTCTCTTGCACGGTTACATTAGACACGCTACATAATTTTAGTCGGGTTTAAGAGAATTCAATCACCTCTCTTGAGAATTTGATTTGCTTATGAGCGATTAAATTGAGTTTTTCTCTTGGTAGTTTTACACATTTAATTCTACACCAGGTGGAAGCAAACAAACAAGGAAACTTTGGTTTGAGCCTCTTACCAACCCTTGTTAACAAATTTGACAAAGCTACTGCTCTGTTTAAATCAAATTCCAAAGGTGATTATTTTAGGGACTGAGTATGAAATAAAATATTTGTGTTCGTTTAAAAAAGAAAATAGAAAGTGGGTCATAAAAGTCTAATGACAACCAATGTTTTCAGAACCGGACCGGACAGTGAACCGGTGAGCCAACTGGTCACTGGTTTCACTGGTCGAACCGGTTGGACCACTGGTTGGACCGGATGACGTCAATTTAATATATTATTATTTTTTAATAAATCATTATGTATAACATATTCCAACATAAAATAATAGACCCAAATGAACACTTATTCAATGTATGAATTTTGTCCAATGCTTAATTAAAAATGAAAATGAAATCATAAGAGTTACAACTTACAATATCATAATATGTTTAAAGTTTAAACTTTAACCGAAATAATTTCACACATAAATCCAAAATAAAAGAGTAGACAAATTAAAACAACATAAGTTCAAAATAAACAATCAAACTATACTATGGCATAAAAATTTTATAAAACAATTGAATTATTGTACTAATGTATATGCAACCTTGCAAAATTTTGTAAATTAGTCTCACGGTAATATGCTAATAAATATTATTTTGGGTCTAACTCATATGCCAGCAGAAATAAACACACAATGAGGTGGAAAATTAATAACATATGGCTATATCTCATTAGATAAAATAGCTAAATCAGATGCCACATCATCCTTTTCTTTAGTTAATCCAACGGTCACCATATGTCCAGATTGATCCAATCCAATGGTTGTAATTGGGCTGCTCCTTGGAATTAATTCAGACAACCCAACAACAAGCCCAGATCCATTTTCCACTTCTTCTTCCTTAGTCTTTCCTAATTTCCTCTGCAGCCATTTCACCTTTTTCATTGCCTTCAATTCACGTTTTTTTCTTCTCCTTCTCAACCTCCCATGTCCAAACCTCCAGTCCTCCATAGACATAACAATTTTTTCCTTTTTCTTTTTTCTGTGAGTGATTCCATTTCAGCAGAGCCACTTTTTTTTTTTCTTTTTTTTTTTAAATGTGCGAACCGCGGGTCAAACCGGTTCACCGGTTCGCCGGTTCACCGGTTTTTGACCGGTTCCTAGCGGTTCGCACTGGTTTTTTGAGACAGCGGTTTTGGGGGTAGTCCGGACCGGAGAGGCTTCCGGGTCACGGTCGAACCGGTTCGACCGGCCGGTCCGGTCCGGTTTTAATAACATTGATGACAACTCACAAATTACTTCATGGAACAAATCGCAGTGTAATAATCATTTCATTTAATTTTACATGAAATCGAAGTTGATTTCCTATAAAGAGAAAGGATCAGAAAAGAAAGAAAATGAAAATGAAAGTCAAATTGATTTGTTTATCCAAATCATAATAACAGGTCTACAGATTAAAGAATCTGAGAACGCAATAAATTGAAAATCAACCAAAATGCAACTCTTAGTACAACCAGCTTCATAAACAATGGCATCTCAGGAACTTCTTGAAACAGAATTAACACAAGATTTACACATAAGGACTTTCAATAATATTGATTCAACAACAATATTTAGAAGAAAATTTCTGCATAACCTGTAATAACAGGAAATCCAAACAGAGACAGCTTATACATCTCAAAAAAAAAAAATCGGAAACATGAAAGGTACAGTCATAAATGTAATTAACTTTCAAGACTTGTATAATCGATAATCACTGCAAAGATGAAAGCTCAGTAGGACCAAGACCGTAACTATTGAAGAATGTTTCACCGAAATAAAAGTGGATAGGTGCAGCAGAACCCACTGCTCCAACACTGCACAAGAATCTTAGTTAGCCAAAGATGTTCTAATAGGCAATAAATTTAAAAAAAAAAAAAAAAAAAAAACCCTAGAGTTATACCACTACAAATGTTGAATAAACTAAGTTCAGTTTACATCAATTCAGTATAAAGTTAATGTAACAGCCGAATACAAGTACAATACATTTCTACATATCAATGATGATCATAAGATGCCACAGAAACTGAGATTTGAAGGAGAAACAAGGAGAAGTCGGAGGACTAACCACAGAAAGCAATGGTCCCTGTTTGAACTTGTCATGGAATGAAAATGCTACTGGCTTAGGATTGTCCCCAGGACCTCTAATGAATCCACTATATTAGCAAAAAACCACATAGAAATGAGCTTAAAGTATAAATAGAAAAACATATCTAGAATGGAATGTGAAATATATCAGTGTCAATTTTTTCATACGAGCAAAATGAAGAAAATAAATGTCAAAAGTATACAAGTAATGAGCTTCCCATCAAGCTAAATATTTGCACTCACATTAACGATGTTGAAATTAGTTGAGTTCTTTTAACATCAAATATGGCTACGAGACCTCGGTATAACTCGTCACCATCTCTATAAGACACAGCCAAACGCTCTCCTGAAGCATCCCATGCTATCTTCTCAATAACTTGGCTGCATACATGATAAGAAAATTCATTAATAGCATTTGCCAACAAGTGATCTAAGAAGCATGATTAACCTGAGAGTAAGATACGTATGTTTAACAGTTTAAGAGCAACAATATAGGATTTCTATACCTGCCTGTTAAGGGTTTTATCTCTGGCAATTCAACAGGTATCAGGTGTGCATCTGAAGAAAATCATCAAAAGACAACTAGTTTGTGAATGCTGAAATTTTTTTCAACCAAGCCCATGATTTAATCTATGTTAACATGTATTGAACTGCAGACACATGTAAAAAACAATATAACGAACAGAGATACTACACAATCATTTTGTTACACACATTAGCTCTTGTTCCCCAAGGTTATCTTTTTCTAGAAATGATAGAAGATTCTAATGCAAACAATAGTAATATTTGCAATTGCCAAAGCATCTATTTAATGAGCAAAAGAAGGAGATACAGGGAATCAAACCCTAGGTTCTATGGTCAAAACTGTAAAGATTACCAGGATCAGGGCTATCTACCACCCACCCATGTATATTTTCCCGAAACAAAATAATTCAAAATTATTGAAAAGTAGTAATAGTAGCTTATATCCAGTACCATTGGCACTATATCTCAAGAAGTCCTTAGTTTCATCATGCAACCACAGAAAGCTATCTAATAATTAATTGAGACATAAACATCCCCATATATAGGTATACAAAGAACCTCAAGCATTTCCTCTATGATACACTTCCTTTGGACTAATTCTTTTAGAAAAAACAGTGCAAAACAACTTCGAAATTATGCTTAAACAGCATCATCCTTAATTTCCTTTCATCCACATAGGAAATAGAGTAACCTTATAAACAACCCTTCTAAGGTCCTTTCATGTTATTTTACAGGACACAACATAAATATCATCCAAATATACATATCAGAATTAAGGATGAGATGTAAATGAAATAGAGGTTATCAGATGTGAAGAGATAAGACATACCTAGTGATGGAGGTCTTGATGCAAAGTGAACGGAACCTAAAGCCGAAGATTCTGAAAAAGAAAGAAGGATCATACGACCATCAGGATCCCATGTTGCTCCCTACAATCAGTAATCAGAGTCACAATTATTCCATAGTTCAACCTAGAAGATGATGTTCACAATTTAGCATCAAAGTCAGACAAAACTAGACGCTAACTGGAAATGTGTAAAGAAATTTCAATGTATTCTACAACAATCACAGAAACCCCACTATCACCATCCAGATTAAAGGAAGCATCACTGAGCTATTTAAATCATCAGATTTGCAACACCATTCATGGAAAGCATGCCATACTTCGAATATGAGGTGCAATGGTCAAAAAACCATTTCTCCTAGAGATTCTTAAAAAGGCTTGAACATCAACCTCCATAGCCAAAATACATTTCCCCACAACTTGTGGAGACACCAAGTTAAAATGACAAGTGAAGGAAAAAGATGTATAGAAGCAAGAGTAGATAAATTTATATCAAACAAGGTATATGAAGCCATGTAAGGACCATAAGAGGAGTTCATACTTCTGGTTTTTCAAATTAACAGCATAAACACAATTTGAATACAGGTCCAAATACTCAATCTTTATCAACGATGAAAAATAATAGGGAGGTCACGAACCGTGACAAGTCCATTTTTTGAGGACCATAGCTCTGATGTCCATGTATTTGTCTCCCAAAGATAAAATGTCCCATCACTGCATAATATATATGGTCACTCTAAATGTTTTCCAAAACATCTTAAACACAATAAGTTTTATGAAAGTTTTCTAATGATTTACAGTACAATTTTGCAGCAAAAAAATAATCGCCCGAAGGGGACCACTTCAGCAGTGATATTCCTCCGAAACCTCGTCGAATAGGGGTTCCTAGCCCTGTAACACAAGATAATAGAGCTAAGTAAGCCATTAAGATAAAAGAAGAATGTAGAGCAAATACATCAATGTGATTGATAGTTTTCTAATGTTAACTCTTTAATGTGCCAACTTATGTGCCAATGACACATCGAGACCATGGTTGCCTCTTGTAATAGAGATTTGCCATTAAGACAGGTTCTAGGCCAGATGCAAACTGGTATCACCATCTACACCAGATTCTTATAGCTTAAATCAACATATCCATAAATTGCACCAACAACCTATCTTTCTTCACAGCTGCCAATGGTTTATAGCAAAGAAACAACTTCAGTCAACAAATTTTGGTAGTACGAATGGTACCTAATCATACTTCCTCTCATGATAGCTTCTAACTTCTGAGGTCCTTTATAAAGTCAAAATTCTAGAGAAAAGTGTAATTCGACTGAAGACCTAAATTCATCACCAACACTTGAAGGGAAAACCTTCAAGGTTCAAGTATTAAAAAGACAATATTTCAAATGATTACTGAGTGACTTTTTACCAGTGATACCAGAACCTGATTCAGATGAGATGTAGCTAGTCTCACGTATTCACTTTATACTCTAAAATGATACTTGAGGTGTTTATCAAAATTTCATACTTCAGCAGAAAAATCATACATTTCTTATAGGTGAAAATTCGTAGTTTCGACTCATCAATAAATTAGCATTTACGATGCTCTATACTTACGTTCATAAAAGAATAATGCTTCTGGACAAAGTATTTCATTGTCAAACCATTTCATTCACTTATAGTGAATTAAAAAACTAAAGCTTAACGAGAAATACTGCAGACTTGAGTAAGACTTTATCCATTTCTTTCATTTGCGATTTTGCTTATCAGTTGACCATCGCATTAATAAACAGAAAAGTGCGAAACTTTATTTCAAAAAAGAGTTCACAAAGGACTAAGTTGTAAGACAAGGCGAGAGAAAAATGCCATATTGTGAGAATTGCCTTGAGCTTAAAATGTATCAAATTATCAATACACCATTAAAGATGCATGAAATGAAGAATTGGTAAAAAAACAATCAAGTTGAACGTATCCAAAGATGGATATGGTGACTTTGCAAGAGAAAAATGATAACATTCTGATGATGATGAAATCATCCAACAAGTGTAGAAAATTAGAATAATCATGTGCTTTGTGGGCTTTAGAAAACTGAACTGCAAGAATACAAACTTGTGGGGAAAATCACATACCTTGTGCAACATCCCAAATGGTGAAAGATGAACTCTCAAATGAAGCTGATGCTAAATATGTAGAACTATGTCAAGGAAATTTTAGATACAACAAGTACCAGTTATCAGATCCAACCACTAATCTATTCAAACTAATATAAGATACCAATATGATATTAATTTCCAACTGAAAATAGAAAGGTCGGTCTGAAAAAAATGCAACGTCACTTTGAGCAAGATACACAAATATTATACATACAAGATCAATAGAATTAATGACAGTTGACTCACACAAAAACAATTTAACCAGTAGTTTTCTTGATTTTTGGATATGATATTACAAGATATAAATTCTTTACATGCCTTAACTTCTGTGATCATAAAGGAATAACTAAGAGAAAAATTGATTTTAGTTACAAGTGAAACCAACTAAATTTACAGCAGAATCTAAAGATGGCTGGATGAAAATACTTTTTTCCTTTCAGATAAAGAACAAGAATAACATTCTTTATTTGGAACATCAATGAGGGGAAAACACGTGTATAAGTGAAATATAGGCACTTGTATTTCAGTGGATAATATAGACTGCACAATCTTCAAACAACAATAAATTAGAGATAATATCTAACAGGTTATAGTGCACTTCTAAGGAATAGTTATAGTTGACTAGGATATCTTCCATCAGGACTCCATGAAAGTGCACTTATTTGTTCATTATCAGAACTTTGAAGGAAATCCACCAAAGTCCATCTAGTCCCAGAGCCTCTAGAAAGTGTGCTTGAATTCACCCCAGTTCTCACAGATGCAACATTACCAGGATAAGAAGCAGCCCAGATGCAAATGCCACCCCTATTCATCATAAAATATGGATAAAACCATATTAAAGGTTTTAACTAAACTACGAGCAAGTTCGAATAAATAAGAATTTAAACGGAATAATGTACTGTGATGAGAAAAAATTGATTTTGTAGGACTAACTTGCATGCCACAGAAAGGGTTTTCCCTCCATTTGGTCTCCACTCAAGAATTTTTACATCTTTTTGGGATTCATTGGTCAAGACACAAGGAGACTTTCCATCTGATTGTGATGAAAAAAGTTTCAATTGGTATCCCGGGAACAATAAAATTTAAAAGAAAAAAATCCTCAAAATACCATAAGGACAGTCAGTCAATTAAAGAGCATCAAGTGATGATGTCAATTACCAGAATCATTGTAGTCACAAATTGTAACAAGATGTGGCCCGGATACAAATGCTAAAATTTGTTTGTGGTGATGCCAACTTACACTGTGAAGATCAGCATCTTGTAATAATTTGACCTGAAAATGTACTCAGAAAGATTAAAAAACCTAACACTCGCGGTTAAAAAGCTCAATAACCTCACACCATTTTCCTTGTCCCTTTAGACCAACCATCAGTCTGTTCTGATAAATGTGCATAGCCGCATACTCAAATCAAATCACATCTCTGACTCAAGGCTTTAAGACAGATGACAAAAAGGTGCCTACCAACAATAAATAACTACAGATATATCTGGTTTGCAATATCTTTGCAACAAACCCATATATGTTCTCCGATAAACTTGTAAGTAGTTTAACCTCTAATTTATAATTTAACATCAGTCAATGCATTCTTTTTCCAATTTCAAGTAACTGAACCTTAACATTACAAAATTACACAATGTCCAACAGCACCTACTATTGCTTACACTATAACTCTAATACTTATTAAATAACAGAAACCATTATAATCAAACCCAAAAAAAAGTATGCACAACAAAACAGCACATTAATATAACAAAAAACTCGTAACAAGGAGAATTATTACATCAGCAGGCTGAAAAAGAGGCCTGAGAGAACCACTCGACATGCTCTGTATCACAGCTGACACAAAGCCTAAACTGCCCTTCCTTTGTAAAATCACTTCCTCTTCCGGCACCGTGCTCGATATATTTTCTGATTCAAATGGGACTGGACTAAATATGGTTCCCTGAAATCAATCCAATCAATCCATCAACTGAAAATCAAATTACAAATCCACATTTCACGAAATTGAGAAACAAAAAATGTGAGGGGTGTACCAGGATTTTGGCGTAGGTCTCCCTGGCCTGATCATCGCTGAGATGGTCGGCGGTTACTGCATAATCAAATTAATTAAATAAAACCAATATCAGCTCAATAGACTGTCACGTTTATTAGCAATTGAATTCGTAAAACAAGGCAAAGGGTTTCAATTATAACAATAAATTACCGAGTTCTCTGTTGATTTCGCAAATGGTGACGGTGCCTGGTTGAGGAAACGACGGCATATTAAGTGTCTTTGAGAGAGAGAGAGAGAGAGAGAGAGAGTAGGGTTTATAGGAAATTCTTGCTTTGGGTTCCCGCCAGTGTTTTGCCCAATTTTCTGATACTTAAAATTTGTAGATTCTATTAATGTTTCTATTTTAGCTCTTTCCCTTTTCCTATGATGAAGTCTTTTAATTTTGTTATAAAAAAAGAAGGGCATGTTTCCCTTTTCCTAACCCTGTTTGTTAAGACTTTTTCCAAAATTATTTTGTATTTGGAAAAAGCGAACAAAACATATTTTTTTACTTTTTGAAATAAATTTATCATTTCTCAAATTTCTTATACTCTTCCAAAAGCCAAAAAAATATGTACAAACTCTACTTTGATTTTACATAAAGTAACTCATCTTTTACATAATTTATCTCACATAACAAATATGATTTGATCTAAAGTTTTACGCATCTTAGACTGGGCGGATGCACATTGAGGCAAGTATGGTCTATAGACCCCACTCAAATTTTTTTACTATAATAGTAATATTTATCTTGGTTTTAAAGTACAAGCTCAAATATGATAATTTAATTCAAAGCTCCTGTCATTCCAACTCAAACAAGATAACTGGTTCAACTTTCAGTCAAACCAAAAAGCTTGACCCATCATAAGTCCATAACCATCCCAAAAAAATTTGCCCAATGACTATCAAATTTGATTAATTGCATTCGATTTTTTCTTAAACAAGGGCTTGTATTTCGTGGACATGATGAATCGGAATCTTCAAGCACCAAGAGAACTTCCTTGAAGTTTTACGTTTTCAAGCGGATCAAAATGAGGTTGCTAGAGCCGTTATTTTACATAATGCCTTGGAAAATCTTAAGTTGACGGCTTTATCAATTCAAAAAGACATTGGCAATGCTTCAGCAATTGAAACAACCAATTATATTATTAGAGAGCTTTGTGATGAGTTATTTGTTATTCCTGTCGATGAATCTCATGATATATCTTGTAGAGAGCAAATGACGGTTGTTTGAGATATGTGGATTCACGAGGATATGTGATGCCCTACAAAAAAATAGTTTTTTGCCACAAATTTCCACAAAAAATTGTAGCAAAAAGTAACTATTTCGTCACGAAAACGTTAATTTTTTTTTGTGTGCGATTGTTTTGAGATATGTGGATTCACGAGGATATGTTTGCACATTACCATCTTTTCTTTGTCACATATAACAAATTTGTAACGAGATATCATATATAATTAAAGTAACTTATGTTTTTGTTAAACGTCACCTCCTCGTTTTTGTATCTCTTCATATATTTTCTCATAAATGAAATATAATTTTTAAGTTTGAGTGTTTGATTATTATTTTTTTAGCCCCCCTACATGAAATTCATGGATCCACCCGCCCTTGCTAACACCTACAACCTAACTCTTCCTAAAAAACCTATATATATTTTGTTTCTCAAATCACTCTCTCAAAATCCAAACAAACAACATTACGCAAATCAAGATTATTTCACAAACCTTCACTACACTCCCAAACACCAAAAAAAAGATCCGGAATCTTTTACTTTGCTCTATTTTTCGGATATAAAAATGAGCTAATGACAATTTATTTCCTGTGATTTACCCTCCCTGTGATTTGAAAAGAGCATTTTACCCCCTAATTTTAAAGAAGTAATTTTCCTCCCTCATCCGGAGAGTGTAACTCACTCGCCAAAATCGAGAGTGGGCATGAAAAGTATTTTTGTAAAATAAGTTTAAAGTGCAACATTTTCATAACACAGGGCTAAAATGTCACATATATCTTCACACTGGGGGTAATGTGCCATGTATAAGAGAGGTAGTTTTGTCAATTCATATTTTCTTAAAATTTAAAAATGTCAGGGAGGCGGTATGACAAATTGTTTGTCCTTTGTGTTTGGCGCTAATTTCTACATCTCGGCTTTGAAAATGCATACAAGTGTCGTTTATGTGACAATTTTCCTCGTACTCATATCACTCACTATAAAGTAGCTCAATAAACGAGTCGTATGTATCATGATCCATCTATTGATACCCAATATCTACCTAAGAAGGGGGGTGGGTGAATGAGGTTGTTAAAACTTTTTCAAAGTTTATTTGTTTAATTTCGTTCCAGAAGGAATTAGTTATATGTTCCAGTGAAAACAATTTTACATTCCAGAAGCTTAAGAACAATGTTCCAGAAGATTAGTAAATTTGAAATGACAAAAGATAAGTGCGAAAAAGTAAATAGACACAGTCACCATTTTATAGTTGTTCGCGCCCAAATGGCCTACTTCCACTCTTCCAGCACCCCTAGAAAATTCACTAATGGCTTGCAGGACGAACCTTCGCCACACGAGATTACAAGTTACAAACTTACTCTTGATTTGATCCGAGCTTACTAGGACTCACCTATCGCTCCAAATACGTGCTTACTAGGTCACCACCTATCGCACAAAAATGCTTACTAGAACTCTTGTCCTATCGCACTTCAAACGTGCTTACTAGAACCCTCGGTCCTATCGCACAAAACAAGCTTACAAGTTAACAACTTTCGCTCAATCAATTACAAGTATCTTTTTATAAAAAGATGTTGCTCCTAACCGAGCTAATTTTGACAATTGTAGAACACTCTTCTTTTCTCTTCTTTTTACCTCCCAAATATCTCAAATTTCTAAAGAGCAAGGTAAAAACGATTTTCGGTTTTCAAAAAGAGTTTGCAAGAGTAAGTTTAAAAATCGATTTTGGAGATGGAGTAATTTTGCAAGTGAAAGCTCTGATTTTTCTCTCAACGTTGGTGTGTGTAAAATGATTCAAAAGAGCTTAATTTATAGGTAAAAAATTCGGATCCAATAAGGGCAAAATTTCAAGACACAAATCTTTCTTTAGTTAGAAAATAAATTTCGTCACAATTAAAATATATGGTCCGATATTTTGTGCCTAAAAGGCAAAATGAACTTGGACAATGTTCTATTAATTATGCATTAAAAACAAGTCCAAACTTTAGAGAATTTTACCTTAGTAAAAAGATTTTCAGAATAAGTCTAAGAGGTAAGACTTATTGACATTGAGAATATTTCCTAAGTTCATTGATTAAAAATAATTGAAAATTTTCTTTTCTTTAAAAAATGATTTGCGGCTAAGGCATTTGAAAAAAAATAAACTTTCTAATATAAAAAGATTTCCTTTAATTCATTTTAGCCGAGAATATGCATGTAAAGCAAAATATTATTTTAATCCATGGATTACTTAAAAAATCATGATTTTTTTTTAAAAAAATATTTGGGCCAAAAGATCTTGCTCGTAATAGTTTGAGACATTCAATATTTATGTGACCTCAATTTTCTTGCGTCGAAAATTGGGCCATTCCAAGGGTGCGTGGGCCTTCAAACTATTATTCGATTGGTCTTTCTTCAATGAAGGTCTTGTAAGATCTTTATTGGGTCTTTTCTTCTCAACTGAGCTTTATTCGTAAATGGGCCTTCATTGATGGGATAGTGAAATCTTTAGGATAATTCTTACATATACCAGGTATATAAGCTTACTTATAGACTTTGTGGTCTAGGTTTTGCCACCTCATTTGATATTAAATAAAACTCAATATTGTTAAATTTTACTAACTTTAACCTAATCACACTAAACTAGAGTTAAAAGGGAAAACAAAACAACGCTTTGTGTGTTTATATCAGATTAAGAAGGAGTTTAAAGCTGAGAAACACTACTTTTTTTGTGAATTTGTTCTTCTCTCTTACAATTAAACTAAAAATTTCTCAGAATGTCTTCCAATTTTTGATTTTTTTTTTCAAATATTTTTGTTCTTCAACTTGGGACACTTATTCTTTATCAGTTCTATCATCATACGGGGAATGTAAGGTAACTTTTAATATTCCTGAATAACTCTTTGTTACATTTGGAACATGAAAATGAGAAATGAACTCTATAATAAGTTTATTTGCTAGCTTTGTTAGAGAGATTCAAAGTGTGTATCAACTGTTTGATAAAATGCCACAATATTATGTATTGGGACAATGTATGCGTAGACTTCTCTCGTCTGTAAAAGTTGAATTGGATATGTAATTGTAATTAAATGTAGTATTTTGAATTGTGAATTGAGTATGTAATGTTTATACAATGCAACATTTATATTAACATCTCTTCAGTACTTATATAATTATTTTTAAATTATTTTTCAGGACTTTGATTAGGTGGTTTCTCTATAAGCTCTTTAGTAATTATATAATCCTTTTAATTTTTTTTCGAAATTTTTATTAGGTGGTTTCTCTATAAAATTCAATGCATTAGGTTATATAATTTAATACGTGTAAAGAAAGAGAATGATGAATAATTAAGGGGAAATGTTAAAAGAAAATTTGCTAAAATAAAATCTGCCAAGGTTTTGATGGGGTCCACAAAGTGATGTTTTGTTTTTCCTTAACTCTAGTTTAGTGTGGTTAGATTTATTTAGTTAAATTTAATAATATTGAGATTTTTTTTAAAATTTAAATGAGGTGGCAAAACCTAGACCACAAGGCTTATAGACATGGTATAGGTAAGAATTTTCCAAATCTTTATTGAGCCTTTTATCATGGATTGATCAATTTCTCATGAACGAGCATTCCTTCCTGTTAAGATTAAACTCAAAAACTAAGTTCAAACATCAAGTTGTTTGTTAATCATTAATCATTCGGCTAACAAATAAATATAAAGTAAATTATATGAAAATAGAAATAAATCATAGCTCAATTAAAATAAATCTAAGTCAAACTAAAATTAACTAAAAATAGAACTCAAACTCAAAACTATAATATAATTCAAACCAAAACCTAATTTATAATCAAGTCCAAACCCGTTAGTCTTATAATTAAGTCAAAAAACCATTAAATGATAATTAAGCCAAAATTTTAATCAACACTAATTTTCTATCCTAATTTTCAGTTAAATACACAACCCCTTCAATTCAATTCATCACCCCACCGCTTCATCAACTCCAAACAGCCGTCGCCTGCCATCATCTCCCGCTATCGCAAGCCTCCTCCTCAGCCTAGGCATCATCGCCCGCGACGCCATCTCCTTCCCTTGAATCCCACCGAAATATCCTTTGCCTTACCACTCTTTCACTAAGATAAAATCTAAAGTTACCTTTACCCTTGTTTTCTTGACCTTTTTGCCCAAACAAATCAGCATTCAGCAGGACAAAACAAATAAGCGCAATCAACAATCCGCCCAACTCCCAATCCACTCTCAACATCTCCAAATCTTATTCTACCTGTTGCAATTGCATCAGTGAAAAGAGTTTTTTCGGTTATGAAGATAGTAAATAGTCGACTTCAAAATCAAATGGACGATCAATGGCTAAATAATAGTCTAATTGTCTTTATAGAGAGAGACATATTTAGTAATATTTCAAACGATGCTATCATGAATCGATTTCAAAAAATAAAAAATCGTCGTGGTCAATTATTAATGTAAATACGTAGCTTTGGGTTCTTTTGAGACTATAACGGAGTATCATATGTAATTAAAGTATTTCGTGGGGGTTATTTTTGTCAAACTCCACCTTCCCGTTTTTGTATTGCGTCATATATTTTATCGTGAATAATATAAGCTTTAAGTTTGACTGATTGAATTTTTTTGTATTATTTTAGCCTCCCCGGCCAAAAATCCTGGATTAACTCCTGGTTATGAGTTTAAAAATGAAATTCATCTTTGTTTTTATTCTTGATATTATTATTGTTGGGAAACATATTGACCCGTTGGAATTAAATGGTTTGAAAACTATGACAGTCGTTGCTTTTAATTTATTTATGTAACATTCGGTTACAATTAAAGATCAAAATGAGCTCCATGTTGATGCCCTTGCTGGAGATGCTCTTAGTATCTGATGCAGTTTAAATACCTGATTTCTAGAATCTGGTATGCTCTGCCTCAAATATTCGAAGGTCATGTGCTCCAAAGCCTGCAAAACAAAGGTTACACCGGGGTCGTGGCCGGTGGAACCTCCTCTGATGTTTAAGTCAACAATAGTTGCAAAGAACTTAAACAAAGAATTTACAGAGGGAAAAAACAGGTTATGAATTGTGCATTAGGATTTTTATGTCATACCTCTAGTATATTTATACCTATCAAAGGGTCCTAAATCTTATAGAATCCAAGTGAAGATAGAAACTTCCATGCGTGCAATCATCTTTCCTTATTGGAAATATTCCATATTTGGGCGGACTTACGACTCGACTCGCTAGTCATGCGACCCCAGACCTTTCTCGCAAGTTAAAGCTGTTTCGTATAGGTGATGCGGTTAATTCGACCCGAATATTGACTTATGCTACATCAGTATCAATTAAATTAAATATTAATATTTGACCCCAATTTTCTAGAAAATTTCAAGAAATATTTTTAAAAATTATGTTGAAGTAAAAACTACCCATGTTCTTGTTTTAATCGACCCCCACAAATTTTTCTTATGATTTCATAATTTTTTTTAGTGTAAAGTTGATCATCATCACATCAAAAATTATAATTGAGTAATGACAAAATACAAAAAATGATCAACTAACAAAAATATTAGTAATACATATTAAGATCAAATATATTCATCTTAAAATCTTAATCGTTCAAAAATTAACCAATTAAAATAAATTTCATATGTAATATAACAAGCTCATTAAAACAATATAAATTATACAGATTTTTTGGATCCTCCCTATTCGTACCCGTAATGAAATAGGGTCAAAGATTTATTAAATAAGTGAACAATTAATTTCAAGTGGGTTTTTCTTCTAGTTTATTAGTTGTGTTTGGTAGTTGATTTTCTTTATAATTTGGTTGTAATTAAATAAAATTTCTGATATCTTGATATTGATATAATTATAGTTTTACCAAATTTTTTTAAACTTAAGTTCTTTCAATTCATTTCATTTAATAATAAATTTAAATGCAATAAAAAATAAAATCAACAGTAAACTTAAGTTTTTTGAATTCAATTCATTAAACAATTAAATTTAAATACAATAAAAACTAAACTTCAACAGTATATATATGGGTTAACACTAGCAGCTGAGAGCTAGGGTTTCTACGCCTCCTTACATCTCTCCACCTTTCTTCTTCCACTTCACTTGCTCATACAAATCTATACAATAGAAAAAATGGGGGATGAAGAAGAGAACACACGAGGAGCAATTTTCAGAGACATCAGGAGATATTACTGCGACTATTGTGGAATTTGCCGCTCAAAGAAATCTCTCATCTCCTCCCACATCCTCTCCCACCACCAGGTCTTTTAATTTATTTATTTTGACGGATTTTTGGATATCTATTTGTTAGGGGAACAATCTGTTGAACGCTTTGCTGCAGCTTCTATACATTTGTGAATAAGGCTTTTTTGAATTACAGGATGAATTAAAGGAAAAAGAGCAATTGGAAGGAAAAAGTGACTTGGAGAAGTTAAATAAGTGCGAAGAATGTGGTGCGAGTTTCCAGAAGCCTGCTCATCTGAAACAGCATATGCAAAGCCATTCTTTAGATGTCAGTATGCAGATTCAGTTTATTTGTTGTTTTTGTAGTGTAAAATTTCCTGCTTTGTATTGTAGGATGTTAATGATTATGGGTTATTTCTGTTATTTACTTTTAACAGACGAATGCTTGGGGTATTTTTGTTCAGTGCTCAATTTAACCTGAATGTATTACTTTGGTAATATACAGTGTTGCTGTCATTGTATTTTAGTTCATAATTGTAAAACTAACCTTGAATTGCTGAACCACAATGTGTTATTTCTATCTGTTGAAGTGCTGTGGTAGTTGGAGAATAACAATGAGGTCTTATATGGATGATTGTGTATTTACATTATTTGTTACTGAGGGTTCGACCTTCAAGCCCCGAGTCATGATTTTGAGCTTTTTTGCCCTTAAATTTTGTTTTATTTCTTATTTCTTGTACTTTGTCTATTGAAATAGACCATCTTGCAGATTGAAATAGGGTGGAAAAATATTATGACGATTTGTCATTGGGTGTGAAGCATTGGATCCCATACAAAAGAACTCCAAAATGCGAGAGGCTACAACATTACCTTGAATGGATTAGTATCAGGTGGGAGACTGCCTGAGAAGCTCCATCAAGGGAGCCTCTGTCACGCTCGTTAGTCATTGAGGTTTGAGGAATTCTTCTGGGTTTTGTCGTGGATTAGAGCTTTATTATCTTCTTTTAGAAAAGTTTATACAACTATTTTCTCAAGGTAAATTGTTCTGTTGCAGAGGCCTTTTAAATGTCCAGTGGATGACTGTCAGTCCAGTTATAGAAGGAATGACCATTTATCGAGGCATATGCTTCAGCATCAAGGAAAATTGTTTGAATGTCCAGTTGAGGACTGTAAACAGAGATTTGCATTTAAATCTAATATGAACCGTCACATGAAAGAATTCCACAGTGAAGCTGCTCCTGCTAATGTTGAGCACCCTAAGGAATATGTCTGTCCAGAACCTGGATGTGGAAAAGTGTTTAAGTATGCATCCAAATTGCGTAAACATGAGGACTCTCACGGTAAGTTTATTATTATTATAAAATTCTTATGATTAACATTATGTCTGAAACATACATATATTCTAGCTTGCCACTTTTTGACCTTCTGGATTTTTTATCCTGCTGAATGCAGTTAAATTGGATACAGTCGAGGCGATATGTTCAGAGCCAGGTTGCATGAAGTTTTTCAGTAATGAGCAGTGCCTCAAGGACCATATTCAGTCTTGTCATCAATACATTGACTGTGATAAATGTGGGACAAAGCAACTAAAGAAGAACATGAAGCGTCATCTCCGCATGCATGAAACAGTAATTTCTTCAGAGAGAGTTGAGTGTAGTTTTGAGGGATGCTCGTTAACATTTTCAACTGTAAGCTCTCTCCCATCCAAAACTACTTAACATGTATCATATACAGTAAATCTAGTAATCTTCATGATAAATCACCTCTTGTAGCAATTGTCAATTGAATAAGCTACTCTCTTTTACAGACATCAAATCTGAATCAGCACATCAAAGCTGTTCATTTGGAGATTAAACCATATACCTGTAGTATTCCTGGTTGTCACATGAAATTTGCTTTCAAACACGTGAGGGACAACCACGAAAAATCAGGGTGCCACGTCTATACCCCAGTAAGTTTTTCTTCATTTGCCACATGAACTCCTTTTGAATTATTTCTTGAGTTTCATAAGCATTGTGGCTGATTATGTAGCTATTTCGTTACTTTTGTGCTCAGGGAGATTTTGTAGAGTCGGATGAGCAATTTCGTTCAAGGCCAAGAGGTGGGAGGAAAAGAACATACCCAGTGATCGAGAGTCTACTGCGGAAAAGGGTTGTACCACCTAAAGAATCAGATCTTGTTATGAATAATGGATGCGACTTCTTATCCTCTGGCGAATATGAGTAATAGCATGATATTGGTATTAGTTCTCTGTCTATAAGTAGTTTAAATATATATATACCCTAGTCTCCGATTGTATGTAGCCTGCTTGTCTGTAAGTGGTGTTTGGAAGAACATTGGTGAATATATTTAGTGTATCATATGCTTTTAGCACGTTTTAGAGGAGAAGCCAATAAAAAACTTGTATCTTGCCTTAACGATATTATTTGCAGATTGCAATGAGATTGATAGTTCCTTTTGCCCAAAACTAGTTTGGTAAAGACTATCCACGAATGTAATCCACGTGTAATATATTTGCTATTTGAGTACTTAGCCCTATTTGTTTGAGCAAGAATTATCCCATGAGTTTGGTAATGTTGAGTATCACATGCTATCTTTTCTGATAATCTATTTGTTATATTTTCCACCACCTAACATTGATGATATAAATGCTCATGTTGAAGTTATCTCATTTTTCTATGTGCTTTGATTATGAAGGGTTATGTACGTGAACTATTACATGTCTTCTGGAGTTATTTTAAAATTTTCGGGATGTGGGACGATCAAATGGTTGGGGTAAAACTTAAAATGATCAAACTTTTGCCGGTAAAATATAAGAGAAAAAAGTTGCACCCCTTAAACTATACACCTTGAACTTACATTAGTGTTGTATTTTTTTCAATGAACTCTTTTTTCGACCACTTTTTCGGCGAAAGAGTTGGGGGGGAATAGTGCAATACAAAAGTTCAGGGTGGAAGGTGCAACTTTGATGTTAGTTTAGGGGGCAAAACTCATTTTTGACAACAAAGTATAATTCAAAGTGTACAAAGACATGAAAATTTTAAAATTATGTATTTTAGGACAAATTTTACAAATATAAAATTGATACAAATATATTATATAGATATTATAAAGTGGGAGATAGGTATAAAATCGAGCATACACTATACTTTCATGTTTAAGTTCGCCTTGCAAGTTTTACATTACATTCTTCATCAAGTTGTTAAAATTTGTAAAAAAAAGTTTGACAATCTAAATTCTTAGATTTTCTAGTTGATAATTATTATTTGAAGAATAAATAGGTGAACTTATTAATTAAAGTTCCAATAAAAAAATTGCACTTTTGCCCTGAACTATCAACCAAGTTATACTTACCCTGGCCCCCTGAACTTGAATTTTTGTGTTGCACTTTTCACCTTGAACTTTTGTGTTGCACTTTCCACTTGAACTCCTTGGCTGAAAAAGTGAGAAGAAAAAAGTTAAGGGGGGAAAATTCAGCATTAATGTAAGTTTAGGGGAAAAGTGCAACTTAGACTATAAATGACATGAGTTAGCTAAGAGAAGGGTTGGATTTGCGCCGTGTTTCCCAGATGCCTTTTTATTTTTCAGAATGTAAATGACATTCTAAGTTTCGTATAGTGACGTTCTATTAATTGGAAGGCAGAACGGATTGATTACCTTGCTAGCATATTTAATCTATTTAGAATTATGAAACATTCACCATAGCCAACATGGTTTATAATTTTATTTATAACTAATAAAGACAAATAAATATGTGCTGTTTCGGGACCACGGCTCAATCAACTTTGCCCAACCTATAATGGTCAAAGCATTGGCTCTTCACCTCTCGTGCGTTACTATAAATAAGTAGACACGTCTAAAGTTATTTTTGAGAGTGATTGTCTTAATCTTGTTCTTGTCGTGGAGAAATGAGAACCTAATAAAATATGGGCCTGGAAATTCAAGCATGTGCGAAGAAATGTAAATTGTGCAGGTCATAACCTTGTCGTTTTGGCTTTTTGTCGTCTATAATTTAGTTTTGTTAGACCTCTAGAACTCCCTTGAAATGTCTTTTGTGATGGGGTACACCTCTGTAAACTGCACTTGTTTTGATTCTTTGACAAATATTTTTTGCTGACAAACATTGTTTGACAACTTACTCAAGTTAATGTTGATAAAATAAATTGCAATTATTTTTTGACATATCTTTTAAAATTAGATACGGTAAAGGACTACAATGTGCTAGGTTACAAAAATTTAACAAAAGATTATTGCATGCGTGTAAAAGAACGAATATGTCATCCAATAATTTTAAAACACAAAAAATCATCAATATTAAGGGATAATTTAGGTATCTGATAAAATTTCATATTAGTTATTAGAGGAAAATGTACAATTTCAGCTCATAATGGCACTATCATAGTTCTTCCTGATGCTAAAGGCCATACAAGTAAACAACTTAAGTTGTTTAAATAAATTATTTTTCATAATAAGTTAGATAAATATCATTTTCTCTGATTAAACTATGTGCATTTGTAGAAAATTGACTCTACATTCTTCAATCGGGCTGATAGAATGAAACTAAAAATGGGTTTTTATTGATAGAAAAAAGTAGATAACTCAAATTGGGCTTTATATGTTGGGTCCAAATGATCCTGTAAATTCAACTTTTTTGATAAATGATCCTGTGAATTCACATCGCCTGAAGGCTGATGAATTATATCATTTTAGCATAAATGCTTAGAAAAAGTTCGAATAAGATGATTTTATTTGATAAATAATAATTAAGAAATATTAAAATAAAATTAATTTAAGTCCATCATTTCAAGATCGTGACCTTAAATTTGTCTATTTCTAGAAGCGTACATTATAGACATTGTCATTCCTACTCTTTAGAGATCTTATTCAAAATTTACAATTGCTTCATATGTCATTGAAGTATATTTCATATATAATATACTTTTATTATTTTCATAGACAAAAAAATATTGACTAAATTTTGTTATCTTCTTTATCTAACAAGGTTTCTCTATATATAGATTAAATGACTAATTAACTTTACTTTTCTATATAATCGATCAGTAATATACTTTTATCAATTGTAGTTTTGATAAAAAAATTTTTTTGCAGAAGCATGTCAAACGTATAAAGTAATACGCTATTTATATACAAATAAAAGTTAAAGGGTCTGTTTGTTTGGCGTTTGGGAAAGTAGTTTTGGAGAGTAGCGAAAGTTTGTGAAATAATCTCGATTTGCGTAATGTTGTTTGTTTGAGTTTTGAGAGAGTGGTTTGAAAAATAAAATATGTGTAGGTTTTTTTGGAAGAGTTGGGTTGTAGGTGTAAGATGTGTAAGACTTTATGTCAAATCATGTTTGTTATGTGAGATAAATTGTCTAAGAGATATGTTACTTTATGTCAAATCAAAGTAGAGTTTGTATAGGTTTTGTTTAGAGATAAGACAATTGTTGTTTGTTTGGCTTTTGAGAGGATAGTTTGAGAAAATTAATGAATGAAAAATTTATTTCGGAAAATAGAAAACATGTTTGTCTGGCATTTCCCAAAAACGAAAAAAATATGGGAAATGACAAACCAACAGGCCCAAAATATCTTCACATTAATAAAGTTTTTAAATCGTTATAGAAAACAACTATAAAAAATGCCTAGTGCTGGGAGTACTGGCACTGTTAATAAATATTTTAGCAATATATAGTCAAATTCGGTTTAAACTAGCCATGAGCCTAACATGATTCCAAATTTAGCTAAATATAGTCAAATTCAATTTTATTGGTTTGCTAAACTAGCTGACAACCTGACATGATTGAATATGATAGATTGCGAAATAAATACATATTATATTTCACCATATGGATTTGACTAAGTTCGCTTACTTAACTTAGACTTTATATATGTCACGTGATAGGCTTGCTTCACCCATATATTCAATCCGCCTATACGTGAAGGTGGAATTTTGAGATTAAATGTCCCACATGGATTGAGTTAGACCAAAACCATGTAAATGGACTTAACCCAATCCATGTGGTAAATTCTAATATGGTATTAGAGCCTCATGTTAAAGTGGGTCACCTCCTTTCCTGATGGGTTCCTCTTTGTACGCATGATGGACTTCATTATCTACCCACACGTTTCGCCTATATAATCAATGTATGGATTGTCATTATTCCTCTGGTTAACAAAGGCCCGAAGTGTCATTATTCGTGTGTTGTGCTTTACCCACATATCGTAACTCGCAAGGTTGGGCTTTATATAATGTCACGTGATGAACTTGCTTCACCCACACATTCAACTCCCCCACACGTGAAGGGGAGCACATGTGTTGAAAATCATAATTAAACCACCTTATAAAGACTTGGACAATCCTCACCTTTTAAGCTAGCTTTTGAGATGTGTTAAGCCCAAACCAAATAAGTGGACTTAGCCCAATCCATGTAGCAAATTCTAATTATACATCTTACATATCTTACACATGGATGGACATTTGGAATTGAAACTATAGTAGCACATATATTGTTTTCGAGTATTTGGCACTTTGTATCTCATAAAACAATACTTTTTACATTTTACATTTTCGAATTGCATATTTTTTTGACAAAATTTACCCTACTAGGGTGCAAAACTAATGCATATTAATTGTTTTGCCAAGAATAAAATTTGTGGGTACGAATTGCCAAATCTTTAATTTCAAAGTGCAAATCGTCGAAATGTTATATTTATGAGATTTAAAATACCAATTGCTTCTTTTATTGGATAAGAATAAAGAGAATTCATTTATTGACCAAGTCAAAGTCCAAGTCCACCTTATTAATTTACTTATCTTACGCATCAACTGTGGGAGTAGTGACAGCCCACCATATATACTGTTGCCAACCCCATCCTTAAGAAAACACACTTGCATGTACAAAGGAAGCATGAACGTTTGTTAGAGCTAATTAATTGTATTTTTTTTTTTTTGTAACAAATATATATTATAGTCGAGTTTAAACATGAATAAGATACTCGACTAAATAAACAATCTTTTTTCTTTTCAGTTTTAAAAAAATGATATCCTCTTAAAAGTTCTCTTTCATTGTAAAAAAGAATATTTTTAGAAGATTCATTTAAAATTAAAAAATAAGCGAACTCTACATTGACATGAATTAATATGACCCAAAATAGGTCACATTCTTCTACCCTTAATTTCTCTCCTATCTTACTTCATTCACTTAACAACTTTGTATGATATAAAGTAAAGTAATTAAACTATGTTTTACTCTACGTATCTTCTTCACAAATATCTCTAAAAAGAGCTGTCAAATTTTCTGAAAAACCAAAATATTCTTCAATTAATTTCTAAAAAATAAAACAAATTAATATTTTTTTAAATATACAAAAACAAAGAATATCTAACAAAATTCTCTATTTTCTTAGGCGAAACTGACAAACCTTCAAATAAAGAAAGGAAAAGAAAAAAAGAAGCCTCCACTTCTTAAATTACTGCTAGTTTTTATAATTTATCAAAAAAAAAAAATGTACAACTTTTTATTCAAGAAAATATATAATTGAATGTGGTCGAGGTCTAAAAAAGAACTAAATATCGGTTGAATAATGAGATCATGAGATGGTAAGCATGAAGCCATTTTGTCGCATATGCGACAACAAAGGAATGTGATAGAAACAGACAATTAAAAAGCTCAGCAAATGAAATACTAAAAATAATTTATTAAAAGAGACAAAAAGACTAGGAAAAGTCAATTGCCACGTCACTGCTTACAATCTATTAGAACAACTTGTTTCAATAGCGCCTAGAGGTCAACAACCTCCCCCACTACCATTTGCAGTCTGCATTGCTGCTCCCCAGAAAAATATTCCCCTTTCCATTCTCTAAAGCTAAATCTAACACAAACGGGTAAGAAATTTATTTTTTAATTCTAATTGGACTATTTGATTAATTATGATAATTACGTTAAAGTTATTAGATTAATATTAAGTTGTATAATTAGTTACTAACTCTAATACGAATACGAATGATAATTAAAAATTGGATAGATATATAATTTGGAGAGTTCTGGGACATTATGAGAAGCCTAGGGCATGTTTGTTTGACGTTTCTCAAATTTTTTTCGTATTTGGAAAATACCAAACAAACATATTCTCTACTTTTTGAAATAAATTTTTCATCTCTTAATTTTCTCAAACCACTCTCTCAAAAGCCAAACAAACAACAATTTTCTTATCTCTAAACAAAACCTATATAAACTCTACTCTGATTTGACATAAAGTAACATATCTCTTACACAATTTATCTCACATAACAAACATGATTTGACATAAAGTCTTACACATCTTACACCTACAACCTAACTCTTCCAAAAAAATCTACACCTATCTCAAAACCCAAACAAACAACATTATGCAAATCAAGATTATTTCACAAACCTCAACTACTCTCCCAAACTACTTTCCCAAATACCAAACAAACAGACCCCTAATATTCTCATTTTAAAAAGAATACAAGGATTATTGTCCCCAACATATCAAATATACTGCTCTATTCTCCCCATCTAGAAGCCGAACTTAAAGGTCATTTGGTTGAGGAAGACCTCATGCCCGGTCGATCCGATTTATAGCAGATTCCAGACATTCCGCACCAGATTAAATGCTCACAATGGACACATGTATGTATCTGATTTAATCTAAAGCTTTTAATGATTTAGTATGAGATAAATCTTTGGGGTTAAATCTCACCAGTGTTATCAGAGTTTCTCTTATACTATATCATTAGGTTAATTATTCAATTTTCTTTTAACTTTGTAGATTTATATTTGGATTTGTGTTGTTTCAATTAATGTTTGGTTGTTTGTAAATATCTCAGAGAAACATAAATTTTAAGTTTTTATTAATTTTATGCTAAATCTACAAATTCTGTGTGGATAAATTGGCTCGGAATAAATTTAGATTCGTTTAAATGTGAAACAATTAATTGAAAGTGCATTAAAATTCCATGGATTGAAGAAAAGGAAAGTTTCCTTATGTAAAATCAACAGGTTAAAGAAATAAATGTCGTGCCTTTCTTTTAAGTGCTTATGTGTGTGCTCAAAGGTTTGATTATTTTGAAATTAATTAAAGCTTGTTGAATACATGAATTTGTTATGGATAATGAATTAGACTAAATCAGTCGCATACCAAATCGCTTATTTCCAAATGGACTTTTAGTACGTCTTCTAGATGGGGAGAAGAAATCTAACCCTTATGTTATGTATGTAAGGATAGATTTAGGGTTCCCATAATCCACCAGAACTCTCGCATATAGGTATGTACCCTAGTTCACCTTCGTTCTGGAGTTACTTTTTGGTCCATATTCGTATAAAAGTTAGTAATTGATTAGACCACTTAATGTTAATTCAATAACTTTATAATAACTATCATAATTGATCAAATAGTCCAATTAGGACTAGGAAAAAAAAATTCTAACAATATCACACTTGGCCTATTTATTTCTTTAAACAGTTTGATCCATCTCATATATCACCAACCGAACTATTGTGGTTTTATCACAATATAATTGTGACTAAACCACAATTATAACCATATTGATACATATATCAAATATGGTTTATTAACGATTATATTGTGATAAAAGCCGCAATAGTTATGTTACTGATATATGAAATGAACCAGATTGTTTAATGGAGACGGAGTTAGAAGAAGCCAATGGGAAAAATCACGATATGAGCAGTTGTGAGGAAAAGAGATTAGCTGCGATGCGATATGTCATGGCCAACTTTACCAGAGAAGGATGGCTCAAGCCTATAAATAATTAAATAAATAATAATAAGAAAAAGGGTTCGCCCCCGGGAATTTCAGCCAGGAGACCTCGTATTTTAGAAAGTACTGCCAACCCAGGAAGATGTCAGGGGCAAAGGGGCACCTATCAAAAACAAGAGGACTCTGAGCTCTCTATTTGAGTTAGCCCTGATCGCTCGTGTACTGTTCTCAAGTGACGATGGTACCCATCGGACGGCAGCTTATTCTAAGCCAATCTAATCTTCTTGATCCCTTTCTCTACTGCATTGGTATGGAACTCTTGGGTTACTTAGTTAGATTGCAGTACAGCCTGCTTCTCACATGCAATTTTCGCTGCTCCGGTAGCTAGTGTTTTTGTCAGGTGGAACTAACGAAGCAAAGCCTGCTTGGTTATCCGGAAGGGGGGAGTTCCTTCTTTAACATCTGTGGGTTGTGCTCGTTCTAGCATATGATATTTATGGAACAATACCTGCAGAATTAACCCTAAACTTATGTGAAATAACAAGATTATTACTCAAAGTTTCAATAATTACTAAATTTTCCATCGCATTTTGAATATCACCTTAAAACAATTTCAGACACTAGGTATGTAGTGGCAATGCTCACGTATCACAAAATCTGATACAAAACTATTTTCATCTGTGATCAATGTTGATTTGAATTTGCAATATTTAGGAACGCAAATACCATTCTTTTATGGAACGGTGTATATTTACTTAAAATAAACACGAATATTGTTAAATATGTATATGCATAATCAAAATAAATATTATTATATATTTTTTTTATTTTTTGTTGTATTATAAAATTTATTAATCAATTATGAATATAAGTTCAAATTGAGGTGGTGGGGTGGGTGAGTGGAATGGAGATGGATTTCGTAGAAGTTTGGGTGGGTGGCTCAATTGATTTATGAGATTTTTTGATTTAAAATTTAAATTTAACTTTTTTTTTACTCAACCAATAATCATTTAGACATTTATCTTAATTTTATAGGTATAATGAAGGGGTAAAAAATATTTTATGTTAAGATAATTTTTTTCAAAGACTTCAAATGTTGTTTTGTAATTATTGAAACTTTAAAGGATGATCATGTAATTTCACATAACTTCAAGGGGTGTAAGTAATTATTCTTAATGTTGATTAAATATATAATATACTTATGATACATCAAAATTTATAAATGATTTAATTTGTGTATATTTTATAGTAAAAAATACAAATTGTGAGAGAGAGCGAATATATATGGAAAATATTGGGCCTGTTTGTTTGGCGTTTCCCAGAATTTTTTCGTGTTTGGGAAATGCCAAACAAACATGTTTTCTATTTTCCGAAATAAGTTTTTCATCCATTAATTTTCTCAAACTACTTTCTCAAAAGCCAAACAAACAACAATTTTCTTATCTCTAAACAAAACCTATACAAACTCTACTTTGATTTGACATAAAGTAACCTATCTCTTACACAATTTATCTCACATAACAAACATGATTTGACATAAAGTCTTACATATCTTACACCTACAACCAAACTCTTCCAAAAAAACCTACACATACTTTATTTCTCAAACCACTCTCTCACAACCCAAACAAACAACATTACGCAATTCGAGATTATTTTACAAATCTCCATTACTTTCCCAAACTACTTTCCCAAACGCCAAACAAACAGGCCCATTGTCTTTTGAATTTTTACCATGAATTCCACTGGGAATGGAATTAGAATACCATAGAAAACTTGGGTTTCAGATTCCTAATTTATGAAGGCAAGATTCCTGGTTTTGGGGAATTTAATCCCTTTCACAAAATATAGTAAATCAACCCAAACACAATTATATGATGTCTGGTAATCAGATTATCAAATTGCATGCCATTCACAAACGGGTCATAATTATCTCCTTATATAAAGTACACAAGGATTATGGTATTCCCAAACACACCAAATTGATATACTACTCTTTTCCCCCATCTGGAAGACGAACTAAAAGTCCATTAGGAGGCGATTTGATTGAGAAAGACCTCATACTCGATCGATCCAATTTATAGCAGTGATCGATTTCAGACATTTCGCACCAGATTAATCACTCACAATGAACACATGTATGCGACTGATTAATAACTGTAAAGTATTTTGTCATTGTTACATACACAAGGAATGTGTCCTTTTTATTGTATGAAATAGTCATATACAAATTAAATTTCACCAAATACTCCCTCCGTTTTCTTTTTATTTGTTGCTGTGACAAAAATAAATTGTTTACTTTTATTAATCGTTTTAGGAATTCAATACAAAATCAATTATTTTCTACAATTTTATCCTTTGTGTTAATGGTTGTAATTAATGTTATGATTATTTGGTTAAAGAGTGTTTTGAGATTTTTTCTTAAGAAAATAACTATTTATTACTTTTTCAATCTGTGTGCAATCCACCAAAACGACAAATAAAAATCATCATCCAGTACTAAAAGACAAATAGACATCTTAGTACTCCCTCTGTCCCAAATTATTTGTCGTTTTACATGTTTTCACACATATTAAGGTATCTACTAAATAGCCTTAGTTTTAGGGAAAAAATAAATTATATACCTAAAATACCCTTATTCTTATTTATCTCACTATTAGCTATTACA
Source organism: Penstemon davidsonii (assembly GCA_034814905.1). Classification (NCBI taxonomy): domain Eukaryota; kingdom Viridiplantae; phylum Streptophyta; class Magnoliopsida; order Lamiales; family Plantaginaceae; genus Penstemon; species Penstemon davidsonii. The sequence goes on along the minus strand of JAYDYQ010002533.1, from coordinate 29,884,772 downwards.
CGTTATTCAAGTTTTACACTCTCTCTCTTACTTTTTTCTCTTACATACCTAAAATATGTACTCCCTCTGTCCCAAATTATTTGTCGTTTTACATGTTTTCACACATATTAAGGTACCTACTAAATAGCCTCAGTTTTAGGGAAAAAATAAATTATATACCTATAATACCCTTATTCATTGGCTAGTGATATTGTCAGAGCAGCAATTGTTGCTGCCAGAGCAAATTTTCTATTATGACTAATCTACCCTTAATAAATGCATAGTGGAAATTAAATTAATTAATTGAATATCTATTTCCTACCTTACTTGCTTGGATACCGTGTTTAATAGTATTAGGAAAGCAATTTAATACATTTTCTCTCGTTCCTATATATGTCAATGCATCTCCATCCTCCACCATCTTCTTACTTCTGCAAACTTTGTTGAAAAATAGAGTTCAGGATAGTAAAGACAAAGAGAAGAATTTATCTGAATCTCCTTTATTAATGATGAAATCGATCAACATAAATAAGGGAAAACAAAACAAACTTTGCTGGAAATAAGCAACCACTAACAATGAAAATTACTGACTAACCCATGACTAACAACTCCTAAACTCATGGGATATCCTAAAGAATAGGAAAAACTTAATAAAATCTTAACACCCTCCCTTAAACTGAATGTTATAAATACAATCAGTTTAAACTAGAAACTGAACAAACACCAAGTAGAGTACGCAGCTTCACAAATGTAGCCAACTTGAGAGGCTTGGTTAGAATATCTGCAACCTGATCTTCACTTCGACAATAAATTAATTCAATTACTCCTTCATTTGTGAGATCACGAAGGAAATGGTATCTCACATCTATGTGTTTGCTCCTACCGTGTAGCACTAGATTCTTGGAGAGTTTAATGGCTGAACTATTGTCACAATAAATCTGTATAGGCTCTTGCTTGAAACAATGCAATAACTCAAGTATTCTTTTCAACCAAATAGCTTGACATGCACAAGAGGCTGCAGCTATAAACTCTGCCTCGGTTGTAGAAAGCGTAACAATTTGTTGGTTCTTTGATGCCCATGATATAGCCCCTGAACCTATCATAAAAACATGACCAGAAGTACTTCTTCTACCTTCTAAGTCTCCTGCATAATCACTGTCGCTGAAGCCAAACAAATCTGATCCTTCTCCTTTTTTATAAAAAATACCGAAATCAAGTGTACCTTTCAAGTAGCGCAATATTCTTTTTGCAGCAAGGAGATGAAGCTCCGTTGGACATTCCATAAACCTGCTGATATAACTTACCGCATACATAATATCAGGCCTAGTCGTTGTTAAGTACATCAAACTCCCAACAATTTGCTTGAATAATGTACTATTAATCTTCTTTCCTTCGGAATCCCTTGTGAGCTTCAAACCTGGTTCAATTGGAGTTCCAACAAAGTTGCAATCCAACATCTTGAACCTATCCAAAATATCCAAAGCATACTTCTTTTGTGTGATGAAAATTCCAGCTGTTGATTGCACTACTTCGACACCAAGAAAATAGTGCATCATTCCTAGATCAGTCATCTCAAATTCAGCCATCATAGACCTTTTAAAATCTTCAAACATTGTTGGATCATTTCCTGTGTAGATCAGATCATCTACATATAAGCAAACAATCAGAATTTTATTTGCATCTCCAAGTTTAATAAAGAGAGTGTGCTCATATGGACATTTCTGGAATCCTGCCTTTGCAAAATAAGCGTCTATACGGCTGTACCAAGCTTTGGGTGCTTGTTTAAGCCCGTATAAAGCTTTCTTCAACCTGTACACTTTCTTTTCACTTCCTTGTTGCACATAACCAGGGGGTTGATCAATAAAAACCTGCTCATTTAGATTTCCATGGAGAAACGCTGATTTCACGTCTAATTGCCAAATGGACCAAGAATTTTGTGCTGCTAAAGCCACCACCATTCGAATAGTATCATGCCTAGCAACTGGGGCAAAACTTCCTTGTAATCAACGCCATATTCCTGCTTGTATCCCTTTGCAACGAGCCGAGCTTTATACTTATCAACTTTGCCATCCTTGTCCAACTTAGTTTTATATACCCATTTAACACCAATGGATTTTTGTCCTTTCAGAAGTTCTGACAACTCCCAAGTGTCATTTTTCTCAATGGACATGATCTCCTCATCCATGGCATTTTGCCATTTTGGTTCTTTAACAGCTTCTTCGAATGTTATTGGATCACAATTTGATAATAAAGCATAATGTGCAAGTGTATCATCATTTTGATCACCACTGACCTCATAATCATCCATCCATGTTGGTATTTTTCTAATCCGTTGAGATCGAGAGCTTTCACCTACTGCTTGAGTTTCGCTGCCATTAAGTGGTTGTTGTTGCGGCTGGTCTAATTCCACCAATATAGGAACATCAGAGAGTGTTGTTTGCCCATTTACTTTTGCTTCTTTTTCTTCAAAATTCACAGGTATTTGCTGCTGTCCTGCATCTTTTCCAGTCCAATTCCATGTATTTTCTTCATCAAAAATAACATCTCGGCTGATAACAATTCTACCTGTTATAGGATTGAACAATTTGTAGGCTTTTGACTGTTCACTGATTCCAAGAAAGACACACTTTTCACCCTTGTCATCTAGCTTCTTCCTTTTCACATTTGGAATATGTGCATATGCAATGCACCCAAAAATTCGAAAGTGATCAACGACTGGTCTTTGTCCGCTCCAAGCTTCTTCAGGGGTCATATTTTGAACAGCAAGTGTAGGACTTCTATTCAGTATATGAACACTCCAGTTAACTGCTTCTGGCCAAAAACTTTTAGGAACTTCACTCCTTAACAAAAGACTTCGCACCATATTTAGAATTGTGCGGTTCTTTCTCTCAGAAACACCGTTTTGCTGAGGTGAGTAAGCTGCTGTGAGTTGCCTTTTAATTCCATGAGTCTCACAAAAACCTGCAAATTCACGTGAGGTGTATTCTCCACCCCGATCAGTGCGAAGGACTTTTATTGGGTTGCCAACCTCTTTCTCGACAAGTGCTTTGTAGCTTTTAAAAGCTACAATAGCTTCAGATTTTTTTTGCAAAAAATAAACCCATATCTTACGACTGTAATCATCAATGAAAGTAAGTATATATCTTTTACCTCCATTAGATTGCGGTGTTATTGGCCCGCAAATATCTGAATGAACAAGTTCTAGTGCTTCCTTCGCTCTCCATGATTTTCCATGTGGAAAAGGGTTGCGATGTTGTTTGCTAACAACACATTCTTCACAAACTTTTGAAGGAAGTGTAATTGAAGGAAGACCCGTCACCATATTCTTTTGAGAAAGAGTCCTTAGTCCATTGAAATTCAAATGGCCATAACGAAAATGCCAAAGCCATGCTGGATCGTTCATCTTGGCCATAAAGCAAGTCTGGATGGTCTGGATTCGAAGCGGAAATAGTCTGTTTGATGTCATCTTAACATGAGCAATTAAGCCCCTTTTAGGATTATAAATTTCACAAGCTCCATCTTTGATTGTAACAACATAACCTTTTTCTTGAAGCTGTCCCACACTTAACAAATTGCTTTTCAAATCAGGAATATAAAAAACATTTGATATAGTTTCAATATTGTCTTCTTTAGTCTTGATTTGAACATCACCCTTGCCCATAACATTTACTTTAGAATGATCACCAAAACTCACAGTAGTATGAAAATCTTCATTTAAATGAGAAAAAAATGACTTACTTCCACACATATGATTACTGCATCTCGTGTCCAGATACCAAATGTCTGGTTCAAGCTTGTCCTCCTTGACGTGGAAAGCCATTAAAAGTGTTTCTTGCTCATTTTTCTCTGCAAAGTTGGACTGCTCCTCTTTGTTAGCCCTACATTCGGACTTGTAATGACCAAATTTGTGACAACGGTAACACTCAATATTGGACTTGTTAAATTTTGATTCGGTGTGGTGATCATTTCCTCTACCTCTACCTCTTCCTCGTCCACGTCCACGGCCTCGACCGCGACTACTAGATCCTCTCCCTGTAGGTATTTCACCATGAGTTGAAGCTTTCAAAGCTTGCTCCTCAATTGGACTTGTTGTCATCCTCTGCTCATGCACCAACAATGAACTTTGCAATTCATCAATTGATAGCTCATCAAGATCTTTTGACTCCTCAATAGAACATACCACATAAGAAAATTTTGGAGCCATTGATCTAAGAATTTTCTCCACCACAGCGACATCTTCAATTTTCTCACCGTGAATACGCATCTTGTTTACTATTGCCAGTGTTCTTGAGAAATACTCATCAACTGACTCTTCTAGCTTCATGTGAAGCATTTCGAAATCTTTTCGAAGGGCATGAAGTTGCTGTCTTTTTACCCTTGTTGTTCCCTGATTCTTTTTCTTCATGGAATCCCAGATCTGCTTGCAAGTATCTTTTTGGAGAATAGTCTCCAAAATGGCACGATCAATTGCTTGAAACAAATAATTCTTGGCCTTGAGATCCTTCAGCCTTTGTTCTTCTAGTTTCTTCTATTGAGCTTCTGTCAACGTCACTCCAGAGGCTGGTTCAGTCACTCCTGTTTCCACAACACTCCAATATTCTTTAGATCGCAGAAAATTCTCCATCAACATGCTCCAATGATCATAGTGACCATCAAAGCGAGGAATTGCTGGTTGCACATAACTATTATCAGATGCCATTGATGACTGCTGCTGCAAAACAAATACTGCTGTTTTGTTTTTTTTGGCTAACCTGGCTCTGATACCAGATGTTGAAAAATAGAGTTCAGGATAGTAAAGACAAAGAGAAGAATTTATCTGAATCTCCTTTATTAATGATGAAATCGATCAACATAAATAAGGGAAAACAAAACAAACTTTGCTGGAAATAAGCAACCACTAACAATGAAAATTACTGACTAACCCATGACTAACAACTCCTAAACTCATGGGATATCCTAAAGAATAGGAAAAACTTAATAAAATCTTAACAAACTTCAGTTCTTTTTTTCTTTTTCTTTTTTCAAATTACAAACTCCAATTTTTATTTTTTTTGTTAAAAAAACAAACTTCAGTTCTTCAATCACATTTCGCCCATAACTCTCATTCTGATCATGATCTATCTTTGATTTATGAAGCTATACTTTAAAACTGTATGTGAATAATTTTTTTTGAAAAAACAAAAAGGCAGGCAAATATCTTAATTAATGACATATTAAATTTTATTTTGAAAAACATATCAGTTTTACATAATATAGAGAGCAAAATTTAGACAATTGTGCTCTTTATGCATCACAAAATAAAAGAATTATGAAGGATGAAATACTTATTTAGTAAAATCTGTTGAAGTCTATTTTACTTTGACTAGGGGGTTACCATTAAGTCATTATTTAAGATCTTTCAACATCAAATCAATTGGGAATATGTTTTTCTTATTCATTCTCTTTGACGCCACGCATTCAAGAGAGGAATAGAAACATAAGTCCTTTATGGAATTGTTGATAACTATGGAGTAAATAAGTGTAGAAATTAAGTAAAACTTAAATAGCTAGAAAGAAAGAAAAAAAATTCTTTTGTGTTGTTTTAAGCAGAGGGAGGAAGAAGCTATGGTAGATGTTAAAATGTTTAATTATAGGAATGTTTAATTACAGAAACATTTAACTGTAGAAATTAATTAGTCAGAGAACAATTAGCAAAACAAGAATATTAAATAGAAAGGCATTTAATGTAAAGGGCATATTTGGAAAATTATTAATTTTGCTCTGGCAGCAACAATTGATGCTCTGTCAATATCGCTAGCCTTATTCTTTATTTATCTCACTATAATATTCAAGTTTTACACTCTCTCTCTTACTTTTTCTCTTACATACCTAAAATATGTAGTACTCCCTCCGTTTCATAATATCTGTCGCTTTGAAGAGTTTTTCTTGTGCCATATTATCTGTCACTTTAGATTTCCAATAAAGCATTAATTACTCTTTTTCCATTTTTGCCCTTTATGCTCATAAATTTTCTCAAACATTAGTGGATGATAATTAATTAAAAGGGTATGTTACAAAACAAGCTAAAAGATAAACAAGTAAAGATTAAACTAAAGAGAATAAAGTAAGGGGAGAAGATTTTATTCATATTCTATATAAAAATACATTACAAAGTATCACTATTTATAGGACTAATTGGGATACCCAAAAGTCATAAGTTACAATTTCAATGTGAACTATACCTAGACTTTAATAACTTCAATGTGACCTTTCAATGACATCCACTAACCTTAATATTTATAACACTCCCCCTTGGATGTTCATTGTTTATTGCCTCATTAAAAACCTTACTAGGAAAAACCCATTGGGATAAAAACCTAGTGAAGGAAAAAGAGTGCAATATGTCTTTTACTCCCCTGATGAAAAAATCACTTAACATCTTTAAGTCGGCACATCCCAATTCCACTTATCAACTTCTCAAATCTGGCAGTCGGCAATGCCTTAGTTAATAAATCTGCCAAATTTTCACTTGAACGAATTTGTTGAGCATCTATGTCACCATTCTTCTGAAGTTCATGAGTGAAGAAATTTTTTGGTGAAATATGTTTCGTTCTATCACCTTTGATGTACCCTTCTTTGAGTTGAGCTATGCAAGCTGCATTATCTTCATACAGAATTATTGGGGTATTTTTGTCGAATGATATACCACACATCCGTTGGATATGATGGGTTATTGATCTTAACCAAACACACTCTCGACTTGCCTCATGCATTGCGATTATTTCTGCATGATTTGATGAAGTGGCAACTAAAGTTTGTTTAGTAGAACGCCATGATATAGCAGTTCCATCGCTTGTAAACACATAGCCTGTTTGAGAGCGAGCTTTATGTGGATCAGATAAGTAACCTGCATCCGCATAGCCAACTAAGTATGATTTTGCATCATTATGATAAAGTAACCCCATATCAATTGTTCCTCGGAGATATCGAAATATATGTTTAATTCCATTCCAATGTCGACGTGTCGGAGAAGAACTAAATCTTGCTAATAAACTTACAGCAAAAGATATATCAGGACGTGTACTATTAGCAAGATACATCAATGCTCCAATAGCACTGAGATATGGTACTTCAGGACCAAGGAGTTCTTCATTACTCTCACGAGGACGGAAAGGGTCATTTTTTACATCCAGAGATCTTACAACCATTGGGGTACTTAAGGGATGTGCCTTATCCATATATAATCGTTTCAAGATCTTTTGTATATAAGTTGATTGGTGAAGAAGAATTCTGTTTGATAGATGCTCGATCTGCAGGCCGAGACAAAATTTTGTTTTTCCAAGATCTTTCATTTCAAATTCTTTCTTTAAATAATCAACTGCTTTTTGAAGCTCTTCAGGAGTTCCAATAATATTTAAATCATCAACATATACAGCAATTATAACAAACTTCGATCCGGATTTCCTTATAAAAATACATGGGCAAACTGGATCACTTTTATAACCTTCTTTTGACAAGTATCCACTCAATCGATTGTACCACATGCGCCCAAATTGTTTTAATCCATACAATGATTTACGCAAGCGTATTGAATAATTTTCCCGTGATTTCCCAAATGCATCTGGAATTTTAAGTCCTTCAGGGACTTTCATATAAATTTCAGTATCGAGCGAGCCATATAAATAGGCTGTAACAACATCCATTAGACGCAAATCTAGCTTTTCACGTACTGCCAAACTAATAAGGTATCTAAAAGTAATTGCATCCACCACAGGAGAATATGTCTCCTCATAATCAATACCGGGTCTCTGCGAAAACCCTTGTGCCACTAGTCGTGCTTTATATCTAACGACTTCATTTTTCTCGTTCCTTTTTCGCACGAATACCCATTTATACCCAACGGGCTTTACACCTTTGGGTGTTTGGACTATTGGTCCGAAAACTTCACGTTTTGAAAGTGAATTTAATTCTGCTTGAATTGCGTCTTTCCATTTTTGCCAGTCATTTCTATTTCTACATTCTTCGACAGATTTAGGTTCTAGATCCTCATTCTCATTTATAATTTCAACAGCAATGTTGTATGCAAAAATGTTGTCGACAACTATTTTATTTCGGTTCCATCTTTTTCTCGTAGTGGCATAACTTATCGAGATCTCTTCATTTTCATTATTTTCAGGTACCTGCACCGCTTCTGGGGTGTTATGATTAGTTATGTCATGCGACTCTTCATGAGCGCTCGCCTCCACAATATGACCATCTTCATCTTTTGCTCCTTTTCTTTTACGATGATTTTTATCCTTGGAACCGATTGGTCTGCCACGTTTTAACCGTGGCTTGCTTTCATTTGCACTAACAGATTGTCCTACCGGAACATCAATCTGAACTGGAGCATTTTCAGCTGGTATATAAGATTTAATAACTCTTTTTATATCGGTAAATGCATCTGGTAGTTGATTTGCAATATTTTGCAAATGAATTATCTTTTGAACTTCTTGTGTACACTGATTTGTTCGAGGATCTAGATAAGATAATAATGATGCATTCCATATTATTTCTTTTACCAGCTCTTTATTCTCTCCCCCTAATGTTGGGAACATTGTTTCATCAAAATGACAATCGGCAAATCGCGCCGTGAATAAATTTCCCGTCATTTGTTCAAGATACTTAATTATAGAAAGGGACTCATAACCAACATATATTACCAACCTCCTTTGAGGACCCATCTTTGTGCGTTGTGGTGGAGCAATTGGCACATATACCGCACATCCGAAAATCCTAAGATGGGAAATGTTTGGCTCCTGGCCAAAAGTCAATTGTAATGGGGAGAATTTATGATAACTTGTTGGCCTGATGCGCACAAGTGCTGCTGCATGTAATACAGCATATCCCCATGCTGAAACCGGAAGTTTCGTTCTTATAAGTAATGGTCTAGCAATTAATTGGAGGCGTTTAATGAATGATTCTGCTAGTCCATTTTGTGTATGAACATGGGCAACATGACTTTCAATTGTTATTCCAATAGACATACAATAATCATTGAAAGCCTGAGATGTGAATTCACCAGCATTATCAAGGCGAATTGTCTTAATTGCATAATCTGGAAATTGTGCTCTTAATTTAATTATTTTCGCAAGTAATTTCGCAAACGCCAGGTTGCGAGTTGATAATAAACACACATGTGACCATCTTGTAGATGCATCTATCAAAACCATAAAATATTTGAATGGTCCAGATGATGGATGAATGGGCCCACATATATCACCTTGAATCCGTTCCAGAAATGCTGGAGATTCTAACCCAATTTTCATTGGAGACGGTTTTTTTATTAAATTACCTTGAGAACAAGCAGCACATGAGAATTCTTTGAATTGAAGAATCTTCTGGTTCTTCAATGAATGACCATATGAATTCTCTATAATTTTACGCATCATTGTTGATCCGGGATGGCCTAACCGGTCATGCCAAATATTAAATGTGTTTGGATCATTAAACTTTTGGTTTACTATAGCATGTGTTTCAATTGTACTAATAGTTGTATAGTACAAACCCGAAGATAAGGCAGGTAGTTTTTCCAAAACGCTTTTCTTTCCCGATATAACAACTATGATTTGTAAGTATTCATTATTATTCTCATTCGTAGTCTCAATATGATATCCATTTCGGCGGATATCCTTGAAGCTTAGTAAATTTCTTTTAGATTTACTAGAGAATAAAGCATCATTTATAACAAATTTTGTTCCTTCAGGTAATATAATATAATGGCTCTTCCGGAGCCTTCAATTAATTTTGCACTACCCGATATGGTATTAACATTTGCATTAGTTGCTATTAATTCAGAAAAGTATTTTTTATCTTTAAGTATGGTATGCGTTGTAGCACAGTCGGCGAGACATACATCATCATGATCGATCTTGGGTCCCACCATAGAATTTTGGAAATCCATATTCTTCATTAAACAAAATAATTTATCATAAGTTATATTTATTCATAGATGAAACTGAATTACAACTAAAAGATAATCAAAAGTACGAAGTGAAATATTGAAAGTAAATAACATCGAAACATGACTTTCAATTAGTTATTTAGTTCTTCTTATTATTTCCATCATCAACTCTCCCACCGAGAGTCTCGAAAAAGTCTTCTACATCCATATGAGTAAAATCATTAATGTTATTATCCTTGTAAGCAAGATTTGCTTCAATATTGAGGTCATCATCTTCATAACCAAAATTGGCATTTGTATCATTATCTTGAAAAGTCAAGTTAGTTTCCATATTCTTTGATGCTTGATAAAGTTTTACGAGATGCTCAGACGTACGAAAGGTACATGCCCAATGCCCTTTCATACCACATCGATGGCATATATTTTCAGTTCCTTTTGAAGGATTATTCGGACCACCTATTGAAGGGTTACTTGGACCACCTTTATCTTTCAGATCATTTTTCTTTTGTTGGCCGAAGTTATTGTTACCATAATAACTGAAATTATTACGTCCTCGACCACGTCCACGTCCACGGCCGCGACTGCCACCACGGCCACGACCACGACCACGGCCGCGCCCACGACCTCGACCACGGTAGGTTCCGGTCTCAAAGTTTCCATGTACTGTTGCATTCACTTCTGGGAATGGAGCAGTACCAGTGGGTCGAATTTCATGATTTTTCATCAATAGCTCGTTATTTTGCTCAGTCACCAAAAGGCATGAGATCAAGTCAGAGTATTTTTTAAAGCCCTTTTCACGGTATTGCTGCTGCAGGAGCACATTAGATGCGTGAAAGGTTGAGAAAGTTTTCTCTAATAAGTCATCGTCAGTTATATTTTCTCCACACAATTTCAGTTGAGAACTTATCTTAAAAACCGAAGAATTATACTCACTTACGGTTTTAAAATCTTGTAGCCTTAAATGCATCCAATCGTAACGAGCTTTTGGTAAAATTACTGTTTTTTGATGTTCATAACGTTCTTTCAAATTGCTCCATAATTCGAGTGGATCCTTAACCGTTAAATATTCGGTTTTTAATCCTTCATGCAGATGATGACGAAGAAAAATCATTGCTTTTGCTTTGTCTTGATTAGATGCATCGTTTTCCTTTACAATTGTATTTCCTAGACCTTTAGCGTCTAGATAAATTTCAACATCTAATACCCAAGATAAATAATTCTTGCCCGATATGTCTAGAGCAGAAAACTCGAGTTTGGTGAGATTGGACATACTGTTAGCTAATATGGAATAAAATAATAATTAGAATAATGTCACTGAGTATGCGTAACAAAGAATTTGAGTTATTAAATTTAAAATAATCAAATCATGCAAGTATTGTTTAATAAATTTATGGAATCAAATATTTTCATGTATTAGCCTCAATTTCAACTTTCTTATACTTACTGCCATGAAACTAAATTTAAGAATTGTTCACCTATTCTAATACCAATCAATTAATTCCAACCAATCAAATAATTTCAGGGTCCAGAAATGATAATTAACTTCAATCCGAGTATATAGGCATATAAGATATGAATACAAATAATATGCATTAAGCTCAAGTGATTTTGGTCAGAAAGATTTTAGAGGAAAAATTATTTTCAAGGATAAGATGGATTTTAATAATTAATGAATGCAAAACAAATCATATTTCATCTCCTGTGGTGGCATAAAAAGGAAAAGTCATTTGTGGGAACAAATTCACTAATAACTAATATTGATTCAGTTTGATTAGTAATGATATGATACACATAGTGTTGTAATCCAAAAGTTAATATTGTTAAATATCTACTCACGTATTACTTAGTAGACAGCTAACAGTGATAAGGAATAGAAAATCATATACAACAGCAACCATATCATATACCAGAAAGTAATAATTCTTACATGGACAACACCACACAATTCCTACCTGATGTGTTACGGAAACACTTAAGTTGGATCAAGAACTTCGAAGTGGATCGTGCTGATAACGTGTTACAAAATAAGCTAAAAGATAAACAAGTAAAGATTAAACTAAAGAGAATAAAGTAAGGGGAGAAGATTTTATTCATATTCTATATCAAAGTACATTACAAAGTATCACTATTTATAGGACTAATTGGGATACCCAAAAGTCATAAGTTACAATTTCAATGTGAATTCTATCTAGACTTTAATAACTTCAACGTGACCTTTTAATGACATCCACTAACCTTAATATTTATAACATATCTTAGTCTTTTTCATTTTTTTCCTCTTAGAATTCAACTATATTTAATGATTGTCTTAATTTGTGTGCATACATGTGAAAAGACAGATATTTTAAAACGGAGGGAGTAATTAATATTGTATTAAAATTTTAAAATAACAAATAATTTAGGATAAATTTTTTTCTCTAAAACTACGGATATTTTGGGAAGAGTAATTAACTAGGATTTTGGAACCATGAATCGACTGCATGGACTCCCACAAACAACCGTATCATCGATCATTAATTCATTCAACATAGGGGAGTCACCGCAGGATAGCAGCCGTTAGATGATCAGTTGAGAGTATTGGACGGTGGATGTTTCAATTATGAGTACCACACGCGTCATAAGAGCTGAAATTTGTCATTAATGTTTCGTGGATTTTATGCAAATAAATGACAGTTCTATTCTAAAAAACAAAAAATTAAGAGAGCTTTACTAATAGTCAATTTAAAAAATACAGAAAATAAAAATGAAAAGTCAAGTCAATTGGAAAATGACAAGAGAGTACAATCGTACAGCATCCATTATTTGACCCTAGCTTTTACTTTTTCCTTTGAATATTTCGACTTTCGTAAGCACCATATATTATACTTCGAAGGAACTTGTTTCAGTCACAAACATGCACAAAGATAAAATGAATGAATAAAAGAAGGAAAAGTAAACAATAGCTTATAAATTGTGGATGCAATTTAGCATGAAAATATAAGGGACTAATATGAACTATATCTAAAATATTAGTACTAAAATGTATTTTTCAAAATAAAAAAAGAAAGAAAAAAAAGCTAGTTGGATCCGTCCTTGCTTCCCCTCCCCTCTCCCCCATCACCACTACCATCACCATGCCTGCGTCTTCTTCCTAGGTTGCGACACCTATGTATTGGTGGTGGAAGTCCTCACCGACCTAGCTAGGTTTGTTGGAATTTATTGTTAATTCAATAATAATTTCATTACAAGACTTCTAATATTACACGATCGTTAAGAAGCGTTATTTCAGTTTTATATGCCCAATTAAATGAATCAAATTAAGTTAATTATTATATGGGCATAAGAAGTATGATTAATAAAAACATGGGGTAACTAAAGTATTTTATACGTGTAGAGTGCTAAATTTACAATTATTAAACTATGATGGGCAATACTTTAGTCATTACACAATTAATATTAACTGTTGTAGTTAATAAAAGGATAGACTTGGTTCCTGGGTCAAACCCTAATTGATATAAATTTTAACATGGCATAAATTTGATAGCATCTTGAAATGTCAAATATTTTCAGTTTAAAGTTTTTGCCCCTTTGTTCCCGAATGATCAATAAGGAGCAAAATACCTTAATCACCCTTTAATATTGGAAGAAATCATACTTTGTGTCCTTTTTAAGTTCCAAATTACCCCTAGCTACTCATATTTGAAATAATACTAATTAAGGAAGTTATATACATATATTATTTATTAAAATATTTCAACCATACTTCATTCTGAGGTCACTATTAGTAAACAGTGGTCCTTTATAAGATATTGTTGACCCTAGTATATCTACAAGAGATCACATACGCTTCTTTAATTAACAACTATATACTAGTCTATAACTATGTTTTAGAAAAAATAAATGACTAATTTAATCAAAGTACTAAAGATTAAATAATCTTCTGAGAAGAAATAACACCTCATCTAAACCTTCACGAGATTGCATCACCAATTTCAAAAAATATTGAACGAAAATATATAGAAAAACCTCGAGACCCAAGTCAACCTAATGGTATTACCTAACACGTTACAATATTATAATTAGCAAATGTTAACCCGTCTGACTTAAGCAACCATTTAAGGCAGCATTTTTTAAAATATTTCATCAATTTAAAATTAATAAATAATTGCTCGTTACGACAATTATGTCAAATGTCAATTAAGTAAGATAACTTCCATTTTCATAGATTGGGTTTTGGCCTAAAGAACATTTTCATAGACCAAAATCATGTCTTCAATTCTCCATTCTCCTAATATTAAACCCCAAAACCGTTAGACCCTATTTGGAAGGGTTTTGATTCGGCTTTGCAGGTCTTGGTTTTAAAAAATTGGTTTGGGTGTTTTCAGTGAAACCTTTGAAACCCTATTTTATTAGGTTTTGGATGTTAAGTTTTGTAGTTTTGAAAAAGTTGAAACCTCACTTGAATTGAGTTTGTATGTTGGGGTTTAGGGAAAAAAGTAGATGGTAGATGTCAAATCAATATTGTATATGTTTCAAGAGTTTGAGTGTGAGTTTCTGAATAGGTTTATAATGAGTTTCATGAATTTGACGAAAACTTATTCAAAAGAGTTTTGGTCTGGTCTCGCGAAACCCGCGAGATCGGATCAAAACCCGTCCATATAGGCCCTTAAGAATTGTTATAATCTATTTTGTAGAATAATTGTCAAATTATTATGCCTGCCAGAACACGATAATCAAGTCAGAAAAGCTCTACGACTTTGGCTCACAACAATGGAAATGAAAATAGCTAAAATTGTCGGAAGGAAAGACGTAGAAGTATTAAAGTTGCGCATAGGCTTCTTTACCAATTTTGGCCACAATTGCACATATGGATGGCATATGTTATGGTCATGTTTATTTGGTTTTTTTCAAAGTTATTTTGTATTTGAGAAAAGCGAAACAAATATATTTTTTACTTTATATAAATTTATTATCTCTTAATTTTCTCAAACTACTCTCTAAAAAATCAAACAAACTGTAATTCATCTCTTACACAATTTATCTCACATAACAAACATAAAATCACTTTAGATTGAACATAAAATAATTCATCTCTTACACAATTTATCTCACATAACAAACATGATTTGACATTAAGTCTTACACAGCTTACACCTACAACCTAATTCTCCGAAAAAAATCTACACCTACATTATTTTCTAAATAACATTACACAAATCTAAATTATTTCACAAACCTCGACTACTCTCCCGAATCACTCTCCTAAACACCAAACATACAAGCCCTATGAGTTTATAACATATGATTCCATTTTCATAGTAAAAACTGATATCTTAAAGAAGAAAATGCCTTGTTTGAGTAGGTTTTGGCTTAGTCTCACGGCTTCAAAAAACTGAGTCAAAACATAAACGGCTTCGAGAAATTGAGTCAAAACATAAACAAATGAACTAGTATAGACTTTACAAAACTATGATTCAATTTCAGATCTATAAAAGACAATAATTTATCACATTATTTATTTTTTCCTATAAAAGACATTCGATTTGACATTTACCATTTACTATTTTCCTTTAAATTCCAACATTCAAACACAATTCAAATAAATTTAAAAAATTTCACCGAAACCACCGAAATTAATTTTTCAAAACTAAAACCAAACCATAACCTAATCAAATAGACATGTAGTGATGCAATGGAATACGTCATTAGTAACAACAATATACGGCGCTTCACTTTTATTATATCACATCATTAATAAAAAATTATCAAAGCATATTATTTGTAGTCTGTAGATTTGACATGATACAAAAAAAAAAAAAAAATTATATTGAAAAACAGAGTTCCATCAGTACACGCTACGATCCTCTACTACCCTTTCCCCGACCAAATATTTACAGGTTTCCCTTTTTCCCCCAACACCCCCCCCCCCCCCCCCCTACATTTTACTACAATTAAAATAAAACAAAAGGAAATAAGTAAAATAGAAGAAATCAAAATTACATTTTTCTGCAGAAGCAGAACTAAACTAACTAAATGACTTTCCACGACTCCAGTGTGGGAAAGCTACAAAAAGAATCAAAATTATTAACATTTCCGGCCGCGCCACCGTCATCCACCATCAGAGACGGCGGCGGAAACTGAGCCATAAGAGACGAAACCGAACCGTCCACAAAGAAACCCGACGCGTCCAGCTTCGGCAAACCACCTCCCACCTGCAACCGGTTAATAACCCTCTGCGGCTCGGGCTTCAGCACTGCCGCCACCGGAAAATCCCCATTCGAACCGCCGAATCTAACTCCGGTCACTTGCTGCACCATTTGCCGAAAATTCGCCGGATCTGCCGTTATAAACGTCGTCGTTTCACGCTTCGACGCACGTGACTTCCGCTTCGAAATCCTACCGCTAGACGGAAGGCCACGGCGGTGCTTCGAGACGGAGACATCATTCTCCGATCCACCGGAAACACTCGGCGTTTGAATCGGAGTAGTCTCCGGTTGAGCGAAGAGAGATTCGAGCATTTCAGTTGTTAAAACGTCGTCGTTTGAAGTAGTATTCGAAAATGAATTCTGCAGAGCCTTGGTTAGGGTTTCGGTTTCCTTGTTGAAGATATCGGAAATCCAGGCGTCGGAAAATGTTGAACGGAACTGCCACGGCTGGTCCATCGTCATTAGATTATCGGAAGCCATTGTTAGGGCTTTTCGAAAGGAAATTAAAAGCAAAATTTGGTGTAAATGAGAATTAATTCATGTGAAATTATGCATAAATTGGTAATCAATTTCAAAAGTTTGGATTGAGTGAGTGGTGTTTATGGCGTTTGGTAAAGAAAGAAGAGGGGAAAATGAGGAAGGAGGATTGGGGAGTGTTTATTAAATAAGGCGGTGAACCGCGTTTCTCGGGACACGCGGCAGTATTGAGATGTACGGAGTAATTTATTGGAATGTACAATTAATTTTTTTTTCTTATTTGGGGAAAAAGTACTACTACAATTAATTTTAACTGTGGGCTGTAAGTTTAGTAAAGCGGCTACATCTTTTGGTGGTTAAGCCGGTGACATACTGTCATCGGCTCGTATGAGCCGACATTTTCAAGTCCTTCACAATTTCCGCATTTATTTATTTTCTCGTCCCCTTTATTTTCTATCCATTAACTTAGACCCGAGTATTAATTAAGATTGAATAAACGATTTTTAAGTACTTTTACATTTACCCTCTCTAAGTAGTGGTTAGATATTAATAGTGTCAAATCATTACTTTATATGATTCTTTTGATAAATTAGCATTTAATTATTTAATAAAACGAAAAAAAAATTTCAAAATGAGTATCCTCGTCACAAAAAACACTAAATAGAAGCAAATTAATGTCAATCGAACCCGTAATAGTCTTAGAAGTTAGAACTAGTTCATTCTACAAGATTATGAACAATAAAAATTATTGTTATGTTAATGTACTTGAATTTGGTTGAACTATTTGTTCCAATATCTTTTGAACTCGACGATAAGCGTTTTTGTTGAACAGTCAAGTTGAGTCATTTTACCAATGATATACATTAGTTATCTAACTACGTGCATCAAGTAGTAGTAGTAAAATGAAAAATATATTGCATAACTATTGTTTTTAATTTATAGATTTATTTTTAGATCGTAGGTTAATTTTTTTTGGTTTCCCAAGGGTTTAATCCCTTTCGAGGCGCGTCGGACACATAAAGTGGGAACCTCTCCCAACAGGGATTCGAACCTGAGTCCGCTACTTTGTAGTGACTAGTTCCTTCCACTAGACCAATCACCTGTTGGTAGATCGTAGGTTAATTGTTCTTGCATAGTTGTTTCTTAGCTGATGTGCATTTAGTTCTATCGTCCGACAAACTATAAAATATATTGCATACACTATTTTTCAATTCCCAAATTAGATCCAAAAAAAATATAATTAGAAGCAAAAATTAATAAAGAAAAAGTACTTAAAAGACAAGTTCTCAAATGCCGAGCCGAGCTAGGTAAGCCGTAATGTCTTGGGCCACAAGACTGTCCGTGTATTGGGAGTATAATAGTATACAGCTTTCGGCGTTGAAAGCATTAAACGGTCAATCCTATCAATTTTCCCTCCTCCGTCACCCCCTTCGTCATGCCATAATCATAATGCCGTCACAGATGGGGCCCTCTACTTTTTTATTTTGAATATGTCAAATATTAAAAAAGAATTTTGCCTTTATCTTTTTAAAAAGAAATACTCGAATTATTTCGTGAAACAATTGCATATGTCGTGATGCAATTACTTTTGTTTTATGTGGTGACGCAATTATTTTTATTTTTCGTACTACACTTTACTTTATTGCATGAGAATAAAATGTTGAAATATAATCGTTCCGTAAAATTAAGATATACCATAATTTTCTACGTTTATGAAACTACATCATCTGTGAATAAGGTTGACCCTACTTGTTACGCAACTCTAAGATAAACTAAATTGTGGCATTACGATACAAAATAACATGTATTAATTTTTTTCTTTTGAAAACATGAATGTTATATTAGAGTTATGTGACCATTGATATTTTCTTAGACAAATAAAATGATAGATTGACTTAATTTTTCTTTCATGATAAAATGTAAATATGTTTCACTAAATTTCACCTTTGAAAACATTCCTACAAGGAAATTAAGTATCACGAGTATAGTGAATATAATTATTATATAACAAATGTATATTAACTGAGCTCAAACTTTTATTTGTTAAAATCAATAATAGCTAAAATGTATATAAGAGACTTCATAATCATACAACCATAAAAAAGGCAACCCCTCGATCTTGGAATGGAAAAAATAAAATATTCGATTAATAAAAGATGTTTTAAACTATATTCGGTATACCTATCAATCCAAACTTGAGTTTTGATATCTTTAAAAACAAAATTTGAGGTCATTTCAAGACTGACTCATGCATGTTAGACTTGATTAAAATTATTTTGAATACGCAGTTAAATACAATCTCAAATTTAATAAGAAAATCAAATCAAACTTGAGCAACGTATTGTTCTACTATATTCATCTACATGGATTTCTACAGGCCTATTTGGAAGGGTTTTGACTTGGTTTCGAGGGTCTAGATTTAAAAAAATATTTTGACCCTTGAAACCCCTTTTGGTTAGATTTTGGATGTTGGTTTTGTGGTTTTGAAAAAACTGAAACCCCATTTGGATGGAGTTTGGATGTTGGAATTTGAGGAAAAATATAGGTGGTAGATGTCAAATAAATATTTTTTATAGAGTTGGGAAGGGAAAAGTAGGTGGTATGTGTCAAATCAAAGTTTTATAGGTTTCAAGACTTTTAGTGTGGATTTCTAGATGAATTTGTGACGAGTTTCATGGGTCTGACGAAAACTCATTTGGAATGATTTCGACTCGGTCTACCAAAACTCACAAAACTAGGCCAAAACCTATCCACATATACCCTACGTGTCTCAAATATCATTTAAATATGAAAAATATATTTTATATATTAAATTAAAACTAAAGTATATTTACATATATTATAGAAAATTTGGAGCCCTTCTAGGATCTTAGGCCATCTCCAATGGAGAGGGCTTGCCCCGGGGCTCCGGAGCCCCGGGGCAGCCCCGCCCCCCCCCCCCCCCCCCCCCCCCCCCCGAGCCCTGCCTGGTCGTCTCCAATGGTAGGGCTCCGGAATTGAATTAATTCCATTTTTTTCCTTTGCCCACTCTCACCTATAATTCTGATTTTAATTTTGTTTTTAATATTAATATTAATAATAGTAATAATTATTAGTACTTGTAATTAAATTATTAATTATATTAAAATATTAAAATTAAAGAGAGTAAATAATTAAGTAAATTAAAATTAATACATAATACGAAATACAACAAATAAGTAAGGAAATACAAGAAAGAAAATACAACAAACAAGAAAGGAAATACAACAAACAAGAAAGGAAATACAAGAACATCGGATTAAATAAACGACAATCACACGAAAATATAACATTTTACTGATTTCTCCTTTGAAACCAGTCGGTTCCTTCATTCGATGAATCTCCAAATAAGTCCCGAGGAAGATTTTTATTTTGTATTTCTCTCCTTTTGTTCCTCCAATACGCCTTTGTATCTGGAGTGAATGAAGAGCAGTCCATCGACATAATCCGTTCTTCCTGTAATGACATTGTCACTGACAATCTCGCTGCTTCTTCTTCCCGTTGACGTTGAATATTCTCCATATGCCTTCTCTCTCGTCCAGCCTCTACCAGAAGTGTATTTTCTCTCATGGCCGCAATTTTTTCCCTTTCGAAGTCATGAATTCCTCCATATGAACTACTCGACGAAGCCTTCCCTTTTCCCTTCTTGGCTTTTTTGTTACCAATAGGTCTTTCAGACCTTTCACTCGATTGGGGTACGTGGGGAGTCTCGGGATGATCATCGTCGCCTAGTGTTTCCGATTCAAATTGAGTTTCTGGTGGTGGGGTTGGAATATAACAGTCTCCCATTGGTTGAGATGGGTTAACAGGAGGTGTTTGAGACGTTCCAGATGTTGAACTGAACATGATCCAATCTTTTGCAACATCCCATGTGTGCTGGAAGCACCAATGTTGCTTCGTTTCGGCCTTGTACAGACGCAATGCCAATTCATGCTAAAAATTACAAAAAATAGTTAATATAACCTATTAATAATTACTTAGCATAGTATTAACATAATATTTACCTCGTCCATTAATTGGCCGCCACTTCCCACCTCTCTTTTCGCCCTTTCAAGTGCTTCGTTCCATTTTTGCATCTTGTTGCAAATGTGTTTTTTCCATCTACTAGTGATTGACTCTTTTGATCTTCGTTCATATTGATGTCCAGTACTCTCAAGAAGGACATACATTATGGTTATGGTTCTTGCCCAAAATGTATCTTGTGGTTGGCCTGCCCCTACCACGTTGTCCTCCGAGACCTCTATGTATGCCTTTGTCAAGGCTACATCTTCAGCTTGAGACCACTTTGTCGACATTGCCTTAAAATGATTGCTTTCTTTTTTATGTAGATTGGAAGATATTGAGAGATGTGTGATTTCAGAAGTGAGCACACCTCCCTTTAAATAGGAAAAGCTATAGGGTGTATTATGTAATTTTCTAAATATTGAACGGTGGAGATCGGTGCAGAAAAAGAACGGTGGAGATCGATGCAGAAAAAGAAAGGTTGAGATCCGTGCAGAAAAAGAACGGTTGAGATCGGTGCAGAAAAAGAACGGTTGAGATCGGTGCAGAAAAAGAACGGTTGAGATCGGTGCAGAAAAAGAACGGTTGAGATCCGTGCAGAAAAAGAACGGTTGAGATCCGTGCAGAAAAAGAACGGTGGAGATCTGGTGCAGAAATCGAACGGTGGAGATCTGGTGCAGAAAAAGAAGGGTTATGATCTGGTGCAGAAATCGAACGGTTATGATCTGGTGCAACGTTTGTCTATATAATAATCCAGTCTCACATTCTACTTAACACATTTACTCTTCAAAATTATTCACTCTTCAGAAAATATTCAATCTTCAAAAATATTCCGTAATCAAAAATTTCATATTATTTTCTCAAGATGAACCACAACTATGATTATGGTTATGGCCGAGATTATGGTTATGGTTATGGTGATGGTAATGGTGACGAATCATCTTCTTCCCGAAATAATTTTTGGGAAGATTATAACAACACGATGGAAGAACAAGATAATGAAGATCAACAACTTCTCGAACAGTACAACGAACTTTTGAATTCTCAAACAGAAATTGTGCCTGTACATGGTGGTTCTGTTCCAGGTCGTAAATTTTTAGATAGGAACCACCAAGGACGACACATACAACTGATGAACGATTATTTCATCGAAAGACCGTTGTATTCAGGTGAAATATTCAGGCGCCGTTTCCGTATGAAGCGTCCTCTTTTTCTCCGTATCCTTGCGGATTGCGAGCGCAAAAATATATACTTTCGTCAAAGATACGATGCCTCCCATCGAGCAGGGTTTTCACCAATTCTGAAGGTAACAATCGCGATGCGTTCGTTGGCGTATGCATGCACCCACGATTCCAACGACGAAAATTTCCGTGTTGCGTAGAGTACTGTGTGCGAGATTGTCCGTGAATTCTGTCAAACCATTTTGGATTTGTATAAAGACGAGTACCTTCGTGCCCCAACGCAATCTGACTTGAGAATGCTACTTAACAAATCGGAACGACGTGGATTCCCTGGGATGATTGGCTCGCTCGACTGTATGCATTGGACGTGGAAAAATTGCCCAACTGCATGGCAAGGAAGTTTTTCTGGAAGGTCGAAAAAACCTACGATTGTTCTTGAAGCTGTTGCTTCACATGATACGTGGATATGGCATGCCTTTTTTGGCGTGCCAGGAGCATTGAACGACATTACAGTCCTTGGTCGTTCACCTTTGTTCGACAACCTCACATCTGGTAAACTTCCTGATGTTCAGTATGAGGTGAACAATCGAAAATACTACATACCTTACTACCTTGCGGATGGTATATATCCGAAGTGGGGAACGTTAATCCAGTCTGTGAGAAACCCAAGAACCATTCCTGAACAGGTATTCTCGCGGTATCAAGAATCATTCCGCAAGGATGTTGAACGAGCGTTCGGAATTCTCCAAGGTCGGTTCGCAATCGTTAATCAACCCGGCAGGGGGTGGCATACGCAGGATTTGTCCAACATCATGTTAACTTGCATAATACTCCACAACATGATTGTGGAGGACGAACGTGACGAATACAAAGACGATGACTCCGACGATGATGATACTGACATTAGCACGTCTCGTAGAGCACGCGCTAAAAGCTATGATCATCGCGGAGTAACGTTCGAAGATGTTGAACCAAGAAGGCAAACGTTGGATAACTATATGCTGCGTCATGAAGCAATTCGTTCAAAAGAAACCAACCGTAGACTTCAAAAAGACTTAATAGCCCATGTTTACGCAAAATACGGTTAAGCATGAATGTAATTGTTTGAATTTACTTTTCTTGTCTATTTTAGTATGTATTTAAATATTTAATTTAGATTAAGTATTAATCTAAATTATGTGTATAAGTGTTTAATTTTATTTTTAACTAATTCCGTATTTTTAAAAAAATATAGCCACCACCAATATTGTAGTTAAATGATTAAATTTTTAATTACAATAAAAGATATTAAAATAAAAAATGCTATTTATTTATTAATGATTTGTCCATAAATAAATTTAATTACAATTCTAATAAATTATTAATGATTTTAATTTTAAAAAAAATAATTTTATATATTAAATAATCAAATTAAAAATTGGTGACTACATATATTTATTAAATGCTAGTAAATATACAATAAATATACTTAATAAATTTTATTAAATATTTAAATTCTACATATTTAATTTAATTTAATTTAATAGGGAAAATTAATTTTATTAATTATTTAAGTATATATATATTTTTTTCTATTTTTATTTATTAAAAAACCAATTAAATAAACAATTTTTAAAAAAAAAACAAAAAAAAAACGGACCAGTCAGGGGACGCCACTTGGCGTCCCCTGACTTAATTAGGGGCGCGTGCAAACACGCGCCCCTAATTTTGGTCTTCTTCCCCACGCGACCCCGGGGCTGGGCGCAGGGCTCCGCCGAGCCCTGCGCCCAGCCCGTTCCACCCCGCCCGCCGCCCCGCCCCGAGCCCAGCCCCCACTGGAGACGGCTTCCCTCGCGACCCCCGACCCCGCCCCGGCCCCGGCCATCTCCATTGGAGATGGCCTTAGGCGGACGCCCAAATTTCCTAGCACAAGGGCCGATGTGTAGCAAATATACAAATATCATTTTCTGAAAAGGACTTTGTTTTTATCTTTTATGATTCCACCCCTAATTCTATTATATTTGTAACCGTTGATTACATTGTCTAATAATTGTTTATATAAGTACAAAATTTTAATATATATTGTTCCTAAGAAAATTAATACATACGGAGTATTATATATATCTCATTGTGTAAGATAAAAATAATAATTAAAAGAGGAAAATTGATCAGAATTTGTTATTTTCACGAATATCTCATAAATTTTGTTATACTTTTTACGTTATTTGGTGGACTGACTCATAGAGAAATTAATATTAGCGAAAATTGACAAAAAATTTCAATATAGCATTTATTCAACTCAACTGAACCATGATTTTTTTTTTTTTAATAATATTTAAATTTTAAACCTGCATTGATCATTTTCGAGACACCAATCAAATTATACATAAGTGTCTCTCAATAAAGATTCAATCATGTATGTAAAAAGAATTAAAAATCAGAGTTCAACTTTTTGGCAAAAAGTGCAAAATAAATCCTTATGTACTAATTTTAATTCAGAAAGATTCTTAAGGGCCTACACGGAGAAATGGGATAAGTAAAAGATTAAACTTTTGCCCCATTGGGCCACTAATGAAAACAAACTTTTAAAATCTAAACTAAAATCATGCAGAAGTGAACCAAACCATCAATAATTTATTTATCAAAATAATTAATTACGTACCAAGAAGAAATTTACCACCTGATTTGAAAATTTACCAAACTACAATTGCTGCTTTACATCCTCCTAATTTGGATGATTTACATCCAAACCCCTTAATGTTTAATCATATTACAAGAAATTCCCCGACGTTTCAAAAATTACAAAGAGACCCATGTGGTTTAACAAGTCTTACAAGGACACCCCCTAAAACTTACAAAATCTTTTACAAAAAATACTATGTAAGAAGTGTTCTTGTAGTTTTTAAAGTTACAGGGGGTTTTCTGTAATTACGATAAACCTCAAGGGATCTGAGTGTAAATAAATTTTATTGACAATGGATCTCATAAGAACTAAGGCAGTACGTATGCAACATCCAATGATAATTTTGATTTTTGACCACACAATTTTTTCCTTGAGTGCATATGTAACTAACTTAACACAAACTTGTCTAATTCCCGATTGATCTATATGCACCAAGAAATATTAGCGTTAGCAGACTAAAGAAAAATTATGTGGATTAATCCCAACTTGTTCTGACCTTGTTCATTTTTTTTAGTTGGGTTAACTCCGATTAAGAGGTCAAATTTCACCATAATATCCTAATTTACAACGTACAACAACAAGCTAAGTAAATAAAATACATTTAAATATGATTGACAACCTACATGACTATTACATGAGGATAATGTTTTATCATTTACCAACATGAACTAGCTTGATGCCTAGCTATCGGGCCAGGCACAACTGCTACGCGATTTAGACCCTAGTTTTATTTTATGAAAACAAGAAAAACAAATTTTATATAAAACATTATAATATATATTTTTTAATATGTAGGCCAACATTATCATTGATATATAGGTTGTCTCGTGGGGCTCTTGCTTGCTTTTGGGGTTCACTAGTTATTATTGCAAGGGGGTCAGATTTGGACAATCACTAATGAGTCATGACGACTCGGAATGTCTCTCTCAATATAGACAGTGCAGAAATATTCATTAATTTCTCCCATTTTCCCATGTTCTGATTTAGCCATTTATAGGGTATATATATACATTACAAATTTACAATACAATAGTAGTAAAATTGCAAAGTCTATTTTCGTCGTAATACATGTAATTGTTCATCTCATATTTTTTTCATCATATAGATATAGAAGGCAAAGAATATTGCCGAGGAGGGTCTGAAAAGAAAATGAAATGTAAATAATTTATGAGGTCAAACCTAAATCTGAACAATACAAATTTTAATTCTATAAAACCTATTAATCCTTTCTTGAAAAAAGGGGTCAAAACTCTAATATCCAAATTAAATTTCAGGATATTCAAATTTTATTCAACATTTTTTTTGTTTGACGAACTAAAATGTTGATTTTTTTTATTTAAATTTCTACCAAATATTTGAAAATACCCAACTTGAATTTGAAGCATAAAACCAAGCTAAAATACAATCTGATTGACCAAATTTACCAGAAGCCAATTTTGTATGATACAAATCATTCTATTAGTTATGTGATTGAGTTAATTGTCAGGTGAATGTTATTGAATGATCAACTCATCTAAAAGTTTAAGCATAATGGACTGTATATAGAAATTGATGGCGAAGAGTGATTCGAACAAATGACCTCTTTAGATCTAAGCTCTAATATCATCTTGAATGACCAACTCGGTTTTAGAGAGAAAAGTCATTTAATATTTGTTTCTGTATGACGCGTATCATATACGGACCTTGACCATTGGCAGCTTCTTTGTTTCCGACTTTATAGAGTACAATGCACGAAACTGGTGAGCATTAATTTCAATAGACCTTAAGCATGATATCCTAACCATTTTATTCAAATTTCCCTAAGTCAGCTGATCCTATTTAAAAACACACACACATAACATGTGGCGAATCCATTTTCAAATTCAACTAGGATATATGTTCACGTAATATGTGATTGATTTAACTAATATAAATATGGTTTAATTGATATTGTTTAATTTAACTAATGTAAATATTGTTGTAACAATTTTATATACTCCTACCGTCCTACAATTTTGCTCATTTATGTTTCAAATAAATTTTGAAAACGAGAAACTTTTAGTTGTTAACATAAAACTTAATGAGTGATACAGAATATTGGTATCATATTATTTAGTTTATATGAAATAATAATTTATGCGAAAAACATGGCCGACTAGCCTGACTCAGTAAGAGAGTGAAACTGGAATTCGGCCCATTAAACTTGCGAGTTGTGGCCTTCCTAGGCATTCACTGGGCTTAACTGGAAACTTATTTTTATTATTTTTTTCAAATCCATATTTATTTTAAAAGAAAAACAATCATTTTCTACAATTCATGAATGTTAAGTTCAAATATATTTTTATATTAAATTTCAGGGTAAACATCATTAATGGTCTTCCTTATCATTAACTTTTTACAGAGTGGTCCCTTTTGTATTTTTTTCCCACGTTAGTCCCCACTATGAATTATTTGCCACTATGAATTTTTGTTTTACTTTGATCATTTACAAGAGTTTTTTTACTTATGGTGTTACACCTTAGTTCCTCATAAAATTGTTTTGTTTTAGTCCCTCATAAAATTGTTTATTTATCAATTTAGTCCCTCATAAAACTGTTTTGACACTTTAGTTCACCTTGGACCACCTGAAAATGACCAAAGTGAAACAAATAATTCATTGTGGGGACTAACGTGGAAAAAAAAAAATACAAGAGGAACCACTTTGTAAAAAATTAATGATAAGGAAGACTATTAGTGGTGTTTACCCTAAATTCCATAAAACATCAAATGAAGCATTTCACAAAATCTTTCTAGATTAACTTCTCTACCTTCTGCAAACTCCTTAGGACCTTATGTCTCGCATTTCACAAAATATTTTCGTGTTTGAGAAATGAAAGAAAAACATGTTTTCTACTTTATGAAATAAATTAATCATCTCTCAGTTTTCTCAAATTTGTGACGGCCCGACTCCGTTGGTCCGTCGAATAATACTCGGTCAAATTTTTATTTAAGAAAAATGTTAAAATATCGAATCCTTTTTTTTTTTGACAAAACTATTTAAACAAAATCGACAATTAAAAGTTTTTAAAGCGGGAGCGTTTAAAAACAAAATAAGAACCATTTAAATTACGAAGTTTTTTGACGAAAAAGTAGTATCAATTATCATAGTAGGGGCTTATAGCGGAAGCATTTAATCACAACATATCAAAATATTTGAACAAAATCAACCGAGCGAGATAAATAAGTGATTTGTGAAAATCTTGTCTCTTTTATGAAAATATAAATCAACTTTAAAGATTCAAATATTTTAAGCAAGGTTTTAAACAAAATAAAAAAAAGAACATAAATCAACAATAAAATGTAACTACTCTCCCAAATACTAGGGTGGGACCGCAACCGTGATGACCTAACTGCAACCCAACTATTATTTTCCAGAACACCTGAAACTGAAAAGAATGAAACATGGAACGCATAAGTTGATCGTCTAACTTAGTGAAGCTGTGTGCGAATTTGCATGGTGATGTGTGGATGCAACATATTATATAACGTAAGCATGTTATCAAGCAAATTAAGCATATATTCAAGACGGAAGAAACACGAAATTCACATAATCAAGAATTTGTTGGTGCCATCCTCCACTTACCCTCCATCCTCAGTCTGATGTCCATCCAAACATACCAAGTAAGGAGCGACCTTACTATCTAAAGTGCATCGACATGTCTTTGCCTAAGTTCGTCTTTACTCCCCAAGTGTTCCTCCCCACTTGAATTGTAAGGCCAGACCTATGGGTATCCGTGACAATCCCGCCGGCCCTTGCCGTCCAGGTTGGCATCGGGTCCATATACCAATCAAAAGGGGCCCACACAAAATCGAAAACAAACGGAAACACGAAATCGGAAACAGACGGAAACATAACATATCAAACATATTATCAACATTTAATAACTTATCAAATGAAATTTTGGGTATCATGATAATTTCGTAAAATATATTCGCAACTAGTAGATTCGGATGTAGCATGTATTTGGATAATCATGTTGAAATGCTAAGTGATTTCATGCGAGTAATATCGACCTAACAAGTCTAATATATTCGTGACAACATGCAAGAAAAATTGGAATACAACACATGCTTTGATTATTAAGAGCATAAGTAAGTGTTTGACTCGATCTACTAGCACATCGGACCAACTACAAATTCAACACACAACGCTCACCTTTGCCGCTTAGTATAGCGACTAAACTCCACAAATGAAGCGTATCCGAAACCTGAGCAAGTACGTATACGACTTAGAATTTATCTAATGAAAATCCTACATAAAGATTTCCTAAACTAACACATCGCACACAAGAACTTAGAACTTACGACTTAAACTCCAATTAAATAAATAATTTTTAAGCTTTAAGATTTTTCAAAACTCGAAATATTAATTGCATAAAATCAGCGCCAAAACAACACATTTTTCTTTTTCATTTTTCAGATTTACAAAACGACCCCTAAACTTTTAAAAACATCCATTTTTGCGAAAAAATTAGAACAAACTTTAAATCAAAGGATTTTTAACTAAACCAATATCAAAAATCAAATAAAAACAGAGTATTAAGTATCTTGTTATTTCAAAAATGAAAGCTTTAAAAATTCCACAAGTTTAAAACTTTTCAAAAATACCCTCATAGTTTTGAAAACTTTAGAAAATCAACTTTCTTGCAAAATAATTCAAAATCCAAGCATCTAAGCAATATTTAAAAATAATTAAGCATAATTTCAATATAAAACTGGGATTAAAAATAAGTTTTAATAACTTTTCACAAACTAACTATGAGAAACAAAAAGTTCTTTAAATATAAATTTTTTTTTTGGAAAAATTTACAAATTTTCAATCTTAAAACACAAGCGAACAAAGCACTACTTCAAATCAATTAATCAAAAGTTTATAAAAGTAACTATGTAAAAACAGTGACAAAACAGCGCCTTTGCCCTCTTATTTTCAGATTTACAAAAATAACCCCAAAAGTTTCAAAAACTCCCTTTTTGCAAACAAACTCGGAGCAACTTTAAAACAAATAATTTTTAAGTATACTCATACAAAATATCAAACAAAAACAGAGATTTTCAGTCCATTTTTACTCCAAAAATTGCATGCATAAGCCCTTCTACTTTTAAAATCTTTTAAAAACACCCCTAAAGTTTTGAATATTAAAAATATCGACATTCTTACAAAAATAAATCAAGATCCAAACATATAAGCAATATTTCATCAAAACCCAAGCAAATCCACATTAAAAATCTAATATTAAATATACACTTAACAACTTTTCGCAAAACTACTTGGATAAACTAAACTTCTTCAATATATACTTTGAAGAAAAGAAAGTAAATTCTCAATTATTTAAAGAACACATGCATAGACGGATTTTTACCCAAATCAACGAAAGGGATGAAACTCTCTTCATCTGACCTCCGACGGTGGTGGTGGCGGCTCCGGTGGCAATGGCGGCGGCTCCGGTGGTGGTTCATAACAAAAGCCATCAAATCCTTACTTTTCACCAACTTCTAACGACTTTTGATTCACTCTGGGTGATCCAAATGACGATCCGAACGGTCAATATGTAGCCCCATGTGTGTAGGACCTTCACGCAAAGTTTGGGCATGATCCAACGGTGGACAAAGATTTAGTGAGCGAAAAACCGAGGCTGTGCTGTGTATATCCGAAAATTCTCTTTCTAAATTTGTTGTCTCTTTCCCTCTCTTCTTAACTATATCTAAGTATTTTTAAGTTGTAAAGAAGATAATGTGGGTTTGAGGGAGATATTTAATGGGCTATGAAATCAGATTTTTAGTGTATAGATACATATAAACACAATAAGGGGAAGAGCTGATTATAATTATTCACCAATTCCACTAATGCATGTCTTTCTTGGGTGGTGGAGTTTACTCCACCCAAGGGCATGCCTTAGCAGCCCTTAGGCTGTCCTAGAAGAGAAAATTATTT
Source organism: Penstemon davidsonii (assembly GCA_034814905.1). Taxonomy (NCBI): domain Eukaryota; kingdom Viridiplantae; phylum Streptophyta; class Magnoliopsida; order Lamiales; family Plantaginaceae; genus Penstemon; species Penstemon davidsonii. Next base: position 29,854,396 of record JAYDYQ010002533.1, on the reverse strand, counting down.
CACATTAGCAGCCTACAAGATTCTAGGGCAAAATTGCACTTTGCCCCCTAAAATTTTGAAAACTTACATTACAGTCCTTGAAATAAAATTTTAGTGCATCCAAGCCCGAAAAATTTCAAAAAGATTTTATTATAAATTAAAGTAACTTATATGTTTTTAAATTATTTCAAAGTTCATAAGGTCACAGGATTTAATTAAATTGTATATTTTAGTTCAAATTAATGCTTAACTTTGAAAATAAAAAGTAGCACATAAATTTGGATTAAAAAAACCAATCAAAAGGGTTTGAATTTTTTTTGGGGCATTACAAAATTACTTTCTCAAAAGCCAAATAAATAATAATTTTTTATTTCTAAAATAATACCTACACAAATTGTTCTTTGATTTGAAATTAAGTAACATATCTCTTACACAATTTATCTCACCTAACAAACATGATTTCGACATAAAATCTTACATATCACTACAACAAAAACTGGATCATGGGACACTTTCAAGGGGACATTTATTTTTATGTGTCCCAAACTTTTAAGTTTTAAGACATTTATTTTTAAGTGTCCCATAGGAAAATGATTATGGGACACTTAACTCTGGAGCGGGAAAAGTGGCGCCCAATTTGTTCCCTTTTTTTATTTCACTCAAATTCCCTTATTATTTTTGCCCTCATTCTAATTTCTCTTCTCTATCAAAAAAACCTCTCTAGCTTCTCTATCAAAAACCCTCTCTTCTCTATCACAACACGTAAGAAATCAAATAACAAAGACTAATCAAGCAACAGGTAATTTCTTCTTCTCTTTCTCACAATCGGCATAAATCCTCTGTTTTTCTTTTTCAATTTCTCTTTCTTATTTTCGGTTTTTCCTTCAATTTGGGTCACAATCAGCTTTCTCACAATCGGTTCTTGACATTCAGTTCTTCTCTTTCTCACAATCGGCCCAAATTCCCTTCTTATTTTCAGTTTTTCCTTCAATTTGGGTTTTCTTAATCAAGAAAACATGAACAGTTGCTCTCCATTTATCTTCTCTTTGATTGTTGCTTATCTTTGATTTTCGGTTTTTCCTTCAAAATCTAAAGTTCTCTGATTATTGCTTTACCTAATTATTTTCTTTTTATGTGTGCACTTACAGATTTGAGCAGCTTCCAATTTCATCCGGGTTTCCTCTCAATTCTTTATCTCACTATCTTTAAAGTTCTGTTCTTACTATTGATTTTTGCTTTAATTGATTATTCTCTTTTATTTGTTGCACATACAGATTTGAGCGATTCTCATTTTCATCCGGGTTTTCTCGAAGAAATCAGTAAGGTATGGATTTCAATTGCTATTATCCCCTATGATAAATATGATTTAGTTTTATTTATGATGTGGGTACGTTGATATTGGATTTTTACTGAAAAATTTCAACTTAAAAAGTTCCTCACTGTCTTTTATAGAATAGAATAGATAATAAGTTTGTTGTTGTGGGGGCTCTTGCCTGATCCGTGTGACTCATCTTACCTATATTTGTCTTCGTTTCAATTTAATATTAAATGTTTTTTACAACTCACATGAGATTCTTGATGAAATTGCTTTTCTGTAAGTGAAACAGTAACTATGTGGGAATTTGGATATTATTCTTGAGTTATAATCAAATTTTCTACAGCACAATAAAATTTGTTCATGGGTCAAAGATAGGGAATAGATAATTTATTTTCAACTTTGATGGTTCCTTGTAACTTCAATACATGTATCTTGCATTTTTTCTTACATATGATTCCATAAATCACATAACACGTTTACTTTTTAGTAGGTTAATAATGGATAAGAGTTGGATACATAAATCAAGGTTATCAAAAGAATATGAAGATGGGTTAAATCGATTCCTTGATATGGCATTTGATAATGTATCTCTTAGTGGAAAGATCTTATGTCCTTGCAAAAATTGTAAGAATGGAAAATGGTTAAATAGGGAGACTTCGAAAGAACATTTGATAGTTGATGGGTTCTTGAAAGGTTACACGCATTGGGTTTTACATGGGGAAGATACATCATCTAGTCAGCCTAAATTTCAACAAAATGAAAATTTTGATATCTTTAATGACATGCATGACTTGGTACACGATGCTTTTGGGATCAAAGATACTAGTGGAGACTTTGAAGAAGAACCGAATGAACAAGCTAAGAATTTTTATAAATTGTTAGAAGATGCTCAACAAGAATTATATCCAGGATGCAAACAATTTTCAAAACTTAGATTTATAGTAAGACTTTTTCACCTAAAGTGTATGGGTAAATGGTCTAACAAGACATTCACAATGCTTCTCGAATTGTTGAAAGAAGCATTTCCCGATTTAACCAAGTCATTGCCCAAGTCTTACTATGAAGTACAAAAGATCATTGGGGCTTTAGGACTGAACTGTATTAGAATTGATGCATGTCCCAATGATTGCATGTTGTACTGGAAAGAGCATGAGAATGATATTGTATGTCATGTTTGTAATACACCCAGATATATTCGAGCTGAAATTGATGGAGTAGATGAAGAAGTTTCATCTGTTAAGTGCAAGAAAATTCCAGCAAAGGTGTTGAGGTACTTCCCTTTAAAGCCTTGGCTACAAAGACTCTTTATGTCATCTAAAACAGCATCATTTATGAGATGGCACAAAGAGGAATGTACTAAGGATGGTTGCATGAGACATCCTAGTGATTCTCCTCTTTGGCACTCTTTTGATCGTCAAAATCGTGATTTTGCCAAAGATTCAAGAAATGTAAGGCTTGGCCTAGCAGCTGATGGTTTTAGTCCATATAGAACTATGAGTGTTACTCATAGTACTTGGCCAGTCATATTGACCCCATACAATATGCCTCCATGGATGTGTATGAAAGAACCATTTTTCTTTTTAACTTTGCTCATCCCTGGTCCATTGCCTCCTGGAAACAACATTGATGTTTACTTGCAACCCTTAATTGATGAACTTAAAGAATTGTGGGTTGGGGTTGAAACTTATGATGCGTCAACAAAACAGAACTTTAATATGCGTGCAGCTTTGTTGTGGACTATTAATGATTTTCCGGCGTATGCAAATTTGTCTGGTTGGAGCACAAAAGGACAACTAGCTTGTCCGTCATGCCATAAGGAGACATGCTATAAATACTTGCACAATAGCCACAAACATTGTTACATGAACCATCGTAGGTTTCTGAGTCGATATCATCCTTATCGAAAAGATAAAAGATCTTTTGATGGTAACGAAGAAAGTAGAATGCCACCTACTACTTTAACGGGAGATATGGTGCTAGAGGAGTTAGGTGGGGTTAACATAAAATTTGGAAAGAAAGTTAATGATAATCCTCATCTTCCTCATAATTGGAAAAAAAGAAGCATATTCTTCGATTTGCCATATTGGAAAACTAACATGCTTCGTCACAATTTGGATGTAATGCACATTGAGAAAAATGTATGTGATAGTGTGATTGGAACTTTATTAGGTTTGGAAGGGAAGACAAAAGATCATGAAAATTCACGTCTTGATTTGGTTGATATGGGCATAAGGCAAGAACTTCACCCCATTACCCTTGAATCCGGGAAAAAATACTTGCCGGCTGCGTGTTTTTCAATGAGTAAAAAGGAGAAAGAAATATTTTTGGAAATCCTAAAAAATGTAAAAGTTCCAGACGGATATGCTTCTAATATCTCTAGATGTGTACAAATCAAGCCAAACAAAATTTCAGGTTTAAAGAGTCATGATAATCACATCTTGATGCAACAATTGCTTCCAATTGCTTTGTGTAAATGTTTACCAAAGCATGTTAGAACCCCTTTGATTAAGTTGTGCACTTTTTTTAGAGAGCTTTGTTCTAAAGTTCTTAATCCTGGAGATTTGATTCGTTTGGAAAAACAGATTGCCAAAACTCTTTGTGACTTAGAGAAAGTATTTCCTCCATCCTTCTTTGATATCATGATTCATTTATCTGTTCATTTGGCATATGAGGCTCGGATTGCGGGACCAGTACATTACCGTTGGATGTATCCAATTGAGAGGTATTTTCAATGTTATTCTAATTATTCTTCATTTTATATAAATTTATATGAAGATTTCATATTAATTAATTAATTCATTCACAGGTACTTGTCTACATTGAAATCATATGTGCGTAATCGAAGTCGTCCAGAAGGTTCTATTGCAGAAGCATACTTGGTGGAGGAATGCTTGACTTTTTGCTCTAGATACTTAGACGATGTAGAGACTAAATTTAATAAGGTTGGAAGAAATGATGATAGTGGTGGTGAAGTCACAATGGAGTTTTTTCTGTATTCTCTAACCCAGGGCGTCGTATCAGGAGGGAAGACTCTATAGTACTTGAAAAAGAAATGATTGCCAAAGCACACTAATATGTATTATTCAATTGCAATTCAATTGAGTCCTACATTGAGTAAGATCTCAAGTTCAGTGTTATCACTTTATCTTATTTAATATGATGTCATATACTTATCTTTCATGTTCAAATTACATGTAGAGAACACAAAGCTAAGGTTGATTATGAAAATCCTCGTCTTAGTAGAAAGAATATTGAACAAATCCACAGTAAAACATTTGCCAACTGGTTTTACAAACATGTAAGCTAATCTACTGATTCACATTTTTATTCACTTTCTTTTTTATCTTAATTATTCATTTATTATATATCTCATTAATATGATAGCATTTTTGGTATTACAGGTGGAAAATTTACATCTCGCTGGAAATCAAGTGTCGGAGGAACTTAGGGCCCTAGCACGAGGGCCTAATCCAGTAGGAAAACGATATAGAGGGTTTATTGTCAATGGGTTTCGATTTCATGTGAAAAGTTATGAAATTCGAAGAAAAACCCAAAATAATGGGTTGGTTGTTACTGCACAAACTAGCAGTTTTGCTAGTAGAAATGATAACAATCCTATCATTGGTGATTTCACTTACTATGGCGTTTTAAAAGATATTATTGAACTTGAATACTTTGGTGGGAGAAAAATTGTGATGTTTGATTGTGATTGGGTGTCAGTAAGAAGTGCTCAAAAGCGGGATGAATATGGCTTCACTTTAGTTAATTTATCTCGGTTGAGGCAACATAGTGAGCCTTTTGTTTTAGCTTCTCAAGCACAACAAGTGTTTTACGTGGAGGACCATGTCGAGAAGGGGTGGAATGTTGTTGTCAAAACAAAAGCTAGGGATACATTTGACATGGATCCAGTTTTGAGTTTAGATGCAGATGCACTTCAGCAAAATGACACCAACGACTCGCAATTTGATGATGAAGATGAACAACTCAATTTGGTTAGGGAAGATGTAGAAGGAACTGTAGTTTGAAAATTGAGGAGTGACTTTGAATAACTAATTAGTATTTGAGTATTATTTTGGTTTTCATTATTGGATTATGGATTTAATATTAGTTTATATTTCTGAATTGTTATATTCTTTCCATTTGTTTAATTGCTTGATAAATATGTTGCCTTATTATATGCTTAAGTATAATCATTATATGATACACGGTAAGTTACATTTAAATCGAGTATTTCTAATTCCTTTTGTATATTAATTGAAAGATTTAGTTTAGTTGTAATCACGTTTTTATTGTGTGCAGATAATGCCCCCTAAAACTAGACCTCGTAGCAAGCGTGCAAGACGTCCTGTGCAACTACTTCAACATCTAGTTCTGCAAAATGGTGCAAATGAAATTCAAAGAGGTTATATTGTCTAATTGTTTATTTACTATACTTAGTACTTGTACCTTTAGTATTATTACACTCCCAATGAATCATCAAAACTAAATTGAAACTGTATAACATAAAGGATCACGTAGTCATGGTGTGAGTTCAAATCCACCTAGTGCATCTACTCTACGACGCAATACAAATATCAATCAAGACAGTCAACAAGTTGATCCTAATCATGATGCAGCCGAGCCTGGTGAGTTAATTTTAATATATACTAACGTGTTTTCAGTTTAAATCTTTGATTATGATTAAGAAGAAAGTTCATTTATTTAATATTGTTATAGTTGATAACAAGAAAAAGAGAGGAAGGGGAAGTACTTGCATGCCAAAAATATGGGGTCAGCAACCGGGAAAACGTATTGTTGTAACTTTTAATGATCTTGGACAGCCAAATGATGAAAAGACAGCAAGCAGTTTGGCTCATTTTTTGGGTTCAATTGCAAGGAATCCGTTATATTGCCCACTTAAGTATACGGATTGGAGATTAATGCCGACTTTTTACAAGGATGAAATGCTTAGACTTGTCAAGGTTATAGGTTCTATTTTATTTCAATTTTTTTAAGTATTATATGAGTTCTTAGTTTATATTAGTCTATAATGCTCTAAATTTCTCTTTTTATAGGGAAAGTTTGAGATTCCTATAGGACATGAGCCATATATCCTAGGATCTATTAACAAAAAATGGAGAAGTTGGAAATGTGACTTAAAGAAATTAAACTTTGATCCTGATGTTCCTATTGAGCAACAATCGCATGAAATTCCTGCGATAGTGAATGAAGAACAATATAGTGTGTTAGTTGAGCATTGGATGTCTGATAATGCGGAGGTATGTTTTCTACAGTTCCTATTATGAATTTCTCATTTTGATTTTATTTTGGTGAGTTACAAGTATTTTAGTTATTTGAACTTCCACAGAAAATAAGTCAAAAGAACAAAGAAACTCGTGCAAAGTTGACGTATATTCATCGTATGGGAAAGAAAAGTTATGCAGTGGTGAAAGAATCAATGGTAATGTTTACTTTGAAATTATTGTAGTTGTGAGTTTGTTGGTAGAATAAGCTTACAAAAATGTGTATAATATGACCATTTGTATGTAGAACAAAGATAATGGTAGATATCCCACAAGAGCTGAGTTGTTCAAGAAGTGTTATTCAAAACCTGATGGTACGAGTGAAGCTATACAGGAAGCAATTGTAAGTGATTACATATTAATACATATTCATTAAGTTTTCTTATATCTAATTTATATTAATTTCTTCACTTTTTATTATAGACTCAAATGGAAGAGCTAGCTGCCCAAAACTCTGAAAACTCAAATAGCAATAATGGTATTCATGATCCTGATGATGACTTTGCAAAGGTAATGGGCAAGGATAAAGATGGACAGTTGAGACTGTATGGAATGGGAGTGAAAGCTGGAGATGTTTATGGAGCAAAGCCAAGTCGTGATTCACTTTTTAGGCAATCCATGGAGTATAAAGAAAAGTATTTTCAGCAAGTAGAGAAATTTGAAGCATTGAATGCAAAGGTAGAAGAGCTGACAGCAATTGTCCAAGGGAAAGCACGCCCTAGTGAACAATCTGACGCTGGAAGTACTCGAGTTGCATCTCCAAGAGGGCAATCAAATTCTCGAAGCCCTCCACTCGACAATCACATTTCATCACCATCAATTTCTCGTCCAACGCGTATCAAGGTAAAATAAGATGCACTTTAAACTTTTCCATTCTTATTCACTCTTGGCGATCTGATGCAAATATTTCAGTTTTAGTCGCATGTAATATCATCTGATTTATATTTTAAAAAAAGCTCTATGCATCAAGATAATACTTCATGCATATTCTTCCAAGTATAACGGTTACTATTCTTGTATTGAATGTAGCAATGTGGCTGTTGCAATTTGCTATTGAAATCAATGAAATTTCGATTTGACCTAGCTGGCTGGTTGATTTAGTCTTTGTTAACATTAAGCAAATCGCAGGTTGGATCTTGTGTTCTTTTGAAAAATGGTGGAGATAGGAATGAAGTTATTGCAGGAGGTATTGTAACTAAGACAAGTAATGTTTATGTCAATGGTATGGAGTTGGAACGCGACTTCTGTGAAATAGTAATTCAATTCCAAGTGAAAAGAGATGCAAGATTGTTATTCCCTCATAGTCATTTTCAAACTATTGGAGATGCTCTTGGAGTACCTATTGTTTGGCCTTTGTCCATGGTATTTCCTTTTTCTTTTCTTGATACCATGCTTACTACATGTATTTTTTCAAAAAGAAAAAAGCTTTGTTTGGAGTTGTTACTACATGCTTCCACATAGTCATCAAATATATTTTATATATTGAACAGGTTGAATTGGATGAAGACGAAGACTGATTCAAGTTGGAGGATGAACTTTTTTGAGCTTGAACTTTGAAGATATCTATAGTTAGATTTGGTATCCTTATTCTAGAAACTATGCAAGTTTATATTTTAGATTGTACTCATTTCCAAGAACATATATATGTATTTTTGTTGTCTTGGAAACTTTCTATGACATTAGAACTACTATATCTACATATACTTAATATTTTTGGAAGTGATACTGGGATTGTTTAAAAGAATCGACCATTTGCATTATATTAGTTATTTGAATTGTCATTTAATTTGTTGAAATATTTATGCATGTTGAGTAAATTTTGGAATAAAATAGCTTAGGATTCTTGGAAGTGTCCTATAAGTATTATATGAGACACTTTTAAGTATTGAAATATATAATACAAAAGACATATATAAATGTTTATGGATTTTTGAAAACACAAATAAGTGTCTCAAGAATGAAATTAATAAAAATGTCAATTCTCTGGGAACACTTATTTGTATCTCGAAAATGATCTCATGGGACACATATAAATATCCTCAGACCGCAAAATCTAGGGACACTTATTTGTATCTCGAAAATGATTTCATGGGACACATATAACTATCCTCAGAAGCATAATCTAGGGACACTTTTTAGGGACGAATAAAATTGTTCCTTGTTATCACGCGACACGAAATTATGAGACACTTTTTTCAAGTGTCCCAAAGTTTCTAACTGTCCCAAGATAAACATCTTGGGACACTTATTTGTGTCTCGAGACATGATTTTTGTTGTAGTGTATCTTACACATACAATCTAAACTCTTTCAAAAAGACTACACCTAACTTATTTTTCAAACTATTTTCCCAAAACCCAAACAAACAACCTTACGCAAATCGATATTAATTCACAAACTTCAACTACTCTCCCAAATATCAAACATGCAGACATTTAAGTTCTTGCAACATCTTGTTGACTAAGGCATCGGAGGAAACTTCGCCGACACAACCCTAGAGTACTAGTGGTCTGTGTCTGTTTTGCAAATTCCGGATTATTATATTCTTGATACGGACCGGACGTACGGATCCAACTCGACTGAGAATCAACGTAATTTCAGCAGCATAAATTTTTATTCTTGATTTCTATTAATTTGAGTGTGTAAGTTGAAGAAAAAACTTACCAAAACAATCATAGGTGAATAAACAGATTTTTTCTATTTGTATGATAGGTACAGTTCTTCAATTATTCACTCAAATTAATAGATATCAATAGAACATAATAAAAGAAAGAGAAAATGAAAAGAAAAATTCACATGATAAAAAAAAATTCAAATCAGATTAAAGTTAATTAACTTATTAAAGAATGTACATTCATAAAAAAAAGTATATACTTTATAACTATATTAATATCATGCGAATTAATTCATGATAAATTAAGTTGTTGTTAATCTTAAAAATATATTTATGAAATCTGATTGAGGAAAATCACAAATTGTTAAAATGAATTTAATGGAGATTAAGTAGTGTGAGTTTTTTATTATTAATTTTATTTTCAAGAAAAGTGTTATAATAACATAATTAGTTAAAATCTATTATTAATAGTATGATACTTGGTTACTCTGAGTGTCGAATTGAAGTTCTTTAAATAAAAATGGCTTGAATGTCTAATTTTTATTTTTTTTTTGTAATTATTAAGATAAACTAGCCTATACCCCCGTGCTATGCACGGACTTTTATTAACAATTTTATGTAATAACCTTCATGGTTCATTAGTAGTAAATTAAATGTTAAGAAATTATTTAAATTAAAACATGCATGACAAATATTTAAACAATATTTATTTAAATTAATTAAATAATATCTAAAATATGAAAATTTTGTTTAGAAGACCTGGGCATTTTTTTTTTTTAAAGAATTAACTGATATAAATAAACTCTAACGTAATCCGTTAAAGATTTTCTTTGATAGTATTATAAGCATGTTCATAAAATCTCAAACTCCTCCAACCTTTTTCACATCTAGCCAAATTTTCCATATACTGCTTTTGATATGGGCAATCTTTGGCCCCTTTTTTTTTTTTTTTTTTTCCCTCAGCTTCCACCTATAAGAAATATGGAAGGACATTAAAATAAAGGGAACTCACAATTTTTAAAGTTGCTATTCTTTTTTTTTTTTGGTTTCCCAAGGGTTTAATCCCTTTCGAGGCGCGTCAAATACATAAAGTGAGAACCTCCCCCAACAGGGATTCGAACATGAGTCCGCTACTTTGTAGTGCACGCAAATAAATGAAATCATAGTCAAACTTTGAAGTTATAAACAAATTAAGGATTGCACTTGAGAAGGAGGAACAACTTTTGAAAAATTAATGATGCACTTAGAAAAATAGACAAAATATGAATAATTATCGGATAAAACTATAGTTTGGCTCATCCAAAAAAAATAAGAAGCTATCCATCATCTTATTCATGGTTTCATCCGTTGCCTTGCACCTTTACAAACAACCAATTCAATCAAGAAATATTTATCTACATCAATTTCAAACCTTGACAAACCTCTTAATTCATAAGTCTTTAAAATTGTTATAGTAAGAAGCTTCTGTAAAGACTAAATAGTGATAATTTGGCACTCATTAGATTTAGTTTATTTTTGTTTTAGTTTAGAAACAACCATTATTTGTTATTTTATTTTTTAAAAGGTGAAACAACTCTAATATTTCAGTTTACAATTAAGTTTTAATTAAATCTTTAAAAAATAACACTTTTTTTTTCTTCTTAATTTGACACTACACCAACTACACATTACGTACCGACTTGACACCAACTCCACATATTTTTTAATATAAAAACTCTAAAATATGTATATCAAAATAGTATCATATCAATTACCAAATTTGTATCTATCAAACACATGTACTTAATGTAAATTAAAAACCATTTCGAAGACATTCAATTCTTATCATATGAAGTATATATTGTTCAAACTTTTGAAACTCTTAGAAAGTTAAAAACCCAATAAATACAATGCAAGCACCCAAATTATAGTACACTTTAAGATTCAAAAAATAAAGGAGATGCAACAAAAAAATTGAAATAAATTCAGAATTTGTAAAATATAAGCATTTTAATTCATATACTATAATTTTTTTTTGAACTTTCTAAGCAAAATGCCTATGAAAATATGAAAAGTTTTCATCTTCGTTCTTCACCTGCAGCCTTCTTCTTGAAGATTGTGCCCGCCCTCTAGTTACTCCTCCTTCTTTCATTTTTGCTTTTCTTCTTTTCAGCATTGTGCTAATCAGGAAATTAAATTATCAGAACGAAGAAATTGAGAGGTATAAGAAGAGTAGGAAAGATGTTGGAGATCATGGGTTGTGTAGTTGAAGGAATTGAAGCTGAAATTAAGATTATATTATATTATGGGTTAGTGGGCTGGAGTTGGTTACTCGGTTCATATTTTTTTATATTAAGAAAACTTAAAATTCTGAGAAATTAGAATTTCAGTCAAAAGTATTCTTTTGACCAAAAGACACCCTTGAAATTATAGTAAGTAAGATATTATCTTATCATGTGAAGATCTCATAAGAAATGAGTTAAATAAGAAGAGAAATATAATTTGAGGGTGTTTTTTTTTTATTTTTTTTTTATCAATTTTTATTTCTAAGGGTGCACATTGCCAAAAGGGGTCATTCTTGGGGGCTGAGTTGCAAAATGCAATTGAGCCAAGTGCCCAACTTGATAGATATTTCTAGATAAAACAAAATTCAGATTTCCCATCTGCTGGAGATGGAATAGCAAACAATATCAAATTTTGAAAAATTACTAGTATTATTGCAGCTAATAAATGGCATTTAAGCCATGGCGATCGCAATCGAATCAAGCGGTGTTATTCCCCGAATTGGAGAAAAAATCCCTAATTTTGAAAGACGAAAGTGGTAATAGCATCTACGAAGCCGTTGACCAGGTCACCGGTGTAATCTACAGTTTGATGGAGTTCAGCCGCCACTACGAACTCTCCGAACAGGAAGAGATCCGCCGAGAAATTGAGATCTTGGAGAAATTGAATCATCCAAACCTTGTGAAATTGGTCAGAGTGTTTCTAACTGGCGACAATATCTATGTTCTCCTCGAGGGCGTGGATTGTGAACCTGTTCTTCACACCAGGATCACCGATGAATCTGATCTTTCGTATGTCGCGCGTGAAGTACTTTGCGGATTGGATTACTTGCACGAGAACGGTATTTCTCACGGTAATATCAAAACCTCCAATATTTTGGTCAATTCATTGAATCAAGTCAAGGTTTTGTATTTGGGGAAAATCCTGTCGAATACACCATTGTTTGATGATAGAATTGGGGGAATTTATGAGAAGTTTTCGTGGGATATTTGGAACGTGGGGTTGAGCATTCTGAAGTTGTCTGAGGTTTTTTGTCGGAAACAAGATATCGGAAATTTTAAATCAACAGTCAATGTGTCAAATGATTTCTGGAGCTTTCTCTACTGTTGTATGCGGACGGACGTGTCAAGAAGATCGACGACAGGAGATCTTTTGCGTCACAGTTTTATTGAACAGAGTTCTAAGATTCTTTTAAAGCAAAAGGTTCGACTCATCCACCATACTTAATTTATCTTCTGTTCAACTGTTTTTAATTGTTAAATGTTTAAATTAGCTGCCATTGAATAATCTAAAACAAAAGTTTGTTGAATGTTGTCATGGAGATTATGCCAAAATAATGTGATTATGCGGAAGGCTTATCCTAATTTATGAGACTCCTTAATTGGCCAGTAAAATTATGGACAATGTTGTTGAAATGGAGGTAATAAGAACATAACCAAAAATAAGGGCCAGTTTTTTTCAAGAAGAGCTGTATATTATAGGAAACTATGCAATAGAGATGCACATTACCAGAAAGTAGTGAAATGCCTTCAGACAAGCGATATGACATTCCATCATTTAAAACCACATTCCAACTGATTGACAGACATTGGGTTTCACGTTTCCATATGTCGACAAGTCTTGACACCTTCTTGCTTATTTGTTTGTATATTAATCTTATTATTTCAGCAGACTTATTTACTTTGAAAGATACTGATGTGCTGGTTTCCTTGTTCTCATTTACAATATTTATATTGATTCTTTTTCAGAGGAAACTTTTATCTGAAGAAGTATCCCTCTCTTTTTCATCTGATATAACTCTGGCCTATAGAGAAAATGAGCAAAATAGTCTTAAAGTGAAGAAAGCCAAATTTTCTTCAGAGGATGAGAAGAGCATGTATTGTATAGGAGGTGAAAAACATTCTTACCAAACAGCATCTACTATAAGTTTTGACGATGATTCAGTAGATTTTGATGGACTTTTGCAACATTCGTTTCCATTTCGTCAAGATTTTGAGTGTGATTTAGCAGATTATAATAGATGCTTTCAACATTGTTCTCTGTTTCCTCCAGATTTTGAATTTGAAAGGGATAAATTGGTTCAGCTATGGATTGCTGAAGGATGCATTAATGTGGAAATTACAGAACGGATAGAGGATGTGGCTGAATTATACTTTGACAAATTGGTTGATGAGAAAGTCATAATACCTTCAAAAACTGATACTCTTTATGGACAGATGATTTACAAAGTAAATGCGTTAGCAGGTTCTGCTCGGTTCCTAACAGGAGGTGACTATTTGAGAATAGATGAAGGTCACTTGGGTGAGATCCAAGCAGCAGCTTTACACTTATCTTTGCAATGTAAGAAGTTTGATCAAAAAATATTTGATGCTCTCAAGAAATTCAAGCAACTGCGCACGCTCCTATTGCTTGGTGGTTGTGGAAGTCCAACCAAACAGTTACGGAATGATTCCTTTCTTGGCTTTAAGCTCTTAAGAACGTTGGATTTGAGTTCCACTCGTATATCAGAATTACCAGGTTCTATTGGATTATTGGAATCTCTACGATGTCTTGACCTCTCAGAGACTCTTATCAAGCTATTGCCTGATTCAATCGACCGTCTTTCTTTCCTGCAAACATTGCGACTCAGAGGTTGTGTTGAAGTTCATGCGTTACCAAAAGATTTAAGGAAGTTAATTAATCTTCGCCATTTGGAATTTGATATTGTTTCGCAATTGATGTCCATGCCAAAAGGATTGAGAAGTTTAGTAAGAATTCATACGTTGAAGGCTTTCATCGTGGGAAAGAATGATGGATGTGGAATAGGAGAGCTGAAAAACTTGAATAACATTACAGGGTCATTTTGTATCTTGAAACTTGGAAATGTTTTAAATGCAAATGAAGCAAAGGAAGCTGCAATAGGTGACAAGAAGCACATAACTAAGCTGGAATTGAGATGGAATGATTATGGAAATGTGAATTCTCAGATTGAAACTGGAATACTGGAGTCTCTGCAACCACATTTTGGACTGAAAGAGCTACAAATAGTATTTTACCGTGGTTCAAAGCTTCCGAGTTGGATCAGCAATCCATCTTTTACTAACCTTGCTAGTATCACTCTCCATGAGTGCATAAATTGTGACATCATGCCCTCTATCGGAGAACTACCTTCACTTAAGTTTCTCGAGATTAATCAGATGAACAGTCTCAGAGATATTAATAGCCTATTCTGTAGGAATCAGGGAACTCGAGGTTATAACGCGTTTCCAATGCTTGAGAAATTGATACTTGACAACATGCTTAACCTTGAAAAATGGAGTGGATTAGAGGATGGCGACTTCCCATCCCTACACCATATTTCCATAAGATATTGCCCAAAACTTTCTATGCTTCCGGTTTTGTCACATCTCCATACTCTCCTATACATGGAAATAAGCCACTGCATGCAACTAATATCTTTGCCCGAAGGAGGAATGCCATGTTCTCTTGAATCTCTAATAATAAGAGAGTGTCCTATAATTAGTGAGCAATGTCTCAAGGATGGAGAACAAGACTGGTTCAAAAAATCTCAACTGAGAGACATATGGATTGATTTCAAAAGAATTTCTTTAAATTGAAGCTCAAGGTCCCAAGTCTTCATCACAAGAGAAGTAATTCTTAATATCATTGGAATTTGCAACTTTGAAAAACTTTCTTTGTGTGTTTGGTGTTCTTAGTTAGCCTGCCTTGTTTAATGCTCTTTTAAGATAAACCCTCGTACTGATGATTAACTTTAGCATTTTATACTTTGGACTTTTTCTTTGTTTAGTTTATTTTTGTTCTTTAGTAATTTAAAAAATAGTCATTTCTAGTTCACTTATATAGAAACTTGAATTCATTACAAAGATGAGGAATTCTCATATGCATAAACATACTAACATAGAGAACTGTACTATGTTATGCTACACTGGGATAATTGTTGGGCATTTTACTTTTTTCTTACACAAAAGAGGTGCATTATATTTAAAGTTTCACCTACACACGATAGTTGATGAAAGATGCATGAATAACATGTATAATGAATCAACAAAGGATCTGTACAACTACGATGAAGTGTTGGTGCATGTATGTGTCAATTTTTTTAAGATTTATGTGTCATTTTTCTCATTTGTGTCAATTTATGTGTATGTGAATGATCACACTTGTGTTTTTATCTATTCAAATTTATTGAGCCAACTTGATATCTCTGTCTCTTCCTGCCTATTTATCTAATTTGTTTGTAGTTTTCGCTTTTGTGTGGACAGTGGTGTTTGAATGTGGATACAAAGTTTGAAATCCATCTGAAGGAAAATGCTAGAGTTGGACATCCTTGTGGCGATGATGTTCCTATAGTTGTCCTTGCATTGTCTTCCTATGATTATCGGAATCTTGATTACTTATGTATCATTATGTTTAGTGAGCTTTTGTTGATCTTTGACAGTATCAGTATTGTGATTGAGTTGTTTGAAGTATATAGCCAGCCACTTGTTAATGTTCAAATGAATATGATGAACATTGATTATTTTGTATGCAATTTGAGTTTGTACTGTAAAAATTCGTTTAAATTTGGTCCTTTATAAATCATAGAGCGGACTTGGACAACATTTATAGATAGTTTTTAGATTTAGTTGAGTTCGACTTAAATTGAACGGAACCAAACTGAAGAAATTGGACTCAGTTTTCAATTATATTGATTGTAGTCAATTTTTTGTTGATTTAATCTGATTCAACAAATTTATTCATTATTTATAGAGTTTAACCGATATCGAATTCAATGAATAGTGCTCAAACTATCTGTTTCATTCATTTCTATTTCGCTAATGCACACAGGTTGCACTGTGATGTGACCTCTCTGACTATATGTTCTCTCACCAAAGTCAAACCAAAACTACTATAAACTATGCTCGAGCTCGTTCTGTAAAAGTTCGTTTGAGCTTATCTTACAAACCAAACAAACTTGAATAATATTTTTTGTTTGATAACTTTTAAAGCTCAGTTCAAATTCGACTCGATAAACTAAAATTTGGCAAATCACATGCAAAAATATCAAGCTACTCTATACTCGACTCGAATTCGCTCGATAAAAGCTCGTTCGAGCTCGGTTTGTTTAACAATCAACCCAATATTAAACACAACTACAATCGCGAATCAAAACTCAAACCAAGCTTGAACAATATGTTATTCGAAACTACTAGACTCGTTTGCAGCCAAGTCTCAACTTTGACAAAAGAACCCAACTTTTTTGTTTTCAATGTTTGGAAAATTTACTTTTATTTACAGTTCAATCATTCATATATTTGAATAGTAAGTCTATTTGTTCGATAAGAAAAATTTGATTAAAGATATTTATGACTTCACACTCCTACAATTCTGAATATTAATTCCAACTAGTTAAATGTGAACTATCTTGCTGAAACTACATTTTGTATGGCTTCTGATTTTTACTAGAAACTGCTGATAAATTGATATTATAGATTCAGCACTGAAAGTGGGATTGTAGAAACTACTTTGCAAGTAATTACACCCTGCTACAGTAGCCAGAAAGTGCAAAGAAACCCATAATTTCTCTGTGAAAATACTAGCATTTACTAATATACTTATCAATATGTGTGTAATAACTAGTATTTCAATGAATAATATTAGTCTAGTCTGCCACCATAACTTTTGTCCATAATAAACCAGAAATTAAAAAATAACCAACTCAGATTCCCTTCACTACAATTGAAACAACTTATTGATTAATTGTTATGCAGTGCATGCATATGATGCATCTAAATGTACAGAATTGTAATCAATTTTCAAACATGACACAAAAAGAGAAGAAATTAAATATCTTTACAATCTACCCGATGTTTGAAAAATATATAGTCTATACGTAACAGTTTAAGAAATTTTAAGGTATATATGTACTTTACATATCAATATTTAAAAAGTTTTCACTTTGTTCACATTGTTCTTCGAGTCCCACTGCTGGATCTTCAAGCACTGACCTTATGCATGTATGCTCACCGTGGTACTTGACTTGAAATAAATAGGGGTCATCTTCTACCATTTGCACTTGTTTTGTCGCCTTACAGTTTTGAGTATATTTGTGTGTACATCTGTAATAATTTCTGCATATATAAAATTTCTGTCAATAGACGCAGAGGCAAAGCTTTCAACTTTTTATTAACATTTTAGTGTGCAGAAGCATGCAATCTTCAAAAAATCAGTCTTTCATTTTGTTCCTACTTATGGAATTAAAACATAAATGCTAGTTATGTGGTAGCTGTTGAAACTAAAAAAAAAAGTAAAACCAAACCAATCAACCTATCAATCAAGAGTTGTTGACAGACATGTTCCAAAGTTTAGTGTTGATAAGCTCCAAAATAGATATGCTCGTTCTGCAGTAGATGTTGTAATTGGAGCTAAGGGCTGTAAATAACCATACTACTCAATATTCAACTCGAGTTCATTTGATAAAAGCTTGTTTGAGCTGGTAGATTATACATATCAAACAAGCTCGAACAATATTTTTTGTTTGATAACTTTGAAGCTTGGTTCAAATTCGACTCGATAAGCTAAAAAGTAACAAAGTACTTGTTTGAGCTGGTAGATTATACATATCAAACAAGCTCGAACAATATTTTTTGTTTGATAACTTTGAAGCTTGGTTCAAATTCGACTCGATAAGCTAAAAAGTAACAAAGTATATGTAACAAAACAAACTATTCGAGCTCGATCCGTGTTCGGCTCGATTAAAGCTCAGTCCGTTTAACAATCAAGCCAAGTTCAAACACAACTTGAAGATTGGGCAAAAATACAAAGCAAAGTTTGAACAATGTGTTGTTCGACACAACTCGAATAGTTTATTCCTATAGGCTACAACTAAAGAAGCAAAACCAGACAAATCAATTTACCAACTAAGAGTTGTTCAAGCTTGATGAGAGGGGGGGGGCGGCTAGCCCCTTAAAGGCTCGGCCGCTGAATAGATTCAGATATGTGGCATAAAAGCTTATTGTTTTTTTATTATTTATAAGAACTTATCACCACCATTACTTATGAAGTTCTTTTTCTATTGTTTATAAGAAGGATAAACTAGAAATATTTCATGTTTGACATCCATAATAGTTATTGAAATTCTATAAGCGACTGAAGCAGCAAATCAAGCGCGGGATTGCATAAAACAAAAATTTCAAAGCATGAATGGGTATAGCTGCTGAAATTTGTATAAGTATTCTTGACCAATACCATCGTAACCAGAATAGATATCTCATTTTCATATGTAAAGTTAATCACCTTGGATATTTAGATCCTAGAATTTCTTTCTGGCCATACTTCCTCCAACTGTATCCATCATCTATCACTCTTACTTGTTTGCTCCTGCAAATCCAATCCAAGCTAATTTAATAAGAAACATTTCACTGAGGAATGAAGTTGGACTTCAAGTATTATAATTTATTGATAAAATAATTATCACCACTTCAGGGATTGGGTAGAGCGTCTCAAAGGCATTAAACTATTGTCAGTTTTGGATGATTGTGGTTGCCCTTCTGTAGCAATCCTTTTAAGTATAGATTGAGCTTCCTCATAGGAACCCAACATTGTCTCTAAAAGTCTTTCTTGATCCCCAGAAGAAGATGCACTAATCTGTTTCACTTGCTCCATCCCCTCGTTGATCTCAGTTACGAGTTTCTGAAAAGATTCATTTGCCATTCTTCTAGGTAACCTGTCAGAACAATGGAAGAATTCTCTGGCTTCTGATTTTCAGACGACAAATTTCGCACAAATGTGTCTTGTAAAGAAACAAGTAGAGCACAATACAGTTTACAATCTAGATGCAGTAAAAATTAAAAAGTCAACCTAAACACACAAGAGAATTTGCCATCTAATATTCAAACAAATTACTAATTAACTGCACTTTTGGTTAGGGTTCTTTCGTTCAATTAAACAACCAAAAACGAGATGCAAACTCATACCCTAATGTCAATACAAATTAATTACGGCGATATATGTAAAAAAACAATTCCATATCCACATATCAGACAAAAAAAATTCTGATATTGCAACCCTTAATGAAATTAAAATTCAGCTTAAGAAATTCAAGCAGTTGAAAAAAAAAAATTACTAACTTAAAATCTGCAAGAGTTAAGCTTCCTTTGGTCGACGAAATCAGATATAATAGACTGGAAGAAAAATTAAATATGAAAATTAATTGAGAAATTTGAAGATCGAACCTTAGTGGAGTTGAATTTCAGCTAGACGCGTTGTCAAACCAACAAGAGAGAGAATTTACAAAGGATTGCGTGTAGAATGTGAACCGTTGAAGTGGGATCGGTTCTTGTCAAATCAATAAATCTGAACTGGTATAGGGCCTGTTTGTTTGGCGTTTGGGAAAGTAATTTGGGAGAGTAGTGGAGGTTTGTGAAATAATCTCGATTTGTGTAATGTTGTTTGTTTGAGTTTTGAGAGAGTGGTTTGAGAAATAAAGTAGGTGTAGGTTTTTTTGGAAGAGTTGGGAAGTAGGTGTAAGATGTGTAAGACTTTATATCAAATCATGTTTATTATGTGAGATAAATTGTGTAAGAGATAAGTTACGTTATGTCAAATCAAAATAGAGTTTGTATAGGTTTTATTTAGAGATAAGAAAATTGTTGTTTGTTTGGCTTTTGAGAGAGTAGTTTGAGAAAATTAATGGATGAAAAATTTATTTAGGAAAATAAAAAATATATTTGTTTAGCATTTCCCAAATACAAACAGAATTTGAGAAATGCCAAACAAACAAGCCCATAATTTTTCTTGACTTTTAATTTTCTGGGATTTATTAAATATTATCATGAACACATTAATACTTTTGCATTTTACCCCCAATCTTTATACATTTTTATAGTTTACCCCCTAATCTTTTGAGAAGTTGAAATAGACATGTCATGATGGAATTCCACAATTGATAGCTCTGAGGGGGTTAATCAGCATCAACTAAGTCAGTCATCTCCAATCGAACCAACAATTCAAAACATTTATTTCAATCTCAAACTTTCTCCACTCTCACTTAACAACAACAACAACAACAATAACAATAATATAATAATAATAATAATAATAAGGCATTCATAAAAATAAAAACGAGTAAACATTAAAGAAAAACATCAACAAGTATTATTAATGCACTTGGAGTGAAAAGAAAAACAACTATTACACACTAAAACAAAACATAATTTTCAAGGGAAACACCAACAACTAAACATAATTAAAGAAACACAACAAACACTACAACAAGTTGGATCATGGGCCTAAAGATCAATTCTTCACCCAAATGCAAGAATCATATCGAAAAGACGTGGAACGAGCATTTGGGATTCTGCAGGCTCGTTTCGAGATAATTAAGATGTCTGGTAGGGGTTGGAACATAGAGGACTTGAGTGACATAATGCTGACTTGTATAGTCCTTCATAACATGATTGTGGAGGACGAACGTGATGAATATGGAGATGAAGACTCTAATGATGATGAGACCGATCCTCGTAGATCTCGTAGGGCTCGTGCAAAATATTATGAGCAATCGAAAAAGAAAACTACTACAAATGTAGAATTATCCACAAGATCAGACGACATCGACATGGAATCATATATGATGCGTCGTGGCAACGTTCGAAATAAAGAACTCAATAGCCAATTGAAAAAAGATTTAGTCGAACACTTGTGGGCAACACACGGGCCATTTTTAAATAATTAATTTAATTGAGATCAATTTAATTGTTGTACTCTAAATAGTTGAGATCAATTTAATTGTTGTACTCTAATAGTTAAGCTTTTATCCCACATTGATTTGAAAACATTGTATCTTTCAAAATTATGGTTAAGTTTTTTTTTTAAAGAAAACATGAAACCATAATTAATAAGTGTTAAAAAGTTTTTATATATTAAACATAATTTTCAAGTGTTAATAAGTGTTAATTTTAATCATGAGTGAAATCTACAACCAATTAATCATATAGACGTTTCAGATGTAGAAAGCTTTTTTTTTTCATGACTTGTAGAAGTTTTTTTTTTTCAAATAACTAATTAAAAAAGCTATGTTCAGCACAAATTTTCAAATAACTAATTAATTATTTAAATTGGTCTCAATCAAATATTTACGTAGATTCAGCACAAATTAGTTTCTTTAATTAATTAAAGTTTCATGACTCAGCACAAACAATTGCTGTGTTCAGCCTTTTCTTTAATTAATTAAACTTTCATGACTCAGCACAAACAATTGCTATGTTCAGCCTTTTCTTTTCCTTTTCCCTCTCGTGACAAATTGCAAACAAAAAAAAAAGAGGGTTGGGCGCGTCCAGCAGCAGGCAGGCAGTCAGGTCCCCCGGATGCTTGCCTGCCCATCCGGGGGGAGATCCGTCTCCAGCCGACGGGGGGCTGTTGCTTGCCTCCCCAGTTCGGTTGGAGATGGCCTAACAAATGTGGGGAATGCAACTGCAAGTTCTAAAAGGATGATGACGGAGAGGTGAATAGAATAAGTAGTAAAGTGTCATTTTTCTTCCCATAAAATAAAATATAGTAAGGGAACTGTAATTTTATTTTTTACTTACTAATAAATATCGTATTTATCTCAACTTTTGTATTTTGGTTTGATAATTTTTTTTAAATATTTTTTTTTACATTTTTTACCATTATAAAAGGGTAAATTTCATTTCACACCCTTAAAAGAACCATATTTTGGCAATTCGCTCCCCCATAATCTAGAAATTGTGAATGCATAGTGAAATTATATTTCTCTTGTCAAAATGCACCATGCACTCATTTCTGACACAATGTAAAACTCGTGGCTTACAATTGTCATCTTGACTCCATATATAAAAGTCTAAAATGTCAACACAATACATATACACGAACATACGCATAAGTCTTTTCTTTAATTTACTCACTGAAATGAATAGGAAAGATATGCAATCATTTTTATTTTTTTTACGAAATGAAAAGAAAGACGAAAATTAAGGGTTATTAGTTAAGTGGAAGAGGCTAATTCTCAAATTATAACAAATTCAATTTTAAATACCTGCAAAGAAAAGTTACAACACAATGTACTTGACGTGTCTTGAAAGATATTAAATCAGACATAATACCTGAATACAATTGAAAAATTGCAGTTTAAATAAATTTAATGGAATTTAATTAGGAAAACGATTCTTGATTAATTTGATTTTTATAGGAGAATATCATTATATATATATATATATATATTTTTTGGTTTTCGAAGGGTTTAATCCCTTTCGAGGCGCGTCGGGCACATAAAGTGGGAAACTCTCCCAACATGGATTCGAACCTGAGTCCGCTACTTTGTAGTGACTAGTCCATTCCACTAGACCAATCACATGTTGATAATATCATTATATAATACTCAATCCGTTTCATATTAATTGACACATTTCTTGTTTTCTCACAAAGTAAGAAATTTCATCATTACATATTTTTTTATGGTAAAATATCTCTAATACCCTTTATAATGATGACTATTTTTTGAATTTTTTATTAGTGAGTGACGACCATTGAGTTTCCCAACTTAAATGTGAAAAAGGGGTCAAATTGAAAAAAAAATGATTTGAAAATCCAAACATTCTAATTAATTTGAAACAAAAAAAATTGACAAATGTGCCAATTAATATGAAATAGAGGGAGTAATTAATTAAATTTATTGAATAAAATGTAAAAATACCTCCTATGTTTTGCCTCATGAGCAAAAATATACCCGTGTTATTTTTATTAGCAAAAAACTCCTATGATATTTTTTTTATTAACAAAACATCCCTCCATCTTTCCCGAATAAAAAGAGTTAGAAATTAGAAAGTTTTTCTTTTTTTTCTAAGAAAGCTCCCTCCATTTTTCCCGAATAAAAAGAATTAGATAGAAATTAGAAAGTTCCTTTTTTAAGAAAGCTTAAAAGAAAAAAACAACTTTGGGCTTTCAACTTTCTAATTTCTAGTACTTTTTGAATTTATGTATGTGTGATTAAAAATGCGTTCATCATTAATTATTAAGCTCCATCCATCCATTACTCCTTGTTTTTGTGGTTTGTAGAGAAAAGAAAGAAAAGTGAGCTTTCCTCGAAAACACTCACCAAGTAGAAGACTTGACTTTGTATACTCTTTTTTCTCCTTTCATCAAATCGCAAAATAACATCCATTTTCTGACTTATTGCTTCTGAACAAATATCAAGTATGGATTCAGTACTTCAAGCGGGCATTGTATCAGCTCCTCTGCAAGTAATTATCGATAGACTTGCAACCCTAACTGTGAACGAGACCAGTCTCATACTAGGTGTAGATGAACAACTCAGAAAGCTTCGAAGAATTCTCGAGAGAATTAGAGCTATGGTGGGCCATGTCGAAGAAAATCACTCCTTTCTTTCCAACAATATCAGCAGTGAAGCTTGGAAGGTGTGGTTGGAGGATGTGGAAAAACTTTCATATTCCGCCGACGATTTACTTGATGGGATTTCACTTGATCTGTCAAAATACAGATCCAATCACTCCACAGATGCCAATGGAGATAACCAGGTACGGAACATGCTTCTTTCATCCTTTAAGTTGACTGTTCCCCGTGAAATAAGTAAAGTTAGTCAAGAACTGGAGGATATTGCAAAAGAAATGGATGCTCTGTTCATGGTTGAGTTAGCCAAATTTGGCTCGAATAATAAGATTTTCAAGTCTAAATATGCTTATGGTAGTTATTCTTGTGCTAGAGGTTCATTGGTGAATGAGGACTTGGTGATTGGACGAGAGAGACAGAGAGATGAGATTATTGAATTATTGTTGGATGAGGATATGAGGGGTAACATTGTTTCTGTTATACCTATTGTGGGTATGGGGGGGATTGGTAAGACGACTCTTACGCAAATTGTGTATAAAGATGATAGAGTGGTGGAAAGATTTAATTTGAGAATATGGGCTTCGGTGTTGATGAATTTTGATGCCATTCGGATCACAAAATCGATTGTAGAGTCTGTGACAGGAAAAAGGTGCAAGTTGTGTGAGCTTGATTTGGTTCAGGTCAAGCTTCAGGCGTTGCTCGAGGGGAAAAGATTTTTACTCGTGTTAGATGACTATTGGAGTGAGGAATATGGAGATTGGGATGTTTTGTCGTCGCCCTTCAAATTTGGGTTGGAAGGAAGCAAAATCATTGTGACCACTCGCAGTAAAATAGTATCGCGAATTCTTGGCTCAGTTCCGTCGTATGATTTAGAAATTTTGACAGATGAGAATTGTTGGGAACTGATGAAACAAAGAGCATTTTCAAATAAGACTGCGGAAGAAAAATTGCATTTGGAGGAAATTGGACAAATTATCGCGAGGAAATGCAAAGGATTGCCTTTAGCAGCGAAGACACTCGGAAGCATGTTGCATTTCAAATGTGACGTGGAAGAATGGAATTCTGTCTTAATAAGTGAGATATGGAACTTGCAAATAAACAATAACGATACACTTCCAGCTTTAGCTCTAAGCTATCATCACTTGCCTTCACATTTGAAGAAATGTTTTGCTTATTGTTCCATATTTCCCAAAAATTATGATTTCCAAATCGATGAGTTGGTCTTGTTATGGATGGCCGAAGGATTCATACGCCCTGTTGGGAAAAGAAGGTTGGAAGATATTGGCATGGATTACTTCAAGGATTTACTGTGGAGGTCTTTTTTTCAAGCATATGATGAAAAAAATTATAAAATGCATGACCTCATTCACAGTATGGCACAAATGGTATCTGCTTATAAATGTTTCCACTTGGAAGATAATATTACAAATGAAGATTACACATTATTTAGTACCGCACGCCATTTTTCTTTGCATTTTGAGGGTATGCAGCCAACAATGTTAAAATGTTTTCCTTGGTATAAGAATCTTCGGACTTTCAGAGTGATGTGTGGAAGTACTGGTAATTTACAAGTTTCATACGATCTATTTTTGAAGTTGAAATCTTTGAGAGTTTTGGACTTAAGACGTATGGGCCTTGATGAAGTGCATGATTCTATTGATCACTTGAAACATCTTCGCTATCTCAATCTTTCTGAAAATCACATTAGAAAGTTACCTGAATCAATTACAAACCTTTTTGGGATAGAAACACTAAAGCTTGAGCAGTGTTCTCAACTTCTTGAGTTGCCCAGAACCATGAAGAAAATGATTAATCTACGGCATCTACATTTGAATGTAAAACAACTTAATTACATGCCATCAGAATTTGGAATGTTAGTCAATCTTCAATCTCTAGATACATTTATTGTGGGAATAACCGAAGGATGTGGTATTGGAGAGCTTAAAAATATGAGGTTATTAAGAGGTTCCATTTGCATTAAGAATCTTGAAAACGTATCGAATCTAAATGAGGCCAAGGAAGCTATGTTGTCTATGAAACCATACCTCGATAAGCTTGAATTGCAATGGGATTACTCCAGATCTGGAAACAACGAAGAAGAAGTTCTTGCGGGCCTTTGTCCCCATGAAAATCTAAAGGAGTTAGTACTAACAAACTACGAAGGCTTCTTGCTTCCTAGTTGGCTTAGTAGTCCACTCTGCAAGCTTTCAAGTATTCGCATTCAAAGCTGTCAACACTATACCATTCTTACACCTCTTGGAATACTTCCACATTTGAAACATCTTCACATTGAAGACATGTCTGATTGCTTGCATATTAAAGAGGAGTTTTCCGGGTTTCAATCATTGGAGTCTCTGACAATTATAGACATGCCAAATTTGAATCATTGGGAAGGAATTTGTGGTGGTAGCTTTCCTTGCCTTAGTACTCTAAGCATCATTAGTTGTCCATTACTAACTAAGCTACCATCACTTGTTAACCTACAACTTCTTCTGTCATTAAACATCCACCGATGTCCTCAACTTATGTCGTTGCCTGATTTACCCGTTTCCCTTCAAGTATTAGTGATTTCAGAAAGTGATATTATTAAAGATAGATGTAGATCAGAAGAAGGTGAAGATTGGCACAAGATAAGAATTATTCCCAAGAAAGAGATTGACTATGTTGAGATTCATGGGTAGCCATGTAGAGATTATGTCCTAAAGTATTCTCCCATAGAGTAATAACATCGATAAGTTCTTGAGTTTCTTTCTGAAATTCCCTTACTTCAATGTGATATAGTTGCAATTTCATCTAACAGGTTTTACTGTCTCGTTTTGATTCATATTTTTTAACTTTGATAGACATGTACTGAAAAATGAATGATTTGTCAAGTTTTGACTTTATTAAAGTAGTAAAACATGCATGGTTCTCATTTTAGAAAACTAATTTGTATATATGCAGATCATCGAAGAAAATATATAATCAGCAAATTCTTTGTGCAATGCGAAATTTGTTGCTATATCTTGACTTGTTGGATTCTTTACATTGTGAGTTAAATTTATTTGGATTACCTCGTATCTATTGTGGGCAAGTTGTTCTGTTATCTATCATATATGTTAAGCTGATTACTGTATGGGTGATGAGTTTGTTGCTTTGGTCTCATGCTTCCGTAAATATTTTCTCTGTGCAGATCCTTTAACTGCTCCGGATAGCATATTTTTATTCTCCTTTCCCATGTCAATTTCTTGCTTTTGTCTGCAAGACATAGATCATGTTATTACATACTTAGAAAAATAGACAAAATTGTATTTTTAGTCTCACAGGACAATCATCAGCAACTTTGGTCCTACGCTTTATAAAATTGCACTTTTGAATCATGATTTTTTGAGTTTATTGCACTTTTTGATCCTCGCCTCCTTTGGATCAGCTCTTTGCACTTTTGGCACTTTTGAATCATGATTTTTTGAGTTTATTGCACTTTTTGATCCTCGCCTCCTTTGGATCAGCTCTTTGCACTTTTGGTCTCTTCGAATTGTCTTCGTGTATAGGATTGTTTCGGTTTTACATATTCGGTCCTAAATTGGATGGAAGGGGGACGATAGGATCAGAAATGCTAAAGATTTAGTCTTCTGGGACTAAAAAAGGCAATTTTACTTGAAAAAAACTATATATTGATAGAGAAATCATTTCTAAGGGAGTTTATCCCCAGATTTAAGCGACACACAAAAAAAAATATAGAGTGCTAAGTTCCCTTGAAGCATCTTAATTGAATCATTATTTACGGTGAGGATCCTCTATACCACTATTAGTGTACCATACTTGTGTATCACTAATAAGTAATTGCCACATGTAAGACTTACTTAACATGTATTACACTAGATTACATGTGGCAATTAATTATTAGTGGTACACAAGTATGGTACACTAATAGTGGTATAGAGGATCCTGAGCCCATTATTTATCACCCTTCGTATATATGTTCACTGACATTAATTGTTGTCTTTTAGATGAAAATAATGACCAAGCATTCATTATTTGGTGAAAAACACAAGGAATTATAACTTCACAAAAGTGTTCAAGTATATATGCATATTCACGTGTGCATAAGATTCAATGTTTAATAGTTACCTGCAGAGTTTGACTCTGTTAATGTAATGTATGAGTGTAAATAGGCCTGTCAATGGGGGATTTCAATCCGGATCCATCCGAATTCAGTCCGATTTATTAGGATAATTGTTCGATTAGAGATTCAATGGACCTGATCCGATTATAATGATCCATAATCCAAAACACATGGAACGAACATGAATTTAGGTCGATCCGATCCGTTAAAGATCCGTATCCTATAAAAAATAAAAAGAATAATATATATATATATATAATGTTTTATAAAAGTAAGTATCATTAAAAATATTTCATTGTCAATTTAAGAAGATAGTAATTTATAAATTTATTTAAACCAATATTTTCATCTAAAAATATGAATATTAGTAAAGGATGTTTGAAATGTGAGCTAAAATTAAATAAAATTGTAAATTTAATAAACTTGTTTCCGAAAAAGATCTGATATCCAACCAAATTCGACCAAGATCAATTGGATTAAAAAAATATAAATTCGATCACAATCCGAACAAGATCCAAATCCGATATGATCTGATCCGATATAAATCGAGTCGGATATAAACGAACCTGATCCGACCAAAATTCGACCCGTTGAAAGCCCTAAGTGTAAACAAGTCTAGATGAAATAGATGGGCTATTGACCCATTACTAGTCTGATAAGAGAAGCCCATTTCATGGCCCATTTGTGGAGCCCAATCCTCCTTCCAATTTCCCATCTACCAAAGTAATAAATGAGTCACAGCACTCACTCTCACTTCACTCTTTTTAATATACTACTTGTGTTTTTCTGTAACTAAAAAGACACTGTTATGAGTTAACACTTAATACACAGACACTGACTTACAATTTTTCCTACAAATTTCCACTCCAATCTCCAAAAAAAAAAAAAGAAAAAAGAAAAGAGAATCTCAATTTATACTCACCTTTACACATAATGTGTTGTTAATTTATATTTCTGGGTCTTTCCTGTTGTTGTCGTTTTATACACTGGATCAAAGGTATGAACTTTATAGCTTATCTCTTTACCATTTTTCTTATCTTCCTCATTTGGTTTACTAAATGTTGTTGCATTTCTAGAAGTTTAATCTTTAATCGAATGCATATTCTTGGATTTGTTCTTCTGGGTTGGTGTTTATATGAAACAAGTGAATTATTTATGTGATCTTCAGATTTAGCAAGTGTATTCTGTTAAAGCCATTGAATTCATTGTCAACAGTGAATTAATGTAAATTGTATTGCTTTTGTTATATTTCAACTGTATATGAAGAAATTTGGAGTATTTTTTTTTATTGTGGTTCTTTCAATTAATTTAGTATCTTTTGGCAATTCTTAGTTATAGTATTTTTTAGAGTTATTTTGTCATGTCGGTGCATTGATTAAGTATCCTAATTGTATCAAATACTAGTATAATTCGCCCAAGTCTTTTTTATATTGATGAATTTTACATGTTATGTTTCTCTTTGTTTATCTTGAACAATGGGAGCTCTGCTTTTCCCTTTTTGGTCTTAAGTTTTGCTGATTTAGAGGATTTTTGGCTTCACTTGACCCGAACGAAAAAAAACTGCCATCATCAAAATTCCCATTTTCTTGTTAAAGATATGGAATATACCGCTATTCCAAATTTATTTATGAACTCCTAATTTTCTGAATTCAAATCTAAAAATTAGATTTAGAGAGTAATAGAAAAGGATAATTATGTACATGGAATAGTGGAATTGGAATACCAAATTAATGAACTAAGCTATTGATATTATGTTGTTTCTACTTTTACCTACTTCCTTTATTTGTTCACACTTTTAACATATTTAGTTATCGTACAAAGTTTGAAGAAACTTAAACTCTTCCTAAGCAAAGGAGCTAAAGAGAGCTACGATGTCAAGCAACACAAGTACACATTGGTGTTACACTTGTAGGGAACCCGTAAATCTTCAGAGGCAAAACATGGTATGTCCCAATTGTGAAGGAGGTTTCATTCAAGAACTCGATGACACTATTAGCACCACTAATCAAGAAGACAGCCAAAGACCAAGATTAATTGAATCCATCTCAAATTTCCTCAGACAACAAATGACTCTTAGAGACTACGCATCAAACTCCCGAGGGCTATCCGAACGAGGAATTCTCGTGTTTAGCGGTGACATTCCTGTAAGAATGCCTGGAGGTGATTACTTTATAGGACCAGGAGTGGAAGAGTTTCTCGAACATGTTGCTCAAAATGACCATCATGCTCCTCCCTCGGCTTCAAGATCCTCGATGATGCCTTGTCAATAGTCAAGATTTCTATTGGTCATTTACAAAGGGTCTTTTACTTATAGTGTTACACCTTAGTTCCTCATAAAATTGTTTTGTATCAATTTAGTCCCTCATAAAATTGTTTCTTTATCAATTTAGTCCCTCATAAAACTGTTTTGACACTTTAGTTCACCTTGGACCACCACCTGAAAATTACCAAAGTGAAATAAATAATTCATAGTGGAGACTAACGTGGAAAAAAAATACAAGAGGAACCACTTTGTAAAAAATTAATGATAATAAGGACTATTAGTGGTGTTTACCCTAAATTCCATAAAACATCAAATAAGTTGATATGATACGAAATCCCAATACCGAATTAGTCTTCAACTAATGCTTCGTTTAGCGTCAAAATCTAATTAAGTGTTGGCTTAGTAGTCCACTACGCAAATTGTCAAGTATTCAAATTCAATGCTGTCAACACTATACCATTCTTACACCTCTTGGGAAACTTCAGCATTTAAGACATCTTCACATTGAAGAAATGTTTGAATTAAATAAGACTTTATGGGGGAGTAACATTAGGCCATCTCCAGTGGAGCTGGCCGGGGTCGGGGGTGGGGAGGGAAGCCGTCTCCAGCGGCTGGGGGCTCGGGACGGGGTGGGAACCGGGGCGGGGCCGGAGCTCGCGCGAGCCCTGGCCGCGGACCGAGGCTCGTGTGGGCTAGAGGAAGAAGAAGAGGACCTTCTGCATTTAATTTTAAAGAATAATTAATAAACTTGAAAAATATACTAATTGATTTATTTCCATTATTAATATCGGTAATTATCATGTAATTATGGTTTAAACAATTTTATTCATCACACCTTCTTCTTCTTCTTCATCACGTCTTCTTCTTCATCACGATTACTCTTCGTGATTCTCCTCTCAAATCATGTTCCTGTGTAAGTTTCTTGCCTTAATTTCACGAAATTGCTGCAGATTTCAGAAATTGTTGTTCGGCTGTTCTTCCCATGTGCTTAAGCTGCTGCTCTTCCGTTGAATTCTGCTGGTTTTGTTGTTATATTAAGTGATTAAGTGTGGTATTAGTTGGTAGTTGTTTTACTTTGGTGAGATTTGATTAATTGGTGGATTTCATAGTTAGGATTATACGGCTATTCTCCTTTTTTCTACTACTGCACCTGAAGTGGCGTGGGGAAGATGAGTAATTCGCATACTCAACCCCCTGGTTCTTGCCCCGATCAAATTAACCCCCGTAATTTCAATTTTGGGAAAGATTAAACCAACCAGCAGTCTCTTTGTAGAACTCAGGCCGTTCTCCGATCCCAGGCCACCGCTGATATGGGATTTGGGTGGGGGGTGGGAATGGGTTTTGGTTTTTTTTTAAATAATAATTATTTATTAATTATATATAACTTTATTATTTTAATAAATATTAAATATATTATTACTATTAGATAAATTTTAGTTTTGAAAAAAATATGTTTTTTAATTTTTTGTCGGATTTATATTAAAGTATTATTTAATATTATTTATAAAATCAAATTAGTTAAATATATATGTAAATATAATAAGTAAAATCTCCAAATTGGTCCGCCCGTGTCTTATTCGAGCCAAATTTGAAATTGGACAACAATGTGGACTAAAATCGTTAGTAAATTTGAAGATGTGGGGCTATTTTGTCAACCTGAAATATTATAGGGTATAATTGTAATTCAACATAAATAATTGCATCAATTTTACAATAAGACTTAACTGTCACGCCACCACTTAACGGTGGTTACAGCGATACGAAATGTGAATGGATTTGTTAAATTATGGTACCAAATGTGTCGGCCTGAATTTTTATGGTACCACAAGTGATAATCGATATAAAATTTGGTAACACAAGTGCAATTCTCTCAAAAAAACCTACTCAATCGCTGTCATTGAAGCTATAAATTGTAACGAAAATAGAAATTGAAAATATTTTTTTGTCTCCATTCAAATTTAATTGAATTAATAAATCCCTTTGATTTTAATTTTATATGAAATTAATTTGATGATTACAGCGATGGAACATAAATTTCTATGATTTTTCTATAATTTTTCATCAAGTTAGGGATGGTGTAAAAATGATGAAGACTTATGAGAATAAATTCTTAATTAAGTTTGAATGAGCATTATATTTATCTTCCACGAATACATGAATTTTAGTTTTAAAGAAATAAGAATTTATTAAATTGTGGTTAAAACAGTATTTTAATTAATAACCGGTTTTATAATTTTTTTTAAAACCAAAATATTTTTGTTAGATAAAATTGTCTTTAACATATTCCTATCAATTTTGATTTTAGATAAATAATCATTACATTTAAATGGGGCTATATCCGTCATTTACTTTATAACTTATTTTTGTATATATTTTTAAATTAAAATAAGAGAAAGGGTAAATTAGACAAATCAAATTTTAACTAAAGTCAATTGTTATTAAATATATTTGACCAAGTTACTCTTTAACAACCAAGATCTACCTGTAGAAAATGAATGGCCAGATCAGCCTTCCCTCACGTAACTGGCCCGCACATTAGAAAAATTGATATTATTGAATGATCAACTCATCTAAAAGTTTAAGCATAACGGATGGTATATAGAATTGGATGGCGAAAAAATTCGAACACATGACATTTTAAGATCTAAACTATGATATCACGTGGAATGACCTAACTCACTTTTAGAGAGAAGAGTCATTCAATATTTGTTTCTCTATGACTCAGCGTATCATATGCGGACCTTGACCATTGGCTTGGCAGCTTCTTAATTTGTTTCCGTTATAGAGTGCCACGCACGAAACTGGCGAGCATTAATTTCAATAGACAATAAGCATGATATCCTAACCATTCTATTCAAATTTCCCTAAGTCAACTGAAGTTCTAATCCTCCAAATCCTATTATACAACACACATGTGTATATAACCTGTGGCGAATTCATGTTTTCTACTAGGAGATATGTTCACGTAATATGTGAATATTGAATAATGTTCGTTTTCGATAGTGTATCAAGAGAGATATAAGTAAGCGTAAAATCTAAATAATCCTGGAATACAAGAAAATACTTACCTAGTCAAATATATATATATATATATATATATATATATATATATAAAATAATTTCAAATATGAGGGAGAATGGGATATTAGGCCATCTCCAGCCGAATGGGGATGGCAATAGGGGGTCGTCGGCTGGAGATGGAAATTTTTTTCGGAGGGCAAGGTAGGGGGAAGGGCATTGTGGGGGGTCACTTAGGCAGACAGGGGGGTCACACCTTTTTTTTTTAGTTTTAATTTAAAAAAAAATTAAATTATATTAATTATACATATATGTGTGTAAAAAAATTAATTGATCAAATTTTTTTTTAAAAAAAAATAAAACATATATATGTGTGTAAAAATCCTTAAAAAATTTGTAAAACTTGTGTTAAAAAATGGTCAATTGGTCACATTTTTTTTTAATAAATTAAAATATATATGTGTGTGTGTGAAAAAATTGGGTGTATTTTGATGAACTACGACTTAGTTTAAAAAAAAAATACGACTTAATTAAACTTAATATTATTGCAACTTAATTTAAAAACACAATTTAAAGATCAATTAAACAACTTAACATTTACGATTACAAAGAAACACATAATTCAAAAATGGCCCGTGTGTTGCCCCACAAATGTTAGACTAAATTTTTTTTCAATTGACTATTGACTTCTTTATTTCGTTTGTTGTCACGACGCATCATATATGATTCCAAGTCAATGTCGCATCATATAAAAAATAAGACTTACTTAGACTTATTATTATTATTATTATTATTATGTGAGAGTGGGGAAAATTTTGCTTGCCTCCCCCATCGGCTGGAGATGGCCTAAATGTATTGAATTGTTAGTTCAGTTGGAGATGACAGACTAGGGAAGGCAGACAAACAGGAAGGAAGGCAGGCAGGCAAGAGGGGCAGTTGCCTACTTCGGCTGGAGATGGCCTTAATTATAGTTGTTTAGGTCGTTTCTTAGGTAATTGCATTATTCGACCCATTTGTTTCTACATTTGCTTGAATTATGGATTTTCATAAATTTTAGTTTTATTGATACTCAGAAAAAAAAATTATGCTTATATATATACACACACAAATATAGTTTTCATATATTCAAATTTCTAACCCTCAAATATGGATCACATGTCCCTAGAAAAATACTCTTGCAAATGACCTAATCTATTAATTTGCAAATTCTCCTTGCAGTTGTAGGTCCACTATATACATTTGAAATGAATTTCAAATTGATATTGTTTAACTAATATAAATATTGTTGTAACAATATTATAACTCCTACCGTCCAACAATTTTGCTCATTTTTTGTTTAATGCATATTTTTAAATGAAATTTAATCATTGATGAATAGTGGTATCGTATTATTAGTTTATACTCCATCTGTGATCTTATTTTTGCTCCTATTTTCTCTAAAGGATGTTTCAAAACAATACTCTCTTTCTTAAAATAGATTTATTTTTCTCAAAATACCCTCTTACAAAAAGTAATGATTTGACACAACTGATTTTCTACCACTACTTCTAAGAATATAAATCTAAAAATAGCTAAAAGTTTTTCTTTATTTTTTTAACTAATTTATGCAAGACACATGGCGGACTAGCCTGACTCAGTAAGAGTGTAAGACTGGAATTCGGCCCATTAAACTTGCGAGTACTTCCTAGTCATTTCACCGGGCTTAATTTGAAACCTTATTTGCTTTTATTTCTTTAATTTTCAACAAATAAAGGAAAGATTAAGTGTTATTTTCTTCTTTTATTGTACTTAAGGGAATAGAAATTAGGAAAATAAATAAACTAATTTTATCATATCATACCAAAACTAATTTCATAAATTATAATTTTTTTTTGTTTAACTTTAGGATGAAATAAATCTAAATCATCCATTGAAGAGGCAACTAGTTTAAATAATTCATAGACTCACTTGTATTGCAGTGTTATAAAATTGGACTGGACCGACTCGTTCACAGGGCCGGCCTGACATATTACAGGGCCCTAGGCGATATTTAAAATCGGGGCCCTTTTTTACAAATTAGCTAATACTTTTTAGTTTCAATTGTAATAAATTTTTATGACATTTCATTCTTAAACTTTCTCTTAACAAATATATATGTTGAAAATTCAAGTATCGTGAATATAGTTATATAACAAATGTAAGTTAACAAATATATTTTTTTACTTGTCAGAATCAGTAAATAGATTGAATATGAAAGTATAATATTTCTGCTCACACTACTATCTTAGGCAGGGGAGTGCAAATGGTAAAATCGAACCGAACCATACCAAATTTCATTATACTGGTTGGTTCGGTATTTTGAAATCTCGTACCGTTTGCCAAACAAAAAATTTCGGTTTAGTTCAGTAAATTACAGATTCAGTACGGTTCAATTAAATTCTGTACAAAATAACCGAAAAATTATTGAATAAAAAATAATTTGTCGCTTCCTACCACTCTAACCACTAACCATCCAATGAAGTTGAATAGAAATTATAAAGAATACATCAGAGACCCCCTAGCCTCAGTCCCCTCTCCAAAAATTACTTTAGCATCATTCAACTTATTTTTTAAATGCAATTAGAACCCAATTTATTAAGAGAAAAATCAGAAAAAGAATAAAATTGGGCATTTAGAATTTGGACTGTACCTCTGTAAATTACAAACCTGGGCCGAGAGAGAGATGGTGGAGGCGCGATGGGGGTAGGTGGTGCGGCGGCGAGGTGGGATTTTGAATTGAAGGAGGAGAAGATTTGGGTTTTGCCCTAGGGCAGTCCGTAGAAGAAGCGAGAAGAGTGAAGTATAGCTTGGATTGGAAATCTGGAACGCTGTCTTTACCGTTTACGAATTGGGATTAAAAAAAAAAATGGGTATACCGGTTCGGTTCGGTTCGGTTCGGTTTGGTAAGGTAAGGTAAATCTACCGATAATACCGAAAATCGAAATTTATAATGGTTCGGTAATGAAGCTCATTCCGTTTACTGAACCGAGATTTCAGTTCGGTATACAGTTTACCGGATCGTGCACAACACTAATATTAGGGGGATTATTATCGTTGCATTCAATATAATTGAACCGTACCAATTTTTTGTATCTAGTCTGACGCGGTAATTTCAAAATTTGTACAGTACATCAAACCGAACTATTTGGTTCGATTATCAAACGGTTCAGTCCGCTACAAAAAAACCGAGACGTGTATGTAGTTTGAGTATTCTTTGTAATAAATTAATATTAAAAATTATAGATTGACTCAAAATCGTTGAATCTAAGTTACATCAAATTCTAAATTTTATTTATTAATGCAAAACAACAATATTATAATATATATTTTTTCAAAATACTAAGACACAATAAAACAAAAACACTTGTATTATCAATTAGCATATTCTCCCTCCGTTTTTTTATTCGCTTTGGAGGATTGAACACGGATTAATAATTATAATAAATAGCCACTTTTTTAAGTAAAAGTCCCAAAACACCCCTTTAATCAAATAATCATAGCATTAATAAGAAGGGTAAAATTTGTATAAAAAATTAATTATACATTGAAATTCTAAAACGATAAATAAAAAAAAACGGATGAAGTAATCTTTATTATTTGACACCAATAATATGAAATAATCATTTTTACATAAATTAGATCAACAAAGCTTA
This sequence comes from Penstemon davidsonii, assembly GCA_034814905.1. Taxonomy (NCBI): domain Eukaryota; kingdom Viridiplantae; phylum Streptophyta; class Magnoliopsida; order Lamiales; family Plantaginaceae; genus Penstemon; species Penstemon davidsonii. The sequence continues at coordinate 29,817,544 of JAYDYQ010002533.1, read as the reverse complement.
CATAACAAACACAAGGAGAATTTCAATAGAATGTGTAATGTTAATCGAAAAGTTAATTTGATAGGTTAAATCTATTTTAATGTCGCGCTACGATCATTGTCCAACGCATCTTAACCAATACATGATGCATTAATGTTAATATAATATGATGCAGGTAAAGGGGGGCAGACATAGCATAATTATATAGTCCATAAATATATTTAAGACATTCTTTTTGCATATACATGGTTCTAGATTATGAAGTAAAACATTCTAGACAAGTATATATGAAAAGTCTCTAGAGCATCCGTTTTAGCCACTAGATCAAGTTGATTTTCACCGTCTGTTTAAGAATGTGGTTATATAAATAGGGCAAGACCTTATTTGAAAATTTTCATTCTTACATCTTATTTGACAAAAAAAAAAATTTATCAAGTAGAAAAAAACTGAGATACATTTACATTAACAAAAAAAATAATTGAGGCCCCTCTATAGTCGGGGCCCTAGGCGAGGGCCTAAATTGCCTAGCTTTAGAGCCGGCCCTGCTCGTTCAGCAGTTTAACCATTAACATACCGTCAATTCGGTTTGACTAACTCCTCAAAATCAATTGCCCCAAATGAATAATGCACATATTTTCGTACTGCATGCCAATTTTCTTTGCATTTTGAGGGTAATAATGTCAAAATGTTTACCTTGGTATAAGAATCTTAGGACTTTCAGAGTGATGTATGGAAGTACTGAAAATTTACAAGTATAAGAATATTCAAATTTAACTCCAAAAGAAAAACGTTAGCTTAATTATGTTAAAAACGTTTCCTTCTTATCTAGCCTGTATAGTTCAAATTTAAGAATATTCAAATTTACAAGTCAAGTTCAAGTCGCTACTTTTATTCATCGTTCTTATCTGAAATCAAAAGATTGTAGCGGGGTGAGTGTATCAGGTTAGAAGTTTTTATGGTCGGAGGATATGAGTGGACATCTTATTTTACCCCAAGACTCTGTTTTGTAGGGATTTCAAGTCCCTATAACTATTTTTGTAAACTTTGCTACTTGTTTTGTAGCCAAAAGCATAAAAAGATTTGGCCCGACACAACTACAAGCCCCGACATAAAATGGATTACAAGATACTACAATAATCTTTGCCCTGAAGATAAAATTGTAAGAGCAAGTTAGTCATCTCGCTAAAAGACAAGGACACAAATATTCGGGGCTCCCAGAAGATAATTATGGATCAAAGTGAAAACAAGAACGATGTGGCTTTTGTAACATACATGGTTCTCATTTTAGGAAACTAATATGCATACCATAACTGGCTAGTATTAATGCTATCTTTCCATCATAAAAAACGCTTCCCTCCAAACTAAAAAATCATTCATATATAGCCTCAGAGCAATATATAACCAAATAATCTCCATAATCAAAATCTCAGAATTTGAACATCAGCTTAGAATTAAAAGTGTCTCACAAGAAAAACAAGAAGGCTTATGCTTATTCTGGGGAAAATGCAAGATACTCCCCTGTGTTACGTTAAACCTTGTGAAATTTTTATTGCGCCAAACTTCCTTGTACTTTCAAAAACCCTGCAAAAAACATCCAATTTATAAAAAATAGGTCGTTTTGGATCGAGATATTTCAAGAAATAATTTTAAAAATATTTCACGTGAAGTTGTAGGGACCAACTTGAAATAGGTTTCTTCAAACAAATATGTCGATCCAAAACGACCTATTTTTTGTAAATAGATTGTTTTTTGCAGGGTTTTAAAAGTACAACGAAGTTTAACACAATAAAAATTTCACAGAATAATTTCTTGCAGGTTTAACAAAACACATGGGAGTATTTTGCATTAACCCCGCTTATTCTCAACTAGTATTTATTTGGCTTTGGCACCTTGACATACAAGTCACGTCAGACTCTGTAGGAGAGAGATCTTCAACACCGATACGATTAATAAGGCCTGTTAGAGCCATCACCACCTTGTATATATGAAGATCATCGAAGAAGTTATATAATTAGCAAAATGTTGTCTTAATTGTTAACATTTCTTTTTGCAATGCAAAATTGGTTTTCTATATCTTGATTTGTTAGATTCTATATACGTGTATTTTAATTAGAGCATAAACTATTTTAATTGACTCACATTAAACTAATCGTCACAAGCAATATCCATTACAATTCTTTGGAACTTCTCAAGTATGCTAATGATGATTACGAAAATTATACTTTAAAATTATCCTAGAATACGGCCATATTATACATAACAATTTTCTAATATCGATATAATCTCTACTATTATAAAATTAAGTACGAGTAAGGAGTGAGTTTTTTAATATTTTTGTGCGGATTAAAATACCCTGACAAACATGTAAAAGTATTTGATGATGTATAATTATATAGACATGAAGTCTTATTATATTAATCGAGAGAATTGCACTTGTGGTATCAAACTTTATATCAAATGTCACTTGTGGTACCATAAAAATTCAGGTCGACACATTTGGTATCATAATTTAACAAATTCACTCATATTTGGTACCGCTGTTAAAAATCACCGTTAAGTGATGACGTAGCAGTTAAGTCTTATTGCAAAATTGATGTCATTACTTATGTTGACTGATAATTCTACCCCATAATATTTCAGGTTGGAAAAATAACTTCACATCTTCAAATTTATTGACGATTTTAGTCCACATTGATGCCCAATTTCAAAATTTGCTAGAATAAGACACGTGGAGCAATTTGAAGATTTTACTTATTATATTTACATATTTATTTAACTAATTTAATTTTATAAACAATATTAATAAATTAAATAATACTTTAATATAAATCTGACAGAAAAATAGAAAAAACTATTTTTTTTAAAATCTAAAATTTATATAATAGCATTAATATATTTAATATTTATTAAAATAATAAAATTATATATTATTAATAAAGAACCCCCCAAATCTCAGGCCACCATAGTCTGGGTTCCGTAGGAAAATGCAATCTTTTTCGGAGAAATTGGGTTGTAAAATGGAGAAACGTGATGAGGGTGAGGTTGAAGAATTTTGTAATGGAGAAATGTGATGAGGGTGAGGTTGAAGAATTTTACAACCCAATTATCTCCTACATTAACTCCTAAAATATAGAAATTATCTCTTACATCAACTTTTATAATTTCAATCTTCTTCTCATATAACACATACAAATGAACCGTAAGAAATAAAAAAAAAAAACTACTACTAATTTAAATAGCTCCTAAAATATATATGTAAAATTATTATAATTTAACATCAATATGTTTTTAGTAAATAAAATGTTGTTTGTATCATTTAAATATTTAGTAAAATATAAGTTACTAACACTCATCCGTAAACAAAAAATTAAAATTAAATTCTCTTAAATATCATTTTGCTACAAAAAAAATAAAATAAAATAGAATCACATCTTACTTGTGAAATACCAAAAAAGGCTCATGACATAGCTGAGTACATAATTTTTATTTGGCTAGAGAAACAAACTATAAAGAATATCGAGACATGCATTACCTCGAATTTTCATGGAATTCTTTTCTTGGAACAGAGGTGAAATCAGTGAAAAAAACGGATGAAATTGATGAAAACGATAAAATTCGGGTGAGTGTAATTGGTGAACACTGGTAATGTTGGTGAAAAGATAAATGAAAATGCTGAAAAAGAGCACAAAAAATTGGAAAAAACATGTGAAATAGAAGAAACTTCAGAGAAAATGCATAAAAAATGGAAGAAACAAGCGAACGGTGAAAACAGTCAAAAATGGGTGAAATCGGTAAAAAATAAAAAGGTGATAAAATCAGTGAAAAAAGGTAAGTCGGCGAAAACTTGTGAAATCGATGAAAATTCTGATGAAATTGATGAAAAACATATGAAATAAGTGAAAAACGTGTGAAATATGTGAAAACAAATTAAATTGGTATAAATGAGTAGAATCAATAAAAGAAGAGTTTAACCGCAAAAAAAAAAGGTAAAACTGGTAGAAAAATAATTTAAACTGGAAAAAATAAAAGAAATTGACAAAAGAGAAAACACAATGAAAATATATTATAACCGATGAAAACAACGATTAAAAGGGAATAATAATAATAATAATATATATTAAACCGGTAAAAAATAAAAGAAAGCGGCAAAAAGACGGGTTAAACCTGTGAAAACAGATTAACCTTGTGAAAACGGATTAAACTAATGAATTAAAAAAATCGACTTAGATAGGTAAAAAAAAATGCATTTCAAATAACAGGTTAAGAGAAAATTTAAAATATACTTTAAAATGGAGTCAAATCCATTTCATCAAAACGTAGAATTTCATTATTTCAAATTCATTCGGTCCAAATCCACCCTTCCAAATTGACACTTAGTATATACATCAATATAATTGTCTTTATTTTATCATTGCGATAATAAAAACTTATCGTATTTGACAAATACGAAACAAATGATATTAATTGTTATATTTTGCTGTAATGAAAAGTATTTTAATACTTTATTTAATATTTTTTTACTGGTTAAATATAAATTTAAAGACATTCAATGATGTGTAGCCCTTAAAAAAAAATAGAGCTTTTAAAATGAAAACTATTATTATGGAATGAAATAAATAATTTTTCTATGATCTTATTTTAGAACAAATTTACAAGATCTCAATGACTAAATTACTAATCATTTTCTATTTGATTACAATAAGTTAAAGCCATCATTTTTTTATAAAATAATAATTTTAATAAAAAAAATCTTAAAATATAAATTAAATATCAATCATTTATTCGTGCTATTTAATGACATAATAAAGTTAATTTTTATATAATTCTTAAAATTTATCCATGAAATTAATTAACATGCAACGAACGTTCACTTTTCTAATTTTAAAACATGTACATGACATGTGGACTATAATTCAATTTTCACAAATAGATCTTAATCTTTTCTAAATCTTTCTTCAGTTAGATCTTTCTTAGAAGCTCTTATTACAAATATGCAAATTATGGATAATTAAAGTACTTATCCAAAGTTTCACTATCTTCATTTTCTCCTACTTATCAAAGATAGAAGTTACAAATGTGTTAATGCCAATTTACCCGATGTGATATGCATAATGCTCAATTTACTTTTTTGTGATTAGAAAAAGAACACCTTACCCCCTTGTGAAAATTTTAAAGAAGCAATTTACCTTCTTCCAACGGAGAATGTAACACACTTGCCAATATTGAGAGTGGGAATGGAAAATGTTGCATAAAAACACATGCAAAAGTACCTTTAAGGGGTAAAATGTCACATTTATCATAACACAAGCGGAAAAATTGCAACATTTATCATAACATGGGGGGGGGGGGGGGGGGGGGGGGTAAAGTGCCACATTTATAAGTTGGATGAGTCAAAATATAGTATATAAGAGAGTTAGTTTTGTCAATCCGTAATTTATTTAAAGTTAAAAAATGTCAGGGATGCAGTGTGAAACTTTTTATAAAATTATAAGGGATAAATTAAGTGCTCTTTTTAAAATCACAATGGGGTAAATTGAACATTGTGCATATCAAATGGGTAAATTGCCATTACCTAGGTTAAAAAACCACATTTGATTTGGATTTTGGAATAGAGACCCAAAATTCGTGGTACGTAAGTACTGGGCATGTCAATTGAGGTAAACTACATGGAAAATCATAAAGATCAAGCCCAACTACTAATTAGTTAATAAATTTGCCATCATGACTAATTTTAGGCAGAACATCTAATGCATGGACTGGCATAAAAAACAGATAATACATAGTAAACTGGATCGTATTTACCTCTTTGCCGTGGCAGCAATTACGGAAGATTTGGGCAGCCACTGATAATGGAGTTGCAAACAGACGGAAGGTTTAAAGGCAAATTGATTAGCTTTGGGCAATCATCAAGCCTGAAAGTTTTGAGATTCGGCATGGAGACAATGTCGCTTGTTGGGTTCTTCCACTCAACCAACTCTACCATTTCATGTAATTCCAAAAGCTCCAGCTGAGGGAAACTCATCGTGACGTTTCTAACGCCGTAGAAATCATAATCGACAGTTTTCAAACTATCCATTTTTCCAATACAAAGAGATTTGAGGAGTGGAAGACTCCCAAAACATGGGAGGATTTTACAGTAACTAAGGCCGTGTAAGTGAATTGTTGTGAATTTGAATTGCGAATCACTTAGCCAATTGGGACAACTGATGCCGCCGTAATTCTTGATTGTCAGCTCTTTCAGATTTTTATGAGGTTCAAGGTATGAAAACACATGAGCTTGTTGATTCTGAGCGTCTAAGTCTAGTCTATATCCCAGCTCTTGCCATAGCAAACAAAGCTCGTTCAGATATGGTTTCATACGCAATTGAGCCTTAACTGCGTCCCCTACTTTTGATACATTATCAAGATATTTGATAGTGAGTGATCCTCTAAGGGAATTCATGTTAGCCAGATTCACAATGTTGGTGTCCCCCTCACCTTTTTTGAGTTTTCGCACAAAAAATGCAGATAGAGTTTGAAGGTTGGTTAATTTTCCAAATTCAAGTGGCAGGTACTCTAGATTGCCATTTATGTCAAAATAAAGATGTCTTAGGTTGGAAAGGTTTGTCATTCCCCTCGGCATACTACTAAGATCAGGATTTTTGAGGAGCTTAAGAGTTTGCAAGGCCAAAAGTTTACTTATGGAATTTGGTAGACGTTTGATGGCATTTTCAGATAGGTTAAGGTAGCGAAGATATATCAAATGGTCAAATGATTCTGGAAGGTCGCTAAGACCAATATTGGTTAAAGCCAACGTCCTCAGAAATTTCAAGTTGGAGAATAGTTCTTGATCTATTGATCCTCTTGCAACACCATTTTTACTCATCACCAAAAAGGTTCGTAGTCTGTCATTTTTTTTGGAAGCTTTCAACTCTGCTAATTGCACATGGTTGTGATGCAAAGACAAATGACAAGCATTTCCAAATAATGGATAAATGTCATGTTTCACTTGGGTGCATGTATCTGTAGAAACCATTCGTGCTAAGTCATGAATGAGGTCGTGCATTTTGTAAATTGTCTGGTCCAAAGAATTCTTACCTAGTAGGAAAAAAGAGCTCAAGTGTAGATCATTGAAATAACCATTCCCAATGTCTTCAGGTCTCATTTCTCCTATAGGTTGAATAAAACCTTCTGCCATCCATAAGAGGACCAAGTCCTCCACATCAAACTCGTGGTTTTGAGGAAAAATAGAGCAATAAGCAAAGCACTTTTGCAAATTTGGAGGAAGATGTAGATAGCTCAGCATTAGAGAAGGGTATATACCATTTTGAACTTGTGGCAAGTCCCATAACTCACTTTCCAAAATCGAATACCACTCATATAATTCGGTAGTCTGACGATGCAACACACCTCCAATCATCCTAGCTGCTAAAGGCAAGCCTTTGCACTTCTTTGCTATGTCTCTACCCAAAGATTCTAAATCTCCGTTGATGGCGGCCTCCTTTTTGTAGAAAGCTCTGTGCTTCATCAAACTCCAACAATCATCGTCAGACAAAGTCTGCAGATTGTAGGCTTCGACAGATCCAACAATTCTTGAAACTCTTATACTCCGAGTGGTCACAATAATTTTGCTTCCTTTGCATCCAGACCTAAACGGTGAAAATAAGAGTTCCCATTCATCATCATTCTCGCTCCAATAGTCGTCTAGGACTAGCAAGAGTTTTTTCTTACTGCTAGCTAGTATTTTCTGAAGCCTAAGCTGAAGTGAGTTAAAGTCCGACAATGTACAAGATTTCTTTGTCACAGACTCGATCACTTCCTTAGTGATCTTCATCACATCCAAATCCTTAGAAACAGAAATCCATATTTTCAGTTCAAAATCCCTGCACACATCTCTATCATTATAAACAAGTCGAGCGAGTGTTGTCTTGCCTACTCCACCCATCCCAGCAAGTGGGATTATAGACACGTTATCGTTACCCAGCTCGCCTAGCAATTTGATGATATTATTTTTGTCGTTTTGCCTTCCGACAATAGCTCCTTCATCAACTAGTAAACTAGTCATGTTAACATAAGTACTAGCACTCGAGTACTGAGATCTCTCGTTAAGAAAATTCAAATCTACCTTCTCAATCAACATAAGACTTTCCATTTCATTAGCAAGGTCTTGTAGATTCTTTTGCATTTTACTTATCTCATGGGGTAAATCCAATTGAAAAGATGAAAGAATCATGTTACGCACCTGATCAGCTTCTTGGTGGGCAGTGAGCGAGTGTAATTTGGTGTGGTTATAAGTGGAGATATGCAAGGAGATGTGATCGAGAAGAGCATCGGCATCATAAGAAAGCTTTTTTAGATCTTCATACCATATCTGCCAGGCCTTGGAGAAGCAGCTCAATTTGCTGCTGCTCTCCACACGATTTACAAGGTCCTCAATTTTCAAGAAAGTTCTTTGCAACTTTCGTAGCTCATCCTCAACACCCCATATGACGCTTACCTCTCTCCAGGCCAAAGATCCAATAGTCGCAAATCTTTCCAAGGTAAATTGCAGGACTGCTGACCCGAGTCCGGTTTGGAAGCCGGAGACGATTGAAGAGCCAGCCATTTAAAACTAATAATAATAATATGTGAACTGAATAGAAACACACTAGGTAGCAAGTTTTTTTTTTTTTTTCACTCAGGCACTACCACTTGTCTGTCTTCGATCCCCTGCCCAAAAAGATAGACCGCGTATATTAATTAATTCTCTTGTACTATCAAGGAAAATTGGCACGAAACTGCTATCCAGTTTGCTTGCAATTTGCAAGTTGTACTGAAACTTATCTTTCTACAACTACAAGTCTACAACCACGACTTACCAACTCTTCAGTTCCCATGATGTCACTTTTGCCTTGACCATGTCAAAATAAATCAACAAAGAGCGAGTAATTAGATAATTACGGCTGAAGCGTTGCCTAGCTAAATGCTAATGACATGGCCCGCGTTACTAATATTTAACGGGACTCCTTAGCAGGACTGCTGACCAGAGACTGGCCGGTTTGGAAGCCGAAAACGATTGAAGAGCCAGCCATTTAGAATCAAAGGGTTGATATATCTCTAGAATGTTTTTTGATTTTCCTTTCTTCACTCCGGTATTAGTATGAGTATATTATATCCCTCCATTTGTTGACCATTATATATTACAACTTTGCCAAGAGAAAAAGATAAACCGCGTGTACATATGGACGAAGAATCTTTGAACTTTGAAGATTGAGTGTTATATATTGAGATTAAATGTCTCGCGTTGGTTGAAAACAATAGTTAAGTCCGCCTTATAAGGTCTTGAACAATCCTCACCTTACAAGCTAGCTTTTGAGGTTGAGGTAGGTCCAAGTCGTGTAAGTGGACTTATCTCAATCCATGTGGTGAATTTTAATAAGTGTCTTGTTTATAAATTAAAAGTTTAATTGAACTATACACATGTTTAACATGTGGCAAATTTATTTATAACTTCACTTATTTTTTACTGTTGATGAATCGAAGGATTTGAAAACACTGCAATGGAAGACGGATCCGGATATTTTAATCGGATCTCAAATATCCACCAGACTCGAATTTGATCTTATTTTTTAAGAGTCCATCCGAACTTGGAGCGGGATCCGAATACAGTGATCATCAGTCGGATTCGAATCCGAGTTCACCCCGATCTTGTCCAAATTCGATCCATTGACAACTCTACATATAAATATCAATGTTTTGAATAAGGTTTAATCATTTTATTCAAGTTCAACAATAAAATTTAATTATAATCATCTCCTACTAACTTTAATTATTCATGTAGTAACCTATCCCTATTTTACCAATGTACTCAATGTAAAATTAAAAATCATACAAGAATATTTTAGTCCACACAAAAAAAATTAAGAAACACACAACATTTTTCATACTTTTATAATAGTAGAAATAGAGATGTGTACAATGTCATAATCAAATTACATTTAAGGTTTTTTTAGATGATAATTACATCATCATTACATTTAAATATATCCAACAATACATCATCATTACATCAAGTTACTGTGTCTCACCCTACATTTAAGGTAACTAGAAAAGTGCATATACGTTTTACATGTCTAATTAATTTCATAGGTAAATCTTTTTGTATATTAAAGTAAAATTAACTTTATTATGTTATAAAATATCACATGTAAATGATTGATATTCAATTTATTGGACTCAATAGAATTGAAATCTCTAGTTTAGATCTTTTGCATTATTTGATAACAAAATATAATTAATGAAATCCTATATTTTGATGAAATAGATTTGGGTCAATTTTTAAGTAGATCTCAAATTCTTTCACCTGTCATTTGAATTGCATTTCTTCACTTACCTAAGTTATTTTTCACCTATTTAATTCATTAGTTTAATCGTATTTTCACCAGATTAACCATTTTTTTGCCTATTTTTATTCTAGTATTGTTTTTAACCGATTTTTCCATTTTTATCTGTTATAACATATTTTTATTGTTTTCTCATTTTTCATCAACTTTTTTTTTCTGTTTTAAACAATTTTTTTTCCAGTGAAAGGTTTCACCCTATTTTAGTCAGTTAATCTTTTTTCTTACTATTCTACTCGTTTTGATCATTTTATCTTATTTTCACCTATTTCACATGCGTTTTTGTTGCGGATTTTACACACGCAAATAAACGCAAGTGCACGTATCGAACAAGTAATAAAGAGTAAGTATAAGAGTATCGTCTCCACAAGGACTTGACTAATATCTACCAATTTCAATTCCTAATTAACTTTAGTTAATTCCAAATTCAACAGTGTTTTCTGGTTAAAATTAACTAGATGAGTACTTGGATTGAGTTCGAATAATGAGAAGAGAAACCCAGGGTTATAATCCACTATGTTATCTATTGATTGCTCAATTGAGATTTTCATAGTTATTGTGGTGACAAGAGTGCTACCTGATGATTCAAGTATTTTCATTCGTATCTTCCGAATTATGTAAGAACTAATGTATTATCCAAATCGACTCTATTCCTAGGTGATTCGTAAATAAAACAAAGCATTAAACACAAACCTCATGTAACGGATATAAACGCCTTAAGTATATCCCTATCATAAGGGTCGTTTACTATTCAATTTCTATCTAATCCCAATCTGACGATCTCCCTTTTTCAAGTTCAAATAGGATATTAAATCTAACAACTAGGTGATCAATCAAGTTGCAAGCATAGAGAACGAAATTGAATCAAACACAAGAATTGCCCCTGACTACGAATAATCCAATGAAAATAATCAAAGTAACATAGTTTCATAAAAAATCCTAGATCCTAAAGAATTAATTCATGATAAATATACGAAGAAAAATAATAAAGAAAAACAAATATGAGTTCATGTGGTTTTATAGACAAAACGATGAATCCGAGATAAAAATCTTCAATATTGCGTTCTTCTTGCTTGAGTGATCTTTATGACTTCTCTATTTTCTTCTTCAATCTTTCTCCAAGTAGATCTTTGATGTTCTAGATGTATTCTATGAGAAAAGTATGTTGAAAGCTGATCAAAGATGTGTAATTTCGTGACCTAGAAGTCCTTAAATAGATCTACCAAGTTGAGGCCTAGTAGGAGACTTTGGGTCCAAGTTTTCTCTTAAAATCCCGCTGAAAATCGCGCCAGCTTTGCGCAACAATTTTGCAAGTGACGTAACTTTCAGCTCCGAACTCCAAATCAAGATCCGTAAAGTCTGTGGTGTAGCTAACTCATTCCTCTAAATTATAGTCGAACTTCAGATCAATTGGAACTTCCTTGAAAGAGTTATGGTCCTCGGAGTGCACAACAACATTTCTGGCAGCTTTTTCCTTCTTCAATGTTGCACTACTTGACTTCGTTGGATCATTTTTTCATCATTCTTCACTTTCAATCATGTCATTAGGTCCACATTAGCTTAGGCCTACAATATGAACACAATATATAGGACAATACCTCAATTCATGCACAAAATAAATAAACCAATGACTCGAACGAACAAAACGCAAAACTAACTAAAATTGCCTAAGATTCTACCAAAACTCGAATAAAAGTAAATCAACAAGTAAAAAAAATAGACTAGATAACACTGTTTTCACAGAGTTATCAGTTTTCATCAATTTCACCTCAAATTTCATTGATTTCACATGCATATTTTTATCGATTTTACTTGTTTTTTCCACCAATTCACTCATTTTTCAATGTTTCAACAGTTTCATCCATTCTTTCACGAATTTTACCCGAATTTTCATCAATTTCTAAAATATTTACTAATTTCACGGGCACTACTTTTATCGATTTCACCCATTTTTTCACCAACTTCAGAAGTGTTCATCAATTTTATATGTTTTCGTTGATTTCATAGATTTTTTTTTTATCGATTTCACCCATTTTTCACGAAAAAAATTTCATCAAAATTCGAGGTTATTAACGTCTTGATATTCTTGTATACATTTTGCTTCTCTAGCCAAATAAAAATTACGTGTTTAGTTACGTCATATGCATATTTTGTTCATTCATAGGTAAGATGTATTCTAATTTTATTTTGGTAGTAGAATGATATTTAAAAGAATTTGATATTTTAATTTTTTTATAAATATAAATTATTAACATTTTTCTACTGGCTTCACCCTTTTTTTGTTGGTTAAACTCGTTTCTTACTGATTTCATCCATTTTTATATCAGTTTAACCTATTTTCACCTAATTCACATGTTTTTCATTGATTTCACATGCTTTTTCACCAGTTACACCAGAATTTTCATCGATCTCACATGCATATTTTTACTCATTTTACATTGATTTAACTCTTTCACCAATTTCATCCATTTTTTTCACGAATTTACGTACTTAGGTAAGTAATAAGCATATTTTATTCAACCTCATAGGTAAGATGCGATTCTAATTTTTTTTGGGTATAATAAAATGATATTTAAGAGAATTTGATATTAAGTTTTTCTAGATGACTGTTTATGACTACTTAAATACGTATTGATGTTAAATAATTATTTTACATATATATTTTAGGAGTTATTTAAAATAATAATATTATTTATTTATTTATGATTCTCTTTGATGTGTTATAGGAAAATAAAATTGAAATTATAAAAGTTATGTAAGAGATAATTTCTAATTTTTAGGATTTTAAATATATTTTAGGAGCTATTAAAAATAACAATATTTATTTTATGTGTTATAGAAGAAGAAAATTGAAATTATAAAAATTATGTAAGAAATAATTTTAGGATTTAATGTAGGAGATATATATAATAAGACTTCTTGTCAATTACGATTAAATTAAGTATCATTTTACAACTTAAATAAGGATATTTTAGTCCCAACAAAAAAGTTAAGACACATTCCTATTTTTATAATAGTAGTAGAGACTAGAGAGAGAAAAGTAGACAGCATATGAAAAAAATACAAATTCCCTCGCACAAAAGTCCATCACCTGGATAATCAGATCTTTAATTTGGGACAATCTTTAACCATGGGACATTTGACTGTAGATGGAATTCCCCCCTCAGGCAAACAAGGGAGCTCGGGGCAGTTGATTATCTCCAAAATTTCAAGGGACTCCAAATTTGAAAGAGATGGAAGAGAAACAAGATTTGGGCAGTATTTGATCACAAGCTGCACAAGACACGGAAAATCGCCCTTTTCAACTCCCGTCCATTCTTCCAAAACGGACATTCCATCAAAAGATAGTTTCTCCAGCTGAGGAAATGCATTCTGCTGATCTTGGTTACCATGTTTCCTGCAAAAAGAGAAGTCGATATCTACCACCGCGTCCATGTCAAAAAAACTCAGAAACTTGAGTGATGGCAACTCTCCAAAAGATGGCAACTTTTCACAAAATCTGCACCCTGACAAGGTTATGTTGACCATTTGATCGAAAGATGGATCACTGATCCAAGATGGAAATACTCCACCACTGTAAAAGACTATATTTAACTCCTGCAAGCCATCATGAGGTCGAAGATTCTCCAGTATTTCCTCTTCAATTCTAACCACCTCATCATTTTCGAGATCACTCCATAAGAATTCTATTTTTGTAAGGTATTCTTTATCACGTAAACGTGCTTTTCGAGCTTCATCCTTATTCAAGATGTTCTCAAGCTTCAAAATGCAGAGTGATCCTTTCAGTTTATTCATACTCATCAGTTCTATTATACCGTTACCATCTTTTCTGCCAACAACAAATGTCCTCAGACTTTGCAAATTCACCAAATTTCCAATCCCAATTGGTGTTGACTGTAACTGGCGGGCAATGTCAAGTTCTAAATGCTGCAGATTTATCAACTTACAAATGCTTCTGGGTAATCCACAGAGGCTCAGGCAACCCAGGAGCACTAAAGTCTCCAAATTGCACAAGGAACCTATTGACTCGGGCAACCATCTGATGGGTGTCTGGGACATGTCAAGATACACCAATGCCGTAAGATTTTCAACAGAACTCGGTAAGTGCATTACGTTTGTGCAGCTCAAATCTATGAGTGTTAACAACTTTAGCTCCAAGAAAAGACTATTAAGTTTTCTATTTTAGAACCATAAAACTTATGTAACAAAAGTGTTTTTAAATTACTGCAATGTTTGAGAATATTGAACTGAACTTCATCAATCTCCTCAAAAACCAAGGATAAGTGCTCAAGTTTGGCTAAATCTGTGTAATTATCCAAATTGTTTCCATACTTTTGATTTCTGTAGTGAACAGTTCTGTCATTTCCCAATTTATACCTAATTTGATCACTTAAGCGATCATAACCACAAGGTAAAATGAATTCCCGCATAAGTAATCTATCGAAGCACCACATCGCAGTTTCCTCCATTAATTCATGTTTTTCCAGAGGGTTTATTATCCCACCTGCTGCTGCAATCCATGACCAAACCAAGGTGTCCCTTGTAAATTCATAATCAGCAGGAAATAGTGAGCAATAGCGAACACACTCCCCCAGCATGTAGTCTTTTATTTCTGATGCTATGTTCGTTGGCACTGAGTCGGTCTTGTGGGTTATTCTGACTTTTTCTCCTTCCTCAATAACTGTTCCTCCAGAAGAAGAATCTGAGATTTCACTATTGATGTGATGACTTCCCAAAGTATCAATGCTAACCAACTCTGAGGTGATCTGTCATTGAGGTAATTACTGAATTTAGCTAATGAGAGAGTAAATACAAAATATAACAGAACACATGATAATGAACTCATCCAGTACCAAAAAAGGAAAATAAAGAAAGTTGTAAACTGGAGCTGATGTTGTTACCTCATTTTGAACATCATTAAGCATACATTCTTCTTTTTCTATTATCTCTTGAGCAATTGGTCTGTTGAGATCAAGTTGAGTACTATCACTGTCCTCTGCATTATCAATGTGCCCTATTACTTTTGTTTTTCTTGTCCACCGTTCTCGCCGAATTGGAGGTACTAGAATTATTTCAATGATTCCTTGAATTATATCCGGTGATCCTATAATACGGTCCAACTCAACAATGATATAGACACAGACAGACCAACAGCACACATATATACAAGCCATAAGATTACTGTCCAACGGATTCGGAATGAAGTTTACCAAGTCTATTTCACGTCTTTGTGATTTATTAAGAAACAAACCAAGAGTAAATGCAAGAAAATAAGCAGACAGTACAAATATGACACGACGCCTCAATTGCCACCCTACTCTCACCCAGGGGAGCATACTAAACAATACAATGATCAGCCAACCAGATAATTTATATACTAGTGAATTCGCAGGTTCTTCCACCGCTCGGTTCAGCAAAGACACAAAAACAAAAACAAGCATTAACAGACTCCAGACATGCATATGTGCCATTGCAAAGGTGTATTTCGCATTGAGAAGCCATTTCAAATCACTGATTCTGATTCCTTTAGAACTTAGACTTAGAGCTTCACAGAAAACCAAGTAAAGTAAGACCGAAGTATTGGCGTACATAATTAACCTGAAATAAATTTCTTCCACCAGATCATTTGATTTAAATGTACGAGGAATCAGAGAAGTTGATGCAGACGCAAGCAGCCTGAAGGTCGTGGCATTCACTTCTCGCATCCTGTCTTCAGAGGTGAAGAAAATATTGACCATTACAACAAGGGGAATACAGGCAAAAGGCAGGAACGTTAAGATATCTCCCAGCCCTTCTGAGTACAAACATCGGTCAAATACAGGAATAAGACCCACGATCACACAGACAGATTGCGTAACCGGAAATCTGGAAGAGTTGGACCAATATGACATTAATCCTTGAGACTGACGGACACGTTCCATCTCTAAGTACAGTTCTATTCCCCCTTTTTTTTTTTCTTTTTTTTTTTTTCTCTACTTCTCTTCTTCCTACCTAGACTAAATTACAATAAGTCGCGATTCAGATCGAACTGGGAAACAAAAGAAAATCAAGGTGCTCCACGGCAAAGAAGATACAAGAATTGTATATTGTTGACTATGTAGTTTTATGTTTCTTATACGGGTCCCCAACCCCAACTGCCCTCTTTCGTGAAGTCTCCTAATTGGCTAATTCACGATAGAAATTTTGTGAAGAGAAATAAAAAACTACTTCTTATAAAAAGACTTAAAAGGCTAAATCGCATTTATGGTCCCTCTTGTATAAAGTATTTTACATTTATATCACTCTTGTCAAAAAAATTACACTTAAGTCCATCATATATAAAATGTGATACGCCGATCAAATTTAAGGCACTTTTCTAGCCAAATTACATCAATATAATTTGTAACACCCGTCAAGTCAAAATATTATAATACATAAAAACTCTAAAATACCCTTACTAAAAGTCACATGGCTTGCACGTGATTGCGCCAGAAAAGTGTCGAAAAATTGATCAGTGTAACACATTATATATAAGAGAGACTTAAGTGTAAATTATTAGGTAAGAGGAATATAACTGTAAAATACTTTATATTTGGAGGACCATAAGTGTAATTTAGCCAAGACTTAATTTAAATCATTGCTACAATAATTCATTTCATTAAACCCTTCCCACCACCACTAGTTTTATTTGAGGGAATTGCATATTTAATACCAAACTTTTACCCACTTTAAATATTTGGTATCAAATTTAAAAAAAAAAACATATTTAATACTAAAATTGAAGGATTTTTTTTTCACATTTCCTTTTTCCGTCAAATTTTGGGGGCCAAATTTTATGTTCTTTATATGGTTGGAAAGCTCTTCTTAAACCCTAACTCGAGCCTGAACTGGTCCGCTACATAACTGTACCTGATATATATTACTATATATTATTTATATATTATGTATTTAAACCAAAATAAAAATAAAATTATCTATGTTCCACTAAAACCTTTAGTTACATTAAAAATAATCTTAAAAGAAATGCACGAGATATGTTGTTGAACTGACCTGGTAACTAATGGGTCATATCTACAACGTATTAATTTATGCTATCTGATAAGAAAAACCAAAACCCTAATATTTAATCTATTTAATAGCCACCATCTTCTCTATACATCTTCCTCCAATTTTTGTCTTGTCCTCCATTTTTTCAGTATTGGGTTTTTTTCTTCTTTGTCCCATTTTCTATCTTTTTCTATTTTTATTTTTTCCTTTGTTCTAATTTTTACGTTTATATTTGACCATCATATTTCATCTTCTATATCTTTTATACAGTACTTTCGATGAAACAAGTAAAATGTTACATTTTTAATTCATAATGGTAGAATCTGCAAATGATTTGGAGAAAAATGGATGCAAAAAAATTATTATTAAATATGCTAAAGAATCCGAATAATTTATTCGGATCCGATCGCTAGTATTCAAGATCCGACCGGATCCAAATCTGAATTCGGATAGAAGAATGAAAATCGGACTCGAATTCGGATCGGCCCTGATCTGGTCCGAATCCAATCCATTGACAACCCTAAATGTAATGTGTGAGTGTAAACAAGTCTACATGAAATAGATGGGCTATTGACCCATTAATAGTCTGATCATGTAAGAGGAGCCCATTTCATGGCCCATGTGTGGAGCCCAATCCTCCTTCCCATTTCCCATCGACCAACAAAAGTGTCAGATAAGAAAGTCACAGCACTCACTCTCACTTTCACGCTTTCTAATATACTTAGGGCATCTCCAATGGAGACCCTATATGGGTCATCAAACCCATCAACTTCCAATTTGGGGACTGAAATCAGAAAATGTGAGCTCTAATGGAGGCCCTATTTCAACCATCAAATTGATGTCAACAACCTCTTGCCATCAAAGATAGGGCCAATTCTTCTTGACCCCAAATTTTGGTAGGAAACTAAAAAGACATTTTTATGAGTTACTCTAAAGTTTCGTATGAATTGGCAAATTTATCAATTTTTTTTTTAAATTAATTGGCATGTTTGGATTTTTAAAGCAAAACAATAAATATAAAACTATGGAGTAATACACGGACACAGACTTACAGGGCCTGTTTGTTTGGCGTTTCCCAGATATTTTTCGTGTTTGGGAAATGCTAAACAAACATGTTTTCTATTTTCCGAAATAAATTTTTCATCCATTAATTTTCTCAAACTACTCTCTCAAAAGCCAAACAAACAACAATTTTCTTATCTCTAAACAAAACCTATACAAACTCTACTTTGATTTGACATAAATTAACCTATCTCTTACACAATTTATCTCACATAACAAACATGATTTGACATAAAGTCTCACACATCTTACACCTACAACCCAACTCTTCCAAAAAAACCTACACCTACTTTATTTCTCAAACCACTCCCAAACTACTTTCCCAAACGCCAAACAAACAGGCCAACAGTCTTTCCTACAAATTTCAACTCCAATCTCAACAAAAAAAAAAAAAAAAAAAAAAAGAGAGGAGAATCTCAATTTGTATTCACATTTACACATAATGCGTTGTTAATTTATATATCTGGGTCTTTCCTGTTGTTGTCGTTTTATACACTGGATCAAAGGTATGAACTTTATAGCTTATCTCTTTACCATTTTTCTTATCTTCCTCATTTTGTTTACTAAATGTTGTTGCATTCTTAGAAGTTTAATCTTTAATGGATTGCATATTCCTGGATTTATTCTTCTGGGTTGGTGTTTATATGAAACAAGTGAATTCTTGATGTGATCTTCAGATTTAGCAATTGTATTCTGCTAAAGCCATTGAATTCATTGTCAACAGTGAATTAATGTAAATTGTATTGCTTTTGTTATATTTCAACTTTTTATGAAGAAATTTGGAGTATTTTTTTTATTGTGGTTATTTCAATTTTCTATCTTTTGGCAATTCTTAGTTATAGTGTTTTTTAGAGTTATTTTGTCTTGTCGGTGAATTGATTAAGTATCCTAATTCTATCAAATCCCAGTATAATTAGCTCAAGTATTTTTTTATATTGATCAATTTTAAATGTTATGTTTCTCTTTGGGATGAGATGAGTAAGTGGGGGCTTTTCCTTTCCCTTTTTTGGTCTTAAGCGTTGCTTATTTAGATGATTTCTTGCTTCACTTGACCCGAACGAATAAATTATGCCATCATCAAAATTCCCATTTCCTTGTTAAAGATATGGACTATACCTCTAAACCAAATTTCTTTATGAACTCTAAATATTCTGAATTCAAATCTAAAAATTAGATTTAGAGAGTCATAGAAAAGGATAATTATGTACATGGAATAGTGGAATACCAAAGCTATTGATATTATGCTGTTTCTACTTTTACCTACTTCCTTTATTCACATTTTGAATATATCTTGTTATCGTGCAATGTTTGAAGAAACTTAAAACTCTTCGCAGCCACCATATTTTGGATGTAAGCAAATGAGGTGCTAAAGAGAGATAAGATGTCGAGCCACACGAGTACGCATTGGTGTTACACTTGTAGGGAACCCGTAAATCTTCCGAGGCAAAACACAGTATGTCCCAATTGTGAAGGAGGTTTCATTCAAGAACTCGATGACACTATTAGCACGACTCATCAAGAACACAACCAAAGACCAAGATTAATTGAATCCATCTCAAATTTCCTCAGACAACAAATGACTCTTAGAGACAACGTATCAAACGCCAGAGGGCTATCCGAACAAGGAATCCTCGTGTTTAGCGGTGACATTCCTGTAAGAATACCCGGGGGTGATTACTTTATAGGACCAGGAGTGGAAGAGTTTCTCGAACATGTTGCTCAAAATGACCATCGTGCCCCTCCCCCGGCTTCGAGATCCTCGATTGATGCCTTGTCAATAGTCAAGATTTCTAAGAAGCACGTTCGTGCAGAGTCGACATGTGCCGTTTGTAAAGAGAAATTTGAGTTGGGTTCTCAAGTGAAGAAACTTCCGTGTAAGCATTTGTATCACTCAGATTGTATTTTGCCATGGCTTGAACAACGCAGTTCATGCCCCATTTGTCGGAAGGAGGTGACTAGTCAGCGATCGACTAATGAAGGTAATAATCAGGTGGAACACGGGAGTAGGAGGAGGCGGTGGTCTTACTTGTGGCCTTTTAGTGCGTCCCGCTCCAATTCTTCTAACCGTAATGAAATGGGGGAGTCTAGTTCGGTTTCTTACCATCATGATAACCATTATACAGAGTACTCACAGTGGCCTTTTGAGTATTGATTCCATCCATGACTGTTGTTTTCTTGTCAAATTCTTTTGATCAGAATGTTAATCATGTATTTTAACAAATAAAAACATGTTGCAGACAAGTGTTTGATCATGTTTTCTGCTTATGGAAACTTGTTTCATTAATGAAGAGCTCCTTTCACATTTAACATTTTCACTCTTCTTTTTTGAGACCTTAGTGTTCGTATGGATCGGATTTGGATTAGCTAGTCTCGTTTTGGTCTCGCAAAATTGGTTTGAGTTTTTTCGGCGAATTTATTAAATACGATTTTAATTGATTTTGGCTGGAATATTGATGAGAATGTTTGTGAAATAATAATAAATGGGTTTTCGAATTTGAAATATGATTTGAATTGGATTATGAATGTACTAAGTTTGAGAAGAAAGTAGGTTATGAGTATGCGATTAATTCTATTGTGGAAAGGTTTGGGCTGGTTGCGTTACCGTTTGGTCTCAAATATTGGTTTTCGGAGTTTTTGACGGAACTTTTGAAACTCAATTTGGATAATGATTTCAATGGAATATTGAAATGATGATTTATGAATGTAATATTAGTTAGTATGTTTGAAAAAATTGAAATATGATTTGAGTTGAAATTTGGTTAGACGAGATTTGTTGAAGAAAAATAGGTGGTATGTGTTCAAAGTTAGCAAGTGTTAAATCAATAACTTTATAGCAGATAAATTTGGAAAGGTCTCGACCTGGGCTAAAACCTGAGATTTGGAACGAAACTTGTCAATCGCCCTTAGATTCTGTCTAGTGTCTCATTGTTTGTCTTGTCTTCTTGGTTTTTTTTTTTTTGATAAATAAGTTGTCTTCTTGGTTTAGGCAACCTCTTATAAGATATTCATAAAATTAACATGTTTTGTAGAATTTTAGTTAATCAAACTCATAAGAAGGGAAGAAGTGTGTTACATGCTTACTTTGACCAATAACAAAACATATCGAAATACATTGTGATTCGATGAATTCAACTAAGCAGTGTCTATGCTAGAATCTTGCATAGTTGACCTAGAGAGCATTGAATTCCAAATAAAACGATTTCAATTAGCTCGATTACGCTTATGCACGATCTAGTAGGTTTTATAAGCAGCCACGTAACCAATGAAGACTTGCTCCCATTTACGTAGTTCCTACACAATTGTACATCACCTAATAAACCATGCCATGCCTTGTAGGACAATAGCAATTACATAATACATTTGAGTGACTAGTGATTGTCACTGAACTTCTGTGGCCAAATGAGGATTTAGAACTAAGTATTTCGTATTCTTAATAATTCATCAATTGTCGATGTTCAAATTATTTTGATTTTGTATGAATTTAATATCCTTAAATAACCATTTTGTGCTCTTGTTTAACTAAAGTAGTAAATTTAGGATTCGACTCTAAATTGAAATTCTTCACCAAATCCAAAATCCAGAACCAAAATGAAGCCTCTAACATTAAATAAATGATCCAGAGCTGTGAATAATATGACCTGAACCATTTTCATAACACCAGCGGCTGATATTGTAAACATGACAATGCAACAACAGAAAAACAAAGGAAAACAGAACACCTCAAAACCCAAAAATAATTCAGTATCTCAGACGCATAACTTCAAAGAAAATGTAACTCTCTCACCTTAAACAAATCTAAAAACGAGATAAAGATTCTCTAGTTGGTAAGCTCCATAATAGCAGAGACAATGTCTCCATCTGCTTCCTTGAGAGCTTTAACGGCCCTGGTTCTTGAAACCCCAGCCTGCGTCATCACTAGCTCTATGTCTTTCTGTTCAACACCAGTCTCGTCCACATCTTCATCGTCATCTATAGTTACAGTTGTTGGCTCTGCCTTTGGCAAAACATTACCGAGATTATTAGGAGCCTTGAACTGCTCTGCAGCTTGAGTTTGTAACTGTGAGCTCAAATCTTCGATCTTTGCCTCACCAAATATTACATATGTATCCGAGTTTGGGCTCTTGAAAACATCTGGCTTCGAGATAACAAACAGGATCTGAAGTTTGAAAAAATTAGAGATTTGTGTAGAGAATTTGAAATACTAAGGGAAATTGTTAAAGGGAAATGAAAAGGACACGAACATTCTTGCTCTTCTTAACAGTGACACGGCTGACACCGAGGATGGACTTCATTCCCAGTTTTAGCATGGCCTTCCGGCTCTTCTTCTCACTACGGCTCTGTTTTGACCTACCACTGGAATCTTCTTGTCCTGTCAACAGAAATATGTACTATATCGTAACCAAATGTATTCATGAAAACATAACTCCTTCCAAGAAAGACCACAATATGATTCACTAAGGCTCCATTTGAACCGAGGGATTCGGGTTAGAGGAAGGATCTGGAGAAAGAATTTCAAATAACTTCAATATTGGGTGGATTTCAAATCCATCATTTTGGTTAAAATGATAGTAAAAGTAGCTATCTAAGGATTTGAAATCCATACAAAATAAAAATGTCCAAACAATTGCTAGGAATTTGTAGTTAAGAATTTGAAATCCACAGTGCCTGTTTCACTATTTTGACCAATTGAGAATGTATTACACAGGAAAATAACAAATTAATGCCCTTCTGAAAACATCCCTCTCTTCATGTAAGCAATTTGAGAATTGTAGTATAAGCATACTAAATGGGTCCAAGTCTTTTATGATTACATAAGGATTAGGTTAAAAAATAATGCTGAACCTTACACTTGAAATATAAGAAAATTCAGAATTGAGTTTGAAAGGAAAGGTAGTTTATAAGAAAATTGCAAATATGATGTTCGACAACTAATTCCAAAACTCACGAACAAGCTAGCCAAGATGATTGCAAACTGTTTATTGATGTCAAAAACCATAATATAATTAACTCAGTTGCAGAAGGGAAAAAAAATGAACAAGTTTATATGCCCCTAGTACACACATACCTTCAACATCATCTTCGTCATCTTCTTCATCATCATCGTCGTCGTCATCATCCTCAATTACAGGCTCTTCCTGCTGCAAAGCATTGAACTCATCAAACAATCAATTAAGATCAATTCTTTACACCATTTTCAGTAGCAGAAAGCATCAAAAGTAATACCAATATGTAAGTGAATAACCGAAATAAAGTCAAATCAGATGTCTTTATCTAAATAATCATGGAGATTGTCTTCACCAATCGTCATTTTCTACACTCTCACAGTGGGCATGCACCATTTAATGAACATACATGGTATATGCCAAAGTTTCACAAGATTTAAGTACAGAAAATGTTTCGCAAACAATTCCAACAAGTGGAAATTTTTCATTAATTCTCCCAAAAAAAACCATGTCCACTTCATGGCAATCAGAGCAATAGGTGTTCAGATCATATTAGATCATAGTTACTGGAAATGAAATGCCAATACAAATTATCCCTTTCCGCATTTTACAGGGAAAAAAAGACAAAGGCATCTGAATCGATTCATGTGATATGTAGCAAAAATATACAACACAATCTATGCTCAAAATTATTTTGAGCATAGATGGACAAAATAATTCTGAGCATTATCCTTATCTCTTTTAACTTTTAGTTAATCACAAATGGACCCTAAACCTAAGCATCTAAACTTCTAATACAGATGAAACCTAGATCAAAACTCCAAAGGACTGTGAAAATCAAAATCTCAGCAACTTCATCCTAACCACAAGTACCCCTTGCTAAAGATAAATACAGTTTATTTGCATTAATCCCAATAGCTGTGTAATTTAAGAAAATAATTTAGGGGAATTATGAAAACTAAAAAAAAATCCACAAAATGAATACAATTGAAACCCCAAATTAATTCAAACATGTGCGAGGTGTGAAGAAACAGAGAGAAAAATTACATCAATCTTCTGTTGCTCGAGATGGGCGGCCAATAATTCTTCTTGTGATTGAGTCATGGTGTTGATTTTCTGAATTGAAGAAGAATAAATACGGAAAATTGATAATGCGTTTCAGTAATAAATAAGTGAACAATAGAGAGAGTTTGATAAAAACCCTAGCGAGAAACCTGTGTCGAATTTAAAGAGTAGAAAAGCACCGTCTCTCCAAACTAGGACTGCTGCAAGAAAATAATAATTTAATTGTTTATTATTGCTTTTTTTTTTTTTTCTTCTTCTTATCTAGTTTTGACATCTAAATTCCTTTTTTCTTTTTACTAAAGTTTTTTATTATTTCATTTTTTACAAATTGATTTTAATTTCATCTTCGTCCTGTCTATTCATCACTTATCAGCTATCATAGTTTAAATACATCTAATAATAATTAGCCTCAAAATGTATCAATCCAAAAGAACTAAAATGGATGAATCGAAATTATAATAGGTTCAATAATTCAAATCATTAACTTTTTTTAAAATTAAATCATAGCATAAATTTTAATGATATTCTTGAATTTAAATATTTAATTTATTAATTTCAAATATTTATATTTTATACTAACACTTTTTTTAAACTATACAATAATATGTAAATTTATTTATTTTTCATAAATTGGTCAAACTCAAAGTCACTTTTAATTTAAGGCTAAATTAGCATTTCAATAATATTTTGGTGATAACGTCACTTGTTCAGTAACAAGCAAAATGACACGGGGTCTTTTGTAAGATAAACTTATAATAAATGTAGTGTTTGTAATTATTGAAACCTTAGGAATTTTGTTTGTAAAGGTGATTTACCGTAATTACAAAAAACTCTCTATGTTTCAAAGAACATAATTCTTTTTTAAATATTTTCAAAGCTTGTACTTATAAGAATTGTGGGTTATAAAATATATTTTGAAACCAGATAGAATTTTCTTGTAATTTTTATAACAATAGAGGTCCTGTCGAAAATCAACCTTACTATAATTTAATCTCTTTAAGGGGGTGGATGTAATAATCCCAACAAAATAACACACGCACGAGACTTGTCCTAGAAGAGAAAAAAACAGTTGATCTATATTATAGAAAGAAAACTGAAGTTAATCCACAATTTTTTCCTTTCCCAACATGAAGCCCTAAAATTAAATATTCCATTACTCCCAACCAACCACCGAAAATTCCTTTCTCTTTCCAATAGGAACAAGAAAAAAAAGAATAGTATAGCACAATGTTACTCTATGTCCCAAGCCATACCACTAATGGAGCCTAGCTGAAAAACCCACAAGAAAAGAATCCCACATTGCTAAAAACAGCAATGGGGAAGGCACAGAGTGAGCAAAATTTGCCAAGTACAACACTTGATGCTCAGGGTACAACCCAAATAGGTGGGAATAGTAATGGATGCTGTTTAAGTTGCAGTAGGCTTCAAAAGTTTGTGACTTTCAGATGTATTTTTCTGTTGGTGCTTGGTGTTGCAGTGACTTTGTCTGCTGTTTTCTGGTTGCCATTTTCCCACTTTGGAGATAATAAAAGTGATCTGGATCTAGATTATAAAGGTTGGTGTGTTTTATTTGTTATTGGTAGAGTGATTAGTAACATTATGTGGTAAAATTTATTGATGTTAATTAATCATTTTCAGCTATTGGCATTTGGGTATTTTGGGGTTAGTTATTTTCTAATTTTTGGTGGTTTCTTGAATTTTATGGATGATTAGTGCATTGGATTTTTGGAAATTTTAGTTGGGCCTATTGATGATGAATAAGTAAATTGAAACCTTTACTTTATTTTCTCCCCTTTCTCTTCTTTGGATCTGTTTTTAATTTTTAGAAGCGGTGTTCTCATATTGTGTTGAATTTTTTTTTTCTGATAAATGATAATTTCTGCTATAATACTGTATTATTCATATTTAGATCAAGTTGTAACTTCACGACAGTAGTTTTCCATGCACAAGTTAACTTTCTGCAGAAATAGTAAAATACATTTCCTAATGTGTAAAACTGAAATTGAGAGTTTGCTGTAGATGATGTGGCAGTATTATTTTAAGGATTTAGAATTTGTGTAATAATTTCAGGCTTATTTAGTCCATTTTATTCAAATTTTAATGATATACAAAATCAAATGTTGATGTCAGTGTGCATTCTGTCAATGTTTTGAGAACTTCCATCATAGTTTGAGGAGAGCTGCCCTTTTACTAAATAATATATAAATTTCGAGTGAAATGCAAAAACCTACTATTTACATTCTCTAATTAAAAAAAAAAAAAAGATGTTTCTTAATTTTATTAGCAAAAACCTCCTCGAATGGTGGGTGCTCCTTGCGGCTTGGTTGTGTATCCAATATTGCAAATTTTCCTACAATTTTTTTCTGCTAATTACTACTAAACATAGGGTGAGTGTTTGTTTTTAACTTATTAATATAAGGGCTAATTACTGCTAAACATAAGGCAAAATTTCCTACAAATGCCTTTTTTTTTACCAATATAACAGGTATAATTCGATTAAAGGGGTATTCTTGTCATTTTTTACACGGTCAATGAGAATATTCAGGTAGGATACAATGAATTAATAAAAATATAACACAGGGGGTTCTTGCTAAATTTTTTAACACAGGTATCTTTTTCGATAATTAGAAACTTTACGGGGGAGGTTTTCACATTTCACTCTAATTCACGTAACGAAATTTCTAAAGGTTTATACATTAGAATATAAAATAATTTCTGTTTGATATTCTCCAGGTCATGATATAGTGGCAAGTTTTATTCTGAAGAAACCAACTTCATATCTCCAAGAATATATATTGCGACTTGAGGATGATATTTTCTACGAAATGAGCTTCTCCAATACTAAAGTACTTCCCACCTTCTCCATTGCCTTGTCTTTTATTTCGATTATTTTCTTATATTATCTCTAAATCTCAATAAATTCTCTTCCTACAACAGGTGGAAATAATATCATTAGACTCATCAGTTGCATCAAACATAACAAAGGTTGTGTTTGCAGTAAAATCTGATGTGACTACTCAAAGTTTAATCAGAGAATCTTTTGTATCTTTAATTACACATCGATCGTTTCTTCATTTGACTGCTTCTCTGTTTGGAGAACCCTTTTCGTTTGAGGTGCTAAAGTTTAGAGGAGGGATTACTGCTAGTCCTGAACAAAAGGCATTCCTTCTGCAAAGTGTTCAGATCAAATTCCACTTTACCTTGAGCTTCTCCATAGATCAAATCTTAGACAATTTTGATGCACTTACAAGCCAACTTAGAAACGGCTTACATTTGGCTCCATATGAGGTTTGTAAATCCTATGCTTTTCCTTTCTGTATAAATTATACAAACTATCCCTGAGGTATGGTCAAATAACAATGAGACCTCCCTCCTAATGTTTGGAAATCACACAAACCATACCACCCTTGAGGTATGAACTCCTACGTTTACAACCCCAGGTTTTGGCTCGGTTTTTGTTTCAGAAAAATGGTTAGGGTGATTTTGGCGAAATCTTTAAAACCACATTAGGATAGAGTTTGGATGTTGGGTTTTGTGGTTTTGGAAAAGTTGAACACCCATTTGGATTGGGTTCAGATATTGGGGTTTAGAGGGATAAAATTGGTGATATGTATAAAATCAATGTCTTTTACATGAAAAAAGTATGTGTAGGTGTCAAATCATTGTCTTCAATAGGTTGGACGTTTATTAGGTTTGAATATATAAAGTCGAAACCTATGCTCAGACTTTATTGGAATGGTTTTAGCCCAATTTGCCACAATTTTCACCGCGATTGAGGGTTTATTACTTTTAGTGGACTCCTTCAACTATACATTACTTACTAACATGAGAAAACTTGCAAGAGTTACCACCTAAAGTATGTGCTATGTTAGATAAGTATTTCTGTTTACAAAATTGGTCAAGATTTGAAATTGTTATGAAGGGTATTATTGGATATTCAAGTTAATTTTGTTGATGATTTCATCAGTTTTCATTAGAGTTAACGCTGTATGGTTGTAAATATAGCGAGTTGCATACCTTAAGGGTGGTTGGTGTTATTTCCCAAACAATAGGGGGTCTAGCGGTAATTTGATCATACCTCAGGAATAGTTCTCTAATTTACATACTTCAATTAGAATGACACTTCTAATTAGAGTTAAATGCAAAAACACCCTCTATGCTTTACTTAATTAGCAAAAGAAAAACTTTTTTATTTTTATTAGCAAAAACCTCCCTGTGCTATTTTTTTTATTAGCAAAAAACACCCTCCCATGCCGGAGTACATACTTTGCAGAAAAAATAAAAATACCCCCACCAAAAATTGCAAAAACGCCCCTATTAACCTAAAAAATTGGCAATAACCCCCCTGTTCACTTAAAAATGACAATAACCTCCCTATTGACTTTTGAATGAATTTTAAATGGGTTTTTTGCTAATGAAAAGTTCACAGGGGGCATTTTGCTAATAAAAATAACACATGGGGTTTCTGGCCAAATAGGCTAAGCACAGGGGTATTTTTGCATTTAGCTCAGCTTCATTGTTTAATGACAGTTACAGAATCGAAACAGCTAAATATTTTTCCTTCTGTTTTTGAACTGTAGAATTTGTATATAAGCCTGACAAATCTTAAGGGTTCTACCGTCGCTCCACCAACAAGGATTAGGTCGGAAGTTATCTTAGCAGTGGGTATCAATCCTTCAAAATCAAGGTTAAAGCAGTTGGCTCAAACAATCACTGGTCCCCACACCAAAAATCTTGGTCTTAATCACACGGTATTTGGTCGGGTTAAGCAAGTTCGTCTTTCATCCACATCATCACACTCTCTTGGCGGTGGTGATAGAAGTGGTCCATCACCAGCACCTTCTCCCTCTCCTCCACATCACCACCACCACCACCACCACCACCATGCTGCCGCCAGTCTTCCTCCTCGTATATCACCTTCTCCGGCAATGCCAAGTGGTGGATCTACACCTGTGCATGCACCAGATCCAGGGAAGAATAAGCGCGATAGGCGTTCTCATGTGCCGCCTTCTGAGCCACCGGTTTATGCACCACATAACATTCCATCACAACCAAAGCAAAGAGACCCCCCTACACCTAAAATATCTCCGGTTCAAAGTCCATTGCCAAATGTAGCTTATGCTCAAAGTCAGCCCCCAATAATGGGGGAATTTCATGCAAGGCCACCAGATGTAATGCCATTAGTTTCACCTTCGCCCGCGCAATGTAAGTATGTTGTTCTCTTTCCAAAGTTGAATTAATGTTTACAGAAGACATTGATGCATTTTTAGTCCCACCAGACTAGACACTCAGCGCTTCTAGTCCTGCACTTAGTAAAATAACATCAGTTACAATCTCGACTCAAAGTGCAAAAAATAGGATGGGAAGAAGGAAAAAGGACGAAAGTACACAACTTTTTTTTTATAAGAAATGGGACCAAAAGTGCTATTTTTGAAAGCGCCAGATTAAAGGTGCCAAGTATTCAGTCATGTAGGACTATAAGTGCAATTTCACCATTTACAAAACTATTGTTTCCCTTTTCCTAAAAGCATATGTTACGTGTTTTTTTTTTGCAATTTTGACCTTGTATTCTCGTTTGCAGCATCTGCAGGTATCTTCTCCTGCAATATGTTGGTTCTGCCACTGTTCATATTCCTTGTATTGCATTTGTAGCAGCAAAAACGGAGAAGTTGTAAGCTTCGAAAAATGCTTCTGAGTATGGTATCAAATATCGATTCAAATGAGCAGAACTTTGCTTGTAAGAGTGATGCGAAAAGTGCAAAAGCCTCAATATTAAGTGCATATATAGTGTGTTGTGCTTGTAAATATTTGATTATAAGGAAACGCATCACATAGGTAACGGGCCTTTTGATGACATGAATAGCCTCTTAGTTCATAAATTTAAGAGGTTGTTTGTAATTGTACCATAACATGAAGTCTGTTGGGGCCTCATAAGAGCTTACAAGCCATGAGTTTAAACTGAGGTGAAACGAATTTCTGTATGTTTTTGACAATATTTTGAAACGGACTGTTTGATCAATTAGGTAAGACATTAGTCCAAATCTGATTTGTTACACTTATATTCAATTACAAAACAGTGATACAAGAGGCCCAAGTCCCTTTTGCAATGTTATTCTTGATTTTCGATGAATGACTATCGTCCCATGTTTACTCAACTATTGTGATCTCTTAATCTTAATTTTTTTTTAGAATCGGAATGAAATTCATTAAGTAATAATCTCATACGTTACAATATTCTGAATGAAACTAGGTAAAGCAACTAACTTGTCATACCAAGTATTAATAACATGTATTAGGGCATGTTTGTTTGACGTTTCACGAAATTATTTTGTGTTTGGGAAATGCCAAACAAACATGTTATCTACTAGAAATAAATTTTTCACCTAACAATTTTCTCAAACTACTCTCTCAAAAGCTAAATAAACATAAAATTCTTATCTCTAAATAAAACAAATACAAACTCTACTATGATTTGATATAAAGTAACTTATCTCTTACACAATTTATCTTACATAACAAATATGATTTGACATAATGTCTTACACATCTTACACGTACAACCTAACTCTTCCAAAAAAATCTACGCCTACTTTACTTCTCAAACCATTCTCTCAAAACTCAAACTAACAATATTATGCAAATCGAAATTATTCACAAACCTCCACCACTCTCCCAAACACCAAACAAACAGACCCTTAGTGTTTCAATTTATTATTCTGTCTACACGAGATAATACATACATATGTATCATATAGATTTAAATACATATAATTACAATTTAAAAAAAATAGGGTTTAAAGTTTAAACTTTATAGGGGTTCCGTGCAATCCCCATCAATTGTAAATTTGTAATATTCCTTTTCCCCTTGGATACCTACAAAAGATACTTTCTCTCTCACACACAGAGTAGGTGAACACAGAAGCAATGTCGATCTCCATCTTAGACCACGAGCTACCGTACGACACCCACAACACATACGACGTCGTCTTCTTCGGCGAGTCCATCTTCACCACTGTTACCAACGACCCACCCACCGTTGACCAGTGGATCTCCGACGTAAAGTCCGCCCCTACCCCCACCCCTACTCTAATCGTCGGCCTTGACGTCGAGTGGCGCCCTTCCTTCAACCGCTACGTCCAATATCCCGCCGCCACACTCCAGCTCTGCGTCGGACGCCGATGCCTAATCTTCCAACTAATCCACGCCCCTTCCATACCTTCCTCTCTAATCGACTTCCTATCCGACCCAACCCACACTTTCGTCGGGGTCGGGTTGACATCGGATCTGGAAAAACTAGAAGAGGATTACGATTTCGGGTTTAGAACGAATGCGGTTGACTTGAGGGGCCTAGCGGCATCGTTTTACGGGAGGAATGAGTTGAAGAGTTCGGGTTTGAAGATATTGGCTAGGGTTGTGTTGGAGAAGGAGATAAACAAGCCGAAAAGAGTGACGATGAGCAGGTGGGATTATCAATGGCTGACGCTGGATCAGGTGCAGTACGCATGTGTTGATGCTTATCTTTCTTTTGAAATTGGACGAGTTTTGATGACTTCTGCTTCTTCTTCTGTGTAAAAAGCTTTGAATTTAAATGATTGAATTAGGACTGATGAATGAATTGGGTTTGACTCTACTTTTATATCTACTCAGGATTGAGTGAAGATTATGATCTATTGGCTTTTATGATTATATGGATATGTGAAGAAATGTTAGATTATGTTCATGATTAGAAAAAAGAAGTGCTCTCCCTATATTTCTGATTTTGTTTGATTATATTCCGCTTCCCTAAGTTTTCTTATACCTTTGATCTAATTGTGTTTTAAAAAGATTCAGCTTAGATTAGTTTTTACAAATTTGATTAAGACTTAAGAGTAAAAGGCAATGAAGATGTTTCTTATTTAGAAATAAATGTTTTGGATCTGTATTTTATTTTCTTAAAGTGAATTGTTAAATATCAAATTAATAGAGTATGAGATTCAAACTGCAGTAATGAATTAACGAAGCTTTATTCAGAAACATTTTTGAAAAAAAAATTACAAAAACTTTTTATGGTTTCGGTAGAAACAAGTGACAATTTTTATACATGGCCACGTTGACCTCGGAAACGCCACCCTTTGTGTGGTTGAAAGTTGAAAGTTGAAACCATAAATATGTATGGGCATGTTTGGTATTTGGGAAAGTTGTTTGGGAGAGTAGTGGAGATTTGTGAAATAATCTCGATTTGCGTAATGTTGTTTGTTTGGATTTTGAGAGAGTGGTTTGAAAAATAAAATAGGTGTAGATTTTTTTGGAAGAGCTAGATTGTAGGTGTGAGATGTGTAAGATTTTATGTCAAATTATATTTGTTATGTGAGATAAATTGTGTAAGAGATAGGTTATTTTATGTCAAATCGAGTAGAGTTTGTATATATTTTGTTTAGATATAAGAAAATTGTTGTTTGTTTGGCTTTTGAGAGAGTAATTTGATATAATTGAGATATAAAAAATTTATTTCAGAAAATAAAAAACATGTTTGTTTGGCATTTCTCAAACACGAAAAAATTTTGAGAAACGCCAAACATACAGGATGCATTTGTAAATATATGAACAGGACCAAATATTTACCTTATTTCATATATATGTATTATGTGTTATGAATTATGATTATATTTAAAAATAAAAATTAATAATTTTAATTTCATATTTTATTTGCTTTAGTTCATATTGATATATTAATGAAAAAATAAATTATTTATTAATGTTAAAAATTATCAATTATTGGTTTTGTGCATAGCACAGCGCCACAACAATTACTGAAAAACTATTTGATTGTAACTTATAAGTATAATCTCATTAAAGAAGGAAATCATCAAATTCCAAACGTGGAAAAATTCTTCTGCCTAAGTCCTACCTAAAATAGGACTCCTATTACTTACTTGCTCAATCCTAAGAATCCTACCTTAAAAATTATTCAATTCCAGAACTATTTCGGTCTTACCACAAACTATAAATTAATCCCATAACCAATTTTCACAAATCAAACTCATTACTGGATACAAAAGAGAAAAGAGTAACTCATAGAAAAAATATGGCTTCGACATCTATTACATTGGATTGCGGTGATTTCTCCGAAGAAAAGAAAAAATACGAGACACAGAGGATTAATCAGCAGAAATTAGAATGGTTTTCCATGAAAGAAAGAATTGAAGAGCTCATAGAAAAAGTCGGAACTTTTAATGTTCAGACAATAGCTCGACAAATCTTGAACGAAAATCTGATCTTGGGAAGAGGTTTGTTTTGTCAAGCAATAATGAAATCCCAGATGAAATCTCCTCAACTTAGTCATATTTATGCATCATTGGTTGCGATTATCAACTCAGAATTACCTCAGGTAGGATATTTGCTTGTACAAAGGTTAGTTCTTCAATTCAGAGAAGCTTATGATCATGGAAAGAACAAGAAATATTTGATGAACATATCAAAGTTCTTAGCTCATTTAATGAATCAATTAGTTGTTGATATCATACTGGGACAGGATATTATACTGATTTTATTGTTAAAACCGAGCTCGGATAATATTGAAGTAGCTGTGAAATTCTGCATTGAATGTGGCTCCTGGTTGCAAGAGAGTATGCCTGATAAACTAAGGCAAATTTTTAGAGAATTTCAAAGTTTATTACAGAGAAACGTATTGGAGAAACGCGTACGAATCTTGATTTTGAGGCTTCTCAGAATAAAGAGATCCTATTTCGAGAAGTATCCAAGAGTAATTGATGAATTGGATCTTGTTGAACTCGGAGAACAAGTTACTCATCATGTAACTTTGTTGGAGGATGTGCTTGATATGGATCCAGAGACTTATGTGGATGATTTCGACCCCGATTTGGTGATTGGTGAGCTTGATATGCATACGTTGATGGATATTCAATCTAAGAATTCTGAAGATGGTGAAGTAACTTCTCAAATTCGCCCTTAATAAGGGTAGCCTTATATATATAGCAGTCATTTTATTTGTTGATTTATAGGGAGACTGTTAATTTGTTTATATTTGAACAACTATAGTATATATATGATTTATTTCTTGATTCATTGAGGAATCTGCTAAATTTCAATATACTATGTTCCAAATTATGATGGCTTCTTAAGTTCATGTTAGTATGATTTTTTTGAGTGATTCTTGCTTTGTAATATTTGGAAAGAGAGAATCACAAGAAAATGGTGATGACTTGAATCTTGATATACTATTGGAAGTTCTTTTCATGAGCAACTTCAATGAACCGAGCAAAAACTTCACTCTACCTAATGAGCAACTTCAATGAAACTAATTTGTTAAAGTTTATATTTATGAAACTAATCTGTTAAAGTTTATATTTATATTATATTTCTCATTTTATTAATTTTAGGACTAAATTTAATAGTAAAATAAAATACATATAAAAATCATAATTTATATATAGTGTGATAGAATGCGGTTATGTGGTTTAAAAAAGTATATAACCAAACCCGATTGCAACATGCGATATTTTTTCCAAGATCAACCCATCAAACCTTCAACTCGTAAATTACGTTCGATTTGGGTTGACTCGGTCGTTTTGGGCGGTTTAACAGTTTCGTTGACCACCCCTGCTTCTATGTTTCTTGGTTTCCTTCATGGAATCGTGGTCATAGGTGTGTGCCAGGCCCCTATTTAAGTAGGCCCAAAATTTTATATGGGTCATAATTTTTTTTTTCTGTCTTAATTAATGTTAGTAAAAGATTTACTTTTCTTTTTTTCCACATAGAATGTACGTAAAATAATATAAATATTTACCTATTCAGATATTAATATGACCGCTTTTATAGTATGAGCACTAGAACTCTATTTACCAGAGACGTATGAATAACATATTGGTCAAATTTAATTTGAATTATTTAACCAATTTGAGAAATTACTTTGTGGGAAAGAAGCTCAATGGGACTAGAATTGTAATTTCGGTGAATAAAAATCAGTTTGTACCAAGCATTACCATTAGCTTTCTGGGAAAGAAGCTCTTATTATAAGTGAAATTTGCATACATATATGATGCTAGAAGTTAAGGTTCATCTAGCAATATTAAAGATCACATAAGAAAAAAGACCAAAACACATAAACATAGGAAGATCGATGCGATAACTCTATCGATCGACTGGAAAGATTCACACAGTTCCAACAGCCACACGCTTGTACAACTCAGTAGGCAATCGAGGCGTCGGAATAGCTTGGAGTGGAGTTCTCATATGAGCAACTGCTCCCGGTTGTTCCATCATGTCCACGTCTTCCGGCCCCATCCCATCCGGTAGTGCCCAAGTGAAGTGGTGCAGCAATTGTCCCAACATAGTAGTCACCATGTAAATACCAAGTTGTGCACCGGGACATATACGCCTTCCGGAACCAAAGGGAATTAGCCGAAAATCGTTCCCCTTCATATCTATGTCCTCTTTGAGGAACCGTTCGGGCCTGAACTCGAGAGGTTTTTTCCACACTTTTGGATCCCGAGCAATTGCTCCTATGTTAACGCTCACGGTGGTTCCATTTGGGATGTCGTAGCCACCGATTTTAACGTCGGTATTGGCCTTATGAGGGAGCATTAGTGGAGTTGGTGGATGCATTCTAAAGCATTCCTTGATCACACATTGTAAGTAAGGGAGATTGGGGATATCGGCTTCAGTCATGATGCGTTCGTTACCTATGACACGGTCTAGTTCTTCTTGCACCTTTTGTTGTATTGTCGGGTTTCGTACCATCTCTGTCATTGCCCATTCCACAGTGATGCTGGTGGTGTCCATACCTGCAGCGATCATGTTCTGCACGAATAGATTTAGGATTAAATTCTCAGCACTTTTGATCCCGTGTACAGCAAAATTATATTTTTGGATGAAAATATGGTGATAGGACCAAAAGTGAAAAACATAGTAAACAATTATGACCAAAATTGTAACTTTATAAAACGCGGGACCAAAAATGTGAAAAATCTAATCCTATGAGACTATTTTGTCTCAAAAAAGTATTTTATGAGTATTTGATTATACAAAAAGTTATGGGCCATTACAAACGGCATTAGATTTGGTTAGATAAACTGGACATGAGTATGAATACAAGATCGGGGAAAATTCTTACTTAGACCTGGTCTAGGAAAAAGTAAGAGCTTTCCCGATATCCCCAGAAAAAACTTGTATCTGACATCGATTCGAAATTGCAATTCGAGTACATACCAAACCTTCGGTGGTGGTTCATCAGTGGGATCGATTTACCAAATCATGCACAACTCTAGTAGTCATTACAAAAGATACAAGAATTTCTTACCCAAAGAAGACCAATAATGGTGTCCTCGCTAAGTTCATATTCGTTCTGAATAGTTAGCATTGCATCAATGAAATGGTTCTTGGTATTTCCAGTCTTTTTGCGTGCAAGAGTGTGTTCTTCCATGATCTTCTTCGTGAACCGATCCGCCCGAGCACTAAGTGCTTCGAATGCATCATTTTCAGCCTTGAACAAATACTTATAGAAAGGAATGTACTCTGCAAGTGATTTCTTTGTGCCCAAAGTAGTTCCACTGCTTAGAATACCTCTCATTTCTTGTCCCAATTCATTAATTTCACCATTTGAGTTTAGAAATCTCTTCCCAAAAGTGAGTCTTGTTATGTGCAAGAAGGCCATTTGGCCCAAGTAAGTGCGCAGGACCAGAGGTTTGCCCTTGTTTTCTGCGAGCAATGAGTGCAAACATGTTATTCGTATCAAGTCGAACTTAAAAACTATCTATCGTTTAATAATTTGTGAAATTAAATTGTTTGAGTATGAGCGACATTATAAATTATCAAGCTACTTGGACTTGACTTGTGTTATACACTTATACTACACTTTAGTTCGATTCAGACATAAATTATATAACCATACCAAATTTAATTTTCCTAATTTCGATTTCCATAAAGAAATCAAATGATTAAATGAAGCTTGTATATTTTGTGCTTCAAATCTATTCAATCAGATCGAAATTTTCATATTTTCTCATCTAAAACAAGGAAAAAGTTCTAAAAACACAAATTAAACAGTCAAATAAAAGACAATAAAAAAAAATTCAAACAAGTTAATTTCTTCAATTCACAATTTTCCAGATGTTCTCAAAGTGTTTCCAAAGAAAATGGTGATTTACACTTGAACCCATAGTTTCAAAAATTACAAGGACACCCCTTAAGGGAATTTTTGTAAACACTTTTGAGGGTGTCCTTGTAAGAATTGTTGAATCTGTAAAGGGTATTTTGATACGTCAGGGAATTCTTTGTAAAACGACTAAACCTCAAGGGGTCCGGTCGTAAATCGCAACTATTTTTAACACTTAACTGCTAGAAAAATATCAAGAAAGTTGAATTCTAAATTAGACTCGTTTTTATTTTTATAATCTAATGATTTATTTATTTTTCAATAAATTGGTAAGTAATTGGTTGTACATAATGGGCTTGTTTGTTTGGCATTTTCGAAAATTATTTCGTGTTTGGGAAAAGCGAAACAAACATATTTTCTACTTAAATTTATCATCTCTCAGTATTCTCAAATTACTCTCCCAAAAGCCAAACAAACAACAATTTTCTTATCTCTAAATATACAAACTCTATTTTGATGTGACATAAAGTAATCACCTCTTACCCAACTTATCTCTCATAAGAGACATAATTTGACATAAAATCTTAAACATCTTACACAGGGGCGGATCCAGGAATTTTAGGTAAGGGGACTATAGTGTATTATAAAAAAAATCAATTAAACAATCAAACTTAAATTTATTCACGATAAATAACATAAAGAGATACAAAAAAGAGGAGGTGAAGTTTGACAAAAAAATGTCCCTGATAAGTTTTTTTTATTACATATGATACCCAGTTATGACGGAAAAACCGTATTATAACGAAAATAAAATATTGTATTTTTTTCAAATTATTGAGAAATTTGATTCAACTAAGTACATTGAATAAAGAAAAAATAAAACCGAACTACAAAAACAATGATATTTCATATTATTTTTAAAATTATTATTAAGGAAAAAATCTAAAAAACACATAATATCGAAATATTATTAAGAAAAAATTTTACTAAAAACACATAAAACATTGAAATATTATTGAGAATGATTTTCTTTACTTAAATATTGAAAATATTATTAAAGAATTATTTTTGAAAGAAAACATAAAATATTGAAAATAATATTGATAAGGACAAAATATCAATAGAACACAACAAAAGTTCCATATGGGGTTTGAACTCCAGATCTGATATTGTTAGGCCCCCTTAATTATACTATCAATATGGAACTATAATTTTTATACAAGAACTTAATCAATACTAATATATAGTCCAAAAAATTTGAGGGGGGTCTATAGCCCCTCTTTGCCCCTCTCTAGATCCGCCTATGCTTACACCTATAATTTAATTTTTCCAAAAAAATCAACATTTACTTTATTTTTCAAATCACTCTTTCAAAACTCAGACAAACAACATTACATAAATCGAGATTATTTCGCAAACCTCCACTACTTTCTTAAATTACTTTCCCAAACACCAAACATACATATCAATTTTTCTTTTTTGAGAAAGTACAAAATATAATTTAATATAGGTCAATAATTTGATTCATCTGTACATGCATGAATGAGACCCACGTGTCCTAACCCTTGTGTCTCCCTTTTGGACCCGGCGTTTGCTATCTGAAGAACTGTCAACTGCCCAAAAAGTCCATATCTAATAATAACAAGTATCATGCCTTGAACCAAATTAACCTGTATATGTATATCTACTTCTGCGAAGTAGTTGATGTACCAATTAATTTTTCATGACCAAGTCAATCATGACAAAACTTAGATTGGGGTTATTAGTTAGTTTTCTTTAATTAGCCACTTAATTCACTCTTTTACCTTTTCTGTAGTTTGTAATAAGCATTTTTTTGGACATAGCATAAAGTTTACATACTAAGCTAAACAAAAGAATTGAATTCCTCTACAATTGATACAAAATTGATACAAGCTACTTTGAACGTGTCATTGACACATCGTACATAAAAGATTAAATTTATTATAATAATATATTAATTTTTTGATAAATTTTAAAATTTGTTTCAAGCTCCAACTTGAACTAAAAAATTACGAATTATATGTCAAGTTGCTTATTTTGTAAACAACCAAACATAGTTCAAACATAATTTCAAATTCTTTAAGGAATCGAACTATGTTTTGAACAACTTTGGCTGCTACTAGGGCTGTCAATGGGGCGGATTTCAATTCGGATTCGATCTGAATTTGGTCTGATTTATTAGGAATTGTCCGATTAGAGATTCGATGGACATGATCCGATTATAAAGATCCGTAATCCGAAACATATGAAGCGAATATGAATTTAGGTCGATTCGATCCGTTAAAGATCTGTATCCGATAATAAATAAATAAAATGATATATATACATAATATTTTATAAAAAGTAAGTAACATTAATAATATTTCACTGTCAATTTAAGAAGATAATAATTTATTACTCATTTATAAATTTATTTAAACGAATATTTTCATCTAAAAATATGAATATTAGTAAGGAAAGTTTGAACTTGTGAGCTAAAATTTAATAAATTTGTAAAGTTAAAAAACTTATTTTAGGAAAAAGTATTAATATATTTTTTTAAATGAAAATTTACCGGTCAAATCCAACCAAGATCAATTGGATTAAAAAAATATAGGTCCGAGCACAATTCGAACAAGATCTGAATCCGACTATAATTCGATCCGATATAAATGAAGTCGGATCTGGATGAACCTGATCCGACCAAAATCTGAGTCATTGACAGCCCTAGCTCCAGCTATTTGACTTAACATTCTAGATGGTAGAAGAAGCACACAACATATCATTATACATAGATATGCATGTATCACTCTTTTTGTCCCAGAATTTGTAGTCTTATTTTCTTTTTAAAACGTCCCTAAATCAAGATTTAATTCTAAAAACAAATCCTATTTTCTTAATCTTACACTCACGCAAAGTATTAATTTAACTACACTTATTCTCAACCATCAAAAAATCATTATTTTAATTTAAAATAATAAAAAATATTGAATAAACTATTTGAACTCAATTTGTATTCGGCTCGTATAAAACTCGTCCAATTTTTTATAATGAAAAATCAAACATAATCAATCACACTCTCAAACTTTATATGAAAATGAAACTAAACTTTGAACAATTATATTTTTCAACTCTACTTGACATCATCAATATCTTGGATATTATATAATTCAAGCATGAAGTCAAACCTTATACTCCAAATCTTAAACCCAAAGCAAACACAAAATTAAATTTATTTAATATATATATTTAAAATAATATTTACCGGGCATAGTGCAATCCTTGAAAACCGTCTCAACCATGGCTGTGACCTCATCCTCCCTAATAGGCCTAAGCGCTTCAAGCCTCTTCGTCGAGAAAAGTTCAACAACACACATTTTCCTTACTTTCACATAATGTGGTCCGTAGTCGGACCAAATCAGGTCCGTCCCATTCCTGCTCCTCTTTTCAATATGCGGTGTCCTATTCCGGTTGGCCAAGTGCTGATCCTGGTCTTTCAATACTTCTTTGGCCAACTCCGAATTGTTTACGATCACGTTGAGGTGGGACCCAAAATAGACCGAGATGATCGGGCCGTAGACACGAGACCAGTCGGCGAAGCATCGGAAGAAGACCGATTTGATGTCGTATAGGTTGCCCACGAACGGGAGCGGACTAGGGCCGGGTGGGAGTTTGTAGCGTAGGCGTTTGTATAGTTTGTAGGCGATGAAAATGGAAATAAATGAGAGGATTAAGTGAAGTATAGCCATTGATTTTTGCTTCTTGGTTAGAGTATGAGCAATGGAAGTAAGAAAGTGGACGTATTTATAGGGACTATAGTACAATACTATACTATATAACTTTATGACATATTAAGTTGACATGTTATAATTTATTACTTTAAATTATATAAGACGAAATTGTTGAAGTAGTGATATATCTATCGGTCAATGGTAATTTTGTTAATAATTTAATATATATATATATATATATATTTATCTAGATTGATATTTTTTGATTTTTCAAGGATTTAATCCCTTTCGAGGAGGACAGGGGCGGATCTAGGATCAAGAAGTCGAGGTGGGGGGGGGGGGGGTTCAGTATAAGTGAAGTTAATTAAAAATGATATTCAAACTATTTTATTTGTATAAGCCTAAAAAATTAACATAAATTTAAAAAAATGTATTGTTAATGAGAACTATGTTGGATTTCGGATGCAAATCAAATTTTACACAAGATTATCGAAGTTGCATATGACGTTGTTTCGAGTCATAAAATTAATCTAATATAAAATCAATATCAATTTTCTTGACAATTTTATTCTCAATATACGTTATGATTTTATAAGGTATTAATATTCTATATTACCACTAAGCCTAATTTTTCGATTATGTGGAACTAAACAAATTTAAATATCTTATTATAGTGATTTTTATTTTTTTACTTGCTCCAATTCAAATTTAATACACAATATATTAAAATTGTTAAAACTAAAAAATAAACGTGTAGAAGACAAAAAAAAAATACATTACATCGTAATTTATAAAAGAACAGTGAATTCATACTTTTGGATCATGTTTAAACACACCTAGACAAAAGAGAATTGACTATATTATTAAGTAAATATCTATATACATAGTCATATCCTACAATAAATTGTTCGACGCGTCTCGAAAGGGATTAAACCTTTGGAAAATAAATATATATATATATCCAACTGGGATTCGAACTTGAATCCGCTATTTTGTAGTGACTAGTCCCTTCACCAATCACCTGTTGATATCTACTTTGATATATTGACTTACATAAGCTCGAATTTTGATAACTTCAGCTTAAATCGGGTTCAATTGAAAAAATTAGTTGCCAAAGTTTGTTATTGGTGTGTGGACGTCACATAAGCAAAATCCTTAATTTTTTGGTCATGCAAATCCTTAAAATTTTGGCCATGCGCAACTCGCATGACGAGTTCAGGAGCAATGGCTGAAATTTAGTCTATTTTCTTTAAAATTGCAATCACTAAAAAATTGAAAGGACAAAAGTTCCAGTCAAATATTCTAAAATTAAAAACACTAAAAAATTAAGGACATTATGTGTGCATATGTAATTCTTATTCTTTAATACGGTTAAAATCGAAAAACTAGGAACGTGGACATCCCTAAATTGGAGCCCATGACCTCATTCCGGTCAAATTTTGGAGTTGGCCCAGTTTGGATTAAAATTGGCAAAATCAAGTTATTATAGGTTAAGGTGACATTGTCCACAATTTAAGAAAATCCTTTTTTTTGTTCTTTTAGTTTCAAAACCAATTATAGAGTGTTTTCAAAGTCAACTTTTGAGTTAGAGTTAGCTTCTCTAAAAATAAGTTTAAATGACATAAAAGCATAAACAATATCTTTTTTCACTTAGGCTGGGTTCGGTTTCCGCAATTGGGCCACAATTAATATCTGATTGGGCCACAATATAAATAATCTGGCCTCAGTTTTGTGTTCGGATGGGGGACAATTTCACGGGCTGCCCGCCCTTATCCTATGAATATGTGGGCCATACCGACAAATTGGGCCGATTGTAATCTCAGCTCCCCCCCACCGATTGAAAAATAATGGCCCATACTAATATTTTCATTCCTAAATTGCCCTTCAATTTCACTGTAATTACATGAAAAACCTGATAGAAATACAAAACACCCAATTTTTTTCCTTTCTCATATTTTCCCTCTTCTTTCCTCATCGTTTCCCCGCGTGCCAGACAAGTGAAGAACCCTACTTTTTTCCTCTTTCATAATTCGACATTTTTAGATAACTTGAGATCTCCAAACATTTTTATTACTAGACATAAGTTTATTTTCTTGTTTCTCACGAGTTTGAATTTCTAATTTTCAGATTTCAAGCTCCTTGGTACTGGAGGGGTCCTGAAGGAA
This sequence comes from Penstemon davidsonii, assembly GCA_034814905.1. Lineage (NCBI taxonomy): Eukaryota > Viridiplantae > Streptophyta > Magnoliopsida > Lamiales > Plantaginaceae > Penstemon > Penstemon davidsonii. Next base: position 29,774,122 of record JAYDYQ010002533.1, on the reverse strand, counting down.
GAACATTATTTCGGTGTTTTGTGAAGAAATTACTGGAGGAAGAAGAAGACTTGATTTAAGGTAAACCCAACAAATCTGTTCTTGTTGAACTTTGATTTTAGTTCATGGGTCGGTTTGATTTTGCACATATTCGTAAGAAAATGGGTTATTTTTTCTTAAAATTTTCTTGTGAGTGGACATTTATTACGGTGAAGTTGCTATGAAACGTGAGATTATTTGTGCAAACTTTAGATAATTGTGTTCATGAAATATTTTGAATTTTTCAATCTCTGCCAACTATTTGTGTGTTCTTCGGTGAATGATCCAAATTATTGTTGTGTTAAGCCATTTTATTGATATGGTGCTGAATACATTTTTGTTGTTTGAGAATTGCATACTCATATTCTATATTATATGTGGGTTGTTGTGGAAGTCTTAGGGGGAATAATGAGATGACTGAATTTTGTTTATTTTAGGGTACTGAACATTGTTCGGCAGCCAGTGAACAAATGGATCCGAGGAAGAAACAAATGATGTTACTAATGTTCCATCAGTTCTTTTGGATGTGCATTTTTCTGATTTGGTTTCGTGCTAACGAACATTACGAGAAAACTAAAAAAAAAACCATACGATATAGTCTAATCCGTAGGAAGCGTAAGCAATTGGAAAACATAGAATATATTACACGAGAATGTACGCTAAGGTGTAAATATAATATACGACTTAATATTACTGCTTTTGATAAGTTTTGTAGTTTCCTACATAATGTGGGGGGTTTAAATGGTACTAAATACGTGACCGTGAGAGAACAAGTTGCTATGTTTTTAACTGTACTTGCTCATCACAAGAAGAACCGTGTTGTTGCAACTGATTATCGTCGTTCCGGTGATACTGTGAGCAAGTGTTTCTACCGTGTTTTGACTTGTTTAATGAAGCTCCATCCCATTTTACTGTGTCAACCCGAACCAATTCCTACTGATTATGAAGATGATAGGTGGAGTTGTTTTTCGGTAAGACATTACTTTGATTTATACATCTTGTGAGCTTACTCATTTCACATTCTTTTTTTTTTTTCCCTTTACTTATATTCATTGTGTATGTATAGGGCTGCATTGGGGCATTGGATGGAACCTATGTCAATGTTAATGTTCCTATTGTAGATAAACCACGGTACAGAAATAGAAAAGGTGATATTTCCACGAATGTGCTTGCTGCTTGTGATGTTCATGGAGGATTCACCTATGCACTTGTTGGTTGGGAGGGATCCGCTGTGGATGGAAGGGTTTTAAGAGATGCAATCCATCGGCCAAATGGATTGAAGGTGCCCACGGGTATAAATTTTTTGTTCTCTTTTTTAACAATTGCACATGTTATGGGTCACTAACTAAAATTATGAACTTTTATCGTGTAGGAACATAATATTTGTGTGACAATGGCTACAGGAACGGTGAAGGATTTCTTACTCCGTATAGAGGAGTACGTTATCATTTGAAGGAGTGGGGACTTGGCATGGAAGCCCCTCAAAATGAGCAAGAATATTTTAACATGAGACACTCACAAGCACGAAATGTTATAGAGCGCAGTTTCGGTCAAATAAATAAACGTTGGGCAATCTTGAGGAGCAACGCCTTCTACCCGTTGAAAACGCAAAACAGGATGATCATGGCATTATTGTTGATTCACAACTTTATGCGAAAGACAATGGCGGATGACCTCTTGCAATATGACCCGGATTTGGAATCAAGTGACTCGAGTGACGATGACAATGAACCAAGTGTTGCTGACTATATCGATGTGGTTGAGCCGTCGACTCAATGGACCAATTTTCGTGACAACTTGGCCCGTCAAATGTTTATGAAATGGAACTTGGAGCGTGCTTAATATTGTTTTTATTATTGTGGCTTTGATTTATGTTTTCCAGTTCTTGGAAATTGTACTATGTTTGATTTTCTTGTTGGATACTTTGATGTATTTGATTTAATCCGTGTGTGTAATTTATTACTTTGATGTTCTTGGAACTTTAGGAGTTTACATTGAGCCCTTTTGCAAATTGGTAGTTTTTGTTTTATATACAGATAAAGTTATCTTAAATCGGTTATTATTGACAATTAATATACTTTTTCTTTGAGTTGACAGGTTTTTCACAGTTTGAGATGTCATCCGTACCACGTTACGGTGATTCGGCACCAACACAAAGGAAGACAACTGGTTCCCGTCGATCATGGAACGCATTGGAAGAGCAAGAATTGATTAACTGTTTAAAAGAATTGCTAACAAATGGATGGAAAGCGGACAATGGTTTTAGGCCGGGGTACTTGCAAGCTCTTGGGCTTGCACTCAATGCAAGGCTTCCGACAGCGAAGATTGAAGTCAAGCACATCAACTCCAAATTGACGGTGTGGAAAAAGACTTATTATCAGCTCTTGGGTATGCAAGGGACGAGCGGGTTTGCATGGAACGATACTGGGAAAACCATCTCGGTGGCTGATGATATTTGGGCATTATATGTAAAGGTGAGTTCATTAATCTATTATACTTCTTTTGTTGATATGTAAATGTGATTGGAAATGTGCATTAGTATATTTGTATTGTTGCAAATCTGTTCTTGTAGGTTTGTATTGTTTAACAAATGATTGGATATGTCATTTATACTTTTGGGTGATGTGTTGCAAATGAGGTTGCAAATAACCCCCTGATTATGAAATTACCCCCTGCTGCTGAAAAAAATATTTGCATATACCCCCCTGTTTATGCAATTATCCCACTGTTCCTGCTGTTTCATGTGTTATCCCCCTGATTTTGATGTTGGAAATAACCCCCTGATTATGCAATTACAAACTCTTGGGTATGCTGGAAAAATTTTTTTGCATATACCTCCCTGTTTATGCCATTATCCCACTGTTTCCTGCTGTTTCATTTCAGTTTATCCCCCTGATTTTGATGTTGCAAATTACCCCCTGATTATGCAATTACCCCCCGGATGCTGAAAAAATTATATGCATATACCCCCTGTTTATGCAATTATCCCACTGTTCCTGCTGTTTCATTTCATTTTATCCCCCTGATTTTGATGTTGCAATTATCCCACTAGTGAACTAGTGATTGGTTTCATGTGTTAGAACCAGTATTTTGATGTTGCAAATACCCCCCTGGTGTTTTCCACATTTGATGCCTTCTTATCTTTAATTTTGTAGGCACACCCAGATGTTGCTAACATGCGATTCAAGTCATATATCTATTATGAAGACTGGGTAGAAATATTTGGAAAAGATAGGGCCACCGGGGATGATGCTGAAGACTTTGTTGAAATAGTCGAGGACTTGGTAAGGACAAATACCGTCAAGGATTCAGCCCGTAAAGGAAAGGAAGAAGCTACTGGTACCCCCGCTGATGACGTGAACTACAGTAGCCCATGCGTTGATTTGACTACGGATGCATCGGATGGAGGTGATTCGCAATGCGAAATTCCGCTATATAATATGGGATTTGATCAAGTGGGTTCGAAGGTGTCAAAGTTGACAAAGAAGATTAAGAAAGAAAATGTTAAGAAGTAGAAGGTGGATAGGAAGAGGAAGACACCCGACTCCATCAATCCCGATTCATCTAGGCTTGATATGGATAAGTTCATATTGGCAGCTAAATCCGCTTGGGGAGATCTTAGTCAAAACTTTGCAAAAGAAGAAGACACCTATGATGAAAAGGCACAAAAGATCATTGCTGCACTTGATAACATCGGATCACTTTCCGATGAGAACCGAATCTTCCTATCGTTCAAGATAATGGATAATGCTAAGCATGTAAGTTTGTTTTTGAACTCCAATGAACGCAACCGAGAGAACATTGCACATATGATGCTTCAAGGCAAGATGCCGTGATCTTTGATTTAGCAATGGGAGATGAACACAAGTAAATGACCAAGTTTTTTGAATGAACCAGTTTTTTTGAGTGCTTTAAGTGTGACATGAACTTATTACTTGTACACACTGTAAACTATAATTTTTGCACATATGCCCCTGATTTTTGTTAGGTGTTTTGTACTAATTCCAACCTTATGTTGGAATGAACAGGAGAAAGCCCATAGGTCTTGAATGGAATTAAGTAAACTTTGTTCCAGTTTGTAACTTTAAATTTATTTGGTGCAAGAGCCGTAAACTTATCTATTACCCCCTTGTTGAAATAAAGTATCAAATGAACAAACTTCCAATATGTCGTACAAAGCCAAATTGCAAATTAAATGGAATTACATGAACTAGTGATTGGAATTAAACAAGCCAGAAAGCAAATTTGGATATTACATAATAATGTTCTTCTATAACAAGAACTTTCATACGTTCAAATTATTTAAGACCGGAAATGCTAAGGACTTTTGTTGCCCTTAGTAGACCCGTGGGACGACCCTTCATCAGGCCACAAACATTTAGCAATGGTCGAAGCTTGTTTCGTGTCTTCATCAGCATCCGAGTCATTAAAATTGTTGTAATTTTCTAGGTCAATCCAAAAATTTTGATTTTCCAAAGGGGAGAACTTAACCTGTGGTGGATTAATGGGTTGTGGGGGTGGAGTGATTTGGACATGAAGCGGGGTGTCGTCACGTTCAAACCACTGAAGATTAATTGGGGATGCCGGTGCACCAACAGCATACATGCTTTCATCATGTCCGAATATCTCGCACAAATCAACCCACTTTTCCTCATCGGTTATAGCATAGGCTTCATAAAACGGATTTTCCTTATAAGGAAACAATTGAAATATTAAAGCTTAGACGTATATAAAAATTTATATAAAAAAAAGGAGGACAATTAAAGTGACTAAGATAGAAAATACCCCCTTGTTGAACTATCAATTAATACATACCATGCATAAGTGTCTCACAATTTCCTTGCCTTCGTTGCCTACGCTATTAGTGTCACCAATCAAGAAATACCCAGACAGGTTTCTAAGATGAGAAAAAATGGCATGTCTACGCTTTAGGCGGTAAAATTTAGCCATTATCTCCTTCAAAGTGAAACTTCGATTGAAATACACATTCAATTCATGACGAACAAAATTAAGAATGTGACTTAAACTATGAATAAATTTTGCATTTTGATAGTAGGACTCATTGGACAAGAATTCGATGAAGAAATCGTCAATTTCCTTGGTCCATTTGGTGTCGTAAAAAAAATGAGATTGTGGTCGGGGATTGAAATCGGTCATTGAAGCCTTTTTTGTAATAAGTGACTTAAAAAATGAAAAACAATCTTTGATGTGAGTCTAAATTTATAGTTGGGTGTTTTGTGGAATAAAAATGAATAAAGAAGAACTATGGGGCAGCTTTTGTAATATTACATTGACAAAAATCTTTGCATTGGATTTTATTCTCTAAACTCACGTTTTTTGCCAGTTGCCTACTTGATGAGTACTTGCTGCATTGATCAGCCAAATCTTTTATCTACTTTTTGTTTCCTTCATGTCATATATGTCCATTTCACTATGTTGCATGTGATCCCTATATTTGAATCTATTGTGCAGTCATTCAAAAATTATATCAGGAATATTATGTCAACTTTTTTGATTCAAAGTTCCTTACTTTTCTGCCATTTACAGTACACACATGGAGTGTTGAATCTTCACCAATTTGCAGGTTTCTTACTATTATGCTACACAATTTGCATGTACACACTATTCAATTTCATATGAAATAGAAAAATGAGATGTGCACAAAAAATAAAACCAGTACCCTTACATATTAAATGTCCCTTCTGAATAGGATGATTAGTACATGAACCATTCCATATACTAATCCACCACAGTCTAAGATGGGCATTAGTATTTAGACAAAAAACAGAAGTACATAATTTCGATAGTCCTAAACAAAAAACAAAATAAAATAACTTCCCACAAACAACTGCAGCCTAATAAAACTAAAACAACCAACCATAACATCATAATTAAACTAACATAACGGGTACTGATTAATAAACATTCATTAACAACCATTAATCAACCTCCCACAACCCCAAACCAAACAACCCACCTTCATCATCCTTAACTCCACCAAAAAACTCCCCAACTTCAGAAGCACCAGGAACAACCTCACCGTATTCGTCAAACCGTATAGGAGAATTAATACCACGTTGCTTAACAGGAACCAAAGCAAGTTCATCCTCATCAGAATCTCTTATGTCTATAGGGCATTGTGGACTTCCATTGAGGTCTCTTGGGAAGGATCCAACAACCACATCATCAAACAGGTAGGTCAACATCAAATGCATTGGTTCACCATTTTTCCTGAAATCCCTAAACACTTCAGGCTCAGTCTGCAAAGTATTGAAAAAAAAAATATATAAGATAATATTACATATTTTCAAGCTAACGTTACAAAAGTGCATATAACTTGATTAAATGGAACTCACATTTGCAGTAACAACTTGCCAGTATTTCTTATCCACGATAGATTTGCAATTGGCGACGTCATAAGTTACTCCAGGAGTCTCCAAGAACCTGTTAAAGTCTTCGTTGCGCTTACGCATTTTTTCTAACTTCCATTTCATTGAGTGCAAACTGAAACGACGAAAGAAACGGTCAGACATCGATGATGCAATGCGTTGACAGGCCCCCGAGAGTTTGTCGACCTCCTTGAGGTTGTTAGCCTTGGCCTCTTCTTGCAGCAAAGCCAAAAAATACCAGTTCTCATTTTCAGACCATCCATCATTGAGCTTCATGCTGTCGTTACGCATGGGTCTAGTCCTCGGCATTTTACTGATACAATCTACATGACAATAAAAGAGATATAAAATCACACAAACTATATTCTGAAATATAACTTAGGAATAGATGATGCTTCGAAAGAGACTTACATATATGCTTTTCTTCTTAAACTGGGCAGTTGTGGAGGACTTGAAGAAGCCAAATGATTTTATAGGGAAAACTCCCCAACTATTGAACTTCCACAATAAATGTTGATATGATGTGGGGTAGGTTTGCATTAAAACAATTGAGTGTTGAATATTCAACTACTCAACTTAACTTTTCCTTATACCAATGTGCATTAAATGATCTCAAGGTAGTGTGATAAGTTGGGAAAACTTTTCAGATTATACAGCATATACAAAGCCACATTTTATGACAAACATATCCATTGAATATTAGACTACTCAGCACCAACATTCAATGCACACAAAAACAGAAAATCTCCAGTCCAGCAAAATTACACATCAATTAAAAATAGGGGGGTATTTGCAAAATACTTCACTATAAACAATGAACATATGAGCATATGAATATATTACCATATATTGGTCAACTAACAAAATTTAACATGCCCATACAAATGTATATGTTTGGAATGACAATTTCCAAACTCAGACAATTTCCAAACTCAGACAATGGGTATGTACTTTCATATGATCAAATAAATCAATCTGTTGAATGCATGAAACTTCATATTTCAAACTACATCAGGGAGGTATTTGCAAGTATCATCTATTATAGTCAGGATGTATATACCCACAATGAACATATGACCAACTTTAACAAACATTAAATATGACACATTCAACCTCAAAATAACACTTTCAGAACAATAATAAACCAAGATGAACAATGCATGAAACTGTATATTTCAAACTACATCAGGGAGGTATTTCCAAGTATCAGACAGGATGCATATACCCATAATGAACACATGACCAACTTGAACAAACATTAAATATGACACATTCACACTCAAAATAACATTTTCAGAACAAAAATTACCCATGCCAATTTATATATTTTTAAATTCACACTCAAAATAACACATTCAAAACCAGAAAATGCCATACCAATTTATACAAACAGTAAAATTCACACTCATTATAACACTTTCACAACCAAAACAATATTTAACACCAATATTCTTAAATTAACTGTAACAAACATAATCAATGGTAATGACTAACACATTCACATTCAAAATCCCATATTGTTTAACCAAAATATGCCATAAGACCAATATTCATACAAACCTAACATCCTAAAAGATTTCACCCAACAAAATACTTAAATTCAGCATGCATAAACTGATGAAAATTACATGCCAATAACACAAATGGGAAGTCAATTACATTTGTATTATAACTACTATATAAATAACCACCACATGAGGATAATCAGGGCACAGATCATCAGAAGTTTCTGCCTTCGACGCAATGCCTGATTATCCGCTTCAAGTTTACGAACTGAATCAAGGAGCCTGTTAATTTCAGAATTTAAATCAACATTATCATGCACTAGACTGGCATTCTCAGACTCGGCACGATTCACACGAGCTAATAACCCAGGGATGATTAACCTGGACCTCTCACACATAACAGGATCAATCCACTCAAAGAAATCACAACAATCACCCTGAAAATAAATAGTAGATTAGTAACATTTTTAAAATATTTTCGTAAATATTATGACAAAGATAAACCACTGAAAAAACTCACTTTTGAACCAGAGCATCGAGCAAATCGACGGCCAGGATTATCTCTAGTCCAAGATGTATATATCCTGGAAGCAGATCCACAAGGACAAATACGGCCATGCCTAAAACGAGTATTGCTAGAGCGTGCCGAACTGTTTGTGCTTGCATCCATAGCTACAACAAAAAAAAAAGGGAAGAAATTCAATGTACATTACGAATTTCACAAAATGGGGCATGTAAATCACAAAAATTAGGGAAAATACAAAGAAGACAATACAACCAGGACACTTATGTGCTATACCTCGCGGTACCGTTGCTATGCTTGAAAGGAGAATACCCACCGGAGCAAGAAAAACCAGGAGCGAATGGGTTGTGCAATCGCAGCTGCTAACAAATGGAGTACAGGGGGCAAAAAAATGAATTAGGGTTTAGATTCAGGTTAATATACCTTCAAAGCAACGGCCGTGATTGAATCTAAAGTTGGACGGTCCGGATGGAATCGGTCAAGGGCAAATTTGTAATTTCCTCCTAATTAGCCCAACCGAACATGATTTTCGTAAATGGGCCACAATTTTAATACTGGGTCTATTTATCTGCCGAACATGGTGCTATTCTAATTGGACTTATAAATAATGTGGGTTAATGTGTTATTGGGTGCATTGTTAATTGGGCCAACCGAACCCACCCTTAATGTATGAAGTTATGAACATGTCAAACTAAGGGTAAAATAGAACTTGTAATAAAATTTGGGAAAATTTCTTTTCTGGTACCATTGGATAGGCTAACTTGCACTTTTGGTATCATTGGATACATAAATGCAAATTTGGTACCATATGATAGGTTTTCATTGCAATTTTGGTACCAAATCCAATTTTTCTACAAAGTTAATGGCAATTTACCTCCTATGAAATGTATAATGTTCAATTTACCCCTCTATAATTTGGAAAAAAATCAATTTACCCCCTGTAAATTTTTTAATGAAGCAATTTACCCCCTTCAATCGTAGAGTGTAACTCACTTGCCTAAATTGAGAATAGGCATGCAAATTATTTTATAACATTGGGGGATAAATTTCCACATTTATCATAACACAGGAGGTAAAATGCCACATTATCGTAATAAAAGTGGATAAAGTACCGCCTATAAAAATATCAGGAAGACGATGAGAAACTTTTACAAAATTTCAGGGGGTAAAATGCTTTTTTTTAAACCACGAGGGGGTAAATTGAAAATTATGCATTTTAAAGGGGTTAAATTATCAATAACTTTGGGGAAAAATTGGGTTTGGTACCAAAGTTGCAATGAAAACCTATCCTATGGTACCAAATTTGCATTTTCATACCCTATGGTACCAAAATCGCAAGTAGGTCTATCCTATGGTACTAAAAAAACAATTTTCCCAATAAAATTCATATAATACAAAAGACTTACTATATTCTGCCTTTCAGAAATTGCAAACACTTACATAATTGCTTGAAGCTGTTTTTTACCTTATTTTGCAAACACCCCATATTTTTTTTTAAAAGTACTTTTTAATTACTTTAAGCAAAAACAACTACTTTTCCAGATGAAGAAGCTATTGCAAACATCCCCTTAGCAGTTAGCTTCTCTAAAAAAAAGTTTAAAATGACATAAAAGCAGAAACAACCTCTTTTTCCACTTAAAATGCAAACACTATCTACTTCTAAAATATTTTTCTCTTAAAATGCATACCCTACCCACTTTTAATTCCCATCTACTTTTATGAAAATTTCAAGAAACTTTAATCCAAGTATTTAATTTGAAAACACCACCTAAATACGTCATATCAAATATATGCGGGTTAAAATCAGATTAAATTGGCTCTTCGTGAATTTTAAGCCGTGTATGTATCTAAACTACGGGGAGGTCCCTAATTATTACTAATTAATTTACTTAATATATAATTAAGTACTTCCGCCAAGAAGTGGTTTAAAGATCTCAATATAATCTCCATTATATTCATACTTAAATTTCAAAACAGTAACCAATTATCAACTCAGAAACTACCAAAAAAAAAAAAAAACGAGGATTTGAATCTAAGCCTATAATAAACAAAGGAGTTTTTAATAGTTTTGATTTGTTCAAACTCAAGAAACTTAAGACAAAGAGATTGAATTTGAGTGCTTGTTCTCGTGGTTTGACTGTTGACTGTTTAAGCTTCGGCAAAACTACAATAATTGTCTTCAAATTTTGGGATATTTTGAAAAATAATGTAAATAAATACATTAGACACATCATAGCAAATTTTATCCTATAATTTTCATTAAATTTCAATTTTTCTTTGTATTTTTATTATGCATAATACTAAAATTGAAATAGGATGAATGTTAAAAGTCTAATTATATGTCTAGCGTAGTTACGAGACTACTTATGAAAAGATTTCAAAGTTACAAAACTATTATTGAAATTTTACCATTCATATATTTGACCTTTAGTTAATTCTAGATTCTGCAATCTCAATTGCTTGCTTTTTTTTCCTCTTTCTTTTTTTATCTACCTAATTGTGGATCATAGTTCGGACTGGAAATCTAGATTATGCAAATATGCAATTAAAAAATATTTGAATTTGTGGTTCGTCTTTGCGGATTACAAGCCGTTACCACTTGACAAAGTACCTTCAATATATGTCGATCTCTTGTAATTGATTATGTTTCGGTAGAATACATTTAAAAAAATCACAACTTTCATAAATATTCTTGTTCAAAATTTCATTTATAACATATTTTACGCAAGCATGAACATGTCAAAACAAATTACAAAACATGTGACTTCACATTGTATAGATTTCAAGAATTAAATAAGCGCCCGAAAGATTAGTCACCTTAATTAGAATAACACAGCTTAGAAGTTAATCAGTATTAATTAATTAAATTAGAGTCTGTACAAGACACTTGTCAGATATGTGATTATTAATTAACTAATTTATTTCGTATAAATTAATTTATAAAAAAAGTTGAACAACTTTGATTCTGGTTTCAAAGAGATTACATAAATTGGGAGGACATCACAAGATCTTTGAATGAATAAATGATCAGACTGAATTAGTATTTACCATGACCTCGTGGAGTTTTCGTGAAGGTTTTTTTGTTTTAAGAAAATAATACCAAGAATTTATATATAACAAATATATAAAAAAAAAATTATTTAATTGTAAGATGCAGACACGTCTATTTTTTTTCTTCCGAATTTCAGGTTATTCTGTAGATACTTTGACATGAAAGTAAATCAACACTCTCAAAGGTGACATCAGAGTGGAAGTTTTCAAAAATATAGGCCAAACAAGAGTTGAAGAGCGATACATTTGGAGTATGTAGTTTATAAATTTGACTTAATTAGGGATTGGACTGTTTTTTAAGAAAAAAAGGATATATGTTAGCAACCTAAAAATATCTAGTTTCTTGTCGTCTATGGATTTTGATTGGGATAAAATACAGATTATATCCTTAGGGTGCGTTCGGTTGCTATAATTGGTAATTTGCCCAATTGATGAAATGGCTCAATTAATTATTTGGGCTAATAATATAGTGATGTGTTTGGTAGATTATAGTTGGGTCAAATAATCAAAAAATTAGTGAGGCGAACCGAACTTGTATTAATACACACAGGCCCCATTGCTATTTGACCCAACTATAATCTACCAAACACATCACTATATTATTAGCCCACTTTTATATGGGTGTATATTAAGCCAATTTTTTTTTGTTATCTTTCTCCCATTTCCAACTGAAACAAAGTTTGTAAGAAAAAAAGGCACCCACAGCTTGAAATAAAATTTAAATGTGCGTTTTTTACTGATAAATTGTTTGATTGTTTACATTTTGGTTTATATTTGTCTCACACCAAAGTGATTTTCTAATTTTAGCTTAGTTTATTAAGTATTGCTTTGTCCTAATTTTTGTGTATGTGTTTGGAAAAGTCCTTATAGTCTTTGGATTTTAATTGAGTTTAAACTTATATTCCCTTTCCTTGTTTGCGGCTTTTGAAGAGGAAGTTTCCAAATTTCGAGATTCCAATCCCCTGATTTTCGGGTCAATTTTAGACAAAACCGGATTCAATCAGTGCCCATATATGGATCGGCCAAACCCGGATGTATGATCAAACAAACCTTTTCTTCACTTAAGCTCATGCGGTCTTGTATCCATAAAGCTTTTGCCATCAAGGAAGCTTGTCTCGTAACGGCATGAGACCAAATAAAAAGTGAGGTTCTTGGAAAAGTAATTATATTTATAGTTATTCGGATAAATTCCAAATAATAAATTAAACCTGTCTCTGAACTTAAATGCCGAAAATCCCAGCAGAAGCCTTATAAAAGAGATTTCTTGTAATTAAAAAAGTAATAACAAATTTCTGAATAACCACGTGTTTTATGATCAATATTTAAAAACTAAAGGAGCTATAGCGATTTTGTAAGAGTTGTACCCAAAAAAAAAAAAGGATTTTGTAAAAGTTAATTGTTCTCACAATATTTCTGGTTTTTCTTTTTCTCTTTTTTCCTTTTCATGTTAAAACATGATACTAAAGTGTACTGTTTATCCTATATGCACATTGTCAGCTATAATCATGGGCGGAGTTAGAGCATTTTATTTTAGGGGAGCAAAATTTTTTTTATAGCAAACTTGATAATTTTTTCAATATTTTGGTAATATTGTATTGATAAAATGACAAAAATTAATTGTTAAAATGTGAGATATTAGTCTTGAAAGTTCTAGAAGGTTCATAATTTTCAAGATATCTCATGTATAACTTATTGTTAATTTGGTAGAAGAATTTAGGATAATATCTATAAATCCTAGGTATCTAAGATAGATGTTGACAAATCTATGAAGTGTGGATTGTACTAGAAAATATAGATGGAACTAAATACTCTAGATTGTTCCATAGGCAACTATAAATATGTGTACTATTCAATGTAAATTAGAGAGACAAAAAGAAATTGTAATATAAGGAATGTAAGGGGAATGTATGGAAATGAAACAAGAAAATAAAAACTTTTCCTTTCAAAAAATTACTCTCCTCCAAACAATTACAAAAACAAATAACAAATATAAAAAATCAAGTTGATATCAATTTTACAATTGATTCAACCCTCACAAACCCAACAAGGGGTATCAAGAGCTAATTGATCTTAAGGGATTAAGTTCAAAAAATGGGTTCATCAAATATATCGCTTCCAGCACCACCAATTTTCAACGGTGAAGACTACGATTATTAGGCGGTAAGAATGAAGGATTTTCTCATAGCAAATGAGTTATGGGATATTGTTGAAAACGGTTATGAAGAACCGAAAAATGAAGGTACTCTTACTGCACCTCAACTAAAGAAGAGTATACTAAGAATAAGAAGGCACTTACATTCCTTTAAGCTACTGTTACTCAAGAAATCTTCATCGAAATAGTCACTACGACTATCTCTAAAGAAGCATGGGAGATCCTTCGAGAAAAATATCAATATTTGGGGAGTGTTCCAATGGCGAAATAAGAAAGAGAAGAGCGAAGAATTAAGCAGCGAATTAAGAGTGTGTTTATCTCTCGCCTGCAATATATCAAAGACCAAGCGGATTCATTGACGTTAAATTTTGTACTTAGATTGTTAGAGACATATTTGGGGCTTAAGAAATTTGTGTTGGATGCCCACAAAGATTTATTCGCCTCTACTTAGAAAAGATAATGGATGATGATGATGGTTGCACATTTGGAACTGCAACTAAGAATTTGGACAAATATGTCGAAATAAATAAACCATAAGCACCAATAATGCCTGAACAACAGGAGACGAAGAAGGGTCCAGAAAAATCTAGCCATAAAGAAGAAGAAATGACGAAAGACTCCTCCGGGAGAAAATCATTTGAACCTCCCAAAAAATCCATATCCGTTATGGATAAATTTTGAAGTTGTCAAATGGCATTTACGGAGCCACGCAATTACGAAGAAACTTCTCAATATGAGAAATTGAAAGTTGCAATAAAGGAGGAGATAAAAAAGAACAACAAAAACCAAACACGGAAGCTTATGGAAAGACCTAAAAACAAGAAGGCATTTGGTGTAAAAATGATTTATAAGAGTAAGTTAAATCGAAATGAATATTTGGATATAAGATTGGAGTATCAAGCAAAAATCTCAAGAAGGAGTGTTAAAATGTGAAATATTTTGCTTGAGTTCTAGAAGTTGCAAAAGATATCAAGATATATCATGTGTAACCTAGTATCAATTTGGTAGAAGAATCTAGAATAATATCAATAAATCTTAGGTATTTAAGATAGATGTTGACAAATCTATAAGTGTGGACTGTACTATAAAATATAGATGGAACTAGATACTCTAGATTGTTCTATAGGCAACTATAAATGTGTGTATTACATACTCATATGTAAATGAGAGAGAAAAATAAATTGTAATGTAAGGAATGTAAGGCCATCTCCAACCGAAGCCCATGCCCAATTGCCCAATTGCTCGCCCAATTGCCCAATTCCCCTGCCCTCATGCCTTTTCGACCCACCTAAAAAACTCATCTCCAACCAAACGGCAATCAACATCCATTAATTCAATTTTACGACTTTCCCCACTCTCCCCACTCAAACTTATTTTATTTAAGTTGTATTGTTTATTTTTAAATTAAGTATTTGTGTTTTTTATTTAAGTTGTATTGTGTACTTTTAAATTAAGTATTTGTGTTCAACAAATCTCATTTATTTAGATTTGTATTTGTCCAATTATAAATGAAATTGTTCGACAAATCTTATTTATTTAATTCATGAAATTTAAAACTAAAAAAAAAATGGCACTCGAGCCAACCGCCCAGTCCCTGCCAGCGCCCGCAGGCTCCAGCATGCGCGTTTACCTGCCGACAAGCAGGCAGACAATGGTTGCCCGCCAGCTTGCCGGGTTGCCTGCCCTGAACCCCCTGCCCGCCCCGCCCCTTGCCCGCCCAATTTCCATGATTCATCTCCAACCGAACCGAGCCGATAACACCCCCTCCCCCCTCATGCCCGTTTGTCAACTCGGTTGGAGATGACCTAAGGAAAATGTAAGGAAATGAAGCAATAAAATAAAAATGTTTCCTTCCAAAAAATTACTCTCCTCCAAACAATTACAAAAACAAATAACAAATCAAAAAAATCAAGTTGATACAATTGATTCAACCCTCACTAACCCAACACTAATCAAGATAAACTGATAAATTGTGCATTACAATGATTATAATTTATAATCCATCTACTTAAATCTTGTGGTGACAATATAATATCTAAAATAAATTAAATTCCATAAAATTGATTACAAAAGATTTATAGAACATTGTAGGATCGGAGCTTGGGTCCATACACATACTCATTAGGAAGAACATAGCACTAGACCAAAGGCTCTCATAAACTGATGAGAAGTTAAATTTCTAAAAAACAATAAAAGAAATACTCCATTCGTTCCACAATATCTGTCTTTGTTGGGATTTTTTTTGTTTCAAAATATTTTTCGCTTTAGGATTCCAATGCAATATTAACTACTCCTTTTCCAATTTAGCCCTTATTTATTACACATAAAAACTCTTATCTTATTTATTTCAATGCAATATTAATTAAGGGTATTTTAAGTATAACTTTTATTTTTTCCCTAAAATTCATACTATTTTATAGATTCCTTAATATTCGTGCAAAACTCTAAAACGACACATATTATGGAATGGGGGAGTACAAAAATAACTAAAGTATTTGAACTCTGGACCTCAAAGAATTTAAAAAAAGACGTAACTACAATCTTCTAAAAAAAATAAAAGGAATACAAAAACAAGAATAAGGAGTTTGAACTTTGGACCTCAAAGAACTTAAAAGGAAGAAATTAGTAAAGATAGCACCAATGGGCCATACATTCATTTTGTTAATATATTCATATATACATTTAAATAACCGATTTTTTCTGGGGGCCCTAACCCCTCACCCCAAGAGGCTCCGCCCCTGGCTATAATTGGTTAAAGGCAGTGCATGTCTATTATTTGATTGTAAATTTGTAAAGGAAAAACAAACAATTTATTTATCTCAAACGCACTATATTATAGTGATTGCAATTTTTCTTTTTTTCTTTTTTGAACTTCGATTAAATTTTAAAATAATATGTACATGATTGGCACCAAATCAATTTGAGCCCAATTTCAAATCCCAATTAACTGACGGAAAGATACATCAAGCCCAAATTGATGCAAGACCCATGCCTCCAGCCCATAAACTTGTCAAGGCCAGCCTACATTTCAGTTATAAGCCAGAAGGCCCAGAACAATCCTACAATTTAGGACTCTTATCAAAACTTTATTTAATCCAATTGATCAACATATATTGGAAAATATTGGGAAGGCAATAACCATGACGATATCAAACATTTACCAATTATTAATTTACTTTTACCAGTATCTAAAGCATACGTTGTTTTAATTGTCTAATTCATTATTCAATATCAGTGATCTCAATATCCCTCAAAATTAAAGTTTTTGTGTGTGCATTATTCATTTTGTTTTACTTTGAAGTCATTTTTCTTGTTCTTCATCACATTTTCCGAACAAAAAAACATAGTTCAAGTCGAAAGTAATGTAAAAGGCGGCAAATTTATATATTGTCCATTGTTTTTCTAGGCATGATGATCTGGGAACGCATGTACATGCAATCGACTAGAATTTCAACTAGCTAGCAGCATTTTCCATAATACATTGATTTATTGGCTTATTGCACATTTACGATCAAGTACGGATCAGGTTTGCCTACAATTCCATGTGTTGCAACTGTTCATGAATAAAGCAACAAGCATCGGAAACATGTTTGCATGTGGTTATTGTTCTAGATTTTCATTACCAAATAATGGAGGAGGAAATATATATGTTTTGGTATAATTTACATTATATATGTTTTCAATATATTTTGGTCGTATATTTCGATTTTCTTGAACTATATGGACTTTGGAGCTAATCAAAATATATAGTACTTTTTCAACATCAATCTTTCCGGGGACCGGTTGAACGTAACAATGATTATATGATGAACAAAATTAAAATATTCATAATTCATGATAATTACATATGTACGTTTAGACAAAATTTAATTAAAGTCATCAATTTTGGATGCATCGATTAATCAAACAAAAAAAGAAGAAGTTAGTTTTGTAATCAAACTGGTATTAAAAAAAATTCAGATCCACACAATTCATCAACATTTTTTTCAGATACTAACAAATTGATTTTGGTTGGAATATTGAGATAATAAAATACTGCTTAGTTAAATAATAGGTAGGGCTTTGAAAAGTTGAGATATGGTTTGTAATGGTTTTTGAAGTTGCATGTTCGTGTTTGGGGGTAAAAAGTTGATGACAAATGTCACATCAGTGACTATTATGGTGTTGAGATATACTCCCTCCCTTTTTTTTTCCTCCTATTTTCTTTATGGGATGTTCCAAAAAAGTACTCACTTTCCTAATATGAAATTATTTTTCCTAAAAAGTACCATTTCACATAAAGTAATAATTTGACACCACTAATTCTCTACCACTACTTTTAAGGGCATAAATGTAAAGTTACATAAAAATTTCACTTTTTCAATTCTCACTTAAAACTTCGTGCCAAAACTCATATTGAGATGTATTATTTTGATATGTTTTTGGTTGAGATGATAATAATACTACTAATTTTTTGTAATATTGATATATTAGTTAATAGTAATTGAATTTAAGTTTATAATTAAGTAGTAAATATAACTTTTTTTTACATAGTATTCAAAAAATAAAATATTCATACAAAAAAAATTAATTATATATAACTATTAGCGATTACAAAAAAAGCTGTAGAGAAAATTTAATTTTATATATATATGGATAGTAATAATCTGAATATAACAATTATTTTGTAGTATGTAATGGTTTTGCACTTCTATTTACTTATGTAGTTTTGAAATTAAAAAATGTAGACAGGAGAGAGAGAGAGCCTTGTGTACGCTCTTTCTATCCTTTGTACATAGGGCTGTCAATGGGGCGGATTTTAATCCGGATCTGATCCGAATTCGGTTCGATTTATTAGGATAATTGTCCGATTAGTGATCCGATGGACCTGATCCGATTAAGAAGATCCGTAATCCGAATTATATGGAGCGAATATGGATCTAGGCTGATCTGATCCGTTACATATCTGTATTCGATAAATATTACTATATGTTGTGTTATATATTATGTATTTAAATCAAAATAAAAATAAAACTATCTATGTTCCACTAAAATATTTTACTATATTAAAAATAATCTTAAAAATAAATACATGAGAGATGTTGGTGGACTGACCTGATAACTAATTGGGTCTACAACATATTAATTTATACTATTTAATAAGAAAAATCAAACCATAACCATTCATCCTTCAATTTTTGTCTTCTCTTTCATTTCTCAATATTGAGTTTTCTTCTTCTTTGTCCCAGTTTATATTTTTTTTACTTAGATTTTTGTTTATCCTTTTGTTCTAATTTTTATCGTTTATATTTGTCCACCATATTTCATCTTCTACAATTTTCAGGCTATAGTTTCGATGAAATAAGTAAAATTTTACATTTTTAATTCATGATGATGAAATCTGCAAGTGATTTGGAGGAAAACGATTTTTTTTTTATTGTGCTAATCGGATCCGGATAATTTATCCGGATCCGGGATATCCGCCGAATTCGGATCCTGTTGCTAATATTCCAGATCCGAGTGGATCCGGATCCGGATCCGAATAGAGGAACTAGAAATCGGACTTGGATCCGGATCTTCCCTGATCCGGTCCGAGTCCGACCCATTGACAGTCCTATTTGTACCCCTGCTCTCGTTAATTAGACCTCTGCAGTCTGCACATAGGGCACGTTTCAAGCTATTTGGGCCACTAGTTAATATTCTAGTTTTATGGAAAATTCGGCCCAAACACCAAAGTTATAGATCTCGGCTCATTTCGTGAGTGAAACATTTGGGTCAAAATTGATCCAAATAGGCCCATGTGTCTAATTTTTCCGTTTATGTAAAAGTTAATGGACTAACTTTTTTTTTCCGGTTTCTTTCCTTTTCTTTTTAAAGATGAGATTGAATTAGTTTTGTAGATATTATTAAAGAGTTTGCAGGTCCATGAGAGTTGCCCATGTCGTTTGGATATGGCCCATTAAATTTATATTAATCCAACTTAGGGCATTTTATTCTCGTTAATCTTGGATTTATAATTGGGTAAACACCATTTATGGTTCTCTTTATCATTAACTTTTTACAGAGTCGTCCCTTTTAAGTTTTTTTTTTCCCACGTTAGTTCCTACTAAGAGTTATTTGTTTCACTTTGACTCTTTTTCAGGCTGAACACGGAGGTTCCGATATCCAGTGACCTGAACATGAGGGTATTTTTGTCCATTTATTGCGATAATGTTATGCTTAAGTAAGTCCCCAGTAAAACATATATTGCAGTTTACGTGATATCGGATTCACCATGCTAAACCTGAGAAAATACTAAATTGACACAAATAATTCTTTGTAGGGACTAATGTGAGAAAAAACTTAAGAATTTATAAAAAGTTAATGATAAGGAGTTATAATGTGATATTCATAATGTTCAGTTTACCCTTTATAATTTTTCTAATTAATGGAGTTAAAGTTTAGAATTAACGACAAATTTTTGTTTCTTTTATTTGATTTAAATTTAAATAAAATATATATAGATAATTGGATCAGACTAAGAATTCGATCAGGCTAAATCCATGTTCACTCCATATATTTTAAATTATGGGTTTTCTTAATCGAATCATGTCCATCAAATCTTTAATCCGATAAAAGTCCTACTTAATCATACCAGATTTAAATTAAATTCGGATTAAAATTCGCTCCTTCACAAACCTACTTCTAATATATTTGATGCAAATAATGGACCACTTTACCTCCTCTCTAGTACTAAATTTGTATGTATCAGTTTACATCCCTGTATTTTTAATCTGACACTTTAAACCCCATGTATTTACATAGAGAATTGAGATTTTTTCTTTTTACGCAACACATTTTACTCTCACGTACTATTTCTGACGAATCTGCATAATCACAAATAAACGAAGGTAATTAATTGATAATTTAAATCCAAATATAAAAATATAAATTGCACTCTTTTTAGTTATCGAGGTGTCAATTGATCATATGAATATCACCAACGATAATTTGTCATTAAGTCGTTATATTGGTATCTTTCATTGTTCTCAATTAATTAATTGTTTTGCTATATGGAGTATTATTTATCGTGTATAATAAATCGTCGACTCATATACCGACTTAAATCAAGTTTCTAAAATAAGAAAAACAAAACTGGGTGACGTAGCTCCTATTGGATATTTCAATCTAGTTTTCACTTTTTTTTTTTTTTTTTTATTATGGATCATCAGGCAATAGAACAACTGGCAATCATTATTAGGAACACTGAAAAACAGCATCAAGTGTTTGCAACTGTTCAGGTGACGATTCCTGTAATCATGTGCAAATTGCAATGCATTAATTTCTGGATTTCTCCTTTTGTAGATTACATCATCTACTTCTTTTGTTGTTTGTTATTGGATTTTATTTATTATTTAACAAAGTTTTTCAAAAGTTGTGAAAAATGAACTCTTTTAATTTATGATGTTCGTGCCACTTGCCCAACTCCTTTATGTCTTAATGGGAATTAGAAAAAGAGTCCGTATCTTCTATGAGTGACTTTATTTATATACAAAATTAGCAGCATAATATATTTTCTAAGGATGTGGATTAGGTTAAAAGGCTTGAGACAAAAGATTATTTAGTTTATTTAAATGGCAACTAACATAAATTTCATCCACATGTTTGTAGTTTACAACTTTCATTCAAATTATTTCTTCTATTTAATAATTAGATATTTGCACCCGGAAAATATGATGTATGTACGTTATAACAATCCTATTCGAGCACTAAGATCAACAAGTAGCAAGAGTTGACATTAAACAAGTTACACATATAATATTTCATTAAAGTTTAATCAAAGAAGTTTGCTAATTAATACTCAATTATAACAAATAAAATTGGAATTAATAGTATATGTCGCTAATTTAGTAAACTCACACAATATCAAAAACAATAAGTTAAATATAAAACTCACACTTGATTCATTTGCAGTCATAAAATTCATAAACACGGTCTCGTTGCAAACAAATTCTTTTGATTTTTTTTTTTTTATCTTTTTAATATTTACAGTTATGGTAGATAAATTATATTAAATAATTAATGATAGAAGGAGGAGATTCAAATGTTGATTTGTCGCTTATATTTAATTAATTAGCAATAGGACATGTAACAAACAAAAAAATTAGCAATAGGACAAAACCTCTTTCAGAGTACTTAATTAGCAACTACATAAGGGAACAAATGTATTTTGTATACATACAATAAAACAAAGTTATGTGGAGAATCGATTATGTTGCATAATAAATGGTCGGCTGTAGTGACTTCCATGCAAGATTAAACCACGCTTTAAGTGCTATTATGCTGTAGGCATTATCCATACATTGAAATTACTTCTTGTCCCTATCAACAAATATGACGCATTATATAACCAAAAAGAGAAAAAAAATATAATTTCCCCCCAAAAAATACACATGAACATTTATATATAGAAAAATTCTTATTCATACCAGGTTTGACCTAAAGTAACCAATAAGGCTGAAAATCAAACCAAGCTATTCGGTACTTGACTCGAGCTCGTTCGATAAAAGCTCGTTTGAGCTCGGTTTGTCAATTAAATCAGACAAGCTTGAGCAAGAAATCTCGTTTGATAACTTTTGAAGCTCGGCTCGATAACCTAAAATTTGAAAAAATACATGTAAAATACCAATCTACTTATATGTTTAGGAAGTTTGTTTTCCAAACTATACATATATGAGAAATTTGTACCAAAAAAAAAAAAAATATGAGAAACGATCATTACATAAATATCATTACATCAGCATCACTGAATCAGAAATCTATTACATTACAATCAAATTACAAAAAAAATAATATATCCAACACTAATATTAAACTAAAAAAAAATCTACATCAATAAGTGTTGAACCCAGAACTTCTTGGTTCAGAAGCCTCAACCTTACCAACGATCTATTTCCTTCTTGGTTTTCCCAAATTATATTGGACAACTTATTATTAGCTCAAAAAAATTATATATTATGTAAATTTAATAGGCTAAAATATAATTAATTTGAGAAGGTACATAAAGTGCCTCAGATAACTTATTATATAATTAATGTGAGTCAGATATATTCAAGGTGGTTGAGCAAGTCAAAAGTTGCTTGTCATTCTCGAAGGCGAAAAGTCAAGTTAATTCGAATCTTAGTGAAATCATAATATATACTCAATGGGTAAATTTGAAAAAGACACGAGTTAGATATATCAGATCTGTGATTAAGGAGTGTTTTAAGGAATTATATACCAACTCTATCACTTATTATATAAAGAAGTAAGAGTTATGATCGATACATCAAATTAATTTATTGCTCCATTCTCTTTATTTGGAGGAGGTACATAAAGTCCCATTATGAATTAGACAATTTGATTAATAAAAGATACATATATGTTCGATATGTGTTCCATTGATGATCGATTCATGTCACATATACCGCATTAAAAGTTAAGCACCAGGGGTTCAAGCTCATAATTCGTAATTAGTAATTAGTTTACTTTAATACCAATAAAATAGATTCGATTCGATATAATATTTGATATAACGATATATTCACCATCTAAAAAGAAAACTGATATTTCTACTTACATAATCAGATTGAAGGGATTAAATCCCAACCTTCTATTCAACTCTTATATATCAATGGAGTTACAAAATAAAAAGTGACACACATTAACAAACATTAATGCATATTATAATGTCTAGCTGCCAACTCAAACCGACATATGTGATACATTGGCGCTATTACATAAATTAAAATCAAAATATCAAGCCGGTATATATTTATAATTATATGATTCCATAAAATATAAATATTAGAAATTGACAAAGCTTTTGTAATGAAATATGTAATAATTATTTTACATAGTAATGTGATGATGAGAAAATAATATTACCTGCACTATTTTCTGGATTTCAACTGGTTAAAAGAGGCTGCAACCAAGTGGTTATGATTAACATCAGAGACAATATATGCGATGAAAATGACGATATATAAACTCATATATTAATTATATAGTGCTCAAATTTGTGGGACGTCTCTAATTAGGACAGTTTGCCACAGTACTCCCAATACCAGAAAACGATTTCTTTCTTATGTCATCATGTTAATTTTTTAGATAAGAGTACAATATAATATATATATATATATATATATATATATATATATATATATATATATATATATATATATATACTGATCGGATAAATTGCACTTATGATCCTCCAAGTATAAAGTATTTTATACTTATATCTCTCTTGACAAATAATTTACACTCAAGTCCCTCCTATATAATGTGTGTTACACCGATCAATTTTTCGGCACTTTTCTGGCGAAAATGTAATCACGTGCAAGGTTATACGTAACTTGCACGTGATTGCATCTTAAGTGCCGAAAAATTGATCGCTGTAAAACACTTTATATAGGAAGGACTTAAGTGTAATTTTTTTAGCAAGAAGGATATAAATGTAAAATATTTTATACTTGGGGACCATAAATGTAATTTAGCTATATTGATCCGATACAAACAAGGTTGAACTGTATGATTGTATATTATTGTCACTAAGATATTACAAGTTAATGGATCGGCGCAAAAACAGAGAATAATTGAAGTTTTTTATAAATCGAGTTCTGTTTGGCACGTTCCATTCATTTGGTCATAACTTTTACTACGGATCTTCAAAATCGCGATTAAGGCTCTAATCCGAAAGCCTCCGGCGACGTACACACCATATCATCTAGACTTGGCCCGTCATTGTATTCTCGAACTCAAAATCTTTTATTTTCCTCTTCAAAGTTGCATTTTTTAGTTATTTTTTGCAATTTTTGATAATTTTTGTTTAGTTAACTAGGAAATTGATTTGAACACAAATTGGGCCAAATTTTGGCCTATTGTGTTATTTTATTTTGTGCTTTAAACAAACTAATATGAGTTTTTCTTTAATTTAATACTAGTGTTTGATGATTGATTTTTCTTGAAATTTTGATTGTAATTCAATAAATTTACTGATTTAATGATATTTATGTGTGATATTGAATATTGATATAATGATTATTTCTCTAAAAACTAAACAAAAACTTAAATAAGATTCTTATTTTCACGTACGAGACACGCTATATAAACCCTCAAATTAGAATCTGTTTTGGGGGCTCAAACACGAATTTACTAAGTGCACATATCCCGTTTTGGGATTCTTTCGAATCTAGTCATGTAACTATAAAATGCATACATTTAGTCATTTTAACTTTAATCTTATTTCAATTTTACTCACATGATAAATATCATCCTTCAATTTTTATTAAATTTTAATTTTCGTCTTGCAAACACTAAAAGTTATAGGACGATATTTGTTATACATAAAATTAAAATTGAAATATAATGAAAGTTAAAGAATTAAAATTATTGTGTTATGCATATTATTTTAATTTGAAGTCTTATTTTAGACGTAAAAATCTTGAAAATAATAAAATTCAATCGAACTACAAAAGTAAGCCAAAATATATTATGGTTCCTAACTTTTCATTTCGCTTTAAAGTTCTTCCAATTGCACTCGTGTGAAAATTTTTGTCATATCTAGCAACAGAAGCCAGACACGATCCTTTGATTAATGATTTAGTGGATTCTGAATCAGCAACTAATTTACTAATTTAAAACTAAATTTCTAACACTTAAAAATTATTCTTAGTGGACATACGAGAAAAACACCACATTCTAATTAAAATCCACTGGAAAAGCTCTTTACATCAACTTCTCTTCGGATAGCTTACACAAAGTGTTACAAGCCACTTAATTTACTCAAAAAGTAAAAAAAAAAACAAACGAAAATCAAAAGCGTAAAGAAAAAACGCCAAAAATAGTTATAGAAAAACCAAAAAAAAAAAAACTACAAGGACCAAAAATGCCCTGCTTCAAATTCCTTCTCTTTCCTAGTGATGAGGGAAATTTGAAGATCATTAATTATCTATTTATTCTTTTCTCATTCTCCTTAATTAACTAGATTTAATTATGCTTTTGGAGCCTCAATTGCTAACATGGGAGGTTGTGGCATTGGACCACTTATAGCCAGAGCTGGAACTGATATTTTTGCTTCATTTTTCTTCATTTCAACAATATTTGCTTCAATATCTTCATAAATAATTCCATTTTGGTTGTTCCCTTGAGCACCCTTTATTGGTTCAGGGATTTCCTCTGCTTCTTTGTCCTTGAATTCTTTGTACTTTCCCCACAACACAGAGTACAAGCCAATCACAATCAAGACTGCCCCAAGAACCCTGAATTAATTAAAAAAAAAAACAATTTAATTTCCTAATGAAAAAAATAAATAATAAAACATGTTTAGATTGTTGTTTTTCTGAAATTATAAGGATTAAAAAAAATTACCCTCCAACATATATTTTTTCAGCCAAGATGAAAGATCCCATAATGGCTACAATTATCATCATCAATGGACTGAAGGCAGTCACAAACACAGGCCCTCTCTTTTGCATTACAAGTCCTTGCACATAATATGCAATGCTTGATGAGACAATTCCCTGCAGAATTACAAATTAATGATCTTATTAGTCAGAAAATTTTGATCACAATTTTAAATATCAGCTTAGCACTTTTGGTCCATAGTTTAGAAAATTGCAATTTATGCCCCATGCTTTACAAAATTGCATTTTTTTTTCAATTGTTTAATTGTTTTTTCACATTTAGTCCTATAGAATAGTTTTGGTCCCACAGGACTGCTCAGTTTTGCACTTTTAGTCCTAAATTGTTTGGAAAGGAGACTGAGACCGAAAGTGCAGAACATTTTGAAAATTTTCGACCAGATAAAAGTGTACGTAGTTTCATAAAGTGCGAGACCAGACAATTTAGGACTAAAAGTAAAAAAGACAACTTTTCTTTGAAGTAACTTACAGCATAGGCAGCTGCTAGTAGATTCATGTCAAAGCCAATAACCCAAGCCTGAGGTTTGTGTTCCATCACCATTGTGACAGCAACAGATTGAAGTGTTCCCAAAAAGCACACAATTGCTGTGAGTGAAAGATGAGCTGTGTATTTCCTCATTGTAATAGCCTGTATTTTTTTAAAAAAATTTACAAATTTAAAATATGTTCTATTTTTTAAATATTTAGAATTTAATTTGGAAGAACATAAATATAACACACCTGAAGGATGAAGAAAGAAGCCCAAGCAAGAGTAGCAATGATGAGCAAAATTGAGCCCTTAAGCCAATCTTTGTCAGTGTCTTGTGTAGTCTCAGGGGCATAGGCTTTGTTTAGATGGATGTATTTGGACCAAAACATGTTTATTACATCACCTTTGTACAGTGTCATTAGCATGGCTCCACCCACTGTTATTATTGTTCCAATCACCTTTGCTTGGCACCTTATTTTCTTCATGTCCAATATCTCCATCCTTAATCAAACCAAATTAATCCTCAATTTTGTTAGTCCCCATGATTTGATTTATAGTTTATTTTAAGGGTTGGAGAAGCAAATGGTTTAATTTTTTTACCTGCAGAGAACCGCCATAACAAATGTCATTGCCGGGAGCATGTTGCTCATGGCACATGAAAAAGTCGGAGAGGTGAATTTTAGTCCGGCATAGTAGAAGTTTTGATCGATCACTGGCCTGTGAATTTAAGAAAAGGCGGAAACTTTAGTTAAGTTTGAAACAAAAATACAATTTTATAAAGTATGGGACCAAAAGTGCTGAGAGTCCAGTTGTCTGATACTCACCCAAGAAGTCCCAAGACAAAGAGCTGCATGAAAATAGTAAATGTAATCTTTGGCCTCACTTTCCTGTGGAAAAAAAGCCAAGACAATTAAAAAGATGCATAAGTTAACAATTTAACTTCAATTATCATTGAAAGAAATTAAGAACAAAATTAATTAATAATTTGCCTAAGTTGCTAAAGTTGTACCTTTCAAGAACTAGAGCAAATGGAGCAATGACTGCAGTGGCAAAGGCATGTCTATAGACAACAAGCACATAATGACTCATGCCTCGATTAAGAGAAACTTTTGTAATAATGTTCATTCCGGCATACCCGAATTGCAAACAAATCATGGCGAAGTAAGGTTTAGCCTTCTCAAAGAAATTCCCAAAAGATCCTTTTCCTTCCATTTTTCTTAGAACTAGTTAGAGAATGAAATTGAATTTAAATTGAACTGAGAGGGAGTGTGAAAAAGCAAGTGGCTCTATATTAGAGAGGAAAACACTAGTTGAAGAGGTGGTGTTTGTCCTAAGAAATGAAGGCTTGGTACAAGAATATATATAGGCAGCTTGGGGGTATTTTGGGAATTTCAAACTTGTTACGCTGCATCTAATTGAATATTCTACATATCCATAAACGGGTGATGTGAACTCCACGTGTCGTCAATTGGAATTAATAAATTTTGGGTGGATTCCTTGTGTTTTTTTTTTTTCCTTAATTCTTTTCATTGTGGCCAAGTGATTTGAGTTTAGTGGTAGCTGATGCAATTAAGGGACCTTTGTAATTTTGTGGTGGGGTATAAAATGTGGGGTCCATTTTGTGGTGGGGTATATGAAATGTGGGGTCCACATCAGCCCTGTCGTGGCGGTCCGACCACTTTCTTTGTCGAAGAGTGGTGGCGACGGCGGTGGAATTTAAAAGGGTCTTAATAAAAGTGTTCATTTTGTCGACAAGGTACTGTCTTACTGGCAAAACTGACTTCCTAAAATTTGGAAGTCTTGAGTTCAAATTTCACCTAGAGCGTGGATATTTGTAGTTTTATAGGGGCATTACATTTTATATTAGATATATAGAGTTAATGTCAATTTACCTTCCTGTAAAATGCATAATATTCAATTTACCTCCCTGTATTTTGAAAAAGAGCACCTTACCCGCTGTAAAAATTTAAAGAAGCAATTACCTCCTTTAGCCGGAGAGTGTAACTCACTTGCCGAAATGGAGGGTAAAGTGCCACATATAAAAATGTCAGGGAGACGGTGTGAAACTTTTATAAGATTCTATTTTTTAAATCACAGAAGGATAATTTGAACATTATGAATATCAGAGTGAGAAAACTATCATTAACTCCATATATATATATATATGCACTGTAATTTACTTGTGTAATCAATTAATTACTTTTTGGTTTTAATGATTTAAACCGCAGTTCCACTCAAAGCAACTGTTCATTTTAGCTTGTAATTAATCTTTTTGTTTTATCTGAGGAGTTTATGACTTAATTGAGTTTGATAATAAAAAAATGACAGCACATTTGGTAGGCAAGTTAGCAATTAAATAGAACATAAAAAAGTTGAATAGTTAATGGGAGATACATAAGTTTTGCATTCTTATAAATTATCATGATGCTTATTCGGTTTCGTTTCTCTGATTCCTTCTTAAGTAGGTTGCACTTAGCATGCACGTGATTTGTTTAACTTAATTCTATTTCGTGACACAATCTCCACTTTCAAAAGTTTGGATTTGCATTTCTATTAATTCATTTACTCGATCTATTATGTGTGCATGAATTTGGAGTAGATCGATGCTAATATTCGAAAAAGTATTGATTCTTGAATAATGAAAAGTAAGGTAAATTAATATTTCATCACATGTGATTAGAATCTTCACCCCCCTTAGAAACATTTTATAAGGGCATTTAATATTGATGCCTAATATCAACTGTGTTCTACAGTGAAATTCACGAATCTCTTTGAAGGAGATCATAATTTTGTGTGATAGTGTTGGCAAATCTTAAAGAGAATAATTATCATAAACAACAAATAAATAATTTATAAGACATAATATGCTAAAATAAACTCATAAATCTTTTGAAATAGAAGTACACCAATGGAAAAGATACAGGCCCTGATGTCATGGTTGTCTCATTTCGTACAGGTATTGACGGTTAATCATAAACCGGAATAAAACTTCATTAGCTCTTAAATGGCATCCCATCTCATGTACATGACCAACAATCATAAGTCGCGTTGCCAAAACACTCAAAGAATTGTAGAAACTGCAACAAAAAATATCTCTATTGACAAGAATCTTGATTACACTTCAAAAAAATAAAAAAGTAGCATAAAAAAATAATATGGTCATAATTATATAGCATGTCACAATTTAGCAGTGAAAGTATTATGATTATGATACTTATCGAACTTCTCGTTTGTAGTTGTGTGGTTAAATGTTAAATGTCACTATTATAACTAGATGTATCATTATAAAATGCTACAATATTAAAAAAAAAATCACTAAAACAATATGACTAAGATTGATAATTTGTGACATTTTCTAAAATTATGACTATATATATATATATTTTTTAAACATTTTCTACGTAATGTTGTTATGTTAGATGCCAGTAAATACTAATGACGATTCTTCTTGTAGTAGTGATGGTTATAAAATGTAATTTCGAATCATCATGAACATCACTGAAAATAGCCTTTATATATAGACTCTAATATATTCGTTATTAGAATATATTTCCAACAAATCGCATTCAAAAAGACATTTGTGTGACGGTAACACAAATATATTCGTGCAAGAGTCTATACCTTAAATTTGGTAGTTTTCTAAAATTGGTTCCTTATCTAGATAATCTCCATTTTATTAATAAGATATATGATCTCATATCTTGATATTAAAAGTGTTATTTAGTTGATGATGCATGCCAGATTCTTTGTTGTCACCCAGCTGATGGGAGAGGAATTTCTACTAATAGATTCGATGAATATAATTCTCTCGAATCAAAATAAATAGTCACATCTTTTCAAACATATCTGTTTGTATAGTCTAATCATTTTTTTTGCAAATGGATTGAAATGTGCTCACTTTGCTTATCATTTATCAGATGAATATTAAAAATGTCTGCTCATTTTAACACCAATCTGTGTCTTCCACTTCTTATACAATATCTTTATACTCTTATATATTTATATTCTGCTATATATATTGATTTTGTGATAATTAAACAAGGTCAACCATATATGCCTTTTATTTAAAACAAAAACCGCTTAATGGAAAATTCTTACTCACACTGGATTTGGCCGAATCCAAAGTAACTACAGGGCAAATGCAATACACTTGCTTTGAAATTGAATGTAACTTCCAAAGAGTGACCAATCACAAAGCAAGTGCAATACACTTGCTTGGTGGTTGGATATGTTTGATCAAATCAGATTTGAATAAGAATTTTCCCTATTAATGGTAATCTTTTTTTTTTGTTTGGGATTATCACATGAGTTATCCATCTTCGTGGATCATTTAGAAAGGATAAGGGTGAAAATGAGTCAAGTTGAGCTTCGATCTTGCGGACCAAAACATATACTATATATAGTGATTTTTGAAAACTTACTAGTTTCCAAAAAAAAAAAAAAAAATACTCACTCAATTCTTACGGAATTGCTCAATCATTGTTTTTAAAACACTTGCAATAAATGAAAGCACTTAAAAATAAAGTACATTTAACTTAATATCAGTAAGACAGTGTGAAATATTATGCAAAACATAGAAGATTAAATTATTATTTTCCAAATTACATAGGATAATTAAACATCATGGAAAATCACATGGGTAAATGAATACAAGAACTCTTGCAAATTAATATAGAACTTAAAACACTCCGCCGGCCCGGCCCCTCCGTGTGTGCAGGTCAGGCCTTGCCTGAGGCTCCACTTTATAGTTACTAGTTAGGCCCCAAATTCTTATAAGGTCTATTTTTTCAATAGATTTATAAATGTTTGTAGTCTCCATATATTAAAAATATTTTTTTAACATACATAATATAAACTTCCTTCCTCCTTTTATTTTTATTCCTATTTTCTTTTTAGAATGTCCCAAAATAATACTTCATTCTTAATATGAAATTACTTCTCTCAGAAGTACCCTTTCACATGATTTGACACAAATGCAAAAATACCTAAAAAAATTAAGGGCATAAGTGTAAAAATACCTAAAAAATTATTTTTTTAACTCTTACTTAAAATTTTGTGTCAAAACTCATGAGAGCAAATGAAAAAGGACAGTGGGAGTGTATATATATATCAGACATATTTATTGGTTTAAACTACATTTTTGTTCAATGAAACCCGAAAAAAGAGATAATCATAGTTTTCATACCACATTTTATCTTACTTTACATATTTGGTACCGACTTTCTGAGAAACATATTCGATTTACTTTGACGGCATTTGACAAATATAGTTTCCCGACAAATATCCGAACAACTCAGTACATTATCACCAGGCTGTAACAATTCTTAAACTTAATGTCAAAATCGAGGAATAATTGTAGCTCTATTTGTTGACCTTGGTGCATCTTAATTCAAACTCGTTAAAGGCCAAACATAATTTAATGGTTCAAATATTTAAAAAACAAAACTAAATCTGTCAAGCGCCGTCAAATTTCGGTATTAGATTTATTTTTCAAAAGAATTGATACCAAATTGTCCGACTAAAGATTGAGGATTGACCCTGTAACCTTGAAAGGAAGCCGCCGGTAAGAGAACTTTGAACTACAATCTGCTAGATGTGAACACGTATGTATATCATGTCTAAATTCAAGGTGAAGCAAGAATTTCCTCAAAGTTATAATGGAAAATTATTGCACTAGTTCTTACTCGGAGAATCACTAATTTAGTTTGTTACGGCCATGGCTTCCCTTTTTGGAGGCAAAACAATCGTGTATACTAATCAATTATAAAGTATCAAAGCAGCCGAATGGATATATGTGAAATTTGTTTTATAGTACTACAGAATATGTCACATTGCAACTTTGTTATCTTTGGACACAAAAATGCAAATTTGATACAACAATTTAAATTTTCATTGCAATGTTTATAATAAGCCCAATTTTTCTTCGGAATTAATGGCAATTTACTCCCTGTGATATTCATAATGTTCAATTTACCTTCCCATAATTTGAAAAGAGCAATTTACCCCCTGTAATTTTATAAAAGTCTCACACTGCCTCCCTGACATTTTTATATGTGGCACTTTATCCCTGTGCTATGATAATATGGCAATTTACCCCCTCCCCCCATGTTATGATAACGTGGTAATTTATCCCTCTTGTGTTATGATAAATGTGGCAATTTACCCCCTATGTTAAAAAATACTTTTCATGCCCACTCTCAATTTCAGCAAGTGAGTTACACTCTTCGGCTGAGAGGGGTAAATTGTTTCTTTAAAAAATTTCATTGGGGGGGGGGGGGGGGTTAAATTGCTCTTTTTCAAATCAATAGGTGGTAAATTTGGCATTAACTCTTCTTCTTCATCACTCCAAAAAAATGATACTTGGTATGAAAGATGAAAATTTAAATTGTGGTATCAAATTTGCATTTGTGTGTTTAATAATGCAAAATTAAATTACAAGGTGGTCTATCATGTGGTACCAAAAAAACAAATTTCTCATGGAAATTTATAGCCTTTAGTTTTATTGGCGGAGAATTATATTCTTACGATTGTTAATCTTTTGGTTAATTGAGATCTTTATTGACGTGTGTAAAAATGTTGAGGGCAACCAGGAATTTTGTCCACTTAATTGAGATCTTTATTGACGTGTGTAAAAATGTTGAGGGCAACCAGGAATTTTGTCCACTTTTTTGCCTCCTTTAGGTTATCATTTATATCATAGATTTTTAAATTATCAACTTGACCTGCACACAACAAAGGATTAGGAGAGTCAAGTATGCCCTTGGCTCAAGCTCTCTACCGTTAGTCAATATGAAATTTATTAGAAATCTCAAGTGGGGATAATAAACTTAAGTTGTGTCTGAATAAGACATATTTATAGCTAGTAGCAAACAATATTACCAAATAATAAATGCAAACATAAATGAAAAAGATGTTATGTCCCACTCCCAAGACAATTAGTAAATTTAAGGATGCAAAATACTTTAAATGCCCACAAAGTAGTTTATATATATATATATATATCCGTTTATTGATTTATTAATCAACAACTTTATTATTTAACACTTCTTTGTATTCAATTATTATATTCATCCCCTCACAAATAATTAACATATACATCTCCATCTCTTTAGCCCTTTGTATTTGTAATTTAAAACCTCAAAAGTAAATTTTGTATAATAGATCTCTATTTTACATTCTCCTCTGTAATGAGAATAATATACGTTGAGGATATTGGATATTGAAGTTAGGGGTTTATATTCACATTTGCAAATTTTCTATAGAGTTGTGGAAGGATAAGTATGTAAAGAACAAATTTCATGTGTAAATTATTTACGTAGTGGGGGAAAAGTATGTAAAGAACGAATCTCATGTATAAATTATATATGTATATGAACGTATTGCTGTAAAAACACTTTACTTTATTGTCACGCCCCAACATTTAAAACGTGACTGGCTGTTGTGCAAAAAATGAACAATTTTCAAGCCAAAGCGCATTATAAATAAAATGAGGTTTTACAAGTATACCATTTTATTGACGGTATTTTGTAGCATGAATTTTAAAATAGAATTTTTTTGGGTAATTGTAGATATTAAAGAATTAACAATCATTTTATGACGACAAAGTATTCGAACAATCAATTCTAGACCTTTTTTTATCCCTCTTAGACATAGAAGGTCATTTCCATGATTATTTAATTATTTTTGGGTCAACTGAAATGAAACTATATAGTAGTGTTTATTCAATATTTTATAAATATTCTCAAAAAAATTACTATAATTTCAAAAAAATCGTACTAATTAACTTATCGAAACATAGTAAGAAATCGAAATTTTAATCAATAGCCTTTGCACTTTATTAGATCAAAGAGATCAAAACATGCCTAGCTAGTTGCCTTGGGACAAATTTTTGCCTTTCCGTCAAGGAAGAAAGTTCACGAGGATGGCAAAGTGGAGCACCTGGAAATGGGCATCTATTCACCCACAATCATC
This sequence comes from Penstemon davidsonii, assembly GCA_034814905.1. NCBI lineage: Eukaryota > Viridiplantae > Streptophyta > Magnoliopsida > Lamiales > Plantaginaceae > Penstemon > Penstemon davidsonii. Next base: position 29,739,622 of record JAYDYQ010002533.1, on the reverse strand, counting down.
AAGACATCAAGTCCTGTCGCGCAACGTTAGAACGACAATTGGTTCTAAACAACCGGACCATGGCCTAGTCACTTTTAATTCGTCACAATTATGGAAATGACTAATTTGGTTGGCGCTTGAGTAATAATTGACGAAAAGAGGAAGTTGAATGTTGTGTTGTTAGAGAGGGGGTGGGGGTGTAGTCCTAGCATGCATACATGTGATTCAAAATTTTAAACTATATTCTAGCTCAAGTGCAATGATTTGAGTTTGCGGGTCCGCCTTCGAGCCCCTCGGCCACAAAAGAAATTGTTGTCTTAACTAGATCAACAATTGCCTCATAGAGAGCTGAATCAATTAATTAGCTCTGGTACCAATTATAATGTCAAGTGTCTATCGAGCTTTTTTCTCGTGGCAGGCAATCGATCCCTATAAATTTAACGTTGAACTTATATATTACTCATTGTGAAATATTTATGTTAAACTTTATTTTTATGGTCCACTTACCTAGCTTAATTACAAGTTTTTAAAGTTGTGGCTCTTCAAATTATAGAGTAAAAACTGATTATAATATAGGTATATTAATATATTAGTAACTTACAAAAGATGATTAAAGACCATGATGGTTGGTGGTTCATCTTCCATGTAAGTTACTATGAATGTGGCCCTCTTCTCTCATCTATAAAAGGGGGATACAACCCCTCCTCAATCATAAGTTTTTCCCATCACTTACATAAACATATTGGTTGTATCATAAGGAAAGGATAGAGAGAAGAAGGTGAGTCACAATTGAGGTTCAATTAAGAGGAGATTCCCGAGTGCTCTTTGGAACAAAGGATTACTTTGTAGCTGCATTATATCTCGAAGAATCGATGGCAAACGGTATATCGATAATCTCTCGTATCCTAATATATGTATATGATATGCTTATAATATGCGTTAAGTTGGTAAGCATGATAAGTTTTCCGCATAAAAGTTTATAAAAGTCTTTCAATTTATGGTTGTGAATTTAATGTAAACCTTAAAAAGAAAGTAATTATACAAGAAATAAGATTCTAGTGATCAAAGTAGGTTTTAATCAAATCCAAACGAGACATCATTGACTATCTATCTCAAATAACGTCTAGGGGTTCTTCAAACCAGTGCAATCCTTCTCCTATAGAATGACCTAGTTTGGCTAAAGCATCTGCTACCGATTTTGCAGGTCTTCTGATATAACGTATGACCACATTCTAGGATTAGCAAGCAGGGCCCTACAATCTCCGAATTACAGAGATTGTCCTCTAATATCTATTTTCTAGATAAGGTTGTAGAAACCTCAAAATTAATCTTCCCGGGCCACCAGAATTCTCCCAAGCAAAGTGGAGGCCATCCCCAAATTACTTTTTTATGACAATGTCAAATTTGTCATTTTTTGGACGTATTAAATTACATTGGCTTAAACTTTGTCACATAATTCCCATAATAGATTAGGGAATTAATTAGCAACTATTGAAGATACACAAAAAATTGACAACCATTGTTACAAAAGCATTTTGATAATATTTATTGTCACCTTGTCACTAAACACACGTGCCATTACTTATTAATAATGGCTACTTAAAGTATTATATACTTGTCACTAGTAATAATTCAAGATAACTTTAAAATTGTTTTCATAATTGTTCTATTTGTAAAATTAATCATTACTTTGACAAAACTAAAATATTTTGATAAATACATATGTAAAAGGTAACAACTTTCAGACTGTTACTAATTCACATTTTTTTTTTCAAGTGAAACAAATATCCATTGTTGTGCCTACAAATTTTCATAGTGTTTGATCTTAAATGGATGTCCCAATAAGCAGGAACAATGACTCTTTACTTTGTTTTATTCATCCCCCTTTTTCATGGCTGTGAATATGTATTCATTCTTTTGCAAGAGAAAGTGAAAATCCACTAATAAATCATTGGACCTCAACTGGGAGACATCTGTGGGATTGAGTCTGTCGATTTTCCAAGAAGGCAGCTCATAAAATGTTTGCGAACTCGAAGATTCTATTGGTTTTTTCTCGATTTCGCGAAAATTTTATCGATGATTTTTATTGAAACTTTTGAAACTCTATTTGAATTACGTTTGAATGTTGAATTTTATGATTTTAAAAAAGTTAAAACTCTTTTTGAATTGTATATGGATATTGAGATTTGAGGAGGAAAAGCAGGTGATAGTGAGAAATAGTGGAGTAGAATTGTGTTGGAGGGAGATTGTTTGTCAGTTGTGAAAAAAAATCAACTCAATTGATGAAGATTTGTCGACTACCGGTCCCATTATTGCTGATATCAAGAGAACACTTCTCGACTTTTCGTGATTTAGAGTTGACTTTATCCATATAATTGATAATAGGGTAGCTCATTCTTTGGCTATATTAGCGTCAATCAAAGAATTAGAAGTTTTGCCTAAACATATTAGATAATTTGTAAATACGGATATTCTTTGAGTATTATATCCATCGATTTTTTTTTAAAAAAAAAAAAAAAAAAAGAAGTCACATCAATATAATTTTTTATTTTTTGTAATAATTTGCGTCAAATCATGAAGTTTTAATTTTTGGACAAATTCGTTTATCCTATAACTTAAATTACATGTACAAAAATTGTAGCCTCGTAGTATATAGTCAATTTATAGATAGCTAGCTAGATACACGAGCCAAATTTATCACTTTTATTAACCTTACATGTGATATTTCTATTACGTCATTTATGTTGTTTTAATTTCTTCTTAATACACATGTATCACAATATCACAATCCCTAAGCGTCGGATACATTACGTGCGAACTTCTCAGCAAAATCCATTGATCCTATGTAATGTTACAATATTGATCACAAGAGTTACATATGTAAGAATTGTATGAGATTTTATAGAGTTATTGACAAATACGAGAATTAATGGTAAGTCTGTCGATAAGAAAAATTACAAATGATAGGAAGCTTATTATATTTTCATTATCTAGAGGAACAACTAATTTTGGTTTATGCTATCCGATCGAATTGCATAAATTTTGAACTCAATGGGTACTCTGACGTGGACTTAGCCGATTTTCTGTTAGATCGTAAAAGTACTAGTGGTGCATGTCAAATTTTGGGAAAGATTCTTGTTGCATGGTATAGTACAATATTGTGTTGCTTTCTACTGAAGCTGAATATATATATACATTGTATTATGTAATTGTTGTGCAAATGTATTATGGATGAAACCATCTTTAGCTGACTATGGGTTGCACTAGATATGAAAGAGATGATTCAAATTCGATTAGTACATCCAAAAATCATGTACATAATTCTCGCACAAAATATATAGAAATTGCATATAACTTTATTCGCGATCATGTACAAATAGAGATTTACTCTGAATTCAATCTTTAAGTAGCACTTCATATTGATGACGCCAAGGGGGAAAGATATTTGATGCTTATTTGATTCTTATATACAAGGATTTTTTAGTTCTTACTTTAATTCTGCTTATTAATATTGCATGAAAAATTCTTATTCTAATCGAGTTTGGCTGAACTCATAGTAACTAAATGATAAGTGTAATATATTTGTTTTGGAATTGGATGAAACTCCTACACGAGTGACCAATCACAAAGCAAGTGCAATACATTTGTCATGGGTTTGATGGGTTTGGTCAAATCAGGTCTGGACAAGAATTAATTTTCCATCTGGAAACGCATGTGGGTATTAATAATCCTGCTTATAATTCTCATGAGACTTGAACCGGTACTATTAGTTGATGAATTTAATCACAATTTATATCTACATGCAATGGCTTAGAACCATAAAAAAAATTCCACAATAGATTGCCTAGCTAGTTTGTTGTTACAAAAATTATATACTATATTATATTCACAATAATATTAATTACTATCAATTTCATAATCAATATAAAATGCTTTGTATATATTTTATTATCTCACCTTTCGCTATTGTTGTTTGTATGGAAAAAAACAAGATTGAAAGGTTCGTCTTTTTTTTTTTAGCGCAATCTTTTTCATCCCTCATAAAGTATTGGTTCATTGACCAACTGTCTTCATTTTAGAAGGACATCAAATATACATAAACAAAGATGTCAATCCTACAAACGAAGATATGATGTTCTTTCAATGTCCTTTTAATTCGATATCCACGAGTGCAATTTCTTACATTTTTTTTACTTGTTAAAGAATTGAATTATTGGACTTATAAGCTAAATAATTTCATTCAAAAAAGTTCTGGTCAAAGTGATGATGCCATGATTTAGATCTTTAATTCAATTATCTAACCATTAAAGTTTTGGCTTTACAGCTTTTTCCTGTGATTTTCCAATAATCAGCTACTGGAAGCAGCATTAAGGAAATTAACAAATTTAGATGTTATTATCACTTTCTTGAAAAGCTTAAATAATGGAGTAATTAAAAAATAAAAATAGCTTAATTATTCAATTCTTGATTTGACAATTTGACTAAAAGAAACAAAACTACGTACTAGTATCAAGTAATGCATGGTTAGGAGATTTAAATTATAAGATTAATTATGATTACGGGAGGATTCAAAACTACACTTGACATCTTTTTGGGCGATGACTATAATGGCAACTCTCTCAAAATAAATAAAAAGAAAAGAAAAGACTATAATGGCAATTTAACCCTTGTGATATATTAAATTAAAGAGCATTTTATTTTCCAGTGTTTTGATAAAAGACTATAACCCTCTCTCCATTTTTAAATTTTCAAAAAATAATGACAAAACTGCTTTGTTTGTATAGGCTTTGACTTAGACCTAGTTGCCTCCCATGTGATATTTTATTTGCCGAAGCTTACCCATTGTTTTATTTTATGTGAACCAGTTTACCCTATTGTAACATTTTATGAGGATCAATTTACCTCTCTATTTTTATATGTGCACGGAAGAGTAATATTGTTTTTCATGCAACTATTATCATCATCACATATTGAACAATATGTCTATCATGCACATGGGTAAATAAATAAACTCATATTTGGACCCATAAGTCTCGAGTTTTTATTTTCAGAAAAAAATATCTAATTCTGACTTATATTCTGTTTCGAGAAATATGATATTTAAATGGAAAATTGGATTATAATTCTTCTCAACATAATTAAATTGAATTATTTGCATGGAAATTGGATACTTAAGCTTTTAAAATATCCCAGCCAGTCTTTTTCTGTTACTTTTTAAAACTAAAATGAACTTAGTTCATCACGTCTCAAATTTTCCTTTTCTCCCTTTTCCAACTTTTACAGTCATTTATACATACCTTTACGCCAAGGCATCAGGACGAATTTGTGTCTTGTGGTTTATCTAAAGTTAATGAAGATGTGCATGAAATTGAATGATCAGATCATCTTTTTGTTAATTTATTTTCCTATTAGATATAGATACCATTTCTTTTGCTATTTTCCGCTTTTTTTGGGTGCTTTTACCTTTCACTAACTAAATGATGCAGTGGCTTCGAAGACCAAAACTATATGTTGATTGTCAAATTTCTTTTCATTAAAAAAACAAAAAAACAAAATCCAAATGAAAGGAGTTGTTTGTTTGGTTTTTGGGAGAGTAATTGATGTTTGTATTGCATAATGTTGTTTGCTTGGGTTTTTGAGATAGTGGTTTGGAAAATAAAGTAGATATTGGTTTTGGTAAGAGTTTATTTGTAGGTGTAAGATATGTTAGACTTTATGTCAAATAATGTTTGTTATGTGACATGTTTGTCTCGTTTTTCCCAACACGAAATAATTTTGAAAAACACGAGACAAACATGCCCAAAATATCTCAAATTGTAGATTTGTAGGCATGATGTGTTTAGACAGCTGCTAAATCAGTGTGCTAGCTCAAAGAGCTTAAAAGCCCTGCCCTTGCCCCTGCCCCTTGTCTACTCGTCTCCAATCGAATGGTTTCCCCCTCCAATTAATTCCAATTTCAACTCTTCTCCATTCTCACCATATAATAATTGTTATAAGAATAATATATTAAGTTAATAATAATAATAATAATAATAATAATATATTAATATTAAAATTTAAAATTAAGAATATAAGATTGTTACTAAAATTTATCCATGCAAATGGCTTGAATTCGATAATCCAGTATCAGACATTTGATGATTATATGACACATCATAACACAATACGATCAATTGATGTCAATCGTAGACTTCAGAACGACTTAATCGCCCATGTATGGGCAAGCCACGGTCATCGGACATAAACGGTTTTTGTTTAGATGTGATGTTCAATTAAATCATATTTTGAGTGTTTAATTTTTATTTTCATTTAAATCCTATTTTTAAATTGAAAAACGTATTGTTTAAATTTTAATTTAATTCAATATATATAAATATAGTATTTTAATTGAATCATATTAAAATTTAAATTAAAAAATAACATTTAAATATATGTCCACTTATATTCTAATTATTTAAAAATTATACCTTGAGATAATATTGGCAATAAACATATGGCAAAAAATTGGTGGAAAAAAAATTTGAAAAAATAAAAGAAAAGGCTTGTAAACATAAAAGAACAAAAATAAACGGGAAAGGAATCAATCAGGTGGCGCCAAGTGGTGCCACCTGATGGCCGCACCAGAACGCACCGGTGCGGCGCGTTCAGCCCCGTAGGGTTCACCCCTCCACCCCGAGCCCAGCCCCCTTGAATATTTCCCATTTTTCAGCCCACCCTCACCCTAGCCCAAGCCCAGCCCCCTTGATTGGGTTTGTCCTTAGAGAATGATTGTTTATCACTGGTCAATGGAGTTTTGGGACATTATGGTCATAATAATTCTTTCCACCCATTGGGACGTCTTTTCGAAGAGATTAAACATCTAGCTAAAAGTCTAGTTCCTTTTACTTGCTCTCACGTGTTTAGGGAAAGCAATTTTGTCACATAAGCTTTAGCTAAATTAGCTATTAGTATCTCCACTCCTACTATAGTTCTTTCTAGTTGTTATTCATGAGCTTGTAATCGTCGACATTGATCATTAATAAATTTCACCCCTTGGATCCTAAAAAAAAAATTAACATGTAATTATGACTTTTTATCCGAAGAATTAATTCACTAATCTCAAAGAATAATTAAAATCAGTCCTGCAAAGAAAATACGTAGACCAAATTCTTGAGAGTTACATAGACGTTGTGATAAAATAAATTACAATAATCAATTGTAGTGATATATAATGCTTCCTAAATCGATGATGTGATGATTTTTTTAGAATTTTGAATTCTCCGCCTCATCACCAAATACACCACCACAGTGAAAGAAAGAAAGAAAGAAAAAAAAGAAAACAACCCTTCTAAAGAGGAGCTTCAGCCCATTGAAGAAGGCTATGGGCCGCAGGTTGTTATTTTTCTCTTTATGATGAATAAGGCTGCAGCCTGCAGGGTTGAAGTTTCTGCAAATGGTCTTGAGCTTTTATTGGGCCACCTCGACTATAACTTTTTAATTTGATCCACAAAGTCATGGTGTTACCAGATATCTAAGAGCATCTCCAGCAGTCGGCATAAAAAAATAGAATCAAATCACTCTTTAATACCTGTTATAGTATTTTGATACCTACATAAAAAAAATTTGCTCCAGCAATAAGCATTAAAAATGGAGCATCATTTCAAATTAATTTAAATTTAATTTATTAAAATTAAGTCAAAAGTAAAGAAAATTAAATTAAAAATAATTAAGTTAAAATGTTAAGGATTTTTACTGATAAGATTTTATATCCACGTGTCAGTATTGTTGGAATTCATTAAGATAAACAACCCTTCAGGCAGCGGAATTTAAATTTTTTAAGGACCTCTTAGATGAATCTTGCCAGGATACAATCTGGATGTATATATATGAATATAAATAACGAAGATAAAACTTTGTCACAAAGTTATACCTGTCTCCTTGCAAATCCGAGCCTAGCAAAGTGGATGCGTTTCTCCCTTTCTTTTGCACCTTTGATCCCAGGATAATATAGCGCCTCACGTGTTGCTCCTCTACGGGTTGATACACCACAATATCACGAAAACCTTAATAATCCTAATCGGCTAGAACATAGAAATTATTAAGATCTAAATTAGAGAACAATTGGGAGTAAAAATCAAAAATCGAAAACTCCTCTAGTGAGAGGAAGTGTTCGGCCGAAATAGAGAGAGAGAGGGAGAGAGAGAATTTTGCAAGACTTGATTTTCATGTGTGTTTGATATTCTATATGAGATATGATATATATTCTCATATATATAGATATCTCATAACTGCTAATCCTAAAAGGAATAGGACTTCAAGTATTATCTTTTCTCCTACATGGGCCATGTCCTTTTAATGGAAGACTAAGTTTTCTAATTAATTAATGGCTCATTCTAATTAATTAATTGAGGCTTTATTTAATTTCGCAATTAATCAATTACTCTCTCATTTAATTAAATTAGACTCCAAGCCTAATTAATTAAATATCTCTTTATAATTAATTAAATCTAATTTAATTAATTAACTTACAAATTAAATTCCAATTTAATTTAGAATCTCGATCCAATTCCAATCGGATCTCGTCTGCTCCAATTGGGTCGACCCAGTCGATTCAGTTGTTCTTCGTTTCCTTGCTTTCGCTTCATGTGTATTGTGTATGCCCCCGTAGGTTCACCACATAATTGGCCGCGGGTTATAATTAAATATTCATTTAATTATTCAAGTATTAAATACTTTAAATCAATCGAACACTCTGTCGACTGATCATTCCAAAATTAGCACCCCTGCTAATTTGGGAATTCTCCCACACTCCACAGTCGATGTCTGGCAACAAATCCATGGAGCCCAATCACTGGTGAATTAATTCAGTGAACCTTTTAATCATTTACAATTGCCATATACGACATGATCTCTCCATCAATCGATCTCCCAGTCGAGACTTAAGGGTATGGACTTTTCATCGGTTCCCTTTCCACGTCTTGACGTTATGCACTCTGGTCTCGAAATAATTCTCTTTGACTTAATCTTTATGAGCTACTTTCATAAAGTCGTCAGATACTTCGGCCGAGGGTTTTATCAGAATTAATTTCTCACAGAAATCCATAGGAGAATTTCCCAACCTATCAAATCGGGTCAATGGATCATTTGTTGATGATATGAACCTGCATACGAGTTCCCCTATACCCAACGTGAATCCTCAGAGACCTTCTGGTAATCTCCAGTCGGTCGGAACTCACATCAAAGCATAGACGTTCTCGCACCAGATAAACCCTATCACCTCAAATATTAGGGATCGTTCCTCGTATACTAATGCAAATAGGAATAACTTCAACCCCGATATGCGACTACCGCTTCCATGTTGAGTTATTTCCTAATTGGGGTATTCAGTGCACTTGTCTTCTCAGCAAGTCACCCACTTCTATGTATCGACTATCCCAGTCACGCTCGTGGACCCCAGCGTCCTCCAGTTCATCGGAGTATACACATCAGTGAGAGTCTAACTGAATCCAATGATGTCCCTTCTCAAATGGATTCTACGACTCTTGAATATGTTCTAGATCACGGCCTTGGAGATCAGTCCACGGGTTGTCCCATAGCCCTGTGATCTAAGGACTTCTATCCTTATGCTTAGATAATTATTACATAAGATAAAGTTGACCATTTATAATAAAGTGCATTTATTAATCTAAATTGAATAGTTCCTTTATTTAATACAATAAATCGCAGCCATACAGTTGGCTTGCCGGATACTATTTCTATCAAGTATGTTAAGGATTTTTACCGATAAGATATTGAAGCAAGAAATTGAAACTGAAATTGAAGAAATTGAAATCGAAATTGAAGAGGTATGAACAAAATTACATTTCCTTGATGTATGAACAAAATTACATTTCCTTGATGTATGAACAAAATTACCTTTCGTTGATTTTTAATTTTGTATTAGATCGTAGAAGTTGTGTGGTTTGATTGAAACTTTGTGGCTAATTTTATAGTGGATTTTTTTTTAACCGTTGCAAAATTTCAAATTATACCCGTTGGAGAGACACATAGCCGTTGACCAAATTTTCAGCCAAAAAGTAATGCCTTTGCAAAGGCATTACTTTTGATGCCAAAATTGGGTGGACTTAAAAATAGGTGCAGAGATAATGCCTTTGCTGGAGCAACTTTTTTCTACATTTTGTCAGTTGGAGCATTAAAAATGGCTTTAATGCCTGTTGCTGGAGATGCTCTAATGGAAGGGTACATTGATGTTAATTGGGTCTCTGATTCAAAGGACTCAAAGTCCACAAGTGGGTATGCGTTCATGCTACGTGGAACAGTTGTACCATGGAAATCTTCAAAGCAGACGTGTTTAACAAGGTCGACGATGGAGTTAAGTTCACCACATTAGACAAGGCGGGTGAAGAAGCAGAGTGACTTCGAACTTTTTCGAAACCTCCAATTTGCATACATTGTGATAGCCAATCTGCTATTAAAATCGTTTTAAGTGATGATTGGCCCAATAAAAAATCAGAACATGTGAACCAAAATACATCCAAACATGGCTTAAGTTCTCAAAGACTTTAGAAATGCATTTCACATGTTCTCCATGTTTGAATCACCATAAGGAGTAATTAACATTTCACATCTCAGAAATACATCAATTTGCACAATGATATTTCAATATTGACATTTTGAACTTGGAATTGAAATATTGGTACTTTGTACCCTGTATTTGAAATTTTGACACTTTACACCCTCGAATTGTATTAGCTATTGCGAAATGCATTCTACAGGGGTGCAAAATGCTCATTAGTTTGCCAAAAGATAAACTATTTGAGGGCGTAATGTACCAACATTTCAATTTTAAGGTGCAAAATACTAAAATAGTGTATATCTGGAATGTAAAATGTCAATTACTCTAAATTTGTCTTTATTGGTCTAGTTTCATATTTTTGCTATTAAGTACCAATTATCTAATCAATTGCTAGTCTATACGTTGATTTATGATGTAATGATTTCATTTATTAATACACTAAGAAAAACTAAATAAATAATAAATAGATCAAGTTGAACTTTATTCCTCTCATTTCACATATTGCTAAAGTAAGCAATTTGGGCTTCAAATTAACATGTCTAATTTCTCATCATCTCCACTTCTTTATCATCAACTATCAATATTTTTCTTTTATCAGCAGACTCAACATCTTCATTACTTCTCTCAATAATTTCTTCAATCGGTTTATACTTATACAACCAAGCACAAACCACATAATAAATCAAATTCACAACTTGAACAACCGATACAAGCCAATAATAATTCTCCAATCTACCCCTATTCAAATTCCTATCGGGCAACCAATTTCCACTATGTCCAGTATACTTATGAACCAAAGTCACCATAAGGGTACTCGTGTAATTTCCCATAGCGATCGCAATCCAGTACAACGCAACTGCAGTGCTTCTCATACTCTCCGGAGACTGGTCATAAAGAAACTCCAAATGGCCCACGGACATAAACACTTCAGCCAATCCATGTAGACAATATTGTGGGACCAACCAGAAAACGGTTATTGGTATAACTGCATTTGGTTGGTCTAAAAGATTATGATTTGACGCCACTGATTTTCTTTTCATTTCAATCAGCCCTGATGCAATAGTGCCAATGATGTTGATTGCGAACCCGATTCCCATTCTTTGTAAGCACGTGATTCCGGCTGGATTTTTTGTAAATTTGCGAGCAAAGGGGACGAAGAGGCGTTCGTATAAGGGGAGGGTGGTTAGTAGAGTTAGAGTACCGAATATGGACATTGAGGCGGGTGGGATTTGGAAAGATGGGGATAGGTGGCGGTTCATTGTCCGAGCTTGTTTGATTGTGAAACTGCTTAGATGGGAACGTGAAGCTACGAGTAAGATGGATGCCGCCCATATGGGTAGCATTCGGATTATGGATTTGAGTTCTTCGACTCTGTGGACCGTGGCTAGTTTCCATAGATTTGGTTTGTTTGGTTCAGTCACGTCGGAATCGGACTGTACGGCAGCGCGGTCGAACCACCTTAAGGTAGCAACAAATGAATTGAAGTGTGAGATCAATTCTAACACTTGTCAAATTGTAATAAAAGTAACTTACTTGAACTGATTTGAATGCAAAAGCCTCCCATTGACAGATATACCAGCATCAAGAACTCTGTTTTGGTACAGAGCACATGACTCATCATGTGATGCAACAACTTTTCTTTTCCTCAAAGCAGCAACAATCACTTGGGCAATTCTAACAAAAGGACTCCCCCCTGGCTTAATCTTGTTATACAAAGAAGAACCAAGTACAAAAGCAACAAGTGATAAAGCCATAGCAATAGTTGGTATTCCAAGGCCCCAACCCCATCCCACATTGTCTTGGATATAAACCACAACTGTTAAAGCAAGCAAAGAGGCCATTCCCATGCAAAAATAATACCAGTTAAAGAAATTCCATGCTCTTGATTCTGTTTTGGATTTGCTCATGTCGAATTGGTCGGCCGCGAATGTGACGACGCAGGGGCGAATACCCCCCGTGCCGAATGAGGTCAAGAGAAGGGCGATGTAGAGGACCCAAAGTTGGAGGTTTGAAGCTTCTTGGCAGTTGAGTTGAGTTGGACATGGGGGTGGACGGAGATGAGGCATGACTGCTGATAGTGTGATTGAAATCATTCCCTGTCATAAAGTATGTCAAAATCTTTTGAAATTGATTAGATGTACACATAGAAGAAATTTGGAAATTTGTCCAAGTTTGGTCTGATCAGACTCATCCAATTATAACATAAGTGTATTACATTTGATGTGTAATTTGTCATTTTTAATGGGGTTTTTGGCAAGTTATCTCTCAGTGATATGTTTAATAGGCAATTTATCACCATGAGATATGAAAATAGGTGTATTACCATCATGTGATATATATAACAATGAACATTTTACCTCCCTCTTCATGGACGTATTGCACGCATGCTCCAAAACATGACTGGCGTTTTATTTTGACATGGAAATGATCAATTTAACCCTATATTGACAAAATATAACGGCCATTTTACCCTCCGGTGATATTGCGTAATAAGCATTTTACCTCCATGTGATATTGATTGATAGACAATTTACCCCTCTGTGAAAATGCAAAAACCAGTAGGTAGGCACTATGCTTCTTTTAAAAAAAACACTGGGGGTATCTTGTCCAATTATTTCACAGGGAATAAACTTTCTTTTATCAATGACACGGGAAGATAAATTTTAGTCCCCGTGAAAATGCAAAGACCAAGAGGGAGATAGTATGTTTATTTAACAAAAACAGAGGGTATCTTGCCCTTTTATTTATCTAAGGTGGGCAAATTGTCTTATAAAATAACACAATGTGGTAATTTGCTATTAATTGATTTATTAGGAATGTTGTCAAATCACAAGGTTAATATATTACATTTGTCATGTAAATGTTTTGGGTTCGATAGAACCCGATTTTAACGAGAATTTTCTAGGAAATTTATTATTTTCGTTATAGTCCAAGACTCTAAGCATTATTCTTTTTTGTAGAGGTATGAATTTAATTGGTAATAGAAATTTGGACATGAATGGATTTTGGTATATAATTAATAAGTGTTTGATTTAATAGTGGAAGAAGGGGAAAGGTAAAATAAATTAACCATGATATAGATAATAGAACCGATGATGATTGTCCAAAAACGTCCGGCAAAGGAGTCGGCGATGAAGGCACCAATAATTGGAGTGAAGCTTGAAGTTCCTTCAAAATTGGTAAGAGTGTTGGATGCTTTGACAAGAGGCAAATTCAGAACTTGTGTGAGGTATGTGATCATGTTGGCATGAAAACCAGCACCCGCGAATCTGTCACATATTTCATTTGCTGTCATAAAATGTACAAATGCATTTGTTAATTCAAAGTTGTCGTCATTTAAATTTTGTTAGTCTAAGTTTTATTCTGATGTTGAGTCAATATTTTTCTAAAAAGAAAAGTTCAATAAAATATAGAGTATAGTAAAACTGAGAATTACACCGTATCACCCTTTATCCTATTTTACAAATTTGGTGTCAAACTTTTTGAGAAAAATACATTAAATACCACAATTTGACAATCTTTGACAAATTTAGTTTTACCGTCAAATATTTGAACCATTAAATTATGCTCGGCCCTAAAGACTTTGAAGATGCAATGTAGGCCACAACTTACAACTGTTCTTTAAGTTAATGGGATAACTCAAATATTTGACGAGAAAACTAAATCTGTCGGGGGTCATCAAATTGTGGTATCAAATGCGATCTTTAGGATATTTGGCATCAAATTTATAAACTACAATAAAGTGTTTAATGGAAAGTGTAATTCTCTCCATTTTACCCATTCGATATACATGTCTAAATGTCTAATATGAGCACTTTATTTTCTTATCACAAAAAGAAAAAAAGAATCGTATTGTGTTCTTCAAAATACATTTTGCAGTCTCTTTTAACCAATGTTTTAAAAACTGGATAGGACATCGAACCGGTAGCCTTACTGGTTAGATCGGTTAAATCATTTTAACCACTGGTTCAACCGATCTTATCCATTTTAATGTATGTAATTAATTATTTAAAAAAAAAAATCTTATCCATTTTTTAAAGTTTTTTCCCATAAACTAAATGTTATCTCATGACCAATTATTTTCCCTACAAATCTTGAGTTGATAATTAATGATAGCAACAAAATTATAAGTATGATAATATGATATCAAGACAATAATTCAAATTATGATAAACACCATATCAAAAATAATAATTTTATTACTTATTACATATGGAAAATAAAAAATATTGATGAATTTTGTCATCAAAACCTTTATATAAAAAAAATGAAATACTTGAAGTTGGGGAAGAAATGAGTTTTCTAATAAAAAAGATGCTCAAATATATTTCTATAACTTATTACATAAAAGATTTTTTGTTTCTTGTTGATTTTGTTTGATTCAAAGTGAAAAATAGAAGAAGAGATGAGAGAATATTTTTGAAGTTCAAAGACTGCGGAAGACTAGTAAAAATTGGTGGCGTAAACTTTTCTTTTTATAAGTGGACCAGTGGTTCAATCGGTTCACTGGTTTTACAGGTTTTGGACCGATTTTTTCCTATTCGAACTGATCAAAAACAAAGCTGGTTTTGGAGGATTAACCGAATCGAATTGACAATCAATTACCGGTTAACCGATCGAACTGCCGATCCGATCCGATTTTTAAAACACTGCTTTTAAGCCTTCAAACTATAAATCATGTTGTTGACTACAGTGGACTTACTTAAAAATTAAAATAAATTAAACTCACCAGAATCGTGAACCCAAACCCACCTTAACTCCATCCCCACAAGGGGAGTAGGGGTTGGATACGTTTTTCATTTTTTTTAATCTTTTTTGTTTTGAATTTATATTTTAGAAAATAATTTATATATTGTTTGAAATGTTTATTTAGATATGGGGTCTAGAAAATTCATGATGAACTATTTTTTGTGTTATTTTAATTTTTTGTCCTTCTCAATATTATTTTCAATATTTTATGATTCTTTAATAATATTTTCAATGATTTATGTAAAAACAAAATCCTTCACAATAATATTTCAATGTTTTTTTGTTTTAATAATTTATCTTCTTAATAATATTTCGATATGATGTGTTTTTAAAATTTTTTCCTTAATAATAATTATAAAAACAATATGAACTATCATTGTTTTTGTAGTTCGATTTTATTTTTTCTTTATTCAATGTACTTATTTGAATAAAAATTCTCAATAATTTTATAAAAATACAATCTTTTATTTTCTTCATCATACGGTTTTCTAGTTATAACGGGGTATCACATATAACTAAAGTAATTTATATGGGTCATTTTTAGTCAAACTTCACTTACTCTTTTTTGTATCGCTTAATATACTTTATCGTGAATAAATTTGAGTTTGACTGTTTGTTTTTTTTTTTTTTACGTATTTACTTTAAACCCCCTGCCTAAAATTCCTGGATCCGCATTGGGCATGCATGTTTCTGTTTGTTTGGTGTTTGAGAAAGTAGTTTGAGAGAGTAGTGGAAAATTGCTTTGCATATTGTTGTTTGTTTGGGTTTGAGAGAGTGGTTTGAGCAATAAATGAGGTGTAGGTTTTTTTGGAAGAGTTGGGTTGTAGGTGTAAGATGTGTAAGACATTATGTCAAACCATGTTTGTTATGTGAAATAAATTGTGTAAGATATAAGTTATTTATGTCAAATCATAGTAGAGTTTGTATTGGTTTTGTTTAGAAATAATAAAATTATTGTTAATTTGTTTGGCTTTTGAGAGAGTAGTACTTTGAGAAAATTCAGAGATGCAAAATATATTTCAAAAATTAAAAAACATATTTATCTGATATTTCTCAAACACGAAATAATTTTGAAAAACGTCAAACAAACAGACTCATTTATTCTCTTCCACGTCATTTTTTATTTTTATTTTCTTAGGGAACCACGTCATCGAGTATCAAGAATGTTGGAAAAATCCAAATACATGAGACAATCTCATACATGTGCCAATCGTGATCTTCTATGTCTCCACTCCGCGCTTGTGTAAATCTCTCAGATTTATGAAGATATATTTATATTGAATAATACTAGTAGAATTTTATATAATATGGATAATTTAATGAATTAATACTCCATGTACCAGACTGTACATTTATATAATTTTTTAAGAGTCTATGATACTTTACTTCCCTGTAACATTTATAAATTATAATTTTCAATTAATCAACTTCTTATAAAAGTGTTTTATCTCCTTTAAAAGACTTACAATATTGCATCCTTGTCATTTCTAAAGCTAAAAACTATTGATTTGACAAAAATATCATATTTAATATACTATATACTTAGACATATTTTAAACTATAAAAAATAAATTTGTCTTATTTAATATGAGTCTGTTTAATTACCTTCCCTTGTTACAATATTAACTAAATACCTATGTAAGCTAGCATGTATGTAGCTGTTTTTTTTTTTAGTTTTATTATTCCAAAAACCATAAATAATGACGACTAATTCGTAATATAATTGTTTAATTAAATATATATCGTGTGTTTACGAAATAATATGATCAAGCAATCTGATTAATTTATAACAAGTAAAACTTGTATTAATAGCTCAGTACGATGATGATGGTGTCCTTTTTCTATTTAATTGTGAATTTAATCTTTGCTGTAATAACAAACTTTTTTACTTTGTAGGATGTTACAAAACTAATTAAAGGGAATAAAACTGCATTATTAGGCAGTATGATTTGGATTATTATCAATGAAATTTGATAAAGTCATAATTACCCTCCAACGTCAATTTGTGATTGAATTGTCATTTTACGAGAATGTTAAACTCTTACATAATTGTAAGAGTATATCTATATATGACAAAAAGAGTAGCAACTAGGAACTCCCACCCGTCTTTGGACTATCTTCTTTAGGTGCATGTCGGGCCCCAACAATGTATGTCCTTGTCCCTTTATTTTGTTATTATTTTCTTTTGGGAGGTTTTTATATTACACTATTTTTCTTAAAATAAATTTAATTTTCTTAAAAATACTTCCTCACATAAAGTAATGATTTGAAACTACTAATTTTCAATCACTACTTTCAAGAACATAATTGTAAACATACAAAAGTTTTATTTTTTCAACTCTTGCATCCAATTAATATATGTGTAAAGGGTTCTGGCGCGCCGAACTCACCAACAATTATAAGGGTTGTTGATCCAATTCTTTCATGCATAGACCATGAATAATTTTAATGCATCCACTAAACATATTTGCAATATTTTGTTTGGTCTATAAAAGATCGGTCTATGCAAGAATTTTCCGTATTTAGTTGGGGGAGGGGGGAGCCTTTTAAACATTTAGTGTGTGTATATGTGTTATATAAAAATGTGCACACACAAAGCAAGAAAGAGAAACACAAATTAATACTAATAGTACTATAAAACAAGAAGATGAAGAGATAGATGTGATTAACTAACCAAGGATGAATGGCATTGTTCTAACACCTCCAAGCTGTTTTTTCTTGCATTGAACAATTTCCTCTTTCTTTTCCGATTCTCCATTTTCATTCATTTTTCTCTCTAACTCAACTTTCTCCATGATTTGATTATACAAGGCAAAGAAACTGGCCAGTATTTATAATCAGCTTAGGGGTATAAATGATTGTTTTTTTCTAACGCAAAAGTGTGACTAATGCGACTGGTAGGGACAATAAATTGACCTGATTGTTGTAACGTGTTTCTGTCTCTTATAAAAATATGTGCAATCTGTTTCTAAGGTTGTCTTTATTGAAAATAATTGACGGGGCCAGTTCATCTAATTCTTGGCATATTATGATATTAATTATCATGATATTATTGATTTAGGTAAAAAGTAATAGGAGTACTAGCATTCTTCTTCTTTCAATCAAGGAATTGGGGATATAAGTTTTATCATATATTTTTATACATTAACATAAGTTTGCCCATTTTGAAATTGAAGGACGTCCAAAGAAAAAGGAGACTATTTCTTTGATTTTGGTCATCTCTTTTTAAATGGCAAAGTGTGATTACGCAATATGGAATTAGATATAAAAAAGTGTAAAAAAAAAAACGTAGATATAAAATGCAAATCCCTTTGTTGTGGAGATTTTAGGTCATTAGAACACAAGGAATGATAAATGTTGGGAAAATTGCAGTCTTGCAACTAAGGTCAGCCAACAAAAAGTACTTCAAGATTTGGTCTGATAATTAAGTCATACTAAAATAATTTGACAAGTTCATTGACATTTTAGCCCAAAATTCTAAATTTCCCAAAATTGAGTCATGTGTAGGTCATGTGACCTAATTAATGAGAGGAAGATTGCGAAACTTGTCATTTAAATAATGTTTGCTGGCAAAATAAGTCTTTTTAAGATTTGGACCGATAATTATGTTTTATAACTAAATTAAATTAGCAATCTTAGGGCATAATTTTTATTTTTTCCAAATTGAGTTACTTACAAACCATGGATACTTCAAATTTTACATGATGTCGTATCAGATATAACGAAGCTTATAGGCTAAATTATACTAATTGTCCCTCGGGTTTAAAGTTGTTACGTTTTCGTCCCTCTTACATAACATGTGTCACACCCATCACTTTTCAGGCCAATTTCCAGCAAAAATATACCACGTACATTTTGGCAAGGGTATTTTTGGAATACCATGTTCTCTAATATTTGAGTGTTACACTAACGTCTCTCATGTAAATATTTTGTTTCATTTTTGTCCTTTTTGTTTCAATTATTTGTTGCATAAAAGTAATTTATTGGCTCCATTTTCATTTTTTTACCCCACAACTTCCGTTCTCGTTTTTTATTGTAAATATCTTATTGTAATTTTGGGAATGAAAAAATCGGATTTATTTCTTAGATGAAGGTCAGTTTGGCCACACTTTTGTATAATTAATTTTAGAACAATTGATTCTAGTATATATGCTTTTAGAAAAAAAAAATTTATTAAATTAATTTATCTTTTGTTGTCAACTTTTCAATATTGATTTTAGAAATGCAGATTTTTCTTGGATTTGCAGTTCTTATTTATATATTGAAAAAAAAAACCATCCAATAATAGTTTTATATAAAAACGGTATTATGTTTAATTTAAAAATAAAAATTGAGCCAATAAATTATTTTTATGAAACAATATATGAAACAAAAAGGATGAAAATGAAACAAAGAATTAACATGAGAGACGTAAATGTAACACTGAAATATTTAAAAAAAATATAGTATTTTGAAAATAATCATACCAAAATGCACATATTTTGCACGGAAAATATTTTTGCCGAAAATTGAAGTGATCGGTTTAACACATACTATGTAAATGGGGGCGAAAGCATAACACTTTATCTATGAGGGACGAAAGCGTAAACAACTTTAAGCTTTAGGGACAATTAGTGTGATTTAGCCAAGTACCAAGTGCGTACTTATTCCTATTAATTGTGCAAGTTTCGTATGCCACGCTAGAGTTTATTGTTTGTTTGGATTTTGGGAGATTGGTTTGAGAAATAAGGTGGTGTAGTTTTGTTTTTTAAAATATGTTGCAGGTGTAAGATGTAAGATGTATAAGATTTTATGTCAAATCATGTTTGTTATGTGAGACAAGTTGTGTAAGAGATAAATTACTTTATGTCAAATTAAAGTAGAGTTTCTGTAGGTTTTTTTGTAGATAAGAAAATTGTTATTTATTTGGCTTTTAGGAGAGTAGTTTGAAAAAATTGAAGGAGGATAAATTTATTTCAGAAAGTAGAAATGGTGTTTGTCTCGTTTTTCCCAAACACGAATTTTTTTTGGGAGATATCAAACAAACATTTCTGAATCATATTTATATTAATATATACTCCCTCCGTTTTTTTATTTGTCGCTTTGGCAAAAATAAATTATTTACTTTTATTTGTCGTTTTAGGATATCAATGTAAATTTATTTTTTTCCTACCAATATTATCCTTCTTGTTAATGCTTGTAATTAATGATAATTAATGTTGTTATTATTTAATTAAAAGGGTGTTTTGGGGTTTTTGCTTGAAAAAAGTGACTATTTATTATATTTCTTTATTCGTGTGCAATCCTCCAAAACGACAAATAAAAAAAGAGCGAAAGACAAAAATACCCTCTATGTTTTGTCTAACTCCTAAAAAAAACGTTGTTTTATTTTAACTCCCAAAAACCCTCATTTTCTATCAAGTCAGCGCCAAATACACCCACAAAAAAGAGAATGTGATTCAAACGCGGAAATTGCAAATATTTGTTCACATTTATCTTTTAATATGATAATTTTACCCCTGCCACTTTGTTGTACGAGCAAAAGACAAAAACACCCCCTATGCTTTGTCTAACTCCCAAATAAACCCCTTGTGTTATTTAAATCTCAAAAATTTCCTTGTGTTAATTACTACACTCAACCCAAGTAGTATATATTTGGGTTTTCAAAAATAATAAATAAGTAGAAAAGAAGACTAATACATAGGGGTAATCTTGTTATTCCACCAAAAGTCAAAAGTCAAATTTTACTTGGGTTGAATGTAATAATTAAAACCAACCACGGGTAGGATTTTATGAGTTAAAATAACACAAGAAATTTTTTAGGAATTACACAAAAGGGTATTTTTTTTCTTTCGCTAAAAAAAAAACAGAGGGAGTATATAACTTTGTTGGCCTCTTTTAGTCACCAGATCCACCGCCTCCACCACAAGATCCGGCTCATCCACCGCCGCCACCTCCACCACCACCTGATCCGTCCCCTCCACTTTTTGATTTGAGCAATCGTTTTGTGTCTCTGGGTAGAGGTCCTTCGGACATGTGTTCATGGAGTTTGACGAATCTGCTTGTTTATTTTGTTGCTATATGTATTATGTTATATGTCTTTTTGCTTCCTAGTTCTTATTTATATCTGTTACTTTTATGTTTTGTTATGTTTGGAAGGTGGAAGAATATTTTGATGTTTCTTTGCCTTGGTAGCCCTCTTGATCTGGTTGTGCCCAAGTCTTTTGGTTGTGATGTCATTTGGAGTCACGCAGCTCTCAAATCTTGTTTGATTCCCTTGTTTCGGGAATCCCGGATGAATGTATTTTTGTTCGGTTTTTGTTTTGTTCTCTTTGTTATGCTTACCTTTGTTGGTTTGTTTGTGATGAAATCATGTAATCGCCTGAACGAACTTGTTTCTATCTCTTTCATCCATCCACTGCCATCATCTATGTTCTTTTATTTAATTTCTAAATTTCACTTATCATTAGGATGATTTTTTTCTAATTGATATATTTGATAGCAATAAGCAAATAATTTGAGTTCATCATCAATGGCTTTCAAATTTCAACTGCTGGGTTCCCACCATTTCCAATAAATTTGCCGACAAGAAATTTGAATTTTTCTCGTCCTAGCCGATGCCAGCAAGAAGGTTAACTAGAGTAGCAATTTCCAATTTCTATTTTAATAAATTCGCCATCAAATCCCTTCAAGATTTTATGCTACAATACAAGATATTATATAAGAAAAAACATTTCAAATTAAATCATGGTAGCAGATTTTAATAGATGATTTACCATTCGAGACATTATGTGAAAGAGGCATTAATGAAGAAACATTTACTTAATTTTGATGGTGTTGATGAAACAGGCGGTAAGAATATTATGGTGCTTTGTGTTTTTCAGAAGATATTTTCATTCCATAATTAATTTACCTTTAATAAATGTGAAGGGTAAATCAATCATTATGAAAAAATTGATCTGGCAGTAATAATATGTGTTCCGACAATATCGCTGGCTAGGAATGGGTTAATGACTCCCATGTGATTATTATAATGTTCAATTTACCTTCCTATGATTTGAAAAAGAGCAATTTATCCCCCCTCCCCTTGATTGTAAAAATGATTCACACTGTCTCCCTAGAAATTTTAAGCCTTCAAAAAAAATTGAATTGACCATAATACCCCCTTCTATGTGGACTGTTTTATCCTTTAAAGGGTAATTTCGTCTTTTTTACACAATACATTTCACACCCACTTTCGTATTTATGCGAGTGAGATACACTCTCCAACTCAGGAAGGTAGATCGCTCCTTTAAAAAAAATAACAGGAGGGATAAATTGTTCTTTTTCAAATCACAGGAAGGTAAATTGACATTAACCCGCCTAGAAACTAATGCACTTTAATCATTAAGACATAAATTAATAACTACTCCCTCCTTTTTTTTATTTGACGTTTTGGAGGATTGAACATCGCATGTTATCTAATCTGATCCACCCAAGATTTAATCAAGTGCGGATCTAAATCTCAAACTCTAGCTATTTAATTATTTTGTAAGAAAATAGGGCAAGTATAGTAATTTTCAGATAGTGTTAACCTTGGTGACGTATTTGCTTACGTAGAAACTCAAAAAATGATTGAAGATGTTTTAGACATGAAAGTATAGTACAAAAACTAAATAATGCATGGGCAAGAAGATCGCACTCAAGTCGATCCGTGAGCCCAACTGTCCCAAGTTTAGTAGTAATAGACTAATACACTGTCCCCACACCCCCAATTCCAGGACTTTTTTCTTTGTTTTTGTCAATGAATTCATTCCATCCTCAAAAATTAGTTAAACCTAAAACTTTAGTCAATTTTTTTATTTTTTATGAATTAGACGTATATATATAACAAGATTCCACTATGTTATGTTATGAGAGTGAAATTTTTATTACACCAAATTTCTTGGTATTTTTAGAAATTCTGTATAGAATACTTTGTTTGTTCACTTCCGTCAGTTTTTTATCGGAGTGTGCACAAAATCCCCTAGTACTTTTTAATTTTTGCACAAAGTCTTTTTGTACTTTTGATTATTGGACATAATCCCCTTCTACTTTTTTGTATTAGCATAAATTCCCCTTATAACATATCATATTTTTAAAGATTCAGGGTAATTTAGGTACATCAACTAAAATTTAACGTCATTAGAGTAAGGGAAGAGTGTGCAGAGATTTTGAAAGTAGATGAGGATTTGCACAATAAAAGATTTATAGCGGAGTTATGTGCAGATTACCCAAAACACGGAAGTCATGCACTTTCCCCCTAAAAGTTAGAAGAGAGTCTAAGATTATTTGAATATCCATCTGGAAAATACGATTACGAAATTATTGATTGGGCAATGCTCTTAATCATTTCAAATCAAATCAATCACGAGTGATTGGTCTGGTGGTAGGGATTAGTCTTTATAAAGTAGCGAGCCCTGGTTTGAATCCCTATTTGAAGAGGTTCCTACTTAATGTGTCTGACACGCCTCGAAAGCGATTAAACTTGAAAACCAAAAAATATTGAAAAATCAAATCATACTTATATCATGGTTGAAGATTGGATTACTATTGCACTCTTTAATTTGTGGTCTGTTTATCATATTCAATCGATAATTATTAGATGTACACAACCCTGCATTTCTTATATAAAAGTATACATCCATAGCTCCGGAGCCCTGGGGCTGCCCCTGCCCCCACCCCTAGCCCTACATGATCGTCTTCAATGGCAGGGCTCCAAAATTGATTTAATTCAATTTTCAACTCTTGTCCACCCTTACTTATAATTATAGTTTTAATTTTGTTTTTAATATTAATAATATCAATAACTATTTTAATAATATAATTAAATTATTAATAATATTTAAATATTAAAATTAAAGAGAGTAATAATCATAAAACTAAATTCACACATAATAGGAAATACAACAAACAAGAAAGGAATTACAAGAAAGAGGATTAAATAAACGGCACACACACGAAAATATAACAGTTTACTCATTAAATTGTAATTAAATGATTAAAATTTTAATTACAATAAAAGAAATTAAAATAAAATGTTGAATTTAACTATTAATGATTTGTCCATAAATATATTTAATTACAATTCTAATAAATTACTAATGATTTTAATTTAAAAGAATTTAAATTTTATTATATTAAATAATTCAGTTAAAAATTGGTGACTACATATATTTATTAAATACTAGTAAATATACTAACAAATTTTATTAAATAATTCAATTCTACAATCTTTAATTTAGGAGGAAATTTTAATTTTATTTATTATTATTTAAATAATTAATTTTTTCCTATTTAAAAACATTAAATAAACAAATGTAATAAAGAAATTAAAAAAAAAAGAGAACCAATCAGGGGACGCCACTTGGCATCCCCCTGACTTAAAGAGGGGTGCCTCATCTTCTTCTTCTTTCCCACGCGGGAATGGGCCGCCGCCAGGGCTGCTGCGAGCCCAGCCCCGCCCCGTTCCCACCCCCGACCCCCAGCCGCTGGATACGGCCATTTCACCCACCCCCGACCCCGCCCCGGCCCCCAGAGTCACCATTGGAAATGGCCTAAAATCTAACCAAATAAGGTTTCACCGAAATCACCCAAACCATTTTTTTAAAATCGAGGCAAAACCCTTCCAAATAGGTATATAGTATAGTTATATTCTCCTATATATATAGCAGTCTATTTAGTAACTTTTATGCAAAGGTTTTTTGGTCTTATACATATATCTAGGTTAGCGACAACCTCATTCAATAAATAAATAAAAAGGGAAGTTTCTTGCGAAAATTTGTTATTTTTTTATTTGTTTGGATAAGGTTGCGAAATTCTGTTCAAGACAGAGATTTTATGTATTTAATATATACCTGACACTAACACAAACAAATCACATAGGATTACTAGAGAAACGGGATTAATTTCCAAAATAATTGGAATATATGGAGTAGTACTTAAAAATAATCATTAGATGTTAATTATCCACGGGCCAGTTTAAATTTTATGATGGGATTGAAGTTGGGCTTGTTAACTGAAAACAAAAATTGAACATAGTAGTTGGCATACCTTGAATTGGGCTTATTATACTATAAAAATTATTGCATAAAATTAAACAAATTAACTGACATACCTTGGATCTACTTTATTATTTGTAATGTTGTCCAAAATAGTATAGCTATATTAGTTTATTAGTTATTTTTATATTTTCTTTTGTTTTTCTTTAGATTACGACTTATTTACTGAAAATTATGGGAAAACCAATTACCATAAAAAGAAAGAATTTTCAAAATTTGATATTGATAATTGATTATATTTATCAATTGAAGTTTATATAACATGGAAGATGAAAGAAAGTTATGCACCACTTAGCTAATCTTTTTTGTATCTAGAATTAAATATAGTTCTTATTGACAATTTATTTTGTAGTACTTCATTATTGTTTTGGAGTTATGTAAATAAAATAGTTTGAATATTATATTTATCTACTCCAGTCCCCAAATTCTTCAGTCCTGGATCCGCCTCGATTACATGACACTTCAAAGATTCTAAATATGAACCAAAAAAAGGTAATTGAACTTTTTATAATAAGAAATTGCAGATTAGAGACTCGGAAAAATGGAGCGCCCTTGGCTAGATACATTAAAATTGGGAGCAAAAGACAAAAATACTCCATATGCTTTGTCTAACTTAAAAAAAAAAAAAAATCCTGTATTATTTTAATTCCCAAAAATCTCCCTGTGATCTCAAATAAATGCCAAATACACCCCCAAAAAAGAGAGTTTGTTTCAAACGTCAAAATTGTAAGTATTTGTTCACATTTTACTTTTGATATGACAATTTTACCCCTGACATCGAAAGACAAAAACACTCCCTATGCCTAACTCCCAAAAAAACCCCATGTTGTCATTTTAAATCCCCAAAACCCCCTGTGTTTGATTTTAAATACCACACTCGACCCAAGTAGTATATACTTAATTTTTAAAAAAGAATAAATAAATTTTTAAAAAAACAAACATATTAGCATATTGCATGCAGTAGAAACACAAAAGCTAAATGCAAAAATATTATATGTTATTATCAACTTTTTAAGTGAACATGTGGTTATTGCAAATTTTCAAAATTAACATGGGATTATTGTTGCTTTTTTAAGTGAATAGGGGTTATTTCACATATTTTGGTGGGATGTACTTGTTATTTTGACTTCAGAGGGAACTTTTTTGCTAATTAAAATTAGCACGTGGGGGGGTTTTGGTAATAAAACAACACGGGAATTTTTTTGTTAATTGGCAAAGCATAGGGGATAATTTTACATTTCACTCAGAAAAACAATCACAAGTCTTTTTTTTTCTTTTTCCCGGTGGTATTTGGGTCTTAGACCTAGCTTGATTCTTTTCGAGACACGTCGATTATATTAGGGAATCTCTCCCAGCGGCCATTCGATCATCGATCACCATATTGTATGGAGTAGTACTTTCTACTAGATCAACAACTCGCAAATCAGAAACTTTTTCTAGAAAAGCTACATTAGCAGCAATCTGCATTGCTTTAGACACAGAAGTATAGTACTATTGTAATTATTTTTTACTATGGCTTTGCTTAAGATCGACACCGATAAAGAGTTTGTCTATATAGCTCCTCATGAAATCAAAATAGTTCATTTGTGCCCCTATAAGACTAGCAATCCTAATAGTAATACTCTGTAGATAATTTTTCTAAATCTGAGATTATAAGAAAGAAAATAGACATCATTTTACCAGATTTTAACTAAGAAAGCAGCCTAAATATCATCTCAAACGATAAGTAAAAGACCAAACGGACTAGTCAGTATGCTTTTTCTTAAGTTCGAGTCGTCATATGCTTGTACATTCTTCTGTGTACTTCTTCTTAAGATTTGTGCCATGTTTAAAACAGTCGTGAACTTCCAAAAATATGTGACCATAGAAACCAAGTAAAGCATTCAGAAACGTGAAACACACTAAGACAAAGAAAACTAAAACAAAAGGTTT
The DNA here is from genome assembly GCA_034814905.1 of Penstemon davidsonii. NCBI lineage: Eukaryota > Viridiplantae > Streptophyta > Magnoliopsida > Lamiales > Plantaginaceae > Penstemon > Penstemon davidsonii. The sequence continues at coordinate 29,712,349 of JAYDYQ010002533.1, read as the reverse complement.
AATTTACATTTAAAAGTTTAACTAAAGGTTACAGTTAAACAGGAGTATACAAGTTAATTATAAGCCCGAATGACTATTATATGACTTCAATATTCTACAAAACTGATTTATACAACTTACTTCATATCGCCATCCTCAATTAGTAACTACATGATGAGCAGATCCCATGAATGGAAGCATGCATGAGTAGGTAACATATTTCACGCTGTCGACTAAAACGACGACGAAAATTCGTGAGAGGGATTTTGTTCCCAAAACGCCATTGACATCAACATCACCTGCTTCTCTAGGATCAACAAGAACAGAGACCACCATAGAAGAAGATGCGTTATTAACTCCATTCAACTTCTCTTTCTGTGAGTTTATGCCTACATGCTCTCCAGATACATTGAGAGAAGATTCAGGAAGTGGAATAGGAAGACTGCGGAGGATCCTTCTGTTTCTTCCTTTGCTGAGGTGCGTAGAATTCTGATTATGTTTTTCGGACATATTTTTTGTAGTAGTGGTGGCTGGAACTATGGCTGCTGACACGTCAAATTGGAAAACTTCGGTACACATTCCAGAACTCAACAATGGACCTGAACACAAAAGGGAGACAATGTTATACTTTCGGAAAGTTAAAGAAAACTGAAAAAGTTAACATGCAACATCACAGCTCAAATATAAGAACAAAAAAAACTGCATTGCTAAGTTCGGGACTGACTGTATAATTGGTTCCATGTTTTTTGTGAAACAAAATAAGTCAAAAGCCAATTCACATATCACCTCTATTCTATCACCCGAATACAATAATACCTCCAAAGATGAATATTTGTAGCCAGCAAAGAGAGAGAACAAGAGGGACATCAGGCCTTTTATAGGCGTCGAAATGCAAAGCCAAGAGTTGCACATAAACAAATCTGAGAATAAACAGCAACATACAAATATAGTTGCACAGACTACTATTTCTCAAATAGCTATCCATAAAAACTAACCATACTTACGTCCACAAGCTGTGTCGTTATTCTTGCATTAAACCAACTACCAAGGTTTAAGTAAGCATCGACTATTGCGTGTTTTGATTATGACACAGATTCACAAAGATATTACATAACTACAATACATCATATGCAGTTAAAGACAAGATTACCAGTAAGGTCTTCACGGAACCATTGCTGAAGCTTTCCAGCAGTTGCTGTTGGCTTCAAATTATCCTCTTGCTCTGAACCAGAACCAAGAGCATATAATGGAGGATGCCTAACACCATTACTTCCGACACCTGCAACAGGAATAATAGGAGACAAATGTCCAGGAACTACCAGACTAGTCTCATCACCTTCCTTTCCATGAGATGCCATGGATTTATCACTTGCCAAAACAGAGTGGATAATTAAATTTCCATCTATCTTGACAAGTTTATCATTCCTGGGAACATACAATGATGCGACTAGAGGTTCACTCCCATTGCCCAAACAAGCAAACTCGTTGGCACTTGGCTCCCCTCCAATACCATGACCTCTCTGACCACAATTACCACTAAATTCCTTTCCAGATTCAGTCCCATTCACCATCAACACCCTCCCGTGGTGCTTCTCATAAGACCCACCTCCGATATAACTTTCTCCACCAGTAAATGCCTCTCTAACCCCTCCATACCTCACATTAACCATTGGAACCAAACCTCCAAACAACATTATAAAAAACAGTAAACCCAGAAAACTAACACCCGCAACTTTCTTGATCTTGGGCCGCTCATTCTTCTTACTGTCCTCCTTCTTACTCATGTTGGGTACTTGTGGTGGCTGTCGCGGTTTCAACCTCGGAATTGGGACCAGTGGAACTTGAGACCCTTGTGGCTTCATCATATATTGTGGAGCATACGGCCACGGATACATCATGGCTGGATGCGGGTACATCCCAGGGGGCGGTGGTGCCATTGGAGGAGGCACGACTCCAGCACCATAAGCAGAAGCACCCATTTGCTGCCGCAGTGTCGCATTTTCTGCCATAAAGAAGGAAATCTTTGCATTCAAATCCTGAACCATAGCATGCATGTTCTTCAGCTTATCCTCCAACTCCTCTACATACTGTTTTTTCCTCTGCCTCGACAAATGCGCACTCTCCCTATTTCTTATCAACCTCGCCTTCTTTTTCTCATCCTCTTCACTCAACCCACTATTGTTATCGAAATTTTCTACATTACCATTAGATTTCCTACACTTATTATTAGTCATCATGGAATCTTCATCCACCTTTTTCCTTTTTAACAAAGAACTCCGCACTTTATTACTATTATTAACCGAATCTTCTAAATTAACCTTCTGATCAACAACTCCAACTCCAAACGAAATTTTATCTGAATTAGGCGAAGAACTTACCGATCTGGCAGAATTATTCTTCAAATGCTCCGATTTATTAGACCCGAAATTACCCGAACCCTGAGATTCCACCGAAGGGCAATTCATTCCCTTGACATCATCACCGCAATTCTCGGAGCTCTCGCCATTTGATCCGTTGGATTCTGGCGACAGGAAGTTGAGACAGCCAGAAATCTGATGAGATTCCATCACCGGCGAAACGGAATTCAGCACCTCGGAACCGTTCAATTTGTCCGCAGGTGAAGCTTGATGAAATTGAAAGAAATTTGGATCAAATTGGGGGAAATTCGTGCCGGATTCGAGTTGTGAATCGGATCCAGGATATTCGGAGGAAGGGAGGCAGAGATCTTCGAAGGAGAAATCGAGATCAAAATCAAAATCAAGGTCGTCAAGCTCAACAGCGTTGTTCTGATTGTCACCTGGAACGCCATCACAGTCATGGGAAAAGAAGGCGGCATCGAAGGGCGGAATTGAAAGGCCGGAATCGAAATCGGCGGTCAGAGGCGGTGTTTGCTCCATGGCGAAAACTGTCGGGTCAGCCATTATTTTTGTGTTGTGTGATGAAATTAGGGGAAATTTGGGTTTTGACCCGAAGGAAACGGTGACGTATGGTGGTTTAAAGCGGACACGTTTTATTTTAGGAAGAAGAATCTCTATGGACTGTTCACATAGAAAGCCGCGTTTTAGCAGGATTCTAATTGCACGTTTATTTTTTTATTTTTTATTTTTTGGGGGGATTACTATATGAGTTGAAATTTGGAAAATATTTTGGGGTTTTTGGCACTTTGTAACCCCCAAAACATGGGAAATAAGCATTTTACACCTTCAAAACTCAAATTTAGCACTTTACATCCCTAAAATATGAAAAATTCAGCACTTTGCACCCTCTCTTATTTTCAGGCAAAAATTACCACCGGAATGAAGGGCAAAATAGATAATTCAATTGTAGATCTTTGGGATTTGCACTTTCGAAACATGAGAAATTGGCACTTTGCACTCTCGAAACAGAATTAAAACTTAGCTCCCTCAAATTAAGACAACTCAACAACTTGCACCCCCAAAACACAATAAATGGGCATTTTGCATCCGAAACACAAAATTAACACTTAACATCCTCAAATTAAGAAAAACGCAAACCCCTCAAATTAACAAAAACGGGGACTGCCAAACTAAACAATGGCACAGAGATGGAGCAGTATGCAAAACTATGGTGGAGCTATTGTGAGAAAATATTGGAGACAAATCCTGGGCAACCATAAAAATCAAGTTCAAGCACAATATAGAAGAACATCACAACATGGTTGTCCTGGGAAAAAAACCGAGGGGTTTGAGTTTTTCTTAATTTGAGGGTGTTAAGTGTTAATTTTGTGTTTTGGGTGCAAAGCGCCCATTTATTGTGTTTAGGGGTGCAAGTTGTTGAGTTGTTCTTAATTCGAGGGTGCTAAGTGATAATACTATTTCGGGGGTGCAAAGTGTCTTAGATCTACAATTGAATTACCTATTTTGCTCTTGACTTCGTTGGTCATTTTTTTCTGAAAATAAGAGAGGGTGCAAAGTGCTAAATTTTTCATATTTTGAGGGTGCAAAGTGTTTTGGGGATGCAAAATGCTTATTTTTCATATTTCGGGGGTACAAAGTGCAAAAAACCCAATATTTTGTCAAATGAAATTTGTTAGAACGAATTCCGTTGAGCTATGATTGAGTTGAACACGAGTGCATCTCAAATATATTAGTAATATTACGTAACATTATGGGCATGTTTGTTTGGCGTTTCTTAAAATATTTTCGTGTTTGAAAAATATCAAATAAATATGTTTTCTAATTTCTGAAATAAATTTTTTATTTCTCAATTTTCTCAAACTACTCTTTCAAAAGACAAACAAACAACAATTTTCTTATCTCTAAACAAAATCTATACAAACTCTACTTTGATTTGACAAAAAGTGACCTATCTCTTACACAATTTATCTCACATAACAAACATGATTTGACATAAAGTCTTACACATTTACACATACAACCTAACTCTTTCAAAAAAACATACACCTACTTTATTTCTCAAACCACTCTCTCATAATTCAAACAAACAACATTACGCAAATCGAGATTATTTCACAAAATCACACCACTCTCCCAAATTACTTTTCCAAACATCAAACAAACAGGCCCTATAATTTTTTGTTTATTAAGATGAACTTCAAACTAATTCAGAAGTATAGGGTTGGGTGTTTGGGTCGGGTTTTTTGGGACCCGTCCCGACCCGGTCGGGTATTTTCCGTTTGAGATTAAAAAATGGATTTTTTGACATTTCGGGTTCGGGTACCCGAAACCGAAATATATTTTCGGGTCGGATTTCGGGTATTAAATTTACACCCGAACGGGTATTTCGGGACCCGTTCGGGTATTGAATAAAAAAAATTGGCCTGATTTATTATATTTGTGTCTATTGTAACTTTTAATTTGATTGTGATACTTTGATGCTTGGAGTTTGATTGTAATATTTTTGAAGACTTGAGATGTATTACCCCGACAATATATATACACATATATATGTATATATATATATATATATATATATATATATATATATATATATATATATATATAGACTCATTTAGATTTGAAGATAGAACATATGTATGTAATAACTATCAAACCGAACTTGAAATAAACTTTTTAACGAACCAACACAAACCGAGTAACTTGATGTAAAAATAATTATACTAAAATTAACAATTATCAAACAAACAAGGTCAAAAGTGAAATTATCAATAATAGCAAAATTAGCCCTTATCACCAATTACCACTAAACCCCACTTACCCACATTTATTACCAATTCACCATCTTCTCTCCCTATAAATAAGAACTCTAGTTGCTTCTACAATCACACCAAAAAAAAAATCAGACATTAAAATGAAGTCATGAAACTCTTCTTCTCTCAAGATTAGTAAAAGTGGTAGTAATATATATACTCATTTAGATTTGAAGATAGAACATATGTATATAATAACTATGAAACCGAACTTGAAATAAACTTTTTAACGAACCAACACAAACCGAGTTACTTGATATAAACATAATTATACTAAAATTAACAATTATCAAACAAACAAGGTCAAAAGTGAAATTATCAAGAATAGCAAAATTAGCCCTTATCACCAATTACCACTAAACCACACTTACCCACATTTATTACCAATCTACCATCTTCTCTCCCTATAAATAAGAACTCTAGTTGCTTCCACAATCACACCAAAAAAAAAAAATCAGACATTACAATGAAGTCATGAAGCTCTTCTTCTCTCAAGCTTAGTAAAAGTGGTAGTAAAGCTTTAGAGGTAAACAAATTTCTTCATCTTTTTCAGCACATTTAGAAACTTCCTAATCTTAGCTAAATTTATGAAATCCCTTTTCTTCACAGTTGCTAGTAACCTCTAAGTCAATAAGGAGTGAATAGGCTCAAGATCTTCCAAAATCTATTGCTAGAGAAGGAGATAACAAGGTAAATATTCATCTTTTCCCCTGTTTCTGCGCGACCTCTGAAATTGAACTATAACTTGAAATTGGCTAGGTCTTTTGGAGAAAAGTTTGCACCATTGAAAAGAAGACTCGGTCTAGAGTGTAGGGGTATGGGAAGTGTCGAACACCTCCGACGCGTGGGGTCCCTAGCCGCACATTTTCAGAGCAGTACGTTTCACTCGCCGGTCTGTTTTGGGACTGTTTCGAAATTCATGTTTTGAAATTGTAATTTTTAATTTTCCTTGCTGTTTTTATGCATTTAAATCATCCTATAACACCTTGGTAACTGGATAAATTCATAAGGAAGTTTAATTGTTGAATTTAGATATAAAATGATACAAAATGGAGAAGGTAATATACATGTACAAGAACTCTTTAATGGTTAAACTTTCAACACTTCTCCCATATATATAAAACGGCTATGGTAAAATTTTGTAATGAATTAATATTATTGTTGGATATTTAAACTAGCTTGGGTTGCTTGAATAAGGTTGGTGGATTTGAACATGCAAAGTGACGTTCAAGTATACCTATACGTATGTTATAGAATTATTTCGAAAATTGAGTTATAAACTGAAATTTTTTTCATCTTCTTGATGTTTATATGCCCTTAATCATTTTATGATATCTTGATAAGCTTATAAAGTAGTAAGAAAAGCTACCCAAATAATTAAGGATAGATAATGATGATATAAAAATGGCGATTTACTTATAACATATAACTTGGTTAATTTTTATGTCTTCTTATATTAGTTGTACTTAGTGCCCTGCTCATTTTCGTACTTTGATATTAAAAAAATAAACCTATGGTTATGGGTTCATAAAGCATTGATAAGTTATAAGAAATATTAGTTGTTAATTAAGGATAAAGAAATGGACAAAAAAAAATGAAAGGATGATACACACAAAGGGTTTAAACTTTTATGCACTTCTTATATAAAAATGATCTGATAAGTGGTTTGTGGATCTATACATGTTTAAAAAAGGGGTTGAAGAACTAAACATAGATTGTTATTGTTACTATTGATTGAAGGTAAGAAGTGATAAAAGAGATATGAAGAAATGAACTTCATTAATAAAGAACTAAAGTGCAATGAAGCTACTGTACAAGCTTAAATTGTAAAATGAAGCTAAATAATTGAATTAACTTTAAGTCAAACTAATTACCATAGAACTATGAGTTACTTAGCTTTGATAGTTATAAATGAGCAAATTAATAATTACTTATGTAGGTTTACTTTGGTTTGCTTTATATAATTGAGATTATAATTATCACTAAAGGATGCATTTTCAGTCGAAGTAGTATATTGAATGAGATAAAATCATACTTATTAAAGAACTAACTTTACTTGCATTTATATCTTGATTTTTGTTTAAAAGGATAAAAGAGATGTGTAAACTAATATTTAAATTACTTATGAATCCCTAAACTTGTATAAGATTAATATTCAAAGTACGGGTTCATGTATTATGTATCATTGAAAACACTACGTAGAAGCCGTATTACTTATAGACCACCTAGAATTAGCAACTTAAATTATAAGATATAACTTAAGGAGTATTTAATCGAACTACTAAGATGCTCCTTTACATTAATCCTTTCTATTTTGCTACACTTAGGTATCGAGGAATCTATTGATAACACGGATTAAGCTTAAACAACCACTCTTCGACATAAGGTGAGGTTTTTCTCGTTATTCCTTAATCTATTCGGCCCTTGCCCTGAGAAAATTCTTCGTTCTTAACTCTCGATCTTTTTCATCCCATTTCATCTATCTCTTTGCTATAAGCCATCATTTTTGTACCATATCGAATTACATTATTCTCGATTTAATAACTTAAATTCTTATATTTTTGTGGTAGTTCACTTTAATACGTTTCTTATCATTCAATAGTCTTGCATTAATTATTGTTTCTACTCCATCTGGTAAGTGGTATTATTATGAACAACGGACAACGTTCGGCTCCAAGTTCACTTAAACTATTTATACCCTTAGGGACGCTCTTGGGAAGTTGGGCCTGGGACTAATAAAGGTGACTGCTGGGCGGCATCGGGTCGTCAGTGTATGGTCTTTTTGTTAAGTACCCCACCGTGATTCAGTTGCTGAGTATAGTTGGAGATAATTGTGTTCTCAGCTGGGTCGACATGTACCCGGGCATGTCATTCCGTTTTTTGCGAGGTCGCTCCTCGTAGGGAGGTATAAGGATGTTAATTTTCAGGCGTTCAGATTCTGATTCGAAATGATTGTTTGAATTCCCGTTTATTTTAATTCTATTAATTTGTTATTTCCAATTATCTAATGATCTTTCGCAGGATTATTATATTTCAATTTCTTATTCATTCATAGATAATAATCTTACTTGTGGCCATATTACCTATATCCTCGATCCATTGTTATAAATCATCACTAAGTCAAATAAAGACTTATGCCTTTCTTTTGTTTATTTTCTCAGATTAGCAACATGAGTTAGAGATGGAAACACGTTAACATGGAGTGGCATAGTATATTCAATGTCGTCTTTATCTACGTTATCGAATAATTAAACGATGAAACTTCGTTGTAATAAGTTATGTAAAATTTTATATATTTATGGGTGGGGTAGTGGGGTCGTTGTCCCTTCTTCCTAAAGACCTTAAAATTTCAATATTTCTGCTGCAATGATTGGTTATAATATAATTTTCTCTATTGTTCTTCTAGTATGACGCACGGCTAGTTCAAATAGTTAATCACCTTTTTATTTCGAGCTAGGTGACCTAGTCGGGGCGTCACATGAGACGTTTGTGTTGTGTTTGTTTTAAAGTTATTGTGTACAATTCCATGTTTGAATTCATTTATTTTATAATTTTACATACATATGTGTTAAAAAATAAAATTTATGTACATTTATATATATAATAAAAAAAAGAGGTGAAATTTCGGGTACCCGCTATATCGGGTTGGGTTTTGGGTGTGAAAATTTAATACCCGCCATATCGAGTACCCGACCGAAAATACCCAACCCGCGCCCAGCCCATCCCTACAGAAGTATCAATCAATAAATTAATATTTTTTTTTTGGTTTCCCAAGGGTTTAATCCCTTTCGAGGCGTGTTGGGCACATATGTGGGTACCTCTCCGAACAGGGATTCGAACCTGAGTCCGATACTGTGTAGTGACTAGTCCCTTCCTCTAGATCACCAATCACCTGTTGGTATCAATAAATTAATAGTATAACAATGGAATTGAGGGAAAAATACTTTTGATACCAAACTTTAGTCCAAGAAACACATTTGATATCAAGCTTTTTGAAAAAACACATTTCATACCATGATTCATACTTTCTTGACATCCTAATCAATTTTCGAACGGAATTTAGCACGTGCGAGTTAAGTTAACAATGGTGGGTCTTTAAAATGTGTGCATGTTTTCCCTCCCATTGTCAACTTAACGGACATGTGAACGACATGTGCTGAATTCTGTCCGAAAATTGACGTTAAAACTAAATGTGTCAAGAGGGTGTAAATCATGGTATAAAATGTGTTTTTTCGAAAAGCTTGGTACCAAATGTGTTTTTTGGACTAAAATTTGTTATCAAAATATTTTTCCCTCCAATGGAATGAGTTTAACACTTGAACTTGAAATAATTTAGTTTCATGTAATCTTTCAGTTCAGTTAGTGGATGATATCCTGCAAATGGCTTATTTTATTTAACCACATCTTCACTCTAAACATTAAGAAAAAACAATCCGTATGAATTATAAGAAAAAGAGAGAGAAATAAAACAGATGAAAGTAATCAGGTTTGGAATTTCGTATCAGAAAAAAGTAATCAATTACTAAAAAAATTACTGAAAAAAAGTAATCAAGTTGGGAAAATAGAGCAAGGATGAAATGAATGTTGAGATTGTTTCTATATGTTTGAATCGAATATAACGTTTTCTGTGTCCATTAAAGTAAAAATATGGAGTTGTTTTTAGTTCAATGTGGTTTTTTTATGTTAAATAAATTTTCAGATTTTTTTCCTGAAAATTTTCTAATATTTAACTGACCTAACATACCTTAAAAAAGAAATTTTCATCAATGGATAAGATGACATAATCTAAACTTATTTATCTTTAGTGTTGGTGATGTTTAACAATATGCGTAATATAAATTATAATCGCACTATATTTCTTTATTATATCCTTAAAAATATTTGTGAGTCAGCTTGATGAAAATCATCCGAAAGTTTTGGTGGGAGGGAAATGAAAAAGGCAACACTCTTTACCTAAAATGTTGGAGCTCAATTTGCTTACCCAAATTTGCCATTGTGCTCGGTTTTAGGACGGAGGATTTTAATCAATGTTTGATTGTCAAATTAGCTTGGCGAGTTGTTGCAAATTAGAAAAAGGCATGGATTATTATGTTAGCTACCAAATATCTCAAAGGAAAAAGTTCTTAGAATTAAACCATGTTCCTAGTGATGTGATCTTGGGTATATATGGAGGGATTCACTTAAATACAAGGAGCTCATTAAAACGGGGGCCGGTTCTCGGTTTCGGTTGAGTCGGATATCCGTACTCGGCATAGGCTACTACTTTGGAAGATCATCAATAAAATCATTTGTTAGAAACCACAATGGTTCTATTGTTCATGCTAACTCCTGGATCAAATGATGCGATAATGCTCTTGTTGTAGAAACTTTGAGTGTCAAATAAGCTTGTAAAATTATTTTTGATTGGGGTGCAAAATATGTTAATTTTTAGAGTGAGCGTACATCTCAATGATGTTTCAGCAATCACGGAAAAATAAATGAGTATAGGACTGGTCCTAAACTTCTTGGGACCCTAGACGGAATCTAAAATTGGAACCTCATATCATTAAATAAAACATAAAATTTTATTTTATTTTTTTGGGCTTTAGTAGATGAAAAATATTGATTAAATCTTCATATTCTAATTTTCTAACTTATTAGTTTTCTAATAGTAATAAATTTATCTAAAGCTACTTTTTGGGATTTAATTAACATTTTTCATCTTTTTTCTTCCTTCTTACATTCACATTCATATAGTAATTTATGGGTTTTTTTTGCACTTTACACCTCCGAAACATGGGAAATAGGCACTTTGCACCCCAAAACACTAAATTAACACTTTGCACCCTCAAAACAAGAACAATTCAACACTTAACACCCCCTCCTATTTTTCGGAAGAGTTGACCACCAGAGTAAAAAATTCTTGGTCAAAATAGGTAATTCAATTTTGGATCTTTGGCACTTTGCACCCCCTGAAACACGAGAAATTGGCACTTTGCACCCCTAAAATAGAATTAGTACTTAGCACCCTCGAATTAAGAGCAACTCAACAACTTGCACCCCCGAAACACGAGAAATGGGCACTTTGCACCCCTGTAACACAAAATTAACACTTAGCACCCTCAAATTAAGAAAAACTCAGCAACTAGTACCCCTCATTTTTTTTCCGGCAGAGATGACCACCGAGGTCAAAAAAACTATGTGCAAAATAGGTAATTCATTTTTTTTCTTCCTTAAAATTTGCAGAATACGATTATGATTATACTCATTTTCCTCTCCATCTTTATTTTCATCAATATAAATATGCATATTGTAAACTTGGATTAAAGTTTTGTTTTTGTTATATGATTTGGTTAATTTTATGTATTAAAATTTTCTAGATTTGGTTATGAAGAAAATGGGGAGGTGTTTAGGGATAGTGAAAAGGATATGGGTTTAACAAATACCCGCCTTCTTCCTATAGCGTAGTTTTCCAATTCAGCCCTAAATTAAGTTATCTATTTTGCCCCTATATTTTTTTTACTCTGATGGTCAACTCTGCTAGAAAAGAACACGGAGGTGCTAAGTGTTGAATTGCTCCTGTTTCGGGGGTGCAATGTGTTAATTGTATGTTTTTCCATAGCCAAATCTAGAAAGTTTAATTTATTGAATCATATCAGAGAAATAAAATTTTAATCCAAGTCCACAACATGAATATGTATATTGATGAAAAGAAAGATGAAGAGAGAAATGAGTATATTTATATTGTATTATGCAAATTTTAAGGAAGAAAGAAAATGAATAACCTATTTTGCCCCTAAGATTTTTTTATCCCGGTGGTCAACTCTGCCAAAAAAAATGAGGGGGTGTTAGTTGGTAATTTTTTCTTAATTTGAGGGTGTTGAGTGCTAATTTTGTGTTTCGGGGATGCAAAGTGCTCATTTATCGTGTTTTTGGGGTGCAAGTTGATGAGTTGTTCTTAATTCGAGGGTGTTAAGTGCTAATTATATTTTGGGGATGCAAAGTGTCAAAGATTCAGAAATGAATTACCTATTTTATTCCATAGGGTTTTTGATCCGGTGGTCAACTCTGCCGAAAAGTAAGAGGGGTGCTAAGTGTTGAATTGTGCATGTTTTGGGGATGCAAAGTGCCTATTTCTCATGTTTTGAAGGTACAAAGTGAAAAACTCTTAATTTTCTACTTGACATGATAACCTGAAAATCAATCAAATAAATAGCAAAATAAAAAGATAATTATGACAAGAACAAACAATATAACCCGATAGGTAGCAACTTAACAACCAATAAAAAGGACTAACTCGTCAAAAGTTTCTCAAGAAATTGAGTTTTGTCTTGCATAAATAATCAAAATATCAATATAAATTAGTAAAAACAAAACTCAGTTTGCTATTATTGTTATTGCTTGATGGTTGTTGCTGCCCCAACCCTTGAAAACACATTTACTTTTCTTGATGAATTAGTAGAAAGTCAATTAAAATCAAATAAAATTATATTAAAAACTACAAATCTTGGTTATAGACATACCTTATTTCATAGAGTTAAAAGAGCAATATATAACATTGAAATCCAAATTTTGTTTGATCACTTGATGATAGGATGAGAGAAATATATATAATAATCGTGATAAAAGATTGAAAAAACAAAATTCGATATTTTTTTTTTTTTTTGAGAAAAAAAAAAGGAGAAAGTAGATGTTCACTTTTTTTTTTTTTTTTTTTTTGAAGAATAGTAACGGGGTGTATTTTATTTTACAATTATAAAAGTGTTCAGCAAAGATAGGTAAATGAGTAGGCTGACCTGGGGTGAGGGCCCATAGAGGTGACAATGCAGATCAGGGCTTAAGTTAAATTAGGTTGTTACAACTATTTTTATTATATAAGCTACATACATTGGGTTTGGGGGTCCCAAATGCTTGGCGCCCTAGGCAACTGAGGCCCAAGCCGACTCCGAGAGATTATGGATTGGGCAATTAGAGGTCCGATTCTTGAATCCGGAGATTTTGAAATTGTTGGCTAAATGGATTCAAGTTCACTCCAAGAAACTCAAATTGTGCTGTCCACATTTTGACTTCAGCTCAATATTGGGATGGCTAGATTTTTTGATTGAATTGTTGAAACTTTTAGGTAAATGTAATGCTTTTATTTTCATGAACATTTTGTACTCACTTTACATATAGTTATGCTTTGAACTCACTTTATTTTTTTTCCTTCCAAATTTTGATTCAAACATACTGGATGTTGAGTGCATGAGCATGTTGCATAGAAACAAGGTTAAGATCAATAAGATGTTCTTTATACTTTTTAAGATTTTCATGCAGGGATATGCTTCGCAAAAGATTCAAAACCCGAACACTGAATCTGATGAGTATGTTCGTGTCATGCTTTCATTTAATCCTACGCTTCCCTTTTCTTTAAAAATTTAGGCAAAATTGCAACATCCATCCCAAGCAAATTTATTGATTTTGAGTTTTCGTCCCAAACTATATCACCTCACTGAATTCCGTCTCGTAATTTAATAATTTTCTTAAATATCGTCTCACCAAATATATGACGAAAACTACCATTATGTGCCATGTTGCAACACACGTGTCTTGACATGATAAATTTTAGTATGAAAAATTATGCAAGATTGCAGAATTCGTCTCAAACTAATTATAAATTTTGATTTTTCGTCCGAAACAATATCAACTCGCTAATTTTGTCCCGTAATTTACCTTTTTGCATGTATAAACTCCCACTATTAAATTTATAATTTTAAAGAAAATGTCCGTTAAATCTTTTACTTTATTAAATTTATAATTTTAAAGAATGTATTTTCTAAAAGTAACAGAAAATTAACTAAAGAAGTAGCCAGCTGATTAGGATTGGTAATTGGGTTGGGCCTAATCGAAATTCGATGGGTCAGTTTAAATAAATTTTAATTTGAGTATTTGAATAATTATGAGTTGGATTAAGTTTGAGCATTGTCTGAACCCAATTAATTTATGATCCGAATTAAACTTAATAAACCTCATTTTGAATAAAGTCCGAATAAATAAGTATTAGTTATCTAGAAACAAGATAAAAGTATACAAAACCTCCATTAATCAATTATCATCATGGATGCAGGCTAAAAAGAAAAAGAAAAAAAATGAGAAGTAACATGTTAAAATTAAAACTAATGGGCCGGGAGCCTACAAATTGTAATGCCTTTTTCATATAATGAAACTGTGAAACTTAAATTGAAGGTTCTTATAGGCTCATTGACTTGATCTCTTACATGAAATACTCCCTCGGTTTATATTAATTGGCATATTTGGTAAAAAAAAATTCAAATTAATTGATATATTTGAGTTTTCAAAGCATTTTTTTCAATTTTGTCCATTTCTCATATTTAAGTTGGAAAACTCAATGATCACCACTCACTAATAAAAAATTAAAAAGTAGTCATCATTATAAAGGGTATTTGAGATATTTTACCATAAAAAGTATGTAATGACGAGGTTTCTTAATTTGTGTGAAAACAACAAATGTACCAATTAATATGAAACGGATGGAGTATTATTTAATGATTTATATTATGGAGTATAATTACGAAATTATACATTCTCGTGTACTAGGTAAGATTAAAACTTTAAAAGATAATAAGAATTGATGTAGGAGAGACTTCTTATCTAATTATACGTCTAGGATTATTTTCTTTTACCTTTTTTCCATATAATTAAATACCACAATATAATTTAAATAGGGATATATTAGTCTTCAGAAAATAATTTATCTTTGTCAATTACTTTTATATGTATAAATAAATAATAGAATAGATAAGTTGTCGAATCTCGTTTTCATTGTGTTTTATCTAATGTATCATTTATTAACTCATATTAATCCCCCACTAATTATAGTCCAAAATATTCGATCCCATCAAACATAAAATTAAAGTGAATTTAATTAAGGCAGGTTAAAATAATTTGGTCAACCTACCATTCTGCCAACTCCTATTCACTACAATTTATAGAAAATGACATTGCATTAGGCATCCTTCATTTTCCATTTTTTTATAACAACCCACTATTTGCCCACTACTTTTGTACCATGTGATTTCGGTATATCTTTAAAGAAAGACATAATCCAATCAATATGTGGTCTGGTTACTTAACGTATGAGCAATTGCACTAATTATAGAATCAATAATATTAGCCTTTTATTAATTAATTGCTTCTAAATCCATTATGAATGGCACCTTGAGATTGAAGTAAAGTACCATTTGGTAGTGCCAATTTATACTATATTGAGTAAATCGATCCAAGGATTTTGGAACCCTACCCCCATGATGTATACTATTATATAGTGTTAAAATCTACCTTAAGTCAAATGAAGGACAAGTTGTAACCCGTGATTTTGTTATTTTCAAAAAAATTCAATTTTCTATTGCATAAATTAAAAGATTAAGAATTTGGAAGAATTTAACTCATAAAATTTTGAGATTTTTTTTTTGTCAGCATAATTTAAAACAATCACAAATTTATTTTGAGGCCTATTGCAAAACTGGCTCTCGTTTGATGTAAATCATTTATCTAAGTAATAATTTAATCTTTACATGCATATAGTTCATATGTTTATTTTGAATACATATTTTAAGCATATAACAATTTTGATCTATTTGATCACTCTCTGCATGCATGCATATTTTATTACCCGTAAGGATGCTAAACGGGCATTGTAAATCAAACTTTAAATGATTTAAACTCAAATATAATTAAACGTACGTCGTAGCTATACTTAAATGCGGCTCATGAATTTTATATTTGATTTGGCACAAACTCAACTCGTGCATATTTTTGGGCATTGAGTTCATGTCGGATATATATTGAAGATTGTAGGCGGCTCATTCGAATGTCTTGGGAATGTAGAATTAACCATACTTTAAGAAGTGAAAGTACTTGTACGGATGCACTTGTGAAAATGAAACACACTCGATCGAGAGGAACTCAATTCAGATTGTATTTGAAAGTTCAAGTAATAACACCTAAACTAAATTTTTGAAACCGATACAAAGTCAAACAAATCTATATTTCCATTTATCTTACCCGTTCAAACTCGGTCCGACCAAGAAGTGCGCAATACATGTGTTCTATTCATGTAATAAAATACTTTGAGTTGATGGATAGTGGAAGATTTGTTTATTGCTTTCAATACAAATAAAGATTGCATGGGGTGTCTATAGACTATAAATTCGTCCGGGCGTGAACTGTCAAACAATAAATGAAGTCCCTTCAAGAAAATCAATTTTGGGGAATAAAGTTTTTTTCTTATTTATGTATTATTTGTGTATCAGTTTGATGAGGGAATAAGTGCATAACAGATCGGATCAGTTTGGATAAATTAAGAGGGCCAAGAATCATGCCGGTCGTGTAGGCGGGTAGCACGGTTTTATATTTTTATTTAATGCTACATTACCACACCATTATCACACAAAAGAGTTAGGTGGAAAAGATAATGTATAAGTTTGTGTAATATTTATTTTTAATACATTTAAGAGATTAAATTGAATTGATAAAAACTCATCTAAATTCAGTTGTTAAAATATAGTATTAAATTAATTTTGAGCAATATTTATCATTTAATAACTTTTGATTTAAGACGAATCTATGTGTTATGAGAAGTAGGTGTATGAATAAACTCACACTAACCAGTCATTTTAAAAATTATTTCAACATTTTCAATGACAAGTAAGAAGTAATTGAAACAAAATGAATGATCTGAAGGGAAAAATATTGTTAAATGTAAAAATGAAATGTTTACTATACCCATATCGTCGGTAACTTCACTAAAAAAATGATAACAAATTTGTGAATATATCAAGTACCCAAATTGACTCATGTTCGACTCATTAAAGTTCGTCGGAGCTTAGATGCTTTCAAATACAATTTTAAATTCGATAAAAATTCAAACCAAACTAATAAAGAATGTATTATTCCATTTTTCTCGACTCATTTACACTTTTTATATAGTTATCTCATTTAAAACAAGAGTTCCGTTGTTTTTTTAATCATCTAAATAATTCCCAAGGACATAAAAAGAAACCCAACTTGGTTATTGGGGGAAGTAATGATCCCCCAAGTTCAATGTTCCAATAATTTATATACATAGTGGGGACACCAAAAAATCCTTTCAACATTATCTAAATGTCTTGTACGATGAAAATCTGAAGTTCATAAGGGAATTTCCTAATTTTCTCCTTTCTAAACAATTATTGTGGTACCAAAAAACCCAAATATCTAAATATTCGAAAAATGTAGAAAAAGGTTACTAAAGGTAGAGCTATTTTTTCATTTTTCTTTTGCCAGATACTAAAGTAGAGCTAACTTTCAGAACATGGGTTAAGAGAAAGTATCATAATAGTCCTCTTCTAGAGGTTGTACCAACAAACACTGTTCTACAACCAGAAAGGACAAAGTAGTAAATACAAAACTAGCACATACTCCATTTGACCGAACTCAATGTATTCATAGGACATACAATACAATTGTTATGTGATTGGATAACACTCGTACGAAAATGACCATTTACTCGGATAAAGCAAATTGGGTTCAATTATCTCAAGTAATATAGGACAATAAAAGACCTTGTAACTCCAAACTCAAGACAAGAAAAGAAATGATGAAACAATGGAGAACTAAACATCTTCATATGAAAGAAGTTTAGGACACAGTTTCTAACATTTTACCAGTAGATAAACATTCAAACAATGCTATGATATGATAGATATTGAGAAATATAGAAGCTTGAACATTTATAGATGACATTAGAATTGTTATTGATCATTAAGTAATACCCAAATATCAAGCTTTAAACGTCCACTAGGAAATTATGAAATTACACAATTTACAACGAGGACTCACCTCTACATGATGTCTAAACCGAGAAACGAGAGAACTACATCGCATACGCGGTATACCACTGCAAATCCAATACCAAATCACCTTCTCCCAACTTCCGAAGAAATCACATTGCTTTAGGCATCGAAACAAGACAACTACATTGCATACGCAGTGTAACACTGCAAATCAACTAGAAAATCCTTTTACTAAATCACCTTCTCCAACTTCCGAAGAAATCACAGTGCTTTGATGATTGTCGGGATCATAAACAAATTGATCATTTCAGGCCTTTAGGCATCAAAATCCAACATCCATTAACCACAAATTTCTCAATTTCTCGTACTTCACATATTGCTTTCTCCACAAACATCTATTCGCCCCTCTAAGTGACATCATGGTTAATATCCATCACTTATAGAGAGGACATAATAAAATTACACGCTAGACAGAACAATATATATCTAACTCCAAAAGCCGATATGTAGACTACACAATGCTAATGACAACTTAACAACAACTTACACTATGCATCCACATCAAGAGCACAATAATTAAAACAGTAGTAAATCATTTAATTGACTATATATCCCACTTGCCAAGAACTCAATCATCTAGGGCACATCAAGAACATCTAAAAACACCAAATAGACAATAAACCATAAAAATTGTTATACCCCAAAGACTGCATTTTTTTTCAATCATGATGATGCCCCAATAATACTCGATCATCAATCATCACCTGTCGGAAAAAGGGTAAGAATTTTCTTCCCATTTGCTGCATTACCCGAATCCAAATCCTCCAAATACGAAGGCGGCACCACAGGACCACCATTACTCCTCTGCACCTGCGATTGCGTTGTATGCCTCAGAAACGGATGATGCTCAAACTGCCCATTTGGCGGCGAGCTCCCAAAATGCCTAAACTGCGGCTGCGGGTGGTGGTGGTGTGTGGGCCCCGGTGCCGCCACAACCGCCGCCATCTGGTGGTGGTGGTGCATTGTAGGCACAAAGGGCATGAAATGGTCGGAATTCGAGTGCAAAAAATGGGCAGGCACAGGGGAGCTAGCGAACAAACGGTCGGTGGCAGAGTCCATACCGGAGGAGCTATTATTGCCTACGACGCCGGTATTGGACATACTACCCTGCATCCTCTTCAAATAAAGGCGGTATTTTTGTAGGTGACTAGCTACATTCTCTCTAGTAAGACCATCTACACTCATGAGTTGCATTATAGTTTTAGGAACAGCATTCTTGATACCTAAATGAGCTACTGCATCCACAAACCTCTTGTGTAGCTGTGGGGTCCACACCAGGCGTGGCCGCTTAAGGGTTCGTGCGGGCTCGTCTGACCCGGGTCCGCTACCACCTGCAGCTCCGCTCAGCTCGGGCGAGTCGAATTCGGCTGAGGAATTGGGTTGGGAGGAGAAAGCGGCGGAGTGAGGAGGGTACGGCGGCGGAGGAGGAGGGGGTGGGGTGGGGTGGGGGTGAGGGTGGGGGTTTGGAATGTTGAAAGCGAGGGCTAAATCAGGTGTGATTAGGGATTGGGTTAAGGGCATGAGTTCTTGTGGAGAGGGTAATTCATCTTCCCATTTGAAAAACCAATTGGAATCATCTTCCCTCATTATAAAGATTGATTCTTTGGGGTTTTGGATATCAAAATTAATATGGGATTTAAAGAAAAATCTCTTCTTTTTTTCTGAGAAAGCAAATAAATTACAAGTAATTAAATTATGTGAGGGAGTAAAGAATTGTTTCACCTCTGTGTCTGTGTGTTAATGGAGGAAGGAGGGGGTTGGGGTGGGGGGTGTTCCGGGAGAGGTGATCGAGGTGGATCTTGTTTTCTTTCTTTTCAGCTTTTATTAAGGTTACTGTTTCTGATGCTCTTTTCTTATGATTTTTATGTGTGTGTGTTGTGGTGTTTTTATTTTATTTTTCTGGGATTTAGGGGTCTTTCTTTATTACTAGTATATATGCTTTTTGAGTTTCAACTTCTTGAGAGTTAGTGTCACTGCTAAAAGAAAAAAGGATTTTCAATTTTAAACAATTCTGAATTTCAAGCTTTTATTTTTTCTTTTAATAAAAGAGAAACAAGGACATGGTCTTGGAGCGTGTATTACACGCGGGATTTTATTGGATGGAAAGAATCAATCAGGTTGCAGATGATTTTGTGGGATAAAGAAGTCAAGATCTGATAAATTGTGGGGTCTGAAAAATAGGAGATGGAGCAAAGATTTATTTATTTTTCTTTCGTTAGGAATTTAAAATGGCGATTGTAGTGCACGACACTTGGTGGAGTTTGAGTGAAAATAATATTTTGTGTGCAATAGATAAGGGTTTGTACTTGTTGTCTGTGGATTGGAGATAAGGGAAAGTTTTGATCTGGGAAAAAAGGGAGAGAGGATAGAAAGTGTGAAGAAAGGTGGCCAGGTTACTTACTTTGTGCAGTATTCTTTCTGTTGATCTGGGAATTAAATGCAATTTTCGTAGAAAACTTAATTTTATTTTCTTTGGGACTTAACTTTTTATTTTAGCATTCAATATTTTATAGATTTTACAGTTTTATTTAGCATTCAATTGCGGGTTAAAAATATCAATACATCATCAATCTTAATTTTACAATTCAAAGAAGTTCAAAAATAAAAAGAAATATCGGAAGCCAAGTTCCATTACTTTAGAAATAAAAATCTAATTTTATATTAATCTTATCACCTAAATAAAAATATTAATTTTATCAGTTATCTTAATCAGCTTCTGCTACCTTGTAATTTATAGTCAAAATATAATGGGACAGTTGGAACAAAAATCAAATTACTTAAGATAACATATTCTAAAATAGTAATTCTAGAATGATCTCTAAGAATTTCAGTTTAGAGATGCGATTATTGAAGATAACATACTATAATTAATAAAAAGTTTGTTCCATTGATATACTTCGATCATTTATATACTTTTTATAAAGTTCCTAAGAACAAATGGAAAAATTATAAAAACCAAAGTGAAACTACTTCACATTTTTGTTTCACTTACCAACATAAAATAAAATGTTTTGGTGTTTTTAATTAAAACTTATTAAAAAAATAAAAAATTAAACCATGTTACTATAAATAAAGGTAGGGAATAATTTTGGGTGCTCGATGTGATTAGTGGTTGTTTCGTTGTAATAATAAAGCCCCACGGGATATTTATTATTGACTTTTATGGCTAGATTCCCTAACTCGTGGTGGTTGGAAAATAATAGCATTCCCAATCCCATCAGATGAAAAGACAAGAAATCTTAAGTAGTTTAAACTTTAATATTAATAGCTGTTGAAATATCAAGATAATTTAATGTTGTCTTGGAATCCAAATTAACAAAAATCTTTCTCAGCTTATGTTTGTTCATACGAATAAAATATGAAATAAAACAAGCTATGAAAATGATTTAAATGTGACAGAGTAACCTCTTTGCATGTTTCCAATTCCAGATCATCTACTTACCTTGTAACTCTGCATTCAAAGGAAAAAAGAGAGCATGAGTAACTCTACAAGGTTTGTTCTAATTTGATTTAAAATGTAATAAAAGCCGAAATATGCTATAATTGTCGTTGTCTATAGATATCATGTGAGCAAGTACAAGTACAAGAACAAGTTTGTATTAATGTCTCTATTTATTTAAGTAGGCACATACCCTGACTTTTTTCACCAGATCCCTAGCCTTGGCATCGTTTTTGAAATGATCGCGCACGGGCTGCATATTAGAAAGAAAGACTACGTTAATAGACCCGATAATAAATGAACAAAAGAGTGCATTTCGTTCCTGAATTTAATAAGACTGCCAAAAAACCAATTCTAACAACAAATGTTAGAACATTAGGCCTCCCTTTTTATTTATTATCATTTCACTAACTGAAATTTCAAAAATCAAACATGGCAGCCTTTATGGTAACATTTGGAAGAAGAAAAAGAACTCTTATGTACTAATACACAAAGAGAACTAAGTTCTTTCTTTCGCGTGAGGCCCAAGAAATTTGAAAAGTAAATGGGAAAAATCTCAGACTATCTTAGAAGGTGAAATCTATTTTTCTCTTTTATTTTACGTAATGTAAGTGCTCGCTCTCATCATAGGCTCACCGCCAATTGCTTGGTATTGTTTGGAAAGACAACTAATTTACACTAAAAAAAAAAAAGTTGAAGTAATAACATGTAGATCATGGAAGATTAGACATGAACCTGTAGAATCTTGTTAATTGCCTTCGATAGAGCAGGTTTGAGATCACCAGGATGCAGTTCCCCACTTTCATAATCATCAGCTAAGTCTTTAAAACTCTTGAAGGTCCTGAAGGAACAAAAGGACATATTTTCACACAACATAATCCGGATACATAGATTCAAATCGAAAAAGGATCACGAGTTACAAATTTGGGCACCCTAATGATGAGGGAGAAATATGGAAAATGAGAAATAATAAGCCAAAAAGACTTACTTTTCACCTCCATTCTCTGGTTTCCGCTCAACTGTGAACTCGTTGAACCATGGGAAGACAATGTACTTGAGGTACTCCATACATGGATTCTTTTCAACCACCTTTGGAGGACAGAATGCTTTCTTTATCTTCACATTCACATCAGCCTGCAAATTTCATATTGACTACATTATGAAGAAAGGCAATGGCAAATAACAAATCAAAACTTTCAACAAAACATTACAAAAGTTACAGGTCATTGTCCTCGTTGGATTGTGACAATACCTCTTCATCCTCCATGTAGATGGCGGATGACGGATCACTCTTTGACATCTTCTCTTGTCCTTCCTGCAAACCAGGGAGCATATCTGCATTTGAAAATAACAAAACATGATTGGTAAAGTCATTTAAAGATTATGTCAATTTAGGTATCATCTTCTTAGTTTAATAATAGCAGATAAGCTTACGGTGGGACAATATGATAGGCTTATTTTTTCTCTTGATGTCATCGCAATACTCCCTTGCAAGCACATTCACTTTGCGTTGGTCCATACCCAACTGGCATATGTCAGCCTGTTTAAATAAAGCACATATGTAACTTTAGATTAAGTGAGAGTCATTATGATCAGAACTATACAATATACAGAAAGTAAAAGATATCATCAGTACTTAAAGACAATTCACATTGGAAGTAAGGGTTGGATTAGTTCCTAGACATGGTCAAATTCCTTCAGATATAAGCTTGGCCCAAATTATCCTCTAGATTATGAATATAATTTTCTTGTTAGTCTCATTAAAGGTTATATAAGGGAAGGTTTTGATTGTAGGCATGTTGACTTTGGAGAGTCTTATTAAAGGTCTTATTACGTATGGAGTCCTTTTTTACGAGTATAGGCTGAATCCATTCTTAGTAAATAGTCAACTTAAGAAATATATTAGCTAAATTAACTTAAAACAAACAGCGTATAGCACATACACTGAAACTTTCAAGTTTTATTTGAGAAATTTATAAGTATTCCTCAATTTACACAAGCAGCAAAAGCATATCCATAAGGTTCGTTAATTAAAGAAAGTTACCTTAAGGAAAAATACATCAGCACATTGCATGCAGGGGTAGAATATCTGGGCTGCCGACAGTTCATCTTGCTCAGACCGGCCCATAATTTGACAACACCTACATTTGCCCAAAAAATTAAGAACAATGACCATTCAAAATAATAATCAGTACGTTTAAAAAAAAAAAACAAAGAGAAAAGATGGAAATATGTATGTACCTCACTATCCTAGGAAGCTTATTCCTCCTAGCTATATCCATCACAAGAGGCCAGTATTCATGAGCCCTGGAATTGATCTCTTCAGAAGACCACAGAAATTCTACTTGCCCTCCTTCAACATTCATTCCTACAGCTTTCCAAATCTCGATCAAGTACTGTCCTATGACTTGGATTTTCTTCAAGTCACCACCCATTTTGTTGTTTAGCTGCGCAAACCAATCAGCAATCCATATTTTCACTTTGCATCCAGCTGAAGTCAGTTTGTTGACACTAATTGCCTTCATAACCCCCTGCTCAGATTCATTTAACATGCCAGGTCAATGATGAAAACAACTAATCAGCTAAAAAGTTCAACACAACATATAATATTTTCCTTTAGTCCTGGGTATTCACTCTTATATGAAGCTGGCATGCTTAAAGTGTTTACCTCATCATAAAACTAAATGCTTTAGAAAACTGATTTTGTAGATCTTGCATTCAAGTAACAGAACTCTTTGTCAAATCACCATAAGACAAAAAATCTTATAAATGCTTCACCAATTCTAAATGAATGAAATGGAACAAATAAAGAGCAAAACCACATTGAATCAGACACAAGCCAAATCCAGAACAAGAAAAATAGCAGTACATAACAAGATCAAGGGATAGAGTAAAACATGTTCTAATCACCATGCATAGTAGATGAGGTTTTTAGGTTCTTAAAAATCTCATCCCTGGGGCCTGGACCACCCAATAACTAGTTGACTCAAAAGATTTCAACATTTAATCTAGTAACCTGCATCATCCCACTACCATTAATGTAACACTAAAAATATAGTAGGATAACTTACAATCAGTAGCCTAAAATATTCAGCCCCCAAAATAATAGAGATTTGTACTAGTAACAAGATTCAGTCCACATCTACATCTCACAATTTCCACTTCATTTCAAGAACTGATCCAACCAAAGTCTCAAAATTCATTTTCTTAATATGTTAAGATTAGCTAAATATTGGAAACATTTTGATAATTTTTTGGAAATTTCATGTAAAAAAATGGTAAAGCATACAGAAATATTGATAGAAACAACTATGTAGTTTAGTTTCGATTGACCCAAAAACAGAAACTTTTCGCGGTGGTGTAGTTGGGAAAGTAAGGAAATTTTTTTACATGTAACTTTCTATGAAATGAATTACTATGGAGAAATGAACTCGATCAGTTAAATAGAAGTTAAATAAACATTAAAATGAAGTAAAAGACCTGAGCAATGTGCATTCTTCCAGAAGGTTCAAAGCCATCATAGCAAATGGGTTGGGGTTTGTTTTGTAACAGCCTCATCAACTCATCCTCTTGTATGCACTCTTCTCCAATGCTCCTTATTATAGCAAACCTCTCTTCCAGGCTCATAATCCTGTAATCGTAATTAATAATTAAAATTAAAATAGAAAAACAATTATTAATAATTTAATGATATAGAATAGAGAATTTACTCGGAGGATTCGGACGAAGATATAGAGAGAGACTGCAATGGGAGAGACGGAGATGTTTCGTCGCTGATTGTAGTATTGTTTTCATTCTCCATTGATGTAAGGGTTTTGGGGTTGATGAGGTGTTTTTCAGGATCAAAAGGGTTTTGGACAAGGAAAAGAAACAAGTATGGTTT
This sequence comes from Penstemon davidsonii, assembly GCA_034814905.1. NCBI lineage: Eukaryota > Viridiplantae > Streptophyta > Magnoliopsida > Lamiales > Plantaginaceae > Penstemon > Penstemon davidsonii. Next base: position 29,686,985 of record JAYDYQ010002533.1, on the reverse strand, counting down.
AGATTTGGAATTTTTTTTTTATATAGGGGTAATTTAGGAAATTTATTCTCTTTTGTGTGTGTTTTTCAGGATCAAAAGGGTTTTGGACAAGGGCAAGTATGGTATATATTTGGAATTTTTCTTTTATACAGGGGTAATTTAGGAAATTTCTTCTCTCTTTTGTGTGTGTAATTTAAAGGGTCTTGTGTGTAATCCAGATTGGAATGAATCGTAAGTCCGTAAGTTTTATTCGATCAGACTGAATCTGTTTGGTTCTTTGGATCTCAGTCAGGCCGGACCAAGATTATATGGGCAGGTCGGGGTCGGGGTCGGGGTCGGGGCTTAGGGGTGGGAGGAGAAGCCGTCTCCAGCGGCTAGGGGTGTGGGGCGAGAACGAGGTGGACGAAGGGCTCGGCGGAGCCCTGCACGCGCCATCTTTAAGTCAGGTGGCGCCAAGTGGCGTCACCTGATTGGTTTCGCTATTTTTTTTAATGTTTTTATATATTTAAATTAATTATTTAAAGTAATTTTTAATAAAATTAAAATTTTCTCCAAATTAAATTAAATTAAATTTGTAGAATTGAATTATTTAATAAAATTTGTTATAGACACCAATTTTTAATTGAATTATTTAAAATAAAATAAAAATTAAATTTTCCTTTTAATTGAAATATACATAGCCACCAATATGCAAAAATTGGGTTTGTCCGGAAGCTAGAGAATTGGATTGCATTCGTGTTTGCGGGTCGCGGGCTCGCACAAGTCTTGAAGGTCCAAAGTGAGTTTCGATCCGTGATTTGCAACCCACCACCCTGCGCGCGAGGGAAGAGAGTTTTGGTAGCTAGATTGTTATACCACTACATAGTCAAATCATATATAAACATCAAGATTTTTCCTTCCAATTTCAATGTGGATAAAACCACTTCTACTTTTTTTTCTTCCATTTGAAAGGTTGATCTTTGAGAATCAATTTCTCAAAAACCCGAACTCCGATTTGGACATATCATATACCGTTTTAATCTACTAACGTAGTAGAATATAACTCCGCAAAGACCCGAATATAATTCCGCAACTTATAAAAATATTGAATTAGTTGAAATAATAATTAAACACTTAGACAAACAATTTAATTTCCTTCTTGTTTTTGTGTATGCCGTTTATTTAATGTTGTAACTTGTGTTTTGAATGAATTTTAATTTTATTATTATCAACTCTCTTGATATTTGAATATTCATATTATAGTTATTATTATTATTTCTATTATTATTATTAATATTAATATTAAAAATAAAATTAAAACTATTATTATAATAGTGAGAATGGAAAAGAAAAAAAAGTGAAATTAAATGGGACCCCCACTATTGTAGATGGCCTTAGTGGCGAGCCAATTAGAGTCCAGGCCTTAAAGAAATTAATTTGGAATAGTAAGGCCCAAAACTATAATATTATTTACGGTGACGATTTCTACAAGGAAAAAACAACAATCGATCATGCTATTATGAAATTTAACTTAAGTTATGGATGCCATTGCAATTTACAAGTTGTATGATGTCAAGACAATACTCTTGCACTTGGTTGCATAAGGAATTAACACATAACACAAATATGTGTCAAAGCAAGAATAAGTGTGGCAAGGCAAGAACAAATGGATGCTTCTAAGTATAGCCATGTATCACCATGCATGAGAAGCCACCCATCACTTTCCTTTGTAAGACATGTATGAAGCCACCCATCACTCTTCTTTGTATAACATGTGTAATCTTGAACTCCTATAAATAGGTGAGTTCATTCATCATTTTGTAAGAATAAGAACAAGAACAACCACATAATCTTATATCTCCCTTTACATATTACTTTGTTCATCCCTTTTTCTCCTAAGTTTTATAACACGTTATCAACACGAATTTGCTCCATAACTCGATCTCCCGAAGTTTAGCTTGACCACTGAAATATATCACACAAACAAGAAAGAAATGAGGCAAACACTTTGAAAGGCAGATTTTCGGATTTGCACAAAACAGCTTCTGTTTTTCACTCATTCCGACCATTTCCACCGTTGGATCATCCTCAAATTTTAATCAAAGGTTCCTCACACCAGCCTCTTCATTCTGACCGTTCGGATCGTCCTTACAACGTTTGTAGGTGACACGGCATCCATCAGAAGTTGACGAAAAAAAGGGGTTGAGGAAAGTAACAATTGCCTCTATCCGAAAGGATTAAAATCGACAAACAAGTAATATGCATACTTTATTATACGTAGTATAAATAACTTGAAATTCGAATTAATATGCATATTTGATTATACGTAGTATAAATAACTTGAAATTCGAATATGAACAAATTGTTTTCGGCTTGAAAGAAAGCCTAATAAGTTTTGAGCTTGAAATAAAGCTTTAAAGTTTAAGCTTGAAAGAAAGCTTCGAAAATTTTAAGACTTGAAAGAAAGTCTAGGCGAAAAACTCAAACCCGAAGTTTTGAGTATATTTTCGGCTTGAGCCTACTATATTTACGCCATAGAAAAATGGCAAATATTACCAAGCTCGAGTTCGCTGCCCTTGACATTTCCGGAAAGAATTATTTGACATGGGTTCTTGATGTTGGCATTCATTTGAGTGCAATGAACCTCGGAAATGCTATCAAAAAAGGAAATGAGGCAACCGAACAAGAAAAAGCAAAGGCTATGATTTTCATTCGCCATCACATCCATGAAGGGCTTAAATCTGAATATCTTGGGATGAAAGATCCCGCTGCCCTATGGGAGAGCTTGGAGGAAAGATATGATCACCAAAAGAGTGTGATACTCCCAAAAGCTCGATATGAGTGGATGCACCTGAGGCTGCAAGATTTTAAAACAGTGAATGAATATAACTCCGCAATGTTCAAAATTGTATCTCAATTGAGATTGTGCGGAGATAATATCACTGATGAAGATATGTTAGAGAAAACATATACTACTTTTCATGCCTCTAATATGCTCCTGCAGCAGCAATATCGTGAGAGGAATTTTAAGAAATACTCTCAATTAATTTCATGCCTTCTTGTGGCTGAACAAAATAATGAATTGTTGATGAAAAATCACAACTCCCACCCCACCGGTTCCCAAGCATTTCCAGAAGTAAATGCAAATGCTTCATTCCCAGAAGTGAATGCAAGTAATTATGGAAACTATCGTGGTCGTGGTCGTGGTCGTGGACGCGGCCGTGGTTATAGTGGCGGCTCTGGAAGGAACCGAGGTGGTCCTAATAAAAGGACTGCACCGTACCACTCAAAGGGAAACAATAGTGGTGTTAAATATGAAAAAGGGAAGGGTACTAAAAGGTACAAAAATGATACTTGCTATATGTGTGGAGTTAAAGGACATTGGTCTCGTACCTGTCGTACGCCAAAACATCTTGTTGATCTTTATCAAGCTTCTATAAAAGAAAAAGAAAAAGAAGCTAATTTTATCAATACAGTTGAAACCACTCATTTGGATGTTGCCGATTTTCTCATTGAGCCCAGCAGTGCTCATGACGATGAATTACTTGATGGCAATAGAAAATGAACTTGTCATTTTGTATTATGTATCTTAATGTTTTTTTTTTTTTATTATGTGTATATATATATATCTAAATATATACAAATTTTGACCTATGTATAAAAGGCATGTTTTCTAACTTATATCTCATTATCTTTATGTTATAGAAAAAATGAAAAATAACGTTGATGTGAGCGTGAACAATGGAGATATTTGTTTGGTTGACAGTGGAACCACACACACGATTCTTCGAGATGACAAATATTTCTCAAAATTGAAATTAGCAAAGGCTAATGTAAGTACAATTTGTGGTACTACAAAATTAATTGAAGGCTCCGGAAGAGCAAATATAATATTGCCCGGGGGTACAAATATTTTGATAAAAGAGGCGTTGTACTCTCCGATATCCAAAAGAAACTTGTTAAGTTTCAAAGATATACGTTTGAATGGATTTCATATTGAGACCATGAATGAGGGGAATATGGAATATCTTTGTATCACATCCATGATTTCATGCCAGAAGCATGTTTCATGCCAGAAGCATGTAAATGAAAAACTCCCAGTTTTCTCATCGGGTTTATATTATGCGACCATAAGAGTTTTTGAATCAAATGCTGTATTGAACCAGAAGTTCAATGATTCAAAACTTTTCTCGCTTTGGCATGACCGACTTGGCCACCCGGGAGCAATTATGATGCGTCGAATAATAAAGAATTCAAGCGGGCATCCTTTAAAGAACCAGAAGATTCTTTTGCCGCAAGAAAATGTGTGTGTGGCATGCTCACAGGGGAAATTAATCATCAGACCGTCTCCTATGAAGATTGGTGTTGAATCCCCAATGTTTTTACAACGAATTCATGGTGATATATGTGGGCCTGTAGATCCACCTTGCGGACCTTTTCGTTATTTTATGGTCCTAATAGACGCATCTTCAAGATGGTCTCATGTATGCCTACTATGAACGTGTACAATGGCTTTTGCCAAGCTTCTTGCTCAAATTATAAAATTGAGGGCACAATTTCCTGATTATCCGATAAAGACAATCCGTCTTGATAATGCCGGTGAGTTTACATCTCAGGCATTTGATGATTATTGCATGTCAATTGGAATTAATGTTGAACATTCTGTTGCACATGTTCATACCCAAAATGGCCTGGCTGAATCATTTATAAAGAGGTTGCAATTAATTGCTAGACCTTTACTTTTGAGGTCAAATTTACCCACCTCTGTTTGGGGACATGCAATATTACATGCTGCTTCACTGGTCCGGATTAGACCAAGTTCATTCGAGGCGTATTCGCCATTGCAGCTTGTGACAGGCCAGCAGCCTGATATTTCTCATTTGAGAATTTTCGGATGTGCGGTATATGTTCCAATATCACCGCCACAACGAACAAAAATGGGTCCACAGAGACGACTTGGGATTTACATTGGTTTTGATTCCCCGTCTATTATCAGATATCTTGAGCCCCTGACGGGTGATATGTTTAAAGCAAGATATGCTGATAGTATTTTTAATGAGACAGTTTTCCCGCCGTTAGGGGGAGATAAGAAGCCAGTTCCTGAAGAACGGCGTGAAATAAAATGGAATGTGCCATCTTTGTCTCATTATGACTCACGTACAAATACTTGTGAGCAAGAAGTAAGAAAGATTATACATTTACAAAATGTTGCAAATCAATTGCCGGATGTATTTGTTGATACAAAGAAAATAACAAAATCTTATATACCGGCTGTTAATGCACCAGCACGGATTGACGTCCCTGAAGGACATATCCCTGCAGGACAATTTGAAAAACCACGAATGAAACGTGGACGCCCGGTTGGTGCAAAAGACAAGAATCCCCGAAGGAAAAAGATACCAGAAGTATGTATTCCTCCTGGAGAGGAAACTGTTTCAACACAAAGCGCTATAGAAAAATTAATTGATCAGTCTGAATTAAGAAATGCCCCGGAAGAGGCAAATGAAACTAATGCTCCTGAAGAGGCGATATTTGAAGAGATCTCTTTGAATTATTTAAATACCCGAGAAAACTGGGATAGAAAGAAAGTAATTGTAGACAATGTCTTTGCATATGGGGTCGCACTAGATATTATAAATAAGGATCCCGAAGATCCCGAACCGATATCGGTTGATGAATGTCGACATAGAAATGATTGGCCAAAATGGAAAGATGCAATTCAAGCTGAGCTGAACTCGCTAGAAAATCGCAAAGTTTTTGGACCTATAGTTCGCACGCCCGAAAACGTGCAACCGGTCGGGTACAAATGGGTATTTGTACGAAAACGGAATGAGAAAAATGAGATTGTGAGATACAAGGCACGACTTGTTGCACAAGGATTCTCACAAAGACCTGGAATTGATTATGATGAAACATATTCCCCTGTGATTGATGTAATCACGTTGCGGTATTTGATTAGCTTTGCAGTCTCTGAAGGACTGGACATGCGTCTCATGGATGTGGTTACCGCATATTTATATGGATCACTTGATAGTGATATATATATGAAAATCCCTGAAGGATTCAAAATCCCTGAAGGATCTCATAATCAAAGGTCTCATGGACTGTATTCAATTAAATTGCAACGATCCTTGTACGGATTAAAACAGTCTGGCCGGATGTGGTATAATCGGCTCAGTGATTATCTCGTAAAGGAAGGATTTGTTAATAATCCAATTTGTCCATGTGTTTTCATTAAAAGATTTGAGAATGGATTTTCCATTGTTGCGGTATACGTGGACGACTTAAATCTTGTGGGGACTCCTGAAGAACTCACAAAGACCGCAAACTATTTGATGAAAGAATTTGAGATGAAAAATCTCGGGAAAACAAAGTTTTGTCTCGGCCTGCAGATCGAACATTTATCAACTGGAATATTTATTCATCAATCGGCTTATACAGAAAAGATTATGAAGAGATTTTATATGGATAAATCTCATCCATTGAGCAGTCCCATGGTTGTCCGATCTTTGGATATAAAGAAAGATCATTTCCGTCCTTGAGAAGAAAATGAAGAATTGTTTGGTCCTGAAGTACCTTATCTAAGTGCAATTGGAGCCTTGATGTATCTTGCAAATTGTACAAGGCCAGATATCGCTTTCTCAGTTAATTTGCTGGCAAGATATAGCTCTGCACCAACACGAAGACACTGGAATGGAGTTAAACATATTTTGCGTTATCTTCGTGGAACGATTGATTTGGGTTTATTTTACTCTAGAGATTCCGACCCACATGTAGTGGGTTATGCAGATGCCGGTTATCTTTCTGATCCACACAAAGGTAGATCACAAAGTGGATATGTATTTACTTGTGGTGGCGCAGCAATATCATGGCGATCTGTTAAACAATCTCTAGCAGCCACTTCTTCCAATCATGCTGAAATTTTGGCATTGCATGAAGCAAGTCGAGAATGTTTATGGCTGAGATCAATGGTTCAATATATTCAAGAATCTTGTGGGTTGTCTTCAACAAAGAATATACCAACATCATTATATGAAGACAATGCCGCATGTATTGCTCAAATAAGAAATGGATATATCAAAGGAGACAGAACGAAGCACATATCACCAAAGTTTTTCTTTACCCATGAACTTCAGAAAAAGGGTGATATAGACGTTCTTCAGATTCAGTCATGTAACAACTTTGCTGATTTATTCACTAAAGCATTGCCAACTACATCATTTAGAAAGATGGTTTACAACATTGGAATGCGGCGACTTGTGGATCTTATGTCAGCATCAGGGGGAGCGTGTAATTAACGACACTTACACTGTACTCTTTTTCCTTCGTCCAAGTTTTTGTCCCAATGGGTTTTTCTTGGCAAGGTTTTAACGAGGCAGTGTTACACGCTTATAAGCCCCATATGGATATGTACTCTTTTTCCTTCGTCCAAGTTTTTGTCCCAATGGGTTTTTCTTGACAAGGTTTTAACGAGGCATACTCCAGAAGCAATGGGCATCCAAGGGGGAGTATTATGAAATTTAACTTAAGTTATGGATGCCATTGCAATTTACAAGTTGTATGATGTCAAGACAATACTCTTGCACTTGGTTGCATAAGGAATTAACACATAACACAAATATGTGTCAAAGCAAGAATAAGTGTGGCAAGGCAAGAACAAATGGATGCTTCTAAGTATAGCCATGTATCACCATGCATGAGAAGCCACCCATCACTTTCCTTTGTAAGACATGTATGAAGCCACCCATCACTCTTCTTTGTATAACATGTGTAATCTTGAACTCCTATAAATAGGTGAGTTCATTCATCATTTTGTAAGAATAAGAACAAGAACAACCACATAATCTTATATCTCCCTTTACATATTACTTTGTTCATCCCTTTTTCTCCTAAGTTTTATAACACATGCTATATATTTTCAAAAGTCCTTTGTAAAGCCTCATGTATATAGTTATCATATTAATGGAATCAAATAAAATAGAACTAATTAGAATTATTCCGTCAAGAATATTGAAAAGATTCCATTTTGAATATATAGAAACAAAAATAAATTGAGCACGTTTGTTTGGCGTTTCCCAAAATTATTTTGTGTTTGAGAAATACCAAATAAACAATTTTTCTACTTTCTGAAATAAATTTTTCACCTCTTAATTTTCTCAAACTACTCTCTCAAAAGCCAAACAAACAACAATTTTCTTATCTTTAAACAAAGCATATACAAACTCTACACTGATTTGACATAAAGTAACATATCTCTTACACAATTTATCTCACATCTCTTCCAAAAAACCTTACACTAATTTTATTTCTCAAACCACTCTTTCAAAACTCAAACAAACAACATTACGCAAATCGAAATTATTTCACAAACATCAGCTACCCTCCCAAACACCAAACAAACAGACCCATTGTCTTTCTGAAACTATTTATTTGCCTTCGAACTCTCGTATTTTTCTTAGTTTAGTAAGCTTTTCATTTTACTAGTGCTGTCAATGTTTTCGAATTTTTTTAAAAAGTTTTCAATATTTACCCGAATGAACATATACTATAAAAAAAATTTAAATATATTATTACAACTAAAAGGTCACTTGAATGAATTTATAGCTATGCTAATTTCTAGCACAGTATAACATGATATAATATAATAATAGTATATATATATAGTCGTGGTTTAGGGCAGCCTATGCCGGTTTAAAATTATGAAATCAAATTCAATTGCAAAATTATGAGTTTTATCGAAGAAGCCAAAACCATCCCGTTAAATTCAATCTATAAATTACGATCGATTTGAATTGAGTTGATCCGTGGGATGGTTCGTCAATCCCCTTGAACACCCTAGTAGAACAATACCTAAACATTTTTTTTACCCCTAAAAGTTGAGAAATGTTTTCTTTAAGCAATTGCACACACTCCCTTAGATCCTAATTACAAACCTAGAACTTTGACCATTACTTGAGAGCACCACACTCTTTAGGTGGTGTTTGCGAATTGTAACAACTTATGAAAGCTACTTCTCAGATTTTTATGTTTTTATTTATCAAATTATCTATTTTGTGATAAGCTGTTTTTTGGTGTGTGAAATTAATGAAGCTTTTGTTTATTTTTATTTTTATTTTAATACTATTAAAATAATAAGCTATGATAAAATGCTACCAACATGTGACTGTTATAGTGGAAGAGACTAGTCACTTAGTGAACCCAGAATTAAATCCTTGTTGAGAGTGATTCCCACTTAATATCAAAAACTAGAATTCAAGAAACACCTTCTGAGGATACTTCTCCACATACACAAATTAATTAATTAGAAGATGCATCGGACATTCCTCATGGAATTTCTTATATCCTTATTTCATAATTTCTTTATTTTCAATTATTTCTTCGACCATTTTTATAAATTGAGTTTAATGGTTTTGAACATGTGATTATTTGAATTTTTTCATTATAAGGTCATTTTCTTTAAAGGAATTTAGAGCATACAAAGTTTTTATATGGACAAGATCTGATCTGATCTGATCGGATCAAATTCAACCAGTGATATATGAAATCGGATCTAGGTCAGGCTCGATCCAACCCATCGACAGCCCTAGCTAATTTCATAACTACTCCATAGAAAAATATAAATGAACATCACCTTCAGTAAAACGCCACAGAATTGAAAATGAGACCAAAGGTTATTCAACTTTCCTCACTTGAGCAAGGTTGACATCTCAAATCATCTTCTTCCGCAGTCGAATGAACGACTCTCTGATACTTGGTCAAAAAATTATCGTACATCCCAACATGCTGTACTTGCTGAACATTAGATGACTTTACTCGCTGAACACCGAACTTCAAATGGTCCATAGTGATTTCTTCAACAGATTTGTCTTCCTGATAGGAAATGACAAAATAACATACTAAGGACTATATTGAAGAACAAAGATTATGATACTAAATAATGTTCGTATTTAGACAATTCTTTACTAACATCAATCGCTGCCAAGGCTGCTTCATCACAGATACGTGATATATGAGCACCCGTATAGCCTTCGGTCATAAGAGAGAGCTCAGTGATGGATACATCAGAAGCACATGGCATCCGCTTCAAATGGATACGGAATATATCTTCACGGTCCTTTTGATTTGGGGGTTTCACATAAATGTGTCGATCAAAGCGCCCTAGCAAATTTCAATGGGTATTAGGGAGGCACTAAAGCTCACCAAAATAGAATTAAAAAGAAAAACTAAGACTACTCATAGATAATCAAACACGAAACCACAAATTTTGATAAGAGTATAGTTGAAATATGGGGCAAAATGGGTCACGATTAAAGATAAACTGGGGGGGGGGGGTGGGGGGGGGGGGGGGTGGGGGGGGGGGGGGGTGGGGGGGGGGGGGGGTGGGGGGGGGGGGGGGTGGGGGGGGGGGGGGGTGGGGGGGGGGGGGGGTGGGGGGGGGGGGGGGTGGGGGGGGGGGGGGGTGGGGGGGGGGGGGGGTGGGGGGGGGGGGGGGTGGGGGGGGGGGGGGGTGGGGGGGGGGGGGGGTGGGGGGGGGGGGGGGTGGGGGGGGGGGGGGGTGGGGGGGGGGGGGGGTGGGGGGGGGGGGGGGTGGGGGGGGGGGGGGGTGGGGGGGGGGGGGGGTGGGGGGGGGGGGGGGTGGGGGGGGGGGGGGGTGGGGGGGGGGGGGGGTGGGGGGGGGGGGGGGTGGGGGGGTTAGGGTGGGGTGGGTAGGGGGGGGGGGGTGGGGGGGGGGGGGGGTGGGGGGGTGGGGTGGGGGGGGGGGGGGGTGGGGGGGAGGTGGGGGGGGGGGGTGGGGGGGAGGGGGGGGGGGGGGGTGGGGGGGACTGTAGCTAACCTAAACGTTGTCACATTGTACAAACATAATCAACAGCTGATTTTCTGAAGTTCAATAAAGACTACAAAGTAAAAACGAAGAGTAGGAAGCATGTTCCATGTATAGTAATATAAAATTCTGAAGGAAGCATGACTATGTTGAGTTAACTGATCACAAGAAACGATTATGCGACAAGGGTCGAGGATATGGTGACCTCTACGAATTACTATTGAACAAAAATGGAGCTTTGATGGTGACACTCCTGACAAACAAGGCAAGTGCTGAAGTTAACAGCAATTACAGTATAAGCATAAGTATAGGATTGCAATTGAATAAAAAGAAATAAGTTTCCTATTATACACATCAACTATGGGTATCATATAAAGATATTGCACAACCAAAAAAAGTGTACACGTACCTCTCTCATGGCACTTGGCCTTATTTTAACTCTAGCCTTCTCAAAGTCTTCAGAAGTAATTCTTAAGATATCATTTCGAACCCCAGTCCCAGTTATTCCAATTCCATCCATAATGTCTGATGAGTTTTGTGTTTCTAAAGTGCAGGAAAAAGCAGCCTCCAAATTACTCTGAACAGAATATTCTAAACTTTGAGAGGCATCCATATCACCGCCCAAGCGAGCATCGCATGACGGACTTGATGTTTGGGAAACTGAATCCAATGCAACAGTTGACAATTTGAAATCTGAATCGAGAGTTAGTTTAACATATTGCCGACGACGAACTAAGGCAGCTTCATTGCAGAGAGCAGCTAAATCAGCTCCAACATAACCATGTGTGACCATTGCAAGTTGTTGAATATCCTTGTCCAAAAGCGAATGTCGCATTTCGCTAAGAATCACATGCAATATTTCACGGCGTTGTACAGGAGATGGAACACCTATATAATTACCCAGAAAATTGTACACGTTTTTGTCAACATTTTAATCACTTGGTAACTACTTATAAAGATGATGGAAATCAAAGCAAGAATTAATACGGTAAGGCTAAGATCTAATGATCTGTGAATAAGAGTATAAAGAATAAGGAGCCAGACACTTTCATAGCTATACGATTCTTTTTATTTGTCTCGAGAAGCCAGGTGATAGGTAATGGAAAAACTCAGTCCATTATTATGAAATCCCTTTGAATATTGTCAACAAAAATCTTAAGTACGATTTTGCACCTTGATTTTGACAATGTCAAATTTAGTTAATTTTTTCGTTCTCGAGTGTGCCATAAGGATCGCAAATGTTCCAAAAATAATCTCATAAGAGAGCATCCTTATTGTGCCATACTAGCACATTTGATGGTGGTTATCTTACAATAGAGTGTTTTATCACCAACCTAAAGTAAAATCTGATTGCCAGTAATTTGTATATTTTTTACACAAATACAATGCACAAGCAAAACAGCACTTTAAAAAGTAAAGCCAAAACAGTCTGTGTGTGTGTGTGTGTGTGTGAGTAAACACAAGCACATATATTCATATACCACAAGATCATTTAACGAGGCCTTAGAACCATAAAAATAAAAAAAATAAAAATAAAATGGACAAGATTTTCATGGAGAGAGCCGGTGCTTGATAAACCTAATGGCCTAAACCTTCCTTAGGTTGGGTTATTATTTTCTTCTTTTGGTTCCTCAAACTATGTAGATAAATTAGCATCAGTTCAGGGGCAAGAACTGTTATTCCGTACAGACAACAGAGAAAACAGTCATTCTGCATGCTTATACAAAGGTATATGCTACATAGATACGTACCTATTTCAATTACTCTTTCAAGCCTTCCACACCGTCTAAGTGCAGGATCAATACTATCAGGTTGATTTGTTGCAGCAATGATTACTATCCCATCAGTACTACTAATCCCATCCATCAAAGTTAGGAGAGTGGCGACCATTCTCTGAGATAGTCCATCTCCTCCATCTTTACGTGCAGGCGCGATGGCATCTAACTCATCTATGAAAACCTGCACAGCACAATATTAAAAAAATTGCAGCCTACATTGTATGAAAAACTGCGTACAAGTATAGTAAGCTACTTCTCCAGACATTTATGTGAAGTTATGTGAGTGAGCAGAAGCTCCTGCCAGTTAAACTTAGTAACAAGATTTAAGTGACAATTTATAAATAATATAAATGTAACATTGACTAAATTGCACATCAGGAAATGATATGACAGAAAACAGTGCAGAAACAAATTTTAGGTATTATAGATTCCAGTATAGTCATACATGCACCCGGTTTAAGAAATTAATGATCAAGGATCATTCATACAGGACGTGAAAATTTACATCAAAATTTACACAACAAGCATTGCAGTTATAAGCACCAACCTATAGAATAGGAAGAAATGGATGTTCAGAAGGGACACTAATTAATGATAAGACAGTTGTAATGATTTGAAGACATTCTATTCGAAATTTTAACAAAATCCCAGACTGAAAATAGAGTCATATAATATAAACACTTGGATCTGGAAATTAGCTCATAGAATTGGAATTTCATGAAAAATAAATTCAAATTTGATCGGAAGTATTTTTTTATCCCAATTAGGCTTGAAATCCTTGACAGCAAGTAATATGCCAGTGAAGTTCCATGAAATTCTACAGGTATAGGACCACAAAGGATGCTGCTGGATCACTATGTCTAAAGTTGAGCCCTTTTTTTCGGAGCACATAACTAGAATTGCAAACCCTTCTATCCATGACATGAGTCCGTATCTACAGTTTTCAACCACAACGATGAATTGCCGATACATATTTGCCAAAGTAACACTGTCCCAATCATATTAGAGTGAGAAACTACACTTTTGAGGACGGAAATAACAGAATAACCATTCAAAGTTTGAGACGCTGATTTATCCCTCAACACTTCGGAAGCAGTTTCACCTTCCAAAAAAATATGCTCAGCGTCACAAAAAGTTAAGTGTTCCAAGCATCCAATACCAAACTATGAAGATTAATTTCTTCACCACTAGAAGTTACTAACTAACATGAAGATGGCAGAACTAGTGATTATTTTGAAAATGTATACAATAATCATGTTTTCTAGTAGACATTTAATATTTAATCACGCAACTCTCATAACTTTAGCTTTGAACTTTTAGATGAATAGTCATTCAAACTAGTAATTTAGAAGAGAAAGTCCCAGGTTCAAGTCACATTGATAACCAAAAAACAAAAAGGTCTATGTAGTTTGGGATTTGAAAGAAAATAACACCCCCATGTGTCTCTATAACTGACAACTTTAGCTATCAGGCGAAGTGGTCATTCAGTATTTTTATGTAGTAGCCCACTAAGAGCTTATGCACATCACAGCTTCAAACTCCCAAAAGATTGGATTTTTTGTCATCTCCAAGTACCTTTAACAGAATTGCTATATTCATCTTTTTACCAGTTGAACATGGAATATCAACGCATAGCAATGAAAAAAAGTTGTGATTAAACATTAGTGCTTGAAACCAAATAACCATAATTTATTGAAACTGCAGGCAAGAGACTCACCACAGCAGGGGCGGCTTGACTGGCTTTCTCAAAAATCTCATGCAATGCTTGTTCACTTTCTCCATGGTATTGACTAATAATTTCAGGTCCATTCACGGAAAATAGGTTAACACCAGCATCATTAGCACATATCTGAGCCAAAATAGTCTTTCCAGTTCCTGATGGCCCGTGGAGAAGCACCCCTTTAGTAGACCGCAAACCGAACCTAAAACAGTAACATCAATGATCACAAAGATTGTTGACTAATGAATTTATATTACCTCATGGGCCTAAGGTAAAGCAATAAGCAAATTACAAGTTATAATTAGTGTGGCCCCACCTTTAGTAGACCGCAAACCGAACCTAAAACAGTAACATCAATGATCACAAAGATTGTTGACTAATGAATATGTATTACCTCATGGGCCTATGGTAAAGCAATAAGCAAATTACATGTTATCATTAGTGTGCCCCCACCTTGTTTTATAAGGAAAATACTCCTAACAGATTTCAAATGCCTTCCTCAAAAAACTTAACACTATAACATCATCCTTTCAAATAAGTGTATATATATTTATATATATCACCAAAAAAAAAAAAACACATATATATATATATGTGTGTGTGTGTGTGTGTGTGTGTAACTTAAGAAAAACTAATAATGTTGCATGCTATGGTATAGCTTACAGAACCACATTGCTTTTATTTGGAATGCAACTGTTCTCTTATACAGTATTCAGCTTATTTAAGATTGGATTCATGCAGTCACATCTTTTATATATGAAACTTGAGATTCAAAGATATAAGAGAATACCAAAAAGCTTAATCACAAGCACCCTAAGAGTAACTATAATATAGAGGTGATTGGAGAAGAGGCTTCAGAGTAAGAAAATGTAATAACAAAAGAAAAATGGAGTTCTTCGTTTCGAATAAAAAAAATTGAGTAAATCAAAAAGCCAAAGGAGGGTCAGCTACCAAACTAACTTTCATAATAAAATACCGTTACTGTACAGGTGGGTTTCATTGTGAAAGACCTATTACTGGATAATTCATGGGTAGAGCCAAAGAGTGTGGTGTGAACTATACAAGTTACCAATAACATTTATTAAATGAAGTTAAAGGCTCCGGTGTACAGAGAAGACCTCACCGTTTAACAAGTAACCATAGAAACGACGGAACCCACTATTTCTTTATCCATTTAATTTCTAGTTCATTTTTTTTATTGACTATATTTTTGACACCTAGCAAAAGAAAATTTCTTATTTCTTTCGTATTTCGCAGTAAAATACTAAAAAAAAAAAAGAAAAAATCGTGGTCGGGAAGGTTATAGTAGCCAAAGCCATTGGAATTTTTATTTTATACATTGGAAAAATCCGTTTGGTTATTAATAGACGAGGACGGGGATATTTCTATATTGATGCATCCGATATTTTCGTTACGACAGTGTAATGGAGAATGGATGCGAGAAAGAGACTTTCATTTAGAGTCTTCTCTTTTTTTATTGAATTTAACGAAGATAATCAATTCGGTCGTTGTGGTCGGACTCTATTATGGATTTCTGACCACATTCTCCATAGGGCCCTCTTATCTCTTCCTTCTCCAGCTCAGGTTCAAATCAAGGAAGTTCAAGAACCCTAAACCTAAGAAAGATCCTATAGGAAACCCAACGCAATGCAAATAAGTTCTTCCTTTCCTCCGTTATACAACTATCAAGTCCAATAATTTAACGCAATGAAAAAAGGATGTGATACGTACTTTGCAACTCTAGCTTTCACTGCTGAGGAAACTATTATATCTTTCAAAATTGAGTATTCTTTAGAAAGGCCACCCAACTTTGAAAATTTGACTCCCATTCTATCTTTTATAAATCCATTTCCAAGTCCTGGAAGTGCAAGAGATTTTGTTTCTGAAGGTACAACCATAGGATCTCCTGGTAATAGAAAATGGATTTTTGCTCCTAAATTCACAGAAAAAACGTTTGCCACGTCTTTTCCTATATCTGGAACTCGGGCATGGAAATCAGGATTCTTATTGTTCCAAATTTCACTATTTGGAGTCGATCTCTTGGAATCTACAACTTGGAAAATACAAAGCCTCGAGAGTAATGGGACTATGACAAAATTACCAGAAAGTAAAGTTCGTGAGGACAAGCATGCTGCAATGCAGATTTCTAGTAGTTTCCTCGAAGAATTATCCCCTAAAAATTCTTTCACATCATGCATGTCCAAAGAAGAATGAGTTGAATGTTTTGTCATTGATGCTGATTTTTTGTAATTTGATGTACAAGACTGCGATGGAAAAGGAGAGCTAACTTTAGATTCTGAAGAAGGTGGCGTCTTTGGAGATGAAATCTTACTATTTTCAACTTCACCATTAGTGACTTCCTTCAGTAAATCAAGATGAGATGGTTTGGCACTCTCCATTTCTAATTTACCCTTCATAGATACCAGAGATAGATATAACTCCTTGCAGCTATCTAATGATAGAGAACCAACTCCAAGTCCACATGGCTTACCATTTCCATACTCAGTCAGGGGTTGACAATTAACAGGATAAACAAATACAGTCCTGCCTGAAGCTGGACAACCCAGTGTATGTGAAAGGTTCGACGACAAGAGAACTCCATTCTTTAACACCTGCATAAAAAGATAATTTCTGAAGAACAAAAAAGGATGGAATAAAAAATAAAAATAAGATGCTTAATTATTATTAAATGCATGAGGTATATCTAACAATGTTAGTTATAGCAAGAACCAGTTCTTGTATGGAGTAACTAGCATGAAAGTAGTGATTTTTCATAATAATACTATCATTAATATTGTTTGTATACAATTTCCTCAGCATCTGAACTGACTCCAAATTGGAACTGTTGATTGTTGTTCACTCCCTGCTACATCCTACTTTGGAAGTTTGTGGTTTATTATCATCTAATGAACTTAATATTACTGATTCACGTTGTGGGATTGACTTGATATCATCAAATGGCATGCTTTAAATAGCCATGTTATTCCAGCTTCGACCTAAGAATATGAGTCCGAGCTGTAAATACACAGTCTAGTAGAAAAAAAAAAAAAAAAAAATATATGAGTATGAGTATGAGGCTCATTTAAATCACCATTCAAAAGATACTAGTATCATGGAAATGGTGTTGTGAATTTGACCACGAATGCTCAAAATACATGATACTTAATACAGAACATAAGTCTTTTGACAGATACGAAAATTAAAGAGTCAAGTGCCTTGTAAGAGTGTATCCTTTCCAAACAGACCTCCAGCATAAACTCACATGTGTCATCAAGGAATTCTTCTTTGTTCTAAATACCACATTGCAGACAGTAGACAAACAAAACAATGATAGAATTAAACACCCAAAGTATATGCAAAACCTTACGCATTTATCTGAAGGGTATACAGTTGCCAGGGCGAAGAAAATTCCCGCTTCATCTGCCAAATTTTCTGCTAAATCAAAACTGAAGCTCTTCGCACATTCATCTGATAGCTCACTCAACGGAAAGCCGGTAAAAAATTTGTCAGAAGAAGCAAGAGAGACCTGTTAGTGTACATCAAGCTACATTTTAAACAAGGATATCTTCATGAACCAAAATCTAGTAATAGCAAAGTGTTTGGGACATTAACAAAATGTGTGACCCAAATTAATTAAGTCAAATTGTACGACTATTTTAAGCATTTCTCAAAGTAATAAAAGCAAGTATATGATACACAAAAGTCATAGTAAAGGCAAAAGAAACATGGTATACTGCAGACAGGGGGATAGGTTGATTTCACACAAAAGTCAAATTGCATGGAAATGTTTCTACTCTTTAGTGGTGGAAACAGAAATTATGTTCGGTGAGGTCAATCAATAAAAAAAGATCAAATTTAACTTCATAGTTATGTGTAAAATACCATAAAGAGATATCGAGAGAAAAATAGTTCATTTACAAAACTGAAAATAATGAAAATGAAACTTAAATAACTCATTTATTCCAAAATAAAACAGAGAACCAATAACATGATTATTTTGATAGTTGCCCACGATATGTTCAGATCAATTTCATTACTTGAGCCCTGTCTATCTCAGGTTCAATTTATGACACAACTAAAAAATCATGAATTCTAATTTTTCTTCAATAATTTGACACCCTGACAATGTTTTTTTTCTACTTTGTCACCAGGGTTAAGTACAATAATTACGGAATACTAGTCTTTCGGGTTTTCCCTCGGTACACCATACGAACAGAACCAAAAGTTACCATTGAATTTATTCATTTGCAAATTACTGGCAATATATATCAGTTTCAATATGCCAAAGGTAATTTCATGTGATTTTAGTAGTGCACTCCAATCGGAATTACAATCACAGCTCTACTTTTGTTATGAATTCTCTCTAGCAAGTCACTAAACTCAGATCATGATATTAAACAATTTAACAATTCAATCAATCAGGCGTTAACATATGCACTACAAAAATCCCTAAATACAACGGAATTCGAAAAAAATAAATATAATTACCGAGACGAGGGAACGCGGTTTAATTGAAGATGAAAGCATGGCGGATTCGGAGAGCCAAATTTTGCAGCCTCTTTCGGAAACGGCGACGGCGACGTTTGAAACCCTACCAACAAAAGCAGTACTGGAAATAAAAGAGGGGAATTTAGCTGCAGCTTCATTGAGAGAGGACGAGAATTCCTCTTCGAGATTAGGATTGCTGTTGAATAGAGGAGATGATGATGATGAAGAGGAGGAGGAGTTGTTTTGATGAGAATCGGAATTATTGGAAAGTTTTGAGGGTGTTTTTGAAATTTTCTTCTTTGAAGAAGGCATGGTGGATTTGAAGCTGAGGTGATGAGTGTAAAACCCTACAAGAGGTTTAAGAATGTAAAGAATTCTGCTGGTCTATTTTCATTTAATATATAGTAAGTGGAATAAATAATGATATTTATTCTCAGATTAATTTTAAGATGAACGTTGTAATGCATAAAAAAACTTTACTTTTAGAGTGGTTCAAATTTGAGTTGTTATTTTACCGAGGTTAATTTTTATTGCTACATGTAATAAAGTTAAATATGAGTTAATTAAGTAAAAGTAAAATGCTCTCCCCTGAAGCGGCACCTCCTCTGTCTTCCGAGGAAAATGATCAAGTTCAACGGAGTACCAAGAAAATTAAGACAACTACGGATCTGTCCGTCGATATGGAGGCTGAGGATTCCCAACCGATGAATAGGGATGAAGAGATGGGTCAAAAGATTTCAAACGCGAATCGTTCTTATATTCAGTCTTTAGTAGGTAATAGAAGAGATTTAGATGCGGTGAACTTTAGTCGAGGTTCCATGAATGGTTTGGACATGGTGGAAATTATCAAGCCATCAGAGGATTGCCCCCACCCGATGGTGAGATTGAAGCCTGAATATCTAGATGCTATTCACCGGCCATGGAAAGGAGCATTGATATTACGCCTATTGGGTCGTTCTATTAGTCTAAATATGTTAGCTGCTAAAATTGACACCCTGTGGAAACTGAATGGAGACTACGATCTCATTGAACTCGGACATGGATGTTTTGTATTGAAACTTGAGGACCAAGCATTGACCAATGCAATTTTGACAGAAGGGCCGTGGATGGTGGCGAACCAATACCTTACTGTGAGGAAATGGTTTCCGAACTTTCGTCCGTCAACGGATCGAATTCATACTACTGTGGCTTGGGTTCGCGTCCCCGAACTCGCTTTGGAATATTATAAAGAAAATATTATCTTCGGTATCGCCTCATGTGTGGGAGAGCCCATTAAAATTGATCATGATACTTATTGGGCGTCCAAGGGCAAGTTTGCCAGATTTTGTTGTCAAATCAATCTCGATGAACCATTGGTTAGTGCCGTGGCAGTCCACGATATTGATACCCTTTTCCCGATTGAATATGAAAACTTACCTTCAATCTGTTTCGAGTGTGGAAGGGTAGGTCATAGAAGCAACGAGTGTCCAATTCGGACTAAATCTGCAGCTCCGACGGAAACGGATGTATCTTTGGCGGCTCCGGTGACTGCCGGCGAGAATTTACAACGGCGTTTAACAAAGGAAAAATTCGGTGATTGGATGTTGGTTAAAAAAGGAAGGAACAATAAAAGCGGGTATCAAGGATCCGGGTATGGAAAAGGAATTTCAAAACTTTAATAGATTTGCTAATTTAAGACATGAGGAGGCAGAAGTCGCGGCTGAATTTGGAGAGGATGGAGTTGATGGAGGTTTGGAAGGTAATGAATCTATTATTTATGGTAATGTGATGAGTCCCAAAAATCATACTGGTAAGAATAGAATAAGGCCCAATGTCATTATAGATAGGAATGTGGGCCAGCTTTCAAAACAGCCCACAAGTAATGCTAATGTCCAGACTCAAGTTCTGAAAGGAAATCAAGTTACTAATAAGCATAATTTATATATGGACCTAGTGCTTCTAGTGGGCCATCGTCAAATGCACATGGGAATTATTTGAAGTCTAAGACAATTGATC
The DNA here is from genome assembly GCA_034814905.1 of Penstemon davidsonii. Classification (NCBI taxonomy): domain Eukaryota; kingdom Viridiplantae; phylum Streptophyta; class Magnoliopsida; order Lamiales; family Plantaginaceae; genus Penstemon; species Penstemon davidsonii. The sequence goes on along the minus strand of JAYDYQ010002533.1, from coordinate 29,666,224 downwards.
ATACTGTCTCGGGCCAACTCATAAACCACGGCCCAAAATCTTCCATTAATGTTCAGTCTGCCCAAATAGAACCGAAACAACTACAATTCAAGACATCTTCTCCAATTTTCGATACAAAAGTCGCGAGAATTAGAGAATTTCTTAGCAGGAAGAATGAAGCACTAAACATGGGTCAACAATCGGAGCCGCCCGATGCTTCCTTGCTGGCCGTGGCACCATGGAGGGATGGAGCTCCCCCTGATCAAATTCGCAGCAGTAATAATTTGAGAAATGGAGGCACAACTCGGGATAGTTCTTCGGAATCAAGGTTAGAAGAGAATGATGCAGATACGACAATGGAAGATTTTTCTGAACCCGCACTGGTTCGACAGTAACCTGGGTATGTTTACTTGGTGCTTTCTTTTTATTTATTTATTTATGATGAAGACTCTTGCTTGGAATTGTCAAGGCTCAGGTAATGAAAAATTTAAGCGTTGTTTTTTCGAAACTGTGAGGAGTACTAAACCAGATATAGTGTTCTTGTTTGAAACAAAAATTTCTGAGGATAGAGCATTGGTTGTCTCTAAAAAGTTAGGTTTCTCTGGAGTGTTTTGTGCTCCGATTGTTGGTAGGTCAGGTGGTATTTGGATGCTTTGGGATGTTAACAGTGTATTTGTAGAAATTCTGGCAGCTGACACTCAAGTCATTCATGCTAATGTGGGGTCGAATGTTGAAAATCGTTGGTTGTGTTCCGGTATCTATGCTAGCCCGAGTAGCAGGCTTAGAGGAGAGCTTTGGTATTCTTTGCTTGGTTTAAGCTCTGTCGTTAACATTCCGTGGATGCTTACGGGGGACTTTAATGATATTACTGGGCCGAGTGAGAAACATGGAGGGGATGAGGTTAATTGGTATCGTTGTAATACCTTTGTGGAGAGAATAGAGGGTTGTTACTTAATGGACTTGGGTTTCTATGGGCCGAACTTCACGTGGTGTGGAACTCGTCATGGCGGTATACGAGTTAGAGAAAGACTAGACAGGACTCTTGCTAATGACTTGTGGAGGGAGAAATTCCCGAATGCCTATGTCCAGCACTTACCCCGAATTCACTCTGATCACTGTCCTATTATTACGCACTGCTATGACACAAATTTAGAGCCTGACGTCAAACCTTTTCGGTTCGAGCTCTTTTGGATCTCACATCCGGATTGTAGGAGAGTCATTGAGGAAATATGGAATGAAGCCCCCACATTACTTGAATCTTTGAAAAACCTACCGGAGACCATGAAATTGTGGAACAAATCGAATTTTGGTAATATCTTTATCAGGAAGAGGAAGTTATTGGCCCGCATTGCTGGTGTTCAGAGAAGCTTAGCTACGGGGGAAAATCCCTTTCTTCTTTGTTTAGAGAAAGATCTGATCACAGAGTTGAACACTGTACTCGCCCAAGAAGAATCTCTATGGTTTCAGAAATCAAGAATTAAGTGGTTGAAATTCGGGGATCGAAATACAAAATTTTTCCATTTGTCAACTATTTGTCGACGAAGGCGGAATAAGATATCAGCTTTGAAGATATCCGGTGAGTGGTGCTACAACGCCAATGCTATAAAAGATCATGTTTGGGACTTCTTTGGCAGTTTGTTTAATGATCCAAATCCGGCGCATGTTCCCACGCTTCAGTGCAGCCCGTTTCAGCGGTGTTTGGTTGAGTCTCAGAAAGCAGTGTTGGAAGCTCCCATCTCCTTTGAGGAAGTAACCAATGTAGTCAAACTCCTCAGCCCGTATAAAGCTCCGGGACCGGATGGCTGTCAACCTTTCTTCTTTCAGAATTATTGGACTATAGTGGGTGAGTCCACATACTTCTTGGTGAGGGACATATTTTTGCATGGTTATTTGCCGCAAGAGGTGGGAGATGCGTTTATTGTACTGATTCCAAAGACCGATACTCCTGTCTATGTCAAGGACTTTCGCCCAATATCTCTTTGTAACACTAGTTATAAAGTTGTCACCAAATTGATAGCTCAGAGACTTAAGGCCTTTATGTCAGATTTGGTGAGCCCATTCCAAAGTAGCTTCATCCCGGGACGGGGTACACATGACAATATTCTTATCGTCCAAGAGGTTGTTCACTCTATGAGACGTTCTGGTGGTAGGAAGGGAGATATGATTCTTAAAATCGATTTGGAGAAGGCATATGATACTGTTAGATGGTCTTTCTTGGAACAAACGCTCGACTTTTTTCAGTTTCCCCAAAATATTGTGCATCTGATTATGGCTTGTGTGCGGAGTTCGAAGCCCAGATTAATATGGAATGGGGAACCTTTAGAGGCTTTTTCTCCCCAACGCGGCCTGAGGCAAGGTGATCCGCTATCTCCCTATCTTTTTGTCTTATGTATGGAGAGGCTTGGTTATTTAATTGAGGAAGTTGTTTCTAGTAATTCTTGGACACCGGTTCGTATTTGTAGGGGAGGGCCTTCTATTTCCCACCTCTTCTTTGCTGATGACCTCTTGCTATTTGCGGGTGCGACAAGGAGCAATGCTTTATCTATCAGGCAAGTTCTTGATATCTTTAGTGATGAGTCTGGCCTACTGGTCAACATGCAAAAATCTAGAATTTTCTTTAATCCAAGGACACCTATCGGGGATAAGGAGCAGGTTATGAATTTGCTTCAATTTAGTTGCACGGACGATCTGGGGAAGTATTTAGGAGTTCCTATCATTCATGGTCGGACACGGATTTCTAATTTCAGCGATTTGGTGGAGAAAGTTCAGAGGAGATTATCTGCTTGGAAAGCCAAGCACTTGAGTTTAGCAGGACGGGCAACCCTAATCCAAGCAGTGACCTCAGCTATTCCGACTTACAATATGCAGACAACTTGGCTCCCAAGCTCGGTGTGCACTCAACTGGATAAATTGAATCGGAGTTTTTTGTGGGCTGCTGACTCAAACTGGAGGAAAGTGCACTTGGTTAAGTGGTCAAAAGTCTTGAGACCAAAATCAAACGGAGGATTAGGCTTGAGGGAAACTAGGAAAGCTAATATTGCTTTGCTCGCTAAAGTTGGTTGGCGCATTTTAAACAATCATGAAGCTTTTTGGAGTGAAATCTATAGAAATAAATACTTGAAGGGGGGTGATCTGTTAGAGTATGGAATAAAGCCCATCGACTCTAGTATTTGGAAAGGGATTGTAAGAAGCATAAAGGCGGTGGAGAATAGTATCAGATGGAGAATTGGTAATGGGGAGCTTATTTCATTTTGGTTTGACCGCTGGCTAAAAGAAGGTGTTCTTTGTGACCTTATTGAGGGAGAGATTAGAAGCGACGAATTGATGTTGGGGATCTCTGATCTTATTAGTAATGGAACTTGGAATCTTGAGATAATTAGAACAAACATTCCGGACAACACCAGGACCAGTATTTTGTCAGTACCTGTTCCTTTTGGAAGAGATCGATTGGATTCGCGAGGATGGTACGGTTCGTCGAATGGTAAGTTCTCTTGCAAATCTGCTTACAATGCCCAAGAAACACAAAGTTCAGGGGAGGATGGGACATTTTTGTGGTTGTGGAAGTTGCGATGCCCTCACCGTTTGAAATTTTTTGTGTGGTTAATTGAACATGGGAGCCTGTTGACGAATGCTCTTCGTTTCGATCGACACTTTTCAGACTCAGATTTTTGCTCTAGAGGTTGCTTGGCTAGAGAGGATTTGTATCACTTGTTTTACGAGTGCCCTCTTGCTAGGAAAATCTGGGACAAAATAATTTCCCCTATGGACGTTTTGGCCCTGGCTTCTCTTGGAAGGGACAATTGGGTGAAGAAGGCCGTTCGACTTAGTCTGAGTAACTTTGTTTTACCTAGAACCCAATGGTGTTGGGTGTTTTTAGCTGCTATTTGGAATATATGGAAGGCTAGGAACTTTCGAGTTTTTGAAGGGAGAGAAGAGGCTACTCAAGCTACTATTTTTAGGGTCAAGCAACTTGCACTCGACAGTCAGAGTTCGTATGCTCTTATACGACAGAGAAGGGTTTCAGGGTACCAGGTTTGGTCGCGCCCCGACAAGGATTGGGTCAAGTTGAACACGGATGGGAGTTGGCTGGCGAGATCGAACTCCGCAGCAATAGGTGGTGTGGTAAGGAATGATGATGGTATGTGGGTTTTTGGTTTTTGCCGAAGTGTAGGTTCGTGTTCGATCGAGCAAGCAGAGCTTCTGGCCCTTCGGGATGGTTTGAGCGCCGCGTGGGAAAGGAGATATGAGAATTTGGTGATAGAGATAGACTCTGAGGTTATTTATACCCTCTTGCGAAAGACTGATACCCGGGATCACCCGCTGGATTTTATCTTAGAGGATTGTAGAATTCTGCTTGCTAAGCCGTGGATGGTGTCTCTTCGTCAGATCAGAAGGTCGGCTAATTCGGTGGCGGATGCTTTGGCCAAACTTGGCCACACTTCGGGAGAAAGTCTACTTTGGATGGAAGAACCACCTGATTCTATTCGGGACTTAGTTGAGAAAGATAGGCAGTGATTGCCCTTTTCGGATCAAAAAAAAAAAAAAAAATAAAGTTAAATATACTTATTTCTTATGAATTGTTTTCATATTTTAGAAACTAAAAATGAAAGCTATAATAATCAATCTTTATTGCTTTCTACATATTTTTGCACTTTGCACCTCCAAAATATGGAAAATAGGCACTTTGCACCCCTGAAACACATATTTAGCACTTTACACCCTAAAATAGAAACAATTCAACACTTTGCACCCTATCTTATTTTCCGGAAAAATTGACCACCGCAGTAAAAAAATCTAGTGGCAAAATAAGTAATTCCATTTTGGATATTTGGAACTTTGCACTCCCATAACAGAATTAGTACTTAGCACCCTCGAATTAAGAACAACTCAACAACTTGCACCCCCGAAACATGATAAATGGGGACTTTGCACACCTGAAACACAAAATTAACACTTAGCACCCTAAAATTAGAAAAACTCAGTAACTAGCAGGCACCCCTCGTTTTTTCGGGCATAGTTGACCACTATGGTCAAAAAAATCTAGAGGCAAAAAAGGTAATTCATTTTCTTTTTTTCCTAAAAATTTGCAAAATACGATTATGAATACTAGAAGACTAATTTCTTCTCCATCTTTCTTGTCATTAATATACATATCCATATTATAATCTTGGATTAAAATTTTATTTTTGTGATATGATTCGATAAATTTTATGTATTAAAACTTTTTAGAAAGTTTTTTAATTCTTTTGGAAAAATTTGAGGACATTTGAAAAATTAGTAATTAAAGAAGAATTGCTAAAGAACCAAAATGAATTACCTATTTTGCTCCTAGATTTTTTTACTCCAGTGGTCAACTCTACCGGAAAAAATGAGGGTGCTAAGAGTTAATTTTGTGTTTCGGGGGTACAAAGTACCCATTTGTTGTATATCAAGGTGCAACTTGTTGAGTTATTCTTAATTCGAAGGTGTTAAGTGCTAATTATGTTTCGAGGGTGCAAAGTGCCCATTTATCGTGTTTCGAGGGTGCAAAGTGCCAAAGATCCAAAAATGAATTACCTATTTTGCCCCTAGATTTTTTGAGTTGGTGGTCAACTTTGCCGAAAAATAAAAGAGGGTGCAAAGTGTTGAATTGTTCCTATTTCGGGGGTGCAAAGTGCTAAATCTATGTTTCAGGGGTGCAAAGTGCAAAAAATCCGCTTTCTACACTAACAAAAGTTGATGGTGTCAAAGTGTTGCAATTATTTGCCTTATTCTCCAGTAAATGCTCAACTCTTTATTCTATCCTATTTTCTTTAACTACTCATGCATTTTTATTGTTTAATGAATATGATTTCAAGCCCCTCCATTTTCAAAATACTAGATTTATAAAATCTTCAATTACCAATTTTCTTGGTTCTTTTTTTTTTTTGGAGGGAGGGGATTTTAATAGCAATTGCTTTTATTTAATTCTTATATTTTTATACTATTGAGTTATATACACGCGAATATCACGGTTGCTAATTTTATAAAGAGAAGTCATGTCCCACTCACAAAGTGGCATTTATGGACACCACTACACCAAAATGAGCTAGCGGGCATTTTTATTAATTTTTTGTGTTGAACACGGTACAAATTGGATTTGATGTTTTAGCAAGTGAAAGATGAACTTTTTTGGAGAAGAAAAATGTTTTTGCGAAATTAGGGGATGCAAATTGTTGTTATGTTGAAGGATTTTTATTGAGTTGTTTGTGTTTGTCACAAATTAATATTCAATAGTCTCCGTAGACTTGGACTAAACAAAAGCTAGACTAAATAAAAACTCATTTTGACATGATCTTATTAGAGCAAGTCAGACCAAACTCAATTCTTAAGATCTGATTATAAAAGAATTAGTTAACAAGTTCGTATTTCCGGTTTTAACATGTTTTCAACATTGTAAATTATTGTAGTTAATTTATAAGTATGATTCAACAAATTAGTCGATCTTCACAAATAAACTAAAAAATTTGAGCAAATGAGTCGAACGTCACTAATAAAGGGCCCACATGATTCATTCGCAATCCACTAACTTTGTTCATGCAAGCATAAAATTATCTTAGGTCAATACTTTTGACATTTTCATTAAACTATAATCCTACAATAATCTATCTACGTAATTTGTTCTACTCGCCTACCACCTTCAATTTCGAAGGAGCTATAAACAATCCTCAAAACAATATATAACTTACTATTTATTATGGCTATATTTTACTTTGCCCTTCAATTATTGTTGGGGCATGTTATAACTATCCATTCAACTACTATTAGCCATGTATATATTGTTTTCGATTTTTATTTTTATATAATATAAAAAAAATTATTTCAATCAATAATCATTACTGCATGATTAAGGAAATTATAATTTTTTAATAAAATTAATATATTAATTTAGAGAAACGATTAATTTAGTTGGAGGGATAAAATGTTCATCAACTTACAGTTGAAAAACGAAATAGCCGATAAGACTATACCCAAGTGATTAAAGATGAGGTTCCATGACATTTTCATGACATAAAGGTCATGGGTCCAACTCCCACACTAATATAGTTATTTCTTTTAGTTTAATACTAGAATTTATAATTAGTTTATTTTGATATCAATATAATAAATTCGATAAGACGAAATAAACTTAATGATACTATCTCTCTTTGTTTCAATGGTTTGAAAAGCAAAAGACAAGCTTTAATGTACCTCCAAAAACAAAAGACAAGCTTTAATGTTCCTCCAAAAACACCCTAGCTACGAACATATCACATTGTAAGAGAGAAAAAAAGCTTATTCTCTTCTCTTATCTTAAAAAAAAAAGAAAAGACTTAATTGCTCAATGAAAAACATTATTGAAGATAAAAGAAAAGAAAAGAACGCATCAATTATTTTATCCTTAGCAAAGTTGGATATTTTAAAAATGAGGTTTTATCCTATTTATATAACCACATTCTCGAACGGACGGTGAAGATAAACTTGATATAACGACTAAGAATAATATTTTATAGAATTTTATTAGATATGTGTATGGACCTATCTATAATTGTATACATTGAGAAATATCTATAGATATCTACTAGAATTATCTACATAAATTTTGATAATCTAGAACCATGTATAAGCAAAAAATCAGCCAAAGAAACCTCAATCCATAACTTGAGCTAATTTATTGGGTTAAATAATTGGTCAAGTATTGTTGGGACAATTATTGATTTTAATGCATCATATGCTGGTTTAGTTGTGTCGGGGACATGGTCGGAGCGTGATATTAAGATAGATCTTAACTTTCAAATTAACTTAAATCAAATATTGATTAATTTTATTTGAGTTTTAGTCTAATCATATATATCTAGTTTACAATCACGAAGAGTATGACTGGGCAAACAGTTCGATAAAATGATCGAATATCAAAACTAATTACCAAACCTTATTCCTTTTCGATTTCAATATTAGCAGTCGATTTATGAAAAGAATCCATAATACCAATTTTAGGATATGGTGGCATACAAGGAGAAATAATTGTGCATGGAGGTGCTAGTATTTGGGATCACCTTAAAAATTAAGTTTGTTATATAACTTGATTCAATGAGTTTAGGCCAAGCTACTAATTTTAAAAATTCATTTACATAAAAAGTATAAAAAAGATCCAAAACTAAACTCTTTGGTTTTTTTGGTCAAGCTATGAATTGTTCGGTTTGGCATACGGTACATATTCTGAAATTACCTAACCAGTCTAGATACCAAAAATTGATACGGGTACCCCCCCCCCCCTCCCAAGATGTAATATAGTTGCGAGAGCATAATGATACTATTATATTACACATATTTATTGTTTTGACTAGTAAAATATTACTCTATTATTGTAGATTAGTTTATAATTATATCCATAGTAGTTGTATTTTATAATTTTAAAAAAACATATTACGATTGAATTTTTAAAAATAATTAAGTTGATTTGTCATTTTAGCTATCTAAAATAAATATGTTAGAGATAAACCATGTAAATACTAAATTATAAAAAGTATAAAAAAAAACCATGTAAATACTTATAACATACTTGTAAAGGCCCGAAACCCACACATATCTGCTATGAATAAAATCATAATACTAGTAAGTTTCAATAAATGCAGTTCAGAGCTCTAAATATCTATTACGGTATAATAATTATCTCAAGTAACTCATTATATTTAACTTATCAATACAAACTCAACACTCACCTGACAGATTCTAGAAACTCTATGGTAGGCGCCCTACGAAAACCCTTTCTGCCATGTTGTTCTTCCTGCTATACTATTTTCTTAAAAAAATTTGCAATTGAATTTTATGCATGAAACGATTTGAAAATCCATGACTTGCCTATTAAATTGGACAACCAATAATATATCACAACAATATAATAAGTACATTAATAACACATACGAGATCACATTCAAACGCCCATGAATACGGGGCTATTATAACACATACTAGCTCACAATCAATTACATGTCAACACGGGCTAAACAACCATTCCACCTCAAAAGGATATTGGACGATCAGGGGAGGGACCAATAGTTAGCACGCCGGTTAGTTGATGGGCAATGTGCTACCCTACCCTATAAAATTCGCATTGAGATGTCGTGGCCGAACAACAAATGAGTCATCCCTCAATGGGATCCAATCCCTGGTTTGTGAGTCCAGTCTCTGTAGCCCCCAACTACCATGATTGATCAAAGAATACCATCAAGCGAGAACAAATGAGGGCTCAAATAATCATGCACATACAATTCGTACCTTGGTATCATCCATCATTATGAGGTGAGATAAAGTACTACACCTCAACATTCCAGCAATCATTACATACTACGAGCATCATAGGTATATGCTAGCAATTCTAATATAACATGTATCACGTACTGCAATAGTCGCATACAATTATATGTGGCTTAATTACATTTTACACTCTGAAAATGTATCAATTTGGCACTTTGCACCCTCAAAAAAAAAAATTCCACTTTGTACCCTTAAAACATATATTGTCTTTCAATTTGCACTCTGGTGAATTTTAGGCCAAAAAGAAGGGGTATTTTTGTCCCTTCCTTCAAAAGTCAACATATATTCCCTCCAAAATAAAATAATGTGAGATTCATGTGCAATTAAAAGTAAAATTGATAAATTACTCATTAAAATAACTCTGAAAAAAATATTAATATAACTTGAAATAAGAAAATATAATATCAATAAAAAAAATAAAACATAGTCTTGTTTTCACAGTAAAGTGGTAGAGTGTGTGTAAATATGGAGCCAAATCGTTGGAACGACCATCAAAAATACTTTTCACTCTAAAAATTCATCAAAAAAATTTCAACACGATATTTTTCAACGAAATTTTTCGGTCCCAATTTTCGCAACAACAAATTTGTCAAAAAATTCATCGAAAATTGACGTTTTTCATGTAGTGAACTAAATTATTAACGTAGTTGGGTTAAAATTGTGTTACGTACGAAATATAGTATATGAAGGTCTATGCAAGAATATATACTTACAAATAAAACATCATTTGATATTGGTTTTTTCAAATTTATATTTACAACATGTGATGTCTCATTTTTTTTTTTAATTTATGTTTTTTTCGGAGTTATTTTAATAGGTAATTTGTCAATTTTACTCTTAATTGTACATGAATCTCACATTATTATATTTTGGAGGGAATATATGTTGACTGTTGAAGGGGGTGACAAAACTACCCCCTCTTTTTGGCCTAAATTTCATCCAGGGTGCAAAGTGAAAGACAAAATATATTTTGAGGGTGCAAAGTGGAATTAATTTTTTTAGGGTATAAAGTGCCAAACTAATACATTTTTAGGGTTCAAAGTGGGATTAAACATTATATGCTATTATCAAGTTTTGCAAACATCGCAGACAGGTATATACATGAATATAACAATTAGTCAATTATAGTCATTCAAATGAAAAATGCATATGTATGATATGATTTTCTCAATCGATGGAATCCAACGTTTACTTATGAAACTGTAAACTCTTTCAGTTTTTCAAAATGTTTTACTGAGGCGCTCAATTTTCTCAGGCTAGGTATGCTGCTCCACAGTAACACATTTCACTATCTTATGTGGCTCGATAGAGAAACAACATATATTCAAATTACTCCATGTCAACTATATTGATTACTCCTGAATTACCTACAACGGATGTTCCAAAATATCAATAATGACTCACAAACGATGTCGAGTTCTATCTGTCATTTTATTTCTTGACATAGTCTCATTTCAATATTACTACTTTCAGTTTATAAGTATTATACTTAATCGTCTATTTTATATAATCTAGAAAAGTACACGTACGTTGTATGTGTCGAGTTAATTTCATAAATAAATTTTATATAACATACGTGTCTAGTTAATTTCATAAATAAATTTTATAAAGTACAGCAAAATTAACTTTATCATGTCACAAATAGCACAAATTAATAACTAATATTCAATTTAATTAATAAAAATGATGACTTTAAATTATTGTAATCAAATATAATTGATGATTGATTTGTTCATAAGATCTTGTAGATTTCTTTCTAAAATAAGATCATAACAAAATTATTTAGTTCAATCCATTATAGTAGATTTCATTTAAAAAACACTATTTATTTGTTTTAATATGAAATTCCATGTTATTTGAAATGCACCCCAATGGATTAAATTCACTGGGGTAGGATCTAAGTAACTGTGATACCTAAGAAGTTTTTCACCTATTCAATTAATTAGTTTAATCCACTTTTTCACGGGTTTATCCCATCTTTTTACCGATTTTATTCATTTTGCATTGATTTAATATATATTTCTCCTATTTACCCGTTCTTTTATCGAAATTAACCTACTTTCATTATTTTTTTCATTTTTCGTCGATTTCTTTTATTTGTTCCGATTTACACAATTTTCTACCGGTTTCACCATGTTTTTGTTGGTTAAACTATTTTTTTTCTTTTTACAGTTTTCACTCGTTTTCCCACTGATTTACATATTTATTCACCAATTGCACCTTATATTTAATTGATTTCACAAGTTTTCACCGACTTAACATTTGTTCCTCGATTCACTGATTTCACCCATTTTTAATGATTTCATCCATTTTTCACTAATGTCACCGATCTTATCCGTTTTTCACGAATTTCATCCAAAGTTATTCGATTTCATATGTATTTATCGATTTTATAGGCGCGTTTTTACCAGGTTCACTCGTTTTATCATTTTCACATGTTTTAACCGACTTTTATTGATTTTCATTAATCGATTTCACCTATTTCCATGAAAGAACTCCATGAAAATTCGAGTGTCACCAATTTCATCAGTTTTCACGAATTTCACAATTTTTGTTTTACCGGTTTCACACGTTTTTTCACCAACTTTACTAATATTTATATTCGAGGTTATTCATGTCTTGATATTATATATTGGATTTTGTTTATATTTGCTTCTCTGGCCAAAGAAAAATTACATAATTAGTTAAGTCATAAGCATTTTTTCTTTAGCATGTACGTTGTACATGTCTAGTTAATTTCATTGAATTTTATAAATTATAGTAAAATTAACTTTGTCATGTCACAAAATAGCACAAATTAATGACTAATATTCAATTTAATTATTATTAAAATTATTATTTCATCAAACAAATTATGTCTTTAAATTATTATAATCAAATATAAAATGATGATTGATTTGTTTTTAAGATCTTGTAATTTTTTTCTAAAATAAGATCATAACAAAATTATTTAGTTCATTCCATTATAGTAGTTTTCATTTAAAAATCAATATTTTAAGAACACTATTTATTTGTTTTAATTTGAAATAATATCATGTCTTTTGAAATGCAATTGTTTACATACCTAAGCCAGTTTTCACATATTTAATCCATTTTTCACGGGTTAACACGTCTTTTTACCGATTTCATTCATTTTGCATCGTTTTTATATATATTTTTATTTGATTTACCCGTTCTTTTATCGATTTAACCCACATTAATTGCTTTTCCCATTTTTCGTCGATTTCTTTTGTTTTTCAGGTTTCACCCTGTTTTTGTCGGTTAAACTATAATTTCTTTTTATATATAGATTTCACTCGTTTTTACCTATTTCACACGTTTTCCCATTGATTTACATGTTTTTTCACCAATTTCACCTCATATTTAATTGATTTCACATGTTTTCACCGACATTACATTTGTTCCCCGATTCACTGATTTCACTCATTTTTTACGATTTCATCCGTTTTCCACTAATTTCACAGGTCTTATCCGATTTTCACGAATTTTATCCAAAGTTATGAGATTCCTTATGTATTTATCGATTTCACGGGCGCCTTTTTACTGGCTTCACTCGTATTTTACCAATTTTACTAGTGTTCACCAATTTCACCCAAATTTTTATCATTTTCACATGTTTTAACCGACTTTTCTCAATTTCACCAATTTTCATTAACCGATCCCGTATTCCATGAAAAGAACTCCATGAAAATTCGAGTATCATCAATTTCATCAATTTTTCACAAATTTCACCTAAATTTTCATCGATTTCACAAATATATTTTTTAGATTTATTTTCTGTCATCTTCACTAATTCACTATACTAATATTCCTTATTCTAATGCCACGGTGTGGTGGCTAGTGTTGATCAGCCTATGCATTTACATGGAATTAGCTTTTATGTGGTTGAATATGGACTTTTGGAATTTCGACAGGGAAATGATCTCTAAGATATATTTTTTGCAAGTGGTAGTGTTTATGTAGAAGTATGCTTCTTCAAGTTTTTTCCCATTTTGCCATTTATAATAAAATTTAAGTAAGGGTATAGTAGTCTTCACAAAAAATTCAAGAAATTCTATTATCTGAACTCGTACTTTTATATGTAAATAATAATAGATAGATATAGATATAGATATAGAATAGATATTATGCAGAAGTATGCTTCTTCAAGTTTTTTACTATTTTGCCATTTATAATAAAATTTAAGTAAGGGTGTAGTAGTCTTCACAAAAGAATCAAGAAATTCTATTCTCTAAACTCATACTTTTATATGTATAATATAGAGATATTATGCATGCTTCTTCAAGTTTTTTCCTATTTTGCCATTTATAATAAAATTTAAGTAAGGGTATATTAGTCTTCACAAAAAATTCAAGAAATTCTATTATCTGAACTTGTGCTTTTATATGTATATATAGATACAGATATAGAATAGATATTATGTAACCAATAACTTATTTTTCCTTAACTATTATTAATCATGAAACTATTAAAGTGTACTTAACTCCATATAGGTAAAGTAATCATCTAATGAGTAAATATAATCTGATTGATTGTTCAACCAATGAATCATTTATAGTTCTTTTCAAGGCCAAATCTCTTCGTAATTATCTAAACTCAGCCAACTCAAGTAACCATGGCGTAATCTATTGGGAGCTTCTAGGGTGCGGGCAAGGTAACTCGCCCTCACATGCGGAACGGCCCTGAAATCATGCCATGTGGCGCGCGTAACTAATATGTAACTCGGCGAGTTGACTCGGTCTGTAAATAGACCATTTTACCCTTTTTTTTAAATTTTAAATAAAAGTTGAGATAATCTTCAATTAATAAAAGACATTTATAACCTTTAAATCTTCAATTAATAAAAGACCGCTTTACCCACAATTTTGATAATAATTGAATTTGACAATTTTGCAAATTGACCCCTATATTTAGCGATTTTACGAATTGAATTATTTTGATTCTAAAAAAATATAAAAAAACTGCCTATAATATAAAAAGACCGCTTTACCCTCAATTTTGATAATAATTGACTTTGACAATTTTGCAAATTGACCCCTATATTTTGCGATTTTACGAAATGAATTATTTTGCTTCTAAAAAATATAAAAAAATCGCCTGTCATATAAAAAGACCGCTTTACCCCCAATTTTGATAATAATTGACTTTGACAATTTTACAAATTGACCCCTATATTTTGCGATTTTACGAATTGAATTATTTTGCTTCTAAAAAATATAAAAAAACCGCCAATCATATAAAAAGACCGCTTTACCCCCAATTTTGATAATAATTGACTTTGACAATTTTGCAAATTGACCCCTATATTTTGCGATTTTAAGAATTGAATTATTTTGCTTCTAAAAAATATAAAAAAACCGCCTGTCATATAAAAAGACCGCTTTACCCGCAATTTTGATAATAATTACTTTGATAATTTTGCAAATTGACCCCTATGTTTTCCGATTTTACGAATTGAATTATTTTGCTTCTAAAAAAATATAAAAAAACCGCCTGTCATATAAAAAGACCGCTTTACCCCCAATTTTGATAATAATTGAATTTGATAATTTTGCAAATTGACCCCTATATTTTGCGATTTTACGAATTGAATTATTTTGCTTCTAAAAAAATATAAAAAAAACCGCCTGTCATATAAAAAGACCGCTTTACCCCCAATTTTGATAATAATTGACTTTGACAATTTTGCAAATTGACCCCTATGTTTTTCGATTTTACGAATTGAATTATTTTGCTTCTAAAAAAATATAAAAATACTGCCTATAATATAAAAAGACCGCTTTACCCTCAATTTTGATAATAATTGACTTTGACAATTTTGCAAATTGACCCCTATATTTTGCGATTTTACGAATTGAATTATTTTGCTTCTAAAAAAATATAAAAAAACCGCCACTCATATAAAAAGACTGCTTTACCCCCAATTTTGATAATAATTGACTTTGACAATTTTGCAAATTGACCCCTATATTTTGCGATTTTGCGAATTGAATTATTTTGCTTCTAAAAAATATAAAAAAACCGCCAATCATATAAAAAGACCGATTTTGCAAATTGACCCCTATGTTTTCCGATTTTACGAATTGAATTATTTTGCTTCTAAAAAAATATAAAAAAACCGCCTGTCATATAAAAAGACCGCTTTACCCCCAATTTTGATAATAATTGACTTTGATAATTTTGCAAATTGACCCCTATATTTTGCGATTTTACGAAATGAAATATTTTTCTTCAAAAAAAATATAAAAAAAACCGCCTCTAATATAAAAAGACCGCTTTACCCCAAATTTTGATAATAATTGACTTTGACAATTTTGCAAATTGACCCCTATGTTTTCCGATTTTACGAATTGAATTATTTTGCTTCTAAAAAAATATAAAAATACTGCCTATAATATAAAAAGAAAGCTTTTCCCTCAATTTTGATAATAATTGACTTTGACAATTTTGCAAATTGACCCCTATATTTTGCGATTTTACGAATTGAATTATTTTGCTTCTAAAAAAATATAAAAAAACCGCCTGTCATATAAAAAGACCGCTTTACCCCCAATTTTGATAATAATTGACTTTGACAATTTTGCAAATTGACCCCTATATTTTACGATTTTACGAATTGAATTATTTTGCTTCTAAAAAATATAAAAAACCCGTCTGTCATAAAGAAAGACCGCTTTACCCCAAATTTTGATAACAATTGACTTTGATAATTTTGCAAATTGACCCCTATATTTTGCAATTTTACGAATTGAATTATTTTGCTTCTAAAAAATATAAAAAAATCGCCTGTCATATAAAAAGACCGCTTTACCCCAAATTTTGATAATAATTGACTTTGACAATTTTGCAAATTGACCCCTATGTTTTCCGATTTTACGAATTGAATTATTTTGCTTCTAAAAAAATATAAAAAAACCGCCTGTCATATAAAAAGACCGCTTTACCCCCAATTTTGATAATAATTGACTTTGATAATTTTGCAAATTGACCCCTATATTTTGCGATTTTACGAATTGAATTATTTTGCTTCTAAAAAAATATAAAAAAACCGCCTGTCATATAAAAAGACGGCTTTACACCCAATTTTGATAATAATTGACTTTGACAATTTTGCAAATTGACCCCTATATTTTGCGATTTTACGAATTGAATTATTTTGCTTCTAAAAAAATATAAAAAAACCGCCTGTCATATAAAAAGACCGCTTTACCCCCAATTTTGATAATAATTGACTTTGAAAATTTTGAAAAATGACCCCCATATTTTGCGATTTTACGGATTGAATTATTTTGCCTCAAAAAAAATATAAAAAAACCGCCTGTCATATAAAAAGACCGCTTTACCCCCAATTTTGATAATATGTTTT
Source organism: Penstemon davidsonii (assembly GCA_034814905.1). Lineage (NCBI taxonomy): Eukaryota > Viridiplantae > Streptophyta > Magnoliopsida > Lamiales > Plantaginaceae > Penstemon > Penstemon davidsonii. The sequence continues at coordinate 29,649,564 of JAYDYQ010002533.1, read as the reverse complement.
CTGAACTTACGTATTTGAATTATTTTGACAGGCGGTTTTTTTATATGACAGACAGTTTTTTTATATTTTTTTAGGAACATAATAATTCAATGCGTAAAGCGCAAAATATAGGGGTCAATTTTCAAAATTTTCAAAGTCAATTATTATCAAAATTGGGGATAAAGCGGTCTTTTTATATGACAGGTGGTTTTTTTATATTTTTTAGAAGCAAAATAATTCAATTCGTAAAATTGCATTTTATAGGGGTCAATTTACAAAATTGTCAAAGTCAATTATTATCAAAATTAGGGGTAAAGTTATCTTTTTATATGAAAGACGGTTTTTTTATATTTTTTTAGAAGCAAAATAATTCAATTCGTAAAATCGCAAAATATAGGGGTCAATTTGCAAAATTGTCAAAGTCAATTATTATAAAAAATTGGGGGTAAATCGGTCTTTTTATATGACAGGCGGTTTTTTTATATTTTTTTAAAAGCAAAATAATTCAATTCGTAAAATCGAAAACCATAGGGGTCAATTTGCAAAATTGTCAAAGTCAATTATTATCAAAATTCGGGGTAAAGCGGTCTTTTTATATGACAGGCGGTTTTTTTTATATTTTTTTAGAAGCAAAATAATTCAATTCGTAAAATCTCAAAATATAGGGGTCAATTTGCAAAATTGTCAAAGTCAATTATTATCAAAATTGGGGGTAAAGCGGTCTTTTTATATGACAGGCGGTTTTTTTATATTTCTTTAGAAGCAAAATAATTCAAATCGTAAAATCGCAAAATATAGGGGTCAATTTCCAAAATTGTCAAAGTCAATTATTATCAAAATTGGGGATAAAGCGATCTTTTTATATGACAGGTGGTTTTTTAATATTTTTTTAGAAGCAAAATAATTCAATTCGTAAAATCGCATTATATAGGGGTCAATTTGCAAAATTGTCAAAGTCAATTATTATCAAAATTGGGGGTAAATCGGTCTTTTTATATGACAGACGGTTTTTTTTTATATTTTTTTAGAAGCAAAATAATTCAATTCGTAAAATCGCAAAATATAGGGGTCAATTTGCAAAATTGTCAAAGTCAATTATTATCAAAATTGGGGGTAAATCAGTCTTTTTATATGATAGGCGGTTTTTTTATATTTTTTTAGAAGCAAAATAATTCAATTCGTAAAATCGAAAAACATAGGGGTCAATTTGCAAAATTGTCAAAGTTAATTATTATCAAAATTGGGGGTAAAGCGGTCTTTTTATATGACATGCGGTTTTTTTTATATTTTTTTAGAAGCAAAATAATTCAATTCGTAAAATCTCAAAATATAGGGGTCAATTTGCAAAATTGTCAAAGTCAATTATTATCAAAATTGGGGATAAAGCGGTCTTTTTATATGACAGGCGGTTTTTTTATATTTTTTTAGAAGCAAAATAATTCAATTCGTAAAATCGCAAAATATATGGGTCAATTTGCAAAATTGTCAAAGTCAATTATTATCAAAATTGGGGGTAAAGCGGTCTTTTTATATGACATGCGAGTTTTTTATATTTTTTTAGAAGCAAAATAATTCAATTCGTAGAATCGCAAAATATAGGGGTCAATTTGCAAAATTGTCAAAGTCAATTACTATCAAAATTTGGGGTAAAGTATGACAGGCGATTTTTTTATATTTTTTTAAAAGCAAAATAATTCAATTCGTAAATCGAAAACCATAGGGGTCAATTTGCAAAATTGTCAAAGTCAATTATTATCAAAATTGGGGGTAAAGCGGTCTTTTTATATGACAGGCGGTTTTTTTATATTTTTTTAGAAGCAAAATAATTCAATTCGTAAAATCTCAAAATATAGGGGTCAATTTGCAAAATTGTCAAAGTCAATTATTATCAAAATTGGGGGTAAAGCGGTCTTTTTATATGACAGGTGGTTTTTTTTATTTTTTTAGAAGAAAAATAAGTGAAAGGGTAATTTAGGTATATTGTAATTTAATTAAAGTCAATAGTTACAAATTCATTTTGACCAAGTTACCTAATCAACGACCCAGATCAATCTGAGCCTAATGAATGACATGATGAGGCTTCCCGCATGTGAGGTCGTAATTCACATGCCCGCACCCTAGAAAAATCCTAATCTATTATGTCAAACCTTTTTACTTTAATATTGGCGGTATGTTGTCAAACTCCATCCTAAAGAGATTGATAACTAACTTAAAATTAATGAAAGCAATAAATAATTTTAACTAATTCTTTAGTCTAAAATAATGTTTCTAAGTAAAGAATCTGAAGGTACCTCACTGAATATAGAATTGAAGTTGAAATGGTTAAGCAATTAATTTTCACTTATTGATAAGCCATTATGTATATTACTAATTTAGATTCCATTAGTTTTTAATCCAACCGAAATCGAATTATGGCAATATCTGCACCATGGCTGCTGCGTGGGTAATTTGTGTAGGAACGTTGAGAATTGAATTGTCCACATGCCAAATTTTAATGCAATCTCCACTATCTATTAAATGAGTCCAATGTTTAAAGGTAATTGAAGATTGACCAACAACACTTTGTTTTATTCTTAATATTCAATTCAATACCATTTCGTTTTCTTTTGCTTTTCAATTTTGAAAGTAATAACATAAATTTTTAATAATTGTTCTTCTTCCCAACAAAAAAAGGAACATCTAAGATTAATGTTCCTCCAAAAAGTAGAAACAAAACAAAACAAAAAAACTTATTTCTCTTCTCTATGAAAAGCAGCAGCAGAAGCCAAAAGAAATTTGGCTGGTGGTAAAAGTGCAACAGCCCCTCTCTCAGAATCACAGTATTTCTTATATATCCCCTTTAACTTCTGCTCCTCTACCCCAGAATGATAACTAACCAGCAACTTAGCACAATCCCTGATGATCGGAAAAAAAAAAATCGATTAAAAAACACGTATTATTAATTAATATACGCAAATTAAAGAATTTAAAAAGGTTCAAGAATCACTTACATAATCTGCACTTCTGAGAAACCAGTGTACTTCTTAAGCGTCTCGTTCCAAAAAGGCGTCGTATTGAAGGTGCACCTAGCTGCGTAAACCGCAGCAGCAGCAATCATCGAGGGACAGTACGTAATCGTCGCATAATTCATCATTCCAAGCTCAGCCAAGAAATAAACCATGTTTTCAACCTATACCCAATATTTTAATTTGGTTAAGTATTTTACATATAAATAAATTTCAAGAAATTGGGAAGATGGGCTATTAGTATTTGCACTTACATTTGAATCAGTCATGGAGGCTTTTATGAAGCGAACGAGGAAAACGTAAGGAGTCGGGACAGTTAAGTACCATTCCAATGCTCCTAAGATTTTCTTCTCCATAACCAAGATTTGCTCACTAAAGTACGTTCTATCAGAGATGCAAACTAACTCATTCACCTAAAGATTAAAAAAAATGCAATTTGTCAATACTTAGCTTGAATATTGGAAAATTATTAGAAAAGAAGTTAAGTTTATGAACTTCACCTCAGGTGCCCAAATTTCTTCATATTTGGAAGCTATAAGCATTGCACTAATGCCAATCAACTGTAGTTCTCTCCTTGATGTAGTCTTGATTGCAAGGTATCGATCGACAATGTTGATTGTAAGATAAAAGGTTTCTTGAGAGAGTTCGAATTTGTGGTGAACTTGAACCAACCAATCGATTAGAATTGCTCTCATTTTCTCGTTTAATTCGGGTTGTGAGTCCATGTAGTCGTGTGGCCTATTCTCATTCTGCATCACACATAAAAAAAGTAGAAACTTTTATTCACCAAACTAGACATGAAAAAAGACAAATTGTAGTACTAGGATGTAAACTTATATTATATACCTCAACTGATTGGTAAAACTGGTACATTTCTTCGACATATTCGACTACTGCCAAGTCGTTATTCACGTCGGGTTCATCGATGTCGATTACTTGCTCTTTCTCTTTATATTTCAGCCCACAAGCAGCCTATAGATTGAACAATAAAACATACTTAAAAAAATTGATTTTTTTTTTTTTTTTGTAATATCCCATTTAATATTAATAAACAAGACAGACAAAGATTGAATATTGACCTTGCTTCTAGCAGTGAGAGTTGAAGTAAGAGTTGGGGCTTTCTTTTTCGACGAAATTTCTTCCTTCTTATGTGGAACTTCATTAGTATCAGGACTGATTTCTATAATCTCCTCTGGCTTAGGTTTAGAAGCAACTTTCTTTTTGGCGGGCCCACGGGCTCGTTTATCCGGGAGTCCATCAACGACAATGGCTGCCTTTGCGTTTACTGCCAAGGAATCCTATAATCAAACCATAATTGATTCTTGTCAATATATGAACAACAACAAAAAGAGCCAAAAATTAAACAATATTACAATTTCAAGAAATTGACCTTGTTATTTGCAGCCTTTGCATTGGCAAGTAACTGAGCACAAAAGCCCCTAAAAATACCCAAAAATACATGATCAAACACAACTATATTAACCAACTTATACCAAGATAACATTTTTATCATTCATTTTATACATAATTAAAAATGAGATATTTCTCGAACTACCTCGTGACAGGTCGAGTGACATTAGGAAGTGTAACGAGATTGCCAATGTCACCTAATGCTCGACGATTCTTATTCTCTGCTGCACCATTTTTCTGCTTAATAGCCACAGGGACTACTGCATCTCCTGTAAAATAAAATAAATGAAAATTAGATCCCCAAAATCCCAATAAGAAATATTGAAAACACAGGAAAAAGATTATCTTGGTAATAAATCTTAAATTGTAAAAATAAGCCCTTAATAAAAAGATTCGAGTGGACTTCTGTATATTAAAAAATGGCAAGACAAACCTAGAAACTAGAACACAGTAAAAATTCATACCAAGAATTATAAGCACAAAAAAAAAAAAAAAAAAAAAATCTAGATCCAGATATAAATATGATCGAATAAAATGAATCTCGAATTCGTAGATTAAACAGCGCTTAATAGTTTCTGAGAAAACACCCTAAAATATTCAAGAAAGGGAATAAAAACAAAATATTAATAATAATCAGCGGAGTTCATACAAAAATATCCACAACATTAATAAATGAATGGATAGAAATTAAAAAGCCCACCATTAATCAGAGAATACACACTGAATAGACAAAAAATAGAGTTTTTTTAGTACCTCTGTTCTGCTGTTGAACTACATTTCTTGAACCCATTATCGTAAATGTGACAAAAATTTTCAAATCCCCTCTTCGTTTTTTTATCTTTTCCCTTTTTTCTACTCGCTCTCTCACGAAAGAGGTTTCAGAGAAAAATCATATGGAATTTGTGAAATGAGAAGTGACGCCTTTTTCTATGCTACAGAACGCGGCGATTCTCTCCAACGGTCTTTTATTTTTTTTGAATTTGTATCCGTTGGATTAAGGTCGATCTGACAGTCTGGATTGTTTCTAAATATGCCTAATTTTTGTCGCTTTTTAGCCTGTAGAAATTACCGTTGTGGTATAATTTTAGGGGTAAATATTGTATTAGTAAGATTGTAATTACAAGTACATTTTTGGTTGATAAGACCCAAAAAAGAAAAATAAAAATACAGTAATTAAATTTCTCTAGCATCCAAATCATCCCATTTTAAGCTACTTTTTAATTTTAAATGAATTCAACTAATTTCAAATTTCAATCCAGATAAGACAGATTTTTTACATTAAAAAATAATGAAATTAAGACATTAAGTTTGATATTACATCAATTTAGAGTCTAAACTTTACCATAATAACATTCTAAACTTTATACTTTATGGAGTTAGTAATTTTGGTATACATGATTACTTATTAACTATTATGGTCAATGCCTCTATTTAAATTCTTATATCAAACACACATCAATTCAATTTATATTATCAACAAGTGATTTGTTTAGTGGAAGGGACTAGTCACTACAAAGTAGCGAACCCAAGTTCAAATCCCTGTTGGGAGAAGTTCCAACTTATTGTGTCTGACGCACCTCGAAATGGACCCTTGAAAAACTAAAAAAAATATTCAATTTATATTTCCAAGTCCACTATAAAAGCAAAAATGTTGACTTGTTTCCCTTCTTCATTAACTATTGGGTTATTTGTGCGCGAGAGATAATTGAGGGGAGAAAAGATATAATGAAAATGACAATGCCAGTTATTACAATAGTTTAACATTCTCATTCGAGTTGATCATTTCGTGCGAACTGAGATTATCTCCAGTGAGGACCTTCACCCCTTCCCCTCTTCCTTCCTCTTTTCATAGTCATATCCACGGTTATATTGTTTTTAATCCATAAATCGTATTTAATTCAATGTATTTAATTTCAATTAATCGTTTTTAAGTACGTTATTATAAATTAATACAAATTAAAGTTAAATTCGCAAACTTTAAAATAATAGATAAATTAAATTTTATTACAATGTTATTAAATTTAAAACATTAATGTAATAGATTAATGTTAAGTTTATTAAATAAAAGTTACAAATATAAAAGTAATAAAATTAAATTAATGTTAAGATTTTTTTTAAAAAAAAAAATAATAATAATTTTTATTATAAAATAAATGAATTAAATAAAAAAAAAAAAGGTAGGTGGCCGACAAGTGTCGGCCTCCTGCTCACCGACCGCGGTGGCTGGCTCGGTCCAGCCACCCACCCCTCCATGACTGCACCACCCAACGCCACACCCCTTTCCCCCTCATCAATGGAGATGTCCTCCAATTCTCCCCTCTCTCACCCACTTCTCATCCCCTTCAATCGGTGGAGATGGCCTGAACCTAATAGTTTCCAGGTTTTTTTTTAATCAAATTGATATGGTTCCATTATGGTTTAACTAGACATTTTACCCAAAGAAATAATATGTTTTGAAAAATGAAATTTGAAGCACTTATCATCTTGACCTGGTGCGGAAGACAATTGGGTGGGGGTAGAAATCCTGAATTTGAAATATTGATACTTAATGTCCTATATTTCTCAAAAATACCCTCTCACATAAAGTAATGATTTAACAACACTAACTCACAATCACTACTTTAAAGGACATCTATGTAAAAATTCCATATTTTTAACTTTTACCTAAAACTCCGCGCCAAAATTAAAAGGATAGGAAAAAAAAAAGGACGGAGGGAGTATTATATATTGATGAGATTTTTACTAGTGGCGGGTATAAATTAATGACATTTTTAGTTGTGTCAGATAAATCAACTGAATACAAAATATTTGAATGAGATGAGAACTCAGAGACTTTCTTCCCATTCCTTCATTCAAAACTTCACCTTTTACTAGCACCATAGAAACAACACCATCGGAGGCAAAATTAGTCAAAGATCGAAAAGTTTCCCAAAAATCCGAAAGAGCCGCAAGCAATTACAATGCAAGAACCTCATCATCAAGCTTTGTACATGTACCAACTAATTGATCAACGGTAACTCATTCAATTAATAGGCCACTAAACCACCATTTTTATACTTCAAATGCATCATTTTTATACTTCAAATTGTTCAAGTTTTGCTCACAAACTATTTGCATCATTCATATTGCATATGTGATTATATACGTTATCATCAACAAATTATCGAATGAACCCACAAACTTGGTCATGCTCAACAGTCCAAGCTTAATATGATTTTAATTCTAATTTTTCTTTTGCAAAAATAAGAAGGTGCATAGACTTTACAAACAAAATATCTTTCATTTTGTTTCACCATATATGATAATTTGCTTCATTTAAATGAACCATTTAGTTCATACTCCCCTCAATTGTTCAATCAAACCAATAAGGATAATAATCAAAACTCTTGATACCACTCTGTTGAGAAAGAAGTGATAGTTCACAAAGAACATAACAAATAAAATATTTCTCCCTTAATTGAACCAATATGGAAATGCTGTAAATTAATCAACAAAACACCCAATCAATATGCGTCAAAAAATAAAGTGCAATAACACAATCGACACAAAGATTTTACGTGGAAAACCTCTCCATATCAAAGAGGAAAAAAATCACGGGAACCTCAGAAATCAACAAGACAACAAGTATAAGTACAAGTGGACAATACAACCCCAAATATGTACAAACCTCCACCCAACACTTACACGAAAGATTACAAATAAAGAACAAAACTAGAGATAAAACTCACACTTTTTCATAAACTTCTAGTGGATGCCGATACACTTACATGCACCAAAACAACAATTCGAATGGTCAAGATGTAGGATCATATGTGTAGAACTTTCAGTTAAAATTTGACGATGATCCAACAATGGATAAAGTCAGAATGGTTGAAAAACTGAAGTTATTGTGTGTAGAGCCGAAAATTTGCCTCACTAAAGTGTCTTTCTCTTTTCTATTTGTGTGGTAAAAATGTGTTATACTTACTTGTAAAATAATCCTAACATGTAAGACTAACAATGAGGTTGATTTTAATTCGAATTTCGTCCGATTTATTAGATTTAATCCGATTAAAGATTCGATAGACTGATTTGATTAAGACGACCTGTAATCCAAAATAAACGGAGCTAATATGGTTTAATCTGATTCTATCCGTTGAAAATCTAAACTAAAAACAAAGAAATTGTTGTCAATTAAATTTCTAAGTTAATGATAAGATAAAAAAAAAAAAAGATTAGCTATACAAATGAATTGGGCCTTTCTTCTTCTATTATAATATGTGCAACGTACTGGATTACTCAACTTATTGGGTTTTAAATAATAGTCATCATAAACACGTGTTTTCGCGTACATTAGTTTTTTTAAATACAAAAAGTAAGGATTATTTTATTAATAAATGTAATGGCATAATGAGAGAAGTGGAGGAGTTTTGTGTTTTTGATAAATGGAGGAGTTACAAAGCTACATAATTAAATAAACTTAAATATTAAGGGTAAAATGAGAAAGTCAAAAAAATGATGTTATTCTTTTTTGGCTTTCTCATTTTGTATTCAAATTATTCGACATATTCTAATGAAAGAATCAAACAGATTAGACTTATTTTCAGTTATTTACCATTTGTTTTTTCTTCTTTCTTCATATTCTCTGAATAATTTATTTGGCTTCTCTACATAATGTTCTTATATTTTAAAGGTATCATCTTCTACTATTTAGATTTTGAACCACCAATCAATCTATAATCTATCAAATTCTCCGAAGTAGAACCTAAATTTTGAAGATATTAACGGATCCGGAATTTGGTGGACTCGAATCTAATTTCAATTTTCAAGAAATATGAGTGGGTTCGGAATGAATTCGGGCGTAGCTTACAAAAGTCAGATTCGAATTCGGGTGGATCTTTATCCAGTCTGAATCTGATTCACGGATAGACCTACCAATATGTCCTTATATATTTTGGCCAAGAATGAGTTAAATGAATACAAACAGGCTACCGAAAATTGGATATTTTTTCACATAGAAAGGGACTCATAAGTCATAACCCAGTATTATACTCTGCGAAATTACAATGCCCAACTATTGGTCTCAATTCAATTAATTTATGAAATTTTAAGCAAGAGAAAAACTACAATGGTAAATCTTAATCTAACCCAACAATATTCAAGCTCTAACTTTTTTTTTTTTTTTTTGAGAATCAATATTCAAACTCTAACTGAATATATTGTGTTATACCATGTTATTGAGCAATCTATGTACCAAATATTATTCTTGTTATAGGACTCACAATATATTTTCATAAAATGAAACTAATAACAAATATCTTGTGATATAGTGAATAGGCTAATATCCTACCTATGAAGTAACCTACACAACCCTGAGAATCTCAACATAAATCTCCAAGTAATTTTGATAATACAATAATTTTTTCTTGATCTACAATTAATCCACTTTTCTTAATTATCGAAATGTAAAATGGGTAGACTGTCGATGTCCACTTAATACGGTTTTGAGAAACTTTTTGTCGGCAGCTTAATAAATTTCGAAGCATCATTTTCGAATTAGTTTAGATACTTTTATCAAGTGATAAATGATGATTGCTTAAATTGCAAATAAAGCAAATCTCACGGGAGACTAAAACCAGATTAACTATGGTCAAAGTTTAACTAGGGTTGAAATTCGGGTTTTTTGCACTTTGCACCCCCGAAACATGGGAAATAGGCACTTTGCACCCTCGAAACTTAGATTTAGCACTTTGCACCCTCAAAATATGAAAAATGCAGCACTTTGCACCCTCTTTTATTTTCAGGCAAAAACTCAAGGGCAAAATAGGTAATTCAATTATAAATCTTTGGCACTTTGCACCCCCAAAACTTGAGAAATTGGCACTTTGCACCCCCGAAATAAAATTAACAATTAACACCCTCAAATTAAAAATAAATCAGCAACTTGCACCCCCAAAACACAATAAATGGGCATTTTGCACCCCGAAACACAAAATTAACACTTAACACCCTCAAATTAAAAAAAAAACTCAAACTCCTCGTGTTTTCCGAAAAAGTTGACCATCAGGGTGAAAAAAATCTGAACTACCTAGCAAATTGAATGTTTTTTTTTTTCAAAAAAAAAAAAATTAGCAAATTGATTGTTGGATGGAACTTTGTCGTCTAACTGAAAAACACATCCATGGATTTGGTAATAGGATCTCAGAATCCGACGAGATTTGAGAAATTAATTAGAAGATTAAGATATGAGAAGAAAACAAAAAACAAAAACAAAAATTGATGGAAAATTCATAATCACTTTCATAGAAATTGGGTGAAAGACTTTTCTCTATTAATTAAGAAAAAAATGTTGACTTTTAATTTCTTTCAGTATCGAAAGAACTTATTTAAAAGATTTTAATCTCTTGAAGTATAAAATCGTGAGGACAAAAGAACAAATTACATAATTAAAATATGAGGTTTGAAATTCGAATAGTATAATTGTTTGTTGTTTAAAATATAATGTGATTATAATTGAAAGAATTGAAATCATAATAACGTGATATATTTGATCGTTTCAATAATAGCAATTATTGTGACATGTAATTTGCAAAATTTAAGGAAAAAAAATGAATTACCTATTTTGCCTAAGATTTTTTTTACCCTGATGGTCAACTTTGTCGGAAAAAACTAGGGGTTTGAGTTTTTTTTTTTATTTGAGGGTGTTAAGTGTTAATTTTGTGTTTCGGGGTGCAAAATGCCCATTTATTGTGTTTCGGGGGTGCAAGTTGCTGATTTATTTTTAATTCGAGGGTGTTAATTGTTAATTTTATTTCGGGGGTGCAAAGTGCCAAATATTTATAATTGAATTACCTATTTTGCCCTTGAGTTTTTGCCTAAAAATAAAAGAGGGTGCAAAGTGCTGCATTTTTCATATTTCGAGGGTGCAAAGTGCTAAATCTAAGTTTCGGGGGTGCAAAGTGCCTATTTCCTATGTTTCGGGGGTGCAAAGTGCAAAAAACCCTTGAAATTCATTTGATATACATCCATGTGACCATGTGATTTAGACTTTTTTATTTTTTATTTTTTATTTTTCTCTTCTTATTAATTACTACATTTTATGTATTTGGGGGGGGGGTGGGGGGGGGGGGGGGTGGGGGGGGGGGGGGGTGGGGGGGGGGGGGGGTGGGGGGGGGGGGGGGTGGGGGGGGGGGGGGGTGGGGGGGGGGGGGGGTGGGGGGGGGGGGGGGTGGGGGGGGGGGGGGGTGGGGGGGGGGGGGGGTGGGGGGGGGGGGGGGTGGGGGGGGGGGGGGGTGGGGGGGGGGGGGGGTGGGGGGGGGGGGGGGTGGGGGGGGGGGGGGGTGGGGGGGGGGGGGGGTGGGGGGGGGGGGGGGTGGGGGGGGGGGGGGGTGGGGGGGGGGGGGGGTGGGGGGGGGGGGGGGTGGGGGGGGGGGGGGGTGGGGGGGGGGGGGGGTGGGGGGGGGGGGGGGTGGGGGGGGGGGGGGGTGGGGGGGGGGGGGGGTGGGGGGGGGGGGGGGTGGGGGGGGGGGGGGGGGGGGGGGGGGGGGGGGGGGGGGGGGGGGGGGGGGGGGGGGGGGGGGGGGGGGGGGGGGGGGGGTGGGGGGGGGTGACTTAATCTTTATGAGCTACTTTCACAAAGCCGTCAGGTACCTTGGCCAATGATTTCACCAGAATTAATTTTCTCACAGAAATCCATAGGAGAATTTCCCAACCTATCAAGTCGGGTCAATGGATCCTTTGTTGATGATATGAACCTGCATACGAGTTCCTCTATACCCAACGTGAATCCACAGAGACTTTCTGGCGATCTCCAGTCAGTCGGAATTCACATCTAAGTATAGACGTTCTCAGCACCAGATAAACCCTATCACCTCAAGTGTTTGGGGATCATTCCTCGTATACTGTTGTAAATTGGAATAACTTCAACTCCGATATGCGACTACCGCTTCCATGATGAGTTATTTCCTAATTGGGGTATTCAGTGCACTTGCCATCCCAGCAAGCCACCCACTTATGTGTATCGACTATCCAGTCACGCTCGTGGACCCCAGCGTCCTCCAGTTCATCGGAGTATACACATTAGTGAGAGTCTAACCGAATCCAACGATGTCCCATCTCGATTGGATTCTACGACTCTTGAATATGTTCTAGATCACGGCCTTGGAGATCAGTCCACGGGTTGTCCCATAGCCCTGTGATCTAAGGACTTATATCCTTATGCGTAGATAATTATTACATAAGATAAAGTTGACCATATAATAAAGATGCATTTATTAATCTAAATTGAATAGTTCCTTTATTTATTACAATAAATGGCAGCCATACAGTTGGCTTGCCGGACACTATTCTATCAATCTCCCACTTGTCCTAAAGCCAACTTTCTATGTTCTTGAGTCCCATCTTTATCAGATGTTTCTCGTATGCCTTTTGAGGCAGTGGCTTCGTAAGCGGGGTCCGCGATATTATCTTCTGAGTCGACACGTTCCATCTTAATGTCTCCTCTACCAATGATATCCCTTATCAAATGGTATCGTCGAAGTACGTGCTTGGATTTCTGATGAGATCTCGGCTCCTTTGCTTGCGCTATTGCTCCATTATTATCACAGAAGATAGTAATGGGCTCAGCAATGCTAGGTATCACATCCAATTCCTGGATGAAGTTTTTCATCCAAAACCCTTCCCTTGCGGCTTCACACGCTGCCATGTAAACTGCTTCGGAGGTTGAATCTACGGTAGCAACTTGCTTGGAGCTTTTCCATCTTACCGCACCACCGGTGAGGCAAAAATCCGTATCCAGATGTTGACTTGAAATCGTCTACATCACATTGGAAGCTCGAATCTGTAAAGCCTTCCAATTTCAATTCTCCTCCACCGTATACCAAGAACAATTCCTTAGTCCTTCTCAGGTACTTTAGAATTGCCTTTACGGCTATCCAGTGCTGCTCTCCTGGATCAGACTGATAGCGACTCGTAACGCTTAATGCGTACGCCACGTCTGGTCTAGTACATAGCATACCATACATTATGCTTCCAATAGCGGAGGCATATGGTATTTGAGACATATTGTTTCTCTCTTCAGGCGTCTTTGGGGCCATAGACTTAGAGAGTGCAATACCATGTCTCATTGGAAGTAATCCTCTCTTGGATTCTTCCATACGGAATCTCTTCAGTATTTTATCTATGTACTGTGATTGGGAGAGGCCCAGCAGTCCTTTTGATCTATCTCGGTAGATCCTTATACCCAGTACAAAAGGATGCTTCTCCCAAATCCTTCATTGAGAATTGTGTAGACAACCATGTTTTCGTTTCGGATAACACCTTTATATTGTTTCCAATGAGAAGGATGTCATCAACGTAAAGCACCAAAAAATTCAACTGTACTCCCACTGATCTTCTTGTACACGCAAGGTTCGAACACGTTTTTGATGAATCCATACGTTTGGATTGTTTCATCGAAACGGATGTTCCAACTTCGGGAAGCTTGCTTTAGTCCATAAATGGACCTCTGGAGTTTACACACCTTGTGCTCATCTCCTTTGGATGCATATCCTTTTGGTTGCTCCATGTAGATCTCCTTATCAATGTCTCCATTGAGGAAGGCGGTCTTCACATCCATCTGCCATATCTCGTAGTTATACCACGCAGCTATGGCTAGCAAGATTCGAATGGATTTAGGCATTGCGACGGGCGAGAAGGTTTCCTCAAAGTCAATTCCTGGTCTTTGAGTGTATCCTTTTGCCACTAGTCGCCGCCTTCTAGGTTATTACCTCTCCGTTCACTCCTAGCTTTCGCTTATAGATCCACTTGCAACCCACGGGAGTCACTCCCACTGGTGGATCTACCAAGGTCCAGACCTTGTTTGAGTGCATGGAGTCCAATTCGGATTCCATGGCTTCGCGCCACTTTCCCGAATCTATGTCCAACATAGCTTCATCGTAAGTCCTTGGGTCGGTTAGAGACTGTCCAGTCTCATGCAGCAGACCGTAGTACCTTTCGGGTTCTCTACGTTGTCTTTCTGACCTACGAAGTATTGGTGTACTTACTGGTGCACTTTCATGCTCTTGTTCTCCCACTGCCTGTGGTGATGGGTCAGCTTGTTCGACCTCTCTTCGGCCTTTTCAGCTTCAGTGACCTCATCTAGTTCTATGTTATGTTCTTTCTTGTCCACCAAGAAATCCTTCTCTAAGAAGTGTGCGTTCCTTGAGACAAACGTAGTTTGTCTCGTAGGATCATAGAACTCGTATCCTATTGAGTTTTCTGGATACCCCACGAATTTGCACAAAGTGGATTTTGTTTCCAATTTATCTCCCACTAGCTTTTTGACGTAAGCGGGAGATCCCCATATGCGCATGAATGCGTATGAGGGTGCCTTGCCAAACCATAATTCGTATGGTGTCTTTTGTACGGATTTAGAAGGTACCATATTTAGTATCTTCGTTGCCGTGAGGAGGGCATGTCCCCAAAATGAAAGAGGAAGGTCAGTGGCACTCATCATGGATCGAACCATGTCCATCAAGGTTCGATTCCTTCTCTCAGCTACTCCATTTAATTGTGGTGTAGCAGGAGGAGTCCACTGAGATAATATTCCATGCTCTACAAGATAATTCAGAAATTCGTTACTAAGAAATTCTCCACCTCGGTCAGAACGAAGAGCCCTTTAGCGTATGCCAAAGTTGTTTTTCTACTCCCATCTTGAATTCTTTGAATCGTTCAAGGGCTTCAGCCTTGTTTTCCAGCAAGAACACATACCCATAACGACTATAGTCGTCAGTGAAGGTGATGAAGTAGTCATAGCCCCCTCGGGCGCTTTTTCTTAGTGGTCCACATACGTCAGTATGTATCAAGTCCAATGTTTGCTTGGTTCGCTCAGGGTTTCCTTTAAATGGCAACTTAGCCATTTTACCCTTAAGACATGGTTCACATGTTGGCATTTCATCAATGTGCTTGATTTCAAGCGCGCCAGATGATGCCAACTTTTGAATCCTTGACTTGGATATATGTCCAAGTCGAGCGTGCCATAATTGGGCAGATATTTCATTATCTTGTTTTCTTTTGTTTTGTTGTACGTGCATAACTAATTTAGGTGGTTCTATGGTATATAGTCCATCTCTTAATGTACCAGTGAAAAACAAATGATCATTCATAAATAATGAAAAGGAACCTTTATTTATAGAAAAATTAAAACCTTCATTATCTAAAACAGGAATGGAAATAATGTTTTTCACTAAGCCAGGTACATAAAGAACGTTCCTAAGGACTAACTTATTACCACCTAAATCTAACTCCACTTCGCCTATGGCCTCGGCAGCAGCTCTAGCTCCATTGCCAAATCGTAGGATCCAATCCCCAGGCCTAAGTGGCCTTGTTGCTCCCATCACCTGTAAATCATTACAAAGATGAGAACCACAAGCAGTGTCCAACACCCAAGATGCACAGTTAATTGATAAATTAACTTCAACAAGGAATATACCTTTCGAGTTCTCCAAGAACTCTACTTTGATCCTCTCCCTTGACCTTGTGCAGTAAGGAGCTCTGGTTTCCATTTGTCTCGACTTTGATTGCCGCCCAGTCCTTTCGCCAACCCCTGCTTTCTTTCCAAAAGAAGCTTCATGTTCCTCGAGCATTTGTCGCAAGACGTGTACAGTAATCTCTCGCCTTTGGAGATTCAAGTCCGCGACAAAACTGTCATATGATCTAGGAAGAGATTGTAGGATTATATCCACGCGAAAGTCATTGTCCATCACGACACCCATATCATCGAGTTCAGAAAGAAGTCGAATCATCTTGTGTACGTGGATTCCGACAGGAGTTTCTCTTCTCTTTCTTGCTTGCAAGAGTTCTCTCGTTATCGCGAATCTGCGACGTCCATCTCTAATCCCATAAAGGAATTTGAGATTCGAGAGAATCTCTTTTGCGGATACCATATGCTCATGTTGTAACCGCAGATCAAGTGACATATATTCCAACATGTAATCACGAGCTAAGCTATCATCCAATTTCCATTTGGTGATGCTTTTTCGAAGCTCTTCGGGAACATCATGTGAAATATCAATGGGTGGAGGTACAGAAAAAACGTATGAAATGTTTTCAGCATCAAAAAGTCCATTCAAGTGGTGTGACCAGAAGTGCAGGTTTGGTCCAGTTAAAATGTTACTTTCAAGTGATGAGATGGACAAATCTCTAAGTGCTCTAAGCTCTTTAGTCATCATATCTATAAAAAGACGATAGAAGAAATAAATACGCGAATGATTAATTTTAAATGCACAATTTACAAACATGGTTTTTATTTGTAAATTACTCCCACTATTTTAATCAAAATCTTATGCCCCCACATAAGTTTCGGGAATATTAAAATATCCTAGCGGGCTCAAGGCCCAAATGCAATCTTCTAGTACCCACGACTCGTTGGCCATACTATTAGATCCACTTGGTGGGCGATCACGTCGCCGGTTAACCATCGTAGTTAACCCTTGAGTTCATTTAGCCTCGTTTTTCGTTATGGACCCACGACTCGTGAGACATCCATATTTACTAGCGTTAAATCATGTCCAATACTCGTGGAGAGAAATAGTTCAATCCTAGACGCCCCACGACTCGTGAGACAGCGCCTAGAACCTTGCTATCCCCTCCCTTGGCACTAAACTGTGCATCGAGGCAATAAACATATTATCTTCCTATAGCTGAGACATCGAGACATACATCAAAGAATAATAAGTAAACATACATCACCTAGACGCCCCACGACTCGTGAGACATCGAGATATATTCGTACAATATGCTTAAGACCTAGTAATTGGATAGGCTCGGACCATAGACACCATTCATATGCGCCCGTTATTCGATTTAATATTATAATTGAGTTTTAAAGTTCAATTGGAGGTTTTTCAATTTTCTTGTGCGAGGTCTCATCAGATTATGCTTTATCTTGTTTACGTTATCTATTCTAAGCATGCATGACATACATCAAAGAATAATAAGTAAACATACATCACCTAGCAGGATATGATTGATCGATTGCCCATCCTATGCGATCCATCACGAGCCTTGCGATGGATCAATTGGTCAGTCTAGGGTGGAAATTAAATGTCCTAACTATTACAATTTTCAAACCCATACATGCATGGGCCTTCTTGTAATATCCTCCTTGATTGGGCCTCCATGCAATGAATTGGGCCTCCATGTCCTCCAAGGTAATGGGCCTCCATGTGGATCTCCAAGTCTTCATGAGGTCTTCTCGGCTTCAAGCCTAAACTAAGTCTAACTTAAAATAGCCCTATTCTATTACATTTTAATTGCGCAAGCAAGGGGCACCAATCAGGCCCATTTAATTACAACCCATAAAATAAATAAACCAAATCTACACAGGGCTTAGGGGCAAAATCGACCAATCCACATATTCACTCAAGAACATGCATAAATTCACATAAGGGCATAAATGTAAATTTATCGGCTCCTTTAATTTTAATTCACAAAAATTATCCAAGTTAATTTAATTTTGAATTAATAATTAATCTCTAAGATTAATTAACTCTTACTTGAGTTCTAAGTAATCTAGAATTCTTATCTTGATTAAGTTGGTTAATTAAGATAGTTACAAATCTTCCAAGATTCCTATCTTGTCCAAAACTCTAAGTTTCCCAATTTACCAAATCTCCAAGATTCTCAAGATAATCCTATTTTGATTAGATTAGATAACTAAGGTAGTTCCCAAATCTTCCAAGATTCCTACCTTATCCAAAACTCCAAGTTTCCTAATCTCACAAATCTCCAAGATTTTTCAAACTTTCCAAAATAGGCAGAATTAGAGTCCAACCAAAAATCAGCCACGAAGTGGCCAATCGAAGACTGCCACGTGGACAGCACACGCGCAGCCACGAAGTCCGCGCGTGGGCTGCCCGTAGCAGCCGCTGCTGCGCGTGGCAGCGCACGGCAGCGCGCGGCTGCGCGTGACAGCGCACGGCAGGCAGCCCGTAGGCTGCTGTTGTGTGCCGCACGCGCTGCCAGCGTGCTGTTCGCACGCTGCCGTGGGCAGCAGCATGCGGTGGCCGCCCAGCCGCGGTGCGCTGCCGCGCACCGCCGCGTGCCACCGCGGTTGGATCCAATTAAAACAATTTCCCTTTTGTTTTTCTTGATTACTTTGATTTAATTAAAAACATATCTAATTAAATCCCAATCCAAAAATTAAAATTAACATGATAAAATTTTGAATCAAAATTTTTCTATTAACTCCAAGTTAATTAGATCTACGTTCTAAAACATGCAAAGTAAAAGAACTAGCCACACATAAATCAAACATATGATTTAAAAAACACAGAATTTGCAAATTCATATATATACAAAGCCAGAGTTGGCTCTGATACCACAGTTGGGATTCGGTAAGATAAACAGCCCTTAGCACAGTGGAAAATAAAAAATTTAAGGACCTCTTACGGAATCTTGCCAGGATACTAAACTGGATGTATATATATGAATATAAAACGACAAGAATAATTAGATCCAAATTATACCTGTCTCCTAGCAAATCCAAGTAAGCAGCGAAGTCGTGCTTTTCTCCCTCGGTAGAAGTCGATCCAAACTTTGTTGTAGCGCCCCACGTGTTGCGCCTCTACGAGTTGATACACCACAATATCACGAAATATAATATATCCTAATCGGCTAGAACATAGGATATATTAATATCTAGGATTAGAGAACAAGATTGGAACGAGAACGAGATCGAAAAATTCTTCCAAAAGGAAGAAGAGGTTCGGCCGATCACAAGGGAGAGAGGGAGAGAATTTTCTTGACTTGGCTTTTTGGCTCTTAATTAGTGTATATGAGATATGACCTCAAGTCTCCTATTTATAGGAATCTCATAATCCTAACCCTCCTAGGATTAGGATTCCCAAGTCTTCTAATTCTTCTACATGGGCCATGGCCCTTTTAATTGGAAGACTAAGTCTTCTAATTAATTCATGGCCCATACTTCATAATTTAATTGGGTCTTTATTTAATTCCTAATTAAATAGCCCAATTAATTTATTTCTTTCTCATTTAATTAAATTAGACTCTAAGTCTATTTAATTAAATATTCCCTTTATTAATTAAATCCAATCTAATTAATTAACTCACAAATTAAATTCCAATTTAATTTATAATCTTGATCCAATTTCAATTGGATCAAGTTCGATCCAATTTGCATCGACCCAGTCGACCCAGTCGACTCGGTCGACCCAGTCACCCCAATCGACCCAGTCGATTTTGGTTGACTCAGTTGTTCTTCATTTCCTTGCTTTCGCTTCATGTGTATTGTGTATGCCCCCGTAGGTTCACCACATAATTGGCCGTGGGTTGTAATTAAATATTTATTTAATTACTCGAGCATTAAATACTCTAAATCAATCGAACACTCTGTCGATTGATCATTCCAAAATTAGCACCCCTGCTAATTTGGGAATTCTCCCACACTCCACGGTCGATGTCTGGCCACAAGCCCATGGAGCCCAATCACTGGTGAATTAATTCAGTGAACCTATTAATCATTTACAATTTCCATATACGCTATAATCTCTCCATCGATCGATCTCCCAGTCAATACTTAAGGGCATGGATTTTTCATCGGTTCCCTTTTAATTGGTTTTGACTTTATGCATTCTGATCTCGAAATAATTCTCTTTGACTTAATCTTTATGAGCTACTTTCATAAAGCCGTCAGATACCTTGGCCAAGGATTTCACCAGAATTAATTTCTCACAGAAATCCATAGGAGAATTTCCCAACCTATCAAGTCGGGTCAATGGATCCTTTGTTGATGATATGAACCTGCATACGAGTTCCTCTATACCCAACGTGAATCCACAGAGACTTTCTGGCGATCTCCAGTCAGTCGGAATTCACATCTAAGTATAGACGTTCTCGCACCAGATAAACCCTATCACCTCAAGTGTTTGGGGATCATTCCTCGTATACTGTTGTAAATTGGAATAACTTCAACTCCGATATGCGACTACCGCTTCCATGATGAGTTATTTCCTAATTGGGGTATTCAGTGCACTTGCCATCCCAGCAAGCCACCCACTTATGTGTATCGACTATCCCAGTCACGCTCGTGGACCCCAGCGTCCTCCAGTTCATCGGAGTATACACATTAGTGAGAGTCTAACCGAATCCAACGATGTCCCATCTCGATTGGATTCTACGACTCTTGAATATGTTCTAGATCACGGCCTTGGAGATCAGTCCACGGGTTGTCCCATAGCCCTGTGATCTAAGGACTTATATCCTTATGCGTAGATAATTATTACATAAGATAAAGTTGACCATATAATAAAGATGCATTTATTAATCTAAATTGAATAGTTCCTTTATTTATTACAATAAATGGCAGCCATACAGTTGGCTTGCCGGACACTATTCTATCAGGATGATCAGAGAGTAACATTAAATAAGCTAAAAGAAGGGGAGAGGGTTGCACACGTTTTTCTTATAAAAGATATTTTTTTAGGGGTCGTCGAATTGTGCGCTATGTGCGATTTAGCGCGCCACGTGTGCGCTAAGTGAATTGCGCGTGCGCATGGCGCATCGAAGAGCAGGGCATGCGCTATAGTGCATATCGTGTGCTTTGTGCGCTTTTTACTATATATATATATATCCAAGTTTTTCCTACTAGATATCCACTGATTCGAGAAGCTGTCAATAATATACAACCATGCAAATAAAAGTGCACATATATAATGACAAACAATAATATACATCAAACTAAACAGTATTGATATTAAATTCTGAAAACAAACCTCTTCTTCTCTGTTATCAAGAATCTATTTGATGCATAAAAATTCTTCGAAAATCTGAGACTCTTCTTCAATCTTATCAGTCAATGCTTCAGCATCCTCATAGCTGGATTTGATTTCTCTTTTGTTTTTACTTTCTCCACTCTCAACCCCACTTTTGTACTTGTCATCATCATCATCAACACCACTTTTTTCAACACCATCACCATTATTAGGCAAAAGCAACTCAATTTTACAAGTGAACAGTATCTCCGCAATTCGATCCCTTTTCAATTTGTAATCGTTAGGGAAATCACTTGCAGCAACCATGATTCCATTCTCAATTATATCAAATATGTCAAATTTTGAATTTCTAAAAAACTCCCTCCATTTATCAAGACTCATTGAAGTTTTTGCCATGGTGAAATTCAACCAAAGCCCATATCACAAAATTGGATTTTTATGGTACTAAGAAATTAAAAAAAAAAAAAGCGAGTTTAATCTAACTGGAAAAGTTGGTTCTTTTTTGTGAAAAAAGATAAAATGGTCAACTTTAGGGATGATCAGAGTGTAACATTAATTAGGTTAAAAAAACGGGGGAGGGCTGAACACGTTTTTCTTACAAGAAAAATGTTTATTTTTAGGGGATGTCGATTTGTGTGCTATGTACGCTTTAGCGCGCCACTTGTACGCTAAGTGAATAGTGCGTGCGCAAGTGGGATCGACGAGCAGGGCGCATCGACGCATAGGGCATGCGCTGTAGCGCATATCGCGCGCTTTGTGCGCTTTTTACAACTCTCATCCATGACTCTAGTATATATATATATATATATATATCCAAGTTCTCCTACTAGATAGCCACGCGATTCGAGAAGCTGTCAATAATAGACAACCATGCAATAAAATGCACATATATAATGAAAAACAATAATATACATCAACCTAAACAGTAGTGAAATTAAATTCTGAAAACAATCCTCTTCTTATCTGTTGTCAAGAATCTTTTTGATCCGTAAAAATTCTGCGAAAATCTGAGACTCCTCTTCAATCTCATCAGTCAATACTTCAGCATCCTCATAGCTGCATTTGTTATACTTTCTCCACTCTCAACCCCACTTTTGTACTTGTCATCATCATCATCACCACAAATCTTCAACACCATCACCTTTAATAGGCAAAGGCAACTCAATTTTACAAGTGAACAACATCTCCGCAATTCGATCCATTTTCAATTTGAAATCGTTAGGGAAATCACTTGCAACAACCATGATTCCATTCTCAATTATATCAAATATGTCAAAATTTGAATTTCTGAAAAACACCCTTCATTTATCAAGACTCATTTAAGTTTTTGCCATGGTGAAATTCAACCAAAGCCCAAATAACAAAATTGGATTTTGATGGTACCCAGAAATTAAAAAAAAAGGCTAGTTTAATCTAATCGGAAAAGATAGATCTTTTTGAAAAAGAGATAAAATGGTCAACTTTAGGGATGATCAGATAGTAACATTAATTAGGTTAAAAGAAGGGGGGAGGGTTGAACACGTTTTTCTTATAAGAAAAATGTTTTTTAAGGGGACGTCGATTTGTGCGCTATGTGCGCTTTAGCGTGCCACGTGTATGCTAAGTGAATAGCACGTGCGCATGTGGCATCAACGGGTAGGGCGCATCGAAGCACAGGGCATGCGCTATAGCGCATATTGTGCGCTTTGTGCGCTTTTTACTACTCTCATCCATGACTCTAGTATATATATATATATATATATATATATCCAAGTTTTCTTACTAGATTGCCACGCGATTCGAGAAGCTGTCAATAATATACAACCATGCAAATAAAAATGTACATATATAATGAAACACAATAATATACATCAACCTAAACAGTAGTGATATTAAATTATGAAAACAAACCTCTTCTTCTCTGCTGTCAATAATCTTTTTTATGAGGGAAAATTCTTCGAAAATCTGAGGCTTCTCTTCAATCTCATCAGTCAATGCTTCAACATCCTTATAGTTGCATTTGCTTTCTTTGTTGTTTTTACTTTCTCCACTCTCAACCCCACTTTTGTACTTGTCATCATCATCATCACCACCACATTTTTCAACACCATCACCATTAATAGGCAAAGGCAACTCAATTTTACAAGTAAACAACATCTCCGCAATTTGATCTCTTATTTGAAATCGTTAGGGAAATCACTTGCAGCAACCATGATTCCATTCTCAATTATGTCATATATGTCAAAATTTGAATTTCTAAAAAACTCCCTCCATTTATCAAAACTCATTGAAGTTTTTGCCAGGGTGAAATTCAACCAAAGCCAAGATCACAAAATTGTATTTTGATTGTACCCAGAAATTAAAAAAACAAGTTTAATCTAATTGGAAAATTTGGTTCTTTTTTGTGAAAAGAGAAAAAATGGTCAACTTTAGGGATGATCAGAGAGTAACATTAAATAAGTTAAAAGAAGGTGGAGAGAGTTGCACACGTTTTTCTTATAAAAAATATTTTTTTAGTGGTCGTCGAATTGTGCGCTATGTGTGATTTAGCGCGCCACGTGTGCACTAAGTGAATTGCGCGTGCGCATGGCGCATCGACGAACAGGGCATGCGTTATAGTGCAAATCGTGCGCTTTGTGCGCTTTTTACTACTCTCATCCGTGACTCTAGTATATGAATAAATATATAAATATTAATGTATATATATATACAAGTTTTTCCTACTAGATATCCACTGATTCGAGAAGCTGTCAATAATATACAACCATGCAAATAAAAGTGCACATATATAATGAAAAACAATAATATACATCAAACTAAACAGTAGTGATATTAAATTCTGAAAACAAACCTCTTCTTCTCTGTTATCAAGAATCTTTTTGATGCATAAAAATTCTTCAAAAATATGAGATTCCTCTTCAATCTCATCAGTCAATGCTTCAGCATCCTCATAGCTGCATTTGCTTTCTCTTTTGTTTTTACTTTCTCCACTCTCAACCCCACTTTTGTACTTGTCATCATCATCATCAACACCACTTTTTTCTACACCATCACCATTATTAGGCAAAAGCAACTCAATTTTACAAGTGAACAGTATCTCCGCAATTCGATCCCTTTTCAATTTGAAATCGTTAGGGAAATCACTTGCAGCAGCCATGATTCCATTCTCAATTATATCAAATATGTCAAAATTTGAATTTCTAAAAAATTCCCTCCATTTATCAAGACTCATTGAAGTTTTTGCCATGGTGAAATTCAACCAAAGTCCATATCACAAAATTGGATTTTGATGTTACTCAGAAATTAAAAAAAGGCGAGTTTAATCTAATTGGAAAAGTTGGTTCTTTTTTGTGAAAAGAGATAATATGGTCAACTTTAGGGATGATCAGAGAGTAACATTACTTAGGTTAAACAAACGGGGGAGGGCTGAACACATTTTTCTTACAAGAAAAACTTTTATTTTTAGGTGACGTCGATTTGTGTACTATGTACGCTTTAGCGCGCCACTTGTGCGCTAAGTGAATAGCGTGTGCGCAAGTGGGATCGATGAGCAGGGCATGCGCTACAGCGCATATCGCGCGCTTTTTGCGCTTTTTACAACTCTCATCCATTACTCTAGTATATACATATATATATACATACATATATATCCAAGTTTTCCTACTAGATAGCCACGCGATTCGAGAAGCTGTCAATAATAAACAACCATGCAATAAAATGCACATATATAATTAAAAACCATAATATACATCAACCTAAACAGTAGTGAAATTAAATTCTGAAAACAATCCTCTTCTTATCTGTTGTCAAGAATCTTTTTGATGCGTAAAGATTCTTCGAAAATCTGAGACTCCTCTTCAATCTCATCAGTCAATGCTTCAGCATCCTCATAGTTGCATTTGCTTTCTTTTTTGTTTTTACTTTTTACCAATCTCAACCCCACTTTTGTACTTGTCATCATCATCATCATCACCACCAATTTTTTCAACACCATCACCATTAATAGGCAAAAGCAACTCAATTTTACAAGTGAATTACATCTCCGCGATTTGATCCCTTATTTGAAATCGTTAGGGAAATCACTTGCAGCAACCATGATTCCATTCTCAATTATATCAAATATGTCAAATTTTGAATTTCTAAAAAACTCCCTCCATGCTTCAGCATCCTCATAGCTGGATTTGATTTCTCTTTTGTTTTTACTTTCTCCACTCTCAACCCCACTTTTGTACTTGTCATCATCATCATCAACACCACTTTTTTCAACACCATCACCATTATTAGGCAAAAGCAACTCAATTTTACAAGTGAACAGTATCTCCGCAATTCGATCCCTTTTCAA
This sequence comes from Penstemon davidsonii, assembly GCA_034814905.1. Lineage (NCBI taxonomy): Eukaryota > Viridiplantae > Streptophyta > Magnoliopsida > Lamiales > Plantaginaceae > Penstemon > Penstemon davidsonii. The sequence goes on along the minus strand of JAYDYQ010002533.1, from coordinate 29,624,098 downwards.
TTTGTAATCGTTAGGGAAATCACTTGCAACAACCATGATTCCATTCTCAATTATATCAAGTATGTCAAAATTTGAATTTCTAAAACACTCCCTCCATTTATCAAGGCTCGTTGAAGTTTTTGCCATGGTGAAATTCAATCAAAGCCCAGATCACAAAATTGGATTTTGGTGGTAACCAGAAATCGAAAAAATGCGAGTTAAATCTAATTGGAAAAGTTGGTTCTTTTTTGTGAAAAGAGATAAAATGGTCAACTTTAGGGATGATCAGAGAGTAACATTAATTAGGTTTAAAGAAGGGGGAGAGGGTTGAACACGTTTTTCTTATAAGAAAAACATTTTTTTCAAGTGCGTCGATGTGTGCGCTAAGTGAATAGTGCGTGCGCAAGGCGCATCGACGTGCAGGGCATGCGCTATAGCTCATATCGCGCACTTTGTGCGCTTTTTACTACTCTCATCCATGACTCTAGTATATGAATATATATATATATATATATAGTACTCAAATAGAATTTAATACGAATTTAACTATGATATTCATAATGTTCAATTTAACTCTTTGTAATTTGAAAAAAATGTATTTGACCTCCCTATTTTCTTATCAAAGACTCACATGACCTTCCTATATTTAACTAACTATTATATTCATAGTTTATCTCTTAGTCCTCTTCTGGTGGGAAATTCGAATAAGGAAGCAAAAGTGAAACAAAAGAATAGTAAAGACACTCACTTCCATCATCATCCCATGCCATCAAAGAACTTCAAGAATCGAAATCAATCAGACAACTCAACAAATAAATAGAATTAAATTAGTCCATAAACAAAAACACTCATTCAACAAATAAATAGAATTAAATTAGTCCATAAACAAAAACAAAAATGACTTGTAAACAATCTAACGAGGAAATTAGAGAAGATAAGAAACATGTGGAAGCTCCATTGAAGTAGGAGTAGCAAAGAAATCTCATTCATCCATTGGAGGAGATGGAAGCCCTTGTTCCTCTTTTTAGGGAGCAACAATTGTTTTTTTAGCCGATTCTGTTTCAAATTATGCAACTTTATGATAAATTTGTCCGTTAATAGTAAAAAGACCTTTTTTGTAAAGATTTTATGTAAAATCAAATTTAAGATAAACAACTAGTATTTACCTGCTACAATGGCTTTTGTAGCAGTAACCCAATCATCGACCATGGTTTTCCAATCCCTGCATTTATGATCCTCAAGATTAGCCATAATTAGATTTTACTAAAACTATAAGAAAACAAACTACTAATTTTTTTTTCAACATTTGGTCTTTAATGTTAACGAAGTACGAGATATGATAAATGAAGTAAATGCAATGCCACGTGTTTTATACGGATGTCACATATAACTATTGATATCCGAGAATAAAGTACGTACTCAATTAATGTCTTAACTAGATTTTGGATATCCTTTGATCCATGATTTCTAAGAGAATTAACATAGTTTCCAATATATGTAGCCTGGAATTATAGAAATCAAATATGTTAACATCTACCGGTTATTGTACAAATATAGTACAAGAGTAAAGAAGCAGAAGGATTCTAGTTAAAACCATTAAAGTCTCCACGGACATAGGCATCAGCTGAAGCTTCCTCAGCGAATCGAGCAACGTAGTATCAGTCTATCAAACGGGAAAAAAAAAAAGGTAAGAATCATAAACAACAAATAATAATGTAAGCAAAAGTAAGAAAATAAAGTAATAAAACCAACAATCATTAATAAATAATATACTTTCAAAATCTATCAAATATAAACAACAAAATGGTGGATTATTTACAAAAAAGTAATTAAGCACTGACACTATTTCTCATAAATAATCATACAAATCTCTTGCATCAATCTCATAAACCAATTAATAAATAAACAATTTCAAATCCATCCACATAAACCATGCAAATACAAATCCCAGATCTATAATGAAAACAATAAAATTCATAAACCTAAACAGTAATAGTGATGATAAATCATGAAAACAAACCTCTTCTTCTTCATTGTTGTCAAGAATCTTTTTTATGCGTAAAAATTCTTCGAAAATCTGAGACGCCTCTTCAATTTCATCAGCCAATGCTTCAGCATCGTCATAGCTGCATTTGTTTTCCTTTTTGTTTTTACTTTCTCCACTCTCAATCCCACTTTTGTACTTGTCATCCTCATCATCACCATCACCATTAATAGGCAGCCAACTCAATTTTACAAGTGAACAACATCTCCGCAATTCGATCCCTTTTCAATTTGAAATCGTGAGGGAAATCACTAGCAACAACCATGATTCCATTCTCAATTATATCAAAAATGTCAGAATTTGAATTTTTGAAAAAGTCCCTCCATTTATCAAGACTCGTTGAAGTTTTGGTCATGGTGAAAATTTAACCAAAGCCCATATCACAAATTTGATTTTAATAGTACCTAGAACTTAAAAAAAGGCGAGTTTAATCTAATTGAAAAAAATTGGTTCTTTTTTGGGAAACAGAGATAAAATAGTCACTTTAGGGATGATCAGACAGTAACAATGGAATTTTACCAACAACAGAAAAATAGTGATAATCTAAAATGGGTTTAATTAAAAAGTGAAAATTGGTGTGAAGGAAAATCAATGGAAAATTCTGGAGGAACAATTTGTGTCCAATTGAGAGTAAAATCTGTGTATATCTTATATCATACGTATGTATCTCTCTGTTTATCTCACTCTTTCTCAAAAAATTAATCCAATGTGAATCGAAAAAAAAAAGGGTTTTTCTTGGATTGCTTTTATTTATGATTCTGTTTCGACTTGATTTGCTGGTGGGTTCAAAGGATAAAGACTGCAATGAGAAATAGTTGGGACTTGGAAGTGATGTGCACAAAAGAATAGGTTGAAATCCAGTCATGTGTATGTTGCTTACCAAAAATAAAAATATATATTTATGTAATCCTGATTTTCAATAATATTTACCCACGAAAACAAAAAGGGATAAGTTTGTTTCACATAGATTATTCTAAATGGTTGGATTTCGGAAACCCTTTAAATTGTTATTACCCAAATCCTTGAAATCTTGATTTGTTAAAGATTCCAAAATTGAAGTGATGAGGTTTAAACGCTAGTCAAAATTATCTTCTTGTTGGGTCAAAATTAAATTGAAAATTGAAATATAATACTCGTATTACAGTTTAATAAAATCACGATATATATTATTAAATCACGATATATATTGTACGTACTAAAATTCGTACGAACATACTAATCAGGATTAAGTAATTTTGTAGCTATCAATTGAAATATTAACGGATAGTTGATTAATATACAATTTCATTAAATATCTATTTGTTTGTAGCATTATGATATGGCTATAATGTGTTTTCATATTACTCCCCCCGTCCCATTTATTTTGCTCATTTGGTATGATCAACTGATCATCTTGACTAATTTATAAAAATTATAATAAATAATTTAATTAATATATTTCACTAATAAGTTGATAATATCATATGACACAATATATATTAATATTTAAAAGGTTTAATACACCACAAATGTGAATAATTTAATATGATAAGTCACTTAAAAGATTGAAAAGCTTGACCAGGTATTGTAGCAGTGGGAGCAAAATAAATGAGACGGATAGAGTATTTACATAGCAATGAATGCATACTGGAAATATCAATGCTTAACAATTCCGTGCTAGCTTGATATATTGTTATTCATTTTCATGGTTAAAAATTTTATCTATCAAAATGGATTATTATTGTAAATTTCACGTGTCTATTAACCGATGATCTAATGTGTAGGCATGTAGTGGCATGCACGTTACGACAACCGATTGTATTAATAGCTCAACTCAACAGTAAAAACAATAAGGAAACAACTTCAATTAATAGCTCAAACTCCAATCAAATCAATGATCTAATAACTAAATGCAACTTCACTAAAACAACGTAAGGTTCAACTCAACCACAATCTAATAGTAACAAAAGTCCAATGGAATTAACAGAATCAACACATTTACATAGGATTGCTAAACTACAATCGAATGCAATTAATCCAGCTAGAGATCTTTCATATAACCTGAAATGGAGATGGCGAAGCTTGGATAAAAAATAATGGCATGAGATAATCAAATATTTTCAGAGAGAGAGAAGGCAGTAGAACTTTACTTGTGCAAGGCGTTAGCTCGTGAAAGGTGTGAAGGTTGTTATTTAAAGCAAGACATTTCCACGTCAGTTGCACTTTATCTCCTTGGCACCAGCTGGATTTAATCATCCAATCCATGCTCAGCTCCCTACGACGTTGTTGTGTTGCCGAGTTTATTAATAAAAACGCAATCTGCCTCCACATGTTTTCTCCTCTAAACTTGTACGTTGAAGTTAGCCAAAAAAAAAACCCCTAGCAAATACCCCATGTGTCCATGTATTGTCATGTGCGTTTTATGCACGCAACAATACCTCCCCCTCAAAGATTCCTTGTCCTCAAGGAATGAATGAGGGAAATTTCTGCTTCAAGGTATATAAATCTTCCAAAGTGCTATCCTACTCCACTGCATTTAACCACTTCACAAGAACTTGTGTTGCTGCTCTCATTTTCTTCTTGTATAGTCTTCTGTCCATAATCCTCTCAGGCTCTATGAGAACTTGCCCATGCTCAGTTTGAGACACAGGGAGTGAGGGTAAAGCCTCTGTATAACCAATCTTCTTTCTTAGGTGATAGATATGGAAGACACTATGGATTTTTGCATGCTCGGGCAAAGCCAGTTTATATGACACTTGCCCCACCTTTTGTAACACTTGGAAGGGACCAAAAAACTTGGGGCTGAGTTTGGTGTATGGGGAGCCACGCACAGTAATGTGTCTACATGGTTGAAGTTTCACAAAAACCCACTCACCAACAGCAAACTCCTTATCAATCCTTTTTTTGTCCAAAAGAGTCTTCATTCTTGATTGAGCCGTAGTAAATGATGCTTAAGAAGTCTAATGGTGGATTCTCGTGCAGTGAGGCTCCTATCCACAACATCAACTTTAGAAGAGAATGGTTGATACAACAAGTGGGTTGGTGGAGGTTGACCTGGGGGGGGGTGGGGGGGGGGGGGGGTGGGGGGGGGGGGGGGTGGGGGGGGGGGGGGGTGGGGGGGGGGGGGGGTGGGGGGGGGGGGGGGTGGGGGGGGGGGGGGGTGGGGGGGGGGGGGGGTGGGGGGGGGGGGGGGTGGGGGGGGGGGGGGGTGGGGGGGGGGGGGGGTGGGGGGGGGGGGGGGTGGGGGGGGGGGGGGGTGGGGGGGGGGGGGGGTGGGGGGGGGGGGGGGTGGGGGGGGGGGGGGGTGGGGGGGGGGGGGGGTGGGGGGGGGGGGGGGTGGGGGGGGGGGGGGGTGGGGGGGGGGGGGGGTGGGGGGGGGGGGGGGTGGGGGGGGGGGGGGGGGGGGGTCGGGGGGGGGGGTGGGGGGGGGGTGGGTGGGGGGGGGGGGGGGGGATGGGGGGGGGGGGGGGGGGGGGGGGGGGGTGGTGGGGGGGGGGGGGGGGGGGGGGGGGGGGGGGCGGGGGGGGGGGGGGGCGGGTGGGGGGGGGGGTGGGGGGGGGGATGTGAATTCTTATTAATTGAAAATTCGATGAGAAATATTTTTGAAATGAATTCTCGTTTTTTTCGAGTCAGAGCTTTTGTGGCTTTTAGCGATATCCATTGATTCTTTAGTTTCCTCTATTCTTTAGGGTAGAAATAATACCCTTTTAACCCTAAGAAATGAATCCAACCTTATTTGCATAATATTTGTGTGGTTGGTAAATTTGTTGTGATTATAGCAAAATTAGCCTCATTGGTAGATTTAGTTGATTTGCCGGAGCACATTAAACATCTTGTAACTGTTGAGGCTTTTTGATTCAAACATATCTATCGTTTTTCTCAAAAAACAAAAATACATATCCGCCAATAGGTCTTGACCATGGGCTATTACAATTTCCAACTATTAAATTAAAATCTTGATCAAGCCAATTACCCATTTTAATTGAGTGACGAGATTTAAAATTCCATACTTCTAAATTCTATCATGTTATTGTTATATATAACAAAAAAGACGACGTGTTTTTCAATTGAAAAAAAAAACATCATAACATATTTCTATATTCTATAGTTTACAAAATCATCACTTGCTCTGCTTCTATTTAGAAACTTAACATTAAAAAGCACATTTCAAAATTTTCAACCCAATAAGATTCTATATGTTTAATGAACCTTTTTTTTATCAGTTTCACCTATAATGGTAGAAAGGTTTAACATTAGTTAATAATTGAATTTCTAAAGCAAAGAGTTAAAAAGGACATATTGTCAATTTGTCATGTTAGAATATATGGATCAATTTATTTAAAAATAACACGTGTGAGTAATACCAATGAACCTTTAAAACACACATTTCACAATAGTTTAAAATAATCTAACATGAATTTTATTTTGCCATGGCACTTGGCAGTACAAAAGGTAAGCAGGTGGTCTTTTTTTTTTTTTTTTTTTTTCAGTACATTCATCATCAGTTCTCGTTGTCATGTATTGTTTAATTCTCTTTATAACTAAGTAGATACAAAGAGAGATAATTTAACTAGTAACCATATCACAATTATTGTGTATGTCATCAACAAAACTTTCGTGTTTTGATTATTGTACATAAAACAAATACTCCCTTCATTCCTAAATACATGTCGTATTAGTAAAAATGAAATATTTCTAAATACGTGTCGTTTTAGAAATTCAAGAGATACTTAAATACATTTTTGACAATTTTACCCTTTCTCATTAATAATGGATGTGGAAAATTGTATATTTTTTAACTTCTCTTCAATGGTAGTTTTGTACCATAAGACTTTTATTATCCTTAAATTTAAGTAATTAATAATTTCATTAATTCTTGTACAACAATCTTACACGACATATATCTAGGAATAAAGGAGTACTGATTAACGTTCATTGTCCTATAATTTTTTAATATTGGTCAAGTCGATTTTAAAAAACTATTCATGTTTGACTCATACTAGACTCAATTATACTCCCTCCTGGTTTTTGTATTTGTCTTTTTGAAAGAAAAAAAATTGTATACTTTTATTTGTCGTTTTAGGATCGGAATTCAATGTAAAATTATGTTTTTTCTACCAAGATTACCATTTTTGTGAATGCTTGTAAATAATGCTGTGATTATTTGGTTAAAAGGTTATTTTTTGGGTTTTTGCTTAAAAAATACTTCATATTTCTTAATATGTGTGCAATTCTTCAAAATGACAAATAAAAGAGAGTAAATTATTTGATTTATTTAGCTTGCAATCAAGCAATTTCAAATCTATACAAATTCAAATCAAACATATGCCATAAATTTCCGCATCAGACTCAAATATCTGCATTTATGTTATGAAACTTGCTACTCCATCTGTCCCAAATTATCTGTCGTTTTAGAGAAATATTTTTTTCCCAAATTATTTGTCGCTTTAAGATTTTAATACAATATTAATTACATATTTTCCTATTTTGTCCTTAAGAGAGAGAGTGTAAAACTTGAATAATGTTTAAATAGTTAATGCTGAGATAAATAGAGAATAAGGCTATTTTAGGTATATAGTTTATTTATTTCCTAAAATTGAGGCTATTTATTAGGTACCTTAATAAGTATGAAAACATGTAAAGCAATTGAATTCTATTTATTTCACATAAATTTTATCGAAATCCTAGGAAAATTATGGATAAAGAAACATTTGCAGTGAAATTATATCTCATTTCGAGTTGACTGAACCTAAAATAACTATTTGACAAGTATTATACATTTGTTTTGGGACCACAAAACAAATTCAATACACTTATTTTGTAGTTGAATGAGTTTAACCAAACTAAGTCTGGACAAGAATTTTCGAAATTGATATATGTTGTCTTATAAATTTCAATGAAGAGGGCTAAAATTATACTCCTATTTGCATAGCAAGTGTACTTGTGCTGCATTGATGTCCCGCCATTTTACCAGTGTTTTGAAAATCGGACCGGACCGGCCGGTCGACCCGGTTTAACCGCTAACCGGACACAAGTCCGGTCCGATTGACCCCCTAAAACCAGCAGACTTTTGGACCAGTATGAACCGGTGAAAACCGGCCAAAAACCGATGAAACCGGCGAACCGGTGAACCGGGTGAACCAGCGGTTCACTATTTTTCAATTAAAAAAAAAAAATTTAATTTACATACACAGCAGCTTTTCTGTAGGATGAAAAATAAAAACTTCCGAAATGATTTAATTCATTATTCTAGCCATTTAAATTGTGAAAAATAATTTTAAGCATTACTAGAAGAATAAAAGATGATTATATGGAGAAGGAAACATCAAGGAAGACCGACCAAGGAGGAGCAAGGTGTTGAACTTTTGATACAGAAAGGAAAATGGAAATGGAGAGAGAGAGGAAGACCGATCAAGCTGCTGCCTGCTGGTGATGTAAAGCTTAGGGTTTCCTTTTTGTCTTATTGAATTTTTAATCAGTTCAATTCATGCTATTAAACCAAAGGTCCAAGAGTGACTTGCTTCAAATTGACCCAAGGCCCAATACTTGAACATATTACATGGCCATATAATTAAACATAGGCACTTTATGGAAATTTCAATATTAATTAAATAGTACTGTTTCTCTAAAAAAAGAATTAAATAGTACTGAATTTTTAAATTCCTTTTTTTAATATATTAGTGTTTCCTGTAAATTTGTATTCATCATTTGTACTTTACTATACTAATATAATATAATTACTTATAGTATATTATATATTCATAAATAAAATTAATATAATAATTACATGATGACGTCATAACGGTTATAACGATTGAACCACTGGTTGACCCGGTTTAACCAATAAAACCAGTAACCAGTCGAACTTCCGATTTGATGTCCGGTCCGATTTTCAAAACACTGCATTTTACACACCTTCTTCATTGGCTTCTTAAATCTGGAGCGTGAGATTCGCGCGCCGCAAAATCGAGTGGCCGAGTATTTCTAAACTCATTTAATTGCGTTATGCACCAAGTAGTATTCATAAACGTAGAAAAAAGACGCATCGTTTTGAAAAGAATAAAACAGAACAAAATCGAACACGTGCATAAAATTACGCACGGAAAATTACGCGTGGTTTTTTTTTTTAATATGAATTTCAAGCACAAGATTTGTAAGTTGTACACTTACCCTACATCATCTACTTTATTTTACTTTATCCTCCCCCAAATATCATTTAACAAATACAAGTGGTAAACGTCCTTAAACACTAGTTTCTGAAATGGAGCTTATCTTTATTTTTCAAGCCATCATTAAATTTATTTAGATATAATGAATATCTAATTTGAACAATTACTTCATCAGTTATGATTTAACTTTCAATACTATGTAGTTAACACTGACAAAGTATAATTTGAATGGATGAAGACAATAAAAACTGATATATATTAACTTTGATCACTTATATACTAATAATTGATCGATCAACTGTTTATTATTCAAATTTATTATATTTACGTCGTTTTTTTACTTCATTAATACAATCGGTTGTCGTAACGTGCATGCCACTACACATAAGATCATCGGTTAATAGACACGTGAAATTTACAATAATAATCCATTTTGATAGATAAAAGTTTTAAACCATGACAATGAATGATAATATATCAAGATAGCACGAAATTGTTAAGGATTGACAATTTCGGTATGCATTCACTGTTGTTAAAAGTTTAAAACAATATGTGTATATAAAATACTTTATATATCTAAGTAATATAATTAAAAACTATAGTAAATTATCATTACAGAATAATTATTTATAATTAACTCTAATTATAAATCTTAGTATAGTTTATTCTCGCAGAACAAACAAAATCAGAATTCAATAACAACGCACTTACTGAAAATAATTCTGAAACGAAAATGATCGACTGAGGCTTGTTAATGCAATGTCCTTAAGATAAACAGTTCGTTCCAATAGTCTCCCAAAATACAACAGTCGGATAATTGTTTCTTTGCACAAAGAACAAGTCCACAACGAACTTTAACAAACAAGAATATTTAAACAATATTTAAGAGAAGAATAGAGAGAGAAGAAAGATAGGATTGCTTTATTGCTAGAGAACGGGATGAGAGAATTGGTCAGATTCTCCCTCTATTTATAGCAGCAGAAAGGGTGTTATGGAGAGACATGTTTGTTCGGATTTAAACCAAATACAACTTTTGGTCCGAACAGCTGCAATCGGTTCGGTTTGAACCGAACCGACACACTCATTCTTTTGAAAAATGGCGCGTAGATCTTCTAAAGGAAACGGGTTAGTCACGGATGTATTCGGATCTGTTACGTGGACCTATTTGGTATGAACTAGTTAATTGAGCTTTTAAGTTTTTTGGGCCAAAAAATTAATTAAATTTTGTCCAAAAAGATAACATTTTGTTGAATCCCAATCCCAATCTCAAATCCAAATCCGAACCCGAGACCGGACCGTGTCGAGCAGAGTCGGTCGGACGACGGCGGTGGCGCGCGCGCGTGTGGTGAAACCATGGTCATGCACGTCTTCTCCCCTCACAAAATTTGGCACTCCCAAGGTGCCCAACCATTATCCAAATTTTTGCATTATAAATGGCAAAAAACTTTTTCAATTTTCTCGATGTGGGATGAAGGCATTTTCTCTCTAACTTTCATTCATTTCTATTTCATGGGCTTAACTACAATTGAGCTCAGTTCAATTAGGTTAATACCCATAAAATCCAACATTCACTGCTAAGTAAATAATATGAAAACACATTATAGCCATATCATAACGCTACAAACAAATACATATCTAATGAAATTGTTTCTTAATCAACTAACCGTTTATATCTCAATGGATAGGTACAAAAATACTTTATCCTGATTATTATAATCGTATTCCGACAACATACATGATAAAATAAGTGATCATTAACTTTATATTCTCCGTACAAAATGTAGTACGTACAACACATATTGTGATTTTATTAAAATATAATACGAGTATTATATTTCATTTTCAATTTAATTTTGAACCAATAAGAAGATAATTTTGACTAGCGTTTATCCCTCATCACTTCGATTTTGAAATCTTAACAAATCAAGATTTCAAGGATTTGCGTAATAACAATTTAAAGGGTTTCCGAAATCCGACCATTTTGAAATCTTTTGTGCACATCACTTCCAAGTCCCAACTATTTCTCATTGCAGTCTTTATCCTTTAAACCCACCAGAAAATTAGAAATCGAAGCAGAATCATAAATAAAAGCAATCCAAGAAAAACCCATTCATTCACCAATTTTCACTTTTTAATAAAACCCTTTTTAGATTATCACTCTTTTTCTGTTGTTGGTAAAATTCCATTGTTACTCTCTGATCATCCCTAAAGTTGACCATTTTATCTCTTTTCACAAAAAAGAACCAACTTTTCCAATTAGATTAAACTCGCCTTTTTTAAATTTACGGGCACCATCAAAATCCAATTTTGTGATCTAGGCTTTGGTTGAATTTCACCATGGCAAAAACATCAATGAGACTTGATAAATGGAGGGAGTTTTTCAAAAATTCAAATTCAGACATATTTGATATAATTGAGAATGGAATCATGGTTGCTGCTAGTGATTTCCCTAACGATTTCAAATTGAAAAGGGATCGAATTGTGAGGATGTTGTTCACTTGTAAAATTGAGTTGGCTTTGCCTATTATTAACTTTGAATATGTGATTCATGATCTGATTTTGATATATGTATAAATTGTATGTATATCTGAATATGAAGAAGAGAATTGACAGAAAAGTGAATTCGTATTATGAATAAAATTGGAATGAAAAATTGTACAACGATATAGCAAATACAACCCTATATATAACTAACTAACAAAGGGCAAAAGCGGAAATAAACAAAAGAGGAGGAAACGGGAAAAAGCAAGAAACGCTTAACTTAAACAGAAATATTACAACTCAAATTACTAACGGCTTCTTCTTCTCTTCTTCAATTTCCTTTGTCTGATTCGTCTGAGCTTGAGGTAAGCTTCATCTAATTTAGTTTTGATGTCTTCATTAATTTTTCTTCATTAATTTCTTTCTGTAATACCTATTAATGGTGATGGTGTTGAAAAAATAGGTGGTGATGATGATGATGACAAGTACAAAAGTGGGGTTGAGAGTGGAGAAAGTAAAATAAAAAGGCAAGCAAATGCAGCTATGAGGATGCAGAAGCAATGACTGACATGGTTGTTTAGTTTATGTGGATGAATTTGAAATTGTTTACTTATTAATTGGTTTATGAGATTGATGCAAGAGATTTGTAGGATTATTTATTTGTTTAGTTTTTGATAGATTTTGGGAGTACATTATTTCTTAATGATTGTTGGTTTTATTACTTTATTTTCTTACTTTAGCTTACGATATTATTGGTTGTTTATGATTCTTACCTTTTGTTTCCGTTTGATAGACTGATACTACATTGCTCGATTCATTGAGGAAGCTTCAGCTGATGCCTATGTCCGTGGAGACTTTAAAGGTTTAACTAGAATCATTTCTGCTTCTTTACTCTTGTACCATATTTGTACAATAACCGTTAGATGTTACCGTATTTGATTTTTATAATTTCAGGCTACGGATATTGGAAAATCTCTTAATTCTCTTAGAAAACATGAATCAAAGGATATCCGGAATCTCGTTAAGACATTAATTGAGTAAGTTCTTTCTTCTAGGACATCAATAGTTATTTGTGACATCCGTATAAAACACGTGGCATTGCATTTACTTCATTTATCATATCTCGTTGTTGGTTAACATTAAAGACCAAATGCTCTTCAAAATCTTAGTAGTTTGTTTTCTTATAGTTTTAGTAAAATCTCATTATGGTTGATCTCGATGATCATAAATCAGAGATTGAAAAACCATGGTCGATGATTGGGTTACTGCTATAAAAGCCATTGCAGCAGGTAGTTGTTTATCTTGAATTTGATTTTACATAGAATCTTTACAAAATTGTCTCTTTCATATTAACAGACAAATTTATCATCAAGTTGCAGAAGTTGAAACAGAATCGGCTAAAAAAACAAATGTTGCCCCCGAAGAAGAGGAACAAGGGCTTCCATCTCCTCCAATGGATGAAGATGCTTTCTTTGCTACTCCTACTTCAATGGAGCTTTCACAGGTTTCTTATCTTCTCTAATTTCCTCGTTAGATTGTTTACAACTCATTTGTGTTTTTGTTTATGGACTGATTTAATTCTATTTATTTGTTGCGTTGTCTGATTGATTGTGATTCTTTAAGTTCTTTGATGGCATGGATGAGGATGGAAGTGAGTCTCCTCACTGTTATTTTGTTTCACTTTTGCTTCCTTTATTCGAATTTCCCACTAGAAGAGGACTAAGAGATAAACGATATCATCGTTGTTTCAGATCCTCAAAAGAACCGTAACTACATTGTCAGAAAGCTGAATCTTGCCAATGTCCACAAATGCAAAGTTGATGAGACCCTACATGAACCAAAGAACCGAAAGATGGTTCAACAGAAGAAAAATCAAGAAGCCCCTTTGTGCAAAACAAAACCAGTTATGCGACCAAAGCCTGCTAATAATGAGAAGCGTACGGTTCAGAACAGAGCAATCCAGAAAAATATGATTCCACCTCGGCCAGTGGGTAATTCAAAATTAACTCCTACCGTGTATATACTATTATGGCCTTGATTTGTAGTTACCGTGTGAACTTTCTTTTTGTCAGAAGTTGGATTCTTATGATGAAGTTGCCATGAGATTAGAGACTTCTAAGAGGAAACTCCATGAACGTTATCAAGAAGTTAAAAATGATTTGTTTCAGTTAATCGACATCTTCGTTTTATAGCACATATATAGATATATATACATACATACAAAATGATCGATACTGGTTTTTTGATTTGATTTTTGTTTATTATTCTTTTTTATAGCCAAGAAACAAAGAACAATACAATTAGTGGAGGCTCAAGATCTTCCGAAGAAGAATGTTATGCAGCAGCGGAGGAATCAACTCGTTAATTGTAACAAGAATCGGGCTAATAATGGGCGTCGGCGTTAGTCTCTACTTAGTCATTAACTTCCAGGCTTATTAAGCATAGTGGAGATTTTCGAGAGCTCGATCAAAAGAGAGACTAATTTTAGCCATGTTGTGTTTATTAATAGTTGTAAGAAGAGAAAGATTTAGGAAAGAAAATCAGACTTTGGTATGAACTTTTCTTTACCCAAAGGAGGAGGACATAATTGCAGATCAACTAACAACATTTTACCCTGTTGTTTTTTAATTTGATGATGTTATTTCAAAGAAACTTGAATGGAATACAAGGGAAACTTTTTTGTTGTATTTCTAAATTGTTTATTACTACATTTATTTTGATTTTATTTTTCTTTTGGAGGGGCGAATGAATGTTGCATTCTCTCATTGTTTTTAGAAAGAATGGATACATTATATGGGGGTAAAAATAAAATATAATTGAATGTATTATGATTTTTTTATATTTACCCGAAAAAGTTGTCGGTATTGCATTTTTAATTGTTGACTAATGGCACATGCGATAATTGTTACCCTTTCATACATCAAGGGTGTAACTATTACATTTTATACAGTAGTGGTTTAATCGATAAATTCAACTATCATGTTAAAGAGGGTAGTGCCACATTGATAATAAAACATGCGAGTAAACTAACACATATGAAATAATACATAAGAGTAAATTGGTCCATATAAAATAACACAAAGGGGCAAATGCTTAACTTTACCATGTTGGATAAGTTTATGTATATAGTATATAATAGAGAATTATTTTTTGAAGGTTTAAAAATGTTAGGGAGGTCATGTGAGTATTTGATAAGAATATAGGGAGGTCAAATACATTTTTTCAAATTACAGAGAGTTAAATTGAAAAATGTCGTTGCGCCCTGCGCACGCGCTATTCATTTAGCGCACACGTGGCGCGCTAAAGCGCACATAGCGCACAAAGCGACGCCCCCTAAATAGCGTGCTATTTACCTTACTTGAAAAAATAGAAAAAATAAAAATGTTTTTCTTATAAGCTCCACCTTCTTTTAAACTAATTACTTTTACCAAAGTTCAAAGTCAAAACTCTCAAAAGTGAAAGAAAAAAAAAGGCAGCCATAGGGAGAAATAGCGGCCTCTCGCATTCGCCTTTCTGTTGCGCCTGCGCCTCCATCCGCCTCTCACGCCACATCATCCTTCCGACGCTTCCCAAAATCTGGTGACTTGCTTCCACCTTGGGCAAACCCAAAACCCTAATTTAGAGGTTATTGTTGTTGGTCCCAAGTGGGAGGTTTAGAGGGGGGGGGGGGGTGAATAAACCTCTTTAAAATTTTACCTTTTAAAATCTTCTAACTTTTCTGTCAGCAGACTAAGCTGATCAAGAATTGTAAGCAGACTAAGCTGATCTCGCACAAAGCTTTGAACAGCGAAGTAGACCACTCTTCTGATTTCACTCAGCTGATTTTATCAAAATCAGAGTTTTAAAAATAACTAACTTGCAGCGGATTTATCAAGTGTTTTTCACAAGTAGTTTCTCTTAACTTTGAAATAGTTTTATCCCCAGTTTTAACAAACTCCTTTTAAAACTTTTCAAATAGTTAACCTTTAAGTGTTTTCAGTATGCTGTTTTAAATATGCAGAAAATAATGCAAGTTAAAAACACAAAGGATTTTTATAGTGGTTATATGGATATAAATCCTTTAGTCCACTCTTCCAAGTCACTTAGATCTTGGGTTATACTATAGTCACAAAGATTACAGTACACTCTGCTTGCGCCAAACAACAAATGAACTGGCCACAAGTTCGTAGTAGGAAATCACAAAGAAATTCCTAACCTCTGAAGTAATATCGCTCACTAAGATTGATATCTACTTCTCACAACACAGTCCTAACAAAATCACTCAGATTTTACAAGTATTTTCTGTTTTCTCTCTATTTTGCTTCGTCAACAAATGACTCGGCTGATGAGTGCTTTGTTCTTGAGTTTGAGACTTAGAAGAATTCTGCTTCAGATTTTTGCTCTCAAAGTGTGTTGTCTCTGTGTTGTTCTTCTTCTTCAACTCACGAACTAAGCTATTTATACTAAGGATTTGAAAATCTGCCCGTTGAGAGATCGCCAGTTGTCAAATCCTCGAGTACTGGTCCTTTTTCTGCAGAACGGCTGTTGCGACTGAACACTGTACACTCTGCTGTACTTTCTGTCGCTTCGCATTAAATGCGCATTAAATGCACCAAGCTGATACGAGGTTTCTCTTCAATCATTTGTCATAAATACCCTTCCTCTTCAGCATTTATTACACCAAGTGCATTTATTACCGTTGCACTAACTTCTGATCCACTTCCACTCTGCTGATCGAAGTCACTCGTCTGATGTTTACTCGGCTGATCCCAAACTTGAACTAATCTGATTTGAGTCGGCTGATAGTCCACCAGTCTGATTCCTTCTTCAGCAACAGATCAGTAGTCTTCTGGACCATATTTGACTCGTCTGAAATACTTCTTCCTTGGTCAAATATTTTCTAAGGTTTGTACTAAGCTTCCACTTAGCTGATGACTTTGGAAATCATCAAAACCTCCCTTCACTTCAAAGTCTTCATCTTCATCCAACAATTTCCCCCTTTTTGATGATGACAAAACTTCAGCTAAGTACCTGTACCTAAACTAAAGTTGAGTCCTCAAAAATTTCTGAGATAGAAATAATATGTTGGAAGCTTGAACTTTTTATAGATTTGATCTTTAAAGATTACAGTGCAAGTTACAAGCAAAAATTTGACTTAAGTGAAAAATTACAACTGAAGTAAGCTGTTACAGAAATTCAACAGATGACCTAGTCTATTTACTAGTCTAGTCCTCAGCTTCTTCATCTTCTTCTTCCTCTTCAACTTCTTCAACTTCATCACTACTGTCATCATCTTCACCAGATGTGAAAGCATCAGCAAGACCTTTTAATTTTTCCCTTCTTTCATCAGCTTCAAATCTTGCTCTGATGTCTTCAATTCTCTTAATCTTTATGTCTGGATTAAGCTGTTCTTCAGCAGAGTACTTAGAGGCAGCTAACTCCTTGTCAGTTTTAGCTACATCCTTGGGCTCTACTTTATCATCAGCTCCATCTTCAGCTTCCTTTTCAAGTACTTCATCTTCTTTTGGCTTTCCAGCAGCAGCCCGTTGGTCTCGTACTTGACTAGTTGCAGCAACATCAACAGCTAACTTAGCTGATTCCTCTTCCCCCTTTTTGTCAGCATCAGCAGGGTTGAGTTGATCAGGAGTTATGTTGACAGCAGCACAAAGCTTCTTGATGTTTCTATCCAGAACTTGTTGTTCAGCGCAGTGATGACTTAGAGTAGATTGCATGCGAAGTTGATTTTCTTCCAAGCGAAGTTGATTAGCCTTTAATTCACCAGATTGGTCATTCAGACAGTCAACATTCAACTGAAGTGTTGACAGTTCAGTTTGTGCTTTGTTGGTGACGTTTGTAATTTCTTGCATTAGAGCAATATTCTTCTCAGTTTCTGCTTCACCAACTTGTTTCATGACCCTAACAACCCTTGCAATGTCAGCTTCATTCCTTTGAAGAGCAGTGTGGAGGTGACCTACATCAGCCTTCACATCTTCAATACTTCTGTGCATGCTCAAGATACTTTGAGTGATTGCAAGTGAATTATCTGGTGGTAGAGGAAAATCTTCAATGGCATCCTTGACCATTTTTGCAGTCTCTTCCTGCATTTGTTTAATCATCAGCGTATTCCTTGACTCCATCTCCTTCATTGTGGTTTCAATCAGCAGCTGGATGGATTCCATCAGTGAGGAATGCAAATCAGCAGTAGGAGCAGGGTGTGATGATTCAGCAGGTTCATCTTCCTGTTGAAGTTCAGCAGGTTCCTCTTCCTGTTGAACAGTTGCTTCATGAAGAACAGGACTACCTCCAGCCTTCCAATCCAAAGCTAAAGGAATTTCCTCTTTGACAGCAGCAGGCAGTGTCACAGATGTATCAAGATTAATTTCCACAGCTTGCTTGTCCTTCCTTGGTTCTTCATCCGCAGGCTCATCAGATATGTGAATAACTTCAGTACCATCAGCAGACACAACAGTCTTCTGATGTATCAAGTCAGCTGGTACAAATGGTGAAGTAGTCTGTTTGATCTTCAGCTTCTCTTGATAAGTACTAATATCAGAGCCATAACAGATTTGCTGTAAACTAGGCAGAACAGGTGACGTACTTGAAGTACCTGGTTCAAACCTTGATCTCTCAACCCATTTTTCCAAGGTTGTGTAAACAGCAATCTTGACTGCTCTATCAATTCTGTCATCAGTAGGACTGGGTTTCTTTGGAATTGATTCTTTGATAGCAGTCGCCTCCTGACTTACAATGACTCTAGCATAGTCATGTAGTCTGTCTCTGACAAAATCTGAGTCTAAAGCCTTGACAACAGAATTTGTTTGCAGCCAGTTTAGAACCCATCTCCCTTCTGTAGCAAACTCCTTCCAGGCTTGAATTTCCTCCTCAGATTTATTCAATCTATACTCTCTCCATTGATTGTATCTAATCTTTTCAGGGAGAAAAGTAGTCCTTGATTGAAACAGCTGGTTAAGCCTTTCCAGCTCAGCTTCAAATCGTTTGAAGGCAACAGAGTCATTTTGAACAATCTCAATTGCTCGTCTGACTTCCTTCTTTTTCTTCTTAATTGGTGCAGCCCTAGGTAGCACGAAGTCTCCTTCCTTAGGCTTTTCACCAATTACGATGCCTCCAGACCTCCGTGGTCCATATGCATCCTTCTTGCTATCTTCCAGTGCCTTTGCCAAGTCTTCTGCTTCCTTGGCAGCTAGTTCAGCTTCTGTCATCTTTTTGACATCAGCTTCTTTCTTGCTCGCTTCAAGAACTCTCTTCAGCTCAGCTTCATCACGTTTTCGTTGTTCAGCCTCCTCGCGCTTCTTTCTGTGATAGGCTGGTACTTTTGCTTTGCCAGTTCTCTTCTTTCTGGCATTTCTTGACTCAACAACTGGTGCCACAGCTGTTGTTTCTGGTAATGCAACTGCTACAGGTGCAGCAGCAATTGGTTCGAGGATCTGCACTTCAGGATCCTCTTGAGGTTTAGCAACCTCAGCTGTTGGTGTAGGAATCTGTTTCACTTGATCAGCTGACTTCTTCTCAGCAGACTCCTTCACTGATTCAACAGGCCTCTCAGCAGATGGAGGGCTTTTTCTAACCAGATCAGAAAGCTCAGTATCTTCATCAACGAACGTCATTCTCTTTCTGATGGTTTTCTTTGTATGAAGTATAGGAACAGTGGATGTGGCAGTATCTTTCAAAGCACTTCTTGTTCTTTTAGCCACATTTTCAACTGGTTTCTCAGCTGAAACTGTTCTGTCAGTAGATGACCCAACTGACATCTCATTGATTTCCTTGACTGTTTCATCAACAATCAAGTCAGCAGCATCCTTTCTTTTAGGTACAACTGTTCTGGCTTCAACAGCAGGCTTTGCTGTTTGAACAGCTGTCTTGCTCTTCTTGCCTTTATCAGCAGGCACTTTAGGCTCAGTAGCCTTTCTTTTCTGTTGCTTTTTCTCAGGCACAGCAGCAGGCTCTTTCGATTTTACTTTATCATAGATCTTTAATTCCTTCGCCTTATGAATTTCTTTTCCATTAGTCACAGCACATCTCAGATTTACCAACAGATGACTAATGAATATCCTGTGCAGAGTCAGACCACGTACTTTGTGATCAGCAATCACATACCAGATGAAGTTAGCCCAATTTACCTTCAACCCATAGTAAATGGCTATCATAGTATGAAACCTCTTCATTGGTACGCTGTCCAAAGAGAATGTGCAGTTCTCGAGGACTTTGGCAACCAAATCTGCCATTCGCTGAAACTCATCCTTCAGCTGATTCTTTTTGATACTTCCAGATAGCACTTGATTCTTCTTTGAGACCAGATTCCAGAAATCTGACTCAAAAGGTTCAGCTAGGTTTGCAATGTCAGTAGACCCTTCAATAGAGAGTCCGTACATCTCATTCAGCAATTTTGGGGTTACGCAGATAGCTTTGTCCCCAATTTTGGCTTTAATCTCCAGTTTGTCGAAGTCAACATCGTCTTTGGAACCATAAAATTCAAAGACCTCGTCCTTGAAAATCATGTCTTCATGGGCCTCCATGAAGTTAACCAGCGTTGCCGCTTTGAATTTCTCCAGAATTTCTTTCATCAACGGTGTGCCAGTCGCATGATAGGTCAGGTAGTTCAAGAACATGCCTTCAGCAGCAGCTTCTTTGGCAGACATTCTGAAAAAGAAATTAAGAGAACGGAGAGAAATTTGCAAGAGATAGTTTGCAGAATTTTCTGAATGCTTTTGAAAATTTTAGGGTGCGTAAAAACTTAGTCAGCTGATCAGATCTGGATTTATAGATGTTAGTTCTTGTCGGTTTCCGTGAAAAGTGGTAACCGTTAGATCAGTTACTTGAAAAGCAGATCGTGTGATCGTGATACGCGGATTTCAAAATAGCATTTAATATGTCAGACAGGCGGGAATTTGAAACGCCACTTGTCTGTTACTTATAAAAGCGTGTTTTTGATAAAACGTTTTTAGTACAACACTTAAAATATAAGCTGACATGAATAAAAACAGATGAGTAGAATACTTATCTGACAGACGACTTGTCTGATACAATACATCACTAGTGAAAGCCAATATCTAGTGATCTTCCTTTGCTGTTTGTCAATCCAGCAAGATAATTAATCTTCAAATCTTCAAGAATTAAGAACAAATCTTCTGATTAAAACAACTTCAACTACTGTCATTGAAGATTTCATCTTTAAAACAAGGGTACCGCTAGTCTTACACGTTCCCCCTGAATTCAAGAATTCATCAGTCAACTAGTCTGTTGAGAGTCAGTCTTCTTGAAGTACAGTACTTGTTGATATCAGATTAGTCAGCTGTTGAACCCAGTCTTCTGATAGGTTCCCCCTCAGCTTATGAATCCAATTTTAACAAGCCCAATTCCGCTCTTAGAGTGGAAAATCTTGCTTCATTCAGTGGTTTGGTGAAAATGTCAGCAATCTGATTGTCTGTATGAACATACTCAATAATAACATTTCCTTTTTCAACATGGTCTCTGATGAAGTGATGTTTGATCTCAATATGCTTAGTCCTGGAATGACTAGTAGTATTCTGAGTAAGTGAGATTGCACTTGTATTGTCACAGTAGATAGGGATTCCACTGATCTTGAGATTATAGTCTTCAAGTTGATGCTTCAACCAAAGTATTTGTGCACAACATGCTCCAGCAGCAATGTATTCAGCTTCAGCAGTAGATATGGACACTGAAGTCTGTTTCTTACTCATCCATGAGATCAGACGACTGCCTAAAAATTGACAAGCACCTGTAGTACTCTTCCTATCAATTTTGCAGCCAGCAAGGTCAGAATCTGAATATCCAATAAGTTCAAATCCTGATTCCCTTGGGTACCACAATCCCAATTCTTGAGTGCCTTTGAGATACTTTAGTATTCTTTTAGCAGCTAAGAGATGAGATTCCTTAGGATCTGATTGAAATCTCGCACAAACCCCAACAGAATACATAATATCAGGTCTGCTAGCTGTTAAGTATAACAGTGACCCAATTATGCCTCTGTATTTGGTGATGTCAACTGATTTGCCACCTTCATCCTTGTCCAGACGAAGTCCAGTAGACATAGGAACATTAACAGATGAACTAGTTTCCATACCAAATTTCTTGAACAGATCTTTTGTGTACTTTGCTTGATTAATAAAAATACCATCAGGCAGCTGTTTAACTTGTAATCCAAGAAAGTAATTAAGTTCTCCCATCATGCTCATTTCAAACTTGTTCTGCATCAGCTTAGAGAATCTTTCACACATCTGTTTGTTAGTTGAACCAAAAATAATATCGTCCACATATATTTGTACCAACAATATATGATTATCCCATTCAATAGTAAACAAGGTTTTATCTACTTTACCTTTGCGAAATCCTTTAATTAAAAGAAAATCAGATAAAGTATCATACCATGCTCTTGGAGCCTGTTTCAGTCCATAGAAAGCTTTCTTCAGACGATATACCTTGTCTCCTTGTTGATATACTTCAAAGCCAGGAGGTTGTTCAACGTACACTTCTTCTTGCAATTCTCCATTGAGAAAAGCAGACTTCACATCCATCTGATAGACAGTGAAGTTCTTGTGAGCAGCATAGGCTAAGAACAATCTGATTGCTTCAAGCCTTGCAACTGGTGCGAATGTCTCATCAAAATCAATGCCTTCTTCTTGGCAGTAACCTTTGGCAACTAGTCTTGCTTTGTTTCTGGTAACCATACCATCTTCATTCATCTTATTTCTGAAAACCCACTTAGTGCCAATAACCCTTTGATGAGTAGGTCTGGGAACTAAGTACCAGACTTCATTCCTTTCAAATTGATTCAACTCTTCTTGCATTGCTTCAATCCAGTGAGAATCACTAAGAGCTTCATCAATCAACTTAGGCTCAATTTGTGAAAGAAAACTTACAAACATTGTTTCATTTGCAGTTGACCTTCTAGTTCTCACTCTATCCAAAGGATCACCAATCACTAACTCAGGTGGGTGATCTCTGAGCCATCTGAGATCAGGTTGCAAATCTGGATGTTGTCCTCTTGATTGATCTTGCAACACTACTGTTGGAGGTTCAGTAGTAGTCTGTTGAACAGTTGTAGTCTGTTGAACAGTCTCTGGTCTGTCAGCTGTTCGCAACTCCTCTGTTAGACAATCAGCAGACTGATTTTGAACAGCACTTGAGTTAACAGCTTGAGTTAAATCAGGTAGTATGATGGGTACATATTCTTCTTTTCTTTCCACATTCAATTTCTGAAAGTCAGCAGATATCTCTGGATTTGCACTTTGATTCTTTTCAGATGATTGACTTGGTTCATCAAATACTACATGAATAGATTCTTCTACAAGTAAAGTTCTTTTGTTAAACACTCTATAAGCTTTACTAACAGTAGAGTAACCTACAAAAACAGCTTCATCAGCCTTTTCTGCAAAAGCAGTAAGGTGATTTTTCCCATTGTTCAAAACATAACATTTACAACCAAAAATCCTAAGATAATGTAAATTAGGCTTTCTGTTGTTCCATATCTCATAAGGTGTCTTGTTTTGACTTTTGTTGATCATACACCTGTTCTGTGTATAACATGCTGTATTTGTGGCTTCTGCCCAGAATCTTTGGGGCAGCTTTGCTTCAGCTATCATTGTCCTGGTAGCTTCTTTTAGAGTTCTGTTTCTCCTTTCAGCAACTCCATTTTGTTGAGGGGTTCTGGCAGCAGAGTACTCATGATTGATTCCTCTGGAATTACAATACTCTTCAACAGTAGAGTTTGTAAACTCAGTCCCTCTATCTGATCTGATCTTCAATATTCTTTGACTCTTCTCATTCTGGATCAGCTCCATCAGATTAGTAAGATGTTCCTTGGTTTCACTTTTCTTCTTCATGAAAATCACCCAAGTAAATCTTGAGAAATCATCCACAACAGCTAGGCAGTATTTCTTTCCACCATTGCTGATTGGATCAATAGGGCCAAACAAATCCATATGCAATAGCTCCAAAATTCTGGTTGAAGATTGGTGCTTCTTGCTTTTGAAAGATGACTTCACTTGTTTACCCTTCTGACATGCGTCACAAAGCTTGTCTTTGCTCATGACTGTCTTTGGAATTCCTTCTACCAGATCATTCTTTATCAATCTGTTTATGGTCTTGAAATTCAAATGATTCATTCTTTTGTGCCAAAGCCAACTGATTTCACTTGGTGTAGAAGCCACCAAACAAACATTAGAATTCTTGTCCACAGAATTCCAGTCGACTACATAGATATTTCCCTGTCTTCTTCCAGATAAAATAACCTTCTTTGTTCCAACTTGTTCAACATAGCACTTATCTGATGAAAACACCACGGAAAATCCCTTGTCACAAAATTGACTAATGCTCAGCAGATTGTACTTCAGGCCACTAACATATGAGACGTCAGATATCTCTATGTTTCCTTTGATAAGCTTTCCAACAGCTACAACCTTGCCTTCTTTGCTGTCTCCAAAAGTAACTCTTGGACCATTCACAGCAACAGCATCTGCCAGTTCATGTATGTCTCCACACATGTGCCTTGAACATCCACTGTCCAAGTACCATTTCTTCACTACTTTACTCCTACTCCTAATCCTAACCTACAAAACAAAATAAAAATGTTTTAGGTACCCTTTATTGAGAGGGTCCTGGTGGATTAGTGTCACCTTTGACAACCCAAGATGTTGAAGTCTTAGGCTTCTTAGGCTTTAGAGTTTTAGCAGGAGCATGAGCAACTTCATTTTCATCATAAACAGTAGGCATGTTATGTTGATAATCGTTATGATGAGGATAAGGCTCATAAGCAGGATATGATGCATGATAAGCAGGGTAAGCATGCATTGGTTGGTGAGCAGGATATGCAGCATAGTGAGGTGGATAATGAGGTGCAGCATAATAAGGTGGATAAGCAGGTTGCACATAGTAAGACTCATTTCCATACCAAGCATTTTTGTTATAGTTTCTTTGCTTCTTAGGTCTGCTCTTTACTTGCTCTTTAACAGACGACTTAGTTTTACTAGTCTGATTGGTTTTACTCTTATCAGCAGACTTCTTGGGACTACTCTGCTGTTTGGTTTTACCAGTCTGTTTTTCATTTTCAGGCTTTTTACCCTTCTTAGCCTTAGGAGTGTTTATCTCCTTTTTCTCAATCTCAGGTGAAATGGGTTTAGCAGTCTGAACATACAAGACAATATTACTATTATCAGCAGATATAAATTTTTCAGCTTTGTTCAGTTCTAAACTTTCTTTTACCAAGGGAGTACTCTGTTCAGTTGGTTTATCTATTGTCACAACAGACGACTTAGGAACAGACGACTTATTATGTAGAGATATTCTAGCTTCAAGTTCTTTGATTTGTCCCTTGTACATTTCACATTCAGCTCTCAGAGATTCACATTCATGCGAAAGCTTTTTATACATAGCTGATTCTTCAGGTCTTTCAACCTTCGATTTCAGTTTAGTATTTTGCTTTTTCAGCAGAATCATCTCGTCCTTAAGCTTAGCAAGCTCATTCACAACATCTACTTTGTTGTTCATCATTTGCTCAAATGAGCTAAACAGTTCAAGCTCACTTTCAGAGAGTATTACCTCATTGTCTGAATCTTCAGATTCCTTGGCCATGAGACAGAGCAGTGCAGGTGTCTCGTCAAAAACAGAGTCGTCACTTGAAGTGCCTGTTTCTGTGTTAGATGAGTAGATGGCTGCCATCTTTTCAGCTTCAGCCAACAGCACCTTGCTCTTCTGGTATCTCTTCTCTCTTCTTTCTTTTCTTTGTTTCTTTTCCTCCTCTGTATATTTCTCCGCTTTAGGATATGGGCAGTCCTTGATGAAATGTCCCAATTTCCTGCAATTATAGCACATCATTTTAGATTTAAAATCCTCCTTGACATCATGAGAATTAGAGGTAGGTTTAGAAGTAGAAGCATTGTTATATTTGTTCTTCATTTTTCTCTTGTAGAACTTTTTGAACCCGTTCAATAACAAAGCCACATCGCCAGCAGTGTACTCCTTTTTGCTTAGTACTGGGGCCTCATCAGATGAGTCCTCTTCTCTGCTTTTTCCGACAGATCTTCTTGTTCTTTCTGCAGCGACCAGTGCAGCAGTGGGGCCAGAAGTTGAGGTCTCTTCTATTCCCATCCTTGGCATTTTATACTCGTACGCCTTGAGTGCAGAAAACAGCTCCGTCAGTGAGATCTTCCCCAGATCCCTTGATTCTTCCATCGCTGTTATCTTCATGTTGAACTTTGGTGGTAGCGCCTTTAACACTTTGACAGTGATCTCTTTATCAGTGAAACGTCTTACCCAACTTCAGAACATTGTTCAACACCTTTGTAAACCTTGAATCCATCTGGTCAATGGTTTCTCCAGGTTTCATTTTGAAGTTCTCAAACTTCTCCATGGCAACACTCAGATTGTGTTCTTTGATGGACTCGTTTCCTTCGCTCATGTCACGGACTTTATCCCACATCTCCTTAGATGTTTTGCAATGTTTGACCTTGTCAAACCTTTCATTGTCCAGAGCCTTGGTCATGATGAAGATTCCAACTTTATCAAGATTATTCAGCTTGATTTCCTCAGGTGTCATCTCCTCAACGTCTTTTTCAACGACCTTTTCTACGCCATCAACCATGATTTTCTTGGTAACTTTTATTGGACCTTGTGTTATGCATCGGTACATGTTATCGTTGTAAGCAGCAAGGAAAATTTCCATGCGTATCTTCCAGTCCTCAAAGCTCATACCGCCTATGTGGGGAACTAGGCTAATGCAGTCCATTTTTCAAAAAGTTTTGTTTTTCAAAAAGATGCTCTTTTGAAAACTTTTGAAAACCTTTGAAAAACACTTAAGGATCAAGCTCGTTGATCAGGCAAATGATTCAGATGAACCACCTGCTCTGATACCACTTGTTGGTCCCAAGTGGTCAGATGAGGTTTAGAGGGGGGGGTGAATAAACCTCTTTAAAATTTTACCTTTTAAAATCTCTAACTTTTCTGTTCAGCAGACTAAGCTGATCGAGAACAGTAAGCAGACTAAGCTGATCTTGCACAAAGCTTTGAACAGCGAAGTAGACCACTCTTCTGATTTCACTCAGCTGATTTTATTAAAATCAGAGTTTTTAAAATAACTAACTTGCAGCGGATTTATCAAGTGTTTTTCACAAGTAGTTTCTCTTAACTTTGAAATAGTTTTATCCCCAGTTTTAACAAACTCCTTTTAAAACTTTTCAAATAGTTAACCTTTAAGTGTTTTCAGTATGCTGTTTTAAATATGCAGAAAATAATGCAAGTTAAAAACACAAAGGATTTTTATAGTGGTTATATGGATATAAATCCTTTAGTCCACTCTTCCAAGTCACTTAGATCTTGGGTTATACTATAGTCACAAAGATTACAGTACACTCTGCTTGCGCCAAACAACAAATGAACTGGCCACAAGTTCGTAGTAGGAAATCACAAAGAAATTCCTAACCTCTGAAGTAATATCGCTCACAAAGATTGATATCTACTTCTCACAACACAGTCCTAACAAAATCACTCAGATTTTACAAGTATTTTCTGTTTTCTCTCTATTTTGCTTCGTCAACAAATGACTCGGCTGATGAGTGCTTTGTTCTTGAGTTTGAGACTTAGAAGAATTCTGCTTCAGATTTTTGCTCTCAAAGTGTGTTGTCTCTGTGTTGTTCTTCTTCTTCAACTCACGAACTAAGCTATTTATACTAAGGATTTGAAAATCTGCCCGTTGAGAGATCGCCAGTTGTCAAATCCTCGAGTACTGGTCCTTTTTCTGCAGAACGGCTGTTGCGACTGAACACTGTACACTCTGCTGTACTTTCTGTCGCTTCGCATTAAATGCGCATTAAATGCACCAAGCTGATACGAGGTTTCTCTTCAATCATTTGTCATAAATACCCTTCCTCTTCAGCATTTATTACACCAAGTGCATTTATTACCGTTGCACTAACTTCTGATCCACTTCCACTCTGCTGATCGAAGTCACTCGTCTGATGTTTACTCGGCTGATCCCAAACTTGAACTAATCTGATTTGAGTCGGCTGATAGTCCACCAGTCTGATTCCTTCTTCAGCAACAGATCAGTAGTCTTCTGGACCATATTTGACTCGTCTGAAATACTTCTTCCTTGGTCAAATATTTTCTAAGGTTTGTACTAAGCTTCCACTTAGCTGATGACTTTGGAAATCATCAAAATCTCCCTTCACTTCAAAGTCTTCATCTTCATCCAACAATTGTTTTCAATTATTGTTACATTCTTAATTTTTTGTGTTTTTTTAGAAAAATTGTTCCATTCTTGTTGGTTAAATTTTATGTTGATTATGTGGTAAACATAATCTTCGTTTTATAGAACATATAATATATATATACATACATACATACTAGATGATCGATAATGGTTTTTTTATTTGATTTTTGTTATTATTCTTTTTTATAGCCAAGAAACAAAGAACAATACAATTAGGGAAGGTTCAAGATCTTCCGAAGAAGAATGTTATACATCAGCGGATGAATCAACCTGTGAATTGTATCAAGAATCGGGCTAATATTGGGCGTCATCGTGAGACTCTACTTAGTCATTAACTTCCCGGCTTATTAAGCATAGTGGAGATTTTAGAGAGCTCGATCAAAAGAAAGACTAGTTTTAGCAATGTTGTTTTTATTAATAGTTGTAAGAATAGAAAGATTTAGGAAAGAAAATCAGACTTTGGTCTGAAGTTTCCTTTACCCAAAGGAGGAGGACATAATTGCAGATTACATTTTATACACTATTGGTTTAATTGATAAATTCATCTCCCATGTTACAGAGGGTAGTGCCACATTGATAATAACACACGCGAGTAGACTATCACATATAAAATAATACATAGGAGTAAATTTGCCCATATAAAATAACACAAAGGGGTATATGCTTAACTTTTTCATGTTAGATAAGTTTATGTATATAGTATATTATAGAGAATTCATTTTTTGAAGGTTTAAAAATGTTAGGGAGGTCATGTGAGTCTTTGATAAGAAAATACGGAGGTCAAATACTTTTTTTTTTAAATTAGAGAGAGTTAAATTGAACATTATGAATATCATAAGTAGTTAAATTCGTATTAAATCTATTTAAGAACATGGATAGAGATGAATATTTGACAGCTTCTTGAATCACGTGGCTATCTAGTTGTAAAACTTGGATATATATATTCATATACTAGAGTCATGGATGAGAGTAGTCAAAAGCGCACAAAACGCGCGATATGCGCTATAGCGCATTCCCTGCACGTCGTTGTGCCATGCACACGTGCTATTAACTTAGCGCACACGTGGCGTGGTAAAGCGCACAAAGCGACGCTCCCTATATAGTGCGCTATTTACCTGACTTAAAAAAATTTAAGAATAACGTTTTTCTTATAGAAAAACGTGTTCAACCCTCTCCACCTTCTTTTAACATAATTACTTTTACCAAAGTTACAAGTTAAAACTCTCAAAAGTGAAAAAAAAAATGGCAGCCAAAGGGAGAAATAGCGGCCTCTCCCCTTCGCCTTTCTCTGTTGCGACTGCGCCTCCTTCCGCCTCTCACACCACATTCTCCTTCCGGCGCTTCCTCAACTCTGGTGACTTGCTTCCACCTTCGGCAAACCAAAAACCGTAGTTTAGAGGTTAGTTTTTTCACTTATTGTTACATTCTTGAATTTTTTCTTTTTTTTTAAAAAAAAATTGTTCTATTCTTGTTGGTTAAAATTTATGTTGAATATGGGTTAAACATAATCTTCATTTTATAGCACATATATATATATATATACATATTTACAAGATGATCGATAATGGTTTTTTGATTTGATTTTCGTTATTATTCTTTTTTATAGCCAAGAAACAAATAACAATACGAGTAGTGGAGGTTCAAGATTTTCCGAAGAAGAATGTTATGCAACAGCGGATGAATCAACCCGTGAATTGTATCAAGAATCGGGCTAATAATGGGCGTCATCGTTAGTCTCTACTTAGTCATTTACTTCCCCGCTTATAAAGCATAGTGGAGATTTTCGAGATCTCGATCAAAAGAGAGACTAATTTTAGCCATGTTGTTTTTATTAATATTTGTAAGAATAGAAAGATTTAGGAAAGAAAATCAGACTTTGGTCAGAACTTTCCTTTACCCAAAGGAGGACATAATTGCAAATTATTAACTAACTGTATTATACCCTGTTGTTTTTTTAATTTGTTGATGTTATTTAAAAGGAACTTGAATATAATACAAGGGATTTTTTTGTTGTATTTCTAAATTGTGTATTACTACATTTATTTTGGTTTTATTTTTCTTTTGGAGGGGCGAAGAAGTGTTGCCATTCTCTCGTTGTTTTTAGAAAGAATGGAAATATTATATGGGGTAAAAATAAAGTATTATTGAATATATTAGGAGTTTTTTTTAATATTTACCCGAAAAGTTGTCGGTATTGCTGTTGGTTAATATTGGAGAAGGTTTTGAAGATGACAAAAAGGGTAATCTGGAAGTCATCAACTAAGAACTGAACAGCTTAGTGAAACCTATCTTATGGTCTGAAAGCTATGTGACCGAATCAGCGAAGTGGGATATCAGATGGGTATTATCAGCCGAGTCAAGATAGATGTGTTCATTCTTGAATCAGCCGAGAAGCCATCAGCCGAGTGATCAGCAAAGTGATCATCAGCAGAGTACTTCCACCAGCAGAGTGAAGACGGTCAGTAAGCTTATCAACGGGAACCAGCTGTGAGCTGAGAGCATTAAATGCGACTGACATAAAGCAAACATCCGTACAGCAGAGTGTACAGTGCAACAGTTGCAGGGAGCCGTTCCGCGTGTCAGGACCAGTACTCGAGGACTGTAGCTTTCTGTCAACCTTCAACGGGCAGAAAATTCAAATCCTAGGAGTATAAATAGAAGACAAACTGAAGATCTTAAGAGAGCTTGCATTACTCAAGATCATATTATAAGAGCAAGATCCATCAGTTGAGTCGTCTGATCGTAAGCAAAGTCATTTGTTGACGAAGCTGTTTGTTGAAGAACAAAGATCAAGCGTTGCCTGTCTAAGTGACTGTCAACTGAGAATAGAAAGGAGTGTATATCTATCTTTGTGAGTGATATAACTTCTTAGTATAGGTTTTCTGAGTGATTACTTGTACTGAAAAAGCATGAGGAGTGTAGGTCCATCTTAGTGAGTGATCTAGCTTCAGAGTGTAGGATTTATGTGTGATTTCTTACAACGCACTTGTGGCTTTTCATTTGTTGATCAGCGCAAGCATTGTATACTTGATTAATTTGTGTTTTCTAGTATAACCCAAGATCTGTGTGACTTGGAAGAGTGGACTAAAGGATTTTTATCCATATAACCACTATAAAAATCCTGTGTGTTTGATTTACTGTTTGCTATACTTTGCATATTTATCAAAGAACTCAAACATACGATTTAACCAAAAGATTTTAAAAGGAGTTGTAAAAACTGGGGACAAAATCTTTTGAGTGAGAAAACTTAAAGAGGAACAGCTTGGTGAAAAACACTTTGAATATCCGCTGCCAACTAGTTTCTAAAAACTCTGATTTAACATCTGAAATCAGCTGAGTGAAAATCAGATGAGTGGTCAACTCTGCTGTTCAAAGCTTTGTGCGCTATCAGCTTAGTAGTCTTACAAATCTCGATCAGCTTAGTCTGCTGATTTGAAAAGTTTGAGAAAAAGTTTTAAAGTTTTCAGAGGTCTATTCACCCCCCCCCCCTCTAGACCTCATTGACCACTTTTGGGACCAACAATTGCATTTTTAATCGTTTATTGATGGCACATGATGTAAGTGTACCCTTTCATACATTCGGGGTGTAACTATTACATTTTATACACTATTTAATTGATAAATTCAGTGTCACATTGATAATAACACATGCGAGTAAACTATCATATATGAAATAATACATAGAAGTAAATTGGTCCATATAAAATAACACAAAGGGTAAATGCTTAACTTTTTCATGTTAGATAAGTTCATGTATATAGTATATAATAGATAAATCATTTTTTGAAGGTTTAAAAATGTTAGGGAGGTCATGTGAGACTTTGATAAGAATACAGGGAATTCAAATACATTTTTTCAAATTACGGGGAGAAAAATTGAACAACATGAATATCATAAGTAGTTAAACTCATATTAAATCTATTTGAGTACTTGGATAGAGATGAATATTTGACAGCATCTCGAAACACGTGGCTATCTAGTATGAAAACATGGATATATATATATATATATATATATATATATATATATATATATATATATATATATATATATATATATATAATAGAGTCATGGATGAGAGTTGTCTAAAGCGCACGAAGCGCTTGCTATGCGTTATAGCACATGCCCTGTGCACTCGCTATTCGTTAGATTGTTTACAACTCGTGTTTTTGTTTATGGACTGATTTAATTCTATTTATTTGTTGTGTTGTTTAATTGATTGCAATTCTTGAAGTTCTTTGATGGCATGGATGAGGATGGAAGTGAGTCTCATCACTGTTATTTTGTTTCACTTTTGCTTCCTTTATTCGAATTTCCCACTAGAAGAGGACTAAGAGATAAACGATATCATCGTTGTTTCAGATCCTCAAAAGAACCGCAACTACATTGTCAGAAAGCCGAATCTTGCCAATGTCCATAAATGCAAAGTTGATGAGACCCTACATGAACCAAAGAACTGAAAGATGGTTCAACAGAAATAACAAATCAAGAAGCCTCTTTGTGCTAAACAAAACCGGTTATACGACCAAAGCCTGCTAATAATGAGAAGCGTACGGTTCAGAACAGAGCAATCCAGAAGAATCTGATTCCACCTCGACCGGTGGGTAATTCAAAATTAATTCCTGCCATGTATTTACTATTATGACCTTGCTTTGTAGTTACCATGTAAACTTTATTTTTATCACAAGTTGGATTCTTATGATGAAGCTGCCATGAGATTAGAGACTTCTGAGAGGAAACTCCAGGAACGTTATCAAGAAGTTAAAAATGGTTCGTTTCAGTTACTCGACATTTTCTTTTTATAGCACATATATAGATATATATACATACATACAAGATGATCGATAATGGTTTTTTGATTTGATTTTTGTTATTATTCTTTTTTATAGCCAAGAAACAAAGAACAATACAATTAGTGGAGGTTCAAGCATAGTGGAGATTTTCAAGAGCTCGATCAAAAGAGAGACTAATTTTAGCCATGTTGTTTTTATTAATAGTATACATAGGAGTAAATTGGTCCATAGGAAATAACACAAAGGGCTAAATGCTTAACTTTTTAATGTTAGATAAGTTTATGTATATAGTATATAATAGATAAATCATATTTTGAAGGTTTAAAAATGTTAGGGAGGTCATGTGAGACTTTGATAAGAATATAGGGAGGTCAAATACATTTTTTCAAATTACAGAGAGTTAAATTGAACATTATGAATATCATATGTAGTTAAATTCGTATTAAATCTATTTGAGAACTTGAATATGGATGAATATTTGACAGCTTCTGGAATCTCGTGATTATCTAGTAAGAAAACTAGGATATATATATATACACCAGAGTAATGGATGAGAGCAGGCAAAAGCGCATGCCTTGCGCATCGTTGTGCCCTGCGCACGCGCTATTCACTTAGCGCACAAAGCGACCTCCCTAAATAGCGCGCTATTTACCTGACTTAAAAAAATATAAAAAAAAAATCTTTTTCTTATAAGAAAAATGTGTTAAGCCCTCTCCACCTTCTTTCAACCTATGACTTTTACCAAAGTTAAAAGTTAAAACTCTCAAAAGTGAAAGAAAAAAATGGTAGCCAAAGGGAGAAATAGCGGCCTCTCCCCCTCGCCTTTCTTTGTTGCTATTGCACCTCCTTCCGCCTCTCACGCCACAACCTCATTTCGGCGCTTCCCCAACTCCGGTGACTTGCTTCCAACTTGAGCAAACCCAAAACCCTAATTTAGAGGTTAGTTTTTTTCACTTATTGTTACATTCTTGATTTTTTTTTTAAGAAATTTTTTCCATTCTTGTTGGTTAAAGTTTATGTTGATTATGGGTTAAACATAATCTTCGTTTTATAGCACACATATAGATATATATACATACATACAAGATGATCGATAAAGGTATTTTTATTTGATTTTTGTTATTATTCTTTTTTATAGCCAAGAAACAAAGAATCATCCAATTAGTGGAGGTTCAAGATCTTCCGAAGAAGAATGTTATGCAACAGCGGATGAATCAACCTGTGAATTGTACCAAGAATAGGGCGAATAATGGGCGTCGTCGTTAGTCTCTACTTAGTCATTAACTTCCCGGCTTATTAACCATAGTGGAGATTTCCGAGAGCTCGATCAAAAGAACCAACACTTATAGTAACATTAACTATTTTGTAAATCAAAATTAGTGAAACTTGTGGATTTTAATAGTTCGGGAATTCAAACGGAGAACCAACACTAATAGTAACATTAACTTTTTGGTAAATCAAAATTGATTTTGATCATTCGGGAATCCAAATGGAGAACCAACACTTATAGTAATATTAACTATTCCGTAATTAGTGAAATTATCGAATTGTGGACCTAACCCTAACCCTAACCCTAAAGACACCCGAAACCCTGAATAACCATAACCCTAAACCATAAATTATCTAATTGTGGACCTCGTGTTTACATTGTTTCCATCATTTTTTCACTGCTTTTATCGATTTAACCCCTTTTTTCACCGTTTCCTGATTTTTTTTATTTAAACTATTTTTACCCATTTTCCAACACTCAACGTTTGTCACACATGTCACTAATTTTAAATGTATAATCTAAATCCCAAAATATAATCTGAATCTCAAACTAAAAATAAGAATATTAAAAACAAATAGTCTAATTAAAACCAACATTGTTACAATTACACAAAAAATGTACAAAATCAAAGTAAAATGTTTGTTTGTGGTGGCGCGAGTAGGCCCCTTCTGCCCGCGTATACGAAATTCATACGGAGATCTTTCGAAAAAACCACTTCCTCTGGGGCTTCCAGATCGGATGCTTGGCCAAAATTTGGAGAATTTATGTCGGGTACAAATACATCAGGCTAGGAAACTCCGATAACTTATTCGTGTACATTATTCGATAAGAACTAGCCTACAAAACATAAATAAAGAGTCAATAAATCGAGTACACCGGAACTTCAAAAAAAAAAAAAAAACCACTGCAATTGTCGCTTGGACTCGCCAAGTGACCCGACGACAGTGCATTGTGCATGCCGGGGACTCGGTCGCTCGGCCAAGTTTCCCCTCGTTAATTATGCTCCCGAAATGGAGCCCAAGAAACTCCGACAATTTATCCACGTACTTGACTTGAAAAGATCGATCTTACAAAATATATATAAAAAGTCAATAAATTGAGCACGTCGGAAATTAAAAAATGGAATTGTCACTGGGTCACTTGGCCTCACAAGAGACCCGGTGCCACGAGTCCAAGGTGCGTGCCAGGGTGCCCATTACACGCACACTGGAATTGTCATCGGGTCACTTGGACTCCCAAGTGACCCGGTGACACGACCAAGGGTGCGTGCCTTGGCACGCACCTTTGGTGCCGATGTCGCTTGGCCCCCCAAGTGACATGGCGACAATTGCAAATTTCTAAAATTAATCGGAAAAATTCAAAATCTCATCGATTTTCCTTCGTTTTCGGCCATTGAGTGTCAGTTAGATGATTCCGGTATGTCGAGCAATAGTGCCAATATCCAAATTCCATTGTTGAATTGTGATGAATTTTAGTGTCGGAGATGAATATTTTGGAGTGTTTTTTTAGTGAGATAAATTTTGAAATTGGAATTGGGAGTGAAAGAGAATTTTTGAAAGTTTGGGGGTGTTTTTATTTTTATTATTTTTGGGTTAATTAAATTAATTAAGTTTAATCATGTTTAATTAGGTTTAATTGTGATTCAAACAAAAAGAAAAAGAAAAAAAATGGGGGGAAGGCTATTTTGGCAAATAGCATTTTCAATAAGTCCATCTAGCCAAATAACCCTATAGCTTTATAATATTGTTTGAAAAAGAAACTTTTTAGGAGAATTATTGTGTTCCAACTTCCAAGTCTAATAATATCATAATACTTTTTTTGACTTACTACTTGTAGAAAATTAGGAATGTCAAAAGAGAGGGATCCCTGATGGAATCACGAGAAATTGTTTAATCCAAAAAGATGTTTCTAAGGGAATTGTATGCAACTATTGTAAAAAGATAACAAAGGGTGGTATATCCGGCATAAGCAACATCTTGTCTAGGGCTTTAGAAACGTGACTGGATGTCCGAGAGTCCCGCCGGAAGTCAAAGAGGATTTTAGAAAAAAGTTTGAAGATAAGGAAAAACAAAAAAATGATATGGACTCAATACCTCACTTTGATGAGATCGCAGATCAAGAAAGAGAACAAAGGGAATGATATGAGAAAAATGAGTCGATCGAGGCTCAAATTCGTGGCAAGCGGCCCACTCCCTCACAACGTAAAAGACCAAGACAAATGGGTCCTATTGATTGGTATTACAACAACGATGTCGATGATGTTGTGAAGGATAGAAAGAAAGGTGGTGCATCACAGATACCTTCAATAAACCCAAAAGAAGATGAGGGATAATGCTTGCTAAAAGTTTTTACGGTGGATGTATGATGCAGGCATTCCTTTCAATGCGGTTCGTTATGATAGCTTTGCACCTATGATCGAAGCGATTGTACAATACGGTCCTGGAATGAAGCCTCCTACTTATCACGAAGAGAGAGTAAAGTATTTAAAGAAGGAGGTGGAGCATGTAAATGATTTAATGAAAGCCAATGTAGAGGAAAAGGAGAAGTATGGTTGCTCGTTGATGGCGGATTGTTGGGAAGATAGAAAACATAGGGTTTTTATCAATTTTCTTGTCAATACACCCAAAGGAAGTATGTTCATTGATTCTATAGATGCACCTGGATATTCTCACACTGGAATGAAAATGTTTGAGTTGCTTGATGGCTTTGTGCAACGTGTTAGGGATAAAAGTGCAGTTCAAGTAGTTACCGACAATGCAAGTGAATACAAATATGCTGGTGAGTAGATCAATTTTATTTAGATTCAATAATTATTTTAATTGGTTCTAGTTATAATTTTTAACTTGAGTTACTTAATGTATAGGAAACATGTTGATGGAAAAGTATCTGCACTTATATTGGATACCATGTGATGCACACTGTATGGATTTAATGTTTGAAAATGTCATACTTGAAGAAGACACTTGAGTGTGCAATAGTGTCAATGCATACATTTATCATCACAAACCAGTGTTGAAAATGATGAGGGACTTTACTGGCTAGAGGGATATGGTTAGGACAGCCAAGACTCGATTCTCAAAGGCTTTCTTAACTTTGGGTAGGTTTCAAAAGCATAAAACCCACTTGAGAAAGATGTTCATCTCGGATGTGTGGGCCAAAAGCAAGTATGCGAAGGAAAGAGTTGGTAAGCAAGTAGCAAGCATTGTTTTGAATACTAGCTTTTGGAATAGTGTAAGTTATGCAACAAAACTGGGTGGCCCATTGGTGAAGACGCTTCGGCTCGTGGATGGAGAAATGAGACCTGCAATGGGCTATATATATGGTTCAATAGCAGATGCAAAGGAAGAGATTGCTAAAGCTTTTAATAACAACTTGGAAAAATATGAATAAGTGTTTCAAATCATTGATAGGAGGTGGGCAAATAAACTCAATCAACCCTTACATGAAGCGGGTTATTTCTTAAATCCATTGTTTGAGATTCTTGAAAGTGAAACAAGTAGGGGTGTTCATTAACCCGATGGACCCACTCGACCCGCTCAACCCGACCCGACCCAACCCGAACCCGACGGTTTTTGTTCTTATAAAACTAACAATGGGTTAAAATTGTGACCACCCGAAAGTTATGGGTCGGATTGCGGTTTTAGTGGTTAAAACCGCCCATAACCCGACCCATCAATATATTACATGTTTTCTCTAGCCAACACCACTTACCAAACAAAACATTGAAAAAGAATTAGGGCTTTCTATCTCTATCTTCACTCCTGCTCCACTCTCCAGTTCTCTTCTCCATCACGCCTCTCCTCAAAAATCAAGATTCAAAATCAATTCTCAATTTTCATCACTCATAAGTCACACCAAGACATACGTGTGAGCCATCCAAGTACCAAATTCCGTAAAAGATCTTGCAACACCTACCTTATTTTATGTGCTATGTAGTTCCCTTTCATTTGCAGTACCCAAAAAGAGTTTGGAGAACATTTGAGTTTAGAATGTTTAAATCATTTTTTTTATTTCTATAAATAAAATGAGTACTATAACTTATGCATCAATTAATTAATTATTTTTTTTGTTATTTTTTGCACTATGTGTACGTAGTTTCTTCTTATAAAACAATCGCAGGAATTGATCCTACCCATAAAGATCACTCTACCAGTGATTAATTTTGTTTACCAAACCGGATTAGAGAATTTTTTAGCTTGGAATTATAGTTGCGTTTGGCAAAATGGGCCATTAACCATGAGCTTGTCCAATCTTATTTTATTTTTATTCTTTCTAGTCAGATTGAATTTTATGTAGTATAAATTAGTTGAGTATACTATATAACAAAAACACTTAAGCATTAAATAAATTCAATGGTTCAACCCGCCAACCCGCCCGCCAAATCGTCCGCACCCGCCTCACCCGAACCATACGGTTTATGAAGTTAAAAATGCGGGTGCGGTTTGAAATTTTGGCAACCTGCATATGTCGGGTCGGGTTGATTTTTTCATTGTCACCCGCGAAAACCCGACCGCGTTCACCCCTAGAAACAAGTGAGAAATCACACGTGGCTTGTTGCATGTTATTCAAATGTTGGTTCCTAAGATCGAAATACAATATAAAATTGCTACGAAGATTGAGATTTACAAAAAAGGTGAAGGTTTGTATCAAAATGATATTGTGAAGAGGCAAAGAGTACGTCTCTCACCAGGTAATAGTTTAATATACAAGAATTGTAATTACAGGTTAGTAACCTAATATTATTAATTATATTACTGTTAATTGAAGTCAATACGGATCTGCTACACCAAATTTGCAAAAACTTGCAATAAATGTTCTCAATCTTTGTTGTAGCGCTTTCGGTTGTGAGCGGAACTGGAGTGTATTCGAACATGTAAGTTTATATTATGTTATAGTAATCATTATTCAAATGAATGGTATGAATTTTGAAGCTCTTTAGTCTAATCTCATAATCAATTATTTTGCAGCTTCATTCCAAGAAAAGGAACCGATTGGAGCAGAAAAGGCTTAATGATTTGGTGTTTGTCAAGTACAATAGATCTTTGAAGCGAAGATATGATATGCTTAACACCATCGATCATACAGTCATGGATAATAATGGTTT
Organism: Penstemon davidsonii; assembly: GCA_034814905.1. Taxonomy (NCBI): domain Eukaryota; kingdom Viridiplantae; phylum Streptophyta; class Magnoliopsida; order Lamiales; family Plantaginaceae; genus Penstemon; species Penstemon davidsonii. The sequence continues at coordinate 29,585,057 of JAYDYQ010002533.1, read as the reverse complement.
AGATGGTGGTAATGACTGGATGGTAGGGAGAATGGAGACTATAGGTGAAGATGATGATCGGGTGTTCCCTGATGATACTTTGAGTTGGCTTGATGTTGAAATTGCTACTGGAGCAAATGAACCTCCATATTCACTAAGACGTTCTACTAGATTTAGACCAAAGCAAACAGGGACTTCAACATCCGAATCGCGTCCTAATGTTGATGAAGAGGAAGAGGACACTGATGATTATAATTCATAATCTGGGGAGGAAAATAGCGATTATTATAAATATAAACTATCTAGTGCTAGTGAAGATGGTGAGTCAAGTTGCAATGAGCTTGATGATTGGTGTTGTTTAGGATTTAGAATTTAGATATCATATTTTTGGGTTAACATATTAGGGTATTAAGGACTTATTTTGGAATTAATTTACTAAGATGTTTTGGTTTTATTGTTTTTATACATCTTAGATTCTAAGTTGAAATTTATAATTATCATTCAGAAAAAAATATAAAATATGCTTAGTTATCATACTTTGCACGCCGTTGCGCATAGCGCCTCCGACTACTTTGTTTTAATTGGATCATAATTTCAATCGTTTTCATTGAAAACATCGAAAAGTTTTCGGGTTTGAAACAACAAAACGAAAATAAGGTGTAATTCTGAAACGAGCGAAAGACAAAAACACCCCCTATGTTTTGTCTAACTCCCAAAAAACCCCCTGTATTATTTTAACTCCCAAAACCCCCCCCTGTGATTTCAAGAAAGTGCCAAATACACCCCCAAAAAAGAAAGTGTGTTTCAATCGCCAAAATTGAAAGTATTTCTTCACATTTTGCATTTGATATGACAATTTTACCCCGGACATCGAAAGACAAAAACACCCCCTATGCTTTGTCTAACTCCCAAAAAAAACCCCATGTGTCATTTTAAATCCCCAAAATCCCCCTATGTTTGGTTTTAAATAACACACTCAACCCAAGTAGTATATATTTAATTTTTCAAAAAGAATAAATAAATTTAAAAAAAAACAAACACATAGGGGTAATCTTGTCATTCCATCAATAATCAAAAGTAAAAATATACTTGAGTTGAATGTGGCATTTAAAAACCAAACACAGGGGGGTTTTTGGGAGTTAAAATAACACAGGGTGTTTTTGGGAGTTAGACAAAGTATAGGGGGTGTTTTTGTCTTTTGCTCATTCTGAAACTGGTTATTTGCCTTGGGTACGACTGTCGATCGGGCCTTCTGAGCCCAGCCTCATATATTTCAAACTCAAATATCATCGCCTCATAATTATTTGCTCAAACTCAAATACAATCAGATGTCATGGCTATAAGCTCAAACCCGACTCATCTATTTTTTCGAGTTTCGAAATTATAAAAAAATTGTTCGCATTATTCACTACTTTCTTATGTTGTCATATGATCTTTTTGAAAATGTACCCATAAAATATGAGATTCACATATAATTATCAAAAGGAAAGAACAAAACAGGGATGCAATCTATGGTTTGATGATAAAACTTCATTTGAATTCGGTTCGTCTCACATATCAAACAAGTTTGAACATCATTTTTCGTTCGATAACTTTTAATTTTCGGGTCGAGGCGATTCGATAAGCAAAAAATTAATAAAATGCATGTGAAGTATCAAGCTACTCGATACTCGGCTCGAGCTCGTTTGAAAAAAGCTCGTCTAAGCTCGGCTCGTTTAACAGTCAAACCTAGTTCAAACACAAAATTTCAAGCTCGAAAAAATTCAAATCAAGCTTAAACAATGTATTATTCGGCACTACCTAACTCTATTACACCACTACCCACCATCGTTTTTACTAGGGGTGGGCACGGGACGGGTTTGGGGTTAGAGATATGGGTATAGTAAATTTCGAGATTGACACATTTCATCCCAAACCCGCCCCGTAATAATTCGGGTACCCGGAAGTGGGTAACCGAATTATTACGGGGTACCCGAATTATTACGGGACGGGATTACGGGTCCCATATTTTTTTAAAATCGTCAATTCTTCATTAATCTAACAAAATTAAATTATAATATTTTATATAAAATTTTATATGTAATAGATTAGTAATAGTAGTAATTTAATTTGTAGAGAAAAAAACTTTGTATGCCTTGGCGTAGTTGAGAAGAAGACGAAAATGTAGTAGAGCCGTAAAGACTATGAAAGTTTTTAGAACGGAGGCAAACATAATGTATTAATAACTAGTGTAAGATTTAAAATGAATATTAAGGTAAAGTCAAAAAGGTCTTTATTAAATGATGTTAATTAATTTATTAATTAATGTATAAGTAAAGTGTATAATTATGTAACAGAAAGAAAAATATATAGACAGGTTCGGGTATTCGGGGTTGGAGAGGCTAATCCCAAACCCGTCCCGTATTCCCGTAATAAAATATGGGTTTTCAAGTTCGGGTACTCAAACCCAAAAAATACTTGTCCCGTTCGGGTATTTTAAAAACGGGACTGGTCGGATTTAGGTTACCCGAACCCAATGCCCACCCCTAGTTTTTACCCTTTCCTTCTTTTTGACTTTCTCTAAATTACTTTGGTTGCAGTATGTTGGATATATGTAGGCTTTTCAAAACTTTTTCTTGATTCAAAATATTAATTAGTACTACACTATTAACTTTAGTACCAACTGTTCATAGTATTTAAGATACTTATTTGTTCAAGCTTTAATCCTTTGAGCCTTATTAGACTCAAGTTCAACTCATAATATACTCCCTCTGTTTTTTTTTTATTTGTCGTTTTGACAAAAAAAATTGTTTACTTTTATTTATCATTTTAGGATATCAATGTAAAATTAATTGTTTTCTACCAATATTACCCTTTATGTTAATGCTTATAATAAATGATAATTAATGCTGTTAATAATTATTAGATTAAAAGGGTATTTTGGAGTTTTTTCTTAAAAAAAGTGACTATTTATTGCATTTCTTAATCCGGTGCAATTCTCCAAAACGATAAATAAAAAAAAATGGAGGGAGTATGTATTTCATTTTAGTGATAAAATTTAAATAGTGGTCTCTTAATGAAGAATATATTTATTCCTACACAGAAAAAATAATTGGGGCGTCCGAGGAAGGAAAAAAGAGAGAGAAAATCAGTATAAAAAAATAGTTAAAACATCGTTAAAAAAAAATCAACTTTCAATTATCCTATTACACGGGGAGGATCCTCTATACCACTATTAGTGCACCATACTTGTGTACCACTAATAAGTAATTGCCACATGTACATGTGATAATTATAATAATAATTATCACATGTACATGTGGCAATTACTTATTAATGGTATACAAGTATGGTACACTAATAGTGATATAGAGGATCTTGAGCCCCTATTACAGCAATCTTTGCCCACCAAAAACATAATGGACATAGAAGTCAGTGTTGCTATCCAATTAATGTTGGATTCCTTTTAAGAATATACCTGAAAAGGTTTGACTAACAACATTGAGGGCCATATGCTCAAAAAGGATATCGATTGGAAATGTGGAGAAATAAGAGAAAATTGCTACGCCCTTTTTATAATTAAAACTACTGGGTGTCTGTGTGTGTGGGGGGGGGGGGGGGGGGGGGAAGGGGGATGGGCGGTAGGGTAGGGTAGGGGACCGAACAGCATAATCTGGTGTTATATTATGTGTCAGTATTGAATAGTATATTGTCACATTGTGAATTTAAGGAATGGAGAGGAATTCACCGGGTCAGAGTATATTCTTTCATGTGTGTGTGAAACTATAATTATGGGTGAAAACTTGATTCGGATAACTCAAATTCATCTCGTCCCATTTTTCCAAAAATCTATGAGACGTGTTTTTTCTTGTGATATTGTCTAATAGACATTTTACTTCTCCCTCCTCCTCGATCATGTTGTTTAATAGATATTTTACCACCCTATAAAAATGGAAAAATCTAAAAAGAGACAGTGTATTGCTCATTTTATCTCACATGTTTCTAAACAGCATTTTGACAATAAAAAAAGGGAGTTGATTTGCTATATATTTGTTTTTATTTGGGACACATAAATCAATTTTGTCCCATCTAACAAGAATTCGGGTACCCGAAATTGGGTACTCAAATTAATTAATTTTGGATGTGTTTGGGACTAAAAGTTCTTGTCCCGAATTCAGCTTTACCTGCTCTTCTTGTCTTGACTTGTATTATTACTTTACTATTGCCAATTTTCCATACATGGTTATGTTCGAAAAAATGAAGAAAGATATTCCCTCCAATTTAAAATGGGATTAATGCATTTTTGGTGCCACAACTATAGTCCACTGGCGTTTCTACCCCGTAACTTTTTGGGCTGGCACATTTGGTGCCACAACTTCAACATCGGTGGCAATTTTGGTACCAATTGAGGCCCAATTTCAAAATTGGCCCGAAATTTCCCCATATGTGGGCCATGTGATTTAGTAATATATCAAAATTGACCATTCAACGTCTTTTTCAATAAAAAAATATCAAAATTTAAAATCCTAACTTTTCCTATAAAATTCACCAAACATTCCCTTAATTAAATTGTTTTCCGCTTTCTTATTCTTCCCCAAATAAAAACATCCGAGTAGCCTAGTTCTTGGTCGGTGGAATTTTTTTTTCATGAAAAATGTGTTGAATAGCCAAAATTCACAATTTTCATGTCACATGGCCTGTACATGGGGGAATTTCGGGCCAATTTCAAAATTGGGCCTTAATTGGCACCAAAATTGCCACTGATGTTGAAGTTGTGGCACCAAATGTGCCAGCCCGAAAAGTTACAGGATAAAAATGCCAGTGGGCTATAGTTGTGGCACCAAAAATACAATAATCCCAATTTAAAATACATGTCGTTTTAGTAAAAAGAAAATATTTCAAAATACATGTCGTTTTACAATTTCAAGAGAGAATTAAATTTTTTTTTGACAATCTTACCATTTCTCATTATTGATGAATATGGAAAGTTGTAATTTTTTTATTTCTTTTCAAGAGTAGTAATTACAGTTTTATGTCTAAGAATTAAAATATAAGTAATTAATGATTTCATTAATCCTTGTGATGTTACTTAAACGACATGTGTTTTGAACATTTTTCATTCTCAAATTTATTAAACATTTTTCCTTCTCAAATTTTATCACGAATAGTATGTGTGTATATATATAGAAAGCTGTCAAATATTCATCTCTATCTAACTCAATCTCCTTTATGACAAAAGTTCCTTCCAAATGTTCCAAATATATAGGTTATAAATATCTACAAACTTGACTTCTGCTTTATTTTTAATTGACACATACACAATTGAGTTATTTTTTAGTGGCAAATACTTTCTTGTGCTTTTGAGTACTATATAAAAAGTATTGCCCGTGTGATTAGTCGTTATCAACGATTTATTTAATAATAAATAAATAAATAAAAATAGTCATACTCCATATTTTATTATTTTAACAACAACATGTGATATGGAACTCACGGAGAATAAAAGTAATATGAGAAATAACAATTAACAACAGCAAAAATAATTCCTTTGTATTTCATTCAAGTTTTTTCAAGTAACATGAGAAAATTAAAAAACAACAGGTAACAATTATGTCCTCCTCCTTTGGATAAAGGAAAGTTCAGACCAAAGTCTGATATTATATCCTAAATATTTCTATTCTTACAACTACTAATAAAAACAACATGCCTAAAATTAGTCTCTCCTTTAATCGAGCTCCTAAAATCTCCACTATGCTTAATAAGCCGGGAAGTTAATGACTAGGTAGAGACTAACGACGTCGCCCATTATTGGCCCGATTCTTGATACAATTCTTCATGGGTTGATTCCTCCGCTGTTGCATAACATTCTTCTTCGGAAGATCTTGAAACTCCACTATTTGTATTGCCCTTTGTTTCTTGGCTATCAAAAAGAATAATAACAGAAATCAAAATAAAAAATAATTATCGTTTATCTTGTATGTATGTATTTATATCTATATTTGCTATTAAACAAAGATGTCGAGTAACTAAAACGAACCATCTCTAACTTCTTGATAACGTTCCTGGAGCTTCCTCTTAGAAGTCTCTAATCTCACGGAAGCTTCATCGTAAAATTCCAACTTCTGATAAAAATAAATTTTTCACGGTAACTACAAAGCAATGTCATAATAGTAAATACATGACAAGAATTAATTTTGATTTACCCACCGGTCGAGGCGAAATCGGATTCTTTGGGATTGCTCTGTTTTGAACCGTACGCTTCTCATTATTAGTAGGCTTTGGTCGAATAACCGGTTTTGGTTTGAACATAGGGACTTCTTGATTTTTCTTCTGTTGAACCATCTTTCGGTTATTTGGTTCATGTAGGGTCTCATCAACTTTGATTTTATGGGCATTGGCAAGATTCGGCTTTCTGACAATGTAGTTGCGGTTCTTTTGAGGATCTGAAACCATGATTAAATTGTTTATCTCTTAGTCCTCTTCTAGTGGGAAATTCGAATAAAGGAAGCAAAAGTGAAACAAAATAACAGTTAGGAGACTTACTTCCATCCTCATCCATGCCATCAAAGAACTTCAAGAATTGCAATCAATAGCAAAATAAATAGAATTAAATCAGTCAGTAAACAAAAACACGAATGAGTTGAAAATAATCGAACGAGAAAATTAGAGAAGATAGCAAACCTGTGAAAGTTCCATTGACGTAGGAGTAGCAAAGAAAGCTCCTTCATCCATTGGAGGAGATGGAAGCCCTTCATCCTCTTCTTCTTCGGAGGCAACTTTTGTTTTTTTTACCGATTTTGGTTCAACTTCTGCAACTTTATGATAAATTTTTGGGTTAATGACAATTGTAAAGATTTTATGTAAAATCAAATTCAAGATAAATTACCTGCTACAATGTCTTTTGTAGCATTAACCCAATCATCGACCATGGTTTTCCAATCCCTGCAACTTAAGATCATCAGACATAATGAGAATTTATGAAAACTACAAGAAAAACTATTAATATTTTGTTTAGCATTTGGTCTTTAATGTTAACGAACAACGAGATATGATAAATGAAGTAAATGCAATGCCACGTGTTTTGTACGGATGTCACAAATAACTATTGATATATGAGAAGAAAGCACGTACACAATTATTGTCTTAACGAGATTCCGAATATCCTTTGATCTATGCTTTCTAAGAGAATTAACAGATTTCCCAATATTTGAATCCTGCATTAATAGAATCAAATATGTTACGATCTAACGGTTAACGTACAAATAACCCAAAAAAAGAATAAAGTAGCATCAAAGATTATGGTTAAACCTTTAAAGTCTCCATAGACATAGGCATCAACTGAAGCTTCCTCAGTGATTCGAGCAACGTAGCATCACTCTGTCGAGAACAAGCAAAAGATAAGAATCGTAAACAACAACCGATAACATAAAAGAAGAATATACTCCCAAAAACTAAACACAAAACTGCGAATTATTTAAACAAAATTAAGCACTGACATTATTTCTGAGTGTTAATTTTATGAATGTACGAAAACAGAAATCATAAACCATAATCCTATCAACCAGTATAAAGAAATTTTTGCATTTATCTCATAAACCAATTAAACAATTTCAATTTCATGCACATAAATTAAACAACTAAGCAAATAAACAATAAAATTCATCAACCTAAACAGTAGTTGATGAAAAATCATGAAAACAAACCTCTTCTTCACTGTTGTCAAGAATATTTTTTATACGTAAAACTTCTTTGAAAATCTGAGACGCCTCTTCAATCTCATAAGTCAATGCTTCAGCATCCTCATAACTGCATTTTCTTTCTTTTGAATTCTTACTCTCTCCGCTGTCAACTCCACTTTTGTACTTCTTGTCATCATCATCATCACCATTTTTTTCAGCACCATCACCATTAATAGGGAAAGGCAGCTCAATTGTACTAGTGAAGAGCATCTCCGCAATCCGTTCCCTTTTCAATTTGAAATCGTTAGGGAAATCAGTAGCAGCAACCATGATTCCATTCTCAATTATATCAAAAATGTCAGAATTTGAATTTCTGAAAAACTTCCTCCATTTATCAAGACTCGTTGAAGAATTGGCCATGGTGAAAATTTAACCAAAGCCCAGATAACAAAATAGGATTTTGATGATACCCAGAAATCAGAAAAGCGAGTTTAATCTAATTGGAAAAGTTGGTTCTTTTTTGTGAAACAGGGACAGAAAGCAACAATGGAAGAATTCTACCAACAACAACAAAAGAGTGATAATCTAAACTGGGTTTTATTCAAAAGTGAAAATGGTGAGTGAATCAATGGAAAATTCTGGAGAAACCGTCTGTGCCAAATGAGGGTAAAATCAGATGAGAGTAGATTATTTGATAATTGATGTATATATATTTATCAATGTATCTCTCTTTTCCTTTCTCTTTCTTAAAAACTCAATCCAATGTGAATACTGAATAGAAGAAAGAAGAGAGAGATTATTTTTGGATAGTTAATATCTGATTCTGTTTTTTACTTCTGTGTTTTTGGTGGGTTGTAAGGGAAGACTGCGACCAGAAAAAAAATGGAAGTGAAGAGAACACTAAGGAATAATAGGTTAACACCAAATCCTTTGTCTGTTGCTTACAAAATATATTACAATAATCTTTATTTTCAATAATTTTTACCCACGAAAAAAGAAGGATAATTTTGTTGGACATAAATCATTATAATAGGTTGAATTATCGAAATCCTTTAGGATGTTATTACCCGAATCCTTGAAATTTGTATTTGTTTGAGATTTAAAATAGTGATTAGAAATAAACGCTAGTCAAAGTTGTCTTCTTGTTAGTCAAAATGAAATTGAGATATAATATAATATTATAAAAAAAAATATTAAATACTTGTTTAATTACAACTAATCGATCACAAATTTTATTATTTGTAGAAATACGAGAATGATAATTAGGATAAAATATAGTTGCCAATTGAAAAATAAATATTTGTTTGTTTCTACCGTTATGATTTGTGTCGTAATTTGTCTCATATTTTTACGTAGAACTGAATGCATGTCGGAACTGTCAATCTAAAATTTTAATTATTACTTATTTATATTTATATGTAGTTATTTTTTGAAAGATTTCTTACCAAACAGACATATGTTGTAAATGGTCACGTGTCTATTAAACGATGATCTAATGTGTAGCGGCATGTACGTCACCGGCATGAGATCATAATTATGAAGCTAAATAGGATATAAACCACAAAAACTTTAAACGATAAACCGTTAGTTGATCAATTACACGTATATATGATGAAAGTAAATATCTAATATCTATCAATTATAAGGTCAATTAAGTTTTTTAATCGTGAGCCCGCGTAATTTTAAAAATTCAACCGTTCACAATATTTAAGTAAGTTAAATATAAGATAATGTGAAAATAAAAATAACCTCCATGTCGGAAACTAGTTTAGAGGTGTCTTCATATTTTTGTTTACCACTTATATTTATTAATAATAGGAGATTTTGGGGGATAATGCAAGTAGGTAATATAGGAGAATTGAGTGAATAGCAAATTAACTCCCTGTGTTATTTTAAATAGGCAATTTATCTCCCTGTGATAAATAAAAGGGCAAAATACCTCCCTGTCATATCCTAAATAGGCAATTTAACTCCTTGTGATAAGAAAAATAGCAAAATACCTACCCGTGTTTTTATAAAAGAAGCACATTGCCTCCCTCTAAATTGCTTATTAAATAATATCACAGGGAGTTAAATTGCTCATTATTTCATTTCACAGGGAGTTAAATTGCCTATTTTTATATCACAAGGAGGTAAATTGGTCATTATTTCATATCACAGGGAGTTAAATTGCCTATTTTTATTTGACAGGGAGGTAAATTGCCTATTAGACATATCACAGGGAGTTAACTTGCAAAAAACCCTAGGAGGATTTGGTTTGTTAAAAAGGATAAGTGTAAGGAGGATTTTGGGGTTAAAGCAATATTAAAGTTTAGATAATATATGGGCGCTATGCGTGGTTTTGTGTTATGTTTTATTATTTTTTTTATCTACTAAATTGTGAATTATAACACGGATCGAAGAATATATTGGATATTAACAAGTAAAATTCGAATTTGAATTTTACATCTAAAATCACAAAACCGCTAATATTTGACCAAACCCCCTTAAATATTTTTTGTTACTTTTGTACTCCTAAAATGACGCTTCTTTTTCAACAGAAGTAGTTTTAGTAGTTGGTGGACCTGTGTATAAAATGAATTTCGAAATACACGCGACCGATTTTGCGGCGCGAATTCACGCGCGCGATGAAAATAAAATGAAGAGTGCAGATAAAATGGTGGGACCACAACTCCGACCTTTATTACTTTTTGTGGCGCATTAAATAATTTCTTTTTTTGCTAGTATATGTTATTGTTTATTCAGATAATATTTCATAGTGTAAAATCATTTTCTCCTACACTAGGAGGAGATCATTTTTGGTAATTATTCAATGGGTGAGCTGGTGCAGTATAGGAAGAATAATTATTTAATTTAGTTTGCATATAAATAGATAATTGGAGTGGGATATTTAATATATTATTCTTTTAATTTCGTATATTGATTATGTCATCAATGCAGTTGACGCACAAATAATTTTTACTGTGCTTTGCAATATGTAATTTTAGCCCCTTTGGTTATTGTATAAAATTACATATGAATATTTTAGTTTTTTAAAACAGATGTCACTGGAATTTATAAGACAAAAATGTAATTGCACGTTTCTATATTGATTTCACTGCAAAAGTTTCTTCACTCATAATTTCCCTTTCTGGTACAATTTATGTGAAATAAATGCAAATCAATTGTTAGGGGAAATTTATGGAATATGTTTTTTATTTGGACTTTTACAGATTTGAAATTGTGTTTGATTTTGTTTGATTGTTACTTCCTCCGTTCCACAATATATGTCGTTTTATAGTGTTGCACTGGTATTTAAGGATCCAAATAAATAACATGGATTTTTGGTAAAAAAATAAAAATAAAAGATATACCTAAAATACTCTTAATTAATAGTGCATTGAAAAAAAATAAGATAGAATTTTTAGGTGTAATAAATAAGAGCTAAATTGAAAAAAGGGTAATTAATATTGCATTGGAATCCTAAAGCAACATATATATTTGGAACAATTTTTTTTTCTAAAATGACAGATATTGTGGAACGGAGAGAATTACTTAACGTCAAATAACTTTTAATTGAATCTAATATGAGTTAAACTTTAGTAATTTATTGAGTCGAACTGAATTGTGTTAAAAAAGTATTGGACAATGAATGTTAATCAATATTAGTTTATAACTTATAATAAACAAATTAAACTCAAATAAAATTTTATTGATTGATGACATATATAATAGCTGTCTAATAATGACAAGTTTATCTATCTTTGTATGTTTGTATCTACTTAGTTATAAAGGGGCCGTTTGGTAGGACTTAATAGGGGGTATTAGATCATATTATATGTGTCAATATGGGATAATACAACGTTTGGTGGCATTGCTCTAATACCGGGTCAAATGGATTAAATCCTTATGACCCGGTATTAAGACTAGATTATAATCCACCCAGACATGGGTGGATTAGTTAATCCGGGTGAATATGGATTCGATGAAATGTCACTTATAACCTTAAATTTATATATTACCTATTATAACATATCATTAAATATCACAAATTCTTCTTAAATCTCTGAAAATATATTAATATAAGCTTAAACTCATAATTCTCCTAAACATATTACAATTTATTGCTTTAATGTAATATGACTCAATCAAATCTACCAAACGTATTTTTAATATGACTTTCAATCTGACTCTGATTTAATCCACCTTAATTCCATACACCCTACCAAAAGGATTAAATTACATCCAATAATAATTTCGATGTATAGAATAGTTACAAAAATTATTTCTAACTTAAATTATTGTTGTCATCAACTAATGAAACATATTTAGTGATAATTTAGTGACAATTAAAAAATAAAATTAAACGTCATGTTTATAGTATTAACTATACATGTACCAATAATAATAGCTTAAATTGAGAAAAATTTCTTTGACATTTAAAATAGTGTCAATATATACATAGATATTGACAAGTTAAACATTGTCAGTACTTAACTCTTTTAATTAAGTGAACTTTTAAATATAGTACAACAAGTCTAATTAGTTTCCCATTTTAAATAATCAGTCTGTCTCCATCTTTTGTACTGCCATTTCTCGAGCAAAAGAAACTCAAGTAAGATTATTTTAAGTTATTGTAACACGTGCATACAAATGTTCAATTTATATAATACTCCAGTTTTTTTTTTTTTTTATCATTTTATTTTTGACACTAAGTTTTAGATAAAATTTAAGAAGATGGAATTTGTAGATGTTTTTACATAGATGCTCTTAAAAGTAGTGGTTGAGAGTTAGTGGTGTCAAATCGTTACTTTATGTGAGATGGTATTTTTGAAAAAATAATTTCATTTACAGAAATATAGTGTTATTTTGGAACATCCCAAAAAAGAAATAGTAGTGAAAATTTAGGGACAGAGGGAATATTACTATATACTCCCTCCGTTTAAAATTAATTGGCACATTTGACAATTTCACATAGATTAAAAAACTCATGAATAATTAGTCACTTTTTAAGATGAAATATTAAAAATACATTTTTATTGATTGATTTAATCAACGCCACTGGTCTTTGTACATTTTACTTTATTGTGTAAACTTTAATTTAAGAAAAGATAAAATTGGAAAAAGATGCATTGAAAAACCAAATATGACAATTATTTTGAAACATAATTTTTTTGCAAATATGCCAATTAATTTGAATGTATTATAATTTTATTGATTGTTATTAACGCCAAGCTTCTGAAAAATATGTGTAAATATGTTATGATGTTGAGACATGTAAAATGATGTTTTTGTTATGACTAACAATATTATGAGAGTGAGAAGTTTTACTTCCACAGCGATTTTTTTACCAAGATTAATTTGCCCTCTATTATTTAGAATGTTAACTATTGTTAAATAAAGGCTGCTAATATAGCCAGAGCATAATCTTTAATTCTCTACTCGACCCTTTTCAATTCAATGAGTTAAGTCATTAAACAATTTATTACTTTATTATCTTGATCTATATTTGGATATAATTTTTTTCTCACTAATCTATATGGAAATTCACGGGAATATTTTCCTTTCCTAATATTAATTTTTGTTAGTTTTTCTTATAAACGGGAGTTCGTTATCATTCAAAAACTAACCAAAAAAAGAAAAAGAAGATTATTGAGATGGTTGTGTTGGGTCATTGGGTGCCCAGGTTCAAAGTGGCAAACCATGGGTGAAGTTATCAAATGTGTTTTCACGTGGTTCTCAGAAAAAACAAAACAAAAAAAAAAGTTGTCTTTACTTGTGCATATTTTGTGGGCTTCAACCACCATTTGATGGGTTATGACGATTACAAGTGTGTTTTGACGTGATTCTTAAAAAAAACAAAACAAAAAAAAGTTGTCTTGACTTGTGCATCTCTGTGGGCTTCAACCACCATTTGATGGGCTATGACGATAGATTAAAAAGAAAAAGAAAAAAACTATATACAATAGCACACTTTGTAATAATGGTATTATTGGACACGTAATTGCACATTTAGTAATTTAAATATTGGTTGCAATATTAATATCTTCGTCAAATTATTGGATCGAAATGGACGGAATCGGCCACATGCACTGCACACGGCTGTTATCTCGTCGTTTGGAGCGAAAATTATCACATGATTATTGAGAATAAATTGTCTCACATGGATTGTATAATAAAAATAAATCCACCTTGTAAGGTTTTGGAGAATCCTCAACTCATAAGCTAGCTTTTGAGATGAGTTGGGCTCAATTCATCTAAGTAAACTTGGCTCAATCCATTTGGTGAAATCTAATATGGTATCAGAGCTCCATGTTGATGTGTGTCATCTCCTTCCGTGATGGGCTCCTCCTTGTACGCATGATGGAATTATTTTTCACCCACACACTTTGCCGAGATAACAAAGGTCTGGATTGTCATTCTTCTTGCGTTGGGGCCCACATGTAGCAATTCGCAAGGTTGTACTTTAATATGTCACGTGTTGGGTTTGCTTCACCCACACATTCAGTCCGCCCACATGTAAAGGGGGAATGTTGAGACAAATTGTCTCACATAGATTGAAAAGCAATAATAAGTCTACCTCATAGGGTTTTGGGCAATCCTCAACTCACACGCTAGTTTTTTAGGTTGAGTTAGGTTCAAACCATGTAAATGGACTTAGTTCAATCTATGTGGTAATTTTTAATACGTTATCAGATTCCCATGTTAATGTGGACCACCTCCTTCCGCGATGGTTCCTCCTTTCTCGCATGATAGGATTATTCTTCACCCACACGGTTTGAAAATCTTGCGTGTTAGGCCTTACCCACATGTCGCAAATTCGCAAGGTTGGGATTTATATAATGTCATATGATGAGTTTGCTTCACCCACGTGAAGGGGGAGTATTAAGACTAAATGTACCACATTGGTTGAAAACAGTAGTTAAGTCTACCTTATAAGCTCTTGGTCAATCATCACTTCTTTAGCTAGCTTTTGAGGTTGAGTTAGGTCCAAGCCATATAAGTGGACTTAGCACAATCAATGTGCTAAAATCTAATATGGTATCAGAGCCCCAATTTGATGTGGGCCACCTACTACCGTGATGGGCTCCTCATTGTTCCCATGATGAGATTATTCTTCAACCACACACTTCGCCCGGAAAATAAATGTATGGGTTGTCATTATTAGTGTGTTGGGGCCCACATATAGCAATTTGCAAGGTTGAACTTTAATATGTTATGTGTTGGGCATGTTTCACCCATACATTCAACCAACCCACAAGTGAAGAGGGAGTATTTAGAATAAATCGTCTCACATAAAATGAATAACAAAAATAAATCCACCTTATAAGGTCAATGATAATCATCAACTCATAAGCTAGCTTTTGAGATAAGTTAGGTACAAGTCATGTAAG
Source organism: Penstemon davidsonii (assembly GCA_034814905.1). Taxonomy (NCBI): domain Eukaryota; kingdom Viridiplantae; phylum Streptophyta; class Magnoliopsida; order Lamiales; family Plantaginaceae; genus Penstemon; species Penstemon davidsonii. The sequence continues at coordinate 29,570,047 of JAYDYQ010002533.1, read as the reverse complement.
TGGAATTGATCCAATCCATATGATGAATTCTAACAATGATAATGTAAGAGAAACATTACAATTTTCCCTTCAAAAGACGAAATAACTTGATAATGTTTCCTCCAAGAGTGAGGAAAACGTGATTACTTTATTTTACACCAAAAGACGAGATAATAGTCACGTGTCCAATTCCATCCAATTATTTGACAGTGGTATGAACATTGCAACCAATATTTAAATTGTGGTATTAAATATGCATTTACATATCCAGAAGTAAAAAGGTTAGAAAGTGTCCGACCAATATTTAAAGGAAAAATTGTAAAAAGGTCCCAAATTAATTAGTGATTTTGGATTTTTGTCCCAAGCTATATCACTTGGCCAAATTCGTCCTTTAATTTTATATTCTTTTGGAATATTGTCCCACATGCCACATGGATGCTTACGAGTCATGACGTGATAAATTTTAGCATAAACAATTATATAAGATTGCAAAATTCGTCCCAAACTAATTACGAATTTTGATTTTTCGTCCCAAACTATATCAACACGCCGACTTCCGTCCCGTAATTGAAATGACATGGGAAAAAAGAATTCGTTTCAAACTAATTATAAATATTTATTATTTATTAATATAAAAAAATGCACAATTTTTTCCTAATGAACTGAGATATGATTTTTTTTTTCTCAAAAGCGCACGGGAATTTCAAAAATCCATACTATTTCTCTCTTAAAAAAAAGTTAATGGCAATTTACTTCCATGTGATATTTTCATAATGTTCAGTTTACCTCTCTGTGATATGATAATGTGGCAGTTTGTCCTTAGTGTTGTGATATATGTGGCAATTTACCTCTTGTATTATAATAAATGTAGCAATTTAACCCCTATGTTATAAAAAACTTTACATCACAATCTCAGCAATTGAGTTACACTCTCCGGTTCAAGGGGATAAAATACTTTTTTAAAATTTTCAAAGGAGAGGGGGGGGGGGTGTTAAAATTTGTAGTTTGGGACGAAAAATCAAAATTTGTAGTTAGTTTGGGACGAATTTTGTAATCTTGTATAATTGTTCATGCTTAAATTTGTCACGTCTTGACACGTAAGCAGCCATGTGGCAAGTGGGATAATATTCCAAAAAAATATAAAATTACGGGACAAATTTGGCTAAGTGATATAGCTTGGGACGAAAATCCAAAATCATTGATTAGTTTGAGGCGTTTTCTGCAATTTTGCTTAAATTGTGATATTACATATGCATTTACATATCCAGAATTGAAAAGGTTAGAAAGTGCCCGATTGTATGACATCAAATATGCGATTTCCCCATTTATATTGATTGATGAGCAGCATTATATGTTAAAAACTTTAAAATATTTATCAAAGATGATTGAAGTAGTTTTCAAGCTCTTAACAATATCATAATTGGATAATTTTGGATTTCATTTGCATTAGCTAGCCTTGGGATATCATTAAGTAAGCTAATCAACTTTTTTATTTGTAGCAACAATGAATACGCAAAATCATCGTGTAAAAGAGGGCTCTCGTAGTTTATATATATTTATATATACTACTAATTCTTAGATTATTTTCAAAGAACCAATGTACAAATTAATTGTTCTTCCATAATCAAATTTATCAGCTTAACCAAACAAATCATTGGATTAATTTTGTTTAAATCAGACAAATTTACGCATATTTTAAAATTCAAGATGCATTGGGAATGGATTGTAGTTAGGGCTGTCAATTTACCTAATTTGGGTCAGATCAGGGTAAACTCAAATCCGACTATATTTTGATTGAAATTGGGTCGAATCTGAATTCTTGCTGAGACTTAAAGTTTTGGAGTACAATGGATCGGACCTTATCTGAATTCTATCAAATATGAGATCTTTTTCAGATCTAATAAATTTGCATTTTCACAATTCAAAACAATTAATAGGTCTTTCTTTCTAAAAAAAATTTGTTTCATTTTATTTAGCTCATGTGTTTAAACTTTCTCATACTTATAGATGAAAAATATGCATAAAAATGATATTATGATTGAATTATTACTAATGTCTTCTTAAGTTGATGGTAGAACATTATTAATGTTGATTATCTTAATAATATTTGAAATATTGCATTTATTGTCAGATGCAGATATTTAATGAATCAAATCGAACTATATTTATATTTGCTCTCATATAAATAAAAAAAATTCATAATCGAATCATATCCATTAAATATTTAATTGGATAAAAGTTTCAATAAATTGGGACTGAACCCAAATTGATAATGGTATTTTTTAGGAATAGAGGGTAAATGAGCCTAAATTTTCTTTTCTATTTGTAGTGCATATGGGCCTGAACTTTTTTTTTTTTTATTTTATATTTACAGTAAATAAAGTGATAAATGGGCCATTTCATTTATAGGATATATATCGTTCAGGCACAATTGTTACCTACCTAAACCGCCGTGTAAATCTGAACATTAATTATCTAGATCTGGATTCTATCTACGGCTGTCAATGGGTCGGATTCTGGTCGGAACAGGCTCGTTCAGATCCGGCTCCATTTATAGATGGTCGATAGGATTCGGATTTTGCTCTGATTGTACTCGGATCTAGATTTTTTGAATCCAACGGATCTTGGTTGGATTTGGCCGGATATCGGATCTTTTTCGGATCCAATAATTTTCATTTAAAAAGTTAAATTAATATTTTTTCCTAAAACAAGTTTATTAACTTTTCAATTTTTTTTAATTTTAGCTCACATGTTCAAAGTTTCTTTACTATATTTATATTTTTAGAATGAAAATATTGGTTTCAATAAATTTATAAACGTGTTATAAATTACTATCTTCTTAAACGGTGAAATATTATTAATGATACTTACTTTTATAAAATATTATGTATATATATCTTTTTTTTTATTTATTGTCGGATACGGATCTGTAACGGATCGGATCGACCTAAATCCATATTCGCTCCATGAGTTTCGAATCAGGTCCATCGAATCTCTAATCGGACAATTATTCTAATAAATCGGATCGGATTCGGACGGATCCGAATTGAAATCCGCCCCATTGTCAGCTCTAATTCTATCTATAATTCAATTATTTATGTAACGGGGACAATTTTTTCTTGGGTAAATCATTTTGGTCCTTTAACTTTTTATTGTTAGCAATTTTAGAACATTTGTCGTAATTTTGATAATTTAACATTTTAGTGTTCGTAATTTTCATTTGACTGTAATTTTGATTTATTGTTCCCCTAATTCAAAGAATCACCTTGGAATCTGTAATGTGAGCAGCATATGGCCAAACTTTAGGAATTCTGTTTAATTGGCGTCCACTCATCGATGACAAATCCAACAATAATTTTTGAATTACGTGAGCAATAGATCAAAATTGCAGCCAATAGTCTATAATTGTAAACACTGAAAAATTAGAGAACCAAACGACAACTAGATGTCCTAAAAGCAAACACTAAAACGTTAAAGAACTAAATTTACTTATTCAAAAAAATTATCCCAAAGTCACCACCAAATAAGAATTAAAGGAGTGAAATTATATCTTTGCCATAAAAAGCTCACATTAAAACGTCTAATTATATGTTACGATGTTATTTCGGGTTTGACAATGATTTATGTATTAATGTATTTATGATTTCATTCAAAGCGAAAAAATAAAATTAAATTAAAAATCACGAACAGGCTTATTCAAATCACAACTCTCACCGTGACCATCTTTGATCACAGGGGTTCACCAAAAATTGAGATACAAGCAATTATAGATAAACCTAATCTTCCTTTTCTTTATTTTTTTTTCTAATTTTCACTACATTGATTTTTAAAAAGAAAAAAAAGAAAAAGGAAACTTGTTTTTGGGCTTCTAAATTCATCCAGCCTCATCCACAAGATTAAATATTTACAAATTTATAAATTCCTTAAGAAGAAATTGGATTGAAGTTTGTGGGCTTATTAGACTTGTCAAGAATTGACCACATCACTTGAATGTCATCGTATGCACAAGCCATTACTTCCTCATGCAAGTCCATTACACTATTCTCTTCTCCTCCTGCACATCAAACATTTCAATTGAACATTAATTCGATGTTTAACTCGAGTTCGATTCATAAAATTAGTTCATATTAATTTTTTTAAACATAACAAATCAAAATTGATTTTTTTAATTATATCATTTAATATATGGCTTTAAGTTTAATACAAGCTCATGTTAAGTAAAATTATGTGTATATTGTGTACACACTATTCGAATTATGATATTCAACTTTATTAAAACTCGTTGAAACGTGATTCATATAAAGCAAACCAAGTTGAAATTGACATAATTTCCTAACAAAAAATTTAAACTAAAGTCGAAATCAATATGTTATTGGACTGAGTTCAATTTATAAAAATGTCATCGATAAAGAAACAACATGATTAGACAAATATTCTACGTACCTTGTTGGGACTTCTTGCCTTTGTGATGGCGATCATGGTTGAAGAAAGTGCCGGCCTTTCTGAAAGGAGATGTGATTTTTCTAAGTACCCAAGAAGCCATTTGATCTATATTATGTCTTTGTGTCAATTGACTTGTTTTTGTATATATACACCAAAATAAGGCTCTTTAGATTAAGGAAAGGGTTATGCGCAATAAAGGCAAGGCAGGATCCGTGAGATAAGCTTAGAAGAATCTATGATGGTGGGTTTACTATCATATCATATCATGTTCTATAATACTATTTAGAAAATAAATGTAATTATGTAGTATGTGTGTTTGTGCCGACGACTGCACATGGCGCACGTTTCCCAAATGGATCATTTACATCAAGGCTCCCCTGCACCTTTGCTTTATCCCAAACTTATAATTGTCAACCCCCCAAGTTACCCCACACCCCCACCATTGTGAGTAGGGGTAGAACGGGCAATTAAGACTAGAAATGGTAAAATGGATCAAAAGATATGATTCCACATGGATTGGTTTGGACTAAAGAATCAAAATCTCATTCCGATCACGAGAATCATTAATTTCAAAGACGTGGAACGCATATGGATCTAAGTCGATTCAATTTATTATGATTCGTATCCGATAATAAAATTAAAAAGTTATACAGAGTATAAAATATTTCATTCAGAATCTCATTTTTTGTGTATATTTTTGGCCAATAGTATGGGTTATTTTTAGACCTTAATATCAATCACGGTTTACCATAGTTATACGTGAAATCATTTGAATAAATGGTTAAATGTGTTGAGAGTTGATTTTTTATATTTAACCTTAGTGAGTTATTAAGAAAAGTTTGAAAACGTGAGTCAGTTTAAATGAAATGGTAACAAAATTAATTTTATTTTCACACAAAATATTAGTGTGAATTTTAAAATGGAAATCCTATTAAATTCGAAAAAAACTATGATATCCGACCTAATCCGTGTCGACACAAATGGAATCAAAGATAGACCGACCCTGATCCGACCCATTAAAAAATTGAAAATGAACCATTAATAAATTAGAAAGAGATAGTATAGAGTAGGGTCGTCAATGGGATGATTTCAATCCGAACCCGACCCGATTTATTAGAATTTAGATTCGATTAGAGATTCGATGGACCTGATCCGATTATAAAGATTCAAAATTCGAAATACGTGGAGCGAATATGGATTTAGGTCGATTCGATCCATTATAGATCAGTATCCGACAATAAATAAAAGAATTATATATATATATATACACACATAATGATTTATTAAAATAAGTAACATTAATAATATTTTATCATTAGGTTAAGATGATAAAAGTTAATAATTCATTCATAATTGTATTTTTATGTATATTTTCATCCAAAAATATGAATAGTAGTTGAGAAAATTTGATAATGTGAGCTAAACTAAATAAAACCGTAAAGATATCAAACTTGTTTTAGGAAAAAATAATGGTGTAAATTTTGAAAATGAAGATTTTATTGAATCAAAAAAATATTAGATATTCGATCAAACTCTAACAAGATTCGACGGACATGAGAAATCTAGATTCGAGTATAATCCGGATCTGACTTAAATTTGATCCAACGTAAATGAACCCGAATCTAGATCAAGTATGACGGACCCAAATCCAACCCATTCAACGTCTAGTATAGAGAAAGGCCCATTTACTGCCAACAAAATACTACAAATCTAACGTAAGTACTGTCGGAGGTTGGGACTTAGAATATTGCAATACAAAAAAGATGATTTTACTTTGATTCTTAGTTCTCCCAGCATCAAATTTGGAAATGGCTATTATAATTCACCACATGGATTAGACTAAGTTTAGTTTAGTTACATGGCTTGGGTCTAACTCAACCTCAAAAGTTAGCTTAAGAGGTGGGGATTTCCCAAGACCTTATAAGGTAGACGTAATTATTGTTCTCAACCCATGTGGGACATTTAGTCACAATACTCCCCCTTCACAATACTTATGCATAATTATTTTTATTTTATAAATTAAGAAATACAATCAAATATTTATTTTCGACTCGAATACGACCAATAAAATTTTCTTTTAAGGTATATTTGTTATACACATCAAGTCAGTCTAAAAAAAAAAAAAAAAAGAGATTCGTGTAATAACCTTGGAAACTTCATTGAGATAAACTTCATAAGCAAAATATGGACTGCTTTTATCTAAAGATAAAAACTTATTTGGTATATTTTTACTTTTGTGAGACGTAATTATATGACTTTTTTTTACTTTTTTTTTTTGTTATTTTATCAAATGAATCGGAAAAATATTGCACTAAAAAAAATCTTCGCCCCCCCCCCCCCATGAAAAGGGTCTAGCTCTGCCACTGCTTGTTAATATATGAATAATAATATGCACAATAAAAAAATAAATCAGGTCATCTTAATGTTTTTGACCCTAGACGAACACTTACGTGGCCTTTCTGTTTTAAATTATACTCACTTTTCATATAAATTTGAAATTTCAGTTGCACTATAGTGTTTAAGGGACAAAAGATGCATCACGCCTAGACAGAGACTTTTATCGATTGAACTGGATTTGTTTTTACTGAATTTCGCTTCAGTTTCATTTAAAAAATAATTAAAAAGAAGGGTAAATTATTAATACCACTATGGTAAGGTTTAATTACAAAAAAAATCCCTGACATATTGAGTATTACGAAAATCCCCCTATGGTTTGTCACCATCTTACAATTAACCTCTTACCATTGAAAAGTTCAAACTTTGCCCCTAGGGGTTATTTGTAATGTTTGTAATATCTTAAAAAAATTAAGACTTGGGTGCTAATTGTAATATCTCATAAATTATAAAATTGATAATTATATATTTACCACAAAAAAATTGAAAAAATTGTATAATTGCACATAAGTTTCCAAAAATACTAAAAAAACCTTATTTTTACATATTTATTAACAATTTAATTTTTATAATAATAAATTAAACAAAAATTCATTAATAATATTTTATAAAAAAAAATATTTACACATTTAATAAAATTAATTGTTTTTATACTGTAGTATTTGTAATATCTTAAACAAATTAAGGCTTGGGTGCTAGTTGTAATATCTCATAAACTATAAAATTGATAATTATATATTTACCACCAAAAAATTGAAAAAATTGTATAATTGCACATAAGTTTCCAAAAATACCTAAAAAAAAACCTTATTTTTACATATTTATTAAAAATTTAATTTTTATAATAATAAATTAAACAAAAATTCATTAATACTATTTTATAAATAAAAAAATTTATTTACACATTTGATTAATTAATTGTTTTTATACTGTATTATTTGTAATATCTTAAAAATATTAAGGCTTGGTTGCTAATTATAATATCTCATAAATTATAAAATTGATAATTATATATTTACCACAAAAAATTAAAAAATTATATAATTGGACATAAGTTTCCAAAAATACTAAAAAAAACCTTATTTTTACATATTTATTAACAATTTATTTTTATAATAATAAATTAAACAAAACATCATTAATAATATTTTATAAATAAAAAAATTATTTACCCATTTAATTAAATTAATTGTTTTTATAATGTGTAAATTATAAAAATTAATTTATTCAATTAAATGTGTAAATAAATATCTTATTTTTATTAAATATAATTAATAAAAAAATTATATTTTTTATTATCGAAATTAAATTGTTAAGAAATATGTAAAAAAATTGAAATTTACGTGAAATTATACAATTTTATCAATTTTTTGTGTTAAATATATAATTATCAAATTTTATTATTTATGAGATATTACAGTTAGCACCCAAGTTTTATTTTTTTAAGGATATTACAAACATTACAAATAACCCCCAGGGGTAAAGTTAGAACTTTTCAAGGGTAAGGGACAATTGTAAGATGGTGACAAATCACAAGGGGGGTTTCGTAATACCCAATACGTGAGGAAGATTTTCGTAATTAGACCTTACCTCAGGGGATATTTGTAATTTACCCTAAAAAGAATTCCTTCGCACAAAATTTATTAGACCTTTCTAATTATAATGTAAATATAGTACATTTATTCTCGATTGGTCATTCTTAAGGAGTTTATTAAATCACAAGACAAGTGTATTTCAATATTTGTCACATAATTATTTTGAACTCAATCAAATTCGTATTGTGATAGAATTTCCAAAATTAATATGGGAGTTTCCGACGAGACTTTTAAAACAAGTTAGATTGGTATTGAATAATTATTGAGATGATATCATATTAATAAGATGTGATTTAAACTTTTTTTACTGGAGTTTTGGGAGAGAAAAGTATACTAGATTTTAAATCAATTAGTTAATATATAGGGTTTGGAGGAGAAATATGAGTCATAATTATTGAATGAGTTACTTTATAAGTTTTGAGGTAAGATGCAGTTTAAGTCTTTTAAATATTAAAATATAAATAGTATTACCAAATTGTTATTAAAATAAATTAATTAGACTATTTATCATAAGTTTTTAAAAGTTCGTCAAATTGATGATAAACTGCATAAAAAGAAATTTATATATATGGCAGTTACTAGGTTTTAAAGCAATTACTTAATAGGGTTTGGAGGACTAAAACGGGTCATAATTATTGAATGGGTTACTTTATAAGTTTGGAGCAAGATATGGTAGGTGATACATGCCTAAAAGTGGGAGTAATAAAAGCAATGCGACTCTAAGTAGTCAGGGGTATTTTCGTAATTTTACAGCAAGTCAAGAATTTAATAAATAGGAACAGTGGACAGGGGATTAGTTAGTGAATATTGAATATGTATGTTTTCTCACCTAAACTCTCTCTGCTCACGAAATACCTTCCACCTTTCATTGATTGACTTTGTTCATCCGTGTTTCTCTTCATACATGGATCAGGAGTCGATTGTGTCATCTCCGATCTTCATTGGAGTTCCTAGATTGACTATTCAATTGTATCTTGTAACTTCAATTCATGTAATTAGTTGTTGATTCAATAAAAATACACTTGATTACCATTAAATCCATGGCTTCTTATTATGGTATGCTCGGTAGGTGTCAAATCTTTACTGTCATTGTTCCAAATTCAATGCAATTTGACACTTTACAATCATTAAGTGACTTACCAAATAGTTTCTGGAAAAAAAAAAGTGACTTGTCAAATTAAAATGTTATATATATGACAGTTTAAGTCTTTTAAATATTAAAATAAAATGTATGTAATATTATCAAATTAATATTAAAATAAATTAATTAGACTATTTATCATATGGTTTTAAAAGTTCATCAATTTGATGATAAACTACACAAAAGGATAAAAAAAATACTACTCCTTCCGTCTTTTTTCTTTTGCTCCATTGGGTTTTGGCACGGATTTTTATGTAAAAATTGAAAAAGTGAAATTTTTAGGCATCTTTACATTTATGTTCTTAAAAATTGTGGTTGAAAATTAGTGGTGTCAAATAATTAATTTATGTAAAAGGGTACTTTGGAGAAAAATGATTTTATATTAGAAAAAAAAAATGTTTTTTTGGACATCTCTGAAAAAAAACAGGAGCAAAAATAAAAAGACGGATGTAGTATATAAGACTGATGAAGTAGTTTATTAGTCTAGAGAATGTGGGCTAGATTTGGAAAATACATCGGGTTCGGGCTTGGGCCATTTTAGTGATATGTTTTGCTTAGGGCTGTCAATGGGGCGGAGTTCAATCCAGATTCGATTAGAATCCGGTCTGATTTATTAGGATAATTATTCGATTAGGGATTTGATGGACCTGGTCCGATTAAGAAGATCTGTAATTCGAATTATATGGAGCGAATATGAATCTAGGCTGATCCGATCCGTTACAGATTCGTATCCGATATATATTCATATATGTTGTTTATATATATATATTATGTATTTAAACCAAAATAAAAATAAAATTATCTATGTCCCACTAAAATCTTTTACTATATTAAAAATAATCTTAAAAAGAAATGCATGAGAGGTGATGTTGGACTAACCTGGTAACTCATTGGGCATACAACATAATTTATGCTATTTAATTAAAAAAATCATAACCCTAACCATTCATCTATGTAGTAGCCGCCACCTTCCGTCAACTTTTTCCTCCAATTTTTTTCTTTTCTTCCATTACTCAGTATTGGGTTTTCTTCTTCTTTTTCCCAATTTCTATCTTTTTTTATTCATATTTTTGTTTATTCCTTTATTCTAATTTTTATCTTTTATATTTGTCCACCATATTCCATCTTTCACAATTTTCAAACAATAGTTTTGATGAAATAAGTAAAATATTACATTTTTAATTCATGGTGGTAAAATCTACAACTGATTTGAAGGAAAATGAAAGATTTTTTTTTGCTAAATATGCTAAACGGATTCGGATTCGGTTTCGGATTCTGATTCGGATCCTGTTGCTACTATTCAAGATCCGCACGGATTCGGATTCGGATTCGAATCCGGATAGAAGACATGAAAATGGGACTCCGATCCGGATCTGCCCAGATCCGATCTGAGTCTGGCCCATTGACAACCCTAGTTTTGCTTATGGCCAAATATCATTAGGCGCTAGACAAGTCCAAAATTGTTCCATAGTTGTCGTATACTCATATATGTCTGAGAATTATTACATAGGAGTATGACCTATTTGGAATAGTGTTGGTTCAATTTCGCGGATCTCGAAAAATTGGGTCAAAATTTTTCCATATGAAGATTGGACAAAACTCACGAGACTCTTCCAAACTTGTTGAAACTTTTGCCCAAATCTCTTGAAAACCAAGTCCAAACCTTTTGAAATTAAAACTTATAAATAACAATGATGTGACATCTACAATTTAATGTTTTTTCAACATTCAAACTCAATTTAAGTAAGATTTCAACTTTGACAACTACAAGACTCAACATTCAAACTCAATTCCAATGGCCGAGAATATTCAAGCACAAGACACTTCATTAGTTAAACTACTGATATTTATGTAGCAAATGGGCAACAAATGAAACCAAAAGAGCATTAATGACTATGTAGCAAAATACATAATAGCATAAAAATGAACTTTGACAACAAAATTACTCAGAAATTAAATTTCAACAGAATCAAGAACTTAATAACAGAGGATTGTTCTATTCATATGTGCCCTCTTCTTCCTCCTCCTCTTCATATTCACCTTCTTCGTCAGCCGTTGCATCTTGGTACTGCTGGTACTCGGAAACGAGATCGTTCATGTTGCTCTCAGCCTCTGTAAACTCCATCTCATCCATACCTTCACCTGTATACCAATGCAAGAAAGCTTTCCTTCTAAACATGGCAGTGAACTGCTCACTGACTCGTCTAAACATTTCTTGGATTGAGGTTGAGTTCCCGATGAAAGTGGATGCCATAGATAGCCCTCTTGGTGGGATGTCACAGACACTTGATTTCACATTGTTTGGAATCCATTCGACAAAGTAAGAAGAGTTCTTGTTTTGAACATTGATCATTTGTTCGTCTACTTCTTTGGTGCTCATTTTGCCTCTGAACATTGCTGAGGCAGTGAGGTAGCGGCCATGGCGTGGATCAGCAGCACACATCATGTTCTTGGAATCCCACATTTGTTGAGTTAGTTCGGGGACAGTAAGGGCACGGTATTGCTGGGAACCACGGGATGTCAGTGGAGCAAAACCCACCATGAAAAAGTGCAGACGAGGGAATGGAATTAGGTTGACGGCTAGCTTTCGGAGATCGGAGTTTAGTTGACCAGGGAAACGGAGGCAGCATGTGACCCCACTCATAGTTGCAGAAATTAAGTGGTTTAGATCACCAACTGAATCAAAAAGAAATGTAAAGTGGTAAGTTACAAACATTGGTGACTAAAAACAATATCCAGGTAAATGGCAACAATGCATAAACATAACGGGAGCAGTATCAGTAAAATATACTCACAGCTAGGAGTGGTAAGCTTGAGTGTCCTAAAACAAATATCATATAAAGCTTCATTGTCAAGCACCATGCATTCATCTGCATTCTCAACAAGCTGATGCACAGAAAGTGTGGCATTGTATGGCTCAACAACAGTGTCTGAGACCTTAGGTGAAGGGAACACTGAAAATGTCAACATCATCCTATCAGGGTATTCTTCCCTTATCTTTGAGATCAACAAGGTACCCATTCCAGAACCAGTTCCTCCACCAAGTGAGTGGCAAACTTGGAAACCTATAAAACAATTACAAAGAAATCAGACATTTGACACTTAGTGGTCGATTCGGACAATCCAGTAGAAAGTCCAGAAATCAGAAATCTCTAATGTTACATCAACGCCCTAGAAATTTACCTTGCAGACAATCACAGTTCTCAGCCTCCTTCCTCACCACATCAAGAACAGAGTCGATAAGCTCAGCACCCTCAGTGTAATGCCCTTTGGCCCAGTTGTTTCCAGCTCCAGACTGGCCAAAAACAAAGTTATCTGGCCTGAAGATCTGACCATAAGGACCAGTTCGGACGCTGTCCATGGTTCCAGGCTCCAGATCCATGAGCACTGCACGTGGCACAAATCTACCACATGATGCTTCATTGTAGTAAACATTGACACGCTCCAATTGCAGATCAGAGGTTCCAACATATCGACCAGTTGGATCTATTCCATGCTCATCACAGACAACCTCCCAGAACTTTGAACCGATCTGGTTGCCACATTGGCCTCCTTGAATATGAAGGATTTCTCTCATTTTACTGCAATTAGGAATCCACAGAGAATCATGAAAAACTATATTTTATGAAGATCAATTAAGTTCAAATTCCATTATTAGGTTGATAATCCAGTTACTAAAATATTAAGTCAAAAAAATATTTTTATCCCAAATTTACTAATATTCAAGTCACTTTTAAAGAATTTCCTAAAATAATGATACAAATTAACAATTGAACTGAATTTAGCAATACTCAGTGAAAATCACCAATAACAAAGCTAAATCTAAGATTACGAATATTATATAGTGACAATTCTACTAATCTTACAACAGACCATGCAGTACTTACAAAGATATCTGATAACCACACTGAATAGTATAGAAGTTCAGATCTCCACCGGATCTACAAATTCCATACTAACATAAACAATAAAACAAATACAACTGACAGGCAATGATCTATACTTAATCACTGTAAAAACACGAATTCAAAATGAAATTCAGAAAAAAAATGTCACCATCTAGATCTATCAGTATTCACAAGTTCAACAAATTTGAACGATTCCAAAATTAAGGCAGCTAAAACATTAGTTTTAAGCAGGAAATTCAACCCGAAATTTGCACTATGTACATATAAGCAACAAAACGAAATGACTAGAGCTATAGAAATGCAAGTTTGATGTGAAGATCTGAAATTCACACAGAAAAAGGAGATAAATATACCTTTAAATTGCGGAGAGCTAGGCGATCGAGCAAAAATTATCTACTCGATCTATAAGAGAGTGACTGAGTGAGCGAGTGAAAAATGTTGGCCCTTAGGGAATTTATATCTGAGGAAAAAGGAAGCAACGGCTCGGATTATTTCCCTCCCGGCTATCAGTTTTCTGTTGGATGCCGTACGATTTCTGTCATGGACGGTGGAGATGGGATTATACAAGTGGAGAGAGGTGAGATTTGATATTTAAACTGTTTATGATTGTGACTCAGGTGCCCTTCTGCTGGAAAGACAATTATACCCTTTGACTAAGCACAGTGAAAATGTTTATTCGTCTTCCAGGTCCCAAGATTGGTAATTCAAATGGCATCGGATTAAAATGAAATTTTAGTTCAAACACATTTTAGTAATCTACTACTCATTTCAATAATGGGGGGGGGGGTGGGGGGGGGGGGGGGTGGGGGGGGGGGGGGGTGGGGGGGGGGGGGGGTGGGGGGGGGGGGGGGTGGGGGGGGGGGGGGGTGGGGGGGGGGGGGGGTGGGGGGGGGGGGGGGTGGGGGGGGGGGGGGGTGGGGGGGGGGGGGGGTGGGGGGGGGGGGGGGTGGGGGGGGGGGGGGGTGGGGGGGGGGGGGGGTGGGGGGGGGGGGGGGTGGGGGGGGGGGGGGGTGGGGGGGGGGGGGGGTGGGGGGGGGGGGGGGTGGGGGGGGGGGGGGGTGGGGGGGGGGGGGGGTGGGGGGGGGGGGGGGTGGGGGGGGGGGGGGGTGGGGGGGGGGGGGGGTGGGGGGGGGGGGGGGTGGGGGGGGGGGGGGGTGGGGGGGGGGGGGGGTGGGGGGGGGGGGGGGTGGGGGGGGGGGGGGGTGGGGGGGGGGGGGGGTGGGGGGGGGGGGGGGTGGGGGGGGGGGGGGGTGGGGGGGGGGGGGGGTGGGGGGGAAAAGTCATCAGCTAAGTGGAAGCTTAGTACAAACCTTAGAAAATATTTGACCAAGGAAGAAGTATTTCAGACGAGTCAAATATGGTCCAGAAGACTACTGATCTGTTGCTGAAGAAGGAATCAGACTGGTGGACTATCAGCCGACTCAAATCAGATTAGTTCAAGTTTGGGATCAGCCGAGTAAACATCAGACGAGTGACTTCGATCAGCAGAGTGGAAGTGGATCAGAAGTTAGTGCAACGGTAGTAAATGCACTTGGTGTAATAAATGCTGAAGAGGAAGGGTATTTATGACAAATGATTGAAGAGAAACCTCGTATCAGCTTGGTGCATTTAATGCGCATTTAATGCGAAGCGACAGAAAGTACAGCAGAGTGTACAGTGTTCAGTCGCAACAGCCGTTCTGCAGAAAAAGGACCAGTACTCGAGGATTTGACAGCTGGCGATCTCTCAACGGGCAGATTTTCAAATCCTTAGTATAAATAGCTTAGTTCGTGAGTTGAAGAAGAAGAACAACACAGAGACAACACACTTTGAGAGCAAAAATCTGAAGCAGAATTCTTCTAAGTCTCAAACTCAAGAACAAAGCACTCATCAGCCGAGTCATTTGTTGACGAAGCAAAATAGAGAGAAAACAGAAAATACTTGTAAAATCTGAGTGATTTTGTTAGGGTTGTGTTGTGAGAAGTAGATATCAATCTTTGTGAGCGATATTACTTCAGAGGTTAGGAATTTCTTTGTGATTTCCTACTACGAACTTGTGGCCAGTTCATTTGTTGTTTGGTGCAAGCAGAGTGTACTGTAATCTTTGTGACTATAGTATAACCCAAGATCTAAGTGACTTGGAAGAATGGACTAAAGGATTTATATCCATATAACCACTATAAAAATCCTTTGTGTTTTTAACTTGCACTATTTTCTGCATATTAAAATAGCATACTGAAAACACTTAAAGGTTAACTATCTGAAAAGTTTTAAAAGGAGTTTGTTAAAACTGGGGATAAAACTATTTCAAAGTTAAGAGAAACTACTTGTGAAAAACACTTGATAAATCCGCTGCAAGTTAGTTATTTTTAAAACTCTTATTTTGATCAAATCAGCTGAGTGAAATCAGAAGAGTGGTCAACTCTGCTGTTCAAAGCTTTGTGCGAGATCAGCTTAGTCTGCTTACAATTCTTGATCAGCTTAGTCTGCTGACAGAAAAGTTAGAAGATTTTAAAAGGTAAAATTTTAAAGATGTTTATTCCCCCCCCCCCCCCCCTCTAAACCTCCCACTTGGGACCAACAACAATAACCTCTAAATTAGGGTTTTGGGTTTGCCCAAGGTGGAAGCAAGTCACCAGATTTTGGGAAGCGTCGGAAGGATGATGTGGCGTGAGAGGCGGATGGAGGCGCAGGCGCAACAGAAAGGCGAATGCGAGAGGCCGCTATTTCTCCCTATGGCTGCCTTTTTTTTTCTTTCACTTTTGAGGAGTTTTGACTTTGAACTTTGGTAAAAGTAATTAGTTTAAAAGAAGGTGGAGCTTATAAGAAAAACATTTTTTATTTTTTCTATTTTTTTCAAAGTAAGGTAAATAGCACGCTATTTAGGGGGGGCGTCGGCTTTGTGCGCTATGTGCGCTTTAGCGCGCCACGTGTGCGCTAAAATGAATAGCGCTCGTGCGCAGGGCGCAACGACATTTTTCAATTTAACTCTCTGTAATTTGAAAAAATGTATTGGACCCTCCCCCTAAATTCTTATCAATACTCACATACCTCCCTAACAATTTTAAACCTTCAAAAAATAATTCTCTATAATATACTATATACATAAACTTATCTAACATGATTAAGTTAGCATTTGCCCCTTTGTGTATATTTATATGGACCAATTTACTCCTATGTATTATTTCATATGTATTAATTTACTCGCATGTGTTATTATCAATGTGGCCCTACCCTCTATAACATGAGAGATGAATCTATCAATTAAACCACTGATGTATAAAATGTAACAGTTACACCCTTAATGTATGAAAGGGTAATAATTACCTCATGTGTCTTCAGTCAACGATTAAAAATGCAATAACGACAACTTTTTCGGGTAATATAAAAAACAACCCAATATATTCAATGATATTTTATTTTACCGCCATATAATATATCCATTCTTTCTAAAAACAACGAGAGAAGGCAACACTCCTGCCCCCTCCAAAAGAAAAATAAAATTAAAATAAATGTAGTAATGCACAATTTAGAAATATAATAAAAAAAAAATTCCCTTGTATTCCACTCAAGTTTCTTTGAAGTAACATCAGCAAATTAAAAAACAACAGGGTAAAATGTTGTTAGTTGATCTGCAATTACGTCCTCCTCCTTTGGGTAAAGAAAAGTTCATACCAAAGTCTGATTTTCTTTCCTAAATCTTTCTCTTCTTACAACTATTAATAAGCACAACATGGCTAAAATTAGTCTCTCTTTTGATCGAGCTCTCGAAAATCTCCACTATGCTTAATAAGTCGGGAAGTTAATGACTAAGTAGAGACTAACGACGACGCCCATTATTAGCCCTATTCTTGTTACAATTAACGGGTTGATTCCTCCGCTGCTGCATAACATTTTTCTTCGGAAGATCTTGAACCTCCACTAATTGTATTGTTCTCTGTTTCTTGGCTATAAAAAAGAATAATAAACAAAAATCAAATCAAAAAACCAGTATCGATCATTTTGTATGTATGTATATATATCTATATATGTGTTATAAAACGAAGATGTCGATTAACTGAAACAAATCATTTTTAACTTCTTGATAACGTTCATGGAGTTTCCTCTTAGAAGTCTCTAATCTCATGGCAACTTCATCATAAGAATCCAACTTCTGACAAAAACAAAGTTCACACGGTAACTACAAATCAAGGCCATAATAGTGTATACACTGTAGGAATTAATTTTGAATTACCCACTGGCCGAGGTGGAATCAGATTCTTCTGGATTGCTCTGTTCTGAACTGTACGCTTCTCATTATTAGCAGGCTTTGGTCGTATAACCGGTTTTGTTTAGCACAAAGAGGCTTCTTGGTTTGTTATTTCTGTTGAACCATCTTTCAGTTCTTTGGTTCATGTAGGGTCTCATCAACTTTGCATTTGTGGACATTGGCAAGATTCAGCTTTCTGACAATGTAGTTACGGTTCTTTTGAGGATCTGAAACAACGATGAGATCGTTTATCTCTTAGTCCTCTTCAAGTGGGAAATTCGAATAAAGGAAGCAAAAGTGAAACAAAATAACAGTGAGGAGACTCACTTCCATCCTCATCCATGCCATCAAAGAACTTAAAGAATCACAATCAATCAGACAACGCAACAAATAAATAGAATTAAATCAGTCCATAAACAAAAACACAAATGAGTTGTAAACAATCTAATGAGGAAATTAGAGAAGATAAGAAACCTGTGAAAGCTCCATTGAAGTAGGAGTAGCAAAGAAAGCATCTTCATCCATTGGAGGAGATGGAAGCCCTTGTTCCTCTTCTTTGGGGGCAAAATTTGTTTTTTAGCCGATTCTGTTTCAACTTCTGCAACTTGATGATAAATTTGTCCGTTAATATGAAAGAGACAATTTTGTAAAGATTCTATGTAAAATCAAATTCAAGATAAACAACTACCTGCTGCAATGGCTTTTGTAGCAGTAACCCAATCATCGACCATGGTTTTTCAATCCCTGATTTATGATCATCGAGATCAACCATAATGAGATTTTACTAAAACTATAAGAAAACAAACTACTAAGATTTTGTTGAGCATTTGGTCTTTAATGTTAACCAACGAGATATGATAAATGAAGTAAATGCAATGCCACGTGTTTTATACGGATGTCACAAATAACTATTGATGTCCGAGAAGAAAGAACGTACTCAATTAATGTCTTAACGAGATTCCAGATATCCTTTGATTCATGTTTTCTAAGAGAATTAAGAGATTTTCCAATATCCGTAGCCTGAAATTATAGAAATCAAATACGGTAACATCTAACGGTTATTGTACAAATATAGTACAAGAGTAAAGAAGCAGAAATGATTCTAGTTAAACCTTTAAAGTCTCCACGGACATAGGCATCAGCTGAAGCTTCCTCAATGAATCGAGCAATGTAGTATCAGTCTATCAAACGGAAACAAAAGGTAAGAATCATAAACAACCAATAATATCGTAAGCTAAAGTAAGAAAATAAAGTAATAAAACCAACAATCATTAAGAAATAATATACTCCCAAAATCTATCAAAAACTAAACAAATAAATAATCCTACAAATCTCTTGCATCAATCTCATAAACCAATTAATAAGTAAACAATTTCAAATTCATCCACATAAACTAAACAACCATGTCAGTCATTGCTTTTGCATCCTCATAGCTGCATTTGCTTTCCTTTTTGTTTTTACTTTCTCCACTCTCAACCCCACTTTTGTATTTGTCATCATCATCATCACCACCTATTTTTTCAACACCATCACCATTAATAGGTATTACAGAAAGAAATTAATGAAGACATCAAAACTAAATTAGATGAAGCTTACCTCAAGCTCAGACGAATCACACAAAGGAAATTGAAGAAGAGAAGAAGAAGATATCTAAAATCCCTAAATTCCCAAGTTGATTTATTCAGCCGTTAGTAATTTGAGTTGTAATATTTCTGTTTTAGTTAAGCGTTTCTTGCTTTTTCCCGTTTCTTCCTCTTTTGTTTATTTCCGATTTTGCCCTTTGTTAGTTAGTTATATATAGGGTTGTATTTGCTATATCGTTGTACAATTTTTCATTCCAATTTTATTCATAATACGAATTCACTTTTCTGTCAATTCTCTTCTTCATATTCAGATATACATACAATTTATACATATATCGAAATCAAATCATGAATCACATATTCAAAGTTAATAATAGGCAAAGCCAACTCAATTTTACAAGTGAACAACATCTTCACAATTCAATCCCTTTTCAATTTGAAATCGTTAGGGAAATCACTAGCAGCAACCATGATTCCATTCTCAATTATATCAAATATGTCTGAATTTGAATTTTTGAAAAACTCCCTCCATTTATCAAGTCTCATTGATGTTTTTGCCATGGTGAAATTCAACCAAAGCCTAGATCACAAAATTGGGTTTTGATGGTGCCCATAAATTTAAAAAAGGCGAGTTTAATCTAATTGGAAAAGTTGGTTCTTTTTTGTGAAAAGAGATAAAATGGTTAACTTTAGGGATGATCAGAGAGTAACAATGGAATTTTACCAACAACAGAAAAAGAGTGATAATCTAAAAAGGGTTTTATTAAAAAGTGAAAATTGGTGAATGAATGGCTTTTTCTTGGATTGCTTTTATTTATGATTCTGCTTCGATTTCTAATTTTCTGGTGGGTTTAAAAGATAAAGACTGCAATGAGAAATAGTTGGGACTTGGAATTGATGTGCACAAAAGATTTCAAAATGGTCGGATTTCGGAAACCCTTTAAATTGTTATTACGCAAATCCTTGAAATCTTGATTTGTTAAGATTTCAAAATCGAAGTGATGAGGGATAAACGCTAGTCAAAATTATCTTCTTATTGGTTCAAAATTAAATTGAAAATGAAATATAATACTCGTATTATATTTTAATAAAATCACAATATGTGTTGTACGTACTACATTTTGTACGGAGAATATAAAGTTAATGATCACTTATTTTATCATGTACGTTGTCGGAATACGATTATAATAATCAGGATAAAGTAATTTTGTAGCTATCCATTGAGATATAAACGGTTAGTTGATTAAGAAACAATTTCATTAGATATGTATTTGTTTGTAGCGTTATGATATGGCTATAATGTGTTTTCATATTATTTACTTAGCAGTGAATGTTGGATTTTATGGGTATTAACCTAATTGAACTGAGCTCAATTGTAGTTAAGCCCATGAAATAGAAATGAATGAAAGTTAGAGAGAAAATGCCTTCATCTCACATCGAGAAAATTGAAAAAGTTTTTTGCCATTTATAATGCAAAAATTTGGATAATGGTTGGGCCCCTTGGGAGTGCCAAATTTTGTGAGGGGAGAAGACGTGCATGACCATGGTTTCACCACACGCGCGCGCGCGCCACCACCGTCGTCCGACCGACTCGGCTCGGCACGGTCCGGTCTCGGGTTCGGATTTGGATTTGAGATTGGGATTGGGCTTCAACAAAATGTTATCTTTTTGGACAAAATTTAATTAATTTTTTGGCCCAAAAAACTTAAAAGCTCAATTAAATAGTTCATACCAAATAGGTCCGCGTAACAGATCCGAATACATCCGTGACTAACCCGTTTCCTTTAGAAGATCCACGCGCCATTTTTCAAAAGAATGAGTGTGTCGGTTCGGTTCAAACCGAACTGATTGCAGCTGTTCGGACCAAAAGTTGTATTTGGTTTAAATCCGAACAGACATGTCTCTCCATAACACCCTTTCTGCTGCTATAAATAGAGGGAGAATCTGGTCAATTCTCTCATCCCGTTCTCTAGCAATAAAGCAATCCTATCTTTCTTCTCTCTCTATTCTTCTCTTAAATATTGTTTAAATATTCTTATTTGTTAAAGTTCGTTGTGGACTTGTTCTTTGTGCAAAGAAACAATTATCCGACTGTTGTATCTTGGGAGACTACTGGAACGAACTGTTGTAGCCCAAAAATATTATCTTAAGGACATTGCATTAACAAGCCTCAGTCGATCATTTTCGTTTCAGAATTATTTTCAGTAAGTGCGTTGTTATTGAATTCTGATTTTGTTTGTTCTGCGAGAATAAACTATACTAAGATTTATAATTAGAGTTAATTATAAATAATTATTCTATAATGATATTTTACTATAGTTTTTAATTAATTACTTAAATATATAAAATATTTTATATACACAGATTGTTTTAAACTTTTAACAACAGTGAATGCATACCGAAATTGTCAATCCTTAACAATTTCGTGCTATCTTGATATATTATCATTCATTGTCATGGTTTAAAACTTTTATCTATCAAAATGGATTATTATTGTAAATTTCACGTGTCTATTAACCGATGGTCTTATGTGGAGTGACATGCACATTACGACAACCGATTGTATTAATGAAGTAAAAAAACGACGTATTTAAAATAAATTTGAATAATAAACAGTTAATCGATCAATTATTAGTATATAAGTGATAAAAGTAAATATATATCAGTTTTTATTGTCTTCATCCATTTATACTTTGTCAGTGTTAACTACATAGTATTGAAAGTTAAATCAACTGATGAAGTAATTGTTCAAATTAGATATTCATTATATCTAAATAAATTTAATGATGGCTTGAAAAATAAAGATAAGCTCCATTTCAGAAACTAGTGTTTAAGGACGTTTACCACTTGTATTTGTTAAATGATATTTGGGGGAGGATAAAGTAAAATAAAGTAGATGATGTAGGGTAAGTGTACAACTTACAAATTTTGTGCTTGAAATTCATATAAAAAATAAAAATAAAAACACGTGTAATTTTCCGTGCGTAATTTTATGCACGTGTTCGATTTTATTCTGTTTTATTCTTTTCAAAACGATGCGTCTTTTTTCTACGTTTATGAATACTAGTTGGTGCATAAAGCAATTAAATGAGTTTAGAAATACTCGGCCACTCGATTTTGCGGCGCGCAAATCTCACGCTCCAGATTTAAGAAGCCAATGAGGAGGGTGTGTAAAATGCAGTGTTTTGAAAACCGGACCGGACATCAAATCGGAAGTTCGACTGGTTACTGGTTTTATTGGTTAAACCGGGTCAACCAGTGGTTCAATCGTTATAACCGTTATGACGTCATCATGTAATTATTATATTAATTTTATTTATGAATATATAATATACTATAAGTAATTATATTATATTAGTATAGTAAAGTACAAATGATGAATACAAATTTACAGGAAACACTAATATATTAAAAAAAGGAATTTAAAAATTCAGTACTATTTAATTCTTTTTTTAGAGAAACAGTACTATTTAATTAATATTGAAATTTCCATAAAGTGCCTATGTTTAATTATATGGCCATGTAATATGTTCAAGTATTGGGCCTTGGGTCAATTTGAAGCAAGTCACTCTTGGGCCTTTGGTTTAATAGCATGAATTGAACTGATTAAAAATTCGATAAGACAAAAAGGAAACCCTAAGCTTTACATCACCAGCAGGCAGCAGCTTGGTCGGTCTTCCTCTCTCTCTCCATTTCCATTTTCCTTTCTTATCAAAAGTTCAACACCTTGCTCCTCCTTGGTCGGTCTTCCTTGATGTTTCCTTCTCCATATAATCATCTTTTATTCTTCTAGTAATGCTTAAAATTATTTTTCACAATTTAAATGGCTAGAATAATGAATTAAATCATTTCGGAAGTTTTTATTTTTCATCCTACAGAAAAGCTGCTGTGTATGTAAATTAATTTTTTTTTTAATTGAAAAATAGTGAACCGCTGGTTCACCCGGTTCACCGGTTCGCCGGTTTCATCGGTTTTTGGCCGGTTTTCACCGGTTCATACTGGTCCAAAAGTCTGCTGGTTTTAGGGGGTCCATCGGACCGGACTTGTGTCCGGTTAGCGGTTAAACCGGGTCGACCGGCCGGTCCGGTCCGATTTTCAAAACACTGGTAAAATGGCGGGACATCAATGCAGCACAAGTACACTTGCTATGCAAATATAGTGGAGTATAATTTTATCCCTCTTCATTGAAATTTATAAGACAACATATATCAATTTCGAAAATTCTTGTTCAGACTTAGTTTGGTTAAACTCATTCAACTACAAAATAAGTGTATTGAATTTGTTTTGTGGTCCCAAAACAAATGTATAATACTTGTCAAATAGTTATTTTAGGTTCGATCAACTCGATATGGGATATAATTTCCCATTAATTTCACTGCAAATGTTTCTTTATCCATAATTTTCCTAGGATTTTGATAAAATTTATGTGAAATAAATAGAATTCAATTGCTTTACATGTTTTCATACTTATTAAGGTACCTAATAAATAGCCTCAATTTTAGGAAATAAATAAACTATATACCTAAAATAGCCTTATTCTCTATTTATCTCAGCATTAACTATTTAAACATTATTCAAGTTTTACACTCTCTCTCTTAAGGACAAAATAGGAAAATATGTAATTAATATTGTATTAAAATCTTAAAGCGACAAATAATTTGGGAAAAAAATATTTCTCTAAAACGACAGATAATTTGGGACATATCGAGTAGCTAGTTTCATAACATAAATGCAAATATTTGAGTATGATGCGGAAATTTATGGCATATGTTTGATTTGAATTTGTAGAGATTTGAAATTTTGCTTGATTGCAAGCTAAATAAGTCAAATAATTTACTCCCTCCGTTTTTCTTTATTTACCATTTTGAAGGATTGCACATATATTAAGAAATATGAAGTATTTTTTAAGCAAAAACCCAAAAAATAACCTTTTAACCAAATAATCACAACATTAATTACAAGCATTCACAAAAATGATAAACTTGGTAGAAAAAACATAATTTTACATTGAATTCCGATCCTAAAACGACAAATAAAAGTATACAATTTCTGTTTTTTTTCAAAAAGACAAATAGAAAAACCAGGAGGGAGTATGATTGAGTCTAGTACGAGTCAAACATGAATAGTTTATTAAAATCGACTTGACCAATATTAAAAAATTATTGGACAATGAACGTTAGTCAATACTCCTTTATTCCTAGATATATGTCGTTTAAGGTTATTGTACAAGAATTAATGAAATTATTAATTACTTAAATTTAAGGACAATAAAAGTCTTATGGCATAAAACTATCATAGAAGAGAAATTAAAAAATATACAATTTTCCACATCCATTATTAATGAGAAAGGGTAAAATTGTCAAAAAGTATTTAAGTATCTCTTGAATTTCTAAAACGACACGTATTTAGAAATATTTCATTTTTACTAATACGACATGTATTTAGGAATGAAGGGAGTATTTGTTTTATGTACAATAATCAAAACACGAAAGTTTTGTTGATGACATACACAATAATTGTGATATGGTTACTAGTTAAATTATCCCTCTTTGTATCTACTTAGTGATAAAGAGAATTAAACAATACGTGACAACGAGAACTGATGATGAATGTACTGAAAAAAAAAAAAAAAAAAAAGACCACCTGCTTACCTTTTGCACTGCCAAGTGCCATGGCAAAAAAAAATTCATGTTAGATTATTTTAAACTATTGTGAAATGTGTGTTTTAAAGGTTCATTGGTATTACTCACATGTGTTATTTTTAATTAAATTGATCCATATATTCTAACATGACAAATTGACAATATGTCCTTTTTAACTCTTTGCCTTAGAAATTCAATTATTAACTAATGTTAAAACTTTCTACCATTATAGGTGAAACTGAGAAAAAAAAGGTTCATTAAACATATAGAATCTTATTGGGTTGAAAATTTTGAAATGTGCTTTTTAATGTTAATTAAGTTTCTAAATAGACGCAGAGCAAGTGATGATTTTGTAAACTATAGAATATAGAAATATGTTATGATGTTTTTTTTTTTAAATTGAAAAACACGTCGTCTTTTTTGTTATATATAACAATAACATGATAGAATTTAGAAGTATTGAATTTTAAATCTCTTCACTCAATTAAAATGGGTAATTGGTTTGATCATAATTTTAATTTAATAGTGGGAAATTGTAATAGCCCATGGTCAAGACCTATTGGCGGATATGTATTTTTGTTTTTTGAGAAAAACGATAGATATGTTTGAATCAAAAAGCCTCAACAGTTACAAGATGTTTAATGTGCTCCGGCAAATCAACTAAATCTACCAATGAGGCTAATTTTGCTATAATCACAACAAATTTACCAACCACTCAAATATTATGCAAATAAGGTTGGATTCATTTCTTAGGGTTAAAAGGGTATTATTTCTACCCTAAAGAATAGAGGAACCTAAAGAATCAATGGATATCGCTAAAAGCCACAAAAGCTCTGACTCGAAAAAACGAGAATTCATTTCAAAAATATTTCTCATCGAATTTTCAATTAATAAGAATTCACATCACATAAAATGCAATTTTCGAGCCAATAAATCGTAGTAAACACTAACTGATATATATAAGCTTAAACCAGCAGGGATGGTTCACAAAAACTTAGTCATGAAGCGTACCCAGAATGTCTTCGTCTCGGTACAGATGGTACCTGCAACGTCAATCACAAAATCATTCCTATTATTTATCAAAACGATCTAATTCTTAAAACAAGAACAAACACAACACATAAGAAGAAAAAGAAATACAAGAATCACAAATAAGCAAAATAGGAAGACTTACTCTTTTTGACCAAGCTTCACTTGAGTTCCTCCGTACTCGGGCAGCAAAACAGTATCTCCTTCCTTCACACCTACAGGAACAAGTTTCCCTTCTCTGTCATGGAAGCCAGGACCAACAGCAACTACTTTTCCCGAGTTCAACTGAATACAATCACCACCGCACAATAAAAATAATATATCAGTTGCGAATAACAAAAAATGCTGCGACAAAATAAACCACTATATGTGGAAATATTTTTATTGCGTTAAATAATACTCCGTAGAACATTGAGTAGTTTTATTTGTTGTTATTTTCCTCACTAGAATTCAAGTTCCAAATATGGTGATACTAAGTGAAGCTCAAACAAACACAATCAAATGCATCCTAAAAATAAACGATGCCAGAGCCATTACATCAGACCAAAATCACTCACAACCAGTAAATTCAAGGCAGTAACAATGTTTATCCAACTATTAGGATTTTGGAGGTCAAAGAAAACAAAATTTTCACCATTTGCTCTCACATTTAAGTCGACACTCGAGCTCAATTAGTTATAGATATCAAACAAGCTTGAACAACATATTTTCGTTGATAAGACTCAGTAAGTTAAAAAGTGACAAAATATATGTGAAAATATAAAACTACTCGACTCATGCTTAGCTCGATTAAAGCTCATAAAAGGGGGGGTTCATTTAGCAATCAAACTCATACACAATTTCAAGCTCGGTGATTGAATTCTTGAACAATGTGTTGTTCGTTCGACAATACTCAACTCGTGTATACCCAACTCACATTTTTTTCTGGTAAAATTTACCAAATCTAAGCTTGTGCACTGGTTCAAGGAACCCATTAGAGCAGCAACAAGGATATAGCAAGTAATTTACGTAGTAAAGTTAACAAGTGAAAGTAAATTGACTGAAATTTGGAACTGAACGAATCAATAAACAACATTTTCTATCAATTTTTTCAATTTCAAACAGAAACCATGAATTATTAAATTCAGATACCAAATAGGAAGCCAATTTTAAAAAGAAGATGATGGAGGGGGGAGTACGAGAAATGTACCTTACTGGTTTTCTCAGGGAGAAGAATTCCTGCAGTGGTTTTTGATGGGGGGATGATTTTCTCAACCAAAACGCGGTTCAGAAGTGGCAACAAGCGTTTCGCCATTGTTTTCTTTTCTTGGAGAAGAAGATGCAGAAATATTGAATAGAAATTTACTTATTAGGGTTTTGGTTTTGGCCAGTAAAATAAAAGGGGTATAAGCTTTTGAAATGACCGAATTGTCCTCTGGAATGGACTTTTTCGCAATTTTCTTTTTTTTGGCAAATTAAATTTTGGATCAAGTTTCTTTTGAAATTATAAGAAAAAAATAATAGTGTTCTTTTGAAAGAATTCACTCCGAACCTAAGTATCTACATGACAAATGTAACAATCTTATTTTAGGATTGAATATAACTTGTAGAAGGGCGATCAATAAGAGAACATATGTATATTTGCTTTATGTTTGAATTATGGATAAAAAAATTCATTTTTTTCGTTGAAAAGTTTAGGTTTTTGAATTATTTGGAACGAAAATAAGGTGTATTTTCGAAACTCTATATTAGCCTTGAAACTTTCTTTTTTTCTTAATTAGGTAACTATTTTCATAATTTTTCCGAACAATACATCGAAACTCCGAACCTAAGTATCTACATGACAAATGTAACAATCTTACTTTAGGATTGAATATAACTTGTAGAAGGGCGATCAATAAGAGAACAAATGTATATTTGCTTTGTGTTTGAATTATATATGGATCAAAATTTATCATTTTTTACGTTGAAAAGTTTATGTTTTTTAATTATTGGGAACAAAAATAAGGTGTATTTTTTAAACTCTATATTTGCCTTGAAGCTTTTTTTTGCTTAATTTTGTAACTTTTTTCATAATTTTTCCGAAACATACATCGGAAACGAAGTCGATTTGGACAAGTTGAATTTGGGCAATAATTTTCGTTAGGGCTGTCAATGGGGCGGATTTCATTCCGAATCCGATCCGAGTCCGGCCCGATTTAGTAGAATTTTGATCTGATTAGAGATTCGATGGATCTTACCCGATTATAAAGATCTGAAATCCGAAATACGTAGAGCGAATATGAATTTAGGTCGATCAGATCCGTTAGAGATCCGTATTCGACAATAAATAAATAAAGTATATATATATATACATAATGTTTTATTAAAATAAGTAATATTAATAATATTTTACCATTAGGTCAAGATGATAATAGTTAATAATACATTCATAATTACATTTGTATGCATATTTTCATCAAAAAATATGAATAATAGTTAAGAAAATTTGAACATGTGAGCTAAATTAAATAAAATCGTTAAGTTATTGAACTTATTTTAGGAAAAAATACTGGTGTAAATTTTGAAAGCTAAGATTTTATTAAATCCGAAAAAGATCCGGTATCCGATCGAATCCGACCAACATTCGATGGACTTGAGAAATCTAGATCCGATTAGAATCCGACCCGATATAAATGAATTTGAATCCAGACCGAGCCAAAACCGACCTGAATTTGACCCGAATCCAACCCATTGACATCCCTAATTTTTGTGTATAGACACGTTTAAATGAAATTGTCTCTTCGGATATTTTCAAAATAAAAATTTTCGGCAACTTTGGAGTGGTCCAGAATTAGAGCTGCAAGAAATATATAATACTGACTTACGAGAATGAGAATTAAAGGTCAAACCCATTTTATGGCCCTATACCCTTTGCACTCTTCGGTCCGAGCTACAGTCTAGTAGATAAAAAAAAAAAACATATGAAAATAAGCGGGTAAAATTAAAACCATATGGTTAATTGGAAGAGTTTCAATTCATCCCCCAACAACACAGCATAGTGATAAATGATAAATAAAGAAAGTAACATAATTTAGGCTGTCAAAAAATTAATTGAATGAATGTTAATCATGGTCAATATAAAAGAAAATACTCCATCCGTTCCATTTATTTTGTTCTATTTAGTACAGTACTCGGTCAAACTTTTCAATATTTTAAGTGACTTATCATAATAAATTAGTCACATTTGTAGTGTATTAAACCTTTTAAATATTAATATATATATGGTGTCATATGATATTATCAACTTATTAGTGAAATATATTAATTAAATTATTTATTATAATTTTTACAAATTTAGTTAAGTTGACTAACTAACCGTACCAAGGAAGTAAACTAAATGGAACTAGTTTTCAATATTTCTTTTGTATATCTTATTGCAATTGGA
Source organism: Penstemon davidsonii (assembly GCA_034814905.1). NCBI lineage: Eukaryota > Viridiplantae > Streptophyta > Magnoliopsida > Lamiales > Plantaginaceae > Penstemon > Penstemon davidsonii. The sequence continues at coordinate 29,540,699 of JAYDYQ010002533.1, read as the reverse complement.
TTAACAATATCGTAATACTCATAAATTCAACGTATAGGTAATTTATTGGGTTTTTTGCAAGTTAACTCTCTGTGATATGTCTAATGGGCAATTTACCTCCCGTGAAATAAAAATAGGCAATTTAACTCCCTGTGAAATGAAATAATAAGCAATTTACCTCCTTGTGATATAAAATAGGCAATTTACCTCCCTGTGAAATGAAATAATGAGCAATTTAACTCCCTGTGATATGAATAAATAAGCAATTTAGAGGGAGGTAATGTGCTTTTTTATAAAAACACAGGGAGGTATTTTGCCATTTTTCTTAACACAGGGAGTTAAATTGCCTATTTAGGATATCACAGGGTGGTATTTTGCCCTTTTTTTTTATCACAGGGAGTTAAATTGCCTATTTTTCTTAACACAGGGAGTTAATTTGCTATTCACTCGTAATTTATTTCATGTGTCAAGTGATTGAAAAACATTAGATCCTAAATATGGGAAAAAAGCACCCTATCCACCTATATTTTAGGAAATATGTGCAAAACCCCCATGTATTATTTTTAGGGATAATTACAGGGACCTCCCCTGTGGTTTGGTGCATTTCGCGTGCAATCCCCTCCAATAATCATAATTACAATGACATCCCTTGAGGTTTTAAAAACCTTACATCCGTTAGGGTTATGTTAGTTTGTGATGGCGTCATCGCCTATTTTTTGTTGAACTTTCTATTTTACCCTTGAGGTTACTGTAGCTATTTGGTGGACAATTATGCCCTTGTTATGTTGGGTACATAGAAGAATTTTCTTTGTAATGTATATGTATAAGTTTGGACTCAAATGTTGTAAATTTATATAAACTTATATCAATTTATTAGAGTATATATAATCTTAAAATAAAAATATAATAACACATCAATGTTTTTTTCAATTTTTTTCATAATACTTTTATAATTAAAGTACAAGGAAAAGTAAATAAACTATGGTTAATTATAATAACAACATTGTAGAACAAAAATAAAAACTTTCACATTTAATCTGTAATTCTTTTGATTTCAAAAAAATTATTATTAAAGTACAAGGATAAAAGAATGAATTACATTTAATCATGAGAAGAAAAAAAACTTGAACATAAATTATTAGACATTATAAAAATGCTTACATGTTCATAATTAATCCGTACTATAAAATTTCGTAAAATTTTAACAAAAATATTATTTTTTACAAAAAGTAAAAATACTCATTCAAATACCCGATTTAATAAAATAGTTATATAAAATCATAAATATTAAAATAATTATTTAAATCAATAAAAAACTTAGGTTAAAGATTAAGAATTAAAAAAAAAACCCTCACCATCCCCCCACCCCGCCCCGCCCCACCCCAACCCACCGTGAGTTTACTGCCCACTTCAGTTTTTCGATCACATCTCATTAAATTGTGGTCGGATTTTCATTTCTTGTTATCATTTCGCTCATCTCATTCATCCGCACCTCCCTACTAGTTTTATTTTTCGCTTTTTTGCCGGACTCCATAAAATCCCCAATCTTTAGGGTTTTTTGCAATCAACATTTTCTATTTCCATGTGATTCCCCACTGGAATTGATCCTTTGAGTTGTTAGTAGGTCCTTCCGCATCTCAATTTACCGAGATTTCGTCCAATTGCAGTAGATTTTTGAATTCGGAAAAAAGATCCCCAATTTGGAGTTCGCGATCTAGTTTGATTTTTGCTGATTTGTTGACTGATTTTGGTTCTTTTGGTGTTGTTTCAACTAAAAGTTACTTCAATTTGTTGTGGTTTAGTTCAATTAAGGAATTGGAGTCTGTTGTTGTCGTGAAGTTGCTTGGGAGGAAGATGAGTAATTCTGAATCAACATTACAAATACACCCCCTGTGACATATATATATATATATATATATCCAAGTTTTTCCTACTAGATAGCCACTGATTCGAGAAGCTGTCAATAATATACAACCATGCAAATAAAAGTGCATATATATAATGAAAAACAATAATATACATCAAACTAAATAGTAGTGATATCAAATTCTGAACACAAACCTCTTCTTCTCTGTTGACAAGAATCTTTTTGATGCATAAAAATTCTTCGAAAATCTGAGACTCCTATTCAATCTCATCAGTCAATGCTTCATCATCCTCATAGCTGCATTTGCTTTCTCTTTTGTTTTTACTTTCTCCACTTTCAATCCCACTTTTGTACTTGTCATCATCATCATCAACACCACTTTTTTCAACACCATCACCATTATTAGGCAAAAGCAACTCAATTTTACAAGTGAACAGTATCTCCACAATTCGATCCCTTTTCAATTTGAAATCGTTAGGGAAATCACTTGCAACAACCATGATTCCATTCTCAATTATATCAAATATGTAAAAAATTGAATTTCTAAAAAACTCCCTCAATTTATCAAGACTCATTGAAGTTTTTGCCAGGGTGAAATTCAACCAAAAGCCCAGATCACAAAATTGGATTTTGATGGTACCGAGAAATTAAAAAAAGGCGAGTTTAATCTAATTGGAAAAGTTGGTTCTTTTTTGTGAAAAGAGATAAAATGGTCAACTTTAGGATGATCAGAGAGTAACATTAATTAGTTTAAAAGAAGTGGGAGAGGGTTGCACACGTTTTTCTTATAAAAAAACATTTTTTAGGGGTCGTCGATTTGTGCTCTATGTGTGCTTTGGCGCGCCACGTGTGCACTAAATGAATAGCGCGTGCGCAGGGAGAATCGACGCGCAGGGCATCAATGACTCTAGTGTATATATATATCCAGGTTTTCTTATTAGATAGCAATGCGAATCGAGAAGTTGTCAATAATATACAACCATGCAAATAAAAGTGCACATATATAATGAAAAACAATAATATACATCAACCTAAACAGTAGTGATATTAAATCCTGAAAACAAACCTCTTCTTCTCTGTTGTCAAAAATCTTTTTGATGTGTAAAAATTCTTTGAAAATCTGAGACTCCTATTCAAATTTCATCAGTCAATGCCTCAACATTCTCATTGCGGCATTTGCTTTCTTTTTTGTTTTTACTTTCTCCACTCTCAACCCTACTTTTGTACTTGTCATCATCATCATCACCACCACTTTTTTCAACACCATCACCATTAATAGGAAAAGGCAACTCAATTTTACAAGTGAACAACATCTCCGCAGTTCGATCCATTTTCAATTTGAAATCATTAGGGAAATCACTTGAAGCAACCATGATTCCATTCTCAATTACATAAAATATGTCAAAATTTGAATTTCTGAAAAACTCCCTTCATTTATCAAGGCTCATTGAAGTTTTTGCCATGGTGAAATTCAACCAAAGCCCAGATCACAAAATTAGATTTTGATGGTACCCATAAATTAAAAAAAGGCGAGTTTAATCTAATCTGAAAAGTTAGATATTTTTTGAAAAAGAGATAAACTGGTCAACTTTAGGGATGATCAGTCATTAATTAGGTTAAAAGAAGGGGGGGAGGGCTGAACAAGTTTTTCTCATAAGAAAAACGTTTTTTAAGGGGACGTCGATTTGTGCGCTTTAGCGCGCCACGTGTATGCTAAGTGAATAGCGCGTGCACAGGTGGCATCGACGGGAAGGGTGCATCGACGCGCAGGGCATATGCTATAGCGCATATCGCGCGCTTTGTGCGCTTTTTACTACTCTCATCCATGATTCTAGTACATATAAGTTTCCTACTAGATAGCCACGCGATTCGAGAAGCTATCAATAATATACAACCATGCAAATAAAAATGCACATATATAATGAAAAAAAATAATATACATCAACCTAAACAGAAGTGATATTAAATTCTGAAAACAAACCTCTTCTTCTCTGTAGTCAAAATTCTTTTTTATGCGTTAAAATCTGAGACTCCTCTTCAATTTCATCGGTCAATGCTTCAGCATCCTCATAGTTGCATTTGCTTTCTTTGTTGTTTTTACTTTCTCCACTCTCAACACCACTTTTGTACTTGTCATCATCATCATCACCACAACTTTTTTCAACACCATCACCATTAATAGGCAAAGGCAACTCAATTCTACAAATGAACAACATCTCCGCAATTTGATCCCTTATTTGAAATCGTTAGGGAAATCACTTGCAGCAATCATGATTCCATTCTCAATTATATCAAATATGTCAAAATTTTAATTTCTAAAAAACTCCCTGCTTTTATCAAAACTCATTGGAGTTTTTGCCAGGGTGAAATTCAACCAAAGCCAAGATCACAAAATTGTATTTTGATGGTACCCAGAAATTAAAAAAAGCAAGTTTAATCTAATTGGAAAAGTTGGTTCTTTTTTGTGAAAAGAGATAAAATGGTCAACTTTAGGGATGATCAGAGAGTAACATTAATTAGGTTAAAAGAAGTGGGAGAGGGCTGCACACGTTTTTCTTATAAGAAAAACATTTTTTAGGGGTCGTCGATTTGTGCACTATATGTGCTTTAGCGCGCCACATGTGCACTAAGTGAATAGCGCGTGCGCAGGGCGAATCGACGCTCTGGGCATCCATGACTCTAGTGTATATATATATCCAGGTTTTCCTACTAGATAGCAATGCGATTCGAGAAGTTGTCAATAATATACAACCATGCAAATAAAAGTGCACATATATAATGAAAAACAATAATATATATCAACCTAAACAGTAGTGATATTAAATCCTGAAAACAAACCTCTTATTCTCTGTTGTCAAAAATCTTTTTGATGAGTAAAAATTCTTTGGAAATCTGAGACTCCTATTCAAATTTCATCAGTCAATGCTTCAACATTCTCATTGCTGCATTTGCTTTCTTTTTTGTTTTTACTTTCTCCACTCTCAACCCCACTTTTGTACTTGTCGTCATCATCATCACCACCACTCTTTTCAACATCATCACCATGAATAGGCAAAGGCAACTGAATTTTACAAGTGAACAACATCTCCGCAATTCGATCCATTTTCAATTTGAAATCGTTAGGGAAATCACCTGCAACAACCATGATTCCATTCTCAATTATATCAAATATGCCAAAATTTGAATTTCTGAAAAACTCCCTTCATTTATGAAGGCTCATTGAAGTTTTTTCCATGGTGAAATTCAACCAAAGCCCAGATCACTAAATTGGATTTTGATGGTACCCAGAAATTAAAAAAAGGCGAGTTTTATCAAATCGGAAAAGTTAGTTTTTTTTTGAAAAAGAGATAAACTGGTCAACTTTAGGGATGATCAGTCATTAATTAGGTTAAAAGAAGGGGGGAGGGCTGAACACGTTTTTCTTATAAGAAAAACGTTTTTTGAAGGGGACGTCGATTTGTGCGCTTTAGGGCGCCACTTGCATGCTAAGTGAATAGCGCGTGCACATGTGGCATCGACGGGCAAGGCGCATCGACGCGCTATAGCGCATAGCGCGCTTTGTGCGCTTTTTACTACTCTCATCCATGACTCTAGTGTGTATATATTTATATATATATATATATATATATATATCCAAGTTCTCCTACTAGATAGCCATGCGATTCGAGAAGCTATCAATAATATACAACCATGCAAATAAAAATGCACATATATAATGAAAAACAATAATATACATCAACCTAAACAGAAGTGATATTAAATTCTGAAAACAAACCTCTTTTTCTCTGTTGTCAATTTTTTTTTTTATGCGTGAAAATCTGATACTCCTCTTCAATTTCATCGGTCAATGCTTCAGCATCCTCATAGTTGCATTAGCTTTCTTTGTTGTTTTTACTTTCTCCGCTCTCAACCCCACTTTTGTACTTGTCATCATCATCATCACCACCACTTTTTTCAACACCATCACTATTAATAGGCAAAGGCAACTCAATTCTACAAATGAACAACATCTCCACAATTTGATCCCTTATTTGAAATCGTTAGGGAAATCACTTGCAGCAATCATGATTCCATTCTCAATTATATCAAATATGTCAAAATTTGAATTTCTAAAAAACTCCCTCCATTTATCAAAACTCATTGGAGTTTTTGCCAGGGCGAAATTCAACCAAAGCCAAGATCACAAAATTGTATTTTGTTGGTACCCAGAAATTAAAAAAAACAAGTTTAATCTAATTGGAAAAGTTGGTTCTTTTTTGTGAAAAGAGATAAAATGGTCAACTTTAGGGATGATCAGAGAGTAACATTAATTAAGTTATAAGAAGGGGGAGAGGGTTGAACACATTTTTCTTTTAAATAATTTTTTTTAGGGGTCGTCGATTTGTACGCTATGTTCGATTTAGCGCGCCACGTGTGGACTAAGTGAATTGCGCGTGCGCATGGCGCATCGACGAGAAGGGCATGCTCTATAGCGCATATCGTGCACTTTGTGCGCTTTTTACTACTCTCATCCATGACTCTAGTATATGAATAAATATATATATATATATATATACATATATATATATATACATATATATATATATCCAAGTTTTTCCTACTAGATAGCCACTGATTCGAGAAGCTGTCAATAATATACAACCATGCAAATAAAAGTGCACATATATAATGAAAAACAATAATATACATCAAACTAAACAGTAGTGATATTAAATTCTGAACACAAACCTCTTCTTCTCTGTTGTCAAGAATCTTTTTGATGCATAAAAATTCTTCGAAAATCTGAGACTCCTCTTCAATCTCATCAGTCAATGCTTCAGCAACCTCATAGCTGCATTTGCTTTCTCTTTTGTTTTTACTTTCTCCACTTTCAATCCCACTTTTGTACTTGTCATCATCATCATCAACACCACTTTTTTCAACACCATCACCATTATTAGGCAAAAGCAACTCAATTTTACAAGTACAGTATCTCCGCAATTCGATCCCTTTTCAATTTGAAATCGTTAGGGAAATCACTTGCAATAACCATGATTCCATTTTCAATTATATCAAATATGTCAAAATTTGAATTTCTAAAAACTCCCTCCATTTATCAAGACTCATTGAACTTTTTGCCATGGTGAAATTCAAACAAAGCCCAGATCACAAAATTTGATTTTGATGGTACCTAGAAATTAAAAAAAAGGCGAGTTTAATCTAATTGGAAAAGTTGGTTCTTTTTTGTGAAAAGAGATAAAATGGTCAACTTTAGGGATGATCAAAGAGTAACATTAATTAGGTTAAAAGAAGTGGGAGAGGGTTGCACAAGTTTTTCTTATAAGAAAAACATTTTTTAGGGGTCGTCGATTTGTGCTCTATGTGTGAATTAGCGCGCCACGTGTGCACTAAGTGAATAGCGCGTGCGCAGGGCGAATCGACGCGCAGGGCATCCATGACTCTAGTGTATATATATATCCAAGTTTTTCCTACTAGATAGCCATTGATTCGAGAAGCTGTCAATAATATACAACCATGCAAATAAAAGTGCACATATATAATGAAAAACAATAATATATATCAACCTAGACAGTAGTGATATTAAATCCTGAAAACAAACCTCTTTTTCTCTATTGTCAAAAATCATTTTGATGCGTAAAAATTCTTCCAAAATCTGAGACTCCTATTCAAATTTCATCAGTCAATGCTTCAACATTCTCATTGCTGCATTTGCTTTCTTTTTTGTTTTTACTTTCTCGACTCTCAACCCCACTTTTGTACTTGTCATCATCATCATCACCACCACTTTTTTCAACACCATCACCATTAATAGGCAAAGGCAACTCAATTTTACAAGTGAACAACATCTCCGCAATTCGATCCATTTTCTATTTGAAATCGTTAGGGAAATCACTTGCAGCAACCATGATTCCATTCTCAATTATATCAAATATGTCAAAATTTGAATTTCTGAAAAACTCCCTTCATTTATCAAGGCTCATTGAAGTTTTTGCCATGGTGAAATTCAACCAAAGCCCAAATCACAAAATTGGATTTTGATGGTACCCAGAAATTAAATAAAGGCGAGTTTAATCTAATCGGAAAAGTTAGATCTTTTTTGAAAAATAGATAAACTAGTCAACTTTAGGGATGATCAGTCATTAATTAGGTTAAAAGAATGGGGGGAAGGGTTGAACACGTTTTTTTTATAAGAAAAACATTTTTCAACGGGACGTCGATTTGTGCGCTTTAGCGCGCCACGTGTATGCTAAGTGAATAGCACGTGCACACGTGGCATCGACGGGCAGGGCGCATCGACACGCAGGGCATGCGCTATAGCGCAAATCGCGCGCTTTGTGCGCTTTTTACTACTCTCATCCATGACTCTAGTGTATATATATATCCAAGTTTTCCTACTAGATAGCCACGCGATTCGAGAAGCTATCAATAATATACAACCATGCAAATAAAAATGTACATATATAATGAAAAACAATAATATACATCAACCTAAACAGAAGTGATATAAAAATTTGAAAACAAACCTCTTCTTCTCTGTTGTCAAGAATCTTTTTTATGCGTGAAAATCTTAGACTCCTCTCAAATCTCATCAATCAATGCTTCAGCATCCTCATAGTTGCATTTGCTTTCTTTGTTGTTTTTACTTTCTCCACTCTCAACACCACTTTTGTACTTGTCATCATCATCATCACCACAACTTTTTTCAACACCATCACCATTAATAGGCAAAGGCAACTCAATTCTACAAATGAACAACATCTCCGCAATTTGATCCCTTATTTGAAATCGTTAGGTAAATCACTTGCAGCAATCATGATTCCATTCTCAATTATATCAAACATGTCAAAATTTGAATTTCTAAAAAACTCCCTCCATTTATCAGAACTCATTGGAGTTTTTGCCAGGGTGAAATTCAACCAAAGCCAAGATCACAAAATTGTATTTTGATGGTACCTAGAAATTGAAAAAAACAAGTTTAATCTAATTGTAAAAGTTGGTTCTTTTTTGTGAAAAGAGATAAAATGGTCAACTTTAGGGATGATCAGAGAGTAACATTAATTAAGTTAAAAGAAGGGGGAGAGGGTTGCACACGTTTTTCTTATAAATAATTTTTTTTAGGGTTCGTCGATTTGTACGCTATGTGCGATTTAGCGCGCCACGTGTGGACTAAGTGAATTGCGCAAGCGCATATCGTGCGCTTTGTGCGCTTTTTACTACTCTCATCCATGACTCTAGCATATGAATAAATATATATATATATATATATATATATATCCATGTTTTTCCTACTAGATAGCCACTGATTCGAGAAGCTGTCAATAATATACAACCATGCAAATAAAAGTGCACATATATAATGAAAAACAATAATATACATCAAACTAAACAGTAGTGATATTAAATTCTGAACACAAACCTCTTCTTCTCTGTTGTCAAGAATCTTTTTGATGCATAAAAATTCTTCGAAAATCTGAGACTCCTCTTCAATCTCATCAGTCAATGCTTCAGCATCCTCATAACTGCATTTGCTTTCTCTTTTGTTTTTACTTTCTCCATTTTCAATCCCACTTTTTTACTTGTCATCATCATCATCAACACCACTTTTTTCAACACCATCACCATTATTAGGCAAAAGCAACTCAATTTTACAAGTGAACAGAAATTCTTCGAAAATCTTAGACTCCTCTTCAGTCTCATCAGTCAATGCTTCAGCATCCTCATAGCTGCATTTGCTTTCTCTTTTGTTTTTACTTTCTCCACTTTCAATCCCACTTTTTTACTTGTCATCATCATCATCAACACCACTTTTTTCAACACCATCACCATTATTAGGCAAAAGCAACTCAATTTTACAAGTGAACAGTATCTCCGCAATTCGATCCCTTTTCAATTTGAAATCGTTAGGGAAATCACTTGCAACAACCATGATTCCATTCTCAATTATATCAAATATGTCAAAATTTGAGTTTCTCAAAAACTCCCTCCATTTATCAAGACTCATTGAAGTTTTTACCATGGTGAAATTCAACCAAAGCCCAGATCACAAAATTGGATTTTGATGGTACTCAGAAATTAAAAAAAGGCGAGTTTAATCTAACTGGAAAAGTTGGTTCTTTTTTGTGAAAATATTTAAAATGGTCAACTTTAGGGATGATCAGAGAGTAACATTAATTAGGTTAAAAGAATGGGGGAGGGTTGAACACGTTTTTCTTACCAAAAAAACTGTTGGTTAATATTGGAGAAGGTTTTGAAGATGACAAAAAGGGTAATCTGGAAGTCATCAACTAAGAACTAAACATCTTAGTGAAACCTATCTCATGGTCTGAAAGCTATGTGACCGAATCAACAAAGTGGGATACCAGATGGGTGTTATCAGCCGAGTCAAGATAGATGTGTTCATTCTTGAATCAGCCGAGAAGCCATCAGCCGAGTGATCATCAGAGTGATCATCAGCAGAGTGTTTCCAACAGCAGAGTGAAGACGGTCAAGTAAGCTTATCAACGCAACGAGCTAAGAGCTGAGTGCATTAAATGCGACTGACATAAAGTAGACATCCGTACAGCAGAGTGTACAGTGCAACAGTTGCAGGGAGCCGTTCCGCGTGTCAGGACCAGTACTCGAGGACTGTAGCTTTCTGTTAACCTTCAACGGGCAGAAAATTCAAATCTGAGGAGTATAAATAGAAGACAAACTGAAGATCTTAAGAGAGCTTGCATTATTCAAGATCATATCCTAAGAGCGAGATCCATCAGTTGAGTCGTCTGATCTTGAGCGAAGTCATTTGTTGACAAAGCTTTTCGTTGAAGAACAGAGAACTTAGTTGTCTGTCTGAGTGACTGTCAGCTGTAAAATAGAAGAAGTGTATATCCATCTTTGTGAGTGATATAACTTCTTAGTATAGGATTTCTGAGTGATTTTTTGTACTGAAAATAGCGTGAGGAGTGTAGATCCGTCTAAGTGAGTGATCTAGCTTCAGAGTATAGGATTTCTGTGTGATTTCTTACAGCGCACTTGTGGCTTTTCATTTGTTGATCAGCGCAAGCATTGTATACTTGATTACTTTGTGTTTTCTAGTATAACCCAAGATTTGTGTGACTTGGAAGAGTGGACTAAAGGATTTTTATCCATATAACCACTATAAAAATCCTGTGTGTTTGATTTATTTACTGCTATACTTTGCATATCTCTGAAAGAACTCAAACATACGATTTAACCAAAAGATTTTATAAGGAGTTATAAAAACTGGGGATAAAATCTTTTGAGTGAGAAAACTAAAAGAGGAACAGTTTGGTGAAAAACACTTTGAATATCCGCTGCCAACTAGTTTCTAAAAACTCTGATGTAACATCTGAAATCAGCAAAGTGAAAATCAGATGAGTGGTCAACTCTGCTGATAAAGCTTTGTGCGCATCAGCTTAGTAGTCTTACAAATCTTGAATCAGCTTAGTCTGCTGATTTGTAAAGTTAGAGAAAAAGTTTTTAAAGTTTTCAGAGGTCTATTCACCCCCCCCCCCCTCTAGACCTCATTGACCACTTTTAGGACCAACAAAAACGTTTATTTTTAGGGGACGTCGATTTGTGCGCTATGTACGCTTTAGCGCGCCACTTGTGCACTAAGTGAATAGTGCGTGCGCATGTGGGATCGACGCGCAGGGCATGCCCTATAGCGCATATCGCGTGCTTTGTGCGATTTTTACTATTCTCATCCATGACTCTAGCATATGAATATATATATATATATATATATATATATATATATATATATATATATATATATCCAAGTTTTCCTATTAGATAGCCACGCGATTCGAGAAGCTGTCAATAATAAACAACCATGCAATAAAATGCACATATATAACGAAAAACAATAACATACATCAACCTAAACAGTAGTGAAATTAAATTCTGAAAACAATCCTCTTTTTATCTGTTGTCCAGAATCTTTTTGATGCGTAAATTTTTTTTCGAAAATCTGAGACTCCTCTTCAATCTCATCAGTCAATGCTTCAGCATCCTCATAGTTGCATTTGGTTTCTTTTTTCTTTTTACTTTCTCCCATCTCAACCCCACTTTTGTACTGGTCATCATCATCATCATCACCACCACTTTTTTCAACACCATCACCATTAATAGGCAAAGGCAACTCAATTTTACAAGTGAACAACATCTCCGCATTTTGATCCCTTATTTGAAATCGTTAGGGAAATCACTTGCAACAACCAAGATTCCATTCTCAATTATATCAAATATGTCAAAATTTGAATTTCTAAAAAACTTCCTCCATTTATCAAGACTCATTGAAGTTTTTGCCATGGTGAAATTCAACCAAAGCCCAGATCACAAAATTGGATTTTGATGGTACCCAGAAATTAAAAAAAGGCGAGTTTAATCTAATTGGAAAAGTTGGCTCCTTTTTGTGAAAAGAGATAAAATGGTCAACTTAAGGGATGATCAGAGAGTAACATTAATTAGGTTAAAAGAAGTGGGAGAGTGTTCCACACGTTTTTCTTATAAGAAAAACATTTTTTAGGGGTCGTGGATTTGTGCTCTATGTGTGCTTTAGCGCGCCACGTGTGCACTAAATGAATAGCGCGTGCGCAGGGCGAATCGACGCGCAGGGCTTCCATGACTCTAGTGTATATATATATCCAGGTTTTCCTACTAGATAGCAATGCGATTCGAGAAGTTGTCAATAATATACAACCATACAAATAAAAGTGCACATATATAATGAAAAACAATAATATACATCAACCTAAACAGTAGTGATATTAAATCCTGAAAACAAACCTCTTCTTCTCTGTTGTCAAAAATCTTTTTGATGCGTAAAAATTCTTTCAAAATCTGAGACTCCTATTCAAATTTCATCAGTCAATGCTTCAATATTCTCATTGTTGCATTTGCTTTCTTTTTTGTTTTTACTTTCTCCACTCTCAACCCCACTTTTGTACTTGTCATCATCATTATCACCACCACTTTTTTCAACACCATCACCATTAATAGGCAAAAGCAACTCAATTTTACAAGTGAACAACATCTCAGCAATTCGATCCATTTTCAATTTGAAATCGTTAGGGAAATCACTTGCAACAACCATGATTCCATTCTCAATTATATCAAATATGTCAAAATTTGAATTTCTAAAAAACTCCCTCCATTTATCAAGACTCGTTGAAGTTTTTGCCATGGTGAAATTCAACCAAAGACCAGATCACAAAATTTGATTTTGATGGTACCCAAAAATAAAAAAAAGGCGAGTTTAATCTAATTGGAAAAGTTGGTTCTTTTTAGTGAAAAGAGATAAAATGGTCAACTTTAGGGATGATCAGAGAGTAACATGAATTAGGCTAAATGAAGGGGGAGAGGGTTGAACATGTTTTTCTTATAAGAAAAACATTTGTTTTTCGAGTGCGTCGATGTGTGCGCTAAATGAATAGTGCGTGCGCAAGGCGCATCGACGCGCAGGGCATGCGCTATCACTCATATCGCGTGCTTTGTGCGCTTTTTACTACTCCCATCCATGACTCTAGTGTATGAATATATATATATATATATATATATATCCAAATTTTCCTACTACATAGCCACGCGATTTGAGAAGCTATCAAATATTCATCTGTATCCAATTACTCAAATATATTTAATACGAATTTAACTAACTATGATATTCATAATGTTCAAATTAACTCTTTGTAATTTGAAAAAAATGTATTTGACCTCCCTATATTCTTATCAAAGACTCACATGACCTCCCTATATTTAACTATCTATTATATTCATAGTTTATCTCTTAGTCCTCTTCTAGTGGGAAATTCGAATAAGTAAGCAAAAGTGAAACAAATGAATAGTAAAGACACTCACTTCCATCATCATCCATGCCATCAAAGAAATTCAAGAATCAAAATCTATCAGACAACACAACAAATAAATAGAATTGAATTAGTCCATAAATAAAAACACAAATGAGTTGTAAACAATCTAACGAGGAAAATTAGAGAAGATAAGAAACATGTGGAAGCTCCATTGAAGTAGGAGTAGCAAAGAAATCTCATTCATCCATTGGAGGAGATGGAAGCCCTTGTTCCTCTTTTTAGGGAGCAACAATTGTTTTTTTAGCAAATTCTGTTTCAAATTCTGCAACTTTATGATAAATTTGTCCGTTAATAGAAAAAAGACCTTTTTTGTAAAGATTCTATGTAAAATCAAATTCAAGACAAACAACTAGTATTTACCTGCTGCAATGGCTTTTGTAGCAGTAACCCAATCATCGACCATGGTTTTCCTATCCCTGCGTTTATGATCCTCAAGATCAGCCATAATTAGATTTTACTATAACTATAAGAAAACAAACTACCAAAATTTTGTTCAACATTTGGTCTTTAATGTTTATGAAGTACGAGATATGATAAATGAAGTAAATGCAATGCCACGTGTTTTATACGGATGTCACATATAACTATTGATATCCGAGAAGAAAGTACGTACTCAATAAATGTCTTAACGAGATTTTGGATATCCTTTGATCCATGCTTTCTAAGAGAATTAACATAGTTTCCAATATATGTAGCCTGGAATTATAGAAATCAAATACGGTAACATCTACTGGTTATTGTACAAATATAGTACAAGAGTAAAGAAGCATAAGGATTCTAGTTAAACCATTAAAGTCTCCACGGACATAGGCATCAGCTGAAGCTTCCTCAGCGAATCGAGCAACGTAGTATCAGTCTATCAAACGGAAAAAAAAAAAAGGTAAGTAAACAACAAATAATAATGTAAGCAAAAGTAAGAAAATAAAGTAATAAAACCAACAATCATTAAGAAATAATATACTTTCAAAATCTATCAAATATAAACAACAAAATGGTGGATTATTTACACAAAATTAATTAAGCACTGACACTATTTCTCATAAATAATCCTACAAATCTCTTGCATCAATCTCATAAACCAATTAATAAGTAAACAATTTCAAATCCATCCACATAAACTAAACAACCATGCAAATACAAATCCCACATCTATAATGAAAACAATAAAATTCATCAACCTAAACAGTAATAGTGATGATCAATCATGAAAACAAACCTCTTCTTCTTCATTGTTGTCAAGAATCTTTTTTATGCGTAAAAATTCTTCGAAAATCTGAGACGCCTCTTCAATTTCATCAGTCAATGTTTCAGCATCGTCATAGCTGCATTTGTTTTCCTTTTTGTTTTTACTTTCTCCACTCTCAATCCCACTTTTGCACTTGTCATCCTCATCATCACCATACTTTTTTCAACACCATCACCATTGATAGGCAAAGCCAACTCAATTTTACAAGTGAACAACATCTCCGCAATTCGATCCCTTTTCAATTTGAAATCGTGAGGGAAATCACTAGCAACAACCATGATTCCATTCTCAATTATATCAAAAATGTCAGAATTTGAATTTTTGATAAAGTCCCTCCATTTATTAATACTCGTTGAAGTTTTGGCCATGGTGAAAATTTAACCAAAGCCCATATCACAAAATTTGATTTTGATAATACCCAAAACTTAAAAAAAGGCGAGTTTAATCTAATTGAAAAAGTTTGGTTCTTTTTTGGGAAACAGAGATAAAATAGTCAACTTTAGGGATGATCAGACAATAACAATGGAATTTTACCAACAATAGAAAAATAGTGATAATCTAAAATGGGTTTAATTAAAAAGTGAAAATTGGTGTGAAGGTAAATCAATGGAAACTTTTGGAGAAACAATTTGTGCCCAATTGAGAGTAAAATATGTGTATATCTTATATCATACGTATGAATCTCTCTGTTTATCTCACTCTCTCTCAAAAAATCAATCCAATGTGAATCGAAAAATAAAGGGTTTTCTTGGATTGCTTTTATTTATGATTCTGTTTCGACCTGATTTTCCGGTGGGTTTAAAGGATAAAGACTTCAATGAGAAATAGTTGGGACTTGGAAGTGATGTGCACAAAAGAATAGGTTGAAATCTAGTCATTTGTATGTTGCTTACCAAAAATAAAAATATATATTTATGTAATCCTGATTTTCAATAATATTTACCCACGAAAACAAAAAGGGATAAGTTTGTGGGACATAGGTTATTCTAAATGGTTGGATTTGGGAAACCCTTTAAATTGTTATTACCCAAATCTTTGAAATCTTGATTTGTTAAAGATTCCAAAATCGAAGTGATGAGGTTTAAACACTAGTCAAAATTATCTTCTTGTTAGGTCAAAATTAAATTGAAAATTGAAATATAATACTCGTATTATAGTTTAATAAAATCACGATATATGTTGTACGTACTAAAATTCGTAAGGAGAATATTAAA
Source organism: Penstemon davidsonii (assembly GCA_034814905.1). NCBI lineage: Eukaryota > Viridiplantae > Streptophyta > Magnoliopsida > Lamiales > Plantaginaceae > Penstemon > Penstemon davidsonii. Next base: position 29,524,520 of record JAYDYQ010002533.1, on the reverse strand, counting down.
TTAATGATCACTTATTTTATCATGTGCGTTGTCGGAATACGAACATAATAATCAGGATTAAGTAATTTTGTAGCTATCAATTGAAATATTAACGGATACTTGATTAATATACAATTTCATTAAATATCTATTTGTTTGTAGCGTTATGATATGGCTATAATGTGTTTTCATATTACTCCCTCCGTCCCATTTATTTTGCTCCTTTAGTACGGTCAACTGATCAACTTGACTAATTTATAAAAATTATAATAAATAATTTAATTAATATATTTCACTAATAAGTTGATAATATCATATGACACCATATATATTAATATTTAAAAGGTTTAATACACCACAAATGTGAATAATTTAATATGATAAGTCACTTAAAAGATTGAAAAGCTTGACCAAGTATTGTAGTAGAGGGAGCAAAATAAATGAGACGGATAGAGTCTTTACATAGCAGTGAATGCATACTGGAAATATCAATGCTTAACAATTTTGTGCTAGCTTGATATATTGTTATTCATTTTCACGGTTAAAACTTTTATCTATCAAAATGGATTATTATTGTAAATTTCACGTGTCTATTAACCGATGATCTAATGTGTAGGCATGTAGCGGCATGCACGTTACGACAACCGATTGTATTAATAGCTCAACTCAACAGTAAAAACAATAAGGAAACAACTTCAATTAATAGCTCAAACTCCAATCAAATCAATGATCTAATAACTAAATGCAACTTCACTAAAAGAACGTAAGGTTCAACTCAACCGCAATCTAACAGTAACAAAAGTCCAATGGAATTAACAGAATCAACACAATTACATAGGATTGCTAAACTACAATCGAATGCAATTAATCCAGCTAGAGATCTTCATATAACCTGAAATGGAGATGGAGAAGCTTGGATAAAAAATAATGGCACGAGATAATCAAATATTTTCAGAGAGAGAGAAGGCAGGGTGTTAGCTCGTGAAATGTGTGAAGGTTGTTATTTAAAGCAAGCCCTTTCCACGTCAGTTGCACTTTATCTACTTGGCACCAGCTCGATTTAATCATCCAATCCATGCTCAGCTCCCTACGACATCGTTGTGTTGCCGAGTTTATTAATAAAAATGCAATCTGCCTCCACACGTTTTCTCCTCTCAACTTGTACGCTATTGCAACTGGGGGGTGGGGGGGGGGGGGGGTGGGGGGGGGGGGGGGTGGGGGGGGGGGGGGGTGGGGGGGGGGGGGGGTGGGGGGGGGGGGGGGTGGGGGGGGGGGGGGGTGGGGGGGGGGGGGGGTGGGGGGGGGGGGGGGTGGGGGGGGGGGGGGGTGGGGGGGGGGGGGGGTGGGGGGGGGGGGGGGTGGGGGGGGGGGGGGGTGGGGGGGGGGGGGGGTGGGGGGGGGGGGGGGTGGGGGGGGGGGGGGGTGGGGGGGGGGGGGGGTGGGGGGGGGGGGGGGTGGGGGGGGGGGGGGGTGGGGGGGGGGGGGGGTGGGGGGGGGGGGGGGTGGGGGGGGGGGGGGGTGGGGGGGGGGGGGGGTGGGGGGGGGGGGGGGTGGGGGGGGGGGGGGGTGGGGGGGGGGGGGGGTGGGGGGGGGGGGGGGTGGGGGGGGGGGGGGGTGGGGGGGGGGGGGGGTGGGGGGGGGGGGGGGTGGGGGGGGGGGGGGGTGGGGGGGGGGGGGTAATCCAGCTAGAGATCTTCATATAACATGAAATGAAGATGGAGAAGCTTAGATAAGAAATAATGACGCGAAATAATCAGATATTTTTAGAGAGAAAAAAGGCATGAGAACTTTACTTGTGCAGGGTGTTTGTCGTGAAAGGAGTGAAGGTTGCTATTTAAAGTATGCCCTTTCCACGTCAGCTGCACTTTATCTACTTGGCACCAGCTGGATTTAATCATCCAATCCATGCTCTGCTCCCCACAACGTCGATGTGTTGCCGAGTTTATTAATAAAAACACAATCTACCTCAACATGTTTTCTCCTCTCAACTTGTACGCTGAAGTTAGCAACCCCCCCCCCCCCCACCCCCAATCAAATCCCCCCCTGTGTTCATGTATTCTCATGTATGTTTTATGTACGCAACAAAGATGATGGAGGGGGAGTACGAGAAATGTACCTTACTGGTTTTCTCTGGGAGAAGAATTCCTGCAGTGGTTTTTTATGGAGGAATTATATTCTCAACCAAAACGCGGTTCAGAAGTGGCAACACGCATTTTTCCATTGTTTTCTTTTATTGGAGAAGAAGATGCAGAAAAATTGAAGAGAAATTTACTAATTAGGGTTTTGGTTTTGCCCAGTAAAATAAAAGGGGTTTAAGCTTTTGATGACCGAATTTTCCTCTGGAATGGACCTTTTTGCAATTTTCTTTCTTTTGGCAAATTAAAATTTTGGATTAATTTCTAATGATTATAATATTCTTTCGAATTATAAAAAAAAAATAATAGTGTTCTTTTGAAAGAATTTACTCATAACTTAAGTATTTACATGACAAATACAACACTCTTATTTTATGATTGAATATAACTTTTAGAAGGGCGATCAATAAGAGAACAAGTGAATATATTTGCTTTGTGTATGAATCAATTTGGAAAAGTCAAATTTGGGCAATAATTTTAGTTTATAGACACGTTTAAATGAAATTGTCTTTTTATTTTTAGACTTTTCAAAACAATATCCTTTTTTGGCATCTTTGGAGTGGGCCAGAATTAGAGCTGCAAGATTTATATGATTACTACGACTTACGAGAATGGGAATTAAAGGTCAGGCCCATTTTAAGGCCCACAATCTTCTTATCCGGTTCTAAATAGCGACGAGTCATATGTTCGGCCCATTAACAAATTGCTGTAATGAAAATAAGCGGGTAAAATTAAAACCATATGGTTAATTTGAAGAGTTTCAATTCACCCAACTACAACACAGCATAGTCATTGAACTTAATATCACCATAAAATAAAGAAAATAACATTATTTACACTGTCAAAAAATTAATTGAATGAATGTTAATCATGGTCGATATAAAAGAAAATACTAGAGTGTTCAATATTTCTTTTGTACATCTTATTGCAATTGGATTAACAATCGTAATATAAATAAATTGAACGTAGATTTAATTCATTTATGTGTCAAATGATTAAAAAACATTAGATCCTAAGCCGACACATGAAAGGTAGAAAATAGATTTCCAGCCAAATATAGGCTATTCTTTGTCCTTCATGAATATGGTATGTGCACACTCAAGAACTCGATATTTGACTAAGAAAAAACATTAAAGTTTAAAGCACTTTACTTAAATAGTAGGGGCTTTTAACAAATACAAATAATTAGTATTTCTATAAGGGTGAACACTCAAGAATGCTCATAGTGTAAAATTTCACGTTGGACCCACATTGACCAAAGTGAGGTGCAAGAAAAAGAAAATGTTCTTTGGAAATGAAACAAACACAAAATGAGTAAGAAAAAAACCTTAATTGCTTGAATATAAATATTCAATTTTCTTGGTCTGATGATGATGATGTTCCCAGTTACACTAAGTTCATTTGATCATATATAGACTAGTTAGTTGCCAGCCATGTATGTAAATAACTTATATTTAATTTACTTCAAAAAAATTATATATTTTTTCTCTTTAAACAACAATATTTTTTTTTTCGTTACAAAGGACCTAACTACGACAACTACAAAAGTCTATTGATCCCCTAAAAAATCTGCGGGGGACTATCCCAAGAGTGGCCTTCTCTCCCAACTCAATGTCCAAGTTTCGCGAGTGCATCCGCACAAGCATTTCCACTTCTCTTCGTATGCACGATCTTGATTTCTCACGGCATCCCAAGTAATCGACGACAGTCTTCAATAACAGCCCCAAGGGGGCGTTGTGAAGTATCCGCATGACGTATAAGTTTAACCACAACTTTCGAGTCCAACTCAAATTAAAATAATACATGGGAGGCCATGTTCCCAAGCCAAGGTAAGACCTTCACGTGTAGCCAAGAGTTCTGCAACAGTAATAGTAACATCTCCAAGATTCCTTGAAAATCCCAGGATCCAAACACTTTCATCATCTCTAATAACGCTACCCGCAGCAGCGCTTTTTTCTCCACGAGTATGCTTCCACCGGTGTTTACTTTGAACCACCCTTTGTTCAGTTTTACCCAATTCGCTTGCACATTAGTTGTCTTGCTTATCAATTTTTGCCCAGAAAAGCATGTCCGAAATCCATGACCATCTTTTTTATGGTGAACACAATCTCCCGAGTGTGTTCAACTTTATTCGCAAAAATTACACTATTCCTCGACTTCCAAACAGCCCACACCGTGGCAGCAAACAATTTGTCCCAACTGATATTAGGAGCAATAATATTACTAAAGGACATACCTGTGAGATTGTCATGAAGCCAAGAAGATTTGGGTAAGTTCATGAAACTCAAGAATTGAGTTGGAGTAATAACGAACTCCCAAATGCTTTTGGCCCATGTGCAATCTCTAAGCGTGTGAATGATAGTCTCCTCGAAACTATGACATCTGGGGCACAAGTCTGAATCTGTAAGTTTCCATTTCTTCCTTAATGCATTAGTCACAATGCTCTCATGGGCGGACAACCAGATAAAATGTTTAATTCTATATGGAGCTTTGATCTTCCAAATCCATTTCCATTTTTTATTACAAATTGTTGAACCAAAATCCTCTCTTTTAATACAATAGTATGTTGATCTGCAAGAAAATATTACATTTGAAGTACCCCCCTCCCCCCAAAAAAAAAATGATTTTGTCCTCTTTATCTCTTTGCCAAGGTATTGGGGTATTACGGATAGCTTCAATTGCCACTGATGGGAGCTTGGTTTTGATTTTTTCCACGAGCCACTGCCCGTCATTTCCCAAAATCTCTGCAACATTCCAATCGGTTTCTTCCCCCCTGATATCGCCCTCCACCAAGTTGCACAATGGGTCCTTAACAGTCCACCTATCGAACCATAAAGAATTTTTTTGACCATTTCCAACCCTCCATTTTATGCCAACTTGAACAGCTTCCAAGCTCTTCGCTATTCCTTTGAAAGTGGTTGAATCACTTCCTTTCGGTTTATAATTCAAAAAATTCCCATTCTTTATATATTTGTGTCTAAAGGTGGCACCCCACAGTTCATTCTCTCCTTTAAACATCTTCCAACCAACTTTGAAAAGTAAAGCAATATTCGTCTCCCGTGAAGGTCGAAGTCCCAAGCCACCCTCCATTTTGGGCCTCGTAACCTTCTTCCGGTCCACCAAATGAAGCTTTCTATGAGTTGGGTCTGACGCCCAAAGAAAATCCTTGTTCATACGATCAAGTTGTTTGCACGTGGAGCTTGGGAGCCACATAGATTGGCATTAAATGGTTAGGCAATACTGAAGTCACATATTGGATCAAAGTCGCTTGCCCAGCCATAGAAAGAAGATTTGTCTATTGAATATTTGTCTATTGGAGCTTTAAACAACAATGTCTCTTTTTGTCTATTGAATATTTCTAATATAATTATTAGAGGGTTTTTTATTTCACTTTCACATTAGGATGATGTTATTTTTCCTATTGAAGTAATAGTATATAACTACCTCTAAGATGTGTTAGTATTTTGGTTCCAACCTCACATGTTGGAAATTTGATCCAATTTGTTTAGATTATTTTTTAAAACAATAAATATATTAGTCGTGTATTAGTTTGTTAAATGTTATGGGATCGATATTTTCCTTTTATTTTTATGCATCGTTTGGTTAATCTAAGAAGAAAAAAAAGTTTGTAGTTAAAGTCTAAAGAGAGAAAAACAATGTATAAAGAGAGAATTTCATTTTTAATACCATAATTTATCTTATTTTAAGGATTTGGTATCACAATTATTTCGGACGTGTCTGTCAAATTTGACGGAACTTATGAAAAAATTGTAGAATTGGTCCTATAATTAAAGATTGTTGGCAAAGTTTGCCACATATTTTCTGTCGACAAATTTACCCCATAATTCATAAATTTGAAGCATTTCAATCACAATTACAAAAATATTTAAATTATTAATCCTATTTAATAAATTTTATATATTATTATTAAATTTCTTAACATAATTAGATTATATGTAATAATATATAAATTAAGTAATATTTTATATAAAATCTAAAAAAAAATCTTTTTAAAATTATATAAATATTATTAATCCTGTTTAATAAATTTTATATATTATTGTTATATATTTTAAATTAATCAAATATTATAAATATTTAATATTTTTAATTAAATAAAAATTGATAATTAAAAAACAAAATGGAAAACCCTCTCCCATCGCCCCACCACCTCCCATTTTCCCTCTTCTTGTACCCCAATATTCTGCGCATGTTCCCGTCGCATCCCCAATCACCGACGAAAATAATTTTCAATCCATGAGTTGGAAAGCTCTTCCATAGGTGAGTTCAATAATACAATCAATTTGAAGATTGGAGTTGTGTAGACAAAGAAATCAGAGATCGAAGGTGCCGGCGAAAGTTTTGGATCTAGTTTTGAGGAGTGAGGAACTGTGAAATATAACACGGATTAAGAGATATAGAACTCATGGAAGGACTCCTTAGGACCAATCGGCGCGATGCCGATGCACGAAGGTTAGGGAGAGGGAGATCCGAAATAGGTGGTGGCAGTGGAGGAGGCGACAGTGCTGGAGAAAGTTGGAGAAGAAGTCAATTTTTTGTATTCTTTTTTTTTTTGTGTAAATATTATTTAATAACTTGATTAATAACAGGATAAGTATTATTTCTTTGTGTAAATATTATTTAATTTTTGTATTTATAATAATGATACGTAAAATTTATTAAATAGGATTAATAATATTTATATTATTTTAAAAATATTTTTTTCTTCATATTTTATATAAAATATTATTTAATTTATAAATTATTATATAAAATTTAATTAGTTTAAGAAATTAAATAATAATATATAAAATTTATTAAATATGATTAATAATTTAACTAATTTTGCAATTGTGACTGAAATGCTTCAAATTTGTGAATTGTGGGGTAAATTTGTTGACCAGAAAATATGTGGTGCAAATTTTCCAACAATCTTTAATTATAGGACCCATTCTATTTTCTCATCAATTCCGTCAAATTTGACGGGCACGTGCTCCTCACGTATTCAATTCCATATTAATTTGGCGGAAGTATGAAATGTGTAACATCCTGTCAAATAATAGTATCAAATGTGTCGAACGAAATAACTATAGTACTAAATCCTTAAAGTAAGGTGAATTATGGTATCAAAAGCGAAATTCTCATTGTATAAATGTATATGCTATAACAGTCATAATATAAAATTTAATTAATGCTTTTGCATCTAGAAAACAGGAAAAATATAATCAAATATGTATAAAAAAAATTACATATGGTCCCGAGTTTTAATTTCTCCTAGGATCCCCTAACCTAGATCGGAACTTGAATGAAAATATACACTAGATACGCAACTTTGATCCATGACTACAATTCACTACCCAAAAAAATTGCAATAAAATCATATGAATTTTACATCTCCTAAATGCAACTTTTTCCTATATATATATATATATGAAGATTTTTTAAATTAAATATTTGATAATCTTGTGAGTATGATAGTTGTGTCCAATTTTTTGGGTTGAAATTTATGAAAAAATGGTGTCCATAACTTTCACCCAATGTTACTTTTAGCATGACAAAAGAAGTAAGAAACAACGTCATTTCTACAAGGAAATTGAGATCACTACATAAATTTTGATATATATTCGTACCCCATCTTTGGGCCCCTTAATAAGCCTTTGTTGCTTTGGGTATATGATCAAATGATTATATTGCCCTACTAACTAATTTTAAAAGTATAATTTTTCTTCAATTATGTACTATATTTAATCTAAAATTTCTATGGAAAAGTTCTTAATTAAGAAGTTATCAATTATTAAATAATCTCAAAAAAATAAAATTATGCCATATTTGTGCTACATAAATAAAAATAAATAAATAAACTATTTAGTTAACTGGAAAACATAAAATTGACTTAAGCCAAAAAAAGGAATAGAAAAAAAAAGAGTTAAAGAAAAAAAATGGTGCAATTGATGAAACAACAAGGTAGACCGAAAAAAATGGTAAAATTGATTTTAAAAAAATGGTAAAATTGAAAAAAAATGAATGACATCAGCTAAACACGAAATAACAGAAACACGGATCAAATCGATAAAATAACAAGAATAAAAAAATGAGTAAATTGACAAAAAAAAAGGTGAAATATGTGAGAAAATAGGTTAAATCAGCAAAAGAATAAGTAAAATCAGACTAAAATTGAGTTAAACCGGAGATAATGAGTGAATTGATTAACAAATGGGATAAAATCGACTAAAATTGAGTTACGCTAAAAAGAATGGATGTATTGATTAACAAATAGGATAAACCACAAAAAACAAGAAAAATCAGTGAAAGAACGGGTTAAAGCAAAAAAATGTGTAATTGAAAAACAACGGGGTAAATAGATAAAAAAAAATGGGTAACTGATAAACAAATGAATGATATTGGCTAAACATGGGATAACAAAAGGGGAGGGGGGTGATCAAATCGATAAAACCACAATAACAAAAAAACATGAGTTAATTGGCAAAAAAAAGGTGAGAAAATATGTTGAATCAACAAAAGAATAGGCAAAATCGACTAAATTGGGTTAAGCCGAAGAGAATGGATGAATTGATTAACAAATGAGATAAAACACAAAAACGGGTAAAATCGGTCAGATAGCGGGTTAAATTAACAAAAAATGGTAAATTGAGTGTAAAACGGGTGCAAACGATATTTCTTTGGACAGTTCTTAATAAATTAGCAATTATTAAATTAAAGACCTGAAAAAATGCACATTTGTGTTATATGAATAAAATAAAGTACTATTTAATTAACTGAAAAACTTATAATTGGTTCAAGTAAAAAAAAGTCAAACACATAAATGGTTAAAACTGGTGAATAAAATGGGTTAGATCGAAGAAAAACGAGTTCAAGCAACAAAAAAGGGTAAAATTGATAAAACAACGGGGTAAACCGGCAAAACACGGGGTAAAAAATGAATGATATCGGTTAAACACGAGATAACAAAAAATGGGTCAAATCGATAAAAGAACAAGAACAAAAAAAAAGTTAAATTAACAAATTTATGAAATAGTTGAGAAAATAGGTTAAATCACCAAAAGAATAAGCAAAATCGACTAAAATTGGGTTAAACCGGAGAATGAGTGAATTTATTAACAAATGAGATAAATCACAAAAAATTGGTGAAAGACCGCGTTAGAATAACATAAAAAGAAAAGGTAAACTCAATGTAAAAGGGGGTGAAATTAATGAAAGAACATATTAAAATTACAAAAAAATGACAAAGTCAGTGTAAAAGCGGGTTAAATCGATAAAATATGTTTACTCGACTAAATTGAGGAAAATTGGTAAAGACGAGTTAAATTGGTTAAAAATAGATAAGACATTACTCGACTAAATCGAGGAAAATTGGTAAAGACGAGTTAAATTGGTTAAAAATAGATTAGACATGTAATTACAAATGGATGAACTCAGTAAAAGACAGGTATAATCGACAAAATCGGTGAAATCAATTGAAAAAAAAAAGGTTAAACCTGTGAAAACTGGTTTAGATGGAAAAATTATTTAGATGAAAATATCAAAGTCCAAGAATTGATGTTGTTCATTTGTTCAAATGGTAGTTTTAGAATAATAGTTATGTAGACATGTAGTTTTAGGTTAGAAATACTTAGTAATTATGGTTTGTTTTTATTTTAGATATTTATGATAACAACTTTAATTTTTTTATAATAACATAGTAATAATTAAAGTGATTCAATGAAAAAAAATATGTGGTGCGTGGTATGATGAAAACTTATTATATGATTCAACTAACTTACGAATTAATTAATCACGTACAACGCAGGTCCACTTTTATAGTATATATTAAAGTGTCAAATAAATTTGACAATCCCACTTACAAAAGTTTTTTCAAGACTCTAGCCACGGTCCAATAACCCCCAAGAAAATGATTTATATATATCACATGACACAAACTGAAAAAATTTGAGCTTCTCTCAAATTTGGCTCTGAAATCAGGCAAAAATGAACTTCATGTACTACCAAACACTTATTCTATTAGAAGGCACCAAATTCCATGCATTTTGACTTAATTTCTTCTTCTTCTTCTTCAAAGTTCAAACTCCAAGGCACCTCAAACAGAACAAAAAAAAAAGTTATCTACTTTACAAAGAATGCCTTTCTTTACTTCAAAAAAGTAAAAGGAGACAGAAATTAAGGAACTTTAGCTTGTAATTAAATTTCAAATGGGAAAGGGAAGAGAATTAGTTTGCTTCATATGTTTTCTTCTTTTGTTGATGCTGGAGAATCCATGTCTTGCAGTTGGGAATACTAAATTCACTAGAGGTAAAAGGGATTTTGGTTCTACCTCAAATAATGCAGTCAAAACCCAAAGAAATAGATCCAAAGGAATTAATGCACCAGACAAGATTTTTGGTGCTGAGGAAAGAAGCGTATACACAGGTGCAAATCCTCTCCACAACAGATAAGTATAAGTAGAGTACAGAAAAATAAAAGAAAATTAATGGTGACTCTTGAATCTTTACATTTTTTTTTCTTTTTTCTTTTTTTTAAAATTTGATCCACCAACAATGATGCTCCTTATTACGGGTTTTGTTTTATATGAATTACATGAGAATTTAGTTTTGTAGATGAAGGTCATTTAATTTATCAGTTTCTTTGTTGAGCTGGTAATTTTTTTAGTAATTTATTATTATTGATTGAATACTATAAGAGATGAACAAATGTTTATTTGTTTACATTTTCCAATAGTGTGAATATTGATGCCATTAAATGTGGTTGGTGTAATGAACATAAATGTCTGAGGCTTTTTGCTAGTTAGGTGATGTTACCAATAGCCATTGAATTTCAATTCCTCTTCATGCATAAAAAAGGAATTTCAATTGCACAAGGCTTTTATTCTCTCTCTCTTATTTAGAATTTTGGACAATTTATTTTCCAGATGTAGTACAAGAATTTAAGTCTACCAAATGTATGTATGCATTTCTAAGTTTTCCAATTTAAAATGTATACATTAATTAGTGTGATGTAATAATAAGTTGAACACCAGAAAGTAGGTTAAGTTAGTCCAACTATATGTAGACCCTATAGTAAAATATTATACACACCCCAATGTAGTTCTAGCATCATGAATCAATTTTCAACAATCTAATATTTTAATCTTGAATATTGTCATTTATAATTGATTGTCAATAACATTTAAAAATTTCAACAACGTTATTATGATTGTCAAATGATTTTTTGGCAAAATATTGCATTATAAGGCTCTCAATTTTTTGGCATGGAATTTGGTATAATGACAATGTTTATACAAAATACTACTAAGTACAAATAAATTAGACTTACGTGTCATATACACGTGCAAGTAATTTATTTTAGCAAAATACATGAGTGACAATTTTGCATAATGACAATTTTTACTATTCAAAATACTAGTCGCCAGGAGTGAACATCGTGGAAGTTGTCGATGCAATTATCAAAAGAAAGTTTACTATCAAAAGATACATAGTTTATACAAAATCTCCTAAAATTGGACTCTCAGCATTTTTAGTCCCACACCTTACAAATAACCTTTTACTCACAATTTTAGAACATATTTTGCATTTTTGGTGTTAGTTATCGCCTCCTTTCCGCCAGTTTGGGATTAAAAGTGCAAAACTAAGACGGACCTATAAAAACAAAAGTGCTAAAATACACTATTCTATGGAAGCAAAAGTGCAAAATAATGTAAAAAAAGTTGGGACCCATAATTATAAAGTGTGGTACCAAAGTGCAAAAACATCCTAAGAATTGGGACCAAAGTGCAAAACATACTAAGAACGACACTACAAGATAACAAGGCCACTGGCCCAGTGCTCACATGTATATAGACTCAATAAATGAAAACGCCAGAAAATACTGTAACTTAATTTCTCACTGATTCTTGTAATAAAACACCTTAGTCCAAAAAAAAAATTACTGATGTAAGGGAGGATCATGAAAAACTGACAAAAGATGATATATTATATAATATATTTATAGATCTACTATATTGAAAGTCATTCAAATTTTAAATGTAACATGGTTAATGGTTTGAAATAAACAAGTCTTATTCAAATTGGAAATTCAGAAAACCTTCTATTTAACCAGCTAGCAGTTCCCCTAAAATAATACAACAACAATTCAACGTCCACATTACAACAGGCTATTTTTACCTTACTCTGATTATCTTAAAAAAAGAAGATCAAGAAATAATACCTTAAAGCTTAGAGGCATTAGCCAAAATTCTGCTCAAGGCAATTGCAGCTTTAGAACCAGAAGCCCGACCCAAATGTTTACAAATGAAGTCTCCAGCCATAATAAGTTTTCCGAGATCAACATTTGTTTTCACCCCTAGACCATTAAGCATATATACAACATCCTCGGTAGCAACATTACCCGAAGCACCTTTGGCATATGGACAACCGCCAAGGCCCGATACAGAGGAATCTACTGTGCTGATACCCATCTGTAGTGAACCGAACCAAACTATAATTCTCGATACTTTTTTCTAATTGATTTTTAACAGATGTATACTATTTATTGAGAAATTGCAGAAGAAAACACTGAATCAGGTGCCTTGATGAGACTATTTAGCAAGTTGATTCTAATTCAAAAATAGTTAACTAATCCGGAGGTCTATTAATCTTATTTGGGCTTATTGGAGCAACCAAATGTGTTTAGAGTAAAAGACCCCGGTCTACTCCTAACCATGTCAACATTGTAAGCTTCTACAAAACAAAAAGGTTCTTACTCATAGCACAGATAAGAAGACAACTCACTTGGAGGGACAAAAGAATGTTCGAAAGCGCTTGCCCGTAAGTGTCGTGAAAATGCACAGCAAGCTTTTCAACGGGAACAACCTCAAGAACAGCTTCCAGCATTGGAATGACAGTACCTGGAAAAAGGACAAGAAACAATTTATACAAAAATAACAGACAAGAAAACAGAAGTACTAAAAATAGTAAAGAAAGTCAAAAATATATCAAGAAATTCTTAATTTGTACAAATTATGAACCAATCGTAGGAGTCTGCAGATATTCTGTTCGCACAGCTAAATGCAGTAAAATGGCAGTTAGTAGTTGAATGAGTTTCAGATATATTTTTCTGTTTACATGGAAGAGTTTCATGGCATCTTAGCAGTTGGACTAATACAAGAAGCAGTTTAATCAGTTGAACTCTACAAGCAAAGACAGATTTAGCGTTACCAGGTGTGCCAACACCAATTGTATCACCAAGGGAAATTTCAGCACAACCCATATTAGAAAGTTCTTTAGCAACATATGCTACTTGCGATGGAGGTACAGCTCCTTCCACTGGACAACCCACGACACATGATATATATCTGACAAGATCATGCACAAATGTTATAAAGATAGAAACAAGTGACACTGTTTCCAAGAATTTTTATATTTAGAATAAGATACATAAAAGAAAAACTAATGTTCCTACAATATTCAAAATCGAGTGCAATTAATTTACATCCCCATTCAAATTCAGGATTTCAATTCTAGCAGTCTCACCTGACAACTATTCTACTAAAAAGAGTTTTACTGCTTTACCAAGTCGGTAAAATGAAAAAATTAAAAAGAAGTTTTCATTTGACTACAGAAGTCTCAACTTGTAAGCAGATAGGATCTTATTACATCGATCTACAAGTTACCGCCAGTAGAGAGAGTTAGAAATTTAGCGAGGCATTAACACATACCCTCGAACAGGAATTGCATGCCCTTTAGCAGCATGGGCAACATCTCGGTAACGAGCAAGACTATCTTCAATGCTGCAATTTAAATTTGACTTGGAGAAGGACTCAGATGCTGCAGCAAAAACAGCTACTTCTTTCGCTCCAGCTTCCATAGCAGCCACAAAACCCTGGAACAAAGCCATGGATGCTAACATAAATTCTCATATCTGTTGCACCAGTGTTTATTAAATGTTAATGATCTGAAAATGACAATTACTTTGAGATTTGGAGTCAAAACAGGAAACCTAGAATGTCCAATGCCTTGTATAGCTGACATTACCTCCATTGCATCAGCTAGCTGCAAATTAGACCATATTCAGAAATTCAGAAAACAACACTTCAAGAACCATGACTAACAACATAACTCAGTTTGAAACAATTTGGATAATGCTGCATGCACTTCTCGTAATCCACAATAGATGAATTATAAGTTCTAGTCATACCAATGTTAACTTGTTTCGCGGACAAACTTTTATAGAACAGCATAAGTACCATAAGTACATTACAGCGAATAAGAGTTTTGTCTTGCAAGAAACTATTTTTTCTGTAACAATAATAATAATGATGATGGTTCATTTTAAGTCTTTTCATTTTCTGATCCATCTTATTCATAAAAAATCAATACACAGTGATAATTGTTGGCTTCCCAGAAAATATTCCACAGGCTGCATACTTCACACAATGGTAATATTAAAATAAAATTGTGCTTTGTGATATGTCATCTAATAATAGGGAGGGGCCTGGTGTAAGATACTATAACTTTATAACATTAGAAAGAAACTGCATAGAGAGGAAACAATGAGTATCACATTGCCTTTGGTTATCAAGAAACTTATCAGTAAGTCAAAGCATTTACCAAACCAATACATAAATTCTTGCAGACAATCACCAGAAAAAGACCAAAATACAGCCAGCGTCTAGAATCAGAAATACCGGCAGTTAAACAGCCACTAAAGTGTTGATATATTCTTTCGGTAGAGCTCTTCTTGAAAATGGACCCATCCCCCCCTCTCCTTCCCTAACTCTCTCATATGCCTTGCACCTTGACAAATGCCTGTCACCTAAACTTTGGCACCACCATTATACAGGCATGATCAGATTTGAAAGTCACAAACCTTGGTCATGGAGTACATCCATATACAGTTATGAAGTTAATTTTGATTAAAAAAATAACTACTCGGGTGCCATTGATGTTCGTCCACTAGTAAGAACATTTACTAATACAATGCCAATAAACAAGAAGGCTTTACAAAATACTACCAGATACTGAGAAGTAGGGGAAACAAAGGCATTAAGAAAAAGGAGTGTCAATCAACGGTCTACAATGAAGCAAATTCATGAAGAAACGTATCAAAGGGGAACTGTAAACAATAAAAGAACAGAAATAAAGGGACGTTTTCCAGTGAAAATGCAGAAAAAAAGACCCATTGATAACAAATAACTAATTTTTACCTGAGGTACCCATTTTGGTGAGACAAAACTAGTGGCCTCAACAACAGGCAACCCTGAAGAAACCAGCATCTTTATTAATTCAACCTTCACCGTAGTTGGCACAATCTCCTTTTCATTTTGCAGCCCATCTCTTGGACCAACTTCTACTATCTTCACAAATTTGGGAATAGAACTCAACAACTGCAAGATCAGATAACAAATTTAATGTGGAGATACTAAAAAAGAGGAAAAGAAGCAAGTGTATGACTGAACATTGTAAATGTTTGGGGCATAAAACACACACATACACACACACACATAGGGGAACAGAGAGATAACTCTTTCTACAGATGGCCGAAATCCAAAATAGGAGGAAAACTTACAATCATAAGGTTTTGTTAAATAACAGGAAAGTAATACCAAGTCTTTCTTGAAATAAGAGATATAAAAAAGAATAGTATTTTGTTGTATGGGTTGATCAAATATATATTAACGGGTAAATATCTTTGTTTCGGATTTACGCCAAAGCTTATACTTTTTAAGCTGACATATACAGCAGTATACCTTGTGCTTTACATCTGCAGTGTGGTACTGGGATCTGTAATATCGTTTTGTCGTGTGGCCTACTTCAGGTGTCCGATTGTGGAGATATTTTAAGGAGGGTCTCTTTAATTCACTGTTTAGTAAAGATGCTCCTTTCCTTTTGTCGTGGCTTCATAGAAAACACTTCTAATGTTCATATTAAGAGACACAAAATGTGGTGGCTCCACAACATGATAATTGACTTTAATATACAAGAACAAGTTTGAATCATCATCACAAGGTACAAGAAAAAACATATTTACGACAATGAAGTGTTCTGTTGATAATTCAAGTGTGCCATCTAGTTTACTCTACAAAACTCATTAGAAAATCTGAACATCAACAAGAAAACCAGTCTTAATTTTTTTATGAAAGAGTGTTATTGCGAAATCAAATAAACTAACATGTGATACGAAATCCTATGTAAAAAAACTATATATATATATATATATATATATATATATATAAAAAGGTAACATCATACCTTTCAAGCATATCAATAAATCTACTGAAATCCCTAGCTTTGCAAATTGCAAATTCAAAATCTACATATATATTCTAAAGCATGCCAATGGATATACAATAACTAATAAATCAAGCAAATATATAAACTTCATTTCTGATTATCGACTTTTTCAACTTGATAGCAAAACATAATTAAATAAAATAGAAATATTAATTTGTCAAATTTGAAATAGACTTACTCAATACAACCCCTGCAACTGTGATCATCTCCTCCATTACTAATAATTTTACCTTCCATTTCATCGCAAGATGAAAACAATTGGAAATAATTTCTCGACCATACAGAGCTCCACCTCGATAATTTGTTCGCAGATTTTGACACCAACATTGAACTCCAATTTCTGAATTTCGATTAAATTAAACCTTCTGCTTCGAAGAACCAAAACTGTACTGAAATTTCCAATTAAATTAGAAAAATAGCGAACACAGCATAATTTATTAAGGGTAATTTAGGAAAGTGAAAGGATGGGGGGCATTAAGGTACAAGCAACTAGCATGTGTGAGGGCAATAATGGAAGAACAAGATATGGATTGATTTTGACCCAAGTCTAACCCAAGCGAAACGGGCCCAAACTGATTGGATGTGGCCCTGGACAGTAAAACGGCCTAAACAAAAATAAACAAACAACTTAGATATAATTCACATTATAAATAACTTTATTTTGAATAATTAATTTGTTAATGTAATTTTTTTAAATTGTAATTAATTAATACACTGTATCCTCAATTTTTTTCAAAATAAAAGTTTTAAAAATATAACAAACAGTTATTAGAAATATATATACAATATATAACAGGATATCATGCTAATATTGCAGTATACATAATAGTTATCCATAAACAAACATATATCTACACATGTAAATATAAACAAAAGGTCTTATATAGTAATTAACATCTTAATATAAATATATTTTAATTATATTTAAGCATTGATTTATATTAAATTAATATAATCCAATCACAATTTCAATCGTAAACTAACATATTCACCTACCTTTATCCTCCAAAATTTCAAAATTCAAACTCTCAGGCCTTAATTTTTTAAAATCACTCAATATTGTTTTGAATTATACTTTAGCATCTCACTATTTCAGCTAAAAATTAATTCAAATTATATGTCAAATGTTCATGGAATTAGTTTGAAAAATCGAAATAGATGTAACATATCAATATTCCATTAAAAACCGACTCAAATTCTATTTCAAATGTTCTTCGTAAACATCCAGATCTACATAATTTTTCAAAATTCAAACTCCCCGGGTCTTAATTTTTGAAAATCACTCAATATTGTTTTGAATTATACTTTAGCATATCTATTTCAACTAAAAATTAATTCGAATAATATTTCAAATATTCATGGAATTAATTTTAAAAAATCGAAATAGATGTAACATATCAATATTCCATTCAAAAATAGACTCAAATTCTAATTCAATTGTTCTTCAAAAACATCCAGATCTATTTGGCATACATTGAAGCAGAGAAAATTAAGCCTATGTAAATTTGCAGAAGCCTTGAGGGCAATAAGGGGAAAATGAGTTCACATAAACAAGGGCAAAAAAGGAAGGAAAAAATTTGGACCATTTCTCGATTTGTGCGTGTCATCCTTGCGCAGGGGCCATGCTAATCTTCTCTGTATCGTTCCAATTTTATCGGATGTCCCCGAAGGGAAAATATGTAATCAGCGAATTTCGTTAAATTAAGAGAATGAAACTCTTCTATTTCACCTATGTGGGAACAAGAAATGCACTTCTATTTGGGCCGTGAACTTTGGGCAGTATGAATTGTAATTAAAATAAAAGCCCATATGCAATTAGCTATGTATATCTCGAAATTCTGGCCTGCGCTGCTTTTATTATCATGGAAGATTTGGATAAAATTGATTTACTCTACATAAATTTATTTTAATGAAGTAGCACTTGGTCAGTTGGTCTTAATGCTTAGATAGATATTAAATAGTTACCTTCTTCACTATCAATTAATATTATTATTTAAAACTAAATGCGTTATTTCAGTAACTTTTATTTTTAATTTAAATCAAAATTCTATTCTACAGAAACAATTCTGTCTTGGATGAGAATGAAAAATGTCATCAATATAGAACTTATTAACAATAAAAAATGTGGAATTTATATTTAACTTCATTTGATTCCAATTAGTGATTGAGGATAAATGCAAAATACTCCATTGTGTTATGCTAAACCTGTAAGGAATTACCCTGTGAAATTTTTATTGCGCCAAACTTTCTTATATTTTTAAAAACCCTGCAAAAAACACCCAATTTATAAAAATAGGTCGTTTTGAATCGACATATTTCATGAAACCATTTTTAAAATACTTCAAGTTGGTCCCTACAACTTCACGTAGTATATTTTTAAAATTATTTCTTGAAATATGTCGATCCAAAACGACCTATTATTTACAAATTTGGTGTTTTTTGCAGGGTTTCTGAAAACACAAGGAAGTTTGACACAATAAAAATTTCACAGGGTAATTTCTTACAGATTTAACATAACACAGGAAGTATATTTTTCCCTAGTGATTGTATTAAGCTCAATCCAAGATCTATGTAGCTAATGGCTGGTAATATTATAAATGGATGATAATAAAAGATCGAGTCAAGAATATAAATGAAAGTGTAGAATAATTAATAAATTTAGAGTATGAGATTTTTATTTTTAGAGTACATTTATCATCAGATATTACATCAGAAATCATATCAATAGCTTTTCAAGTACAAATAATTATAAATTTAGAATATGAGATTATTGACCGATAAATAATAGTAAGAAAAACTTACAAGTATGACGACTCCGCCGAATTTTCATACATATCTTTAATGACATACAATAATAGAATGTGATATTATTAAATGAAAAGCACCTAACAACAATTTCATTCATAAATTCAATTTCAAGGTTGTGTACTAGATTGAAGACTCTAGTCAAGGATTCTAACGAAACTTTACTAAAGTACTAGGTAAATTAAATTAATTGTACGATAAAAAAATAAATAAAAAAAAAAAAAAAAAAGGATTCGCGTCTTTTTATGACTTCTCGTTTCGAAATGAATGAATACATGCTCTATTGAGTCTACATTAGTTATAGTATTTGGTCTACCACATTCAACTCTTCATTATTGCAATAAAAGTTGATCTATCAATTTAATTGTAACATACTAATTACAAAAAAATAATGTTTCTACACATGGGATTCTAATTAATAAGTACTTGCTGATAGGCTGTGCATGAATTTTAAAACTTCATCGAATTAAACCACATCGTATCATATCAAACTACAATGAATTTCCGGTTATGTTTTGAAAACAAACAACATGCACAAACTCTTACACAACTTATCTCGCATAACAAAATAATTTGACATAAGTCTTACACATCTTACACCTACAATCTAAATTCTTCAGGAAAAAAAAAAAACACTTACCTCATTTCTCAAATCACTTTACTCAAAATTTAAACAAACAACATTATGTAAATTGAAAATATTTCACAAACCTTCATTATTCTCCCAAACTACTCTCTCAAATACCAAACAAATAGGCCCCTCAAGATCGATTAAAAAATTATGCTTAAAAGGAATAGAGGTCCTGAGTTCAATTATCACTAATATGAGTTTTCTTCTAATATTATTATAACTATAGCATTGTCGTTAGTTATTTGATATACTGCGTAATTAAAACTGATTATAATGTAATGATGATGTATTGGTGAATATATTATGACATAATGTTGACGTATTTCAGTATTTTTCATCTAAAAAATATCTTCCGCAAAAGACAGATTAGGCAACTATGTGTAAACAGGGCAAGCCTTTGAGAGTCGCTTTTACTCATAGTTTGTTTCATAGAGGGACAATGTGCGTGAATTTAAGTTTGAAGTGTGAAAAAATTATAATAATTTTTTTTTATCGGATAATATATAAATACACGCATTAAATACTTTATATATACGATTTAAGTACTTTATAAAATATAAATTCAAGACAAAAATAATACCCGAACCCCAAATTCAAGACAGAGAAAAAATGTAAAAGAAGAAACCCAATAACAACCCCAAATTCACACTGAGGTGCTTATTTTTTTTTTTTTTTAATACTTAAACAAGTGCAATTTTAATTACAACCGAGAAACTAAAGTCTGATGACGTCCTAAAATATTTTTATGGAAACATGTCCTTGTTTTACAACATGAATTCACTTTTGCTCGAAAGTCAAGTTTAACTGTTATTAATAAGACTTTTGTTCAAGTTAAAAAAATTTAGGCTATGTTTGGTTTATGGATTTCATTGACTAAAATGATAAGTAAAATGCAAATGAACAAGAAATGAAGCTCAACATTGCATCACTTGATGCAAGAGAAAACATTTTCCTTAGTGTTTTACGTACTGAAATCCAAGAATCAAACATAGCCTTAAGGTATTCAAATTTGGATTTCTTTAAACCTCTTCGTATCATTAGTTTAATATTCAATCAATTGCTCCGATTGTAATATAATTGTTGCACATCAATTCATTAATTTCATGTGACCAAAGCAAAAGAAAGCACGAAATACACGTGAAAATATAAATAGTACAATTAAAGGGAAGAAAAAATTGGAATCGCTGGAAGAGTATATCCCGCGTCAACAATGAAAATGTTGCCTGAAACATAGTTTGATGCGTCGTGAACTAAGTAGCGAACGAGTGAGGTCAATCCTGGGTCCGACGTGCCGAATGTTCCTAATGGAACAGTTCTTTTTGCCACATTTTGTAGCCAAATTTTTTGTATAAGTTCTTCTGTGATTTCAGATTTAAACAACCCTGGTGCTATTGAGTTCACTCTAATTTTGTGATTTCCCAATTCTAATGCCATAACCTTTTAAACAAAAGTTTTATATATTAGTTAGTAACGAAATCACAAAGAAAGAAAAAAGCTATTATTCAAAATATGAGAATTACGATATAAGATCTATTTTTAAATTAATTGGAGGAGTCAAATAAAGTTGAAGCTATTCCACTTAAACTTCGCAAAAATGGACAAAAATCTACGGTTGACCGACTCAGTCGTGACTTGGTCTTTATTTGTTTGAATTGGATCAAAATTAGTAAAATGGTAGACAATAAATAATCAAGTAAATAAAAGGTTAAATTTCGGTTCGCCCTTTTCAATTATATTCTTTCTGCACTTTTGCACCCCTAAACTAGTAATTACACCACTTTGCCCCTTCAATTATCCGTCATGCTTGATTTGCACTTTACTATTAGTTTAACATATTCTCGTCAACATATGTTCAAAATATGTTCAATAAGAATGAGAGTAAACAGGAGGACATGAACCATTCTTCTATGGTCTATCACGGAAATATGTTAAAACTTAAAACTAAAAGTTTTTTTAATAACTGTTAAAATAAACATTTTGGAGCAATTAAAGCATGAATATAGTTAAAGAGTGCAAATTGATTCAATTAATTAAAGATACCTTTGTCATGGAATCAAGGGCAGCCTTTGAAGAACCGTAGGCGACACCACCACGGACTGTGATTCGGTTTAGGCCTGAAACTGACGAAATATTGATAATTGAGCCACCCTTGTTGGCCGATCGCATCCGGGTGCCGACGCATTTCGAAACCAGCCACGATCCAGTCAAGTTTGTTTTCACCACATGGTTCCATTCTTCCTCCGAGAGGTCCAATGATGATCTTACTTGTCCTAATTATAGCACAATCGAGAAGATTAATTTTCTTATCGAATTTAATTTTTTTTATTGAACTTGGTTCGATTTTTAATTCAGTTGAATTCTAACGAGATTTAATTAAATCGGACATTATCGAGCTCCCATGGTTTAATTGATTTTTTTATATATATGTTTTTTTATTTATTTATCATTTTTAATTTATGTAGTCGAGTTTCAAAATCACCTGATATATTTCAAAATATGGAAAATTGAACCCATTTATATCTATTAATAATATATCTATAATAGTAGTAAAACTGATGTGCTATTGTCATTAGGAACCCACAAAACATTCTCTTTCATTTTAGATGTGAATAAACTCCATTGGAAAAGAATACAACTTTTAGTTACTTTGTTTGAACTATGTTACTATTTATTTTTGTTTCTAATTGATTAGTATTAATTAAAACTTGGAGGAAATTTAGTGTGCTAACTTTACGGAACATTCTATTAAAATTCAGGTTTAGTGGTTCTCACTTAATACCATTTAATAGAAGTCTTTTGCAACTGGACATTCCTTGTATCCGTAATCACTAGCACTTGCTTTGTGCATTAGCATTTTATTTGTATTTGAAATTGGCCATATATTGTCCCACTTGCATTTATTGTGTAAAGAAATGTAAGAAAATGTAACATGAATAAGTTGAGCAAGAATTGTACCTCTTACACCAGCATTATTAACCAAAGCATCAATATGCCCAAATGCACCCCAAGCCTTTTCTACTGCAGCCTCTATGGCACGGCCATCGGCCGTGACATCTAGCTCCACGCCAATAGCTCGAGGAAAATCGCCTTTAACACCACTTTTTGAAACTTCTAATTTGTTGATTTCATCGCAAAGAGACTCGAGTCTATCGACTCTACGTGCAGCAACCACGATTCTGCAACCAGCTTTGGCCAAGTCGATGCTGAATTCTAGGCCCAAGCCGGAGGATGCCCCGGTTATCATGACAATTTTGTCGTTGAGGTCAGCCCATGGCTCGAGTTGGTCAACGATTCTACTTGCCATTTGAAGTTTTTTGAATAATAAGATTCGAGTTCACATGAATTTATAATTGAAACTTTTAGAGTTAAATTTTGCATAAATTTATCTGATATATGAAAGTTACTATAGATTTTAGGTTTGGCATGCCACGTCCTAGAACAATTTAAGTCATGTGTGAAGTCTCTTGGAATAGGACAGGCCACGTCCTAGCTAGAACAATTTAATTATGTTTCATAATTTTGAGAAAAGTAGGTGACATATATATATTGGGTTCTCTTCTCTTACACAGAAATTAAAAAGCCTACGAAAATTTAAACCTTAAATAGTGTTGGATTATTGGAGTTGATTATTCTAGTAAACGTCTTTTTTTTTCTTGGATTTTGTCATACTAATAAGTTATATGAAAGGTATCGTTATATACTTATATTTAATATCCATGCAATAATAAAATGTTTGTGGGTGTTCAAGATGTTTATTAATTTATGCAATAAATTTTTTGAAATGATCACATGTCAAATTAAATAAGAACTCTACATTATATACAATAATATTGTACGGATGCGTTTTATAGAAAAGTTATTCAAAACGAATAGTAATTTATTATTCACGATCAATATCGTCAAATACAAATTTGAATAGACTATAATATTGAAATTACATGTATATGTCAATTAGTATAAATTTCATTTTGTATGAATTAGAAAGATTATATAAAATTGTATATATTAAGTAGTTTATTTGTAGTTAGTACAACTTACAATTAGAATAGATAAGGTAAATATGGGAATTATTGCATTTTTGGTGCCACAACTATAGTTCGCTGATGTTTTTACCCCGTAACTTTTCGAGCTGATACATTTGGTGCTACAACTTCAACATCGGTGGCAATTTTGGTGCTAGTTGAGGCTTAGTTTCAAAATTGGCCCGAAATTCCCTCATGTGCGGGTCATATGACATGAAAAATGGGAATTTTGACCATTCAACTTTTTTTTCATTAAAAAAAATACCAAAATTCAAAATCCTATTTTTTTAATGAAAAATGCGTTGAATGGTCAAAATCCCCAATTTTCGTGCCACATGGCCCGCACATGGGAAAATTTCGGCAATTTTGAAATTGGGCCTCAATTGGCACTAAAATTACCACTAATGTTGAAGTTGTGGCACCAAATATGCCAGCCCGAAAAGTTATAGGGTAGAAACGCAAGTGGGCTATAGTTATGACACAAAAAATGCAATAATCCCGGTAAATATGTATTATAAGAAAAGTGAGAGAACTTTATGATAATTTAACTTGTTGTACAAGATTTACAATATTTTCTCTGGTCTACGGCATAGATAATTATAAGCCTTTATAATGAAATTTGTGTCTGACCAAAAAAATTGTATCGTGCAAAATATTTTTCGCAATTATACCACAAACAAGTTATAAAAGATATAAAAATTGTTGTATGATTTGTAACTTTTATAAAAAGACCCGTAGTATGTAGTATTGTGGTATGTGTTTAATTTTGTAGTATTAATCATGCTAGTTATTTAGCTGGTGTATACCAACATGTGATTGGTCTAATAGAAGGGACTAGTCACTACAAAGTAGCGGACTCAGGTTCGAATCCATATTGGGAGAGGTACCCACTTATTGTGTCCAACCAGCCTCGAAAGGGATTAAACCCTTGGTAAATAAAAAAAAAAAAAGGTACCCACTTATTGTGTCCAACCAGCCTCGAAAGGGATTAAACCCTTGGAAAACCAAAAACAAAAACAAAAAAATTAGCTGATGTATTATTCAATCAATATTAGTATTATATAATGATGTAATTTACTGTTTCATTAAGAAAATATTTTTGCACCCTGAAAATATAAAATTTCGATAATTTGCACCTAGACTTAAAATATCAATTCAACCTTTATCTCCAAACCTAAGGGTTAATATGGAAGTAGTTTGATTGAGTTTGGTCTCGATCTCAATAACTGGTTTCGGAGATTTCGGCGAAACCTTTGAAACTCGATTTGGATAATGATTTCAATAAAATAATGAGATTGTAAAATATTATTAAATAATAGTTAGTGGATTTTGAAAATTTGAGATTTAATTTGGATTGAGGTTTGGTTGTTAGGGTTTGGGGGAGAAAAGTGAATGATGTGTGTCAAATCAATAACTTTACAGTGTTTGAAATAATATATTATATTATGTTATAATTAAGATGATAAATTATTATTATTATATTTTGTGATTATTGAGAAGTGATTGTATTATTTTATTGTGATTATTATAATGATTAAGGTTATCATAAATAGAATTTATATTTAATGAGATAATTAATTATTTTTTATGATTATTGAGAAGTGATTTTAATTTTTTTATTGTGATTATTATAAGTAGAATGTATATTTAATGATATAATTAATAATTTTTATGTTGAAATATATACAATATTAAAATAAACTTCATTTTCGCCAACTAATATAATTGAATATAACATTTAAAATTATAGTTAGATATTTTATTAACAATTGATAAATACAAAAATTGATAATATAAAAATCAAATATTATTATAGTTTAAATGATGCCATTGAAACATAAATTATATAAATGTGACATATATAGGGAGAAAATAAATTATAGAAAGCATAGGAAAAAAAATCAAACAAAAAGCAAAAAATTAAAAAAATATACAGACAAGTCTACTACTTAGCCAGGGCAGATTTCGGTCTTGGGCAGAAACCAGGGTCTAGGCCGAAACTCTCCCAGGCCCATATTTAAACCAGGTTTGTCCAGTTTAACTGAAATTAAATTGGGCCAAATCAGATTCATATTTACCCTAAATAATCCCATCTCCTTGGGTCCATGGATCAGAACGGACCGACCTTTGATACCAATATTCATCCGTGTCAAATTCTTCTAATGTCAAATCAAAACCCAAAAATTCCTCAAACTTGAACCAGTTCCAAAGTGAATCCTCTATGCCTGCCCCTTTTTATTCTAATAAAGTCAAATCTGCATTTAATAATTTAATTTAATGCAAAGAAGCAACTTTTGGCTCCTGTCACATCCATGCGCCTGATGCCAGCTGCAAGTACTTTAACTGATATCTCATCCGCCCAACTAGGCTGTCAATGGGGTGGATTTCAATCCGGATTCGATCCGAATCCGATTCGATTTATTAGGATAATTGTCCTATTAGGGATTCGATGGACCTGATCTGATTAAGAAGATCCGTAATCCGAATTATATGGAGCGAATATGGATCTAGACTGACCCGATCCGTTACATATCCATATCCGATATATATTACTATATGTTATTTATATATTATGTATTTAAACCAAAATAAAAATAAAATTATCTATGTTTCACTAAAATATTTTACTATATTAAAAATAATCTTAAAACAAATGCATGAGAGGTGATGTTGGACTTACCTGGTAACTAATTGGGCCTATAACATATTAATTTATGCTATTTAATAAGAAAAATCAGGACCCTAACCATTCACCTATAAAATAGACGACATCTTCCCTCTACTTTTTCCTCCATTTTTTTTCTTCTCTTCCATTACTCAATATTAGGTTTTCTTCTTTTTTTTCCTAGTTTCTATATTTTTTTATTCATATCTTTGTTAATTCCTTTGTTCTAATTTTTATCGTTTATATTTGTCCACTATATTCCATCTTTAACAATTTTCAGACAATAGTTTTGATGAATAAGTAAAATGTTACATTTTTAATTCATGGTGGTGGAATCTACAAGTGATTTGAAGGAAAATGAAAGATTTTTTTTATTGCTAAATATGCTAAATGGATCCGGATAATTTATTCGAATCCGGAATATCCACCGGATTCGAATCCGGTTGCTAATTTTCAAGATCCGCGCAGATTCGGATCCGGATCCTGATAGAAGACATGGAAAGCGGACTAGAATTCAGATCTGCCCTGTCCGAGTCCGGCCCATTAACAGCCCTACGCCCAACTACTAGACCCAAAGGCCCAATTAACCGAAATGGACCCTCTTGAAAATAAATAATTCCCAAAACAAACAAGCCCAAACCCACCTTACTGGACCCTCTATCACTCCCACCCAGATTCATCTTTCCGCCACCTGTCAATCTAAAAAGGCCCATTAGCAATACCCCTTTGTTCCAGCCCACTTTAAGAAACAAAAGGACTACTTCTGCAATCCTATTCCAAACAAAGATTAATACAAAGACCATTTGTTCAGCAAAATAAGTTTAAACTGAAGTTTAAAGACTACAAGAATGTTAAATTTCGTTTGGGACCACCCATGTGGAAGATGTGAATGAGCTACTGGATTGCTAGAAATCTTGATCAAACATATCATCTTGGCCTTGATTACTTAAGTTGAATATTATCAAGTATGTTGCCAAATACAATTGTCAGATGGATCCAGGGACGGATCCAGGATTAAAGAGTCGGGGGCCGAGTTTAAACTCAAAAATAAAATATAACTGAAAAATACATTGAGTGACTTGATGAAAATCTCAACAATTTTATTTTCAGTGTTAATAATCCAATAATCTACACAAGGTATTGATCTTCCATTTTGTTTCTATGCCTATTTTTTACCAACTTCATTGTTGCTCGGTTGTTGTGATTGTAACATGAAGAGTTAATATCAAGTGAATCAAACAATCAATTAAAGGTTACACTATGTACTTCCTTGTATTCTTCAATCACAAACATAGCTTACAAATTGTGGATGCAATTTAGCATGAAAAGATATGAGGACTAATGTGGACTATTTTTAAAATAAGATGGATCCGTCCTTGGATAGATTATATGATCATATGTCGCACCCCCAATTACACGGATGACGATAAGTTCATTACACGTGATTTAAAAAAAAAATCGCGACTTGCTCACTTCAAAGTATGCTAAAAAAATATTATTTGTGAACAAGTCCCGAAGGAGTATATTTGTAGATATGCAAAATTTACGCTCAAATAAATATCGACAAGCGACTCTCAACATTTAATATCTAAGTCTGAGGTGAGAAAAAACTATAATATAATTTTTTTCATTGGATAATATATAAATACATGCATTAATTAAAGACTATATATATAGCATTAAGTACTTTATAAAATTTAAATCAAGACAAAAAGAAAAACCCAATCCCGAACCCCGTATTCAAGAAAAAGTTAAAAAAGTAAAAGAAGAAACCCAATCACTATTATTTATGCTCCGATTGTATATAAATACTGCACCTCTATTCATTAATTTTATGTCAACCAAACAACGAAATACACATAAGAAAATAAAAGGTACAATCAAAGGGAAGAAAAAATTGGAAGCCCTGCAAGAGTATATCCAGCGTCAACAATGAAAATGTTGCCTGAAACATAGTTCGACGCGTCGTGAACTAAGTAGCGAACGAGTGAGGTCAATCCTGGGTCCGACGTGCCGAATGTTCCTAATGGAACAACTCTCTTTGCCACGTTTTGTAGCCAATTTTTTTTCATAAGTTCTTCAGTAATTTTAGATTTAAACAACCCTGGTGCTATTGAGTTCACTCTAATCTTGTAATCTCCTAATTCTAATGCCATAACCTTTTAAACAAAAAGTTTTGTTTATCAGTTAGCAAAGAAATCAGGAAGAAAAAAAGAAGAAGAAGATATAATTCATAATATGAGAATGAACTAATGCCAATTTACTCCTTCTAAAATACATAATATTCAATTTATTCTCCTATGATTTGAAAAAGAGTATTTTACCCCTTGTTCAAACTTTAAAGAAGCAATTTACCTCTTTCAGCCGGAGACTATAACTCAATTACCGAAATTGAGAGCGACCATGAAAACTGTTTTTCTAATATAAGGGGTAAATTGCGTCACTTACCATACAAGAATATTAGGGAGGCGGTGTTAAACTTTTATAAGATTACAAGAGGTAAAAGTACTCTAGTGTTTTTTTTCAAATTACAGGGAGGTACATTGAACATTATAAATATCAGAGGAGGTAAACTATAATTAACTCATATGAGAATTATGATACATAATCTATTGTTAAATAAATTCAAAAATAATTGGAGGACTTAAATAAAGTTGAAAGCAGTTTCCACTTAAACTGCCCAAAAATGGACAAAAATCTACAAGTTGACCCAACTCAATCCTGACTTAGTCTCTATTTTTTGGATCAAGGTTAGTAAATGTTACAATAAATTATTAAGTAAATTAAAGGTTAAATTTCGTTTCGCCCTTGTCAATTATCTTCTTTCTCCACTATAATTTGCACCCCTAAACTATTAACTACATCACTTTGCCCCAACTATATATCTTGCATGCTTGAATTGCACTAACTATTATTTCAACATATTCTCTTCAAAATACCATTACCTAAATGCATCAAAATATATTGGAGCCGGAAGGGACAAAATATATATGTTCAATAACAATGAAGGTAAACAGGAAGACATGAACATTTCTTCCATGTTCTACCACGGAAATATGTTAAAACTAATAGTTTTTTCAATAATTGTTAAAATAAATATTTTAAGGCAATTGAAGCATGATTATAGTTAAAGAGTGCAAATTGATTCAATTAATTAAAGATACCTTTGTCATGGAATCAAGGGCAGCCTTTGAAGAACAGTAGGCGACACCACCACGGGTTAAGAATCGGTTTAGGCCTGAAATAGACGAAATGTTGATGATAGAGCCGCCCTTGTTGGCCAATCGCATACGGGCGCCAATGCATTTCGACACCAGCCACGACCCTGTCAAGTTTGTTTTCACCACATGGTTCCATTCTTCCTCCGAGAGGTCCAATGATGATCTTACTTGTCCTAATTATAACACAATCAAGAAGATTAATTTTCTTATCGAATTTAATTTCTTTTTTATTGAACTTGGTTTGATTTTTAATTCAGTTGAATTCTAACGAGATTTAATTAGATCAGACATTATCGAGCTCGAATGGTTAAAATGATTTCTTTTTTATATATGTTTTTCTATTTATTTATCATTTTTAATTTATGTAGTTGAGTTTCGAAAATCACCTCATATATTTTAAAATATGAAAAATTGAACCCATTTATATATCTATAATAATATATTTATAATAGTAGTCAAACTGATGTACTAGTCATTGGTAACCCAAAAAACATTCTATTTCATTTTAGATGTGAATAAACTCCACTGGAAAAGAATACAACTTTTTCTACATCATTATCACACTTGCATGCATTGTGTAAAAAAATGACCAAAGAAATGTAAGAAAATGTAACATGAATAAGTTGAGCAAGAATTGTACCTCTTACACCAGCATTATTAACCAAAGCATCAATATGCCCAAATGCACCCCAAGCCTTTTCTACTGCAGCCTCTATGGCACGGCCATCGGCCGTGACATCTAGCTCCACGCCAATAGCTCGAGGAAAATCGCCTTTAACACCACTTTTTGAAGCTTCTAATTTGTTGATTTCATCGCAAAGAGACTTGAGTCTATCGACTCTACGTGCAGCCGCCACGATTCTGCACCCGGCCTTGGCCAAGTCTAGGCTGAATTCTAGGCCCAAGCCGGAGGAAGCCCCGGTTATCATGACAATTTTGCCATTGAGGTCAGCCCATGGCTCGAGCTGGTCAATGATTCTACTTGCCATTTGAAGTTTTTTGAATAATAAGATTCGAGTTCAGATGTATTTATAATTGAAACATAGAGTTAAATTTTGAATAAATTTATCTGATTTAGGAAAGTTACTATAGATTTTAGGTTTTGGCATGCCACGTCCTAGAACAATTTAAGTCGTGAGTGAACAATTTTAGGTTTGGCAGGCTATGTAAGGCTGTGTTCGGTTAATGCAATTAGGCCTCAATTGCATTAATTGGCCCAGATAAAACGGCCCAATATTGCATTCGGTTGGCCATACAATTTCCCGGGCAGCCCGTAGTTATCGGCTGAAATGGTGGGCCATCCCCCATAATTGGCCCGATTGTAATAGGGGGTCCAACCCAGATATTAATTAGTTGGGCCACACTTCAAAATAATGAGACAAAAATACCCCTAATTAAGTGGA
This sequence comes from Penstemon davidsonii, assembly GCA_034814905.1. NCBI lineage: Eukaryota > Viridiplantae > Streptophyta > Magnoliopsida > Lamiales > Plantaginaceae > Penstemon > Penstemon davidsonii. The sequence continues at coordinate 29,493,377 of JAYDYQ010002533.1, read as the reverse complement.
TATTTACAGCCAAATTGCCATCAAAATTGTTGGGTTGATTAATTAATTAGCCCAAATTTACAATTGGGCCAATTCCTAATAGGGGGTAACGAACACAGCCTAAGTCTATTATCTCTCATAGTCTCATTCATTATTAAATTTTCAAGCAAATTTTGGGCTTTGACTTCATTCCAAGTCCCAACGTTCTAAAACATGTGAGCAAATATGGGCTTACTATTACTGGCCCATATAAGTGTGTTATATACAACTACGCCCATAAAATACAAATGGTTAAGCCCAACTTCAAAAAATTACTTGAGAATGTTTTGTTAGGGTGAGTCCAGCTGTTGGAACACTTCTAGATTTCAATTGTGATTTTTAAAGTGTTTGACCTCAATTATGAAAATTATTTTTGGTCAATTGTAATTTTCATGGTGTTTGACCCACAATATCTTAATCACTTTTGGGGTATCCAGAAGCTAAAAATCAATTTATTTATAAGCTCCTAAAGTGTTACTTTTGCAAAAACTATTATATAAAAGCAATTATTATAATTAATTTTTATTATGATCAGTTATTGTCAAAATCTATTTTAGTAAAATTAATTATTCTATAATTGTTTTTCGAACCTCTAGACCAAACTCACTCTCAAAGGTAAATAATTACAACGTAGAAGCAAATCAGATATTTAGCCAAAACTTTGAAAAAAAAGTTACTATAGATTTTAGGTAACCTAAAGCTAGAAGCAGTAGACTCTGTTGCTTCTGCTTTTCTGTCCTTTTTAGCTTTTTTTCAAGAGAATCTAATTAAGAAGTTAAAATATAAAGCACATCATTAAGCACTTTTACATTAAACAAAGTAGTATAGTGATGTTATAAGCTCTTGAAAACACAACGTCTTGATCATTGAATTTTTTTTTTTTAAAGAATACATTGATTATCAATCATTACTTCAAAAATCATATAGACATACGGGGAAAATTCTTAATTAAACCAGGTTAAGAGATATGTTCTAGACTTTGTGGTTGAAAATGCAACACATCACTAATTGTGATGATATAATGCTCTCACAATGATAATGTTTTTTAACCACAAAATTTAGAAAAATCTCATTGACCTCATCTATTGAAGAATCTCCCGACATATGTACATGATTAATATGTTTTCTCTATATTTGTGATTTTGATGTACTAACATACATTTGGTGTTTCATCCAATGATTACAACAGCTGGTGTACAGGTGCCGGCTGTCTAGCCTCGCATGCTCTAAAGTGCTTAATTGATTTTAGATTCTCTGCCTTGGGGTTTGTATGTTTTGTCTTAATTATTTTCAAGATTTTATTCCTCTGTTTTCTTTTCATATTCTTTCTTCTTGCCTTGTCGCTCTCACACTATTCTTTGCAAGAATGTAGACTAGAGATCACAACATTCACAGAAAAAATATTATTGTCTTTTGCAAATCTTTTCATTGTTCCACAATGTGTATTGTCCGAGATATATTCTTCCAAGGACCACATTAATTAGCACAGTATCCAATTATCAATAATTCCTTTAATTAGTTTGATTAAACTTATTGTGATTGAAGAATTTTTATTTATTTTTGGATAAATATTGTGATTGAAGATTAGTAAATTGGTTTTGCTTCATTTCTATTTTTTTCGAGAAACTTTTCTGAATTATTCCTCCTTTTCTATGATCATTATGCTTTGGCTTTTTGTTTTTCGTGGATAACATAACATAGGATGAAATTTTGTGGCAAATATGTCTCTTCTTTAGGCTGAATTGGATGGTACCCCGCCGGGACTTTATGATTGACACATGACTATCAGAGGGAAAAAAAAAACCTCTCTATTAAAAGCCATTTAATAAATGGACTTGCATAGCATCGAACAAATTAAAGTTTGAAACTTTGAATACATTTTTTAGTCTTTTTAAGTGTAATCATGTTTAGACCAGATTTCATGTTTTTCGGGGATGTTGAACACATTACGTGGACCTGTAAATATTCAAACTTGAATTCATTATATATGGAGATTAATTAGTCTTTTGACTCTTTTTCACTATATCAAACACATGTTTGTTCATTTACATGTATTTAATACTGCAAAAGAAAAAACATGTATGAGTTAAAAAGTTGATCCATAAACACTCTAATATGACGCATATGGTTTTGACTCGATTCTACCAAATGAACTGAGTCAATGCGCCGAGATACAATTACCCTTAGCCAAAATCAAGTTGGATCAAAGAATTTGACCCATTGAGATGAACCAAATTTTTTGACCCGTTTTTCTAAAATAAGATTTTATGGAACATAGGTGTACATGAGATGCCCCATATCAACCATTAATGATGAAGTTTTGGTCAAAATGTTCAATGATGAAGTGGCATCGGACATTTAGAAAAAATAAATATATGTTAAATTACATACTAACCCTTTAATTAATATGTTTAAAAATTGCTCCTTTATCTCTAATTAATTTCATCTCTTTCCCAAAAAAAAAATCTCAAGTAATCAAAATATTATACGAAAAAAATCTCTCAAGTAATCAAATTTTTATATGAATTGACAATTAAGATCATTTAAAATATTTTTAGGGAAAATGCACTTTACACCCCCTCTCAGAGTTACATATTTTGAAATTTACCACCCAAAAGTATAAATTAAATAAGCACGTATAAAACCAGTTGCACTTTTTCCCTCAAATGATTTTAAGCCAATTTCGTTCACCAAAAGCATAGATATGTGTCTCACTTTTGTATTTTAAGGGTAAATTAGTTCCAACATCGATTTTTCGCCCAAATATTTCACTGACGCGCATTTTTCCCTCTCTCTTTACAAATAATTTTTTTTCTACTTAACTTTAGATTTTTGGTTCACAAGACATGAGTCAGGTATTTGGACAAGTAAAGAAGTGATGTGACTAATTTACCCTTTGAAAATTCATATGAGGGGCACATGTACATTTTCTGTCAAATAAAAATTGCATAAAATCATTTGAGAGGGTAAAGTGCAACTAATTTTATTTTTCAGGGGTAAAGTGTTTATTTTGTACATATGGGTGGTAAAGTGCCAAAATATGTAACTGTGGGGGATAAGATTTTTGTCAATTTTTTTATATGGGATTCATAAATCATATGAAGAATTTGTCAATTTTTTCCAAAAAAAATAGGGAGGAGGGGGTGTATTCCCAATTTTTAAAGTTACCAGGGGTTATTGGTAACCTTTTAGGTAATAGGGATGTTTTTGCATTGTTTGGTGGGGTAAAACTGTCACTTCGACTTGAGAGGGGTTTTCTTTGTTAATAAAAAAAAGTACAAGGTTTTGTTGCTAATAAAAATAATATAGGTTTTTTTTTTTATAGTTAGACAAAACACAAGGGTGTTTTTGAATTCACTCATTAAAAAGGATAAATTTGTCTTTAAGAAAATAAATTATTTAAAGATAAATTCTAAGGGGACATGTGTCATCAAGATAAATGATATCTTATGTGCTCCCCATCCCTCAAAATCTCATTTTAAACAGACCCACTTAAAATTCACTAAACAAACCCTTAAGCCTAAATCAAATTTACTATATTTTATTATATATCAGACATTCCATAAATTTATTGCTTCACACGTATAATCTACTTTTTTTATGTTTTATCTTAAACACCAACATTCAAAATTCAAATCATGTATCAAATTCTTAAATTTACTTAGTATTGTTTTACTATTATTAACCTCAATATTCCAACTGAAACCAATGAAACTACTATTTCAAATTAAAAGTTCGGTTGAAAGCACTCAAACAAGATTTGTGAAACCGAGATGGATCCCAACCGAGCCAAACCATCCCACAAACACCCTAATGGCCTCATATGTTTTCCAAACGGGTTAATAATAATTCATCCCTATGTGATATTTAAAATAACTAGACAATTTACCTCATATGAAAAGGTTAAAACAACTCTCTCTATGGTATTGAAAGAGGTTCACAATATCTCTTAGCATTTTAAACACTTTTTTTGTCAATACGAAAATATCTCTATATAATATTAAATAAAAAATAAATTTATCACCGCTACTTATATTTTGGTTTCATGAGGGGGTAATCTGTATTTTTCTTGGAGTAATGCAAATTTCCTGATTGCTAGGCATATCTTAGGAAACTAAATTGTTAAATCATATGAGATATAGTTGGTGTTAAAATTATCTTTTTGGGTGGGGGGGGGGGGGGGTGGGGGGGGGGGGGGGTGGGGGGGGGGGGGGGTGGGGGGGGGGGGGGGTGGGGGGGGGGGGGGGTGGGGGGGGGGGGGGGTGGGGGGGGGGGGGGGTGGGGGGGGGGGGGGGTGGGGGGGGGGGGGGGTGGGGGGGGGGGGGGGTGGGGGGGGGGGGGGGTGGGGGGGGGGGGGGGTGGGGGGGGGGGGGGGTGGGGGGGGGGGGGGGTGGGGGGGGGGGGGGGTGGGGGGGGGGGGGGGTGGGGGGGGGGGGGGGTGGGGGGGGGGGGGGGTGGGGGGGGGGGGGGGTGGGGGGGGGGGGGGGTGGGGGGGGGGGGGGGTGGGGGGGGGGGGGGGTGGGGGGGGGGGGGGGTGGGGGGGGGGGGGGGTGGGGGGGGGGGGGGGTGGGGGGGGGGGGGGGTGGGGGGGGGGGGGGGTGGGGGGGGGGGGGGGTGGGGGGGGGGGGGGGTGGGGGGGGGGGGGGGTGGGGGGGGGGGGGGGTAATAATATATAAATTAAGTAATATTTTATATAAAATCTAAAAAAAATCTTTTTAAAATTATATAAATATTATTAATCCTGTTTAATAAATTTTATATATTATTGTTATATATTTTAAATTAATCAAATATTATAAATATTTAATATTTTTAATTAAATAAAAATTGATAATTAAAAAACAAAATGGAAAACCCTCTCCCATCACCCCACCACCTCCCATTTTCCCTCTTCTTGTACCCCAATATTCTGCGCATGTTCCCGTCGCATCCCAAATCACCGACGAAAATAATTTTCAGTCCATGAGTTGGAAAGCTCTTCCATAGGCGAGTTCAATAATACAATCAATTTGAAGATTGGAGTTGTGTAGACAAAGAAATCAGAGATCGAAGGTGCCGGCGAAAGTTTTAGATCTGGTTTTGAGGAGTGAGGAACTGTGAAATATAACACGGATTAAGAGATATAGAACTCATGGAAGGACTCCTTAGGACCAATCGGCGCGATGCCGATGCACGAAGGTTAGGGAGAGGGAGATCCGAAATAGGTGGTGGCAGTGGAGGAGACGGCAGAGGAGGTTGGAGAAGAAGTCAATTTTTTGTATTCTTTTTTTTTTTTGTGTAAATATTATTTAATAACTTGATTAATAACAGGATAAGTATTATTTCTTTGTGTAAATATTATTTAATTTTTGTAGTTATAATAATGATACGTAAAATTTATTAAATAGGATTAATAATATTTATATTATTTTAAAAATATTTTTTTCTTCATATTTTATATAAAATATTATTTAATTTATAAATTATTATATAAAATTTAATTAGTTTAAGAAATTAAATAATAATATATAAAATTTATTAAATATGATTAATAATTTAACTATTTTTGCAATTGTGACTGAAATGCTTCAAATTTGTGAATTGTGGGGTAAATTTGTTGACCAGAAAATATGTGGTGCAAACTTTTCCAACAATCTTTAATTATAGGACCCATTCTACAATTTTTTCATCAATTCCGTCAAATTTGATGGGCACGTGCTCCTCACGTGTTCAATTCCACATTCTGTCAAATAATAGTACCAAATGTGTCGAACGAAATAACTATAGTACTAAATCCTTAAAGTAAGGTGAATTATGGTATCAAAAGCGAAATTCTCTGATTGTATAAATGTATATGCTATAACAGTCATAATATAAAATTTAATTAATGCTTTTGCATCTAGAAAACAGGAAAAATATAATCAAATATGTATAAAAAAATTACATATGGTCCTGAGTTTTAATTTCGCCTAGGATCCCCTAACCTAGATCGGACCTTGAATGAAAATATACACTAGATACGCAACTTTGATCCATGACTACAATTCACTACCCGAAAAAATTGCAATAAAATCATATGAATTTTACATCTCCTAAATGCAACTCTTTCATATATATATATATGAAGATTTTTTAAATTAAATATTTGATAATCTTGTGAGTATGATAGTTGTGTCCAATTTTTTGGGTTGAAATTTATGAAAAAATGGTGTCCATAACTTTCACCCAATGTTACTTTTAGCATGACAAAGGAAGTAAGAAACAACATCATTTCTACAAAGAAATTGAGATCACTACATAAATTTTGATATATATTCGTACCCCATCTTTGGGCCCCTTAATAAGCCTTTGTTTCTTTGGGTATATGATCAAATGATTATATTGCCCTACTAACTAATTTTAAAAGTTTAATTTTTCTTCAATTATGTACTATAGAGTCTGTCTAGAATCTGATCGATGCATATCACTTTAATTTCACACCGTATTAAAATTTTAGTAAGTATTAATCGTATCTTAATTCAAATATTTCTGACCATCATAGTTCATAGGTATAAATAATACGTACAGTCTACAAATACTGTTTTATAAGTTGTTCGGGCAATTTGTGCAAATTTCAACTAATTTAAGTCTAACTCATTAAAATATTAATAGTAAAAATAATACTTAGTAATAATTAAAAAAACTATTACTCTATATTTAATCGAAAATTTCTATGGAAAAGTTCTTAATTAAGAAGTTATCAATTATTAAATAACCTCAAAAAAATAAAATTATGCCATATTTGTGCTACATAAATAAAAATAAATAAATAAACTATTTAGTTAACTAAAAAACATAAAATTGACTTAAGCCAAAAAAAGGAATAGAAAAAAAAAGTTAAAGAAAAAAAATGGTGCAATTGATGAAACAACAAGGTAAACCGAAAAAAATGGTAAAATTGATAAAAAAAAAATGGTAAAATTGAAAAAAAAATGAATGACATCAGCTAAACACGAAATAACAGAAACACGGATCAAATCGATAAAATAACAAGAATAAAAAAATGAGTAAATTGACAAAAAAAGGTGAAATATGTGAGAAAATAGGTTAAATCAGCAAAAGAATAAGTAAAATCAGACTAAAATTGAGTTAAACCGGAGATAATGAGTGAATTGATTAACAAATGGGATAAAATCGACTAAAATTGAGTTACGCTAAAAAGAATGGATGTATTGATTAACAAATAGGATAAACCACAAAAAACAAGAAAAATCAGTGAAAGAACGGGTTAAAGCAAAAAAAATGGTGTAATTGAAAAACAACGGGGTAAACAGATAAAAAATGGGTAACTGATAAACAAATGAATAATATTGGCTAAACATGGGATAACAAAAGGGGGGGATGGGGGGTGATCAAATCGATAAAAGCACAATAACAAAAAACATGAGTTAATTGGCAAAAAAAAAGGTGAGAAAATATGTTGAATCAACAAAAGAATAGGCAAAATCGACTAAATTGGGTTAAGCCGAAGAGAATGGGAAAATTGATTAACAAATGAGATAAAACACAAAAATGGGTAAAATCGGTCAAAGAGCTTGTTAAAATAACAAAAAAAAATGGTAAACTCAGTGTAAAAGCGGGTGCAATAGGTATTTCTTTGGACAATTCTTAATAAATTATCAATTATTAAATTAAAGACCTGAAAAAATGCACATTTGTGTTATATGAATAAAATAAAGTACTAATTAATTAACTGAAAAACTTATAATTGGTTCAAGTAAAAAAAAAGTCAAACATATAAATGGTTAAAACTGGTGAATAAAATGGGTTAGATCGAAGAAAAATGAGTTCAAGCAACAATAAAGGGTAAAATTGATAAAACAACGGGGTAAACCGGCAAATCGGTAAAAAATGAATGATATCGGTTAAACACGAGATAACAAAAAATGGGTCAAATCGATAAAAGAACAAGAACAAAAAAAAAGTTAAATTAATTAACAAAATTGTGAAATAGTCGAGAATAGGTTAAATCACCAAAAGAATAAGCAAAATCGACTAAAATTGGGTTAAACAGGAGAATGAGTGAATTTATTAACAAATGAGATAAATCACAAAAAATTGGTGAAAGACCGTGTTAGAATAACATAAAAAGAAAAGGTAAAACTCAATGTAAAAAGGGGTGAAATTAATGAAAGAACATATTAAAATTACAAAAAAAATGACAAAGTCAGTGTAAAAGCGGGTTAAATCAATAAAATATGTTTACTCGACTAAATTGAGGAAAATTGGTAAAGACGAGTTAAATTGGTTAAAAATAGATTAGACATTACTCGACTAAATTGAGGAAAATTGGTAAAGACGAATTAAATTGGTTAAAAATAGATTAGACATGTAATTACATGGATGAACTCAGTAAAAGATAGGTATAATCGACAAAATCGGTGAAATCAATTGAAAAAAAAAAGGTTAAACCTGTGAAAACTGGTTTAGATGGAAAAATTATTTAGATGAAAATATCAAAGTCCAAGAATTGATGTTGTTCATTTGTTCAAATGGTAGTATTAGAATAATAGTTATGTAGACATGTAGTTTTAGGCTAGAAATACTTAGTAATTATGGTTTGTTTTTATTTTCAAGTTTTGATTTTAGATATTTATGATAACAACTTTAATTTTTTTATAATAACATAGTAATAATTAAAGTGATTCAATAAAAAAAATATGTGGTGCGTGGTATGATGAAAACTTATTATATGATTCAACTAACTTACGAATTTAATTAATCACGTGCAACGCAGATCCACTTTTATACTATAAAAGTGTCAAATAAATTTGACAATTCCACTTACAAAACTTTTTTCAGGACTCTAGCCACGGTCCAAAAACCCCCAAGAAAATGATTGATATATATCACATGACACAAACTGAAAAAATTTGAGCTTCTCTCAAATTTGGCTCTGAAATCAGGCAAAAATGAACTTCATGTACTACCAAACACTTATTCTATTAGAAGGCACCAAATTCCATGCATTTTGACTTAATTTCTTCTTCTTCTTCTTCAAAGTTCAAACTCCAAGGCACCTCAAAAAGAGCAAAACAAAAAGTTATCTACTTTACAAAGAATGCCTTTCTTTACTTCAAAAAAGTAAAAGGAGACAGAAATTAAGGAACTTTAGCTTCTAATTAAATTTCAAATGGGAAAGGGAAGAGAATTAGTTTGCTTCATTTGTTTTCTTCTTTTGTTGATGCTGGAGAATCCATGTCTTGCAGTTGGGAATACTAAATTCACCAGAGGTAAAAGGGATTTTGGTTCTACCTCAAATAATGCAGTCAAAACCCAAAGAAATAGATCCAAAGGAATTAATGCACCAGACAAGATTTTTGGTGCTGAGGAAAGAAGCGTATACACAGGTGCAAATCCTCTACACAACAGATAAGTATAAGTAGAGTACAGAAAAATAAATGGTGACTCTTGAATCTTTACATTTTTTTTTCCTATTTCTTTTTTTAAATTTGATCCACCAACAATGATGCTCCTTAAGGGTTTTGTTTTATATGAATTACATGAAATTTAGTTTTGTAGATGAAGGTCATTTAATTTATCAGTTTCTTTGTTGAGCTGGTAATTTTTTTTAGTAATTTATTATTATTGATTGAAGAAAAAGATAGTACTATAAGAGATGAACAAATGTTTATTTGTTTTCATTTACCAATAGTGTGAATATTGATGCCATTAAATGTGGTTGGTGTAATGAACATAAATGTCTGAGTTTTTTGCTAGTTAGGTGATGTTATCAATAGCCATTGAATTTCAATTCCTCTTAATGCATAAAAAAGGAATTTCAATTGCACAAGGCTTTTATTCTCTCTCTCTTATTTAGAATTTTGGACAATTTATTTTCCAGATGTAGTACAAGAATTTAAGTCTACCAATATGTATGTATGTATGCATTTCTAAGTTTTCCAATTTAAAATGTATACATTAATTAGTTTGATGTAATAATAAGTTGAACACCAGAAAGTAGGTTTAGTTAGTCCAACTATATGTAGACCGTATAGTAAAATATTATACACACCCCAATGTAGAGAAGTAGCATCATTAATCAATTTTCAACAATCTAATATTTTAATCTTGAATATTGTCATTTATAATTGATTGTCAATAACATTTGAAAATTTCAACAACGTTATTATGATTGTCAAATGATTTTTTGGCAAAATATTGCATTATAAGGCTCTCAATTTTTTGGCATGGAATTTGGTATAATGACAATGTTTATACAAAATACTACTAAGTACAAATAAATTAGACTTACGTGTCATATACACGTGCAAGTAATTTATTTTAGCAAAATACATGAGCGACAATTTTGCATAATGACAATTTTTACTATTCAAAATACTAGTCGCCAGGAGTGAACAACGCGGAAGCTGTAGATGCAAAGATACATAGTTTATACAAAATCTCCTAAAATTGGAATCTCAGCATTTTTAGTCCCACACCTTACAAATAACCTTTTACTCACAATTTTTGAACATATTTTGCATTTTTGGTGTTAGTTATCGCCTCATTTCCGCCAGTTTGGGATTAAAAGTGCAAAACTAAGACGGACCTATAAAAACAGAAGTGCTAAAATAAACTATTCTATGGAAGCAAAAGTGCAAAATAATGTAAAAAAAGTTGGGACCAATAATTATAAAGTGTGGTACCAAAGTGCAAAAACATCCTAAGAATTGGGACCAAAGTGCAAAACATACTAAGAACGACACTACAAGACTAACAAGGCCACTGGCCCAGTGCTCACATGTATATAAACTCAATAAATGAAAACGCCAGAAAATACTGTAACTTAATTTCTCATTGATTCTTGTAATAAAACACCTTAGTCCAAAAAAAAAATTACTGATGTAAGGGAGGATCATGAAAAACTGACAAAAGATTATATATTATATAATATATTTATAGATCTACTATATTGAAAGTCATTCAAATTTTAAATGTAACATGGTTAATTGTTTGAAATAAACAAATCTTATTCAAATTGGAAATTCAGAAAACCTTCTATTTAACCAGCTAGCAGTTCCCCTATAATAATACAACAATTCAACGTCCACAATACAACAGGCTATTTTTACCTTTCTCTGATTATCTTCAAAAAGGAAGATCAAGAAATAATACCTTAAAGCTTAGAGGCATTAGCCAAAATTCTGCTCAAGGCGATTGCAGCTTTAGAACCAGAAGCCCGACCCAAATGTTTACAAATGAAGTCTCCAGCCATAATGAGTTTTCCGAGATCAACATTTGTTTTCACCCCTAGACCATTAAGCATATATACAACATCCTCGGTAGCAACATTACCAGAAGCACCTTTGGCATATGGACAACCGCCAAGGCCTGATACAGAGGAATCTACTGTGCTGATACCCATCTGTAATGAACAGAACCAAACTAAAATTCTCGAGACTTTTTTCTAATTGATTTTTAACAGATGTATACTATTTATTGAGAAATTGCAGAAGAAAACACTGAATCAGGTGCCTTGATGAGACTATATAGCAAGTTGATTCTAATTCAAAAATAGTTAACTAATCCGGAGGTCTATTAATCTTATTTGGGCTTATTGGAGCAACCAAATGTGTTTAGGGTATAAAGACCCCAGTCTACTCCTAACCATTTCAACATTGTAAGCTTCTACAAAACAAAAAGGTTCTTAGTCATAGCACAGATAAGAAGACAACTCACTTGGAGGGACAAAAGAATGTTTGAAAGCGCTTGCCCGTAAGTGTCGTGAAAATGCACAGCAAGCTTTTCAACGGGAACAACCTCAAGAACAGCTTCCAGCATTGGAATGACAGTACCTGGAAAAAGGACAAGAAACAATTTATACAATTAAAACAGACAAGAAAACAGAAGTACTAAAAATAGTAAAGAAAGTCAAAAATATATCAAGAAATTCTTAATTTGTACAAATTCTGAACCAATCGTAGGAGTCTGCAGATATTCTGTTTGCACGGCTAAACTAGATAAAATAACATGCAGTAAAATGGCAGTTAGTAGTTGAATGAGTTTCAGATATATTTTTCTGTTTACATGGAAGAGTTTCATGGTATCTTAGCAGTAGGACTAATACAAGAAGCAGTCTAATCAGTTGAATTCTACAAGCAAAAGACAGATTTAGTGTTACCAGGAGTGCCAACACCAATTGTATCACCAAGAGAAATTTCAGCACAACCCATATTAGAAAGTTCTTTAGCAACATATGCTACTTGCGATGGAGGTACAGCTCCTTCCACTGGACAACCCACGACACATGATATATATCTGACAAGATCATGCATAAATGTTATAAAGATAGAAACGAGTGACACTGGTTCCAAGAATTTTTATATAAAGAATAAGATACAAAAGAAAAACTAATGCTCCTACAATATTCAAAATCGAGTGCAATTAATTTTCATCCCCATTCAAATTCAGGATTTCAATTCTAGCAGTCGCACCTGACAACTATTCTACTAAAAAGAGTTTTACTGCTTTACCAAGTCGGTAAAATGATAAAATTAAAAAGAAGTTTTCATTTTACTACAGAAGTCTCAACTTGTAAGCAGATAGGATCTTATTACATCGATCTACAAGTTACCACCAGTAGAGAGAGTGAGAAATTTAGCGAGGCATTAACACATACCCTCGTACAGGAATTGCATGCCCTTTAGCAGCATGGGCAACATCTCGGTAACGAGCAAGACTATCTTCAATGCTGCAATTTAAATTTGACTTGGAGAAGGACTCAGATGCTGCAGCAAAAACAGCTACTTCTTTCGCTCCAGCTTCCATAGCAGCCACAAAACCCTGGAACAAAGCCATGGATGCTAACATAAATTCTCATATCTGTTGCACCAGTGTTTATTAAATGTTAATGATCTGAAAATGACAATTACTTTGAGATTTGGAGTCAAAACAGGAAACCTAGAATGTCCAATGCCTTGTATAGCTGACATTACCTCCTTTGCATCAGCTAGCTGCAAATTAGACCATATTCAGAAATTCAGAAAACAACACTTCAAGAACCATGACTAACAACATAACTCAGTTTGAAACAATTTGGATAATCCTGCATGCACTTCTCGTAATCCACAATAGATGAATTATAAGTTCTAGTCATACCAATGTTAACTTGTTTCGCGGACAAACTTTTATAGAACAGCATAAGTACCATAAGTACATTACAGCGAATAAGAGTTTTGTCTTGCAAGAAACTATTTTTTCTGTAACAATAATAATAATGATGATGGTTCATTTTAAGTCTTTTCATTTTCTGATCCATCTTATTCATAACAAATCAATACACAGTGATAATTGTTGTCTTCCCAGAAAATATTCCACAGGCTGCATACTTCACACAATGGTAATATTAAAATAAAATTGTGCTTTGTGATATGTCATCTAAGAATAGGGAGGGGCCTGGTGTAAGATACTATAACTTTATAACAATAGAAAGAAATTGCATAGAGAGGAAACAATGAGTATCACATTGCCTTTGGTTATCAAGAAACTTATCAGTAAGTCAAAGCATTTACCAAACCAATACATAAATTCTTGCAGACAAACACCAGAAAAAGACCAAAATACAGCCAGCGTCTAGAATCAGAAATACCGGCAGTTAAACAGCAACTAAAGTGTTGATATATTCTTTCGGTAGAGCTCTTCTTGAAAATGGACCCATCCCCCCCTCTCCTTCCCTAACTCTCCCATATGCCTTGCACCTTGACAAATGCCTGTCACCTAAACTTTGGCACCACCATTATACAGGCATGATCAGATTTGAAAGTCACAAACCTTGGTCATGGAGTACATCCATATACAGTTAAGAAGTTAAATTTGATTATAAAAATAACTACTCGGGTGCCATTGATGTTCGTCCACTAGTAAGAACATTTACTAATACAATGCCAATAAACAAGAAGGCTTTACAAAATACTACCAGATACTGAGAAGTAGGGGAAACAAAGGCATTAAGAAACAGGAGCGTCAGTCAACGGTCTACAATGAAGCAAATTCATGAAGAAACGTATCAAAGGGGAACTGTAAACAATAAAAGAACAGAAATAAAGGGACGCTTTCCAGTGAAAATGCAGAAAAAAAGACCCATAGATAACAAATAACTAATTTTACCTGAGGTACCCATTTTGGTGAGACAAAACTAGTGGCCTCAACAACAGGCAACCCTGAAGAAACCAGCATCTTTATTAATTCAACCTTCACCGTAGTTGGCACAATCTCCTTTTCATTTTGCAGCCCATCTCTTGGACCAACTTCCACTATCTTCACAAATTTGGGAATAGAACTCAACAACTGCAAGATCAGATAACAAATTTAATGTGGAGATACTAAAAAAGAGGAAAAGAAGCAAGTGTATGACTGAACATTGTAAATGTTTGGGACATAAAACACACACATACACACACACACACACATAGGGGAACAGAGAGATAACTCTTTCTACAGATGGCCGAAATCCAAAATAGGAGGAAAACTTACAATCTTAAGGTTTTGTTAAATAACAGGAAAGTAATACCAAGAAGTCTTTCTTGAAATAAAACATATAAAAAAGAATAGTATTTTGTTGTATGTGTTGATCAAAAATATATTAACGGGTAAATATCTTTGTTTCGGATTTACGCCAAAGCTTATACTTTTTAAGCTGACATATACAGCAGTATACCTTGTGCTTTACATCTGCAGTGTGGTACTGGGATCTGTAATATCGTTTTGTCGCGTGGCCTACTTCAGGTGTCCGATTGTGGAGATATTTTAAGGAGGGTCTCTTTAATTCACTGTTTAGTAAAGATGCTCCTTTCCTTTTGTCGTGGCTTCATAGAAAACACTTCTAATGTTCATATTAAGAGACACAAAATGTGGTGGCTCCACAACATGATAATTGACTTTAACATACAAGAACAAGTTCGAATCATCATCACAAGGTACAAGAAAAAGCATATTGACGACAGTGAAGTATTCTGTTGATAATTCAAGTGTGCCATCTAGTTTACTCTACAAAACTCATTAGAAAATCTGAACATCAACAAGAAAACCTTTCTTAATTTTTTTTATGAAAGAGTGTTATTGCGAAATCAAATAAACTAACATGTGATACGAAATCCTATGTAAAAAAACTATTTATATATATATATATATAAAAAAGGTAACATCATACCTTTCAGCATATCAATAAATCTACTGAAATCCCTAGCTTTGCAAATTGCAAATTCATAGTCTACATATATATTCTAAAGCATGCCAATGGATATACAATAACTAATAAATCAAGTCAATATATGAACTTCTTTTCTGATTATCGACTTTTTCAACTTGATATCAAAACATAATTTAATAAAATATAAATATTAATTTGTCAAATTTGAAATAGACTTACTCAATACAACCCCTGCAACTGTGATCATCTCCTCCATTACTAATAATCTTACCTTCCATTTCATCGCAAGATGAAATCAATTGGAAGTAATTTCTCGACCATACAGAGCTCCACCTCGATAATTTGTTCGCAGATTTTGGCACCAACATTGAACTCCAATTTCTGAATTTCGATTAAATTAAACCTTCTGCTTCGAAGAACCAAAACTGTACTCAAATTTCCAATTAAATTAGAAAAATAGCGAACACAGCATAATTTATTAAGGGTAATTTAGGAAAGTGACAGGCATTGTGAGGGCAAATTGGGAAGAAATGGAACTGAATTTCAATTTCATGATGTTATAGATAAGCAGCCAACACAGCATAATTAAGTTAGGAAGTTTAGGAAAGTGAAAGGATGGGGGGCATTAAGGTACAAGCAACTAGCATGTGTGAGGGTAATAAGGGAAGAACAAGATATGGATTGACTTTGGCCCAAGTCTAACCCAAGCGAAACGGGCCCAAACTGATTGGATGTGGCCCTGGACAGTAAAACGGCCTAAACAAAAATAAACAAACAACTTAGATATAATTCACATTATAAATAACTTTATTTTGAATAATTAATTTGTTAATGTAAAAATTTTAAATTGTAATTAATTAATACACTGTATCCTCAATTTTTTTCAAAATAAAAGTTTTAGATAATATAACAAACAATTATTAGAATAATATATACAATATATAACAGGATATCATGCTAATATTGCAGTATACATAGTAATTATCCATAAACAAACATATATCTACATATGTAAATATAAACAAAGTATTGGACGGTCAAAGAAGGAATCTTTGACTTTATATGAGAAAGATTTTGGAACCGCATTCAAGGGTGGAATGAAAAACTACTCTCAAGGGCCGGAAAGGAAGTACTTATCAAAGCGGTAATCCAAGCAATACCCTCCTACGTTATGAGCTGCTTCAAACTACCAAAAACATTCATTAGGGAACTTGAATCAATGATCTCGGGGTTCTGGTGGAATGATAGGGGTGAAAGAAAAACTCACTGGGTCAATTGGAAAACACTTTGCAAAAGTAAGAAAATTGGGGGACTTGGTTTTCGAAATTTAGAGGCTTTTAATACCGCCCTACTAGCCAAGCAAGCATGGAGAATCATTAGCAAAACCGAAAATTTATTGAGCAGAATCTTGAAGGCCAAGTACTTCCCGAATGAAGATTTCCTTGATGTGCAACTCGGATCTAGACCGTCTTTCACGTGGAGAAGCATTTGGGGTTCCAAGAACCTTGTGGCGGCTGGTCTTAGATGGAGAGTAGGAAACGGGGAGAACATTGATATATGGAAAGATCCGTGGATACCAAGACCCACCACATTCAAAATATCCAGCCCACAAAATCCATTGATGCAAAGTACCAAGGTTTCTTCACTGATCGATGATGATTTAAGAATTTGGAACAAGGATTTGATTGAATCAATATTTTGGCCAGAAGAAGCAACTTTTATTCTCTCAATCCCACTCGGCAGCAGACTTAATCAGGATAAACAAATCTGGCATTATACGAACAATGGACAATTCAGCGTGAGAAGTGCTTACCACCTTGCGTTACAAATGGCCGAACAAGAATCAACAAGCACAGCAACACAAAGGGATTGGAAATGGATTTGGTCACTCCGAGTGCCGCCGAAGGTAAAGATATTTTTGTGGAGGCTTTGTCATAACGCTTTACCTACTAGAATGGCCCTATCAAGAAGAGGAATTCCGATCATGGATATACTATGCCCGGTTTGTAACACCGAAGAAGAGAACTTGATCCATACATTCTTGCATTGTTCCTATGCTAGACAATTTTGGGCAATTTCAGATTTCCCTCTCCATATCTACAATTCAAAGGCAACCAATGCAGCTAGCTGGCTTGATGAGGTAAAATCGAAAATTGACAATAACAAATTGGGGTTGTTTATAATCAGTTGTTGGTTTATTTGGTGGAATCGAAACCAAATAACATGGGGCAAAGAAGGCAAAGTAGTCCCTGAAGCTATGGATTTTGCAAAGAGCTTTTTTCGAAACTATGGAACTGTTCATTCAGGGGCAGCTCTTGAGCAAAACAGAGAACGGCAATCAACCCGTTGGTCTCCGCGACAAAATCACATAGTAAAGATTAACTTTGATGCTGCACATTCGGGACCAAGAAACATCTCAGGAATAGGGGGGATTGCGAGAGACTTAAATGGGAATTGTCTAGGCTGGTTTGCGGAGAAAAAGGAAGGTATTTCTACAGCAATTCTAGCAGAAGCACTTGCAGCAAAACGAGCAATGGAACTGGTGCAACAACAAGGATGGACTGACATCATACTTGAAGGTGACTGTCGGAACCTAACTGATACTATTGCGAAACCTTCCCCCTCACTACATGATTTCGGTCCAATCGTTGAAGATATAAAGCGTTTAGGTGTTTCGTTGTCTTCCTTCAAAGTCTGTCATATTTTAAGGGAGGGAAACAAAGTAGCTAATTTTTTAGCAAAGAGTGTTAGTAGACTAGTTGATGATCAATCAATAGATTTGGATGTTTTTAGAACTCTTGTAATTGCTGATTCTTATTAATGTTGATTTGATGTGTTCTTCTAAAAAAAAAAGTAAATATAAACAAAAAGGTCTTATATAGTAATTAACATCTTAATATAAATATATTTTAATTATATTTAAGCATTGATTCATATTAAATTAATATAATCCAATCAATATTTCAATAGTAAATTAACATATTCACCTACCTTTATCCTCCAAATTTTCAAAATTCAAACTCTCAGGGTCTTAATTTTTTAAAATCACTCAATATTGTTTTGAATTATACTTTAGCATCTCATTATTTCAACTAAAACTTAATTCAAATATTATTTCAAATATTCATGGAATTAGTTTGAAAAATCGAAATAGATGTGACATATCAATATTCCATTAAAAAATCGACTCAAATTCTAATTCAAATGTTCTTCAAAAACATCCAGATCTATTTGGCTTACATTGAAGTAGAAAATTAAGCCAGTGTAAATTTGCAGAAGCCTTGAGGGCAATAAGGTGAAAATGAGTTCACATAAACAAGGGCGAAAAACGGAAGAAAAAAATTTGGACCATTTCTCGATTTGTGCGTGTCATCCTTGCGCAGGGGCCATGCTAATCTTCTCTGTATCGTTCCAATTTTATCGGATGTCCCCGAAGGGACAATATGTTACCATTAGCTGTTGTTAAATTAAGAGAATGAAATTCTTCTATTTCACCTATGTGGGAACAAGAAATGCACTTTTATTTGGGCCGTGAACTTTAGGCAGTATGATGTGTAATTAAAATAAAAGCCCATATGCAATTAGCTATGTATATCTCGAAATTCTGGCCTGCGCTGCTTTTATTATCATGGAATATTTGGAAAAAAATGAATTACTCTACATAAATGGATTTTAATGAAGTAGCACTTGGTCAGTTGGTCTTAATGCTTATACTTTTAATAGATATTAAATAGTTACCTTCTTCACTATCAATTAATATTATTATTTAAAACTAATTGCGTTATTTCAGTAACTTTTATTTTTAATTTAAATTAAAATTCTATTCTACAGAAATAAGTGTCTGTCTTGGATGAGGATGAAAAATGTCATAAATATAGAACTTATTAACAATAAAAATGTGGAATTTATATTTAACTTCATTTGATTCCAATTAGTGATTGTATTAAGCTCAAGCCAAGATCTATGCATCTAATGGCTGGTAATATTATAAATGGATGGTAATAAAAGATCGAGTCAAGAACATAAATGAAAGTGTAGAACGATTAATAAATTTAGAGAATAAGATTTTCATTTTTAGAATACATTTATCATCAAATATTACATTAAAAATCATATCAATAACTTTTCAAGTACAAAGAATTACAAATTCAGAGTATGAGATTATTGACCCATAAAAAATAGTAAGAAAAACTTACAAG
The DNA here is from genome assembly GCA_034814905.1 of Penstemon davidsonii. Taxonomy (NCBI): domain Eukaryota; kingdom Viridiplantae; phylum Streptophyta; class Magnoliopsida; order Lamiales; family Plantaginaceae; genus Penstemon; species Penstemon davidsonii. The sequence goes on along the minus strand of JAYDYQ010002533.1, from coordinate 29,473,991 downwards.
TATGACGACTCCGCCAAATTTTCATACATATCTTTAATGACATACAATAATAGAATGTGATATTATTAAATGAAAAGCACCTAACAACAATTTCATTCATAAATTTAATTTCAAGGTTGTGTACTAGAATGAAGATTGAAGACTCTAGTCAAGGATTCTAACGAAACTTTATTAAAGTACTAGGTAAATTAAATTAATTGTGCGATTAAAAAAAAAAAAAAAAAGGATTCGCGTCTTTTTATGACTTCTCGTTTCGAAATGAATGAATATGCTCTATTGAGTCTACATTAGTTATAGTATTTGGTCTACCACATTCAACTCTTCATTATTGCAATAAAAGTTGATCTATCAGTTTAATTGTAACATACTAATTACAAAAAAATAATGTTCCTACACATGGGATTCTAATTAATAAGTACTTGCTGATAGGCTGTGTTGGTGAAGTTTAACCATCTGTGTAATAGAAATATACTCGCACTATATTTCTTATAACTATAGTAATTATTAACTATAGTTTGAATAAACGACAAAATAAAATGTAGTATAAATAAACTCTAAAATAATTAAAGTAGTGGAGTTTGACTAATTGCAATGCAATAATCAAATGAATACAAAGTTTTAAATTTCAAAGTGAAAAAATTCTACGGTAACTTTTATTATGAAAAAATTAAAGTGCTTGAGAAAACTTTATTAAGAAAACTTAATTAAATGATTTAAGTGATGTTAATTAAACAGAATGAATAAAATATATAAAATAATTCAAAGACTTAAACTTGTTCCAAGTTTAGTATATGTCAAAAATGCTACGTAAGAGAAAGTTGTAAACACTTTTTAAAATTTTAAAATTTGTATGTTTAAAATTGAACGAGTTTTGTGACTAAATGAAAATTTTATGGAAAAAGAAAAAAGAAAAAATTACGTATTGCAAAAGAAAATGACCTACTACAATGGATTCACGAAAACAGAAATAAAGAGTAAGACTGAGGCTGCGGATGCAATTTCCTTAAGACAATATTTCCGAGGCTGCGTGCACACAGTGTTCCCCGGTAGTCTCCCAAGATACAACAGTCTAGATCCTTGTTGTTTTGCACGAACAAAAGGCCACGGGCGAGTTGGAACAAACAGAACTTCGACTAGAAAATTATTTAATTTGGAAAGTAGAGAAGAAATAATTATTTATACTTTATTTGCTGAAAAATAGTGTGAGGAATTGGCCAGATTCCTCTCCTATTTATAGCAATTGAAAGTTGTTGCTGGAGGGTCACAACAATTCGGATTTAAATTAAACAATGGTTCGGACCGAACGGGTGCCACCCATTCGGTTTAAAATCCGACCAGACACACCCTTTTATTCAAAATTGGGCGGGCAACACGGATCCTTCTCGGACCTTCTAGAAACGGGTCTCGCGGATCCTGTTCGGATCACATGCGGATCCTAATCGGATCACACGCGGATCCTAATCGGATCACCCACGGATCTTTGTACAAAGTTTGGACTTTAATAATTATTGGGCCCAGATATAACTCTAGGCCCATTCATACAAAAGCCTTTTTACTTTGAAAGCTAGGTGCCCTTTTTATAACAATTTTGTAGCTCAACTTTCTCCTTCTTTTCCATGTGGGATGGAGAGACTCAACCTTCTCTTCTAATTTCATTCATTAAGGTGTAATAATTAACTTTGGCTAATTAGACTCAATTTAATTAGCTATAATTAATCCAATTACACCAACAATCCCCCACATGAATGAAATTTCTCTTCGCACGAGACACAACATGTCGAACTGTTCTTTAGGAATAGTACCGCATCGGGATAGGTGAAATTGTTTCATCTTGAACCTTCCCTAGTTGAAGCTTATCGGATTTACTTAGCCAATCGGTGAAATATTTCATCTTGAACCGTCAGCTGTTGGTGTAAACCAAGACAATAAACCTAACACGGTATTAGACCGATTTGTTCCCAAACTCTCGGTTGTGTTCATTTCGGTCCTGAACATACTTGGGTTCTGCGAGTGCTTTAGAGAATTCAGCCTATAAATAAATTCTCAACGAGCCGACCCAGCTCACACTAACATAGGTGACCGCATCTATCAAGAGTATCCTACCATACTCTACTTGTTCTGGACAAGGTATAGACGTCATTAAAAGCATTAGCTTAACCTTTTAAACGCGATAGGCATGCACTTATTGCATCATAAGAATGGGATAGAGTTAAACTCTTAAGTGCTTTCTTTTAAGTTAGCCAAGACTGGTTGTCCTATTGAACCTGGTCCGTGGGATCTCCAGTTGCCAGGTTAGGTTTCCGTACGAGGTAACTTAGTCTAATTTAGGCTTTAAGCCCATTCCCCTCGATGCACATTCTACTCTCTCACTAGATAAACCTTTAGTAAACGGATCCGCGAGGTTTTCTTTTGACTTCACAAAGTCGATGGAAATTATTCCATTTGAGAGTAAATGTCTCACGGTATTATGTCGACGACGAATATGTCGTGACTTACCATTATACATAAAGTTATGAGCTCTATGTAATGCCGCTTGATTATCGCAATGTATACATATGGCTGACACAGGTTTCGGCCATAATGGAATATCTTCTAAGAAATTATGAAGCCACTCAGCTTCTTCACCAGCTTTATCTAGAGCTATAAACTCCGACTCCATTGTGGATCGAGCTATACACGTCTGCTTAGAAGATTTCCAAGAAATTGCGCCTCCTCCTAATGTGAATACATACCCACTTGTGGACTTTGATTCTTCCGAATCAGAAATCCAATTTGCATCACTATATCCCTCGAGGACAGCTGGATATTTTCTATAGTGTAATGCATACTCTGATGTATTCTTTAGGTATCCAAGCACTCTCATTAGTGCTTCCCAGTGAAGCTTGCTTGGATTACTCGTATATCTACTCAATTTATTAACTGAGTAGGCGATGTCTGGCCTCGTGCAATTCATAATGTACATGAGACATCCAATTATACGAGCATACTCATTTTGTGATACACTATCTCCTTTGTTTTTGTGTAACACCACTGATGGGAGAAAAGGATTGTTAGTTCCTTTAAATCCATGTTTCTTAAATTTCTCAAGTACCTTTTCCACATAGTGTGACTGAGATAATTTAATACCACTTGATGATCTTGTTATTTTAATTCCTAAAATAACATCGGCTACGCCGAGATCCTTCATATCGAAATTATTTGTTAATATTTTCTTTGTGGACTTAATAACCTCCATGTTAGTTCCAAATATTAACATATCGTCTACATAAAGACAAACTATGACAGTTGCTTGTCCGTATTGTCTTATATATACACACTTGTCGCATTCATTAATACGAAAGCCATTTTTAATCATGACACTATCAAATTTCTCGTGCCATTGTTTAGGAGCTTGTTTAAGGCCATAAAGAGAACGAACAAGTTTACAAACTTTGTTCTCTTTTCCTTTAACAATGAAACCTTCTGGTTGTTCCATATAAATCTCCTCATTTAATTCACCATTAAGGAAAGCCGTTTTAACATCCATTTGATGAATTTCAAGATTATGTATAGCTGCTAGAGCTATTAGTAGTCTTATGGATGTTATCCTAGTCACTGGTGAATAGGTATCAAAGAAGTCTATCCCTTCCTTTTGTCGATACCCCTTAGCTACTAATCTAGCTTTATATTTATCGATAGACCCATCGGGTTTTAATTTCTTTTTGAAAATCCATTTACATCCAATTGGCTTACTTCCCGTAGGAAGATCAACCAATTCCCAAGTATTATTACTTAAGATGGATTGTAACTCACTGTCTATCGCCTCTTTCCAATTCGCTGCATCTGGAACAGTCATAGCTTCTTTATATGTTTGAGGATCATCCTCAATCATATAGGTTAAGAAGTCTGGGCCGAAGGATTTAGCTATTTTAGCTCGTTTGCTCCTTCTAGGCTCTTCTATGGCTTCATTGTCGACTTGAGAATCATTTCCTCTAGAAATTGACTCGTAAGTCCGTTTTTGAGAAGTGACGTTTGAGTCCTTCTTATGTGGAAATATATTCTCAAAGAATATCGCATCTCGAGATTCAATAATTGTATTTACATGAACCTCACTATTTTCAGATTTGAACACCAAAAATCTGAAAGCGCTACTATTTTCAGCTGGACCTATGTAGTAACAGTCAACAGTTTTAGCTCCAAGTTTTACCTTCTTAGGTCTTGGAACTGACACCTTAGCCAAGCACCCCCACACTTTGAGGTATTTGTAGCTAGGTTGCCTACCTTTCCATAACTCATATGGAATAGTATCGTTTTTCTTGTGGGGAACTCGATTCAATATGTGATTAGCCATAAAGAGAGCTTCCCCCCACAAGTTGTTAGGTAAACCAGATTTTAAAAGCATAACATTAATCATGTCTTTTAGAGTTCGGTTTTTTCGTTCAGCTACCCCATTTGATTGAGGTGAGTAAGGTGAAGTCATTTGATGAATTATTCCTGATTCAGCACATAGCTGCTCAAAGGGAAATTCATATTCACCTCCTCTATCAGATCTAAGAATTTTGATTTTCTTATTTAACTGATTCTCCACCTCAGCTTTATATTTTATAAAGGCATTTATTGCTTCTTTCTTCTTGTGTAATAAATACACATAGCAATAACGCGTACAATCATCAATAAATGTGATGAAGTATCTTTTACCTCCACGGGTAGGTGTTGCCTTTAAATTACACAAATCAGTGTGAATTAACTCTAAGGGTTGTGAGCTCCTTTCGACTGAACCGAAAGGTTGTTTCGCAAACTTTGCCTCAACGCAAATTTCACACTTATAATTTTTATCAATATCAAAATTAGGTATTAAACCCATATTAGCCAACTTTTTCATTTTTCGAAAATTAACGTGGCCTAATCTATCATGCCATAATGTAGGAGACTCAAGCAAGTAAGTAGAACTAGATATATTATTATTAATGAATTTGTTGTCTTTGCCGATAACGGCTACATTTGCCTTAAAGAGGCCATCACACATATATCCTTTTCCTACATACATTCCTGCTTTGGTCAGCACAAACTTATCTGACTCAAAGGCTAATCGAAAACCATTCTTAGTAAGGAGAGAACCGGAAATCAAGTTCTTTCTAATATCGGGTACATAGAGTACATTGTTCAAAGTGACATCTTTCCCAGAAGTGAATTTCAGAATCACTTTTCCTTCTCCTTCAACGACGGATTGAGCATCATTCCCCATGAAGAGCTTTTGTTCATATTCGAGCTTCTTGTAAGAAGTGAACATGTTCTTGTCAAAACAGATGTGGCGGGTAGCCCCAGTGTCGACCCACCATCCTTTAGTATCGCTCATCAGGTATGCTTCAGATAAAACTGCCGCAAGGTGCAGGTTGTCGATGTCGGACGCAGTGAAGTCAATGGACATATCAGTCACATTTGCCTCATTTTTATTAGGTCCTTTACGGTGACGGCACTTCTTTGCAGGATGCCCAGTCTTTCCACAAACATAGCATGTGCCTTTGAATTTCCTCTTTTTGCCTTTCACTGGAATTGTTTAGCTTACGCTTCTTGCTATCGTTTGAGCCTTCCACGATTTGAGCATTAGCTCCCCTGGGCTGAGTCATTCCCATATAGTTTAACCCCTTATCAGTAATCATGTTGTTCTCCTGGGTCTTACGCTTTTCAGCGAGATCTTGCACGGTCCATTTCGAAACCGACTTCTTGTGCCTTAGGTGATGTTTGAACCACGTCCATGCCGGGGGAAGCTTTCCAATAATGGCAGCTACCTGGTAGGACTCACTCAGTTCATGTCCTTCAGCCAGAAGTTCATTAATCATCGTCTGGAGCTCATTCACTTGCTCATACACAGATTTGCTATCGACCATTCGGTAGAACTGGAACTTATCCACCAGGAACTTTCTGTACCCAGAATCTTCAGTTTTGTATTTTCTTGTCAGACCTTCCCACAGAAGTTTAGCAGTTTTTTATGGGTGGGGGGGGGGGTGGGGGGGGGGGGGGGGGGGGGGGGGGGGGGGGGGGGGGGGGGGGGGGGGGGGGGGGGGGGGGGTGGGGGGGGGGGGGGGGGGGGGGGGGGGGGGGGGGGGGGGTGGGGGGGGGGCGGGGGGCGGGGGCGGGGGGGGGGGGGGGTGGCGGGTGGGGGGGGGCGGGGGGGGGGGGGGGTGGGGGGAGGGGGGGGGGGGGGTTGGGGGGGGTGGGGGGCGTGGGGGGAGCGGGGGCGGGGGGGGTGGGGGGGGGGGGGGGTGGGGGGGGGGGGGGGTGGGGGGGGGGGGGGGTGGGGGGGGGGGGGGGTGGGGGGGGGGGGGGGTGGGGGGGGGGGGGGGTGGGGGGGGGGGGGGGTGGGGGGGGGGGGGGGTGGGGGGGGGGGGGGGTGGGGGGGGGGGGGGGTGGGGGGGGGGGGGGGTGGGGGGGGGGGGGGGTGGGGGGGGGGGGGGGTGGGGGGGGGGGGGGGTGGGGGGGGGGGGGGGTGGGGGGGGCTCATTGGCATTCTCGTAATAAATGGGTTTTTGAGGAAAAGAGTTTAAATGCTATGGAGGTTATTACTCACAATTGTCAAATTTTTATTTTCATATTAATTGTCATATTTGGGTTTCCAATGTAATTTTTTCGAATTTTGTCCTTCTCTTACATCTAGGTTGGGAAGCTCAAGAATCACTAGGAAGGGTATTTTTGATATTTTGCCATGTAAAAGTGATTAATCATGAGATTTCTTAATCTGTGTGAAAAGTAACAATGTGCCAATTAATATGAACCGGAGGGAGTACCTTTGTGCAGAAGTTTGGAACAACTATGAAGCACCCTTCAGCCTGTGTACTTAGATATAATGCCTCGGGATTACGAAGAAATATACTTTGGTTGCCTACAAACTACCATGAGGTAAAAATTAATTTTGACGCAACTGTGAATTCAATTGATGGCGTGTGTGGGCTGGGTGTCATTGCTAGATCACACACGGGAATTTGTTTATCATGAGGTAAAAATTAATTTTGACGCAACTGTGAATTCAATTGATGGCGTGTGTGGGTTGGGTGTCATTGCTAGATCACACACGGGAATTTGTTTGGGATGGTCTTCTACTTGTATCAACCAACCTCTAGACCCGACGTCAGCCGAGGCGAGGGCAGCTTGGTTTGCCATGGAATTCGCACGTGAGAACCATTGAAATAATATTATCTTAGAAGGAGACTCGAGTGTGGTTATCACGGCTATTATAGGGGAACCAAATCATAGTTCGGAATTCGGTAATATAATTGCGGACATTCATGGTGAGGTGAGCTTATTCAACTACTTTGCGGCTCATCATATTAGAAGGGAAACGAACCAGACAGCTCATGAGGTGGCGCGACTCTCCTTCAAGGATTCTTATACGTCTTATGTTTTATCTGTTTTCATCCAAAATATTGTAACTTCTGAACTTGTTGGTTAATGATATCTTTATTTTCCTCTAAAAAAAACATGAAAATAAAGTCTCACTTGCTCTTTTTAGTAATACCATGAGCGCTAAGGAGGTCTGATAATGTCGTGAAAACGTCATTATTACCGGCACTCTCAAGCTCAAAAGTATTGATTGTCCTCAAGCTTTCGTGTGTTCTTGGGTGTTTTTCCTTCTTTTGTGTTTCTTTGTGTCGTTTGTTCGTTGTTTCGTGTTTTCGTTGTTGTGTCGTTGATTTCGTGTTTTTCATGGCTTTCGTAGGAGCTTATGAATAAGAGCTTTAAGGAAAGAAAAATCCAGAGCAAATAGTGCAAAGACGTAGATGGCTGCTCACTCCAACAAGTATAACTCTTTGATGGGTGATCCAGTGAAGCTTAATTTTTAATGTAATGTAGATGAGGAAGTTAGCTACGCCACGAATTTTACGGCTCTGAATTGGAAGGTCGGACGAGGGAGAAACATCTATTTGAAGTTGTCTTGCCAAAATAGCCGAGAGTCAGAATCGCGACCCTAGAATCCAGAGTCGCGACCCCGGTAGAAGAGAAGAAAAACTGCAATTCAGAGGCGCGACTTCAGAATCCAGAGTCGCGACTCCGGCTAGCAGAAAAATAAAAACCTGCACGTTTTGAAGGATAAAATTGGAATTTCAGCAAGATAAGTTGAGGGCTTTTCCGGCATTTTGCAAGACTTATTTGGGGCTGATATAAAAGCTTAATCAAAACCCTAATTCCATACCCTTGGACACCACACTTTACATTTCAATTTAATTTTAGAGATTTGGAGGAGACAATTGGGGGAATTTGTGAAGATCTTCATGAAACTAAGCATTTTCTATCTCTAATTTCATCTTTTTATCATTGGAATATGGATATGATTATGAGGATGATATTGGATGATTTTATTAATATCATGAGTAGCTAGATCCCCAATTCCTAGGGTTTTATGAATCCTATGTTTGATCTATGATTGAATGATGAATTAATTGTTGATTACATGCTTGTATGTGATTGCTTATCTAATTTTGGGCTTATTGTCAACTAATTGCTTGATAATCAATTGGGTGTTATTTATTGGTATTTGAAGTGCTTGACAAAGTAAATTGGAGATTAGAATTGCAAATTAGATTGTGATTTGACCCTAGGATAGAAATATACCTAGCTCATTTCATATCCTAATAGGTTCAAGCTTAATGCATCAACTAGATTAATCCTTTTAGACATAAATTGGGTTAGTTTATCTTGATAGATTCATATGCAACTCAAAAGATACATATGGATATATTTGAATTCTAGGATAGTAATCACTAGCATGGGTCATCAATTAATTTAGCTAATTGGTCATAGATTAGACTAGGTGACATAGAACTCTAGGAACTTTTTATCATTATACCCACCAAGTGTTTGATAATTTGTCTGATTTACCTTCATTTACTTTTCCTTAGTGTTAATTGCTAAAACAACCATCCAAACATATTTGAACCATGAATTTAAGTAAAGTAGCTTTAGTCCTAGTTGGTAGATAGTTGTTCAAATCTCCGTGGGTTCGACACTCGACTTATCTCTTTATTACTTGGAACGATACATACTTGCGTGCTTTGCGTGTTAGTTTTTATCGCGAACAAGGTCTTATTTTTTATTTTTTTTAGAGATCACATATTTCTTATGAAAAAAGATAAATTGTCAATTAGACAATATTTCCTGGTACATAAATTACTAGAAGTTCTTTTCCAAAGAACTAACATTCGAAGTATGTTCAAACCTAAATCGACGTTCATTGACTGTACATGTTTCTTAAAAATCATTTTTTTTTTCATTCAAGGCATATATGAATTATCCTCATTCTAAAAACCTAAAAGTAAGTTTGTTTCGCTTTGTTGAGTGTGATTTCAGAAACTTTGAATTTTTTAGATATTCTCGAATTTTGTGTATCTGAAAAAAATTGCTTGATTGAGTTTTAGAGATGAAATGATAGGTTTAATTTTAAAAAATTGGGAGTTTATTTTAAATATTAAGGAAATAATAGAGGTAGAGTAAGATATATTTTTTTAATAGTAAATTCCATTAACTAGAAAAGGAAGCATTACAGTCGGTTAGGTATCCATCGTCACAAAAAGTGGAGCATGGAAACTTGTCTAAGACAAAAATGACCTCAAAAGAATGGGCTTTAGCCAACTTAACAAGATAGAGGGCCTCTTTGTTTGCGTTTCTACATATATGTTTGAATTTTTATGTCAGTTGTTCGAAAATCGTTTAATCTCATCAATAAGAGGTTGAGCATTCCAATCCGGATGGAAATGACCACAAATGGACATGATTGCATGAATACAATTGCCTTTGATAATGGTCTGGTTCACCTTGAGATCATTCAAAAAATTGCACGTTATGCGAGTAAAATACGTTAATATATCTATATCTATATCTATCTATATACATATAAAAGTATGGGTTGGCAAAGAGAATTTCTTCCCTTTTTTGTGATGACTAATATACCCCTACTTAAATGATAAATAAAATAATTGAATAATCATATATTTTTACATGAAAAAGAAGTCTACTTTAATATAAACACTGTTGTATTAAAATAATAATAAATACAAGAAAATAAAAATTGGACAATACATAAAATTGGTGGACTTAATAATGTAGGTGAAGTTAAAAAAAAGATAGGAATTTAGAAAGTTGCTTACGGAAACTAATACGAGGACTAACAAATTTTATTATCGTTTATATATATATATATATTTAATATATACAAATTCTAATTTTTGCCATTATTAGATGTTTGAAGAAAAATATTGATTTCTATCTAGCTAAATTCCTAACAGTCAAATATTCCTCAAACGGGTAAAAACTGAAATCAAGTAAACACGGGATAATAAGAAAAACGGATCAAATTGATAAAAGAACAATAACAAAAAGATGAGTTAATTTGGCAAAAAAAAAGTGAAATATGTGAGAAAAAAGGTTAAATCCACAAAAAAATAAGTAAAATTGACTAAAATTGGGTTAAACATGAGAGAATGTGTGAACTGATTAACGAATGAGATAAAATCAACTAAAATTGGGTTAAACCGAAGAGAGTGGAAAAATGATTAATAAATGGAATAAACCTCAAAAAATAGGTGAAACCGGTGAAAGAATGAGTTAGAATAATAAAAAAGAAATGGTAAACTCAGTGTAAAAGCGGGTGAAATCGATAGTTCTTTGGAAAGCACTTTCGAAATAATCACTTATTAAATAACCTCAAAAAATGCCACATTCGTGCCATATTAATAAAAATAAAGGTACTATTTAGTTAACAAAAACACTTATAATTGGCTTAAGAAAAATTGGGTTAAACATGAGAGAATGTGTGAACTGATTAACGAATGAGATAAAATCAACTAAAATTGGGTTAAACCGAAGAGAGTGGAAAAAATGATAAACCACAAAAAATAGGTGAAACCGGTGAAAGAACGAGTTAGAATAATAAAAAAGAAATGGTAAACTCAGTGTAAAAGCGGGTGAAATCAATAGTTCTTTGGAAAGCACTTACGAAGTTATCACTTATTAAATAACCTAAAAAAATGCCCCTTCGTGCCATATTAATAAAAAAAAAAGGTACTATTTAGTTAACAGAAACACTTATAATTGGCTTAAGAAAAATAAAGTCAGAACATAGAAATGGTTAAAATCGATGAAAACAGATGAAATTTGATTTAAAATATATGATACACAAAATGGTAAAATCAATGGAAAAATATGTTATATAGAAGACAAATGAGTTAAAGCAAAAAAAAAATGGTGCAATTGATAGAACAACGCATTAAACAGGTAAATTCGATAAAAAAAGAAGAATGATATCAACTAACACAGGATAATAAGAAGAAAAAAAAATGGATCAAATCAATAAGGAGTAAGAGCAAAAAAAATGAGTTAAATTGGCATGAAAATATGAAATAGGTGAGAAAATAGGTTAAATCAGCAAAAAAAAATAAGCAATATCGACTAAAATTGGGATAAACTAGAGAGAATGGAGGAATTAATTAACAAATGTAATAAAATCAACTAAATTTTGTGTTAAACCGGGGGAAATGGGTGAATCGATTAATAAATGGGGTAAACCACAAAAGGATAAAATCGGTGAAAGAACGTGTTAATATAAAAAAATATGAAAAGATAAACTCAGTGTAAAAGCGGGTGAAATCGATATTTCTTTGGAAAGTTCTTAAAAAACTATCACTAATTAAAGAACCTCATAAAAAAAAAAAAATTTAAGTCACCTTCGTGCTATATGAATAAAAAAGTACTATTAAGTTAACTGAAAACTTATAAATGGACTTGAACCAATAAGAACTCAAAACACTGAATTGGTTAAAACCGTTGAAAAATGGGTAAAATTCGATTAAAAAATATATGATAAGAAATAGTAAAATTAATGAAAAATGGTTTAGATCGAAGAAAAAAAAGTTATAGCAACAAAAAATGGTGCAGTCGATAAAACAACATGGTAAACTGACAAAAATCTGATAAATCGATATAAGTGAATGATATCGGCTAAACACGTGATAAAAAAAGGGTCAAATCGACGAAGGAACAAGATAAAAAAATGATTTAAATAGACAATAAAAAAGGTGAAATATGTGAGAAAATAGGTTAATCTGCAAAAGAATAAGTAAAATCAACTAAAATTTCGTTAAATCGAAGAGAATACGTTACTTGATTATCAAGTGAGATAAACCACAAAAATGGGTAAAATCGATGAATGAACGATTTAGTATAACAAAAAAATGATAAGTTCAGTGTAAAAACGGATGAAATCGATGAAAGAATATGTTAAAATAACAAAAAAAAAAAACTCAGTGAAAAAGCGGTTTAAATCGATAAAATAGGTTCACTCGGCAAAATTGAGGAAAATTGGTAACAACAGGTCAAATTGTTTAAAAAAATGGATTAAGCAAGTAACAGAAAATTGATGAAATCATGTATAACAGGTAAAACTGGTGAAATCGATAAATAAATAAGCGGTTAAACCTGTGAAAATGGTTTAGATGGAAATATCAAGGTCAAGAAAGAAAAGAATTGATGTTGTCCATTGGTAAAATCAATGGGAAAATAGGTTAGATTGAAAGAAAAACGAGTTGAAGCAAAAAAAATGGTGTCATTGATAAAACAACAAGGTTAACCGACAAAAAAAGGTAAAACCGGTAAAAGAAATGAATGACATCGGCTAAACAATTGTTAAAACCGGAAAAAACAGTTAAATTTCGATTAAAAATATATGATAAAAATGGTAAAATCAATTGAAGAATGGGTTAGATAGAAAGAAAATCGAGCTAAAGCAAAAAAAAAAGGTGCCAATTGATAAAAAATAACAAGATTAACCGACAAAAAAATGGGTAAAATCAGTAAAAAGAATGAATGACATCGGCTAAACACGGGATAAAAAAATGGAAAAAATCGGTAAAAGAACAAGAACAAAAAAATGAGTTAATTGGCAAAAAAAATGAGTTAATTGGCAAAAAAAAGGTGAAATATGTGAGAAAATAGGTTAAATAAGCAAAAGTTAAGTACAATCAGACTAAAATTGGTTAAACCGAAGAGAATGAGAGAATTTATTAACAAATGTGAAAATCAACTAAAATTGGGTTAAACTAGAGAGAATGGATGGATTCATGGATTGATTAACAAATGGGATAAACTACACAAAAAAGGATGAAATCTATGAAAGAACGGGCTAAAATAACAAAAAAAAAATGATTAACTCAGTATAAAAGCATGTAAAATCGATATTTCTATTGAAAGTTCTTAAGAAATTATCATTTATTAAAGAATCTAAAAATAAAAGGCCACATTTGAGCTATATGAATTGAATTATTTACTTAACTGAAAAACTTATAATTGCCTTAAGCCAAAGTAAGTCAAAACATACAAGGGTTAAAATCGATGAAACCGGTAAAATTCTATTAAAAATATGAATGATAAAAAATGGTAAAATCAATGGAAAAATGGGTTACATAGAAGAAAAACGAGTTAAAACAAAAAAAAGGTGCAATTTATAAAATAACGGGGTAAACCGGCAAAAATGGATAACTGGTATAAAATGATGATGTTGGCTAAACATGAGATAACAAAAGGGGGGGGGGGGGGGGAACAACGAGGAAAAAACCAAAAAAAAAAAGAGTTAAATTGGCAAAAAAAATGTGAAATAGGTGAGAAAATGAGTTTATTTAGCATAAGAATAGGTAAAATCGACTAAAATTTAGTTAAAGCAGAGAGAATGGGTGAATTGATTAACAAATGGGATAAACCATAAAAGTGGGTGTAATCGGTGAAAAAAGGGATTAAAATAACATAAAAACAAATGTTAAACGCAACGTAAAAGCGAATGAAATCGATGAAAGAACATGTTAAAATAACAAAAAAATGGTAAACTTAGTGTAAAAACAGGTTTACTCGACAAAATTGAGGAAAATTGGTAAAATGGGGTTAGATTAGTTAAATAATGGATTAGTCATGTAATTGAAAATAAATGAACTCAGTAAAAGATAGGTATAACCAACAAGAATGGTTAATAGTTAAAAAAAATAAAATGGGTTAAACCTGTAAAACTGGTTTAGATGAAAAAAATATTGTTTAGATGGAAATATCAATGTCAAGGAAGAAAAAATTTGATATTGTTCATTCGTTCAAATGGTTGTTTTAGAATAATAATTATGTAAACATGCAGTTTTAGATTAGAAATACTTAGTAATTATAGTTCATTTTTTATTTTAAAGTTTTTGATTTAAGTATTTATAATAACAACTTTAAATTCTTGGTAACAGTATATAAATAATTAAATTGATGAAAAATAATATATGAATCAATTAACATAGAAAATTAGTTAATCACGTGCAACGCACGTGTACTTTTCTAGTATACATATAAAAGTATGGGTTGGCAAAGAGAATTTCTTCCCTTTTTTGTGATGACTAATATACCCCTACTTAAATGATAAATAAAATAATTGAATAATCATATATTTTTACATGAAAAAGAAGTCTACTTTAATATAAACACTGTTGTATTAAAATAATAATAAATACAAGAAAATAAAAATTGGACAATACATAAAATTGGTGGACTTAATAATGTAGGTGAAGTTAAAAAAAAGATAGGAATTTAGAAAGTTGCTTACGGAAACTAATACGAGGACTAACAAATTTTATTATCGTTTATATATATATATATATTTAATATATACAAATTCTAATTTTTGCCATTATTAGATGTTTGAAGAAAAATATTGATTTCTATCTAGCTAAATTCCTAACAGTCAAATATTCCTCAAACGGGTAAAAACTGAAATCAAGTAAACACGGGATAATAAGAAAAACGGATCAAATTGATAAAAGAACAATAACAAAAAGATGAGTTAATTTGGCAAAAAAAAAGTGAAATATGTGAGAAAAAAGGTTAAATCCACAAAAAAATAAGTAAAATTGACTAAAATTGGGTTAAACATGAGAGAATGTGTGAACTGATTAACGAATGAGATAAAATCAACTAAAATTGGGTTAAACCGAAGAGAGTGGAAAAATGATTAATAAATGGAATAAACCTCAAAAAATAGGTGAAACCGGTGAAAGAATGAGTTAGAATAATAAAAAAGAAATGGTAAACTCAGTGTAAAAGCGGGTGAAATCGATAGTTCTTTGGAAAGCACTTTCGAAATAATCACTTATTAAATAACCTCAAAAAATGCCACATTCGTGCCATATTAATAAAAATAAAGGTACTATTTAGTTAACAAAAACACTTATAATTGGCTTAAGAAAAATTGGGTTAAACATGAGAGAATGTGTGAACTGATTAACGAATGAGATAAAATCAACTAAAATTGGGTTAAACCGAAGAGAGTGGAAAAAATGATAAACCACAAAAAATAGGTGAAACCGGTGAAAGAACGAGTTAGAATAATAAAAAAGAAATGGTAAACTCAGTGTAAAAGCGGGTGAAATCAATAGTTCTTTGGAAAGCACTTACGAAGTTATCACTTATTAAATAACCTAAAAAAATGCCCCTTCGTGCCATATTAATAAAAAAAAGGTACTATTTAGTTAACAGAAACACTTATAATTGGCTTAAGAAAAATAAAGTAAGAACATAGAAATGGTTAAAATCGATGAAAACAAATAAAATTCGATTTAAAATATATGATACACAAAATGGTAAAATCAATGGAAAAATATGTTATATAGAAGACAAATGAGTTAAAGCAAAAAAAAAATGGTGCAATTGATAGAACAACGCATTAAACAGGTAAATTCGATAAAAAAAGAAGAATGATATCAACTAACACGGGATAATAAGAAGAAAAAAAAATGGATCAAATCAATAAGGAGTAAGAGCAAAAAAAATGAGTTAAATTGGCATGAAAATATGAAATAGGTGAGAAAATAGGTTAAATCAGCAAAAAAAAATAAGCAATATCGACTAAAATTGGGATAAACTAGAGAGAATGGAGGAATTAATTAACAAATGTAATAAAATCAACTAAATTTTGTGTTAAACCGGGGAAATGGGTGAATCGATTAATAAATGGGGTAAACCACAAAAGGATAAAATCGGTGAAAGAACGTGTTAATATAAAAAAATATGAAAAGATAAACTCAGTGTAAAAGCGGGTGAAATCGATATTTCTTTGGAAAGTTCTTAAAAAACTATCACTAATTAAAGAACCTCATAAAAAAAAAAAAATTTAAGTCACCTTCGTGCTATATGAATAAAAAAGTACTATTAAGTTAACTGAAAACTTATAAATGGACTTGAACCAATAAGAACTCAAAACACTGAATTGGTTAAAACCGTTGAAAAATGGGTAAAATTCGATTAAAAAATATATGATAAGAAATAGTAAAATTAATGAAAAATGGTTTAGATCGAAGAAAAAAAAGTTATAGCAACAAAAAATGGTGCAGTCGATAAAACAACATGGTAAACTGACAAAAATCTGATAAATCGATATAAGTGAATGATATCGGCTAAACACGTGATAAAAAAAGGGTCAAATCGACGAAGGAACAAGATAAAAAAATGATTTAAATAGACAATAAAAAAGGTGAAATATGTGAGAAAATAGGTTAATCTGCAAAAGAATAAGTAAAATCAACTAAAATTTCGTTAAATCGAAGAGAATACGTTACTTGATTATCAAGTGAGATAAACCACAAAAATGGGTAAAATCGATGAATGAACGATTTAGTATAACAAAAAAATGATAAGTTCAGTGTAAAAACGGATGAAATCGATGAAAGAATATGTTAAAATAACAAAAAAAAAAAAACTCAGTGAAAAAGCGGTTTAAATCGATAAAATAGGTTCACTCGGCAAAATTGAGGAAAATTGGTAACAACAGGTCAAATTGTTTAAAAAAATGGATTAAGCAAGTAACAGAAAATTGATGAAATCATGTATAACAGGTAAAACTGGTGAAATCGATAAATAAATAAGCGGTTAAACCTGTGAAAATGGTTTAGATGGAAATATCAAGGTCAAGAAAGAAAAGAATTGATGTTGTCCATTGGTAAAATCAATGGGAAAATAGGTTAGATTGAAAGAAAAACGAGTTGAAGCAAAAAAAATGGTGTCATTGATAAAACAACAAGGTTAACCGACAAAAAAAGGTAAAACCGGTAAAAGAAATGAATGACATCGGCTAAACAATTGTTAAAACCGGAAAAAACAGTTAAATTTCGATTAAAAATATATGATAAAAATGGTAAAATCAATTGAAGAATGGGTTAGATAGAAAGAAAATCGAGCTAAAGCAAAAAAAAAAAGGTGCCAATTGATAAAAAATAACAAGATTAACCGACAAAAAAATGGGTAAAATCAGTAAAAAGAATGAATGACATCGGCTAAACACGGGATAAAAAAATGGAAAAAATCGGTAAAAGAACAAGAACAAAAAAATGAGTTAATTGGCAAAAAAAATGAGTTAATTGGCAAAAAAAAGGTGAAATATGTGAGAAAATAGGTTAAATAAGCAAAAGTTAAGTACAATCAGACTAAAATTGGTTAAACCGAAGAGAATGAGAGAATTTATTAACAAATGTGAAAATCAACTAAAATTGGGTTAAACTAGAGAGAATGGATGGATTCATGGATTGATTAACAAATGGGATAAACTACACAAAAAAGGATGAAATCTATGAAAGAACGGGCTAAAATAACAAAAAAAAAATGATTAACTCAGTATAAAAGCATGTAAAATCGATATTTCTATTGAAAGTTCTTAAGAAATTATCATTTATTAAAGAATCTAAAAATAAAAGGCCACATTTGAGCTATATGAATTGAAAAAAAGTATTATTTACTTAACTGAAAAACTTATAATTGGCTTAAGCCAAAGTAAGTCAAAACATAGAAGGGTTAAAATTGATGAAACCGGTAAAATTCTATTAAAAATATGAATGATAAAAAATGGTAAAATCAATGGAAAAATGGGTTACATAGAAGAAAAACGAGTTAAAACAAAAAAAAGGTGCAATTTATAAAATAACGGGGTAAACCGGCAAAAATGGATAACTGGTATAAAATGATGATGTTGGCTAAACATGAGATAACAAAAGGGGGGGGAGGTAAAATCGATGAAAGAACCAAACAAAAAATGAGTTAAATTGGCAAAAAAAATGTGAAATAGGTGAGAAAATGAGTTTATTTAGCATAAGAATAGGTAAAATCGACTAAAATTTAGTTAAAGCAGAGAGAATGGGTGAATTGATTAACAAATGGGATAAACCATAAAAGTGGGTGTAATCGGTGAAAAAAGGGATTAAAATAACATAAAAACAAATGTTAAACGCAACGTAAAAGCGAATGAAATCGATGAAAGAACATGTTAAAATAACAAAAAAATGGTAAACTTAGTGTAAAAACAGGTTTACTCGACAAAATTGAGGAAAATTGGTAAAATGGGGCTAGATTAGTTAAATAATGGATTAGTCATGTAATTGAAAATAAATGAACTCAGTAAAAGATAGGTATAACCAACAAGACTTGTTAATAGTTAAAAAAAATAAAATGGGTTAAACCTGTAAAACTGGTTTAGATGGAAAAAATATTGTTTAGATGGAAATATCAATGTCAAGGAAGAAAAAATTTGATATTGTTCATTCGTTCAAATGGTTGTTTTAGAATAATAATTATGTAGACATGCAGTTTTAGATTAGAAATACTTAGTAATTATAGTTCATTTTTTATTTTAAAGTTTTTGATTTAAGTATTTATAATAACAACTTTAAATTCTTGGTAACAGTATAAAAATAATTAAATTGATGAAAAATAATATATGAATCAACTAACATAGAAAATTAGTTAATCACGTGCAACGCACGTGTACTTTTCTAGTAAATTATAAAAGAATAAAGATAAAAGATGGACTACTTCATATCAAATCAAAGTATAATCGCTAAATGTTTTTTGGGGAGATAAGATATATATTTTCAAAGAGGATTTTGTTATTAGAGATTAAGAGCATCTCCCATGGTGCACCGAATCTTATTTTTTTTCACCTAATTTAGATGTTTTTAGCCTCCCATCCTAAATCACCATAACACCAAAAAATATAGAGATTTTTTTTAGTCTCCCATGGTGGTCAACCACCATTTCACCATTTCACCAAATCCTATTTTTACACCAAATTTTTTGTTGAAGGAATTTGCATCTCCCACCATTCCACCATTTCACCATTTTTAACACCAAATCCTATATTTATCACCAAATATAGGGAAAAAATAGGATTTGGTGTAATTGTCCCTATTTGATTAATTAGTATCTAATTGCATGATTAGGAATGTATTGACATGTTTATTATAATTTATATGTAGTTAACTATATTTTAAATAATTTATCGGCTTTTATTAAATAAATACACTAATTATTATTAATAAAAAAATATTGTTAATAAAAATAAATATTCTTTACATTATTGTTAATTAATTGTATAATAATCAATTAATTTATTGATTTTTATCAAATAAATACACTAATTATAATTAATAATTAAAATGCAATAAACGATAACAAATCATTTAATAAAATACATTGTTAATAAAATGACAATAAGCTACATTTATATTATTAAACCTAAATAATACATCAAATAAAATACATGAGGACAAACTCCCTAATGAAATAGGGTGATTTACACTCAGACCTCCTGAGGTTTAGTCTTATTACAAGGAACCCCTTGATATTTTAGAAATTACAAAGAGAACCCCTCAGGTTCAACAAGTCTTACAAGGACACCTCCTACAACTTGTAAAAATGTTTACAAAAAATACCCTGCAAGGGGTGTCCTTGTAATTTTATTATATGTATAACATTTTGAGTTAATTGTGTTACATGTTTTAATGTTTTTTCATAACTTATAGCATAAAATTTAATTAACTTAGTTATAAAAATTTAACACTTTTAAAAATGATTTGTATTTGTAAATAGTACTTTAAAATTGATAATATTGTGTTGAAAGTTTAATGAAATAAAATTATGATAAACATCAAATTTATTATTTGGTGACACATTTGGTGAAATACCATGGAAGATCAAACCAAATCATATTCTCTAAAAATGGTGAAATGGTGAAATATTATTATTCTATAATTTGGTGTAAATTTTGATGAAAACTATGGGAGGCCAAAAACACCATTCTTTCACAAAAAATGGTGAAATGGTGAAATGGTGTGTTAACCATGGGAGATCAACTCATCTCCATTACACCAAATATAAGATTTGGTGAAAAAAATTGTGATGACCATGAGATATGCTCTAAGAGAAAACTTGTACTATAATAAGGCAATCTTTTTAAATAAAAAGAATTTTTTTCATAAAGCACCGAAGTACTTTATGAAAAGTGAAATAAATAGACCCATATACCCTAAGGGTCTGTTTGTTTGGCGTTTGGGAAAGTAGTTTGGGAGAGTAGTGGAGGTTTGTGAAATAATTTCGATTTGCGTAATGTTGTTTGTTTGGATTTTGAGAGAGTGGTTTGAGAAATAAAGTAGGTGTAGGTTTTTTTGGAAGAGTTGAGTAGTAGGTGTAAGATGTGTAAGACTTTATGTCAAATCATGTTTGTTATGTGAGATAAATTGTGTAAGAGATAGGTTACTTTATGTCAAATCAAAGTAGAGTTTGTATATGTTTTGTTTAGAGATAAAAAAAATTGTTGTTTGTTTGGCTTTTGAGAGAGTAGTTTGAGAAAATTAATGGATGAAAAATTTATTTCGTAAAATAGAAAACATGTTTGTTTGGCATTTCCCAAACACGAAAAAATTCTGGGAAACACATGAGTAAAAATACATCGATGTCAAAGGTCAAATCTAGACTCTGATTTTTTGTTAGTTGTATGGAGAAAAATTCTAATCAAAATTAGGTTTGACCGAACACATCAAACCATTGAAACAAGTGAAGTACACGTATTTCGTGATTAATTGTGCGTTATTCATTTTCAAAGCAATTATATTGCATATGTCAATACGTTAGATTTACCCATACCTGATTTAACAAAAAAAAACCATTGTTTGTATCAAGCCTACTTTGTTATTGGAGATCTTTTGATAAGAAGAAAAATAATCCAATCACTTGAAATTATTTTGAAATTTTTAATCCATTTTTGGGTCTATAAAAGTTTAACGAGGAAGTGTTTGATCTTTTGGCTATTGCCACCACACTTGGACAAAGACAAACATACCCAAGGTTTATTTTATAGAGACAATAGTATCAAATTTCATTTGTATGTATAGACTGTTCTGTTTGGGTTTTGGTTCTGTCTGCTCGCTTATAGCTATACTTTCTTTTACCATGTCTTTTTAATTCTATTAAGATTTTAACACTAACCTATTAGATTAAGGTACATAAATGCTTTGCCTAAAATATTAAATTTATTTAACATTTTTGCTTAGTTAGAGTATTAATAATGCCCTGAATTAAAGTGTACCCATCTTTTATTCTTTGAGCTCATCAAGCCGGCGAATTTGGATTTTTAATGATGTAGAAAGTTAGAATATATACCACACTACCACAATATTTTATTTTTAAAGAAACCCATTTTACATTTCTAAGTTCGAAGAAGTGTTACATTAATAATTTAAATTCTGTTTTTTAAATGTAATTATAGTAATGTTCAAATAATATATTAGAATGCAGTTATGATTTTACCAATTTAAATTAAGAAATAGTTTGATAGGCTAATTTTGGAAACTAACCTATAAAGATACCACACAATTTTATATTTTAGAAAAGACCTCCTCTCACTTATTGTTAACATGCAAAATTGCAACTAGCTTCACATTTTTAAACCATTTGTAATGTTTTTTTTTTTTTTTTCAAAATATTATGGACACGTTCGAGTTGCGAGAGTATTTTCAAAATTGTAAGATTCCTTAATTTGTATTATGTTTTGATTAGTTTCAAGAAAGTTTTAACTCAAGTTACTGTAAAAGGTAGTGTTTATTATAGCATTATGTAATTTATCTCCAAAGAAACTTTAAAATTTCGAAAAGAAAAATTTCAAAAGATAAAAGCAAAGGTGGCCTTTAATTCCATCCAAAAAAATCCTAAAAAAAGAAAATAATATAAAAAAAAGGTTACTCCTATTTAATATACACAGCAATTATAGCGAATCCCACAATTTCTTCTCTCTCACGGCCTACTAAACCAAACCTTTCTGCAGCTGACAATTGAGAAGAAAAGAAATGGTAACTTTATGCAAAATATCACTATCCTTCACATAAATTAAGGAAAGAGAGAAAGTGACAAACTATTCAATTGGGTCCATCAAAAAAATCTTTTTTCCGACAATATAAAAAGGGACAAAATATCTCTAAACGTACTACTGAGTCATAAAGGAAGCCCATAATGATGAAATTAAACATATATAAACAAATCACAAAAAGTAATTATAGAGAATCTTAATTATATGGCTCCTCTCAAGTCCATTCTGAACACTCCAGCACACTTCTCTGTTTATGTTTTTTTCTTTTTTTCCTTTTCTTTGCTTATCATTTCACTTTTCTATGTGATGTTGTTTGGTCATTTTGCTTTCATGGAGAATGAAAGCTGATGCTGTTTTTAATCCCATTTGCTATATGAGATACTCTCTTCCCCACATGTATATGTATATGATGATTTGTTGAAAATGTTATGTTGTAGAATTTTAATTGAGTATTTATTTTATTTGTTATTGATATACATAAAAGAATTATTAAAAATTTCGGTGTTGACAATGTTTTTGTCCCAAGCTCATCCACAGTCTAGTTGAGGATTTTAAGACTTCAACAAAAATAAAAATGCAGATTATATAAATTTACGAGCAATTATTATCGATTTTTGCACCTCACCTATACTGGACCAAAATCAATATGCATCAAAATTCTGTCATTGAAACATTCCAAACTTGATTTTCAACCATTATTCATACCCAGACAAAACCGCCCCAAATTTAGAGTATTTGATTTCACAATTACCGTATGCTTTTCTTTCATGTAAAATAATGATTTGATGCATACCACATTTTTTTCTCCAAATTTTAACATTTAAAATTATTTTAAATCATATCTCAAAATTTCAAAATTCGTTATTCTACTAATATTGGTCATTCCAATAAAATAAACCCTAAAGTTTGAGAAAAATACTAAAATCAATTCTTGATAAGTGAAATAAAGTCAAAATTTATCCATAATCAACCACTTTATTAACTTGTAAACTCTTAATATATATTAACAAACTTAACTTGCAATTTTTTAAATGTAATCCCAAATCTTACCTTTCCTTCAACTCCTAATTAATATACTTCTAATTAGTATTATCACTATTTATATTTTTGAATATAATTATATACACAACACTCTGTTCTGCACACTCATTATTTAATAGTACTGCATGTATGTATAAATGACTGATTGTGTGTAAGAGACGGCCATATTTCCTTTCTCTTTTCCATCAAAAGACTAACAAAAAGCTTTGTCTAAAGACCTATTAAGCTTTTACTTCTTTGTCTGCCATTTAATCCCATAATAAATCACACCACCAATCACCCTCTCTCCTCCTCCTCTCCAGAAAATCAGGCCTCAAAACCATAAATTCACCCAAAAAAATCCCTTTCTTCTTGAGATAAAACGAAGAAGAGGGCAGTAGAAGTAGAACAAAGTAAAGGGTATTTCAATTTCATGGTAAAAATCCAATCTTGATAATACCCTTTTCATTTTCAAACATTTCAGCAAAAACCCATTTCACAAAACCAAAAAAAGAACAAAAATGATAACACTCGAGGACCTCTACCATGTCCTAACAAAGGTTGTCCCTCTCTACGTGGCCATGATTCTAGCATACGGTTCAGTGAAATGGTGGAAAATCTTCACCCCAGATCAATGTTCAGGAATCAACAGATTCGTAGCTCTTTTCGCAGTCCCATTACTCTCTTTCCACTTCATCTCCTCAAACAACCCTTACGAAATGAACTTCAGGTTCATAGCAGCCGACACACTTCAAAAGATCATTGTCCTAACAGTTCTTGCAATCTGGTCAAGAACAAGCTCAAGAGGGTCATTAGAATGGTCAATCACTCTTTTCTCCTTATCAACTCTGCCCAACACTCTTGTAATGGGTATCCCTTTGTTGAAAGGAATGTACGGTGAGGAAACAGGGACTTTAATGGTCCAGATTGTTGTTCTACAGTGTATCATTTGGTACACTTTAATGCTTTTCTTGTTTGAATACAGGGGAGCTAGAATGCTTATTGCTGAGCAGTTTCCAGATACTGCTGGTTCTATTGTTTCTTTTAGGGTTGATTCTGATATTCTTTCTTTAGATGGGAAAGAACCTTTACAGACAGAAGCTGAGGTTGGGGATGATGGGAAATTGCATGTTGTTGTAAGAAAATCAACTAGTTCAAGATCAGAGATTTTTTCTAGGAGGTCTATTAATAATCATGGTGGGACTAATTCTGGTGTTTCTTTAACTCCTAGGCCTTCTAATTTGACTAATGCTGAGATTTACTCTTTGCAATCTTCTAGAAATCCAACTCCTAGAGGGTCTAGTTTTAATCATACTGATTTTTACTCTATGGTGAATGGGAAGAATGTTAGTCCAAGGCAGTCTAATTATGGGATTGATGAGGAGAGTGGTGGTGTTCAATCAAGAACAGGGTACCCTGTTCCGGGGACTGCCGGAATATTCTCTCCGGCGGCGGGGAAGAAGAAGGGGAGTGGCGGCGGTGGTGAGGGAGGTGGTAAGGATTTACATATGTTTGTTTGGAGTTCAAGTGCTTCACCTGTTTCTGAAGGTGGGATTCATGTTGGAGCTCATCCTAAAGGTATTATTCTTTTTACAACATTTTTTGGGACTTTTTTTTTCTTTTTGTTTAGTTTTAATTCTTTTACTTGTTTTGTTCAAATGTTTGATTGCTTAAGCATGGGATTGAAATTTCGTTTTCTTGGTATGTTTTGGTTCGGTAAATATTAATAAATTAGTAGATCGAAGAAACAACCATTCATGGTTTCCTCTTATATTTTGATCCGTTAAATATAAGTAAGAAATTTTGACCTAACATGAAATTTTTAGTATTTTCTAGTGATACTTATGGAATTTTTAATCTATGTGTGTTAGATTTAACATTTGTTTGCTATAATTATCTACTTTTTTTAATGTAACTATATTTGTCATTTAGGGAGCCATTTTTGGATTTATGTTAATGTTTCTTTTATTAGCTTGATATTGAAGTTGGTTGAGTTTGTTGTGTCTTTTTCTTGATGAGTTTCCTTTTCAGTAGGAAATTCTGTTCTTGGTTTGTCATTAACATAGCAACTCACCTGAAATCTTGGTTTATTTGTCTTCTATTGTCACATGCTTTCTGTTTAAATGATTAAAAATAAAATTAAGTTTTTAAAATGTTTCACTTATAATAATTCAATGTAATTGAAAATGTAGAATACGATGATTTTGGGCGCGACGAGTTTAGTTTTGGGAACAAAAACGGGGCTGAACGGGGTGGACCTGTTTTGTCTAAACTCGGTTCAAGCTCGACTACCGAGCTTCACCCCAAGACTGGGATTGAATCCAAGCCAACCGCAATGCCTCCGACTAGTGTGATGACTCGACTCATATTGATCATGGTTTGGCGAAAACTAATTAGAAATCCCAACACTTACTCGAGCCTCATTGGTCTCATATGGTCTTTGGTCTCATACAGGCACGTTTCAAGAAATCAAAATCGATAAATTTTTATTCAATTTTTAAAAAAATTACGCAACACTTATAGACCAAAATTTCAACTGTTTTGCAGGTGGCATGTACAAATGCCGGCTATAGTATTCGAATCCATAAAGATTTTGTCCGATGCTGGTCTTGGAATGGCCATGTTCAGTCTTGGTAATCAAACTTAATTCTATCTATTATATTGTTATAATCAACATACAAATAATCTGATTTTTTTTTTATTAAATGTTCGATTGCAGGTTTATTTATGGCATTGCAGCCTAAGATGATTGCTTGTGGGAAATCGGTTGCTGCCTTTTCAATGGCTGTTCGTTTTCTAACCGGACCTGCGGTAATGGCTGCTGCCTCGATTGCTGTCGGACTTAGAGGTGTATTACTGCACATTGCAATTGTTCAGGTAGATACATTAAAATTAATTAACTAAATTTCAATTTTTTTTAATTACGTCTTTTTAATTAAATGTGTATTGTGATTCTAAATTTCCAGGCAGCTCTTCCACAAGGGATTGTTCCGTTTGTCTTTGCGAAGGAATATAATGTTCATCCCGACATTCTTAGCACAGGGTTCGCTCTTTTTTTTTTCCTTTCCTTTCTTGAATTTATTTATGTCAATATGTTGTAATTTTGTACTAATTTTATTGTGAATTTTGCAGGGTTATATTTGGGATGCTAATTGCTCTACCAATTACATTGGTCTACTACATATTTCTGGGACTCTGAAGATAAATTAAATAGTAGAAAGCTGCTCTGTAGTTAAACTAATTACCATCTAAAAACTACTAACACTTTTTGCCATGGGATTATTTTTTTTGAGGTTCTAATAGAACATAGAAATATCAGAAGAAATGTAATAGTGTCTTTAATCCAAGGCTCTAGTAGAATCTTTGTTGTCTTTAGTCCTCTCCTTTTCAGAATCTTCTCATGCCCTTAATTTTGTTCTTTTAGGTGAAGAAAAGTGAAGATTGTTTCTAATGTTAAGATCCCATTACTTTACTTTTGTACTTTATTTATTAGTAATTTTCTTGAATGCTGGATTAATGAGAAAAATCAAAGAAGTCAATCAAGTTGCCGAGAGTTTTTGTGGATTGAAATGCAAAAATATGGTTTGCCTAATTATAAAAAGTCATTTGTGTTTATTTTTTATTAGTAAAAAATTTCTTCTAAGCCGAAATGACGATCATATCCTACCAAAGGATACAAAAACACTCATTTTAACTTAAAAAATTATCAATGTTAGTTTTGAGAATTGGCATAACTCACCTGTTCAATTAATTTTTTTTACTAAAACTTCTCTATGATTTATGTAAGAATTTTAAAAGAGTTTTTTTGCTACTAATAAAATAACACATAGATTTTTTTATAGTTAAACAAAACACAAGCAATGTTTTTGCATTTAGCTCTATTTGTGTGTCTTTTGTTTTTGTGTTATTATTTTGCTTTTTTAAATATACTTGAATAGGGTTGTCTTCCTGTTGGATCGGGTCAGATTCGGATTTGGTTTCCAATTTATATGCGATAGGTTCAGATCTTCTCAGATTCTAGAAATCTTGAGTCCATATGATATTTCTTGAATTTGGTTAAATTTCATTTTTTTTTTTTCGAATATGTTAAAAACAGGGGTAATAATTCCTTTTGAAAATAAGTTTTTGAGTGTTATATTTTCATTCATCTTGACTCACATGTTTAATTTTTTTTTTTTCATTATATACTTAATTCTAATTTACGGAAAAAATTAATTCTTACATATTATAACTGTTTGCTTCAAATACTTCGATAGACCATGTTGTAAAATAATGATGTGTTAGATTAATTCATGTGAAAATAATCGAATCAAATCATTGAATTTTCGTCATAAAAATTCTAATTGAAAGAACTTGATAAGTTTTAGGTGCCATTAATACGGAGGCAAATTCTAAAGTGGTTGTCGGATCATTAAATATCTGTGTTTGGGTTCCATGAGGCAGCGTTTGGTCCATCTGTATATTAACCCAATAGCCAATGGGCTAACACTAGTTCCCCACGCCTCCATTAAAGCAAAGGGCTCAAGGCATTAGTTACACGCTAAAGCTACTACCTCTGCAAGTTTGTCAGCCAAACATGTCATTAATGACTCGTAAGAAAATGAGTACTATTATTGAGTCTTTTAATTTTAGAAAAAGCGAACACGCCCGACCCCCACAAAATATGGAAAATTCTTGCATAGACCTGGTCTATGAGTTTTTCATAGACCTTGTGGTTGTAAATGCACCACATCATATATTATGAGAGCATGACATCATCAAAATGTATGATGGGGGGGTGGGGGGGGGGGGGGGTGGGGGGGGGGGGGGGTGGGGGGGGGGGGGGGTGGGGGGGGGGGGGGGTGGGGGGGGGGGGGGGTGGGGGGGGGGGGGGGTGGGGGGGGGGGGGGGTGGGGGGGGGGGGGGGTGGGGGGGGGGGGGGGTGGGGGGGGGGGGGGGTGGGGGGGGGGGGGGGTGGGGGGGGGGGGGGGTGGGGGGGGGGGGGGGTGGGGGGGGGGGGGGGTGGGGGGGGGGGGGGGTGGGGGGGGGGGGGGGTGGGGGGGGGGGGGGGTGGGGGGGGGGGGGGGTGGGGGGGGGGGGGGGTGGGGGGGGGGGGGGGTGGGGGGGGGGGGGGGTGGGGGGGGGGGGGGGTGGGGGGGGGGGGGGGTCGGGGGGCGGGGAGGGGTGGGGGGGGGGCGGTGGGGGGGGGTGGGAGGGGGAGGGGGCGGGGGGGGGGGGGGGGGGGGGGGGGGGGAGGGGGGGGTGGGGGGGGGGGTGGCGGGGGGGGTGGGGGGGGGGGGCGGCTGGAGACGAGCTCCCCCCGGATGGGCAGGCAGGCATCCGGGGGGAGTTGCTTGCCTGCGGGCAGGCAAGCGGCTCCTGGACGCGCGCGTGCACTGCACGCGCGCGTCCAAGCTTCTTCTTTTTTTTTTTTTTTTTTTATTTTAAAAGTTAATAAATTTAATTTAAATGTGTAAAAAATATATAAATTTTTTTTGACACTTATTAATTATGATTTAATGTTTTCTTTAAAAAAAAACTTAACCATAATTTTGAAAAATATAATGTTTTCTCCTTCATATTTATACTAGTTGAAGGTCACTCAAACACTATCTTCAAACCAATGTGGGATAAAAACTTGACTCTCCTTATCCCACATTGGTTTGAAGATAGTGTTTGAGTGACCTTCAACTAGTATAAATATGAAGGAGAAAACATTATATTTTTCAAAATTATGGTTAAGTTTTTTTTTAAAGAAAACATCAAATCATAATTAATAAGTGTTAAAAAGTTTTTATATATTTTTTACACATTTAAATTAATTAACTTTTAAAACAAAAACTAAAAAATACACTTGAAGGATGTGATATTTTTTCTTTCCCAATATTCAATCTTACTAAAACATGATTGTTTGACCCATCTTAAATGGATCTATTCAATCATTCAATGTGAAGTACAATTATAGTTGCTAAATAAATTAAATATTATTAACGTTTTCAAAAGAAAAAATATTATTAACAATGATAAAAATTATTGTATAGTAATCTATGTCAAATTTTTTTTTGTCACTTTTTTTGATTTATATATGTCTTAGTTTAAAAAAATATAGTATGAATATAAAAATATGACTTAATTATATTTATTATTATTGCAACTTAATTTAAAAATATAATTTAAAGATCAATTAATAATAATTGTTGTTGTTTTCCATTAATTATGCTTACTCGTTTTTTATTTTTTTTATTTTTATGAATGCCTTATTATTATTATTATTATTATTATTATTATTATTATTATTATTATTATTATTATTATTATTATTATTATTATTTTATTTGTTGTTATTGTTATTGTTATTGTTAAGTGAGAGTGGGGAAAGTTTGAGATTGAAATAAATATTTTGAATTGTTGGTTCGGTTGGAGATGACAGGCTAGACAAGGCAGACAGGCAAGCAGGGAGGCAGGCAGGCAGGCAGGCAGGCATGAGGGGGCTATTGCCTGCTTCGGCTGGAGATGGCCTAATGTTCATATAATATATTAGAATACAGTTATGATTTTACCAATTTAAATTAAGAAATAGTTTGACAGGCTAATTTTGGAAACAAACCTATAAAGATATACCACACAATTTCATTTTTTAGAAGAGAACTAGCTTCACATTTTTAAACTATTTGTAATGTTTTTCTTTTCTTTTTTCAAAATATTATGGACAAGTTTGAATTGTAGAGAGAGTATTTTCAATATTGTAAGATTTCTTAATTTGTATTATGGTTTGATTAGTTTCAAGAAAGTTTTAACTCATAAATTACTGTAAAAGGTAGTGTTTATTATAGCATTATGTAATTTATCTCCAAAGAAACTTTAAAATTTCAAAAGAACTGAAAAAGATAAAAGCAAAGGTGGCCTTTAATTCCATCCAAAAAATTCTAAAAAAAGAAAATAATAATAAAAAAAGGTTACTCCTATTTAATATACACAGCAATTATAGCGAATCCCACAATTTCTTCTCTATCACTGCCTCCTAAACCAAACCTTTCTGCAGCTGACAATTGAGAAGAAAAGAAAAGGTAACTTTATGCAAAATATCACTATCCTT
This sequence comes from Penstemon davidsonii, assembly GCA_034814905.1. Classification (NCBI taxonomy): domain Eukaryota; kingdom Viridiplantae; phylum Streptophyta; class Magnoliopsida; order Lamiales; family Plantaginaceae; genus Penstemon; species Penstemon davidsonii. Next base: position 29,443,728 of record JAYDYQ010002533.1, on the reverse strand, counting down.
CACATAAAAAAAAAAAGGAAAGAGAGAAAGTGACAAACTATTCAATTGGGTCCATCAAAAAAAACTTTTTTCCGACAATATAAAAAGGGACAAAATATCTCTAAACGTACTACTGAGTCATAAAGGAAGCCCATAATGATGAAATTAAACATATATAAACAAATCACAAAAAGTAATTATAGAGAATCTTAATTATATGGCTCCTCTCAAGTCCATTCTGAACACTCCAGCACACTTCTCTGTTTATGTTTTTTCTTTTTTTTCTTTTCTTTGCTTATCTTTTCACTTTTCTATGTGATGTTGTTTGGTCATTTTGCTTTCATGGAGAATGAAAGCTGATGTCGTTTTTTATCCCATTTGCTATATGAGATACTCTCTTCCCCACATGTTATATGTATATTATGATTTGTTGAAAATGTTATGTTCTAGATTTTTACTTGAGTATTTATTTTATTTGTTATCGATACAAATAAAAGAATTATTAAATTTCGATGTTGAGAATGTTTTTGTCCCTAACTCATCCATGGTCAAGTTGAGGATTTTAAGACAAAAAAAAAATGCAGATTATATAAATTTACAAGCAATAGACCAAAAATTAGTATGAATCAAAAATTTGTCACTGAAACATTCCAAACCTGATTTTCAACCATTATTCATACTCGGACAAAACCACCCAAAATTTAGAGTATTTGATTTCACAATTGCCATATGCTTTTCTTCCATGTAAAATAATGATTATATGCATACCACATATTTTTCTCTCCAAATTTTAACATTTAGAATCAGTTTAAATCATATCTCAAAATTTCGGGGTAAATACAAAATACTCCCCTGTGTTATGCTAAACCTGCAAGAAACTACCCTGTGAAATTTTTATTGCGTTAAACTTCCTTGTGTTTTCAAAAACCCTGCAAAAAACACCCAATTTGTGAAAAATAGGTCGTTTTGTATCGACATATTTCAAGAAATCATTTCTAAAATACTTCAAGTTGGTCCCTACAACTTCACGTGATATATTTTAAAAATTATTTCTTGAAATTTGTCGATCCAAAACGACCTATTTTTTACAAATTGGGTGTTTTTTGCAGGGTTTTTGAAAACACAAGGAAGTTTGGCGCAATAAAAATTTCACAGGGTAGTTTCTTGCAGGTTTAGAATAACACAGGGGAGTAACTTGCATTTTCCCCCAAAATTTCAAAATCCGTTAACTCTTATTCTACTAATATTGGTAATTCCAATAAAATAAATCCTAAAGTTTGGCCAAAATTCCTAAAATTAATTCTTGAAAAGTGAAATAAAGTGAAACCAAGTGAAAATTATCCATAATCAACCACTTTAACTTGTAAAGTCTTAATCTACATGCATTTAACAAACTTAACTTGCAATTTTTGAAATGTAATCCCAAATCTTACCTTTCCTTATACTCCTAATTAATACTTCTAATTAGTATTACTACTGTTTATATTTATTTTTATATTTTTTGATATAAAGATTTACACAACACTCTGTTCTGCACACTCATTATTTAATAGTACTGCATGTATGTATAAATGACTCTGATTGTGTGTAAGAGACGGCCATATTTCCTTTCTCATTTCCATCAAAAGACTAACAAAAAGCTTTGTCTAAAGACCTATTAGCTTTTACTTCTTTGTCTGCCATTTAATCCCATAATAAATCACACCACCAATCACCCTCTCTCCTCCTCCTCTCCAGAAAATCAGGCCTCAATACCATAAATTCACCCAAAAAAATCCCTTTTTCTTGAGATAAAACGAAGAAGAGGGCAGTAGAAGTAGAACAAAGTAAAGGGTATTTCAATTTCATGGTAAAAATCCAATCTTTATAATACCCTTTTCATTTTCGAACATTTCACCAAAAACCCATTTCACAAAACCAAAAAAAGAACAAAAATGATAACACTCGAGGACCTCTACCATGTCCTAACAAAGGTTGTCCCTCTCTACGTGGCCATGATTCTAGCATACGGTTCAGTGAAATGGTGGAAAATCTTCACCCCAGATCAATGTTCAGGAATCAACAGATTCGTAGCTCTTTTCGCAGTCCCATTACTCTCTTTCCACTTCATCTCCTCAAACAACCCTTACGAAATGAACTTCAGGTTCATAGCAGCCGACACACTTCAAAAGATCATTGTCCTAACAGTTCTTGCAATCTGGTCAAGAACAAGCTCAAGAGGGTCATTAGAATGGTCAATCACTCTTTTCTCCTTATCAACTCTGCCCAACACTCTTGTAATGGGTATCCCTTTGTTGAAAGGAATGTACGGTGAGGAAACAGGGACTTTAATGGTCCAGATTGTTGTTCTACAGTGTATCATTTGGTACACTTTAATGCTTTTCTTGTTTGAATACAGGGGAGCTAGAATGCTTATTGCTGAGCAGTTTCCAGATACTGCTGGTTCTATTGTTTCTTTTAGGGTTGATTCTGATATTCTTTCTTTAGATGGGAAAGAACCTTTACAGACAGAAGCTGAGGTTGGGGATGATGGGAAATTGCATGTTGTTGTAAGAAAATCAACTAGTTCAAGATCAGAGATTTTTTCTAGGAGGTCTATTAATAATCATGGTGGGACTAATTCTGGTGTTTCTTTAACTCCTAGGCCTTCTAATTTGAGTAATGCTGAGATTTACTCTTTGCAATCTTCTAGAAATCCAACTCCTAGAGGGTCTAGTTTTAATCATACTGATTTTTACTCTATGGTGAATGGGAAGAATGTTAGTCCAAGGCAGTCTAATTATGGGATTGATGAGGAGAGTGGTGGTGTTCAATCAAGAACAGGGTACCCTGTTCCGGGGACTACCGGAATATTCTCTCCGGCGGCGGGGAAGAAGAAGGGGAGTGGCGGCGGTGGTGAGGGAGGTGGTGGTGGCAAGGATTTACATATGTTTGTTTGGAGTTCAAGTGCTTCACCTGTTTCTGAAGGTGGGATTCATGTTTTTAGAGGAAGTGGTGAATATGGAAATGATGTTCATGTTGGAGCTCATCCTAAAGGTATTATTCTTTTTACAACATTTTTTGGGACTTTTTTTTCTTTTTGTTTAGTTTTAATTCTTTTACTTGTTTTGTTCAAATGTTTGATTGCTTAAGCATGGGATTGAAATTTCGTTTTCTTGGTATGTTTTGGTTCGGTAAATATTAATAAATTAGTAGATCGAAGAAACATCCATTCATGGTTTCCTCTTATATTTTGACCTAACATGAAATTTTTAGTATTTTTAGTGATACTTATGGAATTTTTAATCTATGTGTGTTAGATTTAACATTTGTTTGCTATAATTATCTACTTTTTTTAATGTAACTATATTTGTCATTTAGGGAGCCATTTTTGGATTTATGTTAATGTTTCTTTTATTAGCTTGATATTGAAGTTGGTTGAGTTCGTTGTGTCTTTTTCTGATGAGTTTCCTTTTCAGTAGGAAATTCTGTTCTTGGTTTGTCATTAACATAGCAACTCCCCTGAAATCTTGGTTTATTTCTTCTATTGTCACATGCTTTCTGTTTAAATGATTAAAAATAAAATTAATTTTTTACAATGTTTCACTGATAATAATTCAATGTAATTGAAAATGTAGAGTACGATGATTTTGGGCGCGACGAGTTTAGTTTTGGGAACAAAAACGGGGCTGAACGGGGTGGACCTGTTTTGTCTAAACTCGGTTCAAGCTCGACTACCGAGCTTCACCCCAAGACCGGGATTGAATCCAAGCCAACCGCAATGCCTCCGACTAGTGTGATGACTCGACTCATATTGATCATGGTTTGGCGAAAACTAATAAGAAATCCCAACACTTACTCGAGCCTCATTGGTCTCATATGGTCCTTGGTCTCATACAGGCACGTTTCAAGAAATCAAAATCGATGAACTTTTATTCAATTTTAAAAAAAATTACGCAACACTTATAGACCAAAATTTCAACTGTTTTGCAGGTGGCATGTACAAATGCCGGCTATAGTATTCGAATCCATAAAGATTTTGTCGGATGCTGGTCTTGGAATGGCCATGTTCAGTCTTGGTAATCAAACTTAGTTCTATCTATTATATTGTTATAATCAACATACGAATAATCTGATTTTTTTTTAATTAAATGTTCGATTGCAGGTTTATTTATGGCATTGCAGCCTAAGATGATTGCTTGTGGGAAATCGGTTGCTGCCTTTTCAATGGCTGTTCGTTTTCTAACCGGACCTGCGGTAATGGCTGCTGCCTCGATTGCTGTCGGACTTAGAGGTGTATTACTGCACATTGCAATTGTTCAGGTAGATACATTAAAATTAATTAACTAAATTTCAATTTTTTTTAATTACGTCTTTTTAATTAAATGTGTATTGTGATTCTAAATTTCCAGGCAGCTCTTCCACAAGGGATTGTTCCGTTTGTCTTTGCGAAGGAATATAATGTTCATCCCGACATTCTTAGCACAGGGTTAGCTCTTTTTTTTTTTTTTCTTTCCTTTCTTGAATTTATTTATGTCAATATGTTGTAATTTTGTACTAATTTTATTGTGATTTTTGCAGGGTTATATTTGGGATGCTAATTGCTCTACCAATTACATTGGTCTACTACATATTTCTGGGACTCTGAAGATAAATTAAATAGTAGAAAGCTGCTCTGTAGTTAAACTAATTACCATCTAAAAACTACTAACACTTTTTGCCATGGGATTATTTTTTTTGAGGTTCTAATAGAACATAGAAATATCAGAAGAAATGTAATAGTGTCTTTAATCCAAGGCTCTAGTAGAATCTTTGTTGTCTTTAGTCCTCTCCTTTTCAGAATCTTCTCATGCCCTTAATTTTGTTCTTTTAGGTGAAGAAAAGTGAAGATTGTTTCTAATGTTAAGATCCCATTACTTTACTTTTGTACTTTATTTATTAGGAATTTTCTTGAATGCTGGATTAATGAGAAATATCAAAGAAGTCAATCAAGTTGCCGAGAGTTTGTGTGGATTGAAATGCAAAAATATGGTTTGCCTAATTATTAAAAGTCTTGGTGTTTATTTTTTATTAGTAAAAAAATTCTTCTAAGCCGAAATGACGATCATATCCTACCAAAGAATACAAAAACACTCATTTTAACTTCAAAAATTATCAATGTTAGCTTTGAGAATTGGCATAACTCACCTGTTCAATTAACTTTTTTTGCTAATAAAATTAACACATAGATTTTTGCATTTAGCTCTATTTGTGTGTCTTTGTTTTTGTGTAATGAATTTACTTGAATAGGTTGTCTTCCTGTTGGATCGGGTCAGATTCGGATTTGGTTTCCAATTTATATGCGATAGGTTCAGATCTTCTCAGATTCTAGAAAGCTTGAGTCCATATGATATTTCTTGAATTTGGTTAAATTTAATTTTTTTTTTCCGAATATGGTAAAATACAGGGGTAATAATTCCTTTTTAAAATAAGTTTTTGAGTGTTATATTTTCATTCATCTTGACTCATATGTTTAATTTTTTTTCTTTTCATTATATACTTAATTCTAATTTACGTAAAAAAATTAATTCTTACATATTATAACTGTTTGCTTCAAATACTTCGATAGACCATGTTGTAAAATAATGATGTGTTAGATTAATTCATGTGAAAATAATCGAATCAAATCATTGAATTTTCGTCATAAAAATTCTAATTGAAAGAACTTGATAAGTTTTAGGTGCCATTAATACGGAGGCAAATTCTAAAGTGGTTGTCGGATAATTAATTATCGTGTTTGGGTTCCATGAGGCAGCGTTTGGTCCATCTGTATATTAACCCAATAGCCAATGGGCTAACACTAGTTCCCCACGCCTCCATTAAAGCAAAGGGCTCAAGCCATTAGTTACACGCTAAAGCTACTACCTCTGCAAGTTTGTCAGCCAAACAAGTCATTAATGACTCGAAAGAAAATGAGTACTATTATTGAGTCTTTTAATTTTAGAAAGAAAAAGCGAACACGCCCGACCCCCACAAAATATCTACTAGTATGATTTATATAGAAATGAGTTGGCCTTTTCCATATATTCAAGATAAAATTTGCAAAACCCAATTTTGAATCACCAATTCTCATATAATAAGGAACTGTAAGACCATACTTTGAAAAGAATTAAGTCAAATTCATAATCATAATAAAACATAAGAAATCTAGTATTCCTAGTATTATGCACCCGGTTTTTATTATTATTTTCTTTTTAGTACAAAAGGGTGCCAAAAAAAAAAAAAAAAACTAGCAATTCCATTCCGAAAACGGATCCAATTTTGGGGGATCATCCCAATAGTGCGTTCCTCTTGAATGTCGTGGCTCATTTGCGCATTAGATTTTATGAGTCAACCTGAATGGTTGAAAGTTATAAACAATGGTCTTAGAGCAACTCTAATGATTTAGTTTCGCATTAATGCGAGTTTTCCTCCAATTTAATACTATTATTTAGTAGTAGTTTATTATTGTAAATCTTTGTACTTTGTTAGTTATTGAAATGATTTCTAATGTAATGATTGATAATGAATATATTATTAAAAAAAAAATTCGAATCTGGCCAACTCTCAAATTAAAACGGCCTCAAAGTATTGCAAATTTACCAAGTCAAATTTAAATATAGCATCCAATGAAAAAAAATACAAAATTGTACTTATGATATTACGTATTATACTAATGTAATCCTTATTATACTCTATATTAGAATACAATTAATGTGTTGAATTATCATTTCATACGTTTTCAATAATGCAAATCATAATAATTTGCAAATCAGTTTGATACATTATATAATTTTTTTTTACGAAAGATACATATTTATTGTTTATATTTTAGAATATAAATATAATGGAATGTCATTTACAAGTTACTATAACTAAAATTCTAAAAAACAATGGAATATACTTAGTTTGTCCCTTTAATTATTTTGTCCCTTTGCTTTTTTTTTTCTCTCTCTCTCTATTGTTAAGGTCAATCTCAAGTTCAATGATTCTCACACTAATATATAAACACTCTAGTTTTTTATTTACTAATTATTTTATAATACAATATGGTATGACTATATATTTGAAGTATAATGAAGATATAAAAAGTTTAAAATATCACAACTATAAAAAATACAATATAAAAAGGTAATCAAAAGATTTAGTTTGAGTCTGTCTTTATACAAAAATGAATGAAAATTTACGGATGGGAGAGTATTATTAAGCCGACCAAACCAGCCGGTCATGCACTTCACAAGGGTCACAATTCAGCCATACAACAGGCCCATGGTCAAGCCAAAGTTCCAAGCAGGGGCTGATTCGGGATTTCAGAGTCGAGGGGGTCAAACTTTATTATCAATAAAAAAAATTACACAAGCACATGAAGATAATGTACAATAAAACGTATTTTTGCTATACTATAATTGTACTCGACTTTCTTTAACATCATAAATATCATCTAACATAAAACTAGTATCAAATTTGTTAACAGTTATGTTATCAATATAAATAATCAAATCAACCATTAGCAGAATATAAATTTTACAAATTTTTTATGAACCTATATTTGACTTTATATATTACGTATAATATAAATATAAAACAATAAATAAGCTAATTTCATTGTAAGTTCTATACAACTTACAAATAATTAAATCTTATTTTGTTGTACGAAGTAGAGAAGAAGCAATAAGGACTATGCCAAGTTTGATTTCTAACTAAACAATTACAAAATTTTGTAATTGGGCTTTAAAAGAAACAATTAATTAATCTATATAGATGTACTAAATATATTTAATATGTATGTACCTAAACATTAAAAAAAAAAAAAAAAAAAAAATCTTCCCATCCCCCAAGTGTATACAGTAGAACCGCCCCTGGTTCCAAGCAAGATTTGGAGGGCCTTTTTGGAGTGGATTCTGACCCGGTTTCATTGATCTCGATTTTTAAAAAATGATTTGGATGATTTCAGTGAAATATTTGAAACCTTATTTGGTTAGGTTTTGGATATTGAATTTTGTGGTTCTGAAAAAGTTGAAACCTCACTTTGATTGATTTTGAATGTTGAATTAGGGGGAAAAAGGTATGTGATAGGTATCAAATCAATGTCTTTTTTAGGGAGTTTAGGGGAAAAAAATAGATGTTAGGTGTCAAATCAATGTTTTATAGGTTTCAAAAGTTCGACTGTAAATTTGTAAATTGGTTTGTGATGAATTTCATGTGTCTGGCGAAAATTAATTTTGAAAGGTTTTGGTCCGATCTCGCGAAACCCTCGAGACTTGGTCAAAATCCATCCACATAAGCCAGAGATTTCCCAAGAGGTTTAAAAAGATTTTACACAAGTCTGGAAATTCCTAGTGGAGCATTCTAGATAATTTTTGGAAGTCTAATGTAGAATAATGTGCATAGTTAGGGAATGTTGTAGAATGTGTGTCGAGCATCTTCTTGATAGGAACATTGTAAGAGAGGTTATCTTATTCACTAGATTAGATTAATCTCAACCCAACATTAGGGGTGTTGAGTTGTCTAAATAGGCATAAGCATTTCATTTCTAAATCATCGAACATTCATCAAAGAAAAATCCAAGTAATCATATACCATAAATGGCGATGCATTTCGAGTAACTTTATACAAAATTAAATTCAACACAAACAATCAAGTATGAAAAAATTAGGATTCCAACCAAATCAAGATTAAGTTCGAACGAATAATATGGAATTTGCATATTCCATACTAATCAATGAAAGAATTTTAATGATATAAGTTATGAAAACTAACTGTGTAAAACCAATAAACTTGGTCATACTCAAATTCATTAATGGATGAAATTGTAGAACGTAGACCAACGCTACATGGAACATGGCACCGTTGAACAAAACACAAAATCCACGGTTCACATGTTTCATTCCGCTATCATCAACCTATGGAAGCCGATACTATCGAGTTCCAACATCTTCAATGTTAGTCGTTAACATTTCCAAACTTTTGCGGAGTTGATTAACAAATAACAAGAAGGCATCTCCATCAGTTTCTTTGCGCAAAGCCATTTAAATAATGGATTCATCTTCTTCATTTTGAGGAGTATTTGTATCCACTTCATTAACCAATGCAGTTCTTTCCGGAATACCTCCATTTGTTTTTGTTGTCGTCTTCTAATGTGTGTTGATAGGCTACATTGACACATATGTTATGTTATGCGTATTTTATTAATTGTAAATCGGAGAAAATTCCTCATGTGGTGAAAAATAGTTTTTTTCATCAGGATTAACCTTTTAAAGATATAAAAAAATATGTAACTTCTCATATTGTCATTAATGAGAAAGGGTAAACATGTCAAAATAGATAATTTAAGTCTCTCTTGAAATTCTAAAACGACATGTATTTCAACTTTTTTTTACTAAAACGATATGTATTTTGAAATGGAGGGAATATTATTTGTTGTGTTTTATATATATTGTTGATATTGAACTTCATCACTTTGCTCTACTACTATTGTGTATTATTATGGGTAGGCATGCAGAGGTAAAACGCCTCCGCGTTAATATGTTTTTTTTAGACCGAGTTCCCGATGCATCGTTGTTTTAGGTGTTTCGGATTCCCAAATTTCTTTAGGGTTCAATATCTATTTGCCACGAAGCAATGTGCTTTGTTTCCGAGGGAGATTATGGGCAGCACCAAGTTGCCAATTCATCTCCTTGGGGATGAGAAGGACACCTTTGCCATCATTCCTCTCAATCTTGAGGAAACGGCTAATGTGGGTCCACCTTATTCGCCACAGGGACGAGAAAAACGGAGTCGATGCATCAAAAAGAACTTGCAAGGTATGATGGAGGCGATGACGAGAGCTACGAAAACGGGTTTTTTTAAAAAAAAAAATTACATATCTTATAAAGAGACATAAGATAGTTAAACTAACTTGAAAAGAACAATGACAATGAAGATAAATAAAAAAAACCAACTTGAATTTGAGCCTTGTTATCCTTGGGAACCAATTTCAACCATTTGTACTAGTATTTTATAAGTCGACGTCCTTGTCGCGGGATTAATGGTGGCCGTAGTGTTAATTTGTGAGTTGAAATGTTTGTCTCATTGTTATCTGATTCATGAAAATATCTCATTTTCTGTCTGCATTGATATTGAGTATTGATATTTGCATCTTATTGAGTAAGCAGCTCACCCCTTGCTTATTATTTTTCAGATTTTTAGACAACTCGAGGTTGGAATCTTTGATTTTGGAGGTTATCCAGTGATAGAAACCTACTACTTAATTATGTTTTGCTATTTATTTCTTCGAGTATTAGGTGCTTATGTTTTGAGACTTTTTTTTGGTTAATATTTAAATTTGGTACTTTATTAACTGTTCATGGTGGAAAATCTTAGGTACTTCTAATCAGATACTTCAAACAAATAGTTTTGGCGTTGTTGAGAAATTATTTTTGCTTTCATAATGTTTTTCTGAATTTATTTAAATTTGAAGGCTTCGTGTCGTCATGATCATAGTGACGGCGCATCCATCACACCAATAAATATTATGAAGAAAAGAAATATTTTGGGGCGTGACACTCTTCCTAATTACGATGTTGGGACATTTTTTTTTCATGTTCTTCCTAATCGCTATTTCAGAATAAAAGTTAAAAGAAATTTTATTTTTTTTGTCCTAAAATCCTAATTGTGATTTTGAAACAATTTTTCTTTTTTTAAAAATAAAAGCTGCTTTTCTTAATCGCGATTTCGGAAAAAACATTTTAAAAAAAATTGTCCTAAATTCCTAATTGCCATTTGAATCATTTAAAAAAAAATAAAGTATGTACTTTTTAATCGCGTTTTTGGGACAATATTATTTTCCTGCTTTTCCTAATCATGGTTAGAAAGAGCATTTTTTTTTCTTCCAAAATATATAGCAAATAAGATTTTAGGACAAAAAAATGCAATTAGTAAGCGTAGGAAACAAACATTGTCACAAAATCGTGACTAATAAGAGCGTACATTTTCTTTTTAAAAAATTTATGTTTCCGAAATCGCAATTAGGAATTTGAGAAAAAAAAAGTTGTACCAGAAACACGATTAGAAAGATTAAGAAAAAAAAACTAGTGCGCGACATATGACCCATATTAATTTTTTTCCTTTTTTTTTTTTAAATCAAGGTTAAAAAAATTCAATTAAAATACATAAGTCCGAGAGTGAAGCTCACTCTCTTAATAGGGCCAAAAATGTCCCAAAATTGCTTCTATTTTGTGACTTATGGCAAATTTATCACCGATCATAAGTTATGAGACCCGCTTTACCTTTTTCTCATGTAACTAATGTCACATTTAAGTAGGTATATATAATTACAATCCCATTGCTTTATAATTACATCAAATTGGGTACAAAAATACGGATCAAAGTTATATATTTGTTTCCACTAAACCGAACTTCTTACATGATCATCGAGACAGAAACAAAGTGGTGTGGAATGAAAATTGAAATGGGGATATTACAAATACGCAATACGCACATATATTTGTTTCCAGCCAATATATATGTAAGATAGAACTCCATTATCTTATTTAATTAGTTAATGGCGACAGAACAATCAATAATTAGCTTACTAAAAGCCAAAGCCCAAAACTCATTTTCAGGGATGTCTTCATCAACATACATCAAATTAAACAAATTAATCGTGCGTTTATTCAAATGAAAAAGTGCTTTTTAGTGGAAATTAATTGACACCAATCTGATCAATCAAAGCAGACAAACGATAAACTGCTTTTAATTGCTTATTAATATTTTATTTCTTTTTCATGTATTTCATGGATCCAAAGTATATAGTACTTTATAAAATTAAAGAATATATTAACTAATTTGATGAGATATATATGTTGGGTAATTGATGGTATGATCATGAAGCGTATTACTTTAATTATTCTTTTAAACAATGTGGGTCACATGAATAGGTCCTATTGGACATCACATGATTGAGCCACTTTTTATTCAATCCCTTCTCTGGTTAATTTGTTAGCTTTGTTCACATGATCTACTTATAATAACTTTAGATGTATTAATTCTTAATGTCCGAAATTGATTTGTTATATTAATTGAAGAAATTTTTACTTTTTTTTATTTTTTTTCAATCAGTAGTACGTCTATGCATCGTTCAAATATTAAACTTAAAGCTAAATGCACAAATATTCCGTGTGCTATTTTTAATTGGCAAAAATCCCCTCGTGTTTATTTTTTATCAGCTAAAAGCTCTATTTGAAATTCCTTCATAAATTAATAAAGATAATATTGTTAATTTTAAGTGAACATGAGTGTTATTATCAATTTTTAAAGTTAACAGGAAATTATTGTCAAATATTAGGTGAATATGGTGTTTTCAAATTTTAATGTGGGTATTGTCATTTTCTAAAAAATATGCACAACAGTCTGTGAATGTTTTTTTTAATAATAAAAAATACAGCAAAGGAGAGATTTGATAATAAAAGTAGCTCATTTTTTTTCCTAATTAAGGAAAGCGTAAGAGGTATTTTTGTATTTCACTAATAAAATAAAATTAACAACATTCTCATGAAGTCTGCACATCTGAGTAATGGATAAGCAAACTATAATGAGGCCCATCTATAATGGGCATCTATTTTATCGGGCCCTCTCAACGAAAAAGAATTAACAGCCTTATTTAAATTTGTCAATCGTTTGGATAAGGGAATTATATCCCTAGTCTGGTAATAACATTTCAAGAAAGGACTATGCTAGTATCACAGCCAATTATCACAGCCCAACATCACAGTCCATAACATAAAATTGCAAAAAAAACCCATAATTAATGATCAAACAAAAATAAACCCTATTTATAAAATAATTCATCAATTTCAAACCATATCTACGACTTTTGCCAAGAAAAACTTAAAAATATTATTTTAAAATAAAATCCTAAACCCTAAACCCTAAACCTAAACCCTAAAACCCTAAACCTAAACCCTAAAACCCTAAACCCTAAACCCTAAACCCTAAACTCTAAACTCTAAATCAAACCCTAAATTAAACATTATGTAATAAACTCTAAATTATAGGCATTGCAAGTGCTTTTAAATTATGAGTTTATATTTTTATTGTAATTTTTAAGATATTTTATATACAAATATTGATAAATGATAAATTATCATTTGGAAAGTAATGAATTATTTTTTATATGAGTAATATTGTATAATTTATGTGCTCTTTTGTAATTTTTGAAAGTTGAGTGGGTTGTTAATAGATTAAAAGATTATTTGAAGAAACCTGTTAAACAAGTAATAGGTAACACATTTACCTTCAAAAAAATAAAAAATGGGCTGTACAATGGGCTGTGAAGTTTGAGGCTGTGATATAATAATTTTCCTTCAAGAAATCATTTCTTTTAAATCAGATTCTATTTATGTCAAATAAACGAGTTCTATATCTAACACAATTGTCGATGAGACAGTAACTTGTAGGCTAAAGCTGAGGCTCTCTGACCAAGAGATCATGAGTTCAACTTCCACTAATTAATGTGAGTATTTCTCTAATTTAATACTAATATTTATAATTAGTTTATTTTTGTAGTTTCATAACAATGAAATAGATTCGAATATGTTTTTTAATATAGTAATTGATGTAATGATATTTTTACAATCCAAGGTGGTTGGATCAAGTGATAGCGGCTTGCGAACACCAGAGGCAAAACTCAAATTAGATACCTAGAGGAGGCACCATTATATTCTATGCGTTCATCGGTCCGAGCTATAATTACATAGTTTAATAAATAAATAAAATGATGTATTTACTGTCTAAAAAAATATCCAACACAATTATCATCGTTGAACAAACTTAAATTCAGTCATAATATTCTTATCGGATTCTTAAAATCTCATCCAAATCAGTGGAATTGTCGGATATTAGTCAGATTTTGGATCAAGATTCAGATATCAAAAAATCTATATTCTATAAAATCCCCATCACTATTTACAGGTATTAAAAAATTTAGCTACATTTAACAGGAGTGACGCAACTATATAGGATGGATAGTATATATTTAAATGTTGCTATTTAGGTTTGTATGATCCTTTTATTTTCGGCAGATTAGCATCTCCAACTACATAACGTAAATTTGGTCATGTATATTAAATTACAAATAGTGAATATTGTTTTATATATCCGATTTTAACTACTCATTCCAATGATCATTATTCAAATTTTACATAACCATTATATTTTATTTTTCTTGAACCTAATATATACAAATTGATATATGACATTTTTAATTTTTTTATGAACAACTATATTTCAAATATATAATTTAATTTGTTAATGTGGAGGTTATGTAAAATTTTGCATGGATCAAATTTGCATAACCAACCACGAGTTGCACATTCGTGTAAATTTGCATTAGTCTAGTTGGAACCAAATTTTTGGAGTTAATTATGTAAAATTCCCATTATTGATATCTAACAAGCAAAATACTTGTGGTTGGAGTCCTCACTCATATAATGAAATATGAATTCTCTATAACAAAAAATAAATAAAAGGACAAAATATTTTATGAAAATAACTGTTAGAACAATTTCATAAGATTTATAGTATTGTTGACCCACATAGAATATAGATAAGACACCGTCTTTTTTAGATGAAATTAAAAGACTAATACGTATCCTGATATTTATTTTTGTTTTTGTTTTTGTTTTTTCTATTAAATTGTATATTTACAGCTCAACCTAATAGTGCATTGAGTCCTCTCCAATGTAGTGTCTCAAGTAAAATTTAAATTTGAGTTTCGTCTATGTGATTGTTTTCAAATGTATTCATCTGGTAATTCCAGGCTAATATTTTCAGCGAGGAAAAAATACTTTTGATACCAAACTTTAGTCCAAAAAATACATTTGATATCAAACTTTTTGAAAAAACACATTTCATACCATGATTCACACTTTCTTGACACATTTAGTTTTTCTAATCAATTTTCGAACGGAATTTAGCACGTGCGAGTTAAGTTAACAATGGTGGGTCTTTAAAATATGTGCATGTTTTCCCTCCCATTGTCAACTTAACGGGCATGTGAACGTCACATGATGAATTCCGTCCGAAAATTGACGTCAAAACTAATGGTGTCAAGATGGTGTAAATCATCGTATAAAATGTGTTTTTTTGGAAAAGCTTGGTACCAAATGTATTTTTTGGACTAAAGTTTGATATGAAAAGTATTTTTCCATCTATTTTCAGCACCGAAAAAAAAATGGAAAACAAATTAAAAGTGAAATACCTTTTAGATAAAAGAAGATAGAAGGAATAAGATAAATAAAGCAAACAGGCGTGGCCATTATTTAACTATACTCCATGTGACGCATGATCTATACTAGCAAAAAGGAGGCCAACAAAACAGCCCATTTCAATGAAAATATTAATTAATTTTATATATAAGTCCCACCACTAAACCCTAATCATTTATCCATATATATTTTCCACCGAAAGCATTGCCATTCGACATTCCCACTAAAAAAAGACAACATGCAACCGGAAAACTCGCCGGAAAATTCACCCTTTCATCATTTCTTTGCCGGAAGTGAATTGACACACACTTTTCCGACGATGCATAGTCTTTGTAGTTCTTCTTCGTTTAATTACCCCGTCATGGAGGAGTTGGAATTTACAGAGAAAAAGCAAATTAATGCTTCTGAGAATCACAAAGAAGCTGAGAGAAAGCGTAGAGAAAGAATTAATGCTCATCTTGATAGGCTTAGAGCCCTTCTTCTTTGCAATTCTAAAGTAAGTTAATTACTTTTTAATTTTATATCCATACCTTAGGTTTAATTACGTACGATACTAGGGTTAGGTTTGGAGAGTCCTTTTTTCTTGGTTGTTTAGTATCTGCAATTAGGGGTATTCGAATATCATATATTGTTCAAGATTAGTTTGAATTTTTTGTGGGAGTTTGAAATTGTGTTTGAGATTAGCAAACGAACGAGGTTGGATGAATTATGGGCTTGAGTTGAGTAACGCATAGAATATATATTTTGCCATTTTTTAGTTTATTGAGTCGAATTCGAATCGAACTTTAAAGTAGTTTAAATAAAAATAAATATGATTAAAACTTGTTTGATATGCAGAACGTAAAAAGTCTAAACTTGAATATTACAAAAAAAAAAATTAAGTTGAGTGTATCGAGTAATTCCATTTGTTTTTCAATCTCCTAAAACTTAGCTTTCATATCAAGCTTTCTAACAAAAATGGTTTGCTTTGTCAATTGGAAATATCCAATCTTTGATTATTTGCAATTTGGATTTACGTTAATTCCCTCAAATCGAAGATTTGATGTGGGATTGATGGGATTTTCCATTAATGCATAAAGTCCCAATATTGTTCGGTTTTCAATTTTGGAAAAATCTAACCAAGATAACTTATAGGTCTATATACACTTGACCAATGTTTAATCATATTTTTAAGATTAACATCCATTTCTTACGAGTGAGATTCATGAATACATATAGCATAAGAGTCTATTTGAAAGAATTTTGTCTCGGTTCACGAGTTTTGGTTTTAAAAATACTTACGGTATAAGGGTCTATTTGGAAGAATATAATAAGCTCAGTTTTGTGAATCTGTGAAATCGGATCAAAAATTTTCCAAATAGGCCTAAATATATTGCGTATAACCAGACTTGTTTGTTCTGAAGTTTCATGAATACAATTGAATGCTAGCTTTTATGTTTTCGTACTTCGTTTAGATTATGATATCTTTTGGAGATTCTTTTTCACTTTTGCAAATTCAACTTTAACTTCTCTATAAATATGTAGTTAAAAGCAATGTTATTAAAACCGGACCGGACCGGCCGGTCCGACCGGTTCGACCGCGAACCGGAGGATGGTCCGGTCCGGTTTACCCCCTAAAACCAGTTGACTCAAAACCCAGTTTGAACCGGTTTGGGCCGGTTCAACTCGATTTTGAATTTTTTTTTTTTTTTTTTGTTTTTTTAAATTTTTTTAATGTTAAAAATAAACTAAAAATTCTTGTAGAAGGTGGGATTTGAACACCTAACATCTTGCATGAAAGATAACTTCCTTACCAGTTGAGATATATCATTTTTGTTGAATTTTTAGTACAAAACAAATTTATAAATTACAGAAAACATGTAGCAAAATTTGTTTATAAATTAGATTATGAAAACTCAAATTAATATTTTACACATTATCAATGAAAATTAATACTCAAATAATAATTTTTTATTAAAATTTGTTCTATAAGATATTTCTTTCCAATATTATTTTAGGATAAAGAGTGTTAAATTTTGAAAATCAAATCGATATATTATGCAAGTTTGATTTTGAATATTAGACTTTTATACATAATCATATTTTAAAATTATTAATCTCTTAGTTTGTTGTATTTTTAACTTACACTTTTAAATGTTTATAAAGAAATATAGTCATATTATATATATATGAGCTTACAAATTAGTATCATATTACAATTATGATATAAGTTATGTAACTATGTAAATATTATGTGATTTAATTTAAATATATTCTAAGATTTTATATATTTTTAATCAATTGTAGGATAATGTTTAAATTTTATGAATATTATATATACTTAAAATTAAATATATTTATTATATCATTATGACGTCATCCGGTCCGACCAGCGGTCCGACCGGTTCGACCAGTAAAACCAGTGGCCAGTTGGCTCACCGGTTCACTGTCCGGTCCGGTTCTGAAAACATTGGTTAAAAGCTAAAAGCAAATGTTTCAATTGCAGGTTAATTTTGAAAATTTGTAGAAAAACAAGTTTTTTCGAGAATTAGGGAAAATTCTTACACAGATCGAATTTGGCCGAACCCAAAGTAACTACATGACATGCAAGTGCAATATACTTGATTTGAGATTTGATGTAACTCTTAGGAAAGTGACCAATCACAAAGCAAGTGCAATACACTTGCTAAGTGGTTGGATGGGTTTGGCCAAGTCAAACTTGGATAAGAATTTTTCCGAGAATTGTTAACAAATACATTTTTCTTTTTCCAATTTTGACCTCTTAAATATGGTCAATTCTTCAGTATGTTACCCCAAAATTATAGGGGAGAAAATAAAAGCTAGTACCAAATTTAAAGGAAAAAATGTAAAGAAGAATTCGAGTACATTTAATTATGGTTCACTTTTCACAAAAATTTGCATTTCCAAGCATTCATATATATATATTTACACTACAGACAGACAAAGCTTCATTGTTAGCAAAGGTGGTTCAACGTGTGAGGGACCTAAAACAGCAAACTTCAGAAATTATGATGCAATATCAAACATTAATAATCCCTTCAGAAGCAGATGAAAGTGCAGTGGTTAATGAATTATCTATTAATGGAAAGTCAGTTGTTCGAGCATCACTTTGTTGCGAAGACCGAATCGATCTCATTCCCGACTTGATCGAAATACTAAAGACGTTGCCTTTAAGTCCTTTGAAAGTTGAAATTGCTACTTTGGGCGGGAGAATTCGAAATGTTATGGTCTTGGCATGTGATGATCAGGAAAATCATGAGACGATAGATGAATCTGTTTTGTTGCTTAGAGATTCTTTGAAAAGATTGATTTTAAGGACAAGTTATAATGGGGCTGCGGGAGAAAGGTCCAAAAGGCGAAGAATGTTGGATCATAGTAATATATCATAACGTGCCTAAGATTGAAAAGAAAAGAATATTGTGTCATCAAGAGATGATTTTAGTTTGTTTTTAGGTGTGTTGGGTGTATTTTTGTACAAGGTGGTTATGTTTTTCACTATTTTTTGTTCAACTGTGCCATCAATAACCTAAATTCTTGCAAGTGTTTGTAAAGCATGATCATTCTGTGAATAATTGGGTGATTTGCAACTATTTTTGGATATTGTTTTTCAGCTTTCTTTCTTGTAAAACGATGTTTCAGTGTTTGCAATTTCTCAATAAAAGTTAGAAGCTGTTTTTGTAAAAACATGCATGTCATGGGGTTGGTGACATTTTTGTAAATAAAATAGAAGCAGTTTGTGACATTTATACTTTTCATACTTTCTCGTAATTCCAGCAATACAATCATTCTCTATTTTATGTAATTGAGATTATTTATTTTATTATTCACAATTTTAATTTCATTCTCTTGGGTAATTGCTATAAAAGAAATGTGATATTCATTTTTTTACAACAATTTGTTTATCTTTGTTTCCGTGTCGTCCTCAAGTTAAATTATGTTGAAGATGTGTTTTTTTTTGTTTTTATATTCTTTTATTTTTAGTTTGGCTTTGTTCATTGTTGAAGCTTAATTAATTTTATTTAGGGGTTTTCTTATTTAACTGTAAGCTTCTTTACAAGCTTAGTTAATATTTAGGTGACTTTGTTTGATTCATTATAATCGAATATAAGCTGGTTAATGTTTAATAGTGATCTTTGATTCATTTTATATAACCTTGTTAGTTTTAATCTAATTACTTGTTGAAAGAAGTGTGTCTAAAAAATAGACTTTTTAATAAATTAAACAAAAATGAGTGTATGGCACATGTAAAGTTAAGGTCAAAATGGCCGTTATAATTTTTTTTTTTTTTTTTTTTTTTTTGAGAAATCTAAGAGGGAATTTCATTAATGATCAAAGTCACGAACAATTTTTTGTAGATCATTGAAATGTAAGATACTAAACGTAATACTAGCTAAAACATGAGCAACAAAATTAATTTCCCTAAATACATGGAAACAAGTAAAAGAATCTAAATTTCTAGCTAGTTATTTAATATCATTAAAGATGTGACCGAGATGGTGGAACTCATAATTGAAATTCACATAAAACAAGAAATTGCTATTTTATGCTTTTCAGAGATTATAAACACCTATAAAATTTCTTTGAAGTTGCTTATTGCTTTAATTTGCAAACGATTCCATGCTTTTTTAAAAGCACTTTTTAACTAATGTAAGCAAAACCAGTTGCTTCTCCATTTGAAGAAGTAGTTCCAAACACCTCGTAAGTGTGATATGGATTGAGTGAAATGCAAATATAGCATTTGTATTGTTCCTAATTGGTAGAAGGTTCATTGTGATATGCAACAAAAAAAAAAAAACTTACTACAGTTGGCAATTTTGCTCTATAAGTTATCAAATCTCCATTGTGTATATGCATTCAAAAAACTAATTGAAATAAATCTCAATCGTACCTATCTTGCACCATGTCAAAGTTCATGTGAAATTGGGACATTTTCAGTCCAATTGAGAGAGCAAGTTCCACTCTCGGGCTTATAAAGGTAAATTGAAGACTTTGACCACGATCTAAGACCATCTTCACTGACTTCAGTCCAGCTTCCCCTTCCCCTTCCCATTTTTCACCCCTTCCCCTTTTTTACCCCTTCCCCTTCTTCTTCTCATTTATATAGTCATCTCCAGTGAATCAATCTTCTCATTCCAATTAATTTCAATATTAATTATTCCCCACTCTCACTTAATAATTAAAATTTGAGTTTCTAATAATTAAAATTAAAATTAACCTTTTCAAAATAATACCCAAATTTAAGGATTTTTTAAATAAAAATGTTTTTTTATTAAATAAAATTAAATTAAATTAAATTAAATTTGAGTTTATTATTAAGAGTTACATTTTTAAAAACTAAAATTAACTTTTTCAAAATAATACACAAATTTAAGGATTTTTTTTAAAAATAAAAAGATTTTATATTAAATTAAAACAAAATAAATTAAAATTGAGTTTATTAAATAAGAGTTACATTTTTTAAACTAAAATTAATTTTTTTAAAATAATACAAAAATTAATTAAAATTAAAATTAAATAAGAGTTACATTTTATTTAATAAGATATTTTAAAGGAATTTTTTTTTAAAAAAAATATTTTTATTTAATACAATTTCAAGGAAAAAAAAACGTGAACAACAGGTGGCCGACAAGTAATCCAGCCACCCGCCTCCCCACCCACCTCTCTCCCCTTCCCCCCTCATCAATAGAGATCACTCCATTTTTGCTCTCTGTCACCCACTCCCCCTCACCCTTAAGCATTGGAGATGTCCTAAAAGAAAAAATAATAAGGGCCATTTGTCGTGCACATTATTACCAATGTGAAATTTGATTTTGGCTTTTAGAAAGGATTCAATCATGATTTTGGGACAATTCTTTTTTTCTATTCCTTCTAATGGCAATTTTGAATAAAAAAATTAGAAGAAAAAATCTTCTTTCTTTTTTTCTTTTATCCTAAAATACTAGTTGTGATTTGGAACATAAATTTTTAAAAAAAAGTATGCGTTTCTCAATCCCAATTTTGGGACAATTTTTTCTCTACTTTCTTAATCGCTATTTTGGAAAAAAAAAATGAAATAAATATTTGTTTAATTCTAAAAAATTATCGATTGAAGATTTCGATGGGAAAAAAATTATGAAAAAAAAAAAGAAGATTTCGGATTGAATAGTTCAAATCAATTTTAAAATAAGGAAAACTAAACATACACCGATGACCGATCCACAATTGCACATAGCCCTTTTTGTTGGAGAAAATTGTGCATAAAAATCAAGGGATATTTGTAATATAGGGATACCTAAAATAAATTTACAGAAACACCCTTAAACGGGGTAGAAAGAGTGGGAGTCGGCTGGTGGGAGAGGTAAAGCTGACACAGTCGACAATTGCCGTCACGCGTTGAAGAGGTTGTCGGCTGGGCGTGATGGATGTCTGAACATTTCAAAAGCAATCTTTCTTTCTTTCTTTCTTTCTTTCTCCTCAGAATAATAATCATTACAAGACATATGTCTCATCCACCCTGACACATTTTAATTTGCGTGCACCATTCCCATTATTTTTGTACTCATTCAACAACATGCACTTTGAAAAAATTCTTACATATACCCGAGCTTAGTGGTAGACTTTGTGGTTGTAAATGCACCACATAATACATTTTGATGATGTCATGCTCTCACAATGTATGACGTGATGCACTTACAACCACAAGGTCTATGAAAAGCTCATAGACCAGTTCTATGCAAGAATTTTCTTGCACTTTGTTGACTTCAATGATCAATCATATATGTTGAATAAATATGGGAGATTGTAATCTGCTGGTTTTTTTTTTAATTTAAGGGTATTGAGTTATTTTTTGTATTTCGAGAGGTCAAAGTGTAAATTTTGTATTCTTTCTTTTTTATTTTTACTTTTTTTTTTCTAGACATTGGACAGGGCAATAAGGTCATTTGAGAACATATTGGATTATATGTTCGATGATGACTCAATTTGGCTTGATTTTGATTTCAAATTATTTATTTGAGTGGTTTCGGAATATTTTTTGAAACTCAACTTGCAATGAAACTAGATGTTGGATTTTGTAAGTTCTAAAAATTGAGATATGATTTGAATTAAACTTGGATGGTGAAATTTAAGCTTCAAAAAGATATGGTACGTATCAAATAATTAATTTTGGAATTATCTATTTATTTTATATAAGTTTAATATTTTTTTAAATTTGAATAGATAATCGAAGCATAGGTTTGGCGAAGTTCAAACTCAAATATTAATTGTTTATATTGGTATTGGGCCTGTTGGCCCAATTTCCCAAAGTACAGAACTGGGCCAATGACAATCCAAATGAGGCCATTGGATTAGAGCTGCTCCGTACTGCTTGTGGGCTTGTGGTACACTTCTAGACTGATAGACACCACAGAATCGGCCCATTTTAATACCCATGATGACTAGAATTTAAATATAGCATGGCCCATTAGTTAGAACGTGCCCATTCTAAGAATACATGCACAGTCATAATTCTTATTGGGCCTATCATCGATATGATATATTCAAAAAACTATTAAAGTACTTTATTTTTGGCCAATAAAGAAAGTAGGGTTGTCAATGAGGTGGATTTTAATCCAAATTTGATCCGTTTTTGGTCCGATTTATAATGATTTTTATCAGATTAAAGATTCGATGGGTCTGATCCGATTTAAGAAGATTCAAAATCCGAAATATGTGGAGCGGATATGAATCTAGCCTGATCCGATCCGTTACAGATCAGTATTTGATATATATTATATATTGTTTATATATTATGTGTTTAAACCAAAATAAAAATAAAATTATCTATATTCAAATAAAACCCTTAATTAACTACATTAAAAATAATCTTAAAATGAAATGCATTAGAAATTTTGTTGGACTCACCTAGTAACTAATTAGGTCATATCTACAATATATTAAAATATGTTATTTGATAAGAAAAATCAAAACCCTAACCATTCATCTATTTAGCAGTAGCCATCTTCCCTCTACCTATTCTCCAGTTTTTGTCTTCTCCATTATTTCAATATTGGGTTTTATTATCCTTTGTCACATTTTTCTCTTTTTTTCTGTTTATATTTTGGCTTGTTTCTTTGTTTTAATATTTAATTACAGTTTATATTTGTCCACCATAATCAATCTTCTACCATTTTCAGACAATAATTTCGATGAAATAAGTTAAATGTTATATTTTTATTTCATGATAATGTTTGAAGGTAAATGGAAGAAAACAATAAGTGCTAAATGTACTAAACCAATCTGGATATTTTATTCGGATCTGGGATATCCACCAGATTTGGATTCGGTTGCTAATTTTCAAGATTCGAGTTGATCCGGATGGAAGAAATGGAAATCAAACTTGGATCCGGACTGACCTTGATTCGGTATGAGTCTGACCCATTGACAACCCTAAAAGAAAGAGTTGTTAACGTGTGTTAAATGCCAAATAATATTTTAAGCCAACATTTGTTACTAGAGAAATAAATCGTGTTAAGGTTTGATAATTTAACATAATCGCTATAAGACAGAGGAGCATGTGTGATACGACTCGCAGTATATCATGAATCCGTAAAATACTGATAACTATAACTGCTAGGCCATGCATTTTATAGAAAGATTGAATTAAAGAAAACTATAAAGCATGATCAAATGAAAGAAACTCTTTTGTCATGACATTGAGCAATGTATCCACATACTCAAGACAAGAATCTCAATTAAAGATTGGAAAATTTTGTGAAAACTTTGATTTTTACAACTATTTGATACTATTTAACATCAATACTTTAAACCATAGTTGTAAGATGACAACTAAATTTGCTATGGTATTGGCCCTAAACATACCCATCCATGGGGTATGATAAAAAAAACTACTACTTCCAAACGTAATAGTCTCATCTAAATAAATACCCAATCCCAACAAGTTCATATTTTGAACAACACACATATTTATAATTCATAAATTAACACATACGTCAAAAAGGTACCTGATGATAGAATATCCATAAATAATCAACAATACAAAGACTTTCATCGAAGGCTCCACCATCGCATGGGACAATTGCAAGTGCATTCTCATCCTCCTGCACAAGTGAAACCACTTTGTTACCTTCGTCAAACCGCACATAATTGACAACTTCACGACCTTCATCTACGGACACCACAACCAGCTCGACTTCACTGGAATCTCGAACGTGTATAGGTCATTTTGGACTTCCCCTCAATGAGTCTCGGAAAAGATGCACAACCTTCAGTCTCAAAGATGTGTTTAAGCTTCAAGTGCAGAGGCGCACATTAGTTGCTTGTGATAAGTTAATTCTTTAGAGATGTTAATACTAACATCTGCTATTTTAAAACATGACAAGAACGATTGAAATTGTGATAAGAAATTCAGAATTTGTTTCTTCACTGTTTAACATTAGCATCAACTTTAATATTTTATACAAAAGTTAATGCCATGCAATCTTTGGATGTAATGTATTTTTCTTTTTAAATTTCTTTGTATTCCTTACATGGAATGTGTTGTTTCAATTTTTGATAGAGTGGTTTTCTTAATATGTTCATTCTTAACTTACAAGTTTGGTTCAGACCACCAATTCGTTGAAATATGGTACTTTATGATTAATGCATAACTCATATCATGCAATTGTAAATTAAATAATTAGCGAATGTGACTTTTGTGATATAAAGTGTCTTATAAAAAAAGAGTGTATATACAATTAAACTAGTATGGATACGGCATTTGAACTAGAACTATTGGTTATGGGCTGGTGATTAACTACCATTTGTTTCAATGTATTTTATGTAATTCAGTGTCAATTGAACTCATTTTCTTTTCCCAAGTGTCGTTCTCCAAACTTGTGATTGATGATCATAACAAGGAAACAAAAGGATTAAGATTATATATTCTACGTCTTATCTCTCAATAAAGATTATTTAGTTAGATGCTTTAATTTATAATTTGCTTTAATTTATAATTTTAGTACTCACATCATGTTAACCATTTTGTTTGAATTGTTATTCTCCCGATGTGTACTTAGTGGATTCGGGAAGATAGGGATGCATGTTGTAGAGGAGCTTATTGGTTTCGGTGCTCTTCCCTTAACATTGTTAGGTTCAAATTTATTATATCTTATTTGAAGGAAATATTGAAATCTAAGCTGCTTTGATATATAAAATTTTAATTTTGTGATCTCCATTTGTGTGTAGTTGATAGATTCAAGAGGTTATCTACTAGAAGAAAAATGATTTACTTACTAAACTTTCTGTTTTGAAGACCATTAAAGCTAGGGATGTAAATTTAAGGTTCCACAAAGGTAAAAAAAAGTTGTTTATATCATCATCAACAATGATCTAACGCTGTAAAGGGTATAACTTGTAATTCCTAAACAAAATTAAGGGGGCATTCTTGCAATTTTTTCAAATTTTAGAGGCGTGTAAATTTCAACATTAAATTTCAGATTTGTATTTATTAAAATCATTGAAGACCAATGTCTTGGAGTGGGGTAGGTTTTTTGTTAACTTCATAATGTTTCTATTGCTCTCCAAATTTGGATAATTAAAAATGAGGGTCTTGTATGTATTTATACTTATCACCTCCTCAATTGTACGGTAAAGATCATATTAATCTAACTGTTAAGAATAATTCTCTAGAACGACCCACACATTCTAGAGATGTTCTACACTATGTCCACTATCCTACATTCTTCTAAGGTCTACTACACACTTCCAATGATGATTTTAGAGAGACCTATAATATCCTACAATATGTACATTATTCTACATTCTTCCTCCACCCTATCTCACCATATTTTTGGTTTGTTATTCATCCTCTTATCCCATAATTCTATCTTTCTTATATTTTC
Organism: Penstemon davidsonii; assembly: GCA_034814905.1. NCBI lineage: Eukaryota > Viridiplantae > Streptophyta > Magnoliopsida > Lamiales > Plantaginaceae > Penstemon > Penstemon davidsonii. The sequence goes on along the minus strand of JAYDYQ010002533.1, from coordinate 29,417,648 downwards.
ATTTTAATTTGTTTTGTTTATCCACATACCAATAAGTTCCCATCTAAAAAATTATCATCTTCTGCCATTTAAATTTTAAGTTAATGTAGGCTTTCAGATATACCAACAACTCCGACGAAAATAGTTATAAGATATGGAGGCTGAAGTTTGGTGATATGCTTATTCTTTGAAGGTAACGCATCTGAATTGTACACCCGTATTTTGGATTCAATTTCTACTTTTAGGAATCTGATAGGATTTGGAGCGGATTTAATTCGGGCTCAGTATTGAGACTAAATGTCCCACATTGGTTGAAAACAATAGTTAAGTCCACTTTATAAGGTCTTAGGCAATCCTCACCTTACAAGCTAGCTTTTGAGGTTGAGTTAGACCCAAGCCATGTAAATGGACTTAGCCCAATTCATGTGGTGAATTCTAATATGATCACCACATGGATTGGGCTAAGTCCACATACATGGCTTGGGACTAACTCAACCTCAAAAGCTAGCTTGTAAGGTTGAGTTAGGCCCAATCCATGTAAGTGGACTTAGCCCAATCCATGTGGTGAATTCTAATATTGTATCAGAGCCCAGGTTAAAATGGGCTACCTCCTTCCGTGATGGGCTTCTCCTTGTACGCATGATGGGCTTCAATATCTACCCACACACTTCACCCAGATAACAAAGGCCTGGGTTGTCATTATTCCTCCAGTTATTCAAGGCTTGGAGATTCATTATTCCTCCGGTTAACAAAGGACCGGAGTGTCTTTATTCGTGTGTTGGGACTTCACCCACATGTCGCAAATTCACAAGGTTGGGCTTTCATATGTCACGTATTGGGCTTGTTTCTCCCATACATTCAGCCCGCTCACACGTGAAGGGGGAGTATTGAGACTAAATGTCCCACATTGGTTGAAAACAATAGTTAAGTCCACTTTATAAGGTCTTAGGCAATCCTCACCTTACAAGCTAGCTTTTGAGGTTGAGTTAGACCCAAGCCATGTAAATGGACTTAGCCCAATTCATGTGGTGAATTCTAATACTCAGCAAACAAAAATCAGATTCCAATTTCTATTATTGATGAGTTTTTTAGACAATGTTATTTAGTTTATTTTATTTATATAATTAAATGGATTGTCAATTAAAAATATTATATTTAAGTCAAAAACTACAACAAATTAAGGCTATCGTGACTTGCATTTAGCGTCACTAAATAGTAAGAGACATGTTTATTTCGTTTTTCTGAAAATACTCTAACACTATCTAAAAAGTTAAATAATTATTTTGTTTATTATTAAAAAATTGGTTCATCATATACACAAAAATTGAAAACATCTCAAAAATTTCCAAAATTTCCAAAATTATTTTCAGAAAAAGCTAAACAAACATGCCCTAACTTACATTATGAGGCGCTACTTGTCCATTCTAAAAGATAAGAAATAATGATATACTTAGAAGTACATTTACCAAAATTAAGGAAAATCATGCTTCACATCACATTGCAAAATTAACTTTCTTGTGAATTTAAATCCATGGACCCAGAATGGTCTTACTTACCCCCTTTCAATAGATCTTTGTTAACCAATAAGTGATTGGTCTAGTGGAAGGATCGATGGAATGATCGGACTAGTCCACACAATGTAACGAATTCATGTTCGAATTCCTGTTGGAAAATGTTACCACTTTATGTGTTTGATGCTCTCGAAAGAGATTAAGTTAGGTCTAAGATCTAAGTACCCTTTCTTTTTTTTTGTTTAAAAATGTAGCTTACCTATAACCATAAAATGAACATATATGTATTCATTTAGTAAGCACGGTGATATAATTTATTAGCAAACAGAGGTTGATTTCGGGGAAATTTTCAATGTGGAAGAAAGCCTCAGAACCATAATTAGCTAAATAATAAATATTAATCTTTCTGACAATAGAATGGTCAGACCTTCCCCACCTATTATTCGTAATATCCCTATTCACTAGTTTTAGGTAGGGCAAGAAAGAAAATATTAGTATAAAAAAGGAATAACTTCATTCCACACATATATATAGTATTCAAATATTATCAAAAAAAAAATAAAAAAAAAAATCAACTGTCTAATTGGACAGTTAAATAAACATGAAATTACCTACTTTTGTATATAAGTTTATGTCACTTAATTCACCAAGTTAATTGTCTATACGTGTTCTTAATTAGTTGATTAAAAAGTCTAGGTTTTAATTCGCCAGGGTCGGAATTTTTTAAGTTAGAAACTGCATAGAACTAGGGTCTTGTACTCTTGTACCAAGTTTTTAGTATACGAAAAATCTTTTATATCTACATAAAGGATCTTGTATGAAACTTTCGGTGGCTCGTCATGAGAAAAATCTTTTAGGCTAGAATATGATAGAGCCGTGTGTATGAGATTTACGGTGCAGACTCATCATAGGAAGGTTATGGATTAGATATGTGTTGATGAAGAATTTTGAACCCCAGAAATTATTTAGTGCAACCGATGCACCACGTTATCAATTACACATGGTGCATTCGATCAATGTAATTTTCACATATGGAGTGAGAATCTACTTCATCAATGTTTTGGTCAGTGTAAACACATTTTTAGAGAACATGGTCAGAATATGGATATTGTGTATTATCACTTCATATGTGAGAATTGCATTGATCGGCTGCACCACGTATATTTGATGACGCGATACATCTATTGCACTAAATAATTTCTCACTATTTAGACTTTTTGGTTCTTCATTTTTCTAAATTAAAACCCGCCCCGGCTCGCGTCATTCCAACAATAGGGAGTATAGTCATTTCAAAAGAATGTTATTACTCATCTATTACTTAATTACTTTTGTATTTAATTTAAAAAAGGTGATAGAACGATTTTATTATTAAATGCACCATATCTATACATGTAAAAGATGTTGAATGTTCATATTGGAATGATTAAGTACCAATTTTTTCTTACTTTTTTAGGTCAATTGTTAATTATGTCATCGCATAAACTACCATTATTACTTGGTAAACAGAAGACCTTTTCTTTTCCCCATAATTATGATACTTTTTTAGGCTAATCGCTGGTTAAGGTTAATACTCTCACCAAGTGATGATTGGGTCCACCATTTAAGCTTCCGGAATATTGAAAAATATGTAGATTTGTTCTTACATCTTGCAATTTGATTTTTAATTTGTTGGAGCTCTATAAAGTCAAAATACTGATCTGATCATTCAAGGGTTTGAGGAATATGCCTGTAAATATAATTGTTGTTGTGGAAAAACTAGATCCCATATTTGAACGATGAAATATTAAATTTACACTTCCACAATTTTAGACCACGTTACATATTATTTAACATTTAGGTTGATTTTATTATTGAACTTATAATTATGTTGAAACTTATCATTTAAATTAAGCTAATTAAATTTGAATGTTTTAATTTAGCGGAATTCAATTTGGGTTTGAATCGAAATTTAAAAACTATTAAATAATATATTTAACAATAAGTAAGGATAATCTCTTAATTAATCAAAAAGGAAAATCGGTTCTAGCTAGAATTAATACATATGTAGTATACACATATTCATAATCGCAATTGACTTACTATATATAGCAATTGGATTCTCAACAATATATCAAAACATGTTTGCAGACATTGATTAAAGAAATTCTTTGTAGTGGCTTAGGGAAAAAATATGCAACCCATGTATTTGCATGTTCATGTCCAATCTCTCAACCAACCTTTTTTTTTTTTTTTGATAAATATTTCTCAACCAACTATAAATATTTTAAGTGAATGATTGTGAGAGTATATATGCTAATACGTTTTAAATTAGCTTTATTCCTCAATAAACAGATGGAGGAGATGAGGGTATCAAAGAATAAGAATTTATTTCTTTTGTGCAAGACAAAAGGCTCCACTATTGCCAAGAAAAGGTGACAAAGAAGTGGAGTTCCTTTTTACATTACATATACATATAGAAGTTTTTTTTTTTCACATTTCGATCTATATATACATGCAAATATGTGTGTCTATATAGTAAGCAATAATTGTCATTCAAATATGTGCAATTATTGGATGAAAAATAATTTTGCTAATTGTTTGGTTAAAAAACCTTATCCCGACTATAGTACGTTGGTTCACATTTTACCCCCTCCAAGTGTCCCATTGCATTACTTTAACACTAGCTCTTCAATTAACACACATGCATACACAAATAATTAACACCTTTTGTCATTATTTTTTTTTATCTCTTTGTATGGTTGATCTTATTAGTTTATCAAGAACATCTTCTATATTGGTAATAAAATTAAGAAATTTGTAATGAAATTAAGGAGATATATTAAAAATATCACATGAGTAGCATCCTAAAAATTAGTGGCTTCACACATAATACAATACTCCCTATACTCCATTAGCTACAGTGCAGAGTCAAACTTTTCAATTTCATAAGTAACTTTTCAAGTTGAATTTGTTACATTTATTGTGTTTTAAACCTTCTAAATAATAATATATTTGTTTTTATATGATATTGTCAAATTATTATTGAAAAAAAGTAGTTATATTATTTATTATAATTTTTTATAATTTAGTCAAGTTGACAAGTTGACTCGTCAACTGTACAAATCAGAAAAAAATATAGGATGGATCAGGTACTATTAAATTTATTCTTGTGATCAATGTATTTATTGAAATTCTTTTACTTTTTATTTTGATAATCATTTTAAATTATTTTACTATCTACAAAGAAAAAGTTACCTCTTGAACAAAACTTACCTGATCTTTCTCCCTCATGTTGTCGTAAAAAAAAAGGTTGTCGACAAAATAATGCAATAAATAGTTGAAGGGGAGTAGAGTGAGAACAATACTTGAAGGGGGTAACTGGATGGATGATCTTGGGTTTGACAAGGAATTTGAAATGAATGAATAATTTGGAGCGTAATACAAAAACACCTCCTATACTTTGTTTAACTCCTAAAAAAGTTCATGTGTTATTTTAATTCCCAAAAACTCTCATGTGTTTGGTTTTAATTACCACATTCGACCCAAGTAGAATTTAAGTTTTGACTTTTGGCAGAATGACAAAATTACCCCTATGTATTAGTTTCTTTTTATTCATTTTGAAAACCCAACTCCCAAGTATATATACTACTTGGATCGAGTGTGGTAATTAAAACAAAAAATATGGGGATTTTTTGGAGTTAAAATAACACAGGGTCGCTGTCGAGGGCAAAATTATCATATGAAAAGAAAAATGTGAACAAATACTTGAAATTTTCGACTTGAGAGCATAGGGGGTTTTTTAGAGTTAAAATAACACAGGGATTTTTTTTAGAGTTAGACAAAGCATAGGGGTGTTTTTATCTTTCGCTCAATAATTTGAAATCCACATCTCTATTAAATTGGTAAGTGTTCAAAGTAGTCAATTAAATCCATAAACGTAATATTTGGAGATCTCCATCCCTAATGATTATAATTTGCTAACTTAAATATTTATTTCTCGAAATGGAAAATGTTTGATAATTTTAATTCGATCATTATAACTGAATTACTGAAAATTATGGATCATGAGAGGAAACATTAATATACAGTAATTCATTATATATATATATATATATATACTATACGGGTGTAGTTGACAGTTGCAAATAGTTGGGAAATTAGGAGTTCTTTATAAAATCGTTGAATATGTCGAGGTATAATATAATGTTGCAGTTATTGGCATCAAACGCAATTACATATAAAATTCAGCATCATATTATCTTAAGTATATTTAAATTGTATTTAGAAATTGATCTAACATGAAGAACACATATATCGCCAGTCACCTACTTCACAATATTTTATTAGCTATATAGTAGTCAAGAAAATTGTAAAATGGACTTTAAAATTATATATTGCTTTCGCGAATCAAATTTTATTCCTATTTATTGTAGTCAAGCTTCTTAATTTAATCCAGCTATGCTTAATACGAGAAAAAAGCTCAATCTGCATGTGCATGATGGTCAAAATTGAAATTTGTGTCATTTGACTATTGCCAAGTACACATACTAGCTACTAAACATTGAGAAAATTATATAAATTAAGTATTTTTTTTACAATAATGACTTAGTAAGTTTTAACTAGTTGTTGTCATTTTCTTCCTTAATAATTGCAATTTTTATACTATAAGTCGCCGAATAATTATAAGTTTGACACGTTCGCCAAGTCTTGATAAAAGGGTGCATGCAATAGTTAGCGCCTATTAATTGTTTCATTTTTTAGATAACATTTTAGTGAGTCCTCTCTAAAATATCAAACCAACTAGTTTTTTACTTTGTGGAAAAAGTTTATCATACAAATTATTTTCTCAATTCAAAAAATGGTTTTTTCGTAAAAATTTCTCTTTTATTTCTAGATAAACATAAACACTTTGATTTGACATAACGTGTCTTATCTCTCATTCTATTTCTCTTTTTTCCATACTTAAAAAGAAAAAAAAGTACTATATTCTGAAAAATAAAAAAACTTATCTTTAAAAATTCAGAAAAAGTTACTTTTTTTTTAAATACACAATAGGCGAGAAGATCTCAAAACTTCTCCAATATGTGAAAGTACTCTGATAAAAAGAATAAAAAAATATAAAAAAAGGAAGCAAAAAAGCATTGAACTTCTCAAATTAAAAAACGCAACATTTTTATTATTAGAACGTTGATGAATCATGAATGTGTCAAATTTGCAATTATTTGTCAAAATTATTGCTGTTAGAGCAGACTCCCTCAAATTTTATATAAAGAGAATGATTGAAATCTATAATTTCTTTTGGTTATGATTCAATATTATAGTTCGTTAAGTTTAACATCAATTGTGATAGAGCGTTATTGACTAAAAAAAGAGTATTTTTTTTTAGTTCGTTAAGTTTAACATCAATTGTACACGATAGTCGATAATTAATTATTGACTAGGAAACAGTTATATTTATTTATTTTATCAAAAGATATTTTATTTTATCGTGATTTTCGTTTATGAGAATATACTAACTGAAAGCTAGAAAACTTGAAGTTTGTTTGTCTCGCATTTCTGAAAGTTGCTTCAAAAATAAATTGAGCTTTTAAAAAAAATTGATTTTCGTAATGTTGTTGATTTGTGATTTTTTAGATGAAATAAATAGTAGGTATATACTTTAGAAATGAGTAGCTTTTTTTCAGAGATTACGGAAAGAAGATAAATAGTATAAAAAATAAATTATTTTATGTCAAATCAAAGTAGTATAAGAAATAAATAGTACTCCGTAGAAGAGATCATGTTTGTTTATTATATAAGATAAGTTACTTTTTATGTCAAATATTCAAAGTAGAGTTTGGATGAGATTTTTTCGAAAAGCAAAATATGATGAATTTATTTTCAAAATAGAAAACATGGTTTGTTTGGCTAATTTTGAGCACCGAGATGCTCTCTGAAAAATGAGACAAAAAGGCCTTCAATATTTTTTTTGATGGATCAGGCCCTCGATATCTAAACATAGATGTTGAATATCGTACAATTATGTGATATTCAACTAAAGTTTACAAAAGTTACTTTTTTTTATTAAAAGAAACAAAGTAGTATTTAAGATTCTCTTCATCAATTTATTCAAACTTCATTTTTATCTTTTTCATTACTTACATTCAATATTGATGACATAAGGAAGAAATGAAAGTAGCTAACCCTTTTTAGATATGATTAATTTTGTGATTGAAAGTAGCTATACCTGCTTATGAAGGCAACAATGCTGCAACACAAGGCGCCTCTTTCTCTTTCAAAATTATTTAATTAATCAGCATTATATCATCTGATGACTTTAGAAAAATTTATCCAAGTAGATTCAAAGAAAAGGGATTATCTAGAAAGCGAAGTACCTATGGCATTTGATCAATGGATTATAATCTTGGGTACTCATCTAAATATATATTTTAATTGCCTCATGCATCCTTAATCATTTTTGCATTCATTGAATTAAAAACTAAAAAGTCAATTGTCTAAGTTATTGAGTTTTTTCAAGAGCCAACTTGAATGTCACACAAAACTTATAAAAGCACACTACCCCCCTAGATTTGAAAACCTAATTCAAAATGACCCCTCAACCGATTCTTTGAAATATGTCATGCAATCATCCTTTTTTTTTTTTTGATAAAACTTATAATAGCACACTACCCCCCTAGATTTGAAAACCTAATTCAAAATGACCCCTCAACCGATTCTTTGAAATATGTCATGCAATCATCCTTTTTTTTTTATTGATAACATTTGTAATGCAATCATCCTGCTTATGGGTAGAATAGTCATTATTTTGATCTTTATAAGTTTATTTTTTCTTTCAAGCCAGAAAAGATTAAAGATAAAACAAATTTTTTATTTTCTGTGGATTTAATTGATCACGTCATTTTTTGTACTTAGTGAAATTGCACTTTTAGTCTAGGGATTAATGCATTTTTGGTGCCAAAACTATAGCCCACTGGCGTTTCTATCCCGTAACTTTTCGGGCTGGCACATTTGGTGCCACAACTTCAATCGGTGGCAATTTTGGTGCCAATTGAGGCCCAATTTCAAAATTGGCCTGAAATTCCCCCATATGCGGGCCTTGTGATTTAGTAATATATCAAAATTGACCATTCAACGTCTTTTTCAATAAAAAAAAAAAACCAAAATTTAAAATCCTAACTTTTCCTATAAAATTCACCAAACATTCGCCAAATTAAATTATTACCCGCTTTTTTATTCTTCCCCAAATAAAAATATCCAAGTAGCCTAGTTCTTGATGGGTGGAATTTTTTTTTCATGAAAAAGGTATTGAATGATCAAAATCCTCAATTTTCATGTCACATGGCCCGTACGTGGAGGAATTTCGGGCCAATTTCAAAATTGGGTCTCAATTGGCACCAAAATTGCCACTGATGTTGAAGTTGTGGTACTAAATGTAGCAGCCCGAAAAGTTACAGGGTAAAAATGCCAGTGGGCTATAGTTGTGGCACTAAAAATGCAATAATCCCTTTAGTCTAATACTTTATGCTTTTGGTCCATATTATAGCATTTGCTTAGCACCTTTTGTCTCAGTTTTGTACTTTTTGTTTCAAAATTAATTGAAATGAAATGACGTGACAAAAAATATAAAATAATTAAAACATTAGAAGAAAAAAGAACAATTTTGTAACATGTTGAAAACAATCTACTGCTGCTGAGAATTCAATTCTTTGGGACTAATTTTTTTTCTTCCCGAAAAGTATACTTTAAGAACTAATGTTTTCAATTGGAGACAAATGGATAAGTTAATTTACTAAAGTCGAGTATGACACAAACATCCCTGCTCGGGCAGCGACAACATCCCATACTTTCCTTTTCATTCATGGCACAAGTGCATGTTTGTCTTGGCCGAGTCAGTTATCTTGTTTTGTATACTTGTTTTTTATGACACAAATATCGTAGATTGTTTTTTAGTATAGTCATAATTGAAAATTCATGGAAATCAACTTATTTCCTTATAAATAAAATAAATCTACAAAAAAATATGGATTTCCTCCAAAGAATATATATGAAAGTAGAAAGAATTGCTTGTGAAAGTCATGACCAAATATAAAAGAAGCTTGTGAAAGCTTAGGGAGCTAAACAATGTAGTAGTTATAACTTAAAGGGGTTAACAAAGAAATCTGAAATTTCGGGGAATGATGTGCAATTACATGTTCAAACTAATATTTCGCCCAAATTATACTAATAAAATGTACTATAAAGCTTTGAATTTAGCTTTTTTGGAAATCCAAAAATTCAAAGTTCAAAAAAGCCAGTCAAAGCTCAAACTACAGACAAATTAATAATTATGTATATGGTTAGTTAGCTTAGTTGTATGCAGATAGATGTTTACACCTGAAAATACTATACAAATTGAACTCAATAAGGACAGGCTGGAATGATCTAAACCTAAGCCCCACCATCATTATTATCAATTAATAATAGGCCCTCTAAAATTGATTTATTATTCATCAAACCACCCAAAAAATAAAAAATGAGAAAAAGTATATATAACTTTACTATGATTTTCTTACGAAGCCTAATATAGTTTTTCAATCTTATTTGATATGTAAGCGAATCAAGTCTAACCAATTTAACTAAAATAATTTGATATTTTTATATATATAATTCATCATTTTTTAATTTATATAATTAAATGATATTATGTCTAGTTTTATTGGTATTTTGAAGATTATATTTAGAAATAACAAAAACAAAAGATTTTTTGTAAAATCTTAGAAAAATATATGAAGTGAATGGATTTAGTTTTAGAAAATTGACAAAGGGGGTATAGTGTGATAATGATGGTTTTTCCAAGAAACAAACGTCATAGACTTTTTTCTTTTTAGAAAAAGTGGACTGATAATTCTAGAAGTCTAATCGATGGGGTGTAATATCTGAAAACACAATAATAATAAGTGTTTTTAAAAAAAAAATGTTTTCCAAAATAAATTAATGCATTTTTGTTTAGTCTTCAGAAAACCCTGATTATTTTAAGGAAAACTCAAACAAACAAAACCCTAGTTTTTTTTTTTTTTTTTTTTTAGTAAACAAGACCCTAGTTTTATAATTGAATTATACATTGAATACTTTGATCATTTAACCTATGAGTGGTGTTTCAAAAAAAGAAAACCTATGAGTGGGAAAATGATTAAATGAAAAAGAAAAGTTAGAAAAAGCAGAGGAAGAAAAGAGGTTGGGTTCTTTCCTTTTACCCCTTCACTACTTCCTCTTTTCCTTGTGGCCTCTGCTAAGAATCTCTTTCTCACTTTTTCCCAGTCCCATTCTTTACCTTCTTGTTCTTGGCATATATTTATCTTTCTTTTCTAAGTTCTCTGTTCCCTCATTCCTGATTTGAGTTCATTCCAAACCTCTTATTTCCACACATTTCTTCAGCTGAAATCAGTTGCTCATTTCCATTTTTTTGTAAATCTTTTTGGCATTGATCAATTTAACCAAAAAAAAAAAAAGTCTAATCCCTTTCCATTTCCCTTCTACAAAGATTTTTTTTTTCTTTTTCCATTTCTGGATTTGTCTTAGAATTTCAATTTCCCTGGTAAATTCTCTTGCTTTCCTTTCTGGGTTCTACTAATCAAGATTAAAAATTCAATCTTTCCTGAGTTTTTGTAGTTTTTATAAAGTATTGTGTATGAGCTACTCTTGATTATACTTCTTCTCGACCACTGCAATTCTTTACCTTTTCAAATGGTTTGAAGTTACTCTGTTGTCTTGATAAGAAGTTATTGGTTTTCTTCTTATCTAACTGAATCTTCTGAGTATAGGATTCTTGATTCAATGGGACTTTGTCATGGAAAACCCATTGAACCCCCAAAAAATCTCTCTGAAAATTCAGTAATCCCAAGTGAAAACAATGAACCTACTACTGTCAATTATTCAACTGGGAAAACACCAAAATTTCCATTTTACAGCCCAAGCCCATTGTCTAGTGCATTCAAGAACTCCCCTGCTAATTCCAGCAGTGTCCCTTCAACTCCTCTTCGATTTCTTAAAAGACCATTCCCACCACCATCACCAGCTAAGCATATAAAGGCCTTGCTTGCAAGGAGACATGGTTCAGTAAAGCCAAATGAGGCAACCATACCTGAAGGGAGTGAGTGTGAGATTATTGGGTTAGATAAGAATTTTGGGTTTTCTAAGCATTTCAATAGCCACTTTGAATTAGGGGAAGAGGTGGGTAGGGGGCATTTTGGGTACACTTGTTCAGCTAAAGGGAAAAAGGGAAGCTTGAAAGGTCAAGATGTTGCTGTTAAAGTTATCCCAAAATCAAAGGTCTGGATTATTATTGGTAGAAATTCATTTTTTGTATTGGGATTTGCTTTTTGTGAATTGCCTCTGTTATTTTAACATTGGTTGATGTTTTTGTGTTGATTTAAGTTTTTGTTTGTTATTATTACATTTTTGGTTTGTTGATATTGATTTGTTTGTTGCTATCCTTGGAACTTTTTAAAATGTTTATTGTGTAGATGATAATGGCTTTTGAGACTAGAAGCTTTATGCAATAAATTTATAGGATTTTGCGTGCAATTAGCTTATAAATGGTTTATGCTTTAGAGCTATTTGGGTATTCTTGGTCGGTATTACTAACTTTGTGAATGTTGATCATCATGAGAAATTGAAGTTGATAAATATGAATTATTGATGAAATCTTGTGAGATTTTTTCACTATGTAAGAATGTCTGGCCAGGTGGACTTTTACCATTTTTAATGTGGTTTTTTTTAAGTCTATGCTCAACTTGTAGATTTTGATTTCTAAATTATAATTCGTGCGTATGTTCATTTTCATTTGTGGTTGCTCTTCTAACTAGAAGGTGGTCATGGACTAATTCTTATGAGTTTTCAAATGTCTAAGTAAAGATCTTTTTCACGTTATGTGATTATAATCTTATCAATTTTTTTGTAGATGACTACGGCAATTTCCATAGAGGACGTCAGGAGAGAAGTGAAGATGCTACGTGCTCTATCAGGACACAAGAACTTAGTGCAATTCTATGATGCCTGTGAAGATGAAGAAAATGTCTATGTAGTGATGGAGTAAGTTATCTATTTTTTTCAATTTATTATTTTAGATTTTCTGGTTTAGTGTTGATTGTGCTAATTAAAAGTTTGAAGTTGTGACTCTCACCTCCTAAATTTTTTCCCCATTTGCCAGGTTATGCAAAGGAGGAGAATTACTGGATCGAATACTTTCTAGGTAAGCTTAGGCTATGTTTGGTTCTTAAATTTGAGGAAAGCACTAAAGAAAATGTTTTTCTTGCATCAAATGAAATAAAAGTTGGCTTAATTCTTTTGTTCATTTTCATTTTCCTTACGTTTTTAATTTTCTTTTTGTTTACTCTATAGGGGTGGCAAGTATTCAGAAGAAGATGCCAAAATTGTAATGGTTCAAATTCTAAGTGTGGTTGCGTATTGTCATCTCCAAGGTGTGGTCCACCGTGACCTAAAACCCGAGGTACATTCATTCATATCCACAACTATGATTCTTTTATTACGTGAACTCTAATAAATTGATACTTATCGTCTTATGGTATGACTCATACTTGAAGTAATGTTAGATTCTTGGACTGGTTCATTTAGAGTATCGTTGTTTGTAGTGGTTCTTGATTTATGAATCATGCAATACATATTATTTTTTCCATTTTTAGGTAACAAAAATATAACAGATGTGGGTAGATATCGTGTAACTAAATGCGTCCTAATATGTGACAATAAATTGACATAAATTTCTTACATTGCCTCAGAATTTTCTTTATACATCAAAAGATGACAATTCTCCTTTGAGAGCTATCGACTTCGGACTCTCTGATTATGTAAAGCCAGGTATTGTTTATCCCTAAACACTTATTGTTTATCCCTAAACACTTATTGTTTACCCCTAAGCACTTATTGTTTATTTATCATTATTACCACCTAGTAGAGTTTAATAATGAGTCGATATTTTGGCAGATGAAAGGCTGAATGATATTGTTGGAAGTGCTTATTATGTGGCACCCGAAGTTTTGCATAGATCATATGGAACCGAGGCTGATATGTGGAGTATTGGTGTTATTGCATATATTCTTCTTTGTGGAAGCAGACCTTTTTGGTCGAGGACCGAATCCGGAATCTTCCGAGCTGTCTTAAAGGCTGACCCAAGCTTTGACGAAGCTCCATGGCCTTCCTTGTCTTCTGATGCCGTAGATTTTGTGAAGAGGTTACTGAACAAGGATTACCGTAAACGGCTAACAGCAGCTCAGGCTCTTAGTAAGTAGTCTAAATTTGTAAGAAAAGAAAAAGAAAAAAAGAGAGTAAATTACACAAACTACCCCCCGAGTTATGGTTAAATTACAGGGTGACCCCATTGTGTTTGGGTAATTACATAAATTTACCCCTAAATCTGACGTCAGTTAAAAACCCCTTATTGTTTAGCTGAAAGTACATAAATGCACGTGTTCTTCTTTATGTAAGTTCATCTGTGTATAACGATTACCCCCTAAGGTTTGTGTTATGCTGCACAAAGACATTGACCGAGGGTATTTATGTAAAATCAATTGAAATATGCATGACGTCATCAATTTCTGCTAGGAGTTAAATATTGTTGAAAAATAAGAGTAAATTACAGAGACTATCATCGAGGTATGATTAAATTACAGAGAGGCAATATCATTTTTGGGAAGTTACATAAATTACCCTAAATCTAACATTTGTTAAAAATTTCTTATGGTTTATCTGAAAGTACATGAAGGCCCTTATTCTTCTTTATGAAAGTACACCCACCTATTACATTTACAGTCATACAACTACACATTAGTTACTAAGATACCCTTGCATGAGAAAGCAAATATCAATTACCCCCTAATGTTTATGTTATGCTACAAAGGTATTTCCACAACACTGATTGAGGGTATCTTGTAAAATAAATTTAAATTTTGGTGAAGTATCAAGCCCCATCAGGAGTCAATGCTGTCGAGTATAAATGTAGAGAATTGCATAGTTCGAGGATAGTTGGTGTAAGTTTCAATAGATGAAGGAGTCTCCTTGTAACTTGACCATACATCAGGGTTGTTTGTGTAATTTGTCCTAAAAATTGGAAATAAAGTATTATCTGGAAAATGGAAAGGCCTAAAGGCATTTCAAATTAATTTTCCAAGAGAAAATAGAAATGTTTGTGTTTGTTAGTATAATTCTAACGCAGTTGTTATGTCTAGGCCACCCATGGCTGGCTGGGCACCACGATGTGAAGATTCCTATGGATATGATAACATTTAAGCTCATAAAAGCTTATATATGTTCTTCTCCTCTAAGAAAGGCCGCTTTAGGGGTACGTTTATTTCGTCTATTGAAAGAAACTTCTTTTAATGATTACTTCTATTTTGAAATGTTTTCCAATTAATGTTATGTTTTTTAACATTTCAACAGGCTCTCGCAAAAACATTGACAATATCACAGTTGGCGTATCTTCGAGAACAGTTCACATTCTTAGGCCCAAATAAAAGTGGATTTATTTCCATTCAGAATTTTAAATCCGTCAGCTTTCTCTCTCTCTCTCTCTCTTATATATATTTGTATTATGTTATGTTTTCGTTCATCTTACGTTGCCTACTTGATTACTTTGTCTGCAGGCTCTGTCAAAGAACGCCACTGATGCAATGAAGGATTCGCGGGTTTTAGAATATGTCAATGTGGTAAAAATTTCAGTAAATCGACATCATTACTTGATATTGCTACAATGTAACTGATGAAAATTCTAATTTGGCTTTTTACATGCAACGTAGGTGAGTTGTCTTCAGTACAGAAAAATGGATTTCGAAGAGTTTTGTGGTGCAGCAATAAGTGTGTATCAGCTTGAAGGAATGGAAAGTTGGGAGCAGCATGCACGACTTGCATATGATTTTTTCGAGAAAGATGGAAATAGGCCCATTATGATCGAGGAACTTGCCTCTGTATGCTCACCTCTCTCTCTCTCTCTCTCTCTCTCTCTCTCTCTCTCTCTATATATATATATATATATATATATATATATATATATATATATATATATATATATATATATATATATATATATATATGTGTATATATATGTATAAATTTGTTCGAATGCAAAAATACTCCCTGCACTTTGCCTTGTTGGCAAAAGAATACCTGTGTTATTTTATTAGCAACCCCCGCCCCCTTCTGTTTCTATTAGCAAAAAACCCATTAGGCAAAGCGTAGGGGGTTTTCTGCATTTCACTCAAGAAATCTCTAACCTTAATCTGATTTTCGAACAGGAGCTTGGACTTAGTCCATCGGTTCCAGTACACATAGTTTTGCAAGATTGGATAAGACATTCAGATGGGAAGCTCAGTTTCTTGGGATTTGTTCGACTTCTGCACGGAGTTTCTTCCCGAGCATTTCAGAAGGTGTGACGCAATCGTCCTTGGATTTCTTCATCCTTCTAGAAAATCATTTTTTGCGCGATGAAATGGCACCCACAAGAAGTATGAAGTACGTGTTAAATTTCACAGAAGTTTGATGGATATTGAAGCCATAATCAACTTGTTCTTAATGTAGAGGAATGTACAGATGAGAGAAGATTATATAAATGTATTTAGGACTAGAAAAAACAGCTCAAAGCTGAGTTAATTTTGTGTCTTTTGGTGTATCTATTGTCTACAATTTGCACTTTGTTTCTTGGTAAGGCATAATTGTTAAGGCCATCTCCAGCCGATCTGGGCAATAGTCCCCTCATGCCTGCCTGCCTGCTTGCCTGTCTGTCTGCCTGCCTGCCTTGCCAAATCAGTCATCTCCAACCGAACCAACTATTCAAAACATTTATTTCAATCTCAAACTTTCCCCACTCTCACTTAACAACAACAACAACAATAATAATAATAAGGCATTCATAAAAATAAAAACGAGTAAATATAATTAAAGAAAAACATCAACAATTATTATTAATGCACTTGGAGTGAAAAGAAAAACAATTATTACACATTAAAACATTGTATCTTTCAAAATTATGGTTAAGTTTTTTTTTTTTAATAAGTGTTAAAAAGTGTTAAAAAGTTTTTATATAAGTGTTAAAAAGTTTTTATATATTAAACCATAATTAATAAGTGTTAAAAAGTTTTTATATATTAAACATGACCAAATTTATATCGACATTTTAATGTTTTGAAAATCTATCCGATAGTACCAAATTTGCATTTCATAGGAGTTTTTTTTTTTTTTAAATAATTAAAGCATTATTTAAATTGCCAAATATTAAATACATTTATGTTCTAGAAATATTTCATGCTTTTCCTTTTCCTTTTCCTTTTCCTTTTCCTTTTCCTTCTTCTCCTTCTTCCTCTCGTATGTTATGTTTGTTTAAAATTGCTGATTCCTTCTTCTCCTTCTTCCTAGCAGCTGCCAAATTGCAAAAAAAAAAAAAAAAAAAATTAATATAGAGGGCAGCGCGTCATTGAGCAGGCAGGCATCTTCCCCCGGATGCCTGCTTGCCCTCCGGGGGGGAGATCAATCTCCAGCCGATCCGGGGGCTGTTGCTTGCCTCCCCGGATCGGCTGGAGATGGCCTAAGAGTTTTGATATGTCTATGTACATTGAGCTTCTTGCAGTTTTTTATAGTTCCATTCAATCAATGTAAACATTCTTTTTTTTTTCTTTTTTTCTTTTTTTCTTCTTTTCTTTTTTTCTTTTTCTATCAACTATGTAAAGGTAATGAAGAACTACAGGAGAAGTTATTAATAATTTGAATAATAAAAACAGACGGCCGAGTGTTTGATTGAATGGATGAAGCTATGATTGAGCAAAATTCATTCATTTGTATGTGTTGTAATTTGTATTATAACCAAGTATGCTAGATCTCACATCACATGAATAAAAGAACTTCGTAGTTTTCAAATATATCTGACAAATAAAATTATCCAAAATTTATACTGCAAATCACTCAGTCAAATATGCTAAGTTGCTAACCAAAAAACCACATCTTTAGTACCATAAAATGTTACAAGAAAATAAAGCGAAATGCATTTTTACTGATGCATGATCTGATTTTTGGCACTTAAGGTTTCGGTTTCACCAAAGATACTACTATATAGAACCTATTTTATAGGACTAAAAGTGTGATTTTTTTTAAAGAATGAAGGATCAAAGTGCAATTATGTAAAGTATGAGATCAAAATTATAAAATATTAAAAAAAGTTTGGACCAATAATAAAACTATTTACTAAAGTATTAAACTAGTACTATTTATAAATTACTGGTAGGAGTGTAAGCGAATCGAGCAGTATCGACATACGCATTGTTTGATTTAGATTTGAATAAACAAATCAAGCTCAAACGTATTTTTATCCAACTAGCTTCAGTCAATTATCGAGTAGTTAAATATTTTTAAATGTGTTTTGTCAATTTTTAAATTATGTAGTCGAGGTGTAAATAAGCTTCAAGAAAACTAAAACAATCTCGTGTCTTGATATTGGGTAATTGTCAGATCTAATTCAAAGTAAAACTGACGAAATTTCAATCATGAAAAAGTTTACGAAATACACACTGCTAAAATTTTGAATCAAACAAAATAAATTCAATCTCCCTTTCTTTGCTTCATCTGCTTTCTCACTCCGCACAAAAACCCAAATCCCAAATGGCGATCCCAAAATCTCATCACAAGGAAAAATTCACAAAGCCCAGATCTCCAATCTGTATTCTCACAGCCTTCATTGCCTGCATTTCTGTATTGTATCTCGTTTCATCTCTATTTTCAACTCCAAATAGGATACAGAAGTTCGAAATTAAACCCAATAATCTCCACAATATGCACGAAAAGTACTTATATTGGGGCAATAAAATTGACTGTCCTGGAAAACATTGCGATTCGTGTGAGGGGTTAGGGCACCAAGAATCAAGCCTTAGGTGTGCCCTTGAAGAGGCTTTGTTTCTTGGGAGGTATATTCTGTATCTTTTTTTTAATATATATATATTTATAGTTTTTTGGAGATTTCTTATGATAAAGTTTGAATCTTTATATAATTCTGGTATAGGGGATTTGTGGGAATATCTTCATTTGCTTTGTTTACTTTGATAATAGCAAAATTCGAGCTGTTTGTTGTAATAGCTGTTTAGAGTACTAGAAAAGTTGCATAATCCAGGTGTATCCTTGAAGTTAAAGTGGACAGGTCTTTATTTTCTATGGAGTGTATGCTTTTCTTGTCTTGGATTTTAATTTGTTGGAAAGTGATAACTCTTATTTAAAATGTTTTGAGTAAGTGCAGTTGTTAATTGCAGAAATTATAATAGTTTTTAAGGCATTTTAAGTGTTTTAAGAATTTGAACCGCAGTTGGGGTAGCTTTTTTTGGTTTCTAGTCATAATCAATCTTATTTTGGTTTTGCAGTTAATATAATGTTTTATTTATTAATAACCTATTATCCCTTTTGGAAAAATTGTTGTTATGTATGAATTGTTTATGCATTTATACTCAATGTAAGGGATGTTTCTGCATAGTATTTCAAGTTGCCTATGAGAAATATGACTCTTTCCAATTATCTTTTGTATTTGGTAGAAATTTATCTCCGTTTCCAAGATTTTTTTTTCCTAAAAAACCACTTAGAAACTAGTGCTGAAGAACAATGATTGTCGCCGTTTTTTGAAGCCATCCTTACACTTTTCTTGTATTTTTCTTGTATTTCTGGTTGCAGGACCTTTGTAATGCCTTCTAGGATGTGCATAAATCCAATACACAATAAGAAAGGGATTCTTCATCATTCTGATAATATGACTTCAGACGAGAGGTCAGTTCTTTTATTCAGTTCGGAAACAAATAGCTAATTGATTATGGCTTAAGAAACGTACAGTAAAAGTATTTGTTGTGCATAGGAAATTGCATTTGAAGCCAAATCTTAAAAGGATTTTGGTTCTGTATGTTGATTCACTGTACGTAATTGGTTGCGTTGTGATGTTCCACATCCACTGTCTTTTTCTTTTTTAAAATCAACCATCTTCCAATTTGTTATTGGGGAACTCACAGTTACTTTGCCCCTTAATGGTTTTGCTTTTACACATGCCTACTTCACAACCTTTGGCCCTTCAACGGTGGCCGTTAGCGAGTTAATTGTGAGAAACAGTCAAAAGTTTAGGGTGTGAAGTGCAATGCAGTAGAAAGGTTAGGGGGTAAAGTGCTAACTTTTCTCAGACATGATTGTTAGCATTGACTTATAATGAGGAGATGTGCTAACCGGAGAGTGTGCAAATGTTGTGAGCTATAACAATTTAAAAAGTTGAGGGTGCAAAGTGCAGTTTTTCTGTAATGTTCAGGACCATGTATAAAAATGATCAAAATTCAATTGGCAAAGATTTTATTGTGTAGAGATTGCGAAAATGAAAGTGCCTTTGTTCGACTGACATCATTTTATGTTCTTTACTAGGTGGGCAGATAGCTCGTGTGCTATGGATTCATTATACGATTTGGATCTCATATCCAACACAATACCCGTGATTTTGGATAATTCGAAAATATGGCATCATGTTCTTAGAACAAGCATGAAATTGGGATCCAGAGGGATAGCACACGTGCAAGGAGTTAATAGAGCCGATCTCAAAGAGAAAAGTTCGTTTTCAAATCTTTTGCTCATAAATCGAACAGCGAGCCCTCTATCATGGTATGTATTATAGCAGTTCTTAGTCTTTAAAGAAATGTGTATTTAAATAGTTTTTGAATTCTTATAGCTTTTGTGTAGGTATTAATCATGATAGCCATTCAGGTTCATGGAGTGCAAGGATAGGAACAACCGCAGCTCTATTATGTTGCCGTATTCATTTCTTCCTTCAATGGCTGCAAAGAAGCTAAAAGATGCAGCAGATAAGGTAATTAATAAATTAATTGAATTTCGTTGATTTGTTGTATGTCAATTATTGTCCGAAAATTCATTAATCGATCTTTGAAGATTCTACTTATTGGCAGATATCAGAAAATAGCTATATCACACGTGTTGAAATTCAATAGAATTTGCAATTACCTATCAGTAAATATGAAATTTATTATCTCTTTTCATTATTCCATAGAATTGAGTTAGGAAAACAATAACGTTTTTCTAGTGTCAAGAAAATAAAATATAAATCGTTTTCTTATTAAAAAGCATGTGATCATATTCAAACAAAACGACACAATACAGATATTTATGAGTCATTTCACAAGAAGAAGAAAAAAGAATCACGGGCCGCGATAAATATCACGTAGATGGCACTTGATGGACTAAGAGGTCTCATTGCTACATTTCTATGAACACGAGGTGATATATGCTAGATAATATGATAGGGGTGTATTTGCTAACTGAACAAACAGAGGAATATATTTTGCTAATAACTCATATTTGAACCCTACAGATTATGGCCCATCTCGGAGATTATGATGCTATTCATGTTCGCCGAGGTGATAAAATAAAAACTAGAAAAGACAGATTCGGCGTTGATAGAACCCTACATCCTCATCTCGACAGAGACACACGTCCCAAATTTATTCTTTGTAGAATTCAGAAGTGGGTCCCACCCGGACGAACCCTTTTTATTGCATCCAACGAAAGAACTCCCGGGTTTTTCTCACCTTTGTCTATACGGTAGTATCCTTTTTCGATTCTTGAACTCGTTGTTCTTCCACAAGCACACTTGGATTCAAACTATGTTGTCTATTTGCAGGTACAAATTGGCCTATTCATCGAACTATAGCGGTCTTTTGGAACCATTGGTCGAGAACAATTATCAATTATTCATGGTTGAAAGGCTTGTAATGATGGGAGCTAAAACGTTTATTAGAACCTACAAGGAAGAAGATACGGATCTTAGCCTTACAGATGATCCGAAAAAGAACACCAAGATATGGCAATTACCGGTTTATACAAAAGATGGAGACGAATGCTGATTCTTATTATTATTCATTTAACATTGATAACATGGTTTTTGAGTCTACAGAGTGAGATTATTTGTTTTACATTGTAAGGACTACCTCTTTTACTACATTAACAATAAATGTAGCATTGTTGCATGATCTTGAGGTATCTCGAAGGTATTGATTTGGAGTTTTGTAAATGTGGAGGGTATATGAATAGAAAATTGCGGTTCTATGGAAAAAGTCCGGGTAGAAGTGTAAATGAGTTGAGTAGAATCGAACTATTATGTTATCATTTTCTGTAAATGAATTCAGCCTGAATGAGCTCTTTAATTGAATCAAGGAGTCGAATTCAATAAATTTGATGTTTTTGGTAAATATTGTTCGTGCTTGTTTTGGTATATAAATGATTTTCTATCGATTGACATACGTTGAATTTGAATTAGGTTGGCTTGGTTTTCGACTTTAATTTGAATAGATTACAAATTATTGAAAATGAAACATAAATGATTTGATATTGCTAATTCTCAATAACTACTTTTGAGAGCATACATCAATATAAATTTACCAAAAAGTTCCCCTGTTTTTTAATTATTACTTAAAAGTTAAAAGAGTAAATAACACTTTTGATCTTCCTAATGGGTAATTTTTTACAGATTCGTTTCCCTTAAATTTTTTGTATCAGATTTGTCTATCTTATCAATGTAATCCCTCTTAAATTTTTCATAGCAGAAGCATCCCTCTTATCAATGTAGTGTAACAACACATTCGTACCTCTTAAATCCAAAATACATTATTTGGTACCAAAATACATCATAAAATGGATGGAAATTGATGTATTTTGGATTTAATAGGGACGAACGAGTTATACTATATCTGCAACGAAAAATTTAAGAAGGACGAATGTACAAAAATTTGTCCATAAGGAACAAGTTGAACCAAAAGTGCTATTTACTCAAAGTTAGAACACCATGCCATAAAAAAATGAGTAAAAGGAATGGGAGAAGGGAGTATGTATTACTTTGGCCTTGTAAGCTTAAATTCAAACAAATAATTTTTTGAGTTTGAGAATATTTTTGTCATACTTAAATAAAAATTCAAATAAACACAATTTTTTAAATGCATAAAAATCAAAAACATATTTCAAATCTCTAAAAATACTTCTCCGAAAACACTCTAAAAATCCAAACACACGCGTTTTACAATCAAGATATATTTTAAATTTTTCTAGAGTGTAATTCTAATATAAAATCCAAACATATCTTAAGAATCTAATTCCACCATAATGAAATCACTTATATGTAATTTAAGAAGTAACTATTTTCTTGTTTCTCACAAAAAAAAAAAAAAAAAGAAGTAGAATACATGCCACGTGGAGAGATGCTTTTCGCTTTAAACGAACTTACACGTGTCAATATTTTTTTCAGATTCGTTCACACGTGCGAGCCACTTATAAAATACAGTGAAGAACCCTCCTCTCGCAGAGGAGAAAAGAAAGCAAGCTCCTCCCTCTTCTGACGTCAGCGTACCGGAATATTCCATCTTCTGGACTGAGGTACTTCGGTATATTCTTTCTCCGATCGAGGATTTTATCCTTTTTTTTCTTCCTTCTTTATATGTCATAACGTTTCAGCTTCAGTGCAATAATGGAAACTTAGGTTTCAAACGAAATATTTATATCGTAAAAAGATTTTTTTTACCGAAAATAAAATTTGTGATAGTAAGCTTGGAATTGAGAAGCTCGAAGAATTTTTGTTGCCATAAATAGGGGTGGTGATTTGAAAGTATAGAAATAGGTACCTCCTCTGTATTCATAAATTTTTTAATAGTGAATGTAGCAATTTGATAAGTTTCAAACTTCCAATTGAGCTTATAGAGTTATGTGAAATTCGTGATATGTTTGCTACTACCTGAAATTATATGCCTATTACTTGTATTTTTTTCTCTTGTCATGTTACAGTCTATCAAACATCAAATACTTTCTGACAATTTTTTGAAACATTAATAAACATTACTAACAATGAAACATTTTGAGGTAGAGACTACTCCATATTTTTGTTTCAGTTGACCGTAAAACAAAATTTTGTGTTTCCGGTGGAAACATATGGAAGTTTTAATCAACGGCCTATATTAATGCTTCGTATGGGAAACGTTAAAATCGAAATATATATATTTAAAATTTGCTGTTTTCTTAAGGAAATTTAACTTGTATTTACATTTTGCCTATTCCAGTCTGATATGGTTATATTTTGTAACACAAAGGGTGTTATTATGTACTTGGTAAGATGTATTTAAATTCTGTATGTCAAATAGGTGCTACATCAATTGGGTTGAAATGCCGTATTTGGTTCGCGAGCGTTTATTTATTGGCAACATTGGAGACGCTGCGGAAATTCTTCAGAATGGAAGTAATGAAATCACTCATATACTATCAGTCCTTAGTTCAGCATCTATTACTTTCTTCACAGAATGGCGTAGTGGGCTTTCAATTCCAAGCAAAGAAATTCGGAAGGTATATGTTGGGGGCTCAGGATCTGATGATGATTCAGGCAGTGGGTCAAAAAGCTCGTTGTCACCAGATAAGCTCCTATACTCACTCGAGTATGCAGGTAAGGATTTGAAGTTTGTGAGGATGGCTGTACCTTTGAGAGATATGGAGAGTGAAGATTTGCTGGACTACTTGGATGTGTGTTTGGATTTTATTGAAAATAGTAGGAAAGAGGGATCGGTGTTGGTGCACTGTTTTGCTGGTGTTTCAAGGAGGTATAAGATTACACGTTTATTTCTTTACTATATATGCTTTTATGATACTATATACTTTTGTTGTCGAAGTCTATGCCTATGGCTTTTTAAAAATGATGACGTTACAATGTACCATATCTTTGGGACTTCACATTTTCCTTGACTTCCATTTGCTTCTGTAGGAAGTTGGGATTATTAGTTCTTTTAATTTTGGTGTGAAATTTAGGTATAGATGTTAAAGAAGATATTTGCTCTTCTTAGTTTATAAAAAAACCCAATTGTCAATAGTAGTTTGTAAAGAAATTCTGAATTTAGAGATGAAATGGTTGTGATTATATTCAAAAGGTACCAAGAACATTGGAACTGCTTTAGAAGCTTTCTCAAGCTCTGAGAAGTTCCTAGAGATAGTTAAGGGACATGATAAATAATTTAACCCATTTATCTTACTTTGCATTATGATGATCGACAAAAAAGCTTATACAAGTTAACTTCTCCAGAATAGAAATTCGATCTAATATACATACTTTCAGAAAAATGAAAAGGAAAGAAAAAATTGTGTACTTTATGGAATTCAAGACCAAGTTCTGACATCTATGAGAAGTGATTTATTGCATTAACTCGTAAAATAATATAGCCATCTAAGTTAGAAGTATAATTGAGGCTACCACGAAGAGGTTGGTTAATTTTTTTCCAATCGCACTAGTTTTATTTACAATATCTGAAAAATTCTGCAGCCTGTTAATCTTAAAGATAGATTTCATCTTGAAGGCTGTACCAGTTTCTTAATTGCATGCTAAAAGACAATATAAGTGATTATGGACAGTAGTCTATCTAATGAACCCTAAATATATAATGTATAACAATTATGTGCGTGTTCCAATCATTTGTATCAACTCGAAGTTTTGATGGTCGGACCACCTTGATGATATGGATTCAAATTTGAGCTGAAGTCACTATGGCTCCCAAAAGCCTGAGTAAAATACATATGTTTGTTTTATGTTAGTATGCTAATTATGATTCGAATTTATTCAGAGAAGGCATACATTGTAATTGATTTTGTTCTCTGCTTGGTCAAGCCCTAGGGGTTTACATCCTTCTTTGCCTGTGTTCGTTGCAGTGCAGCTATTATTACAGCATACTTGATGAGAAGTGAACAACTATCACAAGAAGGTGGAACATTTTTCATGTTTATTTGGTTTTGAAAGTAATACACGCATGTGATATTTAGGTTGAAGATCTTGTGGATTTTTAATTGAGCTCTTTCTGTCCTGTTTTATTGAATTCTTGTCTTCTTTATAGTTCTCCATATTAATAATTTTCCATTTTCATTGTGATTACTAGATGCTGTTGAATCTTTACGGGAAAGCTGTGAGTCCGTATGCCCAAATGATGGTTTCCTGGAGCAGGTGATACATACTGACCAGTATATGCTGGCCCCGGAAATTATTCTTAAGTTTAAGTTCCTTACCTTATGGGTAATTTCTGGTTTCATCTCTCTTTGTGTTTGCAGCTGAAAATGTTTGAACAAATGGGTTTTAAGGTTGATCATGCTAGCCCCATATACAAGCGCTTCCGTTTAAAATTATTAGGTCTGAACTTTTCTGCTGAAAATATATATCTTGTTGCTTGATTCTTAATTTGTGTTTTAGTCTTTCATTCTTGGCCATCCATTTGTTTATTTGATTTCCTTGACTATATAACCCTATTTAGTCTCTTGGTTGGCTTTAAATAACGTATGAATGTTCTAGCAAACTCTATAGTTGTTCTATCAAAGTAGTTGCCCCGATATGATTACGCTAGATGATTGATGCCGTCGATGAGTATTATGAATGTAAATAAGGGGAGAAGAGCAAAAACAAGAGATGAGTAAATGATGCACGTCTACTTGTAAAAAAGAAAGATTTTAAGTAATGAATTTGTTTGTGTTAAATGGATGTTGAGAGTAGAGCGACAGCAATGTTATTGTTCTCGTGATTACACCTGCAGGAATGAATAATGTTGAATATTTCTATATTTTCTGACACTTGGATTGATCTATTTCAACTCTGACTCAAGGGGAAGTACTTATGATTGCAATTGCACAACCAAAAAAGGATAGGGAAATAAATAGAGGAAAAAAGAATGTTAATCGTGTGAAAAGCCATCTGATAACCCTTAGGTCCTTTCTGTGTTTTTGTTCTATCATTCTCTTTGTTTTTATGACAGCTGGGTTTTGCTCAAATTAGATTTAGAAGTGACCAATCTACATGCATAGCCTCAATGGCATATCTTTACATCTTAAGTTGGCATGTTTTACTAATACTAGAATTAGGTTGTAATGGATATTGTTCATCGCTCTTGAGGTAATAGTTTTCTTCACTTTCGTGAATTCATTGCCAATAACAGATTTAGAAGTGACCAATCTACATGCATAGCCTCAATGGCATATCTTTACATCTTAAGTTGGCATGTTTTACCAATACTAGAATTAGGTTGTAATGGATATTGTTCATCGCTCTTGAGGTAATAGTTTTCTTCACTTTCGTGAATTCATTGCCAATAACAGGTGATTCCTATAATCGTGGAGAAAAAATAGATGGTTCTAAATTTGGTGCCGATCCTGGCTTGCCAGCTGAAAATGTTTCTCCCAACGTTGAAGCATCACTAAATAAAGAATCACCTTCTACTCCTGCATATCGATGCAAGAAATGCCGCAGAGTTCTTGCATTAAAGGATAATGTTTTGGGTCATGTTCCAGGAGAGGGTGAGACATGCTTTGGGTGGCACAAAAGGAGAAGTGGAAATCCTTTTAACAGATCTGATGACGATGAGTGTTCATCCATCTTTGTTGAGCCTCTTCGTTGGATGACATCAGGTACGATAAATCAAGACTCTCATCTATGAGGTAAAATTGCATCTTTAGTCCTAGGACACTGGACACTCAGTACTTGCTACGCTTTCTCAAATAACACTTTGCATTTCGTCATTTTACCTCTTTCCTATCAATTTTTGCACTTTTTGGTCACCTATAGTCTTCGAGGACAAATTTTTTTGCTCTCATGATCCCAAATCGGACGGTAAAGCCGATGTGCAACGAAATTAGAAACTTGGGACCAAAAGTGCTACTTATCAAAAGTGCGGGATTAAAAGTGTTGAATGTCCAGTCCTGTAAGAGTAAAAATTCTTTTTTACCATCTAAGATTATCGCTATTTGGGGTAGTATTGAATGTGCTAACTATACATTCAAATGATAGGTCACAAGTAGCACCGTTTGATTCTTGATGACCTATATTTGGTTGGCCCAATCAATCTATATACACAAAATGGACGTATAATGTTCAAAGTTTTGCTTTTACTTTTTGTTCTGATATATCCAGTTGTTCGAAATTTTGATTTTCTATTTATTGTTACAATATTATCCAGTTGAGGAAGGTGGTCTGGAGGGTAAGCTGTTGTGTGCCCATTGTGAAGCCCGGTTAGGTTACTTCAATTGGTCAGGCATTCAGTGCAGTTGTGGGAGTTGGATTACTCCAGCTTTTCAGCTTCACAAAAGCAAAGTAGACATCAGCACTATCTAAGAAGAATCGACCCATTTCTATGTGCGTTCGATATTTATCAAGATATAAAACATACAGTTTTGGATCACAATTTTGTGTGATGCAAGAGTGGGCATACATCGTCTTGTAGACGATGTAAATATCTGGGTATCCTTCCCTTTGGGGAAATTGAACTTTTCAGGTCTGTGAATCTGAAATAAATCGGCATGTGTAATGTTATAGTAATATAAACTTATACCGATATTACTTGAGCAATGAATAATTTGTTACTCTTTGATGCTGCTAGCTTTCGGAGTAAAGTGACAAACAAGACATGCTCAAACGTTCTTGATCACTTCCCGTATAGTAAGGCTCATATGTATTTTAGCTTTTGTTTCAGATTTTGGTTTGGTGTTCTGAAGGTTCTTTAGAGCTTTATGTGAAACAATTAAAACGTATTGGCTTTGATGTATTTTTATTAGAAATTTCATATCAAAAAGTAACATGTAGTGTTTGATTGCCTGCAGTTTAGATCTTGGATTTTGAAGTAATTTTAATGCAGATTGAATGTTGGATTTTGAAGTTAAAGTAGTTATAACGTGTAAAATCATATATTATATATTATAAATACGTAGGTACGTTGGAACATTTGAGGAGATTAAACCGATAAGAATGTTGGACTATATGAATGGAATGGGCCAGAATTTAAGGTAATTGATCCAAGAGAGCTAAAAGTTATTACTGAAATTAATTCTCGTTTAAATTTGTAATTGCATTGTAGGTACAGTACAATTTTGTACTGATTAAGGGTGAGTTTGGCCTAGCGATTCGAAAATCAATTGTAGGAGAACTAATTTTATTAAAATGGATTTTGGCAAGAAGTGATTATGATAAAATTCAATTATAAAATAATTGCTTTTGGATAATAGCTTTTGCAAAAGTAACACTTTAATAGCTTCTGAAATAAGTTGATTTTTAGCTTCTGGAGATCTCCCTTCAATCAAAATATAGTTTTATGAGAATTATGTTTGGCTACAAAATAGATTTTGCTCCCAATTTGTGTTGGCGCATTATCTATGGAAGTAGATAATGTGAATGTTAAAATATGACAAAAATGTAAAATTTTAAATTACTTTAACTTAAATTGTATTCAAGTCGATTAAACTTCGTTTGAGCTTGATTCATTAAACAAACACATTAAAATGAGTCATAAGTTTAAGCACTATAAAATGTTCAAATGAAGTTTGAACAATATTTAGTTCAACACAGCTTGACTTGTTTAACCAGGGCAGGCCTTATGGCTAGGCAACTGAGGTCCTCGCGTAGGGCCTCGACTATAGAGGGTCTGAAAAAATATGCATTTTTTGTTTTTTAATTTAATAATTTTTTTTCTCAAACATATATTATGTATAAGAGAGTTAAAGATGTAAGTTGAACAAAATTGAGTCATATCATGTTGTAAAAACTTTTGAGATTAATTCAAATGAATTCTTGAGAAAATAAGAAAGTGAGTTGTGTAAATTTTGGATAGTTTACAAATGAGACATTGTCTATATTTATACTAACCACCTCTTCGAACGGACCGTGAATATCAGCTTAATACAATAGTTAAGAATGATCATATGGAGACTTTTATTAGATAATTACATGAGATTTTATGGACTTATTTTGGTTTCGGTAAATTGATGGGTTTATCAAATCGAAACGGTAATACCAAAATTATATATGTGATAATTTATTTTTATTTCTACTAAAGTTGTTAACGACTTCTTTAACTATTGAAAAAAAATTCTCCACCATTGAAAAAAAATTCACCCACTTCAGAATTCAGATCAAATTACATTTCTTCTCTTCACTAAAACTCTAGCCTCCGTTCTTTGATTTCTCACTTCGTTGAAGTTCTGAAATCCGTCCGCCGTTAATTTCTGGTAAGGATTCCTTGTGCCCAATTAAATAGGAAAATCACATTTTTTAATACTATTAATCTACATCAAAATTCACAAAAAGGACCAAAAACTACATTGTTCTTTTTTTTTTTTTTGGGTTATCAAGCCCACTAAATTGTTCGATAAAATACTGAAAGAAACATTGATTTTTCGTTTTATGTGTCCGTAATAAATATTAAGTGAAAAACCAAGTAAATATTTAATACATTTACATTTTCAAAAACATAAAGTAAATTTTAATAATAATATATAATTTTATTTATTAAAATAAATAGGGCCCCTTTTTATAATTTCCCCTAGGGCCCCCAAATATATTGGATCGGCCCTGTGTTTAACCCTACGCATTATGAATTGTTAAAATCTGTGGGAACTTGAAAGATGAACAAAAACAAGAATCGGTTAAAAGCCCAGAGTACACAAAAATTCAATTAAATAAAACAAGTTCATTGAGCTTCAGAAGAAACTGTACACTGCCTCAAGTTCTATCTCATTTCAAGTAATATAACACAATAGGTCATGATGGTTTCTTGAGAGTGACAAATGAATTCTTTTGACTTGAGCAACAACCGGTATATATCTCAAACCATTGACGAAAGGCTAATAATATACTTTCATCTCAATGTGCCTGTGACTCGAGCAGGATGTTAGTGGCAGCATTAACATCATTTCTGGCATGTATCAGTGCTTGCCTAGCCGAGTTCCTATCAAAGCCCATAGCAACCAGCGTAGCAATCGAGTCCTCTGGTGGTTCGACTGTGGATAACACAGAACGAGCCGGATAGTTTCTCTGATACGCCAAATAAAGAAAACAGATTGTTCAGAGCAATGTATTATATATACACATAAGCGTGCGTATACATTGATAATAGAGAAAAATGATACGCGTGTGTATAGGAGAGCTACCAAGACTAGGAAATTTCAATAATTTTTATTTTTTGGGGGGTGGGGGGGGGGGGGGGTGGGGGGGGGGGGGGGTGGGGGGGGGGGGGGGTGGGGGGGGGGGGGGGTGGGGGGGGGGGGGGGTGGGGGGGGGGGGGGGTGGGGGGGGGGGGGGGTGGGGGGGGGGGGGGGTGGGGGGGGGGGGGGGTGGGGGGGGGGGGGGGTGGGGGGGGGGGGGGGTGGGGGGGGGGGGGGGTGGGGGGGGGGGGGGGTGGGGGGGGGGGGGGGTGGGGGGGGGGGGGGGTGGGGGGGGGGGGGGGTGGGGGGGGGGGGGGGTGGGGGGGGGGGGGGGTGGGGGGGGGGGGGGGTGGGGGGGGGGGGGGGTGGGGGGGGGGGGGGGTGGGGGGGGGGGGGGGTGGGGGGGGGGGGGGGTGGGGGGGGGGGGGGGTGGGGGGGGGGGGGGGTGGGGGGGGGGGGGGGTGGGGGGGGGGGGGGGTGGGGGGGGGGGGGGGTGGGGGGGGGGGGGGGTGGGGGGGGGGGGGGGTGGGGGGGGGGGGGTTCATCCAATAAAATTCTGACACATACTCACATGTACAACACTCTTAGATTTAGATTACTTAATTTAAAAAGACGTTATTACCCTTTTAAATATTTTTAGTTTAACAAATTAAATTTTAATTCAGAAAACTATCAAAAAAAAAAAATTCCCCTCTTGCATCGATGGTTCTCCCAATTTTAAACCCTTCTCCCAATTGTCCATCTTTTCTCCAAAATTTCAATTCATTTGGCATCTCCTTCATAGCCCCCCGTTTCTCAAATTTGTATTGTAACCACTTCATCTTTCCAATTTAGTCCACGACCATTGTTGATTTATTGGTACGTTAATCCTATTGCTTTCATGATGCAGATTTTTATTCATTAATGTGAATCCTGATTTTTATTTAATGTTTTGTCTAATAATTATGTGGCTTCATGTTTGGGCTTTGATTAATTACATCTTCATTTCCTATTTGAATAGGTTCTGTCATTTACATTTTTGAAACACTTTTGAAGGCACTTTCAGATTTTTTGGACGAGGTGTTTTTTTTGTGTACCTTCAGATAAATTTTTCAGGAAGCTAATTTTTATTCAATGTGAATGCCTTTTTCATTTGGCGTCTCCTTCATAGCCCCCGTTTCTCTCAAATTGTACCGGGACCTCTTCATCTTTCCAATTTTCATCTATTGATTACATCTAATTATTAGGGCTTATTTCATTTTACAAAGTCAAGATGAACTCAACTCCTCGTGTTCCAGAAGCAAGCACTCCCTTCAGACAAGAAAAAGAACCAAGTAATTACTTTGTTGGATTTGAAATCATACGGCTATAAAAAACTGAGATATAACCATGGGCATGCTTTTAGGTGTTGAGAATAACCCGATTATTGGTGGTTTTATTGTTTTCCATGAAATGCCTTATTTTATTATATGTTCCAATATGTAGTTAAACTTTTATCCTCTAGCAAGGAAATTTAGCGATAAGAATATTAAGAAGGAAATGGATGATGGGGCTTTTGATTTTGTTTGGTTGGTCAATGATTCCTATTCTCTCTAGTGGATTCTGCAGGAGAGAGCACTAATTTATTTATCTCCAATATCGTAGTAAATTTATCTTTCTCTATAATAAACGCTTAAATAATCTGATACTGAAAGATTCTATTTACATGGAGAAAAAATTGAAACTTTGAGGTAATAGAAATATAAGATAAACTGCTTGAATTTACACTTTCTACACAAAAAGGACAAACTCCTCCCTTTAAGTGATGTCAAGTGGTGTTCCTTATCTTGAATTGTTTATTTGCAGTCAAGGTGTTGAATTTGTTTAGTTGCAGTAAAATATTTTGGGTATTGGGTAGAATCGAACAATGCATTGTCCTTTGTTAGTTTGAATATCTTATTGAGTTTAAGTTCTTGATAGTGATTCAGTGACTGCGTTGAATTTGAGCAGATTGTTCTTTAAATGATTTATTGAGAATTTAATAACAACTAGGTTCATTTTTTCTTGTTCTCATGTATTGCTAACTTGTCAAATTTATATAATTATAAAGCTTTAGCTAGATTTCAGTTAAGTAAAAGATGATGATGCAATTGTCATAAGATGCAAAGGTGGAATTTATGGTATTTATGGATTTTTATGATTCATATATATATATACATATGTGTGTGTACCCCTCTTACTGCATATTTGATATAATTATCGGAATGGTCTTTGTCTTCTTTTTTATCAAGAAGTTATCAACTTAATTTTAATATGAATTTTAATATGAATGAACTGATATATGTGTGTTTTCTTCTATGCAGTAATTCTGACCCTGAAGTCTTCATGTTGCCTTTTTGACTCAAATGAATGACCAATGAGTTTTGCCGGCTGAATAAACAACTATTGTCAATGGACATGTCTCATTGAAACTTTTGTCCTTATCTTAAGTCTTGTACATGTACATAATTTTTTACTTGGAATAACTTTTCTGCAATTAACAGAAGAATTTTTTTTACTCTTGATTATGTATTCAAAGTGGCTAGATGTTTTCGAAAAAAATGATGTTTGGTATTTGTATCTACATTATTTGGGCACTAACGGTGGGGTGGATCCATTTTTATCATAGATTCGATGGTTTGAATAATTGAAAATAAAGAATGTCAAAAATAAGTCTTGATTATCACGTTTCTGGTTCCATAACCGAAATGAATGTGTCTGAATTTGATGATCTTGAGTTTAATATTGCTGATAAGAATAATATGAAGATTGACATTGGAATTTCTGATGATAAATTGCTTCTTAGTATTGACAATCAAATCGAGCAAGATTGAGATTGTGTATTGTTAAAGATAATTGATAAATATGTGTTTAAATGCAATTAAAATTGGGCTAACTGAATATTCATACATTCATTCATATGATTGTTTTGAATGTGAATTTTTATGAGAAGATTTAAAGTTACAATTTCTGTGAGTTTTGCTATCAGAGAATTTAGGCATTAAGTCTTTTAATATTGAGGTCTAAATTTAAATTTTTTGACACAAATAAGATTACATATATAAGTGAATAGTAGTTTATCCCCTGTGATATTCATAATGTTCAATTTGAAAATTTGCTTCTCTAAAATTTTCACCGGGAGGATAAAATGCTCTTTTTCAAATCACGGATGCTCAATTGGATGCTATGCATTTTAAGGTGGGTAAATTGAATTACATGCACAAAATTATAGTATTAGTTTATCTTAATTCAATTTTTTTTAATGATTTTCACAAAATATTGAAAAAATATCGAGTTTAGTATATTTACATGATATTTTATTAAGATAAGTATCATTAATATTTTTTAACATTAATTTAAGAAGAAATCTTTGAATAATTTTACTTCTATGCATATGGTCAGAAATTATAACATCAACAAACTTGTTTTAAGAAAAAAAATATGACGTTAGTCTTGAAAGTGGAAATCCATTGGATCCCTAAAAGATTCGATATCATATCAAATTTTAACAAGATCCAATGAACCCGTAAATTTTTAGAGCCAAATTTGATCAATTGACAACCATAGTTTTCATTATTTTTTTCCTTTCTCATCGAATTTTTATCTTGATTGTATATAGAAATAATTAACAAATAAAATTATGGGGGCTAGAAACACAAATATCATCTTCAATTCTTTTAGCATGTCCATAAAATGAAACGAATCCTGGTTTTCCTCCGGTTACTTCAATATGATTATGGTTTTATGTGTGGAGCTGGCATCTTCTGTAGAAAGGTGTTACTTTTCAAGCTCAAAGTCATCTGCATCTATGTCCTCTGTGTTGCATTCTTTAACCAGTGTTAGGCGATAGACAATTCGCTGTTATTTCTCTCTAAGATCTTTCAGAGAATCCTGAAAGTATTTATCAACAACTCAAGTTAGACATAGCTAGGCTAAAGAAAGTCTGAAGTTATTAGATCACAAATTTGACAGAATATGATAACCCAATCAAGGCCATCATATGATCAATAACCAAGTATATCACAAATGATTCAAAGTATGAAGTACATATATAACTAAAACTTTCAAATTATGTTAGGACAATGAACATAGCGGATAGATGCTCTGTCACTGCTAATAACTAGTATAACCAGGCACAAAAATCTACTGGTTGATTACACGTCATGGATTTCAAGTAAAAGCACTGAAATCCAAACAAAGAAGTTATAGGCTAGGTGATTCTTTAACCAAAATATTAACACTGACTTAATCCAGTCCAGCAATCAGACAAAATGTTTTCTAGTTCTAATTCATTCAAATTGGAATTGGAGTCTAAGTTTAATATACTATTAATGCAAGTTATAGGATCAGACACATCTAAACTGACCTAATCAGGTTTGTTTTGTGTTAAATAAACCTTAAGAAAAAAACAAGATCAAGTATATATATAATAAGATTATTCTTGCAAAACCAAACACAAGCATACTCAACTTTCTATTTTTTATGATCGATCATACATTTAACAAAGCCTATCAATAAAACAAACCAGGTAAACAAAAGGCACCATTCAGAAAAGTTGGAGAAAGATAAAAATCCCCCTAGAAAGAAGCCAGTCAAACCAAAGTACAACTAAAACTAAAAAGGGAAGCTTCTTCTAACTTGCAACTTTTCTGCCATAAGTAGAAGCTAGTACTAATTTGCAACTTCTAATATACAAGACAAAATTACAAAGGAAAAATAAGTAGTACCACTGAATGCAAAAATACAACAGTTAATATTCCTCTAATAAATCATCCAAGAGTACTAAGATGTCAACCTAGAGCAATAGGACTGCCATACTACCCAATTATGATAACAAACTAAAGGAAGACAGAAGTATCAACCATCCATCAAGAATACAACACTAATTATTGGACTGGACAATGAGATTATGCCATAATCAGAATTACAATTAAATAAATGCTTCTGGCTTTTACAAATTCAAAATATAATCATCTTAATTCAGGAAATCCAACTTGCACATGACCTGTGTCACTCAAATGCCTATACACTAAAGCAAAGGTCATTGCTTATTGAATAATATGGCAGTTTAGTGAACTAGTTCAAATCTGTATCTAAGTTTAGCAAATTTAATCCACGGTCACAATTCCTTTCAACCAAGGACGACATTATTTGAGAAAAGAAAAATCAAAACCCTAGGTTTTAAATAAACTCACCAAAAACACGGTGACGCGACGAAAGCGAGACCTTAGTTTGGCTGTCGGATCTGCACTTCTCAGTTCAAACGTTGGCGGAGAAGGCCAGCTGGATTGAATATGGATGGAGGCAGGAGGAAGGGTGGCGAAAGATATTCTCCGGCGTTGGTGTGAGAGGACAATGCCGGTGTTTGATATTATCTGTAGAGAAGGAAAATATCGGGAGAGATGGGTTTGAGATGAGAAGGGTTTAATTGTAATTTGATATTTTCGAATTAATTAATGCAGGGGTGTATTGATAATTTTGCTAGTGTACAATGTTCATTATAGAAAGTATGATATCAACCCTAATGTCATACACTATAATTTTTAATAACTGACTATGGTACACTCTTGTACATCGTTTAATGGTTTAGATTGAAGATTTTAATTTTTTAATGGTTTTGATCTCACATGAAACGATTCCTCAAGTACGACCTCGAGGAACCGTAGACAACCCCTACACATATTATATGAAAACTTTTTTGGGTTTCCTACTTTGTAAGGGATAATTCACTAAACCAATCACATGTTGGTGTCTACAAACTGTCATATTATATTATGTAGTTTAGATTACGACAATTAATCTAATTGAAAAAAAAAAAAACTAGTTTAATCAATTGGCAGATTATACATTTCTAGTATTTTTATTGTACTATTTATTTAGGAAATTTGGCATTTTACACTCTAGAAATTCATTTTTTTGACACTTTAATCTTGGCACTTTGCACCCTTGAAATATAACTCTTTGACAATATAGTGAATATTTTGTACCCTAGTAAGATGCACTTTGAAAAAGAATATTCAATTATAAGGTGTAAAGTTCCAATATTATAATTATAGGATGCAAAGTGTCACAAAATGGATTTTTGAAATTCAACAATTGCTCATTAATTTATATATAGTTAATGATTCTAACAATTGTAAAAATGGATTTTTAAGATGCAACAATTGCTCATTTTATTAATATGTAGTTAATGATTCTGACAATTAGAAACAATTATAAATATATACTGGAGATATCCTTCTAATCCTACTGGAGACACCACATTAGGGAGGACTTATCCCTATATGCTCTTCGATCCGAATTGTAAATATACAATTTAATAGATTAAAAAAAAAACAAAAAGTCATTATATATTTTTGTTTCCATGACCCAAAAACAAAAACATTTTCATGTTTCGGTTGGAGTGAATAGAAATTTTAATAGTACAGGTTTAGAACCAATAATAATATGGCTGTCTATACAAAGCAGCTTCCCAAGCAAATCCAATACAATTTTGCAATTTTGAATACTAGAAGCTACATTCTTTACACTTCTAAGAAATCACTATATACTAAATGATTCTCTGAGTCTTCACATTCAAAAAATCAAGATACACTTATTCTACATTCAATACAATGAAGAAATGTTTCCAAGTCATCAGCTTCCTTGACTTTCAGTGTCAGGTACTGAACTGGAAATTTGGTCTTCCGGGAGAGCGAGAAAAGGTTTGAAGGTCATAACTAGTCCAATAAACTCGACTACGTTCAACACGAAGAAAACCAAGTGTGTACCTGTGTTGAAATAAGCCAAAAATCGAACCATAAATGACTGATAATTCTTATGCAATCATGATGTATTACCATCTAAAAAAAAAAAAAAAAAAAAAAATGACAAATTCATTCAAGTCCAAAACTAGGCCAAAAGGTCCTACTATGACTTAGCAACCAAGTAAATAATAAAGTCGATTGAAAATGTCAATGTGAGTTTTGGTACCTGGCAAAAAGTGTGCATTCTGTCGTCGTTGTCCCCATGAAAGTCTGCAAGATGTTATAAACCATTATATGAATAAAGAGAACATCAAGAACTAGAACTAGAAAGAAAATGCAAACACACCCACTAACTAGTGAGGGATGAATATAAGAATGGCAACCGATATAAAACTTGTGGATTTTTTTTGATAACTAGATTCACTTCAACACTGTTTCATTTATCTATGCTACCAAACAAGAGATAAAAACACCTAATAATTACTAATCCATGCTACAAAACAAATTCTAAGAAAATTAGAGTCCAAAATCACTGTGATAATCGTTCTCTTTCAAAAAAATGAGACAATATACACCATTCCACTTTTGTACGATCCATAAAAAAAGAAGAGCGACTCACAAGGAACCTCCAGCTGCAGGACCAATTGCTTTAAAAAGTGACATAGCAGTCATAGATATGCCGTTTGCTGCTCCTCTTTGTTCTTGGGACTGAATTTAAATGTCAAAAGATTATTTAAACTGAAAATTCATCAATTGATACAGCAATTGTTGTCTAAAATGAAGACATAAAACAAAAATATAAGAGAATGATTAACTTACCACAGCTCTATTTTGCATAACTAATAGACCTGTTGTAATGGCTACCTGAATATATTTATAATATATCAGTAGAAAACAAGAACACTAATGCAAATAATATTTATAAAACTCATAACAGTAGAAATTATTTAGCATTTGGGTAAGGGAAGGGAACATATAATATAAACAAAAAAGGTGAACTCACAGAGAGCACGTTCTTTAACATGGAAGCGCAATTAAGCACTAATGATAGAATCGTCCCAGATAATCTCGCAATAAAAGGGTAACTTGCTAGCAATGGTATGGTTATAACCTGCAAAGAGAACGAGTTAAAGAGAAATAATAACTAAATACTATGAAGAACTTATAAATTTGACACCTACAGCTCCAATACGAGAAATCATGACTGTCCCCACCAGGGCTTCAACCCAAGAATATAGAAAGAGCTGAAAGAATAACATTCCAAACCCTGAATTCATCAAGTAAAGATCAATCAGAAACTGTTTTCTTGCATCAAATGATAGAACATTAGGATGTGTTCCTTGTTCATTTTACTCATTAAAATCGAGTTAATGCCAATTTACCCACTGTGATATGTATAATGTTCAATTTAGCCCCATGTGATTTGAAAAAGAACACTTTAGCTCCCTGTGAAAATTTTAAAGGAGCAATTTACCTCCTTCCAACGAAGAGTGTAACACACTCGCCAAAATTGAGAGTGGAAATGAAATTGTTGCGTAAAAATACAAAAGCATACTTAGGGAGTAAAGTGTCACATTTATGTTTACCATAACAGAGGGGGGTAAAATGTCACATTTATCATAACACAGGGGGTATAGTGCCACATTTATCTAACACAGGGGGTGAAATGCCACATTTATCATAACACATGGGAGTAAAGTGCCACATTTATAATAACATAGGGGGTAAAGTGCCACATTTATAAGTTGACTGGGTCAAAGTATAGTATATAAGGGGGTACTTTTGTCAATTCATGCTTTTTTAAAAGTTTAAAAATGTCAGGGAGGCCGTGCGAAACCTTTATAAGATTATAGGGGGTAAAGTGCTCTTTCTCAAATCACAGGAGGGGTAAATTAAACATTATGCATATCATAGGGGGTAAATTGCCATTAACTCTATTGAAATCGATAAACTAATCGTAGCATAAATGTGGAATGGCTATATTATATACCTGTTATGGAAAGAACTTCACCGACATCTGATGTTGTATAACTCAGACCCCCAATCTTCCTCGGACTTACGGCCCATAATGAGAATATCTAGGGGGAAGTTAAAAGAAATCTTAAAAGCTAAACAAATTAATATAGCAACAACACATAGAATCATAAATTTTAACATATTAAAAATGAGAAAAAAAAAAAGTTATCATTTGAAATACCTCAGAATAGGCCATGTCATGAAGTTGGAAAACGCAGTATACCATAATAGCCGACATTAGGGGCCAATTTTTCAGAAGGCTCGTTTTATATGAATAAGTGGATTCAGATGAGTTCACTTCCAAAGAAGATTCTCCAACATCTCGAGTGTCTTTCTCTTTACTATGGTTGTGAAGAGTTTCCTGCAGATTTTCATTAATACTGAAAATATAAGTACAGTTACAGGAATTTTATTAACTTAAACACTACAGTTTAATGACAAGAAGAAAAACACAATTTCAAAGATATTGTTCAATTTTTTATTATTGGAATATACAAGAAACCAAAATATAAAAAGGAGAACATACAGGAAGCCAGATAGAGATGATGGATGCAACCAAAGCAAATACTGATATAACAAGACAAGGTAAGAAATACGGAAACCTGCAATTAATTTTGATTAATTAAAAATGCCATACTCCAAAACTCACAAAGAAAAGAAAAAAAGATCTGCTACATGGTATTGGTTACCTCCCAAAAAGAGATTCTTTAGAAAAGATATGGGGAAACTTGTCCGCAGGCTGTAGTTAGACAGGAAAAATTAATTGATAATAATAATTTTCTCACTATACATGTATATATATATATATATAAATATGGTGATCTATGAATTTGTTCTGAAATTTAAAAGTACCTGTGCAAGATACCCTCCAACTGCTGGACCTATGACCAATCCTATGCCCCAAGATGTGCTAATCTATAATGAACAAAAACAGAGTCATTTCAGAGTAATATATAAGATATATACTATTTACTAAGAAACAAGAGTGAGGAGAAAAATATTAAAGGCCTCACAACTGACATCCCGAAAGCTTGGTGCTCTTTACGACAAATTTCAGAAGCATATGCCTGGACCAGCAGAAATCCAATTCATATAATTAATAGATGTATTAATTATAATTTAAATATTGCTAATACATTCACACATAGACTTAGATACTGATAGAATAAAAGCAAGCACTTGAACGTATGTATGGAAAAAGAATCTTAGTAATACAAAGATTTCAGATCAACATACGTACCCTGATGGGACCAAGTATTCCGCACAAACTTCCGAGAAGGAACCTTGTAGAAAGTGCCATCCAAAAGTTTACACTAACACCAAAAAGTGTATTGAATATAACCCTGAATTTTTTTATCAAATTCAAGAAAAATAAATAACACTTTGTAAGGAAAAAAAAAAAGAAAGAAAAAAAGTTAATTTGATAGAGCCAATAACTGTAAGAATGTTAATTAGAACCTACGTACGTACACAATAATAGCGCCAAATATTATT
Source organism: Penstemon davidsonii (assembly GCA_034814905.1). Classification (NCBI taxonomy): domain Eukaryota; kingdom Viridiplantae; phylum Streptophyta; class Magnoliopsida; order Lamiales; family Plantaginaceae; genus Penstemon; species Penstemon davidsonii. The sequence continues at coordinate 29,376,952 of JAYDYQ010002533.1, read as the reverse complement.
ATTGGTCTCCGGCCATATTTATCAGCCAATAAACCCCAGAGAAGAGAAGTCAAAGCTCTTCCAAGCATAAATGAAGATCCTAATTCAAGAAACATTAGATATATTTATGTTGAAACAAAGTGCAGTAATTTGCTAAGTTAGATCGATTGAATGTAATAAAAAACTAACCCACAAATCCAGCATAGTAACTTATATCTTCCTCCCTTTTTGCAATATGGAAGTCCCTAATCTGCAGCAAGTATAAGAAAAAATAAGATTAATTGATTGATCTGAAAACATTATTTAAACATTGTTGTATGGATAAAGTCAATAATCATCTTGCAGCAATATTTGAAATATTTATCTAATAATGCCATTATGTTTTAGAAGATGATATAGTAAATATACATACTAAAAATAAGTAAATAAAAGAAAATGCTGATGCATCAAGATACATATTCAATGGAGTAAGAGCAATGTCTGTACCATGAAATAAAGGAAGGGAAAGAGAGATGAGATTGGAAGAGCTGTCATTAAAACAGAAGAAATGACTAATTAGTTATACAGTAAATGAATGTAAAAATTTACAACAAGAATTTAAGCATGAACATAGACACATAAATAGTAACATAATTGTCAGAAAAGCTAGTATTTAGATCAAATATACAGCTACAGGAAACAACATTTAGTCTTCTTTGATTTGCAAAATGCACATAAATTTTGATTTCTTCAACTTTTAGTTGTTCCTATCTTAAGCTGAGAATGTGACACTGAATTAAGGTTCACAAAGTAAATCATTAATGACCAAGAAGTAACCATAGACTCTGATACTCTGCAAATCTGCAAAATAAATCACAAATATGCTAAAAAGGTCAAGAATCATTAATTGTCCACACCATAAAATCAGATAACTGGAAGTTGAAATCCTTTTTACTAGTAGTATTATATTAAACAAACAAAAAAACCCAGTAAAAAAAAAAATTATATAATGATGAAATCATTTCAATCCCCCCACCACTTGAACTACACAAAATTAAGTATACATAAATAATACTGCAGGAACAACAAAAGTCAGAATCGTTTGCAATTTCAAAATTGTTAGTGAGAAATTACCGGCGCATAGAGTTATAATTCCAACAAAAGTTAAATGTATCAACGGGATCCCATTGTTGGATTGTTTGAGCTTCTCAATCTTACAACCGGGGCAACTCTCATGATATTTCAAATATTCTTCATCTTCATCTGGTTTCTTGAGAAGGGTTTCAGTAATTTCAGCCATTTTTTCCAGTATTGAAATCCCTTCAAAATTGCCAACAATGGGAGTGAGAAATTTTGATATGTAATTAAAAATAAGCCCATGTGTTACACGTATCTTCTTCTTTTTTGGGAGTTAGCGAAACTGCAAAAGTCTATCTTCCACGACACAAATATCGTGTAAAATCACAGATTTGGAATCATTAGCCAAGGCCCTGTTTGTTTGGGCGTTTAAGAAGTATTTTGCCGCTTCCTAAATTTTAAAATATCAATATTTGTGTTACTATCATAACAAAACTCAAAGCAAACTATTTTTACCACATCTTTAATGTACAAAATCAAAGAAGACTGATATCTTTTTTTTTTTTCAATGAAAAATGATATCTTTGACTTCTCAGTAAATATGACAACCTCCTAAAATCCTACCAAATCTTTAATGTGGATGGGTTTTGGCTTGATCTCGCGAAACAGCTAAAACCCTTTCAAATGAGTGTTCGCTAAACTCATAAAACCATCAAAAACATATTCCGAAACTCACACTCAAACTTTTAAAACCTATAAAACATTGATGTGACATCTACCACCTACTTTTTCCCTCAAATATCACTAAAAAAGACATTGATTTGACACCTACCACCTACTTTTTTCCCTAAACCCCAACATTCAAACCCAATCCAAGTGGCGTTTCAACTTATTCAAACTACAAAACCCAACAGTCAAAACTCATCCAAATGGGGTCTCAAATGTTTCATCGAAACCACCAAAACCATTTTTTTAAAATCGAGACCCACGAAACCGAGCCAAAACCCATCCAAATAAACCCTAAAATCTCTCTGAAAAACTCAAGCAAGCGGGTCCTTAGTCAGTACTAACGTATTTGTTTGGTATTTGGAAAAATAGTTTGGGAGATTAGTGGGGGTTTGTGAAATAATCTCGATTTGTGTAACATTATTTATTTGAGTTTTGGGAGAATAGTTTGGTAAATAAGGTAGATATTTGTTATTTGGAAAAATTTAGGTTGTAGGTCTAAGATGTATAATACTTTATGCCAAATCATGTTTGTTAAATGAGATAAGTTGTGTATGAAATAAATTACTTTATGTAGGTCCCCACTGACTGATGGCACTCAACTAAGGTCGGGCCACATCTAGAAGAGGGGCGCACCCGGATATTAGTTCGTCCCTCGAGTCAGGAGTCCGGGGTTGGTTTGATTATCTTGGACCACGAAGACCCTAGTCGTGCTTCTTGTTTCCATTCCCATCATCATATTGATGATAAATCTCGTTCCCACCGTGCTCACAGCCCGGCTGGATTCTTTTCAAAAAAATCCTTAATTTGAATTTTGAGTTTGAGTCAGGACCTCGGAGGCTATGCTTAAAAGATTGCATTATAGGATGGTTTTCTTCAATAAGGGGGGAAGCTACTTGCGCCTATTGTTTATTGGTCCAATGGCCAGATTTTTTAAAGATAAGAAAATAATTGTTTGGTTGACTTTTGGAAGGTTAGTTTGAAAAAATTGAATGATGATTAATTTATTTCAGAAAATAGAAAACTTATTTGTCTCACTCTTTCCAAACAAGAAATAGTTTTTGAAAATATGAGACAAACATGCCCATGAGATTTTATTTATTTTTAAATGAAATACATGAGTTATAGATCCTGTATTATGACCAAGTGTTTATTAGGCTTAAATTAGCATCTCTCACTGTCACGTCACATGGCCTGGAAAAGTCCATTTCTGTTGGGGTCTATTTATTTGGCCATGACCAAGTGTTTATTAGGCCATCTCCAATGGAGATGGCCGGGCTGGGGGCGGGGTGGGGCTGCGGGAAGGGAGGCGTCTCCAGTGGGGGCTGGGCTCGGGGCGGGGCGGCAGCCCGGGGTCGCGTGGGCGACCTGGAGAAGAAGAGGGGCGCGTGTTTAGAAGAGGGGCGCGTGTAAACACGCGCCCCTCTTTAAGTCAGGTGCCGCCAAGTGGCGGCACCTGACTGGTTCGTTTTTATTTTTTTTTTCTTTTAATTGTTTAATTAATTTTTGTTTTATATATATATATAATTTGTTATTTAAAGTAATTTTTAATAAAATTAAAATTTCCCTCTAATTAAATTAGATTTGTAGAATTGAATTATTTAATAAAATGTGTTATGATATTTTTTTGTACATGTTTAATATACGTAGTCACCAATTTTTAATTTGATTATTTAATATTTCCCTCTATTTAGAATTGCAATTAATTTAAATTTGTTAGTATAGATAATTTTTTTTTGCATTTAATAAGTTCTAAATTCCCTCTATTTAGAATTGCAATTAATTTAAATTTGTTAGTATAGATAATTTTTTTTGCATTTAATAAGTTCTAAATAATAAAAATTGGGCTTGTCCGAAAGCTAGAGAATTGGACTGCATTCGTGTCCTCGCACAAGTCTTGAAGAGACGAAGTGAATTTGGATCCATGATTTGCACCCCCCCCCCCCCCCCCCCCCCCCGCGCGCGCGCGCGAGGGAAGAGACTTCTTGTAGCTAAGTAGTTACACAACTATATTGACAAATCATATATAAACCTCAAGTTTTTTCACTCCACTTCCAATGTGGGATAAATGCCAATTGCATTTCTTTTCTTCCATTTCAAGAGGTGATTTTTGAGTGTCAATTTCTCATTCACCCGAACTCCGATTTGGACACACGATATACCGTTTTAATCTACTCACGGAGTAGAATCTAATTCCAGAAAAATTCGAATGAATTTTATATTTATCAAATTTTATTTTAATTATAGATGATAGTGGGCAAGGAAAGAAAATGGAATTAATTTCTCATTCACCCGAACTCTCTTTAATTTTAATATTTTAATATAATTAATAATTTAATTACAAGATGTAAATAATTATTAGTATTATTAATATTAATATTAAAAATAAAATTAAAACTATAATATTAATAGGTGAGAGTGGGCAAAGAAAAAAAATGGAATTAATTCCATTCCGGAGCCCTACCATTGGAGACGACCAGACAGGGCTCGGGGGGGGGGGGGGGGGGGGGGGGCCAGGGCTGGCTCGGGGCTCCGGAGCCCCGGGGCTAGCCCTCTCCATTGGAGATGGCCTTAGGTTCTCAAACAAACAAAAAATGTTTATTAGGCCATCTCCAATCGAAACAGTCAATAGCCTCCTCTTGCCTGTCTATCTCCCTGCTTGTCTGTCTTGTCTAATATGTCATCTCTAATCGAATCAAAAATTCAAAACATTTAATTCCATTTCAAAACCTTCCCCACTCTCACTTAAAAATAACAATAACAATAATAATAATAATAATTTTTCATGTTTAATTGTTTTTTGTGCAAAATTAAAACCTTTTAAAGTTAAGTTTCTTAAATTATAATATTCTAAGTTAAAACAAATTAAAGTTAAGTTTTTAAAAACTAATAAATTTCACACAATAATAAATTAATGTTAAGTTTCTAAAATTAAAGTTAAGTTCATTTAAATTTACATTTTTATTAATTAAACTTACATTTAAATTAATGTTACATTTATGAATGACCTTCATGTTTTATACTACTAGAAGCTCATTCAAAAATGATTTTCAAACCAATGTGGTGTAATAACTTAATCTACAAAGAATGAACTATCCCACATTGGTTTAAAAAAAGTGTTGGAGTGTATTCTAATAGTATAAAACATGAAGAGAAACACATGAATATGCATAACTTTTTATTTAACATTGATCAATGAAATAAAATTGACCATTTTTTTACACAAGTATTACAAATTTTTTACAATTTTTTAAATATTTTTTAAACACATATAAATTAGATGATATAAATAAAATTAAAAATAAAAATAAAAGGGTGGTCGCCATCATTGGCCTGCACGCGCACGTCCCTGAGTTGCTTACCTGCGGGCAGGCAGGTAACTCCCCCCGAATGCCTGCTTGCCATCCGGGGGAGTCCCATCTCCAGCCGACGAGGGGGTTGTTGCTTGCCTCCCTGGCTCGGCTGAAGATGGCCTTAGGGAACATCCTTGTTTGTTTGATTCAGAAAGTAAGATTCACCCTAGGTATAATTATGTGCGAGAAATATTAATATTTCAATATTTACCTTAATCATATGATTATGATATTAATTTTATTTCACCCCTTCATTTATTTTCTCTCATGTTTAACAACCAATGAGAAGAAAACGAAGAAAACAAAAAGTTATGCACAGAACACACCCATGTCACTTATTCATAAATATATGTGTAGGTTTGTCTTTATTTTCGTAAATTGCATTTTGTATATGAGATAGATTGATCTGGATATAATCAAGAGCATAAGATAAATGTGAGATTTTTTTCGCGATTATGTTTATTCCATATAAATAAAATAATGTTGAAGGAGAATATTTTGACTCTGCAAAAATTTTATTTATTTTTATTTTTACTTGATGAATTTTTAAATAATGTTAGGAATTTTTAAAAAATTGTTTTGAGCAGCAATATTTACTGTTAAATAATGTTAGGAATTTTTAAAAAATTGTTTTGGCAGCAATATTTACTGTTCTGACAATATCACTAACCTTATTTAAATGTCTAATGAATTGTTCACAACCAATTTCCACAAAAACTTATAAATTAACATTTAAACAGATGTCACTTGACATGCTACTTTATATCAAATTAAAATATAATTTATTTATGATATTTTTAAAGATTAGATGAGCTTATATTTTAAAATTGAAAAATAAACTTTTTGGATAAGTTTCTTTCTAAATGAAAATAACTTATTTGTTTGATTGTTTACTAAAGTGCATTAATAAATAAGTTATTTCCTGATAAAAAAAATTATATTTAATAAAAACTAAAAGATGATAAATTAGTCTTAACATACGTATTTGTACTTGTACATAACGCTTTTCTTGCAGTACTATGACTTTCGTTGTTCTCTCTTTTTCCTAATTATTAAAATTTTAAACCCAAAAGAGAGGACTTTTTGAAGAGGAGAGAGTCCGCCTCAACAATGGTAGTCGAGGAGGACAATACACTCTACCAACAACTGCACAAGCTGGTGGGCGTAAATTCGGAGCAAGAGCTTGAAAACTTGCTCCAATTGCTATGGCAGACTCGCAAGACTGGTCTTTCTCCTCCAAAAAAATCCTCTCTTCAGTCCCTTCTCAAGCTTCCTTCTCCAGGTGATCTTGACCCCGTGAGTAATTCTTGTATCCTGTGCTGTAAATTAGTTTCCCCTTTTATTGGGTACCCTGTTTTGACCTAGAATACTGCTGCTGTATTTTGTTTATTGCATTTTGACAGTGGTAGGAGAAATGATTGTATTTGGACTGAACGAGATAACTGTTTAGAACTTGGAATTTTGTAATTTATGTTCTTGAAAGTAAGGGTGTATACATTCCTTGGAAGTTATTCCAATGTCAACTTTGCATATGAGGATCTTGACTTGTTGAAGGTTTAGCTAAGGGTTTTTAACAATTTACCTTCGTTGAGATATATGCTTAATGGGCAATCTTGTTAAAAAAAAAGTGGGAAAAACACTTTTGATACCAAACTTTTGGTCAAAAAACACATTTGATACCAAACTTTTTGGAAAAACACATTTCAAACTATGATTTCATCCCCCTTAACACATTTCATTTCTTGTTAATTTTTTGACGGAATCCGTGGCACGTGACCGTTAAATTACAATTTTAAACTCTTCAGGGGTATTTGCAATTTGATTGAAAATACCTAAAAATTAAAAGGGGGTAATTGCAATTTCAATCCCCATCATCATCTCTCTCTTCACCTCCGCCTCCATCTTCTCCGCCCAATTGCAAATGAGGAGATTGTTAGCTTAATTAACAATACAACAACCATGACTCAAGTACATTTGCATAAAAATAACATATGCCCAGTCAAGCAAACTTAGAAAGAAGGGGAAACATTGCACCTTTCAGATCATATAATCCCCAATAAAGATAACAAGAGAACACCTAGATTTGTCATGAACTGAATAGCTACTTCCAGATTTAGTGAGATTCAAAGGATTATTTTTATTTTAAAAACGAGAAGTATTTGACTTAGGTGATAACGAATTCAGTGATGAGTTACCGAATCAACATGATTATTTGACTCGTATACAGGTTTTAAGACTTGAAACCAATTTCTTAACTGGAAAAATACCCTTTGAGCTTGGGAAAATGGTATGAAATCTTTATTCATTCCTGGAAATGGTTTTGTTGGTAATCTTCCTACCCGTTGGGGAAATTGGCCCTGTTGGAGGTTTTGGCACTTGTGAGTAGTTTATTGACTGGTAAAGTCTCATGTTTTGGTTGACTGATATTGGAAAATTGACTAATTTGAGGGAATAATGGAAACTTGGGGAAAAAATTTATTAGATTATGATATGCTGCCATGGAAGAAAGTTTGGTATCAAGGATAGGGATTAGTCATCGTGAAACCAGAGAGAACAAAATCTTCCATTTTAGAAATGTTCACCCAATATGAGCAAATCTTCCTTCAAGTGGGGGAGGGTTGGGCGGAGAAGGTGGCGGTGGGAGTGAGTTTTGGTGGGTTGTGGTAGTGTCGCTTGAGGGAGGAGGTGGAGGTGGAGGTGGTGGTTGTGGTGCCCGGTTGAAGAGAGAGGGATTGGGGTGACATAATTGCAATTATCCCCTTTTAATTTTTAGGTATTCTCAATCAAATTGCAAATACCCCCTGAAGAGTTTAAAATTGTGATGTAACGGCCACGTGACGGTTTCCGTCAATTTTGACGGAGAAAGGCAATGTGTCAAATTGGGTGAAATCATGGTATGAAATGTGTTTTTCTAGAAAGTTTGGTATCAAATGTGTTTTTGACCAAAAGTTTGGTATCAAAAGTGTTTTTCCCTCAAAAAAAAAAAAAATGCACATTACCTCTATAGTGAAATAAAAAAACACAATACGCCTCCTTAGTGTGCGCTGTGTCGTTTACGCACGTAAAAATGCAACCGATACTCTATATGTATGCTCAAAAAACAGTTTTGAACCAACTATAACTCATTCCTTTTTAGCATGTACCTCCTTGAGGCATGTCTCATGGACAATCCACCTCTATAAAGAAATGCAAATTATCCCCTCGTGAAAATAAAAATGGGTAGGTAGTGATGATACATTTATTTTTTAAGTTATTTTTTTAATACTTTATAGGGGCGTTGTAGTCTTAACACATAAATAAGTGTTTGTAAGGCTAAGCGAGGTGGTGAACCTCTTTTTTAATATCATATGGAGGTGTTTTAGCTTCTTTTTTTTTGTTTTTGTCAAGGAGGTAAATTGCATATTTCGAATATCACAGGGAGGTAAAGTGCTATTAACCCGTTTAGCTGATGATGTTCAAGTTATAAGGTTTTAGTGGACATACTAAATTAAGTTTGGTTACAGGTTCTGGCATCTCTTCGATCACTTCTCCGCAATTGTGTGCGCAAGAGCTTAGATGGTGATGATATTTTGAAACTTCTGCCGCCTGATCTTCCTCTGGAACTGCAAAGCATGCTTCTTGTACAGTTGCAGAAACATCAGAACCAATGGAAGGCGGATTTGTCCCAAGAACAGGTGACCATATTGATAATTCGATTATGTTTCACAGATTTGCATGAAAAAGTAGAATCACATTATGTGATTTCATAGGTCTTGTAAGAGGATAGCAATTGTTCAATTATGTACCATGTTGGTCTGATAAAGGAGATTGTACCGTTGTTGAGATTTGGTCTGAAAACGAGCAAATAAAGAAAATAGGTTGTGCTTATTTTTTATTCATTCATATTTAATAGGAGCATGTTCTTTTTAATGTTATGCTAGAATGGTCCTGATGGTAAATTCTTATAGGGTCCAAAGATTTAAAAGTTTCAGAAATAATGGTATACTTAGATGGAGAATATGATACCTAGGATGCATGAATGGATGTCAATACTAAGTATTATTTAGCAATATATATAGCATACCAACTAATTCATAACAACTAACATACAAGCCTTGTTCTGACGGCAAATATAAGGCCCCGAGACTTGAGGTCTTAGGTTCGAGTCCCCCCCGGAGTGTGTCAGTGTGGTATTTGTCTAGTTTCAAACTAGTCTTTTTGTTGTTAAGTGCTATGGTTTTGTAAAGGTTGTTAGTTATGTATTGAATGTAATGATATATATCACCGTTTCACCAAAAACAAAAGTGCAATTTTAAAGGCAACAAGCAACCAATTTTATTTCCACATGTAAGTTTGAGTACATTACATTTACAATTAATAAAAATCTATCTTAACTCAAGTACAAACAAAAAACAACCTGTAAGATATACATGTATTCCTATTACAGTAGAACTACAGTTTTCTTCACTATGTGGTGTCTAAAAAGAAAAGCTCCACATCCTCCTTTGTTTATTTAACAAGTCACATTTCTTTTTCAACCATTGAAAGAAACATAAACAAAGTTCTGGAACAAAAGTGCAATATATTCACTGTGTAGTTTTTGAATAGTTTATGGTATTATTCAAATGGATTAAGGTATTATTTTGACAAATGTTAAATTGCGTAAGTTTTATAGGTTTTTATCATGATCTCAAAACGTGGGCTTAACCTTCAGGTCCTCACTTGGTATCTGCTCCTGATGTTGGAGTCATTACGACAACATTTTAGTTTGTTTTAGTCTTTGATGTCATCTATATGTAAGGATTTTATTGTGCAACTTTTGCAGCCCCTAAGAGGAAGAAATGCTGGCTTGTCAGTGCCTTTGTCCTCCTCAGAAGTTTCTGGGTCATTATTGCCACCACAAGTTCCAGTTCCTCACTTCAATAATCATAATCTTGAAGGTCCTACACCAATCGCTGTCGAAAATAATGGGTTGCTTTCTCCACACTTAACTCTTCAAAATGATGTTCTCCCTCCTGATATGCTGGTATGCAATGTAATTCCTAAATTAAGTAATTTTCCTTCATATGATTTTGCTTGATAAGAAATTATTATCTTCTCCAGCACCCTTGTTAATTACCCTATTCATTGGACTCAATATTCTTTCTAAAACGACTCATCATCTATAATATGTTAGTTAAGTCTGTTAATATTGTTAGAAGACGCTTGGTAGAAGAGATGGGATTACGAGAAATATAAAAAAAAAATTAGATAAATTGAGAGATGGGATAAAAATATCATAGATTTGATACCATAGATGATCTATTGTAGTCTGAGGGAGTTGGGATGGGGTAATTGTATAATTTATTTAGTAGCATTCAAGGACAATATGGAGTTTTTCTAAAGATTGAAATGCAAAAATACGCCCTATGCTTTGCCTCATTGGCAAATACCTCCCCGTGTTATTTTTATTAACAAAAATACCCCTGTGCTATTTTTTTATTAGCAAAAGCCCCTTCCCAAAGCCATAGTACATATTTTGTAGGAAAAATGTCAATTGTACCCATATCATAAACACAAAAACACTCCTATTAACCTAAAATTTTATAATTACTCCCATGTTAACTTAAAAATTTGGAATAACTCTCCCTTTTCACTTAAAAAAAAGTGACAATAACCTTATGACTTAAGAAGGATTTTCAAATGGGGATTTTTGCTAATAAAAAAAGAACATGGGGGGGGGGGGTTGCTAATAAAAGTAACACAAGTTTGTTTTTCCAATGAGTCAAAGCACAAGGGGAATTTTTGCATTTAGCTCTTTTTCTAAATTAAAACCACTCGAGCAATCCGCTATTGTCAATCTCCCAATTTGTATTCATAGACATAGTGTTAGACTATCTTTAATTTTCGTACTCACGCACCAAACATAATATATAGTGAGGTAAATGTGTCATAACTACCAAACGTGTTCTTATTTAATTAGTTCTGCTTGTTTCTTTGTCCTAGACGGAAGAGTACTCCATTTATGAGAATTGCTAGTGGTCGAGGAAGTAGTGACCCTGCCATCTTGTGTTTGATGTAGGGAGTTCTTCCAAGGGTGAAGTCCATGACTTGGAGTGTGGAAGATAAGAGTGAGACTCCAGCTAATCGAGTGGCAGTTATTACTCTCAAGGTATGTTAGTTAAAAAGCTTATACTATAGTTTAACAACTTGAAAGCATGTAGTTCTAAGATTATATATCAAATATTTTACCTTATTACTCTTTTATTTATGTGAAATTCCGTGACATCCTTGTATTTCAATCTAAGTTTCTTGATGCATTAACTCTTTCCATTTTTTATTTAGGGATCTAGTATTGTAAATAAAAACTTTCTTCGGTAAAACATGTATGATTTTCTCATCTCCATATTGTTAAATGTTAATAATGCTATTTTTCTTGTTAATAGCTGCAAGATTATACCAAGTCCTCTTCAAAGGATACGGAACTGAAGTTTCAGCTTACTAAAGATACACTTGAGGCTGTATTGAGATCAATGACTTACATCAATGAACAATTATCGCGTTTTGTAAGTGTTATATTCTTTAATCCCTATAGCAGTTTGTTAATTTGTTTGTCGGAACCATTTGCACCTCCTTTGTATTTGGTATCTGGCCTCGATTTTCCCTTTTTTGGCCAATTCCGGGTGTACCAATAATGTACATTTTGCAATTCTTTTACAGGTTGGATCTTCTTCGGTGCCATTGCAGAAGAAACGAAGACAATAAGAGGCATGTCCAATATGCAACAGAAGTTGTGTGATAATGTCATAGATGATAGATCACAATTTTGAGTTAGCATTTTAGTGTATAGTAGCCTTGTTCTTGTACAATTGATAAGGTTGAATATCATTGATTGATAACATTCTGCAAAGTTTAATTTCTTGACTTGATAATATTCTGTTTTTTTGGTTTATTTATTGACCAATATCCAGTCAAGTAAAATCTTCAGAAATATCTCATTTTACACCCCTGAAATGTATTCCACTCATTTGATTATAATTGCTTAAAGATGTATTCCAAAATTTCAAAAAACAAAAAAACTAGAGCTACATTGAGTTATCGAAATGTCTTAAACACTCTATTTACTTAACTTTATGAATCTTTGTCAAAATAATTTTGGATTAAAGCTTTATCAATAATGAGGTGCAACATCCAATTTCTATTAAGTGGAAATAAATACGATTTGCATAATGGATTACATGGTACAATTAATTCATTTTTTTTTAATACAATACACATTAATAAAATTTGTGCAACTAACATACAAAATAATTTCGTCAATGACTGCACAAAATAATTTTCCAATTAATATACCTTGAAGTTGAAGCAACCTTTGGATTCAAAAGAAAGGTCTCTACGACATTTAAGTGTCTTGAGGGTGTGAAACGAAATTTACTTGCATAAATTTTCTTTCCCTATTTCCACCCCCACTCCTTTGTATTTGTCTTATTATCATTTAACCCCACAGGTTCCCACGTCTCTGCGTTTTCCCCTCCTCTGATAAACACACAGGCTCTCGTTCTAAAGGGTTTTCTCTACCTATCTATTAGTAACGAACCCAATATTTTTATTTTTTTTCAAATATGTTTTTTGGTTTAACTTTCATGTATTTTATTTCAGGGGTTTCTTTGAAATACGACGGTTAATGGAAGTTATCCAAGTGGAGGGTAAGATTTATATGCTTCCTCTCTTCATAAGTTTGAATAAAAAGTGTATTTTGTTTTGTTCTGGGTTCTAGTATTAATTACTCCTATTGCTTTTATTTGACACTTGGGTATAGAAATTGAACTCGAGGTATAGAATTTTGTATGCATTTTTCATAACATGAGCTTTATCATAATGCCAAGTATAAATCTTTGTTTGTAGTAAGTAGGTGTATGTGACAATTCAAGACAGTATGTAATGATCCAATTGATTTTTTTGTTCAATGCCTGTAATCATAGGTAGCCTATACCAGTGGTCATATTTTCGTTACAGGGGAAAGTAGGATGAAAAAGCAGATGTTTTGCTATGTTAATCAAACTCTTTGACATTGTTTTTTGGATAAAGAAAATATCTGATTCTTCTTTTTCTAGAATTACATGTTGAACTTCAAGTTCAGTTGCTTGTCATTTATTGGTATTTTTTCATCCATAGTGTTTTGAGTTATTTCTGGATCTTTTCCAAGCTTGTCTTTGTTAGGACTGTTAATTTAAGTCTTTGTATGAATTTTTTGTTTCTTGTTGTGTAATTGTGTTTTTACTCTAAATAATAGAGTGTCTGATACAGAGAGGGACCTTCATGGATTTTTGATTGGGTTTTGAAGGCTGTGTTGCAAAAATGAGCTTGAATAGGGAATAAAGCAGGCAAAAAAAGATACTATAAACATCTGAAAAAGTTCTGACTCGGTCGACCCTAAGCATTTAGGCCAGGTCCGAAATGAAAAAGTTCTGACTTCTTCAAGATTTTGGATTTGGATGTGGGATCCCCTCTTCCTTTTTCTTCTTTTTAGTTAGAATTTAGATTTAATTCTCACCCAAATTTCTTTTTGCAGGAAAAAGATATCGAATACAAAATGGAAGACAATGAGCTACCATCCCACGATTCCACCGTCACCCAAACGCTGGAGCAGAAACGCGCAGCCATGCTCGAGCGCCTATCCAACCGCCAACACTCCCGCCACTCTGAAAAACCCGTCCCAAACACTGCAACCTCATTCGAAAATACCCAATCCTTCCTCTCTCAGTTCTCCCAATCCAAGTTCTCCATTGAATCCCACATCTCCCAAATTAGTGACCCACAAACCTGACCTAGAACCAATCTCCCTTGAAATCTCCACTCTCGAAAAGCTCGTCGCAGAGAATTCTTACTTCCTCCCTCCCTACGAAGTCCGCGCCTGCCTCACCACCATTGCCCTTCTCAAACAATCCCTCGATGACATCACTTCCAAGAAAAAGTTCTCTTTCAAGAACAAAACCTCCAAGAAAACCACCACGTTAGCTCAAAACCGGCCCGTTATTTGCAAAAACGAAGAAAAGGCAAATGTGGGTTATGAAAAGCAGGGCTTCGGGTTCAGGGACAGAGAGAATGAGGTACTAACGAAGGAGTTTAACATAAGTGAGCCGGAGGGTCAAAATGGGGAATTTACATTGTCGGGGTTGAGAGGTTGTGAGATTAGACTGAAGGGCTGTTTGAGGTCATTGTTTATCGATAGGTTGGTAAGTTGTAAGGTTTATGTTGGGGCAGTGATGGGCTCGGTTTTAATCGAGGGCGCAGAAGGTTGTGTGTTTATATTGGGATCCCACCAAATTAGGATTCATAATGCCAAAGATTGCGACTTTTATCTCCGAGTTAGGAGTAGGCCGATTATCGAGGATAGTTGTGGGGTTAGGTTTGCTCCATATTGTTTGAGTTATGAAGGACTTGAGAGGGATCTGGAGGAAGCAAATCTTGGTGAGGAGACGGAAATTGGATGAATGTCGATGATTTTCGCTGGTTACGGGCTGTGCAGTCCCCAAATTGGTCGGTTTTGCCTGAAAATGAGCGCATTGGGACTTTGGATGTATCAAACGTGGGTGAGTTTTAGAGTCTGTTGGGGTTGAGAATTTGCGAGCGTTCGATTGTTTTAAAGAGCCTAAGAGGTAAAAATTCTCTTTGTTTTGAACGAGCTTCATTAGTTTTGGATTGAAAGGAGAGTACATTTTTCAATTTAGTTAGTATGGATTGAATTTGTAACATGGATTACTTATTATTTACATGTAAATTGATGGATTTATGTAAAACATAGTACATTGTAAGAATTCATATTTCACACTATGCTTCTTTTAGCAGAATATGAACAATTGAAATGGAGTGCAGAAGTTGGTTTATATTTCAAAGTTTAGATAATTGCAAAGCACAAAAAGGACCTGCTTTTAGCAAATAATTTGTGCCTTTTTGTGTTTAGTTTAGGGTTCAACCTCAGATATTACTTGGATGTTCATTTTTTGCAAACAATATTAATGCCAAAAATAACTTCTAAATAGATTACAATATTGCTGTGCCAAACCAAAAGCACCTTTAGCTTCCGACTTATAGATTAATTAAGCTGGAAATCACTTTTAATAAACTTGCTCTAGTTTTTTTCAAAGAGAAGCTCAAAGTCACTGCAAAATTTAAGCATACATAACTAACATATCTCATAATTCAAAATTCAAAATTCAAAAGTTAAAAATCAAATTTCGAAAACTTTTGCAAACAAGATATAATACACCTTCTAAATCACTGCTTCTGTGCAGCTATAGGAGTCATTGTTCTTCTGAAAACACCGATCAACAAGGTTAGTATTAAATTAGAAAATAATCCAAGATCTCTAGCGTCTGTTAATTAGTAGATAGTTGAGCATTTTTTTTATTATACTTTTTGCTAATAATCGAACAAATTTAACTATGTAATGATGTATTTTTTTAGAATACATTCATCATCAATCATTACATCAGAAATTATTTCAAAAACTGCCCAAATACAAAGAATACAAATAATAAACAACTAACACATTCGTGGGAGTTAAACTTAAGATCTCTTGATCCTGGAGCATCAGATTTATCAATGATTGTCACTAGACTACTGTCTCATTAACATGTAATGATGCATTAATTCACAGCTCACTAAAACAACACTGATTCAAATTTGATCGTATAAAAATCAAATCAAACTTAAACGACATAATGTGTTCAACTTAAAAAGAAATTGTTTGGTCATATATACGTGGCCTATGTTTAGTAATGTCATCAACTGTCAAACTCAATCACACCATCTTTCAATTTTTCTACCTTACATAAATAGTATAATGTCATTGCCAATGGAACTTAAGCAATCAGAAACAATATGCGTAGTGGTTGGTATAATTATTAAACAATTACAAAATTTCAAAAAGAAAAAGAAATTCTAAAAAACCCAACCCCACATATAACACCCAGAACCTCTAGTATATTCACGAAAAAAAAAAAAAAAAAGTTTGAGGAAAATGAACTCGTGCTTCTTGGTAAAATAGATTAGAGCTACATTAAATACTCGAAATGTCTTAAACACTATAAATATAATTACCTAAAATTATGAATCTTCGTCAAAATAAGTTTGGATTTAAAGCCAATAATGAGGTGCAATGTCCAAATTCCATTAATTAAGTGGAGAGATTATTTTTTATACCGACTGCAATTAACGTGGGACAATCAATTCAATTATTAATAAAATTTCTACTACTAACATATAAAATAATCTCGTCCGTGTGATGCACCACGTCACTCGTGCTACGATAGTAAATATACCTTGAAGGTGAAGCAACTTTCAGATTTAACCTAAAAGAAAGGTCTCTCTCTCTACGATATTTAAGTGTCTTAAGGGTGTGAAACAAAATTTACATTCAACTCCCTTATATTAGTTTTCTTTCCTTTTTCCCCCCCATAGTTATATTTGTCTTATTATCACTTAACCCCACAGGTTCCCACGTCTCTCTCTTCCACCCTCCTCCGATAAACACACAACAGGCTCTCGTTCTTAAGGGTTTTCTTTACCTATCCCCACAAAAATCCCCTCTCAGTAAAATACATCGCATCCTTTAATCATTATCTCATAAAGCTCTTTACACGCAATACCATATTGTACGTATTAATACGAATCCAATTGTTATCGTACATTGATTTTTTTATCTTTTTTGGTTTAACTTCCCTGTATTATTCAGGGTTTTCTTTGAAATACGACGATTGATGGAAGTTTTTCAAGTGGAGGGTAAGATTTCATTGCTTCCTCTTTTCATAAGTTTGAATAAGTAATAAAAAGGTTTCCCCTTTTGTACGAGTTTATTAGTTATTGTATATTGTTATTTTCTAGGTTCTAGTATTAATTACTATTGCTTATATTCGACAGGTGTCCCCTGACTTGGATAGTGAACTCGAGGTATAGAATATTTACGCATTGTCATAGCATGAGCTTTCTCTTAATGATAAGCATAATTTTTTGTTTGTAGTTAGTAGCTTTATGTGACAATTCAAAACAGTATATAAAGATCCAATAGATATTTTTTTGAAGGTGTGTAATTGTAGTAGCTTATACGTAAAAGTGGTGACTGGTGATATTTCCGATATTAGGGGTATGTAGGATGAAAATCGGATGTTTTTGCTATGTTAATCTGCTCTTCTTATCTTAGTTTCCATTTGGGATATTGTTTGGTGAAGAGTAAACGTCTTTCATGTTTGTTACAAAGGAAATAGGAGGGGAATATGAAGTATTAGCCCGAATTAATCAATAAGATATTGAGAAATATTGACCTTAAAGTATCGAAGCCCTCACTGATTGGTTGCTTGTGAATCTAATCCTATACCATCGCCATCAGATTTTACTGTACTTATTAAACCTTACAATATGGAACACTAGTTGTCATAACCCTCATAGTTTCAGTATCCGAGAACCATCTTATCATCGTCAAATCCATTATGACTAATCGCCTGGATCAAGTGCCCTGCTTTTTATCTTAAAGGCATATAGGCCTGTGCACTGACATTGCACCACAATAAAAGAGAGGATAAAACAATATAGGAAATTGTGATTCTCTATCTCTGCTGGCATGTTTCTGTGATTACTACACTGCATTCCACTTGTAATGCTAATATTAATGTTGATGACATGAATGTGTACATTGTTGGTATGTAATGTTATATTTCACTTCCCTAATTTCCTTTCTTATGTTTAGAGAGTACTATATTCACTTAAGATGACATATTATATCCTATAATGCCGCAAATATACCTCAAGAACAATAAATTGTCAAGTTCTTTCTAAAACTGGATGGACTGTGGTATTAGTAGGTTAGGGCAACTCCAATGGGAGTTTCCAAATGGGTATGTAAATCCCTAACGTCCATTATTCATTCCCAATATGCATATTTTCTCACTCCTAAGGGATATGTAAATAGGGATCCATAATACAGTTTCTGCTTTTGAAGTTTTAAATTTGGAAACTTGGAGGAAGAGAAAGAGAGTATGTATATGGTAGTTATTTGGGAGAAATGAATGTGATTGGATAAATCCATGAAGTAAGTAATAAAAAAATTGATAAAGTGATATAGAAACTCATTTACATACTCGCCATTGGGATGAATTAATATAAGTGAGTATGCAAACAACTATTTGGGAATGTATAATACATTTTAGATCCTCAAATATGCAAACTCCCATTGGACTTTCCCTTACAGCTGTATTAGTTAGGAGGTACCGAGGTGGTTTGCTCTATATCCGCATCTACAAAATCTGACTCGAATTTGCTTAATCTGCATACTTGCAGCACCTAATGATCTATGCACCATATAATCTGCATAACTGTTGACTATTGGAAATCACAGCTTGTCTGCCTCAACAGATATGGATTTATGAGTTGCCTGCGATAACAGATATGTTGGCCAGTACTACATCATAAACTTCTAGGATCTGTTTCTTGATTTAAGTGGGCGGTTGAAGTTGTTTTGAAATTCTAAAGGTAGTAAATGTGATCAGACTCTTTTGACATTGTTTTTGGGAGGACAAATTTTGGTATACAATTATTTAAGCTATGGTTAAGAGATTCCCAGTGAAATGTCTGTTGTAGTCAAGTTTGTGGAATTTAATATTTATGTTAATTTTGGTTCAATATTTTAATAAGTGCAGTAACCTGAATTACCAGGCCTACTAAAGGTACAAAATTTTAGGGAAGGGTACCTTGATTTACTCATTTAGGTATAATATTTCTAATTAGCAACTGTAATTTTTTAATTTCTTGTTATAATTAATTG
The DNA here is from genome assembly GCA_034814905.1 of Penstemon davidsonii. NCBI lineage: Eukaryota > Viridiplantae > Streptophyta > Magnoliopsida > Lamiales > Plantaginaceae > Penstemon > Penstemon davidsonii. The sequence continues at coordinate 29,358,061 of JAYDYQ010002533.1, read as the reverse complement.
ATTCAATAATTCAGTTTTAAAGTTCATGGGAAAGTATAAGTATTTGAAGAGAAAAGAAAGCATTAAGATCCCCTCAAATTCTTATGAAAGATATAAGTATTTGAAGAGAAAAAAAAGGCGTTAAGGTATCCCAACACACCGCTAGAAACTCTAAGATCCTTCTTTATTTCTCTACTTGCATTCCAAGTCGAGTTATAAAGAAATAGACACACTCCATTGCATTCATCGGGGACCTTTGTAGTGACTAAGGGGTTCGGAAACCAAAAAGTGAGTTATTTGAACAAGTCTTCTTCTTATGACTAGATCCAATCTCCTTGTACTTGTATAATGTTTTTTCGTTATAAGGGATGACTATGGACTACATATTGATTTCAACTTTCTTAATGACGCAGCTCCTCAATTCTTGATTGCAGAGACACCAAAGACCTCTGCCCTTCCATCTTGGCTATAGTTAGGTGTGGAAATTCTTGGCAGGACTTAACTCGACAATAGAACTGAGCGAGGTAAGCATAATTGGAGTAGGTCAACAAACGTAAACTTTATTGGGTTGGGTTATTACTCGTGTAACTTGAAATAAAATTTGTTGACCTAGAACATCAAACTCACCCGACCTAATGCAACCTTTAAATCACTGTCAGTTTATTCGTAATCGGGATTATTTTCCAAAAAATAAATAAATACCAAGAAGCCATAACTTATATTCCAGTGTGAATGAAATCAACAAAATGTTGATACACCTTGAATTCCTATATTACTTATTACCCACCAATGCTATAAATCAAGAAATTGGGGGACTTTTTTTCCAACTATTTTCTCCCTTTCGTAAGATTCCCTTTGATTTTCAAAAAAGGCTGCTGATCATATTATACTCGTTGGGGATATATTTGAACTTACAAACTGCGAGTTTGTTGAGTAGAGACTAGAGACTTGTGATTTCTTTGATATCTAAAATTCCATTAAAGGGAATTTGATATTTCTTTGTGAATAAGTGTTAAAAAATAAATGCAGTCTAAATATCACATACATGAGTATATAATATAAATGATACAACAAACCTCTATCATAATATATATACAGAACTTATGAAACACTTAATGTAAATCATAATTCATGTATATATAATCTCTATATGAAGTAGACGGACTTGAAAAGGTAAATATCTTAGTAACTTATCCAAAATTCCGAACAAGTGGAAAAATACGCGTAATAATTAGAAAAAATATATTACGTTCTTATAAACACATGGTATATTTGTCCAAGTGCGTACATAATGTTGTCTAATAATTAATTAAAACAATCAAATAACTCATATAACAATAATTTATAAAGCATGGAACATCTACTTCTAAACTATTTGGAAGATGAACTCCTATCGGTTATCCCACACAAACTTATCTTAAGACGTCAATATGATATTTCTGTACTTCAAGTATTCATTGACTTCTTATTTCCTTGAATGCTTAAAACTTATTTAGTGCGAATTATGGATTTTGGCATTTAATTGTTATGGGCTTGGCGTGTGAACGTCGAAGTTTGTCGTTCTTAATGTTGGAAACTGAAGTAATGTTAGCTTTATTGAAATCTTGATTTGGTAGAACATTAAATAGTTTTCCGGTTAACTGTTTAACTTAAATATATGTTTCGTGGAATGGGTTGGGTTAGTTGGTCATCAAGTTTTGGCTCGGCTGGGTTTGATTCACTTGAATTTAGACCCAAGACTTTATCAGATTGGATCACGATTGGGCAGAATTGGGTTGACGTAAGATGGGTCGGATTAGAGTTATTAAGTTTGTATTATACCCTACTCTACCTAACCCGAATCTACCTAACTTCACGTGATTGTTAGGTCAATATATAATAGAGGGGGCGACGGAGCTTTTCATGTTTCGTTGAAGATTGTAAATTTTATTGCAAAAATAAGGTATGGTTTTTCTTTCTTTATACCCTAGAGAACTTGATTTCTATTATCTGTGACTCCTGAATTTCCAATTTGGATTGCAGATCTGCAATTTGGAAAGGATGTTCTCATATCTAGGATTCATCTGAATCTTTTGTTTCTCTTTATTGTCTCTTCTTTTTCATGGAAAAATCTCCAACTGATCTGTGAAGATTTGCAAATTGAATGCATGTTCTGTATGTCTGATTGGTAAAATCTAGATCTTCGATCTGGTTCACGCGGATATGAAATTAATAGCATATTATTATTTGTAATATGTAAAATCTAAGAAACCCAGTGAAATAGGGATTAATTTTTGCCTTAACATTTATATTGTTATCTTATGTACCAAAAATTGATTGGAACAATGCTTTTTGGACATTAAAAACTAAATGTGTTGTCAGTTTAAAAGATTCAAAATTGCTAAACAATTCTTCTATTTAGTTATATGTTCTTATATAATCTTCTAATATTGTAGTATGTTAAAATGTTTATTATGGGAGTGATTTTAGATATCATTCTTGCATTCTAGTGTATTGATTCTGAACTGGTTAATTAATTGAACATATCAACACATCCTTTTGTTATTTCTCTTCCATGCTGTTTGATTATTAGAAATTGTAGTTGAATGCAGGAGTTCGGTCATTTTTTCTCACATTGAGCATTTGGACTGCACGGAAGTTAATGGATCTATCACATTTTCCACAGAACTCATCCGGCGAGAAAGGTAAGAAAATTAGGGAAATTGATTTCCAGGAAAATGTTGGCTACCTTGATCTTTTCCCAAATTCACCCTTTAATATCTGCTTCTTTTCACTGAATTGAAATCCTATAAAGTTAAAGAAAATGGTGGAATCTATTCATAACCGAAAAATGGGAGGAGGCTTGTGGAGTTTCAATTAATATTTAGTAATTGGTCAATTTATTCAAATACACTATTATCCAAACATAGTTTTGACCTTTTTTTAATGAATACTGATGTTTAGTTTCTCTTTTAGTGTATGAAAATTATGACATTTTTCAAATATAAAATTCTGAAAGGCAATCCATTTGAAAGTATGGGCAATGTTTGGTTTCATTACAATTTTTTTTTGGTCAAGTGGGGTTTCCTTCCAATTGCCCAGGAAATCTTATTGAAAACTAATTATCATCTGGCAATTGGAACAAAATCATCTGGCATTTGGTTTCTCTCCAATTTCCATATTTCCTGGGAAATGGTGTAAAAATAAATGTTTTTGGAGTTGGATTACAATAGTCTTGACCAATTGAGTTGATGACTTGGTTTGACATGTCAATACAAGAAAACTTGTTTTCGTGTGTCTGATCGATTCGAGCTGTACCATTGAAGCTTCATGAAAATATCCATCAAATTACATGTAGGAGCTGGAAAGTGTTAATGAACTCGGGAATACAGGTGGAGTAGGGGTTAGATTTAGAGTCTTACACGTGTACCATAGTTTTTCAGTTTCATGTTAGTTTCATCTGAAGAATTAGTTTCATTTTTCTGTTTACTTGTAAATAGTTTGTTAAAGGAGCATCAAAAGGGTGATCCATCTATACTCCTGCGTATATATCATCTATGAGTTAACACCCCCCCCCCCCCCCTTTTGCATGTGCATCTATACATTCTTTCGTAGGCAAACTGTTTCTGACCTTTGGTTCGAGATGATTACTCTTTCATCTTTTTATTGTTAATTGTTACATTTAAAGATATATTATCTCTCCTCACCCCTCCCCAATCAGTTCTCGCCTTGTTTTATTTTCCTTTAATGGGGTTCATTTTATATATATATAATTGCAGGCAGTCCTAGGCATAACAGCAGAATGAGTGACGACGCTTTCGACCAGAATTTATTGACTGAAAAACTATCTAAACTCAACAGTTCACAGCAAAGCATAGAATGTATCCTTTCTTCTGGGACACCAGAACCATTGTTACTTTCTGATTTTGAAATTGTAGTATCACAAAACATCTACATATCAACTTTATGTTTTGTTCATGACTGAATTAATATACTCATGTGGACCACTGTCTCCTTTTTTGTGCAATATGGCATGCATTTTAATTTGTAGCATAAGTTATATTCCGTGCATGGATATCGCTTGATTGTGAATCCCTTTGTATTTTTGGTGGGCAGAGTGTTTTAATTATCTATGGAATACAGTATGGGAATTTTCAGTTTATTAATCTTGTCCAAAATTTTTTACATCATGTTCTCTAGATTTATTTTGGTGTCCCTGGGAAGTTCTGTTCAAGGTTAGCTTTGTGATTGAGAATTTTTTGACAAACCCTTGAAGAAACAAATGAAAATTATGTCTTTGTCGACCACATTTTCTCCCTTTTCTTTTCCTCTTTAGTGGGGGTGAAGGTTGGTGTGTGTGTCTGCGGGGTTTGGAGGAGGATCTGATTTTGAGGCCCTGTACTGTATGCCAAAATTGTAGATGAGCTCTTACAATCACTTATTGCCCTTATCAGAAGATGCAATTCTCTGTTGCTCTTTGTAATGTGCTTGGTTAACTAATTCATTTACTCCTATAAGGATGAAATACATGTCATGGATTTCAAGCTCTCCTTACGGAAAGCAAAACTTCTGATAGGAATCCTAGTTAACATACCTAATTTTGTGACTTACTGAACCTATTTGCCCCATACATATATCTTGTATAATCATCACTGTTGCTATTCTTTCATGAGATGTTTGAGTTCTGTTTTGCTCAGAATGGTTAATGGTTATCCTGAGATTTTTAAAATTTGACAACTTGGGGCTAAATTATTATATTGGCTGGTAGAGGTCTTTGCAAACCCTGCAGATTCTGTATTCCTATCTTTGTATCCTAGCATTTACAAACTGCTACTTATTATCTTTGATGCTATTTTGTAACCAGGTTACTGATTTAGTGAACTTTAAAGACATTACATTCTTCCTTGCAGTTGTTTTCCTTTTTCAAATTTGATACTGTTTAGGAGCAACAGTTCAGGTACAAACATATGGAGTGTAACTGGCTTTTCTTTCCTCCAATTATTTATTTTCGAGTGGATTGTAATGTAAATTATGAAATACATTCATGCATGTATTTATGTTTAACTGTTGTTTGGGATTGTAATTTTGTTTGCTAACATTTCACGGTGCTTTACTCAACATTTTCATTTGTGGTGATAGTCCAGAGAAATACTTAATAATGCATGATGAAGTGTATCAATAATCTTTGAGACTCTTCTTGAAGGAAACCTTTTTTCCCCTCCCTGGAAACTAGATTGAAGGAGATTATGGATAAACGTTTATCAAGTCAATCAACTCTATACGAGTGATACTACGCAATATACTATTATTGATGAAAGGAATCTTTCATTCCTTGAAAGATCCTTAAATATAAGTTAAATGAAGAATAATTTGCTTGTTTATGGCTGTGCATATAATGATAGGTGGAGTTTGGTTCTGAATACAATCACTAACATTGAAAAATTAGAGCAGTTTCTTTAACAAGACCAGCTACGTCTAAATGGTGTGTGTCTCACCGCAAAAAGGCCAAGCAAGTGGTTGAAACATGGGAGAGATTATTCAAATCTGCAGCACGGGAGCAACGGGTTTCCCTTTTATACTTGGCCAATGATATCCTGCAAAATAGCAGGCGTATGGGCAGTGAGTTTGTGAATGAATTCTGGAAGGTTCTTCCAGCAGCTCTCAAGGCTGTTTATGATAGTGGTGATGGAAATTGCAGAAAAGTTGCTTGCAGACTGGTAACTATATCCATCACTTTCAATCTTCCTTGAACATTTCTTGTATAACTTCGTATTGGAGCATGCGAATAATAAGAATTACTAGACTTACATGCTATTGACTTCAACCTCATTTCCATTCTCTGGCCATGCTTGTGCATATGTTGCTTATAGTGGAATGATGCTCTGGAATATGCTTTTTCTAGTATTTATGAATGTCTGTGTAAATTGTACACTTATCAATAGAAAATTTAAGAATTCGACCAAGAGAACAGAAGATTTAAAAAATTTCAAAAATTTATTCCTGTAAATAGATGGGCCTTATTTCTGTGTGTAAATTGTACACTTATCACTGAATGTACTTTTACTATGGTCTGCATGTGCTCTGTGAAATATGTTGATGATATTAGTATATTCCTAGTTCATGTTTGGGATATTTTTCTTGTACGCACCAACTTTCCACAATAATTTGGGGGAATTTAGTGGTTTCAGAACTATTACATGTCCAACTCATCTAAAAGCGTAAGCTATTAGATAGAGGAGACATTTAATACTTATGACTTATCACTTATAGGCGGTATAACAAGTGAAGTTTAGAAATGGGCACATGACCTCCTTTTTGACTTGAATCTAATACCATATTAAATGTCCAATTTATCTAAAAGCTTAAGCTTTTAGAGAGAAAAGACATTTAATATTTATGAGTAATGACTTAACAAGAACAATATCTAGAATTTCCAGACCCAACATTTAGGGAGCTTAATACACTTTCCATAGCTAGTTTGTGTTCCTTCCCCTTTAAGTGCTAAAATAATTACACTATATCTTTGATTTGGCTGGCATGGCAAAAAAATTATGTACGCATTATAAATATTGATTTTGCACCTTTCATTGATAGCTTAGTACCTTCTTGGTTAGTGACAGCACTTGTCTTATTCTTTAAAATTTTGTGGAGCACACTCTTTATGCAGGTTGACATCTGGGAAGACAGAAAAGTTTTTGGATCTAGAGGTCAAAATCTGAAAAATGAAATACTTGGCAAGAATCCTCTTCCAGGCAAAATTCCTCCTCCACCCAAGAATCCTTCTCCTGTCAACATTGAAAGGACATCAAATCCCATCAAAGTTGTGAAGAGAGATGCTAATTTTTTGAGAATTGTAAGTATAAATCCACTCCCATTGTGGGCAAAATTATGAGATTTGTTTGACATGTGTTTTTGTTAGTATTTTATTAATCTGCTTTTTTGTTGGTATCAGAAATTGGCTGTTGGAGGTTTGCCAGAAAAAATCCTAACTTCTTTCCATGTGTTACATGATGATGTTGTTAATGAAGAAGGGGCCTTAAAAAATTGTAGAAATGTCGTTTCTTGTGTACAAGAAATAGAGAAAGATGTTGTAATTGCTTCCTCTCAAGGTTCGATTTGAGCTACTTTCCTCTAGAATTTATACCAATGACTATGTGCAATGATGTTATGAGGCTAGTGGACATTATCCAAGTTTACATGATTCTTACACTAATTATTTGTTAACCTCTGGCATCAATCCTTAAACTTGTCTTTAGGAAACCTGCTGGATTCTGATGTTGTCGATAATATAGAGAAACAGGAGAATCTGCTTCAGCAATCCATTAGCCAACTTGAAAACTCTGAAGCAATCAGAGTTGCTATGGTTTCCCAGCTTAGAGAAGCACTCGAGGATCAAGTATGATTTTATTTCTGCAAATCTTCATTCTGAAATCTAAATACTTCAAGTGGATATGGTTCTGTTTCTTAATGTTGGGTTTGTTCACCCCTTCAAAATTTAGGATGTGTGTATATGGAAGAACATTAATTTTATAAGAATCACTAAAGCATATTACTTAACTGCACCCTGATACCTTTCTGAAACAACTTGATGTCTAAAGATGTATAGTCTGAATTCATGGATGTAGAATTTCTCAGAATTCTCACAAATTGTAGCTTTGTAGGAATCGAAGCTGGAGCTTATAAGGAGTGAGTTACTTGTAAGATCTCTCTCTCTCTCTCTTGTGTGTGTAGTGTGAGGTGGTCGGTTTTTGATGTCTCTTATGCGCACACATATGCATCATACACTGGCATAGCGTTGTTTTGAACTGCTAATTCACATGCAGGTTGCACGGGATCAAGTTGAGCAGGCAGCTAATTTGAAACTTCGATTAACATCAAACTTCTCAGCACCACCAATTATGAACCAGCAGCCTGTAGAACCCCCATTTCCTTCTGCCCTGCCAACAAACAATCAAACTCTGACTCCACCTTCCCATCCTTTGACTTCTTTCATGAACTCCATCACTGAAGAGGACAGCAAAAAGGCGACAGTAGCTGCTGTTGCTGCTAAACTTGCTGCCTCAGCATCTTCTGCTCAGATGCTTCAATCTGTTCTTTCATCACTTGTAGCTGAAGAGGCTGCATCAATGGGCCGAGACATGAAAAGGCCCAAGTTAGACAATCCCATGTCTTTCTCCAATTCCGAGGGAGGTAGTTCGGCCTATTTCCCTACTACGGCACAACAGCAATCAATTACTAACTTGTCTCATGTTCAGTCCAACACTTCACAGGTGAACCCATTGCAGGTTCCATACCTCCCACCACCTCCGCCTCCACCACCCCTTGCACCTCCAGCTAGTTCCCCTGTAAATCAACTAGTCCAGTCTACCATGACCGGGGGGGTACCCTACGGCTACGCCCCTCCTCCTTCAAACGGTACCATGGGTTTTGCTAGGCCTCCGGGCGTTCCTCAGCAGCCACAGCCACAGCAGCAGCAGCTCCAGCCTACAAATGGAGGAGGATACTATAGGCCTGTTGGTATTGGATTTTATGGGCAAAACCATCAGCCATCAACGCCACCAATACACAGGCAGTGAGTCACTATTGATAGGTTGGGGACCGTGTTTTGTATATCAATAGTATAGTCATCCATGACATAGTAACTTATTCACAGTTCTGTAGTATAATACTGCCCTTGGTTTATGTTCTGTCATGAATTTTTAGGTCCTTTGGCCTGAGAATTTGGTGTTTGTAGCAATGTAAACTACAGTAGAGTCTGAGTACTTAGCTATAGTTAAACCTTGGCCAAGATTATAAACATGAAGTTATGCTGCTTTTAGTGTCATTGTTGCTCTTATTTAACTATGCAAGTTCTTTTAATTAATTTGGAATTTTGTCCTTCCTTTTTGATGTTTATGCTGAAGTTTTTCCTTAGTTTCGGTGTTTGAGGTTTGGTTTGTGCGCTCTGGAGATTCGCTTGGTATTGGTCGAAATAATTGAACCACGACGATAAGATTATTTAGTAGTAGGAATATATTTTGGTTGGAAATAATATAAAGCAATGCCAAATGAGATTTAATGGAGCTTGAAGACGTGAGATGTAATTTGAACAATTAGATTTGTTTGTGATAAAAGAAGGTATGGTTATGTGTCAAATTATTCCTGCCAATTCACCTTCTTCGAGTTTGATGGGAATTCGAGATTTGATCGTATTAATCAAGTGTCTGAACTCCTAGTCGGAGGGCGAAACGTTTAATTCATTATAGCAATCTCATAATAGGCCAAGAAACTTGTAGGTTTGGAGCCATAATAGAGTTTAAATATAGCAGTTTAGGCAGCCTAGGTGGAAATCTGCATGTTTTATTACTCAAAAAGCACTTAGGGTGTATGTATGTGGATGGGTTTTGGTCCGGTCGCGGGTTTTGCGAGATCGAGTCAAAACCCTTTCAAATGAATTTTTGTCAAACCCATAAAACCATCAAAAACCTATTCAGAAACTTACACTCAAACTCTTCAAACCTATAATTCATTGATTTGACACCTACCACATACTTTTTCCCCCAAATCTTCAATAAAATAGACATTGATTTGACACCTACTACCTACTTTTTCCCTAAACCCCAACATCCAAACTCAATCCAAGTGGGGTTTCAACTTATTCAAACCACAAAACTCAACAACCAAAACCCATCCAAATGAGGTCTCAAATGTTTCATCGAAACCACCCAAACCATTTTTTTTAAACTGAGACCCGCGAAATCGAGCCAAAACTCATCCAAATAGACCCTTATAGTTTCCTTGTAAAATCGACTTACGTGTTGGGTTCTACTGAAAAAAGGTGAAAAAGGACGGAAAAGAAGTAGCAATTTCATTTTCTTTCTCCTAAAATATAAATACCACCTACTTGTAGCTACAACTATTTTTCTTTCCTTAAGATGCAAACATCAAGTTTCTATTCTCAATTACTTTTATGTATTTTTCAAGAATCTCTAACTTAAATAAAAGTTTAAGCATTTGAAAACATCTCCTTGTTGAAGAGTATGTGAAAATGTATTATGGTGAGAGTAGGCGAGGCTATTTCGCAAGTTTGGAACAATTGATCAACCTAAGGAACTTGGCCCAGATCAGAAAATTGATCTTCAAACTGTCAGAAAATTTTCAAAATAAAGAAAATTCAATTTGTTATATAAATTCAATAATTGCCGTTGCTTTTCAAAAATTAAGAATGGTACAGTTTCTTTTTACTTCCAAAAGTTGTGTTCTTTCATTTCATCGGATTGGTTGAATTAATGCTTTGAAGAAATGCAATCTTTGAATAATTATATGAAATCTCTATATATGCACAAATTCCCAAAACATATGACCAAAAAAAAAGTTCAATTCAGATTGGTTTTCAACATAAAGAACAATACTCTGTCATTAAAACTCTGAAATCTAAAGTTACGTGCCTGCAATTTCATCAAGTCTTAATTTTTCAAATTTTGAGGTTCCGTACTCTTCAGTTTTATTTATTCAATTTCTGGAGAAGTTGCTTGTCCCAAGTTCTTTGTTTCAAAAGACTTGTTATAATTTGAGTATTCGGACTTATTTTCGAAAGTGTAATACACAGACAAACAAAATTTTATAACTGAGCTCCATTGTATATATCCCGAGACAAATTCGCTATAAAACTCCTTTACACATTGATGGAGGAAAGCATAGAATCTGCGCGACTTAGAGGAACCCATTTTCCGACATAGTTGAATTTTTTTGGATCAGAATTATGACAATGTGAGGTGCAATATCCAGCCCCATATTTGGTGTAAATTTTTCCAACACAAAATAGCCCTCAAAATTGAACATTCATAGCATATACAAACAAGCATAAAAACCCATATTCTCGATTGAAACCAGCTTCAAATAAAATAAGAACTGCAAATTATAATATTTGAAAATTCCATAATTCAAGGGATTTCAAATTTACAAAGTCCTCAGTGTATCTCCAATCCCATTCTTGTTTCATTCTCATAGCAGCTCAGCTCTTTGGCATTGATTGCTGGTCCCTCGTACGATTAGTGTTTCTCGAAACATGTCATTGCAAATCTCATAGGATTTCGGGATCTTCTCAACTTTATAGTTGAAAAAGGAATATGATCATACTCTTATTATATGTTTGATTTCTCTTACCAAATAACGATACTGTCACAAAAATCCTTTGTAAAGCTGCAAATGACACTTCAACCTTGTTTGGATGAACAAAAAGGAAATTCAAGTAGCACAAAATAGCATCCATGGATCTAGGAGAGGAAGTCCCTTGTTCTCCTGTACAGTGAGAGGCAGTTGAAGCTTCAGAACAAAATAATGCTTTACAAGGAAATGGAAGGAAGACTAATTGCAGGTCTATAGAGTTGGATTAAAGTCTCATAGGTTTCTACCGAAAACACAGAAACATTTCCCTTTTGGGGTCGATCAAATAAAAATAAAGCGTGGCGTCTACTTCTAACATGTTTTATTTATTTATAATTTTTACAGATGTTTCCGGTAAATTTCTGAAAAGATCTTCATTTTTTCTAATTATTTTTAACTAGTTCTAACCTTTCTACAGCTGCATTTCCCTGTAAAGCTGCAAAGCAAGCAAGTTGGCTTATACGATCAAATTTTTGTTGACTCATTGCCTCTTTGTCGAATATGGCATCTGATAAAAGAACTGCTGACGCTCCCTGATCAATATATTGGCCTATTGAATCTGTGTCAAAGTTACGATTTCAATTTGTTTGGTGGTAGAGCATCTATTATATATCGATATAAATATCTTGATTATTGATAACAAAATATCTAGAAACAAGCACAAATTTCGGCCATCTGACCTATGGTTATGCCTTGTGATGCGACCATGGGGATATGGGGAAAAGGCTTCCTTACTGCCGCTATATATTGAACACCACCTAATGCAGAAACGGGATATACCTATTACCGCAACAAAATAAACAGGAATATCAGGCATTTGATGCTCCGACTACAAATGAATTTAATATTATTACAATTTGTAATGGATAGAGGCTGAAAAAAAGAAATTAAATAAACAATATGTTGTTATTGTGAATGCAGTTGATTTCAAAAGTACACATGAAAAAAAAAAGAAAAAAAACCGACCTTGACGATTTTGGCTCCAGCATTATATGCAAATAGTATCTGCATGATCAAAAAGTATTTTTAGTGAATACTTTATCTCATCTAATTCACATTGAATGGAGTTTTAGAGTTAAACCAACAGGCCAACAAAACCATACTGTCAACTCAAATACTCAATTATTTGAGTCAATATCTAAATATATTTATATTAATGGATGCAAAGAATGGCGGAAATGAAACAAAAACATACCTCTGTTGGGGTCATGACCCCAGGTATATATAGAGCCTCACCCTCTGCAACATCATCTAATATGTCCTGAGACCATCAAATGAATCCAAATAAATCTTAATTACATCAATTGCTCTTCATATGTCGAGGTTATTTAAAAGTTAATGCATGCAAATGGGACTGACTAATGAACTGGATATACGGTGGAATTGAAACGATAAAGGCAATGTTAGCTTGAATTAGAAATGATAGAGTCAAACTTCATCAGTTGATACCTTCACCATTGCAGGACTCATAAGGAATTTAGCTCCAAACTTTATTGCATTTTTGGCATCTCGTATATCTAAAACAGTTCCAACCTGCAATATAAAAATAATATTTAAATGAGTTTTAAAGTAAACAAGAGCCTAGTTGCATCATCTAAAGAAAACTGTCCAATAAGTTCAGTTTCTTCAATTTATTAACAAAAAAGAACTCGAGATAAAAAGACTGCCCATAAAAATTTAGGAAACACCATAGCCAGAAACTACACGAATATGGAAACTTGACCCTAAAGGCGCTAACTTCAAAAAGCTTTGGAGTACTTACGCCTATTGATGCTGAAGGATATTCTTGGACCAAACATTGTAGAACCTGTATATATAAAAACAAGTCTAGCATATTTGTTGAAAAGTTTCAAGGATCAATCCGAAAATTAGGCAGGGGAATAGGAATCGTAAAATGTACCTCAAAAACGCATGGGGTAGACATCACAACTTCAAGCTGCAGTTATAAGAACCATGACATCATGAGTGAATCCAAATTACAAGTATCAGAAAAGAATAGGTTAACCAATACATCATTTTACGCCATTCGTCTTTCCTCTATACATGATACAAAACTCATCCTATTTTATGCTCTTCCTTAATATAGAAAACTTTAACAATTAGAAATAGATAGGACATTAACTTACAACTGAAATCCCACCTCTGAATGCTGCACGTGCAGCTTCAATTGCCACTTCTGCACTAACAGAATAATCAGGAAAAATAACTAAGCAATGACAAAGAATCCGCAGAGCAATTTCATCGAACGCATCATGTACAATAGCAAGAACGCCACAAGAATGCAAGTAAGTGGCTCTAAAAAAGGTACTAAACTCAAATGAAGAAGCTGTAGTTCAATACAAAATACTTTTAAGTAATTTAATTAAGATTTCATGTCACCTTTGAGCACGAAGGCAAGCAATTATGCCCGAATTTTGAATATCTGTTAAGACTTTGTCGGCAATAGTTTTGGGATATTTAGGTAAAGAGTTTTTATGGGAATATTTAAAGCTGCAAAGGGTAGAAAATGGTTTAGAATTAGAATGTGTTAAAGCTGGAGTAATGGAGTTCTTTGTTCTTGAGGAAAAAATGAGGGGCCTAATGCTACCACTGCTTGGAACGGCCATTGCGCTTCTGCTTATCTATTCACCCCATATCTGTTGGGCTTGTCCACTCATAGTGGGGCCCAACCCATTACTTAACAAAGAAAAAGAAAAATAGGTTATAGTAGTTGCTACGTAACAACACAACTTGGTGATTAGAAAAAAAAAGGCATTAAGCCCTCAACAACATAGGCAGCCGCACGGCATTCAGAGAAAAATAATCAGTCACGCAAATTGAGAAAGAGAATAGTTGTGAGAATAATTGAGATTTATTTTGGGGTTTGTGAAAGAGATCGAGGTACTACAAGTAATTGGTTTCGTCTCGGATTTAGTCAGAGATTCTTCACAAAGTGCTCAATCGTCCAATTGGTTCGGGTTTTTATTCTTGTTCTTTAGTTTGGTGATTTATTTGTTCTCTGTGTTATTCAAGTTAGTGACTTGAGGTTTTCCACCTTGTTGGTGAGATTATTACTATTGTGATCCAATAGTGTTCTCTTGAGGATTTGGTTAGCCCCTAGTGGTTTTAGGGAGAATTTTGTAAACCCATTATCATTATAGTGGTTGAGTTAGATCGGTTTTCGATCTCGTGGTTTTTTCCCGGTTTGGGTTTCCACGTAAAATTGTCCTGTGCATATTTACTTTTCTTGCACATTAATTCTTGTTTAGTTCAGTGAATTAGTGCTTGGGTTTAATTTGATCCTGTTATTCTCAATTTCAATCCGTGGATATTTGTGGGAAAGAACGAATTGCTTCCGTTGTGATATTAGTTGTTACTAATTTGGTATTCTTTCCCTAACAATATCTCCATTTTATCTTTTTGAGAAAACAAACAATGATACAAGTTGCACACAAATCAAGATTTAGTAAAAGATAATTTGCTCTGTAAATATTTTCTTTGATCAAGAACATACAACCATTGATTAAAATTTTGGCTTTCCTTTCCTCCAATGCAAGAATATTCTTAAAAAAAGGAGAAAAAAGCTCAGTGCAAGAATAACTTAATGGAAAAAGGTAATGCAAGTAAAGTTAAATGGGTGAGGGGCATTTTGGTAAAATCGTCGACAATTGAAAAGGAAAACCTAACTCTGCATCACTCAAAATTCAAGCCCGAACTTGAATTTCGTCTCTGGGGGTCCCAATTTATTACTACTTAGTCCAACCACCTTGAATGAAGGAAAAACTAATAATACTATTTTAAAAGAAAATCAGAAGAATAAGTTTTAATTAATTAAGAATAATTTTGTCAAATTATATTCAGTTATATAGATATTATGAAAGTTACTTTGACATTGTCCACAAAGTTAACAAATAGAAAATAGAAAAGAAAAAGACACAAAACTTGTACACGCACATTAGTTGATATGCATGCACGAATGCGTTTCATCTAGTCGCACTATCTCATCATTTGTTAATATACCGACATCATTCTTTTACCATATTTTTTTAAGTTACAAATTAATTCATTTGAAGACACGTGGATTTATATGCATGTTATTTCACTTCTCTGGTGCGTCTTAATGCACGTGCCCTGTCTTGGTTAGATATATTGACTTGATATTCAATACTTGTCCTAAATTTTAAATCCATTAAAATCAATACACATAAATTATTATTATACATGTGTGAGTCTCATACACGCGCTCTATCTCTTCAAACTTTGACTTTAAATTGGAATTTTTGCACGTCAACCCCCATAAATTTTTTATTTTCGCACTTTCTCCCCTGTGATTGAAAAAAAAAAATGGTAGTACACCCTATAAGTTGATAAGTGAGTGCACTTTGCCCCCTGGTTAATATTTTGTTGGATTTCAATGGTAGAAATGTAATTTTTGGGTTTAGTGCAATAATTTGAAACTTTTGGGGAGTTAAGTGCACACAATTTTATTAATATAAGTTATTGATTATTAATATTTCAAAGCACAATTTCATAGAATTCCTTACCTTGGTAATTACATCTTAATTTAATGTTAGTCTTGGAACATATTTTTTATTCTTATTGTTTTACTTTCAATTTTTTTTTATTTGATTAAAATATTTTTAGTATAAAGATGATATTTGTAAATAAATAAAAAAGTAATTAATACTAATGAAAATTTCGTTAAAAAAATTTGTAAATTTTTCTTAAAAAAAAGAACTTGTAAATTTGAATTTTTGTACAAAAGTATAAATAGATATTTTTATTTTTATTTTTAATAACTTTTTTTTTCACATTGCAAGTCTCATGTGAATATTTTAAAATTTTGTTAACTTAACTCCCCAAAAGTTTTTTGTTATTGCACTAAACCCATTGAGTGACACTTTTACCCTTTGAAAATTACTGAAAAATGATCAGGGGCAAAGTGCACTCAATTGTCAACTTCTAGGGAGCACTGTCATAATTTTTTAATTAGAGGGGGGAAAGTGTGAAAATAAAATTTTCTGGGGAATGACGTGCAAAAATCCCCTTTAAATTTCACCAAATTTCTAAACAATGATTTATTAATATGAACAATTTAAAAAATATGTTAACATCCCATATAAAGGGATCAATGAAATTAAAAAAATAGCTATAAATCTTCGAGAGGGTGTTGTTACTGTTGTCTCTATGAATTCGGCTCCTTCTCTTTACTCTCATCCTCTGTACGACTTTATATATATCGGGGCCGTGTGTTAGGGTGTATGGGATTAAGGTGGATTAGATCAGAGCTGGATTGAAAGCCATATTAAAAATACGTTTGGTAGATTTGATTGAGTCATATTACATTAAAGCAATAAACTGTAATATGTTTGGGGTAATTATGAGTTTAAGCATACATTAATATATTTTCACTACTTAATTGAACATATTATGTTAGTTAAGATATATCAATTCATCGAAGCCATTTGTATAATTCGTATAAGAGTAAGAATTGATTTTTTTTTTGAATGCCTCCATGTTAATTGTAAATTGATATAGATTTTAGTTTGTGATTTATTTATGTAGATGTGTTTCCATTTTCAGAGATTTTAGAAGAATTTATGATATTTAATGATATGTTAAAATAAGTAATTTGTAAATTTGAGGTTATAAGTGACATTTCATCGAATTCATATTCACCCGGATTAACTAATCCACCCATGCCTGGGTGGATTATAATCTAGTCTTAATACCGGGTCATAAGGATTTCATCCATTTGACCCGGTATTAGAACATTGCCACCAAACGTTGTATTATCCCATACTGACACATATAATATGACCTAATACCCCCTATTAGGTCCCACCAAACGGCCCATCTAGTATAGATTTATTAACTAATTTCTAAATTGATGGTAGAATTTTAGTAATACTACTTGTAAAACAAAGGGAAATTTACATAGACACCCCTTGGATATAACCCTAATTACAGGATTTTACCCTTCTGTTTCAAAAATTATAAAGACACCCCCTTGACTTAACGGCCGTTAGTCAACTTTAACGGAACACTTAAAATGTCCAAAATGCCCTTAGTTGTTTTTAATATTTACAAAAAAAAAAAAAACCTCAACGGCCGCCGCTCTCAAGCTCCACCACCTCCGTTTTTTCACTTTTTCGGCGACTCCGGACACGGTTTGAGCTCTGTTTGATGGCTATAGACTCTTCTTCACGTCCTCTACAAATCCCAAGCATTAATTATCAGTTCCAAGTTTATCCCATCAGTCTATTTTCAGATCTACGAATTTTACGTTTTCGATTTTACGCCGCCACCGGCGGTGGAGCTTGACCCACCGCCTCCCCTTTCAGCCGTAGACTCCCCTCGGTGTGGCGGTAATTTTGGTACCAACCTTGTCCAATTTGGTGCTGAATTGAAGATTCCCCATTTTCAAGCTCACGTCAATGGCCCTTCTTTGCAAAATCAGCCCCTCTATCCCAATTCGCAAATTGACTCTTGTACTTTCCCACCTTTATAATATGTCCCTACATTTGTAGAAAAACTCAAACTTCCCCTTTGATTTGGTTAAAATCCACAATTTACATGTCACGACTCACATGGCCTGCACATGGGCGATTTCAGGCTAATTTTGAAATTGGACCTCAATTTGGAAAAAAATTGCCGGTGTGGCACCAAATGTGCCAGCCCAAAAAGATATGGGGTAAAAATGCTAGTGAGCTTAAGTTGTGGCACCAAAAATGCAATAATCCCGTAACAAAATCACCAAGCCCTAGATCCCCAAAAATTCTCTGGATTTCAAGAATTCGAATTGTGTTATTGTAGATAAATTTATTAAATTTTAAATTGGTTTGTTTTATTTTTGTAAGAAAAATATTTGTTATTAAAGTGAAACTTTATTTACCAATTGTGTTATTGTAAATAAATTATTAAATTTTAAAAGGGTTTTTTTTTGTAAGAAAATATATGTTATTAAATAATTGTGTTATTGTAAATAAATTTATTAAATTTTAATTTGGTTTGTTTGATTTTTGAATGAAAATAAACGTTGTTAAAACTTTATTTATCAGATTGAGTTATTGTAAATAAATTTATTAAATTTTAAATTGATTTATTTTATTTTTTATGGAAATATATGTTATTGAAATATTATTTATCGAATTGTGTTACTGTAAAGTTATTAAAGCTTTATTTATCGAATTGTGTTATTGTAAATAAATTTATTAAATTGTAAATTGGTTTGTTATAATTTTAAAATTTAATAAATTTATTTACAATATTTATTACACGGTTACAAAGACACCCCCTGTAACACAAAATATATTACAAATACACCCCTCGGGGGCAAAGTTGGAAAAACATTAAATATTTCTGATGACATCATCATCTACCGTCAAAATTTGACGCCGTAAGGGGTCTTCTTGTAATATTGTTTTGGTCGAGGGGGTGTCTTTGTAATATTTCAAACAGGAGGGTAATTTCTTGTAATTAGGCTTAAAGTCAGGGGGTGTCTATGTAAATTTCCCTAAAATAAATCAATACATATTTATTTCATTTAATTTTTAAATTGAATAAAAATCTTAACAAATTGAGTCGAATTTAATAGATTTAAAATTAAAACCCGTCCCATCCCTAATTGTGAGAAACAAGTTATTGCTGCTTCCGTTGGGCTACTTACTTGGTTTTAGATTTTGCGAAGCGCCGAACAGTCTACTCAAACTTGTAGTCAAACTGACCCTTAATATCACATATGCTACATATATATAAAATTAAATTGTTCAATGCTTGAACTTTACTAATAATATTATCTTTGAGTGGTTGGCAACTTGGCATTAGTAATTTGTTATGCTGTTTATTTTTTAAGTTTTGTTTCCTTTTCCTGGTTGAAAATGATAAGAATCAACCAAAATTAATTTTGAAGAACTGGTGGTCAACTATTAGCTTTTAGTGATAAGAGCATAATGATTTAAATTATCACTATTGACAAATAGTGATATCATGTTAGCCAAAATTTAGTGACAATAAATATTGTCTCAATGATTTAGTGATAATATTTTGATTATCACATTTTTAAATGTTAATAGTGACAACTTAATTGAAATTTTTGTCATTAATAAGTTTCAAAAATCTATTTTTAGTGCTAAATTTTAGGGATAATTACAGGAACCTCTTGCGTGGTTTGATGCATTTCGCGTCCAATCCCCTCCAAGAATCATAATTACAGTGACCTCCCTTGAGGTTTCAAAACCCTTACATCCGTTAGGATTATGTTAGTTTGTGATGACGTCATCACCCATTTTTTATTGAACTTCCTATTTTACCCTTGAGGTTATATACTGTAGCTATTTCGGTGGACAATTATGCACTGTTTGGTACATAGGAGAGTTTTCTTTGTAATGTATAAGTATAACTGTATAAGTATGGGTTCAAATGTTGTCAATTTACATTAAACTTATAATCAGTTTATTAATGTAAATATATTCTTAAAATAAAAATATAATAACACATTAATATTTTTTCAATTTTTTTTCATAATGCTTTTAGAATTAAAGTACAAGGAAAAGTAAATAAACTATGGTTAATTATAATAAAAACATTGTAGAACATAAATAAAAATGTAATACATTCAACTTTCACATTTAACTCATAATTTTTATAATTTCAAGAAAAAATCATAATTAAAGTATAAGGATAAATGAATGAATTACGTTTAATCATGAGAAGAAAAAAAACCTTGAACATAAATTATTAGACATTACAAAAATGCTCACATGTTCATAATTAATCCGTACTGTAAAATTTTAACTAATTTTGTTTACAGAAAGTTAAAATACTCATTCAAATACCCGATTTAATAAAATAGTTATTATAAATCATAAATATTAAAAATAATAATTATAAATCAACAAAAAATATTATATATATTATTTAAAAAAAAAACCCTCACCATTACCCCATCGTGAGTTTTCTGTCTACTTCAGTTTTTCGATCACATCTCATTCAATCGTGGTCGAATTTTTCATTTCTTATTATCATTTTGTTCGTCTCATTCACCCACACATCCTTGCTGGTTTTATTTTCTGTTTTTTTTTTCGCTTTTTTGCTCGATTGCAGATAATCGTCAATCTCTAGAGTTTTTTGCAATCGGCAATTTTTTTTTCTATTCCCGTGGATTCCCCACTGGAATCATTTCTTTGAGCTGTTAGTAGGTCATTTCGCACCTCAATTTACTATGATTTCGTCCAATTGCGGCAGATTTTTGAATTCGAAAAAAAGATACCCAATGTGGAGTTCGCGATCTCGACTGATTCTTGCTGATTTGGAGACTGATTTTGGTTCTTTTGGTGTTGTTTCAGCTGGAAGTTACTTCAATTTGCTGCGGTTTAGGGAATTGGAGTATGTTGTTGTTGTGAAGTTGCTTCGGGAAGATGAGTAATTCTGAAACAACATTACAAATACATCCCCTGTGACATAAAATATATTACAAATACACCCCTTGGGGTAATATGATAATTTTGTGCATTATTGCAAGTGTAAATAAGCCTTTTTTATCAATATTTTTTACTTTTTTTAATTAAAATTGACGAGGGCAATTAAGTCATTTAACAGATTCCGTCCAACTCCATTAATATCCGTTAGGGTTTTATAAGGTTTTTGAAACCTCAAGGGATGTCATTGTTATTATGATGCTTGAAGGGAAATGGACGCGAAATGCACCAAATCACATTAATTATCCCTAAATTTTAAGTAGTTGTCACTTTATATATATATATATATATAGGAACAATTTTAACATTCTTACTGAGTATTATTTTGTCCTTAAAAGTTAATTAGTTATAGTGACACCGTACCACGTTATTAATATGACGTATGCATAAATGAATTTTGACTTCCACAAGTTGGTAACTTGATATCATGAGTAACTTGTACACAACAATAGAAATGGACATAGACAATTTAGTAAAATAATACCGTGAGTTGATATATATTTAAGATCAATTTAATCTATGCACGATAACAAGATACTCATTAGTTGACTTCAATTTCTATAATATTTCATATAACAGTAATTAGACGTTATACGTATCAAAAGTCAATAATATCAAAATTAACATAGGATTCTGTTAATTATTGCTCAGTTCGTCACTGGTTACACAACTTGATTAATACTTAAATCATGTTGTTGTTTCTTACAGCCAACTTATAGCCAATATCGGGTGTACATGTACAAGCATAAAATCCATTTTATCTAAGGTTAACTTGCGTCAATTTATTCCATAAGACAAAAACGTAAGTCAACGTAATTCATTTCAATTTTTCTTATATACTGAACGAAACAGTCAATAAAATTGTTAAATTATCTAAATCGCCACTAGACATAAACTTAGAGCATGTTGTTTAGATTATTTTTTTACAATTAATCAGAATAAATTATTTAATTACATTTTACCCAGTTGACATATTGCGTTAAATAATTGAGTAATCTGTTAGATTAAAGGCAAATGGACGGGGGGACCAATTCTAAATGCTAAATATTTACTACCAACATGTCTTTGATCGTACAATTAATACACCATAGTTCAAGTATAATTTCTCTATCGTCACCCATCTGATCGCCTTGATGACTTTAGGTAGAGTAATTGACTTTTTAACAAATTGAAATTCTAAAAATGACCTCCGGTCACTATTTGAATCTGAACCTTATTTATAAAAGAAGCCCCTCTAAAATTAGAAAAAAAAATTAATCATTAATTATTTAAATGGGAATAACCGAAGAAGTAATGATTTACAAAAACAATTAACGGGAATAACTGAAGAAATAGCCGATTTAAAAGAACAATTAAATATAATAAATAAAATATTAAAAAAAGAAGATATTTATAATATTTTTGACGAATTCTATGATGAATTCAAAGAAAAAGAAAATATACCTAAAGAAAAAATTAAAAATTTAATTTACGAATTGAAAAAAATTAAACAATACAATAAATACTTAGTTTTAATAAACAAGCAGGTTCAAACATTTAGTTCATCTAGAGAACTGCAATCACCAAGAAATTTACTAAAATGATGGAGGAACAAACAGAAGAAATTAGAAAAATGATAGATTAGTTAAAAATAAAACAAGATGAACAAAAAGAAGAACAAATTGACTTTGTAGAAAAAATAGAAAATGAAGAAGTAATCTTTGGATACGAATTAGATGAGTCAATACCAGCATGCATGGAAAAGAGGTGAATATAGTGGAGTTAAAGAAGAAGAAATGCCAGATATAAAACCCGAATTTAGAAAGAGAAAACTAAATGATACTAAAATGGCATGAGTGTGAAGGAATACATTTTGAAAATAATAGAGAAAATAATTGTTATTATCAAAATAGATATGAAAAGTATAAAAAGATACCAGTTGAATATATACCACACTATCAAAAAGTAACTCAAGGAGTTTTAGATATAAATTGTGTTAAAAGTATTGAATCAGTAATTCAGGATTGGTCGAATCAAATTAGTATACTATTGCAAACAGATGAAATATTAAAAACTGCTACAAAAGACACAATTTGGAATTTGATTTTATACAAAGCTAAAGGAAATGTATTTAATTATTTATCAGAATATACCTTTCTAGAAAAAGAAATTCTAAAAAACGCATCTATAAATTCATAAGATTTTTTCTGGAAAATTGTAGGAAGGATTTGGAAAGAATTTATTGGTCAAGATGTAAATGAATATAGAAAAGAAACAACTGAAAGAATTAGGCAAAAAACTCTATGGCATCTAGATAACATAAAAATATGTAATATGTGCAAATACGAAAATTATGTTTGCGAATTTTCTAAATATTAGTACATGTTAGAACAACCTGATCAAGACCAAATGAAAAGAATATTCTTATCGAAATTACCATATCCAATAAATGAATCTTGTTTAGATAGATTTAAAGCAGGAATTGGAAAAGAAAATATTACTGATACCTTAGGAGGAGCAATTTTAATAGGAAAATAATACATAGCTGAAAATGCACAGAAATAAATGAAATAAAAATAATTAAACCATAGACATCCCACAATAATACGGATGTGAAAAATCAGAGAAATATTATAAGAAATACAAAATGTATAAGTGGAAAAAGAAACCATTTATAAAATATAAAGAGATGTTTAAGAGAAAACCAAAAAGATTTTTCAAAAGAAAACAACCTAAAAAATATTGCCCAAAAGGAAAGAAAAAATGTAGATATTGGTTAAGCAAAGAAGAAGGACATTATGCAAATGAATGTCCAAAAAAGAAAAATAATAAAAAAAGAAAAATATTAAAAATAGCATAATTAAAGAATTTAGAACCAATAGAATCAGATATATCAGATTTAGAAGATTTTTATATGTTACAAACGGAAGCGAATATGAAACATCAGACTCAGAATAGAAGAAATCCAAACTCAACATTTATAAAAATAGAAATAAAGGAAAATTATTATTCAACCTACATGGACACAGGAGTTAGTATTAGCTTCGCTTCTAAACAAGTAAAATGATTAATTTGGAATGAAATAGAGCGACCAATTAGAATAATGATTGCAGATGGAAGTACTCATAAAATTAATCTAGTAAGTTACTTTAATCAAGTAAAAATCGAAAGTAAGAATAAGAAGAAATACAATTCATTATTCATTATTGTATCTTGTTTTTTTCTGGGTTCTAGTATTAATTACTATTGCTTATAATTCGACAGGTGTCCCCTGACTTGGATAGTGAACTCGAGGTATAGAATTTGTACGCATTGTCATAGCATGAGCTTTCTCTTAATGATAAACATAATATTTTGTTTGTAGTTAGTAGCTTTATGTGACAATTCAAAATAGTATATAAGGATCCAATAGATATTTTTTTGAAGGTGTGTAATTGTAGATATCTTATACGTAAAAGTGGTGATATTTCCGATATTAGGGGTATGTAGGATGAAAATCAGATGTTTTTGCTATGTTAATCTGCTCTTCTTATCTTAGTTTCCATTTGGGATACTGTTTGGGAAGAGTAAAGGTTTTTCATGTTTGTTACAAAGGAAATAGGAGGGGAATATGAAGTATTAGCCCGAATTAATCACTAAGATATTGAGAAATATTGACCTTAAAGTATCGAAGCCCTCACTGATTGGTTGCGTCAATTTATTCCATAAGACAAAAACGTAAGTCAACGTAATTCATTTCAATTTTTCTTATATACTGAACGAAACAGTCAATAAAATTGTTAAATTATCTAAATCGCCACTAGACATAAACTTAGAGCATGTTGTTTAGATTATTTTTTTACAATTAATCAGAATAAATTATTTAATTACATTTTACCCAGTTGACATATTACGTTAAATAATTGAGTAATCTGTTAGATTAAAGGCAAATGGACGGGGGGACCAATTAAAATGCTAAATATTTACTACCAACATGTCTTTGATCGTATAATTAATACACCATAGTTCAAGTATAATTTCTCTATCGGCACCCATCTGATCGCCTTGATGACTTTAGGTAGATATATTGTGGCAAAATTTCAAAAGTAGTCCTATAACTTTGGATGTTTTTTAAAAATAGTCGTGTAACTATACTTAATTTACATTTAGTCCTTCAACTTTCATCCAATTTCAATTTTAGTCTTATATATATATAACAAATTCCGTCTTTTAACTTCAATAGGTTTCAATTTTAGCAATTACAAGTTTTTTCTCGGATAATATGACCAAATTTGTAATTCCAAGACAATTTTCGAAAGACTCCAAAATTACAAGACCATTTTTCAAATTTTGCCGATATATTGTTGTTGGGTGGTTAAAGAACAAGGGGAAAAACTCATGGATCTTTTAGGGGCTTGTGGAAAAAATTGAGAAGTCATCCACAGTCATGCAAAATCTCTATAAAATGCTGTTTTTGGTTTGAATTTTTCTATTGCTCTTTCATATTGGTGGTTCGTTTATGTTCTCCAATGTTCAAGATGTTAAAACCTAGTGATCTCCTATTTATTCTAAGGATGATGAATTGTATTCTTATTATTGTTAGAGTGAATTGTATAAAACAAAGTGTCAAAATAGAGTCGCCTCCGGACAAAGATTAAAATGTCAAAACAATGGCTCAAAGCAAAAATAAAAACAAAATTTCAAGAAGTCCTAAGTACAAACTATAAATCTCGAATCAACAATCTAGAAGTAAGAAAGAGCTCCCAATAAATATTCAAAGTGCTAAAGGGCTCTGTCCAGGACGCACATAATAAATTAGAAAATGGCTTCGTATAATGCCAATGCTACAAATATCTTCTTTCCATAATTTCCATAAAAAAAAAAAAAAAAATTCTTACTACATCTTCTTAAAACACAAAAGCTACTTTTCATTTTAGTTTAAAAATTCAAACTAACAACCTTTTTTTAAAATCACGAAAATTTAAAAAATCTCAAAAGAAATACTTTCTGAAAATTGAAACAAACGGAACTTATAATCTCCTCAATTAGAGTTTTCAATTTGCAATCTAAAAATTACTATATCCATGGTGAAGCTAATTAACGGCCTGCAAAGTGTCGTCCTAAACTAGGGGTGAGCATTTGGACCGGACCGGACCAAATCGAACCGATTTTTGGTATCTAATCAGTTCGGTCATTTCTGGACCCCGGACCGTTTATCGGACTGAAATATTCGGATCGGTTTCGGTTCGATCCAGAAATGGACTAAAATCGCAATTTGGGCAATATTTTTTTTAAAAAAAAAAATTTGGACTAAAACCTGAACTTTTTCCCTCCCTTCAAATAATAATAATTCACCAAATTTCTCTTTCTTTACACATATGCATTTCTCTGTCTCTCTCCTCTTTCTACAGTCTACACATAGGAATAGAGTACTTAATTACATGCCATTTTTAATATTTATTTATTCTCTCTCTCACACACTCAGAACACACACTTAGACAATCTGCCAGAACGATGTGATTGAACATTGCAAGGAGCCATTTTCTTTTCACATTTTCCACAATCTGTACAAAAGAGCAGTAGTAGTACTGTAGTAGTAATTATATTTCTAACATCTTCTTCATCTCTCTTTCTTTCTCTTTTATCTATGTCGGTAAATCCAAGAATCAATGGTCTCATGCTAGACCAGTGGCTTTCACTTTTGTAATAAAAATCCTTGTTATTTGCTGCGATTTTAAGGGGAAAAAAATCGGTAAAACCGGTTTGATTAGGGAAACCGGCCGGTTTTACCGAGAACCGAGAGCATCAAAGTCGGTTCTCGAGCAGGAACCGTTTACCGAACCAAAATTTCGGTTTGATCCGGACCGAATCGTCGATTCCGGTTCGATCCGATCGGTCCGCCGGACCGTGCTCACCCCTATTCTAAACAATTGCCTCACATATATGAAGTCCAATTGCATCATCAAGTTAGTTGCAATGAATCTAATAAGTAATATGTCAAATGCATCAATATCTTAATACCTTCTCACTAAAAATGTTGCTACACGACTTATACATGGTTGACTTCCATATTAATAGGCTTGTTAACGTATGTACATACTCCTATATATACCCCCAACTATCACACTTATAAATTCACACACATCGAGCAGCACATATCAAGAAAGATCACTTGCCTTTTCTCATATACATACAGCTACTTATAAATGGAGGATTCTATTTCGCCCACAAAATATTTAATGGAAGATCCTCTCTCTCCTGTTTGTTTTGAAAAAATTATGGATGATCCTATCTCTTCTGTTTGTTTTATGATTCCGGATGAAACCATACACGGGGTACATGGCCGAATACACACTGTGCCACAACAACTTCGAGTGCACAGAGACAAGCAACGTGTCTATGATCCCGCGATGGTTTCACTTGGCCCTTACCACCACGGTAAGCCTAGGTTCCGTGTCGCGGAGAAGTTCAAGGATAAAATCCTCCAAATCTTGATTTCCGAAAACAAAAAAATCGAGGACAAGGACGAGGGATTCTTCATGGATCATATCCTCAAACAAGTTGACGATATCAGGAATTGTTACGTTGGAATCTCGATTAAAATATGTGACGATCCTACGTTAGCGAAAATGATACTTCGTGATGCTTTGTTCGTAATATATGCTATGAACATTGCTCACGAAGATAAGTTGACACATTTTCTTGGTGTGTCCGGGGTTGCTTTCATGGCTGGCGATTTCTGTATGCTTGAGAACCAGATCCCACTCAAGGTCATCCGTCTTTTGATCAATCTAATATATGATCAAAGTGAAGGTGAAGAATTGATTCGCAGCTACCTAAGTCACACTTGCTTCGGTGACGATAGGCTGGTAAAAGTTCCTTGGCTGAAATTCCAAGAAGCGCAACCCCTTCACCTCCTCGATGCCCAACGAAGGATCCTTTGCGGAACTCAGTGCAAGCAGCCGCCTTGTCGGATTTTTAGTGTGAGATGGCTCAGGTGGAAATATAGCGACACCGATGGTAGTAGTTACAAGAGACTCAGTCTCCCGTTTCGTTCAGTGACCGATCTTAAATCAAAAGGCGTCCACTTCAGACCCAGTTCTAGTACCTTGAATGATGTTAGTTTCGAATCCTGCTCCTTTTACGGTCGACTAAAACTCCCCATTTGGTTCGTGACCAACACCTTCAAGGTAATAGATACTAATAATATTTGAAAGTTATAGTTTATCTTTCAGTTTAGATATATAGGCTTGTCTATACCAACGGGTGATAAGTCTAGTGGAAGAGACTAGCCCTCACAAAATGGCGAACTCAAAGTTTGAATCTCCGCTGAAAGGGATTAAGTCATGTCTAAAAACTGAATACCTTCTGGAAACAAAAAAAGAAAGATATGTTTGTCTATATCTAGTATACTTATCATTCATTTGAGTAGGTAATCACTTAGTTTTAGGATGTTGGATCTAATAATCTATAGATAACACAATCAATGAATAGCAAAATGTGACCTTTATTTTTTCTCTCTCTGACACCAGGTACTTTTACGAAACATGGTTGCGTATGAAATGTCCCCAGAAGCAGACACTCGATTTGAGGCGACGTCGTATGTTAACTTCATGAAAGCATTGATTGAGAGTCCCAACGACGTGAAACAACTGAGATGCAATGAAATCCTATTTAGCAACCTCGGCAGTGACGAGGAAGTTGTGGAAGTGTTTCAAGAGATTGACACTCATGGACTGGACAACGACTATATTTTCCACGATGTGAAGATGAATATCGAGAAACACTATGCTAGTAAGGTTAATAGGTGGATGGCCGAGCTGTTTTTTGCCAATTTCCGGACGCCTTGGGCCGTCACTGCTTTTCTTGCAGCCACTTTACTTCTTTGCCTCACTTTTATCCAAACCTACTTCACCATCAATCCTACTTCATAAGGGAAAGAGTTGTTACTCATTAGTGTATTAGGCTATGTTTGATTCTTGGATTTCAGTGAGGAAAACGCTAAGGAAAATATTTTCTCTTGTATCCAATGACGCATAGTTAAATCATTTCTTGTCCTCTTGCATTTTACTTATCATTTTATTACTGAAATCCCTAAACCAAACATAGCCTTAGTATATCATTTGCTATTCATAAAAATTAATAAAGATAGACTTCTTGTAATAGTTTATTACTAATATCATTCGTTGACTCTTGTTATTAAATAGTAATAAATGCAAAAGACAGAACAATATTTCAAGAAAAGTAACTGAGCAATGAAAAAAGAATCCACAGAGTAATTTCATCGAACACATCATGTACAAAATAAAGAAAGCCACAATAATGGAAGCATTTTCTTCTTTCATGCATAACTGCTAAACATAATTAAAGAAGCTGTAATTACAGTGGAATTTTGAATATCTGCCAAGACTTTGGATATTCAGGAACATAAAAATATGAACTCTTTTTCTAGATGAAGAGAACGAAAGAGTGAGTATCAAATCAAGCGGCTCGATATTTGATTCAGACTTGCTCCATAAAAAAATTGTTTATGCTTGATTCGTTATACAATACATATCAAATATATATACTTGAGCAATATTTCTGGATTCATAATTTCTCAAACATGGTTTGAGCTCGATCGACTTTAATGCTCGATTCGTTATACTAATCAAATAGACTTGGAAAATATTTTTTGATTTAACTAATTTCTTATGAGTTTTAACTCATTATTTGTGAGATTTCCACACGATAAGAGAATATTTATTTTAATAATAATAATAAATTGACATCTAACTCTAGCGTTCTTTTTTATTTTCAAAATACTTTGACATTCGGAGTTTGAGAATTAGAAAAATTAAAGAGAAGAAAAGGTTTGTGCAAAAATTGAAAATTTTGGGGTGTAACATGCAATTTGACAACTCTTTTTCTTTTTTTAGAATAGATTCATCATCAATTATTTCAATAATTGATCAAGTACAAATAATTACGATACAACTTTACAAAATGTTTTATCCCTTTTTTTAATGCTCAAAGTATAATCGTTCAATCAAGGATCAAAATTTTCACCGAATAAGTTTAAAACATAAAAAACTTTCTGTTAATGAATTAATCAACCGATGAGAAACTATTTGACGATTCCCTTACTTTTTTTAGTTTAGTAACTTCTTTACAATTTTTTTTTAGTGTTCTCCAAACGTTTTCGAAAAATTACAATTTTTTTTTCAATATTTATCTCCTTAACTTTTACAACATTGTTAACATTGAGAAAAAGCTTAGCTTGTCTTAAGAGTTTGACCGAGCGTTGCAATGAATAACTTTGTTGCCAAGAATACAAACATGAAATGCCGCCAACATATATAATTAACAGATACCATTTCAATAGCCATCAATCTTAGTTTGTTGTTAAAATCTATATGTTATGTCACTATATAAATCACTTGGTACATAATTAATAATGTATGAAATATATATTGAGGTATACTAAAAAAACTGAAATAATGTCTAAGAGAAACCTAGGCCTACTTCCAATAGTTTTTCTACTTTTTATAGGTTTTGCACTTTTGTGCTACCTTAGCAATACTTCAAATTCTGATATTTCTTCAAATACTAATTACGACTCATACGGCCTATCATGGGGGTGGGGGGGGGGGGGGGTGGGGGGGGGGGGGGGTGGGGGGGGGGGGGGGTGGGGGGGGGGGGGGGTGGGGGGGGGGGGGGGTGGGGGGGGGGGGGGGTGGGGGGGGGGGGGGGTGGGGGGGGGGGGGGGTGGGGGGGGGGGGGGGTGGGGGGGGGGGGGGGTGGGGGGGGGGGGGGGTGGGGGGGGGGGGGGGTGGGGGGGGGGGGGGGTGGGGGGGGGGGGGGGTGGGGGGGGGGGGGGGTGGGGGGGGGGGGGGGTGGGGGGGGGGGGGGGTGGGGGGGGGGGGGGGTGGGGGGGGGGGGGGGTGGGGGGGGGGGGGGGTGGGGGGGGGGGGGGGTGGGGGGGGGGGGGGGTGGGGGGGGGGGGGGGTGGGGGGGGGGGGGGGTGGGGGGGGGGGGGGGTGGGGGGGGGGGGGGGTGGGGGGGGGGGGGGGTGGGGGGGGGGGGGGGTGGGGGGGGGGGGGGGTGGGGGGGGGGGGGGGTGGGGGGGGGGGGGATCTAAAGGTTAGTGGGAGCAAGTTTATATTCTTAGTCTTGTATGTGGATGATATTTTGTTAGCAAGTAGTGTTCTTGATTTATTGCACGAAACCAAGAATTATCTTTCCACAAACTTTAAGATGGTTGATATGGGAGAGGCAAATTACGTTATTGGCATAGAGATCTTCAGGGATCGATCTCGAGGATTGCTGGGATTGTCTCAAAAAGGATATATCAATCGAGTTTTGGAAAGATTCAATACGCAATTATGTTCAGCCACTGATGCGCCTATCACAAAAGGTGATAAGTTAAGTGAAAAACAATGTCCAAGGAATGACTTGGAAAAGGAGAAAATGAAATTGATTCCATATGCATCAGCTGTTGGAAGCTTGATGTATGCACAGACTTGTACTAGACCAGATATCAGTTATGCTGTAGGTGTACTTGGTAGGTATCAAAGTAATCCAGGTATAGATCATTGGCAAGCAACAAAGAAGGTTATGAGGTACCTCCAAGGAACGAAGGATTATATGCTCACATGTAGGAAATCGGATCGATTAGAGGTTATTGGATATTCAGACTCGGATTTTGCTGGCTGTCAGGATAGTAAAAAGTCCACTTCGGGCTTTGTATTTCTATTAGCTGGTGGAGCAATCTCCTGGAAGAGTGTAAAGCAAAGCATCACTGCTTCTTCCACGATGGAGGCCGAGTTTGTTGCATGTTTTGAGGCTTCGAGTCATGCACTGTGGTTGCGAAATTTCATATCAGGGCTTAGGGCTGTTGACTCAATTGCTAAGCCGCTGAAGATATATTGTGATAATACCGCAGCTGTTTTCTTTTCAAAGAATGGAAAGTACTCTAGTGGATCCAAGCACATGGATCTTAAGTACTTAGTTGTTAAAGAAAGAGTCCAGAAACAACAAGTGTCAATTGAAAATTTAAGTACCACTCATATGGTCGCCGATCCATTGACCAAAGGATTGCCTATAAAGACTTATAAAGAACATGTTATTAGTATGGGTCTTTTAAGCAATCCATGACTGTAATAAGTGGTTATCAATAAATTGTCATTTGCTTAAGTTATTGTTTCTGTTTTCCTGTTTCCAATTATGTGTACACATGTTATATTTGGATTTGATAAAACAGGATTTGTCTTAACAAGACAAAGTTAAAGGGGCAATTATGGACTAGAGTAGTAGAAGTTGCTAGTGGTGTAATACATGGAAGGGAATATGATAAACAAAGTCGTATGACCGCTATGATTCACATTAGTAATTTAGACTATATCTAGTGTTAAAGTATACCATTTATTTATTTTAGTTGTCAACCTTTGTTTTTATCTAAATCGTGATCACGTGTCAAATTTTTCTTTGAAGAGCCCTATAGAGTCAAAATTATTTTTAACTTAATCGGTTTAGTGGACCAAGTGGGAGAATGTTAGTTTATTTATTTATTTATTAAGTGGTCCACTAAGCTCAATCAAGTTTTAAGTTTTGGACTCTTCATATTAAGGATTAAAGGCTGATAATTTAATAGGTAGATTAAAGTTTGTAACTTATAAGAAGGTGGGTTATAGAGGCCATGATGGTTGGTCTTTTCACCTTCTTGTAACTCTTGCATTTAGTGGCCCTCTACTCTCATCTATAAAAGGAGACACAACCACTCCTCAAAGCTACACCAAAAGAAAAGAACCAAAAGTGTTAGCAAACTTCCATCATCTAAAAGTGTTCTAAGGTTGTGTCATTTGGATAGAAAGAGAGGAGAAGGTGAGTTCACTATAAAGGTTATACAAGTGAGGAGATAACAAGTTTAGTTCGAAAGATTACTTTGAAGCAACGTCATATCTTAAAGACTCCATGGCGAACGGTATACCGATAAACTCTCGTATCCTAATTATATTTATAATATGTGTTAATTGATAAGCATATTGTTAAAGATTTTCCGCATAAAATTTAATAAAAGTCTTACAAATTTTACTCCAAAATACGAGATAACAGTCACGTGGCCGATTTCATCCATTTGGTCCAATTATTAGACGGTGGAATGAACATTGCAACCAATGTTTAAATTGTGATTCTGAATGTGCATTTATGTAGCCAGTGGTATCAATCTTGCAAAGTGCTCTATTGTATGGTACCAAATTTGCAATTATCGCAATAAATTTACCTAATCTTAGAGGTGTGGATATAATTTGTGACGGAGGGAAAAGTACTTTAGCATTCTTATTCATTATTCAGCACAAAGTTCACATTTATATCATCTGTGCCCCAGATAGTTTACATTTCATGCAGCATGCATGTATGTCATGCTTATTCTTATGCAGTTATTCATATATCACGTGTATTATATACTATTACAATTATTATATAGTAATCACCAATTGCTTAAATTAAAAAGCAATTATTAGACCAGATTGTTAGAACGTAACCACACTCCAATAGTAGCAGTCTCAACCACATGACTTGGGACAAGACCAGCATTATCCCTCGCCGTGAGAGGCACAATTAGCGCCGTCAATTCTCTCGATATGTCTGAAAGCTCCGGGCACGTGGTGGCGGTTAGTGGTAGGTGAACGCTTGCCGTGCATGGAATCAGAGCATTAATTTCGGTTAAATTAGTAGCACTAGCGGTGAAGGCACCGTCACTATTGGTTTTGCCTTCGGCTACTGTAACGACACCGCCGGCAGTATTAGAGCAGTTGACAAGAACAGTTACACCGGCAGCGCCTCCACCAGTAATGCAGTTCCCGGTGGATGTGCAGCATAGTTCCCCGATTACGGCTAGGCCAACCAAGTAGGAGGTGATGGCGTGGGCTAGTGGGTTTAACGACGTAAGGAGGAGGAGGGCGAGGAGGAAGAAGGTGGCGCTATTGTTGGAAGCCATTTGGGGGTTTAGAGGTTTGAGGCCAGTTATTGTTGTGTTTTAGTGCTTTGTGGTGTTCAAGTTAAAGGAAAGAAACCCTGTTTATAGAAGAAAAAATTATTTGTGGATTGTACTGTTCGTCGTACGACGAATGCATAAAATGATATATATTGGTTGCACCATGTCATTCGTGCAGCGAATACACTAAATAATACCTACATTCTTGAACTCTTGAACTTTTATGTTTTTAATAATTTTGAAAAGTTATGTATGTACTATCTTCTAATTAAGAAAGCTTGAGGTAGCTAGGGGGGTGACAATTTGTTGCTCTAAATATAGTACGTACGTACGTATTTTCATTTGTTATACGTGGCATGTTGCACTTCAGCGGTTTACAAAATTTAGTTCCATATTAATTAGTTGAGATTGTTCCATCAATGAAACTAGTAAGACTCTTTAAATTAGAATTTATTTTTAGACTATTCATAAATTTGAAAAAAAAAAAATTACACTTTAATTAATATCATACCTTACTTTACTTTACATATTTAGTATTAATTTTTTTCCAAAAAACACATTTGATATCGTAATTTCATAATTGGACCCCCTTGACAGATTTAGTTTATCGTCAAATATTTGAACCATTAAATTACATATGGACCTTAAAGAGTTCAAATAGGCACTATGGTTAGTAGCTAAAGCTACAACGTAACTATTTTTCAATTTTATTAAAGCTAAAAAAAAAAAAAAACTTGATGATAATTTAATGGAATAGTTGTGACGGAAAAACCAAATATGTCAAGAGCTATAAAATTGTGGTATCAAATGTATTTTTTCATATTGCTCAATACCAAATATGTAATGTAGAGTAATGTATGATACGGAAAATGTGATTTCTCTCGTTCAAAAATGGGAAATGAGTAGCAAAATACCTCCATGTATAATGTATATACTTATAGGCATTTTACCTCATGCAAATTAAAAAAGCATAAACCTTATTATGTTTTTTAAAAGAGTTAATAGCAAATTACCCCTTGTGTTATTCTGAAAAGTTACTTTACCCTCTTATGATAAATTAAATGACAATATACCTCGATATGATTTTGTGAAAATGGCGCATTGCCTTCATCTTATACTTACATATTTGTGGATTAGGTTACCCTCAATCATACAGTGCCCATTAGGAATTTCCAGGGGTTGGAGCTGAGTTCTTTAATTGTTTTTATTTTTTTGTTTTGAATTCATACTTTGTCTATTTCATTTGTTTTTTTATAATTCCAAGTCATATTTTGTCATGAAAAATGCAACCTTTTCTTTTGTTAGCCCACATAGCTTTTGCCAAATTTGAGTACCAAATTACTGTACCCCAACTTTCTAATTATGCCATATTTCAAGCCACATAATAAGTCAAATGCTACGTAAAAGTTTGTGCTAAACATTTAAGACCTTATTTAACTAAACGATCAAATTCATTTTATGAATTTAAATTACACAATTTGCATTTTTCTTTATTGCTTAGAATTTAAATATGATTATATATTCTAAACTTACAATCATTTTTTTTTTAACTTCAAAGAATTGAAAAATAACTCTTACATAAAACTTCATGACTTATGTGTTAGAAGTAAAGGGAGTAAGGGTAGTAATGTGTATTTCTAATTATAATTAGGGGCACGATAATTTTTTTAAGATGAGATTATTTTTTAAAATTAAAAGAGGATAAGTTTATTTCTAAAAAAAAAAATCCCCAAAAAATTACATAGATAAGAAAAACACTAAGACCCATTTGGAGAGAGAAATGACGAGGGATTTCAAATGAATGGATTTGAAATTCCATTGATTTGAAATCCATTAATTTGAAATCTATTGTTTGGATAAATTTTTTTATAAAGGATTTCAAATCCATTCATTTGAAATCCATTGTAGGGTATATATCATTTGCAGCATTTGAAATTCTCAATCATATCTTATAATTTATTAACTTAAATTTAAATAATATTCTTCGTTTAATCATTTTTAGATCTCGATTACAACTCTACATATAAACTTATTGAGAAATAAATTTTTATTTAAACCGAACTTTTTTTTTTTTTACGTTATCATCCCTTTTTAAAATAATTTCATCGATTTCAATCATTTTTTTTCATATTTAACTCATTATTCACCAATTTGAACCAATTTTTTAACCAATTTAACCCGTCTTTATAACATTCCATAACGTGCATAAATCGATTTGGGGTAAAATTGCAATTTATTGTGTTCAGAGCCAATTCCATAACGTTATACGAAAATGCCTGAATATGAGTATAGAATAATTGAATATTATTTTTGTGTTCTATGAGTTAATTCTTGCTCGTTATTTTGTTGTTGACATAAGTAAAAGTGATTGATTTCAGTCAACATAAGTAATGGTATCAATTTTGCAATAAAACTTAACTGCCACGTCATCAGTTAACGTCCATTTTTAGCGGTGGTACCAAAAGTGATTGATTTCTTAAGTTGTGGTACCAAATGTGTCGACCTCGATTTTTATGGTACCACAAGTGATTGATTTTTCTTGGTATGTGCAAATTACATGATTTGATAAATGGAAAATTATGTGTAAACATATAATTAAGGTCAAATTATGTGATAAAATGTTTTACACCATTTTATAATTTCAGATTGTATATAAAACTTCATGTATAATTTATATGTGCATATTAAAGTTACTTCCATAATAAAATAATAGAGAACATTATTGGTTAGTCATTTGTTTGTAAAAGATAGCTAATCTTGTAGTTGCCAAAGTGACCTTGGTTAGTGAAATTTTATGAACATAAATATTACATAAAAGTTTGATCATTTAGTGATATAAAGGACAATAATATTCTCGATTGCAGTCATAGTTAAGAGATTGAGACTCACCCAAAGGAGAGTCACTTTTAATTAATTATAGACTGGGTAGGATAATATAATTTATATTCATTTAGCAATTAGGATTGAATTCCCAAAGGCAACATGACTAATTGCATAAGTGAGATAAAATTATATTAGACCTACTTAGGTGTTATATTAAGTGATTTGCACCTATAAAGAGTGAACAATAGATGTACTACTTTTCGCCCAAAGGAGAAATTGTAGTGATATCAATCAGTTCATCTTCATTGACTTTAAACCTCAATATGAGCATTAGTTTAATACATTACCTTATTATATTTGTTGCATCTTATTTCAGCTATTACTCCTACTTTATTGCACTCGCATGCTTCTGGTATTGCAACTCTTAATGGATCAAATTTCTCTGAATGGTATGAACAAATCCAATTCACCTTGGGTGTGATGGATCTAGACCTGTCATAGGTTACTGATAAGCCAGAGGAAACGGCTGAGCTTAGTGTGAGGGAAGCCTGGAATAGGTCTAACAGGCTTAGTCTAATGTTTATTCGCATGACCGTAGCAAATAACATTAAGACTTCACTTCCCGAGGCTGACAATGCCAAGGACCTATTAGTGGCTATAAAAGACCGTTTCAAATCAGCGGATAAGTCGCTAGCAGGAACACTCATGGCTGAATTAACCACCATGAAATATGATGGTGAAACAGGAATTCAGGAACACATCCTGAATATGGCTGATAAGGCTGCAAAGCTTGGAACTCTTGGCATGAAAGTAGAGGAGCCATTCCTCGTGCAGTTCATACTCAACTCACTTCCTCCTAAGTTTGGCCTATTCAAAATCCACTATAATACCCAAAAAGAAAAGTGGAATATGAATGAGCTGAGTAGTATGTGCGCTCAAGAGGAAACGAGGTTGAGACAGGAAGGACGCCATCTTGCACTGGCTGTAACTCATGAAGTAAAGAAGAATAAAGGAAAGAATGTGAAGAATGGAAACAGAAACACACCAAAGAAAGGAAATGAGCCTGGGGAAAGTAGCCAGGGTCATGGAAAGGTTGTCAAATGCTACTTTTGTGGCAGAAAGGGACATCTGAAGAAGGACTGTGAAAAACGCAAGGCCTGGTTCGCAAAGAAAGGTATTAATCTTTCTTTTGTATGTTATGAATCAAATCTTGTTGAAGTTCCTTCTAATACTTGGTGGATTGATTCTGGAGCAACGACTCATATCACAAATTCTTTGCAGGGATTCCTTACAACCCGGAAGCCTGAGGAAAGTGAAAAGATCCTGTATATGGGGAACCGTCACAAATCAAATGTGGAACTAGTAGGCACATATCGCCTCATCTTAGAGACGGGTCACCAACTGGATCTTCAAAACACTTTTTATGTACCTTCGATTTCTAGGAATTTAGTTTCCCTGTCTAAGTTAGATGTTTGTGGTTATTCCGTTGTTTTCGATTGTCAAAAACTCAGTATTATGATCAATAAAGTTATTGTTGGTTTTGGTGTTTTATGTGATGGTTTATATAAAATATCTTTAAATTATGAGTTTGCACAATCGTTATTAACTTCACAATCAGAAGTTGGCTTAAAACGTAGTCTAACTAATGAAAATTCTTCAATATTGTGGCATAGACGTTTGGGGCATATCTCCAAGGAAAGATTAGAAAAGTTAGTAAAGTCTGGAGTCTTGGAAAATCTAGACTTTACTGATTTTCATATTTGTGTGAATTGCATTAAGGGTAAGCAAACAAAACACAAACAAAAGGGTGCTACAAGAAGTAAAGAACTTCTTGAGTTAATCCGTACAGATATCTGCAAACTACCTATTCCATGTTTTAGTGGAGAAATGTATTTTATCACCTTCATTGATGATCTATCTCGTTATGGTTACATCTATCTAATTCATCCAAAGTCTCAGGCCGTTGACGTCCTTGAGGTGTTCATTACGGAGGTCGAAAGACAATTAGATAGAAGAGTTAAAATAGTGAGATCAGATCGGGGTGGGGAGTACTACGGTAGATATGATGAGTCGGGACAACATCCTGGCCTATTTGCAAGATTATTAGAAAAGCGGGGTATTTGTGCTGAATACACAATGCCTGGAACGCCACAGCAGAATGGGGTTGCTAAACGGCGTAATCGTACTCTTATGGATATGGTTAGGAGTATGTTAAGTTATTCAACTGTACCCATTTCATTGTGGAGTGAAGCCTTAAAGACCGCAATGTATATCTTAAATCGGGTTCCCAGTAAAGCAGTTCCAACAACTCCCTACGAGTTGTGGACTGGCAGGAAACCCAGCTTAAGACATTTACATGTTTGGGGTTGTCCAGCGGAGGCTAGAATCTACAATCCAAATGAAAAGAAATTGGACCCACGAACAATATCTGGATATTTTATTGGATATCCATCAAAGTCAAAAGGGTATAGATTTTACTGTCCTAACCATAGTACGAGAATCGTTGAAACTGGTAACGCTAAATTTTTAGAGAATGGTGAATTTAGTGGGAGCAGTGAATCGAGAAAGGCTGAAATTGAGGAAGTTAGAGTGGATATTATACCACCTTATCTCTCTCAAGATAATGTTGTTACTCAACCTGTACAACAAGTTGAGGTAAATGAACAACTTATCGATTCACCGCTTAATGGAGATGTCACCATTGACGATGTTAATGTAGAACCACCACAATCGGTAGCTTTGAGGAGATCTCAAAGGGAAAGAAGATCTGCCATAACAGATGACTATGTGGTATATCTACAAGAATCTGATTTTGATATAGGTATTCAAAATGATCCAGTTTCATATTCACAAGCCATGAATAGTAAAGATTCTGATAAATGGATTGATGCCATGAATGAAGAGTTGAAATCGATGGATCACAATGATGTCTGGGATCTTGTCGAATTGCCTAATGATAGTAAGAAAGTCGGTTGTAAATGGGTTTTTAAGACCAAACGCGACGC
The DNA here is from genome assembly GCA_034814905.1 of Penstemon davidsonii. Lineage (NCBI taxonomy): Eukaryota > Viridiplantae > Streptophyta > Magnoliopsida > Lamiales > Plantaginaceae > Penstemon > Penstemon davidsonii. The sequence continues at coordinate 29,318,738 of JAYDYQ010002533.1, read as the reverse complement.
TAAGGGCAATATCGAAAGATTTAAGGCCAGACTAGTGGCCAAAGGTTTCACTCAGAAAGAAGGCATTGATTACAGAGAGACCTTCTCTCCAGTGTCTAAGAAAGACTCTCTTAGAATCATTATGGCCCTTGTAGCTTATTATGATTTGGAGTTACATCAAATGGATGTGAAAACCGCTTTTCTAAACGGAAATTTAGATGAAGATATCTATATGGACCAGCCCGAAGGGTTCGCAAAACAAGGAAATGAACACTTGGCTTGCAAATTAAAGAAATCTATTTACGGGCTTAAACAAGCTTCCAGACAATGGTATATAAAGTTCAATGATACTGTGACTTCCTTTGGATTTAAAGAAAACATTGTTGATCAATGTATTTATCTAAAGGTTAGTGGGAGCAAGTTTATATTCTTAGTCTTGTATGTGGATGATATTTTGTTAGCAAGTAGTGTTCTTGATTTATTGCACGAAACCAAGAATTATCTTTCCACAAACTTTAAGATGGTTGATATGGGAGAGGCAAATTACGTTATTGGCATAGAGATCTTCAGGGATCGATCTCGAGGATTGCTGGGATTGTCTCAAAAAGGATATATCAATCGAGTTTTGGAAAGATTCAATACGCAATTATGTTCAGCCACTGATGCGCCTATCACAAAAGGTGATAAGTTAAGTGAAAAACAATGTCCAAGGAATGACTTGGAAAAGGAGAAAATGAAATTGATTCCATATGCATCAGCTGTTGGAAGCTTGATGTATGCACAGACTTGTACTAGACCAGATATCAGTTATGCTGTAGGTGTACTTGGTAGGTATCAAAGTAATCCAGGTATAGATCATTGGCAAGCAACAAAGAAGGTTATGAGGTACCTCCAAGGAACGAAGGATTATATGCTCACATGTAGGAAATCGGATCGATTAGAGGTTATTGGATATTCAGACTCGGATTTTGCTGGCTGTCAGGATAGTAAAAAGTCCACTTCGGGCTTTGTATTTCTATTAGCTGGTGGAGCAATCTCCTGGAAGAGTGTAAAGCAAAGCATCACTGCTTCTTCCACGATGGAGGCCGAGTTTGTTGCATGTTTTGAGGCTTCGAGTCATGCACTGTGGTTGCGAAATTTCATATCAGGGCTTAGGGCTGTTGACTCAATTGCTAAGCCGCTGAAGATATATTGTGATAATACCGCAGCTGTTTTCTTTTCAAAGAATGGAAAGTACTCTAGTGGATCCAAGCACATGGATCTTAAGTACTTAGTTGTTAAAGAAAGAGTCCAGAAACAACAAGTGTCAATTGAAAATTTAAGTACCACTCATATGGTCGCCGATCCATTGACCAAAGGATTGCCTATAAAGACTTATAAAGAACATGTTATTAGTATGGGTCTTTTAAGCAATCCATGACTGTAATAAGTGGTTATCAATAAATTGTCATTTGCTTAAGTTATTGTTTCTGTTTTCCTGTTTCCAATTATGTGTACACATGTTATATTTGGATTTGATAAAACAGGATTTGTCTTAACAAGACAAAGTTAAAGGGGCAATTATGGACTAGAGTAGTAGAAGTTGCTAGTGGTGTAATACATGGAAGGGAATATGATAAACAAAGTCGTATGACCGCTATGATTCACATTAGTAATTTAGACTATATCTAGTGTTAAAGTATACCATTTATTTATTTTAGTTGTCAACCTTTGTTTTTATCTAAATCGTGATCACGTGTCAAATTTTTCTTTGAAGAGCCCTATAGAGTCAAAATTATTTTTAACTTAATCGGTTTAGTGGACCAAGTGGGAGAATGTTAGTTTATTTATTTATTTATTAAGTGGTCCACTAACCTCAATCAAGTTTTAAGTTTTGGACTCTTCATATTAAGGATTAAAGGCTGATAATTTAATAGGTAGATTAAAGTTTGTAACTTATAAGAAGGTGGGTTATAGAGGCCATGATGGTTGGTCTTTTCACCTTCTTGTAACTCTTGCATTTAGTGGCCCTCTACTCTCATCTATAAAAGGAGACACAACCACTCCTCAAAGCTACACCAAAAGAAAAGAACCAAAAGTGTTAGCAAACTTCCATCATCTAAAAGTGTTCTAAGGTTGTGTCATTTGGATAGAAAGAGAGGAGAAGGTGAGTTCACTATAAAGGTTATACAAGTGAGGAGATAACAAGTTTAGTTCGAAAGATTACTTTGAAGCAACGTCATATCTTAAAGACTCCATGGCGAACGGTATACCGATAAACTCTCGTATCCTAATTATATTTATAATATGTGTTAATTGATAAGCATATTGTTAAAGATTTTCCGCATAAAATTTAATAAAAGTCTTACAAATTTTACTCCAAAATACGAGATAACAGTCACGTGGCCGATTTCATCCATTTGGTCCAATTATTAGACGGTGGAATGAACATTGCAACCAATGTTTAAATTGTGATTCTGAATGTGCATTTATGTAGCCAGTGGTATCAATCTTGCAAAGTGCTCTATTGTATGGTACCAAATTTGCAATTATCGCAATAAATTTACCTAATCTTAGAGGTGTGGATATAATTTGTGACGGAGGGAAAAGTACTTTAGCATTCTTATTCATTATTCAGCACAAAGTTCACATTTATATTATCTGTGCCCCAGATAGTTTACATTTCATGCAGCATGCATGTATGTCATGCTTATTCTTATGCAGTTATTCATATATCACGTGTATTATATACTATTACAATTATTATATAGTAATCACCAATTGCTTAAATTAAAAAGCAATTATTAGACCAGATTGTTAGAACGTAACCACACTCCAATAGTAGCAGTCTCAACCACATGACTTGGGACAAGACCAGCATTATCCCTCGCCGTGAGAGGCACAATTAGCGCCATCAATTCTCTCGATATGTCTGAAAGCTCCGGGCACGTGGTGGCGGTTAGTGGTAGGTGAACGCTTGCCGTGCATGGAATCAGAGCATTAATTTCGGTTAAATTAGTAGCACTAGCGGTGAAGGCACCGTCACTATTGGTTTTGCCTTCGGCTACTGTAACGACACCGCCGGCAGTATTAGAGCAGTTGACAAGAACAGTTACACCGGCAGCGCCTCCACCAGTAATGCAGTTCCCGGTGGATGTGCAGCATAGTTCCCCGATTACGGCTAGGCCAACCAAGTAGGAGGTGATGGCGTGGGCTAGTGGGTTTAACGACGTAAGGAGGAGGAGGGCGAGGAGGAAGAAGGTGGCGCTATTGTTGAAAGCCATTTGGGGGTTTAGAGGTTTGAGGCCAGTTATTGTTGTGTTTTAGTGCTTTGTGGTGTTCAAGTTAAAGGAAAGAAACCCTATTTATAGAAGAAAAAATTATTTGTGGATTGTACTGTTCGTCGTACGACGAATGCATAAAATGATATATATTGGTTGCACCATGTCATTCGTGCAGCGAATACACTAAATAATACCTACATTCTTGAACTCTTGAACTTTTATGTTTTTAATAATTTTGAAAAGTTATGTATGTACTATCTTCTAATTAAGAAAGCTTGAGGTAGCTAGGGGGTGACAATTTGTTGCTCTAAATATAGTACGTACGTACGTATTTTCATTTGTTATACGTGGCATGTTGCACTTCAGCGGTTTACAAAATTTAGTTCCATATTAATTAGTTGAGATTGTTCCATCAATGAAACTAGTAAGACTCTTTAAATTAGAATTTATTTTTAGACTATTCATAAATGTGAAAAAAAAAAAATTACACTTTAATTAATATCATACCTTACTTTACTTTACATATTTAGTATTAATTTTTTTCCAAAAAACACATTTCATATCGTAATTTCATAATTGGACCCCCGTGACAGATTTAGTTTAACATCAAATATTTGAACCATTAAATTACATATGGACCTTAAAGAGTTCAAATAGGCACTATGGTTAGTAGCTAAAGCTACAACGTAACTATTTTTCAATTTTATTAAAGCTAAAAAAAAAAAAAAAACTTGATGATAATTTAATGGAATAGTTGTGACGGAAAAACCAAATATGTCAAGAGCTATAAAATTGTGGTATCAAATGTATTTTTTCATATTGCTCAATACCAAATATGTAATGTAGAGTAATGTATGATACGGAAAATGTGATTTCTCTCGTTCAAAAATGGGAAATGAGTAGCAAAATACCTCAATGTATAATGTATATACTTATAGGCATTTTACCTCATGCAAATTAAAAAAGCATAAACCTTATTATGTTTTTTAAAAGAGTTAATAGCAAATTACCCCTTGTGTTATTCTGAAATGTTACTTTACCCTCTTATGATAAATTAAATGACAATATACCTCGATATAATTTTGTGAAAATGTTACATATTCGTGGATTAGATTACCCTCACTCATACAGTGCCCATTAGGAATTTCCAGGGGTTGGAGCTGAGTTCTTTAATTGTTTTTATTTTTTTGTTTTGAATTCATACTTTGTCTATTTCATTTGTTTTTTTTATTTGTTTTTTTATAATTCCAAGTCGTATTTTGTCATGAAGTAAAAAATGCAACCTTTTCTTTTGTTAGCCCACATAGGTTTTGCCAAATTTGAGTACCAAATTACTGTACCCCAACTTTCTAATTATGTCATATTTCAAGCCACATAATAAGTCAAATGCTACCTAAAAGTTTGTGCTAAACATTTAAGACCTTATTTAACTAAACGATCAAATTCATTTTATGAATTTAAATTACACAATTTGCATTTTTCTTTATTGCTTAGAATTTAAATATGATTATTCTAAACTTACCATCATTTTTTTTTAACTTCAAAGAATTGAAAATAACTCTTACATAAAACTTCATGACTTATGTGTTAAAAGTAAAGGGAGTAAGGGTACTAATGTGTATTTCTAATTATAAATAGGGGCACGATAATTTTTTTAAGATGAGATTATTTTTTAAAATTAAAAGAGGATAAGTTTATTTCTAAAAAAAATCCCTAAAAAATTACATAGATAAAAAAAACACTAAGACCCATTTGGAGAGAATTTGAAATGAAGAGGGATTTCAAATGAATGGATTTGAAATTCCATTGATTTGAAATCCATTAATTTGAAATCTCTTGTTTGGATAAATTTTTTTATAAAGGATTTCAAATCCATTCATTTGAAACCCATTGTATGGTATATATCATTTGCGGCATTTGAAATTCTCAATCATATCTTATATTTTATTAACTTAAATTTAAATAATATTCTTCGTTTAATCATTTTTAGATCTAGATTACAACTCTACATATAAACTTATTGAGAAATAAATTTTTATTTAAACCGAACTTTTTTTTTTTTACGTTATCATCCGTTTTTAAAATAATTTCATCAGTTTCAATCATTTTTTTTCATATTAAACTCATTATTCACCAATTTGAACCAATTTTTTTAACCAATTTAACCCGTCTTTATAACATTCCATAACGTGCATAAATCGATTTGGGGTAAAATTGCAATTTATTGTGTTCAGAGCCAATTCCATAACGTTATACGAAAATGCCTGAATATGCGTATAGAATAATTGAATATTATTTTTGTGTTCTATGAGTTAATTCTTGCTCGTTATTTTGTTGTTGATATCTGGATAAAATCGCATAAATCGATTTGGGGCAAAATTAAAATTTTATAAAGATGAGGGACCAAAAGTGCAAATTTGAATTTCAGAAAATCTAGGGCCGAATTGAAAATCTTAATTTTCTGAGAATTCTGGACTAAATTGCAATTCTTGGTTTTTCGAAAATATGCGGTCAAATTGCAATTTTTGAAAATTAAGGGACCAAAAGTCTAAATTCGGATTTCTGAAAATCTAGGGCCAAATTGAAATTTTTTAATTTTCTGAAAATTCTGAACTTAATCGCAATTCTGGGTTTTTCAAAAATTTGGGGTAAATTGTAATTTCCAAAAATTGAGGGACCAAACTGTAAATTCAAATTTCTGAAAATAGGAGCCGAATTGCAATTTAATTTTTAAAATTCTGGACTGAATTGCAATTCTAGGTTTTTCAAAATCTGGGGTTAAATTGCAATTTCTGAAAGTATGGGGGTTAATTTACAATTTCTGAAAGTAGGGGGGTAATTTGTAATTTCTGAAACTCGAGGGGTCAGTTTGTAATTACCAAAAAATTCTGAGATTAATTTGTTATTTCCATAATCATCTGGGGTTGAGTGGCTATGTATTTACTATTTGGCCACAACTCGTTTTAAGGTGGAGAAAATATACAATATGGACTTTATTTTTAAGTGATTTTCAAATTTTAAGGTTTATGAAAGAAATTCAAATCCACTTAAAATTAGGCTAAAATTCATTGGACTAAAATCCAGGATCTCAAATGAATGGACTTAAAATTTTCATCCAAACAACCTCATGATTTTGACAAGGGTCCCAAATTCATCCATCCAAATGAGTCCTACTTGTTCAAAAAGATTTGAAACCTAAAACCCATGGAAGAAAATGAGATGATTTAAATGAGGTCAAAGTTTCTTCACTCGAATAAAATTTTCAAGCTAAGGTAGAATTAAGCATGTGCAAAAAGAGTTCATTAGTAAACAAAAGCTTCATAATCCTCTCAATATAAATAATAAACAATACAAATTTATTTAGCTTTTTATCTCAGTACAAAGAAATGAACAGCAAAACAAAAAGATCCATTTTCATAATCTCTTTAAGCTTTTTTTTCTAGCATCCATCTTCCTTTTGTCTGCTGGAACTTTATTCAGCCCAGCTTCCTTCTTTTGTGTGGCTGGAGCCGCTTTCGACCCACTAACTCCTGTTTCACCTGTTGAAGGCATAGCTGTCGGGTAATCTTGACCGTTCTCGGGTTTTGGGGTCAATGGAGAGGGTAGTAACTGGGGTGCGGCAACACCAGAAACGGCATTCTTCTGGTCGACACACTTCATTGAAGTGTTCGTCTGGTCCACATTTAGAGCAGTAGTGGACTCGGAAATGGCTCCGGTTTTGAATTTTGGCTTCGGTTTTAAGGCATGTATTCCGGTTAAAAGCCTGATACATTTAGAGCCAGGATAGATTATCAGATTTAATAACATTATTCATTTAATACAATTTCCATACATCACAAACATTTATCTTGGATATATATCAAGCCTCAAACATTCTAGCTGAATCCATCATTCATAAAACAACTTTCGTCACTTGGTATTTATTAATGAGTGAAATGCAAAGACACCCCCCTCTGCTTTGCCTAATTGACAAAAGTCCCCCAGTGTTATTTTTATTAGCAAAAAACTACTCCCAAGCCGGATTAAATACTTTGGAGGAAAAATGACGATTATACCCCCCAACATAAAATGCAAAAACACCCGTATTCCCAATAAAATTGATCCTACTTATCAAGAATAAAAAAAAAAAAAAAAAAAAAAAAAAAAAAAAAGTATCAAGTTCCAAAATACAGCTAATGCGGTACCTAATGGTGGCATAATAATTTGAAAAAAAACAGAGTTTAACACCATATAAACCAGATATTTGCTTGATACTTATGAAGAAAATACCATAAAATTAAAATAGTGCAGGACTTACCTTGCGTGTCTAGCGTACCCTTCATAATTTTCAAGGAGCATTTTGCCAGCCTGCTCATTTAAAGCGGATTCCGGAAAGGGTTCTATCAATAAGCATCTGATTACCTATCAATTAAATTAAAAGGAGTATAAAATGAAAAAACATTAGCACACAAGTGTGTCTTAAATGCAAAAAGCCTGACAAAAATAGATATAAATACACGTAGATAAGTGAGATAACCAATAATTCTTTAGCGTTGATCGAACAATCAATAATTGACATAATATAATATATTGCCTCCGTCCCTTTACCTTGGCACAGAGTTATAGATAAGAGTTAAAAAATTAAAGTTTAGATATTTGTAATTTTATGAACATAAAAGTATTGGTTGAGAATTAGTGCAATCAAATGGTTACTTACTTTATTTTGAGAAAAAATATTACATGTTTGGAAACGGAGTCTTATTTTCAGACATACCCAAAAAGGAATACGAGTAAAAATTTAAAATTTAAGGACAGAGGGAGCATTAACTTTAAAGATATCACCAAATCGACATAACTTACAACTAAAAGATGTCGTAAGCCAAGAGTTGGGTTCCAATCATTCTTCAATGCATTAACACAAATCTCACCATTGGTTGCAATATTTGGATGAAAAATCTTGGTGAGAAAATAGCCTAAAAGTAAAAAACAAGACGGAGGTTTAATATTAAGATGGTTAGAATGACGTTGTTTGATACATTTAACTACTATTGAAAAGATTGATATATGAATGGAGTCTAAGATAAGTGTAAAAGATGACACACCTGCTGGAGGGGATTGAGGAAAATCATGAGACAATAATAACTTCATGCGAAAAAGACCATTTTCATACGGCGTCCCAGCTGCGAGGTTATAAATGATTAATCACAAAAGGACGTCATTTTTTTATAGATAGATATATAATGTTAAAGGGCTTTGTCAGTTAGTACCTGGTCCTTCAATGTCAGCATATATAACCGAAAAATTATCATCATTCATGCCTACTTTAATGCCTTCTGGAGGGGTTTCATGAAGATTCTTCAGTTCTTTTGCCAATTGCTTTATAACATTTGGGGGAAGATTCTCATTTGTTGCCTAAATAAATCAACAAAATGAACATAAAAAGTTGAAACACTTTCATATGCAAAATGCATTCAACAGAGAAGCTGGCTATGATTGATTCTTGAATTTCAGTGTACAACCCAAAGAAAGAAGTGTTTCTTGCATCAAAATGATAGGACACTGGGCTTTACTTTTTTGTTCATTTTCATTTTTCTTACCATTTCAAAAGACAATTTTCGCCCGTGCAATAAGGAAAAATGAAAGGGGTTGACACAGTATAAGTCGTAGCATTATTACCATATCGCAGTTCGCCTCAAAGCAAAAGTTCACTCTTCTGACAAAAAATTAGCAATCCCTACAGCTGTTACATTATTGACAAGTTTAGGAATGAACCACAATACAGGATAATACATAATAACATAAGAAGCACTAAAGATCCTCTGAATTTGATATACTTTTAGTTGGGGAACGGGATTGGTCTTATTTTCAACCATTCAAAAAAATTTAGAAATAAGTTAAAATCGAACATCAATATCCTCGTCACAGAGAGCTTACAAAGTATATTTGCAAATTATCAGAAAATTAATATAACTCAAAAAATGAGTCCACATAATCCATGTAACTCTGCCTGTAATCCACAAACCACGAAAGAAAAGAACTGTCAAACATAATAAAATATGAAACCCTCAAATCAAGTTCATAAATCATCCCCTTGTACATACCCCAAATTCAACCTCCTCCAAATTTCAGAACCAATATCTAACAATTACATGCACAAAGTGTAATCATTGATTATTTAATTTAATGGCAGATTAAGAAGATTGTGCCATCAGCTTAATAAAAGGTCTGATCTTTCAATTAATTATCACTTCACATTAACCTAGCAAGAAAGAAAAGAACTTTACAATTTAAAAATTAAAAAACCTTCAAAAAACTACACTTTTCGAATCAGAATCAGAATCAAATGAAGCAAAGTATAAACCCTAAGACCAATCAATCGAACCCATAGAAAGAAATAGTCAATTAAAAAATCAATAAAACAAAATCAGATAAAATCAGAGAAATACCACTTCACATACAGTTAGAAGTAACCCAAATTGCACTTGAAAAACAAAAATTCAGAACTTGAAAATACTGATAAATGTCGCTAAAATTGAAAAAAGAAAAATGAAAACCCAGATTACAAAAAATCACCTTTCTAGCGAGAGAGATGAATCTGAGTGTGAATACGATGTGGGGAAGAAAGGGGCTGCGCGTTTTTCTCTGATTTCGCTTTCTTTGAAATAGAGATAGTAATAGCTATATCTATATATTATCGGACTCGTCAAAAGCCACAAATAGATTACAGAAAGCGATCTCTCCCCTTGTAAATGATTGACAAAACATTCACAGAGAGAGAAAGGAGAGAGATGAGAGAGAGCGTATATATACGCGAGATACACAGAGGTGGAATGTTGATATTGACACTCCAAATTTACTATGAGCAGTTCTATACCGTTGCAAAAGTACATTTAGCTATAAAGCCTTTTCACATTTGTATGTTTCCCATTTTTATGTTTTCCTCATTAAGTAGGTTTTCAATTTGTTTTGATTGTTGAATCATGTAATTAAGGTTATATGTATGACTCCCATTTTCCAAAATAATTTTGTGTTTGGAAAATTGAGACAAACATATTTTCTAATTTTTCAAATAACTTACAAAACTACTCTTACAAAAGCTACATAAAAAATAATTTTCTTATTTCTGAAAAGAATCATATACAAATTCTATATTGATTTAACATAAGGTAATATATTTCTTACACAACTTATCTTACATTACAAACATAATTTGACATATAACATCTACAACATAAACTCTTCCAAAAAAACATACATATATCTTATTTTTCAAACCACTCTCCCAAATTTCAAACAAATAACATTACGTAAATCGATATTATTTCACAAACATGCACTACTCTTCCAAATAGTAGACAAACAGACACTAAATATTGATTTTGATAGTGATATAGGGGCCTATCCGCTTGATCAGGCGGACCTGATATCAATTGGCGAATGAATGCGTCATTGTACAGAATCACTCATAGAGCGGCTCATCTCAGTTCGCACTATCAGCGAACTTTCACCGCGCTCCGCAAGATTGTACAAATGCAGGGAGTTTCACATCTGAGACATCTCAAAGTCGCGAGCTTCCTACTTACAAGAAAAGGATAATCAATGCATAGGAACAAATCTTTATGCATGGAAAGTTACATTTCCATACAAGGATTCTACAAAATCATGGACTTTTTTTTCCCAAGTATAAATACCCCCAGGTATGATCAATAAAAACCTAATGTACAATTAAATATACTACTTTTTCCTATATGCAATTATCTGAAAATCCAGGAACATTTTGTTGACTTAAGCATCCGAGGAAGCTCCATTGGCACCCAACAACACATGGACTTTATTTATTTTGCAAGACATTGAAGCACGGTATATCCAAATTCTTGAGGTGGAGCATATCAAATCTAGAATTCCGGTATATTGGATTTAAACATGGCAGTGAAGTCTGGAAAAGTTATTGTGGATTATATTATTCTATAATTTTAGTTTTGTAGTTCTAAATTTCTAATCAAGAATTACTATTTTGTGCATTTGACATGCTATAATGCAAAATGGAGTCTATGGTACAATTGTAAAGTTGATGTGTCGATATTAGGGGTGTAAACGAGTTGAGTAGTATCGAACGACACATTGTTCAAGCATAATTTGAATTATGTATCGAGTTTGAAATTGTGATTGAACTTTGTTTGATTTCTAAACAAACCGAGCTCAAATAAGCTTTTATGGAACAAACTCGAGTCAAGTATCGAGTAGCTTGATATTTTTACATGTATTTTTTCAATTTTTAGCTTATTGAGTCGAGCTCGAACCGAACTTCAAAAGTTATCAAACGAGCTCGAATTGTGTATCGAATAGTTTGGTTTAATTTTCCTCCTTAGTTGATATTACTAGTTAGAGTACGGCGATAAGAGTTTATAAAATAATTAATGTAAGACAAATTCATAAATCCATTAATTACTTCTAAAAAACTATGAATATCCTTGAACAAAATTGTTCACTTCCTACCCCTAAATCCTCCAAAGGAAGAAAATAGACAAAGTTAAAGCACACTAGATGAATGCTTCAAAAAAAAAAAGAAAAAAAAAGCACAATAGATGAAAGGTAAGAAGGGGTAGTTCAGCAAAGAAAATAGAGAACTAGTAAATATAGTTAATTAAATGGTACTTAAAGGCAATTAATAAATTCAAGGATGTATTTGGTACAAGTAGTTGACGTATTATTAGGTTGCCAATCAACAGACAACATATTTGTTTGGTACAAAGAAAAAATAATGGGATATATATATCATAGAGTATATTCTGTTATAGTTATATGGCATGTATGATTAGGATAAGTAAAAATTCAATATCCATTGAGATTGTCTTTAGAAAAAAACATTAAGTAGTATGCAATACATTGATACATGTCTACAAGATGGTATAATAATTCATTATCAACGATTGTTTGGTTTAGTGGTAAGGACTAAATTATAGTCTCCCATAAAATGGCGAATGCATGTTCAAAATTTCTGTTAAAATAGGTTCTCATACTCAACATAGAAAAAATTAAATCAGGTAACACCTGAATACGTTGGACAACAAAAAAAGAAAGGGAAAAAACATTACGTAATGGATTTTCTCTCTAATATATACTTAATCCGAGAGTTATCAATATACGTACAAACACATTTCTATTATTTTGTATCTAAATTTTTAATTCTATTTTTATATGTGATTTTTCTCTCATTTTATTTAATCTTGTAACCCCCCGGGCCCCCTTCCCAACCCAAGTAGATTAATGGGTTGTTTTAACGAGTTTCGTTAATCTTTCCGACGAACTATTTATAAAGGTTTTAATATTTATAATTCATCATTTTACTTATTTTTATTTGTGAGTTTCAGCACAATTCACAATTTTTAATTTGAATTCTTAAATATATATGGACATTTTTTGTATAGTTCATATAGATCTAAATGGCTAAATGAAGTAATGGCAGGGGGTATTGTATCCGACAATAATGTTTTTTTTTTTATTAGAACATCCGACAATAATGCATGTATAGTTGGTATAAGATTGGTTTTTACAATATAGATACTTGACAGTTGACATATTACTCCAGCAATCAAGTCACAAAAATTTAAAGGCTTATAAAATTCTAAAGTTCGAATTCTGACAATTTTAGAAACGTTACCAATTAATTTTATAAATAGTATTGCAATTTATTATAACACAACCATCTACTATCTAATAAAATCAAATAAAACTCTTAGACAAATAATTGAGGACCCAACGCAAAATTCTGATGTCCCAGAAACAGCCATGTCCGGTCCAGATATTAATGTTACGCATGCCCATCTCTCCAGCCAATCATCATAACTTCTCTTTCCTCTTAATTAGGCTTTATATTTTATTAAATAAAAGAAAGATTCGTAACATTTAGGTGCTTCAATATGATGCACATTAATTAGGTATACCACTTTAAAATTGAAACCAAAATTAAGACACAAAAATCATGTATTAGAATGTGAGAATTAAGAACAAATACACAAGTTCTAAAGATTTATGTTACATTTGGTGTACTTTTTGGACCGACCTTTTCAACTATCCATTGAATATTTTAAATTTTAACATTAAAATGCTAATTTAAAAAGATGGCTCTGCTAAGACATTGTTGTGTTGTTTTATACTAATATTATTTTTGAGTGATTGACGACCGGATCCCTTAAGCTTTAATCGTTTTATATAAATTTTTTGACATTTCAGAAATTAAATTATGTATTAAAATATCCCTTACATGTACAACAATTCTTATAAAAACAACCCCTACAACTTCTAAAAGTTGTTTACAAAAAACCTCATATAAAGGGGGTGTCTTTAAAATTTTAGAAATCAAAAGGAGTTTTCTATAATTACGTTAAACCTCAGGAATTTTGGTGTAAATTACCTTATTATTTTTGTCTTGTCGGTAGCCATTTTAAATAAATTTTGTTATGGGAAAGTTAGGTGGGCCGAGGCCCAGAGTTTTGTCCGTATGTAGGTCACAATTGCTAAAGGAATCCGAAAAATTGGTCACCGTGATTGGTGTTGGATAGTCAGCTCTGGAACTAGCCGTTATCGATGCCAACTACAATTCTAGGCCGTCATACTAAAATTAAATTTTTTTCTTTAGTCGCGTTGTTTGTAAAAAAAAACAAAATTAAATTTTTTTTATTTTTTTTTTTGTGTGTTAATAAATTGTTTTGAACGTTGTTTGTCAATTCAGTAAGACATATCCAAACTTTCGAAGTTTAATGATTCAACCCAACTAAATTTGAGACGAGCCTATCTAAATATGAGTTTGGTCGACTTTGAACTATTTTACTAGGCCTGATTAACTTATTAGTCGAGCTTCATCTTAATGAGATATAAATCGAGTATAACCTTACTAAACTAACACATTCAAATAATTTTACATAATGTATAAAACTAATGTTTCTTTGAATCTTAATAGGCGATAAATTACATACAAGTAATTAAGATATTTTTTAGGAAAAGGGTTCGAGAATATTTTTCTTGTTTTGGGGTAAATATGTATTTATCAATTTTCAAATTTAAATATAATCAAATTGTCAAATTCATAGTTTTAGGGATAAACATGCAATATGTTTTAAAATTCATGAGGACTATTGTTTACAATACATGTATAAGAGAGACCAAGATGAACAACTATATTGTGTTATATAAAACGAAAATTATAATATTAGGTGAAGGGACGAAAATGCCCTCCAAGTCATGAACGTGCTTTGCACGTGAGAGCGTCTCCGTCGTGTAATAGCAGGAAAATGAATCGTTGAAATATTACATTGATAAGAAGGATGCATCTGCTATGAAATTTTTTTGGGGGACAAATGTATAAAAATCGATCCAATAAGAGAACGAAAAATGTAATTCCCTCTTTATTTTATTCATCATTTTAAAGAAGAGTGTGTTTTTAAATAAGAATGGGCCTTGATTTTTAATATGAAGCTGTGAAAATAGAATGCCAATAGACTTTCTCAATTATTCTAAAAAGAAAGTAGTCTTACCCAATTGAATACTCATCCGACCTACACAATTATTCTAATAATGAAAGTGGAAAACAATAAAAAAGATAGAAATAAAAAGTTAGACATGCAGCCAGATATTATTCTTTTTCTTTTGTGAAACAGATATTATTCATTATTCAACTAATTAGATAAGGCAATACTCAACTACTGATTCTCTCTACCAAATTTGTGTTTCCACTTAGTTTTTGCACTATGAATACCTCTTTTATTCACTAAATAAATCATTTGATGACAACTTTACAATCATTCTTCAGAGAAATTCAAAATTAATTAAGGAAAAAAGGGAAATGGGAAAGCTAGAGCATTTATATTTGAGTGGAAAGAAAAGCCATGTCTTAAATGCTTAATTATCAAATATCAATTAGTGTCAGAATCAGATGAATAGGAGTTTAATTTCTGATTTTGATATTATTAGTGGATGGACAAATTTAAGATGATTTGGGTATTTAAACATTTCCTTATATAAAGCGTTTATGTTTTCTAAGTAATCAACTCGTGTAACACACTAACACCAAGTACAAACTGAATTATGAGTATGAATATAAAAACCCTTTGACAATTTTCCTCTGCCCAAAATATATTCACGACAAGGGTATTGTTGGAAAAACATCAGATCGAATCAAATACTTAACCGTTACTCGATCATAGAATACTTATTTTAACAATCGAACGAATCGTGATTGAATGACCGACAATGCTCCCGAACGGAAATAACATGTTGGAGCTATTTTTGGATTAAGATCAATGCTTCTTGTTTTATGTCCAGAAGGAGAAGTTCCAAGTTGGGACTGCATTCAAACCCATTGAGCATTCAAATTACATCTTACACTTACATATGATGACTAGATCCAAGTCTGGTGTGACAATATCAATATATTCATCAAGTCTCACGTTGTTATCAAATGATCAATATGTTTTTCTAGGGTTTTTGAAAACACAAGGAAGTTTGGCGCAATAAAAATTTCACAGGGTAGTTTTTTGCAGGTTTAGCATAACACAGGGGATTATTTTGCATTTATCCCTGAAAATTAACTTGTGCTTTAAAAAAAAATCTTTAAATCAATTTGCTTTGGCTTTAAACAATTTTGTGCACATTTATGGTAACTTCCCCCCCAATGCAGCAAATCACATCTCCATAACTAAGGATCTTTCTAACAGGGCATATGAGGCTCTGCAGACATAAAACACGAAGCATCGATCTCAACCCGAAAATCTATGAGTATATACCCCAAGATATATACTCATAAACCTAATGCACAAATACATAACTTACTTTATACTTTGCCTCTAAAGTTCCACTACATATTGCTGACTTAAGCATCGAATGAGGCTCCAAAGACACAAACTCCGGCTAGGTTAGCACCGACGTACAGGTCATCCAGATTCAGACGCGAACCGGTCGGATGCTACCTGTATTCAGATTCATATGATTTAACTCGTATCACTTCGCGCCGTCTGTGGAAATCGATAAACTCTTCCCAGTAAAACACTTAGCTATGGCAATTACCAGAAGGAACGGTGGCAGGTACACCGTTACTCCGACCCGACAGTAGACAATCGATCCACACAAGATAACTACTCCAGTGAGAGGACCCCTACTACGGAGGATCAGAGAAATTCCAGTGGTTGATCAGTTTACAACAGCCTTGGACAACTTTGGGGCCTAACTTTGGACTAGGATCGAGACTCGATTGGCCCATTCTTTACCACATACATATGCATCTATTCTCTTGAGGCAATAGGAACAAGCTCCACCCATTGGACCTCAACAAAATGATCCTCGCATCGAAGAATACATCGTTCCTCCCAGGGATTCTAGCCGCTCCGTTGCCAATGAACCAGTTGGAAGGACTCGTGCACAACATCCTGATGAGAACCTCCATGAGGAATTCTCACAAAGGAAGGGGTTTCGACCTTCTATGAGGGGGAACATTTTGCCGCTATGCGAAGAAATGTTAAAACAAGACACTCACCAATGGATTCAAGATCCCTAGTGGACTACCTCGCTCGCTATGAGGGGAACAACGACCCCGTGGAGCACATGCATTCCTTCAATTTGATAATGCAACTTTGTCACAAGTCTGAAGACCTGGCTGCCCAAATATTCGCCACAACCTTGCCACAATGGCAGCATATTCTATGTACTCATTCGATGAATTGGTTGATCGATCGCTTTACATATCAATTCGCCTCACTCATCCCCACGAAGCGATCCTCGCTTCAACTGCACGGAATCACGCAACAAACAGTGGAATCAAATAGGATTTTCACGTAGAAATTTTCCACCGCACTCATCCAAATAAACAAGCGCCCAGACTCGAAGACACCCTCAACTTTCTCCTACACTACATTAAAAATATGATTTTATATTAAAAATATGATTTTAATATTGTTGGGAAGAACTTGTTCTAAAACCTCCTACACTACATTAAAAATATGATTTTATATTGTTTTGTTGTCAAGAAAAAAACTTATTTATATATCCACAACTCACAACTTATTAATAGATAAAGGTAAAGCTAAAATTGTGGGAAAAACCCATCAATCGAAATGACTCTTATAACTATTTTTATAATTTATTTTAATATATATTTTTATTTTTTTATCTAATTATTATTAGTTTTTGTTGATTCCTTAATTCATTTTGTAATTTAAATTTGTTAGATATTGTAATGATAACTTTGAATTTGCCATCAAATTTTAATATCTTTTTTAGCTTTGGAAATATTCATAATAAAAATAATGTGTATGAAAATATAATCTCCCTACACGCCATTCAAACATCTGCAAGAAAATAGTTTTCTCAATAACCAAACATGTATAGAAAAATCGACGTTTGTCATTTTCTTTTCATTTTCCTTTTCCAACACTTTTCCCATACTTTCCTAACAACATACTATATAACAAACTATTTCAGTTCGGCAATCTATTTAAATTCGATTCATATTTTGCTAAATTAAACTAGTTCGAGCTAAATTATTTTCAAAATTAGAAACATTAGAAGGCCTCAATTAGCACTCACTAAATTAATTGTGGGCTCAATTTTCAGTTCGGTTGGCACCATTAAATCACGGGCTGCTCGCCCTAATTCGTCTGATTTGTGGGCCAGTCCTCTTAATTGGGTCAATTGTAATTGGACATCCCCCCCCCCTCCGATTAGATATTGTGGCCCAAATTATATTTTTTTGTTTCCAAATTACCCTTTAATGATTGAAGTATTTACAAGAAAAACATGACCATTTAAATAAAACACGGAATTATTTTCATAATCAGATATGTTTTTCACTCTTCTACACCTGGTTGCGCTTTTCACTTTTGTACAACCCTAGTACCACCGATGTTAATTATAATTCCAATCTCGTTTCTTGAACCTTTATTTTGATATTATGTTGGTATAAAATCTCAATACTTATTGATAATACCCTTCTTCTTGTGCAGATTTGAAGATTCACATTTCTCTATTGTTATTGAAGCATTTACCAAGGTAAAATTATGTTCCTGAAACTAGATTAATTTATTTACTTGTAAACCCAACTTCTGTGTATTGTAGCTAGCATCACAAGTTTCCCCCAATTTCGGCCTATTCTAAACTTTAGGGTTTAATGATTTGTTGGTGTTTCAATGTTTTGTGTTTGTATTTCAATTTGTTGTGGATGTGTTTGACGAAAATGTAATAAAGACACTATTTGTTGTATGTTGGGTTTTCTAATGATGCTAAAAACTACTAGGTTATTGCTAGTTTTGTGTAGTAAACAATCAAATTTATGCAGGGGATGGGGATTGTATTTCTAGTTTTCAAAATGATACCATCTGCATATTTTCAAATATATGCAGGGGGTTATTGCTAGTTTTGTGTAGTAACAGTGGGGTATATTCAATTTTCCAAATTTATTTAGGGGTGTAGATGGGGAAGGGGGTAATTGCTAGTTTTCAGAATAATGCAGCTGGGTATTTGCATATTTTCAATTTTATGCAGGGGAATTATTGCTGGATTTTCATATAAGACAATTGGATTTCTGCAAATTTTCAAAGGTATGGGGGGTGGGTATGTATATTCTTATAATGAATTATGAGATGCTTACAATTTCAGTTGATGCTTTTGAAAGTCATAATGCGATTTTGAACTACTTTAATTTAAACTGCTTCATGATTTCTCATCAATTTTATTATATTCACTATATGGTCATGCTTGTGTTATTGGTTGAACTTACATAATATAATTTTTCTCTTTGTGCATAGACTTCTATACCACGATACGGTGACAATACACCAGCCCAAAGATAGTCACAGGGTTCCCGTTTGAAAAACAATAATTGATCATTGTTTGAAAGAGATGCTTATAAATGGTTGGAGCTAACTTGATACGGAATAGACTATGTTTTGGTGATAACTAGTTTGGAACTTATTTTCAAGTGTTTTGGAATATTGGTTGATTGTAATACCTAGGGGTGTATTTTATTTATACACGCGTACTCTAATTTTGTACCAAAGACATGTAGATTTTTGCAAATGATGTTTGGGTTATACTAATTATTACTATGCCCATAAATTGTATGATTTGATTGTTAGTAATTTGTGGGAGTATGTTTGCATTGGAAAAAAATGCAAAAATACCCTTATGTGTTTAGGTCTATTTGTACCAAAAAAAAAAAAAAAAAAAAACAACTACATTGTTATTATTGAAAAAAAAAGGCAAAAATGCCCTTCTGTCTTCGAGGGTATTTTTGTCAATTTTGACATTAGTCCATTAATTAGTCCAACCAAACTGAATATTAATTTATGAGCCCAATTAAATTTGACTGGATTATTATTTGCCGAACAACACGTTATATTATACATCGAATTAAATTATGGGCCCAATTATGCAATTTGCCTAACTGACTATGAGGCCAACCGAACCCAGCCTATATGTTACCCAATTGTTTGTCGGATGCACGTGTAACCATTTTTCCCAGCCAAACAAATTACCATACTCTGGACACTGGAGTTAGTTGGTTCTTAAAAACTCAATTACAGGACATTTATTCTTTCAAATTTCATATCTCAATTTACAAAAAGATTGAACAGTTGTTCTTCACATTACTTAAATTTGTGAGTGGAAATGGGAAGTAAAAACGGATCAAAGATGAATATACTATGTTTGCATGGGTTCAGAACCAGTGGAAGCTTCCTAAAAAAGCAAATCAGCAAATGGGAACCTTCTATTTTTGCTCATTTTGATATGGTAATGTTAATTTATACCCATTTTCTTTATTTCTTTAGAAATATCAACAATTAATTTTATGAAATTAATGAGGCAGGATTTCCCTGATGGAATTTTTCCTGCCGGAGGAAAATCTGAAATTGAGGGAATATTTCCACCACCTTATTTTGAGTGGTTTCAGATCAATGAGGTACTTTAATTAGAGCGAATAGCAAATTAACTCCTTGTGTTATTCTAAATAGGTAATTTAATTCTCTGTGATAAAAAAAGGGGCAAAATACCTACCTGTGATATCTTAAATAGGCAATTTAACTCCCTTTGATAAGAAAAATGGCAAAGTACCTCCCTGTGTTTTTTTAAAAGAAGCACATTACCTCCCTCTAAATTGCTTATTAATTCATATTACAGGGAGTAAAATTGCTCATTATTTCATTTCACAGGGAGGTAAATTGCCTATTTTTATATCAGTAAATTGCTCATTATTTCATTTCACATGAAATTAAATTGCCTATTTTTATTTCACAGGAGGTAAATTGCTCATTAGACATATCACAGGGAGTTAACTTGCAAAAAAACCACTTTTTAATTACCTAAAAGTTGCAATTTTTACACATAATTATATTTATTTGTTGTTATTTACCAATAAAAGTGTCACATTTATTATCAGGACTTTACAGAGTACAAAAACTTGGAAGAATGCATAACTTACTTGTGTGAATACATTACAAACAAAGGTCCTTTTGATAGTTTGCTTGGCTTCTCCCAGGTATCTATATCAATTTTGCATCCCACTTTTTCTTTTTTTTCTTAATTGTTTTCCTTTTTGATAAATTTATCCCATTGCTTTTGCACTATTGTGGAAATTTCTTTTATTTTTTTCCCAAAAAACATGTTTTCCAATGGAAACTTATTACAAAAAGATTATTAAATTTGGTCCATTAATGAATAGTCCATTAGTTTTGGCCCTTAGACAAGAATTTTAGAGACTCTTGTTTGTTGGTCTAAGCTAGACTATTGAGTATAGATAAAATCTTGAATGTGTAAATGTTAAATGCAATGTTTCTTTTATTCACAGGGAGCAAAAATATCTGCACTTCTGATTGGGTATCAAGCTCAGGTACATAATTCTTTTCTATGCTTATGTTACCTCATTAAATCCAAGCACACGAGCCAAACGAAAAAAACAAGACTTTAATTAAATTTGATTTATATAGTTGAAGTGCATTTGAATGTTATGTAAATGGGAATAAATGCAGGGAAAGATATTGAAGGATCATCCACAATTCAAACTTTTTGTATCGATATCAGGTTTGAAGTTTAGGGACCCAAGCATATGTGATGTTGCTTACAAAGACCCTATCATGGTCAAATCAGTTCATTTCATTGGAGATAAAGCCTGGTTGAAACTGCCCTCTGAAGAACTAGCTAGTGCCTTTGTGAACCCTCTTATCATAAGGCATCCTCAAGGCCACACTGTGCCACGGCTCGGTACGTAGGTTGCAAATTCGAGGAAACTAGATTTATACATATGTTTCGGATCCGTGGGCCACGGCTCGGTACGTAGGTTGCAAATTCGAGGAAACTAGATTTATACATATGTTTCGGATCCGTGGATTTGATCCATCGTTGATTCACCTGATTTCAATATGGATGGAATCCACATGGATCTATTAGTTTATGGATCCGTCTTGTTGGATGTGGATCCGCCTAGAACACAAATTAGATTTAAATCTTAACGACTGAAACTAGATCCAATAACTCAACCCCTTTTTTGTCGGATTAATCTATTTTTGTTGATTTCACCCTTTTTTTGCTGGTATATTTCTTCTTTTACTGATTTAAACTTCTTTTTTCTCTCTCCCTTGAACTCATGTTTTTTTAGTGGTTTAACCTAAATTTTTTTTTTTTGGTTTTCCAAGAGTTTATCTGAAGGAGTGAAATGCAAAGATACCCTCTATACTTTGTCTAATTAGCTAACACCCACTAAGTTATTTTTACAACCAGAACACCCCGTGTGCTAATTTTTATTAACAAAGAAACCCCTCTCAAGCCAAAGTGACTATTACACAACCACCAAAAGATGTGAAAACTGTTGGGATACCTCGGTTGTCAGAACAACAAAAGTGCGGAATTTTAAAAAATTTCTGAGGTACCCATCAGCCCATAAATCGATTTCCATATTATATATGCGAATAGGTTGATCAAAACAACAATTAAAACAAGAGGGGGTGAAATAGATATTTTACCTCACCACAGGTTCGGTGGTGGTAGCCTCCGGTCTTCTTGTTTGATTCATAAAACGATCCAAGTGTCTCGCCTCCAGAGTGTATCCACACCAGCTGGATTGTAGCAACAATTCCAATTTACATGCTAAGAACTAGAGATTGAAATTTTGTCAATGGAGGAAGAGTCAGATCTAGATCCAGATGAGGAAGAAGAAGAGAGAGGGGGCGGCTAGGGCTGAATTTTCAGCTCTTGGGAATTAGGTTTTTAAGTCTCTCTAAGACTCCTTTTATAAGTCCCCTTAGTAACCTTGTTGTGCAAGACTTCTTATGGGCCCTTTAATTAAAGTGGTCCATGTTTTACTTTAATTTTATTAACACTTTAATTAAATTGGCCCAATTAATTATCTCTCTTAATTATTAATTAATACTTTAATTAATATTTAATTAATTAGACCATCTAATTAATTATTCTTATATTAACACTTTAATTCATTTATTGATTTAACTTCTTTAAATCAATTATTTCCTTTTATGACTGTCACTGTCCAACTGTATTGTGTGTGACCCTCTAGGTTCACCATCAATTGGCAGCAGGCCCACGAACCCTTCGTGATTTAATTATGAGCAATTAATTGCTCCGATCAATTAAACACTTTTAATTGACCACTCCAGAATTAATCTCCTTATTAATTCAGGAGTACCCATACCTCATGGTCGATGTCTAGCCACAAGCCCATGAGGCCCAACTTCAGGTGAATTGATCTTGTGAACCTCACCTCTTATAACTGTCATGTACATACGGTCCTTCTATCGACTTAATTTCCCGACCGAGACCTAGGGTGTGTGAATTGATCGGCACCTCTAATTATCTCTATTCTGTACTTTCTAATTCTTGATAATAATTCCAGTGTGACTGCTAAATTTGGAAACCCCTTTCCAAATCCGTCACCGACCATGGCAATGAATTTCTCGAAACATATTATCGAAGAATGTACAGGAAATTTTCTCATCCATTATGATGAGTCGGTAGATCCCATATTGATGCTAACCATTCGCGTACACGACTATACGCACCCAACTTAGGCACACAATGGCCAGGCTACGTGACCGGCACCTAAATCAAAGTACGCACACCCGTGCACCGAATTCGCCCTAGCACCTCAAGTCCAAGGACTAAATCGTACACTATTATAAGTCTTGAGAAACATCCCATCACCGATATGCGACATGCGCTTCCACAATGGGTTTCTCTGTTCGGGTCGTTCGATGCGTTCGATCCCCTATCGAACCACCTACTCATATGCACTGACATCAAATTTCTTGTTCATGAAACGCTACAAATTCACTCCATGTGAATCATGCATATTCGTACAAGTCTTGGCGATTCCTTCGATACCCCGTCTCGTTCGGAATCTATGACTTGGAACGTGTTTTAAGATCACGACCTTAGAGACTGTTTCATGATTGCACTCATACTGAAGTGAATCGTCCCATAGTCGAATGTGATCTAAGGATTTCAACCAATCGCTTAAATGTATTCGCGAGAGATGAAGTTGGCCATTTGTTTATTCTATACAGTTATAAATAAATGTGCGTATTATTCATTGAATCAAAGATTGTTTTATTACAGAATAGACCTATTACAAGCTAAAATGAATTGGCTTGCTGGGCACCATCCTATCAAAAACACCCCTATTCACTTAAAAATTGACAATAATCCCCTGTTCACTTAAAAAATTGGCAATAACCTCTCTATGATTTATGAAGGAATTTGAATTGGGCCTTTCTGCTAATATAAAAAGAACATAGGGAGGTTTTTGCTCATAAAAATAACATAGGGAGGATTTTGCTAATTAGGTAAAGCATAGGGGTATTTTTGCATTTAGCTCTTATCTGAAGTGGGAGTAAAAGTTACAAAGTGAAGGCTGAATCAATTCTAAGATAGTCTATTAGCAACATGTTATGTACAACCTTAAAAGACATGATGACTTTATCTTGGCTAGTTCTGAGAATGTATGGTTAAGTTCGCCCTTGATTTGATCTGATATTTGGTATGTATTTTGTGCAGATGAATGTGCAGTCGAGAAATTGGGCGATTGGACTAAGGAAAATTTCCCAAATGCAGCGGTTGAGACCGAAAACGGAAATGTGAAGGACGAAGAAGAATCTGTGGCAAAGAAGAAATGTGATGAGGCTTTTAAGATTACCGAAGCTGCAGGGGACAACATTGCATTGGAGAAAAATTTTAGCCCAGTATATCGTTGACATGCTTCGGATTTGAATTAAGGTAGTACGAAGAAAGAATAATTTAAGCTATAACTTTTATTTAATTTCATCAAATGTTATATTTTAAATTTAAATTTAGTTCTCTGATGATGAATTCAAAAGAGACATCAATTATTATTCAATTCAAATAGCATGAAGAGTAACATTTAAGCAATTATCATATATCACTTCCTCTTGTTGAATGTACATTGCAAACTCTTATCTTTTTATCATCTAATTTATCAGACGATTCACCTATATTCTTTTTATTTTTAAACTCAAATTAAATTTATAGTCTATTTCCAATTATCTTCATCTTTGTATTATTTGATGAGAAGATAATAAACTTCTTTGTCATAAAATTGATTTATGCTCAGCAGATTGTATTTGAGCTTTAACATATGAGATGTCAAATATCTGAATGTTTGTTTTGATAAGGTTTCCACACGCCACAATTTTGCCTTCTTTGTTGTCTCCAAATGTAACTTTTGGACCGTCTACGGCAGCAACATCAATCAGCTCATATGTATCACCACACATGTATCTTGAATATCCACTGTCCAAGTACCATTTCTTCTATACTTTACTCCTACTTCTAATCCTAACCTACAAAACAAAAAAAGATGTTAGGTACCCTTTATTGAGAGGGTCATGTAGGATTAGTGTCACCTTTGACAACCCAAGATTTGGAAGTCTTAGGCTTCTTAGACTCAATAGATTATGTTGGTGCTTTCGTTACTCTTGGTTCATCATAATTTTCAGTAGGCATATGATCATGATAATTATTATGATGTGAGTAATGCTCATAAGTAGGGTACGGTGCATGGTAAGCAGGATAAGCATGCATCGGATGATGAGCATGGCATGCAACAGCATAGTAAGGTGGATAATGAGGTGCAGCATAATATGATGAATAAGCAGGTTGCATATAATATGACTCATTTCCATACCAAACATTATCATTTTTATGATTTCTTTGTTTCTTAGGTTTATTTCTTACTTGCTCACCAACAGACTTCTTAGACTTGTTACTAGTTTGATTATTTTTGCTCTTATCACCAGACTTCTTAGGACTACTCTGCTGTTTAGCTTTACTAGTCTTTTTTTCTTTAGGCTATTTACCCTTTGTGGCCTTTGGAGTTTTATTCTCCTTTTTCTCTTTTTCTGGTGAAGTAGGTTTAGTACTCTGAACATATAAGATTACCTTGTTGTTACTAGCAAATATAAACTTTTGAGCACAATTGAATTCTAAACCTTACTTTTCTAAAGGTAGTTTATGTTTAACAAGCATGTTGCCTGATGTAACAAAAGACTTATCATGAGACTCAATAACATATTCAAGTTCCATGATTTTTTCTTTATAAACTTGACATTCTGCTTTTAGAGATTCATTCTCATGCTCAAGCTTTTTGTAATCAACTGATTCTTGTGGTTTTTCAACCTTAAGTTTTAGTGAAGCATTTTGCTTTTTCAGCACAATCATCTCTTCATTAAGTTTGGCAAAAGCATCAACAACACTTGTGTTGTTTTCATCATTTGTTCAAGTGAACTAAATAGCTCATTTTCTTCTGCAGAGAGATTTACCTCATTGTCAGAATCATCTGATTCTTTGGCAATGAGACAGAGCAGTGCAGGTGTCTCATCTTCAGCAGAGTCATCTTCTGATGTCTCCGAATATGAGTCAGACGAGTAGATGGCTGCAATATTTTCAGCTTCAGCCAACAATACCTTGCTCTTGTTGTGTCTCTTCTCTTTCCTTATTTTCTTTTCATCTTCTGTATATTTTTTAGCTTTAGGATATGGGCAATCCTTGATGAAGTGTCTCAATTTCCTGCAATTATAGCATATTATTTTGGATTTAAACTTATCCTTACTATCATTAGAATGAGAAGTAGGGTTAGAAGTAGAAGTATTGTTATATTTGTTCTTCATTTTTCTCTTGTAGAACTTTTGAACCCATTTAATAGTAGAGCTACATCTCCAGCAGTAAACTCCTTTTTGTTGAATATCAATGTCTCATCAGATGACTCCATTTCATTTGTTCTCCCTGCTGGTCTTCTTGGTTTTTCTGCAGCGACTAAGGCAGAAGTCGAATTAGAGGTTGATGTTTCTTCTATTCCCATTCTCTTCAGTATATACTTGTACGCCTAGAGTACTGAAAACAGCTCTGTCAAAGAGATTTTCCCCAAATCTCTTGATTCTTTCAGTGATGTGATCTTCATGTTGAACTTGGGAGACAATGCCTTGAGAACCTTTACAGTGATCTCTTTGTCCGTGAAAGTCTTTCCCAACTTTAACACTTTGTTCAACGTCCTTATAACCTTGTATCCATCTGACCAATGGTTTCTCCGGACTTCATTTTGAAGTTTTCTAACTTCTCAAGAGCTATGCTCAAATTATGCTATTTGATAGCATCATTCCCTTCGCTCATATAGAAAACTTTGTCCCACATCTCTTTTGTTGTTCTACAGTGTTTGACCTTGTCAAACCTATCATTATCAAGGGCTCTGGTCATGATGAATCTACCAAATTTGTGAAGATTATTCAGCTTGATTTCTTCAGTTGTCATCTCTTCAAGTTCTTTGTCAATCGTTGGTCCCAAAAGTGGTCAAATAAGGTCGAGGGAGGGAGGGAGGGAGGGGGGGGGGGGGGGGGGGGGGGGGGGGAGGGAATAGACCTCTACTTTTAAAAATTTTCTGTCAGCAGGGTAAGTTGATCTTACTCGTGAGACTACTATGTTGATTTAGCACTTAGCAGATTCAGCTGAGTCGACCACTAGTCTTATTTCACTTATCTGTTTCAGATACATTTGGAGTTTCAAAACTTGTATGCAACGGATTTTAGCAAGTATGTTTTCCAAACAAGTTTCTCTTTAAAATTTTACCCCAGTTTATAAATTTCTCTTTTAAAAGCTTTGTTTACTTATTAAAATATGTAAGTTAAAACAAGTAATCAAACACATGAATTTTTATAGTGGTTATATAGACACAAATTCTTTTAGTCCACTCTTCTAAATCACGAAGATTTATGTTCTACTAGAAACACAAAGTAACTAGCACGCCACTTGTGCTTTTACAATAAATGATAAAGCAACAAGCTCACATTAGCTCTCAAGGTAGATCACTCAGAAAAACCTATTCTAAAGCACTCAGCAATTAGAACCACTTAAGCTTTACAACAAATGATAAGCACTAAGTAAGAGTACTAAGCTCATAATATAGGAAATCACTCAGAAGACCTATACTACGAAGTTATATCACTCACAAGACGGATATAAACTTCTCTCAATTTACAGTTGAATGTCACTTAGATAGACAAAGGTTTGATTTTTTTCTTCAAGAATTCGCTCTGTCAACAGATGACTTCGCTTATGATCAGATGACTCAACTGATGGATCTTGCTCTAAAGATGTGATCTTGAATTGTGCAAGTCTCTTTTCAATCTTCAGTTCATGGTCTATTTATACTCTCGGATTTGAAATTATGCCCGTTGAAGATAGGCGAAATTACATTTTAATCCTGAGCAACGGTCTTCTTTCTGACGGCAGCTCTTGCAGACTTTTCATTGTACACTCTGTTGTACGGTTATCTACTTTATGTCAAGTCGCATTTAATGCACTCGGCTTGTTATCGTTGATGAGCTTACTGACCGACTTCACTTCGCTTATGGGATTACTCTGCTAATGATCATTCTGCTGATGATCACTCTGTTGAAGATAATCAATCTGATCTTCACTGATCTGATATTCCCACTTTGTTGATTCGGTCACCTAGCTTCCAGAGCGTGAGAGAGGTTTCACTAAGCTTTTCAGTTCTTAGTTGATGACTCATTTTTAACCTTTTAACATTTTCCCTTTTTGTCATCTTCAAAACCTTCCCCAACCAACACCAACATCAACTATCACTTCTTGATCGCTGACTTTGATAGTTTTTGTGATTTTGATTGGACCTCTGGTAATGCACGTGTACATGTTGTCATTGTAAGCAGCAAGGAAAATTTCCATGTGGATCTTTCAGTCCTCAAAACTCATACCACCAATGTGGGGAACATGGCTGATGCAATCCACTTTCAAAAAGTTTTAATTTTTTAAAATATGCTATTTTTGAAAACGTTCGAAAAACACACCTTGGATCAAGCTCGTTGATCAGGCAAATGATTCAAATGAACCACCTGCTCTGATACAACTTGTTGGTCCCAAGTGGTCAGATGAGGTCTAGAGGGGGGGCGGGGGGCGGGGGGGGGGGGGGGGGGGGGGGGGTGAATAGACCTCTGTACATATCAAAAAAAAAATCGCTAACATTATTTCAGCAGAGTAAGTTGATCTAACTTATGAGACTACTTAGCAGAATTTGCACTTAGCTTATTCAGCGTAAGTTGACCACTCGTCTGATTTACTTATGTGTTTTGAAAAAATCAGAGTTTCAAACTTATATGCAGCGGATTAGTCTAAGTTTGTTTTCCAAACAAGTCTTTCTTTAAAGGTTTTACCCTTGTTTTTATAAATCTCTTTTTAAAAGTTTGTTTACTTTTGAAAATATGCAAGTATAAAAGCATGTAATCAAACATATGAATTTTTATAGTGGGTATATAGACAAGAAGTCTTTTAGTCAACTCTTCTAAATAACGAAGATTTAGGTTCTACTAGAAACACAAAGTAACCAGTACACCACTTGCGCTTTTACAGCTAATGATAAAGCCACAAGCTCGCAATAAGATATCTCAAAGAAAACCTATACTCTGAAGTAATATCACTCATTAAGATGGATATTTAATTTTCAAAACCCTCAAAGTTTACAGAAATCACTAAGATTTATATATATGATCTTTTTCCTCAACTTGTTTTGTCGACAGATGACTTAGCTGGTAGTGTTTTGTTCTTGAGTTTTTGAGAGTTAGAGAAATTTGCTCGTTGAATTGCTCTCAGTTGTTGTGGTTGTTCATGTCTCTAACTCTTGAATGTAGAACTATTTATACTTGAAGTTTGAATTATGCCCATTGAATGAGACAGATTCAGATCTTCCTCAAGCTTTGGTCCTTGTCTCTGAACGGCTCTGTGCAACTGTTCATTGTACAGTCTGTTGTACGGATCTGTCAGTTCGCATTTAATGCACCTTGTTGATACGAGGTTTTCCTTCAATCATTTGTCATTAATACCCTTCTCTTACAACATTTATTACGCCAAGTGCATTTATTACCGTTGGAATGACTTTATGATCTCTTCCACAGTGCTGATTGAATTCACTCTGTTTGATGAACACTCTGCAAATCGAACTCATCTGATTTGACTATGCTGAAATCCACCAATCTGATTCCGTACTCAAGCATCAGATCAGTAGTCTTCTGGACCGAAATTCAATCTTCTGATTTTACTTGTCTTTTTTATTGAACTTTTAAGAGGTTAGTTAAGCTTCCATTACTTAGCTGATGACTTTTAGAAATCATCAAAACCTTCCTTCACTTCTTCATCTTCATCCAACAGCTCTCTCTAAGTCTATGGCCCCAAGTACCTCTGAGGAGAGAAGTAAGATGTCTAAGATACCATATGCCTCCGCGATAGGAAGCATAATTTATGGTATGTAATGTACAAGAACAGACGTAGCGTACGTCCTGAGCGTAACTAGCCGCTATCTGACTGACCCAGGAGAGCAACATTGGGTAGCCGTAAAGGCAATTCTGAAGTACCTGAGAAGGACTAAAGAATTGTTTTTGGCGTATGGTGGGGGAAAATTGAAATTGGAAGGCTATACCGATTCTAGCTTTCAATGTGATGTAGATGACTTCGAGTCAACATATGGATATGTTAGCCTCAATGGTGGTTTGGTGAGTTGGATACTACCGAAAATTCAACCACCGAGGCATAAAATCTTGTAGCATGTGAAGCTGCAAAGGAAAGTATTTGGATGAAAAACTTTGTCCAAGAGTTGGATGTCGTACCTAGCATTGCCGAGCCCATTACTATCTTCTATGATAATAATGGTGCTATCTCGCAAGCGAAAGAATCGAGATCTCATAAGAAATCCAAGCATGTGCTAAGACGATACCATTTGATATGGGATATCATTGGTAGATGATACATTAAGATGAAAAATGTCAGCTTAATGTTTCTTCAAAGGATAATACGACATACCCGCTAACTAAGTCATTGCCTCAAAAGGCACTCGATAAACATATGTCTAAGATGGGAATCAGAAGTATGAAGAATTGGCTTTAGTACAAGTGGAAGATTGATAGAATAGTGTTCTACAAGCCAATTGTTTTGGCTGCATTTTAATTTGTAATAATTAATATAACTATTCAATTAGATTAATAGATGCATTTTAATTAAATAGTCAACTTCATCTTATGGAATTATTATCTAACATAAGGATAGAAGCCCTTAGATCACAGGGCTATGGGACAACCCGTGGACTGATCTCCAAGACCGTGATCTAAAACTAATTCAAGGGTCGCAGAATCCATTTGAGATGGGACACCAATGGATTCTGTTAGACCCTCACAAGTGTGTATGCTCCGATGGACTGGAGGATGCTGGGGTCCACGAGCGTGATTGAGATAGTCGATACACATGAGTGGGTAGCTTGTTGGGGGGGGGGGGTGGGGGGGGGGGGGGGTGGGGGGGGGGGGGGGTGGGGGGGGGGGGGGGTGGGGGGGGGGGGGGGTGGGGGGGGGGGGGGGTGGGGGGGGGGGGGGGTGGGGGGGGGGGGGGGTGGGGGGGGGGGGGGGTGGGGGGGGGGGGGGGTGGGGGGGGGGGGGGGTGGGGGGGGGGGGGGGTGGGGGGGGGGGGGGGTGGGGGGGGGGGGGGGTGGGGGGGGGGGGGGGTGGGGGGGGGGGGGGGTGGGGGGGGGGGGGGGTGGGGGGGGGGGGGGGTGGGGGGGGGGGGGGGTGGGGGGGGGGGGGGGTGGGGGGGGGGGGGGGTGGGGGGGGGGGGGGGTGGGGGGGGGGGGGGGTGGGGGGGGGGGGGGGTGGGGGGGGGGGGGGGTGGGGGGGGGGGGGGGTGGGGGGGGGGGGGGGTGGGGGGGGGGGGGGGTGGGGGGGGGGGGGGGTGGGGGGGGGGGGGGAGGGGTGGGGGGGGGGGTGGGGGGGGTTCAGTTCAACATCTGGAACGTCTCAAACACCTCCTGTTAACCCATCTCAACCAATGGGAGACTGTTATATTCCAACCCCACCACCAGAAACTCAATTTGAATCGGAAACACTAGGCGACGATGATCATCCCGAGACTCCCCACGTACCCCAATCGAGTGAAAGGTCTGAAAGACCTATTGGTAACAAAAAAGCCAAGAAGGGAAAAGGGAAGGCTTCGTCGAGTAGTTCATATGGAGGAATTCATGACTTCGAAAGGGAAAAAATTGCGGCCATGAGAGAAAATACACTTCTGGTAGAGGCTGGACGAGAGAGAAGGCATATGGAGAATATTCAACGTCAACGGGAAGAAGAAGCAGCGAGATTGTCAGTGACAATGTCATTACAGGAAGAACGGATTATGTCGATGGACTGCTCTTCATTCACTCCAGATACAAAGGCGTATTGGAGGAACAAAAGGAGAGAAATACAAAATAAAAATCTTCCTCGGGACTTATTTGGAGATTCATCGAATGAAGGAACCGACTGGTTTCAAAGGAGAAATCAGTAAAATGTTATATTTTCGTGTGATTGTCGTTTATTTAATCCGATGTTCTTGTATTTCCTTTCTTGTTTGTTGTATTTCCTTTCTTGTTTGTTGTATTTTCTTTCTTGTATTTCCTTACTTATTTGTTGTATTTCGTATTATGTATTAATTTTAATTTACTTAATTATTTACTCTCTTTAATTTTAATATTTTAATATAATTAATAATTTAATTACAAGTACTAATAATTATTACTATTATTAATATTAATATTAAAAACAAAATTAAAATCAGAATTATAGGTGAGAGTGGGCAAAGGAAAAAAATGGAATTAATTCAATTCCGGAGCCCTACCATTGGAGACGACCAGGCAGGGCTCGGGGGGGGGGGGGGGCAGGGCTGCCCCGGGGCCCCGGGGCCCCGGGGCAAGCCCCCCCCCTTGGGGAGGGCCTAAGATCCTAGAAGGGCTCCAAATTTTCTATAATATATGTAAATATACTTTAGTTTTAATTTAATATATAAAATATATTTTTCATATTTAAATGATATTTGAGACACGTAGGGTATATGTGGATAGGTTTTGGCCTAGTTTTGTGAGTTTTGGTAGACCGAGTCGAAATCATTCCAAATGAGTTTTCGTCAGACCCATGAAACTCGTCACAAATTCATCTAGAAATCCACACTAAAAGTCTTGAAACCTATAAAACTTTGATTTGACACATACCACCTACTTTTCCCTTCCCAACTCTATAAAAAATATTTATTTGACATCTACCACCTATATTTTTCCTCAAATTCCAACATCCAAACTCCATCCAAATGGGGTTTCAGTTTTTTCAAAACCACAAAACCAACATCCAAAATCTAACCAAAAGGGGTTTCAAGGGTCAAAATATTTTTTTAAATCTAGACCCTCGAAACCAAGTCAAAACCCTTCCAAATAGGCCTGTAGAAATCCATGTAGATGAATATAGTAGAACAATACGTTGCTCAAGTTTGATTTGATTTTCTTATTAAATTTGAGATTGTATTTAACTGCGTATTCAAAATAATTTTAATCAAGTCTAACATGCATGAGTCAGTCTTGAAATGACCTCAAATTTTGTTTTTAAAGATATCAAAACTCAAGTTTGGATTGATAGGTATACCGAATATAGTTTAAAACATCTTTTATTAATCGAATATTTTATTTTTTCCATTCCAAGATCGAGGGGTTGCCTTTTTTATGGTTGTATGATTATGAAGTCTCTTATATACATTTTAGCTATTATTGATTTTAACAAATAAAAGTTTGAGCTCAGTTAATATACATTTGTTATATAATAATTATATTCACTATACTCGTGATACTTAATTTCCTTGTAGGAATGTTTTCAAAGGTGAAATTTAGTGAAACATATTTACATTTTATCATGAAAGAAAAATTAAGTCAATCTATCATTTTATTTGTCTAAGAAAATATCAATGGTCACATAACTCTAATATAACATTCATGTTTTCAAAAGAAAAAAATTAATACATGTTATTTTGTATCGTAATGCCACAATTTAGTTTATCTTAGAGTTGCGTAACAAGTAGGGTCAACCTTATTCACAGATGATGTAGTTTCATAAACGTAGAAAATTATGGTATATCTTAATTTTACGGAACGATTATATTTCAACATTTTATTCTCATGCATTAAAGTAAAGTGTAGTACGAAAAATAAAAATAATTGCGTCACCACATAAAACAAAAGTAATTGCATCACGACATATGCAATTGTTTCACGAAATAATTCGAGTATTTCTTTTTAAAAAGATAAAGGCAAAATTCTTTTTTAATATTTGACATATTCAAAATAAAAAAGTAGAGGGCCCCATCTGTGACGGCATTATGATTATGGCATGACGAAGGGGGTGACGGAGGAGGGAAAATTGATAGGATTGACCGTTTAATGCTTTCAACGCCGAAAGCTGTATACTATTATACTCCCAATACACGGACAGTCTTGTGGCCCAAGACATTACGGCTTACCTAGCTCGGCTCGGCATTTGAGAACTTGTCTTTTAAGTACTTTTTCTTTATTAATTTTTGCTTCTAATTATATTTTTTTGGATCTAATTTGGGAATTGAAAAATAGTGTATGCAATATATTTTATAGTTTGTCGGACGATAGAACTAAATGCACATCAGCTAAGAAACAACTATGCAAGAACAATTAACCTACGATCTAAAAATAAATCTATAAATTAAAAACAATAGTTATGCAATATATTTTTCATTTTACTACTACTACTTGATGCACGTAGTTAGATAACTAATGTATATCATTGGTAAAATGACTCAACTTGACTGTTCAACAAAAACGCTTATCGTCGAGTTCAAAAGATATTGGAACAAATAGTTCAACCAAATTCAAGTACATTAACATAACAATAATTTTTATTGTTCATAATCTTGTAGAATGAACTAGTTCTAACTTCTAAGACTATTACGGGTTCGATTGACATTAATTTGCTTCTATTTAGTGTTTTTTGTGACGAGGATACTCATTTTGAAATTTTTTTTTCGTTTTATTAAATAATTAAATGCTAATTTATCAAAAGAATCATATAAAGTAATGATTTGACACTATTAATATCTAACCACTACTTAGAGAGGGTAAATGTAAAAGTACTTAAAAATCGTTTATTCAATCTTAATTAATACTCGGGTCTAAGTTAATGGATAGAAAATAAAGGGGACGAGAAAATAAATAAATGCGGAAATTGTGAAGGACTTGAAAATGTCGGCTCATACGAGCCGATGACAGTATGTCACCGGCTTAACCACCAAAAGATGTAGCCGCTTTACTAAACTTACAGCCCACAGTTAAAATTAATTGTAGTAGTACTTTTTCCCCAAATAAGAAAAAAAAATTAATTGTACATTCCAATAAATTACTCCGTACATCTCAATACTGCCGCGTGTCCCGAGAAACGCGGTTCACCGCCTTATTTAATAAACACTCCCCAATCCTCCTTCCTCATTTTCCCCTCTTCTTTCTTTACCAAACGCCATAAACACCACTCACTCAATCCAAACTTTTGAAATTGATTACCAATTTATGCATAATTTCACATGAATTAATTCTCATTTACACCAAATTTTGCTTTTAATTTCCTTTCGAAAAGCCCTAACAATGGCTTCCGATAATCTAATGACGATGGACCAGCCGTGGCAGTTCCGTTCAACATTTTCCGACGCCTGGATTTCCGATATCTTCAACAAGGAAACCGAAACCCTAACCAAGGCTCTGCAGAATTCATTTTCGAATACTACTTCAAACGACGACGTTTTAACAACTGAAATGCTCGAATCTCTCTTCGCTCAACCGGAGACTACTCCGATTCAAACGCCGAGTGTTTCCGGTGGATCGGAGAATGATGTCTCCGTCTCGAAGCACCGCCGTGGCCTTCCGTCTAGCGGTAGGATTTCGAAGCGGAAGTCACGTGCGTCGAAGCGTGAAACGACGACGTTTATAACGGCAGATCCGGCGAATTTTCGGCAAATGGTGCAGCAAGTGACCGGAGTTAGATTCGGCGGTTCGAATGGGGATTTTCCGGTGGCGGCAGTGCTGAAGCCCGAGCCGCAGAGGGTTATTAACCGGTTGCAGGTGGGAGGTGGTTTGCCGAAGCTGGACGCGTCGGGTTTCTTTGTGGACGGTTCGGTTTCGTCTCTTATGGCTCAGTTTCCGCCGCCGTCTCTGATGGTGGATGACGGTGGCGCGGCCGGAAATGTTAATAATTTTGATTCTTTTTGTAGCTTTCCCACACTGGAGTCGTGGAAAGTCATTTAGTTAGTTTAGTTCTGCTTCTGCAGAAAAATGTAATTTTGATTTCTTCTATTTTACTTATTTCCTTTTGTTTTATTTTAATTGTAGTAAAATGTAGGGGGGGGGGGGGGGTTGTAGGGGGAAAAAGGGAAACCTGTAAGTATTTGGTCGGGGAAAGGGTAGTAGAGGATCGTAGCGTGTACTGATGGAACTCTGTTTTTCAATATAATTTTTTTTTTTTTTTTGTATCATGTCAAATCTACAGACTACAAATAATATGCTTTGATAATTTTTTATTAATGATGTGATATAATAAAAGTGAAGCGCCGTATATTGTTGTTACTAATGACGTATTCCATTGCATCACTAAATAGATTAGGTTATGGTTTGGTTTTAGTTTTGAAAAATTAATTTCGGTGGTTTCGGTGAAATTTTTTAAATTTATTTGAATTGTGTTTGAATGTTGGAATTTAAAGGAAAATAGTAAATGGTAAATGTCAAATCGAATGTCTTTTATAGAGAAAAAATAAATAATGTGTTAAATTATTGTCTTTTATAGATCTGAAATTGAATCATAGTTTTGTAAAGTCTATACTAGTTCATTTGTTTATGTTTTGACTCAATTTCTCGAAGCCGTTTATGTTTTGACTCAGTTTTTTGAAGCCGTGAGACTAAGCCAAAACCTACTCAAACAAGGCATTTTCTTCTTTAAGATATCAGTTTTTACTATGAAAATGGAATCATATGTTATAAACTCATAGGGCTTGTATGTTTGGTGTTTAGGAGAGTGATTCGGGAGAGTAGTCGAGGTTTGTGAAATAATTTAGATTTGTGTAATGTTATTTAGAAAATAATGTAGGTGTAGATTTTTTTCGGAGAATTAGGTTGTAGGTGTAAGCTGTGTAAGACTTAATGTCAAATCATGTTTGTTATGTGAGATAAATTGTGTAAGAGATGAATTATTTTATGTTCAATCTAAAGTGATTTTATGTTTGTTATGTGAGATAAATTGTGTAAGAGATGAATTACAGTTTGTTTGATTTTTTAGAGAGTAGTTTGAGAAAATTAAGAGATAATAAATTTATATAAAGTAAAAAATATATTTGTTTCGCTTTTCTCAAATACAAAATAACTTTGAAAAAAACCAAATAAACATGACCATAACATATGCCATCCATATGTGCAATTGTGGCCAAAATTGGTAAAGAAGCCTATGCGCAACTTTAATACTTCTACGTCTTTCCTTCCGACAATTTTAGCTATTTTCATTTCCATTGTTGTGAGCCAAAGTCGTAGAGCTTTTCTGACTTGATTATCGTGTTCTGGCAGGCATAATAATTTGACAATTATTCTACAAAATAGATTATAACAATTCTTAAGGGCCTATATGGACGGGTTTTGATCCGATCTCGCGGGTTTCGCGAGACCAGACCAAAACTCTTTTGAATAAGTTTTCGTCAAATTCATGAAACTCATTATAAACCTATTCAGAAACTCACACTCAAACTCTTGAAACATATACAATATTGATTTGACATCTACCATCTACTTTTTTCCCTAAACCCCAACATACAAACTCAATTCAAGTGAGGTTTCAACTTTTTCAAAACTACAAAACTTAACATCCAAAACCTAATAAAATAGGGTTTCAAAGGTTTCACTGAAAACACCCAAACCAATTTTTTAAAACCAAGACCTGCAAAGCCGAATCAAAACCCTTCCAAATAGGGTCTAACGGTTTTGGGGTTTAATATTAGGAGAATGGAGAATTGAAGACATGATTTTGGTCTATGAAAATGTTCTTTAGGCCAAAACCCAATCTATGAAAATGGAAGTTATCTTACTTAATTGACATTTGACATAATTGTCGTAACGAGCAATTATTTATTAATTTTAAATTGATGAAATATTTTAAAAAATGCTGCCTTAAATGGTTGCTTAAGTCAGACGGGTTAACATTTGCTAATTATAATATTGTAACGTGTTAGGTAATACCATTAGGTTGACTTGGGTCTCGAGGTTTTTCTATATATTTTCGTTCAATATTTTTTGAAATTGGTGATGCAATCTCGTGAAGGTTTAGATGAGGTGTTATTTCTTCTCAGAAGATTATTTAATCTTTAGTACTTTGATTAAATTAGTCATTTATTTTTTCTAAAACATAGTTATAGACTAGTATATAGTTGTTAATTAAAGAAGCGTATGTGATCTCTTGTAGATATACTAGGGTCAACAATATCTTATAAAGGACCACTGTTTACTAATAGTGACCTCAGAATGAAGTATGGTTGAAATATTTTAATAAATAATATATGTATATAACTTCCTTAATTAGTATTATTTCAAATATGAGTAGCTAGGGGTAATTTGGAACTTAAAAAGGACACAAAGTATGATTTCTTCCAATATTAAAGGGTGATTAAGGTATTTCCCTCGTTATTGATCATTCGGGAACAAAGGGGCAAAAACTTTAAACTGAAAATATTTGACATTTCAAGATGCTATCAAATTTATGCCATGTTAAAATTTATATCAATTAGGGTTTGACCCAGGAACCAAGTCTATCCTTTTATTAACTACAACAGTTAATATTACTTGTGTAATGACTAAAGTA
This sequence comes from Penstemon davidsonii, assembly GCA_034814905.1. Lineage (NCBI taxonomy): Eukaryota > Viridiplantae > Streptophyta > Magnoliopsida > Lamiales > Plantaginaceae > Penstemon > Penstemon davidsonii. The sequence continues at coordinate 29,280,250 of JAYDYQ010002533.1, read as the reverse complement.
TTGCCCATCATAGTTTAATAATTGTAAATTTAGCACTCTACACGTATAAAATACTTTAGTTACCCCATGTTTTTATTAATCATACTTCTTATGCCCATATAATAATTAACTTAATTTGATTCATTTAATTGGGCATATAAAACTGAAATAACGCTTCTTAACGATCGTTTAATATTATATGTCTTGTAATGAAATTATTATTGATTATTCAATTAACAATAAATTCCAACAAACCTAGCTAGGTCGGTGAGGACCTCAACCACCAATACATAGGTGTCGCAACCTAGGAAGAAGACGCAGGCATGGTGATGGGGGAGAGGGGAGGGGAAGCAAGGACGGATCCAACTAGCTTTTTTTTCTTTCTTTTTTTATTTTGAAAAAAACATTTTAGTACTAATATTTTAGATATAGTTCATATTAGTCCCTTATATTTTTATGCTAAATTGCATCCACAATTTATAAGCTATTGTTTACTTTTCCTTCTTTTATTCATTCATTTTATCTTTGTGCATGTTTGTGACTGAACCAAGTTCCTTTGAAGTATAATATAATATATGGTGCTTACGAAAGTCGAAATATTCCAAGGAAAAAGTAAAAGCTAGGGTCAAATAATGGATGCTGTACGATTGTACTCTCTTGTCATTTTCCAATTGACTTGACTTTTCATTTTTATTTTCTTTATTTTTTAAATTGACTATTAGTAAAGCTTTCTTAATTTTTTGTTTTTTAGAATAGAACTGTCATTTATTTGCATAAAATCCACGAAACATTAATGACAAATTTCAGCTCTTATGACGCGTGTTGTACTCATAATTGAAACATCCACCGTCCAATACTCTCAACTGATCATCTAACGGCTGCTATCCTGCGGTGACTCCCCTATGTTGAATGAATTAATGATCGATGATACGGTTGTTTGTGGGAGTCCATGCAGTCGATTCATGGTTCCAAAATCCTTGTTAATTACTCTTCCCAAAATATACGTCGTTTTAGGGAAAAAAGTTTATTCCAAATTATTTGTCATTTTAGGATTTCAATACACTATTAATTACTACATATTTTAGGTATGTAAGAGAAAAAAGTAAGAGAGAGAGTGTAAAACTTGAATAACGTGTAATAGCTAATAGTGAGATAAATAAAGAATAAGGGTATTTTAGGTATATAATTTATTTTTTCCCTAAAACTGAGACTATTTAGTACGTACCTTAATATATGTGAAAATAAGTAAAACGATAAATAATTTGGGACAGAGGGAGTACTAAGATGTCTATTTGTCTTTTAGTACTGGATGATGATTTTTATTTGTCGTGTTGGTGGATTTCACACAAATTGAAATAGTAATAAATAGTTATTTTCTTAAGAAAAAATCCCAAAACAGGACTCTTTAACCAAATAATTATAACATTAATTAACATTAATTACAACCATTAACACAAAGGATAAAATTGTAGAAAATAATTAATTTTGTATTGAATTCCTAAAACGATTAATAAAAGTAAATAATTTATTTTTGTCAGAGCGACAAATAAAAAGAAAACGGAGGGAGTATTTGGTGAAATTTAATTTGTATATGACTATTTCATACAAGAAAAAGGACACATTCCTTGTGTATGTAACAATGACAAAATACTTTACATATATTAATCAGTCGCATACATGTGTTCATTGTGAGTGATTAATCTAGTGCGAAATGTCTGAAATCGATCACTGCTATAAATCGGATCGATCGAGTATGCGGTCTTTCTCAATCAAATTGCCTCCTAATGGACTTTTAGTTCGTCTTCCAGATGGGGGGAAAGAGTAGTATATCAATTGGTGTGTTTGGGAATACCATAATCCTTGTGTACTTTATATAAGGAGATAATGACCCGTTTGTTTATATGGGAATGGCATGCAATTTGGTAATCTGATTATCAGACATCATATAATTGTGTTTGGGTTGATTTACTGTATATTGGGAAAGGGATTAAATTCCCCAAAACCAGGAATCTTGCCTTCATAAATTAGGAATCTGAAACCCAAGTTTTTTATGGTATTCTAATTCCATTCCTAGTGGAATTCATGGTAAAAATTCAAAAGACAATATTTTCCATATATACTCGCTCTCTCTCACAATTTGTATTTTTTACTATAAAATATACACAAATTAAATTAATTATAAATTTTGATGTATCGTAAGTATATTATATATTTAATCAGCATTAAGAATAATTACTTACACCCCTTGAAGTTATGTGAAATTACATGATCATCCTTTGAAGTTTCAATAATTACAAAACAACATTTGAAGTCTTTGAAAAAAATTAACTTAACATAAAATATTTTTTACCTCTTCATTATACCTATAAAATTAAGATAAATGTCTAATGATTATTGATTGAGTAAAAAAAAAGTTAAATTTAAATTTTAAATAAAAAAATCTCATAAATCAATTGAGCCACCCACCCAAACTTCTACGAAATCCATCTCCATTCCACTCACCCACCCCACCACCTCAATTTGAACTTATATTCATAATTGATTAATAAATTTTATAATACAACAAAAAATAAAAAATATATAATAATATTTATTTTGATTATGCATATGCATATTTAACATTATTCGTGTTTATTTTAAGTAAATATACACTGTTCCATAAAAGAATGGTATTTGCATTCCTAAATATTACAAATTCAAACCAACATTGATCACGGATGAAAACAGTTTTGTATCAGATTTTGTGATGACATGAGCATTGCCACTACAAATCTTGTGTCTGAATTTTTTTTAAGGTGATATTCAAAATGCGAGAGAAAATTTAGTAATTATTGAAACTTTGAGTAATAATCTTGTTATTTCACATAAGTTTAGGGTTAATTCTGCATGTATTGTTCCATAAATATCATATGCTAAATAATTATATATAAATGGAACATTTTTGTTAACATGTGTAAAAATGGATTTCATTCCTTAAGTTTACCAAACATTTGAAAAGGAATTTGTTACATTCCTTCCTGAAATCCCCAAACAGTATAATAAAGTTATATTCCTAGTAATCACATTCCTAGAAATCAAATTCTCATAATTAGATTCCATTCATGTCAAACAAACGGATCCTTAGGGTTCTCATAATCCTCCAGAACTCTCCCAAATAGGTATCCACCCAGTTTTTAGTCCACATTTGTATTGGAGTTACTTTTTCGTCCACATCGTATTGGAGTTAGTCCAATAACTTTATAATAGCTATCATAATTGATTAAACAGTTCAATTAAAATTAGAAAATAAAATTTTCTAACAATCTCCCGCTCAGCCTATTTATTAATCAAGAATCAATTATGCTATAAAGTTCTTCAGACGCGAGTCCGTATGCTATATGTCGTTTCTTTAAACAATCTGGTTCATTTCATATATCATCAACATAACTATTGCTGCTTTTATCACGGGAGAATTTCACTTTTGATACCATAATTATACTTACTTTAGGGATTTGGTACCACAACTATTTCTATCGACACATTTGGTACCATATTTCAATTCCACTTTACAGATTTGATACTTCCGTCAAATTAATGACGGAATTGACACGTGATTCTCACGTGCTCGTTAAATATCGTTAAATCTGAATTGAGAGATTTTCACTTTTGGTACCACAAATAATTCTACTTTAAGGTTACGATACCATAACTTTAAAAACATACACATTTGGTACCACATATTAACTGCCCTCGACACATTTGGTACTTCCGTCAATTTTTGGACCGAAAATACAATTTCGGACGGAAAGTTAATGAAAAATTTGCATAATTAGTCCTATAGTTATAGATTACTGCCAAAGTTTGTCCCACATATTTTCTGGCAGATAAATTTACCCCAAAGTTCACAAGTTTTATAAATTTTATATATTATTATTATTAAATTTCTTAATCTAAATAGATTATATATATAATATATATAAACTAAATAATATTTTATATAAAATCTGATAAATATAAATTAAATTTATTAGAATTTTTTAATTTCGAAAAATAATCTTTCAAACTAATTAGATTTTACATATAATATATATAAATTAAATAATATTTTAATCTGAAAAATAAATATACTTATTAAATTTTAAAATAAAAAAAAAATTTAGACTAAATTAGGGTTTTTTTTTATTTATAATAAATTTATTAATTAAAATTATTATATTTACATAATTTTAAAAAGATTTTTTTTCCAGCTTTCATAATAAATACTATTCAATTTGTATATATTATTATCTAATTAGTTTAAAAGATTTTTTTTCAATTTAAAAAAATTAGTAAGTTTAATTGATATTTATTTTTCAAATTTTATATAAAATATTATTTATTTTATATTTGTTATATGTAAAATATAATTAGTTTTAAAAAATTATTGATATTTTTTTTTGGATTTTATATAAAATATTATTTAGTTTATATATATTATATATAAAATCTAATTAGTGTAAGAGATTTAATAATTATAGTATATAAAATTTATAACTAGGATTTATAATTAATTATATTTGCAATTGGGACTGAAATGCTTCAAACTTGTGAATTGTGGTGTAAATTTGTCGGCCATAAAATATGTGAGGCAAATTTTGTCAACAATCTATAACTATAGGACCAATTCTGTAAATTTTTCATCAATTTTCAGTCTAAAATTGAATTTTCCGTACAAAATTTGACAAAAGTACCAAATGTGTTGAGAGCAGTTAACATGTGGTACCAAATGTGTATGTTTTTAAAGTTATGGTACCGTAACCTTAAAGTAGGGTTACTTGTGGTACCAAAAGTGAAATTCTCTCGAATTGAATTTGGGGGGCGACTCAATATATAAGGAGATTTAACGAGCACGTGCGAATCACGTGTCAATTCCGTCATTAATTTGACGAAAGTATCAAATTTGTAAAGTGGAATTGAAATATGGTACCAAATGTGTCGACAGAAATAGTTGTGGTATCAAATCCCTAAAGTAAGTATAATTATGGTATCAAAAGTGAAATTCTCTCCTTTTATCACAATATAATCGTTAATTAACCATATCTGATATATGTATCAGTATGGTTATAATTGTGGTTTAGTCACAATTATATTGTGATAAAACCACAATAGTTCGGTTGGTGATATATGAGATGGATCAAACTGTTTAAAGAAGTATAATGACAAATAGCACACGGACGCGCGCCTTAAGAACTTTGTGACATAATTGATTTAGGATATAAATAAATAGGCCAAGTGTGATATTGTTAGAATTTTTTTTCCTAATCCTAATTGGACTATTTGATCAATTATGATAGCTATTATAAAGTTATTGAATTAACATTAAGTGGTCTAATCAGTTACTAACTTTTATACGAATATGGACCAAAAAGTAACTCCAGCACGAAGGTGAACTAAAAACTGGGTACATACCTATATGGGAGCGTTCTGGTGGATTATGGGAACCCTAATTCTATCCTTACATACATAACACAAGGGTTAGCTTTCTTCTCCCCATCTAGAAGACGTACTAAAAGTCCATTAGGAAATAAGCGATTTGGTATGTGACTGATTTAGTCTAATTCATTATCCATAACAAATTCATGTATTCAACAAGCTTTAATTAATTCCAAAATAATCAAACCTTTGAGCACATCACATATAAATCACACATAAGCACTTAAAAGAAAGGCATGACATTTATTTCTTGAACCTGTTGATTTTACATATGGAAACTTTCCTTTTCTTCAATCCATGGAATTTTAACGCACTTTCAATTAATTGTTTCACATTTAAACAAAACTAAATTTATTCCGAGCCAATTTATCCACAAAGAATTTGTAGATTTAGCATAAAATTAATAAAAACTTAAAATTTATGTTTTCTCTGAGATATTTACAAACAACTGAACATTAATTGAAACAACACAAAGCCAAATATAAATCTACAAAGTTAAAAGAAAATTGAATAATTGACCTAATGATATAGTATAAGAGAAACTATGATAAAACTTGTAAGATTTAACCCCAAAGATTTATCTCATACTAAATCATTAAAAGCTTTAGACTAAATCAGACGCATACATGTGTCCATTGTGAGCATTTAATCTGGTGCGGAATGTCTGGAATCTGCTATAAATCGGATCGACCAGGCATGAGGTCTTCCTCAACCAAATGACCTTTAAGTTCGGCTTCTAGATGGGGAGAATAGAGCAGTATATTTGATATGTTGGGGACAATAATCCTTGTATTCTTTTTAAAATGAGAATATTAGGGGCATGTTTGTTTGGTGTTTGGGAAAGTAGTTTGGGAGAGTAGTTGAGGTTTGTGAAATAATCTTGATTTGCGTAATGATGTTTGTTTGAATTTTGAGAGAGTAGTTTGAGAAATAATGTAGGTGTAGATTTTTTTGGAATAGTTGGGTTGTAGGTGTAAGATGTGTAAGACTTTATGTCAAATCATGTTTATTATGTGAGATAAATTGTGTAAGAGATAGGTTACTTTATGTCAAATCAGAGTAGAGTTTGTATAGGTTTTGTTTAAAGATAAGAAAATTGTTGTTTGTTTGGCTTTTGAGAGAGTAGTTTGAGAATATTAAGAGATGAAAAATTTATTTCAGAAAGTAGAGAATATGTTTGTTTGGTATTTCCTAAACACGAAAAAAATTTGAGAAACGCCAAATAAACATGCCCTAGGCTTCTCATAATTTCCCTTAACTCTCCAAGATAGATATTTATCCAATTTTTAATTATCATTCGTATTAGAGTTAGTAACTAATTATACCACTTAACATTAATCTAATAACTTTAACGTAACCATCATAATTATCAAATAGTCCAATTAGAATTAGAAAATAAATTTCTTACCCGTTTGTGTTAGATTTAGCTTTAGAGAATTGGAAAGGGGGATATTTTTCTGGGGAACAGCAATGCAGACTGCAAATGGTAGTGGGGGAGGTTGTTGACCTCTAGGCGCTATTGAAACAAGTTGTTCTAATAGATTGTAAGCAGTGACGTGGCAATTGACTTTTCCTAGTCTTTTTGTCTCTTTTAATAAATTATTTTTAGTATTTCATTTGCTGAGCTTTTTAATTGTCTGTTTCTATCACATTCTTTTGTTGTCGCATATGCGACAAAATGGCTTCATGCTTACCATCTCATGATCTCATTATTCAACCAATATTTAGTTCTTTTTTAGACCTCGACCACATTCAATTATATATTTTCTTGAGTAAAAAGTTGTACATTTTTTTTTGATAAATTATAAAAACTAGCAGTAATTTAAGAAGTGGAGGCTTTTTTTTTTCTTTTCCTTTCTTTATTTGAAGGTTTGTCAGTTTCGCCTAAGAAAATAGAGAATTTTGTTAGATATTCTTTGTTTGTGTATATTTTAAAAAATATTAATTTGTTTTATTTTTTAGAAATGAATTGCAGAATATTTTTGTTTTTCAGGAAATTTGACAGCTCTTTTTAGAGATTTTTGTGAAGAAGATACGTAGGGTAAAAATAGTTGACTTTAGTTTATATCATACAAAATTGTTGAGTGAAGTAAGATAAGAGAGAAAGGGTAGAAGAATGTGACCAATTTTGGGTCATATTAATTCATGTCAATGTAGAGTTCGTTTTTTTTTTTTTTTTTTTTTTTTTCAAATGAATCTTCTAAAAATATTCTTTTTTACAATGAAAGAGAACTTTTAAGAGGATATCATTTTTTAAAAACTGAAAGAAAAAAGATTGTTTATTTAGAATTCAAAAAATGCTGAAATATTTTCTGAAGATCTTTAGAGTCAATTAATAGGTCCAATAACAGCACATACAGTCATAAAATTTATTCTGGTGCATGATTGATTGAACTGGGCTTCACATTTACTATACAATATAGGAGTACTATTTATATATATTGAAGTAAACGAATCTCGATTTATTAAAAGAGTATCTTATTCTTGTTTAAACTCGACTATAATATATATGTGTTACAAAAAATAAAATACAATTAATTAGCTCTACACAAACGTTCATGCTTCCTTTGTACATGCAAATGTGTTTTCTTAAGGATGGGGTTGGCAACTTGGCAACAGTATATATGGTGGGCTGTCACTACCCCCCACAGTAGATGCATAAGATAAGTAAATTAATAAGGTGTACTTGGACTTTGACTTGGTCAATAAATGAATTCTCTTTATTCTTATCCAATAAAAGAAGCAATTGGTATTTTAAATCTCATAAATATATCATTACGATGTTTTGCACTTTCAAATTAAAAATTTGACACTTTGCACCCTCAAATTATATTCTTGGCAAAACAATTAATATGCATTAATTTTGCACCCTAGTAGGGGATATTTTGCCAAAAAAATATGCGATTCAAAGTGTAAAATGTAAAAGTATTGTTTTATGAGATACAAAATGCCAAATACTCGAAAACAATATATGTGCTACTATAGTTTTAATTTCAAATGTCCATCCATGTGTAAGATATGTAAGATGTATAATTAGAATTCGCCACATGAATTGAGCTAAGTCCACTTATTTGGTTTGGGCTTAACACATCTTAAAATCTAGTTTAAGAGATGAAGATTGTCTAAGTCCTTATAAGGTGGACTTAATTATGATTTTCAACCCATGTGGAACATTTAGTCTCAATACTCCCTTCACGTGTGAGCAGGTTGAATGTGTGGGTGAAGCAAGTACGACATGTGGGTAAAGCCCACACACGGATAATGACACTTCGGGCCTTTGTTAACCAGAGAAATAATGACAACCCATACATTGATTATATAGGCGAAACGTGTGGATATATAATGAAGTCCATCATGCGTACAAAGAGGAGCCCATCACGGAAGGAGGTGACCAACTTTAACATGGAGTTCTAATACCATAGTAGAATTTTTCACATGGATTGGGTTAAGTCCATTTACATGGTTTGGATCTAACTCAATCCATATGGGATATTTAGTCTCAAAATTTTCCCTTCATGTGTGGACGAATTAAATGTATGGGTGAAGCAAGCCCATCACGTGACATATATAAAGTCTAAGTCAAGTGCATATGGTGAAATATAATATGTATTTATTTCGCAATCGATCATATTCAATCATGTCAGGTTGTCAGCTAGTTTAGCATACCAATAAAATTGAATTTGACTATATTTAGCTAAATTTGGAATCATGTTAGGCTCATGACTAGTTTAAACCGAATTTGACTATATATTGCTAAAATATTTGTTAACAGTGCCAGTACTCTTAGCACTAGGCATTTTTTATAGTTGTTTTCTATAACGACTTAAAAAATTTATTAATGTGAAGATTTTTTAACTTTTATTTGTATATAAATAGCGTATTACTTTATACGTTTAACATATGCTTCTGCAAAAAAAAAAAAAATTATCAAAACTAAAATTGATAAAAAAGTATATTAATGATCGATTATATAGAAAAGTGAAGTTAATTAGTCATTTAATCTATATATAGAGAAACCTTCTTGATAAAGAAGATAACAAAATTTAGTCAATATTTTTTTGTCTATGAAAATAATAAAAGTATATTATATATGAAATATATATACTTCAATGATACATGAAGCAATTGTAAATTTTGAATAAGATCTCTAAAGAGTAGGAATGACAATGTCTATACTATACGCTTCTAGAAATAGACAAATTAAAGGTCACGATCTTGAAATGATGGACTTACATTAATTTTATTTTAATATTTCTTAATTATTATTTATCAAATAAAATCATCATAGTCGAACTTTTTCTCAGCCTTCAGGCGATGTGAATTCACAGGATCATTTATCAAAAAAGTTGAATTTACAGGATCATTTGGACCCAACATATAAAGCCCAATTTGAGTTATCTACTTTTTCTATCAATAAAAACCCAATTTTAGTTTCATTCTCTCAGCCCGATTGAAGAATGTAGAGTGAATTTTCTACAAATGCACATAGTTTAATCAGAGAAAATGATATTTGTCTAACTTATTAGAAAAAAAAATTATTTAAACAACTTAAGTTGTTTACTTGTATGGCCTTTAGCATCAGGAAGAACTATGATAGTGCCATTATGAGCTGAAATTGTACATTTTCCTCTAATAACTAATATGAAATTTTATCAGATACCTAAATTATCCCTTAATATTGATGATTTTTTGTGTTTTAAAATTATTGGATGACATATTCGTTCTTTTACACGCATGCAATAATCTTTTGTTAAATTTTTGTAACCTAGCACATTGTAGTCCTTTACCGTATCTAATTTTAAAAGATATGTCAAAAAATAATTGCAATTTATTTTATCAACATTAACTTGAGTAAGTTGTCAAACAATGTTTGTCAGCAAAAAATATTTGTCAAAGAATCAAAACAAGTGCAGTTTACAGAGGTGTACCCCATCACAAAAGACATTTCAAGGGAGTTCTAGAGGTCTAACAAAACTAAATTATAGACGACAAAAAGCCAAAACGACAAGGTTATGACCTGCACAATTTACATTTCTTCGCACATGCTTGAATTTCCAGGCCCATTTTTTATTAGGTTCTCATTTCTCCACGACAAGAACAAGATTAAGACAATCACTTTCAAAAATGACTTTAGACGTGTCTACTTATTTATAGTATCGCCGAAACAACACATATTTATTTGTCTTTACTAGTTATAAATAAAATTAAAAACCAAGTTGGCTATGGTGAATGTTTCATAATTCTAAATAGATTAAATATGCTAGCAAGGTAGTCCGTTCTGCCTTCCAATTAATAGAACGTCACTATACGAAACTTAGAATGTCATTTACATTCTGAAAAATAAAAAGGCATATGGGAAACACGGCTCAAATCCAACCCTTCTCTTAGCTAACTCATGTCATTTATAGTCTAAGCTGCACTTTTCCCCTAAACTTACATTAGTGTTGAATTTTCCTCCCTGAACTTTTTTCTTCCCACTTTTTCAGCCAAGGAGTTCAGGTAAAAAGTGTAACACAAAAGTTCAAGGTGAAAAGTGCAACAAGGGTGTAAGTTCAGGGGGGCGGGGAAAGTACAACTTGGTTGATAGTTCAGGGGAAAAGTGCAATTTTCTGATTGGAACTTTAATTAATAAGTTCACCTATTTATTCTGCAAATAATAATTATCAACTAGAAAATCTAAGAATTTAGATTGTCAAACCTTTTTTTTTTTTTACAAATTTTAACAACTTGATGAAGAATGTAATGTGAAACTTACAAGGTGAACTTAAACATGAAAGTATAGTGTATGCTCGATTTTATACCTATCTCCCACTTTATAATATCTAAATAATATATTTGTATCTATTTTATATTTGTAAAACTTGTCCTAAAACTTTTGTTTTTCTGTATTATATATCTTATTATAACTATACATAATTTTAAAATTTTCATGTCTTTTTACACTTTGAATTATACTTTGTTTTAAAAAATGAGTTTTGCCCCTAAACTAACATCAAAATTGCACCTTCCACCCTAAACTTTTGTATCAAAGTTGCACCTTCCATCCTGAACTTTTGTATTGCACTATTCCCCCCAACTCTTTTGCCGAAAAAGTGGTCGAAAAAAGAGTTCATTGGGAAAAGTGCAACACTAATGTAAGTTCAAGGTAGATAGTTTAAGGGGTGCAACTTTTTTCTCTTATATTTTACCTGCAAAAGTTTGATCATTTTAAGTTTTAAGTTTTAACCCAACCTTTTGATCGTCCAAATCCCGAAAATTTTAAAATTACTCCAGAAGAAATGTACAAAATTTTGCAATTCGAGCCTAAAGAAATTTCTACATGAACCTTCATAATCAAAGCACACAGAAAAATGAGATAACTTCAACATGAGCATGTATATTATCAATGTACGGTGGTGGAAAATATAACAAATAGATTATCAGAAAAGATAGCATGTGAGACTCAACATTATCAAACTCATGGGTAATTCTTGCTCAAACAAATAGGGCTAAGTACTCAAATAGCAAATACACTCGTTGTGTGATTATATATATAACACTATATGGAGATAACATAGTACACGTGGATTACATTTGTTGGATAGTCTTTACCAAACTAGTTTTGGGCAAAAAGAACTATCAATCTCATTGCAATCTGCAGATAATAACATAGTTAAGGCAAGATACAAGTTTCTTATTGGCTTCTCTTCTAAAACGTGCCAAAAGCATATGATACACTAAATATATTCACCAATGTTCTTCCGAACACCACTTACAGACAAACAGGCTACATACAATTGGAGACTAGGGTATATATATATTTAAACTACTTATAGACAGAGAACTAATACCAATATCATGCTATTACTCATATTCGCCAGAGGATAAGAAGTCGCATCCATTATTCATAACAAGATCTGATTCATTAGGTGGTACAACCCTTTTCCGCAGTAGACTCTCGATCACTGGGTATGTTCTTTTCCTCCCACCTCTTGGCCTTGAACGAAATTGCTCATCCGACTCTACAAAATCTCCCTGAGCAAAAGTAACGAAAAAGCTACATAATCAGACACAATGCTTATGAAACTCAAGAAATAATTCAAAAGAAGTTCATCATACAAGTTAAAAATTAGGCAAATGAAGAAAAACTTACTGGGGTATAGACGTGACACCTTGATTTTTCGTGGTTGTCCCTCACGTGTTTGAAAGCAAATTTCATGTGACAACCAGGAATACTACAGGTATATGGTTTAATCTCCAAATGAACAGCTTTGATGTGCTGATTGAGATTTGATGTCTGTAAAAGAGAGATGCTTATTCAATTGACAATTGCTACAAGAGGTGGTTTTATCATGAAGATTACTAGATTTACAGTATATGATACATGTTAACTAGTTTTGGATGGTAGAGAGCTTACAGTTGAAAATGTTAACGAGCATCCCTCAAAACTACACTCAATTCTCTCTGAAGAAATTACTGTTTCATGCATGCGGAGATGACGCTTCATGTTTTTCTTTAGTTGCTTTGTCCCACATTTATCACAGTCAATGTATTGATGACAAGACTGAATATGGTCCTTGAGGCACTGTTCATTACTGAAAAACTTCATGCAGCCTGGCTCTGAACATATCGCCTCGACTGTATCCAATTTAACTGCATTCAGCAGGAAAAATTTCCAGAAGGTTAAAAAGTGGCAAGCAGGAATATATATATGTTTCAGACAATGTTAATCATAAGAATTTAATAATTTACCATGAGAGTCCTCATGTTTACGCAATTTGGATGCATACTTAAACACTTTTCCACATCCAGGTTCTGGACAGACATATTCCTTAGGGTGCTCAACACTAGCAGGAGCAGCTTCACTGTGGAATTCTTTCATGTGACGGTTCATATTAGATTTAAACGCAAATCTCTGTTTACAGTCCTCAACTGGACATTCAAACAATTTTCCTTGATGCTGAAGCATATGCCTCGTTAAATGGTCATTCCTTCTATAACTGGACTGACAGTCATCCACTGGACATTTAAAAGGCCTCTGCAATAGAACAATTTACCTTGAGAAAATAGTTGTATAAACTTTTCTAAAAGAAGATAATAAAGCTCTAATCCACGACAAAACCCAGAAGAATTCCTCAAACCTCAATGACTAACGAGCGTGACAGAGGCTCCCTTGATGGAGCTTCTCAGGCAGTCTCCCACCTGATACTAATCCATTCAAGGTAATGTTGTAGCCTCTCGCATTTTGGAGTTCTTTTGTATGGGATCCAATGCTTCACACCCAATGACAAATCGTCATAATATTTTTCCACCCTATTTCAATCTGCAAGATGGTCTATTTCAATAGACAAAGTACAAGAAATAAGAAATAAAACAAAATTTAAGGGGAAAAAAGCTCAAAATCATGACTCAGGGCTTGAAGGTCGGACCCTCAGTAACAAGTAATGTAAATACACAATCATCCATATAAGACCTCATTGTTATTCTCCAACTACCACAGCACTTCAACAGATAGAAATAACACATTGTGGTTCAGCAATTCAAGGTTAGTTTTACAATTATGAACTAAAATACAATGACAGCAACACTGTATATTACCAAACTAAAATATTCATGTTAAATTGAGCACTGAACAAAATTACCCCAAGCATTCGTCTGTTAACAGTAAATAACAGAAATAACCATAATCATTAACATCCTACAATACAAAGCAGGAAATTTTACACTACAAAAACAACAAATAAACTGAATCTGCATACTGACATCTAAAGAATGGCTTTGCATATGCTGTTTCAAATGAGCAGGCTTCTGGAAACTCGCACCACACTCTTCGCACTTATTTAACTTCTCCAGGTCTCTCTTTCCTTCCAATTGCTCTTTCTCCTTCAATTCATCCTGTAGTTCAAACAAAGTCTTATTCACAAATGTATAGAAGCTGCAGCAAAGCGTTCAACAGATTGTTCCCCTAACAAATAAATATCCAAAAATTCGTCAAAATAAATAAATTAAAAGACCTGGTGGTGGGAGAGGATGTGGGAGGAGATGAGAGATTTCTTTGAGCGGCAAATTCCACAATAGTCGCAGTAATATCTCCTGATGTCTCTGAAAATTGCTCCTCGTGTGTTATCTTCTTCATCCCCCATTTTTTTTTATTGTATGGATTTGTATGAGCAAGTGAAGTGGAAGAAGAAAGGCGGAGAGATGTAAGGAGGCGTACAAACCCTAGCTCTCAGCTGCTAGTGTTAACCCATATATATATACTGTTGAAGTTTAGTTTTTATTGTATTTAAATTTAATTGTTTAATGAATTGAAATCAAAGAACTTAAGTTTACTGTTGATTTTATTTCTTATTGCATTTAAATTTATTATTAAATGAAATGAATTGAAAGAGCTTAAGTTTAAAAAAAATTGGTAAAACTATAATTTATATCAATATCAGATATCAGAAAATTTATTTAATTACAACCAAATTGTAAAGAAAATCAACTACCAAACACAACTAATAAACTAGAAGAAAAACCCACCTGAAATTAATTGTTCACTAATTTAATAAATCTTTGACCCTATTTCATTACGGGTACTAATAGGGAGAATCCAAAAAATCTGTATAATTTATATTGTTTTAATGAGCTTGTTATATTACATATGAAATTTATTTTAATTGGTTAATTTTTGATCGATTAAGATTTTAAGATGAATACATTTGATCTTAATATGTATTACTAATATTTTTGTTAGTTGGTCATTTTTTGTATTTTTTCATTACTCAATTATAATTTTTGATGTGATGATGATCAACTTTACAATAAAAAAAATTATGAAAGCATAAGAAAAATTTGTATTTTGGGTCGATTAAAACAAGAACATTGGTAGTTTTTACTTCAACATAATTTTTAAACATATTTCTTGAAATTTTCCAGATAATTGGGGTCAAATGTTAATGTTTAATTTAATTGATACTGATGTAGCATAAGTCAATATTCGAGTCGAATTAACCGCATCACTTATACGAAACAGGTTCAACTTGCGAGAAAGGTTTGAGGTCGCATGACTAGCGAGTCTAGTCATGGGCCGCAATCTTGCGAGTCGTAAGTCCGCGCAAATATGGAATATTTCCAATAAGGAAAGATGATTGCATGCATGGAAGTTTCCTATCTCCACTTGGATTCTATAAGATTTAGGACCCTATGACAGGTATAAATATACTAGAGGTATGACAGAAAAACCCTAATGCACAATTCATAACCTATTTTTTTCCTCAGCAAATTCCTTGTTTAAGTTCTTTGCAACTATTGCTGATTTAAACATCATAGGAGGTTCCACCGGCCACGACCCCAGTATGTAACCTTTGTTTTGCAAGCTTTGGAGCACATGACCTTCGAATATTTGAGGCAAAGCATACCAGATTCTAGAAATCAGGTACCTTGCATTAGATACTAAGAGCATCTCCAGCAAGGACATCAACATGGAGCTCATTTCGATCTTTAATTGGGACCGAATGTTACATAAATAAATTAAAAGCAACGACCGTCATAGTTTTCAAACCATTTAATTCCAACGGGTCAATATGTTTCCCAACAATAATAATATCAAGAATAAAAACAAAGATGAATTTCATTTTTAAACTCATAACCAAGGGTTGATCCAGGATTTTTAGTCGGGGAGGCTAAAATAATACAAAAAAAAATTTCCATCAGTCAAACTTAAAGCTTATATTATTCACGATAAAATATATGACGCAATTAGGGGTGTTCATTAACCCGATGGACCCGCCCGACCCGCTCAACCCGACCCGACCCAACCCGAACCCGACGGTTTTTGTTCTTATAAAACTAGCAACGGGTTAAAATTGTGACCACCCGAAAGTTATGGGTCGGGTTGCGGTTTTAGTGGTTAAAAACCGCCCCTAACCCGACCCATCCATATATTACATGTTTTCTCTACCCAACACCACTTACCAAACAAAACATTGAAAAAGAATTAGGGCTTTCTATCTCTATCTTCACGCCTGCTCCACTCTCCAGTTCTCTTCTCCATCACGCCTCTCCTCAAAAATCAAGATTCAAAATCAATTCTCAATTTTCATCACTCATAAGTCACACCAA
This sequence comes from Penstemon davidsonii, assembly GCA_034814905.1. NCBI lineage: Eukaryota > Viridiplantae > Streptophyta > Magnoliopsida > Lamiales > Plantaginaceae > Penstemon > Penstemon davidsonii. Next base: position 29,263,735 of record JAYDYQ010002533.1, on the reverse strand, counting down.
GCCATACGTACGAGCCAAGGGTAGGAAATTTGAGCGATCAAGAGGAAAGAGGAACATCAAAGGTTTCAAAGTTTGAGTTATTCATAGTTATTAACCAAGTACCAAATTCCGTAAAAGATCTTGCAACACCTACCTTATTTTATGTGCTATGTATTTCTCTTTCATTTGCAGTACCCAAAAAGAGTTTGGAGAACATTTGAGTTTAGAATATTTAAATTATTTTTTTTATTTCTATAAATAAAATGAGTACTATAACATATGCATCAATTAATTAATCATTTTTTTTGTTATTTTTTGCACTATATGTACGTAGTTTCTTCTTATAAAACAATCGCAGGAATTGATCCTACCCATAAAGATCACTCTACCCGTGATTAATTTTGTTTACCAAACCGGATTAGAGAATTTTTTAGCTTGGAATTATAGTTGCGTTTGGCAAAATGGTCCATTAACCATGAGCTTGTCCAATCTTATTTTATTTTTATTCTTTCTAGTCAGATTGAATTTTATGTAGTATAAATTAGTTGAATATACTATATAACAAAAACACTTAAGCATTAAATCAATTCAATGGTTCAACCCGCCAACCCGCCCGCCAAACCGCCCGCACCCGCCTCACCCGAACCGTACGGTTTATGAACTTAAAAATGCGGGTGCGGTTTGAAATTTTGACAACCCGCATATGTCGGGTCGGGTTGATTTTTTCATTGTCACCCGCCAAAACCCGACCGCGTTCACCCCTAGACGCAATACAAAAACGGAGAGGTGGAGTTTGACAAAAATAACCCCCATGAAATATTTTAATTACATATGATACTCTGTTATAGTCTCGAAAGAACCCAAAGCTACGTATTTACATTAATAATTGACCACGTCGATTTTTTATTTTTTGCAATCGATTCATGATATATCGTTTGAAATATTACTAAATATGTCTCTCTCTATAAAGACAACTAGACTATCATTTAGTCATTGATCGTCCATTTGATTTTGAAGTCGATTATTTACTATCTTCATAGCCGAAAAAAATCTTTTCACTGATGCAATTGCAACGGGTAGAATAAGATTTGGAGATGTTGAGAGTGGATTGGGAGTTGGGAGAAGATTTGGGCTTTAATTGGGATTTGGGTAGTGTGTGTTAGGTAATATTATGGTGGGTTAATATTGGGTTGAATTTGAAATGGGCTAAATATTTATTTGGGCTGGGGGATTGTTAATTGGGCTTATTTGTTTTTGTCCTGCTGAATGCTGATTTGTTTGGACAATTGAGCTGTTTTTTATATTCATTTTTTATAAATATACCGCTACTATACTTAAAAAAATTAAAATAAGTGCGGTATAGAACCCCCCCCCCCCCAGCCCTTGTCTTCATCCGCCTCTGCTCTCAACAACTACACACAATATTCAAAATACAATTAGCAAAAAGCAAAAAGTCAAGAAAACAATGGTAACGGTAACTTTAGATTTTATCTTATAAGTGAAAAAGTGGTAAGGCAAAGGATATTTCGGTGGGATTCAAGGGAAGGAGATGGCGTCGTGGGCGATGATGCATAGGCTGAGGAGGAGGCTTGCGATGGCGGGAGATGATGGCGGGCGACGGCTGGTTTGGAGATGATTGAAGCGGTGGGGTGATGAATTGAATTGAAGGGGTTGTGTATTTAGCTGAAAATTAGGATAGAAAATTAGTGATAGATTAATATTTTGGCTTAATTATCATTTAATGGTTTTTTGACTTAATTATAAGACTATAACGGGTTTGGACTTGATTATAAATTAGGTTTTTGGTTTGAATTATATTATAGTTTTGAGTTTGAGTTCTATTTTTAGTTAATTTTAGTTTGACTTAGATTTATTTTAATTGAGCTATGATTTATTTTTATTTTCATATAATTTATTTTATATTTATTTGTTAGCCGAATGATTAATGATTAACGAACAACTTGATATTTGAACTTGGTTCTAACAGGAAGGAATGCTCGTTCATGAGAAATTGATCAATCGATGATAAAAGACTCAATAAAGATTTGTAAAATTCTTACATATACCATGTCTATAAACATTGTGGTCTAGGTTTTGCCACCTCATTTAAATTTAAAAAAAAAACTCAATATTATTAAATTTAACTAAATCAATCTAACCACACTAAACTAGAGTTAAGGAAAAACAAACATCACTTTGTGGACCCCATCAAAACCTTGGCAGATTTTTTTTAGCAAATTTTCTTTTAACATTTCCCCTTAATTATTCATCATTCTCTTTCTTTACACATATTAAATTATAATTAAAAAAAATTGTGATTAAATTATATAACCTAATGCATTGACTTTTATAGAGAAACCACTTAATAAAAATTTTGAAAAAAAATTAAAAGGATTATATAATTACTGAAGAGCTTATAGAGAAACCACCTAATCAAAGTCCTGAAAAATAATTTAAAATAATTATATAAGTACTGAAGAGATGTTAATATAAATGTTGCATTGTATAAACATTACATACTCAATTCACAATTCAAAATACTACATTTAATTACAATTACTGAAAAATTACATATCCAATTCAACTTTTACAGCCGGGAGAAGTCTACGCATACATTGTCCCAATACATAATATTGTGGCATTTTATCAAACAGTTGATACGCACTTTGAATCTCTCTAACAATTGAATTGTTTGAATGGTTAATAAAGACGTGATCCACTTCTACTTGTCAACACGGGCTTAAGCATTTTGGGCTAGTGGACTAGAGCTCAACAATGTTGACAAGGCCAGAAGTGGATCAGGGTCTTTACAAATGGTATCAGAGCCGATTCTGTGGTGTTATGGTCTTGGGCTATTGTTCTGGACTCGACGAGGACGTCGAGTATTTGAGTTGGGGAGATTGTAACACCCCAATCCCACATTGATTGTAGATGAATTGTTTGAATGGTTAATAAAGACTTGATCCACTTCTACTTGTCAACACGGGCTTAAGCATTTTGGGCTAGTGGACTAGAGCTCAACAATGTTGACAAGGCCAGAAGTGGATCAAGGTCTTTACAAAAGCTTGCAAATAAACTTATTATAGAGTTCATTTCTCATTTTCATGTTCCAAATGTAATAGACAGTTATTCAGAAATATTAAAAATTACCTTACATTCCCCGTATGATGATAGAACTGATAAAGAATAAGTGTCCCAAGTTGAAGAACAAAAATATTTGAAAAAATAAATCAAAAATTGGAAAACATTCTGAGAAATTTTTAGTTTAATTGTAAGAGAGAAGAACAAATTCACAAAAAAAGTAGTGTTTCTCAGCTTTAATCTCCCTCTTAATCTGATATAAACACACAAAGCGTTGTTTTGTTTCCCTTTTAACTCTAGTTTAGTGTGATTAGGTTAAAGTTAGTAAAATTTAACAATATTGAGTTTTTATTTAATATCAAATGAGGTGGCAAAACCTAGACCACAAGGTCTATAAGTAAGCTTATATACCTGGTATATGTAAGAATTATCCTAAAGATTTCACTATCCCATCAATGAAGGCCCATTTACGAATAAAGCTCAATTGAGAAGAAAAGACCCAATAAAGATCTTACAAGACCTTCATTGAAGAAAGATCAATCGAATAATAGTTTGAAGGCCCACGCACCCTTTGAATGGCCAAATTTTCGACACAAGAAAATTGAGGTCACATAGGTATTGAATGTCTCAAACTATTACGAGCAAGATCTTTTGGCCCAAATATTTTTAAAAGAAAAATCATGATTTTAAGTAATCCATGGATTAAAATAATATTTTGCTTTACATGCCATATTCTCGGCTAAAATGAATTAAAGGAAATCTTTTTATATTAGAAAGTTTTTTTTTTCAAATGCCTTAGCCGCAAATCATTTTTTAAAGAAAAGAAAATTTTCAATTGTTTTTAATCAATGAACTTAGGAAATATTCTCAATGTCAATAAATCTTACCTCTTAGACTTATTCTGAAAATCTTTTTACTAAGGTAAAATTCTCTAAAGTTTGGACTTGTTTTTAATGCATAATTAATAGAACATTGTCCAAGTTCATTTTGCCTTTTAGGCACAAAATATCGGACCATATATTTTAATTGTGACGAAATTATTTTCTAACTAAAGAAATATTTGTGTCTTGAAATCTTGCCCTTATTGGATCCGAATTTTTTACCTATAAATTAAGCTCTTTTGAATCATTTTACACACACCAACTTTGAGAGAAAAATCAGAGCTTTCACTTGCAAAATTACTCCCTCTCCAAAATTGATTTTTAAACTTACTCTTGCAAACTCTTTTTGAAAACCGAAAATCGTTTTTACCTTGCTCTTGAGAAATTTGAGATATTTGAGAGGTAAAAAGAAGAGAAAAGAAGAGTGTTCTAAAATTGTCAAAATTAGCTCAGTTAAGAGCAACATCTTGTTATAAAAAGATACTTGTAATTGATTGAGCGAAAGTTGTTAACTTGTAAGCTCGTTTTGTGCGATAGGACCGAGGGTTCTAGTAAGCACGTTTGAAGTGCGATAGGACAAGAGTTCTAGTAAGCATTTTTGTGCGATAGGTGGTGACCTAGTAAGCACGTATTTGGAGCGATAGGTGAGTCATAGTAAGCTCGGATCAAATCAAGAGTAAGTTTGTAACTTGTAATCTCGTGTGGCGAAGGTTCGTCCTGCAAGCCATTAGTGATTTTTCCAGGGGTGCTGGAAGAGTGGAAGTAAGCCATTTGGGCGCGAACAACTATAAAATGGTGACTGTGTCTATTTACTTTTTCGCACTTATCTTTTGTCATTTCAAATTTACTTATCTTCTGGAACAGTGTTCTTAAGCTTCTGTAATGTAAAATTGTTTTCACTGGAACATATAACTAATTCCTTCTGGAACGAAACTAAACAAATAAACTTTGAAAAAGTTTTAACAACCTCATTCACCCCCCCCCCCCCTTCTTAGGTAGATCTTGGGTATCAATAGATGGATCATGATACATACGACTCGTTTATTGAGCTACTTTATAGTGAGTGATATGAGTACGAGGAAAATTGTCACATAAACGACACTTGTATGCATTTTCAAAGCCGAGATGTAGAAATTAGCGCCAAACACAAAGGACAAACAATTTGTCATACCGCCTCCCTGACATTTTTAAATTTTAAGAAAATATGAATTGACAAAACTACTCCTCTTATACATGGCACATTACCCCCAGTGTTAAGATATATGTGACATTTTAGCCCTGTGTTATGAAAATGTTGCACTTTACCCTTATTTTACAAAAATACTTTTCATGCCCACTCTCGATTTTGGCGAGTGAGTTACACTCTCCGGATGAGGGAGGAAAATTACTTCTTTAAAATTAGGGGGGTAAAATGCTCTTTTCAAATCACAGGGAGGGTAAATTAAATATCATGTAAATCACAGGAAATAAATTGTCATTAGTTCATTTTTATATCCGAAAAATAGAGCAAAGTAAAAGATTCCGGATCTTTTTTTTGGTGTTTGGGAGAGTAGTGAAGGTTTGTGAAATAATCTCGATTTGCGTAATGTTGTTTGTTTGGATTTTGAGAGAGTGATTTGAGAAACAAAATAGATATAAATGTTTTTGGAAGAGTTAGGTTGTAGGAGTAAGCAAGGGCGGGTGGATCCATGAATTTCATGTAGGGGGGCTAAAAAAATAATAATCAAACACTCAAACTTAAAAATTATATTTCATTTATGAGAAAATATATGAAGAGATACAAAAACGAGGAGGTGACGTTTGACAAAAACATAAGTTACTTTAATTATATATGATATCTCGTTACAAATTTGTTATATGTGACAAAGAAAAGATGGTAATGTGCAAACATATCCTCGTGAATCCACATATCTTAAACAACCGCACACAAAAAAAAAAATTAACGTTTTCGTGACGAAATAGTTACTTTTTGCTACAATTTTTTGTGGAAATTTGTGGCAAAAAACTATTTTTTTGTAGGGCATCACATATCCTCGTGAATTCACATATCTCAAACAACCGTCATTTGCTCTCTACAAGATATATCATGAGATTCATCGACAGGAATAACAAATAACTCATCACCGAGCTCTCTAATAATATAATTGGTTGTTTCAATTGCTGAAGCATTGCCAATGTCTTTTTGAATTGATAAAGCCGTCAACTTAAGATTTTCCAAGGCATTATGTAAAATAACGGCTCTAGCAACCTCATTTTGATCCGCTAGAAAACGTAAAACTTCAAGGAAGTTCTCTAGGTGCATGAAGATTCCGATTCATCATGTCCACGAAATGCAAGCCTTTGTTTAAGAAAAAATTGAATGCAATCAATCAAATTTGATAGTCATTGGGCAAAATTTTTTGGGATGGTTATGGACTTACGATGGGTCAAGCTTTTTGGTTTGACTGAAAGTTGAACCAGTTATCTTGTTTGAGTTGGAATGACAGGAGCTTTGAATTAAATTATCATATTTGAGCTTGTACTTTGAAACCAAGGTAAATATTACTATTATATTAAAAAAAATTGAGTGGGGTCTATAGACCATACTTGCCTTAATGTGCATCCGCCCAGTGTGAGATGTGTATGACTTTAGATCAAATCATATTTGTTATGTGAGATAAATTATGTAAGAGATGAGTTACTTTATGTAAAATCAAAGTAGAGTTTATATATATATTTTTGGCTTTTGGAAGAGTATAAGAAATTTGAGAAATGATAAATTTATTTCAAAAAGTAAAAAAATATGTTTGGTTCGCTTTTTCCAAAGACAAAATAATTTTGGAAAAAGTCTTAACAAACATGCCCTTCTTTTTTTATAACAAAATTAAAAGACTTCATCATAGGAAAAGGGAAATAGCTAAAATAGAAACATTAATAGAATCTACAAATTTTAAGTATCAGAAAGGGATATTTGGCTCAGTAGCCTTACTTCAAATGTTTTTTGCAAAACTAGCCTTCCCTTTTTTCTTTTTCTTTTTTCTTGGTTTTAATAATAATTAAATCTAATTAAACACAATTAAGTCTAATTAATCAATTAATCTAATAATAATAATACAAAACATCCATAAAATTCATTTTCACTCCAAATTCAAATTTCTTTCACTACAAAAAACTCTCTAAAAATTTTATCTCAATTTTTTGTCACTTGTCACTTGGGTGCCCAAGTGACAAGCGACATTGCCGCCAGGTCACTTGGGCTCCCAAGTGACAAGCGACATTGCTGCCGGGTCACTTGGGCGCCCAAGTGACACGGCGGCATTGTTGCCGCTTGTCACTTGGGCGTTCAAGTGACCCGGCGGCATTGTTGCCGCCGGGTCACTTGGGCGTCCAAGCGACCTGGTGACAATATCGTCGGGTCACTTGGGCGCCCAAGTGACCCGTTGACATTTTCAAGTTTTTTTTAATAATTTTTCATTTAATTTAAAGTTAATTAATAGCCTAATCTAAGTAAGGCTAGTTTTGCAAATAAAAATTTAAAAAAGCTAGTTTTACAAATTAAACTTTCCATAAGATCATATATGCAAATGACTCGAAAGAAAATTGGGCAAAACACTGGCGGGAACCAAAGCAAGAATTTCCTATAAACCCTACTCTCTCTCTCTCTCTCTCTATCTCTCTCAAAGACACTTAATATGCCGTCGTTTCCTCAACCAGGCACCGTCACCATTTGCGAAATCAACAGAGAACTCGGTAATTTATTGTTATAATTGAAACCCTTTACCTTGTTTTACGAATTCAATTGCTAATAACGTGACTGTCTATTGAGCTGATATTGGTTTTGTTTAATTAATTTGATTATGCAGTAACCGCTGACCATCTCAGCGATGATCAGGCCAGGGAGACCTACGCCAAAATCCTGGTACACCCCTCACATTTTTTTTCTCAATTTCGTGAAATGTGGATTTGTAATATGATTTTCAGTTGATGGATTGATTGGATTGATTTCAGGGAACCATATTTAGTCCAGTCCCATTTGAATCAGAAAATATATCGAGCACGGTGCCGGAAGAGGATGTGATTTTACAAAGCAAGGGCAGTTTAGGCTTTGTGTCAGCTGTGATACAGAGCCTGTTGAGTGGTTCTCTCAGGCCTCTTTTTCAGCCTGCTGATGTAATAATTCTCCTTGTTACGAGTTTTTTGTTATATTAATGTGCTGTTTTGTTGTGCATACTTTTTTTTGGGTTTGATTATAAGGGTTTCTGTTATTTAATAAGTATTAGAGTTATAGTGTAAGCAATAGTAGGTGCTGTTGGACATTGTGTAATTTTGTAATGTTAAGGTTCAGTTACTTGAAATTGGAAAAAGAATGCATTGACTGATGTTAAATTATAAATTAGAGGTTAAACTACTTACAAGTTTATCGGAGAACATATATGGGTTTGATGCAAAGATATTGCAGACCAGATATATCTGTAGTTATTTATTGTTGGTAGGCACCTGTTTGTCATCTGTCTTAAAGCCTTGAATCAGAGATGTGATTTGAGTATGCGGGTATGCACATTTATCAGAACAGACTGATGGTTGGTCTAAATGGACAAGGAAAATGGTGTGAGGTTATTGAGCTTTTTAACCGTGAGTGTTAGGTTTTTTAATCTTTCTTTGTACATTTTCAGGTCAAATTATTACAAGATGCTGATCTTCACAGAGTAAGTTGGCATCACCACAAACAAATTTTAGCATTTGTATCCGGGCCACATCATATTACAATTTGTGACTACAATGATTCTGGTAATTGACATCATCACTTGATGCTCTTATGGTATTTTGAGGATTTTTTTCTTTTAAATTTTATTGTTCCCGGGATACCAATTGAAACTTTTTTCATCACAATCAGATGGAAAGTCTCCTTGTGTCTTGACCAATGAATCCCAAAAAGATGTAAAAATTCTTGAGTGGAGACCAAATGGAGGGAAAACCCTTTCTGTGGCATGCAAGTTAGTCCTGCAAAATCAATTTTTTCTCATCACAGTACATTATTCCGTTTAAATTCTTATTTATTCGAACTTGCTCGTAGTTTAGTTAAAACCTTTAATATGGTTTTATCCATATTTTATGATGAATAGGGGTGGCATTTGCATCTGGGCTGCTTCTTATCCTGGTAATGTTGCATCTGTGAGAACTGGGGTGACTTCAAGCACACTTTCTAGAGGCTCTGGGACTAGATGGACTTTGGTGGATTTCCTTCAAAGTTCTGATAATGAACAAATAAGTGCACTTTCTTGGAGTCCTGATGGAAGATATCCTAGTCAACTATAACTATTCCTTAGAAGTGCACTATAACCTGTTAGATATTATCTCTAATGTATTGTTGTTTGAAGATTGTGCAGTCTGTATTATCTACTGAAATACAAGTGCCTATATTTCACTTATACACGTGTTTTCCCCTCATTGGTGTTCCAAATAAAGAATGTTATTCTTGTTCTTTATCTGAAAGGAAAAAAGTATTTTCATCCAGCCATCTTTAGATTCTGCTGTAAATTTAGTTGGTTTCACTTGTAACTAAAATCAATTTTTTGTCTTAGTTATTCCTTTATGATCACAGAAGTTAAGGCATGTAAAGAATTTATATCTTGTAATATCGTATCCAAAAATCAAGAAAACTACTGGCTATATTGTTTTTGTGTGAGTCAACTGTCATTAATTCTATTGATCTTGTATGTATAATATTTGTGTATCTTGCTCAAAGTGAAGTTGCATTTTTTTCAGACCGACCTTTCTATTTTCAGTTGGAAACTAATATCATATTGGTATCTTATATTAGTTTGAATAGATTAGTGGTTGGATCTGATAACTGGTACTTGTTATATCTAAAATTTCCTTGACATAGTTCTACATATTTAGCATCAGCTTCATTTGAGAGTTCATCTTTCACCATTTGGGATGTTGCACAAGGTATGTGATTTTCCCAGAAAGTTTGTTTTCTTGCAGTTCAGTTTTCTAAAACCCTCAAAGCACATGATTATTTCTAATTTTCTACACTTGTTGGATGGCTTCATCATCATTAGAATGTGATCATTTTTCTCTTGCAAAGTCACCATGTCCATCTTTGGATACGTTCAACTTGATTGTTTTTTTACCAATTCTTCATTTCATGCATTTTTAATGGTGTATTGATATGTTTTAAGATCAAGGAAATTTTCACAATATGGCATTTTTCTTTCGCCTTGTCTTACAACTTAGTCCTTTGTGAACTCTTTTCTGAAATGAAGTTTCGCACTTTTCTGTTTATTAATGCGATGGTCAACGGGTAAGCAAAATTGCAAATGAAAGAAATGGATAAAATCTTACTCAAGTCTGCAGTTTTTCTCGTTAAGCTTTAGTTTTTTAATTCACTATAAGTGAATGAAATGGTTTGACAACGAAATACTTTGTCCAGAAGCATTATTCTTTTATGAACGTAAGTATAGAGCATCGTAAATGCTAATTTATTGATGAGTCGAAACTACGAATTTTCACCTTTAAGAAATGTATGATTTTTCTGCTGAAGTATGAAATTTTGATAAACACCTCAAGTATCATTTTAGAGTATAAAGTGAATATGTGAGACTAGCCACATCTCATCTGAATCAGGTTCTGGTATCACTGGTAAAAAGTCACTCAGTAATCATTTGAAATATTGTCTTTTAAATACTTGAACCTTGAAGGTTTTCCCTTCAAGTGTTGGTGATGCATTTAGGTCTTCAGTCGAATTACTCTTTTCTCTAGAATTTTGACTTTATAAAGGACCTCAGAAGTTAAAAGCTATCATGAGAGGAAGTATGATTAGGTACCACGTACTACCAAAATTTGTTGACTGCAATTTATGGATATGTTGATTTAAGCTATAAGAATCTGGTGTAGATGGTGATACCAGTTTGCATCTGCCCTAGAACCTGTCTCAATGGCATATCTCTATTACAAGAGCCAACCATGATCTCGACGTGTCTTTGGCACATAAGTCGGCACTTCTATGTGCTAATAAGGGCTTTTTTAATTTTTATATTTTATAATTGTGCTAACAAGGGCTTTTTTAATTTTTATATTTTATAATTGTGCTAACAAGGGTTTTTTTAATTTTTATATTTTATAATTGTGCTAATAAGGGCTTTATTTAGATATTCATGTTATGAATATATTTTCTACAGCTTAGCTACTTGGCTTCTAATGAATGATTAAAGAGTTAACATTAGAAAAACTATGAATCACTTTGATGTATTTGCTCTACCTTCTTCTTTTATCTTAATGGCTTACTTAGCTCTATTATCTTGTGTTACAGGGCTAGGAACCCCTATTCGACGAGGTTTAGGAGGAATATCACTGCTGAAGTGGTCTCCTTCGGGAGATTATTTTTTTGCTGCAAAATTGTACTGTAAATCATTAGAAAACTTTCATAAAACTTATTGTGTTTAAAATGTTTTGGAAAACATTTAGAGTGACCATATATATTATGCAGTGATGGGACATTTTATCTTTGGGAGACAAATACATGGACATCAGAGCTATGGTCCTCAAAAAATGGACTTGTCACGGTTCGTGACCTCCCTATTATTTTCATCTTTGATAAAGATTGAGTATTTGGACCTGTATTCAAATTGTGTTTATGCTGTTAATTTGAAAAACCAGAAGTATGAACTCCTCTTATGGTCCTTACATGGCTTCACATACCTTGTTTGATGTAAATTTATCTACTCTTGCTTGTATACATCTTTTTCCTTCACTTGTCATTTTAACTTGGTGTCTCCACTAGTTGTGGGGAAATCTATTTTGATTATGGAGGTTGATGTTCAAGCCTTTTTAAGAATCTCTAGGAGAAATGGTTTTTTTACCATTGCACCTCATATTCGAAGTATGGCATGCTTTCCATGAATGGTGTTGCAAATCTGATGATTTAAATAGCTCAGTGATGATTCCTTTTATCTGGATGGTGATAATGGGGGTTTCTGTGATTGTTGTAAAAATACATTGAAATTTCTTTACACATTTCCAGTTAGCGTCTAGTTTTGTCTGACTTTGATGCTAAATTGTGAACATCATCTTCTAGGTTGAACTATGGAATAATTGTGACTCTGATTACTGATTGTAGGGAGCAACATGGGATCGATCCTTCTTTCTTTTTCAGAATCTTCAGCTTTAGGTTCCGTTCACTTTGCATCGAGACCTCCATCACTAGGTATGTCTTATCTCTTCACATCTGATAACCTCTATTTCATTTACATCTCATCCTTAATTCTGATATGTATATTTGGATGATATTTATGTTTTGTGTCCTGTAAAATAACATGAAAGGACCTTAGAAGGGTTGTTTATAAGGTTACTCTATTTCCTATGTGGATGAAAGGAAATTAAGGATGATGCTGTTTAAGCATAATTTCGAAGTTGTTTTGCACTGTTTTTCCTAAAAGAATTAGTCCAAAGGAAGTGTATCAGAGGAAATGCTGTAGGTTCTTTGTATACCTATATATGGGGATGTTTATGACCCAATTAATTATCAGATAGCTTTCTGTGGTTGCATGATGAAACTAAGGACTTCTTGAGATATAGTGCCAATGGTACTGGATATAAGCTACTATTACTAACAACATAGTTTTACCATTTTATCATCTTGCACATTGCTGATGTAAATGAAGAGAATTCATATAATACTCTCTGGTTTTACTTAAGTCTATTTTTCAATAAGTTTGAATTATTTTGCCTTGGGAAAATATACATGGGTGGGTGGTAGATAGCCCTGATCCTGGAAATCTTTACAGTTTTGACCAAAGAACCTAGGGTTTGATTCCCTGTATCTCCTTCTTTTGCTCATTAAATAGATGCTTTGGCAATTGCAAATATTACTATTGTTTGCATTAGAATCTTCTATCATTTCTAGAAAAAGATAACCTTGGGGAACAACAGCTAATGTGTGTAACAAAATGATTGTGTAGTATCTCTGTTCGTTATATTGTTTTTTACATGTGTCTGCAGTTCAATACATGTTAACATAGATTAAATCATTGCTTGGTTGAAAAAAAATTCAGTATTCATAAACTAGTTGTCTTTTAACTATCAATGATGATTTTCTTCAGATGCACACCTGATACCTGTTGAATTGCCAGAGATAAAACCCTTAACAGGCAGGTATAGAAATCCTATATTGTTGCTTTTAAACATACGTATCCTACTCTCAGGTTAATCATGCTTCTTAGATCACTTGTTGGCAAATGCTATTAATGAATTTTCTTATCATGTATGCAGCCAAGTTATTGAGAAGATAGCATGGGATGCTTCAGGAGAGCGTTTGGCTGTGTCTTATAGAGATGGTGACGAGTTATACCGAGGTCTCGTAGCCATATTTGATGTTAAAAGAACTCAACTAATTTCAACATCGTTAATGTGAGTGCAAATATTTAGCTTGATGGGAAGCTCATTACTTGTATACTTTTGACATTTATTTTCTTCATTTTGCTCGTATGAAAAAATTGACACTGATATATTTCACATTCCATTCTAGATATGTTTTTCTATTTATACTTTAAGCTCATTTCTATGTGGTTTTTTGCTAATATAGTGGATTCATTAGAGGTCCTGGGGACAATCCTAAGCCAGTAGCATTTTCATTCCATGACAAGTTCAAACAGGGACCATTTCTTTCTGTGGTTAGTCCTCCGACTTCTCCTTGTTTCTCCTTCAAATCTCAGTTTCTGTGGCATCTTATGATCATCATTGATATGTAGAAATGTATTGTACTTGTATTCGGCTGTTACCTTAACTTTATACTGAATTGATGTAAACTGAACTTAGTTTATTAGTGGTATAACTCTAGGGTTTTTTTTTTTTTTAATTTATTGCCTATTAGAACATCTTTGGCTAACTAAGATTCTTGTGCAGTGTTGGAGCAGTGGGTTCTGCTGCACATATCCACTTTTATTTCGGTGAAACATTCTTCAATAGTTACGGTCTTGGTCCTACTTAGCTTTCATCTTTGCAGTGATTATCGATTATACAAGTCTTGAAAGTTAATTACATTTATGACTGTACCTTTCATGTTTCCGATTTTTTTTTTTTTTTCTGAGATGTATAAGCTGTCTCTGTTTGGATTTCCTGTTATTACAGGTTATGCAGAAATTTTCTTCTAAATATTGTTGTTGAATCAATATTATTGAAAGTCCTTATGTGTAAATCTTGTGTTAATTCTGTTTCAAGAAGTTCCTGAGATGCCATTGTTTATGAAGCTGGTTGTACCAAGAGTTGCATTTTGGTTGATTTTCAATTTATTGCGTTCTCAGATTCTTTAATTTGTAGACCTGTTATTATGATTTGGATAAACAAATCAATTTGACTTTCATTTTCATTTTCTTTCTTTTCTGATCCTTTCTCTTTATAGGAAATCAACTTCGATTTCATGTAAAATTAAATGAAATGATTATTACACTACGATTTGTTCCATGAAGTAATTTGTGAGTTGTCATTAGACTTTTATGACCCTCTTTCTATTTTCTTTTTTAAACAAACACAAATATTTTATTTCATACACAGTCCCTAAATTAATCACCTTTGGAATTTGATTTAAACAGCAGTAGCTTTGTCAAATTTGTTAACAAGGGTTGGTAGAGGCTCAAACCAAAGTTTCCTTGTTTGTTTGCTTCCAACTGGTGTAGAATTAAATGTGTAAAACTACCAAGAGAAAAACTCAATTTAATCGCTCATAAGCAAATCAAATTCTCAAGAGAGGTGATTGAATTCTCTTAAACCCGACTAAAATTATGTAGCGTGTCTAATGTAACCGTGCAAGAGAAAGAAAACTTTTACAAAATAAAAGAACAACAAAGGATTAAAACTACAATTGATAAATGGAGAGATTATGAGAATAAGAAATAACAAATATAAACTTACGTTCCGCGCCTTCTTCCTCATCTGTTGGTTCCGCATTCCTTCGATCAACTAGATTGCCTTCATCATTTGTCGCTTCATTCTCATCATCTACAATCTTTTTGCCTTTCTCTTTTTGCTCTTTTTGAACAACTTCTATATGTTAAGCAGAGACGGCATGATTTCTCAAACTAATGGATCGGAAACTGGTACTACCTAGAGTCCCGTAAACGTTACGATTTTCTTAGAGGCCTTATTTTTGACATATACGGCAAAATATTCTCTCCCTTTCGTCGGTTACTTCAACAAAGGCCCATGGCCATGTATCACCCCACTCATTTTTCCATCTTTTCGGAGCACCTACAATCACCTTCACTTCCCTGTTTTCTTATTCAGCTACATTTTCTTCCTCCAAATTAGCCGCTACATTTCCCCCCTCCAAATCAGCAGCTACATTTCCCCCCTCCAAAATATCATTCGCAGCTACTACATTTCCACCGTCAACTATTACACCTTCATTATTCTCTAACCTAGCTACTGCCACATCTTTTTCCCGAACAGGATAAGAAATATATAGCAAGCGTTCATCATCCGAGAGAGCATTATAGGGAATATAATCGAAATCGTTAGGAATATGGTTAGGGGATTTCATACTTTGGGGGGACCTTCGATTTTGAGCAGTTGGTCTCCTGATTGGGAGCTTACCCATGGCTGTCGTGAGTGTGAAAGAAAGAGAAATCAATTTTTTCTCTCTCTTCAAAACACATACAGTAAATAACAAATATAAACTTAGGTTCCGCGCCTTCTTCCTCATCTGTTGGTTCCGCATTCATTCGATCGACTATATTGCCTTCATCATTTGTCGCTTCATTCTCCTCATCTACAATCTTTTTGCCTTTCTCTTCTTGCTCTTTTTGAACAGCTTCTATATGTTGAGCAGAGACGGCATGATTTCTCAAACTAATGGATCGGAAACTGGTACTACCTAGAGTCCCGTAAACATTACGATTTTCTTGGCAGCCTTATCTTTGACATATACGGCAAAATATTTTCTCCCTTACGTCGGTTACTTCAACAAAGGCCCATGGCCATGTATCACCCCACTCATTTTTCCATCTTTTCGGAGCATCTACAATCACCTTCACTTCCCTGTTTTCTTCTTTAGCTACATTTTCCTCCTCCAAATCAGCCGCTACATTTCCTTCCTCCAAATCAGCCGCTACATTTCCCCCTTCCAAAATATCATTCGCAGCTACTACATTTCCCCCGTCAACTATTACACCTTGATTATTCTCTAACCTAGCTACTGCCACATCTTCTTCCCGAACAGGATAAGAAATATATAGCAAGCGTTCAACATCCGAGAGAGCATTATCGGGAATATAATCGAAATCGTTAGGAATATGGTTAGGGGAGTTCATACTTTGGGTGGACCTTCGATTTTGAGCAGTTTGTCACGCCTTGACATTTTGCTGGGGGCAAAATGGCGCGACACGGAGACCCGATGGACGGGAGCGTGGCTCTAGGGGAGCCAGGGACGGGACATACCTACCTAGTTGAAGAAATTGCGGGACCAAGGAACCTAGGGTGAAGTTTCGCACGAACGGGACACCGCTTGGGGGAGCGTTGACGTGGCCCGGGGAGAGGACCTTGGCAGTCAGGCAGGGGGCCGGGCTGGCCAAGCAGCGGGGATCTTGGCGACCAGGCAAGTAGCATGTCTGGCCTAGGACAGGGCCGGCGCGGCAGACGATCGCGGCACGGGCAGCCAGGAGGGCGGTCCAACTGATGAGGCAGAACACGGGACATTCTAGAGGGCTCTCGAATGTCCTACATTGTTCCGGAAGGGTCCGGAATGGTCTACAAGGATCCGGAGGGGTCCGGAATGTTCCACAAGGTTCCGGAGGGAGTCCGGAATGTTCTAGAAGAGTGTAGAAGATTCTAGAAGGTTGGGGAACCTTCTAGAAGGTTGGAGAAACTTCTAGAAGACTCTAGAAGGTTTTGGAAGGTTGTAGAACCTCATAGAAGGTTCTAGAAACTTGTAGGTAGTAAGTAGTTAAACATTGTAGAATGTTCTAGAATAAAGTAGTATGTAGTAGGATTTCGTAGAATGATCAAGAGGATCATTCCTAGCCGTTAGATTAGAATAATCTTGGCCATCCATTAGGGATGCCAACTACTATATATAGGGGTAGGCATTCATTTGTAGGAATCAACCAAGGGAGATTCCAAGTAGTTGTAATCCATCCATGTAATAATATAACTATTCCTCCAACTCTTGTGTGCTACTTTATCATCTCAACTAACCTCCTTCAAAACACCTCCTTTGGGACGAGTGTGAGGCTGACTTAGCCGATTCCGACAGAGGGGCGGGAACGATCGCTGGGGACGTTCGTGGCTAAATGCCGCACGGGATGCTTTGGGAAAGTTTAAGCTCGTGACAAGTTGGTCTCCTGATTGGGAGCTTACCCATGGCTGCCGTGAGTGTGAAATGAAGAGAAATAAATTTTTTCTCTCTCTTCAAAACACATACAGTAAATAACAAATATAAACTTATGTTCCGCGCCTTCTTCCTCATATGTTGGTTCCGCATTCCATCGATCGACTAGATTGCCTTCATCATTTGTCGCTTCATTCTCATCATCTACAATCTTTTTGCCTTTCTCTTCTTGCTCTTTTTGAACAGCTTCTATATGTTAAGCAGAGACGGCATGATTTCTCAAACTAATGGATCGGAAACTGGCACTACCTAGAGTCCCGTAAACGTTACGATTTTCTTGGCGGCCTTATCTTTGACATATACGGCAAATATTCTCTCCCTTCCGTCGGTTACTTCAACAAAGGCCCATGGCCATGTATCACCCCACTCATTTTTCCATCTTTTCGGAGCATCTACAATCACCTTCACTGCCCTTTTTTCTTCTTCAGCTACATTTTCCTCTTCCAAATTAGCCGCTACATTTCCCTCCTCCAAATCAGCCGCTACATTTCCCTCTTCCAAATCAGCCGCTACATTTCCCCCTCCAAATCAGCCGCTACATTTCCCCCTTTCAAAATATCATTCCCAGCTACTACATTTCCCCCGTCAACTATTACACCTTCATTATTTTCTAACATAGCTACTGCCACATCTTCTTCCCGAACAGGATAAGAAATATATAGCAAGCGTTCAGCATCCGAGAGAACATTATCGGGAATATAATCGAAATCGTTAGGAATATGGTTAGGTGAGTTCATACTTTGGGGGGACCTTCGATTTTGAGCAGTTGGTCTCCTGATTGGGAGCTTACCCATGGCTGCCGTGAGTATGAAAGAAAGAGAAATCAATTTTTTCAAAACACATACAGTAAATAACAAATATAAACTTACGTTCCGCGCATTCTTCCCCATCTGTTGGTTCCGCATTCCTTCGATCGACTAGATTGCCTTCATCATTTGTCGCTTCATTCTCATCATCTTTTCTTCCTCTTTTTGAACAGCTTCTATATGTTGAGCAGAGACGGCATGATTGATCGGAAACTGGCACTACCTAGAGTCCCGTAAACGTTACGCTTTTCTTGGCGGCCTTATCTTTGACATATACGGCAAAATATTCTCTCCCTTCCGTCGGTTACTTCAACAAAAACCCATGGCCATGTATCAACCCACTCATTTTTCCATCTTTTCGGAGCATCTACAATCACCTTCACTTCCCTGTTTTCTTCTTCAACTACATTTTCCTCCTCCAAATCAGCCGCTACATTTCCCCCCTCCAAATCAGCCGCTACATTTCCCCCCTCCAAAATATCATTCACAGCTACTACATTTTCCCCGTCAACTATTACACCTTCATTATTCTCTAACCTAGCTACTGCCACATCTTCTTCCCGAACAGGATAAGAAATATATAGCAAGCGTTCAGCATCCGAGAGAACATTATCGGGAATATAATCGAAATCGTTAGGAATATGGTTAGGGGAGTTCATACTTTGGGGGGACCTTCGATTTTGAGCAGTTGGTCTCCTGATTGGGAGCTTACCCATGGCTGCCGTGAGTGTGAAAGAAAAAGATATCAATTTTTTCAAAACATATACAGTAAATAACAAATATAAACTTACGTTCCGCGCCTTCTTCCTCATCTGTTGGTTCCGCATTCCTTCGATCGACTAGATTGCCTTCATCATTTGTCGATTCATTCTCATCATGTACAATCTTTTTGCCTTTCTCTTCTTGCTCTTTTTGAACAGCTTCTATATGTTGAGCAGAAACGACATGATGGATCGAAAACTGGCACTACCTAGAGTCCCGTAAACGTTACGATTTTCTTGGCGGCCTTATCTTTGACATATACGGCAAAATATTCTCTCCCTTCCGTCGGTTACTTCAACAAAGACCCATGGCCATGTATCAACCCACTCATTTTTCCATCTTTTCGGAGCATCTACAATCACCTTCACTTCCCTGTTTTCTTCTTCAGCTACATTTTCCTCCTCTAAATCAGCCGCTACATTTCCCCCCTCCAAATCAGCCGCTACATTTCCCCCTTCCAAAATATCATTCACAGCTACTACATTTTCCCCGTCAACTATTACACCTTCATTATTCTCTAACCTAGCACTGCCACATCTTCTTCCCGAACATGATAAGAAATATATAGCAAGCGTTCAGCATCCGAGAGAGCATTATCGGGAATATAATCGAAATCGTTAGGAATATGGTTAGGGGAGTTCATACTTTGGGGGGACCTTCGATTTTGAGCAGTTGGTCTCCTGATTGAGAGCTTACCCATGGCTGCCGTGAGTGTGAAAGAAAAAGAAATCAATTTTTTCAAAACACATACAGTAAATAACAAATATAAACTTACGTTATTCTTCCTCATCTGTTGGTTCCGCATTCCTTCGATCGACTAGATTGCCTTCATCATTTGTTGAGCAGCTTCTATATGTTGAGCAGAGACGACATGATTTCTCAAACTAATGGATCGGAAACTGGCACTACCTAGAGTCCCGTAAACGTTACGATTTTCTTGGCGGCCTTATCTTTGACATATACGGCAAAATATTATCTCCTTCCGTCGGTTACTTCAACAAAGGCCCATGGCCATGTATCACCCCACTCATTTTTCCATCTTTTCGGAGCATCTACAATCACCTTCACTTCTCTGTTTTCTTTTTCAGCTACATTTTCCTCCTCCAAATCAGCCGCTACATTTTCCCCCTCCAAACCAGCCGCTACATTTCCCCCCTCCAAAATATCATTCGCAGCTACTACATTTTCCCCGTCAACTATTACACCTTAATTATTCTCTAACCTAGCTACTGCCACATCTTCTTCCCGAACAGGATAAGAAACATATAGCAAGCGTTCAGCATCCGAGAGAGCATTATCGGGAATATAATCGAAATCGTTAGGAATATGGTTAGGGGAGTTCATACTTTGGGGGGACCTTCGATTTTGAGCAGTTGGTCTCCTGATTGGGAGCTTACCCATGGCTGCCGTGAGTGTGAAAGAAAGAGAAAATGTGAGAGAAAGTGGATATTTTGTGAAAAGTGCAACCGGCTCCTTTTTGTGATGAAACCGACTACTGGCTTGAGTCACAAGATTGACTATCTAAGACTTTGTTCTTTTCCTTTTTTTTTTTAACTCAAGTTACCGACTCCATGGGTTTCCCTGTTTAGTCTCACAATTTTTTCTTTTTCCTTATATTTATCCGTTTCACTTTAAAGGCTTGATTTGCATTTGTTAAACCCCAAATGAATTCCCATTAATTTTTAGTATTTTCTTCATACTGTGGAGATTTAGACTGTGGATTATATATTTTCGGAATTTAATTTGGTCACTTGATAATGCAACCAAACGGCCCCTTAATTTATGTATTGTGATCGTATTTCATCTCAAATTTATAGGAAAAAGGATGACTAGTTGTTTATAAGTATTATCGTTAAAGAATTTGTTTTATGAAAAGTTTTGGGTTTTATGTTTGTTTGGCTTGACTTAATCTCATAACGTAGCTTTACAGAAAAATCTTCAATTCGGAAGTTGGAATGAAAATCAAATTATGCTACTCGATACTTAACTTGAACTCGTTCGAATTCAGTTCGTCATATATATGCTTATCAAATAATGTTGAACAATATTTTTTATTTGAATTTTTTTTGATAAAATACACTTGTTCGAGCTCGGTTTATTAGTTAAGCAATTAACCAATTTCAAGCTCGATACAAAATTCAAATCAAATTTGAACTAGATATCGTTAAAAATTACTCGATTCGTGTTCTATTTGAAAGAAGGTCTCAAACTTAAATGAATACTAATATTCTTAGTTAAATTAGTGCATAAAGGAAACTAGTATAGAAAAGGAATAAAATAACTTCATCTCATACACGCGTTCAGTTATTTGGTGAAGGGTGACATTGATCTAATTGTACCGACTTTAATTCAACATGGAGGAAACCTACTTTGGCTGTGTTCGCTTGGCAAGATTAGGTCCAAATTGCAGGAATCAGGCCACTTAATTGTGGGCCATTTTCTGTTCGTTTGTCCCGACAAAAATGTGGGCAGCCCGTGTTTATCGGGTCTTTGTGTGGGCCATCCCCATTTATTGGGCTGATTACAATATGTCCTTCCCCCTGAAATTATATTATGCAGCCCAATTAACAGTTGGACTGACTTAATTATTGGCCAAAACTTGCAATTGGCCCAATTATTGTATTGCCAAGCGAACACAGCCTTTGTATATAAATTTATTCAACGTAATTAACCAATTTAATTTCCTATTACGCCTTCTTAGCTTTTTATTTTTATTTTTTTTGGGAACAATTCTTAGTTAACTATTAAAAAGTTTAAGTTTAGCAATATCGTCATGCTTTACTCTCACAATTGCAACCTGACTCCACTTTCTCTGTCATAGGTAAACTACAGCCTGTACTACACATTTCACACTCATTTCCTTTTGTGTGATAAAACCATTATGCTTTTCCTAGTATTTTTTTTTTTTTTTAAGGCTCAAGTTTCAGAATTCCCATTAATGCATTTGTTTTTATTTGTTCAGACAACTGAAAGACTGTGGAGATTAAAAAAGAATAATGAAAAAGAAAGAAAACTAAATAAGTAGTACTTGCATACATTTATATGAATTGTTATGTTTCAGAATCTGGTCACAAAATAATGTCAACCAAACGGCCCTTAAATTTATGTGTATATAGCCAAATATTGTTATTTCAGGATCCCTAGATTCACAATGGAATGATTTTATTGTGATCGTAATTCATCTCAAATTTATACTAAAAAAGATGACTATAGTTGTTTATAAGTATCATTAATTTTTTTATGAACTTGTTGGCTTAAAATCTTTCAATTTGGAGTTCGCTAGCTGAAAATCGAATTAACTGAGATATTCAATACTCGACTCAAGTTTGTCGTCATACTTATTAAAAAAACTTGAACAATACTTTTCATTTGAAATTAATTGATAAAGTACACTTGTTAATTCGGCTCATTAATTAAGCAACCCAAGATCAAATACAATTTCAAACTCGATACAAAATTCAAATCAAGCTTACACCCCTATTTGAAAGGTGGTCTCAAAGTTAAATCACAATATTTTTATGAATAATCTTTTGTGACAAAAGAATGGTCAGTCCCAAAACCATTTTCTGGTAATATTCCTAGTATAATTAGTGCATAAAGAGAACTAGTCTAGAAAAAGAATAAAATGTTAAAGTTACAACACCATCTAGCATATGGTCTTTATTTGACTAAGTCCATCATTTGTTTTATTTAGCTTATTGTTAAATTAAATGTTAAAGTTAATTTCCTGTTTATTAGGAGTTTGTTAGGGACCTGTTAGTGGATAAATCAGAAGCAGAAAAATAGGGAATGTAGTTTTGTTTACGTTGACTATGTATGCCTACATAAGGCAGCTCCTTTTATTATCTATCATGTGAATTATCCCTAGCAGTTTTTTTACTTCATATTTTTTGTGCTATCTTTCATTAAGTGCATCCATTTTTATTCAACAATCTGGCATCAGAGCCAGGTGTTTGTGGACTTCATATTTGGTGAGCATTTTCTGTTGTCAAGATGGGTGATCTTCAAGTCATTGGCGGAATTAAAAAGCTCAACAACAACAACTACAATGTTTGGTCTACATGTATGATGTCTTATATGCAAGGTCAAGACTTGTGGGAGGTTGTAAACGGAAGTGAAGTTACACAACCAGCGGTTGAGGATGCGAGTGGCACTCAGCGAAAATGGAAGATAAAAGCGGGTAAAGCGATGTTTGCTTTGAAGACAACAATCGAAGAAGAAGTGCTAGAGTACATCCGGGATGCCAAAACTCCCAAAGATGCTTGGGAAACGTTCGCCAAGCTGTTCTCAAAGAAGAATGACACGAGACTCCAACTACTAGAAAGCGAGTTATTGTCAGTAGCACAACACGACATGACGGTCGCGCAGTACTTTCACAAGGTGAAATCCTTATGCCGAGAAATTTCTCAATTGGATCCGGAAGCTCCAATTGCTGAAACCAGGATGAAGAGGATAATCATCCATGGTTTGAGACCAGAATTTAGAGGCTTTGTTGCTGCATTACAGGGATGGCAAAATCAGCCATCACTTATCGAATTCGAGAATTTGCTTGTTGGTCAAGAAGCATTGGCTAAGCAAATGGGTGGAGTTTCGCTAAAAGGTGAAGAGGAAGCTCTCTACGCCAATAAAAACAGAGGAAACTTCAAGCAACATGCTGCTGGTGAGTTTAAAAAGAATGACAATAAGGCAAAGAGTCATATCGGTGAAGGAAACGATCGTTCAGGGGGAGTTTCGAGGAATCAGGGCAGCGGCAAAAAGTTTGAAGGGAAGTGCTACACTTGCGGGAAGAAGGGTCACATGGCGAAAGTTTGTCAATCAAAGAAAAAGTCGATCGAGAGTAATGTTGCCGCCTCCAAAAGCGAAGATGAATGGGATGTTGAAGCATTATTTGTTGCAGAAGAGGAGAAGTTAGCTCTTGTAGCAGCAACACCTGAACAACTTGATTATGAGAAGGATTGGATCATTGACTCGGGATGCTCAAATCATATGACGGGTGACAAAGATAAGTTGCAAAAAATTTCAGCGTACAAAGGGAGCCGAGTGGTGGTGACAGCCAACAACTCAAAGTTACCGATAGCTCACATTGGTAATACGGTAGTTTCTCCTCATTATAGTGCTAATGAGATGCTGCTCCAAAATGTCTATCACGTCCCAGGCATGAAGAAAAACCTTCTTTCAGTTGCACAATTAACATCTTCAGGCCATTTTGTCCTATTTGGTCCTCAAGATGTGAAGGTGTATCGCAACCTTGAGATTAGAGAAGAGCCGCTGATGAAGGGACAGAGATTAGAGTCCCTTTATGTGTTGTCTGCAGAGACTGCATATGTAGACAAAGCAAGGAAGAACGAGACAACAGACTTATGGCACATGCGTTTGAGTCACGTTAGCTATTCTAAGCTAAAGGTGATGATGAAAAAGTCGATGCTAAAGGGACTCCCTGACCTTGAAGTAAGAACCGATACAATTTGTGCAGGGTGTCAATACGGGAAAGCACATCAATTGCCATATGAAGAGTCCAAATTTAAAGCAAAGGAACCATTAGAGTTAATTCATTCGGATGTTTTTGGACCTATTAAGCAAGCTTCCATCGGTGGGATGAAGTATATGGTAACTTTTATCGATGACTTTTCAAGATATGTGTGGGTTTATTTTTTGAAGGAAAAATCTGAGACTTTCTCAAAGTTCAAAGAATTCAGAGAGATCGTGAATCTGAAATTGGTAAGAAAATCCGCTGCCTACGCACTGATAACGGGGGAGAGTATATTTCAGCGAAGTTTTCTGATTTTCTTCGAGAGTGCCGAGTACGCCATCAATTCACATGCTCCTACACTCCGCAGCAAAACGGTATAGCAGAAAGAAAGAATAGACATTTGGCAGAAATTTGTCGAAGCATGCTTCATGCAAAGAATGTTCAGGGACGATTTTGGGCAGAAGCAATGAGAACTGCTGCTTTTGTGATCAATAGGCTTCCTCAACAAAGGTTAAGTTTTCTTTCACCCTTTGAAAAATTATGGAATATGAAACCTACGGTTGGTTACTTTCGAGTTTTTGGGTGTGTTTGCTATGTGTTTGTACCTAATCATTTACGTAGCAAGATTGAAAAGAAAGCTGTTAGGTGTATATTTGTTGGATATGACAGTCAAAGAAAAGGGTGGAAATGTTGTGATCCTACAACAGGGAAGTGCTACACTTCACGAAATGTGGTGTTTGATGAAACATCTTCATGGTGGTCCTCTGAAAAAGAAATACTACCAGATTCAGACATTATTAAAGATGATGTGCGTTCTGTTCAAATTCAGTTGAGTTCAAGTAAAGCTGAAAATGTAGATGATGGTTATGTTGAAGAAGACATAGCTCAAAGTCCTTGGCAAACTGGTGTGTATGAACGACCAAGCGAAGAAGGTCAATCTAGTCAAGAAGTAACACCAATTTCACATAGAAGATCAACAAGAACTAGAAAGCCCAATCCCAAATATGCCAACGCTGCCATAGTAGAAGAAGTAGATGCAAAAGAACCGGAGACATTTGAGGAAGCATCTCAGAATTTGGAGTGGAGTAAAGCTATGGAGGAGGAAATTGCTGCATTAGAACGCAATCAAACTTGGGAACTCGTGCCAAAGCCAAGAGATGTGAACTCCATTTCTTGCAAATGGGTTTATAAGATAAAGCGTCGCACAGATGGATCAATTGAGAGGTACAAGGCTCGTTTGGTAGCTCGAGGGTTCTCTCAACAATATGGACTGGACTATGATGAGACGTTTAGTTCAGTTGCAAAGCTTACAACTGTACGAGTTTTACTTGCACTTGCAGCGAACAAAGATTGGAACTTGTGGCAAATGGATGTGAAAAATGCATTCTTGCAAGGTGAGTTAGATCGGGAAATTTACATGAATCAACCTATGGGTTTTCAAAGTCAAGATCATCCTGAATATGTGTGTAAGCTAAGAAAGGCGCTTTATGGATTAAAGCAAGCACCGAGGGCTTGGTATGGTAAGATTGCTGAATTTTTAACTCATAGTGGTTATTCTGTGACACCAGCAGATTCTAGTCTGTTTGTGAAAACTAATGAAGGGAAACTAGCTATTGTGCTAGTGTATGTGGATGATTTGATTATTACAGGAGATTTTGAAGAAGAAGTTCTCCGAACAAGGGAGAATTTGTCAGTTCGTTTTCAAATGAAAGAACTTGGACAACTCAAGCACTTTCTTGGACTAGAGGTTGATCGTACTCGAGAAAGTATATTTCTCCATCAACAAAAAGATGCTAGAGATTTGCTGATTAAGTTTGGAATGCTTAATTGCAAGCCAATTTCGACGCCAATTGAGCCAAATGCCAAACTATGTGCTCTTGAAGGGAAAGATTTGGAATATGCAACAATGTATCGACAATTGGTGGGTAGTCTGATTTACTTAACTATAACCAGACCCGATATTTCTTATGCAGTTGGTGTGATGAGTCGGTTCATGCAAAATCCAAAGAAGCCTCATTTGGAAGCAGTTTGACGAATTCTGAAGTACGTGAAGAGTACAATTAACTATGGCATCTTGTATAAGAAAGGTGGAGATTGCAAGTTAGTGGGTTATTGTGATGCTGATTATGCAGGTGATCGCGATACTCGACGCTCAACTACAGGGTATGTTTTTATGCTTGGATCGGGAGCAATATCTTGGTGCAGCAAAAGGCAGCCAACGGTGTCTTTGTCAACAACGGAATCGGAGTATCGAGCTGCAACAATGGCAGCTCAAGAGAGCACTTGGCTTATGCAATTGATGAAGAACTTACATCAGTCAATAGATTATGCAATTCCTATGTACTGCGATAATCAGTCCGCAATACAGTTGGCAGAAAATCCAGTTTTTCATGCAAGAACTAAACATGTGGAAGTGCACTATCACTTCATTAGAGAGAAAGTTCTTCAAGAGGAAATTAACTTGAAGCACATTGACACAGAGGAACAAGTTGCAGATTTGTTCACAAAAGGCTTGAGTGGTAATAAGTTTGGAAGTTTCTGTCGTCAACTCGGGATGATAGAAATTACAAAAGCTGGTGTTGAGGGGGAGTGTTAAAGTTACAACACCATCTAGCATATGGTCTTTATTTGACTAAGTCCATCATTTGTTTTATTTAGCTTATTGTTAAATTAAATGTTAAAGTTAATTTCCTGTTTATTAGGAGTTTGTTAGGGACCTGTTAGTGGATAAATCAGTAGCAGAAAAATAGGGAATGTAGTTTTGTTTACGTTGACTATGTATGCCTACATAAGGCAGCTCCTTTTATTATCTATCATGTGAATTATCCCTAGCAGTTTTTTTACTTCATATTTTTTGTGCTATCTTTCATTAAGTGCATCCATTTTTATTCAACATAAAATAACTTCATTTCATACATGTGTTCACTTAATTTGTGAAGGGTGGCAATGATCTAATTGTACCGATAGATACTTTAATTCAACGTGGAGGACTGGAGGTAGGGGTGTAAACGAGCCGAGTAGTATCGAACGACACGTTGTTCAAGCTTGGTTTGAATTTTATCGAGCTTGAAATTTTGTGTTTGAGCTTGGTTTGATTTCTTAACGAACCGAGCTCAAACGAGCTTTTATCGAACGAGCTCGAGCCGAGTATCGAGTAGCTTGGTATTTTACATGCGTTTTTTCAATTTTTAGCTTATCGAGTCGAGCTCGAGCCGAGCTTCAAAAGTTATCGAACGAGAAATCTTGTTCAAGCTTGTTTGATTTGTTTGACGAACAGAGCTCAAACGAGCTTTTATCGAACGAGCTCGAGCTCGAGCCGAGTATCGAGTAGCTTGGTTTGATTTTCACTCGAGCCGAGTATCGAGTAGCTTGGTTTGATTTTCAGCCCTAACTGGAGGCAACCTAGTTTTGTATATCTGTACTAAAATTTCAATAACTCGTCATGAAATATCTATTGGGCCATAAGCGTAATCAGTATCCAATATTCCAAAAATGACCCCTTTACTAAAACAATGGATCCAATTTGTTACCAAAGAGAGGCTCAGGCTCCAACTGCCTAAGAAACTAAATAACCGAGCAAAGTTACTAACGTGATATTTTCATGAATCAGATAACAATGAGACAAAATATTCATTTCAGCTCACAGATTAACACTACGACCACTCATTTATCCCGTAACAAGGACGTCAATTTACATGGATATCCCTGGACAAATACAATACATGAGACAAAATATTCATTTCAGCTCACAGATTAACACTACGACCACTCATTTATCCCGTAACAAGGACGTCAACTTACATGGATATCCCTGGAGAAATACAATACAAATAATCGAAACTAGTTCATAAGTATATCCATGCTCAAATACAATACAATAAATGGGAGGAACTAGCTCTTAACCCAGCAATCACCCGAAAGGACCCAAACAATTCATAGGCAAATATGAGATATCAAATAAAAAACAGATGCGTTATCTCAGTGTAATCACATAATGATTCAAATACATGATCAACAAAACAATGTCAATTTGCACATTTGATCTGTCACATTGTCCCAAATTTTTTAGTCAAAAGTATTTTATTTCAGAAGAACATTCATAAATAAAATACTCCCTCCATCCCATTATTTTTACTCCATTAGCTACAGTACCCAGTCAAGCTTTTCAATCTTTTAAATGACTTATCATGTTAAATTATTTACATTTGTGGTGTATTAAACCTTTTAAATATTCATATATATGATGTTATATGATATTATCAACTTATTAGTGAAATATATTAATTAAAATATTTATTATAATTTTTATAAATTTAGTCAAGCTGACTGATCAACTGTACCAAGGGATAATATAATTGGGACGGGGAAGTATTAACCAGAGATAAAGAGTAAAAAGTGTCAAAAACCGCATCACATTATTAATATCTTGCAATAGCTAGGTTGGAACTCTGTCACCAATTTCTCTTATCACGTCTCATGCATAAAAAGCTTCATCATTCACAGCTCATTTCATTTATGAAAGGCTGATCCGCTCCTCTAATATATCGTAAGATCAAATCCACTAAACTACCTTTTTGAAACTTAATCAAAGTGTACAATAGTCTCAAGCTAAATAATACCAAGAAATTGATCAAATCCGCATGTAAGTACTTTTTTGTGCTTATAATATAATTTGAAGTTTGTTTATGGTATTTTGTTTTACTTAGTCTAAAGTTAGGAGATTACACTTATCCGTACTAGCTACTAAAAACGAAACGATATTTTTGAAATAATTTATTAATTATAACCACTCAAAAAGTCGTTATTTTTACTATGATTTCACTATCGTTATATAGTGATTCGAAACATTCACTATGACTCATTGCCATTGTGAAAACATTCACAACGGTATAATTTGTCGAACTCGTGTATTCACACTCACTCTTGTGACAAACATGCATTCAAATATGTAAAAGTTAAAACCGGTTCATATATATATAGTGTTTTCACTGCCATTTTGTATCCTTAACTAGGCTTAAATTATTTTCGTTCAAGTTCATTGCAAAATCGACCCACAACGTTATATGGTGTTTTTCGATATTGTTTTGTACCGCTGATTAGGCCCAAATTCTTGTAGTGATAGTGAATCATTTTACGAGATTACTTATTTCTTTTAAGGATTGATTACTTTCTTTAATATAATATTTGTAGTTTATACCTTGCTTAAGGACTTGGATTCGATATTACATCTTTTAGATATATTAATAAAATTATCAAAATAACACGGGTAAATGCAAAATACTCCCTGTGTTATGCTAAACCTGCAAGAAATTACCATGTAAAATTTTTATTGCGCCAAACTTCCTCGTGTTTTCAAAAATCCTGCAAAAAGCATCCAATTTGTAAAAAATAGGTCGTTTTGGATCGACATATTTCAAGAAACCATTTCTAAAATACTTCAAGTTGGTCCCTACAACTTCACGTGATATATTTTAAAAATTATTTATTGAAATATGTCGATCCAAAACGACCTATTTTTTGCAGAGATTTTGAAAACACAATGAAATTTGGCGCAATAAAAATTTTACAGGGTAGTTTCTTGCAGGTTTAGCACAATACAGGGGAGTATCTTGCATTTTCCCCTAATAACACACTTGTATATATGACTTCACATAGTTGATTTTGATATGCACATATTATGCATATTTATTGTTGTGATCAAAGTTTAAGTTCTTTTACAACCTACGAAATAAAACAATTCATTTCATATTTCTATGTCCACATTTTGAAAAAGTTCTCTTTCATTTTATAGACAAATAGCCTATTTGTACAAAGTGATAGATAATTAAATAAGCAATATATCGGGGCAAGCAATAATTGTTGAGGGATAAAGTGTGTAAGAACAATACTTGGAGGGGGCAAGCAATAAATTGTTCGGGGGATAAAGAGTGTAAGAACAATACTTGGAGGGGGCAAACAAAATTTACCCTGAACTTTTTAGACAAAAAGAGGGTTAAAAATATAGGCTGTGTTTGGATGTATTTTGGGCCATGCCTTTCATTTTCTCATTGGATCAAACATTTTTTGGTTCATTTTTCAGCCTGTTTGGTTCAATTTTCAGCAGCCCAAACTTTTGGGCCCAATTCTCAAGACTACATAATTATTATTTTATATCCATTCAATTATCTTCAAATCATTTCACCATAAAATAATATATTTTTAATCATTACTTTAATTATTACACAATATAATATTAATTATTTCAATTTAACATGATATGACATGACATCTATCAACTAATTATTACCTTCAAACTCCAACATCCAAAATACATCCAAACCATAACTCACAATTTTCAACCCAACTACTCCTTTAATTAATATTATCTTACATACAAAAGATTACGACCAAAATACATCCAAGTCTATTTTCAGTTGTTTCGCACAACTTTCAAAAAGAATCTTCAAAACTCCCTACCAAAATAATGTTCATCCAAAGTGGGTGAAACTGAACCAAAATACATCTAAACAGGGTATATATCTAGAATTAAGCATTTCAGACTCAAAAGACTTCTATTTTCACATAAAATACCTTTAATCCAACAATTCTCATCCATTTTCACACATGAATATTGCAGAGTAACTCCACATAGTGACTGATAGTGGAACATGTCAATCAAATTTTATGGCATATATTAGATAACGTAGACTTAAAAAATGCAGAAAATATAGATAATAATGCACACGAGTATATAGTTAAATAACCTTTTCTCAAGCTTAGGGCGAGAACAGTGTCATTTTCTAGAGAACATGCATCATTTTCTTTTTATCTTTTCTTAAAACCAATTAATGATAATGAAGAATGTACCTTTTGATCTGCCAGGAACTTTGAATCATCTAATATTTCCTGATCTTGGCTCAGCTAACGTTGATTTAAAGAGAATATTAATGCTCAAAGCAGGCAAAGCCGTTTAGCATCTTTCGAGCTGAAGCAAAAATTCATCATTTTTTATTGCATAGTAAGGCTGAATACTAAACATCAAAAGAGAGTTACATCTATAATCGGATAAACAATAAGAAATAATTCCATCATAAAACAAACAAGTTTACAGAAACAGAAGCAAACAAAAAACAAAAATAAAAGGGTTCAAAAGAATATGAACAGATTGCCTACAGAAAAAACATATAATAACTTCAGCTTAATCGTAGTAGCATACTTTTATATGATTAAATAGCCGCAAACATAACCTACATAAGTGATCGTCAGATTGGCTGAATTTCTTGATTATTCACGCCTCCTCAAAGTAATCTATTTAGTATTGCAGTTCAGTAGCAAAACATAAGAGATACTTCAATTGCTAGAATAAAGAAATTTATACCTCAACTGATAGAAAATAAGTAGTTAATCGACTAGATTATTCAGTAAAGGTAATTTCAGAATCTTAAGCAGGTATTCATCTAAGCATAGGGAGCATTTATGCGTATGATTAGTCATTGGTTTAAACTA
Organism: Penstemon davidsonii; assembly: GCA_034814905.1. Taxonomy (NCBI): domain Eukaryota; kingdom Viridiplantae; phylum Streptophyta; class Magnoliopsida; order Lamiales; family Plantaginaceae; genus Penstemon; species Penstemon davidsonii. Next base: position 29,231,908 of record JAYDYQ010002533.1, on the reverse strand, counting down.
AAGAAGCCACAAAGCAAAGCTAGATAGTAAAAGCGAAATTGCAAGTATTATCGAGAAATGGACATCTCAAGGAGGCTGGAAATTCAAAAGGCCTAAACAGCTAGCTACATATTTGGCTTGAGGTGATTGTAGTAGCTCAATTCTTGATGCAACTTTGTCAAGATTTATAAATATCATAGACATGGTAAAACAATAAAATATTAGGAGCTTTTAACGTAGATAATTCAGTTGGACATTTAGATGCATCTTATAACAAGTTTCTGAAATACATCTCAATACCAACCTGCAATTTTTCAATCTCAGCAAACTGCTCTTCTCATTCACACCGTCAAACCTGAACAAGTAGCGAAAGATAAGAATACTTTCACACAATCTTCTAACTGCTAAACATATTCATTTAGAGCCCTTGAAACTTCAATCAATTAGTACATTTTAGTATAAAAAATAGAAAGCTACTTTTCCCCCTTTTTCCTTATAATTTTGAAATGGTACGGAAATTGGACCCAGCCCCTTCACAGTTTGTAAGGGGAGAATGACCATGGTTACTGAAAGTGTATCCTGGCTGCTAAAAAATCTCTGCAAGTATAAACTTAAAATAAACGATGGAGAGTTACCTCAGTGACCACTTCAGATGTATCTGGTCTTCAATGTGATCGCGCTCATTCCCCATTATTTGAAGTTGCTACAGAGAATCAAGCATAATTCTCAGAACTCATTATTAGCAAACCAAGACCAGGAGAATTGGTCATAAAGCACTAATAGAATCATGAAAGGTTAAACATAAAATAACATATTGAAATTGTTATACACTGATGTAGCAGGTAATTTAAGACAATGAATAGTTCAAAGTTCCCCTAGAGGTTGGAGGCATAACTATTTCATCTCGAGAGAAGGATGGACAGACGGAAAACACATTCCAACATGTGAAGTAACTACTTAATAAAGAATAATAAGACATTTCCAGCATCCAAATATCATTTGGAGATACAAATTTTCCATCTATCTTGTCTGCAATGACTTATTTCTATATTGCTCTAACATTTTCTTCCAGGTCAACATGTCTATTAAGAGTTTTACACACTAAAATGAAAAAAGAAAAGAAGACCTTTTACTGGCACTTCATCAACCTGAAACTTCTTATCAATCCCCCAAAATAAGAACATTCATGTACAAGTTAAATAGCATTATTCAGATAAAATTACTTTGATAAAGATAGACCTGTCTTAATTGTTCTCCAGCCTATCAAACAATTGTACAGGCTTGAACCTTTTAAAAAGGCAGTATGGTTGCTTAATTGATCTATCTCCATCCACAACTTAATGTCTAGGTTTAGATGATCCAAATGTCAAAAAGTAGCTAATAATTTCTGTCTATCATAACAAATTTACAAAAGAAAAATGAATAATTTGACATAGTAAGTACTCGGTTGTATAGCAATAATTTAGAGCTTCAAAACTCAGAAAAGTATTAATTCCATAGAAAATCACGAGCAAAAATTTAGAGAAAACATAGAAACGACCTAATCAATCATAACAAAGAACTTCGAGAATGAAAATATACGATGAAGGAAGAGAGAGCGAGAGAAACAGAGAGAGAGAGAGAGAGAGAGAGAGAGAGAGAACGCGTACCCGGCATAGAGAGAATCGCCGAAATGGTTGAGCTTAAATTGTTGAGGGTTCGAATCCGAAATTGTTGAGAGATCGAATCCGAAATTGTAATGATGAATATTTTAATTTGGGGAAGAAATGGATTCCCCAAAAAAACTCTTTATAATTTTTATATTTTATAATTGTAATTGTTCTATTTTATAATTGTTCTAATAAAGGCTTTATTTAGATATACATTTTATGAATATTTTTTCTACAGCTTAGCTACTTGGCTTCTAATGAATGATTAAAGAGTTAAAATTAGAAAAACTAACTATCAATCACTTTGATGTATTAGCTAATACGTTAGTTAGGTCCTTAACTTATTGTAATGTGGACTATGGATATCATCTTTATGCTTGCTTGTAGTACAAACAAGCAACAGTGAAATTTTATTTATTAATTTTATGATTGTGAAACCTTAACCACCTGTTATTATTTGTTTAAGATGGATGCACAGAACCAGTCATCATTGTCAACGGTAAACACTATCCTATTTAAATGACTCCAATTCTCCTCATTAAACTATAAAAATGATCATTATGATAGCAAATTTCCCTTACCTCATGCCCCTGTTCATATTGCCAAAAAATGTAGGTTTAATGGTAGATGCACAGGACCTAGTTACTACAATATCAAAATTCTCTAACATAAGATGAATACAATATATGAACCAAAGATCGAATTTTTTTCCTATATAGGCTTTTACACAAAAGTATTTTCCAATATGACTCAAACTGAAAAGTATTTCCCTAAATGTACCTTTTGTGATAAATCGCAGTTGGCAACTGCGATTTTTCAAAAAGAATCGCAGTTGCCAACTGCGATTTATCAGTTTTTACAAAAAAAAAAAAAAAAAAAAAAATTACTGATAAATCGCAGTTAGTAACTGCGATTTATCAGTAATTTTTTTTTTTTTTTGAAATTTATTGTATTTTTACTGCTAATTTACAATAATATGTGCAATTGTTTGAAACTAAATATTTTTGACATTGGAATCGAGATATATTTTATACTATGAGACATCACAAGTATATTGCAAAATACCATGTTAAATAGGAGAGAAATGTTGTAGGTTAAGTCATTGTAACTATACTTTTTCATAATTAATGTCAACTGAGTCAGGTTACATATAAACTATTATCATAAGTTCATTGCAGTATACTAGTTTACATGTTCTCGCCTTCACAATAACTTATTTGATTCCTTAAACATATATTAAGATTGTGTTGGAAATCAGAACGGATCAAATAGTGAGATAAGTACATAAATTTACAAAGGCACTTGATTGATTACAAATGGTTGTCTGAGAGGCAAAACGTTGTTGGTGATGAATAAAAAAAAAATTATGATAATTTACCTACTCCACTCATGCATCTGTAGTTTATCATATATATAAAGATTCCTTAATTTGGTTTGGAAGTCAAAGACATCTGCAAAAAGATAGAATGAAAGTGTAATTAGCAGTCAAAATACAATAAATTCTAAAATATATATATATATATATAAACATTTTCTCGATTCCAATGTCAAAAATATTTAGTTTCAAACAATTGCACATAGTATTGTAAATTAGCAGTAAAAAAAAAAAAAAATTACTGATAAATCGCAGTTAGTACCTGCGATTTATCACAAAAGGTACATTTAGGGAAATACTTTTCAGTTTGAGTCATATTGGGAAATACTTTTGTCTAGAAGGTTATATTGGAAAAAAATTCCCAAAGATCTCATTCATGTACTCATCATATATAATACGCCTATCTGTTCTAGAAAACTACTTTGTCTTCCTTTTATAAGAAAAAAAGATAGGTTTTCCTATATTATCATACCACCAAAGAAAAAAAGATAGGTTCTCCTATATTATCATTGTTGGTGAATCCTAATCATATCAAGGCATCTAATAGTTCAATACTATCTTTTTTTTGGCAAAATTGCAAAAAAGTCTCAAATTAATTAGTGATTTTGATTTTTCGTCTCAAGCTATATCACTTAGCCAAATTAGCCCCGTAATTATATATTCTCTTGGAATATCGTCCCACTTGCCACATGGATGCTTACATGTCATGACGTGGCAAATTTTAGCATAAACAATTATATAAGATTGCAGAATTCGTCCCAAACTAATTACAAATTTTGATTTTTCGTCCCAAACTATATCAACACGCCGACTTCCGTCCCGTAATTGAAATGACATGGGAAAAAAGAATTCGTTCCAAACTAATTATAAATATTTATTATTTATTAATACAAAAAAAAATGCACAATTTTTTCAGGATGAACTGAGATAGGATTTTTTTCTCAAAAGCGCAAGAAATTTCAAAAATCTATACTATTTTTCTCTTAAAAAAAAGTTAATGGCAATTTACTTTCATGTGATATTCATAACGTTCAATTTACCTCCATGTGTTATGATAATGTGGCAGTTTACCCCCTGTGTTGTGATAAATGTGACAATTTACCTCATGTATTATAATAAATGTAGCAATTTACGCCCTATATTATAAAACACTTTGTATGCCCACTTCAATTTACCCCCTATATTATAAAATTTTCACAGAGGGGGTAAATTGCTCCTTTTCAAATTACAGGGGCTAAATTGAACATTATGAATATCACAGGGAATAAATTGTCATTAGTCCCTTAAAAAAGTAAAAGATGAATCGTCATTTCATTAAATTAAAAATTTAATAATGGACTAAATTCATGCAAAATGACAAATTGTGAGATGAAATTCGGCGAATTAATATAGTTTGGGACAAAAAATCAAAATTTGTAATTAGTTTGGGACGAATTCTGCAATCTTGAATAGTTTTTCATGCTAAAATTTGCCACTTCAGCAGCCATGTGGCAAGTGGGACGATATTCCAAAAGAATATAAACTTACGGGACGAATTTGACTAAGTGATATAGTTTGGGACGAAAATCCAAAATTACTGATTAGTTTGGAACGTTTTCTGCAATTTTGCCATTTTTTTTTTTTTTGTAGGTTTTAGTGAATGGTTTGATTAATTAAGTTCGAATAGGACTTGTTTGCAGTAGCTTTTCCAAGTGAAGCAATTTGGACGTATTTGGTATTGGGATGCTCAAAGCTAAAAGTAGGTTTGGGGGATGCTTTTACCTAATGCCACTTTCGTAAATAGTTAGAAACTGTTTTTTTTTTTTTTTTTTTTTTTTTTTTTTGTTAACTCAGGTTGAGTCCTGGACCACTCATCACTGGCCTCTCAGCAATGTGCGGAAGTAAATCGCGGGATGTGCCCGAGTTGGTCAGGGTTTGTTCACTCTTTATACTCCTGGCCCCCAAGGGAGCCTACTACCATGGAACTGTTTTCTTTTTTACAACTTTAGTTATTTGACACAAGTCGCAAATGAAACTTCTGTTTTATCGTAAGTGATTGCAAACAAGTCCTAAGTTTTTTTCCTCTAGCAGAAGCTAAAACAATCATGCCAAACATAAACATAGCTTTCTAAAAGTTTTATAAACAAGCTAATATAACATTATGATTCGGGAACTTATAGTTGTAAATTGTAATAATTATTGTTTAAATATGTTTTTTGGCTCATGTAGATGATTTGTGTGGCATTTAAAAATCACAATTCTCATTGGTGAAGTTTATACTAACCTTTGGAATCCAAGATCCAGATGAATCTCGAGCAGAGGATGAGAATGAAAATGGCAAAGACGATTAGGCTACGGAGAAAGAGGCTTGTTAGGAAACGTCATTTGAGGAAGAAGGGGCGATGGTCGCCTTCAAAGATGAAGACGAACATAATGTCTAAACTTTACCTCTAGATATTTTTGCAGGTTTACATTCCTTACTGTTTTATTTCACTTCATTTTGTGACATCAGAATTAATGTTTTCAGAGTATGTATTTATAATTGAAGGGATGTGTTTTCTTTAGTAATTAGAATGTTTAGATGTAATTTTGGTACAAGGAGCACTGAATTGCCAATTTTCTTTCTTTTTTCTGTTAAAGAAGGGTGAAGGTCCATCAATTGTTCACTTTTTGCATCTTTTGACAATAATGTTATCAAGATAACATCAAAGTCCAAAATGGTGGGTGCTAATAGTGGACTTGTCCCAATTTAAACCATTAATTAAAGATAATGATACATAAAAACTATTTAAAACAAGGAATGTCCACTTCAATAATCTTCTCTATTGGAGGGTTGATATCTGTTGACTTCAATCATTTACTACCAAAATCAATAATGGATAAAAACATTTCTTCAATAATATTATAATCAAACTACAATTTGAAGTACATAATCCTTGGTAATTCCTTTTTTCCTTTTTTTTTTCGGACAATTAGATTCTTGTAAATCTAAGAAACCAATACAAGACTACTCCAACACTATGTAAAGAGAATGCATATCTTCTGTACATTTAAGCTATATTTGGTTCTCAAATTATAGCATGCATACCAGTTGTTATCATTTTACTCACTGTAAACCAAGAACCAAATATAGCCTTAGGTTGCAGATTAGTAAGAAATTAGGCCCTACATTTCCTTCGATTTTGAAAGTAATTCCTCTATGACCTAAATAAGCCCTCTGATCAAACCAACATGTCACCCCTTAGAATATTGTGTTTACAAAGAGGACAAGTTGCGTTTATACGAAGCCATTTAGCTATGCATTCATGGTGGAAATGATGTTTGCAGGGTAACGTTGTCAATTCAGTTCCATCCATGTACTTGTAAAGACAAATGCAACATTCCTACACGGTAAAAAAAAGTCATAAAGCAATTAGATTCCATTACAAATAACTAAAGAAGATATCTTCTAACTCGTAGAAGTAATGAGAGAGGTTATAGATACGACACTTACAGAATCCTCTGGTTGAAGAAAAAACTCAGCTTTGGAATTAACTTCTTGTTTCTTGTCATTTTCAAATGACCTTAAGGCATTTTGGTGCCGATATATATACTTTGGAAGAGATTTGATATCGTTTTCAGAAGCTCCTTCTTGAATAGTCATTGCATAGGCAACGGTTGCTAGGATTGGAAAGCAGCAGAACAGTACAAAGAAAACTACGCATGCCATTGCAATGCAGAAGATCATAAAAAACACATCAAAAGCTAAAAAGACCACCGATAACCTGCAGTTTAGAGAATCCATTTTCAGAGTTAGCATCAAGAGAGAGAGAGAGAGAGAGAGAGAGAGAGAGGGAGGGAGGGAGGGTTCAGTAAAAAACAAAATACCAGTAAAGGCGAGGAGAATCTTGAAGTAGCGCTTGTCCTCCTATTACTATCCAATAAAATCCAAAAACCCACCAAATCGATGAAATGATAGTGTTAATGGACTCCAACTTCTTGATGATGCTGAAAATAATATGAGAAAGAAAAAACAACATGATGCTCATGTTAAATTGGGCCTCATGAGAACAAATAAGGACTTAAGGGCCAACTTTGGATATATCTATAGCTCTATCCAATTTGTTATCTAACACAATAACATAAGTTCGATATTGAATAGTATTTATACTCGGTTAAATCCAGTTTCTTTATCTGCACACACACATCGTAAATGAAATACTATGAGACTTCAAATTTTAGGGAAAGAAATCTATGTTATATTCTTCATCAGAATATAATCACAACACAAAAGTAACAAACTCAGCAGTTCAAATTTAAACAAGCAATGTCACTAAATCTACCAAAAAATACACTCAAATTGAACTACTAATCATCAAACCAATAAATATGATATTAATAGGCCTCCAAGCTATTCTTTTCTTCAAATATTAAAAACCCAATCATATAAATATCAATAGATTTAACAAGAAGTCAACACTTAAATCTCATCTCTGTCATTTTCTGCACTTATAAACAAAATAAACACCAGAACTAATACAAAACTATTCAAAACAAACCAAGCTGTCATTATCAATTTATCATCACAAATCCAATAATTAAACCAAAACTAAAACTACCTGTTGTGACATAGAGAAGAAATCATGAATACCCCACGAAACCGAAGAAATCGAACACCACCAGTACCATCAACAAGATCCCATCTTTGATACTCAGCCAAAACAAATCCCACATGGAGAAAGCACTGCAAAGCATACCCACAAATCCAACACCTCAAAGGGGTTGAGGGCTTTTCATGAATTGATGTCAATAGCACAAAAACAGACACCAAAACAAATGAAATGTTCCATATTATGTCAAGAAACAAAAAGGGTCTTGCGTAGTTACAATTTCTTCCCAGTGGAGCTGCTGACTCATCATCGTTGTCGTCGTCGTCGTCATCGCTGCTGTAATTTTGTGGTTCATCGTTTATTAAGATTCTGTGCTGATGGTCGGAGTGGGTGGATGTTCTTGGAAAAGGGTGTGAGATTGAGGTTCCAATGGAGTTTCCGGTGGGCACAGCGCCGCCGTCGCCGGCGAGTGAAAGTCGTTGGCTTTCTTGGTTCATTTGTTCGAGTAAATTTTGGGGGGTGAAGAGTGAGGAGTGGTAGAGGAACTTATCGGGAAGGGATGAGGAAAATTTGAAGGCTTGCTGGTTGGGGTAGGGGGTGGCTGGTGGGTGGTGGGGGATGAGGGCGGGTGTGGAAAATGTTTGTCATAGTCACACAATATATAATGGTTTGACTGAAAGACAAGTAGACCACCTAAATGTGTTAAATGCAAAAATATCCCTATACTTTGTTTAGTTTGCAAAAACTCTCTTATTTTATTTTTATAAGCAAAAATCTTCATGTATTTTTTTTTCTTGGCGAAAAAACTCTTGTATGGACATTTTATTAGCTTATTGCACCCATTTGAAGTACCTTAATAAATCAATAGGAGATTATTGTTAATTTTTTAAGTGAACATGAGTTATTGCCAATTTTCAAAGTTACCAAGAGATTATTGTCAAATTTTAAGTGAATAAATGTGTTTTTGCATTTTATGATTGGGGTATAATTGTCATTTTCCATATAAAATATATACTCTGATTTAGAAGGAATTTTTTGCTAATAAAAAACAAAACATGGGGATTTTTCTAAGAAAAATAACAAAGAATTTTTTTTGCTAATTAGGCAAAACGTACATAGTGGGTAATTTTGCATTTCACTCCCATCTAAGTTCTCATTGCATACTATTTAAAAGGAAAGATATAATGATAAAGGAAAAAACAAAAAACGGTGTGGTAATGTTTTAATTTTATCCATTTATGCATATTTTTTTTTTGAATTTGGATTATTTTCTGAATTTGGTTTACATTCAAATAAATTTGGATTTGGATTCTTCTCTAAATTGTTTGCCTTTTCTAGTTGAGTTTTGGGTAACAATTCATTTATTGATCATTTATAAAATGGAAATTTAAGAGGCTATAGCTTATCGAAAGATTACGCATTTAAAATCAATGATTATTGATTAGCTAATTTAATGAAATAATTAATGACTTGCTCAAAAATAAACTTCGGAAAAGAAGACAACAAATTTGAAGAGAAGGGAAAAGGTAGATAATTTCCACAATTACTATAATTTATTTATTAAATAATACATGGATTATAGTAAGTTTTGAACTGTATTTGATCCTACAACCTGGACAATACTTGATTTTTTCAGCAAGTCAATTGATGTTAAAGAATATGGAGGTAATACAACATTCATATTGTTGCTTGCATTTCCAAGTGGATTTGTAACTGGTGCTATCTGCATAAACAAGAAGAAATTTTGTCATATTTTCAAAACTAATTAAAGTACCTTTTATTGTATTTCCTACAATTTACTAATTCTTGTCATACTTCCAACAATTTACTACCACACCGATTTATAGTTTGGTCTCAAATATAAGACAGAACATCTACCGGTGTTACTAATTGATAGCAACTATGCAACTCAAATCTTTAAACTTTCATAGCAGCTCAAGTGTCACATCTCGACTATGCATGCCTACACCTTCGATCCATTAATAATTGTTGTTATACCCAGACCAACATTTTCTCTACTGAAACTGCCCAAAAAGTCAAACTTGTGATCTTGACTCTGATACCAATTATAAATCCGAACATATAATGTAGTATGCATCCTTTTCTTGAAAGATGCTCTTAAAATAATAGGCAAGTTTGTACATCAACAAAAGTTTGTGATGGAACTTACTTTTTTTGGCTCATTGAAAGTATTTTCATCCATCACATTAGTAGATGACAGTATAGTCATTATAGACCCTTCTGCTTCAATCAAGTTCTTGTCTAGTCCATCAACTATTACTTTAAGAATCACTTTGTTGCTCCCAAAATTCACAATCTGGACAAATATATCATTTACAGCAAAATGAAAAATGAGATAATACCAAAACAAATATATATTCATTGTCCAATTATAACAGTTCAATTGCGCAAGCTGCTAAAAATTGAACATGATTACAGGGCAAAATTGCACTTATAGTCCCACATGTTTGGAACCACAAGAGTACTTTACAAAATTTCACTCTTGGTCCCTGTTTTTAAATTACGCTGCACTTTTGGTCCCACACTTTACAAAGTGCACTTTTGGTTCGGTATAATATTCTCTATTTGGCATTTTTGGTCCCAAATGAAGCGATGGGACCAGAAGTGCAAAACATTTTAAAAAATTGAGACCAAAATATGCAATTTTGTAAAGTGTGAGAGAAAAAGTTTTGAGGGTCCAGACAGTCCTGTGGGACTAAAAATGTAATTTTCCCATAATTATAGCATTGCACAAACCTTTATCCTCAAATAACTTTTATTGTTGTCTAAATTCTTCCAAGAAATAGCTGATGTAATAAGAGAAGTTGAAGAAGTAGCTTGTAGTTTGGAATTAAGAAGAATAGCACCATTTGACTCTTTGAACATCTGTTGCATCCAGTAGCTTGGAGTTCCATAAACCCTTGAAGAATCAAAAACTATTGCATCTGGATTGAACCTAAAAAGAACATTAAATCCTTTCCTTAAAAAAAAAAGAAACTCAAACCAAAAGGTCAAGGATAAAGGATAAATAAAAGTACCTCCAATCATTGGCATTTACGAACAAAGGCGCATTACTTGCCATTTCAACAACATCACTGCAGTGAAAAACAATTGAAGCTCCATGTTAATGAAAATTACGATTGATTAAGATATTTCTTTTGAAAAAATAATTAAATAAATAAATAAATACCTATTTCTCTCTAGCCCAACGAGGAATCCAGCTTCACCAAGTGCTTTTAAAAGACTTCCTCTTCCGGCATCATTTCCAGTCACAGCATATTCACTCACAAAAGCCTTTAAAATGTAAAAAACCGACATGTAATAAGCATTTTCAAGAAAAAAATTATAAACAAAGAGAAGATTTATAAACACCTTTGGGCCATTGCGTGAAGTGTGATCGAAGTTATGAGCCATTGAAAACATGGAATTTGCATTTGTGTACACCTAACCAGTCATAACAAAGATTGTTAAGTAAGAAAACAGTTTCGCCAATATTCCACAAGGATTTATTACCAAGTTGAATATCTGGCAAAATTGTACTTCTAGTCCCACTGTACTGGTCATTCAACACTTTTAGTATTGTGCTTCAAAAATAACACTTTTGGTCCCAACTTTTTAGTGTTTTTTTTCCATGTATTGTTTTTCAGTCCTGTAGGAATGTCCTCATTTTGCCCTTTCAATCCCAAGTTAGATGGAAATAAGGAGAAGGACGATGAGTAAAAATAAAAAAACTAGGACCAAAAGTGCTATTCTTGACAACGAGTAAGATAAAGTGATGAGTATCTAGTTCTATGTGACTAAAATACATTTTTGCCTCGAAAATCTTACATGAAAGTCATACAAATCAGCTGGGTGATCCAACGGTCTTGAAGATCCATCACAATTTGAGATAATGTTGATATATGGGTAAGCCTTCTTTATAGCATAATAATACTTGAGGTAATTACCTAAATTGGAAATACTAGCAATTAGCTGAGAAAATGTTTAACCTTATGATATATAATTAGAAAAACAAAAGAATAAGTACAAACCCCATTTACCCCCTCCCATGATATGCATAATGTTCAATTTACCACCCTATAAATTGAAAAGGGGCATTTTACCCCCTGTAAAATGATAAAATTGTCATTAACTACAAGTATATATATATATATACATACCGCGGTAGTTGTTTCCACAATCCTGATTCCCAACAGCGACATATCGTAAATCAAAAGGCTCTTCATGGCCCATTGAAGCTCGTAAAGAACCCCATTTAGATGTGGGATCTCCTCTAGCAAATTCAATAGCATTAAGAGTGTCCTGCAATAAAAACCAACATCAAAATATGACAATAATGTGATCTAAACTATTTCAATGTTTCAACTTTAGTAATGTAGATGAATCAATAATGACCACCATATGTTATATGAGAAAGGAATAGCAAAAACGTACTTGTACAAAAGGTAAAAGGGTCGAAGTGTCGACTCGATCATTATGACTGAATCCTGCAGAGAAAGACGAAAGACCACCATAAAGATATGTTTGGTTCTTGATTTTTAGCAATGTTGTATCTTGATGATTTGATGCTAAGAAAAACATTTTCCTAAGCATTTTACTCACAAGAATTCAACAGCAACATAGCTTTAGTGAAAGAAATATTAAAAAATAACAAACAACTGGTAATTGGAAATTAATTTGAAACATATGATTACCATTATTGAAGACCCAAACTGGAGCTGCACCCAAGTCCTCTGCAAGCTGCAGAATTTTAACAAATAACATACATATAAGTAAGAAGAATACTAAAATAAAATCTTAAAAAGTGTGAATATATCGAGCCCTGAATATATTACTTGGAGATACTCGAAAAAACCAAGTCCATCATCAGTCCAATACTGCCAAACATCTCCAAAATGACCAGGTCTTTCTTCCCATGGTCCAACAGTTTCTTTCCATCTAAATGCATTTGTTAGCCAATTTCCTTCGACAAACGAGCCACCTAGTAAAATACATATTGAACTAATACTTAGTTTATATACAATTAAAAAAAAAAAATTACCAACTCTCTGTTGAATTCTAAGTGAGACCAAAAAAGATTCAGTTGTAATTTACGAATTCCAAGTTAATTTCTTTGTTAAATAATCTAGGGTGGAAACCTATGATTTAATACCTGGAAATCTGATAAATCCTGGCTTCAAATCAGCAAGCATGTTGAAAAGATCACTGCGAAAACCATGTCCCTACGCCAAAATTTATATGAAAATTTACTGCATATTCCTAGCTACTAGAATAGTAGAATGTGATCTTAAGTTACCGTAAGAAAAGTAGCTCACTGTCAAATAAATAATAAAAAAGAAACTTTAAATTAAAAATATCGAAAACTATTTGAAAAAAGAACCCCCAATTGCTAATATAAAGACCATAGGAAAATCCAAGTGAAATTAAAACGAGTAAACTATTCAATTCCCAAGTACAGTATCATCCTTTGCATCTATGAATATACTCAAAATTAAATCTAATTTCTATTTTCTATGAGAAGTATTGGAGGCACATACCTTGTGTGTGCTTAAAGGCATTGCTGACACTTGGTCGAGCCATATAATATTTTTTCTCGTTGTTGTTAACTGCAATCTTGAATTATGATCTGTACCTTGTGCCTCCAACTCAACCTCCTTCTTTGTCCAGTTTGTAACATCAGCAGCTCTACACGAAAATTGAGAAATTATGACCATAAATTAATTGGAAGCGATAAATTTCATATAATATACACTGCAGTTATTATGAGCCATGATTACATTATATTAGATGTGGCTAGTATTTGCAGTCCATTTGAACCAATAAGTGATAAAGAAATTTCAATTGGTTGCGATGAACGAACATAAAATGTTACTTTATATGTCTTTCCTTGTTCGATATTCTGCAATAAAAGATAAACGAGATTAACAAAGCATTCACAAAACTATTCCCTAAACTAACTTAATAAGTCACGAGTAAAAATACTTCAATCTTGGCCGCAATCATTAGATATTTTCTTACCATGCCCCAAAATCCAGGATTATAAACACCAACACCTCCTTTTGGACAGATATTGTCACCGCTGATGTCACACATAACCTCCATTCTAAGAGCAACCTTATTCCTATCAAAACACGATGAACTGTCTGTTGATACAATCAACAATGATTCATCTCCTATTATGGACCAAGGATCAATGTTCGATGGAGTATTCTGCCCACCAGCTTCAAAACCTGAAAATATAATACTATGTGAGAACTCGACTTCAAAAATTACGATTTAAAATTTCGTTATTATGCAAAATATCCTAAAGAATCTTCTATTTCAATGTTCTTAACTCCTTAAAAGCAAAAGGAAATTATAATCAACCTCTGTTACTGACAAGCTCTGCCCACAATCCTCCAGCCCCGGCATGATTGATCTCCTGCAAAAATCGTGAACATTTCGGATTTCATACGCTTAACAATTTCAAGAGAGAATAAATACATATTATAGAGTATTAATAATAACTATTGCTCGATAATATGACACATATTGAAGGGCAATCGATGCCTAGTACAAAAACTGACCTCAAACGATATTCCAAACATTGTTTGCGGTATCTTTTTCACAGAACTTTCGGAAGCATTTACGAATAAAGACGCTGTTTGAGTTGCATTGAACCCATTTGCACAACATTGTTGTAATGTGCATGATATAATAATAAACAAGAAAAACAGCACTCTACAAGCAGCATAATCCGAGTCCATCTTCTTGATATTCACTACATTAATTCAATGTTGAGGAGCCTATTTATGAGGCTAATTTGATCATTTATTCTAATAATGGAAATAGAGTAAAGGTTAAACAGAATAACTACCTTTGACAACATATTGTCATCAGCAAATAAACATATTTAAGGCAAGTGATGTAACCCTTACAACAGCAAAAGCATTTGCTTACACAATAATTAAGCTACACCCACTTGCTGTAACTGAATCAAAAAGCAATCAGAGAGGTTTAAGACAACTAGCCGTGAAAACGAGTCGAGCAGTATCGAACAACACACTGTTCAAGCAAGATTTATTACAGTGATCCAAGAAATTGTTACAAATTTCTTTAATTTTTCAGAATCGTAAAAACCCAGAAGTGTAGATTATATATAAGTGAAAAGGTATGTAACAAAGAGATAGAAAGAGTTGACTTTTGAAATTGCCAAAAAAATATATATGTAAGCACTTAAAATAAGATCAAGGGTAGTAAGAATATTATCTGATGACAGCCAAATCACCTGATCACCACCCAGAAAATCTTCCTGATTAAATGAGATAAAAATGAGTGTAAAGTGGATTTTTTTTTTCCAAATAAATTTTGGTTATAAAAAGAAAGAGGGTGAGGTAATTACTACTATTATATATTAATAGTCGTTCTTGAATTTTATGTGTGTTTCTTAGTGATAATATTGTAATTTGATCTGTATTATGTTTGCTTTTAAGTCAAGTAGCTTTATTTGTGCCAAAAGTTTGAACCTCTTCCTTGGAAGTTTCATTTTCGACCCCCTTGGCTTATGGATTAGAAGTGAGCAATTAATATTTTGCACCCCAAAAATACAAATTTTAACACTATGTAGTTTGTACATGTAATTAAGATGTTGGTACAATACATCCTAAAATTGCATATTCGTTGCCAAAATGCACCTCGCTTTGGTGCAAAATGTCCACTATAATGAATATGCATTTTAAGGGTACAATATGCCAATAGTTTAACTTTAAGAAGCAAAGTGTAATATTAATGCATTTTTGGGGTGCAAAATGATTAGAATTGGATTGATATAAACTTAGTAAAATTAGAAAAGTTTTGATTCTAGTAAAGTCTTTTTCTGCATTTGAAATTCTCAGATGTTATATCTGATCCGAACATGCCCCAAGGGTTCTGATGATGAAAGTTGGAAGTTGTGTTCTAAGTATTACAATATAATCAATCAAATTAATTCTACGAGCTAGCTAGCTATCTCATCTTCTTTAGTTATTTATTTATTTATAATGCATTTTAATTGTACTTTTTACCGTCTAGGAATATGGCATTTGCCTTTACAAGTACATGGATGGAATTGAATGGACTTTGTGGCATTTGTCAATTTTGACTTTCTAACTCCTTTTATTTAATGTTTTCGTAAAATTTAATTATCAAAGAAAAAAAAAAAGGCTTCGGATAAACGCAACTTGTCCTCTTTGTAAACGTAATATTCTAAGGGTGAGATGATGTTGTTTGATCACTTCAAATTGTATTGTTTTGATTATAATATCATTGAAGAAGTGATTTTATCCGTTAGTGATTAAAGAGAATTACACTTTTAAAATGTGTAAATTAAAGTAAAGTGTGGTATTAAACTCTAATTCTATTTTAGAGATTATGGTAGTAAATGATGGAAGTCAATACAATAGATACCAACCACCCTCCAGTAGAGAAGATTATAAAAGTGGAGATTTCTTCTTTTACATAGGTTTTGAGCATCATTATCTTTAATTAATGATTACTGACAATTTAACTTCCGTGATATTTATAATATATAATTTATCTCTATAATTTGAAAAAGAGCAATTTATCCCCTATAAAAAATTTAAAGAAACAATTTACCCCCTTTAGCCGAAGAGGGTAACACACTTACCAAAACTGAAAGTGAACATTAAAAGTATTTTGTAACATGGGGTAAATTGCCACATTTATCATAACACATGAAGGTAAATTTTCAAATTTAATATAACACAGAGGGGTAAAGTGTCACATTATCATAATACATGGGGTAAAGTTCTACATAAAAAAATATTTTAAAAATCCCTAAAATCTAATAGTATTATTGAAAAAAGAACCATTATGGGATAACTATGAGCTCGCATTAGCCAATTAATGGGCAACATGGATTCAAACAATAACCGACTACTTTGACTAACAAGTTTGTCATTTAAATACTAGAAGTTAAGATAATGACTCTAGGATGAGGACAATTTGGTGCCTTAATCACACTTTGCACCCTCTAATCATGTCAGTTTTGCACCTCTCAAACACAAAAAGCATTGTATACCCTAGAAATCCTTAATTGTTCCAATGTGCACCCCCAGCCATTTTTCCTGCTGATTATCTCGCCAAAAGAACCATTTTTCTCCGTTGTTGAACCAATTAACAACAGTTAAACAGATGAAAATATTTGGTTCTTTATTGACTTCACGTTGTGAAGTTGAGCCTAAAAAAAACCACGAGTGTGGGAAACTTAGAATGACATAAAATGGATCAAGTTTATGTATTGTTGGTCAACAATAGAAAGAATAATATACATAAAATGATGGATTTACCCCTACTGCTAGTGAAAAATGGATTACAATGGAACAACTAAGGTGTTTCCTGAGCACAAAGTGTGATTAAGCCAAACTTATATGCTAAATATGAGCCCAAAGTATAAATACAAATACTTTTTCTTAATAACCAGCACAAATGAGTCAAACAGCTGAATTGCTCGTGGATAATGGTTTCTTCGATCGACAATAAAAATATTCACTGGTCACTGAATTAACTAAGACATGTTATAGCATCCATAATGCTAGATATGATCTTTCAAGATAATCAAAGTCATCCACATGACAACAGATAATTAACAACCAAAATAAGTTGATCAATGAAATGAGTACCCAGAAAGCGTCTAAAGATGACTGCTATTAACTAATCCTCTAAAGCTCTAATAGAGGGACGAGAAAGAGATATTGGCCATGGCGGAATCAGAAGCAAATGGGTCACTAACCATCCAAAAGTCGCTTTGCCCCTAACCTGCTTAAAATCCTCTGGAACTTCCAATTTCCTGGTCTTAATATTGTATGAGAGAATCATTCTTCCATATCCCAGATACACAATATCTGAATCGTATGGATGAAACGATATCGGTAGTATTAGAAATAAAATTTGACCTGAAAGAGTGGTGGAAATTTGGATATCGGCGTAGCTAACTCTATGCTGCAAACACCAATCACCAGAACTATAGTCATTCAGTACCCAAATATTGAAACTTCGAAACGTATTTAAATCTTCAGATAAACCAGATACTCTAAAATATCTCAATTTTCCTTGATGTGCAGCACAAATATGTAAAAAACGATTAATTATTTGTTCACCGGGGAATGCAATAATGCGTACGTGATTAGGATGTTTGTGGGGATCATATGCAATCAATCCATGTTCACGAAGCATCCAATGAATAACACCATTAAGAACAGCAGATGAACTCTGGCAAACAACTTCAACAGGTATGTAAATAGGCACAACATATTTCTTCCATTCACCAACTTCGGGCAAAAATACTTCACAAATAACAAACTTACTTTCGTTAGCATCAGAGACAAACAAACGCACCACACTGTAACGCATGAGAACTCCATCCTCGACATTTGTCATAAAACCCCAACTAATGCAATTTCGGCGAATACTGTGCGGGGGAAGGGCAATCCACTGACCAGTTACAGGATTGCATACTCTATAATTGGCAGAGTCCAAAGAGCCCGCTTCTGTTAACTCATCTGGACCATATAGCACGATCCCATTGCTCACTCCATTAATCTTAAAGCCCTTATCATGCAGGTGTTTGAAACAAGGCAGAGAAAGTACATAAAAACTCGGCCATTTAAGGTTGCTAGAATAGATATCCACTAACAGCTCGCAATCAGGAATATACGTTCTTTCAGAACCATCAAAATGCTTAATGGTGGAAATGAAAGTCCACGGCTGCAACTTCTGCAACGATAAGGCTCGAGAACAATAGATTTTGACGAAAGAAGTATCTAAAATGATAGAGAGCCATTGCTTGGAAACAAGTTTGAACCTAAAAACCACTTTTTGAGGCAGCCTTACAAGCAACTCTACTAACAGCCACTCGGGGATATCACCATCCTTAATCCCATCCTTAACCCCGGTTAGAGATTTAAGATTCATAATTTTAACCTCATTAGCTATTTCGATTTCCATATTCTTCAGTTTAATCAATTGGGACGAATATGCAAAGTCAAGAACTTACACAACACTATCAACAATATAATAAACCTTTGGGTAAAATCAACAAACAGTTGGTGTGCAAGAAAAACGACGGTTTTTTTTTTTGGATTAAAGTGTTACCTCCAGCACGTCGGAGGTTGATGATTGATTGAAATCTTAAGTCATCTCCATTGCTAGGTTCTGAAGAGCTTGCTTACCAAAGGAATTAGGGTAGCATTTAATACTGCAATTTCTGGAGTCTGGAATTTGGGTTTAATTACAGTACACTTTTGCGTTATTTTTACTAATAAAGACAGATAGTATACATTTTTTTTTATAATAGTAATAATAGTAATTCAATAACTCAAGGTGGTTGGACCAAGAGGTCGTGACTTGCGATTCCCAGAGGTGATACTTAAGTTCGAATCCTACTGGAGACACCACACTGGGGATGACTTATACCCTTTGCATTATTCGGTCCGAGCTGTATATACACAGTCTAGTAATTCAATACCATTATATTCGGTTTTATTTAGGGTACCATTATATTCGTTTCAATTATATAAAACTACGCGTCCTCATTACAATTTTTTTAAGCACAAAAAATAAGAATTTATATTTGGAGTTTGATCTAAAGAAAAAGTTGAAGATAAATTTTATTTACGAGTGTAATGAGAAAAATAAAGTAGTTAAAAAAGTTACATAGTTAGGTTACTTTAAGTATTTAGGGCAAAACAAGAATATCTTAAAATGGTGTATGTTGACATATTTATGTTTTTAAATAGTATAGATAACACGGATGTATATTCATCACCACTAGAAAAACCTTACTCTCAAGCATTCTGTTTTACCTATTTTACTTATGTGAATAATAAAAAATATAAAAATATAATTAACCTTATTAACCATTTAATATTGAGAAAAACATCTCGTTCATAATATTATGTCATATTCTAATGGGTTATATACATTTCCCCCCATGGCCATGGGTCTCCTAAAGTATTTTTCTCCAATGTTGATTAGTCGAAGTTATATTTTGTCTTGTCCAAATTGTATTTTCCCGTTCATATATGTTATTGGTTAGTTTCAACCTCGTACCAAATTTGCTCTTAATCTCAATTTTACATCAAATTGTTTTATTCTTGATGATTTTTTTCATAATTCTTGCAAAAAAGGTTCCCATTATTATTTCAACAATTTATATGTTATTATTTCTCCGGTTATTATAATTATATTCGTTATTATCCAATCAAGTATTATAATATAACCTCAAATATGGTCTGAACAATTGTTATATTTCTCTATTCTTTTTTTAAAATTTTAGTCGCACTTCGAATTATTAATCGACACGAGATTGACCAAACCAGCATTCTAACCAATACACGTCTAATTTTTCAGGTTTTTATTATAACTATTCGAAACCTGCATCAGCTCGTCCATGCCATATGAACATTCCATGCAAATCGTCTTTTTAACCATTACACGTCTAACTGAGATATTACTTACATCAGCTCGTTAATGCCATATGAACTGGTGCATATTTTGAACATTTATAGTAAAAAGCAAAAATTAAATGTGTAATGATTATAATGACAATTTGAATTTCGTGTCGATTAGGAATTCAAAGAGCTACTAGAAATTTAAAATAATAATGAAGAAAGATCGCAATTGTCCCAATAATAATGAAGGTCAAAATATAATAACCGATTGAATAATGACAGATATAAATATAAGAACCATTGAAATAATAACGAATATAACTATATAATAATTAGTAAACAATAATTAGAATCTTGTTTTTGTAAGAAGTATAAAAATTAAAAAATCACCAAAAAAAATATAATTCAATGTAAAACTTGAGCTTAAGAACAAACTTTGTATGAGGTTAATTAAAACTAACAACATTAGCACATATAAAGGGAAAGGGTAATTTGGACAAAATAGAACTTTCACTAATAAACAATAGAGGGGATAAGTATGTAATTGATACAATTCCAATATTTTTTTTTGGGTCAGTTACAATTCCAATACTTTAGGTGGCAAACTGTGTTTAACCCAATTCTTAATTGGTACGAAGATTTAGCAACAAAAGCACCAGATCCTACAATCCTTATGGCTTAGTATAAAAATAGTTTGACTGAGTTTCGTCTAGATTTGATTTCAAAAAACAGTTTGGTAAATTTGATCAAACTTTTAAATTCGATTTGGATGATGGTTTCAATGAACTATTGAGATAATGAAATATCATTAAATATAGTTAGTGAATTTTGAAAATTTAAGATGTGATTTGGATTGAGGTTTGATTGTTGGGTTTGGAGGAGAAAAGTAGGTGGTACATGTCAAATCGATAACTTTATGTGTGTGAAAAGAGATGACAATTGTCAAATCAATAATTTTATAATTTTCAAGTAGGTTTTGTAGGTTTCAGTTTGGGTTGAAACTGAGTTTAGATTGAGACCTCTTCAAACTCTTTACCTAATGAAGTCTTCCTCGATTTGAGTGAGACAAAACATAACCAAACTACTTCCATACATAGTCTATGTTATTTGAGCTTATTAACAAGTCGAGCGATGTAAAAGAATGTGGCGAAAGCACAATATCCATGTCCTCGCCCACATCATCCAGTAAACTTTTCACATGCACAACCTGTAAGGAAAAAAAAATTCACCATTAAAGGACGAAAAAGGAAAAAATTTCGGGAAATTTGTTTTTTCGGTACCACAAGATAGACCATCTTGCAACTTTGGTACCATTGGACACAAAAATACAAATTTGGTACTACATGATAGGTTTACATTGCAACTTTCATACCAAGCCCAATTTTCTCCGAAATTAATGGCAATTTATCCCATGTGTTATGATAAATATGGCAATTTACCCCCTGTGTTCTGATAAATGCGACAATTTACCCCCCTGTGTTACAAAATATTTCTCATGCCCACTATCAATTTCGGTAAGTGAGTTACACTCTCCGGCTAAAAGGGTTAAATTGCTTCTTTAATTTTTTTTACAGGGATAAATTGCTCTTTTTCAAATCACATGAATGGTAAATTGAACGTTATACATTTCATAGGGGATAAATTTCCATAACTTTGGAGAAAAATTTGAATTGGTATGAAAGTTGCAATGAAAATCTATTTGTGGTACTAAATTCGCATTTTTGTGTCCAATGATACCAAAATTGCAAGTTGATCTATCCTATGATACCAAAAAAATAAATTTCCCCAAAAAAATCTATATTCCACATATCAGAAAGAGGAAATTTGCAGTTTTAATTTTGTGGGAAAAATTGCACTTTTAGTCCCGCGTGACTAGACCCTCAACCCTTTTGGTCACATAACTTTAAGGAAATTGCACATTTGGTCCTAATTTTTTAAAATGTCTCACATTTTCTATCTCATCGCCTCCTTTTCCATCCAAATTAGGACTAAAAGTCAAAACTAAGCAGTTCAATAGGAACAAAAGTACTAAACTGAGACTATTCTACTGGAACAAAGTTACACATTATTTCTCAAAATAATTTTGAGAAATTGGAACCAAAAGTGTAAAACATTTTAAAAAATTGAAATATAAAGGGCTATGTTTAGTTCTTCGATTTGAGTGAGTAAAACGCTAATAAATTACATATTTTCTTGCATCATACTTGTTTGTTTTTATTTTACTTATCATTCTGAAATCCACTGAAATCCATGAATCAACCATTGCCTAATTATGTGCATCCCGGCCAGCCTAAAAAACCATTTTTGACTTGCAAAAAGGGCGAGTTCGTAATTTAATGTATTTTCTCTCCGTCGTTGACCAACAATAATTAAACAGATTTGGTTCTTTATTGACTCCATGTCGTTAAGTTAAAACTAGAAAAACCACGTGTGGGAAAATGAGAAAGGCAAAAATGGATTTAGTTTATATTCCCTCCGTTTTTTTTATTTGTTGCTTTGGAGGATTGCACACAAATTAATAAATATTATAAATAGTCACTTTTTTGAAGCAAGAATCCTAAAATACCCTTTTAATCAAATAACCTTAGCATTAATTAACATTAATGACAAGAAAGGTAAAATTGGTAAACAAATCATTAATTTTATATTGAAATCCTAAATCGACAAATAAAAGTAAACAAGAAAAGTTTGCCAAAGCGACAAATAAAAAAAATGAAGGAAGTATATATAGTAGGCATATGTCATACCTAAATTTTTAAAATCTGCAGAAAACCAATCAAATCTTTTTTATTTTATTTTTTCATTATTTTTAAAATATTAAGCTACTGATCGACATGGCATATTTTGGAGCATTGGATCATCAAACCCGGATCATGCCCGCGTGGTCTATCGTCAACCATTCAATCAGGAATGGATTAATAAAGGACCATCAAATCAATCTTTAAAAAAGTAGATCCAATGGCCCAAATTCGATCTTATCTTGATGGACCAAAATACACCCAGCAAACCACAAAATTACCATATTACCCCTGAATTTTTCCCTATAAATACCCCTCCATTCATAAAGAAAAGGGGGGAAAAAAGGAGCCGACCAAAGAAAACCAGAAATTGATCGATCACGAAACATACAAGGGGGGGAAAAAAGGAGTCGACCAAAGAAAACCAGAAATTGATCGATCACGAAACATACAAGTCAACCTAATCAAGATAGAGCGCAATCGACCAGATTAAAAAAGAGCCAATGAGCCGACCAAAAAAAACCATAAATTGATCGATCACGAAACATACAAGTCAACCTAATCAAGATAGAGCGCAATCGACCAGATTAAAAAGAGCCAATCGCCTAAGACGAAAGAGACTGGGATCACCTCGATTAGTCTCCTCGATTGACCAAACAATACATAACGCAATCGACCGGAGAAAAAAAGAAACGCCTAAGACCAAATAGACCGGAACCACCCTAAACCAGAGTGAAGAAGCTCCGATTGATCAAAGAAGACCCAAAGTTGATCGTCCATAACATACCACTCACAAAGCACATCTTCGAGTTTAGCTATTATGTATTCTTAAAGGTTTTTCTGGATTATATACCGAGTTCCATCTCCCTTTAAAACGATGACGGATAAGCTCCAAGATAACTAGGCAATATTTGTGACACGTGGATATAAACTCCTATTTATCCTTAAATCGAAATCTATCCTAATCAGCATACCTATATTTGAGTCTCCTCAGTGGAGACATGATTGTTGTTAGTCAACAATAGA
This sequence comes from Penstemon davidsonii, assembly GCA_034814905.1. NCBI lineage: Eukaryota > Viridiplantae > Streptophyta > Magnoliopsida > Lamiales > Plantaginaceae > Penstemon > Penstemon davidsonii. Next base: position 29,208,145 of record JAYDYQ010002533.1, on the reverse strand, counting down.
AAGAATATACATAGAATGACGGGTTTACCCCTACTGCCAGTGAAAAATGGATTATAATGGAACAACTAAGGTGTTTCCAGAGCACAAAGTGTGATTAAGCCAAACTTATATGCTAAATATTACTGCCAAAGTATAAATACTTTTCCTTAATAACCAGCACAAATTAGTTAAGCAGCTTTACTTGCCTATGGATAATATTTCCGATCGACAACAAAAATATTCACTGGTTACTTAATTAACTAACACATGTTATAGCATCCATGATAGTATGATCTTCCAAGATAATCAAACTCATCCATATGACAACAAAAAATAAGTTGATCAACGAAATGCAAACCCAAAAAACGTCTAAAGATGACTTGAAAGAGAAAGAGATACTGGCCATGGTGGAATCAAAAGCAAATGGGCCAAAAACCATGCAAATTTTGTTCTGACTTGCCTAAAATCATCTGGAACTTCCAATTTCCTGGTCTTAATGTCGTATGAGATAATCATTTCTTGATAATTTAGATACACAATATCTGAATCATATGGATGGAACGATATTGGTAGTATTTGTAACAAATCTTGACCTGAAAGAGCGTTGGAAATTTGGATATCTGCGTAGTTAACTCTATGTTGCAAAGACCAATCACCAGAACTATAGTCACTCAGTACCCAAATATTGAAACTTTGGAACTTATACAAATTTTCAGATGTACCATTTACTCTAAAGTATCTCAATTGTCCTTGATTTGCAGCACAAGTTTGAAAAGAGGGACAAACTATTTGTTCACCAGGCAATGCAATAATGCGTATGTGGTCAGGATGTTTGTTCGGATCATATGCAATCAATCCGTGTTCATGAAGCACCCAATGCATAACTCCATTAAGAACAACAGATGACCTCTTGTAAACAACTTTGATAGCTATGTCGATAGGCACAGTATATATCTTCCATTCTCCAACTTCGGATAAAAATACTTCACATGTAACAAACTTACTTTGGTTCCCATTAGAGACATACAAACGCACCACACTGTAACGCATGAGAACTCCATCCTCGACATTTGTCATAAAACCCCAACAAACACTTTTTTGGCGACTATTGTGCGGGAGAAGGGCAACCCACTGACCAGTTACAGGATTGCATATTCTATAATTGGGAGAGTCCTGGAAGCCCTCTGCTGTTAACTCATCTGGGCCATATAGCACGAACCCATTGCTCACTTCATAAATGTTATAGCCCTTTTTGTGCGGATATTGGAAACAAGGTAGAGAAAGTACATAAAGACTAGGCCATTTAAGGTCGCTAGAGAGCTCGCAATCAGGAATATACGTTCTTCCAGAACCATGGAAATACCTAATGGTGGAAACGAAAGTCCACGGCTGCAACTTCTGAAATGACAAGGCCCGAGAACAAAAGATTTTGACGAAAGAAGGGTCTAAAATGGTGGATTGCCATTGCTTGGAAACAAGTTTGAACCTAAAAACTACTTTTTGAGGCAGCCTAACAAGCAACTCCACTAACAGCCAATCGGGGATATCACCATCGTTAATACCATCCTTAACCTCCGTTAGAGATTTAAGATTCATAATTTTAACCTCATTACCTATTTCGATTTCCATGTTCTTCAGTTTAATCAATTGTTCGAATATGCAAAGTCAAGAACTTACACAACACTATAGAGAATATAAAAACCTTTAGGTAAAATTAACAAACAGTTGGTATGCACCTTCTGTCCAACGATTAAACACGAGGGTTTCTTTGATGATTGATTGAAATATTAAGCCATCTCCACTGTTGGGTTCTGAAGAGCTTGCTGTCATTAATGTTGCCAAAGAATTAGGGCAAGACATCTGCAATTTGAGAGTTTTGCATTACAACAATTTTATGTTTGATAGCAATTTCTGGACTCGGGGGGTTAAATGCAAATCACAATAATATGTTAGTATTAGTTCACAAAAGTACTTTTGCGTTATTTTTACTAATAAATAATTAAAATCAGTTAATTTGTCTCAATTATTAAATAGAAAACGGGTTATTTACAGATAGACCACCTCAACTATAGTCCTTTGGCAGTCTCCCCCAAAACGTTTTATTTTTTGGCAGTTTCACCCTTTCCATTCATGTTCTTTCCACTTTTCGTCCATTCTTCCATCAATAAATACTTAGAGTCGAAATTACCCTCTCAACAAAGGTTAGTTGGATTTTTTTCAAGGATATGAATGTTGGAGCAGTCTGTTATGTTTTTTGAACACAAAAGAGAAGTAGTATTTTTTACCAATTTTTTCTTTACCCGTAAAAGCAATTTCATATACCAGCAAACAATATACACTAAAACCAATCATGAATACAATGAAATATATTTTTTTTCATGAGTTTGAGTAGGTGAAACTTTAAAACTCGATTTGGATAATGGTCTTAATCAAATATTGAGATAGTAAAATATTAGTATTAAATAATAGATAATGGGTTGAAAATTCGAAATATAATTTGTATTGATGTCTAGTTGTTGGGGTGTTTGGATAGAAAAATAAGTGGAGATGTCAAATAAATAACTTTATATGTTTGCGAAAATCGAAATAAATGACAAATATCAACTTTATAAGGCTCAACTATGGTGTGTAGATTTTAGTTGAGCTCATAAAACTTGAGGTTTGTACTTTATATGTAATGGTGTTTGATCCGATTTGAATGAGTCAAACTCAATCAAACTACTTTCATACATAGCCTTTTTTTCCACTAAATTTCAAACACACATTTTGAGATCTAGTGCAATCTTGCCAAAAGAAAAGTATTTTTCTTCAATTAAGTCAATAATCTTAACATTCATGTAATTGAATAAATTATTACATTAAATTAGAGTGAAAATTATCCTTTTAATATTGTATGGTTAACGAGGTTTATATCTTTTATTATTTATTAGTAATAAATACCATATAATTAAAATAGGGCCCAACAGAATCCCCAGCGTAAGGTGTAATGGCATGTAATTGGCGGATTTCAATTCGAAATAGTTCCTAATCTTGTCAGGTTTATTCGGATTTTAATTCGATTAGAGGTTTAATGGATATGATCCGATTATAAATATCTGCTATTAGAAACACGTGGATTAAATATGATTTAGGTTGATCCGATTCGTTAAAGATCTGTATCCGACAATAAATAAAAATATTATATATATATATATATACATATAATTTAATAAAACTAAGTAACATTAGAAGAAATTACCATCTTAAGAAGAAAGTAATTAATACCCAAGGTGGTTGGGCCAAGTGGTAGAAACTTGTGACTTTGAATCCTACTGGAGACATCACAGTGGGTAGGACATATACTCTTTGCACTCTTCGGTCCGAGCTATAAATACACAGTCTAGTAGATCAAAAAGAAAAAAAAAAAGTAATTAATAATGTGTTCACAAATTCATTTTATGCGCATTTTCATTTAAAAACATGAATATTAGTAATGAAAGTTTGAATATGCGAATTAAATTAAATAAATTATACAGTTAACAAACTTGTATTAAAAAAAAATACTAGTGTAATTTTTTAAAGTGAAGATTTTATTGGATCCGGAAAAGAACCGATATCCGACCGAATTCGAACTCCATTGGAGTCACGAAATTTAGAACTTAGCAAGACCCGAATTCAATACGACATAAATGAAGTTGGATTTGATCCGACCCATTGACAGTCCTATATTCATATAGTTAGATTATCACAAATACTTTTTTAAGTAATTTATTTGAATTATGAATAATGATGTGGCGCAAATTTATTATCATTCCATTCTTATTGAAATTACAGTGATATCTCATGCACACAATATGGATGACTCAGATTCTCCGATGATCAAGTCAATATGAGATTATTAAGAGAGCTCAAATTGGTTTTGTACCGTAAAACAAGAGAATTTATATTATGCTGACTCATAATTGAAATGGTTTTTGCTTTGAATATTCAAAAAATAGGTTATGGTCAATTAAAAATAAAACTAGCACATTATTGTAATTTTCATTTAACCCAAATTCCAGACTCCAGAAATTGCAAAATTAAATGCTAATATGTAAAATTGTTGCTAATGCCCTTAAAAACGCCTTGCCCTAATTATTTGGCACCATTGATACTTGATAGCAAGTTCTTCAGAACCCAACAATGGAGATTGACTTAAGATTTCAATCATTCATCAACCTCCGACGTGCCTGAGGTAACACTTTAAACTCAAAGAAACCCCTCGTGTGTAATTGTTGGACTGAAGCATTCGACAATCTAGCGCTGTGCACACCAACTGTTTGTTGATTTTACCCAAAAGTTTATTATATTGTTGATAGTGTTGTGTAAGTTCTTGACTTAGCATATTTGTCCCAATTGAGTAAACTGAAGAACATGGAAATCGAAATAGCTAATGAGGTTAAAATTAAGAATCTTAAATCTCTAACCGGGGTTAAGGATGGGATTAAGGATGGTGATATCCCCGAGTGGCTGTTAGTGGAGCTTCTTGTTAGGCTGCCTCAAAAAGTGGTTTTTAGGTTCAAACTTGTTTCCAAGCAATGGCTCTCTATCATTTTAGAGCCTTCTTTCGTCAAAATCTATTGTTCTCGGGCCTTGTCGTTTCAGAAGTTGCAGCCGTGGACTTTTGTAATGTATTTCAGTGGTCATGAAAGAACTCTTCGTCCTGATTGCAAGCTGTTAGTGGATGTTTATTCTAGCAACCTTAAATGGCCTAGTTTTTATGTACTTTCTCTGCCTTGTTTCCAACATCCGCACGGAAAGGGCTGTAAGATTTATGAAGTGAGCAATGGGTTTGTGCTATATGGTCCACATAAGTTAACACCAGAGGGTTTTCAGTACAATGACAATTGTAGAATATGCAATCCTGTAACTGGTCAGTGGATTGCCCTTCCCCCGCATGGCAGTCGCCAAAATAGTGTTAGTTGGGGTTTTATGACACATGTCGTGGATGGAGTTCTCATGCGTTACATTGTGGTGCGTTTGTATGTCAACCAAAGGAAGTTCGTTACATGTGAAGTATTCTTATCCCAAGTTGGTGAATGGAAGAAATATAATGTGCCTATCGACATAGCTATCAAAGTTGTTTACATGAGGTCATCTGCTGTTCTTAATGGAGTTATGCATTGGATGCTTCATGAACACGGATTGATTGCATATGATCCCAACAAACATCCTGATCATGTACGCATTATTGCATTGCCTGGTGAACAAATAGTTACTCCCGCTTTTCAAATTTGTGCGGCATATCAAGGACAATTGAGATACTTTCGAGTAAATGGTACATCTGAAAATTTATATAAGTTCCAAAGTTTCAATATTTGGGTACTGAATGACTATAGTTCTGGTGATTGGTCTTTGCAACATAGAGTTAACTACGCAGATATCCAAATTTCCAACGCTCTTTCAGGTCAAAATTCGTTACAAATACTACCAATATCGTTCCATCCATATGATTCAGATATTGTGTATCTAAATTATCAAGAAATGATTATCTCATACAACATTAAGACCAGGAAATTGGAAGTTCCAGAGGATTTTAGGCAAGTAAAAACAAAATTTGCTTCTGATTCCATCATGGCCTGTATTTCTTTCTTGTCTTTCAATTAGAGCTTCAGAAGATTAATTAATGACAGTCAACTTTAGACGTTTTCTGGGTTTGCATTTCTTTGATCAACTTATTTTGGCTGTTAATTATCAGTTGACTTATGGGTGAGTTTGATTATCTAGAAAGATCATATCTAGCATTATGGATGATATAACATGCTTTAGTTAAATAAGTAATCATTGATTTTTTTTGTTGTCGATCGAAGAAACCATTATCCACAGCAGCTGCTTGACTCATCTGTGCTAGTTCTTAAGAAAAAAAATATATTTGTTTATACTTTTGGCTAGGGTTATTAGTTTCTTATGATTCACGACGCAAAGCATGTGATACAGAGGCTAAAAAATACGTATAACAAGTTGTATTCTGATCATATTGCGTCTTCAAACTCGGTCGGATTGAGACACTCTATTTCTTTTGAAGGAAAAATTCACGAGTCTACTGAAAATTTCATAAAAATTGTTTGTCCTCTACACTCTCAAGTCACAAACAAATCCTGGCTTCCATTTACTTGATTTTCTTCAAATTTCTTTTATATAATCCTAAATTTCAAGCCCTAGTTACCTAAATTACAATTGTTATTGAAAGGCATTGCAAAAACTTGATTGTCATCTATAAGTAATGATTTGCAATGTACATATTGGGACTTCATTTAGTTCCCTATGAGTTATTTGACCTTGATATATTAATATTTATATGTTTGTATGTTTTTATTATGTTGAAAATATATCTTATGTTATTTACCTTATGAATCACGATATGGTTCACGGGACGATATAATACAAAAGGAAAATGATAAACGTTACGATACATGATTTGATAACCATACTTTTGGCCATAGTAGTCAATAGCGCAAATAGAGTGCACTAAATCGCGCTATTCGCTATAGCTCAGGTGTATCGCGTCATTGCACCATGTACTTATATCTATAATTTATATCGCTGCAGTTCATATGGGGGGGGGTGGGGGGGGGGGGGGGTGGGGGGGGGGGGGGGTGGGGGGGGGGGGGGGTGGGGGGGGGGGGGGGTGGGGGGGGGGGGGGGTGGGGGGGGGGGGGGGTGGGGGGGGGGGGGGGTGGGGGGGGGGGGGGGTGGGGGGGGGGGGGGGTGGGGGGGGGGGGGGGTGGGGGGGGGGGGGGGTGGGGGGGGGGGGGGGTGGGGGGGGGGGGGGGTGGGGGGGGGGGGGGGTGGGGGGGGGGGGGGGTGGGGGGGGGGGGGGGTGGGGGGGGGGGGGGGTGGGGGGGGGGGGGGGTGGGGGGGGGGGGGGGTGGGGGGGGGGGGGGGTGGGGGGGGGGGGGGGTGGGGGGGGGGGGGGGTGGGGGGGGGGGGGGGTGGGGGGGGGGGGGGGTGGGGGGGGGGGGGGGTGGGGGGGGGGGGGGGTGGGGGGGGGGGGGGGTGGGGGGGGGGGGGGGTGGGGGGGGGGGGGGGTGGGGGGGGGGGGGGGTGGGGGGGGGATCGCAATTGTCCCAATAATAATGAAGGTCAAAATATAATAACCGATTGAATAATGACAGATATAAATATAAGAACCATTGAAATAATAACGAATATAACTATATAATAATTAGTAAACAATAATTAGAATCTTGTTTTTGTAAGAAGTATAAAAATTAAAAAATCACCAAAAAAAATATAATTCAATGTAAAACTTGAGCTTAAGAACAAACTTTGTATGAGGTTAATTAAAACTAACAACATTAGCACATATAAAGGGAAAGGGTAATTTGGACAAAATAGAACTTTCACTAATAAACAATAGAGGGGATAAGTATGTAATTGATACAATTCCAATATTTTTTTTTGGGTCAGTTACAATTCCAATACTTTAGGTGGCAAACTGTGTTTAACCCAATTCTTAATTGGTACGAAGATTTAGCAACAAAAGCACCAGATCCTACAATCCTTATGGCTTAGTATAAAAATAGTTTGACTGAGTTTCGTCTAGATTTGATTTCAAAAAACAGTTTGGTAAATTTGATCAAACTTTTAAATTCGATTTGGATGATGGTTTCAATGAACTATTGAGATAATGAAATATCATTAAATATAGTTAGTGAATTTTGAAAATTTAAGATGTGATTTGGATTGAGGTTTGATTGTTGGGTTTGGAGGAGAAAAGTAGGTGGTACATGTCAAATCGATAACTTTATGTGTGTGAAAAGAGATGACAATTGTCAAATCAATAATTTTATAATTTTCAAGTAGGTTTTGTAGGTTTCAGTTTGGGTTGAAACTGAGTTTAGATTGAGACCTCTTCAAACTCTTTACCTAATGAAGTCTTCCTCGATTTGAGTGAGACAAAACATAACCAAACTACTTCCATACATAGTCTATGTTATTTGAGCTTATTAACAAGTCGAGCGATGTAAAAGAATGTGGCGAAAGCACAATATCCATGTCCTCGCCCACATCATCCAGTAAACTTTTCACATGCACAACCTGTAAGGAAAAAAAAAATTCACCATTAAAGGACGAAAAAGGAAAAAATTTCGGGAAATTTGTTTTTTCGGTACCACAAGATAGACCATCTTGCAACTTTGGTACCATTGGACACAAAAATACAAATTTGGTACTACATGATAGGTTTACATTGCAACTTTCATACCAAGCCCAATTTTCTCCGAAATTAATGGCAATTTATCCCATGTGTTATGATAAATATGGCAATTTACCCCCTGTGTTCTGATAAATGCGACAATTTACCCCCCTGTGTTACAAAATATTTCTCATGCCCACTATCAATTTCGGTAAGTGAGTTACACTCTCCGGCTAAAAGGGTTAAATTGCTTCTTTAATTTTTTTTACAGGGATAAATTGCTCTTTTTCAAATCACATGAATGGTAAATTGAACGTTATACATTTCATAGGGGATAAATTTCCATAACTTTGGAGAAAAATTTGAATTGGTATGAAAGTTGCAATGAAAATCTATTTGTGGTACTAAATTCGCATTTTTGTGTCCAATGATACCAAAATTGCAAGTTGATCTATCCTATGATACCAAAAAAATAAATTTCCCCAAAAAAATCTATATTCCACATATCAGAAAGAGGAAATTTGCAGTTTTAATTTTGTGGGAAAAAATTGCACTTTTAGTCCCGCGTGACTAGACCCTCAACCCTTTTGGTCACATAACTTTAAGGAAATTGCACATTTGGTCCTAATTTTTTAAAATGTCTCACATTTTCTATCTCATCGCCTCCTTTTCCATCCAAATTAGGACTAAAAGTCAAAACTAAGCAGTTCAATAGGAACAAAAGTACTAAACTGAGACTATTCTACTGGAACAAAGTTACACATTATTTCTCAAAATAATTTTGAGAAATTGGAACCAAAAGTGTAAAACATTTTAAAAAATTGAAATATAAAGGGCTATGTTTAGTTCTTCGATTTGAGTGAGTAAAACGCTAATAAATTACATATTTTCTTGCATCATACTTGTTTGTTTTTATTTTACTTATCATTCTGAAATCCACTGAAATCCATGAATCAACCATTGCCTAATTATGTGCATCCCGGCCAGCCTAAAAAACCATTTTTGACTTGCAAAAAGGGCGAGTTCGTAATTTAATGTATTTTCTCTCCGTCGTTGACCAACAATAATTAAACAGATTTGGTTCTTTATTGACTCCATGTCGTTAAGTTAAAACTAGAAAAACCACGTGTGGGAAAATGAGAAAGGCAAAAATGGATTTAGTTTATATTCCCTCCGTTTTTTTTATTTGTTGCTTTGGAGGATTGCACACAAATTAATAAATATTATAAATAGTCACTTTTTTGAAGCAAGAATCCTAAAATACCCTTTTAATCAAATAACCTTAGCATTAATTAACATTAATGACAAGAAAGGTAAAATTGGTAAACAAATCATTAATTTTATATTGAAATCCTAAATCGACAAATAAAAGTAAACAAGAAAAGTTTGCCAAAGCGACAAATAAAAAAAATGAAGGAAGTATATATAGTAGGCATATGTCATACCTAAATTTTTAAAATCTGCAGAAAACCAATCAAATCTTTTTTATTTTATTTTTTCATTATTTTTAAAATATTAAGCTACTGATCGACATGGCATATTTTGGAGCATTGGATCATCAAACCCGGATCATGCCCGCGTGGTCTATCGTCAACCATTCAATCAGGAATGGATTAATAAAGGACCATCAAATCAATCTTTAAAAAAGTAGATCCAATGGCCCAAATTCGATCTTATCTTGATGGACCAAAATACACCCAGCAAACCACAAAATTACCATATTACCCCTGAATTTTTCCCTATAAATACCCCTCCATTCATAAAGAAAAGGGGGGAAAAAAGGAGCCGACCAAAGAAAACCAGAAATTGATCGATCACGAAACATACAAGGGGGGAAAAAAGGAGTCGACCAAAGAAAACCAGAAATTGATCGATCACGAAACATACAAGTCAACCTAATCAAGATAGAGCGCAATCGACCAGATTAAAAAAGAGCCAATGAGCCGACCAAAAAAAACCATAAATTGATCGATCACGAAACATACAAGTCAACCTAATCAAGATAGAGCGCAATCGACCAGATTAAAAAGAGCCAATCGCCTAAGACGAAAGAGACTGGGATCACCTCGATTAGTCTCCTCGATTGACCAAACAATACATAACGCAATCGACCGGAGAAAAAAAGAAACGCCTAAGACCAAATAGACCGGAACCACCCTAAACCAGAGTGAAGAAGCTCCGATTGATCAAAGAAGACCCAAAGTTGATCGTCCATAACATACCACTCACAAAGCACATCTTCGAGTTTAGCTATTATGTATTCTTAAAGGTTTTTCTGGATTATATACCGAGTTCCATCTCCCTTTAAAACGATGACGGATAAGCTCCAAGATAACTAGGCAATATTTGTGACACGTGGATATAAACTCCTATTTATCCTTAAATCGAAATCTATCCTAATCAGCATACCTATATTTGAGTCTCCTCAGTGGAGACATGATTATTGTTAGTCAACAATAGAAAGAATATACATAGAATGACGGGTTTACCCCTACTGCCAGTGAAAAATGGATTATAATGGAACAACTAAGGTGTTTCCAGAGCACAAAGTGTGATTAAGCCAAACTTATATGCTAAATATTACTGCCAAAGTATAAATACTTTTCCTTAATAACCAGCACAAATTAGTTAAGCAGCTTTACTTGCCTATGGATAATATTTCCGATCGACAACAAAAATATTCACTGGTTACTTAATTAACTAACACATGTTATAGCATCCATGATAGTATGATCTTCCAAGATAATCAAACTCATCCATATGACAACAAAAAATAAGTTGATCAACGAAATGCAAACCCAAAAAACGTCTAAAGATGACTTGAAAGAGAAAGAGATACTGGCCATGGTGGAATCAAAAGCAAATGGGCCAAAAACCATGCAAATTTTGTTCTGACTTGCCTAAAATCATCTGGAACTTCCAATTTCCTGGTCTTAATGTCGTATGAGATAATCATTTCTTGATAATTTAGATACACAATATCTGAATCATATGGATGGAACGATATTGGTAGTATTTGTAACAAATCTTGACCTGAAAGAGCGTTGGAAATTTGGATATCTGCGTAGTTAACTCTATGTTGCAAAGACCAATCACCAGAACTATAGTCACTCAGTACCCAAATATTGAAACTTTGGAACTTATACAAATTTTCAGATGTACCATTTACTCTAAAGTATCTCAATTGTCCTTGATTTGCAGCACAAGTTCGAAAAGAGGGACAAACTATTTGTTCACCAGGCAATGCAATAATGCGTATGTGGTCAGGATGTTTGTTCGGATCATATGCAATCAATCCGTGTTCATGAAGCACCCAATGCATAACTCCATTAAGAACAACAGATGACCTCTTGTAAACAACTTTGATAGCTATGTCGATAGGCACAGTATATATCTTCCATTCTCCAACTTCGGATAAAAATACTTCACATGTAACAAACTTACTTTGGTTCCCATTAGAGACATACAAACGCACCACACTGTAACGCATGAGAACTCCATCCTCGACATTTGTCATAAAACCCCAACAAACACTTTTTTGGCGACTATTGTGCGGGAGAAGGGCAACCCACTGACCAGTTACAGGATTGCATATTCTATAATTGGGAGAGTCCTGGAAGCCCTCTGCTGTTAACTCATCTGGGCCATATAGCACGAACCCATTGCTCACTTCATAAATGTTATAGCCCTTTTTGTGCGGATATTGGAAACAAGGTAGAGAAAGTACATAAAGACTAGGCCATTTAAGGTCGCTAGAGAGCTCGCAATCAGGAATATACGTTCTTCCAGAACCATGGAAATACCTAATGGTGGAAACGAAAGTCCACGGCTGCAACTTCTGAAATGACAAGGCCCGAGAACAAAAGATTTTGACGAAAGAAGGGTCTAAAATGGTGGATTGCCATTGCTTGGAAACAAGTTTGAACCTAAAAACTACTTTTTGAGGCAGCCTAACAAGCAACTCCACTAACAGCCAATCGGGGATATCACCATCGTTAATACCATCCTTAACCTCCGTTAGAGATTTAAGATTCATAATTTTAACCTCATTACCTATTTCGATTTCCATGTTCTTCAGTTTAATCAATTGTTCGAATATGCAAAGTCAAGAACTTACACAACACTATAGAGAATATAAAAACCTTTAGGTAAAATTAACAAACAGTTGGTATGCACCTTCTGTCCAACGATTAAACACGAGGGTTTCTTTGATGATTGATTGAAATATTAAGCCATCTCCACTGTTGGGTTCTGAAGAGCTTGCTGTCATTAATGTTGCCAAAGAATTAGGGCAAGACATCTGCAATTTGAGAGTTTTGCATTACAACAATTTTATGTTTGATAGCAATTTCTGGACTCGGGGGGTTAAATGCAAATCACAATAATATGTTAGTATTAGTTCACAAAAGTACTTTTGCGTTATTTTTACTAATAAATAATTAAAATCAGTTAATTTGTCTCAATTATTAAATAGAAAACGGGTTATTTACAGATAGACCACCTCAACTATAGTCCTTTGGCAGTCTCCCCCAAAACGTTTTATTTTTTGGCAGTTTCACCCTTTCCATTCATGTTCTTTCCACTTTTCGTCCATTCTTCCATCAATAAATACTTAGAGTCGAAATTACCCTCTCAACAAAGGTTAGTTGGATTTTTTTCAAGGATATGAATGTTGGAGCAGTCTGTTATGTTTTTTGAACACAAAAGAGAAGTAGTATTTTTTACCAATTTTTTCTTTACCCGTAAAAGCAATTTCATATACCAGCAAACAATATACACTAAAACCAATCATGAATACAATGAAATATATTTTTTTTCATGAGTTTGAGTAGGTGAAACTTTAAAACTCGATTTGGATAATGGTCTTAATCAAATATTGAGATAGTAAAATATTAGTATTAAATAATAGATAATGGGTTGAAAATTCGAAATATAATTTGTATTGATGTCTAGTTGTTGGGGTGTTTGGATAGAAAAATAAGTGGAGATGTCAAATAAATAACTTTATATGTTTGCGAAAATCGAAATAAATGACAAATATCAACTTTATAAGGCTCAACTATGGTGTGTAGATTTTAGTTGAGCTCATAAAACTTGAGGTTTGTACTTTATATGTAATGGTGTTTGATCCGATTTGAATGAGTCAAACTCAATCAAACTACTTTCATACATAGCCTTTTTTTCCACTAAATTTCAAACACACATTTTGAGATCTAGTGCAATCTTGCCAAAAGAAAAGTATTTTTCTTCAATTAAGTCAATAATCTTAACATTCATGTAATTGAATAAATTATTACATTAAATTAGAGTGAAAATTATCCTTTTAATATTGTATGGTTAACGAGGTTTATATCTTTTATTATTTATTAGTAATAAATACCATATAATTAAAATAGGGCCCAACAGAATCCCCAGCGTAAGGTGTAATGGCATGTAATTGGCGGATTTCAATTCGAAATAGTTCCTAATCTTGTCAGGTTTATTCGGATTTTAATTCGATTAGAGGTTTAATGGATATGATCCGATTATAAATATCTGCTATTAGAAACACGTGGATTAAATATGATTTAGGTTGATCCGATTCGTTAAAGATCTGTATCCGACAATAAATAAAAATATTATATATATATATATATATACATATAATTTAATAAAACTAAGTAACATTAGAAGAAATTACCATCTTAAGAAGAAAGTAATTAATACCCAAGGTGGTTGGGCCAAGTGGTAGAAACTTGTGACTTTGAATCCTACTGGAGACATCACAGTGGGTAGGACATATACTCTTTGCACTCTTCGGTCCGAGCTATAAATACACAGTCTAGTAGATCAAAAAGAAAAAAAAAAGTAATTAATAATGTGTTCACAAATTCATTTTATGCGCATTTTCATTTAAAAACATGAATATTAGTAATGAAAGTTTGAATATGCGAATTAAATTAAATAAATTATACAGTTAACAAACTTGTATTAAAAAAAAATACTAGTGTAATTTTTTAAAGTGAAGATTTTATTGGATCCGGAAAAGAACCGATATCCGACCGAATTCGAACTCCATTGGAGTCACGAAATTTAGAACTTAGCAAGACCCGAATTCAATACGACATAAATGAAGTTGGATTTGATCCGACCCATTGACAGTCCTATATTCATATAGTTAGATTATCACAAATACTTTTTTAAGTAATTTATTTGAATTATGAATAATGATGTGGCGCAAATTTATTATCATTCCATTCTTATTGAAATTACAGTGATATCTCATGCACACAATATGGATGACTCAGATTCTCCGATGATCAAGTCAATATGAGATTATTAAGAGAGCTCAAATTGGTTTTGTACCGTAAAACAAGAGAATTTATATTATGCTGACTCATAATTGAAATGGTTTTTGCTTTGAATATTCAAAAAATAGGTTATGGTCAATTAAAAATAAAACTAGCACATTATTGTAATTTTCATTTAACCCAAATTCCAGACTCCAGAAATTGCAAAATTAAATGCTAATATGTAAAATTGTTGCTAATGCCCTTAAAAACGCCTTGCCCTAATTATTTGGCACCATTGATACTTGATAGCAAGTTCTTCAGAACCCAACAATGGAGATTGACTTAAGATTTCAATCATTCATCAACCTCCGACGTGCCTGAGGTAACACTTTAAACTCAAAGAAACCCCTCGTGTGTAATTGTTGGACTGAAGCATTCGACAATCTAGCGCTGTGCACACCAACTGTTTGTTGATTTTACCCAAAAGTTTATTATATTGTTGATAGTGTTGTGTAAGTTCTTGACTTAGCATATTTGTCCCAATTGAGTAAACTGAAGAACATGGAAATCGAAATAGCTAATGAGGTTAAAATTATGAATCTTAAATCTCTAACCGGGGTTAAGGATGGGATTAAGGATGGTGATATCCCCGAGTGGCTGTTAGTGGAGCTTCTTGTTAGGCTGCCTCAAAAAGTGGTTTTTAGGTTCAAACTTGTTTCCAAGCAATGGCTCTCTATCATTTTAGAGCCTTCTTTCGTCAAAATCTATTGTTCTCGGGCCTTGTCGTTTCAGAAGTTGCAGCCGTGGACTTTTGTAATGTATTTCAGTGGTCATGAAAGAACTCTTCGTCCTGATTGCAAGCTGTTAGTGGATGTTTATTCTAGCAACCTTAAATGGCCTAGTTTTTATGTACTTTCTCTGCCTTGTTTCCAACATCCGCACGGAAAGGGCTGTAAGATTTATGAAGTGAGCAATGGGTTTGTGCTATATGGTCCACATAAGTTAACACCAGAGGGTTTTCAGTACAATGACAATTGTAGAATATGCAATCCTGTAACTGGTCAGTGGATTGCCCTTCCCCCGCATGGCAGTCGCCAAAATAGTGTTAGTTGGGGTTTTATGACACATGTCGTGGATGGAGTTCTCATGCGTTACATTGTGGTGCGTTTGTATGTCAACCAAAGGAAGTTCGTTACATGTGAAGTATTCTTATCCCAAGTTGGTGAATGGAAGAAATATAATGTGCCTATCGACATAGCTATCAAAGTTGTTTACATGAGGTCATCTGCTGTTCTTAATGGAGTTATGCATTGGATGCTTCATGAACACGGATTGATTGCATATGATCCCAACAAACATCCTGATCATGTACGCATTATTGCATTGCCTGGTGAACAAATAGTTACTCCCGCTTTTCAAATTTGTGCGGCATATCAAGGACAATTGAGATACTTTCGAGTAAATGGTACATCTGAAAATTTATATAAGTTCCAAAGTTTCAATATTTGGGTACTGAATGACTATAGTTCTGGTGATTGGTCTTTGCAACATAGAGTTAACTACGCAGATATCCAAATTTCCAACGCTCTTTCAGGTCAAAATTCGTTACAAATACTACCAATATCGTTCCATCCATATGATTCAGATATTGTGTATCTAAATTATCAAGAAATGATTATCTCATACAACATTAAGACCAGGAAATTGGAAGTTCCAGAGGATTTTAGGCAAGTAAAAACAAAATTTGCTTCTGATTCCATCATGGCCTGTATTTCTTTCTTGTCTTTCAATTAGAGCTTCAGAAGATTAATTAATGACAGCCAACTTTAGACGTTTTCTGGGTTTGCATTTCTTTGATCAACTTATTTTGGCTGTTAATTATCAGTTGACTTATGGGTGAGTTTGATTATCTAGAAAGATCATATCTAGCATTATGGATGATATAACATGCTTTAGTTAAATAAGTAATCATTGATTTTTTTTGTTGTCGATCGAAGAAACCATTATCCACAGCAGCTGCTTGACTCATCTGTGCTAGTTCTTAAGAAAAAAATATATTTGTTTATACTTTTGGCTAGGGTTATTAGTTTCTTATGATTCACGACGCAAAGCATGTGATACAGAGGCTAAAAAATACGTATAACAAGTTGTATTCTGATCATATTGCGTCTTCAAACTCGGTCGGATTGAGACACTCTATTTCTTTTGAAGGAAAAATTCACGAGTCTACTGAAAATTTCATAAAAATTGTTTGTCCTCTACACTCTCAAGTCACAAACAAATCCTGGCTTCCATTTACTTGATTTTCTTCAAATTTCTTTTATATAATCCTAAATTTCAAGCCCTAGTTACCTAAATTACAATTGTTATTGAAAGGCATTGCAAAAACTTGATTGTCATCTATAAGTAATGATTTGCAATGTACATATTGGGACTTCATTTAGTTCCCTATGAGTTATTTGACCTTGATATATTAATATTTATATGTTTGTATGTTTTTATTATGTTGAAAATATATCTTATGTTATTTACCTTATGAATCACGATATGGTTCACGGGACGATATAATACAAAAGGAAAATGATAAACGTTACGATACATGATTTGATAACCATACTTTTGGCCATAGTAGTCAATAGCGCAAATAGAGTGCACTAAATCGCGCTATTCGCTATAGCTCAGGTGTATCGCGTCATTGCACCATGTACTTATATCTATAATTTATATCGCTGCAGTTCATATATAAATCATAGATATAAGTGCAATATATAATTCAAACTTAAGCAGACAATATCATCTGAAACATCCCAAGAAATCTTTAGTTGACTAAATTATATTACAATAAATAATTGTAACATCAAATTTAATGAGTTTTGTCCAAGAGACTTGACCATGTCAAGAATCTGATCTAAAAACCTTCCAATCGACTTATTTGGATGTACGGTGGCTAGGTTCGATTTGATTAATCACTTTCCACCAATCTCTTTATGTGGTGGTGAGACATTTTCTGGTTCATCATCATCATCATCATCGATCACATGTATAACAACTCCATTGCTTTCATTTTTTATTTTTAAGAAGATGAGGCAGCTCGTTTTGTCGATGAACCTGCCTTCCTTTTTGTTGTCCTTTTCCGACTCTTAATAGGCTCTTTAGCAGGAGATTGCTGACCAGCTTCTTCTTTTTCTTGAGACTGGTTGTCGCTAAAAAGTTCTCATTTTTCATTTTTTTAGGTTGAAGATTTATGTTTCATCATCATCATAAAGAATCATGTGCTTCTTTGTTGCGGAATAGTAACCCTTAACGGTGTCTGCGTAGAACACTTTGTCCATGGGCCACCAAACTTGTATCCTTGAATTAACTAATTCCTCATATTCAACAACGGGCTTTTCGGGCTTCTTTCCTTTTTCTTGAGACAAATTGTTCCGTTTCTTGGTTTTGGTAGGTTTAGATGCAGAACGAGACTCCACCACGTTATCCACATCACTTTCTAACTTTTGTTCCTTGGAAAGTTAATAATGTTATTCATTTATACAAGATTCTCATAATCTTCCGAAAATTAATGTGGTATAAGAATTTAACAACTACTATGCTCATAGTAGTCAATAGCACAAATTGCGCGCTATTCGCTATAGCCCAGATATATCGCGTCGTTGCGGCCTGCGCAACCGCTATCCAATTAGCGCACACACGAAGCGACAAATTAAGCGCATTTTAGTTTTTCTACCTTCAAAATGCATAAATCAAAAACGTTTTAACTGTGATCTAGCTCCATCTTTGTTTTAACTTTAAACCTATTTTTTGTTTTACAAAAGTAAAAAAAAAAAAAAAAATTCCAACCAACTTAGCTTAAAAATTAAAATCATCCTTCGCCTTCTCTCCGCCTCTTCCCTCTCCTCTGCCCTCTCACCCCACCTGCACTTCCGGGGATTGCTATCAATCTAAACTATCTAGTTCTCATAAAGAATCTAAAGATGGAGAGTCCAGTAACGATGAGATTGATGATTAATGTTTAGGCTTTAGTGTATGGATTCCATATTGTTGGGTTAACTAATTATTGATTTATCTAAATTTCTAGTACTTTAACTATTAGTTTATTTGCTTGTTTTTGGATATTTAGGACTTATTTTGGAATTATTGAACTAAGATGTTTTGGTTTTATAGTTTTTATATACATTAGTTGAATTTTTTTTATTATTATTCCAAAAAATATATAAAATGTGCTTCATTTTCAAAAAGTTTGCGCTATGGAGCTCTGCTATGCGTTATAGCCCCATAAGACTTTGCGCATCGTGCGCTATAGCTTAAAAATGGTTGACACTAAGCAGTTCCCAATTTTCTTTTCTTTTTTTAGGTTCAAGATTTATGTTTCATCATCATCATAAAGAATCATGTGCTTCCTTGTTGCGGAATAGTAAACCTTAAATGTGCCTGCATAGAACACTTTGTCCATTGGCCACCAAACCTGTATCCTTGAATTAACTAATTTCTCCCCATATTCAACAATGGGCTCTCGGGCTTCTTTCCTTTTTCTTTAGACAAATTGTTCCGTTTCTTGGTTTTGGTAAGTTTAGATGCAGAACGAGACTCCACCACCTTATCCACATCACTTTCTAACTTTTGTTCCTAGAAATGTTAATAATGTTCTTCATTTATACAAGATTCTCATAATCTTCTGAAAATTAATGTGGTATAAGAATTTTACAACTACTAATCTTATAGTAGTCAATAGCGCAAATAACGAGTTATTCGCTCTAGCCCAGGTGTATTGCGTCGTTGTGGCCTGCACATTCGATATCCAATTAGCGCGCACACTAAGCGATGCGACAAATTAAGCACACTTTAGTGTTATTAAATATATATAACTTTGATTTAGTCACACCGTGGGCTCTGAAAATACCATATTGTTCCAATGCGCACCCCAACCATGTTATGGTTGTTTATCTCGTTGGAGAATCATGTTTCACTAGCAACAGTATCTTTTCTACTATTATGCACAAACTTAATCCATTTTATGCCATTCTTTATTTTCCACACTCGTGGTACTTTTGAAAATAATTTCATTCGTTTAATTGTTGTTGGTCAATATGGATAGTATATACATTAAATGACAAACTCACCCCCTTCGCTAATGAAAATGGTTATTAGGCTAAATTAACCAACCGGAAAATGGCGGGGGTGCATATTAAAGCAATTAAGCTGTTTCTAGGATGCACATTGCATTTATTTTGTTTCAAGAGTGCAATACTGACATGATTAAAGGGGCAAAATTTCATTTTTGGCCCTATAACGTGGCTGCATTTCAAAATTGACCCTTTATTGTGGTACCTCGACAATCTACGTCCTTTATTATCAACATCATCAATTTTAGTTCTTATCACCGATTTTTTTTAATATCGCCAAAAAACATTAATTTTTGTCATATTTGACCTATCACATGGCTTGGTCTTGCAAATTTCAATCAAAATATGAAATTCTTAATTTTTAAGTGTCACTATGTCAAATCATATTTTTGGCTAAAATTAAATTTTTCGGTCAAATTAGACATAAAGTGGTGATTTTTGAAAAAAAAATTAATTTTTCGGTCAATTAAGACATAAATTGATTATTTCCGGCGATAATTAAAATTTTCTGACAACAAGGACTGAAATTGATGATGATGACACAATAAAGGATGATTATTGTTGAGGTACCACAGTAAATGACCAATTTTGAAACGTAATCAATTTAGAGGGTCAAAAATAAAATTTTGCCTGATTAAATGGTGCAAAGTGTGATTAATGGTACGCAAGAACACGTACTGAGGAATTAAAGCATGCCGAAATGCGTGCTAATGATATACTAGTACTTTTAAAAAGGGCTAACGATATTGTCAGAACACGTATTTTTGCTGCCAGAGCATTTTTTTCATTATTACTAATTTGTCCTTCATTTATTATAGTAACTAAATAGAAGAAACATTAATTTACCCATCTCTCTCCTCCTTCCTTCCTTGAATTGTCGAAATCTGCTTCACCTCTGCTAATGGTGTACGTTCATATTCTTCTTCTCCTTTTTTCCGTACAAGTTTCTTAAAAAAAAAAATCTAATTGATATTCAATAACAATGAGCAAATATAACACGTGTTAATCAATAAGATCATATAAAATGGATTTCCAACTGGATTTCCAACCACCATTCCCAATAAAATTGAAGACAATAATTTTTGAACTTTTTGTACCGCCGGTGACTACAAAATTGTTTGATTATACCATCAATTCTCATATTTTTATTTCTGGCATGATTGAAACTCAATTTAAAATTTTAAATTGAGTTTCAATCACCTTGAAATTTCATAATTACATCCACCTCCCTCGACGTTTCGAAAACCTTACATTTTGATGACGTCATCGTCGAATTTTTATTGAGCTTTCTATTTTACCCTTGAGGTTATTGTAGCTATTTTGTTGGACAATTATACCCTTGTTATGTTTGATACATAGGAGGGGTTTCTTTTCAATGTATATGTATAAGTATGGGTTCAAATATTATAAATTTACATGAAACCTATAATTAGTTTATTAGTGTATATGTATTCTTAAAATAAAAATACAATAACACATCAACGTTTTTTCCCAATGTTTTTCATAATGCTTTTACAATTAAAGCACAAGGAAAAATAAATAAATTATGGTTAACTATAAGAAAAAAGCATTGTAGAACTTAAATAAAAATGTAAATACATTCAACTTCACATTTAACCCGTAATTTTAATAATTTAATTTTTTTTCCTAATCAAAGTAAAAGAATAAATGAATGAATTAGGTTTATAAGAATAAATAAATTTTAATAGTAGTGTATATGTATTCTTAAAATAAAAATATAATAAAACATCAATGACTTTTTCCAATTTTTTTTAATAATGCTTTTACAATTAAAAGTAAATAAATTATGGTTAAATTATAAGAAAAAAATATTGTAGAACATAAATAAAAAATGTATATAAATTCAACTTTAACATTGAACCCGTAATTTTAATAATTTAATTTTTTTAAATTAATGACTTACGTTTAATCATGAAAAGAAAAAAACTTGAACAGTAATTATTAGACATTAAAAAATGCTCACATGTTTACTAAAAAAATTCTTAAACTTTTAACTAAAATAGTTATTATAAAATCAATAATTTTTTTCAAAAAAAATAAAAATACTCGATTTAACAAAATAGTTATTATAAAATCATAATTTTTTTTAATATTTAATACTTTAATACAATAATATTATAATCATATCTTATTTATATAAAAATACTAATATTAATAAATCAATAAACTATTTTAATATAAATTATTATAATTAAAAAAAAAAACCCTCACAATCCCTTACACCCACCCCAACCCCCAACCCCAACCTCGTAAATCTCCTCCCAAGCAGCACTGTCGACCTGGAAGGCCTAGGGTTCGAACCAGGCTGACCACACGGCCTGGGAGGATATTTGCGGGGTTGGGACGGTTGAGACGGGGTGGGGTGGGGGGTTTAGGGTTAGGGTTAGGGTTAGAGTTAGAGTTTTTTTTTAATGAATAAAATTAATTTTTGCAAGGGTAGTATTGTAATTTTGTGTATCATTGCAAGGGTAATATTGTAATTTTGTGTATCATTTCACATCATTTTGTAAGATTTTTCAAGTGTGGGGGGAGGTGGATGTAATTATGAAATTGCGTGGGGATTGGGCAATAATTAGCCCAAACCTCATGGGAGGTCGATGTAATTATCCCTTGCAAGGGTAAATAGGACATTTTGTTAATCTTTTTATTTTTAATTTTTATAATTAAAACTGACGAGGAAAATATGGTCATTTCACATCATTTTGTAAGGTTTTTCAAACGTGAGGGAGGTGGATGTAATTATGAAATTGCGAGGGAATTGGATAATAATTAGCCCAAACCTCAGGGGAGATCGATGTAATTATCCCTAAAATGTATTATGCTAAGCAAAATTTTAAATTTTGTTGTTTAATTAGTCTATGTAAATTTTATCTTTATGGTTAAACTGACATGTCATTTTGTGTTCATAAAGACAAAAAGAGAAGAACCAATCTATTTGAATCAGCCGGTGAGGAAGACAATGATGTTGATTGTTGATGAACAGAAGAGAAGAATGAAATTTGGGTGGTTTTTTGATAATTAATTTTGGTGACTATATGTGCTCTAGAGGTGATTTCCATTCCATAATTAAGTTCTCATTAATTAATGTGAAGGTTACATTAGTCATATTTAAAAAAATGTTCTGGCAACAACAATATGTGTTCTAGCAATATCGCCAGTCTTTAAAAAGAGAAGTCATGTCATACTGCACTAATTTTTTGATATTCCTATTTTGCCCTTAATACTTAAATTAAGTTAACTATACAACTTTTTAACTTTTTCACTTAATTCATTACATCCTGTAAATAAAATTTAACACTTACTTTTTTCTCAAAAATAAATCCTTATTTTTTCTGCTTATAAAATTTAACCCGCGTGATGAGGATGACTAGTACTATTAAAAAGAGGAATCATGTCATGCTACACCAATTTTTTTATATTCCTATTTTTCCGTTAATGTTTAAATTAACTTAATTATGTAACTTTTTAATTTCTTCACCATTACATCATTTAAATAAATTTAACTTTGGTTCTTCTCCCTTAAAGAATTCCAACTTTTCTATGCTTAAAAAATTTAATGCACGCGGGAACGTGTGATGAAGATGATTAGTAGTAGAATATTTTTTGGATAAGTACATCCACACAAGGAGAGGTTAGGTAAAATTACTTTGAGTCTTGGAGATGTTTTAATAAGAGAAAATTGCATTACAACCAAGTTAAACTTGAACTTAAATATTTTTTACATTGTCACCCTGAACTTATATTAATGGATCACTTTCTCTTCTAAACTTTTTTCCGAGCATTTTTTCGGCCAAAGTTGGTCACATAAGAGCCACTTGTCAGTCTTGTAGTGTATTTTCGTCATATAGAACTAAGGGGACAACTGCAATACATAAGTTTAAGGGTGGAAAGTGCACAAGAGTGATCGTTGGGGCCGGGGGATTGTAACTCAGCTATAAGTTTAGGGCGGAAAGCGCGATTTTCTGATTGAAATATTATTTTTGCTTCTTTAATTAATAAGTTCGCCTCTTTATTTTTCAAATGTCAATTATCAACAAAAATCTACGATTTTATATTGTCAAACTACTTTTTTTTTATGTACAAATATTAAGAATTTGAAACTTTATTTAAGGAATGTGATGCAAAACTTGCAAGATAAACCTAAATATGAAAGTATAATATATGCTCGGTTTTATACCGATCCCCCACTCTGCAATGTCTAACTCATATGTTTATATCTATTTTATTAATTTTGTACTAAAGTTTTTATTTTTTCGGTATTATATATCTTATATATTTTTTCGGTATTATATATCTATTGTACATAATTTTAAAATTCCATGTTTTTTGCACTTTGAATTAATTGATTGCAAAAACTTGAGTTTTGCCCCTAAACTTACATCAAAGTTGCATTTTTTCTCCTACACTTACGCCCTTGTTGTATTTTTCACCTTGAACTTGTGTGTTTTAGTTTATCCACTAATGCTAAATGACGAAAATACCGTACAAACCTGGCATGTAAGACCACTATAATTTCAGTAAGAACAGAATGAACTCAATCCAAAATTTCAATTTAATTATGTAACATTTTCACATCACACCATCATTCATCATTCGAAGAAATTACTAAGAAGTTAAGGGAATTGGTGCAGTAGAATTAAGCTAAAAAAACCATCTTGAGACTGCGATTTTTCATTTATTGAATTTGAAGTAGATACATCATCATTTCATATGATTATATGATCATATACTTAATTAGTATGAAGATTTATCAACAGAAGCAGCATCAGATCCCACAATCCTTATGTTATTCGAGCTTATTAACAAGTCGAGCGATGTAAAAGAATGTGGCGAAAGCACAATATCCATGTCCTCGCCTACATCATCCACTAAACTTTTCACAGGCACCACCTGTATACAGAGCAAACAAAAAAGAAAAGAAAGAACTTATTCATCATTGAAGGAGGAAAAGAGAAAAAGAAAAAAATCTGAATATATACCAGTTTTAATTGTGTAATCAACAAAATGGAAAAATAGTATTTTAGTCCCAAATGACTGGACGCTCAATACTTGTGGTCACGTAGTTTACCAAAATTGTACATATGGTCCCAATTTTTTAAAATGTCTCGCATTTTCTATCCCATCGCCTCCTTTTCCATTTGGTTTGAGACTGAGTGGAACTACGCAATCCTATAGGAACAAAAGTGCTAAGCATAGACTATTCTATGAAACCAAAGTTCCAAAATATTTTGGAAAACTGGGACCAAAAACGCAATTTTGTTATGCATGGGAAACAATGTGCAAAACATTTTAAATAAGTGGGATCTTATAAAGTATGGGATAAAAAGTGTCAAGGATCCATCCCAGTGGAACTAAAAATGTAATTTTGCATTAGCAAATGCAACACGAGAGATTTCTCTAAACATGTGTCATGTTTGGTAACTACCACTAACATTTTCTGAAATTAGAAAATAAAACCAACTTAAGCATGTGTCAAATCAGAGAAGTCACCCGTGTATTTGCAAGTCGTGTAGCATTTAAAAGACTAATTAATACCTTATTAGGCACTTCAAACGAATTCTCACTCATGAGATTGCTAGATGTTAATTCAGTCTTTGTCGACCCAATCGCTTGCAACGAGTTCATCTCTAATCCATCAATAGATATTTGAAGTGTCACACTGTTGCTTCCAAAATTCACAACCTGGAAAAAACATATTTAAATTGAATGCCAACTCATAAATGTAAATCAAAAGATAATAAAATTAAATTAGAGAAATAACAGACCTTTATTCGGAGGTATAGATTGTTATCCTGTGTATTTTTCCAAGTAATAGCTGAAGCAATAAGAGAATTTGAAGGGTTAGGTTGAAGGGAAGACTTAAGAAGAGTTGCACCATTTGACTCTCTGAAAAAATGTTGCATCCAATAACTAGGAGTCCCGTAAAACTGCGAAGAGTCGAAGACAATTGCATCTGGGCTCCACCTAAATCAAGATAAGATAAAATAAAAACCCTTAGCATACTAAAACAAGAAGCATTATTCTGGAAAAAAAAATGATAAAAATGAAAATATTAAAATCGTCATACGTTCTGTCATTCGTATTCACAAATAAAGGTGCATAACTAGCCATTTCCACAGCATCACTGCAAATAAATAAAGTTTAGTTAAATAGTAGGGTAGATAATACAAACTATCCCTGAGGTACAGTTAAATTACGGTGAAGCTCCCTTGTGTTAGGAAGATATACAAACCACCCATGAGGTATGCACTTGAATAGACTGAAAACCCTTCGGCGTTATATCCTAACGGATATTGATAATACTGTCAAAAAATTAACATAAATTTTCAAAAATTCCCTCCGACGACAATTTCAAATTTTGACCCGATTTCGTGGATTGAAATACCTATGTTGTTTAACACGGGACCTTAAGGAATAATTGCTATAAGTTTTCTCATGTGAGGGTGTCCGAGTAAATAACATACAGTTGGAATGGTCTAAAAGTAACAAACATATGGTTGTGAATAAGGGTATTTATGTACTTTCAGCTAAACCATAAGTGTTTTTTTAACAATAGGATTGTAGAGTAGAGAGTTTGCATACCACAAGGGTGGTTTTTGTAATTCCTCAAACTTGAAAAATTTCGATCCAATTTGACCATACCTAGAGGGTTGTTTGTATAACATACTCTAAATAATAAGAGTATCCCCCATAAGCACAAAAAAGGCATTACATAATTAATTATTGAAGATATATATACCAGTTTTTTTCTAGCCCGATAAGAAATCCAGCTTCCGCTAGAGCTGCCAAAAGACTACCCTTTCCAGCATCATCTCCGGTCACTGCATATTCACTTACAAAAGCCTGCACCATTTATTACATCATCAAAATCATCATTCACACCCAAATTTGTAATTTTTATTTGAGTGAACCAAACAAACCTTTGGACCAGTTCTTGATGCTCGATCAAACTTGCTCGCTGATGTAAAGACATTATTTGCATTGCTATATATCTAACAAAAATATATGACAAGGAGTAAGTAGCTATAAATTTAAGAATGCCAAAATATTGAAGAGTGTTGAAGTTCTCACATGATAGTCGTAAAAATCAGCTGGGTGATCCAGTGGTTGAGAAGAAGCATCACAGTTTGAAATTATTTTTATGTCTGGATATGCTTGTTTTATTGCGGAATAGAATTTGAGGTAATTTCCTGAAACATAGGAAACGAATTTTCCGGATTGAAAATGGTTAATTTTTAAAGAGAACTCAATGAAACAATTGTTTGAATATGATTATTACCGCGGTAATTTTTCTTTCCACAGTCCTCGTTTCCCACTGCAACATATTTCAAATCAAATGGCTCAGGGTGTCCCATTGCTGCTCTAATAGAACCCCATTTTGAATTAGAATCACCCCTTGCAAACTCAAGACCATCCATAATTTCCTATAATTATGTGAAGTAAAACTGTTGATTAATTACCAGTGAAGTTTGTGAAATATTGAGTTTTATTAATGATCAAGTCAGCCAAAAAAAAATTGTGTATAAACCTTCCTTGATCATATATATATAGGAGATAATAACTCTACACACCCCCTGAAATTACATATAAACACCCTTGAGGGTTCAATAACTACCAACATCCCCCTTGAGATAAAATGGGATTTCATTAAAATTTTGAAAATGACATCACCATTGCCATTAAGGAGACTAAAGGCAGGAGGTATTTGGTGAAACTTGAAGTACGATTGATGTTAGTATTTATAAGCTCAGGAATGTGTATGTAATTATACCTAGTGCAATGTGAGTATCTGGCATATTTAAAGTTAAATGTGCATTGTCTTACCTCGTAATAGTACACAATATTGAAATAGGCTAATCTGGAACATATCCAAGATTGTATTAAGATTAACAACCTCAAGATTAAACCAAAGGAGTTACCTGTACAAAAGGTGCGATTCCAGTAGTGTCAACTTGGTCATTATGGCTTACTCCTGAAAATCATTAGACATGACAGAAAAGGAAAACTAAGTCGAAATCAATAAAGCAATTACTCAGAGAGAATATACACAGATATAATGTATATGGTACCATTGTTGAACACCCATATTGGTACTGCACCCAAGTCCTCCGCGAGCTGCACAAGAAGTGATAAAGGTGAAAAAATGATGATAATGATGACATATTAGAGCTTTGTTGGGTAAATTGCATTTTTAGTCCCACAAAACTAGACCCTCAGCACATTTGGTCCCGCTTTTTACAAAACTGTATTTTTGGTCCAATATTTAAAAATGTTTATGCACTTTTGGTCATATTTCCCCTTTTCCAACGAGACTAAAAATGAGAGTCCTGGGTGTTCAAAAGTGCAAAACAAGACTACTTTATAGGACAAAAGTTCATAAAGACAATGGAAAATGGGACGATAGAATCAAAAGTGCAATATATTTTATAAATTTGGGACCACAAATGCGAGACCAAATGTATTGGGGGTCCAATCCTATGAGACTAAAAAGACAATTTTGCTGACTATGTTCGGTTCTTGGACTTTACTAATTAAACACTACGGCAAATGTTTTCTTGCATGATATGATAACACTAGGTTTATTTTTTGTTCATCTTCATTTTTCATCACTATAATCCAAGACTCAAAACATAGCCTACAATTTCCCAGAAACGATAATATACATTAATGAATCTTAAATGGCAAGAAACATAATATTACCAGGAAAAACTCAAAATGACCAAGTCCATCATCAGTCCAGTAATGCCAAACGTCACCGAAATGGCCAGGCCTCTCTTCCCATGGCCCAATAGTTTCTTTCCACCGAAATGCATTCCTTAACCATTCACCTTCCACAAAACAACCACCTGAAGTGTTGCATAGTTACTTGTGTTAGATATAAATAAAGATGAAGTATTGTTGATATTTATTTTTGGTCTATGAATAATTTACTAGCAATACCTGGAAATCTAATAAATCCTGGTTTCAAAGCTTTAACCATCTCAAAAAGATCATTGCGAAAACCATGCCCCTATATCAAGAAAATAGTTATCAAAACTGTCATTAGATTTATGATTTAATTTAAATATACGTCATCGGTTTATAAATAGTCCACCAAGAGAAAACGCTAAATCTTGAGATTATGACTGTAATTTAACACAAATAAATAAAATAACACCGAAATATATGAACTTTAGTCACCTTGACGTTTTTTAGCTCATAAAAAATCCATCTTTCATGCAAAACATGTATATTTACCTTGTAAGTGTCTGTTGGCATCAATGATACTTGATCAAACCATATGACACCTTTCTTGGATGTTGTCAGTTGGAGTCTTGACTTTGCATCTGTTCCTTTTGCTTTTAACTCAATCTCCGTCTTAGTCCAGTTGGAAACATTATCAGCTCTGTAGAGATACAAATAACCATAAATTTTGTTACAAAAAAAAAGGAATTTTGTTAACAAAATTAATTTGGAGATTTGAGCTATAATTAATAGTACTCACACAATATTAGCAGTAGCTAGCATCTGCTTTGAACCCACCAGTGACACAGAGACATTAATTGATCCTAATGAACGAACATAGAGAACCAATTTATAGGTCTTCCCTTGTTCAATATTCTGCAAATTAAGACAAATTTAGGTTAAAGGGAAAAACAACCATTGCATTTCTTGTAATAGTTGGTAAAAATTTTGGTTTAAAAGAGTTCTGAAAAGTTCAAGTCTTACCATTCCCCAGAACCCGGGGTTATAAATACCGACCCCTCCATCTGGACATATATTGGTGCCTTCATGATCACAAAGAACTTCCATTTGCAGTGCAATTTTATTTCGTTCAAAGCACGATGAACGCTCTGTAGATACTATTACAGATGATTCATCCCCAATTACCAACCAAGGATCAATATTCGAGGGTGTGTTTGGACCCCCTGCTTCAAAACCTGCAGTTCAATTTCCATAAGGCTACAAAATTTTAGGCATTTTTGAGAAAGTACAATTTTGAGCTTCAGAAAAATATGGTGAAAATATTAATAATGTCATTACGAATAAGATAATACTCCCTATGTCCCATCCTTTTTTGCTCTTATTTCCTTTTCGAGATGTCCCAAAACAAGACTGCCTTTCCTTATAAACAATTTCTTCTAGAAAATACCCTCTCTCATAAAGTAATGATTTGACAACTAATTCTGAACCACTACTTTTAAGGGCAAAATAAATAATTACCTAAAACCCCGTGCTAAAAGTGTAAGGAGAAAAAATATTGGGACGGAGGGAATATAACTTTTGGACATTTTTGGTAGCAGAGCCCAAAAACATAGGTTGGTAAAATTCGGATCACCCCCTAAACTAAATTTATTCTTGGACCAATGTAGATTATATTGTCATAGGACTTGTGATAATTTTATTTGTATTAATGTCTAAAAGTTTTCATGTTATCACTTATAAAAGGGTCGACCCTCTTTATTAAAGAATGCTACCAAACAAAAGATAACGGTTGATAAGACATAATCTTTGACATCTCTGATACCGGACGAGCTCAAAATATATTAATTATACCATTTTCAATTATAATGGTGACTGTTCTTTCAACTGATCATATCTCACAGTGAAGAATGAATGCGAAAGCAAAAGAAGACTTATTGACCAAGAAAAACTCAGCTTACCTCTGTTGCTAACAAGCTCTGCCCATAATCCTCCAGCACCAGCATGATTAATCTCCTGCAAATTTCTCAAAGAGTCTTAATATATAACAGCCAGCATAATCATTATGATAACATATGAGTCTTAAGAATTAGTTTTACCAAATAAGTACTATTGGACAAGAAAAATCTAAGATCATTATTCTCATAAATGGGTAAAATATTGTGCATATATGTGTGTGCGTGTGAGTCAAATGATATTCTTTTCAGAAAATCTTACCTCGAAAAATATACCAAACAGGGTTTCCGGTATGTGCTTTGTTGATGCTTTAGAGGCATTTACAAATAGAGCAACAGTCTGATTTGCTTCAATCCCAGTAGCAGAAGATTGATATAAAGCACTCAGTACAATGAGAAAGAACAAGAGAATGCTGCGCAAGGGAGTACTTGCACCCATTTCTTCGAGAATTTATCCAGTATTTGTGCACCCTATTTAAGAAAGGACGACTGTGTTAATTCATATACCCTCTCTTGTCATTCAAAAGGAAGAATTACTGAAGTATAAATAGAACAACAAATTTTACTAGAACTTCACTATATGAGAATTTGGTCTATTGAAAGTGCCACTCAAAAAACCAGGCCAATTGGGAGAAATAGAAATTGAATAACAACAATTTATGCCCTTTTCACTTTTCATGAAATTTTTCTTCGTTTCTATAATTTCAAGGCATAGCCTATAAGTGCATTTCCAAAAAAAATCCAAGTGATTATAATCCAAAATAAAGATTCATTATTATAAGGATAATATCTACAAATATATCAACAGAAAGAGAACAATGTTTAGTTTTGGTTTATTCAAGAATGACTAAAGTTGCTATATACAAGATAAAACATGAAAGATTGTGCTCCAATGCCTTTTTCAACTTATTTGTGGTTTAACTTTAGTTTTCATTATCGGCACTTCCAAAGTCTTATAGGTACACTTCATTCATTGTGGCTCTGTCCATGGATTCCAATAAATATTGAAAACAATAGCGTAAATTCGATATTCTCATTCTATGTTCTTAGAGTGACATTACCAATTCAGGAATTGCTATATATTACTTGAATAAACCCTCACAATCGATCATGCATTCTGACTAATTACCGTGATTAGTAAAAAAGAAATCTGTTTGAGAAATAGGAGAGCCAAATCTCCAAGAACTCACAAAATTGCATGGTGAAATCATTCAAATTTGTTTATCTCTTTTACAAAAAATTCCTTACATATACACACATGTGAAATAAAAACACAATATAAATATACATTTTGAAATTATATTCACAAATATTCTCTCTTTTATAATCAGCATCCCTTACATTCACCCAAGTCAAAATACAATATATACATATAAAGAACACCGCATACATGCAGCCATATCAATATAAATACAAGAATTAGCAGAAACCCAGAATGAAAAACAATCAGAACAACATTATTCAATATAAAATCAAGTAATTTACCTTAAAGATAAGGGTTTTTTGCACTCCTACAGAGAATGTATGAATGAGGAAAACAGAGAGAGTGGTAGGCAGTTATATAGTGAGCTCACAATCTGTTGCTTCTGGTTATCATTAATCACTTTATGACATTTGAAATTTGTTCCAATAAGCACTCTTCACCTGAAAATCAAGCAATATTGAGAAACAAAAGTCTTCTTGATTTTGATCTTATCTTTGCTTTACGGAATCTGATTTGAGCTATTTTGTGCAATTGTGGCTTGTACGCTGAACCCTGCATATTGTTTTCTAAGCTAATTCTTACTTCCAAGTTTCTTTTGCCGGCCCTACCTTATGCTTTTTTATGAATTTTGAGATTATCTCTTCAGATTTGCTAAGGTATTTTATACCACTACTATAATCTATTTAAATAAAGGATAATAGTAAAGTACAGTAGATTATTTTCTGTTTCTGCATTAAATATTCGGAAAAAATAAGTAATGGTTATTAATTTTCAAATGGTTCACAAAATATGGATAAGTAAAAGTGGGCTTGTCTCTATCGATTTGTAAAATAAAGTGACATGGGTAGATAAGACTTAAGAAGAGTTAGGCGGTTCCATTAATTTTGTAGACCGGAAAACAATAAGAGTAAATATTGATTTACTTTTTACATAGGTATTTTATTGAGATTTTAATCAGTTAAACGGTAGGTTGCATCATTGTTGTACTAGTAAATAACATTGAATAAACTGAGAATCTGATATATATATGATGTTGAGCTGTCAGATTGCACATTGATGTTGCTGAAATACCACGAGTTGACAAATCAATTCAAAATCAGAAGATAATCGATGTTCCTGTCCGAATTGGACCTCGTTTGACAAGTTTCATTGTTTTGACCAAAACGTTGGCTATGGTTGTCACAATTGCGATTAAGACCCTAATCAAAAAAGGTTGAGATGGCGCACACAGAGTTTTGGCACCGTGTTCGATCCCAAAATTTGATTATTTTGTCCCTCGAAATGCTATGTTTAGTTTTTGTTCCTAATTTTTCAATTATAGATAAGGAAGTCGACACTCGTTTTATTTCATCACGTATTCTTATATATTCTGACTTTGGTCCTTATTTTGACAAATTACGTATTTACTCTTTATGGCTATATAATCTGACTTGTGGATTGTTTCTGAATCAATTTTTAATTTT
This sequence comes from Penstemon davidsonii, assembly GCA_034814905.1. Lineage (NCBI taxonomy): Eukaryota > Viridiplantae > Streptophyta > Magnoliopsida > Lamiales > Plantaginaceae > Penstemon > Penstemon davidsonii. The sequence continues at coordinate 29,175,291 of JAYDYQ010002533.1, read as the reverse complement.
GATGTTAAAAATCAAGAGTTTTCACTCTATAGTTTTTGTTTCTTGCTTTCTTCAGCTGCAATTTCGTGATTCAGATATGCGTACAAATTAATTGATAATCGCCTGAGTAATTAATGTGAAACTAGACAAATACACACTTCTTCTAGTAGTACTCGAATTCAAAACTTTTAAAGTTTTGGGACCTCAACTATTATGAGAGACTTTAGAAAGTCAACAACTTTAACACGTTCAAATGGTTAAGTACAATCGAACAATACATTCTTCAATTTTTTTGTGAAGTTTGGGATTATGTTCAAAGTTTGGTTTGATTTTTGGATAATGGAGTTCGAACAAATTTTAATTGAGCGTTTATATGTGTTTCAAGTAATTTGATATTTTAGTATAAATATATATATATATATATATATATTGTAAATTTTATTTAGTTTTATAGTTTGATATTTGTTTTGGGAGCATCTTTAAGTGAAAAGGATATACTCTATTAAATTATTTCCTACTTCTTAGTATCAAAAGTTCAATTTACAAGAAATCATTAAAAAATAAATGAAATTGAAAAAAATTAAAATGATTGGATTGGTGGATTCGGGGTATTGGAATTCAAATCCATAACAACATAACACTTATTTGGATCACTTTCGAAAATATGGTTCGATTTTAACTCAATTTTGTTATGTTTCAATTTTCGAAAAATTGATTTGATTGTTTTCGATAAACACGAGTTGTACTAGTTTTTATGATATATATCGAGACATTACTAATTGATGGATTTTGAAATTTGAAATGTGATTTCAAGTTTGAATTTTGGAAACGAAAATAGATGATAAATATCAAATAAATGATTTTAAGAATCATATAAAGTTATATTGTATAAGTTTAATGTAGTTTCAGAAGGTCTCGGGTTACTGAACTTCAAGCTTGATGAAAAAAAAAAGTTTCATTTGATTATTTAAGAGGAAATCTAATTCAGTGTATTGTATAAATATTAGCATCATGTCAAAATTATAATATTAAATGTAATCAATATAAAATTAATATTCTTGGAAATCAACAAATTAAAAAAGTTTCACTTTCATTTTATCTTCACGTACAAAAAAGTGTTGTACTTTATTAGACCAACTAGTGTCCAGTATTAATCCACTAAAATAGAATTAACATATTCGCTATATTTTTGGTAAAAAATATTTTGCAGACAGTTTTGTTGTTTATTTCCAGAAAACAAGATTTAAACTGGAAAAGTGTACATCTCAAACCTGTCGGGTCTTTTTGTCTCGCTTTTCAGAGAGCATTTCGGTACTCTCTGAAATGTCAAACGACATTTTTTAATTTTAAAATATATTATCTTTTTTCAATTTTCACAAATGAATTTCATCTTAAAAAAATTATCTTATCTCTAAAAAAAGATGTATACAAATTCTATTATGATTTGACATAAAATAATTTATCTTTTACATAACTTATTTCACAAAACAAGCACTCCATAATCTCTAAGAAAAAAACTATAAAAACTTATTTTTAAAATAACTTTCACAAACAACATTACATAAAACGAAACATTTTCAAAATCTTATTTTATCTCTGAAACAACTCTTAAAAATGCCATATAGACCTTCATATTAATTAATCCATCGAATACGCGCGCCACATTCTTGAGAGTTGAGCTACTGCATTTTCAGAATTTAGTAGATAAAAGGAAAACTTACATTGTTTAGAAAATTTAATATTGTTATCTTATAAATACAATTAAAAGTTATAGTTAACTCAATGAACTGAGGATTCCCAGTATTTATATTATTTAATTTTGGACCTTATTGGGTTTTGACTTTTATGTTTCTTTTAATACGATCATTCTCTTTAATTAAGTCTTAGCTTTATTAAGATGGATAAATATCACTTTTGGTCCTCCTTGTGTATTTTTTTTATAGTTTTGTTCCTTTTACGCTTTGCTTAATATTTTAATGTACACTATCAGTTATTTGTTTCATTGTAGTCATTCTCAAGCTGTTTTGGGGCGGCTCCGACGTTACGTGATTTGCACGTGACTAACATGAGGGTATTTTCAGGAAATTCACGCAAAATAACAGGGATATAATGAACATATTTCAATGGAACATACGGAATTACCCTTGTTATTTTGCTTGAATTTTCCGAAAAGCCCTCATGTTAGTCACGTGCAAATCACGTGACGTCGGAGCCGCCTGAGAAGGACTACAATGAAACTAATAATTAATAGTGAGGATTAAAATGTTACGAAAAACTTAAGGGGGACCAAACTGTGAAAAATTACAGAAGGAGAACCAAAAATGCTATTTATCCTAATTAAGATTTAACACATTATATTTTAAAACATCCAAATTCAATAATTTATAATAAAACATTTTAAACATGATTAAATTTAATTTATTTTAAATTCTAAGGGTGCTAGTAAAAGTTCATTATTGGGATTCTCAAAATATAAAGTTCACCGAATGAATTTAATTGATAAATATTTCATAATTATTTTGGATAGGAAAATATAATTTAATTTCATGAAGAACTAATAACATAATTCTAATAAGAGCAAAAGACAAAAACACCCCCTATGCTTTGTCTAACTCCCAAAAACCCCTGTATTATTTTAACTCCCAAAAAATCCCCCTATAGTAAAATACAAAAACAAAGCATATGGGGTGTTTTTGTCTTTCGATATCAGGGGTAAAATTGTCATATAAAAAACAAAATGTGAACAAATACTTGCAATTTTGGCGTTTGAAACACACTCTTTTTTTTTGGGGTGTATTTGGCACTTCTTTGAAATCACAAGGGATTTTTTGGGAGTTAAAATATTACAGGAATTTTTTTGGGAGTTAGACAAAGCATAGAGGGTATTTTTGTCTTTTGCTCTTCTAATAATTCTAAAACCACCTCCTTATTATTTAATAGTATTATTACTATAATTATTATTACAATTTACTAGAAAGTAAAATGTAAAGGGTAGAAAAAGCATTGGGAGTTGAAAATACGCTGAAAACATTTTTAAACCCACACTCGGTACTACCCTCTCTCGTCTCTCTCTCTAAAACTCTCGAGTATTTTCCCCATTTCAAGATCTATTTCCCTGCAAATCAACAAGTATGTTACTAGCTCTGTACTATTTCAGTTCATTTACTTTGAAATTTCTTCTTTGAAAAACCACCTCGAATGTTCAATTTTTTGGTAATTTCAGACATTTCAAAGCGAAAGCTTTTAATTTTTATTCGATTTCACAAATGGATTCTCCTCCTTTGTAGCTTTGCATGTGTAATTGAGCTTCTATTTGTTAATTTTGTTCAAAGGGTTTAACCAAAATTTAGGGATTTCAAGAGAAAGCTTTAAATTTTTGGTCGATTTCACAAGTGGTTCTCTTACTTTGTAGCTTTACATTTGTAATTATGCTTCTACTTGTTAATTTCATGGGTTTAGGGTTTAATCAAAATTTAGGGATTTCTTGTTCAGTTTTTGAAGATTTGATTTTTTTACTTGATTTTGTCAGCCTCTAATTACACTCTCATGCATGTTGCAGGAAGCAGAATTTAACAATATGCAGCTATGATTCTTTGGTATATTTGATCTGGTTAATTTGGTTTTTCTAGATACTTGACAATGAGATTCAGAATTGTATTGTAAATTGGTGGAAAATGTCTTTTTAGCCTTTGCATGGAGTAGTTGTTGAGAACTTTTGATTGTAACTTAACTGTGAATTTTGTAGTTGATTAAACTTGTATTTGGGATTCTTGTGTTGTGGTTAAATGGAGCAAGGTATGGGTTCCGGGTCAAATGGTCCATCTGGGTCAATCGATAAGTCTAGGGTCTTGGATGTGAGGCCATTGAGAACTCTTGTCCCAGTTTTCCCAAATCCAGCTGGCATGTCTTCAGTTTCAACCCCCCAACCAACACCCTTTGTGTGTGTCCCACCGTCAGGTCCCTTCCCAACCGGAGTACAGCCATTTTACCCTTTTATGGCGCCAAACGGGACTCAGCAAACTTCACACAGTTTCCAAAATGATCCTGGTAATTTTGGTCCTGGTGGTAGCATACCAGCTCCTGTTCCTTTGAATTCGTTTAGGACCCCAACCTCCCAAGGAAACGGGGGCACTAGTCGATCCAAAAAGGCTTCCAAAACCCGAGCCTCAAGACCTGTAATAATAGAGGATGATGAATATAGTGACTCACAGAACCAAAGTGACCAATACGTGAGTGGCTTTAGTATGCACGTCACTGATGCAGAGGTTGGTAGTAGTTCAAGAAAGCGTAGAGGTCGGCCATCGAAAAGAATGGCTGAGAATGGTAATGAGGTTGAGTATGATGTTGAATCACTACTTAATAGATTTTTGACATCATTTAAGCTCAAAGAATTTGACGAGTTTAGAAGATCTAGTGGTGACAGGGACACTGCTGCCACAATCCTCTTGGTCTATGATTTACTTCGGAAAAAGCTTACACAACTTGAAGAAGCAAATAGTTTGAATACCGGAATTGCTAGGCGTCCAGACCTTAAAGCCGGTACCCTTTTAATGAAGAAAGGAGTCCGAACTAATAGCTCGAAGAGGATTGGTCATGTGCCTGGGGTAGAAGTAGGTGATATTTTCTTTTTCCGAATGGAGCTTTGTATTGTGGGGTTACATGCACCAACTATGGCTGGAATAGATTATATGGGTGTCAAAATCACCATGGATGAAGAGCCTGTGGCCTTAAGCATAGTTTCGTCTGGAGGATATGATGATGATGGCGAGGCTGGAGACGTATTAGTTTACAGTGGCCAGGGTGGAGTTCAGAGAAGAGACGGACTAATGTTTGATCAAAAGCTCGAAAGGGGAAATCTTGCTCTAGAAAAGAGTCTTCATCGAGCTAATGACGTGAGAGTCATAAGGGGTTTAAAGGATCTCAATGGCACAACTGGTAAAATCTATGTTTACGATGGTTTGTACAAGATTCAAGAATCGTGGGCTGAAAAAAATAAGTCCGAGTGCAATGTTTTTAAGTATAAGTTGGTAAGGATACCTGAGCAGCCCCAAGCTTTTTCGTTGTGGAAATCGATTCAGCAATGGAAGGATGGAACTGCTGCCCGGGAAGGTCTTATCCTGCCCGATTTAACTTCAGGCGCTGAGAGTCTGCCTGTTTCTCTTGTCAACGACGTGGATAATGAAAAAGGACCTGCACATTTTACGTATGTTTCGACTCTGAAATCAAAACCGTTTCCCACATCGAAACCTTCTTTGGGTTGTCAATGCATGGGTGGGTGTCAACCCGGTGATAGCAGCTGTTCTTGTAATCAAAGTAATGACGGCTTTCTCCCCTATTCCTCACTTGGGGTTCTTTTAAGTAACAACTCTTTGATACACGAGTGTGGATTGACTTGTGTTTGTCCTCCCAACTGCCGTAATCGTATTTCCCAAACAGGATTAAGAGTGCGGCTTGAGGTTTTTAAGACGAAAGATAGAGGTTGGGGACTTAGGTCGTGGGACCCCATCCGTGCTGGAGGTTTTATTTGTGAGTATGCCGGTGATGTTATAAAGGGCGATTTGGGAAACAAAATTGATGATGATTATATCTTTGATTCTACTCGGTTGTATGAACCTTTAGAAGCTGTTAGTGAGGATTCTAGTGATTCTAACAAACTTCCGTTCCCTATTGTTATAAGTGCGAAAAACAATGGAAATGTGGCTCGTTTCATGAACCATAGTTGTTTGCCGAATGTTCATTGGAAGCCGGTTTTAAGGGAAAGTAACAATGAAACTTATCTCCATATTGCTTTCTTTGCCATCAGACATATTCCTCCCATGCAAGAGCTAACGTTTGATTATGGGGTTGTTGCAACCGAGAAAGGAGACCAAGGAAAGAAAAAGTGTTTGTGTGAATCTGTCAAGTGCAGAGGGTTCTTCTATTGATGATGATGATAAGTATGGCTCAAACATGGATTTTGATTCGTTATTCCTTGAAAAACCGGTTAGTCTTTTCTATTTGTTCTTATTTCGCTTTCTACTATTAACTTCAAATATTTTGCATAAATTTCGAAAAATGTGAAATTCTTTTTGTTGTTTTAATAGAATGCTTTCAGGGAACGGGCTGTCAGATGTATATTTTTGAAAATAGATTTCGGGAAATGGTAAAATCTTGGACCTCCTGAGGTTTACCGTAATTACAAAAAACCCCCTACGGTTCCAAAAATTACAAGGACACCCCTTACAGGGGGTTTTTTGTAATCATTTTTAGAAGTTGTAGGGGGTGTCCTTGTAAGGATTATTGAAGTTGTAAAGGGAGTTGTGGGTACATTATTTAAACTATAGGGGGTCTCCTTGTAATTTTTGAAACCTTAGGGGTTCCTTGTAAAACGACTAAACCTCAGGGGGTCCGATCATAAATCACCCTAAAAATAAATACGGTTTTGTGGTGAAAACGGAAGAACCTTAGACGAAAAGTAGAGACCATAATTTTATACTAGTGATGTATCTTAGAGATAACTATGTTTCTTTTCCCAAATGTGTATATGATCTTCACATGAATAAAACTGTAAATATGTTGTGTTATTAATTATTTTCTTGACTAATCAAATGTTTATGCTAAATATTTAGGTTTGACATCATTTGCAGGAAGGATGTAATATTTTGTTCGTGTTAGGTAAGTTCTTGTGTCTATATATTTAACCTGTCAAAACTTAGCTTGCAGAAAGTAATTATAACAATGTAATTTTTCGCCTTTTTCTCAGTTTGTGGAAGTCGAAGGTTGGACAGAGCTCGTCTCAAACCCTAATATTAGTAGTTGTAGATGCAAATGTATTAGAATTTTAATACTTGATGTTTAATTTAGTTTTTGTAATTCTATGTAGTATGTTATGTATGACAATGTTAGAATTGTAGTTTGGAATAGTTGTTCAAATTTCCTTTATTTTGGCCACCTTCTACATTATGTGAAGTTGCTACTTTTCGTTTTTTTGGAGGATTAAGAATAGATATTGGAACAACGTTTTTCTTAATTCAGTTATGTGGATGCCTTGTGGTAGTTATTGCAAGACCAATACTGCAAAAATGTACTTGCCTTGTAGTTCAAGGATTGTCTGATTTAATGATTTGAATTGATTTGGTCTGTGTAAACCCGTAATTAAACGGTTCTTCCACCTATTTTATATGCTATATTGACATTTTATCAAGTTCGAATAAGATATCACACGGGGGAGGATTTATACCCTTAGCACTATTCGGTCCGAGCTGTAAATATAATCTAGTAAATTAAAAAAAAAAAATTACAATAAGTATGAATTAAAACTAATCACGTTTTCTCATTTCAAAATCCCTCTACAAACCTGACTTGACACCCAATCAGGCAATCGCGTATTTTTCATTCATAAAATTTAACATCTTTATATTTCAAATTCATTCTTAACATTATTTTACACTTTGAAAACTTCAACTAGAAAATATTCAAATTATGTTTGCTCATCTTTGAATCTTTTGAACTCATCAAAGAGATTCGCAATTTTTGGTACAACCGGCCCAAATGGCACTTCAAACATATTCACCACAATTTGAACATCTCCATTCTCCCACAATCTTGTCTTTTGGGCTAATTGTCGTTCTTTTGGTTTGGTTGGATTTAATTTACTTCCTACCAATGTACTCTGCGACCGGGATTATCCTCTTTTTGAAACTCTAGTCAACTTTTAATTTCAATTTATGCAATCTTAATTCTATAAAAAAGAAAAAAAAGTTCATGGGCTGTATATAATTATAAAAAATTTATTTCATTGGAGCACTCATGGGCAATCCAACACCAAAGGTTTAACCATAGCATTAAAAATGAAGAAAACTATTATTTTCTTTGGCTAAACCAAAACAATCAAGAAATATGTACTTTTGCACATAATTGGAATGCAACGAGTGTGACGTGTAATTAATTGGATGTTCTTAGCCTATGCTAAATCTTTTAATAAAATACAAACGTAACACTCATGAATTTTAAAAAAATATCAAAGAAAAAGGTAAAAGGCAAAATACCAGAAATTTAGATGATACATGCCATGTAATGCACGGGTGCATTTTTCGAATAGTGATAAGTGAGGGGGTATTTATAGATGAGAAAGTTTCATGAATTGACCCGATTAATCCAGATTCGTATATTATTCAAGTTGACCCGAATCCATATATTATTCGGGTTGATTTGGACCCGATTGAGGTAGCATGGTTGAGGTCGAGCTCGACCTTGTGGTTGAGGTAGTTTTTGACCTAATTGAGCTCGAGTAGGTTGATGTCGTTTTTGACCTGGTGTTTGGCTTGTGGTTGACCCCATATACTTTTTTTTTCATTTCTCAATGGTCTAATCCCTTTCGATGCGCATCAGTCACATTAAGTGGGAACCTCTCCCAACAGTGATTCGAACCTGAATTCACTACTTTGTAGTGACTAGTCCCTTCCACTATACCAATCACCTGTTGGTACCCCAAATACTTTTCAACTCTCCACGTTAGCGCCATGTAGGTATACAAAATATGGTATATCATATACATAGCTAAAGATTAGACATGAGCTTCACAACATTGTCTGAGGTCCAATAAAGTTAACAAATTAATACTCCAGTATCAAATTTACTTTATACATTAATTACTTTGATTCTTTTCATCTTTATATATAGTAGATTATTTTAGAAATGAATGAATTTACTAATTCTTGTGCAAAATTATAGTAATATATCAACAATCATATTTTCTTGGCATACATACAAACTTTCAATCTTGGATTAATTGTTTAGACTTATTTCTCATTGTTGTATATATAGGCTGAAATAAGACATTACCTCCACACCATTTTCTAAGAATCCAACTAAGAATATTTTAGATGAAGATCGATACGTCTGTTAGAATATACATCCTCTCGATTTTCTTGTTCTTCATCACCTTTTCCGAACAAAAAAATGTAATTAAAATCGAAAGCGATGTGTTTGGCGACTTTCTTAATGCCCATTGTTTTTCTGAAGATGATGATTTGGGAACGCATGTACTTAACTTCGGCGAGAGTTTCAAGTGGGAATTCAATCCCAGCATTTTCCATAATACAAAGTTTAATTGCACATTTACATGCAAGTACGGATCGGGTAGTTATGCGGTTTACGACTTTGAGATCGGCAAAAGATGTGGGTATCTTTGTAGATGGTATGTGAGAAATACTGGACCTTGTTTAGAGCAGAATTTCGGAGAGGAAATATTATATTGGTGTCAACCGTGGAAAAATAAGAAGCAGCTTAGTTACACACCTAAAGGGTTACCTAATTTAAATATATAGGCATTGCCAGTTTGTTTTCAATAAATTGAAAAGAGAATAATGTTACATGTTATGGAAATCTGGTTTTATGATTATTTTGATCGATTTGGGAACACATGGTTAAATATAAGATATTTCTTTTAACGTTTAAATTTAAAATGTTGAATTATTGAACAAAATCTTATAATGAACATGTTATTGGTCTAATGGAAGGGGTTAGTCACTACAAAGAAGTGGACTCAGGTTCGAATTTCTGTTGGGAGAGGTACCCACTTAATGTGCCCAACTTGCCTCGAAAGAAATTAAACCCTTGAGAAAAAAAAAAAAACTTATAATGAACAAAGGTTATAGTTATAGTAACACGATAAAAAAACAAGTGTTGATTATTGAATAAAAATGAAGACTTGAGATAGGGAACATTATTTAACATAAAAAAATATTGATTCTTCTCGAGGAAACAAATTAATGACCTTTAATTTGCATTCGTGAAACGGTTTACCCACCTCTTTTATACAGCATATTGACATTTTGTTTTTCTTGAGAAACAAGATGATATATATTCATTCAATCAACATCTGTGAAGTTACAATGTCGTGGATATAAGAGGGTGACGAACTTGATGTGCCACTTGATTCCCCTCCCTTGAAACGTGACGAACTTCAAATGATCGAAACTCCCTTGCCGATTCCAATCGTCCCGTACTCCGCAAGAGATCCCGAAGAACTCCTAATACCATCCGCTATCATGCTTCAAATTAACGACCAATAACAAGCCGCTTTTGCCTCGGCTGCTAACGGATCAGTAAGCCACGAAATGCGAGAAGAAACCCGATCAGGCTTGTTTCATTTCATATTTTTCAAGTAGATTCTTGATTTACAAAGTAAGTGTTCACTGATTTCACTCGAAATTTCATCGATTCATATGTTTTCACTGTTTAATATTTTTTACCAGTTAGCGATTTTTCCCTTTTTTTTTTTTTATCGATTTTAACCTTTTTTATTGTTTTTCCGTTTGTCGTCGATTTTATCTTGTTTTTGTCGGTTAAAGTTTAACCCGTTTTCACCTATTTCACTACTTTAAGCTTTTTTTTTTTACTGATTTTACCCTTTTTCACTGATTTTATCCATTTTCATCCGTTTATTTACAAATTTCACCCAAATTTTCATCGATTCATATGTTCTTAGTGTTTGTACCGACTCTACGTTTTTTGACCGATTTTGCTCTTTTTTTCACCGGTTTCATTAGCCTTCTTACAAATTCCAATCGAATTAATTTTCGTCGATTTCACATATTTTCACCAACTTTACCTTTATTTTAACCGATTTTACCAGTTTTCATCAATTTTTCACAAAGTTCACCCCATTTTTATCGATTTCAAATGTATTTACAATTTCACATGCACCTTTTTTTTACCGGTTTCACCCGTTTCTTAGTCAACTTCACCACCAATTCACCCGAATTTTCATCGGTTTCATATGTTTTCATTGATGTCATTTTTTTTTTATTGATTTCAATAATTTTCATCGGTTTCACCAAATTTGATCAATTTCACTCATTTTTCACGAAAAGAATTCCATGAAAGTACGAGGTTATGCATGTCTTGACATTCTTTATATTTTGCTTCTGTAGCCAAATAAACATTAAGTACTTAGCTAAGTCACAAGCATTTTTATTTCATTTATAGGAAAGAGACGATTCTATTTTAACATTTCATTTTTCTTCTTCTTCTGTGTAACTTAATGATATTTAAGATAATTTAATTTTAATATTTTGACTTATATTGTACTAAATATTTCAATCATACAAATAACATATTTTTACTTAAAACATACTTTTGCTAAATTAAAATAATTTTACATATATATTTAAGGAGCTATTTAAAATAACAATGGTTTTTTCTTATGATTTTTTTTTAATTTTTTATATCAGAAGAATATTGAAATTATAAAATTTGATGTAAAAGATAATTTCTAAACTTTAGGAGTTAATGTAGGATATAAATATAATAAGACTACATGTCTAACTATTCCTTTACCAAAATTAATATAAAAAGATTTTATGTCTAATTATTCTTCTTCAACTATTTTTTTATATTCACTGAATTAAATAACACTTTACAACTTAAATAAGGATATATTAGTCTTCACAAAAAAATTTAAATTATTCACACTTTTTACAACTTAAATTAAATAAGGATATATTAGTCTTCACAAAAAAAAATACTCAAATTATTCACACTTTTATAATAAGTATATATTAAAAACAAGTTTAATTGAAATTGACATAGTAAATGTTTTGAGTGCTTTATACATCCCCTGTTTTTTTGTCTTACGAATTTTGCTGAGTATACTGTGTACTTTTGGTGTGGACAGAATATAACTGAAAAAATCATTTGTAACAATGTGATTAAATGTATCAATGCTACCGTAGTTAAAAAATATATGAGAGAATTGCAATAATGGTACAAAATTTTATATCGATTCTCACTTGTGGTATTATACAAATTCTGATCGACACATTTGGTAACATAATTTAACAAATCCACTCACATTTAGTACCACAGTTAAAAATCACCGTTAAGTGGTGACGTGACAGTTAAGTCTTATGTTGACTGACAATTCTACCCATAATATTTCAGGTTGGTAAAATAACCCCACAACTTCAAATTTACTGACGATTTTAGTCCACGTAGTTGCCCAATTTCAAAATTGACTCGAATAAGATAGTTGCAGACCAATTTGGAGATTTTACTTATTATATTTACATATTTATTTAACTAATTTTATTTTATAAACAAAATTACTAAATTAAATAATACTTTAATATAATTTCCGACAAAAAATTAAAAAAACATATTTTTTTAAATCTAAAATTTAATAATATTAATATATTTAATATTTATTAAAATAATAAAGTCGTATATTAATAATAAAAAAGTTATAATTTAAAAAAATACCCAAAACCTAGGCCGCCGACGGTGGCCTAGGTTCTGCTAGGGTTTAATATTATTTAATTTACTAATATTATTTATAAAATCAACTAAGTTTAATATATGTATAAATATAATAAGTAAAATCTTAAAATTGGTCTGCACGTGGTCTTCTTCGAGCCAAATTTGAAATTGGGCAGCAATATGGACTAAAATTGCTAGCAAATTAGAAGATGTGAGATTATTTTGCAAGTCCGAAATATCATGTGGTAGAATTTTCAGCGAGCATAAATTATGGCATCAATTTTGCAATAATCACAACTGACTTAAATGTGATTTTTAATGAAGGTACCAAATGTAAAATGATTTGTTAAATTATAGTACCAAATATATTGACCTTGATTTGTTTGGTATTAAAAGTCGAAATTGACATAAAATGCGATACAAAAAGTCTATTTTTCTCTAGAAAAAATAGATTGCACGTGAAAAATCAATGTATTTTTTTATTAAGTTTCAATACTTGAACCCAAACCTAATTCTCACAACACTACCCCAAACATTGTTTTGATTGTTTGTTGGCCCAATTCCGTGAAATCACGAGATTGGACCAACACTGCACTCCATATAAGCCATGTGTATATATAGGGAAAGGAGATTTCTTTTTCAATTCTTTAAGGCCATCTCCATCCGATAAGGGCTTGAGGGGGAGGGGAGGAGAGGGAGCAATTTCCGGACTCCAAACGACGAGGGAAGGGCGGGCGGAGGGTTGAAGGTGGATTGGATTGTTGATGATTCACCGCCCAGTTACCCGTTGGGAAACTTGCACATGGACGGGCGACACGCGGCCGTTCAGTCAATGGCTTTTTTAATTTGAGTAAAAAATGGTATTTTAAATTTCATGTAAGATAAAAAAAACTTAACAAAAAAATGGTAAACTTTATTTTTAAATATTGTGAAAAATTTAATAACATTGTACTTTAAATTTTGTTTAAGATTTAATAATATTTTAAGATTTAATAACTTGATAAGTTTAAATTTTGAAATTTAAAATTTGTCTACACTCCTAAAATTCATACAAATACAACATAATTTAATGAAATTTAAATTTATTATTATTATTATTAAGTGAGAGTGCATGGAAAATTGTGAACTTGAATTAAATAGAAAGGGATTATCCTTCGGTTGGAGATGAGAGGCAAATGGGGGTGGAGAAGGGGTTAAGAGGGCGTTCGGTTGGATATGCCTTAAGTGAATAGGGGGCCTATTATTAATATTTAAAGTTAAATAGGGGAGTTATTGATAAGTTTTCTTTATTCCAAAATCACTCTACAAACATGACTTGACAACCAAAATCGCAATTTTTTTCATTAAAAATTCTTAGATCTTAACTATATTTCACATTCATTCTTAACATTATTTTACTCTTTAAAAACTTCTAGAAAATATTCAAATTATGTTTCTACAGGTTTTCATGAATAGATTATAAAACATTCAACTAAAATTTGAAAATCTGAAACAAGGAAAACACATTAAAAGATGTCTTAAGATTTCAATCTCTTATGCATAATCAAATACTATAAGATCTAGTCTACACAAGATTTAAGTTTGTTCTAATAAAAAAATGAGAGTTTCTTTCGTTACATACTTTTTGCAGCAGGAATTACTCCAACGGGGAGAGGGTATTATACATTTTACTCAAGGGTAAAATGGGAAAGCACTAGCGAAAATTGTGATCAATGTGCAAAAAAAAAAAACAAATAGCTAATGCCGATTTACCCCCCTTTAAATACATAATGTTCAATTTACCTTCTTGTAATTTGAAAATGTGCACTTTACCCCCTTGTAAAAATTTCAAAGGAGTAATTTATCTCCTTCAGTCGGAGAATATAACTCACTCGCCGGAATTGAGAGTGCGCATTAAAAGTATTTTTGTAACATAGGGAGTAAAGTACAACATTTATCATAACATATGGGGATAAATTGTCATATTTTTCATAATACAGAGGGGTAAATGCCACATTTAAAAAGGGATACTTTTGTCACATGAGGTAAATTGGGGTTTTTAGCACTTTGCACCCCGGAAACATGAAAAATAGGCACTTTACACCCTCAAAACATAGATTTAGCACTTTGTACCCCCGAAATATGAACAATTCAGCACTGCGCTCTCTTTTATTTTCCTCAAAAAACCTAAGGACAAAATAAGTAATTCATTTTTGGATCTTTGGCACTTTGCACTCCGGAAACACGAGAAATGGGCATTTTGCAACCCCAAAATAGAATTAACACTTAGCACCCTCGAATTAAGAACAACTCATCAACTTGCACCCTCAAAACACCAGAAATTGACAATTTGAACCCCCTAAACACAAAATTAGCACTTAGCACCTCAAATTAAGAAAAAATTAACAATTAGCACCCCCTCATTTTTTCGGGCAAAGTTGACCACCGGGGGCAATAAACCTAGGGTCAAAATAGGTAATTCATTTTATTTTTCCTTAAATTTGAAAATACGATTATGAATACTAGAATACTTATTTCTCTCTCCATCTTAAAATTTGTTTTTGTGATATGATTCAGTGAATTATGTATTAACTTTCTAGAAACTTTTCGAATTCTTATAGATATTTTGAGGACATTTGAAAAATTGGTAATTAAAGAAATATGTTAAAATAGATTTTGCAGATGAATAACCTATTTTGCCCCTAGATTTTTTTCCCGGTGGTCAACTTTACCCAAAAAAACGAGGGAGTGCTAGTTGTTAAGTTTTTTTTTTTTTTTTTTTTAATTTGAGGTGTTAAATGATGATTTTGTGTTTAGGGGTTCAAAGTGTCAATTTCTCTTTTTTGGGGGTGCAAGTTGTTGAGTTGTTCTTAATTCGAGGGTGCTAAGTGCTAATTCTATTTTGGGGTGCAAAATGCATATTCTCGTGTTTCGGGGGTGCAAAGTGCTAAAGATCCAAAAATAAATTACCTATTTTGTCCATAGATTTTTGAGGAAAATAAAAGAGGGTGCAAAGTGTTGAATTGCTTATATTTAGGGGGTGCAAAGTGCTAAATTTATGTTTCGAGGGTACAAATTGCCTATTTCCCATGTTTCGGGGATGTAAAATGCAAAAAACCCGATAAATTGAAGGTTATGAAAATCACACGGATAAATTGCCATTAACTCAAAAAATTAAATATGAGGGAGTTTTCATGCAAGAAAAATAACAAAAAGGAATTCCATGCAGATTTTGCGCCATATAAAAATGAAAAATTCATAAATTGCATACATTTCAAGAACAGACGGCAAAACTTTAATTATTTATATGTTACCCGCGAAAATTTCGGTTGGATATAGATATCCTAAAAACTAACCGTTTTAACTCCCGAGAATAGTCCGTTTGAGAGAGAGAGAGAGAGGCATAATTGCGGGATGTAGGAGCAGGGGAAGCTGGTATTTTTCCGGAAAAAAAAAAGAAAAAATAAATTGAAAAAGAAACAGAATAAAAAAGAGAGACATAAAGCTATTAGATTTGTGTTCGTCTCCATGTTTCAACCAGGCCCCCTGTCAAAAAATCTTGATCTCTTCTGCCCAATAACCATTTATGGATAATATTGTTTTGCATGTGAAATAACATAAAAGGAAAATCTTTTTCTTTTTTTTTTGCAAATACAATAGAAGAGGACAATATATAAATCAAGAAGGTTTTTTGATGGGTGGGATGAAGAATCTAGATTTTGCTCCATCTTCCAAATGCAAAGATTCTCCCAACAAAAGGCTTTATCAAGTTTGGAAGGGTCGCAATGTAATTCTTTCTTCTCCATTTTTCTCTATTGTTCTCTGATTTTGATTTTAACAAATTATTGTTGCCTCTTTTGTGCATTGCCAAATCTGATTTTCCTTTCTTTTATTGGTGCAAGAAATATTGCATGCATATGTGTTCAGAACCTTGCGTTCAATCTGTTTGATAAAATGCTTAACTGAAAAAGATCAAGAACTCTCTTTTATGACGCCACTCGTGCAAATCTCATTTTTTTTTTTTATAATTATCAAAATTTAGAATCATGAATGCAAAATAATACTTGATATATCAAAACATAGAAGTGTTAATGTAAAAAAGACTGATTGTTCTATGTCTTTATGATAGAATTTAAGCATTTGGTAAGTATATATATTCATTCATTTGAACTATTTGAAGCTTTCTATAAGCTAGCACAATTATTTAACTTATTCCCTTTTAATTTCAGAAATTTTTGTGTGGTGGGAGATTGATCTTTGGTCCCGATGGTGCATCACTACTTTTATCTACCTTCCTGATAGGGGGGCCTGCATTAACATTTTGTGTCAAAATGCTTTTGAGGATTCAAAAAGTCGACATGATGTACGAGCATGTTGTATTAATTGTGGGACTTATCCTCACAGTTTTGGTAAGTAATCTAGATATATAGTATTCAATAAAAACAATCTTAAAGTTACTGTGTTTTAACTTATAGTACTGTTGATTTAATTTTACAGGATTTGACTTTTCTCTTCATGACATCGGCAAGAAATCCCGGAATCGTTCCTAGAAACTCGAGGCCACCCGATGCAGAAAGTGTACATTCAGCTTCATCAATGGACTGGTACAACAGTGGAACTCTTGATCTAAAATTACCAAGAACTAGAGATGTTTTTGTGAATGGGCATACAATTAAAGTGAAGTATTGTGATACTTGTTTGTTATATCGTCCACCACGTGCCTCTCATTGCTCAATTTGCAATAATTGTGTCCAGAGATTCGATCATCATTGTCCATGGGTTGGCCAGTGTATTGGAGCTGTAAGTGTTTAGATTCTTACCACTTGTTTCATTTACTATTCTTCTCTAAAAAGTAGACCAATATTCTTCTTTTACGTGGATTAAATGCAGAGGAACTACCGGACATTCATCATGTTTATAACGACATCAACAATCTTGTGCATATATGTTTTTACGTTTTCTTTGTTGAACCTTCTAAATGAACCGGTTCACATATGGACTAGCATGTCGAGGGATATCGTGTCTGTAATGCTAATCGTTTATTGCTTCATCTCCGTGTGGTTTGTTGGCGGGCTTAGCATGTTCCATTTCTATCTTATGTGTACCAATCAGGTTAGCCACTTTTTAAGAGCTAAATGCAAAAATATCCCCTGTGATTTGCCTAATTGGCAGAACCCCCCTGTGTTGCTTTAATTAGCAAAAGCCCCACTGTGTTCTTTTTTATTACCAAAAGCACCCCATTTGAAATTCCTTCTCAGTAGGGAGGTTATTGTCAATTTTTTAAGTGAACATGGTGGTTATTGTCAATTTTCAAAGTTAACAAGGGGATTATTAATAAATTTTAGGTTAAGAGGGGTGTTTTTTCATTTTTTTGTGGGGTTTATAATTGTCATTTTCTTGCCAAATATGTATTCCGGCATGGAGGGGGGAGGGTTTTGCCAATAAAAAATAACACGGAAGTTTTTTCTAATAAAAATAACACAAGTTCTTTTTGCGAATTAGGCTAAGCATAAGGGGTATTTTTGCATTTCACTCCACCTTTTGATTTAATCACATGTCTCAATATTAATAAACATGTCCTAATATTTTAGTTTAATACTAATTCACAGACAACATATGAAAACTTTCGGTACCGTTATGACAAGAAGGAAAATCCATATAATCAAGGGATGTTCAAGAATTTGAAGGAAGTGTTTTTCTCTAGGACAGTACCTTCTTTGGTCAATTTCCGCGAATGGGTGATTGAGGAAGATGATACGATTGTAGAATCGATAACTAAGAAGTTTGGTGGGGAGAATATTAAGATGAATGGGAAGATAGACCTAGAACATGGTATTGTTGGAAAAGACGGTAAGCCCCTTCCGGATATTCTGCAGAATTTGGATTATAATGGGATTGAAGATAGTTTGAAGAAGGATAAAGGTGGAAAAATATTTGATCCTTTTGCCTATAATAATTCTGAAGATGAAAAATATGATACCGGTGATAGTACAATCGATGATGATGGAACTGAGGTTAGTTGCGATCGAACATCATCTGCAGTGCTTCGGAGATGAGGTAATTTATTTTTCTTTGTTTGAACAAAGTTATGTTTTTTTAAAGTTTCACCAAGTAAAATCCAAATCCCAATACAAATTCAAGAACTAACAACTCGAGTCTTCTCCAATGGCAGTGGCGTTATGTACGGACGGTGCAGCAGCTCCTGGTCATATAAATAGAGGCCCTACAGGTCAACCTCTTGGAATTAGTTGATATAAACAGTGATTGCCCATTTTGGATTAAAAAAGAAAGAAAAATAACTCTAAGCCATTTGATAACATCCATTTATTTAACTTATATATTTCGAAGTGTTTTGCCTCCTTTAGGATTTTCTTCATTGGTTTTTCCTCTGTCAATTTATGATTTGTGTTCCTTTTTTTCTGCAGGATGAAGTTTGGGAAATATGATAATTTAGTTTATTGTGAAGTTAATTAACAATTATCAATAGAGTAATTAAAGAGGTGATTTTGGAATTGCATATATTTAGCAGAAAGTGGTGTCAAAGAAGAAAAGAGCTGTGAATATTGAAAGTTTGTATGTAAAGAATAGATTTTGTAAGTTTGTACCTTTATTCCTTCTCCCTTGATTTTTGGTAAGGGACATTTTTCTGTAAAGGATTATTATTGGTTCCATTTCTTTGAAGAAGTTATACTGAAAAAAAAAAAAAAAAGTATTTGTGGTATATGAATTCAACTTCTATAACTACAAATTTCGTCCTCTAACAATAAGCTTCATTTTTCGTCCTACAATTACGAACTTTTTCTATGATAATAGGATCGAATTTGTAATTACGGGACGAAAATTGAAATTTATTGAAAATTAGAGGACGAATTTTTTTATGCATAGGACTAAATTGAAACTTGGTGAAAGTTAGAGGACGCAATGTGTGATCAGTATAGTTACATGACTATTTTTAAAAAGATAGCAAAAATTATGTAACCATTTTTAAAATTTTACCTTTGATTGTTAATTAAATTACCTAAAATATATATTAAGTAGAATGATAGTTTAGTTTTTTTAGCCTTTACTTTGTTTACCCTTTTAGCCTGTTCTCTTGCTTTTCATTTATACTTTCGTGTATTCATTTTATATGCAGAGGTGGAGTCAGAAATTTAAATCGAGGGGGCGAGATTAAAGTGAAAAAATATAATATGATTATTTAAAAAAAAAAATGATTGTCAAAGGATTACTTTTAATATGTCGATACTTTTTATAATGATTGATGTAAATACTATATATAATCAAGTAGGTAATTGCTAATCTATCGCATAATATTTTATCACTAAGAAAGACCTGAGATTAACAATTACCTGTTTGATAATATTTTGAAGATTAACCTACAGTTTGTGAAGAAAAGAGGAAAGAATATAAAAATCCAACAAGTTATTCAACTATAATTACTATTGTTCCGAAAAGTTCTCGAAAAGTTCCCGGACAAATAAGTAGTTTTGGAATTACAACTAATTTTCGTTTCCGTTGTTTCAAAAGCAGAAACTTTTTTATGTTTTTAACGGAAACGATGAAAATTTTGATCCACAGTCAATTGTTTTTCTTGTGGGCCACCACTTCAAACAAATTTGTGTTCAATTCCTATTTGCAAAGTCCAAACTCCAGCTTGACCCTTCATAGCTGTTTTATTGATGTGGTCGAATGCAATTTTGTGCATCTCAATAAGTCACAAATGTAGCTGTAATAAGGCATTGAAGAAGGAGACATCTCTTATTTATGCCATATGGCGGAAAATGACAAGCAAAGTCTTATAGTGTAACAAATAGGAATACTCTATTTGACTTGTTTTAATTTAGACGTGAAAGAGTTGAATTATGTTGAGCAATACATTATTGGTTAAATTTTATTTTTATTTTTATTATTATTTATTG
Organism: Penstemon davidsonii; assembly: GCA_034814905.1. Lineage (NCBI taxonomy): Eukaryota > Viridiplantae > Streptophyta > Magnoliopsida > Lamiales > Plantaginaceae > Penstemon > Penstemon davidsonii. The sequence goes on along the minus strand of JAYDYQ010002533.1, from coordinate 29,155,174 downwards.
AACTTAGGGCATCTCCTATGTACAAGTGGGAAGTTGGATTGGGATTTAAAGGGGTGAATTTACCAAGTAAAATGAATAGAGGGGAAGAAAATGCAATAATCCCTTGATCTTTCACCCAGCAGGTGGCCGACACTTGTCGGCCACCTGTTGATCCATTTATTATTATTTTTTTTAATTTTATTTAATAAAAACCATTTTATTTTATTTAAAAAAAAATTCTTTAAAATACCTTATTAAATAAAATGTAACTCTTATTTAATCTTAGTTTTATTTAATTTGTGTACTATTTTCAAAAAGTTAATTTTAGTATAAAAATGTAACTCTTATTTAATAAACTCAAATTTAATTTATTTTGTTTTATTTTAAAAAAAATCCTTAAATTTGTGTATTATTTTGGAAAAGTTAATGTCAATATTAAATTATTGGTTGTCAACTATTTAATTGTTGTATTGTTGTGTTTCACAAAAAAAAAATTGGTTGTCAAGTATTTAATTGTTGTATTGTTGTGTTTCACAAAAAAAAATATTGGTTGTCAAGTATTTAATTGTTGTATTATTGTGTACCAATTTCATTTCTTATTATTAATGTAAATATTAAATTATATCTTATTGTTGTTTATTATTGTTTAATTTTTATTATTATTGCTATTATTATTATTATTATTATTATTATTATTATTATTAAGTGAGAGTGGGGGAAATGAGAATTGGAATTAAATGGAATTGATAGATTGAATCATTTAAGATGACTTATAAAAAGGAAAGGGGAAGCTGGACTTGGAATCTGAGGGGAAGCTGGACTGAGTGAGGGGAAGCTAGACTTGAGCTGAGGGCATCACTGGAGATGCCCTTAGTCTTCAGCTTGATCTGGCTGTTAAAAGAACTCTGTCGTGTTAAATACAACGATGAGTTTGAGTAACTAGATTTTTTCATTTACTTATTTTACTTTTACTTTTATTATAAAGTCGAGTTTCAAAATTAACAAATCTGAAATATTTTTAAGAATTGATTGTTCTTTTAAATATACTCCCTCCGGTTTATATTAATTGGCACATTGCTACTTTTCACATAAATTAAGAAACCTCATGATTAATCACTTTTATATGGGAAAAAGTCAAAAATATCCTTCCTAGTGACTCTTGAGCTTCACAACCTAGATATAAGAGAAGGACAAAATTGGAAAAAATTGCATTGGAAACCCAAATGTGCCAATTAATATGAAACATAAAAATTTGGCAAATGTGCCAACTAATATGAACCGGAGGGAGTAATATTTTTGTGTACTAAAGAGACATAAAATAAAAAATACATGGAATCAGCAAAGATCCATCGAATGTGTTCATGGACTGGACTCTATCTTGCCTAGAGAATAAAAGCATACACAACCTTAAAAAAAAAAGGTCAAACTGATATTCCAAATACAAAAAATCACATATTTGCCAATGTTTTGTAAACCAAATCTGACAATGGACTGGTGAGCCGATTGATCATTGATTTTACTAATCGGATCGGTCGGGTTACTGATCAGGTCGATATGACATTATTATTATGCATTATTAATATTTAATTTTAAAATATATATTATCTATAAAAATGAAACAATATCATTGAAATATCAACAAAATTTTTAATTTAGTTTAAATGTTTCAAGTTATCATATAATATTATTAACTTATGTTATCATAATAATAATTTAAACTTTATTCAATTAAAAAATATTTCAAATAAAGAAAACAAAATAAGAGATTCTACAATAAACATTTGCGATATACAAAATATATAATCTAATCTCTTAAAACTTAAATTTGCATATTTATATAATATATATGAATTTAAAAGTTTGCCCCTTTTATCCTAATATTATAGTTTGAAATGAAAAAAAAAAACAAATATATATTAAAAATTTGTATCACTTGAAAGAAATTTAATACTAAAAAAAATCTTTCATTTGATGAATTAGTGAATATTAGGTGTTGAATATTAGTTATCACAAACCAATTATAATACATTGGTTTGCAAATGTTTCATTATTATATGTAAAATTGTTTAGAGACATTTTAATAAAAGGGATTTGGCTTAAGTGGATGTAAGTCCTTGTCAAGGGTTCAAGTTCAACTTCCACTACTACAAACTTAAATATTTGTCAACATTAAAAAAAAAAAAAAAATTATAAGATGAATCGAATTGGCGGTTCATCCAATTCACTGGGTTGTCGGTTCTTCAATTTTTAGCAGGTGATGACCGGTTCAACGTCGGTCTAGTTCTCACTGGTTAATTAGTGGTTTCCGAACTGAACATGCCATCGGTTCGCAATCGAACCGGTTGAACCAGCCGATCCGATCCGATTTTAATAACATTGATATTTGTTCATCTTTTTTTAAAAAAATAAAAAAATATTACCAACCAAAAAAGTTGACAAAAGCGCTATAAATTGCAACAAATAAAATGTGTCCATCATAGTACCAACCAAAATGTTAATTAATCACAAATTATTATCACAAATGAGTTCAAACCCGTGACTTCCGAGTGAGATATAATAATAAGAAATGAAATACTTTGAACTCCACAAGTCAAAAATCATTAACAATAATAACTTAAAAAATACTAAAATTAACTATAATTTGGAGATTTAAAATAGCTAACAAAATGGAGATGCTGTGCCTGCACGTTGGAAATAGAACAAGAAGAAGAACATTAATTGTACAAGTATCAAAGAATATTACTGGTAAGACGTTAGGAGCAGATATCTGCAATACAGTATTAAAAAAATATATGTTCAAACCGTGTTATTATTATACGTTCAAGAAAATTTCTCCAATTCTCAGGAGTTAGTTAGGTTAGGTAGTAATAACTTATCTTAATTATGCCACAATATATTATCATTTACGAGTTCACAAAAATAACTTAGCTCAAGATAATTCCTGGTCTTTGCAAATCACATAATGTAACTTTACAACTTAACAAGCCATCACATATCTTTTGAAGATACACATAAATTATGGAAATCATAGCAAGAAGGATAGTATATAAAATTCATGGGATTTAATTATCTATAGTAAAGAAAAAGATATACAAATTTAATGGGTCTGGATTCATTTTTCTCTTCAAAGGAAAAAAGAATTGGGGCAATATGGTAATATAATATTTAATTGCATCAAGCGGAAAATAAGGTAAAAATTGGAAGATCCGCCACTTTGCCAGAAGAGAGAGAGAAGAAGAGAGTTTATAGAGAGAGAAAATAAAATGTTTAGAAATGCACAAATTTAACAGACACGGAAGAAACAGAAGGGGGCAAAAAAGAAAAAGAAAAAACATTGAATAAACAAATAGATAACATATTTAAGAGAAGAACAAATATTCTTCCTCAGAAAATCCGTCTTAGGACAGAAAGAGAGAGCAAATGGCAGCTGTTTGTTGATCAAATCTTATTTACATTCAAATTCCCTTTAGCTCTCTCTCTCAATCTCTCTCTCTCTCTAGAGCCAAACCCCATTTCCCAATTTCTAGAAATTCAAACCACTCATAAAACTCTTAATGCATGTTCTTTCATGCAGTGATCAAGAATGGTGAAAAGACGTGACCTTTGTGATTATTGATACCTTTTTGTATGTGGGATTTTGTCAAGGAACAAAAGGTGGAGGAAAAAAAGGAGCTTTTTTCTGTGACTGGAAATTAACAACAATCTGAATTGAATTTTGGGTTGTTTGTTATTTTCCTTTTTTCTTTTCTTTCTTAAATTGAAGGTATATATGGACCTAGAAAAATCTGAGCCTAGGAGGCTTTATCAAGTTTGGAGAGGAAGTAATGTAAGCCCCTTTATCTTTATTGGTTCTGTTTGTTGATTATTTATTGTGATTGATGATTGTATGAGAAGGTATTTCTTGTTTCTGTTAGTTAATTTTCATTGAATAAAAAAATTGGCTTTTGTAGTTATATGGAATTTGTGTTGCTGTATTGGATTAAGTATGTTCTTCTCATGGAAAATCAAGTTGGCAACAATTGTAAAAAAGAGAAAAGGTTACTTTTTGTATGTTGACATTAATAGGAGTTCTAAACTTTTGAACAATATGCACTTACTATATAGTTTTTCATTCGAAATTCTGGATTTTAAGATTTTCTTGCTGTTAAGTCCAAATATGAAATTCAGTTTTAGCAAAATCAGGAACTTATGTGCATACTTTGTATAATCATGTATTGTAAATGAGACTGAGCTAATTTTTCTGAATAAGAAACTTATCCTAGATTTTTCTTGAGGAGGTGAAATGGTGTAAAAATTAAAAGTAATATATGTATTATTATTGCATAAATTGCCATGTTAAACATTTATTATAGTTTCCCGTCTACTAATTTTTGTTCGTTTTAATGTTACAGAAATTCTTATTGGGAGGAAGAATGATCTTTGGTCCCGATGTGGCTTCTTTGTTTTTGTCTACATTCCTGATCGTGGGACCAGTTCTTGCATTTTGTATAAAAATCTTGTTTATCATTAAACACTGTCTTAGAGCTAAACAAAATGCTCTTCCTTGGTATCCTATACTCATTGTGGCTGTTGTCCTAACCATTTTGGTAAGTATATTTTTTCTGATCTCGAATTATAATGTTGGCAAATAACGATATTAATGAATATCGGAGGAGTGATCAAAATGGTTCATCAAGAATAGTTTCTTTGGTTAAATTCCTTTTGATATATGGATATATGTTTGCAGGATATATTCTTTCTCTTCCTTACCTCAAGTAGAGATCCTGGAATTGTTCCTAGGAATTCAAAACCTCCGGAATCTGATGAAACAATCGAAATAAACACTCCTTCAATGGAGTGGGTAAATGGTAGAACTCCTCATTTGAAACTTCCGCGAACAAAGGATGTTCTTGTAAATGGCCACACAATCAAAGTCAAATTTTGTGACACGTGTTTACTCTACCGCCCTCCACGTGCATCTCATTGCTCTATTTGTAATAATTGTGTCCAAAGATTTGATCATCATTGTCCATGGGTTGGTCAATGTATTGGAATAGTGAGTATTCTGACACCCTTAAACAATTGTTATTGTCTTAAATATGTTGATTAAGGAAACTAACATGGTTATTATTTTTGAAATTTATGCAGCGTAACTATAGGTTCTTCTACATGTTTATATCCACATCAACGATCTTGTGCTTATATGTTTTTGTGGTATCATGGTATATTACTTTCCATAGAAAAGGCGGAGTTTGGAAAGCCATGTCAGCTGATATTTTATCCGATGTTCTTATCGTGTACTGCTTTATTGCTGTTTGGTTTGTTGGTGGCCTTACAGTTTTCCATTTCTATCTCATTAGCACCAACCAGGTGATCTTTCTTTGAAAACTTCTCAATTGCACTTTTAACTTCCTATATTGAGTAATTGGCATTTTGCACCCTGAAAATACACCATTTTGGTGCTTTGCACCCTGTAATTAAAATTTTGGCACTTTACACCCTTGAATTGCATATTCTTGGCAATACAATGGGCATTTTCTACCTCTGTTGGGTGCATTTCGCCAAAGAATATGCCATTTGAGGGTGCAATGTGTCAAAATTTTAATTTCAGGATGCTAAGTACCAAACTGGTGTACTTCTGGGATGCAAAAATGCCAATTACTCTTCTTTTTCCTTTCTTCTTTTTATAACAGAAATTGTTGATAACTTTATCTCCTGTTTGGTATGGCATATCATAAGGCTATGTTTGGTTCTTGAATTTCAGTGAGTAGAACACTTTTTTCTATTGTCAAATGATAGAACATTGAGGCTTCTGTTTTTTCATTTCCTTATCACTGTACCATTTGAAATCAAAGAACCAAATATAGCTTAAAAGGGATTGATTCAAACAAGCGAGTAACATACATAGATAACTCTTTTCTGCATACATGATTCAATGGATAACCATGCATAAATTCTCCTGGTCATCTACGGTTGATCTATGCCTTAAACCAAACATCCTCTTTTACAGACTACATATGAGAACTTCAGATATCGATATGATAAGAAGGAGAATCCATATCACAAAGGGATGATCAAGAACTTTAAAGAGGTCTTTTTCTCTAGAATCCCACCTTCAATGAATGATTTCCGAGCATTTGTTGAGGAAGAAGAAGTTATGGTAATGGAACCCACAGATCATAATTACATGGGAGGTAATGCCCATAGCTCGAAAGAGAAAATAGATATTGAAATGGGAACTAAGTTTGGCGAAGAAAGTGGCCTTATGCTTCCGGATATATTACGTAATCTTGAATATGATGACATTGAGGAAAATATGAAATATAGGCAAGGGAATGAGATAAATGATTCTGAACAACTTATCGGTCCTATTGACCAAGAATTGGAGGGGGCCGTTAGTACCTTCACAGTCGAAGTTGAGGAGAACACAGAACAGAGAAATAGCCTCACAGTTGAAGCTAAGACGAACTCAGAGGAGCTCAATGATACCGTAATATCTGAACAAACCACATCATCAGTTCAAGTTTAGAATACAGGTAACTTTTCTTGTTACCTTAGCATTTTATAACATTAATTTTGCATTTTCATGTTATAGTTTTTCTAGCATATCTTTAGCGGAAGCAAACAGTTGTATAATGTTATAGGTATAGAAACAGAAAAGAGTAAATTAAAAGTCATTTACTAAAAAGACTAAAATACCCTCACGTTCATATTTGGAACCCTTTTAAACATGGTCGTGGGCAAGTACTTAACTTGCCTAGTGTTGGGACCGATCTCCTATAAATCATCTTCAACAAATGCAATATGTAAATACTTAATATTACCAACTATCGCGAGAAACATATATATGTAGGTCCAAGTACAAGACAATGAAGCATGATAAAAGAAGTGATCAAAAGTCAATTTGTTCCATCAGTGTCTCCAATAATTAAGAATCTCCTATAGTTAAGAAATTTCAAGTGGCGCTAGTTAATATTTTTTTTTTTTTACAGAATGCCTACCAATCATCGTTCTTCTATTGATATGTTTTTTTTTTCTTGTTAATGAGTTGATAATTCATATTGCCATGTTTGATATAAACTTATGATATTTTGATGCATATGCAGAGCTATTTTACTTCCACAACGTCAGCGCTTGGTGGCTAAGCTCTTGAAACCAAGAGGATTCTTTTTGTGCTGTTCAAATTCAAAGATAGAAAGATCATTACAGGTTTTCGACTCTGAGATTCGAAGTTTGTAGAGTCGTATATAGGATGATGTTGTCCAAAATAATACAAGAACGCAATAGCAGAATGAGGGAGCAATTCTGTGAGAGTGAAAATTGTAGATAGGCATATATATAGTGTTTGATTTTGTTGTGCTTTTTGCTCTGTTGATTTTATATCTGTTACACTGTTTCTTTCTGTCCACTTTACATTTCCTTTTATTCTTCAAAGAAGCCTATACTGGTTGAGAGTTTGTATGTTTGTGTTTGGATGCATATTTTAGATTGACATGTTTTTAACAAAAATGACTGCATTAATAATCTTTATGTTATATGAAATCAATAGACAAAATATGTGTTATAATTTTATAGAAATCACAGAATATAAGCATGTTTTATTGTGATTATAATAAATTTGAACTAACTGGTATAAGTGCATACATTGTTGGTAAATTTAAGCATGTGTTTATTAGAATTAAGAACTTATACATGTTCATTGATTTCATATTAAGGCTCAAGTTTATATAAAGCACGCGCGATACACGTGCTTCAATCACGTGGTAATTCGAGCTTCAAGTGGGTATTGAAGGATTTGATTAAAAAAAGGGTTCTGGCAAACATGAGTTATTTTTGTAAGTAAAATGCAACATTTATCATAACATATGAGGTATATTACATTTCTCGTAACACAAGGAGGTAAAGTGCTACATATAAGAGCGATAGGTTTATCTGTTTGTATCTTTTTTAAGTTTAAAATGTGAAAATTAAACTTTTATAAAATCATAGGACGTAAAACGCTCATTTTTAAATTATAGGGGAATAAAGTAAATATTATGCATAGCATAGTTGGCTAAATTGCCATTAACTCAATATTTGTAGTATACCCATAATATAATATCGTTATTATATGAATAAAAACCAGGAAAGAAGTTCGGGTAAGTTTCTTTCTCTCTCTCTTCACTCACACGCACACGCACATACAATTCAATCAAACTGGTAAAAGTCTCCACACAATTACTCATTCTACAGTTAGTGCAGGTTTTACGGATCGAAGTGTGGCGGATTCGGTTGAAGGTTTTGACGTTCAGGTAAGAAACTCCGGTTCATTTCAGATTTTTGGTGTTCTTGTGAGATTCGTTCTTATCAGCATTCAAATTACGATTTTGGATTTTAATTTCCTTTCTTAGCTGTAGCGCGAATCGCATTTAAATTAAAGAATTTATGTTTCGCCCCACTGGAAATTAGTGAATATATTGTTTGATGACTTGTTTTTCTCCAGATCACGGTTAAAATTTTCTAATTTTCATATCTCAGCAAAATTATCTGTGAATTTTAGCTGTTCACTCAAATATTGGAAGAGACTAATACAATTACAAATGATCAAATGCACAAGCAAAATAGTATAGATTTAGTGTTTCTAGGGTACCAACCAAATTTTGAATACCACAACTTTTGGATAATATATGATCAGATCAACTAGTTAATGAATTCTTATATATATGCACTTGTATGCTGGAAATTCAAGCCCATTTTTGTTTTTAAAATTATATTGTCGTAAAATGATGGATATTAACCCCTTTTAAGTATTCAAAGAAAGACTTACTTAAACTCAAAAGTTACTGCTCTGTAAGCCATGTGTTCATCAATAGGGCAGCAAAAGGTATCAGAGAGTTGTCGTTTACTGATATTGAATGGCCGAATAAATAGGTGCTTTCATAAATAGGTGCTTTCACCCGAACAAAAAGCTTCATTTTAGTGCTCATATCTTACTAGAACTTGTCCCAGGATAGTTAGATAGGCAAAGAGTATACATAAACTATCTTTTAATTTTTGTAAAAGCAACCAAACATATAATATTCAATTCAAAATATATTTTAATTGTACTAGCTGACAAACTAATGGTTTGGGAGTTTTATGAATTATGATTGCATTTTGAGCAACTTTGAGGATTTTACATAGTGAAGCATCTTTTTAAAAATCTCATATAGTTTCTTTTTTTGCTTGGATATATATATATATATATATATATTCAGGAGATTGTATTGTTTTTCTTTCTGTTTGATTTGGTTTTGGAATGACATCACAAAGCTGCTCTTTGGCGTATGTGCTCGGTGATTCTTATATTGTTTCTCTATACAACTTAGTTAATGAGGTCTAATTGTAAAGAATACAAATGAGTTCTTAGTAAAGCATCATAATCTTTGGAGTTCAATTTTGCCATCATGGCCAGAAAATCTTTTGTATCTTTAATCGTCAATGTGTGCTTCTTTGTTCTACTTCTGCACTTGCAGTTTTACATGATACTTATAATGCAAGGATTCAGGAAGATAATCATGTCCATTAACCTTAGAGTTGGTTTTCAAAAGAAAATGTCCTGAAATTTCTAATGATATCTTACCCCATCTAAAATGTCTACTGTAATATGATATCTCCAGGAAGAACCATCAAATATTGTTTTATATTGTTCTCCATATTGCATACTACTACCTGGGAGTTCCAGCATCAATAAAGTAAACTTAATTGCTTTGGCCATATCTAATGAAAAGTTAATGTATAGTAGTTCAAATATTTCATTTCAGTATCTTAGCCATGGGAAGATCGTGATTAGTGGAGAACATCGTTTTATGAAGCTAATATCTTGTTGAAAGTTGAGATACTTGTTTAGTCATAACAATATAATATGAAGTGAGGTGGCACACAGTATCAGATTTTGGATTAGATATTGTTTACTGTGTAAACTTTGGTACATGATGGTATGAATTTTAGTATGAAACTACCTGAAATTATCAACTCATTGAATGTTAAACATAAGACTGTCAACTGTGAAGACCAGCTTAACCAAATGATCTAATAGTTCTCATGATATGACTTTATCATATATTAGTTGAACGATTTACTCTGGTTAGCTCATCCATAAAAAGGCAAAAGACCAAGCAAGACAGAGTAAAGATAGTAGACAGAAAGAAATTTGGATTTGAAATGGGTGGCTATGAACAATCGGTGATCTAATAAAGACTATTGGCAGTACTTGACTTTATTTTCTTGCAGTGTGATTCTTGTTTTCCTAAATGTGGCTATGGTTAACTGCAGGAACTGTAGGCTTTTAGCAAGAAGGTAAAATGGCTGGTGATAGGATTGCTCATGCCACTTTGACAGGACCAAGTGTGGTGAAGGAGATAGTGATTGGAGTTGTGCTTGGCATTACTGCAGGTAGTGTATGGAAGATGCACCACTGGAACGAGCAGCGAAAAGTTAGAGCATTCTATGACCTTTTGGACAAAGGTGAAATCACCGTCGTTGCTGCAGAAGAATAAATATCTGATCTTCTTTCTTGATTATTGATGTCCTTGATGCAATGATGATTTGCGATTTGCAATTTCTCGATTGGCTCTTGAACCAGAAACGAGCTCGATTTTTTAGAATAAAGTCTTTGTGGATTTTAAGGACCATGAACTTTAATTCTGCAAACACTAAAGCTTTCTGTTAGTTTTTTTTTAGATATATATGGCTGCATAGCTTGTTATTATATTATAATGTTAAATTTATGTGTGATGTTTTTATGTTGTGCGGCTTGTGCCATTTTGTTTGCTTTTGTTCATTTGAACGAAGTGGTGAACGGGTTGGGCCATGTCAGGAATCCTTAAAAATAGTTTTTTGTAATTTTATAATAACTCGACTAAAAATCCTAGTCACTAAAAAAGATCAAGACGATTTATATAGTGGAATGGACTAATTAATACAAAGTAGTAAACTCAAGTTCGAATCACCGTTGAAAAAAGTTGCCACGCTCAACGCGTTTCAAAAGTGATTTAAGTAAGGTCAAAAATGTAAAAACTAAAAAAAATGAAATAAAATAAAATAGAGAAGGTCATAAAATCAAGGAGCTTTTTCTCTTTCTTTTTTCTTCATATGTACCCTGTCTTGTGAACTAAGAAAACTTCCTCTATTTAAAAAAATAACCAAATAAACTAATCCATCAGCTAAACAGAGAGTGAGATAATCAAAGCAGAAATCGGTAGTAAAAGAAAAAACGAGGAGAAATGAGTAGCATAGGCACTGGTTATGATCTTTCAGTGACTACATTCTCGCCGGACGGCCGCGTTTTTCAGATCGAATACGCCGCCAAAGCCGTCGACAACAGCGGAACCGTAGTCGCCATTAGATGTAAAGACGGAATCGTCATGGTATTACACCAATTTTTCAGTCGTTACTAATTGGCACTTGCTAATTTCTAGGGTTTAAATTAGGGTTTTGAATTGTTGTTGTAGGGAGTGGAGAAGCTGATTTCGTCAAAGATGATGTTGCCTGGTTCTAATAGAAGAATACATGCCGTTCATCGCCACTCTGGCATGGTACATAACCTTTACTCATATGCTATAATCTATATTGTGATTTACTAGTTTATTTTTGTAAAAAGTTGACAGTAATTATCTCTTACGTCTTATCTAGAAAGATACTGGATTTATGTTTTTACATTGTGGAAATATATCAGATGGAAATGTAGAGGACTGTATTTTTGGTGAAAGCTGCTGATTTGATCTCTCATGAAAACTTCTCTATCTTTAAGAAATGATTGGAATATTTTACTTAGATTACTGGTAACAATGACAATTAGATTTAACAGATTTAAAATAAAGGACAAGTTTTGCCCTGTATTTTCAATTTATAGCTTCCCTAGAATGAACAAAACTATAACAAGCTGCTACTTTAGCACTTTAATCCTAAAATGAAAAGCCATATTTCGAGTTAGCTAAGAGTTACAAGTTGGACCCTCTGAGATAGATGATTGCTTATCCTTGCCTTGCTTTTCATCCCTGCGCTCGCGCCATTGCTAATTGTAACTGGGCCTCAGTGTATTGTATTAATTAGTCAAGAACATTCCTTAACACGCTAGTTGAGATAAGTAGCAGAAGACTTTTGTTTTGAATTCGAACCTAGAGGGTAATGTTGAGGAAGTAACTACACGTGTCCTCTATCCTGGTCTCTTCAAGGAGATCATTATGTAAATGTCTAAAGAAAACACGGGTGGCAGGACTAACTCAGTTAATACCATTGCCGAGACTGCTCATTCATCCATTGGTATTGTTGATCTAATAGGTGCATCTAACAATCGATGACATACGAGTTAGTCATCATTGCTTATTGAACTAGGAGATAGGAGTGACGAGCTCATCATTATGAACAATTTTGTTGTAGAAGTTATAAGTAAAAACTCTTATGTTTATGAGTTTATCTCAGTTTTTATGTTCTTGAATGTCAAAACTCAATCATTTACTTTTGTAGTTCGATGAAACTATTTTAGGTATTCGTTACTATCTAATTCAACTTTATGTTGACGCCTTGCTTATGTTCTTCCATGTGCAGGCCGTTGCTGGACTAGCAGCAGATGGCAGGCAAATTGTGGCACGAGCGAAATCAGAAGCAACTAATTATGAGAGGTTTGTTTTACTGCTTGCTTGTGTGTTTTCATTGTAAATCATGTGAATTATCTGTTAAAATATGGTAAAAAGTTATTGATAGGAATGAAAAATAAGCTTGCGTGCAAATGCAACACCTAATTTTCCTCCCTCTCTCCCTCCCTCCCTTATCTCTCTTACATAGGCTTCTATGCATACTGATTGTGTCTAATATTTGATTGACTCATAAATAATGTTTATGGACCCTTGGGCTTCTATAGAGATAGGAAATTGTGTTGTATGGGTTTATAGCTTAGTGTTTAATGTGGAATTGATCTGGGTGTGATGATGGAGAAGTGCAGTGTATTTCCTTTGTTATAAAATTACATTGTGGAAGTTGCTTGAGTACTGATTTTATATTGGGATACTGGCTGCAGTTAAATCAAGCACCATATATATATACAGTGTTTTGTGCCTTTGTTTTGCTGTCAATATGATTATCTGTTGTTGCTGCATAATATTCTAATCCTTTAATTGCAGTACGTACGGTGAACCAATTCCTGTAAAAGAACTTGCAGAACGCGTTGCTAGTTATGTGCATTTGTGTACTCTCTATTGGTGGCTCAGGTTTGATATTATATCTGTTTTTATTCTAAGAATCTTCTTCCATTGGTATATTTTTTACATGTGAACCTAATAATGATATTTGCAGGCCTTTTGGATCTGGAGTAATTCTAGGAGGTTATGATAGGGATGGACCGCAGTTGTACATGGTTGAACCATCTGGAGTTTCCTATGTGAGTTCCTCGCATCAGTGGCAATGTCTTATGTAATTTAGTCTTAGACTTAGTGCCTGTCTAATTACATCCGGAACAGGCAGCATGATCTCATATATTTTTTTCTTTGCCTGCTTCTCTTATCTAATTACTTGTGTATTTGGTTCTTGTATTGTGGGATTTCTGTCATTCACACATTCTTATTGCTGCAGAGATACTTTGGTGCTGCCATTGGAAAGGGCAGGCAGGCTGCCAAAACGTAAGCTATCTGTCTTGATAGTAGATCCACCTAATATAATTAGTACTAACCAATATTTATATTGAGAATTTCTGAAACCCTTAATGTTGTCTTTCTGTTCCTTTTTTGTGTTATTATGTTGATTATGTGTATTATCAATTGTTTGTTGCACCGTGGATGATTTTGGTATTGAATTTCTTATAAAAGCCTCTTAATTTTTTTTTATGTATAATTTTAATTTGGGTGACAATCTTATCCTACAAAAGAACATCCTTTGGCATAATCATCTTCATCTTTTATTATTCATGTCTTCACAAAGTGATACTTTGTTAAAGATGCTGACTCCTAGCCCAAATGGTATGTTTACAGGGAGATTGAAAAGTTAAAGCTTTCAGAAATGACGTGCCGTCAAGGTGTAATTGAGGTGGCCAAGATGTGAGTTCCTATTACTAAATGTTAGTGTATTATGTCGATTAACTTCATGCTTATTTGATATTATGGTGTAAAACATGTAAAATACTTGCCAGATGTCTTTTTTTTTTTATATTAGTTAAACTATCAACAGTATGAAATACTTGCCAAATGGTTTATTAGTTTAACTATCAATAGTCATTGCACACTACAAAATACAATCTAAGAACTTTTAGGCCGGGCTTTGGTTGATGCATCACCACCTTTTCTAAAATGTTGGTTTCAGTTTATTTATACAACAAATTTTTTTGGTTAATACTTCTTTTTAAAATAATATTCGTTGCGTTGAATATCAAAACACCATAATTTATGATAGTAAAGATGAAAATTAGATTAACAGTGCAATGATATATATGAACAGAAAGCGCCAGGTGAGATAAGATTCTATAGAGTAACGAGTACTCTTGAATTATCTGTTTCTATTGTCACAAAAAAGAATTAATATCTCCAGGATTATAGAGTTGAATCATATGATGTTTGCATAAAGTGGTAATTGTATGAAGTTTTAGTTCCACAACCTTATGTAATCTATTAGTAAATGTTGCCAAAAAATGGACAGATAGCCTGCTCATGTTACTTACTTATAGATGTATTGCAATATTCTACTATTATATAACTACATCAACTAAAATATCATGCTTATCATCTCGTTTATACTGATTTTCACTTTGATTGCACAGTTCTTTCTGCAATTTAAGCATTTTCATGCCACACTTTGAAATTCCAGTTTAGCTTTTGGTCATTCTTTTAATCTCTTAATTTTTTATAATGAGCAGTATATACGGGGTACACGACGAGGCAAAGGACAAGGCATTTGAACTAGAAATGAGTTGGGTCTGTGACAAGTCAAACCGCCAGCATCAGAAGGTAATAAATCTATGTATTAATTCATTTTGCTGTCTGTTGCATTTAATTTGTATCATTTGTGTATCTGTAGCCACTTCTAGTCACAGTAGTATAGTTTGTATATCCGTAAATGTTATGTTATATGTTGCATCAATTATTTATTTTATTTTATCTCATCGGTAATTGATCTGATTTGTGTTCTCGTATACCAGGTTCCAGATGATCTGTTGGAGGAAGCCAAGGCAGCAGCTAAAGCTGCACTTGAAGAAATGGATGCAGATTAATGGACGTGATTTTGTTCATTCTGTTTCTCATTTTCCTTGAACTGGACACAAAAGATTCTGCAGTACATGATATTTGGGTATAAATTTTATTCAGATACTTGTAAGATTATCTTTTTTTCACTACTAGATTTCTGTTACCCCTATAGGGGTTAAATTCCTCCAAATCTCTTCATATTAGTTGATGTGACATTAGTTTTATTAAGATTTAATACTACTAATTTGTTAATTTTAAAAGTTCAAAATTCGGACCTAACTGGAAAGTTTAAAGAATGCACTCAAGCTAATTTGGATAAAATAAGAAAAATACTCCATTAACCCTTTCTACAATGTCAGCCAAGTTGTCATTTGTCATATTTTCCCGAATGGGCTTGAAGATATTTTAGTTATGCAAGTTGTGCCCATTTTCTGATTATGAACATATTGCCCATATTTTTTTTTTCCCAAATTTGATATGTCTTGTAAAGATCATAATGTTAACATAGGATGGGGGCTAAATGGTAGATAAACTATACATGTGTTGGTTCAAATTTGTTTAGATAAATTGGTTTGTACTTTTCGGAGCCCCATTCGTTTACCTTTTCATATTCTTATTGCTGAATTATATTATTTACGAAATAGGAAATGGTAAATATTAATTAATTGTGTATTTTTTTGTGCTTTAGAATTATATACAATGAAAAACTAAATCGGTATAAAATGAGTAAGAAAAATCATACAGTGCTATATATAAAGAGTCTAATAACTTTTGATTGTCTTGTAGCCCTTACAAGGATTTATATACACCTACCTTTGGGCAATCATGCCAATTCGAATTACGTTGAACTCGAAACGTTCGGATAATTAATTCATGATACGTTATAAAATTACAATTTTAGGAGAGTGATTGATCACAAACATGTGTAATACACAAACTTATATTTAAATGAGTTTGATCAAGCTAGATTTTCAAAAAAAAATTCATATATATTTTCGAAAAAATTATAGGGTGTAGTTTCTATCGGAAAAACCATTTAGTCCCGTAATGAACCCACTACAATTTATACATTTTAAATTTTATTCGACAACCCAACACGAACGCATTCATGACTTTGATCTCAATGCATGTTTACACTTTCATTAATAACCAAATATATTGCCTAATAAAAGAAGTTAAAATTTATTTATTAACGATGACTAGGCCAACTATTTTTTCATCATCTAGATTGTACTATAGCTAACAAATTTACAATCTTTATACTTGTATATAGTTTTAAAAATAATTAAATATATTTCTGCGCCGAAAAGTTTGTTATTATCGAAATTTGTAACTGAAACAAAAAGTCCACTTAAAAATTGCATGAAATCCGAAATAGATAACTTAAAAAAATAAAGAAGTTGAAGAGAGGCAAATTAAAGGATACAAAATTTGAAAAATACTCTATAAATAGGTGCTTCCATCCAAGCCATATGAACACCCAACCAACACTTCAATTATATAACCTCTCCCACGTCCCTCATGGCATCCTCTTCCTCCGCCGCCGTCTTCCTCCTCGCAGCCATCCTCTTTTCCGCGGCGACACTTCCAACCCATGCCTCCCTCATATCCGTTTATGGGGTTCAAGTGCGCGGCCTCTTGGTATGCTCCGCCACCGGCAACCTCACCCCCTCTTGCCTTAACTGTCATGGCATTGCTGGAGTTAACGGTAAAATTTATGGTCAATTAAATGATGATACATATGTAATTATATAATAGTCATTAATTGTATGTTGGAGTAAACGGTAAAATTTGTGATCAATTAAATGATGGTACATACTCCCCCTTTCCCAAATTTTTTACTGCATTACCTACAGTGTCAAATCATTTTTTTAAATTTTTTAAATGATTTATCAAGTTGAATTTTATACATTTATTGCGTTTTAAAGCTTTCAAATAATAATTTATATGGTATTATTATATATTGACAAATTATTGTCGAAATAACTAATTAGATTATCATTATAATTTTTTTAAAATTTGATTAAATTGACTGGTCAACTGTACCAATGATTAAAAAATTATGGGACGGAGGTAGTATATAATTATGTAGCAATAGTCATTAATTACGTTCTCTATTTATATTTTACGATTTTGTCGCAGTCACAATCACTTGCAACGGCGCCAGAACTAGCATCTATAATCTCGTCACCGACCCTAATGGATTTTTCAACGGCCTCCTCACCATTGCCGATGGCCTTCTATTCGATACTAGTGCGGTGCCATGCACGGTGAGCGTAAGACTTCCGATTGCTAGTTGCACGTTGTTGGCCGGAAGTGGAACCCTTCGTGCTCCGGTGACGTTCGTCGGTACGATAATTGGGACTGTCGTTGGATTGGTGGCACAGGTGACCGCCGGAGCATTTACCCTCGTCCCGCTAGTTGCTGCTTAGTTCAATGGGATATATATGATTCACTAATAATTTCTTCTCCTATTGAAATGCAAAGTTATGATGATTATGTCTTTTTCACACTTTTTTTTTTAAATTAATGTTCCACGGGTGCACGTAGCATCACGTGCTTTGTTTGCATGCATCATGCATGAATAAAGGAGAAGGGTACGTGTTTTTGTTGTTCTACTATATATACAGATTTGTTTTCGGTTCTAGTTTTCACTAATAATAATATTTGTTCAAATCTTATTTGATCGAATCTAAAATATTTATATGAAAAATGCAAGACAGTGACTATTCTTATAATAAGACGAAGGAAAATGACATCAAACACCGATATTCTTATAAATGCATACAACTACTAGTTTTATTACAACTATTAGTTTTATTCTTTCGACATTATAGTAAAAAACTAATCTAATATATTGTATTTGAAATATAGCTGAACTTTTTTTTATCACTCTCACACAATTTGATGCTCATAATTTTTAGTCATGTACATTACAAAATTATACTTTTAGTCTTAATATTTTATAATTTTGTGCACTTTTGGTCCAACACTATGAAGAATTGCATTTTATGTCTTAATTTTTTAAAATATGTTACTTTTGGTATCATAGAACAATCTTATTTTAGCTGACAATTCTACCCTATACCTATAACATTTTAGGCTGGCAAAATAATATTTCGATAGAATTGTCAGCTAGTATAAGTTATGAAACTAATTTTACAATAATTGAAACTGACTTAACGGTCACGTCATCAATTTGATGGTGATTTTCAAATTTAGTTAACGATGATACCTAATATGAAACGATTTGTTAAATATGGTACCAAATATGTTGACCTGCATTGGTTTGATACCAAAAGTAAAAATTGACATAAAACTCGTTATTGGAGTATATTAAGAATTTAAACATCATATATGCATGCATGTCTAACTTAATTAAGCATAAGCTAATTGAGAGACATTAAGAGGTTTGATATCTCTATTACGCACATAAGTCAGAAACTGTGATGGCAATTCTTCAAGAAGAGCTTGAACCACAGGAATTTGTCCGCCTGAGAAAAAACAAAAATTCTCAATTACGTAACGATTCATCAATCGATCTAATTCGAATCCAATATCAAATAATTATCTTCTTCTGGTCATAAATATATATATGCTTTTGAAGTAGGATTTCAAATTATACTAGTAAAAATATAGATATATAGACCTAGAGTTAATGCCAATTAACCTCCTGTTAAATGCATAATATTCAATTTATTCCCTTTTGATTTGAAAAAGAGCACTTTATCCCAATGTAAAAATTTTAAAAAAAAACAATTTATCTCCTTCAGCCGGATAGTGTAACTCACTTGTCGAAATTGTCATATTTATCATAACACAACCGATATATTGCTACATATATCTTAATACAGGAGGTAAACTGCGACATTATCACAATACCCTCAAGTGCAACATATAAAAGTGTCAGGAAGACAGTGTGAAATTTTTATAATATTATAGGAGGCAAAATGCTATTTTCAAATTACTGGGAAATAAATTGAATATTATTAATATCACAGAGGTAAATTGCCATTAACTTTCTAGAACTAATTGGATAAACAAGAGCTGAATATATAAATATATTTCCATGTTTTAATTGTTTAAAACAAATAATTATAATGAACTTACTGTGCACTTCACGCATTGGAACGAACTGAACAATGTCTCTTGTAGCTATTCTTCCTGTTGAACTCTCTAGTCGACATCCATTGTCAGCATCAAGGATCTGGTGTCACAAAATTAAACCCAAAACAAATTAAACGAGTGAATTTATTTAATTTTGGATTTATAAGATAATTGTAAGTGACTTGGTATTATTTAAACTAGGGGTACCATTTTGGTCAGACCCATAATCCAATCACGACTCGGGTCGAATCAATCCCTTTTTTATGTCTATCCATTTTGGACCAAACCGATTCAATTTTAGCCTTTTAGTATATTTTTCAAAGAATAGTTAGATTGAGTATTGGATTTCCATCTAAATCCCAATCTAAATCAATTCGCGGTCCAATATTCAGTCTAATTTGGATCGGATCCACATATAGTTGGATTCAATACCATTTCCATTTGCCACCCCTAAATAATTAAACTTTTTTTTTATATGTAAAAATGCATTATATTATAATTAAGACATTCTTCCTAGAAAAAAGTCTTAATAAAGGCATATATACCTCCATTGCTTTGAAATCCGCATTACCAACTCCAACAATAAGGATTGAGAGCGGCAAATCGGATGCTTTAACTAAGGCATCCATGGTTTCTTGAAGATTAGAGACTACACCATCCTACAATATGTAACAAGTAATTAATTAAATAAAAACTAAGTAGTATATATTAAAACATGGCATGTAGAATAAAAGCATGAATTTAATTTACCGTTATAATCAATAGGACATAATACTTGGCCTCATTGCAAAAAACAGAATGACTAGCAATATTTGCAGCCTTATTTATAACTTGACCAAAGAGTGTTGGCCCATGAAGTGTCACATTGTGTAAAGCACTTGTATATGCACTCATAATACCTTCCACACCTACAACCTATTAAGAAATCAAAAAAGAGAAAAATAAAATAAGTTTGAATCATTAGTATCATTGATAATATTGTAATTAGTCTCTTAATTGTAGCTATGTAACATACAACACAAGATAAATAAATAAAATGAAATTAAGTTGATAAATTACCTCAAAATCGGATGGGCTTCCATTCAAATTAAAACAATGAGATATTGAGCCATTAGGTGTTCTTCCACCAAATCCCCAAGCAGGAAACTTTCTATCTGAATCATAAAATTGTATGACTTCCCCAACTTCCATTATGGCCTAGCATGCATGATTATTTTTTTAATTAGCATATGAATCATAATCGAAATTAAAGTAAAAAACCAAATACATAGATACAATTTTGTCACAAAATCTACAATTTTTTTCAAAAGGAAACATACACAACATAAAATTTAGAAACTTGTAATAATTACGTGATGTGTAATATAAAGATCCTGATCCATTTTTAGGCTTGTCAACATAATTGGACCATAGTCAACTATTCAAAATGCTTAATCCCATGTTGACAGGTAGGAAAAGATCAAGTGTTTATGAAACAGTCATAAATTTATCTCACAACCAATATGGAATTGAGGTGTTACATGTAACGTCTAAAACAATTCGAGCTATACTTTAATCCAATGGTAATTACCTGTTGATAGGCATTAAGGCGATATGAAGGATCAATGTAATGTAGAGAATTTGGACTTGTTGGATTTCCGTTAGAAGCTGGACAAATTTCAACATGTATGGATTAATTGATTAGAACTTCTAATTTTTTTTTAATAAAAACCAATAGCGTGGAAGAAATTTAAATTTGAAATAGTCGGCTACATACCCGTAAAATCAACAGCAACCATAAAATTAAGTTCAAATCCACTTGAAATATAGTCTAGGAAGCTATAGACTTGTTTCTCAACAAATTTGTCAACAAAAATCCTTCCTTTCAAAACCTAAATAAGACATGTTTAAGATTAGAAACGTCACAAAAAAAAAAAAAAAAAAAAAAAATCCTAAAATATTTGAAGACCAAGATAAAATGAAGGATAGTGTCGAACCTTTTCACGATTGCCCGGGAAACTCAAATTTGCACCGGATTTAGTTTGATAAAGGGTTTCCAGTTCTGCTACTGATTTTTGTATTTTTCTGATTCAAAAAAGTTTTTCAATGCATTATTATTAACAAAGACTAAAGGAAAAGGAATAATAAAATATAATGTAAATAATATAAATGGTAGGAGCTTTCATTGATATATTCAATAAACAAAATAGTACTCAATTTAACGAGAAAACGAGTTAATGGTAATTTATTTCCCCTGTGATATTCATAATATTCAATTTACCTTCATGTATTTTAAAAAGAGCACTTTACTCCCATGTAATTTTATAAAAGTTTCACACCGTCTCCCTGATATTTTTATATGTGGCACTTTACCCCCTGTGTTAAGATAATATGGCAATTTACCCCCATGTATTATGATAAATGTGGTAATTTACCCCTGTGTTATGATAAATGTTGCAATTTCCCCCCCCCCCCCCCTATGTTACAAAATACTTTTCATGCCCACTTTCAATTTCAACAAGCGAGTTACACTCTCCGGCTAACTGCTTCTTTAAAATTTTCACAAGGGGGTAAATTGCACTTTTCCAAATTACACGGGTATAAATTAAATATTATGAATATCACATGGGAGTAAATTGCCATTAACTCACAAGAAAACTAATGAATAAAAGAAGGCTTATATAGTAGATACCCGATTAGCTGATGATTTCCGCTACTATTGAAATCAAAGCACTCAATCAACAATGGATTCTCCTGCAAATAAAATGAAAGAAAATATGAGTTCTAATTCATCTTTTCATTTACAAAATAAATATTATTCCAAAAGCAAAAAGTTCTAGATATCATATTATCAATTAAGGATACAATTGCAGATATATCAGTAACATAACAAGCATAATAATGGTAGACAAAAAAAATTTAAAATTTTAGCATGTTCATTAAAAACTTTGATTAGAAGCATTTCAATTGTGAAAGATATATATATATAGCTAGATACCGAAACTTTACCTTGCTCGCGAATTGTTGCATGGTTAGACAAACGGGTTTCCAAGATGGATTCAAGTTGTTGTTCACGACTTCTGTTTTGCAAATCGGAATAAAACCTCCCGTCTCAACATTCCTCGATATTTTTAGGAAAGGATCCTGAAAATTTAGGTATACAAACATTAGGATATATTTTTCCTTTTCTCAAAATACATCTAAACGCCAAGAATCGTGTCTCGAACGACACTTACACTTTTAGAAAACAAATCCTTGTTATCTAAATCCGAACAACGAAATGTCATCTCTACAACATTCTTTGAAGCAACACATTCCTCCGCACGGATTGTAAGTGTCCCCAAGTTACCACGTCCACGACCATTATGAATGTTCAAAGTCAAAGTTCGATTTTGTTTTGTCACAATCTGTCATGTATATTTGACATAGGACATGTTAATGTTGCATGAATAATTCAAAATTAATTGGTAATTGAAGCAAAAATATCTATGAACCAAATATCAACGTCGTAAATAAATAGGACTTTATACATATTGAGTAAAGGTAAATAATAAAAATACAAATGTGCAATTTCGTACCATAATTTCATTAAACTCACCTCAGAGACAACACAACTAGCTTGGCCAAGGAAATCTTGATCGGTTAACTTCAACATCTATAGAATGATAGATAAATAAATTAACTCGAAATTGACCATTTAAAAATGCTATACCCAAATTTAAAGTAAATCCTATATATTTCCTCACAAATTCTTGTAGAAAATATTCTAAATTTGAGTAAATATATATCTTCTTCGTATGAAAATATGCATTCTTTTTTAGTCTTATGGAAATAATAGGCATACCTTCATGGATACATTATGGAACTTTGTATCAACATCATACACGTGAAAGCTGGACAAAATATATAGCAAAACAAATATTGAAAGATAAACAAATAGAAAATCTCTACAAATTTAGTAATCACATTGAATTAATACAAAAAAAAAAAGGTAACGTACATCAATGGTTGAACTATTTCAAATTGATATGTAAGGTTGATCTTTTGAATCCATGTGGGATTTAGATCGTTCATTACCACTTCAGTTCGACCAAGTTCTTCGAGCTTACCATCCCTTCCTTTGGTAAAAACTACTGCCATAGGATCACTCTGCAAGAAAGAAAAAGGAATTGAGATTTGGGGTAACACACATTAATATATTAAATGAATAGACTCATTACTAGCTAGCTCGAAAAAGATTTTCATAATTTAGGCATTTTCGAACATGTAAAGGTTACAATAAACATTTGATATAAAAACCGAAAAAATGACCAATTAAACCTTACATTTGACAACATATTCACCTCATTTTATCCCCGTGTGATATGCGTAAATGGACAATTTAACTCCATGTGATATTCGTAAATGGGCACTTTAACTCCCTGTGATATTATATAATGAGCATTTGACCCCCTTGTAAAAATGTAGAAATCAAGAGGGAGGCAATGTGTTCCTTTTATAAAAACACAGGGAGGTATTTTGCCCTTTTATTTATCACGGGGAGTTAAACTGCCTATTTAGAATAACACATGGACTTAATTTGCTATTCAATCCTTTAAACTAGACTAAACTTCTATTTTACTTTTATTAAGATTAAAATTAAAAAATTCCCCTCACACTGTTACACATATATAAATCCTATATATATAGAAACAACGAGACTATGTAAAATTTAAATGAGGAATATTTATAAATTAAAATGCATAGCATACTTTTTGTATTGGTCTTATTACCATGAAGGATTGCATATTACATTGATGACAAAGTAAGACAATATTTAATATAAAAAAAATATCATCAAGAACTAATGGAAACACTTCAAGATAAAAAGAGGATGCATGTTCCAAAATTCGAGTAATTAATTACTATATTTTGTTTTCTCTTACCTTTGATAGAATATCAAGATCAAGCAACTTTGAAGCTGATAGGCACAACTGTAGTGGACAAGTTGGAAAAAAATGTTATAAGAATCAAACCCATGAAAAAGAATTCTCAAGATTTTTGAAAAATTGTACATTTATAAAAATTGTGTTCGGAATTTAAATAACAAATTTATTAATATGTAATAATTTATTTTTAGAGGGAAAAACACTTTTGATACCAAACTTTAGTCCAAAAAACACGTTTGATACCAAACTTTTCGGAAAAACACATTTCCTACCATGATTCACGCTCTCTTGACACATTTAGTTTTCTGATTAATTTTCGAACGGAAATCAGCACGTACCCTTTAAGTTAACAATAGTGGGTCTTTAAAACCCGTGCACGTTTTTCCTCCCATTGTTAACTTAACGGGCAAGTGAGTGGCATATGCTGAATTTCGTCCGAAAATTGACTGCAAAACTAAATGTGTCAAGAGGGTGTGAATCGTGGTATGAAAAATGTTTTATATAAAAAATGTTAAGCTACATCAAGTTTGTTTTTACTAATCACTAAAAATACAGAAAACTGTGATAATTCATAAAACGAATTTGGCATAGCGATTGAAAAAATAGATTTTTTCCAAAATAAATAAATATTATAAAAGTTATTTATGAAATTCTTTTTTTTTTGTCAAAAGCTACATTTTATGGCTTTGACATAAGTCGATTTTCTAGTTTTGGAAATTTTAAAAAAATTTATAGCACTAAGTGCCTAAGACATAAAAATAGGGAAAATTTGTACATTGACCTAATCCATGAGAGTTACATAGACCTCTGGTTAGAATTTCATTACTTCATCAATTTTGGAAGCGTTACGTTTCCTCAATTGATGATGTGATCAATTTTGGAAGCGTAACTTTTCCACAATTGATGATGTGATGGAATTCTAGCTATAAAATCTATACGATTTTGGAGATCTCAAAAGTGATTACAACAAGTATGATCAATTTTGGAAGCGTAACTTTTCCACAATTGATGATGTGATGGAATTCTAGCTATAAAATCTATACGATTTTGGAGATCTCAAAAGTGATTACAACAAGTATGACGTTATCGCAATTGTTGCTGTATTTGTAATGAAAATATAATTACATGGTCTATAAAAAAATTCCTAAAATTATATTCCATCCGTTTCAAATTAATTGACATATTTGTCAATTTTATGTTACAAATTAATTGGTATATTTGGTTTTTCAATGCAATTTTTTTCAATTTTGCCCTTTCTTGAAAAGCTAAAAATTGAAAAAGGCATAAGAAAATGTATAAAGTAGTTTATGACAAAAGTGATGACAATCATTAAAGATGATATTTAACAACGAATTTGAAACGGAGGGATTAGTTGGCAAAACATGCCTAGAAGTTTTCGAAAACTTCCATGTCTAGACCAACTCAACTCAAATTAAATAAAATTATAAAATAATAATTGATCATTAATTATTTATAAATATACTATAGTTTACTAATTTAAAAGACAGAACATTATGGCAGGGCACCTCAATTGGGGTGGAGAGTGCATACTCCCCTCTACCCCTGAAGAAGTAATCGACGGCGTCGTTGAGGTCTCCGCCGCCACCCACAACCTGAGTCCCCGGAATGTACCCACCACCCACCGCCTGTTGGCCGCCCTCCACATCAGAAAAGCAATTCCCCATTTTAATATTGTATTATATTATATATCAATGTATATCTATATATATATGATGTTTCTTATGAAATCTCTATTAAGAATTATTTTTCATTCCTCTCTAAAAACCTAGTTTTTAAATACATTAGAAAACCGCGTTTTATTTTTAAACGGTCCCGAAAATTCAGACTTCTTTCCCACGTTTAATTGTATAATAAAATAAATGAACTATTTCCTTTTCCCCCCTAAATATAGTAAAAGCAATAAATGATTTGCGTATAGATATGCGTTAGGTTGTTTCATTGCATCATCCCCGTGGAAATTTCGGTATTTATACAACATATTGTATGTATATTTGTACAATATTTAAAAGTAGTTTACCTACAAATTTCCCAAATACAATTCTCCTTGGAATTTTCTTTTTACTTTTTGGGATAATTAATTCTCCTCGGTTGACAATTTGGGAAACTTTTTTCCGTCTACCATTAAATTGTTTCTTTAAAATATTATTTGGTGCATTCATTGTGCACAAATTAGGATGATTTGATTTGACGCAATATAAGGAGAAAATGAACTTAATTTGGGCTTAATTTCACTATGCACCCTAGAAACATGCTCATTTTTCAGTTTGCATCCTCCGTATAGCTAATTGCACCCTAAAAACCATGTTTTATTTAATTTGACTTTGTACCCTTGTCGTTTTTCTGGCCATTCGACTCGACGTTGGCAGGATATTTTGGTTCATTTCCGTTAAATATCAACTTCTATTGTTTTCCTCTATCTCTCAACAATATAGTGGATTATTTTCCTCCAAATTTTTTCACCAAAATCAAGAAGAACTCATGTACATTGCTTATCTACATAACCTCCGTTTTTCTTCAATTTAAGGGCTTTCTAACTTCAATCTAACATTTTCAGACGTAAACGATTGCGATCTTGCTCTGAATTTAAAGTTCGTCAAGTGAAAAATGAAATCCCATAAATTCTAACTTATATAGGGTTATTTTTTGAATAATTTATCAATTTTACCCTAATTAGTTGCATATCTCACTCAAGTCAGGTTGTTATTCGATGAAATTTGGGTGATATTTAACGAGAATTAATGGACTAAAACACGCCCCTCCCCCTCCCTAACGGCGAGTCAAATGATCAGGGTGCAAAGTGAAGCGAAATATGATTTCTAGGGTGCAACTGCTATTAAATTTTGTCGATAGTGCAAAGTGAGATTAAGCCGTATTAAAAATAGTTTATCAAAAACTAAATGTTTTGCATTTATGATTTCCTAAAAAAAATGTTTTGAATTTATGATGTTTAAATTTTTTAATATTTATATATTTATAGTAATGTTTAATACTAAGAAATTATTGTGAAATAACCTTAACCAGATTATCTATTATAATAATTTAAAATTTATTTACAATGGGTTGAATTAGAAAAAGACCGGCATACCATATTTAATTAATTAATTGGAGACGAAACTTTGTAAGGTCCTCTAGGATTGTTAAAGACGACTAGAAATTAGAAATTAGAAATTAGAATGATTGAATAGTATAGTCTATAGACGTCAACACAAAAAAAAAGCAAAGTGGATAAAATCATATCACGTCATCGCAGTCCAACGTCACGGATCTATCGTCATTTACACACGTGTATTACTGACCATAGTGGATTTCTAGGTAATGGAAGAATTGGATGCAATTACGCACACATTATTAGGTATTTTATTCTGAATTCGAGAGCATATTTTCACTCATGTGAGTTTTTCTCAATGTTTACTATTGGGATTTGATGATTATTTTTATTTGTAAAATAATAGTAACTCAATAAATTTCTGATTTAGTGATATTGATGTAATGATTATTGTTATGATGGTTTATCTCAAACATACATGGATTGCATAGCAGATTGTCGGATCAGACTCGGGTCGGATTCGAATTTTGTTCGGATCTAAATTTCTCGAGTTCAATGGATCTTCGTCGAATATCGAATTTAATAAAATGTTCATTTTCAAAATTTACACCAATATCTTTTTCATAAAATATGTTTGTTAACTTTAGGGCAAACACCACTAATAGTCCTCCTTATCATTAACTTTTTGCAGAGTCGTCCTTCTTAAGTTTTTTTCCCATGTTAGTTCATATTAAGAGTTATTTGTTTCACTTTGACCCCTTTCAAGCTGAGCAACGGAGGCTTCGATGTCAAGTGACATGCACGTCAGGGTGTTTTTATTCATTCGCTATGATAGTTACACTTAAGTTCCCCATGAAACCAATATTGCAGGTTACGTGACATCGGATCCGTTGTGCTCAGTTTGAAAAAGGTAAAAAGTGAAACAAATAACTCTTAGTAGGGAATAAAGTGGAATAAAAAACCTTAAGAGGACGATTCTTTAAAAAATTAATAATAAGAAGGACTATCAGTGGTGTTTACCCTTAAACTTCATAATTTTATTTAATTCAATTCATTTTCAAACTTTCTTTACTAATATTCATGTTTTTAGATGAAATAAGTATAAAAATAAAATTATGAATGAATTACTAACTACGATCTGCTTAAATTGATGGTAAAATATAATTAATGTTACTTTTTTTAATGAAATATTATGTATATTTATAATTTTTGTATTATTGTCGAATACGAATCTCTATAGGATCGGATTGATCTAAATCCATATTCGTTTAACATACTTTGGATTTTGGATCATTATAATTGAATCAACTCCATCAAATATCTAATTGAATTAAAATACGGCCGAATTCGGATTGAAATCTACCCCAATGACAGCCCTAATTAGCATAAGATGTCCTTGAAGTAATGTTGAGTGGTAAATAGGTCCTATTGCTTCAATATATGAGAGATATATTCTAATATAATTCAACATGAAAAGTCAATTTAAAAATTAGAAGTTTGACTACGCACTATATAAATAGAGTGAAAATATTGAAACATGGAATATAAGTTTGTTTTCACATGGGATATCATATTAAATTGATAGCATGATTGGCCCTAGACATTCAGAGCCTCGGCGAGTTTTCAAATCGTGGCCCCATGTTATAACTAAAAAATATACTTAAATTTATTAATTTATTTTTTTAAATATAAAAATACTAATTAAATATTGACATATTAGTTTTTTAATATATTATTTTCTAGATAAATAATTAAATGACAGATTCACTTAATCTCTGACATAATTAACCGTGTATATATTCTTAATTTTGAAAACGTTCTTGTTGTTGTAGCAAATTTTACAAGTAGATTAAATATAATTCCACAAAAATGAAAGAAACTTCACATACTATTAACGGGGGTGGAGTTATACCAATTTTAGTGGGGGCGAGATTAATTCGTACAATGTATTAGGTAAAGAAAATAATAAACAAAAAATTGTTTCATAAAAAAAAATTATTCTTTTTAAGAAACAAAAAATTTAAAAGAACACTTATTAAGAAAAAAACTGAAAAAGAATCATTAAGAAATATAAAAGATTTAAAGAATAATTACTATGAAAGAAAAGAGATGAACAATTATTAAGAAAGAAAAAAGTTAAAACAAGATGGATACAATTTAAAAAAAGAAAAAAAAAAGTTACTACTGTGTTTTGAAACTCAATTCTCACATTCACGAGGAGAGACTTTAACCATGTAAGTGAGCTAGGGGACATGTATTGTATATGAACTAATAAAACTAATAAAATTTAGTTTACAAATTTGTTGGGGGGACATAGAATTTTAGGGTTTAGGCGCTGGCCCAAATTGCCTATGTAACTATTACATTTATTTTGTTTAGTAAGAAAAAACATATAAACATTTTCGGTTAATTCTTATTATCATCTATGAAAAGCATAGGGCTTGTTTGTTTGGCGTTTCCCAGAATTTTTCCGTGTTTGGGAAATGCCAAACAAACATGTTTTCTATTTTTTGAAATAAATTTTTCATCCATTATTTTTTTCAAACTACTCTCTCAAAAGCCAAACAAACAACAATTATATTATCTCTAAACAAAACCTATACAAACTCTACTTTGATTTGACATAAAATAACATATCTCTTACACAATTTATCTCACATAACAAACATGATTTGACATAAAGTCTTACACCTACAACCCAACTCTTCCAAAAAAACCTACACCTACTTTATTTCTCAAACCACTCTCTCAAAACCCAAACAAACAACATTACGCATATCGAGGTTATTTCACAAACCTCCACTACTCTCCCAAACTACTTTCCCAAACGCCAAACAAACAGGCCCATAATGTTCAATTGACTACCAATATTGAAGACGTTTATACCCACAATATATATATATATATAAAAGCATATCACCTCCTTGTAAAATTTTGAATGATCATTTTACCTCATTCCATTGGAAAGGGTAAAACTAGTTGCTTAAAAGGAAATAAAATAAAACAGGATGTGAAAAGTTTTAGGTTTATGGATGAACTAATTCAAATAAAATAACAAAGAGCTAGGGATAAACCGATCCGCATAGATTATAACGCGAAGAGTAGGTGGGTAAATTGCTTCATATAAAATCACAGGAAATAAACCGCTTCATGTAGAAAGATATAGAGGGATAACTAGATCTAAGTCAATACAATATAAATGATGTGAATTTCATTTCATTTTTTTGGAGGTATAAAACTGGGAGGAAAGCGATAAATCTTTCCAAAATTCAAAGTGAAGTAAAATGCTCTCTTTTTTAGTCACAACAAAGTAAACTGAACATTACAAATATCTTAGAAGGTAATTTACCAATGCCTATAAGTCTTCGTTGTAAGATATTTATAAATCTTTTTTGTGAAAAACTTGTAATAGTCTTTCCTTTGAAACTCAAAACTTCTAAAAAGTTTTACTAGTATTTATATATAATTTCCCAACATAATACTGTATATGTATATTACATTTGCTACTCTAACAATATAAACATTATATAATTGTTTTCCTTAATTAAGCATAAGCTTGAGAGACATTAAGAGGTTTGATATCTCTACTACGCACATAAGTTAGAAATTGTGATGGCAATTCTTCAAGTAGAGCTTGAACCACAGGAATTTGTCCACCTTCAAAAAAAAAAAAAATTGCCAGTTTAATATCAATCAATCTAATTCACATTCGATTTCAATTGAACAAATATATTTTCGTGTTCCAACTGTTTAAACAAATACATAAATTAATATGAACTTACTGTGGACTTCACGCATCGGAACGAATTGAACAATGTCTCTAGTGGCTATCTTTCCTGTAGAACTCTCCAGTCGACGTCCATAATCAGCATCAAGGATCTGATATGATGATACAAACGAGAAAACATTATTTTTTGTATTTTTAAATGTTATTTAGATTGAGTATCGGATCTACGTGGATATGAGTCAAATGTGTAAATGAATCCATTATCCATTCTTAGGTCCAATTTGGATCAGGTCTACATAGATTCGGATCTGACTTGATGATCCATTCACCGCCCATAAATAGAACATTTTTGTTATTGTAAACATGCATCATAATAAACACATTCAATTTCAAGAAATAATCATAATAACGACATACCTCCATTTGTTTGAAATCTGCATTGCCGACTCCAACAATAAGGATTGAAAGCGGTAAATCGGATGCTTTAACCAAGGCATCCATGGTTTCTTGGAGATTAGAAACAACACCATCCTACAATATTAAAAGTAATTAATTATACACAAATATCTACCCACCAAAAAAAAAAAAAAAAAGCACAGACAAGTTTTTAATAAAACTTACCGTTATAATCAACAAGACATAATATTTGGGTTGTTGGGCAAAAACAGAGTGACTAGCAATATCTGCAGCCTTATTTATAACTTGACCAAAGAGTGTTGGCCCATGAAGTGTCACATTGTGTAAAGCACTTGTATATGCACTCATAATGCCTTCCACACCTACAACCTATTAAGAAATCAAAAAAGAGAAAAATAAAATAAGTTTGAATCATTAATATCATTGATAATATGGTAATTAATCTTTTAATTGTACCTATGTAACATACAACACAAGAGAAATAACTAAAATGAAATTAAGTTGATAATTACCTCAAAATCGGATGGGCTTCCATTCAAATTAAAACAATGAGATATTGAGCCATTAGGTGTTCTTCCACCAAATCCCCAAGCAGGAAACTTTCTATCTGAATCATAAAATTGTATGACTTCCCCAACTTCCATTATAGCCTGTCACGAGTTTTCATATTAACAAATGAATACGACATAAGTTAGGAACTTATAACAATTTTATTATTTTTAATGTCTAAAACAATACGGACTATACTTAAATAAATGGTTACCTGTTGGTAGGAATTGAGGCGACCTAAAGGATCAATGTAATGTAGTGAATCGGGACTTGTTGGATTTCCGTTAGAAGCTAGACAATTTTAAACATATATACATTAATTAATTAATTAGAACTTCTAAATATTTAATGTAAATCAGTAGCGTGAAAGAAATTTAAATTTGAAATAGTCTGGCTACATACCCGTAAAATCAACAGCAACCATAAAATTAAGTTCGAATCCACTAGAGACGTAGTCAAGGAAGGTGTATAGTTGTTTCTCGACAAATCCATCAACAAAAATTTTACCTTTCAAAACCTGAATTCAAGATATATTTATTAAGATATAATTGTAAAAAAAAATCTAATATATTTTCAAAATAAAGATAAAACTAAGCAGAGTGTCAAACCTTTTCACGGCGTCCTGGGAAACTAAAGTTTGCACCGGTTTTAGTTTGATAAAGGGTTTCTAGTTCTGCGACTGATTTTTGTAATTTTCTGATTGAAAGAAGTACATCGATACATTATTATTATTAATTTGGTAGGAACTTTAATTGAAAATGAATAAGTACTCAATCTAAACCATGCAAATTAATGAATAAAAAATACCCGATTAGTTGATGTCTACCACTATCATCGAAATCAAAACACTCAATTACCAATGGATTATCCTGCAAAATATAAAGAGAATGAAAACTAAGAAAAATAAAAAGAATATCACACTAAAACAATAAGCTTATGAGGACATTCACATGAAATGTGAGTTCTAGTTAATCTTTTCACAATTTTCACTATGATTTATTATTTACAATTCATAATCATTTGAAATAGATCATGAGAAGTATCATAATGGTCGTACAAAACAGAACATATTTAGTATGGTTATTATGTATTTGATTAGAAGTACTTTAAATTGTGAGAGATATGCAGATACCATGAATTTACCTTGCTCGCGAATTGTTGCATGGTTAGACAAACGGGTTTCCAAGCTGGATTCAAGTTGTTGTTCACGACTTCTGTTTTGTAAATCGGAATAAAACCTCCGGTCTCAGCAATCCTAGATATTCTTAAGAAAGGATCCTGAAGATTTAGATATACAAATATGAGGATGTATTTTTACCACAAAAAAAAAAGGTTAAAATGCACCTAACACCAATAATCATGGCTAAAAAACACTTACACTTTTAGAAAATAAATCCTTGTTTTCTAGATCCGAACAACGAAATGTCATCTCTACAGCATTCTTTGAAGCAACAGTCTCCTCTGCACGAACTGTAAGTGTTCCCAAGTTACCACGTCCGCGGCCATTATGAATGTTCAAACTCAAACTCCGATTTTGTTTGGTCACGATCTATCATGTATAATTGACATAAGACATAATAAGATTGCATTAATAATTAAAAAATAATTGATAATTAAAACAAAAGTATATAAAAATCAATCAAATTTGAAACTCTCTAATAAATTAAGAACTTATACAACTTATAAACCTTGAGCGCATTGAGATAAAAGTAAACATAATTATCATAATTTCATAAGAAATACTAGAAATAAGCTCACCTCAGAGACAACACAACTGGCTTCACCAAGGAAATCTTGATCATGTAACTTCAATGTCTGAAAATGATTAACAATCATTTTGAACTTATCCTTTTAAGAATTCTAATTGCCAAAATTTAAAGTGAACATATCACTCAAACTGCAGTAAGTACATACCTTCGTGGATAGATTGTGGTATTTCGAATCGACATCATACACGTGAAAGCTGGAGAAAAAAATAGTTAACAAGTCAACACAACTATTGAAGATCAATTTACAAAGAAAAGCTCTAGAAATACAGAAATCATCTTGAATTCATACGAAATATGGTGACATACATCAATGGTTGAACTATTTCAAATTGATACGTAATATTGATCTTCTGAATCCATGTGGGATTTAAATCGTTCATTACCACTTCAGTTCGACCAAGTTCTTCGAGCTTACCATCCCTTCTTTTGGTGAAAACTACCGCCATAGGATCACTCTACGAAAAAGAAAAAAAGAATTAGATTTGGGCTGAAAATTTAAAATGAATAGACTTGATGCTAGCTCAAAAAATATCTAGTTCATGTAGTATGATTGATAAATAAGTTAAAAAGAAAACATCAGAACCTTCGCAATTTTGAACATGTAGAAATTATAATAATGTTTAATGTTACTCCAAAAAAATGCCTATTTTTTTATTATGACAAACAAACAAGTCATTTCAACTTATTGAGATGGTTCTCGCTAGAGCTCAATGGAAGAAAGGAAATCCATTTAGAATAAATCCAAAAATAAGTATGGGACATAACTAAGTTATTTAATAAATTCAAATCTAGAAAAGAGAAGAGTTACCCCTTTGTCCTATTACTATGTGTGATACATTACCTACTTACCAAGGTCATACTTTTTCAATTGTTTCTATTACCATGTAGGATTTCATATGACATTAATGGAGATAATAAGACAACATTAATATAAAAGAAGTTCTAAGGAACTTGAAACATGTATAGTAAGATTATGTCCCAAAGTCCAAGTAAACATTTGTTTTTAATACCTTTGATATGATATCTAGATCGCGCAACTTTGAAGCTGATAGGCACAACTGTATCAAACAAGTAGAATACAAAGGTTAGAATCGAAATAAAACTACGTATAATCAAAATTTATATTTATTGTTAATTAAATACACGAATAACAGCCACCAAGGAGCGACAAGTATATAGTTTATTGACCTATGGTTGTTCAAAATTCTCTATACCTTCTAGCGCCTCAAGCTGTTTCATGTGGTTGCGGAAATCAATCTAGGTTAAATAAAATCATGACCGTGACACGGCAAAATTTGTATTTTTAGTTCAACTGGACCATCAACATTTTTGATCTCATACTTTACAAAAGTAAGATATTAAAAATGCTTGGCAGTTTTCGTTTTACACTTTATAAAATTACATTTTAGGTCTTAAATTTTTAAAAATATTTATTAATGTGGGTCCC
Source organism: Penstemon davidsonii (assembly GCA_034814905.1). Taxonomy (NCBI): domain Eukaryota; kingdom Viridiplantae; phylum Streptophyta; class Magnoliopsida; order Lamiales; family Plantaginaceae; genus Penstemon; species Penstemon davidsonii. The sequence goes on along the minus strand of JAYDYQ010002533.1, from coordinate 29,120,038 downwards.
ATAAAATAGTGCCTATGTAGCACTTTTGGTTTCATATAATTGTCTCGATTTTACACCTTTGGTTCCAAAGAAGAAGACAGGACTTTTAAAACATTTTCAAAATATTGAAACTAAAAGAACAATTTCATAAAGTACGAGCCGGATCAGAAAGATCGAGGATCCAATCACCTAAAATGCAATTTCCCCCTTGAAGCTAAACCCAAAAAACTAGAATACTTTCCATTTTCATACAGAAAAAGATATAGAGTTAAATCAAGCAATTAGAGTAATACATGAATACATGATTGTTTTACTTTTGTAATTGATATGATATTCGATTTTGAGAATTCCTTTAAAAAAAATCATTTATTTATAAAAAAGAATTTTGAAAATAACTCCAGAAAAACTATCCATGTCACTTGAAATTCCTTCTATCAATTAGCGCAGGACTAAGTTGCTCATGCCTTGTGATTGAAAGACGTTATTCGATCACAAAATAATTATATAACATTTACTTTGTGATTGGTTGAGTTCGACCAAAACCAAATTTCGGCAACAACTACACACATGTAAAGGACAAGACACTGTGATAAAATTATTAAATAAATTTATAAAATTATAAAATAACCTATAAGTAAACATTAATTGAATACAATATTTGTATATACGTGTCATAAACATTTTAGGGCACCTCAATTGGTGTGGAGAGTCCGTATGCCCCTTTAGCCCTGAAGAAGTAGTCCACGGCATCGTTCGGGCCGCCGCCGCCACCATCGCCACCGCCGCCCACAAGCTGAGTCCTGGTAATGTCGCCACCGCCGACCGCTTGTTGACCGCCTTTAACATCTGAGAAGCAATTCCCCATGTATATATGTATGTATGTAGTGTATCTAAATCTCTAATAAATTTTTTTCTGATCCCTCCTCTCTAAAAACGTAGCTTTAAATACAAGCAGAACCGCGTTTTATTTAATTTAGCTATATTTTTTTAGATCATGCGTTTTATTTAGTTGGCTCACGAAAATTCAGACCTTTTCCATGTTTATTTAAACATTGGTTATAGCCAATGAAACTTCTTTTGTTTTTTCTCTAAATATAGTAAGAGCAATAAATAACAATTTCATTGATAATACTAGGTAAATTTGTACAAGATTGAATTGATTTGGTTTACCGAGTAGATTGTGTTTCCTACCAATTTTCCGAAAGGCAATTCTCCAGCTCGGATTTTTCTTTTGTTGAAAAATACTTTTCCTTGGTTGACTACCTTTGACCACGGTAATCTTTCGTCTCCTAGTCAATTGTTTGTTTAAACCTTTTTTTTTTTTTTTAAGAGAAACGATGGTTACATTAATATCATCAATGAATCAGAAATTTATTGAATTACATTAATATCATCAAAAACCTTTTGATTCTGAAATATCAGTCTTACCAACGAGATATGGCAGAGTTGGCCTCTTTGTTCTTTCTCTTTTTACGTTGGCTTATCTGATTGTTAGAAAATTTTAATTCGGACTTATACTGATCGAGTTTAAATAGTTCATGGTACAATATAATATTAAGACATATAAAATCAGTACGTTATCTTATATAATATAGGGGTAAAAGCATTTTATCCCCTAGAAAGTTTAAATTTTTGCATACTTTATTATCGTATGCTACGAATTAAGCACATCATCTCCTGGAAGATCAAAAGATGAAGTACATAACCGATAACCCCACATCCTTTTTCGGCGAAAATAATCGGCAAAATTCAAGCATGTGCGCTGCATGTGATGCCTAGTAAGGGTATTTTCCACCCAAATTAATATCATTTATTGTAATTGGCAATTTTTGGGGTTTCATTTATACCATAAAAAATAATCTAGGCAAATGGTTATCCACTTAATTAGCTAATTTCTCTATTTAGTCTTTGTTGGTAGCATGTGTATTGCTTTACATGTTCGTTTCTTTAGTATTATCATTGTTTTTAATTAATTTTTGTTTATATATATGCACTCACTTTTTGGAGCATACCCAGTACTTCAAATTTATCTGCTTCTTCTAGCATACATAAATTACAAATTCGTTTTTGTGGTATGTTTTGGTCAATTAATTACTGAAAACTTAAAAGGAAATTTCTCAAAGAAATTCGAAAACTTTCGAGAACATTTGAAAAAATTGTTAATTAAAGAAAATATGTTAAAATAGAACTATATTTTTGTTTAGGTTTACTATAAAACATAAACTTTTCAGTGTTTGGAATCGTATTGAAATTTTAATTCATGCTGGCATATTTTCTAAAAAGTTTAGAGTAGATCTTATTTAGAATAGTTTTGTTGGCTTCATAGTAGAGGGGCAAGTTTTCTAATCCAGATTTCTTATTAATTTGAAAAGAAAAGAAAAATAAAATTTATGGTATAAATGACCACCAAAAACTGTCAATTATAACAAATGATATTGATTTGGGTGGAAAATGAATTTTGACGTTTTTACCCTTACTAGACATCACATGCAGCGCACATGCTTGAATTTAGGAGAGTATTTTCGCAGGAAAGGGTATATGGGTTATGTGCTTCATCTTTTGATCTTCCGGGGAGTGATGTGCTTAATTCGCGAGTATGAGGTAATAAGCTGCAAACTTACACTTTTTGGTGGGTAAAGTGCACTTAAACCTTATGGGCCTGTTTGTTTGGCGTTTGGGAAAGTAGTGGAGGTTTGTGAATAATCTCGATTTGCGTAATGTTGTTTGTTTGGGTTTTGAGAGAGTGGTTTGAGAAATAAAGAAGGTGTAGGTTTTTTTGGAAGAGTTGGGTTGTAGGTGTAAGATGTGTAAGACTTTATGTCAAATCATGTTTGTTATGTGAAATAAATTGTGTAAGAGATAGGTTACTTTATGTCAAATTAAACTAGAGTTTGTATATGTTTTGTTTAGAGATAAGAAAATTGTTGTTTGTTTGGCTTTTGAGAGAGTAGTTTGAGAAAATTAATGGATGAAAAATTTATTTCGGAAAATAGAAAATATGTTTGTTTGGCATTTCCCAAACACAAAAAAATTCTGGGAAACGCCAAACAAACAGGCCCTATATATATCACAAGACATATGTATATGTACACTTACTATATAATTTCGTAGATTGTGTGTAACAATTAATTAGGGAAACTCGTATTATATTTGGTGGGCAGTTTGCAACTTTCGTATTACAGGATACGTAAATGTACATTTAATATAATTGGTGAGCGAAATTGGTCACGTGCGATGCATGTGGCTATTATCTCGTTTTTTGGAGGGAAAATAATCACGTTGCTCACAATTGAAAGAAAAATATCACGTTATCTCATCTTTTGGAGGAAAAATAATAACGTTTATATGACGTGATCACGTAATAATTTTCTTTCTAAAAGACGAGATAACGCAGTGCACATGGTCAATTCCATCCATTTTCGCTCAATTATTTGATGATGGTATAAACATTGCAACCAAGATTTAAATTATGGTACTAAATATGAATACGTAGTGTTATCAATATTGTAAAGTACCCTACTGTATGGTATTCCATATACAATTTTCCCAATCAATATATATATATATATATATATATATATATATATAATATGTGTGTGTGTGTGTGCGCGCGCGTGATATTTTCTGAATTTAAAAAAGTAGTAGTTCTTCATAAAGAAAAAAATCGAATTAATTGTACGTTATATTCAAACCCAAGCAAATCTCTCAGCTACTTTTTACGGTAAAAAGTTCAAGCTTATGTTTAATTTAATTGAATCGTACCGCGTAACTGGTTATTTTGGCAAGAGTATCATATTATTAAATTACTCTTATTTTAAACTTCTCTGTCCTCAATTATCAAAAAAAAAAAAGACTCCTCTGTCCTGCCCTTTTTTTTTTCTTTTACTCCATTTGCTATATTAAATAATAAAATTGATTAATTCTAAAAATCGTTTATATCATAGTATGTAAAGTATTGTTAAAATAATTCAACCATAACATTTATTATAATACATTATAACGAAGAAAACAAAAAGTGGATAAAATTAATTAGACCACGTCATCGCAGTCCTTCGTCATGTAGATATCCAGTCATTTACACGACCTAGATTTGTATGTAATGGAAGAATTGGATGCAATTACGTATACATTAGGTATTCTTATCCTTTTTATTAAAAAAAAAAAAAGGTATTCTTATATAAATAATTGAACATTTATATTAATATTTTGTTGATCAAGTCACCTTTACAGTTACATAGATTAATATTTTAACGTACATTCAAAGTTTAGAGGAATAAGGAAATAAAAAACGGATTAAATCGGATCAATTCATTTTATTTTTGTTAGTTTTGTGTATTTTACTTAACATATACATAGTTATTTTTTTTAATATTCAAATATAATCAAAAGGAAATTAGTGTAGTGTTAAATAATCTAAATTACATAAATAAAGATAATTGGTCATTAGACATTTAAGGCTTCATAAAAAAAATTGGGTTAGTGTATGAAATGTTAAAATACTTAATCGGGGCACCTGGGGTGTAGGTAGGGTTGGGCGTTTGGGTTAGGTAATTTGGGACCCCTTCCGATCCAATCGGGTATTTTCCGTTTGTGATGAAAAAATTGGATTTTTTGACATTTTCAAGTTGGATTTTAGGCATTATATTTACCATTGAACGAGTATTTCGTGACTCGTTCAGGGATTAAATAAAAAAAATTGACCCAATTACAATTTATTAGCCCAATTACAATTTATCCATTTCTTTTATTTTTAAGCTCAAACTCAAAAAAGGTAAAAAAAAAATAAAATAAAATCCTATCTACCTAACATTCTATTTCTTGTAAATTTATATATATTTGAAAAAAAAAATGTGAAATTCCCAGTACCTGAAACCCAAAACTTGAAATACCCCAAAATTTTGAGTACTCAAAATTCAGGTATCCGTCTAAGTGGATCAGAATTTGGATGAGAGAATTCAATACCCATCGGGTCGGATACCTGACCCACTCCCAATCCTAGGTGTAGAGGCAGGTTTAGCAAGAGATTGGATTGGTGGAATATGGCACACTCAATTTTTTTATTTTTTTATTATGATAATAATGTTATACCCAAAATAATAAATGAATCAAAGTATTATAAGCCCAAAAAACTTTACATAATTGAACTCAAAGAACAACCAATTGAGTCCAAAACACAAGCCCAAATTGAAATTATATGCAATTAGGATAATTCATAACCCATTGGCTCAACTTTCATTACAATCCAAAGATTTGACCCATCACAAATGGTTTCATTTGAAATTGTAATTAAGATATGTAGATGTTTTAGGTTCTTTAGAGGTCAAAACGGAGTATCATATGTTACTAAAGTAACATGTGGAAGTTAATTTTGTTAAACTTCAACTCCTCTTTTATATATCTCCTCATATATTTATAACTTTAGCTCTCATTACATCAAATTCCTGGATTCGTGCGAGGCGGGAAGCAACCGATACGGTTGACTTCTTAGTCCTTTAGAGAGATATTTATAATAGAGAAAGTATTCAAAATTAAAAGAATATTGAGATGTTTTAGTAATGTCTTTCACTTTAGAAGGTGTTTAGATAACTTCTTGGACATCTCAATTATCAGAATTTGAACTTGAATTTGCAAACTTGTAATGACTAGTCCCAATCTCAGTTAGTATATGTAAATAATAATCAGCCTAAATAAAATTGATGTAAAAGCTAGACGATATACATTAACGATGGTTTAAACAGTGTTCAACAAAATCTAGAAATCCTCCATTGAGAAAAATGGTAACACAATTTACTCCGCCAAATAATATACAGAATAATCACACTTGTTCTGTATGCTCAACATCTATCACACATATCAAACAATTTCAACTCCTATACCTTCACAAAAATTGATACAAACATACAAATACGTTAACAACCCTCTACAAATGCAAAAGCCATGAAATCGCAATCCCGTTTAAGCTATAAAATGGTATAAATTATCGAGAAATGGTAATTTCATTTCCACTATCTTCTTCACTTATATGTCTTTCCAATCTTCTTAGCCATATTTCATAGTTTACAGTATATGGTGTACCACAAAGACTGTCAATATAATCTGCAAAAGCTTTCAAAACAGCAGAAATATCACCAAGCTTCTGCTGAATAATCCTCCTCGACCAAGAAACTTCTCTCCATTGTAACGCTCCTTCAACCGAATCCAAAACGGGCAAATCCCCACCCGAAGAAAAATAAAGCATATACACCAAACTCTCTGCATCCGAAGCAGAGAATAATTTCCCTTCCGTAAGAGCAGAAGTAGACGAGAAATGAAGATTTAATACAGGTCGGTCCCTTTCTTCTAAAATTGCGTGTCCCCAACCGATAAGTACATAATAAGGCTGGCTAACGCCTGATGTCACGTAGATAACATTTTCTGGCGTTATGTCCCCATGTCTAAATCCAGCTAAAGCAGTAGCTGAAAGAGCAGACAAACAATCATGGCAACATTTGATAGCCTCGTTTGGACCAAATTGTCCGGTTCTTACCATGTCGGCTACAGTCCTCCCGACTGGACTCGTCACTAGGACAGGAGTACCAGAATGTACTACTCGACCAGAGTCACTCAGTTCGGGAAGATACTTACTCGAAATACCTTTTTGTTTCATAAGACTTAATACTTTAGTTTGCCTCTGAACTTGATACCATAGTTTCATATCTTCCCATGCTGGCTCTAGATGTGAAGGATGGGAACCGATGTACAGGAACTGAGGCTTACCGGGATTTTCAACCGGAGATGCAATGTAAAATAGAATTTCCCCATCATTCACTTCGTTTATAAGATAACTTTTTTGCGAGTTGGAATCCTCTAATAATACTATGGATCCCACTTCTAGTTCTACCTTACGTGACTTCTTAGCATCAACTTCCATTGATTCTTCTTGTATTTCTACGATTTCGGGAGAAGCAGCACGATGCTGGAAACGAAACAAACCATTTCCTTTTGTTGTTGTGTCACCCAACTGTCGCTCGATCCTCCTTGTTTGAAGACGGGAACTATGGTCAGCAGCTAGATCTTCAATAGTGTTTTTAGGCATTCCGACATATTGTGTTATAGAATGAAATGTAGCGTAAAGTACCTGTAAAGCACCAATGTCCCCCCAATTAGCATTTCCAAGCTTGTTCCAGATTCTGTCGACCGGGGAAACCGTGATACGTGAGTGATTTTTAATCCATGTGGCGGCAGATTCATATACGTGATTTAAATCAATGTCCAATTTATTGAGATCACCTTCAACTTTAACTACGCCACCGTACTGAGGATCAACTAGAAGTACAAAAACAGAATTCAAACTCAGAGAAATATTTGATCTGCTAATACTTCTTGCAAGCAATACACGAAAAGCAAAGAATAAAGCTTCTGAGACAATGGAGAGAGGGGGATTGGAGTCATTCTCTATTGAACCAAAAGTTCTAATATCTGGCCTTAGCAATGCTAATTCAATTATATCATCCCATTTCCCGTGTGGATGTCTTGGATTCTTTAGCATTATAGCTGTGGCACAAAGCCCTCCAACTTTACCTTTAGCAATGGCCTTTTCAGCTTGGTAAAATTTTAAATTATCGTCGTATAAAGAAGACACGTAGAAAGGCATTAGATCGTTTTCCTGTCCCCAGAAAGCTCCCCACAGGCAATTCACACTGGCATGCAGGAAATTTTCAAGAGCAAGATAAGCAGTTTCTTCAGTGGTGCTGGATGTTGATGCGTAAATAGCACTAGGCATCCTAATAAGTTGCTGAAATGGAACCCCTTCTAGTGCATAATCAAACTTCTGAAGGTCTATCAACTCAAAAGGAGCATCAAAGGTATCGTCAATCCAATTCGTAAGATTTGCTTTAAGGGTTTCACTATCAACAAACTTACGAAGAAATTCTTTCCTATTTTGGGTCCTACCGCCTGACGAAATATTGGACTTTCTGGCTGCAGATTCAACTGAATCGCGATCTGAGGATATGCCTGAAAATATGATGGTATTTTACATTTTAATCAGTTATTTTACATTTGTCAGATATAATGGCAATTTACTTTCCAGGCATTATATCTTAGCTACATTACTTTTATTTTTTCTTGCTAGTTTTCAATTCTGGAAAAGAGAACATAAGTTGAGAAGAATTACAAGTCATGGACACCAATGAATTAAAAAAAAAAAAAAAAAAAGACAAGAGAAGGGAAGTTTAGGCTCTAAATCTCTACAAAGGAAGAAAACAAGTTGATCGCAGGTTGCCTGTAAATTATATCAATGTGACGGTGAGTAATAAACCACAGAGCTTTTAGCAGTATGATTGTCCTAAGGCAATTGATTAAGAATGTACGAACTTCAAGTTATAATAGAGTAGCTTCTTCACACTTAAGTTCATAAGGCAATCATAAACTGGAGACATGGGGAATACATATGCATATAGCATCGCAAAGATTCATTTATTTCTTTTTTCAGTTTAACTGTATAAAGCTTCATTTATCAAGACAAACACACGTGCAAGTTAAGTTTTATGTAAATAACAAAATGATCATATACATTCAATCTACACCTATATTCATGGTTTATGAGCACAGGGATATGTAGTTTTTGCTAAGAATTTCTCATTGTACGTGTGCAATCTGATATCCATATGTTACCAAATTCTAATATCAATATGTACATTATTTTCCACTCACCAAGATTATGTAAAATTGATTAAAACAACTTTCATGAAAAGGAGAATCGTGATCTTTGTTAATAAAATCTGTGCATTAATGTCTCTTTATCAAGGCACTCATACATGGAAAGGAGTTTAAATTCATCTCCTCGTGATGACATGCTTACCATCGCAACAGTTATTTCTTTAACCAACTTAACACTAAAAATCTGCACTACATACAAAAATACACAAATTTCACTTCTACATAGACCACAAATAATTATACAAATTCACATAGTAAGGAGACCTAGGAGTCGTAAAATCTTGTTTTGAACACCCTCTGCCTGCACCACATATTTGTAATCCTGTACCAATTAATCCCCGAAAATCAACTAGGATATATACAAGCACTATCACCACCACCAGAAAAAAAGGTTATTGACAATTCACAAATTGCTGCAAATCAGCTCAGTAAATTACACAGACTCAGGTCAACAATCGAACAAATTGAATCTGTAGTAGATAATTGGGTACATAGAAATTTAAACCTAATTGGATCCCTACAACCATGATGTTAAACAAAAACACTTCAATTCTCATAACTCAAGATAAAATCATCAAAATAAAGGTAGAATCAGTCATAACTCAAAGTCATACCAAGTCAAAAGAACATATATAGGGTTCAGAACGAAAGAAAATCAAAATTTACCTTCCATAGAAGAGAGGAAAACGAATTGAAATCAATGATGTTCTAGATCCTTGACATCAACTAGCAGTAATTCTTCATGCTCTCTACTTTCTCTCTCTATATATATACATTCTCTCTCATTCTCCCTCTCTGTGTGTGTATTTGTGTGTGAGAGAGTGCTCAAAATTCACAGAATTGTGGAATATTCTCTTTCTGCAATTTCTTGGTTAATTCCATAGATGTAAATTAAAAAAGAAATAGTAAACTAATTGCAGTGCTCTGTTTTATTCCGGTGTCTGATTAGAAAGGAAGGAAAAGGTCGACGGCGACTACAGTGTTTTTAGTTGTACGTTGTGTTGATGAAGGTGTACCCGGGGCCGACATTTTAATTTCCCTCTGGCATTTTGCTCTTATTATATTTTTGGAATTGGAATTAAATGCAAGCAATAAATGTTTTGGTTGGTTCCCTGAAAATTATTGTGGTGGGTAAAATTAAGAGCACTCAACATTTTGCTATATTAAGTTATGAACTTATGGATAAATTATGCATTCTAATAGTTGCACCACATCATCAACTACACGTGTGTGAAATGTGGAGTGATAATTCACATCATCCCATGTTCTGATAATGTAAACATATTTTTTTAAAATCCTATTTTTTTGAGACATGGGTGATGTTGATTATCACTCACATATATTGGTGCAACGATTACACTAAATAATCTCTCGAACTTATGATGGGAGTCTTCTTCACGTGTTTTAGTTATACTTTTAAGTATAAAATACTACTCCCTCTTTTTTTTTTTTTTTTTTTCCCGTTTGATATAAAAAAAATTTTTTACTTTTATTTGTGATTTTAGGAGTTCATTGTAAAATTACTAATTTTCTACCAATTTACTTTTCTTGTTAATGGTTGTAATTAATGATAATTAATGTTGTGATATTTGGTTAAAAGGGTGTTCTGGGATTTTTTCTTCAAAAAAATTAGGTATTTATTATATTTCTTAATCTGTGTGCAATCCTTCAAAACGATAAATAAAAAAAAAAAACCAGAGGAAGTATATTTTAATAAAAAAAAGTTGCGTGCTATTTTTTGTTTTATAAATTATTCCATTAGATTATAACAACGAAATTGGGGTATCCCCCCTCCGACTAATTATTCATTGACGCCCAGGCGGAAAAATTTGTGCCTCGGTTGGAGGTAGAATCGGAAAAATATCTCCCTATATAACAGCATTGGAAAATAAAGTATATTTTAAGTGATGATAATGTCATTTTTTTTTTTATATATGTATATATTAATTATTATTTACTTTTACAGCAGAGTGTTGTGCGATTGGCTTTTATTTTAGAACTAAAATAGCAAATCAGTTTTTTTATAATTAAAAATAATACAAAGATGAAGATAATTGGAAATAGACTATAAATTTAGTTTGAGTTTAAAAATTAAAAGAATATGGGTGAATCGTGCGATAAATTATTAGATGATAAAAAGATAAGAGTTTGCAATGTACATTCAGCGTAATGATTAGAAGAGGGGGTGATATATGATAATTGCTTAAATGTTACTCTTCCTGTTATTTGACTTGAATAATAATTAATGTCTCTTTTGAATTCATCATCAGAGAACTAAATTTAAATTTAAAATATAACATTGGATGAAATTAAATAAAAGTTATAGCTTAAATTATTCTTTCTTCATACTATCTTAATTCAAATCCGATCCATGTCAACGATATACAGGGCTAAAATTTGTGGGCAACTGTGACCTGCCTCGTAATGGGCTTTTTAAAAAATAAAAATAAACTGGCTTAAATCCGTGCTATGCACGGTCGTGCTCATTTAGTACAATATTTTATATTAATTTATATATAATTAAACTAATACAAAATATATATTTTCTTTTTAAATGTTAACTTTTCAAAATGTTTCAATACCCAGAAGAAAGCAATGGTTATATAGGTAACAGGAGGAATATCAATTCGTGATTTTGCTTTGGTGAAATTGCAAAAAATATCCCAAGCTAATCGGTGATTTTAGATTTTCGTCCCAAGCTATATCACTTAGCCAAATTTGTCTCATAATTCTATATTCTTTTAGAATATCGTCCCACTTAATTGCCACATGGCTGCTCACGTGTCAAGATGTGGCAAATTTTGTTGGAGTTTTTATTAAAATCCACTTGGTTTGAGTCCATTTGGATTGAGCCCATAAAAACACAAATATGAATGAAATTGAGAGAAGAAAACACTATCCCACATTGAGTTGGAGAGGAAATATTTAGCTAGTTATATAGCTAAAAAATGGTATAAGGGTTGGGCCCCTTTGGGGTACCAAAGATTTTAAAGGGGTGAGGACTTAGGTGATTAAAGGTTCCCCACGCGCGCCGCCGCCGCCGCCGTACGACCGGCCGGCCGGCATGGTTACGGGCTTCAAAAAGATTTAATTTTTTAGAGAAAAAATTAATTAATATTTTGACCCAAATGCTAAAGCCCAATTAAATGAAAGTCCAAAATCCAATATGATAGATCCACGGGTGATCCAACTGTGTAGGATCCGATCCGCGACCCCACCCGTTTCGTCCAAAGAGGTCCGCGCGGTTTTTTCTTTTCAAACGAACCGGTGTATCGGTTCGGTTCAAACCGAACTGGTTACACCTTTTCGGACCGAAGCAATGCTTCTGGTTATGTTTGTCGAAGTTATGTTTGTTAAAAGCTCGCCGTGGGTTCTTTGTTCGTGCAAACAAGGAGCATCAGACTGTTGTATCTTGGGAGACTACCGGGGATCGACTGTGTGCACCGTAGGCAGCCTGGAAATATTGTCTTAAGGAGATTGCTTCCGCAGCCTCAATCTTACTACATTTTATTCACTTATTTTCGATATTAATTCAGTGAGTTAATTTAATTATCATATTTGCAAGTTAATCAATTTCTCAACGTCTCTTGCTATTTAGTCTTCATTTGAAACATATTTCATACTGTTTCGTAGTTAAAATTTTCTTTCTGTTTATATAAGTAAATAGTATAATTGAATATGAATCATTGATTATTTTATTCAATTTTACTCATCTCTATTACTTAAAACTTTTAAAGAAAGTTACTGCATTTTAAATTCAACTTGATACACTAATATTTTTTTTTACCAAGTTCTACTCCACTACTTTGTTATATTAAAAATTCCAGAATAAAGTAATATATATATATATATATACTATATTGGTTTCAATAAACTATACTTAATTACGACTATAGCTTATATCTAATTACTGTTATAGATACAAGAAGAAATATAAATTGAGTATATTTCTATTACACAGATTGTTAAACACTAACAAATTTTAGCATGAACAATTATACAAGATTGCAGAATTCGTCCCAAACTAATTAGAAATTTTGGTTTTTCGTCCTAAACTATATTAATTCACCGAATTTTTGCATGAATTTAGTCCATTGTTATATTTCTAATTTAAAGGAAATTCATATTTTACTTTTTTTAAGGCACTAATGACAATTTATCTCCTGTGATATTCATAATGTTCAATTTTATATTTGAAAAGGAGTAATTTAGCCCCCTTTGAAAATTTAAAAAAAATATTTTATCCCCTTGAACCAAAGAGTGTAACTCAATTGCATAAATTGAGAGTGGGCATGCAAATGGTTTTATAACATATGGGGTAAATTGCTATATTTATTATAATACAGGAGGTAATTAAATTGCCACATTTATCACAATATATGCAGTAAACTGCCACATTATCATAATACAAGGAGGTAAATTGAACATTATGAATATCACATCGAAATAAATTGCCATTAACATTTTTTTAAGAGAAAAATAGTATGGATTTTTTAAATCCCCGTGCGCTTTTGGGAAAAAAAATCCTATCTCAGTTCATTAGGAAAACTTTGTGCATTTTTTGTATTAATAAAGAATAAATATTTATAATTAGTATTGAACGAATTCTTTTTTCCCATGTCATTTCAATTACGGGATGGAAGTCAGCGTGTTGATATAGTTTGGGATGAAAAATCAAAATTTGTAATTGGTTTGGGACGAATTCTGCAATTTTATATAATTGTTTATGCTAAAATTTGCCACGTCATGACACATAAGCATCCATGTGACAAGTGGGACGATATTCCAAAAGATATAAAATTACGAGACGAATTTGGCTAAGTGATATAGCTTGGGACAATATTCCAAAAGAATATAAAATTACGGAACGAATTAGATCTAAGTGATATAGCTTGAGACGAAAATTCAAAATCATTAATTAATTTGGGACTTTTTTGCAATTTTGTCTTATGCTTTTTCAAATTTAATGTTTGGTTTTCTTTTCTTTGCAATAAATAAACTATTCAATTTGACATTTAAAAAGTTGATCCGCTTAGTCAATCTATTTATTCTTCTAAAAGGTGGATCAAATTAATATATCCAATAAGTCGGATGAAGGTTGTCAACATTCTAAAAGTCGTCAAGTATTAGAAAATCGTAGTCTAAAAGAGAGAGAAAAAAAATTAGAAAATCATATAATTTCAGATGACATATAGATTCTAGTATCGTAAAATTTGAACTAAGAAGAATATGAAACAACCTCAATAGATTAAATGAAAATCGAGGACCGGTAATCAATTTTTCGAAATGCAAATAAATACTTCATAATAATGACTAAAAGTCTCACCTTGAGTTAGTGCAATTATTCAACAGATCTAGATGTAAATATGTGATACCAAAACGTGACACGTACAGATAAAACATTAGTATAGTATTATAGGGTTTGCTATTAGCCTTGTTATCCCCATGAGTTCATGTTCTAAACATGTGAACATATTTTTACAGATTTTGATCTGCTTCAACTTCCTTTTTCTCCAAGGCACTATTGTTGTCCCCTGCAGCTTCTGTAATCTCAGAAGCCTCATCACATTTCTTCTTTGCCACAGATTCTTCTTCGTCCTTCACATTTCCGTTTTCGGTCTCAACCGCTGCATTTGGGAAATTTTCTTTAGTCCAATCGCCCAATTTCTCGACTGCACGTTCATCTGCACAAAATACATACCAAATATCAGATCAAATCAAGGCCTAACTTAACCATACATTCTCAGAACTAGCCAAAGATAAAGTCATCATGTCTCTTAAGGTTGTACATAACATATATGTTGCTAATAGACTTTCTTAGAATTGATTCAGCCTTGAATTTGTAACTTTTGCTCCCACTTCAGATAAGAGCTAAATGCAAAAATACCCCTGTGCTTTGCCTAATTAGCAAAACCCTCCCTACGATATTTATAATAGCAAAAACACCCCTGTGTTCTTTCTATATTAGCAAAAAGGCCCAATTCAAATTCCTTCATAAATCATAGAGAGGTTATTGCCAATTTTTAAAGTTAATAGGGGAATTATTGTCAATTTTTAAGTGAATAGGGGTATTTTCACATCTTTTGGTGGTGGTGTAATAGTCACTTTGGCTTGGGAGGGGTTTCTTTGTTAATAAAAATTAGCACACGGGGTGTTTTGGACGTTAGTAAAAACAACACAGTGGGGGTTAGCTAATTAGACAAAGTATAGAGGGTATTTTTGCATTTCACTCCTTCAGATAAACTCTTGGGATACCCAAAAAAAAAAAAATTGGGTTACACCACTAAAAAAACAGTTCAAATCAGTAAAAGAAGAAGAAATATAACGCCAAAAAAACGGGTGAAATCAACAAAAATGGATTAATCCAACAAAAAACGGGTTGAGTTATTGGATCTAGTTTCAGTCGTTAAGATTTAAATCTAATTTGTGTTCTAGGCAGATCCACATCCAACAAGACGGATCCATAAACTAATAGATCCATGTGGATTCCATCCATATTGAAATCAAGTAAATCAACGACGGATCAAATCCACGGATCCGAACCATATTTCCACCCCTAGGTACTACTTTCATATACATTAACCAAATAACAGTTCAAGAATTTCCTCGGATTTGCAACCTACGTACCGAGCCGTGGCACAGTGTGGCCTTGAGGATGCCTTAAGATAAGAGGGTTCATGAAAGCACTAGCTAGTTCTTCCGAGGGCAGTTTCAACCAGTCTTTATCTCCAATGAAATGGACCGATTTCACCATGATAGGGTCTTTGTAAGCAACATCACATATGCTTGGGTCCCTAAACTTCGAACCTGATATCGATACAAAAAGTTTGAATTGTGGATGATCCTTCAATATCTTTCCCTGCATTTATTCACATTTACATAACATTCAAATGCACTTCAACTATATAAATCAAATTTTATTTAAGTCTTATTTTTTCATTTGGCTCGTGTGCTTGGATTTAATGAGGTAACATAAGCATAGAAAAGAATTATGTACCTGAGCTTGATACCCAAGCAGAAGTGCAGATATTGTTGCTCCCTGTGAATAAAAAAAACATTGCATTTAACATTTACACATTCAAGATTTTATCTATACTCAATATCCTCTAAAATTCTTGTCTAAGGGCCAAAACTAATGGACCAAATCTTACAGTCTTTTCAAAGAAAATTCAATAATCTTTTTGTAATAAGTTTCATAGGAAAACATGTTTTTTGGGAAAAAAATAAAAGAAATTTTCTACAAAAGTGCAAAAGCAATGGGATCAATTTATCAAAAAGGAAAACAAGAAAAAGAAAAGAAAAAGTGGGATGCAAAATTGATATAGATACCTGGGAGAAACCAAGCAAACCATCAAAAGGACCTTTGTTTGTAATGTATTCACACAAGTAAGTTATGCATTCTTCCAAGTTTTTGTACTCTGTAAAGTCCTGATAATAAATGTGACACTTTTATTGGTAAATAACAACAAATAAATATAATTAGGTATAAAATTTCAACTTTTAGGTAATTAAACTACCTCATTGAACTGAAACCACTCAAAATAAGGTGGTGGAAATATTCCCTCAATTTCAGATTTTCCTCCGGCAGGAAAAATTCCATCTGGGAAATCCTGCCTCATTAATTTCATAAAATTAATTGTTGATATTTCTAAAGAAATAAAGAAAATGGGTATAAATTAACATTACCATATCAAAATGAGCAAAAATAGAAGGTTCCCATTTGCTGATTTGCTTTTTTAGGAAGCTTCCACGGGTTCTGAACCCATGCAAACACAGTATTTTCATCTTTGATCCGTTTTTACTTCCCATTTCCACTCACAAATTTAAGTAATGTGAAGAACAATTGTTCAATCTTTATGTAAATTGAAATAAGAAATTTGAAAGAATAAATGTCCTGTAATTGAGTTTTAAGAACCAACTAACTCCAGTGTCGAGTTTGGTAGTTTGTTTGGCTGGGAAATGTTTACACGTGCATCCAACAAACAATTGGGTAACATTTAATGTTTCTAATTTTGAAAATAATTTAGCTCGAACTAGTTCTAATTTAGCAAAATATGAATCCAACTTAAATAGATTGATACTTTAGGTAGATTCTAGTCGAGTTTATGTTGTTAGGAAAGTATGGGATAAGTGTTGGAAAAGGAAAATGAAAAGAAAATGAAAACACGTCGATTTTTCTATACATGTTCGGTTGTCAAGAAAACTATTTTCTTGCGAATGTTTGAATGGTATTTAGGAAGTTATATTTTCAAACACATTATTTTGATTATGAATATTTTCAAAGCTAAAAAAGATATTAAAATTTGATGGCAAATTCAAAGTTATCATTACAATATCTAAATTTAAATTACAAAATGAATTATGGAATCAACAAAACTAATACTAATTAAATAAAAAATTAAAATAGTTATATGAGTCATGACGATGGATGGGTTTTTTCCACAATTTTAGCTTTGCCTTTATCTATTAATAAGTTGTGAGTTGTGTATATATAAATAAGATTTTTCTTGACAACAAAACAATATAAATTATGTTGGGATTCTTACGGAAAAAAGAGCCTCAGGCAACGAAATTATAAAATTTTTAGGCGCCCTTGGGAATCTTGCTAGGATACAATTCGGTATATATTTAAACTAATATAAAAGAAGAATATATAAACAGATCTAGTTTATATCTCGTTCTTTGCACTTCCAAAGCAACTCTGTATATCTGGATCTGTGTAGAACTTTGACAGCAAAATCGCCCCCTTAGTTTCTCCGAAAAGTGGATCTGCAACTTTTGTAAAATGCCCCACTTGTTGCGTCTCTACGGTCCAGTACACCACATTACACAAACACTCTAACAAATCTGTTCAGCTAGAATACAGATAAATTAGAAGAGAAACTGAAGACAAGAAGAGCAAGAAGTCGATTGACTTCTTGCACATGGTGGGCGGTTTTTGCTTAAGAGTGGCTAGGGTTTTTCTTGTTTTCACTTTTGAGTAGACGACTAAAAAGTGTAACTTAGTTTCCAAGACTAATAAGTCTTATTTATAGATATTAGGAATCCTAGATTCCGTAGATATCTCTCAAATCATGTTCAAAACTCCTATTACTTGTCCAACAAGGCTAAGTCTTCCATTTATATTGGTATAGGCCTTAATTAATTTGCTAGACCAATCTTGTAAGAATTTCAAGGCATAGTCTTCCAATTAATCTTCAAATTAATTGGCCCATTCAATTAATTCTCATTTTATTAATTTGGACTCCATGTCCATTTAATTAAATCCACTCTCATAATTAAATTCAATTTAATTCACTAGATGATCCAATCTAATCACATCATCTCACGCCAAATTGGGTCGACCCAGTCGATCCCACCTTTCTTCATTTCACTTGTTTTCGCTCCATGTGTATTGTGTATATCCCCGTAGGTCTACCACATAATTGACCGTGTGTTCTAATTAAACTTTTGTTCAATTAATCAAGTAATCACTTACTCTTAAAGTCAATTGCACTCTGTCAACTAACAATTCCTCAAATCAGCACCCCTGCTAATTTGGGAATTCTCCCACACTTCGCAGTCGATGTCTGGCCACAAGCCCGCGAAGCCCAATCACTGGTGAATTAATTCAGTGAACCTTTTCTCGTTTACAATTTCCATGTACGACTTAATCCTTCCATTAGTTGGTCTCCCAGTCAAGACTAAGGTTATGGACTTTCATCAGTTTCCTTACTTGTCTCGACTATATGTATTCTGGTCTCGAAACTATTCCCTTTGACTTAATCTTTATGAGCTACTTTCATAAAGCCGTCAGATACCTTGGCCAAGGATTTATCGGAATACGTTTCTCACAGAGATTCATAGGAGAAGCTCCCAACCTATCGAGTCGGGTCAACGGATCATCTGTTGATGATATGAACTAGCATACACATTCCTCTATACCCAACATGAATCCACAAAGACCTTCTGGTAGACTCCAGTAAGTCGAAACTCACATCAAAGCATAGACGTTAGTGCACCAGATAAATCCTATCACCTCAAGTAATAAGGATTGTTCCTCGTACACTATTGTAAATAGAAATAACTTCATCCCCGATATGTGACTACCGCTTCCATGGTGAGTTATTTTCTAGTTGGGGTATTCAGTGCGCTTACCATCCCAGCAAGCTACCCACTCATGTGTATCGACTATCTCAATCACGCTCGTGGACCCCAGCATCCTCCCGTCCATCGGAGCATACACACTTGTGAGGGTCTAACAGAATCCATTGGTGTCCCATCTCAAATGGATTCTGCGACCCTTGAATTAGTTTTAGATCACGGTCTTGGAGATCAGTCCACGGGTTGTCCCATAGCCCTGTGATCTAAGGGCTTCTATCCTTATGTTAGATAATAATTCCATAAGATGAAGTTGACTATTTAATTAAATGCATCTATTAATCTAATTGAATAGTTATATTAATTATTACAAATTAAATGCAGCCAAAACAATTGGCTTGTAGAACACTATTCTATCAATCTTCCACTTGTACTAAAGCCAATTCTTCATACTTCTGATTCCCATCTTAGACATATGTTTATCGAGTGCCTTTTGAGGCAATGACTTAGTTAGCGGGTATGTCGTATTATCCTTTGAAGAAACATTAAGCTGACATTTTTCATCTTAATGTATCATCTACCAATGATATCCCATATCAAATGGTATCGTCTTAGCACATGCTTGGATTTCTGATGAGATCTCGATTCTTTCGCTTGCGAGATAGCACCATTATTATCATAGAAGATAGTAATGGGCTCGGCAATGCTAGGTACGACATCCAACTCTTGGACAAAGTTTTTCATCCAAATACTTTCCTTTGCAGCTTCACATGCTACAAGATTTTATGCCTCGGTGGTTGAATTTTCGGTAGTATCCAACTCACCAAACCACCATTGAGGCTAACATATCCATATGTTGACTCGAAGTCATCTACATCACATTGGAAGCTAGAATAAGTATAGCCTTCCAATTTCAATTCTCTCCCGCCGTACACCAAGAACAATTATTTAGTCCTCCTCAGGTACTTCAGAATTGCCTTACGGCTACCCAGTGCTGCTCTTCTAGGTCAGACAGATAGCGGCTAGTTACGCTCAGGGCATACGCTACGTCTGGTCTTGTACATAACATACCATACATTATGCTTCCTATCGCGGAGGCATATGGTATCTTAGACATCTTGCTTCTCTCCTCAGAGGTCTTTGGGGCCATAGACTTTGAGAGAGCTGTTGGATGAAGATGAAGAAGTGAAGGAAGGTTTTGATGATTTCTAAAAGTCATCAGCTAAGTAATGGAAGCTTAACTAACCTCTTAAAAGTTCAATAAAAAAGACAAGTAAAATCAGAAGATTGAATTTCGGTCCAGAAGACTACTGATCTGATGCTGAGTACGGAATCAGATTGGTGGATTTCAGCATAGTCAAATCAGATGAGTTCGATTTGCAGAGTGTTCATCAACAGAGTGAATTCAATCAGCACTGTGGAAGAGATCATAAAGTCATTCCAACGGTAATAAATGCACTTGGCGTAATAAATGTTGTAAGAGAAGGGTATTAATGACAAATGATTGAAGGAAAACCTCGTATCAACAAGGTGCATTAAATGCGAACTGACAGATCCGTACAACAGACTGTACAATGAACAGTTGCACAGAGCCGTTCAGAGACAAGGACCAAAGCTTGAGGAAGATCTGAATCTGTCTCATTCAATGGGCATAATTCAAACTTCAAGTATAAATAGTTCTACATTCAAGAGTTAGAGACATGAACAACCACAACAACTGAGAGCAATTCAACGAGCAAATTTCTCTAACTCTCAAAAACTCAAGAACAAAACACTACCAGCTAAGTCATCTGTCGACAAAACAAGTTGAGGAAAAAGATCATACATATAAATCTTAGTGATTTCTGTAAACTTTGAGGGTTTTGAAAATTAAATATCCATCTTAATGAGTGATATTACTTCAGAGTATAGGTTTTCTTTGAGATATCTTATTGCGAGCTTGTGGCTTTATCATTAGCTGTAAAAGCGCAAGTGGTGTACTGGTTACTTTGTGTTTCTAGTAGAACCTAAATCTTCGTTATTTAGAAGAATGGACAAATAGACTTCTTGTCTATATAACCATTATAAAAATTTATGCGTTTGATTACTTGCTTTTATACTTGCATATTTTCATAAGTAAACAAACTTTTAAAAAATAAAGCTTTTAAAAAGGGGATTTATAAAAACATGGGTAAAACCTTTAAAGAAAAACTTGTTTGAAAAATACTTAGACAAATCCGCTGCATACAAGTTTGAAACTCTGAATTTATCTTACAGATAAGTAATTTAGACGAGTGGTCAACTTACGCTGAATAAGCTAAGTGCAAATTCTGCTAAGTAGTCTCATAAGTTAGATCAACTTACTCTGCTGAAATAATGTTAGCGATTTTTTTTTGATATGTACAGAGGTCTATTCACCCCCCCCCCCCCCCCGCCCCCCGCCCCCCCTCTAGACCTCATCTGACCACTTGGGACCAACAAGTTGTATCAGAGCAGGTGGTTCATTTGAATCATTTGCCTGATCAACGAGCTTGATCCAAGGTGTGTTTTTCGAACGTTTTCAAAAATAGCATATTTTAAAAAATTAAAACTTTTTGAAAGTGGATTGCATCAGCCATGTTCCCCACATTGGTGGTATGAGTTTTGAGGACTGAAAGATCCACATGGAAATTTTCCTTGCTGCTTACAATGACAACATGTACACGTGCATTACCAGAGGTCCAATCAAAATCACAAAAACTATCAAAGTCAGCGATCAAGAAGTGATAGTTGATGTTGGTGTTGGTTGGGGAAGGTTTTGAAGATGACAAAAAGGGAAAATGTTAAAAGGTTAAAAATGAGTCATCAACTAAGAACTGAAAAGCTTAGTGAAACCTCTCTCACGCTCTGGAAGCTATGTGACCGAATCAGCAAAGTGGGAATATCAGATCAGTGAAGATCAGATTGATTATCTTCAACAGAGTGATCATCAGCAGAATGATCATTAGCAGAGTAATCCCATAAGCGAAGTGAAGTCGGTCAGTAAGCTCATCAACGATAACAAGCCGAGTGCATTAAATGCGACTTGACATAAAGTAGATAACCGTACAACAGAGTGTACAATGAAAAGTCTGCAAGAGCTGCCGTCAGAAAGAAGACCGTTGCTCAGGATTAAAATGTAATTTCGCCTATCTTCAACGGGCATAATTTCAAATCCGAGAGTATAAATAGACCATGAACTGAAGATTGAAAAGAGACTTGCACAATTCAAGATCACATCTTTAGAGCAAGATCCATCAGTTGAGTTATCTGATCATAAGCGAAGTCATCTGTTGACAGAGCGAATTCTTGAAGAAAAAAATCAAACCTTTGTCTATCTAAGTGACATTCAACTGTAAATTGAGAGAAGTTTATATCCGTCTTGTGAGTGATATAACTTCGTAGTATAGGTCTTCTGAGTGATTTCCTATATTATGAGCTTAGTACTCTTACTTAGTGCTTATCATTTGTTGTAAAGCTTAAGTGTTCTAATTGCTGAGTGCTTTAGAATAGGTTTTTCTGAGTGATCTACCTGAGAGCTAATGTGAGCTTGTTGCTTTATCATTTATTGTAAAAGCACAAGTGGCGTGCTAGTTACTTTGTGTTTCTAGTAGAACATAAATCTTCGTGATTTAGAAGAGTGGACTAAGAGGATTTGTTCTTGTATAACCACTATAAAAATTCCTGTGTTTGATTACTTGTTTTTAACTTGCATATTTTCGTAAGTAAACAAACGTTTAAAAGACAAAGCTTTTAAAAGAGAAATTTATAAAATTGGGGTAAAACTTTGAAGAGATACTTGTTTGAAAAACATACTTGCTAAAATCCGTTGCATACAAGTTTTGAAACTCTGAATGTATATGAAACAGATAAGTGAAATGAGAAGAGTGGTCGACTCAGCTGAATCTGCTAAGTGCTAAATCAACATAGTAGTCTCACGAGTAAGATCAACTTACCCTGCTGACAGAAATTTTTTAAAAGTAGAGGTCTATTCCCCCCCCCCCCCCCTCCCTCCCTCCCTCCCTCCCTCCCTCGACCTTATTTGACCACTTTTGGGACCAACGATTGACAAAGAGCTTTAAGAGATGACATCTGAAGAAATGAAGCTGAATAATCTTGACAAAGTTGGTAGATTCATCATGAACAGAGCCCTTGATAATGATAGGTTTGACAAAGTCAAACACCACAGAACAGTAAAAGAGATGTGGGATAAAGTTTGAAATATGAGCGAAGGGAATGATGCTATCAAATAGCATAATTTGAGCATAGCTCTTGGGAAGTTGGAAAACTTCAAAATGAAGTCTGGAGAAACCATTGATAAGATGGATTCAAGGTTTATAAGGACGTTGAACGAAGTGTTAAAGTTGGGAAAGACTTTTATGGACCAAGAGATCACTGTAAAGATTCTCAAGGGGCTGCCTCCCAAGTTCAACATGAAGATCACATCACTGAAAGAATCAAGAGATTTGGGGAAAATCTCTTTGACAGAGCTGTTTTCAGTACTCTAGGCGTACAAGTATATACTGAAGAGAATGGGAATAGAAGAAACATCAACCTCTAATCCCACTTCTGCCTTAGTCGCTGCAGAAAAACCAAGAAGACCAGCAGGGAGAACAAATGAAATGGAGTCATCTGATGAGACATTGATATTCAACAAAAAGGAGTTTACTGCTGGAGATGTAGCTCTACTATTAAATGGGTTCAAAAGTTCTACAAGAGAAAAATGAAGAACAAATATAACAATACTTCTACTTCTAACCCTACTTTTCATTCTAATGATAGTAAGGATAAGTTTAAATCCAAAATAATATGCTATAATTGCAGGAAATTGAGACACTTCATCAAGGATTGCCCATATCCTAAAGCTAAAAAATATACAGAAGATGAAAAGAAAATAAGGAAAGAGAAGAGACACAACAAGAGCAAGGTATTGTTGGCTGAAGCTGAAAATATTGCAGCCATCTACTCGTCTGACTCATATTCGGAGACATCAGAAGATGACTCTGCTGAAGATGAGACACCTGCACTGCTCTGTCTCATTGCCAAAGAATCAGATGATTCTGACAATGAGGTAAATCTCTCTGCAGAAGAAAATGAGCTATTTAGTTCACTTGAACAAATGATGAAAACAACACAAGTGTTGTTGATGCTTTTGCCAAACTTAATGAAGAGATGATTGTGCTGAAAAAGCAAAATGCTTCACTAAAACTTAAGGTTGAAAAACCACAAGAATCAGCTGATTACAAAAAGCTTGAGCATGAGAATGAATCTCTAAAAGCAGAATGTCAAGTTTATAAAGAAAAAATCATGGAACTTGAATATGTTATTGAGTCTCATGATAAGTCTTTTGTTACATCAGGCAACATGCTTGTTAAACATAAACTACCTTTAGAAAAATAAGGTTTAGAATTCAATTGTGCTCAAAAGTTTATATTTGCTAGTAACAACAAGGTAATCTTATATGTTCAGAGTACTAAACCTACTTCACCAGAAAAAGAGAAAAAAGAGAATAAAACTCCAAAGGCCACAAAGGGTAAATAGCCTAAAGAAAAAAAGACTAGTAAAGCTAAACAGCAGAGTAGTCCTAAGAAGTCTGGTGATAAGAGCAAAAATAATCAAACTAGTAACAAGTCTAAGAAGTCTGTTGGTGAGCAAGTAAGAAATAAACCTAAGAAACAAAGAAATCATAAAAATGATAATGTTTGGTATGGAAATGAGTCATATTATATGCAACCTGCTTATTCATCATATTATGCTGCACCTCATTATCCACCTTACTATGCTGTTGCATGCCATGCTCATCATCCGATGCATGCTTATCCTGCTTACCATGCACCGTACCCTACTTATGAGCATTACTCACATCATAATAATTATCATGATCATATGCCTACTGAAAATTATGATGAACCAAGAGTAACGAAAGCACCAACATAATCTATTGAGCCTAAGAAGCCTAAGGCTTCCAAATCTTGGGTTGTCAAAGGTGACACTAATCCTACATGACCCTCTCAATAAAGGGTACCTAACATCTTTTTTTGTTTTGTAGGTTAGGATTAGAAGTAGGAGTAAAGTATAGAAGAAATGGTACTTGGACAGTGGATATTCAAGATACATGTGTGGTGATACATATGAGCTGATTGATGTTGCTGCCGTAGACGGTCCAAAAGTTACATTTGGAGACAACAAAGAAGGCAAAATTGTGGCGTGTGGAAACCTTATCAAAACAAACATTCAGATATTTGACAACTCATATGTTAAAAGCTCAAATACAATCTGCTGAGCATAAATCAATTTTATGACAAAGAAGTTTATTATCTTCTCATCAAATAATACAAAGATGAAGATAATTGGAAATAGACTATAAATTTAATTTGAGTTTAAAAATAAAAAGAATATAGGTGAATCGTCTGATAAATTAGATGATAAAAAGATAAGAGTTTGCAATGTACATTCAACAAGAGGAAGTGATATATGATAATTGCTTAAATGTTACTCTTCATGCTATTTGACTTGAATAATAATTGATGTCTCTTTTGAATTCATCATCAGAGAACTAAATTTAAATTTAAAATATAACATTTGATGAAATTAAATAAAAGTTATAGCTTAAATTATTCTTTCTTCGTACTACCTTAATTCAAATCCGAAGCATGTCAACGATATACTGGGCTAAAATTTTTCTCCAATGCAATGTTGTCCCCTGCAGCTTCGGTAATCTTAAAAGCCTCATCACATTTCTTCTTTGCCACAGATTCTTCTTCGTCCTTCACATTTCCGTTTTCGGTCTCAACCGCTGCATTTGGGAAATTTTCCTTAGTCCAATCGCCCAATTTCTCGACTGCACATTCATCTGCACAAAATACATACCAAATATCAGATCAAATCAAGGGCGAACTTAACCATACATTCTCAGAACTAGCCAAGATAAAGTCATCATGTCTTTTAAGGTTGTACATAACATGTTGCTAATAGACTATCTTAGAATTGATTCAGCCTTCACTTTGTAACTTTTACTCCCACTTCAGATAAGAGCTAAATGCAAAAATACCCCTATGCTTTACCTAATTAGCAAAATCCTCCCTATGTTATTTTTATGAGCAAAAACCTCCCTATGTTCTTTTTATATTAGCAGAAAGGCCCAATTCAAATTCCTTCATAAATCATAGAGAGGTTATTGCCAATTTTTTAAGTGAACAGGGGATTATTGTCAATTTTTAAGTGAATAGGGGTGTTTTTGATAGGATGGTGCCCAGCAAGCCAATTCATTTTAGCTTGTAATAGGTCTATTCTGTAATAAAACAATCTTTGATTCAATGAATAATACGCACATTTATTCATAAATGTATAGAATAAACAAATGGCCAACTTCATCTCTCGCGAATACATTTAAGCGATTGGTTGAAATCCTTAGATCACATTCGACTATGGGACGATTCACTTCAGTATGAGTGCAATCATGAAACAGTCTCTAAGGTCGTGATCTTAAAACACGTTCCAAGTCATAGATTCCGAACGAGACGGGGTATCGAAGGAATCGCCAAGACTTGTACGAATATGCATGATTCACATGGAGTGAATTTGTAGCGTTTCATGAACAAGAAATTTGATGTCAGTGCATATGAGTAGGTGGTTCGATAGGGGATCGAACGCATCGAACGACCCGAACAGAGAAACCCATTGTGGAAGCGCATGTCGCATATCGGTGATGGGATGTTTCTCAAGACTTATAATAGTGTACGATTTAGTCCTTGGACTTGAGGTGCTAGGGCGAATTCGGTGCACGGGTGTGCGTACTTTGATTTAGGTGCCGGTCACGTAGCCTGGCCATTGTGTGCCTAAGTTGGGTACGTATAGTCGTGTACGCGAATGGTTAGCATCAATATGGGATCTACCGACTCATCATAATGGATGAGAGAATTTCCTGTACATTCTTCGATAATATGTTTCGAGAAATTCATGGCCATGGTCGGTGACGGATTTGGAAAGGGGTTTCCAAATTTAGCAGTCACACTGGAATTATTATCAAGAATTAGAAAGTACAGAATAGAGATAATTAGAGGTGCCGATCAATTCACACACCCTAGGTCTCGGTCGGGAAATTAAGTCGATAGAAGGACCGTATGTACATGACAGTTATAAGAGGTGAGGTTCACAAGATCAATTCACCTGAAGTTGGGCCTCATGGGCTTGTGGCTAGACATCGACCATGAGGTATGGGTACTCCTGAATTAATAAGGAGATTAATTCTGGAGTAGTCAATTAAAAGTGTTTAATTGATCGGAGCAATTAATTGCTCATAATTAAATCACCAAGGGTTCGTGGGCCTGCTGCCAATTGATGGTGAACCTAGAGGGTCACACACAATACAGTTGGACAGTGACAGTCATAAAAGGAAATAATTGATTTAAAGAAGTTAAATCAATAAATGAATTAAAGTGTTAATATAAGAATAATTAATTAGATGGTCTAATTAATTAAATATTAATTAAAGTATTAATTAATAATTAAGAGAGATAATTAATTGGGCCAATTTAATTAAAGTGTTAATAAAATTAAAGTAAAACATGAACCACTTTAATTAAAGGGCCCATAAGAAGTCTTGCACAACAAGGTTACTAAGGGGACTTATAAAAGGAGTCTTAGAGAGACTTAAAAACCTAATTCCCAAGAGCTGAAAATTCAGCCCTAGCCGCCCCCTCTCTTTTCTTCTTCCTCATCTGGATCTAGATCTGACTCTTCCTCCATTGACAAAATTCCAATCTCTAGTTCTTAGCCTGTGAATTAGAATTGTTGCTACAATCCAGCTAGTGTGGATACACTCTGGAGGCGAGACACTTGGATCGCTTTTTGTGAATCAAACAAGAAGACCGGAGGTTACCACCACCGAACCTGTGGTGAGGTAAAATATCGATTTCACCCCCTCTTGTTTTAATTGTTGTTTTGATCAACCTATCAGCATATATAATATGGAAATCGATTTATGGGCTGATGGGTACCTCAGAAATTTTTTAAAATTCCGCACTTTTGTTGTTCTGACAACCGAGGTATCCCAACAGTTTTCACATCTTTTGGTGGTTGTGTAATTAGGGCTGAGCAAACGGACCGGATCGAACCGAACCGGACCGAATTTCGGTATTCTACCGGTTCGGTAATTTTTCGACCCTGAACCGTTTGCCGAACCGAATTTTTCGGTTCGGTTCGGTAAAAAACCGAACGGTTCAGTTCGGTTCCGGTTCGGTCCAATAAATACCGAAAATTTAATCCAATGGTTATAACTTCAACATGTGTGTGTATGCACCAGATTTAGCCATGTGGTCATATAATTTCAACTCTTTTCTTTTCTCCTTTTCAAATTCAACAGCCAAACAATCCTAATCTTCTTTCCAATTTCAATTTTTCCAAATGTCGGTTCTTTATACCTTTCCTCTCCAATTTCCTCAACCATTGCTAATCTCTTCCAAAACTCCATCTTTCTTCATTCCTTCTGTCTTTCCATCGCGATTAAGCAAAACAATTTGCCAAGATCAAACTTTACTCACAGGCCAAAGAAAAAAAAACAATTATACTGAATTCTTAATTCATAGAAAAAAATCTCAAAAAAGTACCTGAGATTTGGAGAGGCCGAAACGAAGGGAGAGAGAGAGAGAGAGAGAGAGATGCGGCTTAGAGGAAGCCTGAGAGACAGACGGCGGAGGAGCGGCGGCGGTTGCGGCGTATAGGTGGCTAAGGTTTTGACACAAATTGGGAATTTAGAATTGGAAGTCTGAGAAAGGTGAAAGACCGTTTTACAAATTGGGTATTGAATGTAGTGTGTAAAATGTGAACTAGGTTTAGGAATTAACGGGATAAAAAAAAAAATCGGTTCTACCGGTTCGGTTCGGGGAACCGACCGGTTTTACCGAAAACCGACCCCTATAAGGGGTCGGTTCTGAGGCAAGAACCGACTACCGAACCGATTTTCCGGTTCGGTACTCGGTCCGGACCGAATCAGTCGGTCCGGTTCGGTTCGGTCGGTTGACCGAACCGGGCTCAGCCCTATGTGTAATAGTCACTTTGGCTTGAGAGGGGTTTCTTTGTTAATAAAAATTAGCACACGGGGTGTTCTGGTTGTAAAAATAACTTAGTGGGTGTTAGCTAATTAGACAAAGTATAGAGGGTATCTTTGCATTTCACTCCTTCAGATAAACTCTTGGAAAACCAAAAAAAAAAATTTAGGTTAAACCACTAAAAAAACATGAGTTCAAGGGAGAGAGAAAAAAGAAGTTTAAATCAGTAAAAGAAGAAATATACCAGCAAAAAAAGGGTGAAATCAACAAAAATAGATTAATCCGACAAAAAAGGGGTTGAGTTATTGGATCTAGTTTCAGTCGTTAAGATTTAAATCTAATTTGTGTTCTAGGCGGATCCACATCCAACAAGACGGATCCATAAACTAATAGATCCATGTGGATTCCATCCATATTGAAATCAGGTGAATCAACGATGGATCAAATCCACGGATCCGAAACATATGTATAAATCTAGTTTCCTCGAATTTGCAACCTACGTACCGAGCCGTGGCCCACGGATCCGAAACATATATATAAATCTAGTTTCCTCGAATTTGCAACCTACGTACCGAGCCGTGGCACAGTGTGGCCTTGAGGATGCCTTATGATAAGAGGGTTCACAAAGGCACTAGCTAGTTCTTCAGAGGGCAGTTTCAACCAGGCTTTATCTCCAATGAAATGAACTGATTTGACCATGATAGGGTCTTTGTAAGCAACATCACATATGCTTGGGTCCCTAAACTTCAAACCTGATATCGATACAAAAAGTTTGAATTGTGGATGATCCTTCAATATCTTTCCCTGCATTTATTCCCATTTACATAACATTCAAATGCACTTCAACTATATAAATCAAATTTAATTAAAGTCTTGTTTTTTTCGTTTGGCTCGTGTGCTTGGATTTAATGAGGTAACATAAGCATAGAAAAGAATTATGTACCTGAGCTTGATACCCAATCAGAAGTGCAGATATTTTTGCTCCCTGTGAATAAAAGAAACATTGCATTTAACATTTACACATTCAAGATTTTATCTATACTCAATAGTCTAGCTTAGACCAACAAACAAGAGTCTCTAAAATTTTTGGGAAAAAAATAAAAGAAATTTCCACAATAGTGCAAAAGCAATGGGATAAATTTATCAAAAAGGAAAACAATTAAGAAAAAAAAGAAAAAGTGGGATGCAAAATTGATATAGATACCTGGGAGAAGCCAAGCAAACCATCAAAAGGACCTTTGTTTGTAATGTATTCACACAAGTAAGTTATGCATTCTTCCAAGTTTTTGTACTCTGTAAAGTCCTGATAATAAATGTGACACTTTTGTTGGTAAATAACAACAAATAAATATAATTATGTGTAAAAATTGCAACTTTTAGGTAATTAAAAAGTGAGTTTTTTGCAAGTTAACTCCCTGTGATATGTCTAATGAGCAATTTACCTCCATGTGAAATAAAAATAGGCAATTTAACTCCCTGTGAAATGAAATAATGAGCAATTTAACTCCATGTGATATGAATTAATAAGCAATTTAGAGGGAGGTAATGTGCTTCTTTTAAAAAAACACAGGGAGGTACTTTGCCATTTTTCTTATCAAAGGGAATTAAATTGCCTATTTAAGATATCACAGGTAGGTATTTTGCCCTTTTTTTTTATCACAGGGAGTTAAATTACCTATTTAGAATAACACAAGGAGTTAATTTGCTATCCACTCTAATTAAAGTACCTCATTGATCTGAAACCACTCAAAATAAGGTGGTGGAAATATTCCCTCAATTTCAGATTTTCCTCCGGCAGGAAAAATTCCATCAGGGAAATCCTGCCTCATTAATTTCATAAAATTAATTGTTGATATTTCTAAAGAAATAAAGAAAATGGGTATAAATTAACATTACCATATCAAAATGAGCAAAAATAGAAGGTTCCCATTTGCTGATTTGCTTTTTTAGGAAGCTTCCATTGGTTCTGAACCCATGCAAACACAGTATTTTCATCTTTGATTCGTTTTTACTTCCCATTTCCGCTCACAAATTTAAGTAATGTGAAGAACAACTGTTCAATCTTTTTGTAAATTGAGATATGAAATTTGAAAGAATAAATGTCCTGTAATTGAGTTTTTAAGAACCAACTAACTCCAGTGTCCAGAGTATGGTAATTTGTTTGGCTGGGAAAAATGGTTACACGTGCATCCGACAAACAATTGGGTAACATAGGGCTTATATGGTTCTAGTTTGGCCCAGTTTGGTCTCAACCAAACTGGGTCAAACCCTGTTTCGTGATGGGTTTCAGTGAATTTCGGTCCAAATCAGGGTTTCAGCAAAAGCCCAAACTCTTCAAACCAGCCCAAATTTTAACCCTTTTAATATGTCAACATGTAATAATGACAAATTGACACAACATGGGAGATAATTTAGTTTTTATATACCAACTTTATATAATTTATATTTTAACAATATCATTTACATTACAAGTTTTTTTTTTTTTCGAAAATAATTACATTACAAGTTTTTGCATTATTTATTTTTTTCATATTATTTGATTTTTGCATTATCAATTTTTGTATGTAATAATTGTTATTAAAATATCCAGTTGCAGTTTTAAATGTTATATTCGATTATATTAGATGGTAAAAATAATGTTCATCTTAATATATTGTATATATTACAACATAAAAATATGTAGTAATTATCTCATTAAATATACCATTTTTGCATTCAAACAATTTTTATCAAAATATTTTATTGTATTTTTCGTATTATAATCGGTTATATGTTGGCTAGAAAATGGTGTCATGTCAGATATTATATATATCTTATAATTTACAATATGATAAAATTATTAATAATTTTATTTAAATAAATAAGTATTCAATTATTTATCATCATCTAAGATAATATCACAATCATATCTAAATAAATACAACCAATTCTCAATAATTATAATATAATAACTCATCATCTCAATCATTATAAAATAAAATATTATATTTCAAACCCTATAAAGTTATTGATTTGACAACTTCTTCCTTTTTTTTTTCTCCAAACCCCAACAATCAAACCACCATCCAAATCAAATCTCAAATTTTAAAATCCACTAACTATTATTTAATAATATTTTACAATCTCAATATTCCATTGAAACCATTATCCAAATCGAGTTTCAAAGGTTTTACCCAAACCTTCGAAACCACTTTTCCAAACCAAACGCAACCAAACTACTTCCATATTAACCCATATAGGCTGGGTTCGGTTGGCCTCATAGTCAGTTAGGCAAATTGCATAATTGGGCCCATAATTTAATTCGATGTATAATATAACGTGTTGTTCGGCAAATAATAATCCGGTCAAATTTAATTGGGCTCATAAATTAATATTCAGTTTGGTTGGACTAGTTAATGGACTAATGTGAAAATTGACAAAAATACTATCGAAGACAGAAGGGCATTTTTGCCTTTTTTTTTTCAGTAATAACAATGTAGTTTTTTTTTTCTTTTTTGGTACAAATAGACCTAAACACATAAGGGTATTTTTGCATTTTTTTCAATGCTAACATACTCCCACAAATTACCAACAATCAAATCATACAATTTATGGGCATTGTAATAATTAGTATAACCCAAACATCAATTGCAAAAATCTACATATCTTTGGTACAAAATTAGAGTACGAGTGTGTAAATAAAATACACCCCTAGGCATTACAATCAACCAATATTCCAAAACAGTTGAAAATAAGTTCCAAACTAGTTATCACCAAAACATAGTCGATGTGATAGTGTAGAAGGTATTTAATACCTTTATCACAAAAAAAAAAATTATTTAATACTTCGTAATAATTACGAATATGATTATATTGAAAATAATAATAGTAGTAATGCTAATAATAAAGATAACAATGATTAATTATATAAAGAAGTTGGATTTATTTATTTTGGACCAAATTGAGAAGAATTATTGTAGTAGGGGTTAATTGTGGTATAATTTAGAGTCTTGTTCTATTTAAGATATTTATGTTAATTAGGGGGTCTTGAGCAAAAACTTTGGTATATAAATAGTCATCCCACTTTGTGAATAAACTCTTCATATTCCAGCATTACTACACGCCTAAATGGAAGCCATAGAAAACCCCAAATTGAGTGAGAAGAAAATTCTGATAACTTAGTTACCTATAAAAAAATTAATAAATCATTCCATTATATAACTATTAGAGGCTACTACATCTTAATTTTTGGGAAAAATTGGGACTGTTATAAGTGAATTTCTTAAGGAAGAAAATGTGGTCTGCATGGTCTTGATCGGAACTCCTAAAGGCTGATAGGTGGTGGCAAACTTGGATTTGGCAAGTGGTAGCAAACTACAAAGAAGTTAAAAGAAAGAATCAAGAAACATTAGAGCAAAAAGCTAAGCAAAGACAAAATAAGTAAAAGAAGAAGAAAAGAGGGAATTGGGTACGGGTTTTTTGCACTTTGCACCCTCGAAATATGGGAAATAGGCACTTTACACCCACAAAAACTTAGATTTAGCACTTTGCACCCTCAAAATATAAAAAATACAGCACTTTGCACCCTCTTTTTATTTTCAGGCAAAAACTCAAGGGCAAAATAGGTAATTCAATTATAAATCTTTGGCACTTTGCACCCCCAAAATAAAATTAGCACTTATCACCCTCGAATTAAGAACAAATCAGCAACTTGCAACCCAAAACACAATAAATGGACACTTTGCACCCCGAAACACATAATTAACACTTAACACCCTCAAATTAAAAAAAAAAAATCAAACCCCTCATTTTTTCAGGCAAACTTGACCATCGGGGTGAAAAAAAACCTAAGGCAAAATAGGTAAGTTTCCGATCCGATTGAACAACCTACATTTATATACATATATACGAATTAAATACCATGAATTTGGAATGATTACATCATATAACAAATTATAGCTTGTACAAATTAAACGTGCTATGCACAACAATTGAATGAGTAAAAATTGGTAAGTTCAACTTTGTCGGAGAAAATGAGGGGTTTGAGTTTTTTTTTTAATTTGAGGGTGTTAAGTGTTAATTTTGTGTTTCGGGGTGCAAAGTGTCCATTTATTGTGTTTCGGGGGTGCAAGTTGCTGATTTGTTCTTAATTCGAGGGTGATAAGCGCTAATTTTATTTTGGGGGTGCAAAGTGCCAATTTCTCAAGTTTTGGGGTGCAAAGTGCCAAAGATTTATAATTGAATTACCTATTTTGCCCTTGAGTTTTTGCTTGAAAATAAAAGAGGGTGCAAAGTGCTGTATTTTTCATATTTTGAGGGTGCAAAGTGCTAAATCTAAGTTTCTAGGGTGCAAAGTGCCTATTTTCTATGTTTCGGGGGTGCAAAGTGCAAAAAACCCAATTGGGTACTGCAGCAAAGAAAGGAAGAAAGGAAACTGGTAAGAAAGAAAAGAAATTAGTTGCATGTTTGAGTAATGGACCTTAAATGTGATTATGCTTTAAGTATAATTTTTTTCCTGTAAATTACAATGTTTATTAAGCATTAGATTAGTTAAATTTGAATAGTTAATCAATTAGAAGTAGTTGAGACTCCTTTTTGGGTTTTGTTATTTGGGTGGAATTACGTATAAGAATATGTTGGTTATGTTATTTAGCATGTGTGAGATTTTAAGCTTAATTAGATAGACTTGGGAGGGATTAAGTTAGCAAGAAAAATATACGAGGAGGAGGCAGGTTTCGGTACTTTAATCAATTCCACTAACTTTTATGATAACAATAGATGTCTTAATAGGTACTAAAAGCATAATCATAGCTATTATTCATACTATTGATTGTGGTTAGGTGTCGACGCGATCGAGGCTACTGCTCCGAGCAGCCCATAAAGCAGCTATCGAAAGGTGAGGATTCAATTCTTTTCTCTTCGTATACTTTGGCACAATGCCCTGAGGAATTTGAGCATCATTGACGTTATTTCTTTTATCCTCACTTTATTGCAGATGATCATCTTGTGCTCGATTCCGTTATATGATCATTTCTTGATTTTATTGTTCGGAGTAACTCTTGTTCACATGTGTTATTCAATTCTTTCGAATACACAAATCAGATTGTTTATCACTCCGTCTGGTTAGGGAATCGATCAAAATCCCGTTTGAGTAACCTTCTTTGGATTCCATTTAGTTTTCATGAATTTCACTTGACTTAATTCACTATGAATCCGTATGTCTGATGATTCTTACTATTCTTTACAATAGTTTGTGGAATACGATAGTTTCTTAATTCGATATCTTGGACTCTTGTCATCCTTGTTGAAATCTAATTGTCAATCTCCAAAGTTGTCAATCTTTCTTGTTGTCTCTAATCAGATTCCAATCTGGATGTATTTCTATATATTTAGCTTGAAATATGTCTTATATTTTGGTCTCAAATAGTAAGGGATTCGATAATGAAAATTATATATTGTCTTTTTACTTGACTCTTGACTACGAATTCTTATTCCAAGTATCGAGCACGTCACCATGTTACAAGTTATACAAGTTACAAGTTACAAAGTATACAAGTTACAAGTTATAACTTAAAAGTTACAAGTTATAACTTGAAAGTTACAAGTTTACAAGTTCCGAGGTCGCTCCTCGATGAAATATATATATATATATATATATATACAAGGTGGTATTTAATGTGGTATTCGTGCTCATTTTTTTCTCTAGAAATCTTATCTTCTGTACGATTGATACTCTATGTCGATTTATAATTCGTTTTCATTACATATTGCTTAACTAATTTCTTTATTTATTATCCTGCTTATTCCCTCACTAAGTCAGAAGAGACTTACCCTCTTTTGTTCTTTTGTGCTCTATTTCCTCAGAGTAAGCTAGACGATCAGCTCCAGAGTTCGAATCTTGTTTTGGTCATGTACAAGTCTCACTGGTGTGAGTGAGGCATGGAGTTATTATCAGTTATTATCATTAGTTGTTTTAAGTTAGCTTACGTACATATATAGTTGTCTAGCGCCTAATTCTTAGACGCATGCTTAATGTTTATGTAATTTCAGCTTTTTTTTTTTTTTTTGGTTTCCCAAGGGTTTAATCCCTTTCGAGGCGGGTTGGGCACATATGTGGGTACCTCTCCCAACAGGGATTCGAACCTGAGTAATTTCAGCTTTTGAGGAGACTTAAGTAATGTAAGTATGATAACTAGTGGTTTGATCTGTTGTATATGTTCATGTTTGTAGATGGTTTTATTTACTCGTAGATTCTTAGACCGTTTCTGCGACTTGAAAACCAGAATCAATTATATCTATAGGAGTTGAGTCGTAGGCGGGTAGCATCCCACCAAGATAAATGCATCACTTGGGGTGTTACAGTCGATTCCGTATCAAGTTAGCTCCAACCATTTATAAGCATCTCTTTCAAACAATGATCAATTATTGTTCTTCAAACGGGAACCCTGTGACTACCTTTGGGCTGGTGTATTGTCACCGTATCGTGGTATAGAAGTCTATGCACAAGGAGAAAAAATATATTATGTAAGTTTAACCGATAACACAAGCATGACCATATAGTGAATATGATAAAATTGACGAGAAATCATGAAGCAGTTTAAATTAAAGTAGTTCAAAATCGCATTGTGACTTTCAAAAGCATCAACTGAAGTTGTAAGCATCTCATAAGACATTATAAGAAGTATACATACCCATCCCCCCATACATTTGAAAATTTGCAGAAATCCAATTGTCTTATATGAAAATCCGGCAATAATTCCCCTGCATAAAATTGAAAATATGCAAATACCCAGCTGCATTATTCTGAAAACTAGCAATTACCCCCTTCCCCATCTACACCCCTAAATAAATTTGGAAAATTGAATATACCCCACTGTTACTACACAAAACTAGCAATAACCCCCCTGCATATATTTGAAAATATGCAAATGTGTATCATTTTGAAAACTAGAAATACAATCCCCAGCCCCTGCATAAATTTGATTGTTTACTACAAAAAACTAGCAATAACCTAGTAGTTTTTAGCATCATTAGAAAACCCAACGTACAACAAACAGTGTCTTTATTACATTTTCGACAAACACATCCACAACAAATTGTAATACAAACACAAAACATTGAAACACCAACAAATCGAGAGAATTGCATTTTTGGTACAGAGCTATAGGTCAATTCCCACTTTTAGTACATAGTTTTATGTGTCCAACACATTTGGTACTGAGCTTTAACAAATTGTGACACATTTTGTACAACCGTTAAAAATTACCGTTAAGGGGTGACGTGGCAGTTAAGTCTAATTGCAAAGTTGATGCCATTACTTATGTTGACTGATAATTTTACCCCATAATATTTCAGGTTACCAAAAAAGCCCCACATCTTCAAATTTAGTGACGATTTTAGTCCACATTGTTGCCAAAATTCAAAATTGACTCGAATAAGACCACGTGCGGACCAATTTGAAAATTTTACTTATTTTATTTAAATAACTAATTTGATTTATAAATAATATTAATATATTAAATAATAATTTAACATAAATATCACCAAAATTAAGAAAATATATTCTTTTTAAATATAAGATTTATATAATAGTATTAATATATTTAATATTTATTAAAATAATAAATTATATAATTAAAAACTATTTAATATTTATTAAAATAATAAATAATATATAATTATAATTTTAAAAAAAATTCCCAACCCCACCCACCCACCCAACCCAACCCACCACCCCTCCCCTCTCCTCCCCCCTACCCCAATTCCCCGGCCGTCGGCCTGGGACCAAAGATCCCATGCAGGCGGTGGCCTGGGACCAAAGACCCAGACCGCCGGCAGCCTGGGAATCGGGGTAGGGGGGAAGGGGTGGGGAGGTGGTGGGTGGGTGGGGTGGGGAATTTTTTTTTAAATTATAATTATTTATTATTTATTATTTTAATAAATATTAAATAGTTTTTAATTATATAATTTATTATTTTAATAAATATTAAATAGATTAATGCTAATATATAAATTTTATATTTAATAAGAATATGTTTTCTTAATTTTGGTGATATTTATGTTAAATTATTATTTAATTTATTAATATTGTTTATAAATTAAATTAGTTATTTAAATAAAATAAGTAAAATTTTCAAATTGGTCCGCACGTGGTCTTATTCGAGTCAATTTTGAATTTTGACAACAATGTGGACTAAAATCGTCACTAAATTTGAAGATGTGGGGCTTTTTTGGTAACCTGAAATATTATGGGGTAAAATTATCAGTCAACATAAGTAATGGCATCAACTTTGCAATTAGACTTAACTGCCACGTCACCCCTTAACGGCTATTTTTAACGGTTGTACCAAATGTGTCACAATTTATTAAAGCTCTGTACCAAATGTGTTGGACACATAAAGCTATGTACCATAAGTGGGAATTGACCTATAGCTCTGTACCAAAAATGCAATTATCTCCCAACAAATCATTAAACCCTAAAGTTTAGAATAGGCCGAAATTGGGGGAAACCTGTGATGCTAGCTACAATACACAGAAGTTAGGTTTACAAGTAAATAAATTAATCTAGTTTCATGAACATAATTTTACCTGGGTAAATGCTTCAATAACAATGAAGAAATGTGAATCTTCAAATCTGCACAAGAAGAAGGGTATTATCAATAACTATTGAGATTTTATACCAACATATTATCAAAATAAAAGTTCAAGAAACGAGATTGGAATTATAATTAACATCGGTGGTACTAGGGTTGTACAAAAGTGAAAACCGCAACCAGGTGTAGAAGAGTGAAAACATATCTGATTATGAAAATAATTCCATGTTTTATTTAAATGTTCAGGTTTTTCTTGTAAATACTTCAATCATTAAAGGGTAATTTGGACACAAAAATTGTAATTTGGGCCACAATATCTAATCAGCCGGGGGGGGGATGTCCAATTACAATTAATTAAGAGGGCTGGCCCACAAATCAGACGAAATAGGGCGGGCAGCCCGTGATTTAATGGTGCCAACCGAACTGAAAATTGAGCCCACAATTAATTAAGTGAGTGCTAATTGAGGCCTTTTAATGTTTCTAATTTTGAAAATAATTTAGCTCGAACTAGTTTAATTTAGCAAAATATGAATCCAACTTAAATAGATTGATACTTTAGGTAGATTCTAGTTGAGTTTATGCCGAACATGAAATAGTTTGTTATATAGTATGTTGTTAGGAAAGTATGAGAAAAGTGTTGGAAAAGGAAAATGAAAAACGTCGATTTTTCTATACATGTTTGGTTGTTGAGAAAACTATTTTCTTGCAGATGTTTGGATGGCGTTTAGGAAGATTATATTTTCATACACATTATTTTTATTAAGAATATTTCCAAAGCTAAAAAAATATTAAAATTTGATGGCAAATTCAAAGTTATCATTACAATATCTAACAAATTTAAGTTACAAAATGAATTAAGGAATCAACAAAAACTAATAATAATTAGATAAAAAAATAAAAATATATATTAAAATAAATTATAAAAATAGTTATAAGAGTCATTTCGATTGATGGGTTTTTCCCACAATTTTAGCTTTACCTTTATCTATTAATAAGTTGTGAGTTGTGGATATATAAATAAGTTTTTTTCTTGACAACAAAACAATATAAAATCATATTTTTAATGTAGTGTAGGAGGTTTTAGAACAAGTTCCTCCCACCAAGCGCCTTACTTGAGGGCTCTTAGGAGAAAGTTGAGGGTGTCTTCGAGTCTGGGCGCTTGTTTATTTGGATGACTGCGGTGGAAAATTTCTCTGTGAAAATCCTATTTGATTCCACTGGTTGTTGCGTGATTCCGTGCAGTTGAAGCGAGGATCGCTTCGTGGGGATGAGTGAGGCGAATTGATATGTAAACCGATCGATCAACCAATTCATCGAACGAGACACAAAGAATATGCTGCCATCGAATTAGGTATATAACTTTTTCTTTGTGTCTCGTTCCAGAGGACAATTAGTTGAATGTTCCAGTAATTTTAAGTTTAAAGTTCCGATATGATTAAATTCAAAATTCCAGTAAAGTAAAGTGCAGAAAATAAATAGAATAAGAATGCAAACACCGTTTATAGAGGTTCGTGCCCAAAACGGCCTACTTCCTCTCTTCCAGCACCCCTGGGTAATTCACTAGATACGTGGCTTGCAGGACGAACCTCCGCCACACGAGATTACAAGATTTCTATTCTTTTACTCTCGATACGAGCTTGCTAGGCCTAACCTATCGCTCAACAAAAACAGTGCTTGCTAGATTCCTACCTATCGCACAAAAATCGTGCTTGCTAGAACACTTAGTCCTATCGCACTACGAGCTTGCAAGTACAAAACTTTCGCTCAAAAACAATTGTAAAATTTTGATTACAAATAAATGCTCCAAAGTGAGCTGATTTTGCAATGGACTACACGCTATTCTTTTTCTTCTATTACTTAGAGTATATTCAAGATTTCAAGAGCAAGAAGAAAATATATTTTTAAAAGCTTTTTGAGAAAAATGATTTTTGCAAAATTGAGAGCACTCAAAGACTTTAACTTGAGAAATGATTTAGCAAGTGAAAATTTAGAGAATGAATTGTGTATTAGTCGTGAGAAATGATCAACTATTTATAGTTGAGGGGAGTTGGTTCAATAGGGAAGGATTTTGATATTCAAAAATTATTTTGCCACTTTTAAAATGATTTTGCAAGATTAAAACATGTGACAAAGTCTTCAATGAATGTAGACATGATTTAGTAAATAGATGAAGACAAAATCTTTCCAAAAGAATTGATTTGAAGAATATTTTCAAAGGATCAAATAAACAAGGTAAGATTTTAGCTAGGTAATATTTAGAGACAAATTTTCTTGCTAGCTAAGTCAAATGATTTTGAAGAAATCTTTCCTTTAAAAGTTGACTTGATTGAGAATTCAAATTTAATAGCCAAACTTATAATTAAAGTTTCAAAAATCATTAAACTTAATTAAAAAACAATTTTCGGCCAAAATTAATTAACAAAGTCTACGGCTGATTTTGAAAACAAAGAAAGTAGGCAACTTTGGTTTAGAGCAATTTTGAGAGAAGGGCCAAAAAGTTTGGGCCAAAAGTATTAAAAAAAGTTTGGACTAGGAATTTTCTTGCTCTTTTAATCAATTGAAAATACTTACTAAGTTGAACACAATTTTCTTGAATCGAAAATTGGGCCCTTCAGGGGTGCTAGGGGCTTCGATCTTGATCTTCATTTATAACGAGCCTTTAGCTAAAATTGGGCTTCTCATGATCTTCCTTCAAAATTTGTTTCATATCAAACTTGGTCCTTCTTCATTGTTTGAACTATCTCAAAATCCAAATGGATTGCTCTTTTATAAATAAATACCTGTTCAAATCATAAAACTAAAGAGCACCAATATGTTAAAAAGTCCGTTTGTTAATCATCAACTATTCGGCTAACAGATGCATATGTATGTGGTAAAGAATGGGCCAATCGAGTCTCGATCCTAGTCCAAAGTTAGGCCCCAAAGTTGTCCAAAGGCTGTGGTAAACTGATCAACCACTGGAATTTCTCAGATCCTCCGTAGTAGGGGTCCTCTCACTGGAGTAGTTATCCTGTGTGGATCGATTGTCTACTGTCGGGTCGGTGTAACGGTGTACTTGCCACCGTTCCTTCTGGTAATTGCCATAGCTAAGTTTTTTACTGGGAAGAGTTTATCGATTTCCACAGACGGCGCGAAGTGATACGGGTTAAATCATATGAATCTGAATACATGTAGGATCCGACCGGTTCGCGTCTGAATCTGGATGACCTGTACGTCGGTGCTAACCTAGCTGGAGTTTGTGTCTTTGGAGCCTCATTCGATGCTTAAGTCAGCAGTATGTAGTGGAACTTTAGAGGCAAAGTATAAAGTAAGTTATGTATTTGTGCATTAGGTTTATGAGTATATATCTTGGGGTATATACTCATAAATTTTCGGGTTGAGATCGATGCTTCTTGTTCTATGTCTGCAGAGCCTCATATGCCCTGTTAGAAAGATCCTTAGTTATGGAGATGTGATTTGCTGTATTGGGGGGAAGTTATCATAAATGTGCACAAAATTGTTTAAAGCCAAAGCAAATTGATTTAAAGAAATTTTTTTAAAGCACAAAGTTAATCCAAAAATAGCTCCAACATGTTATTTCCGTTCGGCAGCATTGTCAGTCATTCAATCACGATTCGTTCGATTGTTAAAATAAGTATTCTATGATCGAGTAACGGTTAAGTATTTGATTCGATCTGATGTTTTTCCAACAATACCCTTGTCGTGAATATATTTTGGGCAGAGGAAATTTGTCAAAGGGTTTTACTCATAATTCAGTTTGTACTTGAAAACTGAGAAATTATGGTGTTACATGAGTTGATTACTTAGAAAACATAAACGCTTTATATAAGGAAATGTTTCCCAAATCATCTTAAATTTGTCCATCCACTAATAATATCAAAATCAGAAACTAAACTCCTATTCATCTGATTCTGACACTAATTGATATTTGATAATTAAGCATTTAAGACATGGCTTTTCTTTCCACTCAAATATATATGCTATAGCTTTCCCATTTCCCTTTTTTCCTTAATTAATTTTGAACTTCTCTGAAGAATGATTGTAAAGTTGTCATCAAATGATTTATTTAGTGAATAAAAGAGGTATTCATGGTGCAAAAACTAAGTGGAAACACAAATTTGGTAGAGAGAATCAGTAGTTGAGTATTGCCTTATCTAAATAGTTGAATAATGAATAATATATGTTTCACAAAAGAAAAAGAATAATATCTGGCTGCATGTCTAACTTTTTATTTCTATCTTTTTTTATTGTTTTCCACTTTCATTATTAGAATAATTGTGTAGGTCGGATGAGTATTCAATTGGGAAAGACTACTTTCTTTTTAGAATAATTGAGAAAGTCTATTGGCATTCTATTTTCACAGCTTCATATTAAAAATCAAGGCCCATTCTTATTTAAAAATACACTCTTCTTTAAAATGATGAATAAAATAAAGAGGGAATTTATACATTTGTCCCCCAAAAAAATTTCATAGCAGATGAATCATTCTTATCAATTTAATATTTCAACGATTCATTTTTCTGCTATTACACGACGGTGACACTCTCCCGTGCAAAGCACGTTCATGACTTGGAGGGCATTTTCGTCCCTTCACCTAATATTATAATTTCCGTTTTATATAACACAATATAGTTGTTCATCTTGATCTCTCTTATACATGTATTGTAAACAATAGTCCTC
This sequence comes from Penstemon davidsonii, assembly GCA_034814905.1. Taxonomy (NCBI): domain Eukaryota; kingdom Viridiplantae; phylum Streptophyta; class Magnoliopsida; order Lamiales; family Plantaginaceae; genus Penstemon; species Penstemon davidsonii. Next base: position 29,076,981 of record JAYDYQ010002533.1, on the reverse strand, counting down.
ATGAATTTTAAAACAGATTATTGCATGTTTATCCCTAAAACTATGAATTTGACAATTTGATTATATTTAAAATTGAAAATTGATAAATACATATTTACCCCCAAAACAAGAAAAACATTCTCGAACCCTCTTCCTAAAAAATAGCTTACTTGTATGTAATTTATCGCCTATTAAGATTCAAAGTAACATTAGTTTTATACATTATGTAAAATTACTTGAATGTGTTAGTTTAGTAAGGTTATTCTCGATTTATGTCTCATTAAGATGAAGCTCGACTAATAAATTAATCAGGCCTAATAAAATAGTTCAAAGTCGGCCATACTCATATTCAAATAGGCTCGTCTCAAATGTAGTTGGGTTGAATCATTAGACTTTGAAAGTTTGGATATGTCTTTCTGAATTGACAAACAACTTTCAAAACAATTTATTAACACACAAAAAAAAAAAAATTTAATTTTTTTTTTTTGTTTTCAACAAACAATGCGATCAAAGAAAAAAGAGAACATCATTTTAGTACGACGGCCGAGAATTGTAGTTGGCATCGATAACGGCTAGTTCCAGAACTGACTATCCAACACCAATCACGGTGACCGATTTTTCGGATTCCTTTAGCAATTGTGACCCACAACGGACAAAACTCTGGGCCTCGGCCCACCTAACTTTCCCATAACAAAATTTATTTAAAATGGCTACCGACAAGACAAAACTAATAAGGTAATTTACACCTAAATTCCTGAGGTCTAACGTAATTATAGAAAACTCCTTTTGATTTCTAAAATTATAAAGACACCCCCTTTATATGACGCTTTTGGTAAATACTTTTTAGAAGTTGTAGGGGTTATTTTTATAAGGATTGTTGTACATGTAAGCAATATTTTAATACATAATTTAATTTTTGAAATGTCAGAAAATTTGTATAAAATGATTAAAGCTTAAGGGATCCGATCGTCAATCATCCAAAAATAATACTAGTATAAGACAACACAACAATGTCCTAGCAGAGCCATCTTTTTAAATTAGCATTTTAATGTTAAAATTTAAAATATTCAATGGATAGTTGAAATGGTCGGTCCAAAAAGTACACCAAATGTAACATAAATCTTTAGAACTTGTGTATTTGTTCTTAATTCTCACATTCTAATACATGATTTTTGTGTCTTAATTTTGGTTTCAATTTTAAAGTGGTATACCTAATTAATGTGCATCATATTGAAGCACCTAAATGTTACGAATCTTTCTTTTATTTAATAAAATATAAAGCCTAATTAAGAGGAAAGAGAAGTTATGATGATTGGCTGGAGAGATGGGCATGCGTAACATTAATATCTGGACCGGACATGGCTCTTTCTGGGACATCAGAATTTTGCGTTGGGTCCTCAATTATTTGTCTAAGAGTTTTATTTGATTTTATTAGATAGTAGATGGTTGTGTTATAATAAATTGCAATACTATTTATAAAATTAATTGGTAACGTTTCTAAAATTGTCAGAATTCGAACTTTAGAATTTTATAAGCCTTTAAATTTTTGTGACTTGATTGCTGGAGTAATATGTCAACTGTCAAGTATCTATATTGTAAAAACCAATCTTATACCAACTATACATGTATTATTGTCGGATGTTCTAATAAAAAAAAAACATTATTGTCGGATACAATACCCCCTGCCATTACTTCATTTAGCCATTTAGATCTATATGAACTATACAAAAAATGTCCATATATATTTAAGAATTCAAATTAAAAATTGTGAATTGTGCTGAAACTCACAAATAAAAATAAGTAAAATGATGAATTATAAATATTAAAACCTTTATAAATAGTTCGTCGGAAAGATTAACGAAACTCGTTAAAACAACCCATTAATCTACTTGGGTGGGGAAGGGGGCCGGGGGGGTTACAAGATTAAATAAAATGAGAGAAAAATCACATATAAAAATAGAATTAAAAATTTAGATACAAAATAATAGAAATGTGTTTGTACGTATATTGATAACTCTCGGATTAAGTATATATTAGAGAGAAAATCCATTACGTAATGTTTTTTCCCTTTCTTTTTTTGTTGTCCAACGTATTCAGGTGTTACCTGATTTAATTTTTTCTATGTTGAGTATGAGAACCTATTTTAACAGAAATTTTGAACATGCATTCGCCATTTTATGGGAGACTATAATTTAGTCCTTACCACTAAACCAAACAATCGTTGATAATGAATTATTATACCATCTTGTAGACATGTATCAATGTATTGCATACTACTTAATGTTTTTTTCTAAAGACAATCTCAATGGATATTGAATTTTTACTTATCCTAATCATACATGCCATATAACTATAACAGAATATACTCTATGATATATATATCCCATTATTTTTTCTTTGTACCAAACAAATATGTTGTTTGTTGATTGGCAACCTAATAATACGTCAACTACTTGTACCAAATACATCCTTGAATTTATTAATTGCCTTTAAGTACCATTAATTAATTAACTATATTTACTACTTCTCTATTTTCTTTGCTGAACTACCACTTCTTACCTTTCATCTAGTGTGCTTTTTTTTTTCTTTTTTTTTTTTTTTTGAAGCATTCATCTAGTGTGCTTTAACTTTGTCTATTTTCTTCCTTTGGAGGATTTAGGGGTAGGAAGTGAACAATTTTGTTCAAGGGAATTCATAGTTTTTTAGAAGTAATGGATTTATGTAATTTGTCTTACATTAATTATTTGTAAACTCTTATCGCCGTACTCTAACTAGTAATATCAACTAAGGAGGAAAATTAAACCAAACTATTCGATACTCAATTCGAGCTCGTTTGATAACTTTTGAAGTTCGGTTTGAGCTCGACTCAATAAGCTAAAAATTGAAAAAATACATGTAAAAATATCAAGCTACTCGATACTTGACTCGAGTTTGTTCCATAAAAGCTTATTTGAGTTCGGTTCGTTTAGAAATCAAACCAAGTTCAATCACAATTTCAAACTCGATACATAATTCAAATTATGCTTGAACAATGTGTCGTTCGATACTACTCAGCTCGTTTACACCCCTAATGTCGACACATCAACTTTACAACTGTAATTGTATCAATACCATATACTCCATTTTGCATTATAGCATGTCAAATGCACAAAAGAGTAATTCTTGATTAGAAATTTAGAACTACAAAACTAAAATTATAGAATAATATAATCCACAATAACTTTTCCAGACTTCACTGCCATGTTTAAATCCAATATACCGGAATTCTAGATTTGATATGCTCCACCTCAAGAATTTGGATATACCGTGCTTCAATGTCTTGCAAAATATATAAAGTCCATGTGCTGTTGGGTGCCGATGGAGCTCCCTCGGATGCTTAAGTCAACAAACTGTTCCTGGATTTTCAGATAATTGCATATAGGAAAAAGTAGTGTATTTAATTGTACATTAGGTTTTTATTGATCATACCTGGGGTATTTATACTTGTGAAAAAAAAGTCCATGATTTTGTAGAATCCTTGTATGGAAATGTAACTTTCCATGCATAAAGATTTGTTCCTATGCATTGATTATCCTTTTCTTGTAAGTAGGAAGCTCCCGACTTTGAGATGTCTCAGATGTGAAACTCCCCGCATTTGTACAATCTTGCGGAGCGCGGTGAAAGTTCGCTGATAGTGAGATGAGCCTCTCTACGAGTGATTCTGTTTCAAATGACGCATTCATTTGCCAATTGATATCAGGTCCGCCTGATCAAGCGGATAGGCCCCTATATCACTATCAAAATCAATATTTAGTGTCTGTTTGTCTACTATTTGGAAGAGTAGTGCATGTTTGTGAAATAATATTGATTTACGTAATATTATTTGTTTGAAATTTGGGAGAGTTGTTTGAGAAATAAGATATATGTATGTTTTTTTGGAAGAGTTTATGTTGTAGATGTTATATGTCAAATCATGTTTGTAAAGTAAGATAAGTTGTGAGAAATATATTACCTTATGTTAAATCAATATAGAATTTGTATATGATTCTTTTCAGAAATAAGAAAATTATTTTTTATGTAGCTTTTGTAAGAGTAGTTTTGTAAGTTATTTGAAAAATTAGAAAATATGTTTGTCTCAATTTTTCAAACACAAAATTATTTTGAAAAATGGGAGTCATACATATAACCTTAATTACATGATGCAACACATGAAAAGACAATCAAAACAAATTGAAAACCTACTTAATGAGGAAAACAGAAAAATGGGAAACATACAAATGTGAAAAGGCTTTATAGCTAAATGTACTTTTGCAACGGTATAGAACTGCTCATAGTAAATTTGGAGTGTCAATATCAACATTCCACCTCTGTGTATATTCTCGCGTATATATACGCTCTCTCTCATCTCTCTCCTTTCTCTCTCTGTGAATGTTTTGTCAATCATTTACAAGGGGAGAGATCGCTTTCTGTAATCTATTTGTGGCTTTTGACGAGTCCGATAATATATAGATATAGCTATTACTATCTCTATTTCAAAGAAAGCGAAATCAGAGAAAAACGCGCAGCCCCTTTCTTCCCCACATCGTATTCACACTCAGATTCATCTCTCTCGCTAGAAAGGTGATTTTTTGTAATCTGGGTTTTCATTTTTCTTTTTTCAATTTTAGCGACATTTATCAGTATTTTCAAGTTCTGAATTTTTGTTTTTCAAGTGCAATTTGGGTTACTTCTAACTGTATGTGAAGTGGTATTTCTCTGATTTTATCTGATTTTGTTTTATTGATTTTTTAATTGACTATTTCTTTCTATGGGTTCGATTGATTGGTCTTAGGGTTTATACTTTGCTTCATTTGATTCTGATTCTGATTCGAAAAGTGTAGTTTTTTGAAGGTTTTTTAATTTTTAAATTGTAAAGTTCTTTTCTTTCTTGCTAGGTTAATGTGAAGTGATAATTAATTGAAAGATCAGACCTTTTATTAAGCTGATGGCACAATCTTCTTAATCTGCCAATAAATTAAATAATCAATGATTACACTTTGTGCATGTAATTGTTAGATATTGGTTCTGAAATTTGGAGGAGGTTGAATTTGGGGTATGTACAAGGGGATGATATATGAACTTGATTTAAGGGTTTCATATTTTATTATGTTTGACAGTTCTTTTCTTTCTTGGTTTGTGGATTACAGAGCAGAGTTACATGGATTATGTGGACTCATTTTTTGAGTTATATTAATTTTCTGATAATTTGCAAATATACTTTGTAAGCTCTCTGTGATGAGGATATTGATGTTCGATTTTAACTTATTTCTAAATTTTTTTGAATGGTTGAAAATAAGACCAATCCCGTTCCCCAACTAAAAGTATATCAAATTCAGAGGATCTTTAGTGCTTCTTATGTTATTATGTATTATCCTGTATTGTGGTTCATTCCTAAACTTGTCAATAATGTAACAGCTGTAGGGATTGCTAATTTTTTGTCAGAAGAGTGAGCTTTTGCTTTGAGGCGAACTGCGATATGGTAATAATGCTACGACTTATACTGTGTCAACCCCTTTCAATTTTCCTTATTGCATGGGCGAAAATTGTCTTTTGAAATGGTAAGAAAAATGAAAATGTACGAAAAAAGTAAAGCCCAGTGTCCTATCATTTTGATGCAAGAAACACTTCTTTCTTTGTGTTGTACACTGAAATTCAAGAATCAATCATAGCCAGCTTCTCTGTTGAATGCATTTTGCATATGAAAGTGTTTCAACTTTTTATGTTCATTTTGTTGATTTATTTAGGCAACAAATGAGAATCTTCCCCCAAATGTTATAAAGCAATTGGCAAAAGAACTGAAGAATCTTCATGAAACCCCTCCAGAAGGCATTAAAGTAGGCGTGAATGATGATAATTTTTCGGTTATATATGCTGACATTGAAGGACCAGGTACTAACTTACAAAACCCTTTAACATTATGTATCTATCTATTAAAAAAATGACTTCCTTTTGTGATTAATCATTTATAACCTCGCAGCTGGGACGCCGTATGAAAATGGTCTTTTTCGCATGAAGTTATTATTGTCTCATGATTTTCCTCAATCCCCTCCAGCAGGTGTGTCATCTTTTACACTTATCTTAGACTCCATTAATATATCAATCTTTTCAATAGTAGTTAAATGTATCAAACAACGTCATTCTAACCATCTTAATATTAAACCTCCGTCTTGTTTTTTACTTTTAGGCTATTTTCTCACCAAGATTTTTCATCCAAATATTGCAACCAATGGCGAGATTTGTGTTAATGCATTGAAGAATGATTGGAACCCAACTCTTGGCTTACGACATCTTTTAGTTGTAAGTTATGTCAATTTGGTGATATCTTTAAAGTTAATGCTCCCTCTGTCCTTAAATTTTAAATTTTTACTCGTATTCCTTTTTGGGTATGTCTGAAAATAAGACTCCATTTCCAAACATGTAATATTTTTTATCAAAATAAAGTAAGTAACCATTTGATTCCACTAATTCTCAACCAATACTTTTATGTTCATAAAATTACAAATATCTAAACTTTAATTTTTTAACTCTTATCTATAACTCTGCGCTAAGGGTAAAGGGACGGAGGCAATATATTATATTATGTCAATTATTGATTGTTCGATCAACACTAAAGAATTATTGGTTATCTCACTTATCTATGTGTATTTATATCTATTTTTGTCAGGCTTTTTGCATTTAAGACACACTTGTGTGCTAATGTTTTTTCATTTTATACTCTTTTTAATTTAAATGATAGGTAATCAGATGCTTATTGATAGAACCCTTTCCGGAATCCGCTTTAAATGAGCAGGCTGGCAAAATGCTCCTTGAAAATTATGAAGGGTACGCTAGACACGCAAGGTAAGTCCTGCACTATTTTAGTTTAATGGTATTTTCTTCATAAGTATCAAGCAAATCTCTGGTTTATATGGTGTTAAACTCTGTTTTTTTTCAAATTATTATGCCACCATTAGGTACCGCATTAGCTGTATTTTGGAACTTGTTACTTTTTTTTTTTTTTGTTATTCTTGATAAGTAGGATCAATTTTATTGCGAATACGGGTGTTTTTGCATTTTATGTTGGGGGGTATAATCGTCATTTTTCCACCAAATTATTTAATCCGGCTTGGGAGTATGGGAGTAGTTTTTTGCTAATAAAAATAACACTGGGGGACTTTTGTCAATTAGGCAAAGCAGAGGGGGGGTATCTTTGCATTTCACTCATAAATAATAATTACCAAGTGAGGAAAGTTGTTTTATGAATGATGGATTCAGCTAGAATGTTTGAGGCTTGATATATATCCAAGATAAATGTTTGTGATGTATGGAAATTGTATTAAATGAATAATGTTATTAAATCTGATAATCTATCCTGGCTCTAAATGAATCAGGCTTTTAACCGGAATACATGCCTTAAAACTGAAGCCAAAATTCAAAACCGGAGCCATTTCCGAGTCCACTACTGCTCTAAATGTGGACCAGACGAACACTTCAATGAAGTGTGTGGACCAGAAGAATGCCGTTTCTGGTGTTGCCGCACCCCAGTTACTACCCTCTCCATTGACCCCAAAACCCGAGAACGGTCAAGATTACCCGACAGCTATGCCTTCAACAGGTGAAACGGGAGTTAGTGGGTCGAAAGCGGCTCCAGCCACACAAAAGAAGGAAGCTGGGCTGAATAAAGTTCCAGCAGACAAAAGGAAGATGGATGCTAGAAAAAAAAGCTTAAAGAGATTATGAAAATGGATCTTTTTGTTTTGCTGTTCATTTCTTTGTACTGAGATAAAAAGCTAAATAAATTTGAATTGTTCATTATTTATATTGAGAAGATTATGAAGCTTTTGTTTACTAATGAACTCTTTTTGCACATGCTTAATTCTACCTTAGCTTGAAAATTTTATTCGAGTGAAGAAACTTTGAACAAGTATCTTAATTTGTTCTAGCACTATCAAATCTTTTTGAACAAGTATTTTAATTCCATGGGTTTTAGGTTTCAATTCCAGTTCTAGCACTATCAAATCTTTTTGAACAAGTAGGACTCATTTGGATGGATGAATTTGGGACCCTTGTCAAAATAATGAGGTTGTTTGGATGAAAATTTTAAGTCCATTCATTTGAGATCCTGGATTTTAGTCCAATGAATTTTAGCCTAATTTTAAGTGGATTTGAATTTCTTTCATAAACCTTAAAATTTGAGATTCACTCAAAAATAAAGTCCATATTGTATATTTTCTCCACCTTAAAACGAGTTGTGGCCAAATAGTAAATACATAGCCACTCAACCCCAGATGATTATGGAAATAACAAATTAATCTCAGAATTTTTTGGTAATCACAAACTGACCCCTCGAGTTTCAGAAATTACAAATTACCCCCATACTTTCAGAAATTGTAAATTAAGCCCCATACTTCCAGAAATTGCCATTTAACCCCAGATTTTTGAAAAACCTAGAATTGCAATTCAGTCCAGAATTTTAAAAATTAAAATTTGCAATTCAGCTCCTATTTTCAGAAATTTGAATTTACAGTTTGGTCCCTCAATTTTTGGAAATTACAATTTACCCCAAATTTTTGAAAAACCCAGAATTGCGATTAAGTTCAGAATTTTCAGAAAATTAAAAAACTTCAATTTGGCCCTAGATTTTCAGAAATCCGAATTTAGACTTTTGATCCCTCAATTTTCAGAAATTTTAATTTGACCCCAGATTTTCGAAAAACCCAGAATTGCGATTCAGTCCAGAATTTTCAGAAAATCAAAATTTAGAATTCGGCCCCATATTTTCAGAAATCCGAATGAGCATGGTCCCTTAATTTTCAAAAATTGCAATTTGACCGCATATTTTTGAAAAACCAAGAATTACAATTTAGTCCAGAATTCTCAGAAAATTAAGATTTTCAATTCGGCCCCAGATTTTCCGAAATCCGAATTTGCACTTTTGGTCCCTCATCTTTATAAAATTATAATTTTGCCCCAAATCAATTTTTGCGATTTTATCCAAATATCAACAACAAAATAACGAGCAAGAATTAACTCATAGAACACAAAAATAATATTCGATTATTCTATACGCATATTCAGGCATTTTCGTATAACGTTATGGAATTGGCTCTGAACACAATAAATTGAAATTTTACCCCAAATCGATTTATGCACGTTATGGAATGTTATAAAGACGGGTTAAATTGGTTAAAAAATTGGTTCAAATTGGTGAATAATGAGTTTAATATGAAAAAAAATGATTGAAATCGATGAAATTATTTTAAAAACGGATGATAACATAAAAAAAAAAAAGTTCGGTTTAAATAAAAAATTATTTCTCAATAAGTTTATATGTAGAGTTGTAATCGAGATCTAAAAATAATTAAACGAATAATATTATTTAAATTTAAGTTAATAAATTATAAGATATGATTGAGAATTTTAAATGCCGCAAATGATATATACCATACAATGGATTTCAAATGAATGGTTTTGAAATCCTTTATAAAAAAATTTATCCAAATAAGAGATTTCATATTAATGGATTTCAAATCAATGGAATTTCAAATCCATTCATTTGAAATCCCTCGTCATTTCAAATTCTCTCCAAATGGGTCTTAGTGTTTTTCTTATCTATGTAATTTTTAAGGGATTTTTTTTTAGAAATAAACTTATCCTCTTTTAATTTTAAAAAATAATCTCATCTTAAAAAAATTATTGTGCCCCTAATTATAATTAGAAATACACATTACTACCCTTACTCCCTTTACTTTTAACACATAAGTCATGAAGTTTTATGTAAGAGTTATTTTCAATTCTTTGAAATTAAAAAAAAAATGATTGTAAGTTTAGAATAATCATATTTAAATTCTAAGCAATAAAGAAAAATGCAAATTTTGTAATTTAAATTCATAAAATGAATTTGATCGTTTAGTTAAATAAGGTCTTAAATGTTTAGCACAAACTTTTACGTAGCATTTGACTTATTATGTGGCTTGAAATATGGCATAATTAGAAAGTTGGGGTACAGTAATTTGGTACTCAAATTTGGCAAAAGCTATGTGGGCTAACAAAAGAAAAGGTTGCATTTTTCATGACAAAATATGACTTGGAATTATAAAAAAACAAATGAAATAGACAAAGTATGAATTCAAAACAAAAAAATAAAAACAATTAAAGAACTCAGCTCCAACCTCTGGAAATTCCTAATGGGCACTGTATGATTGAGGGTAACCTAATCCACAAATATGTAAGTATAAGATGAAGGCAATGCGCCATTTTCACAAAATCATATCGAGGTATATTGTCATTTAATTTATCATAAGAGGGTAAAGTAACTTTTCAGAATAACACAAGGGGTAATTTGCTATTAACTCTTTTAAAAAACATAATAAGGTTTATGCTTTTTTAATTTGCATGAGGTAAAATGCCTATAAGTATATACTTTATACATGGAGGTATTTTGCTACTCATTTCCCATTTTTGAACGAGAGAAATCACATTTTCCGTATCATACATTACTCTACATTACATATTTGGTATTGAGCAATATGAAAAAATACATTTGATACCACAATTTTATAGCTCTTGACATATTTGGTTTTTCCGTCACAACTATTCCATTAAATTATCATCAAGTTTTTTTTTTTTTTTTAGCTTTAATAAAATTGAAAAATAGTTACGTTGTAGCTTTAGCTACTAACCATAGTGCCTATTTGAACTCTTTAAGGTCCATATGTAATTTAATGGTTCAAATATTTGACGATAAACTAAATCTGTCAAGGGGGTCCAATTATGAAATTACGATATCAAATGTGTTTTTTGGAAAAAAATTAATACTAAATATGTAAAGTAAAGTAAGGTATGATATTAATTAAAGTGTAATTTTTTTTTTTTCACATTTATGAATAGTCTAAAAATAAATTCTAATTTAAAGAGTCTTACTAGTTTCATTGATGGAACAATCTCAACTAATTAATATGGAACTAAATTTTGTAAACCGCTGAAGTGCAACATGCCACGTATAACAAATGAAAATACGTACGTACGTACTATATTTAGAGCAACAAATTGTCACCCCCTAGCTACCTCAAGCTTTCTTAATTAGAAGATAGTACATACATAACTTTTCAAAATTATTAAAAACATAAAAGTTCAAGAGTTCAAGAATGTAGGTATTATTTAGTGTATTCGCTGCACGAATGACATGGTGCAACCAATATATATCATTTTATGCATTCGTCGTACGACGAACAGTACAATCCACAAATAATTTTTTCTTCTATAAATAGGGTTTCTTTCCTTTAACTTGAACACCACAAAGCACTAAAACACAACAATAACTGGCCTCAAACCTCTAAACCCCCAAATGGCTTTCAACAATAGCGCCACCTTCTTCCTCCTCGCCCTCCTCCTCCTTACGTCGTTAAACCCACTAGCCCACGCCATCACCTCCTACTTGGTTGGCCTAACCGTAATCGGGGAACTATGCTGCACATCCACCGGGAACTGCATTACTGGTGGAGGCGCTGCCGGTGTAACTGTTCTTGTCAACTGCTCTAATACTGCCGGCGGTGTCGTTACAGTAGCCGAAGGCAAAACCAATAGTGACGGTGCCTTCACCGCTAGTGCTACTAATTTAACCGAAATTAATGCTCTGATTCCATGCACGGCAAGCGTTCACCTACCACTAACCGCCACCACGTGCCCGGAGCTTTCAGACATATCGAGAGAATTGACGGCGCTAATTGTGCCTCTCACGGCGAGGGATAATGCTGGTCTTGTCCCAAGTCATGTGGTTGAGACTGCTACTATTGGAGTGTGGTTACGTTCTAACAATCTGGTCTAATAATTGCTTTTTAATTTAAGCAATTGGTGATTACTATATAATAATTGTAATAGTATATAATACACGTGATATATGAATAACTGCATAAGAATAAGCATGACATTCATGCATGCTGCATGAAATGTAAACTATCTGGGGCACAGATGATATAAATGTGAACTTTGTGCTGAATAATGAATAAGAATGCTAAAGTACTTTTCCCTCCGTCACAAATTATATCCACACCTCTAAGATTAGGTAAATTTATTGCGATAATAGCAAATTTGGTACCATACAATAGAGCACTTTGCAAGATTGATACCACTGGCTACATAAATGCACATTCAGAATCACAATTTAAACATTGGTTGCAATGTTCATTCCACCGTCTAATAATTGGACCAAATGGATGAAATCGGCCACGTGACTGTTATCTCGTATTTTGGAGTAAAATTTGTAAGACTTTTATTAAATTTTATGCGGAAAATCTTTAACAATATGCTTATCAATTAACACATATTATAAATATAATTAGGATACGAGAGTTTATCGGTATATCGTTCGCCATGGAGTCTTTAAGATATGACGTTGCTTCAAAGTAATCTTTCGAACTAAACTTGTTATCTCCTCACTTGTATAACCTTTATAGTGAACTCACCTTCTCCTCTCTTTCTAACCCAATGACATAACCTTAGAACACTTTTAGATGATGGAAATTTGCTAACACTTTTAGTTCTTTTATTTTGGTCTAGCTTTAAGGAGTGGTTGTGTCTCCTTTTATAGATGAGAGTAGATAGCCACTAAATGCAAGAGCTACAAGATGGTGAAAAACCAACCATCATGGCCTCTATAACCCACCTTCTTATAAGTCACAAACTTTAATCTACCTATTAAATTATCAGCCTTTAATCCTTAATATGAAGAGTCCAAAACTTAAAACTTGATTGAGGTTAGTGGACCACTTAATAAATAAATAAATAAACTAACATTCTCCCACTTGGTCCACTAAACCGATTAAGTTAAAAATAATTTTGACTCTATAGGGCTCTTCAAAGAAAAATTTGACATGTGATAACGATTTAGATAAAAACAAAGGTTGACAACTAAAATAGATAAATGGTATACTTTAACACTAGATATAGTCTAAATTACTAATGTGAATCATAGCGGTCATATGACTTTGTTTATCATATTCCCTTCCATGTATTACACCACTAGCAACTTCTACTACTCTAGTCCATAATTGCCCCTTTAACTTTGTCTTGTTAAGACAAATCCTGTTTTATCAAATCCAAATATAACATGTGTACACATAATTGGAAACAGGAAAACAGAAACAATAACTTAAGCAAATGACAATTTATTGATAACCACTTATTACAGTCATGGATTGCTTAAAAGACCCATACTAATAACATGTTCTTTATAAGTCGTTATAGGCAATCCTTTGGTCAATGGATCGGCGACCATATGAGTGGTACTTAAATTTTCAATTGACACTTGTTGTTTCTGGACTCTTTCTTTAACAACTAAGTACTTAAGATCCATGTGCTTGGATCCACTAGAGTACTTTCCATTCTTTGAAAAGAAAACAGCTGCGGTATTATCACAATATATCTTCAGCGGCTTAGCAATTGAGTCAACAGCCCTAAGCCCTGATATGAAATTTCGCAACCACAGTGCATGACTCGAAGCCTCAAAACATGCAACAAACTCGGCCTCCATCGTGGAAGAAGCAGTGATGCTTTGCTTTACACTCTTCCAGGAGATTGCTCCACCAGCTAATAGAAATACAAAGCCCGAAGTGGACTTTTTACTATCCTGACAGCCAGCAAAATCCGAGTCTGAATATCCAATAACCTCTAATCGATCCGATTTCCTACATGTGAGCATATAATCCTTCGTTCCTTGGAGGTACCTCATAACCTTCTTTGTTGCTTGCCAATGATCTATACCTGGATTACTTTGATACCTACCAAGTACACCTACAACATAACTGATATCTGGTCTAGTACAAGTCTGTGCATACATCAAGCTTCCAACAGCTGATGCATATGGAATCAATTTCATTTTCTCCTTTTCCAAGTCATTCCTTGGACATTGTTTTTCACTTAACTTATCACCTTTTGTGATAGGCGCATCAGTGGCTGAACATAATTGCATATTGAATCTTTCCAAAACTCGATTGATATATCCTTTTTGAGACAATCCCAGCAATCCTCGAGATCGATCCCTGAAGATCTCTATGCCAATAACGTAATTTGCCTCTCCCATATCAACCATCTTAAAGTTTGTGGAAAGATAATTCTTGGTTTCGTGCAATAAATCAAGAACACTACTTGCTAACAAAATATCATCCACATACAAGACTAAGAATATAAACTTGCTCCCACTAACCTTTAGATAAATACATTGATCAACAATGTTTTCTTTAAATCCAAAGGAAGTCACAGTATCATTGAACTTTATATACCATTGTCTGGAAGCTTGTTTAAGCCCGTAAATAGATTTCTTTAATTTGCAAGCCAAGTGTTCATTTCCTTGTTTTGCGAACCCTTCGGGCTGGTCCATATAGATATCTTCATCTAAATTTCCGTTTAGAAAAGCGGTTTTCACATCCATTTGATGTAACTCCAAATCATAATAAGCTACAAGGGCCATAATGATTCTAAGAGAGTCTTTCTTAGACACTGGAGAAAAGGTCTCTCTGTAATCAATGCCTTCTTTCTGAGTGAAACCTTTGGCCACTAGTCTGGCCTTAAATCTTTCGATATTGCCCTTAGCGTCGCGTTTGGTCTTAAAAACCCATTTACAACCGACTTTCTTACTATCATTAGGCAATTCGACAAGATCCCAGACATCATTGTGATCCATCGATTTCAACTCTTCATTCATGGCATCAATCCATTTATCAGAATCTTTACTATTCATGGCTTGTGAATATGAAACTGGATCATTTTGAATACCTATATCAAAATCAGATTCTTGTAGATATACCACATAGTCATCTGTTATGGCAGATCTTCTTTCCCTTTGAGATCTCCTCAAAGCTACCGGTTGTGGTGGTTCTACATTGACATCGTCAATGGTGACATCTCCATTAAGCGGTGAATCGATAAGTTGTTCATTTACCTCAACTTGTTGTACAGGTTGAGTAACAACATTATCTTGAGAGAGATAAGGTGGTATAATATCCACTCTAACTTCCTCAATTTCAGCCTTTCTCGATTCACTGCTCCCACTAAATTCACCATTCTCTAAAAATTTAGCGTTACCAGTTTCAACGATTCTCGTACTATGGTTAGGACAGTAAAATCTATACCCTTTTGACTTTGATGGATATCCAATAAAATATCCAGATATTGTTCGTGGGTCCAATTTCTTTTCATTTGGATTGTAGATTCTAGCCTCCGCTGGACAACCCCAAACATGTAAATGTCTTAAGCTGGGTTTCCTGCCAGTCCACAACTCGTAGGGAGTTGTTGGAACTGCTTTACTGGGAACCCGATTTAAGATATACATTGCGGTCTTTAAGGCTTCACTCCACAATGAAATGGGTACAGTTGAATAACTTAACATACTCCTAACCATATCCATAAGAGTACGATTACGCCGTTCAGCAACCCCATTCTGCTGTGGCGTTCCAGGCATTGTGTATTCAGCACAAATACCCCGCTTTTCTAATAATCTTGCAAATAGGCCAGGATGTTGTCCCGACTCATCATATCTACCGTAGTACTCCCCACCCCGATCTGATCTCACTATTTTAACTTTTCTATCTAATTGTCTTTCGACCTCCGTAATGAACACCTCAAGGACGTCAACGGCCTGAGACTTTGGATGAATTAGATAGATGTAACCATAACGAGATAGATCATCAATGAAGGTGATAAAATACATTTCTCCACTAAAACATGGAATAGGTAGTTTGCAGATATCTGTACGGATTAACTCAAGAAGTTCTTTACTTCTTGTAGCACCCTTTTGTTTGTGTTTTGTTTGCTTACCCTTAATGCAATTCACACAAATATGAAAATCAGTAAAGTCTAGATTTTCCAAGACTCCAGACTTTACTAACTTTTCTAATCTTTCCTTGGAGATATGCCCCAAACGTCTATGCCACAATATTGAAGAATTTTCATTAGTTAGACTACGTTTTAAGCCAACTTCTGATTGTGAAGTTAATAACGATTGTGCAAACTCATAATTTAAAGATATTTTATATAAACCATCACATAAAACACCAAAACCAACAATAACTTTATTGATCATAATACTGAGTTTTTGACAATCGAAAACAACGGAATAACCACAAACATCTAACTTAGACAGGGAAACTAAATTCCTAGAAATCGAAGGTACATAAAAAGTGTTTTGAAGATCCAGTTGGTGACCCGTCTCTAAGATGAGGCGATATGTGCCTACTAGTTCCACATTTGATTTGTGACGGTTCCCCATATACAGGATCTTTTCACTTTCCTCAGGCTTCCGGGTTGTAAGGAATCCCTGCAAAGAATTTGTGATATGAGTCGTTGCTCCAGAATCAATCCACCAAGTATTAGAAGGAACTTCAACAAGATTTGATTCATAACATACAAAAGAAAGATTAATACCTTTCTTTGCGAACCAGGCCTTGCGTTTTTCACAGTCCTTCTTCAGATGTCCCTTTCTGCCACAAAAGTAGCATTTGACAACCTTTCCATGACCCTGGCTACTTTCCCCAGGCTCATTTCCTTTCTTTGGTGTGTTTCTGTTTCCATTCTTCACATTCTTTCCTTTATTCTTCTTTACTTCATGAGTTACAGCCAGTGCAAGATGGCGTCCTTCCTGTCTCAACCTCGTTTCCTCTTGAGCGCACATACTACTCAGCTCATTCATATTCCACTTTTCTTTTTGGGTATTATAGTGGATTTTGAATAGGCCAAACTTAGGAGGAAGTGAGTTGAGTATGAACTGCACGAGGAATGGCTCCTCTACTTTCATGCCAAGAGTTCCAAGCTTTGCAGCCTTATCAGCCATATTCAGGATGTGTTCCTGAATTCCTGTTTCACCATCATATTTCATGGTGGTTAATTCAGCCATGAGTGTTCCTGCTAGCGACTTATCCGCTGATTTGAAACGGTCTTTTATAGCCACTAATAGGTCCTTGGCATTGTCAGCCTCGGGAAGTGAAGTCTTAATGTTATTTGCTACGGTCATGCGAATAAACATTAGACTAAGCCTGTTAGACCTATTCCAGGCTTCCCTCACACTAAGCTCAGCCGTTTCCTCTGGCTTATCAGTAACCTATGACAGGTCTAGATCCATCACACCCAAGGTGAATTGGATTTGTTCATACCATTCAGAGAAATTTGATCCATTAAGAGTTGCAATACCAGAAGCATGCGAGTGCAATAAAGTAGGAGTAATAGCTGAAATAAGATGCAACAAATATAATAAGGTAATGTATTAAACTAATGCTCATATTGAGGTTTAAAGTCAATGAAGATGAACTGATTGATATCACTACAATTTCTCCTTTGGGCGAAAAGTAGTACATCTATTGTTCACTCTTTATAGGTGCAAATCACTTAATATAACACCTAAGTAGGTCTAATATAATTTTATCTCACTTATGCAATTAGTCATGTTGCCTTTGGGAATTCAATCCTAATTGCTAAATGAATATAAATTATATTATCCTACCCAGTCTATAATTAATTAAAAGTGACTCTCCTTTGGGTGAGTCTCAATCTCTTAACTATGACTGCAATCGAGAATATTATTGTCCTTTATATCACTAAATGATCAAACTTTTATGTAATATTTATGTTCATAAAATTTCACTAACCAAGGTCACTTTGGCAACTACAAGATTAGCTATCTTTTACAAACAAATGACTAACCAATAATGTTCTCTATTATTTTATTATGGAAGTAACTTTAATATGCACATATAAATTATACATGAAGTTTTATATACAATCTGAAATTATAAAATGGTGTAAAACATTTTATCACATAATTTGACCTTAATTATATGTTTACACATAATTTTCCATTTATCAAATCATGTAATTTGCACATACCAAGAAAAATCAATCACTTGTGGTACCATAAAAATCGAGGTCGACACATTTGGTACCACAACTTAAGAAATCAATCACTTTTGGTACCACCGCTAAAAATGGACGTTAACTGATGACGTGGCAGTTAAGTTTTATTGCAAAATTGATACCATTACTTATGTTGACTGAAATCAATCACTTTTACTTATGTCAACAACAAAATAACGAGCAAGAATTAACTCATAGAACACAAAAATAATATTCAATTATTCTATACTCATATTCAGGCATTTTCGTATAACGTTATGGAATTGGCTCTGAACACAATAAATTGCAATTTTACCCCAAATCGATTTATGCACGTTATGGAATGTTATAAAGACGGGTTAAATTGGTTAAAAAATTGGTTCAAATTGGTGAATAATGAGTTAAATATGAAAAAAAATGATTGAAATCGATGAAATTATTTTAAAAAGGGATGATAACGTAAAAAAAAAAAAAGTTCGGTTTAAATAAAAATTTATTTCTCAATAAGTTTATATGTAGAGTTGTAATCGAGATCTAAAAATGATTAAACGAAGAATATTATTTAAATTTAAGTTAATAAATTATAAGATATGATTGAGAATTTCAAATGCTGCAAATGATATATACCCTACAATGGATTTCAAATGAATGGATTTGAAATCCTTTATAAAAAAATTTATCCAAACAATAGATTTCAAATTAATGGATTTCAAATCAATGGAATTTCAAATCCATTCATTTGAAATCCCTCGTCATTTCTCTCTCCAAATGGGTCTTAGTGTTTTTCTTATCTATGTAATTTTTTGGGGATTTTTTTTTTTAGAAATAAACTTATCCTCTTTTAATTTTAAAAAATAATCTCATCTTAAAAAAATTATCGTGCCCCTAATTATAATTAGAAATACACATTACTACCCTTACTCCCTTACTTCTAACACATAAGTCATGAAGTTTTATGTAAGAGTTATTTTTCAATTCTTTGAAGTTAAAAAAAAAAAATGATTGTAAGTTTAGAATATATAATCATATTTAAATTCTAAGCAATAAAGAAAAATGCAAATTTTGTAATTTAAATTCATAAAATGAATTTGATCGTTTAGTTAAATAAGGTCTTAAATGTTTAGCACAAACTTTTACGTAGCATTTGACTTATTATGTGGCTTGAAATATGGCATAATTAGAAAGTTGGGGTACAGTAATTTGGTACTCAAATTTGGCAAAAGCTATGTGGGCTAACAAAAGAAAAGGTTGCATTTTTCATGACAAAATATGACTTGGAATTATAAAAAAACAAATGAAATAGACAAAGTATGAATTCAAAACAAAAAAATAAAAACAATTAAAGAACTCAGCTCCAACCCCTGGAAATTCCTAATGGGCACTGTATGATTGAGGGTAACCTAATCCACAAATATGTAAGTATAAGATGAAGGCAATGCGCCATTTTCACAAAATCATATCGAGGTATATTGTCATTTAATTTATCATAAGAGGGTAAAGTAACTTTTCAGAATAACACAAGGGGTAATTTGCTATTAACTCTTTTAAAAAACATAATAAGGTTTATGCTTTTTTAATTTGCATGAGGTAAAATGCCTATAAGTATATACATTATACATGGAGGTATTTTGCTACTCATTTCCCATTTTTGAACGAGAGAAATCACATTTTCCGTATCATACATTACTCTACATTACATATTTGGTATTGAGCATTATGAAAAAATACATTTGATACCACAATTTTATAGCTCTTGACATATTTGGTTTTTCCGTCACAACTATTCCATTAAATTATCATCAAGTTTTTTTTTTTTTTTTAGCTTTAATAAAATTGAAAAATAGTTACGTTGTAGCTTTAGCTACTAACCATAGTGCCTATTTGAACTCTTTAAGGTCCATATGTAATTTAATGGTTCAAATATTTGACGATAAACTAAATCTGTCAAGGGGGTCCAATTATGAAATTACGATATCAAATGTGTTTTTTGGAAAAAAATTAATACTAAATATGTAAAGTAAAGTAAGGTATGATATTAATTAAAGTGTAATTTTTTTTTTTTCAAATTTATGAATAGTCTAAAAATAAATTCTAATTTAAAGAGTCTTACTAGTTTCATTGATGGAACAATCTCAACTAATTAATATGGAACTAAATTTTGTAAACCGCTGAAGTGCAACATGCCACGTATAACAAATGAAAATACGTACGTACGTACTATATTTAGAGCAACAAATTGTCACCCCCTAGCTACCTCAAGCTTTCTTAATTAGAAGATAGTACATACATAACTTTTCAAAATTATTAAAAACATAAAAGTTCAAGAGTTCAAGAATGTAGGTATTATTTAGTGTATTCGCTGCACGAATGACATGGTGCAACCAATATATATCATTTTATGCATTCGTCGTACGACGAACAGTACAATCCACAAATAATTTTTTCTTCTATAAATAGGGTTTCTTTCCTTTAACTTGAACACCACAAAGCACTAAAACACAACAATAACTGGCCTCAAACCTCTAAACCCCCAAATGGCTTTCAACAATAGCGCCACCTTCTTCCTCCTCGCCCTCCTCCTCCTTACGTCGTTAAACCCACTAGCCCACGCCATCACCTCCTACTTGGTTGGCCTAGCCGTAATCGGGGAACTATGCTGCACATCCACCGGGAACTGCATTACTGGTGGAGGCGCTGCCGGTGTAACTGTTCTTGTCAACTGCTCTAATACTGCCGGCGGTGTCGTTACAGTAGCCGAAGGCAAAACCAATAGTGACGGTGCCTTCACCGCTAGTGCTACTAATTTAACCGAAATTAATGCTCTGATTCCATGCACGGCAAGCGTTCACCTACCACTAACCGCCACCACGTGCCCGGAGCTTTCAGACATATCGAGAGAATTGACGGCGCTAATTGTGCCTCTCACGGCGAGGGATAATGCTGGTCTTGTCCCAAGTCATGTGGTTGAGACTGCTACTATTGGAGTGTGGTTACGTTCTAACAATCTGGTCTAATAATTGCTTTTTAATTTAAGCAATTGGTGATTACTATATAATAATTGTAATAGTATATAATACACGTGATATATGAATAACTGCATAAGAATAAGCATGACATACATGCATGCTGCATGAAATGTAAACTATCTGGGGCACAGATGATATAAATGTGAACGTTGTGCTGAATAATGAATAAGAATGCTAAAGTACTTTTCCCTCCGTCACAAATTATATCCACACCTCTAAGATTAGGTAAATTTATTGCGATAATTGCAAATTTGGTACCATACAATAGAGCACTTTGCAAGATTGATACCACTGGCTACATAAATGCACATTCAGAATCACAATTTAAACATTGGTTGCAATGTTCATTCCACCGTCTAATAATTGGACCAAATGGATGAAATCGGCCACGTGACTGTTATCTCGTATTTTGGAGTAAAATTCATCACGTGATAGCGTGAAAACGTGATGAAAATATTATAATTTTTCCTCCAAAGATGAAATAATGTGATAATTTTTTTCTCCAAAAGTGTGGAAAATGTGATTATTTTTTCTCCAAATGCAAGAAATTTTTTTAGGAGAGAATTGCACTTGTGCTACCAAACTATATACCGATTCTCACTTGTGGTACCATAAAAATCGAGGTCGACACATTTGGTACCACAACTTAAGAAATCAATCACTTTTGGTACCATCGCTAAAAATGGACATTAACTGATGACGTGACAGTTAAGTTTTATTGCAAAATTGATACCATTACTTATCTCGTAGGGATGGCTTTTTTTTAAAAAAAATTATATTTATTTTATTAATAATATATAACTTTATTTTTTAATAAATATTAAATATAGTAATATTATTATATAAATTTTAGATTTTAATTAATATTTTGTCAGATTTATGTTAAAGTATTATTTGGTCTGTTAATATTATTTATAAAACTAAATTAATTAAATACATATGTAAATATAATAAGTAAAATCTCTAAATTGGTCAGCACGTGTCTTATTTGAGCCAATTTTGAAATTAGGCAACAATGTGGACTAAAATTGTGAGTAAATTTGAAGATGTGGTGTTATTTTGATAATCTGAAATATTATGGGGTAGAATTGTCAGTCAACATAAGTAATGGTATCAATTTTGCAATAAAACTTAATTGCCATGATATCAGTTAACGTCCATTTTTAACGGTGGTACCAAAAGTGATTGATTTCTTAAATTGTGGTACCAAATATGTCGGCCTCGATTTTTATGGTACCACAAGTGAGAATCGGTATACAGTTTGGTACCACAGGTGCAATTCTCTCATTTTTTTAGAGACAGTATATAAGGTGAGTTGTCACTCTTTGCATTGCATGTCTTTAGTACAAATGTTGACACAAAATATTATTAAATTTCATAAGGATTGGGATAGGGCCCACAAGACTAGGATCTAACTTACTCAAAATCTTGCTCAACTAAAATGTCTCACATGAATTGGATAACAAGTTTAAGTTCATCTTATAAGGTCTTGGACAATTATTACCTCTTGAGCTAGATTTTGAAGTTGAGTTATGCCTAAACCATTTAAGTAGACTTAACTCAATCCATGCGAATAACTCTAATATAGGATCAGAGCCCCATGTTAATGTCGGACACCTACTTCCATGATGGGCTCCCCTTGTTCGCACGATGAGATTATTCTACTCTTCTTCAAGTTAACAAATACCTGAATATTCATTAGTAGGGCCCATATATCGCGATTTGCATGAGTATTGGTTATACTTATGTAACGTGTTTGACATTAAACAATACCATTGCTTTGGTTCTATTAAGAGGAAAACCATTTTGATATCAAAGTTTTTCAAAAAATACATTTCATACCATGATTCACACAATCTTGACACATTTAATTTTGTCGTCAATTTTCAGACGAAATATAGCACTTTATGTTCATGTGTGGGTCTTTAAAACTCGTGCATGTTCTCCATCCCATTGTTAATTTAACGGGTACATGAGCGACACTTGCTGAATTTCGTCCGAAAATTAACGGAAAAACTAAATGTGTCAAGATTATGTGAATCATGGTATGAAATGTGTTTTTTTAAAACACTTGGTACCAAATGTATTTTTTGGATTAAAGTTTTGTATCAAAAGTGTTTTTTCCTCGTTGTATTAATATTGTGCTATTATGTACAACTGTTATGGTAATATTGTGCTATACGGTACAACTGTTTGATATGAAATATTATGTATATAATTTTTTGTTTTATATACAATTATATATATGTTAGCAAAAAAAATGGTGTCATCGTATATATTGGAGAGAATTGTAATTGTGGTACCAAACTATAAACCGATTCTCACTTGTGGTACCATAAAAATCGAGGCTGACACATTTGGTACCACAATTTAAGAAATTGAATCACTTTTGGTACCACCGTTAAAATTGGACGTTAACTGATGACGTGGCAGTTAAGTTTTATTGCAAAATTGATACCATACTTATGTTGACTGACAATTATACCCCTAACTTTTCAAGTTGTCAAAATAACCCCACATCTTCAAATTTACTGACACTTTTAGTCCACATTGTTGCCCAATTTCAAAATTGGCTCGAATAAGACACGTGCGGACCAATTTAGAGATTTTACTTATTATGTTTACATATTTATTTAACTAATTTAATTTTATAAATAATATTAACAAACCAAATAATACTTTAACATAAATTCGATAAAATGTTAAAAATAAAACATAGTTTTTAAATCTAAAATTTATATAATAATATTTATTAAAAAGATAAAGTTATATATTTTTTATAAAATAATTATAATTTAAAAAAAAAAAAAAAAAGAAACCCCAAAACCCATCCCTACCAACCCCCCCCCCCCCCCTCCCCAACCACCTCCCCCCGTAACCCCCTCCCCCAACCCAAATCCCAGGCCGCGGCGGCCTGGGATCGCCGGTCCCAGGCCGAGGTGGCCTGAGATCGGAGGACCCAGGCCACCGCGGCCTGGGACAACACAGATCCCAGGCCACCGGCGGCCTGGGACGGACGATCCCAGGCCGCCGCGGCCTGGGATTTGGGTTGGGGGGGGGAGAGTTGGTAGGGATGGGTTTTGGTTTTTTTTTTTTTTTTTTTTTGTAAATTATAATTATTTTATAAATAATATATAATTTTATCTTTTTAATAAATATTATTATAAATTTTAGATTTAAAAAATATATTTTATTTTTAATATTTTATCGAATTTATGTTAAAGTATTATTTGGTTTGTTAATATTATTTATAAAATTAAATTAGTTAAATAAATATGTAAATATAATAAGTAAAATCTCTAAATTGGTCCGCACGTGTCTTATTCGAGCCAATTTTGAAATTGGGCAACAATCTGGACTAAAATTATCAGTAAATTTGAAGATGTGGGGTTATTTTGACAACTTGAAAAATTAGGGGTATAATTGCCAGTCAACATAAGTAATGGTATCAATTTTGCAATAAAACTTAACTGCCACGTCATCAGTTAACGTCCAATTTTAACGGTGGTACCAAAAGTGATTCAATTTCTTAAATTGTGGTACCAAATGTGTCGGCCTCGATTTTTATGGTACCACAAGTGAGAATCGGTATATAGTTTGGTACCACAATTGCAATTCTCTCGTATATATTGTATATGTCTTATAATTTACAAAATACTAAAATTTTAAGCGTTTTATTTAAATTAACATTCTATTATTCATAATCATCTAAATCATATCAAAACAATTACAATCAATTCTCATCATTACAATATAATAATTCAAGGTCACAATATTTGCACAATAATACCATATCTCAAATCATGTAAAGTTATTGATTTGACACATATCTCCTACTTTTCTCTCTCAATTTATAACAACCAAACCCAATCCAAATAAAATATTAAACTTCCAAAATTCACTAAATATTATTTACAGAGTATTTATATTTTACTATCTCAAAATTTCATTGAAACATTTATCAAAATCAAGTTTCAAAAGTTTCGTCGAAAATTCTCAATTCTCAAACTTGGGACCAAACCGACCTGGTCAAACTAGCTAAGGTCTGTATGGGAATGGTTTGGCTCAGTATGAGCTCACCCAAACCGGGTCAAACCCCATTTAGTGAAGAGTCTGAACATATCTTAGCCCAACCCAACAAGTTTCAACCTAAATCAAAACATACACAACCCTACTGGAGACCTATAAAATTATTGATATGAAATTTGTCATTTATTTTCACATATATGAAGTTATTCATTACACATCTACCACTTACTTTCCTACTCCAAACCCCAACAATCAAACCTCAATTCAAATCATATACTCCCTCCGTACCTTATTTTTTCTACCCTTTTACTTTTTGCATGGAGTTCTAAGTAAGAGTTGAAAAAGTGAAACATTTAAGTAATTTTACATTTATTCCTATAAAAGTAGTATGTGATAATTAGTGATGTTAAATCATTAATTTATGTCAGAGGATATTTTTGATAAAAATAATGTTATATATAGAAATGAAGACTTATTTTGAGACATTCTATAAAGAAAATAGGAGTAGATAATTTAGGAACGGGTGGAATATCAAATTTTCATACTGCATTAACTATTATTTATAAATATTTTACTATCTGAGTATTACATTAATACCATTATCCAAATCAAACTTTAAGGCCCTGTTTGGATTGATTTTGGCTCAAAAGTTTCGCTGGCGAAACGGGCCAAACACCATCCCAGTTGCATCTGGCCCAAATATATAATGAAACAAATGTTTCAATGACGGCCCAAACACATTGTTTCAAACTTTCAACTGCTGCGCACTGATAGACCCTCACACACCCCAACCCCACCTCTGCGCACTGACACATTTTTATTTTACTTGTAGCTAAAATATGTATAATATTTGTATATATTATTATTATATATGTACCCTATAATTTAATTTAATATATGTATCTAATGCATATAATCTCATGTACAGTATATTATATACATGCGTACACACACATATATAAATTATAAACATCGGACAATAACATATTTATAGATGATTACAATTTATACAAATACATATTTTTTAATATTATCCTAGTAAATACATGTATCTCTACGTATATATTTCATCATTAATTATATAAAGACTAAGTTATATAAGTAAATTAATTTATGCACGGTTACAGAGTATTGAAAAATACATCTGCTAAACTAATATAAACATATTTCAATTATAATTTATGTAAGTTATTTATTACAATAATATTATTATAATTATATTTTTAATCATTACACTATATAATATTATATTTCAATTCCATAAAGTCTTTGATGTGACATCTGTCATAAATTTTTCACCCTCAAACACCAACATCCAAAACCATTCCAAACCATATCTCAATTTTTCAAATCCCTCTATCTATTATTTTACTAATATTTTACCATTTCAATATTCCAACCAAAATCAATTCAAATCGTGTTTCAAATGTTTCGTCAAAACCACTGAAACAATTTTGAAACATCGAAACAGGGCGAAACAGAGCCAAAACCGATCCAAACGGGGCCTAAAAGTTTCGCTGAAAACTCCTAATCATTTTCTCCTCGGACTAAACGGAGACAGTATCCCGCCAAACCATGCACTTTAATTTTCAGGCCTCAATTTTACCATTGTTTACAAGATGATATCGGCATCAATATACTGTGAGACTTATGACTTTAAGCAGTGGCTCGAAGTATAATAATGAAGTATTTACAATCAACTTATAAACTTTTAATCAAAGAAAATGTGAAAATTATAAGGTCAAATTTATCAAAACATTCTTAGCAGAATTAATTATTTTTTAAAAAAAATTCATGACATTATATTCAACAGTACTAAAATTATCTAGCTAGTATTATTATAATTTGCTTTGGCAATATATTTAATCTAACCAAGTTTAATTAGTTAAGAGTACTTTTCCATTAAAGATTGTTACTGTTCAACTTCCATTAAACTCCACAGTTTGTCCCTTACTTTAATTTCCACTGCAAGAGGCGTTCTTGCATCCGCCCTTCGATCTGCCGGCACAATAGTCTCACCTGTAATGGGTTTGGTTCGAGATGGTACGTAGTACAATCTATTAGAGACATAGATCATCATAGTTACTAGGCAATTATGCATGTTTTAAAATATATTAAGAAAAGTCGTAGAGTTTTAGAATGCAAGTGTAATAATGTTTTTATAATTTCTGTTCGAGATAGTTACACTTATTGTACCAAACTTTATTTCGATTCTCACTTGTGGTACCATAAAAAATTCAGGCCGACACACTTGGTGCCACAATTTAACAAATTCACTCACTTTTTGTATCGCAATTAAAAATCACAGTTATGTGGGTGATGTAGCAGTTAAGTCAAATTGAATTATTGCAAAATTGATGTCATTACTTGTAATGACCGACAATTCTACCAAATAACATTTCAGGGCTGCAAAATAACCTCACATCTTCAAATTTATTGACGGTTTTAGTCTACATTGTTGCACAATTTTAAAATTGGCTCGAACAAGATCACATGCGGACCAATTTGAAGATTTTACTTATTATATTTACGTATTTATTTAACTAATTTGATTTTATAAACAACATTAATAAATTAAATAATACTTTAACATATTTTTGACCAAAAAATCCATTTCGTTTAAATTCATTGAAACTTGTTATCCACGTTACTATATAAAAAGGTCTAAATATGATAATGTAGATTTGAAAAGTCCTCTATTCATTATATCTACTTTCGAAATTAAATATAGAACTAAAATATGAAATAATGGACTTTCAGCACTAGGATATATATATTAGGAATAACGATATTGCCAAAGCAGATATTGTTGTTGTCAGATCAATCTTTTTCAACTTTTTAATTTGCTTCTTATAGACAAATGTCATAAAAGCTATATTTCTCAATCTTAATAAAACACTATCTTCTCTCTCTTATTAATACATTGTTCATTTCTTTTTCTTTTTTATGGCATATTACCAATTCTTTTAATGATTTTTGAGATATACTCCCTCCGTTTTATTATTTGTCGTTTTGTAGGATTACACATGAATTAAGGAATATCATAAATGGTCACTTTTTTTAGGCAAAAATTCCAAAATACACTTTTAATCAAGTAATCTTAGCATTAATTCGCATTAATGACAAGTATTAGTAAGAAGGGTAAAATTGGTAAAAGAACATTAATTTTACATTGAAATCCTAAAGCGACAAATAAAAAAACGGAGGGAGTACACCGTCACAAAGCTACTGAACAACTTATAAATATTCTGTGCAAAATTAATGATATTTTTTACCGTCGTTAAAAATCACCGTTAAGTGGGTGACGTGGCAGTTAAGTCAATTTGAATTATTGCAAAATGATGTCATTACTATGTTGACTAACAATTCTACCCGATAGCAAAGAGAAGAAACAATTTATTTGAATTTTCCTAAAGATCAAGGAAGACAATGAACATTGAATATTGATTGATGTTGATGAACATACCAGAAAAAGGAAAGTTTTGTTATTTGTTTTAGAAGTGATTCTTTTTACGCGAACGGATGGGAAGTATTGTAGTTGACAATCTAGCCGTATTTAAATTTTAAAATAGGCATATATTACAGTTTATAGAATTTGAAACATTATTCCCTTCTAGAATTTTGGTGGAGCACTTTATTGATTAGCAAGGGCAAAC
This sequence comes from Penstemon davidsonii, assembly GCA_034814905.1. Taxonomy (NCBI): domain Eukaryota; kingdom Viridiplantae; phylum Streptophyta; class Magnoliopsida; order Lamiales; family Plantaginaceae; genus Penstemon; species Penstemon davidsonii. The sequence goes on along the minus strand of JAYDYQ010002533.1, from coordinate 29,048,414 downwards.
CCAATGCTGGGGCAGAGTTCCGAAGCTCCCCAGTCACTGTCTATCCAAATTCAATCATGGAGCTTTTTTACTTTATTTAATTTCAATTTAATTCTTCATCATTCTCACCATTATAATAATAATAATAATAATAATAATAACAAATATAATAATAATAATACTATAATTAAATTAACAATAATATTAAAATCTTTAAATTAAGAATAATAATAATAATAAAATAAAAACATTCATTAAATTGTCGGGGTACAACACGAAAATACAACATTGAATTGGAAATAATTATTAATCAAATTAAATTGCATTGTTTCAATTATTTTTCATTGCAATTTATTAAAATTCATGTTGGTGATTTAATGTGATAAATATATTTACAAAAATTTCAACACAAAAATATATTTACAAAAATATTATAAATAAATTATCAATTAAGTATGAATTTAATTTTATTTTTCTAAGTGTTTAAATTATATTTTCAGAAATTGAAAATCATATTGTTTAAACATATAACCGCCTATATTGTAATTAAAATGATTTAGATTTAATTGCCTTTTTTAAAAAGAAATTAAAAATGTCAAAAAAAAATTGAACAAAAAATTATAAAACAAAACACATAAATATACTACACTATTCTTCCAAAATAAACACTTAAAAAAAAAAAAAACAAAAAAAATATTTAAATCAAGTGGCGCCCTCCCCCCACTTCCCCCACCCCTCCCATTAATTCCTACAACCCCTCCCCCTCCCCCCTTGCATTGGGTTTGCCCTAACCTAGCCAACAACTAGATATATTTTCCAAATTAGCTATTAAATACATGATATTATTTTAGTGAAAGGATCCAGATTTCTTTCCCCATTATTAGCAACTTAAATACATGAAAATTATGTATTGATTAAAGGTTATCTATTTGACAACAAACGGAAAATATAGGGCCTATTTGTTTGGCGTTTCCCAGATTTTTTTCGTGTTTGGGAAATGCCAAACAAACATGTTTTCTATTTTCCGAAATAATTTTTTCATCCATTAATTTTCTTAAACTACTCTCTCAAAAGCCAAACAAACAACAATTTTCTTATCTCTAAACAAAACATATACAAACTCTACTTTGATTTGACATAAAGTAACATATCTCTTACACAATTTATCTCATATAACAAACATGATTTGACATAAAGTCTTACACATCTTACACCTACAACCCAACTCTTCCAAAAAAACCTACACCTACTTTATTTCTCAAACCACTCTCTCAAAACCCAAACAAACAACATTACGCAAATCGAAATTATTTCACAAACCTCCACTACTCTCCCAAACTACTTTCACTCTCTTCCATTCTCATCTTAACAATACTTATTTCCATTTCGTTTAAATTCATTGGAACTTGTTATCCACCTTACTAAATAAAAAGGTCTAAATATATTTGAAAAGTCCTCTATTTAAAATCTCCATAGAACTAAAAATATGAAATATTGGACTTTCTGAACTAGGATATTAGGGTTCGAATATCTCCTACAAAAGTGGGCAATTCATTGATAAACATTATAGTTAATTATATATGAATGGACAGCAAAAGTAATTATATATGAATGAATGGACTTTTTGCATGCAGTAGGATATAGACTAGGTTTCATCTCGAACAAAAGTGGGCAATCCTAAGGTAAAACTTGACATATACATTAATAATGAAAACTAAAATAATATGGAGCAACCCAATCTATATATTCCCTATCTCAAATTAACTAATTAATTAGCGTGTTTGTAAGACAATTTACTGTTCGTAAGACAAAAGTGTTCTTAACTAGAATGTCTAATTGTTTTTCATCAAATTAACTAGCTTGTTGTTGTTGATGATTAATCTTCTCCAATTCAGAATTATTATCTTTATGCTCAAATTTACAGCATTATATAATTGTTTGGTTGACCTGTATGGAATGCCCAGAAAAGAGAATCTGATTCCATCTCTGAAATATTACTTTGCTTTATTAATATTAACATCCGATTCAGATATATAAATCCCACAATCATTTGCCCACATGAATCCCCACTGTATATAGAGAATGTAAATAATTAATTCGAAGAGGTAGGTATATAAGTCAAGCAAGTGAAGAATTAACTCCATGTATTACACATCTTACATCTACAACCCAACTCTTTCAAAAAAAATTTACACCTACTTTATTTATCAAACCACTCTCTCAAAATTCAAACAAAAAACATTACGCAAATCGAGAATATTTCAGGAGACGCCGAGAGGAGGGAGCAAGATTGCAGTTACAACTTTATATGATTGTAAAACTGCTTCTATAACTAATGGCTGCCGATAATGTTTGCAACACATGCAAGTATTCGACCTGGCAACTTTATTCCATAAAGTCACAAATCCCAAGCAATTTTGGGCCTATTTCTACCACTAATCACCCAACTTAAACTCAACTGGCCCGCGCTTGATGTTCACTTTTTTCAATTGGGCCAAAAAAAATTCAAGCAAAGCTTCTGGTTTGTGACTTATGCGGTAGAATTGCCAGTCTACATACTTGTGTGGCAAATTTGTAAGGGGCTAATAGTTATGGGACCAGTTTTATTTTTTTTCTCGGTTTTGGGGCATAGTAATTGGTTCTAGAATTATAAAAATTGTCCTGTAACGTTTAATCTTTTAACTATTAACAAATATAACAATTATAGTCATATTGAATTAAGTAATTAAGTGGAACAGCACATTTGTGTGGTAAGTCAATTTAAATTAATTCATTTCCACGTTTAACGAGTTTTATTTTTAACAAGTCCGGACCAATCTCAAGTAAATTGATATCATAAAAGAACAATGTATGTATTTGTCAACTTTGAATTTCTCACTTTGGCCGAGTTTTAAAAGTTATAAAAATAAATAAATCAATGTTTCGAGTTTGATTAGTTGTGTAACAAATTGAATTATAGCTACTTCTAAAAAGGAAGAGTTCAACGACTTTGGGAGCTCCTGCCTGATCTTGATTCCTTTTCTTTTGGATCTATATTTGTCCAATAACTCCTCATCCTCAATATGATGCTTGGTTGGAGGAATTTTTTTCAATTTTTTGGCATAAAAAAAACGCAATTTGGTGACTTCATTTATCTAATAGCATGGCAACAAAGAGATGAATTCAAACATGATAAATAACTTTAAAAAAAATGACTTATGGTTTTCAAGCATCATCAAACATTTTTTTTTTAAAAAAAATAAATAGCATCGTCGAACTTATGACAAAGAAATGACAAAACCATTGGTAACATATGGTATCAAGGTCACATTAAGGTGGAACAACCAAATAGCAATGAATGCATTAGTAAGCAGTATACTTAATTGGGCCATGTTTGGTTGAAAATGAACTAAAAAGGTTCAGTGTTCTATCATATCATGCAAGAAAAAAACTTCCATTACTCACTAAAGTTCAAGAGCCAATTACTCACTAAAGTTCAAGAGCCAAACATAGCATAATGCACTGAAAATGAATCACCAATTGAAAAACCAGAACATATCCAGCATATACAGAGGCTAAAACAGAGCAACCAATATCATCAACCAAGCAAGAATGGTAAATTTGTCTTGATTAGTCAAACTCTTAATGGACGGAAAAAAATTAATATTGCAGCAAATGTAAGTCATAAAATACAAATCAAAAAGGATAAATAAATCCCACCAACATTTCAACAAATCACTAAAATCTTCAAGAACTTCAACCATAATACGCAATGACGCAAATCAAACCCAAACAGTCTTCTGTTCCTTTTTATAAATTCTTTTCCACATTTTATATCACTAAAGCTTTATTAGAAGTTGGGAATTACTTGGCCATCATAACCTTAACAAACTCTTCGTAATTAATTTGTCCATCGCCATCGACATCAGCTTCCCTAATCATCTCGTCTACTTCCTCATCGGTAAGCTTCTCGCCAAGGTTTGTCATCACATGGCGCAGCTCAGCAGCAGAAATGAAACCATTTTGATCTTTGTCAAAAACACGGAATGCTTCTTTAAGCTCCTCCTCAGAGTCGGTATCTTTCATTTTTCTAGCCATTAGGTTTAAAAACTCGGGAAAGTCTATGGTTCCATTACCGTCTGCATCCACCTCATTAATCATGTCTTGGAGCTCAGCCTCAGTTGGATTCTGTCCCAAGGATCTCATCACGGTACCAAGCTCCTTGGTGGTGATGCAACCTGCAAGGGATGTTAATTGCAATTATTTGAAAAGGTTTGACAAAGTACAATATGAGCAAGCCCAAAATTCCTAGGGTAATGTTCATAAATGCCATTTTAATCTAGCATTGGTTAATGTTAAAAGAGCTGAATACTAACCACATACTCGATGTGGACATTATAAACCATTGGACCATAATCAAGAAACGAAACTAAACATGTGTTTGCAATTGCTTAATGCAAAAGCATTTTTTTCAGCTTCTACGGTAAAAAAGTGATTACATAGTGCTTGCGATGACAACTCTTAGATCTCTTAAAAAAGCTAAAATCAAGCCAGAATCCATAAGTATCCACTGACCTGCTTCTGACATATCATGGAATTTTTCTTACTGCTCTGCTTAGCTTGCAAACATCCCCTGCTTTTGATTTTCTATCAATTTGGCTTATTTTTTAGTTTTTCATGTTTAAGTAAAAGCACAAGCAATCGCAAACACCCCTGAATGCACTAATTCATATGAATATATACATTATAATGAAAGACTAATAGTACTTGTAAACCCAACATCCCCATAAATGGACTAATTTATAAACATATCAAGTTTAAGGGAAGACCAACGATACATGTAAGTACGTTCAGCCTTGTGATCAATGAGAAGCACAATTCCCAAGCACATGATTCAAACACCAACAGTCATGAACATCTCCAAAAATTATATGCAGGGTAGTAGTATAATTGGAAATTGCATTTCCCAACATCACAAGTTTCTAAGTTTATGTTTGGTTCTTCGAATTTATTGAGTAAAAAACACTAATAATGTTATTCCAGCATCAAATGATAGAACAACGGTTTCGTTCCTTCACTTTCCAATGCCAAAATGTCATAGATGTAATATAATCCTATCTTCAGCATCCATTGATTTTTCAAACACATGGAAATTATATTTTGCCGATTCTCTAACAAATCTACGATGCTAATATCAAAAGTCAACAAATCTTATTCTCCTGAAGAGACCTATTTTAGCTAATTAATGAACTGTAAAGCTAAATAAACCAATATCACATTGAACACCAAACAAAATGTAATTGAAACAGGAATTCCAAACAATTTGAGATAATCAGCGGCTATATCTAACATTAAACAAACAAAAAAACTTAATTAACAAGTTCAAAATCGATCAGATCTGACCAAAAAAAATAAAAAAACTAAACCCTTAAAATGTTAAAAGAAGAGGGAAAAAATCGAACCATCGCCATCTTTATCAAATAGGCTGAAAGCTTCCTTGAACTCAGAGATCTGGTCATCGGTCAATTGATCCGCCATTATTACTACTTTCTATTTCTTCGATTGGTTTCTGCTTTGCTCGTTGTAGGTATTTGTAGAATCAAGTCAGCGTTATTTATCAGCTATGCTAAATAATAATAATAATAATGGTAATAAATGTAAAGGACACAGATTAGATAAATATAATTTATTATAGTAACTGGCGAATTTCTTCTTCTACACTTTGATTTAATCAAATTCCTTTTTGTTTCTTTTGTTTCTGATTTTTTGTATTTTTGACTAATTATAAACAAAGAACAAATTAAAGGAAAAGATGTTTTGATATTCCGTTGGGTGCGGACGTTATGGGTTCCGTCTTATTTGCATGTTGCCGTCTTTCCCGCTTTGCCCTTGCTTCCTTTGTTTGTTGTTAAAATAATATTTTCTGATGAGATAATATATTGTTCGAGTTTAGTTGATACGATAAGACATGAATTTTATATGAGTTGAAAATGAAACAATTTTACTTTAGCTGACGGTTGGAATAAATTGATCTTCGAAGACGACTATCAGCTGGTTATTATTAATGCTATAACAAGTTTTTCTGAGTCTATATTGGATTTTGGTACGATCATTGAAGACACGAGAGATGTATTCGGGGATTTTGAGGATTTTTCTGATATATCTTTAGAGAATGGAACCGGGTGGCTCATGAAATTGTGGCGTTATCGACAGTTATTAAATTATTCTTTCTTGATTAATTTACGTGTAATGATCCAAAACATTGTATCTTCAGAGATGATTAATTACTAAAAGCTATTTGTTTCTCTAAAATACAATTTTAATGGTTTTTATAACCATTTGATGTTCAATGTTTTAAGTTCATTAAATCTTAAAAAATTCAAATCATACATAGGTTCAAGATTTATTTGCTAATTGCTAGATAGTATATTGTTTAGTTGACTGAGGGTAAGTAAGTTTTAAATAAGTCAAAAAATACAAGGAAAAATGCATTAATTGTTTGAGTGTAGTAGTCCAACAATGAACTAGAATTTCTTATTATAAATGTGTGAAAATAAGTTGGTGTGAATTCAAACCATGAAACTTTCATGATTTTAAATAAAATTTACAATGAAGAAATTCGTGGACATAAGTTGGTGTGAATTCATACTAAATTCTCATGTCATTAGTATTACTATTGAACTAATTAATTCCTTCCATATTTATCTTGACTTAGTGGCACCATAGTAATATAATTATTATTAGGGGCACAATAGTAATAAGGAACAGCGTGATTAAGATATTTGTCTTTAAGATAATGTTTGAACCCACGTAATGTCCATTAATATATTTTGCCTTTTCTTATTCATTTATTACTGCCGCTTCACTTTGTCTTAGGAGTGACCTAAAGTGACATTTATAGTGACATTAAATTGACGTCCGTAATTGTGTTGGTATTCTGACAATTGAATTCATTAAATTAATTTTTAACTGAAATTAATTTTTTAAGGACCGGGTATTTTTCTCTGTAACTCATGATCGACGCAGTCACGTAGTTACCCGGTAATCACGCGGTGTCTTTTCGTTAACTTTAACATCATGGATGGCTGCTGCCACGTAGGACACTGAGCAATGGACTTGAAATTTGCTTTAAGGCCAATTTCATTTCACTTTTGGGCTTATTGCTTATATGGGTTAGTCCAATTATCTATAATTCAATTGAATCCCATTTTCGATTATCCAGAATATAGCGGACTTGAATAATTTGGGCTGTAATTATTATTATCCATAATCAAATTGATAAAATTATTCAAGATCTGGAACTAATTTGAAAAACCTATGCATATGAAACGTGGAGTATTACTTTTTGTAGTGAAACGATGAACTACACCATTATGTTCTTCATGTTAAATGGTACATTTTGTTTGGAACGACAAAATACTTTATGACCCGTCGACAAACATGTATGTAGGTAGTGGTATGGATTGGAAATATTGGATCAAGTTCAGCCCACAATCATAAATAAAGTATATTCTATTTGATCCTAAATTTGGACTTGCTTTCTTCAGGTTTGTGTACAAAACGGAAACACTGTTAGAGATTAAGTCGGGGTTATTCTGATAAAGTCCATCTGATGCTTAAGTAAAATATGTGCTATTAAACCTAAAAGTAATGGAAAGTAAAGTGTATTGTTGTATACATGACAATGTGTATCTTTACATAGTGGTGATTGACTTTGAATTTGTACCCAAACTATCGAGGTTAGTAGCAAAGGCGTACCATAGGGAATGTTCCTTGCTCTCAAGGACAATTCTCATAATTGATTATAATTGTACTTGATATTATGCTGATTTGTTTGAGGTCGTACGTATGACATCATTGTTGGGAATGTCGAGGGCATCACTAACTATTATGTCAGTCCTATCCCCTAATAGTACAAAAAGGGTGACGCGAGGATGGCCGGGGTGGAAACCTGCGGGTTTTGGGGTCGGTCTCTTGGTAAAGTATTCACCTGGTGGGTTAATTAACGAGTTAGATTTTCAAAAGTGACTCACAATGGGCTCCACGACTAAGCTTTGAAGAATCTCTCAAGTTTTGAACCTTCCGACATGTTTGCTTAGAATCTTGTGCCATGGGTTGTGACATGCATGTATTAGTCTATAGCAAATATCGATCATCTAATCAGGACCTCGTGTAATTTGCTCTCTATAGAAAAAATTGATAGTAGTAGTCAAATCAACTTTTATAACTTTGTGGTTTTTTAGACATGAATAGACGAGTCGAAATCTGAGTTCCGTGAAGCCACATTACTAGGATTAGGATTGGTGTTGACTCAATTTTCCGAAACTAGAGTTCTTTTGGAAATGGGTTATTCCAGTCTAGGCTCAACCAAATTGGGCCAAAACCCCACTTTGAGATGTGTTTGGGCAACTCTCAACCCAAATTCCATGTTTCGGCCATTTCCGAAACATGCAAATCCACTTGGAGCTTAAAATAGTTAATTGACTTGATATTTGTCATCTACTTTTAAGTAGATACACTTATTAAATCTTTGACACTTATAATTTATTTATTTTTCCCAAACATCAATTCAAATCAAAGCTCAAAATTTCAAACCCACTAGTTATTAGCTTTTTTTTACTAATCTTATCATCTCAATATTAAATTGAATCATTGTTCAAATAAAATCCCAAAAGTTAATTTCAGTGAACTCAATCAAATTTTTAAACCAAAACAACACAACCTACACTTCTCCATAATAGCCCAAAATTGCTTCAACTTTTGTAACATTTAGTTTCGAATCAACGAAAAACAAAAATTAGAGGACAGAAGAGACAATATACACCAAAACAGAATAAAAAATTTAAAATAAGAAAATAATTTTCCTTGAACTAAACGTTTTAAAAAAAAAAAAAAAAAAAGAACAATTCAGTGCAGAGTATAAATGCAGGGCGTATACTATTAGCCAGCCAATTCATCTTTAAAGCTAGCTAGTGCCTGCTCCCAAGAAAATTCCACTAAACCAAAAATTATTAAAATATGCTGAGCAGACAAGATAGTTCTCTCTCATCGTCTCGCCGCCAGTACGCCGCCGCAGCCACCATCCCACCCTCGCCGGAAACTCACCATGCAAAAGCCATTGGTTGCATGTCCGGCATCATTCAACTCTTCTCCAAATACCAAAATCCCAACAAACGCCTCACACTCGGTTAGTAATTAATTAGTATAATATATCCTCTAATTATTTAATTTTCCCAAATCATAATTCCCAAGAAAGATGATTTAAATTGATGGATTCACATTTTGTTTCCTTGATATGATTCGATCAATTCAGTACTAGAAAATTTTCAAAAACATTCGGAAAAAATTGTTAAAGGACTCAAATTTCCACAAGTTTTCAAAAAAAAAAAATATCGAAAAATATTTGTTTTTAAATGAAACAAGAACATACCTTAGTTTCAATTTATGGTTTACAAGTTTTTAGAAATATGTATTTATTTTTTGAAAAAGTTATAATATTTAATCAACTGAAACATACCATAAAAATAACATCCATGTATAAATTATTTAAATAAAATCTAACCACATTTTTCAGGGAGAAAACAAGAAAAATGCAAAACGTCATCTCCAACAAAATCCAAAACCACAATACAAATTCCAACCAAAATAAACGAAGACAAAATCGGAAATCAAATTTCCGACACGAAGAAATTATCATGTAACATTAACGTGCCGAGGAGCCCAACACTTCCGCCAGAGATCCGGCGATCAAACGCCGCCGTACCCTCTTCACAAAGTCCCCGGACTCCGTCGTCCCTGGTGGCGAAGCTTATGGGCTTAGAAGACATCATAGAAGAAAAGAAGACAGAAGAACCAATTGCGGAGAAAAGGCGGCAGTTATTACAAGCTCTAGAGAAATGTAATGAGGATTTGGAGTCGTTGAAGAGGATAATTCAGTCCGTGCAGTCGGTTGATGTTCAAACGCCGCGGGGGGCGGCGGTGGCGGCGGCTGAGGAGCTGAGTCCGGTGTGTGTGCTGGATGGGTTCACTCGTTCGCCTAAAAGCCGCTTTTCTACAGGTTAGTTTAGTTCATTTATTCTTTGATTTACTTCTGGTAATTAATTAATTTCATTATTACTATTTATGTTACGTATTGATAACAGGAGTAGTATTTGTGGACATATTTATTAAGATTAGCAATTCTTAATTATAAACTTATCAATTTGATCATAATCTGTAGCTTAAAGTATGTTTTAACTTTTTAGCAGGTCAAAATTATGATAAAGAACATGTACGTATCTTTTAGGGCGAGTTCGGTCAAGCCAACAACGATATACTATAAATGATTCTACAAAAGTCATTTACAAAAATTAACTATTGGAGTATTAAATTATTTATATAATAATTGATTTTGTAGAATTAAAATGTAGCTTTTGAAAAAAGTTATTTTTTTTTTAGTTTAAAAATTTTAAAATGGTTATGTTTGTGGGGAATTAATCAATTCAAAAACCACAATTAAATAAAAGTAATTTTAATTTACAACTTCAAAATTAGGATAGATGTATAAAAATTCTTATAAGAGCTCGAAAAGTCGGACCAAATACGCTCATAGTCCAAAAAGAGAAGAGGACATACTCTCTCCGTTATTTTTTATTTGTCGCTCTAGCTAAAATAAATTATTTAATTTTCATTGTCATTTTAGAAGTTCAATGTAAAATTAATTATTTTCTACCACTTTTACCCTTCTTGTTAATATTTGTAATTAATGCTGATTAATGATGTGATTATTTGGTTAAAGGGTATTTTGAGATTTTTGCTTAGAAAAAGTGACTATTTATTATATATTTTAATCTGTGTGCAATCCTTTAGAACGACGAATAAAAAAAAACGGAGTGAGTATATCAATGTTATTAAAACCGGACCGGAACCGGCCGGTCCGACCGCGAACCGGAGGTTGATCCGGTCCGGTTTACCCTCTAAAACCGCTTGACTCAAAAAACCAGACTGGATCGGTCCAAAATCGGTGAACCGATTTGGACCGGTTCAACCTGATTCTGAATTTCCTTTTTTTTTTCTTTTTTTTTTCGATTTTTTAAGTTTCTTTAATGTTAAAAATAAGCTAAAATTTATTATAGAAGATGGGATTTGAACACCTAACCTCTTGCATAAAATATAACTTTCTTACCATTTGAGCTACAACATTTTTGTTGAACTCTTAGTACAAAAATTTATAAATTTTAGAAAACGTGCAGCCAAATTTATTTATAAATTAGATTATGATAATTAACTCAAATTAACATTTTACACATTATCAATGAAAATTAATACTCAAATAATAATTTTTTATTAAAATTTGTTCTATAAGATATGTCTTTCCAATATTATTTTTAGGATAAAGAGTGTCAAATTTTGAAAGTTAAATCGATATACTATGCAAGTTTGATTTTAAATATTAGACTTTTATACATAATCATATTTTAAAATTTATTAATCTCTTAGTTTGTTGTATTTTTAACTTACACTTTTAAAATTTTATAAAGAAATATAATCATATTATATTTATATGTGCTTACAAATTAGTATCACATTACCGTTATGATATAAGTTAGATAATTATTATATGAGGGAATTGCATTTTTCATACCAAACTTTTACCTACTTTATACATTTGGTACCAAACCTTTGAAAAAGACACATTTAATACCAAAATTGAAGGATTTTTTTCACATTTGCTTGAGCTTTTCGGTATGTTTAAAAATATGTTCCAAAAATTTTACCATAGCATGCTTATGTGCCCTATATCATATTTGGAAATTATTGTGCCATGATTCCTTGTAGATTATGACATATGATTTAATTTTTATTAATATCCCGAAACTTTGTTAATTTTCTGCGGATTATTTATTGCGTTTCATGAACTGAAACTTATACCATTAGAAAGCTCTTGTCAAGAGCTTTCCAGCCATATAAAGAACATAAAATTTGGCCTTGTAAATTGACGGAGAAAGAAAATGTGCAAAAAATCCTTCAATTTTGGTATTAAATGTGTATTTTTCAAAGGTTTGGTACCAAATGTATAAAGTAGGTAAAAGTTTGGTATGAAAAATGCAATTCCCTCATTATTATATGATTTAATTTAGATATAATCTAAGATTTTGTATATTTGAAATCAATTGTAGGATAATGTTTAAATTTTATGCATATTACATATACTTTGAAATTAATTATATTTATTATATTATTATGACGTCATTCGGTCCGATCAGCGGTCCGACCGGTTCGACCAGTAAAACCAGTGACCAATCGGCTCATCGGTTCACTATCCGATCCGGTTCTGAAAACATTGGAGTATATATGACATGATTTTCATAGCCATATACTGTTATCTAATAGAATTATTGCAATAATGTAAAATATAATGTCAAAAGGGTAAAAATACCACACTCTTTTTGTATAGAATAATTACAAGTTAACTAATGTTCGTACATAAACATGGCTTTGCGGTGGAAATAATTAGTGTAATTTCACTAATCTGACAATCTCTATGTCTTGATATGATTTTTTCCCATTTTATCCATTAAAATGTGTCGTGTTCATCAGTTCATGATAGATCTGATTTAGATGAAATTTGGAGAAAACTGATAGATCTGGTTTAAATGAAATTTGGAGCAAATGTTAGTAAGTATATTCTAGGCATGCATAATCTCATGATAACTTACTTACCATCTCTACTGTCAAAATGCCATGCGCACCCCTGAAAAACTAATAATTAACAATTATTAAAGAGACATAATTACAAATTGCTCTTATGATAAAAAATAAAGTATTAGAAATGAAGTTATTCAATTTATTGATATTTTCTTTAGGATATATAACAAGAAAATGTTAGCTGTGGTGATGCTCATGATGCAGTCAAAAGAAGATGATAAAAAGTGAAACAGAGTGAATGTTTTGTGGTCTGCAACAGTACAAAAGAAAAGAAGATCCATCATTTTTTATCATAGCTTTAGAAGGACACAACTCCACTTTTTTTAAATTTTGGGTCCATGGCCCTTCCACTTCCACCCAATTTCACTTTTATCCTTTACATTTATTAATCAATCTTTCCAACGGTTAGTTAGTGATGGTAATTAACTTTACTTAAGGCCAAACAATGTGATCATTATGGTCATAGTTAGCATTATTGAGCTTAGGAATCGTGATTGGACAAGTTTGTAGTCAAATGTTTCCTCCCCATTAGTTAGATTTTAGACTCATATCATGTGATGCACGATCACTTTTAAAAATACACAAAATGTAGTGTAAAACACTTCTACGAACATGAACACAACATAGACATGACATCGACACGTGTCTGATACGCCACATGGCATATTCATACAACATATATGGTGGATACCACACGGGTGTTAGACACGGACAACGTGTGTTTTATACATGATAGAGTCTTTTTAAATACTAGTTATCTAACCTCGGTCAAAATAAATTACTCAACCCCAAATTATTTTTCTTCAAACTTTCAAATTCCAAAAAGTCTCCACTTAAGAAGTTAGTTTGAACGATATATCAACTTCCTTATCTATTTCATCAACTTTCATGTACCTTCGGTACTTTAGGAATAAAAGATAAACCAATTGTTAGAGAAATTTGTTTTATATGCAGGATTGGTACGTCTTTCGTTGCAGCACCGCGGGCCTACGGCAGTAAAAAAACCCATTGAAAATGACGAGCCAATCGCCAAGCACCGTTTCTTCAATAAGTACTCCACAATCGACCCATGTTTTATACAGATGAGGCGGCACACGACCTTCACATCACCTCCATCGAACAGCAGGGCTATGGTTCAAAGCGTGGATGAAGTGTGTAATGACATAGCTTGGGGTGAAAAGAGAGAAATTGGGAGAATAGGGCTCGTTTTGCAAGATTATCTATGCAAGGAATTGGTTGAAGAGGTCGTTCAAGAGTTGAAACCTTGTGGCATTAATAATTATTCAATTCCTCTTGAGGGGTGTAAGAGAAGGCTTTGTTTCTAGTGTGCCTTAGTTTTAGAAAGTAAAACATTTTTTTGAAATAGTAATGGACAATTAATTGGTAGTGTTTTTGGGATGTCTTCAGTTCATGATTCATTGATTTTTAATGTGTTTGACAATCATGGTTGTAATTCGACTTATGTAGTTGACTTCAAAATTTCAGAATTCAATTTGTAGAGGGACCTAGAGGAGATTATTTGCAAAGGGAATGGCTCATGAACTTTGCCAAATGGGGCCATGTAATTTAGGCCCACTCACGTTCTCCTCTTTTGGTAAAGAGGCATGCATTTTGTGATGAATATGGGCCTATTTTCATTTTCTGTAATCTTTATCCTTTAAAATGTTATTTTAACTAAAAAAAAAAAATCAATCGACATCTATAAGGGTAACATTTGTTCCAGAAATAAATCTAGAATATAATATAAGAAAACGAAATGTAACATTTTCTAAAACATTATTTTGTCTCTGCCACAGTAAATTTATCAAAAATAGAATATATAGTTATATTTATTATGATATTTCATAGGTCAAGAAGTTGTATTATAATTTTCTTCCAACATTGTAAATATTTAATTATTTTAGAAAATTTCAACATTGTTTTTCGTCTTAATCTAGCAAGAAAGACTTTCCGGTGGGAGAGCAAAAGAGTTGGCCGATTACGTTCAGGCCACTAATTAGTTGGGCCTGAGCTAATGGGTTTGCAACCTGAAAGAGGACAAGGGCAACGAGAAAAATAGTTGTGCACGATTGTAAGGGTGAGTTTGGCCTAGCGATTCGAAAATCAATTATAGGAGAATTAATTTTACTAAAATGGATTTTGGCAATAATTGATTATGATAAAATTCAATTATAAAATAATTGCTTTTGGATAATAGCTTTTGCAAAAGTAACACTTTAGTAGCTTCTGAAATAAGTTGATTTTTAGCTTCTGGAGATCCCAAAAGTGATTATGATACTAGGGGCCAAACACCATTAAAATCACAATTGACTAAAAGCAATTTCTATAATTGGGGCCAAACACTTCAAAAATCACAATGGAAGTCTAGAAGTGCTTTTAAGAGCTCCCACCGCTAGGCCAAACTCAACCTAAGTCATTTTTCTAGATTTAAGAGTTGTGTTCAAATGTAAGAAAAGAGTCATCTATTTATAGAAGTTATAGTTTTCAATTGTTCTTGTTATTTTTTCTCCTTAACTACAAATTTGAAGTGTTCTTATTTTTACTTTTATAGGAAATCTTTTTGGTTTTCTTTTAAACATATCTCTTGATACTTTTTAAATGGTTTCTTTTTCCACTTATATTTTTTGTATTTTTTCTTATAATATTTCTTTGTTTTTTCACAGCCATATTTATGTGGGATGTATGGATTGTTGTTGCAACACATTTTGTTATAGGGTTTAATTATTTTTATTTCATTTATTTATGTACAGCTTTTCAACTATATATTCTTTCCTATTAGGATTGCTCCTCCTAAGGTATCAACAATATTTCCTTTTTCAATTCCTGTTTTAAATCTATCTAAAGAAGATTTATTTATTGGATATGGTAATTCTGATAAGAATATTCTTTTCACTTGGTCGTTATCAGGTTGTTCTAACATGTAATAATATTTAAATTCACAAACATAATTTTCGTATTCGCACATATTACATATTTTTATGTTATCTAGATGCCATAGAGCTTTTTGCTTAATTCTTTCAGTTGCTTCTTTCCTATATTCATTTACATCTTGACCAACAAATTCTTTCCAAATTCTTCCTACAATCTTCCAAAAAAAATCTTCTGAATTTATAGATGCGTCTTTTAGAATTTATTTTTCTAACATGGTATATTCTGATAAATAATTAAATATATTTGCTTTAGTTTTGTATAAAATTAAATTTCAAATTGTGTCTTTTGTATCAGTTTTAAATATGTCATATGTTTGTAATAGTAAACTAATTTGGTTTGACCAATCTTGGATTACTTATCCAATGCTTTAAATACAATTTATATCTAATACTCCTTGTGTTACTTTTTGATAGTGGGGTATATATTCATCTGGTATCTTTTTATACATTCCATATTTATTCTGATAATAGCCATTATTTTCTCTATTATTTTCAAAATGAATTCCTTCCATTCATGCCATTTTTTATGATTTAGTTTTCTTTTTCTTAATTCGGGTTTTATATCTGACATTTCTTCTTCTTTAGTTCCACTATATTCACATTTTTCCATGTATGCTGGTATTGATTCATCTTATTCGTATCCAAAGATTACTTCTTCATTTTCAACTTTTTCTACAAACTCAATTTGTTCTTTTTGTTCATCTTGTATCATTTTTAACTGATCTATAATTTTTCTAATTTTTTCTATTTGTTCCTCCATTATTTTAGTAAATTTCTTGGTGGTCGCAGTTCTCTAAATGAACTATATGTTTGAACATGCTTGTTTATTAAAACTAAGTCTTTGTTATGTTGTTTAATTTTTCCAATTCGTAAATTAAATTTTTTAATTTTTTCTTTAGGTATATTTTCCTTTTCTTTGAATTCATCATAGAATTCGTCAAAAATATTATAAATATCTTCTTTTTTTAATATTTTATTTATTATATTTAATTATTCTTTTAATCGGCTACTTCTTCGGGTATTCCCATTAGTTGTTTTTGTAAATCGGCTACTTCTTGGGCTATGTTGCACGGATACGAATACGGAGATATGAACGAATACGGCAATACGGATTTTTAAAATTTATAAAATACGATACAGTTAAAATACGTGTGTGTATATTTAAAAATATATTATAATAAGAAACCATTGTTTTAAAAATGTATAATAAAAATTATGTAATATATATTTAGTTCACTTTTTATTCCATTTTAAAATGAACAATGCTATCTCCTCTTATATAAGTGTTCAAGTAAAACCATAGTATTAATACCATATGCAAAGTCTTTAGCCCTATACAAAATTTAAGCCTTTTAGGTAGATCACTTTGATAATATACATAATCTAGAAATTATTTGTAGAAATACACGCTCTTAAGTATTCTGGTTGTTTCCGATACGCCTTCATATGTATCCGATACGGTATCCTTTTTATTTTTTATTTTCTAATTATTGAAGACGCCACGGTAGAGTATTTCACATATGTCGTATGAGTATCTGAGTATCCGAATATCCAATACGCATACAATATTGCACGGTGTATAATTTCGGAGTATTCGTGCAACCTAGTTCTTCGGTTATTCCCATTTAAATAATTAAATATTGGTTTGTTTTTCTTTTTGAACTTTTTAGGGACCTCTTTTGCAAATAGGGTTTAGCTTTAAAGTTGATCGGAGGTCAATTTTAAAAGGCAAAATTGTAGAAAACGTCCCAAACTAATCAGTGATTTTGGATTTTCGTCCCAAGCTAAATTACTTAGCCAAATTCATCCCGTAATTTTATATTGTTTTGGAATATCGTCCCACTTGCCACATGGCTGCTTACGTGTCACGACGTGGCAAATTTTAGCAAACAATTATACAAGATTGTAGAATTCGTCCCAAACTATATTATCTCGCCAAATTTCGTTTCACAATTTGTCATTTTCCATGAATTTAGTCCATTATTAAATTTCTAATTTAATGGAAATGACGATTCATCCTTTACTTTTTAAGGGATTAATGGCAATTTACCCCCTATAATATTAATAATGTTCAATTTACCCTTTGTATTTTAAAAAAGAGCAATTTACCCCCCTGTGAAAATTTTAAAAAAATATTTTATCCCCTTGAACCGGAGAGTGTAACTCAGTTGCATAATTGAGAGTGGGCATGCAAGTGTTTTATAACAAGGGGGTAAATTGCTATATTTATTATAATGCAGGAGGTGAATTGCCATATTTATTACAACACAAGAGGGTAAACTAGCACATTATCATAACACAAAGAGGTAAATTGAACATTATGAATATCATATGGAAGTAAATTGCCATTAACTTTTTTTAAGAGAAAAATAGTATGGATTTTCGAAATTCCCGTGCGCTTTTGAGAAAAAAATCCTATCTCAGTTAATTAAGAAAAAATTGTGCATTTTTTTTGTTATTAATAAATAATAAATATTCATAATTAGTTTGGAACGAATTCTTTTTTCCCATGTCAATTCAATTACGGGATGAAAGTCAGCGAGTTAATATAGTTTGGGACCAAAAATCAAAATTTGTGATTAATTTGGGACGAATTCTGCAATCTTGTATATTTATGCTAAAATTTGCCACGTCGTGACATGTAAACAACCATGTGGCAAGTGGGACGATATTCCAAAAAATATAAAATTACGGGATGAATTTGGCTAAGTAATAGAGCTTGGAAGAAAATTCAAAATCACTAATTAGTTTGGGGCGTTTTCTGCAATTTTGCCTTTTTAAAATTTGGAAAGGTTATTTTCTTCAATTACTCCAAACAAACAAAGAGTTACCTCTGTCCCAAACCCCCGAAAGAGAAAACCGAAGCTTAATAGTTAATCCAAACTAAAATTTGCAGCAACAAGTTTTCTTGTTCAATCAGAGGGGTTATGGCCGGGAGAAATTTATTGGTATTTCTAGCCCTAACTATTGTGACGTCATCACTAGTTCTCCCAAAAGCGCGTGGGAACTCGGAGGGTGACGCGCTCTCCGTGCTCCGTCGGAGCTTATCCGACCCGGATAACGTACTCCAAAGCTGGGATCCGAACCTTGTAAACCCGTGTACCTGGTTTCACATCACCTGCAACCAAGATAATCACGTCACTCGCGTGTATGTATTTGTGAATTAAGTGTATGCTATGCGTGTGAATGTTGATAGTGTGTGATTAGGAGTATATTTTGTTTTTGTGCCCTAATTTATATGAATTTAAAATGGAAATAATTGATATTTGTTAGTTAAATAAGAAGAGAAATGAGTTTGATATGTGTTGTTTAGTATTGATTTAATTTATCATGGGGAAAACATATGCAAATTTTTGCTGCTATGTATATTCGGCAATTTTTGTTCAGTTGGTAAATAAGATTGAAAATCTTTAAATGCTTACCTTATAGTTACTTGATTAAACTACACCTTATTACTGGAAAATATGGTAATTTCGTTTCTTTTGAACTTATGATCTAATTTGGATATTCTCGATATGAAATGTTTAGATTGAAAATAACAATAGGTGTTTTAGAGACTTGAAGTAAAGGATCCTCAAGAAGGCTATTCTACTATTTTGTGGGTTTATATTCAAGACAATTCCATGCCTTGTAATTCTCCCTGTTTTCAGATTATAAAGCTTCATTCTTCATAAAATCGTTCAGAACTTTTTATTTTGTCTACTTATACGTCTTTTCATATTCATGTTTTCCCATATATATAATATATTTGCTCGATTTGAAGCTTTACCATTTCAATTATTTCTTGATAGGGACCTTGGCAACTCGAATTTATCTGGTCATTTAGTGCCTGAGCTCGGGAAACTTGAACATCTACAATATCTGTGAGTATCATCTAACTCTCCATTCCGTTCCTATTAATGCACCTATCTGATAGTAGTTGATTAGACATTGTTGCTTCAAGGTCATGCCAAATTTTATTTATAATCGTGTTTATCGCGTATTCTATTCCTTGATGATACATATCTTATACTAGATGGATCTTGCAGGGAACTCTACAGAAATAACATTCAAGGGACAATTCCTTCCGAGCTTGGTAACTTGAAGAGCTTGATAAGTTTGGATTTGTACAACAATAATATCTCAGGAAAAATACCTCCATCTCTGAAAAATTTGAAATCTCTCGTCTTCTTGTAAGTTTGTACTTTCTCCACTATTTTTTTTTTGCTCTCCTCGAGTGATTCTTCAGCTAAGTCAATAACCTTCTGTTTATTTTGACAGGCGCCTTAATGATAATAAGCTAACTGGACCTATCCCACGGGTGCTTGCTAGTATACCTACCTTGAAAGTGGTGTAAGTGCTTAATATGCTTACAAGGTTATGTGTTGGATGATTTTGTCTTAATACTTTTTAATTTTATTTTCAGGGATATCTCAAATAATAACCTGTGCGGCACAATACCCACTAGTGGTCCATTTGAGCACATCCCCTTGAACAAGTAAGATGTTTGGTTTATGCCGTTGTTTAGATATTCATCTGTAATTTTTGGAGCTAAATGCAAAAATGTGTTCTTTTTTATTAGCAAAAATAATCATATGAAATTCCTTCATAAATTATAGCCAGGTATTGTCAATTTTTTAAGTTAACAGGGGGGTTAATATGGTGGTTTATCTCCTCTTCCAAGTTATTTGCATGCTCTTCTCTGATTTTATGCTTGTATATATGTTGTATGTGAGTTCTAAATTTCTGGTGAATTGTTATTTATATTTGCAGCTTTGAGAACAACCCTCGTCTGGAAGGGCCAGAGCTGCAGGGACTTGCGAGTTATGATACAAACTGCTCGTAAGGAATGGGCGGTAGATGCACAACTTTACAACTATTTGTTGTTGTTCCTCATGGTGCCTTTTCTTCTTCAATACTATATGTTTTAGTTGGCGTGTGAGTCATAAGATGCTTAATTTTATAAAGTTGTGATTGCAAATTGTATCATTATATATTTATGCTCAACCATGAACATTGATGAATTCATATATAATATTATAAACTGCCATTAATTAAGGTTGTATTTTATGTTGTACTTTGAGTCCATAGCATGGGCCGAATCCTTCTTATTTTCTGTCGAAGAAACTTGAATATCAATCAATTCCTGAAGGCTGAAACTAATCTATTTATTTGGAAATATGAATGACTTACTTGAACGGAAGCAGTCATTTAATTACTTTAGTTAAACAAGCATCTACTTATTTATGATCTTTAATTGATTTCAAATTCGATAAATTTTATCGGACTAAAAGTTTCATATTCTAAAGAGAGTTTTGTCACGATTTCTACCTTTTCTGGGAACTTTGAATTGTTTGGAGTTTGTAGCTTGAACCTTCAATCAACAATGGAGGAGATATACAGCAGGGGTGGGAAAATAGCCGAAGGAGATGGGGAATTAGACTTTAAGGGTGCATGTGGGTTGGTTTTGACTCGGTTTTGCTTGATTTAGTGCGTGAAAGTTGTTTGAATGGTTTCAGTGGAGCCTTTGAATTTGAAACTCCATTTGGATTGAATTTGGATGTTGATCATTGTCGTTTTTAAATAGTTGATGTGAAGTGAGTTTAGATATTGAGGGTTTGAGGGAGAAAAATAGGTTATAGATGTCAAATCAATATATTTATAAAGACAAAATATGTGGTATATATCCAATTTCGTTTTAAATGAGCTTGACCTAATTTTGTGAAACCGCAAAACCCACTGAAAGTCAATCAGTGTAGGCCTCAGCCTTTAAAAGTACTTGTATTCATTTTTCACTATTTCAATAATTCTGCCCCAAGTTTTTACCCTAATGGAAAGGACTAAATCTGTTAAGTTTGAAACATGGTGGGCTGAAACTGTTCTTCTGGCAAAGATCAGTGACCAAAATTTGATTACCCCCAGCTGCAAACTACACCAATTCAGCAATTTCCTGTTCACCAAGAAAATATTTGAACACGAACCTGTTTCAGCAATATCAATTACACTGTTTACGAGTAGATTGCAAATTAATCAGATGTGGTATTGATGATTTTGAAGATGTCAATAATCATTAGTAATTACGATAGAAGTTTCTCAAAAAAAAAAAAAAAAAAAATCAATTGAGAGAGATTATATAACTCACCTTTGAAATTTCAAGTACAAAATTTTGATGACCCAACCAAATAATACTTTGTGATTAAATAAGTAATTATATAACTCAACAAAAACTTTGACTTATCTTACAAAAATTAAACAAAATATAACATTTTTATTATCTCTTATCTCATGCAATGTGTATTATATGATAAATTTATTTTAATTGATTATTATTTTAATATTAGTATGAGAATCTTACGTAGTTAAGTGATGCAAGTAGTTAGGTTGCATTAAAATTAGTTTAAACTTACTATTCAAGAAACACAATCCCAAATTGAATAATTATATTATGGTTTAGAAAATCATCCAACTTGTTATAGTGCAATATTTCTTCTCGAAATTATAAAGCAAAGAACCAAAGATAGGTTCAACTCCAATAAGTTTAAAACTAAAATCCATATACATTGTTACTAATTAATTTATTATATTTGACATTTTTTTCTATTTCTAGTCTATTATAGTATTTCTATTTTATTAGGCTTATGCAAATAAAATAAATTTAACATTATTGTAAAAGAAAAGTATTCACAATTATTGACATAGATTAAGATCCGGGGGACGATCTAAAAAAGTATGTACACCACCACCCCCCCCCCCCCCCCCCCCCCTCCCTTTTTTTTTTCTTGGGGCCCATGGCCACCCCAGACCCTACATAGATCCACCTCCTGCAATAACCTCCCTCATGTAGTAATATTTTTTAAAATTGAAAAAAGATATATCATTTTCCTCCAGTTTCCAGATTAGGATGTTTAGCTAATAATCTATATAGGACTTTCGGATAAAAATTTAACCAAAATTTCACTGAGTTTGGCTCAAAAGGATTATTATTTTTTGCATAAATTCACCAAAAGTTGATTATTGATATGTTAATGATTAAATTACAACAATCATATATATCAATGTTGAACGTACGTCTAAGTTTCCTCAAGGCCACTAGTAAACGACCATCTTCTTAGGGTTAAAATCTAAGAAAACGTCTGGTCTATTTTTTGAAACAATTTTTTAATTACTACCAAAAGTTACAGCACCACCTTTTACAATCTAAGGGTTAATAATATATTGGTGAAAGCTAAGGGTTAGTAATACTATTGGTGAAGAACGTCACTTCAGGAATTTGGGAGAAAATGCACGATACTACGTTGTGTTATGCGAAAATCGCACAATATTTGGTTGGGAAAATCTAGCGGATAAATTAAGTGTTCATTCCTGCTGAATTTCGAAGGACCAACGTGAAATATTATTATTACATTGTCATTTTTAGTTCCCGAATGACTTAATCTTTTATGAGGAGCGTTAAACACATTAAGTGAAAACCTCTCCCAACAGGGATTCCAACTTGAGTTCACTACATCGTAGTGATTAATCCATTTCACCAAACCAATATTTTTACATGTGGGACGTGACTCAACACATAATACGTCATGTTTGAGTCTAAATGTAATAAGACCTTTTTTTTTTGTTTTCCAAGGGTTCAATCCTTTTCGAGAAGCATAAGACACATTATGTGGAAACCTCTCCCAACAGAAATTCAAACATGGGTTCGCTATTTTGTAGTGACTAATCCCTTCCACTAGACCAATCACATGTTGGTAAATGTAATAAGACCTGAAATGTCGAAAGTAATAATGTTAAATGTCATGTGTTTTGTACGAAAAATCAGCGGAAATTTGATCAGTGCAACAAATATTATGTAAGAGAGACATAAGTGTAACTTTTTTTTTTACTTGAGTGATGAAATTGTAAAGAACTTTAAACTTGAGAGAGCACAATTATTGTAATTTAGCCTATAAATTAAGTTGATAAGGGAAAATGCATGCATGACACCCACCTGTGTTTTAGGGAACCTGCACAGGACACAGAACCCCCTGTATTGTTTTTATAGCGTAGAATTCCATTGAGTTTTAAAAAACGCTTCATACAATTCATTTTCCGTCCAAAGTAACGGGGAGTGTCTCTAACTCGCATTTTGGGAGGCTGAAATGGAATTCATATCCGTTTAAATTAACAAATTACCAAACTACCATGTTACCTTCTTCTTCATGTAACCCCTCCCTCCATCCTTGCCCACCAACTTGCAATGCAACCCAGTCCTTCGGCGGCCTGGGACCGCCATGTTGCCTAATAGCATAACCCGGGTCGTTGCTCATCCATTCTATGCTGGTAATCGTGCTCCCAACCTATAAAACCTTACGTGGAGGGATAACATAGCACAATACTTCGGGCTTTAGATTGCAGGCCGCTGCCGGCATGGGTTTGCTTTTTAAATTTTTTTTTTTGGGTGGTGGTGATGGTCATGGAGTGGGTGAGTGTATTTTTCCTTTTCTTTTAATATTTTGTAGATTGTAATAATTCTAAAAATAGCAATTTATTATTTTAAATAAATATTAAATAGAATTAATAATTGATTAGAGTGAAATCATGTGAATCCTAAATTATGTCGAATCTGGTAAGTCCACTTCAAGATTAGGTAACATGTATTAAGCCTGTAAAACATACAAAGACCACGCGTTGGTGGAGTGCTGACGGAGCATTCTCTGATGCTTGAGTCAACAAGATGTTGTCGAAGCTTAAGAAAATTGCAGGAAAGAAGTTTCGATTATGAATTGGGCATTAGTTAAATTAGGTCATACTAAATTTATACTTGTTATTGAAGATTCCCACAATCTTTAGAATTCTTTTGTCATAAGGAAAGTTCCCATGTTGGAGAAGTCCAAATGACCAAATCCACGCAGAATATATCATTTCCTTACATGTCTGGAGTCTGGACGAGAGAACAACCGTGTATGTGTAGCTTGCGGGGTGCGAGCCCGTGGTCGGATCGCATATAAGCGACCCCGTTTCAAACATTGAGTTCGCTTGGTTTGACCCCTACATCAATAATATACATATTAGATAATTTACAAAAATAAAAATAAAAAGTTTTTATTTTATATTAAAGTATGGAGAGTAAAATAGTATTAACCTAAAAAAAACTACTGGGGTTAATACTTAAACTGCACAATAAAAAATGTGTAATATTTTGTAAAATAAAAAGAGATTATGTGCAATAAAATTAATATAAAGGGATTTTGTGTAGATTTCTCAAAATACTCGTGACTTCATGCTTTTTTTCCCAATCGAGAACAAGAAAATTATTGATTGCGTTGAGGAGCCAATATTTATTTTAGGAGTTAATGGCAATTTACCTCCATGTGATATTCATAATATTCATTTTCCTTCCTGTAATGCCGCCCTGTATCGCCTGTGTTATGATAATGTGGCAGTTTGCCCCCCTATATTATGATAACTGTGGCAATTTATCACCCTGTATTATGATAAAGCTACTAACTACAAACAAAATATTATGTTTATCATTAAGAGAAAGCTCATGCTATGACAATGCGTACAAATTCTATACCTCGAGTTCACTATCCAAGTCAGGGGACACCTGTCGAATATAAGCAATAGTAATTAATACTAGAACCCAGAAAAAAACAAGATACAATAATGAATAATGAATTGTATTTCTTCTTATTCTTACTTTCGATTTTTACTTGATTAAAGTAACTTACTAGATTAATTTTATGAGTACTTCCATCTGCAATCATTATTCTAATTGGTCGCTCTATTTCATTCCAAATTAATCATTTTACTTGTTTAGAAGCGAAGCTAATACTAGCTCCTGTGTCCATGTAGGTTGAATAATAATTTTCCTTTATTTCTATTTTTATAAATGTTGAGTTTGGATTTCTTCTATTCTGAGTCTGATGTTTCATATTCGCTTCCGTTTGTAACATATAAAAATCTTCTAAATCTGATATATCTGATTCTATTGGTTCTAAATTCTTTAATTATGCTATTTTTAATATTTTTCTTTTTTTATTATTTTTCTTTTTTGGACATTCATTTGCATAATGTCCTTCTTCTTTGCTTAACCAATATCTACATTTTTTCTTTCCTTTTGGGCAATATTTTTTAGGTTGTTTTCTTTTGAAAAATCTTTTTGGTTTTCTCTTAAACATCTCTTTATATTTTTTAAATGGTTTCTTTTTCCACTTATACATTTTGTTTTTACCCCCGACCCTATGTTACAACCACACTTTTCATGCCTACTCTCAATTTCGGCAAGTGAGTTACACTCTCCGACTGAAGGAGATAAATTGCTTCTTTAAATTTTTCACAGGAGGGTAAAGTGCTATTTTGCAAATCACAAGAAATAAATTGAATATTATTTATTTCGAAGGGGGTAAATTGGCATTAGCTCTTTATTTGGGTACATTAATAGAAAAGAATCATTCAATCACCAATAAATAATAAAGCAAACTAATTGGAATGGGCTAATTTTAGATCCAAACGAAGAATTTGTATGTAAATACAAAAGGGCTTGATTAGTTGATTAATTTAAGCAATTTTATCTCTCAACCATCTTAAAAATTGACTAATTCTGAAGATTAAAGCTTACTACCAACTCTTCCATGTTGGGATATTTTACTCAACAAACCAATAATAATAAATGGATAAATACTTTTCAACGTAGCAAAATTTAAAAATAGAGCGAGTAGTCTTATCTTAATTATAAAAAAAAAGGACCCCGTGTTTTTCTATACTAGCAAATATTAATTCGCAATACTTTATACTCATTATGTACAATATTATAGTATTATTATTTAGTTTACTTCTTCTCCCGAGAAAGTTTCCATCAAACACAACACAACAAGTTATTTGCCTAGTCTAATCACGCATGCATCTACACCAACATATAATTTCCTCCAATATTTTACTCGAAACTCACCTTAATGATATGAATGTGTTCAACTTGTAAATGACCTTTTCTTTTTTTTCCTAGAAGCTCATGAATAAAGACTTAGCTCCCCTGAATTTTTCTATATATATATATATTTCAATAATTTTGAAAACCATAATCAATAATTCATCTTAATTAAGATATTATAGTTTCTAACAAAAAAAATGTCTCAAATCCCACTTCTCTGTCTTATTTGCATATTCATATCAACATTATCATCAGCAATTGCAAATGATTCTTCATCACAAACTTATATAGTCCATGTTGATTTACCAGATAACCAACTTTTGTCTGATCAATTTGCTCATTATGATCTTGAAACCTGGTATAGTTCATTCTTGCCATCAACTTTATCAAGCTCAATCGAAACATCCCGAATTATTTATTCGTACCGGAACGTTTTCACTGGCTTCGCAGCTAAGTTGACATCCGAGGAAGTGAAGGCCATGGAAAATAAAATCGGTTTCATATCCGCTAAGCCGGAAGAAATTTTACCTCTGCACACGACTCATTCTCCTAATTTCCTCGGTTTGAATCCAAATATGGGATTATGGAACAATTCAAGCTACGGTAAAGGCATAATTATTGGTGTTATAGACACCGGAATATTGCCCAATCATCCTTCATTCAGCGACGAAGGTATGCCTCCACCACCGGCTAAATGGAAAGGGAAGTGTGAGTTCAATTTTACGGGTGGATGTAATAATAAGCTCATTGGCGCCAGACATTTCAGAAATGGCGATGGAACTCCAGTCGATTTTGATGGTCATGGGACCCACACGGCTAGCACAGCTGCAGGTAACTTTGTACGAGGTGCGAATCTATTTGGCAATGCTAATGGCACGGCTGTTGGCATAGCGCCTATGGCTCACTTGGCAATATACAAAGTTTGTTCACCTAGATGCTTGGAAAGTAGCATAATAGCGGCTATGGATGCAGCCATTGAAGATGGCGTGGACGTGCTTTCAATCTCATTGGGTGGATCTTCTATTCCGTTTCATGACGACAATGTAGCACTGGGTGCATTTAGTGCAATGGAGAAAGGGATTTTTGTGAGTTGCTCTGCTGGAAATAGTGGCCCTTTTAACACTTCTCTATCGAATGAAGCTCCATGGGTTCTCACAGTCGGTGCTAGCACAATCGACAGAAAAATAGTATCAACTGCCGTGCTAGGAAACAATCAAGAACTAAACGGTGAATCAGCCTTTCAACCAAGGGATTTTTCTTCGACACAATTGCCTCTTGTTTATCCCAGATCGAACACAAGCGACTTCAGTGCACAGTACTGCAGCCAGAGGTCATTAAACAACACCAATGTCCAAGGAAAAGTAGTTTTATGCCATGAGGGAGGTTCGACTACCACAATCGAAAAAGGGCAGGCGGTGAAAGATGTTGGTGGGGTAGCTATGATTCTGATCAACGTTCAACGGGAAGGCTTCAGCACATCAGCCGATGCTCATGTTCTTCCGGCTACACATCTTAACTATGAAGACGGTCAAAAAGTTTTAGCTTATGTGAACTCAACTTCTACTCCAACTGCAGCAATTTTGTTCAAAGGGACGATAATTGGTGAAAAGAATTCTCCAATGGTAGCTTCATTTTCATCCCGTGGCCCCAGCAGGGCGAGCCCCGGAACCTTGAAACCTGATATAATCGGCCCTGGTGTCAACATTCTTGCCGCATGGCCTAATTCAATCGAAAACAACACCAACACGAAAAACACGTTCAACATAATTTCTGGTACCTCAATGTCGTGTCCACACCTCAGTGGCGTGGCTGCATTGCTTAAAAGCTCGCATCCTAATTGGTCTCCGGCTGCAATAAAATCAGCAATCATGACCACTGCTGATGTTGTAAATCTCGAAAATCAACAGATACAAGACGAAAGGCATCAACCGGCTAATATTTTTGCTACGGGAGCAGGGCATGTGAATCCGGCTAGAGCGAATGAACCTGGACTTGTTTATGATATTGAACCTAAAGACTACGTACCCTACTTATGTGGATTGAACTACACGAATCGTGAGATGAGTTTAATTCTGCATCGTAGGGTGAATTGTTCGGCAGAATCGAGGATTCTCGAAGGGCAGCTAAACTATCCTTCTTTTTCGATCAGGTTCGGATTGTCTAATCAGATAACATTTGGAAGGACAATGACTAATGTTGGGGTGGCTAGTTCGAGTTACAATGTTGAGGTTGTTTCTCCACAAGGGATTGATGTGAGTGTTAATCCTCGGACCCTTAGTTTTTCGGAGTTGAATCAGAAGTTGTCATATGAAGTTACTTTTAGCAAATCATCAGTGAATGTTGCTGCTAATAGTACTTCTGTTTCTCAAGGATTTATTGTTTGGAAATCAGGTAAGAGTTCAGTTAGGAGTCCTATTGTTGTGGTTGGCAGATGAATAGGGTGTGTTTGGATTGGAGTCATGTTTGTTGCATAATTTTCTTGGATTTGTAATTTATGTTTTGACAATATTTGTTTAGGAGCTTTAGGCTGAAAACAATAATAATATCATTTTTTGCATCATAATTTATTTTTTTCTTAATATTTACTTCAGATTGATTTAGTATTTTATTTTCACTTTTCATCTATCAATTTGAATTATTCAATTTTCTTGGAGTTTTGTTGTTAGTCAAACGAACAAATATGTTCAATTTTCATTTATCAATCTGAATTATTCTTTGATATGATGAGTATCTGAATCCTATAAAACAAAATTCATAACTTCACTCAGATAAGTCATTGTACATTCAAAGTACATTATACAATGCACTAATAAATAACATTATAGTTTGCACATATTATACAAATAGCTCACTCAATCTAATGTCAAAACAAGATTTCACTCACCAAGACTCAGAAACTGCCCTCATGCAAATACAATAAACTCCCAATTAAGAATAAAAATCTCGCCAAACCTCAAAAAACTTCAAGAAATTTAATCAAAACTCATTCTTGAAGGAACCAACCATTTCCCCAGTTAAATAAAAACAACACAAACCCATATAAACGAACTAAATCCAGAATCGAGCCTTTTCTTCCAATCTAGCATCCTTATTCTTTATCAGAATCACTTGAACTTGACTCAGAGCTAGAGCTCGAACTTGAGCTTGAGCTTCTAGAAACTTTACCTTTCCCTTTAGCAGATTTAGTTGCATGCAATTCTTTAGATTCTTCGACTTTATGGTCTGTCTTCTCCACAGAGGATTCAGCTTTGTCTCCCTCGACTTCTACCGACTGTTTCTCTGTGTTACCATCTAGAACGTGCTTTAAAGGCACACTAGTACCTTCCAAAAAATTGGGTTTTGAATCGTGCGATTCGGAAGAGGTTTCTTGTGTTTCTTCAATTGATCTAACTTCAAGAATTGGTGTCTCATGAGTTGAGTTTATAGCACTTGAAAATGCGTCTACCGTTTCTTCGATCGCCAGCTCATCATGGGACGGCTCCACAACAGGAGGCTTTTCAATCTCCTTATCTCCAATTTGCTTAAATGCTAAATCGATATCTTCAACTGTTCGAGCTTCAAGTTCAGGCATTTCCGAAGTGGTATCAATTTCAACTTGACCTCGATGAGATAGATCGGAGTTATTAGATTCCATGTCCTCTTCATGTATATCAATCTCCTCCCTAGAATCCTCTGAAATAATTCCATGTTCTAATATTGTATTCAATTCCAAAGACGAGCTTTCTCCAACAGAATATTCGTGTTTCTCTAACTCGTTTGAGCCAGATTCCCATTGTGGAATACTGAAGTCCCCAACACTATCTAATTCAGACAAAAGTCCTTCATCAATTTCCTTAATCTCGCCCACCTCTTCAACTATTGTCTCCACATCAGCATGATAACTAGCTGCCTCAAGAGCACTGGACTGAATCGAATTAAAGTCGGGACTTAATGGAGAGTTGACATTTGATAAGATGTCATGATCGAGGTCGTGGACCACTGACATGTTCGATTCTTGTATAGTTTGCACTTCTTGTAATGACTCGACCTCAGCATTACTTGCCTGCATTTTAGTAGACAATAGATTATTTGGTTTTTGTTTTTCTTTTTAGGAAAATATATTAGGGAAATGAGGAGCAAAAAGGGTGATTTGCGTCATGCAACCTTTAGAAATAGGCTATTTGCGCCCCTTGAGCCAAAAATAAGCATTTTACGGCCAAAAACAGGTGCCAGAAAACCCAACAGATCAAACATTCCAGGGGCAAGTTTGTCTTTTCAAATCTTTCCATCTAGACTTTTAAAGGGTGCATGATGCAAAAAACAATTAGGTATGAATTTTCATTTACCTGCACTTCATTGACATGCTTAAAAGTTGGCTCATCCATGGGCTTATCAAAAAAGAGAGGGACTGCATTTCCTTCAACAGGTGTAGTCGACATTAGCTTCTCACTTGATTCAACAACATAAACATCAGAATCAGAAATCGTAGATTGAGCATAGCTCTCTGAACTATCCATCGTCTCTTCTTTCTCAATTGAGTACTTTACAGTCAACTTCTCCTCTGCTAATTGGCCTAGATTTTCACCTTCAGAAGAATTAACCGAGGCATGGATATTATCATCAGCTTCCTGATCAACTATATTTTCCTCTACTGAAGTTTCAACAGTTGATTCTGAGGGAACAGACACATGTTCATTTACTGGATGAAGCATTGATGATGCAGACAACATATCCTTATCCATCTCTCGACTACTCCCTTCAGATTCTCTCTTGACAAAAATAGGTGGCAAAACCAGATCAGATTCTGCATCTAGAGGGCTAGAATCATATACAGGCTCCCCATGTGGGACATCATCAACCACTGCACTTGTAACTATCAGATTATTACTTTCCACAGAAGCTTCAGTTGAGATTCTAGGCTCTTCTGCATTGACTTCTCTTCTTTCCTCCAATATTATCGACCCTTCTTCATTCTCAATGAAGACCCTTTCACTCTCTTCTGACAAAGATGAAGAGCTTGAATCCCGACTGTATCTTTGTTCAATAGCTTCAGAATTTGAATGATTTCCAGTAGCCTGAACTTGGTTTCCCAATGACTCTTCTTCTTCTTCTTCTTCTGAAGATTGGCTTCCATGTCCCACATCGGGAACATGATCTCTCTCGGATATCAGCTTTGGTTCTTGTTGTACATTTTCTTTGATGACTTCTTCCTTTATCAGCTCAGGGTCCACCGATGAGCTCTCTTTAGTGACTCCTTTCATATTTGAAATTTCCTCAAGTTCTGGTCGATTATCTTCATCGACGATCTTTCTGTCTTCTGGATCCTCAACCGAGCCAATAGAGCTCACCTTGGAGTCACTAAGTTCACTAGATTGTCTCTGAAATGGTGAATAGCTAGTAGATTCATCTGAATCTATTCTTTCCGGAACAAAGAAGGGTCGATATTTCACATCTTGCCTATTGGGTGCAAAAACCGAGGGTCGAACATTAAAACTCTCGTGTCTCCTAAAAAACGTCTCCCTAGATGGCAATGTTGTAAAATCCTCATGAAGTTCGCCTCCCGCAAGATCAGGCTTCTCTTCGCTTGAGTCGTACGGTATATCAAAAGGGTTTCTCCTTTGTAATAATATCGAAGGAGCCGAACCTGGAATCGGAGGTAAACCCGAAGTATCATGAGGCATGTCAAACGGGTTTTGTCTACTCGTTGAAATGGGAGCAATATTGAATGGAAGATCAAAACTTTCTAAATCGATCAAGTTTCTTTCGGGCACCATGCTCATATTTTTCCTTGCTCTCCTCCGTAAAATCAAGTTCTCTAACCTTTGGTTCCTTTCAATCTCGGAACTCCCTAAATCCATGAGATTCTTTTGGTCCTCTTCCGTCCATGTAATAGCCGACTTTGTCTTATCTTCATTGTCATCTTCTGCCACTTCCAAGTCCTCATGATTTTCAATCTCGTTATCGGACTCATGACTACTAATACTAGATTTCAAAGACCGTTCGGATTCTACATCAGAGCCATTAGCGGACATATGAGCTGGTTGTGGAGCATCTTCATCTAAAAGTGGGTGAAGTTCATCAAGCATCGGCAATATATCAGCCATAGATGCATCAGGAGATGAACTCTCGGCCCCATCAGAACCCGAATCTAAATCATCTTCATCCTCTTCTTTTTGCTCTTGTTCCTCCCTTTCTTCCACTCGTTTCCATGGGGATCGAGGGGGAGAATCGAGTGAATCCACATTAACCCTTTCTGAATCAAAAGAATCGGCTTCTGATTTCTCATCATCCGAGCCAAGATTTTCATCATCCACTCTAGGAATCGAAGCATAATGAGAAATATTCTCCATAACTTCCCCATCACTCAGCATCTCTTCATTCCATTCACCTTTCTTCTTGTATTTCAAATCATTTAACATTTCACCATTCTCTAATTCAATTTCCCGCGATCTTTCCTCAATCAACGGAGCTATATCATCTTCATGAACATCAGACAAACTCGGTTGCTCATTTGAATGCTGTACTTCATCCCCTCTCTTCTCACTGAATCTATCAACATAAAAGCTCTCATTTTGCTCTAAAATGGTAGCATTTTCTGACACCCTTGTCTTAAGGGAGACAACCTCATGGGATGTTTTGTCTTCTATTTCAATCTCAGGTATGTTTGGTTGCCCGAAACTCAAAAGGGTTCCGAGCAAAACCGCGGTGCATATAAGGACAGGAGAGGCAGATACCAATATTGAAAAAAATAAAGGAAATGTTCTGTACATAAATATCAAGAAACAGAGCATACCCACAAGGAATGGATGATTGTAAACTGATCTATAAAACCCTCTGATTGTAAAGATCGCAACTTTCCTCATTTTAACTCCAATATTTAACAAATCAATACCCATTTCTTCAATTCTCACTCTGAAATCTGTCACATCATCAAAATCCAGAAAAATCCAAAATAATATTTGTCATTAGATCAAGGTATATCACTACGTACACAAGCAAAAGAATCAAAACCCAACTAAACCCATTAATCAAGAACCCACCTTTAAGATTTATGGAATGAGAATTTAAAGAAATTGGATAACGATTTAATCAGTACCTGAAAAACCCAAAACAAAAGAAGATGATAATTCCTTCCCTCTGTCAACCAAAAAAAGAAATAGGTAGGAGTTAACTATACCAGCTTATAACAGAGATCAATCTTCTGAAACAACAACAAAGTATGATATTGATTTCTTTACTTTACAGTTTACACTAACTTTCTTACAGCTGTTGATCTAGTATTATTTTGTGTCTGTACTATAACTGTATGGCGAAATTAAAGAGGTTTAGGGAATGGGGATTTCCCAGAGGCAGAGAAAGTAGAATGTGAAAAAAGGAAAAGTTGGATCTTTCCTTTTCTGACTGCTTTTTTTCGATTTACTTATTCAAATTAACTTCAGTTCTGTAATTAAAAACTTCGATAATGGTTATTATAAATCTGGTTCGTGGGATTATTAATTAATAATGATCGGACTGCTGGTGATTAAGGGATCAGATTAGATGCTGTGAGGTTGAGTACACATGATTAAACATTCAAAATATTTTAGTGTTGTGGGGAAGGAATGAGGGTGATCATTACTTTCTTGAATTAAGGGGCTTAATCTGATCTGCTTTTTCCCTTTAACTAAGATGGTTGGAAGCACAAGACAGGACCACTACTTTTAGTACATTAATTGTGTTTTGGACGTAACTTTAATACTATTAAAAAAGAAAATAGTTTTTGTTTGGTGTGATTAGTTATCTGTTCTTTGTTTGCATAATAATAATCTGTTATTTGTTTGCATTTGGTATGATTAGCCTGAGTGTCACTTTTAGAAATAAAGTGTGATGTGAATAACTGAAATATGGAGTGGAATTGTTATGTTTATTATTTTATTATTGAAAGAATTTTAAGGCTTCAAATAAAACCCAAGTGCAAACAAAAATAATACAGTATAATACAAATTTCATTAGGATTTTCAATTTTGAAATATTTAATGGGAAAAGTCGTGTTAAATATTATTAATAGTGGTATTTAAGGCTTCAACCAAAACCCATGTGCAAAAAGAAAATGCAATACGAATTCCATTGAATCTAATTAATACTGAAATATATAGTGGAAAAAGTTAGTGTTTAATAGGAGGCTTCAACCAAAACCTAACAAAAAGAACAAAGGGTCTATTTGGATGAGTTTTGATTCGGTTTTGCGGGTCTCGGTTTAAAAAAATGGTTTGAGTGGTTTCGATGAAACATTTGATACCTCATTTGGATGGGCTTTGACTGTTGAGTTTTGTGGTTTGAATAAGTTGAAACCCCACTTGGATTGAGTTTGAATGTTGGGGTTTAGGGGAAAAAATAGGTGGAAGGTGTCAAATCAATGTCTTTTTTAGTGAAATTTGGGGGGGAAAGTAGGTGGTAGATGTCAAATCAATGTTTTATAGGTTTGAAGAGTTTGAATGTGAGTTTCTGAATAGATTTTTATAGTTTGGCGAAAACTCATTTGAAAGGGTATTTGCTCGGTCTCGCGAAACCAACTAGACCGGGCCAAAACTCATCCACATACACCCAAAAGAATACACGTTCACTTTCATTGGGTCTACTTTAATACTCACTTCGTCATTTTTCTTCCTCCTATTTTTCAACTAAGATGTCCCAAAAACAACACTTATTCACACGAAATTATGAGGAATTGAAAGAGAAAAATATATAAGAGATAATAAATTGGTCACTCAATGGAACTCTCTAAAGAGATAAGAGCATATCATTGAACGAATCACTTAATTCATCACTCAATGTAGTCTACCAAAGAGTAAGAGAAGATGAAGCACTCGACTCTCAATAAATACACCAAAGAAATAAGAGAAGACAACTTAGAAAACATTAATTTTCACTACTAAATTTTATTATTAATTCTCAATTTCTATCTTCTTGAGTGCCTTAAGCTATAAAAGATAGTATATTTATTGCTTAATCAATGATTTGACATCATTAATTTTTTTTATAACTTCTATTATGGACATAGAGGTAACAATGCATAGAAGTTTCATCTTTGAACTCTTATTTAAAACTACTTTTAAAGTTAGATGGAGCAAAAGAGAGGGAATGAATGAAGGGAGTGTTTTGAGCTAATGTCAATAGTGTACCCATTGTGAAATACATGATGTTTAATTTATTTTCCTGTGATTTCTTAAAAAAAATACTTTACCTCTCATAGAATTTTTAAAAAAGCAATTTACCTTGTTTAGCCGAAAAGTGTAACTTACTTACCGAAAATGAGAATGGGTATAAAAAGTATTTTTATATCACATGAGGTAAACTGCCACATTTATCATAACACATGGGGTAAATTGTCACATTATCATAACACAGAGGGTAACTTGTCACATATAAAAATATCAGGGAGACAGTGTGAAACTTTTATTCGATTACAGGGGGTAAATTATTTTTCTTCAAATAACAAGAAGGTAAATTAATTGAACATTATGAATATCCAGGGGTAAATGCCATTAGCTCGACTGTTTATCTGTTGCACGACCTAAACCTGATTTCAGCGTGCACAAGATCCAACTTGGGTTTGACGACACACTCCCTCTGAAACACATATTAGAGTATTATATTTGGTTCGTCTCAAGCACTACCAGTGTGTTTTGCCAGTTCAAATGGTTGAAATTAAATTATATAATTTTAGCAGTTTTAACCAAAACAATGATATGTCGAACAAAAATATATCTATGCTTGTTGCTAATTTTGATATAAAAGATTTAGGAGAAGCTAGTACGATCACTGGAATTAACAGTATTAGATCTGAAAAGGGAACTCCTTTTAGACTAAAACCTCAAATCCGAAACTATATTGAAATTACATTTCTGCAATGTATTTATGCTTTTTTTAATTCTAAAAAAGTGCACGTACGTTGTACGTGTCTAGTTTTAATTTCATGGATATTTTTCGTAAAGTAGAGTAACATTAGCTTCTTCTTTCTTATGCCATAAAATATCATATATTTATGACTGATATTCAATTTATTTTTTATGAAATTATTTTTATTAATTATTATTGTTTTACCAAAAAAATGATGTCTTTAAATAGTTGTAATAAAATATAAAATGATAATTGATATAGTCAAGACATCTTATAGAATTTATTCTATAATGGTAGTTTTTATGTTAAGTTTATCCGTTATTCACCTACGATACATGTTTCATCCGTTTCTTCACAAATTTCACTCGAATTTTCTTCGATTTCACAAGCATTTTCCTTACTGTGGTTTCACCAACTTCACCAGTGTTCACCAATTTCACCCAAAGTTTCATAGATTCATAAGTTTCCACTGTTTAGTTTTTTTTACCGGTTAACATATTTTTTTAGCGATTTTTCCCCTTCGGTGATTACCTTTTTCATTGTTTTTCCATTTTTCTTCGATTTTTTTCCAATTTAAACTATTTTTCCACTGATTTCACCTTGTTTTTGTCGGTTAAAGTTTAACCCACTTTCACCTATTTCACTGATTTCACATGTTATTCACCTGAATTTTTCATTGTTTAAAATTGTTTTCACCGACTTTAAGCTTTTTTCTGATTTTAACCTTTTTCACTAATTTTATCTGTTCTCCGTTTTCGGTTTGCATCCGTTTCTTTAAAAATTTCACCCAAATTTTTACGATTCATATGTTCTCACTGTATAATTTTTTTTACCGGTTTATATTTTTTTTAGCGATTTTCCCCTTTTTATATCGGTTATAACATTTTTCATTGTTTTCCCATTTTTTGTCGATTTCTTTTGTTTTCCCATTTTTTGTCGATTTCTTTTGTTTTTATTCAGCCTTAAACCATTTTTTTACCGATTTCACCTCGTTTTTGTAGGTTAAACTTTTTTTTAACTGATTTCACTCGTTTTTATCATTTTAACAAGTTTTCACCTATTTCACATGTTTTTCTCTGATTTCACATGTTATTCACTTGAATTTTTCATTGATTAAATATATTTTTACCGACTTTACGCTTTTCTGACCGATTTTACCCCTTTTTCACCGGCTTTACCCGTTTTTACTGGATTTCATTCGTTTAATCATTTTTCTTACAAATTTCACTCGAATTAATTTTCATCGATTTCACATATTTTCACAAACTTTACATTTTTTAATCGATTTTACCCATTTTATCCATTTTCACAACTTTCACCTGAATTTTTATCGATTTCAAATGAATTTACGATTTCACATGCACTTTTTTTACCGATTCCACCCATTTTTTAACCAACTTCACCGGTGTTAACCAATTCACCCGGACTTTCATCGATTTTATATGTTTTCATTGATTTAATATATTTTTTTTACTGATTTCAACAATTTTCATCGATTGATCAACAGTTTTTTTTTTACAAATTTCACTCATTTTCACGAAACGAATTCCACGAAAGTTCGAGGTTATGCATGTCTTGATATTCTTTATATTTTGCTTCTCTAGCCAAATAAACATTAAATGCTTAGCTAAGTCATAAGCATTTTTGGTTCATTTATAGGTAATATGCGATTCTATTTTAACTTTTCATTTTTTAATTTTTTTTTCTTCTTCTGTATAGCATAATGATATTTAAGAGAATTTGATTTTAATATTTTTCTTTTAGAAGATTGCATTTGACTTATATTGTCCTAAATCTTTCAATAATACAAATAACATATTTTACTTAAAATATATTTTTGCTAAATTAAAATAATTTTACATGTATATTTTAGTAGCTATTTAAAATAACAGTATTTTTTTCTTATTGTTTTATTTTATTTTATGTGTTATATGAGATGAAAATTGAATTATAAAATTTGATGTAAAAGATAATTTCTAAATTTTAGGAGATTATGTAGGAGATAAAATATAATAAGATTCCATGTTTAATTGTACATTTACCATAATTAATATAAAAAGATTACATGTCTAATTATTCTTCTTCAACTATATTTACATATTTACCATTGAATTAAATATTACTTTACAACTCAAATAAGGGTATATTAGTCTTCACAAAAAACGAAAAAAACTTAAATTATTCACACTTTTATAATAAAGTATAGATTAGAAAAGTGCATGTTAGTTGTGCATGTCTAATTAGTTCTACTTGTATTTTTTTTTTAAATTAGAGTAAAATTAACTTTATTAT
The DNA here is from genome assembly GCA_034814905.1 of Penstemon davidsonii. Classification (NCBI taxonomy): domain Eukaryota; kingdom Viridiplantae; phylum Streptophyta; class Magnoliopsida; order Lamiales; family Plantaginaceae; genus Penstemon; species Penstemon davidsonii. Next base: position 29,009,804 of record JAYDYQ010002533.1, on the reverse strand, counting down.
GTCATAAAATAACACATGTTAATGAATGATTTTCAATTTATTGGACTATATAGAATTGAAATCTCTAGCTTAGTGTAAAGAAAGACAAAGTTGGGAAATATTGAATTCTCATTAATAATTAATGTGTTATGTTACAGAGACAACCTAAGAGTATTTATAGAAGAAAATAAAATATTCATAATTCAAATAGAACTTCAACACTCTTACTCAAGTTATGACTCTAATACTCATTATTTTAACACTCTCCCTCAAGCTAGAGCATACTAAGCTCTAAGCTTGCAACAAAAAAACTGAAACACAAAAAATAATAATAAAAAAAGTAATACTATTAACGATAATGAATTGACAACCGATGTAGCATTTGTTGACCATCAATGATGAACCAAGCGTGAATCCTCCAGATCCACACAAGACAATACCGACAACCAATCTTGAAGTCTAAACAAACACCGAACACCATGGTGACACTACCAATTCAAAACAAAAATGTATATTCATAAAAGCATCGATCACACTTCACTAAAAGACAAATTATGGCAGAGATAATACGCCATTGTAGAGAAAAATAGAAAGCAAGAAAACAAACTTGGAGAAGAATAGAAAATATAAATTTGTTTATTGAATGTAAAATAAAATTGTATGAAATTGTTGCAGGAAATTATAGATGGAGAAAAAGAAGATGAAAATCGAATCCAGGAGATGACTAATGAAGAATCTAGAAGAAAAAAACGCAGATCAAGAGCCTTAAATTGATCTGGAAACAGAATTTGAAAGAAAGGAAAAATCATAGATCAAAAGTGAATGAAAGAAGATCACATGTATGAACTTATGTGTTGATTATTGATGAACAAAAAAAATAAGTACGATAGATATTGGATGCAGAAAAAATAAATTGTTTAATGAAAAGAATGAAATGGAGACAAAGATTAACTTTGAGGCTGGCGGCAATGGACAAATCGGTACAAGAGACATAAGGTGTGATGGATGACGAGTGGTTTCTGAATGACAGCAGCGGAAAACAAAAAAAATTGAAGGCAACAAGAAAGAAGGACGCAACAGGAAAAAAATACTAAACTTTTAGCGAACTTCGGGGGCAGCGGCGGCTTATTAAGGGTGGAGCCGCCGCGACCAGGGTTTCACTTACTCTCAAATCCTAGACCAGTACTCGTTATGATATCATGTAAGGAAAGACAAAGTTGGGGAAATATTGAATTCTCATTAATAATCAATGTGTTATGCTATACAGACAATTAAAGAGTATTTAGAGAAGAAAATAAAACATTCATAATTCAAATAGAACTCCAACACTCCTACTCAGGCTATAACTCTAATACTCAATAATTTTAACACTTTGATCTTTTACATTGTTTGACAACAAAAATAATGAAATCCTACTTTTTGATCAAATGAATTGGGGTCCATTTTTAACTAGAATTTAAATTTTTTTCAGTTGTTGAAATGCATTTATTTACTTACCTAAGCTATTTTTCACCTATTTAATCCGTATTTTAACCAACTTTGGCGATTTCATTTATATTTATAAGTAATATTCTTTTTTACTGATTTACCCATTTTGTATGGTTATAACATATTTTTATTGTTTTCTCGTTTTTCATTAATTTCTTTTGTTTTTCTGGTTTAAATCATTTATCTTCCCATTTTATCCTGTTTTGGTCGGTAAGTGTCTTTTTTTTTTTACTGATTTTACCCGTTTTTATCAATTTACCCTATTTTCATCTATTTCACATACTTTTTCATTAATCTCACACGATAAATTTCACTTGAATATTCATTGATTTCACATGCATGTTTTTACCAATTTTACTTGTTTTTCACTGATTCACTGGTTCCATCCATTTTTTTCAAGAATTTCACCCAATTTTCCATCGATTTCTCATGTATTTATTGATTTCACGGGCACTACTTTGATCGATTTTACCCATTTTTCATCTTCACAAGGGTTCACCAATTTCACATGGATTTTCATCTTACTGATTTCATGCATTTTTACCAGTTTAACCTGTTTTCACCTAATTAACATGTTTTTCACTGATTTCATGTGTTTTTTCACCAATTACACTTGAATTTTAATTGATCTCACATGCATATTTTTACCGATTGTACCCGTTTTATTCTGATTTCATTGTCACATGTTTCATCCATTTTTTTCATGAACTTTACTCAAATTCATCGATTTCACATGTATTTACCAATTTCACGGGCATTTTTTGACCAATTCACCCATTTTTTCACCAACTTCACAAGTGTCCACTAATTTCACATGGATTTTCATCGAATTTACATGTTTTCACCTATTTTACCGATTGCACTGATTTTTATTTTTTACCGATTTCACTACTTTTCATCAATATCAACCATTTTTCACAAAAATAATTCCATGTAAACTCGAAGTTATGCATATCTTTATTGTCGGATACATTTTACTTCTCTAACCAAATAAAAACTATGTTTGTAGCTATGTCCTAATAATATATTATTCATTCATAGGTAATGTGCGATTCTATTTTTTTTTTTTTTTGGGCAGTGGAATGATATTTAAGTGACTTTGATATTAATTTTTTTAGAGGACTGTTAATGACTATATTGTACCAAATCTTTAAATGATACAAATAGCTTTTTTTCCTTAAAAACATATTGATGCTAAATAATTATTTTAAAATATTTATTTAATGAGCTATCGAAAATAACAATTATTTTTATTTATTTATTTATTTATGGTTCTCTTTTATGTGTTATAAGAGAAGAAATTGAAATTATAAAAGTTATGCAAGAGGTAATTTCTAAATTTTAGGATTTAATGTAGGAGATATATTTGATAAGACTCCTTGTCTAAAAATAACTCCTTGAACTTTTACATGTTTGTCATTAAAGTATCACTTTACAATTCAAATAAGGATATTTTAGTCCGCACAAAAAAAATTAAGAAAATTTTATGCTTTTATAATAGTAGAGATAGAGATAGAGAAGAGATAAAGATTATTTATATTTTCAAAATTTTGTAACTAAAATATATTTGAAATGTAATTCAAATCACTATTGTCCAAATCCAAACAAAATCTAAGCCCAAATCTATGTAAGAACTTATACTTATACGGATTAGGGCTGTCAGCGAATTGGACCAAATCTTACCTTCAGCGAATTGGACCAAATCTTACCTCGATTCTATTTTATTTATGTAGGTTCAAATTAGAAATGGCTACGGATCTTACTCGGGTCTTAAGATTTCGAGATCTTATTCGAATTTGGTTAAAATAAAAATATATTTGAATTCAATAAAATTTTAACTTACAAAACATTCATCAATATTTATTTTTACAACAAATTGGTTAATTATATTTTCACTTAACTTAGTTCACTTGTTCAAAATTTCTTCACAATTCACTAAACTTCTCCCTAGAATAGATTGACTGCCACACATTCTACCACTCACTTCAAATGATTTAAGGGATTGCATTTGAAAAAAAAATGGTACTAATATTATTACATTAATATTAATTCATATTGTTAGATAACTTCATAAAAATAAGATCATGAATGAATAACTCATGTATTGTTAAACTTATAATACTCATTATAGAAGTAAAACATTATGCAAAATATAACTATATTTTTATCCATTAATTCAGATCGTTAAAATATCAAATCAATCTAGATATTCCTTACACACATTTCAAATTATCAAATAAAAATCCCTAATAAATTAGATTGGACTACAACCGAGTTCTATTGAGTTCCAATTAAAATTCGCTTATTATGACTTTTTAGGTAGGAGCGCATAACTATTCTTTCTAACCAAAAAGTACAACCCTCCCATGACTTGTTCATTCTCTGATCAATTTTCATAAATTAAACTATTAATTAATTAATTAACCATCAATTTCTCCATCTCCATTTACACTAATTCTGTAAGCATATTTCTCTGTTTTAGTTTTCTGATCAAATCCATGAAATGTCCCTTTGGTTTTGAAGGCTTACAACTGGGACGGATCGATCACAACTCACACGAGCAGGTGCGTACACCTTTCTTTTTTTTTTTTTCCTGATGATAAATTGATTCATTTTGATCTATGCAGACTCACACAAATCACGAAATCTGCACGCGCAATTAATTAAATTTATAATCGTATTTATCTTTTGATGGCGAAGAAATGGCTATTCTGATTTCATGTTAGACGATCTAATATTTTAATTATTTTAACCCCTGAATTAGTATAGTTAAAACTAATTGAAGATGGAAAAATTGAAACTGAATCAACAATTATACGAATTCAACCCTAGTTATTTGGATGGAGCAGTATGATTTATGAAGGAAGTCTTTTGTTTTAAAAGGAATGCAATTGGACATTGAATATTTGAAGCCTCTTCTTTTGTCAAAAGTAGTCCTTCCAAAAAACGAAAAATGCAAAAGCAGTCTTTGTGTTTTACCTAATTAGCAATTAAAAAACTGTGTTATTTTTATTAGAAAAAAAATCTCACGTTTTAAGGTTCTATTTGAAAAGGGTTAATCGCAACCAAATATATAGATGGAACTACCCATTTGCAAATCACGAAGAATATTCCCAATTACTTAAGTGAAGCGCACTGCTGTTGGCATTGGCAGGAGTGTAACACAGGGGTTATTTTGCTAATAAAAAATAGCACATAATCTTTTTGCCAATTACGTCAAGCACATGGGTCTTTTTTGCATTTTAATCTTCCAAAACTTTTATCTCATGCTTGTTGGAATGCTACGCCTTATGATATACTGTCACATTATTAGCTTAAATTGTTTCCAAAAATTGAAAAGAGTAACAATCTTGAAACGGAAACATGTATGAGAATATCTATTGTTTCTAATGTGAATTGTGCATTGGTAATATGCAGTCTCCAAAGAGTTTAGCTGGCACTTATCCCTTAAAAAGAGAAAGGAAAATGTCATTCAAAAAATCACGAGCAAGTGGTTCGGAAAAGACTCTTTCACATGAGGAGGAGCAAGCAAAGGTTCTTATCTATATTTTGTATTTTAGATGATTTGTTCTTGCCATAAATACATTTGATTCTGGAGAATACTTGTTTTATCAATGAAATATTGGGGGATTTCAAGGTCCATTGTTATCTCGACTCATTTAACAACCAATCATCATGCCATCAAAATCTTGTCAGTGAAAAGGACATATGGAACCAAATGTGTTTGTTAGATTCTATTTGGTGTTGTATTATTACATGTAAATATAAACATGAAAATATTCTTATACCTATGCTCGAGGTTGCATCAAATAGGTAACTTGATCGCGGTTCTTTGAATACAGATCAATGAGGTCAGGAATTTGATTGGTCCTGTTGCAAGTAAATTTCCGATTGAATGTTCTGATGCATCAATACTAAGATTTCTAAAAGCAAGAAACTGGAATACAAAGAAAGCAACAAAGATGTTTAAAGAGTCTCTGAAGTGGCGTTTGGAGTACAAGCCAGAGAAGATCAAATGGGTATGACTGCTTACTTCTTACTTTTCCCTTCTCTAATTTAAATGAATTCTTGAATAACTTTAGCCTCAAAAACAGAGTATTGCTGACAAATAAGAGGTCAAACTGCAATAACATGTCATGTTTTTTAAGTGAATTATGTTTGCTCTAAGCTAGGACATATTTTTACATAATCTGAAAAATGGTGATGGTTAGGTTATTACCTCATGCTTTCTGCCTTTCTGAACTTGTAATAAATCAGATCAATTGTCTAATTGAGGTGCTATGGATGAAAAAGAAAGTACACATATGGTGTACCCTCGAGCAATGGCTAAAAAAGCCAATTTTTTGGGGGAAGCGGTCCATATGAACCGATGCCACAGCAATTGGATATGTGATCGTAAAATGAAATGTTTCCTTTGTTTCATATTTAACTATTATTATCTTGTTATGGGTATTCTTGTCACACTGTACATTTATATAAGAATAACGTTTTCATATCCAGTTATGTATCCTTATGTGCTCAAAACTTGATATTCGGATTTTATTTTGGTTGAATCAGGAAGAAGTTGCCCATGAAGCTGAGACAGGCAAACTTTACAGGGCCAACTATTTTGATAAACATGGAAGGACTGTGCTTGTTATGAGACCTGGATTCGAGGTAGAGTAAGCCCAAACTTTTGTTCTTGTTTTCTACTATATACTAACAATCTCTTGCATAGTAGTAGTTATAAATTATGATTTCTCATCTATAATACATGTGTGTCAGAATACAAACTCAGTAGAAGGACAAATCAAGTACTTAGTATATTGCATGGAAAATGCTGTATCAAGCGTAGACCAAGTTCAGGAGCAAATGGTATGGTTGATCGACTTTCAAGGGTGGAATATGGCTTGCATATCAATGAAGGTAACTCGAGAAACAGCTCGTGTATTACAGGATCGTTACCCTGAGAGACTTGGTGCTGCAATTCTCTACAATCCCCCTAAAGTCTTCGAGTCCTTCTGGTTGGTAAGTTCTCTTATATTCTTCCTCTAGGTCCTCTAAAAATTGTATTCTAGAGTGGTTAAATGCACTTTTAGTCCCGCATGACTGGACCCTTCTCAATGTCATGCACTTTACAATCCCAACTTTTTACAATGTTTTGTAGTTTTGGTCTCATCGCATTCTTCCCTTCCAATTTGGGACCAAAAATGCAAAATTGAGACTGCCCTTTTGGACCAGAAGCTGCCAAACCTAGATAGTTCTATGGGACCAAAAGTGCAAAACATTCTAAATGATTGGGCCTACTAGTTCACTTTTGTAAAGTGCGTACTAAAAGTGTAAAATAATTCAAAAGAAACTGGGACCAAAGTCCAATTTTATAAAGTGCGAGACCAAAAGCTCCTAGGATTTTTTCCTGTGGGACCAAAATTACAATTTTGTAACGGTTATGAAGTTATTCAAAATTTGAAATGCAGTTGGTGAAACCATTTCTTGATCATAAGACATACAAGAAAGTAAGGTTTGTATACTCGGACCAGCCTCAGAGTATGAAGATAATGGAATCACTATTCGACATGGAAAAACTGGAATCTGCTTTTGGTGGGAAAAGCACAGATAATTTCGATTATGAAGCTTATGCAAAACGCATGAAAGATGAAGAGAAACGAAAGAGTTCTGATGATGCATCTGCTTCTGACGAAATAAGCGTAGCTTCAGATTTATTGATATCTGATGTCGCCTCTGATATGTCGGATGAAGGTGATTCCTATGAAACAGGATCCGTGTTAGAAGCTCTTGCTGAAATTGAACTCGACTGCAAAAATAAAATCCCTGATGCAAAAGACTAAAGATGTATGTAAAATGGGATGCAGGATTTTAAGATCTTTGGCCAGCATATTAGATATGAATTTGACAAGTGAAAATTAAATAGATTTGGAATAAAAGAATTAATCTTAATGGATGAATTGTAGTTGATGATCAAAGATCAATAAGAGGCTACGCAGTACAAAGATGTCTAGTTGTTGCTTTCTTTAGATGATGATTAGCTTGCGTTGCGCACATGAATGATTCCTTTTAACGATCAAAGTAAATAATTGTTGAAGTAATTTAATTTTTCTTATAAAAAACATAGAAGCTTGTTAAATATTGAAAAGATATTGACTATTTGTGTTGATAATTTCTTAGATATGATTAATTTAGTCGTTTCAAAGAATATTACAAAAATATTTGACACAAAAAGATAATTTAACCAACTTTATATCCATTAAAGAAGTTCCATAAGAAAGAAGTACACAACTTCTCATTAACATAGGACAATACACATTTAAACATTACAATACAACAAATATAGGAAACCATTACTAAAAATCAAAGACATATAACAACGATATGATGAATAATTTGAACCTAGCACACAAATAATACAAGTAAAACTAAATATGTATATACTTTCACAATTCCGCAATGCAGTGTTATTAAGAGTATATATATATATATATATATATCTCGAAACAAGACCATATTTTCCAATTAACACACAATCAAACCGACACTAAAATGTGATAGATGATTTATTCGCGCGGCAGACGATTAAGCATGTCTTTCAAATGGAATCGCGATCAAGGGCACTAGCTTGCGAAGTGAAATCCCCATTTGCTCCCTCATATCAATACTATCCGGGGAAACATTACGAGGGAGTTCCCAATCAAAAGATTGTATCAACCTCGCCAAAGTAATACTAACCATTCTATCACCTAAAAACATACCCACACAAGATCTTCTACCAGAACCAAATGGAAGGAACTCAAAATTTTGCCCTTTTGAGTCGATTTTCGAATCAATAAACCTTTCAGGCTTGAACATAAGAGGCTCATCCCATAACTTAGGATCCCTATGGATTGCCCATGCATTCAAAATTACAGTTGTGTCCTTGGGTATAGAGTAGCCCATAAATTCAGTATCTTTCACTGCTTTTCTTGGAAGAAGAAGAGGAAGAGATGGATGTAGTCGCAAAATTTCTTTCACAACTGCTTGTAGATATGGTAATTTATTTAGGTCATTCTCCTCGACTTTTCTTGAACGTCCGATGACTTGATCAAGCTCGTTTTGAAGCTTTTTCAATGATTTTGGGTTGCGTATTAGCTCAGATATTCCCCAGTGAATTGTGCCGCTTGTAGTCTCAGTCCCACCAAAAAACATTTCCTGAAAAAGTTAATACAGTTAAAATTTTACATTTTCCACATAGAAATAGTGAACGAAAACAGACTCGTTGGATCAATTTGAGGGCTCTAAGGAAAACTTATAGGATATTCAATGTTACCTTCATGTTATTAGAATATTAACAAATAGATTAAATATTAATATTTTGAATTTTTTGGCGTATAATCTTTCTCTATAAATAAAATAACTAATTCACAAGCTTTAGTAAGTAAACATCAATATAAATTAATTTTATGATATTATAAAACTTTAGGATTTATTTTTTTTATTTCTATTTATTTTATCCTTTTTCTTAATAAGATCCAAGTTCCAATCTTCTAATCTTTATTTGCAATAAATTCAGTCATAAACATATTTTTGTTAATTAATTGTAATAGAGAAAAAATTATATGTAATCTACAAGGATTAATAGACTAAAATACACTTACTTTTATGAAATTTTGATTCCAGAAGTAATTCTTCCCAAAACGGAAATTATGTAATTAAATATGGATATGAAAGAAATTGGAAATGAATTACCAGAACAATAATAGTCACATTCTTCTCCGAAAGTTCATCAAGCGTTCCTTTTCCATCATCAATACGTTCCAACAATACATCCAAAAAATCCTTCGTCTCATTCACTTTCCCCGACAGCTTTTCCTGAACCCGTTCTTTCAAAAACCCCGAAACCATATTCAACAATTTTGTCAATGACTTCCCTGTATTACCCCTGATTCCCTGAGGATCAATCCATTTCAAGAACGGAAATGAATCCACCAAATTAGGCTTTCCACTCCACTCCATAAACCCTTTCATAGCTTCATAAAATTCATTTCCTTTTTCCGATTTCAAGTCCATAATGTCTCTTGACAGCATAAAATTGGCAATGAGATTAAAAGTCATTAGACATAAATACTTGTCCAATGCTATCTCCCCTGATTCTCCATTAACACGCGATGCCAATGAATCGTCTTTGATTCTTTGAATCATTACGTCGATGCAGTTTTGTCGTGCGGGAGCACTAGCATTGATTCTTTTGTGAAGGAAGAGTTCCGAAGAACAGAGCTTTCGGATCATGCGCCAATAGTCGTTGTAAGGAGCAAGGGACATCGATCCTTTGTTGTACCTGGGGGAGAAAATTGAAATATTTAATTAATTTTTTTATCCAAAAATATTTAAATATTATATTTATATTAATGTGTAATCTAGTATATATTTATATGTAGGTTTTTTATTTTTTTAGCAAAAGACTCCAAATCTAAACAACCAAAAAGCGGCTAGTAATACAAAATATACTGGGGGTGGGGGGGGGGGGGGGTGGGGGGGGGGGGGGGTGGGGGGGGGGGGGGGTGGGGGGGGGGGGGGGTGGGGGGGGGGGGGGGTGGGGGGGGGGGGGGGTGGGGGGGGGGGGGGGTGGGGGGGGGGGGGGGTGGGGGGGGGGGGGGGTGGGGGGGGGGGGGGGTGGGGGGGGGGGGGGGTGGGGGGGGGGGGGGGTGGGGGGGGGGGGGGGTGGGGGGGGGGGGGGGTGGGGGGGGGGGGGGGTGGGGGGGGGGGGGGGTGGGGGGGGGGGGGGGTGGGGGGGGGGGGGGGTGGGGGGGGGGGGGGGTGGGGGGGGGGGGGGGTGGGGGGGGGGGGGGGTGGGGGGGGGGGGGGGTGGGGGGGGGGGGGGGTGGGGGGGGGGGGGGGTGGGGGGGGGGGGGGGTGGGGGGGGGGGGGGGTGGGGGGGGGGGGGGGTGGGGGGGGGGGGGGGTGGGGGGGGGGGGGGGTGGGGGGGGGGGGGGGTGGGGGGGGGGGGGACAGAAAAATAGTATCAACTGCGTGCTAGGAAACAATCAAGAACTAAACGGTGAATCAGCCTTTCAACCAAGGGATTTTTCTTCGACACAATTGCCTTGTTTATCCCAGATCGAACACAAGCGACTTCAGTGCACAGTACTGCAGCCAGAGGTCATTAAACAACACCAATGTCCAAGGAAAAGTAGTTTTATGCCATGAGGGAGGTTCGACTACCACAATCGAAAAAGGGCAGGCGGTGAAAGATGTTGGTGGGGTAGCTATGATTCTGATCAACGTTCAACGGGAAGGGGGGCTTCAGCACATCAGCCGATGCTCATGTTCTTCCGGCTACACATCTTAACTATGAAGACGGTCAAAAAGTTTTAGCTTATGTGAACTCAACTTCTACTCCAACTGCAGCAATTTTGTTCAAAGGGACGATAATTGGTGACAAGAATTCTCCAATGGTAGCTTCATTTTCATCCCGTGGCCCCAGCAGGGCGAGCCCCGGAACCTTGAAACCTGATATATCGGCCCTGTGTAACATTCTTGCCGCATGGCCTAATTCAATCGAAAACAACACCAACACGAAAAACACGTTCAACATAATTTCTGGTACCTCAATGTCGTGTCCACACCTCAGTGGCGTGGCTGCATTGCTTAAAAGCTCGCATCCTAATTGGTCTCCGGCTGCAATAAAATCAGCAATCATGACCACTGCTGATGTTGTAAATCTCGAAAATCAACAGATACAAGACGAAAGGCATCAACCGGCTAATATTTTTGCTACGGGAGCAGGGCATGTGAATCCGGCTAGAGCGAATGAACCTGGACTTGTTTATGATATTGAACCTAAAGACTACGTACCCTACTTATGTGGATTGAACTACACGAATCGTGAGATGAGTTTAATTCTGCATCGTAGGGTGAATTGTTCGGCAGAATCGAGGATTCTCGAAGGGCAGCTAAACTATCCTTCTTTTTCGATCAGGTTCGGATTGTCTAATCAGATCACATTTGGAAGGACGATGACTAATGTTGGGGTGGCTAGTTCGAGTTACAATGTTGAGGTTGTTTCTCCACAAGGGATTGATGTGAGTGTTAATCCTCGGACCCTTAGTTTTTCGGAGTTGAATCAGAAGTTGTCATATGAAGTTACTTTTAGCAAATCATCAGTGAATGTTGCTGCTAATAGTACTTCTGTTTCTCAAGGATTTATTGTTTGGAAATCAGGTAAGAGTTCAGTTAGGAGTCCTATTGTTGTGGTTGGCAGATGAATAGGGTGTGTTTGGATTGGAGTCATGTTTGTTGCATAATTTTCTTGGATTTGTAATTTATGTTTTGACAATATTTGTTTAGGAGCTTTAGGCTGAAAACAATAATAATATCATTTTTTGCATCATAATTTATTTTTTTCTTAATATTTACTTCAGATTGATTTAGTATTTTATTTTCACTTTTCATCTATCAATTTGAATTATTCAATTTTCTTGGAGTTTTGTTGTTAGTCAAACGAACAAATATGTTCAATTTTCATCTATCAATCTGAATTATTCTTTGATATGTTGAATATCTGAATCCTATAAAACAAAATTCATAACAACTTCACTCAGATAGTCATTGTACATTCAAAGTACATTATACAATGCACTAATAAATAACATTATAGTTTGCACATATTATACAAATAGCTCACTCAATCTAATGTCAAAACAACATTTCACTCACCAAGACTCAGAAACTGCCCTCATGCAAATACAATAAACTCCCAAATAAGAATAAAAATCTCGCCAAACCTAAAAAAACTTCAAGAAATTTAATCAAAACTCATTCTTGAAGGAACCAACCATTTCCCCAGTCAAATAAAAACAACACAAACCCATATAAATGAACTAAATCCGGGCCTTTTCTTCCAATCTAGCATCCTTATTCTTTATCAGAATCACTTGAACTTGACTCAGAGCTAGAGCTCGAACTCGAGCTTGAGCTTCTAGAAACTTTACCTTTCCCTTTAGCAGATTTAGTTGCATGCAATTCTTTAGATTCTTCGACTTTATGGCCTGTCTTTTCCACAGAGGATTCAGCTTTGTCTCCCTCGACTTCTACAGACTGTTTCTCTGTGTTAACATCTAAAACGTGCTTTAAAGGCACACTAGTACCTTCCAAAAAATTGGGTTTTGAATCGTGCGATTCTGAAGAGGTTTCTTGTGTTTCTTCAATTGATCTAACTTCAAGAATTGGTGTCTCATGAGTCGAGTTTATAGCACTTGAAAGTGCGTCTACCGTTTCTTCGATCGCCAGCTCATCATGGGACAGCTCCACAACAGGAGGCTTTTCAATCTCCTTATCTCCAATTTGCTTAAATGCCATATCGATATCTTCAACTGTTCGAGCTTCAAGTTCAGGCATTTCCAAAGTGGTATCAATTTCAACTTGACCTCGATGAGATAGATCGGAGTTATTAGATTCCACGTCCTCTTCATGTATATCAATCTCCTCCCTTGAATCCTCTGAAATAATTCCGTGTTCTAATATTGTATTCAATTCCAAAGACGAGCTTTCTCCAACAGAATATTCGTGTTTCTCTAACTCGTTTGAGCCAGATTCCCGTTGTGGAATACTGAAGTCCCCAACACTATCTAATTCAGACAAAAGTCCTTCATCGATTTCCTTAATCTCACCCACCTCTTCAACTATTGTCTCCACATCAGCATGATAACTAGCTGCCTCAAAAGCACTGGACTGAATCGAATTAAAGTCGGGACTTGATGGAGAGTTGACATTTGATAAGATGTCATGATCGAGGTCGTGGACCACTGACATGTTCGATTCTTGTATAGTTTGCACTTCTTGTAATGACTCGGCCTCAGCATTACTTGCCTGCATTTTAGTAGACAATAGATTATTTGGTTTCCGTTTTTCTTTTTAGGAAAATATATTAGGGAAATGAGGAGCAAAAAGGGTGATTTGCGTCGTGCAACCCTTAGAAATAGGCTATCTGCACCCCTTGAGCCAAAAATAAGCATTTTACGGCCAAAAAAAGGTGCCAGAAAAACCAACAGATCAAACATTCCAGGGGCAAGTTTGTCTTTTCAAATCTTTCCATCTAGACTTTTAAAGGGGGCAAGATGCAAAAAACAATTAGGTATGAATTTTCATTTACCTGCACTTCATTGACATGCTTAAAAGTTGGCTCATCCATGGGCTTATAAAAAAAGAGAGGGACTGCATTTCCTTCAACAGGTGTAGTCGACATTAGCTTCTCACTTGATTCAACAACATAAACATCAGAATCTGAAATCGTAGATTGAGCATAGCTCTCTGAACTATCTATCGCCTCTTCTTTCTTGATTGAGCTCTTAACAGTCAACTTCTCCTCTGCTAATTGGCCTAGAATTTCACCTTCAGAAGAATTAACCGAGGCATGGATATTATCATCAGCTTCCTGATCAACTATATTTTCCTCTACTGAAGTTTCAACAGTTGATTCTGAGGGATCAGACACATGTTCATTTACTGGATAAAGCATTGATGATTCAGACAACATATCCTTATCCATCTCTCGACTACTCCCTTCAGATTCTCTCTTGACAAAAATAGGTGGCAAAACCAGATCAGATTCTGCATCTAGAGGGCTAGAATCATATACAGGCTCCCCATGTGGAACATCATCAACCACTGCACTTGTAACTATCAGATTATTACTTTCCACAGAAGCTTCAGTTGAGATTCTAGGCTCTTCTGCATTGACTTCTCTTCTTTCCTCCAATATTATCGACCCTTCTTCATTCTCAATGAAGACCCTTTCACTCTCTTCTGACAAAGATGAAGAGCTTGAATCCCGACTGTATCTTTGTTCAATAGCTTCAGAATTTGAATGATTTCCAGTAGCCTGAACTTGGTTTCCCAATGACTCTTCTTCTTCTTCTTCTGAAGATTGGCTTCCATGTCCCACATCGGGAACATGATCTCTCTCGGATATCAGCTTTGGTTCTTGTTGTACATTTTCTTTGATGACTTCTTCCTTTATCAGCTCAGGGTCCACCGATGAGCTCTCTTTAGTGACTCCTTTCATATTTGAAATTTCCTCAAGTTCTGGTCGATTATCTTCATCGACGATCTTTCTGTCTTCTGGATCCCCAACCGAGCCAATAGAGCTCACCTTGGAGTCACTAAGTTCACTTGATTGTCTCTGAAATGGTGAATAGCTAGTAGATTCATCTGAATCTATTCTTTCCGGAGCAAAGAAGGGTCGATATTTCACATCTTGCCTATGGGGTGCAAAAACCGAGGGTCGAACATTAAAACTCTCATGTCTCCTAAAAAACGTCTCCCTAGATGGCAATGTCGTAAAATCCTCATGAAGTTCGCCTCCCGCAAGATCAGGCTTCTCTTCGCTTGAGTCGTACGGTATATCAAAAGGGTTCCTCCTTTGTAATAAAATCGAAGGAGCCGAACCTGGAATCGGAGGTAAACCCGAAGTATCATGAGGCATGTCAAACGGGTTTTGTCTACTCGTTGAAATGGGAGCAATATTGAATGGAAGATCAAAACTTTCTAAATCGATCAAGTTTCTTTCGGGCACCATGCTCATATTTTTCCTTGCTCTCCTCCGTAAAATCAAGTTCTCTAACCTTTGGTTCCTTTCAATCTCGGAACTCCCTAAATCCATGAGATTCTTTTGGTCCTCTTCCGTCCATGTAATAGCCGACTTTGTCTTATCTTCATTGTCATCTTCTGCCACTTCCAAGTCCTCATGATTTTCAATCTCGTTATCGGACTCATGACTACTAATACTAGATTTCAAAGACCGTTCGGATTCTACATCAGAGCCATTAGCAGACATATGAGCTGGTTGTGGAGCATCTTCATCTAAAAGTGGGTGAAGTTCATCAAGCATTGGCAATATATCAGCCATAGATGCATCAGGAGATGAACTCTCGGCCCCATCAGAACCCGAATCTAAATCATCTTCATCCTCTTCTTTTAGCTCTTGTTCCTCCCTTTCTTCCACTCGTTTCCATGGGGATCGAGGGGGAGAATCGAGTGAATCCACATTCACCCTTTCTGAATCAAAGGAATCGGCTTCTGATTTCTCATCATCCGAGCCAAGATTTTCATCATCCACTCTAGGAATCGAAGCATAATGAGAAAGATTCTCCATAACTTCCCCATCACTCAGCATCTCTTCATTCCATTCACCTTTCTTCTTGTATTTCAAATCATTTAACATTTCACCATGCTCTAATTCAATTTCCCGCGATCTTTCCTCAATCAACGGAGCTATATCATCTTCATGAACATCAGACAAACTCGGTTGCTCATTTGAATCCTGTACTTCATCCCCTCTCTTCTCACTGAATCTGTCAACATAAAAGCTCTCTTTTTGCTCTAAAATGGTAGCATTTTCTGACACCCTTGTCTTGAGGGAGAAAACCTCATGGGATGTTTTGTCTTCTAGTTCAATCTCAGGTATGTTTGGTTGCCCGAAACTCAAAAGGGTTCCGAGCAAAACCGCGGTGCATATAAGGACAGGAGAGGCAGATACCAATATTGAAAAAAATAAAGGAAATGTTCTGTACATAAATATCAAGAAACAGAGCATACCCACAAGGAATGGATGATTGTAAACTGATCTATAAAACCCTCTGATTGTAAGATCGCAACTTTCCTCATTTTAACTCCAATATTTAACAATTCAATACCCATTTCTTCAATTCTCACTCTGAAATCTGTCACATCATCAAAATCCAGAAAAATCCAAAATAATATTTGTCATTAGATCAAGGTATCAAGGTATATCACTACGTACACAAGCAAAAGAATCAAAACCCCACTAAACACATTAATCAAGAACCCACCTTTGAGATTTATGGAATGAGAATTTAAAGAAATTGGATAACGATTTAATCAGTACCTGAAAAACCCAAAACAAAAGAAGATGATAATTCCTTCCCCTCTGTCAACCAAAAAAAAGAAATAGGTAGGAGTTAACTATTCCAGCTTATAACAGAGATCAATCTTCTGAAAACAACAACAAAGTATGAAATTGATTTTTGATTTCTTTACTTTACAGTTTACACTAACTTTTTTACAGCTGTTGATCTAGTATTATTTTGTGTCTGTACTATAACTGTATGGCGAAATTAAAGAGGTTTAGGGAATGGGGATTGCCCAGAAGCAGAGAAAGTAGAATGTGAAAAAAGGAAAAGTTGGATCTTTCCTTTTCTGACTGCTTTTTTTCAATTTATTTATTCAAATTTACTTGTGTTCTGTAATTAAGAACTTTTATATTCATCAAAAAAAAAAAAAAAAAAACTAAGAACTTTTATAGTGATTATTATAAATCTGGTTCGTGGGATTATTAACTAATAATGATCGGACTGCTGGTGATTGAGGGATCAGATTAGATGCTGTGAGGGTGAGTACACATGATTAAACATTCAAAATATTTTAGTGTTGTGGGGAAGGAATGAGGGTGATCATTACTTTGTTGAATTAAGGGGCTTAATCTGATCTGCTTTTTCCCTTTAACTAAGATGGTTGGAAGCACAAGACAGGACCACTACTTTTAGTACATTAATTGTGTTTTGGACGTAACTTTAATACTATTAAAAAAGAAAATAGTTTTTGTTTGGTGTGATTAGTTATCTGTTCTTTGTTTGCATAATAATAATCTGTTATTTGTTTGCATTTGGTATGATTAGCCTGCTGAGTGTCACTTTTAGAAATAAAGTGTGATGTGAATAACTGAAATATGGAGTGGAATTGTTATGTTTATTATTTTATTATTGAAAGAATTTTAAGGCTTCAAATAAAACCCAAGTGCAAACAAAACAAAACCCAAGTGCAAACAAAATAATACAATATAATACAAATTTCATTAGGATTTTCAATTTTGAAATAATGAATGGGAAAAGTTGTGTTTAATATTATTAATAGTGGTATTTAAGGCTTCAACCAAAACCCATGTGCAAAAAGAAAATGCAATACGAACTCCATTGGATCTAATTAATACTGAAATATATAGTGGAAAAAGTTAGTTTTTAATAGGAGGCCTCAACCAAAACCTAACAAAAAGAACAAAGGGTTTATTTGGATGAGTTTTGACTCGATTTTGCGGGTCTCGGTTTAAAAAAATGGTTTGAGTGGTTTCGAAGAAACCTTTGATACCTCATTTGGATGAGTTTTGGCTATTGAGTTTTGTGGTTTGAATAAGTTGAAACCCCACTTGGATTGAGTTTGGATGTTGGGGTTTGGGGTTTGGGGAAAAAATAGGTGGAAGGCGTCAAATCAATGTATTTTTTAGTGAAATTTGGGGGGGGGGGGGGGGGTGGGGAAGTAGGTGGTAGGTTTCAAATCAATGTTTTATAGGTTTGAAGAGTTTGAATGTGAGTTTCTGAATAGTTTTTTTATGGTTTTATGGGTTTGGCGAAAACTCATTTGAAAGGATATTGGCTCGGTCTCGCGAATCCAGTTAGACCGGGCCAAAACTCATCCACATACACCCAAAATAATACACGTTAACTTTCATCGAGTCTACTTTAATACTCACTTCGTCATTTTTCTTCCTCCTATTTTTCAACTAAGATGTCTCAAAAACAACACTTTCTTATTGACACGAAATTATGAGGAATTGAAAGAGAAAAATATATCAGAGATAATAAATTGGTCACTCAATGGAACTCTCTAAAAAGATAAGAGCATATCATTGAACGAATCACTTAATTCATCACTCAATGTAGTCTACCAAAGAGTAAGAGAAGATGAAGCACTCTTAAATACACCAAAGAAATAAGAGAAGACAACTTAGAAAACATTAATTTTCACTACAAAATTTTATTATTAATTCTCAATTTCTATCTTCTTGAGTGCCTTAAGCTATAAAAGATAGTATATTTATTGGTCAATCAATCATTTCACATCATTAATTTTTTTTTTTATAACTTTTATTATGGACTTAGATGTAACAATGCATAGAAGTTTCATTTCTGAACTCTTATTTAAAACTACTGTTAAAGTTAGATGGAGCAAAAGAAAGGGAATGAAGGGAGCTAATGTCAATTGGGTACCCATTGTGAAATACATTATGTTTAATTTATTTTCTTGTGATTTCTTAAAAAAAATACTTTACCTCTCATAAAAAATTTAAAAAAGCAATTTATCTTGTTTAGCCGAAGAGTGTAACTTACTTGCCGAAACTGAGAATGGGCATAAAAAGTATTTTTATATCACATGAGGTAAACTGCCACATTTATCATAACACATGGGGTAAATTGTCACATTACCATAACACAGAGGGTAACTTGTCACATATAATAATATCAGAGAGACAGTGTGAAACTTTTATTCGATTACAGGGGGTAAATTATTTTTCTTCAAATAACAAGAAGATAAATTAATTGAACATTATGAATATCCAGGGGTAAATGCCATTAGCTCGACTGTTTACCTGTTGCACGACCTAAACCTGATTTCAGTGTGCACAAGATCCAACTTGGGTTTGACGACACAGTCTCTCTGAAACACATATTAGAGTATTATATTTGGTTCGTCTCAAACACTACCAGTGTGTTTTGCCAGTTCATATGGTTGAAATTAAATTATATAATTATAGAAGTTTTAACCAAAACAATGATATGTCGAACAAAAATATATCTATGCTTGGTGCTAATTTTGATATAAAAAATTTAGGAGAAGCTAGTACAATTACTCGAATTAACAGTATTAGATCTGAAAAGGGAACTCCTTTTAGACTAAAACCTCAAATCCGAAACTATATTGAAATTACATTTCTGCAATGTATTTATGCTTTTTTAATACTAAAAAAGTGCACGTACGTTGTATGTGTCTAGTCTTAATTTCATGGGTATTTTTCGTAAAGTAGAGTAACATTAGCTTCTTCTTTCTTATGCCATAAAATATCATATATTTATGACTGATATTCAATTTATTTTTTATGAAATTATTTTTATTAATTATTATTGTTTTACCAAAAAAAAAAATGATAGCTTTAAATAATTGTAATAAAATATAAAATGATAATTGATATAGTCAAAACATCTTATAGAATTTATTCTATAATGGTAGTTTTCATGTTAAGTTTATCCGTTATTCACCGATGATACATGTTTCATCCGTTTCTTCACAAATTTCACTCGAATTTTCTCCGATTTCACAAGCATTTTTCTTACTGTGGTTTCACCAACTTCACCAGTGTTCACCACTTTAACCTAAAGTTTCATAGATTCATAAGTTTCCACTGTTTAGTTTTTTTTACCGGTTAACATATTTTTTTAGCGATCTTTCCCCTTTTTTTCATCGGTGATTACCTTTTTCATTGTTTTTCCATTTTTCTTCGATTTTTTTCCAATTTAAACTATTTTTCCACTGATTTCACCTTGTTTTTGTCGGTTAAAGTTTAACCCACTTTCACCTATTTCACTAATTTCACATGTTATTCACCTGAATTTTTTATTGATTAAAATTGTTTTCACCGGCTTTAAGCTTTTTTGACTGATTTTAACCTTTTTCACTAATTTTATCCATTCTCCGTTTTCGGTTTGCATCCGTTTCTTTACAAATTTTTACGATTCATATGTTCTCACTGTATAATTTTCTTTACCGGTTTATATTTTTTTTAGCGATTTATCCCTTTTTATATCGGTTATAACCTTTTTCATTGTTTTCTCATTTTTTGTCGATTTCTTTTGTTTTTATTCGGGCTTAAACCATTTTTTTACCGATTTCACCTTGTTTTTGTAGGTTAAACATTTTTTTAACTGATTTCACTCGTTTTTATCATTTTAACAAGTTTTCACCTATTTCACATATTTTTCTCTGATTTCACATGTTATTCACTTGAATTTTTCATTGATTAAATATGTTTTTACCGACTTTACGCTTTTCTGGCCGATTTACCCCTTTTTCACCGGCTTTACCCGTTTTTACTGGATTTCATTCGTTTCATCATTTTTCTGACAAATTTCACTCGAATTAATTTTCATCGATTTCACATATTTTCACAAACTTTACCTTTTTTTAACCGATTTTACCCATTTTTATCCATTTTTCACAAATTTCACTTGAGTTTTTATCGATTTCAAATGAATTTACGATTTCACATGCACTTTTTTTTACCGATTTCACCCATTTTTTAACCAACTTTACTAGTGTTAACCAATTCACCCGGACTTTCATTGATTTCATATGTTTTCATTGATTTAGTATTTTTTTTTTTTACTGATTTCAACAATTTTCATCGATTTCAACAGTTTTTTTGACAAATTTTACTCATTTTCATGAAATAAATTCCACGAAAGTTCGAGGTTATGCATGTCTTGATATTCTTTATATTTTGCTTCTCTAGCCAAATAAACATTAAATGCTTAGCTAAGTCATAAGCATTTTAGTGTAAAGAAAGACAAAGTTGGGAAATATTGAATTCTCATTAATAATTAATGTGTTATGTTACAGAGACAACCTAAGAGTATTTATAAAAGAAAATAAAATATTCATAATTCAAATAGAACTTCAACACTCCTACTCAAGCTATGACTCTAATACTCATTATTTTAGCACTCTCCCTCAAGTTAGAGCGACTGCGTATTAAGCTCTAAGCTTGCAAAAGAAAATCTGAAACACAAAAAATAATAATAAAAAAAGTAATACTATTAACGATAACGAACTGACGACCGATGTAGCATTTGTTGACCATCAATAAAGATGAACCAAGCTTGAATCCTCCAGATCCACACAAAACAATACCGACAATCAATCTTGAAGTCTAAACAAACGCCGAACACCATGGTGACACTACCAATTCAAAACAAAAATGTGTACTCATAAAAGCGTTGATCACACTTCACTAAAAGATAAATTATGGCAGAGATAATACGCCCTTGTAGAGAAAAATAGAAAGCAAGAAAACAAACTTGGAGAAGAATAGAAAATATAAATCTGTTTATTGAATGTAAAATAAAATTGTATGAAATTGTTGCAGGAAATTACAGATGGAGAAAAAGAAGATGAAAATCGAATCCAGGAGATGACTAATAAAGAATCTAGAGAAAAAAACGCAGATCAAAAGCCTTAAATTGATCTGGAAATAGAAATTGAAAGAAAGGAAAACTCATAGATCAAAAGTGAATGAAAGAAGATCACATGTATGAATTTATGTGTTGATTATTGAACATATGAAAATATTTGATGAATGAAGAACACATGTATGAACTTCTGTGTTGATTATTGATGAACAAAGAAAATAAGTACGATAGATATTGGATGCAGAAAAAATAAATTGTTTATTGAAAAGAATGAAATGGAGACAAATATTAACTTTGGGGCTGGCGGCAATGGACAAATCGGTACAAAAGACATAAGGTGTGATGGATGACAAGTGGTTTCTAAATGACAGCAGCGGAAAACAAAAAAAAATTGAAGGCAACAAGAAAGAAGGACCCAACAGAAAAAAATACTAACCTTTTAGACAACTTCGGGGGCAGCGGCGGCTTATTAAGGGTGGAGCCGCCGCGACCAGGGTTTCACTTACTCTCAAATCCTAGATCAGTACTCGTTATGATATCATGTAAGGAAAGACAAAGTTGGGGAAATATTGAATCTCATTAATAATCAATGTGTTATGCTATACAGACAACTAAAGAGTATTTAGAGAAGAAAATAAAACATTCATAATTCAAATAGAACTCCAACACTCCTACTCAGGCTATGACTCTAATACTCAATAATTTTAACACTTTAATCTTTTACATTGTTTGACATAAAAAATAATGAAATCCTACTTTTTGATCAAATGAATTGGGGTCCATTTTTAACTAGAATTTAAATTTTTTCACTTGTTGAAATGCATTTATTTACTTACCTAAGCTATTTTTCACCTATTTAATCCGTATTTTCACCAGATTAACCAACTTTGGCGATTTCATTTATATTTATAAGTAATATTCTTTTTTACTGATTTACCTATTTTGTATGGTTATAACATATTTTTATTGTTTTCTCGTTTTCATTAATTTCTTTTGTTTTTCTAGTTTAAACCATTTATCTTCCGATTTTATCCTGTTTTGGTCGGTAAATGTCTTTTTTTTGTTTTTACTGATTTTACCTGTTTTTTATCAATTTCCCCTATTTTCATCTATTTCACATATTTTTTCATTAATCTCACACGATAAATTTCACTTGAATACTCATTGATTTCACATGCATGTTTTTACCAATTTTACTTGTTTTTCACTGATTCACTGGTTCCATCCATTTTTTCAAGAATTTCACCCAAATTTCCATCGATTTCTCATGTATTTATTGATTTCACGGGCACTACTTGATCGATTTTACCCATTTTTTCATCTTCACAAGGGTTCACCCATTTCACATGTATTTTCATCTTACTGATATCATGCATTTTTACCAGTTTAACATGTTTTCACCTAATTAACATGTTTTTCACTAATTTCATGTGTTTTTTCACCAATTACACTTGAATTTTAATTGATCTCACATGCATATTTTTACCGATTGTACCCGTTTTATTCTGATTTCATTGTCACATGTTTCATCCATTTTTTTTTCATGAACTTTACTCAAGTTCATCGATTTCACATGTATTTACCAATTTCATGGGCAATTTTTGACCGATTCACCCATTTTTTCACCAACTTCACAAGTGTCCACTAATTTCACATGGATTTTCATCGAATTTACATGTTTTCACCTATTTTACCGATTGCACTAATTTTTATTTTTTACCGATTTCACTACTTTTCATCAATATCAACCATTTTTCACAAAAATAATTCCATGAAAACTCGAAGTTATGCATATCTTTATTGTTGGATACATTTTGCTTCTCTAACCAAATAAAAACTTGTTTATAGCTATGTCCTAATAATATATTATTCATTCATATGTAATGTGCGATTCTATTTTTTTTTTTTTTTGGCAGTGGAATGATATTTAAGTGACTTTGATATTAATTTTTTTAGAGGACTGTTAATGACTATATTGTACCAAATCTTTAAATGATACAAATAGCTTTTTTTCCTTAAAAACATATTGATGCTAAATAATTATTTTAAAATATTTATTTAATGAGCTATTGAAAATAGCAATGATTTTTATTTATTTATTTATGGTTCTCTTTTATGTGTTATAAGAGAAGAAAATTGAAATTATAAAAGTTATGCAAGAGGTAATTTCTAAATTTTAGGATTTAATGTAGGAAATATATTTGATAAGATCATTGTCTAAAAATAACTCCTTGAACTTTTACATGTTTGCCATTAAATTAAGTATCACTTTACAATTCAAATAAAGATATTTTAGTCCGCACAAAAAAAATTAAGAAAATTTCATGCTTTTATAATAGTAGAGATAGAGATAGAGAAGAGATAAAGATTATTTATATTTTCAAAATTTTGTAACTAAAATATATTTGAAATGTAATTCAAATCACTATTGTCCAAATCCAAACAAAATCTAAGCCCAAATCTATGTAAGAACTTATACGGATTAGGGTTGTCAGCGAATTGGACCAAATCTTACCCCGATTCTATTTTGTTTATGTAGGTTCAAATTAGAAATGGCTACGGATCTTACTCGGGTCTTAAGATTTCGAGATCTTATTCGAATTTGGTTAAAATAAAAATATATTTGAATTCAATAAAATTTTAACTTACAAAACATTCATCAATATTGTTTTGTACAACAAATTTGTTAATTATATTTTCACTTAACTTAGTTTACGTGTTCAAAATTTCTTCATGATTCACTAAACTTCTCCCTATAAAAGATTGACTGCCACACATTCTACCACTCAGTTCAAATGATTTAAGGGATTGCATTTGAAAAAAAAAATGGTACTAATATTATTACATTAATATTAATTCATATTGTTAGATAACTTCATAAAAATAAGATCATGAATGAATAACTCATGTATTGTTAAACTTATAATATTCAGGGTAAATATCACTTTTGGTCCCTCTTATCATTAACTTTTTACAGAGTGGTCCCTCTTATGTTTTTTTTCCCGCTTTAGTCCCTACTATGAATTATTTATTTCACTTTAATCCCTACTATGAATTATGTGTTTCACTTTAGTCCTTATCAGGTGGTTCCGATAACACGTGACATGTATATGAATATTTTTTAGGGCATTTTCGTCCGTTCACTATTGAGACTATTTGAGATATTGTTTAATTGGTGAGCAATTTTGGTGTTTGAAGAAGATTTTAGGAGAAAACTTTAGTTTGGAACGAAATGGATGATTAAGTTAGATTGGAATGAAAGCCTAGTTTGGAAGAGATTAAATATTTTTTTTAAATTAGAAAGACGAAAATATCCATGTTAGTTTATTTGAAATGACGAAATTGCCCTCATGTGCATATCATATGTTACCGGAACCGCCTTGGATCACTTGAAAGGGACTAAACTGAGACAAATAATTCATAGTAGGGACTAAAGTGGGAAAAAAAACATAAGAGGGACCACTCTGTAAAAAATTAATGATAAGAGGGACCAAAAGTGGTGTTTACCCTAATATTCATTATAGAAGTAAAACATTATGCAAAATATAACTATTTTTTTATCCATTAATTCAGGTCGTTAAAATATCAAATCAATCTATATATTCGCTACACACATTTTAAATTATCAAATAAAAATCCCTAATAAATTAGATTGGATTACAACCGAGTTCTAACGAGTTCCAATTAAAATTCGCTTATTATGACTTGGGAGCTTCTATTTTAACTCTCCCATGGTGTGAGTCATGAGCGGCTGCCACTTGGACAGAGTACATCCCTCATAATTTGGTGTACAAACCCACCTAATTTGAAAAAAAAATATTTAAAGACAAAAATAGCCTTTTAGTGAAAAAAAAACAGGGAAAATAATCTGTTAGTCTACCCCTTCCCCAACACCCCACAACCACCCACTCCGTAACCCCATCACCGCCACTTCAATATTTGGGCAAATACCGAATGGAATCACTTCGTGGAGCTGAATATTCTCAGTTGGTTGTGTTGATTTAACGTTTCATCTGTTAATTGTTGCGAATTTGAGTTTACGATCCCCAATCTGAAGTTCGCGATTTCAGTTGATTCTTGCTGAAATCGGAGTTAAGAGTGGGAGAGAGACTTTGGATTATAATTTTTTTAATTTCTTAATTAACTTATGTGAAAAGGTTAACTTAATTTTAATTAATTTGGGTAGTAGATCTATTTGTGTACTGTTATGGATTTTGCCAAAGCAATGGTAGAATTTGCCATGATTTAGGTTTGGTGATTGGTGGTGGTGGTGGAGGGGGAGGACAGTGGTGGCGTTAGTGGAAGAGTTTTGGTGAAGAAGATGGTAAATTTTAATTTTTTTTTTTTGGAAAATTCTTTTTTTTTATTTAATTTCATAAATTTTAACTCATTTTTAGAAAATAGGTAATGATATTAAAACTTAATGATGTGCAATCCTTGTAAAAAAAATACTTAAATTATAAAGAAAAAGCATCTTTTTAAATTAAATATATTTAATTTAATTTTATATATATAATACAAAAAAAATTTATTATTATTAATGTTCTTATGTTTGGTTTGAGAAATAATTTAAAACATTTATATATTTTTTTGTAAGTATCACAATTTATTTCAAGTTTGATCAAGATACATCTCCAACGGGAGAGTATATTTTGATTACTAGATGAATTAGAATTAACTTTTTAAGTGGGC
The DNA here is from genome assembly GCA_034814905.1 of Penstemon davidsonii. Taxonomy (NCBI): domain Eukaryota; kingdom Viridiplantae; phylum Streptophyta; class Magnoliopsida; order Lamiales; family Plantaginaceae; genus Penstemon; species Penstemon davidsonii. The sequence goes on along the minus strand of JAYDYQ010002533.1, from coordinate 28,983,642 downwards.
ATTTCAAATTTAACGACTTTAGACAAATTAAATAATTTATTTAAATTGAACGACTATAATAAAGTTATAACTGATATATTAAAATTTAATTGAACATAATTATAAAATATATATTTATTAAAGATATACAATAGTTATATATAAAAAATACATAAACTAAATTGTTTAATATTTTCTTTATTTGATGTTGTGGCTTTATTAATTAAATAATTATCGATTTCGGTTACCATTAACCTATACTTTCAAATTACAAAGAACTTAGTGTTACATAACCATCTGATAGACAATTTGATCGAACTAGTGATCGAATCATATTATTGTTTTTTAAATTATCGATATAATTTCAAATTACGGAGGACTTAGTGTTACATAACTATCTAGTTGAAAATTTGATCGAATATAATAACCGAATAATTAATTTTTTCAAAAAATATGGATATAAATTACGGAGGACTTAGTTCCGTAACCATCTAGTAGACAATTTGATCGAAATAATGGCCGAATCAACAATTTTTTTAAAATTATCGATATATTTTCAAATTACGGAGGACTTAGTGTTACATAACCATCTAATAGACAATAATGACTGAATCATCAATTCTTTTTAAAATTATTGATATATTTTTAAATTACAGAGGACTTAGTGTTACATAAGCTAAGTGATCATGAGTTGAGTGATTATTAGATAGTTATGTAATACTAAGTCCTCCATAATTTTAAAATATATCGATAATTTAAAAATAAATGATGATTTGGTCATTATTTCGATCAAATTGTCTATTAGATGATTATGTAATACTAAGTCCTCCGTAATTTGAAAGTATATCGATAATATTTGAAAAAAATTATGATTCGATCATTATTTCGATCAAATTTTCTGTTATATGGTTATTTAACACTAAGTCCTCCGTAATTTGAAAATATATCGATAATTTAAAAAACAAATTATTTCTATTAAATTGTCTATTAGATGGTTAAATCCTTCGTAATTTGAAAATATATCGATAATTTTAAAAAAATTGATGATTCGGTCATTATTTCGATCAAACTGTCTATTAGATGGTTATGTAACACTAAGTCCTCCGTAGTTTTAAAATATATCGATAATTTTAAAAAATTGATGATTTGGTCATTATTTCGATCAAATTGTCTATTAGATGATTATGTAACACTAAGTCCTCCGTAATTTGAAAATATATCGATAATTTTTGAAAAAATTGAAGATTCGGTTATTATTTCGATTAAATTTTCTATTAGATGGTTATTTAACACTAAGTCCTCCGTAATTTGAAAATATATCGATAATTTAAAAAATAATTTGATGATTCTGTCATTATTTCGATTAAATTGTCTATTAGATAATTATGTAACGCTAAGTCCTTCGTAATTTGAAAATATATCGATATTTTTAAAAAAAATTGATGATTCGGTCATTATTTCGATCAAATTGTCTATTAGATGGTTATGTAACACTAAGTCCTCCGTAATTTGAAAATATGTCGATATTTTAAAAAAAATTGATGATTCGGTAATTATTTCGATCAAATTGTTTATTAGATGGTTATGTAACACTAAGTCCTCCGTAATTTGAAAATATATCGATAATTTTAAAAAAAATTGATGATTCGTAAATTATTTCGATCAAATTGTCTATTAGATGGTTATGTAACACCATGTCCTCCGTAATTTTAAAATATAACGATAATTTTAAAAAAATGATTCGGTCATTATTTCGATCAAATTGTCTATTATATGGTTATGTAACTCTAAGTCCTCCATAATTTTAAAATATATCGATAATTTTTAAAAAATTGATGAATTGATCATTATTTCGATCAAATTGTCTATTAGATGGTTATGTAACACTAAGTCCTCCGTAATTTGAAAATATATCGATAATTTTTTAAAAAATTGATGATTCGATCATTATGTCGATCAAATTTTCTATTAGATGGTTATTTAACACTAAGTCCTTCGTAATTTGAAAATATATCGATAATTTAAAAAAAAATGATGATTCGATCAATATTTCGATTAAATTGTCTATTAGATGGTTGACTCCTTTCGAAATCAATATTGTTAACCACATAGTAGTGTAAAATTAGGTTAATCGTAACGAAAATCAACCATTGACTCGATTAATTGACTGAAGTCAATATTATTTATCTTAGGGTAATGTATAATTATAATAATCGTAACCGAAATTGATGATTGTTTTGATTAATAAAGTCGCAACATCAAATAAAGGAAATATTAAACATTTTTTATATCAACTCAAATTGAATTAAATTCAAATTACCTTTTTTTCTTTAATATAAACATGTGCAATTTGCTAATTTTATTCTTAAGTATACAGTGTTGGGTTAATACATGTAGCTCAAATATCAAGCATCTATTACTTGTTTAACTTTACAAATATACAAAAATATAAATAATAAATATAATATACTTTTGTATGAAATTAGATAAGGTGGGCAATATTATTATTATTATTTTTAATTATAAAAGTGAAGAAACAAATATGAAGGGATAAATAATTCCACCATTTGGGGAATATATTTTTTTCTTGCAATTTTTGGAACATAAAAAACAGAGGTTGATGCATCTGGTGAAGGCGAACTGGTTTGCTGGTAAAGGCGTGAAGAAGGCAGTGTGTGAAGAAGCCAGAACATTGATTTTTTTTTTTGTAGGGTTTTTATTAGAAATTTAATTGGATTTAACGCATTAAAAAAAATTGAAAAACTTTAATTGGACCCAAAAAAAAAAATATTGGGCATGGTTAATGGCTTCACGATGTATGAAGAAGAGGTTTTGGGCGCTTTGATTAATTGGTTATTGGGCGTAAAACTTGGGTTAAGAAAATAAGGAATTTTTCAAAAAGAAAAAAGAAAGAAAATATACCAACTTCTTCGCATGAACCTCGGCGGCGCGGTGAAAGCTTGCCACCGTTCGCGACCAGAACTGCAAGGGAGGGGGGCTGGGGTAGGTTTGGGAAGGAGATTGGGGGAGAATTTTGGAAGAGAAAATGGGAGGGATATTTTGGTAATTATGATTTTTAATCTTTTATGAAAGGATAAAAATGTACTTTTGCTGTGTACAACTTGAAATTTAACAAATTTAAAGGGTTCAGACACTTAATTGTGGTGTCATACACGATGGACATGATCCAATGGTGAGCATGCATCTTCATTTACATCCAAAGGCCACCATTCTTTTCCTATTTTGACTCCTGAACACTGTGAGAGTTAAAATAGAATTCCCCTTATGACTTTTAAGGTAGGAGCGCATAACTATTCTTTCTAACAAAAAGGACAACCCTCCCATGACTTCTTCATTCTCTGATCAATTTTCATAAATTAAACTATTAATTAATTAATTAATTATCAATTTCTCCATCTCCATTTACACTAATCCTGTAAGCATATTTCTCTTTTTTAGTTTTCTGATCAAATCCATGTAAGGTCCCTTTGGTTTTGAAGGCTTACAACTGGGACGGATCGATCACAACTCACACGAGCAGGTGCGTACACCTTTTTTTTTTTTTTTATTTCTGATGATAAATTGATTCATTTTGATTTATGCAGACTCACACAAATCACGAAATCTGCACGCTCAATTAATTAAATTTATAATCGTATTTATCTTTTGATGGCGCAGAAATGGCTATTCTGTTTTCATGTTAGACGATCTAATATTTTAATTATTTTAACCCCTGAATTAGTATAGTTAAAATAAATGGAAGATGGAAAAATTGGAACTGAATCAACAATATTATGCGAATTCAACCCTAGTTATTTGGATGGAGCAGTATGATTTATGAAGGAGGTCTTTTGTTTTAAAAGGAATGTAATTGGACATTGAATATTTGAAGCTTCTTCTTTTGTCAAAGTAGTCCTTCCAAAAAACGAAAAATGCTAAAGCAGTCTTTGTATTTTACCTAATTAGCAATTAAAAAACTGTGTTATTTTTATTAGGAATAAATCCTCATGTTTTAAGGTTCTATTTGAAAAGGGTTAATCGCAACCAAATATATAGATGGAACTACCCATTTGCAAATCATGAAGAATATTCCCAATTACTTAAGTGAAGCACACTGCTGTTGGCATTGGCAGGAGTGTAACAGAGGGGTTATTTTGCTAATAAAAAATAGCACATAATCTTTTTGCTAATTACGTCAAGCGCATGGGTCTTTTTTGCATTTTACTCTTCTAAAACTTTTATGTCATGCTTGTTGGAATGCTACGCCTTATGATATACTGTCACATTATTAGCTTAAATTGTTTCCAAAAATTGAAAAGAGTAACAATCTTGAAACGGAAACATGTATGAGAATATCTATTGTTTCTAATGTGAATTGTGCATTGGTAATATGCAGTCTCCAAAGAGTTTAGCTGGCACTTATCCCTTAAAAAGGGAAAGGAAAATGTCATTCAAAAAATCACGAGCAAGTGGTTCGGAAAAGACTCTTTCACATGAGGAGGAGCAAGCAAAGGTTCTTATCTATATTTTGTATTTTAGATGATTTGTTCTTGCCATAAATACATTTGATTCTGGAGAATACTTGTTTTATCAATGAAATATTGGGGGATTTCAAGGTCCATTGTTATCTTGACTCATTTAACAACCAATCATCATGCCATCAAAATCTTGTCAGTGAAAAGGACATATGGAACCAAATATGTTTGTTAGATTCTATTTGGTGTTGTATTATTACATGTAAATATAAACATGAAATATTCTTACACCTATGCTCGAGGTTGCATCAAATAGATAACTTGATCGCGGTTCTTTGAGTACAGATCAATGAGGTCAGGAATTTGATTGGTCCTGTTGCAAGTAAATTTCCGATTGAATGTTCTGATGCATCAATACTAAGATTTCTAAAAGCAAGAAACTGGAATACAAAGAAAGCAACAAAGATGTTTAAAGAGTCTCTGAAGTGGCGTTTGGAGTACAAGCCAGAGAAGATCAAATGGGTATGACTGCTTACTTCTTACTTTTCCCTTCTCTAATTTAAATGAATTCTTGAATAACTTTAGCCTCAAAAACAGAGTATTGCTGACAAATAAGAGGTCAAACTGCAATAACATGTCATGTTTTTTAAGTGAATTATGTTTGCTCTAAGCTAGGACATATTTTTACATAATCTGAAAAATGGTGATGGTTAGGTTATTACCTCATGCTTTCTGCCTTTCTGAACTTGTAATAAATCAGATCAATTGTCTAATTGAGGTGCTATGGATGAAAAAGAAAGTACACATATGGTGTACCCTCGAGCAATGGCTAAAAAAGCCAATTTTTTGGGGGAAGCGGTCCATATGAACCGATGCCACAGCAATTGGATATGTGATCGTAAAATGAAATGTTTCCTTTGTTTCATATTTAACTATTATTATCTTGTTATGGGTATTCTTGTCACACTGTACATTTATATAAGAATAACGTTTTCATATCCAGTTATGTATCCTTATGTGCTCAAAACTTGATATTCGGATTTTATTTTGGTTGAATCAGGAAGAAGTTGCCCATGAAGCTGAGACAGGCAAACTTTACAGGGCCAACTATTTTGATAAACATGGAAGGACTGTGCTTGTTATGAGACCTGGATTCGAGGTAGAGTAAGCCCAAACTTTTGTTCTTGTTTTCTACTATATACTAACAATCTCTTGCATAGTAGTAGTTATAAATTATGATTTCTCATCTATAATACATGTGTGTCAGAATACAAACTCAGTAGAAGGACAAATCAAGTACTTAGTATATTGCATGGAAAATGCTGTATCAAGCCTAGACCAAGTTCAGGAGCAAATGGTATGGTTGATCGACTTTCAAGGGTGGAATATGGCTTGCATATCAATGAAGGTAACTCGAGAAACAGCTCGTGTATTACAGGATCGTTACCCTGAGAGACTTGGTGCTGCAATTCTCTACAATCCCCCTAAAGTCTTCGAGTCCTTCTGGTTGGTAAGTTCTCTTATATTCTTCCTCTAGGTCCTCTAAAAATTGTATTCTAGAGTGGTTAAATGCACTTTTAGTCCCGCATGACTGGACCCTTCTCAATGTCATGCACTTTACAATCCCAACTTTTTACAATGTTTTGTAGTTTTGGTCTCATCGCATTCTTCCCTTCCAATTTGGTGCCAAAAATGCAAAATTGAGACTGCCCTTTTGGACCAAAAGCTGCCAAACCTAGATAGTTCTATGGGACCAAAAGTGCAAAACATTCTAAATGATTGGGCCTACTAGATCACTTTTGTAAAGTGCGTACTAAAAGTGTAAAATAATTCAAAAGAAACTGGAGAGAATTGCATTTTTGGTACAGAGCTATAGGTCAATTCCCACTTTTGGTACATAGCTTTATGTGTCCAACACATTTGGTACAGAGCTTTAACAAATTATGACACATTTGGTACAACCGTTAAAAATTGCCGTTAGGGGTGACGTGGCAGTTAAGTCTAATTGCAAAGTTGATGCCATTACTTATGTTGACTGATAATTTTACCCCATAACATTTCAGGTTACCAAAAAAGCCCCACATCTCAAAATTTAGTGACGATTTTAGTCCACATTGTTGCCAAATTTCAAAATTGACTCGAACAAGACCACGTGCGGACCAATTTGAAAATTTTACTTATTTTATTTAAATAACTAATTTAATTTATAAACAATATTAATAAATTAAATAATACTTTAACATAAATATCACCAAAATTAAGAAAACATATTCTTTTTAAATATAAAATTTATATATTAGCATTAATCTATTTAATATTTATTAAAATAATAAATAATAAATAATTATAATTTAAAAAAAAAATCCCCACCCGACCCACCCAACCCACCCACCACCTCCCCACCCCTCCCCCCTACCCTAATTCCCAGGCCACCGGCAGCCTGGGTCTTCGGTCCCAGGCTACCGCCTGCCTAGGATCTTCGGTCTGCTACAGATCCCAGGCCGCCGGTGGCCTGGGAATTGAGGTAGGGGGGAGGGGAGGGAGGGGTGGTGGGTTGGGTTGGGTGGGTGGGGTTGGGAATTTATTTTTAAATTATAATTATTTATTATTTATTATTTTAATAAATATTAAATAGTTTTTAATTATATAATTTATTATTTTAATAAATATTAAATATATTAATACTATTATATAAATCTTATATTTAAAAAGAATATGTTTTTTTAATTTTGGTGATATTTATGTTAAATTATTATTTAATATATTAATATTATTTAGAAATCAAATTATTTATTTAAATAAAATAATTAAAATTTTCAAATTGGTCCGCACGTAGTCTTATTCGAGTCAATTTTGAAATTTGCCAACAATGTGGACTAAAATCGTCAGTAAATTTGAAGATGTGGGGCTTTTTTGGTAACCTGAAATGTTATGGGGTAAAATTATCAGTCAACATAAGTAATGGCATCAACTTTGCAATTAGACTTAACTGCCACGTCACCCCTTAACGGCAATTTTTAACGGTTGTACCAAATGTGTCACAATTTGTTAAAGCTCTGTACCAAATGTGTTGGACACATAAAGCTATGTACCAAAAGTGGGAATTGACCTATAGCTATATATCAAAAATGCAATTCTCTCAAAGAAACTGGGACCAAAGTCCAATTTTATAAAGCGAGAGACCAAAAGTTCCTAGGATTTTGTCCCGTGGGACCAAAAGTACAATTTTGTAACGGTTATGAAGTTATTCAAAATTTGAAATGCAGTTGGTGAAACCATTTCTTGATCATAAGACATACAAGAAAGTAAGGTTTGTATACTCGGACCAGCCTCAGAGTATGAAGATAATGGAATCACTATTCGACATGGAAAAACTGGAATCTGCTTTTGGTGGGAAAAGCACAGATAATTTCGATTATGAAGCTTATGCAAAACGCATGAAAGATGAAGAGAAACGAAAGAGTTCTGATGATGCATCTGCTTCTGACAAAATAAGCGTAGCTTCAGATTTATTGATATCTGATGTCGCCTCTGATATGTCGGATGAAGGTGATTCCTATGAAACAGGATCCGTGTTAGAAGCTCTTGCTGAAATTGAACTCGACTGCAAAAATAAAATCCCTGATGCAAAAGACTAAAGATGTATGTAAAATGGGATGCAGGATTTTAAGATCTTTGGCCAGCATATTAGATATGAATTTGACAAGTGAAAATTAAATAGATTTGGAATAAAAGAATTAATCTTAATGGATGAATTGTAGTTGATGATCAAAGATCAATAAGAGGCTACGCAGTACAAAGATGTCTAGTTGTTGCTTTCTTTAGATGATGATTAGCTTGCGTTGCGCACATGAATGATTCCTTTTAACGATCAAAGTAAATAATTGTTGAAGTAATTTAATTTTTCTTATAAAAAACATAGAAGCTTGTTAAATATTGAAAAGATATTGACTATTTGTGTTGATAATTTCTTAGATATGATTAATTTAGTCGTTTCAAAGAATATTACAAAAATATTTGACACAAAAAGATAATTTAACCAACTTTATATCCATTAAAGAAGTTCCATAAGAAAGAAGTACACAACTTCTCATTAACATAGGACAATACACATTTAAACATTACAATACAACAAATATAGGAAACCATTACTAAAAATCAAAGACATATAACAACGATATGATGAATAATTTGAACCTAGCACACAAATAATACAAGTAAAACTAAATATGTATATACTTTCACAATTCCGCAATGCAGTGTTATTAAGAGTATATATATATATATATATATATATATATATATATATATCTCGAAACAAGACCATATTTTCCAATTAACACACAATCAAACCGACACTAAAATGTGATAGATGATTTATTCGCGCGGCAGACGATTAAGCATGTCTTTCAAATGGAATCGCGATCAAGGGCACTAGCTTGCGAAGTGAAATCCCCATTTGCTCCCTCATATCAATACTATCCGGGGAAACATTACGAGGGAGTTCCCAATCAAAAGATTGTATCAACCTCGCCAAAGTAATACTAACCATTCTATCACCTAAAAACATACCCACACAAGATCTTCTACCAGAACCAAATGGAAGGAACTCAAAATTTTGCCCTTTTGAGTCGATTTTCGAATCAATAAACCTTTCAGGCTTGAACATAAGAGGCTCATCCCATAACTTAGGATCCCTATGGATTGCCCATGCATTCAAAATTACAGTTGTGTCCTTGGGTATAGAGTAGCCCATAAATTCAGTATCTTTCACTGCTTTTCTTGGAAGAAGAAGAGGAAGAGATGGATGTAGTCGCAAAATTTCTTTCACAACTGCTTGTAGATATGGTAATTTATTTAGGTCATTCTCCTCGACTTTTCTTGAACGTCCGATGACTTGATCAAGCTCGTTTTGAAGCTTTTTCAATGATTTTGGGTTGCGTATTAGCTCAGATATTCCCCAGTGAATTGTGCCGCTTAATTGTAGTCTCAGTCCCACCAAAAAACATTTCCTGAAAAAGTTAATACAGTTAAAATTTTACATTTTCCACATAGAAATAGTGAACGAAAACAGACTCGTTGGATCAATTTGAGGGCTCTAAGGAAAACTTATAGGATATTCAATGTTACCTTCATGTTATTAGAATATTAACAAATAGATTAAATATTAATATTTTGAATTTTTTGGCGTATAATCTTTCTCTATAAATAAAATAACTAATTCACAAGCTTTAGTAAGTAAACAACAATATAAATTAATTTTATGATATTATAAAACTTTAGGATTTATTTTTTTTATTTCTATTTATTTTATCCTTTTTCTTAATAAGATCCAAGTTCCAATCTTCTAATCTTTATTTGCAATAAATTCAGTCATAAACATATTTTTGTTAATTAATTGTAATAGAGAAAAAATTATATGTAATCTACAAGGATTAATAGACTAAAATACACTTACTTTTATGAAATTTTGATTCCAGAAGTAATTCTTCCCAAAACGGAAATTATGTAATTAAATATGGATATGAAAGAAATTGGAAATGAATTACCAGAACAATAATAGTCACATTCTTCTCCGAAAGTTCATCAAGCGTTCCTTTTCCATCATCAATACGTTCCAACAATACATCCAAAAAATCCTTCGTCTCATTCACTTTCCCCGACAGCTTTTCCTGAACCCGTTCTTTCAAAAACCCCGAAACCATATTCAACAATTTTGTCAATGACTTCCCTGTATTACCCCTGATTCCCTGAGGATCAATCCATTTCAAGAACGGAAATGAATCCACCAAATTAGGCTTTCCACTCCACTCCATAAACCCTTTCATAGCTTCATAAAATTCATTTCCTTTTTCCGATTTCAAGTCCATAATGTCTCTTGACAGCATAAAATTGGCAATGAGATTAAAAGTCATTAGACATAAATACTTGTCCAATGCTATCTCCCCTGATTCTCCATTAACACGCGATGCCAATGAATCGTCTTTGATTCTTTGAATCATTACGTCGATGCAGTTTTGTCGTGCGGGAGCACTAGCATTGATTCTTTTGTGAAGGAAGAGTTCGGAAGAACAGAGCTTTCGGATCATGCGCCAATAGTCGTTGTAAGGAGCAAGGGCCATCGATCCTTTGTTGTACCTGTTGGAGATAATTGAAATATATAATTATTTTTTTTTTTATCCAAAAATATTTAATTATTATATTTATATTAATGTGTAATCTAGTATATATTTATATGTAGGTTTTTTTATTTTTTTAGCAAAAGACTCAAAATCTAAACAACCAAAAAGCGGCTAGTAATACAAAATATACGAGCTAGATGCAAAAATACTCTCTGTGATTTACTTAATTGGAAAAAACACATGTGTTATTTTAATTAGCAAAAATCCTCCCGTGTTCTTCTTTTATTAGTTAGAAACTTCATTTGAAATTATTTCATAAGTCAATAGGAAGGTTATTGTCAATTTTTAAGTGAACAGGGGGGTTATTGCCAATTTTTCAAAGTTAAAAGGGAGATTATTGTTATTCTTTTAGGTTAAGAGGGGTGTTTTCACATATTTGTTGGGGTACACTGTCTTTTTCATACGAAATATGTATTCCGACATGGGAGAGGGGTTTTTGGCAATAAAAAAATATACATGGGAATTTTCGCTAATAACAATAACAAAGTGTATTTTTGCTAATTAGACAAAAGGTGGGGGAGATTTTGCATTTCACTCCATAATATATATAGTCACAATTGACACAAAATACATTATTGACGAATGCAGTATTGCTAAATATCTCAAATAAAAAGAAATTCCAACAGTACCCGAATGCTGTCAATGAGTTGGGAACATTTCGATTGGAAAATGCGAGATCGTGTCTTTTGAAAATTTCTTTGGCGGATTTGGATGATTGTATGACTAAGGTGTTGGACATGCCAAGCTTTAGCCAGATAACGGGTCCGTATTTGGATTGAAGTTTCTGTAAGTTCTGATGAGGCATCATTCCCACATCGAATATGTTGCCTATTATCGGCCAGCCGGGTGGTCCCGGCGGTCGGGATTTAGAGGAGTTGTTCTTGTTCTTGGATATGAACCAAAGAAGAAGAGGTATAGAGAAAGAGATAATGAACCATATTTGTGAATCAAATGAGAACATGTTTAGTTTATGTTTTTACTTGTTTCAGCTCTTAACTTGCTTTCTACACCTTAAATAAGTTCTGAAATTTGAAATTGTCTTGGTATCAGTATTTAAAAAAGATTTTATTTTATTTTATTTTATACTGTACAAGTTTGTGTACAAAAGTTTTCCTTCAAGACTGGGAGAATTTTTCGGATTTTTTGCACTTTGCACCCTCGAAACACAAAAAATCCAGCAATTTGCACATTCTAGGATTTTTCTAGGGGCAAAATAGGTAATTTATTTCGAATTTTTATCACTTAGCACCCCCAAAACAAGATAAATGTGCACTTTGCACCCAAAAAACATAAAATTAGCACCCTCGAATTAAGAAAAAATCATCAATTTGCACCCCTGAAACACAAGAAATTGACATTTTGCACCCTCGAAACATAAAATAAGCACTTAACACCCTCGACTTAAGAAAAACTCAAGAACTTGCACCCCCTCATTTTTTCCGACAGAGTTGACCATCTGGGTCAAAAAAATCAAGGAGAAAAATAGGTAATTCATTTTCCTTCTTCCTTAAAATTTGCAGAACTCGATTATTAATACCAGAATACTCATTTCCATCTTCATCTTTCTTATCATCTTGTAAACTTGGATTAAAGTTTTGTTTTTATGATACGTTTCGATCGGTTATGTACTGAAACTTTCCAAAAACTTTCGAATTATTTTGGAAATTTTCGAGAACAAAATTTTCACCTGGCCACTCTTTCTGCCCCTTTATACTAGTCGAAAATTTCGAAGAGAACTCGATAAGTTTCTGGAAAGTTAATTCAATACATACTTGACCGAAACATATCACAAAATTGAAACTTTAATCCAAGTTTACAAGATGAAAAGAAAGATGAAGAAAAAAAATGAGCATTCTAGTATTCATAATTGTCTTCTGCAAATTATAAGGAAAAAATAATGAATTACTTATTTTGCCCATAAGTTTTTTTTACCCCGATGGTGAACTCTATAGGAAAAAACGAGAGGGTGTAAGTTCATGAGCTTTTCTTAATTTGAGAGTGCTAATTAAGTAATTATTTTGTGTTTTGCAGGTGCAAAGTGCTAAAAATCCGAAATGAATTACTATTTTGCCCTAAAGAAAATACTAGAGGGTGCAAATTGTTGAGTCTTTTTATATCTCGAGAATGCTAAGTGCTATTTCTATTTTTTGGGGGTGCAAAATACCTATTTTTTATGTTTCGGGGGTGTAAAATGCAAATAATCCAAATTTTTCCTTCGAGCATAAGTATTCCATGTCTTTTATATTATAGCTGCAGGCTTTGCTATTGGACTGAACACTAGGCCATTTTAATTGAGTGATTTCTTTTTTCTTTTGTCATATTGTACTTTATTGGTTTATTAATATAAGCATATTCCAAATTATCAAAAAAATATATATATATAAGCATATACCTCAAGGGTTGACATTTATTTAGTCTAGGTAGCAAATGTTCCTCTATATCAAGATTCAAGAGTAGTTGACATTTATCGAGCTGAGATAGGGCATTTTACATATGTTTGCGTCAAAATGTGAAACATTTTTTCTTTTCTTTTTCCGAATAAGTGAAAACAAAAACGAGAGGATTACACCTTTTCATATCACACTTTACCCTGTTTTACACATCTGGCATCAAGCCTTTCGAAAAAATATATTGATATCATAATTTGACGATCCTTGACAAATTTAATTTTTGGGTTAATTACAGGGACCTCCCCTGTGGTTTGGTGTATTTCGTGTCCAATCCCCTCAGAGAATCATAATTACAAAGACCTCCCCTAACGTTTGTAAAACCTTACATCCGTCGGTCCACCGTTAGTTTTTGCTGACGTCATCACCCGAATTTTATTGAAAATCCCATTTTACCCTTGATGTTACTTTAACTATTTTCATGGACAATTATACCCTTGTTATGTTTGTTGCATGTGAAGGGTTTCAATGAAATGATGTGGTTTGTTTTGGGTGTAAATGTTATAAATACAATGAAAAAGTAATACTTAAAATTATTTTATTATTGTGTAGATATTAATTTCAATTTTTTTTCATAATGTTTTTAGATAAAAGTACAAAGAAAAATGAATAAATTATTGTTAATCATAAGAAAAATTGAAGATAAATAAAAAGATCATGCATTATGAAAATGCAAAAATATTAAGAATTATCCATATCTAAACTTTTATTTTAATAATTTCTATTTGTATAAACCCTTTTAATATTGATGGGTTTTTCTTGAAAAAAAAAAGATACTCAATTATTTCAGTTTTAGACTTAAATATATATATATATATATATATATATATATATATTTAAGTATTTAATATTTTCAACAATAAAATCATAAATTTATGTCTTACTTAAATACAATACAATTAAATAATATTTTATTATAAAATATGAAAATAAAATCTTAATTACATATTTATTAAATGTTTTTTTTACTATTAATATATTATATGAAAATGATATATAACTCTTTATAAAAACAATTCTTATTTTGCATAATTAATAAACTATTTTTTTTCTCTTTTATGTAATATAAATTGGGGTGGGCTTAGTTTTTCTTTTCTTTTTTATGTATAAATTGAATTTTTATTAAAGTTTAGGGACTAATATGCAAATATAAATTTTTGTAAGGTTTTGCAAACCTCAGGGGAGGTCGAAGTAATTATAATGGATGAGGATAAGAGGGTAATTTCACATATTATGTCCACGTCCGTTAGTCTCCATTAGGGTTTTGTAAGGTTTTGCAAACCTCAAGGGAGGTCTCTGTAATTATGATTCTCCGAAGGGATTGTACGCGAAATTCATCAAATCACATAGGAGGTCCCTGTAATTAACCCTTAATTATTTCGTTAAAATCGTTGCATTAATTTATCAGTAACCTTTAACTATTAGTTCAACTTAATTTCAAATTGAAGAATAGTTGTAGCTCTAGTTGTTGCCCACAGTACATTTTTAAACTCTTTGGGGGCCGAAAATAATTTCTTGATACAAAGATCTGACGACAAACTAAATATGTAAAGATATATAAAACTGTGATATCAAGTTTTTCTACATGTTTCTTTAACTTTGCAAATTATCTTAATGTTTCCTACATATTTCAAAGAATTATTATAATAATAATAATCTAATGTTTAATAACTCAAAAATTCACATTGAAACGAAATTTCAATCAATGAATATGACCCTGTTTTTTTCTCTTCATATCATCTAACTGCACAATAAATAGTACACACAGTGGGATAAATTATTGCCTAGCCCGTAGCTTCATCTGCACTCAATATGATTATATGATTACAAGTGCAAATAAGTTAAATAAATCAAAAAGGGAAAAACATATAGGGTCTGTTTGTTTGGCGTTTGGGAAAGTAGTTTGGGAGAGTAATGGAGGTTTGTAAAATAATCTCGATTTGCGTAATGTTGTTTGTTTGGGTTTTGAGAGAGTGGTTTGAGAAATCAAGTAGGTGTATGTTTTTTTGGAAGAGTTGGGTTATAGGTGTAAGATGTGTAAGACTTTATGTCAAATCATGTTTGTTATGTGAGATAAATTGTGTAAGAGATAGGTTATTTATGTCAAATCAAAGTAGAGTTTGTATAGGTTTTGTTTAGAGATAAGAAAATTGTTGTTTGTTTGGCTTTTGAGAGAGTAGTTTGAGAAAATTAATGAATGAAAGATTTATTTCGGAAAATAAAAAACATGTTTGTTTGGCATTTCCTAAACACGAAAAAATTCTGGAAAACGTCAAACAAACAGACCCATATTATTCTGTTCGAACAATTTTTCATTGAGTAAAAAATTACTCAATCCTTGATATTTTACGCATTTGTTGAATCCAGCTATATATGAGCAAATTTGATAAGCTATCAAATGACAAAAAATGTTCAAATTTGTATTTTTTCTTTTTCTTATATATAGTAAATCAACAAGTTTAATCATTTCAATATGCGTCAATCAACACATGTTAAATATCAAGAACCATGATATGATTCTCAATTTCAGTTTCAATAAGATGTAAATCAGATTATACATGTTGTTTTTAGCATCAATTATGTTTGTTTATCATTAGCTTCATTAGGCTTTAAACAATATCTTAATTACACATAAATAGAAAGATTAGTTTGTTAAATTGTTATTAATGGCAATTGAAAATGACAACTTGTAATCAATTAATTATCACTTGACTCTCACTGATAATGACTGAAGAACTCTAATTTTAGTAATTAGTCGTAATCATTTCGCAGTTAGTTGTTATCTCTTTGTGGTTTTAGTAATTTTCACTCTCTTTTCTCTTTATATATCTAATTAATCCAATCAGTGATTTGGGCCGGCAAGCCCGGTGACCCTCAATGATAATGAGGCCAAATCCATAGATACTGGTATCTATATTATTGCAATATGCGAATCTAAAAGAGGCAAGTGGTTGACTAAGTACATATTTTAGTAGGGCTTGTGTAAATTTAACTTCTTTTGATATGCATAATGTTCAATTTATTCGTTTGTTATTTAAAAAATAGTACTTTATCCTTCTGTGAATTTTTTAAAAGAGCAATTAACCTCTTTCCAACGACGAGTGTAACACACTCGCTATGATTGAGAATGGTATGAAAAGTATAGCGAAAAAGAGAAATGTATTTTTAAGAGACAAAATGTCATATTTATCGTAACATTGGGGTAAATACACATTTATCATAGCACGAGGCCCGAGGGGTGTTTAAGTGTCACACTTATAATAATATAGGGGTAAAGTGCACACAAGTTGACTGGATCAATTTTAAGATTTTAAAAATATCAGGGAGGTAGTGTGAAACTTTTACTCCCTATAAGATTATAAGGGGTAAATTTTTCTTTTTTCAAATTACATAGAGGTAAATTGATAATTATGCATATCAAAAGGAGATAAAATTGCCATTAACTCTATTTTAGTGTAGAGTGAATGACAATAGTCGTCCTTGAAGTTGGGCACTTGTTACAATTTGATCCTTCAAGTTCAAAACGTCTCAGTTTGGTCCTTTCAATGATTTATATATCAACCGATCATACATTCTGCAGAATCTTGACACATTTTGAAGGTAAATCCGTCAATTCATCTTCTATTAAATATTTCAATTGTTTTGCAAAATATTTTTCAAATTACAGGGAAGTAAATTATGCGTAAACATATTAATACCTACTAACGTACAACCTTACTGATACCTAAATTGGACCTGTTAGATGCTTAGCCTTACTGGGCCAAACACGGACCAAGACATGTAAGAGGCTTTTAATCATATTGGGCCTCATAGGATGTCTGGCCCATACTCTTTCTCTCTCCTTTTCTATTTTTCGTTTTCCTTTTTTTCTGCAGAACAATAAAAAATACGGCTATGGCACTGCCACGCCACCGCGTCCAATTCCTTCCCCGCTCCTTTTTCCCCCAAACTAAATGAGACCCAGAAAAGAACCAAAAAAGATAAACAAATACATAAATGGATCATTACAAATTATTGGGGGTGAATAAGAATGCGAGCAAGGAAGAAATCAAACAAGCTTTTCGAGATTTAGCGATGCAATTTCACCCGGACAAGCATTCACAATCGTCGAAACATTTAAGAGATTCGGCCACAATCAAATTCAAGCAAATATCTGAAGCCTACGATACTTTAATCGATGATCGGAAGCGGGCCGATTATAATTTCAAAACAAAGCATAATGGATATGATACTTATAATAACAATAGTTATCACCATTACAATACGTATAATAATAGTAGGAATTCTTATGGTTATGGGTATAGTAGACATGGGTATGCGAGAAGAGGAGGTAATTTTTCTGCACGGTTTGAGATGGGTCTTCGGTTTCTCACCACAAGGTCTTTTCTTCTCAATGCCACTTTCTTCGGGTAAGGTTATTTCAATTTTTTTTTCATTTTTCTTTTTGTTTGTACTACTAGATTGAGGATGCATAGACTCCATTAGTTATTATCTGTAATAAATTTCTGAATGTGAGCTTGATTTTTCTTATTTTGGTTACTCCATTTTAATTAGGAATGCAGTATGTTGTTATGTATTATGTACATATTATTATGTATTCTGTTTCCGAAGAAAAACTAAGTAGTATGAAGGTTTTTTTGGTCATAGGAATGTATATAAATTAGTTATGGGGATAGAAGAGTTTAATTGATCAATTTTGAGTAAAAGAATGATAGGGAAGAGATTTGAATTTCATTGTTTGGATGAAATTGGATTATGTAATCTTAGTCAGAACTCAGAATTTCGTTGACAGTCTAAAAGTTATGTGAATAAAACTGTAAAATTAATTTATTTTCTAGAATGCTGGATGATGTTAATACAAAAATATTGAAACAATTTTCTTATTCAAGAGTCAGTTGTGTCTATGATGTTAGTTATGGGGGGGGGGTGGGGGGGGGGGGGGGTGGGGGGGGGGGGGGGTGGGGGGGGGGGGGGGTGGGGGGGGGGGGGGGTGGGGGGGGGGGGGGGTGGGGGGGGGGGGGGGTGGGGGGGGGGGGGGGTGGGGGGGGGGGGGGGTGGGGGGGGGGGGGGGTGGGGGGGGGGGGGGGTGGGGGGGGGGGGGGGTGGGGGGGGGGGGGGGTGGGGGGGGGGGGGGGTGGGGGGGGGGGGGGGTGGGGGGGGGGGGGGGTGGGGGGGGGGGGGGGTGGGGGGGGGGGGGGGTGGGGGGGGGGGGGGGTGGGGGGGGGGGGGGGTGGGGGGGGGGGGGGGTGGGGGGGGGGGGGGGTGGGGGGGGGGGGGGGTGGGGGGGGGGGGGGGGGGGGGGGGGGGGGGGAGGGGGAGGGGGGGGTGGGGGGGGGGGGGGGGAGGGGGGGGGGGGGGGGGGCGGGGGGGGGGGGGGGGGGGGGGGGGGGGGGGCGGGGGGGGGGGGTGGGGGGGGGCAACATTGCCTTGCCTCACACATCGATCCAGCACTTGTTGGGCCGGCCCAGCCAGCAGGTGGCCGACACTTGTCGGCCACCTGTTGACCCTTTCTTTTTTTTTTTTTTGTTTTTGTTTTTTTATTTGTTATTTAATAAAAATCCTTTTATTTTTTAAAAAAAATTCCTTTAAAATATCTAATTAAATGAAATGTAACTCTTATTTAATTTGTGTATTATTTTTAAAAAGTTAATTTTTAGTTTAAAAATGTAACTCTTATTTAATAAACTCAAATTTAATTTATTTTGTTTTAATTTAATAAAAACCTTTTTTTTTTTAAAAAAAAAATCCTTATCTTTTACTATTATTATTATTATTATTATTATTATTATTATTTTTATTATTATTATTATTATTATTATTATTATTATTAAGTGAGAGTGGGGAAAATGAGAATTGGAATTAAATGTAATTGATAGATTGAGTCATTTGAGATGACTTATAAAAAGGAAAGGGGAAGCTGGACTTAGAATCTGAGGGGAAGCTGGACTTAGGCTTAGGGCATCACTGGAGAGGGGAATGAGAGTCTGAGGGGAGGGCACCTCAGACTCCCCCTCCCCTCAGACTCCCCTTCCCTTTTTTAGTCCTCATTTCATAGTCATTTCCAGTGACTCAGTCTTCCTATGTCAATTAATTCCAATTCTCATATTTCTTAATAATAATAATAATAATTACAATAAAATTAACAATAATAATTTATAATAAATTAACATAGACGAAATTGAAGACCTTTTCACCGACTCCCCCCTTGCTGATGGAGATGGCCTAAGGAGGCTTAATTTGGTGGAGAAGCTGAGATCCCAGGATTCTAGAGGTTCTTTGTTTGAATCCTATCAAATATGCGAATCTTTTTCTAGTTTAATATTAGAGGCCTCAAATTTTTTGTTAGTATTTGTTAGTTGTATTTTTTTTTGTACTTTACTAGTGAAGTAGTGATCAAAACAGATTTACTGGTGTAATTATATAATTATTACTTCACTCGTATACAGCCGGTCGTGGCCTTTTTTTTATTTTTTTGTCATTATATATTTTAATGTATATGAAAAAAAAATTAATTATATGACACATAAATAATTATCAAGAAAATATAGATCATGTTTGTAAATATTAAATCCTAAACCTGTTAAACAAGTAGTAGGTAATACAATTAACTTCAAAAGCCTAATGAACTGTATAAAAGACTGTCACGTTGGACTGTCATATAATTATTTTTCAATAAAAATATAGACGACTCAAACTTAAAAATAAAAATAAAATAAAAAAAAGGAGAGAGAGAGAGAGATAGCGGCTAAAGAATCGTGCACGAAATTACTCAAATTTAATATTACATATGAAATAATAAATCAATTGGCATATGCTACGAGGCATGCACCCCTTTTTTTTCTTTCGGTGGATTTATTACTTTTAGGAAGACTTCCTCCAAAATTTATGCTACGAGGTACGTATAGATATAATAACCTGAATTTCATCGAATTACAATTTTGTTACACGAATGAGGGCTAGTCTCGTATAGTCCAACTGAAAGTGGAGGATCTTTATTTTTTTTTCTAATGGGTCTCATCAAGCCTTTCTTGGTTTATTATTTTATTAATTTCTATATTTAATTGATAATAAATTCCTTAGAGTTGATATCATATGTATATGTGTGCATACTGTAAATATTATTACAAATTATATTTATGTAATAAATGTTCAATATCAAAGAAAGTAGAAGCAATTTTCTTTTCATTCAAAATTTCAAACCCATGGGGTATAGAACCATATGGTCCATCAGACAACATTATATCATCAAGTCTCCGGTCAATAGGATCTTACCAACAACTTTGTCACTTTAATAATACTCTTAATTAAAATTACAAACATTCAAATTTTTTTGGGTAAGACAAATAGACAATATATGTTAAAGAGAACGATATGGATTTGAGTTGTACTTATGTTTGTTTGTCTTCTTAAGTGTGAGCAGCGTCCAAATCTTAACTTGAGTATAGCTTCAAAATATTTATCAATTGGTATACGTAATAACTTAATTTTATTTGGACGGACTAATTAATTAAATATTTGAATTATATAAGGAATTATGACCATTGTTCGGATCGAATTTAGTCAAACTCAAATATTTTATATGACAAGTATACTAGCATATATATTTATCTTGTAGTTAGATAACAGTCATATAAAATTGATCAATGACATGATAAATATAATAAAATTATTTTTTTATTTAATTCATTAATCGAGTAAGATATAACTTAAAAAGTTACTTTTATCAGAAAATAAAAATAAAAAATTGAAGAGTACTAGATGATTGCTACTAGACAGATGAAGAATGCAGTGGTACGCGTGCATTTACATGTGGGTAAGAATTGATTTTAGTAGCCGTAGTGAAAATCCATTTGGCATATATCCTGCAACATTGGACATTAACAGACCTCTTTTTAAGGGCAATAGTGATAAAGACATGGCTGGTGCCTCACTCAAGAAAAAGTGCTCTCCCATTCTTTTGTGACTTGAAATTTTACTAATTTAACCTCTTTATTTTTCATTCTCAAAGAAAAGAAAAAAAAAAAAGACCTCTTTGTTTATCGAGGAACAGCAAATTAACTTTTCCGTGTTATTTTAAATAGACAGTTTAACACTCTGTGATAAATAAAAGGACAAAATACCTCTCTGTGTTTTTATAAAATTAAAGAAGCACACTGCATCTCTCTTGATTTTACATTTTTACAAGGGGGTAAAATGATCATTATGCAATATCACAGGGAGTTAAAGTGTCCATTTACACAAACCACGGGGAGGTAACGAATATCACAAGGGGTAAAGTGGGGTGGATATGTTGTCAAATATAAAGTTAAAGTGATTATTTTTTAACATAAAAATGAAGTATCAGTCGCATTATAGAGTGTGTGTGCAACACCTCCACTAGCAAGGAGGTAAATTGCTCATTATTTCATATCACATGGAGGTAAATTGCCTAGTTTCATATCACATGAAGGTAAATTGTCCATTAGACATATCACAGGGAGTTAACTTGCCAAAAACCCAATTTTCAAGTGATCATGAGGCATGATTTAGGGTAAACACCACTAATGGTCCTCCTTATCATTAACTTTTTACAGTGGTCCCTCTTGTGTTTTTTTTCCCATGTTAGTCCCCACTATGAATTATTTGTTTCACTTTGATCATTTTCAGGTGGTCCAAGATGAACTAAAGTGTCAAAACAGTTTTATAAGGGACTAAATTAATAAAGAAACAATTTTATGAGGGACTAAATTGATAAAAAAAATAGTTTATGAGGGACTAAATTGATACAAAATAATTTCATGAGGGACTAAAGTGTATCACTATAAGTAAAAGACCCCTTGTAAATGACCAAAGTGAGACACATAATTCATAGTGGGACTAATATGGAAAAAAAAATACAAGAGGGACCACTCTGTAAAAGTTAATGATAAGGAAAACTATTAGTGGTACTTATCCCATGATTTATATTTGTACGCAAAAGTTACCTCATACACCCTCAATACATAAATAAAACTACAAAAATAAGATCGGACTCTTGGCTTGTACTATGATCCACAATTATTAGAGTCTCTAGAGTAGTTGCTTTTACAAACTTAACTTCGGTGAGGTGGGCCTAGTGATTCGAAAATCAATTATAGAGAATTATTTTTACTAAAATAGATTTTGACAATAATTGATTATGATAAAATTTAATTATAAAATAATTGCTTTTGAATAATAGCTTTTGCAAAAGTAACACTTTAGTAGCTTCTAAAATAAGTTGATTTTTAGCCTTTGGAGATTACAAAAGTGATTATGATATTGGGGGGCCAAACACCATTAAAATCACGATTGACTAAAAGAAATTTCAAGAACAAGGGTCAAACGCTTCAAAAATCACAATATAGGTCTAGAAGTGTTTTTAAGAGCTTTCACCGCTGGGCCAAACTCACCCTTGGTTCCTTGGTTCCTTGGAGACTCTGAATACAACTTTCTCAAATCTCAACTTAGAGAGTATTATGAAATGCTAGGAAGGAAAGACATGCACATAGTGTTAGAGTATTATAATATGCATTGATATATATATATATATGAAACATATAAGGATATAAATGTTGATCCGATAAATTATGCCGAATTCAAGAATAAATAAATAAATTATAATATGTAATATTTTATTTTTATGAGTAATATCAACAATATTTGAAAATCGTCTAATAAGATATATGTTAATATTTTAATTCATGGTTTCACTTTCATAACTCAGTTCTTACTGAATAACATGATTTAGTTTTGATGCATTATCAATTTCGTTGTTTTTCGATGAGATATGATTAACATAATATGGTTAGATAGGTCCGTAACTACTGACTAGTTTTTTCTTTCTATTTTGAATTTCAGTATGGTGGAAAAAATTTGAGCTAAGAAATTTGTGAAAATAGATAGTTGTAGAGATTTCATTAGTAAAGGTTTCATTGATACCAAATTTCTATCTAAAATCTCATAAAAATTCGAGAATTTGATGAGCTTAAATCCGAATCTGGATCCATGAAGATCCGGATTTCGATTCGGACTCACTAAAATAAGTCGTTGACAATCCTACTTAGTACGTAGGTACACCATCTGTATTATTTGTGGTAGGTATTCAGGGTCTATATGGGCTAATTTTCGTCCACAAAACTCGGCAAAAATACATTTCAAATGACGTTTGGACATAAGTTAGCGAAACTCAAGTTTCAAATTATAAATTCTAACATATATTTTTCCTCTATAAAATATAGATTTGAAACATACACCTATATTTCACCCTCAAACCCCAACTTCCAAAACTGAATTCAAATCATACTTCAACTTTTTAAAAATAAAAAAATTCAACATTCAAACATAACCCAAATTATATTTCAAATATTTCATTGAAATTATCTAAACCTTTTTAAAAGAAAATTAAAATCAAACGAAGTCGAACCAAAACAAATCCATATAGACCTCAATGTCACACTAACACAAAAAAGAATGATCTTCGGCTGTTTCGCAATTCAATTAAAAGATTTGGTGGTAGGAAGTCCGCCGTACAAAATGAATAAAGTACATTCATTACTTAATATTTAAATAAAACTACTTCACAACTCAAATGAGTTGTTTTAGGCCTTTAGCTTGATCCGAGTTTTACACCACATGATTACACTTGGGCACAATAATTAGAATTAAAATTGAAAGAACCACATATGTCCAGCTGGAAATTGATTTTTCCAAATCCAAATCTTATTCTCCATTATTATATTATATATATACAGAGAGAGAAAGAGAGTCAATTTATGAAGAGTGAAAATTAATAGTGATTTGCCTGTAATATTGGACACAAAACAAAAGGTTGACAAATTTGAGAAAGTGAAAAGTCATTTGCCGATAAAGCCTAAAATTATTGAAGTTCAAAAATTACGTTACCTGTACCTCAGTTTGTAGATTAGTGTAGCATATATGTGCAAGAATTTTGATAGTAAATTAATGCAAAAAATGAGATTAATAAGTTCTCTATATTGGAAGAAGGAACACTCAAGTAAAAGCAAACCCATGGCGCTGTAAAGGAGCTGCAAATCATGGTTTTTGATCATTCAATTCACTTGAATGGGTTGGCCTAAAGGTGACAAAGCGGGTAGCAGGGTCAAGTATACTCAGTTAAAAAAATTGTCCGGGTCAGAATCGAGTTGATCGGAACTGACCCGTTTTCAAAACTCTGTTAATGTTATGTATTGTGTTAATTAGCTATTTTTTTTTGTTCTTCGGTGTCCCAAGGATCTAATTCATTTTTAGGCGCGTCGGACACATAAAATGGGAAACTCTCCCAACATAGATTCGCATCTGAGTCCGCTATTTTGTAGTGACTAGTCCCTTCCACTAAACCAATTACATGATGATGTTAATTAGCTATTATAAGGGTGCGTTCGGTTGGAGGAATTGGGCCCCGATTAGCCCTCAATTGGGCCGCAATAAATTTAATTGCGGCCCAATATTTTGTTCGGTTGGGGGGATAATATCACGGGCTGCCCGTCTTAGTCTCTCCGATTTGTGGGCCAGCCCACGTTATTTACCCGATTGGAATTGGACCTCTGCCCCAGCAATTACAATTTAATGGCCCAGACTAAATTTATTCGGACCATTGTTCCATTCAACTTGCAAGAAATTACAAAATAACCATAGCTAATTTACAAAAAAACCAGGTACTATTGAATTAAACATGGCAGCAGACATAATTTTCATTTCCCCTCCATTTTCTATCGCGGCCAAAATCAAAAGAAGAGGGACGAACCCTAGGTTGCTGCCGTGAAGAATTGAGGCTGGGGAGCTTGGTTGCTGTTGAAATTGAGAGGTAATTTTCACAAATTAACGTTAGTGTATCTCCCATTTCTTTAATTTTTGAACCCAACCCGTAGAGTATGCTTCCATGGATTTCCTTGTCTGAGCTTGTTTTTTTTTGTCGATTTTAACAGTTTTGGACAGCGAGAAGTGGAGCTCTACGGAATTCTTGACATTGTGGATAACAATTTCCACTTTTTATTTGATTGTGTTGTATACCGTATGCCATATATAGAAATTTGAATATTAGAGCTGAAATAATTTGAATTTTATGTATAGATACGAAGAATCAAGACGGAGGAGGTCCCTGTATTGTTTTTTCACTTCGTAGGAAGTTTTAGCTGAGGTAAATTTTTCCAGTTGATGTTTTAGAAGCTGCATTTTTAATATTTTGTACAACAATGTGTGTTTGATCCCTATGGAATTTTTGTTGTATATTTGGGAATGAGTACATGTTATTACACATTAGAATTTTTGAGAAAAAGGAATATTATATATTTTTTTTCACAATAATCTTGCTATGTTCAAGTAGTGATTGCTTGTCTATCATATTTGTTAATAAGTTTTTCATTCTGTCCATTGGCCAATTATTATATTATGAATTGAATTAATATTTTTCACACAATATTGTGAGAAGTTGCAACGGATTTCCTAGGTTGAGTGTTAAGCCACGCATTTTGTTTGTTTTATTTTAGGCTATACAAATGGATCAACGGAAGAAACTCTTGATATTGTTAATGTTTCATCGGTTTTTTTGGATGGGCATTTTCCTTATATGGTTTCGTGCTAAACAAAGCCGCACTCGATCTAGGAACCGACCCATACGATATAGCCTTATCCGTAGGAAACGCAAATGGATGGAAAACCTAGAATATATTACCTTTGAATGCACAGTAAGATGTAAGAATAACATACGTCTTAATATTGCGTCATTTGATAAGTTATGTTGTTTCCTACATAACGTTGGGGGTTTAAACGACACTAAGTACGTCTCCGTTAGAGAACAAGTTGCCATGTTTTTAACGGTATTTGCGCATCACAAAAAGAATCGTATTGTTGCCACCGATTACCGTCGATCCGGTGACACTGTTAGCAAATGTTTTTACCGTGTATTGACATGTTTGATGAAACTCCACCCAATATTACTATCTCAACCGGATCCAATACCAGCTGATTACGATGACGATAGGTGGAGTTGTTTTCCGGTAAGGAAATATGTTTAGATTCCTATTTCAATTGGGTGTTATTCTTGTTGTGTATTACAATAGAGCATTTTGCGTATGTATAGGGTTGCATCGGGGCCCTGGATGGAACATATGCCTATGTTCACGTTCCATTGGTTGATAAACCACGTTATAGGTCCCGAAAAGGTGACATTTCTACCAATGTACTTGCTGCTTGTGATATTAACGGAGTGTTCACCTATGCACTCGTCGGTTGGGAGGGGTCCGCCGCGGATGGGCGCGTATTAAGAGATGCAATTAATCGGCCAAATGGATTGAGAGTGCCTACGGGTACACAATAAATTTACGAATATAATTGTACAATTGGGCTTTTAGGCTATGCACTCATTATTTGCTATTTACAAATTGTAGGAACGTACTACTTGTGTGATAATGGATATACTAATGGCCCAGGGTTTCTTACGCCGTATAGGGGAGTGCGATACCATCTTAAAGAATGGGGAGTTGGTATGGACGCCCCTCAAAATGAGAAGGAATTTTTCAATATGAAACATAGTCAAGCTAGAAATGTGATTGAGCGCAGTTTTGGTCAACTAAAGAAGCGTTGGGCAATATTGAGGAGTCCTGCTTTCTACCCGTTACAAACGCAGAATAGGATGATCATGGCATTGTTGTTGATTCATAACTTCTTGCTTAAAACATCTCCCGATGATAAAGCAGATGAATTTGTAAATCCGTATATTGAGTCAAGTGATTCGAGTGATGATGACAATGACAATGACCCGGTTGAACAAGGTTATGTTGAAGGGGTTGAAACGTCACACGCGTGGAATAATTTCCGTGATAACTTAGCCCGTGAAATGTTCATGAAATGGAATTCGGATCGCGAATGATTTCTTATATTATTTGTAATTTGACTATGTGTTTTCCAAATTGTTGAGGACTTGTATCATATTCTTAAAGTGTGAGAATTTGTACCCTATAATGAAGTTTAATGGCGTACCAATCCCTTATGGGACTATATCTTAATGTTATGCTTGAATTTGATTACGAGGGTGTACAAATGTATATTGGCCTATTATGTGTATTTTTTATTTATCTATTTCATTGTGTAGGCATATATCAAGTGAGATGTCTTCAATTCCACGTTATGGTGATACGGCTTCAAACCAAAGAAGGACCCAGGGTACCCGGAGGTCGTTGAATGCAGTCGAGGAAGCCCAGTTGATAGATTGTTTAAAGGAACTAATATCAAATGGGTGGAAGGCAGATAATGGGTTTCGCCCGGGTTACTTGCAAGCTCTAGAACTAGCACTCAATGCTCGGCTTCCTCACTCGAAGATAGAACATAAGCATATCAACTCGAAATTGACGGTGTGGAAGAAAACTTATTATCAAGTTTTGGGTATGCAGGGGACTAGTGGGTTCGGGTGGAATGAAAGTGGTAAAACACTAACAGTTGATGATGATGTATGGACATTATATGTAAAGGTAACTTTATCATCTTCTTTGATATGATTCTCTAAGGTTTTATAAATCATTTCCAAGTATAATTTGTTCCTATGCATTTTGAATCGCAGGCACACCCAGATGTTGCCAATATGAGGTTCAAGACATATCCCTACTACGATGATTGGGTTGAGATTTTCGGAAAGGATAGAGCCACCGGAGACGGCGCGGAGGACTTTGTTGAAATTGTTGAGGACTTGGTAAGGACCAATCCGGCTAAGGAGTCAAGTAAGAAGGGTAAGGAACCTATGATTGGGGAAGCGGGTGTTGATGATAGTATATACAGCAGTCCATGCGTCGATCTGACGACGGATGCATCGGATGGTGGGGAGTTTGGAACCGAAATTCCACCGTATAACATGGGGTTTCACAATGTTGGTCCTAAGATAACTAAGTTGTCGAAGAAGATTAAGAAAGAGAAAATAAAGAAGGAAAAATTTGAGAGGAAAAGGAAGACACATACGCCGGATTCTGACGGAGGTGATATGGACAAGTTCTTGGACGCAGCCAAATTTGCATGGGGTGATCTTAGCCATAACTTTGCCAAAGAGGAGGATTCTTACGATGAAAAGGCACAAAAGATTATAGATGCACTCGATCGCATTGACTCCCTCACTGACGAGAATAGAATCTTCCTCTCGTTTAAGATTATGGATAATGCGAAACACGTTAGCTTGTTCTTGAAATCGAATGAAAAGAACCGAGAGCACATTGCCCACATGATGCTAAGCAACAAAATGCCTTGAATATTAATCGGCTTTCATGTTTTCACAAAAGGTAATTGGTGCAGTTTAAATGATATGGTTGATTTAGTGTTTTGGCAGCACTATATACAGAACAAATTAGTTTTGGGTTTTTGATAAACTAAGTCTAATTGCCATTTGCACACCTATATTTTTGCGGGTGTGATCCTTATTAGCACTTTCAATTTACAGTACATAGGTCTATTTTGGTAGTACACTTTAATTGCACTTTCATTGTTGATTGTTTCAAACTTTGGTTATGGGTGTAATATAATGGTCTACGGATGTTTTGGTACAATTTTTAATTATTGATCCCTATTAATATGTCAAGATTATTTTTAATTCTCATGTCTGGAATGGAGATGGACTAAATTGCCATGTAAAAAAATTGAGGGGTGTAAACAATAATAAACCATAATAACATAAGCACTAAAATTTAAAACATACTCAAACAATAGAACAACATTCTCAAACATAGAACAACATACAAACACAGTACATAATGAACACAACCTAGCAGCAAACACAGTACATAATGAACACAACCTAGCAGCCAAACTTAAATAAAACAACGCACAAACATAGTACATAATAACTTAAACATTTATCCGTCAAACATTTTTTTTCCCGACAATGTTCTCATGTGAAGTCCCCACCTCCGGCCACAGACACTTAGCAACAGTTTTAGAGTTTTCAGGTTCGTCATTTTCAGATTCTGCCCCTGTGTTATTGTAGTCAGCCAAATCATTAGGCCCTGTTTGGAACCTGTTTGGCCCAGACTTTTCGATTTTTCGCTGGGCCAAACCAAGTTTGGAACAATTTTCATTCTTTCAGAAAAATGAAAATATTAAAACAAGCCCAAAAATTTCACCTTTCGGCCCAAGATCTGTGACATGTTTCTGATTTGACAACTTGCATTAAAAAGGCAGCAGAGCGGCGTACTACTTGCAATATAATATGTATATTATATTTATTGGATGTATATATACACAGTAGACTAGGACTAGATATATCTTAAAAAATTAACTTTTTAATCATATTTTAATTATAATACAATTTAATATTAATTAAATTATTTTAAAATGATATGACATGACATCTATTAACTAACTTCATCACAAACTTCAACATTTAAAATATAAATCACAATTTTCAACCAACTTCTCATTTAATTAATATTATTTTACATACAAAATATTCCAACCAAAATACATCCAAATCTATTTTCAATTCTTTCGCACAAATTTCAAAAAGAATCTTCAAAACTCCCAACCAAAATATTTTTCAATGAAAGTAGGTGAAACTGAGCCAAAATACATCCAAACATGGCCTATGATTTCCACTAGTAGGTGAGAAGGTAATTTGAGGCGGGTTAATGGGTTCTGGGATTGGCGTTTCTTGTCCGACAATCGGATCATCGTTCAATTCGAACCATTGAAGGTTAATTGGGGAAGCGGGTGGTGGAGCTATTGGGAAATCGTTGGGGTATCCAAATATTTCGCACAAGTCATTCCACTTGGGTTCTCCGTTCATGGCATACGCTTCGTAAAATGGAGTTTCCTAAAAATAATCATCAATTTCATAAAAATTACGAAAAAAAGATTTATAATAAATAAATATTATGCGTTACCATGCACAAGTTTTGTACAATTTCCACTCCAGGGGTCCCAACAGTGTTTGTATTAGCAACCAAGTAATACCCGGAAAGAGTCCTTAGATGCGAAAATAGAGCATGTTGTCGTTTCAGTCGTTCGACTTTAGCCATTATTTCCTTTGTAGTGAATGACCGATTGAAGAACACATTAACCTCATCACGAGCTTTCCACACGACGTGGGTCACGCCATAAATTAAAATTCCATTTTCGTAGTAAGAATCGGTTGCTAAAAATTCAATCAAAAAATCATCAATTTCTTTGGGCCATTTTTCCGAGTAAAAGAAATGGGATTGAGGGCGAGGGACAAAATTGGTCATTGTCGAAAGACAAAAAAAAGTTTACACACAATTCTTTGATTTTTAAGAGAGGGTTATGTTGCACAACAATTGTGAAAAATGCAAGGAAATTTATACTAGTATTCAGGGTCCCACAATACAAAATTGCCTTAATATGGGGACCTATTTGCAATTTCATTAAAGTAGACATAGGTTGTGTTATCAAATCAAAAATTTGTAGCTGCATTTCATTGTTGATGTACCAGACATCTTGTTTGTAAGATATGATTCTTCTGGGAACAGATTTGCCATACATTGAAATGCTGAATTTGATTCTTCTGGCTTATTTTGTATCCACAAAAGATTGCAGGAAATTTAATTTTTTTTTTAACAGTTAAAGTGTTATGGAATTTTTTTTTAAAACTACCAAACAAACAAAAGGTTTTTTGCATGTACCTAAAATATGTTTTTTTTTCAACCCTTAAAGTGTTATGGATTATTTGAAAAATAGACATCAAATGCAAAGCTACTTGAAATAACACAATTTAAATAAACTAGGATAAAAATATATATATAAACACAAATGAAAATATAATATTCGAACAGTTTTGTGATTACATGCACTTAACATAAAATTGTGCACTGTAACCACATTACATAAAAACTTAAATAAAACATAATAAGAAAGTCCTTGGAACAAGTTTCCACTTGTCCTACATAATTAATAAGTTAATAAGTAAAAGGCCTTGGAACAAACACAGCAGACAGAAACCACCTTCAGTAATCATCATCCAGATCCCAGCATTTCTCCCCAAACATTCCACCTTGATCAGTTGTTGCAATCTCACCACCGGAGGACGGTCCAACTTCATCAATATGGACATCCTCACCCACTACAACATCCTTCCCTAAATCAAATGGAACTGGAGTCAAAGTACCAGATGTACTAATGGGAACCACTGCAAGCTCATCATCGTCAGAGTCCCGGACATGAATGGGCCGTCCGGGGGATCCAGTTAGGTCTACGGGAAAGGAAGCAACACCTTTTGTCTCAAAGATGAAACTCAGCTTCTGATGAAGTGGCTCACCGTTCAACCTGAAATGTCTGAACCATTCAGACTCCTCCTACAAAAAGCATTCATGTAAAATTGATCAGTTCGTATATGAAAAAATACACAAATATAAATATTGAAAGTATTACTTACAGCAGCAGGTACAACTTTCCAATAATGTTGATTCACACGAGTCACGCAATGCATGGCATCGTATGCAACTCCAGGGGTTTCCAGAAAATCATTGAATGTTTGATACCTCCTCCTTAAATACTCCAGCTTCTTTTTAATCCCAGTCAAACCGAACCTCCTACCATAGAGTGAGGACATTTCAGATGAGATACGTTGACATACCCCAGTCAGATACTCCAAGTTGTTAAGATCTCCTGTTTTGCACTCTTGGTACAGCAGATTCACAAGTCTAGCAGTCTGCTCGAAACTCCATCCATCACTCACCTTGCATTCGTCAGCCCTCATTCTTCGTGTTCTCATCATAATGGATAGTTAACCAAACTGAAAGTGGAAGAATATGTTAAGATTTTCTCATATAATTAACAAATAGTAAACTGCAATTAGTTTAAATGATAGGAAAGTCAGAACTTACCACTGTTTTTACTTGACTCTTTGAGAGAAGAAGATGTAGAGATAATGACCAAATATATAGGAGTAAATATAAAGGGTTTGGGTTCAACCACCTCAATAAATTGGTACATGGGAATATGTGTTACCTCATTTGAATAGTTGAAGGGGCAAGTAAATGCATTTAAAGCAAGTATACAAAAGGTCACCTCATGTTTAAATGAAATTTACATTCCATCGAGTAATGCATTAAATGCACAGTCAATTACCAACTCTTTGTATTCTGAGTCAGTCCATAGAATTAAATTATAGAAGTGAATTGTCCAAGAAATGACAGATGCATTCAAACTACATAAAATATGCAAAATAATCAAATTGGGCATGCCACATGTACTACAATGGTTTTAAATTACTCAAACATGTGATATTGTTACAAAAGGGGAATACATGACATACATTTTAAAGATAGATAGTGGCAAAATAAAATAACACATGTATATGACTACAAAGAGGTTCAGCTGCCACTTTCATGCATAAATTAAAATGATGCTTCCAAACTCAAACAAATGGGAAAGTTAATAATCATCAATTTCCAAAAGTAGGCATTAGAACATACACTTTATTCATCAACCTATGTAAACATGCAATCATTCTCATTCTACTTGAACAATGCATTAGAACATACAAGACCATCAGAAACCAATAGTTGAAATCATCACATGGCCAAAATAATTAAGGCTGCGTTCAGTTTCCAAAATTGTTGCATCTAGCATACTGGAAGAAGTTTATAAGAAAGGGCCATTGTCAAAGTAAGGGGGTGATGAATTTTTTTTCAAATATAAGTGAATGGGGGCACTCACATGATAAAGCACACACAGAGTTAAGAAAAACTCAACATTGCATACTAAACAGCGCACCAAACCCAAAGGTTAAAAAAAAACCATCATCATTTGAAATCCCTTCTGCATAGACAGTACCACATGGTTCTGAAATTAGCATAAGCATTGACTCAACATACCAGACCATCAGAAAGGTGTGGGAAAACATCATTTGGTCATATTACAACATTAATTCCTCAGCACACAAGAGCATCAAATTTTGGAAACAAGCAATACCCCATTATTTTATATCCCAAACAGTGGCCAAACAAGATGCAAGGAAGGCAATGGAACATGTTCATGTGCATACCAAATTGTTGTTAATCTTAATAAAGGAGCATAAAAATCAACAAAGACCCAAAGGCAAATGTTACATTACATGGCCAGAATCAATGTTATACATGCCAGACCAAATGCTACATCAACACAGAAAACCAAAAAGTACAGCTACAACATCTACTACAATCCACACTAGATGCAACCATATTATACATGCCATACATACACAAATTAGAACAAGTGTCAATTAGTCAGCAGGATCCATCAAAACAGTCTAAAATTGCAAAGAAACATGAACACAACTTGTCATAAACATATATACCAAATCAACACACACACAGCACAGATCATCGTAAGCTTTAGCTTGCGACGCAATGCCATGTTTTCAGCCTCAATATTTTCTAAAGAATTAACAACTATTTGCATTTGAGCAAACAATTCATCAAGGTCACGTATAAGACGGGTATTTTCGGCCTCAGTGCGATTTACACGAAATAGCAAACCGGGGATAATAACACGGGACCTATCACACATAATTGGGTCGATCCATTCGAAGTAATCACACTGTTTCTCCTAACATGAAACAAATTTATCCATTAGAATCACAAAGTTTTTACCAAAAACCAATAATTTTAAGAAAAATAACAACAAATACTACACCGTTAAAGATTGGCAGCGAGCAAATCTTCGCCCAGGGTTCTCCTTCGTCCAGGAAGTGTAAATCCTCACGCGCAGACCACACGAGCAGTGTGCAGAACCTAAACGAGTCCTCGAGTTAGAAATCGCCTCCATTGCTGCCAGAAACAATAAATTTTGAAAGATTCATAAAAACCCTAATTTTGTATAATGTGATTTCGTGAAGGAGGAAGCCTTCGCACTCTTAAAATTACGCAAAGAAGGCAGACTACTTCAAAAATTAACAAAAGAAAAACATAAATTAACTCCAAATTACCGTTCAATTTTGTGATGGTTCGAGAACAACCCTTCGTAACCCTAGCAAGAAATTACGCAGCAAACAAATGCCAAACGAGGGAGAACAAGTGAACCCTAGCCTGTGTACACTACGCAGAACAACTCAAATGAAATATAGCAGAAGTAAATTCTCAGCAAGAAATTGTATGCGCCGTCGGGGTGAGAAAGAAAGGCAGAGAAGAAATGAGAATGGAACTAGGGTTCTCAATCAGTTCATATACGACCAAATGGATGGCCCAGATTAAAACTTATCAACGGACAGATCTCCACGAGTTTCAGGGGTATAATTGTCCGAAAATCTTAATTGGGTCAACCGAACAGCCCAATTATTTACGGACTGAGATAAGTAATTGGGCTAATACAATATGCCGAACGGGCCATTACTTACTTGGACTGATTAAATAATTGGCCCGAATACACAATTGGACTGTTTACCAATTGGGCAAACCGAACGCAGCCTAAGTACATATTTTAGTAGGGCTTGTGTAAATTTAACTTATTGTGATATGCATAATGTTCAATTTATTCGTTTGTTATTTAAAAAATAGCACTTTACTTGTCTGTGAATTTTTTAAAGGAGCAATTAACCTCTTTCCAACTACGAGTGTAACACACTCGCTATAATTGAAAATGGCATGAAAAATATAGCGAAAAAGAGAAATGTATTTTTAAGGGGTAAAATGTCATATTTATCATAACATGGAGGTAAATACCACATTTGTTATAACACGAGGCCCGAGGGGTGTTTAAGTGTCACACTTATAATAATATAGGGGTAAAGTGTCACAAAAGTTGACTGGATCAATTTTAAGATTTTAAAAATATCAGGGAAGTAGTGTAAAACTTTTACTCCCTATAAGATTATAAGGGGTAAAGTTCTTTTTTTCCAACTACATAGAAGTAAATTGATCATTATGCATATCAAAAGGAGATAACATTTCCATTAACTCTATTTTAGTGTAGAGTGAATGACAATAGTCGTCCTTGAAGTTGGGCACTAGTTACAGTTTGATGCTTCAAGCTCAAAACGTCTCAGTTTGGTCCTTTCAGTGATTTATATATCCACCGATCATACATTCTGCAAAATCTTGACACATTTTAAAGGTAAATCCGTCAATTCATCTTCTATTAAATATTTTAATTGTTTTGCAAAATATTTTTCAAATTATAAATTATGCATAAACATATTAATACCTACTAAAGTACAACCCTACTAAACTTAAATTGGACCTGTTAGATAAAACATAGCCTTACTGGGCCAAACACGGATCAAGACATGTAAGAGGCTTTTGGGCCTCATAGGATGTTTGGCCCATACTCTTTCTCTCTCCTTTTTTATTTTTCGTTTTCCTTTTTTTCTGCAGAACAATGAAAAATAGGGATATTTGGCTCAATAGCCTTACTCCAAATGTTTTTTGCAAAACTAGCCTTCCCTTTTTTCTTTTTCTTTTTTCTTGGTTTAAATAACAATTAAATCTAATTAAACACAATTAAGTCTAATTAATCAATTAATCCAATAATAATAATACAAAACACCAATAAAAATTCATTTTCACTCCCAATTCAGATTTCAAAATTTCTCTCACTACAAAAAACTCTCTAAAAAATTCATCCCAAATTTTTGTCACTTGTCACTTGGACGCCCAAGTGACAAGCGGCATTGTTTCTGCCGGGTCACTTGGGTGCCCAAGTGACAAGCGGCATTGCCGCCGGGTCACTTGGGCGCTCAAGTGACCCGGCGGCAACAATGCCGCTTGTCACTTGGGCGTCCAAGTGACCCGGCGGCAACAATGCCTTTTGTCACTTGGGCGTCCAAGTGACCCGGCGGCAACAATGCCGCTTGTCACTTGGGCGCCCAAGTGACCCGGCGTCAATGCCGCTTGTCACTTGGGCCCCCAAGTGACCCGGCGGCAACAATGCCGCTTGTCACTTGGGCGCCCAAGTGACAAGCGGCATTTTCGGGTTTTTATTTAAAGTTAATTAATAACCTAATCTAAGTAGGGGATGTCTTAAATTAGTACATGTAGTGTTGGGTACACATAAGGAACCCCTCTCTTTGTCATTGGATTGAAAATGAGAAATGAGATTTCAATCTCAGCCTTTAAAAAATTGGACATGCTACCTATTAAGTAGGTGATTGAGTTGGGCAGATTTTCGATTTTTTTAAATTAACAAAAAATAACTAAGTTACACATCTACCCTTCCACTACTTCTTTAATGACACAATTACCTTTCTAGTTAAAAAAAATTCGTTTTTTTTTTGTCAAATAACTGAATGTATCAAATGACAAATCTATATTTTGTTAGTTAACCAGAAAAATAATATTTAAAGTTAAATTTGAAATTAGATTAAAAGCGTTACTATGTATATATGTATGTAGTAACTAAAATAAAGTATATCGAATCATCATAATTATATTTTAATTTAGTATAAATATATTTCAATATGAAATAAATACAAAATAATGTCCACTATGCTTATATATAATTTCCACCTTATAATAGCCGAAATGAGATTTTATAGACATTCATAAATTGATTATTTAGTATAGATATATGTATATGTATTTGGTACGAAATAATGTTAATATTTGTATCTTTCATTTTATAATAAACAAAAAATAAAATTTCATTAACCATCGTAAAGCTAACAATTGATTATTAAGTATAAGTATGTTGATTGTTAATTTTTTAATATAATATTGATGCAAGATAATATTCATTGTTAATTTTTTAATATAATATTGATGCAAGATAATATTCATTGTAAGTATCTAGCTTTCCACTTTATAATCACTGAAATAAAAATGATTAGAAAATATATATAAACAAATCGACATTGTCAAATTAATAATTAAATTCATAAAAAATACATTTCCCACCTTAGAATGAAAAAACAATCTTGATTGTCATAAAATGACGATTAAAAAATATAAGTATGAGCTTGATAGAGTTTAATTAATTAAGAACCTACATATATAAAGATTTAAAATGTTTAGAAAAAAATTGATGTAATTAAAAATGTTAGGGCTCAATTGATATTCCAAATTAGACTAACTAAACTTTTTTTTTTTTTTAAAAAAAAAAGAGGACTTAATAAACTCATATTTTAGAATTAGGGGTAAATTACTAGATAATAAAATTTCAAACAAGCCCTCAACACCACCACCATCTCCAGCCGCGGTCGGTGGCAGCGGGCCGGCGGCGACTGGAGTCATGTCCAGTCACGACTGAAATGGTGGTGGTGGTGGTGGTGGTGGTGGTTGAAGGAGTCGGTGGTGAGATTTTAGGATTTGGAGTTGGAAGGGTTTGGAGGAGATATTGGTCGAAAGGAAAGGGAAGAGGAAGGGAAAAGCGAAGGGAGGAAGGGGAGAAGGGGGTGGGGTGGGGTGGGGTGGGGGGGTGGGGGGGGGGGGGGGTTTACGGTTGAAATGGGTTGGTAGTTTGGTAGGGATGATGTATTTCCAATTTCTTTTCCTTTTTGTATTTATTTAATTATTTAAATAAAATTATTTTGGGATTTTTTTTTTGTTATAACCTATTAATCAGGTTGCCTTGAACAATAATGACATGTGTCTACTTATTAAGAGGTTCCTTACATGTGCACAACTCAATGGGTTCCTAACTTAAGAATACTCCATCTAAGTAAGGCTAGTTTTGCAAATAAAAATTTGAAAAAGCTAGTTTTACAAATTAAACTTTCCATAAGGCCATATATGCAAATGACTCTGAAAAATACGGCTATGGCACTGCCACGCCACCGCGTCTAATTCCTTCCCCGCTCCTTTTTCCCCCAAACTAAATGAGACCCAGAAACGAACCAAAAAAGATAAACAAATACATAAATGGATCATTACAAATTATTGGGGGTGAATAAGAATGCGAGCAAGGAAGAAATAAAACAAGCTTTTCGAGATTTAGCAATGCAATTTCACCCGGACAAGCATTCACAATCGTCGAAACATTTAAGAGATTCGGCCACAATCAAATTCAAGCAAATATCTGAAGCCTACGATACTTTAATCGATGATCGGAAGCGGGCCGATTATAATTTCAAAACGAAGCATAATGGCTATGATACTTATAATAACAATAGTTATCGTCATTACAATACGTATAATAATAGTAGGAATTCTTATGGTTATGGGTATAGTAGACATGGGTATGCGAGAAGAGGAGGCAATTTTTCTGCACGGTTTGAAATGGGTCTTCGGTTTCTCACCACAAGGTCTTTTCTTCTCAATGCCACTTTCTTCGGGTAAGGTTATTTCAATTTTTTTTTCTTTTTTCTTTTTGTTTGTACTACTAAATTGAGGATGCATAGACTCCATTAGTTATTATCTGTAATAAATTTCTGAATGTGAGATTGATTTTTCTTATTTTGGTTACTCCATTTTAATTAGGAAAACAATAGGGGAGAAATGCAGTATGTTGTTATGTATTCTGTTTCCGAAGAAAAACTAAGTAGTATGAAGGTTTTTTTGGTCCTAGGAATGTATATAAATTAGTTATGGGGATAGAAGAGTTTAATTGATCAAATTTGAGTAAAAGAATGATAGGGAAGAGATTTGAATTTCATTGTTTGGATGAAATTGTATTATGTAATCTTAGTCAGAACTCAGAATTCGTTGATAGTCTAACAATTCGTTGACAGTCTAACAGTTACGTGAAGTAAAACTGTAAAATTAATTTATTTTCTAGAATGCTGGATGATGTTAATAGAAACATTTTGAAACAGTTTTCTTTTTCAAGAGGCAGTTGCGTCTATGATGTTAGTTATAGTTGGATCAATGCTACACAAGGTTGATGAGTCCTATGTTTGTATATTGTGTTCCTCAAGTCTAGAGTAAGCTGCGATATAATATTTGGTTCTTGTAATTTTCGTAAGATTTTGTCGGAGTTGATCCGTAGAACTTGTTGAAGTTTTAAGGATGATTAGAACTTGCCTGGCAATGTGCATATCTTATTGTAGTTTCAAAAAACAGCTTATGACCAAATTTTAGGATGCAGAATCTTATTGTATAAGTTGATACTCCATGAGTTATGGTCTTATTGAGTATAGCTGTCTTTGCCGTGACATTATTCTATATAGCCTGCATCCCAAATTTCAGTTTTACCTTGTTTAATGGCTCATCAATGATATGCTTAGTTGAAATTTTTTTTGAGTATAGCTGTCTTTGCCGTGACATTATTCTATATAGCCTGCATCCCAAATTTCAGTTTTACCTTGTTTAATGGCTCATCAATGATATGCTTAGTTGAATTTTTTTTTCTTGATTATGTTACTGCAAAAACATATCCGAAAGTTTGGTATATCCTATTTGGATACGTGGAAATGGAAAAAATGTTTTCTTAACCTTTATTTTTTCAAGTTAAGGTATCATGTCTAATCAAAACGGATCCAATTATCTATTGGTTGTAATTGGAGAACATTTATTGCAGCTTTATGCTTGGTCTAAATGTACAGTTGATTCTCTCGAGTAATGTCCTTGTATGGTTATCACGTGTCTGAAATAATATTGCTCTAAAACAATTTAAGGGGCTGGGATTGTGTTCTAATTTTTTTTTCAAAATAAATTTATTCCCCCTTTCTTTTCCAAAAGTTTTTGGCTAATGGACATCTTTGTACCAGTGTTTTGTTAGGTGGGATGTTTGTTGTTGAAGCAGGCGGCAAGGCATTATGGAAGATGCATAACCCTGGGGTAACTTTTCGACCTATCTTATCATTTTTATTGCTTTTTCCCGTATGGTGTGAAACCTAAATGAAATAAATAAGCAAACAAGAATCGAAGAAAAGCAGTTGGTATGATAAAGCAAAACAATAGACCTGGTTTAGTGCATCTGTAGAAATATGTCGTATATTCATATCAATACATATATTGTGGATTGCAGAAATCTTTTGAAGAAGCTATGGACTCCGTAGAAAAAGCCAAAGCACTCAAGGATGACTCGTATTAAGCTCTCTTTCTTGTATGTTTGTTTCAGTATCCTCTTTCCTGTCTTTGGAGCCAAATAATGCAGGTTAGTTACAGGCTCTCGTATTGTTTTAGATAATATTGTGATGTAAAGTACATATTCAAATAAAAAAAATCTCAGATCGATATATGATGCTAGTTAGAGAGTAATTTGGTGAGGAGATGTTCTTGTTGTAATTTTTTTGTACATTTTGTGATGTGAAATGTAACTATATCGTATACGAAAAGTGGCGGACCAAGAAGTTTTCAATATAATAATGGTTCTTGTGAGAATTTATACCTAGTTGATTGTCAACTTCACATTTGCAAGAGTTTTTTTTATTTTTTATTTCCAAAGGGTTTAATCCCTTTCGAGGCGCGTCAAATGCATTAAGTGGGAATCTCTCCCAACAAGAATTCGAATTTGGGTTCGTTGCATTGTAGTGCTTAGTTCCTTCTACTAGATCAATCACCTCTTGGTATATGCAAGTGTTCCTTAAATAGTTGATTGCTCGTGTTGTTTCTAATAACTAGTTGCTAGATTGATGCTTAAAGAACAAACCCAAGAAATTTAGTGTTGCATTCTCCAAAAAAGACATGTCATTTGAAGAATGAACATGTACATTACACACGTGTAGTATCTATGTTTCGGAAGATCACTATAAAATTTTGGTTGTGGACTTTGAGTTTAGGTAAGTATAGTTCATGAACTGAAGCACCTGAATTACCCCTTTTAAAAGTCACGAGAATGATGCATTGGGTAAGTGGTTTCAATCTCAAATATCATCAAACTTGACAACCATAAGATCAAATTTGAGTTTATTTAGAACGGCTCAAGCTCGCCCTACATATTTATCTATGCTCGGATTTATACAGGGCTAGTTCATAAATAAATCATTAAGGATTATGCATTACATAAACAAAAAGAATAACCCTACATGCGAAACCCTAACTTACTATTATATTTTACTGAAAAATTCTTGTCCAAATCTGGCTTGGTCAAACCCATTCAACCACCTGACAAGTGTATTACACTTGTTTTGTGATTGATCACTCTCCTATGTGTTTTATCCAATTCCAAAGTAAATATATTGCACTTGTCATATAATTACTTTGAGTATGAACACTAATATTAATATTATTAAGTCACTAAAGTTATACAGTAATGATCAAAATTTAAATAACACTTAAATGTATAAAAATAAGAAAAGCATTTTCAAAATCTTTTTCTAAAAAATTAGTTTACATGTAAGTCTTTAATCACCTCATTAAAATTCGAAGAAACACTACTTTAATAAAATATGTAAATTTGTTTTTTATCTGTTAATTTAACATGGCTTTATTTGGGTTGAGGTTAAGCTTCGGATTGGACTCGTTAAACTTCTACTTTTAAAGTTTTTACATTTTAGGCCCATTCATGACGTGATCTCAATCACCACTAATCCAACGGTCAACAATTCAATACACGAAAAGGAAAAAAAAGAAAAAGAACAATTCTCGAAACATTTCTTCATCCATTTATCCTCTTTTCTCTCTCTTTCTAAATGGCCACCACTGTATTAAAAACTCCCACGGCGTGTCTTAGCACCGCCGCCGCCGGAGGCGGTGGTGGTTCGTCCCTAAAATCTCTCAATTTTCCCCGCATCTCCTTTGTATCGAGTAGGATTCCAGTGATACGTTGTCGTATTAATCACTCGAGCTGTAATAGAAGTAGTGTCAAATTACCGACCCGCTCTTTTAAGAAACTATTGCCCTTTGCTGCCAATGGTGAAACTGCTGAGGTCCAAACCGAGACCCAAGAAAATAACCCGGCTCAAGAATCCGATTCCGAACCCGAAATCGAGGTAGCTTCTTTATGTTCAATTCATATCGAATTTTCAAATTTTTTGCAGCTCAATTGCATTGGCTGCTATCCTTCTTTTACAGTGTTTTTGCGACACGATTATAATTTCTTTATCTAGGGTTTCTTTTTATTAGCTCGAATTTTGGAAGCAATTATATATATCTGCTGGAAAAGCTACAAAATGGACTTTAAATTGATTGTACTTTGATTGGCATTTTTATTATCTGCTCCTAAATATTCTATTGAACTCTGAGGTAACATTTTGCTTGATTTCACTGAGCTTATTTTTATTTAAATAATAAGCACTTTAACTGCATTTTATCGACTTGCCCGAAAACAAAAAGTTAGATTTAATAAAATGATTAGCAATTATTATTCTGAATACAGGGTAATACAGACGACGCCATTGATGTCGATTCTTCTAATGAGAGTGAAGATGCAGTTGCATCAGAACCTAGTTCAGTTGTTCTATCTTCTTTAAGTTTGTACAAAGAAGCTTTAGCAAATAGCGACGATTCAAAACTTGCTGAAGTAGAATCATTCCTAAAATCCATTGAAGATGAGAAAACTGATCTTGAGAGGAAAGTGGCCAATTTATCTGAAGAATTATCGAACGAGAGAGTTCGCATTCTTAGAATTAGTGCCGATTTTGACAATTTCCGTAAAAGAACAGAGAGAGAACAATTATCATTGGTAACAAATGCACAAGGAGAAGTTGTGGAGAGTTTATTATCTGTTTTGGATAATTTCGAGAGAGCTAAAGCACAGATCAAAGTGGCAACTGAAGGAGAGGAGAAGATCAGTAATAGTTATCAGAGCATATATAAGCAGTTTGTGGAGATTCTTGGATCACTCGGTGTTGTACCTGTGGAGACGGTCGGAAAACCATTTGATCCTATGGTAAGTTCCTAAGTGATATTTTGTTTAGTATTGCTAAGTCTTTAAATTATGAGAATCTATTGTCCTTTCTGTGTAGAAAGTATATTGTTTGATCGATCAAATCTCTAATGAGTGAAATGCAAAAATAATACCCTCTATGCTTTGCCTAATTAGCAAAAATCCCCTTGTGTTATTTTTTTATTTTTTTTTGGCAGAACCCCCTCACATGCCGGAGTACATATTTTGTAGGAAAATGATAATTATACCCTTACAAAAAATGTGAAAACACCCCTCTTAACCTAAAAATTATCAATAATTCCCTTGTTAACTTTGAAAATTGGCAATAACCAGCCCTGTTCACTTAAAAAATTGTCAATAACCTCCTTATTGACTTATGAAGGAATTTTTCAAATGGGACTTTTTGCTGATAAAAAAAAGAACACGGTTTTTTTTGTGCTAATTAAAATAACATAGGGTTTTTTTTGCCAATTGGGCAAAGCACGGGGGATATTATTGCATTTAGCTCAATCTCTAACAACGAAGTAAATAAAGGTTGGACATATTATTTTTCTTTTAACAATTTAACAGAAGTCGAGTTTTTGAAATTGACTTGTTATTTACAATCATTCTCTGGTCATTGGCTCAATGCAGGGAAGCTTCCGAGTTGGCTCAAAATTCAGTCGAGTAATAGCTGTGCTGTTTGAAAAGCTGTCTAAAGTTAGTTCAGGTTTTACGAAGATACGCTTTTAACTCAGACTAATTCTCGATTGATGCAAGCCAACTCGGTGAGTTTGCTGAGCAGTGATACACGGCATCACAAATCTTACATAACATTTTTCTCGTGTTTTCATTTCTAGATTCCGCCTTTTTTTCTTTCATTTTTTGTTAGTCCTTGTTTCGTGTATGATTATATTCGACAACAAATCTTCAATATTAATTATATAGTCGGATTTGTATATTATATTCAGTTTACGATTTTACTTGGAGATTTTCTGTGATTAACCTTGTCTGTATGTCCTCGCTTGCCAAAGATGCATGAAGCTATAATGCGTGAAGATTCCACAGAATATGAAGAAGGTGTTATAATTGAAGAATACAGGAAAGGTTTTGAACTTGGTGAGAGACTCTTAAGACCATCAATGGTGAAGGTATCTGCTGGACCTGGACCTGGACCAGGACCAGCAACACCTGATACTGAATCCCTATCGGAGGGTCAAGCGGAAGTCGGAGAGACCAGTGGAGACGGTAGCACCGGAGCGACACCCACCGAG
This sequence comes from Penstemon davidsonii, assembly GCA_034814905.1. Lineage (NCBI taxonomy): Eukaryota > Viridiplantae > Streptophyta > Magnoliopsida > Lamiales > Plantaginaceae > Penstemon > Penstemon davidsonii. Next base: position 28,939,675 of record JAYDYQ010002533.1, on the reverse strand, counting down.
GAATAGTTGACCAATGCAAAATCAATTTTGTATTACAAATACTTTTAACTTATTTTGTAGGAATAGAATTGTGGGGTTTCTTTGATTATTTATTCCTGAGGGGTTAATACCCTTACCAGAAAAGAAAATTTTCATTTCATATACCTTGTTCTTGTGTGATTTTTTAATCTTTAATGTGTTGTATACATTTATTGTTTTAGAAACTTCGAAATAGTAATGTTGTGAGTCTTTGACTAAGATCACCAGTATTTTATTAGGTAAGAATTAAAATAAATGACACGAGATGAGTGATCTTTATATATTCTAATTTGGTTGGAGAAAACTGTGAATATGAATCTGAGCATATTAAATAAATTAAGGAAAGAGACGTGGAGCAATAGTAGCTAGTAGCTTGATATTATATCTTATATCAATTTAAATATTTTCAAATGTTTTGCATTTCCTTCAATAATGCATTTCAGAGTCTTTTCTTCTTCAAATTGCATACACATCATCACTGTAAGTCCCATTTCTTGCATAGTTGTTGATCTCTTTCATGATTTTTTATTTTTATTTTTATTTTTTATTGCAAGGAATCTAAGTTGAATTAAATACTTTCACATTGTAAATGTAGTATCAAGAAATCAAGGAATTTGGTTCTCAATCTGTTGACTTGTATAATCAGAATCAAAATCTCTTATCAAGAAATATAATACTAAGTATCTAGCCAACTCTGCAATTGGATTTTCTATATTCTGGTGCTGACATTAACTTGTTCTTGATGTTTAATAATTTCTCTTAGATTTGGATCTGCCAACTGTTTGATGAAATTCCTAAACCACTGCTGCATTTTGTGCAAAGCTTAATATCTGCTCTTGGAGGTGCATGTTATATTTCTTTCTGTTTTGTAGAGAAACAGGAAAGCATAGATTCAATGGGAAGTGACATAAAAAAGAAACTATTGTTTGAAAAGTATGGTGAAAGGGAAGAGATCGATCTAAAGGACAAGATATGGAGTGAGACTAAAAAAATATGGGTGGTTGCCGGACCTGCTATATTCAGCCGGTTCTCAACGTTTGGAGTAAATGTCATTAGCCAAGCGTTTATTGGCCATATCGGTGCTACAGAGCTTGCAGCCTTTTCCCTCGTTTTCACGGTTCTCATAAGGCTTTGTGTTGGTATATTGGTACATTCTTGTTGATCTAATTGCAATATTTCCTATTCTAGGATCTAAGGCTTATTATGGAAGTAGTTTGACTCGGTTCCGTCTCGGTTTGGTCTCAAAAAGTGGTTTGGGAGTTTTCAGCGAGATGATTTTTTTCAATAATAGTTAGTGGGTTTTGAAAACTTGAGATATAATTTGGAGGAGAAAAGTAGGTGGTAGATGTCAAATCAATAACTTTGTAGGTCTCGAGTAGGGTTGTGTAGGTTTCGATTTGGGTGAACCCAAACCCAAACCCAACCAAACTACTTCCATACAAAGCCTATGGTTCTTGGATGGGTTAAATGCACAAACACCCCTACCTTAAAGTATAATCATTTTTACATATTCAATAAAAAATTTAACGGTGTTCGTGCATTTAGCCCGTATTTTGGCTCATGAAAGAGAAGTACAAACTCCTTTTTGATTCTTTAGTTTGCATATGCAGATGGGTATGGCGAGTGGATTAGAAACTCTATGCGGGCAAGCTTATGGTGCAAAGCAATATCACATGCTCGGGATTTATCTTCAACGATCTTGGATTGTATTGATTATCACCACAATTTTACTTGTCCCACTACTAGTTTTCACTGCCCCAATTCTGAAAGCCTTAGGCCAAGACGAAGCCATAGCAGACATGGCAGGAACTATTGGCCTTTGGTTAATTCCTGCACTCTTCTCCTTCTTTGTTTCTTTTAGCTGCCAAACATACCTACAAGCACAGAGCCGGAACATAATAATTGCATACTTGGCATCACTTACACTAGCAATTCATATTTCTCTTTCGTGGATATTAACCGTAAAGTACAAGTATGGGATTTCTGGTGCTATGATATCCACCATTTTTGCATTATGGATCCCAAATATCGGCCAAATAATATTTGTCACTTGCGGATGGTGTCCAGAAACGTGGACCGGTTTTTCAATTTTAGCGTTCAAGGATTTGTGGCCTATGATCAAGCTTTCATTATCTTCCGCGGTTATGCTCTGGTTAGGCTCGTTTCATTTCCTTCTAGACTAAATTAAGGGAATAAGATTTTGCAGATTCTTTTATGTTGATCTTTTGATTTGCAGTCTTGAAATTTGGTACCCGACTATACTGGTCCTTTTGGCAGGGAACTTGAGAAATGCTGAGGTTGAAATTGATGCTCTTTCTATTTGGTAAAACTTTATACTTTTCATATCTCATTTATTTTACGTCTAATACTCGATTTGAACTTAAGAGTAGTTTTTCCCCCTTCTCTCTTGCAGTATTAACATTAATGGATGGGAAATGATGATAGCTTTTGGTTTCTTGGCTGCAGCAAGGTAAACATATCATTTGAGCTAAATGCAAGGATACCTCCTGTGCTTTGCATAATTGGAAAAATCCTTCCTGTGTTATTTTAATTAGCAAAAATCTCCCTGTGTTCTTTTTTATTAGCAAAAAACTCCATTTGAAATTCCTTCATAAGTCAATAGGGAGGTTATTGTCAATTTTTAAAGTAAATATTGAGATTATTGCCAATTTTCAAAGTTTCTTTTTTGAAACGACTAATTTTCAAAGTTAATAGGGGGATTATTGATAATTTCTTAGGTTAAGAGGAGTGTTTTTGCATTTATTGTAGAGGTATAATTGTCATTTTTTTTACTGCAAAATATGTATTCCGACATGGGAGGGGATTTTTTGCCAATAAAAAAATATGTAGCATTTCACTCCATAACTTGTAAATGCTTTGCTTTTACCCCAAAATGTTTTTTTTTTGCTGATTTTTATATCATATTATTTTAGCGTTCGCGTGGCAAATGAGCTTGGAAGTGGCAACCCAGAAGCAACAAAGTTTTCAGTCTGGATAACAGTAATAAGCTCATTCACAATTGGATTTGTTCTTTTTGTATTGTTCTTGTTTTTCCGCGGACAATTAGCTTATATTTTCACAGAAAATCAAGAAGTCGCTACAGCCATATCTGATTTATCTTATCTCTTGGCCTTTTCCATTCTTCTGAATAGTATTCAACCAGTCCTTTCTGGTAATTATGAAACTTTTTTATTTCATTTTTTTATAATAAAATAAGATAAATCGTGAAAATCGTAGCACGTATCTAACAAAATATGTATATATTTTTTCGAATACAGGTGTTGCTGTTGGATCTGGATGGCAGAGCATTGTAGCATATGTTAACATTGGATGTTATTACATTATAGGAATTCCTGTTGGATTTCTTCTTGGTTATGTTTTTGAACTGCAAGTAAAAGTAAGTTTTGGTCGTGCAATTAAGATAAAAATACATTTTTCTTTTCAATATTTTGCTCTTGATTAGTAAATATTTTGTATAGGGTGTTTGGACTGGAATGTTGATTGGTATATTAGTTCAAACTATTGTTCTGGTTATAATTACAAGCAAAACAAATTGGGATAAACAGGTACTGCAGTTTTCATTGTGTTATTCTCATAAAAAAAAAAAAAAAAGCTTTTGCGTTCTTATTTATATGCAAAATAGATATTTTCTTCAACTCAATAGATATGCTTACTAACATATTCTTCTGATTTTTGGGCTTCTGTAGGTGTCTGAAGCTCAAAATCGACTCGACAGATGGTATATTGAAGATGAATCGGATAGAAATTCACAAAATATCCAAGGCATATAAACATATTTAATCACACACGTACAAAAACATATATACTATAATTAAGGATAATTAAGGAGTGCTTCAATTGAATTATTTAGACCTATTGGTTGATGAAAACATAAAAATATTGTACAATATATAAAAGTCCGCGTGAGCTTGATTCTTTATACATGATAAATCATGTTGAATAAATTTATTATTTGTTAGTTCTTTTAAGCTTCGTCTGAACTTAATTCGTTGATCTTTATATATGAAAATGGTAAACTACTTGAGATAAAAAAAAATGTATTTACATGCATTTACATTAAAAAAAAAAAGTAAAAATGAGTGTTATATTATGTGATTTTCAATTTCCAATTATTTTGCGTTGTTACTTTAATATATACTAGTCATCCTGAGTATGTGTTCTATTGCGCTAGATTACATTAATTATCTTTTTATTAGCATTGATATTGCAACTATATATATTTTTTGATAATGTAATTTCAACTTGTTCAATTACATATTGATACAAATTAAGTTACGTTGAGGATGAAGACCTAATATTTTTTGAGATTCAACTCGAGTTAACATTAAATTTTATTTGGGATCGACTCATTTTATTAACAAGGATAGTTTAAACATCAATTATAATTTAATACATTTCAAAACTCGAATTTATAAACAAAAAAGTATGTCTAATTAACGGACTACGAGACTCTTGTAATATCGTTAAACAAAACGACCTCAACGAGAAAATCTAAATAAAATTTTAAATTAATAGTATGTCGTCGTTCCACTCGTGTATATATACACTCTTCAAATTGTTACATTCTGTTTTGGAATGAATAGTCACATTGTTATAATAATTTAGTTAAGTGGCAAACATGTGCTTGAATTCTTAAAGATTGATTGTTGATTAAAAAAAAAAAAAAAAAAAAAAAAAAGTATCCTGTAAAGTCGGCCAAGAGTTGATTTCGCCGAACATGAAAAGTCACGTCGCCTAAGCCAGGCTCATTTTGGATTCTTATAGTGTGTAATAATATTTTAAAATAATGACTTGTTTCAATGTTGTCTAATTGAGAAACCAATGTGTAGCTATTTAATTTGCATAAAACCTTTGCAACACGGGAAAAAAGCAAAAGTAGTAAAGATCTAGTTGGTTTCTGAGCCAAAACTATTTCCCTATAACTGTAAGTCTAATTTAATTTAATTTTGGGCTCTTTTTCCAATTTTTACGTACTAAGTACTACTAATCTTCTCTCTATCCTTCCAATTTCCCAATGTGACTCAATTATATTTTTACGTACTAAGAATCATATATAATATATATACTTTAATAATTTAATTTCATGTCATATGATTTTACATTTCCATCTTTAATTTGCAGAAGAAGTAGAAAACTAAAGAAAGAGATGAATAAAATGGAAGGTGAAATAAAAGAAAAATTGTTGTTGAAAAAGGTTAGAAATGGAAATAAGCATGGGGTTGATCATGATATTAATAAAGAAGAAAGTCTGAAAAATAAGTTATGGAATGAAAACAAGAAAATGTGGATAATTGCTGGTCCTGCTATTTTCACAAGATTCTCAACTTTTGGAATAAGTGTGATAAGCCAAGCATTTGTTGGGCATATTGGTGCTACAGAGCTAGCTGCTTTTGCTTTGGTTATCACTCTCCTCACAAGATTTGCAAATGGATTACTGGTAAATTATGCTAAATAAAGTTATTTGCACGTTAATTACACTAATAAGTCAATTTTAATTGATCGATATATACAACTTTATGTTATTATTTATTACTCCCCCGTTTCATATTAATTGACACATTTCTTGTTTTCAAACAGATTAAGAAACTTCATTATTATATAATTTTTTATGGTAAAATGTCTCAAATAACCTTTATAATGATGACTACTTTTTAATTTTTTATTAGTGAGTGGTGACTATTGAGTTTCCCAACTTAAATGTGAGAAAATGGCAAAATTGAAAAAAAAATACTTTGAAAACTCAAAATTGCTAATTTGAAACAAAAAATTTGGACAAATGTGCCAATTAATATGAAATAGGGAGTAGCAGATATTTAACTCCTGTAAATAGAAATATAGCTAGCTAAATACCTTTTAGAACAAATTAATTAATTAAAAGCTAAAGGAAATGTGCAATTATCCATCTATGAATATAAAATATATAATTTTTAATGTTTCATAAACTTGAGTTGGGAGAAAATAATTAAATATTATGACTTCCTTATGAAGAAAACAAATAATAATTTATTATGCATTGACAACCTACATAATATAGATAAATTCGAGGTAATTTTTACGTTAACAAATGAATCATGAAGAGCGATTAGTCACATTTATTTGGTTTTTGAGGGGTCTTATCGCAAATATATATATGCTATTATATAGTATAATAATTTAGGGGTGTATTTTGCTAGTTAGAACATCACTTTTGAAAAAAATATGAATAACTTTTGAAAAAATTACAATTTTAGTCCCACATGACTAAACCTTTAGCAATTTTATACCGCACTTTACAAAGTTGCACTTTTGGTCCCACTCTATTGATTCGATACTTTACAAACTTGCACTTTCGGTCTCAATTCTTTAAATTATTCTCCACTTTCGATCGCATAATGTTATCCCAGTTTAACACTTTTGGTCTCACATGATTGCCTCACTTTTGATATTTTCATTTTCCTAATATGCAGCTAGGCGTGGCCAGTGGATTAGAAACACTATGTGGCCAAGCTTATGGTGCAAACCAACATCACATGCTTGGAATCTATCTTCAAAGATCATGGATTGTTTTAATCATAACTTCAACTCTTTTATTACCGGTTTACATTTTCGCTTCGCCTATTTTAAAATCTTTAGGCCAAGATGAAATTATCTCAAAAGAGGCAGGAACCATTGCTCTTTGGTTTGTTCCAGTGATATACTCTTTTGTTGTCTCATTTAGCTGCCAAATGTTCCTACAAGCACAGAGCAAGAACATGATTATTACGTATTTGGCTGCGTTTTCTTTAGCGATCCACGTTCTTTTCTCGTGGCTTTTGACAGTGAAGTACGAATTCGGTGTAACTGGTGCAATGGTATCTACCATTTTGGCATATTGGATACCTAATGTAGGACAACTTATATTTGTTATCTCTGGAGGATGTTCGGAAACATGGAAAGGTTTTTCGACCTTGGCTTTTAAGGATCTTTGGCCTGTAGTCAAGCTTTCTTTATCGTCTGGTGCAATGTTGTGGTAACGCTTCTTTTGTTCTATTGAACTTAGTATATATGGACCTGAAATTTTGGTTCGTAGAATACGTTAGTATTTTAGAATTATTTTGATTTCATGCTATGTTATGATGTTTGTGACTTGTTTGGTAATGAAATCTAGATATGGAGTTGTCATATTTGCTTTTATATATATGCACTCTAAGACTTACACGACTTAAGTGCATTAGCTGAAGTGTGGGACCAAAAGTGCTACTTTCGAAATCACGCTACTAGAAATATTGAATGTCCAGTCCTGTGGAATTAAAAATGCAAATCTGCATTTCTTCGCCTTCAATTCACAATTTTTTTGGTTTCTTTGATGACAGTTTGGAAGTTTGGTACAATGCCATACTGATACTATTGACAGGAAATTTAAAAAATGCCCAAGTTGAAATTGATGCTCTTTCTATATGGTAACTTTTTTAATTCCCTATTTATTCAACTTTCTTTAATTAAGTGAAAATGATAGTGCATAACATTTTCTTTCTTGCAGTCTTAACATAAGTGGTTGGGAAATGATGATATCTCTTGGTTTCTTGGCTGCAGCAAGGTACAATTTTTATTTTAGGACACAAAATAGTCATTAAAACTCAATTTTGAACTGATAAAACTTCTTGTCTGATTATTATAGTGTTCGAGTATCGAACGAGCTTGGAAGGGGGGATTCAAAAGCAGCAAAGTTTTCGATTTTGAATATAGTGCTAATGTCATTTGGCATTGGACTTGTGTTATTTATATTTTTCTTGTTCTTTCGCGAACGTTTAGCTTATATATTCACCAAAAGTGAAGATGTGGCTGCTGAAGTTGCTCGTTTGTCGCCTCTACTGGCATTTTCGATACTTTTGAACAGTATTCAACCTGTTCTTTCTGGTGAGGTTTACTTATCCAATTATCTGTTGCATCACTTGTGATTCCTTGTAAAAGATAAAGAGAAAAAACAAATGTGATTTGTATAAACATAATGTTAAGGTACTATATTTGTTTTTATTAAGGAACATGTTTTCTTTATGATTTGCAGGTGTTGCAATTGGGGCTGGATGGCAGAGTGTGGTGGTATATGTAAACATAGGTTCCTATTACTTGATAGGAATTCCTATAGGAGTTATTCTTGGTTATGTCATCAAATTACAAGTGCAGGTGAGTAAATATAGCATATTTTTTCTAGTTAAAATTTAAAAGATTATGTTTTAAGTTAGTAGAAGTACATCCTAGTTGTTACCCAACTTAGATTCACAATGTAAGTTTAAATTGAAGCTACAACCTTTAAACTTGTGTGATATTTAAAAAACAAAGGAGTATTGCACAAATAAGTAATATATGTAAAGACATCTACCAACTGATGTATGGTCTAGTAAAATGGATTTAGTCCCTACAATGTGACATATATAATTTTGAATCCTTATTGAGAGAGGTTCTAACGTAATGTGTTCGACGCGCCTTAATAGAAATTACCTATTACTTGATTCTAATTTGACTCTTCAATTAAATTTACTTTACAACATATTATGTCTTTATCATCTTGACATACAGTGTACATGTTTTATAGGGTGTTTGGATTGGAATGTTAATCGGCACACTGATCCAAACTATCATACTAATTATCATAACATACAGAACTGATTGGGATAAACAGGTACGTACATAAGTTGTTTTGTTAATTAAGAAATAATTCTTTCAATAATGTGATCTCCTAGCTTAATTTACTTTTGTTTATCTTTAGGTGTTCATTGCTCAGAAACGTGTAAACAAATGGTTTGTGGAAGCTGAACCTAACAATAACTCAGGAATTGCATGATGAAGAGTTTTTTCTTTTTCTTCTTAAAGTATTGAAATTCGTTTGCATACTTGAGGGGAAGTGAAGAATGCTAATAAAGCTAATTGTAGTGATGAAGGAGATTTTTCCATTAATATGAAAATTACCTCTTTTAAGTAGAGGAAAATTCTTGTCCAAGTCTGGTTTGGCCAAACTCATCCAAACACCAAACAAGTGTTACTTTGGGTTCGGCTATGTAGTCACTTTGGGTTCGATCAAACCGGGTATGGGTAAGGATTTCCCGTAGAGTAGGTTCGTTTTAATTTTAGTACATCTAAAAAATATTAGAAGCTTTTTATTTCTTTGGCAATTACCCTTCTTTTATTTGTAACTAGAAAGGTTCACGTACAACGTACGAGTTGTTTAACTAAGTTTATGTGTGATTTTAAATTAATTATAAAATTTAACTTCTAATTTGAAAATGATCAATTAAGAAAAACTAATCAAATAGTGATAAATATAAGAAAAAATAATGAATTAAAAAATAAGAACCAATTAAGATAAAATACTAAAATTTTAAAGATTCGAGAGAACTAATATTAAGATTACTGAATTGAACATTTTATAAGAAAAAATGAACAAGATTCCAACACACGTCTCTACCTAGTTAATTTTTTTACCAAGTTAATTTTTTATTTTTTATTTTTGACGAATTCGTGATGTGTCAGTTACATATCAGGTCCGTGTGATAGTCGTACCCGTCATATTCCTCTTGTGAATGACATACATCATGTAGTGATTTTTGTTTTTGTGTCTTCTGTAATAATTTGAACGTTATTTTATTATTATTTATTTTTATTCATTTTCATCTACTAACTATAACATATGTTCTCATTAGGTTATATTAGCTACTACAACTAACTTTCTATCGATATATTCTTTTAATGATAAAATTATTATATGAAGTGATCATATTACAATGTTTGTCATTATTTCTCACAACAACATAATACAATATCAAATATCATTCTTTTGAAACATTCATTAAGTATTAGCAAATTAACTATCCGCCCCTGGTTATATAAGTCTCTCACTTGTTGAATTTGATTGAAGATCGAGCACAAATAAGTGTAGAGGGAATTGCACTTTTCATACTAAACTTTGCCTACTTTATACATTTCATACCATACCTTTCAAAATGACACATTTCATACCAAAATCGACCAACCTTTTTCAATTTTGGTATGGCCGTTAAATATTGGATGGAAAGGACATGTGCGGCGCACGTGTCCGTGAACTCACAGAAAAAAAAAAAAAAAAAAAAAGAAAAGAAAAGAAAAGGTCACGATTTAGGTACGTGATTTCTCGGGCAGGGAGGGAAATTTTTGGGCAGGGAAGGAGGGATGATTATTTTTTTTCCTTCCATTTCCTTTCTTCCATCAAATATATTTCCCTCCATTTTCATTCTTCTAAGAAAGCTATTTCCCTCCATTTGCTTTGTACCCCTCCTTCTACAAACAGGCCCCAAACCTCCATTTTCTTTCTTCCCTTCTTCTTTCTTCCTTCCCTTATTCTCCAAACTTACAAGAAACAAAAAACGGAAAAAAAAAATGTCGTCTTCAAGCTCCACTTTCAAGCGTTCGTACACTCCTCCGGCAAAGGAACATACCTGCTTCTGCCAAAATCCCCTTCCGCTTCGGACATCATGGACAACTGATAACCCAGGAATACGCTTTTACGCTTGCATGAAGTACCGCAAGGAAGATGGATGTCATTTTTTTATATGGAAAGATGAACCCATGTGTGCAAGGTCAAAGGCAATAATCCCTGGTTTATTGCGGAAAATCAACAACTTAGAAGATGAAATCAACAAAAAAGATGGAGAAATTATCAAAAGAGATAGAGAAATTAGCAAAAGGGATGACGAAATTAGGTTTACTTTAGGAGAAATTAGCATTAAGGATGGAAAAATAAGCAAAAATAATAGAAAAAACACCAAGTATGCTGGAGAAATTACGCAAAAGGATAGAGAAATTGTTCAGTTGAAAAAAAAAAAGAACATGTATGGTGGCCTCTTTTGTCTTATTTGGATGGTGATCATATGAAAAGTCTTTGTGTAGAATGAGGAGTGGTCTTGTTATAATAGTTTTTAGTGTCTTTAGTGTAATTTTGTAGTTTGTAATGTTTTAAGTGATGGGTTGTTTGTGTTGAAGAATTAGGCTTGTTATTGAACATGTGTGTTTTTGCATTGTTGTAGGGGTGTTTTTGCAATGTTTTTGAAGAATTAGGCCTGTTATCAATGAAAATGGGTGTTTTTGCATTGTTATATGTGTGTTTTTGCAATGTTATATGCATTTTTTAGCAGGGGGTATTTGCAATGTTACAGGGGTTTTTTACAATGTTATATGCATTTTTAAGCCAGGGGTTATTTGCAATGTTATATGCATTTTTCAGCCAGGGGGTATTTTGCAATGTTACAGGGTTTTTTTTTTTTTTTTTTTTTTGTAATGTTATAGATATTTGCAACTTGTAAGTGCATTGTTGCTGTAATTCTATTGTATTCAATCCAAATTGATAACAACCAAATAATTTTTGCACTTTTAAAGTATCTTAAATACACACAAATTGAATCCAATTTTCAGAACTATCCACAAAGATAGACATGATAAACTTTCCAGAACAAAGTCATTACAAACATATGCAATTTCACAAAACAATAGTTCACAAATACACAAAAACATATGTATCATTTCTATATGTCATCTTGGTTTCAAATACAGTTCAAAGATCAATTCAAGCAACAATCACAACACCACCTTCTCAAAATATCATTCCTATAAAAACATAACAATCCATATCAAAACAACACAACACTTGGACTTCAACTTTGTAACAAGGATTACTATTCTTAGATTTCTTTGAACTTTTTGAACTTGTGCATGCAGCCTGTAGGTTTGTCAATGTCATAAACTTCTTGCCATCCTTCATAATGACTGGAAAAGACTGTGATCCTGAGCTTGAAGGTTGTGGTTGATAATTTATTGGAGCATGGCCCCTTATATTTTCTCTATGTTGCATCATATTTGGTGTAGCCTGAAAGGTGAGAATATGTTAGAATAATTGTAAATGTTGCAACTGAGAAACATTGAGTGGTTGGACTTACATTTGCAGCAGATTGAAAGCCTGGTGGGGGTCCTTATGGAGGTCTAAAAGCATCATCATACATTCCTTGTTGTGGCCTAAATGTTGCATTAGATTGCACAGCCTGTGGTGGTTTAAATGCAACATTCCTTGTTACTGCAGCCTTTTGTTTCCCTTTATCAGTTGTTTCAACAACCTTTTCTTTACCTTTAGCCTGTTCAATTTAGCCACAAAACCCAATATTTAGCCAAAATACAAAAATTTCAAAATTTTGACAAACTAAACACAAAACTCACATTAGATTTTGAATTGGACTTTGAACTGGTAGGTGCACATAAGGTTTGAGTTGCTAAGACATCATTACCTCTATCACCTTTTCCTCCCACTTGTACCTGTGGATTAATGAACTACATGATAAAATTTTACTTACACCTAATTCTGACCATGCATTAAATGAACATAAAACTGACATTTGATATCTTTTGAGAACTTTGACTTGCCAACTGAGAATCCCTCTCACTTGTTTCATCATTTGATGTTTTCCTCTTTTTTGCCTTAAACATTGAAAAATAACAAAAATATGTTATATATATGAAAAAAAAAACAGATAAAATAATTGCAAAGGCGCTTACAATATGTACTAGTACTTCTTCTAAGGCAACATGTACTTCTTACAACCCATTATATTCTTCTTGTGATGGTGCTTCTGGCATTTGAGATCCACTCCCTCCCTCATCTGATTCTTTTCTTTTTAAACATGTCTATTTGTTGTGCCCTTGTACTCCACACAATCTACATGTCATCCTTATAGGTTGTCTTCCCATTCTTTTTTTGGAATTTTGGCACTGTTTGGCTGCCTTCTTATCATTTTCATATGTACATTTTCCCCTTGTTTTTGCTGGCCTTCCTCTTTTTTTCATAAAGGTGGGTGCCAGTGGAGGGAACCTGTTAGTCTTAGCCCGCAAAACAGGGTCATTAATTGGCATCAAAGCCTGATCATACACATCCAAGTATGTTTCAACAGTATAAGCTTTGTCCACAAAATCCTCTGGATCTTTTACCAGGAAACTATTGGTACTCATGCCATGCATGTAAGGAATACCAGTTATGTCCCACCTCCTACATGTGCAAGTGTGGTTCCTCAAATCAACACAATATTGTTGGCCATGTTCTGAATGAACCTCAAAATGCCAGTCATCAACCTTTATTACAATGCATGAGGCTGTCTGAATCATTATTTTTTCAATGATTTTTTTAATTCTAGGGCAAACTTTGAAATTTGCCCATCTCTTTCTTTCAACATCTCTATTTTTACTCAGCCTGCCCATGATGTATTGCCTTATCCACTCCAACAATATTAAAATAGGCTTCCCTCTGGCATCTAATATGCACAAATTAAATGATTCACACATTATTCAACAATGCATCATACTTAGGGTATGGATCAAAATATGCCCTACGCCACTGCTTAGGAGTCCTTTCTTCAAACCATGTAGGTAAACGCTCATTAAGTAGTAACAATTCCTTGAATTTGATCTCAAACTCAGGAATTGTTGTAGCTCTTGAGGCACCCCATACTGTATCTTCAAACTCCTTGCCTTTAAAACCTTTCTGCTTCATGTTTCCTATCAAATGCCTAACACAAAACCTATTGTTTGAACCTTGACACACTCTCTCAAATGCTTTTAATAGACCTTTTTGCTTGTCAGACATGAATGTGTAGCAATCATCTCTCTCTATCAATAAATCATCTTTTAACAAACCTAAAAACCACTCCCAAGCCTCCGTTGACTCAGTCTGAACAAGAGCATATGCTACTGGGTACATCTGGTTGTTTGGGTCAAATGCTACTGCTGTAAAAACACTCCTTCAAAAGGACCCCCTCAAATGTGTTCCATCCACTCCAATAATGGGCCTACAATCAGCATTGAATCATTGGCTCAATGCTTTAAACCCAACATTAAACTTGTCAAACTTTCTTTGGCTTGTACTACTTCCTTCTTCTAATTGTTTTAGAATAACAGTTGACCCATGGTTTCTCTCTCTCAATTCATTACCATAGTCCCATAATTGAGCAAATTGATCATCATGATTCCCTTGGATTGCTTCAAGTGCTTTTCTTTGGCTCTGTATGCCTGAATTGCAGAAACATGATACTTGATCTCTTTGATTGCCTCAACCCTAAAACCCTTCACATTTCTGTTTGGATCAAGCCTAAATAACTTCTCATACTTCTTGGCCAACCACCTTGACTTAACATTTTTGCAGTGAGAATCAATACTGCATACATGCTTGTCTTCATACTCTCTGATTTGGTAGGTAGCTTCATCTTTCACCCCCAAAGCATTAATCCTCCATTTACACCCCTCTGCGAGATATTTTGCATAAACTCTTCTTTTGTCATTGACTGTGATCTTTATATTCCTCATGGTCATGATTGCATGTGAATTGCCTCCCTGAACTGCTTCCTAGTGCTAAACAATTGTTTCAGCTCAAAGATTGGATTAAATATTGTTTCACCATCAAATTCAGGATAAACCTCATCATCTTCATTAGACAATGGCCTCCATATCTGCTCATCATCACTAGGCAGAACCCCATCTTGATCCCCTTGTTCATTTCCTTCTTCATCCCCAGATTCAGCCTCAGTATCTACATTCTCCTGAAAGTTGGCTTCATCATCTTCAACACTTTCACTATTTACCTGCTCATAATCATTATCAGACTCAAAGTGCTTTGATTTTCTCCTTCCTCTCACTGTAGTATCCTCTGATGTTATATTTGCATCCACCAACTCTTCATCCTGCTCCTGTTATTGTTGTTGTTCAACATTTTCTGGATTTTCTTGCTCATGTTCTGGTAATTGTTGTTCTTGTTGTTGTTGTTTTTGTTCAGTGGATTTTTGTGAGTTGAGGCAGTCATGAACTAAAATGTCAATCTCCTCATAACATGCTTCAGTAAGGTCTGGCATTTGAACCTCATCTTGCAATGAGTTTTGATCTTCAAACTCCCCTTGTATTTGCAAAATAACCTCATCTTGCACAATTTCAACTCTCTCTTGCACTTGCAATGTATTTTCAACATCAAGTTGGACTGGATTTTGAACCTCATCTTCAATAGGATTTTCCTTTGTCAACTCCTCTTGCATTGTATTCTGAACATCATGTTGTATTGGATTTTCAACTAAGTTAGAAAGAATGCCAGCTGCCTCTTGTTCCTTCTCCACCAAACCTGGTTCAAGTACCCTATGGTCTTTCCCCACTACACTAACCTTTCCAATCTTTTTTCTAAAATGTTTATCTGGTTGGCTTACATAAATACTCACTACATCTCCAAATCTTTCAATTAATGTAACAAACTCAGTTTCATGTGCACACAATCTAAATTTCCTAAACTCATCAATCCTATAATAGTTCTTTATCCCATAAATGTCAATTTCACTACAAAGGGAATCTAAATTTTTCAAAGATATTGACCTATAGTCGAAATAATCAACACACCTAACACTACCTCCATCATACCTAGTATTAGGATAATGTATTAAAGCACCACCATAATGAATCTTCAAAGTACGGTGATATTTTTCTGCAACGCAAAAATAAGATTATAAGATAATGTCTTATACAATAATTAGACATTTATGCAAGCAGACAAAACCATACACTGTTGCCAGATTCTCTTATGCAAAAAACAGAAGAAAAAAAAACCATACTTTATTAAAGAATTCAGCCATTTGCTTGGAAATGAAATAAAAAAACCAACCTTTGTGCCCTACATTTTTTAAATATACACATTTGCTCATTTTTGTCCAAAAGGTACGGGATCACAACAATAAACAAAACCCTATTCAATGCAAAATTGTCCCCAGGAAGTTTGGGACCATTACAATAAACAAAACCCTAACCCACATTCCCGAAACTTCATAAAGGTGCAAAGAGTTTTTGGGTTTTCAGTTAATACGTACTCTTGTATATTGGGGGTGCCATGTCATTGAATTCCACTCTCCGTAGCAAACCCATCTTCGTATTAATCCTCCAATTCACCTCTTTCTCACCACTTGCTGCAGAATTTTTTCCCATGTGTATGGATTTTGAAAGTTTCCGAAGTAAAAATTTTGAACTGGGGAATGATTAGGGTTAGCGACAATGGGGAAAAACGGCTATTTGGATTTTTTTTTCTCAATTTTCTGCCCTAGTCGTTTAATTCCCTGCCCGAGAAATCACGTGCCTAAATCATGACCTTTTCTTTCTTTTTTTTTTTTTTTTTTTTTTTTTTTTTCTGTGAGTTAACGGACACGCGGCCATACCAAAATTGAAAAAGGTGGTCGATTTTGGTATGAAATATGTCATTTTGAAATGTATGGTATGAAATGTATAAAGTAGGCAAAAGTTTGGTATGAAAAGTACAATTCACCTCAATAAGTTTATATAATTTTGAGTTCTTCCTATCCTGGAAATAAAATTGTAAGTGCCCATGATGATGGGTATCTTCCATGTGGATGCATATATAGTCCATTCAGATTATGTTACGTACTTCATAATGGAGTCGGATTGGTTATCTACCATACAGTTCGATCTCCAATTCTACAACATATATCTTGGATATACGTGGTGGATAGATTAGAGATGATAAAATAAGTATTTGATCAAGTTGAGTCTTGAATCGTACCTTTATTAATTCATTTAAGTATCTAAACTCGATCTTTGATGTAGCTTCTCCATTTAAATATTATTGTTGGGTCACGTTGACAAGGTGCTTAACCACATCGTGTTTCAAACGACTTCTATCCGTTTGACCTTTCATTGGCATATAATTGGATGTCACTTTGATAGTACGAGATATATTACATCCAAGTAGAAACGATAGTTAGGACATCCTTGTGTTTTCTTTTACATTACACAGATAAAACAATTATTTTGGTCATATGTTGGGTGTAAAATATCAATGAGATTATGTAACTCATAATTTAAGGCTAAATTTTATATATTGAAAGAATAATACTTTCTCCGTCTCATTTATTTTGCTCCCTTTGCTATTGTATTCGGTTAAACTTTTTCATTTTTTAAGTGATTTATCATGTTATTTATATTTTTTTGTGCTGTAAACCTTTTAAATATTAATAAATATGGTGTCATATGATATTATCAACTTATTTTTGAAGTTTATTAATTAAATTATTAATTATAATTTTTATAAATTTAATTAAGCTGACTGATCAACTGTAACAAGAGAGCAAAATAAACTGGTAAAAAAACAAAAAAAAGAAAACAAAGAGGGTGCTTCACATTTTTACGAAATCACATGCGACATGTGGAATGTTTAAATAAGAATATATCGTGCATACATGTCTGGAGTCATTGTTTTCCATATAATAAAAAAATAATAAAGAAAATCTACTTTTGACTTTTGAATAAAATCACACATGTGACTGACATGTGGAATATTTGAATAATAATTTATAAGATCGTGCTATAAAATCTGGATCCTTTGATTTTTATATAATTTTCTGACGCGGCGGTCATGGTTTCACTTTGCAGTATAGAAATCGATCGGTCAACCAGTAAGCGGTGTGGGAGTATGAGAATAAGCTGTTGGTGCAGGTGCAATAGAAGCTAAGCTAGACGTGATAAAAGAAGCAAAAAATTAAGATTAACTGATATCAGGTAACCCATTTTCTTCGATCTTGATTCGTACAATATTTTGGGAGTTTGAAATTGTGTGTATGTACTCTTTGATTATGTGTACTTACTCTTTCACTTTATTCAATCTTAGATTAGTTCATGATGATGTTTAATTCTGTCTTCATTCTTTAGCAATCAATTATTTCAGAATTTTCAATTTAATTTTTAGTGTATGAATAAATTGATGAGATTTAATTAACGAAGAAGAAACAAAAGGAACTACAAGATTCTTGAAGAATGGGGGAAAGTGCGAGATATGTCCTTGTGTTATCACTACAAAAAATTTAAATTTTAGTGACAAAAGAGTAAATGACAAAGTGATAAGAATTTTCTTGAAGAAGAAAGAAAAGGAACTACAAAATTCTTGAAGAATGGGGGAAAATGCGAGATATGTCATTGTGTCATGTAAAATTTGCACAAAAATAGAAATAACTATCATATAGAAATAGATAGAGCTAAATGCTGAAAACACCTTTTGTGTTTTGCCTAATTGACAAAAACCTCATTTTGTTATTTTTTTTATTAGCAAAATATCTCCTCTGCTATTTTATATTAACAAAAAGTCACTTGTATCAACATTTTAATAGCTCACTTCACCCATTCAAAATAAACTCTAAAGCCAGTAAAAAGATTATTGTCAATTTTTTAAGTGGACATGGTGTTATTGACAATTCTAAAAATTAATAGGAATTATAGCAATTTTTTTAGGTGAATAGGTGTTCTCACATTTTAATGGGGGGGTATCATTATCACTTTTCGTGCAGAAGAATACTCGCACTTACATCGAGGGAAGCATACCCCGACTAATAAACAAATAACACATGTGATTTTTGCTAATAAAAATAACACATGAATTTTTTTCTTTCAATTAATTAACTATGCAAAAGCATAAGGAATATTTTTACATTTCACTCCTATTAAATATTCGGCGTGAAATCCTTCGTAGATACAAAAGAGGTAGATAAAATTCGTATGAATAGGGGTTTTGTGCCATAAAATTACTAATAAAAGGGACTTATATGTATTAAATATCTTACTAAAGGGTTTCTTGCCAAATTTTAAAAAGTACAGAGGAACTATGTGCAATGAACATTTCATATGATAATTTAGTGTAGATTTTGGGAGTTTCTCTGACTTAGATTTAGTGTAGATTTCAATTTTCACTGAAGATTGATTTAAATAGTAATATACTCCGTTTAAAGGAAAATATTTTACTGGCACATGATTCATGTAGACAACATTCCTCGGATTAGTTAGGTGTGATATATCTATGATATATTGACTTTAGACTTAACCTAGGTAACTAAATTCGCGTGGGAGAGGCTCATGCGCGCACCCAATTCGCGCACTGAGCGCGAAAAGCAAATTCGATGCATAATTCGCGCACTGGCTGAAAATAGTGCGCGCACTGGCTAAAGATAGTGCGCGCTCTTATGAAGAAAAATCCGCGCACTGGCTGAAGGTAGTGCGTGCTCTTGTGAAGCAAAATTCGCGCATTATCTTTAGCTTGTGCGCGCTCTTGTGAAGCAAAATTCGCGCATCCCACATATTAGCCAATAAACATTTGACACTTGTACATAATTTTTTTTTATTGTTTTATGCTCTCTGTAAAGCCGTATGTAGGACTGAAAATCAAACAAAGCTATTTGATACTCGGCTCGAGCTCGTTCGATAAAAGCTTATTTGAGCTCGGTTCGTCAACTAAATCAAACAAGCTTGAACAAGATTTCTTGTTTGATAACTTTTGAAGCTCGGCCCGAGCTCGACTCGATAAGCTAAAATCTGAAGAAAAAAAAACATGTAAAATATCAAGCTACTCATTACTCGGCTCGAGCTCGTTTGAGCTCGGTTCATTAAGAAATCAAACACAAAATTTCAAGCTCGATAAAATTCATATCAAACTTGAACAATGTGTCGTTTGATACAACTCGAGTCATTTATACCCCTAGCCGTATGGAAAGTGGGTTATGGACATGATGTCCTGCAATGATGACATCAACATCATGACTATAAATTGGGAATACCAAAACAACAAAAAATATTACTATGTTATTTATTTGAATATTACAATGCAAAGCACCACAATTAACCCATTGAAAGCAAGCTACACAGAGACATATTAACTGGACATAAAGTATAATTACTTACAAATTTTTCATTTTCACGCAATTTGAACTTACATCGAGAATGAAAATTTACTATTTTCCATACATCAAGGTAAAACATTAACATTTTATAAATCAAATAATGTTCTATAAAAAATGTATTTGACATGTTCTAAACTTTAAAAAAAATAAAAATAAAAATCCACTTTGCTTAAAATTACACGTTGCATGTTGATGCCTAAATTTATTTTATGGACTTAATGAAATAACATTTTGTTTATTAGTTATATTTGTCATTTTTGTAACAGATTTATTGGACTACAATTTCTAT
Organism: Penstemon davidsonii; assembly: GCA_034814905.1. Classification (NCBI taxonomy): domain Eukaryota; kingdom Viridiplantae; phylum Streptophyta; class Magnoliopsida; order Lamiales; family Plantaginaceae; genus Penstemon; species Penstemon davidsonii. Next base: position 28,919,620 of record JAYDYQ010002533.1, on the reverse strand, counting down.
GTAACTTTTAAATGTATAGAAAAAAAACACATATTATATATATTAGAATATAAGCAACAAAATATATTGTTCAAAATAATTACTTTTAGTTCTATATTTATTGCAAAGTATAATTTTTTTTTGTAGTTTACACTTTTGTAATATTAGTATTTTTAATTGTTATATTATATTTTAATTATTTTAATATTATTTTTAAGACGCTTTATAGGCGCTCTCATATGTCAAAGTTTTAAAATATAACGCTTTTGCGCTCGCGCTCGCGCACCCGCACTCGCACCCGCTCCGCGACTTAGTTACCTAGGACTTAACTACAAAAACTTTGATTTCAATTATCATTTTTAATTGTTTTAAAAAAAAATTATCATTTTTAATTAAAGAACCCAATTGGTATTTATCTGAAATTGCATTCATTTTCAGCAAATATAACTAGTAGGAATCTTACTCTACTTGCTCTCAAATACAATTTTCTTTTGTTTCCGAATGAGCTGAGTTTGTCCACTTCTTTGTTGTATACAAGGAATGGGTCATATATATATATATTCACCTTATTCTTGTACATATTGGGATATATATGTGCCTAAATTTGGTCCATTTTCTCATATTTTTAAATTTTTAGTTATAAAATCATAAGATGGCGTAAATAACTTTTATATATTCCTTATTCTAAAAGATCATTATTTTAGAAGGAGAATTAGTGATTTTAAAACTAAAATATGTGTATTTTTCTTACGAATATAGACTTAAAAAATGTATAATAATTGATTTAATAAGATATACTACATTATAAATACATTTATGATACAACATTGAAGATAAAAATGATTAAAATTTCATTTTTATTTTTAGTTCAAAAAATTAAATATGTTTGCAAATTGTAAAATGTATTGAAATTATTAAACTAAATATGTAATCTTCATTTATAGTAAATTATGTAAATAAAATTAAATTCAATTCATTTAATATAATATTAATACTAGTTTTAACATTATTAACATTCAGCGATGCTTTTTTTTCAATTTCATCTAATCTAAGAGGCTACCTAAGTAATTTTCCTTCGTAATTTTTCATGTATTTTTCTAGGGGATTTTTGCATTTTTGGTGCCACAACTATAGTCAACTGGCATTTCTACCCGTAACTTTTCGGGCTGGTACATTTGGTGCCACAACTTCAACATCAGTAGCAATTTTGGTGCCAATTGAGGCCCAGTTTCAAAATTGGCCAGAAATTCCCCCATGTGCGGGCCATGTAACATGAGAAATTGGGATTTTGACCATTCAACGTCTTTTTCATTAAAAAATATACCAAAATCCAAAATCTTTTAACTTTCCTTATAATATTCACCAAACATTCCCTTAATTAAATTGTTACCTCCCTTCTTCTTCTTCTTCTTCTTCCCCAAATAAAAACATCCAAGTAGCCTAGTTCTTGATGGATGAAATAGTTTTTTATTTTTTTTAATGAAAAATATGTTGAATGGTCAAAATTCCCAATTTTCATGTTACACGGCCCGCACATGGGGGAATTTCGGACCAATTTTAAAATTGGGCTTCAGTTGACACCAAAATTGCCATTGATGTTGAAGTTGTGGCACCAAATGTGCCAGCCCGAAAAGTTATTGGGTAGAAACGCCAGATGGCTATAGTTGTGGCACCAAAAATGCAATAATCCCATTTTTCTTGATAATCCCTCATTAGTTAGATATTGGGAAAAACTCCATGAAGTGATTTCTCATAAGGATTTTCCTTTCTTCTAACAAATCAAAATTTTGAGATTAAAGAGTTTAATGAAAGAAAAACAATGAGTTCTTCCTTTAGTATATTATTTAATTTATCATAATAATCTTACTGAGGAAATTGCATTTTTAATACCAAATTTTACCTACTATAGATATTTGGTACCAAACCTTCAAAAATGACACATTAATACTAAAATTGAAGGATTTTCACATTTGCTTAACCTTTAATGGTGATTTTTGTTATGCTTAAAATTATGCTCCAAATTTTTACCATAGCATGCTTTTGTGCCCTATATCATATCTGGAAATTCTTGCAGGATGATGCATTGTAGATTATGAGATATGATTTAATTTTAATTAATATTTCGAAACTTTGTTGATTTTCTACGAATTATTTATTGCGTTTCATGAGCTGAAACGTGTACCATTAGAAAGCTCTAGTCAAGAGTTTTTCAGCCATATAAATAACCCAAAATTTGGCCTTGTAAATTGACGGAGAAAGAAAGTATGAAAAAAATCTTTCAATTTTGGTATTACATATGTCTTTTTTGAAGGTTTGGTACCAAATGTCTAAAGTAGGTAAACGTCTGTTATGAAAAATGCAATCCCCTCAAATCTTACCGATTGTGCAATAAATACTATTGATAATCTTCGAAATATCAAAAAGTCAATATTTTAATGAATTTAAGTCTATTTTGAAATATTAAGAAAAAAACACACATGACACACTCACCAAATTAGTTAAAGATATTTCTGAGAGAAATCTGATTTAATGACATTCAACAACTAACTCTTTTAAAGAAACAATCCAAACGCGTTGTAATCATTTATTGCCCATTTTTGTAGAGAATTATTAAATGAGAAAATAGTACCACCTCTGACAAGTGATAACTACGTGCCTAAATTTATGAATATATGATGAGGAGCAACCTAACTCTATTTATTTGTCACATTTTTTCATCAAGCCAAGTAAGAAATCTTCTAGCTATATAGGTACGCAAATTTTCTGTATTCGTGTGTGTGTTGTGCGTGTTTCTTGTTGCAGATGATTCTTGCTAGCTAGTGCTTTCTATTTATATATATATATTATTTGATGCTGCTGTCAAAGTAAAGTTTGAGAATTTATACTTATACTCCCACTTAATGTGGATGATGCAGCAGTATTTTCCAAAAGTTTTTGCTATTTTTTCTACAGTCCCACTACGTAAAAGGATTGATTCTTTGATATTATTGCCTTTCTTCTTATACCTTTTTCGCCATTAGTCTTTCTTTTCTTTGGAGTAGAATGCTAAAACATCCCATGTGGCTTATCTAATTGGCAAGAAGAACTTACAAGTGTAAAATAGGATAAAGTATTGCATTACAAGTGTAATTCTCTATAATTATACTCCATTATTCTTTGACTGAATGTTGGGATTTTTTTGGCTCCAAAAGTGGAATTCTCATTCTTTATAATTAGCTGATTGAAAGTTCATTTATTGTTGTGTTTAGTTTAGAGCCATGGATAGTGGAATAAAAGAGACTCTACTTGGTTCAAATACTGAACAAAAGAGTGATTTGAAGGAGAACATTTGTGAAGAATCCAAGAAAATATGGAGGGTGGCATTGCCAAGTATTATTTCAAGAGTTACTTCATTTGGAACTATTGTTGTGACTCAGTCGTTTATCGGACACATAAGTTCAACCGATCTTGCTGGTTACGCACTTGTTCAGACCTTAAGCGTTCGATTTGTCAATGGCATTGTGGTAAATTATTCATTCTTCATATCCAGTTGTATTTATCATTACCAGTAGGCTATGTTTGATTTATGTTTTTATCATGTATAGATTGGAATGTCGAGTGCAACTGAAACTCTATGTGGCCAAGCCTTTGGAGCAAAACAATACCACATGATGGGTATTTTCTTACAAAGATCATGGCTAGTCAACCTCGTTACATTAACCATTTTACTTCCCGTTTTCCTCTTGGCAAGACCAATCTTTGAGCTACTTGGCGAAGAAGAATCCATCGCGAAATCTGCAGGAAACATTTCTCTATGGTTCATTGCATTCATCTATAGCGTTGTTTTCTCGACAACAATCCAAATGTATCTCCAAGCACAACAGAAGAACATGGTCATTGCTTGGCTATCTGTTACGGAATTTTTTATTCATATTCCTATGTCTTGGCTTTTCGTTTATGTTCTAAATTGGGGGGTCCCGGGTGCAATGGGTGCACTATGCATATCTTCATGGTTCTTGGTGTTTGGAGAATTTGTGTATATTTTCGGAGGTTGGTGTCCCGACTCGTGGAAAGGGTTCACATTTGCTGCATTAAAGGACATATTTCCCGTAGTGAAGCTCTCAATTTCTTCTGGTGTGATGATCTGGTAAATCTATTTGTCTTATTATTGTTTATACTAAAATTGGGATCAACCCAATTCATGTTTAGAGATTTTGTTCATTTATTTTCTGCCATTTTGAATGTTTTATAGCTTGGAGTTGTGGTATTATGCCATTCTGGTTTTATTGGCTGGATATATGAAAAATGCAGAGGTTGCCATATCTTCATTCTCTATATGGTAAGCCTTCATGAATAGGCTACAACAAAAATTGTCATTGGTGACAGCAAGCTAAGTGACATTATGAAAAAAGTGTCAAGACAAAATTGTAACCATATATTTCTGATACTATTTAGTGACATTTTTCTATTATGGTGACACTTTACAGTGCTATATCGAGTTATAAAGGTGACATTTAACATCATATTGCTAGAAAGAAAATTGTAGTGACAATTTAATGTGAAATGACATTTATGAACTTGTCACTTCTAACAGTGTAGCTAAATGTTAAGGGTCTGTTTGGTTGGGTTTTGGCTCGATTTCGTCGGTCTCGGTTTAAAAAAATGGTTTGGGTGGTTTCGATGAAAGACCTCATTTGGATGGATTCTGGCTGTTGGGTTTTGTGGTTTGAATAAGTTGAAACCTCACTTGGATTGGGTTTGGATGTTGGGGTTTAGGGGAAAAGGTAAGTGGTAGGTGTCAAATCAATGTCTTTTTTAATGAGATTTGGGGGAAAAAGTAGGTGATAGGTGTCAAATCAATGTTCTATAAGTTTCAAGAGTTAAAGTGTAAGTTTCTGAATAGGTTTTTGATGGTTTTATGGGTTTGGGAAAACTCATTTGAAAGGGATTTGACTCGGTCTCGCGAAACCCACGAGGACGAGCCAAAACCCATCCACATACACCCTAAATGTCACTTGCATAACTTGCTGTCTTTAAAGACAATTTGTTCTAGTGATGCTTTATTTGTTTTTGTTTCTTTTTCGGGCACTATATAAAGTTACCTTTTCTGATTGAAATTAAATTTGTAGCCTCAATGTCACTGCTTGGGAATTCATGATCAGCCTCGGCTTTATGGGCGCTGCAGTGTATGTATCTAATTATTCTTGTACAAATGTATATATTTACATGTCGTTTGTCTTGAAATTGATAACTCGGTTCTCGTTTTTTCGCTTGAACAGAGTACGCGTCGCGAATGAGCTAGGCAGAGGTGACGCTAAAGCTACAAAATTTTCAATCAAAGTTGCGATCAGCACATCGTTTTTAATTGGGATAATATTTTGGATTCTTTGCTTGATATTCGGAAACAAGTATTTGTTTTCGAACGAAGAAGAAGTAGTACAGAGTGTATCAGATCTTTCTGTTCCACTAGCTTTCTCAGTGTTGTTTAATAGCCTTTATCCAGTGCTCTCAGGTGAACTACTTCTTACAATTTATATTAAATTTTCCTTAATTCAAGTTTATTGAATTAATTCTCCAAAATTTCAACTTTTTGATGTATTGTTTTTCTATATCAGGTGTGGCAATAGGATCAGGTTTGCAAACAAAAGTTGCAGTTATTAACTTAATTTGCTTTTATGTTATTGGACTTCCATTTGGAGCCATTCTTGGATATGTGACCCATCTCCAAGTGAAGGTAATACATTTGTTCTAAAGCTTGTCAAAATGAGTGAAATAATTACAGGGAATCGGGTGCGGTGTGATATTAAAAATCGAATACATTAGATTTTTTAACAATAAAACAATACAGTGATTTCTTTTAGAATTAAGCAAATTATAAGGGGTGTTCTTGAATTTCACTGTGGTCAGAACCCAGGAACCGACCCGGATCCAGTCCAACTAAACTTGGACTCGTTTCGGCTACGAAAAATTTGGCAATGTAAATTGACTGAAATGGGTATTGATTTCACAGGGCATATGGATAGGAATGATTAGTGGAGTTGTTACAGTGACACTTGCACTTGGTTTCATGACATGGAGAACAAACTGGGATGAAGAGGTAATTATATTAGTAGTAATTCTGCGAAAAACAAAAAAAAAAAAAAAAGAAAAATGATGATATATATAGACAAGATTACAAGAATGGAAGAAATATTGCTTAATTAATTATAAATTATTTTGCAGGTATCTAAAACTTCAGCCCGTCTCAAACGTTGGTATTTGAAATCCTCAGATGAAAAATAGAAAAGTCCTTATGATCATGCTTTAAATACATAGTCTCACACCATATATTGGATTGCAATTTTCAATTCAAGCAAGAGGTTTTTGGTCTTTTTGTAATAATCAGTTTAGATGTCTTGTAATGTTTCTAGGCGAGTATTTTCAGGAGAGCATTTTAGAGTTGTTTAAGAAAAGGAATGTGCATGTGTAATGGACTGAAAAATGATAATTAGTTTTTGAATTTTTGATATGTTTGATTTATGGGTTATTGAGTAATGATAATGTTTTTTGTAGAAATAAAATGTTTGGTTTATGTTTTAGTAGGAGTTTTAAATTATTGGTTCTTAGCTATCGAATTAATATGGTGAAAAAAAATTAAAAATAATGAAGATTCTCTTGGAAACATTTTCCGGAAAAGAAAAAGGGTGTGTTCATTCTTGTTTTATTTATCCAGAAATTTTTGAAAATTAAACATAGTGCTGCATTTGCTTTCTAGCAAGGCGGTCCAATCTTCTTTTCTCCTTTCTTGAGGACCTAGGCGATAATTAAATATGGGTCCTGTATCTTAAAAGTATTTTACTTTATTCTAATATTTCATATAATAAGAACATTAATTAAATCAATATTATGATATTTGTAACAATTTACTTCTAAACAGAAATAACAATCAATTATGAATAATGGTTTCTTCAATTCATTTCAACTTGTTAAAGTTTCCGGAAAAAAATGAATTTTGGTGTCATCCAATTTGTTTCTTCAAGTAGGCAATTTACTTATATTACATATGGTTTTCTGCGGGTTTATGTTTTTATTTCCTTTTAGATTTTATTCTTCTTTCAAAAACAACAAACTTCTAGAGGTATGACCGTATGAGGCTATTTAGACTGAGATATTTGCATTTGAAAAGAATAGTATTTAATTTGAGGCCCCTTTGTTATTAAAAAAACTGTATAATCAATTTATTTTTTAAATGCAAAAGTACTAATTAAATATTAATATATTATTTTTTCTAACATGTCATTTTTTAGATAGATAATTAAATAACAAATCCACTTAATTTTTAAAAGATTCAATCGTGAATTTTTTTTTTTAATTTTGAAAATATTTTAGCCGAAGCGAATTTTACAAATATATGTACATCCTTAGCTTTATTTCATTCTTTTACAAATTTTATAATTGATTGCTTGACTTTATTTCATCCCGTTGCATTCTTAACTCTATTAATTATATATCATCATGTATAGATCACATCATATATAAAACTAAAAAACGATGCACATACATATATTACACATGGATGGAGTTAGACAAATTTTATTAGGGACGAGATTTTATTTTTTGCAATGTACTAAAGTAAAGAAAGTAATAAGAGAAAAATCGTAATATAAGAAAAAAACCGTATTATTTTTATAATTATTAAGAAATAAAATTGACAAAAGGGATTAAAGGAACAATTACTACCAAAGGGAAAGAAAAAAGGTGAACAATTATTAAAAAAGAAAAAAAAGTTAAAAGTAGAATCAAAATATAAGAAAAAGAAGACACTATTGGGATCTAAGCACTAGACCTCCAACTCATAAAGAGCAAGTTACATATTGTGTACATAAAATTAATGAAATCATAAGACCATCTCCAAGGAACCATTTAAAACTCAAATTATAAGAAAAAATATAAGTTTTGCCAAAAAATTGAGCTCCAGGGGAGCTCTTATATTTTAAGACCCACAAAAATTATAAGTTTGGCCTCTTAAATATTAGAGGCCAAAGTTAATTGTTAAAAGCTCTTTTTGCATTGAAAGTACAAATCTTTTGTACTTTTCCCTTAGAAAATTAAAAATATTTTAATATAGTAATTCATATTATTTTTTTGAAATAATAATATTTTAATTTTATATTACTTTCACGAAATATTTAATTTAAATTCATAGAACACAATTATTTAATTTAAATTATTATTATTTTCTCAAAATAATAATTTTTTATTATTATATTAAATAAATTTTATCATTATATTAAAAAATAAATATTAAAAATATATATATATATATATATATATATATATATCACTATTATTATATGTAAATCATAATTAAAAATAATTTATTAAATATAATCTATATATTGGAGTGAAATGGTGGTGTTGTTTAAAAGTAGAATCTTAAAATATAAACTAGATGTTGAAGTGCAGAGTAAAAAGTGGAGATGGTCTAAGTATTTAAATTTTACATTTTCATATGAGCTTAAATATAAATTTTGGGGCCCCTTCAAACTGGGGGGCCTAGGCATTGGCCCATGTTGTCTAGCACTTGGGTCGGCCCTGATAGTATTTCTTGCAGCTTGCTTTATGATCTTATTTAATTTCCCCAACTGTTTTAGAATAGTGGACTAAGGAGATTACAATACGTCCAAACCACTATAAATCTTGTGTTCTTTATTTACTGCACTTTACTTATATGTTCTCTAAGATATCTTATTGATTGTGATCCCTGGCGTAGGTACATACACCTCAGGGGGTGCAATGACCCAGTGGAAGTTTGGACTTAGTGTAGAAATGATAGTATATTCTTTGCAAAATTTATGTTCATTTTGAAATGGCTTTCAATGGACCCCGCTGAATAATATGAAAAATTCTATATCAAAGGGTCCATGTCTTGAATAAAGAGTGTTTGTCTTCTGAAAACTTGTAAAACACTAATTAACTATTTTACATGATTTATTTTTTGAAGTATTAATTGAATATTTGACAAAATTATCACTACATACTTGTATGTATGTATAAAACTATTTTGACAATTGTGACATCAAACGTGGAGAATTTCTTTTTTAACTATGTATTAAGTATATTAAAAATGGAGATAGGCATGACAAATGAATGATTAGATAATAGCTAGCATAATTACATATATTAAGAAAGATGCATTTGATATATTTTCGAATAATTCAATTGTAAAGCAGTTTCAATATTTGACGATTCACAATACTTTAAATTTTGTAAGTATCTAGCTAATCATTTTTTAGTTTGAAGCAATTTTATTTAAATTTTTTATTTTTTCCTTAAATTTTTTCTTAATTTTGTTGTCACTAGTAGTCAAAATTAATATAATTTCTTGTTGAAAAAAAATACATATAGTCTATATGGTATTATAGTGACTCCACTGAGATTATATCCTGGCTACACCACTGATTGTGATTCAAAAAAATCAAGATTTTATTAAGGGAAAAAGAGTACGAAAAAGAATTTTTTAGAGTTATTAATTCGCTGTATAAACTCAAACACTGATTTGCTATCAAATATTATAATTGTTCATAAGCTTTAACTTGAAAAATAAAGAACAACTTAGTCATCTTTAAGTATGTTCAACTTAGAACATCTTAATAAATCTATTTTGAAAATAAAAAATTACATAACATCTATTCACCCTCATTTAGAGTTTACTGATCACTTGGAACCAAGAACACAGGTCACTGCAGCCTAGGTCGTTCAAATCTAGCTAGATCGTGGAGGCGACTTGAATTGTTTTGTTGCAGAACATTGGCCGCAAAGACCACTTGGGTACAACAAAAATTCGGCCGGGGTTGCGTGTCAGGCCCCAAAACCCCTATGGGAGGTGAGGCAGGCGGGATTGGGGTCTATCTGCTATCCGAAAGTGGATGGTGGGGTTGGTTCCTTAATTTAATTTATTAAATATATATTATTAATATACTTTCTCCGTCAAAGTGAATTGAATATGGGTGGTTGAATTCGTTTTATGATTGTAAGATTGCCAAGATATTTGATATAATACGATATTGCAAATTACTATATCAAATCTTTTTTTAGTCAACTGACCTTTGAGAGTGAATTAAATTAAACTGGAGGCGCTGGACTATGGGGGAAGACAAAGAAATGTTTCTTTATCTATAAAGGGCATATTAGTCATAAAAAATGTGTTATTCTGGAAGCAACAATTTTTGTTCTGACATTATCGCTAGCCATCCTTTCACTTTTTACGTGGAGTTTTATGTAAAAGTTAAAAAGTTATGTTTAAGGTTATAAAAAGTTATCTTCAAAGAAAACACAGGGTCTGTTTGTTTGGTGTTTCCCAGAATTTTTTCGTGTTTGGGAAATGCCAAACAAACATGTTTTCTATTTTCCAAATAAATATTTCATCCATTAATTTTCTCAAACTACTCTCTCAAAAGCCAAACAAATAACAATTTTCTTATATCTAAACAAAACATATACAAACTCTACTTTGATTTGACATAAAGTGACATATCTCATACACAATTAATCTCACATAACAAACATGATTTGACATAAAGTCTTACACATCTTACACCTACAACCCAACTCTTTCAAAAAAACCTACAACTACTTTATTTCTCAAAACTCAAACAAACAACATTACGCAAATTGAGATTATTTCACAAACTTCCACTCCTCTCCCAAACTACTTTCCCAAACGCCAAACAAACAGGCCCACAATTTTTATAAGACCCCAAAAACCTAAATTTTATCATAATACTCACCGTTAAAAAGTTTTCCATGAAAGAAAAACAAAACAATTAGCTCTAAACTTTTGCTATCTAGACATTTTCCACAGATATGATTAAAGTATTAAACTGATCAAAAAACAGCTGTTATATTGTTATATGTCCAGCAAGTGACAATTAATGCAGTCATTAAGAGTACATTCCCCCCACGAACATTTAATGACTTGGAATATAAAACTGCACATGTATATATATTGGATCTTACAGAAGATTATCTTTGGACCCCACATCACATTTATATACAAATATTATTTTCACTTTCCATGATAATGAAAACAAACCTTGATCAGAATTATCAAAAAAAAAAAAAAAAAAAACCTTGATCATCAAGTAGGCAATCTACTTATATGTATTACATATGGTTTTCTGATTTTTTATTTCCTTTTAGATTAATTGATGCAAAAGTTCAACTTTGGAAATAATTTATTAATATCATTGCATTTCATCTTCCTGTTTCCTGTTATGTAAATCTCTAATTACACGTGGGGAACGTTTTGGGTCAAAAAGTTCTTTAAAAAACAACAAACTTTTACAGGTCCATATGGTCCATTTACTTTTGCAGTTGCCATGATTGGTTTGAGACTCAAACATTTGAAAAGAGCTATTTAATTTTCTTTTATTGTCCTTAACTCATTGTGTCCTAAATCTATTGTTGTGTATAGATCAATGGATAATGGTATACAAGAGACTCTTCTCAGTTCAAGAACAGAACAAAAGAGTGATTTGAAGGTAAGAATATATGAAGAATCCAAGAAAATATGGAAGGTGGCATTGCCTGGTATTATTTCAAGAGTTACTTCATTTGGAACCATTGTTGTTACTCAGTCGTTTATCGGACGCATAACTTCAACCGATCTTGCCGGTTACGCACTTGTTCAGACCTTAAATGTTCGATTTGTCGATGGCATAGTGGTAACTCTTTCATTCTTGATATTTTGCTCTACATATATGAATGATCATTGGAAATTACATTTCCCCTTTTGTAGTTATTTAGTTATAAGTTGTTTTTGTATACCTCGTATAGATTGGAATGTCGAGTGCAACCGAAACTCTTTGTGGGCAAGCCTTTGGAGCAGGACAATATCATATGATGGGTATTTTTCTACAAAGATCATGGCTAGTTGATCTTATTACCTTAACCTTTTTACTTCCTATTTTTATATTTGCAAAACCAATCTTTGAGCTACTTGGAGAGGAAGAATCCATTGCGAAATCTGCAGGGAAAATTTCTCTATGGTTCATACCATATCTTTACGGTTCTATTTTTTCCACGACGATCCAAATGTTTCTGCAAGCACAACAGAAGAACATGGTCATTGCTTGGCTATCTGTTATGGAATTTTTGGTTCATATTCCTTTGTCTTGGCTTTTTGTCTATGTTCTGAATTGGGGGATGCCTGGTGCAATGGGTGCACTATGCATATCTTCATGGCTTTTGGTGTTTGGAGAATTTGTGTATGTTTTTGGAGGTTGGTGTCCCGACTCGTGGAAAGGGTTCACATTTGCTGCATTAAAGGACATATTTCCAGTAGTGAAGCTCTCGATTTCTTCTGGTGTGATGGTCTGGTAAATTCTCTTTCATTGCCATTTATGTTAAGGACAAAAGTTTTACGAGGGTATTCTTCGCCAGGGCTAGGTACAACTGTAACTTATTCAATACTCGACTCGAGCTCGCTTTGTAAAAGCTAGTTTAAGTTTGGTTGGTCACAAGTATCAAACAAGCTTGAACAATAACTTACATTTGATAACTTTTAAATCTTGGTTGAAGCTCGACTCGATAAGCTAAAAATTGACAAAATACATGTAAAAATATCAAGTTATTTGATATTTGACTCGAGTTCGTTCGATAAAAGCTCGTTCAAGCTGAAGTTCAAACACAATTTTCAGTTTGATACAAAATTCATGAACACTTCTCGAATCATTTACACCCTTAGTCCTAGGTGTTGCTTGGCCTCAAGCTTAATTGTTGACTATGTGAAGTTGATGACATCATGTTGACCTCTTCAATCAACCTGACCTTACTCCTGTAATGTTCTAAATAACATGCCCTCCCGTGCACGGGTTACCCTTCTTAGGTTGTGTTTGGTACTAATTAGGTCGGGTAATTGAAAAAACAAGTAGTTGGATATGATACTAATAACGTACCTTTAAAAGTGTATAGAGATTCTATTAATAGATCTCCATGTATCTAGCTATGTTTAGGTCAAACCCAGACAAATAAACGTGGCTCCTCAATTGCTAGTTCGATTCGTGCTTGAGTTAGATGATCATGGCACCTCAATGCCTTCAAGAGATCTAATGGTCTAAAATTTAGATGTTCTAGATAAACCCATGTTAATAAGATGAGATGACTTGTAGTTGTACTATACCTCATCATTTTATGTCAATTTGATTGTTTTACAGCTTGGAGTTGTGGTATTATGCCATTCTGGTCTTACTCGCCGGATACATGAAAAACGCAGAGGTGGCTATATCTGCCTTCTCTATTTGGTAAGCCTTCAATGAATGTTGATGTGTTCTTTCCTCTGCCATAAAGATCACAACTGATTGAAATCTAATTCAGCCTCAATATCACTGCATGGGAAGTCATGATCAGCCTCGGCTTTTTAGCCGCTACAGTGTATGAATCTAGTCATATAAATTGCTAAATCTCGTTCTTGTACACACACTCAATAAACGTGTTTCACCTTAAGCAGAGTACGAGTCGCGAATGAGCTAGGCAGAGGTGATTCTAAAGCTACAAAGTTCTCAATCAAAGTCCTGATCTGCACTTCAGTCTCAATAGGGATAATCTTTTGGATTCTTTGCTTGGCATTCGGAAACAAACTTGGGTATTTGTTCTCGAACGAAGAGGATGTGGTGAAGGGTGTGGCAGATCTCTCTCTTCTACTAGCATTCTCAGTGTTGCTGTATAGCCTTTATCCAGTGCTTTCAGGTTCATTACTTCTTCAAATTTCAGGCTACATAAAATTTTATCTTACAAATAATCTTATACCTTTGTGTATACTTATAATACAAATAACAATGTTTTTGCAATCAGGTGTGGCAGTAGGATCAGGCATGCAAGCAAAAGTTGCAGTTATTAACTTAGTTTGTTTTTATGGGATTGGACTACCAATTGGAGCTGTTCTTGGATATGTGACTCATCTCCAAGTGAAGGTACTACTATTTGACCCGATTGTTTTGACCCGCCTCGCCCAAGTATCATCTCTTTTTTTTTTTTGGTACAACAAGTATCATCTCTTTGATTTGCCCATATTCATCATCATTACAGGGCATATGGATTGGACTGATAAGTGGAGTTGTAACTCAGACACTAGTACTTAGCTTCATCACATGGAGATTAAATTGGGATGAAGAGGTGGGCAATACGTCCAAAATGATAATAAAGAAAAGAACTCAACAATTTTTCTAATAAAATTCTGAAATTATTTTGCAGGTATCTAAAACTTCAGCACGTCTTGAAAGATGGTACTTGAAATCCTCAGACGAAAAATAGCAAACTTCTTCTGATCATGCATGCGTAAACAAAAGTGGATAAACAAATCAATCTTGAACTAAAGCAATATGCGACGGCAAAGTTAATTATAAGTAGACGTGACTTAAATATTTTTATTTGACGCAAAATGTAACATTTTTATTTCTTTGATGTACTTCTTTGTTTCCCTTCAACTGTGTTTCAATCAACCTACTATTTATTGGTTCATTAGAATTGTTTCTTTCAACTATGCTAAAGTGATATCGATCTTAAGACTCGTTTGGATCAACACCATAAATAGCCGAATATACCAAAAATGGGACATAAACGAATCCCATAGAAACTGATCATAAAATTGGGACTTTATTCCACGTGAACAAGGATCCACCCGCAGATAGGATAGTGCTTAATTTTGTACAAAGAAATATACAACTTTGGTATGAGCAATAGTTTTCTTAAATTTGTGACCTGAACTGATGATTTGCATAACATTAAAGAAATATAAGAAAATTATGTTAGGTATATTAGTTTTTCAATAAATTATATGCTGGCAAATCTCTTACACTGGACAGATCTTCCAGTGCAAGCTCGCGCTCTAGTTGAGCTCTTGTGGACTTGAGAACATCCTGCACGGAATAATATAAATATATCACTTTTAAATGCGAGATGGAAAGCAAAAGCACGGGATTCAAATATAAAGCAAGCCTAAACATGATAGACAAGTAAGGTCTATGTTCTTACGTTAAATTCCATATAAGAAGCACGCTTTACAAGCCATTGTGCGTCCAACATTTTGAAGGCAACACAGAACAAGTTGTCGAAGGCCATCTCATCTTGACCAAGTAACTCCAGGAAACGGTGTCCAGCCAAAGTGCTAGGCTTCCCTGCAGATATAGTAATATGCTTCATATCAGCACATCACTTTTTATTAGAACAAAAGACCAGACAATTTATTTATTTTTATTGTTTCATAAAGTAAAAGACCAGACATTTGATTTGTATTAATAAAGTCTGCCCTATATGTTAGTCAAAAAAAGAAAAAAGTCTGCCCTATATGAGACATCAAATATTTATGGATAGTATAATCAATTCGCTCACGTATATGACACGATTTCTCCAAATAAATAAACAATAATAAAGGTACATCATGCACATTTTTAATACAAAATTTTCAAGGTAGAATCTTCGAACAATCTACCAAATAAGATTTAACATAGATCATTGGGAATTTGAAGGGAAACTCTACTATGGTTTGAGATATTACAAGGACCTTCCTTGTGGTTTGGAAAATTTTGTTTCCATGGAGGGAAAAGCTAAGGTCAGTAAAATATTCAAACAAAAACAACTTCACCTGCTAATCATCATTTCATAGGGATAATTTTCCTAAACCTCAGAGGTCTTTCATATATATTTTCCCGTAATTGTAACTTGAAATAATTCTGACCAACGCCTGTGCACAGCAGTCTCCAGCATTATGCAACCAGCCAAATTTTCTTATAAACATTTCAGATTTCAGCCTATAATGAAAAAATTATCTTCAGATGTTCAGACGGAGGCTTGTAAGCGTCAGGGAGAGAATGTTGAACAGAATCGAATACATAGTTTCAATCAAATTAGTAAAAAAATTGAACTTAGGATATGAAAGAAGTATTTAACTAATCCAGAAATCTAAGAACAAACAAAATAATATAACAGATACGTAGGCTGCATGATGAAACCATTGTCTGAGAAGTCCCTCACCTGACTGAAGATCTAACATTTGCACCAGCATAAATGAAATATTGATGCCAGCCACAGCAAATGGGTACTCCCATTCAGACCTGTCTCCATCTCTCTTGTGCAACAAGTTTCCAAAGGCTTCCTATCAAAGTGAAAAACAGTATATAATGAAGAGATTCAACACATGTGCATCTCCTATATTTAATAAAGAAAGAGAAACTAAATGCACCAAGATCAACTAGAAATTGTTATGAAACTGTTTTCCTTTACTTAAATGTTAACAAAACCCAGAAACCATTAGTTAAAAACTAAGCGAAATACCAAGTTTGATAAATTTGTTATTGCAAACAATGTTAAACATTGACCTAAGTGATCCTAACAGACTATACACAAGTTCCTCATAACTCAAAGTTGAGCTCCTGAATCCTATATACAGCCATCCTCCATGAGCACAAATTACTAAGAAAATGTAAATTGAAAAGAAAAAAGTGCGCACCATTAGACTATTAGTGTAAATGGAGAAAAATATATACAGGAGGAAAAAAGAAAAAAAAAAGTTAATATTCGAAAAGGTCCTATTTGTCTACAAAACCTTTAACAGAGACTCCAGCACCGAAGCACCAGGGATTATATAATTGTCTGCCTTATCATAGTTATTAAAGGCGAGCGCCTTGCTCGCTATTGCCCAAGGCAAGGCGAGGCGAGGCGAGCCCTCATCGCCTCGCCTCGCTACGCCCATCCCCGAAAAGCGCTTCCAAGGCCTCGCCTTGGTCGCCTTTGCGCCGCCTTAAGGCGGCGCCTTTTGGGGACGAGCTATTTTTTAAAAAAAAATAAATTAAAGTCAATTGACTTTAATTAAAAAAAATTCCTAATTTGTCAAGAATCAGTCTCTCTCTTCGACTCACTCTATATTCCACTCTCTCTCTACCAAACCCTAACCCCAACCCCGTCTCTCTCACCTGAGTTGTCGCCGCCGTCCTCTGCCTGCTCCTGCCTCCCCCTTAGATTCTAGAGAAGTTATTTATGAATCTTCACTTATTTATGAAATATGAATTATAAAATTTATTATATAATCTTATTAATTATTTGAGAATGTGGGCACTTGGCAAGTAGAGAATGTTGGCACATGGCAAGTAATAGTGCATTGACCATTTTCAAAATGTTTCTTTTAAGTCATATTTAAAGAATATTTCCTATTCAACTAGTTTAAGTAATTATATAAGATACATTTAATTAATAATTTACTTAATTTGCTATACACTTATACTTATAACATAATTAAATTATTTACATACTACATATGACAATTAAATTTGACATTTAAATTTGATTTTTGGGATGTTGCATAATGAATATTGAATATGTTTATTATATTGTCTTTAAAAGCCTTGAATTTCATAATTATTGTTGATAATTTGATATATACTGAAAAATTTATATACAAGCGCTTTATCCCCAAAAGCCCTCGCTTTTTGCATCGCCTCGCCTTGCGCCTCAAACAACTATGTGCCTTATTCAAATGGAAAACTATAGACATTCAACTTCAACTCAGAGCAAGATAAGATTCCTACTTCTACACATTTCCGACACAAGAAATTCCACTTTAAACTACTTCCTCAGACATGACTAATCATGTTATGGAGACCCTTAGCAGTATAGATATGGAAAATAAAGTCAAGTTTTCACCATAAATTCAACACTCTAGGCGATATATTCTTCATCAAAATAAACTATTTTATTTTGAAATCAGACCAGTCGCCATCTGTTAAAAGTAGCAATAGAAAGAGAAATGTCACATAAATCAAGGATGGAAAATGTAAGAAATACAAACCGGATATGTCTTGGCAAAGAAGATTAGATTCTCCAATGATATAAATCCTCCACCCCTAAAAAATTTAGTTCAGAAATTTTAAATAAGCAAAAATTCAGACTTGTGTTTCAATGAACTGAATACATGTCACCACATACCTGAAATCTGTTGAAGGATCGGATCCCTGCCAACCCATTTCTTTCCAAAGCTCTGATTTAAGAGATGGAAGTGATCTATCAGGATAAGCTAGCCGCCACAATTGTCTAAGTGCGTCCTGCCAACAGAATGATAAAATTGTGATGCATGTATAAATATTAGTGTGTTCATTTAATAAGAACAAAGAGAGAGTAATAATCAGATTTTAATGAACAGAAATTAATTTATTTATAGAACTAATTATGTATGCCTTCTCTATCACCTCCTCATAGCTTGAGAAACTAATCACTATTCACTACAGATGGGATTAATGAAAGAAACCACCAAATGGAATTTAGACATAAAACTACGAGTATTATTCTTATAATTCACTAAAAGCATTTTACTCAATATATATATGGGGGTTGTGTTTCAGATATAAATTTCATTCACAGAAATTCAACCAAAGTAAATACATCAGTATTCCATATTTTTTATCCAGAAGTTGCACTTGCAATCAAGCAGCAATTCTAACAGTGTCGACATTTTGTTTCTTTCAACAGATGATAACCAAAAATGTGAGTTGTCTATGCATATTTACGGTTCCAATGTTAAGAAATAGGGGTAAAAATTATTTTTCATGAAATAAGAACATTTGTAGACAACTCAGAAAGACAATGAAGATATTCATAGACAAAAGGTATCATCATCCAGGTTAAGATAGTAGAGCTATTTTCTCATAATTCATCAGAAGGGATCACTTTTTGTTGTGTTTCCTACGAAAATAAATCTAAATGCAGAAAATCCATATAAAACTACATAATTAAGACTTGAGATATATAAACATATATTAATTATTCCCGAAGATGAAGGCAAATACATACTTGATGCTCTGAGAAAGTGCCGTCAAAAGGAACCGCCAACCTCTGCTTTAAATGTTTCAGCCTATCTTCCTATTATCAAACCGACTCAATAATCAAAGAAGGGTTTGTGTATAACCTCAAAACTGCAGAAGAATGTGCATTACAATAGAAAAAAAGGAGAGTAAAAGTAGCACTCTCAGACGAATTCAAATGCAAAGGGTAGTAAACCAACAAATAAAACATTTGATCAATCAAATAATGGCACTATGATCCATTGTGCTTAAGCATTTTACTTAATGACAAATCATCTTCTATATAATTGATGGCAACATGTGTTTGCTCAAATAGCACAACATGTGTAACAGAAGTCTGTTTTCTGTACCCATAAAATTTCCAGAAGCATCATACAGAAACTTTAGCTTTATAAGTTATCCCTGCATCATTCTACCCAAATCACTCGTTTTGAGGCTCATAAGCTTAGCAATGTAACTAGATAGGAAAGATAAGAACCAGATACGCTGTGATAACAAAGCCAGAGCCATCACCTGTTCACATCACTCTAGGAGAGCAGGGTTGACATTGTTTCATTAATGGACAAATACATGATGAGTGAAAATTCATATGGTACTCGGTTGACCAAAAAAGATGGGTAAAAGAATACTGAATTGACCACTTCAGGAAGGCACTCTTAGTTTCTTATCAAGCCCATGGAAATTTGAATTTTCAAAAGACAGGCAGTAAGTTTCTTATAGCTTAGTAAAAGAAGGAAAGGAAAAGAATAAAGAGATAACAACAATTCATCTTCTTTGAGGTAGTCAATAAAGTTGCTAGACGATCTTGATACCTGCAAAGGACTAAGTAAACCAGGTGGAAGGTTGCTGTTTGCTCCACTGTAAGTGCCCGAAATAAATGGTAAAATCCGTCCAATCAGTGACCCAGGTCCAAGGACGATATTTGCTGGGAAAGATGAAGATGCAATGATCAATTAACTTGCTAAGTGTTAGGAGTCTATCAAGAAACACACTAGTAATAAAATGACAGAACCATTTTTTATTAAGACAGCTATAAGTTTGTGCACATTATGACATTATATTATTATCTCTCTAGAAACTTTTTAGCTCCTGAACTTTTTGGTATATGACTACGACATATATGCTTCTCTGAAGCTACTCTGCTTTACTATGCAAAGATACGATACTACCTTAGATTTGTCTCACAAGGTATGTTTAGACAACTCCTCTGTCCACCTCCAATTCATCAAATATGTTTTTATTCTTTAAGCCTAGAGTATCTAATAAAACTTATATCTCACACTCGTACTTACCTCCATATATATTTCTCAGTTCTAGAACTAACACCAACATAGAAAACTCTGCATCCAGATATTGAATTCAAGATAAAAGCCAATACCTATCTGCATTGTCATTGAAACTCAAAACTTATCCTCCTTTAGCATCCTATAATTTTTTGGTAACTCAAGCAATTTACTCAATACATGTGAGCAGTTGGAACCATTTAATTGTTACATTGCATCAGTCATAAGCTCCTTGTCTGAGAGTAATTCAGTACACATAAGTTACGGAGAAGGTGGAATATAGAAGTCATGAAAATGCATTACAATTTCCTCGCTAATTAAGATATATGTGATGCACAATTTGATGCATCCTGAAAATTTAGTGCATTTGCTTTCTCAGATTGTAACAATGACATCAAACTAATGTGTGCGTTTTGCCTACAAAGAGCTGACAAATAAACCACGATAGAGCAAACATATGCTAGAAAACCCAAAAACACTAACACCTAATTTATATCATATGAAAACCAAGAAACAAAGTTGTAAATAATATCCAACCTAACCATTGCGCCCACTGCGCGATTATATGCGAAAACAGCAGCGTCCAATGTAAGCGCTCCTTATTCCTTTCATCATCCAGAATATCCTCATGCCCCTTCACACCAAAAAATGAATTTCAATTAAAACCTTAAATATCAATTCCAGAAGCCTAATTTTATTCCATTTTTTTCATTTTTCGAGAGTTAAATTACCTCAGAGTGATTATTATCGTGGTAATCTGACTTTCCAAGTAAAGGCTCGTTTAGAGAATCGATTCCAGAAGAATCGTAACGGTCGTACCTTCCGCCGTCAATATCGCCATGATGAAGCCTCCTTCTCAGCGTCCGGGAAGTCATCAACCCCGCAATTACAACACTGAGCAAACGACGTCGTCTGAGCTAGTAATGTACAGAAAACAATCGGGATCGGTACGAAAAAATACGAAGAATCGTACAATGCAAATTCAAATTCGATGTGGAGAAACGAAATCTGGAAAAGTATAAATCCAAGTAGAACCTTTTCTCAAATTTCCCCTCTCCTTCAGTATGTATATAATATTGGGTTTATGTCAATGGTTTACTTCTTCTACGGTCTCTTTCTTAAGAATCAAGGAAAGGTATAAATTATATTCTTCAATTTTCCTTCTTTAATTTTCCTTCTTTAATATGGGCTGTCATACCAACTATATGTTGGGCTTATTGAGTTTGGGCTTGGGCTGAAATATTTGAAAGATCCAGACAGTTTTCTTGCCTTCAAGAATTGATCATATTTCTATTTGAATTTGGTAATGATCTCAAAAAAAAAAAGGATTTGGTAATAGTTTATAGTATAACTATCAAACATGAGTTTAAGTAGTTGAATTTGATCTAAATTAAGATATCTAAAAATAGAAGTAATTAGAGTGCATACATAATTATTTAGATATATTAAACATAGAGTGAATCGCATTTTTGTTCCCTCTTATGGCATAACTTTATCACTTTTGTCCCTTTTAAATTTTTCGTATAAAATGCGTCCCTCTTATCAGTGCAGTGTATCACATTAGTCCCTATTATCAATATAGTGTAGCACATTCGTCCCTCTTAAACTTTTCGTAGCAGATTCATTCATCTTGTCAATGTAGTGTAACAAATTCGTCCCTCTTGTCAATTTTGAAACGCAGCCACTTTGGAGGGCCAAAAATGAAATTTTGCCTCCTTTTTAGGATGTATTTTGGATTTAAGAGGGACCAATGTGTTACACTACATTGATAAGAAGGACGAATCTGCTATGAAAAATTTAAGAGGGACGCTTGTGTTACACTATATTGATGCTACGAAAAATTTAAAAGGGACGAAAGTGATAAAGTCAGACCATAAGAGGGACCAAAAGTGCGATTCACTCTTTAAATATTGAATCATAGTATAATTTATTGGTCACTCCAATTTAAGAGATTAAGAATTTTTAAAAAGAAATTAGAATGTATTTTCCTAATTAGCTAATGTAACTATAATTAATATTTAGATGTGTATACTTACCACAATTAATAGCAGTATTAAAATAAATAAAGGCAGCTAGTACATAATAGTATAAGATATTTCAACACCTATTTATGTTGGGTCTGTCTAAAATGAGATTTTGAGGGATGGGGAGCACATGAGATATCATTTATCTTGGTGACACATGTCCCCTTAGAATTTATTTTTAAATAATTTATTTTCTTAAAGACAAATTTATCCTTTTTAATGAGTGAATTCAAAAACACCCTTGTGTTTTGTCTAACTATTAAAAAAAACCTATATTATTTTTACTAACAACAAAACCTTGTAATTTTTTTTATTAACAAAGAAAACCCCTCTCAAGTCGAAGAGACAATTTTACCCCACCAAACAATGCAAAAACATCCCTATTACCTAAAAGGTTACCAATAACCCCTGGTAACTTTAAAAATTGGGAATACACCCCCTCCTCGCCATTTTTTTTTTTTGAAAAAATTGACAAATTCTCCATATGATTTATGAATCCCATATAAAAAAATTGACAAAAATCTTATCCCCCACAGTTACATGTTTTGGCACTTTACCACCCATATGTACAAAATAAACACTTTACCACTGAAAAATAAAATTAGCTGCACTTTACCCCCTCAAATGATTTTATGCAATTTTTGTTGACAGAAAATGTACATGTGCCCCTCTCATGAATTTTCAAAGGGTAAATTAGTCACATCACTTCTTACTTGTCCAAATACTTGACTCGTGTCTTGTGAACCAAAAATCTAAAGTTAAGTAGAAAAAAATTTATTGGTAATGAGAGAGGGAAAAATGCGCGTCAGTGAAAGATTTGGGCGAAAAAGCGATGTTGGAACTAATTTACCCTTAAAATACACAAGTGAGAAGCATATCTATGTTTATTGGTGAACGGAATTGGCTTAAAATCATTTGAGGGAAAAAGTGCAACTGATTTTATACGTGCTTATTTATACTTTTGGGTGGTAAATTTCAAAATATGTAACTTTAAGATTGGGGGGGGGGGGGGGTGGGGGGGGGGGGGGGTGGGGGGGGGGGGGGGTGGGGGGGGGGGGGGGTGGGGGGGGGGGGGGGTGGGGGGGGGGGGGGGTGGGGGGGGGGGGGGGTGGGGGGGGGGGGGGGTGGGGGGGGGGGGGGGTGGGGGGGGGGGGGGGTGGGGGGGGGGGGGGGTGGGGGGGGGGGGGGGTGGGGGGGGGGGGGGGTGGGGGGGGGGGGGGGTGGGGGGGGGGGGGGGTGGGGGGGGGGGGGGGTGGGGGGGGGGGGGGGTGGGGGGGGGGGGGGGTGGGGGGGGGGGGGGGTGGGGGGGGGGGGGGGTGGGGGGGGGGGGGGGTTTTGGGGGGGGGGGGGGGTGGGGGGGGGGGGGGGGGGGGGGGGGGGGGGGGGGGGGGGGGGGGGGGGGGGGGGGGGGGTGGGGGGGGGGGGGGGGGGGGGGGGGGGGGGGGGGGTGGGGGGAGGGGGGGGGGGGGGGGGGGGGGGGGGGGGGGGGGGGGGGGTGGGGAAGGGGTTGCGCTTCTTGGAATTTCAGCCAAGGAACTTTTACCAGCCTATCGTCACCGAAGCAAGTGTGACTTAGGTAGCTGCGAATCAATTCTTCACCTTCACTTTGATCATATATTAGATTAATCAGAAGACGGATGACCATGAGTGGGATCTGGTTCTCAAGCATACAGAAATCGCCAGCCATGAAAGCAACCCCGGACACACCAAGAAAATGTGTCAACTTATCTTCGTGAGCAATGTTCATAGCATATATTACGAACAAAGCATCACGAAGTATCATTTTCGCTAACGTAGGATCGTCACATATTTTAATCGAGATTCCAACGTAACAATTCCTGATATCGTCAACTTGTTTGAGGATATGATCCATGAAGAATCCCTCGTCCTTGTCCTTGATTTTTATGTTTTCGGAAATCAAGATTTGGAGGATTTTATCCTTGAACTTCTCCGCGACACGGAACCTAGGCTTACCGTGGTGGTAAGGGCCAAGCGAAACCATCGCGGGATCATAGACACGTTGCTTGTCTCTGTGCACTCGAAGTTGTTGTGGCACTGTGTGTATTCGGCCATGTACCCCGTGTATGGATTCATCCGGAATCATAAAACAAACAGAAGAGATAGGATCATCCATAATTTTTTCAAAACAAACAGGAGAGAGAGGATCTTCCATTAAATATTTTGTGGGCGAAATAGAATCCTCCATTTATAAGTAGCTGTATGTATATGAGAAAAGGCAAGTGATCTTTCTTGATATGTGCTGCTCGATGTGTGTGAATTTATAAGTGTGATAGTTGGGGGTATATATAGGAGTATGTACATACGTTAACAAGCCTATTAATATGGAAGTCAACCATGTATAAGTCGTGTAGCAACATTTTTAGTGAGAAGGTATTAAGATTTTGATGCATTTGACATATTACTTATTAGATTCATTGCAACTAACTTGATGATGAAATTGGACTTCATATATGTGAGGCAATTGATTAGAATAGGGGTGAGCACGGTCCGGCGGACCGATCGGACCGAATCGGAATAGACGATTCGGTCCGGATCGAACCGAAATTTTGGTTCGGTAAACGGTTCCTGCTCGAGAACCGACTTTGATGCTCTCGGTTCTCAGTAAAACCGGCCGGTTTCCCTAACCAAATCGGTTTTACCAATTTTTTTCCCCTTAAAATCGCAGCAAATAACAAGGATTTTTATTACAAAAGTGAAAGCCGCTGGTCTAGCATGAGACCATTGATTCTTGGATTTACCGACATAGATAAAAGAGAAAGAAAGAGAGATGAAGAAGATGTTAGAAATATAATTACTACTACAGTACTACTACTGCTCTTTTGTACAGATTGTGGAAAAATGTGAAAAGAAAATGACTCCTTGCAATGTTCAATCACATCGTTCTGGGCAGATTGTCTAAGTGTGTGTTCTGAGTGTGTGAGAGAGAGAATAAATAAATATTAAAAATGGCATGTAATTAAATACTATATTCCTATGTGTAGACTGTAGAAGAGGAGAGAGACGGAGAAATGCATATGTGTAAAGAAAGAGAAATTTGGTGAATTATTATTATTTGAAGGGAGGGAAAAAGTTCAGGTTTTAGTCCAAATTTTTTTAAAATAAAAATATTGCCCAAATTGCGATTTTAGTCCATTTCTGGGTCGAACAGAAACCGAACCGAATATTTCAGTCCGATAAACGGTCTGGGGTTCAGAAATGACCGAACTGATTAGATACCAAAAATCGGTTCGATTTGGTCCAGTCCGGTCCAAATGCTCACCCCTAGTTTAGGACGACACTTTGCAGGCCGTTAATTAGCTTCACCATGGATATAGTAATTTTTAGATTGCAAATTGAAAACTCTAATTGAGGAGATTATAAGTTCCGTTTGTTTCAATTTTCAGAAAGTATTTCTTTTGAGATTTTTTAAATTTTCGTGATTTTAAAAAAAGGTTGTTAGTTTGAATTTTTAAACTAAAATGAAAAGTAGCTTTTGTGTTTTAAGAAGATGTAGTAAGAATATATTTTTTTTTTTATATGGAAATTATGGAAAGAAGATATTTGTAGCATTGGCATTATACGAAGCCATTTTCTAATTTATTATGTGCGTCCTGGACAGAGCCCTTTAGCACTTTGAATATTTATTGGGAGCTCTTTCTTACTTCTTGATTGTTGATTCGAGATTTATAATTTGTACTTAGGATATTTGAAATTTTATTTTTATTTTTGGTTTGAGCCGTTGTTTTGACATTTTATCTTTGTCTTGAGGCGACTCTATTTTGACACTTTGTTTTATACAATTCACTCTAACAATAATAAGAATACAATTCATCATCCTTAGAATAAATAGGAGATCACTAGGTTTTATTAACATCTTGAACATTGGACTTGAGAACATAAACGAACCACCAATATGAAAGAGCAATAGAAAAATTCAAACCAAAAACAGCATTTTATAGAGATTTTGCATGACTGTGGATGACTTCTCAATTTGTTCCACAAGCCCCTAAAAGATCCATGAGTTTTTCCCCTTGTTCTTTAACCCCCCAACAATATATCGGCAAAATTTGAAAAATGGTCTTGTAATTTTGGAGTCTTTCAAAAATTGTCATGTAACTATAATGATCACGCATTTAATTTTTTTAACTTTCATCCACTTTCAATTTTAATCATATGCATAACAAATTCCGTGCTCTAACTTTTAAGAAGTTTTAACTTTCGTCTTGGAATTACAAATTTGGTCATATTATCCGAGAAAAAACTTGTAATTGCGAAAATTGAAACTTATTGAAGTTAAAAGACGGAATTTGTTATATATAAATAAGACTAAAATTGAAATTGGGTGAAAGTTGAAGGACTAAATGTAAATTAAGTATAGTTACAGGACTATTTTTAAAAAACATCCAAAGTTATAGGACTACTTTTGAAATTTTGCCACAATATATCTACCTAAAGTCATCAAGGCGATCAGATGGGTGCCGATAGAGATATTATACTTGAACTATGGTGTATTAATTATACGATCAAAGACATGTTGGTAAATATTTAGCATTTTAATTGGTCCCCCCATCCATTTGCCTTTAATCTAACAGATTACTCAATTATTTAACGTAATATGTCAACTGGGTAAAATGTAATTAAATAATTTATTCTGATTAATTGTAAAAAATAATCTAAACAACATGCTCTAAGTTATGTCTAGTGGCGATTTAGATAATTTAACAATTTTGTTGACTGTTTCGTTCAGTATATAAGAAAAATTGAAATGAATCACGTTGACTTACGTTTTTGTCTTATGGAATAAATTAACGCAAGGTAATCTTAGATAAAATGGATTTTATGCTTGTACATGTACACCCGATATTGGCTATAAGTTGGCTGTAAGAAACAACAACATGATTTAAGTATTAATCAAGTTGTGTAACCAGTGACGAACTGAGCAATAATTAACAGAATCCTATTTACTGTTAACGTACGTCTAATTACTGTTATATGAAATATTATAGAAATTGAAGTCAACTAATGAGTATCTTGTTATCGTGCAATAGATTAAATTGATCTTAAATATATATCAACTCACGGTATTATTTTACTAAATAGTCTATGTCCATTTCTATTGTTGTGTACAAGTTACTCATGATATCAAGTTACCAACTTGTGGAAGTCAAAATTCATTTACGCATACGTCGTACGAATAACGTGGTACGGTGTCACTATAACTAATTAACTTTTTAAGGACAAAATAATAATCAGTAAGAATGTTAAAATTGTTCCTATATATATATATATATATATATATATATATTTTATTTATATTAAGTGACAACTACTTAAAATTTAGGGATAATTAATGTGATTTGGTGCATTTCGCGTCCAATTCTCTTCAAGCATCATAATAACATTGACATCCCTTGAGGTTTCAAAAACCTTATAAAACCCTAACGGATATTAACGGAGTTGGACGGAATCTGTTAAATGACTTAATTGCCCTCGTCAATTTTAATTAAAAAAAGTAAAAAATATTGATACAAAATGGCTTATTTACCCTTGCAATAATGCACAAAATTATCATATTACCCCAAGGGGTGTATTTGAAATATATTTTATGTCACAGGGGGATGTATTTGTAATGTTGTTTCAGAATTACTCATCTTCCCGAAGCAACTTCACAACAACAACATACTCCAATTCCCTAAACCGCAGGAAATTGAAGTAACTTCCAGCTGAAACAAAACCAAAAGAACCAAAACCAGTCACCAAATCAGCAAGAATCAGTCGAGATCGCGAACTCCACATTGGGTATCTTTTTTTCGAATTCAAAAATCTGCCGCAATTGGACGAAATCACGGTAAATTGAGGTGCGAAATGACCTACTAACAGCTCAAAGAAATGATTCCAGTGGGGAATCCACGGGAATAGAAAAAATAATTGCCGATTGCAAAAAACTCTAGAGATTGACGATTATCTGCAATCGAGCAAAAAAGCGAAAAAAAAAACAGAAAATAAAACCAACAGGGATGTGGGTGAATGAGACGAACAAAATGATAATAAGAAATGAAAAATTCGACCACGACTGAATGAGATGTGATCGAAAAACTGAAGAAGACAGAAACTCACGATGGGGGAATGGTGAGGGTTTTTTTTAAATAATATATATAATATTTTTTTTGGTTTATAATTATTATTTTTAATATTTATGATTTTATAATAACTATTTTATTAAATCGGGTATTTGAATGAGTATTTTAACTTTCTGTAAAACAAATTAGTTAAAATTTTACGAAATTTTACAGTACGGATTAATTATGAACATGTGAGCATTTTTGTAATGTATAATAATTTATGTTCAAGTTTTTTTTCTTCTCATAATTAAACGTAATTCATTCATTTATCCTTGTACTTAAATTATGAATTTTTCTTGAAATTATAAAAATTATGAGTTGAATGTATTTACATTTTAATTTATGTTCTACAATATTTTTATTATAATTAACCATAGTTTATTTACTTTTCCTTGTACTTTAATTGTAAAGCATTATGAAAAAAAATTGAAAAAAATATTAATGTGTTATTATATTTTTATTTTAAGAATATATTTACATTAATAAACTGATTATAAGTTTAATGTAAATTGATAACATTTGAACCCATACTTATACAGTTATACATATATATTACAAAGAAAACTCTCATATGTGCCAAACATAACAAGTGCATAATTGTCTATCAAAATAGCTACAGTAACCTCAAGGGTAAAATAGGAAGTTCAATAAAAAATGGGTGATGACGTCATCACAAACTAACAGAATCCTAACGGATGTAAGGTTTTTGAAACCTCAAGGGAGGTCACTGTAATTATGATTCTTGGAGGGGATTGGACGCGAAATGCATCAAACCACGTAAGAGGTTCCTATAATTATCCCTAAAATTTAGCACTAAAAATAGATTTTTGAAACTTATTAATGGTAAAAAATTCAATTAAGTTGTCACTATTAATATTTAAAAATGTGATAATCAAAATATTATCACTAAATCATTGAGACAATATTTATTGTCACTAGATTTTGGCTAAAATGATATCACTATTTGTCAATAGTGATAATTTAAATAATTATGCTCTTATCACTAAAAGCTAATAGTAAATTAATTTTGGTTGATTCTTATCATGTTCAACCAGGAAAAGGAAACAAAACTTAAAAAATAAACAGCATAACAAATTACTAATTAATGTCAACCACTCAAAGATAATATTATTAGTAAAGTTCAAGAATTGAACAATTTAATTTTATATATATGTAGCATATGTGATATTAAGGGTCAGTTTGACTACAAATTTGAGTAGACTGTTCGGCGCTTCGCAAAATCTAAAACCAAGTAGCCCAACAGAAGCAGCAATAACTTGTTTCTCACAATTAGGGATGGGACGGTTTTAATTTTAAATCTATTAAATTCGACTCAATTTGTTAAGTTTTTTATTCGATTTTAAAAATTAAATGAAATAAATATGTATTAATTTATTTTACAAGTAGTATTAATAAAATTCTACCATCAATTTAGAAATTAGTTAATAATTCTATACTAGATATATATAAAGTCGTACAGAGGATGAGTAAAGAGAAGGGCCGAATTCATAGAGACAACACCTTCTTGAAGATTTATAGCTATTTTTTTAACCTTTTCTTTGTTAATCTTCTTTCGACTTTCATTGATCCCTTTATATGGGATGTTAACATATTTTTTAAATTGTTGATATTAATAAATCATTGTTTAGAAATTTGGTGGAATTTAAAGGGGATTTTTGCACGTCATCCCCCAGAAAATTTTATTTTCGCACTTTCCCCCCTCTAATTAAAAAAACATGACAGTGTTCCCTATAAGTTGACAATTGAGTGCACTTTGCCCCCTGATCATTTTTCAGTAATTTTCAAAGGGTAAAAGTGTCACTCAATGGGTTTAGTGCAATAACAAAAAACTTTTCGTGAGTTAAGTTAACAAAATTTTAAAATATTCACATGAGACTTGCAATGTGAAAAAACAAAAAGTTATTAAAAATAAAAATAAAAATGTCTATTTATACTTTTGTACGAAAATTCAAATTTACAAGTTCATTTTTTTAAGAAAATTTTACAAATTTTTTTAACGAAATTTTCATTAGTATTAATTACTTTTTTATTTATTTACAAATAAATCATATTTATACTAAAAATATTTTAATCAAATAAAAAAATTGAAAGTAAAACAATAAGAATAAAAAATATGTTCCAAGACTAACATTAAATTAAGATGTAATTAACAAGGTAAGGAATTCTATGAAATTGTGCTTTGAAATATTAATAATCAATAACTTATATTAATAAAATTGTGTGCACTTAACTCCCCAAAAGTTTAAAATTATTGCACTAAACCCAAAAATTACATTTCTACCATTGAAATCCAACAAAATATTAACCAGGGGACAAAGTGCACTCACTTATCAACTTATAGGGGGTATTGCCATTTTTTTTTCAATCACAGGGGAGAAAGTGCGAAAATGAAAATTTTATGGGGGTTGACGTGCAAATATTCCAATTTAAAGTCAAAGTTTGAAGAGATAGAGCGCGTGTATGAGACTCACACATGTATAATAATTTATGTGTATTGATTTTAATGGATTTAAAATTTAGGACAAGTATTGAATATCAAGTCAATATATCTAACCAAGACAGTGCACGAGCATAAGACGCAACAGAGAAGTGAAATAACATGCATATAAATCCATGTGTCTTCAAATGAATTAATTTGTGACTTAAAAAATATGGTAAAAGAATGATGTCGGGATATTAACAAATGATGAGATAGTGCGACTAGATGAAACGCATTCGTGCATGCATATCAACTAATGTGCACGTGGTTGCTATCCATATGAATCCATGTGTACCAAGATATGTTCATATTCATGTCTTTTTCTTTTCTATTTTTTATTTGTTAACTTTGTGGACAATGTCAAAGTAACTTTCATAATATCAATATGACTGAATATAATTTACAAAATTATCCTAAATTAAACTTATTCTTCTGGTTTTCTCCTAAAATAGTATTATTAGTTTTTCGTTCATCCAAGGTGGTTGGGCTAAGTAGTAATAAATTACGATCCCCCAGAACTGAACTCAAGTTCGAGCTTGGAATTTTGAGTGTTGCGGAGTTAGGTTTCCCCTTTTTAATTGCCGACGATTTTACCAAAATGCCCCTCACCCAATTAACTTTACTTGCATTACCTTTTTCCATTAAGTTATTCTTTTTTCTCCTTTTTTTAAGAATATTCTTGCATTGAGGTAAGGTTTTCATCTCATTTCAACATAACATATGATGTTACACAATAATGATCAAGGGTATCTCCGGGATTGCCTCTTCCTATCTTAATCGTCTTCGAATCTCGTTCTGACGGCACGGGACGAACTTCGAGGAAAATCTTTAGCTACTCTTCTCCTTGTCTTCAACTTGACTTTTCAGGTGAAATGAGGGTGATATTTATAGGGTAAAATGGAGGAGGTGAGGAGTCACCTCATTAAGTGTGGGAGGTGAGAAGTCCACCATCAATTAGGTGGAGAGGAAAAGCCTTCCACTAACTTCATAATTAAATGGGGGTATGGTGGTCATTTTAAAAGAACGTCATAAATGTAATTCTTGATTAATTATTTTAATAATAAGGGTTTTGATAATTACTAAAATACCCTTGTAGATTTAAATATCTCATCAACATAATATCCTGATGGTTTCGATTAGTTAAATATTAATTATTTATTATTTTTTCGAAATGGCGTAAGATTTCCGGAAACATCTGTAAAATTTATTGATTAACAAAAACTTTTAATCTGTTTGGAGGAAAGGAAAGCCAAAATTTTAATCAATGGTTATATGTTCTTCATCAAAGAAAATATTTACAGAGCAAATTATCTTTTACTAAATCTTGATTTGTGTGCAACTTGTATCATTGTTTGTTTTCTCAAAAAGATAAAATGGAGCTATGGAGTGAATAGATAAGCAGAAGCGCAATGGCCGTTCCAAGAAGTGGTAGCATTTGGCCCCTCATTTTTTCCTCGACAACAAAGAACTCCATTACTCCAGCTTTAACACATTCTAATTCTAAACCATTTTCTACCCTTTGCAGCTTAAAATATTCCCATAAAAACTCTTTACCTAAATATCCCAAAACTATTGCCGACAAAGTCTTAACAGATATTCAAAATTCGGGCATAATTGCTTGCCTTCGTGCTCAAAGGTGACATGAAATCTTAATTAAATTACTTAAAAAGTATTTTGTATTGAACTACAGCTTCTTCATTTGAGTTTAGTACCTTAGTTATAGCAGAAATTTTAGAGCCACTTACTTGCATTCTTGTGGCGTTCTTGCTATTGTACATGATGTGTTCGATGAAATTGCTCTGCGGATTCTTTGTCATTGCTTAGTTATTTTTCCTGATTATTCTGTTTAGTGCAGAAGTGGCAATTGAAGCTGCACGTGCAGCATTCAGAGGTGGGATTTCAGTTGTAAGTTACTGTTTTATCTATATCTAATTGTCAAAGTTTTCTATATTAAGGAAGAGCATAAACTGGGATGAGTTTTGTATGATGGGAAAGACGAATGGCGTAAAATGATACTACTTAACCTATCCTTGTCTGATTCTTAGAAGTATTTGGATTCACTCATGATGTCATAGTTCTTGTAACTGCAGCTTGAAGTTGTGATGTCTACCCCATGCGTTTTTGAGGTACATTTTACGGTTCCTATTCCCCTGCCTAATTTTCGGATTGATCCTTGAAACTTTTCAACAAATATGCTAGACTTGGTTTTATATATACAGGTTCTACAATGTTTGGTCCAAGAATATCCTTCAGCATCAATAGGTGTAAGTACTCCAAAGCTTTTTGAAGTTAGCGCCTTTAGGGTCAAGTTTCCTTATTTGTGTAGTTTCTGGCTATGGTGTTTCCTATATTTTTATGGGCAGTCTTTTTATCTCGAGTTCTTTTTTGTTAATAAATTGAAAACTTATTGGACAGTTTTCTTTAGATGATGCAACTAGGCTCTTGTTTACTTTAAAACTCATTTAAATATTATTTTTATATTGCAGGTTGGAACTGTTTTAGATATACGAGATGCCAAAAATTCAATAAAGTTTGGAGCTAAATTCCTTATGAGTCCTGCAATGGTGAAGGTATCAACTGATGAAGTTTGACTCTATCATTTCTAATTCAAGCTAACATTGCCTTTATCGTTTCAATTCCACCGTATATCCAATTCATTAGTCAGTCCCATTTGCATGCATTAACTTTTAAATGACCTCGACATATGAAGAGCAATTGATGTAATTAAGATTTACTTGGATTCATTTGATGGTCTCAGGACATATTATATGATGTTGCAGAGGGTCAGGCTCTATATATACCTGGGGTGATGACCCCAACAGAGGTATGTTTTTGTTTCATTTCCGCTATTCTTTGCATCCATTAATATAAATATATTTAGATATTGACTCAAATAATTGAGTATTTGAGTTGACAGTATGGTTTTGTTGGCCTGTTGGTTTAACTCTAAAACTCCATTCAATGTGAATTAGATGAGATAAATTATTCACTAAAAATACTTTTTGATCATGCAGATACTATTTGCATATAATGCTGGAGCCAAAATCGTTAAGGTCGGTTTTTTTTCTTTTTATTTCATGTGTACTTTTGAAATCAACTGCATTCACAATAACAACATATTGTTTATATAATTTCTTTTTTTCAGTCTCTATCCATTACAAATTGTAATAATATTAAATTCATTTGTAGTCGGAGCATCAAATGCCTGATATTCCTGTTTATTTTGTTGCGGTAATAGGTATATCCCGTTTCTGCATTAGGTGGTGTTCAATATATAGCGGCAGTAAGGAAGCCTTTACCCCATATCCCCATGGTTGCATCACAAGGCATAACCATAGGTCAGATGGCCGGAATTTGTGCTTGTTTCTAGATATTTTGTTATCAATATTCAAGATTTTTATATCGATATATAATAGATGCTCTACCACAAAACAAATTGAAATCGTAACTTTGACACAGATTCAATAGGCCAATATATTGATCAGGGAGCGTCAGCAGTTCTTTTATCAGATGCCATATTCGACAAAGATGCAATGAGTCAACAAAAATTTGATCGTATAAGCCAACTTGCTTGCTTTGCAGCTTTACAGGGAAATGCAGCTGTAGAAAGGTTAGAACTAGTTAAAAAAAATTAGAAAAAATGAAGATCTTTTCAGAAATTTAAAAATTATAAATAAATAAAACATGTTAGAAGTAGACGCTACGCTTTATTTTTACTCGATCGACCCCAAAAGGGAAATGTTTCTGTGTTTTCGGTAGAAACCTATGAGACTTTAATCCAACTCTATAGACCTGCAATTAGTCCTCCTTCCATTTCCTTGTAAAGAATTATTTTGTTCTGAAGCTTCAACTGCCTCTCACTGTACAGGAGAACAGGGGACTTCCTCTCCTAGATCCATGGATGCTATTTTGTGCTACTTGAATTCCTTTTTGTTCATCCAAACACGGTTTAAGTGTCATTTGCAGCTTTACAAAGGATTTTCGTGACAGTATCGTTATTTGGTAAGAGAAATCAAATACTTGTGCCGAGATTTAACATCCTACAGCATATAATAAGAGTATGATCATATTCCTTTTTCAAATATAAAGTTGAGAAGAAGTTCCCGAAATCCTATGAGATTTGCAATGACATGTTTCAAGAAACACTAATCCACCGAGGGACCAGCAATCAATCCCAAAGAGCTATGCTGCTACGAGAATGAAACAAGAATGGGATTGGAGATACATTGAGGACTTCAAGAGGAAACAAAAACTTGCTATGTGCTTGTAAATTTGAACTCCCTTGAATTATGGAATTTTCAAATATTATATTTTGCAGTTATTATTTTATTTGAAGCTGGTTTCAATCGAGAATATGGGTTTTTATGCTTGTTTGTATATGCTATGAATGTTCAATTTAGAGGGCTATTTTGTGTTGGAAAAATTTACACCAAATATGGGGCTGGATATTGTACCTCAAATTGTCATAATTCTGATCCAAAAAAATTCAACTATGTCGGAAAATGAATTCCTCCAAGTCGCGCAGATTCTATGCTCCTCAAGACAATATTTGCCCCCATCAATGTGCAAAGGAGTTTTATAGCGAATTTGTCTCAGGATACAATGGAGCCCAGTTATAAAATGTTGTTTGTCTGTGTATTACACTTTCGAAAATAAGTCCGAATACTCAAATTATAACAAGTCTTTTGAAACAAAGAACTTGGGACGAGCAACTTCTCCAGAAATTGAATAAATAAAACTGAAGAGTACGGAACCTCAAAATTTGAAAAATTAAGACTTGATGAAATTGCAGGCACGTAACTTTAGATTTCAGAGTTTTAATGACAGAGTATTGTTCTTTATGTTGAAAACAAATCTGAAATGAATTTTTTTTTGGTCATATGTTTTGGGAATTTGTGCTTATATAGAGATTTAATATAATTATTCAAAGATTGCATTTCTTCAAAGCATTAATTCAACAAATCCGATGAAATGAAAGAACACAACTTTTGGAAGTAAAAAGAAACTGTACCATTCTTAATTTTTGTAAAGCAACGGCAATTATTCAATTTATATAACAAATTGAATTTTCTTTATTTTGAAAATTTTCTTACAGTTTGAAGATCAATTTTCTGATCTGGGCCAAGTTCCTTAGGTTGATCAATTGTTCGCGAAATATCCTCGCCTACTCTCACCATAATACATTTTCTAATACTCTTCAATAAGGAGATGTTTTCAAATGCTTGAACTTATATTTAAGTTAGAGATTCTTGAAAAATACATAAAAGTAGGTGGTATTTATATATTTTAGGAGAAAATGGAATTGCTACTTCTTTTTCACCTTTTTCAGTAGAATCCAACACGCAAGTCGATTTTACAAGGAAACTAAGTGCTTTTTGAGTAATAAAACATGCAGATTTCCACCTAGGCTGCCTAAACTGCTATATTTAAACTCAATTATGGCTCCAAACCTACAAGAGCTTGGCCTATTATGAGATTGCTATAATGAATTAAACGTTTCGCCCTCCGACTAGGAGATCAGACACGTGATTAATACGATCAAAATCTCGAATTCCCATCAAACTCGAAGAAGGTGAATTGGCAGGAATAATTTGACACATAACCATACATTCTTTTATCACAAATTACATCTCACGTCTTCAAGCTCCATTAAATCTCATTTGGCATTGCTTTATATTATTTCCAACCAAAATATATTCCTACTACTAAATAATCTTATCGTCGTGGTTCAATTATTTCGACCAATACCATGCGAATCTTCTGAGCGCACAAACCAAACCTCAAACACCGAAACTAAGGAAAAACTTCAGCATAAACATCAAAAAGGAAGGACAAAATTCCAAATTAATTAAAAGAACTTGCATAGTTAAATAAGTGCAACAATGACTCTAAAAGCAGCATAACTTCATGTTTATAATCTTGGCCAAGGTTTAACTATCAGACTCTACTGTAGTTTACATTGCTACAAACACCAAATTCTCAGGCCAAAGGACCTAAAAATTCATGACAGAACATAAACCAAGGGCAGTATTATACTACAGAACTGTGAATAAGTTACTATGTCATGGATGACTATACTATTGATATACAAAACACGGTCCCCAACCTATCAATAGTGACTCACTGCCTGTGTATTGGTGGCGTTGATGGCTGATGGTTTTGCCCATAAAATCCAATACCAACAGGCCTATAGTATCCTCCTCCATTTGTAGGCTGGAGCTGCTGCTGCTGTGGCTGTGGCTGCTGAGGAACGCCCGGAGGCCTAGCAAAACCCATGGTACCGTTTGAAGGAGGAGGGGCGTAGCCGTAGGGTACCCCCCCGGTCATGGTAGACTGGACTAGTTGATTTACAGGGGAACTAGCTGGAGGTGCAAGGGGTGGTGGAGGCGGAGGTGGTGGGAGGTATGGAACCTGCAATGGGTTCACCTGTGAAGTGTTGGACTGAACATGAGACAAGTTAGTAATTGATTGCTGTTGTGCCGTAGTAGGGAAATAGGCCGAACTACCTCCCTCGGAATTGGAGAAAGACATGGGATTGTCTAACTTGGGCCTTTTCATGTCTCGGCCCATTGATGCAGCCTCTTCAGCTACAAGTGATGAAAGAACAGATTGAAGCATCTGAGCAGAAGATGCTGAGGCAGCAAGTTTAGCAGCAACAGCAGCTACTGTCGCCTTTTTGCTGTCCTCTTCAGTGATGGAGTTCATGAAAGAAGTCAAAGGATGGGAAGGTGGAGTCAGAGTTTGATTGTTTGTTGGCAGGGCAGAAGGAAATGGGGGTTCTACAGGCTGCTGGTTCATAATTGGTGGTGCTGAGAAGTTTGATGTTAATCGAAGTTTCAAATTAGCTGCCTGCTCAACTTGATCCCGTGCAACCTGCATGCGAATTAGCAGTTCAAAACAACGCTATGCCAGTGTATGATGCATATGTGTGCGCATAAGAGACATCAAAAACCGACCACCTCACACTACACACACAAGAGAGAGAGAGATCTTACAAGTAACTCACTCCTTATAAGCTCCAGCTTCGATTCCTACAAAGCTACAATTTGTGAGAATTCTGAGAAATTCTACATCCATGAATTCAGACTATACATCTTTAGACATCAAGTTGTTTCAGAAAGGTATCAGGGTGCAGTTAAGTAATATGCTTTAGTGATTCTTATAAAATTAATGTTCTTCCATATACACACATCCTAAATTTTGAAGGGGTGACCAAACCCAACATTAAGAAACAGAACCATATCCACTTGAAGTATTTAGATTTCAGAATGAAGATTTGCAGAAATAAAATCATACTTGATCCTCGAGTGCTTCTCTAAGCTGGGAAACCATAGCAACTCTGATTGCTTCAGAGTTTTCAAGTTGGCTAATGGATTGCTGAAGCAGATTCTCCTGTTTCTCTATATTATCCACAACATCAGAATCCAGCAGGTTTCCTAAAGACAAGTTTAAGGATTGATGCCAGAGGTTAACAAATAATTAGTGTAAGAATCATGTAAACTTGGATAATGTCCACTAGCCTCATAACATCATTGCACATAGTCATTGCTATAAATTCTAGAGGAAAGTAGCTCAAATCGAACCTTGAGAGGAAGCAATTACAACATCTTTCTCTATTTCTTGTACACAAGAAACGACATTTCTACAATTTTTTAAGGCCCCTTCTTCATTAACAACATCATCATGTAACACATGGAAAGAAGTTATGATTTTTTCTGGCAAACCTCCAACAGCCAATTTCTGATATCAACAAAAAAGCAGATTAATAAAATACTCACAAAAACACATGTCAAACAAATCTCATAATTTTGCCCACAATGGGAGTGGATTTATACTTACAATTCTCAAAAAATTAGCATCTCTCTTCACAACTTTGATGGGATTTGATGTCCTTTCAATGTTGACAGGAGAAGGATTCTTGGGTGGAGGAGGAATTTTGCCTGGAAGAGGATTCTTGCCAAGTATTTCATTTTTCAGATTTTGACCTCTAGATCCAAAAACTTTTCTGTCTTCCCAGATGTCAACCTGCATAAAGAGTGTGCTCCACAAAATTTTAAAGAATAAGACAAGTGCTGTCACTAACCGAGAAGGTACTAAGCTATCAATGAAAGGTGCAAAATCAATATTTATAAAGCGTACATAATTTTTTTTGCCATGCCAGCCAAATCATAGATATAGTGTAATTATTTTAGCACTTAAAGGGGAAGGAATACAAACTAGCTATGGAAAGTGTATTAAGCTCCCTAAAGGTTGGGGCTGGAAATTCGAGATATTGTTCTTGTTAAGTCATTACTCATGAATATTAAATGTCTTTTCTCTCTAAAAACTTAAGCTTTTAGATAAATTGGACATTTAATATGGTATTAGATTCAAGTCAAAAAGGAGGTCATGTGCCCATTTCTAAACTTCACTTGTTATACCGCCTATACGGGATAAGTCATAAGTATTAAATGTCTCCTCTCTCTAATAGCTGACGCTTTTAGATGAGTTGGACATTTAATAGTTCTGAAACCACTTAATTCCCCCAAATTATTGTGGAAAGTTGGTGCGTACAAGAAAAATATCGCAAACATGAACTAGGAATATACTAATATCATCAACATAGTTCACAGAGCACATGCAGACCATAGTAAAAGTACATTCAGTGATAAGTGTACAATTTACACACAGAAATAAGGCCCATCTATTTACAGGAATAAATTTTTGAAATTTTTTAAATCTTCTGTTCTCTTGGTCGAATTCTTAAATTTTCAATTGATAAGTGTACAATTTACACACAGACATTCATAAATACTGGAAAAAGCATATTCCAGAGCATCATTCCACTATAAGCAACATATGCACAAGCATGGCCAGAGAAGGAAATGAGGTTGAAGTCAATAGCATGTAAGTATAGTAATTCTTATTATTCGCATGCTCCAATACGAAGTTATACAAGAAATGTTCAAGGAAGATTGAAAGTGATGGATATATTACCAGTCTGCAAGCAACTTTTCTGCAATTTCCATCACCACTATCATAAACAGCCTTGAGAGCTGCTGGAAGAACCTTCCAGAATTCATTCACAAACTCACTGCCCATACGCCTGCTATTTTGCAGGATATCATTGGCCAAGTATAAAAGGGAAACCCGTTGCTCCCGTGCTGCAGATTTGAATAATCTCTCCCATGTTTCAACCACTTGCTTGGCCTTTTTGCGGTGAGACACACACCA
This sequence comes from Penstemon davidsonii, assembly GCA_034814905.1. Classification (NCBI taxonomy): domain Eukaryota; kingdom Viridiplantae; phylum Streptophyta; class Magnoliopsida; order Lamiales; family Plantaginaceae; genus Penstemon; species Penstemon davidsonii. Next base: position 28,879,690 of record JAYDYQ010002533.1, on the reverse strand, counting down.
TTTAGACGTAGCTGGTCTTGTTAAAGAAACTGCTCTAATTTTTCAATGTTAGTGATTGTATATAACACCAAAAATTCAGAACCAAACTCCACCTATCATTATATGCACAGCCATAAACAAGCAAATTATTCTTCATTTAACTTATATTTAAAGATCATTCAAGGAATGAAAGATTCCTTTCATCAATAATAGTATATTGAGTAGTATCACTCGTATAGAGTTGATAGACTTGATAAACGTTTATCCATAATCTCCTTCAATCTAGTTTCCAGTGAGGGGAAAAAAGGTTTCCTTCAAGAAGAGTCTCAAAGATTATTGATACACTTCATCATGCATTATTAAGTATTTCTCTGGACTATCACCACAAATGAAAACGTTGAGTAAAGCACCGTGAAATGTTAGCAAACAAAATTACAATCCCAAACAACAGTTAAACATAAATACATGCATGAATGTATTTCATAATTTACATTACAATCCACTCGAAAATAAATAATTGGAGGAAAGAAAAGCCAGTTACACTCCATATGTTTGTACCTGAACTGTTGCTCCTAAACAGTATCAAATTTGAAAAAGGAAAACAACTGCAAGGAAGAATGTAATGTCTTTAAAGTTCACTAAATCAGTAACCTGGTTACAAAATAGCATCAAAGATAATAAGTAGCAGTTTGTAAATGCTAGGATACAAAGATAGGAATACAGAATCTGCAGGGTTTTGCAAAGACCTCTACCAGCCAATATAATAATTTAGCCCCAAGTTGTCAAATTTTAAAAATCTCAGGATAACCATTAACCATTCTGAGCAAAACAGAACTCAAAACATCTCATGAAAGAATAGCAACAGTGATGATTATACAAGATATATGTATGGGGCAAATAGGTTCAGTAAGTCACAAAATTAGGTATGTAACTAGGATTCCTATCAGAAGTTTTGCTTTCCGTAAGGAGAGCTTGAAATCCATGACATGTATTTCATCCTTATAGGAGTAAATGAATTAGTTAACCAAGCACATTACAAAGAGCAACAGAGAATTGCATCTTCTGATAAGGGCAATAAGTGATTGTAAGAGCTCATCTACAATTTTGGCATACAGTACAGGGCCTCAAAATCGGATCCTCCTCCAAACCCCGCAGACACACACACCAACCTTCACCCCCACTAAAGATGAAAAGAAAAGGGAGAAAATGTGGTCGACAAAGACATAATATTCATTTGTTTCTTCAAGGGTTTGTCAAAAAATTCTCAATCACAAAGCTAACCTTGAACAGAACTTCCCAGGGACACCAAAATAAATCTAGAGAACATGATGTAAAAAATTTTGGACAAGATTAATAAACTGAAAATTCCCATACTGTATTCCATAGATAATTAAAACACTCTGCCCACCAAAAATACAAAGGGATTCACTATCAAGCGATATCCATGCACAGAATATAACTTATGCTACAAATTAAAATGCATGCCATATTGCACAAAAAAGGAGACAGTGGTCCACATGAGTATATTAATTCAGTCATGAACAAAACAGAAAGTTGATATGTAGATGTTTTGTGATACTACAATTTCAAAATCAGAAAGTAACAATGGTTCTGGTGTCCCAGAAGAAAGGATACATTCTATGCTTTGCTGTGAACTGTTGAGTTTAGATAGTTTTTCAGTCAATAAATTCTGGTCGAAAGCGTCGTCACTCATTCTGCTGTTATGCCTAGGACTGCCTGCAATTATATATATATAAAATGAACCCCATTAAAGGAAAATAAAAAAAGGCGAGAACTGATTGGGGAGGGGTGAGGAGAGATAATATATCTTTAAATGTAACAATTAACAATAAAAAGATGAAAGAGTAATCATCTCGAACCAAAGGTCAGAAACAGTTTGCCTACGAAAGAATGTACACATGCAAAAGAGGGGGGAGTGTTAACTCATAGATGATATATACGCAGGAGTATAGATGGATCACCCTTTTGGTGCTCCTTTAACAAACTATTTACAAGTAAACAGAAAAATAAGCAATGCAACCAAACTAATTCTTCAGATGAAACTCAAAAACTATGGTACACGTGTAAGACTCTAAATCTAACCCCTACTCCACCTGTATTCCCGAGTTCATTAACACTTTCCAGCTCCTACATGTAATTTGATGGATATTTTCATGAAGCTTCAATGGTACAGCTCGAATTGATCAGACACACGAAAACAAGTTTTCTTGTATTGACATGTCAAACCAAGTCATCAACTCAATTGGTCAAGACTATTGTAATCCAACTCCAAAAACATTTATTTTTACACCATTTCAGGAAATATGGAAATTGGAGAGAAACCAACTGCCAGATGATTTTGTTCCAATTGCCAGATGATAATTAGTTTTCAATAAGATTTCCTGGGCAATTGGAAGGAAACCCCACTTGACCAAAAAAAAAATTGTAATGAAACCAAACATTGCCCATACTTTCAATGGATTGCCTTTCAGAATTTTATATTTGAAAAATGTCATAATTTTCATACACTAAAAGAGAAACTAAACATCAGTATTCATTAAAAAAAGGTCAAAACTATGTTTGGATAATAGTGTATTTGAATAAATTGACCAATTACTAAATATTAATTGAAACTCTACAAGCCTCCTCCCATTTTTCGGGTATGAATAGATTCCACCATTTTCTTTAACTTTATAGGATTTCAATTCAGTGAAAAGAAGCAGATATTAAAGGGTGAATTTGGGAAAAGATCAAGGTAGCCAACATTTTCCTGGAAATCAATTTCCCTAATTTTCTTACCTTTCTCGCCGGATGAGTTCTGTGGAAAATGTGATGGATCCATTAACTTCCGTGCAGTCCAAATGCTCAATGTGAGAAAAAATGACCAAACTCCTGCATTCACCTACAGTTTCTAATAATCAAACAGCATGGAAGAGAAATAACAAAAGGATGTGTTGATATGTTCAATTAATTAACCAGTTCAGAATCAATACACTAGAATGCAAGAATGATATCTAAAATCACTCCCATAATAAACATTTTAACATACTACAATATTAGAAGATTATATAAGAACATAAAACTAAATAGAAGAATTGTTTAGCAATTTTGAATCTTTTAAACTGACAACACATTTAGTTTTTAATGTCCAAAAAGCATTGTTCCAATCGATTTTTGGTACATAAGATAACAATATAAATGTTAAGGCAAAAATTAATCCCTATTTCACTGGGTTTCTTAGATTTTACATATTACAAATAATAATAAGCTATTAATTTCATATCCGCGTGAACCAGATCGAAGATCTAGATTTTACCAATCAGACATACAGAACATGCATTCAATTTGCAAATCTTCACAGATCAGTTAGAGATTTTTCCATGAAAAAGAAGAGACAATAAAGAGAAACTAAAGATTCAGATGAATCCTAGATATGAGAACATCCTTTCCAAATTGCAGATCTGCAATCCAAATTGGAAATTCAGGAGTTACAGATAATAGAAATCAAGTTCTCTAGGGTATAAAGAAAGAAAAACCATACCTTATTTTTGCAATAAAATTTACAATCTTCAACGAAACATGAAAAGCTCCGTCGCCCCCTCTATTATATATTGACCTAACAATCACGTGAAGTTAGGTATATTCGGGTTAGGTAGAGTAGGGTATAATACAAACTTAATAACTCTAATTCGACCCATCTTACGCCAACCCAATTATGCCCAATCGTGATCCAATCTGATAAAGTCTTGGGTCTAAATTCAAGTGAATCAAACCCAGCCGAGCCAAAACTTGATGACCAACTAACCCAACCCATTCCACGAAACATATATTTACGTTAACCGGAAAACTATTTAATGTTCTACCAAATCAAGATTTCAATAAAGCTAACATTACTTCAGTTTCCAACATTAAGAACGACAAACTTCGACGTTCACACGCCAAGCCCATAACAATTAAATGCCAAAATCCATAATTCGCACTAAATAAGTTTTAAGCATTCAAGGAAATAAGAAGTCAATGAATACTTGAAGTACAGAAATATCATATTGACGTCTTAAGATAAGTTTGTGTGGGATAACCGATAGGAGTTCATCTTCCAAATAGTTTAGAAGTAGATGTTCCATGCTCTATAAATTATTGTTATATGAGTTATTTGATTGTTTTAATTAATTATTAGACAACATTATGTACGCACTTGGACAAATATACCATGTGTTTATAAGAACGTAATATATTTTTTCTAATTATTACGCGTATTTTTCCACTTGTTCGGAATTTTGGATAAGTTACTAAGATATTTACCTTTTCAAGTCCGTCTACTTCATATAGAGATTATATATACATGGATTATGATTTAGATTAAGTGTTTCATAAGTTCTGTATATATATTATGATAGAGGTTTGTTGTATCATTTATATTATATACTCATGTATGTGATATTTAGACTGCATTTATTTTTTAACACTTATTCACAAAGAAATATCAAATTCCCATTAATGGAATTTTAGATATCAAAGAAATCACAAGTCTCTAGTCTCTACTCAACAAACTCGCAGTTTGTAAGTTCAAATATATCCCCAACGAGTATAATATGATCAGCAGCCTTTTTTAAAAATCAAAGGGAATCTTACGAAAGGGAGAAAATAGTTGGAAAAAAAGTCCCCCAATTTCTTGATTTATAGCATTGGTGGTAATAAGTAATATAGGAATTCAAGGTGTATCAACATTTTGTTGATTTCATTCACACTGGAATATAAGTTATGGCTTCTTGGTATTTATTTATGTTTTAGAAAATAATCCCAATTACGAATAAACTGACAATGATTTAAAGGTTGCATTAGGTCGGGTGGGTTTGATGTTCTAGGTCAACAGATTTTATTTCAAGTTACACGAGTAATAACCCAACCCAATGAAGTTTACGTTTGTTGACCTACTCCAATTATGCTTACCTCGCTCAGTTCTCTTGTCGAGTTAAGTCCTGCCGAGAATTTCCACACCTAACTATAGCCAAGGGCAGAGGTCTTTGGTATCTCTGCAATCAAGAATTGAGGAGCTGCGTCATTAAGAAAGTTGAAATCAATATGTAGTCCATAGTCATCCCTTATAACGAAAAAACATAATACAAGTACAAGGAGATTGGATCTAGTCATAAGAAGAAGACTTGTTCAAATAACTCACTTTTTGGTTTTTGAACCCCTTAGTCACTACAAAGGTCCCCGATGAATGCAATGGAGTGTGTCTATTTCTTTATAACTCGACTTAGAATGCAAGTAGAGAAATAAAGAAGGATCTTAGAGTTTCTAGCGGTGTGTTGGGATACCTTATCGCCTTTTTTTTCTCTTCAAATATTTATATCTTTCATAAGAATTTGAGGGGATCTTAATGCTTTCTTTTCTCTTCAAATACTTATACTTTCCCATGAACTTTAAAACTGAATTATTGAATCAATTAATAATAACAAGAAATTAAAAAATTACAGTTGCTAATTAGAAATATTATACCTAAATGAGTAAATCAAGGTACCCTTGACTAAAATTTTGTACCTTTAGTAGGCATGGTAATTCAGGCTACTGCACTCATTAAAATATTGAACCAAAATTAACATAAATAATAAATTCCACAAACTTGACTACAACAGACATTTCACTGGGAATCTCTTAACCATGGCTTAAATAATTGTATACCAAAATTTCTCCTCCCAAAAACAATGTCAAAAGAGTCTGATCACATTTACTACCTTTAGAATTTCAAAACAACTTCAACCGCCCACTTAAATCAAGAAACAGATCCTAGAATTTAATGATGTAGTACTGGCCAACATATCTGTTATCGCAGACAACTCATAAATCCATATCTGTTGTGGCAGACAAGCTGTGATTTCCAATAGTCAACAGTTTTGCAGATTATATGGTGCATAGATCATTAGGTGCTGCAAGTATGCAGATTAAGCAAATTCGAGTCAGATTTTGCAGATGCGGATATAGAGCAAACCACCTCGGTACCTCCTAACTAATACAGCTGTAAGGGAAAGTCCAATAGGAGTTTGCATATTTGAGGATCTAAAATGCATTATACATTCCCAAATAGTTGTTTGCATACTCACTTATATTAATTCATCCCAGTGGCGAGTATGTAAATGAGTTTCTATATCACTTTATCAATATTTTTATTACTTACTTCATGTTTTTATCCAATCACATTCATTCCTCCCAAATAACTACCATATACATACTCTCTTTCTCTTCCTCCAAGTTTCCAAATTTAAGACTTCAAAAGCAGAAACTGTATTATGGATCCCTATTTACATATCCCTTAGGAGTGAGAAAATATGCATATTGGGAATGAATAATGGACGTTAGAGATTTACATACCCATTTGGAAACTCCCATTGGAGTTGCCCTAACCTACTAATACCACAGTCCATCCAGTTTTAGAAAGAACTTAACAATTTATTGTTCTTGAGGTATATTTGCGGCATTATAGGATATAATATGTCATCTTAAGTGAATATAGTACTCTCTAAACATAAGAAAGGAAATTAGGCAAGTGAAATGTAACATTACATACCAACAATGTACACATTCATGTCATCAACATTAATATTAGCATTACAAGTGGAATGCAGTGTAGTAATCACAGAAACATGCCAGCAGAGATAGAGAATCACAATTTCCTATATTGTTTTATCCTCTCTTTTATTGTGGTGCAATGTCAGTGCACAGGCCTATATGCCTTTAAGATAAAAAGCAGGGCACTTGTTCCAGGCGATTAGTCATAATGGATTTGACGATGATAAGATGGTTCTCGGATACTGAAACTATGAGGGTTATGACAACTAGTGTTCCATATTGTAAGGTTTAATAAGTACAGTAAAATCTGATGGCGATGGTATAGGATTAGATTCACAAGCAACCAATCAGTGAGGCTTCGATACTTTAAGGTCAATATTTCTCAATATCTTAGTGATTAATTCGGGCTAATACTTCATATTCCCCTCCTATTTCCTTTGTAACAAACATGAAAGACCTTTACTCTTCCCCAAACAGTATCCCAAATGGAAACTAAGCTAAGAAGAGCAGATTAACATAGCAAAAACATCCGATTTTCATCCTACATACCCCTAATATCGGAAATATCGCCACTTTTACGTATAAGCTATCTACAATTACACACCTTCAAAAAAATATCTATTGGATCTTTATATACTGTTTTGAATTGTCACATAAAGCTACTAACTACAAACAAAAAATTATGCTTATCATTAAGAGAAAGCTCATGCTATGACAATGCGTAAATATTCTATACCTCGAGTTCACTATCCAAGTCAGGGGACACCTGTCGAATATAAGCAATAGTAATTAATACTAGAACCCAGAAAATAACAATATACAATAACTAATAAACTCGTACAAAAGGGGAAACCTTTTTATTACTTATTCAAACTTATGAAAAGAGGAAGCAATGAAATCTTACCCTCCACTTGAAAAACTTCCATCAATCGTCGTATTTCAAAGAAAACCCTGAATAATACAGGGAAGTTAAACCAAAAAAGATAAAAAAATCAATGTACGATAACAATTGGATTCGTATTAATACGTACAATATGGTATTGCGTGTAAAGAGCTTTATGAGATAATGATTAAAGGATGCGATGTATTTTACTGAGAGGGGATTTTTGTGGGGATAGGTAAAGAAAACCCTTAAGAACGAGAGCCTGTTGTGTGTTTATCGGAGGAGGGTGGAAGAGAGAGACGTGGGAACCTGTGGGGTTAAGTGATAATAAGACAAATATAACTATGGGGGGGAAAAAGGAAAGAAAACTAATATAAGGGAGTTGAATGTAAATTTTGTTTCACACCCTTAAGACACTTAAATATCGTAGAGAGACCTTTCTTTTAGGTTAAATCTGAAAGTTGCTTCACCTTCAAGGTATATTTACTATCGTAGCACGAGTGACGTGGTGCATCACACGGACGAGATTATTTTATATGTTAGTAGTAGAAATTTTATTAATAATTGAATTGATTGTCCCACGTTAATTGCAGTCGGTATAAAAAATAATCTCTCCACTTAATTAATGGAATTTGGACATTGCACCTCATTATTGGCTTTAAATCCAAACTTATTTTGACGAAGATTCATAATTTTAGGTAATTATATTTATAGTGTTTAAGACATTTCGAGTATTTAATGTAGCTCTAATCTATTTTACCAAGAAGCACGAGTTCATTTTCCTCAAACTTTTTTTTTTTTTTTCGTGAATATACTAGAGGTTCTGGGTGTTATATGTGGGGTTGGGTTTTTTAGAATTTCTTTTTCTTTTTGAAATTTTGTAATTGTTTAATAATTATACCAACCACTACGCATATTGTTTCTGATTGCTTAAGTTCCATTGGCAATGACATTATACTATTTATGTAAGGTAGAAAAATTGAAAGATGGTGTGATTGAGTTTGACAGTTGATGACATTACTAAACATAGGCCACGTATATATGACCAAACAATTTCTTTTTAAGTTGAACACATTATGTCGTTTAAGTTTGATTTGATTTTTATACGATCAAATTTGAATCAGTGTTGTTTTAGTGAGCTGTGAATTAATGCATCATTACATGTTAATGAGACAGTAGTCTAGTGACAATCATTGATAAATCTGATGCTCCAGGATCAAGAGATCTTAAGTTTAACTCCCACGAATGTGTTAGTTGTTTATTATTTGTATTCTTTGTATTTGGGCAGTTTTTGAAATAATTTCTGATGTAATGATTGATGATGAATGTATTCTAAAAAAATACATCATTACATAGTTAAATTTGTTCGATTATTAGCAAAAAGTATAATAAAAAAAATGCTCAACTATCTACTAATTAACAGACGCTAGAGATCTTGGATTATTTTCTAATTTAATACTAACCTTGTTGATCGGTGTTTTCAGAAGAACAATGACTCCTATAGCTGCACAGAAGCAGTGATTTAGAAGGTGTATTATATCTTGTTTGCAAAAGTTTTCGAAATTTGATTTTTAACTTTTGAATTTTGAATTTTGAATTATGAGATATGTTAGTTATGTATGCTTAAATTTTGCAGTGACTTTGAGCTTCTCTTTGAAAAAAACTAGAGCAAGTTTATTAAAAGTGATTTCCAGCTTAATTAATCTATAAGTCGGAAGCTAAAGGTGCTTTTGGTTTGGCACAGCAATATTGTAATCTATTTAGAAGTTATTTTTGGCATTAATATTGTTTGCAAAAAATGAACATCCAAGTAATATCTGAGGTTGAACCCTAAACTAAACACAAAAAGGCACAAATTATTTGCTAAAAGCAGGTCCTTTTTGTGCTTTGCAATTATCTAAACTTTGAAATATAAACCAACTTCTGCACTCCATTTCAATTGTTCATATTCTGCTAAAAGAAGCATAGTGTGAAATATGAATTCTTACAATGTACTATGTTTTACATAAATCCATCAATTTACATGTAAATAATAAGTAATCCATGTTACAAATTCAATCCATACTAACTAAATTAAAAAATGTACTCTCCTTTCAATCCAAAACTAATGAACTCGTTCCAATAAATGAAAAGCAGATTTTTTACCTCTTAGGCTCTTTAAAACATTTGAACGACACCGCAAATTCTCAATCCCAACAGACTCATCCACGTTTCATACATATAAAGTCCCAATGCGCTCATTTTCTGGCAAAACCGACCAATTTGGGGACTGCACAGCCCGTAACCAGCAAAAATCATCGACATTCATCCAATTTCCCGTTTCCTCCCCAAGATTTGCTTCCTCCAGATCCCTCTCAAGTCCTTCATAACTCAAACAATATGGGGCAAACCTAACCCCACAACTATCCTCGATAATCGGCCTACTCCTAACTCGGAGATAAAAGTCGCAATCTTTGGCATTATGAATCCTAATTTGGTGGGATGCCAATATAAGCACACAACCTTCTGCGCCCTCGATTAAAACCGAGCCCATCACTGCCCCAACATAAGCCTTACAACTTACAAACCTATCGATAAACAATGACCTCAAACAGCCCTTCAGTCTAATCTCACAACCTCTCAACCCCGACAATGTATATTCCCCATTTTGACCCTCCGGCTCACTTTTGTTGAACTCCTTCGTTAGTACCTCATTCTCTCTGTCCCTGAACCCGAAGCCCTGCTTTTCATAACCCGCATTTGCCTTTTCCTCGTTTTTGCAAATAACGGGCTGGTTTAGGGCTAACGTGGTGGTTTTCTTGGAGGTTTTGTTCTTGAAAGAGAACTTTTTCTTGGGAGTGATGTCCTCGAGGGATTGTTTGAGAAGGGCAATGGTGGTGAGGCAGGCGCGGACTTCGTAGGGAGGGAGGAAGTAAGAATTCTCTGCGACGAGCTTTTCGAGAGTGGAGATTTCAAGGGAGATTGGTTCTAGGTCAGGTTTGTGGGTCGGGTTAGTGTGTTGGCTAATATGGGAGATGTGGGATTCAATGGATAGCTTGGATTGGGAGAACTGAGAGAGGAAGGATTGGGTATTTTCGAATGAGGTTGCGGTGTTTGGGACGGGTTTTTCAGAGTGGCGGGAGTGTTGGCGGTTGGATAGGCGCTCGAGCATGGCTGCGCGTTTCTGCTCCAGCGTTTGGGCAACGGTGGAATCGTGGGATGGTAGCTCATTGTCTTCCATTTTGTATTCGATATCTTTTTCCTGCAAAAAGAAATTTGGGTGAGAATTATATCTAAATTCTAACTAAAAAGAAGAAAAAGGAAGAGGGGATCCCACATCCAAATCCAAAATCTTGAAGAAGTCAGAACTTTTTCATTTCGGACCTGGCCTAAATGCTTAGGGTCGACCGAGTCAGAACTTTTTCAGATGTTTATAGTATCTTTTTTTGCCTGCTTTATTCCCTATTCAAGCTCTTTTTTGCAACACAACCTTCAAATCCCAATCAAAAATCCATGAAGGTCCCTCTCTGTATCAGACACTCTATTATTTAGAGTAAAAACACAATTACACAACAAGAAACAAAAAATTCATACAAAGAATTAAATTAACAGTCCTAACAAAGACAAGCTTGGAAAAGATCCAGAAATAACTCAAAACACTATGGATGAAAAAATACCAATAAATGACAAGCAACTGAACTTGAAGTTCAACATGTAATTCTAGAAAAAGAAGAATCAGATATTTTCTTTCTCCAAAAAACAATGTCAAAGAGTTTGATTAACATAGCAAAAACATCTGCTTTTTCATCCTACTTTCCCCTATATCGAAAATATGACCACTGGTATAGGCTACCTATGATTACAGGCATTGAACAAAAAAATCAATGGGATCATTACATACTGTCTTGAATTGTCACATACACCTACTTACTTCAAACAAAGATTTATACTTGGCATTAAGATAAAGCTCATGTTATGACAAATGCATACAAAATTCTATACCTCGAGTTCAATTTCTATACCCAAGTGTCAAATAAAAGCAATAGGAGTAATTAATACTAGAACCCAGAAGAAAACAAAATACACTTATTCAAACTTATGAAGAAAGGAAGCATATAAATCTTACCCTCCACTTGGATAACTTCCATTAACCGTCGTATTTCAAAGAAACCCCTGAAATAAAATACAGGAAAGTTAAACCAAAAAACATATTTGAAAAAAAATAAAAATATTGGATTCGTTACTAATAGATAGGTAGAGAAAACCCTTTAGAACGAGAGCCTGTGTGTTTATCAGAGGGGGGGAAAACGCAGAGACGTGGGAACCTGTGGGGTTAAATGATAATAAGACAAATATAAAGGGGTGGGGGTGGAAATAAGGAAAGAAAATTTATGCAAGTAAATCTCGTTTCACACCCTCAAGACACTTAAATGTCGTAGAGAGACCTTTCTTTTGAATCCAAACGTTGCTTCAACTTCAAGGTATATTAATTGGAAAATTATTTTGTGCAGTCATTGACGAAATTATTTTGTATGTTAGTTGCACAAATTTTATTAATGTGTATTGTATAAAAAAAAGAAAAAATGAATTAATTATACCACGTAATCCATTATGCAAATCGTATTTATTTCCACTTAATAGAAATTGGATGTTGCACCTCATTATTGATAAAGCTTTAATCCAAAATTATTTTGACAAAGAAAGTTAGGTAAGTAGAGCGTTTAAGACTTTTCGATAACTCAATGTAGCTCTAGTTTTTTTCTTTTTTGAAATTTTGGAATACATCTTTAAGCAATTATAATCAAATGAGTGGAATACATTTCAGGGGTGTAAAATGAGATCTTTCTGAAGATTTTACATGACTGGATATTGGTCAATAAATAAACCAAAAAAACAGAATATTATCAAGTCAAGAAATTAAACTTTGCAGAATGTTATCAATCAATGATATTCAACCTTATCAATTGTACAAGAACAAGGCTACTATACACTAAAATGCTAACTCAAAATTGTGATCTATCATCTATGACAATATCACACAACTTCTGTTTCATATTGGACATAACTTTTATTGTCTTCGTTTCTTCTGCAATGGCACCGAAGAAGATCCAACCTGTAGAAGAATTGCAAAATGTACATTATTGATACACCCGGAATTGGCCAAAAAAGGGAAAATCGAGGCCAGATACCAAATACAAAGGAGGTGCAAATGGTTCCAACAAACAAATTAACACACTGCTATAGGGATTAAGGAATATAACACTTACAATACGCGATAATTGTTCATTGATGTAAGTCATTGATCTCAATACAGCCTCAAGTGTATCTTTAGTAAGCTGAAACTTCAGTTCCGTATCCTTTGAAGAGGACTTGGTATAATCTTGCAGCTATTAACAAGAAAAATAGCATTATTAACATTTAACAATATGGAGATGAGAAAATCATACATGTTTTACCGAAGAAAGTTTTTATTTACAATACTAGATCCCTAAATAATAAATGGAAAGAGTTAATGCATCAAGAAACTTAGATTGAAATACAAGGATGTCACGGAATTTCACATAAATAAAAGAGTAATAAGGTAAAATATTTGATATATAATCTTAGAACTACATGCTTTCAAGTTGTTAAACTATAGTATAAGCTTTTTAACTAACATACCTTGAGAGTAATAATTGCCACTCGATTAGCTGGAGTCTCACTCTTATCTTCCACACTCCAAGTCATGGACTTCACCCTTGGAAGAACTCCCTACATCAAACACAAGATGGCAGGGTCACTACTTCCTCGACCACTAGCAATTCTCATAAATGGAGTACTCTTCCGTCTAGGACAAAGAAACAAGCAGAACTAATTAAATAAGAATACGTTTGGTAGTTATGACACATTTACCTCACTATATATTATGTTTGGTGCGTGAGTCCGAAAATTAAAGATAGTCTAACACTATGTCTATGAATACAAATTGGGAGATTAACAATAGCGGATTGCTCGAGTGGTTTTAATTTAGAAAAAGAGCTAAATGCAAAAATTCCCCTTGTGCTTTGACTCATTGGCAAAAAAAACTCGTGTTACTTTTATTAGCAACCCCCCCCCCCCCCCATGTTCTCTTTTTATTAGCAAAAAACCCCATTTGAAAATTCTTCTTAAGTCATAAGGTTATTGTCACTTTTTTTTAAGTGAAAAGGGAGGGTTATTCCATTTTTTTAAGTTAACATGGGAGTAATTATAAAATTTTAGGTTAATAGGAGTGTTTTTGTGTTTATGATATGGGTACAATTGACATTTTTCCTACAAAATATGTACTATGGCTTTGGGAAGGGGCTTTTGCTAATAAAAAAATAGCACAGGGGTATTTTTGTTAATAAAAATAACACGGGGAGGTATTTGCCAATGAGGCAAAGCATAGGGCGTATTTTTGCATTTCAATCTTTAGAAAAACTCCATATTGTCCTTGAATGCTACTAAATAAATTATACAATTACCCCCATTAGACTTGCATCTCTGCATCCCAACTCCCTCAGGCTACTATAGATCATCCATGGTATCAAATCTATGATATTTTTATCCCATCTCTCAATTTATCTAATTTTTTTTTATATTTCTCGTAATCCCATCTCTTCTACCAAGCGTCTTCTAACAATATTAACAGACTTAACTAACATATTATAGATGATTGAGTAGTTTTAGAAAGAATATTGAGTCCAATGAATAGGGTAATTAACAAGGGTGCTGGAGAAGATAATAATTTCTTATCAAGCAAAATCATATGAAGGAAAATTACTTAATTTAGGAATTACATTGCATACCAGCATATCAGGAGGGAGAACATCATTTTGAAGAGTTAAGTGTGGAGAAAGCAACCCATTTATTTCGACAGCGATTGGTGTAGGACCTTCAAGATTATGATTATCGAAGTGAGGAACTGGAACTTGTGGTGGCAATAATGACCCAGAAACTTCTGACGAGGACAAAGCCATTGACAAGCCAGCATTTCTTCCTCTTAGGGGCTGCAAAAGTTGCACAATAAAATCCTTACATATAGATGACATCAAAGACTAAAACAAACTAAAATGTTGTCGTAATGACTCCAACATCAGGAGCAGATACCAAGTGAGGACCTGAAGGTTAAGCCCACATTTTGAGATCATGATAAAAACCCATAAAACTTACGCAATTTAACATTTGTCAAATAATACCTTAATCCATTTGAATAATACCATAAACTATTCAAAAACTACACAGTGAATATGTTGCACTTTTGTTCCAGAACATTGTTTATGTTTCTTTCAATGGTTGAAAAAGAAATGTGACTTGTTGAATAAAGGCTTTTCTTTTTAGACACAACATAGTAAAGAAAACTGTAGTTCTACTGTAATAGGAATACATGTATATCTTACAGGTTGTTTTTTTGTTTGTACTTGAGTTAAGATAGATTTTTATTAACTGTAAATGTAATGTACTCAAACTTACATGTGGAAATAAAATTTGTTGCTTGTTGCCTTTAAATAAAAATGTTGCACTTTTTTTTTTAGTGGAACGGTGATATATATCATTACATTCAATACATAACTACCAACCTTTACAAAACCATATCACTTAACAACAAAAAGACTAGTTCGAAACTAGACAAATACCACACTGACACACTCCGAGGGGGACTCGAACCTAAGACCTCAAGTCTCGGGGCCTTATATTTGCCGTCAGAACAAGGCTTGTATGTTAATTGTTATGAATTAGTTGGTATGCTATATATATTGCTAAATAATACTTAGTATTGACATCCATTCATGCATCCTAGGTATCATATTCTCCATCAAAGTATACCATTATTTCTGAAACTTTTAAATCTTTGGACCCTATAAGAATTTACCATCAGGACCATTCTAGCATAACATTAAAAAGAACATGCTCCTATTAAATATGGTTGAATAAAAATAAGCACAACCTATTTTCTTTATTTGCTCGTTTCAGACCAAATCTCAACAACGGTACAATCTCCTTTATCAGACCAACATGGTAAATCATTGAACAATTGTTATCCTCTCACAAGACCTATGAAATCACATAATGTGATTCTACTTTTTCATGCAAATCTGTGAAACATAATCGAATTATCAATATGGTCACCTGTTCTTGGGACAAATCCCCCTTCCATTGGTTCTGATGTTTCTGCAACTGTACAAGAAGCATGCTTTGCAGTTCCAGAGGAAGATCAGGCGGAAGAAGCTTCAAAATATCATCACCATCTAAGCTCTTGCGCACACAATTGCGGAGAAGTGATCGAAGAGATGCCAGAACCTGTAACCAAACTTAATTTAGTATGTCCACTAAAACCTTATAACTTGAAAATTATCAGCTTAACGGGTTAATAGCACTTTACCTCCCTGTGATATTCGAAATATGCAATTTACCTCCTTGACAAAAACAAAAAAAGAAGCTAAAACACCTCCGTATGATACTAAAAAAGAGGTTCACCACCTCGCTTAGCCTTACAAACACTTATTTTTATATGTTAAGACTACAACGCCCCTATAAAGTATTAAAAAAATAACTAAAAAAATAAATGTATCATCACTACCTACCCATTTTTATTTTCACGAGGGGATAATTTGCATTTCTTTATAGAGGTGGATTGTCCATGAGACATGCCTCAAGGAGGTACATGCTAAAAAGGAATGAGTTATAGTTGGTTCAAAACTGTTTTTTGAGCATACATATAGAGTATCGGTTGCATTTTTACGTGCGTAAACAACACAGCGCACACTAAGGAGGCGTATTGTGTTTTTTTATTTCACTATAGAGGTAATGTGCATTTTTTTTTTGAGGGAAAAACACTTTGATACCAAACTTTTGGTCAAAAAACACATTTGATACCAAACTTTCTAGAAAAACACATTTCATACCATGATTTCACCCAATTTGACACATTTTCTTTCTCCGTCACGTGGCCGTTACATCACAATTTTAAACTTTTCAGGGGGTATTTGCAATTTGATTGAGAATACCTAAAAATTAAAAGGGGATAATTGCAATTATGTCACCCCAATCCCTCTCTCTTCAACCGGGCTCCACAACCACCACCTCCACCTCCTCCCTCAAGCGACACTACCACAAACCACCAAAACTCACTCCCACCGCCACCTTCTCCGCCCAACCCTCCCCCACTTGAAGGAAGATTTGCTCATATTGGGTGAACATTTCTAAAATGGAAGATTTTGTTCTCTCTGGTTTCACGATGACTAATCCCTATCCTTGATACCAAACTTTCTTCCATGGCAGCATATCATAATTAATAATTTTTTTCCCCAAGTTTCCATTATTCCCTCAAATTAGTCAATTTTCCAATATCAGTCAACCAAAACATGAGACTTTACCAGTCAATAAACTACTCACAAGTGCCAAAACCTCCAACAGGGCCAATTTCCCCAACGGGTAGGAAGATTACCAACAAAACCATTTCCAGGAATGAATAAAGATTTCATACCATTTTCCCAAGCTCAAAGGGTATTTTTCCAGTTAAGAAATTGGGTACAAGTCTTAAAACCTGTAAACGACTCAAATAATCGTGTTGATTCAGTAACTCATCACTGAATTTGTTATCACCTAAGTCCAATACTTCTCGTTTTTAAAATAAAAATAATCCTTTGAATCTCACTAAATCTGGAAGTAGCTATTCAATTCACGACAAATCTAGGTTTTCTCTTATTATCTTTATTGGGGATTATATGATCTGAAAGGTGCAATGTTTCACCTAAGTCCAATGCTTGACTGCGCATCTGTTATTTTTATGCAAATGTACTTGAGTCATGGTTGTTGTATTGTTAATTAAGCTAACAATCTCCTCATTTGCAATTGGGCGGAGAAGATGGAGGCGGAGGTGAAGAGAGAGATGATGATGGGGATTGAAATTGCAATTACCCCCTTTTAATTTTTAGGTATTTTCAATCAAATTGCAAATACCCCTGAAGAGTTTAAAATTGTAATTTAACGGTCACGTGCATGGCACGTGACGGATTCCGTCAAAAAATCAACAAGAAATGAAATGTGTTAAAGGGGGATGGAATCATAGTATGAAATGTGTTTTCCAAAAAGTTTAGTATCAAATGTGTTTTTTGACCAAAAGTTTGGTATCAAAATTGTTTTTCCCTCTTTTTTTTTACAAGATTGCCCATTAAGCATATATCTCAACGAAGGTAAATTGTTAAAAACCCTTAGCTAAACCTTCAACAAGTCAAGATCCTCATATGCAAAGTTGACATTGGAATAACTTCCAAGGAATGTATACACCCATACTTTCAAGAATATAAATTACAAAATTCCAAGTTCTAAACAGTTATCTCGTTCAGTCCAAATACAATCATTTCTCCTACCACTGTCAAAATGCAATAAACAAAATACAGCAGCAGTATTCTAGGTCAAAACAGGGTACCCAATAAAAGGGGAAACTAATTTACAGCACAGGATACAAGAATTACTCACGGGGTCAAGATCACCTGGAGAAGGAAGCTTGAGAAGGGACTGAAGAGAGGATTTTTGTAGAGGATAAAGACCAGTCTTGCGAGTCTGCCATAGCAATTGGAGCAAGTTTTCAATCTCTTCCTCCGAATTTACGCCCACCAGCTTGTGCAGTTGTTGGTAGAGCGTATTGTCCTCCTCGACTACCATTGTTGAGGCGGACTCTCTCCACTTCAAAAAGTCCTCTCTTTTGGGTTTAAAATTTTAATAATTAGGAAAAAGAGAGAACAACGAAAATCATAGCCCTGTTTGGAACATTTTTCGCCCACTTGTTTCAATGTTTCGCTGGGCCAAATAATGTTTGGATCGATTTTCGCTGATCCAAAACAGACGAAAATACCAAAGCACCATTTTCGGCCCAATGACCAAGACTTGTGCAGACTTTCTTCTGCACCTTCTGCCACACCAGTACTCTCCTTGTCCAGGTTGTCCCCTACCTCATATGCAAAATCAACTTTTTGACCCATTTAAAAATATTTTCAATCACAATACAATATAATACTAATTAATTTATTTATTTCTACAAACATGATTTGACACGTATCACTATCTTTCATCCCAAAATTTCAACACAAAAATACATTCAAATCATATCTCACATTTTCAAACCTCACTAATCATTATTTTACATCCAAAATACATCCAAGTCTATTTTCAATTGTTTTGCACTAATTTCAAAGAGAATCTTCAAAACTCCAAACCAAATTAATTTCCATCCAAAGTTGGTGAAACTGAACCAAAATACATCCAAACAGGGCCTATAGTAGTACTGCAAGAAAAGCGTTATGTACAAGTACAAATACGTATGTTAAGACTAATTTATCATCTTTTAGTTTTTATTAAATATATTTTTTTTTATCAGGAAATAACTTATTTATTAATGCACTTTAGTAAACAATCAAACAAATAAGTTATTTTCATTTAGAAAGAAACTTATCCAAAAAGTTTATTTTTCAATTTTAAAATATAAGCTCATCTAATCTTTAAAAATATCATAAACAAATTATATTTTAATTTGATACAAAGTAGCATGTCAAGTGACATCTGTTTAAATGTTAATTTATAAGTTTTTGCGGAAAATGGTTGTGAACAATTCATTACACATTTAAATAAGGTTATTGATATTGTCAGAACAGTAAATATTGCTGCCAAAACAATTTTTAAAAAATTCCTAACATACCCCCAATGCTCAAAACATATGAATCGAATAGTCATTAATTAATGACATATGTTCTTCTATTTCTTCATAAATAGACTTATTGTTTTAATTACTTTTTTAATACCTACCAATTTATAAGAAATTGATTTTTTCTCTTCACTTAATTGCAGTTATAATATTCTTTCTTACTTTTACTAATCTAAATTATGTTAAAATAGACACCAATTATAACCAAAAAAAAAACTTTCACATATTAATTTTTCATTGGGTTTAATTATTTGTAGTTGGAAATGAGCAATTGTGACATAAATATTCTCTATCATCTTATAGTAATCAAGTTCATTATTTAGATATGTCACTAAAATAAAAAAAAATTAATCATCAAGTAAAAATAAAAATAAATAAAATTTTTGCAGAGTCAAAATATTCTCCTTCAACATTATTTTATTTATATGGAATAAACATAATCGCGAAAAAATCTCACATTTATCTTATGCTCTTGATTATATCCAGATCAATCTATCTCATATACAAAATGCAATTTACGAAAATAAAGACAAACCTACACATATATTTATGAATAAGTGACATGGGTGTGTTCTGTGCATAACTTTTTATTTTCTTCGTTTTCTTCTCATTGGTTGTTAAACATGAGAGAAAATAAATGAAGGGGTGAAATAAAATTAATATCATAATCATATGATTAAGGTAAATATTGAAATATTAATATTTCTCGCACATAATTATACCTAGGGTGAATCTTACTTTCTGAATCAAACAAACAAGGATGTTCCCTAAGGCCATCTTCAGCCGAGCCAAGGAGGCAAGCAACAACCCCCTCGTCGACTGGAGACGGGACTCCCCCGGATGGCAAGCAACCATTCGGGGGGAGTTGCCTGCCTGCCCGCAGGCAAGCAACTCAGGGACGCGCGCGTGCAGGCCAATGATGGCGATCACCCTTTTAGTTTTTATTTTATTTTATTTATATCATCTAATTTATATGTGTTTAAAAGATATTTAAAAAATTGTAAAAAATTTGTAATACTTGTGGTAAAAAATGGTCAATTTTATTTCATTGATCAATGTTAAATAAAAAGTTATGCATATTCATGTGTTTCTCTTCATGTTTTATACTATTAGAATACACTCCAACACTTTCTTTAAACCAATGTGGGATAGTTCCTTCTTTGTAGATTAAGTTATTACACCACATTTTTTTGAAAATCATTTTTGAATGAGCTTCTAGTAGTATAAAACATGAAGGTCATTCCTAAATGTAACATTAATTTAAATGTAAGTTTAATTAATAAAAATGTAAATTTAAATGAACTTAACTTTAATTTTAGAAACTTAACATTAATTTATTATTGTGTGAAATTTATTAGTTTTTAAAAACTTAACTTTAATTTGTTTTAACTTAGAATATTATAATTTAAGAAACTTAACTTTAAAAGGTTTTAATTTTGCACAAAAAACAATTAAACATGAAAAATTATTATTATTATTATTATTATTATTATTATTATTAAGTGAGAGTGGGGAAGGTTTTGAAATGGAATTAAATGTTTTGAATTTTTTGTTCGATTAGAGATGACATATTAGACAAGACAGACAATCAGGGAGGTAGACAGGCAAGAGGAGGCTATTGACTGCTTCGATTGGAGATGGCCTAATAAACATTTTTTTTTTTGTTTGAGAACCTAATAAACACTTGGTCATGGCCAAATAAATAGACCCCAACAGAAATGGACTGTTCCAGGCCATGTGACGTGACAGTGAGAGATGCTCATTTAAGCCTAATAAACACTTGGTCATAATACAGGATCTATAACTCATGTATTTCATTTAAAAATAAATAAAATCTCATGGGCATGTTTGTCTCATATTTTCAAAAACTATTTCTTATTTGGAAAGAGGGAGACAAACAAGTTTTCTATTTTCTGAAATAAATTAATCATCATTCAATTTTTTCAAACTAACCTTCCAAAAGTCAACCAAATAATAATTTTCTTATCTTCAAAAAACCTGGCCATTGGACCAATAAACAATAGGCGCAAGTAGCTTCCCCCCTCATTGAAGAAAACCATCCTATAATGCAATCTTTTAAGCATAGCCTCCGAGGTCCTGACTCAAA
This sequence comes from Penstemon davidsonii, assembly GCA_034814905.1. Taxonomy (NCBI): domain Eukaryota; kingdom Viridiplantae; phylum Streptophyta; class Magnoliopsida; order Lamiales; family Plantaginaceae; genus Penstemon; species Penstemon davidsonii. The sequence continues at coordinate 28,858,468 of JAYDYQ010002533.1, read as the reverse complement.
CTCAAAATTCAAATTAAGGATTTTTTTTGAAAAGAATCCAGCCGGGCCGTGAGCACGGTAGGAACGAGATTTATCATCAATATGATGATGGGAATGGAAACCAGAAGCACGACTGGGGTCTTCGTGGTCCAAGATAATCAAACCAACCCCGAACTCCTGACTCGGGGGACGAACTAATATCCGGGTGCGCCCCTCTTCTAGATGTGGCCCGACCTTAGTTGAGTGCCATCAGTTAGTGGGTACCTACATAAAGTAATTTATTTCAACACAACTTATTTCATTTAACAAACATGATTTGGCATAAAGTATTATACATCTTAGACCTACAACCTAAATTTTTCCAAATAACAAATATCTACCTTATTTACCAAACTATTCTCCCAAAACTCAAATAAATAATGTTACACAAATCGAGATTATTTCACAAACCTCCACTAATCTCTCAAATTGTTTTTCCAAATACCAAACAAATACGTTAGTACTGACCCGCTTGCTTGAGTTTTTCAGAGAGATTTTAGGGTCTATTTGGATGGATTTTGGCTCGATTTCGTGGGTCTCGATTTTAAAAAAATGGTTTTGGTGGTTTCGATGAAACCTTTGAGACCCCATTTGGATGAGTTTTGACTGTTGGGTTTTGTAGTTTGAATAAGTTGAAACGCCACTTGGATTGGGTTTGGATGTTGGGGTTTAGGGAAAAAAGTAGGTGGTAGGTGTCAAATCAATGTCTTTTTTAGTGATATTTGGGGGAAAAAGTAGGTGGTAGATGTCAAATTAATGTTTTATAGGTTTTAAAAGTTTGAGTGTGAGTTTCTGAATATGTTTTTGATGGTTTTATGAGTTTGACGAACACTCATTTGAAAGGGTTTTAGCTGTTTCGCGAGATCGAGCCAAAACCCATCCACATTAAAGATTTGGTAGGATTTTAGGAGGTTGTCATATTTACTGAGAAGTCAAAGATATCATTTTTCATTGAAAAAAAAAAAAAAGATATCAGTCTTCTTTGATTTTGTACATTTAAAGATGTGGTAAAAATAGTTTGCTTTGAGTTTTGTTATGATAGTAACACAAATATTGATATTTTAAAATTTTAGGAAGCGGAATACTTCTTAAACGCCCAAACAAACAGGGCCTTGGCTAATGATTCCAAATCTGTGATTTTACACGATATTTGTGTCGTGGGGATATCAAACATATTTTAATTAGTTTTAATTCGTTCGAAAAATTGGCTGATGCGTGTGGAAGATAGACTTTTGCAGTTTCGCTAACTCCCAAAAAAGAAGAAGATACGTGTAACACATGGGCTTATTTTTAATTACATATAAAAATTTCTCACTCCCATTGTTGGCAGTTTTGAAGGGATTTCGATACTGGAAAAAATGGCTGAAATTACTGAAACCCTTCTCAAGAAACCAGATGAAGATGAAGAATATTTGAAATATCATGAGAGTTGCCCCGGTTGTAAGATTGAGAAGCTCAAACAATCCAACAATGGGATCCCGTTGATACATTTAACTTTTGTTGGAATTATAACTCTATGCGCTGGTAATTTCTCACTAACAATTTTGAAATTGCAAACGATTCTGACTTTTGTTGTTCCTGCAGTATTATTTATGTATACTTAATTTTGTGTAGTTCAAGTGGTGGGGGGATTGAAATGATTTCATCATTATATAATTTTTTTTTTTTACTGGGTTTTTTTGTTTGTTTAATATAATACTACTAGTAAAAAGGATTTCAACTTCCAGTTATCTGATTTTATGGTGTGGACAATTAATGATTCTTGACCTTTTTAGCATATTTGTGATTTACTTTGCAGATTTGCAGAGTATCAGAGTCTATGGTTACTTCTTGGTCATTAATGATTTACTTTGTGAACCTTAATTCAGTGTCACATTCTCAGCTTAAGATAGGAACAACTAAAAGATGAAGAAATCAAAATTTATGTGCATTTTGCGAATCAAAGAAGACTAAATGTTGTTTCCAGTAGCTGTATATTTGATCTAAATACTAGCTTTTCTGACAATTATATTACTATTTATGTGTCTATGTTCATGATTAAATTCTTGTTGTAAATTTTTACATTCATTTACTGTATAACTAATTAATCATTTCTTCTGTTTTAATGACAGCTCTTCCAATCTCATCTCTCTTTCCCTTCCTTTATTTCATGGTACAGACATTGCTCTTACTCCATTGAATATGTATCTTGATGCATCAGCATTTTCTTTTATTTACTTATTTTTAGTATGTATTTTTACTATATCATCTTCTAAAACATAATGGTATTATTAGATAAATATTTCAAATATTGCTGCAAGATGATTATTGACTTCATCCATACAACAATGTTAAAATAATGTTTTCAGATCAATCAATTAATCTTATTTTTTCTTATACTTGCTGCAGATTAGGGACTTCCATATTGCAAAAAGGGAGGAAGATATAAGTTACTATGCTGGATTTGTGGGTTAGTTTTTTATTACATTCAATCGATCTAACTTAGCAAATTACTGCACTTTGTTTCAACATAAATATATCTAATGTTTCTTGAATTAGGATCTTCATTTATGCTTGGAAGAGCTTTGACTTCTCTTCTCTGGGGTTTATTGGCTGATAAATATGGCCGGAGACCAATAATAATATTTGGCGCTATTATTGTGTACGTACGTAGGTTCTAATTAACAATCTTACAGTTATTGGCTCTATCAAATTAACTTTTTTTCTTTCTTTTTTTTTTTCCTTACAAAGTGTTATTTATTTTTCTTGAATTTGATAAAAAATTCAGGGTTATATTCAATACACTTTTTGGTGTTAGTGTAAACTTTTGGATGGCACTTTCTACAAGGTTCCTTCTCGGAAGTTTGTGCGGAATACTTGGTCCCATCAGGGTATGTATGTTGATCTGAAATCTTTGTATTACTAAGATTCTTTTTCCATACATACGTTCAAGTGCTTGCTTTTATTCTATCAGTATCTAAGTCTATGTGTGAATGTATTAGCAATATTTAAATTATAATTAATACATCTATTAATTATATGAATTGGATTTCTGCTGGTCCAGGCATATGCTTCTGAAATTTGTCGTAAAGAGCACCAAGCTTTCGGGATGTCAGTTGTGAGGCCTTTAATATTTTTCTCCTCACTCTTGTTTCTTAGTAAATAGTATATATCTTATATATTACTCTGAAATGACTCTGTTTTTGTTCATTATAGATTAGCACATCTTGGGGCATAGGATTGGTCATAGGTCCAGCAGTTGGAGGGTATCTTGCACAGGTACTTTTAAATTTCAGAACAAATTCATAGAGCACCATATTTATATATATATATATATATATATACATATATAGTGAGAAAATTATTATTATCAATTAATTTTTCCTGTCTAACTACAGCCTGCGGACAAGTTTCCCCATATCTTTTCTAAAGAATCTCTTTTTGGGAGGTAACCAATACCATGTAGCAGATCTTTTTTTCTTTTCTTTGTGAGTTTTGGAGTATGGCATTTTTAATTAATCGAAATTAATTGCAGGTTTCCGTATTTCTTACCTTGTCTTGTGATATCAGTATTTGCTTTGGTTGCATCCATCATCTCTATCTGGCTTCCTGTATGTTCTCCTTTTTATATTTTGGTTTCTTGTGTATTCCAATAATAAAAAATTGAACAATATCTTTGAAATTGTGTTTTTCTTCTTGTCATTAAACTGTAGTGTTCAAGTTAATAAAATTCCTGTAACTGTACTTATATTTTCAGTATTAATGAAAATCTGCAGGAAACTCTTCACAACCATAGTAAAGAGAAAGACACTCGAGATGTTGGAGAATCTTCTTTGGAAGTGAACTCATCTGAATCCACTTATTCATATAAAACGAGCCTTCTGAAAAATTGGCCCCTAATGTCGGCTATTATGGTATACTGCGTTTTCCAACTTCATGACATGGCCTATTCTGAGGTATTTCAAATGATAACTTTTTTTTTCTCATTTTTAATATGTTCAAATTTATGATTCTATGTGTTGTTGCTATATTAATTTGTTTAACTTTTAAGATTTCTTTTAACTTCCCCCTAGGTATTCTCATTATGGGCCGTAAGTCCGAGGAAGATTGGGGGTCTGAGTTATACAACATCAGATGTCGGTGAAGTTCTTTCCATAACAGGTATATAATATAGCCATTCCACATTTATGCTACGATTAGTTTATCGATTTCAATAGAGTTAATGGCAATTTACCCCCTATGATATGCATAATGTTTAATTTACCCCTCCTGTGATTTGAGAAAGAGCACTTTACCCCCTATAATCTTATAAAGGTTTCGCACGGCCTCCCTGACATTTTTAAACTTTTAAAAAAGCATGAATTGACAAAAGTACCCCCTTATATACTATACTTTGACCCAGTCAACTTATAAATGTGGCACTTTACCCCCTATGTTATTATAAATGTGGCACTTTACTCCCATGTGTTATGATAAATGTGGCACTTTACTCCCATGTGTTATGATAAATGTGGCATTTCACCCCCTGTGTTAGATAAATGTGGCACTATACCCCCTGTGTTATGATAAATGTGACATTTTACCCCCCTATGTTATGGTAAACATAAATGTGACACTTTACTCCCTAAGTATGCTTTTGTATTTTTACGCAACAATTTCATTTCCACTCTCAATTTTGGCGAGTGTGTTACACTCTTCGTTGGAATGAGGTAAATTGCTCCTTTAAAATTTTCACAGGGAGCTAAAGTGTTCTTTTCCAAATCACATGGGGCTAAATTGAACATTATACATATCACAGTGGGTAAATTGGCATTAACTCGATTTTAATGAGTAAAATGAACAAGGAACACATCCTAATGTTCTATCATTTGATGCAAGAAAACAGTTTCTGATTGATCTTTACTTGATGAATTCAGGGTTTGGAATGTTATTCTTTCAGCTCTTTCTATATTCTTGGGTTGAAGCCCTGGTGGGGACAGTCATGATTTCTCGTATTGGAGCTGTAGGTGTCAAATTTATAAGTTCTTCATAGTATTTAGTTATTATTTCTCTTTAACTCGTTCTCTTTGCAGGTTATAACCATACCATTGCTAGCAAGTTACCCTTTTATTGCGAGATTATCTGGGACGATTCTATCATTAGTGCTTAATTGTGCTTCCATGTTAAAGAACGTGCTCTCTGTGAGTTCACCTTTTTTGTTTATATTATATGTTCCCTTCCCTTACCCAAATGCTAAATAATTTCTACGGTTATGAGTTTTATAAATATTATTTGCATTAGTGTTCTCGTTTTCTACTGATATATTATAAATATATTCAGGTAGCCATTACAACAGGTCTATTAGTTATGCAAAATAGAGCTGTGGTAAGTTAATCATTCTCTTATATTTTTGTTTTATGTCTTCATTTTAGACAACAATTGCTGTATCAATTGATGAATTTTCAGTTTAAATAATCTTTTGACATTTAAATTCAGTCCCAAGAACAAAGAGGAGCAGCAAACGGCATATCTATGACTGCTATGTCACTTTTTAAAGCAATTGGTCCTGCAGCTGGAGGTTCCTTGTGAGTCGCTCTTCTTTTTTTATGGATCGTACAAAAGTGGAATGGTGTAAATTGTCTCATTTTTTTGAAAGAGAACGATTATCACAGTGATTTTGGACTCTAATTTTCTTAGAATTTGTTTTGTAGCATGGATTAGTAATTATTAGGTGTTTTTATCTCTTGTTTGGTAGCATAGATAAATAAAACAGTGTTGAAGTGAATCTAGTTATCAAAAAAAATCCACAAGTTTTATATCGGTTGCCATTCTTATATTCATCCCTCACTAGTTAGTGGGTGTGTTTGCATTTTCTTTCTAGTTCTAGTTCTTGATGTTCTCTTTATTCATATAATGGTTTATAACATCTTGCAGACTTTCATGGGGACAACGACGACAGAATGCACACTTTTTGCCAGGTACCAAAACTCACATTGACATTTTCAATCGACTTTATTATTTACTTGGTTGCTAAGTCATAGTAGGACCTTTTGGCCTAGTTTTGGACTTGAATGAATTTGTCATTTTTTTTTTTTTTTTGAGATGGTAATACATCGAGATACATCATGATTACATAAGAATTATCAGTCATTTATGGTTCGATTTTTGGCTTATTTCAACACAGGTACACACTTGGTTTTCTTCGTGTTGAACGTAGTCGAGTTTATTGGACTGGTTATGACCTTCAAACCTTTTCTCGCTCTCCCGGAAGACCAAATTTCCAGTTCAGTACCTGACACTGAAAGTCAAGGAAGCTGATGACTTGGAAACATTTCTTCATTGTATTGAATGTAGAATAAGTGTATCTTGATTTTTTGAATGTGAAGACTCAGAGAATCATTTAGTATATAGTGATTTCTTAGAAGTGTAAAGAATGTAGCTTCTATTATTCAAAATTGCAAAATTGTATTGGATTTGCTTGGGAAGCTGCTTTGTATAGACAGCCATATTATTATTGGTTCTAAACCATGTACTATTAAAATTTCTATTCACTCCAACCGAAACATGAAAATGTTTTTGTTTTTGGGTCATGGAAACAAAAATATATAATGACTTTTTGTTTTTTTTTAATCTATTAAATTGTATATTTACAATTCGGACCGAAAAGCATATAGGGATAAGTCCTTCCTAATGTGGTGTCTCCAGTAGGATTAGAAGGATCTCTCCAGTGTATATTTATAATTGTTTATAATTGTCAGAATCATTAACTACATATTAAAAAAATGTGCAATTGTTGCATCTTAAAAATCCATTTTTACAATTGTTAGAATCATTAACTACATATTAAATTAATGAGCAATTTTTGAATTTCAAAAATCCATTTTGTGACACTTTACATCCTATAATTAAAATATTGGAACTTTACACCTTAGAAATGAATATTCTTTTTCAAAGTGCATCTTACTAGGATGCAAAATATTCACTATATTGTTAAAGAGTTATATTTCAAGGGTGTAAAGTGCCAAGATTAAAGTGTCAATGTAATTCTAGAGTGTAAAATGCCAAATACCCTAAATAAATAGTACAATAAAAATACTAGAAATGTATAATCTGCCAATTGATTAAACTAGTTTTTTTTTTCAATTAGATTAATTGTCGTAATCTAAACTACATATTATAATATGACAGTTTGTAGACATCAACATGTGATTGGTTTAGTGAATTATTCCTTACAAAGTAGGAAACCCAAAAAAGTTTTCATATAATATGTGTAACGCGTTTCGGAAGAAATTAAACAAAAATAAAAGGACGGATCATTGACCTGTCATTTTGACCAAATGATTTTCGCTAATTTTATTTTATTTTATTGATTAGAGAAATATCTCATTTCACACATTTATTTAAGAGTAAAAAATATATCAATATCATTTTAATAACATATTTTTCTTGGTTTTCCAAGAGTATTTAGGTTTTGAACTTCGAGGCGTGTCAGAAAATTATGTGGGAACCTCTCCCATCAGGTATCTAGCATACCTAAATTTATTTTCGGACGAGTGAATTACACTCTTCAACGGGAAGAAGTAAAATGCTTCTTTCAAATTTCCTAGTACGGTAAAATGCTATGTTCTAAATCGGGCGGGGGGAGGGGGATAAATTGGACATTATGCTTATTACATGAGGTAATTTAGAATATAGATTGGTTGTTGGGGTTTGAGAGAGAAAATTATGTGGTAAGTGACAAATCAATAACTTTATATGTGAAGCCGGACATATATAATTGTGATTATTGTGAGGGCAAGTTTCATCGGATAGGCACCCATGAAGCTTAGAGAGAACAAATTAAAATCTCCCTCTCCCTCTTCTTTTTTTCTTCAAAAAGTCATAATATTCTATGTTTGATAATAATGAAGATTACAACTCTTTATATAGGACTCTGACACTAAGTAACCCAAAAAAAAATCAATATGGAATGCAGGTTTACGTTAATAAAAAAAAAAAGGTAACCGAAAAAAAATATGACTCTTAAAGGAAAGCGGATAACCCCATGACACCTATAGAACCTAAATACCATAAAAAAGGAAACTAAATAATCAAAAATTGAAGAAACCTAATTACTAAAGAAAAAAAATAGGTGGTCTTGGATTCTCCTGCATAAGTCGCCCACGATTGGAACGAATTCTAAAAATATATCATGTGAAGTTTTAGGGACCAACTTGAAGTATTTTTAAAATGATTTCTTGAAATTTGTCGATCCAAAACGACCTTTTTTTTATTATTTTTATAAATTGAGTGTTTTTTGCAGGATTTTTGAAAACACAAGGAAGTTTGACGCAATAAAAATTTTACAGGGTAGTTTCTTGCATGTTTAGCATAACACATGTGAGTATTTTGCATTTACCCCCCTCTATTATAATATGCTAAAAATACAAGTTTGCCCCTTATAACTAAAGTATGATAGTAAAATTAGAATTGTAACAAATTCTCATCTACAAGTGCAATATTTTGTTGGATTGTTTACGGATTCTAATTATGTGGTTCACAGAATCTTTTTGTGTTGATAGGATTGTGGATTTAATTATTTAATTTCTTTTACTTCTTTGGAAAATTGACAAGTGCGTGTGGAAAGTACATTTCGGGGAAACCATAAAAGAAAGAGGAAACATAAGAGTTTGTTGCTCAATGTACTATAAATTGTCATGCGTTTGTTGATAAGAGTGGCAATTTTGAAAAAAGAGGGAGATCATAGATGAAGAATATATATATATATATATATATATCATGATATATATGTTGGAGTATAATATAGTTGCAAGATTGAAAAACTGGAGCAATCTAACAATGAAATTGCTCTATTTGGATCATGATAGATTACCACATCTTGGGGCATAGGCTCGGTAATCGGTCCAGCAGTTAATGAGGGGGTTTTGGCACATGTACGTACTATCTATTTAAGGGAAATCGGAACATGATTCTTGATCTCACTTACAAAAATAAATACCAAAAAATTGGGCTCCATTTCTGCATCTGTGACGTACTTTTTGAGTTGAGAAAGAAGGGACCGGAATTGAATGTCTCCGCTTATCTCTCAATTCAAGAAATAATCTCGAGCTGTAAGATCCCGTTTGTATTACTTGTATGCAATCCTGAACGCCATGAAGCGTTATAGACAAATGATTCTTGGCTAGAGTGGCTGCTCTAGTAGTAGTCTGGAGAAAAAGCTCGGTAGCCCGATGAAAACCTCTGTGAGTCGGACAATGGCAAGCCCAATATTCTTGTATAACGAATTGAACTCTTAATAAATTTAATGTGAATATGAACTAATTGGATTTGATTTTTAACTCTAATTATCACTAGTTTTGAAGATGAACAATGAGCCATGCAACCCTTGAATGTGTATGGTCGAGCCCACTTATACATAAATATGCAAAATGTTGAAGAATATATTGGTAGTCCGTACAAAATGTGGTGTTGTTGCCCCCTTGTTAGAACGCTATGGTTGTTGAGGCTCTTGCAATTTGGAACCATGCAGATTCATGACCGAGAAAGGAGTCCACAATTTGTTTTGGGAAGAGACTATGAATTGGATAATTTTCTCTTTCATTTTAGAATTTTTAATTTTTGGGTTTGTTGGTCCAAGTGACGTTTCAAATTTGTTTCTAGATCGGCAATTGCGGCCTACAATCTTGCTAGTTGGGCCTTTTCCCATCGTTTAAAATTTTGTTTTACTCCGGGTTGTTACCTATAACTACCCTTTTTTTTTTTTTTTTTTTTTTTAATGGAGATTATCATCTTGTAAATTGATTATCTATTGTGTAATCTTAATGAAATGTCTTGTAAACAAAAAAAATGTCCGTCAAATTAAATTTATTTGAGATTGATTTACTCTGTATGGATTAATAATGAGTAAATTCTCTCTAATGAATTTATGATAATTTCCTTCATTAACAAAAAAAAAAAAAAAAAAAAGGGAAACAAAAGAATATGAATGATCAATGTAAAATGTTTTTTCCTTTATTACAATTAAAATAATCCAAATGAAAGAACAAAGAAATTACTTGTAATAAGTGAAGCTGCCAAACAGTCTTTAGCCCTTCGCCACCAACAATGAAATTCCTTTCACCTCGAACTCTTCAAATCTCCATCCTCCGCCTTTCTCTCCGCCGCCTCTCTACCACCTCCACCGCCGCTGCCGCCACCACTCTCGACCACCCGAACCCTCGAACCCGAACCCCACTAGAAAAACAATTCGAAACATGGCTCCAAAACCTCAAACCCGGATTCACCCATTCCGACGTAAACGAAGCCCTCCGTTCCCAACCCGACCCGGATCTCGCCCTCGACATTTTCCGATGGACAGCTCAGCAGCGCCACTACAAGCACAACCACGATACATACCTCACAATGATTGAATCCGCACTTTACGGTAAGCGTTACAACACCGCCGAGACTTTAATAGAAGAAGTTCTCGCCGGTGCTTGCCCCGCAAGCCTCCCTTTATTCAACACCATGATTAAATTCTGCTGTGGCCGTAAATTCTTATTCAGTCGCGCTTTCGATGTTTACAAAAAAATGCTTAAATCAGACGACGCCAAGCCTAATTTGGAGACTTACGCTATGCTTTTCAATTCACTTTTGAGAAAATTCGATAAATTAAATGTATGTTATGTGTATTTACATGCTGTTAAATCATTGGCAAAGCAAATGAAGGCGTCTGGAGTTATACCTGACACTTTCGTGTTAAATATGATTATAAAAGCGTATTCTAAATGTCGTGAAGTGGATGAGGCTATTATGGTTTTTCGTGAAATGGGATTGTATGGTTGTGAGCCGAACTCGTATACCTACAGTTATATAGCTCGAGGGTTGTGTGAGAAGGGTAGGGTGAATCAAGGGTTGGGGTTTTATAGGGAAATGAGGGGGAAAGGGTTAGTGCCAAAAGGGAGCACTTTTTTGATTTTGATTTGTAGTCTTGCTATGGATAGGAGGTTTGATGATGCTATTGAGGTTACATATGATATGTTGCACAATTCCATGTCGCCTGATTTGCTAACGTATAAGACGTTGTTTGAGGAAATGTGTAGGGATGGAAAGGGAAATGAGGCGTTTGAACTTCTTGAGGGATTTAGGAAGAAGGATAGTTTCATGAATGAGAAGACTTACAACACTTTGTTGAACGGACTACACTTTGTAAGTCGAGATATGTAGTTGCTTTGGACCTTTGAGGCAAAGTGAAGTATATGAAGAAGTCTTGGCTTGGTAGAGTTGGATAAGATTTGGTTGGAGTCGATGTAACTCATTCCTCACTTTTGAGTGACAGTTAATGATGGGAGTTTTGAATATGTGTTTCATGATTCAAAAGCTCAATGTGGGAAAGAAAGAGTGTTTTATAGATTCATGTTTTACCAAAATGATATAGGTTTTTATAAGCGACAAGTTTCTTGCATTGCATTATGGTTCTTAAGGACAGTGTAGGGACAAGCAAATTCAGTGGGTTTTATTGTAAAGCCAAATGTTCTTCTTCTTGAATGTTAGAGAAGAAGATGTAAGGTATTTTATTGTAAAGCTGGTAACTTTTGGATTTATGATACACAATCTGTTGACATAATAATATTTGAATGGTTTTAAGCAGTTGTGTTTCTTGTTTTTGATTTTATGGTAACTGAATTTATTGTGAGCGAAGATTGTATTTTATTGTCTATAAGATGCATATGAGAGGACACATTATTTGTTCTGAACAAGCTGATAATGTTGTAATGGTTCGAGGTGGTTTTCTTCTTCTCTTTTGAACAAAATAGATAAGATATTCCTCTAAAGACTGTTGTCAATCAATAAAACTCATGGTCTGAGTCTTTTAAACTTGCAAATTTGATCGTATGTGAATGTTTAAAGTTTGACCCGAGCTCGAAGCACTCATGGTTTGAAGTCAACTTGTTTTAAACTTAGCAATTTTTATTCAGTGTTAAATAATTTTTGAGGTCTTTTGATCTGAACACAACTTGATACACTAACAAATGATTAAATATTTTGAAAAGAAGATGAAATGATTTAAATTATTCATTTTCGGGTTGATTAAAGTTTGTTTAACCTCAACTTGTTTTAAAATCAAACCAAATTCAAAAGCTTGAGCTTTTGTTTGATTTTATCCAACTTATTTTAAAATCAAAATATTTTGTTTATTTGACCTAATTCTCTCCTAAAGTCTGATTTGAACTCGGCTTGATGAACTAACAAATGATTAAATGTATGTAAGAAAACTAAATTACTTGATTATTGGTGTCTGGGTTATTTAAAGCTTGCTTAAGCTCAATTTGTCTCAAAATCGAACCAAATTCAAAAGCTCGAGCAATATTTTGTTTGATTCTACCCAGTTCGTTTACATGCCCATATCAAAACTTCCTTCATTAACTTAAGAAAGCGAAAAAAAAATAAACATAACACAAGAAAGCCTAATTGGATGGTAACAAGTGAACAATATAGTTGTACTCAATAATAGCATTAAAGTGCCAACTCCATAGCAAGAGTTGGGCTACCTTAACAAATTTATTAAGAATCTGACTGTCCAAAGCTCAGCAATATGGTAGTACAGTTCAAGGGTGGTTATAAAACTTAGAATTGAGACATCCAAATTATAATGTAGCTTCATCTTAGCCCGGTGGCCAGTTCATTTGGCGTCCCCCAAGCAGATGAATGTGAAGGTGATACACAGATTGACCTGCCACAATTAAAATTGAAGTCAAAGTCAAAATTAACCAAAGAAAGATGAAATTACAATATTGTGTATTCATTCATAAGATAGCCAGGATACAATACATACATCCGCTAGGCCCGTCGTTAATCACAAGCCTAAAACCTTCCTCAAGGCCTAATTGTTTGGCAACAAGCTTTGCAGTGTAAAGAAGACGCCCAAGAATCTCACAGTGCTTCTCCTCAGCCTACAATTACTCAAGATAATCATCACAAAACGATAACCAACAGACAAACAAGGTCTTTCTTATACATAGTACATACGAAGATGCGTAAGCAAAATTGTAACTAAAAGGGCTTTGAACTCTAAACTTGGACAAAGTTACGGAAATCTAATGCTTGATGCAGCAACAAATTTAAGCTTAAAACAACATGAACTAGGTTGCATCTACACAGTTGTAATAAGTTTCCGAGAAATGATAACAAGAGAAAGAACACAAGAAGCAAGCCGCAGCATTGAAAGGGCAGCTTTGAGGTTATGGAGTTAAACGTGTTACAGCAACAAGAGCCATAAACTTGATTCAAGAATGAGTAAAAGTACAGCAGAATTAAATACCTTTGAAATTCCAGATAACCCATCCTTCACTTTGGGAATAATCAAGATGTGTGTAGGCGCTTGTGGATTTATGTCTCTGAAAGCTAGAACCTGCCCATCAAAAAGACAAACTTCGACATATTATTACACAATTCGAGCTTAAAGACTTTCAGAATACAAATAGTGTATAAAAGAATGCTCACTTCCAAGACAAGAGACGGTCATAAACAAGGAAATCAGAAATTAATAACCATACAAACAGTAATACACATTAGATACTCTAAACCTAAATGCTATCGTTTACTGAAAAGAAAGATAACTTTTTCGGACTTTAATCAATAACAAAAGCACCATAGTTGTAAATTTGAGCTTGATGGAAATGTAATTAATTCATCCGTTCTATGATGATCATCAATTCAGAAAATAGGTCATAGTTTACAAATTTTCAGTAAGGAATATCATAAGAGGGAAAAAGACAATAAATGGGCATTTTCATTTTAGACGAAATAGTAAAAAAGGAAGAAACTTTTGCACATACAAAAGTGAAGCAAAACGCAATAGTTCCGTCATACAACCTTGTCATCCTCGTACACGATGTTGGCTGGTATTTCCTTGTTGATAATCTTGTCAAATCTACATTGTTATAAATAAAATCAGGAAAAATCAATTGAAAAATTATTTGTATAAATAAAATATAGACAGATAGAGAGAGAAAGGGGAGATGCTGCTGACATGGTGGGAGAATCAGAGGGGACGGCGGCAAGAGCAGCTTCTTTCTCAGAAGCCATAGCGGCTGTCTTTTTCGGAAGAGATGTTAACAAGTGAGAACCCAATACTGTTAATCTGCTGCTAATGAGGTTTTCAGTTTTGCTCATGCCTCCAAAATCTTTTCTATTCTTTTAATTCCTTTTGGACTTTATTTCAAGAATATTGCTTTTTTTTTTTTTTTTTTTTTTTTAAAAAAAATGTATTACTAGTTTACTACTAATGATCACAATTTTAATTTTGTGATTTTTTTTATTAGGTTATGACCTTTTGGTGAAAGAATTAAAAGGGTATTATTATTACTGGATAACCAGTCGAGGGACAAGTTGAGCACAGGAAGTCCTTTTCTTATTTTATATATTTTTCAACTTTACAAGAATTTTATTTTTGAAAATTAATTTTAGGAGAACGATCATTGCAAAAGTTATGGAATGGAGGTATACATATATGATATGATTTACCCTAAAAGTTGACTTCTAGTGGCAATAAGAACACCACTTGCCAAAGAACCTAAAATGCACACATTTATAATTATAAAAAGAGTGAATCGTAATTTTCGTCCTCTTTATGGGTCAATTTTTACACATCCGTCCCTCGTAATTTTTTTTAGGAAATGCATTCCTCTTATGATAAAACACGTACATTACTTGAAGATCTAATATTAGATGAGGGGATAAAATATCCTCCAAGTAATTTACCCAATCGTATTTCATCACTAAGATCATTCAAATCAATTTGCCAAAACATGCCAAATTTGAGCCAATAACGATCCACATAAAAACCATAACAACAAATTTACGGAACAAAGACATACATATTTCCTGTAAATTCATTGCAAATATGACCATATTACAATAAATATAATTAGTTCCATAAAATCCAAAGTTGATGAACATTTTATTAATGTACATACATTAATAAGTTTTGCTGGGTTGCCACAGCCAAGGCTCGTTAAAACTTAATAGGCAAATGCACGATTACAACACCCCAACGCTGTCATCTGAACAAGAACTTTACCCCAAGTAGCACTAAGAAAAAAAAAAAAAACCAAGACAAAACACTATTAAAACTGGCTAATAAAAACTAATAGAAAATAATAAAACATGATATCCTTATATTGGGGCTGAGCTCGTTCGACGCAGTTGATATTTCGGCTCTGGTGGTGGTATGCTAGGTAACTCCTTTTCAAATTCCTACAAGAACAAACATAAAATGAATCAGACATAAAAGTGCACTTATAACAAAGGGTGAGCACATGTTTCATTTTCGTTTCAGATAAGGAATGAAAGGCAGTCTAAATGGAAAAGATGAGAAGAAAAAATATAGAGCTACTAGCAAAAGACACCCTGTGTGTTCGATCTAATTAGCAAATACAACCCTCGTGTTCATAAGAATGTCGCAATGAGACCCTTGTGTGTATTAAGTGCCATGTATGTCCAGCGAATCACTTTCTTCACATGCCCTTTAAAAAAATATCAACATGAATTTTTTTAACACTTAAATCTTTTGCCTTTTCTCCAAAATGTAGTCATAGATTCGTAGTTTTCTCTATTAGTTTTTTCCACAAGGGAGTAATGAAATACTAACAGATAGGTGATAATTAGCTACTCTATTAACACATGGGGTATCTGCTAACATAAGAGTGTGCCTGCTAATTAGGACAAACCAAATATAATATAAACAGCGAGAAAATTGTTTATTATATGCGACTTGCCCCATTTAACTTTATCACTTCAACTGTCATCAAAACATACTCATTAGACTCTTTCTTCAAGTTAGTTCTGGTGGAAAGTATGCCCAGTTCTACACCCTTGCATCAGCTTAATGACACAAAAGCAATTAAATTTCATTGAAATTTCGCATGTGAAATAAGCATTCGGATTAAAATGATTCATCATAAAGAGTTTGTCTGAGTCACTTTAAACAGTAAAAGAATGTCTTCACAGAGCATCACCACTATGTTAGTGCTAGAGCTAGATACACTTCAAGAACACTATATTATAGAGCTCTTGCTTAAAGCTATAATTATATAAATGTAAGATTTTAACAACCATTACAGGAAGAAGCAAGAGAAAGAATCGATTTGACGCTAAAAACAAGGGGACACATTCCATTTATTCCCATAAATTTCAAATTTAAGTTGATACAACCCTTAAAACTCCTCACTGTTTGCAAAACCTTGTCGGCTTCCTTTAGTTTAACTTAAATGTTCTTTTTTTTTTTTTTGCAATTAAAATTGTTCATTTAAGCTGTGTTTGGTTCTTGAAATTCAGAGAGTAAAACAGTAAGGAAAATGTTTTATTGCGTAAAAAATTGAGCTTCATTTTTCGTTTATTATCATTTTCCTTGTCATTTTACTCACTGAATTCCAAGAACCGAACATAGCCCTAAGGTTTACTCAATTCTTAGTTCAATAGTCTCATTTATGCAAAAAGGCAGTGTCATTAGAAGGAGGTAACCGGATATTCAAATGCCTAAACGATTCTAAAGACGGATTCATTTTTCCCTTTTTCTCCCCATTAATATATTTCTTCACTCTTCAGTTGCAATTGATTTCATCATATTACCTGGTTCCTTAGTTATCAAGGGATAATGATTCTTCCTTGAACTGATCCATATACACAGAGGGCAAATCAAGTGGGCCAATTCAATGACCAATAGACCCTGAATATAATTCTTTACGTCTGTACTTTCTTACAAATTGCCCATCTTTTTTGTGAACCCTCATAATTTTAATGAGATGATTCCTCCTATAAAAAATAATCGTATTCCTTGAATTGTTTATTAATATATCATGCATTGCAATACATGTTTCAGCTCACCAATTTTGTGTTATACACTCCTCTTCATCTTCAACTATAAGAAAATGTATCCTCTTTCACTAACATTATTATTTTTCTGCGAGCTTCATCTATAAGAAGACTGAAGTTAGCTGCATAGCAATTTTCTCCTTTGTGTATTGTGAAGATTTAAATGTCATATATGGATTCACTAATATTACGGTGGCTGTGGATGATGACATTGAATAATGTGCATAAAATTTTGTGTCATCTTCACAGGAAATACACGCTGACCTACACATAAAACACAACAAAGCAACTAAAGGGCAAAGATTCAAGATTTAGAGTACGCATTAAGAACAGACAATAAATCAGGAGCTTGAAAAATCAGCACCAACAAACACGAGGAAGTTAACGCAAACACTAAATCAGAATTGCATAACCTCGGTAAACATAGGTAGAGAAAGCTAAAACCAGGCAGTATTTTTTCTCACCTTTGACACGACCAAATTGCTCTAAGTACGCTTTAATACAGCGTCAAATGTGATGTTTTAGTAAATGAAAATGGAGCTTTTAGCAAATTAACTCCCCATGTTATCCTAAAAGGCAGTTTACCCCCTTGTGATAAATAAAAGGGCAAAATTACCCCCCTCTGTTTTTGTAAAAGAAGTAAATTGACAGTTAGGCAATACCACAATGGAGTAAAGTGCCCATAACGCAATATCACGGCGCGGGGTGGGGTGGGGGTTGTGGGGGTGTAAAGTGAAGGGAATATGTAGTCGGTAGGTTAAATTGGTCATTTTTCACATTAAAATGAAGTCTTAGTCGTAATATAGAGAGTGTGTGCAAATGAGGTAAAACGCTTATTATGATATTCACATGGGGGTAATATGCCTATTTTTATATCACAGGGAGGTAAATTTCCCAATTGCCATATCACAAGGGGGTAACTTGCCAAAAACCGAATTAAAATGCTGAGTATATAGATGAAAAGGCCAACCTGTCGTCTCTTAAGCCTTTCATTCTCCTCCTCCAAACGTGAAACCTTGTTCTCTAGCTCATGTGTGTAAGCCTGCCACCAAAAAACCAATAAACATATCTATAGCCAACCAAGAAATATAAAATATAATAATAATAACCACGCCTCAGATTACAAAAATGCACCTGTTTCCTTGCTCGTGATCGAGCAGCAGATTCCCGATTCTTGATCATCCTCTTCTGCCTCCTTTCAACACTCTTCTCGACTATATCACCAGGAGCAAACCTTTTTCGTCCAGGTGTCTGTGTGTCCGATAAAGTACCCATTAAAGGAGATGAAGACATGGTCATTTGTGTTTCCGTATAAGCACAATCATCCATTATAGGATTTCCAATCGGAATAGGCGGTTGAACCGGATGATGACCTGGCATGAAAACCGGCGTCTGATAATTCATCCATTGAGTTTGAACCGGGCCTGTACTTTTCTTACTCGGTGATGACTCGGCTACCACACCAGCTTTGACCAAAAAGTCCTCCAATGTTATTTCACCTAGAGTAGCTTTCCTATCAAGACCACTCCTTTTCTGCCCCTGCTGAATATCTTGCCACACTTCATCAACTGTCTTTTTGCTTAGGTCCCTCGACATTGTAAGGCTCGACTGTCGATTTAAAGACGAGCCAGATTCAGGCTGGGAAGCGAGCTCGTAATCAAGACCTCCCACCGCTTGATTATTATTAGACTCAACACTCCAAACAGTCTTTAGAAGCTCATCAAGATTCATGCTATTTAGGGGTTTCCCCAAATCTCCTAATTGGGTTTGAACTTCATCAAGAGTGAGGCTGTATAAAGACCCTTGCCTGTTTAATGGGTTCGATTTCGGATCCTGGTTTTGAATTTGGGTTCGGGTTGCCCCATTGCTATGACTACCACACCCCTGAGATCCCATTCTCTGAGCTAACATTCAATGGCCCGACCCGGCCCCCTCCCTCCCCCCCTCCTCTTTTAGAGAAAGAGAAAACACTTAATTAACAGCAGCAAAGAATTTCCTGAAGCCCAAAACTTGCATGAAATCCACCATTAATCTATCAAAAGAAAAAAAAATGATAACCCATCAAATTGAATAGCTCATCAATTAGGAAAATGCACTAAAGATTCAGTTTTTGGGTTTCCGAGAATTAGAACCGGATCAAATTAGACTAATTCAATTGAAATTGAAAAACTAAAACAGACTTACCAGAAGAAATTGAAGAAAACCCAGAAATATCCAGAATTAGTGAGATTTGAGTTGGCATGCAGCTAGAGCTTCTAAAAAAAATTCTACAGGTTAAGAAAAAACCCAGAAGCCATGCTGCAAGAATCTGAGCTAAGAACTAACTCAGGTGAAATCAAAAATAGATTTGTACATATCATTAATGTCGGAATAGGAAAGAAAAATCAGACCCACATTCCATTCTATTCTCTTTTATACTATTCACTAAATTAATTTTATTGTTTTGGATATGAAAATCTTAATACGACTCTTGAAAATTTAATAAACAAATTCAATAAATTCTTTCATGGAGAAGTAGAATTGCCTGTTACCGGTACTTGTGCACCCAACACACTCTGATAGTTGAAAGAACTTATATTATTGGCTAGTGGTTTTCTCCTTTTAAACTTCGATATACGTCTTTGGGTAAAATGGGGGAAATAGGAGGATATTAACAGTAAACTTGTTAAAAGTTCGAGAATCTTTTTATGATAATATTTTATATTTTTATGTATAAATGTCTCATAATTAGTTGGTTTCAACTTTTACCATTTAGTTAGAGATATCGCAGTGCAAGGATTCTTGTTGTCAAAATAATATTTTGTATTTTTCTTGTTTGACCCGTGTAGTTAAAGGACATAAAATATTTCTCAGTCCATATACATAATATTTAATTGGTAGTTCAACCTTTCCTCTTGTTAATACTCCTATGTTATTAACTTAAAATATGAAAATAATCTAATATATGGATTATATAATACTCCCAATAATATCAATATGAAATTATCTCTCAATTAAAGAACTCCAGCACAAGTGCACAACTTTACTTTTTCTTTTCTTCTTATATTCAAATCTTTGAAAAAATTGAGGAGAAATATGTTATTTGAAAATGAGCTACAAACTTCACACGAATAGGGGTGGAATAAAATTTAATGAATCAAAATTTGACTAAAGTTCGTTTATTAGAAATTTTTTTGAGCTCAGTTCAATTATTTTTTATTTTAGAATCATTATTCTTATTATTGGCATTGTGACATATTAAGTCTTACTGTCGTTATAAAAAAATGATTTTCAACATATGATATAGTTTTGGCATAAAAGCATTATAGAAATATTGAAGTAGTTTAGTCCACTTAATATTTTATCGACTTTCATCATTGATATAACATGGGTCCAAATCCAGATCCGACCCGAACGCGATCTCATGAGTGATGGAGACCCAGGACAAGACCTTAAACCTTAGATAGCGTGTTCCCCTGACATCACTACGCTGAGCAGGGTTACCTTGAACACCTGGACAACTAAGCGACCTGGGTTGAGCTCGCTAGTTGACATCCACACGACCTAAAATATCAGATATTCACAAGTTCCACTAATTACACATTTTATGGAACAAGGGTTCTATCTTAGGGCATCTCCACCCATCGGGGGGTGGGTGAAGATGCCCCAGGGGAGCACCCTTGGCCGGTCTCCAACCGGGCCAGGGGGTGCTCCCTCTACCGCCCACATCCCGGTCTGGCTGGACACACTTCTAGCGCGTCCAACCCAATCTCGCGGCAGGTGGCGCACTTTATTTATTTTTTATATTTTTTCATTAATTAATTAATTAAATAAATAAATAAATAAAATATTTTTTTAAATTATCTAGACATGGAAAAAAATATTTACAAACTTTGTGTAAGATTTAGTAACATTATGTTTTAAATTAAAGATGTAACATTATTAGTTTTAATCTTGAATTTTTAAATTTGCTACATAAATCAAAATTTAGTCAAAATGTATAAATATTTAAAATTTGAGTCTTCATATTTAAATCTAATTTGGCAGCATTATATTATAAACATGGGTAGTTAAATTTTAAATTATTAAATGTATAATTGGGACAAAACGTAGAAATACGATATTATGCTTAATTTTATTATCATTGTCTCTATGTTCATTATGCTTAGTTTTATATATTATAATATAATAATAATAATAATAATAATAATTCATATTCAAAATTAAGTTTGTTGATATTATAATTATTATTCATTGTGTAAGTTTATTATTATTCATTTTCATAATAATAATAATTATTATTATTGTTAATTGAAAAATTATTATTATTTTTATTATCATTATTATTGATATTATTATTATTATTATTGTTGTTGATAATAAAAGGTGAGAGTGGGGAAGTTTTTTTTTTTCAATTAATTGGTGTTCACACCTTTGACGGTTGGAGACGGTGCTCGGGAGGGGGGGGGGGGGAGGAGGGTGTTCAAGTTTACCCTGGGGTGGAGGTGGACAACCTTGGGCTGTGAAACTCCGCAAAGGATCTCATGTCCCACTAATTGTGTACCACTTTGTGTCACAATTTTAATAAACTGCCACTTGTCATATATATTGATTATACATCACACATGATCATTTTTTCCCCATCTTCTTCACCATCTCTTAATACAACCGATCTGTGATTGAAATCATAAGGTTTAGAAACTAACAATCACTCTGCCATTACATCATATTTAAAAGCATTTTGGAGATGGATCAGTAATTACAAACTTGTTTCTAGATCTGAACATAAAGAGATATGGCCGCCATCACTGCTGCTACTTCGAATCATATTATCATTGTTGCTATTTCAAATATGTGACCCCCATCCCCTGTGCTTCTTAGTTGTTTCATGGAATGGTCTGTATTTTTATTGCAAAATTTAATCAATTCTTCACATAAATTGAAATAGCAATGAGAAAAATTAATATATTTCTCAGTGGGTCATTGAGCAATAAAAAAACGAGGACAATATACCAACTCAAACGGTTGAACTGATTTTTGGGTCCTTAGATCCATCTTCTTCTGTTAAATATTCAATCGATTTTTTAATAACCACCATGATACCAATCAACTATTTTTCTTGTTTCGTTTTATATCTGCAAATCCAAGATACTTATTTGTAAAAATTGATCTCTAACCTATGCCCTTGAAATGGAAGAATGGCATAAGGGATTCAAGGGAAAATGGAAGATTAGAATAGATCTAAAGATGAGAATGTGGAAGACAGTTAGTGTAAAGGAAATAATCATGTTTGATGCAGTTTAAATATAATTGCCAAATGTCACTTATCTATGAATAGGACACAAAGTGGTACACAATATTATGACAGATGATCCTTAGCGGTGAAACCCCTATGGGTTGGAGATGTCTTTAGAAAGAGTTACCATGCATGCAAACTGAATCCCCCTAATCAAGGAGTATCTCAACCAACCCATCAACTGGTATAAATACACTAATACACAATTTTGCCTCATCCTTCTCTGCAATTCTCCTTGTTTAAGTTTATAACATCTTGCTGACTTAAGCATCGAAGGAGGTTCCGCCGGCAACCCCTACCTCGTCGTTGCATTCAAAACAAGGAAAAAAAAGGAAATATCGTAAGAAAGTAAGCACAATGGGTCTAGGGGCAAACCTAGACGCCAGTCGTAGAGAGAAAAACTAAAGGGTCAGTACCAATCACGTCCATGGGGCTGTCAGGGTTCTCGACAAGGGATCTCTCGACGTCGACACGGTTGTTGCTATGCAGGAAGGCTGCACGGAGAAGACTCTCAGAACGCACCATTTTCTTGGCCGAGTAAATCAAAGGCATCTCTTCCATAGCGGCATCAAGAGCCTTATCTTTGTCGCGACTTAGGAAAGCAAGCTCATTCAACCAATTTGTTGGGTGACGGAATGATCCGACCATACCCTATCCATAGGAGATTTGATAAAAACAAAGCGGGGTTGCCACTGGTCCGCAATGCTAGTAAAGTCGTCGAGAAGGGGAGCCTTTTTGCGACCCAAAAAATAGAAACCCCGTGTCTTGGTTGTTAAGCTATTTAGGCTAAAACATCTTAAAAACTGTCCCACAATGGGCTTCAAGTGGGAGACCTCCCCCCCCAACAGAGAAAGCCTCCAAGGACAAGGCCACAAGGGGACTATGCATTATTTCCCTGGCCACTGGAAGACACACCTCAAAGCCTTCCAGGATTAAAATTTTCTCTCCAAAATATTGGAAGACGTTTTGGGTCACGGCGCTATCCCTGTGGCACCGAGGTTCCGAAGCAGCAACATCCAATGGAGCCACTTGAAGCTTCTCTGGCAACTCCACCACCATGGGCACCGCCTGAGGATCCCTCTGAACCCCTTCAACCTCTGGAACTTGAACTAGAACCGCATCCATTGTACTTACCTTTGAACATTGAAAATGGAAGAAGTCAGAAAATTCTCTCTTTTCAAACTCGTAGAAACCTTCCGTACATGAATTTTGCACAAGGGTTTTCTGGTTACAAGTTGGCATAAATCCGAATTAAGTTTGGATTAGGGCTATTTAAAAGGGATTATGGGTATGGGAATCGGTGCCTACGAAACGGCACGATGATTACCGTATCCTTTAGGGTTACGAACCGTTCGAGATTCTAAACGGCGGACCCAATTGAAGGTTGCCATATGGGACATATGGTATGTTCGAACGCCGTTTGACATTTCATTTGCTCGAGGAAAAACTTACCTTGTACGCTAACTTGCAGCAATCTAAATCCATTTTCCCGCCTAATAATGGGAGCCATCGGGCCATTAAGCGAAAGAAACAACTCAGAGGTAAATTGGGCCCCCTTTTCTTTTGCAGCGAACCCCTAAGATGGAATCACCCGAACTAAGTTCTTATGGCCTAATTAAGGACTACGAGGGGACTACTGATATTGCATGGGTCCAAATCAGATCCGACCCGAACGCGATGGAGACCCGAGACGCGACCTTAAACCTTAGATAGCGTGTTCCCCTGACATCACTATATACGTTGAGCATGGTTATCTAAATACCCGGACACCTAAGCAACCTCGGCTAAGCTTGCTAGTTGACATCCGCATGACCTAAAACATCAGATCTTCACAAGATCCGCTAATTACACATTTTACGGAACAAGGACTCTATCTTAGGAAGAGTTACCATGCATGCAAACTGAATTCCCCAAATCAAGGAGTATCTCAACCAACCTAGATCTCATCCATGGTATAAATACATTTCTGGTATGAACATTCTAACCCTAATACACAATTCTGCCGCATTCTTCTCTACAATTCTCTTTGTTTAAGTTTCTAGCATCTTGTCGACTTAAGCATCGGAGGAGATTCCACCGACAACCCCCCACCCCGGTGTGCAACCTTTGTTTTGCAGGTATGTGGAAGCACAAGATTAACTGGACTTTGGAGCAGTTGATACCGGATTTGGGAATCATGTATTTACCCTGCATCAATTATATTTCTAGTAATAATTACTGAATAGCTATGTATAAATTTTGAAATCATGTCTACAACTCAAAAATATTAATTAATTTTTACACTTAAAAATAGTAGCACTACTAACACAAAATTTAAAAACATCTTAAAGTGTCATACTAACATATAATTCATGTAATTGGGAGGAAAAAAAATCATCAGATCAAATATTTTCAGTTTACGAAGTGTCTTGTTTTGTATGCAATTTCAAATGCTAAAAGAATATTTAAATGTTGTTCAATAGCTTTGTGATGGTAGATATCTCAAAAATCATTAAAATAATTTATTTATTTTCTTGTTAAAATATGCCATAAAAAAGAAAAATAAATTAACAATGTATTAATAAGAGAGAAGATAGGGTTATTATTATATTATTATTATTAGTATTATTATGTGGATGGAAGTTGATAAAGTTAAAATCAAAGGGAAAACAGAAAAAAAAAAAGACCAATCATTTAACCCCACAATTATACTATTAGTGCGCTTAATTAAAAATACAAAAAGGTGGTTACATGCATGCAGTTATTCTTAATGCCGATATATATATATACCGACAATTAAGAACAAATTAATGTACAAACCTTAAAAACAAGAAGGAAAAATTCCAGAGATGCATGCATGCTTGTTGATCGTTTTATTCATAATACTAGGTCCATATATAATTAAGTATTAAATAAAGACTGAATTGGAGAAGATTAATCATCAACATGTACAAGAAGCTAGTTAATTTGATGAAAAACAGTTAATTAGAGTTAACAAAACCCACCGCATCATACATTCCTGCATTTGAAGCACTCAGATAGCCGTAGGATTATATTGAACGCCGTTTGCAAGGGCGGATGCATAGGCGGACACTGTAGACATTCGTGTTGTTGTAGAAAGCATGGGAAAAACTGTGAAATTTTGTGGAAGTCGAACGGTAGCAAGACATGGAACCGTGGGTGAGCCTAATGAAAGTCCTTCAACAGCTGCAAAGACATAAATGATATATGAAGTGCATGAAAGACCGACAACATTACAAATCACATTAATAACTGTGTTGCCAAGGGGCCGCCCCGGACTGTTTCCTGTGGGTGTGCGAAAGAGATTGCCGGTTACGATCATGCCAGGTCTTAGTTGGGCCTGAGCTAGTGGGTTTGACACATGAAAGAGTAGAAAGGCTACGAGGAAAAGAGCTCTGGCACGATATTTGTAAGACATTTTTAAGTTATTTTACGTTCTATATATATATATGTTAATATGTTTTATAATTGATAATATTGTTTTGGTGTGTCCAAATACGAGGAAAAATAAAATAAAACTTCTATTTATAGAAGGATTTGTTCTTTGCTATTTAACAGTAAATTGTCTTACCAATTTGTTTAATTACATTAATAAGAGGGACGCATCTGCTACGAAAAATTTAAGAGGGACGAATGCGCAAAAATTTGACCATAATGAGCACCAAAAGTGCTATTTACTCTATAAATAATTGGTAATACTCTTGAAGTTCAATGTTTTGGCTGCGTCCAAATGTCCGGAAAAGAACATCTATTTATAGATAATATATACTGCCTCCATTTTTTTTATTTGTCGCTTTGGCTGAAAAAAATTATTCACTTTTATTTGTTGATTTAGGAGTACAATACAAAATTAATTCTTTAAAACTATTATATACTTCTTTTGTTTTTATATTCTCTAAAAAATACCTATCACTTTTCGTGAAGATGAACATGATACTCATCCCAAAAATCCCAACAAACAACTTCTTTCTACATACACAAAAATTAATAAGGTCTAAAAAAAATCTCTAATTTTAAAACCACTCCTAGAAAACCTAAACAAATTTTCCAAAGAATATATTCCCAATAGTAAACTAGTAATTAAGCTTATAAATAAAACATATGAGAGGGAAAATATGGTGTATAGAAACATCTCAATTAACAAAACAAAAACATATACTAAAGAAGTTCTAAAGGATTGAACATTCACTCAGATTTTAAAAGAAAACCATCAAAATTTCATCCATGGATTCTCAGTAGGGAAATAATCAAAGTTTTGGACCTATGTACACAGAGTGATGGAAAAGATCGAACATTTACTCGACTTCAATAAATTCAAAGCACTAAGAAGATCATATTGACAGGGGCTTAGAGTCGAAGTGTATTTTACCTGTGTGCCCAAGAGAGAGCAAAAGGGATTAAAGATAACAGAAACTGCTAATAACATCATACCACATAACTGATCAACCATTACTGGTTTAATCTGAGTCGAGAACATATGCATTGTAAACGATACTAAGTGTTCTTAATAAACAAATATGATCAAATAGAAGGGAATTTAACAAGCATCCATCAAACCAAAAGGCCAATAACTTAAAACAGTAATCTATGATATAACATTCTAATAAAAAAAAGCTCAGGCCTCAACGACATCTTCAACCAGATGGGTAATCTTGTGGGTGGGCTTTGCAAGAAGATCAGTGTATTCTTGGTATGGAGATTTGTTGAAGCGAGTTTCCTTCCAAAAGTCAGGTGTTAGGAAACCATAGGTCTTGAGCAAACATTCAAATGTTGCCTGTAAAATGAAATGCTTTGATTAGCAACAATAACATATGGAATACACCTTTGTATGAGGTTAATTAAACAAAGGACTTTGATTTTAAACTCCATTTATTGAGCATTCACTTCAAAAAGAACATAGCTATTATGCACCTCAACATTTCAACATTTCAAAGAAAATGTTGCATTTCCAATGAGGACCATTCCCCCAAAACGGGAAAAATGGAAAAGAAATACATGACATACACTAAAGTTTATAATTTCAGCAGGAAAACCACTTACACCAATTGATAAAAGAACTAAATTGATACTAGACATACTAATACACAAGGAACATGTTTATCAAGCAATTGAGGATATATGTACCAATTTCAAAGGCCCCAAACTCCTCAAGAGAAAGACTCCAGCATAATATATCAATACAATTCAAGACATTATAACCAAAATAAAACATGTATATATGGTACAAACAAAAACACATAAAACTTCGTAGCAAATACATAGTGCATTACTAAAAAATAAACAAGTAAATCAGATAAACCAATGTCCTAAAATCCCAAGCATCGTTATCGACTCAATTACATAGCTGCATCATATTGTCAGGTAAACAACGAGAACAACAATAAGTAAATCATATAGTCATTCACTTCGAAGATTATAAGATAAGAAATAAAATGAAAATTGATTAAGTATAGTAGAAATTATATACCTTCACAAAGTTGCCAAGAGTCTTGGTAGAACCACGAGAGGAAGTGAAGACATCCTCAATCCCGGCAAACTGAAGCACCTTCTTCGGCACACGAGCAGCCACGATTCCGGCACCACGAGGTGCAGGGACCATACGCACCGTAACAGATCCACATTTCCCAGTCACCTTACACGGCACTGTGTGTGGCTTCCCAATCTTGTTACCCCAATACCCTCTCCTCACCGGAATAACCGAAAGCTTAGCCAATATAATTCCACCACGTATAGCCGTAGCCACCTCCTTAGAGCACTTCACTCCGAGCCCCACATGTCCATTCCCGTCCCCAACAACCACAAACGCCTTGAACCGGGTTCTCTGACCTGCCCGGGTCTGCTTCTGAACCGGCATGATTTTCATTACTTCATCCTTTAGCGACGGCCCGACAAGTGTGTCTATGATCTGGTACTCCTTAATTGGGAGAGAGTGAAGGTAAATCTGCTCCAGAGATTTAATTTTTCCGTCCTTTACGAGTCTACCTAGCTTTGTCACTGGTACCCATTTCTCCTCCTCCGTCTCACGTCGTGGGCGACGGCCCCCACGTCCTCGACCACCACGGTCACCACCGCGTCCACGGCCGCCACGGTCGCCACCGAATCCGCGCCCAAAACCACCGCGATCTCCTCCTCTTTCAGCCATGATTGTTGTTACTCTGCTATGAAGATACAGAGGAAGACGGCTGAAATTGTTTTTGCTGGAGTGTGTGTGTTAATGTGTTAACCCTAGGAAGAAGAAGGGTTTATCTTGTTTATTTGTAGTGGAAAAATGGTATACCGTGGTTCTTCGAAGTGGAATATAATGGGCCATTAGGAAATGCTTAGTATTGGGCTTCTTTCGAATGCAACATTTGGTTTTCTGAATTATGTTGGATTAGATTTCCTAAAAGGATATTGGACTGTTCTTTTAACTTTTTAGTTCTGTAGATGACTTTTTATCTTAGATTTGGGCTTCTTTGGATTATGTTAGATTTGGGCTTCTCTAGATTATGTTCAGACTTCTTATAATTTATTTCACAATTTTTTTTTTCTCTAAAGTTGCTTCATTTCAAAATTAGTTATTTATTGTGGTACCTCGACAATATACGTTTATTGTGTCAACATTATTAATTTCAATCCTTATCACAGATTATTTTAATTATCGCAAAAAATATCAATTTATGTCATATTTGACCTATCACATGGCTTGGTCTTGCAAATTGTGGAGTCAAAATATGAAATTCTTAATTTTTAAGTGTCACTCTACAAATAATATTTTTGGCTAAAATTAAATTTTTCGGTTAGATTAGACATAAATTAGTGATTTTTGACAAAAATAAATTAATTTTCTGGTCAATTAAGACATAAATTGATGATTTCCGGCGATAATTAAAATTTTCCGGCACTACGGATTGAAATTTGATGATGTTGACACAATTAATGATGTATATTGTCGAGGTACACAATAAAGGGCCAATTTTGAAATGCAGCCACTTTAGAGGGGCAAAAATGAAATTTTGCCCCATTTATCAATATGTTCTATATTATTTAAAGGCAAAAATGCAGAAAACGTTTCAAACTAATTAGTAATTTCGGATTTTCGTCTCAAACTATATCACCTCATCAAAATTTAATATTTTTTCGGAAAATTTTCCCATCGTTAATTATGAGACGGAAATTGCATACGTGTCCGTAAAATTGCCATCTTGCGGCTTACGTGTCATGACGTGACAAATTTTAGCATGAACAATTATACAAGATTGCAAAATTCGTCACAAACTAATCATAAATTTTGATCTTTCGTCTCAAACTATATCAACTCGGTGAATTTCATCCCCCTAATTTACCATTTTGCATGAATTTAGGCCCGCTATTGAAATTCTAATTTAATGAAAATGATGGTTCAATTTTTAATTTTTTTAAGACAAAAATAGTTTTGGTGCTTATAGATTTCACGAGAAAACTACTATTTAACTTTTGACTCATGTTTTCATATATAATACATTGTGTTTTTTCTTTATTTGCCTAGTTACCGCTGCAAAAGGAGCACGTTTTTTGTAAACAAATAAGTTTACAATTTCAGAAAATAAAATGCTAGACTTCTCTATCAAAATGAGAACATGAAAATCTTACTCTATCATTGTGACATTAGCTGTAAAACCAATTTGGAATTGACAGAAATGTGTTTATGAAGCCGTGTAATTTACTGCATAATATTAATGGTTTGAAGGATACTAAATATCTAAAATAAGCAAACAAGTAGCCATACTTTTTGCCCTTATCCCCTCACAAAAAGAACCGTAGTGTTACGCCCATTAGTAGGAGATGGCAAGGTAGAGGTAGAGTTTGGAGTAAGATAAACAAAGATGTTTTGATCATTGACTCAAATAAGGTAAAATTTGCTCTAAAAAATATTGTATTTCATTCTTGAGGAAGCGTGCATTATGATTTCATTCACAATTATGAGCACCACATAAAATACTGTTAAAATCAAAGTTTCCTCCATGTAAGTTTCTTGATTTCGGTTGTAAAGTGTACGCAAAGAAGAAAGATAAAAATAACTA
The DNA here is from genome assembly GCA_034814905.1 of Penstemon davidsonii. Taxonomy (NCBI): domain Eukaryota; kingdom Viridiplantae; phylum Streptophyta; class Magnoliopsida; order Lamiales; family Plantaginaceae; genus Penstemon; species Penstemon davidsonii. The sequence continues at coordinate 28,828,321 of JAYDYQ010002533.1, read as the reverse complement.
TTTTTATTAAAGATGAAAAAATATGAAAGTGAATCTGTACATTATAAGGAGTCAAAACCTTGCCTTATATACAAAAGAGAACCAAACCGCTAAAACGTGTAAATAAAAAAACACGCAATAGAAAACAGAGAAGAAAAAATAATTACATATAAAAATAACGTATTCTCAATACCCCCCTTCAAGGTGGACGGTGGAGATCAACAACGTCCAACTTGGATAGAAGAGCAGAAAAATATAAACCCTGACCAGGAGTGGCCTTTAGATATCTGAGCACATGATGTGTTGCCTGTAGATGAGTTGTCTTAGGTTTGGAGACAAATTGGCTTAACTTATACACTGCATATGTTATGTCTGGTCTTGTGATAGTGAGGTATAATAATCTCCCAATTAATCTTCTGTGGGATGTTTCATCTGGTAGTAAATCACCTCTGTAAAAGTAAGTCTTGCTTTAGGATCCATAGGTAGAGTTAACGGTTTGGATCCCAGATAGCCATTGTCATATGAAATATTAAGAGTATATTGCCTCTGACATAACATTATTCATTTGGTTGATCTAGCAATCTCCATTTCCTAGAAATACTTTAGCTTGCCCAAATCTTTAATCTTGAATTGAGTATGTAAAAAAATTTAACATTAGTAATGACCTGGGAATTAGGTCCAACATTTAATATATCATCTACATAAACAAGTAAGCAAATGAAGGAGGTACCAACTCCTTTAGTAAAAAGTGAATAGTCAGATTTTGATTGTTCAAAACCAAACTGAAGCAAGCATTCTGTGAACTTAGAATTCCATTGTCGTGAAGCCTGTTCGAGGCCATAAAGAGACTTATGAAGCCTACATACCAACTTTCCTTTGCCTGTAGTAAGGCCATCTCCAACCGAAGCCATTGCCCAATTGCCCAATTGCCCAATTGCCTTGCCCTCTTGCTTGCCCTCATGCCTTTTCGACCCACCTAAAAAACTCATCTCCAACCGAAGGGCAATTAACATCCATTAATTCAATTTCACAACTTTTCCCACTCTCACTCTCCCCACTCAAACTTATTATTATTATTATTATAATAATAATAATAATAATAATAATTTTTTTAACAGTTACACAATCATAAAAATTAAGGCATTCTTAATAATAAGAAAATAAACAACAACTAAACATAATTTAAGGAACAACAATGAGTAGCATAATGAATGAAAACCAACAACAGTTATTATTAATGCACTTGAACAGAAAGGAAAAACAACAAAATAGTAAACACCAACGACTACACATAATTAAAGCACAACAACAAAGATTACAAGAAGTTGGATAATGGGTATCCCGGGCGGGAAATGAAATTATCATCGCCTAGATTGGTCTCGCCTCCAGACAAATCTTCTCCAAATTGTAAAGACCTTTTTACTTTTCTTGCTTGGAGGATTTGCTTCTTCGTGTCCGTCCAAAATTGTTTCGAAAGCGGAGTCATTTGAGATGTATTCATTGAGAATACTTTCATTACTCTATCTTCCTCTTTAGCGCGTATATCCGCCTCTTTAGCGCGTATTTCCGCCTCTTTAAGACGCATTATTTAAGAATGTCTTCTTTGGCGTCATTCCACTAATGTCAGTTGGAGTCTTTCAGCAGATCTAATATTTTCTTCCTCTCGCTCATCGTCCATAACACTGCTTGAAGCATTTCCTTTTCCCTTGGCTTTTTTTGCTTTCTTCGTACCAATTGGCCTCGAATCAGCCATGGGAGTCATCTCAGGTATCACTGATATGTTGTCCTCAGGAATCGGAAAATTAATTTATGGACGATAATACCCTGGTGGGGTGTTGAACCCTTCATTCTCCATCTGCGAGTGGGTATGTAGTGGATCCACCCTTGTTTGTGAGTTATTTGGCTGGATAACTCTATATACGGGCCAATCTTGACAAATCGCCCAAACGTGAGACAAATGAAACGGTTGGTTTCACATTTTGTTGATAGATTTGCATTGCCAATGTTGGGATTCGGTAAGATAAACAGCCCTTAGCACAGCGGAATTTAAAATTTTTAAGGACCTCTTACGGAATCTTGCCAGGATACTAAACTGGTTGTATATATATGAATATTAAACGACAAGAATAATTAGATCCAAATTATACCTGTCTCCTAGCAAATCCAAGTAAGTAGCAAAGTCGTTGCGCTTTCTCCCTCGGTAGAAATCGATCCAAGCTTTGTTGTAGCGCCCCACGTGTTGCGCCTCTACGAGTTGATACACCACAATATCACGAAATATAATATATCCTAATCGGCTAGAACATAGGATATATTAATATCTAGGATTAGAGAACAAGATTGGAACGAGAACGAGATCGAAAAATTCTTCCAAAAGGAAGAAGAGGTTCGGCCGATCACTAGGGAGAGAGAGGGAGAGAATTTTCTTGACTTGGCTTTTTGGCTCTTGATTAGTGTATATGAGATATGACATCAAGTCTCCTATATATAGGAATCTCATAATCCTAACCCTCCTAGGATTAGGATTCCCAAGTCTTCTAATTCTCCTACATGGGCCATGGCCCTTTTAATTGGAAGACTAAGTCTTCTAATTAATTCATGGCCCATACTTGATATAATTAATTGGGTCTTTATTTAATTCCCAATTAAATAGCCCAATTAATTTCTTTCTTTCTCATTTAATTAAATTAGACTCTAAGTCTATTTAATTAAATATTCCCTTGATTAATTAAATCCAATTTAATTAATTAACTCACAAATTAAATTCCAATTTAATTTACAATCTTGATCCAATTTCAATTGGATCAAGTTCGCTCCAATTGGGTCGACCCAGTCGACTCAGTCGACCCTGTCACCCCAATCGACCCAGTCGATTTAGTTGACTCAGTTGTTCTTCATTTCCTCGCTTTCGCTTCATGTGTATTGTGTATGCCCCCGTAGGTTCACCACATAATTGGCCGTGGGTTATAATTAAATATTCATTTAATTACTCGAGTATAAAATACTCTAAATCAATCGAACACTCTGTCGATTGATCATTCCAAAATTAGCACCCCTGCTAATTTGGGAATTCTCCCACACTCCACGGTCGATGTCTGGCCACAAGCCCATGGAGCCCAATCACTGGTGAATTAATTCAGTGAACCTTTTAATCATTTACAATTTCCATATACGCTATAATCTCTCCATCGATCGATCTCCCAGTCAATACTTAAGGGCATGGATTTTTTCATCGGTTCCCTTTTAATTTGTTTTGACCTTATGCATTCTGATCTCGAAATAATTCTCTTTGACTTAATCTTTATGAGCTACTTTCATAAAGCCGTCAGATACCTTGGCCAAGGATTTTACCAGAATTAATTTCTCACAGAAATCCATAGGAGAATTTCCCAACCTATCAAGTCGGGTCAATGGATCCTTTGTTGATGATATGAACCTGCATACGAGTCCCTCTATACCCAACGTGAATCCACAGAGACTTTCTGGTGATCTCCAGTCGGTCGGAACTCACATCTAAGTATAGACGTTCTCGCACCAGATAAACCCTATCACCTCAAGTGTTTAGGGATCATTCCTCGTATACTATCGTAAATTGGAATAACTTCAACTCCGATATGCGACTACCGCTTCCATGGTGAGTTATTTCCTAATTGGGGTATTCAGTGCACTTGCCATCCCAGCAAGCCACCCACCTATGTGTATCGACTATCCCAGTCACGCTCGTGGACCCCAGCGTCCTCCAGTTCATCGGAGTATACACATTAGTGAGAGTCTAACCGAATCCAACGATGTCCCATCTCGATTGGATTCTACGACTCTTGAATATGTTCTAGATCACGGCCTTAGAGATCAGTCCACGGGTTGTCCCATAGCCCTATGCTCTAAGGACTTATATCCTTATGCGTAGATAATTATTACATAAGATAAAGTTGACCATATAATAAAGATGCATTTATTAATCTAAATTGAATAGTTCCTTTATTTATTACAATAAATGACAGCCATACAGTTGGCTTGCCGGACACTGTTCTATCAGCCAAATGATGCTATAAATATCAATAATTATTTGTCAAATATTATGAGAAATTTAATAACATTATTGAGTTTGAACTAATATTATGAAAACATTTACCTCGCCCAAGAGGTTATCCCCACTAGCATATTGACGATAAGCTTCGTTCAGTGCTTGGTGCCATTTCGCTAAAAATTTGACTATTCCTTTCTTCCATCGACTGGAGCAAGCTTCAGCGAATCTTTTCTCGTAATATGATCCCTCGGAGATTAGGAATGTTTGCATTGCCTCGACAATTGCTTCCCATATTGCTATTTATTTTTGGCTTGTGCCAGATATAGGATCAGATGAGACTGCATTGAATGCTTTGGTTAAAGCTACATCTTCAGCTATGGACCAATTTGACTTGGGAGTCATTGTTTCAGAAAGAGGCGAGTGTAAAGAGAAGAGTGATTTAGATAGAGTGATTTATTATGAAGGTTTAGAAATTGGTGATTTATGCAGAGGCTTGAGGTTCTCTTAAATAGAGAATTGTGGATGAGTGAAATCTGGAAATAATACACTTGTCACCGTCTCATTGGACGTGTGAATTTCTTCTGAAGATAAGCTTATCGACGATGAATGACGTAAGCGCTTACGTCATATACTCCCCCCGTCCCATTTATTTTGCTCCCTTTGCTACAATACCCGGTCAAACTTTTCAATCTTTTAAGTGACTTATCATATTAAATTATTCACATTTGTGGTTTATTAAACCTTTTAAATATTAATATATATGGTGTCATATGATATTATCAACTTATTAATAAAATATATTAATTAAATTATTTATTATAATTTAATTAAATTTAGTCAAGTTGACTGGTCAACTGTACCAAGGGATAAAGAAAATTGGGACGGAGGAAGTATATTTTATAAGATAAGGGTGAATATTATTATGTATTTTTGTGGATGGGGTCCACCTCAATTATGATATCATGTGGAATGTCAGTTAATTGATGCTTTGAATTGAAAAGCTTTGCAGAATAAACGTGATGAAAGAAACTTTAGGTCAGTTATTTTGCTTTGGGCCAGTTATGTCCACCCCAATTATCCATACATGAACAATAATCTTATCTCTATAAGAAATGTGACCAGCCAATGAGACGATGACACGTGGGTGATTTTCAGATTTCACTCATCTAAACATTCTCTATTTAAGATAGGCTCAACCCTTCAGTTAACTCATCTATTTTCTTCACCTTCCGCATAATTCACTCTCTCTAAATCATCAACTTTCATATTTCATATTTTTACACTTTCGTTATACAATGGATTCCGGAGAAGGTTCGGGTAACTACTACCCAAATTTTGGAGAAGATTTGGGTAACTAACACCCAGATTTTGGAGAAGGTTCGGGTAACTACTACCCAAATTTTGAACAAGATTCGGGTAACTACCACCCGAATTTTGAACAAGATTCGGGTAACTACCACCCAAATTTTGAACAAGGTTCGGATAACTACTACCCGAATTTTGGAGAAAGTTCGATAAATTTGGATGATTATGCAATGTTTAATGAAAATGAATGAGTGGAGCAACAGGAAGAGTTCCAAAAAAGAATTGAAAAGTATCGGCAATATACTCTTCGTAAGAGAGATGTAGCACCTGTGTGGGGTGGCTCGCAAACTGGACGAGAATATAAACTGAGGAACCGCGAAGAGAAGCACGAATCACTCATGCGCGACTACTTCGTCGAAAGACCTGTTTATAACGACGAGGACTTTCGAAGGCGTTTTCGCATGAAAAAACCATTGTTCCTCCGTTTGATTGAAGCTTGCGAGCATGAAAATCCCTATTTTCAACAAAAACGTGATAGGGCGGGACGTCTAGGGTTCACACCCCTAGTGAAGGTGACGGTCACCATGCGTATGTTAGCTTACTCAAACCCCGCTGATTCTCTAGATGAACCCTACCATATTGGAGAGTCGACCCCTTGTGCAACGTTGCGCCAGTTTTGCAAGACGATCTTGCGGTTATACAAAAAGACCTACCTTCGTCAACCGAACGTTAATGATATCAAGAGGCTTCTTGAAAGAACGCAACGACGTGGGTTCCCAGGAATGCTCGGGTCAATTGATTGTATGCATTGGCAATGGAAGAATTGTCAAACGGGATGGCAAGGTGCTTTTTCAGGTAGAACAAGAAAACCTACGATTATTCTTGAAGCAGTGGCTGATGCCGACACTTCGATATGGCATGCCTTCTTTGGTGTGCTCGGATCCCAAAATAACATCACTATCCTTGGCCAAAGTTCCTTGTTTGATAGCCTCGCGGCTGGAAATTGCCCAAATGTTAAGTATGAAGTGAATCGCAACAAATACTTCATGGGATACTATCTTGCAGATGGTATATATCCCAATTGGGCGATGTTAGTGCAAGCAATTAGAAATCCTATTAACCCTAAACAAAGATTGTTCACTCAAATGCAAGAGTCCTACAGAAAAGATGTTGAACGAGCATTCGGAATCCTGCAGGCTCGTTTCGCAATTATTAAACAGCCTGGAAGGGGTTGGGATATAGAAGATTTGCAAGACATAATGTTGACTTGCATCGTCCTTCACAATATGATTGTGGAGGACGAACGAGACGAATACGCCGACGAGGACTCAGGCGACGATGACACTGATCTTCATAAATCTCGTAGAGCTCGTGCTAGAATTTACAAGCAATCGGAGAAAAATACCTCTACAACTGTAGAGATGGAAACAACAAGGTCAGGGAATTTCAACTTGGATGAGTACATGAGGCGTCGTGTCAGTATTCGAAACAAAGATGCCAATGGTCAATTAAGAAAAGATTTAGTCGAACACTTGTGGGCGACTCACGGACTGTAGGGTTAAGATTGTATTTTTTTATTTACGTTGTATTGTGTATTTTTAAGAAAATAAATGATTCTAAAAAACTACACAAAATTTAAATCTGAAAATTACTAGTAAAACTTATATAAAACCGTGTTATATAAATGAAAATGAATGATTCTTAAAATTTTTTATTAAAATGAATGCTATATACATAGCAGAACAAATAAATCGAAGACTGTTGCTAATTAAAGAACAAAAGAATTATATGCAAAATTAATTAGTATTAAACAAACTTTGTAGTATTGTTCTGTAGCTTTAGTTGATGAGATGAAGAATGTGAACCAGAATTGTTATTGTTATTATTATTATTATTATTACCAACAAGAAATAATTTCAAATTCTTGGCAAATTCCTTTGACTTCTCAATGTTCACTGCATGTCCTGCATTTTTTAATAGTTCAGAGGGCTGTTATGCGAGGTACAGAACTTTAAGGTTGCCATCATGATTAAATTGATGGGATTGAAAAGGAATATCAGTGCAAAATCACCCCAATATAAACTGGTAATCAAAACTTGTGAAGCCTAAGTTAACAAATGACAACAACATTGAAAATGTAAATTTAGTGATGAAGTTGAAACTTATTGAAGGATATCGTTAGGATGCTATATTTCCTTTAGAAGATTTTTTTCCTTCATTGAATATGTAATCTACTAAGTATTCATGTCAATTTTTTTTGCAAATAGTAAAAATTATATTCTATTTTCTCCCTTTTACAATCACTCGGAAGTATTTTGCTGAATTATATTCTACTCCGTGAGTAAATTAAAACGGTATATTGTATGTTCAAATCGGAGTACCGGTGAATGAGAAATTGAAACTCAAAGATCACCATTTGAAATGGAAGAAAATAAATTTAAAAATTTTCATCCCACATTGAAAGATGAGTAAAAAAAATTGAGGTTTATATATGATTTGTCAACTAAGACGTGTAACAACTAGCAACCAAAAGTCTCTTCCCTCGCGAGCGCGCGCGCGCGCGGGGGGGATTGCAAATCATGGAATGACGTCACACCTCGAACCTTCAAGACTTGTGCGAGCCCGCGACCTGCGGACACGAATGTCGCCCCGAAAAGCTCAATTCGAACAAACCAAAGTTTTGCCGTTCTTTGTTCTTTTTTTTATTAATACTTCAAAACAGTTTTTTTAATTCATATTCTGCCCCTAAAACAATTTTTTATTTAATATTATGTCCCTACACAAATTTATGAAATTATTTAAACAAAAAAAAAAAAGGGAGCCCAGCGCGCCAGCCCGAAGTCCCCTGCCCGCCCTGCCCCCTGCCTCGCCCGATTGCCAGCCACCGTCTCCAACCGAACCAAGCCGGCAACCTCCCCTCATGCCCGGTTGCCGGCTCAGTTGGAGATGGTCTAAGTCCTTTAGGGTTGTAACCCTTAGGTAAATCCATATAAACTTCCTCTTTTAAGTCACCATTTAGGAAATCATTATTGACATCCATCTGGTATATCATAAAAATCATAAAAAACCTATTCAGAAACTCACACTCAAACTCTTAAAATCTATAAAATATTGATTTGACACCTACCACCTACTTTTTTTCCCCAAATATCACTAAAAAAGACATTGATTTAACACTTACCACCTACTTTTTCCCCCAAAACTCCAACATCCAAACTCAATCCAAGTGGGGTTTCAACTTATTCAAACCACAAAATCCAACAGCCAAAACTCATCCAAATGAAATCTCAAAGATTTCATCGAAACCACCAAATTATTTTTTTTAAACTGCGACCCGCGAAACTGAACCAAAGCCCATCCAAACAGAACCTAATAGTCTAGATCTTTTTAAGTAAAGACTTCACATTACATAATCATGACGTCTTGCTAGATTCATAAATGGTTCCTTACATGGCCCGACTAACAAAGGTTCTTATTTAAGAGACACTTACACATATAACAATAACAAATTTGTTGTAAAAATTATATTAATGACAATTTTGAAGGGATAATTTATTGATCCAAAATGATATGAAATCCGACCGAAAGGGTAAACACCACTTTTGGTCCCTCTTATCATTAATTTTTTACAGAGTGGTCCCTCTTATGTTTTTTTTCCCACTTTAGTCCCTACTATGAATTATTTGTCTCAGTTTAGTCCCTTTCAAGTGATCCAAGGCGGTTCCGGTAACATGTGATATGCACATGAGGGCAATTTCATCATTTCAAGTAAACTAACAGGGATATTTTCGTCTTTCTAATTTAAAAAAATATTTAATCTCTTCCAAACTAAGCTTTCATTCCAATCTAACTTAATCGTCCATTTCGTTCCAAACTAAAGTTTTCTCCCAAAATCTTCTTCAAACACCAAAATTGCTCACCAATTAAACAATATCTCAAATAGTCTCAATAGTGAACGGACGAAAATGCCCTAAAAAATATTCATATACATGTCACGTGTTATCGGAACCACCTGATAAGGACTAAAGTGAAACACATAATTCATAGTAGGGACTAAAGTGAAACACATAATTCATAGTAGGGACTAAAGCGGAAAAAAAAACATAAGAGGGACCACTCTGTAAAAAATTAATGATAAGAGGGACCAAAAGTTGTATTTACCCCCGACCGAAATTGTAGCACAATTTGTTGGTCTCGGAGATTTTAGAACTCAGATCAAATATAAACCCGACTAGATATAAATGAAGCAAATCAAGTTGGGCCATTAAGTTTTACTATTTGAACCCAAATTTTATTAAACTAGGATTGGGCCTATACCCTATTAGAGTAGAAGTAATAACACATATCTGAAGCCCAATATCTATTCCTCGCCTTATATATGAACTATAAACCCTAAATTAGGGTTAGTATACACAATCTCCCGCGCCGCAGGCAAAACTAGAGCCGATTCATAGCAGAGTAGCTGCAATCATGGCTGAAAGAGGAGGAGATCGCGGTGGTTTTGGTCGCGGATTCGGTGGCGACCGTGGTGGTCGTGGACGCGGTGGTGACCGTGGCGGTCGAGGACGCGGTGGCCGTCGCCCACGACGTGAGACGGAGGAGGAGAAATGGGTGCCAGTGACAAAGCTAGGTAGACTCGTAAAGGACGGAAAAATTAAGTCTTTGGAGCAGATTTACCTTCACTCTCTCCCAATTAAGGAGTACCAGATCATAGACACACTTGTTGGGCCGTCGCTAAAGGATGAAGTGATGAAAATCATGCCGGTTCAGAAGCAGACCCGGGCCGGTCAGAGAACCCGGTTCAAGGCGTTTGTGGTTGTTGGGGACGGGAGCGGACACGTGGGGCTCGGAGTGAAGTGCTCAAAGGAGGTGGCTACGGCTATACGTGGTGGAATTATATTGGCTAAGCTTTCGGTTATTCCGGTGAGGAGAGGGTATTGGGGTAACAAGATTGGGAAGCCACACACAGTGCCGTGTAAGGTGACTGGGAAATGTGGATCTGTTACGGTGCGTATGGTCCCTGCACCTCGTGGTGCCGGAATCGTGGCTGCTCGTGTGCCGAAGAAGGTGCTTCAATTTGCTGGGATTGAGGATGTTTTCACTTCTTCGCGTGGATCCACCAAGACACTAGGAAATTTTGTGAAGGTCTCTAACTCTTAATACATTATGCTTTTTTCTTTTCATCATAATCTTTTGAGATATTTATTATATGATTTACTTGTTTATTCATGAGTTATGCACATTTTATTTTGCTATTAAGTTTTATGTGTCTGTATTATTATCATTATGTAATTGTACATGTTTTATTTTGGTTATATCGTCTTGAATTATATTTAAAATTGGAGTCTTGTTTCTGTTTTGAGGAGTTTGGGATTGAAGTTGGTACGTATATACATCATAGAATGTAGATACTAGGTATATGTGTCGTCGTGTCCTCTATTGCTTAATAAACTTGTTGGCTGTGTATTAGTATGTCTTGTATGAGTTTTAGTTCTTTTATCAATTGTTATAAGGGGATTTTCTGTTAATATTTGCTGAAATTGAAAATATTCAAGCTTTAAATGTATCCTATTATATGAGGAAATGTTCCTTAGTGAAAATGCAACATTTTCTTTGAAAGGTTGAGTGCTTATTAGCTAGCTATGTTCTTTTTGAAGTGAATGCTCAATAATGGAATCTAAGATCGAAGTCAATAACCACTTTATTTGAAGACCTTATATGTTATTGTTACTAATACGAGCGTTTTACTTTACAGGCAACATTTGAATGCTTGCTTAAGACCTATGGCTTCCTAACACCGGACTTATGGAAGGAAACTCGATTCAACAAATCTCCATACCAAGAATACACTGATCTTCTTGCAAAGCCTACCCACAAGATTACCCATCTTGTTGAAGATGTCCAAGAGGCCTGAGCTTTGAAGATGGTGTTTCAGTGAATGCTAAATCTTTAAGTTTTGTATTAAATTTTGAGGGTGGATGTTTTGAATTTTTCTTTGTTTTGGAATTAATCGACTCTTTGGATCATATCAGAAGCTGTCTTCTTTATTTATCGATAAGATTGGACAATTAAATGCTGCTTTTCTTCAATATCAACATTTTGTTTTCCTAACATTATAAGAAACACAGTTGGGCAAATTTGAAATATGAGAATTCAGGAAAGTTTTTATGTTTTATGAAAATCAGAGTCATAGGCAAGGATTAAAATGTCATGTTGCAATGAATCAGGATTCTGTCACTTGATTGAAATATTACTAGGAGCTTTTTGAGAATTTGGAAACATCATAAGAGATTGTAGATTGAAATTATTTTATATTTTTGTTGATCAAAAGATAGGAGCCTTTATGTGTTTTTGATGAGAAAATTTTAATTCATTGATTTATAATATTTTTAATTTAGATGATACAAAGAAACAAAAGCCATCCTAGCCTCACTCCAAAAGGGTGATTTCTCGGTTAATATTGCCTGATAATGTGGCCTCACTCCAAAAAATGTGAAAGTTCGTTTTCATGTCACTAGTACCGGATCCGATAACATTTGGACTGTCCTATGGAAGCCTCTGCATCACGGTCGTTTGAAATTTTTCATTTGGAAAGCTCTCGACGACATAATTCCCACATTGGTAAGGCTCCAACATCTTTCATATTGAGGGCAAATCTTGCTTGCTTTTGCTTTGTTACCATGCTTTTGTAAATGTTGATCATTTATTCATTAGGTGCCCCTAAGCAATTTTCATCAATTCAAAGTGGAATTTCAGGATGCACTCGTTCAACTCTTGCTTCAATTTTCATCAATTCAAAGTGGAATTCTAGGATGCACCAGTTCAACTCTTGGGATATAAAGAAATGGATTTCTTCTCTTTTGAAGCAAGATTTTTTTTTTTCCATGGATCAAGTTTGGAAAACTAGGAATTGTTTGATGCATAGCTCTCCCATCCAAGCTCTTTACACACTCACAAACAGGTGAACTTCTTTGGCCAAGGCAAGCTAGGAAAACAATCACTGCCAGATCCTCCACCCTTAGTGCTGAATGGTCTTCCCCACCCCAAAATCGGTACAAATTTAATGTTGATATTGGATGGCTCGTATATCTCAACAATTTTACGCTACTCTGTCAATTCTGTTGTCTACACGTTGATCAAATCTGAACTTTTCATTGACCCCAATGGTTCCAAAACAGCGGCCTTAAAAGAAGCTCTTCTCATATCTTTGCCGCTGCAACTTCGCCATCTTTTGAGTTTGAGAGTGGTTCTTACAATGTGATTCTCATGACCTCTACTCAATCTCTCGTTTTTGAATGGGGCTCTAGAAACTGATGCTAACTTTCTCGAAACATCCTCAAATAGTCACCTGTAATTTACATAACATTGTTGAAAACCTTCTTTGTCTTTTCACATGGTTATATAGTTTTTGTTCTTGCTCTCCAAGAAGCAAAAAGATTGAAATGTTAGGAGACTCTAAGACTACAAAATCTGCCAGCCAGCCAATGCATATATCATATTTGGGCTTTACTATCGGGTCAAATTAAAAGTTTTTGATCCGATATCGGGTGAATGAAGCCGAATATTGGACTGGTCAGATAAAAAAATGTAATTTTTCACGAGTGTCAAACGTTTTGTCTTCACACTTTATAAAAACTACATTTCTAATCTTATTTTTGAAAAAAATTATACTTTTGGTACTATCGTCTTCTTTGTTTGACTATGTCTCCTTTGGACTTATGATCCTATATGACTATTTCAATTTTACACTTTTGGTTATACATTTGATAAAAAGAAGGCGAAAGGATAAAAAATGCAAAATATTAAGATCAAAAGTGCAATTTTAATAAATTTGGGAACAAAAAATGCCAAGATTACGTCCGGTAGGACTAAAAAATATAATTGTACCCATTGTATGACCAATTTAAAATTTTAGATTAATCAATTATTAAGAAATTGTAACAATGCATACAGGTACGAAGGCTCGATTGGATGAGAAGGGTGTAGTGAGGCTAGAAGAGATTGTACGTTGGAAGTTGGGAATTCCATAATTAAACTACATCTAATTGTTTTTTCATGCAAAATACTATCATATATTGTCGTCTCGTCTAGATCTATATTGACGAAATCATGAATTTATTAGAAAATGTGTGTCTGTATAATTTTACTTTCCTTTAACTAATTGAAGAAATTTTGGATTATGTGAAGTCACATGCATATATATGTATGATACTTTCACGAGGAGTGAATAGCAAATTAACTCCCTGTGTTATTCTTAATAGGCAAATTAACTTCTTGTGATAAATAAAAGGGCAAAATACCTCCCTGTGATATTCTAAAAAGGGCAAAATACCTCCCTGTGATATTCTAAATAGGCAATTTAACTCCCTGTGATAAGAAAAATGGCAAGATATCTCCCTGTGTTTTTATAAAAGAAGTACATTACCTCCCTCTAAATTGCTCATTAATTCATATCACAGGGAGTTAAATTGCTCATTATTCATTTCATAGGGAGGTAAATTGCCTATTTTTATATCACAAGGAGGTAAATTGCTCATTATTTCATTTCACAGGAAGTTAAATTGCCTATTTTCATTTCACAGGGAGGTAAATTGCCCATTAGACATATCACAGGGAGTTAACTTGCAAAAAACCCCTTTCACGAGTATATATAAATATAATACTATACATTAATTTTATTTGTGACTGACCAGTACAATATATCAAACTGAACTTAACTAGCTAGCTTGACATTATAACTTTGTCATTGAATAAATAGAATAAGAACTGAGTCAAATTCTAATTAATAGATGTCTGAAACCTTTTTCAAGAATTTGAAATTTGAGCTTTTATAACCCAAAAAGAAAAGGAAAAAAAACATAAATTATTTCAAACAACGTACGTACTAACTTGATATATCATTCAGGTAGTTTATATAGTTGCTTTAAGATCAGTTTTGGTATATATGATACTCATTTGAGCATATTAATAGAAACAAATTTTTTTTTGAAGCATAAATGGAGAATTTTTTTATCAACCCTCAACAGATGCTTGTTACATTTAAAATATATAGAATATCAAATAGGCGAGATAAATGTCTCTTATGTAATGTGAAACCCGAACAAAACTATCATCTAAAATGTTGATTAATTGCATAAAATTCCCTTGTAATGCTAAAATTGCATAGTATCCCATGTACTATTAAATATTCACCCGCACAAATTTTGATTGTCTATTTTGTGTGTATGAGGACTTTCATGCCTAATATTAATAATATATAGGGGTATTATGCAATAACGGGATTATTGCATTTTTGGTGCCACAAATATAGCTTACTGGCGTTTCTACCCCGTAACTTTTCGGGCTAACACATTTGGTGCCACAACTTCAACACCAGTGGCAATTTTGGTGCCAATTGAGGGATAATTTCAAAATTGGCCCGAAATTTTCCCATATGCGAGCCATGTGACACGAAAAATGAGGATTTTGACCATTCAATGTCTTTTACATTAAAAAAAATATCAAAATTCAAAATTAACCAAACATTCTTTTAATTAAATTGTTATCCATTTTCTTCTTCTTCCCCGAATAAAATAATCCCATGCAATAACTATTTTACATCGCGCAAATTTTGCTAACATAGAGGAATGCCTGGCAATTTTTTCTTTGAGTAGGCATTTTTTATGCTCAACTTGGCTCATACGTGGCATGATTCTGCCACTCATTTTCAATTTGCATATTAATAAATGAAGATATATTGCAGAGTTTGGTTTAATTTGTCACCTAATGACTACTATATAGTATATATGTACTTGGTTTACGTAATACTCCTATATAAATGCCAAAGTCTAATAATCAAATTCAAAGAGCTGCAGTATCATCAATCGAATCAATAATAATTGGAGTAATTTCAGTACAAGACAAATATATTAATGGTTCAAAAACGATTGACGTGTTTCATCAACAGGATATACAATTAGAGAACCAAATCTATACAAAAACTGCTTTTCCCTCTTATTATTTGATCATGTAGAATTGGATAATTATAGATTAACTTGATTGGATTTTGCCTTATTTTGGTTTTAAAGATAGGGTTTGATGGTTTTAGCGAAATATTTAAAACACTATTTAATTTGGATGTTTGGTTTTTTTTTTTTTTTCTTTTGTTTTAAAAATTTGAGATATGATTTGGATTAAGTTTTTGAGGGAAAAATATGTCAAATCAATATTTTTATAAAACAAAAATAAGTGGTAGATGTCAAATCAATGTCTTTTATATGTTTCAGATTTTATATATTAGAATTTATATTTTAAAAACCTGTGTTTCGCAATATCCAAACATCATTTAAAATGGCTCTGGCCGAGTTTTGCAAAATCCATATAAGCCTTAAAAGCCTTGAATTTGAACTTTGACAAAGTTGAGGTCAGAAGCTTTAGAAGTCTTGATTCTTGAATTAATCGAATTTCACCAAAACCTTGTATTTCAATCTAATTTAATACTTTTATTAATTGGTTATTCATCATTTTACTTAAAAGAAAAAACTCAAAGCAAGTTGAAATGAAGCAAATTGGTGCCATAAAATGACATAAAAGCAGTTTGGTGTCATAAATGTAAACCAAAATGGTTCAGACATTAATTTTGTTGAACTTTGTTGATTTCCATACGTTAATAAATTTGCACTGTTTTGTTCAACACTTGTTTAATTAAACATTTAAGTCTCAATATTTTTTCCGCTGGCAAAATGGCCACAACCCGTGAATTGCCTCCGATCGATCAGATCCAATTCAAAGTCTTCTTTTTTGTTGAATTGGATTGGATATTTAGGAATATAATAAAAATAAAAAAGGTTGTGGGAGCAAAATCCACTTAGAATAGTGACTAGATTTAAACCGGCAAAATGTGACCCGAAAAAGAATAATTTTTGGGGGGGGGGGGGTGGGGGGGGGGGGGGGTGGGGGGGGGGGGGGGTGGGGGGGGGGGGGGGTGGGGGGGGGGGGGGGTGGGGGGGGGGGGGGGTGGGGGGGGGGGGGGGTGGGGGGGGGGGGGGGTGGGGGGGGGGGGGGGTGGGGGGGGGGGGGGGTGGGGGGGGGGGGGGGTGGGGGGGGGGGGGGGTGGGGGGGGGGGGGGGTGGGGGGGGGGGGGGGTGGGGGGGGGGGGGGGTGGGGGGGGGGGGGGGTGGGGGGGGGGGGGGGTGGGGGGGGGGGGGGGTGGGGGGGGGGGGGGGTGGGGGGGGGGGGGGGTGGGGGGGGGGCTGTTGGGGGTGGGGGTGGGGGGGGGGGGGGGGGGTGTGGGGGGGGGGGGGGGTGGGGGGGGGGGGGGTGGGGGGGGGGGGGGGGGGGGGGGGGGGGTGTGGGGGGGCGGTTGGTGGGGGGGGGGGGGGTGGCCTGGGTGGGGGGGGGGGGGTTGTTGGGTGGGGGGGGGGTGGGGGGTTCCATACGTTAATAAATTTGCACTGTTTTGTTCAACACTTGTTTAATTAAACATTCAAGTCTCAATATTTTTTCCGGCCGCTGGCAAAATGGCCACAACCCGTGAATTGCCTCCGATCCAATCAGATCCAATTCAAAGTCTTCTTTTTTGTTGAATTGGATTGGATATTTAGGAATATAATAAAAATAAAAAAGGTAGTGGGAGCAAAATCCACTTAGAATAGTGACTAGATTTAAACCGGCAAAATGGGCAAAAATTCAATTTTGGTACCATAGAATAGGCCCAAGTCCATTTTTCATACCAAAATGTCAAAAATCATACTGCCGTTAGTTTTTTAACGGAAGTTTAGCCTCATCCATTAAGTCAAAAAAGAGGTGAGAAATGCAATTATTAAAAATTAGGCAGGGGTTTTTGCAATTATCGCCTTCTTCTTCCTCCTCCCATACAATCGCCGGCTTCCGGTGTCTGTTGGTCAAAATTGGTTGAGGGATTTTGTTCCCTTTGTCGTGTAGAACTCGTACATATAAAGATCTTTTCAATCCGTTGAGTAATCTATTCGAATTTTGAGTTCTAATTTCGAATTGCGGTAGGTCAAAATTTTCGAAATTTCAAATCGTGATTTCTTCTTCGATTCTTAACCAAACTTCGTGATTCTTGTTGCAATAGTTTTCCCTGACCGTGGGCATCATTTTCCATAGGTTTATTGTAGCTTCCGTCGACGGTTGAGCTCCGCCCAAGTGGCGGCGCGTTTTCGGCCTAAACCCTAATTTTCGCTGAAAAAATGCGCCTCCCCTGCTCCACCGTCGACGGCCGCTGCAATTACACCACGGGAAATGTTGCCCATGACAAGAGGAAGAAAAACCCTCAACCAATTTCGTCCAACATGCCACCGGAAGCCGGCGATCATACATAGGAGGAAGAAGGCAATAATTGCAAAAACACCCTGCTCAATTTTAGACAATTGCATTTCCCCTCTATTTTGTTTCAACGGGTGACACGTGGCAGTTCGTTAAGTAAACTAACGGAAGTATGATTTTTGAAACGTCTATTTATTCTACGGTATGATTTTCATTCGATTGGTATGGAAAAATGGACTTGGACCTATTCTATGGTATGATAATTAAATTTTTGCCGGCAAAATGTGACCCGAAAAAGAATAATTTTCTACATTTATGCGCAAATTCTCGATCTAAAAACATAAAAAATAAAATAAAAAAAATATCAAGTTTGTAAGGTTGTCAATGCCTATTTTATTTTAATCTTAAATAATTAGTTCGTAAAAATCAAATTAAGTCTATGTACCAGGTATGTGAATCTTGTAAACTATCTTAATTTTCTTATAATTAAAATGTATGATTGATTTTTACTTGTTTAATTTAATTCAACAAAGACATTTCATTAACAGTCGTACGTACTAGACCGACCCAAATACAACCCTTATATTGACCCTTACCCGTCTTTAAACCTATGCGATAACATAACTTGAGCATAAACCATTCCATCTCAACCTGCCCTAAAACCAACCCGAGTCACCCATTTCCACCCTTATTATAATAATGATATTACTCTTGTTGTGGGATGAATTTATTCACATATGTAGCGGTTTATAATTTGTGTACGTAGGTCTATGTGACACGTATCTGTAATATAAGATCGCGAAATCGAGCCAAAATTCTTTCAAATGAGTTTTCGTCAAACTCATAAAAGCATCAAAAACCTATTCAGAAACTCACACTCAAACTCTTCAAACCTCTAAAACATTGATTTTATACATACCACCTACTTTTTTCCCCAAATCTCACTAAACAAACATTGATTTGACACCTACCACATACTTTTTCCCTTAAACCCCAACATCCAAACCCAATCAAAGTGGGGTTTCAATTTATTCAAACCACAAAATCCAACAGCCAAAACCCATCCAAATGAGGTCTCAAAGGTTTCATCGAAACCACCCAAACCATTTTTTTTAAACCGAAACCCGCGAAACCGAACCAAAATCCATCCAAATGGACCCTGAGTGCTCTTGTCCTTGTCAAAGAAGACAAGTGGTTCATGCTAGCTCTGATCTAATACTTGACCAGCAACATTTAGGCTTGGTTAATTTTTCTGATTCAGATCTGCTGGTAGCCACAAGAATGTTTCTCAATAATTGCAAAAGGAGCCCACCAAACTTGCTGATTGTCAGATTGGACCCCTCCCCAGTTCAGAAAATTTCAGATCTATTTAAATTTTAAGTTCTAGTACCGTGTGAACATGCATGGTGGATAATAAGAGAAGCCACATGAAATGAGGGGTCATCAAAAAATTAGAGACAGAACCAAAAAGAAAGGAATGGTCTCTTAAATAATTTGAACTTTTTGCTTCTTTTTTTCCTTAAAAAATATATGATAAGATAAATATGGGAAAATTGCAATGATGGATGAAATCATTATCTTTTAATACACAAGCTTTTGTTCTGCTGTCCAAGAAACAGACAGAAAGGGGTTGCAATATTTGAACATTCTTTTGATGTTATGGGGCCTTGATTTGAAAATTATGCAATGCTAAAAAAATAATTATAATATCTTATCTTTTCCCAAAATATACCAGATAGTATCATATTGTATTTTGCTTACTTTTACAACAAATCAAGCTAGATATTGTCAGAGGAGTGTTAGTTTATTAATGGAATAAACTAAACATTTATATTTTTGCAAATCAAAATCACAGAAAAGCATGAGATTCAAAGCTCAAGCATGTGAATATACATGTACTTATCTAAATCACGTAAGGTCCATTCTGTTACTGTAATGTTAGTGTCAAATTGACCAATTTTAATAGTTGTGGACCATGCATTATTAACTTTCCAATTTTATCACTCTTTTGCCCCTATATATGAGGCATACATAATCCCTCTTCAAAGTTGATTATCAAATGATTGTAATTGTTTGAGACAAAATATCTTATACAACTGTTTTAGTTTATAATTTAGTCTTATTTACGTACAATTATACATACATATAACAAGTTAATGTACAGATCCCCACAAATTGTACATGGAGAATGAGACACGTACACAACCACAAAACACTGATGTGAAATAATGATCTATTTTGGTCTATTTACTAAGAACTAATTTGTATATAGGGGGTTAAAATGCTATTTTTTTAATTACAGAGATGTAAATTAAATATTATGCATTATATAGGGGGTAAATTGTAATTAGCTCATTATATAGAAGGTCTAGATCTTACATAATCCGTAGGGTTTTCTGCAAGTTAACTCCCTGTGATATGTCTAATGAGCAATTTACCTCCCTGTGAAATATAAATAGGCAATTTAACTCCCTGTGAAATGAAATAATGAGCAATTTACCTCCTTGTGATATATAAAAAGGCAATTTACCTCCCTGTGAAATGAAATAATGAGCAATTTAACTCCCTGTGATATGAATTAATAAGCAATTTAGAGGGAGGTAATGTGCTTCTTTTAAAAAAACACAGGGAGGTATTTTGCCATTTTTCTTATCACAGGGAGTTAAATTGCCTATTTAAGATATCAAAGGGATGTATTTTGCCCCTTTTTTATCACAGGGAGTTAAATTACCTATTTAGAATAACACAGGGATTTAATTTGCTATTCACTCTAATCCGTACCTTACCTAAGTATTAATGAATCATAATACATATGGTTGGTGAAAGAAAACAAGATTTTTTTGCTTCTTTTTCATGTGGCATAATTGTAGCCACTCAAAGAAAGATTCATGTATCAAACAGCACATTCTAAAAATCCTTTTTAAGACTGTTCCCTAGGAGGCCCCGTGTGTTCTTCTTCAGATATAATTACTCCTTTTGTATAAGCTCATCTAATCTAATGTACCTTATATTAATTCTCACAACTTAGGAAATCTCGAACTGCTTATTGTCTTAACTGTATTACTAAAGAGTATATGCATAAACAACACATGTATTTTACTTAATTCACAAATACATCTATATTTTATTTTTATTAATAAAAGATCATTTAGGTTGAACAAGTCGATCGAAAACATTTATCTTCACCCCATACCGTAATATGATTTACTTCTTGTAACTTGTAATTATAAATATTTTTCATTTTTTAAGTAAAATGCGAAGATATCCATATTAACTTAAACTTTTTAGCAATAAACCTTTGTTAACATGAAATGTTGATAATAACCCCCACTGTTTTCAAAAAATATAATAATAACCCCATTGTTTTCTTAAAAATACAACAGTGGCTCCATTGTACTCATTTTATTAATTGGCGAATAACCATTCTCTTGACTCATTGGGGTATTTTGATATATTTGTCTACAATCAACAGTTAATGTTCAGATACGTTCAGTGAGTTAATAACATATTAGTAGGACATGAGTTCTTTGCTAATAAAAATAAGAGTGAATAACACTTTTCGTCCTCCTTATGAGCAAACTTTTGCATATTTGTCCTTACTAAATTTTTTATAGCAGATTCATCCCTATTATCAATGTAGTGTAATACATTCGTTCCTCTTAAATTTTTCATAGCAAATGCGTCTTTCTCATCAATATAGTATGTCTTAAATCCAAAATACATCATAAAATGAACAAAAATGGATGTAGTTTAGATTTAAGAGGGACGAATGTGTTACACTTCATTGATGAGAGAGTTACATCTGCTACAAAAAATTTAAGAAAAACGAATGTATTACACTACACTGATAAGAGGGACGAAACTACTACGAAAAATTTAAGAGGGACGAGTGTGTTACACTTCATTGATGAGAGAGATGCATCTGCTGCGAAAAATTTAAGAAGAACAAATACGTTACACTACATTGATAAGAAATACGAAACTGCTACGAAAAATTTAAGAGGGACGAGCGTGAAAAAATTGACCCATAAGGAGACGAAAAGTGCGAGTCACCCTAAAAATAATACAGCCGTTTTATTATTTTGATAAGTAGATAAAACACTCGGGTGTTTTTGCATTTTACTCCTTTCACTTGAAGATTATCTCTTTTCAAATAATTCAGCTTGTATCATATCTACTTAAAGTCATAAGTCAGGAATTTCAGAAGCAGTACTTCCAGTTCTCCACACTGTCCTGTAAACAATGGATTCATCAACTATAGGCAAAAACTTCAAGTACAATTCTCCCCAACAACCAATGTACACTGTAAGAGAAACCCCTCTTCACTACAGATCATTCTCACAAAACAAATCCAATTTCGAAGATTTATCTTTCTCAACTTACATCCAATCCCAAGACCCAACTCAAAAATCCCAGAAAAATGATGACACGGAAATTAGCATTTTTGATGCCCAAAAGTATTTCAGTGAAACCAACGACCCAAACGACATTAAAAGACAGCAGAATCAAGAACCGTCCCCTGATCTTTTGTCGGTTCCGAGGTTGTCCTCTGTTTCTTCTGTTGATGGGTATGGTCGGAATTTCAGGACAAGGTCTTTTCACGCGACGCCCACAGCTTCATCGGAGGCGAGTTGGAATAGCCAAACGGGTCTCTTGGCGAACCGACCCGGTTCGTTTGGAGTTTCGGTTAAGAATTTGTCTTCTGAACAGAACAATAAAAGGAATAACTCTGTTCCGAAGAAATGGAGCTTTGGACGAAAATGTTGCTGTACGGGTCAGAAATCTGTTGAAGTTCGAGAAATAACCTCGGATTCGGAACAACATCGGACAACAATGGCGGCAATGGGAACGGAAAATAGCAACAATGGTAAAGCCAACTATCACTATAAGAATTCCAGTTTTTACTTATAAAATGTTATTTCTTGGATTTTAATAAATAAAATGGCTTTTGTTTGCAAATTTATTTTATCTTTTTGTTATTTACTTGCTGAAATTCAAAAAATTAATTTAATACGGAGTATATTTTTAGTAAAAAAAAAAGTTAGATAATTTTTTACTATTGATATTTAGTGATATCAAAAAAATGAGAGCGAAAATATGATTACTACGTAATTGTGACAATATTTATTATTGTTCAATTTTGTCACTAAAAATTTATCATTATATATCAATAGTGATAACTTAAATTACTTTTGTATTTGTTATTAGTGACAATCTAAAAATTATTCTTGTAACAAATATTATTATGACTAAACTTTAGTTTTAATTTTGTCACTAAATATATCCCAGTTACTAATCCACAATTTTTTTCTTGCAGCGTATTTGTATACAAAAAGGGATCAAACTAATTACAAGGAGAAAGCAAAACAAAGCATGTCCCCAAAAAGTTCAATAGTCATAAAAGACAAGGTTCCAGACTTCGAATCCACCGATGCTCTGCCACGGCAACAACGGGTATCGGCATCGGGAAGGCCGTTCGCCACGGACGGCCCTATCGGTTTTTCGTTCCCGATCTTAAATCCTTCTAGCCAGACAATTACCAAACCACCCCCAATAAAGACCAATGGAATCAGAACTAAACCGATTATTATTACTCAACTTGATCAAGATCCACCTCGTGATTCTCTAGAGGTGTTCCAACCAATATCAACCGATCACAATTCTTTAAATCCTCGACCACATTTAATCAATCCCGGAAGTCCAATCGCACGTGTAATAAATACGGATGATGATGTGGCAAGTGATGCGAGCTCGGACTTATTTGAGATCGAAAGCTTCTCGACTCAAACGACTTCATACCCAATGTACCGGAGAAGGGATTCATTAGACGAAGCTCACACCTTCAACGCGAGAAGATTTAACATTGGCGGTAGAAGAAGTTTGGATGAGCCGCCAACGCCTAGTGTGGCCGCGACAGAATGTTATGCTCCTAGTGAAGTTAGCATTGATTGGAGTGTCACTACAGCTGAAGGTTACGACAGGGCTAGTGTCGCCAGCTTTTCTGTCTCGGCCTCGGATATTGGAAAAGCAGCGTTTTTAAGACAGAGGATCCAAGAGGAGGAGGCCGCGGGGGGCGGTGGGGATGGCGGGAAGAGGAAGGGAAATGGAGGGGGAGGGATTCTGATGATGAGTTGTCGACAGGAGAAGGCGGTGAGTGTGGGCCCGCAACCGGTGAAATATGCAGTGGGAGTGGAAGGTCCACCATCGATTTTATCGTTGCATGGTGGTGGTAGGCCACCGAGGGCGGTCAATAAGCCACCGTTGGGAAGCTCTCAATCGGCACGTCTGTCGCTTGCTTTTGCTGCATGAGAATTTGGGATGTTCCCTCTTAACAAGAACAAGGGATCATGGATGGTTCTTCTTGAAATTGGAAGTATTGATAAAGTCTTGGTTATTTTGGATTCATTCTATTTTTATCATATGGTGTGTTTCTTGAGACTCTTTTGTGTTCATTTGAAGATACATTTTTTTTTCTTTAGTGAAGAATTTTCTGATCCAAATTTGTAATGTGATGTGGAATTTGTGTTTTATATATTAAGAAACTAGTTAGAGGGGTGTTTGGTAGATTGAGTTTTAACTGTTTATAAATTACGTATGGGATGCTTGATGCAAGTTTTAGCCATAATTTGTAAGGACCCCTAGCAGAATCAAGTTATTTAATTGGTTGGCAAAACTACAAATCAATTTCTCAACAATTGAAAGGTCCTTGAAGAATATGTGCTAAAAAACAATATGATTCCATACAATGCACATTGACATTATTATGATCAACAAAACAAAAAAGGATCGAAGAGAAAAGAAAAGAAGAACAATACACGTTGTAGAAACTTAGAATGATGGCCAAGAAATGGAATGTCATATGTTTTGTGACATTGAGACATAGATTGAGACCATGTATGCATACATGCATGTTGTTGAAGGGTCACACCTACTCACGGGTGACCCAAATAATTGTATATGTATTTTATCACAAAGGGTCGGTGAAAAGATGGATAATCAAAATTTATTGATTTTTCTTTTATTTCAGAAGCCGTCAAGATGTTATATGACAAACAAGCTTCTTTGAATGGTACCTTTCAAATTATTATGAGCCATGATATCATTTGTTCTTCTATTTTCCTTCATGGCCTAATTGAACTTTCTATAATACTCGGAAATGACTTAAATACAATTTAATCAAATATTGCTTTAAATGTGATTGCTTTAATACTTAATAAAATTTAAACTAAAATTGTGAGTAGTTTGAATACAGACTAATCATAATCAGGGAACGAAAGGCCGACATGAGGGGGGTTATGATCAACTTCGAACTAGTCAAAGATGAATTTGCGAATTTGATTGATTTTTTCGACTCAAGACCTTGTTCACACTTTTGGTCCCGGAGAACCTAGCTCAGGGGAGGGTAGGAGAACATACTCTTACCATTTCTCATTGTCAACGTAAATATGGTTGCTGAGAGTGCGATTCTAAAGTGGTTCCAATAGGTCAGACACCGACCTGATCAAGATAGACTCGGTTCTCTTTAACCTGTTAATATGATGAAGCTGAACTTCGATTAGAGAGGATGGTTGCATTGGGATTTATTGTTTTGGATTCTTGAGAGACAATGGTAGAAGCAACATAGGCCGTTGTAGCCACGTGTGTTGTAAATTTCGAGTTCCAACATGGATGGAAGAGCCTTGTCCTCGAGTGCGAATGTCGAATGGTGATTGATCGTATTTCAGCCCTTGCCTCCTTTTCCGAGATTAGTCGAGTGTGAGGACATTTATGCAATGACGTCATGCTTCGAACACTTTCGGAGAAGGTAACAAGAAAACACAATCTTTGACTGATTTGGCCCTTTCACTAGGCAATAGTGAGTTTGGTTTAATTTACCTAATGTAACGAACAACTTTGTAATCTCCCACTTTAACTAAAATTGTGTATTTATGAGGTGCAAAACGCAAACTACTTGCAATCTTTTTTAACAAATACTGGTTAAGGTCTTGGTCAAATTCACTGTTAAAAAGTATATACAAATATAAATATTATGGATTTGATGAAAAGATTGAGTTGGTCTATAATTGTACAGGTCCTATATGCAACTTTTATGGACTTTATGTACCCAATGTTTAATATTGTGGAAAAATCACAAACATGAAGATATTTTTTCTTGAGAAAGTGAAGTCTCCACCAACCAAAACAGGGGAAAATGTGTTGCAGATATCTTCCATTCTCATCAATGGCTACTCTCTCAAATTCTTTCCCACCATCAACAACCTTTCAATCATCAAACAAATCAATCAAATTTCTCAATCAAATTAACTTCTTCACTTCTTTCCCATCATTTCCCAATCCAATAACCCATAATTTCCATCATTGTTACTCAACTCATCTGTTGAAATTCACAGTACAATCATATCGAATCACCACTCGAGGTGGATTCACTGACGAAGAAGATGAAGAAGAAGAAGAAATTTACAGCTTTGATGAAGCAGTTTCACTTTTCAACAAAAGGGATTATTATAAATGTCATGATGTTCTTGAAACTTTATGGAATAAATCTCAAGAGCCTTCACGCACTCTTGTACATGGCATTCTTCAGTGTGCTGTGGGCTTTCACCACCTCTTCAACCAGGTTGGTTTGTTGTATTAGCTCAGTGTGTACTTATATCAGCATTTGATTAGGATTTAGGGGTGTAAACCAATTAGTTAAGTTGATCTTCAATTGATTTTCTTATCTAGAGCTTTAATCAAGTCAGATACAAGTTGTTTCAAGTAACTTGACATTTTTACATATAATTTTTATGTTGTACAATTCGAATTTCTTGTGTATAAAGAATCA
Organism: Penstemon davidsonii; assembly: GCA_034814905.1. NCBI lineage: Eukaryota > Viridiplantae > Streptophyta > Magnoliopsida > Lamiales > Plantaginaceae > Penstemon > Penstemon davidsonii. The sequence goes on along the minus strand of JAYDYQ010002533.1, from coordinate 28,801,919 downwards.
AACGAGCTTTTATCGTTCAAATTGAGCTCAAACAAGCTTTTTCAATTGAATTGAGCTCAAACGAGGTTTTGTGAGTTGGGTTATCGGCTAGACTCAGGCCGAATACAATGAATTTATTTGGATTGAACTCGAACGATGATTTGATTTATGTGTAGAGTGTACATTTGTTTGACAGAATCACAAAGGAGCAATGATGGAGCTAGGAGAAGGGGTGTGTAAGTTGAGAAAAATGAACTTTGAGAGTGGACCATTCCATCAATTTGAGAGAGGGATTTCTGCAGTATTGGAATTCATTTACCAGACTCAATTAGAGAAGGCTGCCTGTGAGTTTCTCTCAATTTCTCATCTTAAATAAGAAACTCTCTGATTATTGACATGATTCGTTTTTTCACCCATTTTTTATAAAAGGCAACGATGAACATTGTGTTCCAATGGATCAATCGGAGAAATCATACCAACTTTTAGGTGGCTATGCAGCGGGAGAACGTCTCTATCATCTTGAAATCGATCGAAACTGGAACGCTTACATTGTTTTCTGCCCTGAGAGGTATCATGGCACAAACACTGAACCACCAAGCATAATAATCCCAGTTCTTAAAGCTTCTGAAGAACATATAAAGGAATTGGAGTATAACTAATCATTTTGAACACCTTTTCTGTTCATCCTTTCAATAGATGGTCAAGAAAAGGTTAAGTAAGCAATTTAGAGAACTTCCATTTTAGAAGGAGCATATATACTTTGTATATGGAGATCAAAACATCAAAACTGAATCCAATCTACATTAGGTTATATAAATCTCAATCAAAGTTGTGAATATAAGGAAGAAATAATCCGAGTTCAAAACAGAAACAAATAGTCAAGTCACGGAAATTCAGAAAATGAAAGAGCTACCACTTTCTTACTGGGAATGTGTAGTCTTCATCCATAGACTAGAGGATATGCCTGAGAACATCGAAAGTTAATTTGGCTTCAGTCAACTAGTTCGAAAATGCTATGAAATCAAAGATTTATCAATAATACAGGGGAAGAATTAATGTATGTAGCATTTATAACAGCAAATATTTTTTGACTTGGCAGTTTACTAACATATTTATAGGTCCTTGCATCGAACATTTTCGAAGAAATGCAGAGAATTTCACAAAAGGAGAATATATAGAAGAAAGGTTGAAATTACAAATTTAGTCCTCTAAGTTTCGGCACGTGACAAAAATAGTCATCTACCTTACCTACAATAACACAGATTTCATGCAGTAATATGATCAATTATACATGAGACCCTTTGAGAGATTTTATTTTCTGGGATGGCATAAATGATCAGTGAAGAAACTGTCATATGATAAAGGAGAAAATGCATATAAATTACCTCTAAAGCTGATTTGTCATGAACTAGAAGCCATTCAACTTGTATACTTATTATCAGCTGCACTCTTGGATCGATAGTGAAAGTAAATGAACTGAAAAAGTATCTGTTTGATTTGTTAAGGATACCTGGACATACAAAATACAAATAAATAATGCCAACACAGAGTCGTGGTTTAGGAGATGAATTTTTATGACTCTAATGGAAACAATCTCATAAGTTTTCTGGTTCCAAATTTATGTTAATAATGGAAATTTAGATAATGAAAAGAAAGGATACAAAAGTATCGAGAAGTACACATCCTCCTGCATCAACTAGCCATGGAAGATTTGGTTGTAGTTTCGACCACTCTAAGCTGTTAACAAGGATGCTGACAAAAGAATATTGAATAAGATTTGATGGAAATAGAGCTTTAATACAGGATTTTATTTCTCAAAATAATTGAATGAGAATACATAGTAACTAAAGTACGGGTCAACCCGGCCCAACCTTGTTATGGTCCAGCTTATTTTTACCGGAACCATTTTTGACCCATAGAAAGTGACCATTTCTGACCAACCCATCTTAATCTACCCAAACCTGATCCAACCTGCCCATTGGCAACCCTTAATTGTAACTGAATCAGCAGTAATCCGCGAGAAATTACTTACCTTGCGACGTATGTAGTATTGCCTAGAATAGCAAAGACGAACATTAGCGGGTTAAGCCCCTGTACAAAACGCAACCATAAAAAGGTTAGCAATTAATTCATATAAGAAGAAGAATCATAAGAATGTGATTTTCTTTTCCTGTTTTCCTTTTCGTTATAAATAATAATGAGGGAGAAGAAGAATACTAACCTCAGCATTTCCCTTTCTAATCTGCCAAAACGAACAAAAATGCAAAGTCAGGCCTTTCCATGGAGGGACAAAGAATTAATTGCGTAATGGAAATTTGAAATTTTAAAACTTACATTTAGGACAATTTGTGGAAGACGTCCACCTAAGTAAATAACTGTCATTCCCCAACCAAGGAATGATCCAATTCCTCCGCTTTTTGCAGTCAAGGTTTCTTGTCCTGAAACTATAGTTGCCTGCAATTCCAGTGAGTACGAATGAAAAGACATTATGTGCCCCATGGAAGAACCTAACTCAACTAAAAACAGCTAACAACAAATCAATGGAAACAGAGGACATGATTAAAAGATCACGACTCAACACAAGCGGATTAAATCTTTGCCTGTAAAAGTCGTCTTCCCACTTGATACACAATGCCTCCTGCTGGATTCTTAAAAATCATATTGTTTTTACGGCTTTCTTCTAGTTGCCGGTTGCAACTGCTGATTAAAAATGTCATCAAGAATACCTAAAGTACAAGTATGTCAAAAACCCAATCTTAGAAAGCATAAAAAACCAGTAATTCCATTTCATCCAATGAATGTTGTAAATAAGCTCACCACACAGAGCATGGTTTTCATCTTTGGAGGAGGCGCAGATTGTGAAAACCTTACTTCATCAAGCAATGGTTCTCTAACCCAATGATTTTCAACATCTGCAGTAGAAGTTTTCTGAGCTGGGAAAGATCCTAAGGTGGGCGTACTGCTAACTGATAGAGATCTTGCAGACCTGACAAACTAACATAGATATTGAGTAATCAAGAAAAATCGTGAATTCCTAGAGGAATCCACGTAATATATGCAAAATTTTAACAATAGTATGAATCTCCTGTTATTTTTAGGAAAATTTCATACATGAAATAAAGATCTTCACGCAAACTATAACGGGAATTAGCTGGAAGTGGTATAGGTGAGCTTGCGGCGACTTCATATCTCTCGGCATTGTCGACTTTCTCAGCATCAGTTCCATGATTTTGGTCTCTTTTCCTATCCACCGCCCCAGCTTGTATGGCCTTACAATAGATTATACAAGAACAACTATTAGAAATTAACATTTAAATGGAGATTTGATTTATTACCTTAATTTAAAAAAAAAAAACATATATAGCAATTGCAAGAAATGTGCCAGTAACTGGATAAGTCTTATAGTTCAAACCTCACAACGTCTTTTGTTGGACTTCAATCGGGGGTAAATGTATCCATAGTATATAGCTTGAGCGGTGAGAATTATGGTAGTTGCTAAATATAACTGCAACCAAATACCAAAAATGTTGTTATGAGATCTAATCCATTGAGAAGTTGGGATTTCAGAACAAGAATGATGCCTGAGAGACGAACGTTCTTACCACTGCCATATAATATTGTGTTGGAAGCTGCAAATCGAAAAAGTATTAGAAGGTGAACTGAAACATTTTACAAGAATAAGCAAAATTTATGATGAGTTCCCCTAAAAAATAAAAAGAATGAGAACTATGTTAGAAACGAAAGATTGTTTTGCAAGATGGTGACTCCGATTCCATATCTATTGATGGCTCGAGAAAATCAAAAAACACAGAGAAGTAATTGAACACACTCAGGAAATGAATTACTGCACAACTAAATAACTATAAACAGAACTCCTGTTCTTATCACATGATGTGCCCAAACTTAGCATGCGATTTAGGAACCTAGGGCTAGAGCTAGAACTTGAACTGAAGGACATCACCGAATAATACACCGACAAAAGAATGTTTACTTACTATGAAAATTTAAGACACTTCCAATATCACTAACCTTAGAATGATTTTTTTTATAAATCTCTTTAGAATATTGTAGTAAATATGGACTGCGCGCATAAAAAAAAATTAAATACTTTGCTTCGCAAATAAATGCTCCTAAAAAGGTTAATTACTTTAATTATGTTGTCATCATAGAGAATCACATAAGATATAATTATAGAGAATCAGATTGAAATATCGAAATGAGCATTGAAAACCCAACAACATTCCCGTTTATTATTTTGGCAACATATACAAATAAACATACTAAGAAGTAATAATGTGAAATGTTAACATGCACTACGAAAACAATCTCACATTGGTTAGGAACCGGGAGGGACGATAAATCAGTGACACAGGTTCTTGACTCAAGTTCAATAAGGTCTTATTTCTGAAATTAGTGTTGAATTCAATAAATAGTATACTTACGGTTGTTGGTTCTAGCATGCAGCCAAAAAGGTTGAGGAAATCTCTGCACAAAAAGTTATTAAGAATATAAGTAATTATCAGTAGTGCAAATATGCACTAGGAAACAATGCATATTACAATATGAACATAAATCTCGCTATAATGAATACGTACCTAAGTTGAACACTTTAGAGATATTTGTACATAAATATAGGTCAATTACTCTTCGTCTCTTGAGAATTTTAGGCAAAAGAGTATCTTTAAGCTTATTTACGAAAAATGCAATTTCCCGATGCAAATTAGTTCAAATGAAATTGATAAAATAATATCAATTTACTTGGAAGCCGACAACTTTGTAGACATATAGCAATCAAATTTTACCTTTTTTGATTTCAGTGTAATTATCCTTTAACTTTAGTAAGATCTCAAATTTTGCAAGTTTCTCATTACTTTTGAACATAGACAATTACTTCTATTAGGTTTCTGAAAGTCTATTAATTTTGTATTAACAAGGTGGTAAATTACTGAATTAGGCTACTCATAAAGCATGACCGCGCATGAGGAAAAACTTCTACTTTATGCATGGGAGATAACGTCTAGATTTTTCGAAATCAATGCCTCCAATTCACTGGCCAATGTTTAAGTGCTTTGGTACAATACATTGCTGGCTCAAAGAGATTGTCTAGAACAAATTTACATACAGAAGAAAAGCAATTGAATGGAGTTAAAAAACTTCCCAATATAAACTTCTACTTCTTCTTAATTAATATTCTATGTATTCTCAGATTATTTTGAGTGTGCATGTACCATCCAAACAAAGATCCATAAGGTCTCGTTTAGTAGCAAAGATCAGGTCATATTATGCCTTCCAATAAAATTTATCTCTTATTTTGTTACGTTTTGATAAATAAAACGGGTCGACCTATTAACAAGTAGTAATCCACCACATTCAAGCACTACATTATCATATTCGCAATAACATGATTAATATTTATACCAAACAAGGCCAAAAACTACATTATCTTATTCACAATAACATGATTAATATTTATACCATTATTCTATAGTTGATACCAAACAAATTCTAAATACATCCACAACACGGATTACTTAACGTAAGTTCTACTACGAATGACACATAAGAATACCACCACGAGATATACGTACAACGACCTTGAAAGAACCCTAAGGCCGTACAGACCCCACATTAGTATTTCATATTACCGATGTTGGATCCAAGACCCATACCTTGTAAATCACAACAATATATAGTAACATAACCATTATCTTCAACAAGTACAATAAGAAAAGATATGTAAAATTACCCCACAATCCATGTGAAGAGAAACGCAAGGGAAATTCCTTTTGCAGATTTGTGCTTGTAATTAGTGATGATCTGGGGTATTTCAGCCACACCCCAACTAATCACACTTAACATACCTAATCCCATTGAAAACCCATCTCTTGTGCTGCAAACACAATAGCCCATGTATTTTCTTGCCCATTGTAAACATTTCCGATCAATGGGGCATCTCATTTTCACTGATTTATCACTCCTCAAAATTCCCATTGCGAATCTAGGAATCCTCAATCTACAAACACATTCAAAAAAATATTAAAATCGATTTTACAAAAATGGAAAAGGAAAAAACAAAATTTTGCTTATGGAATTTACAGTTGTACAGGCACAGGACAAAAACGTGAGAGAGTGTACGGAAAAAATGAAATGAAGAAGCATGCAAAGAAGCATGCGTTTTGAATTTTGATTGAAGAAAATCCAAATTTGATGATTTTCTTTATCTAGTGAAGAAGAGTGATGTACCTCAGTGAGAAATGTAGGGTTGAATGCGTAATTTGTCGAGGTTGTTATATGGCAAGCGGGATCTTGTTGAATTTATAGTTTACTACATACAATTACATTAATTATCAGTTAAACCCTCCAAATAATGAAAGATTATTAAGTGTTGTCCATTGCACCATCATTAAGTACACTTGGTGCAGTTCACCAATAGAATTCTCATATATGAAGTAAAAATTCACATCATCCATGTTCTGGTCAGTGTGAAGGTATTTTTGAAATCCTATATTTCTGGCCAAAATATGGGTAACGAGGAGTGATGTGTGAATTATATTGGTGGGCTGTACCACGTGTACTTGTTGGCGTGGTGTAGCTGTTGCACTAAATAAATTTTCCCAAAAAACTAGCATGTCAATGGGTCGGATTCGAACTGGATCAGGGTCGAATCAGATCTGAGTCCGAAACTTATTTCTTCCTCCCCAATTTGATCCGGACTTGCTCGGATTTTTTAAACCAATTACCGGATATGAAACCAATTAATAAACTTGTATTAGGAAATATTATTAATGTAATTTTTAAATAAAAATTTTATTGGATTCGAAAAAGACCCGATATTCGGTCAAATTCGAGCAAGATTCATTGGATTCAAAAAATCTAGATCCAAATAATGAGAGATTATTAAGTGTTGTCCATTGCACCACATTTGATACCAAGCTTTTTTAAAAAACACATTCCATACCATGATTCACACCATCTTGACACATTTACTTTTGTCGTCAATTTTCGGACGGAATTCAGCAAGTGCCGTCAATTGTGGGTCTTTAAAACCCGTGCATGTTCTCCATCCCATTGTCAATTTAACGGGCACATGAGTGGAATGTGCTGAATTTCGTCTGAAAATTGACGGCAAAATTAAATGTGTCAAGATTTTGTGAATCATGGTATTTAATGTGTTTTTTGAAAAAGCTTGATACTAAATATGCTTTTTGGACTAAAATTTGATATCAAAAGTGTTTTTCCCTCGAAAAAAAAAAGGTCGTCTTCAACCTTCCTTCACCGGTGATGGAAGCTTCAACCCCGACAAGAACGGAGGCAGCAAAACAACCACTGAATTCGCCACCACCACAAACCTCAACCACCAAATCCGCCACCATTTTTGTCACACCAAACGCCAACGCCGCCACCATCTCCTCCCACGGCCACCGTTTCAAGTGGTTGTTAGCAGGAATTAGTTTAGGGATTGTGTTCGTCAAAGATTATTTTTTGAGTTTTTGTTCTCTAGTGGGATTTTTGTTCTTTCCAGTTTCCGGCGGCTTCCACCACTGTAAATATCATAATGGCGTCAATGGGGAAGAGAAGGGAAGAAAGATGTATTGCCAAAAAAAATGGAAGGTGGAGAAGAAGTCTGTGAACAAATTAACAAGGGCATTTAGGACAATTTGTATCGTCCCAGCTCAATTTGTATAGCCGGTTGCAAGTGAATTTTTGCCACGTGTTACCACTTGAGTGGTGAACTACCGACAGTTTAGCCAACCATGAATTGCAATTAGCCAAGTCCAACTATCTCTCATTTTTCAAACTTCACTAATCCTTTTTAATAGTATTATGGTACATGCCTAAACAATCAACCAAAGCATTAATTTCATACTTATTTAAGTGTTTAGCGGAAATTTCCAATTCTTTTTTAATTAACATACTTCATCAAAATTAGAAGCATCCACACCAACTTGTCCCATCCCTAATTTTCGATTCGTTTTTTTCCTTAATGAATATAATATAAAATTAAAGTTTCATCTAAATAATTAGGAAGGCAAGTGTTCTTGAGATGAGATGAGATGGTGGGCATTTGTAAATCATTATAACTCAAGTTCTCCCGTAGTTAATTAACACTCCTCCTTAAACTCCAAAAAAAAAAAAAAAATTTAATACTCCTCCTTTTTTGCGCATTAAAATTATTGATATTTTAAAATAATTTATCATGTTGTTTTATTTATTTATTTTGTATTTTCAAACTTGAACACTTTAGTGTTATTTACACATTATTAATTTATTTAAAGCAAATTGACTAAGGTATTTATTAGGATTTTAAGAGTAGTGAAATTGACCGAGCATTGGTAGTAAAAGAGTAAAAAATCTAAGTAATGAGCATCATTGTAACCAAAACTTATAAATTTGATACTGTGATATCATGTAATAACTAATTTGATGTATCGTGGAAACTTTATCTATTGCGTTTGTTATTGTATATGATGAGTACTATTATTAGAATTTACCACATGGATTGTGCTAAGTTCACTTACATGATTTGAGTCTAACTCAACCTCAAAAGGGAAAATATCATTTATTCTCAATACTTTCCCTTTTGAGGTTGAGTTAGGCCCAAGACATGTAAGTGGACTTAGCTCATTCCATATGGTAAATTCTAATAATTATTGTAATAATCGGATATTATAATGACATGGAAAGTAATTTTTCTTTTTTTGATTCAATCAATATAGACTACACTTTATATGATATATGAAAATAAAACAATGAGATCTATCATTTTCCTTTCATTTTTCAACTATCTTACCTTTTTTTTGACAATAAATTCATCATTACATTAGTTTACTTCATTATTATCAAAGTACAAATTAATTACAAATAATAATATTAAACTTGAAAAATACCCACACTGTGGAAGTTCAACTATCTTACTGAAATAATTAATTTGCAGTGAACCATACAAAAATAATTTATAAGTCCTCATCGCATACAAAATTTCGACTTTAATTTGGTGTAGATCTAAAATTACTCTTCCTCAATGTTGAGACAAATTCTTCAATGTTCATATCCGAACTCCCTCCTTCATCAATAGCTTCCTTCGCCATTTCTTTCCATTTAGCTGCACTCATTCTAATCTTTTCACCATCCTCTCCTTCCATGACAAACTTTAAACAACGACTAATCTCTTCTTGCCTCACTAATCCCTTCTCGTCCATCCGAGCTTTAATGCCTGATAGAGATAAGCGACATCTAATATTTGATAATAGCATACCCATCTAAAAATTTAAACTGATAGAAAAAAGTATTTAATATTTAATTATTTCTAGCAGTACCTGTTTTCCATACATCCACGACAAATTTTGCGTTCGTGCTTTGATCGGTCCATTGAGGCATTGCCAACATGGGAACTCCCATACTCAATCCCTCGAGAATCGAGTTCCATCCACAATGTGTAATAAAACAACCTATAGAATCGTGTGACAAGACTTGTAACTGAGGGGACCACGAAACTATTAATCCTTTGTTGAATGTATCTTTGGAGAAATTTACGGGGAGTTTAGCTTCTTCCGATGATCGAACCACCCACAAGAAATGTTTGTCGCATGTTCTTAGAGCATGTGATAGTTCTTGAGTTTGTTCGAGACTTAATTTGACCAAACTTCCAAATGAGACATAAATGACCGATCTAGGTTGTTGTTGATTGAGCCAGTTTATGCAGATATCGGTTTGTGGCTTCAGCATGTTGAGGCCATAATCGGTATCTTCTTGTAATCGCTTGTCTAGGTACATTGATGGGATGGTTGGTCCAATTGCTTTTAATGGGAGGATTCTTGACATCCAATCGATAACCTAGCGTTTGAATTTTTGAAAGAATTAGTAGTGCTTAACGTACGTACATCCTACCATATATAAATAATTAATTATATATAAATAAAATTTCCATGTATTATTTTTATATATTAGAAAAATTCCTCTATCTATGATTTAATTAACTCATCCAGCGCATGCACCGAGATAAATATTAAGAGTTGATGAGAGATTTTTTTAAAAAAAAATGTTAAGTAGACAAGGGATTCATTGGAAATTTTTCATGTAGATTATATCCAATTCCAGATGAAACAAGGGAAATGGGATTTGAAAGGAAAAATGACAAATGAGGGTATTATTGTCATTTTATACTTCATATTGTACAAATTTTTTTAGGAGAAAAGTTACTAGGATTTAGAATTTCCAAATAATTATATTTATATGTTATCACATATCACCCAAAGATGTTATCAAAAGAATTTTACCACGTAGCTTCATTCTTATACTTTAAAAATTAGAAAACTTTTCTAATCAATATAAAATGAAAATGGAGCTATTAATTGCATAGCACTTTTTTTTCCTTAGAATTTTATATAACACCACAAAGCACAGTCCAAAGATTCCCCAATGGGTTGCTATATATTCGATATTTAGATTTTAATGGTTTAATTTTTATTTACCCAATGTCATAAGTATACTATTCAATTTATCTTCACTATAATTTAAAAAAGAGTACTTTATTTTCCGGTAAAATTTTGTGGGATCAATTATCAATGGGATCAATTTTGCGTTCGTCCGATACGCAAAGGACGTACACTATTCGCCCGACCTGACAGTCCGAGCACAGTCCCCTTTTTCGACACACCTTGTGTCTGTGCCCATACCTGAAATCACAACAATCTAACATTTAGTATCGGTACAAAATACCAATTATCGAAAAAAAACATTGATTTTATGTGTTTGAACAACCAAAAAGTGATTCTACTTTAGGATGTCAATGGCCTCGAGAAATCAATAATCTAATTAAAATTATCATTTCTAAAAACTATTGTATAGATCCAAAATTACGGCAATGATTGTGGGAGTTCAAACTCAACCCAGTTAAAGATACTAGCGTTTCTCAACTAAGCTCATGTAAGTAGCTATAAAGTGTAAATCACAACAATGTAACATTTACTATCGGTACAAAATACCAAATTTGATTTAGAACCCGAGGGTCAAACCTGCATTTGAACATCCTGATTTATTGTATGAGGGGCTATGTTTTCCAAATATCGATTTTGTATATAAAGACAATTTGTCAAGCATACTTACGTACATATACATATATATATATATAAGTGTTTGATTGAAAAAATGATTTAAATTATGCAACTTACATAAGCAGCTTCTGTCGCCTGAGAAGCCCATTCAATATTCCCATCTTCATCTTTTCTTGTGTACATCCTAAAAAAAACTTCGTCTACCGTTGGTTCACAACCCAATTCATCTCGCTGGAATATATATAAGTAAAACTACTATAAATTATGTATTTTTTAAAATGACTATATTTTCTCTAACTAACTTACCATTTCTTTTTCGTATGCCGAACGAGGTTTAGCTCCACCATAATGCACTATTTGTCCACGTCCACCACAATCTGATGCCCGATTTTGCGAGGCCCGATCGGAAATCTCCTCGAAATCCTCTGTTTGCCAATATTCCAATAACGCGTCATATTGGTCATCGTGTAAAGTTTTTGGCTTTTCTTTCTTGTGGGTACGAGTGTAGTACATTTTGCCCTTGAAAGAGTTCGACATCTTTGTATCAAAAATCTTCCTAATTTGTCGATCATTAATCGGGTTCCATCGGAAGAATCTCTGCAAGTCAATGAAAGTCGGAATTACATTAGTACTGTGAACCAAAATATATATCGGACTAAAATTAAAATACATACATTAAACTCGTTGAACCACATGTTTCTCTCCCTTTTTGGAACCTTTGTGTAAGTTGGGCTGTAGTTTTGTTAAATTCATCAATTATGCTGCCTATTTTAGCGGTCGCTTCTTTATTAAACTCTCCAAACCTGAATTTGGAAAAATATCGATTAATCAACAATTAATCCGACAAAATAGAGTGAAATTAATTAAAAAAACACGCCATACTCGCTTTCGATGGTAGGATATATGAATAACCTACTATCAACGGCAGGACCGGCATCATCGGCATTTGGCTGCATATTTGGGACTCTCGATCTTGCACGATTAGTACGCGATGCAAATGAACCATGTCCAACACTAGGAACAGTATTAGGACTAGCATCATGGTCCAACACTAGGACCAGCTAGCAGCGACACCGTACCGTACCCTCATTCAAAATGATGATGCTAGTATTGTTCCTAGTGTTGGACATGGTTCATTTTCATCGCATTCTGATCGTGCAAGATCGAGAGTCCCAAATATGCAGCCAAATGTCGATGATGCCGGTCCTGCCGTTAATAGTAGGTTATTCATATATCCTACTATTGAAAGTGAGTATGGCGTGTTTTTTTTTTTAATTAATTTTACTCTATTTTGTCGGATTAGTTGTTGATTAATCGATATTTTTCTCAAATTCTCAGGTTTGGAGAGTTTAATAAAGAAGCGACCGCTAAAATAGGCAGCATAATTGATGAATTTAACAAAACTACAGCCCCAACTTACACAAAGGTTCCAAAAAGGGAGAGAAACATGTGGTTCAACGATTTTAATGTATGTATTTTAATTTTAGTCCGATATGTATTTTGGTTCACAGTACTAATGTAATTCCGACTTTCATTGACTTGCAAAGATTCTTCCGATGGAGCCCGATTAATGATCGACAAATTAGGAAGATTTTTGATACAAAGATGTCGAACTCTTTCAAGGGCAAAATGTACTACACTCGTACCCACAGGAAAGAAAAGCCAAAAACTTTACACGATGACCAATATGCCGCGTTATTGGAATATTGGCAAACAGAGGATTTCGAGGAGATTTCCGATCGGGCCTCGCAAAACCGGGCATCAGATTGTGGTGGACGTGGACAAATAGTGCATTATGGTGGAGCTAAACCTCGTTCGGAATACGAAAAAGGAATGGTAAGTTAGTTAGATAACATATAGTCATTTTAAAAAATACATAATTTATAGTATGTTTTACTTATATATATTCCAGCGAGATGAATTGGGTCGTGAACCCACGGTAGACGAAATTTTTTTGAGGATGTAAACAAGAAAAGATGAAGATGGGAATATTGAATGGGTTTCTCAGGCAACATAAGTTGCATATGTAAGTTGCATAATTTAAATCATTTTTTCAATCAAACACTTATATATATATATATATATATATATATATATATATATGTACGTAAGTAGGCTTAACAAATTGTCTTTATATACAGAATCGATATTGGAAAACATAGCCCCTCATACAATAAATCAGGAAGGAGAAGAACCTATTACCCCGTCTCCCGATGTTCAAATGCAGGTTTGACCCTCGGGTTCTAAATCAAATTTGGTATTTTGTACCGATAGTAAATGTTACGTTGTTGTGATTTACACTTTATAGCTACTTACATGAGCTTAGTTGAGAAACACTAGTATCTTTAACTTGGTTGAGTTTGAACTCCCACAATCATTGCCGTAATTTTGGATCTATACAATAGTTTTTAGAAATGATAATTTTAATTAGATTATTGATTTCTCGAGGCCATTGACATCCTAAAGTAGAATCACTTTTTGGTTGTTCAAACGCATAAAATCAATGTTTTTTTTTCGATAAATGGTATTTTGTACCGATACTAAATGTTTTCAGGTATGGGCACAGACACAAAGTGTGTCGAAAAAGGGGACTGTGCTCGGACTGTCAGGTCGGGCGAATAGTGTACGTCCTTTGCATATCGGACGAACGCAAAACAATTACGGTGATCCACAACTTTTGCCACAGACTGTTGAAAGAGTTGCCCAAGTAGAATCTCAAATGGCAACAATGCGTGAGGAGATGCGAACAATGCAGTCAAGACACCAAGCCGAGTTGGAGCAGCATAGGATGATGTTGAACCTTGCTTTGCAAAATCGGACCGGTCAACCTTCGCAACCGGTCAAAATTTCACGGTCAACGAACCCTTCCACCATCAGATTGGCCGTCTCAACATGCACAGTATGTAAACATGTCTAATCTTACGCAACCAGGTATATATCGACACTTCCCCGATATTATTCAACCAAACACTTTCCCTATGTTTTTTAATTCTGCTGCTCTAGCTCATGAACCGCCCTCGCCGAGACATTCTCAAATGCCAAACTCGGACGACTTTTCTGAAACACCGGATATGTAGTATAATGATTTATTAGAAAAGTATTGAATGTTTGTAATATAGGATGATTATGTGTTTATAAGAATTGAATATTTTGTTATGAGTAGATGGACCTTTATGTAATTCATTGTCGGGAATTCATACAGATTAGAAATTAAAAAAAAAATCATTTTCAGGAATTAAAAAAAATGAAATATATGAATTCCCACCGAAATAATTTCGGTGGGAATAATTTTGGTGGGAATATATTTCCCACCGATTTTGAAATCGGTGGGAATATAAATTTCCACCGAATATTTCGGTGGGAATCCGATTCCGACCCGACTTTTTCCCACCGGTTTTTTCGGTCGGAATTTTATAATTCCGACCGACTTTTCCCAAAATCAGTGGGAATTTCAGTGGGAATTTTCTTTGTTTCTAGTAGTGCAGCGCACCGAGATAAATATTAAGAGTTGATGAGAGTTTTTCTTTTTAAAAAATGTTAAGTAGACAAGGGATTCATTGGAAAATTTTCAAGTAGATTATATCCAATTCCAGATGAAACAAGGGAAATGGGATTTGAAAGGAAAAATGACAAATGAGGGTATTATTGTCATTTTATACTTCATATTGTACAAATTTTTTTAGGAGAAAAGTTACTAGGATTTAGAATTTCCAAATAATTATATTTATATGTTATCACATATCACCCAAAGATGCTATCAAAAGAATTTACCACGTAGCTTCATTCTTATACTTTAAAAATTAGAAAACTTGACTAATCAATATAAAATGAAAATGGAGCTATTAATTGCATAGTACTTTTTTTTCCTTAGAATTTATATAACACCACAAAGCACAGTCCAAAGATTCCCCAATGGATTGCTATTTATTCGATATTTAGATTTTAATGGTTTAAATTTTATTGACCCCATTTCATAAGTATAGTGTTTAATTTATCTTCACTATGATTTAAAAAATAGTATTTTATTTTCTTGTAAAATTTTGTGGGATAAATTTACTTTTTCCCGTTGGAGAGCATAATTTACTCACTCGAAATAAAAAGTGGGTATAAAAATTGTTACATAAAAAGAAAAAATTTAACATTCAAGGGGGTAAACTGATCCACATAAATAATATAGAAGGTTAATTGATACACATACAATAATACAGGGGGTAAATTGCCATGCATACAATAACTCAGGAGGATAAATTGACACATATGCATCACATGGGGGCAAATAGCTGCATATATAGTAAGTATTTGACAAAATAGGCACAATTTGTACAAAATATGTCGTTTTGGATCGATATATTTAAGGACAAAATTCATATGAAGTATTAGAAAAATGTTTTTTTAGGACCGTTGTAATTTTTGAGTCCTTCGGACATTAGTAGTGTTCCCTAGATTTTTAATGTTATCTAAACTTAACGGGTGTGTAGATAATTATCGGTAAAACAAATAAGAAGTAAATTACCCATAAAAAAGGAGTGAAATACAAAAAATATCCCATATGCTTTATCTAATCAATAAAAATCCCTCAGTAATATTATTATTAGTAAAAACCCCACATGCTATTTTTTATTAGCAAAAAAATCTCTTTCAATTTTGCAATAAAAATGATAGTTACACCTTCACCTTAAAATGTGAAAACAACCATATTCACCTAAAAAAATTATTAAGATCCCCCGATTAACTTTGAAAATTACCAATAACTCCTTTGTTCACTAAAAAATTGACAACAACCTCCCTATTATCTTATGAAAGAATTTCAAAAGAGATGTTTTTACTAATGTAAAAAGAACACATGGAAATTTTTGTTAATAATAAAAATAGATGGAGTTTATTACTACTAATTAGGCAAAGGACAAGTGGTTTTTTGCATTTAGGTAATTTTTCTCAACTACCAATGAATTACTATATGATTCTCAGGAAAAAAAATATTGAATTATATGCAATTTTACCTCTTCTTCCAACTTGTAGAAAGTATTTACAAGGATCCAATCTGCTTTATCAACATTCCGAAACTGATCCGAAATCATTTGAAAAGTTGCCGGGTATGACCCGTGATGATATATAAAAGACGGCATCTCTTCAGGTTTCAGCGGCGGCAACCCTTCAATCACCACCACTTCATTTCCCGACAACGGCAGTTTCAGCTCCCCTTTATACACCTGATAATAAATAAAATCCACGGCGCATGACTGAGTGAAAAACGCCGCCGCGGATAACCCGAATCCTTTAGCCAAATCTAGAGCCCATGGGATGAACGGATCGTAAATTACACAGTCAACGGGGCAACCCGATTTATCAAGATCTTGGAGCAGTTCGGTTAATGTTTCTCGCCCGACCCGGTTAAACCGGGTCTGGTACTCCTCAAATGTTTTCGCTTGAGCCCGACCACCTTCGTCGAATCCGTCGGATATTGCCCGGATTGAAATGGATCCACCACCCGAGAACTCTTTCGCGAACAAGAATTTGGTGACTGTAAAAGTGATTTTAAGGCGTTTGTGGGTTAACCGCTTAGCGAATTGGAGCATGGGGTTTATGTGGCCTTGGTTTGGAAATGGAAGGATTAAACAATGTGCTATGTGTTCTTCATTTGATGTCTTCGTGTCCATTTTGGCTTATCGACTAACTGTGATTATAAGTTTTTTTTTTTCAGTCATTCTTGGAAGATGGATTTGTACATTTAACAACAGCTTCGTTTTGAGTTAATGGCAATTTACCTCCTATGATATTCATAATGTTCAATTTACCTCCTTGTAATTTGAAAAAGAGCATAATTTTATAAAAGTTTCACATTGTCTCCTTGATATTTTTATATGTGTTATGATAATGTGGCAATCTACCCCCCTGTGTTATAATAAATATGGCAATTTACCCTCTTGTGTTATGATAAATGAGTTACACTTTTCATGCCCCATTCTCAATGTTGACAAGTGAGTTATACTTTCCGGCTCAATGGGGTAAATTGCTTCTTCACAATTTTCACAGGGGAATAAATTGCTATTTTTCAAATGACAGAGGGATAAATTGAATAGTATGAATATCATAGGAGTAAATTGTCATTAACCTGCCTCATTTTAATTGTTTAAGGGATAATGCTCTACTGGCAACGCGCGTGCTCAAGGCCCAAAGGCTGATGAATCTCCTTATTCATTTTGATGTCACATGTATAGACATGATGATAAGTGTTTAAATTTAAATTTTAATGACAAATATTTGAATTTAGAAATTATGTAAACTCATACATAATAGGGTGAATCTATATTGTGACGCTAAAGTGGAATAAAAGATTTTTTTACTACTCAAGGGGTATTCATAAAAAGAACGCTCTAGGGTTTTTTCTTTAATTTTTTTTCTTTTGTTAATCTAGTTTACACCTACAGTATTTTGAAAGTTATAAAAGAGAAAATTACAGTAATTGTCTTCTTTTTATCTTAAACTAATCCTTACTTTTGGAAGGACAATATTTGAAAAGAATGATGCTATATGTTTGTTTTTCGTGACATAGTAGTTTGAAAAATGTACATAAAAACAATGATGTTGAATGGATAGAATAGGACATTTTATCTTTTTGCAAGTTGTCCTGAAGGTAGAGGGGTATCTTCCAACTAATGAGAGCAGTGAAAATGAGTCGATCGAGTAGATAACAATGTATTCTTTATTATTGATTTGAATTTTTTATCGAATCTGAAAATGAATTTGGAGTTGGTTTGATATTCAAATGATCCAAGTTTGAACGAACATAGATCAAGTCAATCACTAGTCGAACTCGATTAGCTTGATTTTAGCTTTTTTTTTTTTAAGGGAAGTCATTTTAACTTAATGAGTCTAGCTCAAATCAAGTTATAAGATATTAAACCGAATTTGATTTGGAGAACGGTTTGGGGGTTGTGGAACCGACAGTAGTGTCTTATGAATGATGACTTGCTTAGAACATATTTTGTTGTGGAGGTCAAAACATCGCTTGATTGTATGCATCCGTTGAGATCTCCGGGATCGGACGACTTTTCGTATCTTTTTTACCAACGATTTTGGCACATTGATGGGATGATACAACGAGATGGGTTCTTAGATTTCTTAATGAATTAATAGCCCTTGATATGTAATTTCACATAGATTGTACTGATTCATAAGTGCTCTAATCCACCATCTATGACTCAATTCCGGCCTATTAGTCTTAAGTAGTGTGGTAAGATCACATCAAAAGTTATAGTTAATCGTTTGAAGCCTCATGTGAATGCTATAATTCTGAATCTCGGTTCGCTTTTGTTCCATCCTGACTTATCGTATATAATATTCTTATCTCGTTTGAAGTGGATCATTACATGATACGTAGTCCTGTGGAACATATGTCAAACAAGCTGGATATGAGCAGCGCATATGACACAATTGAGTGGAGCTTCCTTCGAATAGTTATGCTTCGACTTGGGCTACCCGAGAGAGTTGTTGATTGTATAATGAGTTGTGTTACTACAATCACATATTTATTCGTGTTGAATGGGGGAGCCTTTGGATTTCTGACACCGAAACGGGTATTTGGCAAGAAGATCCTCTTTCGTTGTACTTATTCATTTTTTGTAATGTAGTGTAGAGTGCTCTAATTATGCATGAAGAGAGCAGAGAAAATATTGTGGGACTTCTTGTGTGTAGGGGTGCTCTCGAGGTCTCCCAACATTTTTTCTCGGATGATTCTATGCCAACGCTTGTTCAGCGGAAAGTGTTTGAAATGTGCTATAAACTTATGAAGAAGCTTTGAGGCAGCAAGTAAATTACCAGAAGTCGATCATTGTATTTAGTAAAAAATACTAGTGAAGATGTTAACGCAGCGATCCGATATTTTTTACCATTAGAAGTCATGGAAAAACATGAAAAATATTTGCAGCTTCCATCGGTGATTGGGAAATCAAAACGGGAGGCTTTTGCCGACATTCTGGATAAAGTGCGCATGAAATGTAAGTATGGAAAGGGATGTGGTTGTCTAAAGGGGGCAAAGAGATTCTTAGCAAAACGGTCATCAAAACGATCCCTTCATATGCGATGAGTTGTTTCAAACTTTTACTCATGAGATCGAGGGACTTAGGGCAAAATTTTGGTGGGATAGTATCAAGGACGATGTATTCATTGGGCTCGGTGGACATATTTTTGCAAAAGTATATAGTTTGGAGGACTCGGGTTTCAATGAAGGATTGGCATTGTAATTAAGTGAATGTTTAGGGTGAAAAATGGTTACTGAGGCCTGAGGGTAACTACCTCTCAGATTTTTTCTGCAAGAGGAGATAATCACATCGATTTGAAGGTTAGCATGCCTATCTATGAAGAAACATGACAATAAGATGTGGATTTGGTGAGGACAATGTTTGTTGGGACTTGGGTGATATGTATCATTGTCCAAGTAGGGATGCACGTACCTAGTTTGTTAGCTTGAAACAACAAAATGATTTCGCATCCTTCGAATTGAGTGTGTTGTCGCAATATGGCATGCATGGAACATGACGGTTTTTTTATAGTTATTGCGATGTCGATGCATTGGACAATGTCAAATATGTGAAGAAGTAGGAGGAGTTTCAGAAAGCCACGACAAAGGTATTATGTTATTGGACCCAACTGCTGCGGAATACGTTGGGAGGGGACTCTAGTACGGTCATTATAGCAATAGAAAGGGCCTGTTTGTCTCGCATCTGGGAAAATTATTTCCCATTTCCGAGATGCGAGACAAACAACTCAATTCATTTCCCAAACCTTCTCCTTTGGGATAATATTTCCGAGATCAACTTCCGAAAATTGGGCTGCAGCCCATTTTGACCAAGAAAAAAACCTACTTGCCTAAACTACTCTATCCCCCCCTCTAGGGGTGCACATGGTTTTTAAAACCGTACCGGACCGTCCCGTACCGTACCGAACCGTACCGAATGTTAGGATTTTTTTATCAAAACCGAAGGTCTTGGTATGGATGAAAACCGTACCGAGTATTTTGGTATGGTTTTGGTTTTAGACTTCTCATACCGTAAAAAACCGTACCGTACCGAAATTGAGAAGAAACATGAATTAACTATTCGTTTTTTTATATTTACATCTAAATTTTATAAATTTTTACTTTAAATTTATAATTCAAATATTATCTAACACTATATTGTTTATAATTTATATTATAGTCCATCATAGTTTATTGTTACTACATTGTTCGCGTTCAATTAAAAAAAGATATGTTCAAATTTAGCATAAATTAAACTTGTTATATGTTGAAAACTTAAAATGCAAAAATTCTTGACAACAAATACCAAAATGTAATTCTCTTCACATAATAAAAACAATGATCAAATAATTAACCAATTAATCTATTCAATTAGGTCGAATTATAGCGTCAAATTTGTGAACATTTTCTTTTAATTTCCAAAGCTTTATTTAATGTAAAAAAATGGTTTGTAAGATATTATAACATACATTTCTATATAATTGTCAACTATGTAATCGACTATGTAAGAAAAATTGCATGAAAAAAGTTTATTTGAAAAAATCGCAAAACCGTACCGTACCGTACCGGAATCGCCCAAAACCGAGTTTGTTGGTATGGTTCATAAAACTTTAGTTTGATTTTGATTTTTTTAAAACCGTACTAATTGGTACGGTACAAATTTTGTCAAAAAAACCGCAAAACCGTACCATGTGCACCCCTACCCCCCTCTCTCTCTCTCTCTCTCTCTCTCTCTCTCTCTCTCATTACTTAGTCAACAATATACGGCCAGAACTTTTCTGCTCCTCTCTCCTCTCTCTTCTCTCTTCTCTCTTCTCTCTTCTCTCTTCTCTCCCCTTTCATATCTTCTCGTAACCTTTCTCTCCAGACTCTGATTTAATCTGGATATTGTGTAATAACTATTAGGTTAATATTTTAAGGATATTGTGTAGTTCCTGGCATATTTAATATGTCATTTGAATGAATTTGTCGGTGAGATAAAATAATTAAAAGGATTTTATTATAATATTTTATAAAAAAATTCGAAAATATGAAAATTAATCTACTTTATTTTTTATTATTTTAGAAAGCACAAATAATTAATTATAAAATATTATTTACCACATATATTACATATAATATATACATCAATAAATTAAATTATATATAACTAACTGATGTGACATAAAGTCTTACACTATCTAACACCTAATTAACTAACTCAAACCTACCAAAAAAACCTACACCTACTTTTTTCTCAAACCACTCTCTCAAACCTACCCAAAAAACAACATTACGCAAATCGAGATTATTTCCCAAACCTCTACCACTTTCCCAAACCAATCTCCCAAAGGCCAAACAAACAGGCCCAAAGTAATTTAAGCGAATTATGGAGGAATTATGAAAAAAATCAAGGATGTTATCCCTACGTTCGAATCATTCAAAAGCTCGGCATGTTTGATGCGAAGGAAATCAAGTGGCTCATGAAGTTGCAAAGTTATCTAGTAGGGAGAAACACAATTTAGTTTATCTGACAATTATATTGTACTATATGAAATTATTTATAATGATTCTTTAAAAAAAAAAAAGTTTATGAAAGAATATGTATATCATCTTTTCTTAAAAAAACAAAAAAATAAAAATATTATTCAAACTTATTTTAATTTGTTAAAATATCAAGCTCAAACAAATTTTAACTATAAAATGTAATATATCACTTTTTTCCAATTAATAATCCATCAATTCAAAAGTTATGGATGATACATGACATAGTCAATGTTTCCAAGATCGGACCGGACATAGACCGATGGCTTTGCATATTACTAATTTGATTGGTCCAATTGGTTCGACTTAGTTTAGCCGGTAATAACTAATAACATCATAATGATGTAATGATTGAATATATTATATGGTAATAAATAACTAGAATACTTAAAATAAAAAGTCATGAATATAGGAAAGCACCAATAAAAAATAATTGGTAATTTATGCTCCTATATTTTGACATTATTTCTAATTATATTAAAATTAGAACCAAAATATGAAAAATCATAAAAAGGAAGAATACTATCTAAAGTTTAGATGTACATATCACCATATAAACAGGGTTGTCAATGGGTCGGATTTTGATCGGATCAGACTCGTTCATATCCGGGTCCATTTATATCAAATCGGATCATGTCCTTGTTAGGATTGTGCTCGGATCTAGATTTTTTGAATCCAATGGATCTTAATCGGATTTGGTCGGATATCAGATCTTTTTCGGATCCAATAAAATTTTCATTCAAAAAATTACATTAATATTTTTTTCTAAAACAAGTTGATTAACTTTACAATTTTGTTTAATTTTAACTCACATTTCAAACATCCTTTACTAATATTCATATTTTTAGATGAAAATATTGGTTTAAATAAATTTATAAACGAGTTATAAATTATTATTTTCTTAAATGACAGTGAAATATTATTAATGGTACTTACTTTTATAAAATATTATATACATATCATTTTTTTTATTTTTTATCGGATACAGATCTTTAACGGATTGGATCGACCTAAATCCATATTTGCTCCATGTGTTTTGGATTACGGATCATTATAATCGGATCAGGTCTATCGAATCTCTAATCGAACAATTATCCTAATAAATCGGACATGATTCGGATAGGATTCGGATGGATCCGGATTGAAATCCGCCCCATTGACAACCCTACTTATTAATATATAATATAGTAATAATAATTGGGCCCTTGGGCCTGGTATATGAGATAGTTTACTTACCATCCAATTAGATGCCCCAGCCCTTATACTAATAACCGTGAATTATCAAAAAAGTGAGTTGCCAGAAGGCCCAGAACAACGTTGAAGGGAATTCTTTTTTATAATTAAAATGGTAAAAGAGGGTTTTATCTTAAGAAAATGTTATTACATTAGTTTTTCTGCTAATAAAATATACACGATTAATGACTTTTTTCTTTTGCCAATTGAAAAAATCATAGAAAATGTTCCTGCATTTCCCTCAAATTCTTTATTTGCTCCTCGTCAAATCTTTAAATTTTAGATAACTGGGACTGGCTAGCTTCTCAAGTAAATAACCAACCTAGCTTGAACAATTATTACTTGATATTTGTAAAACTTTGGATTCCATAAAATACGATTTTTGTAGGACAACTCTGGACAAGAATCATCGGATTACTTGATAAAGGTACAATATCGGGAAAAAAAAATTATGGGCACCATAAGTTCCAAACTTGCCAACCTCGATACTAAAAATGGCATAAAACGATATATTATCTTTAATCGATAAATGACCTCCCGTCATTTTAATATTTTAATTGTATTTGGAAAAAAAAAATTCTATTACTTGTTTTAAACTGGCCCGGAAATGTAAAACAACATTGTAAATTGAACAACTGGCAAATAATAATTTTTAAAGTTTAATATATACATCACTAATTAAATATTAGATCTTTTTAATAAAAGAAAAGGTATTTCTTGATGATATTTTCTTGTGTAATGTTTAAAAAATCAATTTATAATGGGGAAAAATGCATCAAACCCATCCGTGTTTTGGGTCTGTGTTATTTTTTTTTTTGTTGCATAGAATTCCTTGTATTTTATCAAATATTGCACACTCTCCCTTTCACAGTTAAATATTTAGTTTGTTTAGATTAAATACTATTTTACCCTCCATATGTAATCTATTTACCTATCTTTATTAATATCACGTATTTGTAAAATACAAGGGAGTTCTATGCAAAAAAAATAACACATGGGGGATTTTGCGCAAGTTTCCTAAAATACAGGTGGGTTTGGTGCATTTTTTCCTATAAAATCTTTCAATTTAAATTGATTAAAATTGAGTTTCAATCTCATTAACCGCAAGTGAGATATACTCTCCGTCAGTTTTGATGAAAAATGGATTTTGTGCAAACTTTTATAAAATACAAGGGGAGTCCTTACAAGTGTTTGTTTAGGTCCCATGCAAAAAAAATAACACAGGGGTTTTACGCAGGTTTCCCAAAACACAAGTGGGTTTGATGTATTTTTCCCATTTATAATTTAAATACGCTTGCAAATTAATTAGCAATAGTGGTTAGAATTATTATTCACAACATAAAGACAATAGTTAATTAGTGGAAACCGAAAGTTTTCTTTTAAAAAAAAGTTATTATATCAATATCAATGAATAATAAATCTTTTGAATTACAATTAAAATATAAAGAACCAATCAACAAAAACTACTATTAAAATAGAAAAAAACACATATATTTGTGGTAATTGAACATAATATCTCTTGATTCTGAAGTCTCGGTCTCCAACGGGCTACGCCTTCATTGATCAGGTGTTTGAAAGCGATCAGGTGAAAATCTTTGCCCTGATAGTGTTTGAAAGTGACCTTAGGAATTTATTGATACAAGCATTTCTAGACGCATCGACAATAAATAAATATGGTTAACTAATGGGGAAAATGTGACAATAAATAATTGAAAAGTCCTAATTAAGATTGGATTTGATCGACAAGATCCAAATCACACTCAAAAGGACACCGAATAATAGATCCAAAAGTGAACGTAATTGAACCTTCATTCAGCGATCTCACAAAATAGGAAAAAATGCAAGATACTATAATGTGTTACATAAAACCTATATAAATAATATGTGAATTTTTTTTCACTAAACTCCTTTGTATTTTAAAAAATTCTGCATAAAACACTCAATCTCCATTAGTTACTAACACCGTTAATTTTTAATTAAATTGCCTAAATTATACCTAGATATATTAAAAGTACAAGGGGATTTTGTGCAAGCGTTCAAAAGTACAAGAGAGTTTTGCCTAAAATTTCAAATATACAAGGTAGTTTTTGGTTGAAAAAAGTATGCAAAAAACAACAAAAACCAACTAAAGTCACATATTGTTCGCGTGAAACACACGGACATTATAAAATGGAAGGAATGAGACGGATTTGGTGTATTATGCAGGGTTTTTGAAAGTACAAGGAAGTTTGGTGTAAAAAAATTCACAGGATAATTTATGCTGTTTTCGCATAACACAGGGTCGTATTTCATGTAATTTTCCCCAAAATACAGGTTCGACCTTTATGCTTGACAATTCATGTACACGTCCAGGCTCTTTTTGTCGAGGGATTTAAATTTTTATAAGTGTGAGTAATATTTTTTAGTTGTTTAAATTTATAAATAACATGTAATTTATTTTTGATAATTAAATCATACACAAGAGAGTTTGTGATTAAAAAGCAATAGAGCCGTCTTATTAAGAACGAGAATATTTCGAACTTGAAATTTAATAGAAACGAACCCAAATGTTCTTTATTCGGTTAACTTCATATCTTCAAATATATTTTCTTAATTTTTAAATTATTGAGTCGAGATCAAGTCGATTTTAAATCTATCAAACAATAGATATGGTTAAATTTTGGTTTGATATTATAATGAACCAAACAAAAGAAAATCTTTTATAGATTGTACTGGAATTGAGTCTTGAGTATTTCAGCCCTAATTAAAGTTTATTTATGCAGTAT
Organism: Penstemon davidsonii; assembly: GCA_034814905.1. Classification (NCBI taxonomy): domain Eukaryota; kingdom Viridiplantae; phylum Streptophyta; class Magnoliopsida; order Lamiales; family Plantaginaceae; genus Penstemon; species Penstemon davidsonii. The sequence continues at coordinate 28,776,348 of JAYDYQ010002533.1, read as the reverse complement.
GTCTTATTCATGAGCCCCTTTTGTAATGTTATAAGGAACTAAAAGTCTATTGCAACAATGTTATAGTTGTTCATTCAAAGCAAAAGTCACACCTAACATTCTATTTTTTTTTTTTTCAAAGGGTATTAATGCCTTGCAACAGACTCTTTCCAGAACTGTGGGGCATATTACGTGATAATATTTTCCAAAAAAATCGACTCTGGGTTTGGTACAGTGTGGAGACTACTCCCTTCATTCTAACAAATATTTTTCGTAAAACGATATAATCATAGTCTTTTTTTAGACAAATTATAGTTTATAATGTCATAAGCAAAAAGTGAGGTTATCATTTTGTCTATAAAAGTAAGAAAATCTTTTAAAAAATATATATTTTCTATGATATAGAGCCTAATAATAAATATTGCCTACTTATGGATGGAATTTTTTTTCCAGACATAGTTTGACCAAATTCATTCAACCACAAAACAAGTGTATTGTATTTGATATATGATTGATTACTCTTCGGGAAGTTACATCTAATCAACAAGTGTATTTCACTTGCTATATAGTTACTTTTGGTTCGACAAATTCAATCTGGGTAAGAATTTCTCCTTAAGGATAGCTTTGCCAAAATAATAATCAACCTATGCGACCCCAATCTATTCAGAATTGGAACATTTGTACACATTAGTACATACTTCCTCCATCTCACAAATCTTAGTCTTATTTTCTTTTTAGGATGTCACAATTCAACATTATCTTTCTTAAAATAGAATTGTTTATCACATAAATTAATGATTGACATCACTAATTCTCAACGTTGACCACTAGTTTTAAAGACATAAATGTAAAAATACTTAAAATTAAAACACTAACAATCTAGCCTCACATGCTCGGTTTGTGGAATTTCAACTAGTTCGAATTTAGAACATATATGAAAGTATTAGTGATTGTGGATAGCTTTAACTATTAGTGTGCCAAATCTTTTATTTACATCAATAAAATAAAAATAAGAATTGAATCAACAGGAAATTTTATTTTGTATCATATAATCGGGCATTTTGCAACATTGATAAAATATTTTGATATGTTTACAAATTTATACCATAATTTAAATTTTTGTTGCAATGTTCATACCATCGTAAAATATTTGGACATAAATCGATGAAATTTGCCACATACACCACATGTAGGCCGTTATCTCATATTTCAGATAAAAAATTATCACGTGATAACGTGAGGAAAACATTATCATTTTTTCTTAAAAAAACTTGATAATTTACCTCCAAAAGACGAGATAACGGTCTCATGCATTTACGTCTAATTATTTGACGGTGGTATGAACAATGCAACCAATATTTAAATTATGATACTAAATATGCATTTACGTATCCGATTGTACCAATGTTGCAAAATGTCATACTATATGGTATCAAACATGCAATTTTCCCAAAAATAACCGGTTGATTCTCGTGAGAGGAAACAGATACATTCAACTTTTTGAAAACCACATGAATTTTCCTCGTTTAGAAAATAGAGTTTGAGAAAAAACAAACAGATTCTGTTTTGTGATCTCAAAAAGAAAAGAAAAAGGAAAAAAGCAGTTACAGACCCCAAGTCCAACAGTGTTGAATGGGGCTTCCCACCATTACCCACACGAGCGGTTCTCGATTTCAATGCACACACGCACGCACACACATATACATATACATATAGAGGTGACAAAAGGATATAAACAAATGTTGGTAGTTTAAACTGAAATAAAATCTTTCTTACAAAATTGGATTTTTTTTTCTGCCTTTTAAATTACCCTTTACCAAATCCTTATTAACATCTTTCCAAGAGTTGATTTTTCCTGGTTTTTCCATTCACAATGAATCTGTTGAATAGTGTTGATACAAGAAAAGTACAGGATGGATTTCAGGAAATGACCCTTATAACCCCATGTGCCTCTCCTCAACTTGGTTTGAACTCTGTACAAGAAAGAGAAGCAAGGGGCAATATTGGAATTGGGAAGAGTACTGTCCGTACAAAGATATGTGCTAGAGGTCATTGGAGACCTCATGAAGATATTAAACTCAAAGAACTTGTTACCCATTTTGGCCCTCAGAACTGGAATCTCATTGCAGAGAAACTTGAAGGAAGATCAGGTTACTCATGTTCTTGAACATTTCTCAATTTTCTTAATTATTTAATTGTTTATTTATGAGAAAATTGCATTTTTGGTCCCAAAGGATGGATATCTCAACACTTTTGAATTTGCAACTTTTCTGGGATTAGAAATGCAAAACTGATACAATCCCACGGGATCGAAAGTGCAGACTATTCACTGAAACTAATATAAAGGATTTGGGACCACCAACACATGTTGGCTCAGTTGGTAAGGACGGGCTACTTCCCCTCAAAAGGTTGTGAGTTTGATTCCCTCTGCCGACGTGAGGGCTGTGTTGGTAGGCAATCTGTAAGTACCTTTGTAAGCGACATTTAGTCCTGAAGACATGCCCTCCCCACCCAAACTTTTTTCAACCAAAAAAAAAAGATTTGGGACCAAAAGTGTAGTTTTTAAATTACGGGATTGGGATCAAAACTGTAAAATATTTTAATGGAGTGAAAACAAAAGTGTGATTTTGTCAAGTATGAAATCGAATTTTTTGAGAATCCAGTAATATGGGATTGAAAATGCATTTTGAAATATGTAACTGTTCTATGGGATCGGAAGGAGCTAATGCCAATTTACCCCCTTAAAATGCATAAAATGTTCAATTTACTTCATTGATTTGTAAAAGAGCTTTTTACTTCCTATAAAAATCTTAAAGAATTAATTACCTTTTTTAGTCAGAGAATGTAACTCATTTGTCGAAATTAAAAATGAACATGAAAAATATTTAAGGGATAAATTGTTACATTTATCATACTACTATATTTATCATAACTCAGGGAGTAAACTGCACCTATAAAAAATTCAAGGAGACTGTAAAATTTTTATAAAATTACAAAAAGATGAAGTGTTATTTTTCAAATCACAGGAAATTTGCAGGGGTAAATTGCCATTAATTCCGACTAGAAGTACAAAATGTTTTAAATAAGTGAAACCAAGAGTGTAGTGATGTCCAATGCAGGACCAAAAGTTAAAACCATTTTAAAAGTATGTGATCAAAAAGTAATTTTGTAATAGAAGAACTAAAAATGCAACTTGCCATTTATTTACTATAAGCATTTAATTTCCATTGATTGTAGGGAAAAGTTGCAGATTGAGATGGTTCAATCAATTAGATCCAAGGATTAAAAGGAACGCGTTCAACGAGGAAGAAGAAGAAAAGCTTTTGGCCGCACACAAAATGTATGGGAACAAATGGGCTATGATTGCTCGTTTATTCCCCGGCAGAACTGATAATTCAGTCAAGAATCATTGGCATGTAATAATTGCCAGAAAAAACAGAGAACAAAACAGAGTTTACCGAAAAAGAAAGCCAGCCTCATTTTCACATGTCCAAATTACAAATGCATGCAGTGAATCAACTTTTTCTAGCAACATTAATCATGATGTTGATGAATCTGTTGTTTCCACTTGCACTCATCTTTCACTATCTCCATCTTCACTCAAGACCCCTCATTTTTTAAGCAGATTTAGTCCTGTTCATAGGCCAAATCCACTCAATTCTGATAAGGGTATAAAAGTCTTTTCTCCCTTTAATTTTTTTCTTTAATATTTTTTTTTTAATGATTAACCTTTTATTTTTTATTTGGGATGCAGGAATGGATAATAATCTGTTCTATATGGCTAATATTACTGCAAATGTGGATCATCAATCACATCATTCAGATTCAAATTCTGAAGTTTCTGTATCTGAATCAGTAGCCTGCAACAGGGCCAATCTCTACACTTGTGGGGAAAATGAGAATAAAAATTTAGAGAAGGGAAACATGAAATTCATTGATTTTCTTGGAGTTGGAGCAATTTAATTAAGTGAATTCAGAAGAATTAATATTTTATGAGTACTTCTAGTTAAAAGAGTAGTGCTAATAATGCTAGCAATTATTGCATCTATCTGTAGTATTGAGCTTTAGTACTATATGCAGAAAAAAGTGGTTTGGCAGGAAAAGAGGTCCCTTCAATCTGCATGTACAGTAAATCCATAAATGGAAGCAAATTTTAATTAGAATAATTTTTTTTTTAATTTTAAAAGTATTTTGGATTCAGGACAACTACATTGATAAGACGGACGAATCTCACGGACGAATGTGAAAAAGTTGACTCATAAGGAGAACAAAAGTGTCATTTTCTCTTATGTGTATAACTTTGAAAGCAAGGATTGATTTTGGGTTCGATACATTATGAGGACTAGACTATTTCACTAGATTAACCAATTCATTGTTGGTTTTTTTTTTCAATTCGAGGTTTGCAAGGTAAAAGGTCCTTGTTCTTTTTTCTTTCTTTCTTTTTATTTTGTTTTATACTCCTCCGTCCCATTTATTTTGCTCTCTTGATACATTTGATCAGTCAACTTAATTAAATTTATAAAAATTATAATAAAGTAATAAATAATTTAACTAATATATTTTCACTAATAAGTTGATAATATCATATGACACCATATATATTAATATTTAAAAAGTTTAATATGTAAAAAATGTGAATAATTTAACATAATAAGTCACTTAAAATGAAAAATTCGTGCCTGCCCCGGTGAATTTAATACACCGAGGTACTGGATGAATGACATATGGGCATGAAAGGACAATTTTTTTTCCTCTCATGTCCATATGTAGGTCATCCAACCACAATAGATTAAATCCACTGGGGTAGGTCTATTTGGAGGTTCCACAGGTCTCGATTTAAAAAAAAAATAGATTTGGTGGTTTCGATGAAACTTTTGGGGTGTATGTGGATGGGTTTTGGCCCGGTCTCGCGGGTTTCGCGAGACCGAGCCAAAACCCTTTCAAATGAATTTTCACCAAACCCATAAAACCATAAAAAAAACCCATTCAAAAACTCACACTCAAACTCTTCAAACCTATAAAACATTGATTTGACACCTACCACCTACATTTTCCCCCAAATCTCACTAAAAAAGACATTGATTCGACACCTACTACCTACTTTTTCCCCTAAACCCCAACATCCAAACTCAATCCAAGTGGGGTTTTAACTTATTCAAACCACAAAATCCAACAGCCAAAACCCATCCAAATGATGTCTCAAAAGTTTCATCGAAACCACCCAAACCATTTTTTTTAAATCGAGACCCACGAAACCGAGCCAAAACCCATCCAAATAGACCCTTGAGATCTCATTGGGATGAGTTTTTGTTGGGTTTTATGGTTTGAATAAGTTGAAACCCCACTTGAATTGACTTTTGATGTTGAGGTTTAGGGGAAAAAATAGGTGGTAGATATCAAATAAATATATTTTTAGTAAGATTTGGGGAAAAAGTAGGTGATAGGTGTCAAATCAATATTTTATAGATTTGAAGAATTTGAGTGTAAGTTTTTAAATAGGTTAACTCATTTAAAAGAATTTTGGCTCAATCTCGTGAAACCTGTGAGATCGAACCAAAACTCATCCACATACACCCTAAGTAACACATTTAAAATATTAAAAAGTTTGAACAGAACTAAGCAAAAGGAACAAAATTGAATGGGACAGATACTATTTTTTTTAACTGAAATTGACTAAACAATGAACCTGCCCATATTTTATGACTATTGAATTCCTGAAATTGGGGCCTGGCATGGTATAAATTGTTGACTAAAGTGTACTGGAATTTATGACTTTGTTGTTGCATAGTTTTGTCTTGTCATAGAACCGGTGTGAATTGTGCAGATAGGTTAACATATGAGACAATAAATAATTATTCCTTTTTTTTATATTATTTGTCATTTTGATAAAGAAAATTTGTTTCAATTATTTATGATTTTAGAAGTTCAATAAAAATTAATTTACTTTTTTCAGATTTATCTTCTTAAGTTAATTGTTTTAGCTCCTTATTAAGAGGAAAGAAAAAATAATTATTACTACTCAATAAGGTTATTTTAGGATTTTTATCTTCAAATAATTATTATTTAATAGATTTTTTAATTCGTAAACCAGTACCCAAAACGATAAATTATATGTAACGGAGTATTGCTATCTTACGAAGTTTTGTGGCATGTAGGTGCTTCATATATGTGGGAGTGTTATTTTCATTTGTTTGGTGGTGGGTGATTGTTTAAGTCATTGTAAGGGTTCTATTAGGCCATCTCCATCGACAAGAGGGGAGGGGGAGTCGGTGGAGAGGTCTGAAAATTCGGAGGTCTTCACCGAGGAGGGGGGAGGGGGTGGGGCGGCTGGAACGAGCCTCTTTTCCTTTTTCTTTTATTTCTGAATTTTTTTAGGGATGAAGAAGGGGAATTGAAGAAGCGGGCTTTTGTGCAATTATCCAAGGGTCATTTAGCAAATACATGAAATTTTGATATTTTAAAAAATGATATATGGTCCAAACTTTTTGTTAGGTTTAGTTTAAATATAAATTGAGCTCAATTCAATTAATAGTTGGGAACTTGAGTTCAATTTATAATTTTATAAACTCATATTTCAAGTCTTTATGAGATAATGAATATATTATTGTTTGATATACAATAATTACATCATTATATCAATATTGTAAAATTAGGAATTTCATTCAACTAAAAACAAATAACTACCAAAAAACACTAGTATTAAACAATAAAAACCCATAATAATGAATATATTGGTACTAAACTAAACACAATATGTGTTTCCATTAATTATTATCTAAGTTTTATCTTAAATACTTAAATTGAAATCGACAATTGATGCCAATGTTAAATTTTAAAGTGTAATGTAAAATTTCTTATTATTAATGCCAATATTGAATTTATTATTATTATTATTATTATTAAGAAATATGAAAATTAGAATTAATTGAAATATGAAGACTGAGTCACTGAAGATGACTATGAAAAGAGGACTGGAGAGGGAAATGAGAGTCTGATGAGAGTATGAGGAGAAGGGAAGTCTGAGGTGAAGAGGTGGAAGGGGGTCGCTGGAGATGGCCTTAACTATATACTTGTTTGGAAGTAGAAATATTGATTTATGTTCATTAATTATAAATGTGATAGAGTTTTATTTTTTTAACTAATTATTTAGTTGATTGACTATGCCATAGGTCACTTAGTCAGGACAGAGTTACGAAAAAATTTGAGTTAATCTATGGTTTGTGCATGTTTGTTGATAATTTAGAATTTCGGTGCTTTCAAATTGAAGAGTCGATTTTGTGGCATTGCGCTTAGAATATATAGCAATGATGCAATTCAATTTTTTTTGCAAAACTCCATTATCTAAGCTGGAACCTTTATCCCTTCTGCAGTGACAGATGATTATTAACACATCCACATTTGACCCTTTTGTCATAGAGTAAAATTATTATCATATCAAGACTAACATAAACAATCATTACCCTATGATTCAACAATGGTTTGTGGCTCGTGGTAGATATAGCTACACTCAATTGTGACATAGAAATATTTTATTTTTCTCGTAAAACATATGTAGAGATTTAAGTGTTCAACTATGGAGTTCTACATCAAGTCATTATGTCACAAGAACATTTATTGTTAAACCCAAACCAACAATCCTCTTTCCAATAATCCGTGTACGGAGTGTCAAATTGATATCGAAAAAAAATTGTTAGCCGAATGACATATGATTGCCAAACAATTATCGTAATGTTTTCTTGAGTATGATCTTAACAGGCTAAATATTTTAATATCTCAAGAACAAGGCTCAATTGCAATAAATCGAGCATCAAAGATTCATCAAGTCGAAGAGGACAAGACGAAGAATTTCATTGAAGGCCTAACACCTTTGAAGAGCCCAACTTTCGATCCAAGAAAGTTGCGGTTATAGGTACAATTTTTTTCATTTAATAAGAGCAAAGTTTTCAATTAAAATTATTTTGGCCCAATATTTTCAAACTAAGCCTTTAAATCATTTTTCAAAATTGGCCCAAAATATTTTGAAGCTTAAAAATCGGCCCTACACTTTTTGGAAGATAATTTGAAATCTTTCCTAATTCCCATAAATCGATTTTCGCATAAGAAATATTGGAAGTTTTTCTTATAAGGCAAAAAAATGCACTTGATATTAACTAATTCATGGAATAAAATATTACTTTTATCTTAGCTTTCTTGTGACCATATTCTCCGCGAAAGAAGAAATCTTTTTACAATAGAATTTTTTTTTTTCAAATTCCTTAGCCGCAAATCATTGTTTAAAGGAAAAAAAAAATTCAAGGGCCATTAAATATTTTGCCGTGTCATTTGTTAAAGGAAAGAAAAAATTTCAATTGTTCTTAATTGTGGCCTTATTCAATGAACTTTTTCACTTTAATAAGAAAATCGGATCACATCTTTTTAAATTGTGACATAATCATTTTCAATTAAAGAAAGATTTTTGTCTTGAAATCTTACCCTGATATGATCTGAAATTCTCACCTATAAAAAGAGCTCTTAATTATCGATTTATACACATCACATTTGTGAGAGATTAAGTTTTTCACTTGCAATATTCATACGAAAATTTATGATAATTATTTTGCGAAAATTCTCCTAAAAAAATCCAAAAAACATTGAGAAAATTTGAGTGTTAGAGGAAATTTTGTTGTGAGCTTAAATTGTAATTATCTACTAGCGAGGAGTGGTCTATTTACTTCATCATATTTGAAGAACTATATTAGTGCGATAGGAGGTGTCCTAGCAAGTACGATTGTTTAGTGCGATATGTTGTTTACATAGCAAGCACATTTTTGGTGTGATAGAACAAAGGGTTCTAGCAAGCACATGTTAGTGCGATAGGTTGAGGTCTAGCAAGCACATAGTTGGAGCGATAGGAGGTATCCTAGCAAGCTCGATAAAATCGAGAGAAAGTTGTAACTTGTAATCTCGTATGGCGAAGGTTCGTCCTGCAAGCCATTAGTGAATTTCCCAGAGGTGCTGGAAGAAAAGATTAGGCCAGTTGGTGCGAACCTCTATAAAATTGGTTGTACTCTTTCTTTATCTTTTAATTTCTCGCACTTTATTATTTTGGAACAATATACTTAAGCATATCGGAACTAATAACTAAATATTTCTAAAACAATATACTTGACTTTTCCGGAACAATAAACTTAACATTTGAACTTACTGGAACAGTGAACTTAAGTCTACTGGAACATAAAGATATTAAGTTTCGGAATATATAACTGTTAGTCTCTGGAACATTAAGTGTGAAATAATTTTACTTAAAGGCAATAATTAAGTAAAAGGAATAATTTTACTTATTTCGCACTTAATGTTTCAGAGACAAACAGTTATTTGTTTCATTAGATTTAAGTTCATTGTTCCAGTAAGTTCAAATGTTAAGTTTATTGTTCCAGAAAAGTCAAGTATATTATTCTAGAAAGATTTAGCTATTAGTTCCGATATGCTTGAGTTTATTGTTCCAAAATAATAAAGTGCGAGAAATTAAAAGAGTAAAGAAATAGTACAACCAATTTATAGAGGTTCGCACCAACTAGCCTAATCCTCTCTTGCAGCACCACTGTAAAATTCACTAATGGATTGCAAGACGAACTTTCACCACACGAGATTACTAGTTACAATTTTCTCTCGATTTTATCGAGCTTGTTAGGCCATCTCCAACCGAAGCAGGCAATAGCCCCCTCGTGCCTGCCTGCCTTACCAACAATTCAAAACATTTATTTCAACAACAACAACAATAATAATAATAATAATAAGGCATTCATAAAAATAAAAACGAGTAAACATAATTAATGAAAAACATCAACAATTATTATTAATGCACTTGGAGTGAAAAGAAAAACAACTATTACATACTAAAACAAAACATAATTTTCAAGGGAAACACCAACAAATCATGGGCCTATGGAGAGAAATCAAGGCTAAAATCAGAATCGCCTAGGTTGCTCCCCCCTTCAACCGAACCTCCGAAATTTAGCTTTTTATCTTGCGGATGATGTCCTCCTTCTTCATCCTCCAAAATTTTTTTGATAGAGGAGTCATATTCGATGTATTCATCGAGAATACCTTCATTTCAATCTCCTCATGTTTGATGGCCATTATTGCAGCATGTCTACGGTCTTGTGCATCCTAGTGGATTTTAGCGGCTCGTTCAGCATTTATAAGATTCGCTTCCGAACGCTCTCTATCTTCAGAATGACTTGTCGTAGCCTTTCCCTTTCCCTTCTTTTTTTTAGCCTCATTTGTTCCAATTGGCCTTGCATTAGGTTGTTCTGACAAGGGAGTGGGCTCAGGAGTCACAAATACATTGTCATCCTCAATTGGAAAATCGAAGGTTGGATGATAATATTGTGCGAAATCCATCCCTTCATTCGCCTTAGATGATTGCGTATGGAGTGGATCCACTCTTGATTGTGAATTTCCTGAAGAGATCACTCTATAAACGGACCAATCTTTGCAAACATTCCAAACGTGCATCAAATGAAACCCCGAACCCACTTCACGTTGGTAGAATTCCATAGCCATATGTTCCTACAATTAAAAATTTATATTATGAGCTCCAAAATTATGAGACGATAATGTTAAAAAGATTATTAAGTAAAAATAGCAACTATTAACATTTACCTCGTCAACCAAGTTGGTGCCACTGACATATCGACGGTTAGCCTCGAGCAATGCTTCGTGCCATTTGTTTATATATTTAGCTATTCCTTTCTTCCATCTACTTGAACAGGCTTCGGCACCTCTCTTCAGGACGGATATTCCCTCGGACATGAGGAATGCACACATAGCGAGTGAAATTGCTTCCCACATTATTAACTGTCGTTGGGAAAACCCTTTGGATCCCCTCCGACTTGATTGTAAGCCTTGGCTACGGCTTCATCTTCCTTTTGGGTCCAGTTTGATTTAGGAGGCATTTTTTCGAAGAGAGATGAGTGATTATGCGAGAATTGATTATGAGTGATTCATGCTCTGAGTGTAGAAATGAGTGAATAATGTTAAAGGTTCAACTTCACTTAAATAGAGAAATTTTGGTAGGTGAGATTTTTTGATAGGTGAAAAAATGCAATTGCGTAGTGCATTACAATTTCAAAAAAGTGTAGTGCACTACAATTACTATTTACCTGCAAAGAATCTTTAATAATATCTACGAATATCTCCATACCTGTAAAAGAAAATATGTGTAGTGCATTTACCTGCAAAAGAATTGAAGTGACATTACACTGATACTATTTGCAATAATTAAAGTGAAGAATCTCTGAAAAAAATCTTTAATAAAATTACCACAATAATTGAAAGATGTCACCAAAAGAGTACCTACAAAGTTAGGAAGACCACTTTTATATTTGATTCCCGTGACTTTCTCTTCTCTATAAATCTGCAAAAGAGTACCTACAAAGTTAAAAATAAGAGTTAATGGCAATTTACCCCCATGATATTTATAATGTTCCATTTACCTCCCTGTGAATTGAAAAAAAATACTTTACCCTCTTAAATTTCATAAAAGTTTCACACTGACTCCTTGATATTTTTTATAAGTAGCACTTTACCTTTTATGTAATGATACTATGAAAGTTTATCTCATGTGTTATGATAGAGAAATTTTGGTAGGTGAGATTTTTTGGTAGGTGAAAAAATACAATTGCGTAGTGAATTATAATTTCAAAAAAGTGTATCGCAGTACAATTACTATTTACCTGCAAATAATCTTTAATAATGTCTACGAATATCTCCATACCTGCAAAAGAAAATATGTGTAGTGCATTTACCTGCAAAAGAATTGAAGTGACATTACACTGATACTATTTGCAAGAATTAAAGTGAAGAATCCCGTGAACAAAATCTTTAATAATGTCTACGAATATCTCCATACCTGCAAAATGATTGAAGTGACATTACACTGATACTATTTGCAATAATTAAAGTGAAGAATCTCTGAAAAAAATCTTGAAGCATCACGTGAAAATAGTGTCCTAACAATTCAGTAGCTTATAGTGTCATATAGTGCCTCATCAGTCATAAAAATTTTATTTAATAGAAGGTGAGCCCTTTGTATTTCATAACCTTCTCGATCTAATAATTTATAAATCACTCTCTCTACATCACTAATTTCTCCATACAATGAATTCGGGAGAAGGTTCGAGTAATTACTACACAAATTTTGAACAAGATTCGAGTAGCTCCTACCCGTATTTTGAATAAGATTCGAGTAACTCCTACCCGAATTTTGAGCAAGGTTCAGGTAGTTACCCGAATTTTGAACAACATCCGAGTAACCAGTACTCAAATCCGGGAGAAAGTTCAGGCGGTAACCAAAATTTTGAACAAGGTTCGGGTTCATACTTCCCAACTTATGACGAGGGTTCCACTGAGCACTTCTTAAATAATTTCGATGATTATGCATTGTTTAACCTTAAAGAAGGAGAAAAGGTCCATCAACAGTTCCTCAAACAAATTGAAGAGTATCGGCAATTCACTCTTCAGCCTGTAGATGTGGCCCCTGTCGATGGTAGCTCTAAACCTGGACGAAAAGAAAAACCGAGGAACCGTGAAGAGAAGCACCAAGAACTCATGCGCAATTACTTTGTCGAAAGGCCTGTATATAACGACGAGGACTTCATAAGGCATTTTCGGATGAAAAAACCCTTGTTCCTCCGTTTGGTTGAAGAATGCGAGCGTGAAAATAAATATTTTCAACAAAAAAGAGACAAGGCCGGACGTTTAGGGTTCACACCCCTAGTGAAGGTGACCATCGCTTTGCGTATGTTAGCTTACGCAAGCCCCGCTAATGCTCTGGACGAACCTTACCATATAGGAGAGTCAACTGCATGTGAAACCTTGCGCCAATTTTGCAAAACCATTTTGAAAAAATACAAAAAGACATATCTTCGTTAACCGAATGTGGATGATCTTAATAGGCTTCTTGATAAAGCAGAATCTCGTGGATTCCCCGGGATGATCAGGTCATTAGATTGCATGCACTGGGAGTGGAAGAATTGTCCAACTGGATGGCAAGGGGCCTTTTCAGGAAGACTAAAAAAACCTACGATTATTCTTGAAGCAGTTGATGATGCCGATACTTGGATATGGCATGCTTTCTTTGGCGTACCCGGATCTCAAAATGACATCACTGTTCTTGGCCGAAGCCCCTTGTTTGATAGCATGATAAAAGGAACGTCCCCACAAGTTAAGTACGAGGTAAATAACAAGAATTACTTCATGACGTACTATCTCGCGGATGGCATATATCCAAAGTGGGCGACATTGATCAGGCAATTAGAAACCCGATTGACCCTAAAGATCAATTCTTCACCCAAATGCAAGAATCATATCGGAAAGATGTGGAACGAGCATTTGGGATTCTGCAGGCTCGTTTCGCGATAATTAAGATGCCTGGTAGGGGTTGGAACATAGAGGACTTGAGCGACATAATGCTGACTTGTATAGTCCTTCATAACATGATTGTGGAGGACGAACGTGATGAATACGACGATGAAGACTCTAGTGATGATGAGACCGATCCTCGTAGATCTCGTAGGGCTCGTGCAAAATATTGTGAGCAATCGAAAAAGAAAACTACTACAAATGTAGAATTATCCACAAGATCAGGCGACATCGACATGGAATCATATATGATGCGTCGTGGCAACGTTCGAAATAAAGAACTCAATAGCCAATTGAAAAAAGATTTAGTCGAACACTAGTGGGCAACACACGGGCCATTTTTAAATAATTAATTTAATTGAGATCAATTTAATTGTTGTACTCTAATAGTTAAGTTTTTATCCCACATTGATTTGAAAATAGTGTTTGAGTGGTCTTCTAATAGTATAAATATGAAGGAGAAAACATTGTATCTTTCAAAATTATGGTTAAGTTTTTTTTTTTTTAAAGAAAATATTAAACCATAATTAATAAGTGTTAAAAAGTTTTTATATATTAAATCATAATTTTCAAGTGTTAATAAGTGTTAATTTTAATCATGAGTGAAATCTACAACCAATTAATCATATAGACGTTTCAGATGTAGAAAGCTTTTTTTTTTCATGACTTGTAGAAGTTTTTTTTTCTTTTCAAATAATTAAAGTTTGCGTATGTTCAACACATATTTCATGCAATTTCTTTTCCTTCTCCCTCTCGTTTCACTTGTTGACAAATTGCAAAACAAAAAAAAAAAAAAAAAAAAAGAGTGAGGCGCGTTAATGAGCAGGCAAGCTGCCAGCAGGCAATCAACTCCCCCCAGATGCTTTGGGGGGGGGGGGGGTGGGGGGGGGGGGGGGTGGGGGGGGGGGGGGGTGGGGGGGGGGGGGGGTGGGGGGGGGGGGGGGTGGGGGGGGGGGGGGGTGGGGGGGGGGGGGGGTGGGGGGGGGGGGGGGTGGGGGGGGGGGGGGGTGGGGGGGGGGGGGGGTGGGGGGGGGGGGGGGTGGGGGGGGGGGGGGGTGGGGGGGGGGGGGGGTGGGGGGGGGGGGGGGTGGGGGGGGGGGGGGGTGGGGGGGGGGGGGGGTGGGGGGGGGGGGGGGTGGGGGGGGGGGGGGGTGGGGGGGGGGGGGGGTGGGGGGGGGGGGGGGTGGGGGGGGGGGGGGGTGGGGGGGGGGGGGGGTGGGGGGGGGGGGGGGTGGGGGGGGGGGGGGGTGGGGGGGGGGGGGGGTGGGGGGGGGGGGGGGTGGGGGGGGGGGGGGGTGGGGGGGGGGGGGGGTGGGGGGGGGGGGGGGTGGGGGGGGGGGGGGGTGGGGGGGGGGGGGGGTGGGGATTTCTTGTTATTATATAAAAATTTAGATGTCAAATTTAAATATTAATGAATTGTTAAATCTCACAATAAAATATGTGAACACTTTTGATTTGACTAGATTTATTTACCTCAAGCATATACAAGTATATATATAAGCATTTACATGAACATCTTTTTTCTAGGTCAAATTTACAAACTAAGACCGTAAAAAGATATGAATTTAATTCGCGTTGTTAGATAATAGCTTGTAAAATAACTGTGGACTAGGTTAGAGCAACTCAGACCAAACAAATTATGATATCAATAAAGTGTGTACTGATAACACAAAGAGGGAAACAAAGTATATAGGTTTGAACAGACTTAATGAATCTTGATACAAGTCACATTTATTTAATCTGTGGAGAAATTATTACTCACATCGGGTTTGGCCGAACCAAAATTAATTACAAGACAATAATACACTTACTTTGGGATTTGATGTAACTCCCAGAAGAGTGACCAATTACAAAGCAAATCCAATACACTTGTTTGGTGGTTGGATGAATTTGGCTAAGCCAGACTTGAACAAAAAAATTCCCAATTTGTGACTCGCAAACCGTAGTTAGCTCTCAACTATTTTGGAACTTCCACTTGCATATTTCCATATCATTGTGGCTAGTTTCAAAAGAAATTATTCATCATATGTTATCAAATAAGAATACGTAAAAGGAAATTCTGAATTTAAATACAAGGACAGAAAGTAAAAGACAATTATCAAAACGATCCAAACCGAGGCCTGTGTGAAACCACAGTGTCCTTAAGACAAATTCGCTCCCTCACCCTTCCGGTTTGTGCTTGAGGTTGTTCGAACGTTCGTCTCCCAGGATTCAACGGTATAAACAAATAAGCTCCGCACCAAGCTATTTGCAGCAAACTGAAACACTTTTTGAACTCTAGAAAGGAATGAGAGAAGATTGTTTTGGTGTGTAAATTAGAATGAAGAGAGCCACTATTTATAGGAACGGAGGAGGGTAAAATCGGAAAAAAAATATTAATGGAGCCATTTCAATTTCGGCTGTTACATAATTTAATTTTGTTGTTACACAATTTAAATTCAGCCTTCAATTGGCAGTTACAATTTCGGATTTATTTTTCAGATTTTTAAAAATCTTTATTCTTGATGGGCCGAAAATATATGCAAAAATGAGCCCGCCCGAAAGCCTTCAATTGGGCTGCATTCGTGTCCGCAGGTCGCGGGCTCGCACGAGTCTTGAAGGTCCGAAGCAAATTTCGATCCATGATTTGCACCCCCCCCCCTGCGCGCGCAAGGGAAGAGACTTTTTGTAGCTAAGTAGTTACACTAAAAATGTGGTCAAAACAGTCCATTAACTTAATTTTTTCCAACAATCCCCCACATGAATGAGAATTGAACAAATTCCTAACAGGATGTTCTAAGAGGATAGAGTTCAGCGGTAGACACTTGCATAGGATAGGTAGGCATTACCCTTTGAACCTTCCCTTTCGAAAGTATGTTTACTTTACTGGCTGATCAGTAGACACGATGTCCTTGAACTGTTCTGCTGTTTATGTAAACGATGATATACTCCTCACACGCATCTAACCTCGTAATGTTTCAGTTCTTACGGTTATGTCCGTTTTGGCCATGGACATCTACCTGGTTCTGCAAGAGTTTCTAAGAATTGTGCCCTATACAATTCCCTTTGAAGCGGCCCCTCTTCTCTCTCACATAGGTGATTCATTTCCTTAGAGTATGCCGAGTTACTCTTCTTACAAGAATCATTAAAAGCTTGGCTTAACCTTACTCAACCGTTATCACTGTTTTCATCATAGGAATGGACTTGAGGGAAAAACCCCCACAGTGACTTAACTAAACCTTTGCGGTTAGGTTGTCCCTTTGAACCTAGATCTTGGGATCTCCAGTCAACTAGGTTGGGTTTTCCTTCGCTAAATTTCTATTCCATGGGCTTTAGTCCCATTCCTCTTGATGACTTAGCAACTATCTCTCTTGTTAACCCTTTGGTTAGCGGATCCGCTAGATTATCCTTTGACTTTACATAGTCAATAGTAATCACTCCAGTTGAGAGTAGTTGTCTAATGGTATTATGTCTTCGGCGTATATGCCTAGACTTACCATTGTACATTTTACTCTGTGCTCTTCCAATCGCAGATTGGCTATCACAATGAATGCATACTGCTGGCACAGGTTTAGACCATTGTGGAATACCCTCTAAGAATTGGCGTAGCCACTCAGCCTCTTCACCACATTTGTCTAAAGCTATAAACTCAGACTCCATTGTGGATCTGGCTATCACAGTTTGTTTGGAGGATTTCCAAGATACAGCTGCACCACCTAAAGTGAATACATATCCACTGGTGGATTTTGAATCTTTTACATCAGATATCCAATTTGCATCACTGTATCCTTCTACAACAGCTGGATATCTCGTATAGTATAGCCCGTAGTTACGAGTATACCTTAAGTATCTCAGTAACCTCACTATGGCTTTCCAGTGGTCAGTACCAGGATTACTAGTGTATCTGCTTAGCTTACCGACTGCGTATGCTATATCTGGTCTTGTACAACTCATCAGGTACATTAGACTTCCAATAATCCTTGAGTACTCAACTTGAGAGATGCTCTCACCTTTATTCTTTGATAAAGGTTGACTTGGATCTATAGGAGTTCTAGCCTCATTAGAGTCATCCTTATTGAATTTTTCAAGGATTTTTCCAATATAACTGGATTGATTCAAAATGATGCCATCTGATTTTCTCGTGATTTTAACTCCCAGTATCACATCTGCTAGACCCATATCTTTCATTTCAAATCTAGCATTCAACATATCCTTAGTGGATTTAATCATCTTATCATTACTTCCAACGATAAGCATGTCGTCAACATAAAGACACAGAATGACATAGCCATCTTTTGTTTCTTTCACGTAAATGCATTTGTCGCATTCACTGGTTTTAAAACCTTTTCCTAGCATGACATCATCAAATTTTTGATGCCACTGCTTCGGTGCCTGTTTTAAGCCATACAATGACTTAACCAGTTTACAGACTTTCTTTTCTTGCCCTGGAGCAGAAAAACCCTCAGGTTGTTCCATGTAGATTTCTTCTTCTAAATCTCCATTCAAGAAAGCTGTTTTTACATCCATTTGATGTACTTCTAAGTTTCGCAATGCTGCGATAGCAAGTATCATCCTAATGGAAGTTATTCTCGTCACGGGAGAATACGTGTCAAAGTAATCAAGGCCTTCTCGTTGCCGATAGCCTTTTATTACCAATCTGGCCTTATATTTATCAATTGTTCCATCTGGTTTCATTTTCCTTTTAAAGATCCACTTATATCCTAGTGGTTTGCATCCTGGAGGAAGATCAACTAACTCCCAGGTATGGTTTTGCAAGATGGAATCAATTTCACTATTGATTGCCTCTTTCCACAAAGGTCCTTCAGAAGAAGTTACAGCTTCTTTGAAGGTTTGAGGTTCAGTTTCGAGCATATATGTCAGAAAATCTGGGCCAAAAGATTTTTCTGTTCTTGCTCTTTTACTTCTTCTTGGCTCAACCTCAGTTGGCTCATCCTCAGTTACCTGTTCAGACTCATGGTCTTGACTATGAGTTCTTTTAGATGATCTCTCTTCTTTTCTAATTTTCGCTGGAAATACATCTTCAAAGAAAGATGCATTTCTGGATTCCATTATCGTGTTTTTGTGAATCTCAGGATTTTTAGACTCGTGCACAAGAAACCGATAAGCATTACTGTTCTGAGCATATCCGATGAATATGCAATCAACAGTATTCGGTCCTATCCTTTCTTCCTTGGGTGTAGGTACTACCACTTTGGCAAGACACCCCCACACTCGCAAGTATTTGTAGGAAGGTGTTCTACCTTTCCACAATTCATATGGAGTTTTCTCCTGATTTTTCCGGGGTATCTTATTTAAAAGATAATTGCTAGATAGGATAGCTTCCCCCCACATGTTCTGTGGTAATCCAGAACTTATCAACAATGAATTCATCATTTCTTTCAATGTTCGATTTTTCCTTTCTGCAATTCCGTTTGATTGCGGTGAATAAGGTGCTGTTACCTCATGTATGATTCCGTGTTCAGCACAGAATTCACTAAATGGTGACACATATTCACCACCTCTATCACTTCGAAGTACTTTGATCTTTTTATCAAGTTGATTCTCAACTTCTTTTGTGAATAGAATGAATTTATCTATCGCTTCACTTTTTGCTCTTAGCAAGTATACATAGCAATATTTAGTACAATCATCAATGAAGGTAATAAAATAATTATAGCCTCCCCTTGATTGCACACATTTAAGATCACTTATGTCGCTGTGTATCAAGTCGAGTGGTTTATTATTCCTTTCAACCTTTTGAAAGACGATCTCGTTAATTTAGCTTCAATACAAGTTTCACACTTGTGCTTTTGATCAATTTGAAATTTAGGGATATGTTTCAAATTAATTAATCTACGCAGGGACTCGTAGTTAACATGTCCTAGTCTACCATGCCATAGATTAGGATACTCAAGCAAGTAAGCAGAATTATTAATTTTATTAATAATTTTAGGCCTAATAGCCATTACATTCAGTTTAAACATTCCGCCACATTCATACCCCTTTCCAACAAACATACCACTCTTAGTCAAAATAAATTTGTCAGATTCAAAAACAAGGCGGAAACCATGCTTGTTCAACAGCGTCCCGGACACCAGATTCTTGCGGATATCTGGCACATAGAGGACATCCTTCAGAGTCAGCTCCTTCCCAGAGGTCATTTTGAGAATTACATTCCCTTTGCCTTCTATAGCTGACGTAGCCGAGTTTCCCATGAACAGTTTTTCTCCATTCTGGATTGGCTCAAAAGTGGTAAACACTTCCCTGTCAGAGCACACATGCTTTGTAGCCCCTGTATCTATCCACCACTCTTTCGGATTAGAGTCAACCAAGTTCACCTCAGAAACCACAGCACATAGGTCCACATCACCACTGTCTTCAATAACATTGGTTTCATTAGGTTTCTTCTTTTTCGGTAGCCTGCAATCTGCCGATTTGTGACCCATTTTGTCACAATTGAAGCATTTCCCTTGAAACTTGGTTTTCTTGGAAATACCGCCCTTTGGCCCCATCTTGGACCCTTTGTTATTTTTCTTAAACTTTGAACTTTGACCATGCTCCACGACATTAGCCTTAGGTTCAGTAGAAGTGAGCCCTCTTTTCTCAGATTTCCTGTTGTCTTCTTCAATTCGGAGCCTCACAACGAGATCCTCCATGCTCATCTCCTTTCGCTTGTGCTTCAGGTAATTTTTGAAATCCTTCCATGCAGGGGGTAACTTTTCAATGACACAAGCCACCTGGAAGGTTTCACTGAGCTCCATCTTTTCAGCTTGAATTTCATGAAGAATCAGCTGAAATTCTTGCACTTGGGCCATAAGTGGTTTGGAGTCCACCATCTTGTAGTCCAAAAACCGACCCACAACGAATTTCTTGGTACCGGCATCTTCAGTTCTATATTTGCAGTCCAAGGCTTCCCAAAGTTCCTTTGCAGACTTTTTGTCAGAGTACACATCATAAAGCGAATCACTCAGACAATTCATAACATAGTGTCGGCAAAGGTAGTCTGACTGGTTCCATCCATCAAGAGCAATAAGGAAGGCAGTATCTTGTTCTCCTTCTTTCTTGGGTGGATCCTCGGTTAAGAACCTCGCCAGGCGCAAAGTGGTCAGATAGAACAACATCTTTTGCTGCCACCTTTTGAAATTCAACCCGTTGAACTTCTCGGGTTTTTCTGCTTGACTAATTGGTGCCACAGCAGGCATTGGGACTGGAGTTCCAGATGAGCTCCCAGTTACCACAACTTCAGTGTTATCATTGGTTGCCATTTCTGAAACCAAAACACAAATAATCACTTTCCACAAAGGAAATACAGAAATATTCAAGTGAGTATCTTAACAAGATTACAACACCAAATTTTCTGTCCCAAAACTTGTTATGTCCGAAATTTTTTTTTTTCCTTTTCTTTTTCTCTTACCCAAATTTGCAAACAATTTTATATCCCAAGATACGTATTGTATGAAATCAAAATTTTAAATTTTCTGTATGAACTTTACTTCCCAAACTTTTCTTTTGTAAACTAGTTTGAGACAATTTATAAAATGAGTTTTGATGCAAATAATATATGGGTAAGTAATTTTACGTAAATTGGTTTTGTAAACAACTTTTCCCAAAACAAATTTTCAATGACTCCCTAAAGTTTCTGTTCAAACTAAGTAAACTATTTTGGAAGTAGTACACAAAGTTTGTTGTTTATTGGAGGTCCAGTTAGTGCTAATACATATACAAAACAACTTTGCATTCACTTTACGCCTTTTGAGTAAGAATTTCCAATTCACCACCAAGATTAATTTTCCTTTGAAAATTGTTACCACTGTTTGTAGTAAAAGCAAGTTTAAGTGGCAAACTAAATTTCTATCCAAGCAGAATACCACCACTATAACTGTAAAATAATTTTGTAACCAATTATCTCAATCACATTACCCAAAATTATGTCCAAGAAAAAAAAATTCCAGAAACAGTTTTATAACTCCTTTTACGTAAACAAAGAATTTGTCTTAAGATTGTTATCAAATAAGAATACGTAAAAGGAAATTCTGAATTTAAATACAAGGACAAAAAGTAAAAGACAATTATCAAAACGATCCAAACCGAGGCCTGTGTGAAACCACAGTGTCCTTAAGACAAATTCGCTCCCTCACCCTTCCGGTTTGTGCTTGAGGTTGTTCGAACGTTCGTCTCCCAGGATTCAACGGTATAAACAAATAAGCTCCGCACCAAGCTATTTGCAGCAAACTGAAACACTTTTTGAACTCTAGAAAGGAATGAGAGATTATTGTTTTGGTGTGTAAATTAGAATGAAGAGAGCCACTATTTATAGGAACGGAGGAGGGTAAAATCGGAAAAAAAATATTAATGGAGCCATTTCAATTTCGGCTGTTACATAATTTAATTTTGTTGTTACACAATTTAAATTCAGCCTTCAATTGGCAGTTACAATTTCGGATTTATTTTTCAGATTTTTAAAAATCTTTATTCTTGATGGGCCGAAAATATATGCAAAAATGAGCCCGCCCGAAAGCCTTCAAATTGGGCTGCATTCGTGTCCGAAGCAAATTTCGATCCATGATTTGCACCCCCCCCCCCCGCGCGCGCAAGGGAAGAGACTTTTTGTAGCTAAGTAGTTACACTACTACATTGCAAAATCATATATAAACCTCAAGTTTTTCCATCTCACTTCCAATGTGGGATAAAAGCCACTTGCATTTATTTTCTCCCATTTAAAGAGTGTACTTTGAGTGTCAATTTCTCATTCACCCGAACTCCGAATTTGACATACTTTATACCGTTTTAATCTACTCAAGTAGTAGATTATAAATCCGCAAAGACCCGACACTTTTCTCAAAGTGGGTCCCACTAAAAATGTGGTCAAAACAGTCCATTAACTTAATTTTTTCCAACATCATATTCTTTAAAGATGGAGAAACACTTTTGATACGAAACTTTAGTCCAAAAAACACATTTGGTACAAAGTTTTTTGAAAAAACACATTTAATACCATGATTCACACATTTAGTTTTGCCGTCAATTTTTCGACGAAATTCAGTACGTGCCGCTCATGTGCCCGTTAAATTGACAATGGAAGGGAAAACGCACGAATTTTAAAGACCCACAATTGACGACACGCGCGTGCTGAATTCCCTTAAATTTATTTTATTCGAAAAACTTGTTATCAAAAGTGTTTTTCCTTTAAATTTAGTTTATTCGTATCAAATTCATATAAAAAAGATGGAACTGCCAAAAGAAACTTTGATTTTAATACGAATCTTATATATATCACTTCCACTAATTGGTGGAATCCATGTCTTATGCATGGGTTTAAAACTACTTTGAAGTTAGCAATGATATCATGTAACATAAACGAATTAAATTTCAAATATTAATAAAAAGTTCTTCGATTAATCATGAGGAGGTGCAAACCAATATTTGCCGACTTGAATGATAATGATGAACCATATATAATATTGTAATTAAACAAACTTTTAGATAATATATTGTCTTACTCTATCTTTTAATTTACATATATTACATTATAATAAATTGTGTAATCCGTACCAGCCAAACGGCAAGTCTCTTTAACAATAAAAACATAACACTTGATTCTTAATTTGAGCCGTTTGGAGGCACTTAATGTATGAATTTTGGGATACATATGAATGCATATGCCAAACAAAATTAAGGATAACAAAATCAAAAGATCATTAATAGTCTTATTTGCAACTGTCCATACCTTTCCGCTACGTGCAATTATGGAGATTCCTCAATTTATTTACTAAACAAAATTAAGTGGAACAAAAGCCGAAATCTTAGGCTTAAGTTAGAACTTTATTTATTACACCAGTAATTAGCACTTAATTGCTTATCTTTTCTTGCTCATCTTAACATGCCACCCAATTGAACATTTACGATAATGATAACCCTTTTCATATGATAATGCTTTTCCATCTGATTGTTCCCTAGTTTGTTCCCTAGTGTTCAATGAATATAGGCACATAGACTTTGAACGAGGCATATAGTTCAAACAATAAGAGAGAGTTTCTAATTTTTTTTTGGTTTTCCAAGGGTTTAATCTCTTTCAAGGCGTGTCAGGCACATTAAGTGAGAACCTCTCCCAACAGGGATTTGAACATAAGTTATGTGTTATGTGTCCACACATGGCACATGAAAAATCTGATTTTGAGATAAAAACTTGATAAAAAAATTTTGTTCTTCCAAATCAGGTTTTTTGAACAAAAACAAAAAAATAATCTTTTATATTGTCCCCAAATCCTAATTACAATTTTGGAACAAAAAATTTGCTTTTTCTTAATTATGATTTTGGAACAAAAATTTAAAAGAAATACCCTGACATCCTAATTGGGATTTTGGAATAATATTTTTTCTTATAAAAAAATTATTCTCCTTCTAATCGCGATTTTGGGCCAATTTCTTGCTCTTCCTATTGGATCAAATATTCTTAAAAATAATTATTTTTTTTTGTGCAAATAATTGCGATTTAGGAAAAAAAAAATTTAAAAAGAAAAATTATCATCTTCCTAATCGCGATTATGGGGAAAAGAAACTATAAAAAGTAATCAGATTTTTATAAAAGTAGAATCTTGTTTCAATGGGAGGCCTCCTAAAAATTTTAATTTTATAGCAGTAAAAAAATTTAAGTTAAATTATTCCAAAATTGCGATTAGAAAAAACAAGAAAAAAATTATATCAAGTTTTTGTCCCAAAATTGAGATTAGAAAAAAACAAAACAAAAATAAATACTAAGTTTTTGACCCAAAATCGCAATTGGAGTCCTTCTTAAAAGCCAAAATCATTTTGCATGGGTCATGTGCGCGACACATGACCCATATTAAATATTTTTCCTTTTTTCTTAAATCCTGGTAAAAAAAAATTCAACTAGAATGCATAAGCCCGAGAGTGAAGGTCACTCTCTCACTTGGACCGAAAAATCTTAATTTTGCTTTAGTTTTGGGACCTATGGGTTAAACTTGTCAGCTTGAAAACTTATTTGTTAAATTGCCAATGACCATGAGTTATAAGACCAGTTTTGCATTTTTTCCTTCATAAGCGTGGGAGTGGAGCTCACTCTCTTAATTGGACCAAAAATGTCCCAAATTTACTTTAGTTTTATGACCTATAATGTGAAATTGACAGCCCAAAAACTTATATAAAGCAAATTTGCTAGCGACCATATGCTATGAGATCACTTTTGCCTTTTTTCCTATTTAATACTTATACATTGTTAACTGTGATTGTGAGAGGATAGTTAGAAAAAAAAATTATATTTTTATGAGAGGCATTTCCATGTTAGAATGGACGCAAAATAAGGACTCAAGGTAGAGATGTCAATGTATCGAATTCGGGTTGGATCAGCTCAGTCGATTTTGTATCCATTTATGTATGGTTGGATTTAAGTTTGATATGGATCTTACTCGATTTCAGAAGAATCTTAGATATTTTTCAATTCAATAAAATCTCAACCTTTTAGAATTTTCACCAATTAGTTATCTTTCCCACAATAGTGTTTTTACATTACATAATCATTTAACATTATTTTGTTTCTTTAAGAGCTAAGAATTTATGGTTATAATAGTCCAATACGTGGACTTATTTTTTGACAGTTGATTATTATATATTGATATTGAAAATAAATGAGAAATCTCTCTCTATAAGGTTTTACCCATCTTGAATTTCTTTTCTTGTTTTTCAAATTTATATATTATTGATGAGAAGTTGTCCTGCAATTGATATTGCCCCATCTCGGTTGGTATGAGAGTCGCATTCGTTTTCTTTAGCGATTTAATCAGTTTTCATGGCTAATGGTAAGGTTTGTCTTCAACATGGGTAAATTCCGATAGAGGAAGCCCAACAACCGCAGTAAAAAATAATATGAACCGAGGAACAATATGCATATGGATTTAACAGTGTGAATACAATAGAAAAAACACACAGAAACAATGACCACATCCACATGTACAGAAGAATTGTATGGACAATACCAATTAAAATTAAAAGAGTTAAAAAAACCATGCAAAATTTGTTACTCTTAATTAATATACTAATGTAGACAAAACATCCCGTCAACTTAAGATTGGTTACAATTGTCGGTGCTGAAAGCCAAGTTAAGAATCTTTTTATCGAATTCCGGACATAATTTAACTTTCTTCAGACAATCCCACCTGTTAATTTATTTCTCATACAAATATATAGGACAACTTGTACAACCCTTTTCGATAGGAAAAAGTGCATAAATTGTATAGAGTATATCATATACCTAATTTTATTTGAACATTTTTGTTTAGAGGCTAATATGGTAATTACAATATTGTTTTTATTATTTATGTGAGAAGTAAATACTCCCTTAATTTTTTTTATTTGTCGTTTTAGAAAATTGCATATTTTTTAAGCAAAAACCCTAAAATACTTTTTTAATCAAATAATCATAATATTAATTAGCATTAATTACAAGCATTAACAAAAAAAATAAAAAAAATAAAAAAATAACTTTACATTGAACTCCTAAAATGATAAATAAAAATAAATAAATTATTTTTGTACGGAGTAGAAAATTATTTCATTTTCGTGGACTATACTTTTGGCAGTACGGAGCCGCTACCAGTTACAATATTAAATAAGAATTAATCCTGTTGGCTCTAAACTCTAAAGTATCTTTTTTGGCATGAAAAGTATGCACCTGGACTTCATTTATTAATTAATGATAAAAAAAGATTTCATAAATTAACTAAATTAGGCTGATGCTTCCAGAGAAAAGTACAAGTACTAGGCCGTAATATATGCACTATCTCATTACTTTAGTATGTCTCAAAAAGCTGTAATTTAATTATGCATAATTGTACCTTAAATTTTACACGTTTCATGTACTATAGATATCAAATGCTTTTGGATCGAATTTACTGCAACGATGTTCTGCTTTTCAAGACCCATTTATTTAGGTTTTTAGAGAGCTAGTGTTTTGAGAGATTTAAGGAGCTTTTGAGATATTCTTAATTTTTATGCATTAAAGAATAATTATTTGTTTTCTAATATATTACGAATTTAAAAAAAATCATTTAGTTCTCCTAGAGATTAAAATCATTTTTATTCAATGTTTAATATTGAGCATATATGGTTTTTTTTCCTACTGGAGACACCACATTGGGGAGGACCTATACCCTTTGCACTCTTCGGGTCTCAGCTGTAAATACACAATCTAGTAGATAAAAAAATATATGATTGTTTCTTAGTTATTAAGAATTGACATAATGCTTATTTCGCTTTTAAACTCGTATATTTTAAATGGACCGTAATTATGAACTTTCAGGAATTGCAATACCTTATCGTAAAACTATTATTGGGAAATTCGATCTACAGAAAACAAGCAAGAATGAGCTAGAGAAGACAAAAGAGAGAAAATAATACATAGAGAAATTTCATATGAAGATATTATTATGCTTAATTTACTTTCAAATTCTAAAAGGACAAAGCTTCCAGAAGCAAGTGCCTTTGCAACGAATTCATGATTGTCTTGGAACCTGAAAATTTTTTAGTTACAACAAAATTAGCTAACAAATTTAATATTCTAGAATTTATTAATTCAACCAACTTAAAAAAAAATACGGAGTAGTACTATATTTAAACACTAAATATGGGCATTATCAAATCACAAACTAGCAGTGAAAGCGTCGTGGAAATTCAACCATCACAACTTTGTATCGATTTGAATGAATGGTTATTCAAGGAATAATGAAAGCTATGTTTATGTTGTTCTGAATGATTTTCAAAATGACAATGAGTCATGATGAATATTTCCGACATGCTCTATGATTTTTGGAACTATAGGTTAGTTGCAAAAAGATCAATGTCTTGTGTAGAGAGCGTAAAATATCTATATGATTTATGAGTAATTTTGGAAAACCTAAGCGACTTTGACAATATAGTATGAGAGAATTATAATTTTTATACCATACTCTACATAGTGTCAAATTTTCAGAAAAAAATATTTTTGATACAACATTTTTTATGGCTCTTAACATATTTAATTTTGTAGTCAAATTTATTCCATTAAATCATCATGAAGCTCTAACAATTCTTTACATGTTAAATTTAGGAATAGTTGTAGTTCTAGGTTGTCAAGAGTGCATATGCGAACTCTTAAAGAGTCGAACATAATTTAGTAGTTCAAAAATTTGACGACAAATTAAATTTGCCAAGGGTCGTCAAATTATAGTTTCAAATAGATATTTTTTAAAAGGTTTGATACAAATGTGTGAGTAGGGCAATCCTTTATAGCCAATGATTGCCACTACACTACAATGAATTATTTAGTGTAATCGCTGCACCACGTCATCAAGTACACGTAATGCAATTACCAATATATTTTTCACATGTGGAGTGAGAATCTTTGGGCCATGTTCTCCAAAAAAAAAAAGATTTAAAAATGCATTCACATTGCACAGAACATGGATGATACTGCACCACATGTACTCGATGATGTGGTGCAGTGGTTGTACTAAATAATTTCTCGTAGCCTAATGACAATCATTGACAAAGCTAAAGTCTTAAGACCAAGAGGTATTGAGTTCAACTCTCACTAGTGTGAATATTTGATCTAGTTTATTACTACTATTTAATTTTTTTTATTATTTGTAAATATTTATATTTTGAACAGTTATTGAAATTATTCTATGTATAATATTAAAGGAACTTTCCGGCACACTTCCGGAAAAAGGCACCGAATGATGACGACAATGATGGGATTCAGTGCAAAATAGCAGTAGAAGAATTATTAAAATATTAATTGAGTGACGTCATATGTCTCAATTTCCCAAAGCCAGTTACATGAGTTTTGATACAAGTATTTTATTAATTGAAAAATAAAATTACTCTTTTACCAGGAAATAGCTTTCTCCATGCTGCAGGCTCTGCACCAAAAACCCATATTCATTCACCTGAACCGGTACACCCGACGAATGAAATAACACAAAATCTCCAGTTCCAAACATCGCTTTCATGTCCAACGGCCCCCTCCCCACTTCTGTTGCTACCCCATTGATAAACACTGTAATCAACCCTGGACATTTTGCATGCATATTTATTTATTTTGAGAATTAAATCAACAATTTTTCCAACATATATATTGCAAATTAGTATATCATTACATCAGAATATTAATTGATTATACTGGAAAATCATAACGAATAAATAACTTGATAAAGTTAACATTTACATTAAATTGGAACTTAATAAGACCTTAAAGTATTGGAACCACAATTTTGTCACCTCGTTAAATAATTACTTATATATTGGTAAAAAACCAATCCCTATGTGTTTTAGAGATGGAAATTTGCTGACACGAATGATCAATCCATAAAAATAAACGCACTTAATTTGATGAATTATAGATAAAAATATTCTTCAAAATAATTATATTCTAAAATATGTAAAGATTGTGAAAATGAAAAGATTAAAAACTAAAATTTTGCGATCTATTCCATTTCATGTAAAGATTGTAATTTTGAGAAAATTTTAAAAAATATTCTTAAACATTTGAAAAAATTGTAATCAAAAGAAACACGTTGAGGTTGAAATTATACTATATTTTTGTTTCAATTCCATGTTTTTGATGGTAAATTTTATTTTTTTTTATCCATAACTAAAATATAACATAATAAAAATTGCCAAACATGTCACTAAGTTTAGGGTTTCTAAGTAGTAAGAAATATGAAGTAACTCAAGTGATGGAGAAGATATATTAAAAAAAAAAAGGCTTCAATATATATAAAACAGGAAGAATTGTTTTTGATCTTTAAAATTGAAAAAATTCACAACAACAATTAGTTATTTACCAGATTGGTAGTGCAAGCTTGAAGCATCAGACGTGCCAAAATACGAGTTCCCGTCAAGTTCCTGAAGCCCGGCTCCATGGCCCGAAAACGAGTAATTAAATTCACCATCATTTCCACCAGATGAAGAAGAAGAGCCCGCGTTCAACGAATACGACAACGAACCAGGCGGGAACCCACCACCACCCATACTACTTTCATACTGACTTCCGCCACCGTCCCTCGGCTGTTCCCCGCCACTGAGACTCGCCTGAATTTGGCGCTGCCGGCGGCGCGAACGTGAACGGCGGTTCTGGAACCAGTAAAAGACGTTGGCATCGCCTACGGAGCCGAACTTTTCGAGAAGCTTCCGAATTCGGACGGTTTCGTCCTTGGGTGGGTTAACCATACCACTGTTGAATATGGATTCCAGGATCAGGATTTGTTCGGGTTTCGGAGTCCAACGTGACCGGACCGGTTCGGTTCTTTGGTCGGCTTCTAAGCCGTGGCTTTGCCTCGAGCCGCCGCTGTCATGTGCTTGATCATTCATTCTCTAATATGATAGGGAGAAAAATAATGAAATGAAAGAATTGAGGGGAAGAAGGTAAGGACTATGAAGAGAATATCAAATCAATTTTTACTACTAAATAGTGTGAGTATTTAAAGGCCAGTGGAAGAATGTATGAAACGAAATGACTTATTTGCCCATTTAGTGGTCAGCAAAATAGTTGTACTTTTGGTCTTACCTTTTTTTTTTTTTTTTTTTTCAAGGGTTTAATTCCTTCGAGGCGGGTTGGGCACATTAAGTGGGTACCTCTCCCAACAGGGATTCGAACCTGAGTCCGCTACTTTGTAGTGACTAGTCCCTTCCACTAGACCAATCACCTGTTGGTTTGGTCTTACCGGATCAGGCCAACGCGATATGGTTGATCCAATACTTTATAAAATTACACTTTTGATTCTAATTTGTTATAATATTTTGTAATTTTGATCCAACACTTTATTTGTATTTTTCATCACAATTTTATACAAGTATAACATTTAGCATACATAGTTTCACTGAATAATTAATATATGTTTAAGACTTGTTGTTTCATAAAATTGTCTTAAATTTTGAATTTCGAGTAGAATAGAAATTAAAATCAAGTCAAGCTACTCGATACTGACTTGAGCTTGTTAGATAAATGTTTGTGTTAGCTCCATCGATTTATATGATACATAAACAAGCTTGGACAAAAAAAAATTGTGACTTTTGACAAAAATTGCAGAGTATCAAGTTACTCGATAGGTCGACTCGAATTCGTTCAATAAAAGTTTGTTTGTGTTCAATTCATTTAACAATCAAACTTAACAAAAAACACGACTTCAAATTCAATACAAAATTTAAATCAACTTGACAAAAAATACTATAATTACAACAGTGCCGTGGATGAGAAAAATACAATTTTCTAGGAATATATCATTTTTCTTACCAAATTGGATCCGAAAAGGTAAGCTGGTGCAATCTTCAAAGTAATCTGATCTGGACAGCTTAAAGGCTTTAAACTAATTAAGTAATTAAAGAAGTTAAATACTCCTGAGTAATTTGATCTGGACAGCTTAAAGGCTTTAAACTAAGTAATTAAATAAGTTAATTAACTGTCGAAGTACATATGGGTGCTACATACGAGGTTCATATTCCCAGGAAATTTGCCTTAATTTTGTCTGACATAAAAAACTCAAATTAATCAAAATTTTACTTATTCTATGCATCTCGTTTGGTACGTTTGGGTGGGGTGGGGGTGAAGCCGCAAAGATTGAAGTCTTACTGTATAAGTACCTTAAAACAATTTCCCCACCTCAAAATTAACATATTCCGCATTTAAATTTCCTTTTTCCTTTTTGTCGAAGGACATTATAAATGTAAATTCATTAATAATCAACATCGTCGTTTTAAAATTCAGTAAGTACCGCCCTCAAATTATTTTTCTTTTCTATTTCTACAAATAAATGAAGCTTCTCAGGTGATAATTATTTTCATTAGAGAAACTTCAATTTCCATTATTTTTTTAGTAACGATGGAATTTTTTCTTTAATAGGTGAAGATCGCATAGGCTAACAAATGGATGGAAAGGTGCAACAATATATTTTTTCAAAGATGTCTCGAACATTAATATTCAATTCTAAGTGTATACGTTATACATGTGTTGTAGTCAAGGGGAGATGGAGAGAGGGGCTTAGGGGGTTCTCAATTTTTTTTTTAATATATATATATATATATAATAGTGTTATAGGATTTTTTTTTTTTTTAAAAAAAAAGTAACTCTACACAAGCATCAATGAAAGTTCAAATTTTCTCCTAACTCCCAACATCTCCAAATTCAAATCTTCAATCCAAACGACTCTTTTTTTTTAGCTATCGATCCTTCCTAATCAACTTGAAAACTTATGGATGTTCAATCAAGTGATGATTTTTCTAGTTTGAAAGAATTTTGTGATCTTGCTAAGAAGATGGCTGCAACTAAAAGGCATGTCGCATTCTCGTTGGTTTACAAACTTGTGACATTGACGCTTATTTTATCGTTACAACCGCATCAGTGGAGGGAGCTTTTTCGGCTATGAAATATAGTAAAGAATCGACTTCGTAAACGAATGGACGATCAATGGCTAAATGATAGTATAATTGTCTTTATAGAGAGAGACATATTTAGTATTACGATGCTATCATAGTATCAAGGACCGATTTCAAGAAATGAGAAATCGTCATGGTCAATTATTAATGTAAATAGGTAGATATTTTGGGAGTATAACGGGGGAATCATATGTAATTAAAGTATCTCAATAAGATTATTTTTGTCAAACTCAACCTCCCCATTTTTATATTGTGTCATTATCTTCTCGTGAATAATATAAGCTTTAAATTTGACTGTTTAATTGAATTGTTTTTTTTTTTTTGTTGGTACTATTTTAACTCCCGGCCAAAAATCCTGAATTCACCCCTTCTAGTAGTATCTAAATTTTTCTATCTATCTATTATTGATCTACAAGAAGCTAGCTAGACTTCTTCCTGTAGAAGTAAGTGCAATAATTTTGTTGGACTTTTCGCGACAAGTCCTCATTTACCCTAAAACCAATTGATTATATAAATTCTCAAGTATTAGAAAATGCAAGACAAAGGGCAAAATAGTAATATGGTAATTGACCTGATGTGAAAGAAAGGTATAAAGAGGAGAGGAACTAGTTCTAGGGTTTCGGCGTGACAAGTTGCATGTGAAGAAATGCATGGAGATTTGGGGAAAACAAAAAAGAAAACATTAAAAAATAGAGGAACAATCCAAAGGATCTGCGCAAATACTTTTAATTCTTCTGACGTTAGGCGGACATAACTCACAGTTTCACACTCTCTAACATCTCATTTTAAATATTAAACCAAAGGAGAGTAGAGGGTCACAAAGGTTGGCTTAAAAATCGAACACTTTTCTCCACCAACAAAAAATAAATATTTAAATTAAACATTGTAACAAGTACTCCCAAAAACAATACATTAACATGAACCGACTTCCTTCGTCCTTAGACGCGGTTTCTTGTCTCTGTTTGCTTCTTATGCCTTAATTCTAAGGATAAACATTTAAAAATGAATTTCTTTCTTAAGATTAATTAATTAAATTAAGTTTCTTGGGGTGAGAGTTGCAGTATGTTTATTTTGGTTTTGTGCTTATAAAGTGCGTGGTTTGATTAGAATTTGATTTGAATTCATGTGAAGCACGTTACATAAAGTTTTAGAATCAAATTAATAGTGCTAATGACTAGGAGGAAAATGTCCTAGAGAGTATGAGGGAGGAAGGGAAAAAAACAACCAAACTCTAATGATTAGGGGGGAGGAGAAGGCAAATAAGATAGAGAGACCTTGGAGGGGCAGGGGGAGGAGGAGAGGGAACTTCCCCAACCCAAACCCTCTCCCTCACATGTTTTTTTTTTTTTTTTTATGTTTTATTTGGTACTTTTTTTAAAAAGAAAATCCTAAAATTTGTGTATTATTTGGAGATAATTATTTTTAATTATAAAAGTATAACTTTTATTTAATGTAATTAATATTATTATTTTAATATTGACTTGTTTTAATAATTTTGGGGTTGTATTTATCACCCAAAAATAATTATTTTTAAAAAACTTCCTATAATTTGTGTATTGTTTCAAAATAATTATATTTGTCATGTATATAATTTATTTTGGTCAATCTATTCTTTTGTTTTAATTTTTATTTGTGAAAAACATATCAATTAGTTTCGTTATACTAGTAGTTTAAAAAGAATACTTGCATGAGGTGAGGACTGAAATTCGCGAAAAACGTTGTCGAGCTCGTTTATTTGGAGATTCATCTGGAGGTTCGACCAATCTAGACGGTGGTGGTAGCAGTATCAACGACAACAACAACGGTGACATCGAATATGGCGGAGATGATGAATTTCCTTATATGGGTTAATTTAATATTTAATGTAATCTTTTCTTTTCTATGTTCCCTGATGTATTTTTTATTTTAAATTAATTTCAATTTTAAATAATAATAATAATAATAATAATAATAATAATAAGTAGTGAGAGTGGGAAATAATAAAATTTGTAATTAAATGAGTTTGATAGAATGAGTCATCAGAGATGACTAAAACACTAGGGGGAGGGCGAGAGCGAGAGGGAGAGGGAGAGGGTATTCCCCCTCCGAGTCATTAGAGATGGCCTAAGTTTTGCTAGTAACATGATTTTAAGTTACAAAGTAAAAGTTGTCATCTTTGCATATAATTAGTGACCAGTGACAACATCCAAGGTGGTTGGGCCAAGTGGTAGTGACTTGCGGTCCCCAGAGGCGAAACTCAAGTTCGAATCCTATTGGAGACACCACACTGGGGAGGACCTATACCCCTTGCACTCTTCGGTCCGAGCTGTAAATACACAGTCTAGTAGATAAAAAAAAAGTGACTAGTGACAACAATTTTAGTGTTGTCATAATAATAATTGTGACAACTACAATAGTGATAACTTTTATTTAAATTGTCACTAATAGCTTTTAGTGACAAGTGTATGATAATTTAAATCGCACTATTGATTATTAGTGACACCCCTTTATTGACAACCTAGTGATAATAAATATTGTCGTAATGATTTAGTGACAATATTTTGGTTGTTACTTTTCGGATATCACTAAATGTCAATTGTGACAACATTTTGATAATAATTGTCACAAATCTGTTTATAAGAATCATTTCAGTAAAAATATTTAAGTTATTATTGTCACTTAATATATAATAGAAAAGTGCACCTACGTTGTATGTGTCTATTTAATTTCAGATGTACTTTGTTGTAAATCAGAGAAAGATTTACTTCATTATGTCATAAAATTGCACATATTAATGACTGATATTCAATTTATTAACTTCATCATGGGTATTTGACTATTTTCATCGATTTCTTTAATTTTTTTCGGTTTAAACCATTTTTCTATTGGTTTGACCTTGTTTTTGTTGGTTGAACTTTTTTCATTTTATTGATTTCACTCGTTTTTACCTGTTTAACCGATTTTCACTAATTTCACATGTTTTTCATCAATTTCACATGTTGTCACCGACTTAAGCATTTTTCACCGATTTTATCCGTTTTCACCTATTTCATCATTTTTTCTGTGATTTAACCGTTTCACCGATGTCATCCATTTTTTCACAAACTTCACCCGAATTTTCATCGATTTCACATGTATTTACCGAATTTTCAACTCAAATACTTATACATCTTCAATTACTTTTAAGTATCTCAAATTATTTCTCTTACCTTGTCATTTGAAAGACATTTCTTTACCGACCTAAGCCATTTCACTTATTATATTTATTAGGTTAATTCGACTTTCATTGATTTTGATTGATTTTATATTTTTCTTACTGATTTATCCGTTATTTGATCAATTATATTGTTTTTCCTATTTTTCCTCGATGTCTTCTGTATTCTTCCGTCCAAACAAAAAAAAATCTACTAGTTGATTTCACACTGATTTTGCTAGTTAAACTTTTTTTTTCTTTTTACTGATTTTACTTGTTTTTATCAGTTTAACTTACATTTCACTGATTTTACATTTTTTTTTATCAATTTCACTTGAATTTTCATTGATTTCACTGATTTTAACTGATTTAACCCATTTACATATATTTCACCCTTTTTCACTGATTTCGCCGATTTGTTTCCCATTTTTTCACGACTGTCACCCGTAATTTCATCGATTTTTCATATATTTATCAATTTTACCGGCACCTTTTATTGTCGATTTCACCCATTTTTCCACCTACTTCACTAGTGTTCATAAATTTCATTCGGATCGATTTCACATGTTTTCATCAATTTCATAAAATTTATTTTATCGGTTTCACCAATTTTCATTGATATTCACCTTTTTTTTTTTCACTTATTTCACACGCTTTTCGCGAAAAGATTTCCATGAAGGATATTCTTTATATTTTGTTTCACAGGTCAAAGAATGATTACTTAGTTGGCTAAGTCATAAGCATTTTTGTTCATTCATAGGTAAGATGCGATTCTACTTTAACCTTTATTTTTTGTGTGTCGCCTTTATGATATTTAAGAAAATTTGATTTTTTTAGGAGTGACATATTATACTAAATCTTTAAATGAAAAAAACAATATTTTTACTTAACAACATATTGATATATCATAATAATTTTACATATAAATTTTAGCGACTATTAAAAATAATAGTGTTTTTAATTTTTTGTGTTATAGGATAATAAGAATGAAATTGTAAAAGTGATGTTAGAGTTAATTTCTAAATTTTTTGGAGTTAATGTAGGAAATAACTATAATAAGACTTCATGTCTAATTATATCTTGTTGAATATGCTTTTATTTTTTTTCCATATTCAATTTTCGGAAAGGTAATTATAATTTTCATGTTATGGTGTTTGGTTAGGAGAAAAGGAAGTTACAAATTTTCTTAAAATATTTTCCTACCAATTTTTTGATGATAAAATTTAGGGTAATTTACACTTAGACCCCCCTAAGGTTTAGTTATATTACAAGGAACCCCCTGTAGTTTTAAAAATTACAAGGACACCCCTTACATGGTGTTTTTTTAAACATTTTTACAAGTTGTAGGGGGTGTCTTTGGAAGACTTGTTAAACCACAGGGGGTGTCCTTGTAATTTCTTAAACTACAAGGGATTCCTTGTAATAGGATTAAACCTCAGGGGGCTGAGTGTAAATCACCCTAAAATTTAAGGATAATTCATGTCTAATTATATTTTATTAATATACTTTACACTTGAATAAGAGCATTTTTGTTTTCACAAAAAGAGAAGGAAAAAATTGAAATTAGTCACACTTTTAGTATTAGTATAGATAGATAGATGAAAAGTGAGAAGTTTAGCATTATAACTTAATATCATGTCACAAAAATTCAATTTTATTGTATCACTATTTGCGCAAGGTAGATTTAAGAGAATGCACTTCCAAAGGAAAATTTTCAAATTCTAAGAGAAAAGTTTAGAGTTATTCCTAAAACATTTAAAAGTATTAAAGTTAATACATTTCTCATAGATTAATAAACACTACATACATGAATCCCAAAGCAAGTACACTGGATCTGAAGCTAAAACAATACCAAATAACAAATTAAGTCATATCGCGCGTTTTTATTTGATCATGTCATGAATTTTTAATTCATGAATTATGTTAGTGCTATATTCTATTTATAGTTAAGTGATGCTTATAATTAGTCCGTTTATACTAGGAATTATATTATAAATTCAAACTTTCACCTACTTTATATATTTGGTATGATGCTTTCTGAAAAAATATATCTAATACTATAATTTCACCCCCTTTATCACATTTTTTTCCTCCGTCAAGTTTTTGGACAAATACAACCGTTAAGCCACCAAAATTGCACTCTTATGTGCCCTATATCATACCTGAATATCTATATATATATATATATATATATATATATATATATATATATATTAAAAGAAACAACAGTTTCTGCTTTAATATTGGGTATGTTTAATTTCATGAATGCATAAAATTAATTAATCAATAATTACCTTCATTTATACAAGATATTACAAATTCATACATTTTTAAATATTGAATCTAATGGCAAAATTAAGAAATTAAAGCGACCCAAATAAATAACCATAGCCAATATATATAAGCTATTATTCACAAACTTTAATTTCATTGAAATTATTAGATTCTCGTCTCCCACAAAATTTAATTCTTGGTTCTTTCTTCAGCATTACATTCGGGAAAAAAATATGTCGGCCCTTTTTTTTTTTGTGGTGTCAATATCCAAACCTAGGAATAAGGCACACGTTATAATGTCTAACACATGACATGTATTGCAAAGTCCAAAAGTAGTATAGACATGTAAATTAAATGTACCCTAAAGGCTGAACCCAAATGTTTGGTCGGTGTCATTTTAAAAATTCTACTAATTAATTAGTTTCAGTATATTAATAGTAATTTCTTTTCTTCTTGGGAGGGTTGGCCGCTTTCCACTTTTGTCAACTTTATAAGGTTTTATAGGAATGTTGGTCTTTAGCCAGAAATGGAAACTTTATTTAATTATTTCGACCTTCAATTAATTGGTGAAACAAATCGTGGAATCTACCCAACTCTCCACTTTCACTCGTCCATAATTTATTTATTTTTTCCACTAATCGGAGATTAATTATTACTAATCAATAACCAATTGCTTTTTCTTGTAAGCTTTGCAATATTCTGTCCTAAACCGTTGATAATTTCTTTTAAGAACGGATCAACGATGTATTATGATTAAACCTTTACAAATCAAAGTAATTCCATAAGTTGGTCTCCATACATTTTTGTAAGTTTTAACAAGTGAGCTCAAATATATATAAATAATAATTCCAATGTCAAATTAAATGTCTATACTCAAGGACATTTATAATTTTTTCTAAGTTTGTGCTGAGTTCTGAATAAACTTGTGAATAAATTTAGTACATAACCAAATTCATAACTAGTTTTTATAGAATGACGAGTGGAGTCGAGTAATTTGGTTTTATTTTTGTCCAACTCATTTTGTTAAACTGATGGTAAAACAATTTAAATGTTATATACAAGAAAAGAAAAATACAAATAGATAGACTTATAAGTTCATATTTGATCCATATATTTTACATTATAGATATTAAAATCGAATCATATTCATCATAATTTTAATCAAATAAAGATCGTACCACCAATATGTGATTGGTCTAGTAGAAGAGACTAGTCACTACAAAGTAGCGGACTCAGGTTTGAATCCCAGTTGGGAGAGGTTCGCACTTATGTGCCCGACGCGCCTCGAAAGGATTAAATCCTTGGAAAACAAAAAAAGAAAAAAAAAATAAAGATCGTACCAATTCTTCTCGGATTCGAATTAACATATGCTCCATTTACGGTCCTACCGTTTTTCACAGAAATAAACTTATAATGCCATCAAATAAATGGAAGTATGGATTGCCCGAAAACATCGTAGATAACAGTCTTTGGATGCCCAAAGTCTATTCACGTTTCTAAGGCCGAAATCCAATTTTCCAGGCCTAAAATTAAACCCAAAAATACTTCGTTCTCCAGCCCATTTTGAAATTGTCTTGTGGGCCTTTTGTTGTGGCCTTTTGTCTATGTAACCAAATTATAGTTTTAACTTTTATCAAAATATACTCTTATTGGGTTTTAAATAAAAAAACTATAATTTCTAATTTTCTGCGAAGCAAGTTTATTTATAATAATGTAATGACATTGTCCTTCTTGGTCGATTTAAAAAACCAACTACAGAAAGATTTGTTTATTTAGTAACCAAAATTATCGTTTTTTACATGTATCAAGTGACAAATATATTAATTTTATTACAATAATGATAACAGAAAAAAAAATACTTTTATATTGTCACTTATAGCTCACAAGTGAATGGTATATTTTTTTTTTGGTTTCCCAAGATTTAATACTCTTATAAATACTTTTATAATAACAAATATTTTTATTTAGTGAGATATTTTTAGTGACGGACTAATGATAGTAAATACTTTCATAATGGTTCAACGATAATTTGTTGGTTGTCAATTTTAATGTATACAGAGAGAAAATGAGCATTTGTAAAAATATTTGTTGTATTATTTTTTCTATTCTAGATATACAATAGTGGAGTCCATTTACAGCTAAGGGAATCAATTTTGCTTCCCTATTTTATCAAATGCCACAAGATGATTACACGTCTATTTTAAAATAGCATCCTTTATTTTACTTAGGTTATACTAGATGAATTGTTTGGTGATGGATTTCTCTTAACAGCAACGAACACAACGACGACGTTTTCATCCCGTAGAACGTTCATCGTGATAGCCGCACCAAGAAGAAATTAAGTTTCGCCAAGGGAGAAACCCGTACTCACGTTTATCTTGTGACAACCTTTGCATGGGCTTTTCCAATTTCAAACTTAGTTGTTGACGTTCTTCATAATTTATCAATCAAATTCTTGATTAATTATTCAAACTTTATATACATAATACTTCAAATTCTTCTTGACTTGTCATGTACTAAGTTGTGTGACTTTAACTAATGTTCCATTACTTAGGTACTCATTTAACTCGACCGATGAAGTTTACTTAACACTTGAGTACTTAACCAATTTTGTTATCATCAAAACTTTAACTCAATTTAACTCATTCTTCACTTAATTGTTCTATTGAGTTGTTAAATTAACTTTCAACATGAAACCATACGGTTGACCACATATCAAGGCTATATTCCATTCCTTGCATGGGGGGGGGGGGGGTGGGGGGGGGGGGGGGTGGGGGGGGGGGGGGGTGGGGGGGGGGGGGGGTGGGGGGGGGGGGGGGTGGGGGGGGGGGGGGGTGGGGGGGGGGGGGGGTGGGGGGGGGGGGGGGTGGGGGGGGGGGGGGGTGGGGGGGGGGGGGGGTGGGGGGGGGGGGGGGTGGGGGGGGGGGGGGGTGGGGGGGGGGGGGGGTGGGGGGGGGGGGGGGTGGGGGGGGGGGGGGGTGGGGGGGGGGGGGGGTGGGGGGGGGGGGGGGTGGGGGGGGGGGGGGGTGGGGGGGGGGGGGGGTGGGGGGGGGGGGGGGTGGGGGGGGGGGGGGGTGGGGGGGGGGGGGGGTGGGGGGGGGGGGGGGTGGGGGGGGGGGGGGGTGGGGGGGGGGGGGGGTGGGGGGGGGGGGGGGTGGGGGGGGGGGGGGGTGGGGGGGGGGGGGGGTGGGGGGGGGGGGGGGTGGGGGGGGGGGGGGGTGGGGGGGGGGGGGGGTGGGGGTTTCGTCCTTGGGTGGGTTAACCATACCACTGTTAAATATGGATTCCAGGATCAGGATTTGTTCGGGTTTCGGAGTCCAACGTGACCGGACCGGTTCGGTTCTTTGGTCGGCTTCTAAGCCGTGGCTTTGCCTCGAGCCGCCGCTGTCATGTGCTTGATCATTCATTCTCTAATATGATAGGGAGAAAAATAATGAAATGAAAGAATTGAGGGGAAGAAGGTAAGGACTATGAGAGAATATCAAATCAATTTTTACTAAAATAGTGTGAGTATTTAAAGGCCAGTGGAAGAATGTATGAAACGAAATGACTTATTTGCCCATTTAGTGGTCAGCAAAATAGTTGTACTTTTGGTCTTACCTTTTTTTTTTTTTTTTTCAAGGGTTTAATTCCTTCGAGGCGGGTTGGGCACATTAAGTGGGTACCTCTCCCAACAGGGATTCGAACCTGAGTCCGCTACTTTGTAGTGACTAGTCCCTTCCACTAGACCAATCACCTGTTGGTTTGGTCTTACCGGATCAGGCCAACGCGATATGGTTGATCCGATACTTTATAAAATTACACTTTTGATTCTAATTTGTTATAATATTTTGTAATTTTGATCCAACACTTTATTTGTATTTTTCATCACAATTTTATACAAGTATAACATTTAGCATACATAGTTTCACTGAATAATTAATATATGTTTAAGACTTGTTGTTTCATAAAATTGTCTTAAATTTTGAATTTCGAGTAGAATAGAAATTAAAATCAAGTCAAGCTACTCGATACTGACTTGAGCTTGTTAGATAAATGTTTGTGTTAGCTCCATCGATTTATATGATACATAAACAAGCTTGGACAAAAAAAATTGTGACTTTTGACAAAAATTGCAGAGTATCAAGTTACTCGATAGGTCGACTCGAATTCGTTCAATAAAAGTTGTTTGTGTTCAATTCATTTAACAATCAAACTTAACAAAAAACACGACTTCAAATTCAATACAAAATTTAAATCAACTTGACAAAAAATACTATAATTACAACAGTGCCGTGGATGAGAAAAATACAATTTTCTAGGAATATATCATTTTTCATACCAAATTGGATCCGAAAAGGTAAGCTGGTGCAATCTTCAAAGTAATCTGATCTGGACAGCTTAAAGGCTTTAAACTAATTAAGTAATTAAAGAAGTTAAATACTCCTGAGTAATTTGATCTGGACAGCTTAAAGGCTTTAAACTAAGTAATTAAATAAGTTAATTAACTGTCGAAGTACATATGGGGTTCATATTCCCAGGAAATTTGCCTTAATTTTGTCTGAAATAAAAAACTCAAATTAATCAAAATTTTACTTATTCTATGCATCTCGTTTGGTACGTTTGGGTGGGGTGGGGGTGAAGCCGCAAAGATTGAAGTCTTACTGTATAAGTACCTTAAAACAATTTCCCCACCTCAAAATTAACATATTCCGCATTTAAATTTCCTTTTTCCTTTTTGTCGAAGGACATTATAAATGTAAATTCATTAATAATCAACATCGTCGTTTTAAAATTCAGTAAGTACCGCCCTCAAATTATTTTTCTTTTCTATTTCTACAAATAAATGAAGCTTCTCAGGTGATAATTATTTTCATTAGAGAAACTTCAATTTCCATTATTTTTTTAGTAACGATGGAATTTTTTCTTTAATAGGTGAAGATCGCATAGGCTAACAAATGGATGGAAAGGTGCAACAATATATTTTTTCAAAGATGTCTCGAACATTAATATTCAATTCTAAGTGTATACGTTATACATGTGTTGTAGTCAAGGGGAGATGGAGAGAGGGGCTTAGGGGGATCTCAATTTTTTTTTTAATATATATATATATATAATAGTGTTATAGGATTTTTTTTTTTTTTAAAAAAAAAAGTAACTCTACACAAGCATCAATGAAAGTTCAAATTTTCTCCTAACTCCCAACATCTCCAAATTCAAATCTTCAATCCAAACGACTCTTTTTTTTTAGCTATCGATCCTTCCTAATCAACTTGAAAACTTATGGATGTTCAATCAAGTGATGATTTTTCTAGTTTGAAAGAATTTTGTGATCTTGCTAAGAAGATGGCTGCAACTAAAAGGCATGTCGCATTCTCGTTGGTTTACAAACTTGTGACATTGACGCTTATTTTATCGTTACAACCGCATCAGTGGAGGGAGCTTTTTCGGCTATGAAATATAGTAAAGAATCGACTTCGTAAACGAATGGACGATCAATGGCTAAATGATAGTATAATTGTCTTTATAGAGAGAGACATATTTAGTATTACGATGCTATCATAGTATCAAGGACCGATTTCAAGAAATGAGAAATCGTCATGGTCAATTATTAATGTAAATAGGTAGATATTTTGGGAGTATAACGGGGGAATCATATGTAATTAAAGTATCTCAATAAGATTATTTTTGTCAAACTCAACCTCCCCATTTTTATATTGTGTCATTATCTTCTCGTGAATAATATAAGCTTTAAATTTGACTGTTTGATTGAATTGTTTTTTTTTTTTGTTGGTACTATTTTAACTCCCGGCCAAAAATCCTGAATTCACCCCTTCTAGTAGTATCTAAATTTTTCTATCTATCTATTATTGATCTACAAGAAGCTAGCTAGACTTCTTCCTGTAGAAGTAAGTGCAATAATTTTGTTGGAATTTTCGCGACAAGTCCTCATTTACCCTAAAACCAATTGATTACATAAATTCTCAAGTATTAGAAAATGCAAGACAAAGGGCAAAATAGTAATATGGTAATTGACCTGATGTGAAAGAAAGGTATAAAGAGGAACTAGTTCTAGGGTTTCGGCGTGACAAGTTGCATGTGAAGAAATGCATGGAGATTTGGGGAAAACAAAAAAGAAAACATTAAAAAATAGAGGAACAATCCAAAGGATCTGCGCAAATACTTTTAATTCTTCTGACGTTAGGCGGACATAACTCACAGTTTCACACTCTCTTACATCTCATTTTAAATATTAAACCAAAGGAGAGTAGAGGGTCACAAAGGTTGGCTTAAAAATCGAACACTTTTCTCCACCAACAAAAAATAAATATTTAAATTAAACATTGTAACAAGTACTCCCAAAAACAATACATTAACATGAACCGACTTCCTTCGTCCTTAGACGCGGTTTCTTGTCTCTGTTTGCTTCTTATGCCTTAATTCTAAGGATAAACATTTAAAAATGAATTTATTTCTTAAGATTAATTAATTAAATTAAGTTTCTTGGGGTGAGAGTTGCAGTATGTTTATTTTGGTTTTGTGCTTATAAAGTGCGTGGTTTGATTAGAATTTGATTTGAATTCATGTGAAGCACGTTACATAAAGTTTTAGAATCAAATTAATAGTGCTAATGACTAGGAGGAAAATGTCCTAGAGAGTATGAGGGAGGAAGGGAAAAAAACAACCAAACTCTAATGATTAGGGGAGAGGAGAAGGCATATAAGATAGAGAGACCTTGGAGGGGCAGGGGGAGGAGGAGAGGGAGCTTCCCCAACCCAAACCCTCTCCCTCACATGTTTTTTTTTTATTTTTTATTTTTATGTTTTATTTGGTACTTTTTTTAAAAAGAAAATCCTAAAATTTGTGTATTATTTGGAGATAATTATTTTTAATTATAAAAGTATAACTTTTATTTAATTTAATTAATATTATTATTTTAATATTGACTTGTTTTAATAATTTTGGGGTTGTATTTATCACCCAAAAATAATTCTTTTTAAAAAACTTCCTATAATTTGTGTATTGTTTCAAAATAATTATATTTGTCATGTATATAATTTATTTTGGTCAATCTATTCTTTTGTTTTAATTTTTATTTGTGAAAAACATATCAATTAGTTTCGTTATACTAGTAGTTTAAAAAGAATACTTGCATGAGGTGAGGACTGAAATTCGCGAAAAACGTTGTCGAGCTCGTTTATTTGGAGATTCGTCTGGAGGTTCGACCAATCTAGACGGTGGTGGTAGCAGTATCAACGACAACAACAACGGTGACATCGAATATGGCGGAGATGATGAATTTCCTTATATGGGTTAATTTAATATTTAATGTAATCTTTTCTTTTCTATGTTCCCTGATGTATTTTTGATTTTAAATTAATTTCAATTTTAAATAATAATAATAATAATAATAATAATAATAATAATAATAATAATAATAATAATAAGTAGTGAGAGTAGGGAAGAATAAAATTTGTAATTAAATGGATTTGATAGAATGAGTCATTAGAGATGACTAAAACACTAGGGGGAGGGCGAGAGCGAGAGGGAGAGGGAGAGGGTATTCCCCCTCCGAGTCATTAGAGATGGCCTAAGTTTTGCTAGTAACATGATTTTAAGTTACAAAGTAAAAGTTGTCATCTTTGCATATAATTAGTGACCAGTGACAAC
This sequence comes from Penstemon davidsonii, assembly GCA_034814905.1. Taxonomy (NCBI): domain Eukaryota; kingdom Viridiplantae; phylum Streptophyta; class Magnoliopsida; order Lamiales; family Plantaginaceae; genus Penstemon; species Penstemon davidsonii. The sequence goes on along the minus strand of JAYDYQ010002533.1, from coordinate 28,731,464 downwards.
ATCCAAGGTGGTTGGGCCAAGTGGTAGTGACTTGCGGTCCCCAGAGGCGAGACTCAAGTTCGAATCCTATTGGAGACACCACACTGGGGAGGACCTATACCCCTTGCACTCTTCGGTCCGAGCTGTAAATACACAGTCTAGTAGATGAAAAAAAAGTGACTAGTGACAACAATTTTAGTGTTGTCATAATAATAATTGTGACAACTACAATAGTGATAACTTTTATTTAAATTGTCACTAATAGCTTTTAGTGACAAGTGTATGATAATTTAAATCGCACTATTGATTATTAGTGACACCCCTTTATTGACAACCTAGTGATAATAAATATTGTCGTAATGATTTAGTGACAATATTTTGGTTGTTACTTTTCGGATATCACTAAATGTCAATTGTGACAACATTTTGATAATAATTGTCACAAATTTGTTTATAAGAATCATTTCAGTAAAAATATTTAAGTTATTATTGTCACTTAATATATAATAGAAAAGTGCACCTACGTTGTACGTGTCTATTTAATTTCAGATGTACTTTGTTGTAAATCAGAGAAAGATTTACTTCATTATGTCATAAAATTGCACATATTAATGACTGATATTCAATTTATTAACTTCATCATGGGTATTTGACTATTTTCATCGATTTCTTTAATTTTTTTCGGTTTAAACCATTTTTCTATTGGTTTGACCTTGTTTTTGTTGGTTGAACTTTTTTCATTTTATTGATTTCACTCGTTTTTACCTGTTTAACCGATTTTCACTAATTTCACATGTTTTTCATCAATTTCACATGTTGTCACCGACTTAAGCATTTTTCACCGATTTTATCCGTTTTCACCTATTTCATCATTTTTTCTGTGATTTAACCGTTTCACCGATGTCATCCATTTTTTCACAAACTTCACCCGAATTTTCATCGATTTCACATGTATTTACCGAATTTTCAACTCAAATACTTATACATCTTCAATTACTTTTAAGTATCTCAAATTATTTCTCTTACCTTGTCATTTGAAAGACATTTCTTTACCGACCTAAGCCATTTCACTTATTATATTTATTAGGTTAATTCGACTTTCATTGATTTTGATTGATTTTATATTTTTCTTACTGATTTATCCGTTATTTGATCAATTATATTGTTTTTCCTATTTTTCCTCGATGTCTTCTGTATTCTTCCGTCCAAACAAAAAAAAAATCTACTAGTTGATTTCACACTGATTTTGCTAGTTAAACTATTTTTTTTTTTTACTGATTTTACTTGTTTTTATCAGTTTAACTTACATTTCACTGATTTTACATTTTTTTTTATCAATTTCACTTGAATTTTCATTGATTTCACTGATTTTAACTGATTTAACCCATTTACATATATTTCACCCTTTTTCACTGATTTCGCCGATTTGTTTCCCATTTTTTCACGACCGTCACCCGTAATTTCATCGATTTTTCATATATTTATCAATTTTACCGGCACCTTTTATTGTCGATTTCACCCATTTTTCCACCTACTTCACTAGTGTTCATAAATTTCATTCGGATCGATTTCACATGTTTTCATCAATTTCATAAAATTTATTTTATCGGTTTCACCAATTTTCATTGATATTCACCCTTTTTTTTTTCACTTATTTCACACGCTTTTCGCGAAAAGATTTCCATGAAGGATATTCTTTATATTTTGTTTCACAGGTCAAAGAATGATTACTTAGTTGGCTAAGTCATAAGCATTTTTGTTCATTCATAGGTAAGATGCGATTCTACTTTAACCTTTATTTTTTGTGTGTCGCCTTTATGATATTTAAGAAAATTTGATTTTTTTAGGAGTGACATATTATACTAAATCTTTAAATGAAAAAAATAATATTTTTACTTAACAACATATTGATATATCATAATAATTTTACATATAAATTTTAGCGACTATTAAAAATAATAGTGTTTTTAATTTTTTGTGTTATAGGATAATAAGAATGAAATTGTAAAAGTGATGTTAGAGTTAATTTCTAAATTTTTTGGAGTTAATGTAGGAAATAACTATAATAAGACTTCATGTCTAATTATATCTTGTTGAATATACTTTTATTTTTTTTCCATATTCAATTTTCGGAAAGGTAATTTTAATTTTCATGTTATGGTGTTTGGTTAGGAGAAAAGGAAGTTACAAATTTTCTTAAAATATTTTCCTACCAATTTTTTGATGATAAAATTTAGGGTAATTTACACTTAGACCCCCCTAAGGTTTAGTTATATTACAAGGAACCCCCTGTAGTTTTAAAAATTACAAGGACACCCCTTACAGGGTGTTTTTTTAAACATTTTTACAAGTTGTAGGGGGTGTCTTTGGAAGACTTGTTAAACCATAGGGGGTGTCCTTGTAATTTCTTAAACTACAGGGGATTCCTTGTAATAGGACTAAACCTCAGGGGGCTGAGTGTAAATCACCCTAAAATTTAAGGATAATGTCTAATTATATTTTATTAATATACTTTACACTTGAATAAGAGCATTTTTGTTTTCACAAAAAGAGAAGGAAAAAATTGAAATTAGTCACACTTTTAGTATTAGTATAGATAGATAGATGAAAAGTGAGAAGTTTAGCATTATAACTTAATATCATGTCACAAAAATTCAATTTTATTGTATCACTATTTGCGCAAGGTAGATTTAAGAGAATGCACTTCCAAAGGAAAATTTTCAAATTCTAAGAGAAAAGTTTAGAGTTATTCCTAAAACATTTAAAAGTATTAAAGTTAATACATTTCTCATAGATTAATAAACACTACATACATGAATCCCAAAGCAAGTACACTGGATCTGAAGCTAAAACAATACCAAATAACAAATTAAGTCATATCGCGCGTTTTTATTTGATCATGTCATGAATTTTTAATGCATGAATTATGTTAGTGCTATATTCTATTTATAGTTAAGTGATGCTTATAATTAGTCCGTTTATACTAGGAATTATATTATAAATTGTTATTTGGATACTTGGTATTAGAGAGTATTGTATTAGTGAATATTATGTATGGGAAAATTGTATTTTGCATACCAAACTTTCACCTACTTTATATATTTGGTATGATGCTTTCTGAAAAAACATATCTAATACTATAATTTCACCCCCTTTATCACATTTTTTTCCTCCGTCAAGTTTTTGGACAAATACAACCGTTAAGCCACCAAAATTGCACTCTTATGTGCCCTATATCATACCTGAATATATATATATATATATATATATATATATATATATATATATATTAAAAGAAACAACAGTTTCTGCTTTAATATTGGGTATGTTTAATTTCATGAATGCATAAAATTAATTAATCAATAATTACCTTCATTTATACAAGATATTACAAATTCATACATTTTTAAATATTGAATCTAATGGCAAAATTAAGAAATTAAAGCGACCCAAATAAATAACCATAGCCAATATATATAAGCTATTATTCACAAACTTTAATTTCATTGAAATTATTAGATTCTCGTCTCCCACAAAATTTAATTCTTGGTTCTTTCTTCAGCATTACATTCGGGAAAAAAATATGTCGGCCCTTTTTTTTTTGTGGTGTCAATATCCAAACCTAGGAATAAGGCACACGTTATAATGTCTAACACATGACATGTATTGCAAAGTCCAAAAGTAGTATAGACATGTAAATTAAATGTACCCTAAAGGCTGAACCCAAATGTTTGGTCGGTGTCATTTTAAAAATTCTACTAATTAATTAGTTTCAGTATATTAATAGTAATTTCTTTTCTTCTTGGGAGGGTTGGCCGCTTTCCACTTTTGTCAACTTTATAAGGTTTTATAGGAATGTTGGTCTTTAGCCAGAAATGGAAACTTTATTTAATTATTTCGACCTTCAATTAATTGGTGAAACAAATCGTGGAATCTACCCAACTCTCCACTTTCACTCGTCCATAATTTATTTATTTTTTCCACTAATCGGAGATTAATTATTACTAATCAATAACCAATTGCTTTTTCTTGTAAGCTTTGCAATATTCTGTCCTAAACCGTTGATAATTTCTTTTAAGAACGGATCAACGATGTATTATGATTAAACCTTTACAAATCAAAGTAATTCCATAAGTTGGTCTCCATACATTTTTGTAAGTTTTAACAAGTGAGCTCAAATATATATAAATAATAATTCCAATGTCAAATTAAATGTCTATACTCAAGGACATTTATAATTTTTTCTAAGTTTGTGCTGAGTTCTGAATAAACTTGTGAATAAATTTAGTACATAACCAAATTCATAACTAGTTTTTATAGAATGACGAGTGGAGTCGAGTAATTTGGTTTTATTTTTGTCCAACTCATTTTGTTAAACTGATGGTAAAACAATTTAAATGTTATATACAAGAAAAGAAAAATACAAATAGATAGACTTATAAGTTCATATTTGATCCATATATTTTACATTATAGATATTAAAATCGAATCATATTCATCATAATTTTAATCAAATAAAGATCGTACCACCAATATGTGATTGGTCTAGTAGAAGAGACTAGTCACTACAAAGTAGCGGACTCAGGTTTGAATCCCAGTTGGGAGAGGTTCGCACTTATGTGCCCGACGCGCCTCGAAAGGATTAAATCCTTGGAAAACAAAAAAAGAAAAAAAAAATAAAGATCGTACCAATTCTTCTCGGATTCGAATTAACATATGCTCCATTTACGGTCCTACCGTTTTTCACAGAAATAAACTTATAATGCCATCAAATAAATGGAAGTATGGATTGCCCGAAAACATCGTAGATAACAGTCTTTGGATGCCCAAAGTCTATTCACGTTTCTAAGGCCGAAATCCAATTTTCCAGGCCTAAAATTAAACCCAAAAATACTTCGTTCTCCAGCCCATTTTGAAATTGTCTTGTGGGCCTTTTGTTGTGGCCTTTTGTCTATGTAACCAAATTATAGTTTTAACTTTTATCAAAATATACTCTTATTGGGTTTTAAATAAAAAAACTATAATTTCTAATTTTCTGCGAAGCAAGTTTATTTATAATAATGTAATGACATTGTCCTTCTTGGTCGATTTAAAAAACCAACTACAGAAAGATTTGTTTATTTAGTAACCAAAATTATCGTTTTTTACATGTATCAAGTGACAAATATATTAATTTTATTACAATAATGATAACAGAAAAAAAAATACTTTTATATTGTCACTTATAGCTCACAAGTGAATGGTATATTTTTTTTTTGGTTTCCCAAGATTTAATACTCTTATAAATACTTTTATAATAACAAATATTTTTATTTAGTGAGATATTTTTAGTGACGGACTAATGATAGTAAATACTTTCATAATGGTTCAACGATAATTTGTTGGTTGTCAATTTTAATGTATACAGAGAGAAAATGAGCATTTGTAAAAATATTTGTTGTATTATTTTTTCTATTCTAGATATACAATAGTGGAGTCCATTTACAGCTAAGGGAATCAATTTTGCTTCCCTATTTTATCAAATGCCACAAGATGATTACACGTCTATTTTAAAATAGCATCCTTTATTTTACTTAGGTTATAGTAGATGAATTGTTTGGTGATGGATTTCTCTTAACAGCAACGAACACAACGACGACGTTTTCATCCCGTAGAACGTTCATCGTGATAGCCGCACCAAGAAGAAATTAAGTTTCGCCAAGGGAGAAACCCGTACTCACGTTTATCTTGTGACAACCTTTGCATGGGCTTTTCCAATTTCAAACTTAGTTGTTGACGTTCTTCATAATTTATCAATCAAATTCTTGATTAATTATTCAAACTTTATATACATAATACTTCAAATTCTTCTTGACTTGTCATGTACTAAGTTGTGTGACTTTAACTAATGTTCCATTACTTAGGTACTCATTTAACTCGACCGATGAAGTTTACTTAACACTTGAGTACTTAACCAATTTTGTTATCATCAAAACTTTAACTCAATTTAACTCATTCTTCACTTAATTGTTCTATTGAGTTGTTAAATTAACTTTCAACATGAAACCATACGGTTGACCACATATCAAGGCTATATTCCATTCCTTGCAACTTGTTGGGTGGCTTTCTTTGTTGATCAACTTAAGTGTAGAACAGGGTTGATTTTTCTCCGTTAAGGCTGATGATCACTCCATCTTTGCAACTCAACTAGATGGCTGTCCTCTAGAGTGATCTTTTTAGTCAATTTTTCTTCTCCGTTGTTGGCTTCACTTAACTTGTTATTTTACTCAGCTTTCTTCTATTCTGTAGAGTTGTTGAATTACTTTGCTTGTAACACATTTCGCCAAGCCTATTAAATCAATATAATCCAACACTTCTTATGTTATTATCAAAATCTATATAATTTCTACATCTAACCCGGATGATCTTTTATTTTTCAACCTCACCTCAACGGTTTCTTCCTTGTGGCTTTTTAAGGTGACATATGTCACTCTAGTTTCTCTTTTTTAATTTTCGTTTATTTGAATGACAATAAAATGAAATTGAAAATAAAATGACATGTGTGACATTAAGAATCTTAACGTAATGACCGTAAGAAAAACAATAAATACACAATTTGACTGAAACACGATTTGACTAAAATGACATGTGTTACATTAAGAATCTCAACGTAACGACCGTAAGAAAAACAATAAATACACAATTTGACTCAAAGACGTTGCCTTAACACGTAAATGACAAGTTGCATATGTTCGTAAGTTTTTTTCTAAATAAGCATGTGAGTTGTTTTCCTAATTGGATTCTTGATATTACCATCATAAAATGAATATTATACTTTCCATAGTAAAAAGTTAATTGTTATTATAAATATTCGTAAACCTCTAAATTATAAATCACACAATAAGTAAAAAGTATCAATTTGTGGCCTTGAAAACTTACCACACCATGAAGAAAACAATTTTTTACAACTTCTTCCCTGAGAAGGAGGAGGATTCTTCCTTATTTAGATCTATCTCAAATAGTTGCATCTAATATAAGGGTATGTTGGTAGAGATAAGGGATGTTCATCCACCACCAATGTTGAGTCCCCAACATCCATGGCATATCCGAAAAATTCTGACCCAGTCTAAAATTGAGTCCGGAAAGCTAATCATGTCATTTCATGAAACGTTCGAGCACATCATTCGATATTGGGACCTTGGTATGTCGAGACATCTTGTTATGTCAGCGGCCAAGATTAAAGTCATTTTGTGGGATATATGACATACGAGTACTTTCCTACAAAGTATGTGGGGAATGGCGTTTATTTCCAAAAAATTGAAAATGAAAATTACGCACTTATGTGCAATGACCTCATTAAGAAACCGGGTTTGATGGCAGGGGATTATATAGGTCTTTGTTGGGATACGAGTGAATTTAATTTTCGATTCAAATTATTTGTTCGAAATATCCGATAATTTTATCTTTATGAGTCAAAAGAGATAGAATTGATAATCAACTCTTCAGAATAACATGATTGTTGTATCAACAAAGATTAGCACATTTTACATCTTTGAATGTTGTAAGGGTACAATTTATTCAATATTCACATGAAATATTATATTGTTTTTATGCTTATAATAATTAAGTATTTTTATTGTTTCTTACTTAGAGCATCTCCAACCCACTGGGCTTTTCACAGCCCAGCGGTGTCAATCTCCACCCCCCTGAGCACCGTCTCCAACTATCAGGGCTAACTCCTCCAATTAATTAAAAAAGAAAACTTCCCCACTCTCACCTATATTATCTGTAATAATAATAATAATAATAATAATAATAATAATAATAATAATTTTGAAAATTAATATTAATAATAATAAATATGGAAATGAATAATAATAATAATAATTAATATGAAAATGAATAATAATAACTATAGAGACAATAATTATAAAATTAAGAATAATAATATTACATCGGGGACAAGAAAAATAACAACGATTACACGAAAACTAATTAAATTTATATATTCAAAATTAAAACTAATAATGTTACATCTTTAATTTAAAACAAATTGTTATTAAACTTTACACAATTTTTATAATTAAACGTAGCTTCCATTTATAGTTAGTTAAATTTAACAAGGTGTTAATTTTTCCAATCTTTAATTTTTTTATTAATAATTTTTTTATTAATTTTTTTTAATTTATAAAAAAAATAAAAATAAAAAATGTAAAGGCACCATGTGATGCCAAGTGGCACCACCTGGTGCCATGTTGGTAAGGGACGCGTTGTTAGCGCTTCCCATAACCAGGGTTGTGCCTTTAGACCCATCCAGGGGTAGTCCTAGGGCCATCTCCACCCACCCCATGCATTAAATACGTAACAAAATAATTCAACTATGACACTCTAAGGTTATATCCAACAAAATAATTCAACTATGAGATGGCCTTAGAGTGTCATAGTTGAATTATTTTGTTGCGTATTTAATGTACTTGTTGCTATGTATAACATATAAAAATGTTGTTTCTCAGTTAATTATTTAATAAGTATGAATTTTATATCTTATTTAAACATATCACACACAACTGCTTGCTGTCAAAAGTTGGAAAAAAAATCACTACTTTTAACTCTAAATGAAACTTAGATAATTATTGATAAATTAAGGACCACAATGTAAAACATTTTTTTAATGAAAGTTCTATCTATCATAATAATGCGTTGTTCAATGGATGTAAACTCTAAAAATCATGATATTTAGAAATCATACTATTGGTCTTACTCTAAAGTAATATAGTGTGATTGTGACATCATGAAATTAATTTTATTGATGTGGCTGAGGAACCAAAAGTGCAATTTAATAAGTATGAAATTGAAATGGCAGAATATTTTAGGAAACTAACAAAAAGTGCAAATTTATAGAGTATAGAACTAAATTTACTGAGGATCAAGCTTTACGGGAGCAAAATATAATTTTACCCATCCTTTTTGTCTCTTCTAATATTTTCTTTTCCTTTTTATTTCATTTTTTAGTATAATGGGCAATTTGGGCAAAAATGCATTTTAGTACTTTTGATCTACAAAATCGTAATATTAGGACCTTTTTTTTTTTTTTTTTTTTGGCAGAAGAGTTTATGATCTCTCAATGCAAAATCAGATTTCACTATTTATGATTTAAACTGTTTCTTGTTTTATTGATTCTTTTGAGGCATTTTATAACTGGAAACAAAATCACTTTTGGGCTATTTTAATATGAAAAACTACTGCCATGTTTGTTTATAGAACCATTTTTAGAAAGTGTTTTATATTATTAAAAACACAAATAAATAATATTTTTTATTTTTCGAGAATTTTGTTTGCTTCTCGAAACTTTTGCCTCTCTCCTATAACAAACTCAAACAATGAAATAAATAATTTGTCTTAAAACACAAAAAGCGATATCATTAAAATTAAGGGTGAGTTTGGCCTAGCGATTCGAAAATCAATTATAGGAGAATTAATTTTACTAAAATGGATTTTGGCAATAATTGATTATGATAAAATTCAATTATAAAATAATTGCTTTTGGATAATAGCTTTTGCAAAAGTAACACTTTAGTAGCTTCTGAAATAAGTTGATTTTTAGCTTCTGGAGATCCCAAAAGTGATTATGATATTAGGGGTCAAACACTATTAAAATCACGATTGACTAAAAGCAATTTCTATAATTGGGGCCAAACACCTCAAAAATCACAATGGAGGTCTAGAAATACTTTTAAGAGCTCCCACCGCTGGGCCAAACTCACCCTAAATCCTTTGGAAACACGTTTCGAGAATCCAAACTTACGGGTAATACGTTTTCTTAGACCATCTCCAACAGACCTTTTAAATTCATGCCTCTTATCCTAAAATTTAAGGGGTGAACACTGTTATACATTCCCACTTTTTACTCTGCACTCCAACAGCTTGTTTATATTTTAAGATTCTACTTTTAAATAATTACACCACACCACTCCAATCCAACTTTAACACACTACTTTTACTTTTAAGATTTCACTTTGGACTCTCAAATATAAGAGTCCAAACTTATAAAAATTTGGCATTCTTATTTTTTAAAGACTCCCTTGGAATTCATTTTTGGTGCAATTCTTATAAATTCTCTTATATTTTGGGATATAAGAACTCCCTTGGAGAAGGTCTTAAAGCTATAAAATATAGCTTTTGACGTACTGTAATTCTATATATTATTTTTGATATAAATTATAAATTTAGTTAATTAATTAAAGAGATTGGACCGGCTCGATTCTTGCTCATTTTTTCCCTGACGAGGCTTTTTGTTATTGTAGTTTCAATAAATTCACTTTTGCAGCTTGCACTTGCATATCATTAAACTTACTTTCGTTCCATAATTCAAACATTAAAACTATATCGAGAAATAATTTCAACTTTTCAAAAAATTGCCAATATTTATCATTTAATGGTTCAAACTCATTAATTACTTAGTTCTTAATTTAAGGAATTTGTTGCTCTCTTCTTTTTTTCAAAACTTGCAATTAGCATTTTATTGTTCTTTGTATTTTCATATCGATCTTTGATACAGTTCAGATTAATGAGAAAAGTTTTGACTCTTTCCTAAGATTTGTGATGATAATTTGGGTTTAGCTTCGCTGGAGCAATATATTAATTAGTATATTTTTAGGAGCATATGTAATAATGTTTAAACACAGTAAAATGTGAAAATAAAGTGACAATAGAATCAAGTGGATCTTCTATGTGGGCTAACCAAGCCCGACACGCTAAATTTGAAATGAAATTAGGCCATCTCAATCGAATCTCCAAAACATTTAATTCTATTTTAAAATTTTCTCCACTCTCACTTAATAATAATAATAATAATAATAATAAATTTTCATGTTTTTGTGTTTTATGTGCTAAATTAAAACCTTTTAAAGTTAAGTTTCTTAAATAATAATATTTTAAGTTAAAACAAACTAAAGTTAAGTTTTTAAAAATAAATAAATTTCACACAATAATAAATTAATGTTAAGTTTCTAAAATTAAATTAAGTTCATTTAAATTTACATTTTTATTAATTAAACTTACATTCTTAAATTAAAGTTACATTTGTTCTCAAAAAAAAATTAATATTACATTTTCTAAAATTAAATGAAACTTAATGTTTCTCCTTAGAAAACATAATATTTCTCTTTTATGTTTTATACTAGTAGAAGTCCATTAAAAATTGATCTTCAAACCAATGTGGGATAATAATTTAATCTACAAAGAATGAACTATCCCACATTGATTTGAAGAAAGTGTTAGAGTGGACTTCTAATAGTATAAAACATGAAGAGAAAAAATTGATCAATGTGATAAAATTGACCAATTTTTTTACACAAGTATTACAAAAAAATTACAATTTTTTATACACATATAAACATATAAATTAGATTTTATAAATACAACTTAAATGGCGGCCACCCATTGGCTTGGGCGCACGCGTCCAGTAGTTGCTTGCCTGCGAGCAGGCAGGCAGGCAACTCACCCCGGATGTGGGGGGAGTTTTGTCTCCAGCCAATGGGGGAGTTGTTGCTTACCTCCCTGGCTTGGCTGGAGATGACCTTATAAAGTTGACCGCTAATGGGAGATTAAACAAAGTCAGAATTGCGCAAAATAGTGACATGTGGTCGTGAGGAAACAATTATGTGACAAATTAGTAAATATTCTACATCTTATTTGGGCATTTGGATTGTGGTTTGTGAATCATGATTTTCTTAGTACATGGTTTGAATCTCGATCGGGAGCATCAAAATACGAAAAGCATTAGTAATTTAACTACGATTCTTTAATAAAAGTAAAAAAATTTACTTCTAATTTTTCTTTAAATTTTTTATGAGTTCCTTATAATACTAAGACTTTTTCACTTGCCTAACTTTATGAATTGCGCTTTTATATGAATAATAATCTAATGTGAAAGCACATATATATAAAGGTATTTTCTACACAAACTTTTACTAACTTTAATTATGAAACGGGTCGCTTGCCGGTCATCGGCCGTTTACAAATACTACATTCCGTTTGGAATTCATGACATCAATCCAATGGTAATTTCATATGCATATTTCGATCTAATTTTTCGCCATTTTGCAAACGATTTCATATTTACTGAATGTTGATACGATATATCGAATCCTCAATTCAAACCAATGATATTCACATCACGAGTATTCAATCACACTTGACAAATTTTCATCAAGCAAACTCTATCAAATTTTGAAAAGATATTCAACCAAGTAACCATATAGCCCCACACAAAATAAAAATTGATAATATTATCAAATTCCAAAATTTTCTACCTGCAGCCAAAGAGTGACAAGGAAAACCTCACAAAACAGAATTAATCAACTATTATATATAACCTCTATATGCTTCTAACTAAGAAAATAAATTAAACAATATTTAAAATGTAGTGTATTAATGTACAATAAAGACATAATAATATGTATGAAACTTCTAAAAATCATCATAAGGGATATCCTCATCGTCATTCTTATATTCTTCAACATTATCATACATATCGTTATTAGATTCCGGCTCTGTTCGTGCTTTCTTCATGGGGATTTCCTGTATCACAAATAAAATAATTTAGATATGGTTAAGTAACATAAAGTTTAAATGATAGAAATGGGACGCCCTTTGATAGTATAATATAGTAGACGATTCTGTTGAAATATATGGACTAGAAAAAGAGTTGAAAAAAATGATTTGACCAACTAAAAAATTACTAGTATAAAGCCAGACCTACACTTCTGAATTATCAAAGCAAAAATAAAAATCCTCATACTTCAAGTGAGATTCGAACCCAAGATCTCTAAAGTCATAAGAGATCAACTTACCATCAGGAACTTGACAACAAAATAAAATATTTCATAAACATATAACTCAATTTTACAAGTGGTTATGCAACTATAAAGATTCTATCCTTTCAAAGATTTCAATATTGTTTGACTGCCATTAAGTTAAACGAGCAATAACTAAAAAATAAAATTGCCACTGATTTTGCATTTTCTATTTATCGAGTAAACATTGTTATTGTGAATTAAAGCTCATGCAATTCAGAGGTTTAAGGAAACATTGAGAATCGTACAACCTCATGTTTAAGGATATATTAAGATAACAATTCATTATTAAAACAAGCACTTACAGATTCATCAAATAGTTCGTCCAGTAGATCATAATTGATTCTCGAACTGAACCTCTGTATCAAAATCATAATCACGAATTAATGAAAGATAAAAATATCAATGGATAATAGGGGATATTAAAGTGGGTGTAAATTTGTAAAAGACAGCCCTTAATCCACATTACTTTCTACGGTCTTAGCAAAAATTCTTTTAATCAGCCAAGTCATAACTGCCATAATTTGATCCTCTATTTAGAATCATTACATCATATATTTTGGAGTTTGAAAAGTTTAAATTCCAAAATTATTTGGCAAAAATGGAAGTAAATAGGGCATGAACTTCTTTTCTGGAATTCTTACCTTTCTTTCAAGCATTTGTTTTGTTGCTTCTGCAGCAGTTTGAGGAGGACCTGCGTTTTTCATCTCCGCAGCACGCTTCTGTTGTTTTTCCTGCAAATTGTAGTATATCAAACAAAATATCAGTATATGCAAAACTCATGACATGATGGTCATATTTATCTGGTACCTATCAACCAACATAAATTATTATGGGCAAAACTGATAATTTGATGAGTTAATACCTTCTTTGATTTTGCAACAGCTTCAGCAACTGCAGCAGCAAGCTTTAGTGAAGCTTGTACATCCCCTGAGCAGTTAGAAAGACTGGCCTCCAAAGCTTTCTGTGCAGCTAGTGCGGCAGCTTCTTTAGCTGCTTGCTCCTGTTAGGTTGGAAAAAGAACTAGAAAGTTCATAAATAAATCATACTAGTAAAACTATCATTATTCACTTCAATCAGTTTCATAAAGAAAAAAATCTCATTCATCATATACCCGTTCTAGGGAAAGATCAAATATGATTTCGATAAACATATAAGAGGTTGAAAGAGGTCATGTAATGTAATCAAGTTTCAAATGGTTACTTAAAATCATGATTATCTGCAAAGTGTAATGCCAAGTACAGAGAAAATGGTATTCTTAGATCTACTTCAGGCGAAGCATAAAGATTAAGGTAAGCACAGCTAGTTAGTCTGTTTTGGATCTTAAGATAGGAATTGTTGAAGTTGTGTAGGAAATGAAAAGCTTTTATGAAAATAGAGTTATTTCAGGCTCTAGTTTTGGACCAAGGACAATTGGTCTATAATTACACTTGTGTTGATCATTTTAAAAAAAATTATTAATGCGTGTATAACTGACGGTCAGCGACATCTCAGCGAGAACCAAAATTACCCCATGAATAGGAAAAGATATAATAGGTAATATAAACCTGCACTAGCTGATGATTCTCGAGCAAATTAACATAAATCAACTCGTACCTCAATATAATCTTTGTTCAATTCGGCCCAGATTATGTTCTTCAATTCCTTCTCCTCTTCATTGAGAAGATAATCAGCAACCTGCCATTATTTTTCTTAGTTTAGAAGTCAATGAATATACTAGTTATTGTTTGTATCTAAGATGTTTTGAAACATAAAAGACTGAAAATAGTAAATAGAACCATATATGAAATAAATTAACTTTGGATTGAAGATTCACTTATAACCAGAGCAATTGGTGTCCCCTCCCGGCCCCTCACCAAACAAACAAAAGAATAAAAAGCTAGAAACCAAGAAAATGTTCCTTGTGTCAAATGTAAAGGCTTCGGAATATAACATCCCATGTTTGTGTTTGTTGGTTTAAGGGTAACATATACACTATATATATGTTGAAAGTTCTCTTTTTATTAGTATCACTAGGAGCAGTTCCTAATAGCACTAAGCATAATCTTCAAAGAAATTAATTTGGTACAAAGAAAGTCTTGGTGCCTCTTCAGGATCAAAATGTGGACTCAGTGGAAATATTAGGAGATGGCAATAAGTTAAACATGAAGGTCAATAACATTCACCAATAATTGAGTCCCAAAGAAAGGTAGTAGAGTGTCTACCATTTTTAACTATGAACCTAAAATTTGCAGAGATTTCGACTGCACAACAAACTTCACTACACAGAATTGCTATGACCTGTAAAGAGAGGCTGACTGAATTGCAGACTATATGTGTGCACGGAGAGACACAACAGACACACCAAAAAGAAAAGGGGAATTGAAGAAAAAATGGAAATTTAGATACAAAAGTCAAAGGAGACTCCACAAAAGAGTGTACTTGTTACCAGCTGGACAAAGATTCTACATTGTAAAAACTAACTAGTACTAATACTTAATCTAAATTTTCTTGGGGGGGCGAACCCCCTCCCCCCCCCCACCCAGCCCCACTTGAGCTCTGCCACTGCTGTATACAGTTCAACAAGACTGGTTGGTGGAGTGGGAACATGGACTAAGATGAAAGGTAATGCTCTATGCTCAATATGCTCAAGAGTGGAGTAGTTTGTGACTCAGACATCCCGAGACAGGTTTGTAAAAGTTCCAACATGCAATTTATACCCTTGCTGGCCAAAGGTTCAAGCTCCAATATTTTGTCGTTGTACTTATTTTAACATCGAAATCAACGGGCATATGTTTTCATTCATTTCAAGCTCAATCATATATCTTTCACTTATTTTACAGACAACATATAATGTCAAAAGAAATTAAAACAACAAGTGTAAGCAAATATCAAAGTTAATGAAAATGGGTAAGTTACAGACCTCTTTATCATCAATGTCAGACAAACTATCTGATTCTTCAAAAGTAGCATCACCCTCAGGCATTCTGCCATTACTGGAATCATGAACGGTTTTATGTTGCAAGCTAGCTCCTGGAACCACTAACTAAAATCAGAATTTCTTCAAACTACTTGCAAATTAGGTCAAAGATTATTGCACCATTTACACATATAAGATGGTCAAATACCTGTTAAATTAGATTCTTCTTGTTAGTCTTTGTATTCATACACTTTCTTTATGCTGCTTTGTTTGTCGAACTAAAGAATCATACATGGAACAAAACCAATATAAAAGTAGAACAGGATTGGTAGCAAAAGAACAAATTGTGTAAACAACAATATTTAAATTGTAAGGAAGTTTAAAGAGTGTTTGCTTCATAAAATGTACCGCAAGAAGCACGATTTTCAAACTGTGAGGCTAGAGCAGTGACACAGCGGAATTGCGTCTAAAAAATGAACCATTTTAATATTTCTCAAAAGATGAGAGATTCAATGTAATAAAAGAATAACATTTAACTTATTCAACACTTTTTCATACTTAATGAAACCATATAGCATCTGTGTTAACTCACAACCTTCCTGTAGAAGACGAGTAAATTTGGTATTCCCATAACTTATGTAGACCCATCATGTATCCTTTCGTAAGACATGTCATATTAGAGCTATACTAGTCATTTAAAAAATAATCAATCTAGACTTTCTTCTCAGCGATCTTACTCTTCTTTGGAAATGAAATTATACCAATCAAAACATAAATGAAATAATTTTCAGAAATATGTAAACGGTATAAGAATTACACATTCAACTATATTTGGTATATTATACAACTACCAGTGCTATAAATGCTACTTGTTAAGAATTGAAGGAACAGTAATCCTACCATATTTTTTACTTCTATGTTATTGCCAATGCAATGTAAATTAATATCTGGAAAAGTTTATCTTATTACGCCATCACAGTATACTTCAGGCTGATCAAACTAGACAGATGAATAAGAAATAAACCATCAATTTTCCAGCAAATGATTTGGTTAAGAAGATTGAAACATATAAGCATGTTTTTTCCAGTTTATAATAAGTTTAAATGACTTGAGAAAAGAGGAAACGCGGAAAAAACCACAGGACGCTATAAACCAAGTCTTATTGAATTTCACATCATCTGGAGAGTGGGGAGAATGGGGAGGGGCATTCATAGAGTTTAAGACACTACATGTAAAGGTTCACTCACGTTTTCTGCTAGGTTATGCAACATGGATGAGTCCAAGTTCTCAGAGTTCTGAGCAGCAGCTTCCTTGGCCATTATTCTTTCCATCTCTGCACGTTGGAAAGCTGGAGGCTCTAACCCACCATCAAGGCCTCCAGAAAGCTTTATAAACTGCACCAACCAACCAAAGTACTATTAAAATTAAGAGTAGTAAAACGAACTTAATTCATGAAGAAATCAGAATTTACGTCTGTATAGCAATTTTTGCAAAGGCCATGAGCAAAAGGAGGCTCCCCACTACCCTTATTGAGTGGTTCGTTTAACCTTTTTTCTTTCTCAAACTCCTCTGCTTTCATATTGAACTACTCCTCAATCTGGCCACATGAAAATCTTTATTTTAGAATTATTTGACTAGTAAAAGAGAATTGCTTATCATTATCATTATAGCCTCCAACCAGTTCAATAAAAGGAAGAGAGGTGCAGGATGAATATCTGCCAACCCTTATGGAAACCTCTGCATTTTAACATAGAATTATTCGCTAGCACCAACTACATAAATAAAAGCAACCAAAAGTCATACATTGAATTTTTTGCCTTCAGAATCATAGTACATGATATAAGGATTTCGTCAAATCCATGTTCACAAATACAAACAATTATTTTCACATGTACATAATCAATATATACATTACTAAACCCATGGACAATGAAGTTTGAAAATAACACATCAAAGAGATATCACATATACGAGGTAAACTTCACATGTTCAAGGATCCAGTCAACAATAATGCCCTACAGCAGCCTCAAAAACCTATTTAAACCCACTGCAAGTACTGTAGCTTTTAGCATCATGTATAGATTCAAACTATGGAGAGCCCATACCGTCAAACCTCCCGACTCTGTATTCTCGAATTCAATCAACCGCTTCGTAAGTGTTGCTTCACAGATGTGGACAACCCTCATCTGACAACAAAAACAAAATTTTGAATCACTTGAAGCTGGCAGTGACACAGACATAATAGGATTTCTACAATATACCCCTGACAAATGGAATCCAAGAGCGGGGAGATAATACAAAAATGCTATTTCGGGAAGCTTGAAACTAGGTATGAATCTTTTACAAAGTTAGCCTAGGTCTAAGTGAGATTTCAGCTTTGCATTATACATAGATTATTGATAAATTGAAAAAATAAAAGCACTGGATATAAATTATCTGATAGTAAATACATTAACAAAGGAATTATAAGACTAGTCAGTGTTTTGCTCCAACAAACTTACAAGTCAAAATACAAATATTGACATGTCCTAAAAAAACTTTCATATAATATCCTCACATTATTGACCCTTTTGTCCTGGTTTTCTAAAGTTATTCATTATTACTCATTCTATTTTAGCTAAGTAACTAAGATTCTTGATATTCCATAATGTTAGTCTAACATACGCATTTCTCTTTGACAGGAATTGTGCTTCAAGAGGCCTCTTCATAACTATTAACTACTCCAGCAAGTAGTCACTGCATGGCATTCACTATTTTCTTGAAGAAAAGACTTGCAATATTCCATACATGTGTCAACCATCTACATATGAAAATTTTATTAAACAACACTCACAATCTCGTTCTTTGAACAATTGTGACCATGCACTAGAGAAGATACATAAAGTGCAGCTCCACATAGCCCACTTGGTTTTCTCCCAGTCTGCAAGCAATTCCCATATTAGGTAATGGCCAAGCAACAACATAAGAAATAAACAACAATAAACTCACTCTCCCCCTTTCTCTCACGCACAAACCAACACAAACATTTATCGAATATAATTTGAACCTGCATCCAATCTCGCTTCATGCTAGCAACGATATGAAGTGCAGTTTTGGAAACACCCCTTGGTTGTTTGCCTCCAAAAAGACCTAGAAAGAAGATCCAATGATGTCTTGTAACAACCCAAACAGATGAATACTCATGAGGTTACAAGGACAAGAATTGCGAACAAAATTAGCACAAGTTAACAAGAAAGATTATTATAAATATAATTATTATTATATTATTATTATTTTTATTATTTATAATTATTATAAGTTTTGTCCAAATAAATACATACATCCAATTAATTTATGCTAATCTAATATATAAATTGATCTAATCTTTAGAAGTTGAAAATTTATGTTCCTGAAATCATTCTAGAAATCAATGCCACAAGATGTTACTCAACTAAAGGAGACAAACATTCAATGTACACTAATCGATGTGTGCTGCATATGGATGTCATTTTGCCCATTTTAAAGACTCAATTCGCAGATCAACCATTTATACGATATTTAGCCAAATTAATTATTTCAAGGAAAAGGGAATAGAAGTAAAAGTGGATCAAAAGACCAATCTAGTACATTGTAAATTATAGTACTCATAAAAGCACTAGACCAGGAAATACTTACGATCAGTGAATCTATGAATGAAAAGGCTAGGATCCACCGGTTTTTGAACAATTGGATGTTCATCAAGGCTCAAAAGTTTGCATAGCTGCAAAAATACTGCACCTAGCACGTAGCTGTGACAGAACAAAAATTAAGGAATCTTCATCATCCCAAACCAAAAAAATAATAACAGCACTTAAGAAAGCATGTGAAATTTTATGACAACTCTTGTGTTGCGGTTTAAATGAAATGAGACATGGCCTGGTAATCCAAACTACGTACGCTGCATAGAACTGACTCGGTAAAAGGGAAATGTTCTTTTGTAAGACTCTAACTTGACCAAATCATGTTCTTTTGACGACGTATTTATGTGAGACTTACTTTGGTAACATTCCCATGTACCTTTACTGGATGCACTTCCTTGAACAGAGAAAAAGTGAGTTGTAATCTTATGTTGTAGATTCGGTTCACAAACATAGGCAAAATGTTATTTGTGCCTAAAACATGTCCCATGCTGGTAAACTGAAGCATACGGGTTGGTGTACAGCGTACTTTTAAATATAATACATGCTTATTCGTTTAGATGAATTTCAAGAGCAAGTAAACTTCACCATAAACTCCATAATAGAGAAAACAACATAACTTGCAGACATTGGTGAGTTTAAATTATTCGACAAAAAGAATATAAAAAATTATCAACATAAGAAGATTTTACATACACGTTTATCCTCAGATGTTCTGAAAAATCAATTAGAAGATATGGCTTTTTCTTCTCCCTGTTAAAGAAAAAGAAAAAGAAAAAAGAACAAATCAAATGTGATATAGCATAAAAATTCATCTTGTATGCCAAATATACTATTCAAATGAACAACAATTAATTGCATAAAAATAAATACGAAACGACATGTAAACCTATGAAAATTTCAAATAAAATTCATGTGATGTTTGCGCGTAAATGTTACACGCGTCTTCTTCCAATCTTACTCCCCCAAATCCATGTTTCGAATAGAATTTCCAAATAACTGATCGGTTTTATTCCTATAATAACCATTATTGACAATTTTGGGTCTCAAAATGGAACCAACTAACACTACTAACAAAGCCATGATCTAGTCAAAGATTTGTTTGTGACACCCAGAACTCCTTGCTTCAAAAATTGAAGCCTCCAAAACATCAAGGCCGAAAACAAAGCTTCGAGTTTGTGTGCAGCTCGAAAAAATAGTCAAAAGTGAAAACAGCCAGAAAGCATACATGCATCATTGTCATATGCACTGCAAAGGTGACAAAGTAAAAAGTGCACTGAGATATTAAAGCCATTTTAACAGACCAATCTTATAGCGCCAGGTTAGCATGTGTTGGGAAATTGCAATAGCAGAGAGAACTATTTTAGATACGAAATATTAAGATGAGTTTTATAAATTGCATATTTTAAGATGTGGACAACAATACTAAATTCTTTCTATATTTTAATGCTATTCAAAACTCCATTATTCAGAATCTATGAGTTAATCACAAATGTATAACATGCATTGCCACAGAAGTAAATCTAAAACAGTATCCAACTACTTAATGTCTTAATCATGTAATTAAGTATGGTTTTGGGTGAAAGCTATGTCAAAGAAATTGCCATGGAGACGGTACTTTGGCTTTCAAATTGCAAATCAGTAACCTGCTTATGGCAGCATCAATTCTATGCAACCCATAAGTCACATTTCAAGCTCGAAAAATTCCATTCAATAAGCTGGTTGTGCAAACGGTCAAAGATTATGATATAATGCTCATCTCATCTCACTATAAAATAGTTACCAGGAATGGCAGGTACGAGAAAGGAGATGTTGGCTGTTGAAAATGTTACATGGTGGACTTACTATACATTTACTAACAGCAAACTCATTGAATCTTTGTTTCGCAAAATCTTCACAGTGAAACCTATTGACTTTGATAATCTATAATAAAAGAAAAACTGATGTCCTAACTCATCAGGAGGAAGCT
The DNA here is from genome assembly GCA_034814905.1 of Penstemon davidsonii. Classification (NCBI taxonomy): domain Eukaryota; kingdom Viridiplantae; phylum Streptophyta; class Magnoliopsida; order Lamiales; family Plantaginaceae; genus Penstemon; species Penstemon davidsonii. The sequence goes on along the minus strand of JAYDYQ010002533.1, from coordinate 28,710,125 downwards.
ACATATAGTGGTTAAATTATACCAATACCTGAAGCATTGATATTGTTAGAAACAAAGTAGCATTACAATATTAAATGTATGAATTCATTTTTATAAAGGACAATATCATACAATTTTTTTACTTACAAGACAGTTCTTACCTACATGAAATGTAAAGACAAGCAGCCTCTACTTGTTCCTTCCTGCGCCCCCTTGTGAAATTACGCTCAACTGCTATCTGTAGAAGCAACAATAGTTCATTTGAGTAACTGCTAATAAACGAAATTTCATAAATAAACATGTCTCTATGGAGAATTATACTCTATAAAAGGCCACAGCTGGATCGACTATGGAATTACCACCATCAATTCCAAGGGCATATAGAATGCTTTCTATCCCGTCACGTGCTGCAAAAACCAAGACATTTTGATAATAAATTAGATAGGTCGTACAACTGAAGTTTTAGATTTTTATCCAGACAACCAAATCAGGCATACGATAAGTAACCGTTGAATACATTCAACAAAATTTTAGTACTTTTAGTATTTATTAGCATTGGAAGCACAATTCTAAAACTTAAAGCATGAATTACATGCAGGAAGCTTGTTGTCTATTCATATGACGAGAATATAAATAATCAAACATCTATTTACATCACTTTTACTGGGTCCCCAGTACTAAGTGATAGCTCTACAAAGGATAACAAGTATTCATAAATCTAGGAACTACAAAAGCAATAGTTGACTTCTTATCATCTTCAAAGTGTCACTGAATGACAGGGCTGGCCCAAGAGCTTCGGGGACCCTAGGCGAAATTCAAAATTTGGGCCCCTTTTTCAAGGACGATTGTACATAATTTTTTATTTTTATAAATTAAGAATACAATTAAGTATTGATATTCGACTCTAATTCGATCAATAAAAATCTTTTTTAAGTTATGATTGTTATATATATCAAATCAGACTTTAACAAAAAACCTTCGTGTAATAGCCTTTAAAACTCGATCCAAGCTTGACATCATAAGCCAAAAATTGACTAAACTTATATAAGGATATCAAGTTATTCGAGTTAATGTTCGACTCTAATAAAACTTGCTTAAACTCCATTCGTTTAATACCAAGTTTATACACAACACAACATCAAAGTTTAATAAAAAAAATCAAACTAAACTTGACAATGTGTTTATCTCATTTTACATTTTTAATCCTACATTATATCATCTATGTATGACTAACATACATATAACTTATAAATATTTAAAAAATGTGACACGCATAATGAAAATAATGGAGCCCCTCGAGGATTGGGCCCTAGGAGGGTAAATCATCAAGGTATAAAAAACATACATATAACTTATAAATATTTAAAAAATGTTACACGCATAAAAAAATAATCGGGCACCTAGGCGGGAGCCTAAGTTGCCTAGGTCTAGGGCCGGCCCTGCTGAAAGAATGAATCTCACATAAACAACAGGACACTAAATATTTAAGTTTTATGCATTATTTTTTAGCCTCGGTTGTCAATCAGAAACAAGTCATTTATTGTTTGGAAAATAGGAACTGGATTGGCATTTGTAATGAAATACACCTTTTTCAACAAGTGAGAGACTTGAAAAGCTATCCAGGCATTGTTTGCCTCCAAATTAAAACCAGTGAATTTTTTAAATTTATGACAAACAGATTATCGTTTCCAGTAGATCATATCACACATCGATAACAATATGTCAAGAAAAATATAATATCAGTTAACGATTCAAGACGCCTACCTTCATTTAGTATCCTCTCGCGGGAAACTGAATAATCATTTTGGACGGACTTGACAAAACGTCCTGACAATTGGCTCTATGGATAAACTGAAGTCAATTAATGCAGTACATAACAAGCAATATTATGAAAATGCACCAACAACATCACTTAATATATATGCTACTATGTCAGTCTTGTAGCTACTTTGCATTCAACATGTTTCATGTTAATAGGTCAACTAAATGAATATTATGTCGCATAAAGTAATTAAAATTAAAATATAAACTATACAGCAGTAATATTGAAAAATCTAAGCCTGTCTGGGGAAAATTGAACAAGAAAAGATGGATGATAATGTCAAGGACAAATTCTAATCTACAATCGGAAATATTGATTATTCATGGGCATCCAAATTTGATACTTCTTTTTGGTTAAACCTAAATTCTGAGATGAAATTTCTAAAGCACTAATTGGTTAATATGCAAAAAAAAAAAAAAAGAACAAATAAATCACTTCAGATGTGAAGATGATTACTATAATAACTACTTTTACCACCGTTGAGATGAAAGATGCTAAAAATTAAAATCGAAAATAATATGAGACGATCAGATATTCAGATCAATTATGGGCCAATACCAACAATATCAAACCATATGCGGAAATAATTTACAAGTATTACATAGACATTACGATGAAAGTCAAAAAAATTAACAATCAAGCCAAGAGCAATAAAACCAAGAGACAAACCTGTCCTGCCGCATTTTTTACAAACGTGGGCTCCTGTGAAAAGATGTCCTCCTCAATAACTCTTCCACAACTTGAACAGCATCTGTTTAGTCAAAATAACACGAGACCTCTGCTTTAATACGCATAACTGTCAAATATTACTGAAAATACAAAATCAAGAAACAAGAGGCACAAATTCAAGAGAAACATAACAAAACAAATAAAAAAGTTTCTTTTTTATGTTAACAATTTTATCTAGAGAAACTTACATTTTCCCATCTAAATGGTCCGGTCGGCTGATATTCTTAGAACAGTTACCACAGTAAAGCATATTCCAAAACCCTATATATTCATACAAACGTATAAGAGCAAATTCGGATTAAATTGATCAATCAAAATAGCGAACATGAATTTAAATACATCTCACTTACCGAAACAATAGCAGAATAATAAGATGAAGTAGAACCAATAGTTTAAACAATTCCGAATTATAATTACAGCAAAACCTAATAATCAATGGCAATTATGGATTGAATACTTATATTGAAGATATTGTGGGTCTGTTATGGCGCTAGATTAAGGTTTAACTGATAGAGGGGGCGGGAAAATAAAAGTGGGAAATGTGTGAAATCTCGGAGTAGATTTGACATTTGTGTTACTATATGATTATGAGAATTTTGTTAGTACTAAGACAAAAACTGCATTTGTTCTAAGAAAAAGAAAAAAAACTGCAGCAATTTTTTGGTTAAGAATAATAAAAAATTAGTTCTAGTGAAGGTGGAATAAGTACAATTTTGGGTTGTCACATTTAAATTGGACTGAATATCAAATCAAATTACTCAATACTCGATATGAGCTAGTTCGATAAAAGTTCGTTTGAGCTCGCAAATCAAACAAACTTGAACTTCATTGAAAATGATAACTTTTGAAGTTCAACTTGAAAATGGAAAGCAACTATGGTTTTGTGTATTAAGGGGTTTGTATGTTAACAGAAAAATCAAATCTTAATGTGGTTTAGATCTAACAAATTAGTACTTAGTCAACAAATCCAATATTATTTGAATGAAGTCAGGGATATAAAATATCGGCTCTATGATGGCCCATGTGTTGTCTTAATGCATGAACTAATCAGCATATTTTACTTAACATACAATAAATTTACCACATCCCAAGGACCTATTAAACATAGGAAACAACATAGTATTTCTACATAAAAATTCTTTCTTTTTCTCTTTTCTTCTCAAGAACCAATACAAATTTCAAATAAATCAATCCAATTTACATAAACCAAGCTTTAAACTACCCACAAAAACCACCTACTTCTTTGTTTCATCTAAGTGCTTAACATCATCACCATTATTATTATTCCATTTTTTAACCAAATTAGCATATTCATCAACAGACATCCCAAAACAAACTCAGTCAATGAACTATTAGCATACTAGCTCAATATTTCTAAATTCCCACAAAAATCATGTCAAAGCTATCAATTACCACAACTACAAATTCGAATGTTTCGAAATTAATCAAAACTAAACACAATTGTAATTATTAAACAAAAAAGGAAAACAACCAAAACAATGGAGCAGGGCGGCAGGGCCGGCCTGACATATTACAGGGCCCTAGGCGATATTTAAAATCGGGGCCCTTTTTTACAAATTAGCTGATACTTTTTAGTTTCAATTGTAATAAATTTTTATGACATTTCATTCTTAAACTTTCTCTTAACAAATATATATGTTGAAAATTCAAGTATCGTGAATATAGTTATATAACAAATGTAAGTTAACAAATATAATTTTTTACTTGTCAGAATCAGTAAATAGATTGAATATGAAAGTATAATATTTCTGCTCACACTACTATCTTAGGCAGGGGTGTGCAAATGGTAAAACCGAACCGAACCATACCAAATTTCATTATACCGGTTGGTTCGGTATTTTGAAATCTCGTACCGTTTGCCAAACAGAAAATTTCGGTTTGGTTCAGTAAATTACAGATTCAGTACGGTTCGATTTGATTCTGTACAAAATAACCGAAAAATTATTGAATAAAAAATAATTTGTCGCTTCCTACCACTCTAACCACTAACCATCCAATGAAGTTGAATAGAAATTATAAAGAATACATCAGAGACCCCCTAGCCTCAGTCCCCTCTCCAAAAATTTCTTTAGCATCATTCAAGTTTTATTTTTTAAATGCAATTAGAACCCAAATTATTAAGAGAAAATCAGAAAAAGAATAAAATTGACTGTACCTCTGTCAATTACAAACCTGGGCCGAGAGAGAGATGGTGGAGGCGCGATGGGGGTAGGTGGTGCGGCGGCGAGGTGGGATTTTGAATTGAAGGAGGAGAAGATTTGGGTTTTGCCCTAGGGCAGTCCGTAGAAGAAGCGAGAAGAGTGAAGTATAGCTTGGATTGGAAATCTGGAACGCTGTCTTTACCCTTTACGAATTGGGATTAAAAAAAAATGGGTATACCGGTCCGGTTCGGTTTGGTAAGGTAAGGTAAATCTACCGATAATACCGAAAATCGAAATTTATAATGGTTCGGTAATGAAGCTCATTCCGTATACTGAACCGAGATTTCAGTTCGGTATACAGTTACCGGATCGTGCACAACACTAATATTAGGGGATTATTATCGTTGCATTCAATATAATTGAACCATACCAATTTTTTGTATCTAGTCTGACGCGGTAGTTTCAAAATTTGTACAGTACATCAAACCGAACTATTTGGTTCGATTATCAAACGGTTCAGTCGGCTACAAAAAAACCGAGACGTGTATGTAGTTTGAGTATTCTTTGTAATAAATTAATATTAAAAATTGTAGATTGACTCAAAATCGTTGAATCTAAGTTACATCAAATTTTAAATTTTATTTATTAATGCAAAACAACAATATTATAATATATATTTTTTCAAAATACTAAGACACAATAAAACAAAAACACTTGTATTATCAATTAGCATATTCTCCCTCCGTTTTTTTATTCGCTTTGGAGGATTGAACACGGATTAATAATTATAATAAATAGCCACTTTTTTAAGTAAAAGTCCTAAAACACCCTTTTAATCAAATAATCATAGCATTAATAAGAAGGGTAAAATTTGTATAAAAAATTAATTCTACATTGAAATTCTAAAACGATAAATAAAAAAAAACGGATGAAGTAATCTTTATTATTTGACACCAATAATATGAAATAATCATTTTTACATAAATTAGATCAACAAAGCTTACATAACAAACACAAGGAGAATTTCAATAGAATGTGTAATGTTAATCGAAAAGTTAATTTGATAGGTTAAATCTATTTTAATGTCGCGCTACGATCATTGTCCAACGCATCTTAACCAATACATGATGCATTAATGTTAATATAATATGATGCAGGTGTTGGTCCCAAGTGGTCAGATGAGGTCTAGAGGGGGGGGTGAATAGACCTCTTCAAAAATCTACCTTTTAAAACTTCTAACTTTTCTGTTCAGCAGACTAAGCTGATCGAGAACAGTAAGCAGACTAAGCTGATCTAGCACAAAGCTTTGAACAGCAGAGTTGACCACTCTTCTGATTTCACTCAGCTGATTTTATCAAATCAGAGTTTAAAATAAACTAACTTGCAGCGGATTTATCAAGTGTTTTTCACAAGTAGTTTTCTTTAACCTTGAAATAGTTTTATCCCCAGTTTTTAACAAACTCCTTTTAAAACTTTTCAGCAGTTAACCTTTTAAGTGTTTTAAAACTGTTCTTTCAAATATGCAGAAAATAATGCAAGTTAAAAACACAAAGGATTTTTATAGTGGTTATATGGATGTAAATCCTTTAGTCCACTCTTCCAAGTCACTTAGATCTTGGGTTATACTAAATCACACAGATTACAGTATACAATGCTTACGCCAAACAACAAATGAAATGGCCGTAAGTTCACAATAGGGAATCACAAAGAAACTCCTATCCTCTGAAGTAATATCGCTCACTAAGATTGATATCTACTTCTCACAACACAACCCTAACAAAATCACTCAGATTTTACAAGTATTTTCTATTTTCTCTCTATTTAGCTTTGTCAACAAATGACTCGGCTGATGAGTGCTCTGTTCTTGAGTTTGAGACTTAGAAGAATTTTGCTTCAGATTTTTGCTCTCAAAGTGTGTTGTCTCTGTGTTGTTCTTCTTCTTCAACTCATGAACTAAGCTATTTATACTAAGGATTTGAAAATCTGCCCGTTGAGAGATCGCCAGTTGTCAAATCCTCGAGTACTGGTCCTTTTCTGCAGAACGGCTGTTGCGACTGAACACTGTACACTCTGCTGTACTTTCTGTCGCTTCGCATTAAATGCGCATTAAATGCACCAAGCTGATACGAGGTTTCTCTTCAATCATTTGTCATAAATACCCTTCCTCTTCAGCATTTATTACTTCAAGTGCATTTATTACCGTTGTAATAACTTCTGATCCACTTCCACTCTGCTGATCGAAGTCACTCGTCTGATGTATACTCGGCTGATCCCAAACTTGAACTAATCTGATTTGAGTCGGCTGATAGTCCACCAGTCTGATTACTTCTTCAGCAACAGATCAGTAGTCTTCTGGACCATATTTGACTAGTCTGATGAACTTCTTCCTTAGTCAAATATCTTCTAAGGTTTGTACTAAGCTTCCACTTAGCTGATGACTTTGGAAATCATCAAAACCTTCCTTTACTTCAAAGTCTTCATCTTCATCCAACAATTTCCCCCTTTTTGATGATGACAAAACTTCAGCTAAGTACCTGTACCTAAACTAAAGTTGAGTCCTCAAAAATTTCTGAGATAGAAATAATGTGTTGGAAGCTTGAACTTTTTATAGATTGATTTGAAAGTTACAGTGCAAGTTACAAGCAAGATGGAAAAAAAATTACAAGTGAAGAAGGCTGGTTACAAAAATTTCAACAGATGACCTAGTCTAGTAATCTAGTCTAGTCCTCAGCTTCTTCATCTTCTTCTTCCTCATCAACTTCTTCTTCAACTTCATCACTACTGTCTTCATCTTCACCAGATGTGAAAGCATCAGCAAGACCTTTTAATTTTTCTCTTCTTTCTTCAGCTTCAAATCTTTTTCTGATGTCTTCAATCCTCTTATACTTAACGTCTGGATTAAGCTGTTCTTCAGCAGAGTACTTAGAGGCAGCTAACTCCTTGTCAGTTTTAGCTACTTCCTTGGGCTCTACTTTATCATCAGCTCCATCTTCAGCTTCCTTTTCAAGTACTTCATCTTCTTTTGGCTTTCCAGCAGCAGCCCGTTGGTCTCGTACTTGAATAGTTGCAGCAGCATCAACAACTAACTTAGCTGATTCCTCTTCCCCCTTTTTGTCAGCATCAGCAGGGTTGAGTTGATCAGGAGTTATGTTGACAGCAGCACAAAGCTTCTTGATGTTTCTATCCATGACTCTTTGCTCAGCACAGTGATGATTTAGAGTAGTTTCCATGCGAAGTTGATTAGCTTTTATTTCACCAGAATGGTCATTCAGACAGTCAACATTCAACTGAAGTGTTGACAGTTCAGTTTGTGCTTTGTCAGTGATGTTGGTAACCTCTTGCATTAGAGCAATGTTTTTCTCAGTTTCTGCTTCACCAACTTGTGTCATGACCCTAACAACCCTTGCAATGTCAGCTTCATTCCTTTGAATAGCAGTGTGGAGATGACCTACATCAGCCTTCACATCTTCAATATTTCTGCTCATATTCAATATGCTCTGAGTTAACATTAAAGAGTTATCTGGTGGTAGAGGAAAATCTTCAATGGCATCCTTGACCATTTTTGCAGTCTCTTCCTGCATTTGCTTAATCATCAGCTGATTTCTTGTCTCCATCTCCTTCAGAGTAGTCTCAATCAGCATCTGGATGGACTCCATCAGTGAGGAATGCAAATCAGCAGTAGGAGCAGAGTGTGATGATTCAGCAGGATCCTCTTCTTGTGGAAGTTCAGCAGGTTCTTCCTCCTGTTGAACGGTTGCTTCATGAAGAACAGGACTTTCTTCAGTTTTCCATTCCAAAGCTAAGGGAACTAAGTCCTTGACCATAATAGGCAGCTTCTTTGAAGTATCCAAGTTGATTTCTTCAGCCTTCTGGTCTTTCTTTTGTTCTTCACTAGCTGGCTCATCAGCTATGTGAATGATCTCAGTACCATCAGTAGACACAACTGTCTTCTGACGAATCAAGTCAGCTGGTACAAAGGGTGATGTAGTCTGTTTAATCTTCAGCTTCTCTTGATAAGTACTGATATCAGAGCCATAACAGATTTGCTGTAAACTTGGTAGACTGGGCGTTGAACTTGATGTTCCTGGTTCAAACCTTGATCTTTCAACCCATTTCTCCAGAGTAGTGTAAACAGCAATCTTGACTGCTCTATCAATTCTATCATCAGTAGGACTTGGCTTCTTTGAAATTGAGTTTTTAATAGCATTCGCCTCCTGACTGACAATAACTCTTGCATAGTCATGCAGTCTATCCCTTACAAAATCTGAGTCCAAAGCCTTGACAACAGAGGATGTTTGCAACCAGTTTAGAACCCAACGTCCTTCTGTAGCAAACTCCTTCCAGGCTTGGATTTCTTCCTCAGACTTGTTCAATCTATACTCTCTCCATTGATTGTATCTGATCTTCTCTGGGAGAAAAGTAGTCCTTGATTGAAACAGCTGGTTCAGCCTTTCCAGCTCAGCTTCAAATCTTTTGAAGGCAACGGAGTCATTTTGAACAATTTCAATTGCTCGTCTGACCTCCTTCTTTTTCTTTTTAATTGGTTCAGCCTTTGGTAGCACAAAGTCTCCTTCCTTAGGCTTTTCTCCAATCACGATGCCTCCAGACCTCCTTGGTCCATAAGCATCCTTCTTGCTCTCTTCCAGTGCCTTTGCCAAGTCTGCTTCTTCCTTGGCAGCTAACTCAGCTTCTGTCATTTTCTTGACATCAGCTTCCTTTTTACTTGCTTCAAGAGCTTTCTTTAGCTCAGCATCATCACGTTTTCGTTGTTCAGCCTCCTCACGCTTCTTCTTGTGATAAGCTGATACTTTTGCTTTGCCAGTTCTCTTCTTTCTGGCATTTCTTGACTCAACAACTGGTGCCGCAGCTGTTGTTTCTGGTAAAGCAACTGCTACTGGTGCAGCAGCAATTGGTTCGAGGATCTGCACTTCAGGATCCTCTTGAGGTTTAGCAACCTCAGCTGTTGGTGTAGGAATCTGTTTCACTTGGTCAGTAGATCCCTTCACTGATTCAACAGGCCTCTCAGCAGATTGAGGACTTCTTTTGGCTAACTCAGAAAGTTCAGTATCTTCATCAATAAGTGTCAGCTTCTTTCTGGCAGTCCTTTTTGTGAAAGGTGGATTTGCAACGGTAGAAGTGGCAGTGTCCTTCATAGCACTTCTTGTTCTTTTAGCCACATTTTCAACCGGTAGCTCAGCTGAGATTGTCTTGTCAGAGGATGTCCCAGTAGACATCTCGTTGATTTCCTTGACTGTTTCATCAACAATCAAATCAGCAGCATCCTTTCTTTTAGAGACAACTGTTCTGGCTTCAACAGCAGGCTTTGCCGTTTGAACAGTCGACTTGCTTTTCTTGCCTTTATCAGCAGGCTTTTCTGGCTCAGAAGCCTTTCTTTTCTTTTGCTTCAACTCTGTCACAACCGCAGGCTCCTTTGATCTTCCAGATTTCACTGGTTCATAAATCTTCAATTCTTTAGCCTTGTGAACATCCTTGCCATTTGTAACATCACATCCCAAATTTACTAGCAGATGACTCAGGAATATTCGGTGCAGAGTGTAACCACGCACTTTGTGATCAGCCAGTATATACCAAATGTAGTTTGCCCAGTTCACCTTCAAGCCATAGAAAATGGCAATCATTGTGTGCAGACGCTTCATTGGTACGCTGTCTAGTGAGAATGTGCAATTCTCCAAAACTTTGGCAACCAAGTCTGCCATTCGTTGAAACTCGTCTTTCAATTGATTTTTCTTTATGCTCCCAGTTAGCATTTCATCCTTCTTTGAAGCCAGATTCCAGAAATCTGCTTCAAATGGAGTAGAGAGAGTTGCAATATCAGTAGAACCTTCAAGAGAGAGTCCATATCTCTCACTTAGCAGTTTTGGGGTTACGCAGATAGCTTTGTCCCCAATCTTGGCAGTGATCTCCACTTTCTCAAAATTGACATCCTTCTTGGAACCATAAAATTCCATTACTTGGTCTTTGAAGATCATATCTTCATGGGCCTCCATGAAGTTTACCAGTGAGGCTGCCTTAAATTTCTCCAGAATTTCCTTCATTAATGGTGTGCCAGTCGTATGGTAGGTCAGGTAGTTCAAGAACATACCTTCAGCAGCAGCTTCTTTTGCAGATACCTTGGAACCCATTTTCCTGAAAGAGATTGAAGAAAAACGAGAGTAGATTTGCAGTTGAATGGATGCAAAAATGCTCTGAATGCTTTTGAAATTTTTAGGGTGCGTAAAAGCTCAGTCAGCTGATCAGATCTGGATTTATAGATGTTAATTCTTGTCGGTTTCCGTGAAAAGTGGTAACCGTTAGATTAGTCATTGTAAAAGCAGATCGTGTGACCGTGAAACGCGGATTTCAAAATAGCATTAAATATGTCAGACGGGCGGGAAAACGAAACGCCACTTGTCTGTTACTTATAAAAGCGTGCTTTTTATGAAACGTTTCTAGTGCAACACTTTAAATATAAGCTGACATAAATAGAAACAGATGAGTAAAGTACTTATCTGATTTATGACTTGTCTGATACAATATATCACTAGTGAAAGCCAATATCTAGTGATCTTCCTTTGCTGTTTGTCAATCCAGCAAGATAATTAATCTTCAAATCTTCAAGAGTTAAGAGCAAATCTTCTGCTTAAAGCAACTTCAACTAACTGTCATTGAAGATTTCATCTTTAAAACAAGGGTACCGCTAGTCTTACACGTTCCCCCTGAATTCAAGAATTCATCAGTCAACTAGTCTGTTGAGAGTCAGTCTTCTTGAAGTATAACACACTTGTTGTAGTCAGATTAGTGAGCTGTTTGAAACCAGTCTTCTGATAGGTTCCCCCTCAGCTTATGAATCCAATTTTAACAAGCCTAGTTCCACTCTTAGAGTAGAAAATCTTGCATCACTCAATGGTTTGGTGAAAATGTCAGCGATCTGATTATCTGTTTGAACATATTCAATAATAACATTTCCTTTTTCAACATGGTCTCTGATGAAGTGATGTTTGATCTCAATATGCTTAGTCCTGGAATGACTTGTAGTATTCTGAGTAAGTGAGATTGCACTTGTATTATCACAGTAGATAGGGATTCCACTGATCTTCAGATTATAATCTTCTAGTTGATGCTTCAACCAGAGTATTTGTGCACAACATGCTCCAGCAGCAATGTATTCAGCTTCAGCAGTAGATATGGATACTGAAGTCTGTTTCTTACTCATCCATGAGATCAGACGACTGCCTAAAAATTGACACGTACCTGTTGTACTCTTCCTATCAATCTTGCAGCCAGCGAGGTCAGAATCTGAATATCCAACAAGTTCAACCAAGGGGGAAATTGTTCAACGTACACTTCTTCTTGCAATTCTCCATTGAGAAAAGCAGACTTCACATCCATCTGATATACTGTGAAGTTCTTGTGAGCAGCATAAGCTAGAAACAGTCTGATTGCTTCAAGCCTTGCAACTGGTGCGAATGTCTCATCAAAATCAATGCCTTCTTCTTGGCAGTAACCTTTGGCCACTAGTCTTGCTTTATTTCTGGTAACAATACCATCTTCATTCATCTTATTTCTGAAAACCCACTTAGTGCCAATTACTCTTTGATGAGTAGGTCTGGGAACTAAGTACCAGACTTCATTCCTTTCAAATTGATTCAACTCTTCTTGCATTGCTTCAATCCAGTGAGAATCACCAAGAGCTTCATCAATTACTTTGGGCTCAATTTGTGAAAGAAAACTTACAAACATTGTTTCATTTGCAGTTGACCTTCGAGTTCTCACTCTGTCCAAAGGATCACCAATCACTAACTCAGGTGGGTGATCTTTGAGCCATCTGAGATCAGGTTGCAAATCTGAATGTTGTCCTCTGGATTGATCTTGCAACACCACTGTTGGAGTCTCAGTAGTAGTCTGTTGAACAGTTGTAGTCTGTTGAACAGTCTCTGGTCTGTTAGCTGTTTGCAACTCCTCTGTTAGACAATCAGCAGACTGATTTTGAACAGCACTTGAGTTAACAGCTTGAGATAAATTGGGTAGTATGATGGGTACATATTCTTCTTTTCTTTCCACATTCAATTTCTGAAATTCAGCAGACAGTTCTTGATTTGCACTTTGATTCTTTTCAGAAGATTGACTTGGTTCATCAAATACTACATGAATAGATTCTTCTACAAGTAAAGTTCTTTTGTTAAACACTCTATAAGCTTTACTAACAGTAGAGTAACCTACAAAAACAGCTTCATCAGCCTTTTCTGCAAATGCAGTAAGGTGATTTTTCCCATTGTTCAAAACATAACATTTACAACCAAAAATCCTAAGATAATGTAAATTAGGCTTTCTGTTGTTCCATAGCTCATAAGGTGTCTTGTTTTGACTTTTGTTGATCATACACCTGTTCTGTGTATAACATGCTGTATTTGTAGCTTCTGCCCAGAATCTTTGGGGCAGCTTTGCTTCAGCTATCATTGTCCTGGTAGCTTCTTTTAGAGTTCTGTTTCTCCTTTCAGCAACTCCATTTTGTTGAGGGGTTCTGGCAGCAGAGTACTCATGACTGATTCCTCTGGAATTACAGTACTCTTCAACAGTAGAGTTTGTAAACTCAGTCCCTCTATCTGATCTGATCTTCAATATTCTTTGACTCTTCTCATTCTGGATCAGTTCCATCAGATTAGTAAGATGTTCCTTGGTTTCACTTTTCTTCTTCATGAAAATCACCCAAGTAAATCTTGAAAAATCATCCACAACAGCTAGGCAGTACTTCTTTCCACCATTGCTGATTGGATCAATAGGGCCAAACAAATCCATATGCAGCAGCTCCAAAATTCTGATTGAAGATTGGTGCTTCTTGCTTTTGAAAGATGATTTCACTTGTTTACCCTTCTGACATGCGTCACAAAGCTTGTCTTTGCTCATGACTGTCTTTGGAATTCCTTCTACCAGATCATTCTTTATCAATCTGTTTATGGTCTTGAAATTCAAATGATTCATTCTTTTGTGCCAAAGCCAACTGATTTCACTTGGTGTAGAAGCCACTAAGCAAACATTTGAATTCTTGTCCACAGAATTCCAGTCGACTACATAGATATTTCCCTGTCTTCTTCCAGATAGAATGACCTTCTTTGTTCCTACTTGTTCAACATAGCACTTATCTGATGAAAACACCACGGAAAATCCCTTGTCACAAAATTGACTTATGCTCAGCAGATTGTATTTCAGGCCATTAACATAAGAGACGTCAGATATCTCTATGTTTCCTTTGATAAGCTTTCCAACAGCTACAACCTTGCCTTCTTTGCTGTCTCCAAAAGTAACTCTTGGACCATTCACAGCAACAGCATCTGCCAGTTCATGTATGTCTCCACACATGTGCCTTGAACATCCACTGTCCAAGTACCATTTCTTCACTACTTTACTCCTACTCCTAATCCTAACCTACAAAACAAAATAAAATTGTTTTAGGTACCCTTTATTGAGAGGGTCCTGGTGGATTAGTATCACCTTTGACAACCCAAGATGTTGAAGTCTTAGGCTTCTTAGGCTTTGCAATTTTAGCAGGAGCATGAGCAACTTCATTTTCATCATAGACAGCAGGCATATTATATTGATGATCATTATGATGATGATAAGGCTCATAAGCAGGATATGATGCATGATAGGCAGGGTAGGCATGCATTGGTTGATGAGCAGGATATGCAGCATAGTGAGGTGGATAATGAGGTGCAGCATAATATGGTGGATAAAAGGGGGGGCAGACATAGCAGAATTATATAGCCCATAAATATATCTAAGACATTCTTTTTGCATATACATGGTTCTAGATTATGAAGTAAAACATTCTAGACAAGTATATATGAAAAGTCTCTTGAGCATCCGTTTTAGCCACTAGATCAAGTTGATTTTCACCGTCTGTTTAAGAATGTGGTTATATAAATAGGGCAAGACCTTATTTGAAAATTTTCATTCTTACATCTTATTTGACAAAAAAAAAAAAAATTATCAAGTAGAAAAAAACTGAGATACATTTACATTAACAAAAAAAGTAATTGAGGCCCCTCTATAGTCGGGGCCCTAGGCGAGGGCCTAAATTGCCTAGCTTTAGAGCCGGCCCTGAGGGGCGGGGAGTCTGGATTCTGGCAGGGGGCAGGGGCACCGTACGGGCTGCGATGGGGTGCCCGGATTCGGGCAGGGGAAAACGCAGCGGTTCAGGGACGGTGGTTCGGAGCTGCGGCGTTGCTGGGGCCGTGGGGAGGCGACGGAAGAGAGAAACGGAGCTTCGGCAGGGGCGAGTTTAATTTGGGTTTGGGTTTGGGCTAGGGCTGCGTGAGACGGGACGTCGGCGTGAATCTTGGACTCGGGAGATGGTGGGACAGGCGGTGGTGGTTCTGGTACAATGATGGGAGATGGTGGTGGGGGGACGGTGCAAGGCAAAAACGGCGGGGGGTGAGGGTTTTCGAGTTTAACTGGTGAAAATAGTGGAAAACATGTTATCTTAACCGGGTTCTAGATTCGATAGTAAATGGACCTAAGTCTTTTGAACAAAGTTATTTATATTGAGGTTATCCGAAATCAAATCGATATTTGGCTAAAAATTAAATAATTAGTCACTAATTTATTCAAAATTATTGACTATAGGATTATTATGTACATGGAGATTATTCAAAATCAAATTGATATTTGGCTCGAAATTAATTAATTAGTCATAAATTCGAAATTATTGACTATATGGTACATTGAGGATATTCGCAATCAAATCGATCGATACTCGAGTCGATTGTCAACGGACCAAAGTCAATATTGTTGACATTAAGTTTATGTACATTGAGGTTATTCGAAATCAAATCGGTACTTGGCTCGAAATTAAGTAATTAGTCACTAATTCGAAATTATTGACTCTAGGGTTATGTAAATTGAGGTTATTCGAAATCAAATCGATACTTGGCTCGAAATTAACTAACTAGTCACTATTTCGAAATTATTGACTATAGGGTCATGTACATTGAAGTTATTTGAAATCAAATCGATACTTGACTCGAAAGAGGTTATTCGTAATCAGATCGATCGATACTCGAGTCGATCGTCAAAGGACTAAAGTTAAAAGTGTTGACCTTAGGGTTATGTACATTGAGGTTATTCGAAATTAAATTGATAATTCGCTCGAAATTAATTAATTTGTCACTAATTCGAAATTATTGACTATATGGTTATATACATTAAGGTTATTCAAATCGATATTTGGCTCGAAATTAATTAATTAGTCACTAATTCAAAATTATATATTAATTTTTTAATTGTTTTTAATATAATTTTCGTGGATTAAACCGCTGAAACATTATATATATATATATATATATATATATATATATATATATATATATATATATATATATATATATATATATATTAATTATTTTAATATAATTTTTGACGGATTCACCCGTCGCAAAAAATTAAATATATATTTTTTAAAATAATTTCCGACGAATAATAATCATTGAAAATTATATATTTATTTTTTAACAATTTAAATATAATTTTCGAATGATCAAACCCGTCGAAAAATACAAATGTATTTTTGAATTATTTTTATTATAATTTTCGACTAATATAACCGTCGGAAAATATTTATTCATTTTTTAATTATTTTTGTTATAATTTCTGACGGATATAACCCGTCGAAAATTGCATATTTATTTTTTAATTATTTTTAATATACTTTCCGACGGATTATACCGGTCGAAAAATTCAAATTTATTTGTTAATTAGTTTTATTATAATTTTTTATCGATATATTCCGTCGGAAAATATATATATTTGTAATTATTTTTGTTATAATTTTCGACTGATTTAAGCCGTCGAAAAATATATATTTATTTTTGAATTATTTTTAATATAATTTCTGACGGATTAAACTCGTCGAAAAATGCAATTTTTTTTTGAATTAATTTTATTGTAATCTCCGACGGATATATTTCGTCGAAAAATATATATTTAATTTTTAATTATATTTATTAAATTTTCAGACGGATTTGTCCCGTCGAAAATAATATATATTTTTCTAATTATTCTTTATATAATTTTCGACGGATTTACCCATCGAAAAATATAATTATATATCTATAATTATTTTTAATGTATTTTTTGACGGAATATACCCGTCGGAAATGATTTTCTAATTAATTTTTCAAAGAAAATGAGTTTTCCGACTGATTTATTTCTCTGTCAAAAATGCCGTCAGAAAACATACTTAATTTTTTGCCGGATTTTTGTCCGTCGAAAATAACTGATTTTCTTGTAGTGAAAACCTAATCATCAATGGGAATTATGGATTGAATATTTATTATGAAGATATTGTGGGTCTGTTATAGCGCTAGATTAAGGGTTAACTTATAGATGGGGCGGGAAAATAAAAGTGGGAAATGTGTGAAATCTCGAAATAGATTTCACATTTGTGTTACTATATGATTATGAGAATTTTGTTAGTACTAAGACAAAAAATGCAGTTGTTCTAAGAAAAAGAAAAAAAAACTGCAGCAATTTTATATTAAGAATAATAAAAAATTAGTTCTAGTGAAGGTGGAATAAGTACAACTTTGGGTTGTCACATTTAAATTGGACTGAATATCAAATCAAATTACTCGATACTCGATATGAGCTCGTTCGATAAAAGCTCGTTTGATCTCAGTTCGTCACACAAATCAAACAAACTTGAACTTCATTGAAAAATGATAACTTCTAAAGTTCAACTTGAGATCAACTCTATATGCTAAAAATTGACAAAATACAAGTAAAAATATCAAGTTATTCGATACTCGGCTAGAGCTCGTTCGTTAAAAGTTCGTTTGAGCTCGGTTCGTTAAGAAATCAAACCAAGCTCAAGCACAAAATTTCAAGCTCTATTTTCAAACCAAGTTTGACCAGTATGCCGTTTGATACTATTCGACTCGTTTACATTCATAAATTTTAAATAAAAAATTATAAGGGTATGCACTAAACAAGGACTAGATTATTCAATTGAAATTCCAAAACAGGACATCAAATTGCTAATTCAATAAGATGTGATCCTTTATTCCTAATTTTAAATTATATTTAAACCTAATTTATTAGATATAGATTGAAACTTGAATTGTAGGCCAACTTCCACAAACATAAAAATTATTCTGAACTAATTTGTAATAAGATATATAGCACCATTATTCAATCTTTCAACAACTTTTCATGATAAAGTAAGTTTCACATTACATCAAGAAAAGAAAGAAGTAAGCTTCACAATGATAAAACAAATTAACCCATCAAACATTCATTATGACTATGGACTAAAAACCAATTTAGGATGAACAAAGGCATGTATATTTAACTAAAGCATGAACATAGGCATGTATGTAAACAAATAAGGGAAAAAATGGGAAATAAACCTCAAACTAGGGCTGAAAACGAGCTTGACTACGCGACGACTTTGGCCTGGGGTTGTTGATGTTGGAATTGCGGTGGGGATAGTGGTGGAGGGACAAAGCAGGGTTGGGGAAGGTGGTGAAGGGTCGGCCGCACGTTTTTTGCGGTTGGGCATGGTGGTGGGAGACGGACGCACTTATTTCCGCAGTTGGGGACGGTGTTTTTGGGAGGGACGGTGAATTGGGGGTGGTTGGGAATGGTGGTTGAGGAAGGAACGCAGGCGGTGGCGGTGGCGGTGGCGGTGGCGGCGGGGTTGGGTTTTTGAGAGAAAGAGAAGTAAAAAACGAATAATGATGGAGCCCCTCGATGATTGGGCCTTAGGCGGGTAAAGAATTTTTTTCCAAGCTTTCTAAACAAAAGTATTTCCCAATATGACTCAAACTGAAAAATATTTTTTTAAATGTACCTTTTGCGATAAATCGCAGTTGGTAACTGCGATTCTTCAGATAAATTATAGTTGCCAACTGTGATTCTTCGATTTATATGAAATTGTGAAAAAAAATTCAAGAATCGAAGTTGATAACTGCGATTCTTGTTAATTATCAAAAAATTAAATAAGGAAGCCTTAATTACTCGCCAAAAGAATCGTAGACAGTAACACCGATTCTTCTATTAATCGCAGGTATCAACTGTGATTTATGGGTAATTTTTTTTTCGGAATTTATATAAATAGCAGATACCAACTGTGATATATATAAGTCCTAATTTATAATCTCTAATCGCCAAATCTCACATTCATTTAAATTATAAGAAATGGAGGAAAGAACAAAATCAATCCACTCTCTCACGCTATTCTCATAGAGAAAATAGAAAAAGAGGAAAGAATAAAATCTGAAAAAGCTACCATTTTCTAGGGTTTCATTGTTTTCTTCAGCAGCCATTTTGATGCATAAATTTCTGTAAGTATTTTCTGAATTTTGTTACATTAAATAATCTATAAATATATGAATGTATTTATTAATTAGTTCTTGTTTTTGATGTTTTTTCTTTTTGTAGGATTGTGGTATCTGAGAATTTTAGATAAACAAAGATGAATGTGAGAAAGGTTCATTGAGGAGATTTGTGAGTTTTCTTGGATAAAGGATTTGGAGTGTTTGGGGATCAAGTTAGAATTTTTTAAATTAAGTTTGGTTTAGTTTAATTTTACTCTTTGCTTATACAATCATAAGCAAATTTTGATTTCTGTAGCAATGAATATATTTTTACTGGTTGTATAGATAAGACGATTTTTCAATAGAAAGAATTCTCGATTTAGTAGCTAGCTCACTGATTTTAGATGAAAATGTACATATACACTCAGTGCAATATTTGCTTTGGCAAGATTTTTTGGTAGTTCTACAATTTCTTTTCTCTCCTTATATTAGGTTTTTATTTTATGTTCGAATAATTTTCCCCATTTGTGTTGCGTGATAAGCTTAAACGTACCTTCCCCATTTGTGTTGTGTGATAAGCATAAACATACCTTCCCCATTTGTGTTGTGTGATAAGCTTAAACGTACCTTCCTCCACAGTTTTTACACTCCCTATTTGAAAATATTTGAACCTCTTAAATTTGATCTTCAAAGTAGGCTTTTTTACTTCTTCCCATCAACATCCTAAAAGAAACGACTTACAACTCTTCTTTAGATTATTCTTTGAACAGATGATTGTAAATTTGTAATGGATGAGTTATTGACCATGTAGATTTACCATTAAAGTAAGTCTAAACAATATTGAAATTTGATTGAAGTCTGATTGTTGATGGTGTAACTTCAAGATTCATAAATCATGGTCTAAATAATATTATGGACTAAAATTACTTTTTTTCAAGTAAATTTTCCGAAGTAGATTTACCATTTATATCTTATGTATGGAGAAATAAAGTCACTATGTGTGTTCGCATAGGTAGTCATTTGAGAGATAGTAAACTTTTTAGATATATGTGTTGAAGTTTTTTAGATATTTATGTGTAGAATGTCTAGCTTATGTTTGAATGTAAGTTGATACATGTGTTGAAGTTTTTTAGATATTTATGTGTAAAATGTCTAGCTTATGTTTGAATGTAAGTTGATACATGTGATGAAATTTTTTAGATATATATGCTAGCTATTTTTTATTTTTAATAGAGATGAACGTCGATCAACATCTTATTCATCCGGGGCCTATTGATCAATCAATACTACTCTTCAGGGTGATCACCGATCTTTGGATATTCGGCATGGTGATGACTCTAAGGTCCTAAATTGTCATCGCGAAGACTCTATTCATAACTTGGGGAGAGTTGACGGTAGAGTGTTGACATATGTGATAAATGTTGTATTTTATGGAGTCTACCGTATCGGGTACATAAAACACGATTAGCCATTAATTACTGCATTGCTCGAGAGGTGGCGTGAGGAGACTCATACATTTCACTTACCCACTGACGAGGCTACCGTGAACTTACAGGACGTAGGAGTATTACTTGGTCTCCCGATTGATGGGAATGTTGTGACTAGCAGTGATGCAGTGTGCCGCACGAAGGAGCAATGGCAAGCTATTTGTTTAGAGTTGTTGTCGCACCGCCCTTGGATCAGATTGATGGAGTTCATTTGAAGATGAAGGATTGATGAATATTTATAATTGAGAGTTACTCGAGGATGCTACTGATGAAATGGTTCGCCATCGTGCTTGAGCACTTATACTAGCATTAATTTGCGCGGCTGTCCTACCAAACCTATCAGGATACATGGTAAATATGCAATACCTCCTCCTGCTACGAGATGTGAACATGGTTGGGAACTATAGTTGGGGTAGCGCAACTTTAAGTAATTTGTACCATGAGTTATGCCGGGGCACTAGACCTACGACTAGTCAGATTGGTGAGTGTTTGACATTATTACAAGTACATACATTACTTTTTACGTAATTTATTAATTATAATATATTATCTTTATATACTTAATTTTAGTTCTATAAAATAGATATGAGCATGGGAGAGGATCAAATGTATGCGGCCAAATATTAATCACGATCTTCAAAATGTACTTTTAACTATTGGGTCTAGGTAAATATCCATTATTTATTATGAATCAAACGCTCGAAAATTCTTCGTGCCCTAATTTGATGTTTTTGAACCATAATCAGGTGGCGTGGAACGAAAGTGCTGGAACATGTGCCTACACATGTCTTACGAGTGTACCGAGACCAATTGAACCTGCTTAAAGATCACAAGTTTGTGTGGCAACCATACCGACAGCTTGAGGGGTTGCCTCCTTCTTGTGTCCAGAGAGAGGGTATATGGAGGAGCAGGGTACCTTTGATATACTTTGAGAGAGTAGAGTGTCATTTCCCAGATATAGTGCTTAGACAATTTGGAATGTTGCAGGGTATTCCTCATTCATGTGACATCAATAGGGACCTACACAGCGTAACATGCAAGGGACGTAGCAAAGTTTCTTGGGTTGATCTGCACCTAAAATATAGTAACGTCTGGGAGGGACGCCATCAACTAGTTGGTGATGGAGTGTTAGGTGAAAAGTGTATGGGCTATAACCATGAATATATAATATGGTGTCGGAGTAATATATGTTTTTTAATGTTTATATATATATATATATATATTTACAAGATGATGATATACAACCGTTGTTGGCATGCCATCAGATCGCCAAAGATACTTTAACTGCGGTTGGAGAGCACAGGGCAAACACCACCTGCTCCTTTGTATGATGTACCTCATCCACATATAACTTATAAATATTTATAAAATGTTACACGCATAATAAAAATAATTGGGCACCTAGGTCGACGCCTAAGTTGCCTAGGCCTAGGGTCGGCCCTGCTGAAAGAATGAATATTTCATAAACAACAGAATACTAAATATTGAAGTTTTATGCATTATTTTTTAGCCTCGGTTGTCAATCGAAAACACATCATTTATTGTTTGGAAAATAGGAGCTGGATTGGCACTTGTAATCAAATACATATTTTCAACAAGTGGGATACTAGAAAAACTATCCAGGCAGCCTCCAAATTAAAACCAGTGAATTTTTTAAAATTATGACAAACAAATTATCGTTTCCAGTAGATCATATCACACATCGATAACAAGATGTCAAGAAAAATATAATATCAGTTAACGAGTGAAGATGCCTACCTTCATTTAGTATCCTCTCGCGGGAAACTGAATAATCATTTTGGACAGACTTGACAAAACGTCCTGACAATTGGCTCTATGGATAAATTGAAGTCAATTAATGAAGTACATAACAAGCAATATTATGAAAATGCACCAACATCACTTAATATATATACTACTATGTCAGTTCTTGTAGCTACTTTGCATTCAACATGTTTCATGTTAATAGGTCAACTAAATGAATATTATGTTGCATAAAGTAATTAAAATTAAAATATAAACTATACATCAGTAATATTGAAAAATCTAAGCCCGTCTGGGGAAAAATGAACAAGAAAAGATGGATGATAATGTCAAGGACAAATTCTAATCTACAATCGGAAATATTGATTATTCATGGACATCCAAACTTGATACTTCTTTTTGGTTAAACCTAAACTCTGGGATGAAATTTCCATGCTAGAATCCCTCACATTCAACATTAACCAACAACTAACTAAAGCACTAATCGGTTAATATGCAAAAAAAAATCAGATCAGACGTGAAGATGATTACTATAATAACTACTTTTACCACCGTTGAGATGAAAGATGCTAAAAAATTAAAATCAAAAATAATATGAGACGATCAGATCAATTATGGGCCAAACCTACAATAAAAACCATATGCGGAAATAATTTACAAGTATTACATAGACATTACGATGAAAGTAAAAAAAAAATAACAATCAAGCCAAGAACAATACAACCAAGAGAAAAACTTGTCCTGCCGCAATTTTTACAAACGTGGGCTCCTGTGAAAAAATGTCATTCTCAATAACTCTTCCACAACTTGAACATCATCTGTTTATGATAGGATAGTGCCCAACCAGCAAACACCTGTTAGCTTGTAATAGGACTATTATGTAATAAACAATCTTTGAATTAATGATTAATATGCACATTTATTTATAATGTGTAGAATGAACAATGGCCAACTTCATCTCTCGCGAATACATTAAAGCGATTGGTTGAAATCCTAAGATCACATTTGACTATGGGACGATTCACTTCAGTATGAGTGCAATCATGAAACAATCTCTAATGTCGTGATCTTAAAACACATTCCAAGTCATAGATTTCGAACGAGACGGGGTATCGTATGAATCGCTAAGACTTGTACGATTATGCATGATTCACATGGAGTGAATTTGTAGCGTTTCATGAACAAGACAATTGATATCAGTTCATATGAGTAGGTGGTTCGATAGGGGATCGAACGACCCAAACAGAGAAACCCATTGTGGAAGCGCATGTCGCATAACGGTGATGAGACGTTTCTCAGGACTTATAATAGTGTAATATTTAATCCTTAGACTTGAGATACTAGGGCGAATTCGGTGAACGGTGTGCTACTTTGATTTAGGTGCCGATCACGTATCCTGATCATTGTGTGCCAACTTTGGGTACGTATAGTCGTGTAAGCGAATGGTTAGTATCAATATGGGATCTACCGACTCATCGTAATGGATGAGAGAATTTCATGTACGTTCTTAGATAATAGATTCCGAGAAACCCATGGCCATGGTCGGTGACGGATTTGAAAAGGGGTTTCCAAATTTAGCAGTCACACTGGAATTATTATCCAGAATTAGAAAGTACAGATTCGAGATAATTAGATGTGCCGATCAATTCTCACACCCTAGGTCTCGATCGGGAAATTAAGTCGATAGAAAGACTGTATGTACATTGCAGTTATAAGAGGTGAGGTTCACAAGATCAATTCACCTGAAGTTGGGCCTCATGGGCTTGTGGCTAGACATCGACCATGAGGTGTGGGTACTCCTGAATTAATGGAAAATTAATTCTGGAGTGGTCAATTAAAAGTGTTTAATTGATCGGAGCAATTAATTGCTCATAATTAAATCACGAAGAGTTTGTGGGCCTACGGCCAATTGATGGTGAACCTAGAGGGTCACACACAATACAGTTGGACAGCAAAAGTCAAACAAAAATGATTAATTTAAGGAAGTTAAATCAGTAATTTAATTAAAGTGTTAGTTCAATTTGAAGAATAATTAATTAAATAGTCTAATTAATTAAATATTAATTAAAGTGTTAATTAATAATAGAGAGGAATTAATTAGATTAATTGAGCTTATTTAATTAACGAGTTAATTAAATAAAATGCAAGACTTGGGCCATTTCATAATGGGCCAAGAAGAAGTCTTGCATATCAAGTAAATTGGGTGGCTTATTAATATGAGTCTTAAGAGACTCCTTAAAACCTAATCTTCCATTTTGCAAAAGAAACCCTAGCCGCCCCCTCTCTCCCTCCATTGACAAACCTTCAAGTTCTAGTTCTAAGCATGTGACTTGAAGGTGTTGCCATTATCTAACTGGTGTGGATACACTCTAGAGGCACGACACCTGGAGTGCTACTGTGAATCAAAAGAAGACCGGAGATTTCCTCCACCGTACCTGTTGGTCCCAAGTGGTCAGATGAGGTCTAGAAGGGGAGGGGGGGTGAATAGACCTCTCAAAAATTTATCTTTCAAAATTCTCTAACTTTTCTGTCAGCAGACTAAGCTGATCAGTAATCGTAAGTTGACTATGCTGATCTCGCACAAAGCTTTGAACAGCAGAGTTGACCACTCTTCTGATTTCACTCAGCTGATTTTATCAAAATCAGAGTTTTAAAATAACTAACTTGCAGCGGATATTTCTAGTGTTTTTCACAAGTAGTTTTCTTAACTTAGAAAAAGTTTTATCCCCAGTTTTATAAACTCCTTTTAAAAAACTTTTCAATCAGTTAACTTTTTGTGTTAAAATATGCTCTTTAAAATATGCAGAAAATAATGCAAGTATAACACAAAGGATTTTTATAGTGGTTATATGGATATAAATCCTTTAGTCCACTCTTCCAAGTCACTTAGATCTTGGGTTATACTATAGTCACACAGATTACAGTATACTCTGCTTGCGTCAAACAACAAATGAACTGGCCACAAGTTCGTTACAGGAAATCACAAAGAAGTCCTATACTACAAAGCTTTATCACTCACAAAGATGGATAACAGCTTCTCACAACACGATTCAAACAAAATCACTCAAATTTATAAGTATTTTCTGTTTTCTCTCTATTCTGCTTCGTCAACAAATGACTCGGCTGATGAGTGTTCTGTTCTTGAGTTTGAGACTTAGAAGAATTCTGCTTCAGATTTTTGCTCTCAAATGTGTTGTATCCTCTTCTTCAACTCACGAACTGAACTATTTATACTTGAGATTTGAAAATCTGCCCGTTGAGAGATCGACAGTTGTCAAATCCTCGAGTACTGGTCCTTTTCTGCAGAAACGGCTGCTGCGACTGAACACTGTACACTCTGCTGTACTTTCTGTCGCATCGCATTAAATGCACCAAGCTGATACGAGGTTCTTCTTCAATCATTTGTCATAAATACCCTTCCTCTTCAGCATTTATTACACCAAGTGCATTTATTACCGTTGCAATATCTTCTGATCCACTTCCACTCTGCTGATCGAAGTCACTCGTCTGATGTATACTCGGCTGATCCCAAACTTGAACTAACCTGATTTGAGTCGGCTGATATCCACCAGTCTGATTTCTTTCTTCAGCAACAGATCAGTAGTCTTCTGGACCATATTTGACTAGTCTGAAATAAATCTTCCTTGGTCAAATATCTTCTAAGGTTTATACTAAGTTTCCATACTTAGCTGATGACGTTTGGAAATCATCAAAACCTCCCTTCACTTCAAAGTCTTCATCTTCATCCAACAATTTCCCCCTTTTTGATGATGACAAAACTTCAGCTAAGTACCTGTACCTAAAACTAAAGTTGAGTCCTCAAAAATTTCTGAGATAGAAATTATATGTTGGAAGCTTGAACTTTTATATATGATTTTGAAAATTACAGTGCAAGTTACAAGGAAAAGAATTTAAGTGAAAAAATTACAAGTGAAGTAAGCTGGTTACATAATTTCAACAGATGACCTAGTCTAGTAATCCTAGTCTAGTCCTCAGCTTCTTCATCTTCTTCTTCTTCCTCTTCATCAACTTCAACTTCATCACTACTTTCATCTTCACCACTTGAGAATGCATCAGCAAGGCTTTTTAATTTTTCTCTTCTTTCATCAGCTTCAAACTTTGCTCTGATGTCCTCAATCCTCTTATACTTTACAAATGGATTAAGCTGTTCTTCAGCAGAGTACTTAGAGGCAGCTAACTCTTTGTCAGTCTTAGCTACATCCTTGGGCTCCACTTTATCATCAGCTTCATCTTCAGCTTCCTCTTCAAGTACTTCTTCTTCACTTAGCTTTCCAGCAGCAGCCCGTTGGTCTCGTACTTGAACAGTTGCAGCAACAACAGTCTTCTCAGCTGATTCCTCTTCCCCCTTTTTGTCATCAGCAGCAGGGTTGAGTTGATCAGGAGTTATGTTGACAGCAGCACAAAGCTTCTTGATGTTTTGATCCATAACTTGTTGTTCAGCACAATGATGATTTAGAGTAGTTTCCATGCGAAGTTGATTAGCTTCCATGCGAAGTTGATTTGATTTTAACTCACCAGATTGGTCATTTAAACAATCAACATTCAGTTGAAGTGTTGATATTTCACTTTGAGCTTTATTAGTGACAGCAGTAAACTCTTGCATTAAGGCAACATTCTTCTCAATCTCTGCTTCACCAACTTGTTTCATGACTCTTGCAATCCCAGCAATGTCAGACTCATGTCTTTGAAGAGCAGAATGCAGATGACCCACATCAGCCTTCACATCTTCAATATTTCTGTTCATGTTCAATATACTCTGAGTCAGCATCAGGGAGTTGTCTGGTGGTAGAGGAAAGTCTTCTATGGCATCCTTAACCATTTTTGCAGTCTCTTCCTGCATTTGCTTAATCATCAGCTGATTTCTCATCTCCATCTCCTTCATGGCATTTTCAATCAGCATCTGCATTGACTCCATCAGCGAGGAATGCAAGTCAGCAGTAGGAGCAGGGTGTGATGATTCAGCAGGTTCTTCCTGTTGAACAGGTGCTTCATGAAGAACAGGACTGTCTTCAGCTTTCCACTCCAAAGCTAAAGGAACTAAGTCCTTGACCTCAGCAGGCAGCTTCGTTGATGTATCCAAGTTGATCTCCTCAGCTTGCTGGTCCTTCTTTTGTTCTTCACTAGCTGGCTCATCAGCTACGTGAATGATTTCAGTACCATCAGTAGACACAACAGTCTTCTGACGAATCAAGTCAGCTGGCACGAAAGGTGAAGTAGTCTGTTGAATACTCAACTTTTCTTGATAAGTACTGATCTCTGAGCCAAATGCAATATGCTGTAAACTTGGCAGACTGGGCAGACTGGGCATTGTACTTGATGTTCCTGGTTCGTACCTTGATCTCTCAGCCCATCTCTCCAATGTTGTGTAAACAACAATCTTGACTGCTCTATCAATACGGTCATCAGCACGACCAAGTTTCTTTGGAATTGAATCCTTGATAGCAGTCGCCTCCTGACTTACAATGACTCTGGCAAAGTCATGTAGTCTGTCTCTCACAAAATCTGAGTCCAACGCCTTGGCGACAGAAGTGGTTTGCAACCAGTTTAAGACCCATCTTCCTTCTGTAGCAAACTCCTTCCAGGCTAGAATCTCCTCCTCAGATTTGTTCAATCTGTACTCTCTCCATTTGTTATATCTGATCTTTTCGGGGAGAAAAGTAGTCCTTGATTGAAACAGCTGGTTTAGCCTTTCCAGCTCAGCTTCAAATTTCTTGAAGGCAGTAGAGTCACCTTGAACTATTTCAATGGCTCTCCTTACTTCAAACTTCTTTCTCTTTATTGGTTCTGCCCTTGGTAGAACAAACTGTCCTTCCTTAGGCTTTCCTCCAATAACTATGTCTTCTGACCTCCTTGGTCCATAGGCATCCTTCTTGCTATCTTCCAAAGCTTTAGCCAAGTCTGCTTCCTCCTTGGCAGCTAATTCAGCCTCTGTCATATTCTTGACATCAGCTTCCTTCTTGCTAGCTTCTAAAGCTCTCTTCAACTCAGCTTCATCACGTTTTCTTTGCTCAGCTTCCTCTCGCTTTTTCTTGTGATAAGCTGGGACTTTGGATTTGCCAATTCTCTTCTTTCTGGCAGCTCTTGACTCAACAACTGGTGCCGCAGCTGTTGGTTCTGGAGCAGCAATTGCTACTGGTGCAGCAGCAATCGGTTCAAGGATCTGCACTTCAGGATCCTTTTGAGGTTCAGCAACCTCAGCTGTTGGTGCAGCAGTCTGTGTTACTTGATCATCAGCAGTCTTTGCTTCAGCAGACTCCTTTACAGACCCAACAAGCCTCTCAGCTGTTTGAGGGCTTTCTCTAACTAGCTCAAAAAGTTCAGTGTCTTCTTCTATGAACGTCATCTTCTTTCTGGCAGTTTTCTTTGTAAAAGGAACAGCAGCAGCAGTAGAAGTGGCAGTGTCCTTCATGGCGATTCTTGTCCTTTTTGCCACGTTCTCAGCTGGTAGCTCAGCTGAAACTGTTCTTTCAGGAGATGATTCAACCTCCATTTCATCAATTTCCTTGACTGTTTCATCAACAATCAAGTCAACATCATCCTTTCTTTTAGACACGACTGTTCTGGCTTCAACCGCAGGCTCAGCTGTTTGAACAGTTGTCTTACTTCTTTTCTTGCCTTTATCAATAGGCTCTTTAGGCTCAGTAGCCTTTCTTTTCTGTTGCTTCTTCTCTGGCACAACAGCAGGCTCCTTTGATTTTCCAGTTTTCACTGGATCATAAGTTCTTAACTCCTTTGCCTTATGAACGTCCTTTCCATTAGTCACTGAACATCTCAAATTTACCAACAGATGACTAAGAAAGATTATGTGAAGAGTTTGACCACGCGCCTTGTGATCAGCAAGTATGTACCAGATGAACGTTGCCCAGCTAACCTTCAAACCATAGAAAATGGCTATCATAGTGTGAAACCTTTTCATAGGTACACTGTCCAACGAGAATGTGCAGTTCTCTAGGACCTTGGCAACCAAATCTGCCATCCGCTGAAATTCATCCTTCAGCTGATTCTTCTTTATACTCCTAGACCAAACTTGATTCTTCTTTGAAGCCAAATTCCAGAAATCTGCCTCAAGAGGTTCAGCTAGGGTTGCAATTTCAGTCGAACCTTCTAGAGATAGTCCATTTATCTCATTCAGCAGTTTGGGGGTTATACAGATAACCTTATCCCCAATTTTGGCAACAATTTCCTTCTTATCAAAATCAGGCTTCTCTTTAGAACCGTAGAACTCCAAGACCTGATCTTTGAAAATCATGTCTTCATGTGTTTCCATGAAGTTAACCAGGGATGCCGCTTTGAACTTTTCCAAAATTTCCTTCATTAATGGTGTGCCAGTCGTATGGTAGGTCAGGTAGTTCAAGAACATACCTTCAGCAGCAGCTTCTATGGGAGACATTCTGAAAAAGATTAAGGAAAAACGAAGAGAAATTCGCAGTAGATGAATGCAGAATTGCTCTGTTTGCTTTTGAAATTTTGAGGGTGCGTAAAAACTTAGTAAGCTGATCAGATCTGGATTTATAGATGTTAGTTTCTTGTCGGTTTCCGTGATTAGTGGTAACCATTAGATCAGTTACTGAAAAGCAGATCGTGTGATCGTGATACGCGGATTTCAAAATAGCATTAAATATGTCAGACAGGCGGGAATTTGAAACGCCACTTGTCTGTTACTTATAAAAGCGTGCTTTTGATAAAAACGTTTTCAGTACAACACTTAAATATAAGCTTACATAAATAACAACAGATGAGTAAAATACTTATCTGATAGATGACTTGTCTGATACAATATATCACTAGTGAAAGTCAATATCTAGTGATCTTCCTTTGCTGTTTGTCAATCCAGCAAGATAATTAATCTTCAAATCTTCAAGAATTAAGAACAAATCTTCTGATTAAAACAACTTCAACTAACTGTCATTGAAGATTTCATCTTTAAAACAGGAGTACCGCTAGTCTTACACGTTCCCCCTGAATTCAAGAATTCATCAGTCAACTAGTCTGTTGAGAGTCAGTCTTCTTGAAGTTTAACACTTGTTGATATCAGATTAGTCAGCTGTTGAACCCAGTCTTCTAATAGCTTCCCCCTCAGCTTATGAATCCAAATTTAACAAGCCCAGTTCCACTCTTAGAGTAGAAAATATTGCATCACTTAATGGTTTGGTGAAAATGTCAGCAATCTAATTGTCTGTATGAACATACTCAATAATAACATTTCCCTTTTCAACATGGTCTTTGATGAAGTGATGTTTGATCTCAATATGCTTAGTCCTGGAATGACTAGTAGTATTCTGAGTAAGTGAGATTGCACTTGTATTGTCACAGTAGATAGGGATTCCACTGATCTTGAGATTATAGTCTTCTAGTTGATGCTTCAACCAAAGTATTTGTGCACAACATGCTCCAGCAGCAATGTATTCAGCTTCAGCAGTAGAAATGGATACTGAAGTCTGTTTCTTACTCATCCATGAGATCAGACGACTGCCTAAAAATTGACAAGTACCTGTAGTACTCTTCCTATCAATTTTGCAGCCAGCAAGGTCAGAATCTGAATATCCAATAAGTTCAAATCCTGATTCCCTTTGGGTACCACAATCCCAATTCTTGTGTGCCTTTGAGATATTTTAATATCCTTTTAGCAGCTAAGAGATGAGATTCCTTAGGATCTGATTGAAATCTCGCACAAACCCCAACAGAATACATGATATCAGGTCTGCTAGCTGTTAAGTATAACAGTGACCCAATTATGCCTCTGTATTTGGTGATGTCAACTGATTTGCCACCTTCATCCTTGTCCAGACGAAGACCAGTAGACATAGGAACATTAACAGATGAGCTAGTTTCCATACCAAATTTCTTGAACAAATATTTTGTGTACTTTGCTTGATTAATAAAAATACCATCAGGTAGCTGTTTGACTTGTAATCCAAGAAAGTAATTTAGTTCTCCCATCATGCTCATTTCAAACTTGTTCTGCATCAGCTTAGAGAACCTTTCACACATCTGTTTGTTAGTTGAACCAAAAATAATATCGTCCACATATATTTGTACCAACAATATGTGATTATCCCATTCAATAGTGAACAAGGTTTTGTCTACTTTACCCTAACGAAATCCTTTGACTAAAAGAAAATCAGATAAAGTATCATACCATGCTCTTGGAGCCTGTTTCAGTCCATAGAGAGCTTTCTTCAGACGATACACTTTGTCTCCTTGTTGATAAGCTTCAAAACCAGGAGGTTGTTCAACATAAACTTCCTCTTGCAATTCTCCATTGAGAAAAGCAGACTTCACATCCATCTGATAGACAGTGAAGTTCTTGTAAGCAGCATAGGCTAAGAATAATCTGATTGCTTCAAGCCTTGCAACTGGTGCGAATGTCTCATCAAAATCAATGCCTTCTTCTTGGCAATAACCTTTGGCAACTAGTCTTGCTTTGTTTCTGGTAACAATACCATCTTCATTCATTTTATTTCTGAAAACCCACTTAGTGCCAATTACCCTTTGATGAGTAGGTATGGGAACTAAGTACAAGACTTCATTCCTTTCAAATTGATTCAACTCTTCTTGCATTGCTTCAATCCAGTGAGTATCACTAAGAGCTTCATCAATCAACTTAGGCTCAATTTGTGAAAGAAAACTTACAAACATTGTTTCATTTGCAGTTGACCTTCTAGTTCTCACTCTATCCAAAGGATCACCAATCACTAAGTCAGGTGGGTGATCTCTGAGCCATCTGAGATCAGGTTGCAAGTCTGGATATTGTCCTATTGATTGATCTTGCAACACTACTGTTGGAGTCTCAGTAGTAGTCTGTTGAACAGTTATAGTCTGTTGAACAGGCTCTGGTCTGTCAGCTGTTTGCAACTCCTCTGTTAGACAATCAGCAGACTGATTTTGAACAGCACTTGAGTTAACAGCTTGAGTTAAATCAGGTAGTATGATGGGTACATATTCTTCTTTTCTTTCCACATTCAATTTCTGAAAGTCAGCAGATATCTCTGGATTTGCACTTTGACTCTTTTCAGAAGATTGGCTTGGTTCATCAAATACTACATGAATAGATTCTTCTACAAGTAAAGTTCTTTTGTTAAACACTCTATAAGCTTTACTAACAGTAGAGTAACCTACAAAAACAGCTTCATCAGCCTTTTCTGCAAATGCAGTAAGGTGATTTTTCCCATTTTTCAAAACATAACATTTACAACCAAAAATCCTAAGATAATGTAAATTAGGCTTTATTTTGTTTCATAGCTCATAAGGTGTCTTGTTTTGACTTTTGTTGATCATACATCTGTTCTGTGTATAACATGCTGTATTTGTGGCTTCTGCCCAGAATCTTTAGGGCAGCTTTGCTTCAGCCATCATTGTCCTGGTAGCAGAGTACTGTTTCTCCTTTCAGCAACTCTATTTTGTTGAGGGGTTCTGGCAGCAGAGTACTCATGACTGATTCCTCTGGAGTTACAATACTCTTCAACAGTAGAGTTTGTAAATTCAGTCCCTCTATCTGATCTGATCTTCAATATTCTTTGACTCTTCTCATTCTGGATCAGTTCCATCAGATTAGTAAGATGTTCCTTGGTTTCACTTTTCTTCTTCATGAAAATCACCAAAGTAAATCTTGAAAAATCATCCACAACAGCCAGGCAGTATTTCTTTCCACCATTGCTGATTGGATCAATAGGGCCAAACAAATCCATATGTAACAGCTCCAAAATTCTGGTTGAATATTGGTGCTTCTTGCTTTTGAAAGTGGACTTCACTTGTTTACCCTTTTGACATGCGTCACAAAGCTTGTCTTTGCTCATGACTGTTTTTGGAATTCCTTCTACCAGATCATTATTTATCAATCTGTTTATGGTCTTGAAATTCAAATGATTCATTCTTTTGTGCCAAAGCCAACTGATTTCACTTGGTGTAGAAGCCACCAAACAAACATTAGAATTCTTGTCCACAGAATTTCAGTCGACTACATAGATATTTCCCTGTCTTCTTCCAGATAAAATAACCTTCTTTGTTCCAACTTGTTCAACATAGCACTTATCTGATGAAAACACTACGGAAAATCCCTTGTCACAAAATTGACTTATGCTCAGCAGATTGTACTTCAGGCCATTAACATAAGAGACGTCAGATATCTCTATGTTTCCTTTGATAAGCTTTCCAACAGCAACAACCTTGCCTTCTTTGCTGTCTCCAAAAGTAACTCTTGGACCATTCACAGCAACAGCATCTGCCAGTTCATGTATGTCTCCACACATGTGCCTTGAACATCCACTGTCCAAGTACCATTTCTTCACTACTTTACTCCTACTCCTAATCCTAACCTACAAAACAAAATAAAATTGTTTTAGGTACCCTTTATTGAGAGGGTCCTGGTGGATTAGTGTCACCTTTGACAACCCAAGATGTTGAAGTCTTAGGCTTCTTAGGCTTTAGAGTTTTAGCAGGAGCATGAGCAACTTCATTTTCATCATAATCAGCAGGCATGTTATGTTGATAATCATTATGATGAGGATAAGGCTCATAAGCAGGATAAGATGCATGATAAGCAGGGTAAGCATGCATTTGTTGATGAGCAGGATATGCAGCATAATAAGGTGGATAATGAGGTGCAGCATAATAAGGTGAGTAAGCAGGTTGCACATAATAAGACTCATTTCCATACCAAGCATTATTGTTATAATTTCTTTGCTTCTTAGGTCTGCTCTTTACTTGCTCTTTAACAGACGACTTAGCTTTACTAGTCTGATTGGTTTTACTCTTATCAGCAGACTTCTTTGGACTACTCTGCTGTTTGGTTTTACCAGTCTGTTTTTTATTTTCAGGCTTTTTACCCTTTTTAGCCTTAGGAGGACTCTTCTCCTTTTTCTCAATTTCCAGTGAAGTAGATTTAGCAGTCTGAACATACAGGATAACATTATTGTTATCGGTAGATATAAATTTCTCAGCTTTGTTCAGTTCTAAACTTTCTTTTACTAAGGGTGTACTCTGTTCAGTTGATTTATCTATTGACACAACAGACGACTTAGGAACAGACGACTTATTATGTAAAGATATTATAGCTTCAAGTTCCTTGATTTGTCCCTTGTAAACTTCACATTCTGCTCTCAGAGATTCACATTCATGCGAAAGCTTTTTATACATAGCTGATTCGTCGGGTTTTTCAACACTACGTTTCAGTTTAGCATTTTGCTTTTTCAGCAGAATCATCTCGTCCTTAAGCTTAGCAAATTCATTAACAACATCTGCTTTGTTGTTCATCATTTGTTCAAATGAACTAAATAGCTCAAGTTCACTTTCAGAGAGTATTACCTCATTGTCAGAATCATCAGATTCCTTGGCCATGAGACAGAGCAGTGCAGGTGTCTCTTCAAAAACAGAGTCATCACTCGACGTGCCTGATTCTGAGTTAGATGAGTAGATGGCTGCCATCTTTTCAGCTTCAGCCCACTTTGCTTTTCTGGTATCTCTTCTCTCTTTTCTTTGTTTCTTTTCCTCCTCAGTATACTTCTCAGCTTTGGGATATGGGCAGTCCTTGATGAAATGTCCCAATTTCCTGCAATTATAGCACATCATTTTGGATTTAAAATCATCCTTGATATCATGAGAATTAGAGGTAGGTTTAGAAGTAGAAGCATTGTTATATTTGTTCTTCATTTTTCTTTTATAGAACTTTTTGAACCCGTTTAATAACAAAGCTACATCGCTAGCAGTGTACTCCTTCTTGTTCAGTACTGTGGCCTCATCAGATGAGTCCACTTCTCTACTCTTTTCGGCTGATCTTCTTGTTCTTTCTGCAGCGACCAGGGCATCAGTGGGGCCAGAAGTTGAGGTCTCTTCTATACCCATTCTTGGCATTTTATACTCGTACACCTTGAGTACAGAAAACAGCTCCGTCAGTGAGATCTTCCCCAGATCCCTTGATTCTTCCATCGCTGTGATCTTCATGTTGAACTTTGGTGGTAGCGCCTTTAAGACTTTGAGAGGGATCTCCTTATCAGTAAACGTCTTTCCCAACTTTAGTACGTTGTTCAACACCTTTGTAAACCTTGAATCCATCTGGTCAATGGTTTCTCCAGGTTTCATTTTGAAGTTCTCAAACTTCTCCATGGCAACACTCAAGTTGTGTTCTTTGATGGAGTCGTTTCCTTCGCTCATGTCACGGACTTTGTCCCACATCTCCTTAGATGTTTTGCAATGTTTGACTTTGTCAAACCTTTCATTGTCCAGGGCCTTGGTCATGATAAAGATTCTAACCTTGTCAAGATTATTCAGCTTGATTTCATCAGGTGTCATCTCTTCAACATCTTTTTCAACGACCTTGTCTTGGCCATCAACTTTGATTGTTTTGGTGACTTTTATTGGACCTTGAGTTATGCATCTGTACATATTATCATTGTAAGCAGCAAGGAAAATTTCCATGCGTATTTTCCAGTCCTCAAAGCTCATACCGCCTATGTGGGGAACAAGGCTGATACAATCCATTTTTCAAAAAGTTTTGTTTTTCAAAAAGATGCTCTTTTGAAAACTTTTGAAAACCTTTGAAAAACACTTAAGGATCAAGCTCGTTGATCAGGCAAATGATTCAGATGAACCACCTGCTCTGATACCACTTGTTGGTCCCAAGTGGTCAGATGAGGTCTAGAGGGGGGGGGGGGGGGGGAATAGA
Organism: Penstemon davidsonii; assembly: GCA_034814905.1. Taxonomy (NCBI): domain Eukaryota; kingdom Viridiplantae; phylum Streptophyta; class Magnoliopsida; order Lamiales; family Plantaginaceae; genus Penstemon; species Penstemon davidsonii. The sequence continues at coordinate 28,674,189 of JAYDYQ010002533.1, read as the reverse complement.
CCTCTCAAAAATTTATCTTTCAAAATTCTCTAACTTTTCTGTCAGCAGACTAAGCTGATCAGTAATCGTAAGTTGACTATGCTGATCTCGCACAAAGCTTTGAACAGCAAAGTTGACCACTCTTCTGATTTCACTCAGCTGATTTTATCAAAATCAGAGTTTTAAAATAACTAACTTGCAGCGGATATTTCTAGTGTTTTTCACAAGTAGTTTTCTTAACTTAGAAAAAGTTTTATCCCCAGTTTTATAAACTCCTTTTAAAAAACTTTTCAATCAGTTAACTTTTTGTGTTAAAATATGCTCTTTAAAATATGCAGAAAATAATGCAAGTATAACACAAAGGATTTTTATAGTGGTTATATGGATAGAAATCCTTTAGTCCACTCTTCCAAGTCACTTAGATCTTGGGTTATACTATAGTCACACAGATTACAGTATACTCTGCTTGCGCCAAACAACAAATGAACTGGCCACAAGTTCGTTACATGAAATCACAAAGAAGTCCTATACTACAAAGCTTTATCACTCACAAAGATGGATAACAGCTTCTCACAACACGATTCAACAAAATCACTCAGATTTATAAGTATTTTCTGTTTTCTCTCTATTCTGCTTCGTCAACAAATGACTCGGCTGATGAGTGTTCTGTTCTTGAGTTTGAGACTTAGAAGAATTCTGCTTCAGATTTTTGCTCTCAAATGTGTTGTATCCTCTTCTTCAACTCACGAACTGAACTATTTATACTTGAGATTTGAAAATCTGCCCGTTGAGAGATCGACAGCTGTCAAATCCTCGAGTACTGGTCCTTTTCTGCAGAAACGGCTGCTGCGACTGAACACTGTACACTCTGCTGTACATTCTGTCGCATCGCATTAAATGCACCAAGCTGATACGAGGTTCTTCTTCAATCATTTGTCATAAATACCCTTCCTCTTCAGCATTTATTACACCAAGTGCATTTATTACCGTTGCAATATCTTCTGATCCACTTCCACTCGGCTGATCGAAGTCACTCGTCTGATGTATACTCGGCTGATCCCAAACTTGAACTAATCTGATTTGAGTCGGCTGATATCCACCAGTCTGATTTCTTTCTTCAGCAACAGATCAGTAGTCTTCTGGACCATATTTGACTCGTCTGAAATAAATCTTCCTTGGTCAAATATCTTCTAAGGTTTATACTAAGTTTCCATACTTAGCTGATGACTTTTGGAAATCATCAAAACCTCCCTTCACTTCAAAGTCTTCATCTTCATCCAACAGTACCGGTGGTGAGGTAAATCGCATATCACCCATTTTCTTGCTTTTGATTATTGTTTTGTGCTTTAATCAACCTTTTAGTCAAAATGATTTATGGGCTGCATGGGTACCTCGGAAAAATTATAAAATTCCGCACTTTCGTTGTTCTGACAACCCCCAACAGTTTAGTCAAAATGACACGAGACCTTTGCTTTAATACGCATAACTGTCAAATATTATTGAAAAAACAAAATCTAGAAACAAGGGGCACAAATTCAAGAGAAACTAAAAAAAAATTCTTTTTTATGCCAACAATTTTATCTAGAGAAACTTACCTTTTCCCATCTAAATGGTCCGGTCGGCTGATATTCTTAGAACAATTACCACAATAAAGCATATTCCAAAACCCTAAATATTCAGATTAAACGTATAAGAGCAAATTCGGGATTAAATTGATCAATAAAAATAGCGAACATGAATTCAAATACACCTCACTTACCGAAACAATAGCAAAATAATAAGATGAAGTAGAACCAGTAGTTTAAACAATTTCAAATTATAATTACAGGAAAACCTAATAATCAATGGCAATTATGGATTGAATACTTATTATGAAGATATTGTGGGTATGTTTAGGCGCTAGATTAGGGTTTAACTATAGTGGTGGCGGGAAAATAAAAGTGCTAAATGTGTGAAATCTCGAAGTAGATTTGACAGTTATGTTACAATATGATTATGAGAATTTTTTTTGTACTAAGACAAAAACTGCAGCTGTTCTAAGAAAAAGAAAAAAAACTGCAGCAATTTTAGGTTAAGAATAATAGAAAATTAGTTCTAGTGAAGGTGGAATAAGTACAACCTGGGTTCTCACATTTAAATTGGACTGAATATCAAATTAAATTACTCGATACTTGATACGAGTTCGTTTGATAAAAGCTCGTTTAAGCTCGGTTCGTCACACAAATCAAACAAACTTGAACTTCATTAAAAAATGATAACTTTTGAAGTTCAACTTGAGCTCAACTCAATATGCTAAAAATTGTCAAAATACATGTAAAAATTTCAAGTTATTCGATACTCGACTAGAGCTCGTTCGATAAAAGCTCATTTGAGCTCGGTTCCTTAAGAAATCAAACCAAGCTCTATAAAATTCAAACCAAGTTTGATCAGTATGTCGTTTGATATTATTCAACTCATTTACACTCCTACATTGAAAAAACAATTATAAGGGTAATTGGTTTATTAAAAGAAATGCCCACAAGTGATGAACTCGTGTTCAAATTTCCGTGATGAGAGTTTCCATATAAAAAAATATTTCGAACACGTCTCGAAAGAAATTAAGAACCTAAATACTATTAAAATAACCAAAAAAATTAGATCTCGACTAAACACGAATTTTACTCATAAACCTTGTGGTTTTTACTTGCCCATGTCATTTAAAGACATGTAAATAAAAATAAAAATTGATCGGAGAGCTACACAACTCTTTCCTTTCACGACGTAGAAAACGCGGCGCACATTGAACCACCTGATTTGTGTAAACATCATATGGTGATGTGTACAAGTTAAACTAGTCAATACAAGTTCAAATCAATTAAAGAATCTTAATACAAGGTTTTTTGTTTGAGAGAAAAATAATCTTAATACAAGCTAAGGATTCTAATTTGTAGTAGGAACCAGTCAATCACTCCAAGATGATATGATCGGTAGGGTTGAGTTCAAATTACACTCGAAGATGGCTGGGCTAGGACAAATCGAGTTGCGCTCTGAGTAGGAGGTCCGACCCAACTATTTTGTGGTGTTAATTTTGTCCCCCAGTAGTGAAAAGTGGGGGTATTTATAGAGGAGAAAGTTTCATGGGTTGACCGGTCCTAATCAGATACTGGATATTATTCGGGTTGATCTGGACCCGGTCGAGCTCGATCAACGTTGAGGTCGAGCAAGAGCTAATTGAAATTTTCCAAGGCTAAAGTCGAAGTGAATCTGATTGAGGTCGAGCTTGGCTGAGGTCGAACAAGACTTGGTTGAACTCTAGCTTGGCTTGTAGTTGACTTAAGATTCTTTACATGTACAAGTAGATGCCACGTCGCTGATACGAAATATGGTACACCATGGCCGATGTTTTGCTTGGCGAACAGAGTTCCAGACGCCACCGAGTCACTGGAGTTTGCTCGACAAGAATTTCAGTATATAATGTTGCTGACGATTGCCAAAATTGCGGCCCCTATTTTTTTTTTGCTAAATTAATTTGGGCTTGGACTCAAAATTATGGACTCTCTAAGCAAATGGGCTAATGTACTTCAAAATCTTGGTCCAGTTTTTCTTTCCTTTTGGATATGATTGGTTTAGGAATAAAAAATTATTGAGGGAAAAATACTTTTAATACCAAACTTTAGTCCAAAATATACATTTGATACCAAGCTTTTCGAAAACACATTTCATATCATGATTCACACCCTCTTGACACATTTTATAGCCATCAATTTTCAAATGGAATTCAGTACGTGCCGCTCACGTGATCGTTAAGTTGACAATGGAAGGGAAAACATGCACGGGTTTTAAAGACCCATCATTGTTAACTTAACATGCACGTGAGTGGCATGTGCTGAATTCCATCCGAAAATTGACGACTAAACTAATGTGTCAATAAGGTGTGAATCATGATATGAAATGTGTTTTTCGAAAAGCTTGGTATCAAATGTGTTTTTTGGACTAAAGTTTGATATAAAAAGTGTTTTTCCCTCGAAAATTATTTGAACTTAGTTTGCCAACTTAATTGTTGACATATAGTTTGAGTGTTTATTTCGTTAACTTATTATTGGCACGTGTAGTCGAGCAAAATTGTAAATTCATTTATGTCTCTATTTTAACCTTAAAATCTCAGGAAAATTACAAAACAAGACCAATCTTTTTTTTCGGCTTGTATGTGCCAAATCGAACCGCATCAACAGTTCGATAGAAAACCGAACCGAACTGCCAAACAGTCCGTGCAGTTCGACTTGACTTTGGTTGGGTACATACATGTTAGAAATTTATCAGACCATCCTAAATACTGAAAATCAATACGGTACGGTTTGGTAATACCAAATGTACCCCCTTCCCCAGAATTACTTTTCTCACCAAATTCTATCATCTAAACTCAATTTAAATTGTAGCTCAATTTTAAAAGCCCACAAAATTAATATCCAAAGTCAAATTCAAATTTTGTTTCAAATGTTTTGCTGAGACCAACCAAATCAAATTTTTTGAAATCAAAATCCAATGAAACTGGACCATATCAATATGTACGGTATGGACTCAACGTAAGTTTGGCTATGTTTTGATGTATTCTTATTGTATTAGTCAATAATGCATTCATGGACACCTTTGCTTGCAAATGAATTTATGAATTTGAAGCTTACGACTTTTGCATATTAATTAAGTAAATGAATAATTGGCCTAGCCTCCTATAAGCCCCTAATCGAAACTCGTAAGTAAAGTCTTTAACTTCACATTTTCCAAGAGGATTTTGTGTTTATATTTGTTTCCTTATAACGAAACGCGCGAGTAACATATAATTATCATATTAGCATGCTTTTCGGATTGCATGTTGTAGCACTATATTGTATATCCGTCCAATATGTGCATGAATCGTCAATGACCAAAATATATATTGCTAATCATATAAAGTAAACAACTTAAAAATACGCACTTCTATTCCTATAATTGTGTTTTTTCCTTATTACATATATATATATATATATATTTAAATCCATGAGTACAACACTAATTCAAATGTGGTTCTTTTTATTGATTTATAAGAATGTAAAAAGAAAAAGAAAAAGGAAAAAAAATCCCTAAACTCTGCGACCAATATCGTCCAATCAATTTTTGGACATAAAGGAGGAATTTCAACGGGATGCATTTGCTATCACATATTTGTATCAAAGGAATCTTCATGATAATCTATCTCAGGTGCTACTTCAAGCGTAATCGCATATACCATATATACATATTCCGTCATTCTTGCACCGATTGTTGCAATAACCACAATGTCTCTTATCATACGCAAGATTCACACACTCGTCTCTACAACATTTTTCCGAAGCAGCACATTTCCTCTTACACGCCCCGCAATTTTTGTTGTCGTACTTCAAGTCCAAACACTTATTATTACAACAAGTTGTGTTTCTCCCTTCAAAAGTAATATAGTTACAAACTTCACTATCTTTGTTGCAATGATCAGTTGCATTTGGATTTCTTGTCTTTTCTTGAAGAAATCGGCTCACCCTTTTCCCCGCCACCGGTTTGACCGAGGGATGAGAATCCGGTTCGGAGGGGTGTGAAGCCGGTTTGGTAGTGGAAATAAATAGGTTAAGGACATGGTTGTAATTGCTAATGTAAAGAAGATTATTTTGATTACCTTCATTGTTTTGAATATGGGAGGAGTGATTATAATTGTGGTATTTTTGTTTGGGATTCTTGATAGTTGGGGAAGAGAAGAAAATATAATTATTTGGTTGATTTTATTAAGAGAAATGATTGAAGATTGTTTTAGGTTTTATAAGGTGATGAAAGAGACGAGTTGACGCGGAAATTATGGGAAATGTGAAGGCCCTTTGGGCTGAGTTAATTGATGCATGGAGTGTGTTGTAATTCAATTTGTTTGGCAATGTGCAAAATGTATATTAAATGGTAATGGAGTATAGACTATAGTATTGTCAACCTTTTGACCATTAATGAAGACAATATATTATATATGTTCACTTTTGCCCTTAATTAGTTTGATGGAAGAGTTCATTGGAGAATTATATTTTTAGTCCCTAGAATTGGATCCTTAGCATTTTAGTCCTATAGTTTATAAAAGTTTACTTTCGAACCAAAAGTTTTAAAGACAGAATCTGCAAAAATTAGTCAATCCCAAAGGACCAAAGGTGCTAGATATAAACTATTTTGTAGGATCAAAAGTGCAACATAACAAGCAATATTAAGAAAATGCACCAACAACATCACTTAATATATATACTGCTATGTCAGTTCTTGTAGCTACTTTGCATTCAACATGTTCCATGTTAATAGGTAAACTAAATGAATATTATGTTGCATAAAGTAACTAAAATTAAAATATAAACTATATTGCAGTAATATAGAAAATCTAAGCCTGTCTGGGGAAAATTGAATAAGGAAAGATGGATAATAATGTCAAGGACAACTTCTAAACTACAATCGGACATATTAATTATTCATGGGCATCCAAATTTGATACTTCTTTTTGGTTAAACCTAAACTCTGAGATGAAATTTACATGCTAGAATCCCTCACATTCAACATTAACCAACAGCTAACTAAAGCACTAGTAGGTTAATATGCAAAACAAAAAAAGAACAAATGAATCACATCAGATGTGAAGATGATTACTATAATAACTATTTTTACCACCGTTGAGATGAAATATGTTATAATCGGAAATAATCTGAGACGATCAGATCAATTATGAACCAAGACCAACAATAACAAACCATATGCGGAAATAATTTACAAGTATTACATAGATATTACAATGAAAGTCAAAAAACTTCACAATCAAGCCAAGAACAATACAACCAAGAGAAAAACTTGTCCTGCCGCATTTTTTACAAACGTGGGCTCCTGTGAAAAGATGTCCTTCTCAATAACTCTTCCACAACTTGAACATCATCTGTTTGGTCAAAATGACACGAGACCTCTGCTTTAATACGCATTACTGTCAAATATTACTGAAAATACAAAATCTAGAAACAAGAGGCACAAATTCAAGACAAACAAAACAAAACAAATAAAAAAGTTTCTTTTTTATGTTAACAATTTTATCTAGAGAAACTTACATTTTTCCATCTAAATGGTCCGGTCTACTGATATTCTTAGAACAGTTACCACAGTAAAGCATATTCCAAAACCCTAAATATTCAGATCAAACGTAGAAGAGAAAATTCGGGATTAAATTGATCAATCAAAATAGCTAACATGAATTCCAATACATCTAACTTACCGAAACAATAGCAGAATAATAAGATGAAGTAGGACCAATAGTTTAAACAATTCCAAATTATAATTACAGCAAAACCTAATAATCAATGGCAATTATGGATTGAATACTTATTATGAAGATATTGTGGGTCTGTTTTGGAGCTAGATTAGGGTTTTAACTGATAGAGGCCGCCAGAAAATAAAAGAGGGAAATGTGTGAAATCTCGGAGTAGATTCGACAGTTGTGTTACTATATGATTATGAGAATTTTGTTAGTACTAAGACAAAAACTGCAGCTGTTCTAAGAAAAAAAAAACTGCAGCAATTTTAGGTTAAGAATAATAAAAAATTAGTTCTAGTGAAGGTGGAATAAGGAAAACTTTGGGTTGTCACATTTAAATTGGACTGAATATCAAATCAAATTACTCGATACTCGATATGAGCTCGTTCAATAAAAGCTCGTTTGAGCTCGGTTCGTCACACAAATCAAACAAACTTGAACTTCATTGAAAAATGATAAATTTTGAAGTTCAACATCAACTCTATAGGCTAAAAATTGGAAAAATACATGTAAAAATATCAAGTTATTCGATACTCGTCTAGAGCTCGTTCGATCAAAACTCGTTTGAGCTCGGTTTGTTAAGAAATCAAACCAAGCTCAAACACAAAATTTCAAGCTCTATAAAACTCAAATCAAGTTTGCTCAGTATGTCGTTTGATACTATTCAACTAGTTTACACTCCTACATTTAAATAAAAAATTATAAAGGTAATTGGTTTAGATTATGCACTAAACAAGGACTAGATTATTCAATTGAAATTCCACAAAATAGGACATCAAATTGCTAATTCAATAAGATGTGATCATGTATTACAAATTCTTGAATTATATTTAAACCTAATGATAGAGCCCCTGGATGATTGAGCCTTAGGCGGGTATATCATCAATGTATGAAAATATACATATAACTTAGTATAAATATTTAAAAAATGTTATAGGCATAATAAAAATAATTGGGCCCCTAGGCCGGCGCCTAAGTTGCCTAGGCCGGCGCCTAAGTGACCTAGGCCTAGGGCCGGCCCAGCTGATGGAATGAATCTCACATATACAACATGACACTAAATACTTCGTATTTAAGTTTTATGCATTATTTTTTAGCCTCGTTGTCAATCAGAAACAAGTCATTTATTGATTGGAAAATAGGAATTGGATTGGCACTTCCAATTGTAATGAAATACACCTTTTTCAACAAGTTGAAGACTAGAAAAGCTATCCAGGCATTGTTTGCCTCCAAATTAAAACGAGGGATTTTTTAAAATTATGATAAACAACCACTCAAAAGAGCCCTCAGTTTCATTTGAGATGAAAGTCAATCTATACCCACAAAAGATGCACAAATTAAGTCATACTTATTTGTTTTATATGTTGTCAAACGAAATCACGTCACCAAAACACTCAAAGTCAACCAAACTCCGATGATCTCTGAAGAAAAAATTCACCAACCACTTATTTGAAGAGAAACCTCGGATTAGCAAGGTGCATTAAATGCGACTTGACAAAAAGTACAGCAGAACTGTACAGTGAACAGTTCTAGAAGTCGTTCTGAAACAAGGACCAGTTAGGGGTGGGCACGGGGCGGGGTTGGGGCGGGGTTGGGGTTAGAGATATGGGTATAATAAATTTCGGGATTGACACATTTCATCCCAAACCCGCCCCGCAATAATTCGGTACCCGGAAGCGGGTATCCGAAATATTGCGGGACGGGACGGGATTACGGGTCCCATATTATTTTAAATCATTAATTATTCACGCACTTAACAACATTAAATTACAATATTTCGTATAAAATTTTGTATGTATTAGACTAGTAGTAGTAGTAATTTAATTTGTAGAGCAAACAAAAACCAAAAAAATAATTATTGTATGCCGTGGCATAGGTGGGAAGAAGAAGAAGAAGTGGTAGAGTAATGGAGACTATGTGAGTTTTTAGAACTGAGACAAACTTAATAAAAAAAAAGTATTAATAACTAGTGTACGATTAAAAAATGTATTAGGGTAAAGTAATTTTTTTTATTAGATGATATTAATTAATTAATTAATTGTTACATAAATAAAGTGTATAATTATATAATAATAATAAATAAAACAATATAGGCGGGTTCGGGTATTCGGGGTTGGAGAGGCTAATCCCAAACCCGTCCCGTATATCCGTAAAAAAATACGGGTTTTTAAGTTCGGGTACCCAAACCCAAAAAATACTTGTCCCGTTCGGGTATTTTAAAAACGGGACGGGTCGGGTTTGGGTTACCCGAACCCAACTCCCACCCCTAGGACCAGTACTCGAGGAAGTTCTGAAAATCTGTCTTTTCTCAACGGGAATAAATTAAAATCCTCAAGTATAAATAGTTCTAGATTCAAGAGTTAGAGACAAACACAACAACTGAGAGCAATTCACGAGCAAATTTTCCAAGTCTCAAATACTTTAAGGCAGAACACTAAAACAGCGAAGTCATATGTTGACAAGCTGAAGTCGAGAAAAACAAGCTTACATCCAAATCTTAGTGATTTTCTGTAAAAGAGAAAGTTGTGAGAAGTAGTTTTCCATCTAAGTGAGTGAAAGTACTTCAGAGTATAGGTTTTCTTTGTGATCTTCTATAGCGAACTTGTGGCTTTATCATTTGTTGTAAAAGCGCGAGTAGAGTGTACTATTTACTTTGTGTTCATAGTATAACCCAAAATCTTCGTGATTTGGAAGAGTGGATTAAAAGACATTCTTGTCTATATAACCACTATAAAAATTCCTTGTGTTTGATTACTTGCATTTTCACTCGCATATTTCAAAAACATACAAACACTTGAGCAAACTAAAAGATTTTAAAAGGAGTTTAAAACTGGGGATAAAATCTTTTAAGTAAGAAAAGAACTTGTTTGAAAAACACTTAACAAATCTGCTGCATAGAAGTTTCAAACTCTGATTTAAATTGAATCAGATAAGTAAAATCAGACTAGTTTTCAACTTCGTTGTTTAAGCTAAGTGCGCAATCAACAAAGTAGTCTCACCAGTTCGATCAGCTTACTTTGCTGATAAGAAAAGTTCGAGAAATTTCAAAAAGTAAAGAGGCCTATTCACCCCCCCCCCCCCCTCTCTAGACTTCAACTGACCACTTGGGACCAACAAGTGGTATCAGAGCGGGTGGTTAAACTGAATCATCTAACTGATCAACGAGCTTGATCCAAGAGTGTGTTTTTCAAAGTTTTGCAAAAGAGCATATTTTTTTGAAAAATAAAATCTTTTGAAATGGAATGTATTAGCCATGTACCCCACATTGGCGGGATGAGTTTTGAGGACTAAAAAATCCGCATGGAAATTTTCCTTGCTGCTTACAATGCCAATATGTATAGATCCATAACCAAAGGTCCAATCAGAATCACCAAAACAATCAAAGTTAATGACCAGGAGGTGGTTGTTGACAAAGAACCTGAAGAGATGACATCTGAAGAAATAAAGCTGAGCAATCTTGACAAGGTTGGAATATTCATCATGACAAGAGCCCTCGATAATGACAGGTTTGACAAAGTCAAACACTGCAAAACATCAAAAGAGATGTGGGATAAAGTTCGTGATATGAGCGAAGAGAATGATGCCATTAAAGAGCACAACTTAAGCATAGCCCTTGAGAAGTTGGAAAACTTCAAAATGAAGTCCAGAGAAACCATTGACCAGATGGATTCGAGGTTTACAAGGACGTTGAATGACGTGTTAAAATTGGGAAAGACCTTTACTGATAAGGAGATCACAATTAAAGTTTTAAAGGCGCTACCTCCCAAATTCAACATGAAGATCACAGCCATGGAAGAATCAAGGGATCTGGGGAAGATCTCTCTGACGGAGCTGTTTTCTGTACTCAAGGCATATGAGTATAAACTGCCTAGAATGGGAATAGAAAAGACATCAACTTCCAATCCCATTGCTGCCTTAGTTGCCGCAGAAAATTCAAAAAGATCAGCAGGTCGAACAAAGGAAATGGACTCATCTGATGAGACCACACTACTCAACAAAAAGGAGTACACTGCTGGCGACGTTGCGTTGTTGCTGAATGGGTTCAAAAAGTTCTACAAAAGAAAAATGAAGAACAAATACAATAATGCTTCTACTTCTAACCCTACCTCTTATTCTCATGAAAGTAAGGATAATTATAAATCCAAACTAATGTGCTATAATTGCAGAAAATTGGGACACTTCATCAAGGACTTCCCATATCCTAAAGCTGAGAAATATACAGAGGAAGAAAAGAAAGCAAGGAAAGAGAGGAGACATCAACACAGCAAAGTATTGTTGGCTGAAGCTGAAGAGATAGCAGCCATCTACTCGTCTGATTCAGACTCGGAGACATCAGAAGATGACTCTGCTGAAGAAGAGACACCTGCACTGCTCTGTCTCATGGCCAAAGAATCAGTGGATTCTGACAATTAGGTAACTCTCTCTGAAAATGAAAATGAGCTATTTAGTTCATTTGAACAAATGATGAAAAACAACACAAATGTTGTTGATTCATTTGCAAAGCTTAAGGAAGAGATGACTATGCTGAAAAAGCAAAACTCTCTACTGAAACTTAACGCTTAAAAACCGCAAGAATCAGCTGAGTATAAAAAGCTTGAGCATGAGAATGAATCTCTGAAAGCAGAATGTGAAGTTTACAAAGGAAAAATCATGGAACTTGAAAAGATAATATCCACTCATGATAAGTCATATGTTGCATCAGTGAACACAACTAGTGAACAGAAACTGCCTTTAGTAAAAGAAAGTTTAGAACTGAACCGTACTGAAAAATTCATATATGCTGATAACAGCAATGTTATCTTATATGTTCAGACAACTAAATCTACTTCACTAGAAAGAGAGAAAAAGGAGAAGAAATCTCCAAAGGCTAAAAAGGGTAAAGAGCCTAAAATTCAAAAACAGACTAGTAAAGCTAAACAGCAGAGTAGTCCTAAGAAGTCTGCTGATAAGAGCAAAAACAATCAGACTAGTAACAAGTCTAAGTCGTTTGTTAATGAGCAAGTAAGAACTAAACCTAAGAAACAAAGAAATCATAGAAATGATAATGCTTGGTATGAAAATGAGTCTTATTGTGTGCAACCTGCTTATTCATCATATTATGCTGCACCTCATTATCCACCTTACTATGCTGCATATTCTGCTCATCATCCGATGCATGCTTACCCTGCTTATCATGTACCGTACCCTGCTTATGAGCATTACTCTCATCATAATAATTATCATGAACACATGCATACTGAAACTTATGATGATTCAAGAGTAAAGAAATCACCACCAAACTCTACTGAACCTAAGAAGCCTAGGGTTTCCAAATCTTGGGTTGTCAAAGGAGACACTAATCCGCCAGGACCCTCTCAATAAAGGGTACCTAAAACACTTTCATTTTGTTTTGTAGGTTAAGATTAGGAGTAGGAGTAAAGTAGAGAAGAAATTGTACTTGGACAGTAGATGTTCGAGGCACATGTGTGGTGACATACATGAATTGACTGATGCTGCTGCCATAGACGGTCCAAATGTTAATTTTGGAGACAGCAAAGAAGGCAAGATTGTTGCGTATGGAAAGCTTATCATAGGAAACATTGAGATATCTGAGGTCTCATATGTTAAAGGCCTAAAGTACAATCTGCTGAGCATAAGTCAATTTTGTAACAAAAGATTTTCAGTTATCTTCTCATCAGATAAGTGCTACGTGGAGCAAATTGGAACAAAGAAGATTATCTTATCTGGAAGACGACAAGGAAATTTCTACATAGTTGACTGGAATTCTGTGGATAAGAATTCTAATGTTTGTTTGGTGGCATCTACACCAAGTGAAGTTAGTTGGTTATGGCACAAAAGAATGAATCATTTGAATTTCAAGACCATCAACAGATTAATCAAGAATGATTTGGTAGAAGGAATTCCAAAGACAGTCATGAGCAAAGACAAGCTATGTGACGCATGTCAGAAGGCTAAACAAGTTAAATCAACCTTCAAAAGCAAGAAGCACAAATCTTCAACCATAATTTTAAAGCTACTACATATGGACCTGTTCGGACCTATTGATCCTATCATCAATGGTGGAAAGAAATACTCCTAGCTGTTGTGGATTATTATTCAAGATTTACTTGGGTGATATTCATGAACAAGAAGAGTGAAACCAATGAACATCTTACTAATCTGATGGAGTTGATCCAGAATGAAAAGAGCTTAAAAATATTAAATATCAGATCAGACAGGGGCACTGAGTTTACAAACTCTACTGTTGAAGAGTATTGTAATTCCAGAGGAATCAGTATGAGTACTCTGCTGCCAGAACCCCTCAACAAAATGGAGTTGCTGAAAGGAGAAACAGAACTCTGAAAGAAGCTACCAAAACAATGATAACTGAAGCAAAACTGCCTCAAAGATTTTGGGCAGAAGCCACAAATACAACATGCTACACCCAAAACAAATGCATGATCAACAAGAGTCAGAACATGACACCTAATGAACTATGGAATAACAGGAAGCCTAATATTCATTAACTGAGAATATTTGGTTGTAAATGTTTTGTTTTGCATAATGGGAAAAATCACCTTACTGCCTTTGCAGAAAAGGCTGATGAAGCTGTTTTTGTAGGTTACTCTACTATTAGTAAAGCCTACAGAGTTTTTAACAAAAGGACTTTACTTGTAGAAGAATCAATTCATGTAGTATTTGATGAACCTAATCAATCTTCTGAAAAGAATCAAAGTACTAATCCTGATTTATCTACAGATCTTCAGAAATTGACTATGGAAAGAAAAGAAGAATATGTACCTATCATACTACCTGATCTCAACCAAGTTGATAACTGAAGTGCTGTTCAAAATCAGTCTACTGATTGTCTAACAGACGAGTTGCAAACAGCTGACAGACCAGAGACTGTTCAACAGACTACTACTGAGACTCCAACAGTAGTGTTGCAAGATCAATCAAGAGGACAACATCCAGATTTGCAACCTGATCTTAGATGGCTCAGAGATCACCCACATGATCTTGTGATTGGTGATCCACTGGATAGAGTAAGAACAAGAAGGTCAACTGCAAATGAATCAATGTTTGTAAGTTTTCTTTCACAAATTGAGCCTAAACAGATTGATGAAGCTCTTAGTGATTCTCACTGGATTGAAGCAATGCAAGAAGAGTTAAATCAATTTGAAAGAAATGAGTTTTGGTACTTGTACCTAGACCTACTCATCAAAGAGTCATTGGCACTAAGTGGGTCTTCAGAAATAAAGTGAATGAAGATGGTATTGTTACCAGAAATAAAGCAAGACTAGTTGCCAAAGGTTACTGCCCAGAAGAAGGCATTGATTTTGATGAGACATTTGCACCAGTTGCTAGGCTTGAAGCAATCAGATTATTCCTAGCCTATGCTGCTCACAAGAACTTCACTGTCTATCAGATGGATGTGAAGTCTGTTTTTCTCAATGGAGAATTGCAAGAAAAAGTTTATGTTGAACAACCTCCAGGCTTTGAAGTATATCAACAAGGAGACAAAGTGTATCGTCTGAAGAAAGTCCTGTATGGACTGAAACAAGCACCAAGAGCATGGTATGATACCTTATCTGATTTTCTTTTATTTAAAGGATTTCACAAAGGTAAAGTAGACAAGACCTTGTTTACTATTGAATGGGATAATCATATATTGTTAGTTCAAATATATGTGGACGATATTATTTTTGGTTCAACTAACAAACAGATGTGTGAGAAGTTCTCTAAGTTGATGCATAATAAGTTTGAAATGAGCATGATGGGAGAACTTAATTACTTTCTTGGATTACAAGTGAAACAGCTGCCTGATGGCATATTTATTAATCAAGAAAAGTACACAAAAGATCTGTTCAAGAAATTTGGTATGGAAACTAGCTCATATGTTGCTATTCCAATGTCTACTGGACTTCGCCTCGACAAGAATGAAGATGGAAAATCAGTGGACATCACCAAATATAGAGGCATAATTGGATCACTGATGTACCTCACTGCCAGCGGACCAGATATTATGTACTCTGTTGGGGGTTTGTGCGAGATTTCAATCATATCCAAAGGAATATCATCTCTTAGCTACTAAAAGGATATTAAGGTATCTCAAAGGCACTCAAGAATTGGGATTGTGGTATCCAAGGGAATCAGGATTTGAACTTATTGGATATTCAGATTCTGACCTTGGGGCTGCAAAATTGATAGGAAGAGTACTACATGTACTTGTCAATTTTAGGCAGTCGTCTGATCTCATGGATGAGTAAGAAACAGACTTCCGTATCCATATCTACTGCAGAAGCTGAATACATTGCTGATGGAGCATGTTGTGCACATATACTTTGGTTGAAACATCAACTAGAAGACTACAATATCAAAATCAGTGGAATCCCTATCTACTGTGACAATACAAGTGCAATCTTACTTACTCAGAATACTATAAGTCATTCTAGGACTAAGCATATTGAGATCAAACATCACTTCATAAGAGATCATGATGAGAAAGGAAATGTCATTATTGAGTATGTTCATACAGACAATCAGATAGCAGACATTTTTACTAAATCATTAAGTGATGCAAGATTTTCTACTCTAAGAGTGGAATTAGGCTTGTTAAATTTGGATTCATAAACTGAGGGGGAACCTATCAGAATACTAAGGTTCATCAGCTGACTAATCTGATAATAACAAGTGTATTCTTCAAGAAGACTGACTCTCAACAGACTAGTTGACTGATAGATTCTTGAACTCAGGGGGAACGTGTAAGACGAGCGGTAATCCTGATTAAAAGATGAAATCTTCAATGACAGTTAGTTGAAGTTATATAATTGGAAGATTTGTTCTTAATTCTTGAAGACCTGAAGATTATTTATCTTGCTGGATTGACAAACAACAAAGGAAGATCACTAGCTATTGGCTTTCACTAGTGATATATTGTATTAGACAAGTCATCTGTCAGATAAGTAAAACTCTACTCATCTTATTATTTATAAGAGTACTGTGTTAAACACGCTTTATCTAAAAACACGCTTTTATAAGTAAAGGACTAGAGACGTTTCGTTTTCCCGCCTAGTCTGACAAAATTTATGAAATTTGAAATCCGTAAATCTCGGTCACACGATCGTAGCTGACAGATACGGATCTAACGGTTGGTTGATAACACGGAAACCAAAGATCCCCCAACTCTATAAATCCAGATCTGAATCAGATCAGTGGACTTTTACGCACACTCAAATTTTATAACTTTCAAGTCTACTATTCTTCTTTGTTTTCTGCGAATTCTCTTGTACTACACTCACTTTTCTCACAGAAATCATGAGTTCAAAAGCTGCTGCTAATGCTGAGGGAAGGTATCTCAATTACGAGACGTACTATGCCACTGGAACCAAACTGATGAAAGAAATAATGGAAAAGTTCAAGGCATCTTCTTTGGTGAACTTCATGGAAGCTCACGAAATACTAGTTTTCAGTCCAGAGGTGGATGAGTTTTACAGCACTGCTGAACCTAATATCGAAAAGATGGAAATCAAAGCGAAGGTTGGAGGACAAGACGTCTGTGTCACTCCTGCCCTTCTGAGTGAGAAGTATGGACTGACCAACGAAGGAAGCACTGATTTATCTGCGTTGGCTGCTCCTAAGGAAATGGATTTCTGAAAAATTGCTGCGAAGAAGAATGAGATTCTCTCTGGCTCGGTCAAAAAGACCCAGCTGATTAACGAGTTTCAGAGAATGGTTGACCTTTTTGCAAAGGTCATTGAAAACTGTACTTTTGCCCTGGATGGATTGCCTAAGAGAAGGTTTCACTCAATGATAGCAGTTTACTATGGGTTAAAGGTAAATTGGGCTGCATACGTGTCCTATGTTCTCGCTGATCACAAGGAGAACAAACACTACAATCACAAAATCTTCTTGAGCCATCTACTGATGAGCTTAGGATGTGGAATGACCCATGGAAAGGTCATTCATAGGGCGAAGGAAGTAAAGATCTATGAAGGTGTTAAGGCTGACTCCAAGCCTGCTGCAACACCTGAAAAGAAGCAACCAAAAAGAAAGGCTGCTGAAAAGAAAGAACCTTCTGCTAAGGCAAAGAAAAGCAAGAACAAGGTTGTTGACCCTGCTGTTGAAACCAGAACAGCCGATGATGTTGATGACATTATCTCTGAAGTTGCCAGGGATATTGATGAAATGCCTTTAGAGGACTCTCCTGAAAGAACAGTTTCAGAAGAAGTACATGTTGAAAACATCTCGAGAAGGACAAGAAGTGTTGTCAAGGATACTGCTACTATAAAACTTGTTCATACAAAGGCAACTGCCAGAAAAAGGATAATTTTATCAGAACAACATGTAATTTTTTTCTGAGCAAGTAAGGGAAGATCCTCAGTCTGCTGAGAGACCAGTAGAATCAGTGAAGGAGTCTGACCCTGCAAATCAGACGACAGCTGAGGTATTTGCACCTCAAGCTGATCAGACTACTGTTCCAACAGAAAAGTCTACTGAAACACCAGCCGCCAGAAGGAAGAGAACTGGTAAGGCTAAAGTGTCACGGTACCACAAAAAGAAAAGAAAAGAGGCTGAGCAAAGGAAGAAAGATGAAGCTGAGCTCAAGGCTGTCCTCGAAACCAATAAAGTAGAAGTTGAAGTCAAACAGATGACTGAAGCAGAACTAGCTGCTAAGGAAGAAGAGGACTTAGCTAAAGCCTTTGAAGCAAGTAAAGAGGATGCTCACGACCCTAGAAAGAGTGGTGGAATCGTGATTGGAGAACCCTAAGAAGGTTCTGTTGTTTTACCTCGTCCTCAACTTGTAAAGAAGAAGAAAAAAGCAGTCAAATATGCACTAGAGATAGTGAAAAGTGACCCTGCTGTTCTTGCAAGATTTGAAGAGGAACTGGAGAGGTACAATAAATTGTTGCAAACCAAGAGTTCTTTCCTCGCTGAAAAGATCAGATATAATCGATGAAGGGAGTAAAGATTGGCTAAGTTGAAGGAAGAGATCATTGCTTGGAAGGAGTTTGCTGAAGAAGAGAGATGGATTCTAAATTGGCTGCAAACTAGTTCAATCAGACAAGCATTGGATTCATACTTCTTTCATGACCGAGTACATGAGTACATCAAACTCATTGTACTGAAGGAATCTACAGCACTCAGGGAGTCAATGACAAACAAACCCAAAAGATGAGAGGATTTGGGTGAGAGAGCTGTAAAGATTTCCATCTGCGTAACCTTGGACAAATGGAGTGAAAGATCCAGATACGGAAAAGGAACATCCAGTGATCTGCCAACTCTACCAAGTTTACAGCAAATAGCTTTTGGTTCAGAAACCAGCACATACCAAGAATCAGATAACTCACATCAGACGACTGCACCATTTATACCTGCAAATTTTATTTATCATAAAACAGTAGTGTCTATTGATGGTGTTAATTTTATACATATTACAGATGCTGGTGCTAACCTGAATCAGACTATTGCAAAGGACTCATCTGGGGAACTTAACACTGTTGATCCTCAAGTTCCCCTAGATGAAGTACTTCGAGAAAAGGAGCATTTAGCAATCGAGTGGAGAGCTGAAGTCACTCCTGAGAATCAAGAAAGTGCTATTCCTTCCAATCCTACTAATGAAGTTCAATCAACCATCATGACTTCCATGAAGGCTCTGATTGAAAGTGCTTTAAAAGAGATGGAAGAAAAGAACAAGGAGCTGCTTAGAAATTTGAGGAGGCTGCCTCAAATCTTGTTCAGAGCACTGTTGCTAATCTGCTCAAGTCTGCTGATACAACATCACTGATTCATGAAGAACTGAACAACATCATAACAGAGGTTCATAAAATAAAGGAAGAAGTTCAGAGGTTCAGTGATAAAGTTGAAAGCAACCAAGCTGGCCGGAAGCAGATCAACCATGTTGTGGCAAATGCAATGGAAGCTACAGAAGAAGCAACTTCAAATACAATGCAAGCATTTACCTCAAGCATGAATCTAGTACTTCAGTCTCAATTTCAGCTAAGTGAGAGCAATGAAATTGTGCTGCACCGATCTGAAGCTCTACATTCTAAGCAACAACAACAGGAAAGGCAACTGTCTGCGATGGATCACAACATCAGACTTCTATGCAATGCAGTCAATATTACTCCTGTTCAGGCTGACAGACTCGACCCTGTTGATGATGACAAAAAGGGGGAAGAGGAATTTGATAACAAGAAGAATGTTACTGTTGAAGCTACTGAAGTAGTTCAAAGTTCTGAAGAGGCAACAAATAAGCGAGCTGAAGATACTAAGCTTGCTGATAGCTGAACAGACTGCTGAAGTTAATGAAGATGTTGATGATAAAGCTGAAGAAGAAGAACCCAAGGATGCGGCAAAGGAAGACAAGAGGATTGTTGCTTCTAAGGATTCTGCTGAAGAACAGCTAGATCCATTCAGAAAGACAAAAAGGATAGAGGAAATAAGAGCTAGAATTGAGGCTGCTAACAAAGTCAAGAAACTAGTTCTAAATTTCTCTAGTGAAGAAAGTGATGAAGAAGAAATTATAGAAGAAGAAGAAATAGAAGATGAAGAAGATGAAGATTAAGAAGACTATTTTTTCTTGTAAAACTTTTGTATTTTTCTATCTTTTTGTAACTTCTTCAATTCTTGTAATCTGATGTAACAAGTTCAATATTAATGAAAGATTACAAATTCCAATTAATTTCTATCTCATAAATTTTGTGTGAAGACTTAACTTTAGTTTAGTTATAGGTACTTAGCTGAAATTTTGTCATCATCAAAAAGGGGGAAATTGTTGGATGAAGATGAAGAAGTGAAGGGAGGTTTTGATGATTTTCAAAAGTCATCAGCTAAGTAATGGAAGCTTAGCAAGCCTCTGAAAATTCAATCTGAGAAGACAAGTAAAATCAGAAGGGTTGAATTTTGGTCCAGAAGACTATTGATCTGATGTTGAGTTCGGAATCAGACTGGTGGCTTTCAGCAGAGTCAAATCAGATGAGTTCGATTTGAATCAGCAGAGTGTTCATCAGCAGAGTGAATTCGATCAGCAGAGTGGAAATGATCAGGAAGTTATTACAACGGTAATAAATGCACTCGGTGTAATAAATGCTGTAAGAGAAGGGTATTAAAGACAAATGATTGAAGAGAAACCTCGGATCAGCAAGGTGCATTAAATGCGACTTGACAGAAAGTACAGCAGAATTGTACAGTGAACAGTTGCAGAAGCCGTTCTGAAACAAGGACCAGTACTCGAGGAAGTTCTGAAAATCTGTCTTTTCTCAACGGGCATAAATTCAAATCCTCAAGTATAAATAGTTCTGGATTCAAGAGTTAGAGACAGACACAACAACTGAGAGCAATTCACGAGCAAATTTTCCAAGTCTCAAATACTCTAAGGCATAACACTAAAACAACGAAGTCATCTGTTGTCAAGCTGAAGTCGAGAAAAACAAGCTTACATCCAAATCTTAGTGATTTTCTGTAAAAGAGAAAGTTGTGAGAAGTAGTTTTCCATCTAAGTGAGTGAAAATACTTTAGAGTATAGGTTTTCTTTGTGATCTTCTATAGCGAACTTGTGGCTTTATCATTTGTTGTAAAAGCTGAAGTAGAGTGTACTATTTACTTTGTGTTCATAGTATAACCCAAAATCATCGTGATTTGGAAGAGTGGACTATAAGACATTATTGTCTATATAACCACTATAAAAATTCCTTGTGTTTGATTACATGCATTTCACTCGCATATTTCAAAAGCATACAAACACTTGAGCAAACTAAAAGATTTTAAAAGGAGTTTAAAACTGGGGATAAAATCTTTTAAGTAAGAAAAGAAATTGTTTGAAAAACACTTGACAAATCCACTGCATATAAGTTTCAAACTCTGATTTAAATTGAATCAGATAAGTAAAATCAGACTAGTGGTCAACTTCGTTGTTTAAGCTAAGTGCGCAATCAGCAAAGTAGTCTCACCAGTTCGATCAGCTTACTCGGCTGATAAGAAAAGTTGGAGAAATTTCAAAAAGTAAAGAGGTATATTCATCCCCCACCCCTCCCCTCTAGACCTCAACTGACCACTTGGGACCAACAACCACTTTTTCCAACACTCTACAACAGCTTTTCTAACTGAAATTTTTGTACTAACCATTGTAAACAATCAATATTAAGTGATGTACTTGGATTTGGTTCCAATACAATACCTGTTTATAACAACATTCAGTGAGTTTCAAGCTAAAAAAAAAGATATTTACAACAAACCCAAAAACAAAACACATCTTATAAGTAGGGATGTGCAAACGGTAAAACCAAACCGAACCGTACCAAATTTTGGTATCCAGGTCGGTTCGGTATTTTCAGATCACGTACCGTTTTCCAAACCGAAAATTTTGGTACGGTTCGGTAAATTACCAGTACGATTCGGTACAAAAAAATGGAAAATTTTCGAAGCAATTAACAGTGAGACAGTAATAGCATCCATTATTCCATTAGATCACTCAAATTTCAGAAGAAAAAAAAAAGTTCATAATTATCCTTCAAGCAATTAACAGAGAGAAAAAATTAAAGCCCATAAAGTAGAAAAACATTATACTATGATTCAACACATAAACCATCATACAGAAATTAAGAAATTGAATTATAGAAGAAGATAAAGAAAGAAACCTTCAAGCAATTAACAGTGAGAAAGAGGGTAAATTGAGTTATCGAATGAAATCTTAAAGAGAGGAGAGGAGTATTCTACCTCGGAGCAGGACGACGGAGCGGGGTTGCGGCGGCGGGTTGGGGGTGGGTGGGTGGGTGGTGCGGCGGCGTGGTGGGATTTTGAATTGAGGATGATGAAGATATGGGTTTAGGGCAGTCTCCGTAAATAAATTGGAATTTGGAAATTTGAAATTGGAACACGTTTTTCTCTTTACCCAGCAAGGAATTATAAAAATAAATAAAAAAGGTATACCGGTTCGGTTCGGTAAATCGGCCGGTATTATCGAAAACCGAAACTTATAAAGGTTCGGTAATGTATCTCATACCATATACCGAACCAAAATTTCGGTTCGGTATACGGTACGTACTGAAACTTCAGTTTCGATATGGTTTGATCGGTTTACCGCATCGTGCACATCCCTACTTACAAGGTCCAGGAATTGCTAGAATACAAAAAAATCAAGAATTATTCTGCTCCTATTACATGAACAGTTGTTCAAAAAAGACTAACTTTATGAACCAGAGGAAAGAAAAAAGAATACCCAAAAAATATTTGATCAAAACAAGAGAAAAAAAATAAAATGACAAATAAAATTGTCAACATATAAATTATGGGAAATAATAAGCACATAGGAAAACACATTGGAAAGGCAGAGGAGATATAAGGAACAAAATAGTAGATAAATACATTTTTTTTTCATACTAAAACAAAATAAATAAAAAATGGATAATCCAGCCATACATTGTTGCAGCATTGTCTCCGTGCCATGAAAGAAAAAAGAGATCACTTTGCTTTACACTCAAAATTATACATACCCAAGAACATAACTCTACACTGAAATTAACTTTGGACAGACTAATTGATAAATACTTACGAATCTGCTAGAATCCACTAGCTAAAATTAAGTCCACAGCAACAGGGTCGTGAACGTCTATAGGCCAGAAATATTCAGGCGTCAAAGTTCCGATGCTGACCGGAGACGACGGTGGCTAAGGAGAAGACGTGAAGGGCGAGAAATATGAAAAGTAAAAGTAGATGTTTTTTTCTAAAAGTGATATTTTTGGTTTGTTAAGTGGGAAAACAAAAATATTTTGGTGTTAACTAAAGATATTTTAGTATGATGGTTAGGTTAACTAGGGTTAAAAAAATAGATTTGAAAATAAAAATAAATAGACAGGTGTCAAATTCTGTTGCACATAAGGTAAAAAAATGTTTTAAAATCAAGAGAGAAATAAGTAATACACGTGTCTCACAAAGAAGAGTTGAGCAGCACTCTTGGTGCTCTCAGTAGCAACATCAAATGAACCGTTCAACTTGAGCTCAACTCAATATGCTAAATATTGACAAAATACATGTAAAAATATCAAGTTATTCGATACTCAGCTAGAGCTCGTTCAATAAAAGCTCATTTGAGCTCAATTCGTTAAGAAATCAAACCAAGCTCAAACACAAAATTTCAAGCTTTATAAAATGCAAACCAAGTTTGATCAGTATGTCGTTTGATACTATTCGACTTGTTTACACTCCTGCATTTAAATAAAAAAATTTAAGTGCAATTGGTTTAGTAAAATAAATGCCCACAGGTGATGAACTCGTGTTTAAATTTCCGTGATGAGAGTTTCCATATAAAAAAATATTTCAAACACATCTCGAAAGAAATTAAGAACCGAAATACTATTAAAAATTAAAAAATAATTAGATCTCGACTAAACACGAATTTTTACTCATAAACCTTGTGGTTTTTACTTGCCCACGTCATTTAAAGACATGTAAATAAAAATAAAAGTGTCCCGAGAGTTGCGCAACTCTTTCCTTCCACGGCGTAGAAAATGCGGCGCGCATTGAACCACCTTATTTGTGTAAACATCGTATGGTGATGTGTACAAGTTCAAATGAATTAAAGAATCTTAATACAAGCTTCTTCCTTTTTAGAGAAAAACAATTTCAATACAAGCTAAGGATTCTAATTTGTAGTAGGAACCAATCAATCGCTCCAGGATGATCTGGTCGGTAGGTTGAGTTCAAATTATACTCGAAGATGGTTTGGCTAGGACAAATCAAGTTGCGCTCTGAGTAGGAGGTCAACTATTTTGTGGTGTTAATTTTGTCCCCCAGTAGTGAAAAATGGGGGATATTTATAGAGGAGAAAGTTTCATGGGTTGACCCGTCCTAGTCGGATGCTGGATATATATTATTTAGGTTGATCCGGACCCGGTTGAGCTCAATCAATGTTGAGGTCGAGCAAAAGCTAATTGAAATTGTCCAAGGCTAAAGTCAAAGTGAATCTTATTGAGCTCGAGCTTGGCTGAGGTTAAACAAGACTTGGTTGAATTCGACCTTGGCTTCTAGTTGACTTAAGATTCTTTAGATGTACACGTAGATGCCACGTGGCTGCTACGAAATATGGTACACCATGGCCGATGTTTTGCTTGGCGAACAGAGTTTCAGACGCCACTGAGTCACTGGAGTTTGCTCGACAAGAATTTCAGTATCTAGTGTTGCCAACGATTGCCAAAATTGGGGCCCCTATTTTTTGTAGCTAAATTAATTTGGGCTTGGACTTGAAATTATGGATTGTCTAAGCAAATGGGCTAATGTACTTTGAAATCATAGTCCAATTTTATAGATTTATTTATTTAATGTTTGGGCTAAAAAAAAGTTCTACAGATTTTTCTTTCCTTTTGGATTGATTGGTTTAGGGATAGAAAATTATTGTAGGAAAAATACTTTTAATATCAAATTTTAGTCCAATAAATACACTTGATACCAGACTTTTCGAAAATACATTTCATATCATGATTCACATCCGCTTGACACATTTAGTATAGCCGTCAATTTTCGGACGTAATTCATTACGTGCCCGTTAAGTTGACAATGGGAGGGAAAACATGTTTTAAAGACCCACCATTGTTAACTTAACAGGCACGTGAGCGGCACGTGCTGAATTCCATCCGAAATTTGACGGTTGAACTAAATGTGTCGAGAGGGTGTGAATCAAGGTATGAAATGTAACTTGCTATCAAATGTGTTTTTTGGACTAAAGTTTGGTATCAAAAGTGTTTTTCCCTCGAAAATTATTTGCACTTAGTTTGCCAACTTGATTGTTAACTTATAGTTTGAATGTTTATTTCGTTAACTTATTAATTGCACGTGTAGTCGAGCAAAATTGTGAATTCATTTATGCCTCTATTTTAACCTTGAAATCTCAGGAAATTACAAAACAAGCCCAAATTTTCTTTTTTCCGGCTTGTATGTGCCAAATCGAACCGCACCAACCGTTCGATAGAAAATCGAACTGAACTGCCGAACAATTGGTGCGGTTCGACTTGACGTTGGCCGGGTACATACATGTTAGAAATTATCAGACCATCCTAAATACTGAAAATCAATACGGTACGGTTTGGTAATACCAAATGTACCCCCTTCCCTGGAATTACTTTTCTCACCAAATTATATCATCTAAACTCAATTTAAATTATATATATCTCAATTTTAAAAGCCCATAAAATTCAATATCCAAATTCAAATTCAAACCCTATTTCAAATGTTTTGTTGAGACCAACAAAATCAAATATTTCGAAATCAAAATTCAATCAAAGTGGACCAAATCGATCCGTACTGTATGAACCCAACGTAATTTTGGCAATGTTTTAGCAACTTATTTCTTGTGTGATGACGCGTGAAGATCCATTCTTTTCTGGTCATGTGATTTATGCCCATGTGCATGAATTTTATTCTTTGCTACAGACTCAACAAGGATGCTGGATTCTTATTGTATTAGTCAATAATTCATGCATGGCTACCTTTTCTTGCAAATGAATTTATGAATTTGAAGCTTAATTACGACTTTTGCATATTAATTAAGTAAATGAATAAATCGAAATTTTTAATTCATAAGTAAAGTCTTTAACTTTGCATTTTCCAAGAGCATTTTGTTTTTATTGTTGTTTCCTTGTAACGAAACGCGCGAGTAACATATAATTATCATATCAAAATTTCGACTAATCTCTAACGTTAGCATGCATTTCGGATTGCATGTTGTAGCACTATGTTGTATATCCGTCCAATATGTACATGAATCGTCAATGACCAAAATGTATATGGGCTAATCATATAAAGTAAACAACTTATAAAATACGCACTTCTATTCCTATAATTGTGTTTTTTTTCCTTATTACATATGTATATTTAAATCTATTAGTACACCACTAATTCAAATGTGGTTCTTTTTATTGATTTATAAGAATGTAAAAAGAAAAGAAAAAAAATCCCTTAACTCTGCGACCAATATCGTCCAATCAATTTTTTGACATAAAGGAGGAATTTCAACATGATGCATTTTCTATCACGTATTTGTATCAAAGGAATCTTTGTGATAACATATCTCGGGTGCTACTTAAGCATAATCGCATGTACCATATATACATATTCCGTCATTCTTGCACCGATTGTTGCAATAACCACAATGTCTCTTATCATACGCAAGATTCACACACTCGCCTCTACAACATTCTTCCGAAGCAACACATTTCATCTTACACGCCCCGCAATTTTTGTTGTCGTACTTCAAGTCCAAACACTTATTATTACAACAAGTTGTGTTTCTCCCTTCAAAAGTAATATAGTTACAAACTTCATTATCTTTGTTGCAATGATCAGCTGCATTTGGATTTCTTGTCTTTTCTTGAAGAAACCGGCTCACCCTTTTCCCGGCCACCGGTTTGACCGAGGGATGAGAATCCAGTTCGGAGGGGTGTGAAGCTGGTTTGGTGGTGGAAATAAATAGGGTTAAGGACATGGTTGTAATTGCTAATGTAAAGAAGATTATTTTGATTACCTTCATTGTTTTGAATATGGGAGGAGTACTTATAATGGGATTCTTGATAGTTGGGGAAGAGAAGAGAATATAATTATTTGGTTGATTTTATTAAGAGAAAGGAATGAAGATTGTTTTAGGTTTTATAGGGTGATGAAAGAGACGAGTTGACGCGGAAATTATGGGAAAGGTGAAGGCCCTTTGCCTTTGGGCTGTGATGCATGGAGTGTGTTGTAATTCAATTTGTTTGGCAATGTGCAAAATGTATATTAAATGGTAATGGAGTATATACTATAGTATTGTCAACCTTTTGACCATTAATGAAGACAATATATTATATATGTTCACTTTTGCCCTTAATTAGTTTGATGGAAGAGTTCATTGGAGAATTATATTTTTAGTCCTATAGAATTTTACTTTCGAATCAAAAGTTTTAAAAACAGAATCTGCAAAAATTAGTCAATCCCGAAGGACCAAAAGTGCTAGATATAAACTATTTTGTAGGTTCAAAAGTGCAACATATTCAGACCAGATGTTCAATTTTGTTAGGTGTGAGACTTAAAGTACTATTTTTTTTTAAAAAAAAATGAGTCAAGAAATGTTATTTTATAAAGTATAAGATAAATAATATTGAGATTCCAATGTTGTAGGATCGGACTAAAATATGCAACTTAACATGTAACTTAGTCAAAGTTTAACATATATACCCAATTACTTCACTGATTAATTATCAAAAAAGAAAAAAGGTAATTCATTCAATTCTCGCCAAAGCATATATAAGAGAAATATATTTGATATTTCATTATTGTTTACTCTTCACAAATTTTGTTCAATTACAAATTCAATATGTTGTGAATAATTTGGATATATATACTACATTGGATTCGCGCGTGCTAAAATTTTCAGGTTAATTAATTGGTTGAAAGTTGTAGATACGAAGAAAATAACATACTCTGGCAACAAATAAAGATAAAATATAATATGTTAAACTTATAGGTAGTACAGATGAAGATTTGCAAGTGCAGAATTCAAGAAGAGATCCAATTTAGGGATTATTTCCCCAATTCGTAAATATCAGTTTTATGTTTTGCCCATGAGGTCGTAGCTCGGTGGTAAGGCTGAGACCCAAGATCAAGAGGTCTTGGGTATATTTTTTTAGGTTTTGCTAGTCTTTGTCATTAGTTTATCTATATAGTTTGGTAGTTCTTAGAGTTTATATTTGTATTTTGATAGAAATTGAAAATATTATGAATAAATATTTTTTTTTTTTTACAACTCGGACCGAAGAGTGCAAATGGTATAGGTCCTCCCCAGTGTAATGTTTTCAATAAGATTCGAACTTGAGTCTCGCCTCTGGGGATCGCAAGTCACTACCACTTGGCCCAACCACCTTTATTTTTTATAATTATTTTTATTTGTATAATAGTCCTAATTATTAGGTAGCTTATTATCGTGTTTTATTTTCCCTTTTCTCTTAGTTTGTAAATAGCGCTCTCTCTAGTTAGTTAAAGTCGGCTGCAGATCTTCTATACCACAACAGTGTACCACATTAGTGTACCATCAATGTAAAATTGACATGTGCCAATTTTATTAAGCATACACCACACATGATTATTTCCACAACATAGTCTTCTTCGTCTCTATTACAGATCCCATACTACAAAACTCTATAGAGAGATACCAAGATTATTCCATCATTGCACCATTTCAAATTATTACTTTAGATCAGAAGAAGAATTTATTCAAATTTAGCAGTAAGTTTTGCATCCGGAGACATGAAAGATTTAAGGAAAAAATGCTTCGAAACAAAAATTAATGTTTCAATCACTGATGAAGATGAATAACATAAATCGTTGTCAAAATAATAAGAATTAAAATGGTATAGTAAAACATTTGTTGAATTAGGTGCCCATCAGACCTTTTAATTAGATCTAAATTGGATGAGTCTTTTTACAGATATTTAAATTGAATTAGGTACCCGTTAATCAAATTACACGGATTCAAAGAATTTTTAGTTTCAAATGGATGAGATCTAAATTTATGAAAATAGGATAACCCAACAAAATTATTAAATAGAAGATCATACAGTGATTCCTTGGATCCAAAAATCAATTCAGATTTTTTCATACGAAAAGATCAATTCAGATTTATGAGTTGTTAGTTTTGCTAATGTCATTTGGTTTTCCTTTCCTGTATTAGATATGAATATTGTTGGTATTATTATTTGAGACAGAGATGTTAAAACTTAAAGATGGAGATGAGGAGAAGGAGAAGGAGAAGGAGAAGGAGATAAGGGTTGGAGAAAATAATCCCATGTGGTGTTTACTATTTGGAATTGACATGTGTCAATTTTACATTGGTGGTACACTAATGTGGTACACTGTTGTGGTATAGAAGATCTGCAGCCGTTAAAGTCGGTTCTGTTTCCCTATATATATATGTTGATTTCTAATTCGTCGAAGACACATTTGTAATATCCAGTTCTCAATATTTATTTTCCTATATTTTACTCTCCGGATTTCGTCTTTACCATGAGTTTAGTCGGGTTTTCTCGCACGCATAACAATTTATTCCATTCTTTAAGGACATTTGAATGTCAATTACTTATTCAATACTTGGGCATAAATGTAAAAATACTCAAATTTTTAAACTTTTTCTACTCTTACTTAGAATTATGTGGAGAAACCAATAGCAACTTCAACAAAAATTATAGAAGTTGGGCATCAAATCATTCATTTGCAAGGGTTGCAGTGTTTTGATACCCATATAAAAGTTTTTGAGAGAATTGTATTTTTGGTATCGCGCTTTAGGTTAATTCTCACTTTTGGTACATCGTTTTAATAAATTGTGACACATTTGGTATCGCCGTTAAAATCACCGTTAAGTGGTGACGTGACAGTTAAGTTTTATTGCGAAGTTGGTTACATTACTTATATTAACTATTTTTATCCCGTAACATTTCAGGCTACCAAAATAGCCTCACATCTCCAAATTTCGTGACGATTTCAGTCCATATAGTTGCCAAATTTCAAAATTTACTCATATAAGACCACGTCCGGACCAGTTTGGAGATTTTACTTATTATATTTAAATAACTAATTTGATTTATAAATAAAATTTTAACATAAATCTAAAAAAAATAAGAAGACATATTCTTTTCAAATCTAAGATTTATATAATAGTAACAATCTATTTAATTTTTATTAAAATAATAAATTATATAATTAAAAATTATTAATATTTATTAAAATAATAAACCATAAATAAATATAATTATAATTTAAAAATAAATAAAAACCCACCCACCCACCCGCCCAACCCCGTACCCCCCGACCCCCCAAATTTCGAGGCCGTCGACGGCCTATGACTGAGGGAGGGGGGGGGGGGTTATTTTTTTAAAATTATAATTATTTATTATTTTAATATATATTACATAATTCTTAATTAAAATAATTCAAAAGAATATTTTTTTTATTAATACTATCATATAAATCATAGATTCGAAAATAATACTTTTTCACCAGATTTATATTAATTTATAAATATTGTTTATAAAATGATTAATTCAGGACGTGGTCTTATTCGAGTCAATTTCGAAATTTGGCAACTATATTGACTAAAATCGTAACTAAATTTGGAGATGTGGGCTATTTTGGTAGCCTGAAATGTTATGGGATAAAAATGTCAGTCAATATAAGTATGGCATCAACTTTAAAACTTAACTGCCACGTCACCACTTAACGGTGATTTTTAACATCAGTACCAAATGTGTCACAATTTGTTAAAATAATGTACCAAATATGTTGGACACATAAAACAGTGTGCCAAAAGTGAGAATTGACCTAAATTGCAGTACCAAAAGTGCAATTCTCTCAAAAGTTTTCTATTCCAGCACAAGGCATCAAAACGAGGCATCACTCCTTAAAATTAGTCTAAGTTGACCCGTTTAAATTAACATTAAAGGGTCTAAGTGAAAATTCATCCAACTAAAATTTATTTAAAGTAAATTTTAAATGAAAACAAAATCCCAAATGAAAGGTTTCAAATTTTTCTTCAACATAATTTTCAATTGTAGATAATGATCTCCAGCTTGGTCGAGTCGTTCCCATTTTTTCCGTTTTCTTTTGGTATTGTGCTTATATGATTGATGTCTTGGAACGGTGTCAAGACTTCACTGAAGTCCTAATTAACTTTGTGTAATTCACGACCCCAGATATTTAATATTTTAAAGTTTATGATATATTATTGTAATTTTGATCCTTTAACTTTTTTTGATGTATGTAATTTTAGGATATTTGACTGCAATTTCAGTTAATTACTCCTGAAATTCCGAAACTTCTGCGTAGAATTTGTCATTAACGCATGAACACATGCATTTTTACCCTGAGACGAACAATTTATTTGCGCGCTTTTCTCCTACAAAAATTGTTCACATTGGTCACGATGTATTAAGAGTGAGATTAATCCCAAAACAATTAGTCAATTTGACTTAGCCAGTGTCTTTTTTCTTTTTTCTTTCATGAATGTGGAAATATATATGATATTCCCTATTGAAAATGAAAAAGAATGTTACCCAATTGAATTTTTTGTTTCGAATCTTTGTCTATAATACCAGCATCCACACCTAGCTACAATAGTCCTATATAGTAGTAAATTATTTTCCAAGGGGCACATTGGGAATTTTATATATAGTTGACTAGCTATTTGACATGCATATGAATAATAATCAAGCTAAATTGCCAACCTGAAAAATCTAAGCATATTAATTGGTGAAGCAAAGGAGGGGTTTTGCTAAGAAACGTGTTTTAATGAAAACAAATTAAAACTTGGGCTGGAAGCAGGGGTTTTCTCTTCATGAAGAAATTGATATTTATTTATTTTAGAGATGGTTTATTTATTGTTGATTAAGCATCATATAATTAGTGTCCTTAATAAGTAACACGCCCCGGAAATGACAGGTGCACTGTAAAATCAAATACACGATAAAGCATCTTTACGTTAAAAGAATTCAAGAAATTTATGTGAAAATCAACAATTTAAGAATTTTTAGAGTCTCTTTTGTGTATATATTCACACAAGATTATTTGTAAATTTTATACATTGTTCATGTTGTACTTAATAGTTATCAATATTAATTATTTAATGTCTTTAATGTAAAATGTAAAGATGTAATAGTTTGTTTTATAGTAATTTTCTAAGTTCTTTTTTTGTTGAATTAATTTCGTGGTCGTAGAGTTATCAAATAATATTAAATATATTCTCATTAATATTAGTAAATTAAGCTAGTTCAAGGATGACCCAGCAAGATCCGTCCTGTTCTACAAGAAAAAAAAAATTTGTGATAAATATATAATAAGTGACAATGTTAAATGTTAAATTTGTCACTTATACATATATTATCACTAAAATGATTTTTCATATACATATTAGTGAACAGAATTGCCACTATTGATCATTGTGATAATATTTATTGCCACTATGATGTTACTAATTATAAATAATGACACCAACAGATGATTGGTCTAGTGGAAGGGACTAGTCACTACAAAGTAGCGGACTCAGGTTCGAATCCCTGTTGGGAGAGGTACCCACTTATTGTGCCCAACCTGCCTCGAAAGGGATTAAACCCTTGGGAAACCAAAAAAAAAAATAAAAAAATTATCAATAATGACAACTTAAATTACAATCTTATAAATTATAAATATATTTTGTCACTACCATTAGTTTGACAAAAGTAAGATTATAGTCATTTTTTTCTTTTGTTTTTTGCACAAAGGTTTTATTTATTTTCGAGACGCGTCGGACATGTAATATAAGAACCTCTCTCAACAGATATTTGAACTTAATCTCGTCCACTTGATGTAAAATTATAGTCACTAAATTGTCAGGGCCGGTCCTAGAGATTTGGAGGCCCTCGGCGAAATTAAATATCGAGCCTCTATGTAATTTCTTTTTTTAGTATTTTTTATGAAATATTTTTTTGTGTGCTATTTTAAATGTAAAACTATAAATTAAATCTCCATATTCTAGTTTTTCTAGCATATGTTTGCTTATAGATTAAATTATCAATTCGCTTGTGAAATAGCTGAACGTAAATATGTTTATTTAGAATAAAGAATTTATACATTTTCTTGAAATAGTTGAACGTAGATATGTTTTATATAGAAAAAAGAATTCATACATTTTGTTCCAATTGGACTAAATGTGCGAGTAATAAAGTAAAAGGAAAAAATCTTATAATATTTAACAAACTAATGCACAAATACAACATTTACTGTGAAAAAACCAATTGAACAAAATGGATCAAATTTTCAGCATGCAGGGTGGAGCCAAAATAATTTAAATTAAAAATTATATTATCCTAATGTAAAAGTGAAAAGTTTAAACCACTAGTCTATAGGCATATAAAATATGTTAATATATGTGAAGATGAATTTATCAAAAAACTATTTATGTGAAAATAAAAATGATATTTTGAATTTTGTTAATTGTTAATAAGTTTTACACATATATTATTTATTTGTATGTATAGAAATAAAAATAAAATCGATGAAGGGCCCCAAAAAATAATTGATTAATTATTGATTTTAATGAATTGAAAATAATAGGGTGAAATAGAGATGTTACAAGATAGAAAATTAAGGATAAAGAGATGAGAAAGAGAGTAATAGTAATTGCCAAGAGAATGGGAATGAAAATGAAAATGAAAATGAAAATGAGAGAGAGATATAGAAAGAGGCGTAAGGGAATTAATTGCAATAGACACTCATCATTTATGGAGTCTTGAAAACTAATGTAATTAATGTTTACGCTTTTTATTTCTTCCTTAGCAGTCGCACATTTTGTGTTAATGTTAATGGGTTGGGCCTTTTAAATAAAAGGTGGAGAAATGGGCCCCTTATATCTCGAGGCCCTAGGCAACATTCTGAGTTTTGCCTAGGGCCTGGGCCGGTCTATCTTATTATTTATTAATAATTAAATACATAATTTTCTTATAGTTGAATCTTAACTTCTTTTTAATTAGGTTAGACTATAATTATTCAAGCAGGTGAAGCTAATAAAAGAAAATAGAATAACTTAATTAAAAAGTCAACAGCTAACGC
This sequence comes from Penstemon davidsonii, assembly GCA_034814905.1. Taxonomy (NCBI): domain Eukaryota; kingdom Viridiplantae; phylum Streptophyta; class Magnoliopsida; order Lamiales; family Plantaginaceae; genus Penstemon; species Penstemon davidsonii. The sequence continues at coordinate 28,640,327 of JAYDYQ010002533.1, read as the reverse complement.
GACCCAAATACAAAACAACTTCAACTAGTCTTCTACAACTCGGTTCGGATATCAACGTGTGATTGGTATCATGAAAGAGACCATTCAATATAATGTAACGAAATTAAGTTTGATTCTCTGTCGTGAGAGATTTCCATTTAATGTGTATGATGTGCCTAAAAAAGAATTAAACCCTTGAAAAACCAAAAAAAAAAAAACTAAAACAAATATCTCTAACTCAAATGAGTCTCGTCTCATCCCCATAGAAATCGACTCTTCGATTGTCATTCTGCATTTTCGGTTTAACATTAATTTCAGATGAGTGATTATATATTTTAGAGCAAACAACATTATTTTATTACTCCTATTATCTTTTTGGAGAACCTAGGTGAATGGATTGCTTCCATTTGAAATTGAATACAAGACATGGTTCTCTAAAAAAAAGTATACAAGACATGGTGATAAGTTTATTTCCAGTCATTATGCTTTTACGTAATGTTTTGATTTGACCGTAATTCGTTATATCATGTAAAACAATAAATAAGAACCAATAAAATCAAGTAAATGGGGTAAACACTATAATGTCGATCTAGATATGTACAAAAGAGGTCTAATCCAAAGATATAGGATGTCGTATACAAATAAGTAATACAAGAAGAGTCTATTGATCTAGCTAATCCAAGTAGCAGTTTGAGAAAAGCCTCCCCAAAAGTCCCCTACATCATTAAAAGTACTAGTATTTATAGAGTTTCATGTGTCTCCATGATAGAGCCTTAGGGCCCAAGGCCTGGTGAGGCCCAGGAGTTGATCTGACAGTTATGATCGAATGTGTAGATCAATAGTATTTCTTCTGAGCTTTCCAGATCTGAAATGATTGTCTTGATCTTAATCGATGAAATCATCTAAGTGATCAGGATCAATCTTGAACATATAGGATCGATCTTGAGCAGAGGGGATGATTCTGATCTGAAGTTGTACGGAATATCCCTCGTGAGTTTTAAATTGTGAAGGAGCTCGAGTATGCTTCATTGGGAATTAAAATCACCGATAATGTGTTATTTTAACTAGTCAACTAATGATAAAAAAAATTTCAGCCACAAAATTCAGAAAGCAAACCATGATCGTATGCTTAACATCCGCCACCAAAATTAATTAATTTCAGTTGAGAATTTGTTAGTGAAGATTCCGAGTATCACGTTTTCAGAAAAGTGTGAAGATTCGGATCACCTGATCTCATATATATTTGAATCTCTGTAATAAATAGTATTTAAATAATTTAACCATTAGGGATATTTGAGTTTAATTTTTCTGATTTTGGTGTGAACGTAAAAGACAGTACTATCCTTCAACCTATTTTATAAAATGTTTATTACATACGTACAATATCCATTTTATCATTATATATTCGGTACAAAATCACTTATTTAAAGCTAAGGTAAACTAAGTATCCAATTGTGAATATGAACATTATTAACAAGTAGATCAATGAACATAAGTACTTCATAAAAATGCTTAGAAATTAACAATTTTCTAATGCACATCTCATCAATAATCCGGTCCTATATAATATTCAACAACAGATTTGGTGAAGAAAAGTAATTACCCCATAAAAATGAGTTTTAATATAATGGAGCTTATTAATTGGAAAAATTCTTACCTAGACCAGGTCTAAGAGCTTTGTGTCACACCTTGTGACTTATGATTTACCAACTCTTTTTTTTTTTTATTAGAATCAAACGGATTGTATTAACTCACAAATGTTCCGATAATACAATCTCGAAAACTTCCGAAGGAATTTCACAGCTAAAATCAAAATCAGAATCAACAAATGAGCAACTCTATTATTCTTCAGAACGGTATGTAAAGCGCTAAAAGAACGCCCAAGGGATTTAATTTCTTAAAAAATGCACCCCAAATAACCAAACGAGGTTTCTCTGTTCATAATACCCTTAATAACATTGGAGCAGTCACCTTCAATGATAACTTGAGACCAACCAGACTCAAGGCCGAATTGGACATGGTAATGTAGCCGTAGCTTTCGCTGCTTCCGGGTCAAGTGGAAAAGGGAACCGGAAAGTTTACCATCCCACACAATATCCAACCGAATTTCTAGCAACAATTCCAGGAGGAGACCAACTTGTAGAGGACCGATCCGGTGCTAGGGCCTTTAAAATAGATTTCGAGGACACAAACCTCCCATGGAATTCCCCTACCAAATTAACAAGGATCAAAGGCTGGATATCATTAGCTTCCCACATGAATTTGTTACGACTATACCAGATCCACCAACATAGAGAAGCAAAGAAGCCAAAATCAGAATTATCCAGTCTACCTGGCATACGAACAAGTTGAAACACAATGAACAACTGTTTCGTCACCATTAATTACCACAACGCAAGCAAAAGGCTTCAACAAGTAGTTTCCGACGTTGGAGTTGGGAACGAACAGGTAGAGCGTTGGAGACGCAGCTCCAAATAAAATGTTTCACCTTAGGCGGGGCAGAAATCTTCCATATCCAGTCCCAGATACATACTTGGCGTTGACAAGTATTTACCAACTCATTTATAATTACTTAAAATTCAATTATTAGATTTATTTAGAATCCCATCCTTCATTATTTTAATAAAATTTTAAATATCAATTAGAATTTAACATCTTCAATTTATTTTAAATGGATCTAATTTCATTTTTCATGTGTCATCATTTTGCAACTTATGTTCAATATACATCATAATGTTAGAATTAGACAATATACCAAAAAAACTATAATTAATGCATAAGTTAAATAAAAAATAATGAACGGCTCCAATTTTAGCTTTGAATAGCAGAAAAATTGCACGAGAGTTATCCAAAAAATGAAAAGAAAAAAAAAAGATTTAATTTAACTTTTTCTACACGTCGATTTAAAAAATTTCCAAAAAGTAAAAAAAAAAAATAAGTTAGAGTACTTGATGGTTATATAAAAAAAAATAAGTTAGAGTACGTGATGGTTATATCCATCTCCACTTGATTACTAAGGGTGAGTTTGGCCTAGCGATTCGAAAATCAATTTTAGAAGAATTAATTTTACTAAAATGGATTTTGGCAATAAGTGATTATGATAAAATTCAATTATAAAATAATTGCTTTTGGATAATAGCTTTTGCAGAAGTAACACTTTAGTAGCTTCTGAAATAAGTTGATTTTTAGCTTCTGGAGATCTCAAAAGCGATTATGATATTAGGGGCCAAACACCATTAAAATCACGATTGACTAAAAGCAATTTCTATAATTGGGGCCAAACACTTCAAAAATCACAATAAAGGTCTAGAAGTGCTTTTAAGAGCTCCCACCGCTGGGCCAAACTCACCCTAAGTTGTTTTAGTAATCAAGGTCTACCGCTAAGCTTTTAGATCTGGTCTATGTAAGAATTTCCTAGTGGTATACTAGCAACTAAGAGTAATATATGTAAATATCAACCTTGTAGACTGGTCCAAAACAAAATTTACCAATTTTATTTAATTGCATAAAAGTAATTATTTGTGGCAACCTTGATTTCTTTAAAAGTAAACAAACCGGTGCACAAATCTAATCCTCTTAACTCGGGGAAAGAAAAAAAAAAGCATATTTGAGAAGTTAGATATGTTGACACACAAATAGATTTTGCGCATTAATGCAATCACATCACCTTGATCTCGCGAGATCCTACATCATATGGAAGTAGAGTTAATTTTCCTGACCGGCTCAATAATATTAGAAATTCGTCTCGAATAATTTTCAATTATAAATCTAGTCTTATTACTATTGGTTGATATGAACATAGGTTATTGAACTTTTATTACTCTCTATATTATAAATTGGAGCAAGAAAAGTGAGCGTACTTTGTACGTATGTTGAATGTGTCAGTATGTTGAATGTGTCAATTTTATTTTAAGAATTGACTTTTTTCAAAGTTGATGAGTGTTCAAATTCAATATGTTATAAAATTACACATAAATATTTTCTTTCATTTACAATGCATTATTTAATTTTAAAAATATTTTTAGTGACAAAATATACATGATAGAAGACAAATTTAAAATTGTCAAAAAATAAACATTTTTTATGTTTGAAATAAATGAAGCACACACAAAAAAAAGGTAGTTTTGCTGATTGTGCTTATGTTATCTCTAGTCTCTATATGGCTTCTTAATTCAGGCAACAATTTAATTGTGGGCTAGGTAAGTTGAAATAATACTTATCACATAAATCTTCATGGTAAAATTAAATTTTAATAGACTATTACATCAAAAACTTTAATTCAAACACGACTATGTAAAACCAAAATTTTCACGTCTCGAGTAAAACTCACTTCTAATGCACATTAAACCAATGATAGGTGAAACATCACCAAATTCATCAAACTTTATTGTATGCATCTAAATATCAGCACAAAAGTTGTCTCTAGTGGTGTAATCGAGCCGAATAGTATCAAATGACACATTGTTTGAGCTTGATTTGAATTTATCGAGCTTAAAATTTTGTGTTTGAGTTTGGTTTGACTGTTAAACGAGCCGAGCTCAAACGAGCTTTTATCGAACGAGCTCGAGCTAGTATCAAGTAGCATGATATTTTACATGTATATTATCAATTTTTATCTTATCGAGCTCGAGCCGAGCTTCAAAAGTTATGGAACGAAAAATGATGTTCAAGCTTGTTTGATTAGTGTGACGAAACGTGTTCAATCGAACTTTTATCGAACGAGCTCGAATAGAATATCAAGTAGCTTAATTTAATGTTCAGTCAACTTGCCTCCATCAATTGTCAACACTTTTAAAATACTTCAATAATAAAGATACCATATACTACATTTACACTTCTCAATATAGTAAATATGATCATTTATTCTTGTTGTAAAAGAATTTTAGAACACAACTCTTATCACACATACCCTAAACATATATAGGTCTATCCAATGACCAAACTCAAAAATCATCTACATTGTCTCTTATTTTGGTTTTGAGCATAAACCAACTTAGTTAACAAAGTTCTCAATCTCCTCGAACCCGTTCCGGGCCTTAAAACTCCATAATTTTCACCCTGCAAATCCTCGCATTTTTCTTCATCTTTCAAACACCATCCTCCCATTGAGAATTGCCTTCGATTTCTCTTCAAGAGTTCGCGATCAATCTTGTTAAGAACTTGATCATTTTTCTTGAATTTTCGGGCAAATGGCCGGTTACTTAAGACCATTTTTCTGTAATCTTTAAGACCTAGTGACCTAGGATGTTGCTTTGGGGGAGTGTCCCATTGAATGTAGTGAAGATCATGGTTTATTGTTTTGTTCTTAAATTCATTAGAGTTGCATAATAATGTCTGAAAATAACCTTCCGGAGAAGAAACAAAATTTGTGTAGTAGAGAAGAAGTGTTCTAGGCAAATTGTCCCAACCTAGTATGGAGTATTCTGCAAAGGATCTTGATAAGATTGTCCATGCTGAACCTGCAAATAAATTTAGAATTTAACAATGTAAGAATTTTAATTATAGATATCCATTTCCTTTTTGTTGATGTAGAAATTTCTTTCCAAAAAAAAAAAAAATAGTTTGAAACAACTGGACAAATGAACAAGTTGTGTACAATATGTGAAGGTCTCACTTCATATGAAATGCACAACTCGATTAAAACGGTAAAAGATTTTTTTATCACGCTTTTATGCAAAATTATCAAAATTATTTTGAAGTACATACATTAATAATTGTGTATTTCGAACCTTAAATATTTAGAATTGAGGTTGTTATCAATATGCGGTGTAAATTGTAATAGTAAAACATGAACAGTTATACCATGAACTGTACTAATTATGTCCCTCCACTAGCAAAATCTTTCAGAAGCTTTGAAATACAAACATATTTAACTATTTATATATATATTAGAAATACAATTCGAATAAGTTATTCTAAATAACTTAGGTGATTGTGGGGTTGTTGATTGTAACTGAACTTGGGCATATATTGAACCTAATTTCTTTTATAAATATTCAATCAAGTTTAAGATTGATGAATTTAATTCAGAGATAAATTATTTGGCATAAATGGAGAAAATACAAAAGTAATTAATTTGATCTGCTCTAAATCATATGGAGTATGATATTTTCTAGTTATGTACCTTTGGAATTGGATACTGCACTTATCATATAATTTACTATTTAGTACAGTACCATATGAATTAGTATTATATTATGGGCTTTGACTTTTTGTTGGATGTTTAATATGCCCAATAAGATTGGACAACTTTATGAGCTCAAAGGCCAAAATAGCCCAAATAAACTATGTCACTTATTTCAAGACAATTCCAAAGCTATATTGTTAAAAGACCCTTTGTCCAATGAAAAGCACGTGGCAAAGCAGTTAAGCACATGGCATGATGGCCATTAGAAATGAGCCCATACAAATGAGTATTTGGATGAGTTTCGCGAGATCTAGTCAAAATATTTTTAAATGATTTTTTGTCAAACCCGTAAAATTATCAAAAATTTATTCAGAAATTTACACTTAAACTCTCCAAACCTATAAAACATTGATTTGACACCTACCATCTACTTTTTCCCCTAAACCAGTAAACCCCAACATCCAAACGCAATTCAAGTGGGGTTTCAATTCAACTTATTCAAATCACAAAACTCAACAACCAAAACTCATCCAAATGAGGTCTCAAATGTTTCATCGAAACCACTTAAATCATTTTATTTTAAACCAAGATCCGCGAAACCGAGCCAAAACTCATCCACATAGACCCTTAACATGTGTTGTTTGTGAATCATGTAGCCCAATTTCTATTTTTCTTTTTTACAGTTTTCTAGTTATTTTAATTCTTTTCCGTAGTTTCCAATTAAAATTATCTAGGATTCTTAATCTTTAACCTAAGTTTATGCATAGAAACTCTTATCACATCCTGCTTGACATATTATAGCTAGGTACTTATTTAACGAGCATAATAATCTTGGTTCAAAAGTAAACTATAAAAAAACAAAATACTACAATCACTGTCCAAGATAATACTCATGCTTCAAATAAATAAACAATTTGTTCATACATTTGATACTAAAAATAAAGATTCTTAATTTGATTTCTCGCTTTGAATTGATCGATAAAAACTCATTTTAGCTCGATTTATTTTACATTAAAATTAAACTTGAACTATATTTATTACTCCCTCCGTCCCATTTATTTTTGCTCCATTTGTACGGTCAACTGGTCAATTTGACTAAATTTATAAAAATTAAAATAAATAATTTAATTAATATATTTCATTAATAAGTTGATAATATCATATGACACCATATATATTAATATTTCAAAGGTTTAATACATCACAAATGTGAATAATTTAATATGATAAGTCACTTAAAAGATTGAAAAGATTGTCCGGACAACATAGCAAATGGAGCAAAATAAATGGAACGGAGAAAGTATTTAATAACTTTTAATATGCATATCTAACTTGACTAAAGTAACGTAGAGTTGATTTCAACTCGTTTAACAATTTGATTATGAATCGAGCTATTAATCTAAAAATTTAATATGCATATTTAACAATTAAACAAAATTAAAATGCAAATCTCAAATTGAAAAGAAAGAACGAGAAACTTAAACAATTTGAGTACTTAACTCATCTACACTTCTTATTAATCACATAGAAAATTCATTGTAATCGGCTTGTTGAGTAAATTATAATTTCGCTCCTAATTAATAAAAAAAAATTTATAATTTCCTAATGCTAAAGTATCAATCACCACCAAACCAAGGACTTATACTAAAAGTTTGCCACCAACAAGTAAGTACCAGTCACAATCGAGATGTCTTAAACTTAAAATTGCCACTAACAGCTAATAACCAGTCACAATCAAATGTCATTTTTTTACAGTATGGCACAAAACCATCCACTACTATTTGTCTATCCCTCTGTCAATAAGTCCAATATTATTACATAGTTTTTCCTATGAAAAGTCATTTTTCTCTTGTTTTATAATCTCATCCTCACTAGTTTCCAATATTGATTTCAAATTTACTTTTGGTAGTCAATTGTAGTATGAAAAATTAGTACATAGTTTTTTCCTATGAATTCAAAAGCCATTTTTCTCTTGTTTTATTTGCCACATCCTCACTAATTTCCACTTTTCCTTTCAAATTAACCTTGGATAGTCATTTGTGGTATCAATTAATAGCTTCTAATCTAAATTTATAAAATGTAAAAGAATGTAAACAAATATGGATGTAAAAGTTAATTTATACATGTTCAATTTACCTCACTGTGATTTTTAAAAAAAAAAATTTTTACCCCTTAATCTTATAAAAATTTCACATCGCCTCCCTGATATTTTTACATATGACACTTTACTCCCTTGTATTATGATAATGTAGCAGTTTAACTCCTTGTGTTATGATAAATGTGGTAATTTAACCCATGTACTATGATAAATGTGACAATTTACCCCTATGTTACAACCATTTTTCAAGCTCACTATCATTCTCAGCAGGTGAGTTACACTCTCCGACTGAATGAGATAAATTGCAATTTTAAAGGGGGTAAATTGAACAACATTCCTTTGACCGAGGGTAAATTGACATTAACTCTAAAAAATTTAGACTATACCAATAGGTGTTCACGGACTAGTTTTCAGCAGTAAGAAATTCTCACATAACTTATCTAATGCACATCAAAAGAGCTTAACTTAAACTATCAAGTTATGATTGTGAGATCCCTATGCGACCTTTAAATCTTTCCGCCTATAAACAATCTACAAGTTGTTTATTAAACTTTACACTTTATAATTCTTACATTCTCTATCCCAAAGTAAGTAGTATTATTAACTCAATTAGTGGAATCTGTACTTTGGACCATTTTCTATAAAACAACTTGTTCAGATTCTCACATGTAATGTTTATTATTGATGCCAATTTGAACACCCAAAATTTTGTGAACCACAATTTGAAAGATAAAAGAATATGGAATATAGAAAAGAAATGAAAGCAAAATAAAACCTGTATAAAGCTTGAAAGCTGTCGGCAAGGTTCTTTGCTTAATAGCCCACCAGATCTCTGACTTATTTACACTATGTAAACCAGGGTCCATTATAATTGGCTTCCCTCTTTTATTCCTGCAAAAATTCTCTAATCTTTTAGAATTATCTTATTATAATAAATCAACAATTTAAAATATTATTAGCATAATTAATTAGCTAACTTTTGAAATTAATTGTATGAACAATTTCAAGTCCTACATTTTCCAACCCAAATGACTGCTGTGCTGCACAAAGTTCAGATCTTTTGGCAAGCTAGAGAAAGTATGGATCAGATCTGCAATTAGGGAAAAAAAAATAAAAAAAACAAGATCATACATCATTATCTTAGTAATATTAAATTAACCAAAGTTCTTAAAAAAAAGGATTTTTACAACATTTCTTGATCTAAGAACAAGGTTTAGAACTAAACAAGAAAAGGGTATACAAACATTACAAAATTGATCCAATTTTTTGCAAAAAAATTAAATAATAATAATACTTTAAATAAATAAAAAGGCTACTCACCATACCATCTTGAGTGACTAATGGATAATCAGAGGCACTGAGATTAATGAACCAATCCCATTTTGCAGTTCTCAATAGCAATGAAATAGCATGAAGAGTTGTAGCAAGCATAGTTGGACCTCTGTAAGTAACCAAATTAGCCTTTTTCACAATCCAAACATTCCCAACTTCATTAAAGACAACATTACTCGAAACGAATCTTGCAATTTCTTGATGTTCATTCTGCGGCGCACCGGCATCATAATGAATCAAATACTGGTTCCCCGGATGATAAAGTGCAAGAATTAGGCGTTTGAGCTTCATAGTGTCACCATTTGATGCAGAGATCAAGTAAGCAAAAGTGACATTATATGAGTTCATGTCTTTTGGGATAATGAGTTTTTTGGTTGGTTTGAAAATGGTGAAGGGGTGTGTTTGTTTGGTGGGAATGTAGAGAAGTGAGAATAGAGTTGAAGTTGTTATGAATGAGATCATGAAGATTTTGATGTCCATTTTTTGAAGGGATTTTAATTTGTTGTAAATGGAGAGGAAATGGATAGATGGGGAGACTCTGGAGAGATGTAGTTTGATATAATTGAGAAGAAAAAAATGAAGTGATGGGGAGTTTTTTTTTTTTTTTTTTTTTTTGATAATTTAAGTGATGGGTAGTTAGTTTGTTGTTATTTCAAGTTTGGTGTAATAAAAAAGAAGAAAATAAGAAAAGAATGGGAAAAGTGTAGATGAGATCTTTAAGGCTACCTTTCTTGGAATGGAAGGGGTCCAACTGTCACCTTTTAAGAGGTTGGTATATATGTGGAGTTATAGGTGAGCTATTGTAGAGAAGTGTTGAATTAGGGACAAGTGGAAACTTAACTGCAGTATGAATTTGGCTTGTAATTATACTGAAATGGCAAATTGCATCATTTACATTTGCGAATTATAATGGACAAAACAATTAATTAGAATGAATAAATAACTAACCATCAGTACGAAACTCAACATCAAATCAAATTATACTAAAATAAAATAAATAAATAATAGTATAAAACCAGATAAATACCTATACGTTATGTGAGTCTCGAATCTAAAACGTTTAGAGTTTGAGATATTCGACTTTACCACTAAGACAAGGTTTGTTGACAATTTGACTTGCAAATTAAGGAGAGTAATGAGTTATATTGTTTTTTTTTTTTTCTTTGTTGGGAAACTCTCCTATTAGTTCCACCTTGTCCAACCTTTAATAAGGTCGCACCCCACAGCTGCCACGTGTCCAAAAAATAACCGGCAACATATTAATGAACTTGGAATTTTTTTTTTTTATAATTTACCGAATCACCCTTTATGTTTCTATTAATTTACTTCTGCTTCAACAACTCCTTCTCCGTCGGCTTCCATGTGGATTTGCAATGAAGTTGTTCATTATTCTTCCAAAAGCTAGCTCGAAAATCTTTTTCTCCCCTTAGGGGTATTTTTAGGTCGTGGAGGTTAATTTTCGTTAAAATTGTGGTCCTTTGTTGTTGTTGCCGAGTTTTTCTGTTCAGAATTATGAGGAATCCTTGGAAAATCTGAACCTTTACCCCCGTCTCCTCCCCCCAACCCATCACCAAATCCCCCGCCCCAAGCCATCCCGCCGGTCCAAGAGGAACATTTTTTGTTCGATTGAATTCGGATCCACTTGAATTTCTTCAGTTTATTTTTTTGATTCGTTGTTCTGTGGAGAAGGGGAGGAGATTTAGGTTTGGTGATTTGTGGTGGTGGTGGTGGTGGAGGGTGTGGAAAGTGGTGAAGGTGGTGAAGGTGGTTGTAGTGGAAGAGTTTTGGTGAAGAAGATGGTCAATTTTCATTTTTTTTTGAAAAAAATCCTGTTTTTAAAATTTAATTATATAAAAAATTTAACTCATTTTTGTAAAATAGGGAATGATAATTAAAACTTGATGATGTGCAATTTTTGAAGAAAAATACTTAAATTATATGCATTTTTTAAACTTAAGCATATTTAATTTAATTTTATATTTATAATACAAAAAAAATATTATTTTTAATGTTCTTGTGTTTGGTTTGAGAAAATCGAATATAATTTCAAACATTTATATATTTTTTGTAAGTATCACAATTTATAGCAAGTTGGATCAAGATGCATCTTTAAAGGGAGATATATTTTGATTACTATATGAAATTAGAATTAACTTTTTAAGTGATATTAAAATTTAATTGAACATAATTATAAAATAGTAATACATATATATATTGATGCTATTTATGTGATTTTTTTCCCCAATCTACACAAAATAACCGGTTCACAATGACCGGTTGTGCAGGTCACAACCAAAATTTTTTTGTGACTTTTATTAATTCGGCTAAAAACATGTGGCCAAAAAGCCACTAGGCCTGTTTGTTTGGCGTTTCCCAGATTTTTTTCGTGTTTGGGAAATGCCAAACAAACATGTTTTCTACTTTCAGAAATAAATTTTTCATCCATTAATTTTCTCAAACTACTCTCTTAAAAGCCAAACAAACAACAACTTTCTTATCTCTAAACAAAACCTATACAAACTCTACTTTGATTTGACATAAAGTAACCTATCTCTTACACAATTTATCTCACATAACAAACATGATTTGACATAAAGTCTTACACCTACAACACAACTCTTCCAAAAAAACCTAGACCTACTTTATTTCTCAAACCACTCTCTCAAAACCCAAACAAACAACATTACGCAAATCGAGATTATTTTTCAAACCTCCACTACTCTCCCAAACTGCTTTCCCAAACGCCAAACAAACAGGCCCACTACCTTTCAAAAGGTTTTCATTGGCAAACTGAAGGGAGACAATCCCTTCTTTGTTAGCTTAGTAGAAGAGTGATTGATGGACATATTTATGAGAAAAAAAATGCAAAACAATGGATGTTAGCAAAAAATATTTAAAACTAAGATATAGTTGAATATCATATATACCTTTGCCATTTAAGCTGAAAAACAGCTCAAATTCTTTAGTCCAAATCAATTATTTTGTCATATGTAAAGATTGTCTCCTGGAATTTCGATTTGGATCTCCTGAAATAGTAACTAGAATAAACATATTAGTGAGAATTTGATTGATAGTTATTAGACTGAATCAGTGAAATTACTATACAAGGGAGCGGATTTTACGTACTAATCCGCTCTGAAACTATTTTGAGTTATTAAGTTTTTTTTTTATTCGATTAGAGATCTGATGGATTTTATACAATTCAAAGAATTTATAACTCAAAATATCTGGAGCGAATATTAATTTAGATCAATTCAATTTGTTAAAGATTTGAGTTTGACTACAAGTAGAGAATTTATATGTTCTCATAATATTTTATTTTTATAAGTAACATAACATTATTAATGTTACACCATTACTTTAACAATACACGAGTTAATATTTATTCAAGATCTAATTTTTTATTTATATTTTCACCTAATATCATAGATTTATTTTGATATATTAATATCAATCAATTGAACCCATTATTTTTCAACGTGGATTGTTAAAACATTTAAAGTAAGTGGTTGAATATGTCGAGAGTTTATATTGGAACTTCGTGGATTAGGAAAAAAGTTGAACACCCGAATTAAGTTGACCGAAAATGTAATGTTAACAATCCTATTATAAAAAACTTTGATCAGAAATTTAAAAATGAAGATCTTATTGGATTCATAAATTCTATTATTTGATTAAATTCGGGTAAGATTGATAGACCTGGCAAAATTTGAAGCTGACCCAATATAAATAAATGAAATCCAATTCAGATCATATCTGATCGATTGCCCGTAGGCCATAGCTGCCACATGTAATAGCTAACAACCCAAGAAGAGTAACAATAAACAAAGCCCATCAAGCTAAGCATATCCAACCAGATATGAAAAGAGGCCTTCAAAGCTTTGCAGTCAGAACAGAGCCCAATTTACTACTCTATAAACTCAGGCTCAAACTAAAAGCACAAGATAATCAGGCTCTATTTAGATGTATTTTGGTCTGGATTCGGTTTGAGTGAAAAACATCTTTGTCGAGTATATTGAAGATATCTTGAAATTTATTTGAAACAACTGAATATGTTCTGGTTAGAATCTCTTTAATGTAAAATAATATTATTTTAATGTTGAGTTGAATTTGAAAAAGTTGGTTATGGTTTGGATGTATTTTGGATATTGAAGTTTTGGGAAGAAAATGTATGTAATATTTATATATTGTATGATGATTGATCTGATTGAGTATTGTTATTTTAAATTGAAACTCTTGTATTGCGTGTTTTCGGCAAAAATAGTTTCAAATAATGTTTCTGCAAGCGAACATTCGAAAGACCAAGATGGATCCAAACACGGTCTCAAGAGTTCAAAGAGCACAATAATGTTGGGACCGAAACGTTGATGTATTTTGGTTCTATTTTTTCTAAAATTTTGAAATTTTCCTGAAAAATCTTAACATTAAAATAACTCAAACCAATAATACATCTAACTAGCTATAAAAATATTGAACCCAAATATGATCGAGTAAGCACACGACACAACATCACCTAATAACAAAAAGGAAAAGGAGCACGTAATTGTCAAATTGATGCTTGTTCAAAAAGGAAGGAAGCTTTTAAAACCTAAACTCATTCCTAATTCTTGTAACTTGTAAGTGATCGACAACTATAACTAACTTTTTTTTCTGTATCATTTCAACATCAAATATCCAAAAATCTTATCTCTCGCCGAATATATCATTTTTCCTTTTAGTTTTTAGCATACTTTCTTAGTCTAGTTATTATTTTATACTCTTTTAATTAACTTGATGCAATAATTTTGTTTTGCTAAATAAAATTATGACACTTTTATTGATTCCACTATACATGTTACCTAATAATTAATAATATCAGGAATGAAAAATTTGATATTATATCATAGTATAACATCTTATGATTCTTATCACTAAAAATAGCACCTCTTTTGTAATTGCGGCTTGTTTAAATTCTAAGAAGCATATTGAAGCTTATATACAACTCAACCTCATCATTTTAGGTCTTTAGCAGCTTCACTCCAAGTAAGTGGTCCATAAACAAGAAGCAGAAAAGAAGACTACATTTTAATTTAATTAACCCTTTGACTGGTGAACAAAAAGCACTAACATCAACTTGCCCTTTAACTAAAAGTAGAAACTTTATTCCTTTTAGTTAGTAAAGTCCCAAACGCAATTCAAGAAATAATGGGCCTGTATGTTTGGTGTTTTCCATATTTTCTTCGTGTTTGGGAAATGTCAAACAACATGTTTACTATTTTCCGAAATAATTTTTTTATCCATTAATTTTCTCAAATTACTCTCTCAAAAGCCAAACAAACAACAATTTTCTTATCTTTAAACAAAACCTATACAAACTCTACTTTGATTTGACATAAAGTAACATATCTCTTACACAATTTATCTCACATAACAAACATGATTTGACATAAAGTCTTACACATCTTACACCTACAACCCAACTCTTCCAAAAAAACCTACACCTACTTTATTTCTCAAACCACTCTCTCAAAACCCAAACAAACAACATTACGCAAATCGAGATTATTTCACAAACATCCACTACTCTCCCAAACTACTTTCCCAAACGATAAACAAACAGGCCCAATAATTCCCAACTACATCTCGAGACCCATAAGAGACCTAGAGACCTCTTCACTACGTCATTGCTTCTCTCTTGCATTGTTATAAAAAAAATAAAAAGAAGAAAGAGATTAATTCCACCTTATAAGATTTTGAGCAATCTTCATATTTTAAGCTAATTTTTTAGGTATGTTAGGTTCAAACCATATAAGTGAACTTAACCAATTTATGTGGTGAAATATAATATATTATATTTTTTAGTAACCTTATAATCCACAATTTCAGTTGAAAGTCAATAAAGTTACTCAGAATTTAATTTGAATTCTTATGAAAAAACTTTGTTTGATTGAGCTCAATTCGTTATACTATCAAATCAAGTTGGACATAACCTTGATCCAATAATCTAAAATAATGATTTGATTTGATTAAAACACATTTAACAATTATACCAAATTCAAAATCAAGCTTTAATAGTACAACACACATAGACACACAAGTTCAAACTTTTTGTGCAAATACAATGGAGTAGGTATAGATAGGTAATTATCTTACAACATACATTGCATGAATCAATAAATAAAGGGAAAATTGTTTTTTTTGGTACCATAGGATAAACCTACTTGCAATTTTGGTACCATTAGATAAAAAAATGCAAATTTGGTACCATAGGATAGGTTTTCATTGCAACTTTGGTACCAAACCCAATTTTATCCCAAAGTTAGATATTTTTATAGGCGGCACTTTATCCACATTTATTATGATAATGAGGCATTTTACCTCCTGTGTTATGATAAATGTGGCAATTTATCCCCCTACGTTATAAAATAGTTTGCATGTCTACTCTCAATTTCGACAAGTGAGTTAGACTCTCCGGCAGAAGGAGGTAAATTGCTTCATTAAAATTTTTATAGGGGGTAAATTGATTTTTTTCCAAATTATAAAGGGATAAATTGAACATTATGCATTTCATAGGGGGTAAAATGCCATTAACTTTGTAGAAAAATTGGGTTTGGTACCAAAATTGCAATGAGAACCTATCCTATGGTACCAAATTTGCATTTTCGTATCCAATGGTACAAAAAGTGCAAGTTAGCCTATCCTATGGTACCAAAAATGCAAATTTCCCAATAAATAAACAATGCGGTGAAGAGGAAGACTTCATGTGATTTTTAGTCATACCTTCAAATAGGTGATCAGAACTTGAAAGTCTCTACTCTCTTTTCTTTACCCGTGGATGCCAAGGAATTGAATGAAGAAAAATGCTATTTCATAATTACATTCTCAGCACATCAACAAACAAATGGTACTCAATTAAAGATGAAGAGAGATGGAATTAGCTTCATCAACAAACTCTTTAAATACCTTTTCTACACGCAATTTTCCCTAATCGCCCTCCTAGTCATTTTTCTCACATTCCGTGCAGTCTTATCGGCTGCCCATGCCCATCATTTCCACCCGAAAATATGGTACCTTCCGGAACTTTCTTCAATAGCTTGTGCAGGAATCGTAGGATTCTCATGGCAAGCATTTACAAGCTTCATCCCTTCTAGAACTTTTAAGGCTGCATTCTGGCTTAGCCCTCTATTTACCTGTGGATACGGGATTTTACTCGTCTCTATAGGCACTCCAGGGAGTTTAGCAGCATCTGTAATTACTCTAGTTTCTTCCGTACTTCAATCCATATATGCATGTTGGGTCATTCCAAGAATCGAGCATGCAATTAAGATAGTAACAGTTTCAATTGCGTATAATCCACCAAAGGTGAAAGCTGCGGTACTTTTAACAATCGTTACCTGTACTCTTTATTCAGCTTTATTGATGTCCGGCATTAGAGGAGCCACCGCCACCGCCACCAGAACTAAAGTCGATATTTTATTCGTTTTCATAATCCTAGTAAGCTTCACATGGACAATGCAGATTGTGAAGAATATGACGCAAGTAACAGTGTCACACATCAAATATATGCAATTTGCAAGTGGAAATGGAATAGAAGTTGATTTCAATGCAATAGTAAAAGATGCAGCTAAACATTCGATGGGAAGAATATGCATAGGTTCGATTCTCGTACCTGTTTTAGTCGTCGTTCGAGGTTTAGCTCGAGCTGTAATTTTGGTTTCAGGGGATGTGGATGAGTTCATGTTCTCATGCGCAAATTGCTGTGCAGGAGTAGCTTCGAGTATTGTAGCATATGGGAATAGATGGGGCTTTGTGTATGTAGGGGTTTATAACAAAGGGATTGTGCAGGCGTCAATGGATACGTGGGAGATGTTTAGAAGAGTCGAGATGGAGAAGTTGATCGACTCTGACCTGACTAGCTTGTTCTGCTTTCTATGTGGGATGGCAACTGGATCTATATGTGCATTAGTGGGAGGTACTTGGACACTTTTTGTTGAGAAGACTTATGCAACAGAAGTATCAATATATACATTCTTAATTGGATATTTCATGGTAAGGATACGAGTCTTAACCGCTAAAAAAAGTTGCAATTTTATAATTTAATTAAAAACTGTAAACCAATTTTTGCCTTTTATTTATAAATTGCAGAGTAGGGTGGCCATGGCATGGGTACAGGCCAGTATTGCGGCGTATTACGTTGCTTATGCAGAAAATCCCGAAAGCCAGCAATTTGACAACACAATCCCAGATTATATCCGGGAGCTACAAAGATCACAAGTATAGTAGTCACAACGCCCTATCCTTACAGCTAAAGTACAATCCATATGAATACTTGGTTTCTTTCAGTACATATTTTAGAGTTACAATATGATACAGCATTCTAATTGTAGAAGTACAATCCTTATTTTGGTTTTTCATCATTGACATTAGGCAAACACTCCAAATGACTGATGTACCACTTTGAATGAGTGCGTTGATTTACAAATGTTTTATGTTTGCTACTCAAGTTGAGTGAATCCTCGTGTAAAGGAAAAAAAGGAAAATCCCATGTATGTCGAAGGGGAATTCTCTCTGAGGGCCAGAGATAATATTTTTACAAGAATTGCGACATGCATTTTATTCTATTAGACTATTAGTCATAATGAAAAAACTCGCACACGGAAATGCAGGCGGTAAAAGGAAAAAATGTAAAGCCAAAAACCTACATATATGGAGAAACAAAATATTGACATAAAGCCAATATATCTTCAAGATTAGCAACCAACTATGCATCTTCTAAGCCATTGACATTGCAACTAGTACAATAAGAAACAAACCTTGTATTTTATGCATGTTAAATATGACCCCTGCCACCACATTCTGAACACACAATATTCCCAGTTCCCCCACAACCTGAGAGGACACATAAGCGCATGTTAGCAAGTAACTGTAATTCATATGATGTAGTGCTTTCATTCTATGAATTTCACAAGAGTAAAAATAGCACTTAGATAATGGGGAATACTTAAGTTGCATTTATGCAATGTATCTTATAATATATCAACAATAAGAAAATGTCTTTAGTTTCAACAAAAATCAATAGAATGTTAGCCAGTAATCAATGTTTAAAAGAAATTTATTGATGTTGTATGATTGAAAGTAACTATAGTCACAAACATACAATTAAAAAGAAATAAATCAACAAGGTAATTAATATTTGGACTTTACCTAAACATCGAACTTTTACAATGACTCGTGGATCCAGAACAAGTGGTGCAAATAATAGCTCCTTTAGCATGATAACATGGACAACACGGATTATCTCCACTATTGTTCTCAGTCAACGATAACCCGACAGGCTTCTCAATCATTTCCTCTGAAATAAGCTTATCATAAAAAATAAAAAAAAAGAGTTTCAAGACTTCACTTGTGCACATCCCCAACAACAGATGAAACAGCCTGCAAGTCCATTGTGTTAGTAAATTTAAGACATTTAAAACAATACCGTGCACAAATACATGAAATCATGCTAATACCTGGATTAAATCATTCTAAACTACGACAACATGAAATATAAATGAAAATGTTTCTAAGTAAACCTACTATCTAAATATGCGCCTAGATAAGCAAATAAACAGTTTAAGCCACCTGGTTCAATCAAAGAATAGATGAACACACGTTCAGTAAAGAATTACAACTATGCCCATCATCACTTCTTCAGAAAATTACTATGCCTCTGCATTAGCCTATTAATTGATAAAAAAAATTGGAAGCTCTTTAGCTAGTTCTCTACTAGCATAAAATATTCAGACTACAGCATCATCAAACAACAAATGGTATATATCTGCTCATAGAATGTGGATTTTTAACATAATAATTTCAATTACGAAAACAATTAAACAGAATTAACTAACCCGCAGTTTAGAAGAAGAAGAGCGCCAGACGGCACCGTTTTGGGGATTTATTTTGGGAAGAAACCTGGATTTCTATGAAACTAAAAATTGGAAGGGGAAATGTTGGGCAATGAGAAAATGGATTTATTCAGAGGAATCAGAGCACATATCCATTGATTACTTTAGTGAAATAAAATATTAAGTGAAAAGCTTAGAATTTTACTCCCCCATTCCACATTACATACGTTTAAGGTTTTTTCACAAGAATTAAAGGTTGGATGATTTCCAACAATATTTGTTTCCTTAATTCCTTTGGGTTATCTAACCCAAAATTTCATTCGAGAGAAACCAATGACGTAATACTGGATTTTTTGCACTTTGTATCCCCGAAACATAGGAAATAGGCACTTTGTATTCTTAAAACATAAATTTAGCACTTTGCACCCCTAAAATATGAACAATTCAGCACTTTACACCCTCCTTTATTTTCCTCAAAAAAAACTGGGGACAAAATAGTTAATTTATTTTTGGATCTTTGGCCCTTTGCACCCCTGAAACACGAAAATGGGCATTTTGCACCCCCGAAATAGAATTAGCACTTAGTACCCTCGAATTAAGAACAATTCATCAACTTGCATCCCCAAAACACGAGAAATGGACACTTTGAACCCCTAAACATAAAATTAGCACTTAGCACCTCAAATTAAGAAAAACTCAACAACTAGCACCCCCTCATTTTTTTTTCCGGCAAAGTTGACCACCGGGGTCAAAAAAACCTAGGGGCAAAATTGGTAATTCATTTTCTTTTTTCTTAAAATTTGCAAATACGATTATGAATACTAGAATACTCATAATCAATTCAGGAAAATAGTTATGATTACTTATTAATCCTAATATAACAATTAATAGGTCACATAAAATTCTAAAAATTCCTTTACCGCCTTGAACCCATTTGATAAATTGTCTTTTATTGTTTTCTTCTCATTGTTAATTACAAAACTCAAACATCAATTTTAAATTTTATGTTGAAAGATGAACTCGAATAACATTAACTTAATTGGTAATGTTCGAAGAGCCAAACAAACATGCCTTTCTTTTTCAGATGGGCTGGTCAAGTTTGTGAAGGATCTTACAAGTTACAAACAATTTGCAAATGTTCAATGATCGGGCTAAGGCCCAATGTTTTATTATACGACGAGCCCTTATTTACTGAAGCGCCCTAAAACACTACTATCAGTACCAGTTTTTCTAGAAAAGAAAGACAGTGGATAAGCCTGCAAATTTTACACACTGTGACGGTGAAGAGGAAGACGAAGACGACGAAGAAATGCTTGCGGCTAACCCAAATTCAAACTTCAGCACTCCACCATTGCATTTCAAAGCGTCAAATTCCAAGAAATTTAAAACCTCTTCTCATTTCTTACGGCTGAACTGTTTTCCGCTACTTAAAAGTTGTAAATTTTCGCCCACTTTATCACCAAATGCTGTTTTTGAGACTTCCAGAACGAGAAAGGGAAGAATCAGAAGCAGTAGAGGGAGCAAAAGCTCGCTCAATGAATTTGAAATTGAAGCTTCTTTAGCAAACACTCAAATTGAGGAGCCTCCTCAACAACTCTCCGCTCCTTACTTCATCAGAATCCCCGTCGGTGATCGACATGTAAGGTTTTATATTCATTCATTTGCATCATGATTAATAATTGAGTGTTAGCGGTGTGTGCGTGCTAATGTAGTGAAAATATCTTGGGGCCATTTCCTTTCTATGTTATGCATACATATTCATCTTGATTTTACATGAAGATTTTATCCATGACAACCTCTCTTTCTTTTTTAGAATTTTTACTGGATATTATGACGGTGGAATCTACCATTAGGAAAATAGTAAGAGGAAGGGGCTATATTTAGTTATACACCTCTAGAATAAGACTTTGTTGTTGAAATCTCTTGCAAGGTGTCATGTTCTTGGTATTTAGTTAGGTAGTTAAATAACAGAGAAAAGGTTTTCTTTGGTATTTAGTAGATAATTACTTGGATTGTTACATTTTTAATTTTTTTGTCTGGATGAGAATGAAGTTCGGAAGAACAAATTAGAATGAATAATAAGAACCTTTTAGGTAGTTTTGTTTGGATAAGAAGGGCTAATGGAAAGTATATTAAAAGGGGAAATAGCTGATCTTTTCTCTCCTTATGGTTTTTGATAATGAATTAGTGGTTGTTTCACAAGAGATTATGTAAACTGTTTCACTACTGGGACAGATTTTGGGTCCTTGTAAGGTGAGGCTATGATCGATCATTTTAAGTATGGATGAAAGAATCAAAACACTTACCATTTAGAAACTTTAAGTGGTGGAATCTAAGCATGAAAACTTATGGGGAAGTGAGTGATTTCCAAAGGTGCTCTGCTTGTCCTTGATGGCTTCTATTTTTGTTGATCTACTCCACAAGAAGGGACACAGATCTAGATTGTATCAACACGATCTCCGTTTATATTTCAAGGGATGATTTATGCTAGGAACAATATGACAATATTTAGCTGTGCTTGTAACTATAGTATGCTAGACTTTTGGAAATTCAAGAAAGTTTGAACTAAATTTGATGATAAAGATTTTTGATCTAGATCCTCGATGACATTATATGGAGCAAAAGTGCAAAACATACCAAGATTCCTGATGTCAGGCAGTCTAAAATTTTAACTGGAGAATTTCATCTGCATATAACAGTTGGGGGTTTTGTGAAATTTCAAACTGATTTAATTATTGAAATATCTCGTTAGCAGCCAACATTCTTGAACTCTCTCTCAAAATGCCTGATCTAAAATAGTTTTGTAGTGGAAGCCAGTGAAAATGAGAGCTCCATAGTCATTATGTGCTAACTTATTCACTGAATACTTAGCATTTGTTTTAGTGCATAAGATAGAAAAACATTTTCTATGAGGAATCTCCAGATTTGGTACTGCATTATGATGTTATGAATTTTCATAAAATATGTAGTGATACTATGACTGGACTGCATTTCTTTTAGCTTGATTAATTTAAACTATTTTCTTAAGCTTTTTGGTTTGGTGTATCCTATTTGTCGCTGAATATTCACCTCAGCATGTGATGTTTTGAATATTTACAGATATTTGTGGAGACAGGTCACATTGGGAGACAAGCTAGTGCTGCTGTTACAGTTACAGATGGAGAAACTGTAAGTTTTGGGGTTAATTTCTCTTCCATTTATGTTCGAGTGGATCCTTTTTAGTAATTCCTCCAGATCTTTGAAATGAAATAAATAGTTGCTTATACAAAGATCTCATAATCCTTTGGAATGTGTATATATGTGTCTCAACATTTGGTCAAAATGTTCTGACCAAATAATAAGCATGGTCATGTGAAGTTGGATTGGTCCTAAATGTTTTGTATTTGAAAGTTAAATATTTCATGTAATGGGCTTCGGTGGGATGCTTTCCATTTTAGCCAAAATATTTTATCTTTCTATACATGCATGTACTTCATCTATAATTTTAACAAAAGAGAAATAACTTTCGGGAATTGGGTTTAAGAAAATTGCTTTGACCTTTCCTTGTAGGTTGTCTACACAACTGTTTGTTTGGCAGATGTTCCTAGTGAGCCATCTGATTTTTTTCCGCTTTTTGTAAATTATCAAGAGCGATTCTCAGCAGCTGGTCGAACCAGGTAAACCTTGACATGTTAGCTATTCTCTTCTTAGCCTGCTGGTAGCTTGAGATGGAAACTTATTACTTATCCTCCCATTGTTCAGTGGTGGATTTTTCAAACGAGAGGGGAGGCCAAGGGATCATGAGGTATTTTCCCTGCTGCTGATGTTGAGGAAATTTTACTGTAGTGACTCTAGAGGATCTCGTGGTCAACTATACCATTTATCAATTTCTACATTTTTCTTATCTTACTGATCTGAAATAAATGAGCTTTTAGCCATACTAAATCCTGAAATATATGATTACGTGATATATGTTCCCTTTACCTCTTTCCTTATTGCATACTGAAGTTTATTTTTATGCATCTAATTAAAGGATACCAAATTGATTCCCAAGTGTCTGGTATCTGCAGTAATAGGCTTTTGATAATGTTTATCTTGAGTAAAAAGACTCATTTATCTTATAAGAAACTAGTAATGACTGTACTCAACCGATTTGAGAACTCTTCACACAAAATGTTACATCTGACATTAAGGGGTGTATCAACAGATTGATGCACATTTCTTTGATTGAGCAAATAAGTTTCTGGAATTGATCTGGCTGCTCTCTGGTTCATCTTAGATGCCATTATACCATTCAAAGCATGAGTTATTAAAAAGAGGACGTTAGGGAAAAAAGAATATGAAATTTAATAATCAGATATTCAAAATGAGCTTATAAAGTTAATGAATCATTAAAAAGGGAGGTTACCTAGGTGGCTGGAAAAGCTTACTTGTTGACATTAAAGAAGTCTGATGCAGCACTTTTTATAAGCCCAAAGAAGAAATTATTTAGCTGAACTTTTTGGTTTTTAGAGAAGGAGAAATTTGATAAAACAGTCAGAAGTGATTGTTAAGCATTACTTTTTCATATTTCATATTTTTTTCTTTTGTAAAGGAGGCTGCAGGTTTGCTTCTTCACTTTTTTATATTCCTACACATCACGTAAACTGGTAAGTATCATGTTGTGATAATCTTTGCAACTTATGGTGTCATACACCATAGTCAAAAAAGTGATTTCCACCTTCCTACATGTAAACTCATTGATTTTCAGTTCTGAAGACATGAAAACATAGGTTAGAATCACCAGATGTTTTTATGGCTCGGATATGGTAGTTCTGGACTGAACATTAAAAGTTGAACTACTTGGATTCGAAACAAATTAAAGGGAATTAAGATTATTACGTATTGGGCAAGTTCCTCATTCTGACTGTGGATGATCTAAAACAGCTGGCAGTAATCAGTAATTTTTGTAGACTCTGAGGGGATTATATGCAGTCACCTTTACCATTGTCGTGAATTTCCTGTAACTATGTCCTCGAAATATTCACCGTTTGTTTCCATGTGTCTCTTCTCCAACCTCCTTCCTCACTACTACCTTAAATTGGATATAATCAATTTCTTCTTGCAGGCCCTTATTTGTAGACTCATAGATAGACCTTTGCGCCCAACCATGCTGAAGGGATTTTATCACGAAACACAAATATTATCTTGGGTATGTTTTTCTAAAATCTTGTGAATGCATCGATTTCTCTTGATTGTTGTTACCTCCGTAAATGTCTAATATTCTATAGATGTTTTTTCTCTATATTTTGATTTCCTTGAATATCAATCGTACTTAACAAAATGATGTACCCGTTAAAAATATTTTAAGATGGAAAACTAAGAGAAGAAGGGAAGGAATTGGGAGGTTCAATAAATTCCTCTCAACAAGTTAATTGGCTAGTGATATTTTGTTATTCAATCCATACTCCTACAATGGGAAATAGAGTATCTGGAAAGAATTTTTGTACCAGTTGCATCTGTAACAATTTCATATATATTTTACCAAATTAGAATTGTTTTTGGGTTTGAAAAATCCTGGGGATATTGAGTTACAGATGTTTGAACTATATTATTTTAGAAACAATTTGATAAGATCTATTCTCAATTTAAATCATGAAATTCATAGCAAAAGTTTGAATATAACCAGTTTGCTGAAGTGTATCTGAGACTCAAGTTTTAAGCAAGTTCCTGTTTTTCTCTTTCTTTTTTAATTATTATTATTCTGTTGGTCTCAGTTTGGTTACCCTACTAAGGCATGTATACTTGAGTTTTCTATCAGTGGGTGCATAGCTCTTGTCTTTTTAACTTTCATCATCCCCATGAGGCAGGTACTGAGTTATGATGGTTTTCATCCCCCAGATTCTTTGGCAGTCACGGCAGCTGGGATTGCAGTGTATGTTCATTGCTTTGTTCCCCTTGTACTGTTTGCTTTAAGTAATTTGGTTTATCTTAAAGCACGTATATTTTTTTTTTTTTGGGGAAACCAATCACAACAGAGCTCTTTCAGAAGTGCCAAATTCTAAAGCTATTGCTGGGGTCCGAATTGGTCTTATTGGCGATAAGTTTGTTGTGAATCCAACTGCCAAGGAGATGGAAGACTCTAAGCTTGACTTGTTGCTAGCAGGGACAGATAGTGCAATATTGATGATTGAGGTAACTCTCTCTCTCCCCGCAACTGATTTTGTAGTAAAATATATCTTGGTGTTTCTTGACACATATGAGACATTTCGGTTAAACACTTCAAATAATTATATTATTGTAGTTTCCAGTCTATAGTTATCGGTATCTTACGATTCACGATATGAAACGTGCAATATGATTCGATACGATACAGATCGCACAACCTCCTGTATCTTACATGATACGATACATATCTTATGAATCGTACACGATACAATACATACGTACAATACAAATTCTGACCAGGTCGCGCTTCCAAAACGGGTCGGATTGACACATTGTTTTTTTTATTGAGAAAAAGACATGATGCTACTAGTTTGTTTAGCAGAATCGCTCGTACCTTCTATGCACCCTCAAGTCACAAGCAAACCCTCACCCTCATTCTTTCGATTTTCTTCAATTTCTTTTCTAAAATTCTAAATTCCAAACCCTAGTAACCTAAAATCGCGATTAATATTGAAAGGTATCAAAATTTAAGTGCGATTCAACTCGATTACAGTGCAGTTCCGAGCGGGTTCTGGGCTTCAGATATAAGTACTTATCTCCCATCATATTTATCTATCAACTCCAAGCGCAACCCAAATAGCTTACTTGCTTTGAAAAGAATTATTAGAGAATTAATCAAGTTGCAGTGAAAACCTACTTGGCATCTATAATTACTGATTTACAATGTGGATATTGAACTTCATTTATTTTGAAATGAGTTGTTTTACCTTAATATGTAAATCGTTACATGTTTGAATGTTTTTATTATGTTGAAATAATTTTTTTTATTTTAATAATTGATTATGTATCTTACGAGTCACTATAAGATACAAGAAGGAAATGATACCGATTTGATATCTCACTTGTAAAATTATCCCCGTTTTCTCCATCATACTAAGGCAATGCAGCTTGTATGAGGCTCGTACTGCAGAGCAAGCGAAGAAAACGTAAGGGCATATTATCTATCACCAGAAAGAATACCTTTCGTATTAATTTTTTGCTTTTGTGCGCTCCAACAATCATAGTTCTCACTGTCTATAGACTGGTCCTGACCCTAACCCTTAAAAGTTCATCAAGCGGGTTATTGAACCGCACACTTCAAGTATAAGATTAATCACAAACATTGATTCAAAAATCATTTAGAGTCTAAAGTCGGGGTGGGGGGGTGGTCTGCACTTGAGGGCGGAGAATAAGGGGAAGGAAAAAAGAAAAATAAAAACGCTAGGCCGGGGCAGATGCAATTAAGGTGTAGGTCCAGTATACTAGAGCCCCGTGGGTTGTTGACAGAGTCTGCTATGGGTTTGCCTTTATATTCTAATTAATCTTTTGGTTTGTGTGTGGATAGAGTATAGATTCGCTTCTACAGTCTCAGAATTTCTAGAATATAACACAAGCACAGCATAGAAAGAGTTCATTAGGAAAATAAAGGACTCTGCATATACTTTTGCCGTCTCTTCCTTCTCTTAAATATCAAATTCCTGGTGTACATACTGTTAGAACAATAAATATCTAATGTCTTTCCTCTCTCACGACTCAAGCTTTTAGTAAGGTAGTCTTGGAATATGGTATCGTAGCCAGATCAAGAAAAGGTCGTGAGTTCAAATCTGCCCCACCCATTTGTAAAAGAAAAGTTCCACATTTTAGGATTGATTAAAAGAATAACGCCTACACTTAGATAAGGTGTCTATCCAATACCAAACATTATCATTTTATACACTTGATATTCATTTTTTCATCAGTCAGTGGCACTGAAGTCAAACAGAAAGCCATATCCTTCATTTGGTGAAAAATGTTTCACATAATATTAATGATAAATTTCTAGTAAATAATAACTGTTATGTCCGTTTAGATTTGCTTCCCCATTTCCATTTGTGGTGTTTCCATAATTCATATGCCTTTTGACTGTTCTCTTGGGGGATGCATGCTCTTCATATAGAAGTAAATGCTTTCGGTGTCAGTGTTACAATTGAAGTACAAAGTAAACCCTGGCATATCTCAAACTCTAAAGTATCTATTATTGACATCTTTGCAGTGTTGAATATTGTTTTTGGTGATATTGATCTTTTTGGTGTCCTTGAGATATAGCTCAAGTATGTACGAAGTGCCATCTATGTTTTGTAAGATGAAAATGTTAAAATTTGATTTATGATGCCAGATGATTATGAATCAGCATCTTCTAAATTGATGTTATTGCTAACCGATTTCTCTTGGTGCATGTTTTTTTACTGCTTTTACTATAGGAGGATTCTTTTTAAGAACACTACCTGCAGAATTTTTAAAACTGACTGTTTCTTTCGTGATTGGAATGGCTCATCATAGGGATACTGCGACTTCCTTACTGAAGAGAAGTTGATGCAAGCAGTTGAAGTTGGGCAGGTTCTTACTTGTAACTGTGTTTCTTGTCTTGATTTCAATCATCTACTTATTCTTTGTGCTTTTTTAGACTACCTAAAATGCATTTTGGTTGTCATCAACGCCCCTGCCTCACACCTTAAAAAACGAAATGCATATAGGTTTATAACTATTAATAACTAATTAACTATGTAAGATATTGCAATATATGACTGCATTGCTGAAGAAACTCTGAATATAGTGGAGAGGGACTGTAGTTGATTAACCGGTACTGTTTTTACTTTGATTCATACTTATAACTGAGATATGGTAAGGAAACATATAGGTTAATTTAATGAGAAACAAGACATTTAAAAATTAAATTAGTTGAAAGGGACTGTAGTTGATTATCCGCGATACTAATTTTCACTTTGATTATACTTATGACTGGGATAGACTTTCTTGCAATATTACTTTCTGCAGTGAATTTCAATTCTAACCAATCTGACTGGATTTACTATTTAGTATTGCCCCTTGGAGTAATTAGAGCAAATGAAAGAGTTATTAGAAATCCATTGAGAGAGACCAAACTAACTAATTCATGCACATGTGCGACTTTGAAAGTTTTAAAGAGTTCTAAAATAATATATTGTCAGCTTAGTCCTCTATCATCACTAAGTATGACCTAGCACACTCTTAATACCTATCAAGAAAGTATTTGGAGACCATTCTTATAAGACTACAAAATATTTTTCTGTTGAGTTATTCTCATGTTCTCTCTCATATTCCCACGGATTATCCTACCGACAAAATCATTGTGGACCATTTAAAAGAAGACAGTTCAAGTATTTCTTTCTTAGAATTCTTCTATAGCAACAACATTGGGGAAAGGAAATTAACAGGATGACATCCCCAAAATGTATTTCTTTCTATGACGCCACATATCTAAAGGTAAAATTTAGAAAATGTGGGTCACTATTGAAAATGCAAGTTCAAAGAATGTGTCTTGTTTTGCACTGACTAGGTCTGAGCTAATGGCTGACTTATTCAATACACATCACTGTTTTTAAGTAGACAACATCGTTATTGTACTTCCAACTCAACATCATTAATTATATTGAGCTCTGCGATGACTCGATATATTTATTGTCTGCAATCTCAGAATGCCGTACGGGCTATTTGCAAAGAGGTGGAATTGTTCGTGAAGAAGTGTGGGAAACCAAAAATGCTTGATGCAATAAAATTACCCCCTCCTGAGCTGTATAAGCATGTCGAAGTATGTAATTGAATTTTTATATGATATGGTCACTTATCAATGTTTTAATGCTGTTATCAGTACAGACCTTCTCTTGGTTGATAACTACTAGTTTCATGTCCTCCAATTATCCCCTCAATTCTTTGTTCTTTTAATATCTTGTTGTCTTATACCTATCCAATTGTAGTTTCTTATTGAACAGGTGCTTCACGTGGAAATTACAGTTCCTTTTATTTTCTGCAGGGGCTAGGTCTTTCATGTCATAAATATAATCTCTTACTTTTGGTTTTAATTTGGTGCTCAAGTATGAAATTTAATGTATGTGTGCAGGCAGATTTTTAATTACTTCCATGACATTGATTAATTTCTCTCGCTCAAGTTGAAATCTTAATGTACGTGTTCAGGCAGATTTTTAATGAATTCCATGAAATTGATTAATTTCTCTCTTTTGAGTGCCGGTGAGGCTAAGAAATAACTTTAGCAGAAGAAAAACTTATTTGGTCTTATAAAATTTCTGAGCAACAGCAGCATATTATGATGTTGAAATAGGTATATAAGAGTTGATGTATTTCTGTAGAATATCACAAGTTCCAAAAACTTTTGCTGGTCGGAGGATATCACTGACCAAATTTATAGGTTGTAGTAGAAGAAAATTCATCAGATATATGTTTTTTTTTAATATAGGATTGGATTGTAGATTCTGCTTGTCAGATGAACCGATGTTGAAAAAATATCAACAGTGCGCTTATTAGGCATAGACACTAGACAGCATGTTATGTGTCATAGTCTCTGAAATGATGCTGCCTTTTGAAGGTTTTTATAGTTCAGATTACTAATATGATCCTGCAGTGTCACTTTCCCATTGTGGATAATCAAGCTTTGTAGGTTTTAATGAGGACTTGTGCATTCGCCGGGTTATCGCTACAACAGCTAATTTTAATTTCAATATTTCTGTCTAGCAACGCTGAATCCATACTACGAAGTACGAACAGAATAATTAGTTACGACTTTTGCCCATCTTATTTGAGTCAATCTGACTGGGGGAAGATGAGCGTTGGGTGATTAATAGGTTTTCCTGTAACTTTTGGATTTATGTATTCTCACTACCGAATGTTTCTGGTTCAAAGTTAATTTAAGCTGATTAGAATAACTTGTTGGAGAAAAAAACTGAATGAACGTTACACCTTTTGCATTTCGTTTTAGATTTGGGTAGAAATTTGAATTATGCATGATACTACTATGGTGGCAACAATAAATTGTGCAGAAAAAGGAGAGAGTGAAGGATAAAATGCAGAAGGGCATGTTTAGAATCATGATGTAAATTTAAGTTCATTAAGTTTTGAATTTTGATGTAACTTTCTTACCGTAGACAATTGGAAGGTTTGACCTATATGTATTACTAAACTTCATTATTGTTGAGGTCATCATGCGTTTGTCCTTGTATTTGTGCATATTTGTAATCCCTGCTTTCATTTTGGTTAGTTTGAAGAGCTGTCCTTGTTAAAGTTCTCCACATAGATTGTGAGGTATTATCTGTTTTAACATTGTGTTAATATATATTACAAGCCATATTTGTATCCTTTGATGCGTTCTCATCTTATTGTAAGAAAATGGTTATGCTACAAAATGTACATGCATTTTGAATTAAAATTGACAGGAAACAACCAGGTTGAAACTATAAACCTGCCATTTAGTTCACATTTCATTTTTTTGGTTTTGCACAGTTAATAGAAAGTTCTCTGTAAATGTCCTGAATCTCTGTTTGTTAAAAAATTTCTTATCTAATATCAGCAGCGACATAATGATCATGACTGTCATATTTTACCATAGGAAATTGCAGGAGATGAACTAGTTGATGTGGGGGGGGGGGGGGGTGGGGGGGGGGGGGGGTGGGGGGGGGGGGGGGTGGGGGGGGGGGGGGGTGGGGGGGGGGGGGGGTGGGGGGGGGGGGGGGTGGGGGGGGGGGGGGGTGGGGGGGGGGGGGGGTGGGGGGGGGGGGGGGTGGGGGGGGGGGGGGGTGGGGGGGGGGGGGGGTGGGGGGGGGGGGGGGTGGGGGGGGGGGGGGGTGGGGGGGGGGGGGGGTGGGGGGGGGGGGGGGTGGGGGGGGGGGGGGGTGGGGGGGGGGGGGGGTGGGGGGGGGGGGGGGTGGGGGGGGGGGGGGGTGGGGGGGGGGGGGGGTGGGGGGGGGGGGGGGTGGGGGGGGGGGGGGGTGGGGGGGGGGGGGGGTGGGGGGGGGGGGGGGTGGGGGGGGGGGGGGGTGGGGGGGGGGGGGGGTGGGGGGGGGGGGGGGTGGGGGGGGGGGGGGGTGGGGGGGGGGGGGGGGGGGGGGGGGGGGGGGTGGGGGGGGGGGGGGGTGGTAAATTGATGTTAATTTTGTTTAAATATATAAACAAAATGTGTGCAATGTCTATTTCATCCTTCTTTAAGTTATATTTTTCCGATTAAAAGGTTAAAATACAAAATAATAGTAATTAATCAGCCCAAACAAAATGGGTAGATCCTAATAATATTAGGTCAAATAATTCAGACAATTAAATTCTTTTTGAATTAAATTAGAACATATAATTTAATTATACTCTTGAATTTAAACAGAACATAAATTGAGTTTATTTATTTTTTAACTTAATTTTTTTTTTCTGATATCAAATATGTTTATAATTATTATTTTTAGTTATTTATATTTGATATTATAAGTAATTTTAATATAAGATAATACACATGTTTATCTATTTTGTAATAAAAATTGGTCAAACTCAATGTAACTTTCAATTTAGGGCAAGATTGGTATTTCATGAATACTTTGGTAATTACATCACTTTTTTTATTAGAAACTTAGTGATGTGGGATCTATCTGTAGGGTAAAACTTAAAGTAAGGGAGGTGCTTGTAATTATTGAAATGTAGGGGAAAGTTTCGGTAATTTCACCTACTTAAGGGAAATTGATGAAATTATCCCTTAGAAGTTACACAAAGAATATTTTGCATTTTACTCAATCCTAAATGTCAAAGTCCTGGTTTACATTTGTTATTGTAAAACTATTCTATAAAATGTTTTTATGATGTAATTAGTGACGATGAATGTATAAAAAAAAAACATAATAAGATACGAAGAATAGGAATTATTGCCCCACTCTTGCATAATTAATGGTTGTGGTCCTTGCATTTATAGGATACATTTATTACCACTAATATTTGATTAGTTTAGTCCCATCATCAAACACTTCCATGTAGCATTTTTCTTCTTGCATTTATTAAGCTAAGAGGTACAAACAATTAAGTAGTTTACAATTATAACATGTGAGAGTGAGACTACAAAAGTTATCTGTAATATTTCTAATGTGCGGCTAATTATCTAGCTAGACTTTTAATACTTTTAAAATTTGAAACTAAGGCCCTAAAATAGCATGATTAATTCGCAAGTTGCACTCTTCATATATTCAACTTTGGCGTTTTTCACCTTCAGAAAGAACATATAGCAAGATTCACCTTGTAAATAGATTTAATTGAAAGTTGCACTTTCGTCCATTATACGTCCACTATTATCATCGGAGGCTTCAACCTTAAAGGGCAAAATCATCTATTTTTTTAGGGTGCAATTTGCAAACCTGTTTTCAAGGTTGCAATCTGCAAATCATTTTTCAAGGGTGCAATTTCTAATATTGTTTTATAGAATGATCACATGCTCGTGTGTACAACTAGTCAAATAACATTAATTCCCTTTAAAATCAACTTATATGTTAAGTGCCAAAATTGAAAATTTTCTTGGGGGCAAAATGTAAATTGTCCTATATATTAGAGTAATGCCTAATTATATTTAGGTTAAAATACAGTTTCCCGCTTAAATTATAGAGTGATACCAATTACCCCTTAAAGTATCACTTGTAACGTTTACTTCCATGTGTTATAGTTTTGGACTTTTTATTACAGAACTACTCTGCCCTTTTTTAACCAATAAATTGTTTTTTATTAAATATTAATTCCTCCATCCTCTAAACAATATTATGTCTCAGTTTCTTCATTCATTTTGTTTCCATCCATTTTTTGGTCTCAATTTTTTTCTTCTTTATTTCCATCTATTTTTTCTTTATTTCCATATCAATTTGTTTCCTTTATTTTCGGTCTCAATTTTTCCTATATTTTTTTTCTCGATTTTTTTCTTTACATTTGGTCTTAGTTTTTATTTGGTGATAATTATCTCCTTTATTCTCATGAAAAATTGTTAGAATTCACCACATGGATTGTGTCAAGTTCATTTACATGGCTTGGACTAGCTTTGAGGTTGAGTTAGGCCTAATCCATGTGGTAAATTCTAATACAAATTATTATTTCAAATGTTGAGTAAGGGTGAGTTTGGCCCAGCGGTGGGAGCTCTTAAAAGCACTTCTAGACCTCTATTGTGATTTTTGAAGTGTTTGGCCCCAATTATTGAAATTGCTTTTAGTCAATCGTGATTTTAATGGTGTTTGGCCCCTAATATCATAATCACTTTTTGGATCTCCAGAAGCTAAAAATCAACTTATTTCAGAAGCTACTAAAGTGTTACTTTTGCAAAAGCTATTATCCAAAAGCAATTATTTTATAATTGAATTTTATCATAATCAATTATTGCCAAAATCCATTTTAGTAAAATTAATTCTCCTATAATTGATTTTCGAATCGCTAGGCCAAACTCACCCTAATTGTCTTTCAAAAAAGTAATTATCCTTCAGATTCTTACTCGAAAAATTCAACCAGGACACATGCTTGTATCGTCAATTCCTTAATTTATATTTACCCTAACTTCTTTATACAAATCGAAAGAATATTCAATACCAACACAAATTATTACCAATAATATGAACGTGTGTCAAGTTTGAATTTTGCGAGTAGGAATTTGAAGAAGAATTACTCAACATTTTAAATAATAATTTGTAACAAAAATAATTGAAATAATTATTACCAAATAAAAGCTGAGACAATATATAAAGGGAAACCGAGATAGAGATAAAGAAAAAATCTGAAACAGAAAAAAAAAATTGAAAAAAATTAAATAAAAAATGAGATGAAATTAAAGAAAAAACATGAGACAAAAAAATGTAAGTAAACAAGAGGAATGAATATTTGGGACATAATATTATTTGTGGATGGATGAATAAATAATTAATAAAGAAATAATTTATTGGTCATGAAAGGATAGAAAGAGTTTTGAAATAATAAATTCAAAACTATAACAAAAGGGTAAGTGTTATAAGTAATATTTAGAAGTAATTAGTATCACCTCATATTGAGAAACTGTATTTTTCCCTATATTTTATTTTTGATAATTCTATGTGTATTTTTTTAATAACATATTTTTCCCTTATATTTTATTGCGTTAATATAATATTTTCCTTGATAGTCGGGCTTTCAACTGATTCACGCATACCATACCATTACTCAACTTTCAGTTATTTTTGGAAATAAATAGAAAAAATGACTTCAGTGGACAAGGGTCATTCACAGTTGATGATTCTCAATTAATGAATCTTCACCTTCAATGGCCGATCCAATTTTATAAAACTAGAAACAAGTCATCAGATTCTCTCTGAATAAACTCAGCTGAATCTCTGCAACCGCACCACCACCGGCCCAATTTCCCGAAGGCTTTAATCTGTCAACATAAAGTCTTTTCTTGCCTTTGGGATTACATCCCTGTACAAGATTTTCTGAATTATTTTGAAAATAATTATATTACATATAATACTAATACACCCAGAAATTCTTTGAACTTTGCTCATATTTTGCAATAAATATTGACTTTTTGGGTACACAATTGAGGAATATTTTGTGGGATTGTGATGGTGGCTAAATCCGATACACAGAAAAATGGTGGTGGTTTTGGGGGTTTGAGAACTCTTGTGAGAAGGAAACAGGTTGATTCTGTTCATACAAAGTCATCTTCTTCTTCTTCTGGTCATGGTCAAAATCAGTTGGCCAAGTCTTTGACTATACCTCATCTAATTGCCATAGGTAATGACTTTCCAATTTTGGATTTTAAGGTGTATTTAAAAAAAAAAAAAATCTTTAAGGTTTCTCTCTGTTTGTTTGCTAATGTAATCATATGTGCTATGAGAGTTTGCTTATGTAAGATCATTATCTCTTGTTGATTGTGGGAGGGAGTTTGGCATTCTTCTGTTTCAAATGTATTACCTTTTCTTTTTCCCATTTTGTGATGCTTTTAGGAATTATTATTTGTTCTTTCATTATCCCATTTTTCTGAAGTTAGATTTGATCATTATCCTTTGATTCTTCTGTTACTATAATTGAAATGGATTGATTGATTTTCATTACCTTAAATTAATTGTTCTTATAGGAGTTGGCTCGACAATTGGTGCTGGAGTTTACATTCTTGTTGGTACCGTTGCTCGAGAGCATTCAGGGCCGGCACTTACATTTTCGTTTCTGATAGCTGGTATAGCAGCGGCTCTTTCTGCTTTTTGCTATGCCGAGCTTGCAAGTCGATGCCCTTCTGCTGGAAGCGCCTATCATTATTCTTACATATGTGTTGGAGAAGGGTAATGAGTTTTCTGGTTTTTTCATACCTTGTGAAGAGCTTTCTGATTTCAAAGCATCATGCCATTTATGCTCAATCCAACATAATTTTTTTGAGTTTTTTGACTAATTGATGTATTGATACTTTTGACATCACATACTTTGTCGTTATTTTTGAAAAATTAACTAAACTATCCATGATTGTGTTAAAAAAGATCAAGTTGACTGGTGAATTGCATCATAGAAACACATCTAAGCAGTATATTTCATTAGATTGTGTGTACAAGAAAAGATGTCTTAGTATCGGGGAAACAATTTTATTTTTCCTCTTTTACATTATAATATTCTTTTTTTTAGGCCATTGAAGTTGAAGTTTCTTGGACATTTTTCCCCCCTCCACTCTTATAATACTTCCTGCGAAAGAACCTCTTGCTTATATCCAAGTTTCAACTTCACTAAAGGACTACTTGACTTTTTTTTCTTCAATGTGACAGATTCATATGATAAACAATTTAAACTCAAACACACTTGATTTTTGCAGTGTTGCCTGGTTGATTGGTTGGGCATTGATATTGGAATATACGATAGGGGGTTCTGCAGTTGCTCGTGGCATATCCCCTAATCTGGTAAACTCATTCTCTATGTTGTTTTGCCATTTAATTAATAAGGTCTAAATAGATAGCACTTTTCCAGAGTATAGCTCGAATTAGCTATATTAATAGTTCCAAAGATTTTTCTCATTGTTTTCAAGGAAGACAAAGTCCAACCAAAAAGGGAAGTAGTTGATTAATTCTTATCGAGTTACACATGCCCTTTTGTACTTTCCTCTCTTCTTTAGCATTAGATTATACATGCCTGGTGGTGATTATATATTGATTTTGAATTGTTTTTTCTTCACTAGGCCTTGCTTTTTGGAGGTCCAAATAGTCTCCCATCTTTTCTAGCTCGCCATACCATCCCTTGGCTTGGCGTCACTGTTGATCCATGTGCAGCTATCTTAGTATTCGTGGTCACTGGCCTTCTATGTGTGGGAATAAAGGAGGTCTCTTAATAATGTTGAGATATTCTTTTTTTGTTTTTTGTTTTTTTTGGTTCCTGAAATTAACATCTTAAAGCATGATTTTTTGTAGAGTACATTTGTTCAAGGAATTGTCACCGTAGCAAATTTATGTGCCATGATCTTTGTCATTATAGCTGGTGGATATTTGGGGTTCAAGACTGGGTGGCCTGGTTATAAACTCTCATCTGGGTAATGATACTTCATCTTGCTTAGTGATTTGCATTTCACATTCTTCTTGATCTTTTTCGAGTTATCATTTTCTTCTGGATTAAATATTTAAAATTTGATTTTCTTTTAGGTATTTGCCTTTTGGTGCTGATGGGATGCTTGCTGGTGCTTCAACTGTTTTCTTTGCATATATAGGATTCGATTCAGTTGCTAGTACAGCAGAAGAAGTACGTGTTAGTATAACAAAGAAAATTTCAGTTTGCACAAAATTGTATTTCTACTCCCACTGGAT
Source organism: Penstemon davidsonii (assembly GCA_034814905.1). Taxonomy (NCBI): domain Eukaryota; kingdom Viridiplantae; phylum Streptophyta; class Magnoliopsida; order Lamiales; family Plantaginaceae; genus Penstemon; species Penstemon davidsonii. The sequence continues at coordinate 28,603,145 of JAYDYQ010002533.1, read as the reverse complement.
TGGGCACTTAACACTTTTGGTCCCTCCCGCTCATTACAAATTTGGTTTCAATACTTTACAATATTTTTAACTTTCGTTCTATGGCCCCCCCTTTCCATTTAATATTTGCACTTTTAGTCCCATAGAATATTCTCAGTTTTGCACTTTTGCATTTTTGGTTCCGTAGGACTGTCTCAATTTTGTACTTTCGGTTCCAAATTCGATGGAAAGTAGGCAATATGGGCCACAAGGGCAGAGTCTTTATTAGGACCAAAAGTGCAATTCATGAAATGTGAGACAAAAAACACGACGGTCCAGTGCAATTTTGACATTGCTGATATTTCTTCTGCAGGTGAAAAATCCTCAACGAGATTTGCCGATGGGTATTGGTTTTGCACTGTCGATATGTTGCACTTTATATATGTTGGTTTCAGCAATCATTGTTGGTTTAGTACCGTATTATGCAATGGATCCAGACACTCCAATCTCCTCTGCCTTTACTAGCCATGGAATTCATTGGGCAGCGTAAGTAAATACTAAATAGTTGTCTCTAAGTTATCCAGTCGAGATCTTATCCGAGCTTACTGCATTTTTATACCCGGCTCCTTTTTTCATTTAATTTAAATGTAGATATATAATAACTGTTGGAGCTTGTACTGCCCTTTGTTCGACATTGATGGGTTCTATCCTTCCACAGGTAACTAATATTCTTCCCTATGAAAACTCTCTATATGTCAATTTTATTACCATAGAAAATAATCCGCTGTCTTAATCTTTAGCATTAGATAAGTTAACTTAGGTCTAATTAATTTTAAATTTTATGTGGTCATCTTCTAGAGACGTGGCTCTGCCTATGTTTCATGCTGTTGCATAATTTTTATGGCCTCATGTAATAATTAAAATTTGTTTTTCTTGTTAGAAATAGTGAATAATGTTTAGTTTAAAATATTCTTTTGTCTCTTAGATGGAATTTGTGCACATACCATGGAATTAAAGTTTGACATGATCTGAAGTGTTAATTAAACTTGAGATCAATTCTGGTCATCAATTCTTGAAAAAGTTCATTTTTTGCTTAAATTTTTCCTTTTTTGTTTATCTCAGCCAAGAATACTAATGGCAATGGCTAGAGATGGATTGCTGCCATCGTTTTTTTCAGACGTCAATAAAAGTACTCAAGTTCCCGTTAAGAGCACCATAGTGACTGGTTTACTAGCCGGAACCTTGGCTTTCTTCATGGATGTGGAACAATTGTCAGGAATGGTAAACCAACAGCTACTGTTCTTTATTATTTTTTTTAGTTTCTGAACTCCTCTTGTTTAAATCCGTTAAGCCTTACCGTTTTGCAATATTTGCACATTACCCCCTCAACTTTTTAAACTGTTGTTATTTATAAGCTTTGAGCAGTCGGCAGTGGGCACATCCCTCTATGATAATTGAATACTAACAATCATGTAAGAAAAAGCCGCACTTTACCCCTCCCAAAATTCCTAATCTTTTGACTTTATTGCACTTCGCTCCCTAAAATTTCTATCTTTTCAAATGCATGAACTGCAGCAATTTATAAAGCCAAGGGGAACTGACCAGTGCAAATGTAAAGTAGTTAGGGGGTAAAGTGTGATTTTCTCATCAAAGATATAGGTGTTTATTGCTGAATTATTTTTGCAGGTTAGTGTTGGCACACTTCTTGCATTTACTATGGTGGCAATCTCGGTTTTGATACTAAGATACATTCCACCGGATGAGGTTCCACTTCCGTCGTCTTTACAGGAAGCAATAGATTCAGTTTCACTGAGATACAATATTAGCAATAGTAGTCCTGGGGATTTAGAAGTAGAAAACACAAAAAACGATGGTATAACCTCAGAAGAAAATGCTCCACTATTACTCACCAAAGGATCGCCTAACGAGTATCCACTTTTAGAAAAAGCCTCGGGACAGTGCAATTGTAAGTTTATCTAATGCTATACTATTCAATATTTCTTATATTTTTTGGTTACAGATTATTGTATATGTTGCAGCTCTCGTAAACGAAGTGAATCGAAGGAAGATTGCTGGCTGGGCAATCATTATTATGTGTATCGGTGTGCTTATTCTAACTTCTGCTGCTTCAAGTTTGTACCTCAATAAGTATGTCGTTTTTATTACAATGTATAACTTCATTTTTTTATACAAACGAGTTTTTTGAAACAAATGTCTTTACTCATACCAGCCCTCTTCGGTTTACGCTTTGCGGATTTGGTGGTGTTCTTCTCTCCTCTGGTCTCATAATACTCACCTTGATAGACCAAGATGACGCAAGGCACAGTTTTGGACACACGGGAGGTATGTTTTCTTTAGGAAAACAGTAATTATGATTTTGTTAAATGAAACTAGCTCTTCAATTCCATCACCAGCCAAAATCAACGTTGCAAATTAAGTTGGGGTCTTTTGGCAAGTTACCTCCTTGTGATATGTCTAATGTGCAATTTAGCTCCCTGTAATATGAAAATAGGCCTATTACATCCTTGGGATATATAATAATAACCGTTTGACCGCCCTCTTCATGGAGGTGTTGCACACACACTCCAAAATATAACTGACACTGTACCCCATTGTGATATTGTCTAATGGGCACTTTACCTTGGTATGATGTTGTCTAAATAGCACTTTACCACCATGTGATATTGCCCAATAAACACTTTACCTCCCTATGAAAATGCAAAAACCAAGAGGGAGGCAGGGTGCTTCTTTTACAAAAACCCAGGGGGTATTTTGCCCTTCTATTTATGACAGGGAGGTAAACTGCCTTTAACAATAACACAGTGAGGTAATTATAAGTTGTAAAATCGAGGGAAAAATTTATCTGTATCATTCTATGAGCTAATGTTAATTCTCTTTTAGGTTTCATATGCCCGTTTGTTCCGGTTCTTCCTATTGCCTGCATCCTCATCAATGTTTACTTATTAATTAACCTCGGGTGAGTATTCATTCGATTTCCCAGCTGCTATTTAATCTCTATCCTTTTTTTTATTGAAGAAAAACAACTGACTGTATAAAATAATAAATCTCCTCCGCGGTAAACTCTTGTATGCAGTGCTGCTACTTGGACACGTGTATCAATATGGTTGGTGGTAGGAATACTCGTTTACGCTTCCTATGGTCGTAAAAACAGTTCGTTGAGAAATGCAGTTTACGTACCTGCAGCTCATGTTGATGAAATTTATGAGAGCTCGAACTCTCTGCCATAATTCGACAATCGACACCCCTCCATTGTAGCTGATAAACCATTTTCTCCAAGTATATCTGAGCTCTCAGATTGTGTAGAATTGTAGATAAAGAAGATTTATTATTATGTGTTTCAGATCTCAGAAACACAGCAATTCCCTATTATAGTTGTTGTCTTATTGTAACATAATAGTATATAGAGTACAATTTCAGTCATAGATGGATAGGTAAATCATAAATGAATAGTTTGTGTATAGATGTATTTTTACGGTATTTCTTATGTGTTAGTAATTGTATGAACAATGTAAATTTCATCTGAAATTTTTATTCAATTCATGGTTGAAAATTGAAATCCAAGTGAATGTCTGATCATTCGTGTACATTTATATTATATGGTTTTGTTACTTGTTTTAACGAAGTACAGAATGATGTAAGGGTCCATAAGATAACTTACTTGTATGTAATGCCAAAGTTGAAAGACGAAATAAATTAGTGCACTATTCAACATACACAATTTAACAATTGTTCAAGTCACAAAGATTTGCTACATGCTTTTGTTCAATATCTTTGGGCTTGTTTCTTGGTGTTTGGGCGTTATGTCTGATTGTAGAGTGTGTTTAGAGATAAGAAAATTGTTGTTTGTTTGACTTTTGAGAGAGTAGTTTGAGAAAATTGAGAGATGGAAAATTTATTTCAGAAAATAGAAAATATGTTTGTTTGACATTTCCCAAACGCAATTTTTTTTTGGAAAATGCCAAACAAACAGACCCTTTTTCTTTTGTTATAAACATTGGAACAATTTATTGGTCGTATAAAAGAATGTACTTCGATATAGAAATTTATCTAAAGTCTAAACTATACAATTTTTTTTTTGTATATAAAGTAAAATAATTCATTTTCTTGAAGTTCTATAGAAAAAGTTAATCTAAACAATTAAAGACTAAATTGAGTATGAAAATAAATGACTATCTTTTAGATGAACGAAAGTAAAAGGAAACTTAAACCCATGTAAAATCTTCACAACTCACACCACCGCCCGACAAATATTAACCACATATATATCCTGCAAGTCTAACATCCCTCCGCCGTTATGGGCGGCGCCACCAGGTTTATCACCCTTCTCACCCCCCCCTTCCCACCTCTCCGCCCAGCTCTCCGCTTCCTCCGCCGCCATATCTCCACCGCTCCACCCCGCCCCCTCAAAATCAAACGCCATACACCCCAGTTCATCAGCTCTTTCCACTCACAACCTATCAACAACGACAATAATACACAGTCGCTCCACTCCACCGCCTCTCAGCACCACCACCACCCTTGGCCGGAATGGAGCCATTTTCTCAATATTCTATCGAATTCCTCCGAGGACCACAGGATTCCTCCTGAAGACGCGTTCGTAGTGTATGAAGAATTGCCTCATCATTTTACACGCGCCGCCGCCTCATCCTTAGCTTTGGCACGCGCCCGACCCGATCTTCTAGGGTTTGTGCAAATTATCTTTGTTTTTATTTCTCTTAGCTACTTCTTCCTTTAGCAGGAGCTGATTAGTGTCGAATAACTTATGTTCAAGTTCTGACTTATGTTCAAGTTCTGTTTAAATTTTCTTATAAAGCTTGAAATTGTGTTTTTGTTAAATTAATATAGGTTAAACGAGCTCTTATCCAACGAGTTAGAGGGAATAGCTTGATATTTTACATATATTTGTCAATGTTTAGCTTATCAAGTCGAGTTCAAATATAACTTATGAAAAATGTTGTTCTAAGTTTGTTGGATATGCATAACAAATTGAGCTCAAACGAGCTTCTGTTGAACGAGATTGAGTTGATTATCAACTAGTTTGGTTTGATTTGTAGCCTTATCCATTAGTTAATTTTGATTTGACTATCAAATCAGATTGCTTTCAAGGAGAGATATTGAAGCAGTTGTATCAAATGGAACTCCATTTCTGTTCAAGAGCGCGCTCGACACTGCGAGAAGGATGAGGGCATTTTTGGGAACTGATGGAAGCACTGTACGTTAAATGTTGCTTCTTTCTTACTTACTCTTTAAGTCATCGAAATTTGAAATTGCACACATTGTTATCAATGCACAATTTTTTATGAATTTTAGGTATCAGAATTTGATAAGGCAACCACAGTTGATCTAATGAAGTATATACTAAGCTATGCGAGCAATCCATCTGTTTCTTCCGAAAGAAATGGGCTTTATAGTAGGGAAGTGGTTGACTCTTCTGTTCGGAATCTGTTGCATGAGCTCGTTACAGTTAGCCACGGACCTCGAGCAGGTTACATGCCAGGTTCGGACCATCAATTATCGGCTAAACGCGGAGCCTCCAGGCCTCTTGGACCAAATATTGAGATGAAGAGAGGCGACTGGATATGCCCCAAGTATGTTATTTCTTGGGAATTTGTTTGCTTAAACATTGATATTTCTATAAAATTGTCGGTAAAATATGCCGCTTCTGCAATTTCTTGCCTCATATTAATTTGCATTGGGCAGGTGTGACTTTATGAACTTTGCCAAAAACATGAAATGCCTCGAATGTGAAGAATCCAGACCAAAGAAGCAGCTAACTGGCGGGGAGTGGGAATGTCCTCAGTAAGCATTTTTTTTATGTAATTCTAGATATGCTTAAGTGATCTGTTTTTAAATAACATTAGGATTAAAAATAAGCAAAGCACATACCTGAATCCATGAAAGCAACCGAGGAAGCCAAGATCCTTAGTACTATGTCGTATTCTCTTTCTCTAGGATGGGATAAGGGAAGGATACTTCATAATTTGGATTAGTGACTATAACTCTTTATAATCCAAGTGTTTCAATTATGGCCCCTTCACTGAAGTGAGTTTCTACACATGTTTGAATCCATACCATCAAACCATATGACATTATGTCCTTTAATTTGTTAACCTTGGATCAACTATTCATTTGGCTCTATTGTAAGATAGCTACCTTATGATTATTAATTAATATGTAAGTCCATTTCAATATCTATTGCAGATGCAATTTCTTTAACTATGGGAAGAATTTGGTTTGCTTGAGATGTGACTGCAGCAAACCCGGTGCACCATTATTTAATAATGTTAACTCTACATCAAGTCCGGGGTATAATATGGATCACTCTGACAAAGTCACCATAAATAGTAAGTTAGCTGAGAATAAAGAGAAGGCACAAGATTGGTTTAGTAGAATTTCACAACTGCATAATGTCAATGATATCAATAATGCTGCTTCTAAAGAAGATTCTCCTAGGATAGATCAAACTTCAGAGATGAACTACGGAAAGAAAACATCTTTAGAAGTCCATGAAACTGCCTCATCAAATGTCGGGAATAAAGAGAATGAGCAATCTGAAAAATCAGAAAGTTGGTTTAAGAAAATGGCCGAACTTCATGATGTCAAAGATCTCCCAAGTTCCGTTTCAGATGAGGACTTCCCTGAAATTATGCCAATGCGCAAAGGAGAAAACCGGTTTGTAGTTAGCAAGAAGAAAGACCGTTCTTTAACTTCTCCAAAGTACAAAAGACAAGTAGCTATGGATGAAGCAAACAATACCAATTTTGTTCCATTTGTTCCATTCCCACCTGGCTACTTCGCTAAAAAAGACACAGAGCAGCCTACTATCCCAAATTCACCCGTAGAAAATTCAAAATCTTCTGAGCCGACAGTGTCTTATACAAGTACTGGCCCCAAAAACGATATCCAACCAATGGGTGCAACAAATTCACAATTCCCGGGTGAGATTACCGCAACTCCGGCTAGAAGCCCTGTTCAAAACTCCACTACTTCCCGTACTATAAACAGTAATTCATGGACAAACAAATATTCTGAAAAGGAGAATACATCTCAAGCTTCATCACGACTTTCTGAAAACGAGAATGTTAGAACTAGCTGGACAGGAAAGAGCTTGGAGGGGTCAGCTGTGAAGGAACCTGATCCTTTGGATATGTCGGAAGAGGCCAAAGCTGAAAGGTGGTTCAAACGTGTGGCTCAGATTAAAGATATATCTGAGCTGAGCCACATCCCGGATGAAGATTTCCCCTCGATTATGCCAATGCGGAAGGGTGTCAATAGGTTTGTTGTGAGCAAGAGGAAAACGCCGCTTGAGAGGAGGCTGACGTCACAACAGTATAGAAGAAATCTTCCAATTGTTAGTACTGATTCTGTGAAGGAGGAAGGTGATGAATAGCTAAAGAACTGAACCACTGAAGGGAAATTTTGGTTGTAACTTTTATTTATTCTCTCAATCGATTTTGAATCTATGACAATTTAATACTGTAAACTATCAGAATCACTTTTTACAACAAAGAAAATATGTGGTACTTGAGTCCAAGTTTTTGTGTCTTTTTTTTATGAAGTCCTCTAGTTTTTAACAAAATAGCAAAGACTCCAAAGGTGGAAAGGATCACATCATGCTATATTGTTATCTAGTAAAGCCTTTATTTTATTTGTAGATAAATAAACCACAATAATGAAAAGGAAACATAGGGAAAATGTAAGAATTACTATTGGAGGAAGGTGAAAAGAAAGGGAAAAGATGTTAGGGACTCAATCTCACAAGGACACGGTATGTTATAGTGTATTATCTTGTGCAATTTTATTCATTTATGCATTTTCTTTTACGATTTCCAATCTTGATAGTAATAGGATAGTAGGACCTAAGGGGAAAATAGACGTGTTTTAATATGCTCATTTGTTTAGATGATAATTATACTAACAACATATATGGATTGGATTTATTTCTTAAATCGATCTTTAATACTGTCTCTTTTATATTTAATACCTAGACGCGACTGGCATAATTTTCAATTGTTTATCACATTTTAAGATGCCATAATTTTTCAGTTTACATGAAAAAGAGTCAGGACTGTGGTGCAATAAACATATAAAATTTATTCAAATAAATTTTTACATACAACTAAAACACCGTGGAGATGACATTGTGAAGTTCGTTTTTCATTGAATTTAGGTACTATGTTCAATTTTCTCCTTGTGTGCATTACATAATTTTTGCACCGGAGGCACCAAATAATTTTTCCTATTTTAGACATAGGACAGCGTCGCATCCCTTAAATTTATTTTTTGTTCTAGTTTATTCATTTAAATTTAGATTCTCTTTGTTAGAAACACTCGCATACAAATGGTGCATGTGCCTTTGGTCTAGGTTCCCGAAACATATTATATGCTGGTGATTGACGGACATATCTGGAAACTTTCAAAAATATTACTCCCTCCGTTTCATAATATTTGTCGCTTTGAAGAGTTTTTCTTGTGCCATATTATCTGTAACTTTAGATTTTCAATAAAGCATTAATTACTCTTTTTCCATTTTTACCCTTTATGTTCATAAATTTTCTCAAACATTAGTGGAGGATAATTAATTAAAAGGGTATCTTAGTCTTTTTCACTTTTTTCCTCTTAGAATTCAGTTATGTTCAATGATTTTCTTAATTTGTGTGCATACATGTGAAAAGACAGATATTTTGAAACGGAGGGAGTAATAAAATTCCAGTTAATTATTGGAAATCGCAAAAGAAATGAAGTTCCAATTTTGCCCTAATTAACGTGGTTATATAACCCCTTCCACTTCAAAATATTTGGGCGCGCTTTCTCTCTCCGGATTGTTCTCTCGCTTACTCACTCTGTGCGATTCTGCAACTTCGGTAACTTCAAATCAAGGTTTATCTTTTTTGACACATTGTTATGCTTAATCGAATTCTTATCTTTGCAACAATATAATTCTGATCTCCGATAGCATATATATGGAAATTTCTCTGACAACTTTGCGTATGTACAAACTTTGGTTGCGATTCAGGAATCGAATAATTTCACCCGATTTTCGAACATCACAAAATTTTGGTACAAAAATTTCCAGTAATTTATCAATTTCTTGACATATCTTTTGTGCAGTCTGATCTGCCGGTTTGATGTTGTGTTATATACTTCAGGTCTCTGATTGGGATTTTTTGTGAACGATCCAGTATAATATAATGTTGTGTACTCGGTTTCCTTTTCTCATTAAAGTTATATGATGATTTTGTGGAAAATGAGATGGTTGGATCTATTCCTTGAAGAAGATTAATATTACTTTTATGAATATTATTTTGTTCTGCAGTTAGACTGTGCAGTAGCTTCCGATGATCCTGTTAGTACCGAACTCTGTAATTTCCTAAGTTGATTGGACATTTACAATTTTGTAGAAATTCTCAAGATGAAGAAGGAAACGTGAATTTGAAAAATGAAAATTTAGTACAAAAAAGACGAGATGAGAAAAATAGAAATAGTGCCTTCACATATATTCTCGGAAAAGGTGTCTTATGGATTTTCCCTGAAATTAGTGTTATCTGAGCTTTAATTTCTTCAGCCTTTAAATGAACTTAACATTTTTAATCTGTGATTGATAGTTTGACTTTTTTTTGTCAAACTTTACTGAACTGTGCTCCTTTAACTAATCCCTTCCTCATACCATATGGTCCACAACAAGTCCTAGCTTAATCACCTTAACTGGATACTCGAAATTGAGTCCCTAGATTCCAAATATTCTGCTCTTGATCAATTAATAAAGGCCCTAGGCCACCGAGTTTGTGGAAGGTTAGAGTGAAACACAGGCTGAGGTTCGTGGTGAGTACTTACTATTTCCAGTGGCTGTTGGTACTTTCTCTTCTGTTTTATGCTCCCATATGTTCTATAATGCTGGGGAGTTGGTTTCTGAACTTGTCTATAGCCTCTTATATCTTCATTGGAGAGTGGCAAGCTCCAATGTGCTTTAAATCTCTGGTCCATTGCTAATGCATCATGCAAGACCAGCTGTGTTCTTTTTTAGCCTTTTGTACCTTCCTTATAGTTTAAAGGTGATATTGAAATTTGATATTTGTCCAATTTAAATAGTGTGTGGCATTGGACGTGTGAAATATTTGCACAACAGATCAGACTGGTTTACAGTTTTCAAGAGATATACCTGATTTCATTTAGCTGTCTTAAATTAAATGGTTTCAAATGGATATCTGCTACTCTTTCAAGCTATTAACCTTATGCATTTCCTGCTGTATTGCATTTTGCAAACTGAAAATGCATATGTGCTCTACTTGCAGAACCAAAACATCAGTACAAACTGAGATGGCGGAGTCTCAAAAGAAATCTTCTTCTACTGTCAATTCGACGGAGAAAAAATCTTTCTTAGGTATCTTCTTTGAATCTGTTACGGTGTAGAATAGTTTTTAAACTGGAATTTTTTCCAGTGAAAGTAGAAGGCACAAAATTCAGATTACTGGTATTGGATGTATTATTACTTTAATTTTAGAGTGGAATATATAAGCTAGAAAGCTTATAAAAGCTACTGTAGGTCTTGGATTACATGTGACTTGCATGGGAAAAAATTAAACTGAATCTGAATGTGAATGAAACAAAACCCCTTATGTTTAATGCCTTACGGTGGACTTCTGATATGTATTAATCCAGGGAAATTTTATATAAGCTTTAAATTTCTACTGCTGCAATCCTGCAACTATGTGCTTGCAATGATAAAATTGTAATCTCCATCAGATGTAAAACTCTTTATACTGTCACTTTGCTTCATTCAGATCTGGACATTGATAAGGACTTCCTTAGTTCTTGGAAGACGGTGTCAGTGGTAGAGGGGGAAATGGATTTTGACTTGATGCCAGTTTCAAAGGGCAAGAAGAAGTCATTTGATTTTGGCAAAATGTAAGATTATGAAATCCATCAGCTTACTTTTTGTTTAAGACATTGACTTGTGAGGTATTTGAAATTTTAAACTTCAATAATTTGTGTAGTATATATAAAATGGTTTTTGGTCGGGCCAAGTTGTCATGAATTCTGTTCTGATATTTTGCTACATCTCTTAAATTGTGCATTTCCTAAATATCTGATGAGTTTCTGTTCATGGTATATTTAACAGTAATTAACACTAACAGTTTTCATTAGTTGTAATTGCAGCTGAAGTAGTAATCAAAAATTTATTGGCTTCTCTGTTACAACTCATATTTAGGACTGCCCAATTTCAGGGATATGGATTTTAATCTGGATGGTGACTTTGGAAAGATATCATCTTTCAATATGGACATTCCAGGTCTAGATATCTCTTCTACACTTGAAAAGGATGGAAAGCCTAAGGAAAACTCAAAGAAATCATCCAGTAGAAATGATAAAGGAAAAGCTGATCAGTTTACCTTCGGATTTGACTTTGATGAGTGAGTGCTAAAACTGGAACTCCCTGAATTTTTTTTTTATCATTTATTTTTGCGATACTTCATCTGTCCAAGTTATTTTGTATTAGCAAACTTGTATTGATAGTATACTTTCCTTTCCCTCGATTTAGCTTCGAAAATTTCGGTTTTGAGCCAAGCCCAACAAAAGGTGGTTCAAAGGCTCAAACAGACAAAGATAACATTGAATTTTCTCCAAGTGGAAGTGGTTGTCAAGATATTGAAGTTTCTTCACACGTGAAACTTACTGGAGATATGACTCTTAAAGAAGATGGCCCCGAAAAGCCATCTTTACCTGGAACTCTGACTACTTTTGACATGAATTATCAAGGTGGTGGAAGTGCAGATCTTGAACCCATGATGAAAATCTCCCCTTCAAAGTTGGCAATGGATGATTCTGCTACTTCCAAATATTCAACTGTAACTGATGAATTTTCATCTGATAAAAAAGTGACCCATCCAGAGAAACCAATTATCTCCAGGGAACTACCAGCAATCTGTCAATCTGAACAATCACTTTTCCTAGAACCAGTGGATCGTGAAGCATGCACTGAGAATGTTGTAGTGCAGGATTTGTCCTCTGATTCTCTTGCTAACGATGAGCCAACTGGAGTTAATTCATTGGAGGCACTGGACAAAGTTGACAGTGTAGATAAAACTGCTACTGGCTCAGTTGAAGAACAAGATGATAATGTGATTACAATAGCTGGTTCCACCTGTGATTACAAACACACAATGTCCGGAAACTCTCAATTTTTTCAGGCTGTTGCAATATCAGAGAAGAATAACAGTGAGAATAGTCAACGTGGGATAGAAAATCATACGATGGAAGATGAAACAACTGATCTGGGTCAGGTTACTTCTTTTGTTGAAAATTCTTTCATCACTAGTGTTGTAACAGGGAAAATCTCTGACATATCAACCGAAAAGGAAAACCAGGAACCTGCTTCAAAGATCCTCGAGTTGACATCTGTCAGGTCAGATTACATGTGGCCTCTTTGTATTACTCTAGTTAAGTAATATCCTTGAACAGTTCTGATAACATGGAACTTTTTATGGGAATGTCTATCAGTTGTTGCTAATCATGCCAATGAACTCAATAAAAAATTTGCAAATGGTTTTTGATGTGTGATTGCTAAATCCTTGCAGTGAACCAGCTGCTGAGTTGTTGGTCGAGAAAGAAAAAGAGAACGGAAGAGAACCCTCTGTCAGCTGCCCAAGTTCCTTTATTCAGTCAGAGAAACCTCAATGTCATGTGTCGAAGTCATCATCGACCCAGACAAAACTTTCCTCATTAAGCAGTAAAAACAAGGACTTCACTCAACCTAGTGTAGTTGAAAAAAGAAGGTTTGCTATGCTAATAATTCAAAGCAAATCTATGAAATGTTCGGTCCCACATAATGTGGTCTTACGTGCTACAGGGAATGGGATAGTGTTCAAAGTGACAAAAAACTAGCTTCCTTTTCCTCGGAACATTCTAAAACACTATTGAAGAGAGAACTTCCCCAGACACGGAGTCAGGAAAGCTTCAAAGGTCCAGAACTTTGTGGGTAAGGCTCAATCCATACTACAAAAATAGGTTTATTTTACTTCTGGTTATCAACACAATTAGGAGCTTGGAAGCTAAAGATGGTATGGAGTTTATTTCAATTAATCTGACAAGAGTGTCCTGGTTAATATTGCGCAGGGAGGTGCGCAACCCTGATGGTGTACAAAATGCGAAAAAATCGAATGATTCTTCTACTACAAAAATTCTTGACATGGTTAAAGAAAAATCTCCTCTGAAGCAAAGAGAAACGAGTATGAAAGATCTTAATACACTGAGGTCTGGTATTCAACTTTGAAAATCAATCAATGACTTGCTAATTATTTTAAATTGAATAAGAAATATTGATCTCAACATGAATCATGTTCAAGTGGTCTTTCACTCTCAAGTTTTTTCCAAAACTGTATAGTAATTATAGTTTTCTTTCTCATGTAGCATTAACAGGGTCTTTTTGCATACGCCAGTTGTGTGCTACAGGAATATCATTTCATCCTTTTTATATCCACTGAACTTAATTTTCCATCGTATACATGGTCATATTAAGGTTATATGGATCTTGGAGTTAGATAATTTACCAACATGGCAGAATAGTATTGCTGAAATCTGAAGGAAAATGTATAAAACATATGAATCTAATGGGTTCTTCTCTCTGAAGCTCTGGTACTTCTGCGCCTAGTTTAAGTGTGGAGATCAAGAAAAGAACTGCACAAAGCAGCAAAAGTTCAATAACTTTAGCAGGTCCTCTAACCTCGAAAAAAAGTCCTGTAGGAGAGAAGCTTTCTGCAGTTGGAGGTAGGAAGACTGCCGATCTCTGTGAGTTGAAACTTTCTAGGTGAGTTCAAACGTTCAAGAGTCTTGCTATGGTTTCTTTGGAAAATTTGACTTTCCAATGTTGAACTTTCAGTTTAAGCCTTGATTCAATGAAGTTTCCAAGTCAGAAAGACATGAAATCAGTAGGAAACATTGGCCAGACCAGGGCTGTAAAGACACCATTAGATGTGGCCCATTTTGCTGACTCGAAAAAGAAAACACCTTCCGCTATATCTACCAAACGAAAGACACTAGAGGTAATTCCTTATTTCTTAACAAAATATTCATTTTTGCCTGTGGACTTGAGATCATTAACTACAACATCATTGCTGCATTAAGTATCATTTAGGATATATGACTCTATCAGCACAAAAAGATGAATACAACGTGGGAAATTCTGATGATTAGGTAATCTGCCACAGGGATTTAATGCAGATATAGCTGTCTTAAATCCGTCTAAGCGTGTCTCCCTCTCACCAATTCAAAACAGGTTAATGTTATTCCATTCTCTATGATAATCTGTCATTCTGTTGTATGTTACTTTCTAGACTGTATTTATGGGCATGATTATTTGTGAAATCTGCAGAAAATTTGGGGAAACATCAATGACCTTTTCTGACAAGAAGGTGATTTAGTGAGAAATTATGTGTTAATTAGTAAATGTGGCTTTTTACCAAACAGGGATCAACAAAAGCTTCTGCTGGATAAATTTATTTAATTTCACATGGTTTTCCTATTAATAGGCATCCAACCACAATAATGTGGAAGATGATTGCACCAGAAGTACCCTATACAGTCGCCAACTCACTACATCTGATATTCCACGAAAGACAAACATTGAAGGACTGGAGATGTCATTTTCGATCGAAGATGATAGCCACATGAAACAGGCTGAAGCTTATAGCAAAAAACTTGATGATGTAAGAATGATTCACCTTTAGTATTGTACTTTTCTTCAAAAATTAAGTTGTTAACGTTTCAAACCTAGTTCGATTTTATCCTATGATCATACATGTCCATCTAACCTAAAAGTTCCTGTACCTTGACCTCTAAAACCACATCCATATATTCCAGTTATGACATATATATTAACTAGAAGAGATATTTTCCTATTGCAAATAGATTTACAGAAACGGAATGATGACAAGTAATTTTAATTTGCAGATACATAACATGTTGAGAAAGAAACATGAAGAGGCGAAAGAGTTATTGGTTCGAGCTTCTGTGAACAGCAATAAGCTGCTGATGCTCAAACTCCCCCTTCTCCAACTCGAAGAGAAGATATCCTTTGAGATCTCTGCTTTATAAATTTTAGGGTCAAATTGTAATACATAGAGTGAGTTTTAAACAAGTAAACATTGCCTGACCTTGACCATGGAAAACATTCTCGCAACTCAGAATTCTTTCGCCAGATTATCGGTGAACAGCAGTTCTATCAGCTAGAGCATGTATTGCCATATGAAGGTAGCACCTCTCCCTCTCTCTTAAATATGGGAAAATTGCGCTTTTTAATGCCATTGGATTGGACCATAAACACTTTTGGTCCCGTGCTTTATAAAATTACATGTTTGGTCCCAAATTTTAAAATTATTTTGTTTGGTCCCAAGTTTTTAAAATGTTTTGCACTTTTGGTCCCAAAGTTCATAATTTTTTGCATTTTGGTCCCAATCTTTTCAAATGTTATGCACTTTTGGTAGCTTCACCTCCTTTCGTTCAAATTGGGGTCAAAAGTGCAAAACTGAAACAGTCCTTTTGGACCAAAAGTGTTAAATAGAGAGTATATATGAGACTAAAAATGCAATATCAAGAAATTGCGGCCGAGAGCAATGTTGTAAAGTTTGGGACCAAAAGTGCAAAATATTTTTAAAAATTAGGACCATAAGTGCAATTTTTAAATTTTGGAACCAGAACTGAGGGTTCTGACCTAATAAAAATGCAATTTTGCCCATATATACATGTGCTTACACACGCATACATGCAAATGTTTACAAATCCGAAAATGTGGAGTATTATGTTCTATTGATCTCAATTTACATATTGGCTCATTATATGATTTTTGCTCTCTCAACTCTCTTTCAAGTTTCAAGAATTTGAGCATGCTGGGATGTTAATGGTCAAAGACATTATTATACTGTGTTGTAACCTTGTTTCTTTGCCTGTAATTAGATGGATTCCTCAAGATTTAGTCTTTAGCATGCATTGGTCTAACGTCAAGCCTACTAATACTTTGTCCAAATAATAATGTCATTTGACAGGTACATGGAACAGAATAAGCAAAAATGGATATATATCAACATGTTTTCACTTGGAAGATATAAATAAGTCATCTTTAGATGCTTGTCTCATACTATGTTAGTTTCTGTCAACTTTCTTTTAGCTACTAGTTGACATTGTATATAGTTGATTCAGTTAATACTGTGGTGAAAGAACAAATATGGTTGAGAAAATATGATGCTTTTTTTAACCCCTGAATTTCTACTATTGGTGGTTTATAGGCTATACATGCATGTGCAAATGTACCAGCAATGTTCTGCAGGCCATTGTGATAGTATTTTGATATTATGAAAAGGTGAAGGAACGGTCCATACGGATTGGTGTTGAGTTTGCAAAATTGGATAAACACTAAACCGCTAAACTGGATAAAGATTCTAATTCAAATTCCAACTCATCTATTATTTATTTCTCCAATATTTTACTATTTCATATTCATTGAAACCATTATCCCTTTCGAGTTTTAAAGCCGAAAACTCAAAAACCACCTTTTGAAAGCAAATCGAGCCGAAACATAGCCAAACTATAATAAGCCGAAATTCCCCCCCCCCCCCCCCCCCCCCCAAATGGGCAGAACTAGGTGATTTTTATGCACCTAATGTTGTATCGATGCTTTGATAAAAGAATGACAAAAAATAAGTCAATACCAAGTAATATAATTTTTCAACAAACGTATAAACATAAATATCTTTGAAAAAGACATTATCATTTCAATTAGCATTTCTTTGATTGGAGATCGTCTATAACCATCTATACTCGAGAATTAGCTAATTAAACACATTTAACTAAATTTTCTATGTTGATTCAATCAAATATTTTAACTTTAATATAAATGTATATTGACTCCCAATAAAACTTCTAAAATTTAAATTTATATTTTACATTACCATTATACTCCCTCTGTTCCATAATAATTGTCGTTTTAGAGATTTTTTTTGTTTCAAATTATATGTCGTTCTATGATTCCAATGCAATATTAACTATCCATTTTCAATTTTGCCCTTATTTATTACACTTGAAAATTTTATCTTATCACATCCTTTCTATTTATTAAGTGTTTTTAGGTATATTGTTTTAATTTTTTCTAAAAATTCATCTTATTTATTAGATTCCTTAATATCCATGCGAACCTCCAAAACGATAATTATTTTGGTACGGAGGTAGTATTAAGGAACCTTAAAGCACTAGCTCTCCGTTAGCAGAACCCAAAATTTGTTGTAATATATTTTATATCTCCTTTGTAAAAAAACCAAACTCTAATTTAATTTAATTTGGCTCCACGTTGCTTAAAATTGTTTAACACCTTATCAATACTAAAGAGTTCTGTCACTATTCTATAAGGTTTTTTTCAAAAAAAATTTATGTTAATTAATAATTGAAATTGTTTGGGAGAGTATGTTGAGAGAGACGAAGAGTAGTAGAGGCTTTTTTTGGTAAAGTTAGGTTAGATGTAAGATGTGTAAGACTTTATGTCAATTATTTAAGGAAATATTTAGTAAAATTAAAATTTCCTCCTGAATTATTTAATTAGAATTGTAATTAATATTTAAAATTAATAATTTCTTTTAAACATTTTATTTTAATTTATTTTATTGTAATAAAATTTTTAATCATTTAATTACAATATTGGTGGTGGCTATATATTTTTAAAAATAGCGAATTAGTTGAAAATATAATTAAACATTTATACACTTATATTGAATTATCAACTCTCTTTAATTTTAATATTATATTATTAAAATAGTTATTAATATTATTAATATTAATATTATATTAAAATTAAAATAACATTATTATTGTAATGGTGAGAGTGAGGAATAAATAAAATTGGAATTAATTAGGGCTCGGAGCCTGCCATTGGAGACGACCAGGCAGGGCTAGGGACAGGGGCAGCCCCAGGGCTCCGGAGCCCTGGCCCTGCCCCTACCATTGGAGATGGCCTTATGTGAGATTAGTTGTGCAAGAAATGAGTTATTTTATATTAAATCAAAGTAGAGTTTGTATATGTTGTTTGTTTGACTTTTGAGAAAATTGAGAGATGATAAATTTATTTCAGAAATTAGAAAACATGTTTATTTCGCTTTTTCCAAACACGAAATAATTTTCAGAAATGCCAAACAAACATTCTATAATTATCAAGAAATAAAAAAGGGCAAAATCAACTTTTTCCCCTATCCTTGGAAGGTTTTTCTATTTTACCCAGTGGCGAATGTATGTAGAGGGTTGAGGGGGCCCTGGCCCCCCCAAGACTTGTTAACATTGATCATATCCCACTAATTAGTTGAATATGATGCCCTAGCAATTTGACTGTCAGAATAATACTCCCTCCGGTTCATATTAGTTGGCACATTTGTTAAATTTTTATGTTTCATATTAGTTGGCACATTTGGGTTTCCAAAGCAATTTTTTCCAATTTTGCCCTCTCTTACATCTAGGTTGGGAAGCTCAAGAGTCATTAGAAAGGGTATCTTTGACATTTTACCATGTAAAAGTGATTAATCATGAGGTTTCTTAATTTGTGTGAAAAGTAACAATATGCCAATTAATATGAACCGGAGGGAGTATATACCAGCTCAAGTAGTGTTCTTCTTTTGATTACCATCCCAGTTACTAAGCTAGCTAAGTTACTGTCGTCAACCAGTTGCTTATTATCATTCAAGCTAGAAAACGAATTTAATATATATATGATTATATTTAATGTCCGTGTAATAATACATATATATACTAGATTTTTTTTTTAACTAATTATATAATAGGTGAATAATTATTGATTGAAGATATAATTATGAGAAAATCGATTACAATGGATGGATTTTTCAAAAGAAAGAAACGATGAATTTTTTTAGTTATCATATTAAAGGACATGTACAATTTAAATAATTATATTATTTATTTACTTTTACAACTTGTTCAATACAGGTTTTATTAATAATTCAGCTTAGTTTTATTGTTTTCATGTGCTTGTGCAAATAATTAATCTGAATTTTCATCAAAAAAAAAGTTCGGTCTCCTCGACTTCCGAATTCTGGATCCGCTCCTGATTTTACCCCCTAATCTTTCTGAGTCCCCTCTTAACCCCCTCAACTATGAAAAATATCTCTGACAGCCACCTTAAGATGCAAAAAACAAGGATCTAACAGAATATTCCGTCAAACTTTAATGACGTGACTTTGGACGATTTTCTATTTTTCCATCAAACCTTTGAATATTTTCGCACTTTGCCACCCCACGTCCCCATCTTTTAACGTTTTTGCACTTTGCCACCCCAATCTTTGAATGTCTAACTTACCCTTGAATCCTTGACTAAAGCCACACGAAGTTTGAAAAATTGAATAATTTCGCAAATTCCGCCAACGAAATGTCTAAAAGTAGTGATTTAAAGTACTTTTAATAGGTTAGGGGCAAAGTGAAAAAAGCTAGGTACAAAATGAGATTTTCCCAAATAAACATTAAGAATACACAAAATATATACTATATCTAATAAAAGAAGAAATAGTCATCGGCTGGGCTTCGAACTCTAACGAATAAGTAGGTGGTAAATGCTATAAATATTTCTGCCCACAATAGTTCCGGACCTTGTCGACGTCCGGAAAACCCTAAATCGCAAATCATCATCACTCCTCTTTCTCTTTTCTCCCCCAAATATGGCTAAAAATCGTGTCCCGGAGAAGCACGTAGAAACTGAATCGGAAGAAGATGATAGCTCATCTGCAGAATTCGAGTCCGAATCCGAACCCGAACAAGAACAAATCCAATCTACCCAAAAACCCAATTCTTCAACTCACAAAAACCACCAACCGCAGCTTTCCTCTTCCTCAGACGAGGAAGAATCCGATTCAGATTCGGACGCGGAGCTTCATGTCAAGCCCTTAGCATCCAAGTCCTCTGACGACGCAAAAAAGCCACGGTCCAAGCCCAGTGATTCCGAGCCCGCCACTCCGTCTAAATCAACTGTCAAACGCCCCGCGGAAGAGAATGTAGTGGATGCTAAGGATTCCAAGAGGTCCAAGAAAAAGCCCATACCCGAAAAGGAGCCGGGTTCTGCAGCTCTTGATAGCTCCAAAAGAGTTCCTTTTCAGAGGGTGTGGAGTGAGGATGACGAGATTGTTATTCTAAAAGGGATGCTCGAATTCGCTGAGAAGAAGAAATTGAACCCTGTTGCCGATTTAGATGCTTTTCTTGAGTTCATTAAGAAAAATTTGCATGTTGACGTGAATAATAAACAGTTGCAGGACAAGATTAGGAGGCTTAAGAAAAAGTATGCGAAGAATAAGGGCAAAGGTAGGAACTTGTCTAAGCCACACGAGAAGGAAGGTTATGAGTTGTCGGAACTGATATGGGGGAATGACAAAGGGATAGAAGTAGCCGTAAAAGCGAATGGGAGTGTTGCTGCCAGGAAGGCTCCGAGTAAGACGACTTCTAATGGTGTTGAGAATGAGAAGGGTGGTGATGATTTGATGAGTGTGGATGTTGCAAATGGTGATGCTGCGGAGAAGGTGTTGGCACCTTTGAAAACGTGTTCTTATGGTTTGAATGTGGATGAAAGGATTTTGAGGATTGGGGCCGAGTTATTTGAAGGTGTGAATGGGATTGAGGAGGGTGCTAAAGAATGGAAGAAGCTGATGCTGGAAGAGTTGGAGATTCATATTGAGCATATAGATGTGATGCGTGCTCGTGCAAAGCTTGTCTTGGATGTCTTAAAGTCTCGAAATCACTGAGTTGCACAGGTGCATTGCCTTGCTTTGTTATTACACCAATGCTCCAAAGTGAGAAGTTATGGTAGATTTTGTCTATGTTTATGCTTATGATTATAGAATATATTTGGTAGCTAATTATGGATTCCTAGTTTTATGTTTATTAGTCTACTTTCAGACTTCATCTTTTGTTCTGTAAAATGAACTCCTTAGATGTTTACCTTTATGGCTAGTATGTTTTTGCCTATATGCTTTCTTTATGTTGCTCATCACTTATGCTTATTCATTCTTAATCCTAGTAAATCATCCTAGTCATTTAACTATTGTCCGGTAATCATTTAACTTTGGTATGTTTTTGTCATAAAACTTTGTTTCTCTTGGCTCTGCGTGTATGGCTTAAGTTGCAGACATGAATGATTTAATCTGTGTGAGAGCAATTAGGATATTGAGGATGTAAAAATGGGACTAAATCTTTGAAGATCACCTCCCGCAGCAAAATTAGTTAATCATTTTCTCAGCTTGTGACCTATTTGGTGTATCCAAAATACTTTATTTTTATAAATATAGTGCTTTTATTCACCTTTGAATCTGGGCTTCATACACAAAATTTACAAGGTTTGCTACTGGCTATCAAGGGATGACATCATTGTATACTTTCATTTCTCATTCCATTCACAAAACCAAATTAATATGAAACTCTTTACCAAGAAAATACACATCCAGCTCACCATAAAACCATGAGATCTATCTCTAAATTGCTCGAGGCATCACCAGAAACGTAGTTTTTCTTCAAGTGCTTGAAGCTTCATTATTAGGTTAAAAGTTTCTACTTGCTTGTTACTATTTGTTGGATATCATGCTCTATTTGAAACTATAACAATCTTTCCAAGTTCTTGCATCTGTATAAAAGCAAAATAAAGATAAATGAGTGATGAATAGCTTTAAGATGGCCTCGTGCTAAATTTTCTACTTGTTTGTGCAGCCTCTCTTCATTGGAAAGTCATGATATAGCAATAAATGTTCAGTTTGAAATTGAGGAATACACTTATAATAAGATAAGAAAGCATGCTTAGTAACTATTAAGGGAAGAAATGTAAGTAGGATCTAAAATTCAATCATTTATTAGCTATTGAGTTTGAGTTCTACTTAATAATAATAAAATGACAAGTATCTTTATGCTGTCAAAAGCTCAACATTTTGGCTAGCTCCATATTTCTACAACTTCTTGCATTTTTCTTTTTAATCAAATATGTAAAATTGTATTTTTCTCTTTCAAAAAGTCTCAAGTTTAAAACACCTAAACAAGAATACGTCTAAATCAGAAATTAGCTCTTTCATTTCTATTTCGGGATTGTCTATACTGACTCTCGGTTGTTAAGGGTCATGAACGACTCTTATCAAATATTGACACGTATTCTTGTTCGACGCCCAACTCGGCTGTTGTATGAACCCAACTTAACGAGTATAATACCAAAATGCCCTTTACTGAAAATGTTAAAATAAAATCCTAGAAAGCTTAATTAATTAGGATAATACCAAAATGCCCTTTACTGAAAATGTTAAGAAATAAAATCCTACAAATATGAACTATCATTCTATTCCTTCTCGTTCTCCCAGCTTAAGAAGAAATTTGTTTTCCCCCGTTTTGATTTCATTTTCTTCTTGTCATCTCTTCTCTGCATTACGATTCATTCATTCTTGTCCAATTTCAGAGAACGTTGTTTGGCTTGATTTCTTGTTGTTCCAGTTGGGGGAAATATTTGAGGGATTTGGAATTATTGAAGATTTCGAATTTGTCATCAAATCCAACCGTATTAAATATATTTTCAAATGGCTGCAGTTATTTTGATTTCAGTTATTGTAAATTCTGTTCCGATAATTATTTTTTGAAGTTTGTGAATTTATTGTTAACCGTGACGTTATAAATTTAAAAATCTTATACACATTTTAGTTAGGTTTTGAATTTGACCGAAATTGGAAGTATATTTTTTTCGGTTATTGCACAGTTTATGCAAAAACAATGAATTTTGAATCGACACTTGAAGCTTTTTTTTAATATCAATGTATTAGGTGAATGTTGCAAACATGTGAATGAAACAAATAATACAAATAGGGTTGAGCACGGTTCGGGAAATTGCGTGAATCGAATCGGACCGAATGGTTCTGTACAGATCGATTATTGAACCGAAAATTCGGTCCGGTAATCGGTCATCGAATTTCCAAGATTGAACCGGCTAGGAACCGATAATTCGGTGCGGTTTGGACCGTTTCGGACCGAATGCTCTTCCGAATAAGGATCGAACCCTGGAAAATTTGATTGTTTGTTTGTTTGTTTTTTTGGACCGAACTGGAAAATTTGATTGTTTGTTTGGACCGAACGGGACCGAATTGGATTGAACCAGATCAAACCGTTAAATTTTATGGTAAAAAATTATAATTCGGGAAATCGTAGACCGAACCATTCGGTTTTTTTACCGAACCAGACCGAAAATTTCAGTCCGGTAAACGATCCATGGATTTTCAGAATCAAATCGGCCAGGAACCGAAATTCGGTCCGGTTCGGTCCGAATGCTCACCCCTAAATACAAATGCGCATTGCGAAGACGAATTACCTACCTCATCTGATTATGCTAATCCATGTAAGAAAGAGGAGTTGATTAGTCAGCTAGTTTTTGACAGTGTTGAGGATACTGAAAAATTCTACATTGTTTATGACAAAGTAGAAGGCTTTAATTTTTGGAGAAGAAGTGTTCAAAAGAATTGTTTAACCGTACA
This sequence comes from Penstemon davidsonii, assembly GCA_034814905.1. Lineage (NCBI taxonomy): Eukaryota > Viridiplantae > Streptophyta > Magnoliopsida > Lamiales > Plantaginaceae > Penstemon > Penstemon davidsonii. The sequence continues at coordinate 28,579,644 of JAYDYQ010002533.1, read as the reverse complement.
AAATAGGGTGTGGGTTTGTACCCGAGAAGGTTTTCGTAAAAAAAGGAAGAAGGGCCTAATATGCTACGAGAAGCTAAACCATTGACTCGGTTTGGTAGCAAAGCTACTTTTCGAGTTACACGAGACTGGATTTCGGGCAAATAAATGGTTTCTAGATTTTTGAATAATCACAATCATGAGTTACATGTATACAAGAAGAGGTACGATATTACTCCTTTTCTAGTTTATGTACATAATATTTATAATAAGTGTTATGTAATTCAAGTAGTGTTTGTTGATATGTCCTTTACACAGTTACTTGTCGCCTCCAGACAAGGTTTTGCTTAATTTGATGACGAAGACTAGAATTAAGTCATCCCTTCTTATGCACTACTTGGATCAAATAGCTGGAGGTGTTGGAAAACTCAGCTTTAGAAAGAAGACTGCATACAATTGGTTGTACAAGCTAAGAGCGGAAAAGATCCGGGAAGGTGATATGAACACAGTGATTAATAAATTGAAAGAGGCGAACCGAAAGGATGATAGATTTTTTTACAAGTATTGTGTGGACGAAGAAGAAACACTTACTAGACTTTTTTGATGTTATGGTTCATCCAGAGCCGAGTACGAGGCTTTTTGAGATGTTTTGGTATTTGATAGCACTTACAAGACGAATATGTAATGTATCATCTCGTCATTTTTTCAGGGGTTAATAACCATGGATCCACTTGTATATTTGCTGCCTGTTTTTTATAAAATGAAACTATTGAAAGTTATCAATAGGTTTTGCAAAAATTTTTAGAGCCAATGGGATGTAAAATTTCTGAATCTATACCAACAGATCAATATGCAACTATGCGTTTTCTATTGTATCTGAATTTGTTGAAAGTCGACATAGGATATGCAATTGGCATTTATGTCGTACTGTCCGATATTAAGAATTCTTCATTTTGCAATGAATTGGAAGTGCTCAATAGAGGAGTTTGAGTTTAGCTGGACTAATATTGTGGAGAATCACAATTTATCCAATAACAAATGAGTATTTGACACCTACGAAATTAGGGAAAGGTGGACAAAAACATACTTTCGTGAGCAGTTTATGTGCATGATGACCACCACGCAGAGAGTTGAATCCGTAAATGTTTTAATCAAGTCGAGTGTTAAACACAAGATGACCATTATTGATTTTGTAGATCACTACGAAGGGACATTACAAAGGCTTAGGAGTGATTTCATAGAAATGCAAAAGAAGTCGGAGAACGATGATCGAGAAGTTAGAGAAAGTCCATTGAAGAGCTTGGAGAAGCATGCTAATAGCATATATAATTTGAAGATCTTCTACATGATATGTAAGGAGATTCGGGATGCACAAGGTGTTGTGGGAGAAAATAGGATCAAAGAAATGGTGGAAATGAGATATTCGTTTACCGCGAGAACAAGGAAACTGAGGTTTCAATCAACAAAGTCATAGTTGATGAGAGTATTTCAAAGTTCCAATGTGATTGCTTTAAGCTAGAGTCAGAGGGCATCCCATGCTGACACATTGTATTGACTTTGAAGTACTATGTTATTAAGAAGTTGTCTGACTCCATGGATGGTTAAAAGAGTCTGATACTGTATCAAGAAAAAAGTTCCCTGATTCTATCCCCGTTGCCAATAGTGAACAACAAAGATTTGGCAAATTGAATGCAAAATGTCTTGTATTGAGCGTTGTTTCCTCACAAACTGAACTTGGATATTCAAATTCACTCAAGCGTGTTAGGGAGGTAGTCGATACGGCAAATGACGAATTAATGATGCATTCTCAGTGTGGTAGTGTTCCTTCAGAAGACAATGTTAACAACGACACTGATTCTTGTGATAATGTTATACAACACCCACCAATTATGATGATGGAAAAAGTTTGCGATCTTGTCCGTAACAAGACAAGAGGAGCAACAAAAACAAGACAAAAATGTGGGATATATATGTCAATACACGTGATTACAATAAATTTTTTTTATTAATTTATTTCTTTCAAGTTTTATTGACCTATATTTCATATATACGAAGTGTTCCTGAGCATAAATCAACAACTTGTCAGTTAAAGAACCATCCCACTTGTGAAGGAGAAAAGAAGTATAATGGGCAGAATGCGAAGACTAGTTCAGTCCCTAAAGAGTAGACCAATGATGTAGGTGATTCAACTGATAATCCTGAAATTCCTTTCCACGAGAGTATCCAGCATGTGAGCCAAATCAACAATTTACAACATTTATCATATGGTTTATTATCACAGTTCCCAGTGATGCTGATAAAAAGGGGGAAGGATCAAGGACGATAAAAAATCATGAAGAAAGTCGATCAAAAAACAAACTAGAGATAGTAGAGAAATAAAAGAAGAAGAATGAAGAATTTGAAAGGAAAAGAAGAGAAGAAATCAGAAGAATTACCATATTTATTATCACAGTTCCCAGTGATGATGATAAAAAGGGGGAAGGATCAAGGACGATAAAAAATCATGAAGAAAGTCGATCAAAAAACAAACTAGAGATAGTAGAGAAATAAAAGAAGAAGAATGAAGAATTTGAAAGGAAAAGAAGAGAAGAAATCAGAAGAATTACCATATGAATGAACCATATGATATATATTGTAAATTGTTGATTTGGCTCCCATGCTGGATACTCTCGTGGAAAGGAATTTCAGGATTGTCAGTTGAACTACCTACATCATTGGTATGCTCTTTGGGGACTGAACTAATCTTCACATTCTGCCCATTATACTTCGTTTCTCCTTCACAAGTGGGATGATTCTTTAACTGACAAGTTGTTGATTTATACCCAGAAACACTTCGTATATATGAAATATAAGTCAATAAAACTTGAGAGAGATAAATTAATAACAAAATTTATTGTAATCACGTGTATTGACATATATATCCCACATTTTGTCTTGTTTTTGTTGCTCCTCTTGTCTTGTTACGGACATGATCACAATTTTTTTTCATCTTCGTAATTGGTGGGTCTTTTATGACATTATCACAAGAACCAGTGTCGTTGTTAACATTATTTTCTGAAGGAACACTATCACGCCGATAATGCATCATTAATTCGTCATTTGCCGTATCGACTACCTCCCTAACACGCTTGAGTGAATTTGAATATCCAAGTTCAGTTTGTGAGGAAACAACGCTCAATTCAAGACATTATGCATCGAATTTACCAAATCTTTGTTGTTCATTATTGGCAACGGGGATAGGATCAGATAACTTTTTTCTTAGTACAGTACCAGGCTCTTTTAACCATCTACGTTTTACCATGGTGTCAAGAAACTTCTTCATAGCATAGTACTTCAAAGTTGATATAATGTGTCGGCATGGGATGCCGTCCGACTCTAGCTTAAAGCAATCACATTGGAAATTTGAAATACTCTCACCAACTATGACTTTGTTGATTGAAACCCCAGTTTCCTTGTTCTCGCGGTAAATTGATATTTCATTTCCACCAGTTTCTTTAATAATATTTTCTCCCACAACACCTTGTTCGTCCCGAATCTCTTTACGGATCATGTAGAAGATCTTCAAAAGTATATATGCTAATAGCATGCTTCTCCAAGCTCTTTAATGGACTTTCTCTAACTTCACGATCATCGTTCTCCGACTTCTTTTCCATTTCTATGAAATCACTCCTAAGCTTTTGTAATGTCCGTTCGTAGTGATCTACAAAATGAATAATGGTCATCTTGTGTTCAACACTCAACTTGATTAAAACACTTACGAATTCATCTCTCTGCGTGGTTGTCATCATGCACATAAACTGCTCACGAAAGTATGATTATGTCCGTCTTTCCCTAAATTCGTAGGTGTCAAATACCCATTTATTATTGGATAAATTGTTATTCTCCCCAATATTAGCCCAACTAAACTCAAACTCCTCTATTGAACACTTCCAATCCATACATGAAAATTCATTACAAAATGAAGAATTCTTAATATTTTTACGGACATTACGACATAAATGCCAACTGCATATCCTATGTCGACTTTCAACAAATTCAGATACAATAGCAGAACGCATAGTTGCATATTGATCTGTTAGTATAGATTCAGGAATTTTACCTCCCATTGGCTCTAAATTTTTTTGCAAAACCTATTGATAACTTTCAATAGTTTCATTTTGTAAAAAACAGGCAGCAAATATACAAGTTGATCCATGGTTATTAATCCCTGAAAAAATTACGAGAGGATACAAATACCTATTCGTCTTGTAAGTGCTATTAAATACCTAAACATCTCCAAATGCCTCGTACTCAGCTCTGGATGAACCATAACAACAAAAAAGTCTAGTAAGTGTTTCTTCTTCGCCCACACAATACTTGTAAAAAAATCTATCATCCTTTTGTTTCGCCTCTTTCAATTTATTAATCACTGTGTTCATATCACCTTCCCCAATCCTTTCCGCTCTTAGCTTGTTCAACCAATTGTATGCAGTCTTCTTTCTAAAGCTGAGTTATTCCACACCTCCAACTATTTGATCCAAGTAGTGCATAACAAGGTATGACTTAATTCGAATCTTCGTCATCAAACTAAGCAAAACCTTGTCTGGAGGTGACAAGTAGATGTGTAAATGACATGTCAACAAACAATATTTGAATTACATAACACTTATCAAAAAAATTATGTACATAAATTAAAAAATGAAATATCGTACCTCTTCTTATATACATGTAACTCATGATTGTGATTATTCAAAAATCTAGAAACCATGTATTTGCCCGAAATTTAGTCTCGTGTAACTCGAAAATAGTTTTGCAACCAGACCGAGTCAATGGTTTAGCTTCTTGTAGCATATTACGCCTTTCTTCCTTTTTTTTCACGGAAACCTTCTTGGGTACAAACCCACACCCTATTTTTTACGGTTGGACCATTCTTTTGAACATTTTTTTCCTAACATAAAAGTTTCTATTTTGGCATAAGTAATGTAAAATTTTTAGAATCCTCAACACTGTCAAAAACTAGCTGACTAATCAACTTCTCTTTCTTACATGGTTTAACATAATCAGATGAGGTAGGTAATTCGTCTTCGCAATGCGCATATATATATTATTTGTTTCATTCACACGTTTGCAACATTCACCTAATACATTGACATAAAAAAGAAAGCTTCAAGTGTCGACTCAAAATTCATTGTTTTTGCATATACTGTGCAATAACCGAAAAAAATATACTTCCAATTTCGGTCAAATTCAAAACCTAACTAAAATGTGTATAAGAAGATTTTTAAATTTATAACTTCACATTTAACAATAAATTCACAAACTTCAAAAAAAAATTATCGGAACAGAATTTATGATAACTGAAATCAAAATACCTGCATCCATTTGAAAATATATTTAATACGGTTGGATTTGATGATAAATTCGAAATCTTCAGTAATTCCAAATCCCTCAAATATTTCCCCCAACTGGAACAACAAGGAATCAAGCCAAACAATGTTCTCTGAAATTGGACAAGAATGAATGAATCGTAATGCAGAGAAGAGAAGACAAGAAGAAATTGAAATCAAAATGCGGGAAAACAAATTTCTTCTTAAGCTGGGAGAACGAGAATGAGAGTTCATATTTGTAAGATTTTATTTCTTAACATTTTCAGTAAAGGGCATTTTGGTGTTATCCTAATTAATTAAGCTTTCTTGTATTTTATTTCAATATTTTCAGTAAAGGACATTTTTTATTGTACTCGTTAAGTTGGGTGCGTACAATAGCCGAGTTGGGCGTCGGACAGGGACACATGTCAATATCTAATAAGAGTTGTTCATGACTCTCAACAGCCGAGAGTCAGTACAGACAATCCCATGTTTGTTGGACAATGAGGTCTTTATTTGGTCTAAATCAGAAATATAAAAAAAAAAGGTTGTTAACTGGTCCCCTACGTTTTGCATAATGCGCAATATATATAGTTGAAACTTCAAACATGAGTTCTCAATTGTAAGATGGAAAAATATTAAGACAATAATTCAAAGGGACACAACAATCTTGTACATTCCAAGCCATTAATTTCCATAATTATGAATTTTTGGAAAGAGCCAGATTGGGTCACTCTTACGAGGAGATTAGATGGTACTAGGATTGTTTGTCAAAGTGGATGTTTTGATTCTCTTATCGTGAGACCAATTTCATAGCTCACAATCTTGTCCTTGGGACGTGAACTCGGAGTTTTTAGATCATTTTGTTTGTACTCCGTTTTCTTCAATTCATGTTAATGTTTGGTTTGATGGAGGCTCCCCCAATTTTTATTTTGTTGTACCGTTCTTGAATTATTTAATGAATAATTTAACCATAAAAAAAAAGACCAATCTTGTACACTAGGTCTAAAGTAAAATCAAATTACATGGAACAAATTTGAGAATTTTAAATTTTTAAGTTTTAAACCCCAATACTAGTTTAGAGGGAACAAAACAATTTGGAGAAGTTACAAAATTGATGTTGCACTAAGATGGAATGTATAAATATAATCTGTAATATCAACACTAAATATCTTAACAACTTCAGTACATACAACTCGAAAATAGGAAAGGTTGAGTTTATATAAATCCTTATTGCAACACATCTATCATCTAGAAATTTTAAATTATAGAATTTTATGAAGTCTATAAGAAGACTATAACTTCATCCAATATTTGTACTAAAACAATTAAAGCGATTGTGTCATATCAAGAAATTATTTTGTGAGGTATATATAACATGGTGTGCTAATTCAATTTCTTGACACTCCTATTGTATATAAATTCATTAAATTTCATTTACAAGAATGCTTTTTTTTTTTTTTTTTTGAAGTGATTTACTTAGTGATGTACTTAATTTTTTTTAAATGGCGCACAAATATATTTGCTTAGTCCAAAATATCTTACTTTTTTATTGTCCCAAAACAATATTTCTGATTTTTTTCTAATTACTCCATAAAGTAATGATTTGATATAATTAACCATTACTTTGACAAAAATATAAAATTATTAAAATTTTATTTTTTCAACTCTTACATAATACTCATTAATCAAAATAAAGGGGAACGAGATATATACAGGAATAGTTTATATCCATGTGGATAGTAATATTAAATTATTTCAATTTTTGCACTTTCCTCATATAATAAAAAATTGTATACGTTGTCAAAAAGTTGATAAATGAATATACTTTGTCCCCTGATCATCTTTTCGTTAAATATCAAAGGGTAGAAGCATTATTTAGGGGGTTTAGTCACTAAAAACTTTGTGTTATATATCCCATTAGGGAAAGGCTTAATTGCGTTCTGTATCCCATAAACAACTTTATTTGATGATATTAAGTTTCTTAACCATCAAAATATCTAAAATTTTGTAAAATATACTCTTCGATGGTGTTTTTCTTGGCAAATAGCATCCTACATCTATTTCTCACGCATCCTTCGATTTGAATATTTTGCAAACAAATTAAAGTTTAAGATCCACAATTATCAAAAAATGTTATTTAATGCTTTTAAACAAACAATCTCAATTTTACTGCCCTAATATATTCAAAAAATTAAAGTCTATAAAATTGTTCTTCGACATGTTAATAACCAATTATCTAAATTAATTTATTAATAATCTTGAAAATAAATTGTATTTCAATAAAAAAATAAATTTAGAAATTAATCAATTAATAAACATGTACCTGGAATTATAAAATAAAGTTATAAGTAATTATTTAAAATTTTGTATTAAATCGGATTAAAGTTGTAGTGTTGTACCATACTAAATGTACATATTATACTATTTGAAATAATGTACTGGTTACTAACAACTAAGCTTTGAATTTTCTGAAAAATTAAAAATTGAACCATATTGTATTCTTTTTGTATTGTTTTGGAGAAATTATGAACCACATCCCAATTTCTTGTTTTCGCACTTAGTGGGGGGGGGGGGGTGGGGGGGGGGGGGGGTGGGGGGGGGGGGGGGTGGGGGGGGGGGGGGGTGGGGGGGGGGGGGGGTGGGGGGGGGGGGGGGTGGGGGGGGGGGGGGGTGGGGGGGGGGGGGGGTGGGGGGGGGGGGGGGTGGGGGGGGGGGGGGGTGGGGGGGGGGGGGGGTGGGGGGGGGGGGGGGTGGGGGGGGGGGGGGGTGGGGGGGGGGGGGGGTGGGGGGGGGGGGGGGTGGGGGGGGGGGGGGGTGGGGGGGGGGGGGGGTGGGGGGGGGGGGGGGTGGGGGGGGGGGGGGGTGGGGGGGGGGGGGGGTGGGGGGGGGGGGGGGTGGGGGGGGGGGGGGGTGGGGGGGGGGGGGGGTGGGGGGGGGGGGGGGTGGGGGGGGGGGGGGGTGGGGGGGGGGGGGGGTGGGGGGGGGGGGGGGTGGGGGGGGGGGGGGGTGGGGGGGGGGGGGGGTGGGGGGGGGGGGGGGTGGGGGGGGGGGGGGGTGGGGGAAAAAACTTGGGACCAAACAAAATAATTTTAAAATTTGGGACCAAACATGTAATTTTATAAAGCACGGGACCAAAAGTGTTTATGGTCCAATCCAATGGCATTAAAAAGCGCAATTTTCCCATATTTAAGAGAGAGGGAGAGGTGCTACCTTCATATGGCAATACATGCTCTAGCTGAAAGAACTCCTGTTCACCGATAATCTGGCGAAAGAATTCTGAGTTGCGAGAATGTTTTCCATGGTCAAGGTCAGGCAATGTTTACTTGTTTAAAACTCACTCTATGTATTACAATTTGACCCTAAAATTTATAAAGCAGAAAGCTCAAAGGATATCTTCTCTTCGAGTTGGAGAAGGGGGAGTTTGAGCATCAGCAGCTTATTGCTGTTCACAGAAGCTCGAACCAATAACTCTTTCGCCTCTTCATGTTTCTTTCTCAACATGTTATGTATCTGCAAATTAAAATTACTTGTCATCATTCCGTTTCTGTAAATCTATTTGCAATAGGAAAATATCTCTTCTAGTTAATATATATGTCATAACTGGAATATATGGATGTGGTTTTAGAGGTCAAGGTACAGGAACTTTTAGGTTAGATGGACATGTATGATCATAGGATAAAATCGAACTAGGTTTGAAACGTTAACAACTTAATTTTTGAAGAAAAGTACAATACTAAAGGTGAATCATTCTTACATCATCAAGTTTTTTGCTATAAGCTTCAGCCTGTTTCATGTGGCTATCATCTTCGATCGAAAATGACATCTCCAGTCCTTCAATGTTTGTCTTTCGTGGAATATCAGATGTAGTGAGTTGGCGACTGTATAGGGTACTTCTGCGTGCAATCATCTTCCACATTATTGTGGGTTGGATGCCTATTAATAGGAAAACCATGTGAAATTAAATAAATTTATCCAGCAGAAGCTTTTGTTGATCCCTGTTTGGTAAAAAGCCACATTTACTAATTAACACATAATTTCTCACTAAATCACCTTCTTGTCAGAAAAGGTCATTGATGTTTCCCCAAATTTTCTGCAGATTTCACAAATAATCATGCCCATAAATACAGTCTAGAAAGTAACATACAACAGAATGACAGATTATCATAGAGAATGGGAATAACATTAACCTGTTTTGAATTGGTGAGAGGGAGACACGCTTAGACGGATTTAAGACAGCTATATCTGAATTAAATCCCTGTGGCAGATTACCTAATCATCAGAATTTCCCACGTTGTATTCATCTTTTTGTGCTGATAGAGTCATATATCCTAAATGATACTTAATGCAGCAATGATGTTGTAGTTAATGATCTCAAGTCCACAGGCAAAAATGAATATTTTGTTAAGAAATAAGGAATTACCTCTAGTGTCTTTCGTTTGGTAGATATAGCGGAAGGTGTTTTCTTTTTCGAGTCAGCAAAAATGGGCCACATCTAATGGTGTCTTTACAGCCCTGGTCTGGCCAATGTTTCCTACTGATTTCATGTCTTTCTGACTTGGAAACTTCATTGAATCAAGGCTTAAACTGAAAGTTCAACATTGGAAAGTCAAATTTTCCAAAGAAACCATAGCAAGACTCTTTAACTTTTTAACTCACCTAGAAAGTTTTCAACTCACAGAGATCGGCAGTCTTCCTACCTCCAACTGCAGAAAGCTTCTCTCCTACAGGACTTTTTTTTCGAGGTTAGAGGACCTGCTAAAGTTATTGAACTTTTGCTGCTTTGTGCAGTTCTTTTCTTGATCTCCACACTTAAACTAGGCGCAGAGAGTACCAGAGCTTCAGAGAGAAGAACCCATTAGATTCATATGTTTTATACATTTTCCTTCAGATTTCAGCAATACTATTCTGCCATGTTGGGTAAATTATCTAACTCCAAGATCCATATAACCTTAATATGACCATGTATACGATGGAAAATTAAGTTCAGTGGATATAAAAAAGGATGAAATGATATTCCTGTAGCACACAACTGGCGTATGCAAAAAGACCCTGTTAATGCTACATGAGAAAAGAAAACTATAATTACTATACAGTTTTGGAAAAAACTTGAGAGTGAAAGACCACTTGAACATGATTCATGTTGAGATCAATATTTCTTATTCAATTTAAAAATAATTAGCAAGTCATTGATTGATTTTCAAAGTTGAATACCAGACCTCAGTGTATTAAGATCTTTCATACTCGTTTCTCTTTGCTTCAGAGGAGATTTTTCTTTAACCATGTCAAGAATTTTTGTAGTAGAAGAATCATTCGATTTTTTCGCATTTTGTACACCATCAGGGTTGCGCACCTCCCTGCGCAATATTAACCAGGACACTCTTGTCAGATTAATTGAAATAAACTCCATACCATCTTTAGCTTCCAAGCTCCTAATTGTGTTGATAACCAGAAGTAAAATAAACCTATTTTTGTAGTATGGATTGAGCCTTACCCACAAAGTTCTGGACCTTTGAAGCTTTCCTGACTCCGTGTCTGGGGAAGTTCTCTCTTCAATAGTGTTTTAGAATGTTCCGAGGAAAAGGAAGCTAGTTTTTTGTCACTTTGAACACTATCCCATTCCCTGTAGCACGTAAGACCACATTATGTGGGGACCGAACATTTCATAGATTTGCTTTGAATTATTAGCATAGCAAACCTTCTTTTTTCAACTACACTAGGTGAGTGAAGTCCTTGTTTTTACTGCTTAATGAGGAAAGTTTTGTCTGGGTCGATGATGACTTCGACACATGACATTGAGGTTTCTCTGACTGAATAAAGGAACTTGGGCAGCTGACAGAGGGTTCTCTTCCGTTCTCTTTTTCTTTCTCGACCAACAACTCAGCAGCTGGTTCACTGCAAGGATATAGCAATCACACATCAAAAACCATTTGCAAATTTTTTATTGAGTTCATTGGCATGATTAGCAACAACTGATAGACATTCCCATAAAAAGTTCCATGTTATCAGAACTGTTCAAGGATATTACTTAACTAGAGTAATACAAAGAGGCCACATGTAATCTGACCTGACAGATGTCAACTCGAGGATCTTTGAAGCAGGTTCCTGGTTTTCCTTTTCGGTTGATATGTCAGAGATTTTCCCTGTTACAACACTAGTGATGAAAGAATTTTCAACAAAAGAAGTAACCTGACCCAGATCAGTTGTTTCATCTTCCATCGTATGATTTTCTATCCCACGTTGACTATTCTCACTGTTATTCTTCTCTGATATTGCAACAGCCTGAAAAAATTGAGAGTTTCCGGACATTGTGTGTTTGTAATCACAGGTGGAACCAGCTATTGTAATCACATTATCATCTTGTTCTTCAACTGAGCCAGTAGCAGTTTTATCTACACTGTCAACTTTGTCCAGTGCCTCCAATGAATTAACTCCAGTTGGCTCATCGTTAGCAAGAGAATCAGAGGACAAATCCTGCACTACAACATTCTCAGTGCATGCTTCACGATCCACTGGTTCTAGGAAAAGTGATTGTTCAGATTGACAGATTGCTGGTAGTTCCCTGGAGATAATTGGTTTCTCTGGATGGGTCACTTTTTTATCAGATGAAAATTCATCAGTTACAGTTGAATATTTGGAAGTAGCAGAATCATCCATTGCCAACTTTGAAGGGGAGATTTTCATCATGGGTTCAAGATCTGCACTTCCACCACCTTGATAATTCATGTCAAAAGTAGTCAGAGTTCCAGGTAAAGATGGCTTTTCGGGGCCATCTTCTTTAAGAGTCATATCTCCAGTAAGTTTCACGTGTGAAGAAACTTCAATATCTTGACAACCACTTCCACTTGGAGAAAATTCAATGTTATCTTTGTCTGTTTGAGCCTTTGAACCACCTTTTGTTGGGCTTGGCTCAAAACCGAAATTTTCGAAGCTAAATCGAGGGAAAGGAAAGTATACTATCAATACAAGTTTGCTAATACAAAATAACTTGGACAGATGAAGTATCGCAAAAATAAATGATAAAAAAAAAATTCAGGGAGTTCCAGTTTTAGCACTCACTCATCAAAGTCAAATCCGAAGGTAAACTGATCAGCTTTTCCTTTATCATTTCTACTGGATGATTTCTTTGAGTTTTCCTTAGGCTTTCCATCCTTTTCAAGTGTAGAAGAGATATCTAGACCTGGAATGTCCATATTGAAAGATGATATCTTTCCAAAGTCACCATCCAGATTAAAATCCATATCCCTGAAATTGGGCAGTCCTAAATATGAGTTGTAACAGAGAAGCCAATAAATTTTTGCTTACTACTTCAGCTGCAATTACAACTAATGAAAACTGTTAGTGTTAATTACTGTTAAATATACCATGAACAGAAACTCATCAGATATTTAGGAAATGCACAATTTAAGAGATGTAGCAAAATATCAGAACAGAATTCATGACAACTTGGGCCCGACCAAAAACCATTTTATATATACTACACAAATTATTGAAGTTTAAAATTTCAAATACCTCACAAGTCAATGTCTTAAACAAAAAGTAAGCTGATGGATTTCATAATCTTACATTTTGCCAAAATCAAATGACTTCTTCTTGCCCTTTGAAACTGGCATCAAGTCAAAATCCATTTCCCCCTCTGCCACTGACACCGTCTTCCAAGAACTAAGGAAGTCCTTATCAATGTCCAGATCTGAATGAAGCAAAGTGACAGTATAAAGAGTTTTACATCTGATGGAGATTACAATTTTATCATTGCAAGCACATAGTTGCAGGATTGCAGCAGTAGAAATTTAAAGCTTATATAAAATTTCCCTGGATTAATACATATCAGAAGTCCACCGTAAGGCATTAAACATAAGGGGTTTTGTTTCATTCACATTCAGATTCAGTTTAATTTTTTCCCATGCAAGTCACATGTAATCCAAGACCTACAGTAGCTTTTATAAGCTTTCTAGCTTATATATTCCACTCTAAAATTAAAGTAATAATACATCCAATACCAGTAATCTGAATTTGTGCCTTCTACTTTCACTGGAAAAAATTCCAGTTTAAAAACTATTCTACACCGTAACAGATTCAAAGAAGATACCTAAGAAAGATTTTTTCTCCGTCGAATTGACAGTAGAAGAAGATTTCTTTTGAGACTCCGCCATCTCAGTTTGTACTGATGTTTTGGTTCTGCAAGTAGAGCACATATGCATTTTCAGTTTGCAAAATGCAATACAGCAGGAAATGCATAAGGTTAATAGCTTGAAAGAGTAGCAGATATCCATTTGAAACCATTTAATTTAAGACAGCTAAATGAAATCAGGTATATCTCTTGAAAACTGTAAACCAGTCTGATCTGTTGTGCAAGTATTTCACACGTCCAATGCCACACACTATTTAAATTGGACAAATATCAAATTTCAATATCACCTTTAAACTATAAGGAAGGTACAAAAGGCTAAAAAAGAACACAGCTGGTCTTGCATGATGCATTAGCAATGGACCAGAGATTTAAAGCACATTGGAGCTTGCCACTCTCCAATGAAGATATAAGAGGCTATAGACAAGTTCAGAAACCAACTCCCCAGCATTATAGAACATATGGGAGCATAAAACAGAAGAGAAAGTACCAACAGCCACTGGAAATAGTAAGTACTCACCACGAACCTCAGCCTGTGTTTCACTCTAACCTTCCACAAACTCGGTGGCCTAGGGCCTTTATTAATTGATCAAGAGCAGAATATTTGGAATCTAGGGACTCAATTTCGAGTATCCAGTTAAGGTGATTAAGCTAGGACTTGTTGTGGACCATATGGTATGAGGAAGGGATTAGTTAAAGGAGCACAGTTCAGTAAAGTTTGACAAAAAAAAGTCAAACTATCAATCACAGATTAAAAATGTTAAGTTCATTTAAAGGCTGAAGAAATTAAAGCTCAGATAACACTAATTTCAGGGAAAATCCATAAGACACCTTTTCCGAGAATATATGTGAAGGCACTATTTCTATTTTTCTCATCTCGTCTTTTTTGTACTAAATTTTCATTTTTCAAATTCACGTTTCCTTCTTCATCTTGAGAATTTCTACAAAATTGTAAATGTCCAATCAACTTAGGAAATTACAGAGTTCGGTACTAACAGGATCATCGGAAGCTACTGCACAGTCTAACTGCAGAACAAAATAATATTCATAAAAGTAATATTAATCTTCTTCAAGGAATAGATCCAACCATCTCATTTTCCACAAAATCATCATATAACTTTAATGAGAAAAGGAAACCGAGTACACAACATTATATTATACTGGATCGTTCACAAAAAATCCCAATCAGAGACCTGAAGTATATAACACAACATCAAACCGGCAGATCAGACTGCACAAAAGATATGTCAAGAAATTGATAAATTACTGGAAATTTTTGTACCAAAATTTTGTGATGTTCGAAAATCGGGTGAAATTATTCGATTCCTGAATCGCAACCAAAGTTTGTACATACGCAAAGTTGTCAGAGAAATTTCCATATATATGCTATCGGAGATCAGAATTATATTGTTGCAAAGATAAGAATTCGATTAAGCATAACAATGTGTCAAAAAAGATAAACCTTGATTTGAAGTTACCGAAGTTGCAGAATCGCACAGAGTGAGTAAGCGAGAGAACAATCCGGAGAGAGAAAGCGCGCCCAAATATTTTGAAGTGGAAGGGGTTATATAACCACGTTAATTAGGGCAAAATTGGACTTCATTTCTTTTTCTATCAATACTGAAATCTCAGGTCGAAGTAGCGATTTCCAATAATTAACTGGAATTTTATTACTCCCTCCGTTTCAAAATATCTGTCTTTTCACATGTATGCACACAAATTAAGAAAATCATTGAATATAACTGAATTCTAAGAGGAAAAAAGTGAAAAAGACTAAGATACCCTTTTAATTAATTATCCTCCACTAATGTTTGAGAAAATTTATGAACATAAAGGGTAAAAATGGAAAAAGAGTAATTAATGCTTTATTGAAAATCTAAAGTGACAGATAATATGGCACTAGAAAAACTCTTCAAAGCGACAAATATTATGAAACGGAGGGAGTAATATTTTTGAAAGTTTCCAGATATGTCCGTCAATCACCAGCATATAATATGTTTCGGGAACCTAGACCAAAGGCACATGCACCATTTGTATGCGAGTGTTTCTAACAAAGAGAATCTAAATTTAAATGAATAAACTAGAACAAAAAATAAATTTAAGGGATGCGACGCTGTCCTATGTCTAAAATAGGAAAAATTATTTGGTGCCTCCGGTGCAAAAATTATGTAATGCACACAAGGAGAAAATTGAACATAGTACCTAAATTCAATGAAAAACGAACTTCACAATTTCATCTCCACGGTGTTTTAGTTGTATGTAAAAATTTATTTGAATAAATTTTATATGTTTATTGCACCACAGTCCTGACTCTTTTTCATGTAAACTGAAAAATTATGGCATCTTAAAATGTGATAAACAATTGAAAATTATGCCAGTCGCGTCTAGGTATTAAATATAAAAGAGACAGTATTAAAAATCGATTTAAGAAATAAATCCAATCCATATATGTTGTTAGTATAATTATCATCTAAACAAATGAGCATATTAAAACACGTCTATTTTCCCCTTAGGTCCTACTATCCTATTACTATCAAGATTGGAAATCGTAAAAGAAAATGCATAAATGAATAAAATTGCACAAGATAATACACTATAACATACCGTGTCCTTGTGAGATTGAGTCCCTAACATCTTTTCCCTTTCTTTTCACCTTCCTCCAATAGTAATTCTTACATTTTCTCTATGTTTCCTTTTCATTATTGTGGTTTATTTATCTACAAATAAAATAAAGGCTTTACTAGATAACAATATAGCATGATGTGATCCTTTCCACCTTTGGAGTCTTTGCTATTTTGTTAAAAACTAGAGGACTTCATAAAAAAAAGACACAAAAACTTGGACTCAAGTACCACATATTTTCTTTGTTGTAAAAAGTGATTCTGATAGTTTACGGTATTAAATTATCATAGATTCAAAATCGATTGAGAGAATAAATAAAAGTTACAACCAAAATTTCCTTCAGTGGTTCAGTTCTTTAGCTATTCATCACCTTCCTCCTTCACAGAATCAGTACTAACAATTGGAAGATTTCTTCTATATTGTTGCGACGTCAGCCTCCTCTCAAGCGGCGTTTTCCTCTTGCTCACAACAAACCTATTGACACCCTTCCGCATTGGCATAATCGAGGGGAAATCTTCATCCGGGATCTGGCTCAGCTCAGAAATATCTTTAATCTGAGCCACACGTTTGAACCACCTTTCAGCTTTGGCCTCTTCCGACATATCCAAAGGATCAGGTTCCTTCACAGCTGACCCCTCCAAGCTCTTTCCTGTCCAGCTAGTTCTAACATTCTCGTTTTCAGAAAGTCGTGATGAAGCTTGAGATGTATTCTCCTTTTCAGAATATTTGTTTGTCCAAGAATTACTGTTTATGGTACGGGAAGTAGTGGAGTTTTGAACAGGGCTTCTAGCCGGAGTTGCGGTAATCTCACCCGGGAATTGTGAATTTGTTGCACCCATTGGTTGGATATCGTTTTTGGGGCCAGTACTTGTATAAGACACTGTCGGCTCAGAAGATTTTGAATTTTCTATGGGTGAATTTGGGATAGTAGGCTGCTCTGTGTCTTTTTTAGCAAAGTAGCCAGGTGGGAATGGAACAAATGGAACAAAATTGGTATTGTTTGCTTCATCCATAGCTACTTGTCTTTTGTACTTTGGAGAAGTTAAAGAACGGTCTTTCTTCTTGCTAACTACAAACCGGTTTTCTCCTTTGCGCATTGGCATAATTTCAGGGAAGTCCTCATCGGAAACGGAACTTGGGAGATCTTTGACATCATGAAGTTCGGCCATTTTCTTAAACCAACTTTCTGATTTTTCAGATTGCTCATTCTCTTTATTCCCGACATTTGATGAGGCAGTTTCATGGACTTCTAAAGGTGTTTTCTTTCCGTAGTTCATCTCTGAAGTTTGATCTATCCTAGGAGAATCTTCTTTAGAAGCAGCATTATTGATATCATTGTCATTATGCAGTTGTGAAATTCTACTAAACCAATCTTGTGCCTTCTCTTTATTCTCAGCTAACTTACTATTTATGGTGACTTTGTCAGAGTAATCCATATTATACCCCGAACTTGATGTAGAGTTAACACTATTAAATAATGGTGCACCGGGTTTGCTGCAGTCACATCTCAAGCAAACCAAATTCTTCCCATAGTTAAAGAAATTGCATCTGCAATAGATATTGAAATGGACTTATATATTAATTAATAATCATACAAAGGTAGCTATCTTACAATAGAGCCTAATTAATAGTTGATCCAAGGTTAACAAATTAAAGGACATAATGTCATATGGTTTGATGGTATGGATTCAAACATGTGTAGAAACTCACTTCAGTTATGAGTGAAGGGGCCATAATTGAAACACTTGGATTATAAAGAGTTATAGTCGCTAATCCAAATTATGAAGTATCCTTCCCTTATCCCATCCTAGAGAAAGAGAATACGACATAGTACTAAGGATCTTGGCTTCCTCGGTTGCTTTCATGGATTCAGGTATGTGCTTTGCTTATTTTTAATCCTAATGTTAGTTAAAAACAGATCACTTAAGCATATCTAGAATTACATTAAAAAAAATGCTTACTGAGGACATTCCCATTCCCCGCCAGTTAGCTGCTTCTTTGGTCTGGATTCTTCACATTCGAGGCATTTCATGTTTTTGGCAAAGTTCATAAAGTCACACCTGCCCAATGCAAATTAATATGAGGCAAGAAATTGCAGAAGCGGCATATTTTACCGACAATTTTATAGAAATATAAATGTTTAAGCAAACAAATTCCCAAGAAATAACATACTTGGGGCATATCCAATCGCCTCTCTTCATCTCAATATTTGGTCCAAGAGGCCTGGAGGCTCCGCGTTTAGCCGATAATTGATGGTCCGAACCTGGCATGTAACCTGCTCGAGGTCCGTGGCTAACTGTAACGAGCTCATGCAACAGATTCCGAACAGAAGAGTCAACCACTTCCCTACTATAAAGCCCATTTCTTTCGGAAGAAACAGATGGATTGCTCGCATAGCTTAGTATATACTTCATTAGATCAACTGTGGTTGCCTTATCAAATTCTGATACCTAAAATTCATAAAAAATTGTGCATTGATAACAATGTGTGCAATTTCAAATTTCGATGACTTAAAGAGTAAATAAGAAAGAAGCAACATTTAACGTACAGTGCTTCCATCAGTTCCCAAAAATGCCCTCATCCTTCTTGCAGTGTCGAGCGCGCTCTTGAACAGAAATGGAGTTCCATTTGATACAACTGCTTCAATATCTCTCCTTGAAAGCAATCTGATTTGATAGTCAAATCAAAATTAACTAATGGATAAGGCCACAAATCAAACCAAACTAGTTGATAATCAACTCAATCTCGTTCAACAGAAGCTCGTTTGAGCTCAATTTGTTATGCATATCCAACAAACTTAGAACAACATTTTTCATAAGTTATATTTGAACTCGACTTGATAAGCTAAACATTGACAAATATATGTAAAATATCAAGCTATTCCCTCTAACTCGTTCGATAAGAGCTCGTTTAACCTATATTAATTAACAAAAACACAATTTCAAGCTTTATAAGAAAATTTAAACAGAACTTGAACATAAGTTATTCGACGCTAATCAGCTCCTGCTAAAGGAAGAAGTAGCTAAGAGAAATAAAAACAAAGATAATTTGCACAAACCCTAGAAGATCGGGTCGGGCGCGTGCCAAAGCTAAGGATGAGGCGGCGGCGCGTGTAAAATGATGAGGCAATTCTTCATACACTACGAACGCGTCTTCAGGAGGAATCCTGTGGTCCTCGGAGGAATTCGATAGAATATTGAGAAAATGGCTCCATTCCGGCCAGGGGTGGTGGTGGTGCTGAGAGGCGATGGAGTGGAGCGACTGTGTATTATTGTCGTTGTTGATAGGTTGTGAGTGGAAAGAGCTGATGAACTGAGGAGTATGGGGTTTGATTTTGAGGGGGCGGGGTGGAGCGGTGGAGATATGGCGGCGGAGGAAGCGGAGAGATGGGCGGAGTGGTGGGAAGGGGGTGGTGAGAAGGGTGATAAACCTGGTGGCGCCGCCCATAACGGCGGAGGGATGTTAGACTTGCAGGATATGTATGTGGTTAATATTTGTCGGGCGGTGGTGTGAGTTGTGAAGATTTTACATGGGTTTAAGTTTCCTTTTACTTTCGTTCATCTAAAAGATGGTCATTTATTTTCATACTCAATTTAGTCTTTAATTGTTTAGATTAACTTTTTCTATAGAACTTCAAGAAAATGAATTCTTTTACTTTATATACAAAAAAAAAAAAATTGTATAGTTTAGACTTTAGATAAATTTCTATATCGAAGTACATTCTTTTATACGACCAATAAATTGTTCCAATGTTTCTTTAGGGTATGTTTGTTTGGCATTTCCCAAAAAAAATTTGCGTAAAAATGTCAAACAAACATGTTTTCTCTTGTAAATATCATATATTAGTGGGTATTCCTATTGCTAATGTAATAGTTCAGGGACTTAGTTGTAATATATCCATTTATGGGCTTCCATCTTGTAAATGGGCTTTGTACCCTACTTGTAACTTGTTTGGATATAATAAGAGTTCTCCCCTCCCCAAGAAGGGAACCCTAATTATTCTACGTATTATATCTGTGTTCTTCTTTCTTTCTCTTTACAATTATTATATTGTTATCAATCTCTTTACCTCAATAACTAAACCAAAGAGCTATAATCAATTATTTACAACACGTTATCAGCACGAGTTTGCTCCATAACTCGATTTCAAGGTTATCACAACATATCACAAAACAAGAGAGAAAAGATGAAAACACTTTGAGATGTAGATTTTCGGATTTGCATGCAGCAGCTTCGGTTTTTCGATCATTACGGTCTTCTCCACCGTTGGATCGTTTTCAAATTTGAACCGAAACTTCATCACACCAGGATCTTAATTTGGACCGTTCAGATCGTCATTCCAGTATTTGTAAATGAAACGGCAGCCACCATAACTTTACGAAAAAAGTTAAAGGAAGTAGCCTTATCCTCTATCTGGTATGATCAAATTAACAAACAACTCCGTGGTGTCAATAATTCATATTCCTTGGTGTTACTAACAATTTTCAAGTAAGTCCGAATATTTTGAACCCTTATGAATTATATGTTTTAAATCTGAAAAATTTATGAATCTAAAGCATGCTCTAGGGTTTAAGTTTAATTATTGTTCATAAGAACTGAAGTTTTTTATCTATTCGGGTAAATTTGATGGGTTCTACTACTTAATTCGGTACTCTAATTATGTGATCTAAAAGTTTATCCTTACCTTTAGATTCATATTTTTGTGATTTGGAATACATGAATTGCGTGATTTAATCCATGTATTATTTAGCTTGAACCGATTCATGTAAATAAAAATTTTGGTTTGATTTATATACTGTTTGTGATCAAAATTTTGGATTCAACTTTTTCTTTATTAGCATGAATATTATGATAATTCAAGCATGAGAATTTCAACTAAATTCATAATTTATATGAAAATTCTTGTATGATATGATTTTTCGAATTTATGGAAATATGTTTATACGGAAGTCGTAATTTTCTGAGCATGTTATTCTTGTCCGATTGACCTGAAACTTTTATTAAAGTATGCTCGAGTGATATTGTAACTGCCTGAATATTTTCAGATTTGTTGGATATGTAATTTGTTCTGAAAATATTGTTTTCTATGAAAACTAATATGCGATTTCCCGCTTGAATATTTGGAATTATGTAAGTTGTTGTATATGCTTAGAATTGTCTTGAAAATGGATTTCCAACCATGTGCCTAGATTATTTTTTGGATAAGTAATTAATACGTTATTTGAGTTTCAAGCCTCTGTAAATTACTTGAATAATCTGAAAATTGGTTAAAAGAATATATAAGCATAATAAACATGTTCACTCTCAAATTTCTTTTTGGTTTCTTCATATTTTGTGTTTAATTGTTGAAGAACTTGATGTTGGTAATTATTTTCGTGTTTGAACCTCTCAATTTCAACAAAGAAACTGTCCAAATAGATTATTTTCTGAAAATTGTATGATTATATTATGTTTATATAATCCAGAGAGTTTCAAAATTATTTTTGGGCATGCTAGATAAATATGAAATTCGATGAAATAATTGTATTGCATGTCTATCTTGAATTGTTATGCTTTATGGTGATTACATGGATGAGAGCATATGTCTTTGGTATAAACTGAAACTCTGCAAATTAGAGTTGTGGTACTTTTAAAATTGGTATGGAATTTGGGAACTATGTTTGATTCTATGAAATTTCAGTCGATTATACTCTGAAATTATGTTATCGGTTCTGATGGAGATGATTGGATATGTATTATTGCTAATTCCTTGGAAGTTTGAAAATTTGATATTATGTGATGTCAGTTTATGATATTGAAATATGCATATAAGGCACTGCTCGATATTCACATGTCTTGGAATATATTTAGCAATTGTTTATCATTTCTTTTTAAACTAATTAGCCAATAATTATTCATGGAATTTATATGCGAGGAATGCATATAATATCTCATTTATTTATCATGTTTTATTTTTTGGGCATAAGTTTTCAAATAATAAGTTTATTGGCTTTGAATTTATGCTTTATCTTATGCATGTGGTAAAAGGTTATATATAATTGCATGATAAATGAATGTGAGTGAACCTGGGGTTCACGGATATTGGGACTGGAGTTTCCTCGGATTAAAATCACATAGTTCATTCTGAATAAAAAAAATGGAACCAAAAGGGGTTCTATTTACTTATGGAGGCTATAAGCCCGTAATATACATATACTATAATGGGTTCAATTATAATTACTTATGGAGGCTATAGGCCCGTAAAAGGGGTTCGATTAAACTAATTATGGAGGCTATATGCCTGTAAAAAATCGAGCATTGACAATTGTCGGGGACAATTTACTAACTAATACCCCAAAAGGTTGATGTAATGGTTCTGATCAAGAAACACTTGGATGAGATCATTGGGTTGGACTACTCATCAATTGAGGATCCCAGAAACTTTGGGATGTCCTGACTAGTCGCTTTGATCATCAAAAGACTATTCTTATTGCCAGAAGCGACGAATAGGTGGAATACTTTGATGTTTTGGATGGTCTAAGCCACATTTAGATTTGAACTATGTTTGGTTTATTTTGGACCATATTTTGGGTGGCTTTGTTTTAATATGATTATTATGGTATTTAGTGGTATTAGCTCGATTTACTTTTTCAAGTAAATGTTTAAATATTGAAATATATTTGGTTCCTAGGCATGACAAGTGGGGAATAATGTCTGGCAAATAGTGCAACTACGCACACTATCCTAAGGGATATACTATATTTTGTTAATATAATGCCTAGTAAGACCTATATGACAACAATATCTGGCACATATGGTTTGATAGATGGTTTTGAAAATGTCCACCTTATGTTGTCAAATAGCACGGTTTTAGCCATTAAAGAGGCTATGTATGCTCCACGTTCAAGGAGAACGTTGCTGAGTTTTAAAGATATTCAAGCTAATGGTTATCACATTGAAACCACCAAGGAAAAGGGAATCGAATATGTGCATTAGCTCTAATTAGTACGGCCAAAAGCGCACTTGGAAGAAATTAGAGGGACTATCGACTGAGTTATATATGACCACAATACGAGTGCCCGAGGCACACCTTGTCGATAGCTCGAAGCCAAGTGACTCGAGCATGTATTTTCTATGACATGACCGGTCAGGACAACCGGGTCAAAATGTGATGTGTTGTATTATTAATACTTCTATCGGGCATCCACTAACGAATAATAAGAATCAAGTACACAATGATAACTTGTGTGTACCATGTTCTATTGAAAAATTGGATCCTATGCCAGCTTATGCACAAACGAGTAAGGTTCCCTCGCTTTCTTAGAGCGCATCCAATGGGACATATGTGGACACATCACACCAACTTGTGGACATTTGTTTAGGTATTTTATGGTGATGGTTGATGGGTCGACCAAGTGGTCACATGTCGATTTAATGTCCACGAAAAACGATGCATATGCTAAACTCATGACTCAAATTATACGGTTGAGAGCACACTATTCGGATTATCCCATTAAGTCTATTAGACTGGATAATGCCGTGGAGTTTACATTGCGATCTTTCAATGACTATTGCATGTCCCTGGGTATTGATGTAGAACATTCGGTAGCACATGTTCATACCTAAAATGGCCTAGCGGAGGCACTTATTAAGAACTTACAGAGGATAGCTCGGATTTTGGTTATGAGCACCAAACTCCCAATCTCTGTATGGGGCTATGCAATATTGCATGCATCGATGTTAGTACGTTTGAGGTCCACTGCGACCCAACCTTATAATTGATGTTTGGGTATACATCAAATATTTCCCATATACGCACATTTGGGTGCGCAGTATGTGCCTATTGCTCCGCCACAACGGACCAAAATGAGACCTCAACGTCGATTGGGCATATACGGGGTTTGTATCGCCATCTAATATATGGTATTTGGAATCCTTGATAGGCGATCTCTTTACCGCACGATTTGCGGACTGTCACTTTGATGAGACTGTCTTCCTGCCGTTAGGGAGAGGAAATAATGTTCACACTAACGTTCAGGATGAACGGCGTGAAGTCGTGTGGAACGACCCCACTGTGTCTCATCATGATCCCCTTATAGCAATCAGAGAATATGAAGTACGTTGAATAATTGAACTTCGAAAAGTAGCCAATAACATGCCAGACTCATTCTCTGACTTGGCTAAAGTGACGAAATCTCATATACCAGCTGCAAATGTGCCTGCAAGGATAGATGTCCAAGAGGGACAAAATATGGGAAGGCCATCAATCCCAGCTAACCAGTCGTATCTCCCGGCCCATAAGAGGGGGAGACCAATAGGATCAAAGGATTTGCATCCCCGAAAGTGGGCGAATGCACAACAGTTGAATATGGTTAGCACTAGTAACAATGTGATCCCACCCGATCCATCTCATGAAATAGTTCCGGACTATGGATCCGTCTTGGAGACGACGTCGGGGGACGCCTCGACATCAGTATCCATCCCCGAAAATAGGGAAATCTCGGTTGGCTATTCATGCATGAATGAGGTGTGGCATCGGGATGAAATAATTATCAATGCGTGTTTGCTTACACAGTAGCTACTGAAATTATATTAAAGGATGATATTGAGCCTCGGTCGGTGGACAAGTGCAAACAAAGGGATGATTGGCTGAAATGGAAAAAAACAATCCAGGCAGAGTTTGATTCATTATCGAAAAGAGGAGTGTTTGGACAAATTTCTCCTACACCTCCCGGAGTTCTACCCGTGGGATACAAATGGGTATTTACGAGGAAAAGAAACGAGAAGAATGAGATTGTGAGGTACAAGGCTCGTCTCGTTGCACAAGAATTTTCTCAGAGACCTGGGATTGACTTTGAGGAGACATACTCTCCCGTGATGGACGTTATTACGTTCATATACTTAGTCAGTTTAGTAGTATCCGAGGAACTGACTATGCAGCTTATGGATGTGGTCACAGCGTATCTTTATGGGGATCTAGATACGGTTTTATATATGAAAGTCCCGAATGGACTTATGGTACCCAAGGCAAGTAGTTCTAGACCACGAACACGCTCTCTGTGAGGTTGAGACGTTCACTTTATGGCTTGAAACAAGCCGGGAGGATGTGGTATAATCGCCTAAGTGAGTACTTGCTCAAAAGGGGATATGTGAACAACGATATTTGTCCTTGCGTGTTCATTAAGAGGACACGTTCTGGGTTTGCTATTGTTACCGTTTATGTCGATGACATGAACTTGATCGGGACTCCTGAAGAGTTTAGGGAGACAGCCCAACTCCTGAAATCTGAATTTGAGATGAAGGATCTCGGGCGTACTAATTTCTGTCTCGGGCTTGAGATAGTACACCGTGTTGATGGGATTTTGGTCCATCAATCGAATTACATCCAGAAGATGTTAAGACGCTTTAATGAGGATAAAGCGAAGCGTTCAAGCACGTCAATGGTAGTCCGATCATTGGATAGGTCGAAGGATTCATTTCGTCCCGTGGAGGAGGGCGAGGAAGTGTTAGCACCTGAGGTGCCATACTTAAGTGCAATAGGCGCATTATTGTACTTAGCTCAATGTATTCGATCTGATATCGCGTTTGTGGTAAATCTGCTAGCTAGGTTTAGCTCAGCACCGACACGCCGCCATTGGAATGGTATAAAGGACATATTTCGATACCTTCGTGGTACGACGGACATGGATTTGTTCTATCCCTATGCGTCACTAAAGGACGCGAAGCTTGTGGGGTATGCCGATGCTGGTTATCTATCGGACCCGCATAAAGCTCGTTCCCAGACTGGGTATGTCTTTACGATTGGGAACATAGCTGTGTCTTGGAGGTCTACAAAACAGACTTTAGTTGCCACTTCGTCAAATCATGCCGAGATTTTAACGCTTCACGAGGCAGTGCGTGAATGCACATGGCTTAGGGCAGTGATTGGGCATGTTCGAGGTTCCTGTGAATTGGCTACCACAGAAGATCCTACGATTATATTTGAGGATAATGCGGCTTGCATCAAGCAGATGAAAACGGGTTTCATTAAGGGCGACAACACCAAGCACATAGCTCCGAAATTTTTCTTCAATCAGCAACAACAAGAGCTCAAGCAAATAGTGATCCAACATATTAGAATTCATGACAACTGCGCCGACTTATTTACTAAGTCATTACCGAAAGCCACTTTTGAGAAACATGTTAAAGATATTGGCTTGCGTAGGTTATCTGAGCTCGCTCCATTATAGGTTTAAGTGGAGTTTACTTGAGGGGGAGTACCATGTAGGTATTCCGTATCCAGAAGATACCCGGGTGCCCTGTTGTACTCTTTTTCCTTCGAGCGGGGTTTATTTTTTCCACAGGGTTTTTGTTACCCGCCAAGGTTTTAATGAGGCAACATTTGCTGGTTGAAAAGATTATGCGTTGTACTCTTTTTCCTAACCGAGGTTCTTTTTTCCCACTGGGTTTTTATTACTCGGACGGTTATAACGAGGCAACACGAAAAGCATAATTATGGATCAATAGGAATCCCCAAGGGGGAGTGTTGTAAATATCATATATTAGTGGGTATTCCTATTGCTAATGTAATAGTTCGGGGACTTAGTTGTAATATATCCATTTATGGGCTTCCATCTTGTAAATGGGCTTTGTACCCTACTTGTAACTTGTTTGGATATAATAAGAGTTCTCCCCTCCCCAAGAAGGGAACCCTAATTATTCTACGTATTATCTCTGTGTTCTTCTTTCTTTCTCTTTACAATTATTATATTGTTACCAATCTCTTTACCTCAATAACTAAACCAAAGAGCTATAATCAATTATTTACAACATTTTCTATTTTCTGAAATAAATTTTTCATCTCTCAATTTTCTCAAACTACTCTCTTAAAAGCCAAACAATCAACAATTTTCTTATCTCTAAACAAACTCTACTCTGATTTGACATAATGCCCAAACACCAAAGAAACAAGCCCAAAGATATTGAACAAAAGCATGTAGCAAATCTTTGTGACTTGAACAATTGTTAAATTGTGTATGTTGAATAATGCACTAATTTATTTCGTCTTTCAACTTTGGCATTACATACAAGTAAGTTATCTTATGGACCCTTACATCATTCTGTACTTCGTTAAAGCAAGTAACAAAACCATATAATATAAATGTACACGAATGATCAGACATTCACTTGGATGAATAAAAATTTCAGATGAAATTTACATTGTTCATACAATTACTAACACACGCGGCACATGTAAGAAAATACCGTAAAAATACATCTATACACAAACTATTCATTTATGATTTACCTATCCATCTATGACTGAAATTGTACTCTATATACTATTATGTTACAATAAGACAACAAATATAATAGGGAATTGCTGTGTTTCTGAGATCTGAAACACATAATAATAAATCTTCTTTATCTACAATTTCTACACAATCTGAGAGCTCAGATATACTTGGAGAAAATGGTTTATCAGCTACAATGGAGGGGTGTCGAATTATGGCTGAGAGTTCGAGCTCTCATAAATTTCATCAACATGAGCTGCAGGTACGTAAACTGCATTTCTCAACGAACTGTTTTTACGACCATAGGAAGCGTAAACGAGTATTCCTACCACCAACCATATTGATACACGTGTCCAAGTAGCAGCACTGCATACAAGAGTTTCCCGCGGAGGAGATTTATTATTTTATACAGTCAGTTGTTTTTCTTCAATAAAAAAAAGGATAGAGATTAAATAGCAGATGGGAAATCGAATGAATACTCACCCGAGGTTAATTAATAAGTAAACATTGATGAGGATGCAGGCAATAGGAAGCACCGGAACAAACGGGCATATGAAACCTAAAAGAGAATTAACATTAGCTCATAGAATGATACAGATAAATTTTTCCCTCGATTTTACAACTTAAAATTACCTCCCTGTGTTATTGTTAAAGGCAGTTTACCTCCCTGTCATAAATAAAAGGGCAAAATACCCCCCCGGGTTTTTGTAAAAGAAGCACCCTGCCTCCCTCTTGGTTTTTGCATTTTCATAGGGAGGTAAAGTGTTTATTAGGCAATATCACATGGTGGTAAAGTGCTATTTAGACAACATCATACCAAGGTAAAGTGCCCATTAGACAATATCCCAGTGGGGTACAGTGTCAGTTATATTTTGGAGTGTGTGTGCAACACCTCCATGAAGAGGGCGGTCAAACGGTTATTATTATATATCCCAAGGATGTAATAGGCCTATTTTCATATTACAGGGAGCTAAATTGCACATTAGACATATCACAAGGAGGTAACTTGCCAAAAGACCCCAACATAATTTGCAACGTTGATTTGGATGGTGTTGGAATTGAAGAGCTAGTTTCATTTAACAAAATAATAATTATTGTTTTCCTAAAGAAAACATACCTCCCGTGTGTCCAAAACTGTGCCTTGCGTCATCTTGGTCTATCAAGGTGAGTATTATGAGACCAGAGGAGAGAAGAACACCACCAAATCCGCAAAGCGTAAACCGAAGAGGGCTGGTATGAGTAAAGACATTTGTTTCAAAAAACTCGTTTGTATAAAAAAATGAAGTTGTACATTGTAATAAAAACGACATACTTATTGAGGTACAAACTTGAAGCAGCAGAAGTTAGAATAAGCACACCGATACACGTAATTATGATTGCCCAGCCAGCAATCTTCCTTCGATTCACTTCGTTTACGAGAGCTGCAACATATACAATAATCTGTAACCAAAAAATATAAGAAATATTGAATAATATAGCATTAGATAAACTTACAATTGCACTGTCCCGAGGCTTTTTCTAAAAGTGGATACTCGTTAGGCGATCCTTTGGTGACTAATAGTGGAGCATTTTCTTCTGGGGTTATACCATCGTTTTTTGTGTTTTCTACTTCTAAATCCCCAGGACTACTATTGCTAATATTGTATCTCAGTGAAACTGAATCTATTGCTTCCTGTAAAGATGACGGAAGTGGAACCTCATCCGGTGGAATGTATCTTAGTATCAAAACCGAGATTGCCACCATAGTAAATGCAAGAAGTGTGCCAACACTAACCTGCAAAAATAATTCAGCAATAAACACCTATATCTTTGATGAGAAAATCACACTTTACCCCCTAACTACTTTACATTTGCACTGGTCAGTTCCCTTGGCTTTTTCTTACATGATTGTTACGTATTCAATTATCATAGAGGGATGTGCCCACTGCCGACTGCTCAAAGCTTATAAATAACAACAGTTTAAAAAGTTGAGGGGGTAATGTGCAAATATTGCAAAACGGTAAGGCTTAACGGATTTAAACAAGAGGATTTCAAAAAATAAAAAA
The DNA here is from genome assembly GCA_034814905.1 of Penstemon davidsonii. NCBI lineage: Eukaryota > Viridiplantae > Streptophyta > Magnoliopsida > Lamiales > Plantaginaceae > Penstemon > Penstemon davidsonii. The sequence continues at coordinate 28,550,276 of JAYDYQ010002533.1, read as the reverse complement.
AATAATAAAGAACAGCAGCTGTTGGTTTACCATTCCTGACAATTGTTCCACATCCATGAAGAAAGCCAAGGTTCCGGCTAGTAAACCAGTCACTATGGTGCTCTTAACGGGAACTTGAGTACTTTTATTGACGTCTGAAAAAAACGATGGCAGCAATCCATCTCTAGCCATTGCCATTAGTATTCTTGGCTGAGATAAACAAAAAAGGAAAAATTTAAGCAAAAAATGAACTTTTTCAAGAATTGATGACCAGAATTGATCTCAAGTTTAATTAACACTTCAGATCATGTCAAACTTTAATTCCATGGTATGTGCACAAATTCCATCTAAGAGAAAAGAATATTTTAAACTAAACATTATTCACTATTTCTAACAAGAAAAACAAATTTTAATTATTACATGAGGCCATAAAAATTAACCTTTGCATGCAACAGCATGAAACATAGGCAGAGCCACATCTCTAGAAGATGACCACATAAAATTTAAAATTAATTAGACCTAAGTTAACTTATCTAATGCTAAAGATTAAGACAGCGGATTATTTTCTATGGTAATAAAATTGACATATAGAGAGTTTTCATAGGGAAGAATATTAGTTACCTGTGGAAGGATAGAACCCATCAATGTCGAACAAAGGGCAGTACAAGCTCCAACAGTTATTATATACCTACATTTAAATTAAATGAAAAAAGGAGCCGGGTATAAAAATGCAGTAAGCTCGGATAAGATCTCGACTGGATAACTTAGAGACAACTATTTAGTATTTACTTACGCTGCCCAATGAATTCCATGGCTAGTAAAGGCAGAGGAGACTGGAGTGTCTGGATCCATTGCATAATACGGTACTAAACCAACAATGATTGCTGAAACCAACATATATAAAGTGCAACATATCGACAGTGCAAAACCAATACCCATCGGCAAATCTCGTTGAGGATTTTTCACCTGCAGAAGAAATATCAGCAATGTCAAAATTTTACTGGACCGTCGTGTTTTTTGTCTCACATTTCGTGAATTGCACTTTTGGTCCTAATAAAGACTCTGCCCTTGTGGCCCATATTGCCTACTTTCCATCGAATTTGGAACCAAAAGTACAAAACTGAGACAGTCCTACGGAACCAAAAATGCAAAAGTGCAAAACTGAGAATATTCTATGGGACAAAAGGTGCAAATATTAAATGGAAAGGGGGGGCCATAGAACCAAAGTTAAAAATATTTTAAAGTATTGAAACCAAATTTGTAATGAGCGGGAGGGACCAAAAGTGTTAAGTGCCCAATCCAGTGGGAGTAAAAATACAATTTTGTGCAAACTGAAATTTTCTTTGTTATACTAACACGTACTTCTTCTGCTGTACTAGCAACTGAATCGAATCCTATATATGCAAAGAAAACAGTTGAAGCACCAGCAAGCATCCCATCAGCACCAAAAGGCAAATACCTAAAAGAAAATCAAATTTTAAATATTTAATCCAGAAGAAAATGATAAATCGAAAAAGATCAAGAAGAATGTGAAATGCAAATCACTAAGCAAGATGAAGTATCATTACCCAGATGAGAGTTTATAACCAGGCCACCCAGTCTTGAACCCCAAATATCCACCAGCTATAATGACAAAGATCATGGCACATAAATTTGCTACGGTGACAATTCCTTGAACAAATGTACTCTACAAAAAATCATGCTTTAAGATGTAAATTTCAGGAACCAAAAAAAACAAAAAACAAAAAAAGAATATCTCAATATTATTAAGAGACCTCCTTTATTCCCACACATAGAAGGCCAGTGACCACGAATACTAAGATAGCTGCACATGGATCAACAGTGACGCCAAGCCAAGGGATGGTATGGCGAGCTAGAAAAGATGGGAGACTATTTGGACCTCCAAAAAGCAAGGCCTAGTGAAGAAAAAACAATTCAAAATCAATATATAATCACCACCAGACATGTATAATCTAATGCTAAAGAAGAGAGGAAAGTACAAAAGGGCACGTGTAACTCGATAAGAATTAATCAACTATTACCCTTTTTGGTTGGACTTTGTCTTCCTTGAAAACAATGAGAAAAATCTTTGGAACTATTAATATAGCTAATTCGAGCTATACTCTGGAAAAGTGCTATCTATTTAGACCTTATTAATTAAATGGCAAAACAACATAGAGAATGAGTTTACCAGATTAGGGGATATGCCACGGGCAACTGCAGAACCCCCTATCGTATATTCCAATATCAATGCCCAACCAATCAACCAGGCAACACTGCAAAAATCAAGTGTGTTTGAGTTTAAATTGTTTATCAAATGAATCTGTCACATTGAAGAAAAAAAAGTCAAGTAGTCCTTTAGTGAAGTTGAAACTTGGATATAAGCAAGAGGTTCTTTCGCAGGAAGTATTATAAGAGGGGAGGGGGGAAAAATGTCCAAGAAACTTCAACTTCGATGGCCTAAAAAAAAGAATATTATAATGCAAAAGAGGAAAAATAAAATTGTTTCCCCGATACTAAGACATCTTTTCTTGTACACACAATCTAATGAAATAAACTGCTTAGATGTGTTTCTATGATGCAATTCACCAGTCAACTTGATCTTTTTTAACACAATCATGGATAGTTTAGTTAATTTTTCAAAAATAACGACAAAGTATGTGATGTCAAAAGTATCAATACATCAATTAGTCAAAAAACTCAAAAAATTTATGTTGGATTGAGCATAAATGGCATGATGCTTTAAAATCAGGAAGTATGAAAAAACCAGAAAACTCATTACCCTTCTCCAACACATATGTAAGAATAATGATAGGCGCTTCCAGCAGAAGGGCATCGACTTGCAAGCTCGGCATAGCAAAAAGCAGAAAGAGCAGCTGCTATACCAGCTATCAGAAACGAAAATGTAAGTGCCGGCCCTGAATGCTCTCGAGCAACGGTACCAACAAGAATGTAAACTCCAGCCCCAATTGTCGAGCCAACTCCTATAAGAACAATTAGTTTAAGGTAATGAAAATCAATCAATCCATTTCAAATAAAGTAACAGAAGAATCAAAGGATAATGATCAAATCTAACTTCACAAAAATGGGATAATGAAAGAACAAATAATAATTCCTAAAAGCATCACAAAATGGGAAAAAGAAAAGGTAATACATTTGAAACAGAAGAATGCCAAACTCCCTCCCACAATCAACAAGAGATAATGATCTTACATAAGCAAACTCTCATAGAACATATGATTACATTAGCAAACAAACAGAGAGAAACCTTAAAGATTTTTTTTTTTAAAATACACCTTAAAATCCAAAATTGTAAAGTCATTACCTATGGCAATTAGATGAGGTATAGTCAAAGACTTGGCCAACTGATTTTGACCATGACCAGAAGAAGAAGAAGATGACTTTGTATGAACAGAATCAACCTGTTTCCTTCTCACAAGAGTTCTCAAACCCCCAAAACCACCACCATTTTTCTGTGTATCGGATTGAACCACCATCACAATCCCACAAAATATTCCTCAATTGTGTACCCAAAAAGTCAATATTTATTGCAAAATATGAGCAAATTTCAAAGAATTTCTGGGTGTATTATATGTAATATAATTATTTTCAAAATAATTCAGAAAATCTTGTACAGGGATGTAATCCCAAAGGCAAGAAAAGACTTTATGTTGACAGATTAAAGCCTTCGGGAATTTGGGCCGGTGGTGGTGACGGTTGCAGAGATTCAGCTGAGTTTATTCAGATAGAATCTGATGACTTGTTTCTATTTTTATAAAATTGGATCGGCCATTGAAGGTGAAGATTCATTTATTGAGAATCATCAACTGTGAATGACCCTTGTCCACTGAAGTCATTTTTTCTATTTATTTCCAAAAATAACTGAAAGTTGAGTAATGGTATGGTATGGTATGCGTGAATCAGTTGAATGCCCGAATATTAAGGAAAATATTAAATTAAATTAACGCAATAAAATATAAGGCAAAAATATGTTATTCAAAAAATATACATAGAATTATCAAAAAAAAAAAATATAGGGTAAAATACAGTTTCTCAATATGAGGTGATACTATTTACTCCTAAAGTATTACTTATAACACTTACCCTTTTGTTATAATTTTGAATTTATTATTTCAAAACTCTTTATATCCCTTTCATGACCAATAAATTATTTCTTTATTATTTATTCATCCATCCACAAATAATATTATGTCCCAAATATTCATTCCTCTTGTATACTTACATTTTTTTTGTCTCAAGTCTTTTCTTTAATTTCATCTCATTTTTTATTTAATTTTGTTTCAATTTTTTTTTTCTGTTTCAAATTTTTTCTTTATCTCTATCTCGTTTTTCCTTTATATATTGTCTCAGCTTTTATTTGGTAATAATTATTTCAATTATTTTTGTTACAAATTATTATTTAAAATGTTGAGTAATTCTCCTTCAAATTCCTACTCGCAAAATTCAAACTTGACACATGCTCATATTATTGGTAATGATTTGTGTTGGTATTGAATATTCTTTCGATTTGTATAAAGAAGTTAGGGTAAATATAAATTAAGGAATTGACGAAACAAGCATGTGTCCAGGTTGAATTTTTCGAGTAAGAATCTGAAGGATAATTACTTTTTTGAAAGAGAATTACTCAACATTTGAAATAATAATTTGTATTAGAATTTACCACATGGATTATGCCTAACTCAACCTCAAAGTTTGTCCAAGCCATGTAAATGAACTTGACCCAATCCATGTGGTGAATTCTGATAATTTGTCATGAGAATAAAGAAGATAATTATCACCAAATAAAAACTGAGACCAAATGTAAAGAAAAAAATCGAGAAAAAAATATAGGAAAAATTGAGACCGAAAATAAAGGAAACAAATTGATATGGAAATAAAGAAAAAAAGAGATGGAAATAAAGAAAAAAAATTGAGACCAAAAAATGGATGGAAACAAAATGAATGAAGAAATTGAGACATAATATTGTTTAGTGGATGGAGGAATTAATATTTAATAAAAAAACAATTTATTGGTTAAAAAAGGGCAGAATAGTTCTGTAATAAAAAGTCCAAAACTATAACACATGGGAGTAAGTGTTACAAGTGATACTTATTGAATGACCAACTCATCTAAAAGCTTAAGCTGTTAGAGAGAATAATCATTTAATATATATCACTTAACAATACTTTAATGGGTAATTGGTATCACTCTATAATTTAATCTTAATCGGGGAACTGTATTTTAACCTAAATATAATTAGGCATTACTCTAATATATAGGACACTTTACATTTTGCCCCCAAGAAAATTTTCAATTTTGGCACTTGACATATAAGTTGATTTTAAAGGGAATATGATTTTGCCCTTTAAGGTTGAAGCCTCCGATGATAATAGTGGACGTATAATGGACGAAAGTGCAACTTTCAATTAAATCTATTTACAAGCTAGGTGAATCTTGCTATATGTTCTTTCTGAAGGTGAAAAACGCCAAAGTTGAATATATGAAGAGTGCAACTTGTGAATTAATCATGCTATTTTAGGGCCTTAGTTTAAAATTTTAAAAGTATTAAAAGTCTAGATAATTAGCCGCACATTAGAAATATTACAGATAACTTTTGTAGTCTCACTCTCACATGTTATAATTGTAAACTACTTAATTGTACCTCTCAGCTTAATAAATGCAAGAAGAAAAATGCTACATGGAAGTGTTTGATGATGGGATTAAACTAATCAAATATTAGTGGTAATAAATGTATCCTATAAATGCAAGGACCACAACCATTAATTATGCAAGAGTGGGGCAATAATTCCTATTCTTCGTAGCTTATTATGTTTTTTTTTTATACATTCATCATCAATAATTACATCAGAAATTATTTAAATAATTGTCCAAACACAAAGAATTACAAATAATAAACCACTACCAAATATGACTAGTATTACCTTACGTACACCCGTTAAAAGATTCTCTTCAAGATTGGATTAGAATTTGACAGCACCTTTTAATTCTCTAGTTCCAATTCTACAAAACTATAACTTCGTCTTATAAAGTCGAGTAGAACTCTTCTTGTTAGCAAAATTGATGTTTTAAGACTTAAAATGTCTTGTGATCAAGTCTCAGTAATAATGTTAAGTATTTCTTGAATTCAATTATGATAATCTTGTTAGTTACTTATTCAAACTAATTTGATAATGTAATGAGTATTTGCAAAAAACATCAATTATCTTATGTTAAAATTTTGCCCTAAATTGAAAGTGACATTGAGTTTGACCAATTTTTATTACAAAATAGATAAACATATGTATTATCTTATGTTAAAATTACTTATAATATCAAATATAAATATCTAAAAATAATAATTATAAATATATTTGATATCAGAAAAAAAATTAAGTTAAACAATAAATAGTCTCAATTTATTTTCTGTTTAAATTCAAGAGTATAATTAAATTATATGTTCTAATTTAATTCAAAAAGAATTTAATTGTCTGAATTATTTGACCTAATATAATTAGGATCTAACCATTTTGTTTGGGCTGATTAATTACTATTATTTTGTATTTTAACCTTTTAATCGGAAAATATAACTTAAAGAAGGATGAAATAGACATTGCACACATTTTGTTTATATATTTAAACAAAAATTAACATCATAGAAAGAACTTGTAATTATTGAAACCTTATGGGAGGTTCCTTTAATTTCACCTAACCCGAGGAGAGATGGATGTAATTGTCCATAAATCTAATTGGTAAAAAATCTCATGTGTTATTATTATTAGCAAAAAATTCATGTATTCGTATTTTGTTAGCAAGAAATCAATTGTATTACCATTTTATTAGTTTATTGTACTTATTTGAAATTGAAGAGTTGACCATAGTTGAGTTATTGATTATTTTAATAGAAGAAATGGGTTACTGATGACATCAATTTTTTAAGTGAACAATAGTGTTTTCACATTTTATTTCAAAGGAAAAAAATATTTGGGGGCATGATTTTAATTTCACGTCACCTACCGATCCTAAAAAATACTCGTATTCATGAATTGAATAAATACACTTTACTTATTAGTACAATGAGAAAAAAATAAGTAACGTAATGAATCTTCTACCAATTAAAAAAATAACACCGAGAATTTGTTTGCATTTAACTCATTTAGAATTGATTACCCCCCAATCCATTGTACTAACACGCAAGAACATTCTCGATATTCACTTTCTCACAACTTATAATCACACATGATTCAAGACTTTCAATTTAAGCAACAAAAGATATCACTATAATAATTGGTCCCACCTTGCATTTTGCAACCAATGAAAGGTCGTGAGATATTTGAGGGCTCCATCAATATCATATGCCCCATTTATAAACAGAAAAGTAAAAGGGATGACCCAACTTGCCTCAATATTTGTTCTCACCCTCAATTTCCTAATTTCATTTCCATGAAAATATATCTCATTTTTGTTCTTCTACATTTATTAGGACCCTCCAATTATGTTGAAAACTTGAAAATGTTGGTCCATTGCAAAGTGGATAGCTCATTTAAGGATGTGATGTGAAGTGAATGTGGATGGCGCGCGCATCCATTATTTGTTTCAATAGCTTTGGATTTTTTTGCCCATGTCTAATAATGTCTATACATCAATGGAGGATGTACCTTATGTATTCCTATTTGAAAGCCATAAATGGGGTATTTGATATTTCCATTAATTGTGAGCTAAATTCTTCGCGTGTCTATTTTTGAGCTATTAGGTGAAACCGCATTGACCTCCCTTAGCGTATCCGAGCTACCCCGTATATGCCCATTCGGCTTAATTGAGTCATACTCGGATCCGAATTTGGATATCTCCCTCATATGCGAGAAATTATTTGGTGCAACCGTTGTACCACGTCATCAAGTACACATGGTGCGGCTCACCACTGTACTTGTGACATGTGGAGGAATATTCACATCACCCGATGTTATGGGTGGAAATGATGTGATGGATTCAATTCACTGGGGTGCTGGATGAGCGACAAGTGTGTATGAGAGGATAATTTTTCCTCTTACACCCATTGTGTTCACATTGCCAAAACATAAGTGATGTGAATTATCACTCCACATGACGCAAGTGCAGTAGTGGGTTGCACTACGTAATTTCTCCTACCTGCCGAACCACATTACTTGTTCTAACATGGTCATCCTTAGGGCTGTCAATGGGCCGGATCAGGGCAGATCCGGATCCGAGTCCGATTTCCATGTCTTCTATCCGGATCCGGATTCGAATCCGCGCAGATCTTGAAAAGTAGCAACCGGATCCGAATCCGGTGGATATCCGAATTCAGATAAATTATCCGGATCCGTTTAGCATATTTAGCAAAAAAAAATTATTTCATTTTCCTTCAAATCACTTGTAGATTCCACCACCATGGATAAAAAATGTAATATTTTACTTATTTCATCAAAAATATTGTCTGAAAATAGTAAAAGATGGAATATGATGGACAAATATAAACGATAAAAATTAGAACAAAGGAATAAACAAAAATATGAATAAAAAAATATAGAAACTGGGAAAAAGAAGAAGAAAACCCAATATTGAGTAATGGAAGAGAAGAAAAAATTTGGAGGAAAAGTAGAGGGAAGGTGGCGGCTACTACATAAATGAATGGTTAGGGTTCTGATTTTTCTAATTAAATAGCATAAATTAATATGTTGTATGCCCAATGAGTTATCAGGTTAGTTCAATATCACCTCTCATGCGTATCTTTTTAAGATTATTTTTAATATAGTAAAAGATTTTAGTGGAACGGAGATAATTTTATTTTTATTTTGGTTTAAATACATAATATATAAACAACATATAGTAATATGTATCGGATACGGATCTGTAACGGATCAGATCAGCCTAGATCCATATTCGCTCCATATAATTTCCATTATGGATCTTCTTAATCGGATCAGATCCATCGAATACCTAATGGGACAATTATCCTAATAAATCGAATTGAATTCGGATCGGATCTGGATTGAAATCCGCCCTAGTCATCCTCATCCCATAAGTGATTTTTCCTTTTTTTTTATTGGCGAAATAAGCCCATATAGGGAAAACTCGGATTATAATCTCTCATGGGCTAATTAAACGACCAAGAATGAATTGGTTCAAGGCCCAATATGTGTTTGCTAAAATAAGGCCGGTCTTTATCCAATACGCAAATAATCAGGCATTTTGATCATCTTCTTTAGCTTAAATAGCGAATATATCCGTTGTCTTACATTTGACAAAATCAGTTAAGATAAATAAGGCTGCAAAATCATTTGACACCAGAACTGCAAATCAATCAAAATATTCAACTAAAAATCATTCAATAAAAACTCATTTCAACATGATTTTAATAATTTTTTAGAGTTTAATTAGATACGAACTCGATAAGCTAAAAATTACATGTACATATCGAAGTACATTTTGTCCTGAAATAGACACTCATTTGAATCAAATGTGATATTCATACAAAAATTATTTTGATACAAGTTTTATTTTTCTTGTTTCCATAAAAATAAAAATATAAATTTGATATTCTGATTTTTATCGCATTTTTCCTCTGGATAAAATAATCAGTTTATTTATTTAATATTTTTTGTGCCAAAGTAAATCTTAAACATTTATGCTTAATTTATTTTAGTTTTGAATAACTTCTTTTAACATTTTCTCTAAGTAAAATTTATATTAAGGAAAAGAAGACATTACCTTTCCATGTATTCTCTAGATTGTTTAAATTCTATCTAAAAGATACGTTTATAAATCTAACACCTTATCATATGATATTGTTGCTATAAGTCTCACGTGTAATCATTCCTAAATTTTGTATACAACATATTCTACAAAATCTATAATTATAATCTACTAGCATGTCAAATTTAGGAATTACAAAAATGAAAAAAAAAATGTTCTTACCTAGTTACTAATAGCTAGTAATTTGGTTAAAATAAAAAATGTGCTTAAAAAATTAAGTCGGGATGGAAAGTACAAACAAAAAGTTTATATTTTCAGGATGTAAAGTGCCAACAATCTATATTTTCAAGTTGCATAGGGCCAACATCTATATTCTTAAGGTGCAAAGTGCTAAGCATATAATTCTTATCCAAGTCTGGCTTGGCCAAACCCATTCAACCACCAAGCAAGTGTATTGCACTTGCTTTGTGATTGGTCACTCTCCTGGGAGTTACATCCAATCACAAAGCAAGTGTATTACACTTGTCATATAGTTACTTTGGGTTCGACCAAACCCGGTCTGGATAAGAATTTCCCAAGAAAATGACTATTCTACCTTTCCTACAATTAAATTTTCCAATGAAATCACGTACCATGATGCAAAGTGTCAAAAACCCTAAAACAAATAAAGCAAACTTTACAGCGCTCATACTATATATGAAGAATTGGTGACAAGTAGGGGTGAAAATCAAACCAAGCTACTCGATACTCGGCTCGAGCTCGTTCGATAAAAGCTCGTTTGAGCTCGATTCGTCAAACAAATCAAACAAGCTTGAACAAGATTTCTCGTTCGATAACTTTTGAAGCTCGGCTTAAGCTCGACTCGATAAGCTTAAAATTGAAAAAACACATGTAAAATACCAAGCTACTCGATACTCAGCTCGAGCTCGTTCGATAAAAGCTCGTTTGATCTCGGTTCGTTAAGAAATCAAATCAAGCTCAAACACAAAATTTCAAGCTCGATAAAATTCAAACCAAATTTGAACAACGTGTCGTTCGATAGTACTTGACTCGTTTACACCCCTAGTGACAAGCGACAACGTAACGTCCACATACTACGTGACAAATGCAATATTTACCGCAAAAAATCAACTAATTATAATTCAGTCCCTTTGAGCGAAACAAATGGCCTCTACGGCTGCAACTTTACCATGTTCTTTATCCAAATTCTCAATCGCAAAACAATTTCCCAACAGGAGAAGCCCTAATTTAGTCATACCCTTGGACGCAGCATCTAATTTTGTCCAGCATAATACACCTCTGATTGTTTGTTTCACCACTGTTCTTGCTAGGTACTTACTACCTCTCTCATAATTGTTATGCAATTATTTTTTAATTCGCATATGGATCGTATGTTTATATGAAGAATCTCGAACTTGGATGTTACAAATAGCAATTACTTTACTGTTTCTTAGCAATCTAATTCAATTTGGAAATTATGTGTTGACATTTTAAAGATATTGCATTTTGAAATTTAGGGCTTCTGAAGGGGGTGATTCTAGCAATACTCTAGAAATTGATGATGAAAATGATGGGGGAAATGGTGAGGATATTGAACAGGATGCTTATGAGTTACAACTTGATTCTGAAAGTCAGGATGATGAAATTGATATAGAAATAGAAAAGACGGGGAAGAATAGCCGGAGAATTCGATCGAAGGTGGTTGTGCAAGCTAGCCTCGAGAAACTATGGGATATATTGACTGATTATGAAAGATTGGCTGATTTTATTCCTGGACTTGCTGTTAGTCAGTTAGTTGAGAAAAGAGATAATTTCGCTCGTCTCTTTCAGGTATCTTATTTATTTGTATCTTTTTGTGTTGACGTGCATCTGAAATGAAATGGGAACGCAGTAAGCAAGATGATGATAATTTTCATTAATTTCGCTTCTACCAAGTTTTAGCATTGAAGTTTAGTAATTTCTTTTTGAACAAAATGTGGTGAGGTAACCACGGTGTTATTAAGCCCCTGTATAAGTTGAATAATATTCCATTGCTCTGATCTTGTTATTTACCATGTGTTTCTTCATTCTTATTTTTGCTCTGCGATAAATATGAAAGACTTCAAAAAAAATGAGTGAAGTCGGTATTTTTAGTTATTATTCTAGATTTTTATTTATTCAATCAAACTGGTCAATTTGTATATATCACTTCTTGGCATTCTTTAGTTATGCTGCTTCAATTGCATTTAACAGATTGGGGAGCAGAATTTGGCTTTTGGGTTGAAATTCAATGCCAAAGGTACTATTGATTGTTTTGAGAAAGATCTTCAGACTCTTCCCTTTGGCCAAAAGCGTGATATTGAGTTCAAGATGGTTGAGGGTGACTTCCAACTATTTGAAGGGAAGTGGTCAATTGAACAGGTTGAGATCATTATCTTATTCCTATTGCTATTCCATTCTTTAGATTTGCATCTTTTCATAAGAGGGAATATTACAATTTCCTCCATACAGTTTTGCTTTATTCATAGTCAATGAAGGGAAGGCGAAGAAATTAAAAAGCACAAAGTGATTTTTCCCCCCATTTTAAATTTTTACTTAAGATTGAGGTGAGCCACACAATTAGCTATCAACTTTGTTCTGATAACTCTTGTGTTTTTTGGTTTGCGTAAGTTGCAGAACTTCTTAAAAAACAACCTACATTTAACTTGTCTTAGCCAACTAGCTTCGACCACTCTTTCATAATTGTAGAAATATCTATAACAATTAGAATAAGTCATATTAGTGCATGCTGTAATAACCGCATAGAGGAACTTGATATCAGGTAAGCTTTATAGGCCTTCTAATGCTGAATAGATGGCATTAGTCAAACAGCTTACCACATTTCATGAAAATGTTGGGGCATGCATATTAATCTTTTACGTTGGCGTAATCTCAGGTTCCGCTTGCATTTTAGCAGTTCATTGTGTTTTTTATAATGATTTCGCGACTAGTAGTTCAGTTTTCTCGAGATAATCTCTCAAATAAAATTGTTTGCATATTAATCTTTTACGTTGGCGTAATCTCAGGTTCCGCTTGCATTTTAGCAGTTCATTGTGTTTTTTATAATGATTTCGCGACTAGTAGTTCAGTTTTCTCGAGATAATCTCTCAAATAAAATTGTTTTTTTTATTACATAGTCGTTGCTAGTTTATTTTTCAAGAAAATGAAACCCAAAAATGCTTACTTGTTAATCCAGACATTTCGTTTGATCTTAGTTTTATGTATTATTTCAGAGTCCATTTTTGTGATTTATATTTTTATATAGGAGTCTTGCACAAATCTTGAATTCTTCAGGGAATGAAGTGTAGTACTGGAGATTTAGAGAACGATTCTTATGTTGGACAAACAACACTTGTGTATGTTGTTGATGTCAAACCGAAATTGTGGTTGCCTGTACGCCTTGTTGAGGGCAGACTCTGCAGGGAGATAAGAACAAACCTTTCATGCATACGAAAAGAAGCCGAGAAAGCCTTTCAAGATCCACATTCTTCTTTATAATATTCTTGGTCCAATATAGGTATGCATGCTCTCTGAAGTAAAATTACGTGGGTATTCAGTTTCGCGGATGAAACTCATCAGTTTCTTCTTAATTTTGCTTCTTGCAGAAAAGAAGTATTCATTTTCATCATATGCAAGGAATGTATTTAACGTTAGCCATCGAGCAAATTATGAAGTAAGGTCTATCTCAAAGTTTACTCCCAACTCGTCTTCGATGATACTACATGTTTAACAAGATACTTCTTGCCCAATTTTTAGGCTATTATGGCTATGGGAGCTTGCAGAATGCAGAGATTAATGGAGGGGTTACAGTTTGTTTTATTTACATGGGGAGCTATATACAGAAAAACCCATTCTTGAACTTCAAAGCTCAGAGTGAAACATCTAGGCATTCATTTGTAAACTATCCAACACAATTTTGTCCACGTACCTGGATTGACTGACTGTACTAATACTCTGAATTATTTTGAATCTATACTTTTCAATTGTAGTATTACTATATATGGTCTCTTTGAAAGTTGTAGATATCATTCCACCTCATCTTTTTATAGTTCATTGTTTGTTATTGTAACGTACGATTTCCATTACGTACAAAATAGGATAAGTTCAAGTGATAATAGGCAAAATTGCAGAAAACGTCCCAAACTAATTAGTGATTTTGAATTTTCGTCTCAAGATATATCACTTAGCCAAATTCGTTCCGTAATTTTATATTTTTGGAATATCGTCCCACTTGTCACATGGCTGCTTAAGTGTCACGACATGGCAAATTTTAGCATGAACAATTATACGAGATTGTAGAATTCGTTTCAAACTAATTACAAATTTTGGTTTTTGGTCCCAAACTATATTAACTCGTCGAATTTTGTCTCACAATTTTTCATTTTGCATGAATTTAGTCAATTATTAAATTTCTAATTTAATGGAAATGACGATTCATCTTTTACTTTTTAAGGAACTAATGGCAATTTACCCCCTATAATATTAATAATATTCAATTTACTCCCTATAATTTGAAAAAGAGCAGTTTACCCCCCTATGAAAATTTTAAAAAAGTATTTCATCCCCCTGAACGGGAGAGTGTAACTCAATTGCATAAACTGAGAGTGGGCATGCAAAGTGTTTTATAACAAGGGGATAAATTGCTACATTTATTATAATACATGAGGTAAATTGCCACATTTATCATAACATAGGGGGGTAAATTGTCACGTTATCATAACACATGGATATAAATTGAATATTATAAATATTACATGAAAATAAATTGCCATTAACTTTTTTTTTGTAAGAAAAATAGTATGTTTTTCGAAATTCCCATGCGCTTTTGTAAAAAAAATCATATTTCAGTTCATTAGAAAAAATTTGTGCATTTTTTTTATTAATAAATAATAAATATTCATAATTAGTTTGGAACATATTCTTTTTACCCATGTCAGTTCAATTACGGGACGAAAGTCGGGGTGTTGATATAGTTTGTGACGAAAAATCAAAATTTATAATTAGTTTGGAACGAAAAATCAAAATTTGTAATTAGTTTGGAATGAATTCTACAATCTTATATAATTGTTTATGCTTAAATTTGCTACGCATGACACGTAAGCAACCATGTAGCAAATGAGACGGTATTCCAAAATAATATAAAATTACGGGACGAATTTGACTAAATAATATAGCTTGAAACGAAAATTCAAAATCATTAAATAGTTTGGGACCTTTTTTGCAATTTTGCCGTGATAATAAGTTAAAGTGATTGGGCCAAAATAGGGGCAACATAAAAGTTCTATCAGGCAAATGCATTCATGGCCTATCATCTGATAACAAATTTCATTATGTTCAGAAATACCGTAATGAAAGGAACATAGGAGTTTGTCGCTATTGAAAGAATTGTGTATCATCAGATTACAAACTTCATTACAATAAAAGTTCATCTGCAGGATGAAAGGATAACAAGGAATAGTGAAGGTACCATAAATGTCGTACAAATTTATACGATATTAAAAACTAGATATATAAATTATGCTATCATAATTCATTTAAAGTTATGATTTCAGAATATATTTAAGAATACATTAAAACATCCAACAATTACCTACTGCCAAACTCCTCAAAAATAGTAAATTCTAGTAGATACACCTCATCTCCAACATCTTGGAAATAGAAGAAAAATGTATAGATTCCATTTGGTATCGGGATTTAATTCCATTTGTTACAACTACTATATACAGTATAGAAGGATTGAGAGGTTGATCAAGTACCCAATAATGCACTCAATATAAGGAAGAAAAATGGCACATTTCAACTTTTTTGAAGTCAAAATTTGGTTTTCCAGCTCTAATAAATACAATCAAAATGAGGTTACAAGGCCAATGCCTAGCTCTTCTGCCAGCTCGTCCCACACTGGAAGGAGCGTCAATGCTACAAGTATAATCCCTGTTGTAAGAAGTGCTTTTCGCCAACTTCCAACCTCGGTTACATCATTTAAGCATGGTTTCTCCGGAACCCTCTGCATTTTTTTGTATGCTTAATAGTCAATAGGGGAACTTTTAAACTCAGTCCTCCACAAGCAAAAACATAATTGCAGTCTCATCCCTTATCAACTAATAGTTTTGTTATTGTTATATCTGCTTACCTGACATATGAGCACATATAATCCCCAAGGAAGTGACAAAGGTCCCCCAAGCTGAATAGTTGGAGAAACAACAGATGTTAATGAATACACGGCAGAAAGGTCTTTAAGATAATTTAAACAAAGATGATAAATGTGCTCATCAAATAAATGACTGAATCTTTATTTGTCCTTCCCCTTTCATGGACATTCTTACTTGTGATTGTTTTGGTTGTGTGTGTGTGTGGGGGGGGGGGGGGGGGGGTGTTTCCGCAAATTCAGACAGGAAAATAAGTTTTGAGGGAAAAAAGACCAACACAAATACTGGCAGAGCCGCAGAAGGAGAAATGTCTTCAATATGAAAATCATATTCACACAACATAGTAATAAATAGGGACACACCCCCGAGGTTAGGTGAACGAGGTTTAAATAATTACCAAATACTGAAAATAGTTACATTAGTAAAACTTAAGCTTACCACTCCTAACCCAAGCAAGCCGTAAGTTGCCAAACCAGAAGCAGTTAGCGCATCTTTTCCAAAAGCTCCCTGACAAATAGAAGGAATTAGTCATAAAATTCATAAGCAAAAAATAATCTGATCATTCCGCTTCAGTACGTTCCTGGACTTGCTAAAACCCATAGTCGTACTTAAAGATAAAATACAAAAAAATTAATCGATTATGAAAGTTGTGCAGGCTCAGCACCTGTTATTTACACATCAGAATACACAAAAAACTGCTCTCCATTAAATGAATGATATAAAGGAAGTCTCAAATGACAGCCAATAAATGAAAACAACCATTCCGGTACTTAGATTCAAATTTGTGTAACTTTCATCACCGCAGTAGCAAATGGAAAATGCAGTATACTGAATCTATAAACATCGTAACTGTATTAAGTGGCTCTGTAAAGTGTGAACGTCCAAAACATTATTTTGTAGCAAAAATCACTACTTTTAGTTAGAAACTGATGTCTAGTCAGTATGCACTTTTCACGACAGGGAAAAGAATAAGTAGAAAACAAAGAGAGCAGCAACCTGCATAGCCCTTCCACCATCGAGACATCCAAGAGGTAGCAAATTAAAAGCTGATGTTGTCAACCCACACCTGAAAAGCAAAAGCTTAAAATTAAGCATACTCATCAAGAAATGATAAATTTAAAGCACTATGGAGAGTCATTACCAGCCAGCAATCACCAGAGGATGGATTGGAACAGTTGCTGCATGCATAGTCCTATGGATATACACAAACAGTATCAGACAACTTTGTAGATCTCTCTACCGAATAATTTTCTGATTTAGAAAAGAAGCCATGTCGAATTAAACGTCTCTTCTAATTCTGAAGAAGAATGCTTCATCATATAAGGGTCTGATCCTATCAAGTGCATTTGCAGCATTCCAGTTTCACAAGAATACATTGTCCGATAATCTTGCAAAGGTAAAATAGGAACTTACGTATAGCCCAAAATGGCTCTACTGATGAGCCCAAGAAGCAAAGAACCTTGAAAAAGCATGCTTGGAACCTGCACTAAATCTCCTGACACAGCTGGGTTTGATGTGAGAAGCAGGCCGACAGTGAACATTGAGAAAGACAATGCAGCTCCTGCAAATGGCCCCGCTAGCGAAATATCGACTTTTGCTTTTCGATCCGGGAGAAGAGACTTGAACTACAGAAAAAAGCAATAGAAAACAATTGAAGACTATAAGAAGCAAAGTTGAACTGAAAACAGAATTTGGAAAAAGGTTTATTAAGTTTATCACCTCCAAATTTGCAAATGTATTACTGACTCTACATAGCATATGTTACAAGTACATGCATGGAGTCAAATGGAGTGGCAGGAAAAAAGTTCACCAAGGAATCACAGTAAGTCTCTTAAAGAAATTGAAGAAAATCTACCTACCACGAGCAAAGTTGCAGCATACCATCATGATTAGCTGAACCAGAATCTTAGCAGATAAATCACAGGAATTCTCAATACATGCTTAGACGGGATCCATAAATGGCAATTTCCACACGCCAAACAGAGATTGAAACACATAGAAAGCAGAAAACTCTTGGTGGCTTGAAAATAAAGAATATAAATAAAAAGAGCAAGAACTATATTGCTTGAAGATAGAGGGAACACGATTATAATTAAGGTCAGTCAAAGTCCAAATGTGAATCTCTTAACTAAAAAGAAATAAACAAACTATCTTATATCGGATATAAACAACCTTTCTCCAACTCCAGTAAACATTAGTATAACCATGTACTCATGTGAGATCAAAAGGATCAAGCCATGTATTTCTAGAATTAAATGCTTCTTTAAGTCTACAAGTTTTTTTTTAAAATTAAAAAAACAAATAGTTACCTGAGTGACTGCTCCAAAGGTCCCGAGAGTAATGTTTGGAATAAGAAAAGGAATACTCAGTTTCACTTTTCGCGGAAAAGCAACAAGAATATGTCCAACTTCCTGCAGAAAGTCAACTCGAGGTAGAGGTTAAAATGCACACCTTATCAGAATGATCCAATATGATTACTGAACCTAGTTTAGTAAGAAAATCCTAAATATGAGATTACTTTCTTAAATCCTAAGTTGTAACTTATGATGAAATCATGAAAAAAATGGATATGAGCTAATAGCAAGGTTTATACCGCTGAACAGAGACAACACTCAAAACATGCCTTATTACTAGAGTAAAAAAACTTTCGCTGAGAAAAAGAAAATGAAATTTTCTAGAACATCAACGAGTTCACAAATTCCGAACATAAAGTTCAATTAGTAGGTATGAGAGGACTAATGCCAGACTCTCTAGGGAATCGACTAATTTACCCATTCAAAGCATTGTGTGTGGTAAACGAGCCAAAAGAATTTAGTGTCTGGCAACAAACCAGTCTGAAGGTCGTGAATGGTGCAGGTGCTCCAGTAAAAAGTTAACGAAGTAGTGAGGGAGCAAAGCTCAGAACTTAAAACTACCAATAGATTGCATATCCCCAGCCTTATTTTTTTGGTGGCGGGAGGGGTTAAATTGGTTACTGAATCTAAAGATTAAAATTCTCCAATATGTTTCATCGTACAAGACATTCTTTAGGCGAGGGAGAAACTTACATGAAATAGCTGAATCCCCAGTACGCCATAAGCCAGTGGCAAAGCAGAGTCCACAAATGGAAACAGGAGCTGCATATCTGGTGGTTCAATAGCATTGGGATCTGTGAAGTATTTAACTACTTCCGGAGGAAGTCTACTTATCTGCTTAGTGAAAAATAACCACTACTTCAGGCATTTTGAAATAGAAAATCTTGCTGAATCAGTATTCTGATTTTAAAATTCGTATAGGCCATTAAAAGGCAGACGTGCTAATGCACATTAGCATACCTGAGATGCTATTCCCAGCTCCACTGAGGAACCAATAGTAAGAAGAAACAACAGAATAGCTATCACATATTGCCAAAGGGTTGTTTGACCAGGCTCAGAAACCTCTTTCCGCAGCATACCAAAGCTGACACGAGGCCCTCCACGGGGGTCTTCTCCTTCAGAATTTGGTTCCTCCACCATGAATAGGTTGTATTTATCTCCCATTATCTCAGCTAACTGACTCTGAAGTTTCGCAAAAACATCCTCCCTCTTCCCGCGAAGGTTACCTATGAAAAGAATGCCTTCTCCCAGATCACCAAATGGCTCTTCTCTAGTTAACCAAAAGGTTGAATAGCCAAAAAGCTTATCCTTAATAACCTTTACGTCAGAGGGATCAACCTTCTCTGGCCCCAGTAGTTCCATCAATTTAAAAGAATCTACCTGAAAATTACTGTAAGGTGGTCCAACTGCCGGCATAGTTGGCGGCTGAAGGAGCAAAAAAAGTTACGAAGATAAAATATTCTCATACTGTCAGCAAAGGAAACTAAGCTGTTTACTTGAATGAGATCGGCAATTTTTTTTATGCCAATCCAAACGAGTCTAAATCTTTTTTATCACACAATGAATTTAATGCACCAATTTTACTCTTAAACTCTTCATTGTACACCAAAGTGGACACTTGATATTCATTCCTTAAAGTACTTCTTTCGGTCATTCATCGAAAGGAGACACTTGTTTGGAATTTGATGAATTGAGATATTTCAAAACAATATTTTTTGATGGTTTCTTTAGGTCAGATTTAGCCACCAGGATTAAGGTGTGTAACAAACTATATCAGATGAACTAGCTCCCTCCAATGAAGACATTTCAAATTTCTTTCAGACTCCTTCAATTCTTGTAGTGTTTCTCAACATCTCCTAGAACTTTTTTTCCTCAGTTTAAGAAGCCCTCGATTTTTTATCATGGTTCACGCCGTTAATTTGAGCACTCTAGCTCTCTAAATATATCTTATTGAGTACGAACTCATTCATAGAGGAAACAGAATGGTGCTCCATACATTTCCAGAAAATCCAATAATTGCTATTTTATCCATGTGCTACTGGTCATAGTTTTGAAGATTATCACTATGGACAACGGTTGTCAAGTGCCTATTATGTTCTAAAGTTTTAAACCATTATCTTATATAATCACAATGCTTAAAATACTATTCAGATTCATGAAACAAAGCATTCTTTTTTTTCGGTTACATCTGTTATCAATTTCAGGCTTTCAGCAATTTTAGGTTCCTTTGTATAAATGGATTCCTAGATAGGCTACATGTTTACTCTTTAAAAAAGCAAAAAAGCACATTCATGTCACCTTTTGTACGCATTTGATGAGTTTAAGTGTCACATTAGTATAATAGAGTTTAAATAATAAGAGGTCCAAAATGGTATGAAGTATCAAGATTAAGTTCTTCGTATACCTAACATGGATTGCATCTTAAAAGAAAATTTATAACATGGTCTCTCAATTTCATTATAATCATACACCTGGATGCAATGGTTTAAAAAATGGAAGATCAGAGTAGGGGTAACCAGAGCATATCCAATTTAACACCCCCACTTTATATATGCTGAATTTTTATATTCTAGGAAAGGTAAAACTGTAATATTGTATGCCACCCCCTTCATGAAAATGTTTACCTTTTGTTAAAAAAAAAATATGTAATCTCAATTGATTTTTTTCCCTGCCTAAGAACAACATCATTTTACTGAAGTGTTCTTTAAATCCTTCATTGAGTCAAAATTTTCATAAATGAAAATGATTCCCTTAATCTTTTGAGTGTTGCATGGATGTTAATAGCAAGCAATATACCAATTACCTTAAAGTACATTAGTTTATGATTATTATACCTATTCCTAAAATAACTTACTTTTCATTCAAATTCCTAATAGCAACTTACTTTAGTTTTATATATATATCCTCTGTGTCATTGTAATAATAGTACTTGTATGTTGTTCTTAATGAAAAATAGAAGGATAGTTTGATTCACGATTCTATACTACTACTACTACCACCACCACCACCACCACCACCACTACTACTACTACTATTTGTTGATGAAATTATTGGACACTTTGTTATAATTAGTAGATACATAGAGAAACTCTGCTAGAAAGATGATAAAATGGTGGGAAGTTTAAATGTTTAAGTAACAATTTTTTACAGCAGAGGCATGGAAATTTTTATAAATAGTAGGAGTATATAAATAACTCAATCCTATAAAACTCACCCCACTTAGTTAACAATTCATCACCCACAATGCTCAGACCTATGATTAAACAACGATGCTATTAGATGAATGTAAAAGTTGTAGCTCTAATATTCACGTCATTTCTTCTATCTAACACCATTTCGATATATAAAATTTGTAATGCCCGAAAGCATTTATACTAGAAACCTAACCACGTTTAAAGCATAAGGCACCAAACATCAATGCAAAACGCAACCAACCAGTTCATAATTTTGTAACAATAAAAGCATTATCAATTTCCAATACTCCAGATTTTCAGCACTCACACAATAAACTAAATATTAAATAAAGAATAAAAAATAAAAAATAACTCACCCGTGAAGATATAGAAGCCGGAGAATTATCAGGTTTGTCATCGGCCTTCTCCTCAGCTGACGCCAGCGTCGCCAAATTTGAATTTTCTTTATTTTCTCTTTCGCTATTGATATTATTATTACTATTATTAATATTATCATCGTCATTTCTATCGTTACTATCATTATAAGACGACCTAATAACAAGATTCGACCTCCCAAAATTCCGGTGAGAAGTCAATCGCCGCCGCCTCTTTAACAACAATTCTCCGCACAAAAAACATTTGACACTACTACTACTGCTGCTATTCTTAATTTGTTTTCTGAAATTAAGCGTATTTGGAGGAGTTATACTAAAGCTAAAACTGGATAGGGTTCCCATTTCTCACTTATCGAGTGTGATATTGTGTGTTTTATCATAAATTCTCACTCTGAGATACTTAATTTATTTTATTTATACCCTATATATTTCTACTATTCTCTTTATTTCTATGTTTCCATTTTTGACGCATTTCTAGAAATAAAGAATATACTTATAGTGCCAATGATATTTAAGTTATTTAACGAACACTATCTCACGAAAATTTTAAGTTATAACAAAAAATAAAATTGAAACGAGAATGAATCACAATCGAGATCTAGAAGTGTTATCACTGTTGGGATAAATTCACTCTTAAAACCATGATTACAATCGTTGGAATTGGATTTTGAAATTTAAGTGGTATGTAGTCACATTAACAAAATATCAAATATGTTTGGACAATCACAAATGACTAAGAGGTTATGAGTTTAATTTATCAAAAAAAAAAAAAATTATGGGTTTAATTTCAACTAACGTGGATATTTCTCTAGTTTAATATTATCATTTGTAATTAGTTTATTTTTGTACTTTGATACCAAGTTAAATAAATTTGAATCGATTTCCTCATTAGTGATTGATGTAATAATATATTAGTTTATTTTTTTTGGAACAACTTCCGCTTCCAAGAAGGAGATTTGGATAGACATCCAAGTTTAGAATATTCTGAATTTCGATTGGTATTTTGTACTAAATATTACAGCGGTATACAATATTGTCTCGCTCTTCATTGTTTTTTGGTCACTTAAAATTTAAATCCAGTGAGGAATATTAATTTGTTTTTAGTAATACAATTTCATTTAAGATCTATATTTTCATATTTTTCTCTAGATTTTGGCTTAAATACAATTTTCATACTAGCTAATTCAATTGAACGTTAATTTTGATAACATTCACCAAATGTAATATACATGTAAGATATTTTTTTTTCATTTTCTTTTTGGTGAATAATTTTTGTTATAAAATTTAGAGTTTATAAAATATATTATTATTGAAACCATTTTTTAAACAAAACACATACCCCTTATTATGCATATTTAAGAATATAGCTATTATAATTAAATATAATACTTAATTAAATTTGAGAAAGTGTAGTCGGAGTGGAAAGCAAAAACAGTCCACATGTGATGATGTGAAAGGTATTTGATAATTGATATGTGTTCTATTTTGCAGAATAGATCTGGGCTACTACTCTATTAATTTTGGGCCCTGGATTCTTTCTTTTGCAAAATGATTTTGTTGGGCCTAAACCAACTGCCTTCTTTTTAGAGCCCATATTAGTTTTTTATTCAATTTAACCAAAGCGCCATTATTAGAAAAAAAAAAAAAAAATCTCGTAGTCTTAATTAAAAAAAAATGATAAAAATTAAAATTGCAAAACAATTCTATTATTTTAGGATCCTACACAAATAATTTTATGCTAGGAACACATTAAATTCTTTAACTTTCATTACACTTCAATTTTCTTTCTAACTTAAAATTTATCGGTCCCCTAATTTTCAATATATTTCAATTTAAATCATATACCAAAAAAATTTGGTCTCCTACTACTGGTGACAAATTTCAAAATTTTAAAACTAGACCTATCACCGACGGTGATGGTGATGTACCCATTTATTCATATAATTTACAATTTAATATGCTTTATCGTGATTTCAATTATTAGTGTTTTTTTATTTAAAAATAATGCTTTTGCGTGGAGTGGCCCCTTAATCAAATAAAGTTTGCCTACATTAATTTATTGCGAAAAGTAAGGATGGACAGAAATGTGTATGGTCAGGGCATGGATGTTATAGAATTTTCCTTAATTCATAAACCTAAAGCTTTTCTTTTAATTAACATAAGATTTACACTAATTAATTAACAAGGGTTTGCATGAATATTTAATAAGTAATAATGTACAAAACCAAAGGAATTTAATTAAATTCGACTTCCCACTAGGAGAACTATGTGCCCATTTAATGTGCCATATTTTCATGCATCAAAAGTAGATTATTTAGATCCAGTGCTGGTACTCTTAAAAAACAAAACCAAAAAATTGTAGCGATGCTATATTTTCATAATATTTTGAGCTATTCAAATAGATGTGCACACATATTTGATGATCCTTACGATAATAAATAATTTATTATTTGAAAGTTCAGAATGCGAACAAATTTAATTCTTTTAAGTGAGTGAAGTTGTGAATGAACGATTAAATGATAATACTGATTTTATAATTCATTCCTTAAATGTTAATCACAACAAATAATTAAGTATATTGAATTTAATTGTCTTGCTAATACTCCCTTCGTTTCAAAATATCTGACTTTTCACATGTATGCACACAAATTAAGAAAATCATTGAATATAGCTGAATTCTAAGAGGAAAAAAAATAAAAAAGACTAAGATACCCTTTTAATTAATTATCCTCCACTAATGTTTGAGAAAATTTATGAGCATAAAGGACAAAAATGGAAAAAGAGTAACTAATGCTTTATTGGAAATTTAAAGTGACATATATTATGACATAAGAAAAAAATTTCAAAGTGATAGATATTATGAAACGGAGGGAGTAATTTGCATGCATTAACGCGACATGTTAAGCCCTTCTCGATTTAAGTGGCCTCATCTATTAATGGGTACCGATCATGCATAGATCAAGCCACTGCAAGAAAAAGTCTTTAATGGAAACTATTAAGTGATGAAGACGGTTTAAATTTCGTATAATGATTTACACCACCACAGCATAATGACATGAATTGACAGAATTGTTAGCGACGACAACATTGACCTTGTTTAATTTATTTTGACCAGGTTTTTTGAAGATTATCTTACAAGTACTTGACTTGAGTATGTTTTCGTTGATTTTTTTTAATATATAAAATAATATCAATTAAATGGTAAGTTGAGTTTGAAAATGTGACTTGCATAGTCTATATGTATTTTGGATGTTGGAGTATTAGGGAGATGTAAATGATATGTGACAAATTATGTCCTTGAATTAAAGTAAATTATATTGTATGATGATTGATTTAATTGAATGTATAATTTTTTTGATAATTAAATGTATAACTATTCTAAGTTGAAACACTTGTTACGTGAATTTGGTTCAATGAAAACTGTTTCAAATGATGTTTGGTCCAACGAAAATTCGAAACATTTTGACTAAAATACATCAATCCAAACAAGGTCATGATCATTAGATCTTATTGTGCCATTTTATGTCGCCACTAAATTAATATGTATGAGTCACTAATTGTCAATAATAAAAATTCAAATTACTTAAAATTCTTCTCTTGTGACCCAAGCTTGGTTTCATGCCCTTCTTCATGGGTAAGGATTAGAGATAAAAAAATTCAATGATTCAGATGAATCCACGTACCTTGTCCCACACAGAAAAAGAAGAAGAAATTCACATGTTTCCCTCTTTTTTTGTGAAGTGGGAAATCTGAAAATCACACCATTTACCATATTTAGTAGCAAGAATTACGTGACACTGTACCCTCCTCTATCCTTGCTGTCTTAATTTACACTTTTGTCTAAATTATTTAAAATGCTATTATAAAGCAACAATTATTGAAGAAAGGTGAATCACAAGACATAAGACATAGATGCAAAATATCGATCAAGTCTAGTTTGACGGGTGAAGTTGAGATCCCAAGACTCTAGGGTCCTAGATTCGATCTCATCAGAAGTTTGAGTCTTTTCTAATATAATATTAGTCATGTTAGCGGAAAATTTCATGATACTCCCATGTGTTATCTGAAACCTACACAAATTCACTGTGAATTTTTTATTGTGTCAAATTTCCTTATACTTTCAGAAACTCTACGCATTCTCTCACCTTACTTCGTTTAGTTGTCTAATGTCATTAACTTTTAGTTGATATACCTAAGTTACCCCTAAAAACTCAGATGAATTGGAAGGGGAATATGTGCTAAAACAAGAGAGACAAAAATTAAAAAGTACAAGGGAATTTTGTGTAAAAGTCAAAATGTATAAGATAGTTTTGTGCAGATTTTTCATAACATAGTCTTGTTAACTGTGTTTATTATGCTTGTTAGATTGAAAATTCTTTGTATTTTCTACGTGCATACAATCTTTGATAGTAGGATAGAATTAATATGAAAAAAAAAAAAGATAGTAGGATAGAATTATGTTTAAGGAAATAAAATTGAAATTACATTCAATAAATTAACACACTCCTTTCCATTGGCTATGGATTTAATGGCGCGCTTTCCGTTTAATTTTGTTCTTATTTGAAGTCACCATCTCTACTCGTCGGCCATAATAAATATAGTTACAGTTGTGAAATTGAAGATCGAAGATGGGATCGGAATTATTCAGAAATACATAGAATAGTCAGCCAATGATTATTAGCCCTTTCAATTTCATATCTATATATAAATTCCTTTTTTTTTTTTAATTTATAAATATATATAGTATATAAATTCAAGATAATGGAAAATATTTGTCATTTGATTGAATTCAAAAAATATAGTTGTAGGATTTGTCTATCAACGGTGTAAACAAGTCGAGTTACATTGAACTAAATTATTCATGTTTTGTTTGAATATTCTTATGAAGTTTGATACTGTGTTTAAAATTTTTAATTATTAACCAAATCGAGCTTGAATGCGTATTTATATTTTATGACTTTTTAGCTTATGGAGTCGATCTCGAACTCAAATTTAAAATGTTATCAAATGAATTTTTTTGTTCAAGCTTGTGTGAACTTGAAATGTATAATAATCCACGCTAAAATGAGCTTGTATTAAACGAGTTTGAGTCGAATATTGAGTAGTTTTATTTGATTTTCAGCCTAAATACCATCATATGACGAACTCAAGGTGAGAGAAGTGCTTATTTATGTACATAGACAATCTGTAAAGAGCTTGAACACTCTTGGGAAAAGTACAAGAAAAGAAAAAGAAAACTTAATAAAGTGAGATGGAATAACTGAGTTAGGTCATCAAAGGGGTACCTCTAATGTCTAAATAAGAAACATATATTAATGTCTAATTAAAAACACAATTGATTATTAATAAATAGCCAAAAAGAAAAAAATAACAGCAAAGAGATCCAACTTTTTGGATCCCCAGCTAGCATAACTTTCTTAAGAACAGACATAACTCCTTCAATTTGTCTGCATCTATTTTTTCCAATTAATTAAATATGAAATTCAAACTTTGATAGAAAAACTAAATTATTTTTTCTTCTCTTTTCTTGAGCAAATCTACCTAGCTAAAATATTTGTGAAAGTTCCATAGCTCCTTCAACTTGCACTGCACTTTCATCCAGTAACCACTTCTCAAGAAATGACAATGGAGGATTATTATTATTATTATCGTTTTTCGACTTATTTTCATGCCCAAAATGAACCTTTTCATGATCAATTAATTCACTAGATGACTTATCACAAGCCATTCTATCCAAATTGTGGCCATCAAAAGACAAAATACATTCTAATTCATCAATTTGAATCCCATTTGTCCCTTCATTCTCCATCTTCTGTGGCCTATTATAACACTGAAATGAAGCAGAAAAATCATTAAATTCAGATGGGATTTTTCCAAAATCGCGATTTTCCTTGAGAGTGGACGATGATGATCTCATCCAACCTCCCAAGAGTTTTGATATGTTTTCTGCACTCGAAGCGTATACCGAAGAATTTTCACTTGGCATTAGGCCTGAATGGTTCTTGATATTGTCTATGACAGACTTAGTGTCATTTTCAGTATAAGTTTTTGATGACATGGATTGATCGTAGGCCGTTGATTCGGATGACATTTTCATGTGATCGAAACCTGATTGAAATTTCTTGAGCTTCTTTTTCAAGTGAGTGTTCCAATAGTTCTTAATGTCATTATCTGTTCTTTGTGGCAAATATGAAGCTATAGCAGCCCATCTGTGGCAAGAAATAATAGATTCTATTCAAATGCAGTCACATGTGATCATAAATCAGAGAACCGCGGCATAAATTAGCTAGCTTTGGCTTAGTATCACAAGATGAACTCTCAATTTCGGACAAAAAAGGTAAAACCATGCAGTATTATGGGACCAAAAGTGCTAAACGAAGACTATTCCAAGGACAAAATTATCCTATAAAAAAAATTTGGAATCGAGAATGCAAATTTGAAAAGTGTTGGACCAAAGGTACTGCAAAACATATATAGGACCAAAAGTGCAACTTTGTAAAATACACGATCAAAAGTGCGGCTAAAGATGCAATTTTTTCAATAAATTTTTAAGAAAAAGAAGGAATTTCCCCAATTAATTTTCATGATAAAGATTATAAATTGTGAATATTACTTGTTGCCTAATAAAGCTTGGAGATGAATGATCATCCCTTCTTCATGTTGGGTGAAATTTCCTCTTTTGATTCCTGGTCTCAAGTAATTAGTCCACCTAAGTCTGCAACTCTTGCTGCACCTCAACAAACCTTAACAAAACAAACAAACATCATGAAATAGGTAATAAAATTAAGAATCAATAGGAAAAAACATTTTTTTTGTTCAAGAATTCATCTGGCCAATAACTATATGTTAATTGAAGATCACTCATGAAGTTAAAGAAAAATGTTTTGAATATATATGTACCAGTATTTGTGGGTACTAATCTCCAATTTCCAGGACCATGTTCTTGAATATAGGTAACCAAAATGATATCTTCTTCAGGAGTCCATGGACCTTTCTTGATTTCAACTTTATCACAACATGGAGGTCTTCCCATTTTTCCCTTTTAATAATTTCTGTGTGTTTTGTTACTTTACTTTTAGTATGGGGAAGTATTTGAATTGAACTTGTGATGAAGTATTCAAATAATAAGGGGTGTTATATATGGTAACTTGACACAAAGGGGTGGGGGACAGTCTTGTTATTCACCTGGTTATTGGTCTATTTTTTTTTTTTTTTTTTTTTTTTTGAGGTTGCAAGCGAAGTGAGTATATAAAGTTGAATAGTGCATGTGTATCATTCTAAGTTAAAAAATTTAATTAACTAGTATAACGGGGCCGGGTGTTGTGACAATCTTGTTACTCATCTAAATTTTTTTTGTCAAAAAATATATTGACCGACCATTATAGCTTGAATAGTATGTAGGTAAACTTTGTATTAATCTTTTAGCGAATTGAATATATATATAGTTGAATAGTACATTGTTCAAGTTCGATTTTTTTCCTAGAACTCAGAAATGTTTTTGAGTAAATTAGTTAGATAAAACATGCCTGGGGGAGGCTGGGAGACAATTATTCACCCCACATTTTTTGTGAAAAAATATTATAAGCAGCTATTATAGGTTGAATGACGCATTGATCAACTTTGGATTAATTTTTTCCATAGGCTTTGAGATTTTGTTTGAACTTAATTATGTTTGCTGACTCTAAAAATCGTTACACAAACAAACATATATCTTATATGGGATTAATGATTTTTTGGTGCCACAACTATAGCCTACTGGCATTTCTACCCCGTAACTTTTCGGGCTGGCACATTTGATGCCACAACTTCAACATCAGTGGTAATTTTGGTGCCAATTGAGGCCCAATTTCAAAATTGGCCAGAAATTCCCCCATGTGCGGGCCATGTGACACGAAAAATGGGGATTTTGACCATTCAATGTCTTTTTCATTAAAAAAAAATATCAAAATTCAAAATCCTAATTTTTCTATAAAATTCACCAAACATTCCCTTAATTAAATTGCTACCCACTTTCTTATTCTTCCCCAAATAAAAACATCCAAGTAGCCTAATTCTTGGTGGGTGGAATTTTTTTTTCATGAAAAAGGTGTTGAATGGTCAAAATCCCCAATTTTCATGTCACATGGCCCGTACATGGGGGAATTTCGGGCCAATTTCAAAATTGGGCCTCAATTGGCACCAAAATTGCCATTGATATTGAAGTTGTGGCACCAAATGTGCCAGCCCGAAAAGTTATGGGGTAAAAATGCCAGTGAGTTATAGTTGTGGCACCAAAAACGCAATAATCCCTATCTTATATTTATATCTATTTATTATTTTGTTGTTAATTGAGTTGAGATCAAACCTACTTTTAAAAGTAATTAAATGATAAACAATGTTTATACTTGATTTATTACGTATAACAAATTAAGGTGAGTCGACCCCCTTCCTATATTTGTATTAAATTAAAGATTTGTTTGAACTAAAAAAATAGTGTCAAAGTAGTATTTCCTAAATCGGAAGGGGGTAGCATTCTCTAAAATTGTAGGAGAAACTATACTCCACAATCCAAAATATATTGTTTATATTTATTGCACCACAATAGTTGTTGGATGAAATAATTCATGGTTTAAATTGAAGAAAATAGTCATTGGGGGCTACACCAAATCATAAGGGATAGTTTAAAATAAGTCTCTTATTGGATCACGTGGTGGCACAGCAGCTATTTATTTTTGTTGGTCTGAATATTAAGTCAATGTTAATTTCTCCGCTTGAATGTTTATTATGGTCCATAATTGATAACGTTAATTAACAGCAGGGTCCCCCCAATCTACCATGCAATATTTCCTAGCTTGTATGATGTTTTATACTTTTGTTTATGTATAATAATGCAGCAGCATTGGCGGTCGTTGAACATCAAAATTCAGTACTGTTGATTTTATTGTTATTTTCTAATTTATATTTTGGACTTATCTTGATCTTAAAAGAAATTGATTGGAATTGTTTTAAGCGAATCGAATACACATTAAACTTGAATAATTTTAGATATTCATATGAATTTAATCATTTTTAATTTATTAGGTTAGATTCAAATTGAGCTTAAAAAGAATCATAAAATGTAAATATTATTTAAACTTGGTTATTGTGTAAAATCAAGTTTAAACGAAGTACTTTAATTGATCGAAATTTGGTATAGTCCTCAAACGGATGATCATGATTGCGATGAAATTTCTTATTCTAAATATTTCACTTATAACAACTTTAAAAATTATTATAAATAAATTGTGCTTAATATTTCACTTATAACAACTTTGAAAATTATTATAAATAAACTGTGATTGTTAGGTTTTTTGCACTTTGCACCTTCGAAATATGGAAAATAGGCACTTTATCCTCCTTTACCACAAAAGTAGCACTTTGCACCCTCAAAACATGAATAATTAAGCACTTAGCACCCCTTTCCATTTTCCGGCAGAGTTGAGCACCGGAGTCAAAAAATCTAGGGGCAAAATAGGTAATTTATTTTTGGATCTTTGGTACATTACATCCCTGAAACACGAACAATTAGCACTTAGCACCCTTGAATTAAGAACAACTCAACAACTTGCAACTGCGAAACACAAAATTAGCAGCTAGTACCCTCATTTAAGAAAAACTTAGCAACTAGCACCCCACGTTTTTTTTTCGACAGAGTTGACCACCGGGGTTAAAAAAACCTAGGGGCAAAATAGGTAATTCTTACCCAATTTAGAAAGTTTCAATACATAAAATTGACCGAATCATATAAAAAAATAAAAATTTAATCCAAGTCTACAACGTGGATATATATATTGATGAAATGAAAGATGGAAAGAGAAATGAGTATTCTAATATTCATAATCGTACTCGACAAATTTTAAGGAAGAAAGAAAATACTTTACCTAATTTACCCTTAGGTTTTTCTGCCCGGTGGTCAACTCTGTCGGAAAGGGGAGGGGGGTCTAGTTGCTGAGTTTTTCTTGATTTTTTTTTATCTACTAGACTGTGTATTTACAGCTCGGACCGAAGAGTGCAAAGGGTATAGGTCCTCCTGTTACGTTCCAAACATGAGTACGTAATCGCGCAAGTATACGTTCGTTTACAAGTAATAAAGTGATAAGGGGTGTCGAACCCACGAGGAATCAAACGAATAATTACCAAGATCTATTCTATTAACTTACTTGAACTTATGTGAATGATAGTAGTGAGATTGTAGTTTGTTTAAACAACTAAAAGTGAAGTGAGTAAGAATTACAATACCTTGATTCAATTGATAAAGGTTCCTAGATTTCCATGTTACTTAGATTGATCCAATCTTGAATGATTCACAAATTGATAACAATGCTTATGTTTGTTGTTCAAGGTTTCATAAATTATTCATACGTATCTTCCGAATTGCGTACGAACCTACCAAAATAGACTAATCCAATTTATGTCTAAAAGGATTAAGCCTAAGTGATGCATTAATTCCAAACCTTGTTAGAACATGAAATGACCCAGGTATATTTCTATCATAAAATCAAATCACAACCTAATTTTACAATCTAATCTTTAATCCACTATGCCTAGCAATTAAAGATCAATCCATTTCATCTTAGGGTTGGCCTAACCACAAGTTGACAAAAGCTCAACCTAGATTAACAAGCACTTATAAGCATAGCAACAACAATTAACTCATCATTCAATCATAAGATCAATCATAAGCTCCATAAAAACCTAGGAGTTAAATGCTTAGCTACTCATATTAATCAACACAATATTCATTACATTAAACAATGTCATAAGTACAAAATAAACAAGATAAATGTTAAGAATAAGCTTATGTGATGAAAACCAATACAACTCCTCTCTCAAGCTTTTGTATTCTTCAATCCAAAAAGTGCAAGCAAGAGCTTTTCTTCAAAGGGAGGCAAGATAAAAATGAGATGTAAAGTTGTAGAAGTTGTTATGATTTTCATCTCCTAACCCTTTAACCTAGCAAAACAACAAGTTTCCAATACCTAAGTTACCCTCCAAACAATGGCAACTAAGACCAAAAAGTCCCCTAAGAGTGTTGAATTACAATTGGGGGAAAAGAGGTTATGTACAAAAAGCCCCTCCAAAATGCGCAGAAAACAGAGCAGGACTCGCGGCCGCGAGACCGAATCTCGCGGCCGCGAGGTTGAGGCAGAGAGTTTAAGAAACTCTCTGCCACCAACTCGCGGCGGCGAGGTGAAGCAGGACCTAGATTCATGATTTTTGTCCTTTCTTTTGCTTTAGGTCCCCCCCGCGGTCGAAAGCGACTTGCAATCCACGCAAGAAATGTTCCCGAAATTGCTTCAATGCGTCGAATCCTGCAAACCACCGATAAACACAGTTAGAATACGAACAAAACACGAAAAACGAACAAAGGCCGAACAAAGGGACCAAAAGCACAAAAGACACGAAAACACGCGGAGACAAACAGAAACTCGGATCAAAACAAGATGTTTTGGGCTTAAAGAGATAGGTAATAACGACGTTTTCACGGCGTTATCACCTCCCCAGTGTGATGTCTCCAGTAGGATTCGAACTTGACGTCCCCAGTGCAAAGAGTTTTTCTTTATTTGAGGGTGCTAAATGCTAATTTTGTGTTTAGGGGATGCAAAGCTCCCATTTCTCGTGTTTCGGGGGTCCAAGTTGCTGAGTTGTTCTTGATTCGAGGGTGCTAAGTGATAATTTTGTTTCGGGGGTGCAAAGTGCCAATTTTTCATGTTTCAAGAATGTGCCAAACATCCAAAAATGAATCGCCTATTTTGCCCCTACGTTTTTTTTACTCCGGTGGTCAACTCTACCTGAAAATGGGAGGGGGTGCAAAATGCTTAATTGTTCTTGTTTCAGGGGTGCAAAATGTCTATTTTTCATATTTTTAGGATGCAAAGTGCAAAACCCTGATTATTATACTCTATCCTAACAAGACCTTCATTCCAGAGTTTGATTCCTTTGTTGGAAGTGGATACTTAGTTTTAGTTTTGTTTCCTCATAAGTTTATAAAAAAAAACGTAGCGAATTCAGGTTCAAATCTTTATTGGGAAATATACCCACCTAATATGTCCAACCCGCCTCTCATGTTGTTAATTAGTACCCCAAATATCTTTTGCAAATATTAGGAGAGTAAAAGGCATTAAAGGCTCCTATCGACTCGATAATCAAACATTCAATAAAAGCCTGAGCCCCAGGACAAACTTGTAATTTGGTTCAAACTAGTAATTGGGCCAATCAACATAAATGGATCAAGAATACAATGGCCCAACCAAAATAAACAAAACTAGCCACTTGGGCAAATAATTGGCTAAACTAAAGTCAAATTAATTAACTTAATTTGGCCAACCTAAATTAAAGAGCAAAAGATAAAAACACCCCCTATACTTTGTCTAACTCCAAAAAATCCCCCTGTGTTATTTTAACTCCCAAAAACCCCCCTGTATTTGGTTTTAAATACCACACTCGACTCAAGTAGTATATATTTATAATTTTATTTTTGAGTTTTGGTGGAATGACAAGATTACACCTATGTGTTTGTTTTTTTTTAAATTTATTTATTCTTTTTGAAAACTTAAGTATATACTACTTGGGTCGAGTGTCAGGGCCGGCCCTGAGTTTTTGGTGGCCCTAAGCCAACTCTAAAATTGTGGCCCTAGTTTTCATGTGCAACTAAATTATATTAATAACTAATACAATTTTTTGTAAAACAACGTATTAAACTAAAAGTAAAACTATTAATTAGAAAAATAAGAAACAATAATAATATGAATAAAATATAATCTCGCTTTGTAAAAAATATCGGTAATACGAGACACACTTCTATTTAATAAGAAAATGATTACAAATGTGAATGGGACATAAACACATAAAATCTTAGTAAAATATTACTAAAATATTACTCTCCTAGCATTTTTTAAAGCAAAATCACCAATTACACTTGCATAACAAATATTTTTCAATCAACAATATGGCTAACCGATTCGATTTATTTTGTGACAATGGTTGATCAGAGGTAAGACTTAATCAACTATAGCTTCGAAAATGTTTATCTCTACAGCTGCAACTGTAACGAGAATACTTAACAATATTCTATAAGCAATCCATCTATTCGAGAAACCAACATTATATAGTTTGCAAATAATTCAAGTTTTTTAGTTCTTTTGGTAAAATACATCTCAAGACTCTCAACTCAAATAATAAGTCCATCTCATCTATATCATAAGTGTCACAAATAATATTCAAGTTTGATATAATAAATACTTAAAATCTCATCATCAATAGATTTTAACATCATCAAGTCGATTAATTTTTTTTTGATATATTCATATGGATCTCTTGGTCACATGACTCACAACTCCAAAATTTTAAAATTGCAATATAAAGATTCATTTTCTTACATTTTTATTTAGACAATATATATCTTAATTTATGGGGTTCCGTTGATTTAATTGTGAATATGTTGGGCCTAATTTCTTGAGCTATGCATTGTGCTTCCCATACTAAAATCTTAGCTCCACAAGCAAAAATAAAAAAACTTGCATTTTTTTTTAAAATGCAAGGCTTCGACCACTAACCTCACGGACACTCATCAGGAGCTTTACCATCTATGCCACATGCGTTTTTATATAATTATTACATACATATTTATATATATACATATATTAAAATATTTTGTTATTGGAGGCCCTCGATCATCGGTGGCCCTAAGCGACCGCATGCGCGGCTTACGCTCACGGTCGGCCCTGTCGAGTGTGATATTTAAAATCAAACACATGGGGGTTTTGGGGATTTAAAATAACACATGAGGGGTTTTTTGGGAGTTAGACAAAGCATAGGGGTGTTTTTGTCTTCTGATGTCAGGGGTAAAATTGTCATATCAAAAGCAAAATATGAACCAAATACTGGCAATTTTGGCGATTGAAACACACTCTCTTTTTTAGGGGTGTATTTGACACTTATTTGAGATCACAGGGGGTTTTTTGGGAGTTAAAATAACAAAGGTGAGTTTTTGGGAGTTAAACAAAACATAGGGGATGTTTTTGTCTTTTGTTCTAAATTAAATGATAGCTGCCATGGTCCATAGAACTCTACATTTATACATAAGTATGATATTGATCGAGTCCTAAACAAACTCCTCTACATAGGCGACGAGCCCCAATAAATGCATGCAAGTAATATTCCGAATTAAAATAAACTTCTCATCGAATAATTTATTTACTTGCAGCAATGGAAAGGAGCAAGCGAATCACAATAATATTATTATTATTATCCATCCTCATCATCATAATCACCGGAATTGTCCTCTCAAAATATAGTACCGGCGACGGAGGTAAATCAGATGATGTATTGAATGAGTCAATAGTGAAGTTTTTGTTGTGGTGCTTCAGGCATAAATGTCTTGGAGAATTAGGACTAGTAAATCTTCCGTTGCACGAGGAAATGCAAATTCAAGGATGCAACATTGCAATCAATTACGCGTACTCGAGGTATGATGCTATTGGTATAGTATCTCCTGAATATATAGAAGCTGTCAAAATTCTACACCGAAAAAACCAAACTGAAATAGATTTGCATATTTGTGGCCTTTCTTTAAAACGATGCCCTCAAGAAACTTTGCGGCTTTGGTTGAGGGAGAGGGAGAGGGAGAGGGAGAGGGAGTATGAGTCCATGTGATCGGCCCTGCGGTTAGGCTGACTATTATCTCTTAACTTTGAGATGAAAATTGAATGAGGAGAGTTTAAAATTGGTGTTCAAGTTTGGGTTTTTTTTCTTCTTCCCTTTCTTATCAAATTCGAGATTATTGTTTAATTTAATATTTAAACGAATTGCACATGTGTTTTTTATAATTAATAGAACTGAATGTTGGGTAACTTATATTTTATTAATTTTAAGTTTATAGAATCGAGTTGTAATTAAAGTATTTCTAGTGTTAAATATACCTAGCTATTAGATAGGATTGAGCTTCACCATCCATTTGAGGAGGCAATAATATAAATATGAGTTATTCATTTGCAAGTAGTCATGATAGAACATTATGACCTTGCGGTTGGAAGAATCGAAGAGCTTTCTATTGGTAGGAAGCTCTTGTGATCTCTATATACTCTTTGGCAATATCTTTATTGTTGGGTAATAAAATGGAGATTGAATTAATTATGGTCTATAAGTTGTGTGACTATAGAAGATAAGACAAACATTTCGTTGATATCATCATTCTAAGAAAACAAATTTGCAAAAAGATGGTTATAGTAAATTTTGTTATGCACGTGATTAAAAAATGTAGTGGAATAGACACATTTTTACTTTCCAAGTAATATGTACAAAATTGTTTTACCACATTAGTAGCTAGTTTACATGGTTGTTTTACCACATTAGTAGGTTACATGATTTATAGATGAATTCTAGACAAAAAGTTACATGATTTATAGATGAATTCTAGACAAAAAGTCAAAACAAATTTTTAGGTTTATCAAGAGTTTTCATTTTTTATTCTTCCAAAATGATTCGTACTTTCTACATGTTTTTAACCTATTTCATATTTTTGGTGTATTCTACTTACGTTGATGTTGAGACTCTAAATGTAATTGAAAAAAATGAGCATATAAGAAATTTCATAAAAATGAGAAGATTTTACAAATATTTGGCGAAATTTTTCGTAATATAAGGGAGTTTGATGCATTTTATCCTTGAAAAAATCTACTTGAAAAAAAATGTTGGATATTTGCATAAAAAATAATGCGTTTGTTTACTCAGAAATGTTATATTGCATGTTTAGCAATTTGATTGCTTAGTATAAAGTAATTATGTTTGGATAAGATCTTTAGAATTTGGGAAGAAAATATATTCCAAAACACGTACTCTTTTGGCTATGAAACCCAACTTTCATTGATACCCAAATATTATTCTTATGCAAAAGTCATGGGCTTTTGTCATTTTCCACTCTGAAATTATAGGGTTTTCACATTTGCACCATGATTTAAAAGTTTTGGTATTTCGCATTATGAAAATATAATTCAATTGGCACTTTGCACCCTAGTGTGTACGTACTTAATTAGTGAGAAAATTTATTAGTGGAAAGGTATAATAGTCATTTTTGAATTTTTTTTGGCACCCTGAAAATATAAATTTTGGCACTTGCACCCTTCAATATAAAATGTTGGCACTTTACACCTTGAAAATATATAATTTTTGCCACATTCCACCCCAATTCTAAAAATTTGGCACTTTTGCAACTTTAATTTTTGGCATTTTGCACCCTAATCCCTGAATGTCGTTCGTTGAGAGATAAAATTGTCATTTTCAATGCACATCAATCAAACACAGGAAAAAAAATTATTTTCGAGTTCAATCACAAAAATAATCATATTCCATCCGTCCCATTATTTTTACTCCATTAGCTACAGTTCCCGATCAAACTTTTCAATTTTTTAAATGACTTATCATGTTATATTATTCAAATTTGTGGTGTGTTAAAACTTTTAAATATTAATATATATGGTATCATATAATATTATCAAAATATTACTGAAATTTATTAATTAAATTATTTATTATAATTCTCATAAACTTAGTCAAGTTGACTGGTTAACTGTATCAAGAGATAAAGATAATTGGGGCAAAGGATGTATATTTTTTTTTTGCAAATTATATGTATATTTTGTCCTTAAATAGACACTGATTTGCATCAATTGTGATATCCATACAAAATTATACAAATATATCAAGTTTTATCTTTTTCGTTTTCAAAATATATCTACACGACATACTCTAAAAATCTACAATTATTATCTACTAGCATGTTAAATTTAGGAATTACAAGAAAAAAAAAGTTCTTACCTAATTAGTAATAGCATAATAATTTGGTTAAAATAAAAAAAAAATGTGTCAAAATTTTAATCTGGGGTGGAAAGTGCAAAAATATATATTTTCAAGATGCAAAGTGCCAAAAATATATATTTTCAAGATATAAAGTGCCAAAAATCTATATTTTCAGGGTATATAGAGTTAATATTAGATCTATATTTATAGGGTGCAAAGTGCCAAGAAACTTCAAAAACGACTATTATACCTTTTCTACTAAGTGCCAAATAAATTAAATTTTCAAGGTGCAAAGTGCCACAATTTTTAAATTAAACCCTCATATTTTCAGAGTGCAAAATATCAAAACCCCAAAAGTCATTATTCTTCTTTTTCACGTATTCTTTTGTCGTTATTGTCTTACTCATAGAAATATGTAGTTTGAATCTATTTAAAATAGTAAAACAAAAATTAGAAATGTGAATGGTTTGAAAATTGCATATAGTTTATAAGCCACAGTCAGAAGGGGCCAAATTTTGAGCTTCTGCTTTATAGTATATTCATTTTCCAAATTGTAGGCATAAGTATGATTTTGCCTTTGGAAGTGCTAACTTATTCACACAACATTTCTAGCTAGTGATAACTACATTCCTGAAATTATGATGATATATATATGGCTCCATTTATATATGATTCTCCAATTATACAGTGAGATTAATACGATTATAATATCAAGGTGAGTTTAGCCTAATGATTAGAAACATAATTCTGTGAGAATTGATCATACTAAAATTAATTTTGATGATAATTAATTGATTATTATTTAATTAAATTAATTATAGAATAATTGCTTTGGCAAAAAACAACACTTTAGATTTGAATTTGTACTTTTGAAGATCCAAAAAAGCTTATGACACTGAGGCCAAACCAAAACAATTTTGAATTTCCGAAACCAAACACCTTCAAAATCACGATAAGGATAATATGATAATATGCATATATACATGATGAATATTTTACATAATAAATATATGCATAACGTAATTTATACGGAATATGATATAAACTATTACTGAATATTACATTTTAAATTTACTTTGTATCAACTATAATATATTACATAATTATATAATCAGTTATAGTTTATAAGATATAAAGTATTAACTAATATATTATATATAAAAAAATACTACTCCTATATCACTTTGAGGTCATCAAGTACGTGAGAATCACACGCTTTGGAGTTTATTTTATAGGATATCAAGATTTTGCTCGTCAAATGAACATGAAATGTGGTACTACACTATATTAAAATATCTGTTAATTCGGTAACGGATCAAATTTGACCACACTTTGAGAGAAGATCTACACTGGCTAGAAGAACCTCTGGACATCATCCGGATCGATAGATTATGTTTACTCTTCTGGATTTAAAAAACCAAAAACAGATTTTGAATTATGAAGGGATTTTTAAAATAAATAAGACAAAGAAACAAAAGGAAAATCAAAAGGAAGAGAAAATGTGTTTGTCCCATCAACTGACCTGAAGTGTCTTGATTATTGTGGATTATAGTGATGACTGATGACTCACACCTTGAAATGCATAAAACCTTAACTTTATTCATTTCAACGGTCTGTCGGTGACTTCCTGTCGGGTAGTAATTACCAATTTACCACGCCTCTATAATAAATAACTACATGCTCTACCCATGGACGGATCTTTTTTTCTAATACTATACTCCCCTCTTTATTTTGTTCTGATTAATTGATCAATTTGAATAAATTTATAATAAATAATTTAATTAATATATTTCACTAATAAATTGATAATATCATATTACATCATATATATAAATATATTAATATTTAAAAGATTTAATGCATCACAAATGTGAATAATTTATTATGATAAGTCACTTAAAAGATTGAAAAGTTTGACCGAATACTATAATAAATGAAACAAAATAAATGGGACTGATGGAGTATTATAATATACATATAACTACACATGTAAAATTCAGTAGTTATAAATAATATATTGCGAGAATTATGGCTCTACTACAATTTTTATTAAGTAAAATACATGGCTCTAATTAAAATATTGAGCTAATTTCACAAAAAATAAATCGATCGCAGTTCAATTTGTGTCTTATTGTAATTTGCATATTTTTTTAGTTCTTTATGTTCGATATAATCATAGATCTTCCCTAATTCAACATTTAAACTTATTCTTACAAAGATACACACTCCCAAGTTATTCGATTTACAATTGATGAATTTTTTTTTTGAATTTTTTTTTTTTTTGAATTTTCTTTTATGATTCTATCAGATATGGGTTTATAATACCAAATAACTCCATGTAAATTTTTGATAATATTTTGTAGTTAAATTATTTCTTCATTTCGATTGCAAAATTGTTCTCGGATCTTGAATATTACTTACTTAGATCTGGTCTAGGAGATATTTTCTAAACCTTATGGTTGAAAGTACACCACATTATTAATTGTGATGATGTGGTGCTCTCATAATGATGATATGATATATTTTCAACCACAAGGTGTAGGAAAATCTCCTAGACCAGGTCCAAGTTGTATCCTCAAGGTGGAACTCATAAACTCCCGCAAATTCCTCGTTGATTATGTAATTGTACTCCGACAATAATAAATCTTCCTTGAAAATTATACATATCTTTCTATTGGAAATGCATTTTTTTTTAACAATCAAATTGAAATATGAACTAATTCCTACAACATTATTACTTTTTTTTTTTAATTTATAATATTTTCAACATTCCTAATAAATTTCAAAAGTTTAATATTTAGATAACAGAAACATCCAAAAAAAATAAAAAATCTTAATTCAAAACTATAATTCATGTTATCATCTACTTATGTTGTTGTTTGACTGCCTTGAAATTAATTGAAGTTATACCAATAAATGATTGGTCTAGTGGAAGTGACTAGTCACTACAAAGTATCGAACTCATGTTCGAATCCCTGTTAGGAGAGATTTCCACTTAATGTGTCCGATGCGCCTTGAAAGGGATTAAATACTTGGGAAAAAAATTGAAGTTATTATTATTATTATTATTTTTAATTGTTGTACACAATTAAAGTAGATTGAAATTTTCCAAGATATTCATAATGACAATTTATTCTTCTGTAATATTAATAATGCTTAATTTACCTTGAGGTGCTAAATTTTTTTTTTTACCTCTAGGTGTTTTGTGAAAATATATTTTATCTCCTTATATCCTTACAAAAGACTAACACGTGAAAATTATGATTTGACAAAGACACCCCTCTTATATACTCCCTCCATTTCTTTTTATATTTGTTGCTTTGGGTAATGGTACATGGATTAAGGAACCTATTAAATAAACACTATTTGAAGCGAAAAATCTTAAATAACCCTCACTGGACTATTAATGGTTTTGCTCTCTCCTCTATTAATTAGGATTAAAACAATTAATAGGAAAGGGTAAATCCGGAAAAAAATTGCATTGAACTTCTAAAACGACAAATATTATAAAATAAAAGAATTTTTGCCGAATTGATAAATAAAAAGAAACGAGGGAGTACTATACTTAAACCTAGTTATATTCACAAAAAATGTGAAAGAATTATCCCATGTTATATATTTCGTTATTTGCTCCCGTGTGTTGATCAAAATTTTCATCTTTTCCGTCAAAAACATCGATATTTTTTTCCATTTTTGAATCAAAGAAAATGAAAATAAGTTGTAATTTCGAAACTATTTGTTTGCCTTAAACTTTGTTTTTTTAATTTATCAACTTTTTTTACAACTTTTTCTAGTGTTGCTGCAACGTTTCCGGAAAATTCTCGAAAAGTTTCTAATATTTAGCTGCCCGAAATATACATTCAAAACGAAATTAGGGCTGTAAATCAAACTAGTTTGAGCTCGGTTCGTCACACAAATCAAACAAGCTTGATCATCATTTTCCATTGGATAACTTTTAAAGCTCGGCTCGAGCTCGACTCGATAAGCTAAAGATTAATAAAATACATGTAAAATATCAAGCTACTCGATACTCGGCTCGAGCTCATTCGATAAAAGCTCGTTTAACAGTCAAACCAAACTCAAACACAAAATTTCAAGCTCGATTATACCTCTAAATTTGATCCGTGTGTGTTATGTGTATGTGTGCCAATTTACACCATTTGCTATGTGTGCCAATATATTCCCCAATTTTATTTTGTATGTACCCAACGTATTATTATAAACACGACCCTTTCCACCTATGTATTAATTTAAGTGAACTAGTTTACTCTCTTAAAGAGTAATTTTATTTTTTTAAGCTACATTTTTCACCTTATTTTTAATTTTAGGGAGTGGGCTACATTTTTCAACGAAAGGAGGTAAATTGATCATCTAAAATGTTTACAAAAGGGTAAAATATCTTTTCTCCAAAATTCAATATAGATAAATTGAAAATTACGCTTCCTGCGTAAATGAGATTTTTTATTTTATTTTTTGTCAGTGAAGGTAAATGACAATTAACCCAAGGAAAAAGTGATCTCTTGGGGGCCTTTCAAAAGCAACTCCCAAACGGGCCCTTAATCCTCTCTCTCTCTACAAAATCTCGCCGCAAAATCCTCTCTCACACTCTCTCTCTCTCTCTCTCTCTTTCAATCTGGGCATTACAAAGATTTTGTCTTTTATTTTGTTCATTTTGTTCTAATTAAGAAGAGAAGACCTTGCAGATATACATCCCATAAATGTATATTTTCTTCTTTTATTAAACAGTATAAATAAATTAATAATAGCTATAACACAGCTTACCGTTACACACACACAGTAAAAGAAGGAATGTAAGTAGCAGAAGTGAAGGCAAAAGATGTTTGGTTTCTTAATCAGAAAAGATGTCAGGAAGATTCTCAAGCGCAAGGACAGTGACGCCGGTGAAAGAGGTATTTTTTACTTCACTTTATAATCTACTTTACTTTTTGAAACAATTAATCTGAATATACTCCTTGCAGAAATTGCAAATTGACATTTTTGTTTAGATCAACTTGGTGAAAATTGTGTAAGAACCCCAAATTGAAGTAAATCAATGGCGAATTTATCGGTTTGGGTTTCATTTTTTTAACATTCATATAGGAGTTAAGTTGCTTTGAGTGTTTCTCTGTACTCTGTCGTTTTATTAGTTAGCAAGACTGGGTTTTTAATTGCTTAAAAGAGGGGAAAATGTAATGGATTTACAGAAATAACCAGAAATTAACAACTCAAATGTGTACCACTAATTGTACAAAAGTGAACAGATTTGTTCAATTTTTTTACTTCATTTTTCTTTATCAGTTTATTGTGGGTGTTGGAGGTCTTTAAATAAAAGAAACCTGATTTATGAACCTTTCAGCACAATGTTTTGAAAAGGCAGTATTATGAGTGAGTTTCTCTAAATTCTTTTTCAATAAAAAGATATAAAGTTCATAATAATTCCTAAAATTATTCTTTAATTAGTTAATTTCAGCAAAAAAAAAAAAAAAAAAAAATACTGGAAAGCTAAACTTAACTTGAAATCCATAACTTCAAATCCCTCAATGAAAATAAGGCCTTGAGTATGTTATATT
This sequence comes from Penstemon davidsonii, assembly GCA_034814905.1. Classification (NCBI taxonomy): domain Eukaryota; kingdom Viridiplantae; phylum Streptophyta; class Magnoliopsida; order Lamiales; family Plantaginaceae; genus Penstemon; species Penstemon davidsonii. The sequence goes on along the minus strand of JAYDYQ010002533.1, from coordinate 28,506,114 downwards.
GAACTTTTATGGGATACATTACAATTTGTATATTGGGCATTAATGCATCTTCTCTTCCTATGTATTTCAAGGTAGAGCTCTGGAAGAGTTGCGTGCTTCTATGTTTAACAAATTTCGGTCATTTGGCGGGGCCAAGCGGCAACAACAATCTTTATGGGGTCCCACCATTGCTCTGACATTTAATTTTTTGGTTTCTGTTAGTATTATCTTGATGAACAAATTGGTAAACCACATACTTTCTCCCATATCTCTTGAAATGTACAAATCATATTATAGTAGAGTTTAGGCTCTGACCTTTTCTTTTTCGTTTTTTCAGGTTCTTGTTAATGTTGGATTTAATTATCCAATTTTCTTGACTTTTATTCACTATGTAGTTAGTTGGTTAATAATGGCTATTTTAAAAGCCTTTTCAATTATCTCTCTATCTTCTCCTCCGAAGTCAACAAATTTTTTTTCATTGTTGTCTCTTGGTATAGTTATGTCTCTCTCTACTGGTCTTGCCAATGTTAGCTTGAAATATAACAGGTGAGGCATTATATTATTCTCTCTATTATTTTCTTAGTTATGTTGTTTATTAAGTAATATTAATTGCATGTGTATTTTCTTCAGTGTTGGATTTTATCAGATGGCTAAGATTGCAGTGACACCTGCCATTGTGTTAGCTGAATTTATTCTTTTCAGGAAAAGAATTTCGACGCAGAAGGTAACTTTCTGATAACTAATTCTATATGACTTCATTTGAATTGAGGGATTTGGACCTAAGTATTTGAAGTCCATAAGGCTATGTTTATCTCATAATTTTGCTCTAGTATGTAAGAGAATGTTCTTGGTACTGAATCTGCTGTTTTTAGGTGCTTGCTCTTACCGTAGTATCAGTTGGTGTGGCTGTTGCTACCGTAACCGATCTTCAGTTTCATTTTTTCGGTGCTTGCGTAGCAGTTGCATGGATTGTACCAAGTGCAGTAAATAAAATACTCTGGTCTAATCTTCAACAACAAGATAACTGGACCGCCTTTGCGTAAGTCTCAAAAAAAAAACTGGACATCTTTTATACATAAAAAGAGACATTACAGAGCTTGTATTATGACAGGCTAATGTGGAAGACGACACCTATTACATTGTTCTTCCTAGTGATGTTAATGCCGTCACTGGACCCTCCGGGTGTTTTGTCTTTTGATTGGAGTTTTAATAACTGTGCAACTATTGGTGGTTCTGCTGTTCTTGGTTTCTTGCTTCAGTGGTCTGGTGCTCTAGCTCTCGGGTAGGTGTCTACAATTTGGAAGCTTTTTTTTAACATTTACTTATGGTCAAAGAGTTCTTTATTTTGGTTGCACTTGAATTGGTATTTTTCTGAGGGTTTCTGGCAAGTTAACTCCCCGTGATATGTCTAATGGGCAATTTACCTCCCTGTGATATGAAAATAGGCAATTACCTCCCTGGGATATGATATAATGAGCAATTTGCCCCCTTGCTCGTAGGTGTTGCACACACGCTCTGTAATGCGACTGAAACTTCATCTTCATGCGAAAATGACCAATTTAACTCTACCTTGATAACATATTCACTTCACTTTACACCCTTGTGATATGTGTAAATAGGCAATTTACCTCCATGTGATATGCGTGAATGGACACTTTAACTATCTGTGATATTGTATAATGGGCAATTTGCCCCCATGCAAAAATGTTAAAATCAAGAGGGAGGCAGTGTGATTCTTTTACAAAAACACAGGGAGGTATTTTGCCCTTTTTATATCACAGGGAGGTAAACTGCCTATCAAAAATATCACAGGGAATTAATTTGCTATTCAATCTATTTCTGAATTAACCTAGCTTCGGGTCTGCTGTGCTTCGTGTTACGCGTAAAAATAGAGTAAATTACACAAACACGCTGTGGTGTATGGGCTATTTACAGGAAGACCTTCTACCATTTGAGAAATTACATAAATATTGTTGTCACCAAGTTCAGTTGAAAGAAAACCTATGCTTTTCTCTTTGTTGAAAAGACAAATCCGCCATTGTTTGTTCTGGGAATAGAAATTACACAAGCAACCCCCATGAAGTAAACATATACATTTATGGAAATTCTCTAAAATCTTTGGAAGGATGTTGATTCCCCGTTTAAATAAAAGAGGTTAGCATCATAGGCATGATATAATTCTTACTTTGCTTTCATGCATCTGTCACCGTTTACTTTCTGAACTAAACATGGTTAATACAAGAAGATTACATTTGTTGTTTCACAGAATTGGAACCTCAAGAATTCTGGTCTTGGGACGTTTTGCAAAATCGAACTTTTGTTCTTAAGTTCTTTAAATGGTTTGCAATTTTGGTCTTATAACCTTCTTTACATCCAATTTCGGACCAAAACTGCAGAACTGGACAGTCTTATCATACTCAGAATGTAAAAAAGACTATTCTATGGGATCAAAAGTGAATCCTGGAGTTTGAATATTTGAAGTTTTGAACTCAAGTTCTCTGGAATACATGAACTTACTGTACATTTTAATCACCGTGTGTTCTTAATTTCCTTCTCTTTGAATAGTCAAACGAGTCTTTGTAAGATAATCTTGAATTCTTGGTAGATTTCTCGTTTTTGGTATTAGAAAATGTTTTTGACTTGGTGCTCTCTCTTCTCTTTTACATAGGGAAACCTCTGCAACTACACATGTTGTTCTTGGACAGTTCAAAACTTGTGTCATTCTTTTGGGAGGCTTTCTTATATTTGGTTCAAATCCGGGACAAACGAGCATTTTAGGAGCTGCTACAGCTCTTGCTGGTATGTCATTTTATACGTACCTCAACTTAAATTCAAGGCATCAATCAGCAAAAATAGCTTCAAGGCAATCTACATTGCCGTTATCAAAATCTAAACTCAGCAAAGAAAATGGTGAAAGCCGTGATGGAGGTGGTGGAGACGAACATGTCTAATATGATGAAAAGAAGTGAAAGTGTACTTATCCTTTTCTTTTTTTTTTTGTATTTTTAGATAGATTTTCTTTGATTTTTGTTTTCTTGTCGCTAGAATTAAATTTCTACAGATTTCTGATAAATTAACTGAGTATTGTACTGGTTTATTTGGTCCAATGTGTTGAGAAAGGCTTGTAAATGGAGATTTTAAACATTTTTTTGTTGAACTTGGCATTAGTCTACATAGCCTTTTTGGGGCCTTTTGCTATCTATAAGATGCAAATTTTGATTTCCCTTTTTTATAAATCATAGTGTTATTTTATAGTATACTCGTACATGATTTTGCAGTTGTGCAATAAAAAAGGGGTTTTTTGCGACTTAACTCCCTGTGATATGTTTAATGGGCAATTTAATTTTCTGTGATATAAAAATAAGCAATTTATCTCCATGTGATATGATAATGAGCAATTTAAGTCCTTACTTGTGGAGGCGTTGCACACACGCTATATAATGTGTATGAAACTTCATCTTCATGTAAAAAATGACAAATTTAACCCTACCTTAACAACATATTTACTTTACTTTATCTCTATGTGATATGCGTAAATAAGCAATTTACTTCCCCATGATATGTAAATGAGCATTTTACCACCCTGCGATATTGCATAATGAGCATTTTATCCCCTTGTAAAAATGTAAAAATCAAGAGGAAGGCAATGTGCTTCCTTTACAAAAACACGATGAGTTATTTTGCCCTTTTTATTTATCACGGAAAGGTAAATTAGTTATTAAGAATAACACATGAAGTTAATTTGTATTCGCTCCAATAAAAAATATAGTGTCGAAAACTACAGTACATCAGTACAAATTTATTTTGGAACGAGGCATGTTATTGAGAATTAAATGTGCAGCATTTTTGTATTAATTAATATCTTGTTTGATTTTACTATGTTATAATAATAGGCCCCATGAGATTTAGATTTTTAATTTCAAGAGAGACATAATTAAGAAAAACCAGTTATGTGATTATCTTTTAATTAGTTTGCTTTGCAATGAAATGGAAATCAATTCTAATAAGTTAATTGAAATTACCAAGTATAAAGAAGGAGAAGCACACATGACACATAGATACTATTTAGTACAATGCTGATCAGAAGATTGGCGAAGTATTTCATTTATAGGTAATAGCAGAGTACAATTAGTACTTTCAAAGTACACATATACTGTGATGATAAAAAAAAACTAAAAAGTACATGTATATTGTTACCATCTATGTTGCACAGACACTGACTCGGCGACTCGGACTCGACACGATTCGAATTCGGCGACTCGTTTTCTGAAAAAATTTCAAGATACTACGCGGCATGGATACGTATATTAAAAAATAAAAAAACTATATAGTTTATATAAAAATAAAATAAATTAACATCATAGCCAATGAATTAACATTCATTCTAATATTCCAAACACAAAATAAAAAAAAAATGATCACAAAAGGTGTATAAATTCACTCTAAGCACATCGTAAATGATTCAAACAAGTCTCATATGAAAAAAAAATATCAAAACAAGTCTCATAAGAAAGATAATCACTCCAAGTACATAACAATCAGTTAATTCCACGAAAATTGTTCGAAATCTTTAAATAAAATTAGTTTTTTTTATTACAAGATAGAAATACCATTTTTTTTTCTTCTTTTGCTTCAGATTTTTTTAATAGCAATTACCTAGAGGCTAAAAGATAATACATTTCTTGCCACACAAAGAGAAAGAGTATGGTTTAGGTGCAATGGAGTTTAACAATGCGGCACCGTCACTGAATAGAAACACCAGATAAAAGAACTCCAAATAACTCTAATTTTAGGCCATAATGTCAATAATTTTTGTAAAAGAAGTACACATTGTTGATAGAAAAAGAAGAAAAAATAAAAACCCGAACTCAAATTTCAAGGAAATAAAACATAAATGCACAAAAATGAGGTAGAGAGGAAGAGAAGTACTTGTAAATTTGAATTAATTGGAAGAGAATTCTTGAACTAAGGTTTATGAAAATGAATGAAATTGGGAGTTGTTTTAATTTGTGTTTTGAATGAAGAGGAAGAGTACTCTGTAGAACTTTAATCGATTAGTTCACAAAAGTATTACTATTTTCTAATTTTTTTAATTAAGTTTCAAATTTTCAATTTTAACCCACAATTTTGAAAAAAATTGCAGAAAGACCCCTGCCGTGTCCAAGACCGAGTCATGCCGAGTCCTTGACCGAGTCCTGCCGAGTCCGTGACCGAGTCTATGTCCTTGACCGAGTCCTTGACCGTATCCCTGCCGAGTCCAATACCGTATTTTCTCGGACTCGCCACGTGGCGAGTCCGACGCGTGTCCGAGCCGAGTCGCACGCGTGTCCGAGTCCGTAAAGAGTCTGACTCTGCATAGTGGAATTTTTTGAAGTATCCGTGCTTCATAGTTTACCATCATGGATCAAAATTTCAATTGTGTCGGCATAAAATATCAAAAAAAATCCATTTTTTGTAAAAACAAAATTACAATTTTTACTAGTATTATCGAAATATTTCTGAAAAATTCTCGAAATTTTTTCAGTATTTAGTTAACAAAAACATAAACAAGAAACAAAACTTTCATCCATAGTTATAAATTATAATTTATAATGATACTGTAACAAACCAAATATTATTTTATTTTATAGGGCTCAACTTTATGTAAATTACACTATATTTATTAACTTACTAGTTAAAATATTCCAAGCACATTTGTTATTAGAGTTAATGGCAATATGCCCCATGTGATATTCATAATGTTCAATTTACCTATTTGTGATTTGAAAAAGAGCACTTTATCCCCCTGTAATCTCATAAAAATTTCACACCACCTCTCTAATATTTTAATAAGTGGCACTTTACCCCCTGTGTTATGATAATGTGACAGTTTACCACTCGTGTTATGATAATTGTGTCAATTTCTACCCACTCGTGTAATGATAAATGTGACAATTTACCTCCCTATGTTACACAAACACTTTTCATGTTCATTATCAATTTCGACAAGTGAATTACAATCTCTAGCTGAAGGAGATAAATTGCTTCTTTAAAATTTTCACAATGGGAGTAAAATACCCTTTTTCAAATTACAAGGGAGTAAATTGAACATTGTATATTTCACAGAGGATAAATTGGCATAAACTCTTTATTATTATCTCAAAGTTGAAAATGCCTTAATTTTTAGGTGTTATTCCTCTTTATTTCTCGTCGGCCTTTTTAGAGACAGTGTTACTAGTCTAGCACTAGTCTTACATCCATAATAATAGCCTAATAGGATGTATATCAGTCCAAGCCTAATCAGTTCAAAGAACAGCCCAAGCCTATATTAATTAGTAAAAAGTCCCCATACATATAATCTCTCTAAAACTCTGATTCATTGTAGCAGTTTTGTCAAATTATCGAACGTCGTCTTCATCATTAACTCATCTTAATTTGTCCTTTGAACATCATAATCAAGAGGTATTATAGTTTATAGTTTGTTTTTTATTTTTTTATTATATAAAATTACAACCTTTAATAGATTTTTTATTGAATTTAAGATTGTTGTTGGACTTAACATAAATTTTAAATAAATCGAGTTTAAATGAGTTGTCATCGTGTCAAATATAAGTGAACTCAAATTTATTATTTAAGTTTTGTGGGGGTAAAAATTGCAATAGACACTTTGAAACCGGTAAAATAAGAATTTAAGATTTTTGGGGGTGAAAATTACAATAAACACACTAAAACCGGCCAAATCAGTTTCCCACACTATTTCCACTATCCTATCTTTCTCCAGCCAATAAATAGGGCTGTAAGTGGGCTGTACAAAAAAGACTATCATATTGACATTTTCCACCCCTAAATTGACTATTTATACACGTTTTTAAAAAAAAATAATCATTTAATCTTGTTCTAATGCTCTAAAAAGAAAAAGGATTGAAAGTTTCCGGAGCTTGAATTTATATTAATGATCATAGATTTGCGTTATCTCTAAGCTAATGTTTCTTTAAACATATAATTATATTTTAAATGACAATTTGAGAGCTTAATCCAGGTTGAATCTTGTATTATATCGTTATCAAGACGAGGAGACGTTTCACTTTGAAGCAATTGAATGAAAAAGGTCAAGCGTAGTCACTCAACTTTTTAGCCTTTCAAGCAGTTGCATTTCTTTTCTCTGACGATGAGATGTTTCGTTATTGTATTTGCTTCGTGTTGCATAAATATATCAAGGCTTTATGTCCATTAAATTTCTCGTAAAGTTCGATTAGACACATTAAGTGATCATCTTTTCTGGCAAGATTTTCCTTTACATGGAACAGGAATGTGCTATAACAAGCTATGCCAAATGTTAAATTGCACCTTAATTGAAGAAAGTCTCACATGTAGTGTCCATTTTAAGTAATACAGAAGATGCTACAATTTACAGCAAAGGTAAATGAAGTAGAAGAATTAATGGCTAGCTTACATTAAGGCTTATCTTTTCTCAACGGACAATCATGCATTATTATAAAAGCAAACCATATTAAAAAAACACAGGATCATTAAAATTTAAAAAAAATCAGATTCAACGATCTTTTCTTGTTTGACTTCCGCGTTACAAGATCTTTGAACCCATATCAGATTATAAATGAACCAATAAAATTTCCTCGTACTGATAATTCAAGATTTGAACCAATAATACGAGGACAGATATTTGAACCAATACAAATTATGAGATTCAAGTAAATCAGACCAGTTCAGTAATTAGTCAGAATAATTTTTAAAAAAAATAAACGACAAACTGCATTTAAATAAAAATTTAGATGAAAAAATGGTACAGAGTATAGATAAACTAGTTTATTTCTAAGATAAGTGAATAAACCAAAATTACAGTACCAAGAAAAAGACAATGAAATTTTAAAGTGAGTTGTGCACTGATTCCAAAGGTAATAAAACTAATACTAATATTAATTGATTAATTGGATCATCAGGCCAACAATTTTCTTATTCTGCTTTGGCCCAAAAAACTTAGACCCCAAGTAGCACATAATATAGAATTGTTATGGGCAAAGCAACCAGCATCCCAAAAATAACCCTGCAAAATTAAGAAATATGTCAAAATCTATAAACTCGCACTTCTGGTCCCAGTATTATAAAATATTTTAAATTTTTGGTCTTCTTGGAACAAAAAGTACAAAAATGTAGACTTAAGGAACTAAAGGGACTATTATATAAGACCAAATGTACAAAATATTTTAAAGACTCGAGATCAGAAGCGTAACTTTGTAAATTATTGGACCAAACATTTTTAAAAATTGAGGATAAAAGTACAATTTTGTAAAGTGTAGGATCGTATAACTAAAAATGCAATTTTGACATTTGAAAGCATAATATAATATATATAGTAGCTAGGTGTGAAATTAAAGAGTGGTGATGTGTAAAACTTACGCAGTGCTTAGTATGTCTGCGTGAACATTATATTCTTTTGCAAACACAAAGGGAACAATTCCTTGGGGAAGAGCAGCCTGTACAGGTCATTCAATTCAAACAATTAATGTAAGTTATTTAAAAAAAGAAAAGAAAAAATAACACTTCATGCTCATAATTAATTAAATACTTTAAGATTTCACTGATGACTATTCATGATTCCATGATGGAATCAATTCCATACCGGTTCGAAATTAGAGGAATGTTATGGTAAAACTTCGTTTGAAACGATGTGGTAGAAAGCAACGTGCGACTTGAAGGACACGATCCATTGTGGATTTTTACATCCACCACTTTCGATTTATCTAGAAATGAAAGTGCTCTTTGCTCGACATTGTTTGTTCTATTACATATACTCGAACCCTTCGTTTTTTGTTGGGTTGTAAATAGTCGGCGATGGAGCTCGAGTTAAGAATTAAGGGGAAAAAAAAATCAGATTATTTATATTGACCTGAACAATGGCCACATGCAAAAGAACTCCTCTTAGGCCAATAGCAATTGAAGTTGCAGCAATGACTGCAGGCCCTGTTAAAAACCTAACAGCCATTGAAAATGTTGCTACTGATTTTCCACAAGCTATAATCTTTGGTTGCAAAGCCATAAATAATCCTGCAACATTATAAATTTGAATTAAGTAAAGATAATAGATTAAATTTGCATACATTATAAATTTATGGAATTGTATTTTTAGTCCTACATGATTCGACACATTTTGTCTCAATTACATTTTTAGTTCCACATGATGAGACACGATTAGACATAAAAGCGAAATAGCCAAAATTGCATTTTTAGTCTCACGACTTGACTCGACCCACATTATTTTGGTAAAATTGCACGTTTGGCCTCAATTTCCTAAAATATTTTGGTTCCTCTCATTTTTGTACTTTTAGTACCAAACGAGGCGATGACACCAAAAGTGTAAATGGGACCATAAGTGGCAATTCTTTGAACTACGAAACAAAAGTGCTGAGAGTCCAGTCTTGTAAGACTTAAACTACATTTTTGTCCAATCATAATTATAAAAGCTGTAACTAGAAATACATTCATGTGGCGTGGCGGGGGGTAAAAGTGCAATTTTCTTTAGATAATAAGAACAATACCTAAACTGAACATGGCCATGCCAAGACCCGCATCAGATAAAATAGATATTGATCCTTTCACAATTGAAGGCATCTCAATGTTCCACCTGCAGATTAATAATTCCAAATTTCAGAGCCAAATATTCAACAAAACTATTAGAAAAAAAAGAATTAAAATCAACACAAATTAACCTGAATGAAACAAGGGACCAAATGAGGCCTAAAAGACTTGAATAAGTATTGGGATTTCTAATAAGTTTCCTCCAAACCATAATAAGTATAAGCCTTGTCATCACACTTGCAGGAGGCATCTGTGTTTTTTTCTCCACCATTTCTCCTTCCTCTACATGATCCATATTCTTTCTGAATGAATAAGGAGAAGCACTTGTCGGAACCTTCGCGGTCGGATTCTCGATTTCAATCTCTTTATCTCCACTAATTTTCCCGGTACCAGAGCTTCCAATCTCTTTATCTCCACTCATTTTCCCAGTACCAGTGCTTCCACTATTCTCTATCAAAATCATGAAAATTTGTAAGAAAATGAAGAATCATAGTACTATTTTTCAGGTGAAGTTACACTTTTAGTCCTAAAGGATCATCGGCACTTTTGGTCCCAAACTTTGACTTTTCTTTCCAATTTTTGTCCTATTGCCTCCTTTCCATTAAATTTGAATCAAAAGTGCAAAACTGAGACAGTCATATGGGACCAAAAGTGTAAAAACAACAATCCTATGGGACCAAAAATGCAGTAAATATACTGATCTAGGGGACTAAAAGTATAAACAATTTGGATGCAAAAGGGGAAGGCAAGGTTAAAAGTGCAAAATATTTTAAAAAATTACTTAAAAAAGTGCAATTTTATAAAACGCTCGATGAAAAGTACTAAATGACAAATCCGTGGTATAAAAAAGATCAAGAACTCAATAACTTAATTACCTCTTGATGGAGCATCAATGCTTGCAAAATCAGATGAAGCAGCTTTGTTAACAGCATTCCTCATATTGGTTTCAGACACAGGAGAAGCACTTGAACTCCAAACAAACATATGTAGTTCTTTGTTTGGATTACTACTACTACTATTACTGTTATGACTATTAATGTTATTACTATTGCCACTATCCTTTCTCTTAGGACCAGAAAACATAGGATTTGGAGGTGGATAAGAAGATTGAATTCCACTTCCACCATTATAAAGCTCACCACTCATATTCTTCCCACTTCTTTTCTTCCCAATCTTCATCATGTCCTCTTCGAAGTTCGACGTTCTCGGAGTCACCCCTTTCGAAGATTGCAACGAAAAAACATCCCCCGAACTATTAGCAGCATAAACATGTTTAGGACTCGCAACTTTACTATTAAACATGTTGTAAAAATCAGTTTGGTTAAAGCTCGACCCACGTGGGGTCGGCTCACGCGAGGACTGAACTGAATAAATCTCAACGCCGGTCAAATTCGAAGCTCTAGGCGTAATAGCACTAGAGTAAAACCCTTTGTTGTTACAAGATGATGACATCATGGAAGCGGAGGTCGAACGCCTAACCACCACGTGTAACTTCCCATCATCCCCTATCTCCGCATCCGTCTCCAACGGGTCCCGCCCGTTAAGCGAGATCACATCCGACTCAACCCGGAATGACGTAATCGACCCTGCGGTTTCCGGAAACTGATCATTTATTAGTATCTTAGCTCCTCTGTATTCAAACATGAATAGCATTAAAGTGTACCAAACAACACTTTGCATTACTACAATTTGTACCATTAAGTTCCCCGAAAAGTCTCCGTACATGGCTTTGAGTAATGGGATTCCCATGACTAATGTGTTGGGGAGAGTGGAGAGTGAGAAAAGAGTAATCATCCATTCTAAGCTTTCGTGTTTGTTAAGTGATTGCCATATGAAAAGGGCGACGAGGATTACGATTTTTTGTAGCGAATCTGCAGCTATGAAGTGGTAATTCATTGCGTATATGTTGTTTGTTGATATGAAGTGGAATCCGAGTAAAGGGACCGCGAAAACAGCTACAAAACGGTTGATTCCGGAGCATTGATCGGGGGTGAATATTTTCCACCATTTTACGGAGCCGTAGGCGAGGATCATGGCCACGTAGAGTGGTACGATGGCCGCGAGGACATCATAGATGTCTTTTCCGGTGATCATGGTTTAGTTTTTTTGGGAAGATTGGAAGGAGAGTTTGGAGGAAAGTGAAGTATTATAGAGAAGTGAAAGACAAGTTGAGTTGTTGATCACATGGAAGTTAGGGGAGAAAGGTTAAATATGGCTTTCTTAGTGGGACTTGTGTTATGTGCATATTTATATGTAAAATTACATCAAACTTTGGAGCTACAAGTTGGATTTTTCACCAGGAAGGAAATAAAATAATATGATTTGTTTATTAGATTATGAAAAGGGAAAATGCACGATAAATATGTGTTATGAGAAGTTTGCACGAAATTTTCCTTCATAATTTTTATTGTATAAAATCTCTTAATAATTCAGAGGTGAGGATTCGAGGGTTCCCCGTTATGGCTATGAGGATCGAAAAAGGTGGGGAAGAAGATGGTTTTTGTTTTAGATATTTAAAAAAAATTAAGGTTATCATGGTGTTGTTAATATCTAAAGAAATGAAAACGTATTTCTAACCTCACTAAGCAAAGATGTAATATAGGTCATTTGAAAAATCAAGTGATCGCTTAAAATTTAAGTGTTTATTGTGCGATAAATTTAATAATACATGATAATTCTATGCAATAAAACTTATAAATGGGCTATTCTAAAAAAAATATTATAAATGGGCCATGCATTTTACTCGAATATCAAAGGAGGAGAGAGATGATTTTATATCAGTGGTGTGCTGACCATTAGTGCGCATTTTGTTTGTAAATTCATATTAGTTTCAATATTTTTGGTTACGAATTAATCTTCGTAATTATATCAGATTCATCAGATCTCTAATTGAATAAAAAAATATGCTAGTAAATTGGATTAGAATCAGAGTAAAATTTGCTTCATTGACAACCCTAGTCTATTTTAGCACAATTATACCTAAATTGTATGTTATAGATATTTTTTGTCCAATAATTTTAAAGGGCGCATATTAAAATTTTAAAATCTTAATACACAACTGTTGTTGGAAATTAAGTATGCAAAGAAAATGACTTAAACTCCTTCCCTAGAGATAAGTCCGACATATATCTCTTTCTAGGTATTATATTTAACCCCCTTATGTAGTTTAAAACATATTGTATATAACTACGTCTGGAAAATTGGTCAAAATTGAGGTCAGTAAGTAAAGACTCAGCACAGACCAAGTCCACAATCAGATTATCTTTAAAAATATATTGACTGACACTACTCTCATTAGCACATGTAGTGAAATCAAAATATTCCTATAACAATTAAGGGAGATTTCATATTTCACCTGAAATTGTCCCTAATTATATTTACAACTTTAATTGAGTTACGTCGACGAGGCCTTAGCCAATTAGTTAAGGATGAGTCTCCTCCATGACTAAGACCAAGTGGTAGTGACTTGCGACCCCAGAGGTGAAACTCAAGTTCGAATCCTACTGGAGACATCACATTGGGAATGACCTATACCCTTTGCACTCTTTGGTCCGAGCTGTAAATACACAGTTTAGTAGATAAAAAAAAAATGACCAAGAGGTCATGGATTCAACTCCCACTAGTGTTGCCGTTTCAACCGGAAGGCGCTGAAGCTACGGTAACGGCATATGATATAGAGTTTGATCTAGCATAAGGATGGAATAAGCTAATCCTAGAAGGTGATTGTAAGTCGGTTATTAAAGGCATTTTAAATCCCATTATTTCCTCTCACTACCTTGTGCATGTCTTTGATGATATATATTAGGAGTATGACTAGGATTACGAATCTTTCAATGCTCGCATGTGTTTCGATCGTGAGAACAATTCGATTGCTCACGCTCTAGTTAAAGTCGCTCTTGGGCATTCTTATCCCATTACTGTTTTGCCCGAATTTATTCAAGACTTTGTGTTATTTTTGTGGTTTCATAAAAAAAAATCATTAGTATACACCAATTTCATCTTTCATTCTTTTCTAATAGAGTTTGTTTAGATAGTTTTTATTTAGATAAGATTAGTTTTTTAAATTGAAAGATACACTTAAGGATAAACTTCTTTCTTAAATGAAATACTTGTCTATTTGATTTTTCGGTTGAAATACATTCTGAAAAGAAAAACAAACTTCAACTTTCGTTACCTTCACCACCTTTTAGATTAAAAAAAAAAGCTTCAACTTTCAATAACTTAGTTCTTCTTCCTACATCATACAAACCCTAAGTTGCCTTTCAAGCCATTTTTGTTGATCATTAAATCTCCATAACGGCTACCGCCTCCTCCCCCTTGTCTCTCCTATTTTTGTCAATTTCCTCGCATGATAAGCATGTTTAAGTAGCCGTAGCCGTCGCCGTTGGAATATGACAAACAAAAAAAGGCAACTACAACGGCGATGGTGGTGTTTTTTCTGTCTTCACTAATATTGACGATTGCAACATTAGCACCTCTTTCTTGAGTCGCCGATTCTCTTGGCTTAATCTTTCATAGTTTTTCTTCAATAACTCGCAAGCTACCTCAATTTGCTTCAATTTAGTCCTACATTATTTAATCATAAAAGAAAAATAATGAAATAAATGGCAAAATTGTATTTTTAATCTCACATGATTGGACACTTTTGATCCCGTACTTTACAAGATCACACTTTTGCTCGATATTTGCACATTTGGTCCCATAAAAAATTACATTCTTGTCTTCGAATTTTAACTAAAATATTTTTACTTTCATAGATATTCTATATTTAGCATTTTTTGTCCCATAAAAGTGTTCATGGTATGCGATACGACCAAATGCACATAACATTTTGAAAAATTGGAATAAAAAAGTACAATTTTAAAAAGTGTACGTTAGAAGTGCTGAGAGACCAGTCCTATCAGACTAAAAATGAGGGAAAAACACTTTTGATACCAAACTTTATTCCAAAAAATACATTTGGTACCAAGCTTTTTCAAAAAACACATTTCATACCATGATTCACAAAATCTTGACACATTTAGTTTTGCCGTCAATTTTCGGACGAAATTCAGCACGTGCCGCTCATGTGCCCGTTAAATTGACAATGGCATGGAGAATATGCACGGGTTTTAAAGACCCACACATGAAAGACACGTGCTAAATTTCGTCTAAAAATTGACGGCAAAACTAAATGTATCAAGATTGTGTGAATCATGGTATGTAATGTGTTTTTTGAAAAAGTTTGGTACCAAATGTGTTTTTTGGACTAAAGTTGGTATCAAAAGTGTTTTTCCCTCGACTAAAAATACAACTTCCTGTCAAATAATACAATTTAGAACCAGATTCATCGATACACAGGGACGGATTCAGGATTTTTGGTCAGGGGGGGCTAAACTTATACAAAAAAAAATCTGTCAAACAGTTAAACTTAAAGTTTATATTATTCACGAGAAAATATATGACGCAATACAAAAATGGGCAGGTGGAGTTTGACAAAAATAAATCTTTGAGCAAGTATGCTCTATGAACTCTCTCTCGAATGTTAGAATCATATAAAGTTATATAAGGTCATAGACCCGGATCACTCGGAAGCTCGGGCAAGTTCGTTTCGATATGAAAGTTTGGAAGCTCATGCGGGTCACTTTGAATGTGAATGTTACTTGAAGACTCACCGTGAGGTGTAGGTGTAGGTGTAGGTGTAGGTGTAGCCTTAAAGTATCTCTCTATATTTCTAACACTATAAAATGTACAAAACATAACTATCTCAAGACTAATGACATACTCAAGAAGTAGAAGTTAAATATAATAGAGACATAATAATGACAAGAATTATTTTTCATTACATTTGATAAAACAAGAGAGGTTGAATCCCAATAGGCCAATAAATGCTAATAAAAGACTATTAAGAATATAAGATTAGTGTTTGACATTTCAATAAAATAAAACTATTGACCATCTAGGATTAGTGTTTGATATGTAAATGAATACTATTAACTCTATTGCATCTTGATTTAATCATCATATGAAAATCTTAACAAATATATAATTTTAAGCACAAAAATGAAAATTGAATCTAAAAATTGATTTTGGGAAGTGAATATAAACATTAATAATGAATATATAACATTATTAGTTTATTACATAAGCACAATTGCACAAACATATATCATAAATATATATAGAAAAATTACTAACATTCACAATTGGGCCTTTTTGTGTTCAAGACTTCAATGGGTTGGGACTTGGGTTGGGTGGATGGTCGGAGGTGGGGGCGGCGGCGGTCTGGTGGCATGAGGTGGCAATGGTGGCTATAGTTAGGGTTTGGAGATATTGGGAGTAGAGAAAAATTGAGCTTTTCATTAGGGCTTAGAAATTGGGTAGAATGAGTTATTATTATAGTGGGTTGTGTGATATTAATTGGACTAAAATTACATTTGGGCTGGAAATTTCATATTGAGCTAATTTTATTGAATTTTTTTTTTCAAAAGAAAAAAAATACACCACTCCTATACTAAAAAAAAAAAAAAAAAAATTTCAGGGGGGACTATAACCCCCCCTTGTCCCTATGTACATCCGCCTATGTCGATACATATGTATATTAATTACAGAAAAAGAATTACCTTGCTCTTCTATTCTGAAACCAAACTTGAACTTGTCTTGGTTTGAGATTCAATTTTGCTGAAAGTGCCTGTTTTTGAGCCTATCTCCCATGCAAATTTTCACATACATCATCAACAAACAACAAGAACCATTTATTTTTATTTTTATTTTTATTAATAATAAGTTTGAATTTTAGCGAGAAAAATAATGACAGCATGAAAGTAGGGAAATAATTATGTACCGTATTAAGGGTAGAGTGTTGTTTGAAAGTTCCTTCAAGCAAGGTGGTTTGACCTCTAGTGAGCTTCACCTTTTTTCTGTTACAATTCATAGGAAAAATTGTATCATCTTCCTCCTTGCTACAATTGGAAAAGCTATTCTTGATTCCTTGTTTTTCATCATCTCCAAAATTGATTTTCAGGATCGAACTCGAGTCGTTTGAGATTCCATGATCAATTGGATGATGGGGGATTGAGAGATCAAGAAAAAACCCGCGCTTATTATTTTTCTTCGGGTTGTAATCTCTTTTGGGCTCGTATTCACTTAATCCAAGTTCCAAACCAAGATAAACTTTATCATTTTCTTCCATGGGGATATTTGGAATTCGGAATTATCGATGAGATTATGAAAGTCTAGTTGGGATGATTTAATACATACAAATTTACTTATGTATTAATTAATAGAGTAATTATCAATGTCAAAAGAAAAGAGTGCAATAATAATGGCAAGCGTTAGGTTTATGACTCCTAAGAAGAAACCAAGAAATCATAACTCCCATTTTTTTCTATTTTTTTATAAAGAAATTGTAACTCCCCTTCATGTAATGTTTGATTTTCTATTTTCTTTTACACAGATTTAATCCCGTTTGACTCATTGATTTTAACTATAAAAGAAAAAAAAAATGTTTATGTAAAAAGGTAAAATTAACACGACGAGTTATAACATGAAGTCTCTGCTGTCAAAATGGTTAGTTAATGTAATTTTTAACTTGTAATCGTAACCCTCAAGCCATGAAGTTAAGATACTAAATAGTAGGGGTGAGGTGAGCATTTGGATCGAACCGGACATGACCCTTTTTCGGTATTTAACCGGTCCGGTTCTTTCTAGACCTTGGACCGTATACCGAATCAAAATATTCGGTGCGGTTCGATAAAAAACCGAACGGTTCGATTCGATCCAGAAATGGATCAAATCGCAATTTGAGCCTTATTTTACAAAAAAAAAAAATGTGACTAATGAATTGTAACCATTTTTAAAAAATAGGAGAAAAATCACAACCAAATTGTTATAAAACCATACAAACCCTTTAAAGTTCAAACATAAATTATAAATGTCAAAAGTCTTAAAATCATACAAACCCTTCAAATAGACTAATAGTAATAGTTATAAATCTTCAAAGATCGTTATTCTTAAATTCATACAACGATTCACCAAAGTATTGTAGATCATTCACCATTTCTTCTACGGAGCAGTTGCGGTTACGGACGAGGCGTGAATTAGAAGGGCTGCGGTGGTGGGTGTGCGAGGCGGTGGTGGCGGATGTTGGTCTTGACTCTTGAAGGGCGACGACTTGGGTGTGGAAGTTATGGTTTGTGGTTTTGGGGAAGAATAAATCGATTTTTTCTTTTAATGAATGAGAGAGAAAACTCAAGACTTGGTTTGGTTAATTGAATTAATTCAGTTTTAAGAAAAATAAAAAAAATATGTGAAATCGGTCCGGTTTGGAAAACCGATTGATTTTATCAAGAATCGATAGCAGTGCTGGTCCGGTAAATGGTTCGGACTGAAATTTAGGTTCGGTTCGGTTCGGTTTACCAACCGGATCATACTCACCCCTAGTAAGTAGAGATGTATTCATTAAATATAATTATTTCTTTGCTGGGGATTTCGGGAGTGAAATTAAAAAGCCAAACTGCATTTTGATTTGATTCCTCTACAATTGGATAGATTATATGTGCATTTACTGCATGGATGATATGGTGCAACTAAGGGTAAACACGGTTGGGTTTGGCGGGTTTACATGAAAAAATCAACCCAGTCCAATAAAAGCGGGTTGTCAAATTTTCAAACCGCATCCGCATTGTTATTTTCATAAATCGCTCGATTTAGGTGGAACGGGTGCGAGCGGGTTGGCGGGTTGAACGAAACATACACATTTTCAAGATAACACTTAAATAAGTTATATATTAACTATTAATCTATGCAATAATATATATTCTTACCAACTTACGTGTCGTTGATTAAAATTTAGCTAGAGATAAATTCGAGTAAAAATATGGTTACCACTATGTGCCAACATATTCATGCCATGAACATAAATATAAACAAAAAATTTGAAGAAAGTTTATTTTTTGTTCATAGTATTTTGTTAATAAATGTGATTTATTTATCTCTTTTATTAAAACATGAATAAAAAGTACATCAATGATGATTAAGTGCGGGTTACGGGTGGGTCGGTTTTTTTAACATCAAACCTGTCACCCGACCCATAACATGTAGGTTTAAATTTCAGCAACCTGCAATTGATTATTTCAAAATAAAACCGACGGGTTACTGACGGGGGACGGGTGAGCCGGGTGAGGCGGATTTATGAACACCCCTAGGTGCAACGTATATTGAGATTTATTCAGTTGAATTCTTGCATATATTTATATTATGGGAATGAAATTTTTGAGTCAATTACTTTTGAAATTTAAGAAATAAATGTAATTTTATCCATAAGTTGTGCTACATCATCATATAACAAATATAGAAAATAATTTCTTTTATGTGAAAAAATAGGCAAAATTGCAGAAAACGTCCCAAAATTAGTAACCAAATTTTCGTCCCGAACTATATCGCCTCACCGAATTTCGTCCCGTAATTTAATATTTTTTCGAAATATTATCCCAAACTAATTACTAATTTTGGTTTTTCGTCTCAAACTATATCAACTCGTCGAATTTCGTCCCCGTAATTTACCATTCTGCATAAATTTAGTCCCAATATTAAATTTCGAATTTAATGGAAATGACGGTTCACTCTTGTAATTAGTTTGGGACGAATTCTACAATATTGTATAATTGTTCATGCTAAAATTATCACGTCATGACAAGTAAGCAGCCAAGTGACAATTTAACGGACACAAGTACAATTTCGTCTCATAATTAATAGTGGGACGATATTCCAAAAAAAAAATTAAATTAAGAGACGAAATTCAATAAGGTGATTTGAAACGAAAACCCAAAATCACTTATTATTTTGAAAGGTTTTCTGTAATTTTGTCAAAATAATAATATCCTTTATATTTGGGTTGTTCACGTCAACGGTCTTAGATTTGTGTGGGCGGCGACGAGGAGGCGATATGAAGAGATTCTTATTTTTTTTACATACATTACTTTCTTGTAGGACTTACAAGTTACAACTAATCGAATTTTTGGTCGGCCAACCTAGACTGGGCTCTCAAACCAGATCTAGATTTTGTTTGAATCTGAAATCCACGATTCTTTGGATCTTTACCGAATTCAATAAGATTTCAAGAGGGAAAAAAAACTCGGATCTAATAAAATCTTCACCAATAAAAATTTACCAACATCTTTTCCACAAGTGATACATAATCGTTTAACTTAGTTCAAATTTTTATTTTATAATCTATCAAGCTCCATCACACAAAATACCAATTCTCGATGCATTTATACCATCCTTCAAATAATTTAACAAATCGCATGAAAAAGGTATGATATGAATAAATTAAAATCAACTCATATTATTAAGTGAAATTTATATCTATATATATATATATATATATATATATATATATATATATATACTAAAAAAGAAAAGAGAGATCAAGAATAAAATATTAACTACTGTGATAAAATATCATAAATGGTAGATTGGTAATTATAGAAATAAATTGTTAAGCATAAGTATATAACTTTTTAAATTTATAATCGGATCTGCAATTTTAATTAATTCAATCACTGTAGACCCACATCCGGTACCTCCATCAAATCTCAAATCATACAAAAACTCAATTAAATCAAGTCAGATTCAAGCTGGTTTTGGATTAAATCCACTTCATAGACCACCCTACTTTGTAGTGGTTGTGATATAATGGGCCTCAACCCACGTCGGTCAGGCTGGGCCTGCCCAATCCAGTCCAAAGTCCTAATTTATTTTTGTGTTTTGGGTCAAATTTGAGTTTTATGTTAATTATGATCCGCCCTTTTCACATGACTAAATTCGAGTGAAACACCAATTGTCCAATTCTTTTCCTGGTTTTATTATGTAGCTACATAAAGTTTTATATAAGAATGCAGCCAGCCACTCGGCGAAAATGCAAAAGTGCAGGGTAAGGATTAAAAAAAGAACAAGTGACATACAATAAAGTTGGTATTAAGTATTAACATACAATCTAGTGGTTTCAAAAGCGTGTTCAGCCCAAAGTCGCAGTTGATGGCGATAACCTTTTACTTAGGATTAAGCTAATCCTAACACAAAGATGATACAAATTCTAAAAAAAAATGTATAAAAGGGAATCAAAGTGGACTTTACAAAGAAATCTAAAAATACACAAAGATGGACAGAACATAAAGAAAAATGAATATATAAGATGACAGAGTCCCCCTCAAATTGCAATACTAGACACTGAGATCAAAGAAAATTTGATGTGTCACTATTATTACACCACAAACACTGCACCAGCATGTTTCTCAAACAAATGTAAACAGGACTGCATTTTAACATTATCCACACAAATTATGGAAGATATAGCTTTCAATATATATAGTTATATTCTAAATGTACACCAAACACACTTGCGTTTCTTATATTATTGATGCGCCAAACTGCAAAGAAGCAACGCCAATAAGATACATTCCGCTAAATATACATACCTCATACGGTACCCAAAATGTCGACTAATGAGAGCACTTCGTGGCATTAGTGATGGTGCCAAGATCATTTTTTGTCCGTGGTTACACCAACAACTACGTTGCTTACCTAAAAGAAATTAAAGATATTGTCTCAAGATATATATTTAAATGGAACGAAGAAAAATAACTGAAAAGTACAGGTGACGGAAACAAGAACTCTACCAATTTCCCACTCTTGTCAACAGACATAGGATTTTCCACTACAACAGTTTGGCTCTGAGAATTGAGTAACCCCTGCAGTGAGCCCAACAGGGAAAAGGTAGAATAACAAAATAAAATAAAAATTTTCATATTTAAGGCACATATCAAGAACTCACGGCTGAACTGGAAGGCGTTGATGTTGACGAGGGTGGTCCATTTGGCCTATGCATGGGGATTGGAACCCTAACATTTCCCATCTGCCAGCATGAAGCGATAGTATAATAACACCATATGAACTATGCTTACTAGACCATGCAAATATCTATTGTTATATGAGATTATGGCATGACAAGGAATCTAAGATTTTTATTTTTTTTATGTGCATCGAACTCCTATTAACAAATGAAATATACATCTGTAAATACTTACATTGACATTTGTAATATATTGACATACAGCACATTTAACGGATGGAGCACCATAAGGGTACATGAGTGTTGTGCGACAATTCCCACAGTTGACGTGAGCAATATTAGATGCTAACAAAAGAAAACCAAAACAAATCAAGAATCTAGCAGAGATACAATGATACTGAGATATTACAATTGTAGAACAAATTCAGGTAAGCAGTGATGGGAGTCTAAAATGGTTAAAATTGGAAATAAATGCGTCTAAATCACTTGCTTTCTTTAATTGATATACCATATGTAATTACCTGGTGCAAGATTCACCGTGTGACAACACGAGCATCTCACGCTTGTAGCGCCACGAGTATACATCAATAATGTACGGCAACCTCCACATATCAGTTGGGCCATATCCATTCCTGTGGATGAACAAAGTTTAGATGAATAATAACCTGAAACTGAAATCCAATATATCAAGAAATATATCATTCCTTTGAATAATAGGTGACACTTTGCAATGTAAATTCCTGATATCTGACTGAAGCAGTAAATTGTGACTCAATATGAGACAAAACAATGCACATATAAGACAGAAGGTGTGCCAAAGATAAAGTCTCCAACCCAAAACAAATGCACGTGGATTTAGGAAAGCAGAAATGACAAGACTAATAAGACAGTTCAGATAGAGATCATCCTTGTTTTCTTGGAGCTTAAATAGAGTAGTATGTATGTTTTGTTGGTAGCTTAAATTGTAGTGTTGCACAATCCACAACACTGGTCACGATTTAAAGGTTTAAATTGAAGTCTTGTTTAATTATATGGACCTCATATCACTACCTCACGGAGGTGATACCTTCTGTAGGGATGATTGAAAATGTTTGAAGATTTCATGTCATAAGCGGAACGAACAATAATAGGCTGGCCTCAATCATTAGGCGAAATCTTGCAAAGCATAACAAAATCAAACCTAGTGTTTCCAAGAAGCCAAAGTACTGTTCAATACGTAAAACATAAGTACATTTTAAAGAGAAAGAATATATGTTTAAAAATAAAGCAAAATGTAAAGTTCGACAAAAATGAAACAACTTGGGGGGGGGGGGGTGGGGGGGGGGGGGGGTGGGGGGGGGGGGGGGTGGGGGGGGGGGGGGGTGGGGGGGGGGGGGGGTGGGGGGGGGGGGGGGTGGGGGGGGGGGGGGGTGGGGGGGGGGGGGGGTGGGGGGGGGGGGGGGTGGGGGGGGGGGGGGGTGGGGGGGGGGGGGGGTGGGGGGGGGGGGGGGTGGGGGGGGGGGGGGGTGGGGGGGGGGGGGGGTGGGGGGGGGGGGGGGTGGGGGGGGGGGGGGGTGGGGGGGGGGGGGGGTGGGGGGGGGGGGGGGTGGGGGGGGGGGGGGGTGGGGGGGGGGGGGGGTGGGGGGGGGGGGGGGTGGGGGGGGGGGGGGGTGGGGGGGGGGGGGGGTGGGGGGGGGGGGGGGTGGGGGGGGGGGGGGGTGGGGGGGGGGGGGGGTGGGGGGGGGGGGGGGTGGGGGGGGGGGGGGGTGGGGGGGGGGGGGGGTGGGGGGGGGGGGGGGTGGGGGGGGGGGGGGGTGGGGGAGAGTATTTTTCTAGTATGCTTATCAAATTTTCGGAGTAATGAATTGGCCAGATTCATCTCCTATTTATAACAATTGAAAAGCTTTTTATGGAAGGGTGTGTCTATTCGGATATAACAATTTAATCCGAATAGGTGCAACCGGTTCGGTTTGAACCGAACCGACACACCATTTCATTTAAAAAAAAGGGCGCGCGGATCTTCTTTGCCGAAACGGGTCGTCCGCGGATCCTATTCGGTTGGGTCACTTGCGGATTTTGGACTTTCAGTGAATTGGGCTTTTTAGTATTTGGGTTGAAAAAGTTAATTAAATTTTGTCCAAAAAGATAATAGTTTGTTGAAGCCCAATCCCAATCCAAATCCAAACCCGAGCCCGGACCGGATCGTGCCGTGCCGTGCCGAGCCGAGCCGGCCGGTCGGTCGGACGGACGGACGGCGGCGGCGGCGCGCGCGCGTGGGGAACCTTTGATCACCTAGGTCCTCACCCCTTTTAAAATCTTTGGTACCCCAAAGGGGCCCAACCCTTATACCATTTTTTAGCTATTTAACTAGCTAAAATTTTCCTCTCCAACTCAATGTGGGATAGAGTCTTATTCCATCAATTTCATTCATATTATGTTTTTATGGGCTCAATCCAAATGGGCTCAAACCAATTGGATTTAACATAAAAACTCCAACAATCCCCCACATGAATGAAATTGTTCTTCGTGTCCCGTCTCACAGAACATATCATGTCAAAGTAATCTTTAGGAATAATACTACATCAGGATAGGTGAAATATTTCATCTTGAACCTTCCCTAGTTGAAGCTTATCGGATTTACTTAGTCAATCGGTGAAATATTTCATCTTGAACCGTCGACTGTTTGTGTAAACCAAGACAATAAACTTAACATAGTATTATACCGATTTGTTACAAGCTCTCGGTTGTGTTCATTTCGGCCCTGAACGTTCTTGGGTTCTGCGAGTGCTTTAGAGGATTCCAGCCTTATAAGAATTCTCAACGAGCCGACCCAGCTCACACTTACATAGGTGACCGCATCTATCAAGAGTATCCTACTATACTCCACTTGTTTTTTTAACAAGATATAGACGTCATTAAAAGCATAAGCTTAACCTAATTAAACGCTGTAGGTTGCACTTTTTGCATCATAGGAATGAGCTAGAGTTGAACTCTAAAGTGCTCCACTTTGTTTAAGTTAACCAAGACTGGTTGTCCTATTGAACTTGGTCCGTGGGATCTCCAGTCGCCAAGTTAGGTTTCCGTACAAGGTAACTTAGTTATATTTTAGGCTTTTAAGCCCATTCCCCTCGACGCACATTCTACTCTCTCGCCAGATAAACCTTTAGTAAACGGATCCGCGAGGTTATCTTTTGACTTCACAAAGTCAATGGAAATTATTCCATTTGAGAGTAAATGTCTCACGGTATTATGTCGACGACGGATATGTCGTGACTTACCATTATACATAAAGTTGTGAGCTCTATGTAAAGCTGCTTGATTATCGCAATGTATACATATGGCTGATACCAGTTTCGGCCATAGTGGAATATCT
Organism: Penstemon davidsonii; assembly: GCA_034814905.1. Lineage (NCBI taxonomy): Eukaryota > Viridiplantae > Streptophyta > Magnoliopsida > Lamiales > Plantaginaceae > Penstemon > Penstemon davidsonii. The sequence continues at coordinate 28,481,377 of JAYDYQ010002533.1, read as the reverse complement.
TCTAGGAAGTTATGAAGCCACTCAGCTTCTTCACCAGCTTTATCCAAAGCTATAAACTCCGACTCCATTGTGGATCGAGCTATACACGTCTGTTTAGAAGATTTCCAGGAGATTGCGCCTCCTCCTATTGTGAATACATACCCACTTGTGGACTTTGATTCTTCCGAATCAGAGATCCAGTTTGCATCACTATATCCCTCGAGGACAGCTGGATATTTTCCATAGTGTAATGCATACTCTGATGTATTCTTTAGGTATCCAAGCACTCTCATTAGTGCTTCCCAGTGAAGCTTGCTTGGATTACTCGTATATCTACTCAATCTATTGATTGAGTAAGCAATGTCTGGCCTCGTGCAATTCATGATATACATGAGACTTCCAATTATACGAGCATACTCATTTTGTGATACACTTTCTCCTTTATTTTTGTGTAACACCGCCGATGGAAGAAAAGGATTGTTAGTTCCTCTATATCCATGCTTCTTAAATTTCTCAAGTACCTTTTCCACATAGTGTGACTGAGATAATTTAATACCACTCGATGATCTTGTTATTTTAACTCCTAAAATAACATCGGCCTCGCCGAGATCCTTCATATCGAAATTATTTGTTAATATTTTCTTTGTGGACTTAATAACCTCCATGTTAGTCCCAAATATTAACATATCGTCTACATAAAGACAAACTATGACAGTTGCTTGTCCGTATTGTTTTATGTATACACACTTGTCGCATTCGTTGATGCGAAAGCCATTTTTAATCATGACACTATCAAATTTCTCGTGCCATTGTTTAGGAGCTTGTTTAAGGCCATAAAGAGATCGAACAAGTTTACAAACTTTGTTCTCTTTTCCTTTAACAATAAAACCCTCTGGTTGCTCCATATAAATTTCCTCATTTAATTCACCATTAAGAAAAGCCGTTTTAACATCCATTTGATGAATTTCAAGATTATGTATAGCTGCTAGAGCTATTAATAATCTTATGGATGTTATCCTAGTTACTGGTGAATAGGTATCAAAGAAGTCTATTCCTTCCTTTTGTCGATACCCCTTAGCTACTAATCTAGCTTTATATTTATCGATAGACCCGTCAGGTTTTAATTTCTTTTTAAAGATCCATTTACATCCAATTGGTTTACTTCCCCTAGGAAGATCAACCAATTCCCAAGTATTATTACTTAGAATAGATTGTAACTCACTGTCTACCGCCTCTTTCCAATGCGCTGCATCGGGAACAGTCATTGCTTCTTTATATGTTTGAGGGTCATCCTCAATCATATAGGTTAAAAAATCTGGGCCGAAGGATTTAGCTATTTTAGCTCGTTTGCTCCTTCTAGGCTCTTCAGTAACCTCATTACTGATTTGAGAATCGTTTTCCTTAGAGATTGATTCATATGACCAATGATCAACAACCTCGTTGCTGATTTGAGAATTATCTTCCTTAGAAATTAATTCATATGGTCTCTTATGAGAAGTAACGTTCGAGTTCTTCTTATGTGGAAATACATTCTCGTAGAATGTAGCATCACGTGATTCAATTATAGTATTCGCGTGTATGTTGCTTACTTCAGATTTGAATACTAGAAATCTGTAAGCACTACTATTTTCCGCATGACCTATATAGTAGCAGTCCACGGTTTTTGGTCCAATTTTTGGTCCAACCTTTTCTTTCTTAGGTCTTGGTACAGCTACCTTTGCCAAGCACCCCCACACTTTGAGGTATTTATAGCTTGGTTGTCTACCTTTCCATAACTCATACGGAATGGTATCATTTTTCTTGTGCGGAACTCTATTTAATATATGGTTAGCCATAAATAGAGCTTCCCCCCACAAGTTCTTAGGTAAACCCGAATTCAAAAGTAATACATTGATCATGTCTCTTAAGGTTCGGTTTTTCCTTTCGGCTACTCCATTTGATTGAGGTGAGTATGGTGCCGTTGTTTGGTGAATTATCCCTGAGTCGGCACACAACTGTGCAAAGGGATATTCGTACTCACCACCTCTATCAGATCTAAGAATTTTTATCTTCTTATTTAACTGATTTTCCACTTCAGCTTTGTATCTTACAAAAGCATTTATTGCTTCCTTTTTCTTACTCAATAAGTTGTTGGTGTAATTGGATTAATTATAGCTAATTAAATTGAGTCTAATTAGCCAAAGTTAATTATTACACCTTAATGAATGAAATTAGAAGAGAAGGTTGAGTCTCTCCATCCCACATGGAAAAGAAGGAGAAAGTTGAGCTACAAAATTGTTATAAAAAGGGCACCTAGCTTTCAAAGTAAAAAGGCTTTTGTATGAATGGGCCTAGAGTAATATCTGGGCCCAATAATTATTAAAGTCCAAACTTTGTACAAAGATCCGTGGGTGATCCGATTAGGATCCGCGTGTGATCCGATTAGGATCCGCATGTGATCCGAACAGGATCCGCGAGACCCGTTTCTAGAAGGTCCGAGAAGGATCCGTGTTGCCCGCCCAATTTTGAATAAAATGGTGTGTCTGGTCGGATTTTGAACCGAATGGGTGGCACCCGTTCGGTCCGAACCATTGTTTAATTTAAATCCGAATTGTTGTGACCCTCCAGCAACAACTTTCAATTTCTATAAATAGGAGAGGAATCTGGCCAATTCCTCACACTATTTTTCAGCAAATAAAGTATAAATAATTATTTCTTCTCTACTTTCCAAATTAAATAATTTTCTAGTCGAAGTTCTGTTTGTTCCAAATCGCCCGTGGCCTTTTGTTCGTGCAAAACAACAAGGATCAAGACTGTTGTATCTTGGGAGACTACCGAGGAGTACTGATTGCACCGTAGGCAGCCTCGGAAATATTGTCTTAAGGAAATTGCATCCGCAACCTCAGTCTAACTTCGTATTTTCTCATTTTCGATATCAATTCAGTTAGTTAATTTAGTTTAATAATTACTTAATTTTGTTTTAAAATATAAACTTTTATAGTTTAAAATTTTTCTCGAGTGAACAAAATTGAATCAATTTCCTCAAAAACTAAGTTAAAGTTTTTGTACTTAAGTTTCAATCTTTCCATACGTATATATATAATATAATTAACCGATTCTGTTTATAATTGAAAGTGTAAGGACTTTGATTATTTTATTCAAATAAATTAATTTCATTACTTACACTTGAATTAAGTTAGTATTATTATTATTCTTTTAAACTTTTTTAATTCATATAAAATAATTTTTATTAAATTGAAACGTTCTTACTAAAATAGAAATTTCCACCACTTTGAGTATTTAAAGTTTCTCGATATATAGAATTATATTATAAATTTTTTGTTTGCTATTTAATTGAATTATAGTTATTTATTACTATAATTATAAGAAATATAGTTGAGTATATTTCTATTACACAGATTGTTAAACGCCACCAACAATCTTAAGACAATAATTTAACTGTTTAAACATCTGTGTAGATGGCATCAAACAACATTGTGGTGGAGACACCAAAGAACATTCCTACCCCTCCGTTGATTCCACCCTTCAAATTCAAAGGGATCGACTTTGCAACTTGGCAGGACAAAATGATGTTCTACCTAACGACTTTAGGCGTAACTCGGTTCCTCACTGAAGAGGTGCCAGTGGCTAAGGATAATCAAACTCCTGAGGAAGTCAAGCAGATCGAGTCGTGGAATCATAATGACTTTATGTGCCGACATTATATTCTCAGTTGCTTGGACGAGACTCTCTACAAGGTTTACAGTCCCATAAAAACTGCTAAACTTCTGTGGGAATGTCTGACAAGAAAATACAAAACTGAAGATTCTGGGTACAGAAAGTTCCTTGTGGATAAGTTCCAGTTCTACCGAATGGTCGATAGCAAATCTGTGTATGAGCAAGTGAATGAGCTCCAGACGATGATTAATGAACTTCTGGCTGAAGGACATGAACTGAGTGAGTCCTACCAGGTAGCTGCCATTATTGGAAAGCTTCCCCCGGCATGGACGTGGTTCAAACATCACCTAAGGCACAAGAAGTCGGTTTCGAAATGGACCGTGCAAGATCTCGCTGAAAAGCTTAAGACCCAGGAGAACAGCATGATTACTGATAAGGGGTTAAACTATATGGGAATGACTCAGCCCGGGGGAGCCAAGGCTCATATTGTAGAAGGCTCAAATGATAGCAAAAAGCGTAAGCTAAACAATTCCAATGAAGGGCAAAAGAGTAACAAAAAGAGGAAGTTCAAAGGCACATGCTATGTTTGTGGAAAGACTAGGCATCCAGCAAAGAAGTGCCGTCACCGCAAAGGACCTAATAAAAATGAGGCAAATGTGACTGATGTGTCCGTTGACTTCACTGCGTCCGACATCGACAACCTGCACCTTGCGGCAGTTGTATCTGAAGCATACCTGATGAGCGATACTAAAGGATGGTGGGTCGACACTGGGGCTACCCGCCACATCTGTTTTGACAAGAACATGTTCACTTCTTACAAGAAGCTCGAATATGAACAAAAGCTCTTCATGGGGAATGATGCTCAATCCGTCGTTGAAGGAGAAGGAAAAGTGATTCTGAAATTCACTTCTGGGAAAGATGTCACTTTGAACAATGTACTCTATGTACCCGATATTAGAAAGAACTTGATTCCCGGTTCTCTCCTTACTAAGAATGGTTTTCGATTAGCCTTTGAGTCAGATAAGTTTGTGCTGACCAAAGCAGGAATGTATGTAGGAAAAGGATATATGTGTGATGGCCTCTTTAAGGCAAATGTAGCCGTTATCGGCAAAGACAACAAATTCATTAATAATAATATATCTAGTTCTACTTACTTGCTTGAGTCTCCTACATTATGGCATGATAGATTAGGCCACGTTAATTTTCGAAAAATGAAAAAGTTGGCTAATATGGGTTTAATACCTAATTTTGATATTGATAAAAATTATAAGTGTGAAATTTGCGTTGAGGCAAAGTTTGCGAAACAACCTTTCGGTTCAGTCGAAAGGAGCTCACAACCCTTAGAGTTAATTCACACTGATTTGTGTAATTTAAAGGCAACACCTACCCGTGGAGGTAAAAGATACTTCATCACATTTATTGATGATTGTACGCGTTATTGCTATGTGTATTTATTACACAAGAAGAAAGAAGCAATAAATGCCTTTATAAAATATAAAGCTGAGGTGGAGAATCAGTTAAATAAGAAAATCAAAATTCTTAGATCTGATAGAGGAGGTGAATATGAATTTCCCTTTGAGCAGCTATGTGCTGAATCAGGAATAATTCATCAAATGACTTCACCTTACTCACCTCAATCAAATGGGGTAGCTGAACGAAAAAACCGAACTCTAAAAGACATGATTAATGTTATGCTTTTAAAATCTGGTTTACCTAACAACTTGTGGGGGGAAGCCCTCTTTATGGCTAATCACATATTGAATCGAGTTCCCCACAAGAAAAACGATACTATTCCATATGAGTTATGGAAAGGTAGGCAACCTAGCTACAAATACCTCAAAGTGTGGGGGTGCTTGGCTAAGGTGTCAGTTCCAAGACCTAAGAAGGTAAAACTTGGAACTAAAACTGTTGACTGCTACTACATAGGTCCAGCTGAAAATAGTAGCGCTTTCAGATTTTTGGTGTTCAAATCTGAAAATAGTGAGGTTCATGTAAATACAATTATTGAATCTCGAGATGCGATATTCTTTGAGAATATATTTCCACATAAGAAGGACTCAAACGTCACTTCTCAAAAACGGACTTACGAATCAATTTCTAGAGGAAATGATTCTCAAGTCGACAATGAAGCCATAGAAGAGCCTAGAAGGAGCAAACGAGCTAAAATAGCTAAATCCTTCGGCCCAGACTTCTTAACCTATATGATTGAGGATGATCCTCAAACATATAAAGAAGCTATGACTGTTCCAGATGCAGCGAATTGGAAAGAGGCGATAGACAGTGAGTTACAATCCATCTTAAGTAATAATACTTGGGAATTGGTTGATCTTCCTACGGGAAGTAAGCCAATTGGATGTAAATGGATTTTCAAAAAGAAATTAAAACCCGATGGGTCTATCGATAAATATAAAGCTAGATTAGTAGCTAAGGGGTATCGACAAAAGGAAGGGATAGACTTCTTTGATACCTATTCACCAGTGACTAGGATAACATCCATAAGACTACTAATAGCTCTAGCAGCTATACATAATCTTGAAATTCATCAAATGGATGTTAAAACGGCTTTCCTTAATGGTGAATTAAATGAGGAGATTTATATGGAACAACCAGAAGGTTTCATTGTTAAAGGAAAAGAGAACAAAGTTTGTAAACTTGTTCGTTCTCTTTATGGCCTTAAACAAGCTCCTAAACAATGGCACGAGAAATTTGATAGTGTCATGATTAAAAATGGCTTTCGTATTAATGAATGCGACAAGTGTGTATATATAAGACAATACGGACAAGCAATTGTCATAGTTTGTCTTTATGTAGACGATATGTTAATATTTGGAACTAACATGGAGGTTATTAAGTCCACAAAGAAAATATTAACAAATAATTTCGATATGAAGGATCTCGGCGTAGCCGATGTTATTTTAGGAATTAAAATAACAAGATCATCAAGTGGTATTAAATTATCTCAGTCACACTATGTGGAAAAGGTACTTGAGAAATTTAAGAAACATGGATTTAAAGGAACTAACAATCCTTTTCTCCCATCAGTGGTGTTACACAAAAACAAAGGAGATAGTGTATCACAAAATGAGTATGCTCGTATAATTGGATGTCTCATGTACATTATAAATTGCACGAGGCCAGACATCGCCTACTCAGTTAATAAATTGAGTAGATATACGAGTAATCCAAGCAAGCTTCACTGGGAAGCACTAATGAGAGTGCTTGGATACCTAAAGAATACATCAGAGTATGCATTACACTATAGAAAATATCCAGCTGTCCTCGAGGGATATAGTGATGCAAATTGGATTTCTGATTCGGAAGAATCAAAGTCCACAAGTGGGTATGTATTCACATTAGGAGGAGGCGCAATTTCTTGGAAATCTTCTAAGCAGACGTGTATAGCTCGATCCACAATGGAGTCGGAGTTTATAGCTCTAGATAAAGCTGGTGAAGAAGCTGAGTGGCTTCATAATTTCTTAGAAGATATTCCATTATGGCCGAAACCTGTGTCAGCCATATGTATACATTGCGATAATCAAGCGGCATTACATAGAGCTCATAACTTTATGTATAATGGTAAGTCATGACATATTCGTCGTCGACATAATACCGTGAGACATTTACTCTCAAATGGAATAATTTTCATTGACTTTGTGAAGTCAAATAAAAACCTCGCGGATCCGTTTACTAAAATTTTATCTAGTGAGAAAATAGAATGTGCATCGAGGGGAATGGACTTAAAGCCTAAATTAGACTAAGTTACCTCGTACGGAAACCTAACCTGGCGACTGGAGATCCCATGGACCAGGTTCAATAGGACAACCAGTCTTGGCTAACTTAAAAGAAAGCACTTAAGAGTTTAACTCTATCCCATTCTTATGATGCAATAAGTGCATGCCTATCGCGTTTAAAAGGTTAAGCTAATGCTTTTAATGACGTCTATACCTTGTCCAGAACAAGTAGAGTATGGTAGGATACTCTTGATAGATGCGGTCACCTATGTTAGTGTGAGCTGGGTCGGCTCGTTGAGAATTTATTTATAGGCTGAATTCTCTAAAGCACTCGCAGAACCCAAGTATGTTCAGGACCGAAATGAACACAACCGAGAGTTTGGGAACAAATCGGTCTAATACCGTGTTAGGTTTATTGTCTTGGTTTACACCAACAGCTGACGGTTCAAGATGAAATATTTCACCGATTGGCTAAGTAAATCCGATAAGCTTCAACTAGGGAAGGTTCAAGATGAAACAATTTCACCTATCCCGATGCGGTACTATTCCTAAAGAACAGTTCGACATGTTGTGTCTCGTGCGAAGAGAAATTTCATTCATGTGGGGGATTGTTGGTGTAATTGGATTAATTATAGCTAATTAAATTGAGTCTAATTAGCCAAAGTTAATTATTACACCTTAATGAATGAAATTAGAAGAGAAGGTTGAGTCTCTCCATCCCACATGGAAAAGAAGGAGAAAGTTGAGCTACAAAATTGTTATAAAAAGGGCACCTAGCTTTCAAAGTAAAAAGGCTTTTGTATGAATGGGCCTAGAGTAATATCTGGGCCCAATAATTATTAAAGTCCAAACTTTGTACAAAGATCCGTGGGTGATCCGATTAGGATCCGCGTGTGATCCGATTAGGATCCGCATGTGATCCGAACAGGATCCGCGAGACCCGTTTCTAGAAGGTCCGAGAAGGATCCGTGTTGCCCGCCCAATTTTGAATAAAATGGTGTGTCTGGTCGGATTTTGAACCGAATGGGTGGCACCCGTTCGGTCCGAACCATTGTTTAATTTAAATCCGAATTGTTGTGACCCTCCAGCAACAACTTTCAATTGCTATAAATAGGAGAGGAATCTGGCCAATTCCTCACACTATTTTTCAGCAAATAAAGTATAAATAATTATTTCTTCTCTACTTTCCAAATTAAATAATTTTCTAGTCGAAGTTCTGTTTGTTCCAAATCGCCCGTGGCCTTTTGTTCGTGCAAAACAACAAGGATCAAGACTGTTGTATCTTGGGAGACTACCGAGGAGTACTGATTGCACCGTAGGCAGCCTCGGAAATATTGTCTTAAGGAAATTGTATCCGCAACCTCAGTCTAACTTCGTATTTTCTCATTTTCGATATCAATTCAGTGAGTTAATTTAGTTTAATAATTACTTAATTTTGTTTTAAAATATAAACTTTTATAGTTTAAAATTTTTCTCGAGTGAACAAAATTGAATCAATTTCCTCAAAAACTAAGTTAAAGTTTTTGTACTTAAGTTTCAATCTTTCCATACGTATATATATAATATAATTAACCGATTCTGTTTATAATTGAAAGTGTAAGGACTTTGATTATTTTATTCAAATAAATTAATTTCATTACTTACACTTGAATTAAGTTAGTATTATTATTATTCTTTTAAACTTTTTTAATTCATATAAAATAATTTTTATTAAATTGAAACGTTCTTACTAAAATAGAAATTTCCACCACTTTGAGTATTTAAAGTTTCTCGATATATAGAATTATATTATAAATTTTTTGTTTGCTATTTAATTGAATTATAGTTATTTATTACTATAATTATAAGAAATATAGTTGAGTATATTTCTATTACACAGATTGTTAAACGCCACCAACATAAGTAAACGTAGCAATAACGTGTACAATCATCAATAAATGTGATGAAGTACTTTTTCCCTCCTCGAGTTGGAGTTGACTTGAGATTACACAAGTCTGTGTGAATTAGCTCTAATGGTTGTGAGCTCCTTTCCACTGAAGGGAAAGGTTGTTTCGCAAACTTTGCCTCAACGCAAATTTCACACTTATAAGATTTATCAATATCAAATTTAGGAATTAATCCTAAGTTTGATAATTTTTTCATTTTTCTAAAATTAATGTGACCTAATCTATCATGCCAAAGTAAAGTAGACTCAAGCAAGTAAGCAGAAGAATTATTATTATTAATAAACTTGTCGTTTTTGCCAATAACGGCTACATTAGCCTTAAATAGGCCATCACACATATATCCTTTGCCTACATACATTCCCCCTTTGGTCAGCACAAATTTATCTGACTCAAAGGCTAGTTTAAAACCTTTCTTAGTAAGGACAGAACCAGAAATTAAATTCTTCCTAATGTCCGGAACATGAAGAACTTCATTGAGAGTAACATCTTTTCCTGAGGTAAATTTGAGAACCACTTTGCCTTGTCCCTCCACCACGGAGTGAGCATCATTTCCCATGTACAACTTCTCTTCATGTTCAAACTTCTTGTATGAAGTGAACATGTTTATGTCATAGCAAATGTGACGGGTAGCTCCAGTATCCACCCACCAGCCTTTGGTTTCACTTGTCAGGAATGCTTCAGCAACTGCAGATAAATGCATATTATCGATGTCAGATGGAGCTAGGTTAATGCTAACATTTGCTTCATCCTTCGGCTGAGCACGACTACGACAATCCTTCGCAAGGTGTCCATTCTTTCCACATGTGAAGCAAGCTCCATTGAACTTTCGCTTCTTGTTACCCTTTTGTCCTTTGTTGGAGGTATTGGCTTTACGCTTCTTGCTTTTATTAGAGCCCTCTACTACATGAACCTTGGCCCCTCCGGCCTGAGGCATAGCCACATAGTTACTGCCGCCCTTGTCAGTATACCGATTATTTTCTTCGGTTTTCAGATATTCTGTGAGATCTTGCAGATTCCACTTTGCAACAGATTTCTTGTGCCTCAAGTGATGCTTGAACCCCGTCCAACCAGGAGGAAGCTTGCCAATAATACAAGCAACCAAGTAGGACTCGCTAAGTTCATGCCCTTCGGCCAAGATATCGTGAATCATTCTCTGGAGTTCTTCCACTTGCTCATTCACAGTCTTGCTGTCGACCATTCGGTAAAATTGGAACTTATCCACCACAAATTTTCTGTAGCCTGCATCTTCAGTCTTAAACTTTTTGGCTAAACTTTCCCACAAGAGTTTACTAGTCTTGAAGGGACTGTAAATCTTGTACAAAGATTCATCCAAAAAACTAAGAATGTAATTACGGCACATAAAATCCGAATGATTCCAAGCTTTGAGCACGATGGCCATTTCCTCGAGTTCCTCAGGAGTCGCTCCCTCCTTTGGTTTAGGTACCTCCTCAGTGAGAAACCTAGCCATGCTCAAGGAAGTGATGTAGAAATACATCTTATCTTGCCACGTTGCAAAATCTGTTCCTTTGAACTTAAATGGTGGTACTGCCGGCGGAGCAGCAACCTTTGGTGTTTCAACCACTACACTGTTTGTTGATGCCATCTACACAGATGTATTAAACAGTTAGTTATTGTCTTAAGATTGTTGGTTGCGTTTAACAATCTGTGTAATAGAAATATACTCAATTATATTTCTTGTAATTACTATATCAGTAATTAAGTATAAACTATAAAAATAATTAAGTATAGTTTACCGAACTAATTTAGTATATATATATTACTATATTCGGTAATTTTTAATAAACAAAGTAGTGGAGTAGAAACTTATTAAAATAAAATAATGTATCAATTTAAATTTAAAAACAAACCGTAACTTTGTTTGAAAATTTTCTAAGTAATTGAAATGAATATAATTGAATAAACTAATCAAAGTTCCTTAAGTAATTATATCACTTATATGTATGTATGAACCGAAGTAAAAAAAAAAATTTTGATTACGGAAACAGTATGAAATATTTTTCAAAATGAAAACTGATTTTATAAAAGACTTAAAAGCAAGAGACGTAGATAAATTATTTGAACTTAGAAAATGATAGTTAAATTAACTCACTAACTAATAATGGAAAAAAGGAAATGAGATGAAAAAGACTGAGGTTGCGGATGCAATCTCCTTAAGACAATATTTCCGGGCTGCCTACGGTGCACACAGTCGATTCCCGGTAGTATCCCAAGATACAACAGTCTGATGTTCCTTGTTTGCACGAACAAAGAACCCACGGCGAACTTTTAACAAATAGAACTTTGACAAATATTTAAAGAGAAGAAAAGAAGAGAGAAAGAGAGAGTATTTTTCTAGTATGCTTATCAAATTTTCGGAGTAATGAATTGGCCAGATTCATCTCCTATTTATAACAATTGAAAAGCTTTTTATGGAAGGGTGTGTCTATTCGGATATAACAATTTAATCCGAATAGGTGCAACCGGTTCGGTTTGAACCGAACCGACACACCATTTCATTTAAAAAAAAGGGCGCGCGGATCTTCTTTGCCGAAACGGGTCGTCCGCGGATCCTATTCGGTTGGGTCACTTGCGGATTTTGGACTTTCAGTGAATTGGGCTTTTTAGTATTTGGGTTGAAAAAGTTAATTAAATTTTGTCCAAAAAGATAATAGTTTGTTGAAGCCCAAGCCCAATCCAAACCCGAGCCCGGACCGTGCCGAGCCGGACGGCGGCAGCGGCGCGCGTGGGGAACCTTTGATCACCTAGGTCCTCACCCCTTTTAAAATCTTTGGTACCCCAAAGGGGCCCAACCCTTATACCATTTTTTAGCTATTTAACTAGCTAAAATTTTCCTCTCCAACTCAATGTGGGATAGAGTCTTATTCCATCAATTTCATTCATATTATGTTTTTATGGGCTCAATCCAAATGGGCTCAAACCAATTGGATTTAACATAAAAACTCCAGCAATATATATAATTAGAAATTTTGATTCAAAATCATGACCTGATTATACATAAACAAAAGTAACCCCACGCCATTAATCCTTCTCTACCTTATCTCCCAATTCTTAATTATTTCACTCTAAATTAACTCCTTCTATAGTATACTTTTGTAACCTCAAATTTATATTACCATATTTAGCAAATCAAATTTATATAGTTCTATAACTTTATTTATTATGTATTATTTTAATAATGATTAAAGGTGTATATATGTCTGCATGTTGCATTACAATTTATGTCCTTAAATTTAATCTCTCTCTCTCTCTCTCTCTCTCTCTCTCTCTCTCTTTTAAGAAACGTTCTTAAATTTACTCTATCTTCACGGAATTGAGCTCCTCGAAATGAAGAAGTCTTTATTATAAATAAAAAAAAAAACAAAAAGTTGTTCAGCAATTAGATATTAATTCTATCATACATAGATTTTATGATATTAGTGAAAATCGTGTATAAATTTGATAATATTTTTATCACCTTACTTTTGCAAATTGGAAATCAATATATTTTTTCTTGACAATTCGTTCTATTGCATTTTTATCTTCATGTGCTTATATAGATAAAATAAGTTGATTATCATTGTCAAGTACAATACAAATCCTCAACTCACAACTTTTCAATTTTTCCCCTTATCATGATTTATTATGCTTAAAATAATTATATTTAAATAATTCAATGTAGTCAAGATAATCTATTATAGACTTGATTTAGATAAAAAAAAAATTGTTTCTTCATAATACAATATCATATTTTTCAAATAATATAATTTTCATATATTTTTTTTGGTTTCGTCAACACCAATCAAAACAATGTTTAGATCTGAAAATCACGAAATTCAAGTTTCGACTCATTAAAACTCTAATATCAAAACTCAATATATCTCAAATTTTTAAAACTAACGACATCCAACTCTCAAACTCAACCAAAATCTCAATTCAAAAATTTCACTGAAATCATTTAAATAAATATTTCAAATAAAAATCAAGCTAAACCGAATCAATATGGATTGAGATGAACCGATAAATATGATTAATATCTTATCAACATAGTTACTCACCCCGTTTCATATTATTTGTCTTTTTGGCAAAAACAAAATTTATTTCATATTATTTGTCCTTTTAAAATTTCAATGCAAAAATAATTTATTTTTTCCTTATTTACCTTTTCATATTAATTGTTCTAACTTCTACTCTCTCCGTTTCATATTATTTGTCACTTTGACAAACAATTCTTGTTTCATATTATTTGTCATTTTAGAAGTTCAATGCAAATTTTATTTATTTTTTCCAGATTTACCCTTTCATTATAATTGTTCTAACTGCTAATTAAGAGAGGAGAGAGAGAGATAAAAATTAGGAAAATGATTACATGACAGCCCAAACTTGACGGTCTTTTGTACAGCCCATCTTTTAGGCTTTTGAAGTTAATTATATTACCTATTACTTGTTTAACAGGTTTAGGATTTAGAATTTCAAGTTTTGGGTTTAATATTTACAAACAGGGTCTATATTTTCTTGATAATTATTTATGTATCATATAATTAATTTTTTTTCATATACATTAAAATATATAAATGACAAAAAAAAAAAAGCAACAACCGATTGTATATGTGTACAGCCGGTTGTGGGTTGTAGAAATTATTAACAGTGAAGGTAGTTTTGAATTTTTATCTTCAAATGATGGGTATTTAATAGATTTCTTAATCTGTCACTACTCAAAGTGACAAATAATATGAAACGAATGGAGTAATTAAGAGAGGAGAGAGAAAAACAATTTTTACTTTAGGAAGGATATTCTTGAATTTTAATCTTATTTAATAGGTTTTTTAATCTCTATTTCATTACTCAAATTGACAAATAATATGAAATGGAGATAATAATAGAAAGAATACCAAACAAATTAACTACTAAAATTATCTGATTTGTGATAGACCTCGTCACAAGAGATTTTGTGGTATAGATATTCGTGCATTGTTGAATTTTGACTGGCTCCTTCTGCTGGATTGTAATGACCTCTCCGCACGTGCAAATGGCAAGGTGAAGTAGATGATTAGTGAATGATTATTATGTTCAAAATATACAAAAGTAAAGACATCTCCAACGGTCCTACTTTTGACAACACCACCATTTCATGAATTTAAATTAAATAAGTGGTGAAAGTAATATGAAAGTAATATGAAATTAAAATATTATTATTTTGGAAAAATAATATGAATAACTATTAAAATAGAGAAAGTACAACTTTCCATGCAAAATAAGTTTTTAATAATTAACTTTGGTCTCTTATATTTAAGAGGCCAAACTTATAATTTTTGTTGTGTCTTATAATATAAGAGCTCTGTTGGAGCTCATTTTTTCGTCAAAACTTATAATTTTTCTTATATTTTGAGTTATAAATGACTTGTTGAAGATGGTCTAAAGTCACAGAAAGAATCATAGAGGGTTGTGTGATATTACATTAAACATTTCAGTAGGTATAATATGAGAATTGTACCAAAAAAAAAAAAAAAAGGTATAATATGAGAAGTTGTACAAATAATTTTTATTAATGTACTTCTATTTGTTCTTAGAGAGGATTATCATTATGCTATATTAAATCACATAACAACTATAAAATTACGATTTGACATAAATAAAACATCTTTTATTCTTTTCTTTTTCACAATTTTAAAAAAGAAAAAACTATATAAATTTTCTAAATTAAACCTACTAATGATCAAGTGGAATGAGTTAATGATCAAGTGGAATGAGTTTCCAATTTTGTTAGAGCAACGCCAGTTTGATGCAAAAAGTAAAAATATTGTGCTCGAACAGAGACATCACTGATGGACATATTTTAACCCCAACCTATATGGTATAGGTCTTGAAAAATGAATACCACAAAAAACCGTACCGTACCGTAAAATAGAAGTAACTTAATTATTTAATAGTTTATTCATTAAGATTTATTATCTTACAACCTGTCATTGTGACACATAGTCCAATATTAATAATTATAACTCAAAAAATATAATCAAGTATAACATATAATTGTGTTCAAATTGAAAATCCAAAAATAAAAATTTAAAACATAAAAAACTAACTAGTAAATAACTATACCATTAAAGAAATAACAAATGGCAAATAAATTATCGTCATTTTTTTTAATGACCTACTGTATTTAAGGCTAAGTCATTTAAAGGATATTATAAGTAGCGAACCTATGATCGAATACATGTTGGGAGAGGTTCCTACTTAATGTGCACGATGCGCCTAAAAAATGATTAAAACCATTGGAAAACCAAAATATTTATAGGATATTATTATGTAACTCGTTCATTTATAAAGTATTATGCAAAAAAGGAAAAAAATATCACCAATTTATTCCATTGGATTTTTTCTAAAACCGCAAAACCGTAACGTACAGTACCAAAACCGAACCGTACCATACCAGGTACATTGATATGGTATTCAAAAATGAAGCTTGATTTTGAATATTAAAAAACCACAACAATTAATACGGTATGAATTTAGCTAATGCATCCCTAGTTTGAGGTGAAAAGGAAGTTATGAAAGTGGAAGCTTGAAATAGAAATTGAAAGCGACTTTTGTGAGAAAAAGTTGGACAAACAAGTCTTTCCATCCCATGCATGCATGAGAGATTCTAGCTGTCTCAGAAGATTTAATTTCCTGTCTTTACTTTTGATTAATTGCAGAAACAAACAATATTTAATTTACATCATTGAATTGAATTGAATTTTCCCTCTGTTGCATGCATGGCAATTCAATGCCACTGCATCCCTATAATATTTATTATTAATTGGGGAAATTGTCACATCAAACACATAATTAATAACGAACCAAAACTAACTTTTCACCACAACACTGAAGAAAAATTCAACTCTAGAAATTTTTGTCTCTTTTGTGCAACACTAGCTAGTTTGCTAGGGAAAGCCTTAAACTAATTTACAATTATTTAAGATGAAACTATAATATAGTATACAGTTGGATTAACACGGAGAGATTTTTTATTTTATTTTTTAAAAATGTGGAGATCTAGATCGTCCTTTGATTTTCAAGTTCTTTGATTTGGTAACACGATTTTCTTACTTAGTGCGTCTAGTCATTCATATATATCGTCAGAACACCTAATTATACAGAATGATAAAACACAACAACTCGAATTCGACAGATAAATAAGTTGTTCGAGTTTGGTTCTTCATACATAAACAAATCATTAAAGTCTGAACAATAATAATTATCATTTGACAAGTTTTAATGTTTGACTATAATTTGACCCAATAAGTTTAGAAATGACAAACAAAATATATAAATTAACTAGAAAATTAGCTACTCGAAATCATGCAAGCTCGAGCGGTTGTTAACGATCAAACCGGTCAATTTCAAACACAATCCCAAACACAGTACATAAATCAACCGAAACTTATGAAACAATATATGAAGGTCGACTCTACTGACTCGTATACACCCCTATGCTAACACATACAAAAGTACGACTATAAGTATAATTTAATCACAAAGACGATAAATTCATTTAATTAATCCCCTATTTTCATAAAATAAAAACTACAAGTCTTTGGCACTAGCTACTTCATATAGTCTAATTTTGTTATTTATGATTATGATCACTACTGCATAATTAAATACCAAAGTACGTACATCATGTTTTAGATTATTTGTCCTCAAAATTGTGAATCATTATCAGAAAATCATAAAGCAAAATAATTATTAATTACCAAAGTCATAAATTAAACTGCAGTTATTTAATTCAATTGGTACAAAATTAACAAGAAGCCAAAGAAAAAAAGAAAAACCCTAAGCTAGAATTATTACATGCAACAAAAAATAATTAAGGTAGACGTACTAATACTACATTCCCTTTCTCTTCTACCTGTTGTGCAAAGGGTTTGATCCATTAGGGACGAAACGCTTCGCTTCATAATATTCAACTTTGTTGGAATTGGATGATGAGTATCTTGCAAAATGAACTTGGTTTCTTGATAAGGGCATGTTTGGCAATTTAATCTTCTTTTTACCGGAGCTTCTTTCATCATCATGAGTTGGAGAGAGCAACAATTCCCTTGATGCAGCTTTTGAGATTAGAATCTGATAATTGAAAATAAAAAGTAAAAGCAAATAAATCTTTAACATGGTGTATATATATATGATTATATGTTTTAAAGTTCTGAAGATGTTACAAGAAATGTATCTTCTTGAAAGTGACTAAATACATATACACAAGAGATGGGAAGGTAATGTGGGGGTGGTGGTGGGGCGGTGCAAAAGGAAATTATAAAGAGTTTGAGTAAAATGCAAAAACACCCCGTGTTTTTTTACCTAATGGGCAAAAAACCCCTATGTTTATTAATTAGCAAAAATGCAAAACCTTTTGTTAATATTTTATTAGCACACTTTACCCATTTGAAAATTAAGAGTTGAGAAAATACTTATATAAGTAAAAAAAGGGAGTTATCATATCGTAGGTTTTTAAATGACCAATGGAGTTAATAGTATATTTTAAGAGAACAAAGGGTTATTATCAATTTTTTAAGCGAACAGGGTTAATGTTACTATCTATTTGTTAAGTAAATAGCTAGGGGTATAACTGTCACTTCTCTTGCAAAATATGAAGGATACTCGCACTTATAAATAGTGAATTACTATTAACTGCATTCATGAGTTTTTAATATCTTTGATTTTTTAACAAAGAGACAATCTTGTTAATATAAATAATATGAAAAGTTTTTTTTTGCCAATTACGTAGAGTATAGGGGTGTTTTTGCGTTTTACTCACAAGAGTTTGTAAGTGTAAAAACATTTACTCAGTACAGTGAAATTTGTGACGCATCAACATCTAACTATCAGAGATCCTCACCAAACTGTATTAATTGCTTTGAAATTGATATTTTGGATTTGAATGAAAAAAATTAAAGAGGAAGGAAACAGAATGGCAAGCTGTGATTATAGTGGAAAAAAGGAGAGAAATGGAAAAATACTTTTCATTCTCTTCCACTGCAAATCCATACCGTCCCCCCTTGTATATAGCCTTCTCATGTATCTGTTGCAGGGCCCTAGTGCAGACACATACTGACATGACTGCATAAACTATTTAATACCAAAAAAAAAAATTGTTTTCCTATCAAACAAAGAAAAGAAAAGAAAAGAAAAGAAAAGAAAAGAAAAGAAAAATGTAATAATGAATGAAAAAAGAAAAATTATTGTTGAAATTGATGTTGTTGAATAGACCACGCAAAAGTCGAATGGAAGTTGATAGTTCAATTTTTTTTTTTTTTTTGGATTTTGTGATAATTTGCTAATTTGATTTTTTAATGTCTCTCATCTACTATTTTTTTGAATTGCTAAATGCTAAGGAAATTTTACCAACTATTAAAATTCATCATATGAATTGAGCTAAGTCTAGTTACATGGTTTGGGTCTAACTCAACCTCAAAAGCTAGCTCTGATTTCTTCTTCTTTCTTGCGCATGTATATTGATCATCCAATACTCCCCCTCAAGATGGACCATAAATATCTATTAGGGACATCTTGGACATGAGAAGCCGAAATTGAGGTAAGAGCAAAGCTTTGGATAATATGTCTGCAATTTGATCCTCTGTGCGAATTGGCGTAAGCCTGATGATTCCTTTATTTACTTGTTCCCTTGTAAAGTTGCAGTCTATTTCTATATGTTTAGTTTTCTCGTGAAAAATAGAGTTATTTGCTATATACATAGCCGACTGGTTGCTATAAAACATTAGTGTAGCTGATTCATGCTAAACCCCAAAACATTATAAAATTTGGTGTAGCCAAATTATATCACTAGAAACCGCTGCCAAGGATCTATACTGCTTCGGCAGAGGACTTTGATACAATAACCTGCCTCTTAGACTTCCAAGAGACCAAAGAGTCTCCCAAAAAGATGCAAAAACCAGTCACATACCTCCTTGTGTCCAAACAAGAGGCCCAATCAGCATCTGCATAAGCTTTAAGAGTAAGCCCTGAAGTGGCTGAATAGAAAAATCCCTGACCAGGGCAAGACTTGATGTACCTTAAGATATGATGTGCAACCTGTAAATGATGAGTCATTGGTTGAGAAACAAACTGACTCAACTTATGAACAACATAGCTTAAGTCAGGTCTTGTAATAGTTAGATAAAGCAATTGTTTGCTTATTTTTGGCCATTACTTGCTTGACAAACATGATATTTTGGGTACAAACAACAATCTCCCAATTAACCTTCTGTATGCTGTAATATTTGAAAGTAGGTCACCATCTTCAGAGTTGAGTTTAACTTTAGGGTCCATAGGTAGAGTTAGAGGTTTGACTCCAAGATAACATGTTTCATCAAGAATCTGCAAGGCCTATTGTCTTTGTGAGTGTACAATTCCTTGAGATGATCTTGCTATTCCCAGTCCTAGAAAATATTTGAGATCCCCAAGATCTTTTAGTTTAAATTTACTATGTAAGAAAACTTTTAAATCAGAAGTGTGAGATAAAGAGGGACCAGAAATAATAATATCATCTACATAAAGAGTAAAGCTAAAAAGGTATCATCTGAGCCCTTAATGAATAGGGAGTAGTCAGATTTAGATTGTGTGAACCCATAATCAATAAGACAACCCTCTTTTAAGGAATTTGTGTTGCAATTAAGTGTTGAGAATGAATCTCAATTCTATCAACAGGCAATTGGGGATCCTAAGTGGAGAGAATCAATGAAAACTGAATTAAAGCTCTTAAGAGCACTAACACTTGGATTGTGGTCCCATTACCTCCTGACAAGTTAGCCATAAGTTGCAAATGGGTTTACAAAATTAACAGACAACCTAATGGCTCTATTCACAGATACAGGTGAGTTAGGTCTAAGCCATGTAAGTGGACTTGACTCAATCCGTGTGGTGAATTTTAACATGGTATCAGAGTTCCAGGTTGAAGTGGACCACCTCCTTCCGTAATGAGCTCCTCCTTTTTCGCAGGGATTATTCTTTACCCAGATAACAAAAGCCTGGGATGTCATTCTTCGTCCAGTTAACAAAGGACTGGATGGTCTTTATTCGTGTGTTGGGACCTACATGTCGCAATTCATAAGGTTGGGCTTTAATATGTCACATATTGGGCTTGTTTCACCCACACATTCAGCAAGCTCACACGTAAAGGGGAAATATTGTTAAATGTCCCACATGGATTGAAAATCATAGTTAAGTCCACCTTATAAGGTATTAGGCAATCCTCACTTCATAAGATAACCTTTGAGGTTGAGTTAGGCATAAGCCATGTAAGTTGACTTATCCCAATCTATGTGGTGAATTCTAACACCAACCTTTTTTTTTAAAACAATACTTCATTAAAAAATAAACATCATACAAAAAGTTAGTCAAATCAAATCAAATATGGGTAACCAGTTCCATTACAGAAACATTACAAGGAATAAATTAAAAAGGATCCTGCCTGATCAATCTGAAGCAAAGACCCACAAAACTAGGTTGTGAGCGGTGAAGATGGTGGTACCCAGATAAATTATGTCAAATGTATTGATTTCAATATACAACAAAGCTATTCTTGCCAAACAAGTGTGGAAATGACTAAAAATGAGAACAAAGTTTGGATGTTTGTTGTCAAAAAGAAATACTTCACAAATTCGGATTTCCTTCACGAGATTAAAGCTAAAAGCGATGCATCTTGGTTTGTTAAGGACCTTTTGAATTATGGAATAGGTTACTATGGGTTCCTCACATGTGAGACGTCGCATCCAACCGATCGGTCGACTCTTCACCATACGATCATGGGCATCAAGAGAAATTATGTTTTTTGAGAAATTTAATTAAACTTTTTGGCCCAAAACTAAAAACTCAATATATAAATTCATACTAAACACGATATGTGCGGCATATCTGAATTATCGAAGAGGATCCGCGCACACGACTGATCTGAGATGATCGAAAAAGGTCTACATGTCGACCCAATTAATCGAACCAACATGTCCATTCGTTTCAAATTTGAACCTAACGAGTGCCACATATTCGAACAAAACAAGTGTGTCCCTCCAGATTCCGATCGGGAAACCGTATCCAAGCTCCGTGGCTAGTCTGCGCTCTTTGGACTTTTCAAACTTAGCGAACTGAAACATTTTTTGTTGTTGATCAAATTTTAAAAAATTGTAATAAATAATCTAGTTAATTTATTTCAATAATAATTTGATAATATTATATAATATAAAATTTAAAAGATTTATAATGCTATAAAATGTAAAAAATCTATTTAATAAGTCGCTTAAAAGATTAAAAAGTTTGACTTAGCACTCAGCTAATGAAGTAAATCCATTGAGAAAGATGAGCATTTAATAAATATTTTGCGAAGAATTAAAAAGGTCATTTTTGGAAATATAGTAGTTAAATAATAAAACAAATTTTATTTGTCAATGATCCAAAACTTGGCTGAAATTTGGAAAATGGGTTAGAGAACAACAATAGCCAAACATGCCCTTCTTCCTCATATGGCAACTTCCTCCATCTCTGCCTTTCTCAAAAAGAAAAACCGACACACACTCTCCATTCTCTCACTTCTTCTTCTTCTTCTCTTCCTCTTCTTCTTATCCCTCTTCACTAGAAGTGTTCTTGAACCTGAACTCTCTCTTTACACAAATCTCATCTCTCCAAACCCTGATCCTCTTCTCCCCTCTCCTTCAGGATCCACTCAGATTCATGAGAAATTTGATAATATAACAAATCCCATTTCATCCGAGTCCGAATTTCAAGAAGAAGGTAACGAAGAAACAGCAGTTGTTCCCATTTTATCAAAACCAGATCTTGTTAATGATGATGATGATACAATTATTCAGAAAACCTCATCTGAGCCCATTTCTTCAGATGAGGAAACAAATGTACCCATCTCGTCAAAATCTGGCGAAAATATTGAAGGTCGTGTTAACAATGTAATAGCAGAAAAGTTGCGGAGTTGTGATATTTACAAGGGAAGATGGGTGAAAGATGAAGATTATCCACTTTACAAACCAGGGTCTTGCCCATATGTTGATGAAGCTTTTGATTGTCAGAACAATGGAAGGCCTGATTCTGGGTACCTCAATTGGAGATGGAAACCAGACGAATGTGATCTTCCCAGGTCTCTTTAATCTGTACTCTATCTTTAGTAACTGCTGCATACTTTTTTGTGTGTTTAATATGGTTAGTTTGTTGACTGGCATAATTATCTGCCATGATCTTAAATAAGTGTTAATTGTAATACCACATCAACATTTATTACTTACTATTCTTGAACAATGAAGCTTCATATCAGATATTTGTGGCAAACATGGCCTTATGTATACCCTGCCATCAAGGTAATGGATCCTTGCAGTTTAGTTTCGAACTATGTGGAAGAAGGGAAAATGAATGAGATATTGGCATGCCTCGCCTCGCCTAGCTAAGTAGGTGTAACTATGGAGGGAAGCAGATGTTAGTCGGTAAACAATTTAGGTCGTGTAATTTCCTAAAGAAGAAATATTTCGAACTCAAAATATTAACCGTGTTGTGAACAAGGATGGTATATGTGCTTTATTTTCTAGTTAAATGTTTCCGAGTGAGCTAAAACATGAGAAGAGTTGCCATCTGGAAGAACACTTAATAGTACTGATACCAACAATAATATCTTGCCCTTTTTGTGGTTCGATTGTAGAGTGTTTTTTTCTTCTCCCTACTTTTAGTCCCAGTGCCTATCGGTAAAGAAATTTGATTGTGTAGGTTTAATGCGACAGACTTCTTGGTGAGGCTGAGAGGAAAGAGGCTTATGCTGGTAGGAGACTCGATGAACAGAAATCAGTTTGAATCCCTCCTCTGTCTTCTTCGTGAGGCGTTACCTGATAAGACCAAAATGTATGAAGTTCATGGATACAAAATAACAAAAGGAAGAGGCTTTTACATTTTCAAAATCGAGGTAATTGCTATTGAGTTCTTATGCACATCATTTGTTCTCAACTCAATTATATCAAAAGATTAGGGTGATTTACACTCGGACCCCCTGAGGTTTACTGTAAATACAGAGAACCCCCTGTGGTTTCAATAATTACAAGGACACCCCTTTAGGGGATTTTGGTGTAAACATTTTCAGAAGTTGTAGGGAGTGTCCTTGTAAGGATTGTTGAAGTTGTAAGTTGTATCGGATGTTTTGGTACATTGTCTAAACCAGAGGGGGTCTCCTTGTGATTTCTGAAACGTCAGCAGGTCCCTTACAAGTAAGACTTCCCACGTTATGTGATTTTTGTTGATTAACACTATTTGTTGAACTGCTCTTGCAGGATTACAATTGTACGGTAGAATTTGTACGGTCGCATTTCCTTGTTAGAGAAGGGGTTCGTGTAAATGCACAAGGAAATTCGAATCCAACTTTAGCAATTGATCGTATTGACAAGTCAGCTGGTCGTTGGCAAAGAGCCGACATTCTTGTGTTTAATACAGGGCATTGGTGGACTCATGGGAAGACTTCTAGAGGGTTAGCAACATAACAGCTCCTCACCAATGTCGTGTCTAAGATCGTACTCATGCTTTTTCTTGTTCCATGCAGGAAAAACTACTATAAAGAAGGTGATTACGTGTATCCTCGATTTGATGCTGTGAAAGCATATAGGAGAGCCATCACGACTTGGGCAAAGTGGATCAATGAAAATGCCAAAAACAGAAAGTTAGTGTTTTATCGTGGGTACTCCTCCGCTCATTTCAGGTATCATTTTTCCTACCCTTATTTTGCTCATTACCATGAATTTAGAGAATAGAGATTGGTCGCAGAGGTCCCACTTAATTACATTAGGCAACATAAATTAATGGTTAGTTACGCAAACTACCCTTGAGGTATGGTCAAATCAAAGCGAGACCCCCTCATGTTTAGGAAAATACAAAAACCACCCCAAAGGTATGCAAGTGCAACTCACTGTATTCACCAACCCAAACGGTTTAGCTGAAAATGAAGAAATACACTCGTTCTTCACATGGAAGAGAAAAAAACAGAGAAAATTTTAGACCCCTTCAACTGTACATTACTTAATAACAATCCTTGAATGAGAAAACTCATAATAATTACACCTTATGGTCTTCGTTATTTTACATGGGAGGCCACAAAATTGAGTCAACAATTGAAAATGTTGACCGAGTGTAATATTAGAAATTTAAGTTATTCTTTTTATGGGCATCGATCTCCAGCTGGATTTATAGAGTTGTAAATAGAGTGAGTTGCGTACTCAGAGGAGGGTAGTGTGTGTAAATTTTCAAACACGAGAGGGTAAATTTGACAAAGCCTCAAGGGTAGTTGCATTATTTATACCAAAACAATTTGGGAACCTTGCTATATAATTAAGCAAAGATGGATTATATTATTTGACCAACAACTTGGTGTATAATAATCAACATCTTTTAGTTAGAAACCAAGATTTTTCTAACCATGCATTTTAATTCCAACAGAGGCGGAGATTGGGATTCGGGTGGAACATGCAATGGAGAGACTGAACCAGTAGTGAGCGGGGCAATTCTCGATAGCTATCCTCAAAAGATGACGATTCTGGAGGAAGTCGTAAAAGAAATGGAGGTGCCTTTGGTGCTACTGAATGTCACACGTTTAACAAATTACCGTAAAGATGGACACCCTTCGGTTTACGGAAAGAATGTGACTGGTATTAAGAAAGTATCTACCAGAAGGCAAGATTGCAGCCATTGGTGTCTTCCTGGAGTACCGGATGCCTGGAACGAGCTAATATACACTACCTTGGTTGCTCGACAAACTTAGTCCGCAACTTATATATTATTTTTTATTTTTTATTTTTTCTACAATTTTGCATTTATACCACACGGATATAGAACTTTTATCAGAAAGAGAAGCAAACATTAAGAATTTTAGAATGTATGCAGTGCCATAACTATAGACCCTCTATAGTTGTTCTATATAGTATACCCTATACCTAACTATACTTCAAATTGTGCTCTCCAAATTCAATTTCCACAAGCTTTTCAGTTATCATTCTGTTAATTCTCCATATGATCCTAACAATCTTGCATTTTTTATTTTTAAAATTTAGTTTGCTGAAATTAAAATATTTAATTGTTTAATTAATTTCCTTGATTAATTTGAGGAAGTCGAATACATACTTCTGGGTATATTTTAATTAGTTAATGTAAGCATTTTTATGATTCTTTGTAGTTAATTATGTACTACTATGCTATTTGAATCATTCAAAAATAAAAATAAAAATAAAAATTGGTAATGTGCAAATTTTTAAAGTATAACTAAGACATTTCAATTTTTATTCAATTTTTTTATGTGTAGATGATACACATACTTATTATCTTTTTGTTCTAAATCCAAAAAGTAAGCACAATTACAATTACAGAGAACTTTGCCAATTTTTAAGTAGATCACAGTATGTTCATCTATATACATATAAAAGTACGGGTTTGTTCCAATATATATCCCTTAATTATAAGTTATAACTGACTTGATGTTTATATAGCAAGATGTCCCGAATTTGTTTTACCATCTCCTATCGTTGTTCATAACGTACTACATCTTTCGTACAAATCATATCAAATTTCAGTGAGCTTTTAGTTTCGGCCATGGATTTGAAGCAACACAAACGTGACATAATCGTTTAATTGAAAGCTCCATATCAACATCATCCCTGAACGTAAATGTCACAACTAGGAAGCCTTTCAAATCTCTTTTCAAAATCCCATTATATTATAGCAGAGCCTGTTGTAATTATCATCCCATGTGGAAGATAGTTGTTACTCGTGCTTGGCGGAATCTATCAACATTCCACCATAAGAATTTCTTCTGAAGATTTGTGAGAGTAAATTTCTAATTGTAATTATCACCAACTCTGATGACTTCCAAATTTACATAGTATTTGTCGTCAATGATCATCGGAGTTTAGCTGTAGTTTGTAACCTATAATTAATGTGTTAAATCCGATGATCATTGACGATAAATACTATGTAAATTTCGTAGAAAAGACTTGTGATACTAGAGGAATAGGGCTCGGACCAAGCCCCATAACTCCATTTGCATAAACGTTTGTCTTTGCCGAACAACCACATGGTTCACAATTTACCCACAATAAATTGCTCCATGTGTCCATGTACAAGAATTGTTCGACCTTTTTTTGCCCCAACTTCCAAGATAGCATCAAAACATCCTCTTGGTAAAGTTCTGACTTGATTTCGGTTGGAAGAAACGAAGAGGTTTCTTTCATATAGAAAGCTCTTGTGATCTCTAGATCTTTTTTGACAATATCTCCTATTGTCATTGTTGGATCATAAAATGGAGAATGACCAGAATTATGGTGTATAAGCCGTGTGACCAGAAGATCAGACGGACTTTCTGTTGATATCATCATTTTAAGAAAACAAATGGTGAAAGAGGGAGGTTGCTTGATATGAATAGCATAGTGAATTTTGTGATGGAAATGAATAAAAACCTACAAGAACTTAATCTTTTTTTTTTTTTTTTTTTTTTTTGGTAGATGTTGTTGTGTATGAAGAATTTGAACATGCTTAGTACGTAATTGCTACTTTAATAAAATGGATGAATTTAGGTTCTCTTGTAGATTTTGGAGTAAAAACTAGCTAGTTTGAAGGTGATTTATATAATTTGTATTGGTTTAACATAGACTCCAACCTTTTAGTGTTGCTCACCTGCATTTTCTTCACTTGTATCTTGCTTGATTTTATTAGTAGTGTTAGTTGCTTCAGTCCATTAGTGTGGTAAGTTGTTGATATGTTAGAATCAAAATGTACTTATGCATTCAATAAACTGTTAATTAGACAATTAAGTTGTGAATTTTATAAACTCAAACACTTACACCCTCATTATTATATTGGTAATAAATAGGAAAGATAGGAAAGGGAGAAAAATTTAGTGATGATTTGTGATTCAAAAAAATGGGTCAATTTTTAGATTAATTTGATGGAGAAACACAAAATAATTTGTAGTTTCAAAGCTATGTAAGTTTGGTTTTCTTTTCTTGGTCAGTCAAAAAATATTAATAGAGAAACAAGTTGAAATCAGTTTGGACTCAACTTCAAGATTATAATTTATAGTATTTCAAACCAATCATGTGGTTTATGAATTATAATTCACACAAACTCAAGTCTTGATTTTTTTTTTTTTAAATCTTGCAGTACATTTTTTTTTTTTGGTTTCCCATTTAAATTCGTACTTCTAATTTATGTTTAAAGATTAACAGCAAAACGACTATATTAGTCTCGGGAAAAATCTTGTAATCAATTGTAGATCTATTATTAGTCTCTCGAGGAAAGGTATTAAAAAATTATGTTTATATACATGCTAAATTTGGGTTTATTTTGCAAGTTACCCCCTTATGATATAGTTATGGATATAATAATGATTGTCTTACTTCCCTCCTCATAGAGGTGTTGTAGGCAATTGTGATTGAGACTTCATTTTGATGTGAAAAATGATAAATGTAACCCTTAATTAATAAAATATAACGGTATTTACCCCATATGATATTGTTTAATGGATACTTTAGCCTCTGTGAAAATACAAAAATCAATAGGGAGTCAATGTGCTTCTTTTACAACACGGGGAATATCTTGCCCTTTTATTTATCATATGGGAGCACATTGCCTTTTAACAATAATATGGGGATATAATTTGTTATTAACTCTGCTTAATTTAGAAATAAATCATTTCTTTACATGCCTCTACAGTCTACACAAACCCCTCATGAACGTAATATTTTCTTTTGCAACATATTCCTCAATTCCCCTAATAAAACATATATGTTGGATGAAGATGAAGATAGAAGACATGAAGTGAAGGGAGGTTTTGATGATTTCCAAAACATCAGAATCAGCTAAGTATGGAAGCTTAGTACTGACCTTCAAAGATATTTGACTAAGGAAGATTTATTTCAGACTAGTCAAATATGGTCCAGAAGACTACTGATCTATTGCTGAAGAAGGAATCAGACTGGTGGACTATCAGCCGACTCAAATCAGATTAGTTCAAGTTTGGGATCAGCCGAGTATACATCAGATGGGTGATTTCGATCAGCAGAGTGGAAGGGATCAAGGAGTCTGATCAACGGTAATAAATGCACTTGGAGTAATAAATGCTGAAGAGGAAGGGTATTTATGACAAATGATTGAAGAGAAACCTCGTATCAGATTGGTGCATTTAATGCGATCTGACAGAAGGTACAACAGAGTGTACAGTGCTCAGTCGCAGGTAGCCGTTTCTGCAGAAAGGACCAGTACTCGAGGATTTGAACAGCTGTCGATCTCTCAACGGGCAGATTTTCAAATCTCCAAGTATAAATAGCTTAGTTCGTGAGTTGAAGAAATATATACAACACACTTTGAGAGCAAAAATCTGAAGCAGAATTCTTCTAAGTCTCAAACTCAAGAACAGAGCACTCATCAGCCGAGTCATTTGTTGACAAAGCAGAAAAGAGAGAAAACAGAAAATACTTGTAAAATCTGAGTGATTTTGTTAGGGTTGTGTTGTGAGAAGTAGATATCAATCTTAGTGAGCGATATTACTTCAGAGGATAGGAGTCTCTTTGTGATTTCCTATTGTGAACTTACGGCCATATCATTTGTTGTTTGGCGTAAGCATTGTATACTGTAATCTGTGTGATATAGTATAACCCAAGATCTAAGTGACTTGGAAGAGTGGACTAAAGGATTTCTATCCATATAACCACTATAAAATCCTTTGTGTTTTTAACTTGCATTATTTTCTGCATATTTGAAAGAACAGTTTTAAAACACTTAAGAGGTTAACTACTGAAAAGTTTTAAAAAGGAGTTTGTTAAAACTGGGGATAAAACTTTTTCTAAGTTAAAGAAAACTACTTGTGAAAAACACTTGATAAATCCGCTGCAAGTTAGTTTATTTTTAAAACTCTGATTTTGACAAAATCAGCTGAGTGAAATCAGAAGAGTGGTCAACTCTGCTGTTCAAAGCTTTGTGCGAGATCAGCTTAGTCTGCTTACAATTCTTGATCAGCTTAGTCTGCTGACAGAAAAGTTAGAGAATTTTTAAAAGGTAAATTTTTAAAGAGGTCTATTCACCTCCCCCCCTCTAGACCTCATCTGACCACTTGGGACCAACAAGTGGTATCAGAGCAGGTGGTTCATCTGAATCATTTGCCTGATCAACGAGCTTGATCCTTAAGTGTTTTTCAAAGGTTTTCAAAAGTTTTCAAAAGAGCATCTTTTTGAAAAACAAAACTTCTTGAAAAATGGATTGCATTAGCCTTGTTCCCCACATAGGCGGTATGAGCTTTGAGGACTGGAAGATACGCATGGAAATTTTTCTTGCTGCTTATAATGACAATATGTACAGATGCATAACTCAAGGTCCAATAAAAGTTACCAAGAAAATCATGGTTGATGGCGTAGAAAAGGTCGTTGAAAAAGACGTTGAAGAGATGACACCTGATGAAATCAAGCTGAATAATCTTGATAAGGTTGGAATCTTTATCATGACCAAAGCTCTGGACAATGAAAGGTTTGACAAGGTCAAACACTGCAAAACATCTAAGGAGATGTGGGACAAAGTCCGTGACATGAGCGAAGGAAACGAGTCCATCAAAGAACACAATCTGAGTGTTGCCATGGAGAAGTTTGAGAACTTCAAAATGAAACCTGGAGAAACCATTGACCAGATGGATTCAAGGTTTACAAAGTTGTTGAACAATGTTCTGAAGTTGGGTAAGACGTTCACTGATAAGGAGATCACTGTCAAAGTGTTAAAGGCGCTACCACCAAAGTTCAACATGATGATTACAGCAATGGAAGAATCAAGGGATCTGGGGAAGATCTCACTGACGGAGCTGTTTTCTGCACTCAAGGCGTACGAGTATAAAATGCCAAGGATGGGAATAGAAGAGACCTCAACTTCTGGCCCCACTGCTGCACTGGTCGCTGCAGAAAGAACAAGAAGATCCGCCGGAAAAAGCAGAGACGAGGACTCATCTGATGAGGCCCCAGTACTGAGCAAGAAAGAGTACACTGCTGGCGATGTTGCTTTGTTATTGAACGGGTTCAAAAAGTTCTACAAGAGAAAAATGAAGAACAAATATAACAATGCTTCTACTTCTAAACCTGCCTCTAATTCTCATGATATTAAGGATGATTTTAAATCCAAAATGATGTGTTATAATTGCAGGAAATTGGGACATTTCATTAAGGACTGCCCATATCCTAAAGCGGAGAAATATACAGAGGAGGAAAAGAAACAAAGGAAAGAGAGAAGAGAGAAGAGATACCAAAAGAGCAAAGTGTTGTTGGCTGAAGCTGAAAAGATGGCAGCCATCTACTCATCTAATTCAGAAACAGGCACTTCAAGTGACGACTCTGTTTTTGACGAGACACCTGCACTGCTCTGTCTCATGGCCAAGGAATCTGAAGATTCTGACAATGAGGTAATACTCTCTGAAAGTGAGCTTGAACTGTTTAGCTCATTTGAGCAAATGATGAACACCAAAGTAGATGTTGTAAATGAGCTTGCTAAGCTTAAGGACGAGATGATTCTGCTGAAAAAGCAAAATGCTAAACTGAAACTTAAGGTTGAAAGACCTAAAGAATCAGCCATGTATAAAAAGCTTTCGCATGAATGTGAATCTCTGAGAGCTGAATGTGAAATGTACAAGGGACAAATCAAGGAACTTGAAGCTAGAATATCTTTACATAATAAGTCGTCTGTTGTGTCAATAGATAAACCAACTGAACAGAGTACTCCCTTAGTAAAAGAAAGTTTAGAACTGAACAAAGCTGAGAAGTTTATATCTGCTGATAATAGTAATATTGTCCTATATGTTCAGACTGCTAAACCCATTTCACCTGAGATTGAGAAAAAGGAGATGAAAACTCCTAAGGCTAAGAAGGGTAAAAAGCCTGAAAATGAAAAACAGACTGGTAAAACCAAACAGCAGAGTAGTCCCAAGAAGTCTGCTGATAAGAGTAAAACCAATCAGACTAGTAAAGCTAAGTCGTCTGTTAAAGAGCAAGTAAAGAGCAGACCTAAGAAGCAAATAAATTATAACAAAAATGCTTGGTATGGAAATGAGTCTTACTATGTGCAACCTGCTTATCCACCTTATTATGCTGCACCTCATTATCCACCCCACTATGCTGCATATCCTGCTCATCAACCAATGCATGCTTACCCTGTTTATCATGCATCTTATCCTGCTTATGAGCCTTATCCTCATCATAATGATTATCAATTTAATATGTCTGCTGATTATGATGAAAATGAAGTTGCTCATGCTCCTGCTAAAACTGTAAAGCCTAAGAAGCCTAAGACTTCAACATCTTGGGTTGTCAAAGGTGACACTAATCCACCAGGACCCTCTCAATAAAGGGTACCTAAAACATTTTTATTTTGTTTTGTAGGTTAGGATTATGAGTATGAGTAAAGCAGTGAAGAAATGGTACTTGGACAGTGGATGTTCAAGGCACATGTGTGGAGACATACATGAACTGGCAGATGCTGTTGCTGTGAATGGTCCAAGAGTTACTTTTGGAGACAGCAAAGAAGGCAAGGTTGTGGCTGTTGGAAAGCTTATCAAAGGAAACATAGAGATATCTGACGTCTCTTATGTTAGTGGCCTGAAGTACAATCTGCTGAGCATTAGTCAATTTTGTGACAAGGGATTTTCCGTAGTGTTTTCATCAGATAAGTGCTATGTTGAACAAGTTGGAACAAAGAAGGTTATTTTATCTGGAAGAAGACAGGGAAATATCTATGTAGTCGACTGGAATTCTGTGGACAAGAATTCTAATGTTTGTTTGGTGGCTTCTACACCAAGTGAAATCAGTTGGCTTTGGCACAAAAGAATGAATCATTTGAATTTCAAGACCATAAACAGATTGATAAAGAATGATCTGGTATAAGGAATTCCAAAGACTGTCATGAGCAAAGACAAGCTGTGTGACTCATGTAAGAAGGGAAAACAAGTAAAGTCCACTTTCAAAAGCAAGAAGCACCAATCTTCAACCAGAATTTTGGAGCTGCTACATATGGATTTGTTTGGCCCTATTGATCCAATCAGCAATGGTTGAAAGAAGTACTGCCTAGCTGTTGTGGATGACTTTTCAAGATTTACTTGGGTAATTTTCATGAAGAAGAAAAGTGAAACCAAGGAACATCTTACTAATCTGATGGAACTGATCCAGAATGAGAAAAGTCAAAGAATATTGAAGATCAGATCAGATAGAGGGACTGAGTTTACAAACTCTACTGTTGAAGAGTATTGTAATTCCAGAGGAATCAGTCATGAGTACTCTGCTGCCAGAACCCCTCAACAAAATGGAGTTGCTGAAAGGAGAAACAGAACTCTAAAGGAAGCTACCAGGACAATGATAGCTGAAGCAAAGCTGCCCCAAAGATTCTGGGCAGAAGCCACAAATACAGCATGTTATACACAGAACAGGTGTATGATCAACAAAAGTCAAAACAAGACACCTTATGAGCTATGGAACAACAGAAAGCCTAATTTACATTATCTTAGGATTCTTGGTTGTAAATGTTATGTTTTGAACAATGGGAAAAATCACCTTACTGCATTTGCAGAAAAGGCTGATGAAGCTGTTTTTGTAGGTTACTCTACTGTTAGTAAAGCTTATAGAGTGTTTAACAAAAGAACTTTACTTGTAGAAGAATCTATTCATGTAGTATTTGATGAACCAAGCCAATCTTCTGAAAAGAATCAAAGTGCAATTCCAGAGATATCTGCTGACTTTCAGAAATTGAATGTGGAAAGAAAGGAAGAATATGTACCCATCATACTACCTGATTTAACTCAAGCTGTTAACTCAAATGCTGTTCAAAATCAGTCTGCTGATTGTCTAACAGAGGAGTTGCGAACAGCTGACAGACCAGAGACTGTTCAACAGACTACAACTGTTCAACATACTACTACTGAGACTCCAACAGTAGTGTTGCAAGATCAATCAAGAGGACAACATCCAGATTTGCAACCTGATCTCAGATGGCTCAGAGATCACCCACCTGAGTTAGTGATTGGTGATCCTTTGGATAGAGTAAGAACTCGAAGGTCAACTGCAAATGAAACAATGTTTGTAAGTTTTCTTTCACAAATTGAGCCTAAATTGATTGATGAAGCTCTTGGTGATTCTCACTGGATTGAAGCAATGCAAGAAGAGTTGAATCAATTTGAAAGGAATGAAGTCTGGTACTTAGTTCCCAGACCTACTCATCAAAGAGTAATTGGCACTAAGTGGGTATTCAAAAATAAGATGAATGAAGATGGTGTTGTTACCAGAAATAAAGCAAGACTAGTTGCCAAAGGTTACTGTCAAGAAGAAGGCATTGATTTTGATGAGACATTCGCACCAGTTGCTAGGCTTGAAGCAATCAGATTATTCTTAGCCTATGCTGCTCACAAGAACTTCACTGTCTATCAGATGGATGTGAAGTCTGCTTTTCTCAATGGAGAATTACAAGAAGAAGTGTACGTTGAACAACCTCCTGGCTTTGAAGTTTATCAACAAGGAGACAAGGTATATCGTCTGAAGAAAGCTCTCTATGGACTGAAACAGGCTCCAAGAGCATGGTATGATACTTTATCTGATTTTCTTTTAATTAAAGGATTTCGCAAAGGTAAAGTAGATAAAACCCTGTTCACTATTGAATGGGATAATCATATATTGCTAGTTCAAATATATGTGGACGATATTATTTTTGGTTCAACTAACAAACAGATGTGTGAGAGGTTCTCTAAGCTGATGCAGAACAAGTTTGAAATGAGCATGATGGGAGAACTTAATTACTTTCTTGGATTACAAGTTAAACAGCTACCTGATGGTATTTTTATTAATCAAGCAAAGTACACCAAAGATCTGTTCAAGAAATTTAGGATGGAAACTAGCTTATCTGTTAATGTTCCTATGTCTACTGGACTTCGTCTGGACAAGGATGAAGGTGGCAAGTCAGTTGACATCACCAAATACAGAGGCATAATTGGGTCACTGTTATACTTAACAGCTAGCAGACCTGATATTATGTATTCTGTTGGGGTTTGTGCGAGATTTCAATCAGATCCTAAGGAATCTCATCTCTTAGCTGCTAAAAGGATATTAAAGTATCTCAAAGGCACACAAGAATTGGGATTGTGGTACCCAAGGGAATCAGGATTTGAACTTATTGGATATTCAGATTCTGACCTTGCTGGCTGCAAAATTGATAGGAAGAGTACTACAGGTGCTTGTCAATTTTTAGGCAGTCGTCTGATCTCATGGATGAGTAAGAAACAGACTTCAGTATCCATATCTACTGCTGAAGCTGAATACATTGCTGCTGGAGCATGCTGTGCACAAATACTTTGGTTAAAGCATCAACTAGAAGACTATAATCTCAAGATCAGTGGAATACCTATCTACTGTGACAATACAAGTGCAATCTCACTTACTCAGAATACTACTAGTCATTCCAGGACTAAGCATATTGAGATCAAACATCACTTCATCAGAGACCATGTTGAAAAAGGAAATGTTATTATTGAGTATGTTCATACAGACAATCAGATTGCTGACATTTTCACCAAACCACTTCATGAAGCAAGATTTTCCACTCTAAGAGCGGAATTGGGCTTGTTAAAATTGGATTCATAAGCTGAGGGGGAACCTATCAGAAGACTGGGTTCAACAGCTGACTAATCTGATATCAACAAGTACTGTATTTCAAGAAGACTGACTCTCAACAGACTAGTTGACTGATGAATTCTTGAATTCAGGGGGAACGTGTAAGACTAGCGATACCCTTGTTTTAAAGATGAAATCTTCAATGACAGTTAGTTGAAGTTGTTTAATCAGAAGATTTGTTCTTAATTCTTGAAGACTCGAAGATTATTTATCTTGCTGGATTGACAAACAGCAAAGGAAGATCACTAGATATTGGCTTTCACTAGTGATATATTGTATAAGACAAGTCGTCTATCAGATAAGTATTATTTTACTCATCTGTTATTACTTATGTCATCTTATATTTAAGTGTTGTGCAAAAACGCTTTATTACAAACACGCTTTTATAAGTAACAGACAAGTGGCGTTTCAAATTCCCGCCTGTCTGACATAATTAATAAATTTTGAATTCCGCAATTCTCGCCCGCACGATTAGAAACTGACAGATCAAATCAAACCGTCTGCGTAAAACACGGAAACCTAGGCGTTTCATAATCTATAAATCCAGATCTGATCAGAAGGGTAAAACCTTACGCACCCAAAATTATCTCAAGTGAAAAAGAAGTTACTGATTCATCTATTTTCTGTTTTAAAGTGTTTAATTTCTCTCAAGCTACTTAAATTTCATTACAATGGCCGGAGCTGAAGGACGCTACTTGAACTACGAGAAGTTCCACGCTTCTGGAACTCCTCTGATGAAAGAAATCATGGTCAAAATCAAAGAGGCGTCGTTGGTAAAAATTCTGGAAGCTCACGAAGAATATGTGTTCATTGAAGACGTGGCTGAGTTTTACAGAACAAGGAAGAATGATTTAACTAAGATGGTTTATGTGGCTGTCGTAGGAGGTAAAACTATCTGTATTTCTCCTGCTGTGTTAAATGAAATTTATGGGTTGAAAAATGAGGGAGGAGAAGTTTTTACACTGGGTTCAGAGAAGGAGGAAGAGTTTTGGTTTATTTGTGCAAAGGAGGGAGAACCAATGACTGGAACCTTGATGAAAACTCAGTTGAAGGACGAGTTTCAAAGGTTTGCAGACATTATTGCGAAGATCTTTGAATGCTGTACGAGCTCCTTGGATGGGTTACCTAGAAAAAGGTACCAAACAATGGCCTGTATCTACTATGGGTTACCAGTTAACTGGGCAGTTCACTATTTCTATATTCTGGCCTTAAAAGAAAAATGGCCATGTGATAATGTTGAGTCATCTGCTTTCGACTCTTGGTTGCCCACTGGTAAATGGAAAGGTAGTTCACAAGCTGAAGGAAGTGAAGATGTATGAACCAGTAAAGGTTGATACTACTTCAAAAAGAAAGGCGAAGGGAAAGGCAGAGAAGTCTGCTCCTGCCAAGAAGCCTAAAATCACTACAAAGGCTAAGTCTGCTGATCAAACAGCAAACCCTGCTGTTGAAGCCAGATCAGTAGAGTCTGCTGATGTTGCTGACAAGATAGTCACTGAGGTGACTAAAGAAATTGATGAGATGAGTACTGGAACATCTCCAGAGAGAACTGAGTCTGACGAACCAGTTCAAGTGAAAGAGGTTGGACGAAGAACAAGAAGTTCAGTAAAGAGGATTGCTGAACCTCGCCAAACTGAAGTTCTGCCCAAGCCAAAAGCAAAAAGGAAGTTAACTCTAGGTGGACAAAGAGTTACCTTCACTACTGATCCAACTACTCAAGTCAGAGAAAATCCTGCTGCTGAAAGACCAGTAGATGCAGTAGAAAAAGCTGCTGAAGATAAGATTGCAGAGGACCAATCTCTTGACAAGTCTGTTGTTGCTGAACAGCCGACTACTCTGACAGCAGAGGAGAATGTACCACTCATTCATCCTACACCGATAGCTGCTGCCCCACTACAAGTAGTGGAATCTCCTGCCACCAAAAGGAAGAGAACTGGTAAGGCAAAGATTAAAGTGGTTACTGCTGCTAAACAGAAAAAGAAAGATGAAGCAGAAAAGAAAAAGAAAGAACAACAAAACGCTCGTAAACTTAGAGAGCTTGAAGCTCAGGCTAAAAACATGTCTGAAGCTGAGTTAGCTGCTAAGGAGGCTGAGGACTTGGCTAAAGCTATAGAAGCCAGTACCAAGGATGTCCATGGTCCAAGGTACAGTGGTGGAATTGAGATTGGGGATAAAAAGAAGCCAAGGGCTGTTATGCCAACACCCAAGCTGCCAAAGAAGAAAAGATCAGAACTCAAATATGCTCTGGAAATAGTTCAGAATGATCCAGAGATATTCAAACAGTTTGTGGCAGATCTTGAGAGGTATAACGACATTTTGGTCCGTCAGAGTCTCTTTGTTGCAGAAAAGATAAGGTACAATAGATGGAGAGAATATCGTCTGACAAAGACCAAAGAGCAAATAATTCAATGGAAGGAGTTTGCTGCTGAGGAAAGATGGGTTCTAGAGTTTCTGGAAACTGGGTGTCTGAGGCAAGCATTGGACTCAGATCACTTCCTGGACATGATCCACTATCGACTAAGGAAGTTGGCCAAATCTGAAGCCAAGAAACTACAAAACTCTGTTCCTGAAACTCCAGCTGCAAATGAAGATCTCCAGAAGAGAGCAGTTAAGCTGGCACTTTCCATAACTTTGGAAATGTGGGCTAAGAAGACCAGATATCAGAAGGGTCAACCTAGCTCCATGATACCCCTGCCAAGCTTACAACAGATTGTCTTTGGACCGGCTATCAAAACTTATGAAGATCTACCTGAACAGACAACATCACCATTTGTACCTGCTGTCATATTTACTCATAAAACTGTTGTTGCTGATAATGGTATTGATGTTGTTACAGAGGTAAATGAGCCAGTACAGGTCCAAAAGAAGACTGAGGAGAAAATCTCAACTTCATCAGAGGAGCTGCCCCAACAACAGATTACTCCGAGTGATGAACCAAAGGAGCTTGCGACGACTCCTGAGATTATTCCAACAGAGGCTGAGAGAACTCCTGAGGTTGAACCAAAGGAAAATGAGCAAGTCTCAACATCATCAGAGCAGTTGCCCCAACAGCAGACTACTCTGACTGATAAACCAAAAGAGACTGAAGAAACTCATGCGATTGTTCCAGCAAGCACAGCAATTCCATCAACTCCAGAAAGTGTGCAACCAACCATTTTGGAATCAATCCAACAGTTGATTGCTAATTCTATGAAGGAAATGGAAGACAGACATAAAGAACAGATGAAGAACTTTGAGGAAGTAGCCTTAACTATGCTGTCTGCTGCTGCTGAAAAAGTCCCAAAGGCTGCTGATCCTAGCCCTCTGATAGTGGAAGAAATAGCAAACATCAAAAGTGAAGTACAGGTTATCAGACTAGATGTGGAAACATTTGGTGCAAGGGTCAAGAATAACACAGCCGGTTGGAGGGATATAAATGAGGTTGTTGCAAAAGCAATGGAGGCTCAAGAAGAGAAGACTGAAAACATGCTGAAAGCATTCACTACATCAGCTGATTTGATTCTGAGTTCTCAGATTCAACTGTGTGATCAAGTGGATCTTACCTTTAAGAAGATTGAGTCCTATGATAAATTGCAGCAACTAAAAAGGGAGAATCATCTTCTGACGGTGGATAAAAACATCAGATTGATTTGTGACGCAATCAACATCACTCATGTTCTGCCTGAAGAACCCATTTACCCTGCTGATGATGACAAAAAGAGGGAAGATGGAGATTCTACAACAAAGAAGGGTGCTGATGCTAATCTATCAGCTGACGTTACTGAAAAGTTGGACTCTGCTGAAAAGGATGCTGATGATGAACATACAAGCAGACCAGATAATGAAGTAACAGAGGCAGAGAACGATACTGATGAAGAGCCCAAAGAACCAGTAAAATCTGATAAGGAAATTGCTGCTTCTAAGGACTCAGCTGCTGAACAGCTAAATCCATACGTCAAGTATAAGAGATTAGAAGATATCAGAAAAAGATTTGAACTGCTTGAAAAAGATCTCTCTAGTTCTGAACAAGAAGATGAAGAAGAAGGAGAAACACAAGAAGAGAAGAAGGACTAGACTAAGCTATTATAGACTAGGTTCCTTGTAATCTTTTTGTAACTTTTTACTTTCTGTTATCTCATCTGATAAACTTGTAACTTGTAACAAATTGATATAATCTATAAAAGTTCAAGTTTCCAACAAATTATTTCTATCTCAGAAATTTTTGAGGACTTAAACTTTAGCTTTAGGTACAGGTACTTAGCTGAAGTTTTGTCATCATCAAAAAGGGGGAAATTGTTGGATGAAGATGAAGATAGAAGACATGAAGTGAAGGGAGGTTTTGATGATTTCCAAAACATCAGAATCAGCTAAGTATGGAAGCTTAGTACTGACCTTCAAAGATATTTGACTAAGGAAGATTTATTTCAGACTAGTCAAATATGGTCCAGAAGACTACTGATCTATTGCTGAAGAAGGAATCAGACTGGTGGACTATCAGCCGACTCAAATCAGATTAGTTCAAGTTTGGGATCAGCCGAGTATACATCAGATGGGTGATTTCGATCAGCAGAGTGGAAGGGATCAAGGAGTCTGATCAACGGTAATAAATGCACTTGGAGTAATAAATGCTGAAGAGGAAGGGTATTTATGACAAATGATTGAAGAGAAACCTCGTATCAGATTGGTGCATTTAATGCGATCTGACAGAAGGTACAGCAGAGTGTACAGTGCTCAGTCGCAGGTAGCCGTTTCTGCAGAAAGGACCAGTACTCGAGGATTTGAACAGCTGTCGATCTCTCAACGGGCAGATTTTCAAATCTCCAAGTATAAATAGCTTAGTTCGTGAGTTGAAGAAATATATACAACACACTTTGAGAGCAAAAATCTGAAGCAGAATTCTTCTAAGTCTCAAACTCAAGAACAGAGCACTCATCAGCCGAGTCATTTGTTGACAAAGCAGAAAAGAGAGAAAACAGAAAATACTTGTAAAATCTGAGTGATTTTGTTAGGGTTGTGTTGTGAGAAGTAGATATCAATCTTAGTGAGCGATATTACTTCAGAGGATAGGAGTCTCTTTGTGATTTCCTATTGTGAACTTACGGCCATATCATTTGTTGTTTGGCGTAAGCATTGTATACTGTAATCTGTGTGATATATAGTATAACCCAAGATCTAAGTGACTTGGAAGAGTGGACTAAAGGATTTCTATCCATATAACCACTATAAAAATCCTTTGTGTTTTTAACTTGCATTATTTTCTGCATATTTGAAAGAACAGTTTTAAAACACTTAAGAGGTTAACTACTGAAAAGTTTTAAAAAGGAGTTTGTTAAAACTGGGGATAAAATTTTTTCTAAGTTAAAGAAAACTACTTGTGAAAAACACTTGATAAATCCGCTGCAAGTTAGTTTATTTTTAAAACTCTGATTTTGACAAAATCAGCTGAGTGAAATCAGAAGAGTGGTCAACTCTGCTGTTCAAAGCTTTGTGCGAGATCAGCTTAGTCTGCTGACAGAAAAGTTAGAGAATTTTTAAAAGGTAAATTTTTAAAGAGGTCTATTCCCCCCCCCCCCCCCCCCTCTAGACCTCATCTGACCACTTGGGACCAACAATATAAAAATAAAATTACTGTCTTTTGGACCTTGGACCTTGTATTTAGTGCAACACATCAATTACAATTTACAATATCTGACTCGTTTAGATCAAAATATAATACAAATTCTACCATCCATTCTCGTGTATTTTTATTAAAAAAAATCTAAATTAAAATATACACCATATAGACAAAATAATTCCTTTCAAAACCGTTTTTGTTCTCCTCATCGTTCTCATGCAAACATAATTTCTCAAACCCTTTTTCATTTCTTCAACATTAATTCATCCATGATTAATTTATTCTAATTAATCATCTTTCTTATCGTAAATTCCTTTTTTCTTATTCTTTCATGCATATTCAACCATTTCATTTGAGACATGGACTCCCCCAACCATGATAATGATCCGGGACCAAACCACGAGGAACCCCTTATCGCCTCACCACCGCCGCTGCAAAAACACCATCGCCCCCGCCCCCCGCCCTTAACTCCTCCACACCACATACGATCCTCCTCATCCTCCTCCTCGTCATCATCGTCATCACCATCATTGCCAAGGCCACCACCACCACCACAATCACCATTATTGGTACCAACAAATGCGTCACCATCATCACCAACACCGTCTCAACCGATGATTTCACGGGGGGCGGTTGCCCCATATTACGGCTACACCCCTCCATGGATGTATCCACAATACATGTCACCGTACATGCACCAGCACTACCCTATGATGCATCCCCATGTGAATCTCCAGAGATTGGATCATCATCGCCCATGGAACACCGGCCTTTTTGATTGTTGTGAAGATGTCAAAGGATGTAAGCCAAAAAAGAAAAAAATTCAACCATCACATTTTGAGTTAAATGCAAAAATACCCCTTCTACCTTGTCCAATTGGCAAAACCCCCCTATGTTAATTTATTAGTACGTAGCAAATAATTCCCTATTTTCTTTTTTTCTTTTTTAATTAGCCAAAAAATCCCATTTGATCATTCATCAATCATGGGGAGGTTATTGTCAGTTTTTGAATTGATTAGGGGGGTTATTGTCAATTTTTAAAGTTAATTAACAGGGGGGAAATTGCATTTTTTTAGATAAATAAGAGTGTTTTTGCATTCTTTATTGAGGGGTATAATTGTCATTTTGACTTGATTAGCATTGAGGGAGTTTTTTATAATAAAAATAACACAAGAGTTTTTTTTTATAATTAGACAAATCATATATAGAGGCCGGGGTATTTTTGCATTTCACGTACTCCTAACATTTTTGTTTCTTTTTCTTCTCTTTTTCCTTAATTGAGTTTTACTACATCAAATTAGAAGTTTAATTAATCAAAAATTGATTTGTTATTTTTCCAGGCCTCTTTACTCTCTTATGTCCATGCATCTCATTCCCCCAGATTATTGAGATTATCACTGAAGGACAAACACGTACGTAATCTACTATTTCTACAAACTAATTAACATGATTAATTAATTAATTAATCTTTTCACATGTTAATTGGATCACTAATGAATTTTCATTTTCTATATTATATTTGCATGTAGCCTGGTGGGAACATGCAATAGTATGTTCATGGTTGGCAATTATGAGTTTTGGGATTATTCCAATATGTTATATATGGTTGTACCGTCAGAAAATGAGGGAAAACTACAAATTGAAAGGAGATGACTTAAGGGATTGTGTACTAAGTAATTTTTTCCCACATTTTGTAATTTGTCAGCTACGTCGTCAGCTCAAAGTATATGGTTACAATGTCTCCACCGGTAAGTATCCTTTTTTGGTAATTCGTATTTTGTTTAAGTTTAAAAATATCAGGGAGGCAAAAGTGCTATTTTTCAAATTATATATATGGTAAATTGAATTTTAATTTTTCTTTCATCATATACTAGAACGTTAAGCTTTTACTTTTGTTCATGTTGAATTTTAGAACATCTAGCTTTTCACTGTTTGCAATTTTAGGACATTTGGCTGCATTTTTTGTTCTTTGAGCTTTTTTAGTGTTCGCAATTTTACTTAGGACATTTAGCCGCAATTTTGGTCCTTTAACTTTTTGAATTCCGGGAGCAACAGACCGAAATTACTGTCAAATATGCTAAAATTGCAAGTAGTAAAAAGTTAAAGGATCAAATTGCAGTCAAATGTCCTAAAATTGCATACACGAAAAAGTTGAAGAACTGAGATTGCTTACCGAAGAAAAAATTGTCCCAAACTGCTAATTAGTAAAAGTTAACGGGATAAAAATGCATTTTTGCCTTCCAAACATAGTCTCTTTGTATATAAGATATATATTTGAATGTTGGATATCTAATATCTTAATATGGTTATCTGGGGGTTTTTTGATGGGTGAAATTTGTTGAAGGATGGAAAGCAAATATGGAGAAACTACAAGAAAATATAGAGAGGCAACAATTGTTAGAGTTGGCTGCTATGCAATGTCAGCCGCCGGAAGTGCCACGTGGAATGTCAAGATGAACTATATTCATGGATAACAAATGCCAAAACAAAAAAATCATTGTACTGTTCATGTGCCTCATTAATTATGTTTTCTTTTATTTCTTTTTCTGTTACATTCATCCTACACCGATGTATTATATCCATCGGGATTGAATGATAAACACATGTGCATAAGAGGATAAAAAATTATTCTCTCATACACATTTTTCGCTCATCCAATACTGAATTGAATCTACCGGGATAAACACATTATTTCCTAGAATTGTCAACTAAAACATTGCTTATATAACTTGGAAAAATTGTTGCAAATTTTGAAACTTTTTACAAAAATATGGAAACTAACATAAAACTTTGTTTTATCACCCCCTATTGGCCACCATTAATAAACCTTAAAATTTTAACTAAGCTTTATGCAACTTTATAATCAAACCTAGAAAAATAGATTACCTAAAATCAGACTAAACTTTGCTCTTAAAAAAAAATATAAAAAAAAAAAAGTTATCAGACTAAATTTGCAATGGCCCAACTAGAAATTTTCATATATATATATGAAAAAATTCATCCAGACGGTTTTATCAAAGATTGAGCTAAACTTACAAGGGTCCAATCTAGTCTATCAAATGCTAGATTAATATCCTTATTATGAGTTCATTTAAACTGTAATTTAATCCAACTATAACCCTTTATGCCCAATCAAACAACCCCTTGGTAGAAAACGTGGCATATTGTCAAATAAAAATATATTATTTACACCACACAATACTTAGTTTTTTTTTTCTTTTTTTAATAAAAAACATTCATTGTAAAACTAATGAAATTCAAATAAAAGATAGCCCCCATCAAAGAGCAAATGAAAAAGTTATGAGCTTCAACCCACTTCACAAGATTGTGGGCTGCACATTGAACTTTCTAGAGATAAGTATAAATTTCCATATTTTAAACTATTTGTGCCAAAATCTCTTGATTTCATCTACAAAAAGTCTCATCTTAGATACCAAGTGGTCTACAATTACAAGCTTAAAAAAAAAGTGGCAAAATGCCACTAAGTTTGTTTAACTCTTGTAAATAATGCAAATCTTCTAAAAACTTGTCCTAAAATTCATGCAAGAAAATGCTAGTTTTCCAATTAACAATCCCCAATTATTTTTTGTTCTTTTCTGCCTTAGAACATAAAAAAAAAAAACAGATAATTGAAAGTGTTCCTACCTAGCAGTTACATATATAAAAGAATATCATGTAATAACTGAAAACATCTATCTTCTCTACTTAAAAAACTACTAGAAAGTCAGTCTACTGCCTAATGCCACCATGGTCATCGGAAATCGTCTCTTCGGAAGAAGCATCACTCGGGATGACGATCAACTCTTCCTCCTTATTAACCCGAATCTCACATGGTGAATTGGTGCCACGAGCTATAGCCATCCCGCCCGTGCCCGTCGGTTCAAAACTAGGTTGGCTAAGCCACTGCATAGTCGGGGCCACAGTAGATGGCCTTGGAGGAATTCCAACCACTTCTCTCAGCCAGTGTGGCAAATTTCCCCTGCTACAATTGGGCCAGTAACCGTAGGAAGGTAAGGTCCCCAGGTTTTGAAGTTTCCCGTTGTTCAATATTTTATGTGCATTGTACCCTAGGGAAAGTCTGGCGTCATTGGCTAGAGGATGCATGAAATTATTCATACTCGAGTATTTGACTTGAGAAACGGGGGGTGGGCCGTAAAAAAGTTGGGATTGTTCTTCTACCCACCTTTGAGCCAAGTCCCTTGGTGTTTTCCGAGGCAGAAACCGCAGCCGTGGATCCCTCAACATGGCATCCC
This sequence comes from Penstemon davidsonii, assembly GCA_034814905.1. Classification (NCBI taxonomy): domain Eukaryota; kingdom Viridiplantae; phylum Streptophyta; class Magnoliopsida; order Lamiales; family Plantaginaceae; genus Penstemon; species Penstemon davidsonii. Next base: position 28,436,551 of record JAYDYQ010002533.1, on the reverse strand, counting down.
AGTTACCTTTGCCGTGTCTCCTTACACCAATCCAAAGGCAATCTAACTCCTCTTCTGACCACGTGGTTGTTGGGGGTTCGAAGTTGTTGTAGGGGAAGTTGCTTGTGTTGTTCTTTACACTCACGGCTCTAGCTCTAGTTAAAATGTTATCGAGCATCATCTTGTGTCTTGAAAGTGACGGTGCTCGAAAATCGTGAATAGGTTCTCTAGATTGTAAGTGAGCATTAGGCCACGTGTAGGGAGAAGAGTATGAAGGATGAGGATTTGGTTGTAGGGTTAAACCGTGAAAGGGTGAAGAATATATGCTCGGAGGTTTTAGCTGCTGACTTCTTACTTTTTGTGGGTCGTTTGCTAACGGGGGCATGTCGTGGCTTCTACTCTCTGGGAATAACTGAAACCAATACCACAATGTAATATGTAGTATATGAACCAAATGGGAAAGAGTTTCACACAATTACCAAAAAAGTAATTGAAAACCAATTTTAGAATGAAGTTCGGCTTAACAAAACTACCAATAAGCATAAATTTTGTGCGTAAAGAGCAATTTCATTGATTACTTATCGACACTATTAAAATAATACTCCCTCCATCCCATAATTTTTGCTCCATTAGCTACAGTGCGTAGTCAAACTTTTCAATTTTGAAATTGACTTTTCAAGTTGAAATTGTTACATTTATTGCGTTTTAAACCTTCTAAATAATAATATATGTGTTGTTATATAGTATTATCAAATTGTTATTGAAATAAATTTAGTTAGATTATCTACTAAACTGGTCAACAGTACCTCAGTGTATCACAGGACAAAGAATTATGGGATGGAGGTAGTAGAACAATATAGCGATGAAGGGAGTAATTGCATTCTTTTGAAAGGGCCATTTTACCCCTACTCGTGTATAATCATATTTGGTGATGGAGCAAGGAACGTGGATAAATTGACCTATTCGGACAAAAACATGTTCCGACTACCAAGCACACAATTAGAAAACCATTTAATCACAGTACAAGAATGTTATGATGAATTTTTACCTGAAGATAATTGATTTTGGATGAGGTGACAACCTCTACAATATTCTTAGCCTTTTCACCATTTTCTGCTCTTTGCTGCAGTGGCAGAGTCGACATTTCCTCCTCCTTATTGCTAATTGAGTCGACTCCAGGCGTAAGATTTTCATCAAAACCGCTGTAGTCAAGTGGTTGATTGCAGTCAATATCACAAGAAGCTAGAGAATCTCTCTTCCCTGAAACATCATTGGACAAGCTTTGATATGTCACATCTGATTTATTTAACCCATGATTTTCTTGGACATCCACGCAATCTTTTCCTTGTACCTTAGATATCTCCTTACCAGAATCCTGAAAAGGTTTAACATTAAACGTATTATAGACACTTCTATAAAACCAATAACAGCAAATATTCCCAAAGAAGTAAACTTGTAAGGACTAAGACCGAAAAGTTGGTTTCCTTGCCCCATCAACAGCAAAGTTATAAGGACTAATTTGAATCTTTAATCAGTCAACAACTAAGTATAGTTCGTCTATGCATTTTCTGATATATATGTAAACTGGAAACATAATAAAACAAATATTACTTTAGAAAATATCGCGTACCTTTTGTTCGTTGCTAGTTAAGAGATTACTTGGATTTGTATCCTTCTCGTTTTTCATATCCATTGAACAAATGGAAGCTAATGGTTTTTCAGATGCACTTGAGGTATCTGGCACAGTAATATTCTTGCTCCTTTTGGATCTTCGGCAAAATGTAATTAAGTTTGAGTTCAACTTGCGCTTTGAACCTATATTATTACATGAGCTACTATGCTGTTCTTTGTGAACTTCCTCTTTGCACTTATCTTCATATTCTGAACTTAATTTCACGAAAAAAGACGAATTTTCTTCAGGAAGTAAATTCACTTCAGATTGACCAGTAGAATCGATTTGAAATCTTGTATCTCGAGGACTTTCCTCTATAACTACAAGATCTTCACCAAATGTCTTTATTGTCGCATCAGGTTTTGAAGACTGACTCTTTTCCTCAGGTCCACTTGATTTTCCATTATGTTTCAAAGATACGGAATCACAGGACTGATGAGACTGCAAACGTAGAATAATTTGTCTCAATTATTTACAAATGAAAGATAATTGTAAAATACCATGATGAATCATATGGCATCTCACCTTATTGTAATCAGCATTTGGTTCATGGTTGTGGATATTAGCTGAGATTTTTGGCTTCGGAATCTCAGATGATGTATGAGAATGCAAAGGTTGATTGGTTTTTGAGAATAACCGTTTCCTCTTGTATGTTAGAACTATATTACTGCCCATTATCTATTCTACGGGTATTAGAACTATATAAGCTACAATTATTACTGCAAAACAGATAAGGCTTTGTTAGACGACAGAAACGAAATACCTTTTAGGACACAAACACAAGTAACAATATGGCATGCTCAATTCAGGTCGAGAGCCTTTTAGATTTTCATCAACAAAAAATGCAAGATTTCACAGTTTTCCAGAACTAATCCAAACCTCTTACAATATGAAATACAACAGAAATTAGAGACTATGTTACTCAAAAGACAAGCTCATAGTCTTCACATAAATGAATATGTAACTTAAAATTTCATTATGTTCAGTTTCTATTTTCTAAGGTTATGTTTGATTCTTGGACCTTAGCTAAGATTAGAAAATCAACAAAAACAAGCTCAATGTTGCAAGAAAAACACTTTCCTTTGTGTTTTACTCAATAGAATCCAAGAACCAAATTTAGCCTAATATGGGAAAAAAGGAATTAAAAGTTATTAGGAAAATTCAGAAGCAGAAGCAAACATTAGGCAACAGAATAACAAATTCAATAATTAAAGCTCTAAATTTGACATTCACAAGATTAGGTTAAAAGAAAATAACTATTTCCTCTACACTTCCAAAAACTCATACCATTCTTTCTGCATATAAACAAAACCCACAAGTAAAACAACACAAAAATAAAATTATGCACTTAAACATGAAAGATAATGAAAAAAGAAAGAAACTTTATGATCATATACATAAACCCATATCAGAACATACTAAAATTTTCTTAAAAAACCACAAAAAGTGGTAAAAAAAAAAAATCCAAAGAATTACAAATAACAAACTCAAACTCCCAAAACACAACAAACTTACAAATACTTAGCGGACCAACAAAATAATTAAAAAAAATAAGAAAAACATTACCGGCGGTGAGGGAAAAGGAAGCTTGAAAGAACTAGTAGAGTGTGTTTTTTTCTGGTTGCTTGTTTTGAAGTGTGTAGACAGAAAGTGAAAGAAAGGGAGAATTAATTAAAGGCATTAAATAATAATAATAATAATGAATATTATGTGTGTGTGTATGGGAGTAGAGGGTAGACTTGACTACTGCGTGTGTGTGTGTGTGTATTTACTACTACTGTTCTGTGTGTGTCGTAATCCAGCGTACATTTGGTTGTGCTGTGGGGCCCATCATTCAATATTCTTTCTTTGGATTTGTTTGCTTTTTCTTCCCTTTCATCGATTTTCGTACGCTTGGAGACGAGGAGTGGCGCATGTGAACCACCCAGAAACTCTGTGTACTGTGTCTTGTCCTCTTTCTATCACAATTGTTCTTTTCTTTTCTTTTAACCCTTATTAGATTTTTTTATGTTCAAAACTTCTCCCGCCTTTTTCTCTAAATTTTTATTTACATTTTAACTTATTATTGGCATTGTCAAATTATCTTTTAGATCATTTAAATTCTATAGATTTTTAGGAAATTTTATTGATATATTTAGAAAATTGTTAATCAAGGAAATATTTAGAGTAAAAAACTGCTATATATTTTCGTTTCGATTAATCGAAGAAGATAAAAGTTTTCGTATTTTCAATCGAAAAATATGAGAATTTTAACCATGATTATTTACTTTCTTTTTTTGTATTTGAACTTTTCTTATGCACGTAAACCACTTTTCTCTTCTTTTTTTTTCTTTGAGGAACTGTGCATGTATCATTATATCAATCATTAAATTAAAAATTCAAATCAATCTCATACCAAAAATCTATTTGCTTTAATTTGGTCATAGGGAATTATCAAGATTTTGTGTTTTGTACCATTGCAATAATCTTAATCAAGATTTCAAGAATGAGTAAATTTTGTAAGTTTCAATAATTCTTTTTAAATTACCGAAAAATGATATTTTCCTATACTTCGCAAGGCTTAAGAAACCACAAGCAATTCTAAAAAATTCATTACCCCAGAAAGTCAGTTGATTTTGTAACCCAAAATCATCCAATTCAAAATATTGTAGACCCCTGGTGAAATATTTCATGAATTACATTGATAGTAATAATTCTTTAAAAAAAAAAAAAAAAAAAAAGATTGAAAGTGATAGTACACTGTTTCAACAAAATTAAGTTTTCTGATATAGAAGTGGCTTTTTATTACACACATTTAAGAGAATACAAGAAGCTTTAATGAGTCTCTCTATCAATTACCACACTCGTCAACATCCTCTAATCCAACACAATACTATCTAATTTCAACCTCGACGACTCTTGTTCATTCACAAGCATCTTAAGACCATCTTTCAACTCCGTTATTCCTTCTTCCAACACAGCACAAACAGGGAAAATAGGTACACCAGACACCCTTTGTCTTAATTCTTCATACACTTCTTCCGCCCCAACCTCATCGATTTTATTTGCGACAATCAAGGATGGTCGTTCGGACAAGCCCTCTCGATAGCATTCAAGCTCCAACATCAAATCTTTCAGTTGTTCCCACGGTGGCATTCCCTTTCTACCATCTGTTGCAGCAGCCAAATCTACTACATAAGCCAACACTTTAGTCCGTTCTATGTGCCGCAAAAAAGCATGTCCTAAGCCACGATTCTCATGTGCTCCCCTTATAAGCCCCGGAATGTCAGCAATAGTTATAGAAAGATCGTCATAGTTTAAGTTACCTAAATTAGGCCTTAAAGTAGTGAAGGCATAATGTCCGACTACGGGTTTAGCTCTTGAAATAGCACCAAGAAGAGTGCTTTTACCAGCATTTGGCATTCCTACAAGGCCCACGTCAGCAATGCTTTTGAGTTCTAACAAAATAAGAGCTTCAGAACCAGGTAAGCCAATATTACGTGGGGCACGGTCTTCATCTTCAGAAACTTCAACATTTTCAGCATCTTCATACGTTTTATAATTTTTGTTATAATGCACATTACCTATGCCACCGTCACCTCCATGAGCAACAACTATTTGTTGACCGGGCTCGGTTAATTCAGCGACGTCATATTGTATTTGTTCTGTCTCTTCCATGTCTTCCTCACACTCTGTTCCTGAGGAATTCATTTCCCCATCCAAATCCTCCCAGTCGCTATAGCCTTGTGCCTTCGGAAAATGGGTTTCGATTTCTTTTCTACGTCTATCTTTGGAAATTGAAAATCGAGGTGGTTCTTCTGAGAAATTCTTAGTTTTAAGACCCGAGCCTTCACCAGCAACGTCTTTCTTCTCCAACTTCCTGCTTTTGTCAGTAAGAGATTGCTGAGAAGATTCAGATGAACCAATATCAAGTAAACCAGGAATTTCCCAAGGATCTAAGGGTCCGGAAGATTTCTTTTCAACTGAAGAAGGGATTTCACCCTCTATAAGATGAATTACTGTACCAACAGGTACCAAAACAACCTACAAGTCGAACATGTCATTAGTCAAAAAAACAGTCATTAAAGATTAAATTGAAGCTGAAACCTATTTAGATACAACCTTGTCAGCTCCTCTACTTCCTATCATATTTTTTGGAGCTCCATGCCCCCCTCTTTTAGCATTCTGGGAAAATGTCGGCTATTAATTAGAGCTTTTACATAATGCAGTAGAAATGCATAGGGTCAAAAAATCTAATCAGAAAAATCACGATGTAATTAAAGAAATGGTAACCCACGATATGGTGGTGCACACTGCTGAGGTCCCAGATTGCTGTGGAACATTCTAAAATCACGTCACCACCTTTTCCACCATTCCCACCTGCATTGTGCCACAAATCAATTTACGTAGCAGGAATCACAGAACAGACCATAAAGGGGTGATAATAATATATATAAAGGAATGGAAGTATCCACAGTAATTCCAGCATGATATATAAAACATACCATCGGGTTTACCACGGCGATCATGACGGCTACGACGGAAGCTTGAACAACCATTACCTCCTTCACCCCCTTTAGCCCGTATCCTGATTCGATCTATCATTCTCCGCTCCTACAATAAAATAGATTACTATTTATGTACGAATGGCTAAATATTTATGCAAAAAGAGAAAGAAACTAATAGCTGGAAGCATACATGACATGAACTCAAAATCCTGTGAATGCACTAGAAAGGGAGAGAAAAGAGAACACTATAGTTTACCTGTAATGGAGCCATTTTTGTCTTCTTCTTCGGAATGTCTGAATAAGAGCAGGATGCGGCAATCCATGGTGGTCTAGAAGATTTTGTAACAGCCTCAAAATATGAAAGGCTAATCTTGCTCCGCAACCACATCTTTTTTTTCAATGTCTTCGCATACAGAAATTCTCAATCTTTAACAGAAGAAATTTTCCAGTTGAAGGGGTTTTCTTTAATCACACTATGTAAGAACCTCACAGGTTACTGATTTAAAGCACGAGTTGTATCACCAAGTATATAACTGCATCACCTAGAGTCCAACAGAGACTAGTAATGTGGAATTTTAATAGGACAATTGTACTAAGATTTAAATGCAGAACATAATAATTAACCTCCTTACTTTAAAAAATAATCTCTCTCTCTTATCACAACATATCAATGTCATGACTACCTATTCGAACACAAGACTATATTTACTATGGTATGATGCACATCAAGGCAACATTTTTCATCTAGCAACACAACAACTTAAATCATATGATCAACCTTTGCTACCATTAAGCTAAATATAACTATGAATTATACATGCATCTCTGAATTATGTATATTCTGAAAAATCCCATTGACACATTTCATCAAACACTTAATACGCTTAGAGTAGCAGTGACGAAATTTATCAAGACTGCAACCAAAGTACCTTGAAGAAATTATCAATGAATAAACGAGATCTCTAAACCTTCCGGCGGCGAAACCCAGTTGAGATGAGACGTGAACAGCTCCTCTACGTTATCAACGGAGGGTTTAACGGTCACCGGGGTTTAAGTGCTAAGGTTTTTGCCATGAGTGAATTGAAAATAAATTAAATAATGAAACAGGGGAAGAGCATATTGTTGTAGGCCCCGGCCCCCGTGTATAGGTCTAAATCCATAAGTGGGCCTTAAATCAGCCTAACATAATGACATTTTTTATTTGTGATTAAGACATAATGACATTTATCATTCTACGATAATTAGTAAAAAAAAATATTTGCAATAGGAAATTGATATATAGTTTCTCAATTCTTTTCTTTTTGCTAAATAGACAACTTAAATACGTATTCTTTAAATTAAGATAGTTTTAGAATAAACATATTTACAATTAACACATACAGTAGTTTTAAATTGGATCGATCGGACTAATATATTCATATGATAAGTGCAACATTCTTGTTGTATAATTGCAATATAAGAGTAATTAATAACAAAACAAATTCATATACTTTTCTCATGCTCTGATGAGTTCGATTAAGTCATGTTTTATGTTTATTCCTGAATATAATATTTCAACATTTGAGGAGATTGTTTTTTTTTTTTTTTCTCTCCAAATTTCCTTTTAAATTACTTTATGTTTCCTTCCTGCATATCCAAAATATCATTGAGAGTAAACTTAGGAAAAATTGTAGACTATGTCACAAATTAATTGTAGATTTTGGATATTCGTCTCGAACTATATTACCTCGTCGAATTTCGTCCTATAATTTAATATTTCCATCATCAAATATTTGATGGAGACTTCAAGTTCAAGTCCGTCGTTAAACATCGAATTTAAATATGTGCAATACGATTAAAGCTTGTTTAAACATAATTCGTTCAAAAACTAAATCAAACTCAAATTTTGTGTCGAGATTTAAAAAATTAAATTAATGTTAAATAATTGATTGTTGGGCTCGTCTCCATTATGCGACACACTTTAGGCACGTCTAACAACAAAAATAAACACAACCACAAAAAACTTATCTAATATTAATCCACCTTAAACAATTCAATTAACAATAAGAAAATCCAATTTTATTTCCTGAAATATGCATGGTCCCTACCATGCATCCTCCATTCCCCAACTACAGGGCCCCAGTGTCAATACAAACAGCATCTTTGCCCTTTGCAAGCTAATATTTTGCTATTAAGAAACCAAAGAATTAATATTTTTTTCATAAATTTTTATCAAAGAATTAATTAATTCCTTTCTCTGCTTTTATGGCAATGCATGAATGATGGCCGACTCTTCCGTTCTCCTTCGTCCCCTCAAATCGGAAGTCAAGTAATAATGTAGTAATTGTTAAGTAACTGTGACAAAAGTAAACGAGAGAATTGCACTTTTCATACCATATTTTCACTTACTTTATATATTTGGTTTCATGTTTTTTGAAAAAAATATTTAATACTATGATTTCACTTTCTCGACACATTTTCTTTATCCGTCAATTTTCGAACATAAACCGCCATAATTCCTTTGTTATAAGGCCAAATTTCGTGTTCTTTACATGGATGAAAAGCTCTTGACGAGAACTTTTTAAAGCTACAAGTGTCAGTTCATGAAACGCAATATACAATCCGCATAAAATTAACAAAATTTCGGGATATTAATCAAAAGTAAATCATATCACATAATTTACAAGGAATCATTTTTTTTTTGATCTACTAGAGCTCGGACCAAAGAGTGCAAATGGTATAAGTCCTCCCAGTGTGATGTCTCCAGTAGGTTTCAAACTTGAGTCTCGCCTCTGGGGGTCGCAAGTCACTACCACTTGGCCCAACCACCTTGGGTATTTACAAGGAATCATAACACAATAATTTCCAGATATGATATAGGGTATATAAGTCTGCCATTTTGGTGACTTAACTTCGATTTTTGTCCAAAGATTGATGGAGAAAGGAAACGTGTCGAGGGGGTGAAATCATAATATTAAATTTATTTTTTCAAAAAATATAATATCAAATATATAAAGTAGGTTAAAGTTTAATATGGAAAGTGCAATTTCCCCGAAAGTAAATTGTATCCTTTAAAAATAACTTTCCTAAAATTTTCTTGGTTTCTTACCATCGTCCCCTGTTTTTACCGCACAAAAAGGTGGGAACAATTCGTACAACTGATATTAATTGATTTCTAATCCGACCCTTCTTTTGTTTTTCTCTTCTTTTTAGTACCATATACTAGAATTTTTAATAGTAAAAAGGGATTATTGGTTGTGTATTTGTTTAATTAATAATTAATAGTAGTGCTTAAATAATGAATCTTTACAGTTCATTTTTTTTTCCTGATTATTATTAAAAATGGGAGAGCTCTTTTTTTAGCTGCGGTTAGTGATAGGCACGCCTGTCAGGCAACTACTCTTCATCATTCCCTCCACTCCCATCTCTCTCTCTCTCTCAGAATTTTTCTTGTCCTTAGATTTTTTTTTCTTTCGATTTTTCCTCTGTTCTTCAAATTACCACTTTTTCTTTTTCAAAAAAATTGAATCTTGGAGTGTTCTTTGGGTTAATCAAGCTTAGTTGAGTGATTAGATTGGATCTATTTGATTCATTTTCAAGTGGGCTGGAGGAGTTATATTTATCCTCGATAAATATAAGGTAATTTAGCTTCATAGAATTCCTATGTTCTGTTCCTGTTTCTTTTTTGAAGATTTTAATGTATTATATTTATTATATGATTTGAAATGTGAGGATGCATTGGAAATTGTAAATTTTGAAGTTTGTTATGTCTGAATGATAGAAATGCAGTGTCTTTTTTGGTATATTGTGTAATTAGCACAGAGAATTATTGTGTTTTACTTGAAAAAAGAGATTCAAGATCAATGCCCTAAAGAGATTGAAAACTGAAAGCACAATGAATGGCAATGTGATGTTATTTCACTTCTTTAACATACAGACATTGTATCGAACATTTGAGGGGCATTCCTGCAAAAACGAAAAATTAGAATCTTTAAACAATTCAAAGCAAGGATGGCCTTACCCAGTGTTTAATTAGTTTAGTTGAGCTGTTTTTAACTTGGGTATCATCGCAATTTCATCCTTGTATAATTTTATGACCATTGTGTTGTCTTATTTTGATTATCTGAGGTTTTCTCATTCTTGTTTCAGGTCAAATATCAGAATAGATTTGTTTAAAGAACACTATGTCTGTTTCAATGAGAGACTTGGATCCAGCTTTCCAAGGGGCGGGACAGAAAGCGTATCCTCATTTAATCTTTTTTTTTTTGCACAATCATTTGGAAATATATATTGCACCTATAGCTACTACAATCGTTTTTCGTATATTTTTAGTTACATTTCGTTACTAGAATATATCTATACATATTTGCTTCCTTGACTATAGTCTAGTGGCATTGAAATATGGCGAATTGAAAATTTTCATCCCGTCCCAGTCCCAAAATCTGCACATGGGAAGTTTTTCACAGGAGATTCCTATGTGATTTTGAAGGTAATTTCAAGCCTTTTTTTTTTCACTTCTAGAATGACCTTGTTGCATGCTAGAGGCCAACTTTTTAATGCAAATTAAATATTGCAATTTGTACCCTGTGGCTAGGGTCAGTTAGTGGCTCCTAATATTAGAAATTTTACTGTTTGGAAGTATAAAAAATTTAGTTCTCCATCCAATCAGTATAACTGAGCTATTTAATTTTATTTATAAAAAATTTAGTTCTCCATCCAATCAGTATAAATGAGCTATTTAATTTTATTTACTTAATTGCTTTAATCATAGCCGAGTAAACACCTAGGTACTCAACAGCATTACACATTGTTCTTTATCTGTTCTTCTGCTTATATTTTTTGTATCAACCACATCTCAAACTTTGAGAGTTGGTATTTGTTTCTAACTTTTTTAATAAAGGAAATTAGAAGGCTTTGTCTGAAAACCGCAAAGTAAGAGAACCATTGTAATTGGAGTGGAAGTGTGCAATTTCATACACTGTTTGAGAATTTCACGCGGATTTTGCCTTGCTATAGCTAATGCTCACATTCATGTTTTTAACGATTAGAAATGTATTTATGTTTCGCCTTATCAAATGGAAATTTATTTTGCAAAGTCTTTTTATTATTTCCAATGACTATGTTGGAGGAATTTATTACAGTATAACCTAAGTCTCCTTTCTGCAGACTACTGCCCTGAAAAATGGTGCCCTACGTCGTGATATTCATTATTGGCTAGGTAAAGATACTAGCCAGGTAAGTCTTTTTTTTTATTTTTTATTTTAATCTTTATTTCGTTTAGGTCTGGTTGAGGTCTTTTAAGACAAATTATAACCTGATTCTTTAATTGTTTTTTCGTGTAGGATGAAGCCGGTACTGCAGCCATAAAGACAGTTGAATTAGATGCAGCACTTGGGGGTAGTGCAGTTCAATATCGTGAAGTACAAGGCCATGAAACCGAGAAATTCCTTTCTTATTTTAAGCCATGTATTATACCTCAAGAAGGTGGAGTTGCCTCAGGCTTCAAGCATGCTGAGGCCGAAGAGCATCAGACCCGTTTGTATGTTTGCAGAGGAAAGCACGTTGTTCATGTCAAAGAGGCAAGTTTTAAATCCCCCCCACCCCACCTCCAGTCTTATGATTCATCATTTTAGTTTGAATCTATTAAATTTTCTCATATGATTGGAATTGAACAGGTGCCTTTTGCTCGATCCTCTCTCAATCATGATGACATCTTTATACTCGATACGAGTTCTAAGATTTTTCAGTTCAATGGTTCAAACTCGTCTATTCAAGAGAGGGCTAAAGCTCTGGAAGTTGTTCAGTATGTTAAAGATACTTATCATGATGGAAAATGTGAAATTGCAGCTATAGGTAACTATTCAATAAGTTTTGTGTTATGGATGAGTGATGGATGCATCATAGCTGGGATTTCTTTTTTACTGCAGAAGATGGAAAATTAATGGCTGATGCTGAGGCTGGAGAATTTTGGGGTTTCTTTGGCGGCTTTGCTCCACTTCCAAGGAAAACTAACACCGATGAATCCAAGAGTACCGATATTGTCCCCTCTAAGCTTTTCTGGTATTAAATCTCTCCCCTTAACCCTGTTTTCTCTGGTGTCTTTCTCACATGCATCTAATCATGTTATGGATTGATTTGTTATCGTGTTTTTTGATTGGTTTTGATGTTCTTGGGAACTCAAAAAATAAAAGGGTCCGGTTTTCGAGTTTCTCCACTACACATTTATGAAAAAATAGTTCCATGTATTTTGGCTCGAGTAAAATAGGAATATTGTCTACACATGAGCGGTCGTGTTAGAATAAATAAATATTAAATTTTTTTAATTTCAACACCTAAACATTTAAATTAGGTGGTCATTTAATAATACAAAGATAATGATGTGTGTATTCTTCCTTCTTTCTGTAATATTCAAGTGTTGAGAAAGGAGAAGCAGTACCAATTGAAGCTGATTCTTGGACAAGGGAACTATTAGAAACAAATAAATGCTATATTCTCGACTGCGGAGTGGAAGTCTTTGTTTGGATGGGGAGAAATACTTCTCTCGAGGAAAGGAAAACCGCAAGCAACACTGTTGAGGTAACTTTAGTGGAATACCACAATTTGAATTCCATTTCCTTATCAGTTAACTTAGCACTTGCTTTCACGTTGTAGGAATTATTACGTAGCCTTGATAGACCTAAATCCCATATAATCCTCGTGATCGAGGGGTTTGAGACAGTTATGTTTCGCTCGAAATTTGATTCCTGGCCGCAAACAACAAATGTGACTGTGTCTGAAGATGGTAGAGGGAAGGTTGCAGGTCAGTAATACCAATATTTGTGCCATTTTTTCAACAGAATATTTACCATATACAATGCTTATAATTTAATTCTGTATAGCAATGTTAAAGCGCCAAGGAGTTAATGTGAAGGGTCTTCTGAAAGCGGAATCTCCCAAGGAAGAACCTCAACCACATATAGATTGCACCGGTGATTTACAGGTGATGTGCTAACAAACTGATTTTTTTTTTTTTTTAAGCACTTTCTTAGATAATATATTATAATTGCATTTCTGGTTTATTAATTATTAAGGTTATTTCTTACATGGGCCAGGTTTGGCGTGTGGATGGTCAAGAGAAGACTCTTCTTGAAGCTTCCGATCAGTCAAAGTTTTACAGTGGAGATTGCTATATCTTTCATTATACGTATCCCGGGGAAGAAAAAGAGGAACATCTTATAGGGACGTGGTTTGGAAAGCAAAGCATAGAGGTAAATTCTTCATTTGTTGCCAATATCTTTTGTAATTTACACCTTGGAAAAGTTTATCATTCCTAACTATTAGAAATATATTTTCACCATTTCCAAATATGATTTTTTTTTTTAAAATTTAATAGAACGACTTTACTACTCATTCTACCTAATAATTCTTGAATCCATTATTGTAATTTATTGATGAAATTACTGATCATGTAAATCATGCTCTATAGGATGACAGGGTATCAGCGACTTCACAGGCTAGCAAGATGGTGGAAGCACTGAAATTCTTACCGACTCAGGCACGTGACTCTATTGTAATTTCATTTGTTCGTAATTACTTAGTCTTGATGTTTATAATAATATTTTATTTTCTATGAATTTCTAGGCTAGGATTTACGAAGGTCATGAACCAATCCAATTCTTTGCCATATTTCAAAGCTTCATAGTCTTTAAGGTCAGGGATTATGCATTTATATTTTAAAAAGAATTCCATTATCTTTATTCTGTTATTGGAGATGAAATAATATGATCTGCATGTCATCAGGGTGGTCTTGGTACGGGATATAAGAATCACATAGCTGAGAATGAACTTCCAGATGATACATATGCAGAGGATGGACTTGCATTATTTCGAGTTCAAGGAACTGGACCCGAAAATATGCAAGCAATTCAAGTTGAACCAGTAAGTCCTGTGCTCCAATTCTCTTATCAAACACTAATAAGAAATATTATTATATGATAGCTATTGAATTAAATAACATGCAAACATAATCTTAATGTTCCACCTTCTTTTAACCTCTTCAATGTAAGAATTAAAAGGAGTTTAATTTGTTATTTAATTGATTCAGGTGGCTTCATCATTGAATTCTTCCTACTGTTACATACTACACAATGATTCCTCTCTTTTTACTTGGTCTGGGAACCTGACAACATCTGATGACCACGAACTTGTCGAGAGGCAGCTTGATCTGATAAAGGTCTGATGCTTTTTATGAATGTTTCCCCCTTCCCTTAAAAGCTGTTTGGTTCTTGGCTTTCAATGAGTTAAATGATAAAGGGGAAAATTAGCTTAATGTCCGGTTTAACATCTGATGTAAGAAAAACATTTTCGTTAGCGTTCTATTCAATAAAATCCAAGAACCGAACATAGCCTACGAGTCCAGCACTAGAGTTTTTTTTTTGAGTGAAATGCAAAAATACCCCTATGCTTTGCCTAATTAGCAAAAAACCCGTGTTATTTTTATTAGCAAAATCCCCTGCTATTTTTATTAGCGCAAAAACCCCTCCCAAGCCGAAGTTCATGTTTTGCAGGAAAATGACAATTATACCCCACCAAAAAATGCAAAAAGCACCCCTATTAACCTAAATAATTATTAAAAAAAACCCTGTTAACTTTGAAAATTGTCAATAACCCCCCTGTTCACTTAAAATCTTGACAATAACCTCCATATTGACTTATGAAGAAATTTCAAATGGGGACTTTTGCTAATAATAAAAATAACAATTTTTTTTTGCCATTTAGTCAAAGGACAGGGGGTATTTTTGCATTTAGCTCTTTTTTTCCTTAATCATTCTTGAACCTTAGATTATAATTAGTCACAATTACTAAAGATGCTTCAACTATTCTGTTGTTGGATTTTTTTTTTTTGAGTCCACAATTCGTGACCTTTTTTTGTGACACTTTGTACTTGCAGCCAAACATGCAGACTAAATTGCAAAAAGAAGGTTCAGAATCTGAGCAGTTTTGGGATTTGATAGGTGAAAAATCCGAGTATCAAAGCCAGAAAATTGCAAGAGAAGCTGAAGCAGATCCTCATCTTTTCTCATGCACTTTATCAAAGGGTATTATTTCCTTTTTAACTGATTTTACTTAGTATTATTTGTAGTTAATATTCGTGGATAATTCAACTAACTTTTTTATTTCATACATTCCTTATATTAACTACGGCTGAATGTCACGTTGATTTTCAGGAGATCTCAAGGTGTGTATCTCTTATATATCTTCAATAAGGACCAAACAATAATACGATTTGATTAAATAATGTTTATGTTCTTATCTTTACTCTCCTTTACTTTCTATCGCAGGTGACAGAGGTATACAATTTCAACCAGGATGATCTAATGACTGAAGATATATTCATTCTCGACTGCCATTCCGACATTTATGTATGGGTAGGACAACAAGTGGAGCCCAAGAATAAAACAAATGCTTTAAATATAGGCGAGGTAAGCTCTAACTTCATTTTTTGTTTTAATTGTGGGCTCTCTTTTGATAAGATTTACCAATGTTTTCACATGTTTTTGCTTGTAACAGAAATTTGTGGAGCGTGATTTTCTTCTAGAGAAATTATCTACACAAGCTCCAATATATATTGTTATGGAAGGGAGTGAACCAACGTTTTTTACTCGTTTTTTCACTTGGGACTCCACAAAATCTGCAGTAAGTGTTTTTGCTACAAAAATATGATTTACGTTTATTTCTTGGGATTCAAAGCTCGGTAACTATTTTTTTACAGATGCATGGAAACTCATTTCAAAGAAAACTTTCTATTATCAAGCATGGAGGTACTCCAGTGTTGGATGTAAGTTACTCTTCCATCGTTATCTCAAACATATGATTTATACATCTATCGTATGTGTATTTGAAATACTCCCACGGGCTCGTTTCTTTTGTTTTATCTATCACATGTATATGTCAAATGATAGAAACCGAAAAGGAGAGCGCCAGTCTCGTATGGTGGGAGGTCGTCTGCTGCAGCAGAAAAATCGCGTTCTAGAAGCATGTCTTCTAGTCCCGATAGAGTTCGTGTTAGAGGCAGATCACCAGCATTCACTGCTCTAGCTGCTACTTTCGAAAGTTCCAACACAAGGAATTTGTCGACTCCTCCTCCAATGGTGAGAAAGCTATTTCCGAAATCTGTGACCCCCGATCCTGAAAAACTGGCTTCAAGATCAGCAGCTATAGCAGCGTTAACTGCAGGTTTTGAACAACCACCGCCTGCTCGGGACTTCATTATACCCCGTTCTCTTAAAGGTATAATTTAAATTTGATAGAGTTGTATTCTTATTCCCATTGGACCTTCAGCACTTTTGGTCCCACGTTTTTCTGGTTTTCTAAAAGTGCAAACATTTTAAAAAACGGGACTAAAAGTGCAATTTTGTAAAGCGCATGACTGAAATGGTTAAGGGTTCAATTATATGGGACTAAAAATACAATTTTGCCTTTTCATAATCAATATTATTGAAGTTCTTTACAATCAATTGATTATCGATTTTGCAGTGAATCGGGACGTACCCAAACCAAAACCGGAGGCGATTTCTAGGGAAGACTCGGGAGAAGCACTTAAACCCAAGCCAGAGACCATAGAGGAAGATGTGAAGGAGGATGAAGTTGAGGATGATGAAGGACTTCCAGTACACCCATACGAGCGTCTTACGACAACATCGACAGATCCAGCCGAAGATATTGATGTTACAAAAAGAGAGGTATGTATAAAGAAACACAAATTGGGCAAAACATCTGCTATCCCACTTTTTTTTGTCACAGACCATAGTGTACATAAATTGCAATTTGAGACACTTTGTCGAATAAGTGTGACACCAATGTAGGATAGACTATCCACTCTAGAGAAAATTGCATTATTGGTTTAATGTCCTTTGATGTTTGTCTCAAACTTGGACATGTGTTTTTTGCAGACTTATTTGTCCTCAGAAGAATTCATGGAGAAATTTGGAATGACTAAGGTTGTTTTCTCCAAATTACCAAAATGGAAACAGAATAAGCTTAAAATGGCACTTCAATTGTTCTGAGTCCTCGTAAGTCATCAAAAGTAAGTTTTCTAGACACGAAAAAGGCATGCATATATGCCATCTTTATACAGCAAGAAACAATATCCAAGAGTTCTTCTTCGTAAACCTACCAAACAAATTGGAGATACGCGTAGAAGTTTGGATACGTAGAAAATTTCTTTATTTTTCGTTTTGTTAGTTTTTCTTGATATTCTTTTTGGTCTCAAGTTTGATGTGAGCTTGCATTTTTGTTTTCCCTTATTGTGATTCATTTGTTTTTCCTTTCGCAATCGAATTAGAAGAAGAGTGATAGGCAGAGTTTTTAGGTGAAGAATGAATAGTTGTGCAAAAGAATGGAAAGTTTGTACATGAATGTAAAACCAGTTCCACTCATTGTTTCATTAGCCAATAAAAGTGTGCTTTTTTTTTTTCCTTTTGTTTACTCGAGTATGATCTAAAAGTTTCTAAGACAAATTGCCGGCAAAAATGCATTTTTGGTCCTTTATATTTTATCAAGTTGTGATTTTGGGACTTTTTTTTTTCTCCGACATGTAAAGATAGTCTTTATGTTTTCTCCGGCTGCAAATTTAGGACATTTTGAGACACTTTTTTATCCGACACACAAAATAAACATATCTTCCATAAGGAGGGAGTGTATAAACTCGGAAACAATCCGAGACAAAAGCATTGGGAAATTATAGAGGCAACTGGGAATCGATTATCGGAATTTGGTCCAATTGTGTATTAATTCGGATCATTGAGGACTTCAATCCAAATGATAAATGAACAAATAATCATCGTCAAGAACACTTCATCTTAATTGTGTATTTTACCTTCATTTTTTCTGTTTGAATTGGTCAGCTTATGACAATTGTATTTTGTTTTTCCTAGGCTGTAATATTATTTAATTCAATGTGATTCTCAGTTGTTTGGTAAAAAAAAAAATGAGATTCTCAGTTGTAAGTGTCAGTTCAATAATCCTTCAATTTTCAATTCTAATTTCATTTTAATAATCCTTTAAATTCAATTGTTAATTTTTGTTTAAATTTACGATGATGGAAATGAATGGTTTTGACTTTTGAGTTCGAACGAGAAGGGTTGAAATGCAAAAAAAAAAAAAAAGTGTTCTAAAAATGCGATTTTGTAAATCAAAAGTACTAAATATGCATTTTTGCCCAAATTGCCCATTATACTAAAAAAATGAAATAAAAAGGAAAAACAAATATTAGAAGAGACAAAAATGATGGGTAAAATTATATTTTACTCCCGTAAAATTGGATCCTCAGTAATTTTAGTTTTATACTTTATAAATTTGTACTTTTTGTTAGTTTTCTAAAATATTATGCCATTTCAGTTCCATACTTGTTAAATTGCACTTTTGGTTCCTCGGCCAAATCTATAAAATTAATTCCATATATTACAATCACAAGATATTTCTTTGGAGTAAAACCAATAATATGATTTCTAAATATCAACTTTACATCCATTGAGCAACGCATTATTATGATAGATAGAACTTTCATTAAAAAAAAAAGTTTTACATTGTGGTCCTTAATTTATCAATAATTATCTAAATTCCCTTTAGAGTTAAAACTAGCGATTTTTTTTTCAACTTTTGACAACAAGCAGTTGGGGGTTGATATGTTTAAATAATGTACAAAATTCATACTTATTTAAATAATTAACTGAGAAACAACAATTTCATATGTTATAGCAACAAGTATATTGCATACGCAACAAAATAATTCAACTACGACACTCTAAATAAGAAACAATAAAAATACTAAAATATTTCATGTGAATATTGAATAAATTGTACCCTTACAACATTCAAAGATGTAAAATGTGCTAATCTTTATTGATACAACAATCACGTTATTCAGAAGACTTGATTATCAATTCTTTCTCTTTTGACTCATAAAGATAAAATTATCGGATATTTCTAACAAATAATTTGAATAGAAAATTAGATTCACTCGTATCCCAATTCCTAGCTTTTGAAAGACGAATTTAGGCATAAGGTTGATGCTAGCTCCTAAATCACAAAGAGCTTTCCCAAAGTAATGTTCCTCTATGGTGCATGGAATGGTAAAACTCCCCGGATCCTTTAGTTTTGGCGGTAGGTTATTTTGCAAGATAGCACTACATTCCTCGGTTAAAGCTACCATCTCAAACTCCCCCAACCTTCTCTTCTTGGATAGCACATCTTTCATGAATTTGATATATTTAGGCATTTGCTCGAATGCCTCAATTAAAGGGATGTTGATGTGCAATTGTTTCAAAATGCTCAAGAACTTCTTAAAGTGTTTATCATCTTTCTTCTTTTGAAACCTTGTGGAAAATGAGGTTGTGGTTTACTCACCGGAGTTGGTGCCGAAGGCATTCCATCCTTTTGCATCTTCTCACCTTTCTCTACATCATCAATGGTTATTGAAATTTCGGCCTCTTATTGAGTTTCCCCGAGTTCCTTTGAACTTTCATTAGGTGCTACGACCCATCATATACTTTTTCATTCCTCAACGTGATAGCTTTGCAATGCTCATTCACCCCTTGATTTGTACCTCAGTAGTACTTGGCAATGCCCCTTGAGGCCTAATGCTCAAAGCTTGGGAGACTTGTCCCATTTGAATTTCTAGATTCCTCAATAGGACCGAATGCTCTTGATATCTTGCATCGTTGGTTTGTTGCATTTTGGTGGTATGCTCGATCAATTTAGCGAATGCATCTTTCCAAGATGGTTTGGCCTCTACCGGTGGTTGCCATGGGTTCTCTTGGAATTTGGAGGGAATGGGAGCTTGAGTGGCTCCTTGATTCGGTTGTTGACTATTTCCCGGGTTGCTCCATGAGAAATTGGGACGCTTTTGCCAATGTGGAGTGTAATTGTTGTGGTATTGATTGTACCCTTGTTTGTACATATAATTGTTCCCAACATAGTTCACCGATTCGGGATTTCCAGGGCACATATCATACACATGTCCTTCACCACAAGATACACAACTTGGTTGAATGGCTTGCACATTTTGGACCACCCCGGTTTTTGATTGAGTCTATCCACTTTGTTGCTCAAAGCCGCTAATTGTGCACTCAATGCCGTGATAGCATCCAATTCAATTTTTTCGGGAATTGGTTTTGAGGGGATTGCCCTCTCGGATGGCCATGAGTAGTTGTTGTAGGTCATCCTCTCAAGAAACTCGGAAGCTTCATCATAAGTCTTTGATAACAATGTTCCACCCGCAACCGCATCAAGTATAGCTCTACTCGGCCCATACAAGCCATGTAAAAAAAAATTTCATTTGAGCCCACTCGGGTAGGCCATGGTTTGGGCATCTACTTACTAGATCCTTAAATCTTCCCCACGCATCACACCATGATTCTTGATCAATTTGATGAAAGGAAAGTATCTTATTCCTCAATTTGTTGCTTTTTGTGGGAGGGAAATACTTCCTAAAAAATTTGTCTTCTAGATCATCCCATGTAGTGATCGAATTGGGTGGTACGCCTTTGCCCCATCTCTCAATGAATAAGGAAATAAAATAAGCCTCAAAGCCGATGGTGTCACACCAGCTGTATGAAATGTGTTACTCACTCCCTTGAATTGTTTCAAATGTGCATGAGGGGCCTCGGATGGAAATCCTCCAAATTGGCTATTGGCTTGCAACATATGGAACATAACCGGTTTGAGTTCGAAGTGATGTGCCATGATGGTAGGTGGCATAATACACAGGATGATGTTATACAATTGTGGTGTTCCATACGAATTGATTGGATGGTTCCTGTTGTTTGGAACCGGAATGACTATTTGTTGGCATCCATTTCCTAAATTTTGCCCTTGGTCACCCATTTTTTTGGCATTACCCCTTTTCTTCCTTGCTTTCCTTAGTCTCCTAAAGGTTCTTTCAATCTCGGGATCAATTGGTGTATTTAACTTTAGGGTGCGTCTTCGCATATACCGAGAGAAATGCACATAGGGAAGCAAAGATCACAAAGTGAGTAATAAATCCAAGCTAAAGTAAACAAAAATCTTAATTGGCAAACAATCGTTACAACTCCTCGACAACGGCGCCAAAAACTTGTTGCGATATTTCTACTATCACACAAACACGCAAGTATACGTATCGTTCAGTAATATAATGATAAGTAAAGTGTCGATCCCTCGGAGAATTGAAATAATTAATTGCCACTTAAAAATCTTGAATTCACTTAAGCCTAGATGAAAATGATAGTTTTGAGTAGTGAACTTAAGTTAACTAGATTGGAATTAAATTCTAAACTAAGAGCAAATACTTTAGAATTAAACTAAGCACAACTCGAATTAACCCGGAAGATTATATGGAAAAGGTAATCTAGGATCATACTTCACTTAATTGGATTTAACATGCATTCAATTGGATTTATCATAGATGAAAGATCGACTTGCTACTCTTAAGATTCAATTTGTACCTAAGTATCTTTCGAATTGCTTAGATATTTAACGTTCAACTCAATTCTACTCTATTCCTAGGCGAATCAAAATCAAACGAAGCATTAAGAGCAAAATCCCAAATAAAAAAATGAATACGAATTCTCTCAAGTATATTCTTATTACCAAGACAATCCGCTAATCAATCCTCAATCTAATTCCAATTCTAACTTTCCGAAGCTCAAAAGTGATTACAAGCATATTCAATAAGGTGATCAATCATATTGAAATCAATTAAAAAAAAAGATTGATTAAGCAAGCAATGATCATCACCCATAATAATTCAATCAAATATAATCAAACCCAATTAAGATCCATAATAACCCTAGATTAAGAGGATTTAGCCAATCATATCCACAAAATCAAACACCACATCAATTAAACTCATATCACACCCATAAGATAAAAGAAAAAAAAGTAAGAGATGAGAAAAGATTCAACCACTTGTGATGAAAGATTTGCAAATTTGAAAAGTTGTGAAACCCTAGCAAGATCCACTTTTCTCTTTCTAATTGCCCAAGTATTTTTTTTTATGAGAAGTAAAAATTGTATCTAAAGTCTAATCTCCTACCCTATTACAAGGGTTCCACTTGATTACCAAGTCTAATCTACTCCTTTAGTGAAAAAGGGTCATCTACAATTGAAATTAAGGAGAGAAAACCCGCAAATGCCCCTAACTAAGCTGAAAGATGTGATCTGGTAACAGGTCCTCGTGGTCCAGAATTCTGGGAGATGGACCGTGAAAACTCACTGCTTTTCTCGCGGTCCAATTTTTTTGGGATATGGGCCTCGAGAACCTTCTGTTTTTCTCGCGGTCCATGATTCTGGGAGCTGGACAACGAGAGACTTCATTCTGCATTGCCACACTTTCTTTCGAATGTCATAACTTTCACCTCTGACCTCCGATTGCGGATCCGTAAAATCCATAGTGTAGTTAACTCCTTTATCTACAACATATTAAAAATTCAGCTCATTTGGATCATCCGTCAGAGAGATATGCTTGTTGATTTGAGCAGCTATCTACTTCCATTGCACCACTTGCTCCAAATTCTTCCCCTTTTGATTGGCATTCTTCGGGTTCTCCTTTGGTCATTACGCTCTTATTCTTAGGCACATACAAAAGCCACGAAAAGCGCGCCAAATCAACGACACAATGACGAAAACACGACACAAATAACAAACGACACAAGAAAACACAAGAAGAGGAAAATGCCCAAAAACAGACGAAAGACAAACAACACTTTTGAGCTTGAGAGTGCCGGTAATAATGTCGTTTTACGACATTATCACCGTGTATCTAATAAACCGATTTCCCTCCCCGACATTACACAACGCACCACCCTATGAATTTTTCTTCCACAAGAAACCGGATTATCGCTTTCTAAAAACATTTGGTTGTCAATGTTGGCCAAATCTTCGGCCATACAAAAAATACAAGATTAATTGTAGGTCCATTCCTTTCATTTTTCTCAGATATAGCCCGTCTCACCATGGTTACCTATGCTTCCATGTTACAACAGGATGCATGTATATTTCCCGGAATGTTCGATTTGATGAAAAATAATTCCCCTTCTCTAAAACCGAGCCCAATTTAAATTCTTCCCAACCCATATACCAAGCCCAATTACCCCTTCACTTTTACCATGAAAATTGGCGTAGTACCACCACACCTATTCTTAACCCACGCGTACACTTATACAACCCACTCAAAATCCCATGGGGGGGGGGGGGGGGGGGGGGGGGGGTAAGGGGGGGGGGGGGAGGGGAGTCCCGGGGGGGGGGGGGTGTGGGGGGGGGGGGGGGTGGGGGGGGGGGGGGGTGGGGGGGGGGGGGGGTGGGGGGGGGGGGGGGTGGGGGGGGGGGGGGGTGGGGGGGGGGGGGGGTGGGGGGGGGGGGGGGTGGGGGGGGGGGGGGGTGGGGGGGGGGGGGGGTGGGGGGGGGGGGGGGTGGGGGGGGGGGGGGGTGGGGGGGGGGGGGGGTGGGGGGGGGGGGGGGTGGGGGGGGGGGGGGGTGGGGGGGGGGGGGGGTGGGGGGGGGGGGGGGTGGGGGGGGGGGGGGGTGGGGGGGGGGGGGGGTGGGGGGGGGGGGGGGTGGGGGGGGGGGGGGGTGGGGGGGGGGGGGGGTGGGGGGGGGGGGGGGTGGGGGGGGGGGGGGGTGGGGGGGGGGGGGGGTGGGGGGGGGGGGGGGTGGGGGGGGGGGGGGGTGGGGGGGGGGGGGGGTGGGGAAATGAGTTTAGGTCAAATAACAAATTTTAAAATTAATTTACTGGAAATTTACAAAAAAGAGTCAAAATACATTTTTTTGATTTTTTTGGTCAAACTAAGAATTGTTCGGTTTGACATACGGTACAAATTTTGAAATTACCTAACCAGTCTAAATACTGACAATTGGTAGAAATGGGTTTGATTTTACTGACACACACCCCTAAGATTGAGGAACCTCTGTTGTAACATAGGTGCGAGAGCATAATGATACTACTTTTATATTATACATATTTATTGTTTTGACAAGTAAAAAATTATCTCCATTAACATACATTAGTTTATAATCATATCCACAGTACTTGTAGTATTTTTTTTTTGAAGAAGGAATTTAGAATTAACTGTTATAATTTAAAAGCATATACGATTGAATATTTAAAAATAGCTAAGTTGATTTGTCATTTTATCTATCTATGACAAATATGTTAGAGATAAAACCATGTTAAAAATACTTTAAAAAAAAACCATTTTCCAATTTTAAAAATACTAAAGTAAATTTTAATAATGATTTTTTTTTCGTAAAACAGTGCCCAAGGGCCCACTAGTATGTCGGACCGGCCCTAAATATAACTCTTGCCATCTACCAAGTACCTCAATATACCAACTGAGATGCACACACAACATATGCAGTATGGCAAAAGGAGACTAATGAAAGCGTTAGTCGTGTTTCAGCCATTTTTTCTTTTTTGGATAATTCTAGTCGTGTTTCAGCTTTCATCTGAACAAATACGTTAGACAGAACATTTGGTAAACGAGTTTCAGCTTTCATCTGAACTGTACGGTAGTAGACATTTAGACTATTGGCAAACCCAAATGGAACTTTTCAATTCCACTAGCCACTTAAAAGGATAATCTAATGGAATTATAGCTTCAAGAAATAAAACCCGTACCAAAGATGCAGTCTCTAGTAGATACAAAAGCAAAAACAAAAACAAAAACAAGTAGAATCCAATCCCACTATTTGCAGTTTCCATAAATCATATATAGATCCAAGACCATAAAATGGATGAACATAAGCTGGAGTTGACAGATTAAAGTGGCAATCTTGCAATGTCCAATTCAAAAGCATTTATCAAGCTGATAACTAATAGAGCTGTTTAAATTCATTAAACCTCCACAAGCTCAATTGGAAGTATATATTAATGTGTAACAGGAGAAGAATATGATTCATCCTCGTCTTCAGTTCAATTTGAAAAGCTCGGATCCTAGATTAAGTGTCCAGAGCAAAGAAAAACAATGTAAATAAAGATAAAGTCTACTTTGGCTTCAAACGAACACCTAAAGCAAAAACTCCTAACGCAGTCAACAACTTGGTATTATAGATGCAAATTCAGCAAACATGCAATTCAAAATAGGAATAACATATAACACTAAGCAGTTTTTTAAAGAACCCAATTTCTAACTCAGATGTATGTAACATAGCCGCAACCAAGATAACAGTAATGAAGATTCAATTTAATGTGTCTGTCTAACAAGGAACAATTTATACTTAAAACACGCACACTGTCACAGGTGCTGTTTATTTACAGACGCAATTTCACTGACCGAGGAAGACCAAAAAAGAAGAGAGGAAATGTATAGTAATAACCAGCTGCAGGGTGTTATCTGTACATAGGAGTCACCAAGATCTCTAGACTGGAGGTATGTTGGAAAATGAGAAACCTTTGTAACCCTTGTATGCATAGTAAGCAATCCGCGTATAATAGAATCCAGGAAGGAATAGAACTCCACCCAGTAAAGCGAAAAATATACCTGCATTACAACATCACATCAAAACAAATAAATAAAGAGGATAGTGGCATAGTTAATACACATACAAGAATTCTTAATAAAACATTCTTGCTAGCATCCAAATTCGCCATTCTTACTTTACCAAAACTGCCACTAGAGTATGATGAAAACATATCTCTATATGGAGTGATGTGATACGAAGCTCCTTCCAAATACTTGATAAAAAAATTGAAAATAAGCAGAAGGATGGATAATTGTTTTGATGAACATAATTCTAATATCATTATCAGATGAGTATTACATCACACAGTATTTTTTAATCTTATCTAAGGGTTCACATGTATCACAGTGTATCAACTAATAATCATATTATTTTGATTGAGGCTTCGCAATTGTGCCAAGTGGCAATTGTGCTAAGTGGGTGTTATTTCTCCTACGGACCTCCCTATCTCGATTTTCTTTTGTTATGAAGGCTTTACGAACTTTGCTCCCATTTTGTCTGTTTGATTAATGAATGTTGATTTATCAAGAAAAAAAACTTATAATCATATGAACAAAGTTTAATGAAAGCGATTTCCAGTTGTATTTAAAGAACTAAATCTCCCCTATTTATGTAACTTCTTTCCTAATTCATCCTTCATAGATCTTTAAATCAATCTACAACAAATGAGCCAATGAGTATTTTGATCAATTCATACATCAGGTGAGTATTATCAAGTAAGAGTAACCGGAAATTCTCAGTCAAAAAAAAACATCAATTTCAAACAGCCAAACAAAATAAAATCCTATGAACTAAGCTTATTACAAAATAGTAAGCAATTAAAACCCTAACTCGATCATAAGCGCAAATCCAAAAACCCTAGAGAAACAAAATCGACGAGGGGAGTGCAAACTAAAAAATTTACCGTGCGTATGGTCGCCGCCGACTTTATTAACGGCCATAATAACACCAAATACAAGTCCTAGAACGCCGAAGACGAGCAACGCAACGGCGAGTGCGATCTCCTTAATTGGGGGCTTATTATTCACAGTGTAGGATGTTTCCATCATTATATCCTCGTCCGATATCGAGAACGCGTGATCTACGTACGCCATTTCTTGCCAAGATTTAATCTGATCGGTGAAAAATCAAATTTGATAGATTGCTTCCCAAATATGCTACTATTGTTGAATTAAAGAGAAAAAAATGAAAACTACGACTAGTACTAAACCGTGGACGATACGCTGCACGAGGTTATTTTGGTAATTCGATAACCATACTACAGCCATTGATGGTGGACGATGAAATTGGGCTTGAATCTAACTTATGGGTGGTGGGTCTTTTCCGTTGTTGGGCCCGTTGAGGTGCAAATATTGGGCCAGATATTGATCATCTTTATGCTTGGCCCAATAAATTTCAGAAAAGTGAAGTTAGTTGGGCAAAAAGTGTGCACGGACTGTTTTTATATGACTATTACTTCATGGGGTGGATTTTAGTCCTGCTCGATTTAATTGTAATGGGACTAAAAATAAATGATTTAGACTGATTAACAAAATATTTGGATTTTCTCATACATATTTGGAAAATGTTTGAGATACTTTTGATTTTAGGAAGTCGTAAGTTTCTTCTGGAGAAAATGGAAAAAAAAATGATAGGGAAAAAAATGTTGCTTTATGGTAATTTAAAGTTGTTATATGAGCGAAGTAAAGTAAATGATATGTGGTAGTTCTTATTTAAATTGGGTATGACCGCACCTATAAATCAAAAAACAAGTATAATACATTATTTTATTCCTTAAGAGTACTTTGTGTCAAATTAGAATTTAGTTTGTTTTGTCTTTTTTTTTTTGTTTTTTTGTTTTTAAGATAGAATAGATTTCTTAAGAGAAGATCGTCTTTGCAAATTGAGAGAAAAACTTGTATAATAAGTATTTTTTCAAGAAACAAAAAATCTGTTTGTTTATTTTTTGAGAAAGCACTAAAATATTCTTTGGAAAACAAACAAATAGACCCTTAGTGGTTGTGGTTGTTTCTAGAAATGTAATTAAAGAAACATTTTTCCTTATTTAATTTTGAAAGAAAGTACAAAAACAATTATGGTATATTCATCCATAATAACCTATATACATGAAGTAAAAAAAAGATTTTTTTTTTTTTTTTTTTTAGAAAAAAAGAATTTCTTATATTAAGCCGTCCGGAGACAGATGGAATTTAGTCCTCACTAGATGTCGCCTAACTGGACACTTTGAAATGTTCGATGATCCCACGCTTTCGTTCATACCCATGTTGCAAAAATTCCTTACAAAATTTGAAACAAGAAAAAAATTGCTGTATACAGCTGCAAATGTAGAATACATAAATTTGGCTACATTCAGTTCTTGTTTTCAGCTTGCTGTAAAATACAAGCCCGAGAAGAAAAGGCATTTGCTTGTTGTTTGCGGGATTTGATGAGAAAAGGAGAAATATGCCCCGCTTAGCACTTGAAGGTATGTACTATGTATATTCTAACTGGGTTTTTTCCATTTTATCCCACCCTTTTTTTAGTTTCAGTGTTTAAAGAATGTGTTTTTGTTTTCGGGCAAGTTGCAATTAGAACTATTGGTCTTTTGTTTCTCTGCTTAAATTTTGCCGTATTCTTGAACTGCTAGAATGTTTACAGGGAAAAATTGAAGAGGCCAAATTGATTTCCTGGTTTATTTTTGATAAGGGTAAATACCACTTTTGGTCCCTCTTATCATTAACTTTTTACAGAGTGGTCCCTCTTATGTTTTTTTTCCCGCTTTAGTCCCTACTATGAATTATTTATTTCACGTTAGTCCCTACTATGAATTATGTGTTTCACTTTAGTCCTTATCAGGTGGTTCCGATAACACGTGACATGTATATGAATATTTTTTAGGGCATTTTCGTCCGTTCACTATTGAGACTATTTGAGATATTGTTTAATTGGTGAGCAATTTTGGTGTTTGAAGAAGATTTTGGGAGAAAACTTTAGTTTGGAACGAAATGGACGATTAAGTTGGATTGGAATGAAAGCCTAGTTTGGAATAGATTAAATATTTTTTTTAAATTAGAAAGACGAAAATATCCCTGTTAGTTTACTTGAAATGACGAAATCGCCCTCATGTGCATATCATATGTTACCGGAACCGCCTTGGATCACTTGAAAGGGACTAAACTGAGACAAATAATTCATAGTAGGGACTAAAGTGGGAAAAAAACATAAGAGGGACCACTCTGTAAAAAGTTAATGATAAGAGGGACCAAAAGTGGTGTTTACCCTTTTGATAAACATAATCTACTACATAGAAAAAGAAGGTTAGTTCATCGTAAATGCAATGAAAGGCTGTTACTGTACACCCATTTTCTGAAAGTTTGCTGACATACTGTTTGATAAATTGTCAGAGAGACTGGAAAAACCAATGAAATGGTTCTAAAAAAAAATTGATGATTCTTTCTTGTATCATAGACTAATATCACACGACTCAATTCCAGTCTTCAAATTTGATTTTGAGTGTTGAAGTTGGCCAATTTGGCAGTAGTAAAGTTTGAACTTTTGGAACTTGAAGACATTTGGAAAGTGAAATTGAAAAAAGTTGAATTCCATTAAATTATAAAACGAGCCCTAATGATACAATGTTGTTGTATGTTTAATGTCTGCAAAAGATCGTAATTCGAGATTTCACCTCAATGCAGTAAACTCTCCATCAGCCTCGCTTAATATGCAGAGTTCGACATCTAAACAGGATTTATCAGCTTTATACTTTTTCCTTGGTGGGATAATAGCACTCATTGTGCTAATCCTCATATTTGTCTTGCGGAAATTTATCAAACCAAGGAAACTAAAATCGCTCGTTTCTCACATTATGAAGCGACCAGGTAATGGATTTTATAATTTAAGAGAATCGAGTATAATTAACCATATTATAACTTACTCGTTAATCTATTTCAGTTACAAAAGATATCTTAAGCGGGAATCTTCATACAATTAGCTACTTCGATTTCCAGTCATTAACGAAAGCAACCAAGAATTTCCACCAGAATAATTTGCTCGGAAGAGGTGGATTTGGGCCAGTCTTCTTGGTAAATATACAAGGAACATATTTTACGACTTCTTTCTTTATTCTCTAGCTTTTTAAGGACTCATCACGATTAAAGTAGTAATATGTTATCAATGAATAGGGAAAATTAGAAGATGGAAAGATGGTTGCTATAAAGAAGCTGGCCCTTGACAAATCCCAGCAAGGAGAATCGGAATTCTTAGCCGAAGTGAGGATGATCACAAGTATACAGCACAAGAACTTGGTTCGTCTTCTAGGGTGTTGCTCTGATGGAGCTCAGAGGCTACTTGTGTATGAGTACATGAAGAATAGGAGTTTAGACCGCATTGTTTATGGTATTATTGTGTAATGTATTTGGGGGAAATTGCTTGATACTCCCCTGTGATATATGAAACCTGCACGAAAATACCGTGTGATTTTTTTATTACTTCGGTCCCCCCTGTATTTTTAAATATTCGGCAAAAAACTCACCATCTATACAAAATTGCTAGTTTCGGATCGACGTATTTCAAGAAAATATTTTTAAGATAATTAACGTGAAATTGTAGGGACCAACTTAAAGTGTTTTAAAAATGGTTTCTTGAAATATTTTGATCAGAAATGACCAATTTTGTACTAGTGGGGGATTTCGTGTCGGATATTTAATAATACAATGGATTCTGCAATAAAAGTTTCACAGGGTAGTTTTGTGCAGGTTTGTCATAACACAAGGGACTATCCTGATAAATTTCTATTTGTACTTGCTTGAAATAAATAAATTCCTTTATGAACATGTTTGAATAAGATTCTTGTTTGTATATGTTTGATGCAGGAAAAAGCGATGTATTTCTAAACTGGAACACTCGGTTCCAAATAATACTTGGGATTGCTCGAGGATTGCAGTATCTACATGAAGATTCAAATATCCGGATTATACACAGGGACATTAAAGCGAGTAACATTCTCCTGGACGACAAATTTCAACCTAGGATTGGAGATTTTGGCCTTGCCCGTTTTTTCCCTGAAGATCAACTTTATCTCAGCACTACTTTTGCTGGAACCTTGTAAGTTTCTCTCCATATTAGTAAAATTATATTTTTGAAAATGGGAATGTGAAAGAACAACTACTGATTTAATACGAAGATATAGTAAATGTCATTCAACTTTTGTTTCGTTTTCATCTTGAGAACTACGGAGTTTCCTTTTGCAGAGGTTATACGGCACCAGAGTATGCCATCAGAGGAGAGCTTTCAGAAAAAGCCGACATATACAGTTTTGGAGTTCTGGTTCTTGAAATTATTAACTGCAGGAAAAATACAGACCTTAATTTGCCACCAGAAATGCAATACCTCCCAGAATATGTATGCATCTCTTAGCTTTTTCCCGAAATCTTGGTTTGCTTTCTCTCAATGGGCAGAAAAATCATTTTAGTCCCAGAGGACACTCAGCACTTCTAGTCCCGTGCTTTAGGAAGTAGCACTTTTGTTTCCAACTTTCTAATGTTTTTGCACATTTCATCCTTTCTCCCCGATTTTGGATCAAAGCCGCAGTACAGAGACAATCCCGTGAGACTAAAAGTGTGAAACAAAGAATGCTCAATGGGACCAAAAGAACAAAAAATGGAAAGGACGAAATGTGCAATATTTTTTAAAGTTGGGACTAGAAGCCAGTCTTGTGGGACTAAAAATGGAATTTTTCCCTTTCAAGGACACAAATCCATTCTTAACTTCTTTCTGCATTCATGTTACAAGGCGTGGAAGCTATATGAGAGGTCCATGTTGATCGATCTTATAGATCCCAAAATGCGAGAAGATGGGCTTGCTTATAACGATATTTTACAGGCGATTCACGTAGCTTTTCTATGCCTTCAGCCTCATGCCGATTTAAGACCACCAATGTCTGAAATTGTAGCGATGCTAACGTGCAAAATTCAGTTGGATGGGATGCCTATGAGACCTGCTTTCTTGGAACGGAAGAAAAGAAACGATGAGAAAAATTCATGGGAATCTATATCAGAGCCTTGCCCATCTCCATTGAAGAGTGATTCCCCTTCCTTCCCTCGACATTCATAGTATACAAATTGTACGTAAATCATGGTATTAAGTCCATTATTGCGGTTGAAGCTTTTGATTCTATGCAGAAACCACTTCATTTTATTGTGTGTTCGAGTTTTGGTTATATATATATATATAAATTCCTTTTACTTGTAGAGGATCTAGCATGTGTATATGTATATGAATAAACTCACATGTCTATAATATATCCCTTATGGCAGTTTTACCATATTGAAATTCAACATCATTTTATCTGTACATATATTGGTGTCATGGAATGAAGGGTGTTCTCTGAAACTCTATTTATTATCAAATATAATTTTATTTACATATTATCATTGGTTGCTGCAACCATTTTTTCTTCTTCTTTATGTGGTACATTTTTAGGTGATTATATGAATATGATCAGTATATTAAGTAACTAATTTTAAGATACATTATGTTGAGAGATAATATAGTGATCAAAATAAAGTAAATTAAACTAAAAATAAATAAATTCAAAAATGTTATATATTTGTATCTTGTGTTAGGTTATCCATATATGATTTCTGACAAGATTTTTATACACGTGTCAGTTTGTGATTCAACGTTGAGATATCTGATAAGGATTTCTATCCATAAGATTTTTTTTTATCAATGTGTTAACTACTGATTCAACGTTAGATATATAATAAGGATTTTAATCCATATATAACATTGTACCTCATCTTCTCACGGCAATTTAAATGAGCTTTGTGATAAAAGATTTTCATAAACTTACCACCTTCTTTATCTCATAATACTCTAATATGTTCTCAACATGCCTTGCAATCCATCACTTTAAGGAGTCTCATAATTGACACAGATTCTGATGATACCTTGAGATTGTTGTAAGATCAACCAAAGTTGAGAAATCAAAAACACAAAGATCTCGTCGTGGTTTGATCATCAGTCAAGTGATCATCAACCATGATTGAGTTGACGGTTACACCAGATTTTATCGAGATCACTTTTCTGATAATCCGACGTATCATGCAGGATTTTTTTAGGAGAAGATTCCATATACATAAGCTCAATTTTGTCATATTATATTTGGGGCCGAATTATACGATCCTTTCTTTCAAAGATGAAATGCAGCAGGCCTCTCTAGTCTCTTCAAAAGGGAGTTGTAGCATTTAGAATGTTTGCATATGGAGCTTCAGTTCATGACTCTAAAAATGACAACGTATGCACCATGGCCATCGTCGCCCTACTACCTCACCATTGTCGCCCACCTCCCTATGTCCTACACCATCACTGCCCGCTTTCCCCCTCTGTTTGTTTGTTTTTATGTTTGGCTTGCCACAATATGCAATTGAATCTGATGTGAAATAAAACAAGTGCGGGGCGTGCCAATGTCTGTAAGTGCAAACATAACGGTTTAAAAATGGAATAAAATATGGAATATAAATCAATGTCCTGATGAGGTTCTGACTTCTAATCAATTGATTGCGGCGGAATAGACAAACTCTACCCCTGATTATTTTCAATGCCTCTCTGGTCACAGGACTTAACAATTTATGATTGTCTTTATTGAAATGCCAAACTATGTAGCCAATCAATGGTTCACTCGATATATCAAAGGATTTGCAGAAATATCAGTTATCAAGTTAATTATCAAGCGATCTAAAACATGTCAACTTAATTTAAAACCTGAACTAACAAATTAACAATATAACAACAAAGACAGATTAAAATCACTTGATGAAAACATACTTATAAATGAAATCAGAAGATGAAGGCAAAATACTTCAATGTATTAAATAAACATAGTGTTGCAAGATTAAGATACATGAAATCTAGCCTATTTATTCCCCTGATCTACAAGCATAACAGAGTATGTAAAATTATAATTTAAACTCCTTTGTTAACATCAGTGTGCCAAACGAGTTGATAGATTCTTTAGTTTGTGAAGACTGACTTCTTGATTGGCAGGAACTGTCATACGAGCTGACTTGTGATATGCAACATTTATCATGATTATCAAGATCATGTGACCAGGATAATCAGTGAGTTGACGTGAAAGTAATATTGATGGTAAGTGGCTACCATCGATGGATCGCTCAACCTTGGTAGATGGCTACCAACCGGGCTCCTAACCAACATGTGACTACTGGAAAGGACATCTGTCGAGCTGGTGGCCACTCATCAGATAGTTATCAGGCAGATGGCTACCAGGCAACAAATTCATCAGGCATGTGGCTACTTGACAAATAGAATCATGTTAGTACGTGGGCACTTACATGAGAGGTTGCAGCTTACAACTGGCTTCAGGTGCGGCATCCCCGACTTAGAGAGGCATTTATGCCCGATTCAGTGAAGACTGAGTTGTTTGATTGATTGACTATGTCTCTTGAATGTGTTGTCCTCCTGATATTTATAGCTCATTCTCCTGTCGGTTATTTCTACTGATGTTGTCTGCCAACTTCTTCCATTTCCCCCCTTTTTTAGGCATGATCTCCATTATTCCGTCAACAGTCTTCCTGTTTGACCCACATTCAATTTCCAAATGACTGTCTCTTGAGAGTTATTGATGGCAGTTGATCTCTTTGAATCTATTGTGTTCACCTTTGAATAATTCCATAACCACTTATGAGATATATTATGGAGTTGGTTAAGATTTAATCTTATCCATATTATTTCCAGAATTAATTACTTATGTAACTAATATTGGTCTTAATTAAATTATTCTATCTTATTGATTTAATTAAATGATATGGGCCAATTCTTTATTTTATTCTCTAACTGGGCCGCTAATTAATTAATTAGCCCTTTAATGGTTCGGCCTCTTCTATTAATTGAATCATGGCAATTAGTCTCATTGGGCCCGTTTATCATTACAGCCCTATTGTCTAAATCCTGTTGATTATCGAGCCAATCGTTCTTTGTCGGGCCATTATTGACCGACAAAAATGGGAAAATATTTTGGGTTCAAACACCCTCATCATCGTTGTTGCCCCTCAACCGATTTTCTAGAACAACCCTCACAAAATATTCCATTTAATTCTTAAACCGGAGCAAGAGACTGAAGAGATTAAAAAAAAAAATCCCCTGTCAACAGAGAGAATTCGACGGAGATATTTCTAGAAAATAAATTTTACCTTCTTTGATTTTTTTTTCTTACGTGATGCGTGACGCCCAGGCTAACGTGCCCTCGATCTAATGGTTTCGGGCGCAACTTGCGTTCAAAGCCTCGATGGTTCACGGGATTCCGCTAGTTGTGTATTGTTCTGCAAGAGACCGTTGGTGAAAATCTTAAATTAGAGTTGTTGGGGAGAAAAAATACAAATATAGTCGTTTTTTGTTTGGGAGAGTATTTTTGATGATGATAAAAGCTACCAAAAAATTCGGTACGATTTTCATATGTACCGAAACCTACGATATGGTACGTACGGTACGGTCTCGAAAATCATGTGCACCCCTACCTCAAAGGACAAGAGAAAATAAATAAATAGGTAATTAATGAGTCTATAATTTAGGTTCTTATTTTTTGTACCAAATAACTTTTTTTTTTTGTTTGATAACCCAGGTGTCCAAGCTTACAC
This sequence comes from Penstemon davidsonii, assembly GCA_034814905.1. Taxonomy (NCBI): domain Eukaryota; kingdom Viridiplantae; phylum Streptophyta; class Magnoliopsida; order Lamiales; family Plantaginaceae; genus Penstemon; species Penstemon davidsonii. Next base: position 28,401,323 of record JAYDYQ010002533.1, on the reverse strand, counting down.
TAGACTAATCCTGGACCCTCAGAACCCTTGCCCTAGAACCCTGAAGGATGTAAATCGCGGGATGTGCCTCCACCAAGCTTCGGGATCCCACCATACTGCTGTACACTCTGCGCACAAATTGGTCTTGACCACAAATGACCCTTAGACAGACTCATGAAAATGCTTCCATCCAAGTTTCAAATGGGATTCGAACCCCCACCCTTGCCGCTGGAGCAAGCCTTATGAATTGTTGGTCAGCCAGTTGGAGAAATGCCCTAGTCCAAGTTGTTGATTTGTTTATCATTTTATCTTTCATTGTTGTAAGTTAATGGATTGTTCGCAAATGCTTAATAAAAACACTTTTCATATTTAAGGTGGTGTTTTCAATAAATTCATGGTTGGCTTTTTTTAGAGATTTTTGAAAAAAGTCCAATATCACTTTATAATCAAAAGTTGTTGGTGTTTGCAATCTCAGAGAATTAAGTGTTTTTAGTCCAAATTGAGGTGTTTTGTATAACATACATCAGCTTCTACAATTTTTAGTTTAAAGACTGAAATGCCCTCAAATTGATGACTCAAATATATTGTGAAAAAAAAAAATCTCCCAATTTCCTCCACCCATCAATTCTCTTCTGCTCTCTGCTGCCAATTGTCTTCCACTCTTTCCCTTCAATCCCTTTCTTCTCTATTTGATTGAATTTAAGGCAAGTAATTGCAAACCAACCGAACCGCAATTTTCTCTGGTAAATTCTCTTCCACCATCTCGCCCATCACTCAATTAGGCATAGATTAGATGAATTAATTGTGCCACCACAATTTCAAATCAGCCGGTAAAGATTTATTACATGAGTTCTTCCAATGGATTTGATGGAACGGGACAAATTTATAGCTCTCTTGAATGCTCCAACTACCATTCGAGTTTTCAAGCATATAAAATGGGAGAGGATGGAGTTGATAATGCTCACTTGTTCTTCGCAATGAAGACGGAGGAGAGAAACAAGAAACACGAAAGAATAAAAGAGAATGAATTAAAGATAGATCTGAAGAAAGGTAAATATAATTGAGGTGTAAAAATGGATTAACATTTAAATGAAAAGGATAAAATTGTCTAAACAAACTTTGAATAATTTATAAAAGTGACATTAGAAGTTAGAAGCAGCCAACCACCAGCTTCTCACTTTTGTACGGTAAATAGCTTTTTTTAAGAGAAGCTTAAGTTGTTGTGTTATAGAAAACAGTCCAAAATAGCTTTTTTAAAGAAAAAAGCAGTAAATCACTTCTAATAAGTGGTTGAAAACACTTATCAATATTTTTCCAAATTTTTAGTTTGTACCTTCATAATTTGCAAATACTAATTTGGCAATTTTTTTCTTAATTTGCAAACACAACGTGTTTGCCGATATCTATCACTTCTACCTTTTCTCTTTTAGTTTCTTATATTTAAGCAATTGCAAATATAATTGCTATCAAGTAGATATATATATAATTAGAAATTTTGATTCAAAATCATGACCTGATTATACATAAACAAAAGTAACCCCACGCCATTAATCCTTCTCTACCTTATCTCCCAATTCTTAATTATTTCACTCTAAATTAACTCCTTCTATAGTATACTTTTGTAACCTCAAATATATATTACCATATTTAACAAATCAAATTTATATAGTTCTATAACTTTATTTATTATGTATTATTTTAATAATGATTAAAGGTGTATATATGTCTGCATGTTGCATTACAATTTATGTCCTTAAATTTAATCTCTCTCTCTCTCTCTCTTTTAAGAAACGTTCTTAAATTTACTCTATCTTCACGGAATTGAGCTCCGCGAAATGAAGAAGTCTTTATTATAAATAAAAAAAAAAACAAAAAGTTGTTCAGCAATTAGATATTAATTCTATCATACATAGATTTTTTGATATTAGTGAAAATCGTGTATAAATTTGATAATATTTTTATCACCTTACTTTTGCAAATTGGAAATCAATATATTTTTTCTTGACAATTCGTTCTATTGCATTTTTATCTTCATGTGCTTATATAGATAAAATAAGTTGATTATCATTGTCAAGTACAATACAAATCCTCAACTCACAACTTTTCAATTTTCCCCTTATCATGATTTATTATGCTTAAAATAATTATATTTAAATAATTCAATGTAGTCAAGATAATCTATTATAGACTTGATTTAGATAAAAAAAAAATTGTTTCTTCATAATACAATATCATATTTTTCAAATAATATAATTTTCATATATTTTTTTTGGTTTCGTCAACACCAATCAAAACAATGTTTAGATCTGAAAATCACGAAATTCAAGTTTCGACTCATTAAAACTCTAATATCAAAACTCAATATATCTCAAATTTTTAAAACTAACGACATCCAACTCTCAAACTCAACCAAAATCTCAATTCAAAAATTTCACTGAAATCATTCAAATAAATATTTCAAATAAAAATCAAGCTAAACCGAATCAATATGGATTGAGATGAACCGATAAATATGATTAATATCTTATCAACATAGTTACTCACCCCGTTTCATATTATTTGTCGTTTTGGCAAAAACAAAATTTATTTCATATTATTTGTCCTTTTAAAATTTCAATGCAAAAATAATTTATTTTTTCCTTATTTACCTTTTCATATTAATTGTTCTAACTTCTACTCTCTCCGTTTCATATTATTTGTCACTTTGACAAACAATTCTTGTTTCATATTATTTGTCATTTTAGAAGTTCAATGCAAATTTTATTTATTTTTTCCAGATTTACCCTTTCATTATAATTGTTCTAACTGCTAATTAAGAGAGGAGAGAGAGAGATAAAAATTACGAAAATGATTATATGACAGCCCAAACTTGACAGTCTTTTGTACAGCCCATATTTTAGGCTTTTGAAATTAATTATATTACCTACTACTTGTTTAACAGGTTTAGGATTTAGAATTTCAAGGTTTTGGATTTAATATTTACAAACATGGTCTATATTTTCTTGATAATTATTTATGTATCATATAATTAATTTTTTTTCATATACATTAAAATATATAAATGACAAAAAAAAAAAAAAGCAACAACCGATTGTATATGTGTACAGCCGGTTGTGGGTTGTAGAAATTATTAACAGTGAAGGTAGTTTTGAATTTTTATCTTCAAATGATGGGTATTTAATAGATTTCTTAATCTGTCACTACTCAAAGTGACAAATAATATGAAACGAATGGAGTAATTAAGAGAGGAGAGAGAAAAACAATTTTTACTTTAGGAAGGATATTCTTGAATTTTTATCTTATTTAATAGGTTTTTTAATCTCTATTTCATTACTCAAATTGACAAATAATATGAAATGGAGATAATAATAGAAAGAATACCAAACAAATTAACTACTAAAATTATCTGATTTGTGATAGACCTCGTCACAAGAGATTTTGTGGTATAGATATTCGTGCATTGTTGAATTTTGACTGGCTCCTTCTGCTGGATTGTAATGACCTCTCCGCACGCGTGAAGTAGATGATTAGTGAATGATTATTATGTTCAAAATATACAAAAGTAAAGACATCTCCAACGGTCCTACTTTTGACAACACCACCATTTCATGAATTTAAATTAAATAAGTGGTGAAAGTAATATGAAATTAAAATATTATTATTTTGGAAAAATAATATGAATAACTATTAAAATAGAGAAAGTACAACTTTCCATGCAAAATAAGTTTTTAATAATTAACTTTGGTCTCTTATATTTAAGAGGCCAAACTTATAATTTTTGTTGTGTCTTATAATATAAGAGCTCTGTTGGAGCTCATTTTTTCGTCAAAACTTATAATTTTTCTTATATTTTGAGTTATAAATGACTTGTTGAAGATGGTCTAAAGTCACAGAAAGAATCATAGAGGGTTGTGTGATATTACATTAAACATTTCAGTAGGTATAATATGAGAATTGTACCAAAAAAAAAAAAAAAAGGTATAATATGAGAAGTTGTACAAATAATTTTTATTAATGTACTTCTATTTGTTCTTAGAGAGGATTATCATTATGCTATATTAAATCACATAACAACTATAAAATTACGATTTGACATAAATAAAACATCTTTTATTCTTTTCTTTTTCACAATTTTAAAAAAGAAAAAACTATATAAATTTTCTAAATTAAACCTACTAATGATCAAGTGGAATGAGTTTCCAATTTTGTTAGAGCAACGCCAGTTTGATGCAAAAAGTAAAAATATTGTGCTCGAACAGAGACATCACTGATGGACATATTTTAACCCCAACCTATATGGTATAGGTCTTGAAAAATGAATACCACAAAAAACCGTACCGTACCGTAAAATAGAAGTAACTTAATTATTTAATAGTTTATTCATTAAGATTTATTATCTTACAACCTGTCATTGTGACACATAGTCCAATATTAATAATTATAACTCAAAAAATATAATCAAGTATAACATATAATTGTGTTCAAATTGAAAATCCAAAAATAAAAATTTAAAACATAAAAAACTAACTAGTAAATAACTATACCATTAAAGAAATAACAAATGGCAAATAAATTATCGTCATTTTTTTTAATGACCTACTGTATTTAAGGCTAAGTCATTTAAAGGATATTATAAGTAGCGAACCTATGATCGAATACATGTTGGGAGAGGTTCCCACTTAATGTGCACGATGCGTCTAAAAAATGATTAAAACCATTGGAAAACCAAAATATTTATAGGATATTATTATGTAACTCGTTCATTTATAAAGTATTATGCAAAAAAGGAAAAAAATATCACCAATTTATTCCATTGGATTTTTTCTAAAACCGCAAAACCGTAACGTACAGTACCAAAACCGAACCGTACCATACCAGGTACATTGATATGGTATTCAAAAGTGAAGCTTGATTTTGAATATTAAAAAACCACAACAATTAATACGGTATGAATTTAGCTAATGCATCCCTAGTTTGAGGTGAAAAGGAAGTTATGAAAGTGGAAGCTTGAAAATTATCAAAAAAAAAGTGGAAGCTTGAAATAGCAATTGAAAGCGACTTTTGTGAGAAAAAGTTGGACAAACAAGTCTTTCCATCCCATGCATGCATGAGAGATTCTAGCTGTCTCAGAAGATTTAATTTCCTGTCTTTACTTTTGATTAATTGCAGAAACAAACAATATTTAATTTACATCATTGAATTGAATTGAATTTTCCCTCTGTTGCATGCATGGCAATTCAATGCCACTGCATCCTTATAATATTTATTATTAATTGGGGAAATTGTCACATCAAACACATAATTAATAACGAACCAAAACTAACTTTTCACCACAACACTGAAGAAAAATTCAACTCTAGAAATTTTTGTCTCTTTTGTGCAACACTAGCTAGTTTGCTAGGGAAAGCCTTAAACTAATTTACAATTATTTAAGATGAAACTATAATATAGTATACAGTTGGATTAACACGGAGAGATTTTTTATTTTATTTTTTAAAAATGTGGAGATCTAGATCGTCCTTTGATTTTCAAGTTCTTTGATTTGGTAACACGATTTTCTTACTTAGTGCGTCTAGTCATTCATATATATCGTCAGAACACCTAATTATACAGAATGATAAAACACAACAACTCGAATTCGACAGATAAATAAGTTGTTCGAGTTTGGTTCTTCATACATAAACAAATCATTAAAGTCTGAACAATAATAATTATCATTTGACAAGTTTTAATGTTTGACTATAATTTGACCCAATAAGTTTAGAAATGACAAACAAAATATATAAATTAACTAGAAAATTAGCTACTCGAAATCATGCAAGCTCGAGCGATTGTTAACGATCAAACCGGTCAATTTCAAACACAATCCCAAACACAGTACATAAATCAACCGAAACTTATGAAACAATATATGTAGGTCGACTCTACTGACTCGTATACACCCCTATGCTAACACATAAAAAAGTACGACTATAAGTATAATTTAATCACAAAGACGATAAATTCATTTAATTAATCCCCTATTTTCATAAAATAAAAACTACAAGTCTTTGGCACTAGCTACTTCATATAGTCTAATTTTGTTATTTATGATTATGATCACTACTGCATAATTAAATACCAAAGTACGTACATCATGTTTTAGATTATTTGTCCTCAAAATTGTGAATCATTATCAGAAAATCATAAAGCAAAATAATTATTAATTACCAAAGTCATAAATTAAACTGCAGTTATTTAATTCAATTGGTACAAAATTAACAAGAAGCCAAAGAAAAAAAGAAAAACCCTAAGCTAGAATTATTACATGCAACAAAAAATAATTAAGGTAGACGTACTAATACTACATTCCCTTTCTCTTCTACCTGTTGTGCAAAGGGTTTGATCCATTAGGGACGAAACGCTTCGCTTCATAATATTCAACTTTGTTGGAATTGGATGATGAGTATCTTGCAAAATGAACTTGGTTTCTTGATAAGGGCATGTTTGGCAATTTAATCTTCTTTTTACCGGAGCTTCTTTCATCATCATGAGTTGGAGAGAGCAACAATTCCCTTGATGCAGCTTTTGAGATTAGAATCTGATAATTGAAAATAAAAAGTAAAAGCAAATAAATCTTTAACATGGTGTATATATATATGATTATATGTTTTAAAGTTCTGAAGATGTTACAAGAAATGTATCTTCTTGAAAGTGACTAAATACATATACACAAGAGATGGGAAGGTAATGTGGGGGTGGTGGTGGGGCGGTGCAAAAGGAAATTATAAAGAGTTTGAGTAAAATGCAAAAACACCCCGTGTTTTTTTACCTAATGGGCAAAAAACCCCTATGTTTATTAATTAGCAAAAATGCAAAACCTTTTGTTAATATTTTATTAGCACACTTTACCCATTTGAAAATTAAGAGTTGAGAAAATACTTATATAAGTAAAAAAAGGGAGTTATCATATCGTAGGTTTTTAAATGACCAATGGAGTTAATAGTATATTTTAAGAGAACAAAGGGTTATTATCAATTTTTTAAGCGAACAGGGTTAATGTTACTATCTATTTGTTAAGTAAATAGCTAGGGGTATAACTGTCACTTCTCTTGCAAAATATGAAGGATACTCGCACTTATAAATAGTGAATTACTATTAACTGCATTCATGAGTTTTTAATATCTTTGATTTTTTAACAAAGAGACAATCTTGTTAATATAAATAATATGAAAAGTTTTTTTTTGCCAATTACGTAGAGTATAGGGGTGTTTTTGCGTTTTACTCACAAGAGTTTGTAAGTGTAAAAACATTTACTCAGTACAGTGAAATTTGTGACGCATCAACATCTAACTATCAGAGATCCTCACCAAACTGTATTAATTGCTTTGAAATTGATATTTTGGATTTGAATGAAAAAAATTAAAGAGGAAGGAAACAGAATGGCAAGCTGTGATTATAGTGGAAAAAAGGAGAGAAATGGAAAAATACTTTTCATTCTCTTCCACTGCAAATCCATACCGTCCCCCCTTGTATATAGCCTTCTCATGTATCTGTTGCAGGGCCCTAGTGCAGACACATACTGACATGACTGCATAAACTATTTAATACCAAAAAAAAAAAATTGTTTTCCTATCAAACAAAGAAAAGAAAAGAAAAATGTAATAATGAATGAAAAAAGAAAAATTATTGTTGAAATTGATGTTGTTGAATAGACCACGCAAAAGTCGAATGGAAGTTGATAGTTCAATTTTTTTTTTTTTTTTTTTTTGGATTTTGTGATAATTTGCTAATTTGATTTTTTAATGTCTCTCATCTACTATTTTTTTGAATTGCTAAATGCTAAGGAAATTTTACCAACTATTAAAATTCATCATATGAATTGAGCTAAGTCTAGTTACATGGTTTGGGTCTAACTCAACCTCAAAAGCTAACTCTGATTTCTTCTTCTTTCTTGCGCATGTATATTGATCATCCAATACTCCCCCTCAAGATGGACCATAAATATCTATTAGGGACATCTTGGACATGAGAAGCCGAAATTGAGGTAAGAGCAAAGCTTTGGATAATATGTCTGCAATTTGATCCTCTGTGCGAATTGGCGTAAGCCTGATGATTCCTTTATTTACTTGTTCCCTTGTAAAGTTGCAGTCTATTTCTATATGTTTAGTTTTCTCGTGGAAAATAGAGTTATTTGCTATATACATAGCCGACTGGTTGCTATAAAACATTAGTGTAGCTGATTCATGCTAAACCCCAAAACATTATAAAATTTGGTGTAGCCAAATTATATCACTAGAAACCGCTGCCAAGGATCTATACTGCTTCGGCAGAGGACTTTGATACAATAACCTGCCTCTTAGACTTCCAAGAGACCAAAGAGTCTCCCAAAAAGATGCAAAAACCAGTCACATACCTCCTTGTGTCCAAACAAGAGGCCCAATCAGCATCTGCATAAGCTTTAAGAGTAAGCCCTGAAGTGGCTGAATAGAAAAATCCCTGACCAGGGCAAGACTTGATGTACCTTAAGATATGATGTGCAACCTGTAAATGATGAGTCATTGGTTGAGAAACAAACTGACTCAACTTATGAACATCATAGCTTAAGTCAGGTCTTGTAATAGTTAGATAAAGCAATTGTTTGCTTGTTTTTGGCCATTACTTGCTTGACAAACATGATATTTTGGGTACAAACAACAATCTCCCAATTAACCTTCTGTATGCTGTAATATTTGAAAGTAGGTCACCATCTTCAGAGTTGAGTTTAACTTTAGGGTCCATAGGTAGAGTTAGAGGTTTGACTCCAAGATAACATGTTTCATCAAGAATCTGCAAGGCCTATTGTCTTTGTGAGTGTACAATTCCTTGAGATGATCTTGCTATTCCCAGTCCTAGAAAATATTTGAGATCCCCAAGATCTTTTAGTTTAAATTTACTATGTAAGAAAACTTTTAAATCAGAAGTGTGAGATAAAGAGGGACCAGAAATAATAATATCATCTACATAAAGAGTAAAGCTAAAAAGGTATCATCTGAGCCCTTAATGAATAGGGAGTAGTCAGATTTAGATTGTGTGAACCCATAATCAATAAGACAACCCTCTTTTAAGGAATTTGTGTTGCAATTAAGTGTTGAGAATGAATCTCAATTCTATCAACAGGCAATTGGGGATCCTAAGTGGAGAGAATCAATGAAAACTGAATTAAAGCTCTTAAGAGCACTAACACTTGGATTGTGGTCCCATTACCTCCTGACAAGTTAGCCATAAGTTGCAAATGGGTTTACAAAATTAACAGACAACCTAATGGCTCTATTCACAGATACAGGTGAGTTAGGTCTAAGCCATGTAAGTGGACTTGACTCAATCCATGTGGTGAATTTTAACATGGTATCAGAGTTCCAGGTTGAAGTGGACCACCTCCTTCCGTAATGAGCTCCTCCTTTTTCGCAGGGATTATTCTTTACCCAGATAACAAAAGCCTGGGATGTCATTCTTCGTCCAGTTAACAAAGGCCTGGATGGTCTTTATTCGTGTGTTGGGACCTACATGTCGCAATTCATAAGGTTGGGCTTTAATATGTCACATATTGGGCTTGTTTCACCCACACATTCAGCAAGCTCACACGTAAAGGGGAAATATTGTTAAATGTCCCACATGGATTGAAAATCATAGTTAAGTCCACCTTATAAGGTATTAGGCAATCCTCACTTTATAAGATAACCTTTGAGGTTGAGTTAGGCATAAGCCATGTAAGTTGACTTATCCCAATCTATGTGGTGAATTCTAACACCAACCTTTTTTTTTAAAACAATACTTCATTAAAAAATAAACATCATACAAAAAGTTAGTCAAATCAAATCAAATATGGGTAACCAGTTCCATTACAGAAACATTACAAGGAATAAATTAAAAAGGATCCTGCCTGATCAATCTGAAGCAAAGACCCACAAAACTAGGTTGTGAGCGGTGAAGATGGTGGTACCCAGATAAATTATGTCAAATGTATTGATTTCAATATACAACAAAGCTATTCTTGCCAAACAAGTGTGGAAATGACTAAAAATGAGAACAAAGTTTGGATGTTTGTTGTCAAAAAGAAATACTTCACAAATTCGGATTTCCTTCACGAGATTAAAGCTAAAAGCGATGCATCTTGGTTTGTTAAGGACCTTTTGAATTATGGAATAGGTTACTATGGGTTCCTCACATGTGAGACGTCGCATCCAACCGATCGGTCGACTCTTCACCATACGATCATGGGCATCAAGAGAAATTATGTTTTTTGAGAAATTTAATTAAACTTTTTGGCCCAAAACTAAAAACTCAATATATAAATTCATACTAAACACGATATGTGCGGCATATCTGAATTATCGAAGAGGATCCGCGCACACGACTGATCTGAGATGATCGAAAAAGGTCTACATGTCGACCCAATTAATCGAACCAACATGTCCATTCGTTTCAAATTTGAACCTAACGAGTGCCACATATTCGAACAAAACAAGTGTGTCCCTCCAGATTCCGATCGGGAAACCGTATCCAAGCTCCGTGGCTAGTCTGCGCTCTTTGGACTTTTCAAACTTAGCGAACTGAAACATTTTTTGTTGTTGATCAAATTTTAAAAAATTGTAATAAATAATCTAGTTAATTTATTTCAATAATAATTTGATAATATTATATAATATAAAATTTAAAAGATTTATAATGCTATAAAATGTAAAAAATCTATTTAATAAGTCGCTTAAAAGATTAAAAAGTTTGACTTAGCACTTAGCTAATGAAGTAAATCCATTGAGAAAGATGAGCATTTAATAAATATTTTGCGAAGAATTAAAAAGGTCATTTTTGGAAATATAGTAGTTAAATAATAAAACAAATTTTATTTGTCAATGATCCAAAACTTGGCTGAAATTTGGAAAATGGGTTAGAGAACAACAATAGCCAAACATGCCCTTCTTCCTCATATGGCAACTTCCTCCATCTCTGCCTTTCTCAAAAAGAAAAACCGACACACACTCTCCATTCTCTCACTTCTTCTTCTTCTTCTCTTCCTCTTCTTCTTATCCCTCTTCACTAGAAGTGTTCTTGAACCTGAACTCTCTCTTTACACAAATCTCATCTCTCCAAACCCTGATCCTCTTCTCCCCTCTCCTTCAGGATCCACTCAGATTCATGAGAAATTTGATAATATAACAAATCCCATTTCATCCGAGTCCGAATTTCAAGAAGAAGGTAACGAAGAAACAGCAGTTGTTCCCATTTTATCAAAACCAGATCTTGTTAATGATGATGATGATACAATTATTCAGAAAACCTCATCTGAGCCCATTTCTTCAGATGAGGAAACAAATGTACCCATCTCGTCAAAATCTGGCGAAAATATTGAAGGTCGTGTTAACAATGTAATAGCAGAAAAGTTGCGGAGTTGTGATATTTACAAGGGAAGATGGGTGAAAGATGAAGATTATCCACTTTACAAACCAGGGTCTTGCCCATATGTTGATGAAGCTTTTGATTGTCAGAACAATGGAAGGCCTGATTCTGGGTACCTCAATTGGAGATGGAAACCAGACGAATGTGATCTTCCCAGGTCTCTTTAATCTGTACTCTATCTTTAGTAACTGCTGCATACTTTTTTGTGTGTTTAATATGGTTAGTTTGTTGACTGGCATAATTATCTGCCATGATCTTAAATAAGTGTTAATTGTAATACCACATCAACATTTATTACTTACTATTCTTGAACAATGAAGCTTCATATCAGATATTTGTGGCAAACATGGCCTTATGTATACCCTGCCATCAAGGTAATGGATCCTTGCAGTTTAGTTTCGAACTATGTGGAAGAAGGGAAAATGAATGAGATATTGGCATGCCTCGCCTCGCCTAGCTAAGTAGGTGTAACTATGGAGGGAAGCAGATGTTAGTCGGTAAACAATTTAGGTCGTGTAATTTCCTAAAGAAGAAATATTTCGAACTCAAAATATTAACCGTGTTGTGAACAAGGATGGTATATGTGCTTTATTTTCTAGTTAAATGTTTCCGAGTGAGCTAAAACATGAGAAGAGTTGCCATCTGGAAGAACACTTAATAGTACTGATACCAACAATAATATCTTGCCCTTTTTGTGGTTCGATTGTAGAGTGTTTTTTTCTTCTCCCTACTTTTAGTCCCAGTGCCTATCGGTAAAGAAATTTGATTGTGTAGGTTTAATGCGACAGACTTCTTGGTGAGGCTGAGAGGAAAGAGGCTTATGCTGGTAGGAGGACTCGATGAACAGAAATCAGTTTGAATCCCTCCTCTGTCTTCTTCGTGAGGCGTTACCTGATAAGACCAAAATGTATGAAGTTCATGGATACAAAATAACAAAAGGAAGAGGCTTTTACATTTTCAAAATCGAGGTAATTGCTATTGAGTTCTTATGCACATCATTTGTTCTCAACTCAATTATATCAAAAGATTAGGGTGATTTACACTCGGATCCCCTGAGGTTTACTTGGTGGGGGGGGGGGGGGGTGGGGGGGGGGGGGGGTGGGGGGGGGGGGGGGTGGGGGGGGGGGGGGGTGGGGGGGGGGGGGGGTGGGGGGGGGGGGGGGTGGGGGGGGGGGGGGGTGGGGGGGGGGGGGGGTGGGGGGGGGGGGGGGTGGGGGGGGGGGGGGGTGGGGGGGGGGGGGGGTGGGGGGGGGGGGGGGTGGGGGGGGGGGGGGGTGGGGGGGGGGGGGGGTGGGGGGGGGGGGGGGTGGGGGGGGGGGGGGGTGGGGGGGGGGGGGGGTGGGGGGGGGGGGGGGTGGGGGGGGGGGGGGGTGGGGGGGGGGGGGGGTGGGGGGGGGGGGGGGTGGGGGGGGGGGGGGGTGGGGGGGGGGGGGGGTGGGGGGGGGGGGGGGTGGGGGGGGGGGGGGGTGGGGGGGGGGGGGGGTGGGGGGGGGGGGGGGTGGGGGGGGGGGGGGGTGGGGGGGGGGGGGGGTGGGGGGGGGGGGGGGTGGGGGGGGGGGGGGGTATCATCTTATATGTGGCATTTACCCCCTTGTATTATGATAAATGTTCCATTTTACCCCATGTGTTATGATAAATATTACAATTTACCCCCATATGTTATAAAAATACTTTTCTTATCCACTCTCAATTTCGACGAGTGGGGTTACACTCTTCGGCTGAAGGAGGTAAATTGCTCCTTTAATTTTTTTGCAGGGGGTAACGTACTCCTTTTCAAATCAAATTGGGGTAAGTTGATCATATTACATTTCAAGGGGGGGGAGGGTAAATTGGCATTAGCTCTTATAAAAAAAGGGGGGGGGGGGGGGGGGGGTGTTAATGGATAGGTTTTTGGCTTGTTTTCTATTTAGAAAAATGATTTGAATATTTTCAACAAATCTTTTGAAATACTATTTGATTTTGTGATTATTAAAAGGTTGAGATATGATTTAAATTAAAATTGAATATTAAGGTTTAAACTCTGAAGTACAAGTAGATGAGAGGTTACAAATCAATATGTTTGTAAGAAAAATAAATAATAAGTGTCAAATCAATATCAGTTTAAAGTTTATTAAGTTTGAACATATAAATTGGAACCTAAGTTTTCATGAAACCTATGTTCAAACTTCATTTGAAATTGGTTTGTCTTTGTCCCAGTTTTATGAAACCACGAAATTAAGCCAAAGTCTAACCAAATGGACCCAAAGGCCTTTGAATTCAATTCGAGCTTAGGCCCGGTTGCGCCCTAAAAATTTCGTCAGTTTATCTTGATTACCAATTGTCCATGATTGTGCTTTTACATTATCAAAAGTAAAAATAACAACTTTGGCTCATCCTAGAGGGATATTTCAACCTATTCTACTTGTAGAGATGTTGTGAAATAATACTAACTCATTCATCTGTTCTTTTACATCAGATGCTTGTACATAATCTTACAAACATGAAAACAGCATTTGACAAAACAAGAAAACAACATTTTACACCTTCAGTATGCAGGCAGCAACTCTATTTCGAGTCCACTCGGCTGCAGAAATAAACAAGAATTTAGCGGGTGATATTAAAAAAGATCACTACGAGGGACATGTAGGCCAGTACGGAGGGAGATAATATTCCTCACGAACCATTACACAATCTGTACCTTGAAAGAGAACCTGGAAAACAGTACCCAGGGTTACTAAAGTTTTACCAAACAAACAGCAAGAACAGAGTAAACAAAAATCTCTTACATGCTCATTAAATCTGGTTACACATTCTGCACTTTGCCCGGTTTAACCTGTGCTTTTGTCTCTGTCTGATTCTGCGCTCGAAAGATTTGCGATAAATTAGACCAATTTATTTTTAATCGATCACATAATAGACAATCATCTATAGGCAAAAAAATTGGACAGTCAAAACATGAGATATATGTGACCCTTTTTTAAAAGTTCTTCATACAATATAAAGATAAGCACATGTCCCTTCTTAAACCAAGCAGCTGGCACGATTGGGTACTCTTGCTGCACTCTATGCACTTGGGACTTTAAAAAGCAGTTTAAAAGACATAAAACTAAATAACATAGACCGATATTTAAGATAAAGGTCAAGGAAGATCTTTCATATCTCGTAGATCTTCTAAAGTAGAGAATACAATCTCTCATCCAACTGCACATAAGTGGGTTCTTGTCATGGACACTTGCATTGAAATTTTACAAATTTATCTATTCATATGTGTACCAACTGATTTTCCACTATTGGACTCCGACTCAGATTATCCTAATGAAATTGCATATCTACTGTTCAAATCCATCTTACATAGGGCAAATTGTGGAGAATAAATGTCTAACATGGATTGGATAAAAAGACTAAGTTCACCTTATAAGATCTTGAAGCCATATGAATCTTAGTCCAATCCATGTGTATCTTCTCTATGGTATCAAAGCCTCGGGTTAATGTGGGTCACCTCCTTGCGTGATGGGCTTCGTTTGTCCTTGTTAGCATGTTAGGATTTGTTCTTCACCCACACATTCAAGGCAATCCGCATGTTGGGTTCTTACCAACATGTCACAATTAGCAAGGTTGGTATATGTCCCACGTGAATTGGATATCAAGATTAAGTTGACCTTGTAAGGTCTTCGACAATCCTCACCTTTCGAGGTAGTTTTTGAGGTGAGTTAAGTCCAAGACATTTAAGTGGACTTAGTCCAATCCATGTGAAGTCTAACACCAATCTCTCATATTATATTAATCATGTGATGCATGCTTGTATGTGAAATGCACACAACATCACAACCCAATCCACATCCTTCAAATTAAATACAATGTTCCTAGGTCCAACCTAACCCGAAACCTTTACATGAAATAGTCTTGTCACACCCAAACTTAAGACGGATATTTTCATTGGAATCCCCCACACTCAAATCCTTTAGTAATATGTTTCATAAAGTTCCGATATGCTCATTAATTCTAACTTGCTTACACGGTTGCAATCTCAAAATAACTTATAACTAAAAAGTTTCTATAATTCCATCACACACCCTTCATACAAAATATACACACCTCATAAATGATACCTCTAGTTAAAAAAAGAAAAAAATCAGCCAAGGAAACCCAAAGTAAATACTCCATATTGATATTATAGAACTTCAAGAACTAAAAATATCAATACTAGAAAAAAGAAAACTCACATTTCCATTGTTTTGGTAGTAATCATCTAATGCCCACTGATATTTTGACTGATTCAACCCAAACCAATGTGCTACATGTTCATCCAAACTCGCGTGTGCTGGAAAAAAAACAATTAATATGAGAATGAGATCATGTATTTTCATAAATTTCCACCGAAAATACAAAAATCTTATGTTCTTGGTTCTGCAGCATATACCTCTGATTATAATTTTTCCCCAAAATTTCCTAGACAAGTTTATAACATTTAATTGATCAAAACATACCTTTAAAAAACAAAACTCTAATCCATGTATAAGATAAATTAATATACAGAAGCTCTTCCAACTCCCAAACCACTATCTAATGCAACACGCCATCAATCAATGTAAAAATATAACTTTCTTATTGAAAACCAAAGGGAAGAATGTGAGAGTTTCATAAAACGATACCGTTTTGAACCTTGGTAACGGCATCCCAGAAGAAAGCAAATGAAGAAGGCTTTTCCTTATAGAATTGAGCAGGCGGAGCCATAACCGGAGGAGGGGAAGGAACCTGGACCGGTTTCTGAACCGGCGTCTGGACCGAAAAATGAACCGGATCGGTTTTACTTGGAGACTCCGGTTTGGGGGTGGAATTCGGAGGCGTCACGAAAACGGTGTACGGCCCGATCTTACCTATCCTCGGCAGAGGCGTACCCGATTCACTGTTGATTGGCATTTTTTTTATTAAATGTAAAATTAAACAGAAAAAATGAAAATTCAGCTAAACCCTTTTCCGATTTTGCCTCGTATTTCTTTTGCTTTTTCTTCTTTCGGACAAAATTGGGGTACAAAATTGTAGATTGGAAGAAGGTTCTGCTTTTCCAGTGTTTAGGAAGTGACACTGGAGTGTAATAGTTGGGCCCGTACGTATAAATAGGAAAGCAATCACAGGGGTAGTTTTGGAAATTAAGGTGGAAAAGCTGCACCCTTTGTTGGCCGGTGATATTTGTCTCGCTCGTGAAATTGTTTTGTAATATTATAAGATGCAATTAATATTATTTTTATTTAAATACATCAAAAAAGATTATTAACAAAATAGCACTATTTGAAAAATTGAAAATGTTCACCGTCCTAAGTTTTGGGTTGTGGGTTTTGTCTCTCTCTTAGATATAGAGAATGAAATATTAAATAAATTATTTTTTAATTGATAAAAAATTATAACTATATCAATTTTTTATAATCTTATCTTCTTATAAATCTATATATAGGAGAATGGTCTTTTGATCAAAATCTTGTAATTTGGACTCAATACTATTTTTTGGTGATTTTGATTTAAGTTATTTTCTTAAAATATTTTGATTGGTCAACATAAATTAATTCTTTTCAGTTTTAAAAGAATTTTATTAATTGTCATATCATACAACAAAAGAAAGTTCACTTTCATTGTGAAAAATCAATTAATTACAATTTTAATCTAATTTGAATTTTGGTCAAAAGTTGTCATTAATAGTTATAAAATATGCTCATTACTCAAAATTCCGGTAATCCTTCATGAATAGTAAAACTAATTATTATTTTGTAAGATCATTAAGTTATGTTAGGATATAGCTAATTAGAAAATTTTAAGTTGGTAATTATTCAAATTCTTTATTCAGGCCCAAACTTTAGCCTTGGTTAAGGCAAATTAATTAATGCAATAAATAAAAAAAAAAAAAAATCTTTCATCATATATACTTAAATATGACTTTAGCATAAACACATTCTCCAAAAGTTGTGCTCATTATCTCCGGGTTTTTGCAAGTTAACTCCCTGTGATATGTCTAATGGTCAATTTACCTCCTTGTGAAATTAAAATAGGCAATTTAACTCCCTGTGAAATGAACTAATGAGCAATTTACCTCCTTGTGATATAAAAATAGGCAATTTACCTCCCTATGAAATGAAATAATGAGCAATTTAACTCCTTGTGATATGAATTAATGAGCAATTTAGAGGGAGGCAATGTGCTTCTTTTATAAAAACACAGGGAGATATTTTGCCATTTTTCTTATCACAGGGAGTTAAATTGCTTATTTAGAATATCACAGGGAGGTATTTTGCCCTTTTATTTATCACAGGGAGTTAAATTGTCTATTTAGAATAACACGGGGAGTTAATTTGCTATTCACTCCATTATCTCCACTCATTCCGACAGTTTTTTAATATATTTGGTAATTTCATTTCTATATGGTTATTGCTATTAATTTAATCATGCCTTTTTTTTGGGGGGGTGGGGGGGGGGGGGGGGGTTAATCTGTTATAAATTCATAATGATATAGATATAATAAGAGAATTATCAAGTGAGGGCTTCCTCGAATCTAAAGACAACAATATGTTTGTGATTGATTTTCTGTTTTATTTTTTTTATTCATATTTGACGATATTTTACTTCTATGTTTTCATGAAATTGACTTGTATGAAATTGATTATGATTTCTTAATTTTATTTATTGGTTCGGAAAATATGAAGTTTTTATTGCAAGAAATCTTGACACAAAGTGATGTTTGTATATATACATTTTTATATATATAAAAAAAAAGTTGATGATTGTAATATCGAAAGGATTGTATTGCTAAAAAGTAATTATTTTGTCTTGAATACTTATGGCTCTTAGAATTTATATTTATTAATTGTGTTTTACATATTAGAAATAAGTTGTAACATGAATTTATATTTTGTCTTGAAGTTTTCACTCCGAGACTTGAATCAAAAGTTGGAATTCAGTTGCCCCATAACTTGAACTAAAAGATGAAATCCCGATTGTCATGAAAGACATTGGAGCTCTTGGTGGTATAGATATCAAAGGTACAGGTTTTGACTGAATTACATAAGTAGAATGTTCTTGCTCCAGAACACATCTTATTGACTATAAATATGATATAGTTATTATAATTTTGTGTTCTTATACAATGAGATCATCATCTTCTATTTTCCACTATTTTATTAAAAAAATATCTAGCCTTTTGTAAAATGAATTTGTTCTATCTTATTCAGGTTACTACACTTTTGTCGCATGAGGGCTGAAAGTTCATGTCATAGAGGACAAGAAAATGTAAAGAAGAAACTCACACATGTACTTTTCACTAACTCTAATCAACCAACAACTGGTAAAATGAACTTAAAAAAAAAATTGGATAGAATTTAACCCCTAGATTTCTATATTGATTAGGTAAACTATTCTACATTTATCATTGCATTACTTTTGTTTTCATCAATTTTAGTTACACTATTATTATTCACATTACTTTTGTTTTCATCAATTTTAGTTACACTATTATTATTCACATTACTTTCGTTTTCATCAATTTTAATTACACTATTATTATTCATAATTTTAATCTATTCTTTATAACCGAGTTTCAGATAATTCATAAAAATAATCATCATAAGAAAATCCTTTTAAATGTTTTAATGTAATTTTGTGTATAGCACGAGAATAGGCTAGTTATTATACATATAATTGATATAGAACTAAGATTCGGGTCCTAGCGATCCGGTTTGCTACTCGACTCCAAGAGCGATCGCAATGTCTAAAAATCATACTGAATAAAACAATCAATCGGAGGACGTGCAACTTCCTTAGCGAACCATGCGCCTTGAAGCTAGCCAAGCTCTTATAGTGAGACCACCCACTATGCAACATCCAAACTTAGTGAGTCATAATTATCATCCGCGAGCTCCAACTATGAAAATGATCTTCCAAATCCGCAATTGAAGCGGACCTACCGCATTTATCATATAAGGATCCACATAATTTAAACCCGCGGCAATCATTTTTATTAGCAAAATTCACTTATGTATGATATAATTATCTCACTGCACCTGTACAAATATTAAGAGTTGTTTAAGACAAAATTGACTAAAATAGCCTTATTTGACAAGGACATTGACAATTTTCTAAATGACATGGCAGTTCTTGTCATTTTTTAAGAAGACTAGCGGGTACTAATTTGCAAGTAAACAAGAGAATATGTCAGTCAATTGTCAATTCTTAAGTAAACATGAGGTGTTGTTGATCTTCTAATTAATGGGGAGTACTTATTGGTAAGTTTTCAAGTAAACATGCATATAGATTATTGCCAATTTTTTTAAGTAAATAGAGGTTATAGTCAATTTTCACATTGGGATTATTGTCGATTTTTAAGTAAATATGGGGTTTATTGGACAATCAAATTTCAAAGAAAATTGACGGAGAAAGAAAATGTGAAAAAGTCCTTCAATTTTGGTATTGAATGTGTCTTTATTGGAAGGTTTGGTACCAATATCTAAAGTAGGTATAAGTTTGGTATGAAAAATGCAATTATCATTCCCTAGACCAATCATATGTTGGTCCATCTTACTTTGATGGATCACTTATTTTTCACCAATATTGTTGTGCTCAGGTAATGATTTTCTTAACTTAGTTCTCATCAATTAAAAAGCTAATCAAGATTCGAGGGATGATTTTCTCGTACCAAGATTCGAGGATGAATCTTTTTTATCCCTCGGGAATGGTGCAATGCGATCCGACATTGACTTCACTATCCAATAGTTCATAAAAGCCCAAGTTTAAAAATTTATTAAGACTTTTATAACTTATTATATATTGTTTTCTGCATCTTGGATTTTATTATTTAGTCATTGAATAACTTTGGAGTCAATGCAAATTAATTTCATGTAAATTTTGAGTTTGCACACACTCTCTCAATTTCACTGTATTCTTTGATGGAACCAACGAATTATTGAACCCAATTCTCCTTATCAGCTATCACTAGACACTACATATATTCAAATTTACAAGTTTTTTTTTTTTAACTATATTTGCATTAGTTCAAAAAATTCATTAGTTTATTTATTTACTAATGAAAATTAAAAGAAAAAAGGAATAACAAAAAATACATTACAAGAAATCTAAAATTAAAGTAAGATATACTTACGAAGGTAAGAAATTTTTAAGTATTATGCTTTGACATGTTAATAATCAATTAGCTTAATAAAACTTCGTGTAAGCTTTTGAAAATTGTACTTCAAAGCAAAATTTATTTACAAGTTTGTTAACGATTAACAAACAACTGATTATAAATTAATTGTGTTATAGTGTAAATGTAAACATAAAAAGAAAAATTTAATCGGATTAGAGTTGCACCATACATTACTATATATTAACTTGTTGAAGTAGTATTTTTAAATTAAGCTATGAATTTCTTCTTCTTTTTTCATTTTTTTATATATAAATTTCATAGTGAACCATATGAGACCCATAAAATGTATATTTTTTCTTGATAAATTATGAACCGAATTCTATTTTTTATTTATTTATTTATTTATTTTTGCACATAGTCCTCCCAAAATTTCAAATTACTGCACTAAATCTCAACTTTACCCTTTGAAATCTACTAAAATATTCCTTCAAGATAACTTCACCCGCTTTAGAGAATCTCTAATAGTAATGTATCAAGGGGAAGAGGAAGAGGAAGAGGAAGAGGAAGAGAGTTGGGGGGGAGGGTGAACTTTTGTGTAGAGATGGGAGGGGCTCGGTGGGTGGCTAGGCGGTGGTTGATGGGCCGAGCATTGTTGCCTCGACTCCTTCGCGAGGCTTTACTCGTTGGGCGGGCGCGAGTGGGTGGCCGACACTTGTCGATCACCTGCTAGCCTATTTTATTTATTTATTTATTAACAAATTAATAAAAATGTTTCATTTTTAAAACAAAAAAACTTAACTTTAATTTAATTTTTAAAAATGTAACTTTAATTTAAGAATGTAAGTTTAATTAATAAAAATGTAACTTTAAAATAACTTTAATTTATTATTGTGTGAAATTTAATAACATTGTAAGAAATTTCAAACATGATTTGTTTTAATTTAGAAATTTATAATTTGTCTACGAGGGGGAAAAATAAATAACATTGTAGTTTCAACCTTTATATTTTTTTTAACTTTAATTAAAAGTTATTTTTAAAAAGTTTTTATTTAGAACCCAAAACGTACAAATATGGAAACTTTAATATTTTAACTTTAGTTTATTTTAATAACATTGTTAGTTTTTAATTTTTAAATCTTAAACTAAATTTGTGTATCATTGTACAATTTATGAATTCTTACATACGATAAATTAATCTTATTATTATTATTATGTAAGTACTGTTATTATTGTTTATTATTATTATTATTAATAATTATTTTATTTATTTATTTATTATTATTAATAAGTGAGAGTGGGAAAGAAATTTTTTTGGTATTAAATGAAATGAGAAAATTAATATATTGGAGATTATCAGTTTGGGAGAAAGGGGAAGGGGAATGGATGAAATATACATTGAAGATGAACTTACCAATTTTTAGGGGCACAAACATGTTTTTTGAATTATGATGAGAAAAGGCGAAAACTGAAATCTTTCGGGCGGTGATGTGCAAAATCCATGAAAAGAATAAAAGTAGTTCCTAAAAATATTCTTTTGTATAAAATAAAACACATAATAGAAGCACTAATTTCCAATTAATATCACCAATAATGAAATATGAATATACCTAAAAAAGGTTACTTTTTAACTTCTACAGAAGTTCAGGAATAATAATTTGTTTGGACAAAAATAAAAAATAAAATGAAACGTGAGATTTTTCGGAATTTGCAGTCTGTACTTGATCTTTTTCCCCACGTCCGCAGAGTTTCCCCTTTTTATTTTTAGGACTATCTGTCTAGATTACTTACCTCTAAAAGCTCCAACAATCTCGTCCACTCATTTCTGCAAAAAAAAAAAAACCCAATTCGAATCCAAATTACTTGCTATTACTTCGATTGCAATCAATTTCAACCCGTTTAGTGTGGGGTGAAGAGAAACGACGGCGTGTTATCATTTTACTTTGATATGATGGAGTGGGACAGTAATTCTGAGGGGGAGGAAGAAGAAGAAGAGGAGTTTGGAGAAGGATTAGGGTTTTTGTTAAAGAAAAGCAGCGGCGGACTACCGTTTCCCGTCGATTCTCTGCAACCAGCGCCTTGTGGTTTTGTTGTTACAGATGCTTTGGAGCCTGATTTTCCCATTATTTACGTTAATTCCGTCTTTGAGATGTCTACTGGGTATCGTGCGGAGGAAGTTCTCGGTCGTAACTGGTTGGTTCTTTTTATTTAAGTATTAGTTGCATTTTAGTATGTTATATTTGATTATGTATACTTATTTAACTGTTCGATTTTCATAGTTCTGCTCTGTAACTTGAGAAATTATGAGTATGAATGAACGACCTAGGAAACGTTTGTGTGTATTGTTCTGCCATGTAAATTGAGAATTTTGAGGATCAATTGACTACCGAGGAGCCTTTCATGTGACAATTATGCATATGAAATAATACTAAGTTGAGGTGTCCAGGGTTCAAGTTTGTAAACATTGTATTTAGTTTGATGGCAATTTAATACCTGAAAAGCATCATATGAATTAGGATTTCTACTCAGCGTCTTCTTAGTCATTGTGCCAACTGAAGTTGTAAGTCATAAGGTACATGTAGTACCCAGAGATAACAGTTAGAAACTTGGAGTATATTTTGAACTTTAATCTCTAACCGCAGCGATGGTGGTCGAATTGGGCTCCTTGATTTGTGATTGACCTTCAACCGTAGGTTTAGGAAGCACTGAGATGTGTGAAAGTGAGATATTCTTTTCATCTGCATAGCATAGTGAATGATTAGTTTGCATTCATCATTGTTGCTTGCGACCTCTGCAGTGAATATCATGTGGTTTTTCTATTTAATCGTCTTCAAAAAGATTATATTGGTATTTTTGTGGTTTGGAACCGGCAGGGTGATGATGCCTGCTTTATAGTTGCTTCGGAAAAAAATTGTTAGTATATTATTGGACTTTACAAATGGAGACCTCTTATATCCTAGACATTTAATTTTTTTTTTCGTTCGAGTTGTGGGAAAAAATCATTTTTCTGCTTATTTAAATTGAAGGATAAACTCGAGACGCATAGGCATATTCAGTTATTCACAGTGTTTAACATACTTGGGTGTGAAACTGGGATTCCAAAATGCTCAGTTGGATACCAGGAATGGTGCTGCTCCTCTCTTCCCCTGAACTTATCTTTAATTTTATTTAGTATAGACCTGATAGTGGGAATTGAAGAATGTGGGTCTTAGACAACTTTTCAGTTTCTGAAGCTAAATTGTTGTTCTATTTTATACTATAATCGGAGGGAGGTTATCTTTTCTGGACATTCTGATAAGAAATAAAATATATGGACACAACTTTTCTGTTTGTTTCTTGCTGCACTGAATTAACTCACTTCAGTGTTGATTAATTCATGATGATTGAAGGTCTAACAAGAATAGTAAATCTGTTGGTATCCAGGTTAATTTGAATTCTAAGTTCTTTTTAACTCAACAACCACCCCACCACAACTCCACCCAAGCCTTTAATTTTCTGTTTCCTAGGAGTAATATTTCTATTGTTTACTTTTATTATCTGTAGAACTTGTTTAAGAATTATGCATATTTTATTATGGAAATTTTATCTTTGGAGTTTTGTCCTCTCCATATGGACAAATGTAATGGTTGAATTTGTGTTTGAGATTTTTGCACATATTCATCCTTTGCAGATTTATTGGCTTTAATTGTGTTTAAGATTCTTGCACTATTTTATTCCAGTAAGGTTTATTTTTGTTTTGCTTGAATTTCATATCACATTCCCTCCCCTATCATTTTAAAATGATAGATGCACGGATACATTTTAGAAACTGAAGCACTAAGACATACGTATAGTAAACTTGAATGGCATAATCAATGCAAGAATCTTAAACATTCATTCAGCCAACATAATTTGTAATGTTAAGGATGAATATGTGCAAAACTCTAAAACAAATAATCAACCCATACACTGTCTGTATGGAGAGGAAAAATTTCAAAAATAAACTTCCACAATAAAATATGAATAATCTCCTACACGAGTTTGAAGGATACTAAAACTAAACAACAAAAGCACTACTTCTAGAAAACAGGAAATAAAGGCTTGAGTGGAGTTGTGGAGGCCATAGGGTGGTTGTTGAGTGACTTAGGACTAATTCATTGGGTAACTCTAATCTTGTTAGTCTGACTAACTCCTAAACTAGTCCTCCGGCTAATTATGAAACTAAATCCTAAAATATAAATCAAATTCTACAAAACAACCATGATAATTACGGTACAAAAATCAATTACGGTATAAACCGGTTCAGGGGTAGATGGTGTAGTCATATGCATTTGCTTTGTTGAGGCTGACATTTTTTGTCTGAATCTGTTAGAAACTGTGTTTTGGTAAGGCTCTGCACCTAAACCTTGTTCAAGACAAGGGTTTGATTGCACCATGATAATTCTATATGTGCTCGTGGACTTTGAAGTCCATAGCTACTTCCTTTTTACACTGCTATATTAAAGCTACTTCTTCATTTAGGACTGTTTGTGACATTATACTATTATAGTAATTAATAAATGTGTGGTGTAGAAAAACATAATAAATGTTTGACAAAGTTTTTGATGGTTGTATTCTCTGAGATTTTTTTGTTTACTTTGGGGCCAAAGTGGGATCCATTAGATATGGCTTTCAGTACCCTAGGTAAAGTTGTTTCATTATGATGCTGTAATGCTGTTTTCATTTTAGGTTTGTAACATCTTACTTATGTAATTAGTTTAATGTGTTACTGCAGGTTGAAATAGCTTTTCAAGCTTATATCAGTTCAGGATGAATAGTGCTTCCACATGACTTTTTATTCTGGGAAATTTAGTTTTTGGCTTTGAATAAAAATTGTCATTTTCTTAAGCTTTTGTGTTATTTTCCTTGTTTTCTGTAGGTAATGTATCAAGTTAATCTCAGCTACTTCATTATTATTTTTCTTGTTTTATTATACCTTGGGAAATATGCAAAATGCTTCTTCATACACGTGAAAAATGTCAGATAGAAGTGCTCTTGTTTGCTTTATATAATGGTCTGCCTAATGTATGTTGAGCTGAAAATATATCCTTACTGATCTTTTTAAATCACGTGCTTGTGATTGTCAGTTATGTGCTGTATTGAGCCTGATAATGACGACATGATGTTTTTGTTTCTGCATATCTCCATCTCTTAATCTTCTCATTTTCACAACTTAGTTTTTGTTTACATAATTTAAGTCAATGTATGCTTCAGAAATTTGGGCTATGTCCTGGACAAAGAATCAATATTGATTGTGAACTTAAGTGGATGGTTTCAATTACTTGCCAGTTTATGTAATATTTCTGCCTTGAACTGGCCTCAAAAGGTGAAGAATGATTAATACTTAATAAGACCTGGAATTTCTTGGTAGCTCATGCTCCTACTCCTGAAAGTGTCGGATTTTAGTGGGAGCACTAGTATTACAAGCTCATATTTTCCTCAATTGAGTTGTCTATTTATGGTGAGTTTTTAAGTTGTTCAACTGTGCGATCTGCTTGATTGAGATTTAATGTACTGAACATTGCCGCTGTTGGTACTTAGAGGATTTGGTGGCAAATCTTAAGCTTATGGCTGATTCTATTTTTCGAATTACATGGTTCTACATTTTGTAAAATCATTTTTATAACTATTTGACAAGAAAGTCATTGAGTTTATTTCTTCTTTTTCCTTTTACTAATTATTTAATGTCCCTAGCATGAGGTTGTGTTCTATAAATAGTTGAAGGTGCCAAGAGGATTGATTGTGTTTTATTATGGTGGATATGTACGATAGCCTACTCATATCTTCATTATTTTAAAATTTCTGCAGCCGCTTCTTGCAATGCAGAGGCCCATTTGCCAAGCGAAGACATCCTCTTGTTAACCCAACAGTAGTTTCTGAAATAAGAAAATGCATTGTGGAAGGGACAGAGTTTCAAGGGGAATTGTTAAATTTTAGAAAAGATGGATCTCCAATGATGAATAGGTTACGTATGACCCCAATCTATGGTGATGATGAAATTATAACTCATATTATTGGCATTCAGGTATTTACAGAAGCAAATCTTGATCTGGGTCCACTTCCAGGATCATTAATCAAGGAAACTCCACGATTATCTGATAAGTTAAGATTTAATATTTCTCCTAGTGGAGTCGCATCCGATGGGGGACGGAACATCAGCCGCGGGGTTTGTGGGATAATGCATATAAGCGATGAAGTACTTGCTCTAAAGATTCTTTCACGATTAACACCAAGAGATATTGCATCTGTCGGCTCTGTTTGTCAGCGGTTTTACGAGCTAACAAAGTATGAAGATCTGTGGCGAATGGTCTGTCAAAATGCCTGGGGTAGTGAAACCACTCGAGTACTAGAGACTGTTCCTGGTGCTAAAAGATTAGGGTGGGGTAGATTAGCTAGGGAACTCACCACACTTGAAGCAGCAGCATGGAGAAAACTAACAGTCGGAGGTGCCGTCGAACCCTCTCGTTGCAACTTCAGTGCTTGTGCTGTTGGGAATCGTGTGTTTCTTTTCGGTGGAGAAGGTGTTAACATGCAACCATTGAATGATACCTTTGTACTGGACCTTAACTCCACCAATCCAGAATGGCAACACGTAAAAGTAAGCTCTCCACCACCTGGCCGCTGGGGTCACACACTCTCATGTGTAAACGGTTCTCATCTTGTCCTTTTTGGTGGCTGTGGGAGGCAAGGCTTACTGAACGATGTCTTTGTGCTAGACTTAGATGCAAAAAACCGTACTTGGCGCGAAATCTCCAGTTTGGCCCCACCACTTCCTAGATCTTGGCATAGCTCATGTACTCTTGATGGTACTAAGCTAATCGTGTCTGGTGGTTGTGCAGATTCTGGAGTGCTTTTGAGTGATACATTCTTGCTTGATCTGTCAATGGAAAAACCTATGTGGCGAGAAATACCAGTAGCGTGGACCCCACCTTCACGTTTGGGCCACACATTATCAGTTTACGGCGGAAGGAAAATTTTGATGTTTGGAGGTCTTGCCAAGAGTGGTCCTCTGCGGTTTCGATCAAGCGATGTATTCACGATGGACCTGAGTGAAGATGAGCCATGTTGGAGATGCGTTACAGGGAGTGGGATGCCTGGTGCTGGAAACCCCGGGGGCATAGCTCCTCCTCCACGCCTTGATCATGTGGCTGTAAGTCTACCCGGTGGTAGAATACTCGTTTTTGGTGGCTCAGTGGCTGGCCTTCATTCTGCTTCTCAACTTTACATACTTGATCCAACTGAAGAGAAACCAACATGGAGGATCCTAAATGTACCTGGGCGGCCTCCTAGATTTGCATGGGGACACAGTACATGCGTCGTTGGAGGGACACGAGCTATAGTTCTTGGAGGTCAAACTGGAGAAGAATGGATGCTAAGTGACCTTCATGAACTATCATTAGCAAGCTCTGTCATATAATCAAGAGACTAAAAACAACAAATTGCACGGATAACGGAATTTTTTTTCTTTTGGGTTCAAGAAATCGACATATGTTTACGGAGGCTGTTTCTGCCTTGTGGATATGCTTTCACCTGCACACCCGTACTTAAATTTATTTTCTTGTAATGCTTGTGGGAGCACTTGAGCTTATGGCATAATCCCAGTTTAATTTGGTGAGTTTTGTATGAAATTGTCGAAGAAAAGGTGCGATGTGATGTGTTATTAGCTCTCTAGGTTGCTACTACTTGGTAGAATTGTTAGGGCATCATATATGTAGATTTAGTTTACATCATGTATCTATGTGTTGTGCTTCAGGTTCTGTAAGTTGCAACTTCGATAAACACAATGGAAAAATTGAGAGAAAATTTGAGATGTGTATCAATCAGTGTATGTAATTTACTATGTTTTCTGGGCTTTTCCTTGTGTCAAATAATTTATGCTGTAATATATTGTAGAAGCTTTTGTTCTATTCAACTCTTCTTTTCAATTGTAAAGTGCTAGGGATTAATATGGAGTGGGTTTTTGGGGCAATATACGTAATCGAATGATGGCAAACAATCAGTACGAATACGTAGTCCGACATTGTTTCAAGTATGCTGATGCATAATATAAGTACGAATACGTAGTCCGACATTAAAGTCGTGAATTAATTTTTTTGCGACTTAAAGAATAATTCGTATATTAGAAACAAGAAGCAAAGTTACTTTTGTTTAATCAAATAGCCCTAAAATTCTTGATGTACCAAGTCTTCGTCCCTTGACGTGGACCACCACATACGCTTAAAATATATATATAATATCGACATGACCAAGAATAGAGGTACAACAGTCGATGAGTGTGTCGATGGCCGACGTCCGTAGAAGTTTCACATCACAACGCCACCGGGTCAAGTCGAATAAACCACACCCGTATCCGAGTCCATACGTCTCATCACAATCCGACCCGGTAGTTGGATTGTGAAAACTATAAATATCCCTCTTTATAGAGAATAGGTACGCGCGCAATAATCTGAACATATGATATAAAACCATATCTCTCATCCTCGACACTAACTTAAGCATCGGAGGGTTATCACCGGGTCACCACCGGTACTAACCCAACGTAGTTATCTTTGATTTCAGGTTAAGATCCCAAAACTTAGAGGAAGGACTTGACTGACCTACTGCTCCTCGTATTGATAAGTCACGTTTAATCTTGACACCTGGACAATAAACAATTAATATACGGAAAACAGACTCATCAATTGGCGCCATCTGTGGGAAACTTTTAACCACGAATCGAAACAAGATGACTACTCGATCGAGGGCTGCACTCGCGCGAGATCGAGAGGACAACAGAGATCAAAACGGAGAGGGACAAGGCGATAATATCGCTAGAAGAAACCCAATCTCAACCCCCATAGAAGAGATAGGACCATCAAGGCCTGCAGCTCCAGCCGTCTTCCAGCTCACTAAGGAAGATCTGAAAACCTTCTTGGACGAAGCCAGAAGAGAATGGGTTGCCGAGATAGGGAAAGAGGGGCTAAATGTGCCTCGAGAACTCCCACCAACGGCAGTGCCGGGATTAGGAGTAAGAAGAGAAGCAAACGAGGCCATCAGTAGGGCTCGTGAAGGTTTCGAAAGACACGTTGAAAGGGACGACATGGGGGAAGACTCAGTAAGAGAAGTCAATAAACTGGCTTCTGAGGTTAGATCACTCCACCAAAAACTGGATCGACACGAAAGGAAAAATGAAATACCTATTTCAAACTCTCGTCTAAGAAAGTCTCCTTTTTGTGACGAAATCTTCTTTGAGAGGTTGCCGTTGGATAAAAGGTTGCCAACCCAATTACCAAGATACTTTGGCACGGAAGATCCTGAAGAACATTTAGCCTCGTTCAATTTACAAATGCAGTTGCACGGAATCTCTGATAACGTCGCGGCAAAAGCTTTCTCCACAACACTTGCTGGTATGGCCCAATCCTGGTTTGGTAGATTGGAGGAGAAATCGATCTTTGACTTCGATCAATTATGTGACAAGTTCATGAGCCAGTTTGGGAGTAAGAAAGCAGTGAGACCTCCGGCGAACCATTTGTACTCAATAACACACTCGCCTGGGGAATCATTTAGAACCTTCATGGGAAGATTCAATAATGAGTTATTAAAAGTCGAAATGCCCAGGGTCGACTTTCTAATAACCGTCCTCTTCCAAAGTACGTTAAATCGGGGTTTTGCCAGTGCAATCGTAAGGGAAAATCCTTCGACATACGAAAAGCTGATGGAAATGGCCAACCAGTATATGGTCGAGGAGGAGATGACCAAATTAAGGGGAACGTTTTTCGGCTTGAGCAAAGTGGAGGAAAGGGAACCTTTAACCGACAAGGCCCCAGTCGACAGGTATGTCGAAAGGAGGAACAAAAGGGAATTTCGCGAGGAAGAAAGAAATTTCGACCCAAGAAGGCAAAACAAGGGGAGATCGCCTCGGAGATATAACGAAAACTTTACTCCACTAAAGAGACCCAGAACCGAGATCTTATTTGCAATACAAGACAAGAACCTCTTAAGACGACCTCCCCAGCAGAGAGAACCCCCAAATTCAAAAAGATATTGCAGATTTCATAGACAAAGAGGTCATGATACTGAAGATTGTTATCAATTAAAGGAAGAAATCGAGAGACTAATTGCAGAAGGACATTTAACAGGATATGTTAAAATCGAAAAAGGTGGCCGAGCGGGGCCTAGGACAAGAGATGATCGGTCTCCGTCAAAATCCCCAGGAAGGAAGGATCCACAAATAGGTAATCGGGATAACCAGCCAAGGAGGGCTCAACCAGGAACAATTGTCAACATGATCTCAGGAGGACCTGCGGGGGGAGACAGCAAGAACTCTAGAAGGCTAGTGTCTAGAGCTCTTGAGGAAAGAAGGAGAAGCAATCGAAAAGAAGTCTTCTCGATAAAATCTTCATCCCCAAATAAATTCATCGGGTTTGACGACTCAGACCTGCTTCAAGGATATGTACCCTACGATGAAAGTGACGTGCCCGACTGTCCAATGGTAATAACAGCCCAAATAGCCAGCGCGACGGTCAAACGGATACTGATTGATTCGGGTAGCTCAGCTAATATCCTTTTCCTGGATGCGTTGAAAAGAATGGACCTCGGAAACACGCCACTCGAGCCCATAGCTACGCCCTTAGTCGGGTTTGGAGGAGCGCAAGTTGTACCCTTAGGAACTTTATCTCTGTCGCTAATGCTAGGCGACGGGGATAATTCTAAAATCAGAATGGTAAAATTTCTAATTGTCGATGCTCAATGCGCCTATAATGTCATATTAGGAAGACCGTCTCTGAACAGCTTTCAAGCGATTATTTCGACGTATCATCAAAAGCTAAAATTCCCAACCTCCAAAGGAGTGGGCGAAGTACGGGGAAATCTGAAAGAAGCTTGGGATTGTTATACAGTGGCTCTCGACAAACGTGTAAGGGAAGTGCAACTCCCTTTCTCGACGGCCAAGAAACCCCACAAAGAGAACCAGTACCAGCCGGTCACCCCGATCCTAGTAGATTGTGTAATCAACGAAGATTCAACTAGGAAATCGAAGGAAAAACAGGAGGAGTTGAACGCTAGAAAAAGGAAGTTTGAAAGAATAGAACCATCTGAAGGTCACAAAACTATCGAATTAATCCCTGGTGAGTCATCAAAGACGACAAGAGTGGGAAACCAACTCTCTGAAGGATTGGAAACCCAACTGATCGATTTCCTCAGACAGAATGTCGATGTTTTTGCATGGTCAACCACCGACTTGCAAGGAATCGACCCCAAAGTCATAGTACATAGGCTAAACATTGACCCAGCTGCAAGACCTGCGAGGCAGAAGAAAAGAAACTTTGGGCCTGAGAGGAACAGGATAATTAAGGAGGAAGTTAAAAAACTCCTCGAGGCGGATTACATAGCTGAAGTACAATTCACGGAGTGGCTATGCAACGTAGTTCTGGTTTCCAAGGGTGAAGGGAAATGGAGAATGTGCAACGATTTCACAGATTTAAACAAGTTGTGTCCCCGAGATCCCTACCCACTACCGAGAATCGATTCCCTAGTCGACTCGACAGCGGGATGTGCGATTCTTAGTATGATGGACGCCTTCCAAGGTTTTTATCAAATATTCATGGCTCTCGAAGACCAGGAGAAAACCGCATTCATCACGGAATTTGGCGTCTACTTCTTCAAGGTGATGCCCTTTGGACTAAGGAACGCAGGAGCTACTTACCAACGCTTGGTCAACAAGATGTTTGAAACACTTCTTGGAAAATCCATGGAGGTCTATGTCGACGATATGCTGGTCAAAAGCCTTGACGAGAAAGATCACCTGGAACACATCAGACAGGCTTTCGACATCATGAGGAAATACGGAATGAAACTAAATCCCGCGAAGTGTACTTTTGGAGTCAGATCGGGAAAGTTCCTGGGGTACTTGGTAAACGAGAGGGGAATAAAAGCCAACCCAGAGAAGATCCAAGCAATTCTAGACCTCAGAGCTCCACGCAACTTGAATGAAGTGCAGAAACTCGTCGGGAAATTACAGCTCTAAATAGATTCATATCCCGATCCGCAGACAAAAGCCTCCCGTTCTTCAAAATCATGAGAAATGCTAAAAAATTTGAATGGTCAAAGGATTGTGACCAAGCCTTCGAACAACTCAAAGCATACTTAATATCACCACCTCTCTTAGCCAAACCTCAAGAAGGCGAAAGTTTGTACCTATACATAGCTGTTTCCGAACAAGCAATCAGCTCGGTCTTGGTCAGATTGGAGGCGAAATTTAGTCATCCAATATACTACGTAAGTAGAGTTCTACAAGGACCAGAAAAAAACTACACAGAGAGAGAAATTCGCTCTAGCCATCATAACAACGGCCAGAAAGCTGCGTCCTTATTTTCAATCACACAAAATCATTATCCTCACCAATCAACCACTGAGACAAACCCTTTCTAAACCAAACGCCTCTGGAAGACTGATCAAATGGGCAGTGGAGTTAGGTGAATATGACATCGACTATGTGCCGAGAACTTCTATTAAAGCACAAGTCTTGGCCGATTTTGTACTAGAAAACACACAGCTGGAAGAAGCGAAAATAGAATTGTGGACGATGCATGTCGATGGATCTTCGACATCGACAGGAGGAGGCGCAGGAGTATTTTTCCGAGGACCAACGGAAGAGGAGTTGGAATTCGCTTTGAAATTAGACTTTCAAGTCTCAAATAATGAGGCGGAGTACGAGGCGCTACTGGCAGGCCTCAAAATGGCTAAAGAAGCAGGAATACAAGATCTGATTGCATTTACTGACTCCCAGCTAGTGGAAAAACAATTCAAGGGATTGTTCGAGGCCAAAGAGGATTCCATGATCAAGTATTTGAAACTTATCAAGGTTCAGGCATCCAAATTTCAAAGCTTCCAACTGGAATATATAAGAAGAACCGAGAACACAAGAGCGGATGCGTTGTCAAAATTCGGGAACCTGATCGAAGGAGTCACGACGAGAAAAATAACGCTCCTGGTCTCTACTAAACCGGCCATCGACACGCAAATCGAAACTATGAACATTGAAGTGCTGAATCTCGACGATACGGAGCCCAGCTGGAAAACCAGCTTGATTGAATATTTGTCCAAAGGAACATTGCCTGCCGACAACAATGACGCAAGAAAAATCAAGTATAGAGCACCTCGGTACGTTCTTCTTAACAACGAATTATATCGTCGATCTGTGACAGGAGTCCTGCTCAGATGCCTTTCCGCGCCACAGACGATGACTGTACTTAAAGAAGTTCATGAAGGCTCCTGCGGAAGTCATTCCGGGGGAAGATCACTGGCACTTAGGATATCCGGACTGGGATACTACTGGCCAACTTTAACTAAAGACGCTAATGATTATGCAAAGTGTTGTGCTCGCTGTCAATATCATGCAAACATGCCTCATCAACCAGTTCAAAAGATGGAATCAATTTCGATTGCCTGGCCTTTTGATCAATGGGGCGTTGATTTGGTTGGGCCACTCCCAATAGCAAGAGGACAGAAGAAATTCCTCCTCGTGGCCGTTGAATATTTCAGCAAATGGATTGAAGTAGTACCCTTGCAGAAGATCACTCAAACACAGATCATCAATTTCTACTGGTCGATAATTTGCAGATTCGGTCTCCCGAGGATTATCATATCGGATAATGGAGGGCAATTCGTCGGTAAAAGAGTAACGGATTGGTGTGTGAAACACAGAATTACACAACGCTTCACCTCTGTCGGGTGTCCTCAAACCAACGGTCAGACCGAAGTCACTAATAGAGAAATCGTCCGACTCCTAAAAAAGAGACTGACACAGGCCAGTGGGGCTTGGCTGGACGAATTGCCTTGGGTAATTTGGGCGAATAGAACAAAGGAAAAAACAGCAACAGGAGAAACGCCCTTTAGTCTAGTATACGGCTCCGAGGCGGTTGCTCCGGCAGAACTCGAAATTCTATCACCAAGAGTCGAGCTTTATGACGAAGTGGAAAACGCAGGGAAACGGAACTTCGAACTCGACCAAACGGAAGCTAGACGTGAGAGGGCCTCAACGAGAATTCAGGCCTATAAAACTACGATGGCCAAGGCATATGATAAGAACGTGAGGCTGAAGTTCTTTCAGGTGGGAGACTACGTACTTAAACGAGTCGACGTGTCGAAAAACAAAGGAAAACTGGACGCTAACTGGGAAGGACCTTTTAAAGTAATCGAGGTAGGAAAGAAGGGCGCATATCGGTTATCCACCATGGACGGAAAGCTAGTAGACCGAACCTGGAACGGGAGAAATCTTAGAAAGTTTTACGCCTGAGGATCTTATTTTAGTGTCGCACTTAAAGATCTCGTTTTGTCAGATATTTTGGTTATCCTGTGAAAATCTACCTATTTTGTATCTAATTTAGAAGGAAGCATCGACATTCAAAATACAAGCTATTAATAAGCTTAAGATTATTCAAATTCCTCGACAGCCGAAGAGGCATCGAGATGCGAGCTATTAATAAGCTTAAGATTATTCAAATTCCTCGACAGCCGAAGAGGCATCGAGATGCGAGCTATTAATAAGCTTAAGATTATTCAAATTCCTCGACAGCCGAAGAGGCATCGAGATGCGAGCTATTAATAAGCTTAAGAAAAATCAAATTCCTCGACAGCCGAAGAGGCATCGAGATGCGAGCTATTAATAAGCTTAAGAAAAATCAAATTCCTCGACAGCCGAAGAGGCATCGAGATGCGAGCTATTAATAAGCTTAAGAAAATTCAAATTCCTCGACAGCCGAAGAGGCATCGAGATGCGAGCTATTAATAAGCTTAAGAAAATTCAAATTCCTCGACAGCCGAAGAGGCATCGAGATGAAAGCTATTAATAAGCTTAAGAAAATTCAAATTCCTCGACAGCCGAAGAGGCATCGAGATGCACGCTATTAATAAAGCTCAAGTATATTCCAAGTCCCTCGACAGCTGAAGAAGCATCGAGATGCAATCTACTAATATATAATTTTTATTCATCTAAAAAAGTAGAAGTATACAAAGATTGATAAATAACAGAGATTGATAAAATCTGAATTTTATTTCTTATAAAAGGATAGAGTACAAACATGTCAAACTCATTACAAATTTATCGAGATCCTACTACAAATCCTACGACCAAAACTGTAGAAACGCGGTGGTGTTTGACTTCAAAGAACCCGACGTCGAGTTAATTAAGGCCTCTTTTTCAAGGTGTACTGTGAATACTACCTTGTTCGAGGAGGACCCCGCAAACAAGTCTTCGAGTCTTCGAATGTTCCAGGGCCAGGGGTATTTAATGGCAGCAGCTTGCTCCTTGATAGTATCCATCATCTCTATCAGAGGGCACTCTACGAGATAAGGATGGACCATTGTGCGTCGAGCTGGAGGATTCGCAAGTCGAATATTTGCTCTTTAGTTCCTCCGCCCTTTTCTCGGCTGCCACCAACTTGTTTCTCCCTCCTGACTCAGCGATTTCGGCGACAACTCGGAATTCCTACGTCCAGATGTATGGTGATGGGTTTCTGAACGACGAATTTCCGAGAGGCACCGACATTGACCCCTCCTTTGTTACCGATCCCACCCAATCGAAAGGAGAGGCCATCGCAACGAGGAACCCCTTTTACCGATACCACCCAATCCAAAACGAATAACGGCCCTTTCTCCATAAAGGGCGTCGAGATGATCGAGGAGGTACGAAGATAAAGAGAACCCTCATTAATTTGAGGATGACATGGTAGGAAAGAACATATATGGGGAAATCCGTAGGCGGATACATGTTTGGATGTTTTGGTACGAAAAAATATGAGTACTCTCAACCTTATATAGACCTAGACCATATAATCCAACGGTTCATCCAAACACACGTCCAACGGCTCAGATCAGACCCATTAAATGCGATGACCGTCCCAATGCCTGAAAAATCGCGCTGACTAAATCTAACGGTCTGAAAATGTCGCAACCAACGGCTCAGATGGAACCCTGAAAATAACGCAACCGTTCCACTCCCTAACAAGTCATGTCGATTAGATGGCAGTGCGTAAACACCACCACAACAAAAACAAACTAATGCGTCGACCTGAAATGGTTAACATGTCTGCAATGGTTAAACATGTAAAAGCTGGAATGAGAACACGACCCTACAGCAGAATCGACTATCTCTGGCGCAAAGTCGACATAAAAAGAAAATTCGAACAACGACGATACACGTCGATCCGATAACAATTTCCAATTTCTCCCATACCAAATTATACGTAGCGGAATCGTGGTTGATCACAAATAACTCCAAGATCAACAATGTTAAAAGGGCAAACAGAGACATATTACGGCAACCCTCCTTTGTGTAAAAAATAAACTTAAGGCACCCATATATATAGGAAACTTGTACTCAATCCAACGGTCCAGAAACGATAGACTACCTCGAGATCCACAATTCATTTAAATTTGGAAGTGTCAGAGAAGGGACCCCCCTTTATTTTTCATTAACGCAAGAATTTAAATAACTATAGAACAAGACATCGATCAAATGAATTACGTCTTTTGTATACAAGTCAAAATACCAGATGAAACAAATCGATCCATTACATTAAAAAGAAAGGATCGCCAGCCAGATGAGAATCGATTACAAAAGGCTAACCTATCTACACTACAAAATAGTCAGACTAGGTCAGCCGGCCAAAATTCGAGACGTCAATTCTTAGAAGGACCAAACTGGCCTTCGTGCAAAAGTAGATCTATGTGAGAAGAGGACTTGGACTTATCTTCAACCTCCTGCTGAATCACAGCCGCCTCACGAACCTTCTCGGCCTGGAGATCGAGAAGAAATCCAAACTCATGATCTTCGGGTCTCTCTGAGAGATCTTCCTCATCGACTGGTCCTTCCTCGATTGCAATACCCTTCTCGTCCAAATAAGGATTCAGCCGAGCAGCATCAAAAGTATCGTTGAGAAAACCAAAGGCCTCGCACTGTTTCCAGCCTTTCACAAACATACTGTGGAGCTCACCCCCTGACTGGCGATCGACGAGCTCCTGAAAAACGATACTGTTGAAAAACTCGAGGACAATCCCCTTCCTCTCAACAGGAGAAACGTCTCGACGGAGGGCCAACGCCTCTCGCTGGCCTCTCTCAAAACTTTCTGCAGCCTTTTGCTCAACTTGAGCGTCGAAACTCTCCTTCAGAAGTGCTAACTCGGCTTCGAGTGCAGCGATCTTCTCCACTTTCTTCGACA
Source organism: Penstemon davidsonii (assembly GCA_034814905.1). Taxonomy (NCBI): domain Eukaryota; kingdom Viridiplantae; phylum Streptophyta; class Magnoliopsida; order Lamiales; family Plantaginaceae; genus Penstemon; species Penstemon davidsonii. The sequence goes on along the minus strand of JAYDYQ010002533.1, from coordinate 28,363,613 downwards.
TCTCGGCCTCGACAGATAAGGCTCTCTGTTCATATTCAACGGATTTCTTATGAACCTCCTTGAGCTCTTTCTCTTTCTCTTTTCCAAGGGCGCGGTACTTATCGGCCCGTTTACGGGATGACTCGACCCGATAACCGGCTTGAAACAATACTTGGTTGAGCTACGCACGAAAGATAAATGGAATTCAAATAACAAAAACTTTATATATGATTAAGAAAAAGTAAATGAACATACCCCAAGCAGGCATCCAGATCCCATCCTTATAAGCTCGCTCATATCCATTGGGCCCATGGCGGCTTGATCGAGAACGGATATGGTCGAACAAAATTTGTCCCACACGTCGGGACTACAGGGAGAACTCAACAAGGCAGGATTCAGCATGGAAGTATTAGGGGCCTGTCCCCCCGTGCGTTGCTTCATCTTCTCGATAATCGACTCGAGAGATTCCCTCACCACAATTTTGGCACACCCTGGAGAAGCAGTATCCTCACCGGTTTTGACCCTCTTTGAAGCTGGCTCCTCACTTCGTGAGCCATCGACGGTCTTTACCTTTTTTCCCTTATCAAGCGGTTCAGATTTATCCTGATGCTTCGATACCAGGGGCGGCGGCTGAGTAGTCGAAGTCGCAGGCCCCGTCGACTTCGGTAAAGGAGCTTTCGAGGGTGCGTTAGGAGGAGGAGCGGGGGCGTTACCCAATTTAGCAGCCTTGGCCATGGATAATAGCGCTCGACTCATGGTAGCTTGTACGACAGATTCTGCATGCAACGAAATCAGTTAGCAAACAACAAAATATTCACAATCATAATACAAACCGAGTATAGTAACTACCTAGAGAAGGACTGTCGATAGATAAAGGAGCTATCGACATCCCTCCCAAACTCAAGATCGGCTCCCGCAGAAGCAAGTTCGTATCGTATGTCAATTCCGACAATTGCGATGGAAAGTCGGGTCCCCATGAAGGCTCGGGCACACCCTTTAGCAGAATGGGACCCGACCTCCATTCGCGTGTCGTCCTCCATACGTAATTCTCGGGAGCACGAATGAAAATAAACTTGGTTTTCCAACCCTTCCCATGAGATGATTTTAAATCCCCAAGAAATCTAACATGGGGTTTCGATTTTACGAAATAAAAACCCTCATTCGACTTAGGGGACTCGCTTACTCTAAAAAGAGCACAAAAATTTGCAAAAGAAGCCGGTTGACCCACTGATTTCATTACGAGACAAAAACCTATAATATAACCTACGGCATTAGGAACTAACTGAGTCGGACACAGTCCGAGACCATTTACGATATCGACAAACTCATCGGGTAATGGAAAACGAAGACCATTCTCCAAGGCATCGATATGAAAGGTCCGACATCCGAGTGGTGGATCATTCATCCTATGGTCGGGCGTAGGGAGAAGGACGGACCATCCTGACGGAAATTGGTATTTAGCCAAAATAGACTCTGTCGATATACGCTGTCGACTAGCTGTTATGGTACTAAAATGATCTGTAGTACGGTGTGTGTCCTTCGCAGATTGCGATCGACCACCCTTAGACCTAGCGGCTATTACATCTATCAACTCGGCAGAGAGGGGGCTGTGCAGTCTACCCTCGAACGGAATTTCAAAATGTGACATGATAGACTCAAACGACATACCCTCTCCCTCCCCAACCGACTCATCTCCGACAGATACAGATCGACTAGCCATAGGATAAAGAGAGAAGAAATACCTAAATAGCTTTTCGACAGGAAACCTGCTTACAACCACTCGCTTCTAGCTCCGACAACTTGGCTCCGACAAGAAAATTTTAAACTTTCTATTGATGGAATGAACAGTACAAAGATATACGCCTATTTATAAAAAGTCCAAAACATCAAAGCGCGCGAAACTACTTGGTCACGCATTCAAACAAACGCATTCATTGGTTGGCAATTGGAACAATCGCGATGCTCGGGGGGAAGGCCCATACAAGCGGCCCAAAGAGCCCAATTCATCAAGACAGGAAATACGAGAAACCTATCTTCGTTAAAACTTTTAACAAAAAATTACAAAGACCCTAGCTAGTTGCAAAACTTACAGTCGACTAAAATCTATCTATTCTCGGGATGGCGCGATGGTATCAAACTACCAAACTCGTGGCCTCGAGCTGTTGCTTCCTCCTCATCCTCCCCCTCGAGGGTCTCGACCTGGCATTCTTCATCCCAAAACGGGTTGACGGCATTACGATCGAAGTCCGGGGTCAGAAAACCTTTATATGCGCACTGACTGATTGCTTTATCGAACATCTTCAAGAGCTCGACACCCATCTTAGCATCGGACAAATACTCGTACACGGGAGACTCGAGAAACTCCTTAGCAATAGCCAACCTCTGATCTGCGGAAATGATTTCTTCCTGGTGATACTCGCTGGCCCTCATTTTATCTCTCTCCATCGACAAAAGACTTAGTTGCTTGACGGCCTCGTCAAGCTCCTCCTCCTTAGCCCGAAGGGATTCTTCCGCCTTTTTCTTTTGTTCGACCAGCTGCTCGTCTTTCGCGCGAAGGGCAGCCTTATTCGCGTCCTTTTGTTTATTTAATTCCACTTCTGCCAACTCGGCACGATAATAACCGTGAAAGAGGAATTGTAGCATCTGCATGATAACATCAAGTGTATTAATATAAGCAGAATATGGAAAACAAGAGCAATCAAAAAATTAAAAGGCTCACGTACGCCGACACCAAGACGCCCGGCGGTATGCACGTTCTGTTGAACTGACTTCTTCATTAACAGCGCCTGGTCGCTTTTGAAGATGCCATGTATAAATGCTGCAAACGCCGAATTATAAGACTCAGAATAGAGCACCGACGTATCAGGCCCTAAACCGCCAGGATGTGTCAATTCCGACGCCATCCAATCAGACAAACTCCAATCGAATAATGGTCGTTCCTCATCCGAAATCCTACCGCTCCCTTGATCCGCAGTACCGGCAGCTCCCTCGGTATCATCATCCTCTTCAACTCGCGGTCTTTTTCCACGACGACGCTCCTCGCGAGTTATGATCCTCCCAGATTCTACGATTTGCCTGACATTACTGGTAGCTCTCGGTATCGCCGCGGGCCCCCTTGATGTCGAAGCACGACTCCAAAACGCTTCATTTTTTCGTTGCAAGTCGTGTAGTTCTTTCCCCTTCGGCACAACCATGGCCCCACGGAGTACCTCCTCCTTGTTAGGGTCTTCGGGGTCCCCAACCTTCCTACGCGACGACGTTAACCCACAAGCACGGAGCCGTGGTTCCTCGACAAGCTTCTGTACGTCGAGGTTGTATCGTCGGAGATTCTCGACGAATCCCTCGTGCCAGGAAGGCTTCGGAACGTTTTTTGGGTTAATTGCGCCAACCCGCCATGGACAATTGACGTTCCATTTGTAACCCTTCGGGGGATATACGTAAATATATCTCGATTTCCACCCTTTGCCGTGGGAACTTTTGGTCGAACATAGGAATCGATTGTTGTTTCCCCGTGACTTGACTTGGTAGAAACCCTCGTTCGACTTCGGAGACTCGGTAACCTTGAATAGGGCCCAGAAGTTACCAAACGAAGCAGCTTGATCGAGTACCTTCATAACCACGCAGAAGGCGATAATAGTCGACATACCATTTGGCAATATCTGAGTAGGGCGAACACCTAACGCATTTATGATCCCAGCCACCTCTGGGGGAATCAGGAACCGAAATCCACCCTCTAAACTTGCCTCGTGAATCGCCATGCCAGGCCGAGGAGGATTATGCATCCTTTGGTTGGAACTTGGGGTGCATATCGTCCAGCCAGCGGGAATCGAGAACGCCTCGCTCATCTCGGCTAGAGTACGCCGGTAATCCCCAGCCACAAACTCGTGATACATAGTCTCGGTAAAAAATCGACGAGAACCACCAGCCCCTTCAGCATCATCGGACCCCTCTTGAGACTCCACAAAATTTAATACATTTTGTAGAGCATTTCTGTCGATGTCATCGAAATCCCCCTCCGTACCACTCGACGACATTTTTTCTTTTTCTCACGCAGTATAAATAAATTGAACGAGTACTGTTCTGAGTATGCGAAACCTTTTTACTGCAAAGTAATTCCGCTATACATTCGTGGGACCTATATATAGGACCACTTATTAACCGCACGGGCAAATTGCACATTGCCCCCTGACGAACTGTGACGATTCACATCCAGTACAATTTTTGAATTACATCCTCAGAAAAGGCGCGCTAAAACTTCATGACTTCGCGCCACACTTGAACTCCTGAACTTGGGGGACCACCACATACCTAATCTCAGTTCTCAGTTTCTCGATATACTATGTTTGCCAATCTATAAAATTTTTCCTAAATATAAACTTCATGACTTCGCGCCACACTTGAACTCATGAACTTGGGGGACTCTTGATGTACCAAGTCTTCGTCCCTTGACGTGGACCACCACATACGCTTAAAATATATATATAATATCGACATGACCAAGAATAGAGGTACAACAGTCGATGAGTGTGTCGATGGCCGACGTCCGTAGAAGTTTCACATCACAACGCCACCGGGTCAAGTCGAATAAACCACACCCGTATCCGAGTCCATACGTCTCATCACAATCCGACCCGGTAGTTGGATTGTGAAAACTATAAATATCCCTCTTTATAGAGAATAGGTACGCGCGCAATAATCTGAACATATGATATAAAACCATATCTCTCATCCTCGACACTAACTTAAGCATCGGAGGGTTATCACCGGGTCACCACCGGTACTAACCCAACGTAGTTATCTTTGATTTCAGGTTAAGATCCCAAAACTTAGAGGAAGGACTTGACTGACCTACTGCTCCTCGTATTGATAAGTCACGTTTAATCTTGACACCTGGACAATAAACAATTAATATACGGAAAACAGACTCATCAATTCTAAAATACTTAAATGATTACTGAAATAGCAAAATGTGTTAGAAATGACATAACATAAACTGGGACTACTAGAACTTAGAAATATTGAACAATATTTTTATAGAAAGTAAACCAAAGTTACGGAAATTGGAAAGTTACAAATGCCCTGAAATTTTAAAAAAAGTTATTGTTCCTAATTTGGTCCTTGGCCCATTTCACTTGAGAATTGGGAGAATTGGTCAGAGTCCAGAAAACCATAAGACCCATGTCGCTCGAGTCACTTGCGGCCTAATTGGATGGGTTCTGATTTGGTCTCGCGGGTCTTGCGAAACTAAACCAGAACTTTTTCGAATGTAATTTGACAAAACTCATCACAAACTTATTCATAATCTCACATTCAAACTCTTGAAACCTATAAAAATTTGATTCGACACCTACTACCTAGTTTTCCTCCAAAACTCTATAAAAAAGACATTGATTTGATATCTACAATTTACTTTTTTCCCCAAACCCCAACATTCAAACTCAATTCAAGTGAGGTTTTAACTTCTTCAAAATCACAAAACCCAACATCCAAATCTAATCAAATAAGGTTTCAAAGATTTCATCAAAATAATATTTTTGAAACCGAGTCAAATCCTTTCATGTAGGGCCCAATGTTCAAACTCGTGTTAGATTTGATTTCTATCAATCTAGGTCCAGCATGTAAAAGATTTTTGTCCCTAAGCCAATATTTTCAAAGGGTGAAGCGTGAGGTACAGCACTACTGTTGGCTTTATTAATTAATCACTAATTAAAATACAATAGTCCTTTTCCTTTTGAGTTTTTTCTTTAGATCCTGTCTTTTTCTTTCCTCCTTGAGCACAGGTGGGCTTATTTTGGTTGCATCGGGGGTACATTTTCTTTGTTCTATCACATTTTTTGATATTGATGGAGTGTGTTCCTTTCAGTCTAATTTGCTAAAAGTGAACATTTACACCTATGGAAAATTCTAAGGTGACGTAACGTATACGTCTATAACCAATAGAATTATAACACCTCATTAATAAATTACTTATTTAACAAGTTACTAATAATTCATAATACTATTAACATAAGTAGTTGTACTATATTATTATTTGACCACATTCATTGTAATATTTAACCACATTAATAGTAAATTACAAAATAATAAATTATTATAAATATAAATTATTATAAATATAAATTATTTATGAAATCACTTTAAAAAACTCGAGACAAACGAGCCCTTAATTCCAAGGAATTCAAAATTTTATAAGAGGGTTTGTACACTCTGCTGCAATAGGAGTACCTTAAGTGAGAGCGTGGAGCATCTTTCTCTGACACGAACTGCCGTACAAGCTTTTGCTAATGGACACTCTTTCTCCAAGTGTTTAACATGTAGCACCCCCTTCTCTCTCATCCCTCTTTCTCCAAACAAAGAGAGAGAAACAAACAAGTATATTATTATACCCAATTTTTAAGTTGCTTCAAAGTTCAAGAAACATAAAAATGGAGTCTTTGCTAATTGGGTCACTTCACAAACCTTCATTTCCAGTCACTGCTCAAATATCTTCACTACCCATTGGTATGATGTTTGTTCTTACTGTTTTATAAGTTTGCAGTTTTTTTATTTTTAAGCTTCTATGATTTATTTTGCAATTCAATTTTTTTCTATTTCTGATTCAAGGGTTAGTTAAGCTAATTTTGGTTCTTAGATTAAAACGTTAATGGAAATGTTTTCCTTGAAATGATGGTTAATTTGGTTCAATTTTTGTTCATTTTCATTTTCATTGTCATTTTACTCATTGAAGCTCAAGAACCAAATATTTCCTTAATTATTTCAATCTAAAGTAAAATGGGCACCCTTTGTGGCGTGCATATGAGTTTTACAATGAATTTGCCTTTTACATTTGCAAAGAAGACAGATTTGTGGGCTATTATTATGAAAATGGTATTTCAAAATCTATTTTTTTTAATGTTTTGTATCTGGAATTATTAGGGTCAAATGTAGCAGCCCATGGTTTAAAATGCAAAGCTTTCAAGAATGCAGACAAACTCTATGCCATGCCCATGAGATTGCAGTTAAAAAGGCAAAATTTGATGCAACTTAATGCTGGAAATACAATTATCACATTAAATCCAAAACGGGGTTCGAATTCGAAGTTTATAGTGAATTCAGCATCTGGACAATCAATTGAATCTGAACCACCCTCAAAGAGCACCCAAAGATCAGTGCAAAATGCTTTTGATGCTTTCTATAGATTTTCGCGGCCTCACACGGTTATAGGAACGGTTAGGATCATATTTTCTTGTTAATTGTTTCTCTACTTTTTGGAAAAAAGAAGGAAAACTCACAATGTTTTTTTATTTTTTATGAGCAGGCATTGAGCATAATCTCAGTTTCTCTACTTGCAGTTGAGAAGCTCTCAGATGTTTCGCCTTTATTTTTGGCTGGGGTGCTAGAGGTGTGACAAAAGTTCTCATTGTTTGATTTCATTCTCAATTTGGTTGTTTTAAATACTTAAAATTGCATTGTGTTGTTTTGTTTCAGGCCATTGTAGCTTCCCTGTTAATGAATATATACATTGTTGGTTTAAATCAACTCTCTGATATAGAAATAGACAAGGTATGTTTACAAATGTATTCCACTAAGAAACAAGAACAATTTTGTTTGGAAGAAATGGGTAGTTGGTTTTTTACCGCAGCCATCTTAGTTCTTCAGAACTCTCGTACTGGACATTAGTTTGTTTATGAATTACGTAAACATGTTTCATAATATAATTTCTGTAATTATCTATATAATGGATCTTTAAGACACATAAATCAATTGACATATTGATGAACTACGGCCATTGACACATTTTTGCAGTATCAAATGTCTAATCATATCCCTTTTTGAGGATGAAATGATAAAATATCTTTATAGTAGATATATGTTTATTTTGCCACTTGTAGATGAAATTTCTGACAGCATTTTATTTTATCAGGTCAACAAACCATATCTTCCATTGGCATCTGGGGAATACTCTGTTACAACTGGTGTGATGATTGTCTCATCCTTTGCCATTTTGGTAGGTGAAAATAAATTTATTTCATTTTGGTTTATATTTTCAATTTTTATGCCTTGGCATGAATGAACATCTAAATCTTATTATTCTGGACATGCTACAAGTATTTTATGATTTTGTCACCTTCTTAGGAAATTTAATTTTCTGCCAATATATATAATCTTCATATATCAACAGTATCTTTATTCCTTTGGGATGGGAAACCGTGGCATTCAAATTTTGAGTTTATAGGTAGAACCTCGAGCACTGATTTGACTTTTGGTATTTGATATACTATAAAATAGAGTAAAGAAATAAAAATAGAATGGTCTTATGTATCCCTTACAATTGAAGATTAGGTCATATGATTGTATATCTAATGGAAACATCTCAAACTAAAATCAAGTAGAGCCTTTATATAGAACAGTCTAAATTTGTTCTAGTGGCAAACAGCTTTAGTACAAGTTGCTAACCTTATTGAGTTTAATCTAAATAATTCAGTCAGCTTTTGTCTATCTCCTATCTTTGGGTGGTATTTTGATAAATTCATGGTTTTGTTTGTTATTATTGTTTGTCTAGTTTGAACAATATTCTGCAATTTAGTATGCTTTTGTTATCTTTTCTTTAAATACATCTAAAATGATACTATATGAAAATTTTGGTTTTACTACTGGCAGAGTTTTTTGCTTGGATGGCTTGTTGGTTCATGGCCATTATTTTGTGCTCTTTTTGTCAGCTTTGTACTTGGGACTGCATATTCAATCAATGTGAGTTGATCCTTTCTTGCATATTTGCTTCATATATTGTTATTGGCTGCACATATACTGTTCAAATGTATATAAGAGGTAAATAGGTGCACCCTATAAGGGAATCTATTTTTGGTTTGCTTTAGTTTTCTTAACTAAAATGAAGGGACTCATTTTTATGGGTTAAATGCCTAAACCCCCCCCCCCCCCCCCCCCCCCCCCCCCCCCCCCTTGTGTCTAGGTTTGCATAAAACCCCCTCCATTCACCTCCATCCAAACTTTTCCGAGTGTGAGTTCCATGTGTGATTGAGCTTAGATTTTAAAGTACTTTACCCTTTAAAATTTTAGGAGGGGTTTTTTTGTGCAACAAAAACAAATGAAGGGGGAGTTTCATGCAAGTTTTGCTTAACACAGGGGGATTTTATGCATTATGCCCAAGGATAAAATAGGAAATTCACAATACAAACTAACAGCGTGAGTCACTAACTAACGGAGGCAAGTGTGCAAAGAAAAATAAAACAGGAGGGAGTTTTATGGACAAAAAAAAAAAAACTGAGGGGAGTTTAATGCAGGTTTGCATAAACAAAAGGATACCTTATGTATTTTCCCCATTTTTGTACCTGATTAATGATAATTGGGTAAAAAAATACGTTTTTGGATGTAAAATCGTGTAATCTTTTGGGATTACTTTTCAGCTACCACTTTTGAGATGGAAGAGATTTGCTGTTGTTGCAGCAATGTGCATCTTGGCTGTACGAGCAGTCATTGTTCAAATAGCTTTTTATTTGCACGTCCAGGTACAGTTAATTTCTTTTCCGTAATTATTTGCACTATATGTTAGTTGAAACATGATTAACTATTAAGTTTAAGTGTTACTATGCAATACATTTTGGTTAACTACTCGGAATTTTTACTATATAACAATAATGAAGTTAAAGGAATAGCAATCATTATGTAAAATATCATCCTTGCAATTTAGTTTCGGTGCCAGTGTTCTTGTAATTGTTTAGTCATAATCTTTCTTTGTTTGGGTCAAAGTTTAGTCATACTCAATCGCTATATTATCAATTTAAATGTATTGTGCTTTGCCATTTTCAGATGTATGTTTATGGGAGACCAGCTGTCTTTGCAAAGCCTGTCGTTTTTGCAACTGCATTCATGAGCTTCTTCTCGGTTGTCATTGCATTATTCAAGGTTTATTTATTTTTATTTTATAGGACATGCTTGGTGAAAAATACGTCTAACTTACTATTATAAAGTTCAGATTTGCAAAATGCGAAAATTGTTTCTTTTGACTTTGGGACTTCCTATTTGTAGGACATACCTGATATTGCTGGAGACAAGATATACGGCATCCAATCTTTTACTGTCCGATTGGGACAAGAGAAGGTAATTCAACTCTAGCAAAAACATTGTCTAATATTTTTTTTACATATATTAGTAAATTTAACTAATTGATTTCCGAATCATGGTGGCAGGTCTTTTGGATTTGTATTTCACTTCTTGAAATGGCATATGTTGTTGCTTTGTTTGTGGGAGCTACATCTTCTTGCACGTGGAGCAAGTGGACAACGGTAATCTATTTTCCTCGAATATTGTTGCCTTAATTTCTAAAAACAAACATTAACATCGAGCAAAAATCTTCTATTTGCTCATATTTTAGGTTATTGGTCATACCCTATTGGGTTTATTGCTTTGGAATCGAGCAAAATCTGTTGACTTGACAAGCAAGACTGCAATAACATCATTCTACATGTTCATATGGAAGGTAACACTTTAGATTTTAAATATGCAAATTTGAATTAGATAGCATTTTGGGTCAGGTCTGTGATTTGCTGTTCTGGTGACTGCATAAGGAGTATTTGTTTTTGCACAGTTTTTTTTCGTCAATCCCCGTTCGCAATTTGGCCCATTTGTTTCAAAACTTTAGATCAGGCACAGATTCAAGTTCTTGCGCTTAAAACATCGCAAAATTGTATTTTTAGTCCCACTGAACGGAATGCTCAACACAGTAATCCACTTTCAAAAAAATAGCTCTTTTGGTCCCAAACTTTTTTAATAGAAGTTCACATTTCGTTTATTTGCCATTTTCCAATTATTCATTTATTTACTAGTAAGTGAATCGTAGGCGAAATAAGTGGTGACATTATAGCTCTGCGCTTCATTTGAGCACCGAGTAGTTTCGTTTCTCTCATTGTTTACAAATACCATATAACATCTTATTTTCTTCTATGCAGCTCTTTTATGCTGAGTATCTACTCATTCCTCTTGTAAGGTAAATATACAAGAACTTGTTGGAAATTCGCCTGGCATGTGTACATCGATATCTCGACTAATCTTGATCATGTGATGTGATGTATATACTCCGTTGAACCTGTTTAATTAATCTACTTTCTCCATCAAAATGGAAAATGAAGTATGAATTATTTGTCTTCAGGATTATACTTTCTTTTTCTACTTGAAAACATCAAGATATATGAAATTTAGACATGTTGTTAGTTGTTAATCACCATAAATTAAGATCATTTTGAAAACAACCTTTAGGTCATGCGGAAGTAAAATTTGGTTAGGAGTATATAAATATGATTATTGAACTAATGTAACATAAGTTTTCAGATGACTTGGCAGTCAATATTTTATCTACCGAACAGTCAATTCTAAATTGACAATAGTTTAAGCTAGCAATGTATGAGTTGGTATAATGAGTGTGGCTCATCGAATAGTATAGTTACAAGTAGGCCTGTCAATGGGTCTGACTCGGAGCGGATCTGGGTCGATCGGGAGCCGAGTCCGATTTTCAATTCTTCTATCCGAGTTCGGCTTTGGATTCGCTCGGATCTGACCAATCAGCAACCGGCTCCGGATTCGATAAATATTCGAGATCTGGATACAAAATCCGAATCTATTTAACACCATTTTTCTCCAATCCAATTGCAGTTTCTAGTCATGATCAACATTAATGTAAATATTAACTTGTTTAATCTTAACTCTTGTATAAAAATGTTGAGGGTTGAATATGATCGGTAAAATTAAAGTGGGAGAGATATGGCCCAATGACCAATGGGCCTCTTAATTAATATATATCATTTCTTTTTTCGATTATATTTAAATATAGGTAAGATAAATACTTTTTGCTTTTATTGTGATTTAAAAATAAAATATATATATAACATAATATATTTTGAATATTGCTCTTTAACGAGAATTGGATTAGACTAGATCCATCTTCGCTCTATATATTTCGGATTATGGATCTTTATAATCGGATCATATTCATCGAATCCTTAATCGGATAAATATCCTAATAAATCAGGTCGAGTACATATTGGATCCGAATTAAAATCCAGCCCATTGACAGCCCTAGTTACAAGATAGGTATAGGCCTTATGTTATTCCTCTCTAATAAGGCCCCGTTTGGTTGCCCCAATCAAGCCAGATTAGGCCCAAATTGATAAATACAAATGAAGTAGGAGATATTGAGAATAGACCTTGGAGTCTTATGCAATGCACAAAATTTTATCACCTATAGTACCTAACATTGTACAACCAATCATGTACTCCTAAATTAATTGCTGACTAAATAAAAAAAAATAAAAAATTGCTGACTCATAATACTGACCATGGAGCAGTTGGGGAACTATCAAATGTACCTTTTTGATCAATAAGAAAAATAAAAAATTAGGCTTTTCTTTTATTTAATTGTATTCAACTTGTCTCATCCAAAAATATTCTTGCATAGTTTGGCCTAAAGTTCAAGAGCAACCATCATGGGAGGAACACAAATCGACCCCACAAATTTAAACAAACACCTATCAATTTTTTTAAAAGAAATAGAGTGATGGTTTTTTTTTTATTGGAATAATAATAATAATTCGACCAAAGACATTTTCCACGTCACAAGCCACGAACTTACATTGTACTTGGATTCTTTCTCAGTTGGTGGGCTATTTTTCAATCTTAATTTGGTCGAGTAGAAAATTGTGAAATAGCAAAGTGGGACCTTAGATTTTTGGACCTCACCATTTTCTTCTTAAAGTGTCTTGAAAAAGGGGCAATGGACACAACACAAGTGGAAGGTATATTGTTCTATGAACAACACAAAAGGGCATGATGGATTTCAGTCTAGTCCCATTCTTTGTGATGTAGACTTTAGTCTCATATGTTTGTCCCATACAAAATCTCAATGTCTTGAATAAGATTATTCAATGTATTTTGGGATAATTCTTGATATTGCATTATACAAAAGGAAAGAGCACGGATATTAACCATGCATTGTGTTGAAAAAAATGTGAAGAATGCAATATTCAAATATGCAACTACTATGTTATAACTCGAATAAGTAAGAAAGGGGTTAAGATCCGGCTTCTCTTCCGGATCGAAAACGACTTTGGTGTCCTCTTTGTGAAAGACAACTACAATATAACTCGTTTCACTCGATAAGTAATCTTGTAGAAATCACTGATCGATGACAACAACCAATAAGGAAAATTACTATTTTGACAAGTTCAAGAGCCATCAATCAACAATAATATGCCCTATGGTCCATGTAACTTCAAACCAAATTTCATTCTTTCGAAGTTCTACACCATCAATTTGCATTTAAAGTACAAATTCACTGACTTAAGCATCAGAGTGTATTTCAATGTTTGGCATGTCACTCGAGTAATGAAAAGGACGAATTCAGTTTACTTGATCGTGGATACGTTAATTAATATCCGATCTTTAACCCAAACCGTCTAAATTTTGTCTACATGAATTTTGTTTCCCGAGAAATTTCCACATCAATTAGACAAATGGAAGTCTCACTTTAGTACGTATAAGTACTTTGGTTTTTGGAAAACAAATGATTGATTAAGATAAAAATGTGTTTAGACATATATACTTGTTTAATATTTACCCAAATAATGTATGTTTTTTCCCAACTCGCAAAGATTAGCTAAACATGATTCTACTTGAGAGTATCATTCCATATCACGGGGATATTGCAAAACATAAAAGGAACTTTTAATTTGTATTTCAGGCTACTTCTGTTTGTCAGAAGAATAAGTGATGACATAAGTAAAACAAAACAACCCATGTGTTTCTGTTAATTTGCAAAAGACTACATGCATTACTTTTATTAGCAAAAAATCTCCTAATCTATTACTATTGTATCAACAAAACCCATGTATTTAAATTTTATTACTCATTGCCTATTTAAAAGAGGGGTATAATTCCAAATTGTTAACAAATGGACTATTGCAAGTTTTTTCAAGTAAACAATGATTTTATTTAGGCCATCTCCAACAACTCTGATCTTAAATTTTGACCTCTTATCTTAATATCTAAGGTGTGAACAGTGTTATACATTCCTACTTTTTACCCCTCACTCCAACATCTAGTTTATATTTTAAGATATTGCTTTTAAATAACCACACCAATTCTCCAATAACTCGTTTATATTTTTAACAAACTACTTTTAACTATTATTTATATTATAAATAATAATGATATAAATTTAATATTTATTTATTTTATATAATAATAAAAATTATTTTTTAAAATTATTTCAAGAAAATAATATTAAATAATCATATTATGTATTTCGGGACTCGTGCAATTTTTAAATTGTTGCGTACAATGACATTCGGCCAAAGTAAAATTTTATATTTCAGGTTGGACTCTCATATTTGAGAGTCCAAACTAAAAAAAATTAAGGACTCTTAATTTTTAAAAACTCTCTTGGAGCACCCTTTTTCTAATAAATTTATAAATTTTCTTATAATTTAACTTATAAAGGTTCCCTTGGAGATGGCCTTATATTTTATTCAATGTAACATCTAGAGGTATAATAGTCAACTTTTTCTGAAGCTCATGGAAATTACTTGCACTAGAATTAACCCTAGCTATTATGGGGCCCTAAATGAAGATAAAATTTGAGATTCTATATGTTATAAGAAAGACTGTTGACAATATTATTTTTCTTAAAAATATGAAAATATTGACTAAATCTTCATTGTCTAGATTTTCTAATCTAAATTTTCAATTAATTACATATATTGCCGTAAATATATTCTTTATTTTATAAAAAATATTTCGACCAAAAAATAATAAGAACAATAAATATTATTGTGAGAATTGATCATAAACAACTGTATTTAGGATAACAATCAATCTAAACTACACGATATATATATATATATATATATCAATTCAGTTATACGTACAATGCAATGACAATTTTAGTGTTAGAATAATAAATTGTCCATTATTTTTTTGCTAAAAATAGAGTGAAATGTAAAAACACCCCTTGTGTTTTGTTTAACTAACAAAAACCCTCATGGGTTCTTTTTTATTAGCAAAAAAATACCTCCCAAGCCGAAATGACATTATACCCCCACCAAAAGATACAAAAACATCCTTCTTAACCTAAAAATCAATAACCCCTATTAACTTAAAAATTAACAGTAACCCCTTTGTTCACTTAAATAATTAACAAAAACCTCAATATTATATATTATAGGGAAGAAGGTAAGTCACTCAATATTATATATTATAGGGAATATGTCTATTATCATTTCACTGATGATAAATTGCATATTATATATATAATATGGAATAACTTGCAAACAAACTCTTTATATATATATATATATATATATATATATATATTATTGCATTCTTGGTGCCACAACTATAGCTCACTGGTGTTTCTACACCGTATCTTTTTTGGCTGGCATATTTGGTGCCACAATTTCAACATCAGTGGCAATTTTGGTGCCAGCTGGGGCCCAAATCTAAAATTGGTCCGAAATTCCCCTTGTGCGAGCCAATTTTCATGTCATGTGGCCCGCACGTGAGGATTTCAGGCCAAATTTGGAATTGGGCCTCAATTGGCACCAAAATTGCCAGTTAAAGTTGTGGCACCAAAATTGTCACGATGTTGAAGTTGTGGCACAAAATATGGCAGCTCGAAAAGATACGGGGTAGAAACGCTAACGAGCTATAGTTGTGGCACAAAAAATGCAATAATCCCATATATATATATATACACGAGGATTATTGTTTGTTATATAAAATACTGGGATTGTTTTTCCTTTTTAGTACTAGCGCGTGATGGTGTCTATGTATTTTGATTATCAGAAAAAAATAAAAATAGAAATCTATGTATTTTCATTGAGAATGTTGAAGTTTTCTCAAAGCCAGTCTATGATCTTAAGGCGTAGTGTAATTATTCAAACATGAAAGACGTTCTTGTAAAATTCAAACTTTTATGGGGTTTTTGTATAAATATTTACCCTACATTTTATTGTCAATGTTACTTTATACCCGATGATTAAAATCAATAGAAAATAGGGCTTTTCTAAGGTTGGTTCTCGTTTGTAGTTTTTTGGCATCAGGTCTGACTTAAAATTGTGACTGGACATAATTTTACCTGCTACTTGAACTAAAAGATTAACAAAAAAGTTATGTTTGAGACTAAAAAACCCATGTGTTATAAACTTAAAATAATAAAAAGGAATGGGAAAAAAGAAGAAATATGTGGTCGTGACCGATCACAACTAGGAGGAGTTATATATTGAGGTATTGAAAATGCTTTCATGAGCAAACAACTATTATTGATAATTTAGAAATATTTCTTTTACTACTATTATTGATACATTAATAAACAATACTAGATTTAATTCCTACCCGTGGAGGGTAGAAGAAACTGCGCTGGTCTGGGGCGGGCGGGCTGGTGGGTGGGGTGAGGGAGAAGAGGGTTAATTTTGAAAATAGATTTAGTCATATATTCAATTCCAATTATTAAATAATTTATTCTATCGATCAAGTCCAATTTAATATCAATTGCTGAATTGAGTCATAAGACTTCTACAATAATTAATAAATCAATTAAATCCGGACAACATGAATCTTTTAGTTGTAAAACAATTTGAATTTATGAGATATATATATATTAGAAGGAAATACTAAATCCATATATTATTATTTGTAAACCTAATTTTCACTTTATGATAATAAAAACAAAGTACTCTGATCATTATAAATTAAAAGTTGATTAATATGTACAAGTATGATTAATATATATTAGGGGTGGGCTGGGGAAGATTAGGTCGTAGGGATGAAGGATGATTTGAGGTTATTTTAATTGAAGGGTGTATGATCTAGTAATTTTAGTCTTTTAACATTTCCAAAGACTGAAAATATATAAAGTACAACAACATAACATATTGTCATTCAAAATATTAAATGACTAAGATCAAAAAATGACTTTGATCCAATGATAATTAAAGGAGGATCTAATGGATTTTCAGCACAAGAGGTACTAACCTTAGAAAAACCCTAGACAATAATACAGGAGTATTAAACACTGGAAAAAATATTTTCTCAAGGCAAATAAGAAAGTTGAAATTATCACTACTCAATACTAAATTTCAGGCCAAAATGTCAACAATCAAGTTGCATATATTATTTGTAAGAGACCGAATCAATATCTCGACATGCCAAATTAAGATTTCAATATATAAAATTGCAACAAAATAATGTAACCAAAACTATATGAGAGTGTAATTTAGAAACTAGTGTAAAATTATACAAACACCCTAACTTTTACTGTGATTCAAAAGTGATGCATGCATTAATGTAGTTATTGTACATACAAAGTACATCATTATTATTATTATGATTCATGTTACTTTCTAATCGAGTGAAGTTTTTTTTCTTTTTTTAAAAAAAAAAAAAAAAAAAAAAAAGCGCCCAGTTTTTATAAGGCTCTCAATGATCATGTTATAACCACATGGTGATGACACTTAAGTAGCAAAACTTAGCTGGGATTTTAGATGAAATATGCGCAAACTGTGAAGGGAAAATTATTCGGGGTGAAAACTTCTACAATGCAAAATTTTATTCCAAATCTAAGTCGATTAAGTACATTTAAATTATTCACAAACAAATATAATATCTTAGTGAAATGGAGTATATTTTTATGTTTCTCAAAAGTCAAAACAAAAAATAAAATTGAGTTTAATTTCATGAGAATGAGCTATGTATCATAAATCAATACATTATAGAAGTATATTTGAAGGGTGAGTTTTGACTCCAACTAGTTGTTTTGATCAAAATCCTATTTTTCTAGACTTTTGATATTTTTTTAATCCTACAAAATTCTATGAGTAGTGCTAGCCGCACAACCCACAACCGGCTATTCACATATACAGCCGGTTGTGGCTTTTTTTTTTAATCTTTTTTTCATTCATATATTTTAATGTATATGAAAAAAATTTAATTATATGACACATAAATAATTATCAAGAAAATATAAACCCTGTTTGTAAATATTAAAACCCTAAACCTTAAAATTTTAAACCCTAAACCTGTTAAACAAGTAGTAGGTAGTACAATTAACTTCAAAAACCTATAATATGGGTTGTACAAAGGGCGGTCAAATTTGGGTTGTGATATAATCATTTTCCAAATTCTATTAATGGTGATTTTTTAAAATCAGTTTTCTATCTTACTTAAATCCTGCAAACAATTAAGGAATGTCAAAATTAAATTATTATGTCAAATAACTAATACTAATACTAATGTAATGAAATTTATTATATACATTATACATATATACTCACATAATTTAAGGGTAAATTACAAAATTCTTTCTAAATTCACTCTTCCAAAATGTTGTATTATATATTTTATATATACTCGCATAATTTTAGGAGAAAATTACAAAATCCTTTCCAAATCACTCTTCTGAATTGCCGACGTATTATTGCATTCAAAAGTCAACATATGATGCCTCAATAATATTGTCCTTTAATAAGGTCCCAATTTTTTTTTTATTGTAATAGGTAAATGAGGTTATCGAAAAAAGGATTTAAGATAAAGAAAACCAAAATAATTCAAATTTTACCAAATTTTTGGCAATGGATTTGCCAATACTAAAAATCAAGTAATTTGTTTTAATTATCTTAATATCTGTGATTAGTTAACCATCTAAAATGCATTCATCCTATATATAATTTTAGTTAGCATGGCAATAAAATACTCAGAGGGTGTATATTGCATTAGTTAATTAAGCTAATTGACAAAATATTACTGCGTGATAAAAATGTTTATAATATATTTCCTTCCATAACTTTGGCTTATAATAAATACAAACAAGGATGGGGGGGGGGGGTGGGGGGGGGGGGGGGTGGGGGGGGGGGGGGGTGGGGGGGGGGGGGGGTGGGGGGGGGGGGGGGTGGGGGGGGGGGGGGGTGGGGGGGGGGGGGGGTGGGGGGGGGGGGGGGTGGGGGGGGGGGGGGGTGGGGGGGGGGGGGGGTGGGGGGGGGGGGGGGTGGGGGGGGGGGGGGGTGGGGGGGGGGGGGGGTGGGGGGGGGGGGGGGTGGGGGGGGGGGGGGGTGGGGGGGGGGGGGGGTGGGGGGGGGGGGGGGTGGGGGGGGGGGGGGGTGGGGGGGGGGGGGGGTGGGGGGGGGGGGGGGTGGGGGGGGGGGGGGGTGGGGGGGGGGGGGGGTGGGGGGGGGGGGGGGTGGGGGGGGGGGGGGGTGGGGGGGGGGGGGGGTGGGGGGGGGGGGGGGTGGGGGGGGGGGGGGGGGGGGGGGGGGGGGGGGGGGGGGGGGGGGGGGTGGGGGGGGGGGGGGGGGGGGGGGGGGGTGGGGGGGTGTTAATATTTGTTGGTTGATATTGGAGAAGGTTTTGAAGATGACAAAAAGGGTAAAATAGTCAAGAAGACTAATCTGGAAGTCATCAACTAAGAACTGAACAGCTTAGTGAAACCTATCTCATGGTCTAGAAGCTAAATGACCGAATCAGCCGAGTGGGATATCAGATGGGTAGTATCAGCCGAGTCAAGACAGATATGTTCGTTCTTGAATCAGCCGAGAAGCCATCAGCCGAGTGATCAGCAGAGTGATCATCAGCAGAGTACTTCCACCAGCAGAGTGAAGACGGTCAGTAAGCTTATCAACGGCTAAGAGCTAAGTGCATTAAATGCAACTGACATAAAGCAAACATCCGTACAACAGAGTGTACAGAGCAACAGTTGCAGAGAGCCGTTCCGCGTGTCAGGACCAGAACTCGAGGACTGTAGATTTCTGCCAACCTTCAACGGGCAGAAATTCAAAATCTGGGAGTATAAATAGAAGACATAACTGAAGATCTAGAGAGAGCTTGCACAACTCAAGATCATATCATAAGAGCAAGATCCATCAGTTGAGTCATCTGATCACAAGCCGAAGTCATTTGTTGACAAAGCTTTTCGTTGAAGAACAGAGAACTTAGTTGTCTGTCTGAGTGACTTTCAACTGTAAAAGAAAGAAGTGTATATCCATCTTTGTGAGTGATATAGCTTCTTAGTATGGGTTTTCTGAGTGATTACTTGTACTGAAAATAGCGTGAGGAGTGTAGATCCATCTAAGTGAGTGATCTAGCTTCGGAGTGTAGGATTTCTGTGTGATTTCTTACAGCGCACTTGTGGCTTTTCATTTGTTGATCAGCGCAAGCATTGTATACTTGATTACTTTGTGTTTTCTAGTATAACCCAAGATCTGTGTGACTTGGAAGAGTGGACTAAAGGATTTTCATCCATATAACCACTATAAAAATCCTGTGTGTTTGATTTAATGTTTGCTTCACTTTGCATATTTTTTAAAGAACTCAAACATACGATTTAAACAAAAGATTTTAAAAGGAGTTGTAAAAACTGGGGACAAAATCTTTTGAGTGAGAAAACTTAAAGAGGAACAGATTGGTTGAAAAACACTTGACAAATCCGCTGCCAACTAGTTTCTAAAGACTCTGATTTAACATCTGAAATCAGCTGAGTGAAAATCAGATGAGTTGTCAACTCTGCTGTTCAAAGCTTTGTGCGCGATCAGCTTAGTAGTCTTACAAATCTCGATCAGCTTAGTCTGCTGATTTGAAAAGTTAAAGAAAAAGTTTTAAAGTTTTCAGAGGTCTATTCACCCCCCCCTCTAGACCTCATTGACCACTTTTGGGACCAACAAGTGGTATCAGAGCAGATTGGTTCATCTGATCCTCTGCCTGATCAAACGAACTTGATCCAAGGTGTGTTTTTCAAATTTTTCAAAAAGAGAACATATTTTGAAAATCAAAACCTTTTGAAAAATGGATGCCATAAGCCATGTTCCTCACATTGGTCATATGGACTTTGAAAATTGGAAAATCAGAATGGAAATCTTCCTTGCTGCTTATAATGAAGATATGCACACGTGTATTACAAAAGGACCATTCAGATTCCAGAAGACTGTGAAGGTTGCTGGCCAACCAGATCAAATAGTTGACAAAGAGCTGGATGAGCTGACACCTAAAGAAAACAAGTTGGTAAATCTTGATAAAAAGGCGAAGTTCATCATGTTCAGAGCTGTAGACGAAGAAAGATTCCAGAAGATCAAGCATCTCAAAACTGCCAAAGAGATGTGGGATAAAGTCTGCGAGCTAAGCGAAGGAAACGACGCTATCAAAGAACATAAGCTCAGTGTGGCTCTTGAGGAGTTTGAAAATTTCAAAATGAAATCTGGTGAATCGATTGATCAGATGGATACCAGGTTTACCAAAGCTCTGAATGAAGTTCTAAGGTTTGGTAAAGAATTTTCGAACAAGGAGATCACAACGAAGGTTCTGAAGGCCTTGCCACCTAAATTCAACATGAAGGTGACAGCCATGGAAGAATCAAGGGATTTAGAGAAGATTTCTCTTTCCGAACTGTTCTCATCTCTCAAAGCTTATGAGTATCATATGCCAAGATTGGGATTAGAAGTGTCAACCAGTTCAGACCCTACTGCTGCTCTAATGGCATCAGACAAGTCAAGAAAATCAGCAGACAAGTCAAAACAGAAGACTGTGCTGAGTTCAGAAAAATATACTGCTGACGACGTTGCCCTGCTGCTGAAAGATTTTGAGAAGTTCTACAAGAAGAAAATGAAATCAAAATATAAAAATGCTACTTCATCTTCTTCTGATCTTTTTCAGGAAAACAGGGGCTCCTCCAAAGCAAAACTTAAAGACAGCGACGAAGAGGAGTTTGGACTCTTGATCAAAGACCATCCAACCTCATCATCTGAGAAGTTTGCTACAAAGGAGAAGAGTGCTAAAAAGGAGCGTAAGCTTAGTAAGAGCAAATCAAAGTTAGCTGATGCAGCAAAGCTAATAAACTCCTGCACATCTTATTCAGACCATCAGTCGTCTGATAAAGAATTTGAAGAAGTACCTGAGACAATTTGCCTAACTGCCATAGAATTTAATGATTCTGAAAATTGGGGTAACTTCTACTGATTAATGTAATGCACTATTTGAATCGATTGAATAAATGCTAAACTTCAAATTCAAATATTGTTTGTACATTTGCCAAGCTTAATGAAGAGATGACTCTGCTGAAAAGAGCAACTCAGATCACTGAAACTTCAGGTTGAAAAATCTCAAGAATCAGCTGACTACCAAAAAGCTTGAGCATGAGAATGAAACTCGAAAAGCTGAGTATGCAATGTGATTTGAATGTATAAATGAACTTAAAAGAAGTAATTGCATCATTCTCTAAAAAGAAATCAGAGACTTAAGAGAACAAGTCTACTGATGCTCAATAGGTTAGAAAACCTAGTAAGCTACCTAAGACTAATCAGACTAGTAAACTCATCAGCCGAGGCTGCTGATATGAGTAAAATTGAAAATATTGAGTCTGCTTAATCTATGGAGAGTTATTAGAAAACTCAGGTAAGAAATTGAGGCTAAAATGAACTATCTGGCAAAGAATTTGAATCACACTATGGTAACTGTTATTATAACATGCTTCATACTCATTCATATTATCATGCTGATCATATTCACTGTACTGACTGCCATCCTCATTTCAATATGCATGCTTATCACATATTTCATGCATCTTACCTTGCTTATGAGCTATGTTTTAATCATGACCATTATAACAAACAAGTGTGGAAAAACCAACAAGTGGTATCATCACAAGTGGTATTATCATGATAAAACATAAGTCACTAGATCATCACATGTTTGTACTAACCCTGCTGGACCCAGTAAATATGGGGTACCAAAAACAGTCATCTGTTTTGTAGGTGAAGCTCATGTGAGATGACAAAGATGAGTTGACTGCCTTGCAAATTTCATCAAGCTCAACAAGTGGTCTTACCAGCAAGCATGTACCAACAAGTGTTATCAAATCAGTGGTATCAAAAATTGGTATAATTCAAGTAGGTAGACTCTATATCTGGAGATTTCAAGGAACGCAAGAGGTTGAAAAGTTGAAGATTAACAAGTGGTTTCAGAGACCAAGTGGTATTTGAGACCAACAACTGATTACAACAAGTGGTATCACCAACTATTCAAGTGGTATCAGTCAACCATGTGACAAAGAAATTGGTTTGTTGATTTTGGATTCATAAGTTGAGGGGGAACTCATCAGAAGACTAACCCAGAACAGCTTACTGGAATTCAACGGCTGAGTGTCTTTGAAGAGAAACTCTCATCAGACTACTTGACCACGGATTCTTGAACTTAGGGGGAACGTGTACGACTAGCGGTACTCCTAAATAAAGATGAAGTTTTCAATAAGTCAAAATGAAGCTATCAGAAGACTGCTTCTCATCAGCTGACTGGAACTTAACAGCCAAGTAATTTTCAAGAATGTACTACACCAAGTGGTATCAGCAAGTGTTATCACATCGACAAGTGATATCAGCTGACTAATTTGATTTGCATCCATACAAGTAGTATCAGACTACAAGTAGCATCAGACTACAAGTGAAATCAAACCACAAATGGTATCAAGTAGTAAAAATTCTTGAAGTTAGGGGGAATTTTCTAGCTGGAGTGATAAACAGCAACGAAGACTACCTCCAACAGCCAAGTACTTACCTACCTGTCTTCAACATACTGAGTCTGCAATCTTCAGGGATTAAAGAAGAAAAAGGGGAAGATAAAGATGCAACTAAGTATTTGTGTTGATGACAAAAAGGGGGAAGATAAAGGATGCAACTAAGAACCCTTTAAACAGAAGATCAGAAAGGGAAAAAGAACCATCAAGTGATCAAGTGGTAATTTTTGAAAGTTGTATCAGACCAAAAGAATTTCAATTTCCATCTCAAAGAATTTCAATTTCCATCTCAAAGTATGAAGACTAAATCTGAAGACTTAGATTGGTTCTTAGTTGAAGGTTTTGTCATCATCAAAAAGGGGGAAATTGTTGGTTGATATTGGAGAAGGTTTTGAAGATGACAAAAAGGGTAAAATGGTCAAGAAGACTAATCTGGAAGTCATCAACTAAGAACTGAACAGCTTAGTGAAACCTATCTCATGGTCTAGAAGCTAAATGACCGAATCAGACGAGTGGGATATCAGATGGGTAGTATCAGCCGAGTCAAGACATATATGTTCGTTCTTGAATCAGCCGAGAAGCCATCAGCCGAGTGATCAGCAGAGTGATCATCAGCAGAGTACTTCCACCAGCAGAGTGAAGACGGTCAGTAAGCTTATCAACGGCTAAGAGCTAAGTGCATTAAATGCGACTGACATAAAGCAAACATCCGTACAGCAGAGTGTACAGAGCAACAGTTGCAGGGAGCCGTTCCGTGTGTCAGGACCAGAACTCGAGGACTGTAGATTTCTGCCAACCTTCAACGGGCAGAAATTCAAAATCTGGGAATATAAATAGAAGACATAACTGAAGATCTAGAGAGAGCTTGCACAATTCAAGAACATATCATAAGAGCGAGATCCATCAGTTGAGTCATCTGATCACAAGCCGAAGTCATTTGTTGACAAAGCTTTTCGTTGAAGAACAGAGAACTTAGTTGTCTGTCTGAGTGACTTTCAGCTGTAAAAGAGAGGAGTTTATATCCATCTTTGTGAGTGATATAGCTTCCTAGTATAGGCTTTCTGAGTGATTCCTGTACTGAAAATAGCGTGAGGAGTGTAGATCCGTCTAAGTGAGTGATCTAGCTTCGGAGTGTAGGATTTCTGTGTGATTTCTTACAGCGCACTTGTGGCTTTTCATTTGTTGATCAGCACAAGCATTGTATACTTGATTACTTTGTGTTTTCTAGTATAACCCAAGATCTGTGTGACTTGGAAGAGTGGACTAAAGGATTTTCATCCATATAACCACTATAAAAATCCTGTGTGTTTGATTTAATGTTTGCTTCACTTTGCATATTTTTTTTAAAGAACTCAAACATACGATTTAACCAAAAGATTTTAAAAGGAGTTGTAAAAACTGGGGATAAAATCTTTTGAGTAAGAAAACTTAAAGAGGAACAGCTTGGTGAAAAACACTTTGAATATCCGCTGCCAACCAGTTTCTAAAAACTCTGATTTAACATCTGAAATCAGCTGAGTGAAAATCAGATGAGTGGTCAACTCTGCTGTTCAAAGCTTTGTGCGCGATCAGCTTAGTAGTCTTACAAATCTCGATCAGCTTAGTCTGCTGATTTGGAAAGTTAGAGAAAAAGTTTTAAAGTTTTCAGAGGTCTATTCACCCCCCCCCCCCTCTAGACCTCATTGACCACTTTTGGGACCAACAATATTATCTCTATCTCTACTATTATAAAAGTATAAATATTTCTTAACTTTTTTGTGTGGATTAAAATACCCTTAATTAAGTTATAAAGTGACATTTAATTAAGTGATAAACATGTTAAAGTAATTAAAGAGATATAATTAGACATGAAGTGTTATTATATTTATCTCCTACATAATCTCCTAAAATTTATAAATTCTCTCTTACATCAATTTTTATAATTTTAATCTTAACGAACCATAAAAATAAGCACTATTACTATTTCAAATAGCTCCTTAAATTTAAACTATTATATTTTAGCATCAATATGTATTTAATTAATTTTTTTTAAAGATTATACAACATAAGTCATAAAAAATCTAAATAAAAAAATTAAAATGAAATTCTCTTAAATATCATTCTGTTATAAAAAAAAAATTAAAATTGAATCGCAGCTTACCTATGAATGAATAAAAATACGTATGACTTAGCTAAGTACGTAATTTTACTTTAACTAGAATAACAAAATATAAAGAATATTAAATAATATCAAAACATACATAACCTCGAATTTTCATGAGAAATGGGTGAGATCGGTGAAAAAAGGGTGAAATCGATGAATTTATGTGCAATCGATTTTTTATCCATGAAATCGTTGAAAACATGTGAAATCAATGAAAATTCAGGTGAAATTGGTGAACACTGGCAAAGTTGGTGAAAAAATGGTGAAACGGTGAAAAGAAGTGCCCATTAAATGACAAATACACTTGAAATCGATGAAAATTCGGGTGAAATTCGTGAAATAAGAATGAAATAGGTGAAACGATGACATCAATGAGAAACGGATGAAATCGATGAAAAAAAATTAATAAAGTCAGTGAAAAGGGGTCAAGTCAAAGAAAATATGTGAAATCAATGACAGTTCAAGTGAAATTAGTGAAAATAATATGTGAAATCAGTGAAAAAAATAGAGTAAACTCTCATGTGTTCTTTTTTATTAGCAAAAAAATCCCTCACAAGCTGAAATGACATTATACCCCTATTAAAGGATACAAAAACACCACTCTTAACCTAAAAATCAATAACCCCTATGTTCACTCAAACAATTAACAAAAACCTCCCTATGATTTATGAAGAATTTCAAATGAATTTTTTTGCTAACATTAAAAAGAACACAAGGGGATTTTTGTTAGTTAAAATAACATAATTTTTTTTCATTAATTAGACAAAGTACAAGGAGTGTTTTGCATTTAGTTCCTAAAAATAAAATATGATCGTCACATTCAAACAAATTATTTATTTATGCATTAATGTGGGTATATTTTCTAGTTTGTTACTAGTATTTGGTAATTGTTTATTATTTGTACTTGAAAAATTATTAAAATTATTTATGATGTAATAATGAATGATGAATGTATTAAAAAAAAAAAAAAAGGTCATCCAACCAAAGGAAAAAAACGTCGATCGTTCAAAGTTTTTGCTTTGTAGGGAAGCATCTATATATAAATATTAAGAGTTAATAGCAAATTACCTCCATTCTTAAAAGAAACATACCTTTGTGATTTTGTAAAAGAAACACAATGCTCGCCAATTTATCTTGGGTAAATTATTAGAATTCACCACATGAATTTGGCTAAGTCCACTCATATGACTTGGGCCTAACTCAATCTCAAAAGCTAGCTTGTAAGGTGAGCATTACACAAGACCTTATAAGGTGGACTTATTTATTGTTTTCAACCAATGTGGGACATTTAGTTTCCATAAATTGAAGGAAATATGTTGTCAATGTAGGATTAAATTGATCATTTTTCACAAGTCTCAATCACATTATAGATCGTGTGTTCAACAACTCTCCATGAGAAAGAAGGTAAGCCACTCAAACTTATTATAGGGAATATGTCTATTATCATTTCACTGATAATAAATTACATATTATACATATCATATGGAATAACTTGCAAACAAACTCTTTATATATATATGTATACACGAGGTTTATTGTTTGTTATATAAAATACTGGGATTGTTTTTCCTTTTTAGTACTAGCGCGTGATGTATGTATCTTGATTATCAGAAAAAAAAAAAAAAAAAAAATCTATGTATTTTCATTGAGAATGTTGAAGTTTTCTCAAAGCTAGTCTATGATCTTAAGGCGTAGTGTAATTATTCAAACATGAAAGACGTTCTTGTAAAATTCAAACTTTTATGGGGTTTTTGTATAAATATTTACCCTACATTTTATTGTCAATGTTACTTTATACCCGATGATTAAAATCAATAGAAAATAGGGCTTTTCTAAGGTTGGTTCTCGTTTGTAGTTTTTTGGCATCAGGTCTGACTTAAAATTGTGACTGGACATAATTTTATCTGCTACTTGAAATAAAAGATTAACAAAAAATTATGTTCGAGACTTAAATACCCATGTGTTATAAACTTACAATAATAAAACGAAATGGGAAAAATTTAAGAAATATGTTGTCGTGACCGATCACCACTAGGAGGAGTTATATATTGAGGTATTGAAAATGCTTTCATGAGCAAACAACTATTATTGATAATTTAGAAATATCTCTTTTACTACTATTATTGATACATTAATAAACAATACTAGATTTAATTCCTACCCGTGGAGGGTAGAAGAAACTGCGCTGGTCTGGGGCGGGCGGGCGGGCTGGTGGGTGGGGTGAGGGAGAAGAGGGTTAATTTTGAAAATAGATTTAGTCATATATTCAATTCCAATTATTAAATAATTTATTCTATCGATCAAGTCCAATTTAATATCAATTGCTGAATTGAGTCATAAGACTTCTACAATAATTAATAAATCAATTAAATCCGGACAACATGAATCTTTTAGTTGTAAAACAATTTGAATTTATGAGATATATATATATTCGAAGGAAATACTAAATCCATATATTATTATTTGTAAACCTAATTTTCACTTTATGATAATAAAAACAAAGTACTCTGATCATTATAAATTAAAAGTTGATTAATATGTTCAAGTATGATTAATATATATTAGGGGTGGGCTGGGGAAGATTAGGTCGTAGGGATGAAGGATGATTTGAGGTTATTTTAATTGAAGGGTGTATGATCTAGTAATTTTAGTCTTTTAACATTTCCAAAGACTGAAAATATATAAAGTACAACAACATAACATATTGTCATTCAAAATATTAAATGACTAAGATAAAAAAATGACTTTGATCCAATGATAATTAAAGGAGAATCTAATGGATTTTCAGCACAAGAGGTACTAACCTTAGAAAAACCCTAGACAATAATACAGGAGTATTAAACACTGGAAAATATATTTTCTCAAGGCAAATAAGAAAGTTGAAATTATCACTACTCAATACTAAATTTCAGACCAAAATGTCAACAATCAAGTTGCATATATTATTTGTAAGAGACCGAATCAATATCTCGACATGCCAAATTAAGATTTCAATATATAAAATTGCAACAAAATAATGTAACCAAAACTATATGAGAGTGTAATTTAGAAACTAGTGTAAAATTATACAAACACCCTAACTTTTACTGTGATTCAAAAGTGATGCATGCATTAATGTAGTTATTGTACATACAAAGTACATCATTATTATTATTATGATTCATGTTACTTTCTAATCGAGTGAAGTTTTTTTTCTTTTAAAAAAAAAAAAAAAAAAAAAAAAAAGCGCCCAGTTTTTATAAGGCTCTCAATGATCATGTTATAACCACATGGTGATGACACTTAAGTAGCAAAACTTAGCTGGGATTTTAGATGAAATATGCGCAAACTGTGAAGGGAAAATTATTCGGGGTGAAAACTTCTACAATGCAAAATTTTATTCCAAATCTAAGTCGATTAAGTACATTTAAATTATTCACAAACAAATATAATATCTTAGTGAAATGGAGTATATTTTTATGTTTCTCAAAAGTCAAAACAAAAAATAAAATTGAGTTTAATTTCATGAGAATGAGCTATGTATCATAAATCAATACATTATAGAAGTATATTTGAAGGGTGAGTTTTGACTCCAACTGGTTGTTTTGATCAAAATCCTATTTTTCTAGACTTTTGATATTTTTTTAATCCTACAAAATTCTATGAGTAGTGCTAGCCGCACAACCCACAACCGGCTATTCACATATACAGCCGGTTGTGGCATTTTTTTTTAATCTTTTTTTCATTCATATATTTTAATGTATATGAAAAAAATTTAATTATATGACACATAAATAATTATCAAGAAAATATAAACCCTGTTTGTAAATATTAAAACCCTAAACCTGTTAAACAAGTAGTAGGTAGTACAATTAACTTCAAAAACCTATAATATGGGTTGTACAAAGGGCGGTCAAATTTGGGTTGTGATATAATCATTTTCCAAATTCTATTAATGGTGATTTTTTAAAATCAGTTTTCTATCTTACTTAAATCCTGCAAACAATTAAGGAATGTCAAAATTAAATTATTATGTCAAATAACTAATACTAATACTAATGTAATGAAATTTATTATATACATTATACATATATACTCACATAATTTAAGGGTAAATTACAAAATTCTTTCTAAATTCACTCTTCCAAAATGTTGTATTATATATTTTATATATACTCGCATAATTTTAGGAGAAAATTACAAAATCCTTTCCAAATCACTCTTCTGAATTGCCGACGTATTATTGCATTCAAAAGTCAACATATGATGCCTCAATAATATTGTCCTTTAATAAGGTCCCAATTTTTTTTTTATTGTAATAGGTAAATGAGGTTATCGAAAAAAGGATTTAAGATAAAGAAAACCAAAATAATTCAAATTTTACCAAATTTTTGGCAATGGATTTGCCAATACTAAAAATCAAGTAATTTGTTTTAATTATCTTAATATCTGTGATTAGTTAACCATCTAAAATGCATTCATCCTATATATAATTTTAGTTAGCATGGCAATAAAATACTCAGAGGGTGTATATTGCATTAGTTAATTAAGCTAATTGACAAAATATTACTGCGTGATAAAAATGTTATAATATATTTCCTTCCATAACTTTGGCTTATAATAAATACAAACAAGGAATTTCTTTTAGCATTTTATATGTAATTCTTAAGTATGAGTACACCCTTTAATTTCTCAACAAGAAATTTGAATGGAGTTTGCTAAGTTTTGAGAATGTTATTGTAACATTTAATTTCTCATCATACGACATATTATAAAGTTATGCACACGAACAGCTTTTATTCAACCACTTTTTAGTATTAATAATATCAGAGTTCTCTAAAGTACACGCTTTTGTATCATTCTATTTTTTCCATTCTACAAGTTTTTTTTTTTTTTTTTGATACATTTATGTTCTTTTTTTTCTTCTTCATATTTACTTTTAAATATATGCAAACTTTTTTATTTGTATGTTCAATGTTTTTCTTATATTTTCATTTTGAATTTTTTGATTTATAGGTATGGTTTTATTTTTCTATTCTTCAATGTATAATATGACAATGTATACAGTATACATATACAGCAAGAAAGAGAAAGAGAGAAAAGACCTCAAGTTAACATTTTGTAGATAGCGTGTTAATTTTTCCAACAAATCATTTTTAAATGACAGTCATTTGATTTGATTTTTTTTCTTTAAGTGGGGTGCGTCAAACCCGTGCAATAGTGCAATGTATGGACGATTCGTGAAAGCCCAAACAACAAACTGCCTTGATGCGCCTTCCCCCAAAAAAAATTAATGTAATGTCATATGAGCTAATGATCCACATATTAGATATTAAATTGATAAGAACATTTAGGTTTTGTTCATTTTCTCATATAGGAGCATTATTTTGTGCGTAACTTGATGAAATTTTATACATGCTTAATTTATAACTTTTTAGTTTATGAAAATCTAGATGTTACAATATTGATTTCTTTTATTTTCTCTAGCTATATCTTTTTAGTACCCAAAAAATTTGAGTGACTTACTTAGAATAAGAACTTAGATGCTAATTTAATTATAATGTGTCCTAGCATTAATTATTCATTTATATATTTGATTTTCTATGGTCTATGATTTTCTTTTTCATTCTTTTTTCAATACCTATTCCTAGTGGACGTAATTAGTATTGACATTGGTGGATTAATAGTTAATGAAAAATCATGAATTAATAATAATCTTTTTATAATTTAAGTTCCGTGCATAGCACGGGTCCTATGCTATTTCTAGCTATATATTACTTTGTAGTGTTCAACACGAGTTTGGTATCCTCTAATTTCACCTAAATAAGGCTATCCTGAAATAAGACCTATGTACTCCTAATTCCAGGCACCATATATTTTTAGGTTCTATGTGTGCAATTTGCCAAAATAGTATTATAGATACAAAAATTCAACGTTGCGTAAGTCATGGAAAGGCTCTCACACACACATGTGCTCACATTATTGTACATTTTTTTAAGATAAGACAATGAAACCTTTCATTGTTTACCTCATAATTAACACTGCTGAAATAAATACATTAATTCATCTAGCACTTATTCAACTCTATATTTAAATAATTACTAGATTACATGAATCGATATCTCACACTAATAAAATATCTAAGTCCAAATAACAACGGTAACAACATTGATGTTAATTTCATAACTTGTGGCGTGATTTACAACTCATCTTTGGCTTACTTTGTAGTGTTCTCATTATATAGACACATATTTACCTCATAAAATGGCGGCTTAAAATGGACCACGTTTAAAAGATGGTTTTAATTCGACTTAAGGTGAGTTTGACCGAGCAGTTGAAGTACTTCTAGATCTCTATTGTGATTACGATTTTTAAGGTATTTTTCCCTAATTAATTATAAAAATTATTTTTGGTCAATCGTAATTTTCATAATGTTTGGCCCCTATTGTCATAATCACTTTTGGGATCTCCAGAAGCTAAAAATCAACTTATTTTAGAAGTTCATAAAGTGTTACTTTTGCGAAGTTATTATACAAAAGTAATTATCCTATAATTAATTTTTATTATAATCAATTATTGCCAAAATTCATATTAGTAAAATTAATTCTCCCATAATTATTTTTCGAACCTTTAGGCCAAACTCACCCTTAATTCAACCTAGTATAATTTCAATTTTCTTTTATATATTTTAATTAAATAAATACATATCAATTTTTAGATTTACCAAGGCAATATGATTGCATCATTTAATTATTAAATAATATAACTTAAGCAAGGATGATATATATCGATGAACTTAGATAATACACAGGGAGGGATCCAGGATTATAGAGTCAGGGGGGTTGGGGGGGGGGGGGGGGGGTGGTTGAATTTACACATCGCTAAAATTAATTAACAACGATATTCAATATAATTTATTTGCATAAATAGATTATCAACGAGAACTCTATTGAATTCAAATGCTAAAGTAATTTAATGAAAAAACTATGTAAACTGTATATGATGCTCTTCATATCATAAAAATTCTTAGCATTTTTATTCTAAAAAAAGTGAATAATTAAAAAATTCACAAGGTAGTAATTTTTCATCTCGTGTCTAAGCCTATTTATCATCAACTTTATTGTTGATAATGACTGTTTTTGTTATGGTGGAAACAGAAAAAACTAATATCGAACGAATCAAACAATCTATTAAAAGTTACATCATAGACTTTCTAGTACTCTTCAATGGTAAACTTATCACAAAAAACTATTGATAGTCATGTCTTCTAAATTAAGTCTAAACGGATGTTTTCATTCATTTAAGTAGGTGTAATAGACAATTTAACATGGAAAGATACTTGCATTTTTATTAGAATTATTTCAGACCCATAGGATTAGGGGTGGGATCGGGACGGAATTTCGGGATTTCGGGTAATTCGGGACGGGATTTTTGGGATTCGGGTTTTGATTTTTACTACCCGAATTCCATTTGAATTGACTTGGTCCCGATATCTCGGTTTCCCGATAAATATCGGGTTTTCGGGATCGGGATTCGGGTTTCCCGAAAATAATAATTTAAAACTCCTATATGATAGAAATATCACACTTTTCTTTATTTTGCTCCTTCATAGCATTATATTTTTCTTTATGGTCATGAATTGTTAATTTCAAGACCATGGGGTAGGTGATGGGGCTTGAGTTTGGGAGTAAGAGATTGATTGAAAGGGGTAATTTATTTTGTATGATAAGAAATTCGGGATTCGGTTTTCCCAATCGGGTGTGAAATATTTCCCGAATACCGTCCCGATTTAGTTCGTCGGGTTTTCGGGTTTCCCGAAACCCGAAAATCAATCATACTTCCCGTCCCAAACTACAAAATCCCGACCGGGACGGGACGGGTTCCCAAAACCCGATACCGAATGCCCACCCCTACATAGGATATAAGAAAAGAAATTTCTAAAACTTTGAATTAGATGAGCGGTTGATTAATGTAAAATAATAATATTAATTTCTTCTAAGCCATTGATCCTATTCCGAACAACAAATGCTCATTTTTCTACTTATTATTCGGCCCGACTATATATACTCGACCTTATCCTTTGAATCTATGACCGTCTCATTAAATTTTAAACTAACATATAGAAATCTAGTAGAAGTATTTTATTTATTTATCTTATCTGCAGAAGTTGAATTGAGAATTTCTAGGTGAAAGTTAAGAATCAACTAAAATAACTGCCAGGAGTTTTCTACCAAAAGCTATCTGTATTTGTATAGTTGTATGTGTACATAACAATAAACATTACTCAAGATAACAGTTGCTATTAATAATGGCATGCATGTTGAGAAGCACAAGATGGGACCCATATGTAAATTGACCCCGCATCTCGGACGGCGTTTATGCAATGCAAGGTTGGCACCCCAATGCACCTCGCAACCGACAATCGACCCCTAACACCCAAAGATTCAAAATGATTTCCTTTTTTATCTATAGTTGATGAGTACAAGTTTAGAAATTTCTATTCCTAGGTGTTATAACTTATAATGGTAAATTAGTAGGGAAAAGAAAAAGGAAAGCTACGATTTTCTCTTCAAAAAAATAGGTCTAGAAGATTATTCAACTTTTATTATCACTAATAATTAATGGGACTATTGCATTTTTTGTGCCACAACTATAGGTCACTGGCGTTTCTACTCCGTAAATTTTCGAGCTGGCACATATGGTGCCACAACTTCAACATCAATGGCAATTTTGGTGCCAATTGAGACCCAATTTTAAAATTGGCCTGAAATTCCCTCATGTGCGGGCCATATGACATGAAAAATGGGATTTTGACCATTTAACGTCTTTTTCATAAAAAAATACCAAAATTCAAAATCCTAACTTTTCCTATAAAATTCACCAAACATTCCCTTAATTAAATTGTTACCCGCCTTCTTCTTCTTCCCCAAATAAAAACATTCAAGTAGCTAGGTATAAAAAATTAAAGAAAAAAGCGTTGAATGGACAAAATCCCCAGTTTTCATGTCACATGACCCGCAAATGGGGGAATTTATGGTCAATTTTCAAATTGGGCCTCAATTGGCACCAAAATTGCCACTGATGTTGAAGTTGTGGTACCAAAAATGCCAGCCCGAAAAGTTAAGGGTTAGAAACGCCAATTTCAAATTGGGCCTCAATTGGCACCAAAATTGCCACTGATGTTGAAGTTGTTGTACCAAAAATGCAATGATCCCCATAATTAATTAAGTGGAGAGATTAATTCATCTGCATATGACGTATTATGTCATGTTGATAATATAGAATTTTAGATTAGATCATAGACTATTAAGTCTCCACAAATTTAAGTGTGTGGCCTATATTGGTGTGTGGTATATAAAATCACATTTTGACATTTCAATCTTGTCTTTTTAATTTATCAAAAATATTATATTGATTTGATCGTTAGAGAGTTTGAATTAAATTCGATCACAACTTCTCTAACAATTTATTGTATATTGACTAAGGATGAGTTCGTCCTATAGGTTCGAGAAGCAATTATAGGAGAATTAATTTTACTAAATGGATTTTGACAGTAATTGATTATAATAAAATTAATTAAAGAAAAATTGCTTTTATATAATAGCTTTTGCAAAAGTAATATTTTAGGAGCTTCTAAAAATAAGTTAATTTTTAACTTCTGGAGATTCCAAAAGTGATTATACCATTGTGGGCAAAACACCATGAAAATTACGATTAACAAAAAATAATTTTTATAATTGGGGTCAAACACTTTAAAAATCACAATAGAGATCTAGAAATGCTCCCACTGCTGGGCCAAACTCACCCTAGGTCCAATAGCCAAAGTTTTATAAACTCTTATTCAAATCTTACTTGATATTTTCCAATTTGTAATATTTTAAATTAAAACACTTATCAAATTAAACACTAACATTCATCGTATGTAACACTAAAATGTAAAGGATAATCTATTCGAATATATTTAATGCACATATACACATAACACGCAATCATCATCGAAAAGTTTCTATTTTTGAATCAAGGGAAACGAAAACAAGATATAATTCCGAAACTATTTGTTTGCCAATGAGTCTCTTATTTTTTTTAATTTAAAAAATTACAATTTTTTCTTAGTGTTTCAGAAAAAATTTCAATATTTTGGGTGGGGGGGGGGGGGGGTGGGGGGGGGGGGGGGTGGGGGGGGGGGGGGGTGGGGGGGGGGGGGGGTGGGGGGGGGGGGGGGTGGGGGGGGGGGGGGGTGGGGGGGGGGGGGGGTGGGGGGGGGGGGGGGTGGGGGGGGGGGGGGGTGGGGGGGGGGGGGGGTGGGGGGGGGGGGGGGTGGGGGGGGGGGGGGGTGGGGGGGGGGGGGGGTGGGGGGGGGGGGGGGTGGGGGGGGGGGGGGGTGGGGGGGGGGGGGGGTGGGGGGGGGGGGGGGTGGGGGGGGGGGGGGGTGGGGGGGGGGGGGGGTGGGGGGGGGGGGGGGTGGGGGGGGGGGGGGGTGGGGGGGGGGGGGGGTGGGGGGGGGGGGGGGTGGGGGGGGGGGGGGGTGGGGGGGGGGGGGGGTGGGGGGGGGGGGGGGGGGGGGGGGGGGGGGGGGGGGGGGGGGGGGGGGGGGGGGGGGGGGGGGGGGGGGGGGGGGGGGGGGGGGGGGGGGGGGGGTTTTGTGTGGAAACAATGGGCGGCAATGACAAGGCTATTAGTCTTGAAGGAATCAGAAATGAGACTGTTGATCTGGTATGTAAATATTTTAATTTCTGTTTATTTGATATGAATCTTCAATTTTAGTGAATTTGCTTGTGAAATTAGGATCTGAATTGAGTTTTCTTAGTATTTTTACTTTTTTTTTTGGAATTGTTGCTGGATAGATATATTGAAAAATTGTTCGTTTTCTGTTAAATTATTGTCCACGTGATGAGAATGAGATGTTTCGCTTCCGGCTCTGTTTTGTTTTTTTCTGGTATAAAATTGTGAAAAAACTAACAAACTCTAAAAAGTTGTTTCTGAGCTTCATGATTTCATTACTTCTATCCTTTTGTTTTTGTTAATCTGTGTTTACTTATTTTATTATTTTTGTCGACAAAATTCTCTGTTTACTTATTTTATCTTACCATTTGAGAGTACATTTGAGAGTATAATCAAATATTTATTTAAAAAAAAAAAGGTTCTGAAAAGGATTTTTTTCGAATCGTCTGTATCCATATAAATTGCAAAAAGATGAGTACTAGCTAGAAATAATATTTATCTTTATGTCCCTAGAAAATACACTTGTAAATTTGCTTTCAGATGGTGCTGTTTGACAATTTAGTCAATATCAGGCTAACGGAAAGGGAAAATATTATAATAATAACTACTAATATCTTTAACTGAGTAGTGGTCAATGAGACGTTTATGATAATTGAATCGAATCTGGCACTTTTGTTGAAATAGTTAATTGACTTAATTTACGCCTGTTTGCATGCTAATTTACGGAAAGTAGAGAATAAAATTAATGTATTAATTGCAACAGGCAAAGATGGTGGGTATAATTTACACATTAGGAAATATTGTATATAATTACAAGTTGTAATTTCAGATTCACTTCAACTTCTTGTTGATACTGTGTCCAAAAAGTTATATGCTCCATTCGAAATGAAATAAAGTACTACTATGTGTTTATTTACTTTATGATTTTTCTAATATTTTAAAAAAAAATCGAATAATTATAAAAAATATTTAATTTATACGTTGAGAAATTAGTAAAATGTATTTAAGTTTTTGTACATAGTACTGTTGTACTGGTACCTAATTTACTTTTAGCCGTAATCTACAGAATATTTTTGAACTTACGGTTATAATTACCTTTAGGGGTAATTAGTTAAGGTACTTTTTTCCGTGGTACTTTACTGCTTACCCCTCTTGTTTCGAAGTTTGCGTTTTTGGGAATTCCAATTTCGACGATTCGCAGTACCTTTCATTTCATGTGACGGCTTCTGACCTTTAAATAGGAGTAATATTGACACAATTTATGACATAATTACCCCTTAACTTACTCTTAATTTCACTATTGTACCAATAGGAGTTTAAACTTTTTCAAACGTTGCCATTTTTGGCGCGTGAGTTGTACGCCAAAGTCATACCCCGTAAATCTTGCTGGATTTTAAGTCAGGGTGATTGTTTAGGGGACCAAACGCCATTTTTTGCGGATTTGAGGAAGTTGATGTAGGCCCCACTCACGTTATTTTGTTGGAAAGTCGACTTTTAATCGTCTATTATAAAGGGCCCATATTACTGCTTGTACAGTTGTACCTTTCATGTGATTTGAACGAAACAGTTAAGCTTGTGTGTGCACATATGTACGTATCTCGTGAGTGTATACGATGCATATACACCCGAAATAATTTAGTTATTAAGATATCCAAAATATAGTCTCACCTTATATTATATTATAGTATATTACTAACCAAACTTTCCTAGGCCGGCCACAAGTAAGGTTGAGCAAATATGGAATGAAGTTGGATTTGAGTTGATATTTTATCATTATTATTCTCGAGTAAAAAATGTTTTAACAAAAGTCGCATGTCAATTTTAGCATGGTATCTTTGACTTTAGTTACCTAATCATTGAGTAAAGATTCAGGAGAAATTTATAATGTTTTGTCAGTCAACTCTTTCTTTTGTTGAAGTTTGACTCGGAATATTTTAGCTTACAAATTGGAATTTCCTATTGTGCCGTTTGTTGAAATTTCTTAATCTACAGAGTCAAAGACATAAACTCTTAATTTGATATTGATTCTTGAAGATGGCATAAACACTTCCGGTGGCATAAATAATAAGTATAGTATTTCAATGACATAGCAATAATGCAAATAAAACGTAGATGTACTAAGATACAGAACATAATTAGAAAGGTACTGAAAATGAAAGTTTGGAGCTATTGATGATATTCATGCCCTCAATAGAAAAAGAAAATATAAAATAAAATCTGACGTTAATCGAAAACATTTAACTTCGTTTGTATTTAATATATGAAGACAAACTATATTGTCAAACTAACTCACAGGTTGGGGTTGTAGTTTCAAGTTTCAACCCTTTTGATAAGGCATGATTTTTTAGTTTTTAGTTGTATTTGAAGCATTCAGCTTAAAAATGTATTGTTCCAGTTGGACATGTATTAAGGTCCTAGTGCGAGGAAACAATTTACCAAAATCTTACATTCTATAACAATATCTGAGGTTCTGTTCATATTCGTTCATGTGTTGTACTTTAATCATATGATCAGTACATAATTAACTCGTTTCCCTCCCTCAAATAACAGGAGAAGGTTCCAATTGAGGAAGTCTTTGAGCAGTTGAAATGTAGTCGAGAGGGGTTGAGTTCCGATGAAGGAACCAGCAGGATCGAAATTTTCGGACTCAACAAATTGGAAGAGAAAAAGGTCCTTTCTTTTTACAATGAATTTTGAAGCATAGTTCTACAAATATTTAAAGTGCAATGAAAGTTAATATATATAATTGTCTTGGTAATGCAGGAAAGCAAGTTCCTCAAGTTCCTCGGTTTTATGTGGAATCCACTCTCATGGGTCATGGAAGCTGCAGCTATCATGGCAATTGCCTTGGCTAACGGAGGAGGACAGCCCCCAGATTGGCAAGACTTTGTCGGCATTATTTGCTTGCTTGTTATCAACTCTACCATTAGTTTCATCGAAGAAAACAATGCTGGTAATGCAGCCGCGGCCCTTATGGCTGGTCTTGCTCCTAAAACAAAGGTATACGAAGTGACAGAACTACCCCTCTTGTATGTGGCACTTTATCCCCTATGTTATGATAAATGAGGCACTTTACCAAATGTGGCATTTTGCCCCCCCTGAATGTTGCACTTTATTACAAAAACACTCTTCATGCCCACTCTCAATTTCGGCGAGTGAGTTATACTCTCCGGTTGAAGGAGTTAAATTGCTCCTTTAAAGTTTTTTGAGGGGGTAAAATGCTCTTTTTCAAATCATAAGGGGGTAAATGTACATTATGGATATTGCAGGGGTTAAATTGCTATTAGCGCGTTCTTTTTTCAACGGGAAGCTGATAATTGTTTAATGATTTCTTCAAATAGGTCCTTAGAGATGGTAGATGGAGTGAGCAAGAAGCTTGCATTTTGGTTCCAGGAGATATCGTAAGCATAAAACTAGGTGACATCGTACCTGCTGATGCTCGTCTTCTAGAAGGTGATCCTTTAAAAATCGATCAATCTGCATTGACCGGAGAATCCCTTCCTGTGACAAAGCACCCATACGACGAAGTTTTTTCTGGTTCAACGTGCAAACAAGGTGAAATCGAAGCAGTAGTCATTGCCACTGGTGTCCACACTTTCTTTGGAAAGGCAGCACATCTAGTTGATAGCACTAACCAAGTTGGACACTTCCAGAAAGTTCTCACTGCGATTGGAAACTTCTGTATTTGCTCCATTGCAGTTGGTATGTTGGCTGAGATTATCGTCATGTACCCGATTCAGCGCAGGGCATATAGGAAGGGTATTGATAATCTCCTTGTTCTCTTGATCGGAGGAATTCCCATTGCCATGCCTACTGTGTTGTCGGTTACTATGGCTATTGGGTCCCACAGGCTATCGCAACAAGGTGCCATTACCAAGAGAATGACTGCTATTGAGGAACTGGCTGGTATGGATGTGTTGTGTAGTGACAAGACTGGTACTTTGACACTTAACAAGTTGACTGTCGATAAAAGCTTGATTGAGGTCTTTGCTAAGGGTTGTGATCCAGACCATGTGCTACTTTTGGCTGCAAGGGCTTCAAGAGTTGAAAATCAAGACGCAATTGATGCTGCTATTGTCGGTACACTTGCCGATCCTAAGGAGGTATTTTCATACTTTCTTGTATATATATTGTGTACTTAAAGCAGATATGTGAAAATAGAGCTAATGCCAATTTACCCCCTGTGATTTGCATAATGTTCAATTTACCCTCATGTGATTTGAAAAAGAGCACTTTACCCCCATTTGAAACTTTTATAAGATTTTAGGGGGGGGTAAAGTATTCTTTTTCAAATCACGGGGGTAAGTTGAACATTATTCATATCACAGAGGGGTAAATTGCCATTAACTCTGGGAATATAGTATGTGTTTATATTCTGTTTATTTGGATTCTTAGGCAAGAGCTAGTATTAGGGAGGTGCATTTCTTACCCTTCAACCCTGTGGACAAGAGGACTGCTTTGACTTACATTGATTCTAGTGAAAACTGGCATCGAGCTAGCAAGGGAGCGCCTGAGCAGGTGTTCTTTTTAATTACTAATTTTCCTGATTTTTTCGTGCACATGTACATAAGTGTTCTGATTATTGTTTTATTTTTCTCTTTCCTTGAATCAGATTTTGGCTCTTTGCAACTGCAAGGAAGATTTTAAGAAAAAAGTTCATTCTGTTATTGATAAGTTTGCTGAGCGTGGACTCCGGTCATTGGCTGTTGCTAGACAGGTTTAGATGGGAAATTTTTAATCAAATATTATTCTTTGGTGATTTTCTTTTATCAAAATTTTCTCATGATGTTTTACGTTTCCAGGAAGTGCCAGAGAAAACGAAGGAAAGCCCCGGTAGTCCATGGCAATTTGTTGGACTCTTATCACTTTTCGATCCTCCTAGACACGACAGTGCAGAGACCATCCGTAGGGCCCTCAATCTTGGTGTAAATGTCAAAATGATTACTGGTATGTGAATGGATCATCTCACCCTAGATAAGCACTCAAGCTATTAATGTTTTTCATCTAAACTAATCCAATTTTTTTTTTTTTGTGGAATCTAGGTGATCAACTTGCCATTGGTAAGGAAACCGGGCGTAGGCTTGGGATGGGAGTAAATATGTACCCATCTTCTTCTTTACTCGGAAACCACAAGGATGAGTCCATCGCTGGGCTTCCAATAGAAGAATTGATCGAGAAGGCCGATGGTTTTGCTGGGGTTTTTCCAGGTGTGGTGTTTTTTCTCAGTTTTTAGCTATTTTTTAACTTCTCTAGGAAAAGTAATCAATTGTTTTTTTATTTTTGACCACAGAGCACAAATACGAGATCGTGAAGAAGTTGCAAGAGAGGAAGCACATTGTTGGAATGACTGGTGATGGTGTAAACGATGCCCCTGCTCTTAAGAAGGCCGACATTGGTATTGCTGTTGCTGATGCTACTGATGCTGCAAGAGGTGCTTCGGATATTGTGCTCACTGAACCTGGGCTTAGTGTTATTATCAGTGCTGTCTTGACCAGTAGAGCTATTTTCCAGAGGATGAAGAACTACACAGTTAGCTTCTGCCTACTTTAATGAATATTAAAGTTTTTTTTCTTTACTTTTTAGTTTAAATGTTTCTTACATGCTTTTGCATTATTCTTTGACAGATTTATGCAGTCTCCATCACCATCCGTATTGTTGTAAGTTGATTGTTGCATTAGCATAACAAAAGATGTTGTACCTCTCCCCCTCGGTCTTATTCTATACACTTCTTGTTTGCAGTTTGGTTTCATGCTTATTGCTTTAATTTGGAGATTCGATTTCGCACCATTCATGGTTTTGATCATTGCCATTCTTAATGACGGTAAGATTATCACACCATATCCATTTTCTCCCTTAATTTTTTCAAATATTTTTCGAATTATGGACCATACACTTCATTCATTTAGGTACAATTATGACCATCTCAAAGGATAGAGTGAAGCCATCTCCATTGCCTGATAGCTGGAAATTGAAAGAAATTTTCGCTACTGGTATCGTACTTGGAGGTTATCTTGCAATCATGACGGTTATATTCTTCTGGCTGATGCATAAAACTGACTTCTTCCCTGTAAGAATTATCCATGCTTCTCCTATCTTAGAATACTCTTTTCATTAATCTTGGTCTGTATTTATCGTTTTCCCGACAAATGCAGGACACGTTTGGGGTGAGAAATATTAGAGACAGTGAATTCGAAATGATGGCTGCTCTATACTTGCAAGTGAGTATTGTTAGTCAGGCCCTCATTTTTGTCACCAGATCACGAGGCTGGTCATTTATGGAACGCCCTGGTCTTTTGCTGATGGTTGCTTTCATGATTGCACAACTGGTAATTTTTTTATCCCT
Organism: Penstemon davidsonii; assembly: GCA_034814905.1. Classification (NCBI taxonomy): domain Eukaryota; kingdom Viridiplantae; phylum Streptophyta; class Magnoliopsida; order Lamiales; family Plantaginaceae; genus Penstemon; species Penstemon davidsonii. The sequence goes on along the minus strand of JAYDYQ010002533.1, from coordinate 28,320,911 downwards.
TCTCATGTAATGATATACAAATATATGTATATATGACTTATTGTTTGTTTATGTAGGTTGCGACTCTAATAGCTGTATATGCCAACTGGAAATTTGCAAGAATTAAAGGATGTGGTTGGGGATGGGCTGGTGTTATCTGGATTTACAGTATCGTGTTCTATCTGCCCCTCGATGTAATGAAGTTTGCCATTCGTTATATCTTAAGTGGAAAGGCATGGCAGAATCTTTATGACAACAAGGTATCATTATGTTCTATTTTGCCTTATTATATATTCTCCATCCTTTCTCGATTTTCAATCCTAAACATTTTTTTTTTCCGAGACAGATTGCTTTTAGCACGAAGAAGGATTATGGAAAAGAGGAGAGAGAAGCTCAATGGGCACTCGCTCAAAGGACTTTACACGGTCTCCAAACCACGGAATCGAGTAATATCTTCAATGATAAGAATAGCTACAGAGAACTTTCAGAAATTGCAGAACAGGCCAAAAGAAGGGCCGAAATTGCAAGGTAATTAGTCGTTTAATCGACACTCTTATATATAGTTCTCGTGTTTTTTTCCGTTTTGATCAGCTTTGATAACATGGTGTAGGCTCCGTGAGTTGCACACGTTGAAGGGTCATGTTGAGTCAGTTGTCAAGCTAAAGGGACTTGACATTGAGACAATTCAGCAGCATTACACTGTTTGAAGAAGCAGGAAAGAATTATCTCACACGGGAGCTGGCCCTGAAAACGTATAATAACATGATTTAGAGAAGAGAAAAACCAGTGCCTCATACTAGATAAAAAGTACTTTCTTTAAGGGAAATGATCTATTTATTTTCGATTTCCTATGTATCTCAAGTTTGTTTCTGATCTTTGGCTTTTTTATGAGTATAATGACATGTTGTAAAACATATTTTCTATCTAAAATCTCTTCTTTTTTCCACCTGGTTTGGTCTCCTAGTTGTTTTGTTCATTTGGTGGTGTGCTTTACTGTTTTATTTGATTTGATACAAGTGAATACATAAATCACAAGTACAATAAGTTAACAGTTTCTATCACATGTGATTGTGAAAATTATTCACTCCCTTTCTCATTTGTTTGTATTGTCGTAATGATGTATGGACAACAACTAGGAAGCAACCTAAGCAACCTATTTGCTAAATATTAGATGTCCTAGTTCTTTACTATGAAGAACAATAAAATGAGAAAACAAATAAAACAATATACTTATACATTTTTGTTCTCTTCTAAGACTCTATTGAGGATAAATAACTACACAAAAACGTTATGTTAAGCATTCCATGCTAATTTTAGTCAATTTTTTTCGAGGGTGATTTACATTCAGACCCCTGAGGTTTAGTCAAGGAATCTCCCGACGTTTTGGAAATAACAAAGAGACCCCATGTGGTTCAACAAGTCTTACAAAGACACCCCAAAAGCTAGCTATTGAAGTTGGAGAGCCCAAAGCCATGTAAACCCCACATTATTATCACATTCTACCAATGTGGGATAAAGTTCCATACCCTTCAACTAGGATCATTACATTCCACCACGCTTCCTTTGTCAAGCCCACGTTGGCCACTCTAGTTGCCTACTCCAATTGCCCACCCACGTTGGCCCACTCTAAGTGGCTTCACTTGTCTTTGCGGGAAAAGGTCCTTCCTTCCTCGTGCATGGCAAAGTGTGTGGTGGTCTGCTTTGATACCAATTGTTATGGCCCTGGGAAAATCACACCTCAAAAGCTAGCTATTGAAGTTGGAGAGCCCAAAGCCATATAGTATCCCATTCTACCAATGTGGGATAAGGTCATATATCCTTCAACTAGAATCATTACAAGCAGAAACTAGCCCATGATCAAATCCACCTCCAACGCCGCCTCATCCACCACAGCTATAACCATATCCACCAACTATAGGAGTGGAAGGTTGATATGAAAATTGGTCTGCAAGAAGAATATATGTTTATGTGAATGATGCATAATTGAATTATTAAAATTACAAGTATGGAATTTCCAGATTATTTTTAATGACCAATTCGTATATTGTACATCTTTTGAAGGGCTCCATCCCAATTTTTGTGACTCTATTTTGCAGAGAAAATTTAGGTCATACTTGTCTCGCTTTTCAAATAGCATTTAAGTATTTTTTTTAAAGGCCAAACAAATTACATTAGTCTCGCAAAATTTCAAATCTACCCATTCATATCCACAAACCCTTTTGAGTGGGAGAACAATATACTCTTCCGTCCATTTTGCCCCATTGAAGTATAAAAGTTTCAAGAAGCCATTTTTGAGCTATTTAGAGGTTTTTTTTTTTTTTGATAATCCAATTTAGAGGTACTTCTTCTCTTTCTTATTTCATAAAGAGTAATTCATGAGAATGACCTTTCAACAAGTTATATCTTTAAAAATGACCCAAACTATTTTTCCTTTTTTCTTGTTTTTTTTTTTAAATCTTATAATTATCTTCTTCCTCTTATCCACTCTCTTCACCATTTGAGTGAATATTCTAACTCCATCTTCTTCGTGAAGGGGCTGGAATCACAACAAGAAGATCCGATGGAATTTCTGAATCATGTTATTTTTTTTTTCTTTTCTGTTCCCAATTAGTGTTCTTGCTCATGTGCGTCTGTACGCCTGGGCCCTTCCAGGAGCAACGGAGCAAAAAATGGGTCATTTTAAAAATTAGAATTTTAACTGAGTTATTTTTAAAATTTAAATTTCTAAAAAGATTATTTTTAAAATCCACTTTCATAAATATAGATTTGAAGGTGATGCATGACGTTTTTTATGTTTATTATAAAATTTAGTTTTCATTCAAGTGCTGGCTTGGGCCCCTGGCAACTTAGGCCCATTGTTTTGTATCCTTAACAAAAAAAAAAAAAAAACTGACATGCATCTCCATGTTCATGGGCCCTTACCCTAGTCAAGCCCACTCTACCTCTCCTTGCTGAGTTGCTGTATGTTATAAATTTAATTTATATATAGTGAAAAGAAACTAAACATTCAGAATTTACTATTTAGCTCCTACTAAACATTCAGAATACTGACAAAAGAATGTATCATAAATTGAGTTTTATTATTTTAACAACTGTATTTTTTCCCCCTAAAATAAAATTTTCTCCTCATCATCTCAAACAAATCAAATTATTCTATTTCTCGATTTTTCATCAAATTTGAAAATTTCATAATTATTTTCTTTCTCTCATTCGTGATCAAACAAAATTCAGATTTTAAATTTTGGATATTGGAAATACGGTATGTTTATATTCAAAATATATTTGTAGTTTTAAATTTAATTTTGTGCCTTAAATCGAAATATCACTTTATTTGTTATAAGGGTATATATGATCATTTTAAATCTCTAAATAATCATTTTTGTTTTGTTTTCCGTAAATGATGTTAATAGTTGCAAGTTTTATTTGGGAAAAAAAACGCTTAGTACTTTATCATTCAGAGTCTACTCCGGAATTTTGTGATCATATTACGACTTAGGAGATTATGGTATACACAAAAATAATTATCACCTTTATTCCCAAGTCATTTGTTACATAAGTTGAAAAAAAATACAAAAAGCGTAAATTTGACATAGAGAATGGGTATTACCGTAATTATATAAATAATGTTTTTAATTGACAGATTTTTTTTAATATTTTTGAATATTCTTAATTGAAGATTAGAATCAAATGGATTCACTTGCAATAAAACTATAAAAGTAATACTCCCTCGCACAGAACCGAACCCGACCATCCAAAGAACCAAAAGTAGTCAAAAAAGTGAAAGAACAAACACCTTTTTTTCATTCCAAAAATAAATAAATTAAATTACAGAAAACAAATTAAATTTCCTCTGCAGTTACATATTTGTAATCCTCTCAAAATTTCAGATAGTTACTCCATTTGCACGCGAGCACACACACGCATAGGGGTTTTTTGGGGTTCCGATATGTCATCGGCGGCGGCAACATCAGTGGCTACGGTGCCGAACGAGAAGTCTCCGGTGGAGATTCATAAGGGAATCAACGGCCTCGAAAAGGTCATTCTCCGCGACATTCGTGGTAGCTCCGTCGAGGTATTGTTAATTAATTAGTTTTTTTGTACGTCGCTTTCACTTTTTATTTTGTTTTTATCGTAAAGTAAGATTAAATTTGGATTGATCTTGATTTATATCGTTAGATCTGCAATTTTTTATTGAATTAATTAACTCTATGAGACTTTCACGTATGCATTTGTATGTATGTAATTTTTTGAACATCGATTGTGTGGATGCGTTTAAACCCCTATGGGCGAGGTGGTACTTCGTCCTTTAGTGCTTGTACATCGGCATGTTTTTGGATGATGGCGGGTTTTGATAGTATTTGATTCTAACTATTGTATTATGTATTGATTTGGAAATGAGCCATTTGGGTGTTTTTGGCTGGTGACACTCATACACAAAAGATAGGGGGATTTCAAAATTGGAATACCTGAACGCCAAAATGAAACGGAAACCAAAAGGGCCTTAATTTCTTCTAATGTTAGAGTCAGAAAGTATTCAACTGTTAACGATACTTTTTGCTCCATTTTATCGCTGAATGAAAAATATAAGTGAAGCATAATATTAATATTAATGAAGAATATAACGTGGAGCATAATAGTAACTTGATTTCAAAAGATATTTTTTATATGGATTGCCTACTGCTTCCTGTTCTGTCATGGACATCTTGGCTACTATTTACTTGAATGATTATTTATATTTGCACATTTCTAGCATTGCTTTCAAATAAATATTATTTCAGGTATTTGGGTCCTTAATAGTTTCTTTTTTATATTTTCCATTTTGAAAATGTTTGGGACTCTGATACCTTTTGTAGATTTATCTTTATGGAGCACAAGTAACATCATGGAAGAATGAGCAAGGAGAGGAGTTACTTTTTATCAGTAGTAAGGTATCGTCTTCCATTTTTTGGTGGCCTTTGTTACAATATCTGGTGTTGGACCTTAACCAATGCAAATTGTTAATTTTGTAAGATTATTCCGTTATTAGAGGAGCGGCTGCTTTTTGTTCTGGTAATAAAGGCTCTTAAACTTTATTCAAGCATGCAGTTACTTGACTATAAATTTCAACTTCCTGACATAGTAAGGTTTTAGCATTTAATTGGGCAACGCTGTGACTGTTTATGAATTGTGAGATATTAGACCTTTACATATCCTTTGCATGTTAGTCATAGTTGTTTTCCTACAGTAAATTAGGCAACAATAGATTTGACTGGGGGATATTATACTTGAATTTCATATGGAACTTTTGGTGATTGACTATCAGATTTTACATGGGACGAATCATTTAGGCTCAAGCCATTAGCTCTTTACTTATCTTGTAAATGTTTTATCTGTCAAAAGCCTGTATTGAGTTCAAGATTATCATTTCCGAATGTTAGTGGCTGTTGAATTCTTGAATCAATCAGATAATTGGCCTTTCAAATGTCGTGTTTTTCTATTGTTCTGTATCTAGAATTAATGATAATTGGCCTTTCAAATGTCGTGTTTTTCTATTGTTCTGTATCTAGAATTAATGCTCAGTTCGTGAGTTGGGTTTGGGCTTAAGTTATTGATGTTGAATTCTATGAAATTGTTTTATGGCATGCTAGATATATCTATGTTTTAAATGCCATGCTTTTGTTGCCAAAAGGAGCACCATAGTTTTCTTTTTTCTTTCTAAAGTTGGAAATTCCAGTTACACAAACTTGGCGCTTGCTATTATACTTGCAATCATGTTTCCCAGCATTCAGACAACTTCCCTAATTAATAATTTTCATCAGTGAACATCGTCTTTGATGTTCAAAAGTAGATATAATTGGTAGATGTCTTGGTAATCGTAATTGAGATTGAAATTATAGCATGAATTGCAAGGATATAAGATAGGTTCTCTTCCAAAAGGGAATTTTCGGAAAATGCTTAAATCGTCCTTTTTGTATGGTCTTTTCACCGAAGTTTTGTATTCCCCTATTCTTTTGGCTGCACATACTACTGCTGGTAGAAAAATGATTAGCTGTTTATGTAGCACAGATAACACGACATGGAATTATTTCTGCATATATTCAATATAAACACTCAGTATTTCTTCTGCATATATTTTATCAACATTCATTTGCTTACTAACTTGATAAGTCACATTTAGCTTATGATATGAGTGAGTGTGGTAAGTGTGGACTAACAGGACAGGTCACTAGATTACTAATTGCTAGATATGCTGATTATTACATGGCTTTCTTTGCCTTGAGTTTTTCCTGGACTATTTCTTTTCTACCACATGCTATCCCTTTGATCTTGTCCTTTTTTTTTTTGCCTTTTATTGCCTTAAACATCATAAATCTCTTTTGAATTTTTGTCTCACTCTCATAAACTTGAGTAATTTAATTATAATATTCGTGGTAGTGTTCTTATTTACTTATATATTCATATGGGGGAATCAATTCAATATTTCAGGAATCAGAGTACATATTTGAACGACATTTCAATTTTTCCTTTTTAAGCATGATTACCTTGGTTTCAAGAATCATGCGATGTTATAATGTCTATGTTAGTATTATTATAACGACTCACTTTTTTTTTTATTCTTCAGTCCAATTTCAAGCCTCCAAAGCCGATTCGTGGAGGCATCCCTATTTGCTTTCCACAGGTATTTGTTTGCATCCTTGGTTCTTTCATTTTCCACTTGCTCCGTTAATCAGGATCTTGATCTGAGGAACTGCTTTGCGATTCTCAGTTTTCAAACCTTGGATCTCTTGAGGCTCATGGATTCGCTAGAAACAGGTTCTGGATCGTTGATCCCTCCCCACCTCCATTTCCAACCCACTCCTCCAATAAGAAGTATGTAGACTTACTTTTGAAGCCCAGTGAAGAGGATACAAAAATCTGGCCTCATAGGTAGAGAACTGAGTAGGTCTTTTCATTATTCGGGCACTAACTGCTTTGAAATTTTGTTGAGGACTATATTTTTCTCTTATATTTGTGTTCTTTTGCAGTTTTGAGTTCCGCTTACGGGTAACTTTGGGACCTGCTGGAGATCTGATGTTGACTTCCCGTATCAGAAATACCAACACCGACGGAAAGCCTTTTACGTTCACATTTGCCTATCACACTTATTTCTCTGTTTCAGATATCAGGTACTTCACGAAAATTGAAGGACAGTTCTTTAGTTTGACATATTTATAAAGAGGTGATCATTCCTGTATGGATGTGATTACCAGATTCTTTTATCTTCACACTACTTATCGACCTAAGTTCTTAAATCTTAGTGAATTGGAAATTGTCTAGTGGAAGATTGAGTTGCTATTAATATCAACTAGACAAGCTGGATCCTACTAATGATTGAGTTATTAAAATCAACTGGACAAGCTGGATCTTAACTAAATATTGTCTTGGACTATTGCAATGCACTTACTGTTTGCAGCTACAAAAGTAGCGGGCTATCTATCTAGCCTAGTCATGCAGTTATCTGTTAATTAAACACCACATGAGGAAGAAGAAAAACATGTGATAATCCTGATTGATAGGGAAATTAAGTAAATGCCTTTTGATCAATCATCTATGACTTTGTATATATGTATATATTTTCTCCTTCATAGTGTTGAGAATGTATTTGATTCTGCATTTCCATTGGTTATATGTTTTTATTATTGAGAAGATATCCAGTGAATATACATTCTTGATAGTTAGTGGCTGTTGTGTTTAGAGTAAGCATATGCATTTGACATGATACACTCGTAGTAATGTAGCTGTAGAACTGAATTACAATATGTTAACGTTAAAATCTGATAGTGAATATATCAAATAAACATCATCGAACTGATTATTTGGGCTCTTTATTCTAGACCTGTTCCAAATTTCCTTTATTATAGACCTGTTCCAAATTTCCTTTATTAAGAGAAAAAAGGACTTCCTTTATTTGAACTAATTATTTTTTCTCTCTCAAGTGATTATGTTTCCACTTACTAGCAATCAGAACTCTCATGCAACTGTTTCCTGATAAAAAAATTGTCTGCTAAGACCAATTACTTTGCATTTAGGTTGCATTTTAAAGACGTGTAGTGTCAATGTGGATATTTTTTTGTTTTATCATATGCTGGTACCTTTAATTTTTGTAGTTTTATGGTTTTGCTGATGTTCCAATGCTACATAAATCTATGAAAAGGATTTACCCATTACGATGTTCATATATTTGTACATATTTTGGGATAATATTTGTTTCATATCAATTTATACACAGCAGTGCTGGATAAGTCAAAATTTACCCCGTCATGGAATTCTCCTCTATATCTTAATTGGCATTCCCTTTCTCAGTGAAGTACGTGTTGAAGGATTGGAGACACTTGATTATCTAGATAACCTGCAGAACAGACAGCGTTTCACCGAGCAAGGGGATGCAATCACTTTTGAATCAGAAGTAAGTTGAGGAGATATACCTTTGTATTTGTGTTAGCTACCGTTGACTATTTACTACTCTATTGAATATTCATCAGGTGGACAAGATATATCTCAGCACGCCTACAAAGATTGCAATTCTGGACCATGAAAAGAAGCGGACATTTGTCATTCGTAAGGATGGTCTTCCTGATGCTGGTAAGGTTGATTTCATGAGTTCTAAATCTACATTTTTGTGCATATATGACTATGAGTTTTTCACAAGAGCTCTAGTCTTATCTAGAAATAGTTATCATGCATTTATTATGCTGGTAAGGTCTTTCGTGCCCAATTGGCAATAATGTAAATATGGCTCAAAATAACTAAGGAATTATGGGTGGTAATTGATGAGAAGAGGACACTGATATATTATATGTAACTTATGTATGGATATATGTGAATAATATATTAAAGACACATAATACAAATGATGGATAAAGTAATTAGCGAAGAAGAGAAATGAGAGAAAAGTAAGAGAGAGAAAGTTGTTGCAGGCTGCAGAATGGGAAAATGGGAAAGAGGGTGAGCACTTATTTTAAGCTGCAGAGAGTGTTTCAAGGAGTTTGGGTTGTGGCCTTGTGGGCCAGGTGTCGCTGAGACAAACATGATCCAAGAGGCATTTTGCCTATTTCAGTGGGTGAAAATTTGAGGCAGATTCGATCCAAATGAGCTTTTAGCTGCCTGTGCTTCAAAAACTGTTGTGCTCTTTTTCATGTCTGCGATCACTTTATATTCAATAAAGTCTCCCTTTAAGTTTCAGTATCTTATCAAATTTCTGTTGTAGTTGTTTGGAATCCTTGGGATAAGAAGGCAAAAGCTATGGCTGATTTTGGAGACGATGAATATAAGCATATGCTGTGTGTTGAGGCAGCTGCAGTAGAAAAGCCCATTACCTTGAAGCCTGGTGAGGAGTGGAGAGGAAGGCAGGAGCTTTCTACTGTGCCTTCAAGTTATTGCAGTGGGCAGCTTGATCCTCGGAGAGTCCTCCAGGGCAGCTAATGATCTGATATGCTTATCTTTGTCATGTACAGGTACTTTGCAAATCATTTTCAGACTCTTAATAAATATTCAACAATGATGCAATTTCAGTCATGCTCTTTTTTAAGGGAATACATGATATATCTATTCCATTGCAAATATTTTCCCCCTGCATACTATTAAGATAGACACGGATGCAGTCACGGCATATTTGGTTTCATCTTTTGTCTATAAGATATTTGTCCGTTTAGCTATATTGTGTTTTTGAGCAGTGCTTTTGGTGGTCATACAAGAATTTTGAAAGACCAAATTATTTAGTTGTGAAAGATAGAAAAAACGTTCAGTTATTTTATATCCATCTGAAAATGACAAAATTTGCTCATAGTAAGTAACTAAACTTTAGCCTGACTGGGGAATTTGTATTTGTTGCATAGGTAAATTATCTACTAGTGATTTAGTCGAGGATTCATACTATCTTTTTATCAAAAAGAATTTGCTGCTTTATATTACTTGTTAAGAGTTGGTTTTCCTCTTCAATTATGGCCTACACGAAACTATGCAATGATAAAAGAATTATCTAGTTTTATATATGTCAAATATGATAATGTCTATCAATTCTTAGTTATGTTTTTTTCTTTCTGTTAACTGGTGAATCTGCTTTTATTTTCTATAAAATCGCATATTTCTCTGGCTTGTGCATTCTTTTACATTTAAGAGGTTTAATTTTGTTGGTGCAGGTGGTCTAGTGCAATATGGGGGCTGAGGAGCAATCTATAAGGTGCCGAAACAACCTCTGTTCAAGACCTCTTTTAACGTCTTGTCCTTAATACCATGATTTTTTTATAAGATGTGGCTATTTTAGTGTTACATGTCAAATAATTTACATGTTTTGGTCGGGAATGCGACAATTAAATCAAGTGTAATCAGGGCCAGCCCGACATATTAGGGGGCTCTAGGGGAAATTTTGTACCAGGGTCCTATTCTAAAAAAAAAAATCAGTATTAAAATTTATTTATTATGTTAAATTGTAAAAGTATTTATTAAGTATTTACATGGATTTTCTATAACATAGTTATTATAGATACATAGAAGGGTAAACAACACTAATGGTCCTCCTTATCATTAACTTTTTACAGAGTTGTCTTTCTTGTGGGTTTTTTCCACGGTAATTCCCATTATGAATTATTTGTTTTATTTTGGTTATTTAGAAGAGATCTTTTACTTATAGTGTTACACTTTAGTCCCTCATAAAATTATTTTGTATTAATTTAGTCCCTCATAGAATCATTTATTTATCAATTTAGTCCCTTGTAAAACTGTTTTGACACTTTAGTTCACATTGGATCACCTGAAAATGATCAAAGTGAAACAAATAATTCATAGTGAGGACTAACATGGGAAAAACACACAGGAGAGACCACTTTGTAAAAAGTTAATGATAAGGAGGACCATTAGTGGTGTTTACCCTATATAGAATCCACTTAGTTTTTTTATTTTAATTTCTATTGTAATATGGTTTTAAATTATAACATTTAATTTTAAAACCCTTCTTTAAACAAAACAAAAACAAAGTATATAAGTATTGTGAATATAATTATATAATCAATGTACGTTAATTGAGTTAACTTTTTACTTGTCAAAAAATCAATAAATAGATATCTTAATCCCGTATAAATTATCCGACACTAATAAATACAGTAAGTTAATTCTGCTGTCTATATCATAACAATAAGTGGATTGTTTACATACCCATTTGGAAAAGTTGAGGCTGAGTGGAATATCGAGGCTGTGAAAAGCTATGATTTTGGAAACTAAGTGCGGGTTCATGTGAGAATAATTATAATTTGAAGTAATTATTTTTAGAACATCAATTAACTAGACGGAGCTCACAAAACAGTGACCAGGAGAATTTCAACAAGATATGAATTGTTATTTGAAACAAAGTTTGGAAAAAATAGAAAGAAAATAATAAAAGAGACGTGGGAATCCTTGCCATGAAATGAACGGCCCACTGAAGGAGACCGGAAGAGGAGCGCAAGTGAGAGAAATAAGAGATTACTAAGAATGATGATAAATTGAACTTCGTTTTTTAATTTGTACAAGCATAAATAATTAAAATTTGAAATGTACAAAGAGTCGCACGACTTTAGTTAAAAAAATATCATAATTTTGGTATTATGGGTTCATTTCGTAAATCGACGGATAATATTGAAATAAAAAAGAAATAAGGTTAAGTAATTAGGCTTGTACCTAATACATAATTGCCACTTGGATTCGGTATTCAGTATGAATCACACGTTCAATTTCGGAACATAGGGTTCTTCAATCCCAGGCCGCCGCCACCTGGGACCGCAGATCCAGGTCCGACGACGGCTTGGGAATAATTTTATTAAATAAATAAAAATTAATATTTTAATAAATATTAAATAGGTTTAATAATATATAGATTTTAGATAATTCAATTTTTTTATTTTCAAAATTTATATTAAAATATTAATTAATTTATTAATATTGTATATAAAATCAAGTAAGTTTAATATATATGTAAATATAATAAGTAAAATCTTTAAATTGGTCAGCACGTAGTCTTATTCGAATCAATTTGAAATTGGGCAGCAATGACTAAAATTGCTAGCAAATTTGAAGATGTGGGGTTATTTTGCAAGCCCAAAATGTTATGGGATAGAATTGTCAGCGAGCATAAATTATTGCATCAATTTCGCAATAATCGTAATTGACTTAACGACCACGTCACCAACTCAACGGTGATTTTTAACGATGGTACCAAATGTGTAACGATTTATTAAATTATGGTATCAAATGTGTTGACATTGATTTATTTGGTACCAAAAGTCAAAATTGACATAAAGCTCAATACTAAAAATGCAACTCTCTCATTTATTATCAGAGTAATTTGTAAATGAAAATTTATTTTCACAGGATCGTACTACCTAATAGTTAATGGCAATTTATCCATATCACAAACGGTAAATTATCATTATCTAGCACTGCTATCTAGCCTGTGGTATTTTCTCATTTCGTCATATTTTATCATTTATCTTATTTTAATAACACTAATCTCTTATATATCCTATCTTCAAAGTAGTACGTAGTAGGATTATACAATTAGCTCCATCAATAACTTTCAATTGCATATATACAAACAGATGGGCAACAGCGAATATATGAGTGTAACCCATGTGAGATTAGAATAAAACCATATATATAAGATGAGGTCAACCGTACTAATTATATGCTTAATTAATAATTCCAACAGCATTTATCTACGTATTTGTGACCCATTAGAGTAAATTTAGTGAGGGGAGTGAATTTTCGCATAATGCACCATATATTTTTTCGGTTGATTTGATAAAATGTCAAAAAATAAATTAATATTGTAATTTCTCCTATAAATATCTTTTAGAAAATACAATCATTTCAAATTTCATGTTTCATTTACATAAAAAAAAGTCTATAATCAAGTTCGTGCACGTGCTAAAACAGGATGAATGTTATTTTCAATATGTGAAACATGCCATCTCTGAAAAATTGGTCTCCCATTTTGTTTCGAAGTCTATAAGCTTCATAGCCAGAATAAGTTTAAATTATTTGAGTTTTATTGACAGAGGTTCCAACTTATAAATATTTCAAAGTGATTAACATCGAACAAATCAAATTACTCCCTTGTATTTCAAACTCTATAAAAAAAATCACTTCTAAATTGTCGCTAGTGACTTGGTTCCTTCAACGGTCGGGTTGAGTTGTGGTGAGGTAGTGGTGTAGATATGTATTTGAGTTTGAACATAACAAATAAGTGTTAATAAGTGTATTAAAGTGATTGTTTGTTGCTAGGGGCGAGACCAGTATCAAACAAATCATTTTAAAGATTAACGAAAGCGATCGGTCTCTTTTCTAATATCTGGCTAGCTCTTTTATTTTTTATTTTTTTTTAAATTGTTTCAAATACACACATTGCTTGTGGATATCTCTCCCATCTCAAATGTAAACCGCATTTATCTATATTGTGGGGGACAAATCCATTCCACCGTATATTATGTTATGCTAATTGCTTTTTTTTTTGCCCCCACAATATAGTCCCTTAGTGCAGTTTTTCTCCAATTTTGAACCCTTAAAATTGTATGATCGAAAAAATAAATAAATAGTTACGCGGAATCATAACACATCATGATCCAAATTAATTTGTGAGAATTTATTTATTTAACATGACAAGACAATTTATTAGTTGACTTTAGATATCAACCTTCCGCCATGATCTAACTTGGATTTCCCAACTTCTTCTCTGCCCAAGGGTCAATGTTCCAAACCTTTGTAACAGTCCTGCTTAAGTTAATTAATTAGACATTTTTTTTTATTTAATTTCAATTAATTGTTGGCTTCATTGAGGTGGTGGTTCTTTTTTTTTTTTTTTTTTTTTTGAGATGCTGACTAAAATATAGTGAATATTATTTTTAAAATGGAAGAGAGACTTTTTACAGTTAAAAGATACAATAATGGCAAAAAATAAGAAAAATACGATTATGAACCAAATGATTGTACAGAACGAAGAGTGGTTTAATTATCTCGTTAATCATTTGCCCATGTTCATTTTGCAAGTGTTAAACTCCTAAAATTACCAATCCTCTTTTTTAGTAATTGGGTTAAAAAACATTTGATCCTTTCAAACTATTTTATGTAGCAAAACACTCCTCAAACTATTCAATGTAATAAAATACTATCTTTTAAATTTTCCAACCACTAGAAAATAATAATATCATTTGATTGTTAAAATTTAGACCAAATGCACTTGTTATAATAACTTGTTTTCCCTTCATTAAACTATGAATCGAGTAACACTTCACCTCCTCGAACTATTGAATATGAAAATGCCTATTAGAACTAGTACTTCAGTGTGGGTACCATAAGGTTGCATCTAGTGTTATTTATGAAATGAACTGCTTCACACAAATATACAATAAAGGACAACATTTTAGGCCATCTCCATTGGAGATGGCTGGGCTCAGGCTCGCGCTCGAGCTCGGGTGGGAGGGGAAACCATCTCCAGTGGAGAGGGCTGCGGGGCAGGCTCGGGGGCCGGGCGGAGGATGGGCTTGGCCGAGCCCTGTCCGCGGCCTGAGGGTCGCGTGAGTTAAGAGAGGAAGAAGAGGGGCGCATGTTTGCACGCGCCCCTCTAAGTCAGGTGGCGCCACCTGATTATAAGTTCTTTTTTTTTTATTTCTTTAATTCTTTTTTTAAATATTTTTAAAGATTTAAAATTCATTATTTAAAGAAATATTTAGTAAAATTAAAATTTTCTCCTAAATTAAATTAAATTTCTAGAATTGAATTATTTAATAAAATTTGCTAGTATATTTGCTAGTATTTAATAAATATATATAGCCACCAATTTTTAATTGAATTATTTAATATAATTAAAATTTAAAAAAATTTATGGACAAATCATTAATAATTAATTAGAATTGTATTAAAAAAAATTCATAAATTAGTTAGAATTGTAATTAATATTTTAAATTGATTTGTTGTATTTCCTCTCTTGAATCAATTTTAATTTTATTATTATCTACTCTCTTTAATTTTAATATTTTAATATTATTATTAATTTAATTATATTATTAAAATAATTATTAGTATTATTAATATTAATATAAAAATAAAAATAAAATTATTATTATTATAATAGTGAGAGTGGGGAAGAAAAAAAAGTGAAATTAATTGGGGCTCGGAGCCCTGCCATTGGAGACGACCAGGCAGGGCTAGGGGCAGGGGCAACCCCGGAGCTCCAGAGCCCTGGCCCTACCCCTACCATTGGAGATGGTCTTAGTGCGGGAGTATCAACCCTGACCCGGATATGATGATATGGACGAGATTGATCGAGGGGATAGTTTGCCCCAAGTTCTAACTCAAACAAAACAATGGGGAGGTTAATCTCGGGTTGCGATCTAGGAACAAAGAACAATTCGAGATCGATCAACCTAACATCCAAGTTCAACAATTCGGGAAAGAATACACATTCATTATTCTCCATCATACAATTGCCACTAAATTAGGGTACCGTGAAGATACTCAAGGAAACAGTTACAAGACGTGTCAATCGATTATGATTAGAAATCATGGAATACTCCGCGTTGCGTCGTCAGTATCTAGGTATACATTTTTTACCTAAGAATTTTCATTTCGAAGCTCTACCCACTTTAACTGTGCTTTTAGTACAACCTTGGCTAACTTAAACATCGGATTTACTTTTTGGGGGTTGCTCCGACCTAATTTATCCCCTGCTTTGTAGGTGATCAAGCACCGGAGAAGCCAATTTGATTATAGATTGTGCATTGATTGCTTGGAGATCTGAAACACAGTTCATCATAAAAGTTCAACATTAGCACTATATACAGGGATTAAACCTCATTTGAGCTCGAATCTTTTAAAAATCAAACAAGACTCAAACTTAATTTCAAATTTGACAAGAACAACTATTATTTAAAAACTAGACCGATTTACACTCCCACAAATATTAGATTAGATTGCATCATTATCATTTACAAAACATGTAGAATAGGCTTATCCTAATACAACATGACACTTTTGAAAAATGAGCAATCATTTTATTTTTTAGTATATTTTACACCAATTATTATATCAAAAAATTTATCTGGTTACTACTAAATTAGAGAATTTTTTACATTAGTAGAATTTAAATATAAGACATTTTAATTTTAGAGCCTCAACTTTTATGATGGATTAAATGATCAATCATAAATATAATTAAGTTTTGTTTAAAATTTTGTACATGCCAACCACAAAAGATTTCTGTCAAATTTACACTTTACTACTCATTTTATTTTCATATTTAATTTGTTTCCTTGGAATTAGCCAGAGAAAAGAAAATGACTCTTGAATTTTTATATTTATAATACAGCTGACTTTGAATTTTCTTGGCATTCTATGCCAAAATACCTCTAGTATTCCTATCCCAATCAAGAATTCCATGTGCACAATCTGCAATACACGTTCTTCCAATTTGCATTACACCACAACACAAGCAACTGAAAATTAACTCAAATTATCATTAATAGAAAAGTTCAAATCTTTAAACAATCATGTGATGTAATAGTCTACTGATCTAGACAACAACATTATTAAATAAGGACAACTCCGCCTCAATCTAATTAATCAAAGACTTGTCACAAAACAAGTGGCCAAAGTGTCAAACTGGGATTTTTGGATTTTAATTATAATTTGTCTTTTAAATCCTATAAAAACACATATAAATAGATCCCTTTACACCACACCAAAACAACCGCACAAAACTTTGCATGTGAAACAAACAAAATGAAGAATCAAATTACAAGCATTATTTTGCTGTCCTTTTTGCTTTTCTCTGCCATTAATCTGAGTAATGCTCAAACTACTCAACTTAGAACTAATTTCTACAGCACAACATGTCCTAATGTTGAGGCTCTTGTAAGGGCTGCCGTCGCTAACAAGTTTCGGCAGACTTTCGTCACAGCTCCGGCCACCCTCCGCCTCTTCTTCCATGATTGCTTTGTTCGGGTTCGTTACATTTTCAATTCCTCATGTTTTATTGACTCGTGAATGATACATGAAACAGAAACAATTGCAGTTTTAGTTCCACACGATTGGACCTTCAACACTTTTGATTCCATTTGTTTATTTTTTTGGAAAATTGTACTTTTGATCCCAATTTTTAAAAATATTTTGCATTTTTTATCCGGCACTTTATAAAATTACACTTTTGATCCTAATTCCTTAGAAAAATTGCACACTTTATTGTACTGTAGATTTATTCGACACATTTGTTCTCAAAGGGTAACTTATGTACTTTAGCACTTTTGGTCCAATATAATTGTCTCAGTTTTGGTCCTAAGGGATGCGATGGGACGAAAAGTGTAAATATTTTGCTTCTTGAAATAGATATATAACCGATAGAGTATTGGTTTTCTATAGGGGTGTGATGCCTCAGTGATGCTGGCATCGCCGAGCAACCAGGCGGAGAAGGATAGTGCGGACAACCTCTCGCTTGCCGGAGACGGATTTGACACGGTGGTTAGGGCCAAGGCCGCCGTGGATAGTAATCCCCAATGCCGGAACAAAGTTTCATGTGCAGATATTTTGGCACTGGCTACAAGAGACGTTGTCAATTTGGTACTAATAAATTAAATAATTTAATTTGTAGCTAGACTTTGATTAGATTTAGATTTGATTTTTTTTGTGTGCGTGTAGGCTGGAGGACCATCTTATCCGGTGGAATTAGGACGGAGAGACGGAAGAATATCGACTTCAGCCAGTGTCCGAGGCAATCTTCCGGGTCCAGGATTTAATTTGGACCAACTTAGAAACATGTTTTTCACCCATGGCCTCAGCCAGACTGATCTCATTGCTTTATCAGGTATATATATACATTAATCAATTTAATCATTTTCATGAATAATAATTATATTTAATTCAATAATTAATGTTATACCATCCATGTAATTGTGTGTGTATAGGTGCACACACCCTGGGATTCTCTCACTGCAACAGGTTCTCCAACCGGATCTACAACTTTAGACCCACAAGCCCGATTGACCCGACCCTGAACCGGCAATATGCTCTTCAGCTAAGACAAATGTGTCCTAGAAATGTTGATCCAAGAATTGCAATCAACATGGATCCAACCACCCCAAGAACATTTGACAATGCTTATTTTATAAACCTTCAACAAGGAAGAGGCCTTTTTACTTCAGATCAAGTATTGTTTACGGATAGTCGTTCGAGAGGGACTGTTAATCAATTTGCATCAAGCAATGCTGCTTTTAATCAAGCATTTATTCAGGCCATGACTAAGTTGGGTCGTGTTGGGGTCTTGACCGGAAACCAGGGCGAAATTCGAATTGACTGCACCAGGCCAAATTAAGAACGACTTTTAGGCCTTTTTCCTATGTTATATGATTGACGCGATTCTTTTGTAATTTTATGATTCATACAAGTTTTAATTTGTTATGGTTTGTTTTCTTTGAATCAAAGACATGTGTGCATGTGCTAATTTTGATGAAATAAAAAGTTTGATTCTTTCGTTGTGCAATACTTGTTTTGTTAAATACGGATAAATGGTTTAAAATTTGGCAAAAAACCAATCTTCAACTCTTGCATTCCGACAAGCAATTTACATACTACTATATGTTTTAAGTTGTTGCAATTTAATTCTCTTACCCGCAATTTTAGTCCTAAACTCACTGGAAATTGCCACGATTTCTAGGGCAAGGAATAAATGGAGGGAGATTCTAATTTTTTGTGCGAATAATCAATATGTAGGATTAGAAATGGAGAGAAATAAGGTGTTATTTTCCCTCCAACTTAAGCTAATTTGGCAAGGTGGTGTGATGGGTTCGCGAGACGAGACATCTAATGAAACAAAATCCTCAATTTGTTTGCTTGCGATGGAATTTAGGACTAAAATTGCAGGTAAGACGACTATAATTACGAAAACTTAAAACATTATAGAGGATGTAAATTGCTTGCGAAAACTGCATGTGTCCCACTTTCGCGTCCTTGCAAAATTAAAGGAATAAAATTGTTTTTTTGTCCTTAAAAATTAAGTACTACAAAAGGAAAATGAAACTTAACACATCACTGCCGGAAACTAGATTAGTCTGATCTAAAAAGGAACAGATTTTTTGAATCTTCTAGCCTATAGTTAAAGACATTTCAATACATCTTAGCATGTTAAGTTAAACATTAACAAGTTGAACATGAATCACTTTAAAGTTTAAACAGAACACTTTTGAGAAAGAAAAGAAATCATGTTTTATCTAAGCTCAAATCTTCAAGTAGCCAACTTTGTCGCGAATTATCTTGACACCGAGAGACACTTGAAGTACTACTTGTAATAATTGAACTTGTCTGATTCGATTTATCAAAATCGTGCAATTCTCTGCTGCAATGATCCAAGTAATTTTTCGATGTTTTCTTCTTCGTGCTGTGTCCAATGCTCAATGTTAATTCTACTTCCACGTCAGTTTCTTCTTCATTTATTTGCAGTTCTCTTTCAATTTTGCGCTTTTCATCAAGTTCGAATTTAATTGCCATTCTCGAGCTAATTTGATCTCCTGAGCAGCTACTGCTTGGATCATGTCTTGAATTTGTATTGTTCATTTGTGCTATTGTTTCCTTTCTTATCTTTTGAAGTTCGCGCATCAGCTTCTTTTGAAGGTAATATAGCCTGTGCAGTTCCTCAACCTGCAGTTAGATCATCAAGTTCACCAAGTAATTAAGGAAGAATTAGTGGAAAGTAAACGAGCAAATGCAAATTGATTTAAAGGCAACTGAATTAACCTGATGTTTAAATACTTGTTCGTGCATCTGAATCGTCTTCTTCATCGACTCTATGTTCTTCAATTCGAGCATTTTATTGAAGTTTGATTGTCATGTCTGGAAGACAATAGATTATGGCCACTTAGATTTCAAACTAAACTTTCTCTAAAGCCAAATAATTGATGCAAGCAAAGCAATATGTGTGTAAATTGTAAAAAGAGAGAAGAATCAAATCAAATTAAAGTAAAACTATAGAGATGGGATGTTGCCATCCAATCCAAGTCTATCTGTTTCCTTAATAAATAATATACTATAATTTAGTATCATCCGGAAGATAATTTATTAAAAGTACTTGTCCTAAACAAAAGTCAATAAAAGAGGCCTATTAAGAATTCTCTCATAAACATAGATCATAAAGAAAATTAACAAGTTTGGTATTTCTCCATATATATATTTCACATGCACTCATATGAAGCTTGAATAATGGCCAAGTAGATCTATCTTTTTTTTTTACTTAAATATTTACTGAAACTGATAATTTCTTAAAAAAAATAAAAATTATATGATCAAAATGGTATTTGAATGAAGTACATTGAGAACAAAAACATATGTACCTGAAGAAGAATGTAGAATTCCTTGATGAAATCTCATTGTATATATTCTTCTTCCATTTACAAAGTCATATACTTTTCTTGGATAAACAACAAATGAATCTTTGCAAACAAACTATGACAATAGTAATTCTATATGGTATTAATTAGCTGCTACGGAAAAGTACAAAATTACTATATTTTATATTGGAGAAACAACAAATCAATTTTTTTATAATAAGTTATGATAAAAATGGGATTTCAATTAATTAAATTTTGAGGTTGACAGGCTGTATTGGCTATGAGCATGTGTTGTTGTATGAGAAAGAGGGGAAAATGCAAGATATTCCCCTGTGTTATGTTAAACCTGCAAGAAACTACCCTGTGAAATTTTTATTGCGCCAAACTTCCTTGTGTTTTCAAAAACCATGCAAAAAACACCCAATTTGTGAAAAATAGGTCTTTCTGAATCGAAATATTTCAAGAAATAATTTTATAAATATATCAGGTGAAGTTGTAGAGACCAACTTGAAGTATTTTTAAAATGGTTACTTGAAATATGTCAATCCAAAACGACCTATTTTTTATAAATTGGGTGTTCTTTGCAGGGTTTTTGAAAACACAAGGAAGTTTGGCGCAGTAAAAATTTCATAGGTAGTTTCTTGCAGGTTTAGCATAACACAGGGGAGTATTTTGCATTTACCCCTGAGAAAGAAGAAATTGTGTGTTTGGTTTAATATGTTCATTCATTGTATTTAGGAAAGTTGTTTTGTAGGAAGATCAAATGAAGGGCCCACAGGAGAATAATAAAGAATATATTGTAATGGAAATGTATATATACATTTGTGTATGTATGTGACAATTCCTAAATTTCAGCAAATGTAGGTTTGTGAACTAAATATTTTAGGCAATCAGGCAATGCCATAAAAACAAGGGGAAAATAGAGATGAAAATTCAAAAGAGAAGGGAAGTCGTGCACTATTTCATTTTACGGATAGTTTGAGCCTTTTCATCTTTATATTGTTTAGAATAGTGATTGAGAGTAAATGAGTCGAGTGTTGTCGAACATCAAATTATTCAAATTTGATTTGAATTTTTTGTCCAGTTGGAAATCGCATTTGAATTTGATTTAGTTGTTAAATGAACAAAGCTCAAACGAGTTTAACAAGCAAATTTAAAATGAGTTCTTATATCGAACGAGCTCGAACATCCATTGAATAACACGATCATTTCAGCCCTAACTGTGCATAGGTCAACAGAACCAGCTAAACCAAATTAAAAATTGAGATTTTGGTACGAACCGAAAATTTGAACCCTTTCTACATTTGACACAATTTAATTTACTTGCTTAATTTTCTTCAACACAATTTTGTGAAATTTCGAAACAAAATAATACTTAATGCTTATAAGTGAATAATTACATAATAAATTTAAATTTAACATGCTTTAAAATTTAGAGGGTATTACTGTGTAGTTACATTTCTATTAACACTAGGGAATTCGCATTACAATATTAAGGTGTAATTAACTTGCAAATAAACCCAAGAACTAAATATCTAAATAAATAGAGTTGAGAAATCAAGATGAAAGCTTGATTCGTTGAGTAAGTTTTAGTTTTTCTCACTCACTAATTCCAAGAAATCCTTCTTAATTAGCATCTTAATCAAAACATAAAGTACTAAATAAAATTTGTTTGGACATAGACATCAAGGAATCAAAATAAAATGATGAAGAGAGTGATTGGAGATATATATATATAATAATCATGGAGATTTGTGATTAAGGATGAGAAACTTCCCACGCATCGCTTTCTTCCAAATCTAAAGATCTAATCTTATCTGTTCATTAAATATTCAAACAAAAGTAGGTAAAACATAAAAAAGAATGACTTCTTCTTCTTCACAAAGTCGTCTCAACACTTTTTGAGGTCCTAGGCGAAACTATAATCGGGGCATTATGCCTTAGAAAAATTATGCTCCTATGTATTAATATGGGTCTTATTTTTTTTTTTCCGTTTCTATAGAATAAAAGTATTTATATATCAAATCTCAATATTCTGATTTTTGTAACATATTTCTATAAGTAAGATATTAAGTTCACTTCATATTACTTGTTAAATAGTTAATTGTAAATATGTTTTAATTTTTTTAGTTTTGAGAAACTTCTTTCAGCATAAACAAACAAAGATTTTGTGAATACTATTTAATAACATAAGAACGACAGTAAAGTATTACTTTTGGTTAGATCAATTAATAGTCATAGTATATGAATAATTTTTTAATAACAATATAATTGTACTATAAAGTTCATCATAATGAGTGAACAAAAACATATTCATGTATGAAAAAAAAATATTGTATTGATTTATTAAGATAAAACAATTTAAATGTTCTTAATATATATATATATATATTAAAATAAAATATAAAAATTTGGGGGCCCTAGGCCTTTGTCTAGATTGTCTATAGGCAAGGCCGGTCCTGCTTCTTCATCTCTTATCTTGGGAAACCTTTCTCCATAGTCTTCACATGGTTAGAACACATTTTTTCTTGTTGGTTTAATTATTAGCACTTAGACTATCGATTGAGCTGGATCTGCCCAATGTTCGACGGCTTAGCCCGATCTTATATGAGTTAAGCCTTATTTTTATGTCTGATTAATTTATAAGCCAAGTATTAGTTTAATTAGTCTCAATTTAAATAGTGTCCGACTTGTGAAAATAATTGAATAATGTCATATGTCATACAATATTAATCTTTATTTGAAGCATACTGAGGGATGGAGGTATACATTTCTTATTTTTACTCATTTAATAATTATTTACAAGTATTTTATATTGATACATAACCCCTATGGATATAATTCACCGGTGTAGAATGAATGTAACCGTCTCCGTAGTATATAGAAGTTAACTTTTAAATTGGAATGTTACTTAACATTAATACTAGTGACTAGTTTTTTTTTTTTTTTTTGTTTCCCAAGGGTTTAATCCCTTTCGAAGCGGGTTGGACACATTAAGTGGGTACCTCTCTCAACAATGATTCAAACCTGAGTTCCCTACTTTGTAGTGACTAGTCTCTTCCACTAGACCAATCACTTGTTGGTAATACTAGTGGCTAGTTGCATGAGATTATATATTTATGTGTTTTATGTACATTTTTTTTTTAATTATGAGCGCCTTAATGATACATAATTTTTAAAACAATGTGTGGGACTAGTAGACTTTTCTATATATATATATATACATATATATTATTATATACATATAAAAGTACGAGTTTGGCGAAGAGAATTTCTTTCTTTTTTGTGAAGGCTAATATACCCCTATTTAAATTATATTGTGATATTTAATTTTATGGCAAAAAGTAAATAAAAGAATCCTAGAAGTATAATTAGACAAGAAGTTTCTCCTACATCAACCTTATTATAATTATCTTTTAAAGTTTTACAACTCATTAAAATATTAATATTAAAAAAAACAAAAACAAAAAAACACTATTGCTTTATATTTCTTCGAAAATTTCTTTGAAAAGTTCTTAAAAAGTTATCACTTATTAAAGATCGTTACATAAAAAAAATTGCCACATTTGTGCTACATGAATAAAAAAACTGTTGGTGGATATGAATACATATTGCAGTTCTCAAATATAAGAAAAATGCCACATCTGGCTTTCCTCAATTTTCAATATTACTATAATTTTTCATGGTAAATGAAATCACTTGACGGATTAAGGGAAAATATAATTGGCTTAAGCCAAAAACAGTCAAAACATATAAATGGTTAAAATTGGTTAAAACGGGTAAAATTCGATTAAAAAATATATGATAAAAAATGGTAAATCAATGGAAACATGGGTTAGATAGAAAAACAAAAAAAAACGAGTTAAAGCAGAAAAAATGGTGCAATTGATAAAACAACAAGGTAAACCGGCAAAAAATTGATAAAATCGATAAAAAAATGAATGACATCGGTAATACACGGGATAACAAAAAAGAAACGATTCAAATTGATAAAAGAACAAGAACAAAAAAATGAGTAAATTGGCAAAAAGGTGAAATATGTGAGAAAATATGTTAATCAGCAAAAGAATAAGTACAATCATACTAAAATTTGGTTAAACCAGACGGAGCGAGTGAATTGATTAACAAATGGGATAAAATCGACTAAAATGGGGTTAAACTAGAGAGAATGGCTGGACTGATTAAGAAACGTGATGAACCACAAAAAAACCAGTGAAATCAGTGAAAGAAGGAACTAAAATAACAAAAAAGAAATGATAAACTCAGTGCAAAAGCAGGTAAAATCAATATTTCTTTGGAAAATTCATAAGAAATTATCACTTATCAGAGAATCTCAAAAAAATTAAAAAACCTAAAAATTGATAAAATCGTTAAAAAAAAAAGAATGACATCGGCTATACACAGAATAACAAAAAAAAGGGATCAAAATAATAAAAGAACAAGAACAAAAAAAAAAGTAAATTGGCAAAAAGGTGAAATATGTGAGAAAATATGTTAAATCAGCAAAAAAATAAGTATAATCATCTAAAATTTGGTTAAACCAAAAAGAACGAGTGAATTGATTAATAAATGGGATAAAATCGACTAAAATGGGGTTAAACTAGAGAGAATGGATGGATTGATTAAGAAACATGACGAACCACAAAAAACCAGTGAAATCGGTGACAGAACGAACTAAAATAACAAAAAAGAAATGATAAACTCAATGTAAAAGCAGGTAAAATCAATATTTCTTTGGAAAATTCTGAAGAAGTTATCACTTATCAGAGAAACTCAAAAAAATTAAAGAACCTAAGAACAAAAGGCCACCTTGGGTTTAGTTAAATATAAAAAATTTACTATTTAGTAACTGGAAAACTTATAATTGGCTTAATCCAAAATAAGTCAAAAACATAGAATGGTTAAAATCTGTGAAAACGGATAAAATCGATTAAAATATATATGATAAAAAAAAATGGTAAAATTAATGGAAATATTGGTTAGATAGAAGAAAAACGAGTTAAAAAAATGGTGATAGCAGAAAACGGGTAACTGGTAAAGAATGAATGATATTTTCTAAACATGAGATAAAAAAAAAAAAAAAAAAAAAAGGTTGGGTGGAGGGAGATCAAATCGATAATAGAACAAGAACAAAGATGAGTTTAATTGGCAAGAAACGAATGTTAAATATGTGAGAAAATAGGTTAAATTAGCAAACGAATAGATAAAATCGACTAAAATTGGGTTAAACCTAAGAGAATAGGTGAATTGATTAACAAATGGAATAAAACACAAAAACGGATGAAATTGGTCAAAGAACGGGTTAAAATAACAAAAAAGTGCAATCGATACTTCTTTGTACAATTATTAAGAAATTATCAATTATCAAATAACCTAAAAACCGTTCTTTACATTAAAGAACCTCGAAAAAAAATGCCACATTTGTGTTGTATGAATAAACTAAAGTACTATTTAGTTAACTGAAAAACTTATTATTGGCTTAAGTCAAAATATATAAATGAAAAGTTAGTTAATCATGTGCAACGCTCATGTACTTTTCTAGTATCCTAAAAAGGACGCTAGAGTGGGCAAAATGCGTTAAGAAAGATCAATAGTTCACAAAGAACATAACAATAAATTCCTTCTCAATTTGATTGAACCAACATGAAAATGCAACAATACACAAAACTAATATGTAGCGAAAAATAAACAACAATCAAACAATCGATATAAATATTTTTATTTAGAAAACCTCTTCAAATCAAAGAGAGAAAAACCATGAGAGCCCCGAAATATGGAACTATAACCAATCACAAGTAGGTGTTTGTTACGGTCTCACAATGGGGGCAAAACCTCCATTATCACATAAATAAGATATAAAAAGCAAAGAGCAAAATAGAGATCAAACTCACACTTTTTAACCAACTTTAGATAGATAGCTGTCGTTTTACCTACAAGCCTCAAGTGACGATCCGAACGATCAAAATAAAGAACCAAGTGTGTAGAACCTTGGGTTAAAAAATTGAAGACGATCCGACGCTTGATAAATTTGGAATAATCGAAATACCGAAAATTCGTTATTTGAACCTGAAAATCTCTCTTTCAATTTTGCCTCTATTCTCTATGTTTGCCGAGAAAATCTCTTCAACTCTCTCACAACATAACCTTAGACATACTAAATGGGTCAAAAGTGGGCTATAGGAATAAATAACTTACCAAAAGATTGAATATTTATTCCCATGGAAAGGAACCCAAGATTCGATTAAATGAAGTTTCTAGTGACCCAAACAAGGACTTCGGCTACCCAAACGAGAGGTCAAGCTTGTACCAACTTACAATGGGATATTTAATTTTCGATTTAAGCTCGTCAAAGAAAAGTTATTTGAATCGTGTTTGATACGCATATGAAACAAATTTGAATAATATTTTCCTTTGATAAATTATAAAACTTTATTTGAACTTTACTTGTAAGTAAAAACTAGACAAAAATATAAAGTACTTGATATTCGAATCGTGTTCATTTAAACTCGATTCATTCAATAATGAAATCAAATTCAAACACAATAACAAACTCGATAAAAAAATTAATTCAAGATTTGATTCGATACTAGCTACTTAACTCATTTAGCAATATGTAATCAAATGGAAATTATAGGGGTAAAACTGAAATAAATTATTTTAAATCCACAATTGCTTCTCCCCGGCAACACTACAACACATCAAAACCCTAACCAATCCCATACCTAACCTCATAAACCCTAATTCAACCCCACCAAATCTCGATCTCCTCCTCTGCACAACCTATACCACCATTATTCATTACTCTTCCATGAAGAAGAGACCCCGTGAGCCGAAACCTCTACTCCCCGCCATCGCCTCGGCGAGCGGCCCATCCTTAATCAAACACTTGGCGTCATGCAACACCACAGTCAGATCTCAATCTCTTCGACGTCTTCAATCATGGCTCGTATCAGAATCCAACAACCTCACCGAATCTGACATTAAGAAGCTCTGGAAAGGTCTATTTTACTGCTTATGGCACTCCGACAAAACCCCCAATCAGGTAAACCTAATCGAAAGACTCACTTCGCTGTTTTTATCTCTCAGACCCTCGTTTTCTTTGGAATTCTTTCGTGGTTTTTTGATTACTCTTCGTAGAGAGTGGCCTGGCATTGATAGATTGAGGTTGGACAAGTTTTACTTGCTTATACGCAGATTCGTGAAGGCTTTGTTTGAGTTGATGAGGTTGAGGAAATGGGATGTTGAGGTTTTGGGGGAATATTTTGGGGTTTTGGAGAAATATGGGTTCTTAGCTGAGGATAAGTTGCAGGGGAATGGGGTTAATTATCATGTGGCCTCTGTGTTTTTGGAGGAGTTGAAAGGGGTCGGTTTTCCGGTTCGGAAGGATGTGGTTGATTTGATTTTGGGTCCTTTTTTTGCTGTTTTGTTGAAAAGTAAGGATAGGATTTTGGTTGGGAAGGTGAGGAGTTTCGTTTTTGATGAGTTGGTGAAGGAAGGGAAACAATTGCTGGAGAATAAGAGAATGGGAGTGGATGAGAATGTGTTGTTGGTGGGGGTGGTTGCTTTGAGGATGGAGTTGTCAAGGAGGTTCTATGAAGTTGGTTCTGCAGTGGAATGCGTTCAGGGGAATAGGAAAGTGGCTTTGAAATTGCACCAAGAGTTTTTGAAATTAGAGAAGGAGTTGCAATTATCTGGGATTGAAGTAGCTATACCCGAGTACAGTGTTGTCATCGAGGGTGATGATGATGGTGATACTGAGGTGCCACAGTTGATACCCATTGAATATAATTCAAGTAATAATGGTGATATCAACTTGGGTTCTCAAGAAGTTTCTGAAGATACACGTGAGGATGAGGGTCAATTGGATGGTAGAAGTCTTAAGAAAAGTAAGAAGAACAAAAAAGGGATGGATGGAGATGATAAGAAGGCTAAGAAGAAGAAGAAAAAGAAGAAGATTAAGAGGAAAGACGAGAGTGAGATTTCTGAAATCAATGCTGTGGTTAAGGAAAGTGATGATTTGGTTACTCTCAATGGCGTGGATAGTTCCTTATCTCTGGGAAGTAGTGATAGTGAAATGGATTTGAGTGCAAATGTGATATCAAATCTTCACAAACAATTTGAGAAAGTTGCTGCTGAATCAGGTTTCTCAGATACTCCTTTGATATCTGTGAAACATGGTAAGCATGCAAAGAAGAGGAAAAGAACAAAAAATGCAGGTGTGGTAGAATCTGGCAATGTGGATTCTAATGGTGCAAAGAGTGTGGAGAAGAGCGGGAAAAAGGTAAGGTTTTCGATGAAGAATAATTTGGTGTGGATGCCACAGAATCCTATGCCTCCTGAAAGTCTGAGATTGCCCCCAACTGTTACACCCAGGGGTAGCGCGATGAAGAAGGGGGTGCCCCCAGGACCCATTAGACTTGTCAAGAAAAAGGTGAATAAGAAGAAGACTCTGAAGAGTTCCATACCTGTGATGAAAAAGCGGAAAAAGATAACTCGAACTGTTTGAGCTACTTCAAGTTTGAAGATTAAATTATGTCTTGTGTTAAGGTCATTTGAGTATGCATTCTGCGTTTTGCTTTAAAAATGACAGTCTTAAATTTTGTACTGTAATACTCCTAGAGCCTTTTTTTTACTCTGTATCGGTTTAGTTGATTATCTGTAGCATAAATTAATGTTACATGAAATGCCGCAGTTTGAGTTATTTAAGTTGTGTAATTAGTACTAGATTGATTTCAGTCCTTTGGTTAAAAACCACAGTTGCATGAAACAATTACCCAATCACCATAGAGGCTCAAGATTGGTGATATATATTGGTACTGATCTAGAAGCCGGAGTATGCGTGTATATTTAGACTCGTATATGTTTGTATGAGGTTAACTACTCATTTCCTTCTGTTATATATCTCTATTTCCTTCTTTCATTTTTGGGAGAATTACTCGAGCTACACTTGAGGTTTAGTGTAATTTCACTGACCACCCTTCATGTTCTATTTCAAAGAAGCGAAGGAAGATGCATTATAAAAGTGAAATTAAAACTAAAGCTAACATGCTAGTCGCGGGGTAAATGAACCACCCATGTAATGTTTTAGCTTGTTTAAGTCTAATTCACATCTTTGCTGTACTTCCTGGGAATCTCTCCTCTGTAGAAAAAGAGAGAGGTTGATTGACACAGGTACCAGATATGAGGAGTTTTGTCTTGCTTGAACATCATTTAACTATTTGTATGGTTAAAGATAGTGGGGATTATTTGAATGAGCTTTGATCGAGCCAAATTGGGTTCAATTTGAGTGGCTCTCAACTCATCTACTAAACTTCATATTGAACTTGGCAATTAAGAGGATAAAAAGTTAGATGATTTAGGATTTTATGTTATGGCTAATCGAAATCAGTTTGGCCCAGTTATTTGGTTAAGAAGATGGGTCGGTCCGACATATTAGGGGGCCTAGGTAAAATTTAAGTTAGGGGTCCATTTATTTTTTCAAGAATAGGTTTGTATTATAAAATTTTATTTTATTACTCTTATAGAATGTAAGAGTATGTGTTGAATTTTACATTTTTTTTCTCTTAACATATTTATTATGGATACATATAATATTGAAATGAAAACCAATTTTTTTAACTTCAATAGTAATATATTTTATAACATTTAATTATAAATCATTATTTCAACAAACAAAAGAAGAACTGCATGTATTGTGAATATAAAATATATGACAAATGTAAGTGAACTGAGTCAATTTTTACTTGTTAAAATCAACAAATAAATGTAATGTAAAAAAGTAAAAATATTTATGTTCTCCCAACTATGTTAAAAAAGGGGAGCCTCAACTAGGTTTATGCGTTCGGTATAACCATATCAATTTTCGGTATTTAGATCGGTTCGATAATTTCAAAATTGTATGGTATGCCAAACCAAAAAATCCAGCTTTATTCGTGATTTTTCCGAGTGGTTCAGTAAGGTTGGTACAAAAAAAAACATTTTTTTATTTATTCGTGATAAATTAATATTTTTTTATTTATTATTCGTATTTTTACGGGAACTTCCTAATTGGACTAGATTTTGAGATCTTTAAATCGATAAAAGTTATAAGAAATCAGGTGAAGATTCTATTAAATCGGATCAGGTTCGATTAAAATGTCTTATTGACAGCCCTAACAGTAACAGCTGGTACTAGCCCAAGTAATAAAATTCATAATACAAGGGCTGGCAGGATTGATCCATAATGCCAGCCCATAATAAAATTGGACATTTTCTGATTTAACTCTAATCATCAAAAAGAAAAAATACTAAAAGGGGGCGTAATGATAAAATTACACTACTTTCCTAATTAATCATAGAATAAATTAAAATTACTTTTATCCGTGCAAATAAAAATAGTGAAAATCAAGAGTCTAAGGAGTTAGCAGCTAAAATTAAATAAAATATATTGAAGCTCATGCCAAAACCAAATTCAAATACGACCGACACGTCCAAATGCCAAATTCAGTTTCATAAACAGATTGTGCCTTTACTTCTAGGAGATCATCATTACGATTCTAATTGAATATTATCTCAAATTCTTATTTTCAATTTTACAATATGGACATTGATTAATGATTATATATAAAAATAAAAAGAAACCGAATTAGTTAGCTGTTACTTAAAAAAAAAAAGGTAGCTTTTATGGTAAACAACCATTTTACCAAACCTATTCTTATCCTTTTAAAATAGAAAAAGTAAAATTAGGATTTCTTAAATAACCTAATCTCCTTTCTTTCCTTTAAAGTCACAAAGATTTCAACCAACTCTTGTATTTGATTCTGTATAGAGTGACATTTGTTGCATTAGGAAATGATTCCCCATGAAAAAAAAATAAAAGTGCCAATACTTACCTGTTTATCAACTGCTACTCACATGCTTATTTGCATAATATAATTGTGATACTAATTATATTGCTTTGCATAATTGCATTGTAGATTCTAGACTTAGAAAGCATCTTTTTGTGTTGGAAAATGTTAAAAAACACCCGACGTGTAATTCTTAATTGACAAGACTTCATCTTTTTGTGTTGTAACGCCCGACGTGTAATTTTTAATTGACGAGACTTCATGTCGGTTTTTTTTTTTTTTTTTTAAATTTTCCTTAGTATCATTTTATTAACTCAATATATCTCTTTGAAAATTTAGTGTTGGCATGAGGAGAATTGTGTCAATTTTTTAAGTTTACAGGGTTTTCTTGTCAATTTTTTAACAGAGGAATTATTGTCGATATTTTCAACTAAATAATTGGATTTTGACACTTATTCCAATGAAAAAATAAAATATAAGAGTATATGTGCTACATATGTAGGCTTAAACTTTAAAAAATGTTATCTTAGAATAATTAATACTTTACACTTCAAAATTACATAATTTTAACACTTTGCACCTCAAAATTAAACTTTTGACATTTTGCACTCGTAGGGTGTATTTTGCCAAATAATGTACATGATGAGCAGTACTATTAATATAATTCTCACCGGGCATATGAATTGGTTCGTAGTTAATTTGGATGAGACACGTTGATGATGAGTAGTTTGGGATTTTGATCTTATTCTTAATGCTGATACAATTATACAAATAATATGAGTTGGTACGTAGATATGTCATTTGAAGTAGCCAAATGTTAACAAATTTGGATTTTTCATTGAAATATTGCGTATTGACCATGTAAATGGAGTTTAATTTTAAGGATAGCTACAAGAGTTTCAACTTAGAAAAAACACAATATATATTTTTCCTTGTATCAACATCTTTCTAATACTAGAAAAGTACATGTACGTTGTACGTTGTACGTGTCTAATTAATTTAATAGGTAATTTTTTGTAAATTAGAGTAAAATTAACTTTATTATGACATAAAATAGCATATGTTATGACTGATTTTCAATTTATTGGATTGCATAGAATTGATATCTAGCTTAGATCTTTTGCATTGATTCACAACAAAAATAATGAAATCCTAATTTTTTATCAAATGGATTTGGTTTCATTTTTAAGTAGATTTTGAATCCTTTCAACTGTCATTTAAATGCATTTATTTACTTACCTAAGCTATTTTCACCTATTTAGTTTATTAGTTTAATTCGTATTTTCACTGGATTAACCAACTTTGGCGATTTCATTCATTTTTACAGGTTTAATATTCTTTTTTACAGATTTACCCATTTTGCATGGTTATAACAAATTTTCATTGTGTTTTCGTTTTTCATCAATTTTTTTTTCTGGTTTAAACCATTTTTCTTTCGATTTCACCCTGTTTTTGTTTGTAAATCTTTTTTTTACTGATTTTACCCGTTTTTACCAGTGTACTGATGAGTGTATTTTTAGTATATTAATTATCTATTGTTCGTGTCCAGGTGTCAGTTTTTATACAACTCAAGCTTCTCCTCTAATGTTTAGGGGATCCTAACCTGAAATCAAAGATAACTACGTTAGGCTAATACCGGTGGTGACCCGGTGATAACCCTCCGAAGCTTAAGTCAGTCTTGGGGATAGAAATCAAAGTCAAAGTTAGGTGTAGTTTCGTTTGTGCTTACCTGCTCTCATTTAAGAGGGGTATTTATAGTATTAGATTCCAACTACCGGGTCGGATAGTGACAAGACGTATAAGTTCGGATATGGGTATGAAATATTCGATTCGACCCAGTGGCGATAGGATACAAGTTTTGCTTAGGACATCGATACTCGAGACGCCTCTCGAGTATATATTTGTTGCTGACACGTGTCGATTTATATCTATTTGTGGAAATGTTGAGTGCCACGTCAGGGACGAAGACTTGGTACATCAAGAGTCCCCCAAGTTCATGAGTTCGAGCGTAGCTCGAAATCTTGAAGTTTTGGAGTTTAGTTGAGAAAAAATCTGTGAATTGTTGTCGAGTATATCAGAACAAGACTTGGTATATCAAGAGTCCCCCAAGTTCATGGGTTCGAGTGTAGCTCGAAGGCTTGAAATTTTCCTGTGAGTAGGTGCGCAGTTGGCAGGGTCGTTTAATTCATTTCAAATAATTTGATGGATTGAAGGCGAATCGTCGCGATGCTTCGGGGGTCATTGTGCTATTTCCCTGTGCGGTTAATTAATGGTCCTATAAATAGGTCCACGACCGTATAGCGGATTTACTTTGCAGTAAATATTTTGGCGAACTCGGAACGGAAGTCGTACAACAAAGGACAGACTAATTTGTTAATATTACGCGAGGGATGTCGTCGAGTGATACTGAAGGAGATTTTCAGGATGTCAATAGGCAAGCCCTAAATGACGTCGTGAACTTCGTGGAGTCCAATGAGGGGGCTAATGAAGCCGAAGATGTCGTTGGGTCTCGGTGATTTTTTACTGAGACTATGTACTATGATTTCGTGGCAGGGGATTATAGGCGGTTCGTGGCCAACATGTTGGATGCGTTCTCGATTCCCGCTGGTTGGACGATATGTACACCGAGTCCTGTCCATAGATGCATAAGCCGCCGCCTTTCGGAATGGCCATTCACGAGGCTAGCTTAGAAGGTGGATTCCAAGTTCCAATTCCCCCCGAGGTGGCAGGTATCATCAATGCTTTAGGCGTTCGTCCAATTCAGATATTGCCAAATGGCATATCGATTATTATTGCCTTTTGTGTGGTGATGAAGGTCTTCGGGCAAGCCGCATCTTTTGGCAATTTTTGGGCTCTCTTTAAGGTTTCCGAGTCTCCGAAGTCAAATGATGGGTTTTACCAAGTAAAATCTCGCGGGAACAACAATCGATTTTTGTGCTCTTCGAAGAGTTCCCATGGTAAAGGCTGGAAATCGAGGTATATTTACGTGTATCCTCCGAAGGGCTATAAATGGAATGTCAACTGTCCATGGCGAGTTGGTCCAATCACTGTGAAGGATGTTCCAAAACCCTCTTGGCACGATGGTTTTGTCGAGAGCCTCCGACGCTTTAATCTAGATGTGCAAAAGCTGATCGAGGAACCGCGGCTTCGCGGAGAAAGCCTAGTGATCCTGAAGACCCTACTCTAGAAGAAGTACTTCGCGGGGCCATGGTCGTTCCCAAAGGGAAGGAACTTCGCGATTTGCAACAGCTAAATGCCGCGTTTTGGACCCGGGCTTCGACCTCGAGAGATCCCGAGACGATTGCGAGACCAGCCAACAACGTAGGGCAAGCTCAAAATTCCGATCGTATCATAACTAGGGAGGAACGTCGTCGGGGAAAGAGACCTCGTGTTGAAGAGGATGATGATATCGAGGTAAGTGCCGATCCTACGGGCCATGCAAGCGATAGAGTCTCCGATGAGGAAAGCGCAGAGTTCAATTGGAGCTTATCCGATTGGATGTCATCGGAACTGACGCATCCAGGAGGCTTCGGCCCCGAGACGTCGGTACTCTTCTCGGAGTCCTATAATTCGTCGTTCGCGGCGTTTATACACAGCATTTTCAAGGGTGACCAGATGTCGATGCTGAAGAAATCAATACAGGAGAATTTGCATACTGCCGATCGACTTGGTGTCGGTGTATTTATTCATTTCCTAACTCATTGTTCTCCCTTTATCTAGTTTATTGTCATATATATAAACTTTGCTTGTGCAGATGCTACAGTTTCTTTTCCATGGGTATTATCGGGCCGAGTTGGCGGAAGGGGAGTTAAACAAGCAAAAAGGGGAGGCCGAAGAGGCTCTGCGGGCGAAGGATGAGGAGCTTATCAAGCAAAAGAGGGAGGCCGAAGAGGCTCTTCGAGCAAAGGACGAGCAGCTTAACGAAGTTGTTAGGTAGTTAAGTCTCTCAACAATGGAGGTTGACAGGCTGAAGGCCAGTAACCCTCGACATGAAGGAATCGTTTCTCCTGCCCAAAGGTTGGCCATTGCCAAGGAGTTTCTCGAGTCCCCTATGTACGAATACATATCCGATCTAAAAATGGGTGCCGAGCTGTTTAAGATGTATGAGAAGGCACTTAGTCAATGTGCACACAAGGGTTTTCTAACCCCGGATTTCGATCGTACAACGATCAATCCGTTTTGGGATGAGGAATGTTAGGTTGAGACCGGTCTGGAGGGAGAGGACGAGGAGGAAGCAATCGCGCGAGGCCACGAGTTTGGTAGTTTGTTACCTCCCTCCGTCATCGAAGATTGATTTGATAGTAGTCGATTGGAGATTTGTAAATAGCTAGGGCCCATGTAACTTTTTGGTAAAAAATTAATGAAAGAATTGTTGTTTCCACGAGTTTGGTAGTTTGTTACCTCCCTCCGTCATCGAAGATTGATTTGATAGTAGTCGATTGGAGATTTGTAAATAGCTAGGGCCCATGTAACTTTTTGGTAAAAAATTAATGAAAGAATTGTTGTTTACGTTCTTTCTTCAATCGTTGAATTTTCGTATTCCATTCTTTTGATTTCGATTCTATTGATAAGCTGAGTAGGTCGTTAATGTTAATGAATTGGGCCTTTGGGCCCCTTTCTGAACAAAAGGGGTGGGCCGCAAATTAATCATCGCGCCTGTTCTAAAAAATTTCGCAAGGACGGTGTCACCGGTATTTTACGCGCGCTTTGATATTTTAAATTTTATAAATAGGCGTTCATTACCGCACTGTTCATACCATTCTCTAAAAATTTTACTAGTCGGAGCTATCAGCGAGCAGTTTTAAGCAGTTATTTTTCTTGTCGAAGTCTTTTTTCCAAAATTTTTAGGTATTCCTTTCTCTCTTTTTATTCTATGTCGAGTCGGCCTACGTCTATCGGAGACGAATCGGTTGGGAAGGGAGAGGGTATATCGGTAGAGTCGATAATGTCGCATTTCGATATCCCTTTTGAAGGGAAACTTCACAGCCCTCTTTCGGCTGAGTTGTTAGGTGTAGTTGGTTCAGGGTCGAAGAGTGTAGTTCGACCGTTACCTATGTTTGATCGACACCGAACTGTGGATCATTTTAGCAACATAGAGCAAGTCGTCAACGTTTGTCAATTGAATCAATTATGTCTAAGTATCAATTTTCGACGGGCTGGTCCGTCCTTCTTCCTTCCCCTGATCAGAGGATGAATGATCCGCCCCTTAGGTGTAGAACCTTCCATATCGATGCGTTGGAGAACGGTCTTCGTTTCCCTTTAGCCGATGAATTTGTCGACATTATAAATGGTCTCGGAATATGCATGGCCCAACTAGTTCCTAACGATATAGGTTATATCCTAGGTTTTTGTCTTGTTATGAAGTCGTTGGGCCGGCCGGCTTCCTTTGCAAATTTTTGTGCTCTTTTTAAAGTAAGTGAGTCCCCTAAGTCGAATGATGGTTTTTATTTTATAAAATCGAAACCCAACGTTAGATTCCTCGGGGATTTAAAATCTTCCCACGGGAAGGGTTGGAAAACCAAGTTTATTTATGTTCGTGCTCCCGAGAACTACGTATGGAGGACGACATGCGAATGGAGGTCGGGTCCAATCCTGTTAAATGATGTACCCGAGCCTTCATGGGGACCCAATTTTCCTTCGCAGTTGTCAGAATCTATATACGACACCAACTTACTTATGCGGGAGCCTATCTTGAGTTTGGGAGGGATGTCGATAACCCCTTTGTCTATCGACAGTCCTTCTCTAGGTAGTTTCCATACTTCGTGATTCTTCTATTGATTGCTTTGTCGTTCTTCACTAATTCATTTTAATATTTGCAGAGTCGGTCGTAGGTGCTACCATGAGTCGCGCATTGAAGTCGATGTCGAAGGCGGCTAAGGTAGGTAATGTCCCCGCTTGTCCTGCTGTGCCGGTCAAGCCTTCGATTCCGAAACCATCGGGACCGGCTACGTCGAGTACTTTGCCTCCGCCCCCTGGAGCTAAACATCAGGCCGAAAGGCCATCTACCCCGGACAAGGGAAAAAAGGTTGCTTCAAGCGAGGATGCGCAAACTGAGGGGCCGACTTTGAAGAAGTCTAAATCGACTGGGGAAACTGCTCCCGTCGATCGCGCCAAGGTTGTGGCGAAGGAGTCTCTCGAATCTATTATCGAGAAGATGAAGCAGTGCACCGGAGGCCAAGCTCCCGATACCTCTATGATGAGTCCTGCTCTGTTAAGTTCCACACCCAGTCTCGAGGTGTGGGATAAATTTTGCTCAACTATATATGTCCTCGACCAGGCTGCTATGGGCGCAATGGATATGAGCGACCTCATCCGAATGGGGTCTAGTTTCTTACTCGGGGTAAGCTTTAGTTTCTTTTTCTTGAATTTATAAATATAATTCAGTCGTGATAATTTATTCATTTTCATATTCGCAGCTTAACCGAGTACTTTTCCAAGCCGGTTATCGGGTTGAGTCATCTCGTAAACGAGCTGGCAAGTATCGAGTTCTCGAAAAAGAGAAAGAGAAGGAGCTCAAGGAGGTTCAGAAGAAATCCACTCAGTTCGAGCAGAAGGCCTCGTCCGTCGAGGCCGAGATGTCGAAGAAGGATGAGAAGATCTCTTCACTTGAGGCGGAACTAGCGCTTCTGAAGGAGAGTTTTGAGTCTGAAGTTGCGCGAAAGACTGCTGAAAGCTTCGAGAGAGGTCAGCGAGAGGCGTTAGCACTCCGTCGTGATATTTCGCCCGATGAAAGGAAAGGCATCGTCCTCGAATTCTTCAACAGCATCGTTTTCCAGGAGCTTGTCGATCGTCAGTCGGGGGTAGAACTTCACAAAATGTTTGTGAAAGGTTGGAAGCAGTGTCAAGCGTTCGGCTTTCTCAATGAGAGCTTTGACGCAGATAGGCTCAACCCCTATTGTGACGAGAACGGCGTGCTTATTGAGAATGAACAATCTGACGAAGAAGACCCTTCGGTGAGGCCTGAGGCTCACGAAAATTAAATGGGAACAAACAATCACGACCAAAACCCAGTTAGGGCGCACAGATTTCTTACTAAGCTCAGAGTAATGTCACGCCCCAGCACTTTGCCCGACCAAGGAGGCCGAGTGGGCAAGGCGTATGACCGAGGTAAAGGCTCAAAGGGACATTACGGGACAGCCGGCAAGGCGGGTGGCCTAGCCGGACGCGCATCCTATCACCCGGGACGTGGCCCGGGTAAGTCGGGAGCAATTACGGGCGACGGCAAGCCGTTTGGGCATGGGAAGGCCGTCGGGTGGCACAAGGGCGTCCTAGGGGCGGTCCTAGACAATTTCAAGTACCAAACAAGGCCTTGGAGGTTCCGGAAGATTCTAGAGGCTACCGTACGAGTCCGGGACATTCAAGAAGGGTCTACACAAGTCCGGAAAGAGCCGGAAGGGTCCAGGTCGTTCAAGAGAGTTCCGGGAGGTTCCAAATAGCTCCGGAAGAAGCCGGAAGGTAACGGAAGAAACCGAAAGGATCCGGGAGGGACTAGAAAGGTCTACACAAGTGTAGAGCATGCCGGAAGGGTCTAGAACCTTGTGGAAGACCTTAGAACTATATAGATGCATGTAGAATGTAGTAGAACCTTGTACATAGTTCTAGTTTTGGTAGGAGCATGTAGAAGGGCCTAGAGAATCAATCATAGCCCTTAGATCAAGTTAATCCTAGCCATCCATTAGGGAAGGCTACTAGTATAAATTGGTTGTGCCATTCATTTGTAACCATCATCCAAGTTGTAGCATTCCAAGTGAGTAATAAAGCTTTCCAAGTTCTCTTAGCAATCTTTCTTTCCTTTCCACTTACAACCTTACTTAGTAACTTTCCTTTGGGACGAGTAAGGCTGACTTAGCCGATTCCGACAGAGGGGCGGAAACGATCGCTGGGGGCGTTTCGTCGCTAAGTGCCGCACGGGTTACTCAAGAGAAGTTAAGTCCGTGACAGTAAGCTCCATTCCCCAAAACCCAGTTAGGGCGCACAGATTTCTTCCTCTTTTCCTCTTACTTTCCTCACCGCACTCTGCTTGCACCCACCCACCTTACTTTTTACACGTTTTTTGATGTTAAGACTATTTTCATTATAGATGGTAGGAGGAAAAAATGGTAAAGAAGAAGAGCATCTTAAATCACTCTATGTCGTGGAAAAGCCATCCGTGGCACGTCTGCTAATTGAAAGAAGAATAGGTCACCAAGCTGTTCATAAGTCAGGAACAAACAAAAGTATCTCATCTTTTGTTGAAAAGAATGGTAATATAACAACGGAAAGTTGCATCCTAACGCTTAATGGTCGGTTGTTGATATCCGCATTCAAGGAAGTAATTAATGACTGGGAACCTGAAGAATATTTCACCAAATGCATACATGACGTTTTAGCGGGGGGTAAGTCTACAATCATGAAACAATTGATAAATAAGGCTAAATGGTGCAATATGGTTATACTATGCCTTGATGAAGATATGGAAGGTGAACGTATAGCTTCTCAGGTGCAAAATGTTATTGAAGTAAACAAGGACATTCTTCCAACAATTCCGACTATTCCAACGATAGCTTTAGACAATTTGACAAATATCTGGTTGATGCAGCTGAATTCCGTGAGGAAATGGACTTGCGAGTGTCGTATGCCTTTACCAACTTTCATTGGAAGGTTTTGTGCCGCTTAATTAACTATAAATTTCATTCGAATCAGGAGATGGTATATGGTCCTTGCTTGATGTCAACTCTAGGTATTGTGGTAGATAAATACCTCAATGTCGTAGAAAGTGAACAAAATTTGTTGAAAAAGTGGACTGTTAAATGTTATGATTCAAATGACGGACGTACTATGTTTCATTGGGACCGACATTGCTTTGATGAGACTAGAGCGAAGAAAGTGAAGGATCTCTTTTGTACAGCAACAATAGCAAACTATGAACAAACGGATATATCTGAACGTTTTCGTTCTTTGACTACAAAATTCTGCAGCTATCATGAGGATAAACAGGTCAATCAAGCTTCTCCTCTAATGTTTAGGGGATCCTAACCTGAAATCAAAGATAACTACGTTAGGCTAATACCGGTGATAACCCTCCGAAGCATAAGTCAGTCTTGGGGATAGAAATCAAAGTCAAAGTTAGGTGTAGTTTCGTTTGTGCTTACCTGTTCTCATTTAAGAGGGGTATTTATAGTATTAGATTCCAACTACCGGGTCGGATAATGACAAGACGTATAAGTTCGGATATGGGTATGAAATATTCGATTCGACCCAGTGGCGATAGGATACAAGTTTTGCTTAGGACATTGATACTTGAGACGCCTCTCGAGTATATATTTGTTGCTGACACGTGTCGATTTATATCTATTAGTGGAAATGTTGAGTGCCACGTCAGGGGACGAAGACTTGGTACATCATGTACCCTATTTTCATCTATTTCACATGCTTTTTCACTGATCTCATCAATTTTCCTCGAATTTTCATTGATTTCACATGCATGTTTTTACCCGTTTTACTTTTTTTTCACTGATTCACGATCCATTTTTTCACGAATTTCGCCCGAATTGTTATTGATTTCTCATGTATTTACTGATTTCACAAGCTCTACTTTGATCGATTTCACATGGATTTTCATCTTATTGATTTCATCCATTTTAATCAGGTTAACCTTTCACCTAATTCACATGCTTTTCACTAATTTCACATGTTTTTTCACCAATTACACTTGAATTTCCATTGATCTCACTTGCATATTTTTACAGATTTTACCCATTTTATTATGATTTCACTATCACATGTTTCATCCATTTTTTTTCTAGAATTTCATTCAAATTTCATTGATTTCACATATATTTAACGATTTCACTGGCATTTTTTTGACATATTTCACCCGTATTTTTACCAACTTCACAGGCCCTGTTTGGATGTATTTTGGTTCAGTTTCACCCACTTTGGATGAAAATTATTTTGGTTGGGAGTTTTGAAGATTCTTTTTGAAATTTGTGCAAAACAATTGAAAATAGACTTGGATGTATTTTGGTTGGAATATTTTGGATGTAAAATAATATTAAAATAATGATTAGTGAGGTTTGAAAATGTGAGATATGATTTGAATGTATTTTTGTGTTGAAATTTTGGGATGAAAGATAGTGATAGGTGTCAAATCATGTTTGTAGAAATAAATAAATTAATTAGTATTATATTGTATTGTGATTGAAAATATTTTTAAATGGGTCAAAAAGTTGATTTTGCATATGAGGTAGGGGACAACCCGGACAAGGAGAGTACTGGCGTGGCAGAAGGTGCAGAAGAAAGTCTGCACAAGTCTTGGTCATTGGGCCGAAAATGGTGCTTTGGTATTTTCGTCTGTTTTGGATCAGCGAAAATCGATCCAAACATTATTTGGCCCAGCGAAAAATGTTCCAAACAGGGCCACAAGTGTCCACTAATTTCACATGAATTTTCATCGATTTTATATGTTGTCACCAATTCAATAGATTTTTTTATCGATTTCACTAATTTTCATCAATAACAACATTTTTTCACGAAAAGAAATCCATGAAAACTCGAGGTTATGCATGTCTTGATACTCTTGGATATATTTTACTTCTCTAGCCAAATAAAAATTACGTATGTAAGATGCGATTCTAATTT
The DNA here is from genome assembly GCA_034814905.1 of Penstemon davidsonii. NCBI lineage: Eukaryota > Viridiplantae > Streptophyta > Magnoliopsida > Lamiales > Plantaginaceae > Penstemon > Penstemon davidsonii. The sequence continues at coordinate 28,279,129 of JAYDYQ010002533.1, read as the reverse complement.
TTTTTTTTGGGTAGCAGAAAGATATTTAAGAGAATTTGATATTAAGTTTTTTCAGATGACTGTTTATGACTTATATTGTACTAAATCTTTAAATTATACAAATAGCTTTTTTTTCCTTAAAAACATATTGATGCTAAATAATTACTTTACATATATATTTTATGAGCTATCTAAAATAACAATGTTGTCTATTTATTTATTTATGGTTCTCTTTTTTGTGTTATAGGATAAGAAAATTGAAATTATAAAAGTTATGTAAGAGATAATTTCTAAATTTTTGGATTTAATGTAGGAGATATATATCATAAGACTCCTTGTCTAGTAATAACTCTTTAAACTTTTACATGTTTGCCATTAAATTAAGTATCATTTTACAACTCAAATAAGGATATTTTAGTCATCGCAAAAAAATTAAGAAATATTCATAATAGTAGAGATTTACATGTCGATTACTATAGTGGAAGAACACGTTTTCGACTTGTAAGAACTTTCAGATGAGAAGGAACTATCACATTCACATTCAAGATCTTCAAAACCCCAAAACTCTTCTTGATCTTCATCTTCATCAGGCATGCTCCATTTTTCCATGTTAATTTCTTCTTCAAGTAATATTACCTCCAAAATCTGTCAATATTAGAAGATAATCGTCACATTTGGATGTTCTAGAAGCTTACTACTTCGTTTTATTTTAATTGTCACATTTGGATGTTCTAGAAGCTTATAACTTCGTTTTATTTTAAGTTATGTGACTTTTAACCTTAAATCATGCAAGGTTTTGAATATATATACTACCATTGGAGACGGTGTAGTATACTTATGAAATAGCTAGGCAAAAAAAAAAAAAAAAATACTAGGAAGCTCTGTCACATCTTTGTGTCACATATAAATTTATTGACAAATGTACTTTTAAAATTTTTGTGTTGGTTCACACATACACTTAAATGGTGGATTTCCATGTGACGCCAAATGTGATAGATGATCCTTCCTCCTGGACATGAAATAAATGCAAGAAACTCCCCAGTATTATTCAAAATTTATAAGAAACTAGCTTAGAATCCCTTTATATTTTTAAATATTCGGCACAAAAATTATGATTTAAAGATGTAAAGAAGATGCATGATACTATATTTTATAAAAGATAATTGAGTTTTTTAATTTAACCTTTTGTTAAAGGAATAAAGTGTGTCCATTATATTGCTATTCCTCGTTTATTAGTCGCCTAGTAGTATCCATGAAGATTATGGTTAGGTAATACACAAACATCAACATGGACGAGGGCTAAATCAAGATTAAGACCCCCACAATCATAATGATGCAAGATTTCACAATTGCAACATTTTAATTAAATAATTCTTAATTCTTGTACGTGTGTGAATGAGACAGCTAGGTGTTTTGTATAAGCTACCGACTTGCTTGTCAGCGGGTCAACTATATATGCGAAGAGCGCATGCAGACTTAAAGACTATACTTCAATTAGTACAAAATAATGAAGAATGTCAGTATTATTTTATGAAAAAAAGAAAATGCAAGTCACTATATTATATTGAAGTAATTAATTTAGGAAAAAAGAAAATAATTAATTAATCACCTCACTCATAGTTGGACGCCAAATTGGAGAAGCTCTAATGCAGAGAGAGGCTGCAAATGCAAGTTTAATAAGCTGTGTTAAATTATAATCCTCTTTAATCCTTGGATCAATCACCTCTTTTGCATTTCCTCGGTTTAATATCGGTTTAGCCTAATTAATTAACAATAACAAACAATTAATTAATAAACTCCATGGATGCAATTATTTGAAAAAAAATTATTTAATTAAATAAGAAATTTGATCATTACCCAACTATGCAAACTTTGATGAGAACTATCCACAGGTTTCTTTCCAGAAATAAGTTCTAGTAAAAAGACCCCAAAAGCAAATACATCAGTTTTTTCATCTACAACTCCATGCATAAAATACTCTGGCGCCAAGTGCCTGCAAAATTTAAATTAAATAAATCAATCTTATTCGTCTTAATTTAAGCAAATATTACATAATTTTAACAAGGCAAAATTGTATTTTGAGTCCCACATGACTGAACCCCGTAACATTTTCGGTTCCGTAACTTACAAAGTTGTACTTTCGATTCCGATTTAAAAAATATATATTTGACATTTTGTGATCCCATAAAATTTGTTTAGCACTTTCGGTCCCATATGACTGTCTTATTTTTGCACTTTGGTCCCAAAGAAGGCGATGGGACTAGAAATTCAAAACATTTTGAAAAATTGGAATAAAATATACAAATTTGTAAAGTGTGAGACTAAAAAAAGTACCTAAAAACTAATTTTGTAGGACTGAAAATGCAATGTTTTATGCTAATGATATAAAGAATAATTTTATACCCAAATGTTCCTTCAATTGGAGCAATTGAATGATGACTCCATTGTGATGGAAGCCATTTTGCCAACCCAAAATCAGATATCTGCACACACATAATTAGTTATTTCATAAAGGCCTAATTTATAACATTTTTTATTTCAGACAATGGAAATGAAATATTAATTACCTGGGGTTCAAAATCTGCAGTTAATAAAATATTTGAAGACTTAATATCCCTATGTATTATTCTTCTTGGACAATTTTTGTGCAAGTAATGTAGGCCCTTAGCAGTTCCAACTGCAATTTTATATCTTGTTTTCCAGTCCATAGCAGCCATTTTCTCATCTACACAAAAGAAAAAAAAATATTGGGGAAAAATAAAACACAAGTTATCAATCTTACTGAGAGAAATGCAAAAATATCCCTTATGCTAGCCTAATTGATAAAAAAAAATCTCCCTGCGTTATTTTTATTAGCAAAAAAGTCCCCCCTGTTATTTTTCATTAGCAAAAAATTTCAATTATACCCACTCCATAAAATGCGAAAGTACTCATATTCACCTAAAAATTTGACAATAATCTCCCTGTTAACTTTGAAAATCGGCAATAACCTACATGTTCACTTAAAAAAATGACAATAACCTCGTTATGAAAGAATTCAAATGGATTTTTTTGCTAATAAAAAATAACACATGGAGTTTTTGCGAATTAGGCAAAACACAAGGATTATTTTTGCATTTAGCTCCAATCTTATTATGACAATGACTAAAGTTTACCATGAAGAAGAGAAGCAACAGTGCCCTTTGAAGAGAACTGAAAAATGAGATAAAGTCCACTGTCAATACAGCAACCAAGAAGTGATGTTACATTTGGATGTGAAACATGGCCTAAAGTTCCAATCTCTGTTAAAAATTCCTTTTCTTTTCTTTCATCATTTGTTGATTTTGTCAATCTTTTTACAGCAATTGTCTGTCCATTTTCAAGAATTCCTTTGTAGACCTCTGCAAATCCTCCTTTTCCGACCATATTGTCTGTCACATTTAAAACAGAATATGAATAACTGAAATTGTAGGAAAAAAGGAAATTTCAAGGGAAAAAAAAAATGAGAGTGAACCTGAGGAAAATCCATTGGTAGAGGCAAATATTTCTTCATATGAAAAGCATTTCCAAGTGGGTTTTTGAAAAAAATCAATCTTGGAATTTGTGGTGGCTTCATTTGGTTCTGCACTAAAGGGAAGTTCTTCATTAAAACTACGTCGTTTGAGGGAGAAGAGTCTCTTAAGGCTGGCTGTACGTATGTATCTCATTGTCTTGTATAGTTATATTATATACCTTCTACTTTAGAATCAAGTGATTTATATGCAGAGTACACAATCAATTCAAAACAGGACAGAACCGAAAACAGGTTTAAATAGTCTTTAATAATATTGCATGAAAGAGGGACAATATCTAAAGAAAGGGGTCAATTCTGAGTCTATGTGGAATATTTATTTATTTTTTCAATAATTATTTTCAAGAAAGATTTTTGTCATACTATTAACAGGGGCCTAAATTCTTAAATATTAATCAAATGAAATGATTGAGGTGGTTGATTGAAACTAGCTTTTAGCAACAAAAAAATTACTATTAAATATGATTAGCAATGAAGGCAGAGTATATGAGACATATGCTGCATTAAATTCTTGGTTGGTTCAATTTGGTTTGGACTTGATGGTTCCTTGTTGATTGGTTCTGGTTTAAGTCCCATTCAGATTGGGCCAAAAATCTATATTACCTAGTTTCATCCAAAATCAAATTAAACTCTGGGAATGGCTCATTATTCAAACTTTTCAAACATAAGCCGTGTCTGTTTATACAATAATATAATATTATATTTCAAACTTTATAAGATTAACTGATTTGATACCTATTACTTTTTCCCGTAAAAATTCAAATCTCATATCAAAATTTTAAAACTCATAATATCTATCATCTAAACCCAATTCAAATGAACCCTATAGTTGGGTGCAGAAAAATGTTAAGTGAAATCATCTAGTACAAATGTTCAACAAATTTTGTTCTTTGTTTGATGTGAATGCATTATGCATATTTTTTTTTTTTTTTTGGGAGCTGAAATACAATTTTTGGAGTAATGTGTAATAGCACTGCATTTTTTGGGTATTTGCATGTTTGAACGCTGGAGCTAACTGCCTTTCTCTGTTCTCAATGCATGCATGCTTTATGGAGCTAAAATCACCATCTAATAAAGTGAAAATCAGAATTTAATACTAAGTGGTCCATTTTATTTTCAACTTAAAAGTAGTGAAGAGTTTTAATTAATGGCTTTAATTTTGCTTTTGAAGAAAAGTGAAACATCACTATTTTGTGAGATTTTGTATAGATACAAAAAGAATCCTATGGAAGATACTTGAACTTTCTTGGCCAAACTGGAATGGATATTGAACTGGTTGGTCAGGTCAGGTCAGGTCAGGTCAGGTCTGATCATGATTTTATTTTTTGTGGATTGTAAAAGACTAAAAGAGTAGTCAAATGAGGTTAGATCATATTAATTGAAAGTTCAAACCCCATTGTGCTTTATTTATTTCATCCGATCATGATTTTGTGAAATTCAAGTTAAATTTTACTAATTTAGAATTTCAATTAATTCAATGTAAAATCAAAATTTTGGAGTTGGGTCAAGATGTTAGAGCAATTGGAGGCCCAATATTGGCCTAACTGGGTGGACAGTGTCAAGTGCTTTGCTTCTTTAAGCCTAAAACTTGATGGGCCTAGTCATATAGCCTACTTGCTTGAATTATCTTTTTTTATTTTTTTAGAGAAAACTTGCTTGAAGATTTTTGAGATTACTGAAAAGATTTATTGTTTATTTATCAGATTGTTTTATGGGTGGATTATGAGGATGTTATTTCATTAAAAAAAAGATTATCAGGCTGTTAATGGGCGGATTTTAATATTAAATTCGATCCAATATATTAAAGATTGTACCTGATCAGAAATCCGACTAAGAAAATGATATAATCTAAAATATGTAAAGCGAGTCGATTCAATATGTTAAAATATTTGGATCCGAAAATAAATAATATATATATATATAATCTCACATTGCGATGCCAATTATGTCGAATCGATTTAGATGTTGCGCCCTCAGCAGGCTCAAAAGTTTTGTTTTGAGAAGAATCATTTATGACTAATAATGTTTTACATATCAAAATAACAAGACATGAGAGAATATTTCATTCTTTATTTCAATTTTGTTCAGATTTTTACCTAAAAACATGAATTAATTTTGATACACTAATATCAATTTCATTGTTTTGAAATGTGATGTATTAAATTATTTGAATTAAGTGGCTAAATGACTCTATAGTTTAAAAAAAAAATCTATCTTCGGTTTAGTGAATCATAAAGTTCAAGTACTTGAGGTAGTTGAATGAATACGAAACTTTAAAGCATATTAAAGAGAAATTTGAAGGTAGATATTTTATTTGAGATCATGAGCCAGCTCCGATGGACCTGAGATTTTTATATTCGCTTTCGGATCCGACCCGTGTACAATGAGATGTAAATGAAGTCATATCTTGATTAGACCTTAACCAGACTCATTGACAATCTTATTTATTGGTATATTGTAGAAATGAAAATAAATTGAGAAATTGTTAAGTATTTGACGTTTCTCACTCACTTTGAACTTTTGTATTCACGAATTACAATTCTTTAGCAATATAGGCTGCATTTTGCACATCAAATAAGGTATACTTAGCCAAATAATATGCAATTTTAGGATATAAAGTGTCAACATTTCAAGACGTATAATTTCGGGATGCGCCAATTGCTCCATATTGCTCTTACAATTTTCCTTATTTTTCCTCTTTTGATTTTACTTGGGAGCAATTGGTATTTTGCATCTTAGAAATACACCTTTAAATGCGTTGGACCTTATAACTGAAATTTTACATTGCACCATGGAATTGCATAATCAGCATATAATGCAGAAAAATGCAATTTAAGACTGCATTTTACAAAATATGAAAATAATGTACATACATTGGGGCCTGTTTGTTTGGCATTTTCCAAAATTATTTCGTGCTTGGGAATGCCAAACAAACATGTTTTCTACTTTTTGAGATAAATTTTTCACCTCTCAATTTTCTCAAAATACTCTCTCAAAAGCCAAACAAACAACAATTTTCTTATATCTAAACAAAACCTATACAAACTCTACATTGATTTGATATAAAGTAACATATCTCTTATTTAATTATCTCACATAACAAACATGATTTGACATAAAGTCTTTACACATCTTACACCTACAACCTAATTTTTTCCAAAAAAATTATACCTACTTTATTTTCCAAACAACTCTCTTAAAATCCTAACAAACGACATTAAGCATATCCGCATATGAAAATTATTTCACAAACCTTCACTAACTCTTTACTTTATCATATTTTACATTATTTTTTTGTGCTTTCCATAAATACTAGACTAGAGCTCTTGGATTAAACCTCCACAAAACCTTGAAATTCCACTTATCAGTAAATCCTTTCTTCTTTCATAAGCCATGGGCGACCGCCGGGAGCGCGACCGTGACCGGGACAGAGATAGAGACAGGGACAGGGACAGGGACAGGGACAGGGACAGGGACAGGGACAGAGACCGTGACCGGAAGAGAAACCGCGAAGACCGTGACCTTGAGCGCGACCGTGACCGTGAGCGTAGTAAACGCTCACGATCTCGTACACCTGACCGCACCAGATCCCGCCACGCTCGCTCCCGCACTCGTTCCCCCGACGACCGAGACCGTCACGGCCGCCGCCACCGCCGCTCCCGCTCCCGCTCCCATACCTCCCCACCACGCAAGCGCCAGAAGGACGAATTAGTTTCTAAAAACAAGGAAAAGCACAGGGACGACGCCGTTTCCAAGGAAAAGAAGCAAAAGGAGAAAAGTGTAGGCAAAGAGGACCAAAAAGTTAATAATAATGACGATGGGGATGCGATGGATGAGGATGAGATGGAGATGATGAAGAAATTTGGAATCCCGGTGGGTTTCGACTCCACGAAAGGAAAGCCTGTAGCTGGAAATGACGTCGGAGCCGTGAGGAAGGTCACAAAGCGACAGCCGAGGCAGTACATGAACCGCCGTGGTGGATTTAATCGCCCATTGCCTGCTGAAGTCAATCGCTAAAAGGTCACACAACAGGTTAGGGTTTGATCTAGGGTTTCATTCTGATTCGGTTCTAGTTAGTTTGGATTCAAATTGATAGTTCTTAAATCAATTTTTTGTTTTAATCAGCAAGGTAGTATACTTTATTATGCTGCTTAGAGTTACAATTCGAGTAGATTGTCGAACATATTTGGAATTGTTTCTTGTATTAAAATGTAAGATGAAATTCAATGCTCAAATTTTCATGTTTTCAGAAAATGGCCTCACTTTTTCTAACATAGTATCCGAAGAGCATTGTTGTTTCCTTTTGTGGTTGGATGGGTTGTGTTGATATGTGAATATGGTTGGATGATCTTTTGCCTTTTCAAAGGGGTCCAGAATACTGCGGTTTAGCTTTAATTGCAAAATTTTGTTATGCTATCTGCAATTTTTTTGCCTTTGCACGTGGTAGATTGTATGTATTGCTCCTTAAAAGTCTAATTCCCAATCCATAATTCCCTTAATGAATTCTTGTACCAAAGTTTTGCCGTGTTAGCTCACATCCTCCTCCAACCCATCTGCTTAGATATTCTCAGGAACATGTGTCCTGCCTTGGTTACTCTTCTGCATGACCCAAGGTGGTTATATAGTACTTTGTTGGGTTCCTTTATACCCCATACTCATCTCACGTATGCAGAACAAATACTCCCTTATAAAGATTTACAAGGCAGTACTCATCTGTTTCTGTCGGATTTCTTTTAGAAACTAAAAGAATCACCGATTACATGATCTAAATCTATGTTTTGAACACTGGCAACTGTTATTTTTATTTTTTTGGCTACGGATATAAAGGCTAGAAACCACAACTGAATATAAATGTTGTAAGATCACTCATATCTGTGTATATTAATGGATTCAAGAATTGAATTCCTTCTCTTCTCATCCAGACTTAATTTCTTCCTGTTACCTTGAATAGTTCGAAGATATTGGCGTCTGTTTACTTTGAGGATATGATTGGAATACGTGATAGATTGGGAATTATGAAACATGTAGACCCTGAAAAGTGTGATAGGAGGTTTGTTGAATAATTTATCTTAGAATGCCATTTCAAAGGAATGTGATGTCCATTTTCATTATGGATGAGTTCTTTTACGGTTCCTTGTTGTCTTTCTATAGATGGTGAATATGATCATGAAACTTGTTGAAATGTCAGGTTGTATAATGTTTTCAAGTGCTTTTGTGTAAATGCACTTTGAATCCTCTCCTGAAACATTTTTTGAACTCAAAGATGTTTAGTCTTAACTTGCAGATGGAACTGTATGCTAGGCCATTTCTCCTAAGAGGGAGATCCTTGTTTCTTCAATCAAGTGGAACAGTTGAGAAATGATGTAAGAACCATTTATTTGTACAATTGAGAATGTATTTGTACCATTTTCTCATAGTGATTGATAATTGTGTTTTTTCTAGTGTTGTGATTTCTTGGGTAATTAATCTGATTTTCCAGCACCTCCCGACCATGGGTATTAAATGGTCTTATGATTTTTACAGCGATAAGTCGTCAAAGTAATAACCATTCTAAAATTAACAAAAGTCTTTTAAGGACATTTTAAAGTTAGTTTTGCAACTTGTGTTGGAGTTGCTAAGTTATCGGAGATGCTGAATTCTGTAAATTATGTCTTTCAAATTTGTATTGCGGGTGCCCCTTTTCTCATTAAGGTCCTGACTCCCGAGTGGTTTTGAAGCATAATGCTTTTGAATTTCTGTATAAGTTGTTCCGAACCTATACTACTTCCCTTGTGTTCGATTTTCAGCAAGGAAAATTACAGCGTAGTAATGGTTCTGCAACTGCTTATATTTATGAATTATTTGGTTCGTTTGACAAATCACTTGTGCTTATTGACGGAGAAAAAAGACCATGCCCAATTTCTTATTTTAGCTAACAAGCTTTACCCTTCAACATACACCATATGAATTGTTTTATTATTATTATTATTATTAAATTATTTTGTGGCTCCACCAAAGTGGAAAGTGAAAGTAAATTGCAACTGTTCAATCCCCTTTTCCTTGTGGTGGTTGGGGGAGGCTATTGGGTATTCAAGAATCAAAGTTCAATCAAACCAGGGAGCATAGATCAAACTTTCGTTTCTATGGTATGTTGAATTCAGTTAATTACCAGAAACTAAACCTTTTGGGATTCTCTAGAAACTTATTTGGAATTCTCAAGAAACACTTGAAAAAGTTGTAAATCAAATAAATATGTAGATTTAGTAGAAATTATTTTATATTTTCGTTTCAAGTAACCTCAAAACAGAAATGTTCCGTGCCTAATGGTCTTCATGGGACAGAAGATAACATGTTTTTTAAGGAAACACAAGTAAAAAATCTCTGACTATAATTGATTTAGTTAATTGCATATTCTAGATATATAAAAGGAATCTTAAAATATAATATAATAAAGAATGGGATGTCTCCAAAAGACGGAATCAGTATCTGATACGATACGATGAATAAGTAATGGGAGTCTGAAAAAGCTACATTTCCAGATTGATGTGATGTGGTACATCTTTATAGCAGAGGAAATATTTGTACGTTGATACAATAACAAAAAAGTGAATCTCATGGTACATCAACATTTTATCTATCTTTTCTTCAGATAATTTTGTTTTATACGTAACTGATTCTTTGAGCATTATTTTAAGACAATTATTTAATTGTTAAGATCCCATTAAACTTCCATATCATTCTTCCTAATTACCAAAAGAAAACAAACTTTAACCAATAAAAAACAGATATAAATTCCAGTATCTGCCATCATAGTTATTATTTGGTATATAATAAAATGGTATGCAACTGTCTATGACCTGTACTGTGCATAATACAAAGCATATAGTACTAGTTCCAAAATAAGATCATTTGAATATAAATTCCAAGAATTGTAAATTAATATCACATTGCTAAATTTTATGGTGAGTTTTTCTTCTCAGTTTGGTTGCAAAGAAGCAAGAAAAACTTGTAAATAGCCAGAAATTTCTATAGCAGAGAAAACACAATTCAATGGTACCCCACTTTACAAAATGGGTAAAATCCAAAACGTCATCTTTAAATAAACACTACTTCCAATGAAGAATAACAAAAAAAATCATCTTCTAAATTCAAAATAATAAAGCATGCAAATTCTAAACAGATTCACATACTCAATCCTAAATACCAGAAGCCTTAAATCATTTGCAACATCTTTAGTGCCAAAGCTTCAAACAAAATCCAGCTCTTACCGTAGAACATCTCTTGTTCGAAACAACATCAGAGAAAGCATCAACAAGTTGCCCTGCAAGAGATTCCGGATCTTCAATAAATGTATCTATAAACACTTTCACAATCCTTACCTCTTGAGTAGTTGCCCTCAAGCTGTACCATGTCAAAAATTTCTGTCTAAACGTAGTTTCTATATGACCATCACATTCCAAACATCGTACTACTTTCACGTAATACTCAAAATCTTTGTCCCCGATTCCATTACACTCCTCATCTCGACTTTCCTCGCTTCTTTTCTTTGATGAGCTCACATTCTCTAACTTGCATGGAGTGTCGGGCAAGCCCGATTTCGACTTATCCACACAAGGAACACATTCTAAGCCAGTCGGGGATTTAGTGCTCGATAACTCTTTGTTTCTAATATTCAAAACATCACTCTTTGTCCCCATACTATGTTGTTCTTCATTAGTTGGCTCCTTATCGCCAAGTAAATTTGCGGAAGAAGTTTTATCAGACGTACGACAAAAAGGAAGATAATTATCCCCACCCGTCACATTGTTAGTCTCGTCTTCTACTGAAGAAGGATTAGAGAGACTACTAATGTTAATAGGTGGACTTTGACTACTTTCTATTTCCATGTTTGAAGCACCGGTATTATTGCACTCTACAAAAGATAAATTCCAAGAATAACTATGTATATATATATATATATGTGTGTGTGTGTGTGTGTGTAAATTTGCCGAGAGAGAGAGAGAGAGAGAGGCAGCACCGGAAGGAGGTGTATCAAAGACTCGGTTAGAAAGCATCAAGTCAAGAGACTCCACTGCGGAAGCACAAAGCCTCTGAATTTCAGGGCCAGACGAGAGCCGGTTCACAATCCCTCTAGCCATCTTTACAGGTAAACCGGTTAAAGGGCCCACATCTTTTTCAAGCTTTTTCACTGCTTCATCAATGACTTCATACAAATTTTGGTAATGTTTAGTACCAGCAAGAATCTTTTGGCCTAAGGAGAGCCTATAGCACAATATGTCCACTCTTCTTGTATCCTTTGCCACTACCAGTTGCTTTCTCCAAGAACTGCATTGTTTATTCCACATTGTTAATACGTCACAAGATTCATCAGTTATTTACAATCACATAGATATATAAGGCTTGTTTGTCTCGCATTTCCCAAAATAATTTCGTGTTTGGGAAAAGTGAGACAAAACACGTTTTCTACTTTCTAAAATAAATTTATACTCTCTCAATTTTTCCAAACAATTAACAAATTTTTTTAACCCTAAAAAAACTACATATACTCTACTTTGATTTGAAATAAAGTCTTACACATTTTATACCTACAACGTAAACCCTTCCGAAAAACCTACATCTACCTTATTTCTCAAACCACTCTCCCAAAATCCAAACAAATAACATTCGCAAATCGATGTTAATTCACAAACTTTCACTACTCACTCAAATACCAAACAAAATAGGCCCATAAGATGCAGAACAAAATAAGTAAGAAGCAAGATTGAATATTTACCAGAGTAAATCGTTTACTTTTCCACAAGAAACACAACAAAAACTCCCATCAAGTCCCTTATCCTGCCTATCCATTGAAATCCCAGAATTTTCGTGGCGTAAAGCACATTCAAGGTGGCATGACATGCCACAAGACGAGCCATGAAAAGGAGGGTCCGAGTTGCAAATTAACCACAGGCTCGGGTCTTTGTTATCATCATACTTGCTACATATGCAACATGAACACCGTTTGCAAAAGACATCCTCGCGATTCATGTTAGCTTTACAAGCCGAATTACTGCAGTATACAGCATTGCCCGAGTCAACATACGGGGCAGTGTTTGGGGCAACGGGCAGGAAATTGGGCAGGTCGGGTTTCCTTTGCCTTTTGAGAGTCCTTTCATCGTCATGTGATTTCTTTTCGTCCACAATTTTGAGAAGGTGCTCGATCAATTTGGACTTCGTTAAGTTTGTGTATTTCCTTTCTTTTCCGAGCTCTGCACAGAGGATTTGCAATAACTCTTGGCGACTCCATGACTGTAGCATTTCCGAGGCACTATCACGCCACTTGGATACTTCGTAGAGTAGTTCTCTCTTTTGCTCCATACTTAACTTACTGCATTTTGATGGATCATATACTAATGCTGCTTCCCAAAATTCACAAAAACATCACAACTTTATATTGGTGTTTAAACAAAAAGTACATGAATAATTAATTACTAGTGGTTTTAATTCATTAAGAATATGGGATAGCAAAATGGTTACATAGAGTCAAAATAAACTATCCTGTTAAAAGTATCCAGAAGCAAGACTTCCACATTATTCCCATTAGGGGTGCCAAACCAAATAATTAAGCACAAAAGCTTTAAAAAATGATCAACAAACACAATCTTAGCTCAATATATCAAATTTTCAAGAGAGAGAAAGAGAATATTCATAATAATTTCTTTGTTTTTTTTTTAAATAAAGGACAGCTATTTATTTATTGGCATCTTTATAATAAGCATCTTTGATAGCGTCAACAACCACACAAGAGTAGGTAACTCATAAATTCTGACATATTTTATTTAATCACAATAATAAACATGTAGAGAAAAAAAAGGTAATAATAGAGAGCGTGAGTGTCTCTGAGCATGCGTGAGTTTTTATGGCATCAATTTCATCGAAAAAAAAAATATAATGAATTTGTAACACTAATTCACGCGTGAAAACAGACAGATCGACCAAAAATTCAAAGACCCATTATTCAAAAATCTTGTAAAAAGAAGAAAGGTTAAATCTTTTTTCACATCAAAAGTATCGAAAACACAGAGGATGAACCGTTCAATGAAAAAATCAACCAAGGAAAAAAAATCAAAAAATAAAAGGGAGTGAAACAGAGAAAATGTCGAGAAATGAGAATCATCGTTCATTACCTTCCAAAGAAGATGAATCCATATCTTTTACTGCTTGTTTTGAATAACACAACGCTATGCCCAACAAAAACCCATTTTTCTCTAGACCTGAAAATTTTAGCCCAATAGAGAAAGAAAAAAACCCATCATTTAGTAGAAGAAGAAAGAATTCTATTACCAGGAATAGGAGGAATCCATGAAGAAATGGGAACTTAACGTGGGCTTCAGCACCCAAAGCACCATTTATTGTATATATAAATACTATATCTCCTAGTATTTTTTTTATATATATTTTTTGTGTGTGGGGTGGAGATATCAGAAAAGGGAAGGGACTAATAAATAAATAGATGAGGGTGGGTAGGGTAAGCAGTAAGCAAAGAAACAAGGGAAAAAAGAGCGGCTGATTGTACATGTACCTTTTACCTTTTCAGCCCCAAGCCCACCAACAGTTGCAATTCCTGCATTGTACCATGCAATTCACACAAATTGTACATTTTATTTTACTAGTACATAGGGCTCTCATTGGAGTGGATTTTACTCCGAATTTTATTTTGACCTCGCTTGGTTTATTAGAATTTTTGGATTTATTTGGATGGGTTTTGCCTCGATTTCGTGGGTCTTAGTTTAAAAAAAATGGTTTTGGTGGTTTTGATGAAACATTTTATCCTCATTTGGATGGGTTTTGATTTAGGGGGAAAAAATAGGTGGTAGGTATTAAATCAATGTCTTTTTTAGTAGATTTGGGGAAAAAAATAAGTGGTAGGTGTCAAATCAATATTTTATAGATTTGAAGAGTTTTAGTGTAAGTTTCTTAATAGGTTTTTTATGGTTTTATGGGTTTGTCGAAAACCCATCCACATACACCCTTTGTTCCTTGGAGATTTAATGGATTCGATTCAATTACGATTTTTTCTTAAATACATAAAGTGAATATAGTCTTAAGTTGATCTGACCTGTTAAAAACTAGAAATGTTTAATTATGCCTTTCTTGAAGATTTATCATCTTTTCTTAGTGGGATAAAGGTCTGCAAAATCGATTAACGGTAAATCGATTTATACATTCCTATTTTTTACTTTGCACTCCAACATCTAGTTTATATTTTAATATTCTACTTTTAAACACCGCCATTTCACTCCAACATCTAGATTATATTTAATAAACTATTTTCAATTAGGGTTTATATAAAAATATAGTGATATATATACATATATATATATATTTAATGTAATAATAAATTTTTTTTTTTAAAATATTATTATTTTGAGAAAATAATAATAATTTAAATTAAATAATCGTGTTCTATGAATTAAATTAAATATTTTGTGAAAGTAATATAAAATTAAAATATATTATTTCAGAAAAATAATATGAATTACTATTTTAAAATATTTTTAATTTTCTACTGGAAAAGTATAAAAGTTTTGTACTTTCAATGCAAAAATAGTTTTTAACAATTAACTTTGGCCTCTTATATTTAAGATGACAAACTTATGATTTTTTATGGGTCCTAAAATATAAGAGCTCCTTTGGAGCTCAATTTTTTAGCAAAAAGCAAAAGTTATATTTTTTTCTTATAATTTGAGTTATACATGGTCCATTGGAGGTGACCTAATACAATATGTACATTATAACTTGTTTGATTTGATCTTTACTGACATAATTGAATTTTCAATTAATAACTCGCCACCTCTTATAAATAAACTAGTAAAAAGTTATAACTACATTATTTTAATATTACATATAGGGTTGTCAATGGGGCGGATTTCAATCCGGATCCGTCCGAATTCGGTCCGATTTATTAGGATAATTGTCCGATAAGAGATTCGATGGACCTGATCCGATTATAAAGATCCGTAATCCGAAACTCATGGAGCGAATATGGATTTAGGTCGATCTGATCCGTTAAATATCCGTATCCGACAATAAATAAAAAGAAAGATATATATACATAATATTTTATAAAAGTAAATATCACTAATAATATTTCACCGTCAATTTAAGAAGATAATAATTTATAACTCGTTTATAAATTTATTTAAACCAATATTTTCATTCTACAAATATGAATATAGTAAAGAAACTTTGAACATGTGAGCTAAAATTAAATAAAATTGAAAAGTTAATAAACTTGTTTTAGGGAAAAATATTAATTTAACTTTTTAAATGAAAATTTATTGGATCCGAAAAAGATCTGATATCCGGCCAAATTCGACCAAAATCCGTTGGATTCAAAAAATTTAGATCCGAGCACAATTCGAGCAAGATCCGAATCCGACAGGATTCGATCCGATATAAATGAAGCCAGATCTGGACAAATCTGATCGGACCAGAATCCGACCCATTGACAGCCCTAATTACATACATAATAAAAAAGTTGACATAGGCCAGGAAACATTTTTTTGAGCCTAAATACATGAAACATATATGTTGAGCTAAATTAAATTGGCAAAAATATACATATGAAAGAGCAAATTAAGTATATAAATCCCCACATACAGAAAGAAAATTGGACATAGTATATCTCTTGTACTAATAATCATATGTATATGTAATAGTAGTTAATATTTTCGAATTGGGGGCCCGGGCCCCCAAGCCTAAAAACAGATCCGTCCCTGAACACAATCCTGAGCTTAACAACAATACGGGATTCAAGCCGCAAGGTCATGTGAGCTTCTTTGATTGATCACCACATGAGATTCAACAACTTTCTAAGGATTAATTGTTCATGGATATTAAATGTGAACCTTTACTCTATCCATACAAAAGAATATATATATATATATATATATATATATATATATATATGTATCAAATTTGAGAAAATATCATTATAAAGAATCTCATTATAAAGCAAGAAACCAAGGGAATCAAAGAGCATATTAATTTTTTATTTCAATGAAAAGATTCACTAAATTAATTAACTTTCAAATTTGTACTTATGATCATCCAATTGCATTTTCAAGTTGATTGAGATAATGTTCCCATTAATCTTATGCCCTAATTAAAGTGAGTGGAAACAAAAAAAGATTCGGTCCGAATTAGAATATATAAAGAAGTTGATGTGATATTTTTTATATAGCTATTATTCATGCAATGATAGAGAGCTACAATTTTCAAAAAGCAAAAATATATACTGATTTTTTTGTCAAGACTTTTGAGTATGGTCTCGCAAGTGCTCAATCACGTGATATAGATAAGTAACGTGTGAGAAGCATAGTATTCGTGTAATGTGTGTGAGCATTAAAATTACAAAAAGACTATTAATAAATATGGTCCAGGTTTTATTAATTGTGTACAGCCTCTAATCCACATTTAATTTGTACAAATCCAAAATTAATCACAAGTTCAAATATTTGTATATGAAGAGAGATATATCGCTTCCAACATCAGCTTTGTCGATGAAGAAGGGAGATTCTACTTATGTAATCCCACCACTCGGCGACTCTTCCCGTCAATTCCTGCACCATCGGGAAAAATGGGTTGTGCCCCTGGTTTGGCTATGTCCAATCTAATGATGAATACATGATTGTGCATGTCAGCCAAAATAAAAGAAGAAACCGTAATATAAAAATTCTCTCTCTATCCATTGAATCCAACAACGAAGAGGATCTACATTATAATGCTTGGAAATCTATTGATGTCACGACTATACTCCATCTATGTTTTACCTCATTGGAGGTTTTTGTTTGTGGGGGATTTTTTATTGGCTAGCGATAGACAATAAACGTAATAAATGTATCGTGTCCTTTCACTCAGAGACACAAGTTTTTTCGACCATTGGATTGCCCGTGGGGGATTTTAAAGAGACTGATTGTTTGATAATTTTGAAAATCAAGGGAGAGCTTTATTTCATATATTTACCTTATTGGCCACATCATCTATTGAAACTGTGATGTTAAGAACGAATTATGGACTCGAAGCTACGTCATCAACTTGCCACACAAACCTTTTTACGCTATAAATGTTTTTTTTATGCTAAAAAATTAATCTTATGTAATCTATATTGTAGATATTTGAAAGATAACTAGTATTGTTTAATTCTTTTACTCATGTTGATTTTTAATAATTATTTGCATTATCATATATATTGAGTGTCTTCATAATTTGATAGATGTTATATAGATAGGTTTTTGTTTTAGAATGTTTGTTTGTGGTTTTAGTGGACGAAACCATACAATTTGAATTGAATTTGAATATTGGGTATTTATTATGGTTTTTGAAAATTTGAGATGTGATTTGGATTGAGTTTCGATGTCGAATGTGAGATATTAAGTAGAAGTATGAGGTAAGTGTCAAATATATGATTTGTACGATTTTGAGGAAGTTGATGTGCGTTATCAATATGTTTGTTCTCATAGGGCTAGGGATATATTCTGTTTTCTTGATTGTGAACTAGAGATTTTGAAGTCTGCTTCGTAATCTATAGTTGTGATGAGATTTGTTTTGCCTCCATATTGATTTATTTGACTGAATAAAATGAATTCTAAGATATTTTTTTCCATAAAAATACAGTGCATTAAGTGTTGGGTACGCGTTTTAATCATGATTCATGATTTAAATTTCTTGTTAAATGACCTATAAATATTTATATATATTGTGTTGTCAATACATCTTAATCTGAATTACTCCCTCCGTTTTATTTACTTTTATTTGTCGTTTTAGGATTCAATGTAAAATTAATGTTCTTTTATCAATTTTACCCTTCTTACTAATAATTGTGATTAATGCTAAGATTATTTGATTAAAAGGGTATTTTGGAATCTTTGCTTCGAAAAAGTGACTATTTATGACATTTCTTAATCCGTGTGCAACCCTCCAAAACGATAAATAAGAAAAAAAAAAGGGAGGGGGTATTTAATTACTCAAAAGATGTGGAGTAGTTAATGATGATAACCTTAAAATTATAGTCTTTTATAATTTTTCTTCGTGATTAATCATTTCTTTTGGCATCCGCAAGCAAAGAAATGAACTTTGCTTTGAAGTAATTAGTTTGTTGTTCGGATTTTCTTAGACATTTTTTAAAGATTTGATGAGTTCTAGAGATGTAATCGATTTTTGTGCATTTTAACAAAGTGTTGAAGAATTTTCTCATGGTTCTTCTGGTATGAGATTTGTGGGGGGGGGGGGGGGTGGGGGGGGGGGGGGGTGGGGGGGGGGGGGGGTGGGGGGGGGGGGGGGTGGGGGGGGGGGGGGGTGGGGGGGGGGGGGGGTGGGGGGGGGGGGGGGTGGGGGGGGGGGGGGGTGGGGGGGGGGGGGGGTGGGGGGGGGGGGGGGTGGGGGGGGGGGGGGGTGGGGGGGGGGGGGGGTGGGGGGGGGGGGGGGTGGGGGGGGGGGGGGGTGGGGGGGGGGGGGGGTGGGGGGGGGGGGGGGTGGGGGGGGGGGGGGGTGGGGGGGGGGGGGGGTGGGGGGGGGGGGGGGTGGGGGGGGGGGGGGGTGGGGGGGGGGGGGGGTGGGGGGGGGGGGGGGTGGGGGGGCGGGGATGGAAGGGTGGGGGGGGGGGGGGGGGGGAGGGGGGGGGGAAGGGGGGGTGGGGGGGTGGGTGGGGTGGGGGGGGGGGGGGGGGGGGGGGGGGGGGAGGGGGGGGTTTGGGTGGGGGGGCGGGGGGGGGGGGGGGGGGGGTGAGTTTCTACATATACATGCATCTACCATTGTTTAATGATTGTTCGTCCTTACGATATTTTATTTAAGTTTGGTTTGAATTTTGTATCGAGTTTGATAATATGATTGAGTTTGATTTCATTATTTAATGAACCGAGCTCAAACGAGTTTAGTCGAATATCGAGTAGTTTGATACATATATATATATACATATACATGTATTTGTCAATTTTTAACTTAACGAGTTGAGCTCCAATCCAACCTTTAAAACTTATCAATCGAAAAATATTGTTCAAACTTGTTTGTTAAGTATGATGAACATAACTTATATTAACTTTTATCAAACGACATTGACCCGAGTACTGTATAGTTTGTTTTGATTTTCAGTCACATTCAACTCTAAACGCCCATGACCGAATATATTTGGGTTGATAAAGAATTCGTGGTTCAAAAACAACCTCATTGCGGTCAGGATTGTCATACGATACTCCCTTCGTCCATCAACCTTCACCCATATTTTCTTTTTAAGATGTATCAAATTAAGATTTTATTTCCTGAAATAAAATTATTTTTCTCTAAAAACTACCCCATCATTTAGAATAATATTATCGGTAATTCTCAACAATTACTCTTAAGGGGATAAATATAAAGTTGTTTAAATATTTTACCTTTTTTTAACTCTATCGCTCTAAAAGTGAAAGGTTCAAAAGATAATGTATATAAGAAGTACTATGACTGAATATTGACAAGTAAATGTGTCATCGGTAATGAATGACTAAGTAAATGTGTCATCGGTAATGAATGACTACGGGAAAAGCAGGGGCGGATCCAGGATTTTTGTTTGTGGGGCTAAACTTATACAAAAAAAAATATCTATCAAACAGTTAAACTTAAAGTTTATATTATTCACGAGAAAATATATGACGCAACACAAAAATGGGGAGGTGGAGTTTGACAAAAATAAACCCCACGAGATATTTTAATTACATATGATACCCCGTTATAGTCCCAAAAGAACCCAAAATATCTTCATATTTACTTTAATAATTGACCACGATGGTTTTTCATCTTTTGAAATCGGTCCATGATAGCATCGTTTGAAATACTACTAAATATGTCTCTCTCTATAAAGACAACTAAACTATCATTTAGCCATTGATCGCCCATTCGGTTACGAAGTCGATTCTTTACTACCTTCATAGCCGAAAAAAGCTCTCTCCACTGATGCAGTTGCAACGGGTAGAATAAGCACCAATGTCACAAGTTTGTAAACCATCGAGAATGCGACATGTCTTTTAGTTGCAACCATCTTCTTAGCAAGATCACCAATCCCTTTCAATTTAGAAAAATCATCACTTGATCGAACATCCCTAATATAATTTTCAAGTTGATTGGGAAGGGCCGAGAGCTCAAGAAAAGAAGTCATTTGGATAAAGTTCGGCAAGACGAACAAGTTTTCCTTTGTCAAAAGCCTCAAAGTGATTGGATGGGTTTAAGCATGCAACACAAAGAAGCAACTCCGTGTTTACTTCATTGAAACGGTTATTCAACTCTTGCAATTGTCTATCTATCACCGAATTGAATCTCTCAACTTTGTAATGATGCTCGATAGTCACTCGTTCAATCCTACGCATTGGCCTCCCATATGGAACATAGACATTACTCATTGAAGGAATTTCAATTTCATGCTTAGAACAAAAATAAGTAATTTCCTCTAACAAAGGTCCCCATCCATCATCTCTTGTCTCTTGAAGACGATCCTTAGCTAATTTGACTAATCTCATAGCATTCACTATATCTTGATCTTTTTTTTGTAAAGCTTGAGACAAGTCATTAGTGATTCTCAATATCAGCGTCATCAAATGTAAATTGAATATTATATTTGGGCTGGAAATTTCATAGTGGGCTAATTTATTGAACTTTTTTTTTATTTCAAAAAAAAAAAAAAAAAAATACACCACTATTATATTAAAAAAGAAAATTTCAGTGTCCCTCTATACGTCCGCCCTTGGGGACAAGTGAGAAATGAGATACATAGTCGTCATTTTTAGGAATTCATCTAGAGAGATAGGATCCTAAGAGTTACATGCGTTGTAATAATTCACTCAAAGAAATTAACCTTAGAGATATTGGACTTCATAAATACATTTAATGCAGAACTTACTTTTAATTTTCCATCTCTCTTCAACTTCATTTATTTATCGTGGATTTAGATTGTGCACTAGATGAGAATTAATGTTCCTATATTGTACCAAAAAAATAAAAATAAAAATAAAATGTTCCTATATCATAATATTAAACGAGGTTGTACTAGATTGTGTAACAAATAGAATTGGCCATTTATTAGGTTGCACGTGATTGATGAAAGAGGTGGCTTATTGCCTTATCATTGGCACCACTGTCAATTTATATCAAAAGTAAATATTTGCTGGGTAAAAATAATATCCTCCATGTTTATAACAGGCCTCCTTCATATGTAAAAAAAAGTCAATTTTTATTTCGTATGACATAAAAAGTCAGAAGTCAGAATTTAATACTTAATTTGTACCAATTAATTTATGATACATACAAATTAACAAAGACCTCTCACTTTTCTCTTTGCGTACAAGCGATGCACATTAAAAGCATTACGAAACAATTTACAAAAATTACAGAAGCTCCAAACCCCAAATTAAATAGCCTCGATTTCTTTGGTGACAAAACTTTTTTTTTTTACCAAAATGGTTTTGTACTAGAAAATAGAAGGGAAAGTATTTTAAAATCTAATCAAATTTAGAATGCCTTGAGTGTTGCTTATTTAGAACGAGTTTCATGACTGAGTCGATTTAAGTGTTTTGACAGTTCAATGCTAGAAGTCTGTTCAAAATTAGCACATGCAATATTTTATGGTTTATGTGTAAAATTGAAGATTGTACATGTTGACTTTATTTATTAGAAAATTCACAAAACGTGTGTAAAAGGGCTAAATTTTGCTTAATATTTTCATTACTATATTCATAGTTCACTTTACCACTTGTAAGGCAATCTCCAATGGAGAGTCGGAGGTTTGGCGGTCTCCTCTCCAGCGGCCAGGGATGGGGGGCGAGGTGGGGAGGGGGGCTCGCGCGAGCCCTGGCCGTGGCCCGAGGCTTGCGTGAGCAAATGAAGAAGAAGAGGGGCGCGTGAGATTCACGCACCCCTCTTTAAGTCAGGTGGCGCCACCTGATTGGATCCTTTTTTTTATTTCTTAATTTAATTTATTTTTTAATGTTTTTAAATAGAAAAAAATAATTATTTAAATAAATATATAATAAAATTAAATTTTCCTCGTAATTAAAATAAATTTGTAGAATTGAATTATTTAATAAAATTTGTTAGTATATTTATTGTATATTTACTAGTATTTAATATATATATGTAGTCACCAATTTTTAATTGAATTATTTAATATAACAAAATTTAAGTTTTTTTAAATTTAAATCATTAATAATTTATTAGAATTGTAATTAAATTTATTTATGGACAAATCATTCAATTTTTAAATTCAACATTTTATTTTAATTTATTTTATTTTAATTAAAAAATTAATCATTTAATTACAATATTGGTGGTGGTTATATATTTTTAAAAATATCGAATTAGTTAAAAATATAATTAAACACTTATACAAACAATTTAAATTAATACTTAAATAATAAAATATTTAAATACATACTAAAATATTATTAATAGTTAAATTTTATTATTAAAATAGTTATTAGTATTATTAACATTAATATTAAAAATAAAATTAAAACTAGAATTATAGGTGAGAGTGGACAAGTCTTCAAAATGGAGTTAATTCCATTTCGGAGCCCTGCCATTGGAGACGACCAGGCAGGGCTCGGGGTGGGGGCATGGGCAGCCCCAGGGCCCCGGAGCCCCGAGCCCCCCCGATTGGAGATGGCCTGACAGTGTGGCCCTCCAATTTTAGAATATATCACTTCGGTCCCTTTCGTGAATTATTTGTCCGTCGATCTTCCGTTCGGACAACTTTACTACGAATCTAGTGTCACATGATACTTTTTAAGGGCAAATTTGTCCATTTACACTGGAATACAAGTTCCAGTTACTTTGGAAAATATTTTAGTATTTTCCAAGTTAATTTTATTCCGATTTGATCATTTGAACATTTTCATGCGGGAATATGCTCGTTATTTGTCCCCCAAAATCATCTTTATCCCCACATATACTATCATTCAAATAAAAAGAGAAGTAACCATCTCCAATGTGGAGTCTAAACCTATAAAATAATATCAAGGCTTAAAGAAAACCTCTCACTGCATGTATTTCGAGAGGTCAAATTTTAGGTTGACTGAAATCTAGTCTTATATTTTAAACCACTTTTGAGTCTAGATAAAGTAGATAAAAACACATCATTATATGAAGAGAGAGTTAAATAAAAATTTCATATATTTTATGAATGAATAATTTACACACTCTTTTCTATACTTTTATATAAATAAATATTTCACATTTTTTCCTTATAATAAATATATCAAACACATGTACTCAACTTTTATTCGTATGTCAAGATATATTCTTTTTTATCATCATGAAAACTCTACTTCTTTCTAGAAAAATATTTCATTTTAATTTAATTTAATGAAATTATTATTTCACATTTGTATCAAGATTCTTGTCTTTTTATCATCATGGAAACACTACTCTTTGGTAGAAGTAGGGCAAAAAATATGATATGGTTCAAAGATATGGTCTAAAAATAATATCTTTACAAAATTTAATTTTATTACATCAGAATATTCAAAATAAATAAATTAGGAATGTCTAGCGAAAAATAAACTCAAGAAAAGTTCAGAAAAACAAATATCTAGCAATTATTAAAATTTGAGATTCTAGAGAAAGTTTGAGTTTTAAGATTAAGGAAAAAACCTCATAAGTAAAAGTGATATTTTGGGAGATTAAAATATAAGTTTAGTCT
This sequence comes from Penstemon davidsonii, assembly GCA_034814905.1. Classification (NCBI taxonomy): domain Eukaryota; kingdom Viridiplantae; phylum Streptophyta; class Magnoliopsida; order Lamiales; family Plantaginaceae; genus Penstemon; species Penstemon davidsonii. The sequence goes on along the minus strand of JAYDYQ010002533.1, from coordinate 28,254,917 downwards.
CCCCACAATTGGAGATGGTCTAATCAAACATAAATTAAAGAATATGTGCTTATGAAGTGTCACAAGTAGTCAAAATGAACGAACACATTCAATGAAAAAATATTTTTCCCGATTCATTTTTCTTTTTAATCATACGACATGATAATGAAATCAGAATTCTCGGATTTGTCTAACAAAACACCAATATGCATTTGAGTTCAAATTGAAATTTTGATTCAAGCCCTTATTTCGGGTTCTAAGACCAGTAGTTGTAGCGATCGATACGGTTATTTTGAATTATTTTTGTCCGGACCATGTTAACATGCGTGTCGCCCAGGGCATGATGACTTGACGTCATCCTCACTTTCCTCCGGCTATGCAATGCACGTGAAATAGGAATCCTCGAAAAAGTCGCCGGAGAGAACGATTAAAAGAAAAATAATTTATAAAGAGACCAAATTGATATGTTTGGATCTTGAAAGACCAAATTATTACAACTGCCTAACTTGGAGGATGCGACTAGTTTCATTTACCGGCTAAATCACACTAATCGTTCCTCATGTTTAAAGTTATTTACACTTTCATCCTTCATAGATAAAATGTTACACTTTCGTCCCTCTTAGATCGATGTTATGTGTTACACGATCACTATTCTAGTTAATTTTCGGCAAAATTATACCATGTACATTTTGGCAGGGGTATTTTCGAAATACTGTATTTTTTTCTATTATTTTGGTGTTATACTTATGCCCCTCATATTAACACTTTGTTCATTTTCTTCACACTGGGAATGAACATCAATTTTTCCTCTAAATTTTGTTGCATAAAAGAAATTTTTTGGATCCATTATTTTTTACCCCACAACTTCCGTTCTCATCTTTTATTGTGAAAATCTTCCAACTTCAAAATATTTTGTTGTAATTCTGGGAATTAAAAATTCGGATTTATTTATTAGATGAAGGGTCTCACTTTGGCCTCACTTTTGTATAGTTGATATTAGAACAATTGATTCTAGTATATATGTTTCTAGAAAATTAGCGTTTGGTTTCAAATTTTCAATATTATATTTCACTACAAGAAAAGGGGTTTTCAGTAACGAAAATTTTCGTTGGTGAAGCCTCGATTTCCGTTGGTATTCAAGTGTAGCAACGAATTTTTTCCGTTGGATATTCTGTGTGTGAAGGCCCGATAGGTAAATGGAGTGACGGAATAATTTTCCGTTAGTAAATATAGTGACAATATATTTTTTGTTGGTAACTCTGTTGGAAAATGTTGTACAAATTTTTTGTTGGTAATTCTGTTGGTATATTACTAACAGAATTCCGTCGCCTTAAATTTTTTGTTATCATGTCGCCAATTGGTTGGAAACATTGCAACGAATTTTGTATCAGAATTATATTTATGTCGGCAAATCCGTTGGTAATATTATGTCGGCATAAATATGTTGGTAGCGGTGTGGTTATCGCCTGGGCGCTTAGGCAATGCCTAGGCGAGCAGTTAACCCCCGCCGCTCGTACGCCTACGCGGTTCACCATCGCCCGGGCACCTGGGCTGCGCCTAGGCGATGAGGCGGTAGGCATGGCCTGGGCTCCTAGGCAACCGCCTAGCAAATCCGTTGGAAATATTATGTCGGCATAAATATGTTGGTAGCGGTGTGGTTATCGGCAAGGCCTAGGCGAGCAATTATCGCCTGGGCTACGCCTAGGCAGTTGACCATCGCCTGAGCGCCTAGGCTATGGGACGACGCCTAGGCGGTATGTTTTAATTAGATTGTAGGAGGTGGGATTTGAACCATTGATCTCATGCTTTGCTTGTATAGATAAGATGTTGCAACCAGTTGAGCTAGACAACTTTATTGATTTATAATTGACAATATATATATATATATATATATATATATAATTGCATGGTTATCCCTTATGTTCAGTAAAATTATAAAAATATTCTTGAGGTTTCAATAATTACAAATACATCTCATATGTTAATTGTTGTTTAAAAGATTCATAAATAAAAAAAGAATTTTATCCTTTGTTCTTCTTTAAAATTATATTTTATATAAATTATAATAATTTTGTATTTTCTCCATGTTTTAAATTATATTTTATAAAAATAAAATGTTAAAAGACCATAATACCCTAAGAGTAGTCAAACTCAAATTTAATGGGTTAAGTAGTTGAACTAATCATAACTTTTACATATAACTATAGTTAAAATCTAACAATTATTTGATAGAATAAATAACTCAACATCTAAGAGTGATCATTGATGGTACTAGTTGAGCAAATGGCGAGTATGATACTGATTAATTGATTGTCTTAACACGGGGAGAGGGAGGGTCAGGTATATATAAAAAAATTATTATTTTTAGTTTTAAAATTTAATTAAACGTATAAATAAAGATTAAATTGAATATTGTTAAATACTTATACTTTTTCTCAAAAGAGTTTTAAAATAAATTTATTTTTAATAATCTGAAAATTAATTAGTTCCGTTTGCAGATAATTGTGAATTTTAATAAACCACATTAGTTTTATAGGAATTATGTTGTTTATGACGGTTCTTTTTAGTTAAAGGTCAACAACAGAATTGATATGCACAATATATTTGCTTATATCCGTTGGTAATTTGTCGTTATTCTTTACGACGATAATTTGTTTTATCGTCGTTCAGTGGCATGATTGTCACGAACACCAAAATAGTGAGGAAATTTAATACTTTAATAGAATTTCTACGAAATTTTCTTATGATATTCCATCGGTGTTGTGTCACTATTATCGAATGATATTTTTTATTTGTAATTTCATTATTATTCAGTTATAAATTCGTTACTAATAAAGATTTTGTCGTATGGAACATTTTTTTTACAAACTTAATAACCAAATTCCTACAACAACAAAAAAAAAATAACATGATGTTCCGTTAATAATTTGTCGCTACCAAATGAGGACATTTTATATTTAATTCTGTTAGTATTCATTATAAATTTGTTACTAAGAGTGACAATTTTTTCTGTTAGAGTTATGACATCGCTGTTAGTTTATAGTTGTGACAATTTAACAACATAATTTCTAGACATATTCTTTTCATTTTATATGCTTTGGTAATTTGTCGTTATTTTTGTAAGAACATAATTTTCTTTTATTTCCGTCGTTGTTCAGTTGCAAATCCGTAACTGACTTAAAAATAGCCACGAATTATTTTCCATTGGAATGATTTCATCATTATGGATCAATATTTCTTACAACTTAACAACGGAATACCCACGAAAAATATTTTGTTTAGATATTTAGTTAGTAATTTGTCACTATTATTGATGGAACATCCTTTCCATCGTTGTTTAGTTACAAATATGTAAGTGACTAAAAAAATAGTGACGAATAGATAACAGAGTACCTACGAAAAATATTTTGTTTAGATATTTAGTTGGTAATTTGTCGCTATTATTGATGGAACATCGTTTCCGTCGTTGTTTAGTTACAAATATGTAAGTGACTAAAAAAATAGTGACGAATTATATTCCAATGGAATGATTCCGTTGCTATGGATCAATCTTTCCTACAACTTAACAACAGAATAACTACGAAAAATATTTTTTTAGATATTTTGTTGGTAATTTGTCGCTACTATTGATGGAAAATTCTTTATGTTGGTATTTTGTTATAAGTTCGTTAGTAATAGTAACAGTTTTTATTTCCGTTGGAATCATGGCGTTGTTGAAGACCCCTTTTTTTGTAGTATTTGAAAATGTAATTTTTTCTTAAATTTACAAAATTGTCTGTATTATATACTGAAAAACACCATCGAATACTAGTTATAAGTTATAACTTTAAATCAAACATAATAGTTTTTTTATATAAGATAAAATAAACTAACAAAACATGAACACACTTACAAAACGTGCAGTTTAAAATTATTACAAATACCTAACACCTAAAATATTTAGCAAAGAAAGAATACACCAAATAGTTATGGTTCAAGTTTTTGCTCAAAACGCTAAATTAAATTAATAATAAATTTTCTGAAAGCCTATATAATGGAATCAATTATTCTAAAATCAATTATATGAAAGTAAGGTCAAACTAACCCTTCATCCAATAAATAAATCAGAATTTTTCATTCCCAAAACTACAAAAAAAAAAAAAAAAAATTGAAGTTGGAAGTTTTTCACAATAAAAAGTGGGAGTTGTGGGGTAGAAAAATAAAAAAATGGAGCCAAAAAATTACTTTTAGGCAACAAAATTTGGAGAGAAAACCATTGTTCATTCCTAGAAAGACGAAAATGAAATTAAATATTAACATGAGGGACTTAAGTATAGCACTAAAATATTAGAAAAAAACATAGTATTTCAAAAATATCCTTGACAAAATGCACGAATTATATTTTTGCCAATTAAAAATTGGCCGAAAAATGATCGGTATAACACATAATATCTAACACTTTATATATGAGGTTGAAAGTGTAAACAACTCTAAACATTAGGGACGATTAGTGTGATTTAGCCCCCTGAATTTGTTCTCTTTAATTAACAAAATTACGTGGTCATCTTTCCTACACTAATAAGAAATCAATCCCTGTGCAGCCTGTAGTCTTAGCATGTGTTGCGCAATATTTAACTTCCCTTTTATTAATCACTTTCTATTGAAAATATCAATCACATGGAACTTTAATAAAAAGTAATAATAAAATAAAGTAATGTGCTTTCAGTATTATCCAAATACCTAAAAAACTCGACGTGGAGAAATAAATAAAATAATAAAAGATGGAGACGTGGGGGAGAATATTTTTAGTAGGTTTTGCAGATGTAGTCTATGTGGCTGAGGACTCAAATTGTAAGAATACTGACAAAAATTATGAAGTGTGCTAATAAATGTCTTAACTTAACCCCAAAATGATCCTCTTTCTCTGTAAAGGCAAAGCAGAAATTAATTAATAGACTAAACACACACATTGTTTTTTTCATTTTCTTTTTCATTTGGCTTTTCTAAAGTTTCTAGGATTTTCGAGAAAATAAAATACTCCAAAACAATCAAGTTTTATACCTAGTACTCCATTCGTTCCATTATTTTTACTCCTTTAACTACGATGTGAAGTCAAACTTTCAAATTTTTTAAGTGACATGTTGAATTTTTTACTTTTATTGCATTTTAAAACTTTCAAATAATATAATATATATGATGTTATATAATATTATCAAATTATTATTGAAATACACTAATTAGATTATTTATTATAATATTTTAAAATTTATTCGAGTCAACTGCGTCAAGAAATACAAAATTATGGGACGGATAGTATTTCTTAAAACTTTTCATAATTACATTGCTTAATGGAAACTTTTCAAGCCTTAATCAAAACACATTACACACTATTCTAGAATATTTTAGTATTTTCCTTTTTCCGTAAATTATTTACCCATTAACTATGATTCTTCCTAAACCATACGTATTTACCAAGTACCAAGTAATACCTTAGACCAATGAGAAGATTCTTACAATTACAAAGTGGAGTATAAAACAAATGTGTCATTGCTTAAAGCAAAGAAAAAACCGAAAATTTAATTGGACCATAAATAGTACAATGTTCAGAGCAAGAACTGAAAAGCTATTTATAGACTTTAAAAGCCATTTAAGTCTCTTCATTAACTACCTGACATACTTCATCGCAGCTCATTAGGTGGAGTGAAAATAATAATCTTGTAAATTGTACATGTATGCTCAAGGTGTATTGCTCCATTCTAAAATAATTATCGCTTTAGAGATTTGCACATGTATTAAGGAAATTAATAATTAATATTGAATTTAGAAAAAAGTTATATTCATACCTAAAATATCCCTATTTGTTTGGTTAGAAGGGAGAGAGCAATTGGTTAAAGTAGAAAAGAGAGAGAAAGAACAACAAGAAGTAAATAAGAGTAAAATTTGAAGAAGTGTTATTAATGATGTATTGGAATCCTAAAGCGATAATTAATTTGGAACAAGAAATTTTTTCTAAAGCGACATTATTTTGGAATGGAGGGAGTATGAGTTATCTCGAATGCAATAATTTGATGGTTGAGAAATCAGCTTCCACGTCTCTCAAAATTTGTTTATACTGAACTTAACTCACAATCTTCAGTTTCAACTTCAGCTTATTTGGTAGAATTTGCAAACACTCCAATATATATGTTAATTTGTAAAACCCAAAATGTGCTCCGTCCCTCTGCCTCTTGTGTTTCTGAAAGTAGTTTTCGAAAGAAATTGAGTTTTTGAAAATGTTTCGGTGTTCGTAATATTATTTGTTGAGGTTTTGTGAAAATTGTTTCAAAAGTAAAATTTTGTATGTGATTTTTTTAAGATTATAAAGAGAAAAAATACTTTAAGAGATAACTCACTTTATGCAAATCATGTTTGTTATGTGAGAAAAATTGTCTAAAAATATGTTGCTTTATGCCAATAAAAGTAAATTTTGTATAGATTTTAAGATGATATTTGTTCGTGAAAATTAAGATACGATAGTTTTTTCTCTGAAAACAAAAATATTATTTGTTTGACTTTTTAGAGAACACTGAAATACTTTTTGAAAAGCGAGACAAGCAGGTCCTCCATATTTCAGGCAGAAACTCCTAGTTCATTTTTCAATTCCAATTATAACCTCATTCTTTGGAGTAACTTTTTACCCTCAAGATATCTCCCATGTTTAATCAAAAGAAACATTATTACGTTACATTGCATTTCATAAAATTGGTGACAAATTATTTCTTTAGACAAACAAATACTTTTTGCCCATTTCCCTTCTATTTTTCCTCCATATTTTTTGTTTCTTTGTTTGGTTTATAATTAACGTAAATTAAATGAATAGATTTTGAAGGTCTACTTAAGGAATGAAATGAAGTCACAATATCGAATTAGTGGTCTCAAATAAAGAAGATTTGTTGGATGATTTAAGTTAAATGACCCAAATTGTAACTTTCAAGATCATGGGTAGTGGTTTTTTTTTTTTTTTTTTAATTAATATTGAAACTAGATTAAATAAAATTACAGATACTAAATGGACTTCAAACACAACAAAATGAAAAGTCCTACCAAAAATAGGTTTGATGGTAATGACCAGAAAGACTCATAAAAAAAAAACAAGGAGTTTGTTAACCAACGCCAAGTCTTCTAAAGTCTTCCCATATCAAAAGGACGGAAATTTCAAACTGATAAATATACTTTTCCTAAAGAAAAAAGCACCGAGTAACGCCTCTAATATGAGTCTCTTCCAGAAACACAAGAAATCTAAAACCCCTCAACAAGCAAAACCACCAAATGAAAGCATAATCCTCAAAAGGAACGATGCCCAGATTGTACATCACACTAAAACATATAAAAATACCACTTAAAATGGAATAAAGAAGAATCAGACTCACTAGATCTAACAAAGCACACTACTAAGGGCATCTCTAATGTATAGAGGGGAAGGGAAAAAAGGTGAGTGGAGCCTAGGTGGAGGGATGGGCAAGGGGTTGGCCAAGGGGAGCTCCCCTTTGCCAACTCCTTGAGGCGGGTGTGTTCAATGCACGCGCCCGCCCATGCAATAGGTGGCTGACACTTGTCGGCCACATGTTGCATCTAGTCTTTTTTTTGTTTTTTTAATTATGAGCAAAAATAATTACAAAAAATGCTTTTTAAAAAAAAGAAAAACTTACACATAATTTGTCTTTGGTTTTAAAAATCATAAATTTAATTTAATTAATAAAATAAGTGTTATTTATTTTTTTTTAAATGGAATTTTAATTTAAGAATATGAAATTTAATTAATAAAAATGTAATTTTAAAAAGATTTCTTTAGTTTAATTTATTATTGTAAGAAAGGGTTAACTTTTTGTTTTAATTTATAAATTTATAATTTTTCTACGAGGGCAAAATTAAATAAATTGTAACATTTATATTTTTCTAACTTCAATTTAAAAAAACATAAATTTAATAAGTTTAATATAATTTTTAAAATGGAACTTAAATTTAAGATTAAGGAATTTTAATTAAAAAAAATGTAAATTTAAAAAAATACGATTACATACAAATAGCATTACATGAAAATATATGATTACATAAAAAAACACGATTACATAAGGCCAAACAACATTTACATACGATCAACATTGGGTCGTGTGTTGTCCACGCATGTTCGACTAAGTCGGCGATATGACATCTACTGATCGTATTTAGTGACGACGCAACATATAATCCTCTATTATTATTATTATTATTATTAAATGAGAGTGAGGAAAAAAATCATTTGGAATTAAATAGACGATATTGATACATTGAAGATGACCCAAAATAAGGAAGGGGAAGGGGAAAATGAAGGGGAAGAGGTTAGATTGATACATTAGAGATGACCTAATAGTAAAACCATAACACCAACTCCGTTTTTCGGAAATGTTTGAGAAACATTTGAAAAAAATTGTAAATCAAAGAAATGTGTTAAATAGAACCATGAATCAACGTTTCGATTCTTGTGCATATTTTGGTCAGCTAAATATTGAAAAAATTTCGAGAACTTTTCTAAAATATTTCGGAAACACTAGGAAAAAATGTAATTTTTCTTACTGAATTAAATAAAATAAGAGAGTGTCAAGACATACAAATAGTTTCCAAATTACACTTTCTTTTTGTTTCCATTGATTTAAATTTTCGAAGAAAACGGTGAAAAATTTGATCCATGTATAAAACTACTCTATATTTTCGTTGCGATGAACTCAAAAACAAAACTTTTTGATGTTTTCGTCAAAAATGTATTGAAATCTTGATCCATGTTTACATTGCATGCACATAGATTTTATGTCATGTTTGGATATCATATTAACTCAAATTATGTGCTCCAATCCAAGTTTTGGTGCTCCGCTCCATTGATCATGAGTAGTGGACTAGTGGGCTGATGAGGATATTTAAATCTACAAGGGTATTTTAGTAATTATCAAAACCCTCATTATTAAAATAATAAAGAATTACATTTATGACGTTATTTTAAAATGACCACCATACCCCCCATTTAATTTTGAAGTTAGTGGAAGGCTTTTCCTCTCCCCCTAATTGATAGTGGACCTCTCACCTCCCACACTTAATGAGGTGACTCCTCACCTCCTCCATTTTACCCTATATATATCACCCTCATTTCACCTGAAAAGGCAAGTTGGAGTAGAGTGAAGAATAGCTGAATAGTTTCCTCGAAGTTCGTCCCGTGACATCAGAACGAGATTTGAAGAGGATCAAGATAGGAGGAGATCATCCCTGAGATACCCTTGATCATTTTCATACAACATCATTTTTGGCGCCGTCTGTGGGAAATTTCTGATTGGCACGTTGAGATGGCGAACGAGAATGAGGAAAACCAATGGATGGAAGAACCAGAAGGACCACCTGAAGGAGTGGAAGACGCAGTAGAAGGTGCACCGGATCCAACATATATCCCAGATGCAGCCCCTGATGCGGCGCCCATGGCACCCACAATTCAAATGACTCAAGAGAGGCTGGATGCAATGGCAGCAGCGGTCGCCGCACGAGCGGTCGCGCAATATGTGGCTGAGCAGCGACGGACGCGCATTTCACCTGTATTCCCTCACAGGGAATCAGGGGCAGCAACGAGAGAAGAACAAAGACCGAGGGAGCAGCAGACTTCAGGACAAATTTTGAATGAAGAAGAAGTTAATGGTGGGAATCCTGCAGGAGAAGAGGAGGCCCTCAGAGAACCTCGTTTGGGGATTAATCGAAGTGCAGCTCCAGTAGTAAATGAAGGAAGAAGGGAGCGTGAGGAGCAGAACTACGAGCAACTGAGGCGGGGAGAAGTAGGAGAACCATATGCAACCATAATTCCAACGAGAAGAAGTCCATTTGCTCCCGCAGTCCTTTCAGAACCCTTACCACAAGGGTTCAGGATCCCAAGCCTCACGGAGTATGATGGAACGGGAGATCCCCAGGAGCATTTAGACAAGTTTGCGGCCAAGGCAGATCTATATGCAATGAGCGATGCAGCCACCTGCAAAATTTTTCGCACAACTTTAGCCAAGATTGCCCTCACATGGTTTAACCAGCTACCAACAGGCACAATTACCAACTTTGAGCAAATGAGTCAGCGCTTCCTTCATCACTTCTCAATGAATAGGAAGACTCAGAAGACTGCAGCGCATTTGTTCACTGTGAAGCAAAGAGCAGGAGAATCGCTGAGAGAATATATACAACGCTTTACTAACGCAGTGTTGGAAGTACCTCAGGTAGATCCAGAGCTCCTCGCCAGTATACTCCAGCAAACACTGTTGGATGAGCGATTGAAGGAGTCTTTAGCAGGAAAACCCCCGACAACTCTTGATGTACTCTTAGCCAGAGCAGAAAAGTTCATCAGGATAGAGGAAGCATCGGAGGTGAAAATGGAGAAAGGAAGCAAAAGAAAGATTAGAGAAGAGGATAAGAATGATCACCCGAAACGAAAGGAGAATCGAGAAGAAGAAAGAAAAATTGGATATACCCCCAGGTATGCACAATACACGCCCCTAAATGCTACCAGAGAAGAGGTTTTCTCAGCAGCAGTCAGACAAGGGTTACCACAATGGCCACAACCACTAAAGGAAAATCTAGACCGTCAAAGATCGAACAAGTATTGTCGTTATCATAGAGCTCGGGGACATAATACCGAGGATTGTTATCATCTGAAGGATGAAATTGAAAGATTAATACAGCGAGGTAACCTTCAAGAATTTGTAAGAAGAAGAAGAGAAATAGATAGAAGGGATGTTGCACCAGCCACCTCACAGTCTGGAAGAAACCCCCCACAAGAACGAAATGGAAGGCAAGAACCTAACAGGAATAGTTCAGTGCAAGGAAGATATGATGAGAATATGCCTGGAGCAGGCATTATCAACGTAATATCAGGGGGACCAGCTGGAGGAGATTCAGCTAGTGCTAGAAAAGCTTTGGTAAGATCAGCAAAAGCATTTCCAGAACTACCACTACAACCTGAGCAGCAAATTCAACAAGCTGCGGAGAACATTCATTCTATCACCTTTGATGATAAAGATTTAGAGAACGAGCAGTTACCTACCCAAAATGACGCACTGGTGATCTCTGCTACACTTGCAAACTATTGGGTGAAGAAAATATTGGTTGATAGCGGGAGTTCTGCGGATATAATCTTTTACAATGCATTCAAGCAATTGAACATTGATAACGCTGAATTCAAGAGAGTTAATACAGCACTGTCAGGGTTTTCAGGAGAGACAGTAGAAGCATTAGGAGAAGTCGTGTTGCCTATCTCATTGGGGAGTTTTCCGAAAAGGGCTACGAGAATGGTCAAATTCTTGGTGGTCAAGGCACCTTCCACTTATAACATGATACTGGGAAGGCCTAGCTTAAACCTTTTCAAAGCGGCAATCTCCACTTATTACATGAAGATGAAATTTCCAACAGCAGACGGAGTGGGAGAAGTGATAACAGATCAAATGATGGCACGAGAATGCTATGCCAATCTCCTCAGAAATGGTGGCAAAAGAGGAAGATCTCAAACAGATCCCATTGATGTAGAACAAATGCCGAATGAGAAATCCATCACCAGAGAAGAAGAGGTCCAAAGTAAAAAAAGAAAGCCTGAAGATTTAAGAATAGAGGCTGTGGAGGAGTTAAAGATCATAGAGTTCATTCCAGGAGATCCAAGTAAAACAATGAAGATCGGGACAAGGATCGAGCCGCATGCGGAATCTCAGTTGATCCAATTCCTGCGAGAGAACATGGATATATTTGCATGGGAAGCTACCGATCTCCAAGGAATAGACCCGTCAGTCATGGTACACAAACTCAGTGTAGACCCAAAGACAAAGCCGGTGAAACAAAAGAAGAGGACGTTCGGGCAAGAAAGAAATGACATCATTAAGGAGGAAGTGGAGAAGCTACTCCAAGCTGGTTACATTCGAGAGGTGCAATATCCAGAGTGGTTGTCCAATGTAGTTTTGGTTCCAAAACCTAATGGTAAATGGAGAATGTGCATTGACTTCACCAACTTGAACAAAGCTTGCCCAAAGGACTCATATCCCTTACCAAGGATTGATATGTTGGTAGACTCTACGTCAGGATGCGAGCTGTTGAGTTTCTTGGACGCGTTTCAAGGATATAATCAAATTCCAATGTTGCCTGAAGATCAAGAGAAAACTAGTTTCATCACTGACCAAGGCATTTATTGTTATAGGGTCATGCCATTCGGTCTGAAAAATGCTGGAGCCACTTATCAAAGATTGGTCAATCACATGTTTGAGAAACAAATAGGCCGAAACATGGAAGTATACGTAGACGACATGCTGGTCAAGAGTTACAAACGGAACAATCATCTCAAAGATTTGGAAGAAACTTTTGAAATATTAAAGTATTATGGAATGAAGTTGAATCCTAACAAATGTACCTTTGGTGTTCAAGGAGGGAAGTTTTTAGGATTCATGATATCGGAGAGAGGAGTGGAAGCAAATCCCGAAAAGATCACTGCTATACAAAATATGCCTGCTCCCACGACTGTTAAAGAAGTGCAACGACTGGCAGGGCGCTTGGCGGCATTAAATCGGTTTATATCCAGATCAGCTGACAAAGGACTACCGTTTTTCAAAACACTTCGTAATATGAAGGAATTTGATTGGATGAGAGAATGTCAAAAGGCGTTTGAAGACCTTAAAGAATATCTGACCTCACCGCCCCTCCTTACCAAACCAACTTCGGGAGAGACGTTATACCTTTACCTAGCAATATCAGATTATGCGGTCAGCTCGGTTCTAGTCAAGGCTGAGGGAAAAGAACATCGACCCATATACTATGTAAGCCGGATGTTACAAGGTGCTGAGACGAGATATCCCCAGATAGAGAAACTAGCATTAGCCCTAGTTTCGGCCTCCAGGAAATTACGACCGTATTTTCAATCACATCAAGTCGTAGTACTCACAAATCATCCCCTCAGGCAAGTTTTGTCCAATCCGAATGTATCAGGAAGAATGGTTAAGTGGACAGTGGAGCTAGGAGAGTATGGATTGGAATTTCAACCACGACCGGCGATCAAAGCCCAGGTGTTAGCAGATTTCATAGTGGAGATGAAAACTGATCAAGCAACTAGTTCCTTGCCTGCATGGGAAGTGCGAGTGGATGGTTCAGCCACATCAAATGGGAGTGGAGTCGGGATTTTTATTGAGAGCCCTCAAGGAGATGAATTTGAATATGCACTTAAGCTGGACTTTCCAACATCCAACAACGAAGCAGAATACGAGGCTTTGTTGGCGGGAGGAAGATTAGCCCTAGCAGCCGGAGCAAAAAAGTTGGTGGTCTATAGCGACTCACAACTAGTGGTGAGTCAAGTTAATGGATCTTACGAAGCCAAAGGAACAAACATGATTCGATACCTACAACATGTCAGAGGATTGCAAGTAAGAACCAAATTCAAGCCCCTGCAATGATGATCTCTAATATTATCTTGAAATACTAAACAAGATAAAACGAAATTTGCAGGAGAAGTTTGAGGAGTTTCAGGTGAAACAAATACCGCGTGAGAAAAACGCCAAGGCAGACACGTTAGCAAAGATAGCCAGTTCGTTAGCAGCTGTGAAAAGCAAAAGGATCACATTTTTTAACTGCAACCAGACACGAGATCGAAAACGACGAACATGAGGTCCTACCAGTGGTACCTGAAGAACCAAGCTGGAAGGATGAAATCATTCAATATATCACTTCTGATATTTTGCCTGAGGATAGGAAGAAGGCCAGGTTGATAAAGTTGCGAGCAACGCGTTTCGTAATGATAGAAGGAGAATTGTACAAAAGAGGGTTCTCTCAGCCTTATCTCAAATGCTTAACTCCAGAAAAGGCGAATTATGTCCTGAGAGAAGTCCACGAAGGTAGCTGTGGAAATCATCTAGGAGGTAGAGCTTTAGCAAACAAGACATTGAGGCAAGGATATTTCTGGCCTACAATGAAGAAGGATGCATTTGAGCTAGTTCAAAGATGTCATAAATGCCAGCAACATGCCAATTCCATACACAGTCCAGCAGCATTAATGCAGCCCCTTGAAAGTCCGTGCCCATTCAGCCAATGGGGCATTGACTTAGTGGGTCCTCTACCACCCGCACCGGGACAAAAAAGGTATTGTTGATAATAGCCTTGATGAATCACATACTTTTAAAACTCAAACCGATGCCATGACTAATATCATATTGTTACAACACGAGAAGGTACCTGATTGTAGCAGTTGATTACTTCACCAAATGGGTGGAAGCCGAACCGTTGAGAACTATAAAAGAAGACGATGTCATGAATTTCCTATGGAAAAATATTGTATGCAGATTCGGCGTACCGCGAGTTCTGGTGTCTGATAATGGAACTCAATTCAGAGGAAAAGAATTGAAAAGATGGTGTGAAGAAATGAGAATTACCCAAGCATTCGCTTCTGTGGCGAACCCTCAGTCAAATGGGCAAACAGAAGTAACCAACCGCACTCTGCTTCAACATTTGAAAACCAGACTTGACAAAGCAAAGGGGGAATGGGTCGATGAATTGCCAGGCGTCTTGTGGGCCTATCGAACAACTCAGAGGGTCAGCACAGGGGAAACACCCTTCAGTTTGGTCTATGGAACCGAAGCGGTAATACCAGTGGAAATCGGGGAAATAAGTTTGCGGGTAAAATATTATGACGATATTTTTAACGAACATGGGTTAAGAGCAAACTTGGATTTGCTAGAAGAATTGAGAGAAACAGCTAGTACCAGAGCAGAGCGTTATCGTACAAGAATGGTGAAAGCTTATAACGCCCGAGTGCGACCTCGTGATTTTCAAGTAGGAGATTTGGTGCTTCGAAAGGCTGCTGTTAACGCAAAGAAAGACAAGAAGAAGAATAAAGTGAAGAAATTGCAGCCTATATGGATTGGACCATTCAGAGTGACAGAGCTTGTAAGCTCTGGAGCTTACAAATTGCAATATCTGAGTGGAGAAGAAATTCCCAGAACATGGAACGTGGCAAGCTTAAGAAAGTATTACGAATAAAGTAAATAGTTATCATGTAATAAAAGGCTCATGAATATCGTAGAGCATGTTATCTTGTGATCCAAAGAAGTTCAGAAATAAAATTTCAAAGATTGTGTTCTCTATCAAAAGATCATGTGTTTCTTTCTGTTCAACAAACTCAAGAAGTTTTTATAAGTTATAAACTGCTCATTAAAAGAGCATTACACCTCTAAAAGAGGTCAAAATAATATAAATCGCTCATCAAAAGAGCATTACACCTCTAAAAGAGGTCAAAAACTTCTGCTTTACATCGAAGAAAAATAATATAAACAGCTCCATAAGAGAGTGTTACACCTCCAAAAAAGAGGTCGATAAAAACGTCGTCACCTTGAAGGTAAAATGATGAATAACTTTTCAGAAAGCTTAACGCCAATAAAAGAAGACAAGTTAATTGTTAAAAACACGATGGCAGAACAATCTTCAAATAAGGAGAAAACATCATGCAAACATTCTAAGATATCAAAAGAAATCTAAGAATAACTATAGTCAAAGTAAACAAACTAAGTCTTCAAGCAAAAGTAAAAAGTTTGAAAAGGGAAAGGATGATTACATGATAATCAACTTATTAAACATCTATTGATAAAAAAGTAAGTAAAAATAACTATTTCTCCCCCTCAGCGGGAATCGAAGCCTCTTCTTCTTCCAGGTCAGGTTCTTCAGAGACGTCTGCATCCAAAAACATAAAATCTTCACCAGGATAGCGTCCAGATTCCCTAAGAACCCTGCGGCAATCCCGGATAGTACGATCATACACTAGAAGAGACTCTTTCATTAAGTCTTCTCTATAAGCGTCAGAATTCTTGTAGTTGCTAACTAGCTCTTTCTCCACGGAACTTTGGTACTTGGTAACCAATTCCTTCTCTAAATTGCTGAAGTATATTTTCCCTTCCTCGGACTTTCTGAATTTGTCCCCAGTCTGAACTTCGTGTTTCAGATCCTTAGAAAGTCTGGCATTCTCCTTTTCCAGCTTCTGCATTTGGATAGCCATCTGAGCAAGCTTTTCCTCAGCAGCTTTGGCTTCCCCCTCAAAATGGTTGGAACGTTGACTAAGTAAATGAGACATCAGAGGTATCTGCATAAAAAAAAAAAAAAAAAAAAAAATTAAATTATATATAAGAAGAAGAAGAAGAAGAAGGGGTGGAGCAAGCAAATGTAATATAGAATACAAGTAAATTTTACCCGGGCCAAGTTAGCACAAAGCATCTGATCCAAGGTGCTAGAAGAAAACTGGTCAAAACGAGCAGCGTCGTATGTAGATATCAAAGTCCTTGTTTTATCATACCCTATATCGAGATCAGCTGAATCCCAGAATGAGTTAACACCTTGATCCCTATTAAGCCCATATATAAAAAGTCCTTTCCCTGCACCAGGACGAGGAGAAACTTCACTCAGATGCTCCCTAGGACGCTTTGTCGGAGGGGAGGATGCACGACTCTTCTCAGGAGTCACAACAGTACCAAATGTCTCCGTAAAACTGCTTCGCGATGCAGGGAGCATGGGCCCTCCATTTCCTCCTTTAGAGGAACTCCCCTTTTGATGGCTGGCTGGATTTCCTCTGGGGGGAGGAGGAGGACGATGAGAATCAGAACGAGTGGATTGAGCTTCAGAACGACTGGATTGAGCTTTTTTCGCAGCACGAAGCTCACTGAGGGATAAACCTTTGCCTACATCAAAAGAGAAAAACAAATCAGTAAAATAACAAAATGAACAAAATTAAAATTCTGAGAGGAAGAAAGATAATTATACCCTTAGAAAAAATATGAGCCACATTAAAATTATTTCTAAAAAGGCCAGCATACTCAAACCTCTCATAAATATCATCTACATCCATTGAAGGATCATCAGAAAAAAAATTATCACTCCAGCTATCACTCCACTCGGTCAAGAAATCCCACCCATCGTTTCTCACATAAAAAAAACTTAGATTTCCAAGGACCTTTAGAACCTTTCCCTGAAGAACAACCTTCTAAGAATTTACATGTTTTCTGGGGAAAGAAGTGAAAGTATAATTGGTTCGCAACCCTTCTCAAATTAAATAGAGTCCTAAAAGAAGCCAGTGTAGGAGAAATTTTCAGGTTAGCACAACATTGGAGGAAACCCTCGTAATACATAAATGAGTTTGGAGTAAGTTGGCTAATGCAGACATTGAAACTTTGAAGGATTTCCACCAAAAGAGGATCAGGGGGAATTGAGAAACCACAATAAAAATACTCTTTATAAACGGTAAAATACCCTGAAGGAGGAGACCTAATTCTCTGACCCTCACGAGGAAGCAGAAATTCATGGGAAATAGATAAGCTTATGCTACTTTTTAAAACTTCTAACTCCCTAAAAGACATTTCACTATTTGCGATATCAATATTCACTGTCCGACTTTTACGCTTAGAAGACTGGATAACCCCTTCATCTTCGTCCATCACCCAGCTACTTGCTTCCACAGGCCTAGTGCCTAAAGGAAAAGGGTACACATCAGAAATGGATTCATCATAAAACAAAACATCAGAAGACTCTGGGGGTAGTTCACGAATAGCTCTAGCAATTTCTTCCTCAATAGGAAGATCAACTCTTGAACCAAAATCCGAAAAATCAACTAACACTTTAAATAAAGATTATTGGCTCAACTAAAAAACAAATATCTTGGTCAAACTCGACCGAAGTAAAGTAACCTTAGCTGAATCAAGCTGAGGCGGGGTTGCCCCGACAGAGCTCGGCCGAGGCAGAGCTGCCTAGACAGAGTTCGGCCGAGGCAGGGCTGCCATGGCAGAGCTCAGCCGAGGCAGCATTACCTCGGCAGAACTCTGCCGAAGCAACAACACCTCGGCAGAATCCTGCCGAGGCAGCAGCGCCTCGGCAGAATCCTGCCGAGGCAGCAGCGCCTCGGCAGAGCTCTGCCGAGGCAGCAGGGCCTCGGCAGAATCCTGCCGAGGCAACAGCACCTCGGCAGAATCCTGCCGAGGCAGCAGCGCCTCGGCAGAGCTCTGCCGAGGCAGCAGGGCCTCGGCAGAATCCTGCCGAGGCAACAGCACCTCGGCAGAATCCTGCCGAGGCAACAGCACCTCGGCAGAATCCTGCCGAGGCAGCAGCTCCTCGGCAGGACTCTGCCGAGGCAGCAGCGCCTAGGCAGGACTCTGCCGAGGCAGGGTTGCCTCGGCAGAACCTGGTCGGAACAAAAAAAAAAAAAAAACAATAAATAAATAAATAAATTTTTAGAGGGCTGTTTTATGCAATACAAAAAGGGGGAAAATAACGACAAAATATTTCATACCTCGCGAAGACATTCTTAGAATTGAACTCTTGAAAGATTACAAATTTCGAGGATTTGAGAAGTTTGATTAAAGCCAATGAATGAAAAGTTTATAAATACCCTATAACAAATTTTAATTATGGAAATGTGAGATTCCCAAGGAGAATGATCCTCCCTAAGGATCTTTCTATAATCGAGCTGCAATCCTGAAATAAATATTCTCATTCTTAATTATGGGATGATCCCCTGGTTAAAAGTTATTAGTATTTTAAATTCCACAATTGAATATCTCAAGATATTCATTTATGGAATTGGGGGGCTTATGATGAGGATATTTAAATCTACAAGGGTATTTTAGTAATTATCAAAACCCTCATTATTAAAATAATAAAGAATTACATTTATGACGTTATTTTAAAATGACCACCATACCCCCCATTTAATTTTGAAGTTAGTGGAAGGCTTTTCCTCTCCCCCTAATTGATAGTGGACCTCTCACCTCCCACACTTAATGAGGTGACTCCTCACCTCCTCCATTTTACCCTATATATATCACCCTCATTTCACCTGAAAAGGCAAGTTGGAGTAGAGTGAAGAATAGCTGAATAGTTTCCTCGAAGTTCGTCCCGTGACATCAGAACGAGATTTGAAGAGGATCAAGATAGGAGGAGATCATCCCTGAGATACCCTTGATCATTTTCATACAACATCATGGGCATTACCTAATTAAATGACCCGAATTGTAACTCTCAAGATCATGGGTATTGTGGCTTTAACTCCATTGATCATGGATAGTGGGCATTATTAACCTAATGGATCATGGGATTCTTTATAATTAGTTGCTCTTTTGCAATTATAAAAAGGGACATTTGCCAAACTTGAGAAAAACTCGAAGATAAAACTCTTCTCATTGCATACTCTTATTAAACCAATTGTTGTAAATATTTCATTACGTTCCGGTTTGTCATTGATTCCGAAAGCACCGAAGAACTTTAAGAAAATCGTATCTAATACAAGCTCATTTTCCATTCGACATCTTTGTTATAGTGTTCTTTAATTTTTTTACAGTTTTAATCATTATGGTTGATTTTGTCTAACAGAACAATGATGTCAACTTTAAATATGTTTGACTGATGGTCGAATTAAATCAATTAATAAATGATAACTTAGTCAAACCAAGAACTAATTTTATTGATTCTTGATTAATATTTAAAACAACAAAACAGATAGGTAATTTTTTTTTCAAGTCAAAATTTATTCAATTTCCATCCTCCTCCCGAGAAAGAATAAAAATCAAATATGATGTGTTGGCACGTGAGTCAAACAAGTTGATGATAAGTACTGTAGTGGTTGGAGAATTTAATTAATTATCATTAATTACCTACTACTCTATCCATTGCATTATCTAGCTTTACAAAACCAAAGTCTATTAAAAATGACATTTGTCTTAAGACGTTTCATACAAGCCAAAAACACAGCACATCAGCAGCACATAGCCCATCATAACAAACCTAGCCTATCATCTATCACTATAGCTAGAGAATCAAGATTTGATTTTGGTTTTGTTTTGTTTTTTTATCACTAATTTTAAATCAAATCAAATTAAAACTATTGATGGTTTCAAATTTCTGTTAAAAGTATATAAATAAATAATAAATTAGTATTTGTTTCAATTTGTATATAAGACCATCTCCAAAGGTGGGAGGGTTCAGGGCTCCGGAGTCCTGGAGCTGCCCCTGCTCCCATCCCGAGTCCTGCCTAGTCGTCTTCAATGGCAGGGCTCCGATGTTGATTTAATTCAATTTCGAACTCTTGCTCACTCTCACTTATTATAGTTTTAATATTAATATTAATAATACTAATAACTATTTAAATAATATTTAAATATTAAAATTAAAAAGAGTAATTAATCATAAAATTAAAATTGATACATAATAGGAAATACAACAAACAAGAAATGAAATACAAGAAAGAGGATTAAATAAACGGCACACACACGGAAATAAAACATTTTATTGAATTGTTTGAATTTACTTATCTTGTTAATTTTAGTATGTATTTAAATATTTTATTATTTAAGTATTAATTTAAATTGTTTGTATAAGTATTTAATTATATTTTTAACTAATTCGATATTTTTAAAAATATATAGCCACCACCAATATTGTACTTAAATGATTATTTTTTTAATTACAATAAAAGAAATTAAAATAAAAAATTTAATTTAATTATTAATGATTTGTCCATAAATAAATTTAATTGTATTCTAATAAATTATTAATGATTTTAATTTAAAAAAATTAAATTTTATTATATTAAATAATTCAATTAAAAATTGGTGACTACATATATTTATTAAATACTAGTAAATATACAATAAATATACTAACAAATTTTATTAAATAATTTGATTCTACAAATTTAATTTAATTTAATTTAGGAGAATAATTTTATTCTATTTTATATTTCTTTAAATAATTAATTTTTCCTATTTAAAAACATTAAATAAAGAAATTAAAAAAAAGGAACCAATCAAGGGATGCCACTTGGCGTCCTGACCCTGAAAGAAGAAGGGCGTCCAACTATGACTTGTATAGGTCGCCGGCACTGCGCCTAAAGTGAATTGACGCCACCATTATTTCGGAAAAAAAGACTGAAATCCTACCTCGTCCCCGACCCCCAGCCGCTAGAGACGGCCATTTCACCCACCCCCGACCCCGCCCCGCCCCGCCCCGGATTCACCATTGGAGATGGCCTAATGGGTCATCATGGTTGAGGGTCTGTTTGTTTGGTGTTTGGAAAAGTAGTTTGGGAGAGTAGTTGAGGTTTGTGAAGTTTGTTTGGGTTTTGAGAAATAAAATAGATGTATGTTTTTTTGGAAGAGTTAGGTTGTAGGTGTAAGATGTGTAAAACTTTATTTCATATCATGTTTGTTATGTGAGATAAATTGTGTAAGAGATAGATTGCTTTGTGTCAAATCAGGGTAGAGTTTGTATATGTTTTGTTTGGCTTTTGAGATAGTAGTTTGAGAAAATTGAGAGGTCATGAAAATTTTATTTCAGAAAGTAGAAAACATGTTTGTTTGGTATTTCCCAAACATGAAATAATTTTGGGAAACTCCAAACAAACAGGTCCTAAGTTTTTTGAAAATATATATTACGTGCCATTCAAAATAGAATGTCCTTGTATAAATAAGTTCTAAAGTTTGACTAATAGGTTAATCTAACACAACATATATATAAATTCAATTTTTATATTTTTTCTATCGAAAAGAACAAAAAGAAAACTAAGTTAAATCTTCGAACAACAGGTGACGAACGTAGTCAAGGGATCCTCCCACTTCAATAATTTCCTTACTTCTTAATCACCAAGCATAGCAAGAGCATCGACATAATTTGCCGATCTCCTCGAATATTTATATTATAATAGTAGAAGTGTTCGAAACTATGCTCTCCATTTCATTTTAGTTGTCACTTTTGACATTTTCACACAGATTAAGAAATTCTTTGATTATTCAAAATACTCTTTTAATTTTTGTTTTAATTAATGCTATTAATCTTTGTGTCATTAATAAATGTGTAAATCTAAATGTAAGAAATGGTAAAGTTGAAAAGAAAAAAATGCATTAAGAATTAATGTGACAATAGACAACTAATTTAAAAATGAAAATTTTATAAATTTAACAATTAAAATGAAGACAATGGATTACCAACATAAATAGGAGTTCTTTCACTTAAAAACTGACCTACAAAATATAAATAGTCCTAGTTAAAATCCAAACTAGTTCTTAAATATTCTTGATTATAGTAGGGGTTGAATATTGATGCCCTCATAATTAAATTCTTAATTAAGAAAAAGATATCATAACTTATAGACTGGGAACTCTGTTCCTAGCCCTGTGGGAATAATATCAAGAAAGATTTGGGTCAGAAATCATTTATAAAATATTTAATTTGTTTAAGTTTCTTCTTCCCATACTCATTATTTATCAAAAAAAAAAAAAAAAATGTTTGATTTGGGTGATTTTCTCCACTGCATGAAGCAATCTGAAGCATTGCAGCTTTTATATTTCTTAACATGTTAATGAAATGGAAAAGCTTTGGAGAAGGTCCAGATGAAGCCCTCCTTGTTTGTACATAAAAACGTTACAGATTCACGTGTGAGAAATTCAGAAACGTGTTATTGCAAGTGGACCTTAGCAGTAATTGATTGTATGAAATACATTTTTTCTTAGGAAAGATTTTATGGAATACATTTCAAATATTGTATAATCGAATTTAATTCGGTTTCAAATGACTATTCAGATTAAATAAAAATAAAAAAAATCAACTAAATCAATCCAACTATTGGTTATCATGACTTATTATGATTTTTATTTGAATATGATGTGAATTTAGTCTTGTTTTTCAAATTTTTATTCGTTCTAAGATTTGATGTAGTTGATCTGATTAAGAAGATTTATAACTCGAAATACATAGAACGAATAATAAGTCATGTGTTAATATTTTGCTTACGATCATTTTATGCATATTTTCACTCAACAATATGAATTAACTTTGACAAATTAGTGTAACTACCGGTGTTTGTCAACAAAATCGATGTTAAATTCTTCTGTTGAAATAAGTGGTTTAACGTATATAAAAATGATCTTTTCTATATTGAATCTCAGTGGATTGATTATGAAGCAAGTTTGATCACGTGAATTAAAGTGAATGAAAATACACTGTAAAAAATCTAGTAAGAATTTAAAACATATATTTTTTTTGGTTGAATTCGAAGAAAATTTGAACCCGATAGGATATAAAATCAGATGAATCCAAATCCGACCACTAAAAGCCCTAATAGTTACATGATTTCAACTTCGTCACATAGACTAAGGCTATGTTTGGCTCCTGAATTTCAGTAAGTAATATGATTGAGCTCAATGTCGATCATTCGATGCAAAAAAAATATATATTCCTTAACGTTTTAATCACTTATATTAAGAAACTAAACGTAAAATAAATTAACCGAATCCTATGATTAAAACCATTATTAGCATCGAGTAGTCGGCAGAAGGTTTATGTGAAAATTGAAAACCAATCCAATCTAATCCAATCCAACACAACAACAGCAGGGTCCCTTTCTCAGAAGATTTTGATGCAACAGGATTCTCTTCTCTTTCTCAACAAGTCTTTCGTTTCACATTCCCCAATTCAAAATTCTTACGTTACAATAATAATAATAATAAATATAGTACTTGTACTAGAAAAATAGAAGTAGAAAAAAAGCCACTGTTCCTCTGTGTATCACACTAGAATCCAACCCAGCTTCAGGCCCCATTTCTGAATTCTGACCCGACCCTTTCACCCTTTACACAAGACTACACACAATCTTCCAAAATTCCCTTTCGTTTTCTTACCTAAATCTCCTCCTCTTGTTTTCCCTTTTGTTTCACATTTAGTAATTAAGCTGTTTGTTTCCCTCGCTTCTAATTTTCTTTACCACTTGCCTTAAGTGACCTATTAACAAAAGAAAATATAGGGTTCGTTTGTCTCGCATTTTTCAAAATTATTTGTATTTTCAAGAAGCGAGATAAACATATTTTTTACTTCTTTTTAAAATAAATTTATCATTTTTTTTTATAAATTTTTTTTTATTAAATTACTCTTTCAAATATCAAACAAATAACAATTTTCTATTTTAAAAAAATAACACTACAAAAACCCTACTTTGATTTGACATAAATTCTTACATATCTTATACCTATAACCTAAAATCTTTCAAAAAACATACATCTATCTTATTTAACAAACTATTATCCCAAAACTAAAACAAATAACATTACGTAAATCGAGATTATTTCACAACCTTTAGACTATTTCCAACAAACCTCTTAAATTCGGATATCTTATCTTAAAATTTAAAGAGGTGAACAGTGTTATACATTCCACTTTTTACTCTGCACTCCAACAACTTGTTTATGTTTTAATTCTACTTTGAATAATAACACCACATCACTCCACTCCAACTTTAACACACTACTTTAACTTTTAAAATTTCACTTTGGACTCCAAACTTATAAAATTTTGGTAGTCTTATTTTTAAAGACTCCATTGTAGTACATTTTTTTGTGTAATTCTTATAAATTTTCTTCTAATTTGAGATATAGAGAGTCTCTTAGAGATGGTCTTAGGGCATCTCCAATGGTGGGGGGGGAGGGGCTCCGGAGCCCCGGGGCTGGCCCTGCCCCCACCCCGAGCCCTGCCTAGTCGTCTCCAATGATAGGGCTCCGAAATGGAATTAATTCCATTTTGAAGACTTGCCCACTCTCACCTATAATTCTAGTTTTCATTTTGTTTTTAATATTAATATTAATAATACTAATAACTATTTTAATAATAAAATTTAATTATTATTAATATTAAAATATTAAAATTAATGAGAGTAAATAATCATAAAATTAAAATTGATACATAATAGGAAATACAACAAACAAGAAAGGAAATACAAAAAAGAGGATTAAATAAACGGCACACACACAGAAATAAAACATTTTACGGATTTTTCCCCTGAAACCAATCGGTTCCTTGATTCGATGAAGCTCCAAATAAGTCCCGAGGAATAATGTTTTTTTGTTGTATTTCCCTTCTTTTATTCTTTCAATATTGTAATTAAACGATTAAAATTTTAATTATAATAAAAGAAATTAAAATAAAATGTTGAATTTAATTATTAATGATTTGTCCATAAATAGATTTAATTCTAATTCTAATAAATTATTAATGATTTTAATTTAGAAAAAATTAAATTTTATTATATTAAATAATTCAATTAAAAATTGGTGACTAGTTATATTTATCCTAGATCATTTTTTTCGTAAACTAGACAAATAAGCACACCCATGTATCCTAGATCAATTTTTTTTTTGCTGCTTTAGAATTTGCTATACAGTTTTACATAAAAATTGAGAACTCGAAAATTTTAGATAATAATAATAATTTCGAGACAAATTATGTCATTTTATTAAAGAAAAATTTATTTTAGGAGATCCAAAAAGAAAAATATCAGTAATCAGGTAGTGACATATTTATTTAAACAATAATTTTAATAATAGAGCGAATCGTACTTTTTGTCCTCTTTATGAATTAATTTTTGCACATTCGTCCCTCTTAATTTTTTCGTAACAAATTCGTCCTTCTTATCAATGACATGTGTTCCTCTTAAATTTTTCGTAGCAGATTTGTCCTTCTCATAAATGTAGTATAACACATTCGTGCCTCTTAAATTCAAAATACATCATAAAATGAACAAAAATAGATGTATTTTGGATTTAAGAGGAATAAATGTGTTACACTACATTGATGAAAGAGACGCATTCCTCTTTACGAAATGTTACTCTTTAATATTATCACAATACATATAGTAATATTTTAAAGATTTATAAATGCACAAACTTTAACATGATAAATTACTTATAAAATTAAAACTTTGGACTCCAGCTAATGGAACAAAAAATATCGAGAAACTGAGAAATAATATGCATATAACATGTACTCCCTTCGTCCCATTTATTTTGTTCCCTTGGTAGGGTCAACTGGTCAACTTGACTAAATTTATAGAAATTTTAATAAATAATTTAATTAATATATTTCACCAATAAGTTGATAATATCATATAACACCATATATATTAATATTTAAAATGTTTAATACACCATAAATGTGAACAATTTAATATAATAAATAACTTAAAAGATTTGAAAAGTTTGACCGGGTACTGTAGTAAATGGAACAAAATAAATGGGACAGATGGAGTATATAACAACAAAAAAAAAAAAAACAATTTTAATCCTTTAAACTTTTGCAAAGACGTGAAAATTTGATACATATAGTTTCGGCAAACAATTTACATCCTTTATGTTTTAAGTTGTCGCAATTTTAGTTCTCTCAACCGCAATTTTAGTCTTAAATTCATCAGAATTAAAATTAGTGTCCTTAAATTGATACGCAAGCAAATAAATTGGGGGATTTTGCCCCTCTAGCTGCCACTCGGTGGTAATCCATCATGTCATCTAGTCAATTAGGTTAAATTGGAAGAAAAATAACACCTTATTTTTCTCAATTTATTTCCCGACATACTAATTATTAGGGCATAAATGTTAAAATGCCTCAAATTTGTTTGTTTAGGTGGAAATTTATGGACACCAATTTTAATTTCGACGAATATATGACTTAAATTGCGATAACTTAAAACATAAAGGATGTAAATTGCTTGCTGGGACCATAAGTGTCTCATTTCCACTTCTTGCCATAATCAAGGGACTATTATTGCTTTTTTTTTTTGGCCGTATAACAACATTTTCATGTATGAGCTTTTTTCTTATATATTGCCAGCCAACTTCATTACCATCTCCAAATCTCTCTCCATATATGTATAAACTATAATCAAGCCCATTATATCAAATGCAATTTTCCCATATCATCTTATGCTAAAATTCCAAGATTTCACAAATCAAAATTTGATTTTCACCATAAAACCTTTAAAGATTTTCATAATCCCTTTTTCTCTATAAATAAACCTCTCCCAATCCATTTAATCATTATTATTATTGTTACTACCACACACAACACATTTTTCCAAAACAAAACAAAAAAACGATGAAGGAGATTTGGACAACCATGGCATCCATGATGGGTGTTTGGGCCTTTTGCCAAAGCCTCCTCCACACCGTTTTCCCGCCGGAGCTCCGATTCGCTTCCCTCAAATTCTTCAACCGTCTTTTCAACTACTTCTCTTCCTACTGCTACTACGACATCACCGAAATCGACGGCGTCAACACAAACGAGTTGTACAACGCCGTACAACTCTACCTCTCCTCCTCCGCCTCCATTTCCGGCAACCGTCTCAGCCTCTCCCGCGGCCTTAACTCCTCCTCGATCACCTTCGGCCTTTCAAACAACGACCGCTTAATCGATTCCTACAAAAACGTCACCGTAGAATGGGAACACATAGTCACACAACGCCAATCTCAAACCTTCTCTTGGCGCCCTTTGCCGGAAGAGAAACGTGGGTTCACTCTCCGAGTCAGGAAAAAAAACAAACACCTTGTGCTCAATTCATATCTCGATTTTGTAATGGAAAGAGCTAATGAAATCAGAAGGATTAACCAGGATCGTTTACTCTACACGAATTCTAGAGGTGGGTCTTTGGATTCGAGAGGTCATCCATGGGAATCTGTACCGTTTAAACACCCAAGCACTTTCGATACATTAGCCATGGATCCTTCGAAGAAAACAGAGATTATGGCGGATTTATTGGATTTCGCGAATGGGGAATCGTTTTATCAGAAAACGGGCCGGGCTTGGAAAAGAGGGTACTTGTTGTATGGCCCACCTGGGACGGGTAAATCGAGTATGATTGCCGCCATGGCTAATTACCTCGGGTACGATATTTACGATCTTGAGTTGACCGAAGTGAATACTAATTCTGAGTTGAGGAAATTGTTGATGAAGACTAGTTCCAAGTCTATTATAGTCATTGAGGATATTGATTGTTCGATTAATTTGACTAATAGAAACAACAATGGCGTAAAGAAGAACTCGTACGACGTCGTTCCAGGGGGTAATAATAACGAAGATAGCGCTAACACGATTACTTTATCTGGGTTGTTAAATTTTACAGATGGGTTATGGTCTTGTTGTGGAAGTGAGAGAATATTCGTTTTTACTACGAATCATATTGACAAACTTGACCCTGCATTGTTGAGGAGTGGGAGAATGGATATGCATATTCATATGAGTTATTGTTCTTTTCCTTCTTTAAAAATTCTTTTGAAAAATTATTTGGGTTTCGAAGAAAATGATTTGGAGGCGGCGGTGATGGCGGAGTTCGAGGTGGTTATGGAGGCGGCGGAGATGACTCCGGCGGATGTTAGTGAAGTTTTGATCAAGAACC
The DNA here is from genome assembly GCA_034814905.1 of Penstemon davidsonii. NCBI lineage: Eukaryota > Viridiplantae > Streptophyta > Magnoliopsida > Lamiales > Plantaginaceae > Penstemon > Penstemon davidsonii. The sequence continues at coordinate 28,226,722 of JAYDYQ010002533.1, read as the reverse complement.
GAAGGGACAAGAAAAGGGCAATTTTGGAATTATTGGATGATTTGAAGATGAGGGCAGAGAAAAATAAATTGAAATCAATTGAGAAAATTGAAAATGTAATTGAAGATGAAGAACAAGAGAAAAGGGCATTGGAAAGTCCTAAAGAAAATAGTGACGAAGAAAAACAAAAGGAAGAAGAAAAAAACGATGATGAGAAAATAAAGTAATTTAATTTTAATCGGTAGAGAATATATTATTTGGTTAAGGACTGGGGACATTTATTTAATGTTTTAAGGAGAAAGTATTTTATGTTAGAATTATTTGCATGTTTGTGTTTTGCTAGTTTAGTTAAGAATTGTTGTTCTAAGGCTGGCTAGTATTATCGGTTGTCTATTTTTGGCCTTCAATATGAACGAATCATATGCACAATTTGTATTCACATGTTTATGTTGTCTCATTCCTTCATATAAGGTCCTTAATGGAGTTGAACATATTGATTGGAGTTTTGCTTTTAATAAGATTTATTCTCTTTTGCTAGCTGGATGATTTGTTATTGCACTATGTGAACATGGGATTGTACTTTGTGCCGAGGAGATTTTGGGAATTTAATTTAGATATTGCCAAACTATTTCTGCAAATATTAATCACATTGAACTTTTAGTACATTAAAGACCATTCTTTGGTGCCTCTGCGGATGTTTGGATTTATGGCCTTGGGTTAATAATGATCGACGATGTTGGTTTGATTATGCTTAGTTTTGATTTCGACAAATTGGTTTAGCAAATCATTTGTTAGGTCTCGAAGGAAAAAGTTAGATGGTTGTGTCAAATAATAAGTTTGAGATATTATATTATATTGTGTAAGTCTTACGTGGGTTTTGAAATGCCTTTACTTTTGAGGGTTTGATGAGATGGGAGGGACATGACTTGAGTTTGGACTAAGGCGAGACTAGATATATCGATTTTGTCTGGACTCGACGGGGGGAGACCTAACAACAACCAAATCCGTATGGATTCTTATGATGTTTATCAGTTGATTTTGACTTGATTTCACTTTTTCTTTTGGTTCCGAAAATTGGTTTTGCATACAAATGAAGTTTTGAAATACTGTTTACATTAAATTTAGATCGAGTCTTGAAATATGATCGGATTGGGTTTTGAATGTTAGGGTCTAGGAGAGAAGCATATCTACTATAAGTTTGAGGTTTGTTAAATTAAAATTATAATTTGAAACCTGAGTTTCCGAAATCTATACTCAAACTTTGTTTACTCAAGTTTCGCAAAACCATAAAACCCAAACAAAACCAGTCAATATAGGCCCGTAGTGTCATACTATAAGAAGCTTAATTAAAAGACAGCGACATAAAAAGTTGAATTAATATATATGTATATAAGAGGTCTTCAAATGGATAATGGAAAGGGTTGAATGGAAAATACAAAATGGATTTGATGAAACAAAGAGGAAACAGGTAACAATATGAAGATTTTCATGTTGGACAAAGAAAGATTTTCATGTTGGAGAAAAAAGGGAGGCTAAAAAGACTTTGCTCTTGTTTGTTTGTCTTGATTTGTTACTGAGTTGGAAAGGCCAATTTGCCTTTGCATTATAACACTTGTGTAGATTAGTTCTTAGCTTACGTGGTGACAGCAACATTTGAAATTTGTCCATTTAAATCGTGCATTTCATAATCCTTTCTGGCGAATGGAAAGGTATGCTTTTTACATACTTTTCTTTTTTTTTTTTTTAGTAAATAATTAGCTTTTGACATGTTTCATTTCATCACTGGCTATATTAATTAATATAATTGATATAGATATAATATTTGAGTTCTATGGTTTATTAAGAGTTGTTTATAATTCCTAAATGAAAATTAAAAGTTATGGGATAATTAAATCTACACCCTTTGATGTTTGACAAAATACAATTAAATCACGAGATTTCAATGATTTCACACATTTTTCCTATTTCAAGTTTCATTTCACTAATTAGTTTATTAAAAAAAGTGTCATGTCATGCCATGCCACAAACTTAAATAAAACAAGTAATATAATTCTAGTGATTTATGACCGACTTTTAACTAAACATTTCTTCATATGCATTTGAATCTGTTCTTGATGTTCTGTATCTATGTATTTGTTATGTACACAATTTGTCTAAATAATTAATGGGATCTAAAATTTGTTATTTACATGTATTATGAGAGAATTGCACTTTTGGTACCAACGTTTATATCGATTCTCACTTATGGTACCATAAAGATTCAGGTCAACATATTTGATACCTTAATTAACAAATAACTCACATTTGGTACCGTCGTTAAAAATCACCGTTAAGTGAGTGACGCAGTTGTTAAGTCAATTTGGATTATTATATAATTGATGTCAGTACTTATGCTGACTGATAATTCTACCCCATAACATTTTGGGCTAGTAAAATAATCTCACACCTTCAAATTTGCTGATGATTTTAGTCCACATTGTTACCCAATTTAAAAATTGGCACGAATAAGACCATGTGCCTACCAATTTGAAGATTTTACTTATTATATTTACATATCTATTTAACTATTTATAAACAATATTAATAAATTAAATAATACTTTAATATAAATCTGAAAAAAAATTCCAACAAAATATGTTTTCAAAATTATCTAAAATTTATAAATTATTAATCTATTTAATATTTATTAAAATAATAAAGTTTATATATTATTAATAAAATTTATAATTAAAAAAAATTGACCCCCCTCACCCACCCACTCCTCACTCCGTAACCACCCTCTCTCTTCCCAAGGCCGCCAGTTTTATGCGAAAATGCGCCGCCCTTATGGTGGAGCTAAGGCGGCGGAGCAAGCGGAATAAATCCATGATGATTGTAGCCCAGGTCCGGGGGGTTCTAATGGTGCAAGAATTGCTCGATTTGGTTGAGTAACGAGAGAGTAATCAAGATCTGAACGTTCGAAGATTTAGGGCTTCGCTATTCAGAAATTCAAACACCAAATTCGAACTTCAACAGTTTGTCAAAGTGTTTATACGTATGAGTTCGCAACGAAGAGATGAACAAATTCCCCAAACTTATTCGACGAATAACCACCGGAGAGTGGGTGAGTGGTGTGGGTGGGTGGGTCAGGGGGTTTCGAATTTTTTTAATTTTATTAGTAATATATAAACATTTTTATTTTAATAAATATTAATAGGATTAATAATATGCAAATTTTACATAATCTCAATTTTTTTTTAGATTTATATTATGATTTATTAATATTGATTATAAAATTAAATTACTTTAATAGATATGTAAATATAATAATTTTAATTTTTAAATTGGTTCGCACATGGTCATATCCAAGCCAATTTTGAAATTGGCAACAATGCGGACTAAAATCGTCAGCAAATTTGAAGATGTGGGGTTATTTTACCAGCTCGAAATGTTATAGGGTAGAATTGTTAGTCAACATAAGTAATGCCATCAATTTTGCAATAATTCAAATTGACTCAACTGCCACGTCAACCACTTAACGGTGATTTTTAACGGCGGTACCAAATGTGTTGGTCGAATTTTTATGGTACCATAAGTGAGAATCGATATAAAGTTTGATACAAAAGTGCAATTCTCTCCATGTATTATGTAGAGATTATTTTTTTAAAGCAATTAAAATAAGACTCTCCTACAACGGCTGAGTTTATCTATATCAGTATTTGCTATATAGGTTGATGCTAGGTGTAAGATCCTGTTTTCGAGCTTGTCTTCGGATCCTTGAATTCCCCGCTATCGAGCTTTCAAGCTCTCTTCCGAGCTGTTGTTGTTCCTGCAAAACAAAAAAGATCAGGTCGGGGGTGTTTCGACATAGCCTCTTTCAATGCTTAAGTAAGTGATTGTACTAGAAAACAGATGAATATATTGCCTAGCATATGTAGGACCTCAGGTGTACCAGTTGTCCCAGAACCAGTTGGTGTTAGGAAAGGCGCATACCCTTCCCTTATAGTGCATCCATACAAGAGCTCACGGTATTCAATTGTAACATATGTATAATTAGCTCTCTAGGTTCATTGTTTTGCTGTCTATCTCATTTCACCATCCTCTCTTTCACTCATGTTGGTTTGAAGATCGAAATCTTCACGTGAATCCATACGATCATTTCATATAGTTCACATTTTCTTCATTAATATACTCCGTCCTCTCATAAGTTTGCGGTTACTATATCGAATTAACTAAGTTGTTGGCAAATCCTTCATGTAAAACGTTGGACATAAGATATCTCAACGGTTATTCTACATGTAGTTTGCATGTATCTTAGTTTTTCTCTTACGTGTATTAGAATTCACCACATGGATTGGGCTAAGTCCATTCACATGGTTTGGGTCTAACTCAACCTCAAAATCTATCTTGTAAGATGAGGATTGCCCTAGGCCTTATAAAGTGGACTTAACTGATTTTCAACCCATGTAGGACATTTAGTCCCAATAACGTGCAAATTGATGGAAAACTCAGTCACGTAACTTATCGTAAGATGTCATCAAAATGGTCACGTTCTTGCATAATACAATCGAAACGAAGGGCATATTCATGTGGTTCTTTTGCTCTGTCATATCTTCGTAATATAGCTCGACGACCCCTTTGACTCTTCAATTCTAGATTTGTACTTGATTGGATTAAATATTTTAGGGTCTAGATTTGAGTGATTATGGTGATGACCTTTAGCATGGATGGATCTTCAAATATACTATCTTGTATACTTTACCTTTATTATGTATTATAATGACCTTTTGCTTCCATTATACTTAAAGAAACCATTAAATTTGCCTAGTTTTGGGTATTGAGACAAAACAACTGCCACATATCCTCGCATATTTATCCATAACGAAGCTCCACTTAATGTTTCTCGATCACTATTTTTTTTGTTTTTTATTTGAGTACATATGATGAAATGTCATCTTCCATTTTCATTATTAAGATTAGTTGGGAAGTCATTTCTTGCATAATGCATGACTAAGACAACAAATTCACACCAACCTTTCATGACCAATCTCCTTTATTAATGGATGAATAGTAGAACGTAAATTATGTAAGCTTGTTGTCAATCAACGTCTTACAATCTATTCATGATTATAACTTCTACTTCTTGATCTTTTGGTTTAGGTGGGGAAAATTTAATCAATGAAGACCAAACAACATTTTCTCTTTTTTATAACTTAAAATTTGTAATTAATAAAATATTTAGAAATTAAGCACACCTAACTACTAAAGATGATTAGATCTCGTCGAGTTTAATTTCCATTCTCAATTTAATATGCAAAATATATATATCATGCGTTCACTCTTATAAGAAAATGTTGATGTATGATAATTGTCAACTTCATGCCTGGTTGTCAAGGGTATCCCTCTAACCCAGCCATCTTGATACATTTAAGCCACCTTTTTCTTTTTCTTCACCGATCGTGAACTGGGTTGCTCCAGTTGGAGCCATATATATATGAGTTCATAAAATATTAAATGACAATAGTGAACTTGTCAGTAATTATATAGATGATGTAATAATGATTCTAACTTTGTCACTAATTAACACGAGGGAAATTTTTGTGGACATATGAGTGGCAACAAGTAATGATTAAATTGTCACTATTGTGATATGTAGAAATATATGACAATAATTATTGTCAATACATTGCCAATAAAATGTGTCAGTAATTATTATCAATGATAATTTAAATTGATTTTTTTTTAAAAAAAATCGGCAACTTAATACATTAAATTTTTAGTTATTAACAACTATTTAAATAAGAGTATTATATTGTGAGTGTTGGACTTATCATAATTTTTATTATGACAAAACAAAATTGTTGTCACTAAATACATACTAAAATTGATAATTTTAATACATTGTCATTTAACATTTTATTTACTAGTACACAACTTTAAATTTGATATAAGCTTGGTCTTTTTCTAGATAGTAGATAAATGATATTACAAGAAAAGTTGTGATTTTTCGTAATTCATATAACTCCACGGTCTATTTCCGTCCCTCTGCATTTTCTCTTATAATTCTATTAATATATTTATTTTTTAGAAAAAAATCTATTATTAATTATAGAGGTACGTAATATGTGTTTAGAAGGTCTCAGGCCACGTGTAATCATTGTACTGGAGATCGGACCTTCTCCAAACTTTATATTCCAAGCATTTTAAGTTATTCCACGCATTGTGATATATTAATTTTGTGAAGTAATATGGTAAAGGAACATATACGTAATCATCAAAAGATTTTCATCATATTAATAAATTTCACAAATTAGTCACTGGTTAGGCAAAAGGTCAAGATCTAATTAATTTAATTGAGAGGTGCTTAAAATAGTTAAATAATTAAAAGTGTAGCATTTAAATTTCTTGCCTCTCATAATCTACTTTTAGAAGATATGCATATATATAAGTTACATAAAGTTTCCAATAATACTAAAGGCAGTAGTAATTATTGTGCTACTAAAATCCATATTAAGACATGACATGCACGTTGAATCATTCTAACAAATTAGCAATATTTCTGCTGTCAATTGGCATGGACATCATACTCTTTTGTACTTAGTAGTTTTTAGTCAAAAAGATGGAGATTGCAACTTGTGGAGCCAACAATATATGGTCCCAAATTCCCAATAGCTTAACCATAGGCCTTTTAGACCTCATCTTTGCAAGTAAGAATCAATTCAACAGTATTTCGCTCATTGTATGTACGTAGGACTGTCGATCGGGTCTGCTGAGGTCCTAGGACTCAACCTGATTTTATTTGAGTCGAGCCTTATTTAATTTCAGGCTCAATTAATTTATGAGCCGAGTGTCACCTTAGCAAGGCTTGACCCAGATACAATATTGTTAGAAGAAAACTACGAAACACATGAATTAAACTAAAATCATGAAGTTGGGCTTTCAATCCCTCATACAAGAGGGAGTTCTAGGGTATTTGAAATCTTGAAGGAATTGGTAACTCGAATCACCAACACTTTGATCTTCTGGGTTTTGTTAGAGAGACATACTTTATCTTTTCATCTGATGAAGAAAGGGCAAACACGTTATGTTTCAATAACCAACAAAACGTGTGGCTTGGTTTTAAATAAATGGGAAAATTAGGCCAGAACCAATCAAACTCGCGTTTGAGCTAGAGTCAAGTGAAACTCTACACAAAATCAAATGAAACCTATAAAAATTTACCACATACTTTTTCTCATCTTAAACTTTATAGAAGTTATTGATTTGATATATATCATCTACTTTTGCTCATCTTTTTATTTTCGAGAAACAAGAGGATCTTATTAATTGGTCATGTCTTCAATTACAAAATCCATAATTGAGCAAGGTGAATCAGATAAAACAACGTGATTAAATCTAGCTAAACGGGCTAAAAAGTGAGACACAAGAGAAGTCTAGATTATAGGACAAATCCTTGATGTCTTCAATATGATTCCAAAGCTTTGGAAGGATCCATTGGAGTTGTTTAAGCAATCAATAACAACTTGTAATTCCATTCAACAATGATTCTCATACATCCTCTATGTATTACCATAGACATTCCATTAGATGCGGCCAAAGCTTCCCCGTCTTCTGGTGCCAAATGATGTCGAACATTTTTAATTTCTTCAAATGGATTGGGTTAAGTCCACCTACATGTTTTAAGCCTAATCCATCTCAAAAGTTAACTCAAGAGGTGAAGATTGTCCAATGCCTTATAAGGTGGACTTAGTCTTGTTATCAAATCCATGTGATACATTTTAGTCTCAATACTCCCGTTCACATGTGATTGGACTGAATGGTTGGGTTGAAATAAGCCCAACATGTGACAGATTAAAGTCCAATTTTGCGAATTGCTACATGGGGGCTCAAATACGGATAATAACACTCCATACATTTGTTAACTGGACGAATAATGACAATTCACGCCTTTGTTATCTGGACGAAAATGTGTGGGTAGATGATAAAGCCCATCACAGAAACAAGGAGGAGCCAATCATGGAAATATGTGACCCACATTAACTTAGGGCTCTGATACCGTCTTAAGTTTCTTCACATGGATTGAGCTAAGTCCACTTATATGGCTTGAATCTAACTCATTTGAAAAGCTAGTTAAATAGGTGAGGATTGTCTAAAACCTTATAAGGTAAACTTAGTCTTGTTACCAAATACATGTGGGACATTTTAGTATCAAATAGAATATGAAAAGCTTCCCAAATACTCCTCCAAGTGAATGAAGGACTCGATCCCAAAGGTGCATCAAGTGAATCACAATTCCAACAATATGTCGCTTTGAGGGTGCAGCTAAGCAACGTATTCGGATTTTGAAGAATTCTCCAAGCCTATTTTGCCAAAAGTGTCAAATTGAAAACTTGAAAGTCATGAATTTGACATCTAAAATATTTTTTTTTTCAAACCTCAACTTTTAAAATCAATTCAAATCACACCCAAGATTACAAAACTCTGAAAATCCAACATTCAAATTCAATTTAAATCACGTTTCAAACGTTTCGTCCAAACTAACCTAGACCAATAATTTGAAATCAAAACTCTTTAAACCATGTTAAAACGGATTCATATACACCCTTGAAGTCGCAAGCCTTTCAAAAGTCAAGTCTCAAGACTAAGAATTCATTCGTTTGAATTTTGAACATTTATCTATGACATTACTTCAGCTTACAAAATTGAAAAGCAATTATTCTGAAACCGTTCATTTGGGATGAACATTACGACCAGGAATCTTAATAAATATGTGTATTAATTAAAAATAGAAAAGAACAAAACATTAACCATGAAAAAGGAAAAAGAGAAAAGGTCAAAACATTCGCATTAGTTATTCTCGTAGCTTTCATGGGTACAATAGAATTTTCTCACAATTTTTATTTATTTTATATATTCTCTTAAACACCAAGAAAGAATTCTAGAATTTCATCGTACACCCACACGAATAAAATCATCTATTGTAAATGTCTCTAATATTTGGACATTTTCAATGTCGTTCACCAAACTTTCATTTTTTCTTTCTTTTGTTAATTATTTTGTAAAACCATGGATGAGAAAACGACGATGGAATAAATTAATAAATTAATCAAGTCAAAAAAATCCCATTGAAGAATGTGTTATAAATTTATACTCCCTCTGTCCCAAATTATTTGTCATTTTAAAGAAAAAAATTTGTCCCAAATTATTTGTCATTTTAGGATTTCAATGCACTATTAAAGTACATATTTTAGATATGTAAGAGAAAAAGTAAGAGAGAGAGTGTAAAACTTGAATAACGTGTAAATAGCTAATGGTGAGATAAATAAAGAATAAAGGTATTTTAGGTATATAATTTATTTTTCTCCTAAAAATGAGGCTATTTGGTAGGTACCTTAATATGTGTGAAAACATGTAAAATGACAAATAATTTGGGACAGATGGCGAGTAATGCGTATGTTTTTATTAGAAGTTTTACTTTTGAAGTTGAAGAATGATATTATAATCGTTTTGAATATAGTTGTCTATCTTCATTTTTATTATAGTTTTAATATTTGACCGCATGCTTTTGTAGCAATGAAAGTCATGATTTTTAAAATAAATGGCAGGACGAATTGTCAATTTTTTTTCTTCTTTCTATTTCCGTGAACCGTTGGAACTTGGAATGGTATGACCGTATGGTATTTGGCCACATTAATAGGTCTTGAATTTTTTAAAGGGTTTTTGTGATTGAGATCAAAGATGCTAACTAATTTGTACATGGGATCAAAAATATAATTTTCTCTATATTGATTGTAGATTAAACTCCATCCCTTACAAATTATTTTCCATGCTAACTTTTATGTAGTTTGAAGTATAAGACAAAATCTTAGATTTCGAAAAAATTATGATCGACATATTACGTGCAACTTATTTCAAGCTAATTATTCTTCCACAAGAATAAACAAAAGATAAGTCAATAAAAACCCACTTCACATGCTTTATTCTTTCTACGATTGGAGAGTCATTACTGATTCTATGAAAATTAAATATCAAAGAACATTTGGCAACTATTTTTTTCTGCGTTCATAAAGTAGGATCTAAGACTAAAATGGCAATTCAAATGAATAATGGCCGTGGGTTACCAACCAAAAATATCTGGAATCTTAATTAGCATTTACAACCACAATGCATATAATTGGTCCAATATCAGACAAATTTTCAACTATACCTTTTTTGAACTATAACACATTGGCAACATTATTTATTAGGCATCTGCAAGCATATATATTGTTCTTACGCATCATAACCATTTTCCAGATTCCTAAGACAGCAAACTTTGTTAAGTAATTAATCAAAACTTTATTAGAACTTTGGAATTAGGAAGAAAAAAAATTGGACATTCGTTACATGAATGATCTGGTGCATCACACCAATAAAAACTATATTATCCTACAATTTAAGGAAATGGTACATAAGAATATTTATTGTGTATAGTCAATATGTATACTGAATTATGTGCAACCAAAATACAGAATAATCTTTTCATAAACATGAGTTTTATATTTTCTTTTACCCTCCATAATGATGCAGGAGTATATAAGGAGAATATCGAAGACCAAATATTGTAGATTATTTTACTAATTTAAGTTATTTTGTTTACTTAAAAGTCTATTAGGTATTTTTCTTTTAGATATTTCTTTTCTTAGAAGTTTTAGTTGTTATCTTGTTTTCCTAATAAGTTTATCTATTTTAAGTGGTTATTTTATTGTAGCTATAAATGTTGGGCTTGTGGACAATTTTGAATCAGTTGATTATTGATAATGAAAAAAATTGAGAGTTTCTCTCTTGAGGTTTCTTTCTTGCTTCGTTTATCTAGTAACTTTGAATATCAATTATGCCAATAGATTAATTATTAATTTATTCCGGCTCCCGTTGGTATCCAGAGACTCAGATTATCCGTTCATGGGCGTCTTTTTCATTGGCTTTAATGGCTGGTGGGTCGTGGTAAGCGAGGGCAAGTTATAGAGGAGGCCCAAGACCATGGTAATTGCGCCTCATTCGAGATGATTGAGGAATTACAGAAACAAATAGCAGATATGAACCAGCGCTTGGCGGCGTCTGGAATTGGTGATCGTGAGGAGTCTGATCAAAATTCCAAAGCCGCATACCTGAATCCTTATCATCAAAGTATCACACACATAAGGCAATTCAATCGAGAACAAAGTGATAGAGATTTGGAATTTCAAGTAGATCTACCAGAATTTGATGGTACGTTACATGCTTTCGTCGATTGGTTGAACGAAGTGGAGAGTATATTTGAGCATAAGGATGTCTCTTATCAGATGAGGGTTAAGTTAGTTGCGGTCAAACTCAAAGGTAGGGCTTCTGCTTGGTGGGAGCAATTAAGCCATTCTTGTGAATGACAAGGCAATGCTATAATCACTGATTGGGAGAAAATGAAGAAGGAGATGAAAGAAAACTTTCTCCTCTTTGGATACTCGGAAGCCTTATTTTAGCGACTCCACACGTTGAGACAAGGTCAACAATCTATTGATGAGTCAGTTGCGGAGGATTCTCATTTTCTTTATGAAGGGCCTCCAATATTTGATGAATCTGATGGTGAAAATGATATTTCATCTTTTGATAATGATTATTTTGACGAAGTAGCTACTTGCTATGAATCAAAAGAAGGAAATGAGTATATTACAATTATGGCTTTGTCGAGTCAAATTGATGAAAATAAGAAAATTGCAATCTTGGAGGATTTTGTTCTTCAAGATGACAAAGATTCCCAAAATTTCATCGATTTTGTTATTGGTACATTTTCGGAATGTTACTGTGATAATTGGGCGGAGTACATTACGTATATATCATATCGGAATCTATATTTCGGCAATTCAAGATTAAACTTTTTTTTTACATTGATGAAGAAGCTTGTTCGAGGAAGAATTTTCTCCCACTCTGGTTCATTATCTATTCGAACTTGAGGGCGAGTTCTTTCCAAACGGGGTAGAATGATGCAGTAGGATATTAGGAGAATATCGAAGACCAAATCTTGTAGATTAATTTACTAATTTAAGTTGTTTTGTTTACTTAGAAGTCTATTAGATATTTTTCTTTTAGATATTTCTTTTCTTACAAGTTTTAGTTATATTCTTGTTTCCCTTATAAGTTTATCTATTTTAAGTGGTTATTTTATTTTAGCTATAAATGTTTGGTTTGCGGACAATTTTGAATCAGTTGATTATTGATAATGAAAAAAATTGAGAGTGTCTCTCTTGAGATTTCTTTTCTTGCTTCGTTTATCTAGTAATTTTGAATATCAATTATGCCAATAGATTAATTATTAATCTATTCCGGCTCCACGTTTCCTTTAATTTTAGGAGAGGTATTTGATTTCATGATATCATCTCTATCATGTATTAGTATGCAAAAACTGATTTAAATAAATATTGTCAACTTGTTGCACCATGTCATTTGTACATCGTTTATACTTGATAACATTTTTTCTATCATTTACTTGGCAAAATTGGATTTATATTAATATGAATTGATTACGCGAAGTCTTTCGAATAAATTAGCAAAATAATTTACATATAAATATATTAATATCTATAGGACCTTAAGGACAGGACTAAGTTTATTAGGAAGTATTGGGCCTGTTGGCCTAATGTTTAAGTTTATCTCACCTATTTTAATTTTGCAGGTTATTTATGGTGAAATGGGCCAGATCTTTTGCTGGGAAGCCGCGTGTCCGTGGACTTCTTAATTGTGAAAGTAGAGAGGCCCGTCAATAGAATGGATTTTTATCTGAATTAAATTTGATTTATTAAAAAAGTATACCAATTTGATTTATGGACCTATTCAGTCAGAATGATCCGTAATCTAAAATAGTAAAACGCATGAACCACATATAAATTTATTTAGTTTGATTTTTTTAGGAAACCTATGATAGATATTTCATTAATAAGTCAAATTGTGAAGTACAAAGTCGACAATGAATTCTGGAAGTTCAGTAACGGGGGAAAATACTAATATCTACCTTAACTAACTAATAATATAAATTTAATTAAATAAGTGACATCAACATTTTTATCGTCCATAAAACATTATCCAAGGATATTTTCATTTTAATTTTATTTAACAACATGAATTAACAATTAGGGTGAAATACAATTTCCCCCCTTAAAAGTATGAGACATGGCAATATTTCGTAGCGTGTTGGGGCAAACACCTAGCACGGTTGCATAAGAAGTTGGCTACGTGGGACAATGTTGGGCACACCCAAGTGCATAGGACAATCTGATGAAGTCATGGTCCAAGCCATGGTAGTGGAAACATGCGGACATCAGACTAGACAATGGTCAAGCAATGCGCGAGAATATCACAATAGCTTGTCGGAGTGGGAGCTCGGGCTCTGGTCAAGAAGATTACTTGGCAGCTGAAGGAAGATAGCTCCAACTCCCGACAAATGCTTGACCAATAGATCAGAAGAGCTCGACAATTGACGCATCAACTGGCCGACAAATGGCTTGAATGTGGCCTTAACTCTCTATGTTCCGTCAATGGTAAGGCAAATGGCTTAGTGGGCATTTGGAATGTGAGCACAAGGAAGCTAATTGTATTAGACAAGATGTGCAGATCAAATGACCTAGTGCGATTCCTTGTTTTGTACGAGTTCTTTGTACTTTGTTTGTTGCAATTCAAAGTTTTTTTGTATTTCATTGGTGTAATTTTGAGTTTTTTGTACTTTGATTGTTGATAATAAAGTAGAAGGTTTGGCCCATAAATTACTTTTATTGTTACATCCCGCTGCGTAATTTTGTGTGGACTTGGGTAAATTATACACGTTTAGGTTTAGGGTCAGAGACATAAGTGTGTAAGACGTTCTAATAGCAAGAGCCGAATCAGGCAACATTTGGGAATTGTTGGGTGATGTTTGAGCTAAATCAGACAGCAGAAGGCAAAAATTTTGATGCTAATTTTTACCCTAGTGACAATATCTCACACTTGACTTATGAAAACTAAGGGTCAATTTGTTTAAAGTTCTAGCTCGGTCTCGCGGTTTCGCAAGAATGAGCCAAAATAATTCCAAATAAAGTATCGTGAAATCCAGATTTCAACATATATTTCCATACATAATAAATCTCAAACCATAAAAGACAATAATACCACCTATTTTCTATATAAATGACATCGATTTGACATACTATTTACTTTTTCTCCATACTCCAACATTTAAAATCAATCGAAGTGATGTTTAATTTTTCAAAACCTTATACGCAACATTGAAGCTCAATTCCAATGAGATTTCACAAGTTTCATCGAAATTACATAAACAATATTTCAAAATAAAAACCAAGCGAAATCGAGCCAAAACCTAAAAAAGATACGCCATAAATAAATCATTTGCTAGTTATCTAAGGAAAATAATTTCATATAAGTCATCTAGTCCAAAATGACATATGGGTATGTTTGTTTGGCCTTTGGGAGAGTGGTTTGGAAAAGTTGTAGAGGTTTGAGAAATAATTTCGATTTGCGTAATGTTGTTTGTTTGGGTTTTGGGAGAGTGATTTGAAAAATAATGAAGATGTAGGTTATTTTGGTAGGTTTAGATTGTAGGGAGTTAGTTAATTAGGTGTAAGATAGTGTAAGACTTTATGTCACATCAGTTATTTATATATGATTGGTTGGTTTGATTAAAATTGTTTGGGTATATATATTACTCCCTCCATCCCATTTTTTTTAACTCCATTAGCTACAATACCCGGTCAAACTTTTCAATATTTTAAGCGACTTATCATATTAAATTATTTACATATGTGGTGTATTAAACCTTTTAAAAATTAATATATATAGTGTCATATGATATTATCAGCTTATTAGTGAAATATATTAATTAAATTATTTATTATAATTTTTATAAATTTAGTCAACTTGACTGGTCAATTGTACGAAAGGATAAAAAAAATGGGACAAAGGAAATATATGTAATATATGTGGCAAATCAAATATTTTATAATTAATGTAGCACATAAAAATAGCTCAGAGCAGTCATTGTTGACTCTGGTGTTGTGAGCGGTGATAATTGAAGAAAGGGAAGTTAATAGGTTTTTTTTTCTTTATAAAAGGGTCTAGTTAAGCCCACATGTAAAAACAAATTCTGAAATATTCTCAGTTGGGAGATAATTTCAGAAACAAGCCCACTTGTTTGTCTCGCATTTTCGAAATGCGAATTTTTTTCCGGAGATGCGAGACAAACGGGCTCACAATTTTCTTCATTTTGTCTTGGTGATGTTGTTGACATACTTATCTTTAATCGATAAGAGAGATGAGTTTAAGATTCCCTCATATAGTCATACTTCCTCCGTCCTTATTTCACGGAGTTTTATGTAAGAGTTGAACAAATAAAATATTTGCGTATCTTTATATTTATGTCCTTAAAAATATTAATTAAAAGTTAGTGATGTCAAATCATTACTTTATGTAGCAGAGTATTTTTAAGAAAAATAATTTCAATTATAAAAATAAAATTTTATTTTGGGACATAAAAAAAATAGTAATAAAAGTTTAAAGACAAAAGAAATATCTACTTATATATATATTTGAAATCAGTCTCACAACTGTCATGTGTCAATTTTGACTCAATTCTATTTTCTTAGAATTTAGAATTTTATTTATTGTTGAAAATAACAAAAGAAATGAATAAACGTGTCTTCAACTTCCTACTTCCCCATTTTTCTCAAATTCCCTTTTATATTCAACCTCCCCCCAAAATTATTGCTAGAGTCAGTTACAATTCAAAGTTTAAACTCACGTACCCACGTTCAGTTTCTCTCCCCACTATTTCCACCGCCAAATTCCACACCCATGAATACTTCCATCAAATTTTCGCCTAAGATTTGTATCACCTCTCTTCCATATCTACTTATATATGAACAAAACCTATTTCTTCTTCTGCCATAGAAAATTCTCCACACTATTTGGTTCATTAGACACCAAATTTCTTTCATCTGTGTATCATGACTATAGTAGGTGTTTTTGTGATAAAGACAGCAAAACAAGGAAGCGTAAGGAGAGACTGAAACACACCAAGGTAATAATTATATACCCTCAGTATTTTGGTTATTGACCTTTGCCGCTATGTGATTTTTGTTTTTGATTTCCCTTTGTGTAAGCAATTGCAATTCATTGGACTGATTTGTAATGAATTTGAATTGGTTCGGTTAGTTTCGTGACTTTGCTATATTGTTTCAAGTTTTTGGAAGCCGTGTGAAATTTGGTTAATAATTTTTACTCTCCGTTTCGGTCTTCAAATTTAATCAATTACTCTTCATATGTGCAGTTGTAACCACTGTCAAGTCTCCACAAAAGGAAAAGCAACCCATCCAAGACAATGGAGTAGGTGAGATGAACAATTTTTTAGAAAGGTTGTATGTGATAGATAAGTCTTTTTTACCTCTTTATTGCCAAAAAGTTGATTTTGGAATTGGTTATTTCACTATTAATCAAGGTTGTCTCATCTTTATAGGCGAGCCTCAGTTATTCGCTTCTTTTTATTTTTGAGCAAAGGTGCAGTATTAAACAATTTTGTTCACTTATTAAACAATTGAATTAAAGCCACTTGGATACTTAGAATATGTTTTTTTTTAATTAATTTTCTTTAATCTTAATTGCTTTCTGTAATTAACATTCAGCCACATTGCCTCCTTGATCTTCTTAAAGCAGTCGTTCAACTTTTAATATTTCCCTTCTTATTCATGTAAAATGTTCAACTCTTGGTCCCTTGAAAATAGAATACATCTCCTTCAACTAATTTGCAAGCTTATTTATCTTTGTTGTACTTATTTTCACTTGCACATGTTGTTGGGCAGCAAGAAACAAGTACACCAGGCTAATTCTAATCATAAGAGCAGTGACATTTTCAAATTCTAGAGGTTAGAAGGTGAATGGAATAGAAAGTCATTGTTTTTAATGATTAATTATGATTGGTTTGATTAGATTATGAAGTTTACCTTTTGTCAGTTAAAACGAATCTTGATTGATATTGATCAAGGATAAAGGAAATGGTTGGACTTGGTTTAGTCCATGGTCATATAATGGTAATTTAAAAGTGGGTGCATTAGTATGATTTCAATAGAATGAAAAAACTGTTTCATTGTTTTGGTTGATAGATATTAAATGTTATGGACTTAATCTTTATACTGTATAAACTCATTTTGGTTTGTCAATGCTATATTTAGGGGCGAAATAGTTTGATTGCCCAATGCGGGGAGAGGTGTGTCAAAACTTATAAACCAAAAAATTGGAAGTTCTTCTTCTTCTTATCCGTACCAATATTTATCATGAAGTATTCTCATGACATTCTTATGGCTGATTTCTTTCTTATGGAGTCATTATAAGATATTCGAAGTTGTGTATGACTTTAACTGATTAACTTTGACCAAAATACTGATTTAATAAAAGTAAGATTTTCCTTAAATTTGATACAATTATTGTGACAGTCAGCCTAAGTTAAATACAAACCCACAATGCTTGCAAAGTCATTTGTCTTAAGTGTGAAGTGTACTGGATGCTATTTTCAGGTATTCATTCATTCATTCGATGCATACTTAATTTTATCTTTTTTTTCCTAAGTTGACACAAATGTATTTTTTTTAGATTTTGTGTTCGTCTTACAGTTGCAGATGGCAGTGGAACTATAGTTAGTGTTATATGATGACCAAGCAAAATATATATTTCACAAGGAAGCTGCAAATCTAAAAAACTACAAGAACAGGTATAAATGTAATTTTGGTATTTGTTATAGATTTAACATTAAACATAATGCAACTTTGACTAAAATAATGTATTACTCAGCAAAATGGTAACAAAATGTTAAGGGAGCACGTCTTTTCATTTCTACACCGTACATTTACTTTTATCATTCTGGTGCCACTGAAGTTTGCGAGGCCACATTCTTGTGATGTTAAATTTGTTTTGCCTGTAGACTGGTCTGAAGAATGCTCATATCTTCCAAAGAGACGATTGATTTTATACGTTTTAACCATGACGTACGTTACACAATTTTAACATATTATGCAAGGTAGTTGACAAAAATATATTTAGTAAGCGTATACTAGTAACTATATAAGATAAGATACAGTCCAGCCCAGAAGACCAGAACACCAACTTTGATCTGACTCCAATATTTTATAATGTCAAATTTATGACGTTGTTGGATCTTTCCAGTCGCCGAATTTGCCTAATAAATTAATCGGGTTGGCTAAATGGGTCCCACCGGATAGAAATTGGGTGGTTGGGCCGATCTGCACACGGAAAGCCCACTGTCTCCAGCCGTGTGTTGTCTGATACAAATAATAATTTAGGAAAGTAAATTAATTATAAGTGATATTTGTGGAAAACAAACCCCACACAATTTGAAGTCCCAACTCACAATTCCTGTCATTTTAATAACTATGAATATACTATTTATGAAATATTTACTATTTTGCAATCAAATAAATTTACTACTACGGATATTATTGGCTAAATGTGGCAATCTTTATCTAGATCATGTTAACGAGATTATCCAGATTTATTGTTTAGAAACACATTATACTATTAACGTGAGAGCATGATATCACCAGAATAAATGATGTGGTGTATTTAGAGCTATTAAGTCTAGGCAATTTTTTTTCCAAATATAAAACAACTCATTTCTAATTTTGGAATTAATTGAATTTAATTAAAATAAATGTGGAGTAAATATTGATCTAAATAATGTGCTAGATATATATAAAATACTAGAAAATTTGTATTTTTATTCATATATGATTGGACTCTCAATACTTTTGGTTTTTTTTTTCTTTAATATAAGTACTTTTTTTGCTACCAAGTATTTTAACATTATTTCCATTTTTGGTTTCACAATCTATAAAATTGCACTTCTGGTCTTATTTTTTTGTAATTCTATATTAAGCATTTTTTGGTCTCATAATGTTGTGTTAGTTTGCTTTTTTTTTTTGTCCCAGTATATAAATTAGGATGAAAAGAGCAATTTATAAAATGTAGAATAAAATATTGTTGACACTGCAGAATTGAACTAAAATACAATTTTCCAATTCTTCTGAACCAACATGCAAAACTTTTTTTTTTCTTTCTCTTTCTTCCGGTTTTGAGCACAATAGTATTAAATAAATTAATTTACTAACAAAAACACAAAGCTAAAATAGGAGCGAAAGGAAATAAAAGCATAAAGATATAGAAAAATCATCAAAACAAACAGACGTACCCAAAAACCTGCAGAGATAATAGGAGCGAAAGGAAATAAAAAATTGTTAAAATAATAACAATTTGTTGTTCCGTCTCTCTCTCTTTTTCCTTTCTCTTTCTGTTGTCTCTGATTTATTAATCTCTCTTCCTTCTTTGCTTCCCCTTTAGCAAAGAAGAGAAGGGAGAAAACAATTTGCTTGTTAATTTGCTGAGACACTCACCCAAAAAGAGAAATTAAATCAATTTTGTGCACATATACTGTTTATACTAAATCTGCTGTTATTTTTCTTGTTGGAATAAAGAAAAAGAGGGGAAAAGATGTTGGTTGCGAACAGTTTTGATTTATGGCAGAAGGACACCTTCTTTTCTGCAGCTGAGGAGGTTCAACAATCTGCCGACATGTGAGTGAGCTTTTTAATTTAATTTTGACCTTTTCCTGTTCCTATTTTTTGTTTGATTCTGTTGTTTTTCATGTATATTGATCTGGGTTTTGTTTATTTTGAGGGTTCTTGCTTAGTTTGCTTCTTTACATATTGATTGTTCATTTTGCTTAGAAATCTTCATTTCTTGTTTACTTTTGTATGTTGGGTTTGTGATTTTTAGTTTTAAGAGGTTTTAAGGAGCTCTAGAAAGGTGCCTATGTCTCTTACTATGTTGGTTATGTATTGGAGATAGTATTAGATTAATTAATTTAGTGGTGTACTGGTGTTTTATATGGAGTAAGAGAGAAAACAGTAAATAATTACTGGAAACTATTACTCGAATAAGATGGAATTCAATATAAATCAAATACTGTAGTCCCATTCTCTTGTTCTTCTACATGAATTGTTGATTGCAATTTGTAGTTTTAAATACTGAATAACATTTGATTAATTTTTTTGGGGAAGTATTTGATAAAGATAGCATTCTATGTTGTATTTTCTTGATTTGGCAGAATGGAATCAGCATACAGGACATGGCTCAGAGCAAGGAGAGAAGGGTTGATAACTCAACATTTGGATGAACTTGAAAGAGAGCTTCAAATGGCTTTAGGCACTGCAAAATGGCAGGTTAGATACTTCTTCATATTTCTAACTATCGTGCTTTATTTCCTCATTTGCATTAGAAGAAATTCATTTAGCCAATAATTACTAGACGATATTCTTGGTCATTCCCACTATCTTCAGTCTTTACTGGCCTAAAGTCACAATGAGCATAGTCTTCATTGATTGTCCAACTCATCTAAAAGCATAAGTTGTTTGAGAAAAGAGACATGTCATATTTATGACTTAAAAGTCTTTAATTGGTCTTTTTTTTTTGGTTTTCCCAAGGGTTTAATCCCTTTCGAGGCGGGTTGGGCACAATAAATAGGTACCTCTCCCAACAGAGATTCGAACTGAGTCCGCTACTTTGTAGTGACTAGTTCCTTCCACTAGACCAATCACCTGTTGGTTCTTTAATTGGTCATTGAGCTATACTGCAGGTATCTGATTCAGTGTTTCTTTCTGTTTTGATTGACATGTAGTTAGAAGAATTTGAGAGGGCTGTTCATACAAGCTACCGAAACAATGGTAATGATATTACCGTTACCCGACATAAGCAATTTGTTTCTGCTATAGAAGACCAAATTTTCCGAGTTGAAACAGCATTGAAAGAATCCTTTAATGTGGATAAGAAACCATTTCGGTGGGTAAATTTGGATGAAGAGGAATGTGATGACTTAGCTCGTTTTCTTTCTGGAACTCCCGAGACATCGCAAAGGAACCAAGAAAAAGATATGAGGGTTAAGAACAATATAATGAATGACCATTCTAGTCTTGGTTCCGAAAATCAGGGGAAGAGTTATAAGAGTTTTGGAGACATTGCCACAAGTAATGAAGATGCAAACTGCGTCATAGAGCTTGAAGAGAAAAAAAATTCAGAGGGAATGGATGAAGTTAGCTATCAAGTGGATAAACTTGCTAGTAATCGAAGAACTTGGAGTTCACCTGATAGGACTACTCTGGAGATTGTTATTGATAGCAAGGATGTGCAGAAGAATGCATTGATTGAAGCAACACCCAAAGAGAAAGGTTCCAAACCTTTCTTTCAGAAGACTTTAAAAGGCGGAGTTTTAAGCCATAACCAATTGAAAATATTCAGTTGGATAAATCAGGTTAGTTTACAAATATACCCATGATGATTCTTTTTCTGAAAAAAAGCACAATTATTAGAAGAAATTTGCGGTTTATGCAAAACTTTTTGTATATGGAGATAAGCTTCATATTTCAGTAATTACTTTTAAAGTCCTTAATGCTAATTTTCATTTGGGATGTAAATTGGTTTCCTCCTTTTTTACTCACAAATTTTTCTTGATATTTTGTTGATGGAAACATTTACTAAATGCTATAGTTTTCGAGATATACTGAACACCTGTCCCCCTTTGTTTGCAGCGTGTGAGAGGGAGTCCTAGGTTTCAGAGACAACAAGAAATCTCACCAGTTCATTCCATGCGTTTCTTACTTGCTTTGATGCTAACCATTTTTTTAGTTGGTATGTTCTTTCTCTAGTAACTTCTATCAACATGACATAAGCAAATGTTTGTTGATGTGCTTCATTCAAGTTGAGTTTTTTGTTTTGGCATTCTTGAAAGTTGAATTTTCAAAGTAAATTGTATTGAAAAAGAAGGCTAAGTTCCACTTTGCCCCCCTCCAATTGTCTCCAATATGTCGAATGTAATGATTTGGTGCAATTGAAGCAGATATGATAGTCGGAGGGGGGACAAACAAAGATAGTTTGAGGGTGTAAAGAATTTAGCTAGAAAAGAACGAAACTACCTTTAGTTTAATTTACAAAACATTAAGTGCACTTCATGGGAATGAGTATGACAACTTTTTTATTCAACTTGATAGTTTGGGTTAATTATTTGTTAATAAGAAAGGAGGTTGTATATATTTTGAATCAAGTCATTGTCTTTGCATACATATCATCACCATGATTTTATAAACGGTATTCTGCTTGGAACAGTTTGTCAAACTGGAATGATAGGATAAAGTTGTTCACGTTTAGCATCTTTCAGAATATGCTTGCATCATGCACTTAATTAACATACTCATTGGGCATTTGTTAGGTTATTATCTTTCTAATTTATCATGTTCTTCCAGTTTTTACATTAATTGTTATACTCATTGGCATTTAATAGTTTTTTTTCTCCTTTTGTTTCTGCAGTGCCCTTTTTGTTCTATTCAACTTAAGCGACTCAAATTACGACTATGAGTAAGAAAAGAGGTATGAATATAACTTTCAAGGAGATAATGTAGAATCATTATACCATTTGAGTATATGATTATGTGATTTGATACCTGACTAGTTAAGTTGATTTAGAAGGCTAATCTTTATTATGCATTTCTCTTTACAGGGTGATGACACGTAAATCTTCTAAGCGGGAGGATTTTTTTACTTCAAGTGTAGATATACCATTTTGTCCTCGAGAAAAATTACAATGAATCCAGTTACATGTCAATTTTTTACTTTTGGAATTGAATTGCAAATGCATACAGTTAGTAGATTCATCACAAGAAGCTTACTAAGAATATGGTTAAGTAGAATATAAAATAGTGTGTATCTTCATTTGAAAAAAGATTATTCATGATGAAAATAATAACTTGTAACTTTCTGGTTTATGCATAGTATGCTTTTTTCTTTGAGATGTGTATGTATCCTGATTTATGACCAATGATAATCTAGATACCAAACTAATGTCCAATAAAATAAGAGAATAATAGTTCTAGAACATAATTATGATATAATGTATGAAATTTAAAGTTTATAAAGATTAGCGTAATATGATGGCTTTAAAAAAAATTGTAACTTTTTATCCTAAATATATGTTTAAATTGTTAAAATAAATGAAAAGGGAACACTAAAAGGTGATTGGTTTAGTGGAAGGGACTAGTTATTACAAGGTAGCGAACCAAAGTTCGAATTTTTATTGAGAGAGGTTCCACATATGTATAAGAATACTTTTAATGTAATTTTGTTTCATATTTTGGGAAACTTTCATACTCGTAGATCATCTTAATCAAGCATGTTTAATGATATTTATCTGATTATTGCATGATTTCTTAGGGTAGATGAATATTTTGTGATTTCATTAGCAGGCCAAAGAGTCTCCCGGGCAAGGGTAATAACACTTTCAGACAAATAAATGAAATATGTAAACTTTAAAAGAATAGGTTAAAATCTTCTAAAGGATATTTGTGTTGTCAACTATGGTCACTACAAGAAAATTGAGCTTAAGTGACAAAAAATTAAGTGATAATGTGGAAGTTGTCACTCTTTGTATGCATTTAGTGATAAAAATATTAATTTTGTCATAATAATAATGGTGACAAGTGCAATAGTGACAATATATGTTTTTAAGTTGTCACTAATAGCTATTAATGACAAATATATGGTGACTTAAGTTGTTCCTATAGACAATTAGCGACACCCTTTTAGTGATAACCTAGTGACAATAAATATTGTCACTATGATTTAGTGACAACTTTTTGGTTGTCACTTTTGGGGTATCGCTAAATGTCAATAGTGACAACTTTTTTACAATTCTTGTCACTAGTATGTTTATGAAAACCATTTTAGTGACAATATTTGAGTTGTTGTCACTTAATATATATAAGAAGTGACAACTTTAATATTGTCACATAAAATTTTATCACTAAAATTTAATTTTTTTGTAGTTTCATTCATTAACAACCTATTACCTATGGGAATTATCAAAAAAAAAAAAAAAAAAAACCTATTACCTATGGGATGTATTTGAAAATTTACATGAGAAGATTCTCGTGACATTATGATTGTTAGTCATTGCTTGGTTATTTAATTCCGTCTTTGTATTTTGGTGGGCCGGCGTTACCAATCTTTTGAACTAAATTCAAGGACGGACCTATATTTCTTTTAATATTATTATTATGCCTTTATATATAAAAAAATAAAAATAATAATTCTTACATATGATATAGCTATAGGTATCTATTATATGTGACCAATTCTTTTTTCAAGTAAGGTTTGGGACTGTGCCCAATGAACTCGAGCCCCAACTTATTTCAATAAACTAGTTGATTGATCATTAATAATGACTTAATTTACCTTGTATTTATACTAATAAGTTATTTTCGATATCAACTTCATTGGATATACCATTAAAATTTCCTATATACATAATAAGAATCACCATGTGGCACAATCAAAATCTTGACTTCCAATTTTATTAAATTACACATTTATTTGGAATTCAATGTAGTTCTTCTTAACGATCTATTTGTATATTTTTTGGGCTTATCTAAATAAAATAGTTTAAATATTATTTCTAATAAGTTTTACTGATATTTGAGCTCCCCCGCTGAACTAGATTGAGAAAGTTAAACGACCATGAGTATATATATATATATATATATATATATATATATATATATATATATATGCACAAATAAAAATGGTCGTTAAGAGCTTGAACGTGGACGATCACACTGCCCATCTCAAAGAATCCTTCGCCTCACACACGATTATGGATTGAAATTCAACCTCGCGAAATGTACCTTTGGCGTAGAAATTAAAGAGGAAAGTTCTTAGGCTTTCAAGTAATACAATGAGGAATTGAAGTTAAACATGAGAAAATCGACGCCATCATGGAAATGGAATCTCCCAAACTATAACACTAGAATTTTCCATCGATATTTTGCAACCGAAGGAAATCGATGGGAATTCGGTTGCAATATTCTTCAAAATTGTGACCGAATTTAATTCGGTTGCAATTTTTCGGTCGAAATCTGCATAAACATGAGGCGGTCCTATGAAATTCTAATAGAAATCGGTTCGGTCATAATTTGTTCTTGAAATTTCGATCGAAATCGAAATTAACACTTAAATTCCGACCTAAACCGGTTCGGTCGAAATTTTTATTTTGAAAATCGGTGAAAATTCCGATGGAAACAGGTTCGGAATAATTTATTCTTGAAATTAAAAACCGGGTTTGACAATCGGTTTAAATTTTGACCAGACCAGATCGATCGAAATTATGTAAAGAATTATGATCGACCGGTTCGATCGAAAAGAGCTTTAATTATTCCGACCGACCAGATGTTGGTCAGAAAATTCGACTCTTAAGCAACAAAAAAAAAAAAAGGGACTGCACACAAATTCCAGAAGCACCTCCATCGCCTTAGTTTTTTTGTGTTCCGAATAATGTTTGTGAAGTTTTTTGAATTATTATTCGAGGATGTTTGAATTTAGACATGTGAATTGTTTTATTTAAATTGTTTTAGATTTGTGGATTGTTAAAAAAAAATTGGTGGATTTATGAATTTAAATTCGACGACGTTTTATTATGTTTTAAATGAGAAAAAAATTGACCCAAAAAAAGATAAAATATTGACAAAATTTGCCTCTGGAAAAATTACGACATATTTTGGCTTGTTGCCACCGCCAAAATCGGTCGAAAATTTCCAACCGACAAGATCTGTCGCAAAAATCCGACCGATTTTGGCGAAGGCAAAATTGGTCGGGATTTTTTCAACCTCCAAAATCGGTCGGGATTTTTCTCGGTCGGCAATTTGGGTCGCAATCCAAATTCCAAAGCGACTATTTGCGACTGACATTATCGGTCACAAAATCGATGGCAATTTATGTGGGAAAATGCTATTTTTCTTGTAGTGCAAATGTCTCAAGAACATCCAGAAGCTAGTTGGAAGAGTTCTTTCTCACGCTCAATTGATACACGCACCAAAGTTAGACATGGTCTATGTACCACCCTCAAACTTGGGTGACCATTTTAAGTTTTTGTTGGATGATGAATTTGGTTATGACTTAACATTCAAAATTAGTGAAAAAATATTCAGATCTCACAAGTTGGTGGTCCTTGTTCGTTTCCAAAGTTTAGTGAAATTGTTGAACAATTAAATAGAGATTAAGTTCTGTCATCAAAGTAACTATCTGTAGCCACATTAATCCCAGATCTCTGAAGCATACGCCCCCACACCCTAGTGCATCTAGTACATACTATAATGCCTTCCTGAAACTCGCACTATAATTCCAAACAAGCGGCGGCATATTAATCCTTTCAGCCATTAAAGAGTTTAGGACATACGCCCCCACACCCTACTGCATCATTCTTCTTATTGTCTTCAGGTTATGCCAATTTCTTATTATTCGTGATCCATTATTTTCATGTATGTTAGACATAAAGAGTAGAAATATGTCAATACACCTTCAAATTTTAAATTATTTTCAGAGAAAGAGAAATTATTGGAAGGAAAAACATGGGGCGTGCGTCGCCCTTTTGTTTAGTGTTGTTGACTTAAATTTTTTCTTTACGACCAAGGTTGTCCCTTTGGCTATGTAAGTTGGATCCTCGTCTAGTGCCCCGACTATAGAGGGCCCTCAAAAAATTAATTAATATTTTTATTTCGGAACATATGAAGTATTATGTAAAATAAGAGAGTTAAAGATGTAAGTTGAACCAAATAGAGTCAAATAAAGTTGTGGAAAATTTGGATAATTTACAAATGAGGTATTATCTTTATTTATATTAATCACCTCCTCAAATGGATGGTCGAGATTAGTTTTATACAATAGCTAAAAAAATTCTTCTAAAGACTTTTATTAGATAACTACATGATATTTGTATGGACTTGTATATCTAAAATCCCCTAATTTAGAATTTTGTAAATAAATGGGGAAATAGCTAAAACTACAAAAAAAAAATGTCTTAGAAATCTCTATGCATGACTGCAGCTAATTATTGGGCCAAACTTAATTGGTCCAGTATTGTTGGAGCAAATATTAGTCTTAATATGTCATGTGCTGTTTCAGATGGCTGTAACGTGACATTAATCTAACTTTTAACTATTAAATTTAAGTAAATTGAGTATTGTTTAGTTTAATTTGAGTTTCTATCTAAAGCATATTTGTCTACATATTATTACAACTACGAGGAGTAGGGTTATGCACGGTCTAGTACACCGATCAAACCATGCCAAATTAAAATGTTTGGATGGTACCGAATACTAAATCAGAATATTGATTCAGTACAAAGCTACAAGCCGAATTATTGAACCTTATTCCTTTTTGGTTTCGGTATTACGGATATATTTATACCTAACCGGTAATACCAAAATTATATATTTGATATTTTATTTTTATTTCTATTGAAGTCACTCACGATTCTTTTAACCATTAACAAAATGACTCCTACTTCAAATCAAATTCTATTTCTCCTCCTCACTAATAGTCTGGCCCCCGTTCTCTAATTTCTCACTTCGTTGAAATTCATATATTTATATGACGTTCATCTTATATAGCAAGGATTCATCGTGCCTAGTTAATTAGGAAATTTACATTTTTTTAATACTATTAATATACAGAAAATTAATAAAAACGACCCAGGACTTTACTTTTCGATTTGGTTTTTTTACCAAGCTATATCAAATCGTTTCGTAAAATACCGCATATAACTAAACTTTTTGGTTTAGCTTACAGTATAATTATGAAATTACTGAACCGGTCTAGATATACGAGACTAACATTGTTATGTTAAATTGGAGCTCCGTTGTGAGCTTGAGGTCATTGGTGCAATGCATATAAATTAGAAAATTGGAACAAAAGTGCTATTTTATAAAATGTGGAACTAAAAGTGTCGAGGGTACACCTTTTTTTTGGATTAAAAATACAATTTTCCCCTACAAGCTACAACAACTGAGAGTATGAGAGGACCATATTTCACTCCATTTACAGCCTCAGAGGCTATTTTGGTAACCTAACAATGTGGTGACACTATCAAATAGTAGTATATTTTAATTTTGGTTCATGCTTCAACATTAAGTGAAATAAGTTTTAGAAATTAGATCACCCACAAATTTTATACAATTAAGCAGAAAGAGTATGGATTCATGTAAATGAAAAAATTATCCTAGCAAGTGAGATAACCAAAAAAGGAAAGCCTTTAGCTTCAGTCTAAAGAACTGTTCCTTTCTCGTTTTTTGGTATACCTATCGATTTTTTTTATGGGATACATTGTCTTCTTCTTCCGATGACACGTTCAATCTTCATTAAATCGCTAAAAAAATGTCTACTACTGATAAGATTTTGATTTTAAGTGATAAATTGAAAGTTGTTTCTCTTTATACAATGATAATTTGAAATATATAATAATAAAAATTATAACGATCTAGTAACAATAAATACTATCACAATGATTTGATGACAATATATATTACTAAATATCAATATTGAAATTTTAATACAGATATCGTCACTAATATGTTTATGAATATCATTTTAATTAGTAACAAACTTTAAATAGTTGTCCCTTTATATATAAATAATGACTCTCACATTATCATTTAATATTTTATAATTAAAACCTATTTTCTTGTAGTGATTACTAGTGTAGTTGTTTCAAAAAGTTTAATTATTGAACTCATCAATATATATATATACTTATATACGAAATTTAGATATAGCCATATTCAATTTGTACATTTGTGCAATATAACTACTATATATTTAATGAGAAGTTTTAATCTAACCCGTGTTCGAAAGTTTCCAAGTCAATCACAAAAAAAATACCATGAACTTGCATAGTATATAATTTAGTGAGTACAATCAAACTGAGTTTAAAATAAAATATTCATAAAAGCTTGATTAATTAATCTTCCGTAACGTACTGAGTCATATTCATAAAAGCTTAATCAAAATAAAAAATCATTAGCAACACAAGACAGTAGCATACCTTGTGGAAGCTCAACACCT
Organism: Penstemon davidsonii; assembly: GCA_034814905.1. Lineage (NCBI taxonomy): Eukaryota > Viridiplantae > Streptophyta > Magnoliopsida > Lamiales > Plantaginaceae > Penstemon > Penstemon davidsonii. The sequence goes on along the minus strand of JAYDYQ010002533.1, from coordinate 28,197,766 downwards.
ACCAAGGCGGATATTTGCACATTGACAATGAGCTAGCTACATAGATATTTTCAATATAACATAATAATTTCTTGCAACGGGAAAAATACACCAAACCCCACTGTGTTATTTTTTCTTCTTCATAAAATCCCCTTGTGTTTTATAAAAAGTTGCACAAAATTCATTTTCGTCAAAAGTGACGAAGAGTGTATCTCACTTGCGGTTAATGAGGCTGAAATTCAGTTTTAATCAATTTAAATTAAAAGATTTTATAGGGAAAAATGCACCACACTCGCCTGTATTTTGAAAACCTGCTCAAAATCTCCTTGTGTTATTGTTTTTTTTTCTCCATAGAACCCTCTTGTGTTTTACAAACACTTGCAAGTAATCCCCTTAATATAGTTAATATAATGAGCAAAAGACAAAAACACCTCCTATGCTTTGTCTAACTCCCAAAAATCCCCCTGTGTTTGGTTTTAAATACCACACTCGACCCAAGTAGTATATACTTATAATTTTATTTTCGACTTTTGGTGGAATGACAAGATTACCTCTATGTGTTTTTTTTTTAAATTTATTTATTCTTTTTGAAAAATTAAGTATATACTACTTGGGTTGAGTGTGGTATTTAAAATCAAACACATGGGGTTTTTGGGGATTTAAAATGACACATGGGGGTTTTTTGGGAGTTATACAAAGCATAGGGGGTGTTTTTGTCTTTCGATGTCAGGGGTAAAATTGTCATATCAAAAATAAAATGTGAACAAATACTTGCAATTTTGGTGTTTGAAACACACTCTCTTTTTTGGGGGTGTAGTTGGCACTTATTTGAGATCACAGGGGATTTTTTGGGAGTTAAAATAATACAGGGGGATTTTTGAGTTAGACAAAGTATAGGGGGTGTTTTTGTCTTTTGCTCTTAATATAATAGATAGGTAAATAGATTAAACATGGAGGTAAAATAGTATTTAACATAAACAAACTAACGGTGTCCATTATTTAACCATTAAAGGGAGAGTGTACAATATTTGGTAAAATATAAGGGAGTTCTATGCAAAAAAAATAACACAAGGGAAATCTGTGCCGCAGATTCCAAAAACACAAGTGGATTTGATGCATTTTTTCCTTCATGCAACAATGGTGAAGCAAAGTCATTCTAAAAAACAGACACAACCATAATCGATCTCGATATGAAACTTTCTAATATACAAAACAATGTATAGGAGTTATTACAAAATTCTTGATATGAATTAAAATGAACTTTTCTTCCAAAAAAAAAAAAAAAGCCTATTCTTCTAGAAGGATAATTATCTAAGGCCCGCTCTTATTCTTCCCCCCTCTCTTTCTCTCTCCCTACATTTATATCCTTGATTTCTCCTCAATTTGTATAACTTATATAGAACAAACAAACAAAAACTAACCCCCATACTCCTTAATTCCCAACCTCCTAGATTTTCCTCTCAATATTTCTTTCCACTAATGGAAAATAATATCGATTCTCAAAATCATCAAGAAACAAAAGAACCAAAAGAAGAAGAAGAAGAAGAAGAAGAAGAAACTCTCTCCCTATGTGATTTCCCTTTAAATTCCGATGAACTCGAGAAAAAAGACTCTTCTTATTACAACCGAAGATCATCGTCCGAACCGTCTGATTTCTTCGAATTCTTTATTAGTGATTTCAACTTAGACGACAAATATATGTCTCATGCCGAAGACATAATCTACTGCGGCAAGCTCGTACCATACAAAAATCAATCAACGAGATATTGTGAGTCATTGCCTGACTTGAACCCGACCCGGTCCAACACTAGTTCAATGCTAACCCGAAGCAGCCGTTCTTTGGACAGCAACAAAAAGTCATGTCGGAAATCTCAAGTGTCGGAATTTCAACGTGTTTTTTCGAAGAAGAATTGTGAGCCGGGGTTTAAGGTATCTAAGCCTAGATGGTATGTTCTTATGTTTGGTTCAGTTAAGTTTCCCGCGGAAATGGATATCCGTGACATAAAAAACCGGCAGGTTCGCCGGAACATGTTCCTGGAAATGGACGGCGGCGGAGGGAGAGTTCCGGCGCGGCGGAGATGCAATTGGGGTCATGATTTGTTAAGGGTCTTGAGTTGCAAGAGTCATGCATGTGTGGCTGTCACGTCATGACGTCATCATCATCAATTAGTGGCATCATCACTTGAGATTAATTATGTATGAGTATATTTATTATATAATATATGGTGCACCAAGTTTTATCATTATTAAGGCTAAGTACGTTGCAATGAGAAAATCGAAAAAATTTGTATCACGTATTATTATTATTTAATATTAACAAATTAATCAATGATAATATAGCAAATTGAATAATGTACAGTATATTTTGTTTAATTGTGATCCCAAAATCAATCTGAGAATTAAAAATTACGGCCGAAAAATTAAATGAATCAAGTAGTATTGAAAAAAACATTGTTCAAATTTGAATGAATTTCTTCAATTAGTCTGTTTTGTTATATATGATTGTTACATCATCATGAGTTGACGTCGATCGAGTTCGCAGACACGAGATAGAAATGAAAATGAACCCAAGTTGAGTAGTGTTTCTCAAGTCGCCAAACTTAAAAAATTATCAAACAAAAAATGTTGTTCAGTATATTGAAATGAAACTAAGTTTTATTGTACAAACTTAAGTCGAATATCAAATATCAGTCTTCATCAATAATCATATTACTATGTTCAAGAGCAACAAAAGGTAAAATTATATATGTACTATGCTGCTACGTACCATATACTTTGTTAAGTTTTTTATTTATAGTTTGTATCTTACCTGAATTTTGTTGTTATGATGAACTTTTCTTTACGTAGAAGGGAAGATAGTGTGCAGTTTGTGCACATGCATGTTTGATGATGATGTTTTTTTATATAATTATTATAAAAAAAAATGAATTAAATTGAGTAAGAATTTTGTCCCTCCATACTGGAGTAGGGCCAGATAGAAAAATCAATGCAGATCACAAGGGTCACGATGATGACATATATATACATAAGACATTAGTGAAATTTATGACTTTAGTATTTTACCTTTTTTATATAATTTATTGATTTGAAATACATAGAAGAATTAGGTAAGTGATGCATGGTTTACATATAAATACTATTTATTGCATGCAGAGATTATTCTAGATTGAACTGACCAAATCAATTATTGTCTTCTTTTTTATTTCTCAAATGTTGATTAGCGCGCAATGTACGTAGGGGTCTCATGGTTCTCTCTCTTCTTCTTTTTTCTCCTTCTAGACTCGAAGAATTGTGTTATGAACTTATGGTTCTTTTTTTCTTTGGCAAAATAGCATTTTAAGTGCCTTAAAATTCATTGGTTCGCAGGATCATGACACGTAATGTTTCGACAAGCAAAATACGTCCGATAACTTTTCTATACCCACAAGTCTAGTCCACTTGACAATAATTTCAGTCCTCAATTCGCTGAAAATTGTCTAATTGATCAATAATTGTCAATTGGGCAATACATTTATCCATTTGATCAACTCTTAATTTTCTGTCAACAGTGTCAATGATAGGACAAGTTTTTTTTTTTTTTTTTCTAATAAATATTAATAAATCTAGAAAAAATATTTTGGTAATAGAAATAACACAATTTGTTTTTTGTCAATTACAAAATAATACAGGGTATTTCTTCATTTTGCTCTTAATGCACGTCTACCTGAAACAACATGCAAGTCAACATAAGCGGAGGAAGCAATTAAACAAGAAGTAAATGCTATTTGAAGAATTTATGGGTGTAGGGTGTAAAGAAGGAAAAGACTTAATCAATGGAATTTGTGACTTCCTTTTCTTGTGACAGAGAAATTCACGAGAGGCCCATGAGCCTTGATTTTTGTGGACCTGGATATTTTGAATTTGCATGTTTGTGTAAATTTTAGTCCAAGTCGAATTCAATTACACCTAATTTATTTATAAAACAAGTTAATACATTAGTGAATTTGATTTTTTTTTTCTTTTGAATTTACAAGGGTTTTCATTTCGAGGTGTGTCGTATATATAATATGAAAAATTCTTCCATTAAGGATTTGAACTTGGGTCACCACTTTGAATTAATTTGATTTAAATGTCATTAGTTATCATAAAACAAGTAAAACATAATTAGTACTAGTAACGTTAATATTAACGTATCCATTAAAACATAGTTAGTGACAATTTACCTTATGTGACATAGTATTCAATTTATCCCCTTTCATTTGAAAATGATCACTTTAACCCTTTAAAATTTATAAAGTTTTACATCGTCTCCCTGACATTTTTAAATTTAAAAAAAAAAAAAAAACCTACCTCTCTTATATACTATACTTTGACTCAGTCAACTTATAAATGTAACATTTTATCCACTTGATTTATGATAAATGCGGTATTTTGCCCCATTTGTTTTGATAAATTTGATATTTTACCCATGTGTTATGATAAATGGGTGTATAACTCCCCTGTATTGTGATAAATGTGACATTTTACCAGCAAAGAGTACTTTTGTCTTTTTAAACAATACTTTTTATGCTCACTTTCAAATTCAGTGAGTGTATTACACTCTCTATTGAAAGGAGGTAAATAGCTTCTTTAAAGATTTCTCAGGAGGATAAAATATTTTTTTTTAAATTACAAGGAAGTAAATTGACTGGTTAGATCCTCTATCTCACTTTATTGATAAGTGTTTAAATTCAAAATTTATATGGGTCCACACATACACTTGAATGGTAGATCCAACATATATGAGACACAATAATGTAACATCAAAATGAATAGATAATATTTTGTTGTAAGCTAAAAATTATGCATATCACATAAGAGTAAATTGACATTACCGTTAATACATATGCATACTAACTTACATGGTTATTATAAGTATGTAGGAATCGAATATGTATGTGTTGTACTCGTCATGATTATGTCATAATTAAAAGGATTGTGATTTTGTTCAAGTGGAGGCTAGAAACTTAGTTAAGTATTAGGATAGTCACATTTTCTTAAAATAAATAAATAAATAAATAAAATGTGACTATCCAAATACTAAGGGGTGCTGTTCTCAAAAAAAAAAAAAAAAAAGCTAAGGGGTGCGGGAAATCATACTAATTAGTGTGGAACACACTAATATATGTAGAGGTTGCATAACGTACACTGTATTAGTCTATTAAACAATAAGGGCATCTCCAATCCTAAGCCATCAAAGTGGGTAATCAAATACTCATTTGAGGACTGCTACAGTGTTATGGGGCCCCTGCAAATGTTTTATATTCCAATGCACAACCATCAAAATGAAACATCAATTTTAAAAACAATTAAAATTAAGTCAAATTGATAGTAAAACAAAATTAAACTCATTTCAAAATGCAATCAAATATAAAAACAAGACTAAAATATATATTACAAATATTATATCTTGCTAACTTTTTATATTATATCATGATAAGATTTTCCGATGCCACGTGTCGCTTTGAATTCAAATATCAAGGTATATGATCATATTTCTTATCCATATAATATATTTTATATTATATCAAGATAGTTAAGATTTTTCGATTTCATATTTGAATCTTTGTAACTTTTTTTTCTCTTTTCGTTTTAATTTTTTGTACTTTTATTTTAATTCAGATCTATATTTGCAAGTGTAATTTTTTTGTTGAAAGTGATGTTTAATTTATACAAAAAATTTACAACGGATTTTTTTCAAAAAAATTGTTACCGTTGTTGAGTATCTTTGGCTGTTGGAGTGTGAAAAGTTTCCTACCAAAATTTGGGGTCAAGAAGAATTGGCCCTATCTTTGATGGCAAGAGGTTGTTGACATCAATTTGATGGTTGAAATAGGGTCTCCATTGGAGCTCACATTTTCTGATTTCAGTCCCCAAATTGAAAGTTGATGGGTTTGATGACCCATATAGGGTCTCCATTGGAGATGCCATAAGGGACAATAGGCACCATTATGATTTATTATGATTCCGATTAACATAAAAATGTACATGGTTTAGAAACTTAAAAGATTAAATTCTAATTTTAGCAAATTGTGCGAGATTAGTTTAACCAAAACGATTTATATTCAAATAATTACGATCACTGTATTATTTGTCTGACACATGCACTTGCGTTAATTGTCTTTAGCATAGTTATGGAGACAACACTGACTCGTGTGTACATTAATGAGAATCCTAGTAATATTCATTGTGATGCATTTATTAATCGGTGTATGCATTATATTTTGGAGAATATCCATCGATACTCGAGGGATGTAATAATGCAAATAAAATTTATGATTCAGAGGAATCGAAATTCACAAGTGGATATGTATTCATTTTGGAAGGCACCACCATTTTTTTTTTTTTTTTTTTTTGAGATGGTGAATACATTGTTACATTAAACACTATATCAAATCGAAACTATTACAATGATATCAAAGTAAACCAACTAATAGTATGAAACTAGAGAAAATACCCACATTCGTGGGAGTTGAACCCATGACCTCCTAGTCATGGAGCCTCATCCTTAACCACTTTGCTAAGGCCTCATCAGCGGAAGGCACCACCATTTCTTGATAATCTTACAAATAGATGTGTATAAGTTGATTCACTGTGAAATTAGAGTTAAGCATTGTATAAAGCTAGTTAAGAATGGGCTTCACAACTTCTTGGAAGATACTCTAATATGACTGATAAATGAGTTCACCATATATATATTATATATATATAATGTGGTAATCAAGCGGGAATACTAAAAGCTCATAAAACTTTAAGTATAATGGTAAGTTGCGACATATTTGTCATCAACATAATACCATGAAACATCTGCTCTCAAATGGAACAGACTTTGTGAAGTCAAAAGATAACTCTGAATTCGAATACTTAAAGTTTATCTTGAGGGTCATCTAGAGAGTAGTATGTGCATCGAGGGCAATGGACTTAATGCCTAAATTTGACTGAGTTATCTCATAACTTTGGCGACCAGACATCCCATGGGTCAAGTTCAATAAAATTTATAACAAATGGAACTCAAACAAGCTTTCACCAAACAAACTCAATTAATTTGATTTACATCAAATGAATCCAATAGTTGGCATTAGAGCTGAAAATCAAATCAATCTACTCGATATCTGATTTGAGTTTGTTCGATAAAATCTCGTTTGAATTTGGTTCGTCATTCAAATTAAACAATCTTGTGAAGAACATTTTTCGTGTGATATTTTTTAAAGCTCGGTTAGATAAATTAAAAATTAGCAAAACTCATTTTAAAATATTAAGCTACTCAATAGTACACTAAATTTATTTAACAATTAAATCATGCTAAATACAAATTTAAAATTTAAAATCAAACTTAAGCAATGGATCGATCGACACAACTTTACTTGTTTACAAACCTAGTTGACATATTTTGTTTCACAAGTCAATAGTTGAATTGTAAGTTGTAACTTCGAGTAACTGTTAACACCTAAAGGGCAAAAGAGTAACTTTCGAGTGATGGACCAGAAACACGTTTATTTAAAAATTCAATCTGGAGAATGCAGATGCAAAGTGCACGAAAGACATCATTGACAATTTGATACTCTCTTCATTGGGAAAGAAATAGTTAAATTGTTTTATATTTTTTACATGCATTTGCATGTGCTTATTATTTGTGTATGAGTAGAGGATTAAATACATACATAGAAATTTTCATCTCCGGAAACCCCTAAGATTAGTAAAAGTTCATCGTTATTTCCGTCCCCTATTTACTTATATATTTTTCAATTGAAATTCATAATAATTTCTTCTTTCAAGAAATTAACCCAATATTCATATCTTTCAGCTCTATTTTTGTATAATAAAGTTTAAATATCCCAATTTTATCACTCAATTGATATATCGATTGAAAAGAATTAAATGGCGAATGCATCTGGGCTGTTTAATCCAACAGTTCCCAGTGTGAAGAGGGGGTTTTCTCCATCTATAGCTATTTATCGATCTGGGTTTTTGTTCAGTGAGGTTGGGTCCAGGAGAATAGTGTGTTCCAGCACTACTCAGGATGCAGAGAAGCTTTCCCCTTCTGAATCAAGAGTGTCCAGGTGATTAATTCTTTGATAAAGTTTTAATCTTTACATATTTCTTCATTTAATTTTTGTGGGTTTTATTTTCCAATTGCTAATATGTGTTTGTAATAGCTTCTTTGAGATAATTGAAAATCGTGATTGCTGGATTACTGGGTTTTTTGTGATAATATAGTGCCTTTCTGGTTTATTAATATTTATTTATGTAAATTTTGGAAGTTAATCAGTGATGCATTAATTATTTTTTGGGTTACTTCACCATGGATAATTTTAGGCGGAATTCTTGTATTTATTCTAATATTAAAATTAAGGTTTGGTTGTTCAATTTTTGCTGTTTTCTTGCATTTAAGCTATTTTGTATTTGAGTATTTGAACGGTTCATTGACATTCATCAAACCGATTTGCTCTTTGAACACAACAAGGGATTTTATAAAAGTAGACAAAAGTCTATTCTTTGTCCTAAAATGATTGGGTGGTATATGAAATGATTTATCAGCAGTTCATCTTATTTTTGTACAGTCTTTAAAAAAAAGACAACTTTTATTGCAAAGATTGCCTATTCTATTTCTTTTGTCTTTGTTCGTTTTCTCAGAACTCCACTCGATGTACTCAATCTGTTCAAAGATCTACTTACTAAACGAAAAGGCAAATTATGTCGATCTTGTAATACGAGATCATGTAGATGAACTCCAAAATCTTTAAGTCTGTAATTTTCAAGTGATTTTTCATTTTAAGCTTCATGCTATCTTCCCTCCATCTCCTGCTTCATATGACAAATTTACATTTATTGATGAAAGGGAAATGTATGTGGAGGATGATTAGAGAATTACTCTAACATTGTTGCTCTTGGCTGGCTTTATGAAATTTTTGACATTTATTTCTTTTAGAGCATACTGAATTCAAAACTCCCTCAAGGGAAAAAAAATAATAAAATAAAAATTAAATAGAAAACGAGATTTAATGAGAACACAAAATAGAATTGTTCTGCGGGGCATCTAACTTAGTAATTTCATTTATTTCAGATTGTTATTTAAACTAAAAGTCTGGTACTCTCGTTTGTTGTCTTCCAGGGTTTTTTCTGTCTTATTAGTATGTTCAGCTATACTTGTTTTGCTGGCTGGTTAGCAAATTCATGCACCACTAGCTTATAGTTTCAGTTCACAGGTCAATTTGAATGTGATCAACTAATAATTCAGTTAAGTATTTTTGAAATGCATCCGCTTATAGCTGTAGACTAAAGCTAATTGTCACGCCTAAACCTTTGCAACTATCATGCTATTTGCTTATCTGAATTATATAAACATGGTTGCCATATCATGCAACTTTATCTAATTGGTCATCTTTCTCATTATTATAAATCGGACTGATGGTCTCATACTATTACTTTGTGTGCACCCTTCCTCCGAGTACACGGATTTTTTTTTTTAATTTGTTCTTCTGAATTGTGTAGGCTTGTCAGCAGAGGGTGCAAGTTAGTCGGATGTGGCTCTGCCGTACCAAGTCTTCATATATCAAATGATGATCTTTCAAAAATTGTTGACACTAATGATGAATGGATATCCGTTCGAACTGGAATTCGAAATCGAAGAATCCTCTCTCGTGAGTTGTTCCTTGCAGTTTATGGGCCCCTAGCAAAATAAATTTGAACACGTGTCATTTGCAGAAGTATTAGTGTTCTTATTTGTGTTTCCGTGTGCATTTCAATTCTTATGTTAAAATTTCGAAGTGACAATCAAGCATGCTAGGAGATTTTTGAATGCTTAACTTTATAGTAGGATTCTGCCTGCTTACTTGCAGCAGGTCGATGTAAGTTTCTAGATTAGCACTTATAAAATGCATAATGTTTTGGCTCAAAGTTAGGTACTTCAAAGTTGGTAAATATTCTGAGCTAAATGCAAAAACACAACTTATGCTTTTCCTAACTATAAAAAAACCCGTGTTATTTTTATTAGCAAAAACCCCCCTGTGTTCTTTTTTTATTAGCAAAAAAAAACCATCTGAAATTCCTTCATAAATCATAGGGAGGATTTTGTGAATTTAAGTGAACAGGGGGGTTATTGCCATTTTTCAAAGTTAACAAGGGGGTCATTGATAGTTTTTTAAGTTAAAAGGGGTGTTTTGCATCCTTTGATGGGGGTATAATTGTCATTTTGGCTTGGGAGGGGTTTGTTTGCTAATAAAAAATAAGCACAGTGGGGTTTTTGCTAATAAATATAACAGGGGAGGGGGTTGATAGTTAGGCAAATCATCAGGGGTGTTTTTGCATTTAAATCGTATTCTAAGTGTAGAATGGAGAATCTGCATTTCAATTTATGCAAAAACATGTAACAAGCATCTCACATATCATTGAATCCCCAAATTGTACTACTAATTGAAACTAGATCCAGTCTTGGATATTAACAGAAGTATAAAAAGAAAGTTACAGAGTTTGGAATTTTATCCAATCTTCATTTTTAAATATCAAACTTGGCTTTAATTCAGTGTTATGCTACTGCAGGGAATGAAAGTTTGACATCTCTCGGCACAGAGGCAGCAAAGAAAGCTCTCGAGATGGCAAAGGTTGATCCTGATGACGTGGACCTTGTCTTGTTGTGTACCTCAACTCCCGATGATTTATTTGGCGGTGCTCCTCAGGTACTCACACACACACACAAGTATATATACTCTTTGCAACAATATTCTTATGTAAGTTGAACCTTTTCTGTGTTTTTGAAGGGTTAAGTAAAGTGAGTTAATTATGGGTAATTATTTTCTTTCCAGATTCAAAAAGCACTTGGCTGCAAAAGCAATCCATTAGCTTATGACATTACGGCTGCCTGTAGTGGTTTTGTATTGGGCTTAGTTTCAGCTGCTTGCCACATTAGAGGTAAAAACTCCATACAGGGGGTTTTTTGTAAACATTATTGTAATTACATAAAACCCCCTGTGGTTCCATTACAAGGACACCCCCTACAGGGGATTTCTTGTAAACATTTTCAGAAGTTGTAGGGGTGTCCTTGTTGAATCTGTAAGGCGTGTTTTTGGTACATAGTCTAAACCAGAGGGGGTCTCCTTGTAATTCCTGAAACGTCAGGGGGGTCCTTGTAAGACGACTAAACCTCAGGGGGGTCCGGTCGTAAATCACCCTTCAAAATTAGCTCGATTATCATAATTTATGTTGTATATGTTATAGGGGGTGGATTCCAAAATGTTCTTGTGATTGGGGCCGATGCTCTATCTCGTTATGTTGATTGGACAGACAGAGGGTCCTGTATACTCTTCGGTGATGCTGCTGGAGCTGTGTTAGTACAGGTACTGCATCTCACCCTTTTTTGCATATCCTTAATTAGGACTGTGAATTGAGTCAGGCTCACTCGAGGCCTGATGGCTCGGTCAGATTATTTTGAGCCGAGCCTAACTAAATGGGGGCCGAGTTTGAGCCCGTACTAGGCCCAATCACTTATGAGCACAATGTGAGCTCCACGAGACTCAACCCGCATAAAGCTCGACTCATTAAAGTGCTTAAATAATTAATATGTTATACTATTATATGACATAAATGTTTATTTGAAGCTCATTGTGGTGGTGAAGGAAGATCTTTTTAGTTTTTATAAATGTAATCATTATGTACAAGTATTTTAGATCAGTAAGTGCTATTATAGCATTTATTTGCTGACTTCTAATTTAGAACATTGCTCTTTTTTTTTTGGGTGATAAATTTGAAACGTTGTTCAATTCTATGTTGTTGACTATTAGTATGGAAGTTATATATTCTTGTGTATTATGTATTAGTAATTGAGTGTTTCCTTCATTTGCGTTTTGGTAATGCTTAATTATTATTTTTTTTGAGAAAATATGTTAGCTAGCTCGATATAAGCCGCAAAAACTCGAATAACTATGTGAGTCGAATTTGAGCCGAATGAAACAAAATCAATTGTGAGTTGAGCTTGTGGTTATCAAGTCCAATCTTTGATAGTATTATTTATGAATATCTCTTGTTGCATCTATTCTACCACAATCTCATTAATGCATGTTAATATTATAATCTTTGTTGCAGGCTTGTGATATTGAAGAGGATGGTTTATTTTCTTTTGACTTACATAGTGACGGTGAAGGGCAAAGGTACTTAAACCGACCTATCATGTATTTCTCCAAACAAAAACAACCTTGATACTCATCTTTTTCGACAGACACTTAAAAGCGAATTTGAAAGAAAGCAAAAAGGATCATGAGCTAGATACAAATGGTTCACTCCACGGACTTTTACCAAAAGGGTCCTCATATTCTTGCATAGAGATGAACGGTAAAGAGGTCTTCCGTTTTGCCGTACGTATGGTTCCACAATCAATTGAATTGGCTCTAAAGAAAGCAGGTCTCACTGGGTCTAATATAGACTGGTTGCTTCTTCATCAGGTATGATTTATGATCTATATATAACATTTGTGTTTCGAGCATTTACGAAGGAATTAAGTTTGCTTATTTAGCATTTTGCAAATGATTAATGGAAGCCGACTGCCTATTGATAAAATGGTTCAAAATTTCTGGACAATAAAGGCTTCTTTTGGATGTATTTTTGTCCGGATTTTGGGTCATCTCATCACGTCTAGCTGGTCTTAATGCTCGAAATCATTTACCAGACACAATTATGTTTTGAAAAAAAAGCTATCCCTACCGCCACAATATAATACCATTTCAAGAACTCTTCACGTAAACATAATTACCCCCTTTACGGCGTTAATTTCTGACGGCGCATGCCGACATCATAAAAAACTTTGGATGTGATCAAACGGGTGAAATTGGTGAATATAAGGGTAAAGAAATGGGTGAAATCATGCCACCCTTGAGGTTTGTGGTTTCTTAGATAGTACACGGGGTTGTGAGACTATTTAGCACCTTCTTGAATTTTAGTGAGTAAAACACTAAAGAAAATGTTTTCTTGCATCGATATCATAGAACATTGAGTTTTTTTTTTTTTTGTTCTTTTATATTTTCTCATCATTTTACTCACTAAAATTCAAGAACCAAACATAGCCCAAAGGAATCTTAAAAACACCCATCCAAAATCTGAAACAACGAAACCAAACCAAAATGGATCCAATCTTGCCCAAATTCCTCCTCTAACTTGACTAGATCACAGGGTTCAATGCTATTCTGTGCCTTTTTTTTTCCCCCGAATTATCGCGTTTAAATCCTCCATATATTTAAGTGATTTGTAAATGCAGGCAAACCAAAGAATAATTGATGCGGTAGCAACTAGACTAGAGGTACCATCAGAAAGGGTCATATCGAATTTGGCAAACTATGGTAACACTAGTGCTGCATCGATTCCATTGGCATTGGATGAAGCTGTAAGAAGTGGGAAGGTCCAAACCGGTCATACTATAGCCGCTGCTGGTTTCGGGGCAGGCCTTACCTGGGGCTCGGCAATCATTAGATGGGGATGAGAAATTAGTTTAATGTAATAGCATCCAATTTTGTGAGTTATACCGAGGTGCAATTGAAATGATCTGCTTCAGTAGTCTTTGTTAATTTTAAAAAACATTAACTAATACTAATATTTATTCTTTTTGTGAGTTATAGAGGATTTCTGTTTTGTTCTAAATTTGTGCCAGAATTTTTTGATTTTTTTGGAGTACTATTTTGTGGATACACATTCTACTACTGATTATTGCTGTGATATTAAGGGTAAGTACTTCACTGGGGTACCAAATCCAGTTCCCCAAACAAGGGGAATCAAAATTTTGATTGTATTTTGAAAAATTAAATTTGATTGTATTTTGAAATACTTTAGAGTTGTACGTGAATCACACGTGGACAAGACAAGGGAAATACTTAATTTTCTAAATGTTTATTTAACTTTATTTTAATATTCAAGTAAGATTTAATTTTAATTTTGAATTTAGATATGGTTTATATTAATTTAAAAAGTAATCCCCTATTGATGTTCATTATTGAAGTAATTTTTTAACTAAGGGTATTATCAAGCAAACCCTTGGGAAACAAAAAAAAAAATGTAACAGGTATCAAATGAGTGTTTTGATAAAAAAAAATGTAACAGGTATTAAATGAGTGTTTTGATGCCTCACTTTGATACATGTTGTTGGAGTTTGCTTTATGTATATTGACGAATTAATATAGTCGGTCAATCGTAGCTTTTTGTACATCCGGTTAGGGATGTTTATGGGTTGAATTTGAATCGAATTAGTTTAGCTATATATTCAATCGGGTCAGATTCATATCTTTTCAAATTTTAGAATCTCAGCGTTCACAAGATCTTGCTCAAATTTGACTATGTTTCATTAACGAAATTAAATAAATATTATGTCATTATTAATCACTAAATGAGTGAAGGACCTTCAGTTATTAAGTATATATAATTAACAATGCTAATAAGAAAACCAGACTGATTAATAATTTAAGCTAAACTCTAGCTAGATTAAGAAGGACCACAACTTTAAATTCATTAACTATTAATTAAGTACGCCCATGCAATTAGTCCATCATTACTCAACAAAAAGTGATACGCCTTAATTTTACTAACATTCATCAAATTTTTAAGACTTAGAAGAGAAACATAAATCGGTTGTGAATTAAAAAGCATGCAACATTATTTGGCGAAGGAGGTCGTAACCTAGTGGTAATCGGTAAGCACTAGAAAGTTAAGGCCCAAGGATCAAGAAATTATGGGTTCAATTCTCATTAATATAGGTTTTTCTCTAATTTTATATTAGTGTTTAGTGTTTGTTGCCGTTTCATTATTTGTAATGCTTTGTATTTGGACAGTTATTAAAATGATTTCTTAATTCAGATGTAATGATTGATGATAAATGTATTTAAAAAAATAATATTATCAATTAATTAAATCAATATTAAATCTTTGGAATTAGTTGATAATTAGTGAATACTAATTGATCGTCTAAATTTTAAAATAATGTCGACCACATTAATTGGCATTTTAATTTAGCACAAAAAGAAGAAGAAAGAAAAAAGGAACATCAGTTTCTCATTTTGTCAATGATCCATTTAATTATGTAACCAAAACCAAACCACATTAATATATTTCCAGAAAAATTGTCGGCCTACGAATGTGGTTTCGATCCTTTTGGGGTCCATATATAATTTCTATTCAAGCAGTTTATGTTTCAAAAATAGAACATTAATATATTGATGATAAACTTAATTTATACGCAACCAAGATTTTATTTTAGGCAATAAATTAAAACGTCAGGTAAAACTTGCATTATTATTATTCAAAAATGTGAAACTACAAGTAATACTCCGCAAAAATGCATACGATTCATTGGTAATTAATTTAGAAAATTCATAAACACGTACGCAGCCGTTTCGACAGTAAATTCATTGACAATTAAAATAATTAATTTACGTTTTTCCGATCATCTCAATACTTAATTATTTCATAACCTTAATTCAACTCTTTCTTCTTCCTTGATTTTGCTTTTGCTGGCAATATTCTTATTCTCTTAGCAACTCTAACAAAATCCCTGCATAATTTCAAGAAAAATTTAATATATGCAGAAAATCATTAGTATAATTTAATAATTAACTATATAGCATTCTGCAAAAAATTCAGAAACCCTTTACAAACATCTTGAAAGTCTATATTAATATACTTTATTATACTGCATAATAAGTACTTAGATAGGCTAAGTACTAATAGCAACATATCTTCCTGTAATATTAGAAATATGCAATTTAACTCCCTGTATAATATATTTTAGCTAAAACACCTTCATCTGAACATTTTTTTTTCATGTGAAGATTAAAATGTCCCTATATAATAATTAATTAAATATATATATATCACCAAACTACCCATATGTTATCTTATTACTCAAGGAAGTAATGAATCTGCATTTGTTTTTACATGAAGATAAATTTTTCATTAGGCATATATCTCAGGAGAATAAATTGCTACAAAGTATGATACGTACATAGTCGGGGTCAACATTATATCTTCAACATAAAAAATGAATCTCAATTGCAGTACTTTTACGCGTGTGAATAACACCACTTGCACTAAAGAGACATATTACCCGATTTTCTATTTCACGAGACTTTTTTCGACATGGAGGCAAATTGCTTAAAGCCCCTAATTATGGGTGATACTTGCCTAGAACAAGTCTTTCATAGACCATGAACAAAATTAATGCATCCACCAAACATATTTGTAAAATTTTATGTATGATCTTTGAAAAACCGGGTCTAGACAAGAATTTTCCCCTAATTAAGTAACGATGTAATTAATTAATTAATCGAATGCCCTAGATAAATAAATAAATAAAATTCAATGTGTGGGGTGGCTTACTTCCAATTGAGATCACCAACTAAAAGAAGATCATTTTCCATGTCTTCATAAGCAATGAGATGTCCCGGGACAGCATTTGAAAGATCAAGAAAAGTACTATTACTATTATCATTAGGGTAATTATGATCAAAAGCAATAATATCCACAAACATTTGCCTTAGGGCTATAGCCAAGCTTTGGTAGCTTCCATGTTGATGTAGGCTGATGCGTTGGCATATTGATCGGCCCTCCAACACCACCGTCACTGGCGGCACCACCGAGGAAACGAGGTCGTCATCAAAGCCACCGCCCGGAAGTAATAGGTTTTTAGTGTTTGTATTAATTGGAGGTTTTTTGTTATAAATATTGTGTAAGTTTGATGAGGTTGATGCGGACCTTCTTTCTTGACATCTCCTTTTTAATGATTCTTGCATTTGAGAATCAAAGCTACTCATTTTTGTTTATGTTATAAATTAATATAGGAAAAAAATATAGTATAAGTATATAATTAATCTTGAATTCAACTCTTACATACAATTTCAAGTGTATTGTGTATGTGTGTGTGTTATATAGGGAAATGGAGAGCACAAATGTCGGGCGACGGTCAGGATGGTGTCCAAAACCGCCCTAAAACTCGAGCTATCTTTTTCAAACATCAAAGTTAGCATTAATTGTTCACTAACAACTGTCATCACCTTGCCTTTTCAATTTATATATTTTTTGTTAATCAAAATTGAATGAATTTTTTCACTATATTTTGTTGTTACAATCTAATAAAGTATATATTATAAATATAGTAAGACCGAAGGTCTATCATTGTGTTAAAAATTATAGACTTGTAGCTAATATTAACAGTTCAAATTCAAATCTTTAAACTACACAACAGTTCATGTACGTATCTTACGACTATTTGTACGTGCAGGCTTGGACATTGGGCTTCGTACCACTCGTTCAGTTGTTATCATACTCAAGCGAACAATCCCCTCCCAGAAATCGCCCATTTGGAATTTTGCATTTGTGATCTTGACTTTGATAACAATTGTAGGATCGAGTGTGCACCACAGTGCTTAAAGTTATAGTTAATAGCAATGATGCAAGTAAAATATTTAAACTACATAGCAACTCAGTGCCATGTTTCAAATGTGTGGGCCCACACACCGAGCCACTGACCACGAGAAAATTGTAGCGATACTAAGGCTAACATATATATTGAGTCTTAATTTGAAACATACGTTTTTCTCAAAAAAAAAAATTTGAAACATACATGAACAATTTATATGTGATTACGCCAGTTTTAGTTAGTACCAAAAGTTCCATGTTCGGGGTGTTCGATGTTCGATGATATTATTATTATTATTATTATTTTTAATTTTATTTCCTTTTTGTAGTAGAAATGTTCAAGGTTAATATGATAATATCAACTTGTAGCTTCTTTATGTTAAGTAATATGTGTGGAGTTGCATGATCTAGGGTGGGTTAGAAACTATGTATAGTTGTAGGACAGAAAAATGGAAGAATGGTATATATGTTTGCTTGTGACTGCAAAAGGGGGATTACCTATTCTTTTAATTGCCATAATAATTTCTGTCCTTTCTCTTCAATTTCTAAATGTTTAATTAATAGTATTGAGTACTAGTACATATATTAGTGTGATGTGTATGACTTTTTTTAATGTGTTTTTCATTGGGATTGTAAAATAATGCGTAAAGAAAAAGGAAGCTGAAACTTAAACAAAAGGGCAGTTCTCCATAAATCTATGTGCCAAGAAATTGCACAAAACAGAAGCATATTTATACTTTAATTTTACAATAAAAAAAATAAGTAAAATGAATTAAAAATGGTCTTGTAAATTGTAATTTGCATGGGCTAAGGTGACGCCCGCGCTGCATTAGGCGAAGGGCTCGCTACTTTGACCCCAAGGCGGTCGGGCCTTAGATGGGCACTCTACTCAATAACTATTTTGTTTTCTCAAATTCTTTTAAATCTCTTTTTTATGAATCCATATATTTATTTAAACCTTAAACACTTGTAAAGTTGAAATATAATAATAATAATATGAAGAAGTATTCAAAATATCTTGGGAATCGACTTATTGAAAGAAAAGTACATTAATTAAACTTGATGAGTACGAGATAAGTACATTTATTTTTACATATATTAAATATAAAGAAAATGAAAAAATATAAAGAATATTGTAATAGGAGGATATAATAAGTATATTTATTTCAATGAACCAATCCAAAATTGGGTCTGTATATTTTTTTATACAAATATTGGGCCAAGTCAGTTAGATGCAGGGCTTGGAATTTAATGGGCTTAATGACATGGTTAAATTACAAAGTCCAGCAAAATGGCAACTTAAGCCCAATTTGATTACTTCCAAAGATGTTAGGGACTGAAATAAAAAATTAAGAACCGAAAAGGGTCGTAAATGGGTAGATTCACGTTTATTTATTTTAGTCAGACTAAAGTCTTGTCAGGTACATCGGATACTCTGATTTAGTAATTTAAAAATCAGATCCGAAGAAATTTCTATCATATTATGATATGAACATTCACACCGCAAATTACAATGATTAAATAAATCATAAAATAGTATATAACTATCAATTATTAGTATTAAAATAGACAAATACTTAAATACTCATTGGGCTCCAACACCGAAAGTAGCAATCTTCTATTGCATTTGGGTATTGCAATTCCTAATAATTTACCTTTTACGTTTCCTAAGAAACAAGAAATTAGGCATCAATCTAACTCAATCAAATTATTAGGCAAACCAAACAGCACCTAAATAATAAATTGTTCATCGTGTTGAATGATACAAATATCTCCATCTGTAATATTAAAAGATCAAAATAATTTAAAATTTTACACATTTGTCAGATAAATGCATTTTTTTGGTTAGGTGAAACAATCTTGAAAATAATTTGATAATATTAAGAAAAATTCGACCATATAATATTTGATTGACGCTTATATGAGCCGTGCGACAAAGGGCTCTTTGTTTAGTTGTGCATGCAGTGCATAAGTGGTTAAAATATTAGCTAAAGTTTAAGAAACACTAGAGGGAAGAATAGCAACCACAAATTCAAATGGAACCAAATCATAAATATACCCCACATTCAACTCTTAGTGAAAATAATTCTTCCCAAATTTGTATTTTCCCACCATCTTTGTCAGAAAACAATCCATTTTGAAAAAGAATAGCGATTGATGGATCAAATTGCTTTTTCGATTGTGATTCCTTATTTGTATAATACGTATATTGATATGACATCTAAATATTGGACATGTATTGTTGAATTTTTCTTAAGAGTGAAAAACACTTACTAAAAATTCAAATAAACAACATTTCATGTAAGAACTCAGACAAATATTTTTTTTAAAATGCATGAAAATCGAGAATATTTCAAATAAAAATTCCAAATCTCTTAGAACACTCCAAAAACTCTAAAAAATTACTCTATCTTCTCACTTTCGATTGAAACGTATCCAAATTTTAATCCATGTCTGAAACAACAAAATATTAATACCAAAATTACTAATGAAGGCACATCATGGAGAGGAGACTATGAATCCTCAAATGAGAAAACAAACACCATAGAAAAGGAAGACAAATAAAATTATCAATGGTTCAAAAATCAATATATGTAGTCACAACCATTCATTACATAGTAACTATACCTAACATCGTCTCATCGATTATTTTATTTGTTTTCTTATCTCATACATATGTACGTATTTTAAATTTCAAGATCCAAAAATTCCCTTAATAAAACTAGTTCCAAAGAATCATGAAAGAACCAACTAACTCAAGCTCAAAGGAAGGCAGGGGGAGTCTTTACACATTGCCCCACTTGACATAATCATAAATTTCGTCAATATATTGAGTCGCATATCTCCATTACTTAATTTACTCGACCCTTTGTTTCTCGACTGGATAAACTATTACCATACATCGCGCAAGTACCTTCCAGTCATCTGCAGATTCTTCACAAACCCCTCGGCTTTGGTGCTGTCCATAGATCCCTGAAAGAAACAAGGAGTCATTACCATGAACATAGTAAATTTTTAACTTTTTTACTCTCGTTCATCTATCTAATTTTACTACGAACCTGTTCTTGTACAATTGTGTGGAGAGTTCGGTGTACGTCACGAGCCATTCCTTTGGCATCACCACATACGTAAACATAGCCTCCCTCAGAGATCATATTCCATACATCTGAAGCCTGTATTATTTTAATTTCCAATTAGACAAAATGGTATATTTGCCAATTAAAACAAACCAATAATGTGTTTTACAAGTAACTCCTATGAACATAAGGGTGCATTTGCTAATTAATGTTGTGTATTTGTCAATAAAAACGAACATGGGATGAAGGGTATATAGGTCATCAATCGCTCGTGTGAAACATTAACCGCGGAAATGGGTCTTTTTGCTACATTTTTATAAATACAATGAGGTGTCTGTTATTTAATACAATAGGGGTGCATTTGCTCATTAGAACGAACAAAAGGGTGTATTTTGCAAATAACTCCATTAAAAATTAAACGATTTTTTTCAGTTTTTAAAATTCAAACACGTGAAATTGGAGGTGTACCTTCTGAGACATCTTGTGCTGCACGTATTCCTTAGTGGATCCCTCGCGCGAGAAAGCAAGAACAAGTTCGGAAATAACTCCAGCTTTGACAAAGTTGTTCAATTCATCTTCATAAATAAAGTCCTAAACAATGCAGAAAGTTAACTACGGAAAATTTCTATAGTTGACACATAATATCAAAGGGTTGGTAAAGTACTGACCATTTGACGATTTCTGCATCCGAAAAATAACACGGCAGGACCAAGTTCTGCTCCAGATTCCTTCAAAGCTAATCTTTCCTGAAATATAAATCAAAAAAGTTATTGCACCACTCTTTAAGAAATCAGAAAAAGTAACTAGTGTATAAAGAACTAAAGAGCGAAATGCAAAAATACCCCTCTGCTTTGCCTAATTGGAAAAAAAAGTTGTATTATTTTTATTAGCAAAAAATCCTGTGTTCTTCTTTTATCAGCAAAGAAACCCATTTAAAATTCCTTCACAAATCAATAGGGAGGTCATTGCCAATTTTTTAAGTGAACATGGGGTTTACTAGGGGGATTATTGTCAATTTTTTAGGTAAATAGGGGCGTTTTTATTATTTTTTTGGTTGGGGGGTAATTGTCATTTTAATGCAAAATATGTAACTTCAGCTTCGGAGGGGTTTTTTTGCTAATAAAAATAGCACAGGGAAGGTTTTTGGAAATTAAAATAGCACGGGGTTTTTTTGGTAATTAGGCAAAGCATAGGGGGTATTTTTGCATTTCACTCAAAAATGAAATGCTTTCACAACTAACCTGAAGGAAACCCCTAAACGGAGCCAAGCCAGTACCAGGGCCGATCATTACTATCGGTACTTTAGGATCAGCCGGGAGTCTGAAGTTAGAGGTCCTAACAAAAATCGGAGCCGAACTGCAGTCGAGGCTTTCCTCAGAAGGCACAGCATTCTGAAATATAGGCACACAAAAAGAGATAAAAATTAATTATTTAAAATCCCATCCAATCAAGATACAATTTTGACCAAGAAATTCAACATGAAAATGAAAATAATACCTTCATCCAAGTTGAGCAAACACCCTTGTGAATTCTTCCTGTTGGTGTTTTCTCATAAACTAATGCACATGTCACATGGATTCTATTCTGTGCGATCCTGAAAGATTAAAGAGAAACAATGAGTAGTGTATCCTCAAGGCAAGGTGAGTCGAACAATTTCACGATGAAAGATCAATACTCACTTTGGGGAGGATGAGATTGAATAAAATCTTGGTTGTAATCGAGGAGCAACTGCTGCAAAGAAAACTCCGAGTGGAGGCTTGGCTGATGGGAATTCAGCCATGATCTCAAGTATGCTTCTCTGATTCGTAACCACATAATCTGAGTAGTCCTCCTGAAAATACAAAAATACATATCCTTAAGAGAAAGGGTAATCATGTAAGTTAATGTTTAAATACAAATATGGACATTTCCAAACCTTTCCAGCTGGTGACGCAAGATGTTTGAGCCGTTCAGCTTCACTTGAGTCAGAAGCATAAGCTGCTAATGCCATTAAAGCAGACTGAAAAAAAACAAATAAAATGCATTCATGCCTACGTCGTAAAAATTTACCCCCGATATGCATACTCTTCAATTTACCACCCTGTAATTTGAAAAAGGGCACTTTACCCCAGTGAAAATTTTGAAGGAACAAGTTACCTCCTTCCAACAGAGAGTTTAACACACTCGCCCAAAATTGAGAGTGGTCATGAAAAGTGTCGCATAAAAAGATAAAAGTACCCTTCAGGGAGTAAATTGTCACATTTATCATAACACGGGAGGGTAAAGTGCCACATTTATAACAACAGGCGGATAAAGTGCCATATTTATCATAACACGGGGGGTAAAGTGTCACATTTATAAGTTGACTAGGTCTAAGTATAGTATACAAGAGGGGTATTTTTGTCAATTCGTATTTAAAAACGTCAGGGAGGTAAGTGCTCTTTTTCAAATCATAGTGGGTAAATTAAACTTTATGCATCTCTCTCTAAAATAAACTCAATTAATCTGATAAAAAGTCTACTGATCACACCGTTTTTTACTCATAAAGTGATCCATTGTTGGGGCCCAACATACCTTTTTGGGAGCACTCAAGAGATCCGCATATCGAGTTAGTGCAGTTCTCAAAGTGCAAGGAGGGAAGGGAGGTGTTAAGGAGCTCCCACCGAGTGGTGTGCCATCTTCTTTATCAGTGTGAATTGAGAAGTACGTTTGTGGAGGCAAACTTAATAACCTTTCTGCTTCCTCCACAGTTTCAATCAAATTCTCGCAGTAAACACCAACATGGTCCCCTGTTTCATACCTGGTGAAAAGAAGAAGAATTTAGTGTGATAACTAGCTTCCTCGTTTTTCCGGAGGTCAAAGTCAATAATAACTATTAACTTACGCAAGTCCTGTGCCAGATATATCGAATTCCAAGTGTGTGCAAGAACGATCGGAGGCAGGAGTGTGAAGCTCTTTCTTTATAGCAACATTTGCTCTTCAAGAAGAAGAAAAAAGCGCATAGAAATGTAAGATAAAAGGAAAAAGAAACTACCCTTTTTCGAGCTAAATTGAAAAATGCCACTTGTGCTTTGCATAATTGGCAAAAAACCTCGTGTTATTTTTATTAGCAAAAATCCTCCTGTGTTCTTTTTTTATTAGCAAAACCCCCATTTGATATTCCTTCAGAAATCATAGGGAGGTTATTGCCAATTTATCAAGTGGACAGGGGGGTCATTGCCAATATGTAGAAGGGGGTTTTTGGCTTATAAAAAATAGCACAATGGGGGGTTTTGGTAATAAAATAACACAGGGGGGTTTTCTTAATTAGGCAAAGCATAAGGGGTATTTTTTAATTTCACCCTTTTTCGAAATTTATAAGAACCCAAACAGAAAGTGAAAATATAGCATTCACTACCTGCAGGGATGTTGAGCATCATAAACAGCATTGCCATTGGCATAGCCATTCTCTGAGATTGATTCTTCTAATTGATCATGGAACACTACACGATATTCCAAAACGGCAGCAGTGTATGGAGTAGCGACAGTTGCATCATCTTCATCGCGAAGCAATTTATCTAACTCTGGCCAAAGTAACTCGCGCCTATATCGAACCATATCAAATGCGATATTTTAAGATACTATCTTATATGTTAAAAAGATAGGAAATTTTTGTTTTTTTTCGAGTATGATTTATGATCCTTACCATGCAGTGAAGTCATCTTCAATGCATTGGTCGTCATCTCCAAGACCCACTGGGACAAGCTTATTTCCTCCTGAAATTAGAAATCTTGCAGGTAAGAACGGAAAATAAAGGGCAAGAAATCAAGAAAGAGCCTAGGTGTAATAATAATAATAACAATAATAAAAACTTTTTCATATAGGCCCATATATAAGATAAAATCTGGACATAGTAATGTCATCCACTTAGCAAAGAAAGATGCGATTTAGTTGGGCAGAAACCGACCAATCGGTATTCGGTAGGCTATAAAGGACCAATAGTAATATGACTAAGTGCAACTACACATTTTATTAACGAAGGTTCCACGAAATTCGGAATGAGAAAATTAAATCATCCGAATCAAAAGAGAATTCTCTAAAAATCAACATACCTTGCTCAGCCGCAATATTATCCACCTCTTTTGCAATCTGATAAAAAAAATGTAAACAATACATCAATAAAAATTCAAAAAAAATGCTCAATTTCTCATCATTTGCAGATATGCAAGTATAATAGAGATACATACCTTGTTGAAATGCTCATATTGCCTGTTCCCAAGACCAAATACACCATACTGAAGATTCTTAAGCCAGTCACCTCTCTCTTTACCCTGCACCACCGTAAAATCTTAAAAATCGACCCAAAAATTCACTTTGTAATGAGAAATTTACGATGATTTATTATTACTGAATTTTTTTTTACCTCTGTAAACCATTTGTAAAACCTCGCAGCATTGTCGGTAGGCTCACCATCTCCATATCTGTATTCAACCAATTCTCAACCAACTCAATAAATAACAAGAAAACAACAATTTTCATTTATTATAATGACCTGGCACTTGCACATACACATAAAAAGTTTGTCCCTATGCAATTAGGAATTGCGGATAAAAATGAACCTACGTTGCAAGGAAGAAGAATGCAAAAGTCTCCTTCTTCATCTTCTCCTCATATTCTTCGTCATCGGCAGCATAATCATCCTATCACAAGTAAAAATGGTCAAGATCACTAGGGGATAATCAAGTAAATCTATATATAGAAGGTGAAAGTAAAAAAGTAAATAGTATAAACTTACCAAGTCAATTACTTTAAACTTGGCCTGCTGATATCTAGCTTTAGCTTCCTCAGCAAGTGCCTGCACAACAACAAAATCAATTATTGACTTCCAAAAAAAAAAAAAATTTTTTAAATACGAATTATATTAATAATAAAAGATGCCGGCCAAAATTACCCTTCATGATTAACAAATTTTGCACACAATTTAATGCTTTTTTTCCAAATTGTAACTAGAACATTATATCATTTCAAATTTTCAGATTCAACAACTACAATGAATCTTAGACTTCAAGAAAATGTCCCTACCATTACATCATTTACTTAATCATAAAATTCAACGATCCCCTTTTTCTAGGGAAAGATCCCAATGTCAAAATTGCCTTTAATTTTTCATCATTTCATACTTTCAGTTAAAGTAAAATAACTTTTTTTTAAATAATTACTTTTTTTTTTACCTTAGCAAAGCCTTCAGCAGTGCCAGTCTGTGTTCCATAAAAAATGGTAACCTTCTTCTTCCCATCATCCACTTCCTCCGGCTCCGCCGCCGCCTTCGGCACCACCACCCTCGGCGGCTCCACCATCTTCTTTTTCGCCGATCCGACCCGCCGCCAAACGAGCAACACCGCGAAGCCTATGAGCACCGCGAATGAAGTACTCAACACCATCATGAAGTCTTTATTTTCCAAGAGCATCGCCACCAACGACGATTTCTCCGAAGAGCCATTTAAGCTTTCGAGATTTACACCTTTTAAGATCGCAGCCATCAAATCGAACGGCGACAGCTTCTCCGGTGTGGATTCCATTGATTAATAATGGGGTTTTGTGCTTCTCTTAATGTCTTGTTGGGAGTCTCTCCTTTCTCTTTATGCTGAAGTTTGATGATTTTTGGTGAGAATTTGTAGGTGTGGTTTGGAGAGACTCCGCCTGACTTGTATGAAATATTGAAATGAAAGAAAGAGATGTGCACATTGTAAAGTGTGTTGAGTTTATATGGACAGAGTAATGAGAGATAGGGGGTGGGGTTGGGGGGAGAGGGGGCAGAAATGTACAACGCCTACCAAACCCGAATGGTCAAAACTACCTAACACTGGTTAACCATGGTTAGGTTAGGATTGAGAAAATCTACTCATTTGCATTAACTTTGTCTTAATCCAAACATTTAAATCACTATTTGAATTGATTCTACTTCTCGAATATTCATTTACTCAACATAATATTTATTCTAGATTTGGTCTTTATTAACCCAGGATAGGAAAACCTTATTTTGGAATGAGGTTTGAATCGAGGCCGGCTCAAACGTGATGTCTGAATATATTCGTTCTTTTAATAATAACTAGGAAAGTGCACGTACGTGGTTAATTTCATGATTATTTTTTGTAAATTAGAGTAAAGTTAATTTTATTTTAATTCATTAGTTTAATTCATTTTTCACCATGTTTTTAACCGATTTTAATCATTTTTCCCTTAATATTATTTTTACTGTTTACCCATTTTTATTGGTTATAACTTATTTTCACTATTTTTACGATTTTATCCTTTTGTTTTTTCCTTTTTTTTTTGACTGATTTCACAAATTTTTATTATATTAAACCGTTTCACCTATTTCACACATTTTTTTCATTGATTTCAAGTGTTTTTTTCCACCAATTTCACCTAAATTACATTGATTTGATATGTTGATGTTGTCGTTTCACCGGTTTCATCCTTTTTTCACGAATTTTCATAGATTTCAGGAGTACTTTTTTACCAGTTTCACCCAAATTTCTCCAACTTGGTCAGTGTTCACCAATTTCACCTGAATTTTCATCGATTTCACATGTTTTCAATGATTTCATAGATTTTTTTTTTCGATTTCACCCTTTTTCACCAATTTCTCCTCTTTTTCACGAAAATAATACCATGAAAATTCGAGGTTATGCATGTCTTGATATTATTGAATATTCTTTATATTATTTTATTCTAGCCAAAGTAAAATTACGTAATTCGCTAAGTCATAAGTATTTTTTATTCTTTCATAGTAAGATGCGATTCAATTTTTTTTTTTGTAACAGAATGCTAATTAAGAGAATTTAATTCATTTTATATTTTTATATTTAGAATGTTTATGACTTATGTTGTACTAAATCTTTAAATTAAAATGTTCTTACATAAATAATCGCAATGCTAAAATATAACAATTTTACATATATTTTAGTGGCTATTTAAAATAATAGTGTTTTCTTATTGTTCGTTTTTATCTATTATAATAGAAGAAGATTAAAAGTACAAAAATTGATGTAAGAGAGAATTTATAAATTTTAGGAGTTTATGTAGAAGATAATATAATAAGACTTCATGTCAATTTATACCTCTTTAATTATTTTAAGTCTTTTATATATTTACCATTTAATTAATTAAATATCACTTTACAATTTAAACAGGGGTATTTTAATCTGCACAAAAAAATTAAAAAATATTCATGCTTTTATAATAAAATAAAAAAATAGAGAAGAGATAGAGAATAGAGATAGAGACTAGAGATTTAATTTATTACACAATATAATATTGTACTTCAAACTCTATGAAGTTAATAATTTGATACGTATGACTTATTTTATGTCATCAAATTCCAAAGATCAATATATTATACCTCAAACTCTATAAAATGACTGATTTGATACATACCTCAACAATCAAAATTGAAATATCAATTCAAATCATATTTCAAATTATCAAAAAGCGTAAACATTTGCACCTGAAAATGGAGGCATCAAGATAATAAGCTCAGATGCATTTGTATAACATATACCACATTTGAATTAAATTGTCAAAGTAAACGCTCGCGTAATTACTCCAAAAAATAGGGGGCATTATCATAAGTGTAATATTGTAATTTATGCTCAAGGGTGATTCAGGGATTTTCTCCCCTTCATATTCCCTTTTTTATAATTACCCCTTCATATTAACATTAGTATTAAATTAGAATAAATGGGGTAGGCATATGGTATTTCCTAAAAAGACCGTTCTACCAGAGCCAAAACTCATTCAAATGAGTTTTCGCCAAACCCATAAAACCATCAAAAACCTATTCAGAAACTCACACTCAAACTCTTCAAAACTATAAAACATTGATTTGACACCTACCACCTACTTTTTTCCCCAAATCTCACTAAAAAAGACATTGATTTGACACTTACCACCTACTTTTTTTCCCTAAACCCCAACATCCAAACTCAATCCAAGTGGGGTTTCAACTTATTCAAACCACAAAACCCAACAGCCAAAACTCATCCAAATGAGGTCTCAAAGGTTTCATATCGAAATCACCCAAACTATTTTTTTTTTAAACCAAGACCCGCAAAACTGAGCCAAAATCCATCCAAATAGACCCGAAGAGTTTGTTTCAGGATCGCTCCAAACTCTCCCTCATAGTTTATTTGTGAGTAAATCAGGTCTTCTAAATGTGAATGATAGCAAAAGAAGCGCAAACTATATCCTTGCCGTACGACATTTTTACATGGGTTATTTGGCCAGATGGCCTTTTCAAAAGATAAATTTGCAAAAATGACCTTGTGCAATATTCCCAAGTAAACCCTATTTGCATAAGAAGCCCCTTGACAATCTAAAAAGAGAAAACAAATCAATAATTAATCATTTAATGGGTATGACGGAAGAAATAGCCGATTTACAAAAACAATTAATAGGAATAACCGAAGAAATTGTCGATTTAAGAGAACAATTAATTATAATAAATAAAATAATAAAAAAGGAAGATATTTATAATATTTTTGACGAATTCTATAATAAAATTAACGAAAATATACCTAAAGAAAAAATTAAAAATCTAATTTACGAATTAGAAGAAATTAAAAAATATAGCAAAGATCTAGTTCCAATAAATAAGCAAGAACAAATATTTATTTCACCTAGAGAATTACAACCACCAAGAAATTTATTAAAATAATGGAAGAACAAATAGAAGAAATCAGAAGAATGATAGATCAGTTAAAAATAATACAAGACGAACAAAAAGAAGAACAAATTGAGTTTGTAGAGAAAATAGAAAATGAAGAAGTAATATTTGGTTACGAATCAGATGATTCAATACCTGCATATATGGAAAAAGGTGAAAATAGTGGAACTAAAGAAGAAGAAATGCCGGATATAAAACCTGATATAAGGAAAAGAAAACTAAATGATACTAAATGGCATGAATGGGAAGGAATACATTTTGAAAATAATAGAGAAAATAATGGTTACTATCGGAATAGATATGGAAAATATAAAAAAGATACCAGATGAATATATACAACACTATCAAAAAGTAACTCAAGGAGTTTTAGATATAGATTGTGTTAAAAGTAATGAATCAGTAATCCAGGATTGGTCGAATCAAATTAGCTTATTATTACAAACAGATGAAATATTCAAAACTGCTACGAAAGACACAATTTGGAATTTAATTTTATATAAAACTAAAGGAAACGTATTTAATTATTTATCTGAATTCACTTCTCTAGAAAAGGAAATACTAAAAGATACATCTACAAGTTCAGAAGATTTTTTCTGGAAAATTGTAAGCAAAATTTGGAAAGAATTTGTAGGTCTAGACGCAAACGAATATAGAAAAGAATCAACTGAAAGAATTAGGCAAAAGGCTTTATGGCATCTAGATAACATAAAAAAATGTAATATGTGCGAATACGAAAGTTATGTATGTGAATTTTCTAAATATTATTATATGTTAGAACAACCTGATCAAGACCAAATGAGAAGAATATTCCTATCAAAATTACCATATCCAATAAATAAGTCATGTTTAGATAGATTCAAAGCAGGAATTGAAAAAGGAAGTATTGTTGACACTTTAGGAGGAGTAATTTTAATAGGAAGAGAATATATAGCTGAAAAATGTACAGAAATAAATGAGATAAAAGTAATTAAACCTTATAATAAAATGTGTTGCAGTAATAATCCAGACATCCCACAACACTATGGATGTGAGGGATCAAAGAAGTATTATAAGAAAAAATACAAAAAATATAAGTGGAAAAAGAAACCATTTAAAAGGTATAAGGAAATGTTTAAAAGAAAACCAAAAAGATTTTTTAGGAGAAAACAACCTAAAAAATATTGCCCAGAAGGAAGGAAAAAATGTAGATGTTGGTTATGCAAGGAAGAAGGACATTATGCAAATGAATGCCCAAAAAAGAAAGATAATCAAAAAAGAGAAATATTAAAAATAGCAGAATTAAAAAATTTAGAACCAATAGAATCAGATATATCAGATTTAGAAGACTTTTATATGTTACAAACAGAAAGCGAATATGAAACATCAGACTCGGAATAGAAGAAATCCAAATTCAACATTTATAAAAGTAGAAATAAAAGGATATTATTACTCAGCATATATTGACACAGGAGCTAGTATTAGTTTTGCTTCTAAACAAGTTAAAGGATTAATTTGGAGAGAAACTGAGCGACCAATTAAAATATTGATTGCAGATGGAAGTACTCATAAAATTAATCTAGTAAGTTATTTTAATCAAATAAAAATTGAGAGTAAACATAAAAAGAAATATGATTTCATAATACCCTCCCTTTATAGACAAGAATCAGGATTTGATATAATATTAGGAAATAATTTTCTAAGACTTTATTATCCATTTACACAATGGTTAGAAGAAATAGAAATTAAAGCACCATATATTAAAAAACTAAATCAAAAGGAAGAGAAAATAAAGATCCCTATCATAGACAATTTTTCTAGAATAAGGATTCAAATTATGAATTTATTAAAAAATACGTTATTTACTTTACAAGAAAATAGTAAAAGTCAGATAGAAAGAGAAGTAGAAAATTTGCTAGAACAAACTTGTTCAGAGGATCCCTTAGACATTAAAATAAACACTAATGAGGAGTTAGTAATAATAGAATTAAAAGATAAAAATCAAGAAGTAAATGTACCTAAAAGAATACCCTATTCTAAAAGAGATATTGAAGAATTTATGAAAGATTGTAAGGAATTACTAGATAAAAAATTAATAAGAGAGAGTAAAAGTAGGCATGCTGCACCAGCCTTTTACGTAGAAAACCATAATGAAATAAAACGTGGAAAAAGACGAATGGTTATAAATTATAAAAAAATGAATGATGCAACCATCGGTGATGCACATAAATTACCAAGAAGAGATTCCATTATAGAAAAGGTTAGAGGAATGAAATGGTTTAGTTCCTTAGACGCTAAATCTGGATATTACCAATTACGATTACATGAAGAAACTAAGCCACTAACTGCATTTACTTGTCCCCCAGAGAAGCATTATGAATGGAATGTATTACCATTTGGTTTAAAGCAAGCACCAGGTATATTTCAAAGATATATGAGCAAAAATCTTGAAGGTTTTGAAGATTTTTGTTTAGTTTACATTGACGACATATTAATTTTTAGTAATACAAATAAAGAAGATCATTTGAAAAAAGTCTTACTTGTTTTAAAGCGATGCAAAGAAAAAGGATTGGTTTTAAGTAAGAAAAAAGCACAAATTTGCAGACAAGAAATTGATTTTCTAGGAACTACCATAAAATCAAATGGAGAGATAGAACTACAAAAACATGTCTTAGAAAAATTACATATGTTTCCAAATAAATTAGAAGATAGAAAGCAACTACAACGTTTTCTTGGTTGCTTAAATTATATATCCGAACTGGGATATTTAAACAATTTTGCAAAAGAAAAGAAAAAATTGCAAGAAAAAATTAGTACAAAAAAGCAATGGTTTTGGGAACAAGAAGATAGTAAAATTGTAGAAAAAATAAAGAGAGAAACAAAAAATTTACCAAGATTATATAACCCAACTAACGATGACTTTATAATAGTCGAAACAGATGCTTCAGATGAAATATGGTCAGGATGTATGAAATGTATTAAAAAAGAAGATATGGTTTTTAAGAAACCTATTAATCAAGCAGGAACAAATAAAGCTTTGAAGTATTCAAATGATGAAAATTTAAAGGAATTCATGTCAATACCTGTTAATCAGGAAGGTAAAAACAAAGAATTGAAGTATTCAAAAACCTTAAATGGTGAAAATTTAGAGGATACCTCATTTATGTCTAACATAAATGATCTATTGTCTAATAAATCAAAAGAAACATTATGTAGATATATTTCTGGAACTTTTTCAGAAGCCGAAAAAAGATATCCCATCCATGAGAAAGAAACATTAGCATGTTTACGAACATTCAAGAAATGGAGGATTGACCTGTTACCTAAAGAATTTGAGCTTAGAACTGATTCAACATATCTGACTGGATTCATTAGATACAAACTACAGGCCAATTATAACCAAGGACGGTTAATACGATGGCAACTTGAATTAAGCAGATATCCAGCAAAGATAAAATATATAAAGAGTAGCAATAATATTATTGCAGATACATTAACCAGAGAATTTGCTTTAGGTTAAAAATTTAAGGAATCATGGACGGCGCAATAGCAACTTTGAAGAATCAATGTAAGCAGATTAAAGGAAACATTGAAGCAAAAATCTTGGAGCTACAAAACATCGAAAGAGCAATTCAAACGTTTGACCCCACATATCAGCCATCAGAGTTTAGCAAGCTAAGCGTGGTGGACGCACCAGAAGAATCATCGACATCGACAAAAAAAAAAGAAGAAGCACCAGCAGAATCATCAAGTAAGCGTAAAACACATTATGTAATATTTAACGGACCAATGCAGAATGCTATTTTTGACGAATGGCACAAGGCAGCTATGCATACTCAAGGGAAAAAAGGAATCATCTACAAATCATATAGCACACTGGAAGAAGCTAAGCAAGCAGTTGCTGAAAATAAAAAAACAAATCAAACTTTCAAAAAAGTATTGGTTGAGCCACCAAAAGAATTAACAAAAATGCAGGTATTGGGAAAAAACTCAAAATTATCCCAAGTACCAACCAGGCAGGGACATATTCAAATGAAGACATTAAGTTTTGATGATTTCCAGTATCATTTAAACTTAATTAAAAATTGGAAGGAAGAAGACTTAAACAAGTTATTCTATCCAACAATTAAAGCATACAGTCTAAAAGCAGTCGTTATAAGTGGAGCTAGCTCATTAATGGTTTACAATTTTTTTCATAATGGGTTATTAGATACCATATATATTGACGAAGGAAACAACATCATCCAGGAATTAAGCATTGGAATAACAAAAACAGTGAATAATTATAGAAAGCATTTTGGAAAGGATCGAGAAGTTTATTTAAGAATTCATGGTTCATATCCATTTTTTAATGAATTAGGAGAAATCCGAGTACCATCTTATTCATTAGTAAATATGGGTATATCAAATGGACAGTACCCATTAAGAGATGAACCAATTCAGGAAAAAGAAGACATCTCAGAGATTAATTATCAGTTATTATTTGGGATATTAGCACAATTGCAAAGGATGACTGACGAATCGAAGTATAAAATTAATTACAAGAATCAGTCTGTCATGATATATTCGCATTTTAAGGACAAATTTAAGCCAGAAGAATTTGACATTTTTCTGGATTTTGAAGACACGTTAATGAAGGTAAAAGGAGTTTTTGATAAGCTCACTGAAGAAGAAAAACAAAAGCTATGCCTTCAGATAAAGCCATTCAAAGGACACGTATGCAGTTACTGTAACAAGGAAAAAAATGAAGGACCAATTATAGAAGATTAAGAGTGTCGGCAGAAAACAACAAAGATGTGAAACAATAAACCTGAGTGTCGGCAGAAAAAGATGTAAACAGTAGATCTAAATAATGTAGACATTTACTTTATGTCCTTTTCTTTCAATAAATGTGTAGGGACTCTTATCCCTTCACACGGTTTGTATTGTATGGACAGAACTTAGTCTGTTCATCTATAAATATGTATCCCTTATGTACATTTTAATCAGAGTTTGAAAAATAAGAATAAACGTCTGTTTATTTTTCTCTCTCGAATCTTTCCTTGAGCTTTTATAAGTTCTGAATAGGGAAAATTTATCCATATACAATTAGATATTAATCAAAAAGCACCTATCAGTTCTAAATTATCAAAAGAATCAGCAAGATCCATCAAGGAAAAACATCAAGCAGCAATCAAAACAATCCATTTTTCAGGTATGGCATGTTTTAATCAACAATATGAATGTATTAGCATTATACAAATGATTTACATATTATTTCAACATTTAAATTTATGCAAAAAATGAGTTCTATAAATTTGAATTTAGTCTCTACAAATAATTATTTACAGTATCATATATTAGGAGTTCTTAATAGAGAACACATAGTATCTATTCTTATTGATACAGGAGCATCATTCTCACATGTTCATCCAAAATATACAACAATTATTGCCGAAGCACCAATTATAGAAATAGAAACTATAAATGGAACAAAACAATGTAGCAAACAAACTTACATAGAGTTAATGTTTCATGAAGAACTAAACTTTAAATTATCCATTTATATAGACGAAAGTAATATAGGAGCAGATATTTTATTAGGAACAGATTTTTTAGAAAAAGTAAGTTATCAAATAAATTCTAAACATATAAAGATAAACGATATAGAATTCCCTAGAATTAAACTACCATATTACGAAATAAATAAAAATCTTTAATGGACGAACATATTCAAATATTAGAGCAAGAAGAAACATTTGGATTATACTCAGCTCAATCAATTATTGAACACAAAATAGAAAAAACTAAAAAGGCAAAATTAGATTTAAAAGAAGGACAACATTTTAGTACATCAATATTCGAAAAATTAAAAAGAAAAAATATTATTTATCACGGATTATTTACCCAAGAAATACCTATAGATATAAAAAGCACTAGAGGAACTATTGTAATCCCATTAATAGATAGTGAACAAATAGTATCTAGAATACTAAAAATTCGTAATAAAGAAGATAGAGATAAAATAGGATATATACAAATTGCTACTATACAAGTTTTAATTAAATCTACTTTTAAAGAAGGAATTGATTCACCAATAGCTTTAATAGCTTATGACAGAAGAATTAAATAAACCAACGAATCAGTTTTACGAATAACAATGGGAAATTTAGCATATAAAACTTTAAAATTTAATCTAGGAATTAAATATGCAATTCCATTATCAACAAAGAATTTAGATAACAGTATATGTCTAGGATATAAATTTGCACGAAAAGAATTAATGGAAGAAGGAGATCAACCGTTTAGTTTAACATATATGGTCGAATATGCATTAACAAATAGTCATCATAGTATAAATTTTCTAGATCAGGAATCAATCTATTTAGATAAATTATTTGAAGGAATAGCTCAAATAAAGAAACTACCTATGAAAGAAATAACATTAGGAGAAACTAGTAATCAACTTAGAAGCCCAGTCATTTTTAGACAACCTTACGTAAAGCAGTTATTACTAGAAAAACCTACAAATTCTATAAAAGAAGAAAGTGAATATACCAGGTTAGAAAAAGAGGTATTAGATTTAACTAAATTCTTAAAAGAAAAATTATGAATAATCATTCCGAAAATAAATGCAAAGAAATATCAAATTTAATTAACCATTACAAAGAAAGGTTAGAATATTTAAGAACGACAACCATTAGTACTAAAATATATAGGATGAATAAAGAAATTATAGAAAAAAGAATAAACGAAGCAAAAAATTCATGTATGATATGTAATTATCATCAAGAGCAAACATCCGCTGCCTCTGACCAATTTTTGGTATCAGAGCCGAGTAACGAAAATGGAGAAAATACAGAAAATACAAAATAAATTACAAAACATTATTGAAGAAATTGAAATTTATGAAGATAAACTAGCTAATATACAATTTTTAGAGGTTCATCCTTGTACACCAGGAATATTAGAATTCAAAATAAAGATATTAGAAAGACGAAAAACTGATTTTGAATATGAATTACATAAGCAGAAATTGATATATCATATAGAAAACAAGTACCAAACTAGAGGGTACTAAAATGCAAATTATAGAAGTAAAGAATACTAATGCAAATACCATCTCTACAGGAAAAAGCCCCTGAAGGCCAGTTTTGCAAATTAAACTTTCTAAAAAGCCATTTTTAAAATTCACTCTTTTTACATCATATCAAATCGGACTTCAAAAATCCCAAAATCTTCCCAAACCAAGCTAAATGAAGCCGAGTTAAACTCTATCATAATACATCCCAAATTCCTAAGTAACACGATTGAGTTATAATTATCAAGTTTGGTCTTAATTACTTTTAGTTCGATCTGTACGTATTTTAGTGCTTTGGCGTATACCTTATTTAGAAAAAATAAGTTCACTAACATATTCAAAATAAAGGATATGTTTGTCTCGCTATTAGAAAACATTTCGTTGTTGTCTGGATCGGAAAAGCAAACAAATAAACCACTTTTTAACTTATTTTATAAAATTATTTCTCAATTTTAAAAAATAGTTTCAGTTTAAAAAATTATCGTATTTTTAAAATCTCACATAACTATGATTATGATTTTTTTTATGAATGTAATAAATATGATTTGACATAAATAACATAATTTTTATATTATTTCTTTTCTTTATATAATCTCATAAAATATCAACAACTTTTCAAAAAATAAATTAAATATTCTGTTCATCTCTAAAAATCTAAATAACAATATTTTTTAAATACATATAAATTGAAATATTTCAAAATTTCTGAAACAATTCTCTAAAAAGTGAAACAAATAGGCACAAGTTTTTTTTTTTTTTTATTTATTAAAAAGGTGGGGCTGCATATGAAAACTTTCTTGCAGAAACACTGAAACACATCAATTCATCACTAAAAAGTTCATATACTAGCTAATTTTTGCAGTTATCTATTTATTAGATATATTATACAAATTAGTTTATATTTAATTGAGTGTGAATGCCCTAGGTAACTAAATTCGCGTGGGAGAGGCTCATGCGCGCACCCAATTCGCGCACTGAGCGCGAAAAGCAAATTCGATGCATAATTCGCGCACTGGCTAAAGATAGTGCGCGCTCTTATGAAGAAAAATGCGCGCACTGTCTGAAGATAGTGCGTGCTCTTGTGAAGCAAAATTCGTGCACTATCTTTAGCTGGTGCGCGCTCTTGTGAAGCAAAATTCGCGCATCCCACATATTAGCCAATAAACATCTGACACTTGTACATAAAAATATTTTATAGCTTTATGCTCTCTCTGTAAAGTCGTATTTAGGACTGAAAATCAAACAAAGCTATTCGATACTAGGCTCGAGCTCGTTCGATAAAAGCTCGTTTGAGCTCGGTTCGTCAATCAAACAAGCTTGAAAAAAGATTTCTTGTTTGATAACTTTTGAAGCTCGGCTCGAGCTCGACTCGATAAGCTAAAATCTGAAGAAAAAAAAACATGTAAAATATCAAGCTACTCAATACTCGGCTCGAGCTCGTTTGAGCTCGATTCATTAAGAAATCAAACCAAACTCAAACACAAAATTTCAAGCTCGATAAAATTCAAATCAAACTTGAACAATGTGTCGTTTGATACAACTCGACTCATTTATATCCCTAGCCGTATGAAAAGTGGGTTATGGGCATGATGTCCTGCAATGATGACATCAACATCATGACTATAAATTGGGGATACCAAAACAACATAAAATATTACTTGGGGGGGGGGGGGTGGGGGGGGGGGGGGGTGGGGGGGGGGGGGGGTGGGGGGGGGGGGGGGTGGGGGGGGGGGGGGGTGGGGGGGGGGGGGGGTGGGGGGGGGGGGGGGTGGGGGGGGGGGGGGGTGGGGGGGGGGGGGGGTGGGGGGGGGGGGGGGTGGGGGGGGGGGGGGGTGGGGGGGGGGGGGGGTGGGGGGGGGGGGGGGTGGGGGGGGGGGGGGGTGGGGGGGGGGGGGGGTGGGGGGGGGGGGGGGTGGGGGGGGGGGGGGGTGGGGGGGGGGGGGGGTGGGGGGGGGGGGGGGTGGGGGGGGGGGGGGGTGGGGGGGGGGGGGGGTGGGGGGGGGGGGGGGTGGGGGGGGGGGGGGGTGGGGGGGGGGGGGGGTGGGGGGGGGGGGGGGTGGGGGGGGGGGGGGGTGGGGGGGGGGGGGGGTGGGGGGGGGGGGGGGTGGGGGGGGGGGGGGGTGGGGGGGGGGGGGGGGGGGGGGAGGGGGGGTGGGGGGAGGGACGAATGTGTTGCGTACACTACATTGATAAGAGGGACACATCTGCTATGAAAAATTTAAGAGGGACGACTGTGCAAAAGTCGACCCATAAGAAGGACGAAAAGTGCGACTCACTCAATAACATTAACTATATTTAGAATGATATAATTTTATATTTTCATTTATATTCTAATTTTTATAATTTAAGGTTTTAGTTGTCTGACGAGACGATATAATTTAATATTTTCATTTTATCGTTAAAAAAGTAAAATGTTATTCCATGTAATTATGTAAATATGCAAGAAAATTCATTGTTATCTCAGTAGGCAGTAGCTAAGCAAGAACTTGCATACCAAGTTATCAAGAAAATTAGAATATTATATAGAGATAAAATAAAACCCCAATAACTATTACGCACGTTGTTTGGTTTAACTTAATCGAAAGAATAAAGCAGTTTTTGACTCTGTCAAAAAGATGGGATTCGACAGACTCTTGCTCTGGAAGCCTCACAATTTTCGAATTATTTAATTAGTGAGATAAATTCTTTAATTTAAAATACAACTTCAATTAACACTAACAGTATAGTATAAGACCAGACTTGAAAAATGTAAGAATTTCTATTTTTTTAATTTTTTTACTGAAAACTGATTTTTAAATAATATCTAAAAGAATGATGTTTATTTATCAATAACTTCGCAACTTATAGAAAATGCTGTTTATTATCTTGTCCTTTTTTATTTATCACCAAGAGGTAAACTACCTTTTGACAATTACACGTAAAGATAATTTTGCTATTAGTTTCAAATATTTTACTGAGAACATGTTAATAATATTAATATTAACGTGTTTTTATTTGGCCAGGGTATACTCTAAAAAGGATTATACATGGATAAAAAATTCCATCGGTTTTATAGAAAATTTTGATTTTTTGTTTGTTTTTGAATCTATAGAAACGAAAATAAGGTGTAATTTCAAAATTATTTGTTTGTCTTGGAATTCTCTTATTTTTCTTAATTTAGTAATTTTTTCACAATTCTTCCAAGTGTTTCTTAAACAATAATTTCGAAAAAATTTCTTTTATTTAACTGACCGAAACATACACTCGAAACAAAATTTTGATCTACGGCCTATGTACCTAAATCCGATCAATTTTTAGTAAAAGTAACCTTAATGATCTTACAGTTTTGACATTACTTTTATTCGTGCATCTAAATTTGACTGGTAAACATATGTTTAGTATTTCCTTAGGAGGTCATGAAATACGTCAAAGAACTAAAATTTCTTCTTAAAAAAATGATAAAGTTATATAGTTTTTTCTTTTTTAATTTGAGAGTTAAAAGTTATAAATATTTGCATGTCGATATTTTTCTACGAATATACTCATAAACTTTCGTTGAAGTTAGTATTGTATTTTTCACTTAGTCTATGTACCAAACATTTTGGAAGTATTTAATGACGTGACAAATTACTACCTTAATCAACAATTAATTTATTAATCAAACATTTAAAATAAAGTCTTCCCTAACATTAGGGTCCAGCCTGTTCCTATCGTTCTACACGATAATCCTATTCTCCACGCCTCGTCCATTACCTTAATTTCCAAGTAATTTCTTATTCAATAAAATGCACATTTTCGTATCATCTCTCAAATTAAGTATAAATATTCCACAAACAAAGGCCCCATTTGATCACAATTTTTAATCAAAAGTACAATTTCCACTTCAATCTCTCTGTAAATCAACATCTATATATAGCATAAACCACATTATTTCATTATTAATATTTGATCCAAAATTCGTAACATGGCAGTGGACAAGTTGACATTGCTAGGAAAGCTGAAAAGGGCTGTGGACAAGATTAAATTTGTACTCAATTTGAACGTTAATCGATGGAAGATCGCGTCATTTATCGGTGCTTCTTCGCGCAAGAGAAGGTTTAGCTTCAACGACCGACCTGGATTGAGGGCTTATGTCGACGAAGACACGGACTCGAACGAGGATCATGGCTCGACTAGGGGGCTGCATAGAACATCAAGTTATCCATCTAATGATCAAGATGATATTAATAAGAGAGCTGATGATTTTATTGCAAATTTCTATAAGCAACTTCATTATGAAAGGCAAATTTCATTGAAGCTCAAGTATTATAGGGGTAACAGTTTTGATTCTGCAAAATCGCCTTGATTCATGATCTTGATTTTGTATATATGTAGAATTCAATTTTTTTTTTCCAGAAAGAAGAAGAAATTAAGGGTCGATTTTTTTGGATGAATTAAAGTGGTGGAGACTTAAGTTTTGAGAAGAGATTCCATCAAAAAGAGTAGAGTAAATTTGATTTTTGCTTATAGTTCGATTAATCAGACATTTATTTATTATTTTTGTTGTACTAGATGATGAAGAACATTATTTCAATTAAAAGGGTCATGTTGTCCGAAATTGTCTTGTTTATGGTGGTTTCAATGGCGAGTGCATGTAGAATGTATAGAATAAAGATTCGATATATGTATATAAGTATTATTCAATGGAATCACTGCTACAAATAATACGGAGTATAAGTAAATTTTATTTGTAATTTCTTGCCTTTCTTATTTATGATACTATATGTTATGAACACTTGTGCTGAGTTTTAACTAAGTTCATTTAGGTACGCATTACCCAATCCATGAATTTACTATGATATTATACTGAATGTCCAACTAATTTAAAAACTTAAACTGTTCAAAATGAGAGACATTTAATATTTATGACTTAACAAGCTTCCTCACATATGAATTGTGTACATTATAGTCAAATCTAAAACGTGCAATGTGAGAGTCATTTCCCGGATCCTAATGAGCCCAAGCAATCAACATAGGATATTTGGTACGGGTTATTCCTACATTGTGAGTTGTGACCTTGCCCGAGCCAGAGAGCGAAGCCCAATGCAGACATATTCTTCAGTGATATATTCATTATTCTCGCGTTACAATTACAAAAAAAAAATTACCAAGTCCAATGCAGGTAGAACTCTTGGGTATAAATACTCCCACAAAGATATATTATAAACTTAATCAGTACATTACTTTTGAACGCTACTAAAATATTCTACTCATGGATCAACATTTTATTTCTAGTGTATGTTACGGTCATAAGTATTGAATTTTTTTTAATAATCTTACAGAAATGTTAAGAAAAATTGTGAAAAAATTATTAAATTAAAAAAAAATAAGAGAGTCTCAAAGCAAACAAAAAATTTCGGAATTACGCCTTATTTTTTCCATTGATCCAAAACGAAAACTTTTCATGATGAAATTCTGGTTTAAGCATCTTAGTGGATTCACGAGAGTTATCCCGACCAAGCTCATTCATGATCATTTTGCTGGAGGAAATTCATGTTTTAGGAGAATCTTAAACTTGTCTAGGGGATTCTTAATTCGAAGCACCAAGATTCTGTTCCAAATCTTCTCACCCGCACGAACATGAAATTAAGAATTGTGTGACGAAGTGATTTGAACACACAACCTCTTTTAGTTTAGTTATGATACTGCATATTAAACACATGAAATTGAGCTAAAACCACTTAATTATATGAACTATATCTAACTCGTATGAAAAGCTAGCTAAAGAGCTCGGAACTACCTAAGACTCTACAAAGATAAATTAATCTTAATATGTTCAATCAACATTGTGTATGTGTAATATTTATTTATTATTTGATTCAAAGAGATCTTTAATATAGCGGATCAACCTAGATTCATATTCGCTTCATATATTTCTCATAGCAGTTCTTAATTGGGTCAGAACTATCAAAACTTTAATCGAGTCAAATTCAAATCAAATTCGAACCAACTTTCACTCTACTAATAGCCCTACTCTGACCCGATTCAATATTTGATCAAGTAACCTATGTCAAAAATTGATTGGGATGGACCCAATTGGATAAAAGGATCCAAATCTTCCCAGTATTTTGATCCACTTTAAACTTGATTCATACCAAACAAAGGATACAAATTAATGGAACTTCCAAAATAAATTTGAAATTAGTTTTATTTGATTTTAGAATTGTGTATTAAAAATGTAAAAGTTATTATAATAACTTTCTTAAAGTTTTCAAAAATGCTAGATTGGAACCTAGGCCAAACCAGTTGCCAATTTAGCACCCTACTGCAATTCTTCATTAATTAGGTCGATGGATTTCTCATACTCAAATTTAATTTAAATTGTTAAGAAAATTAAATATACTAGTCCAAAATGATAATCCTATTCCCTACTGTTAGGTTTTTCTTAACTCCCAATTATATTCTATATATATGAATATAAGATTCGAGATAAGTAGATTGAATATGAACTTATCTGAGCTGCTCCACTAAAAATTAAAATTATATGTATTATTACTTGTACAATTATCATCTCTATATATTTATATTACTACTAATAAACATTTAATGCATTATTAGAAAACGGGTAAATGGTTTATAAAAAGGCCCGGTATCAGGGCCTGTCTAACCATTTTCGCTGTCTTAGGCCAAAATTTAGATTTGGGCTCTATATCTTAAAAATTACAATATCTTATGTCAAATTTATTTCACATACTTTTGCCACATTTTAATTGGACCAATATTTAATCTGATGTAAATTATGTAATTATTTTATTGGACCCAGCATTTCTATAGGCCCGTTCGGTAGTTAATCAGAGAATTATTGGACTTTGGCCCAATTACTTAATATGCAGTTTGGTTCACCCGATTAACATGAATTAACTATTATACCCTTCCTACTATTTTTGACATATATGGGCCTGTTTGTTTGGCCTTTGGGAGAGTGGTTTGAGAAAGTGGTAGAGGTTTGAGAAATAATCTCGATTTGCGTAATGTTGTTTGTTTGGGTTTTGAGAGAGTGGTTTGGGAAAAAAAGTAGGTGTAGGTTTTTTTGGTAGGTTTGAGTTAGCTAATTAGGTGTAAGATAGTGTAAGACTTTATGTCACATCAGTTAGTTATATATAATTTAATTTATTGGTGTATATATTATATGTAATATATGTAGTAAGTAATATTTTATAATTAATTATTTGTGCTTTCTAAAATAATAAAAAATAAAGTAGATTAATTTTCATTTTTTTCGAATTTTTTTTATAAAATATTATAAAAAATCCTTTTAACCCCTCCATAAATCGTAACTTGATGAAATTTGTTGATTTTGATAAAAAATAATCCGAATGGAGAACCTACACGTATAGTAACATTAACCCCTCCGTAAAATTATAGTAACAATAATCGTAACTTGGTAAAATTTGTTGATTTTGGTCAAAAAGAATCCCGAACGGAGAACCTACACATATAGTAACATTAACCCCTCCATAAATAATAACTTGGTGAAATTTGTTGATTTTGGTAAAATAAAATCCAAAACGGAGAACCTACACGTATAGTAACATTTACCCCTCCGTAAATCGTAACTTGGTGAAATTTATTGATTTTGGTCAAAAATAATCCCGAGCGGAGAACCTACTACACGTATAGTAACATTAACCCCTCCATAAATTATAACTTCGTGAAATTTGTTGATTTTGATAAAAAATAATCCCAAACAAAGATCCTACACGCGCATATGGTAACATTAACCCCTTCGTAAATCGGAACTAAGTGAACTTTGTTGATTTTGGTAAAAAAGAATGTTACTATATGTACAAGTTCTCTGTTCGGATTCTTTTCTACCAAAATCAATAAATTTCACCAAGTTACGATTTACGGAGGGGTTAATGTTACTATATGTGTAGGTCCCCGCTCGGAATTATTTTTCACCAAAATCAACAAATTTCACCAAGTTATGATTTACGAATGGGTTAATGTTACTATATGCGTAGATTCTCCGTTTGGGATTATTTTTTATCAAAATTAAATCTAATCTTAATTTATTTATTTATAAATATAAAATTAAACTGAACATGTTTAATTTTTTTTACTTTCCTTATAATTTATAGGTCCCCGCTCGGGATTATTTTTTACCAAAATCAACAAATTTCACCAAGTTATGATCTACGGAGGGGTTAATGTTAATATGTTACTATATGCATAGATTCTCCGTTTGGGATTATTTTTTACCAAAATTAAATCTAATCTTAATTTATTTATTTATAAATATAAAATTAAACTGAATATGTTTAATTTAAAAAAAAAACACTCTTTCCTTATAATTTAAATATTTTTTTACAAAAATTGCACATCGTTATGTATTTTAGTGTCTTCCCTTATTTTTTCTAAAAATGAGTTTATATAATAAAATATAAAAAAAAAAAAAAGATAATTCGTCATCTTCTTCAACCTTCACAATTAATTATTTTTTTTACAAGATAATTTAATTATGTTTTCCTGTGCAACAATAATCATCAATTAGTAGTATATTTATAGGTACTTTCTTGAACAGGGCCTTCAAAATTATGCGAAATACAGGAGAGAAGAGAGAGGAGCAGAAAAGTGGCCGTATATTGTTGACTGAGTAATGAGAGAGAGAGAGGGGGTAAGGGCATCTCCAATGGAGACCCTATATGGGTCATCAAACCCATCAACTTCCAATTTGGGGACTGAAATCAGAAAATGTGAGCTCCAATGGAGGCCCTATTTTAGCCATCAAATTGATGTCAACAACCTCTTGCCATCAAAGATAGGGCCAATTCTTCTTGA
Source organism: Penstemon davidsonii (assembly GCA_034814905.1). Classification (NCBI taxonomy): domain Eukaryota; kingdom Viridiplantae; phylum Streptophyta; class Magnoliopsida; order Lamiales; family Plantaginaceae; genus Penstemon; species Penstemon davidsonii. Next base: position 28,152,786 of record JAYDYQ010002533.1, on the reverse strand, counting down.
CCCCAAATTTTGGTAGGAAACTTTTCACACTCCAACGGTCAAAGAGACTCAACAACGGTAACAGTTTTTTTTTAAAAAGATCCGTTTTAAATATTTTATATAAATTAAACATCACTTTCAACAAAAAAATTACACTTGCAAATATAGATCTGAATTTAAAAAAAATACAGAAAATTAAAACGAAAAGAAAAAAAAAAGTTACAAATATTCAATCTGAAAATCGAAAAATCTTATCTATCTTGATATAATATAAAATATATTATATGGATAAGAAATATGATCATATACCTTGATATTTGAATTCAAAGCGACACGTGGCATCGGAGAATCTTATCATGATATAATATAAAAAGTTAGCAAGATATAATGTTTGTAATATACATTTTAGTCTCGTTTTATATTTGATTGCATTTCTAAAAGGGTTTAATTTTGTTTTAGTATCAATTTGACTTAATTTTAATTGTTTTTAAAATTGATGTTTTATTTTGATGGTTGTGCATTGGAATATAAAACATTTGCAGGGACCCATAACACTGTAGCAGTCATCAAATGACTATTTGATTACCCACTTTGATGGCTTAGGATTGGAGATGCCCTAATAGAGTAGTGTAGATGGATAGGGTTTTTTCTTGGTCAAATTGGGCTGCAGCCCAATTTTCGGAAGTGGGTCTCCCAAATATTCTCCCAAAGGAGAGGGTTTGGGAAATTAATTGCGTTGTTTGTCTCGCATCTCGGAAATGGGAAATAATTTTCCCAGATGCGAGACAAACATGCCCATGGTGTTTCAAAATTCTTTTGGTCCAATTATACATATTTACATTTGATAATTGAATTCCAAATTTATAATTAAATAAAAGTAAAATGTTTAATTTACATTTGGTTGATTCATGTTACATGAGAAACAAAACAAAATCCTTTTTTTTTTCTTTCCTCTCAGGATAATTCAGATCTTAAATCTGAATTTTATTTTTTTTATAATTATCTTAGACATGACTTATTCCCAAAGGAATTCAAAACTAAATATTTGTAATCCATGAAAGTACATTTTCTGTCCAATCTACTTTTTTAAATAAATACCAAAATATTTAAAAAAAATGTAGATCTAATACAAAATATTAAAAAGTAGATTGAATAGAAAATGTATTGTTTTTGAGTAATAATGACTAATGAATTCAGATAAAGAAACTGATGATGATCATGGAGTAACCAAACCAAAATGGTGTTCAGAAACTTAAAATTATAAAACATGATCAGAACCAGACTCAAAATTAAGAAATTATCAACAAAAAGTGTTCGCCTCATCTTTGGAAGAGCTGATGACATTTCTGTGACTGGTTTTCTGAGAGAGAATGAGAGGAAACATCACATAAATTAAATGATTGGTTTGACTAACGCCAAGAATTATTATTTCCACACAACAATTGTTTACGCTTTTTAGAAATAACTTGCATCTAAACTCCAAGTAAATAGAGACGCAAAAGTATGCATAAGCTGCGGTAGCAAGAGAAGCTGGAAGCCTTACTCTTTTAATTTCTATAAGAAGGGCGTGGTGCCAGCTCTTTTTTGGTCACTATGTGGCCTTTGTTCAAACTCCCAGGGCTTTTTTTTTTGCCAAATAACAAATCACAAAGCCTCTTGATGTGAGCTAACCCATAAGGGCATCTTTAATGGTAGAGATGGGACAAGGGCTCCGAGCTCTGGGGCTGGCCCTAGCTCTGCCTTGTCGTCTCCAATGACAGGGCTCCGAGCCCCAAATACTTTCAATTTAATTTCTTTCCCACTCATACCATTATAATAATAATTTTAAATTTTTTTAATATTATAACATTAATAATAATAATAATGATAGAAATAATATTAACTATTTTAATAATATAATAAAATTAATAAACATATTTAAACATTAAAATTTAAGAGAGTTGATAATAATAAAATTCAAATTGATCCAGGAGAGGAAATACAGCAAACACGAAGAAAATAAAGCAAAGAAGATTAAATCAACGGCACACCTACAAATTATAACATTTTATTGATTTACCCCCCGAAACCAGTCGGTTTTTTCATTCGATGAACCTCCAAATAAGTCCCAACTAAGATTTTGTTGTTGGACGGCTCTAGGCAGGGAACAAAATGGAGGGCGGGGCTGCTGCGCCTCTCCGCCCGGCTCGGGCTCGAGTGAGAAGAAGAGCACGTGCCCTTGGCGTCACCTAATTGTTTTTTTTTTAAATTTATTTTATGAATTTGTTTTATTCATTTAATTTAAAGAATTGTAATTAATTATTGGACATCTTATTGCGTCTGTACAAGATCGAAATGAACCATCATTGGTGCTTCAACCACACATGGGAAGTTGCTAAAGATTGGATCATTTTTAGGGCAGAAACTCAAGCTTCTCAAACAACGCCATATATGACATTTCAACCAATGGAAGAGTGTTATATTCTAACACCTCCAGAAACCCAATTTCAATCGGAACCATTGGGCGACAATGATGATTTGGAGACTCCCTACGTACCCCATACTAGTGAGAGACCTATTGGTACAGAAAAAGCCAAAAATGGAAAAGGGAAGGCTTCTTGTAGGCCACAAACAATTATTGACTTGGAAAGGGAAAGGATACTCACCATAAGAGAAACTGCAAATATGTTAAAGGTTGGGCGAGAGAGAAGGCATCAGGAGATGCTTCAACGTCAAAGGGAATACGCCGCAATAAAATTGGCGCAAGTAGAGCGTGAAAGGGAGGAACGAATTATGTCGATGGACTGCTTTACTTTTTTTTTTTTTTTTTTTTGTAATTCTAGGAAATAAAACAAACCAGGGGGGATTTGTAGATTACGGGAAACAAAAAATGTAAGGGGTTGTCATTTTTGGGTAACAAAATATAACCGGTGATTCAACTCATACCATTGTTATCTGACTCAGACCTTATGAAAAAGTTAAAATTATTTTGAATTATTTGTTGACACGAACAAATTGAGGACCATTTCATATAATGGGTAGATAACGAACACTCTAATTATTGAAGCATTTCATATATATCCACTTCCTCGTCCAAAAAAGTACATTTTTGTTACCATCTCGTAGGACCAAGACAATGGACCTCTCATCGAACAATTGCCAAATTCTTTTCTATTAGGTTGCATGGGGTGATAGGACCAAATCCTTAAATTTAATTGTATATCATTCAATGTTTTTAGAACCGGACCGGACAGTGAACCGGTGAGCCGACTGGCCACTGGTTTTACTGGTCGAACCGGTCGGACCGCTGGTTGAACCGGATGACGTCATAATGATATACTAAATATATTTAATTTTAAAGTATATGTAATATGCATAAAATTTGAACATTATCCTACAATTGATTTCAAATATACAAAATCTTAGATTATATTAAAATTAAATCATATAATAATTATCTAACTTATATCATAACGGTAATGTGATACTAATTTGTAAGTTCATATAAATATAATATGATTATATTTCCTTATAAAATTTTAAAAGTGTAAGTTAAAAATACAACAAACTAAGAGATTAATAAATTTTAAAATATGATTATGTATAAAAGTCTAATATTCAAAATCAAACTTGCATAATATATCGATTTGACTTTCAAAATTTGACACTCTTTATCCTAAAAATAATATTGGAAAGAAATACTTTATAGAACAAATTTTAATAAAAAATTATTATTTGAGTATTAATTTCCATTGATAATGTGTAAATGTTAATTTGAGTTAATTATCATAATCTAATTTATAAATAAATTTGGCTACACGTTTTCTAAAATTTATAAATTTTTGTACTAAAAGTTCAATAAAAATGATGTAGCTCAAATGGTAAGGAAGTTATGTTTCATGCAAGAGGTTAGTATTCAAATCCCACCTACTACAATAAATTTTAGCTTATTTTTAACATTAAAAAAATTTTAAAAATCGAAAAAAAAAAGGAAAATTCAGAATCGGGTTTTGGACCGGTTCAACCCGGTTCAGTCTGGTTTTTAAGTCAAGTGGTTTTAGGGGGTAAACCGGACCGGACCGGACCAACCTCCAGTTCGCGGTCAAACCGGTCGGACCGGCCGGTCCGATCCGGTTTTAATAACATTGATATCATTAGAGTAGACATATAAATCTAAATGCATGAACTTTTGAAATGTCGACATTTAGTAACATGACCTCTCATCGCCATTTCATTCAAGGTCGGCCCTAGACATTCGAGGGCCCTAGGCGAATTCTAAATATGAGAACCCCATGCATGTTATATAACAATAGTTAAATTTATCTTTCTCTCTTTTTTTTTTTTAAATGGGAAAATACTAATTAAGTATTGACATATAATTTTTGTTAATATATTATTTTTCTGATATATAACTAAATAACAAATCCACTTAAATTTTTTTAACATAATTAATCCTGAATTTTAGCTAAAATAAATTTTATAAGTATATGTACTAAATATAATTCCATAACATGTGTACGTAAATAAATTTAACTTTTTACTTATGAAGATCAATTATTAGCTATAAGTAATAAGCAAAAAAATCGTATTATAAAGATTTTTTTTAAGTATTCTTTTAGTTATTAAGAAAGAAATTTTTTAAAAGAACACTTTTTAAGAAAAAAACATGACAAAATCATAAAGAAATAAAAAAAAGATAAAGAGAATAATTACTATGAAAGAAGAAAAATGAGGAACAATTACTAAAACGAGAAAAAAAAAGTTGAAAATATATAGAATAATAAAATAAAGAGAAAAAAGGCATTGATGAGTTTTGAGACTTAGACCTCTCATCGTTGAAAATAGATTTTAACTTAAAGAGCTAAGATACATGTTGTGCAAATGAAATTAAAAAATTTAGTAATATTTAGTTTTCAAAAATTTAAAAGGTAGTAAAATTTTGGGGCCCCTCTACATAGGGGGGCCCTAGGTGCCGGCTCAAGTTGCCTAGCACTTGGGCCGGCCCTGATTTCATTTAGGTGTATTATGTGCATATGCAAATCATGACTTTTATTTTTTTGGTTTTTCAAGAATTTTAATCCCTTTCGAGGCCCGACAATATAGTCATTTACTTCACTTTGGCAAACTATAGTCCAATAGTTCTAGTACATTAATTAGTTCGAACTATAAAAATATAAAATAACTATATATATTATATGCATGTACAAACATCGTGTTTTAGATAATCTATTAATCTTTATAATAAATTTTCTAATTACAAATAAATGTATGAGGACATGTAATTCATTGACATCAATTCAATGAACTAAAACGATTTATCATGCTATTATTAATCTTTGGACAAGTTGAAGACAAGCACTAACAAATCATTTTACGACCCCCACTAGGAAGGACTGTAGTGGTGACACGTAAGCTTCCAATAGCGGACTTGTCAATTGGCAGCGGCTCGAGCTTTTTGGCGTAAAGTAATTATAGAAGGGGATTGCAAATCAGGTCTATTTGGATGGGTTTTGGTTCGGTTTTGCGGATCCCAGGTTAAAAAAATAATTTGAGTGGTTTTGATGAAACTTTTGAGACGTCATTTGGATGAGTTTTGGCCGTTGAGTTTTGTGATTTGAATAATGTGAAACCCCACTTGGATTGGATTTGGATGTTAGGGTTTAGGGGAAAAAATATGTGTTAGGTGTCAAATCAATGTCTTTTTTGTGAGATTTGAAGGAAAAAATAGGTGGTAGGTGTCAAATCAATGTTTTATAGGTTTGAAGAGTTTGAGTGTGAGATTCTGAATAGGTATTAGATGGTTTTATGGGTTTGACGAAAACTCATTTAAAAGGGTTTTGGCTCGGTCTCGCGAAACACGCGAAACCGGGCCAAAACCTATCCACATACACCCTAATGGCTAGGAATTTAGATGATTTTCAATGTTCTGGTGTGCTTCGAAAGAATAACTTGATTGCCCTAGCTAATCTAGCAAAGTGCAATCTTGTTTCGGAACTTCCTAGTTTTATTTAAAAATTTGTACTTGGAGATATTGATTATTAAAAAAAATTTACCCTCATCGTTTTCCTAAAAAAAAATATATATATATATCACAGGGGGTAATTGTCCATTAGACAATGTTATAAGGGGTAAATTGACTATTACATATTCCAAACTATGATATTTGACTAAAATAGACTAGTAAAATACTCTCCCAACGGCGAGTCAAATGGCATGAAAAATGATCAGGGTGCAAAGTGAAATGAAAACATAGTTTTCAGGGTGCAATCTTCTATTAATTTTTTTCGAGGATGTAAAGTAAGAAATGAATCTATTTTTCTGATGTAAGGTGAAATTAAACAGGGTAATAAGCATATTTTCATATCATGATTTAAATTGTCCATTATGCATATCATAATGTAACTTAAAAAATCCACGAATTTATCAATGTAAGGATCATAATTACAACATCGCACAGGATTAATTTCACCATGTACGTACTGGGTTGTCCAAGTACAATGTGATTGTGATACAAATTTTCTAAGGGAATTAATGTCCATACATAATTGTTTGGAATCTTAGGAGTAATTAATTAGTACAAGCTATAGTTCTGCACAAGATTATGTTGTGTCTGTAAATGACAGACAACAGTCACCGCAATTATACTAGCCGCGCGACAGCCAAGATCATTATGATCTTTCATCAAATTAATATATAACCCCTCTAATATAAAATAAATTAATTAATAATGTTTTTTTATATATGCTATGCAGTAAAGCCCATTCTATGATTATTATTATTATTATTATTATTATATTAGTCTGTTTCTTCAGTTTATTTCTCAATTCCATGTGCTGTTCTTGGGTAAAATGTGTGAAACCTTCCGTGTCATGGTAGGGGTGTTCGACGAAACACTTTGTCCTTATTTGTTATTGATATGCATGATTTTAATTTACTCAATTATTTTTTCGTGTCATAGTAGTATTTTCCTTAATTAATTTGCATTAAAACATGGAGTTAATGAGAATTTACCCCCATGATATGATATGACATGCATAATGTTCAGCTTATTCCCTATGATTTGAAAAAGATCTAGTATTTTATCTTCTATAATTTTATAAATGTTTCACATTGTCTTCTTGACATTTTTAAACTTAAAAAAGTAACGAATTGACAAAAACCCCTCTTATATGTGACACTTTACCTCCCTATGTTATAATAAATGTGGCACTTCATCTGTGTTATGATAAATGTCACACTTTATCCCTCTATGTTGCAAAAACATTTTTCGCACCACTCTCAACTAAAGCGAGTTACATTACACTCTCCGGTTGAAGGAGGTATATTGCTCCTTTAAAATTTTCACAAGAAGTAAAGTGTTATTTTTCAAATCACATGAGATAAATTGAACATTATACATATCACATGGAGTAAACTGACATTAACTCGTTTTAAATATACTCCATGCGTCCCATTATTTTTACTCCATTAGGTACAATACCCGATCAAACTTTTTAATCTTTTTAGTGACTTATCATGTTAAATTATTCACATTTGTGGTGTATTAAATATTTTAAATAATATATATGGTGTCATTTAATATTATCAAATTATTAGTAAAATATATTAATTAAGTTATTTTTTTATTTTTTATAAATTTAGTCAAATTGACTGATCAACTATACCAAATGATAAAGATAAATGAGACGGATGAAGTATATTGTATGCCTTCATTTTAATGTTTTCTTTTTCTATTACTTAAAAGTAAAAACTAGTAACAGTGAAATCAAATTAATATCAAAGAAGCCAATCAAACAGTAGAATATTGGTAAATCAACTTGTTAGATAAGATGTCTCTTGGGGAAGTTGAATCTTTGAATTGACCCCTAGTTCTTGGATCTAGGAGCATCCTACTATACATAAATACATCCATCCCACCACGCTTATTTACCGGTCATATTAAGCATTAATTTTTGCTAGTAACACATAAATTTATTTAGTTATGTACAATCCCAATATAGATGAACTAAGGGGAATTTTTCTTTTTATGTTGGAGAAGTACTTAAACCTTCCAAAAGAATCATTGTTGTAGATTTATAGGTTCTACAAATTCAATTACTATAATTTTCTAGAGACGTCGAAAAGTAAATAATGTTGCATGAAAAAATGGAATTCTTTATAGGGTAATATTTTATATTGGCACTTCCAGAGTTTAAGATAAATTACATAAAACTTCTTTTTTTTTGATAATTTACATAAAACTTCTTGCATTTAGCTATCTAGTCAAATTACATAAACACCCCCTCGATTAAGAATCCATTAGTCAATTTCAGTAAAAATTGATCAATATCTGAAATACCCTCATGCAGTTAACTCGTGTATTTACATTTACACAACTAAATAAAATAAATTAAAAGTTAAAAAGCTAGAAAATTAATGTTTATAAATATTTGATTCAAATTATAAATTTATTATTCCAATCTACTGAAATTTAATTGAGTGGGTACCTGTTTTGAAGTTTAGCACAAAATTCATTGACTTATTTCATAGAAAATTTCAAATAGGACGTCATAACTATCTAAGTCTAAAAATGAAATTACCCTAGCTACTTTATATAACTTGTTTTGAGCTCATTAATAACTCTCAAGTTGATGTTGTTTCTTTCTTTTCAAAGAAAGGTCTATTATTACTTTACGTAATTGATCTAATCAAGAGAGGCTTATCTTCAATATCCAATTACTTGTATTGTAATTAGAAAATGAGTGCCTAAATCTCCATTCCTACATGTCCTAGGTGATAAAGAGAGGTATATAGTGCCAAGATAAAGTGTGATTGGACTATGATTAGATGCAGCTCAAATTAATGTTAATTCTAGGTGCGGGTTGCATCCTTTCAGGTCCGGTAAATATATCATAATCTCATATAATTTTTTGTTTTTAAAATCATGGACGAAAAATATTAATTATATCTATACTATAATTTTTTGGTATAATTTTTCTATTGATAAAATGACTAACTATTTCTTAATTCGACATTATATTTAAAGAATTGTTACAGCCTGATGATAATTTAATGGAATAATTTGATAGAAAAACTAAATCTTTTGTGAGTTGTCAAATTATGTTATCGCATATTCGCATGTATTTTCCAAAAAGTTTGATACCAAACGTATAAAATAAAATAAAGAAGGGTAATAAAAGTGGAATTAAGAAATCCTTTTCTACATGAGGAGTCCTAGGCAAACTCATAACTTTCTAGGCAAGGGCCCGCTTGAGTTGTGTCATTATATGAGTCGGGTCATGTAAACTTCATTTTTAATAAGTACAATGAAAATCGTTAATTAAATAGGACTTTTTCTTTTTTGAGAAAATAATTAAATAGGACTTGAGTCAAGTTTAATTGCGACAATTCAGCATGTAAAATTAGCGTATTTTTTTTTTTTAGAAAAGTTAGCCTATTAATTAAGGTTTCTGAATAATATGTACCTTGTCCAAGAAATATATCATTATAAACGTTTAGTGAAACATAATTTAAACTTAATGGCGCATTTTATTATATTTTAATAAAATTTTAAAAAGAAAGTAGGTGGCTATTAATTGCATATGTTTTTAATATATAGTTGGAAAAATAAAAGATTTGTCAGAGTGAATCAGGATTGGATCACAAACATTCCACTAATACAATAGTGATAGGCTACCAACAGGTGATTGGTCTAGTGGAAGGAACTAGTCACTACAAAGTAGCGGACTCAGGTTCGAATCCCTGTTGGGAGAGGTTCCCACTTTATGTGTCCGACGCGCCTCGAAAGGGATTAAACCCTTGGAAAACAAAAAAAAAATAGTGATAGGCTATTAAATAATTATTAATTACTAAATGTACAGAAAAACATAAATCTTCTAATTCACTAAGAAATTCTTTGATGAACCGACAAGGGTATCCTCTTCTGCCTTTAATGGAGGAGACAGTACAGCCCTGTGATTCCCCTTCTCAGACTTATGTCTTTCTTTCTCACTGTAATAACATAGAGTAATTCATTAATTAAACACCCTCCTGCTTTTTCACTTGATTCCCATTTCTAGGTGCAGAAAAACAATAAATTAAACATTTTGCATGGTTAATCCCACTTCCAATTTATTTATCTGGTTAGACTCACATTCTTGGCATTTTTCTTTTTTCTTTTTTTATTAAAACTAAAAAAGTAATTTACCTAGCTATGTACGTGTGATAGTTAAAATAGACAATTTACCTCATTGTAAGAAAAAAAGTAAATAGTTCATGTCTCCTTAACTTTTCAAATGCTTATTCTTTTTGTGTTAAGATTAAATAGCCTTATATAATACTAAAATTAAATATAAAAATAAATCTCTAGCTACACATGCACCGAATTTTTATTTCACGAGAAAGTAATCTTCATATTATCGTTACAAGGACGATGCACGTTAATTTCTCATTAGGCATATCTCATAAATGATGTACATTACCAATTAATCACACATATCTCCAGAAAATAAAATGAGATATAAAGTTGAGGTTAAAATTATTTTTCAGCAAAAGTCCCAATTATACTTGTACGCGTCTAAACACACATAGCATCCTAAAAAGGCATATCACCTTTATTTTTATTTTTTTAATTTCACAAGTAAGAAATATGTAACTTTTTTATTTTCTTTTTAAGATGGAGCTAGGTAGATTATTCATTAGCTAGGCATACTACATAAAGATAACTTGCTAAAATTCTTTGTTAACCTCTCCAGTCATTCTCTTACTGTGTGTGTATTTAATGTGTCTTTGTTTTTTTGTTTTTTGTTTTTTGTTTTTTTTTAATAACTTTAATGTGTGTTTCAGTGTATATATATAATACACACAACCTAGTCTCCTTAACCTACCTCCTCAAGTACTAACACTTGAAGCAAACTCTATATTTCTTCACAAGAAACCTAATACTCACATCTTTCCTCCATTTCTTCTTAATTAATTTATTCCCTTGATCATTTTCTTCAATATATATATATATATATATATATACTCAAAATATAATTAATAATTAGCCATGAATTATGAACCCAACACTTCCCTAAATCTTAGTTTGTCATCAAGAAAAAATAACCTTATCAATCTAGACCATTCATCTCCGAATTCCTCGCCCTTAAGCCCGGTCGAGACACGGGTCTTTTCTTGCAATTACTGCAGAAGGAAATTCTACAGTTCACAAGCTCTAGGAGGGCATCAAAATGCACACAAACTAGAGAGAACCCTAGCCAAGAAAAGTAGAGAATTGATCTCGGTTGTTAGGCCCCACTCGGGCTCGAACGAGGGCCTACGATCGAGCTATGGAAGTATGGATCGGGTGCACAGGCCTGTCGATCATCAGAATCATGTGGGAAGGTATGAAGGAAGAGATGTGAATTATGGATATAATTGGATCAATAATGAATACATTAGTGAAGGTGAATTAAGTGTTCATCAAGAAGAGCTTAGCCAGCTTGATTTGTCTTTAAGGCTTTGATCCATGATTTATAGCTAGTAATTATTTTTATTGACTAATATTATTGCAATTAATTCAGTTCAGATTAATTACTGAATATTGGTTGTATGGTTTTCCAGGCCAAATTGAGGTCATAGTTTAGGGAAATCACATGGAAGTAAAGATTATTAAATTATTTATTAGATATAATGAAGCACTTTTTATTTTATATTTTGTTTTATGTTTGAGAATTAATTTGTGTTATTGGATTTGTAAAGTTCCATGAAATTAATTTTGTGCTTAATGGTGTAGTGTAAATTGATCAATGTTTCTTAGACGAAATAAAAAAGGGATGAATTTGGTTCACGGATTTGAGTGAGTAAAACGTTAAGTATAATGTTTTTTCTTGCATCAAATGATATAGCTATAGCCGCGGATTCTGTAAGAGCTGCAGATTCGTCGAGAACATCTGCATCAAATGATATAACATTGAGCTCCATCTCTCGTTAATTTTTCATTTTACTTATCAGTTTGCTCACTGAAATTCATGAATCAAAAGATTTCTAATTTTTATGTGGTTGGAATGAATTACGTTATATTGAAGGGTAATTAAAATGTGATTGTATATCGTAATAGGAATTTTGCAAAATACTCTCTCCGGTTTTTTATATGTTGTTTTGGAGGATTGCACACAGATAAAGAAATGTAATAAATAGCCATTTTTTTGAAGAAAAAACCTCAAAACAGCATTTTAATCAAATAATTACAGCATTAATTACAAACATTAAAAAGAAAGGTAAAATTGATAGAAAAGAATTAATTTTACATTGAACTCCTAAAACAACAAATAAAAGCATACGATTTTTTTTATGAAAGCGACAAATAAAAAAAAAACGAAGGGAGTATTGTATATCGCATCATGAGCGGTTGTTGTAATGTCCTAAACAAGATGAGTGGTTCTTGTAATTAGACATAATGACCTCAATGTTAGGTACAAATATAAGTTACCCTATATTTTACCATCAATTATGAGTATTACACGTTTCACTATATATACGGGATTATTTTATTTTTTGTGTCATAACTATAGTTCACTTGTGTTTCTAACCCGTAACTTTCGAGTTGACATATTTGGTGCCACAAGTTCAACATCAGTGGTAATGTTGGTGCCAATTGAGGCCCAATTTCAAAATTGATCCTAAATTCCCCCATGTTCGGGCCATGTGACAAGAAAAGTGGGAATTTTGACCATCCAAGGTCTTTTTCATTAAAAGATATACCAAAATTTAAAATCCTAACTTTTCCTATAAAATTCACCAAACATTCTCTTAATTAAATTGTTACCTGCCTTCTTCTTCTTCCCCCAAATAAAAACATCCAAGTAACCTAGTTCTTGGTGGATAAAAATATTATTTTAATGAAAAATGCATTGAATGGTCAAAATCCCCAATTTTCATATCACGTGGTTCGCACATGGGTGAACTTTTTGGCCAATTTTGAAATTGGGCCTCAATTGGTACCACAATTTCCACTGATGTTGAACTTGTGGCACTAAATGTGTCAGCCTGAAAAGTTATAGGGTAGAAACGCCAGTGAACTATAGTTGTGACACTAAAAATGCAATAATCCCCTATGTATACTATCAATGATGATGTCCTTCACGAAAGTGAGGTGAATGTTCTAAGAAAATTCTAACTTCATTAATTTCAGAATGAGTAACAGTATAAGCTATATTTGGATGCAGTGACTTCTACTCAGCACCCATTTTTAGCAAGTCATGCCCACGTTCGCTTAACATAATGTCTCCCTTGTGGACATCCCAATTATAAAAAAGTTACTATTCATTTATTCCAAATCCCTTTTTGATAATTTCAAGACTTGTTTATTGATTTTTGGAAAAATACACAGCATATTTTTTTTACAGATTTATGTTTCAGCAGTTAGCGATATTATCATAGCACAAATTTCAAACAAAACCTTTTTTTTATCTTTCAAATGCATGAAAACTAAGAACACTATAAAAAACTATCAAATCTCTATCTATAGAAAAAACTCAACCAAATAGGCCATGGAAGATCTTCACTAACCCATTTTTTTTTTTTTTTTAAATTCAATCAACTAAATATCTGTTTTTTTTTTTTGAGACTAATTATCTGTTAATTACACCCAGATGCGTTAACTATTGACTTCAAAACTTTTGGTCTCAAGAGTTTTCCATCTATATAACTAGTATGTTCCATTCTTATAAAATCCAAAAGTTTAAAATTTAAAATTGTTAATTTTTCAACTAAATTACTTAAATCATGGGAAATTATTTAAGATGGATTTTTATGCATAAATGATGTCCAGTAATTAGTTCATATACTTCTTTTATAAGTTATTTGGGCTCGGAGTGGTAGCTCAAATACTACCATTTGATGTAACCAAAAAAAAAAAAAAAAAAAAAAGTTTATATCTATACTTATATTATAGAAGGACGACGGTCCCTTGACCAAACCCTACTATATATTTTGATTGAATGGAGGATTCTTATAATTTTAAATCATTTTAATCCTACATTTATGATTGGTGGATGATTTCTCTAGAAATTGGAAAGATTTTCAAAATTTGAAACTGATAAAGTTTTGAATGACTTTTAGGCAATTTATACAATAAACTCTTGCAAGAAAGGTAACCACAATAATTAGGACAAAGATAATATATAATCTCCGGATACAAATATTACACATTTATTTTAAGAACTCCATGATTTCGCTGTAACTTTAGGTTTAATGTGGTAAATCTGTTAATTTGAGTGAATTATTTGTCATAGCCTAACAATTTTAGAATTTACTCCGTTTAGCTCTAGCGGTTCCCATATAAACGTTAGGTAAAATAAATCCATAATTGATTGGATGTGCATGATTTCATGGATTATGTCTCACCAAATACATACAAATTTTGCATTATTGTTCTTCAAATAATTTATCAAAAAAAAAGAGTTCTTTAAAATGGGGGGACAAATGGCGTAGGGAATGAAATTGTTGATAAATTTGAGTTTGACAACTCAGCAGGTAGTTTTGTAATTAAACTGAACAAAGGGCCAATACAAATAAGCTTTAATCTATTTGGGCGAAATTATGTAATAAATGGAGAACAAATGGAGGGACAATAAATTGGGCCCAATTATTTTTGGGGTAATTTGTCAAACCGAACAGGGCCTATTCCTTGTCAGTTTCCACACCCTCATCCCCAATTCCTTTCACAAAATAGGGCTGTCAATGGGGGCGGATTTTAATCCGAATCCATCCGATTTATTAAGATTTTAATTCGATTAGAGATTCGACGAATCTAATCCCATTATAACTATTCGTAATCTGAAATACGCTGATCGAATATGAATTTAGGTCGACATGTATTCGACAATAAAATATATATATATATATATATATGATACTGTATTTTATTAAAATAAGTAAAATTAATAATATGTTATCATTAGTTTAAGATGATAATAATTAATAATTCATTCATAATTATATTATTTATACGTATTTTCATCCAAAAACATGGATAATTGTTAAGAAAGTTGAACATGTGAGCTAAATTAAATAAAATAGTAAGGTTGTCAAACTTATTTTAGGAAAAAATATTGTTATAAATTTTAAAAATGAAGATTTTATTGTATCAGAAAAAGATCCGATATACGACCAAGATTCGTCGAGAAATTTAGATTTCAGCGAGATTCGAATTCGACCCGAATTCGATCGTACATAAATGAAGTCGGATCTAGATCGAGCCTGATCCTACCCAAATCCGACCCATTGATGACAGCCCTAACAAAAACATTGTGACCGACGACACAATAACAGAAAAAGCCACAAATGATGACGGATGTTCATATAATCAAGTTCTACGACGACTTTATCCACACAACCGTCAACGACAATCTAGACGTCGTCTCCGACTGGATCTCCGAGATCGAGTCCATCCACCGTAGTTATTACTTCGAAATTAAATCAAATTTTAATTTTTTCATTATTAATCCCGTGAATTTTATTCAAATAAATAGATTAAAAAATTTATTCAACCTATTTTATTAATTAACTAGATTCTCATTTTCATGATAGGTCTAGGATTTTTTCCTAGGCCAAGTCTAGATAAGAACTTTTCATTAAAAAAACATGAACTATTCAGTTTCACACGGAACAACTACGTACCGTGAACCTACATCATAGAGACAATTATTGTTGAAGATATATTTATAGGACGTTAGGCCATTCCAAATATTATCAATTGATTCAGTTGAATTCTTGGTTCGTAATACTACAGTAGTGAATCAGAAAGATTAATTAAATACTCGACAATACTTTATGGCGAAAATAAAACAATTAAATACGGACATATATACAAAGCATAGGCTTAAATTAATCTAATGTAAAAAGCTAATCTGAAAGTTAATTAAAATTTAAAGCATGTATGTTGCATAATTATAATTTATTTTAATTTTATTGCGTTCTATATTGCATGATTAGCCGTTCTTGTTTTATTTTTAGTTTGATTTTCAATTTCATGGTTGGAATGGAGATGTTCTAATATGGTTTCAGATTGTGATTCCTTGATAGTTGTGTGTGCATGCATGCAACGATATATGATTTGTTGATTGAGCATGACTGTATTCTTTCTTATAAGATCTTTGAAAATTCTCATGTTTTGAGTTAGCTTTTGAGGTGAATTGATTTCAAGTCATATGGACTTAGTTCAATCCATATGTATATGATATGAAAGCCTCGGACTAATGTGGATGACCTTTTTTTGTGATGAATTTCACTCTTTACCTGCATGCTTCATGTAGATAACAAAGTCTCTGTTATGATCATTATTTCACCAGATAGGTAGATCTGGAATATCATTATTTGTGTGTTTAACCTTTACCCCCATGTCGCAATTTGCAAGGTTGAACTTTTTATTATATACGACGTTTCAGTCTGACTACATCTAGGGGGGGGGGGGGGGGGGGGGGGTTTAGACTAAATGTCTCTCATGAATTGAATATCAAAACTAAATATTCCTTACGAGGTCTTTTACAATCTTCATCTCTTCAACTAGCTTTTGAGATAAGTTTTATCCAAACACTATAGGTCTTAATCAATCCATGTGTATCTAATATAACCTAAAGTAAATCATTCAATTCAATTAAAGAAACATAGTGGATTTCCAATATAAATTTCCCATCAGAATTAATACATAAACGAATATTGATTGTTAAAACAATAGATACATTTAAATAAATTTAAGGAGAGGTATAATAATGTCTACTGCAAAAATGCATTTTGGTTCTCTAATTCTTTACTAGGTCAGCGATCTTGGGAAAGTTTTTCTCTAGGAAGCAATTTCAGTCTTGCAATGTTAGGACATTTGTCCACCATTTGGGTCCAGTGCTCTTGGCGTTCAAAATTTTCGCCGGAATTTGTCATGTGATCAGCAACCCATGGACAAAAACATGTAAGGGATTTTTCTTAGTTGGCTTTTAATTAAGTATGGACCAATATTTTCGCGTTTTGCATAGTTGGCAAGCACGTATGTATTGAAATTGCTGGCAAATGTATTGTTATCACGATAAATTTCGTGGATAAAGATAATAAATTGCAGATCGAGACAACTGTCCTAAAATTGCAAGCACTAAAACATTAAAGGACCGAAATTACTTGTCACTGGAAAAACTTAAAGGACTAAAAATGCATTTTACATAATTTGTACTTATAAAAATGAGTAGCAATTTTATATTAGTCAAACAGGGCTTGTTTGTCTCGCATTTCCCAAAATTATTTCATGTATGTAAAAAGCGAAACAAACATGTTTTCTATTTTCCGAAATAAATATATTCTCTCTTAACTTTCTCAAACTAATTTCTCAAAAGTCAAACAAACAACAATTTTCTTATCTCTAAAATAAACTACACAAACTATAGTTTGATTTGTCATAAAGTAGTATATCTCTTACACAATGTATCTCATATAACAAATATGATTTGACATAAAGTATTACACATCTTACATTTACATCCTAAATCCTTCCAAAAAACCTACATCGATGTTATTTTCAAAACCACCATCCCAAAACTCAAACAAGTAACATTACGCAACAAACTTCATTAATAATCTCCTAAACTACTCTCTCAAACGCCAAACAAACAGATCCATACATTCTTCCCAATTTAATCTAATAATAGATATATTTATTTTAGTTCTCAACACGTACCAATTCCAGTCAAACACTATTAATTAATAACATGTAATTTTTCTATTTTATTTATAACATGTCAATTGCCCTTAAGCACCATAAACTTTTGGGGTGAATAACGTTTGAATAATACATAAGCAGAGATAGAAGATGTTATGGCCATGACGAGACATGCGAAATAGCCACATAATAAAGCGCCACCAATTTGGATGCAAAACCTGGTGTATTTATCACAAAGCTTCATCCACTGGAAATTCTTTTGGCCGGTCACTGCAAAAATTGACGCCTGAGCCGCTGCGGAATGGGCGGCAAACACCATGTACACGGCTGCCTGTTGAATAACATTAATTTGTTTGGATATTTTAGCCATACACCCGGAATAGTTTGCATTTACAATTCTAGCTTGTACGTATAATACTTTCTTAGAAAGATAAAAAAGTTGAATTGCCATGTAATTAATTAAACAAGTTGGTGAAATTTTATCTAAAATATTAATTTGAATCACTAAAAAAATTCTTGGAATTTCTAATTCAGTGAAAAACGAAAATCATGTGCATTCATCTCAAAAAAATTCGATTCTTAGGAATTTGCATTCTTAAGATATGTCTAATGGACAACCAACATCCCTATGAAAAATAATATGCAAATTACCTTCTCGTAAAATCAAGAAACATGTTATAAATAATAGTGATGCTTTTTAATATTATTAATAATAAAAAGTGTGTTTGAGGGGTAAGGGTTGTGGTAAACCTCCTTTCTAATATCCGGGAGATATGTTTTAGTTAACATGAAATAAGTTGCAATTAACCCCAGTAGTTTTACTTCCATTCTCCCAAATTTCATTTCTTAGGTAAATTATATTTTTTTCCCGTATAATTATTTTAAATAAAATAACTATACCTTTAACATCATTAAATCTCAACTATTGGTTTTAATGTGCATAAAATAAATAGGTGCGAGCACCGCGCGGTGCATGTGTCATACTTTTGGAAAAATAAAAGTACATTGCAATACATAATTTCCACCCCTACAAGCATTTATTTAAATCATGCTCCATCGATTAAATTGGTTGAATTTAGGAAAAAGTTAGAGTCATATGACTCATATCTAAAATACCCCTATTTATTTGGTTAGAAGAGAGTGAACAATTGACTAAAGTAGAAGAGAGAGAAAAAAAAACAAGGAGTAAATAAGGATAAAATTGAAAGATATGTTATTAATGATGTATTAATGCTCAATGTGAGTTTAAAAAAATACACGGGGTGTAATTAAGATACATTTTTCTAAGAGGATTAGCTACAAATTATGATGGATCAATTTTAGAATGTCTTATCTTTTCTAAAAAAATTAAAAGCTTTTAAGAGTAGGAACCTTGGTTGAGATATTCAAAACATCTCCAAATTGGATAGATGGAATTGGAGCAAAGATTTTTTATTTTTTCAAAAAAAATACATATATAATCTTAATTTCTTCATGTAATTAATTAATTCCTCTTCGAGTCAACAATTACTCAGATTAGCTAGCTGAGTGTTAACTTATACTCTATCAATTAAATATGTATTGCACAAATAGGTAGATATTGACAGAAATTAATTTACAAGAAAATAACTTAAAGTACAATTAACTAGCATCTAGATAGTTAATAATTGTATGATTAATTAATTTAATTACCTGGTCTAGCAAGTAAAATCCCCATGCCAGATATATGTAATAAGGGGGTTTATCTTTTGTTAAATCAGGTAACTTGTAACATCTGAATACTTGGAGCAGATTATAAACAGCAGCAGCAGTATCAATCCACACTAAAACACTACCAACCAAAAAAAAAATTAGAGATTAGGAGAGAAAATAAAAGAGTTGAAAAGTGAATAAATAAATTAAATTATGTATACATACTACAAAGCATTCAAGTCTTTGAAGGATGCTTTTCTGGAGATGAAATGGAAGAGAACTTTTGTCTGACTGTCTAATCCAACTAAACAAGCAGTTAAGACCAAGAAAATAATTGACAATATTCTCAACAATGCTTCCATAATTCCAAGAAGAAGAAAAAATTAGACCGATATATATATATATGAATTGAATTGATCACCTTCCCAACTATATTTTCATACTTACGTATTTTGAGCAATAAATTGTTGGGATTATTGCATTTTTGGTGCCACAACAATAACTCACTGGCATTTCTACCCCGTATCTTTTCGGCCTGACACGTTTAGTGCCACAACTTCAACATCAGTGACAATTTTGGTGTTAGAAGTTGTGACACCAAATGTGTCAGGCTGAAAAGATACGGGGTACAAATAATTGGCCTCAATTGGCACCAAAATTGCCACTGATATTGAAGTTGTGACATCAAATGTGTCAGGCTAAAAAAATACTGGGTACAAATGCCAGTAAGTTATAGTTGTAGCACCGAAAATGCAATAATCTACATATTAATCTATATGACCATATTAATGTGTACCAATGTATATTTTGATCCATATATATGAAAGAAAAAAAAAACATAGAATATTTAAATGAAAGAAAAATATATTATGAATCATCAAAGTATACACGAATTTCAATTTCAGGAAGAAGTTGGGTTAGTTTAGTGAATTAGAGTCAAATTAGTGCCTAACATTTATTTTTTCCTTTTTCTTTGTCTACTTCTTTCTGGGGTGATTTTTTTTTTATCTACTTAAGTATGAAATGTGATTGAAGTTTTTGTTAAAATTGATTACGCCATTGTTGACAAGGACCGAAAAAAACTAGATAGTTTTGGTTTAGGGGTGATATTTTTTCTAATAACAAATTCGATAAATTTTTATGTTGTGATAAAATGACAACTAGACGAGAATGAAGTAACGTTGTATTTTTATTAAATAAAATGTGAAAAAATAAACTAGTAAAAAAATTATCATATAGAGTAATATCCACATAGGGATTATTGCTTTTTTGGTGCCACAACTATAGCTCGCTGGCATTTCTGCCCCGTATCTTTTCGGGATGGCATATTTTGTGCCACAACTTCAATATCAGTGGCAATTTCGGTGCCAATTGAGTCCAAATTCCATAATTGGCCCGAAATACTCCACGTGCATGCCACATGACATGAATATGGGCCCTCACAAGGGGGGTTTCGTGCCAATTTTGGAATTGGGTCTCAATTGACACCAAAATTACCATTGATGTTGAAGTTGTGGCACCAAATGTGCCAGTCCGAAAAGATACGGGGTAGAAATGTTAGTGAGCTATAATTGTGGTACAAAAAATGCAATAATCCCATAAATTGTTTGTAGAAGCTATTGTCTCTATCGTGTGTATAAATGTGTAGGGCACATAAGCCAGCTCATGTTTGACGGACACGGATTTATAAGGACTGGTTGTCAAAGTGCACACGTTCTAAAAATTCTTAGATAGATATGGTTTAGGAGATTTTTCTAGAAATTGTGATTGTATATATACAAAATAATTTACTTTGATGATATCATGTATTTACAATGTATGATGTGAAACAGTTACAACCACAATATAATCGAAATGTCATAGATCAAGTCTATGCAATAATTTTCTTATCAGGATAATTGGTGCTAACTAACATATCAATTTATTGAACAAATTTGAAAAAAAATCTAACCTTATCCAATCATAAGGTAACTGTCATATGATTATAGAGTACTATCCAATAAAAAAAACATGTACAAGACACGTTCCTGACATATAGCCCATATACATAACCTTTAAATGAATTTCTAACTAATACCTACACCCCGGAATGACAAGGATATAGATATGTCGGTCACTAAAAGCTCAATTTCATTTTTTAGTGATGGATGACTACAAATGCCTTATCATAATCACGTTATATTGAAATTAGCGTTGACTTCGTGCTATATTTAATTAGTATTTTAATTAATTTGTTAAATTGATTAAAATGGGTTAAACTCGTCCATAAACATTTAATATTATTTTTGTAATTTCAAATTATTTATTGTCATTTTATAAATTTTATCAATAATCCTCTTATGGGCAAAATTAAGAATTCAGGAAATATTCTCTCAAATATCAACGATAATGGTGCATGAGTTTTAATTGTAAGATGAGGATAAACCTGAGTAAAAAATTTAAAATATAAATTACCCTTACTTTTAAATTCATTTAAAAATTGAGTGCAAAACTGAAGAATTCTTCTAGCTAAGATTGCATTACGTCGTTAAGGTTTGGTCATTGATAATTTTTTAGTAAAGATCACAATCACTTTTAGTCTTAGTGCAATCAAAATGGACCAGGAAATTGCTTCTTCTTAAATTTGGTAATACATGAATTTTGTGTAATTCCGATCTAAACTAAAGATTGGGTATTTGGGCCCAATCAAATTTTTAATTGGAAACCGAACCCAACAAACAGGCCAATAAAAGAGGCCTCGCTTGGAAGTATTTTAATTAATATGATCTGAATAAAAAATTAAAAGCATTTTACTTAAATATTTTGAATATATTTTCAAAAGTTGTGCAAAATAACCTACTCTACTTAAAATATTTTAGATAAAAAATACTAATTAATTAGAACCGGGAATTGAAAATTAGAAGAATACTAAAATCTAGAGGAAAAGATAAATGATAGGTATCAAATTATACATTCTTGAATTAATAATATAATTATATATTGATTAAGGTAATTAAAAAATTATTTTTAAAACCAACGAAAACCGTTCCAATTCTTGTTTGACCTAATGAAAACTCATAACGATAATTGATCCAACCAAATCCCAAATTTCCGAACATTTTCAAAACATACCAGCTCCAAAAAAACACCAAAAAAAGGATCATAAATTAATTTACATATATACGTGATTAAGCTGGAATTCCATTCTTACATGTACACAAAAAGGAAGTCAACACAAGAGCCATCATATATATATATATACTTTTATTTTTCTTTTTCATGTAAATCTCAAACATTGCATTCTGTGGGAAAACCATGTGGAAAACGCTTAGTATCGGTGCAATAGTTATAAATCATGTAATTCGTTTGCACCCATTTCAGTTTCTGTTCACTTGTGGGATCCAATTTCTGTGACAACCTTGGATTGTTATTTGCTCTGAAATTTCTGTAGGATGCAATGAATGGGGCCTGGGTCCAGTCAGTCTTAATAAGCCCACCTCGTGTGGCCCATTGATCTGCATTCCAAATGCTGGAGTAGAGCTTCATTGGTTGGCTTTTTGGGAAAGGCACGCCTTTGTTTTCTAAATTCTTGAATTCTCTTAGAGGTGTATTGTCCACTGAGAATCTATTAATCATAGAGAAAAATATTTGTAATATTCCATAATCCCAAACAAATTTTGCAAATTAGTTCTATATGTATAGTTCAATTATATACACAAAATTAACACAATTGTTTTAGTTTCTGAGTCATGAAAACAAAACTAAATGCTCTATTCTTTTCCTTGTGTTTTTCCAATTAAGAATTTGTTACAATTTTTCGCTTGTGATTTTCAAAGTATTCCGAATTAGTTTGGAAAATTTGAAATACTTTACTGACCAAAACATGCACCAAAAATAAAATTTTGATCCGTAACTTTATCTTTTGGTTGACTAAATATATTTAGAAACTTAACATATTTAATATGCTACATCATCAATAGAAAAATGAGTAAATTTATTGCGTTAAAAAATTAAAGATTAAATATGGTAAAATAATTTGAAGAAAAGATAACTATACTATTTTGTCATGGTTTAGAAATCAGAGGACTTATCTGTCTCATTTTTTTAATCTAGGGGGAGTGGGGGTGAGGGGTTGTTATTGTACTTACACAATAATTTGAGGATTCCAAAGAACAGAATATGTGTGAAAATCATGAGTTGGATCAAACCACAAGTGAAATTGTTGTTCCCTTTCCCCTTTGCCTTGAGTATACACATTTGTATGTACTGTGTACGGCTCCCCACTTAAATTCCCCAAAAACTCAAAATCTATTTCATCATGATTCGACCCTTCAGATGATAACTATAAAACAAACACAATTAATAATATAGTTTACATAATAAAATTAAACCTTATTTAAAAATATTTAAAATTGAAATAAAAACATACATAATAAGCGGTGACAGTTCCAGCTGAATTTCCAGGCACAAGTTTGAGTTGCATATCGATTTGCCCAAACAAATACTCTTTCTTTGATTGAAAACCCGACCCGGAATAGTTATCAATAGACAGGGTCAAAAGCTCCCCATTATTGACGATTTTGCCCCGTCCTCCACCCCAAGTAATTTCGAAATCTTGGAAATAATTACTGCCCGAAACCACCATTAGTGAAGTTATTAGGAACAAAGTTAGGATTAAAGCATTTCTTGAAAACGAAAAGAAAGCCATTTTTTTCAGGTATATACTCTGTTTGCTCTTCTTGTAACTGATATTAAAAATTGGAACTTTATGTTTTATGATATATATATTGACAGAGAATGCATGAGAAGACGATGGATTCAAAAGAGACAAAAAAATTGTGGGGTTTGGATTTTGTTAGAGGATGACATCTGGAGTTCAGGGAGAATAACATAAGTTGAGCTAAATGCAAAAATATCTATTGTGTTTTGTTTAATTGGCAAAAATTATTTGTATTATTTTTATTAGTAAAAACTTTCCATGTATTTTTAATTAGCAAAAGTCCCATGTGAAACTTCTTCATACATAAAAAGAGAGGTTCTATCAATTTTTTAAGTGAACAGAGGAAATATTATCGATTCGCAAAGTTAGCTGGGGATCGTTGTCAATTTTTTAGATGAATCGAGGTATTTTTGCACTTTTTGGTAGGGTAAAGTTATCACTTTTCAAGTAAATACGTAATCTGACTTGGAAGGATTTTTTTTGCTAATAAAAGATAGATAAAGGGAGGATTTTGGTAATAAAAATGAGACATGAAATCTTTTGCTAATTAAGCACAAGATGGGAGGTATTCTTACATTTTATTAGGATTTAGGACGGGGTTCTTATTGTCGAGATCAAAGTTATAGCTAATAATAATTGCAGTTTTTTGGCCACGAGACGAGATTTGTTACCCCCAGAAGAACATTTTCCTCCCAACAATTGTCGAGGGTGATATATCTGTACTCCCTCCGTTTTTTTTTTTTTAATTTGTCGTTTTAGAGGACTGCACACAAATTAAGAAATGTAACAAATAGTTACTTTTTTGAAGTAAAAATCTCAAAACACCCTTTTAACAAAATAATAACATCATTAATTATAAACATTAACAAGAAAAAAAAAATTTAATTTTACATTAAACTTCTAAAACAAAAAATAAAAGTAAAAAATTTCTTTTGTCAAAATCACGAATAAAGAAATTGAGGAAGTACTTGTCATACCTAAATCTATAATTTTCTCCAAGGAAATGTCCAATAGGAAGTTAAGTCCGTGACCTTGATTTTAACATTAATTGTAAAATCAAGTGTTTCTCGTTAAGCTAAAAGTTAATTATAGCTGATATAAAATCTAAAAGCTGAAATTATGTATGCAAATTCAAGTCCTACTTTTCGACCATGCAAATTTACATTTTACACGTTTGCGTCACGAGGACATCAATTGAAATTAATAGATATGTGAGTACAGTACAGCTAGCTAGATATGGAAGGGATAAGCATAAATATAGAGTACGTATTGGCAATGTAAGTAAATAATTGTATGTGTGTTTGTGTGTGTGAAATTCATTAATTTCATTTAATTTGATGGGTAACCATTGATTTAAAAGCTGTGAATGTGAGCTAGCTGTTAACAGATGGACAAGAGTAAAGAAAGAGGTCTCGAAATTGGAAAATGTTGTGTAAGTTTCTGCCGACTGAATTATATATATAGATTTTCTTTTTTATAATTGATAGATAGATAGATTGGGTCATCAAATTATATTGCAGTCATCATTCCTTGGAGTCGGGGCCTGATTATTGTCCTCTCATGTGACCTGCATGCACTACATTTTGTGCCACCGCGCGAATATACACAATGGACCTGTTTGTTTGGTGTTTGGGAAAGTAGTTTGAGAGAATAGTAGAGGTTTGTGAAATAATCTCGATTTGTGTAATGTTGTTTATTTGGGTTTTGAGAGAGTGGTTTGAGAAATAAAATAGGTGTAGGTTTTTTTTTGGAAGAGTTATGTTGTAGGTGTAAGATATGTAAGACTTTATGTCAAATCATGTTTGTTATGCGAGATAAACTGTGTAAGAGATATGTTACTTTATGTCAAATCAGAGTAGAGATTGTATAAGTTTTGTTTAGAGATAATAAAATTGTTGTTTTGTTTGACTTTTGAGACAGTAGTTTGAGAAAATTGAGATATAAAAAATTTATTTAGAAAACAGAAAACATGTTTGTTTGACATTTCCCAGACACAAATTTTTTTTGGGAAACGCCAAATAAACAGGCCCAATAATTTTCATCAAAATTAATAGAAAAATACACACAATAATAACCAAATTTATCGGAATTTTTTTGGTAGATAATTTTTATATTTGTTGATAGTGAACATATGTTATATTAAAATCGAACATATTCAATCATATAATAAAATATTATCATTTCACTTAAAAGTATAAAAATAATTATAACCAGATTAAATGATAACATAGGGAGAAAATAAAAAACGACATGTTCATCTAGTTGTTACATATTTTCAGGCACGGTCACGTTATGAATATGGGTATAGTTCTTATATAATTATATAAGTTTAGTATATTTGAAATGTTTTGGACGGATAGTTCGTGACTCCTCTATGATGTACGTATCACCTTTCTCCTAAAGTTTATTTTGTACCGTACGTACACATGTGTAAGGCACGTGTCGAACCTAAGGTGATTGGGTCAAGTGATAGCAGATTGCGATCTCTATAAACGAAACTCAAGTTTAAATCCTACTGTAGACACCACACTGAAGAGGACTTATATCCTGTGCGTTCTCTGGTTCGATTGTAAATAAACATATTGGTAGATAAAGAAAAAGGTTGGTGTGGATGTGCAGACACACTTTGTGGGGAAGGTGGTACTCATCAACTCATGATAGACATGAACTTTCTATTTGAACGTTGTGAAATTCTTTGCTGTATCTCAAATATAAAAATAATATAGTAAATTTAATAAAGTAATATAATTTCCTAATTGTATTTCAACTTGAGCATGTCTAACGTATTTAATATGTTGAATTTTTACATGATATATATTTGAGGTTGCTTGATTGGGTTTATGAGATTGAATTAAATTAGATGCATATTGGAGGTCATATTAATGGGATAAATACTTATTGCGTTTTGTACTTTTCAAAATTAATATATGCTGTTTTATAATGTTATCAAATTATATTTGAAGTAAATAAATAAATTATTTGCTATAATTAATTTTCTTAAATCTAGTTAAATTGATTGGATGATCATACAAGAAATAAACAATTATGGGACGAATGAAACAGTATTCAAACATTTTAAATTCAAAACGGAGTTTGTTTTTTGAAAGTGATAATTTAATTCAAATAGATTTGATAATATATTCATTAATGTAACAATCTATTCATTAAAAATGTCAGTAATTAGGATTCAACATTAAATAATGGGCCGGACATTTTCAACTTAAGGCTCTTTTCTTTAATTGAGAAATTAGGGCTCAGCCCATGTAGACTACTTTCCTTTTTTGGACCCTCTTCCTTTCATGAACCCATATCTCAGAATTACAGCGGCTGTAAATTTTCTTCCCCTATTCACTCTCTTTATTTGTCTCTCCAGCTAGTGCCCAATTACACACACTCTCTTTGTTGATAACAAGGTAATTTTTCTTTTGTCTTTTTCCTTTTTCTGATTCTGTTTAAGGGAAATCAAAGACTTAATCTGCTTTCGTTTTGATTAACTAGGTTAAAATCGAAGAACTTAAAATTTTGTACGTGTGAATTCTTGACTTTAGTTATGAAAGCTTCCTGATATTATTAGGATTTATTTTCTTTCCTCAATTTAGAATTCTGTGTTATTTATTGGAGACAGCCTTCCTTATTTTTTTTTTGTGAAAAATAAATTTTGATTTACTTTGTTAGTTTCTGTAACTGGCATTTTGCACCCTCAAATTGCATATTATTGGCAATACAATGGGCATTTTGCACTGCATTTCGCCAAAGAATATGCAGTTCGAGGTTGCAATATGCCATTCAAAGTGGAAAGTGCTAAAATGATATATTTCCAGGGTGCAAAATGTCAGTTACTCTTAATTTTAGAACTATATTTTCTTCCGTGATTTTTTTTTTAATTCACTGCATTTTGTTTTCCAATTGGCTGATTATCTAATTAAACATAATTTAGTCTAGAAAAATAGACAATTTACTACTACTTTTATTCATATAAGTAACAGAAAACATTTTTTTGTGTCCATGAGAAGATGGAAGCTGAAAAAGTGATATCAACAACACCAAAGCCTAATTTCGAGCCTGTGAAGGCTCACGAAATGTCCGATAACCGTGTCCAATTCCGCAAAATCCCCGTCCCTTGTCACCGTCTCAAGCCCCTCAGAAAAGAAGAGACTTGGTTAAGAATATATGAACTAGTATTCCATGACATGAATGTTGACATTCGAATGAATCCCAAGCGTCGCCAAGTCGAGTTGAAAACCAAGCCAGACACACCCGAGATAGGCCACCTACAAAAGTGTGCCGATTTCGTTCATGCCTTCGTACTAGGTTTTGATGTCGAAGATGCCAAGAGTCTGTTGCAATTAGATGCGATGTATGTTGACTCGTTCGAGATCAAGGATGTGAAGATGCTCCGTGGGGACCACTTGTCTCGTGCAATAGGGAGGATCTCTGGGAAATGTGGGAGAACTAAGCATGCTATTGAAAATGCTACCACTACGAGGATTGTCATTGCTGATACGAGGATTCACATTTTGGGGAGTTTTGCTGGGATTAAAGTTGCGAGGAATTGTTTTTGTAGTTTGATTTTGGGGTCCCCTGCGGCTAAAGTTTACTCCAAGCTTCGGCAACTTGGATCCAGGCTTGAAAAAATTGCTTGATCGAATAGGGTACGTGCGTATAGAATTAACCATCTTTTATGTTGCTATAGAACCTAACATGAATCATAATGACCGGGTTAGAATTTTGCTTGAGACCAATTTAACATTTTTTTTTATTGCATCGAGAATTTAAAAATGTTCATGTTATATTTTCAATTGATCTTGTCATTGCATTTTTCTTAGCTTTGTTGATATGATATTGAGAATGTGAAGTGATTCGCCTAAAATGATGGGATGAACAATGTAGACGAGTGCTTATTACTTCCGCTTCCTTTTGGGTGGCAATAATCGAAATGAGTTTTCTATCATATTTTGGTGTTGCAAAAAAAATAATGCAAAATTTATATTTTACGAAGAAAAAAAGTCTCTCCAAGTGAAGTTTATGTACTGGGGAACAACGTATGGCTGTTACTAGGAATCAAAACCCGAACATGAACGTTATCTAAATGCGTTGTCTAGTTAATTCTACATTCAGGGCCAGGACCCTTGGCGAACCTCCATTTATCCTTGCAATAATCATATACCATACGTTCTTTCTGTAGTCTCTTCATTCTCATCCTGCTTCTTTGATCCAATTCCATTTTCAGGACAGGTTTCGACAAAAAATCAGTTTCATTACAAGAAGTGCTTTTTGTTCCGTACGACCAAATGCAACCTTCCGCGGTAAAATTTTGGTAGGAAGCAGTAAATGGAGCTAATGTCCAGTTAGTTTTAACCTTACCACCTTGCGTGGCCCAATCATCGGCGTTCCAAAGGCTAGAATATATTCTCATGGGCTGATCTTTCGGGAACGGGACGCCTAATTTCTCTGTATTCTTGAATTCCCTTATTGGGATATTATCCACGTAGAAGCTGCAGAAAATGTTTAATTTACATTTTTAAACTTAAAAAAATACGGATTGACAAAACTACCCCTTTTATATGTGGAAAAATGGATAAATAGTACTTACACGATGCATTTTGGATTCCAGAGAATGGTATAAGTATGAAAATCTTGTGTTGGGTCGAACCATAGGAAGAATTGCTGTTCTCTTTCACCCTTGCCTTGGCTGAACACATTTGTGTGAAGGGTGTAAGGATTGCCGCTAGAATTTCCCAGAAATTCAAAATCTATTTCATCGTGGTGATCTCCTTCCGATGACAACTGAATTAAAATAAATCAGTACTAATTAAATTATATACGATTTGGACATTTACTTATTTTTTCATGGTGGTTTGGAGGCCTTATTAACATAAGGGTTGTGACTGTAAAAAAATAAAAGGTTTTGGGGGCGACTTGCCAAGTAGCAATAGTTTAGGGGTGTAAATGCAAAAAACCCCTCCTACATCAAACAATATAATTATATTATCCACTGGTTAAAAGATTAAGAAATATATATCTTACATAGTAAGTTGTGATTGTGCCTGCTGAATCTCCAGGAACAAGCTTGATTTGCATGTCAATCTTCCCAAAAATGAATTGTTTCTTGGATTCAATGCCTGAACCAGTCCTGTTGTCTAGTGAAAGTGTAAGCAACTCGCCATCTTCTGATATCCGAGTTTGAGTCTCGCCCCATGAGATGATAAAATGCCGGTAAAATGTACCATTTGAAATGACTAAAGGTGAACTGTCCCAAATATTAATGTCATATTAATCACTTGATCATATCATTAATTATAGTAATATACAATGAATTGATACAAGTAATTGTAGTAATAATATTGAATGGTCCATACATATTAAGTAATTGTAGTAATAATATTGAATGGTCCATACATATTAAGTAATTGTAGTAATAATATTGAATGGTCCATACATATTCTGTCGGGGTATTTAATTGGAGTTTTAAAATCTTGTGGTTTTCAGTGATTCATAATAAAGATAAGAATCTTTACAAAGAGTATGGAATTCATTCTATTTTATCCACTTTGTTGTTTAGCAACCCTCCTTATCTAACTCCATCGTTTAGCCTTATTTTTTTTAGGGATTTTTGCACGTCACCCCCCAGAAAAGTTCTATTTTCGCACTTTCTATAATTGAAAAAACATGACAGTGCCCCCTATAAGTTGATAAATGAGTGCACTTTGCCCCCTAGTCATTTTTAAGTAATTTTCAAAGGGTAAAAACGTCACTCAGGGGGTTTTCTGCAATAACAAACAACTTTAAGGGGATTAAGTGCACAAAATTTTAAAATATCCAAATGTGACTTGCAATTTAAAAAAATAAAAAATATTTAGTTATATTTTTATACGAAAATTCAAATTTAAAAAAATGAAATTTTCATTAGTCCTAATTATATTTATTTATTTTTGTTACAAATAAATCATCTCTATTCTAAAAATGTTTTAATCAAATCAAAGAAGTTTGAAAGTAAAACAATTAAAATAAAAAATATGTTATAAGACTAAAATTAGATTACGATGTGATTTATCAAGGTAAAGAATTCTATGAAAATTTGCTTTGAAATGTTAATATTTTAATAACTTAAATTAATAATATTTTGTGCACTTAGCCCCACAAAAGATTAAAATTATTGCACTAAACCCCAAATTTACATTTCTGCCCTTTGAAATCCAACAAATTATTGACCAGGGGGCAAAGTGCACTCATTTATCAACTTATAGGGGGCACTGTCATGTTTTTTCAATTATAGGGGGGAAAGTGCGAAAATGGAACTTTTCTTGGGGGTGACGTGCAAAAATCCCTTTTTTTTATCTACTAGACTGTGTATTTATAGCTGGGACCAAAGAATACAAAGGGTACAGGTCCTCCCCAGTGTGATGTCTCAAGTAGGATTCAAACTTGAGTTTCGCCTCTGGGGGTCGTAAGTTACTACCACTTGGCCCAACCACCTTGAGTATCGTTTAGCCTTATTACTAATTACCAAACCTAGCTTGTTTTCTTAATATCTATATTTCCTAAGTTTTTAAAATGACACATTATAGCTTATGTTTATCTTTATTAGGAAATAAATTGTCGTGTTAATAAGTCAAAGTCATTCACCCTGTTCTTAGACTGCAGTGTTTTTTACCTGCTATAACTTTATGTTTATTTTTATTAGCAAGATCTCAAAAGGAAATTAACGAGAAAATAGAAAAAAACATTTTGATTTAAAGAAATTGATTACCATTTACTTGAACTCTAGTTGCCTTGAAAATGAAAAACTAAACATGCTAATCAAAAAATGTACCAAAAATCTAATCCAATGGCTACACAATGGTCCGTTTTGGTGAAGAATAGAACTCTAACTACTCTTTCTTTTTTGTTTTTTTGGATAATCAACTCTAAGTACTACTCTTTGGCATTGCATGTAATTGCAAAACATAAATATATACTATACCTTGTATCTACTAACTTAGGTCGAGCAGCAAAGATTGTCTGAGAAATGATAATATCAACCTGCAATACATGAAAATATGATTTTAATTAATTGGCATAAATTAAGTGACATAAAAACACAAACAATTCAATTCATAGCAATATATATGCATGGAAATCAAGGAATGTTAATTAAGAGAAATTAATTAGGTCTTCGACCTTGAAGACAAAGATTGCTGAAAAGATGATGAAAGCCAAATATGGGACCAATTTGTTAGAACGAGATGGGTGTGGAGAATTCCTTGGTGGCATAACGAATACTTTTGATTATTATTATTACGCCAGAGGGAATTTAATTTGCAGCATTGGCTTACCAATGTTTCTCGTACCCTTCACATCTTCTTCATAATAATTTGTGAATTTATATGTGGGGGTACGGTTTTTAATTTGTTTCTCTGTTTTTGTTGGGATAGCAAACTACAACCATTCCTTTTCTCTATGGTCATCCATGCCTCTTGGATATAATTGCGCGCGCCAGGATTTTACTTTTAATCCCAATGGGTAAGATTCTTATGCTTGCTCTCGTGTTTAACAAAATTCTTTTTTTTTTCACAATTTTCTTATATGTTTTTTAACTTGATCTCTTCACCTACTTTGCGTTTAATTTGAGACCAAAAGATACCAAAAATACTTAATAATATGAGACTAATAGTATAAAATATTTTAAAAAAATTTGGATAAAAAATACAATTTTGTAAAATATATGACCAAAATGCAAAAATAAATTTGAAAAATTGTAACTAATGTGTAATTTTAAAGTATAGGAACAAAAAGTGTATTCATATTGAACTAAAAATGCAATTTTACCTTATATTCCATGCGAAATTTTGTCCTAGTTCGTGTTTGGTTGAACCTGATATATTTACATTGTAAGTATAATACATTTGTCTTATGCCTGTATCACATTCTTCGAAGAATGACGAATTGATTTGTGGTTGATTGAATTTGAAAAAAAATTAAAAAATAATTTTCCTATATTCCACATAGTCACAGAACCAATTTCTTCTTCTTTCTAACTTTCAGATTAATTACCAATGGCAAAATTGGTCTTTTGGGATGATACAGCTGCAATATGGTAGTCGGCAAATTTTGATACCAATTGGTAAGTGGTCATTGCACATTTTCAGTGCCATATAGTATTGGAGTCGGCATATGCATTCGATATTATTTAATACTACCTCCATCCTATAATTTCTTATTAATTGGTGTAGCTGACCAAACAACTTGATTAAAATTTAAAAAATTGTAGTAATAATTAGTATTAATTAGTTAATTTTAATAATTTGATAATATTAAAATAAAACCATGTATATTATTATTTAAAAGCTTTAAAATAATATAAATATAAAAAATTCAACTTGATAAATCTCTTGAGTAAAAGACAAAAACACCACATGTGCTTTGTCTAACTCCTAAAAACCCCCTGTATTATTTTAACTCCCAAAAAAAACCCTGTGATCTCAAATAAGTGCCAAATACACCCCCAAAAAAGAGAGTATGTTTCAAACGCCAAATTGCAAGTATTTGTTCACATTTTGCTTTTGATATAACGATTTTACCCCTGACATCGAAAGACAAAAACCCCCCCTATGTTTTGTCTAACTCCAAAAAAAAACCCCATGTGTCATTTTAAATCCCCAAAACCCCCCTGTGTTTGATTTTAAATACCACACTCGACCCAAGTAGTATATACTTAATTTTTCAAAAAGAATAAATAAATTTAAAAAAAAAAACATATAGGGGTAATCTTGTCATTCCACCAAAAGTCAAAAATAAAATTGTAAGTATCTACTTGAGTCGAGTGTGGTATTAAAACCAAACACAAGAAAAATTTTAGAAGTTAAAATAATACAAAAAAAATTTTGGGATTTAAATAAAGCATATGGAGTGTTTTTATCTTTTGTTCTAAATCTCTTATAAAACCAAAAAAATTGACTTGATATGGTAACTAATTTAAGTGTACACCGTAATTTTAGTGTACGTGGACATATGATACTGTAAGGGGTGTTTGCAATAGCTTCTCTATCTGGAAAAGCAGTTGCTTTTGCTTAAAGTAATTAAAAAGTACTTTTAGAAAAAAGCATGGGGTGTTTGCAAAATAAGGTAAAAAACAGCTTAAAACAATTATGTAGGTATTTGTAATTTCTGAAAAGCAGAATATAGTAAGTCTTTTGTTTTATATGAATTTTATTACAAGTCCTATTTTACCCTTAACTTGGTATGTTCATACATTAATTTTATTTTAAATGAATTTTATTACAAGTCATATTTTACTCTTTACTTGGCATGTTCATAAATTAATTTTTTTTTTATTTTTGAAAACGTCTTTTTGTAAGACACACGTAAAGCAACTAAGATCAAAACAAACAATATTATAATTATATATGTAAACCATTGGCTAAACTTTATCAAATCAAATGAATCAAACAAAATTATTATAAATCATCAATTAAGTTTATATTTAATTATAATGAATAAAACAAAATCAACTAAATATTAACTAAGTTTAAATCAAATCAGAATGAATCCTTTAGTAAAATAGAAATAAATCAAACTAACAATAAGCTATTAGTGAAATCAAAATAAACAAACAATAAAAAAATAAACAAACAAGTTGAGCATAAAAAACTAACTAATTTCAAGTTACCATTATAAAAAAACTTATAATTAGCGAACAAACAAAAATAATAAAACCCTACATAAAATTAAAAATGGCTACAACAATGCACAAAGCTAAACTAGAAATTAAAAAAAAATATATATATATATATATATATATATATATATATATATATATATATGAACAACATATTCTGAATCGAAGACGACACACAAACAAAAATAATTTTTTTGTTGTAAAAAATGAATATAATATTTTTTATAGTCATTATCCGCAAGAATATAAATAAAATTATGAAAAGTAAAACTAAATAGCATCAATTACATAAAATAGAAAATGAGGGTATTGTTGGAATTAAGAGAAAATATTAAGGATATAAATGTCACAAAACTGCTTCTATTTTATTACAAGAATGCCATCAGCCCCAAAAGCAGGTCATGACATGTTTTTCCAAAACCAGCTTCTAACTGCTTTTTTGTTGAGAAGCAAAAGCAAAAACAGAGTTTGCAAACACTGAAAAACTACTTTTCGAAGAAAAAGAGCTGAAAAGTACTTCCTAGAAGCATTTGCAAACACCCCCTAAGATTCTCTCTAACTTTCGTCATATGAGGGGGTCCACAACCCCATGCTTTCTAGTGCTTTCTATGAATATCTCACGTGACGGCGAGACGAGATTAAAACTTAATTTCCTTTCATGTCAACCTCAAACCAGGTCGGACTATTTCACCAAACCTAATAAAATATTAAACTTATAAAATATTGATTAACGAAAAAATTACATTTCATATAAAAAATTTACTTACTTTAGATATTTGGTATCAAATCGTCAAAAAAACATATTTAATACCCAAATTCAAGGATTTTTTCACATTTGTTTAAGCTATAATGGTAATTTTTTATATGCTTAAAATTATGCTTCAAAATTTTTACTATAGCATGTTTATGTGCCCTATATCATATCTGAAAATTATTGTGACATAATTCCTGTAGATTATGAGATGTGATTTAATTTTAATTAATATCCCCAAATATTGTTAATTTTCTGCGGATTATTTATTGAGTTTCATGAACTCAACCTTGTACGTTTAAAAACTTTCATCAAGAGATTTTCAGTCATATAAAGAACACAAAATTTGTCCCCCAAATATTGACGGAGAAAGGAAATGTGAAAAAAGTCCTTCAATTTTGGTATTTTTTAAAGGTTTGGTACCAAATATATAAAGTAGGTAAAAGTTTGGTATAAAAAATATAATTTCCTCATTGATTAATATATGCACATACATAAGTCATATCTAGTGTAACCGACTAGTCATTACAAAGTAGCGAACTCAGGTTCAAGTCCCTGTTGGGAAAATTTCCCACTTAATGTATCCGACACATCTCGAAATGGATTAAACGATTGAAAAACCAAAAAAAAAAAAATTTACACTTATCACCAAATCTCTGCATTTAAACTCAATCCAGTTTACATACAGAATCACGAATATTCATACTCAGTCCACCATTTCTTAAAAAAGAAATATATATCTCAATTCAGATGATTTTTCAACGATTTCATGAAAACTACTCTAGCCAATTTTTTTTAAAAATATTATGCAAAACCAGACCAACACTAACCTATGCACGTTAAACATTAAATGTTTAACCCCGTGTTGACTTTTCATTTTAAATTTGGGTTTTTGATCTTATTTAAGGTTGTCAGCCCAACAACCACATATTGTTAGGTCAAAAAAGTTCACCCCCCTCTCATTATTATTCATCAAACTAAATGCTTAAAACGCGTTGTTTTTCAAATACATGAGTTGTCACTAGCTATGAAAATAACTTTTTCACAATATATCAAAATACCCCTCCATTATCCATCTGTGTCCAGCTGCATAAATCTTTTCCCTACACATTTTTCACCCCATAAAGTTTGTTGCACGGAACCTTCTCTTCTCTTCTCGCCCAAGTTTCAAATCACCTATAAATACCCACCTAAAATCCCATTTCATATCATCCCATAATCTTCTTACAACATATTTTCTTACCTATCGACAATACTAAATTATCAAACACTACTAATGGCTTCTTTGTGCACTTACCAATTATTGGTGACAACCCTTTTGATGAGCTTCTTAATCATTGCATTCTCCGCCAATTTCTACCAAGATTTCGACATCACATGGGGCGATGGTCGTGCTAAGATACTCAACAACGGTGAACTACTCACTCTCTCACTAGATAAACCTTCTGGCTCTGGTTTCCAGTCCAAGAACGAATATCTCTTTGGCAAAATCGACATGCAAATCAAACTCGTCTCTGGAAATTCTGCCGGCACTGTCACGGCATATTACGTAAGCACATATTTCCTATTACACTACATTCATGAATTAAGATTTTCGTTTATTTAATATGTCTCGATCAGTTAAACATCGAAAAACACTATAATTTACAGAAACATAATAAAGTAGAAACTACACTATACTTTTCTTTCATTGATCAAGAAACATAAATGCATGAAAATTTTAATCCTAATTAGAGTTTGTCCTATTTTGTGCAGTTGTCTTCACAAGGACCAACTCATGATGAAATAGATTTCGAATTCTTGGGAAATCTTAGTGGCGATCCTTACATTCTACACACAAATGTATTTAGCCAAGGAAAAGGCAATAGGGAACAACAATTCTACCTCTGGTTCGACCCTACTGCAGATTTTCACACCTACTCCATCCTCTGGAATCCTCAACGTATCATGTAAGTTTATTTTATTCGAATTATTTAATTTCAATTTTTAGAACTTTCTCTTTCACTTGACACTTGCATTTTGGACCCTCTAATCCAAAATATAATTTTTTGTTTAATTTATTAATTTTAGATTTGAATATTTAATTTGAGTGAATTGCAAAAATACCCCCCGATTCTGCACATAATTAATTAATTAATTTTGATTTGGCAGATTTTCCGTGGACGGAACACCAATTAGAGAGTTCAAGAATGCAGAAGCAGTTGGTGTCGCATACCCAAAGAACCAACCAATGAGATTATACTCGAGCCTTTGGAACGCCGATGATTGGGCAACAAGAGGTGGCCTGGTGAAAACTGATTGGTCACAAGCTCCTTTCACTGCCTCATACAGAAATTTCAATGCCAATGATGCTTGTGTTTGGACCTCTGGCTCCTCTTCTTGTACTTCAAATAACAATGGAAATACTACTGCGTGGCTTAATGAAGAATTGGATGGTACAAGGCAAGAGAGGTTGCAATGGGTGCAGCAGAATTATATGATATATAATTATTGCACTGATGTTAAGAGGTTTCCTAATGGGTTTCCTCCAGAGTGTGGCACATTTTAATTGGGAATTTTTTATTAGACTATTCTTTTATTTTATTATTGGATGTTAG
Organism: Penstemon davidsonii; assembly: GCA_034814905.1. NCBI lineage: Eukaryota > Viridiplantae > Streptophyta > Magnoliopsida > Lamiales > Plantaginaceae > Penstemon > Penstemon davidsonii. The sequence continues at coordinate 28,114,788 of JAYDYQ010002533.1, read as the reverse complement.
GAAGGGGATTGTTTGGTCTTTTTACATAATAAATAATATTTAGTTGTATTTATGTACTAAATTTTGTATTGGAATGATCTATAGTACATGATTAGCAATGGAATTTGCATATTGGTTTTACTGTGTATTTATTTCAGTTGGACATTTTATTTCCCCTGTTTTGAATGGGACTGTTTCAAATGATTTATAATGCAAAACAATCCGTGTGTTTTGTCATTAATAGCCCAATGCATGCAATCCTAATTAAATGACAACAGCAGACTCATATAATATATCATATGGGATCATTTATTTAATACAAAAAATTCCCATACCACCGGCTCTAGCATTGAGAACTCGTCAAGGTAAAACCGTGTATACGTTATTGTTGTAGATTTTGTATTTAAATTTGGACGGATGGGAATGCATTATATAGTATTTAATATGCATGTATCCAGCTAATAACCGCATTCATGCACTAAAACACACAAAATAAATAAATAAATAAATAAAAAATAAAAAAAATGCAACATCAAAAGGAAATCGAATATACGATTCTTCTTCAACAACATTAAAAATATGGACCGATAGGTAAGAAACGGAAAATTCTTGCCTAATCTCGTTTAGGAAATTTTTATATACCTTGTAGTTATAAATACAACACATAATCATACATTGTGAGAGCATGCCAATAACACATTTACAACCACAATATCTACGAAAATCACCTAGACCAAGTCTAGACAATAATTTCCCATAAGAAACCATGGTCAAGACATGAAAAACTCAGATGCAGAGAGCAAATCAACATTAATAAACAAATGAAAAATTCTTGGGAACAAAAAAAAGATTCATATCCATACATATCAAACCAGACTCAAATAACCATAAAGTAAGTGTAATATATGTATCATGTAATTGGTCACTCTTATCTAATCACACGGAAAATGTTTTGCATTTGCTATATGAATGATTTGGATTCTGATATGATCAAAATTGAGCGAAAGACAAAAATATTCCATATATTTTGTTTAACTCCAAAAAAAACTCCTATGTTATTTTAACTCTCAAAACCCCCCATATGTTTTGTTTTATTACCACACTGGACCCAAATTGAATTTAACCTTTGACGTTCGGCGAAATGACAAGATTACCTCATATGTATCAGTCTTTTTTCTTTTTTTTCTAATTTCTTTTGAAAACTTTTGTCAAACTACCACATCTCTCTCAAGATCATTGTGTATATTTTCAATTATATTAATGAGAAGGGAGTATATTGCCAATTTATCCAAAAAACAAGGTATCGGCAATTTATTCAAATGATAGGCATTATATTGCCAATTTTATTGAAGATTATAGAGGGGTTATTGCTAATTTATCTAAGCAACAGTGGGAAAAGCAAATTGTGAACAATCACTTGCAGTTTTCACGTTTGAATCACACGGCCTTTTCTAGGGGGTGTATTTTGGTACTGACTTGAGAATCCAGGGGGTGTTTGAGAGTAAAAATAACACAAATTTTTTTGAAAGTTAGACAAATCATAGGGGGTAAAAATTACCCGAAAAGAGAGCATAAATCGATAGTACAAGCACAGAACAAGCATAATCCAGGGAGCCAGATTGTATCACAGAAACCAAACAACAGCATTCAATACAATTATAACCATTTAGCTAACTAGCAAACAATATAGATTACTATCATACCATGAATTGAAATTTTTTTCACTCACAAAAGCCATTACAACAGAAGGTCCCTTGAAATTATGAGTTCCGCAGAAAGAAAGAAAGAAAAAAAGAACTTCAACTATTCATTAAATATCACATGTCCACCGTCAAGTACGAAATAAGAAGAAACCAAACTAAAATACGTGGTAATAAGCAAATAACTTACTGTACATGTGATCCGCTATAGAAACAATCCCACCTGGAATTTGAAAAGAAACTTTCGGCAATTATTAATGAGTTAGAAATGCTAAACTCCGTTATTCATCATCCAACTCCACTATTTGCGCTTTTCTTTCAGCTGCTTTTTCAGCCGCTTTTTTCCTTATAAAGATACCCCACCGCATTGCAGCCTTAATTTTCAACCAACCCACAACGGCTTTTCCAGAACGGGTTCGATCCTCATTATAACTGAAGCCTGGAGAAGGAGACGGCATGTAAGAAGGGAAACCAAATCCATCTGCAGACATGTTGTTAACAGGGGTGGCATGGCCTCCCATACTGAAAAGACGAAGCAAGTGCTGCATGTCTTCATTTTCGAGCATTTCATGACTTCTTACACGGATTTCCTCTTCAGACAAGAAGTCATCGACACCCTTTTCCCGGTTACTAGACCAGTCCTCGAATGGATTAAGGTCGTCTTGGTGAAGAGAAGAATTGCCTGTTTCGAATGACGACGATGATGATTGAGGAGGACCAAGGGCAAGGCCTACTCTATTGTCGTATGTAGAATTTTGGATTTGGTTAAGATGGTTGTTGACTTGATGATGGTCTTGATGAGTAAAAGATGTCGTGTCAAACTGGTTGTGTGAACTGGAATTTAGAATATGAGATTGGGTGGGATATCGAGCAGCCATGTTCTCGTTGTAACCTGAACCTGGATTGATGGAATAAAAATGTTAATCACTCGGAATAAAGACCTACCAACCAAGAAGAACGTCGAAGAGTTAGAACAATGACTCATTGTAGTCTTTAGCTTGTCTGATTACTAGGGAAAACAAATTGAAGGAAAAGAAAAGGTAATTTTCTTATACTTGATATATCGTTAGAAATTATTTCATGTTTGGTTTGTCAAGGTTCAGAGAAATTATCTTCCCAAACATATTTGATTGCTTTAACAAAAATAGTCAAAAAATATTTTGTGAAAATTATGTCTGAAAATATCTCTCAGTTTTAGTACAATAATAGTAGATGCAACTATGATGATTAGTTTCCTATTATTTTACTAACAAATCTGTAGAACGAAATTTTTTAGGAAAATTGTTTTCATTCAATCTGTGAGAAAAATAAAACCATTTTTTCTCACTTTAATGACATCCAAACAAGCTAATAAGAAAAGGTAAAAGTTCATCCAGACAACTCAAATTTACACATTTTAGCACTTTAAACACGAAAAATGCTACATAAGCACTACACCGTTTAAAACAATATAGTTGCAGCCCATTCCACACAATATTTCCCCGCAAAACACACGCTCGTTCCAATAGCGTCTCTACCAAAAAATAGTTTTACCATTCCAAATCTTCTAAGAGTTTCACCATGTGTTGACTTTATTATTTAATTGACTAAGATCCTTCTTTGATTCTTACATAAGCTTTATAGAGCAATCCAAGATTATGTTTAAAACATCATCCTAAACCACTGAAATAACTATAATATATAACTTACATACTCGTGCTCCAGAATATGGTAGGTGTTCTCAATACCTTTGAAAACTTTATTTTTTTGTGAACGATTTTATACATATATATTTGTTTGTATGCATTGTGGTCACTATGTTCTCAATAGATTTTTGCTCTAACAAAAGAAAATTTATTTTAATTAAACGAAGCTAACCTCCAATTAGCATTCTCTGATTCACTGATGATGGCTCAGTGGGAACTGACACAGGCAATCTCTGTGGTGGAATTTGATTATCTGGAGAAAGAGAGTAGTCCACCGGCCCCAAAGGAAGACCGTTCAAAGAAGTGTCCACCTTCTTTATTTGCTTGAAATTCAACAATGATTTTCCATCGTACTCCACAACTTGATCCCAATTTTCATATGCTTTCTTCACCCAGGTATCCACATATACCTACCAAAAAAAAAACACCCACATATTTAAATAAATAATAAATCAAACGGGAAAAGTACCGTGTCAAAAAATATATGGCAAACCTTTTGGCTGTCAGAAAGTGAATCAGCTGGATAATATTGTTCATTAGTTATGAGGCCACTCAGCTCGTAAATATTATTAAAAGCGACACCAACGTTTCTTGTATCGTCTGGATAATATATATAAAGTTTTCCACTCAAGACACAAGTCTTGGAATGCTCTATAAGGGCTTCCCACATCTTATTCGACATACCACTACCGAGAATCTGCCAATAAAAATATTATCAGATTATCAAAATAAAATTTAACATGAAAAAATAAAGACGTAGAAATACTTACATTTCTCAACTTCTGGGAATCTCTGACCACAAGTCGAAGAAAGTCTTCCACGATAAATATCCCTGCTTTATTAAGCCTCTTGTGGAATGATCCATCTTTCCCGATTTTCTCCAATCTCCAAACTTCATCATTTAAAGCAGGTGGATAATGTTTCTTGTACACTGTCAGGAGCAAAATACACTTCGGTAAATACTTTTTGTTGATTTTAATGTTTATTATACCATCAAAAATCATTTAGCAATATTGGATGATTAGAAAATTGGAATGTATATATAATGTCCATTTTTTTGTACTTCAACCGCACATTCATTGTAAAGTGCTATGGTTATTGTACATACAAACTTGTAAGATACCCTCTACCTCTTTCTGTATATATACAAAATGTCATGTTCCAACACGGTCATATCCTAATTTTTAGAGTGAAATGCAAAAATACCCCCTATGCTTTGCCTAATTATAAAAAATGACAATTTAACCCATCAAATAATGCAAAAACACCCCTATTCACCTAAAAAATAGGAAATAATGCCCCTGTTAACTATGAAAATTTGCAGTAAACCCCCTGTTCACTTAAAAAATTGACAATAACATCCCTATGATTTTTAAGGAATTTCAAATGGGCTTTTTTGCTAATATAAAAAGAACACGGAGGGTTTTCTGCTAATAAAAATAATACAAAAGGGGGGGGGGGGTTGATAATTAGGCAAAGCACAAGGGGTTTTTTGCATTTAGCACATTTTTTTCTGATGCTGTATTATTCCATGTCTTTAATATATCTTATCATTATCCCCATACCAATATTCACTCATTATAGGTACGAATGTCAAAAGAAAAAGAAAGCAATAGATATATACATACATTCTCCTCGGTGATCTTTAACGGTAAAAGCCTCCGTCTTTGCTTCTCTTATGCGTATGCCCTCACAATATCCGGACGCAACCTTAAGGCCAAGTCTGAACTTTCTGCTTCTTATCCAACTTGAATTATCCGTAAACGAGAGATCACCTAAAGTGCCAACACCTTCTTTAAGTGAGACTTGTATGTCTCCAGTCAAAAGAGGTCTCTTTCCTTCACGTTCTTTCACAACGTGACTTTCAAACTCTTCTTGGTTCCAGCCTTCATCCTCTTCGTTGTTGAAGTCTCCTTCTAGTACAACAATGTCAAGTTTGACAGAAGATTCTGGTCCAGATGTTACTATGTGGTGGCCTGTGTTGGTATCGATTAGTACAACATGAATTGAAGCACCTTGCTCTCCCTCGACTTTTCCCCCAGTGAACAAGGGGAGAGAGAGTCTGGATTTGAAGTGAAGCTGTAAGTTTCTGCCATCTGGCCCTTCGATTCTTTTAGGTGATGACCTGGACTTTTCATATCTTAGAATTAACTTCCAAGAATAAAGAAAGCTTTAAATATAATGGAGGGAACTACTGGTGAAAATAGGAAACAGAAATGAAAAAAAAAAATTGATCCAAATGTTGTCTTTTATGAATGAATAATCATTTCTTGATATAACAAATAGTTACTCACCAAACATTACCACGTTTGTTGTTAATGAAATGTTTGATTCTCGGGTTTCAGCGAGTAAAATGACGAGGAAAATGAACAAAAATGTAAGCTCTATGTTTGGGGGGGGGGGGTGGGGGGGGGGGGGGGTGGGGGGGGGGGGGGGTGGGGGGGGGGGGGGGTGGGGGGGGGGGGGGGTGGGGGGGGGGGGGGGTGGGGGGGGGGGGGGGTGGGGGGGGGGGGGGGTGGGGGGGGGGGGGGGTGGGGGGGGGGGGGGGTGGGGGGGGGGGGGGGTGGGGGGGGGGGGGGGTGGGGGGGGGGGGGGGTGGGGGGGGGGGGGGGTGGGGGGGGGGGGGGGTGGGGGGGGGGGGGGGTGGGGGGGGGGGGGGGTGGGGGGGGGGGGGGGTGGGGGGGGGGGGGGGTGGGGGGGGGGGGGGGTGGGGGGGGGGGGGGGTGGGGGGGGGGGGGGGTGGGGGGGGGGGGGGGTGGGGGGGGGGGGGGGTGGGGGGGGGGGGGGGTGGGGGGGGGGGGGGGTGGGGGGGGGGGGGGGTGGGGGGGGGGGGGGGTGGGGGGGGGGGGGGGTGGGGGGGGGGGGGGGTGGGGGGGGGGGGGGGTGGGGGGAATGTTTCATGAGCATAATTCAATTTAAAATTAAAATATGATAATTATAAAATCATGTTTGATAATATACATTATATTCATGATTTGTGTGGGTACCAAAATACCCCCATTTTGTTTGTCTAAAATTGAGAACAAACGAGTGTTGGGTTTTGTCAAACAGGGTTGAGAACGTAAAATTATTGTCCAAACACTTTCGAGATTAGATATCATCAGGATTGAACCGATAGGTCATTTTGGTATAGCATAAGGAATTAGCCCCAATAAAGTGGCGAACTCAGGTTACATGTCTCCCTGAGATAGGTTCTCAAATAATAAGTTCGTGCATCTCGAAAGGGATTAAGTCAAGTGTAATACCTGAATATCCTTGAAAAATAGAAGAAGAAAAAAAATAGGACTGAAAATCAAACAAACGTATTACTCAATATTCGACTTAAGCTTGTTCAATTAAGCTCGTTTGATCTCATTTCGTCATATAAATCAAACAAGCTTGAATATCATTTTTAGTTCGTTCAATAACTTTTAAAGCTCATATCGAGCTCGACTCAATAAGCTAAAAATTGTCAAAACACAAATAAAATATAAAGCTACTCGATACTTGGCTCGAACTTGTTCGATAAAGGGTTAAACCAAGCTCAAACTTAATTTCAATTCAGATACAAAATTCAAACAAAACTTGCACAATGCGTTGTTCGAGACTACTCGACTCTTTTACATCTCTAGATATCATGTTGTCCAACCTAAGGTTATGTATCCACCTTAATATTGATTTTTGTTGCGTACTCTTATATATGTTGAACCCTATCTTAAGGTTTTTAATTATGGTAACGAAATATCTAATAAATAGCAAACCAACTTGATGAGAGTGAAACCATCTTCCCGTTTATTGTTAAACTTTGAGACACAAATAATTGGTTCGATCCATTCTAGGTGATAAAGGCCAATTAGTAAATTTCTTGGATGCCAACAGAGATGGATTTGTTGAAAGAAATGGTTGACAATAGTTAGACAACTTGTATTTTAAGACACTTTGAGCTCAGCTGCTGCGTCTTTTTGTGGATTATTTTCATAAAAGCGAATTTGAGATAACAACAGCTAGCGTTAATAGTATAATTGTTATAGAGTACAAAAGTCATTAAGTTCTTCCTTCGGAGAATATTTAACTCTAATTAATGTTTCGTTTCGTATAGATACGCAGGGGCGGACCTAGAAGATTTTTGTTGGGGGGGCCGAAGATTTTTTGATAACAAAACCTCGATATTTTCTCAATAATTGTATTGAAAAAGTGAAAAAAAATATACTATCAATATTTCAAGAATATGGATTCTTAAACACCAAAAATAAATATTTATGACCGAAAAACAAATAAATGTTGTTTAACCAAAACATGTAAATGTCGAATGTCCTACTAATATGCGTAATATATGGTTAAAATCATATTTCTATTTATGTAATTATAGTATAATTATGATTTTATGATTAACTAAAATTATATCTAGTATGGATTTGGTAACTTGAAGCTTGCTTAAAGGCAAAATTAATGAGAAACGACAATTAACAAACCCCTCAAAAAGGAAGAGCTAAATGAACTTGCAGATGAACTGAAGAAGTAAATATATCTTAATTGAATTTTAATAAAACATAAAATATCACTTGGTTAAAATGGAGAAAAAAAATTAGAGAAAAAAATATCCACCACTTGACCAAAATGGAGAAAGTTATTCACTAGGCCAAAAAAGGGAAATTAATTCTACCACTTGGAAAACTATTAAAAATCTTGTTACCTAGTTCAAAAGCTGCAAGGAGGAGTCGAACACTACACCTCTCTTCCTCCTACAACTCTAACCTAACCACTCCATCCAATACTAATTCTTGTTCACATATCCATATAAATTATACACATACCATTTTTTCTGGGGGGACCATGGCCCCCCCCAGTCCCGCTTGAGGTCCGCCCCTGTAGATACGTATATAATTGGTTTATCTTTGTCAACCCCTCTTCTTATGAAGGGGTAAATGCGAGATACTCCCCTGTGTTTTGTAAACCTGCACAAAACTATTCCATGAATTTTTTAATGCATAGAATCTTCTTGTACTTTTAAAAACTCAACACGAAACCCTCAATTTATTAAAAAATACTTAATGAATGAAATTGGAAAAATACTATAAATTTTGTGAGAATTATCTATTGCATTTCATGAATTGAAACTTGTACCGTTAGAAAACACTCGTCAAGAGCTTTTCAACCATATAAATAACACAACATTTGGCCTTGTAACGAAGGAGTTATGACAATATTAAGATTAGGTCAAAATACTCCCTACCTGAACACATCAAGTGCAAAAAAGGTGCAATTTTGGTGACTTAAGTGCCACACAGTCGTTCCCATCCAAAAAATTGATAGTCAAAGCATATGTGTCAAACAACCTTCATTTTTTGTATTAAATGTGACTTTTTCGAAGGTTTGGTACCAAAAGTGTAAAGTAGGTAAAAATCTGGTATCAAAATTGAAATTTTACCCCTTGCACGTGCAAACCCCTGCCACTTAACGGACAAGTGCAACGCACGTGATAAATTCGGTTAAAAAATTGACGGCCAAATAAAATGTGTCAAGATGACCTAAATCATGGTATCAAATGTTTAATCTGGACAAAAGTTTTGTATCCAAAGTATTTTTCTCTCGATTAATTTCAAGTCTTTTGCATTTTTGAAATAGTATATTTACGCTGACCTTTAAAAAGATAAATATAACGAATGCATCCTGAAAAAAAAAATACTTTTAGCAAGTTTCATCATGGTGCAATTTTCATCCATTTTTTGACAGGATATAAGGTCGACAAAATTGAAAAATCCAAAATATCAATACAGTACATGCACTAAGATATAACTGTAACTATAAATATTTACTAATTAAAATTATTTAAACATATCTCAACACTCAAATTAAACACCAGTAATATTCAAATGAAACTTACAGTGACTTTTGGTGGAAATTGGAGAAGTATTCGGAAAAATTTCAGAAACATCTTAAAAAATTGTAAATTCAAGCATGTTGATTAAGTAGGAACTATTTTTTTTTTAACTTTAAATTATCCAAACAAAATTTTCATTTTCTTATTTCTTTTGGAAATGTTTATATATGAAAATTTAAATCCATGAATAAAACAAAACCCGATGAACCCAAAATCTCGACTTTTGAGGCGTTACATTCAGTATTAAGCTAGGTTTCACGGCACCTTGCATGATTTGAGAGTATTAATGTATAGAATTTGACATTTGAATGAAGAAAAAATTGCAGAGAGATTTATTATTGAAGAAGAAGAATTATTTACAGAACTTCATTAATAAAACTGAAACTACATCCTATTTATAACCAACTCTAGGCTAACTAACTAAAAGCGTGAAACCGCTTTTGTAAACAGAATAAAACAAAAAGAAAGTAAACAGCAACGGCTATTTTCCCCTAAATTCCCAATTGTGTATTTGCCCTAATTTCATGTTAATTCAATTGATTCAATGTATTATTGAATTCATCCTCAATTTTCTCTGATACTTCCCCGCAAGATGCAGTGTGAATATCTTTCACACCAATCTTGGAGATTATCTGCTGGAATGGACCTCGTGGCAAAGGTTTCGTGAAGACATCTGCCAGTTGATTTGCTGAGCTAATTGATAGTAATTTGATGTGTTTTCTTGCAATGTGATGGCGGACAAAGTGGCAGTCTATCTCAATGTGTTTGGTGCGTTCGTGGAACACTGGGTTGAGAGCTAAGTGTGTAGCAGATTGATTGTCGCAGTAGATAGCTGGTGGAGCTGATTGCTGGATGCGAAGGTCCTTCAAGAGCTGGGTAAGCCAAAGTACTTCACTTGTAATTCCTGCAATAGACCTGTATTCAGCCTCAGCTGATGACCGTGATACTGTTGATTGTCTTTTTGATTTCCAGGAAATTAGTGAATTTCCTAAAAAAGTACAGAAACCAGTAGTGGATCTTCTAGTATCAATACAACTCCCCCAATCTGAATCACAAAATGCTGTTAGTTTTAAATCACAGTTAATTGAATAGAATAATCCCTGACCAGGAGTTCCTTTTAGGTATTTAAGTAAATGATGAACTGCAGCCATGTGATTAGTGGTAGGTTGAGCCAAGAATTGACTCAATTTATGAACAGTGAAACATATATCAGGCCTAGTAATGGTTAGATATATTATTCTACCAACTAGTCTACGATAAGAGGAAGGATCATCAAGTAGAGTGTTATCATTATTAGATAATTTTGTATTTGGATCCATAGGTAAAGAAACTGGTTTAGTAGCTAAGTAACCAGTGTCTTGTAACAATTGAAGAGTGTAATTCCTCTGAGATAAAACTAATCCCTGTTTTGAATATGCTAACTCTATTCCTAAAAAATACTTAAGAATACCTAAATCTCTTAATTTAAAATGAAGACTGAGAAGTCTTTTAGTTTCAGAAATTAACTGTAAGTCAGGACCTGCCAAGATGATATCATCCACATAAATCAATAAAGCTATAAAGGAGTTGAAAGTACCTTTAGTGTAAAGTGAGTAATCAGAAAGTGATTGTGTGAATCCCATTGAGTTAAGTACCTGTGTTAGTTTAAAATTCCACTGTCTACTAGCTTGTTTTAAGCCATATATAGATTTCTTGAGTTTACATACCTGTTGAGTAGGAGATAATGAAGATGTAGGTGGTGTGTATCCCTGAGGTAGTTCCATATAGACATCCTCAGTTAACTCACCATTAAGAAAAGCATTGTTTATATCTAGTTGATGTAAGTGCCACTGTTTAGACATAGAAATAGCAAGTAGAACTCTAACTGTGACAAGTTTTGCCACAGGAGAGAATGTGTCCATATAGTCAATTCCCTCTTGTTGTGTGAACCCTTTTGCCACTAATCTGGCCTTATACCGTTCTATAGACCCATCAGGATTCCTTTTTGCTTTAAAAATCCATTTACACCCTATAGGTTTCTTGTTGGGAGGTAGATTCATTACCTGCCATGTACAGTTGTTTTCCATTGCCTGTAATTCTTCTGAAATTGCTTGTGACCATTCAGGGTACTTTATTGCTTGTTTATATGTATGTGGTTCTGGTATGCTAGAAATATTTGATATGAATGACCTGTAAGAATTGGACAGTTTAGAATAGTCCAGAACTTGGGATATGGGATATTGAACAGTAGTGTTGGTGATGACATTGCAATGGTAGTCATGTAGATAAGTAGGTGGTTTGGTTGATCTAGATGACCTCCTTAATGGGGCAGTTTCTGAAGTAGAGCTAGGGATAGGAGGATGTAATGGATGTGCAGAACTGTGAGGAGAGGGAAAGTGTTTTGGATACTGATATTGAGTAGGATCAATGTCATTAACCACAGGAAAGAGTGTTTCATACTGATTAGAAGAGGTACCAGAATCTGCAAGCTTGAAAGGAAAAACCTGTTCATAAAACACCACATCCCTAGATAGAAAAAATTCATTTGTAGTTTCATCATAAAGCTTATAACCCTTGACCCCAGGTGCATAACCTACAAAAATACTTTTCCTTGCTCTGGGTTCAAACTTGGTTCTGTGTTCATGCAAAGTGGAGGCATAGGTTAGGCAACCAAAAGATCTAAGGAAGTTATAGTTGATAGGTTTGTTATAAAGGAGTGTATAAGGACTGATATTGTTCAAAATAGGAGATGGTGTCCTATTCATTAAATAAACAGAGGTAAGAACACATTCAGACCAGAAATGCATAGGTAGATGAGATTGAAACATAAGAGCCCTTGCAATGTTTAAGATATGTTGATGTTTTCTCTCAACCACAGAGTTTTGTTGTGGTGTTTGAACACATGAAAACTGATGTAGAATACCAAGATCAGAAAAAAGTTTAGAAAATAAAAGCTCTTTGGCATTATCAGATCTGAACTGTTTGATTGTGGTATGAAATTGAGTCTGAATCATTTTTATAAATTTTGGAACAATTGTTGTAGCCTCAGATTTTTGACACATTAGATATACCCATGTAAACCTACTGTAATCATCAACTAATGTTAAGAAATATCTAAATCCTGAATGAGATTTGACATGAAATGGACCCCAAGTATCACAGTGTATTAGATCAAATGCATTAGGAGAAAAATTATTATTATTAGGAAAAGTAATTCTTCTTTGTTTGGCCAAATGGCAAGTATCACAAATATTATGATCAATAGTAGATACATCAGAAATATTCAAAGTGTCTTTAAGAGTAGCTAATTTCTGAAAAGAAGGATGGCCTAATCTACAGTGCCAAGTGTGTAATGAGATTTTATTACAAAAGTGTGAGGTTGTAGATGATAGAGATGTGTCTGGAGCCATTATGTAGAGTCCATGATAAAGCCTACCCTGTCCAATCATCCTCTGTGATGTGGTTTCCTGTATGAAAAAGTTAGTATGTAGAAAAGATACATAATAATCTGTGTTCTGTAGCAGTGAGCTAACTGAAAGCAAATTGAAGTTGAAAGAGGGGACATAAAAGACATTAGATAGAGTAATGTTTTTGTTAAAAACTATCTGACCAACAAAATGGACATTAATACTTCTATTATCAGGAAGTGAAATAGTAGTATTATGCACTTGAGAAATTGTAGAAAACATTTTTATGTCTGTGCAGATATGATTAGAAGCCCCAGAGTCAATAATCCAATGAGATTTAAGTATATCAATAGAATGGGGTTTAATAGAAGAAAGGAAACCTGATGTAGTAGTAACATTGAAAGTACTTGTGGTGTTGTTGTCACTCTGATGCTTTGGTTGTGGATTTGTGTTCAACTGAGTAGATAACAAACTTGCTAAGTGATTGTATTGGTCACTATTGAGAGTCTTGACAAATTCTTGAAGTATGGGCTGTTGTGTTGGGTTGGGGTTTGTGGAAATGAACTGATGTGCTGATGGTTGGGGTGTGGGATTTCTGGGAAAAGTGTTTCTGTATCCAGGGGGGAATCCATGGATTTTAAAACATGTATCCATGGTATGGCCTTGCATATTGCAATGGGTGCAAAACGGTCTGTCTTTTCTCTTGAATGCAGGATTGAATTGGGGTCTAAATGGTTGAGTAAGTTGTTGTTGATTGTTGAATGGGGGGTTGGGTCTGGGATTGTTGAATGGTGTAAAGGGTTTAGGAGGGTTAGAAGGTTGGGATCTGTTTTGTTGGAAATGGGTTGGATTTTTGACTGAAAAAGCCATGGAATTCAATGTGTTTGATTCTCTGAAATTGGCCTTAACAGCCAGTTTTTGTTCTTCCTGGGTAACCAGAGATAGGGCCTTATTAGGTGTAGGTAGTGGATCCATGGTTAGGATTTGGCTGCTGATATTTGAGTAAGAATCTTGTAATCCCATGAGAAAGGTCATTAACCTTTCATTTTGAAAATAAGTCTCAAGTTTTCCACATTCACAATCAGGCCTGCAGTTTGATATTTCATCCCAAAGTTTCTTGAGTTTAGTGTAATAGGTACTTACAGAATCTTGTCCTTGTGTTAGATAAATGACCTCCCTTCTAAGAGAAAAAAGTCTGGGTCCTGTTCCTTGTAAAAACCGTTCTTGAAGTTCTTTCCAAAGGTCAGATGCTATGGAATGGTACATGATACTATCTGTTATTTGTTGTGAAATGGCATTGAAAATCCATGCCACTACAACTGTATTATTGCGTTCCCATGTATTAATCAAGATGGGATCAGTTGATGGTTTGGGCAAAGAACCATCTATGAACCCTAACTTGTTTTTGACTTTTAAACCCATCATCATAGCACGACTCCATGACTGATAATTTGTTTCAATTAATGGTGTAGATACTAGTTTTAAACCAGGCCCGTCTGCTGGATGGAGAAAATAAGGGCTGGTTGGATCTTCAATCTGACTTCTTGAAGAGGAAGTGGAAGTGGATGTGGTTGATGTTTCTGGATGTGTAGCTGAAGACATGATGCGGATTGATACAAAGATATGAAAAAGATGATGATGATCAGAAAACGGTTTCTTGATATTTGGATTGAAGAAGGAGATGAACCAGAATTTGATGGAGTCAAGATGATGATCAAAGACTGCTTCTTGATATTCTGATGGAAGAAGATAACCCAGAAATTGATAGATTCAAGTTGAGTATAGAATATGAAAGAATTTATGTAGAAGATAATTGAACAATCATAGACGGAGTGATGCAGCGGAAAAAATTGAATAAGTTGTATACTGCTCTGATACCATATTAATGTATAGAATTTGACATTTGAATGAAGAAAAAATTGCAGAGAGATTTATTATTGAAGAAGAAGAATTATTTTACAGAACTTGATTAATAAAACTGAAACTACATCCTATTTATAACCAACTCTAGGCTAACTAACTAAAAGCGTGAAACCGCTTTTGTAAACAGAATAAAACAAAAAGAAAGTAAACAGCAACGGCTATTTTCCCTTTAATTCCCAATTGAGTATTTGCCCTAATTTCATGTTTAATTCAATTAATTCAATGTATTATTGAATTCATCCTCAATTTTCTCTGATAGAGAGTAAAGGAGACCAAATTTGAACTTAACTTTCTTATTTTTTTGCTACATTCAAATTTAAATTATATATTTAGTGAAATAGAGTAGAAAGTACACTACAAGAAAATTGAGCTTAAGTGACAAAAAAATTAAGTGATAATGTGGAAGTTGTCACTCTTTGTATGCATTTAGTGATAAAAATATTAATTTTGTCATACTAATAATGGTGACAAGCGCAATAGTGACAAAATATATTTTTAAGTTGTCACTAATAGCTATTAATGACAAATATATGGTGACTTATGTTGTCACTATTGAGAATTAGCGACACCCTTTTAGTGACAACCTAGTGACAATAAATATTGTCACTATGGTTTAGTGACAACTTTTTCGTTGTCACTTTTGGGGTATCGCTAAATGTCAATAGTGACAACTATTTTACAATTTTTGTCACTAGTATGTCACTAGTATGTTTATGAAAACCGTTTTAATGACAATATATGATTTCTTGTCACTTAATATATATAAGAAGTGACAACTTTAACATTGTCACATAAAATTTTATCACTAAAATTTACTTTTTTTGTAGTGGTACTTGATATTAATTTGCCAAAAGGTTGTTGTATAATTTCGTATTTTTTTTTTAGATGGTGAATACATCGTTACATCAAGCACTATATCAAATTGAATTTATACATTGATATCAAAGTAAACTAATTACAAATGCTAGCATTAAACTAGAGAAAGTGTTGGTATTAAATTAGAGAAAATATCCACAGTACTAATGGGAGTTGAACTCATAACCTCTAGGTCATGAAGCCTCATCCTTAACCACTTGGCTAATTGAATCGTGTAAAGTTTAAACTTGTTGGAAATGTCTAGGAAATTCTAGTCTCGTATGAACAAATTAAAAATTGATCGACTTACAAAATAGTTTGTACATTGGGGCATCATATACATGGGAAAATGCAAGATGCTCCCCTGTGTTATGTTAAACCTGCAAGAAACTACCCTGTAAAATTTTTATTGCGCTAAACTTCCTTGTGTTTTCAAAAACCCTGCAAAAAACACCCAATTTATAAAAAATAGGTCGTTTTGGATTGATATATTTCAAGAAATAATTTTAAAAATATATCACGTGAAGTTGTAGGGTCCAACTTGAAGTATTTTAAAAATGGACTTGAAATATGTCGATCCAAAATGACATATTTTTTATAAATTGGGTGTTTTTTACAAGATTTTTGAAAACACAAGGAAGTCTGACACAAGAAAAATTTCATAGGGTAGTTTCTTACAAATTTAGCATAACGCAGGGGAGTATTTTGCATTTACCCCTCATATACATATTAACTCCAATAACCTTATAAATTGTTCCAATTATGAGCAAAGTGTGGTTTTACACAATTTAGGAGCATCAATCATTCTGAAGTGTATTATGTTATTAAGCCAATTAATATGACCCAATCTTATCTTGTTATCAAGAAATAATTCTTATATATATATAAAAAAAAAAAAAAAGTCACAAAATTGGGTCTTCTTTGCTGATGCAAGAAAATACAGCGTCAATGGAGAGAGGGAGATTCTAACCTTGAGAGAAAGACAAACAGAAGCATGTTTCCTTCTTCCTAAAGATCTGAGTCAAATTAATTGTTAATTTATTATTCCATCTTTTAAATTTTGATAGTTTTCCTCTTGTAATTTCTATCAAAGTGCGGTTCCGGACCATCTTGTTCTTCTTATTATATACTTTTAAATATTAAAGTAGGGAACCAAGGTCAATCAATGGGTTCCTCCCTCTAAAAAGATTTGGATATTTTAAGGCCGTTACGCATTATTTTTCCCCTAACTTTTTCTTATTTAATTAATTGTTTTCTATCCTAAAACTTTTGTATAGGAGTATATAAAACATTTTAAATTTTGAACAAGTTGTTAACTTTTAGGGTGTCTTAAAGTTAAGTAACGCAACACAAGTTATACCAACAAGACTAATGTTTATGCCGTAATCAGTGACTAAAAATCAAGTTGGTGGTAATAATTCCAAATAATTAAATGGATTGACATGACAATAATTAATTAATGTTTCGGCTTCTTACAATAGTAATTCTTAACGTTGTGAAACAGTAACGTAAAACGTACATAATCTGAACTTTTAACGAAATTTCGTGTTGATTAAAATTTTCAAATTAATTTTTTGTCTGAATTACTTGAAGACAAATAGTAAAAGTTAAAACATATTCCGAGTAATTTAAATATTTAATGACGTTTAATTGCCCTAACGAAATGCTAATGCAGCTTCTTGATCAAATTAAATCTGACATCATGAGAATGAGAAACCGTGTTTCAAAGAAAAATCTGTTTGGGGACATGCATAGATGCCATGATCAGGTTATTTATATTTTTGCTTATTAATTACTAAGTTAGTGGCAATTTACCACATGTAAAATGCATAATGTTCAATTTATTCCCCTGTGATTTGAAAAATAGCACTTTACCCCTCTATGAAAATTTTAAAGACGCAATTTACCTCCTTCAGTCGGAGAGTGTAACTCACTTGTCGAAATTTAGAATGAATATGAAAATGTTTATGTAACTCATGCGGTTATTGCCACATTTATCATAACAGAGGGGGCAAACTGCTATATTATTATAATATATAGGGGTAAAATACAACATATACAAATGTCAGGGAGACGGTGTGAAACTTTTATAAGATTATCGGGGAGGTAAAATGTTATTTTTTTTACATGAAGATAAATTGAACATTATCAATATCACGAGATAAATTGTCATTTACTCTATAAATTGAAGAGGTAGCATATATATTTAGGAAAGATGCCACATAAATCGTTGGTTGTATATTCATGTAAAAAAAAATTAACTATTCATTGCCCATCTGATTCATTGTTTAACTGTTAATAAACTTCAAAGCTGAAAGTTCTTTCATATTATTGCAGCAATCAAATATATAAAAGATACGCAATTTTTTTTCCCGGAAAAAAAGATCACTAATTTGTTTCAATTTCAAGAACCTTCATCCAAGTATATTTTTAACTTGTAGATTTAAAGTTGCACGCATGTCAAGTGTTAAAATTTGCACGCATTACAACACTCACATGGATAATTTGGCCAAGTCTACGAAATTCTTTTTACTGAAAGAAGAAAATGAATTATCAGAACATATAAGAAAATTTCATCCAAGTGGTTATAATTATGGATTTGTTGACTTTCCTCAGGCTTTAGAGTAATCAACCATGTTAGAGATGAGAATTTTATGAGTACTACTAAATATGGAAACTTCATAAAGAGTTTAATCTGTCATGTTTTATTTTCTGCAATTTTATTTTGTACACTAACTTTCTTCATAGCGTTCATAACATTTATTTTAATTTTTGGTCTCATAAAAAAATGAGTTTATTATATGTCATCCCTACTATCAATAGTTGTTGAAAGTTAACAAATATGTTGTAATTCAATTAACAAAGATTTTGTGTTTGATTTTAACAAAGATCAATTGCTGGCTATATCAATTACAAACAAAAAAAATCTAATTTAGATTAGGTTAAATTCGACTAAATCTAACAATTGTATACTTGTGATTTAGTGGAGTTGACCAAACCATGATTGGACTATAAATTTTCCTTAGAAAGACTTAAATTCCCAAATAATCGAACATTTCAAAGAAGTTATTGGCAATGGGAGGATATAAGAACGGATACTTCAATTCCTTGTTTATTTTTTTACTTCAACATTTCCTTCACATAATTAATTAAATTATTGCACACCCAAAAAGCAAATGACTTTACTACATACATTTTAGAGAAATTTGTGCAGTTATTTGTCAGTTAGCACATAGTAATAAAATATAATTATGAGTGAACTAATCCAAATGTTATGAGTGAAAGAAAGGGAATACACAAACAAACCCTAGAAGGGGTATGGTAAGACTTTTTTGGGTTCTTCTAAGTATCACATCATCATCTCCCTACCTATAAAACCAGGTCTTCTCTTCTGACATTTTTCCTCATCAAAACATTAATCAATAACAACAAAAAGAGGGTTTCTATCTGTTTCATTAATAAGCTTGTCAGAGAATTTGAGAAGGAAATATTCAAGCAAAGCAACAAATTAATTATATAGGTAAAAATGGGAAGAGCTCCTTGTTGTGACAAAGCCAATGTGAAGAAAGGACCATGGTCTCCTGAAGAAGATGCTACTTTGAAAGCTTATATTGAGAAATATGGCACTGGTGGAAATTGGATTGCTCTTCCTCAAAAAATAGGTATAAAAATTATCTTAAATAATTAATAATATCCAGATATTTAATTTAGGGTGAACTTATATGTTTCTCATGATTTTGCAATTATATTTTATTAATTTGATGGAAATGATTATAAAAAATTAGGGCTTAAGAGATGTGGGAAGAGTTGCAGACTGAGATGGTTGAATTACTTGAGGCCGAATATCAAGCATGGCGGATTCACTGAGGAAGAAGACAACATCATTTGCAGCCTCTACATCAGTATTGGAAGCAGGTTAGATCTCTAGAAATTAAATAGATACAAAAACCTTAACACGTGCATTTATAAACTCGAGGATTAGAGCTTCTATAAGTTTCCACCGAAACTATAGTGAAATATTTCTGCTATTGAGTCAATTGAAATGATAATATAAAGTACTTTCTACTTCTACATGTTATTTTAGATACAAAAACCTTGGCACACACATAGACATATATGGATTAAATTTTCATAAGTAATTCAATTCTAAGGAAAACGCTGAAAAGTTTTTGTTATTGAGAAAAATAAAATAAAAATATAAAGTAGTTTTTAATTTACATGTTTATTTAATTTAGAATTTTCCCAAATGTTTTTCAAAAATTTATGATTTTTTTTTTAAATTTTATTGACAGAAAACATACCAGTAAAATGGATTTAATCCATGCATATAGACAGTGAAAGCCAACACATATACTTTGTGATGAGTTTCAGCTATGACTACTTGTCCTTTTGCCATTGTCTATGATTCTTTTGTTTGAAACTTCACATGTTAGTGATCAGAAATCAGATTTACTTTATAGGGGTTCTTGGTTTTTTTTTTTCCATTTTTTGCCTCTTTCTTTTGACATGTTCATGATCCTAAACAATAAAAAAACATAGTGGGTTTTTTGTTTATATATCATTATCTTTACACCCTTCTTCTTGCTTGTTTGTAGTATGCATAAACTTGGATTAAAATTTCATTTGCCTGGTATATTTCTCTCAATCAAATAAACATATTAAAGTATAAACTACTCTATATTTTTGTTCTGATTAACTCAAAAGAGAAGTTATTAAGTGCTTTTTCGATGAAAATGTATGATAATTTTGGCATAAAAGTTCTAATTCGAACAAATTTTATGTCGTATTAGGTGGTCAATAATAGCAGCCCAGTTACCTGGAAGAACAGATAATGACATCAAGAACTACTGGAACACAAGGCTCAAGAAAAAATTGCTCGGGAAACGCAAACAATCGAACATGATCAGTCGACTCTCCATCACAGGGCAGGAGCCGAAAAATGTAAGCGGAGAAAACGACAATAGTTATAATTTGCAAAACATGAGCAGTGCTGCAATGGAAAGACTTCAACTCCATGTTCAACTTCAAAACCTTCAAAATCCTTTTTCCACTTACAATAATAATCCTTCATCCCATTTGCCCAAGTTGAGTCCCCTGCAGCAGAAAATGATCCAAACCCTAAATTCTATAAACGAGAATCAAAACATTCTCATGCAGCAAAATTACTCCTCTACCCCTGCACCTCCTGATCTTGAACAAGATTATGATCAAGCTTTGAGCAATTTGATGAAAACTGATGAAGTACTTTTTAATTCTGATGTAATTATGGGGAAAAACAGAGAAGTTGAACCGGGTTCAGGTTTTATTGAAGAAGAATTTGATGATTTAATTAACAATAAAACGACGGGTTTTCTTCCGACAGAAGCTGAATTTGATTGTTTTAAGGAGATGGATCATGGATCCAAGAACATTAATCTTGCATGGTTATCTAATGAATTTGACACGAACTCTGGATCTTCGAGTTCGTGGGGTTCAGAGAATATGCTTCATCAAATGTATCAAGAATACGCGACGATGTACAGTATGCAGAGAGAGTCATAATACTTATAATATCATGAGGATTAGTAGGAGGAATTCATGAATTCAAGTTGTTATGACTTCATAAAAGAGAGGGGAAGGTTGAGAATTTAATTATCGGTGTTGTAAATTGTGTGAATAATGTTATATGACTTTGTTATTATCGTGCCTTGCTTCATATATTTATAATTTTGTAATTCAAGAAAATGTAGCAAATTTAACTTCGGAATATTATATAAATCTAAAAATAAAGTTTTGAGTAATTAAATTTGAAATATTAGATAAGTTTGCAAGCTTAAATTTATGAAAAATATGGAATCTTTAGACATTAAGACAGACTAATCAGAATCGCATTTATATAGTTATTAGATTTCTTAACCTTCTTTAATTTTTAGGAAATTTTTAATTATCTATATAATATTTTTTCTAGCTCTTTTATTATCTCTAGAGGAATATCAAATCAGTTATACCGATTGTTTCCTTATTGCATTAGTTATAGGACTGAAAATCAAACCAAGCTACTCGATTCTCTACTTAAGCTCTTTCAATAAAATTCGTTTGAGCTCGGTTCGTCACATTAATCAAACAAGCTTGAACCCCATTTTTCGTTTGATAACTTTTGAAGCTCGGCTCGAGCTTGACTCTATAAGCTAAACATTAATAATACACATGTAAAATATCAAGCTATTCAATACTCGGCTCGGGCTCGTTCGATAAAAGCTCGTTTGAGCTCGGCTTGGTTAACAATCAAACCAAGCCCAAACACAAAAATCTGAATCCATAATAAATGATAACTTTTTTTTTAGAATACATTCATCATTCACCATTAATCATTACATCAAAAATCATTTCATTAATTGTCCAATAACAAAGTTTTACAAATAATAAATCATTACCAAACACTAGTATTAAACTAGAGAAAAATTCAAATTCGTGGGAATTAAACCGAAGAGCTCTTGGCCCTGGACTACCACTACCACTATAAATAATAGCATGCATTAACATGTCATTTTTCTATGTTCACTAATAATTTTAGCTCTCTTTTTGTTGATTTCATGAAATTTATGTACAAGATTTAAAATACTAATTCTTTAAGCAGATGACACACCTTTTACTAAAGAAAAATGTTTTAACCAAGAGTAGGAAACATATGCATCGGTGCTAAGATTATACTTCTTTAACCATATGGTCAAGAAAACTTAGCACATTCGTCGTAACTAAGATTATATGATCTAAAATGAACTATTGCAAGAAGTGCTGAAACAAAAATTTCAATGGTTTTTTTCAGAATCTATTGAATGAAGAGGGAAAAACACTTTTCATACCAAATTTTAATCCAGAAAACACATTTGATACCAAGTTTTTCGGAAAAACACATTTCATACCATGATTCACACCATCTTGACACATTTACTTTTGTCGTCAATTTTCGGTCGAAATTCAGCAGGTGCCGTCAATTGTGGGTCTTTAAAAGCCGTGCATGTTTTCCTTCCCATTGTCAATTTAACTGGTAGATGAGCGGTACGTGCTGAATTTGGTCCGAAAATTGACGTCAAAACTAAATGTGTCAAGATTGTGTGAATCATGGTATGAAATATGTTTTTTCAAAAAGTTTGATACCAAATGTATTTTTTGGGACCAAAGTTTGGTATCAAAAGTGTTTTTCCCTCAGGAAATGTTTCTAATTCATTATAAGTCTGTTGACCAAAATCTTCCAAATTTTGACCAAATATAAATTTCTGTTATGTTTGAGTAATTCTTATTTCTCGAAAAAATTAAATAAACTTTTGGGTGATTTACACTCAGACCCCCTCAGGTTTGGACATATTACAAAAAACCCCCGTTGTTTCAAAAATTACAGGGACACACCCTCAGGTTTGGGCATATTACAAGAAACCCCTTACGACGTTAAAAATAGACGGAATTTGATGACGTCAACAAATTTTTTTGATTTTCCAAATTTACCCCTGGCTAAATATACTCACAGGGGGTGTCTATGTAATAATATTATACCACAAATGGTGTATTTGAAAGATTACAATAACTTCAGGGAGTTACTTATGGTCAACGGTTATATTTTAAAAAATGACCAATGAATGTTAATGTTATAAATTTGTGCCTAGCGCGGGTATTATGCTAGTTCTTTTTTTCCCTCAATAATTAAGTAGGCTTAATGGGCTATCATCTCAAAATGAGACCCAGCAGCACTAAAGAAAGTAGTTTAACTGTGGCCCATTATTCAAAGTAGTTTAAAATTTAAAATTAACTAAATTTTGTTCTTTAATCAACCCAAAACAGGCCCGCTTCACTACCTCCTTTTTATTTGTTTTGTTTGCTACATTTTTGGTAATGGGCCTCATGGCCCACATTTGTGTAAAGGATTTTATTCAAATTAATACTTCCATGATGTCCAAACATCGCAGGAACTCCCAATTCCAAATTTAAAATTTTCTTGGGTATATTTGCACAAATTATTTTCTTGGGTATATTTTGCAGCAAATTCATGTTTTGGACCTGAACAAGTTAATTAAGGGGGTAAAAATAACTAAATACCTATTTTTTCTTAATAAAAAGAAATCTAAATACCATCTTCATTAATAACTAAATACCTATTTTTTTCTTAAAAAAAAGAAATCTAAATACCATCTTCATTAAAAGATGAATTACATTTTAGTCAATTTAGTTTTATCTATATCTATATTTATATCTATCTATCTATATCTATATCTATATCTATATATACTTAACTTATTATTTATTTATTTATTATTTTATTTTATTTTTTAATACTAAAAGTGTGAACAATTTAAGTTTTTTTCTTTTTTTGTGAAGACAAAAATGCCCTTGTTCAAGTTGTAAATTTATATTGATAAAATATAATTAGACATGAATTTTTCTTAAATTTTCTCATCAAACAATTGGTAGGAAAATATTTTTAGAAAATTTGTAATATCCTTTCCTAAAAATTACCTTCCCAAAATTTAAATATATGGAAAAAAATAATACAATATAATATAACACTCCTAAAAAAATCAAATTCTCTTATAAAAACATAAAGGCTACACAAAAAAACAAAAAAATAAAAGGTTAAAGTAGAATCGCATCTTACATATGAATGAACAAAAAATGCTTATGACTTAGCGAACTAATTAGTAATCTTTCTTTGACCTGAGGAATAAAATAATACTTGTGAAGTTAATGAAAAAATGGGTGAAACCGATAATAAAAAGTGCCGGTAAAATCTATAAATACAAATGAAATCGATGAAATTCGGGTGACATTCATTAAAAAATGGAAAATAAATTGGTGAAATCAGTGAAAAACGGGTGAAATATATGAAAAACAGGTTAAATAAGTGGGAAAAAAAAAACTAAAGTTTGTAAAACATGTGAAATCAATGAAAATTCAAGTGAAGTTGGTTAAAAAAAAACACGTGAAATCATTGAAAAATAAGTTAAACTGGTAAAAATAATTAAATTTAGTTAAAAAAGAAAGAGTTTAGTTTAACTATCAAAAACAGTGTGAAACCAATAGAAAAAAAATTGATTTGAACGGGAGATAAAAAAAGAAATCGATGAAAAATGGGAAAAACAATGGAAAATAGGTTATAACTGATCAAGAAATAGGTAAATCAGAAAAAAAATATAAAACCAGTAAAAATCAATGAAAACCGAATTAAACTAGTGGATATAATAAGTGAAGATGGCTTAGGTCGATAAAGAAATTAAATGACTTTCAAATGATAGGATAAGAGAAATAATTTGAGATATATTTAAAAGTAATTGAAGATGTATAATTATTTGAGTTGTAAACTATCGGTGAAATGGTGAAACAGTGATATCATAGAAAAATGATGAAATAAGTGAAAAACGGGTCAAATCGGTGAAAAAGGCTAAAGTTGGTGAAAACATGTGAAATTAATGAAAAACATATGAAATTAGTGAAGAACGTGTGAGAATTGCTTAAACCGGTAAAAATTAGTTTGATCAATAAAATGAATAAAGTTCAACCAACAAAAACAAGGTCAAACCATTAGAAAAATGGTTAAACCGAAAAAAACTAAAAAATCGATGAAAAATGTGGAAAACAATGAAAATCGGCTATAATCGATAAAAAATGGTGAAACCGATGAAAAGAATATTAAACCAGTAAAAATAAATGAAATCGGCAAAAAGACGGATTAAACCAGTAAAAAATGAATTAAATAAGTGAAAATGGCTTAAGTCGGTAAAGTGGCATTTCAAATGGTAGGGTAAGAGAAATAATCAAACTCTACTGAATTAAAAATAGACCCAATTTATTCGATCAAAAAATAGAATTTCACTATTTTTGCTGTCAAACAATGCATAAGATTTGGACGGGTTCTTAGTATATAAATCAACATAATATTTTTAATGTATCATACTTGATATCACATTCACATTACAATTTGTGATGATAAAAACTTCTCGTGTTTGACAGATACGAAGACAAATTCTATTAATTTATATTGGTAAAATAAAAAACTAAAGACATTTAATGAAGTATATTCCTCAAACAAAATATGGAATGAGCTAAATAATTTTCTTATAATATTATTTTAGAACAAATTTTACAATATATCGTGACTAAATCATTCATTATTTTGTATTTGATTACAATTTGAAAGCCATCATTTTTTTAATATAAAATAATAATTTTAATAAAAAAATCATAGAAAATAAATTGAATATCAGTCATTAATATGTGCTATTTTATGAAATAATGAAGTTAATTTTACTTTGATTTACAATCAAATACCCATGAAATTAACTAGACACGTACAACGTACATGCACTTTTCTAATAGAATTAAAAAATTTCCTAGCCGACTACCAATCAGATTCTTTGTTAAATACACGCGCGTCACAACAATAATCGCCAGTATACATTTAAGATGTAGTTTTCCATTTAAAATTTATCGACTCTAATTAATTCTGTATTTTCTCCAAGTGAATATATTGAATGATCTAAATCATTAAAATTTGCGAATTTGATAATAGAGGCATTTAATATTTATTACTGACAATGTAAAATATGTCGAATTGTAAACATCGAATTCTACCCAAGCTAAGGCTGAAATTCTTAGGCTGTTGCTTCGTGTTGATAGACAGGCGATCCGTTGGAGTGCTCCAGTCGAAGGTGATATCAAAATAAATTTTGACGCAACAGTTAACGAAACCGATGGTTGTTGTGGTTTCGGTGGTCTAGCCAGAGATCATTCTGGTGTTTGTCTGGCTTGGTTTTCCTTACATCATGCTCAGGCGTTGGATGCTCCCTCAGCCGAAGCTAGGGCAGCCGTACGAGCTTTGGAGTTTGCTAGGGGTCAGCAGTGGAATAATATTGTACTAGAAGGGGATTCTAGTGTAATTATAAATGCTATTGGTGGAGATGTGAACTCTCGTACTCATTACGGCAACATGAGGACATTAGAAATATGGCTCGGGGTTTTGGAGTTTTTAAGGTTCAACACACTTCGAGAGAAGGAAACAAAGCCGCCCACGAAGTTGCTAATTTATCTAGAAAATATCAGTTTAATTCTGTCGTTCTCTCGTTTCATATTCTTAATATTGTAAACTCTGATTCGATTCATTATTGATTTTCATGTGTTTTCTCAAAAAAAAAAAAAAAAAAAAGTTAAAATTATATATCAGTATCATGATGTAAGCATAATAATGTTCCCCTAATTGTTTACTTAGGAAAAAAGACCCCTGTGTTAACAAGTTAAAATTGTATATCACACATGATGTAAGCATAATAATGTTCCCCTGATAATTTACTTAGGAAAAAGGATAACCGTTGATTAAACTAATTTAATTCCAATGTGTGCCAAAAGCTAGTCCATGTGGAGTTAGGACATAGAAGCAGCCATATGCTAAAAATCAAATTGCCAACTAAATAATATGATAAATTATTACCAACCCGCACACCATTTAGCAAGGCCATTACATACACAGAACATAGATTCGATACGTAATTGGTTGAGTATTGGAATATCTCTGCTGGAATACCAACTGACCATACAAATTTCAAGATTTGAGTTTTGACTCTCCACATGAAATAAAAGGAGCAAAATATTCGAACAAAGCGCATGTGCTTTCATGAAATTAGGAGGAAGGTGCCAAGTTAGAATCTTGAATTCAAGATTATGAACATAGATTCTTGTCAAATACAACCTACATCGTATAATTCATGGGAAATTGGGAATATGCTGCAGGAAAACATCCCTAAAATTGCGGTTGGGTTGTTAACAGGGGAAAATGTAAGATACTTTCATGTATTATGTGAAACTTGTACGAAATTACACTGTTAAGTTTTTATTGCATACAAATTTTCATACTATTAAAAATTTGGGACATTTTCGATCCAATTGAGAGAGTGAGCTTCACTCTCGTGCTTATGAATTTAATTTTATTGACTTTTTTTGACTGAGATTTTTTTTTTTTTTTTTAAAAAAGAAAAAAATTAACAAGGGCATGAGGGCGGCAAAATTTTATTTTGACTTTTTGGAGGATTTAGAAAAGGAAAAAGATTTGGGGTGTATTTGGTTGGGTTTTAGCCCAATCTCGCGGGTTTCGTGAGACCGAGTCAAAACTCTTTCAAATGAGTTTTCGCCAAACTTATAAAACCATCAAAAATCTATTCAGAAACCCACACTCAAACTCTTCAAACCTTTGATTTGACACCTACCACCTATTTTCTCCCTCAAATCTCAGTAAAAAAAGACATTGATTTGACACCTACCACCTATTTTTTCCCCTAAATCCCAATATCCAAACCCAATCCAAGTGGGGTTTCAACTTATTCAAACCATAAAACTCAACAGCCAAAACTCATCCAAATGAGGTCTCAAATATTTCATCGAAACCACCCAAACCATTTTTTTTAAACCAAGACCCGCGAAATCGAGCCAAAACCCATCCAAATAGACCCTTGATTCTTGCTTTTCTTAATTTGGGACAATTTTTACTTTCATACTTTTTTTTTACTTATATAAAACTTAATATTTATGAGGGCTTTCATTGAAACAAGATTCTACTTTTATAAAATTCGACCTTTTCTTTTCTCCGAATCGCGATTAGGAAGATCATAATTTTTTTTTCAAAAAAAATGTTGCTAAATCGCAATTAGAATTGAACAAAAAAAGAGTTTTCAATTTTTTTGTCAAAAATCGCGATTAGAAAGAGCAAGAAAAAAAATATTGGCCCAAATCGCGATTAGAAAGAGCAAAGAGCATAATTTTTCCTATTAAAAAAATTCCAAAATCGCGATTAAGAAAATCATAATTTTCAATTAAAATTATTTTTTTCTCCCAAATTGTAATTAGGATTTCGGGACAATAAAAAGATTTTTTCTTTAATTTTTGTTCCAAAAACGCGATTAGGAAGAACAAAAAAAAAAATTGTCCCCAAATTGCGATTAGGAAGTGCAAGAAAAAAATATTAAATTTTTGTCTCAAAATCGCGATTAGGAAGAGAAAGAAAAAAATATTAAGTTCAAAATCGTGATTGGAGCCCTCGTAAAAGCCAAAATCAAATTTTGCATGTGTGCACATGACCCATATTAATTTTTTTTTTCTTTTTCTGAAAAAGCCATGCTCAATTTTTTTCAATTCACGTTCATAAGCTCGAGAGTTTGAAGCCCACTCTCCCAACTGTGCCGAAAATGTTCTAAATTTGCTTCAGCTTTATGACAAAACTTATGGAGCAAACTTGACAGGGACCGTACGTAAGTTATGAGACCAATTATGTCTTTTTCTAAAAAAATAAGCAAGGGATAATAATAATAATATATATATATATATATAGGGATTTGATTTTTCTTAAAAAAAAAATAAAATGGTTTACTTATAATCGGATTTTGGGTCCTTAACATATAGATCGATCAAATTCATTTTAGTTCCACATATTTTCGAATAGTACATATCTTCTTAATAAGATTGGATCCATTAGATGCCTATAGTCGAATAAAACTCCTATAAATTGGAACAAATTTGAATTAAAATCCACTCCACTGACAATCCAACTAAAATTACTATAAGACTTTAGAGCAGCTAAATATTAGAAATTATTTCGAATTTCTGCAACGTTTCAAAAAAAATTATAAATTAAAGAAAATTATTGATCGAGCACAATCAATTGGCCTAAAAAACAAAAAATTAAATGCTTTTGATGAAAAAGTAGAAATTAAAGACTATCAATCATGCAGATTAAAATTATTGAAGATACCAATAATACTATGAAATTGGACTCTAGTGTCAACCTTTAGTATAAATGTGAGATATTGATTGCAAAGCACACTCACTGCACTCACTAATCACTACTTAATTACATATTTTTGCTTTAGTGAAGTGAGGCAGTCAGAGTGTTAAATTAATTATTATTGTTTTTTTTTTTCAAAAAAAATGGCTGCTAATGATGAAAAAATCGATCTTCAAACACCATTGATTTCAATTGATCCTGAAACCACAGAAAGATTCACTAGAGATGAGATTGTGACAGAAGCAAAGAAACAATTGTTTTTAGCAGGTCCGATGATGTTTGTCAATCTTTTGTTGTCACTTGTTCAAACAATTTCAGTTATGTTTGTTGGACATGTCGGAGAATTAGCCCTTTCCGGTGCATCAATGGCTACTTCCTTTGCTTCCGTTACTGGGTTTAGTTTGCTGGTTAGTTTATTCAATCCTTAATTAATTAGTAGTTAGTACACAAAACTAATTAAATGCTGCAAGAATAAAAATTGGGGAAATTATTTTCTTAGTCCTATAAGTTTGGACTTTTATATGTACTTCTAATTCTTGCTCTTTATTAAATTTCACTTTTAGTTTCATTGTTTCAAGTTTTGCTCTTTTGATTTCATTACATGCATTTTATTTCAATTCATTTTTTGTTCTTTTGATCCTAAGTAATATTCTCTATTTTGCTTACTTTGGTTCCATAGGACGGTCATGTTTTGGACTTTGGTCCAAATTGGATGAAAAGGGAATAATTAACATAACTAAATATTTTAAGAAACAAAGTGCAATTTTGTAAAATCCGAAACCAAACATATTGAAGGTCTGGTCTTGTAAAACTAAAAATGCAATTTTGACCATAAAAATTTCTAATCTTTTACACTTTCGTATAAGATTGTCTCATTTTGCACATTTGTATTAAATATTTAACTCATCTAAAAACTTAGTTATTAGAGATAATAGATATTGAATATATATGACTTAACATGCCCCTCGCGTATAGGCAATATACATTTATTCAAGCCTAATTAATACGTAAAATTTAGAACTGGGCTGTGGAGATATTAGAACACATGACCTCTTCTTGACCAACTGGCTCTGATACTAAAATAAGAAAGTCGATTCTACATATACTAAAAAATACTAAAAATACATTTTTTGTCAATAAAAATTTCTAGACTTTTGACACTTTTGCAAAATTTTAGGTTGGTATGGCTTGTGCATTGGACACATACTGTGGCCAAGCCTACGGCGCAAAGCAATACCACATGCTCGGCATACACATGCAACGAGCCATGATCGTGTTACTACTCGTAAGCATTCCTCTTGCTTGCACGTGGGCCACGGCAGGCGACATTCTTCAATTACTCGGCCAAGATCCAGCAATAGCAGCCGAAGCTGGAATTTACGCGCGTTATATGATCCCCTCGATTTTCCCCTTTGCGCTTCTCCAGTGCCAGTTTAGATTCTTGCAAACTCAAAACAACGTTGTACCAATGATGCTAACCTCAGGATTTACGACAATGCTTCATATACCGATTTGTTGGGTTTTGATTTCTAAATTCGGGCTCGGGAGCAAAGGGGCTGCCCTTGCTAATGGGATTTCTTATTGGACTAATGACATATTTTTGGCACTTTACATTACATTGTCACCTTCTTGTAAGAAAACTTGGACTGGATTTTCTAAAGAAGCTATACAGAATGTTTCTAAGTTCATTTGGCTTGCAGTTCCTTCAGCCATTATGGTGTGGTAAGAATATATGGTATATTAATTAATTCATTCTCTCTATATTAATCTGATGGTTTTGATTATGCAAAACTGCACTTTTAGTCCCACAGGATTGGATCCTCAGCATTTGGCCTCGCACTTTACGAAATTACACTTTTGCTTCCGGTTTTTCAAAATGTTTTGCATTTTTTGTCCCATCGCCTTATTTCCACCCGATTTGGGGCCAAAATTCCTAAGTTGAGCAGTCATACGAGACCAAAAGTGCTAAACATATTATACTTTATAGTTCAAAAGTGCAAAATATTTTTAAAAAAAAGGGATCAGAAGTGCAATTTTATAATTCATTTGGCTTGTAGTTCCTTCGGCTATTATGGTGTGGTAAGAAACGTCTGGATATTACTACTTTACTCCCTAAATATTAATTTGAAACATGTTACAAAAATTTGATGGTTTTCATGGGTTTTTATTCCTTTAGAATTGAATTCTCAACACTTTGATCTCGCACTTTACAAAATTGTATTTTTTGATTCATTTTTTTTTATAACGCATGCTTTGTAATTTTAATTCAATATATATCGCCTCATTTCCACCCGATCTCGGACCAAATTCAGAATTGAATGTTCCAATGAGACCTAAAGCACTAAATAGACTCTATCCTATGACTAAAAGAGAAAAATATTATAAAAATTGGAATTTAAAGTGCAATTAATTTTGTAAAGCGTGAGATAGAAAGTGCTAAATATATGTAAAAAATGGAATCAAAAGTATTGTTCAGTGTCCAGTCATGTAAATTGCAATTTTGCAAATGGGTTTTGATTATTACAACTTTTGAATTGTGACAGCTTGGAGATTTGGTCCTATGAGATCATGGTTATAGTATCTGGCCTTCTCCCAAATCCAACATTGGAGACATCGGTTTTATCAATCAGGTAATTAGCCATTAATTAATTAATTACAATATATGACTTTTACTCTAAACTTTATTCAATTTTTACTTGGACAAATTACTAAAATTTGTGTCTTTTTTTTGTTAACTGCAGTCTTAACACAAATGGCATGATTTACATGATACCCCTTGGACTTGGAAGTGCAATTAGGTAATCAAGCTAAATAATAAAGTAACATCAATATTATTTCTTCTTTAATTTGTTTCATTTTTAGGCTATTTTCATGCTTAATAATATATATTGCTTATATATTTTCAGTGTAAGGGTTGCAAATGCATTAGGTGCGGGCCGGGCAAAAGAAGCCCGTCTGGCTGTATCTATGGCGACGTTTATGGTGGCGATAGAAAGTGTCGTGGCAGTGGTGGTTATAATCTTGGGTCGCAATGTATGGGGTTATTGTTTCAGTAGTGAAGAAAATGTGGTCTCTTATGTTTCTGAAATGATGCTTCTAATTGCTGTTACAAATTTGGTAGATGGACTTCTATCCGTCCTAAATGGTAAGTTTATTATAGTATTTCTAAACTTTAATCAAATCAAATAAATAAATAAATCAATCGTTTTGGAAAAAATTGTATGTATGGTCTTATGGCCGGGACTGGACCCTCAACACATTTGTAGTATAAAAAAAAAATGGCACATTTTTCAAGTTTTTCAAAATTTGGTGCAATTTTAGTCCTATCATCTCGTTTTCATTCAATTTGAAACAAAATGTGTAAATTTATATAGTCTTATGGATCAAAAATGTCGGAACAAAATTTATTCCATAAGACCTGAAGTGCAAAATATTTCAATAAAATTGAATTAGAAAAATTATTCTATAAAGCGTGGGACTTAAAGTGCAATATATTTTAAAAGATTGAGGCTAAAAGTATAATTTTATAAAGTAATAGAACTTAAAATGCAAGTGCATAGAGCATTTTAATTAAGACGTCGAATTAAATAAATTTTTTTCTTGATTTACTGCAGGAATTGCAAGAGGATGTGGGTGGCAAAAGATAGGTGCAATTGTAAATTTGGCATCGTTTTATATTATTGGCATCCCTCTTGGGGTATTCTTGGCATTTGTTCTGCATCTTGGTGGAAAGGTAATTTTATAATTTAATATTTAAATTAAATTAGACATTTCATTTCAGTAAAAAAATTACATCATATTAATTGTATTATTAATTATATATTTTGTTCTTAGGGATTATGGATTGGAATTATAGCTGCAGTTTTTGCCCAAACTATTTTCCTTTCGATAATAACCATTCGGACTAATTGGGATGCAGAGGTAAAATTAATTTTTATATTATTTTTTTATTTGGTCAATTATAATTGTCACAATTTGATGTTGATTTTATTTGTGTTAAAGGCAAAGAAGGCAACTGCTAGAATTTTCGACTCAACTATTCCGGAAGTGGCAAAGTGAAAAAGAAGGCTCAATATTTGAATTATTTTATGTTGCTCTGAGGCAAGGAAGAGAGCAAAAGAAGCAATTTAGTGAATTTAGTTCTTGTTTCTTTATAAATTTCATCATTTGTTTGTAAGTTATTTTATTATTGCAGCTATATGTGAAAAGTTCATGAGCATTTTTACTGCTTGTTCACCTTGAAAATGATTTATATTAAGGTTCAAGAAATAAAGATCAAGTACTCAATAAAATAAATACATATAAAAGAAATCAAGTTCGTATTAGCGCTAATTTTCTACATAAGTAAACATGTTTCACAAAGACAAATTTCAATCGTTGCACTTTCACAAAATTAAACAAATCTATTATTAAATATATAAGTTTAATTAAATAACCCTAATTAATTAATGCTTTACAAATGAACGGTATGAAATCAAGCTTAGTGGAATCAGAAAACAACATGGTACTACGTAATCATTTTGTCTTAATGTTTAAAAGGACACATGCATAAAAATGACCAAGACAAGCTAAATCAAATTATATCGGCAAATCAAATAGAAAAACTCTGAGCATGCGTGGATCACCATTTAGCGTCAATTGATTCAATTTAATAATGTTAAGAATCTTACCCGATTTGGGTGTTTCCTAAGAAAAAAAGTTTCATTAAGTAGTAAATTAATTGATTAATTAATAATTATTTATCTCTGTGACGGCTAGAATTTTTTAAAGTGTAGATTAGAATATGAAGACACGTAGTCGTAAATGAACGTGATTTTAATAATTTAAGCTTTCCGTCAGGTAAAGGTTCTTAATAAATTATTATGATTTTAAGTACTCCCTTGAGATTTACAAGTTGATTATAGTTTAAGATCTTACGTGGCAGTGATTTGGTGTCAAAATTAAAAGAATAATTAAAAATTGGAAGGTCCAAATGAGTCTTGCCCTGGCAATCAATAGCAATAATTAGGAAATTCAAACAGATATTTAAGAGATCTTTTTGTTTTCTATGAGTATCGAATTTGTTATAAGTTTTAGAAATTCTTATAATCTCTGTCCTTTGTCTTTCTTAATCACGTAATCTTTGGGCCTTATCCCACAATAATTGAGCTAAAGGCCATATGGATGGGCTTCTGAAGTTCACAAAATTTGGAGTAGTGCTGTCAATTATAACGGGTTGTCGAATTAGCATCAGATTAGGCCTCATTCGAATTAGGCTTAATATATATATAAACTCATATTCGTGTCAGATTCAGATCTTCTCCAAACATGAAACTTTCGAGTTCATCAGATCTTGCTCGAATCTGTCGGATTTTGAATTTTTTTTTTATCCAAGAAAATTTCAATTTTCGAAATATGAAAAAAAGTTCGCTGCTCGTTTGCTCGACAAGCATGGGCTCTTAGTGGGATTCCTTTCTCGGCTTATAACTTCGATGGCGATATTTTTATGGACTGGTTTTGTAAGCTTCATCATGTCCTTAATGAAGAGCAGGTCGCCTTTGCATCTATTCTTGGTTGGATACTATGGTTTTTACAAAATAAACGTTTTTGGGATGCCAACAAAAGTAGTCCTATGGATGCGGTCACCATGGCAAGAGACTTTCTTTCAAGATTTAAAGATGCTGCAATGCCTCCTATTACGATTAACAACATGCTTCAGGCGAGATGGATTCCACCTTCAGGTTCGTGTATAAAGATCAATTTTGATGCCTCGGTTTCAAAGGATGGCACCCGTGCAGGATTAGGAGTTGTAGCAAGAGATGAAATGGGCCTTGTGGTTGCTTGGGACAGTCAATCTCTTGATCTTCCTTTGTCCCCAGAGTGTGCAGAAGCATATGCAGCAAGATTAGCAATTGAATTAGGGATAGCAAAAGGATGGACGGACATTGTGCTTGAAGGAGATTGTTTATCGGCTTTAAATGGTATTCTTGATCGTACACCTTTTTTGGGAGCCACTGGTCCTGTTTTGGAGGACATAAAAGGACAAGCACTTTCTTTTCGATCTTTCTGGGCTCATCACATCTTACGTCATGCTAATTTAGTTGCACATAACATAGCCAGACTTGTAATTAGAAATATTTCATTAGGAGTTGAGCTTCCTAGCTCTGTTTTGTACTTTGTAACAAATGACTCCCACTTCTAATGATGTATATGATCTGGTTGTTCTAAAAAAAAAAAAAATTCAACTTATGACCACATTAAAAAAACAGTGAAATTGATATAAATGTATCAAAATTAATGTATGTTGTTAGGTTAAAATAAGAATAAAAATTAAATCGTTAATTAAATATCAGCTTATGTCTTATTAAACTAGTGGTAAATATTGTTAATGCTAATCGCTAAATGTATACATTGGATTTTTTTTTTAATTTAACGGATTGAATCGATTAACTGAATTCAAAGTTAAAATTGACAGCCCTAAAAATGGATCTCCCATTTTCCGTTCTTGATATTTTTAGGGTAGTTCAGATAACGGGCCATGTACGAGGTAGGCCCAGTTTTGACGAGCCCTCCTCGGCCCAAGTCCAACTTTTTTTCCGAGAATTCGAAGAGGCTAATTAATAATCTGAACTACCCAATTAATATCAAACAACTAACAATGTATCTCTTCGATCTAAGACCGTATTTACTCTATTAATTGTTTTTTTTGGAAATTAAAACTGTCATTTATTATATGTTGTTTAAATTTGATGGAATTAGATCCCCTCTCTTCACTCTTAATAAAACAAACTTATTCAATTAATTAATAATGGAATTTTTTGCCTTAATTGCTCCGGTACACGCTCAGGTACACAAAGTTGTGGCACAGGCTGTTGAGGTTGCCGTTACAAATGGGCCGGCCGTAGTGACGGCGGCGACTACGGCTGCTCAGGTAGCTGGGGCGGTGGGATGTCAGCCGGCATTAGTTCCCGTCGCAGCTGCGGTGGCTGCTGTTGTGGCTACAACCAAGAAATAGAGTTGAATTTTCTTTTGTTAAGAAATGTACGTTTCTTGGTTTTACTTTTATATAATAATATTGATATTGGTTTAATTTTATGTTTCATTACTTGAATAACATTTTTCGTAGGTCATATAGACTAAAGTGGCTACAAAATTATCAAAATAAATTGACCAAAAGTTTTAAACAGAGTATCCGTGAGTCCAAAGTGCAAATTTATTTTTATAAATGGAATAAAAAATGTAATTCTTTAAATGCGGAACTAAAAGTTAGTGAAAAATACTTTAAGATATTGGAACTATAAGTATATTGTAAAAAAAGTATGGGGACAAAAATGCCAAATTTAAAGAGAATGTGGGTGGCAAAAGATAGGTGCAACTGTAAATTTGACATCTGTTTATTGGTATCCCTCTTGGCGTATTCTTGGCATTTGTTTTGCATCTTTATTTGTTTTGCATAAGGGAGGGTAATTTGAAAAATTAAAATGAAGTAAATCTTCAATATTAAAACTAGTACGCGAAGCTTGCTTTGCCAACATATAAATTAGGGTTGTCGATGGGCGAATTTTAATTCGAATTCGATTCAAATTCGGTTCGATTTATTAGAATTCTTATATGATTAGATATTCGATGAATTTAAACTAATTATAAAGATTCGTTATACTAAATATGTGGAGTGAATATATATCTAGGTTGTTTCAATCCGTTAGAGATCCATATATGATAATAAATATAATATATATATATATATATATATATATATATATATATATATATATATATATATATATATATATAAATTTTATTAAATAAGTAACATTGATAATATTTACCATCTTTATTCAATCATTATTTTTTAGGAGACTTATTAATTAAAATTTAATAAACTAAATATATCGGTTGTGATCACCACTCACCAAATGAACACAATTTATTCGACACATTTCCCAAGAATTCAAGAGGGTAATTAATTACTCCCACCGTATTTTTAATTTGTCGCTACCAAAAAAAATCTTTACGTATTTTTATTTATTGTTTTAGAATTTCAATGTAAAATTAATTTTTTTCTACCAATATTACCGTTCTTGTTAATACTTGTAATAATGTTAATTAATGTTGTTATTATTTGATTAAAAGGGTGCTTTAGGGTTTTTATTTAAAAAAAGTGACAATTTATTACATTTCTTAATCCGTATGTAATTATCCGAAACGACAAATAAAGAAAAAACGGAGGGAGTCATAATCGAAAACAACTAGCAAATGTATCAGGGAATGAATGTACATGTGACATGAATTGCATCTTGGTCGTGACTCTTTGTTCAACGAGCCTATTATCTCTAAAGGCTAGCGATATTGCCAGAGCATGTTTTGTTTTTGCCAGAGCAATTTATTTTATATGACAACTTTGCCCTCTTCTCTAACCATCGTCCAATTCACTCCTCTGCCCAACCCTCTTTCAGAATTATTTCTTTTTTATTTCTCTCTCTATGATATCTATGCATACAGAGAATTTATACCCGAAACTAGTTAACCAATCTTAATATTTAAACATATCTGGATTCACAGTCGATTTGTAGTATCGGGGCTTGAGGTTCCTAGTTCTGCTATATCTTTTATACTGATATTTCATTTTCCTGGGTATTTTCTCAACATCATCCACAATCAATTCCAAGTTTGTGTTAATTTTTACTTTTTGCACATCATATAGCATTTTTGTAAAGGTGCCACAATCATCAGCAACTCTTTCAATGACCACACGAAATACAGTGTGTTTACTTTTGTAATTAATTGTTTGATTGGAGCTTTGAAATTTTAAGGTGGGGTTTGGCAAATTGTTAGGTAGAAATCTTCGATTCTTGACATATACCCAGGATACCAGATTAGCTTAATTTCTTCTCAAAATCGCAACCATGCTTCAATAAATTGTCTGTAACAAATTGATTTAAAAGTCGGTTAAAAAATCTTCCCAAAAATATACTTTTGATTTAATGTGATCTTCATGAATCCAGTATAAGTACTAATATGAGATGTAAAATCTAAATTAAAGAAAGAAGAAATAATTAATTTTAACAGTAAAGGCTTTATGTGAAGGGGAAGAGTAAGGAACTAACTGGATGCTGGCTGAGGAGAGTTATTAGTAGGGGCAAAATTGTCTTATCAGATAAATTGCTTTGGTAAAAGCAAAACATGCTCTGGCAATATCGCCAGCCATCTCTAAAATCGTTATGGGATTTTGGGAAAATAAAAGTCAGTAATTACATGGTGACTGGTGGCTAGATTCCTATAAACTTGATGGAATTGGATCTTCTTCTCACTTCACTTTATCAAATAATAAGAGATCCAACAATGACACTACAATCACCCTCTATGAAAATCTTTTGTTCATACATAAATTAATGTGTTAACATGTTTCTTTTGTTCATTTCACTTTTAACTTCACGGACATCTTTTTTTTCCAGTATTTATTAATCAACATATCTCATTAACTTACATTTATGCATGCTTCGAGTTCGTTAACCTAAGATCCTATGGTATATATAATTTTATGTTGAATTATGAGATCAAAATTATATTATAATAAGAGAAGTTAAAAAAATGACCTTTATATTATTCAAATATTAGTGAGTCAAGTTTTCTTTGTCTTGCATAAACAACATTTGTTTGATTTCTATTTAATTATATTGTATTTTGAATATCCCCATTGAGTGTAAAGGATTCGTACTTTTGAAAAAAAATTCTAGTGATCTTTTTTACCTTTTTTATGGATAAAAATATAGTATCACTTTACCTTAAATTATTTTTGTTATTTTATCATAGTATTGAAAAAATACCGTACTTCTTTACCAAAAAAACTCCCCCCCCCCCCCCCCCCACCCCAAACAAAATACGCCTAGCTCCATCCCCGATTATGCATGTGTAATTAATGATTTTGCTTCAAAAATACTAGGAGAGTAATATTTTATCAAGAGTTTATGTGTTTATGTCACATTCACGGATATACTAGTTTCTTATGAAATAAAAATGTATCTCTATGACCAATATTTTTTACAAAACAAACTTATATTTGATTTATTATTTGAGTTGTATTGATTGTTTCTGGTTTTTCTAATTAATAGTTTCTTTTTTTTAGTTTAGTACGTTGCTTTAAAAATATTATAGTATTAGTTATTAACATAATTTACTTATATAATTTACTTATATTTAGTACGTGAAAATTTGAGGGTCACAAATTTTAAATTGGCTTAGGGTCTCCAAAAACTCATTGTCGGCCCTGCTTGGCCCTGAGTGTAGTGGCCGCCTAAGGCCGCCGATCCGAGAGGGACTCCAAAATGATGGCATATTAATGGGGAAAGAAACACCGAAGCAAATTGCCTACTGCTTGGGGAAGTAGATTAAGTGTAATGGGCTTAAATTCTACAATTATAGCTTTCTGGGGCTTGGTTGGTAAAGTAAAAAAGTTGATTGGGTCATTTTAACTTCACTAGGCCCTTTTTAACTTGATTAGGTTTAGTTAAAAAAAAAAAGGTTTTAAGGAAAAAAAATATTGCTGAAGTCTGGAACCTTTTTTCTCAAATTGAAAAATTGCAAATGCAAACAAACAAATAGGGAAAAGAAAAAAACCCATACAACTTAAACGGTAAAAAGAAAAAATACAGTGGCATCTAAGGGTAAATCTAAACAAACAAATTGAAGGCCCTGATTGAAAAATTGGGGATAAATCTAAACAAGCAAATTGCAAACCATAATTCCAAAAATATTAAAAAATAAAATGGACATGATGCATCTTCAAGCTTAATCTTCACTCTTCATGGATATTTTTTCTTCGGGTAAGCACTTGATATTTTTCCTTTAATATGTAATTTGTTGGGCTTGCTTGAGTGCTACTTTTAAAATTTGTTTGTGAATTGTGCTTTTGAAATTTGGTTGTTAAGCTAATCATGATTCCTAGAAAACACATAGCTGGGTATGAAAAAAGAAAAAAAAAAACAAAGAGTTGAAGAACTTATTCAATCTCAAGCAGGTGCTCTTGATAAGTTCATTACTAGCAATAAAAATACAACTGACATCGGTTCCGGTTCGACTTTAGTTGAAAATTGAAGGGCCACAAATTTGAAGTTGGCTTAGGGTCACTGAAAACTCAGAGCCGGCCACGCTTCTAGTTTCAATACTAGTTGTTCGGTAGTTATTTTTCTTTGTAATTTGATTGTACTTGAATATATTTCTGATTTAATGATACTGATGTAATTTGTACTCTAAAAAAAATTAGTGATCCATCAAATTATCTTCTCTCAGAGTATGAAAATTCCGAAAATCTTCCAACGAACGTGAGACGTGATTTTTTTATCATCAAGGATTGGCTCTAAGGGTTCGAGAGCTGAATTGGTACTAGATCCACCTCCGTTCTACTTATATCTTCTAATCAATTGGATTGAAAAATACAATTTTCTCTATTATAAACTACAAAAGTTTTACCAAATCTAGTGATGCTATATTCTCAACAAGATCCATCATAAAATATAATTAGCTAGCTAATTCATCTAGCTAAAATAAAACTTTTTCAATACAACAAAACAACCTTAGAAAAATTCCACTAGCTAATTGATTGAATCAAAAGCATTTCATATGAAGAACACTTAAACGATAAGGTTGTGCATTTGAATATTCGAAAGTAATCACTTCTCCTGGTTCAATTGCCCTTCCATTTTTGAGTAGGCAAATGTCTTGGCCAATCCTTTTGAAAACCATGGGATTAATTAGAGTAGTGGATGCAAAGGCGGGACAGGAAATTTGAACATCATAGACTCCCTTTACGTGCCATGCCTCGTTCACAATTTGAATTGTGTATTTTGGTACGTTAAGGCTTGCCCAACCGGATGACCATTGGTATATTTCAATTGAACCTGGATTACATTTGTTGGGATAGATAGACCAACCTGCATTACAGAATTAATAGCGATTATTTGAAAATCTTGAAGATTTTATTTTGAGAAGAAGAAAAAAATGTTCGCATAAAAATGGGAAAATTACATATATAGTCTGACGATACTGCACTAATAATATTTTTGGTCTCATACTTAATTTATAAAATTGTTTTTGATATCAATTATAATATTTTGGATTTTGGTTCCATCACATCATTTTGGACCAAAAGTGCAAAACATAAACAATCCTTTATGAGGCCAAAAGTATACAGACTATGGCACAAAAAATGTGCAATATTTTATTTTTAAAAAAATAGTACCAAAAGTGCAACTAAATAAATATCGGGGCCGAAACTGTAGCCTTATCCCATGTGATTAAAACTTAAATTTTGCTGAAAAATAATATACACAAAAACAGAAACCAATAACAACTCAAATCTAGGACTCATAGAAGTACAATCCGGTACAACTCTGACTTTCTTGAAATCGAATATTTGTTACCAATATCTAATTAAAAATAAAAAATAAATCAATTCTGAGTATTTGATTTTGCGGACAACCCCAAGAACAAATTCAGACCTTCGAGAACAATAATAAAAACCCACATAATTTTTTTTTTATATGAATCATTAATAAACTCCAAAGTTTATCTACATTAAGAACAAAAATGAACATGACTTTCAACATGGAAAAGTACGAGTATGTCACAGAAAGAAACTCAAAAACAAGGGGTAGAAAAAAGAGATAAAATTTATGCAAACACATAAATAATGAATTGCTCATTACTGACATACGTACATGAAATGCTGAACGGAAATAGGAGCAAGATGACGAGACAAAAGCAACATTTTCCCATGTTATTTTTACTATGCAAGAAAGAATTTAAGAAAAAAAGGACTGTATCTTGTGGAATCTTTGAGGTTATTAGCATTGGCATTATTAGAAATTGGAGAATACATTTTCCTCTAGTATTAAATAAGTTAATTCCAGCTGTTTTAAGTTAAGTATGATTTTTCTTCTAAATCCCACATTTTCTTTTAAGATAAAAACTTAAGTGGCAATGCCAGGTGTATAGTGCACCTATAGATACCCACTAGTATGCTATTTTGGCAACTTCTCTAACCAACAATTAAATACTTTAAATTCCCTTCTTTTTGAGTTCTTCTCTCATCCTTAATTAGATATTTAATCTTCTAAAGATTAGAGCCAGCAACACACGGATAAGGATTGTTGGTCCTAAATTGATACTTTTCCAATTTAATTTTTTTTTTTACTATGTATGTGTTGTTGAGATTGTTGTTTTTAGAGTATCTAGCCTCCAATTGTGAATCTCTCTATTGTGCATGTAACTTAGTTATAAGCACGAATTAAAATTTTATTTTCGTGGTATGATCAGTTAAATATTACAAATTTTCGAAAAATATATGAAAAATATTGTAAATGTAAAGAACCATGTTGAGGTAGAAAACAAATCTATAAATATTTTTGTTTAAATTTACTAAAAGACAAACTTTTCGATGATTTTGGTAAAAACGTATCGAAATTTCGATCCATACCAGAGAGGGGAAATGTATATTTAGTCACCCAACTTTAACTCTAGTCATACAATGATCATTCTAGTTTCATGAATGACACATTTAGTCACCCAATTTATGTGGCACAATCCATCATCAAATAAGCGGCAGTTGACGGAGAGATAACGGAAGTCCCACTGCATCAACATAAATCACAAAATAATCCCATTTTTCAGTTTTGCATCCTTCAAAACCGTAACATGATCACTTCAAGTGTAATTACTGATTTGATTGTGAAAGTGCAATGGCATTTATATTTTGCCCTACTCCACTGCAAGATTTGTTGATTCTACATTGTCCTAATTTTTTGACTAAATTAAATCATACTAATCGTCGCTAAAGTTTAAATATTTTACACTTTCGTCTCTCGTGTCAAAAAATCCACACTGATATTCCTATTACAATGAACTTACATCGACTTTATCTCTGATAATTTTCTGCCAAAATGACTCTATGTGCATTTATATGACTTTTAAGGGGTAATTATTTGGGTACTTCAATTCATGAGTTACACTTACCAAACTCAAAGCTCACAACAAAAGATTGTGCGAGTCAAGTTGAAGAAGACTTTTATTAATTTGAGTTTGAATAAGTGTAATTCAAGAGAGAAGAAGTATCAAATTATCTCTCTTAAAAGTCATATAAATGACACATGGGGTCATTGTGGTCGAAAATTTGCTATAAGAGACGAAAACATAAAAATCATGTTATATCTCCGTCAATTGCTGCTTATTTGATAATGGATTGTCCCCCTATTTGTAAATTGACTAAATATGTTATTTGTGAAATTAGGGTGACTATTGTATTACTGGAGTTAAAATTGGGTGAATAAATATACATTTTTTTCTACAATAGACAGTGTTTTATTATATATAAAAATGATTTTATTGTATATATATACCAGACAAATGCACTTGAGAGTTGAGGGATGTCTTCAGTTGTGAAATCTTGTCTAAAATCATTTTCATTGTAAACTTTGAAATTTTGCCAATATCATTTTCATTGTGTATTTCTTTTTTTCTTCGTAATAGAAAAAAGGAGCCAAAAATAAAAAACAAAGGAATCAAAACTTTCTGGGCTAAATAATACTCCACTAAAATGTACTAAATTTGTCATAGGTTAATTTTTGTATCCAGAAAATATATTCTTAAATTTCATAATGGGCATTTGAACGTTACAAGCAATGGGAGAAGACTATGTAACGCCCCGACTAGAAATTACTTAATTAATATTTACATATCAACTTAGTAAATTTACATAAGTTGGTTTTTACAAAATATAAGTTAATAGTAGCTATTTTACATATATATAAGCTTCAAAATTCTAGTTTAAGGCCGACGAGGATCCTTCCTGGCTGCTATGCTACTTCCGAAAATCTGAAAATAGGTAAAACACATAATGTTAGTTGACTTGCAACTTAGTGAGGTGGGTGTGTGTGAATTCAAATAATTTCAAAGAGAAGAGTAACAAATGTCAAATAAAGTAAACAAAACAAGTATAAATAGTAATGTACGGTATAAAAGGATACGTCTCGGTGTCCGCCAATTTCCAAGGCTTGCTCCCCAAACACACCTTATAACTCCTCTAATCACACCTTTTGATTTTTCCCCATACACACCTTATGCATGACTAGTCAATGCATTCAAAAACGACTTCGTATATCCAAGAGACCCTGTTCTTTTGAATATACGAGCCATGCTAGGGGCTCGTGATTGAGTCAATAGCCCGTGCTATTCAACTTAATCACATAACTGCACAAGCCAAATGGGCCCAAAACAACAGTAGATAAATAATTAGTATAATCAACTTTTTATCCGAGTGAGATAAAGTACTACACCCGGATAAATATCAATTCAACATAGAATTATAGAAATCAACAAATCACACATTATCACATTCCAAGACTAAATTGCAAAATTAGCCCCCCTTTAAATAAAACGTCAATTACCATGCATCAAACCACCAAAATATTTCATGTAATAGCAATTTCCTACTATTTTAATTATAGATAGTCACATTATACCAACATTTTTAAAAGTTATGCAATTATCAACTACTTAATTAAAAGTTATCAAAGGAGTAATTAT
The DNA here is from genome assembly GCA_034814905.1 of Penstemon davidsonii. Taxonomy (NCBI): domain Eukaryota; kingdom Viridiplantae; phylum Streptophyta; class Magnoliopsida; order Lamiales; family Plantaginaceae; genus Penstemon; species Penstemon davidsonii. Next base: position 28,070,047 of record JAYDYQ010002533.1, on the reverse strand, counting down.
ATTTGTTGATTTTTTTAAAGTTTAAGAGAATTATAACTACATTTAACGAATATAACTAAACTTTACCGAACTTAAATAACGATAAGTCGAGATTAACTCCTCGTTATTTAAACTCCCACGCTCACCTTTTTCACCGGAAACTCGGATTATCAAAAGCTTGTTTTACTCCAAACCATCACCTATAGCATGATGATAAATTTAACGATTAAATGCTGTAAAAGATTCAAAACAACACAATTCGAAAATGAAACGTAACGAGCTCCAAAATATATCAACTCGTGGGTGGCCCGACGACGCCAGGCCACCTTCAATGGCTGCCGGAACAGCAGCATTTTGCTACTGTTCACGGCAGCATATTGCTGCCACGGCTGAAAGCAAATGCTGCTGTTCACGGTGGCTAATGTTGCTGCTGCGGGCAGCAGCTTATTGTTGCTGCTGGCAGCAGTAATGGCTGCCGCGAATGGCAGCGGAGGTGTCGAGATGTTCCGGCAATAAATTTCATTTCTCCCCTCTTAATTACCTTCACTTTTTCTCCCAAGCTTCCTACTTCTTTTGTCACAATTTCTTTCCTTTCTTTCTTCTTTCTTTCTTTTCAATTTCTTGTAACTCTCTCTCTCTCTCTCTCGTACACAACTAGAGCTGAAATGTGTTGAGCTAATTCAAGTTCAAGAATGAGAGAATAGAAGTATTTATAGAGGTGTTTAGCCAATCAAATTTGTCCAAGAATGTACACATGTGGGGGATTGCATGTTTCCACTAAATGTAATTAGAAAGAAAACTTATAAACAAGTGTCCCATGAGTTGTCTTCATTAGAATTAACCATATTGCTAGATTTTTGGCAAAATTGCAAAAAGACCCCTGAAATTTTTTGAAGTTTATTTTGACCCCAAATATCAAGAAATGTACAATCAGGTCCCAACTAAATTTTCAACACCTAATTAAATTTTAGGCTTTGGGTTAAAAAAATTTATAAGCAAAATTTTGGGGTTTTTACAATCCCCCCCCCCCTAAATGAATTTGGTCCCCAAATTCGTACCTGGAACTTGGAACAACTCTGGATAATGTTTACGCATTTCTTCCTCTGGCTCCCATGAAGCTTCTTCAATGGCGTGACTTTTCCATAATATTTTTACCTAAGGTATCTTCCGATTTCGAAGTTCTTGAAATTTTCGATCTAGCACACACACTGGTCTTTCTTCATAGGTCAAATTTTCATAAAGTTGTAACTGAAGATAATCGAGTACAGGAGACGGATCAGGATGATATTTCTTCAGGAGTGATACGTGAAAAACGTCGTGAACTCTTCCCAAAGTTGGAGGTAAGTCAACTCTGTAGGCAACAACCCCAATCCTTTCTAGGATTTCAAATGGTCCAACATATCGTGGACTAAGTTTTCCTCCTTTTCCATGTTTTATCAATCCTTTCTTTGGTGAGACTTTAAGGAAAACTTCATCTCCGACCTCAAACTCTAGAGGTTTTCTTCGACGATATGCGTAACTCTTTTGTCTACTCTGGGCGGCTAGCATTCGTTTTTTGACAGTCTGAATAACTTTCTCCGCTTCTTGGAGTAGATCCAAATTGGCTTGAGTGGTCTCAAATGATCGTACTTGGCGTTCACCTAGGTCCCAGTGAATTGGGGATCTGCATTTTCTCCCGTATAAAGCCTCAAATGGGTCCATCTGAATAGATGCTTGATAGCTGTTGTTATATGCGAACTCCACCATCGGCAGATCTTTGTCCCAACTGCCCTTGAAGTCTAGGACGCAAGCACGAAGCATATCTTCAAGCGTCTGGATGGTCCGTTCAGACTGGCCATCTGTTTGAGGGTGAGCGGTAGTGCTGAATTGTAATTGAGTTCCTAGAGCTTCCTGAAGTTTTCTCCATAAGCGTGATGAAAACCTTGGGTCTCGATCAGATGTGATATCTTTTGGCACACCGTGCAAGCGAATGATCTCGTCTTTATATAGTTCTGCTAGCTTATCCACCGTAAAGTTAATGCTGATAGGTATGAAATGAGCCACTTTAGTAAGTCGATCGATGATGACCCATACTGCATCATGTTTGGCTTGTCTCCGCGGTAGGCTAGTGACAAAATCCATGGTTATTGATTCCCACTTCCATTGTGGTATCGGCAAGGGTTGAAGCAAACCTGATGGTCTTTGATGTTCAGCTTTTATTTGTTGGCATACTAGGCATCGTGAGATGTACTCAGCGATTTCTCGTTTCATATTATGCCACCAGAAGTGTTGCTTCAGATCTTGATACATTTTGGTACCTCCAGGATGGATGCTATATCGCGATCGGTGAGCTTCTCCGAGGATGCGTTCTTTTAAGTTGGGATTCTTGGGAACACATAGTCTTGTCTTGAATCTTAGTGTTCCAGTAGTATCTGTATGAAATGGTGAATCTGGTTTTTCAGGTAACGTCTGCTTTAACTTCTGAATTTCTTCGTCGCCATGTTGAGTTGCAACGATCTCTTCAAGAATACCAGGTTGGATTTGCAATCCATTAAAAAGTATGCCCATGCGTACTTTCTTGGGTCTCCATTTGCATGCTTCTTCCAACATTTCCCATTCCTTTGACATAAGGTGTGATACTTTAACTTTGCGGCTTAAAGCATCAGCGACTACGTTTGCCTTCCCAGGGTGATATTGTATTGAGCAGTCGTAATCGTCCAGGAACTCCATCCATCTTCTTTGGCGCATGTTTAATTCTTTCTGGGAGAATAAGTATTTCAAACTTTTGTGATCAGTAAAGATCACAAATTGTACTCCGTACAGATAGTGTCTCCACTTTCCCAGTGCGAAGACTACTGCTGCTAGCTCAATATCATGTGTTGGGTAATTCTTTTCGTATGGTTTCAATTTACGAGATGCATAGGCAATGACCTTTCCATGTTGCATTAGTACACATCCCAAGCCATATTTTGATGCATCAGTGTAAACCACGAAGTTCTCTGTCCCTTCAGGTAAGGCTAATACCGGTGTTGTTGTTAATCTTTTCTTGAGTTCTTCAAAACTGCTATCACACTTTTCGTTCCATATGAAGGGGGGTCTTCTTTTGCGTGAGTCCTGTTAATGGTGTCGCGATCTTTGAGAAGTCTTTGATGAATCTACGGTAGTATCCTGCTAAGCCCAAAAAGCTGCGTACTTCGGTCACAGTTTCAGGTCGCTTCCATTCAATAATAACTTCCACTTTTGATGGATACCCTGCAATTCCTTCTCCTGATATAATATGTCCGAGGAAAGAGACACGGTCCCACCAAAACTCGCACTTGCTGAACTTAGCATATAGTTTATTTTCTCGAAGTACCTGTAAAACTTTTTGTAGGTGTTCCATGTGTTCCTCTTCCGATTTTGAGTAGATTAGAATATCATCGATGAATACTACCACAAACTTATCCAAGAATTGTTTGAACACTCGATGCATTAAATCCATGAAAGCGGTTGGCGCATTGGTCAGTCCAAAGGGCATGACCACAAATTCGAAATGCCCATACCTGGAGTTGAGTGCCGTCTTGGGTATATCTTCCTCTTTGATTTTTAACTGGTAATATCCTTGTCTTAAATCCAGTTTGGAGAAAACTCGGGAGCCTTGAAGTTGGTCAAATAGTTCTTCAATATGTGGCAACGGATATTTGTTCTTGATAGTCACATTGTTCAATCCTCTATAATCGATGCACATTCTCATCGTACCATCTTTCTTCTTTACAAACAAAACTGGGGCTCCCCAGGGTGACGTGCTTGGCCCAATGAATCCTTGCTCCAATAATTCTTGTAGTTGTGTTTTAAGTTCCTTAAGCTTAGCTGGCGCCATTCGGTAAGGTGTTTTGGCGATAGGTGACGTTCCAGGAATAAGGTCAATTGTGAATTCCACTTCACGGTCTGGTGGTAGTGTAGTTAATGCTTCTGGGAAAACATCGGAGTATTCGGATACGATGGGTACCTCTTTTAGTTCACGTTTGTCTTTTGGCTTGTTAATTAGGTAAACCAAAAATCCTTGCCCTCCCTGGGACAGTATCCGTCGGGCCTGTGTCGCGGATAGTAGAGGTCCCTTCAAAAGTTTTTGGTTACCCCAAAAGCATACTTCAGGTTGGCCGGGTATGCGCATTGTTACCGTCTTAAGGTGACAATCTACTTTCGCAAAGTATGTAGAAAGCCAATCCATCCCAAGGATTACGTCAAATCCTTGGATGGGTAATGCGATTAAATTCACGGGAAAAATGTTATTCTCAATATTAACACTACAATTTTTAAACACCGATCCCGTAACACATAAAATTCCCATAGGTGTGTTAACTTCTAAGTCGAAAGGCAAAGATTCCGGTTTAATTCCCAAATTCGACCCACACTTTGGTGTCACAAAAGAATGGGATGCACCAGAGTCGAATAAAACTTTGCAAGGATAGTTGGAAATTAAAATTGTACCTTCTAACACGTCAGTGAGTTCTGGTCCAGTGATGATTTCTCCCTCTATTGCAAAGGCGCGTCCAAGTAATTTTGGTTTCCCCACTTGAGACTGGTTGTTATGAGACTTCTTATTTTCCATTGGTGTTGGTGGATTTGACATCAAAGGACATTTGCTAACAAAGTGTTGACTACTCCCGCATCGAAAGCATTTCTTTGTTTTCTTCCAGCATCGATCTTCGGTATGTCTTTGTAAGTTACAATAACTACATGTATGTTCTCGATAAGATCTTTCCCTTTTTCCCAAAGCTTGCCTTGGTTGTCCTCCATTCGGGCCCTGATTTCCTTTGAACGGTGGCGTCATTTTTGGACTTTCTCCCGGTTGTTTGTTTTGTTGCCACCTAGAGGGTTGAGGATAGTTTTTCTTTGTAGCCATAAATTGATAGCTCATTTCTGCTAAGTCACGTTCGATTCGCAAAGCTCTTTCTATTGCTTTCATGTACCTTTCAATATGATGCGACATTAGTCCTTGACGTATTTCTGGTCGGAGTCCTCTAATGAATTTTCGTGTTCACCTTGGCTCATCATTGTTCAAATGTGGAGCATACTTCACTAGTCGACAGAATTGTGCGTCGTATTGAGCGACCGTATTATTTCCTTGGCACAAAGCGTTACACTCGTCTTCTCGTTGTTCCCTTATAAGAGGTGGGATGTACTTATCATTAAATTCTCTGACAAAATTTGTCCACTTCTTTTCTACGCCGTTTTGGTCCCAAATGCGTCGTATAGATCTCCACCAATTTCGAGCTGCTCCTTCGAACCGAAATACTGCAAGAGAAACTTTTTGCTCCTCTGTATAGTCTAAAACTTCAAAGATATTTTCAATTTCTTCCAACCACCTTTCCGCTTTCCAATCATCGGGATCCCCTTTAAATTTTGGTGGTTGGAAGTGAAGAAACCGATCAAGTAGTTGGTCTGAAGTTGCCTGGTTTTCTGGGATGGGGACAAGATTAGGAGTTGGATTTGTTTCTGGAGCTCTGGCTGGTTGTGAGGAACTTGCCGGAGCTGAAGTCGTGGCTTGTATGGCTTGAGCTAACATTCCTATAGCCGTAAGCATTTGATGTATCTTTTCATGGAGAGATATGTTCTCAGGGTTATTATTCAAATCCATAGTAAAGCAAATAAGTTAGCTTGCTGCATTGAAAACCAATTACACATTAAAACTAGTAATTAAACATTTAGGCCATTATTTAAACAAAACTTTGAGACTATGCCGTAAGTCTCAATTTTTCTAATTTAATATAGTTACATACATCGAAATATATCTTTAACCAAAATTTTGAGACTATAGCATAAGTCTCAATACTTCTATATACACAAAAACAGCTGCTAAAGTATTCATATATTAGTATCTACACACTAGTATTTACACACATTAGCATATGCACATATTCACAAGCAAAACATAGTTTTCTTTGTTACTAAGGTCCCGTAACAGATCCTGCTGAGTTTTTCTCCGAGCTAACGTCACTGAGTTCGGCGGGCTGTCCAAGTTCATCCCTAAACCGCCAGCTTATTCTTTTGTACTGATGGAGATACCAATTTCTTTGTTCACAAACTTCGTTATACCATTGCTCAATTTCTATTCTACGACTTCTCTCTTGCTGCCACTGCCAATGATAGTAATTTCTATCTGATTCTAAAGAGTGTGTTACCCAATTAGGGTAATGTCCCCTCAAAGGTGGACGGCATCTTGGTCTTCGGGACACGGGTCGCTTATAAGTTCGATTTGGTTCCTTTTGATACAAGATGTCTCTAGGTGGTGAGCTTCGAGCTACGTCGTCGTTTTCTGCCAACAAAATTAACAATTATAAGAATAGTTTATATTTATAATTTTCTATTTTATCAATTTACTATTCTTACATTGATGTTTAGTTTCGGGTCACTGTTGTTTGAGATACTATACTAATTCTAGAACATAAATTTTAGTTAGTATCACGTAGAAACATGTGTGCAAGTTATACTCAATTTATTTACTAATTAAGATACTTAAGTGATGTTATGAAAGTTCTAAGTTAAACTTTATCTTCTCCTACTTCATATTATTATGTTTATTAGGCCTTACAAGTTATATCCTATGCCGAGGACCATTTCCTGACTCGGAGCCTAAGCTGTGATACCATCTGTAACGCCCCGACTAGAAATTACTTAATTAATATTTACATATCAACTTAGTAAATTTACATAAGTTGGTTTTTACAAAATATAAGTTAATAGTAGCTATTTTACATATATATAAGCTTCAAAATTCTAGTTTAAGGCCAACGAGAATCCTTCCTGGCTTATATGCTACTTCCGAAAATCTGAAAATAGGTAAAACACATAATGTAAGTTGACTTGCAACTTAGTGAGGTGGGTGTGCGTGAATTCAAATAATTTCAAAGAGAAGAGTAACAAATGCCAAATAAAGTAAACAAAACAATTATAAATAGTAATGTACGGTATAAAAGGATACGTCTCGGTGTCCGCCAATTTCCAAGGCTTGCTCCCCAAACACACCTTATAACTCCTCCAATCACACCTTTTGATTTTTCCCCATACACACCTTATGCATGACTAGTCAGTGCATTCAAAAACGACTTCGTATATCCAAGAGACCCTGTTCTTTTGAATATACGAGCCAGGCTAGGGGCTCATGATTGAGTCAATAGCCCGTGCTATTCAACTTAATCACATAACCGCACAAGCCAAATGGGCCCAAAACAACAGCAGATAAATAATTAACATAATCAACTTTTTATCCGAGTGAGATAAAGTACTACACCCGGATAAATATCAATTCAACATAGAATTATAGAAATCAACAAATCACACATTATCACATTCCAAGATTAAATTGCAAAATTAGCCCCCCTTTAAATAAAACGTCAATTACCATGCATCAAACCACCAAAATATTTCATGTAATAGCAATTTCCTACTATTTGAATTATAGATAGTCACATTATACCAACATTTTTAAAAGTTATGCAATTATCAACTACTTAATTAAAAGTTATCAAAGGAGTAATTATATTTGTTGATTTTTTTAAAGTTTAAGAGAATTATAACTAAAGTTTAACGCACTTAAATAACGATAAGTCGAGATTAACTCCTCGTTATTTAAACTCCCACGCTCATCTTTTTCACCGGAAACTCGGATTATCAAAAGCTTGATTTACTCCAAACCATCACCTATAGCATGACGATAAATTTAACGATTAAATGCTGTAAAAGATTTAGAACAACACAATTCGAAAATGAAACGTAACGAACTCCAAAATATATCAACTCGTGGGTGGCTCGACGACGCCAGGCCACCTTCAATGGCTGCCGGAACAGCAGCATTTTGCTACTGTTCACGGCAGCATATTGCTGCCACGGCAGTAAGCAAATGCTGCTGTTCACGATGGCTAATGTTGCTGCTGCGGGCAGCAGCTTATTGTTGCTGCTGGCGGCAGTAATGGCTGCCGCGAATGGCAGCGGAGGTGTCGAGATGTTCCGGCAATAAATTTCATTTCTCCCCTCTTAATTACCTTCACTTTTTCTCCCAAGCTTCCTACTTCTTTTGTCACAATTTCTTTCCTTTCTTTCTTTTCAATTTCTTGTAACTCTCTCTCTCTCTCTCTCTCGTACACTACTAGAGCTGAAATGTGTTGAGCTAATTCAAGTTCAAGAATGAGAGAATAGAAGTATTTATAGAGGTGTTTAGCCAATCAAATTTGTCCAAGAATGTACACATGTTGGGGATTGCATGTTTCCACTAAATGTAATTAGAAAGAAAACTTATAAACAAGTGTCCCATGAGTTGTCTTCATTAGAATTAACCATATTGCTAGATTTTTGGCGAAATTGCAAAAAGACCCCTGAAATTTTTTGAAGTTTATTTTGAACCCAAATATCAAGAAATGTACAATCAGATCCCAACTAAATTTTCAACACTTAATTAAATTTTAGGCTTTGGGTTAAAAAAAATTTATAAGCAAAATTTTGGGGTTTTTACAGATTAAGCCCAAAACGCCTCTAAGCCATCTTTAAGAAGCTCCCAAACAATATGCTTTGAAATAAATTTGGATCTTCAAAATAAATGATAGATGGTTGTTTACACTCGTTAATACTTTAACAATTTTCACAATTAACATGTAGTAATAGATTTTCTCTTTACCCAAATCATTTTATTGGCCTTATAATAACTATTATAATTATTTTGTCCAGTCCTAGTATGATAATAATATTTAGAGTAGGTATACATATGATAACACATAAGCCGAACACGTGATTTTGGCGAGAGTAATTTCGTCAATTCAATTAAAAGTCCTTAAACTTATATTTAGATGTAGTGTTTTTCTGTGGTATTTCGTTACACTATATTCTCCTAAATAATATTTGTGTTACACTATAGTCCTTAGAAATGACAAAATTACCATTGACGAAATCACGTGTGGAGCACATAGTGTTAATTTAACCAAATCTTGCCGGAAAGGATTAAAGGGGGATTGAAAGACTAAAATGTAACGAAACGAAAGTGTAACAATTTGTCAAAGATCAAGGACAAATTGGTGACTCATCTACTCAAGTAGTCAAGTTTCTTCGTTTCTTTTTACTTTCAAGATTTGGTCAGTTCGCCCGCATAAGTCGTGAATTTTGACGCGCACAAGTAGCTTATTGTCATAATTTTAGCTATTATTTTTAATACTTTTTAAGAATATTTTTAAGAAAATAAGAAAAAATATATGAGAAATTAAACAAAATACATAATACCGTAACCATATGATAGGAGAAATTGCACTTTTAGTCCCACAAAATTAAATCTTTATCATCAATGGACTATTTACAAACTTGTACTATTAATCCCACTATTGTTTTTGAAAATTACGCGTTTGATTTTATCGCCTCATTTCCATTCAATTTGAAATCTCAAGTGCAAAGCTGAGACATGAAACCAAAAGCATCGAACAAAAGATTATTCTTTATGGCCAAAAGTGTCAATTAGAGACTATACTTAGACTTCAGAAACGTCATATTTCAGAAACTGAAACCAAAAGTACGATTTCATAAATTTTAAAAATTTGAATAAAAATTATAGTAATTTAATAAAATACAAAACCAGATACTCCTACAATTTAACTCCAAACATCAATATGGCCTTTCCCCAATATAATTCCCAGGTGGATAATAATTACAAGTCATAAACACATCTCCACTATCACAAACAACTCTTGCACACCCAATTCTCCTCGTACTTCTCCACACAATCTGCGTGTAATGCCCACACATCTCCCCTTCTACACAGCTATTGGTCTTGTAACTATAATATTTCTCTTCTCCAGCCCACGCGCTTACTGCATCGACTGGACCCCACGCGCTGCCGCTTCCCCAATAAATATTTTCCCCCAACTTAAAATCACCTTCAGGAAAAGAGTGAATAAGTTGGCAATCTGATTGTCTCTGTCCGGCCCACCATTTTGCGTAATCAGCTAACTGAGAATCCCATATGAGTGGAGCCTCTAATTTTTGTGCTCTTACTAAGTTGTGGTAGAACAAGAATTGTATTGACTCTTTCATACAGTTCCAGCAGAGTTGTTTTGAGATTTTGTATATGGTGGTGTTGTTTGGTATTGTTTGGGCGGTGGAAGTGGTGGCTGGAGGCGGATGTGCGGCGGCTATGTGGTGGTGGTGGTGGTGGTGGTTTAGGATGGTTGTGAGTGTGACTAGCAAAAGAAGTTTGTTGGACTTCATTTTAGTAGCTAAGATAGGCTCGAACTTTGTATTATGAGCAATGTGTCTTGTATATTATATATAGGAGTATATTTTTTAACTAAATTCCACTTTTATGTTTTTGTTATGTCTAGAGTCCATTTTTCAACTATCATATATGCTTGATTGCATTTTGAATAATTGTTTTTTATGTATTTCGATCGAAAATTTCGTTTAAAAAATTACTCAATTTAATTTTATTTATGCCGTAGTATTTTATGGATAGTTGAAAGGACAATTACGTTTAATAAATATGAGAGTAAAGAATAATATTTGAGACGTTCTGTTGAGGTTTTCTGACGAGAATGTAATGAGACTAACGAGCTGGTGCAATTGAAGTGTGATAAAGAATGATTGGAGAAATTGAATTGATAAAATTGATAATGAAGAGAACAAAGTAGATAGGTATTATTATAGATAGTTAGAAGGTACAAATTAACTTATTTTTTTAAATGATGAAATGGATTAGTCGCCGTCCATAATTAACTCCAATAAACCGTTATCTATTTTGATGTCATACTTTTCCTTCCATAATTTACATTTAGTAATACATGCATCAGCGCTAGCGTGACAAGAATCTGAAACCAAAAATTAATTTAAGAAAGTAGTATATTAATTAATATTTCAAGAAGATAAATTCGCATGTGTTGGGGGAGGAAAGAACCATCCATATCAGGACATGTTATGTGGGGTACACGAGCCAATGATGTGTTACATTGTTATAGAAAAATGGATGGCGTTGGTCATAGATAGATTAATTATGTGGTGGAATTTTTGTAATGGACAAAAATAGAATTACTATTATTGTAAGGTCTCGTGAAGGAGAGACTGCGCCCGTGAACTGCCTTTCGGTCTCAATTTTCTTATGGGACAGCATGGCCGGCAAATGCACTCATCGAAATATGGTACGTGGCATAAATTCTGTCATGGTTTATAAATGGCAGCGGTCTTTTTATATTTTGTGTAATATTTTGGTACCAACGTATATAAAAAATTTGATAAAAATATACAAATTTAAATTCTTTTGAGAAAATTATTAGTGTAAATTGTACTAAAATGTGTGACATGAAATGAGATAGATTAATTTAGACTATCAACCACGATGATTGATTTAATTTTACAAGACAAATTAGAATATTATATTCTTGTATAACTTGAGAAACTTATATATATATATTTGGTACAGCAATTTAGTACAAGCCAGAAGTATATTGTTTTATATATTCATTCTAATTAGTACCGTATGTATAATTAATTGCTTTTGAGCTTGCGAGTATAAATTGAGGAATTTACAATATAATTGTAGTTGCAATCATTCATTAATGAAGAATGCATATAAGTAAAGAACTATATTATTAAATTCGTGTTTTTGAGGAAAGAAAAGATATTAATAATATTATTATATTATAAGTTTGTCGTGTAAGATATAGATGTGATGTTAAGATCTTATTAAGAAAGAAATATGGAGCTACTTCCACCATCTTCGACTAGTATCATCACTTTAGGTCCTGCATTTTATAACATTGCATTTTCGTCCTAATTTTAAATTTCACGTTCGAATCAATGGCTCTTTCCATTCAATTTGAAATCAAACCGCAAAAGTGAGATAGTTTTATGAAACTAAAAATACAAAATACATACTATATTATTATAGAATTTGGGGAATGGGCAAAACCGCAAATTATTCTGAAATTATGTGATATTGAAAATACAATTTTACTTTAACAGATTAAAATGAGCCAAGAGGTGAACGAACATATTTGTAGCCTAAGGGCAATATTATTATTTGCTTCATGTCCAATTCGGATCCTTCTTTTACCGGATATTTTTCAGTCCAATTGGATTTATCAATAACCAAATATAGTTCTGATTCGAGAAGGGTCTTGGGCTAAAGCCTATAACTGCCCATGTTGCATTTAAGGGGACCTTTGGGCTGCAAATCTGTTCAGAAACTTCTACGAATAATTTCCAGCTTCTAATGGGCCTACATACTTGTCTCTATAGATAGGACTGTCAATGGACTGGAGTTGAAGATAAATTCTGTTAAAGTTTATTCAAATATATTATACTAAAAATCTAAAATGAATAATACTCTAGATTATGGTTGATAATTGTCTAGATCAGGCTTTTCATAGACCATGAACAAAATTAGTGATTAATTCGAATTCGAATTGATTAATTCTATTTCATGGGATTCAAATTCGATAATATATATGCATGAGAATACTGATAAATTTATTTTCAGATAAATAAGATATGGATTTATATTTTTATTTTTGACTTTGATATATTATCAATAGCATTATTGTCCGGTTAGGTTTCATTAATTATTCGAAACAAGTGATTAAATGTGTTGGGATTAATCTTCTGTATATTGAAGCTCATTGGCAGTGAAAAAGATTTGAGCTCGGGATCTAAGGTTGAATAATTATGTTGCATTAGAAAACTTGTGGGAGTGATGGTGAAAGTTTTGAGGATAGATATATTTCATTAGATCCGTGTTATCATTGAAATACGATCAAATTTTGATAACCTGATTAAATTGGATATGCTTAAAGATTTTGGAAGTTCGATATAATCTGGAGTTTAATAAGATAACAATTATTAGATTCGAATTCGATCAGCCTCGAATTTGGCTCGTTTGGGAAGAGTTTAATTTATGTGCTACAACAGGAGCATTTTCCATGGAATAATTGTAAGCAAAGAATAGAAGATGTGCGCCTTGAAACTAAGCTAACTAGTACTAGTAGTGATAACATTCATGCATGAGTTGCAAAATTAGCCTATGTTGCTTGTATATTCTTTATGCAATTAAATATTAAGAATTTGTTAGTTGAATTGCACTCAATCACAAAATAAGTGTAATTATAAATATTATTGTGCATGATTGGTTACTATGGCTGCACTTACTAAAAATATTGGTCAACCATAAAATAAATTTTGACGAAGTAAAGTAAATGCAGATTGAGTTCAAAGTAACGTTTGAACTAGACTTTTTTCAATTATTTTAACAATATTGACACTACAAATTAATAAAACCTCAAGGGCCTGGTCTACTAATTAAATGGAGATTTCTAAGGTTTATTAAGAGGGATTAGCTCAAATTGACTTAGGTCCAATCTCTCATTTGGTGGAATGAATTGAAACATGGGTTCGAGGGACTGAATTTGGACGATCTGCAATTAATGGGTATTAGAATCTTCAATATGTTGGGTTGATCAGCTTAATTTGCCTAAATTTTTTTTTTTTTTTTTTAATCTACTAAACTGTGTATTTACTGCCCGAACCACTTGGCCCAACCACCTTAGGTTCTTAAATTTCATATTTGACCATACTAGAATAGAACTCAAATATTGGTACCAAACATAATTTAACCGGCTCAAATTTTAATTGTACGGAGTAATATGAATTGGACTTAATCCTCCATAACCCACTTCCACTTTAGAAATGTGAAGCATGGATCAAAGTTTTGTTTCTTGTGTATATTTCGATCAGATAAATATTAAAAAAAGTTCGAAAACACTAGAAAAAATTATAATTTTTTTTACTAAATTAAGTAAGATACGAGAGTTTCAAGACAAATAAATAGTTTCGAAATTACACCTTCTTTTCGTTTCTATTGATTCAAAAACGAAAACTTTTATGTATTTTCGATGGAAACAGTGACCCACAACAAGATTAATCACGTCAATTCAGACAAATTTCAATTTATATTCATACATACATACAAAACAAAAGTGTTAAAAATTAGCCCAAATCCCCAAAAGAAAATATCACCAAATAAATAAATTAATTAATAAAATCTCAATAATTTCCCCAAAATGAAATTTGAAAAAGAAAATCTTCAACTCAATAAGGCTTCTCTCCATTATAATTTCCAGGTGGGTCATAATTGCAAGTCATAAAGACACCTTTACCCTCGTAACAATCCACTCTTGCACACCCAATTCTTCTAGTGCCCCTCCAAACAATTTGGGTATAATGTCCACAATCCTCTCCATAGGAACATGAATTAGACCAATAATTATATCCCCGCCGTTCGTCGACCCACGCCGCCGCCGCCTGTGCCGGTGTCCACCCGCTGCCGCTGCCCCAGAATATATTCTCTCCGTACGGCCCGTCCGAGTGCTCTAATACACAGTCCCCTCGTCTCTGGTTCGCGTACCAGGCCGCGTAGCGCGCGAGTTTTGGGTCCCACACCAATGGCGGCAGTTTTAATGCGGATCGGGCCGCATTTTGAATGAGCATAAATTGTTGGGCTTCGTTTTGAGTTTTACCGGCCTCGATTTTTGTTAATAGGAAAATGAAAATGAGAATGAAGCCATAAAAAGGCTTCATTTGTGGAAATAGTGAGTAGTTTTGTTAACAGTCACTATATAAATTGTTATGTTAAATCATGATATTTATATGAAGGGACCATAGGGTAGTTGAATTAAGGGTATTAAATTTTCAAGTATGGGGTGGCACCCATGTTCGATAATGATTGCCACATCTTTATTTTGGGGGAGAAATATTCAGCAAAGTTTAAGTTTGCTAGCTCTTGTTATCATAATTTAAATTTAAATGGTATAAAAAATGTTGTTATATACTATAGTTTTTTTCATTTAAATACACTTGAGTGAGACTGCTCTGGGTTTCATTCTTTTATCGAATAAAATATAAATCTTTCGAGTATAGTATTTTATTAAGTTTAGGCAATGATAAATTGAAAAAATATTGCATTTCTAATTCTTGGATTTTTCATACTTTTGTTCTTTTTTTATAAAAGGTGCAAATTATATTTTTCATAATTTTCTTCTTGCATCTTATAAAAGTGCGATTTCAATTTGTCGAATGCGAATCGCCTCTTCTTTGTGATACCAATATGTAATTTCATAAAATGTTGAACCTAAAACTATAATTTATTTTTACAAAAAGAATAAGATCAAATGTGTAATTTTATAACATTAACAGGCAAAATTGCAGAAAACGTCCCAAACTAATCAGTGATTTTGGATTTTCATCCCAAGCTATATCACTTAGCCAAATCCGTCCCGTAATTTTATATTTTTTTGGAATATCGTCTCACTTGCCACATGGCTGCTTATGTGTCACGACGTGGCAAATTTTAGCATAAACAATTATACAAGATTGCAGAATTCGTCCCAAACTAATTACAAATTTTGATTTTTCGTCCCAAACTATATCAACTCGCCGAATTTTGTCTCATAATTTGTCATTTTGCATAAATTTAGTCCATTATTAAATTTCTAATTTAATGGAAATGGCGATTCATATTTTAGTTTTTTAAGGTACTAATGGCAATTTACCCCCTGTAATATTAACAATGTTCAATTTACCCCATGTAATTTGAAAAAGAGCAATTTACCCATGTAAAAATTTTAAAAAAGTATTTGTTGGATGAAGATGAAGAAGTGAAGGGAGGTTTTGATGATTTCCAAAAGTCATCAGCTAAGTAATGAAAGCTTAGCAAGCCTCTGGAAATTCAATCTGAAAAGACAAGTAAAATCAGAAGGGTTGAATTTTGGTCCAGAAGACTACTGATCTGATGTTGAGTCAAATCAGATGAATTCGATTTGAATCAACAGAGTGTTCATCAGCAGAGTGGATTCGATCAGCAGAGTAGAAGTGATCAGCAAGTTCTTCCAACCGTAATAAATGCACTTGGTGTAATAAATGATGTAAGAAGAGGGTATTAAAGACAAATGATTGAAGAGAAACCTCGGATCAGCAAGTTGCATTTAATGCGACGTGACAGAAAGTACAGCAGAACGGTACAGTGAACAGTTGCAGAAGCCGTTCTGAGACAAGGACCACTGCTCGAGGAAAATCTGAAAATTTGTCTTACTTCAACGGACAGAAATTCAAACTCACGAGTATAAATAGATATGAAATCAAGAGTTAGACACAACGCAACAACAGAGAGAGAATTGATCAAGCGAGCAAATTTTCGAAGTCTAAAAAACTCAAGAACAGATCACCATCAGCCGAGTCATCTGTTGACAAAGCCGAGTTGAATAAACAAAGCAAAAACAAAATCTGAGTGATTTCTGTAAACTTTGAGTGTTGTGCGAAGTGTATATCCATCTTTGTGAGTGATATAACTTCATAGTATAGGTTTTCTTTATGATCCCCTATAGTGAACTTGTGGCTTTATCATTGTTGCAAAAGCGCAAGAATAGTGTACTAGGTTACTTAGTGTTTCTAGTATAATCCAAAATCTTCGTGATTTGAAAGTGTAGAATAAAAGACATTCTTGTCTATATAACCACTATAAAAATTCACTATGTTTGATATCTGCATTTTTACTTGCATATTTCCAAAAGCATACAAACACATTGGACAAATTAAAAGATCTTAAAAGGAGTTTAAAACTGGTGGTAAAAATCTTTTAAGTAAGAAAATAACTTGTTTGAAAAACACTTGATAAATCCGCTGCATACAAGTTTCAAACTCTGATTTCAATTGAAACAGATAAGTAAATCAGCGAGTGGTCAACTTCGCTGTTTAAGCTGAGTGCGCAATCAACAAAGTAGTCTCACCAGTTCGATCAGTTTACTCTGCTGATAAGAAAAGTTGGAGAAATTAGAAAAAGTAAAGAGATCTATTAACCCCCCCCCCCCCCCCCCCCCTCGAGACCTCAACTGACCACAGGTAAACTGTCACATTATCATAACACATGGAGGTAAATTGAACATTATGAATATCACATGGAAGTAAAATGCTATTAACTTTTTTTAAGAGAAAAATAATATGAATTTTCGGAATTTCCGTGAGCTTTTGAGAAAAAAAAATCTTATCTCAGTTCATTAGGAAAATTTGTGCATTTTTTTTGTATTAATAAATAATAAATATTCATAATTAGTTTGGAACGAATTCTTTTTTCCCATGTCATTTCAATGACGGGACGGAAGTCGGCGTGTTGATATAGTTTGGGACGAATTCTGCAATCTTATATAATTGTTTATGCTAAAATTTATCTCGTCATGACACGTAAGCAGCCATGTGGCAAGTGTGACGATATTCCAAAAGTATATAAAATTACGGGATAAATTTGGCTAAGTGATATAGCTTGGGACGAAAATCCAAAATCACTAGTTAGTTTGGAACGTTTTTTGCAATTTTTCCACATAAACAATTCATGAGATTCCAATGAAACTAAAAATATAACTTTGCCATAACTTTATGTTGTAGCCGGGCTCAATATATGATTAGATTCAAGTATTCAACTATCTATCAAACTATAGTATATTAAGTCAAAATTAGACTTTTTTAAAGATAAAATACCTTTTTTTAAAAACGAAGAAAATCTCAACTGATTGGTTCCTAAACTTGAGGGGTATATACAAATTTACTAATTAATGTAGGGACCGATAAAATACCTTTTTTGTGTTGTTATTCACATGCATTTTTCACATTGCCTCATTGAGTGATAAGTATAGGGCCTGTTTGTTTGGCGTTTCCCAAAAAAATTTCGTGTATGGAAAATGCAAAACAAACATGTTTTTTATTTTCTTAAATAATTTTTTTATATCTCAATTTTCTCAAACTACTTTCTCAAAAGTCAAACAAACAACAATTTTTTTTATCCCTAAACAAAACATATACAAGCTCTACTCTGATTTGACATAAAGTAACATATCTCTTACACAATTTATCTCATATAACAAACATGATTTGACATAAAGTCTTAAATATCTTACACTTAGGCCATCTCCATCTGGGGGCGGGGCAGGGCTGCGGCGGCGGACTCGTCTCCAGTGGGGGCTGGGCTCGGGGCGGGGCTGGGAACGGGCTGGAACGGGCCCCGGGGTCGCGTGGGATTATCGGGGAAGAAGAGGGGCACGTGTTTACACGCGCCCCTCTTTAAGTCAGGTGCCTGGTTCCCTTTTTTTTTTCTTTTCTTTTAATTGTTATATTATTTATTGTTTTATATATGTAAAATTAAATATTTAAAGTAATTTTTAATAAAATTAAAATTTCATCCTAATTAAATTAAATTTGTAGAATTGAATTATTTAATAAAATGTGTTATGATATTTTTTTGTATATTTATTGTACATCTTTAATAAATATATGTAGTCACCAATTTTTAATTTGATTATTTAATATAAGAAAATTATTTTTTTAAAATTAAAATCATTAATAATTTATTAGAATTGTAATTAAATTTATTTATGGACAAATGATTCATAAATAAATAGCCCATTTTATTTTAATATCTTTTATTGTAATTAAAAATTTAATCATTTAACTACAATATTGGTGGTGGCTATATTTTTTTAAAAATACGGAATTAGTTAAAAATAAAATTAAACACTTATACACATAATTTAGATTAATACTTAATCTAATTAAATATTTAAATACATATTAAAATAGACAAGAAAAGTAAATTCAAACAATTACATTCATGCTTAACCGTATTTTGCGTAAACATGGGCTATTAAGTCTTTTTGAAGTCTACGGTTGGTTTCTTTTGAACGAATTGCTTCATGACGCATCATATAGTTATCCAATGTTTACTTAATTATTTACTCTCTTTAATTTTAATATTTTAATATAATTAATAATTTAATTACAAGTACTAATAATTATTACTATTATTAATATTAATATTAAAAACAAAATTAAAATCAGGATTATAGGTGAGAGTGGGCAAAGTAAGAAAATGGAATTAATTCCATTCCGGAGCCCTACCATTGGAGACGACCAGGCAGGGCTCAGGGGAGGGGGCAGGGCTGGCTCGGGGCTCCGGAGCCCCGGGGCTAGCCCTCTCCATTGGAGATGGCCTTACAACCTAACTCTTCCAAAAAAAAAAACCTACACCTACTTTATTTCTTAAACTACTCTCTCAAAACTCAAACAAACAATATTACGCAAATCGAAATTATTTCACAAACCTCTATTACTCTCCCAAACTACTTTTCCAAACACAAACAAACAGGCCCATAGAATTGCTTTCCCTCAAAGCAGATCTTCTGATCGTACAAGCAACCGTATTTAATTATTATTAAGAAATAAGAAGGTTACAAGTCAACTTGGTCATGTGAGCTCTAAAAAAACCACATGAAAATGCATTCAACTAATGAAAATAGAGGAGTAAATGCAAAATACTCTTCTGTGTTATGTTAAATCTGCAAGAAACAACTCTGTGAAATTTTTATTGCGCCAAATTTCCTTGTGTTTTTAAAACCTTGCAAAAAATACCCAATTTATAAAAATAGGTCGTTTTGGATTGACATATTTCAAGAAACCATTTTTAAAATACTTCAAGTTTGTCCCTACAACTTCACGTGATATATTTTTAAAATTAATTCTTGAAATATGTCGATCCAAAACGAACTATTTTTTACAAATTGGGTATTTTTTGCAGGATTTTTAAAAACACAAGGAAGTTTAACGCAATAAAAATTTCACATGGTAGTTTCTTGCAGGTTTAGCATAACACATGGGAGTATCTTGCATTTTCCTAGTAATGATTGATAAAAAAAATAGATATTCTTAGTAATGAATAACATATGAAATTTGTCGCTGCATTTATTGTTAGAAAGAAAACTAATGTAATTCACAATTTATTAGATCCAATCGTAGTGGATTAAATTCATTGGGGTTGGATGATAAACACATGTGTATGAGAGAGGGCAAAAATACGTCATCTCATGCGCACTTGTCGCTCATCCAACCTTCCAGTAGATCTAATCCACGGGTAGGCACGGATTTTCCGTAATTCACAAGGAATTTGTGTGCCACTTCAATACAACCTATAGATGTATAATTTCCGGATAGGCCATCACATGTGACGAAATTATGAAGAAGAAAAAAAAGTCATAAAAAATTAATATATTTATAGTTTTTTAAAAATGTCAGGATTATAAATGTTAATCATATCGTTTAATAGCGTTTTTCTATTATTGTGACACTTTATAATGTTATTTCTTGTTATGATAGTGATATTTAACTTTTAGTCACAGTGCTATAAGTGATGTAGAAAAATGCTATTATATAAAAAAAATTCACTTGTAGCGATATGACTAAATGTATTAATGTCACCATCATAGTTAAAAGTAACATAATAAAATGTCAGTAAACAATATAATTAACATATATAGTTTGTAACATTTTTTAGATTAGTTTTTGTGATATTTTTTTTATAATGTCATCACGTGATCACGCTTGATGACACTAAAGATCTTTTTTGTTGCATGATGTAATTCACAAGGAATTTGTGTGCCACTTTAATACAAAATGCTCTAGGAAAAAAGCTAAAAAAAGGTCGGAAATTCAAAGCGTCCCACAGCCGGCGGGAAAAAGGTGCAAGGCGTACAAGAAATCTTCAGAGATATGTATTCTGACGCTTTTTATGCGCCGGGTATAAGTATTCCCGATACTTTCTAGGCTATTCCCGATGCTTTTAAAGCGGCGGAATAAGCGCCGATATTTTTTTTTCCATTTTTAAGATATATCATGTGCTTTTGTTTATTGATATATATAACCCAAATTTACCAAACTATATAGTAGTAGTTAAACAAGATAAATCAATAATAAACACGATGAATTCAATTAAATATAACTTAAAGTAGACATTAAATTTATTACCAATAGAAGCACTTTCACAAATCACAATTATCAAACCATACAATAATAGTTAAACAAGATAAACCAACAATAAACATGATGAATTCAACCATGACATTCATAACAAATAGAAGCACTTCCACAAATCACAATTACCAAACCTAGTTAACATTCAAAGTAAGAGTCCTTACCATTTATACAACCATCAAAGCTCACTTAGGAACCACAAAATGTTTCTAGTTGTTCCTTTAATAATCAACATAGTTTTGAAACACCAACTTAACATACATGCAAAAAATGGCAATTCATCAAAGACTAAAGCTACAAAATCAGAGTAAAAAGTATTGATGCCTAAGCACTAACCTTTCATACCTCAGCGGTATTTTGGTTTTGCGTTTTTTTTTTCTCACTATAGCTTCTTGCATGGGTTCTTGCGTCTGCAATTAATTAAAATTCAAATATTGATTTCTTGCGTATGCATTTATTAATAAATAAAAGATTAATTTCTTGCATCTTCCTAAATGACTTGAAGAAGATAATTTTATAACTCCTAAAAAATATTTCCTCGCAAAATTGGACAATTGACTGCATATGGCATACTCGAGGAAAAGTAGGACCCTGTAAACTTGAAGATTGTGGGACTGCATTCACCTCAACATGATCTTGTTGTCAGGGAATAGATGTCCCTCTGTACATGTTAGTCGGGGGATCCTTTTAATGAGAATATATTTTTGTAAATCCAAATATTACAACTTCATAAATTTACGCATACAGACATAACTCTAAAACAAATACATTACCTTAGACGATTGAACATTTGTTGGAAACGAGATCGAAGTGCATTTTCTATCATTTGTTCAATCTCCTCTCGTAGCTCCAACCTTGATTATTCTCTAACACGCTCCTTAAGAGATCCCTCTTATGAGGGAGACCTTCTTATCAATAATTGATTCTTGATTCTTTACGGAAGAGACTTGAGTGGTCGTAGGACCAAATCCATATGTGCGCACACAACCGTGTTTCTCAGGGCTTAAAACAACATCAAGAATTTGATCTTTCAATCCGTTAGAATTCATGGCCTCCGGAACATTTTTTAATGGTTAAATCACCTCAAAATTTCTACATCTATCTCATGATTCCGAATTCAATTCATAGCACAATGTAACCCTCAATCTATATGTCATGCAACTCACCCACATCTTGGATTAACTACATACCATGTATAATAATATGATCAAATTAAGCTCAAAAAACTTAAAAGAAAATGTTACCAAAACATGAACAAAAACTTGCACAAAACATTTAAAGAAATCAATATCTACATAAGAATTTTTATACCAATAAAAGGATATATTCTGAAAGTAAAACAACAATATATCTTTCAAAACAATAAATAGATATATTCTAAAATTAAAACAAACAACATGTCTTTGATCAAACGTACAACAATGTAAATGTACAGAGGATGTTGGACGAATCTTACAGAAAAGTACTAGTAATATTCCCTTGAGTGAAATTTTGACTAATGAGAAAGAATATATTGAAGAAATTAGGAAAGAAGAACAATTTTATTAGGAAAGAAATTACCCAAAATAACGCCACTAAGACTTTCTAAAATCACGAAATCAAAAGAAAAAGTAAGAAAAAGAACAAAAAAAGGAAGAAAAATTGTCAACCCCCAAAAAATTGTTTCTTTAGTTGTTGCGTTTTCAAGAGGAGGAAATGGGGAAGGGGACGATGATTATCCCGCCTCTTATTTTTGTGGGTTTGGAAGGGTATATTAGGTAATTTATCATAGGTAAAAAAAAAGATACTCCTTGAATTATCTATGATTAGCCCAATTAAGTAAAAGTAGGGTTTGGATTGAGATGAAGAATTGTGACAATAATCCACTTGGCAGGGTCAAACCCGATTTTTAGTTGTGGAAACCAAACATCCTTTTACATTCAATTAAATTATCTATTGGGATTTGTAGGTAGAACCAAACGCGCATATGGTCACTCATGAAAAATTAGAGCTTGCAAATAATTTCACTTTCCTAGCATGTTACTAGCAAATCATTAACGAATTTCCAATGTTTTGACATTTTATTTTTGCATAGATCTGCGACTCTTCTTTGTGACTGAACATCAGATTTCCAAAATTCTTAATTTATCACTCTTCATCTATTTACATATTAAAAAGGAAAAACTTGTTTTCCCACGGCTTCTTTAAACCTCAAAAGCAACTGAAAAAATGGTTGCATTTTCACCCATCAACTAAACGGTAATTCCATTGTTACACATGAATACACCTTTTCCTTTCCCTTTCTCTCTCTAAAACTTTATTGAAGAAAATAAAAGATTCTTCAACTTTCCATGTTCACCATCACCAAGTTCTCTTGCCAACCCACTATTCCAAACCCAAAACCCACTTCTAATTTCCGATTTTTAGGGGCGGTGGTCAATTTTAAATTGGGATTCGAAAGAAATAAAAGAGGGCAAATATTGTATTGGGTGGATGATAGAGTAAAAATGGAATTTTTAAGAAAATTTAGCAGGGGTTGCTTCAAGGGGCGGAGTTCTAAGAAGGAGGGGAAAGTGGAAATAGAGTATGTCAATGGCGGTGAAGACGTTTTTGATGCGGCGGCGGCTGAGTCTAAGGTGCAACCTGACCATTTAGTTATTATGGTTAATGGAATTATTGGAAGGTACAACTTATTAATGCCTTGATTTTTCGTATTCATAGTTTAATTTATTTGAAGACTTATTGGCATGGATTGTAATTATTTTAATTTCGATGTTGAACTTCTATATTGAAATGATTATTCCAGTCTCTAGAGTTTGAATTTTGACTGAGGAGTATGGGTGTATTATGACTTGGTGATAGTTTTTTTTAATTTGAGCACTTGTAATTCAATGAATGCTATGTGATATAAAATTACAGGATTTTAACCTAAAATAATGTAAATGTCGCCTCATTATTATTGATTAAGCACTTTAACATACTTGATACACATTCCTTTTTGTGTTGCTATGAAGTTTTTGATCATTTTCTTTTGTATACCCAGTGCTGCAGATTGGAGATATGCGGGTGAGCAATTTGTAAAGAATCTTCCGGATAAAGTCATTGTACATCGTAAGTTATTACTTAGTGGTCTAATTACTTTTTGCTATTCATATCACATTGGGGAACTTCTTTTGCTTATAACTTTTCTATGTATATCCAAAGGTTGGATTGGCACAAGTGAACATTACTTTCCTTGTCCTAGTTACTCACACTCAATAAAAACCAGAAATAGAATATCTAAAATTACCTATTGAGATTCCAGTTACAACATATGAGACAACTCTACTTTTGAGTTATCGAATGGTCATGAGGTAATTAGTTAGTACTTTCAACCCTCTGAAACACGTGTAATTGAGAGAGTTTAGGAGACCTGAATGATGCAAGACATAGCTAAGCTCAGATTAGGAGTCAGAAGTGAAACTTCAGCCTTTTCTATAACTATATATTTAGTTCAGTTGAAAGAGACGTGTTTTGGCAGACTAGAGTTGGGTAACAATCATAATACGAGCTAATGCCAATTTACCCCCCCCCCCCCTCCCGTGATATGCATAATGTTCAATTTATTCCCATGTGATTTGAAAAAGAGCACTTTACCCCTGTGAAAATTTGAAAGGAGCAATTTACCTCCTTCAACCAGAGAGAGTAACTCACTCACCGGATAGTGGTATGAACAGTGTTTTTGTAACATAGGAGGGTAGAGTGCAACATTTAATAACACAGGGGGGTAAATGCCACATTTATCATTACACAAGGGGGTAAAGTGCCACATTTATCATAACACAGAGGATAAAGTGCCACATTCTTGTAGTTTTGTCAATTTGTATCTTTTTAGGTTTAAAAATGTCAGGGAGGCGGTGTAAAACTTTTTTAAAGATTATAGGGGCTAAAGTGCCCTCTTTCATTCATAGGGGGGTAAATTGAACATTATGCATATCACAGAGGGGTAAATTGCCAATTAACTCATCACAATACTGCACGTACCCAAGCTAAACTTTCATACCACTTTTTTGAGTCCAGATGGAACTGAAAATGATTGAGGAAGAAGTTTGTAGAAACAGGGAAATGGTGTATACTTTGTCAAGTCTCTATCAAATTGTAATGACTTAGAACAAAAAATGGAAATTTTATTCCCACTATGCAAAAAACATTATCAAGTGACTGTGTACTTCCCTTGACTAATTAGCAAAGTGTGAAAATACCTTATGTGCTCTTTTTCGTGTTTCCTTTCATTTCAATGAGTTAAGGGTTTACTCTTATAAGTTCTAGCATTTCATGTTTTATGTAAGTAGCTTAATATTTTATTAACCTATTCTTTAATAGGTAGCGAGTGCAATCCTTCCAGGTTGACTTTTGATGGTGTCGATAAAATGGGTGAAAGGCTAGCTGAAGAGGTACTTTAGTAACAATATATTACTCTTGTTTTGAATGTGGAGGTGTACTTTGGAAAAATCCAGATCTATCATTTTATAATCAACACGATTTTGAATCATAGTGTAGGTGATGGATGTTATTAAGCGTTGGCCTGGAGCAAACAAAATTTCATTTGTGGCTCACTCCTTGGGTGGACTTGTTGCACGTTTTGCCGTTGGAAGGTTGTACGAACTTTCGGGCCTACAACCTGACCAAGCAAGAATAGGTGGACTTGAACCCATGAACTTTGTGACATTTGCAACACCGCATCTGGGTTCAAGAGGGCATAAACAGGTCAGTGTTTATCTTCATTTAAGTACATTCAAATTTAAATCACCCTATATTGGGGGGTGATTTACACTCAGACCACCCTGAGGTTTACCGTAATTACAGAAACCCCTGTGGTTTCAAAAATTGAGGACACCTCTTACAGGGGGTTTTTTGTAAACATTAGGGGTTGTTCTTGTAAGGATTCTTGAAGTTGTAAGGGGTGTTTTGAACTTGATACATAGTCTAAACCAAGAGGGGGTCTCCCTGTAATTTTTGAAATGTCAGGGGGTTCTCTGTAGGACATGTAAACCTCAGGAGTTCTGGTCGTAAATCACCCTATATTGGGCTCTTTAGTGATGCATTTTCTTCACAATTTTTCAGCTCCCACTCCTTTGTGGTCTTCCTTTTCTGGAGAAAAGAGCATCGCAAACAGCACACTTGATTGCTGGGAGATCAGGAAAGCATCTCTTCCTCACTGACAATGATGATGGGAGACCACCGCTCCTGCTGCGGATGGTTAATGACTCTGATGATATTCATTTCATGTTAGTATTATATTAGTTAACAAATGCGTTTTGTTTTTCTTTTTGGTGACAATTTATCTATAATGTTTGTAGATCATCTTTACGTGCGTTTAAGCGCCGTGTGGCATATGCGAATGCAAACTATGATCGTATCCTTTAACGAGTTCTTGATTCCCTTTTGGTTTATAGCAAGTATATTGCCCACTCTCGAGATTATGTAAAATATGTTTGCCTTTACTAAAACGTAAGATGTGGTGGGATGGAGAACTTCATCTATCCGCCGTCAAAATGAACTTCCAAAGGTTAGTTTTTACTTTTCTGGTTAATTTATATGACTAGCATAACTTGAGAGTGAAATGCAAATATACCCCCTCTGCTTTGCCTAACTCGCAAAAAAAAAAAAATACCTGTGTTATTTTTATTACCAAACCCCCGGGCTAATTTTTATTAGCAAAAAACCCCTCCCAAGCCAAAATGGCAACTATACCCCCACCAAAAAGATGCGAAAACACCCCTATTCACTTAAAAATTGACAATAACCCCCCGTTCATTTAAAATTGACAAAAACCTCCCTATATATGATTTATGAAGGAATTTCAAATGGAGTTTTTTGCTAATAAAATAAGATCACGTGGGTTTTTTAGCCAATTAGAAAAAGCACAGGAGATATTTTTTGCATTTAGCTCCATAATTTGATATAGAGTAAATCCGCTGGAGATCATTCTTCCTTCTAATTTTTCCTACAGTCGAATCTTCTGGTGAATGATATGAAGTATCCTCATATTGTACATATAGAACGAGGAAACACTGAAGATGGAGCTAGTAAAGCATTATCCACTGTCGGAACCCAAGTTATTGACTTGGAAGGTTTGTCGCGCCCTTTTGTTCTCAATACAAATATTTATATTGTGGGTTTTATTAATTTGTCAAATATGAGTATTTCTATTTGTGATTGTATTGTAATAAGACGAATTATACAATCACAGTTCACAAAGATACTCACAAGGACAGAAGAAGCTCACATTTTCATTTGTTTAGGTCTGATTTTGGAACCTTTTTTTTTTTTTGTGTAATGCAGAGGAGATGATTAGAGGTCTTAATCAAGTATCTTGGGAGCGTGTTGATGTTAGCTTCCAAAAAAGCACACAACGATATGTTGCACATAGTACCATTCAAGTAAGAAGCTAATCGAGCCTTTCTTTTTTTAAAAAAAATAAAAATAAATAAGTAAATCTCTTGTATCTAATACGATAACATTTCATGTGATTCAGGTTAAGAGCTACTGGTTAAATTCTGATGGTGCTGATGTAGTCCAACATATGATAGATAACTTCCTCTTGTAGCCAGGCCGGTCCTACATATTAGGGGGCTCAGGCAAATCATTATTTAAATTTATTTTATTACTTTTTAAATTGTAAAAGTATTTTATAAGTATTTACACTAACATATTTGTTATAGATAGATAAAATGATAAATCAACTTAATTATTTTTAAAAATTCAGTTGTAACATGCTTTAGTTGTAAATTTCTAAAATCCTTCTTTATTGTGGATATAATTATATAACTAACGTACTTTAATAGAGTTAACTATTTACTTGTCAAAACAATATATAGGTATAATATAAAATTGAGCTAAAGACAAAAATACTTCTTGTGCTTTGTCTAACTCTCAAAAAAACCTCTATGTTATTTTAACTTCCAAAATCACCCATGTGTTTGATTTTAATTACCACACTCAACCCAAGTAGAAATTTACTTTTGACTTTTGGCGGAATGACAAAATTTTCCCTCTGTGTTTTTATTTTTATTTTTTTATTCTTTTTGAAAACATAAGTTTATACTACTTGGGTCGAGTGTGGTATTTAAAATCAAATACAGGGGTTTTTTTGGGATTTAAAATAATACAGGGGGTTTTTTGGGAGTTAGTCAAAGCATAGGGGGTGTTTTATCTTTCGATGTCAAGGGTAAAATTGTCATATCAAAAGCAAAATGTGAACAAATACTTGCAATTTTTCGCGTTTGAATCACACTCTCTTTCCGGGGGTGTATTTGGCACTTACTTGAGATCACAAGGGGGGGGGGTTGGGAGTTAAAATAACACATGGGGTTTTTGGGAGTTCGACAAAGCATAGGGGGTGTTTTTGTCTTTCGCTCTATAAAATTAGTATCATTATGCTCTCGCAACTATGTTACAAAATGGACTCATCAATCTTAGGGGGGTGTCGGTAAAATCGAACTGAGTTGTACCAATTTTTGGTATCTAGAATGATTAGGTAATTTCGAAAATTGTACCGTATGCCAAACCGAACAATTCGTAGCTTGACCAAAAAAATCTAAAAGTGTAGTTTTGAGTCTTTTTTGTAAATTTCCTGTAAATTATTTTTTAAAATTTGTAGTTTGACCTAAACTCATTGAATCAAGTTATATAGTAAATATAATTTTTATGGTGATCCCCAAATACTGGCACCTCCATGCCAAGTTAATTCTCCTTGTATGCCTCTAGATCCTAAAATTTGTATTATGCATTCATTTCGTAAATAGGAACTTTGCACCCTCGAAACATAGATTTAACACTTTGCACCCCTGAAATATGAACAATTCAGCACTTTGCACCCTTTTATTTTCCTCAAAAAACCTAGGGACAAAATAAGTAATTTATTTTTGGATCTTTGGCATTTTGCACCCCCGAAACACGAGAAATGGGCATTTTGCACCCCCGAAATAGAATTAGCACTTAACACCCTCGAATTAATAACAACTCAACAACTTGCACCCCCGAAACACGAGAAATGAACACTTTGAACCCCCTAAACACAAAATTAGCACTTATCACCTCAAATTAAGAAAAACTCAACAACTAGCACCCCTCATTTTTTTCGGCAAAGTTGACCACCGGGGTCAAAAAAACCTACAGGCAAAATAAGTAATTCATTTTCCTTTTTCTTAAAATTTGCAAAATACGATTATGAATACAAGAATATTCATCTTCGAATTCTATTTTAACATATTTATTTAATTACCAATTTTTCAAATGTCCTTAAAATATCCAAAAGAATTCGAAAAGTTTCTAGAAAGTTAATACATAAAATTGACTTAATCATATCACAAAAACAAATTTTAAGATGGAGAGAGAAATGAGTATTCTAGTATTCATAATCGTATTTTCAAATTTAAGGAGAAAAGAAAATGAATTACCTATTTCGCCCCTAGGTTCTTTGGCCCCGGTGGTCAACTTTGCCCAAAAAAACGAGGGGGTGCTAGTTGTTGAGTTTTTTTTTTAATTTGAGGTGCTAAGTGCTAATTTTGTGCTTAAGGGGTTCAAAGTGTCCATTTCTCGTGTTTTGGGGGTGCAAGTTGATGAGTTGTTCTTAATTCGAGGGTGCTAAGTGCTAATTCTACGGGGTTGCTAAATGCCCATTTCTCGTGTTTCGGGGGTGCAAAGTACCAAAGATCCAAAAATAAATTACCTATTTTGTCCCTAGGTTTTTTGAGGAAAATAAGAGAGGGTGCAAATTGCTGAATTGTTCATATTTCGAGGGTGCAAAATGCTAAATCTATGTTTCGATGGTGCAAAATGCCTATTTCTCATGTTTCGGGGTTGCAAATTGCAAAAAACCCGGTGTGTGTCGATAAAATTGAACTGAGTTGTACCAATTTTTGGTATCTAGACTGATTATGTAATTTCGAAAATCGTACCGTATGCCAAACCAAACAATTCGTAGCTTGACCAAAAAAATCTAAATGTGTAGTTTTGAGTCTTTTTTGTAAATTTTCTGTAAATTATTTTTTAAAATTTGTAGCTTCACCTAAACTCATTGAATCAAGTTATATAGTAAATATAATTTTTATGGTGATCCCAAATACTGGCACCTCCATGTCAAGTTAATTCTCCTTGTATGCCTCTAGATCCTAAAATCGATATTATGCATTAGTTTCATAAAACGATCGCTAATACTAAAATAAAAAAAGAATAAAGTTTGACAATTAGCTTCAATTTCGGCACGATCCGGTTGATTTATCGAATTTATTTGCATAGTCATACTCTTCATGACTGTAAACTAGATATACATGCTTAAACTAAAGCTCAAATAAAATTAATCATTATTTGATTCAAGTTAATTTGAAAGGTAAGATCTATTTTAATGTTACGCTTCGACCATGTACCCGACACAACTAAACCAGCATATGAGGCATTAAGGCCAATAATTGTCTCAACAATACTTGATCAATTAAGTTTAACCTAATAAATTAGCTCTAGTTATGCTTGAGGTTTTCATGGCTGGTTTTTTGTTTGTACAAGTTTTAGATTCTCAAAATTCCATGTAGATAATTCTAGTTGGTAATTAGAGATATCTCTCCATTTACATAATTATAGAATGATACATTCCAGATAAGTCCATACAAATATCTAATAAAATTTTATAGAGCATTATTCTTAGTCATTATATCAAGTCTTCATCGTCCGCTCGAGAACGTGGTTATATAAATAGGGCAAAACATTGTTTTTATATTACCCAACTTTGCTAACAATAAAATAATTTAAAGTATTCTTACAACCTTCTTATTTTCTTCCACAACTCTCATTCTTACTTCTCCAAGAATTAGGTTATCTTGATCCAGTTTTTACAAACTTATTCGAATTGTGCAACTTATATCTCAAATTTTCTTATAAATAATTTATGTTTGATAAAAAATATATATCATTATCAAATTGAAAAAACTAA
Organism: Penstemon davidsonii; assembly: GCA_034814905.1. Lineage (NCBI taxonomy): Eukaryota > Viridiplantae > Streptophyta > Magnoliopsida > Lamiales > Plantaginaceae > Penstemon > Penstemon davidsonii. Next base: position 28,039,290 of record JAYDYQ010002533.1, on the reverse strand, counting down.
AATACATGCATATCTATATAAATAATTGAGGCCCTCTATGGTCCGGGTCCTAAGCGAAGATCCAAGTTGCCTAGCATAGAGTCGACTCTACCTATAGTTGTATACATACATGAAAAAAAAGAACGAATGATTTCCGGTTTATAAATCTAGGGTCGGTTTAGATTATTTTTACCCTTTCGGCTTTCTCCATGTAACTTCTCTCGTATTTGTAGTAATTACACTTTTGATTAGTTTGTTTACATATTGCCCACTGAGAAATATATAGTGGCTTAATATTTTCATATTTGAACCTTTTAATTTCTACTTATTTAGTATAGTGTAGTGAATTGATTGTGAAGAACGTAGAAGAAGACGTGGGAACTTTAATGTTATTCATTCTTCTTCTGGTTGTTCTCTTTTTGTGCAATGTAGTCAGGATTGATATGTTACTTTGAAATAAGGTTGTCTGATAGTCTGTCGAGGTACCTAGCACGAATTTTTAGAATGTTTTTATGAGCAAACATTTTGCATCATAGTGCTTTTTGATTTAGCTTGACTAATATTATCAACAATTTTTTGTTTCTTGTTTAAACTTGTACGAATCACTTACTAAGTTTTATCCTTATATTTGAACTAGCCTATGCCCCATGTTATTTAAAGAATCAAATTTTTTATTTGTTTAATACCTAATTTATATATTTAAGATAATTATTTAATGCAAGTTAAAGTTAACATAGTATAGGATTAATTAGTGATGATGCATAAATAAAAAATACCACCAATATGTATAAATGGCTTAAAACTTAAGTATATTTGAGATTTAGTTAAGGTTGAATCATAATTAATTACTTATGGAGTATGTGTTAACATTCAGTCATAACATCTTAGATGTGTTAGAACTTTTGTAGGAAATATGTGAACGGACTACAGTAATGGATTTAAGACGTGTTGCAATGTCACTTTTCTTAAAACTTATTTCGCCCCACCACACGGCATACAATTCACATTAAAATTCAAAAAAAGAATTTTAATTAACCCAAAAAAATTAAAATAAGAATTTAGGAGTTTTCTTACTACAAGTGCAAGTGCTAAGTGCCCAAGTACCAGGTCAAATATATAATATATAACTAATATCCAGTTGAGATAGTATTCATTAGTCTTTTAGTCAATCTCTTTGGGTAGACAAACATTAATAAAGTGTTCAAAGCTTCTTGTATTTTCAATGTGGGACAATTCTCACAACCTACTTTATTTTGAATATATTCCAATAAAGTGTTCAAAGCTTCTTGTATTTTCAATGTGGGACAATTCTCACAACCTACTTTATTTTGAATATATTCCAACAAGACGTAGATCAAGTTACATTTATTTTTGTTTGTTGCAAAATTCTAGTTTTATTGGCTATAAAACTCGGCTTGTGGGTTGTTTTAGGATACGGGCTCCGGTTTGATTTTGATGCAGGAGCATCCAAGACAATTTATCTTTTTTATTAGTATTTCTTGTTAATTAAGTTTCTTATTTTTAGTTATTTAGTTTCCTTACTTTTTGGTGATTTAGTTTCTATAGGAGTTTAGAGTTATTCGGTTTCCTAAAGAGTTTTATTTCCTTTCAGTTAGCTAGGATTAGAGTCTTATAAAAGGAGTTGTAATCTTCATTATTATGGAATATTGATGATTATGAGTTTTTGAAAAAGAAGAGATTTGTTCTCTCAAAGGTTCATGGGTGTCTATTTCTCGTGTTCTTGTAGCATATTTATCTGATGGAACTTGCCTGCAGAATAATCTCTATTCTGCCCGGCTTCAGTTGGTATCAGAGCCGCGTTCGTTTCCTGGTGGCAAGGTTCATGGTCGGCATGGGCAGGTTTTGAAAGAGGAAGTCCAACACCATAAGCGTTTCGCTACGATGGAGATGATTGAGGATCTACAAAGAAAGATTGCAGATTTGTCCCGGCGTTTGGCGGAACGTGAAAAATATAAACGTCCAGTATTTCGAAAGCACCGTGACTGGGAGGAGAGACATCGAGACTTCGAGTTTCCAGTTGATCTTCCCGAGTTGTCAAGTGAACTCGAGATGAATCTTCCTAATTATGATGAATCTGAAACTGAAGACATTCCTTATGTTGATGAAGGACTTCCTGTTTATGATGAATCAGATGCGGAAGATGTTTATCTTATTGATGAAAATCCTCCAATTTATGATGAGTCAGATGAAGAAGACGATGCTCCTTCTTTTGATGAAGAAATTTATGATGAATCGAAGGAGGAAACCGAATCTATTAAAGTCATGGCTTCAATGACTATTGAAGATGACAAAGATTCTGAAAATGTAATCGATTTCGTTATTGGTACATTTTTAGAACATTATCGTGTTAATTGGATTGATTATATTAAGTATCTATCAAGTCCAAATCAAGATTTTGGCATTACATGGTTAAAATTCCTCTTTCGATTGATTAAAAGGTTGATCAAGATTCGCGGTAGCATCTGTTGTTCTGGTTCGCTCTCAATCCGAACTCGAGGGCGAGTTCTTTCCAAATGGGGGAGAATGATGCAGGAGTATATTAGGAGAATATTGAAGATCAAATCTTGTAGATTAATTTAAGTTATTTTATTTACTTAGAAGTCTATTGGATATTTTTTTTAGTTATTTCATTTTCATATAAGTTTTAGTAGCTATCTTGTTTCCTTTAGAAGTTTATCTATTTTCTGTGGTTATTTTATTTTAGCTATAAATGTCCGGCTTGTGGACAATTTTGAATGAGTTATTGATATTAAAAAAATAGAAGAGAATTTTCTCTATCGGGTTTTTACCCATCTTGGGTTCATTTTTATGCATTCCAGATTTATAGATTTATGATGAAAACTCGTCTGCAGAATAAATGTCCGGCTTGTGGACAATTTTGAATGAGTTGTTTATTGATATTAAAAAAATATAAGAGAATTTTCTCTCTCGAGTTTTTACCTATCTTGGGTTCATTTTTATATGCATTCCAGATTTATAGATTTATGATGAAAACTCGTCAGCAGAATAATCATTATTCTGCCCGGCTTCAGTTGGTATCAGAGCTTCATATCTTTCCTTTCCTGGTGGTCGTGACCATGGTTGTCGTGGGCGGGTTCCGACTGAGGAGGTCCAACACCGTAATTGTAACGTTCAGGATTCGAAGATCGAGGTTTTGCGAAGCAAGTCGCAGATTTACCCAACCTCTGGCTAATACTCGGTTTCTTTTCTTCCTGGGGAAAAATTCTCATCAGTTTTAATGACTGAGTCGTGGTGATGTTGAGGAGTCCACACCGTGATCGAAGAGTTCACTCCAAGGAATTAATGGTTGAGGATTTGCAGAGGCAAGTCGAGGATTTAACCCAACATATTGCGACGTGGTGGAAACAATTAAGGAATTCACGGGAGGGACAGGACAAACCCAAGTAAAAGGCTTGATTGACCGTCATCGTCAGTTTGTCCTGGTTTTGTGGATCTTGATGACACTGCTGTGAACTCGAGGACGAGTTCTTTCCAACCCTGAGCGACTAATGCAGGAGCATCCAAGACAATTTATCTTTTTTATTAGTATTTCTTGTTAATTAGGTTTCTTATTTTTAGTTATTTAGTTTCCTTACTTTTTGGTGATTTAGTTTCTACAGGAGTCTAGAGTTATTCGATTTCCTTAAGAGTTTTATTTCCTTTCAATTAGCTAGGATTAGAGTCTTATAAAAGGAATTGTAATCTTCATTATTATGGAATATTGATGATTATGAGTTTTTGAAAAAGAAGAGATTTGTTCTCTCAAAGGTTCATGGATGCCTAGTTCTCGCGTTCTTATAGCATATTTATCTGATAAAACTTGCCTCCAGAATAATCGCTATTCTGCCCAGCTTCAGATTTTCTTTCAACCTTTATAAAGAGTAATGTCAATGAGTCTATTGACTTATCACTATGAATAGAGATAAATATACTAAATAAACTAATAAACTGGACCCAATCAAACGTTAAATATGAACCGGTCCATTTGCATTAATTAAAATTTAATTATATTGATAAAATATTAAAAAGATATAGTCTGATAAAACTGCCACGTCATTGTGGACCCATCATCACTCTACAGATAAGATATTAATCATCGATAAGCACAATCTGAGATATTACAAGAATCAAGGCAAATATGAGTATTACTCATAAGGTAACTTTAAGACTTCTATCCAAATACGGATTAATAGAAACGAAATTACATCTTAAACCCTCCTGTGTCAACAGCATAACGCAAATATCGGATCTGAGGAAGGGGCAAAATAGGAAAGAAGACAACAAATTCAAAACACGTGTAATAATAAACATCCATTCGAAGTTACTAATTACTATGGTAATGGAATACATAATCCAAAAAATGATGATACTGCACGTTACGTTTCTTCAGTATTCAATTTTCAGGTCTCTTTCTTAACCGAAATTACGAAACTAGCCCCAGTAACTTATCCTGCCTATATATTATTCCTGTTGCTGTTGAGTCCGATGAGCTAAATTCTGAACAATTTGTAAGTGTTCTCTCTCTCATGTACTCTTGAATTTATAATATTTTCTTGTTTGTGCTAATCTTTTACGGCTCAGGTCAGTGGTTCTATGGTTTTTTTCTTCTTAATTTGCTATTATCTGTTAGGATTTATGTTAAATTTTATTTGATGCAAGTATGAGGGTCACAGAAAAAGAGCTCTTGATGTAGAATTATATAAATTAATTTGGGGTAATGGGATGCCTAAAGATCTAATTTTGATTATTAAGGACCAATTTTGAAAAATATGTAAATCTGTTTGTCTTGAATCCCTTTGTTAAATTTGAGCTTTATGATTAATTTTATTGACTTTCTTAATTCTTGTTGCAGAAATTTTGTTGTTGCATGAGAAGATAGAAAAATGGAGAGTGCCAAATTCTTGTTATTGCTTATTTCTCTGAATGCGATCTCTAATATAGTGGTAAAGATTTATCTCTTTGCTCTTATGAATTTTGAATTTGTTACTTACATATTTATTTTGGGATTTTTTAATGAGTTATTGTGTGATTCTGAAATTCAATTAAAATTATTACAGACTGCAGCAGGTCCACCAACATGTCCTGCAGATATCGGTAGTGATTGTGCAACTGGTTCCGGCGAATGGGAAGGGGAATTCTTCCCAAATATCCCGAAAATTAAGTATGAGGTAGGAGTTCTTATTAGTATAAGATATCAATTTCAACTAATGTTTAATATTGTAATGAGTGTTTATTTATTCATTTGCTAATGTATGTAGGGTCCTACTAGTAAGAATCCACTCTCTTTCAAATGGTATAATGCCGAAGAAGTGATTCTCGGGAAAAAGATGAAGGTGAGAGTTCTATTCCTTTATGTTACATATTGTTAGCAAATAAGTGGAACTGTTTAATAAAATCCCGATTTAATGTAGGATTGGATGAGGTTTAGTGTTGCTTTTTGGCATACATTCCGTGGGACAGGTGGCGACCCATTTGGTGCTCCAACAAAGGTGTGGCCATGGGAAGACGGCACTAATTCACTGTCAATGGCCAAGAGAAGAAGTATGGTGTCTTTGTACATTTTCCGCAATTATGTTTGCTATAGTTAAGGATCAAAGTTGAAATTTTAATTTCAATTTATTGGTAATTTAGTGAGGGCAAACTTTGAGTTCATTGAAAAGCTTGGAGTTGACCTATGGTGCTTCCATGATCGAGACATTGCTCCAGACGGTAAAACAATCGAGGTTAGTAAGTACACACCAGTTTTACTGTTTATCTAGCTATTTTCCGTACATGACACACATACACAAAAACACACCATTTTGTAAGTGTTTGTCTTGAGATTGCTCTATTTCCTTTTGTAGGAAGCTAATGCTAACTTGGATGAAGTGGTAGCTCTTGCCAAAGAACTTCAGGTAACATCATGCTAATGAAAAGGAGGCCTTATTCTCTTTTTCGAAGAAACCGAGAAAAGGATATCTATTGCTTTCCATTAACGTGGAAATAAATATTAGTTTGTTGTCTATTTTTTGGGGTGATTTACACTCAGACCCCCTGAGGTTTACCGTAAATACATAAAACCCTCTGTGGTTCCAAAAATTACAAGGACATCCCATATAGGGGTTTTTTTAGTAAACATTTTCAGAAGTTGTAGGGGGTGTCCTTGTAAGGAATGTTGAAGTTGTAAGGGGTGTTTTGGTACATAGTCTAAATTTCTTGTCTGAACCACCAGGGGTCAAAGATCCATCCTTTGTGGGGTACAGCTCAGTTGTTCCACCACCCTCGATTCATGCATGGAGGGGCAACAAGGTAATTATAGAAACATTTTAGTTCACAGTTTGATGATATCTTGATATTTTCTATTGCTGGACTGATATATAAATGACCTTGTAACAATACAGCTCCGAATTAGGAGTATATGTATATTCTGCAGCACAAGTGAAGAAAGCCATGGAGGTTGGTTGTTAATTGATTTGTGCATTTTTATTTCTAAATAAAATAATAGTAGTATTTATTTTTATATTCCACTTTGTGTGTGCCTATAGGTTACACACTATCTAGGAGGAGAAAAACTATGTTTTCTGGGGTGGTCGTGAGGGATATCAGTCTCTTTTGAACACAGATATGGAAAGAGAGCTCGATCACATGGTAAGCTTATTTTGTTGCTTCTCTTTTTGTGCCATTTTTATTCAAGCTTTTATTTATGTTAATATTTTGAAGATATGAGTTTTTCCAAATGAAGTTTGTTTCTTTTGAGTAACCCATATTTAGTGAACTATGAGTCTTTAATTTTATCTAATTTGTATTTACCAACTTATTCAATTATTATTATCTCTTTGCAGGCAAGGTTTTTTCGAAGCTGCTGTTGCTTATAAGAAGAAAATCGGATTCAATGGTAATTCTAATTTCTGTACTACCCATGAAATATATTCTCATAGAGTTGCAACTTTTATCTAACACTTGCGAAAAACTTATTGCAAAGCTATTCCTTCAAATTGTCCAACACTAATTTTCATGACACTCTAACTGGAAAAAAAAAAATCACTTCTTTTGTTCATTTGTTTATTTTATCAGGTACATTGCTCATCGAACCAAAGCCACAGGAGCCTACAAAACACCAGTATGATCTGTCGATTATTATTATATAATTTGCTTTTGCAATTACGTGAATATATTCGCTTATGTGACGTGTTAATCATGCCAGGTATGACTGGGACGCTGCAACTTCTGCTAACTTCCTCCGCAAGTATGGACTGATAGGTAATTTTGTGAAGTCATAGCAAATCCCTACTAGAATTGCATTTTTTCATCTTCTTCTTTTGATGCAAAATACTTTTTGTGTAGATGAATTCAAATTAAACATTGAATGCAACCATGCCACTCTCTCTGGTCACAGGTTTGTCTCGTGCTTTACAAAACTAATAATAATAATTCAAAAAACAGTTTCTTTCGTTTGGTTCTATCTTATACTGTCCTCCACTGCAGTTGTCATCATGAGCTTGAGACCGCAAGAATTAATGGTTTATTGGGAAACATCGATGCAAACACTGGCGACCCTCAAGTTGGTATGCCACTTTACTTATAATTAACTAACTATTTTGAGATTCTTAAAGTGCATGAGTTAGAGTTAGAGTTAGAGTTACCTCGACAAAACTAGCTATTGAGTTAGGAAAGTTCAAGGCCATATAAACCCCACATAGAGACCTCATATTACCGATATGGGATCAAATGTCCGTACCTTGCAACCTAGGATAATCATACTACAACTAGGATCACTACATTAATTTTGATTAATTTCTCGAATATGATTACTGATGTCAGAGAACCATAATTTTGTTGGACTTACAAATGGAAATATGTAATTAATATATATCATGTGTCTAACTCGACATCATGAATCTATCAATAGGGTTTTATACCTTCTAAATTAGCATTTTATTATAAAATAGTGCGCGATGCTGGAATAACCCTCAAAGTTTATTGCTTTTCCATATTTCAGGTTGGGATACAGACCAGTTTATGATGGACATCGGAGAAGCAACACTAGCTATGCTCACTGTTATTAAAAATGTAAATAAAAGCTTTAATTTCCATTGCATTACAGAAACGATTGAATAATTTAAAAACAAAAACCAAATTAAACTAATTTTTGTTTATTACAGGGTGGACTTGCTCCAGGTGGATTCAATTTTGATGCGAAACTGTAGGGTCCTTTGCATTTTTATTATATAGAATAATAATAAACTAGCTTCTTTTAAATTTTGCGGACTTTTTGATGATTAACTTGAATGTTGTTTAATAGGCGAAGAGAGAGCACAGATGTTGAGGACCTCTTCATTGCTCATATTGCCGGTATGGATACTTTAGCACGTGGACTAAGAAACGCTGTCAAATTACTTGAGGTAAATATTTATTATCTCCTTTTTCACGAATAAAATAGAGAAAATTAAATAAAAGGATAATTTTTGCTAATAAATAGGAATCATGTGTACTTGTTGAAACAGGATGGTTCGTTGGGTGAGCTTGTTCGCAAGAGGTATCAAAGTTTTGACACGGAACTCGGAGCCCAAATCGAGGTCAAATTTTTATTTTATTTTACTTTTTTTTGTCTAAATTTATATTTATTCCAATTTCTAGTGTTTGACACAAGTGGTTTTTGCAACAGGCTGGAAAGGCTGATTTTGATTTCCTAGAGAAGAAGGCAAAGGAATTGGGAGAAATCAAGGTTCCTTCAGCTAAACAGGTACCGTATCATCATTTTATTTGAGTATGCATATTTTGGCTCGACTTTGGTCGTGTTTTTTACGCTATTTGTTTCAAAATGTTGCAGGAGTTGGCTGAGATGATTTTCCAATCTGCTTTATAAGATTAGGGGTAGCACATCTCGAGAATAATACATTACATGGTGCTGTTTAGAAGGGAGGACAAGTTTAATCAACTAGTTTAATTAGTTTAGTTTAGGCAGAATAGTTGTCAGGAATAACAACGTTTTCATTATGAGCTGAAACTTATATATGGAGATTCACTTTTTATTTATGTCCATGGTTTTTCATTAATTTCCCTTTTGTGCCTGCTTTTTGTTTTGATTCCAATGGGATGCTTTAACTGAATTGACATAGTAAAATAAGTATTCAACAAATAAAAGTTAAATAATTAATATGAACCGTACAAGTAATTGAGCGAACAAATCAGGACCTAACCCACATGTTAATTTGGGTTTTAGATGCCAAATGAGTAGTAGTAGTAGTAGTGCATGATCTTAGCATTCTTAATTTTAATTCATGTGTTATGTTTCTGAGAAAAAACTCAATTAACAAGTCACAAAACATTGAACTTCCTGTTTTAGTCGCACTACGTGCGAATATTCTTTACTTGATTTATCTCATGCCATGCATCTGTTCGTGATTTATGTTTATTCACGAGGAATTAGCCAATAATGATTAAGGATGAGACTTCATAACCAAGAGATCACGAGTCAACTTTCACTTATGTGAGTATTTTCTATAGTTTGATACTAGCATTTGTAATTAGTTTACTTTGATATCAATGTAATATATTTGATTCGATATAGTGTTTGATGTATTCACTATCTCAAAAAAAGAAAAAAAGAAAAAATCTTAGCTCTCTATTCTTCACTTTAATTTGTCGAAGAAGTTGTTTGTATTTGTCCAGTTCGTTGTGGACTTGGTCTATGTAGGCAACCCAAGCTACTCTCGATTCGAGCTCGTTCGGTAAAAGCTCGTTTGAGCTCAGGTTCATCACTCTAATCAAATATAAGTTTGAGCATCATTTTTCGTTTGATAACTTTTAAAGCTCGACTTGATAAGCTAAAAGTTAATAGTATACATGTAAAATATCAAGCTACTCGATACTCTGCTCGAGCTCGTGGGGGGGGGGGTGGGGGGGGGGGGGGGTGGGGGGGGGGGGGGGTGGGGGGGGGGGGGGGTGGGGGGGGGGGGGGGTGGGGGGGGGGGGGGGTGGGGGGGGGGGGGGGTGGGGGGGGGGGGGGGTGGGGGGGGGGGGGGGTGGGGGGGGGGGGGGGTGGGGGGGGGGGGGGGTGGGGGGGGGGGGGGGTGGGGGGGGGGGGGGGTGGGGGGGGGGGGGGGTGGGGGGGGGGGGGGGTGGGGGGGGGGGGGGGTGGGGGGGGGGGGGGGTGGGGGGGGGGGGGGGTGGGGGGGGGGGGGGGTGGGGGGGGGGGGGGGTGGGGGGGGGGGGGGGTGGGGGGGGGGGGGGGTGGGGGGGGGGGGGGGTGGGGGGGGGGGGGGGTGGGGGGGGGGGGGGGTGGGGGGGGGGGGGGGTGGGGGGGGGGGGGGGGGGGGGGGGGGGGGGGGGGGGGGGGGGGGGGGGGGGGGGGGGGGGGGGGAGGGGGGGTGGGGGGGAGTTATCGAATGGTCATGAGGTAATTAGTTAGTACTTTCAACCCTCTGAAACACGTGTAATTGAGAGAGTTTAGGAGACCTGAATGATGCAAGACATAGCTAAGCTCAGATTAGGAGTCAGAAGTGAAACTTCAGCCTTTTCTATAACTATATATTTAGTTCAGTTGAAAGAGACGTGTTTTGGCAGACTAGAGTTGGGTAACAATCATAATACGAGCTAATGCCAATTTACCCCCCCCCCCCTCCCGTGATATGCATAATGTTCAATTTATTCCCATGTGATTTGAAAAAGAGCACTTTACCCCTGTGAAAATTTGAAAGGAGCAATTTACCTCCTTCAACCAGAGAGAGTAACTCACTCACCGGATAGTGGTATGAACAGTGTTTTTGTAACATAGGAGGGTAGAGTGCAACATTTAATAACACAGGGGGGTAAATGCCACATTTATCATTACACAAGGGGGTAAAGTGCCACATTTATCATAACACAGAGGATAAAGTGCCACATTCTTGTAGTTTTGTCAATTTGTATCTTTTTAGGTTTAAAAATGTCAGGGAGGCGGTGTAAAACTTTTTTAAAGATTATAGGGGCTAAAGTGCCCTCTTTCATTCATAGGGGGTAAATTGAACATTATGAATTTCACAGAGGGGTAAATTGCCAATTAACTCAGCACAATACCGCACGTACCCAAGCTAAACTTTCATACCACTTTTTTGAGTCCAGATGGACCTGAAAATGATAGAGGAAGAAGTTTGTAGAAACAGGGAAATGGTGTATACTTTGTCAAGTCTCTATCAAATTGTAATGACTTAGAACAAAAAATGGAAATTTTATTCCCACTATGCAAAAAACATTATCAAGTGACTGTGTACTTCCCTTGACTAATTAGCAAAGTGTGAAAATACCTTATGTGCTCTTTTTCGTGTTTCCTTTCATTTCAATGAGTTAAGGGTTTACTCTTATAAGTTCTAGCATTTCATGTTTTATGTAAGTAGCTTAATATTTTATATTAACCTATTCTTTAATAGGTAGCGAGTGCAATCCTTCCAGGTTGACTTTTGATGGTGTCGAATAAAATGGGGTGAAAGGGCTAGCTGAAGAGGGTACTTTAGTAACAATATTATACTCTTGTTTTGAATGTGGAGGTGTACTTTGGAAAATCCAGATCTATCATTTTATAATCAACACGATTTTGAATCATAGTGTAGGTGATGGAGGTTATTAGGCGGTGGCCGGGAGCAAACAAAATTGCATTTGTGGCTCACTCCTTGGGTGGACTTGTTGCACGTTTTGCCGTTGGAAGGTTGTACGAACTTTCGGGCCTACAACCTGACCAAGCAAGAATAGGTGGACTTGAACCCATGAACTTTGTGACATTTGCAACACCGCATCTGGGTTCAAGAGGGCATAAACAGGTCAGTGTTTTATCTTCATTTAAGTACATTCAAATTTAAATCACCCTATATTGGGGGGTGATTTACACTCAGACCACCCTTGAGGTTTACCGTAATTACAGAAACCCCTGTGGTTTCAAAAATTGAGGACACCCTCTTACAGGGGGTTTTTTTGTAAACATTAGGGGTTGTTCTTGTAAGGATTCTTGAAGTTGTAAGGGGGTGTTTTGAACTTGATACATAGTCTAAACCAAGAGGGGGTCTCCCTGTAATTTTTGAAATGTCAGGGGGTTTCTCTGTAGGACATGTAAACCTCAGGAGTTCTGGTCGTAAATCACCCTATATTGGGCTCTTTAGTGATGCATTTTCTTCACAATTTTTCAGCTCCCACTCCTTTGTGGTCTTCCTTTTCTGGAGAAAAGAGCATCGCAAACAGCACACTTGATTGCTGGGAGATCAGGAAAGCATCTCTTCCTCACTGACAATGATGATGGGAGACCACCGCTCCTGCTGCGGATGGTTAATGACTCTGATGATATTCATTTCATGTTAGTATTAATTAGTTAACAAATGCGTTTTGTTTTTCTTTTTGGTGACAATTTATCTATAATGTTTGTAGATCATCTTTACGTGCGTTTAAGCGCCGTGTGGCATATGCGAATGCAAACTATGATCGTATCCTTTAACGAGTTCTTGATTCCCTTTTGGTTTATAGCAAGTATATTGCCCACTCTCGAGATTATGTAAAATATGTTTGCCTTTACTAAAACGTAAGATGTGGTGGGATGGAGAACTTCATCTATCCGCCGTTCAAAATGAACTTTCCAAAGGTTAGTTTTTACTTTTCTGGTTAATTTATATGACTAGCATAACTTGAGAGTGAAATGCAAATATACCCCCTCTGCTTTGCCTAACTCGCAAAAAAAAAAAAATACCTGTGTTATTTTTATTACCAAACCCCCGGGCTAATTTTTATTAGCAAAAAACCCCTCCCAAGCCAAAATGGCAACTATACCCCCACCAAAAAGATGCGAAAACACCCCTATTCACTTAAAAATTGACAATAACCCCCCGTTCATTTAAAATTGACAAAAACCTCCCTATATATGATTTATGAAGGAATTTCAAATGGAGTTTTTTGCTAATAAAATAAGATCACGTGGGTTTTTTAGCCAATTAGAAAAAGCACAGGAGATATTTTTTTGCATTTAGGCTCCATAATTTGATATAGAGTAAATCCGCTGGAGATCATTCTTCCTTCTAATTTTTCCTACAGTCGAATCTTCTGGTGAATGATATGAAGTATCCTCATATTTGTTACATATAGAACGAGGAAACACTGAAGATGGAGCTAGTAAAGCATTATCCACTGTCGGAACCCAAGTTATTGACTTGGAAGGTTTGTCGCGCCCTTTTGTTCTCAATACAAATATTTATATTGTGGGTTTTATTAATTTGTCAAATATGAGTATTTTCATTTGTGATTGTATTGTAATAAGACGAATTATACAATCACAGTTCACAAAGATACTCACAAGGACAGAAGAAGCTCACATTTTCATTTGTTTAGGTCTGATTTTGGAACCTTTTTTTTTTTTTTGTGTAATGCAGAGGAGATGATTAGAGGTCTTAATCAAGTATCTTGGGAGCGTGTTGATGTTAGCTTCCAAAAAAGCACACAACGATATGTTGCACATAGTACCATTCAAGTAAGAAGCTAATCGAGCCTTTCTTTTTTTAAAAAAAATAAAAATAAATAAGTAAATCTCTTGTATCTAATACGATAACATTTCATGTGATTCAGGTTTAGAGCTACTGGTTAACTTCTGATGGTGCTGATGTAGTCCAACATATGATAGATAACTTCTCTTGTAGCCAGGCCGGTCCTACATATTAGGGGGCTCAGGCAAATCATTATTTAAATTTATTTTATTACTTTTTAAATTGTAAAAGTTATTTTATAAGTATTTACACTAACATATTTGTGTATAGATAGAATAAAATGATAAATCAACTTAATTATTTTTAAAAATTCAGTTGTAACATGCTTTAGTTGTAAATTTCTAAAATCCTTCTTTATTGTGGATATAATTATATAACTAACGTACTTTAATAGAGTTAACTATTTACTTGTCAAAACAATATATAGGTATAATATAAAATTGAGCTAAAGACAAAAATACTTCTTGTGCTTTGTCTAACTCTCAAAAAAACCTCTATGTTATTTTAACTTCCAAAATCACCCATGTGTTTGATTTTAATTACCACACTCAACCCAAGTAGAAATTTACTTTTGACTTTTGGCGGAATGACAAAATTTTCCCTCTGTGTTTTTATTTTTATTTTTTTATTCTTTTTGAAAACATAAGTTTATACTACTTGGGTCGAGTGTGGTATTTAAAATCAAAAAAAGGGGTTTTTTTTTGGGATTTAAAATAATACAGGGGGTTTTTTGGGAGTTAGTCAAAGCATAGGGGGTGTTTTATCTTTCGATGTCAAGGGTTAAAATTGTCATATCAAAAGCAAAATGTGAACAAATACTTGCAATTTTTCGCGTTTGAATCACACTCTCTTTCCGGGGGTGTATTGGCACTTACTTGAGATCACAAGGGGGGGGGGGGGGGGGGGGGGGGGGGGGGGGGGGGTTGGGAGTTAAAATAACACATGGGGTTTTTGGTGAGTTCGACAAGGCATAGGGGGTGTTTTTGTCTTTCGCTCTATAAAATTAGTATCATTATGCTCTCGCAACTATGTTACAAAAGGGACTCATCAATCTTAGGGGGGTGTCGGTAAAATCGAACTGAGTTGTACCGATTTTTGGTATCTAGAATGATTAGGTAATTTCCGAAAATGTGTACCGTATGTCAAACCGAACAATTCGTAGCTTGACCAAAAAAATCTAAAAGTGTAGTTTTGAGTCTTTTTTGTAAATTTCCTGTAAATTATTTTTTAAAATTTGTAGTTTGACCTAAACTCATTGAATCAAGTTATATAGTAAATATAATTTTTATGGTGATCCCCAAATACTGGCACCTCCATGCCAAGTTAATTCTCCTTGTATGCCCTCTAGATCCTAAAATTTGTATTATGCATTCATTTCGTAAATAGGAACTTTGCACCCTCGAAACATAGATTTAACACTTTGCACCCCTGAAATATGAACAATTCAGCACTTTGCACCCTTTTATTTTCCTCAAAAAACCTAGGGACAAAATAAGTAATTTATTTTTGGATCTTTGGCATTTTGCACCCCCCCGAAACGACGAGAGAAATGGGCATTTTGCACCCCCGAAATAGAATTAGCACTTAACACCCTCGAATTAATAACAACTCAACAACTTGCACCCCCGAAACACGAGAAATGAACACTTTGAACCCCCTAAACACAAAATTAGCACTTATCACCTCAAATTAAGAAAAACTCAACAACTAGCACCCCCTCATTTTTTTCGGCAAAGTTGACCACCCGGGGTCAAAAAAACCTCACAGGCAAAATAAAGTAATTCATTTTCCTTTTTCTTAAAATTTGCAAAATACGATTATGAATACAAGAATATTCATCTTCGAATTCTATTTTAAACATACTTATTTCATTACCAATTTTTCAAATGTCCTCGAAATATCCAAAAGAATTCGAAAAGTTTCTAGAAAGTTAATACATAAAATTGACTTAATCATATCACCAAAAAAAAAATTAAGATAGAGAGAGAAATGAGTATTCTAGTATACATAATCTTATTTTCAAATTTAAGGAAAAATAAAATGAACTACCTATTTTGCCCCTAGGTTTTTTGCCCGGGTGGTCAACTTTGCCGAAAAAAACGAGGGGTGCTAGTTGTTGAGTTTTTCTTAATTTGAGGTGCTAAGTGCTAATTTTGTGTTTAGGGGGTTCAAAGTGTCAATTTCTCGTGTTTTTGGGGGTGCAGTTGATGAGTTGTTCTTAATTCGAGGGTGCTAAGTGCTAATTCTACGGGGTTGCTAAATGCCCATTTCTCGTGTTTCGGGGGTGCAAAGTACCAAAGATCCAAAAATAAATTACCTATTTTTGTCCCTAGGTTTTTTGAGGAAAATAAGAGGAGGGTGCAAATTGCTGAATTGTTCATATTTCGAGGGGTGCAAAATGCTAAATCTATGTTTCGATGGTGCAAAATGCCTATTTCTCATGTTTCGGGGTTGCAAATTGCAAAAAACCCGGTGTGTGTCGATAAAATTGAACTGAGTTGTACCAATTTTTGGTATCTAGACTGATTATGTAATTTCGAAAATCGTACCGTATGCCAAACCAAACAATTCGTAGGCTTGACCAAAAAAATCTAAATGTGTAGTTTTTGAGTCTTTTTTGTAAATTTTCTGTAAATTATTTTTTAAAATTTGTAGCTTCACCTAAACTCATTGAATCAAGTTATATAGTAAATATAATTTTTATGGTGATCCCAAATACTGGCACCTCCATGTCAAGTTAATTCTCCTTGTATGCCTCTAGATCCTAAAATCGATATTATGCATTAGTTTCATAAAACGATCGCTAATACTAAAATAAAAAAAGAATAAAGTTTGACAATTAGCTTCAATTTCGGCACGATCCGGTTGATTTATCGAATTTATTTGCATAGTCATACTCTTCATGACTGTAAACTAGATATACATGCTTAAACTAAAGCTCAAATAAAATTAATCATTATTTGATTCAAGTTAATTTGAAAGGTAAGATCTATTTTAATGTTACGCTTCGACCATGTACCCGACACAACTAAACCAGCATATGAGGCATTAAGGCCAATAATTGTCTCAACAATACTTGATCAATTAAGTTTAACCTAATAAATTAGCTCTAGTTATGCTTGAGGTTTTCATGGCTGGTTTTTTGTTTGTACAAGTTTTAGATTCTCAAAATTCCATGTAGATAATTCTAGTTGGTAATTAGAGATATCTCTCCATTTACATAATTATAGAATGATATATTCCAGATAAGTCCATACAAATATCTAATAAAATTTTATAGAGCATTATTCTTAGTCATTATATCAAGTCTTCATCGTCCGCTCGAGAACGTGGTTATATAAATAGGGCAAAACATTGTTTTTATATTACCCAACTTTGCTAACAATAAAATAATTTAAAGTATTCTTACAACCTTCTTATTTTCTTCCACAACTCTCATTCTTACTTCTCCAAGAATTAGGTTATCTTGATCCAGTTTTTACAAACTTATTCGAATTGTGCAACTTATATCTCAAATTTTCTTATAAATAATTTATGTTTGATAAAAAATATATATCATTATCAAATTGAAAAAACTAAAATACATGCATATCTATATAAATAATTGAGGCCCTCTATGGTCCGGGTCCTAAGCGAAGATCCAAGTTGCCTAGCATAGAGTCGACTCTACCTATAGTTGTATACATACATGAAAAAAAGAACGAATGATTTCCGGTTTATAAATCTAGGGTCGGTTTAGATTATTTTTACCCTTTCGGCTTTCTCCATGTAACTTCTCTCGTATTTGTAGTAATTACACTTTTGATTAGTTTGTTTACATATTGCCCACTGAGAAATATATAGTGGCTTAATATTTTCATATTTGAACCTTTTAATTTCTACTTATTTAGTATAGTGTAGTGAATTGATTGTGAAGAACGTAGAAGAAGACGTGGGAACTTTAATGTTATTCATTCTTCTTCTGGTTGTTCTCTTTTTGTGCAATGTAGTCAGGATTGATATGTTACTTTGAAATAAGGTTGTCTGATAGTCTGTCGAGGTACCTAGCACGAATTTTTAGAATGTTTTTATGAGCAAACATTTTGCATCATAGTGCTTTTTGATTTAGCTTGACTAATATTATCAACAATTTTTTGTTTCTTGTTTAAACTTGTACTAATCACTTACTAAGTTTTATCCTTATATTTGAACTAGCCTATGCCCCATGTTATTTAAAGAATCAAAATTTTTATTTGTTTAATACCTAATTTATATATTTAAGATAATTATTTAATGCAAGTTAAAGTTAACATAGTATAGGATTAATTAGTGATGATGCATAAATAAAAAATACCACCAATATGTATAAATGGCTTAAAACTTAAGTATATTTGAGATTTAGTTAAGGTTGAATCATAATTAATTACTTATGGAGTATGTGTTAACATTCAGTCATAACATCTTAGATGTGTTAGAACTTTTGTAGGAAATATGTGAACGGACTACAGTAATGGATTTAAGACGTGTTGCAATGTCACTTTTCTTAAAACTTATTTCGCCCCACCACACGGCATACAATTCACATTAAAATTCAAAAAAAGAATTTTAATTAACCCAAAAAAATTAAAATAAGAATTTAGGAGTTTTCTTACTACAAGTGCAAGTGCTAAGCAATGTTATTAAAACCGGACCGGACCGGCCGGTCCGACCGGTTCGACCGCGAACCGGAGGTTGGTCCGGTCCGGTTTACCCCCTAAAACCGCCTGACTCAAAAACCAGTTTGAACCGGGTTGAACCGGTCCAAAACCGGTGAACCGGCGAACCGGTATGGACCGGTTCAACCCGATTTTGAATTTTCTTTTTTTTTTTTTTTTTTTTTTGATTTTTTTGATTTTTTAAATGTTAAAAATAAACTAAATTTTTTTGTACAAGGTGGGATTTGAACACCTAACCTCTTATATGAAGAATAACTTCCTTACCATTTAAGCTACATCATTTTTATTGAACTTTTAGTACAAAAATTTATAAATTATAGAAACTTGTAGCCAAATTTATTTATAAATTAGATAATTAACTCAAATTAACATTTTACACATTATCAATGAAAATTAATACTCAAATAATATTTTTTTATTATAATTTATTCTATTAAATATTTCTTTCCAATATTATTTTTAGGATAAAGAGTCAAAATCGATATATGATGCAAGTTTGATTTTGAATATTAGACTTTTATACATAACCATATTTTAAAATTTATGAATTTCTTAGTTTGTTGTATTTTTAACTTACACTTTTAAATTTTTATAAAAAAATATAATCATATTATATTTATATGAGCTTACAAATTAGTATCATATTACCGTTATGATATAAGTTAGATAAATATTATATGATTTAATTTAAATATATTATAAGATTTTGTATATTTTTAATCAATTGTAGGATAATGTTTAAATTTTATGCATATTGCATATACTTTAAAATTAAATATATTTATTACATTATTATGATGTCATCCGGTCCGACCAGCGGTCCAACCGGTTCGACCAGTAAAACCAGTGGCCAGTCGGCTCACCGGTTCACTGTCCGGTCCGGTTCTGAAAACATTGGTGCTAAGTGCCCAAGTACCAGGTCAAATATATAATATATAACTAATATCCAGTTGAGATAGTATTCATTAGTCTTTTAGTCAATCTCTTTGGGTAGACAAACATTAATAAAGTGTTCAAAGCTTCTTGTATTTTCAATGTGGGACAATTCTCACAACCTACTTTATTTTGAATATATTCCAATAAAGTGTTCAAAGCTTCTTGTATTTTCAATGTGGGACAATTCTCACAACCTACTTTATTTTGAATATATTCCAACAAGACGTAGATCAAGTTACATTTATTTTTGTTTGTTGCAAAATTCTAGTTTTATTGGCTATAAAACTCGGCTTGTGGGTTGTTTTAGGATACGGGCTCCGGTTTGATTTTGATGCAGGAGCATCCAAGACAATTTATCTTTTTTATTAGTATTTCTTGTTAATTAAGTTTCTTATTTTTAGTTATTTAGTTTCCTTACTTTTTGGTGATTTAGTTTCTATAGGAGTTTAGAGTTATTCGGTTTCCTAAAGAGTTTTATTTCCTTTCAGTTAGCTAGGATTAGAGTCTTATAAAAGGAGTTGTAATCTTCACTATTATGAGATATTGATATTTATGAGTTTTTGAAAAAAAGGAAGAGATTTGTTTTCTCAAAGATTTATGGGTGTCTATTTCTCGTGTTCTTGTAGCAAATTTATATGATCGAACTTGCCTGCAGAATAATCTCTATTCTGCCCGGCTTCAGTTGGTATCAGAGCCGCGTTCGTTTCCTGGTGGCAAGGTTCATGGTCGGCATGGGCAGGTTTTGAAAGAGGAAGTCCAACACCATAAGCGTTTCGCTACGATGGAGATGATTGAGGATCTA
Source organism: Penstemon davidsonii (assembly GCA_034814905.1). Classification (NCBI taxonomy): domain Eukaryota; kingdom Viridiplantae; phylum Streptophyta; class Magnoliopsida; order Lamiales; family Plantaginaceae; genus Penstemon; species Penstemon davidsonii. Next base: position 28,019,383 of record JAYDYQ010002533.1, on the reverse strand, counting down.
CAAAGAAAGATTGCAGATTTGTCCCGGCGTTTGGCGGAACGTGAAAAATATAAACGTCCAGTATTTCGAAAGCACCGTGACTGGGAGGAGAGACATCGAGACTTCGAGTTTCCAGTTGATCTTCCCGAGTTGTCAAGTGAACTCGAGATGAATCTTCCTAATTATGATGAATCTGAAACTGAAGACATTCCTTATGTTGATGAAGGACTTCCTGTTTATGATGAATCAGATGCGGAAGATGTTTATCTTATTGATGAAAATCCTCCAATTTATGATGAGTCAGATGAAGAAGACGATGCTCCTTCTTTTGATGAAGAAATTTATGATGAATCGAAGGAGGAAACCGAATCTATTAAAGTCATGGCTTCAATGACTATTGAAGATGACAAAGATTCTGAAAATGTAATCGATTTCGTTATTGGTACATTTTTAGAACATTATCGTGTTAATTGGATTGATTATATTAAGTATCTATCAAGTCCAAATCAAGATTTTGGCATTACATGGTTAAAATTCCTCTTTCGATTGATTAAAAGGTTGATCAAGATTCGCGGTAGCATCTGTTGTTCTGGTTCGCTCTCAATCCGAACTCGAGGGCGAGTTCTTTCCAAATGGGGGAGAATGATGCAGGAGTATATTAGGAGAATATTGAAGATCAAATCTTGTAGATTAATTTAAGTTATTTTATTTACTTAGAAGTCTATTGGATATTTTTTTTAGTTATTTCATTTTCATATAAGTTTTAGTAGCTATCTTGTTTCCTTTAGAAGTTTATCTATTTTCTGTGGTTATTTTATTTTAGCTATAAATGTCCGGCTTGTGGACAATTTTGAATGAGTTATTGATATTAAAAAAATAGAAGAGAATTTTCTCTATCGGGTTTTTACCCATCTTGGGTTCATTTTTATGCATTCCAGATTTATAGATTTATGATGAAAACTCGTCTGCAGAATAAATGTCCGGCTTGTGGACAATTTTGAATGAGTTGTTTATTGATATTAAAAAAATATAAGAGAATTTTCTCTCTCGAGTTTTTACCTATCTTGGGTTCATTTTTATATGCATTCCAGATTTATAGATTTATGATGAAAACTCGTCAGCAGAATAATCATTATTCTGCCCGGCTTCAGTTGGTATCAGAGCTTCATATCTTTCCTTTCCTGGTGGTCGTGACCATGGTTGTCGTGGGCGGGTTCCGACTGAGGAGGTCCAACACCGTAATTGTAACGTTCAGGATTCGAAGATCGAGGTTTTGCGAAGCAAGTCGCAGATTTACCCAACCTCTGGCTAATACTCGGTTTCTTTTCTTCCTGGGGAAAAATTCTCATCAGTTTTAATGACTGAGTCGTGGTGATGTTGAGGAGTCCACACCGTGATCGAAGAGTTCACTCCAAGGAATTAATGGTTGAGGATTTGCAGAGGCAAGTCGAGGATTTAACCCAACATATTGCGACGTGGTGGAAACAATTAAGGAATTCACGGGAGGGACAGGACAAACCCAAGTAAAAGGCTTGATTGACCGTCATCGTCAGTTTGTCCTGGTTTTGTGGATTTTGATGATACTGTTGTGAACTCGAGGACGAGTTCTTTCCAACCCTGAGCGACTGATGCAGGAGCATCCAAGACAATCTATCTTTTTTATTAGTATTTCTTGTTAATTAGGTTTCTTATTTTTAGTTATTTAGTTTCCTTACTTTTTGGTGATTTAGTTTCTACAGGAGTCTAGAGTTATTCGATTTCCTTAAGAGTTTTATTTCCTTTCAATTAGCTAGGATTAGAGTCTTATAAAAGGAATTGTAATCTTCATTATTATGGAATATTGATGATTATGAGTTTTTGAAAAAGAAGAGATTTGTTCTCTCAAAGGTTCATGGATGCCTAGTTCTCGCGTTCTTATAGCATATTTATCTGATAAAACTTGCCTCCAGAATAATCGCTATTCTGCCCAGCTTCAGATTTTCTTTCAACCTTTATAAAGAGTAATGTCAATGAGTCTATTGACTTATCACTATGAATAGAGATAAATATACTAAATAAACTAATAAACTGGACCCAATCAAACGTTAAATATGAACCGGTCCATTTGCATTAATTAAAATTTAATTATATTGATAAAATATTAAAAAGATATAGTCTGATAAAACTGCCACGTCATTGTGGACCCATCATCACTCTACAGATAAGATATTAATCATCGATAAGCACAATCTGAGATATTACAAGAATCAAGGCAAATATGAGTATTACTCATAAGGTAACTTTAAGACTTCTATCCAAATACGGATTAATAGAAACGAAATTACATCTTAAACCCTCCTGTGTCAACAGCATAACGCAAATATCGGATCTGAGGAAGGGGCAAAATAGGAAAGAAGACAACAAATTCAAAACACGTGTAATAATAAACATCCATTCGAAGTTACTAATTACTATGGTAATGGAATACATAATCCAAAAAATGATGATACTGCACGTTACGTTTCTTCAGTATTCAATTTTCAGGTCTCTTTCTTAACCGAAATTACGAAACTAGCCCCAGTAACTTATCCTGCCTATATATTATTCCTGTTGCTGTTGAGTCCGATGAGCTAAATTCTGAACAATTTGTAAGTGTTCTCTCTCTCATGTACTCTTGAATTTATAATATTTTCTTGTTTGTGCTAATCTTTTACGGCTCAGGTCAGTGGTTCTATGGTTTTTTTCTTCTTAATTTGCTATTATCTGTTAGGATTTATGTTAAATTTTATTTGATGCAAGTATGAGGGTCACAGAAAAAGAGCTCTTGATGTAGAATTATATAAATTAATTTGGGGTAATGGGATGCCTAAAGATCTAATTTTGATTATTAAGGACCAATTTTGAAAAATATGTAAATCTGTTTGTCTTGAATCCCTTTGTTAAATTTGAGCTTTATGATTAATTTTATTGACTTTCTTAATTCTTGTTGCAGAAATTTTGTTGTTGCATGAGAAGATAGAAAAATGGAGAGTGCCAAATTCTTGTTATTGCTTATTTCTCTGAATGCGATCTCTAATATAGTGGTAAAGATTTATCTCTTTGCTCTTATGAATTTTGAATTTGTTACTTACATATTTATTTTGGGATTTTTTAATGAGTTATTGTGTGATTCTGAAATTCAATTAAAATTATTACAGACTGCAGCAGGTCCACCAACATGTCCTGCAGATATCGGTAGTGATTGTGCAACTGGTTCCGGCGAATGGGAAGGGGAATTCTTCCCAAATATCCCGAAAATTAAGTATGAGGTAGGAGTTCTTATTAGTATAAGATATCAATTTCAACTAATGTTTAATATTGTAATGAGTGTTTATTTATTCATTTGCTAATGTATGTAGGGTCCTACTAGTAAGAATCCACTCTCTTTCAAATGGTATAATGCCGAAGAAGTGATTCTCGGGAAAAAGATGAAGGTGAGAGTTCTATTCCTTTATGTTACATATTGTTAGCAAATAAGTGGAACTGTTTAATAAAATCCCGATTTAATGTAGGATTGGATGAGGTTTAGTGTTGCTTTTTGGCATACATTCCGTGGGACAGGTGGCGACCCATTTGGTGCTCCAACAAAGGTGTGGCCATGGGAAGACGGCACTAATTCACTGTCAATGGCCAAGAGAAGAAGTATGGTGTCTTTGTACATTTTCCGCAATTATGTTTGCTATAGTTAAGGATCAAAGTTGAAATTTTAATTTCAATTTATTGGTAATTTAGTGAGGGCAAACTTTGAGTTCATTGAAAAGCTTGGAGTTGACCTATGGTGCTTCCATGATCGAGACATTGCTCCAGACGGTAAAACAATCGAGGTTAGTAAGTACACACCAGTTTTACTGTTTATCTAGCTATTTTCCGTACATGACACACATACACAAACACACCATTTTGTAAGTGTTTGTCTTGAGATTGCTCTATTTCCTTTTGTAGGAAGCTAATGCTAACTTGGATGAAGTGGTAGCTCTTGCCAAAGAACTTCAGGTAACATCATGCTAATGAAAAGGAGGCCTTATTCTCTTTTTCGAAGAAACCGAGAAAAGGATATCTATTGCTTTCCATTAACGTGGAAATAAATATTAGTTTGTTGTCTATTTTTTGGGGTGATTTACACTCAGACCCCCTGAGGTTTACCGTAAATACATAAAACCCTCTGTGGTTCCAAAAATTACAAGGACATCCCATATAGGGGTTTTTTAGTAAACATTTTCAGAAGTTGTAGGGGGTGTCCTTGTAAGGAATGTTGAAGTTGTAAGGGGTGTTTTGGTACATAGTCTAAATTTCTTGTCTGAACCACCAGGGGTCAAAGATCCATCCTTTGTGGGGTACAGCTCAGTTGTTCCACCACCCTCGATTCATGCATGGAGGGGCAACAAGGTAATTATAGAAACATTTTAGTTCACAGTTTGATGATATCTTGATATTTTCTATTGCTGGACTGATATATAAATGACCTTGTAACAATACAGCTCCGAATTAGGAGTATATGTATATTCTGCAGCACAAGTGAAGAAAGCCATGGAGGTTGGTTGTTAATTGATTTGTGCATTTTTATTTCTAAATAAAATAATAGTAGTATTTATTTTTATATTCCACTTTGTGTGTGCCTATAGGTTACACACTATCTAGGAGGAGAAAACTATGTTTTCTGGGGTGGTCGTGAGGGATATCAGTCTCTTTTGAACACAGATATGGAAAGAGAGCTCGATCACATGGTAAGCTTATTTTGTTGCTTCTCTTTTTGTGCCATTTTTATTCAAGCTTTTATTTATGTTAATATTTTGAAGATATGAGTTTTTCCAAATGAAGTTTGTTTCTTTTGAGTAACCCATATTTAGTGAACTATGAGTCTTTAATTTTATCTAATTTGTATTTACCAACTTATTCAATTATTATTATCTCTTTGCAGGCAAGGTTTTTCGAAGCTGCTGTTGCTTATAAGAAGAAAATCGGATTCAATGGTAATTCTAATTTCTGTACTACCCATGAAATATATTCTCATAGAGTTGCAACTTTTATCTAACACTTGCGAAAAACTTATTGCAAAGCTATTCCTTCAAATTGTCCAACACTAATTTTCATGACACTCTAACTGGAAAAAAAAAATCACTTCTTTTGTTCATTTGTTTATTTTATCAGGTACATTGCTCATCGAACCAAAGCCACAGGAGCCTACAAAACACCAGTATGATCTGTCGATTATTATTATATAATTTGCTTTTGCAATTACGTGAATATATTCGCTTATGTGACGTGTTAATCATGCCAGGTATGACTGGGACGCTGCAACTTCTGCTAACTTCCTCCGCAAGTATGGACTGATAGGTAATTTTGTGAAGTCATAGCAAATCCCTACTAGAATTGCATTTTTTCATCTTCTTCTTTTGATGCAAAATACTTTTTGTGTAGATGAATTCAAATTAAACATTGAATGCAACCATGCCACTCTCTCTGGTCACAGGTTTGTCTCGTGCTTTACAAAACTAATAATAATAATTCAAAAAACAGTTCCTTTCGTTTGGTTCTATCTTATACTGTCCTCCACTGCAGTTGTCATCATGAGCTTGAGACCGCAAGAATTAATGGTTTATTGGGAAACATCGATGCAAACACTGGCGACCCTCAAGTTGGTATGCCACTTTACTTATAATTAACTAACTATTTTGAGATTCTTAAAGTGCATGAGTTAGAGTTAGAGTTAGAGTTACCTCGACAAAACTAGCTATTGAGTTAGGAAAGTTCAAGGCCATATAAACCCCACATAGAGACCTCATATTACCGATATGGGATCAAATGTCCGTACCTTGCAACCTAGGATAATCATACTACAACTAGGATCACTACATTAATTTTGATTAATTTCTCGAATATGATTACTGATGTCAGAGAACCATAATTTTGTTGGACTTACAAATGGAAATATGTAATTAATATATATCATGTGTCTAACTCGACATCATGAATCTATCAATAGGGTTTTATACCTTCTAAATTAGCATTTTATTATAAAATAGTGCGCGATGCTGGAATAACCCTCAAAGTTTATTGCTTTTCCATATTTCAGGTTGGGATACAGACCAGTTTATGATGGACATCGGAGAAGCAACACTAGCTATGCTCACTGTTATTAAAAATGTAAATAAAAGCTTTAATTTCCATTGCATTACAGAAACGATTGAATAATTTAAAACAAAAACCAAATTAAACTAATTTTTGTTTATTACAGGGTGGACTTGCTCCAGGTGGATTCAATTTTGATGCGAAACTGTAGGGTCCTTTGCATTTTTATTATATAGAATAATAATAAACTAGCTTCTTTTAAATTTTGCGGACTTTTTGATGATTAACTTGAATGTTGTTTAATAGGCGAAGAGAGAGCACAGATGTTGAGGACCTCTTCATTGCTCATATTGCCGGTATGGATACTTTAGCACGTGGACTAAGAAACGCTGTCAAATTACTTGAGGTAAATATTTATTATCTCCTTTTTCACGAATAAAATAGAGAAAATTAAATAAAAGGATAATTTTTGCTAATAAATAGGAATCATGTGTACTTGTTGAAACAGGATGGTTCGTTGGGTGAGCTTGTTCGCAAGAGGTATCAAAGTTTTGACACGGAACTCGGAGCCCAAATCGAGGTCAAATTTTTATTTTATTTTACTTTTTTTTGTCTAATTTATATTTATTCCAATTTCTAGTGTTTGACACAAGTGGTTTTTGCAACAGGCTGGAAAGGCTGATTTTGATTTCCTAGAGAAGAAGGCAAAGGAATTGGGAGAAATCAAGGTTCCTTCAGCTAAACAGGTACCGTATCATCATTTTATTTGAGTATGCATATTTTGGCTCGACTTTGGTCGTGTTTTTTACGCTATTTGTTTCAAAATGTTGCAGGAGTTGGCTGAGATGATTTTCCAATCTGCTTTATAAGATTAGGGGTAGCACATCTCGAGAATAATACATTACATGGTGCTGTTTAGAAGGGAGGACAAGTTTAATCAACTAGTTTAATTAGTTTAGTTTAGGCAGAATAGTTGTCAGGAATAACAACGTTTTCATTATGAGCTGAAACTTATATATGGAGATTCACTTTTTATTTATGTCCATGGTTTTTCATTAATTTCCCTTTTGTGCCTGCTTTTTGTTTTGATTCCAATGGGATGCTTTAACTGAATTGACATAGTAAAATAAGTATTCAACAAATAAAAGTTAAATAATTAATATGAACCGTACAAGTAATTGAGCGAACAAATCAGGACCTAACCCACATGTTAATTTGGGTTTTAGATGCCAAATGAGTAGTAGTAGTAGTAGTGCATGATCTTAGCATTCTTAATTTTAATTCATGTGTTATGTTTCTGAGAAAAAACTCAATTAACAAGTCACAAAACATTGAACTTCCTGTTTTAGTCGCACTACGTGCGAATATTCTTTACTTGATTTATCTCATGCCATGCATCTGTTCGTGATTTATGTTTATTCACGAGGAATTAGCCAATAATGATTAAGGATGAGACTTCATAACCAAGAGATCACGAGTCAACTTTCACTTATGTGAGTATTTTCTATAGTTTGATACTAGCATTTGTAATTAGTTTACTTTGATATCAATGTAATATATTTGATTCGATATAGTGTTTGATGTATTCACTATCTCAAAAAAAGAAAAAAAGAAAAAATCTTAGCTCTCTATTCTTCACTTTAATTTGTCGAAGAAGTTGTTTGTATTTGTCCAGTTCGTTGTGGACTTGGTCTATGTAGGCAACCCAAGCTACTCTCGATTCGAGCTCGTTCGGTAAAAGCTCGTTTGAGCTCGGTTCATCACTCTAATCAAATATAAGTTTGAGCATCATTTTTCGTTTGATAACTTTTAAAGCTCGACTTGATAAGCTAAAAGTTAATAGTATACATGTAAAATATCAAGCTACTCGATACTCTGCTCGAGCTCGTTTGATAAAAGATCATTCGAGCTTGGGTCGTTTAACAATCAAATCAAGCTCAAACACGAAATTTGAAGTTCGAAAAAATTCAAACCTAGATTGAACAATGTGTCATTCTACACTACTCGACTCGAGTACATCCTTAGTTCTATTCTATGCACATAGAAATAAGTATCCGTTAAGTTGTTTGTACTTCTTTGTCCAGTTCTTAGTGGACTTGTTCTATGCACATAAATATCGTTTTCAAGTATGGTTCATATTTTTCAAATTAGTATGGGTCGGTCAACCAATAAAATCAATATCTAGTAAAATTACAGTTTCTATATTCGGTCCAATTATGATAACATGGGCAAAATCTTAAATTAAATTAAATTAAATTATAAACTTTTATCTTTTAACATTAAATATTTGGGTCCCACTTTGAAGGGAAAAGCAACACGCCAACACCGTAGGAGTATTATCAATCAAGAAGCAATTTATGTTCAAATTGGAGAGAACCGCAGCAATAGGGATAAATAATTAGGGCTTTTATTATTCTCACTCTGGCCTCGTTGTTCTAATCTCTTTTGATAAAGGGAAAGAGAGAGAGAGGAGAAGAAACGATGTCGTATCTGCTACCTCACCTTCACTCCGGATGGGCCGTAGATCAAGCCATCTTGGCTGAAGAAGAACGCCTCGTCATCATCCGTTTCGGCCACGACTGGGACGATACTTGCATGCAGGTTTTTCTTTTATTCATAATTACTGGGTTAATTTGTTCCTTATTCTGATTTTCATGATTTAATTTATTTCCTTGAGTATTATTGTTGGTATAATTACTATTTTTAGTTTCTATTGCTGATAGGATTTCTTTTAATTGGTGTTCTGTTCGCTATCAGTAATGTTATCTGCTGGATATTAGCGAAAATTAATAAATTAGTAGTGATTTTGGAAATAAATTAATCCTCTTCCCTGAATCAAGATGTGCAAGTCCTAGGATTTTGTTTGTTGATATGTAGAATATATAGAAGATCATTTTGCATTAAGTTTGGTTTCTGGAAAACAAGGTAGAGGATTTTTAATACATCATGCCAGCCATATGATGCACATGGTGCTGTTCTGGTTGCCATGGATGGAGAGCCCATAAGTTCTTCTCTTTCTAGACTATATCATTCATGTTATGTTTTATTTTGGGATAAATTATAACATTATTCTCTTGTTATCTATGCTGTTTACACTCAATTCAAATTAAGAGAACTAATGTTCATGGAGATTGAAGCTTATGAGTTATGAATGAAAAAGCAGCAAATCTGGTCCAAATGCTTTTGGAAGTATGCATAGAATTATGTGGTTGTTATGAATGTACCACAAGAGCTGGTCTGGTTATATTATTTGGAATTGGATGAAAATAATTGATTGCTTATGCAGCATATTATTACTCTGCCAACTAACAGTTTTGCCTTGGTCACCGAACAATCTTCAATAACAAACATCAAAGAACTAATTTGGATGAACTCTTACTAACAAAGGCGAAAATTAGTTTGAAAACTTGTAGTTAGGTATCATACACTTTAGACATGGCTAGTTATTACAAAAGCTGATTTAATGGTTTGGTAATCATGATATTTGGGTTCTTTTTTTACAACATTTAAGGTTCTGTGGTGGCATAGTAATACAGTTTGATCGGTTTCGAACTGATACTAAAATGTGTAAATGTCAAAGTTAACACTCTTTTCTTCCTTTGATGAATTAGTTGTGCAATTAAAACTTATCATTGTATATATGATTGATTTATTGTCTTATGCTTGTTTCTATGGTTTTTGTTAATTCGGATTTAAGATTTTTTCTGGTTTCAGATGGATGAGGTGCTAGCTTCAGTTGCTGAAACCATAAAGAATTTTGCTGTGATTTACTTGGTTGATATCACTGAGGTTCCCGATTTCAACACAATGTATGAGCTGTATGATCCATCAACTGTAATGTTCTTTTTCCGGAACAAACACATTATGATAGATCTTGGCACTGGAAACAACAACAAGATCAATTGGGCACTCAAGGATAAACAGGAGTTTATTGACATTGTTGAGACTCTTTATCGTGGTGCTAGGAAAGGTCGCGGTCTGGTTATTGCTCCAAAAGACTATTCCACTAAATACCGCTACTAGGATAATGTATGTGGAATAATTTCCTGCAACCATCGACTTGTAATTCAGTGTTTGAATTTGGAATTTGTGACTGGGAATTCTTGAGAATTTAAATATATTATGGATGTGATCTGTCTTTGAAATACTCCCATCTTCTTCGATTCTATTCTGATACTTGTAGATGATCAGACTAAGGTTTTATGTTATTATGCTTTCTAGATTCTATTTATCCTTGTTATGGTTCCTTTTGTTTGAAAGCCGGATAAATCATGTGATGGAACATCATGTAGTCTTGGTGGATTAGTTGTTTTGTGTGTGCCAAAGTCATATTCGGCTCAATTTATAACAAACCGGATTTAGGTCGGGTCCGAAATATGTCCGGATGACTTTTTTGACATTGAGTCGAATTTCGGATCCAATAAAATTTATGTATTCAAAACTCTCTTCCATATTTTTCTTCTTCTTTGTACACAAGGTTTATTAATGTTACTCTACTTCATGTGTTCAAACCTTTTCATAACTCACTAAGTTGTAATATAGAAAAATATTATGATACGTTTTAATTCATTAACTCTGCAGATCATGTTAAAAAACAATTGAATTGATATTCATGTATCAAATTAATTCATATTGTTAGGTGAAAATATGCATAATCATAAATGAAATACTATCAACTCAAGTTTAACTTGATTGTGAAATATTGTTAATGTTATTTCTAGAAATAAAATATTATGTATAAATATAAAATCTTATTTATTATAGAAAATCTCTAATGAATCTGATAGAAGTAGATTTAAATTTTTTCCACATATATTGAATGGATCTTCATCTTCTAAATATTGACGGCCCAGGGATATTTCTTTCTCCTCCTAGATCGGCCCAAATGATTTCTGATTCATAATATTATGGCCCAAAATACATCTACTCTTCAGTCTTCGTCAACACTGCAAAATTCACCATCACTATTTCTCAGAATCTCAAATCTAATACTCCTAAATTTTGATTCATGCAATTTGATTTTTTATTTTTATTTTTATAATAAGAATAATGTAATAGTTTTCGCATTACTGTAGCGTTTGTTTCAATCCTCTGAAAATTGCAGGAAAGTTTAAGAGGGAGTAGTGTTGTTTCCTGTAAAACAGTGTTGAGGGAGTAGTGTTGTTTCCTGTAAAACAGTGTTAGATTCGTAATTACTATTACGATTAATATACGTAAAAAAAGGGGGAAATGGGAATAGTATTTACGCGGCTGTTTTCGTCGCTGTTTGGGAATAAGGAAGCTCGGATCCTGATTCTGGGGCTTGACAATGCCGGAAAAACCACAATTCTTTGTACGAATTCTGAATTCTTCCTTTGCTTTTCGCCTTTTCCATTTAGATTATAATTTAATATTTGTTGTTTTTCGCAGATCGACTTCGGATGGGTGAAGTAGTCTCCACTATTCCGAGTAAGTGCTTTCTATTTCCTTCTCACTTTTTGGTGTGTTCTTATTAAATCAACATTGCAGGTATTTATTTTTAATATTATTAATTTAAAGTGATTTATTGTTGGGTTATTGATGTTCTGTTATCTGATCTTAAAGTATTTTGATGGCAGCAATTGGGTTCAATGTGGAAACAGTGCAGTATAACAACATAAAGTTTCAAGTTTGGGATCTAGGTACATTTTTTTCTTGGTTACAATCTAGGTACATTTATCATTTAACTGAATCACATGTTTTTGTTAATTTACACCATGCTCAATTTATCTTTTTCTGTTTTTGGTTTGAGATCATTTCATTGTGAGTTTGTGATAGAAATGATTCTGAAGTTTATATCTAACACATCAGTTTTCTTTGTTGGTGGCAGGTGGGCAGACTAGTATCAGGTAACTTATCTTTGACTCCCTGTTTCTGCCAATTGTAGCCCTTGTTTTCCTAGTTTTAACAGTTTTTTCTTGCATTACTAGCTATTGATTTGGGAATTTTTCAATTATTCGGAAGATGATTGCTTCTTTGATTAAATTTACTTTCATGAGGCTTTGACTTGAGATGCATTTGCTATTATGTTCTGTAGTAGTTATTCCTAGCTAAGGCTCATTGTATGCTTGGTTTATTTGGGTTTTCATATTTAGGCCTTACTGGAGATGCTACTTCCCAAACACTCAAGCCATAATATATGTTGTTGATTCAAGTGATACTGATCGACTGGTGGTTGCCAAAGAAGAATTTCATGCAATATTGGAGGTACTCTTGCTCTGTTCATCTGTTTCATTGCTCTATTTGGTGCTCAATATTCTTTATTGGATATGTTCCATGACTGATTCTACAAAGAACATCAGTTGTTGTATGAAAGGTCAAGACAGTGGGAAACTTATATGATGTATTCACTAATATGTGAAAGCTAATTAAATAGATGAGATTGATTGATTAGAAGATGGGAAACACTAAATCCTGGCGAGTTTTTTCCCCTCAATACAGGAGGTCAAACAATGTTATCACTTAAAAACCTAGTTTCAGTCGATAAAAGACCACTGACCCAAAGGAAAGCTCCTTCTTATGATAGTGTCCAGATTGATTTAACTGGCTCAGATTTATGTAATTTTGGTTCAATATTACATTAAGTCAGCTGGTAAAAAGCTCAGGTGCCAAGAGTGTTCTTAATGTTACATGAACCCTTAAGTAGACGATCCTGTAGCAGAATTTAGCCATTGAACTTGGTTTATTTAAATAATTTTGACTCTTCCTTGGTATTTTGACTCCCTCCGTCTCTCCCTCTCTCCCTCTCTCTCTCTTTCTTTCTTTCTTTTGTTCTGTGGCTTTTGGTTTAGACTCTAAGAACTTGAATCTTTTCCTTGGCCAACTTTTTACTACCCATTTTCATTATTTGGTTATGTGTGTTCTGCAATTCTATATCTAAACATTTACCTGCTATATTTTGTCCTCTTGTCAGGAGGAAGAGCTAAAAGGTGGTGTTGTCCTCTTATTTGCAAACAAACAGGTACATCTAATAGGTTATCTTTGTGCTGTTGAAGCATGAACTGCATTTGCGGTTCAATGTATTTAAGTAATATGTTTAGCCCTTCTGCTCTAATAACACAGCACCACTACTAGGACATACACATATATATTCATTCATTTAGAAACAAATAAAGATATGTTACTCTGTTGTCTGGTTTAAGGATCTTCCGGGGGCACTTGACGATGCTGCTATAACTGAGGCCTTAGAGTTGCACAAGATTAAAAACCGCCAATGGGCTATTTTCAAAACTTCTGCTATAAAAGGAGAAGGCCTCTTTGAGGGCCTCGACTGGTGAGCTGAATTAATCTATTTCATTTGATGTTTGTAAATAATCTTTTTTTTTGGTAATATATAATGAACCAATTTTGGTAACTTTTTTCAATTCAAAGTAATAACGTTCGTCTTGTTATCTTTCTTTTGCCTCACTTCTGTTTGTATTATCAATTGAATAGGTTGAGTAATACACTTAAATCAGGAGGTGGCTAAATTTTTTGGGGCAGGAATCAGGTCATGGATGAAAATCTGACAATTACTGGTATGGTGTGTACTGAGATTCCATTAGTAGGTTGTCATCTTGTTACATGTTCTTGAACATAGAGTGTACAAAATTATATTTGAGATTTTACCAAAATGAAGTATATATAAATCATCTTTCTCATTTCAATATCATTGCGAAGATCCCTCTTTATTTCTATATATTGCATAAAAATCTTCAATGCCCCGTTCTGGATAATGAGGAGTCGACATCCTAGTTTTTAACCTTTCAATTTTTTTAACTAGATAATTGAAATTGAAAATAAGAAATTTAGGCAGAGGGCCAGAGCTTAACACATCCTCCTGAACAAACAATAGTTAAGAGAGTATGAGCCAATGGTATTTTGTCCGCTTGTGATAATCGTAATATTCAAATTACCCCCTCCAAAATTAATACGCACTTTGGTGCTTGTGTTTATTAAGTTGAAACACATTGCGTCCCTCGGGTTATCTGGCTTAAAATAAATGTGGAGGGAGAAAAATACCCTAATTTGTTACCCCTTGTCGTATTTAAGTCCTTTTTGTAGTACGTTTTATTGTATTCACTGTGGGTGGAAGAATTATATTTGATATTCTCCGTGCTATTTACTTATGTAGTAGTTTACTCACTGTGTTATTTTATCCGTGACATGTTGTCCCTATGTTATTTTATGTGAAACAGTTTACCTCCCGTGTTATTTTATGTAAATTAATTTGTTTATAGCAGTGAAGGATAATGTGCCTATTAGGGGTAAATTGAATACTACGATTATTTAGGGGAGGTAAATGGAAATAAACCTGTGAGAATATAATTAAAAAAAACAACTCCAGTAGTGAAAATTTCTGTCATATACAGATATACTGTATACATATATTTTTTTGCACATTTCACTTTATTGTGCTAAATCATTTTGTCACTTCAGCTCCAATATAATCTGTGATTCAAACATATTCAGTCACATACAAAAACGTCCAAATAATTAAGTGCATAAAATAGTCTCATATTTGTAGGTCAACTTGATAAAGAATGTTCATTAAATGGTAGAAATAAGCTAGGGCTGTCAATGAAGTGGATTTTAATTCGAATGTAGTTGGATTTATTAGAATTGTTATTTGATAAGAGAGTGAAAGATTCTATTTTCGATCGAATTCAAACAAAGTTCGATGAACTCGGAAACTCTAGATAATATTCATACGGCAAAGGAATAGTTTTTTTTTTTTTTTTTTCCTCTCAAGTTAAAATACCTTAGTGGGGCAAAGTGTGAGAAAATGCTAGACGTGTGGTAATTTCTCCTCGAGCCAGTAGATATTTCCTATTGACGCGGCTAATCACATGCATATTGTATGAACCTCTAGTCGCACAAATTACGTAAAGAGCTACTCCATGCATTACCCATATGTCATGAGAGTTTATATATAAATACAAATCTTTGACCAATAATTTGATTTGAGACCTCCCTATCAACTTCTTGACCTAACCTAAGAAAAGTTATTTTTCTCAATAAAGACGATTGATTAGGTTGAAATTGATTCCCTTAGGAATCGTATATGAA
The DNA here is from genome assembly GCA_034814905.1 of Penstemon davidsonii. NCBI lineage: Eukaryota > Viridiplantae > Streptophyta > Magnoliopsida > Lamiales > Plantaginaceae > Penstemon > Penstemon davidsonii. The sequence continues at coordinate 28,004,251 of JAYDYQ010002533.1, read as the reverse complement.
CCTTTTGATGCAAATGATTCAAGAAAATCATGACATCCACCAAAATTTTGACTACCAATGTGGGATAAGGTCCCATACCCTTCAACTAGGATCATTACATTCCACCACGCTTCCTTTGCCAACGCCCACGTTGGCCCACTCTAGTTGCCTACTCCGGTTGCCCACTCTAAGCGGCTTCACTCGTCTTTGCGGTAGCCCTTTCTTAGGTCGCTCCTTCCCGGGTCGCTCCTTTCTAGGTCGCCCCTTCCGCATGCGTGGCAAAGTGTGTGGTGGCCTGCTCTGATACCAATTGTTATGACCCTAGGAGAACCACACCCCAAAAGCTAGCTATTGAAGTTGGAGAGCCCAAGGCCATATAAACCCCATATTAGTATCCCATTCTACCAATGTGGGATAAGGTCCCATACCCTTCAACTAGGATCATTACAAAATGATTCAAGAAAATCATGACATCCACCAAAATTTTGACTTTTGGTTTGGCGAACAAATAATCATCAAGTTCGGATTCAACCAAACCAGATTAAATTTAAATGAAATCAAACCTACGTCAAGCCTAATTCAATTTGAATCTAACCCATTGGTAGTAAAAAATAAACCATCAGATATAAATGAATATTAAATATGTACTTTATATGACATCTATGAATAAAAAGATAGTTTTCCTTTTTAAAAAAAAAATATTCTATGTAATTGACGTAAACTTTAAAGGAAGTACTTGATCGCAAAGTTTTTGTGGAAAGTAGGAAGACATTGGGATGTGATCGATCGAGTTGTGTGACTGATCATTGATCTAATCAATTTGAGAACGATTTCAATATTTTTGTGTAACACAATTAAGCCATGGTCACACACGCACTCTTGTACCGTACGTAGCGCCATTCCTTTTTTTAATTTCATTTTTTTCTTTAATACGGTTATATAGTAATTATATCAGAAAATCAACTCAAATATTTTTATCATTTTATTCGTTTTTTTAATCTCATTTTCTTCTTTAAGACGATTACATCAATAACTATATCAGAAAATCAATTCAATTGTACCTAAAAGAAAAGAAAAAAAAGAAAATCAATTCAAATCTTTTTATCATTTTTATTCTAAAGATAACAAGTTAAGAAGAAATTCAAGGAATCCCAATACATTCTTAAGTTCAACGTTCCTGCAGGAGCCCTACCTTCAATAATTATTGGACAACCTTAATTAGTATTTAAGAAATCAAATGCAATCCATAAGTATTTAGTATAAAATACAACACTAACTCTGTATTAATTACAAGATATATTATATTTTTTTGAACCGGAGGCTAAACCGGAATTTGAAAAAAAAAATCAAGGATATATAAATTCCGTATTATTTTAACTTTTCAATCTTTTAAGTGACTTATCAACTTGATTTTCCTTCAAATTTATGACGTTTTAAACCTTTTAAATAGTAATTTATCTGACGGTACGTATATATATATAATATTATCAAATTATTATCGAAATAAAATAAACTAGATTATTTATTATAGTAAGTTGAATCTAGTCGAATTGGTCGTTCAATATTAATAAAAGATATAAAGTTAGGGGGCGAAGACCAAAAGTATATTATTCTCCGTCAAACTTTCTCTTTAGAATAAAACAAGACTAATAGTCATTACAAAGTTATGAATACCAGTTAAAGCAACTGAAACACCATCAGTAATTGGTAGAGATGAGATATTGGAGTCAATAATTCTTCCACTTTTAAGATTAAATATATATAATTTAATTACCAGATTGCTCCATATTAAATAATTCCGGTGTCGACGTGTTGGGACAACGTGTTTATTCCGCCAGACAAAAGACTATTTAGAATATTAAATATTGTGCACACTGGGAACGTGCACCAGTACTTTTTATAATATTGGAAGAGAATTTGCTTTGAACGTTCGAATTTTTTTGAACCAGTAGTTTAATTTTGCCTGTGGCTGTCTTATTTCCTTTTCTGCTCCATAATTCCTAGTACACTCAAATCTCATGCATGCATTCTTCAAGTTTACATTGCAAATATCATTTGTTATATTATGTAATCTCAATTTAACCAAATATATATGTGTATATATGTTCAACCAAAAAAAATAAATGATCTCTGTATGTACTATGGTTTATATGGGCTTGTACTAAATAATTGATATTGAATTAAAAATTGGTTTGAGAGTTTTCGATAAAATTTTTAAAATTTCATTTGGATCAGGGGTGGATCCAGGATTTGTGAATTTTTAAAATTTCGAGTACTTATGAAACTCATTAGAATGATATTCAAATTATTTTATTTGTATAAAGTCACAATAATATAATATTAATACTACAAGATAGATTATAAAGAAAGATTAGACTGAATTTTAAGTCAAATATTAACAATAAAACATAAGAAGATGCAATTTTCAACTAGACAAAAATAATTGAAAGACAAATAAGCCAATTTTTCTGGAGAAACAATTACATGATTTAGTTTTTTTTTTTTTTTTTATTGAAAAAATAGATCAAGATCTTAATTTAATTGGGTCCTTAAATGATAAAAATATTACTTAATCATAACATAAGAAAATAATATGATATTTTAAAACATAAATGTGGAAGTAAACAATTCAAGTAATCAAGTGTAGATATTTAAAAAACACTTTCCATCCATATGCATATAAATCTAAAAAAAAAAAAACTATATTACCTATATTATTTTTATTAATAGATATTTTTACACACACATATATATATATATATATATAATACTTATACTAAAGAGAACGACCAAAAATTCTTGGGTGGGCCAGGCTCCCCCCAAAAGCTTTAACTGATCCGCCCTTCATTTTATTAATAAAAATTGTTAGAGTTTATGTAATAACAATAGATAATAATATATCAAATTAATAATTTTACAATAGTTAAAAGTGGATGATGGATGACAAATCAAGAATAATATGTTTCAATCAAGTTTGGACAGATCTCGATCTTAATAAAGATCTTAAATTGGATTAGAGAGGACAAGACCAAACCATTTCAAGAAATAATTCTTATTTTTGGGAGAACATAAATTTGACTAGAGTACAATGACTAATGAAGAAGGGAGAACTAAAATGGTGACCCGTACGTATTTTAACCCAATAAACAATTGCGCCATTCAGGCCGCGTGCGTCAATTTTTGGTGTCGTTAATTTCTGTCCTTTACGAACCAACTTATATTATTTTCATCAAAAAAATCATATTAATTGCTCTTCACATGCAATGCAACACATATGTAATTAGCAAATTTTAAATAGCCCTTGCTATTATCTATAATTGCTCTCAAACATGTAATTAAGACTCAACCAGTTGCAATCACTTACAAAGTATATAATTGTACTATGTAATAATAACATTAACATTCAATTACAAAATATGTATATAATATTTTTTTTAAAATAACATTGATATAATCAAATTAACTCGATATTAGCTTGACTTACCACTTCATTCTATCCAGTAACATGATTTATTTGACTAATGACTAATAAATTAGTCAAGTTTCATGACATATTTGACAAATCAAGTTTCAGATATTTGACTATTGAATTAGAGTATAAGACTTGTAAACCTATGTAATATACATTTTAATTATTTTACTTCGTGGCGGCCTACTACTAGGCATTCAATGCAATCTCTCAACTATATATACTAAACCCTTGTTTGGAATAGTTTTTATTTTTATTTTCAAGTATTTTTGGAACTTTGGCTTCTGAAGATTAATTTAGGGCATGCTATTTTATTCTTTAACTTTATCAAAATCTATTTCTGAAGCACTTCTGATTTATTTGTCCAAAAAAAAAAAAAAAAGAAAGCACTTCTGATTTAAATAGAAGTGTCTGCAAACAATCGCATCTCTTGACCATAGAATTATTTTGGTTTGATTTTCTTTTATTTGATATATTAACAGCACACCATTACATTTACATTTGGTAGTAAATATTTCCTATAAAAGGTCCAACAATCTAACTTCTCATTTCAAGGAAAATCAAATTTCATCTCTCTCTCCACTAATTAGCAAACGAGAGAGAAACAAAAAAGAAAAGAAAAAAAGATGACTTCTTGTGGAGTTATGAGGTCAAGTTTCTTCTCATTGCTCAATTCTCATGACACTTCAAGTTGGTTATCTTCTTCAACCACAACACTTCCTAGCAAAAGGCAAAAAAAGGTTCATTTTCTTTCTTTTACATGTTTAGTTTATATATAAGTTCTAATTAATTAATATTGATCGACTTAACTAATTAAGTGAATTAATTCTTCTAACTATATTTTTTTTCTATAAATGTTTCAGTTTTCCGGGAATATTGTAGCCGTTCAACAAGAAAGTAAACCGAGTGAGAAGAGCGATATCGTGGTGAACGCAAATGGAAGGATTACAAAAAGTCTCAACTTTAGTGGTGAAAAGCCATCAACTCCTATATTGGATACTATCAACTATCCAATCCACATGAAAAATCTTTCAGTGGAGGTAATGTGTTTATTTTTAAGATGGCGTTTTTATTTTATTTTATAAATTGTCAAGAAAAAAAATGAGTTTAATGACATTCTAACAATTCGAATCACATGAGATTTGGGTTAAGTATTTCAGCTACAATAGGGGGTAAATGAATCATTTCATCAAACAAAATTTACTATTTATAATATATATTATTAAGTGTTTAGCAGATGAGATTATTAGCATTTTAAGGGAAATTTCATTTTCTTTGAATTATGAGCCCATTTGATAGCTTACAAAATAAGTTGTCTAATATGCACAATCGCTTATAAATATTACAGTGGTCATAAAATTAAATTTTACTAATTTGTATACGTCAAACTAAAATATTATATTCCTTCCAAATTTGAAAAGGCTACATGCAAACTAATTAAATTGAGAAGATATTGCAAAAAGTTTATCTTTAATATGCAGCATATGTAAGAGAATGTTACTTAGTATAGTGAAATATGAATCGATCGTTGGCTATTATACAGGCTAGCTTAAAAGTTATAAACATAGTAGAATTTCGGCCTACCAAAAGGAAAAGGTGGTACTCGAAACTATTGCAAAAAAGTCATATTATTAACTGGGTACATAATAATTGGTTGCGGTCGATCTCCCAACATTTATGTAAAATATTTTCTGTTCAGTAATATTTTTAGAAGAGTGATTAATCGCATAACAAATATAATACACTTATTTTTATAATTTGATAAGTTTGACCGAGTAAGATGTATACATATTCGAATTTTTCTTATAAAACGAATAATTAGGTCCAATATTTGTGTTATTTGGTAAACATTAATGAATTCCAAGTCGACCCATGTTAATCTGACCAACTCGGTACTAAGCCATATTATAATTATAAATTAGAAATTGAAAGTGCTCAATATGACCTATCAGAATTCAAAACTAGTGAATTTAAGTCCGATTTAATATAGCTCTATTTATTTAATTTTCTCCTATATATATATTCTGAATATTTGTGGACTTTGTGACGTGTAGGAACTGGAAATTTTGACTGACGAATTAAGGGAAGAGCTTGTCTACACAGTGTCAAAGACAGGTGGACATTTAAGTTCAAGCCTTGGGGTGGCAGAGCTTACTGTTGCACTTCATCATGTATTCAATTCACCCGAGGATAAAATTATTTGGGATGTTGGTCACCAGGTATAATTTCAATTTCAATTTCAATTTTCGTTTCTTCTAATTAATTTAAATTAATACATTTCTCAGCATATTCATGTATATATATATGATGTTCTAATTAATACATACCATTATTTTTTTTTAATTAAAAGGCGTATCCGCACAAAATATTGACCGGGAGGAGGTCCAAAATGGGTACAATTAGACAGACATTTGGGTTAGCTGGGTTCCCAAAAAGGGAAGAAAGTGCACACGATGCCTTTGGAGCTGGTCACAGTTCAACAAGTATCTCAGCTGGCCTAGGTATGATTATTTATTGAGTTAATGGCAATTTATTTCCCTGTAATTTGCATAATGTTCAATTAATTTTTCCGTGACTTAAAAAAGAGCAATTTATCCCCCTTAATCTTATAAAAATTTCATACTGTTTCACTGACATTTTTAAACTTATAAAAAATATGAATGGACAAAACTACTACTCTTATGTATAGCACTTTACCCCTCGTTTTATGATAAATATGATAATTTACCTCCTGTATTATGATAAATGACAATTTACCCCATGTGTTACGATAAATACTGCACTTTACCCCCCATCCCACCCCATGTGTTACAAAAACACTTTTTATGCCGACTCTCAATTTTGGCAAGTAAATTACACTCTCCGACTGAAAGAGTTAAATTGCTCTTTTAAAATTTTCACAGGGGAGTAAAATGTTTTTTTTTTCTCTTCAACAAATTATAAGAATATAAATTGATCATTATGCGTATCAAATGGACTAAATTGCATTTACTCTTTTGAAAAATCATTAAACATTAAATTGTTTAACATTATTAGTTTGATTTATGAAGGAATGGCGGTAGGAAGAGACCTATTAGGAAAAAGCAACCATGTAATATCAGTGATAGGAGATGGAGCCATGACTGCAGGACAAGCATATGAAGCACTAAACAATGCAGGCTTTCTTGATTCAAATCTAATCGTTGTCTTAAACGACAACAAACAAGTCTCACTTCCTACAGCCACCGTCGACGGCCCCGCTCCTCCCGTCGGAGCTTTAAGCAAAGCCTTGTCAAGATTACAAACAACCAGCCAATTTCGCCAACTTCGTGATTCAACAAACGTAAATGAACCATCCACCCAATTCTCAAACTTTTTCCTTTTAGGAATTTCAACAAACAGTTGATGTGTGATAATAATAAACATTTTTTTTTATGAACAGGAGATCACAAAGCAATTGGGAAGCCCGGCCCATGAATTGGCGGTTAAGGTGGACAGTTGCGTGAGTGGAATGGCCGGGAGCCCGGGTTCTTGTCTTTTCGAGGAACTTGGGATTTATTACATCGGTCCAGTTGATGGTCATAGCTTAGAAGATCTTGTCTACATTTTCAAGAAGATTAAGGAAATGCCTGCTGCAGGACCTGTTATGATTCATATTATTACAGAGAAGGGTAAAGGGTACCCTCCTGCTGAAGCTGCTGCAGATAAAATGCATGGTATATATATACATAACATTGAAAAAAAAAAATTTGCGTTTTAGTCCCAAAGATTGAATTCTCATCACTTTTGGTCCCGCTTTTTACAAATTTTTATCCAACTTTTTAAAATATTTTAGCACTTTCAGTCTCTCGCCCGCCCCCATGTTCGACGAATTTTGCAATTTTGGTCACACATTATAGCTTTATTTTGCACTTTTGGTCCCTAATTGGATGAGAAAGATGCAATAGGACCAAAAGTACAAAACAAATTAAAAAAATGGGACCCAAAACTGCTGAGGGTTCAGTCTTGCTAGAGTACAAATGCAATTTTAGTGTATTTTAAATGATCTTATTGTTTTTTTTTTTGGTTATGAATTTGCAGGAGTGGTGAAGTTTGATCCAAAAACCGGAAAACAAATGAAGTCTAAAACGGAGACACTCTCTTACACGGAATACTTTGCGGAATCCTTAATATCTGAAGCCGAGCAAGATGACAAGATTGTAGCTATTCACGCGGCTATGGGAGGCGGGACCGGGCTCAACATTTTTCAGAAACGCTTTCCTAACCGAACTTTTGATGTCGGGATTGCAGAGCAACATGCTGTCACCTTTGCTGCTGGCCTTGCAACTGAAGGGCTCAAGCCCTTTTGTGCTATTTACTCATCTTTTCTACAAAGAGGTTATGATCAGGTAAAAAAGAAATTTCTAACTTTTTACAGTTTATTTGATGCTATGGTGCACCTCTCCTATTATTAACACGTGTAGACCATTGCACTGCACCCTAGCATCAGAAAAACCATTTTGGTTTACGATATGCAAATAAAAATTACAAAAATAATGGAATCAATGCAATGCAGGTGGTTCATGATGTAGACCTTCAAAAACTTCCTGTGAGGTTTATGATGGACCGAGCTGGACTAGTTGGGGCGGACGGCCCGACCCATTGTGGAGCATTCGACACTGCTTATATGGCTTGTTTACCGAATATGGTAGTCATGGCTCCATCAGACGAGGTCGAACTTATGCACATGATTGCCACGGCTGCCGCAATTGATGACAGGCCTAGTTGCCTTAGATACCCCAGAGGAAATGGCATTGGTGCACCTCTTCCACCAAACAACAAAGGAACTCCGTTGGAGGTATGAAAAAAATTTCAAGTCTTTTTCATGGTTTTGACATTATTATTTCGAGAGTGAATGATGTTTTGTCTATCTATCAAAAAACTCCATGTGTTATTTTTATTATCAAAACCCCCCCTGTGTTATTTTTTTGTTAGCAAAAAACTCCCTCCCAAGCTAAAATGACAATCATACCCCGGCCAAAAGTTGCAAAAACACCCCTACTCACTTAAAAAATCGCAATAATCCCCCTGTTAATTTGATAATTGGCAGTAACCCCCTGTTCACTTAAAAATCTGACAATAACCTACCCATGATTTATGAAGGAATTTCAAATGGGTTCTTTTGATGATTAAAAATGGACACATGGTTATTTATGCTAATAAAAATAATGCAGATTTTTTTTATAATTAGGCAAAGTACAGGGGGTATTTTTGCATTTAGCTCTAAAAATAATCAAGTCTTTTTCATAATTTCGACATATTACATTCATTTCTAATTTCTTACTCAAAATGTGTTGAAAACAGGTTGGGAAAGGAAGGATTATAAAGGAGGGAAGTAGAGTTGCTATTTTGGGATTTGGAACTATAGTACAAAACTGTTTAGGCGCATCCGATATTCTTCAAGAACATGGCTTATCGATTACGGTGGCGGATGCTCGATTTTGCAAGCCTCTTGATGGAGATTTGATTAGGAAGTTGGCTCAAGAGCATGAGGTTCTTATTACTATTGAAGAAGGATCGATTGGTGGATTTAGTTCACATGTTTCTCATTTCTTATGCCTAAATGGATTACTCGATGGAAATCTTAAGGTAAAATTTGTACAACAGTCGTTTATTTTTGGGATGTTCCTAAACAATACTGTTTTTTCTTTTCTTTTCTCGAAGCTATGAGAAAACTACTAGTGCTAATATAAGTTTATCGGGTTTTTTTCGTGTAACAGTGGAGGGCAATGGTACTTCCTGATAGATACATAGACCATGGGGCTCAAACTGACCAGATTGAAGAGGCTGGGCTTAGCCCAAGGCATGTTGCAGCCACTGTTTTGTCTCTCATTGGTGAAGGCAAGGATAGTCTACAGTTGCTCAACCTGTGATTTCCTACAGTTCTCCAAATGAAAGGACAAATCTGATGGCATTAATTATTTCTTGTAAACATTGAATTTCATGTAAAATAGAAGTGGCTTTTGTTTCCTGTAAAAAAGTAAAATAAAAATAAATCATGCAAATGATTGCTCTTATTGTTTATAAGGTTCTCTTCTTGTTGTTGATCAAATGGCTTCAATCTTAAAATAATGCAGTTCTTTCATTTAAATAATTCCTCGGTTTATTTTTATACGGTTTCAATATCATGTTCCTTATATTTTTTTTTTTTTTTGAGGAACATGTTACTTATATAAATAAGACATACATATACATATGTATGTATACAATAAAAATATGATTGAATTATATACTGCTGGATTCGAAGATTAAGTGGATTGAATGTAATCAACTCGATATATATTAACTTTGTTTATTTTGAATATGAACTCTTTAATTCGACAAAATACATTAAATTTTCATAATAATTATATTTTCATATATAGTTTATTCCTTTAATATCTTGTGGACAAATATATATATATATATTTTTTTTGATCTACTAGACTGTGTATTTACAACTCGGACCGAAAAGTGCAAAGGGTATAGGTCCTCCCCAGTTTGATGTCTCCAGTAGGATTCGAACTTGAATCTCGCCTCTGGGGGTCGCAAGTTACTACCACTTGGCCCAACCAACTTGGGTATCTTGTGGACATATATAGTAGTAAAATAGTTGGAAGAACAATATTATTTTTTCCTTGTCCAATATAGTAAAGTCCAAAATGCTAGCTAATAATATAAGGCCTAATAGCTAGCTTCAGCAGAAATATATATTGGGCTCTACAAAGCAAGTAATACTGGGTATGGACGTTGAATTAAATGATTAATACTTACTTAAAGCTATTATGAAACTAGCACTTGAATACAATTTACCTTATTTTAATTTGTGGACTGAAATATCATTTTTGTTCGTAGGGCCTATTTTGCGACTGTGACTTGTCTGTCCATCTCGTCCAAAAAGCTTGGTTCGTATGCCAGTGTACCTGCAGTATGCCATTTGACACCAAAACCTCCAATCTCAATGCACTTTTTTTCCTTAACATTATAGAAGGCGAGAGTACCATCATAATCAGTGTATTCCATTTTGTGATTTGGCTGTCAGGGCAAGCATACTATTAGAAAACGCAGGCCTAATATGGATCTGGTTTGGCCCGGTTTGGTCTCAGCCAAACTGGGCCAAACCTTGTTTGGCTACAAGTCTCAATTGATTTCGGCCCAATGTCGAAACCAGCCCAAACCTCACTCCCTCATGAAGAGACAGTCACTGACATTGGACAGCGCTTTTGTCTAATTTTTTGTTTTTTTTTTCTTTTCTTGCTTTGCTTTTCGTTTTCTCTTTTTCTGTTTCTTTTGTTATTAATTAAACAATGTATTAAACAACAGATTGTCATGTACCAAAAACAAAAAATTCTGAGATTGTCACTGACAAATTTTCTCAATTTCCCGCAATTAAACAAGCTATTTTTTTACAATTAATTTTTTCATTAAATTTACATTCTATTTATAATAACATAAATTATTATAATAAGCACAACAAAATAATTACAACCACTACTATAATATCATCCCAAACTAATTATTAATTTTGATTTTTTGTCTCAAACTATATCAACTCGCCGAATTTCATCCCGCAATTTACCATTTTGTATGAATTTAGTCCCAATATTAAATTTCTAATTTAATGAAAATGACGGTTCAATCTTGTAGTTAGTTTGGGATGGATTCTGCAATCTTATATAATTATTCATGTTAAAATTTACCACGTCATGACACGTAAGCATCCATGTGGTAATTTAACGGACAAATGCGCAATTTCCGTCTCATAATTAATGGTGGGACGATATTCCAAAAAAATATTAAATTAAGGGATGAAATTCGTCAAGTTGATATAATTTGGGACGAAAAAAAAAATTAGTGATTAGTTTGGAACGATTTTTGCAATTTTGCCTTAATTAAACAATAATTTGAAATTTAACATTTATATGGAAACATGTAAAACTAATCATAGCATTAATTAATTAAACTAGTGATGAAGGACAACCTTGAATTTATTAATTAACTATAACTAATGCAAAGACAACTAATCTACTCCTTTGATTGTCACCCAAAAACACGTGTTTTCTCTTAAGTTAATTGTTCCCATGCACCACCATTAAATGTCGTTCAATTAACTATTTTCTAATATTATGCACCATGTGAATGAAGTTTACGATTTTTGCAGTCAAATAATTGTTATCAAAATATTTTATTTTATTTTTTCATATTATATTCGATTATATGTTAATTAAAAAATGAAGTCGAGTTTGATATTGTATATATCTTATAATTTAGAAAGCAACAAAATTATTAATTGTCTTATTTAAATAAATAATTGTTCATCATCATTTAAATTAATATCACAATCATATCTAAATAATTACAATTAATTCTCAATCATTACAATATAATTACTCATTATCTCAATCATTACCCAATAAAATATTATATTTTAAATTCTATAAAGTTATTGATTTGACACCTACTACCTACTTTTCTTCTCCAAACCCCAACAACTAAACCACCATCCAAATCAAATCTCAAATTTTCAAAACCCACTAACTATTATTTAATAATATTTTACCATCTCAATATTCCATTGAAACCATTATCCAAATCGAGTTTCAACGGTTTCGCCGAAACCTCTTAAACCACTTTTCGAAACCAAACCGAGACCAAACTCAGTCAACCAAATCCTCATTACGACATGCTCCTTGGTCCAAGACTCTACGATTCCATACTCTTTCATTGTCCATATAATAATTTCAAACAAAGAAGAATTTTCCACAAGACAGAGCTGATTATTAAATATTTTCAAATTTGTTCTCCCCCTTACTAACACCAACCCACAAGGAAGATGCAAGCATTGACCTGCTCTTTCCTCTGCAACGTCAAAAGTCTCTATTGTGGTCGGGGCTTTAACATGGGGAATCCAGTGCATGCAGCGCCCCATGAAGATAAATCATTTCGGCAGAACCAAACTACTTTGAATAGCAATTTGTCACACGTCTCCATCTATCATCAACACCAATTGTGAAAATTTCACATCGGTCCACCTCCTTTTCCCCCCAATCTTGATAGGTAATACTCATCACCTTAAATCTATTAATAGACGGAAAAAAAGCAAGTGTATAACGTGAAAAAACGTGGACCTTGTAACCTATTTCATGTTGGGGAAGTCCAAAACCTCACCAGGAGTAGAGCGAACAATGAGTGAGGTGAAGGGTGATTTTTTAGAATAATTAACGGAAAAATAAGGTTCGCAAAGAAGTTTGTACCATGACTTACAAACACGCTTACATTGCACGATGTCCCTTGCGGAAACTCTGAAGAAAATTTCATGACAAATGGATACAGGAAGAATAACTTCAAAATCACTTACCGAATTTTCACCACCACCACCTCTCCGATTTTTCATGTTGATCGAGATAAAAGACCTAGCTAGGGGGGTTACGGTTTAGGGTTTGATTATTTTGAAGGTAAATTCGATCAAAGAGGAATGGGAAAATTGTTTTTTTGGTATCATAGGATAGGCTAACTTGCACTTTTGGTACTATTGGATACGAAAATGCAAATTTGAATGCAAATTTGGTACTATAGGATAGAATTTCATTACAATTTTGGTACCAAACCCAATTTTTCTACAATGTTAATGGCATTTTACCCCTATGAAATGCATAATGTTCAATTTACCTCTCTATAATTTGGAAAAAACAATTTACCCTCTATAAAAATTTTAATGAAGCAATTTACACCCTTTAGCCGGAGAGGGTAACTCACTTGCCGAAATTAAAAGTAGGCATGCAAACTATTTTATAACACATGGGGATAAATTGCCACATTTATCACAACACAGGGGGTAAAATGCCTCATTATCATAATAAAAGTGGATAAAGTACTGCCTATAAAAATATCAGGGAGGCGATGTGAAAGTTTTACAAAATTTCAGGGGGTAAAATGCTCTTTTTTAAATCACGAGGGGGTAAATTGACTATTATGTATTTCATAGGGGTTAAATTATCAGTAACTTTGGGAAAAAATTGGGTTTGGTACCAAAGTTGCAATGAAAACCTATTCTATGGTACCAAATTTGCATTTTCGTATTCAAAGGTACCAAAATTGCAAGTAGGTCTATCTTATGGTACCAAAAAAACAATTTTTCCAAAGAGGAATTATATATATATATAAATTATATATAATATATATATATACAGAGAGAGAGAGAGAGGGCTTTGATTGAGATATTAATTGTAGAATCCAACTGGAATTGGAAGCAGTTTTACGGAGACCTGCAGCTGCAGGTAAGGCTCATTATATGTATTGTGTAACCAAAGATAGAGAGAGACAATTTAGGCAGAAGATTTCAAAAAAAGATTTTGTTGCCTCTTAATTAACTACATATACCTTTTCTTTTTAATCCGCATCAAGGGATAAATATATATAGCCAATAAAGTTTGAATCTCTCCCCAACTATTTTTTCTCTTTCTTTTAGAATTAAAATAGCCAATTAAGATTAAATTCCTATATCTATTTACTTAGATATTATATTTATATTATATTATTTTTTATTATTTATATACATATAATTTATTAATTATTTATACACATATAAAAGTATGATTTTGGCCAAACAAATTTATTTCCTTTTCGTTAAGACTAATATACCCCTATTTATATTATATTGTGATATTTGATTACATAGCAAAAAGGTAAAAGAAAAAAATTCTAAAATATAATTAAGGAAAAATTGCAGAAAATGTCCCAAACTAATCAGTGATTTTGAATTTTCGTCCAAAATTTTATTATCTCACTAAATTTCATCCCGTAATTTAATATTTTTTGGAAATATCGTCTCACCGTTAATTATGAGACGAAAATTGCGCATGTTTTCGTTAAATATAATTGGAATATTTTATCACCATTGCACATACTAACATAATCCTTATCAATTTTATTTTCGTGAAAATCAATTAGCGACACTCTCAGATTATTGCAACATAACACATAGTGTTTAATTATAAGGCCATCTCCATCCCGCGAATAAGTGAGAGAGGGGAGGAGTAGCCCACCAGATATGGGCTCCAACCGACCTGGGGGATTAGGAATGTAGACAAATTAATCATAATTAGAATTTAGTTTAAACATCGTTGATTTTCTTATTATTATTAATGCCGAAAATTATATTATTGTGTACCTAATTAATAATAATAATAATAATAATAATAATAATAATAATAATTATAATTATTATATTATTATTATTATTAAATGAGTTCGGGTAAATTTATGAAATGAAATTAAATGAAGATGAATTGTCCGTCGATTGGAGATGAAAGGCAAGAGGCCTGGGGGTTGGGGGTGGTGGGTTAAGTGGGCATGAGAGGGGTGTTCGGTTAGAGATGACCTAACTAATAGCGACACGTTAATATATATATATATATATATATATATATATATATATATATATAATATCTTATCATTAATTAATATAGTTTGTATTGAACAATAACAAAATAACAATCAATATGTCTAGTAGGAACACGTGACCTGACATCGACCTTGGATAACCTAATTAGTTAAAAGA
The DNA here is from genome assembly GCA_034814905.1 of Penstemon davidsonii. Taxonomy (NCBI): domain Eukaryota; kingdom Viridiplantae; phylum Streptophyta; class Magnoliopsida; order Lamiales; family Plantaginaceae; genus Penstemon; species Penstemon davidsonii. The sequence continues at coordinate 27,989,246 of JAYDYQ010002533.1, read as the reverse complement.
AGTGGATAATTAAAAAGAAAAAAAAAAATCAACACTAATTTATAATATAAATAATGATAGAAGTCGCAAGTACTATCCAAGAGAAATTAATATATTATGAGATGAGGTATTTTCAATCTTTTTTTTTTTATAAAAAGTAAACTTATGACTCTTTACTATATCACTATTCTTATGACTCTTTAATATATTAATTATTAATTTTATTAAAGATTATTATTTTCAGTTAATTAAATTAGTATACTTTTATCTCATGTGATGCGGCTCGAGTTTGATTTGGCGCCAAATTACAAGCCACATGGTCCGTACATGAGTTAATTCGAGTCAATTTTGAAAGTGGGTCTTTATGTGGACCAAAATTGCAATCGAAGTTGAAGTTGTGACACAAATGTGCCACTTCGATAAGATGTGGAGTAGAAATGCCAGCAAGCTTAATTAAGTTATGGCACCAAAATCCCTAAATTACAAGTCACGCGATTGGCACGTTGAAATTGAAGTTGTGGCATAAAATGTACCACCCTGATGTGGAGTAGAAACACCAGCGAGCTTAAGTTGTGACACCAAAACTGTAATAATCCCGTGAGTTTATTGAAGAATAATCGTTATACCTGTGTGAAATAAACTTAAGACTCAGACTTATGAAATTATAATATCAGTAGCTCTCTGTGATCTTTATTAACTGTGGTGTACTCTAAGAATTATGAAATATTTGAGGTTATTGTTGGTTGATGAAGTAATTCAATTATTCTATCATATTCATGTTCAAAGACATCGATGGGCCTGTTTGTTTGGTGTTTCTCAAAAAAAAAAATTGTGTTTGGGAAATGCCGAACAAACATGTTATCTATTTTCTGAAATAATTTTTTCAAACTACTTTCTTAAAAGCCAAACAAACAACAATTTTCTTATTTCTAAACAAAACATATACAAACTCTACTATGATTTAACATAAAGTAACCTATCTCTTTCACAAATTATTTCACATAACAAACATAATTTGACATAAAGTCTTACACATCTTACAACTACAACTTAACTCTTCAAAAAAAAAAATCTATACCTACTTTATTTCTCAAACAAACAGACTCGAAGAATTTGCTCCATTAATGCATGAAATATTTCATATAAAAATGAAACAAAAGAATAGACTATGGTACTACTGACATTAGCATTTCAAGAATCGAAGTTGTATTTTTACGACTTTATATAGAAAACTTGGAGAAAAGTACACAAAATAGTAAGGACTGCGATGAAGCAAATAAGGCACAGGATTTAGGACATGCTTGGGACAAAAAAAGTATATGTAACTTTCAGTCTCAAACCCTTCTTGAATTAATTCGGGCGCCCGAATAGTCATGACGGTACTTTTGACACCAACCTAAGGGTTTTTTTTTTTTTTTTTGGTGAAGTATTGAATAATTCCCCAATTTTTTAAGCTCTTGTCACTACTCTTCATCTTCTCCAAATCATCAATGGAAAAAAGTAATTAATCTTTGTAAACTTTGAAACACGGTTAGATTGAGTTTGAATGTTAGGTTTATTTGTGGTTTTTAAAAAAATGAGATATGGATATAGAGGTTTGAGGAGATAAAAAACATATGACAGATGTCAAATCGGTGTTTTTATAGAAGCAATTTAGGGCAAAAATCTTTTTTAGTCCCTTAACTTTTGCGTGGACACGAAAATGAGACAATTGTACTTCTGACAAGCAATTTACATCATTTATGTTTTGAGTTGCCATAATTTTAGTTCACTTACCCGCAATTTAAGTTCTAGACTGACGGAATTAAAATCAATGCTCAAACATGCAAGCAAACAACTCAGAGGATTTTGTCTCTCTGGCTGACACATGGTTGTAATCTACAATGTAAGCTTGCCAAATCAACTAAAATTTGAGGGAAAATAGCACCCTATTTCGCCAATTTCTACCCCTAACCTACTAATTATTGAGGCAAAAAAAATTTAACATCTCATTTCTTTGATTATGTGTCAATTTATGAGCACTAAACTTAACTCCGGCAAATTTAGAACTAAATTGCGGGTAACAAGATTAAAATTACAATAATTTAAAATATAAAGAATACGGTTCTAAAAATTAATTTAAAGAATATAAACTACTTGTTGAAACAAAATTATTTCGTGTTTGGGAAAAGCGAAACAAATATATTTTCTACCATGGATCAAAATTTCCATCTTTTCCAATCAAAACATCGAAAAGTTTTCATTTTTCAATCAAGACAAAGGAAAACAAGTTGTAATTTCAAAACTATTTATTTGCCTGAAAATCTCTTATTTTTCTTAATTTAATAACTTTTTTTACAATTTTTCCTTCGTGTTTCCGAAACATTTCCGAAAAGTCTCGAAAAATTTCAATATCCGATTGACCGTAACATACATTCGAAACGAAATATGATCCATGTTTTCTACTTTCTGAAATAAATTGTTTATCTTTCAGTTTTCTCAAACTACTCTCTCAAAGTGAAACAAACAACAATTTTCTTATCTCTAGAAAAAGCCTATACAAACTCTACGACTGTCAATTGAGTCAGGCCTGCTCGAAGTCCGATTGCTCGACCCGATTAAAATTGACTCGAACCCGAATATTTGTAAGCCGGACCGAGTTTGAGCCATTATATTAAACCCGATCAATTTATGAGTTGAGCTTGAGCTTGAGCTTGAGCCTAACACGGCTCAGCCCGAATAAAACCCGAACATATAATTGTTTTAAATATTACAATTAATTATTTGTACTGTAGTTATAGTTACTAATTACTGTTTTTATTTTGAAGCAAGTCAACTTTACAAAAAGTTATAATATAAACTTACATATATGTTAGTATATCAATTACGTACCCAAGACCAAAACCCAAAGGAAAAATAATTAATAAAAAATAAAAATAAAAAAGACAAAAGTTAACACAAAAGGTCAAAAAATTTGAGTCTTGAGACTTTAAAACTCTACAGTCTGTTCATATAGATCAAACGTATCTTAAAAAATGTGAGCAAATAACTCGATCTTTCAGTTAAAATATTATTTAATGATATATACTCCTGTATTAAGTAATAATATTCTATTCATACGTGTCGGTAATCCAAATATTTTATATGTCAAGCTATTTTTGTCTATATTAACAAACCCGATATAAGCCCGATATAGACCCGAAACCCGAAAAATTACATGGGCCGAGTTTGAGCCAAAAAAATCAGAAATTTTATAAGCCGAGTTTGAGCCTATAGATATGAAGCCCGACAATATTTGAGTTCGAGCTATTTAAAGCTCGGCTCACAAGGCCCGATTGACAGTCCTAACAAACTCTAGTATGATTTGACATAAAAAAACTATTTCTTATACAACTTATCTCACATATGACATAACAAGCATGAGTTGACATAAAGTCTTACACATCTTACACCTACAATCTAACTTTTCCAAAAAAAACTACACCTACTTTATTTCTCAATCCACTCTCTCAAAATTCAAACACACAACATTACACAAATCAAAATTCTTTCACAAATCTCCATTACTCTCCCTATCTACTCTCCAAAATACCAAACAAACATACCCCTAAGTATTTCATTTCCGCGTTCATCTCGCGAAAGTCCAAACTAAACTTTACGACTTGAACATGTCATCCCATCACAATTTATTAAAAAACCTAAGTTTCATTACTAGAAAACACTAATCAAATTTTATCCAAAAACCAACCCTACACCACCACCCCCAACCCAGAAGTGTAGGTCCTACGTCGGCACAGACAAATGACAACTACTTAACATAAAAATATCACTTGGGTGTCATCAAATCTTTTATATGGTCGAAAACATCTCCACGTGTCACCCCCATATTTGTCACCTACTAGATCTCATTTCCTTCCCTTCTCTTATTGGAAACCCACGCACAATTATTTCCCCAATAATCAGCTTTATTATTTTCTAAAGAAAGAAAAGAAAATAAAAATACTAAAATGACCCAAGTAGGCGGCGGCGCTACCAAGGCCAAGTGTTCCATCACCTGCTGGAACGAGGCGGCGAAGCCCTGTGACTACTGCAAGTCCACGGCTGCGCTGCTCTACTGCCACGCCGACTCCGCCTTCATGTGCATAGCATGTGATTCCAAGGCACATAACCCAAACGACAAATTCGCGTGTGCAGAACACGCGCGCGTGTGGATGTGTGATGTTTGCGAGCAGGCTCCCGCCGCTTTCACTTGCAAGGCCGACGCCGCCTCGTTGTGCGTCATTTGCGACCGCGACATCCACACGGCAAACCCACTCGCCCGCCGCCATGAGCGCGTGGCGGTGTTTCCTTTTTACAACACGGCGGAATCGTTGATTATGAAGTCGAGTGAGACCACGCGCCTAGTTAATGACGATTATATCCCTGAAACTTGGATTCCCCCAAATTCGAAAGTTAATCCAGCGGATGCTCCGGAATTGAAATCGATGGAGTTCTTGATTTCGGAATCGGATCAGTTTTTGGAATTTGAAAACTATCAATTTTTCAGTGACAGTATTGTTCCGGTGCAGACAACAACCATGAAACAACATGTTGTTTCGACTGAATTAGTAAACAATGATTACTCATCGGAAAACCGATTGGAGATTGATTTTTCGAGATCCAACAATTTTAATGGTTCTTACAAAAGCAGCTACACAACACCATCTCTTAGCCACAGTGTATGTAATTATATTACTTAACTTCTTGATTAATTTGTTTCCATCATTAGATATATATACCAAATTAAATTAAAAGGGTTCATTTTAATTGACCTTTTTGTGGTATACAAAATAAGCAATTAACTTTTTGACGGAAAGATAAATTGTCTGTTAAGCATATGGATCAAAATTTCTATCTTTTATGTCGAAAACATCGAAAAGTTTCTGTTTTTGATCAATTGAAACGAAATAAGGTGTAATTCTGAAACTCTATATTTATGTTGGAACGTTCTTTTTTTATTAATTTAGTAACTTGTTTCATAATTTTTCCTAGTTTTTCCGAGACCTTTTCGGAAATTTTTCAAAAAGTTTTCTATATTGAGCTGATTGAAACATACATCAAAAACAAAACTTTAATCCATGGCTAAGCATATCATAATAGGTAAATTGCTAAAAATCCTAATTGGACTTATATAACATAAAAATTTCAGGTTTCCTCATCTTCAATGGACGTAGGAGTTGTGCCAGACGGTAGTGCGATGTCAGATATATCGTACACTTTCGCGCGAAACATGAGCTCGAATATTGACATGACCGGGAACCAAGGTCCGCAGGTTGTCGGAATGGATAGGGAAGCCAGGGTTTTAAGGTACAAGGAGAAGAGAAAGAACCGAAAATTCGAAAAGACTATTCGTTATGCTTCCCGAAAAGCTTATGCAGAAACCCGACCAAGAATCAAAGGTCGTTTCGCGAAAAGAATCGATACTGAGTCTGAGTCTGACATGGACCAAATTTTTGGCGTCGGCTCTGCTAATTTCGTCGCCGATGCAAGATACGGCATCGTACCATCGTTTTGAAGGATAGTTAGGATCGAATTATATATGAATTAATGGTAATGTTTGTAAGTAAAACATGTGTTTTTATTTCTATATAATTGAACTCTCAACATATTTGGTCTCGTACTTTACAAAATTATTCTTCAAATTAAATTTTGCTAAATATTTTACACTTTTGATCATATCGTCTTCAATTCGGCACTAGTGCTAAACTAAGTAATCCAATGAAAAAGTACTAAAGACATACTATATCTTTGGATCAAAAGTTCAAAATATCTTAAAAGTTGATCAAAATTATATTTTTATAAAGTACGGGACCAACAATGTTAATAATTCAATTATATGGACTAAAAATACAATTTTGACTTTCAGTAATATTAAATTGCTTTCTAATAAGCGGAAATTAGTTCTAGTAAAAATCTGCTGAGTTTCAGAATTTTAGGAAAATTGTACTACGTACTTGCAAGTCTAGGACAATTGTATCTGTTTCTGCAATAATATGAAAAGCCAAGGTACTTTTTGCTGAAGGGCTTTTCTGTATGTTCGTTGGACTATTTAACTTTTAGTATTAATTTATGATTTGTGGTCCACTAATTTATTTGGATGTGTCCATATTTTCTTTTAATTATATGGTAAGGAGATCTGAATCTGGATTCTGGTTGGCATAGATGTCCTTTTCAATCCAGAAATAAAATAAAATATAAAACTTTATTCTTATGATTTAGAAATGAAGTTAGGTAGGGGCATAGCGCAGTGTTTGGGGTGGCACCAAACCCGTGAAATTGTGTACATAAACTGACTCAATAGCAAGAATTTTTCGTTCCAATAAAGTATGAGTTTTAGTTTAATTTAGTTAAAAAATTGTTATACAATCGTCAGTAGGTGGATATTCTGATGTTTTATCAATATGGATTGACATTTTGGCTTAATTTAATGATATCCAATGAATTTATACATCGATAATGAAATAACACGTAATCACTAGATAGACGAAGTGACACTTAACAATGTAAGCATATATTTTTCATGTTCGAATTTTAGTTGAAATGATATGTTCAAATATTGTGTTCGAGAGCATTGAAAAAATTAAATGATTTCCAATATCTAGATACCAATGAAGAAAAACATTATATATTTATTGATTAGACAATTGGAAACTAGTTTACAAGCCAAGAAAGTTGGCTCTGTTTGTCACTAAATATTTGGTTCTCTAATATATATGTTCTTTTAAAGGACTATTTCAAAATTGAAGAGCCGATAAAAGTGATTTGTAATTAGTGTAAAATATGTATCTAAAGTGAAGAGGTACATTAATTCAAATGATGTCGATAAATATATCCTTTTCATGGAAAGTCGGATACTTTATTATTTTATGAGCTGGAAAATAGCTAGGAATTATAATAATTTAAGTGGGCTCCTAATTAAGAAAAAACAAAATGGTCTCCACACGCATAAAATTCACGTGCTCTGGACCCCAAAAGTTTCACACTGGGGGGTGGTGGTGGGGGGACCATTATCTTACTATTGGGCCCCGGACCAGCCAACTAACTAAATCAAGCACAAAATCTGCCCAATTGCACATTCCCCAAATCCCCATCTACATTTTTAGTATTAAAGATAGAAGACTAGAAAAACAATAATTGGAAAACTGATTTAAAATCTAGGAGCTAAGCATTAGTTCAATCTACTTTAATTAACAAAAGTTGATCTTTGCTTGCAGCGACAAATTCCAACATTATGTGGCTATACCAAAGTAATGGGTGTTTAAATGCTTATACTTTTAGTTAATATTCTTTGAAAAAATTATATTAATAATTGATAATAGAAAGTGGACGGTGTTAGCATTTTAAAAGAAAAAAAGATACTATCGATCGATGGTGTTAGTATTTTAAAAGAAGAAAAAAACTAACAGTTAAGAGCTAGAAGTAGCAGGGGAAACCTCTCCCACCACCCCCCCAAAAAAAATCTATTTGGTGCATCCGTTGTATGGATGACGTGATACAACACAATGAGAAGTTTAAATTTCAGTACCAAAATTCAAGGGCAAGTTGGTTCCATGATCCCATCCCCACCATATATTGATATGCAAACACTAATTTGACCAAATAATCCCCCCCCCCCCCCCCCCCCTCTATTTACATATTTTTTTTACGAAATTTCATGATATATTGTAGTTCAAAATGCAGCAATGTATTGGAATTCTATGTTGCAATGTTCTGTACTAGGAAATTAAAGATAAAGATTCTAATAGGAAACTAAAGAATAAACTACAAAATTGATACCAAGAATTTTCTTTTCATGCTTACAAGTAGCTAGCAATGGACCAACCATACCTATGTCCTCTTGTTGGAAAGAGATTTCAATTCTACACATTAAATTATAAGTAAAATTAATTAAAAAATATAATATGAATTCATAAATTAAGTCCAATCAAATATCTTCCAAGGCTAAATCCGATGGAAGTTGATAACCCAAAATCATGGAATAATCATCCATCTCATCCTCACTTGTAAATTTTGGAATTTTCCAACTTGTTACATCAGAGTCTCGGCTATATGTCAATAGTTCTAACACCTGGTCAAACAAAAGTATATAAACATTAACCATTGCATTTAAAAAAAAAAAAAACATTAACCATTGTATTTTTAGAAGAGACATACACAGTTTATTACCTATACAACCCAAAAAGTCAGATGAAATGACATGTTTACCCTGTATCCATGATCCCATCTCTCTCTCTCTCTCTATATATATATATATATTTTAAAGTAGATTCACTATTAATTTGATGATTTTATTTTTTATGAGAAGCAAATCTGGAAGCATGAGTGTACGAACCTCAGTCGTAGACGGGCGCCATATTGATGATTGCCTGACACAGTGTGAAGCCGTTAGTGCCACTCTATGCAATTGGCCTAGGTCATATCGACCTTCCAATTTCGGATCCACCAGTTCTCTTAAATTTCCAGATTCCATTAAGGGCATTGCCTAATCATATCACATAATTAAGCTTTGGAATAATCTAGCAGTTTTAATGGAGAAAGAAAAACTACTATCTATGCATATTTTTCCATTAGTATACTTAACTCAATCAAACTCATTTAATTAGTTTCATATGAGCACTCAAAACATTGTAATCGCAATGTTCTTTAAGGAAAAAACATTGGGTTCACATTCTACCGGGAGGTCCATAGGATCATATATAAATTGTTGAACACTTCCTCTGTTATTTTTTATTTGTCGTTTAGGAGAATTGCACACAGATTAAAAATAGTAATAAATAGCCATTTTTTTAAGCAAAAACTCCACAATACCCTTTTAACCAAATAATTACAACATTAATTAGCATTAATTACAACCATTAACAAGAAGGATACAATTGGTAGAAAAAAAATTAATTTTACATTGAACACCGACAAGTAAAAGTAAACAATTTTTTTTTATCAAAGCGACAAATTAAAAAAAACGGAGGAAGTAAACAAAAAAATACTCTTCCAGAAGATCAAAAAATAAAGAGCAGACAAATACTGTCTCAATTCATTCCATTTCATCATATCAGGGGTGTGATAGAGTTGTGGACAATTTTAATAAGATTTTACTCTTGAACAATTTTAATTTATTTTATCTCTTCCATGACCAGAAGGGCGAACGATGTATACACATTAAATCACGATTTTGAATCAAAAGAAATGTTTCAAGAAATGACATAATACCTATTCATCCTAAGACAAATACACGCACGACTCACAAAATTAGTCATGTAACACGTGATTAAATTTGTTATTAGGACATTAAAATAATTTAATTAATGTTGTTCAAATCATGATTTTGTAATATAACTCAAGATTTTCTTGATTTACCCAAAGAAGAAGGCTTTGCTTGGTTGAATCAACAGGTCTCCGGCCAGTTATAATTTCCAAAAGGAGAATCCCAAATGCAAAAATATCAATTTTCTCATCAACAATTCCATGCATAAAATACTCTGGAGCCAAATATCCAAATGTACCCTCAATTGGAATAACTGCATGATGAGTCAATTTGCTGGGCAGCCATTTCGCAAGGCCAAAATCGGAAATCTGTAGTAAAAAAAATCTTTAAAATTAATAAATTATTTCTTTTGTAGTAAAAATTAATAAGAAGAAAATTTAATTGTACATTTGACCTGTGGCTCGTAATCTGGACCTAAAAGGACATTAGAGGCTTTAATGTCACGATGTATAATTCGATGTTTGCAATTGTTGTGAAGATAATGAAGACCTTTTGCAATTCCTATGACAATTCTGTATCTGATTGGCCAGTCAAGAGACTTGCATGTTTGACCTGGCACAAAAAATTTATGCATATATTATACAATAAATGTTTAATTGATGAGTTTAATCTTTTTATATTAGTTTCAACAATAAAAGGCAGGGGTATAATGTCTGTTAAACGTGGCAAAATTGAATTTTAGTTCTATAGGACTGAATCCTTAATACTCTTGCCGTATTTTATGAAATTGCACTTTAATCCAAAATTTATATTTTTTTTTCGCACATCCCACCAATTCTTGTGAGACCAAAAGTGAAAAGCTAAGATAATTCTATAGATAAAAAAAGCTAAATAAAGATTATTTTATGGACCAAAATACAATATATTTCAAAAAATTGAACCAAAAATATAGTCTTATAAAATGTAGGACCAAAAGTGTAATATATTTTAAAAAATTGAAAAAAAAAAAATAATTTTATAAACTATGAGACCAAAGTGTTGAGGGTCTAATCGTAATGTAGATGCAGTTTAACCCTCCCATGTTAAAGAGTTAATGGAAATTTACCTTCTTATGATATAGATATGTTCATTTTATATCATATGATTTGCAAAAGAGTACTTTATCCCCTATAATCTTATAAAGTTTCACACCGCCTCCCTGTCATTTTTAAACTTGAAAATAAAATACGACTTGACAAAGCTACCCCTCTTATATACTACACTTTGACTCAATCAACTTATAAATGTGACACTTTACCCACCGTGTTATTATAAATGCAACATTTTGCCCTCTGTATTATAATAAATGTGGCCATGTACCCCCACTTCCTCCCCCTTGCGTATTGATGTCCACTCTCAATTTTGACAAGTGTGTAACACTCTTCACTAAAAGAAGGTAAATTGCTGATTTTAATTTTCACAATGGGTAAAGTGCTACTTTTTAAATTGTAATTAGATAAATGTGTGATCATTTTTCATATGACATACCATGTAAAGCGGAGAACAGAGTTCCATTGGGATAGAATTTGAAAATGAGATAGAGTCCATTCTCAATGCAATAACCAACCAATTTTGCAGTATTTGGATGATTTACATGTCCAATTATCCCCAACTCCATCAGAAATTCTTTTTCCTTGTTTGCATTGCTATTGTCCTTTGCCAAACGCTTCACTGCAATTCTTCTTCCATTTGCTAAATCTCCTCTATAAACCTCTGAATATCCTCCTTCTCCCACCAAATTTTCTGCACAAAAAACAACAATTATTCAATTTCATTTTAATTCGGCTCAAGATAAATAACAAGGAAATAAATTTATTAATATAAATAACCTGTGTGGAAATTTTTCGTAGCTTTTGCAATTTCATGATAGGTAAAGCACCTTAGCAAAGGTTGTTGCTTTTCTTTAATGGAGAAGGCATCACTTTCCTTTCTTGTAAAAAGAGATGAAATTAGCTTTAATGGCGACATGGGTTTTTTAATTTCTTGTTTCTCTTTGGAAAATGCAGTGGCCAATGAAGAATTATTTGTCCTGCATGATTCCCCTGAGTTTAAACTGTCTTCCTCTTCAGTATTGCTTTCTGATTCTTGTTCACGTATATTGAGCACTGTTTTTGGTGATGCCTTTTCGCGTTTTTTGTTTGAGGAAATTGAATTTGCTCCCGATGAGAAAGAGTTGTCAGTGAAGCTTGATTGCTGATCAAATTCTGAAAAAAGTTAAGAACATAAGAGAATTACACACAATGTAGGAAAAGTGCTTGATGAAATGTCACAGAGAAAAAAAAAACATCTGTTTTATCTGAAAGTGCTTTCAAAATGTTCCAAACCTTGAATGTGTATGGAGTTGGAATGGATTATCTTATGCAGCCGTTCAGTTCTTCGGAGCAGGACTAATGAACAACAATCTGGAACATTCTCACAGCAATACTTCGAAATTGTCGATGGCATTCTATTTGATGAAAAGGTAAAATTAAGTCTTGAAATTTTAATTCTTACACACAACTTTTACAAATGAGATGTTTTCTGACCTATTTTTTCTGTTCATTCTTTTGTTAATGACGAGATAATCTGCTGCCATGGTTTTTGCTTCTTCAATAAGTCCTTTACCAGCACTGGAGTTCAATCCAACTCTAGCCTCCAAATTCACCTGAAAATAGCTAACTTTAAGCTTATTAATCTCCAGAATAGAATTCGGATTTCATTGTTATTTATTTATTAGCAAAAACCCCTCTGTCTTATTTTTTAATTAGCAAGAAATCCCATTTGAAATTCCTTCGTAAATCATAGGGAGGTTATTGTCAATTCTTTAAGTGAAGAGAGAAGTTATTGCTAATTTTTAAAGTTAACTGGGAGATTATTGTCAATTTTTAGGTGAATAACGGTGTTTTGCATCCTTGAGTAGGGGTATAATTATCATTTTGGCTTGAGAAGGTTTTTTTGTAATAAAAATAACACAGGATTCTTTTTGATAATTAGGCAAAGCATAGAAGGGATATTTGCATTTCACTCCATTTTCGGAATATATCGCCATTACTTGCCTGGTTAGACTGACAGGTATTAAAAAGTTCTCCCATTATCGATATAACGAAAGATTTCGCTTGCCGAATTTGTTTTTGATGCTTTTTAGCTGATTGGTTCTTGTTTTTCTCCTCCTTTCTTCCATCCTTGACCATCTTGTTTGGCTTAGCCACTTTTTCATCAAAAAAAAAAAAAAAAAAAAAAAAGAACGTGTGAAGAAGTATGCATCGAATGAAACTAGTTCGATATATAATTCAACTTATGATACTACTAACCGATAACATGCATTGCAACCACGGTGTCGCCTGGCTGAGCTAGAACTCTGATAGCCCAACACAAAAGTTCTTTACTCTCATCAGCATCCAAATTGATGCCCACAAGAATTTTAGCAGGAAATGAATGAACCATTTATTTATTTAGTTTTGTTTATATTAAGTGACACAGACACTAGATATTTTTATTTGGTTTCTTGATATTTGTTTCTGTCTACATCCAAAGCACAGGCACCATACAATATATACTACTTCATAAGAGGGCTGAGGCCACGTAAGGCGCAACCAAACAATCTTATTAAAGAAGCAAAAGAAATGCCCTTTTAGCAGTGGCAATTGGAACATTGATACTTTTGGCTACAATTAAGTGCTTTGGTTGTGTGCTTTGGGGGATAAGCAAAGGTGATACCATTTGATTTCTCTTGTTACATAAGTCAAGAGAAGAAGCCTTTATCTTCTTTTTCTGCAAAAAAGTTTTTGAGTTTGGTAACGAGGGACTAAATGTGCAAAGTATACCTCACTTATCATGAAGTTATTTGCAATGTATATCACATTTTCTTTATTAATGTTATTTTAATTAACTCTCATCCTCTCTTGTTCCACAAATTATATATGACACTGGCCCTACATTTGTTAGCCTAAAATGAAATAACACAAATTAAATCTTGTTGTATACATAATTTTGTTAACCTTTTTTTTAAATCGATATTAGTAAGGGATAATTAATAATGAATTTATATAAGGTCTATTTTCGATTCTGAACCCCTTCATCATGAAAGCAAAGCTTTGGGGACATGCACTAACCAACTGAATCTTTTTTTTACAATTCCTACAATCTTGGGACAGTTTTAAATTGGACTTAAAATTTTATGATGAGATGAGTCATTATGTTATAAACCTGAAAATCTTTCCTAAACCAAACTGCACTCAATTGCATGTACCAATAGTGATGATTGATTGATTAAACAAGTTTCTGGAATTCAATATTGCTACATTAATAATTTGGCAATGGTAGTTTTGTCAACAAAGTCACAAGCTAATGATTCATTAGGTGATTAGCTAGGGTACTTGTTAATAGTTTTATTATTGAATAATGAAGAAATGTGATAGATAATTTCCTTTTCACTTTAAATAATGATTAGGTGTGTAAATAACTATGACAAACCAATTAATTATATTAATAGTGAAAATATTCAAAATGGCCTTTCCTCGATTCTTTTCTAGAACTTGATAGAGTTTGCACGGAATTTAGTTATCATGTTTTTGTTGATATTTCTCGGTTAGAGTTCAAATATTATGATATAAATGTAAATAACAAAAATTTGTGTGTTGTTATTTTGCATTAGAACAACACAAATTGTACCCATTTTGACAGTGCCATGACATTCCAACTTCCAAGTATACTTCATAGAGTCGTCGACCTAACATTTTGAACTATAAATACAATTAATTCAGAACGAAAATTACATTACAAACCATTCCAACACATCCATTCAAGCTCAAAAAAGGGAGAAAAAGAATTAAACAATTACAACAACATTCTCAAAGTCCAAATTTCCATGCCAAAGGCAAAGGAACTTCCAATGGATTTTTGCACCAAGCCAATTACAAATAACAAGAAGAATAAAACTCTCAAACAAATTCCAATTTTTTCTCTATCTCCTTTCCCCATAAGGCTTGTAAGGATCTTGCATCCTTTGTGTCTCCAAAGCACCAAAAACACCATAAGCACTACTCTCATCTCCATAATCATAATTATTCCCATCATCACTTTCCTGATCAAGAGCCATTAAATCTTCACCATACTTAACACTCTTAATCCTCATACTCATCCCTTTCGCATTATTGAAATCACGTCCTTTCAAAAGCGCAACCACTTCCCTCATCGTAGGCCTCTTATCCGGTTCACTTTGTACACAAAGCGCAGCAATATTAATCGCTTGTACAACCTCATTTTCATCAAAGTTCCCACGAAGCTTCGGGTCCACAAGATCCTTAAATCTTCCTCGGGTTATGAGTGGCTCGGCCCACTCGGTTATAGTCCTTTTAATCCCACCGGGTAGTTTCTCTATAGGCTTACGCCCCGTGACAATTTCTAGTAATAAAATTCCAAAGCTATAAACATCACAACTCTCTGAGACTTTACCCCACATTGCGTATTCTGGCGCTAGGTAGCCTAACGTGCCCTTAACACGGGTCGTCATGTGGCTAACACCTTCCGGGATTAGCTTTGCGAACCCGAAGTCGGCTACTAATGGCTCGAAATTTGAGTCAAGAAGTACATTACTAGCTTTGATGTCTCTGTGTATAATATGTGGTGATACTTCATGATGCAAATACCTATGTATCAACAAATTAAAGAAACATCATTCGATTTTATTAGGATTTAATACTATTTATGGATATGATCACAATGGAGAAAGGAGTGAAATGCAAAAATACCTCACATGCTTTGTCTACTTAGCAAAACAACCCCACATGTTATTTTTATTATAAAAATAATCTCATTTGTTATTTTTTTATTGGCAAAAAACCTCCTCTCATGTCGGAATACATATTTTAGAGAAAAAATGACAATTATTACCCCACAAAAAAATGTGAAAACTCCCTTCTTAACCTAAAAATTATCAATAATCCTCTTGTTAACTTTGAAAATTGGTAACAACCCCAGTCCTCTGTTCACTTAAGAAGTTGACAATTATCTACCTATTGACTAATAAACTAATTTCAAATGAGGTTTTTTTGCTAATTAAAGAAGAACAAAAGGAGGTTTTAATTTTGTTAATTAAAACAACACAGTGGGTTTTCTGCAAATCAGGCAAAGCACAAGTGGTATTTTTGCATTTAGCTCATGGAAAAAGAGTCTTACAATAAGCCCTCTGCAGATCCTAGTACAATTTTCATTCTTTTTTTCCAATCAAGTTGGACATCTCCCGCGAATTGGCCGTGTAAGTGAGAAAGCAAGCTGAGATTGGGCATGTAATCGTACACGATGAGGCGTTGATCGTTCCCGGCAAAGTAGCCTCTAAGGCCTAATAGATTCTTGTGCCTTACCCTTCCTAGAACCTCGACTTCTACCGCGAATTCCATTTCGGCCTTGGAATTCATGGACTTCAATTTCTTGACTGCAATCTGCAAATGCACAAGCAAATAGAAAATAGATGAGTTATGATTTATTTAATCCCACGTTAAATGCTAGTTTAGGTTAGTTTGCAAAAATCTCATAGAATTGATGTCCTACAAATGGTATTGAAGTAAAAATAAACAATTTCTAGGTGGATATTATTAGCAAGGGATCTAGCAGCAATCATGCCTTGGCACTGTCCCGTGTGTGGGTCAAGTCACAATCGAATGTCATATGCCCGTGAATGACAATAAAAATGCATATTTCTTAAAACCAATTAAATTTTTGATTAAATGGTTGGGCCTAAGGTCCTATGACCTTTGTCAAATTCATTTAATCACAGGTTAAAAGAATGAAAACATAAATTACTTGAAGCCCATCTGAAGTTTTGCCCCAATAAACACTGCCAAAACCTCCTTCCCCAAGCTTGTATTCTTCACTGAAGCCATTTGTAGCTGCATGAAGCTCTTTGTATGTGAAAATTCTCCATGGATTACTGTTATTTCCTCCCCCTATTGTCAACCTACAAATTAATGAATTGCCAAACAGAACACAAAAACTAAGTCAAAATTAATTCTAATTCAAATTCTGGGTCAAGATTAAAACAAGAACAATATTGTTGCATACCCTTCTTCAGCATTTTTAGAATTACAACAACTGAATGATGATCCCATAGTTTGAGAAATGGAACTTTGAATTTCAGTTGGTCGAATTTGTGGAGAGATTAGTTAGTTGTTCTTTTTATGCAATAATTAATATTAGCAAAGTTTGTCCTTTTCTATTGTTCCATTGCCGTCCTTAGCCGGCCGGCAGATCTTGTTAATGTTACTACTATCAATATAATTTAAACTACACTGAATTATTTTCGAAAAATTAAATATTTAATTTAATACTCAATTAGGCCAAGTTGTAAACAGAGTGATTAACTTAAGTAGCAGATATTTAGGAATTCCGTAAACTTAAGAGTTAAGACAGAATAAATAGTTAATGATCGATAGCGAAACTTAGAGAAAATTATAATTTTGTTGCGATGGTCCAATCACAAAATAAATGTATTTATATATATTTTATGAGTTTGTGACCAAATTTCTTGAACTGCTATATAGACACAATACTCTTACGAATAATCTGAATATGTGAACGAAGCATGAACTAGAATGCCCCTAAAAATTTGAAAATTTATTTCATGAATCCGCACGTCACTAATTAAATACACATGATGCAACTTACCAAATTGCATGACTATATATATACATGGAATAAAAATTGACAGTGTTACCATGTTTTGACCCATGTTCGAGGCTTTGAGTTGTTACATAAAGTTAAAATTTTGGATTCTAGTGGTTCGGAGAGTGAAAATGAGTCGATTAGTGTCACATAACAATAAAGGTTGGATTGAGGTTTTTTTTTATGGAGCTTGCAATGCAATAAATCAAAGATCAAATGAGCTTTAAACGGCCCAAACTCGATACTTTCACATACATTTAGTCACTTTAATTTTAGCTTACTGAGTCAAGTCAAATCGAACTTAAAAAATTATCAATAGCTCAATTGCTCAACTCAGGTTTGTTATGTATAGCTTTGTTTTCTGTGATATTGTTTTCTTTAGTTAAGCTAATAATATATCAATAGATTAATATAAGTAATTCACAAAATAAGTAGACTATTAAGGAAATTATCAAAAAGTTTATGTCGAGGCTTAACCTAGAGGCAAAATTGCCAATGACACCGTAGCCCATTGTTAAGGCACTAAGGCTAGAGCCTCACGACTAGAAGGTCATGAGTTCAATTCTCACTAATGTTAATTTTCTTTTAGTTTAAATAGTAGTTGTTTGGTAGTAATTTTTCATTGTATTTTTATTGTACTTGAATAAAATTCTGATTTGATGATATTGATGTAATTTGTACTCTAAAAAAAAATCTGAGGCAAAATTGTGGTATCAAAATTTTAGAAGTCCTAGGTTCAAACTTCATCAAAAGTGAGGTCCCAAAACTGTAGAGGTCCTAGATTCGTACTTCATCAAAAGTGTGGGACTTTTTCTAAACCGCCACAATCACACATTTATTAATCGTTCTAGTTAATACTTCATAAAATTGTTAGAAAAATTGTTAGCTAGGAAATAAGTAATTACAAATTGCTGAAATGCCTTCAAGGCGTGTTGTAAATGTCATTTTCCTTAAAAAACTTATTTCACCCACACAACATTGTATGCAGCAGGGATTGCGATTAGTTTTTATGATACAATGAAACTCAATGCTTGAATTTGTTGTGCACTCACATAATCAAACCACATGACACAAATGAAATTGACAAAATTATCAAACTTATAAAAAAAAATTATGCACTAAAATATGATACAAGTATTTTGCAGAAGAGAGGATGAATATATATATATATATATATATATATATATATATATATATATATATATATATATTATTTTTTTTGTATAGGAGAAGGTGAAGATATATGATAGCAAAAAACTTTCATGTTATTTTTATAAATAAAAATAATTTCGTGATCTATTTTTGTTATTGTCATTTACCTCCCTAGCTCCCATGTCGCAGTGTGTAAATGTAGATATTCTATATAATTTGCAAGAAAAGTTGCCTTTATATCCCCGATAATAAAATAAATTGTGAAAACATTAAACTCCCATGTTCACTTAAAAAAATAGCAATAATCTTAACTTCGAAAGTTGAAAATAACCTCATATTCTATTAAAAAACATCAAGAACTTTCTAAATAACTTAGAAAACTGGCAATAACTCCTGTATTGAAGATATTTTGGATGAGTGCTATCTGCTAATAATTTGTTAACACATGAACTTTTTACTAATAAAAGTGACACGGAGTTTTTTTTTTTTGTCCTTAAAGGATATTTTTACATCTCATGAAAGAATCTAAAGCAAGCAAATATTTTTTTTCTCTTTCTAATTTTCTGCAGGAATTATCAGGAAGAAAAAAAAAGTTACGTTTTGCAGGCTCTAATGATTATATAAATTTCTTAGAAGAAAAAATAAAAATTTGGATGCAAAATTCATACCTGTCAAAGTTTGAAATTTGCTAACAAAACCACTAATCTATGGTAAAATTCCACCGAACAATAGGCAGATTCAGTATCCACACGCCATTTGGTTTCACGAGGTTACAAGTTATAGAAAAATGCTACATTAATTTAAATTGTGTTTCAAAATATTGATTAAATTTTGCGAAACTCAGGGTCAAATATTATTATTGGTGCTGACTTTTACAATTTCACGGATTTCCGAAATAACACTAATCATTTTGAGCCTAAAATTTGTCGGATTACGGTGAAAAGCCCAACTTTTTATATTGCTATAGGGTTCTAAAATTCTATCTTCGTACATTAAAATCTTGTTGAATTTGAATCAAATATAAAATATTACTCCCTCCGTTTTTTTATGTGTTGTTTTGGCAATCTTTTTTTGTTTATTTTTATTCGTCATTTTAGAATTTCAATGTAAAATTAATGTTCTTTTACTAATTTTACTCTTCTTACTAATACTTGTCATTAATGACAACTAATGATAAGATTATTCGATTAAAAGGATATTTTGAAATTTTTGCTTCAAAAAGTGGTTATTTATGATATTTCTTGATTCGAGTGCAATCCTCCAAATACAAAGTAATTACAAATAAAAAACCACTATTAAACACTTGTATTAAACTAGAGGAAAACCTACATGAAGATTAGTCCATGACTTATTAGATATTAGGGGATCCACGGACCGGGCCCGTCTGGCTGTAAGCCTCACTTAAAATGCCCCAAGCCCACAGATCCAATTTAAAATATTGCTAATGGGCTTAAGCCCAGAAATGCAATTTAAAAATACCATTGGGCTTAAGCCCAACTATTCAGTTTAAATCTATTGTCCAATTTGAAAATAAAATTACTATTTCAACTTTCAAGTACCAAACCGATCCAAATATTGCATATTAAAAGCCATATAGATTACGTAATAAAAACCTGTCTATGTCATATTAGATGGACATAAAACAGTTACAATTCATAATGGAACCCAGCAAACTCCTTTCAAAATACGCCACACACAGAAAACAAATAAGAAAAGAATATTAACAAGAGTACATAAGAAAAGAAAGTCGATAATATGTATGATCGTCCATATTCAATGTCTTTTTATGTGACGTGATATTGATATTTACTTTATTTCAAATGTTTGGACAAAAGATTTAAGGAGTTAATTGAAATTTATCCCTTGATATTTACTTTATAATGTTCGATTTATGTAGTTGTGATTTGAAAAGAATACTTTACACCCATATAATCTCACAAAAGTTTCGTATCGCTTTTCTGACATTTTTCAAACTTTAAAAAAATGAATTGGCAAAATTAACTCCTCATATGTGGCACTTTACCTCCCGTGTTATGATAAATGATACTTTATCCTCATGTGTTATGATAAATATTACATTTTACCCCCTATGTTCTAAAATCACTTTCATGTCCACTCTTGATTTGGGTAAGTGAGTTACATGAACAGTTGAAGAAGATAAATTGCTTCTTTAAATTTTTTACAGGAGAATAAAATGCTATTTTTCAAATTACTGAAAGGTAAATTGAACATTATTTATATCACATAACGATAAATTGACATTAGCTCAAAGATTTTTCTCTCTATTAGTCTATTTACAAAAGACATGCAATTTTTTAGGGGCACGTCATTGTTATTCATCAAAGCTGTATACAAAATAATTTTGCGACTTCTTGTTTTCACACCTTTTTGGAGTAGCAACAATAATTGCAAATTCAACTGTGCTAGCTAGCTTGCTTGCTTTCATAAATATGATCAACATCATTCGAATATAGGAATTATTTTCTGATGACGTCAAAGCATAATATAACGCGCATGCTACAAGCCTACAATCGTTGGATCGATAACAAAACTAATTAACTTTAATTGAATGTAAATTTGCTTTAATTAATTAGCATTTGTATTAGAAGGTGTGCCATACATATATATATATATATATATATATATGATTGTAAAGTTAAAGGAGTCTTTTAGTCTATTTTTGAGATATAATTATTATTTTTAGATATATATATTAGGATAATATTTTATAGTTTTTATGAGTCAAAAGTTAATTTTATCTATTTTCAAGGTTGAGAAATTAAATGTAAAGTTATTCCAAATATATTTCCAATGTTTTGGATGGGCAAAAGAGTTAGACAATTAAGGAAGCCGTGATGAGCTGGTAACAAATAAAGAAATAAGTACGAATTTTATGAACTTTTTTATAATACTTTTTTTCTTTAATATTATTCAAAAAAAATTGGATCAACCAGTAATGGACAAATTAGTAACCCAAAATTTAATACTTCTGGTAAATGGATCTCGTAAATATTTCATATGTTAAATAATCGTGAGGTGAATTCATGGTACATGATAGTACATTCTGTGTCGATCGAGGAAGGTAACAAATTTGGTCGCATCCAGGGGCGGATCCAGGAGTTTTGGTCAGGGGGGGCTAAACTTATACAAAAAAAAAAATCTGTTAAACAGTTAAACTTAAAGTTTATATTATTCACGAGAAAATATATGACGCATCAATGGGGAGGTGGAGTTTGACAAAAATAAACCTTTGAGCAAGTATGCTCTATGAACTCTCTCTCGAATGTTAGAATCATATAAAGTTATATGAGTTCATAGACCGGGATCACTCGGAAGCTCGGGCAAGTTCGTTTCGATATGAAAGTTTGGAAGTTCATGCGGGACACTTTGAATGTGAACGTTTCTTGAAGACTCATCGTGAGGTGTAGGTGTAGGTGTAGGTTTAAAGTATCTCTCCATATTTCTAACACTATAAAATGTACAAACATAACTATCTCAACAATAATGGCATACTCAAGAAGTAGAAGTTAAATATAATAGAGACATAATAATGACAAGACTTATTTTTCATTCCATTTGATAAAACAAGAGAGGTTGAATCCCAATAGGCCAATAAATGCTAATAAAAAACTATTAAGAATATAAGATTAGTGTTTGACATTTCAATAAAAAAAATTATTAACCATCTAAGATTAGTGTTTGATATGTAAATGAATACTATTAACTCTCTTGCATCTTGATTTAATCATCATTTTATTTTAATATAATATTAACTCTATTGCATCTTGATTTAATCATCATATGAAAATCTTAACAAATATATAACTTTAAGCACAAAAATGAAACTTGAATCTAAAAATTGATTTTGGGAAGTAAAAATAAACATTAATAATGAATATATAACACTATTAGTTTATTACATAAACACAATTGTACAAACATATATCATAAATATATATAGAAAAAATTATTAACATTCACAATTCGGCCTTTTTGTGTTCAAGACTTCAATGGGTTGGGACTTTGGGTTGGGTGGATGGTCGGAGGTGGGGGCGGCGGCGGTCTGGTGGCAGGAGGTGGCAATGGTGGCTAGAGTTAGGGTTTGGAGATATTGGGAGTAAAGAAAAATTGGGCTTTTCATCGGGACTTAGAAATTGGGTAGATTAAGTTATTATTAGAGTGGATTGTGTGATATTAATTGGACTAAAATTATATTTGGGCTGAAAATTTCATATTGGGCTAATTTATTGAATTTGTTTTTTAAAAAAAAAAATACACCACTCCTATACTAAAAAAAAAATAAAAAATTCAGGGGGGCCTATAGCCCCCCCTTGTCCCTATGTACATCCGCCTTTGGTCGCATCGATGATTCAGCGAGTTGTAGCATCGACTGATTCTGCTACTAGTGATCGGGTGTCTGATCACTATGATCATTTCATCTAGTGTATGTTGCGGGCTTCCGCTTGCATCGGTCTTCATTCATCATAAATGAAACATATGCATAAGTCGCGCTCATCCCAAAGATAAGTTTGATTTGAGTTACTGTGTAGCAACTTTTAATTCTATCTATAGTACTTGTTTTCCAATGTTGGGTTTTTCTTTTTTTTCTTTTTTTTTTTTTTGGTAGGGCAGAAGTTGTAGGGATAAGAGCCTGAATTGTAGCTCTCAAGTTTGCATTATTGAGGGATTGTTTGACCATATGCATTTTGATGGATGTTGCTGTATCAGCAATGAATCATGGGAATATATATTTTATCCTACTTTTTAGTGTTATATTTGAGTACATTCATATTGAAAAATGCTTAATGCCTTAAACATGACCACACGGATTTCCCTAATTAACCACCTATGCCATGTCACATGATTTAGCCCCAAAATTTTGTAGAACATATAGACCACCTCTTGTTTATAGTGTACGTAGGCAATAATGTGTATATCCTATAGATTATCTCCAAGAGGGATAATCGAATAGCAAGAAAATCTAAATTTTTGTCTCTAGTACTCGATGCCCCGACCAGTTTTTTTACTATCATATTTTGTAATACTGGCATGAAAATTACTCATGTCAAATTTGACTTTTCAACTGATGATGTGGTTTCAACACGTTATGAAAAGGGTCAAACGAAAATCGAACTAAACCTAACTCTATTAGCAAAAGTCGATCATCAAAAGAACCGACCATGAGTCACGTTAATAAGATCCCGACATCGGAGTTCCTGCTCGAGTCGGACCCTACCAAGGAGGTCGATGACTATCATCTTACAACTATGACCAATTCTTTTGTGGTTTAGGGAAATCAACCTTTTAGCCACGTGATCGAGGACCGATTGGTCGAACTTGCATAATATCTCTATTTAACCCAATTGATAGGTCATGAGTTGAATTCATCGCGCCTAACACACAATAGACGTGGCCTCTAAAGGGTCAAGCGATTACATGGGACCTTAACCATCAGATAATCAACTTAGAGAGAACCTGTGATTTGGATCAATGCGAACCATTTTGCCTGGGTATGAAGACAAATTATTGAACACTATATGATCCGTGTCTTTTTACCATGATCGACCTAAATATAGACAAAGTAATTCATGTATTACAAAAATTCCCTTCGTTTATTATTACCACGTACTCAACCACCCCTTTAGTTCGGACTTCGGAGCCTCGATGTGTCTTGAACTTAGATCCAAATAGGTTGTGCTCAATCCCTCTTTTGAGTCCAATATGGTCGAGCTTCCTAGAGTGTGGACCAAGTTCCATGAGAAGTTAAGTCTCTATGCTCGAGATCGATTAATAGTGTAGGGATAGATTTCTGATTCTGTATCTTTGACTTTAATTGCACACATAAGCATATAAATTATATAAAATGAAATTTAGCAGCATCAAGATCATAATGGCATCACAATTAGAAATTTTTATTGACACCGTCTAGTTTATTCTCTTGATGAGTAACAAAGTTAATTGTTACTAAATAATTAACTATTGTAGTTAGGCTAGTCAAATGGGTCGGATTTGAATTGAACCGTTTATATATTTTTATCTAAAGGATTGAGTCATCTTATCTATATTTGTTCTATTTATTTCAAATGAGGCAATTTACCTTCCTATGATTTAAAAAATAGCATTTTACCTTCCTGAGATCTTATAAAAGATTTATACCGCTTCTCTGACATTTTTATATGTGACACTTTACTCCTATGTTATGATAATGTGGTACTTTACCCCCCCGCGTTATGATAAATGTGACAATTCATCCCCCTGTGTTATGATAAATTTACCCTCATATGTTACAAGCACTTTCCATACCCACTCTCAATTTGGCAAGTAAGTTACACGCTTCAGTTGAAGGAGGTAAATTGCTTTTTTAAAATTTTCACAAGGGGATAAATTGCTCTTTTTTCATCATAGGGGAGTAAATTAAACATTATGAATACTACACGGGGGTAACATTAACTCTATTTCAAATACATGATTGTTTGTTATTAGGATCGGATCTATCATATTTAGCCGGTCACATCCCTAAATAAATGGATTTGATTTATATCGTAGTGGGATTAAAATTCACTCCTTGATCCTACTAATGCAAAATATGCCCTACAAATCATTTTTAAAAAAGTAGTATTACTTAGGATGTCATCAAGTTATTCTAAAATAATATGTAAAGAAAGCAACGTACTCCTTCCTATATCCACTTTAAAACCTGGCCTTAATCATAATCACCTTTATTACATTGTTGTTGTTGTATATAGTTATGAGTCAATTTGATACTAATTATTAATCCCATCCAATGAGACTACTGCTTTGCATATATTCAACATTAATAGACTTGCTTACATAATTAATGATTTTTAAGGTGACCTTAATGGATCGGATCGATCAATGTTGCCCACTCAATAAGACAATGCATGCTGTTGTGTACCACTTCCCCTAAATCCATGGCTCATGTTTCATGATAGTGTTGCCATGTTTATCTGAAAATATCTTGTATTACAAATTTTGTTTCGACATATATATTTTTTGTGACATTAATGATCATTAGTGGATAGTTGTTTTTAAAACTAAATATTTGTTAATACATGTATAAATGTGACACAAATATGTTACCGAAATGTAATAGTAAACTCATTTATATTTTTGAGTTTATTTTGTCATATGTTTACATCAACATTAATTATTACATGTGCTCATCATTAACCTGGACAGACCATGTTTGGATGAATTTTACTCATGTAGTGTTCCATAATATCGGATAATGGTGTTCACATATCCCTAAAAAATACATGTCGGTTTAGGAATTCAAAAGAGATTTAAATGTTCTTTTGATAATTTTACACTTTTTATTTTATTAATGATGGATATGGGAAGTTGCAGATTTTTTAATATCATTTGAAGGACAATTTTGTACATAAGATTTTGATTTTCTTAAAATTTAGGTAATTTATAATTTCCTTAATCATTTTGCAACAACTTTAAACGATATGTATTTAGGAATAAAAGGATTAAATACCCCTACATTTTTTTTTAATTTGTCGCTTTGGCAATAAAATATTGTTTATCAATGCTAATTAATGTTGTGATTATTTAATTAAAAGGATGTTACGGAAATTTTGTTTAAAAATATAGTTATTTATTATAGTTTTTAATCTGTGTGCAATTCTTCAAAATGACAAATAAAAAAAAAAAAGGGAATGGAGTAAAATACTAGTATAATTAATTTTACTAACATTCAATTATAAAAGGACATATTTTGACTGAGGGGGTAAAGAAATTAAATGAGAGAGATACTGGCACGAAATGTTCGCTTATATTTATTGAGATCAATTAATGCTGTATGCTGCAACTTCAGGTCGCCGCGACGGTAGCTACATCTCTATTTGGGATCTTCCACGTGTTTTTCCATGTGTCACGTGACAAGCTCAACAGAACAACACATTTATAAGGACTTTGCTGATTCCAAAATACGTTACTGATCAATAATAGTTTGAGTTTGATTTAAATGTGAAACAAATTAAATTTAAGTTTGAGTTTAATATCGTGCAGTTTAATTTAACGATTTTTAACTGATCGAGTCGAACTCAAATTAAATTTAAAAAGAATTTCAAATGAAAAAAGATAATCAAGTGAGCTCAAGCATTTTTTTATGGAACGAGTTAAAATCAAAGTGACGTGATTTAATTTTCAGCCCAAACGAATGGACGAACAGTAGAAAATTGAGTGCTAGTTTCGAAATGGCATAACATTGCTCCAAATTTAATGCGGATGTTTTCTAGGTTTCTGTTTTTGTATTAGTTTCATTAATTAAATTATTGAGTTTTTATGTAATATACAATAAAATAAAATGCCTCTGCACGAATATTTAGAACCCTACAGACGGAATCTCTTTTATGCAATTCTAGTATATATACTACATAGATCTTGTTAAATTTTCCATATGATTCATATTTTATGCCCATATCAAAATAAAAAAATATATCTTATGGATAATTTGAATGCAGCGAATACTAGATTAGGGGAATTTAGAAAAAAAACAAAAGATGGTGAAGAGAACAATTAATTTTTATGGGGAAAAAAAGGTTATAAATTATATTCCATTCCTCCAAAAATTATTTACATCTCCGGAACAAAAAAAAGCAAAAACAAAAAATCTACCTAATAATTCAAATTTCAATTCTAACTAAACATCTGACAAATCGGTTGATTTTAATTTTTGATTTTCTTTTTCAATGATTATGGACCTGATCACCTGCTGCAGCTTCATGGGCCTCAATGTTTCCCACTTCAATTTGTCCACCATTTTCCATCTCTGTTGACAGAGTACTACTATCACTGCTGCTAGTACTACAAGTACTCTTACTCCCAAACGACGACGTTCTACTCGACATGGGAGTGGCCAAGAAAGTTGGTTTCTCTTGCCCAGCCATAATAACCAAATACTTCTCTTCCATCACCGGCGGCGCGGCCTTAGCGCCGCCGTTCTCAGCCTCCTCCCCTGCTTCAAGGTCTCTGTCTCCATCACCCTGGTTTTCAAGAATGCCAGATAGTTTCCAGTAGGAACAAGCCAGGATCAAAAGTGCAAAAGCAATGAGACCCAACATGGCGGCGAGGCCGCCGAAGAGGTACGGAACCGGCGAGTGCCACGGCGATCTTTGGGCCATGGATGGTGGCGCTGCTGATGCTTCAAGAGTTGTCATTTTTTTTCTTCTAAATTTTTTGTGTGTATGATGAGAGAATATGTGTTTATGTTGAAATTGGGTGAGAGTTTTTTTTGTTGTTTGAGGGATTTGGAGAGAAAATTGAGGTGGTTTTGGTGGTGGTGGAGTGGGTGAATGGATGTGTTGAGGTTGTAATTTATAGAGGAGAAATGCGAGAGGGTGGATTGGATTTTGAGAATTTTGGAGGGGCAGAATTGGAATTTCATTTTTGTTTTGTTCTTTTGGGGGGTGAATTATGGCGTCATTTACATTAAAAAGCAAAATGGGGGCTACATATATTGTGTGCTCTCTTGCATGGGTCCAAACATATAGTGGAAAGCTGTAGTGAGATGGGGTGGGAGACGTTTTCTTTATCTTTAGTTTTCAAAAGATTATCTATCACGTTTTTATGTTATACTTTGATGTCACATATGCATGATGAATACATTTTATGTGTATGGATTTAAATAAATTTTAAAATATATACTTATCAACATATTTATATATATGAAACCAAAATGTGACATCAAATGGGCGATGAAAATTCACACTTTCAAATTTACACTTTAGAGGTAATGTCAAATAAACTACGTGTCATCTTTTTCAGGAAAAACTCAAACCTGAATCGTTATCTCTACACCAGTTAGATGAGGTGGGAGACATCGAGGAAGACTAATTTTATATTATTATTACTTATTATAAAAGTGTGAATAATTTAATTTTTTTTAAGATAAATATACCCTTATTTGAGTTGTAAAGTGATATTTAATTCAATGGTAAATATTTAAAAATAGATGAAGAAGAGTATTAGACATGAAATCTTATTATATTTATCTCCTTCATAATTTCCTAAAATTTAGAAATTATCTTTTACAT
Organism: Penstemon davidsonii; assembly: GCA_034814905.1. Taxonomy (NCBI): domain Eukaryota; kingdom Viridiplantae; phylum Streptophyta; class Magnoliopsida; order Lamiales; family Plantaginaceae; genus Penstemon; species Penstemon davidsonii. The sequence goes on along the minus strand of JAYDYQ010002533.1, from coordinate 27,961,154 downwards.
CAAATTTTGTAATTTCAATTTCTTTCTCATATAACACACATAAAAAAAAACATAAGAAAAAAATAATATTATTTTAAATAGCTCCTTTAATATACATGTAAAATTATTTTAATATAGCAACAATTTGTTTTAAGTAAAAATATGTTATTTGTATCATTGAAAAATTTGGTACAATATAATTCATATACAATCCTCTAAAAAAAAATTTAAAATCAAATTCTCTTAAATATCGTTCTGCTATACAAAAGAAGAAAAAAAATAAAAAAATGAAAAGTTAAAATAGAATCGCATTTTACCTATAAATGAACCAAAAATGCTTGTAACTTAGCTAAGTACTTATTGTTTATTTGGCTAGGGAAGCAAAAGATAAAGAATTTCAAGACATGCATACCCTCGTACTTTCATGAAATTCGTTTCGTGAAAAATGAGTTAAATTAGTCAAAAAAACTGGTGAAATCCATGAAAACTGCTGAAATCAATCAAATAAAAATATATGAAATCAATGAAAACATGTGAAATCGATGAAAGTCCAAGTGAATTGGTGAACACTGGTGAAGTTGATTAAAGGGGTGAAATCGGTAAAAAAATACATGTGAAATCATAAATACATTTGAAATCGATAAAAAAAATAAGGCGAAATTTGTGAAAAAAGGATGAAAACGGGTAAACGGTTAAAAAAAGGTAAAGTTTGTGAAATATGTGAAATCTATGAAAATTAATTCGAGTGGAATTTGTAAGAAAAATGATGAAATAGGTGATCCAATAAAAAGGTGTAAAGCCTGTGAAAAAAGGGTAAAATCGGTCAGAAAAGCGAAAGTCGGTAAAAATATATTTAATCAATGAAAAATCAAGTGAATAACATGTGAAATAAGAGAAAAACACGTAAAATAGGTAAAAACAGGTGAAAATGGTAAAAACGAGTGAAATAAGTTAAAAAAAAGTTTAACTGACAAAAATAAGGTGAAATCGGTAGAAAAATGATTTAAAAAATCGACAAAAAATGAAAAATGTTATACCTGGTAAAAAAAGGGGTAAATCATTAAAATAAATATAAACCAATAAAAAAACAGTGAGAACGTATGAATCTATGGACAATATGGGAGAAATTTGTAAAGAAAGGGATGAAAACGAAACGGGTAAAATCAGTCAAAAAAACTTAAAGTCGGTGAAAACATGTTTAATCAATGAAAAATTCAGGTGAATCACATGTGAAATAAGTGAAATAGGTGAAAATGGGTTAAAAACCGACAAAAACAATGTGAAATCGGTGGAAAATGGTTTAAATTGGGGGGGGGGGGGGGAATTCGAAGAATAATGGAAAACAATGAAAAAGGTTATAAACGATAAGAAAAGCGGAAAAATCGCTAAAAATTATATATTAACCGGTAAAAAAAAGTTAAACAGTGGAAACATATTAATATATGAAACTTCGGGTGAAATTGGTGAAAAAATTGGTGAAACTAGTATGAAAAAATGCTCGTGAAATCGATGAAACTTCGGGTGAAATTTGTGAAGAAACGGATGAAACATGTATCATCGGTGAATAACGGATAAACTTAACATGAAAGCTACTATTATAGAACAAATTCAATAAGATGTCATGACTATATCAGTCATTTTATATTTTATTACAACTATTTAAGGCCATCATTTTTTATGGGTAAAACAATAATAATTAAGAAAAATAAATTTCATAAAAAATAAATTGAATATATATGATATTTTATGGAACAAAAAAGAAGAAGCTAATTTTACTCTAATTTACAAAAAACACCCATTAAAACTAGACACGTACAACATACGGGCACTTTTCTAGTTTCTTATAAAATAAAATTATTACTTCATTTTATAAGTTAACTATATTTTAATGGTTTTTTTTTTTTTTTTTTTTTTTTTTTAAGGATATACAATTAGGTAAGATTTGGCTCAATCGCTTTTGAGGTGTTATTTGACACCTTTTCGAGAGACTATTGCTTAAAATTAATCTATTCATTCCATCCTTATACTGTAAATTTGTAATATAAATTTTCAGACAATCGAAATACCTAAACAAATTTAAAATACATCATGGTCCTTGTTAACTAAGCACGCAAATAGCTCATAAACAGTTGAGTACAATATAGATTTTCAGACCATGAGAATACCAATATCAAATTTAAAAGAGCAAAAGACAAAAACACCCATGTGCTTTGTCTAACTCTCAAAAACCCCCCAGTATTATTTTAACTCCCAAAAACCCCCCTGTGATCTCAAATAAGTGTCAAATACACCCCCAAAAAGAGAATGTGTTTCAAACGCCAAAATTGCAAGTATTTGTTCACATTTTGCGTTTGATATAACAATTTTACCCCTGACATCGAAAGACAAAAACACTCCCTATGCTTTGTTTAACTCTCAAAAAAACCCCCATGTGTCATTTAAATCCCCAAAACCCCCCTGTGTTTGATTTTAAATACTACACTCGACCCAAGTAGTATATACTTAATTTTTCAAAAAGAATAAATAAATTTAAAAAAACAAACACAGGGGTAATCTTGTCATTCCACCAAAATTCAAAAATAAAATTATAAGTATATACTACTTGGGTCGAGTGTGGTATTTAAAATCAAACACAAGGGAGTTTTTGGGAGTTAAAATAACACAGGGGGTTTTTTGGGAGTTAGACAAAGTATAGGGGATGTTTTTGTCTTTTGCTCAATCTAAAATATAATAATGGTCCCAACATAGACCAAATTAATGCATTTTCTTTTAGTTAATTCTGTGCATATAATTAAATATATGCTTAAATTAACACCCCATTAGACAACCAAAATTAGCTTTATTAGATCAAAAAACCATAAAATTGAGACATAAATTAATCAAACTTTGGGAGGATAATAGTACCAAGGTAGAATATTTGGATCATGTTGAGTCGAACTAAACACTGAAACTCACATGGAATTTCCCAAAATTGTCCAAACAAATTCAAGAAAAATTAAACCATTTGTTACATGTCGAATAATCTTAATGTTTGGGCATTTTGCCTACGCACGTTATTAAAATTTATTGCAATTATTGAAAGGAAAAGGTGACGGGATTCATTGGTTAGAGCAAAAAAAAAGAAAGAACAGAAAACCTTTGGTAGCCGTTTTCATGACATAAACATTACAATTATTTAAAACGAGAGAATTACATTTTCGGTACCCAACTTTATGTCAATTTCTAATTTTGGTACTAAACAAATGCATGTAAACACATTTAGTATCATAATTTAACAAATCATTTTACATTTGGTACCGCCGTAAACTAAATATGAAAATCATAGTCAAATTGGTGACGTGGCCGTTAAGTTTAAATTATTGTAAAATTAGTGCCATAGCTGGAAAACCCTATCATTTAACATTTCGGGTTGACAAAATAATATTTTGGCATAATTGTCAGCTAGTACATGTTATAGCTCTAATTTTGCAATAATTGAAACCGACTTAACGGCCACATCACCAATTTGACGGTAATTTTCAAATTTAGTTACTGGCGGTACCAAATGTGGAACGATTTGTTAAATTATGATACCAAATATGTTGACATGCATTTCTTTGATACCAAAAATAAAAATTGACATAAAGTTCAGTACCTAAAATACAATTCTCTCTATTTAATTAAAACCTAAAACGGCAGCAAACGGTTTCCATGCTGATGTTTTCCAACCCAACACTCCTTGAATTCATTCATTTAAGTGTCCTTTTAGTCTTTCTTTTTGCTATTCCTTTTTGTTGATTGGCTTCTTTTCGGTTTTTGTCTTCTTGTTTACTTTCAAGTCTTTTTATCTTAAGTTGGTAATTGGTCTTCTTAAGACTTAAGTCTTTTTATATCTTGAAATTGTGACTTAATTTGTTTCAACTTTATATCATTTTCTATTTGAAGTTTGGTAGATGGAAAAAGAATGTAACAATTACAAAATATTGAAATTTATTTTGTGCATCCTTTAAACTAACAACATTAAATGAATTTGTGCAATAGAAGTATTACATGATGATTTGTGAAGTGCAAATTTACATCACAACATGTTTCGATCCATATAAAATCAATTTTTAAATAATTCATATAATGGTTATTATATGAATCAAAACATGGAGAGATATTAAGGGATTTATTTATTTATTTATTTTTTTTTGACGTGCTGCACATTGTTTATTTGGTGATGTGGTGACGCGGATGAGTGAAATTATCTTCTTGTTAAATAGAGGACGAGAAAAAGTGATGCATAAGTTAATGGAGTTGTTGTAACATGTAAGTTCCAATTTTAGTTAAGACAATCTCATTTTAGAATATAATATTTCTTTTTTCTCATAATTTTTTTAACTATTCATGGTATGACGTCTTTGGCTAAACTAGAGAGTGGATTAACTGAGGTTGGCCCATACTATGATTTCAAAACAATAATGTCTCGCCCTTTCATAGTTATTGTAATTGTAATGAATACTGGTTCTTTATGTCACAATCAACATTCTTTTTTGTTTTCCCATAATTTAAGACTATTTAATTTCTTCTCATCCTCTTTCATTCTTTTGATTAATTGTATGAAGAAAAATATGAGATATACGTAAATTTTTTTTCCTTTTTTGAGTATTAGCTTAGCTCCCATAATTTTTTTTTCACGTAATTGTCTGAGCAAGTTTTGCTACTCATCTCTTCGTCTATTAATCCCGAATAATTATGTTACGATAAGTATCGATTTTTAATTACCCCATGGCGATATTTACATTTTCTTATAAAAAATTAGAATGAGAGAACTAAACTAGGACATATTTGTAACTTGCAGCTAAAAATTACTGGAATATATTTTGCTTGAACTATTAATGGTTTAAGATAGAATATAGCAAAAGTATAGACCTACGAAAACTCAATTTTATGAGAAATTATTAGTGTATATTACAATATTTATATTCGTTCCCAGAACACACGAAATTTATAGTTAGATGAGTTTCCATCTATCTTTTTTTAATGTGACCCAAATAAAAATAAATAAAAACAAAAACATGAAAAATATTGCGTGCAAATATGTTAGATGTTAATGTGCCGTGTTTATTATATGATTTATATCATGATATGGCCATTTGAAGTTTTATTCTGAAAATGTGATAATGTGTATGGTTCATTTCATTTTGAGTATTAAGGTATATAACTAAATTAAAACAAAGACAGGATTCCAATGGTAAAATCTTGATTTTTGTTGGTACGCAGGTGCGTAAATTTTTTCCGTTAGATGTTCCATAAGTGAAGCTCGTAGGTAAATGCATAGTTGGAAGTTTATCTTTTGTTGATAAGTGTTGTGAGAGTATTTTTTGTTGGTAATTTAGTTGAAAAGTGTCTTATATTGAAATATCAATAACGAATTTTTATTGGCTTAAATCTATTCATATTGTGTTAACCACCGCATTCTTATGGATTTATCGTCAGAATGATTTTGTCCAAAAAAATCTATTGGTACTCTTCCTGCGATCAATTATTAGAATATTGTGATGGATTTAACATCAGAATTATTCTATTAGCTCAAACTTGTCGGTATCCTGTCACCACTAGATTGGAGAAATAGTAACACATTTTGGTTGGCCTAAATCTATTGGTATTCTGTTACTAATTGGTTGAAATTATTTTGACGAATTAATAATTAGATATCGTCGGCTGAAATATGTTTGTTTCCTATCGCCAATCAATTAAAAACACCGTGACGACGGTCTAACAATAAAAGTATTTCATATGTAAAACTTGTTGGTATTATGTCGTCGATCGATTAGAGAAATTCCAAAATATCAAAATATGTTTGTACTTGTTTCTGAAATTGAATTGAAGTTAAATTCTAAATTTATATGAAAAATGTTAAAACTTTGAAGACATAAAAATCTGTAAATCAATTGTACTTCCAAACGAGGCCTATGAATATCAGGTTAGTGCTTTATGGCTGCAGTGGTCCCACCTTAAATATATATGTATCAAATTGTCACCAAGCACTTGCACCACAAGGCCGACGTACACGCAAAGGACAATTAATTACATATTATTTCCCAAACGATACGTCCAACTCATACGAATTATATTATTTAACCTTTTAAATCCCACCACTTCATTTAGTTTAATTAATCCCGTAAAAATACTTCCAACAAATCATCAATTTATTTGCTAAAATAAGTACCTAGATTGACACACAAATCAAAACCGAATCCCACTTATGTGTTGATTAAATTAATATAGTACGTACGTATCTGCCTAAAGTACAATTTATGTAACTATTTATTCCTAATTAAAATCTATAATATATAATAGCCCTTGTGCTAATATAGTCATCAAATACTAATCTACATGGTTCCAGATCGAAGAACCTGCATGTGAAACGAGATATTAAATAATTAATTAAGTTATAATAAAAATATAAGAATCAAATTTTATTCGTATCAGTAACTTTATTCCTAGTTAGGCTAATTAGTGAAGAAATTTAATCTTCTTAGTTTAGCGTGATTAACAAGATCAATTAATCTAATTTGGGAATCCAAGTATATTTACATATGATTAGTTAAGTAGATAAGATTAAATAATCCACTCAATCAAATAATTACTTATAAGCATATATATCCACTGAAGCTAATATAAAACTAGAATTTGAGTGGGTTTTCCACTAACTTGATTATTTTTTGGCTGCTCAACTAATTGATAATTACGTGGGTTACCACCAATAATTATTCTTTTTGACTACTATCATTTTCTCTAACACCTTTGCGGTTTATGTATAACCAGCTTGTAATTTTAAGCACTATCGATCAATATAATAAAGATTGTATCATTGTCTACAAAATTACTTTTTTTTAGGGTAACTTCTACAAAATTTCTAGGAATTGGTTTGCAAATGTCAACTTTATTTTGGGGAAAACGGATGATCATTTTTTCCTTTTTTTTCAAAGAAAAAGAAGTGATCTAATATATTATTGAATAAAAAAAAATTACTACTCATTGCAGCTTACTAGCTAAAATATTTGTGATCCAACGGTTTTAAGTTTAAATTTTGATTATTAGAAATGATTTAGAATGGTAATGATTAAATTAAGTATGTTTAAATCAATAACTAGTTCAATATATAAATAAAAACGTCCAACTAACAAATTGACCTGCTTTTTACAGCATGATCCGACATGGCCAACACATTCAGGACGTTATTTCTAATCTAATCATTAATCTTATTATATATAGGTAAATGATCCAGCAAATGATGCATGACATTGTATTTTCTTCAAAAATGTAAATTAAATGTTGAACAAAGTAGTGTCATCATCTCGAAAAACAAAGTTGTTTTTCTTAAAACACTAATTAACAATGTATAATATGTACTAAATGCTTTGCAGTGCAGAAAGCACTATATAATGGTGTGTGACTTTAAGGTGGTACGTACATTGGAATAATAGTTAGAACCCAATGTTAATACATTTGTTAGTGCAAACCTCCTAGTTAAGGATAATGTTGGAATATGTGGGCACAAGCGCATAAGTTAAAAGAAAAGTTAGATTAGCATTTGTTTAGCCCATAATGATGATACACAATATAAGCGATTTTTAATTTTCATGTACTTTGAAACAAGAAAAAATTATTCAACCACCATATTAATCATTACATAAGCGTGTGATGTCATACATAGTTATTTCCAACAATTCTGATTAACTAATATTAGAATTCATTATATGGATTGGACTAAGTCCACTTACATGATTTGGGCCTAACACACTTCAAAAGCTAGCTTAAGAGGTGATGATTGTCCAAGACCTTATCAAGTGGACTTAACTATTGTCTTCAACCCATGTGGGACATTTAGTCTCTATTACTAATGAGGAAATAATTTGATGGCCTGGCTGGAAAAATGGGTCCAGGCAAAACCGATTTTTCGCTCTCCTTTCTTCTCGTTGATGTTAGGAATTAATATGCACATGAAAGACGATTAAGCTTTCTTTGAATGTTTCGAGTCTTCTCATTCAAATCTCACATTTATAATTCCAAATGCATAAGACCACAATTCCAAGAGTATTTTTCAACTTGCGTTTCCTATGAAAAGTGTGAGGGGTATTCATAGTATGGAGTTGAAATAGAAAAAGTCTCATAAACCTGCAAAATGACCAAAATGCCCTTAAGTAAAAATTACCCTTATCTTGAAGTCTCCCAATTTCGGGAGCTGAGTGAATTCGTATATAGTAACTTTCAAAATTTGAGTATTGTTTTATACATGGTAATGATATGTTGTAAGGGTGAATTACATCCACTTTCCCTGAACTTTCAATTATTGACATTCACCTTTCTTGGTCTTTGTAAATTTTATATATAAAGAACAAAAGAGGTGGATGTCAAGAGTTCAAAGTTCAGGAAGGTGAATGTAACTCACCCATTTAATTATTTAAGTCTCAGTGTAAAACAAATTCCCATAATGACTCACTTAACAAAAATAATAAAATAAACGCATTAAATTGCTCTAACTCTAACTCGAGTAAAGCTAATTTCAACCTAGTGAGTATAAGAACGCAATCAAGTTAATCAAATCGATTAAGAATTCAAACTATGAGCTTAAGCCATTGTTGTGTGTTGTTTCGCTTTACTCAACTACACCCTCACTTCTTGGCCAAACTCAGAAATTATTCTCTTTATAATTTAAATGAATTGAGCTTAATTAAAACATCAAATTAATAGTAATGTGTTGGGATGAATATGATAGGGATCATGATGTGCCTGTCCCTAATAAGTAAATCATCAATCGCAGACGTTAGTACTAGTAGTCATATTATAAGTTTCAACTACATTATCACTTTTTTTTTTTTTTTTAAAATTTAAAAGATCTCATCAATTATCTTATGATCTAGTTATCTTTTTGTTTTTGCTACTCTTTTGTGACTAATTTCAAGGGTCTGTTTTTCACTTATGGTTTTGCTTGATACATTGTAAATAATGAAGGGGAGGAGAATTTAGTAGTAATAATACTTCACTCTCAATTGTTTGGTGTGACGTGGTAGTAAACTAATTGATCTTATAATCAGATCAAGTTATTTCAAACTTAACTTTAGTTTGTTGAGTTCGGTTTGTCATACAAATCAAATAATTAACTTCAACATAATTTATCATTTGAAAATTTTCATTTAGCTTGAGCTCGAATTGATTAGCTAAAAATTTGATAAAATACATATAAAAATATCAAGTAATAATACTTCACTTTCACTCTCAATTGTTTGGTGTGACGTGGTAGTAAACTAATAGATCTTATAATGAGATCAAGTTATTTCAAACTTAACTTTAGTTTGTTGAGTTCGGTTTGTCATACAAATCAAATAATTAACTTCAACATAATTTATCATTTGAAAATTTTCATTTAGCTTGAGCTCGAATTGATTAGCTAAAAATTTGATAAAATACATATAAAAATATCAAGTTACTTGGTACTCGACTCGAGCTCATTCGATAAATTCTCGTTTGAATTCGATTCGTTTAATAATCAAACCAAACTCTTAATTATGCTGATGGGTCCATTGAAAGACGCAAAGCTAGATTAGTTGTCCAAGGGTTTTCTCAACAGGAAGGAGTTGATTATAGTGCCACTTTCTCCCCTGTGGCTAAGTTAGTTACAGTTAGGGTTCTTTTAGCCTCAGCTATGGCAAATAATTGGGCTCTACACCAACTAGATATCACTAATGCATTTCTTAATGGAGACTTGGATGAGGAAGTTTACATGTCCTTACCTAAGGGTTATGATCCAGACATTGCAGGTAATCAAGGTAATTTAGTTTGCAAGTTACATAAATCTATATATGGATTAAAACAGGCTAGCAGGAAATGGAACCATAAACTCACTGAAGTCCTACAATCTATGGGATTTTCACAATCTAGGTCAGATTATTCTTTATTCATTTCAGGTAATGGTTTCAACTTTATTGCTATTTTGGTTTATGTTGATGACATTATAGTGGCTGGACCAAACATCAATCTTATTTGCTCCATTAAAACTCAACTAAGCAATGTTTTCAAATTAAGAGACTTAGGCAGATTAAAATATTTCTTGGGTATTGAATTGGCCTATTCTAGGGGTGGTCTCATTATTTCTCAAAGACAGTACACACTACAAATACTTCAGGACACTGGCTACTTAGCAAGTAAACCAGTCACCATTCCAATGGATTCTAAAAACAACCTCAGAAGTGATGACACAAATTTGCTGCCTGATCCCTCACCTTACAGAAGATTACTTGGGAGACTTATTTACTTGACCATTACTAGACCTGACATTTCATTTGCTGTCCATAAACTAAGTCAGTTCCTACCTAAACCCACTCACACTCATTTGTCAGCTGTCCACCATCTTCTTAGGTATCTAAAGTCTACCCCTGGTCAAGCTTTATTCTATGCTAAGTCTTCTAATTTGGCATTAACAGGTTTTTGTGATTCGGACTGGGGAGCTTGTCTAGACTCCAGAAGATCTACAACAGGATATTGCACTTTTTTAGGAAATTCTCTAATCTCTTGGAAAGCCAAGAGACAACCTACAGTTGCTAAATCATCTGCAGAAGCTGAATTTATGTCCCTAGCATCTATCACAAATGAAATATTGTGGATTTCGCAGTTATTGAGAGACTTACAGATTGCCCAATATAATCCTCCAGTGGTGTTTTGTGACAATGCATCAGCACTCCATCTTGCGCGAAATCCAGTGTTCCATGAACGTACCAAACACATCGAGATTGATCTCTACTTTGTTAGAGATCACGTTGAACGCAATCATCTCAAACTCCTGCCAATTTCCTCTGCGTCCCAGCTTGCGGACATATTCACCAAACCTTTGCCTCGTCCAACGTTTGCCTACATATTATCCAAGATGGGTGTTAGAAACATATACACGCCATCTTGTGGGGGGGTATTAACAGATAAAGATGGAGAAGAGCTTACCTTAAGATCATCGACAGTTGAAGAAGAAAAGAAGACCGTTGAAGACGTAGAAGACTGAAATTCCCAATTTCAGTATTGAAGTAAAATTAGGGATTTGAAGATTAGGAATTTAATTTGTTTTCTGTATATATTTTCTTGTTGAAGAAGCGTTACACGCTTCTATTACTTTTCCCTTGTTTTTCTCTTTTCTGTTTTTCCCTTTTTACCCCTGTTAGTTTAGTTTGTTATATAAGGGGTATTTTTTTCTCTTTCTGTACACAGATTACTTCTTCTTCATTAAAAGTGTAATACATGATTAGTTGAGTAATTTGAATTTGATACCATTATAGGAGGTGAAATACCTGACTTCAAATTGGGTCGATTTATAATCCAAGTCAAATTATCCATAACTTTTTTACCCAAAAAAAGGTAGAAAAATATCTCTCTATCAAATAATTTTACTTGGTGAGACTGGACAACAAATTTTTGAGTGGTTAATAAAAGAAATTGAATTATATATCTATGTCTAATTAAATAAAATGTATGGCAAAAAATCATTTTTCATACCATAGAACATGACAATTTTCATTTTTAATACCACACGTGCCTCGCGCGTGAGTTTTTTTCCCGCTCAAGGTGACTTAACAGACCACGTGGCAATTCCGTTAAAAAACTTGACGGAAGTATGGTTTTTGAAACGTCCGTTTATTCTACGGTATGATTTTCGTTCGATTGGTATGAAAAATGGACTTTGGCCTATTCTATGGTATGAAAATTGAATTTTTGCCTAAGTATAAATATAGGACTTGTAGTGTTATTAACATGGAGATTCAGATATATACTTTCTGTAAAACAATCCATTCATAGTTCAGTTTTTCTTGCTTTATTTTTCTCCAGTTTTCTTCTTTATTCAATTCAATTTTACATGTTTTGTCACATCTCCAAAACTAATAATTCATGATAAGACATTGAACTTTAATTATCTCGAAAAGCCTCTTGAATTGCAAGGATCATAGTCATATAAAATAAATGATTAAAAAAAAGCATTTGTTTGGGAAACCGACACAAACCTATTTTATATTAATCTATTTATTTTACGCAATAAAATTAATACATGAGGGGCACTACGCAGATTTTCTATAATACAAGTGACTTTTATGTTTTTATCATGATTAATTTGTTTATATATATCAATGGTAAAAGAGCAATTTTTGAATATTATTAATGGTGTTAGATAGTTAACAGTTAATGTGTAACATTTTGTAAAAGAAAGGGGGACTTTATGTAAAAAAAATAATATAAGGGAGTTATGGGTAGGTTTTCCGAAACACGGACGGATTTTATGCTTTTTATCCCATATAAACCCTACAAAAGTACGTCATATTAAATTGCAGCCATGATAATTACATAATTCAATATAAGAAAATTGATTTTTAGTGATAAAATATTAAATGATAATGTTAAATTTATCACTATTCATTAATGCAAAAATAACCCATGTGCTTTGCCTAATTAGCCAATAAAATCCTGTGTTAATTTTACTAACAAACCCCCCTCCCCTCGTGTTATTTTTTTATTAGGAAAAATACTCATTTGAAATTCCTTCATAAATCATAGGGGGGTTATTGCTAATTTTTTAAGTGAACATGGGGGCTATTTCTATTTTTTAAAGTGAATATGGAGGTTATTGCCAATTTTCAAAAGCAAAAGAGTGATTATTTTCAATTTGCGTTTTCGCATCTTTCGATGGAGTATAATTGTCATTTTGGTTTGGAAGGAATTTTTTTGCTAATGAAAATTTGCACAGGGGGTTATTGGTTTTAAAAATAACAAAGGGAGGGGGGTTATTGGTTTTAAAAATAACAAAGGGAGATTTTTACTAATTAGACAAAGCATAAGGGGTATTTTTGCATTTCACTCATATATAGTTGTTCATACTTTATGCATGCAATATGAGAGATTAAGATTATTGCACAGAATTAATGTTACATAGAATTTTCCAATGTTTATACATCCAATTTTGATGAACACAACCTTTATCCAAATTAAAGAATAAACACAACATTATATTAAATCCCAGTTCAGTAAATCTTAGCTTTAATCAGTAATTAAAAAAAGAATTATATTATATAGATATAAATTCAGAGATTTAACCTTAATTTTTAAATGTCTCCTGCGAAAATTCCTCAATGAAGATCTTTAGCCATCTTTTCATGAGAGGCACACACAAGATATCTGATAAGATAAGAAAACAGTAAAGCAAACATTCTCACAATCTATTTGTGTTTTTGTACCTTGGCCTTATATGTTCAAGTACCTTATTCCATGTGTTGGGGTACTCCTCTTTCATATGTATCGACAAATAGCATGTTTCACGGACCTTTTTTTTTGTAAAAACGACGAAGCTCGTGTAGACGTGTAGTTCAAAGATGTCGGGTCAAAATAATATTTATAGATCGATATTATTTTTTTTAAGATGAGAAATAAAATTTTCATTTATCAATCAATTCAGAGGTTACATAAATTGAATAGAATACGGTAAAACATCTGAAATCAAAGTCTCTCAAAAAATTAACCCCGTCACTTCGTGAGCCACTTTATTTCATTCTCTTCTTATTATTAAAATGAACAAGTAGTCAAATATTTAATCAATTTTTAAGTTGAATTTAGATATTCAATTACAACTTAGGTTGATGTTTGCTCAAGTACAATTGTTCACATTGTAATATGTGGAAGATGATTCACTCCACCAAGTAATTATTAACATGTATAAAAAGAAGAGAAGAGGCCAAAAGAGTTGCTTCCCAGACTATAGACACACAATTTGTACAATTTGTAAATTACTAAATGAAAAGGAGATAATAATAGGAGCTAATGTCAATTTACCCCCGATAAAATGCATAATATTCAATTTGTTCCCCTAAGATTTGAAAAAGAGCATTTTACCCCTCTGTGAAAATTCTAAAGAAGCAATTTACCTCCTTCAGCAGAAAAGTGTAATTCACATGTCGAAATTGAGAGTGGGCATGCAAAGTGTTTTTATAACATGGGGGATAAATTGACACATTTATCATAATACATGGGGTAAATTGCCACATTTATTATAGTACTGGGGTAAACTGCCATGTTATCATAAACTACCGCATATGAAAATGTCAATTGTCAGGGATGCAGTGTGAAGCTTTTATAAAATTTACAGGGAGATAAATTGAACATTATGAACATCACAGAAGTAAATTGCCATTAACTCATAATAATAGTAATAATAATAAAAATAATTTTAGACCCACCACAATGAATCCACCCACAACCTGGCTGGGTCCTTCACTCTCTGCCCAATCACTGTCTTCCTACACCCTGGTTTAATTTAATTCATGACCTGTAGCAATCACACCTATCAGGATTTTCCAATCCCACTTTTGCTAGTGGATAATTTGAACCCTTTCAATTAATTTCACTATTTTCACACAATTTTTGTGTGATGTCACCTAGTTGTAAAATATTGCTATTAAATTTTATGATTATGAGCAGGCAAGATCTTCCTCCAGCATATATCGTACTTATTAACTGAGACAGGTTCCTCTACAATCATTTTTTTATTTTAGTTTTGATGTACTTGACATTGTGGTTAAATTAATAATTTTTTAGCCATTTAAAATGTTAGAATTATCCATCTAAGTATGTTCTTTTCTTTATTGGTAAATATTAAAGAGTATTGGGCGGGTGGACCAGTCCAAGTCCAGGTCTGATCGAACTAAGTAGGATCACACACTAAAATTTTATTGTTGGAACTTGGAAGGGACGCCGAGCCACGCTGGGTGGGAAGGGGAGGCTGGGTGGGTTCTTTTCTCTAAAAAGAGTTTTTATAATTTTTAATATAACTAGAAAAGTATATATTTAAAAAATAAAAAAAAATCTTGTATACTTATATCATCATTATTTCGGTACAATAGATTATTAAATATGATCATTAATAGCTTATAGCCTGACTTTATTGTCAAATTGAAATAATGTTCTCATCAACTAAATAAGGGTAAACACTACTTGTGCATCGTGGTCCTCCTTATCATTAAAATTTTATTCAGTCGTAATTTTTGAGTTTTTTTTTTTTTTGATAACCCAGGTGTCCAAGCTTACACTAGACTAATCCTGGACCCTCAGAACCCTTGCCCTAGAACCCTGAAGGATGTAAATCGCGGGATGTGCCTCCACCAAGCTTCGGGATCCCACCATACTGCTGTACACTCTGCGCACAAAGGGGTCTTGACCATAAATGACCCTTAGACAGACTCATGATAATGCTTCCATCAAAGTTCCAAATGGGATTCGAACCCCCACCCTTGCCGCTGGAGCAAGCCTTATGAATTGTTGGTCAGCCAATTGGAGAAATGCCCCGGGGGCCTTGAGTTTTTTTGTTCGTCCCTACTACGGGTTATTTGTTTCAATTTGAAGTTTTTTAGACGGTCAATGGCGGATTCGAGTGTGACATGCACATATATATTCTTATGGGCATTTTGTCAGTTCACTATGATAGTGTAACACTTAAGTGTCCCATAAAACTTGTTTGTATCAATTTAGTTAGTCTCTGAGTTTTATGAGAAAAATAATTTCAAATAACAAAAAAAATTATTTAAAAATATTGTTTCTTGGAAGGCCCTAAGTAGGAAAATTATTTTATGAGTTTGATGCACATTTAAAATATATGAATTATAATTGACTTTATGATCTCATTTCGGCCGTATATGAAAAAAATGATTGAATAAGGTTGTTGAGGTTTTTTTTTAAAACAAAAAAAAAGGAAAATAGTTTGAGTTTTTCTTTTAATTTTTATTTTTTTAGTTATTTCTAATTTATTGTTTAAAAATTTCTTTCGTAGTTATTTCTAATATTTACTGATACAAATAGGTGATTATATATTTTTTTATTTTTAAGTTTCTATTATTTTAATTATTTTCTAATTCATGTTGATACAAATAGGTGAATTATTAATATTATTTTAAAATTTTATTTTGAATATTTGACTCTTTTTAAATGATTTTTAATTCATAAAGATTATTTGTAAATGAATTTTCTTTCTGTTATTTAAAACTACAATATTATTTTTCATAAAACTCAGGGACTAAATTGATACAAGCAGATTTTATGGGGGACTTAAGTGTAACACTATCATAGTAAACGGGCGAAAATGCCTTTAATAATATGCACGTACATGTCACGTGAGCTCGGCGTCTCCATTGAACGTCTGAACAAGTCCAAAGTGAAACAAATAGCCCGTAGTGAGAACTAATGCAGAAAAAAAAAACACTAATGACACAACTGTGTAAAAAGTTAATGATAATGAGGATCACAAGTGGTATTTACCCATCAAATAATTTTGTAGCCCACTAATCTTTACCTTGTCGCCCCTACCAATTAACATATCATTTGTAATGTTGAATATTTTTATCTTGTTTTAGTTTTCATTTTAAATAAATATGGTTCTTATTAAAATTCATTTAAATGTATTTACTATGTAATTGAATTGAAGCAATCAAATCCCTTGAGATTAAAATTTATCTACAAATTTCTCCTGTGATTTATGTTATCCTCTTCAAATCTTTAATTTGGATCCATCCTTAATACTGGCTTTGGTATGCACATGTAAGTAACGCTTGTTTTATAACTAAATGTATTTATATTAGACCATGATTAATTATTCATTGTGCTCGAGAAGTATAAACTCTAAGCTTGCAAATGCAATATTTTTATTTGATTTTACACCAAAAATGTAAAACATAAATGTGCAATTCAAAGGATGAGATGCAAAAGAAAATTGCAATACAAAGTATGGATATTTTTTCAAAAGTTGACGGCCTCTTTAGAAGTAGACACTCGAATAACTCATCTCCAAATTCGAGAGGTACTATTATACTTTTTCATTACCACACAAAAAATAAAAGTTCAGAACCACAATTGATGCAATTCGGTATTTTTTTCCTCACTCCCATATATTTTGTGAATATTGGATCCAAAATACAATTCATAGAGTATTAATAAATATTTATCATAGGCCTGTAATTTGTAACATGTTATGTCAAGCCCATAGACTGTATGGACTGTGGCCCATATGGTCTTGACTTGAAGGCTGAATAGACTGTGGACCTTTTGGAATTTTGTTCGCATAAGTTCATAACTGGGCAGTCTTTTGATAGACCCGGTGTAATTAATTTAAACCCATTCTTAGGACTTTGATATGTACGGCGGATATTAAATCGAATTCGATCTTAATTCGGTCCGATATATTAGGATTTTTGTTCGATTAAAGTTCTGATGGATCTGATTCGATTATTAGGATCCATAATCCAAATTATGTGGAGTGAATATGAATCTAGGTCAATCCAATACGTTTAAGACCCTTATCCGACAAAAGATATTCTATCAACAATTTAATATATTATTATTAAAATAAGTAACATAAATAATATTCTATCAATAATTTAAGAAGATACTAGTTCATAATTATGATCATTAGTTAAAAAGTTTGAACCCGTGAAACAAACTTATTTTAGAAATTTGAGATTTTATTGTATTTGAAAAAAGATCCAATATCCAATCGAATCCGAACAATATTAAATAGACTCGAAAAATTTAAACCCAAACAAGATATGTATACGACCCAAATTCGATCTGAAATAAATATCGGATCTAGTTCGACCCTTATCCAACCTATTGACATCCCTAATCACAGGGAGACCTATGTAAACTATTGTAATTTCCAATTTCATGAATTTATATATTTTTATTTACTTATATAGCTGAGATTGTAAGACGTATATATAATCATGTTAATTCATTGAAATGGTTGCTATTTGACCCAAACACAAATCTTAATACAATAAAGAACCCTAAAAAAGAGTTAATAACAACTTACCTCTCATTGTTATTTTTAAAAGACAGTTTACACCTCTGTGAAAAATAAAAGGGCAAATACCCATGATTTTTGTAAAAGAAGTATCATGTTTTCTTGGTTTTTACATTTTCATAGGGTGTAAGGTGTTCATCAATATCACAGGGGGTTAAATGCCTATTAGACAATATCACAAGAGGGTAAATGCACATTACGCATGCATACCACATGAAGAAATTTAAAATGAATATTTTTTCAATATAGGATTAAACTGATAATTTTTCACATTAAAATGAAGTCACAACCACATTATAGATTGTGGTACTCATTATTTTACATTGGGGGGAGTACCTATCTTTATTTCATAGATGAATTATCAAGACTTGTGAAAATTGTCGTGAACCTGCCTATCTTTGATTTACAACCTAATTGGCTTTCCACCTTCATACAAATTATGAGTTATTTGTATAGATCATGAATTCATGAAAATCACGCTTTTCTTTTTTTGAGAAACATGAAAATCAAACATTGAGATTGCATGTTAGCATTATGTACATCAGTGTAAATTAAGTACAGCTTGTCTGTTAGTATGATTAATAATATTTTCTGTTATTAAGCAGGAAATAGTCGTTTATATGTCGACCATGAAATTTCCAAATGGATTAGTATATCATGTTCAATTTCATTCTTTGATGTATAGATTTATTAGTATATATACTGGTCTACGACTCTATGATAATCATATATTGACCCACTACTACAAACTTATTATAATCTTCTAATGGACTGATGGATTACCAGCCCAAAATATTAATACATCTCTCAATTAATTAATTATATAAAAAGTATTCTCATATCACACATCTATATTACATATGATGAATTTTATATAAAATTATATAAAATTTCTTCCCTTTTTTTAAGACTAATACAACCCTACTTAAATTATATTGTGATATTTAATTCTATGGCAAAATGGTAAAAGAAAATAATCCTAGAAGTATAATTAGACAAGAAATATCTGCTACATCAACTTAATTATAATTATGTTTCAAAGTTTTACAAATCATTAAAATATTAATAATAATAATTAAAAAATAACTATTACTCTATATTTATTCAAAAATTTCTTTGGAAAGTTTCTGAGAAGTTATCACTTATTAAAGAACCTCAAATAAAAAAAATAAAAAAAGTATGTCACATTTGTGCTACATGAAATTAAAAAAAAAGTACTATTTAGTTAACTAAAAAACTTATAATTGGATTAAATCAAAAAAGGTCAAAACAT
The DNA here is from genome assembly GCA_034814905.1 of Penstemon davidsonii. Classification (NCBI taxonomy): domain Eukaryota; kingdom Viridiplantae; phylum Streptophyta; class Magnoliopsida; order Lamiales; family Plantaginaceae; genus Penstemon; species Penstemon davidsonii. The sequence continues at coordinate 27,942,060 of JAYDYQ010002533.1, read as the reverse complement.
ATAAATGGTTAAAACCGGTAATAATAATAATAATAATTAAAAAAAATTATTGTTCTATATTTCTTCGAAAATTTCTTAGAAAAGTTATCACTTAATAAAGAACCTCAAATAAAAAAGTATGCCACATTTGTGCTACATGAAATTAAAAAAAGTACTATTTAGTTAACGAAAAAACTTATAATAGGACAAAACCAAAAAAGGTCAAAACATATAAATGGTTACAACAATTAAAATTGGGTAAAATTTGATTAAAAATATACTCTCCCTGTCCCATTATTTTTACTCCATTAGCTACAGAACCCAGTTAAACTTTTCAATCTTTTAAGTGATTTATTATGTTAAATTATTCAGATTTGTGGTTTATTAAACCTTTTAAATATTAATATATATTGTGCCATATGATATGATCAACTTATTAATTAAATTATTTATTATAATTTTTATAAATTTAGTCAAGTTGATTGATCAACTTGTACCAAGGGATAATGAAAAATGGGACGGAGGAAGTATATTATAAAAAATGGTAAAATCAAAGGGGAAATAGGTTAGATAGAAAAATAAAGCGAGTTAAAGAAAAAACAAATGATGCAATATTGATGAAACAACAAGGTAAACCGGCAAAAAATGGGTAAAATCGGTAACAATATGAATAATATCGGCTAAACACAGGATAACAAGAATAGGATCAAATCGATAAAAAAAAAAAAAAAAACAAGAACAAAAACATGAGCTAATTGGCAAAAAAGGTTAAATATGTGACAAAATAGATTAAATTAGCAAAATAATAAGTAAAATCAAACTAAAATTGGATTAACCGGAGAGAGTTAGTGAATTGATTAACAAATGGGATAAAATCGACTAAAATTGGGTTAAACTAGAGAGAATAGATGAATTGATTAACAATTAGATAAACCATATAGAAAATGGGTGAGATCGATGAAATAATGGGTTAGAATAATAAAAAAGAAATGGTAAACTTAGTGTAAAAGCATGTAAAATCGATATTTCTTTGGAAAGTTTTTGAGAAATTATCATTTATAAGAACCTCATATACATTTAAGAACCTAAAAATAAAAGGACACCTTCGGACTATATGAATAAAAAGAAGTACCATTTAGTTAACTGCAAAACTTATAATTGGCTAAAAAAAAAAGTCAAAACATATAATGGTTAATATCAGTGAAAACGAGTAAAGTTCGATCAAAATATATTTGATAAAAAAAATGGTAAAATCAGGGAAAATGAGTTAGATAGAAAAAAGATGAGTTAAAGCAAAAAAATGGTGCAATTGATAAAACAATGGGGTAAACAGACAAAAAAGGGGCAGCGGATGAAAAATGAATGATATTGACTAAATATATGATACAAAGGGGGGGGGGGGGTGTCAAATAGATTAAAGAACAAGAACAAAATAATTAGTTAAATTGGCAAAAAAAAAAAAAGGTGAATTAGGTGAGAAAATAGGTTAAATCAACAAAATAATAGGTAAAATCGATTAAAATTGGATTAAACCGGAGAGAATGTGTGAATTGAATTGATTAACAAATGGGATAAAACACAAAAATTGGTGAAATCGGTCAAATAACATGTTATAATAACAACAAAGAAATGGAAACTCAGTGTAAAAGCGGTTGCAATCTATATTTCTTTGCACAGTTCTTAAGAAATTGTCAATTATTAAAGAACCTAAAAAATATTAAAGAACCTCAAAAAAAGAAAAACCACATTTGTGTTATATGAATAAAATAAAGTACTATTTTTCTAACTAAAAAACTTATAATTGGCTTAAGTACAAAAATGCCGATACATTTAATGGTTAAAACTGGTGAAAATGGATAAAATTCGATTAAAAAATATATGGTACAAAAATGGTAAAACATGCAATGGGAAAATGGGTTAGAATGAAAAAAAAACGAGTTAAAGCAAAAAAAAAAATTGTACAATCGTTAAACAACGGGGGAAATCGGCAAAACACGGGTAAACATGTAAAAAAATGAATGATATCGGCTAAACACATTATAACAAAAAATGGGTCAAATCGATTAAAGAACAAGAACAAAAAAAGAGTTAAATTGACAAATGAAAATATGAAATAGTCGAGAAAATAGGTTAAATAAAAAAAATAATAAGTAAAATCGACTAAAAATGGGTTAAACCGGAGATAATGAGTGAATTGATTGACGAATGTGATAAATTACAAAAAATGGTTGAAATCGGTGAAACAACGGGTTAAAATAAAATGAAAATGAGTGGTAAACTCAATGTAAAAGCGGGTGAAATCCATGAAAGAACATATTAAAATTAAAAAAATGGTAAATTCAGTGTAAAAGCGAGTTAAATCGATAAATTAGGACTAGATAAACTTGAGGAAAATTGGTAAAAAGGGTTAAATTGGTTAAAAAATGGATTAGACATGTAATTGAAAATGGATGAACTCAGTAAAAGACAGGTATAACCGACAAAACTTGTGAAATTGATAATAAAAATTAAAAAAATGGTTAAACCTGTGAAAACTGTAGTTAATGTAGTTTTAGGTTAGAAATACTTAGTAGTTATAGTTCGTTTTTTATTTTTTATTTTTGATTTTAGGTATTTATGATAACCAATTTAAATTCTTGGTATCAAAATAATAATAATAAATAAAGTGATTTAGTCAAAAAAATTATGTGGTATGTCATTAAGACTGTAGTACGGTGAAAAATTATTATTCCTATATGATTCAACTAATATAGGAAATTAGTAAATTACATGCAACGCATGTGTACTTTTAATATAATTAATTTATCAATTTCAACCTATAGTACGTAGCTGATCATATTCATACATAGTTGATGCGAGTTGCAATCTCTGATCCGAGTTTAGATAGAATTCAATCGTGTCGCGTCTTAGTATGGATAACATGTGTAATCCAATTGTACCAAAAAAAAAATGGATAACATATGTGTCTTTTCCTATAAAATTGATTATGTATTTGAGTATTAATTAATTGTAAATGGTCATATGTACATTGGGAGTATTTATATTTGATTGAAATCGAGAGAGGAGGTCAAGATCAAGAATTTCACATGAGAGAATCCTTGAACTTAGGAAGTAGTTGTCTTTTAGGTTTGTCTTTTAGATTCACCTCATAAAGATATGCCACAAATCGCTTAGATTAGTTATCCAGAAAATTAATTAGATCGTGTCACAGCGATGCTGAAACGGTCTCGCGGAATAGTAGATACAAAGTCAATAAAAAATAATCAGGCGGTACATCTATATTCTTTTTTTACAGATTCAGCATTATTCTGCATCCTAATTTGATTTGACAAACAAATTTTCACATCGATATATACATGACTTTAACTGGAGCTTGAGAATTCATGCACGATGTTGAATGATTATAACATGATTAAGTATGACCGACGCGTAAGTACTTTGACTTTGACTTTTCATATTGGTTTACTGCATCAAGGTTTTATTATTAATTATTATAAAGTCAATTATGAGAAGATTACGTACAAATAATAAATCTGTCAAAAAGTTTACAAGTTACTGTGCGTCAAGAAGGAAATTTGTTTATGATCAAATGAAACTGGAGTTTATAACGTTCCATGTTTTATACATTAAATTCTAATTTCAGCAAATGATTTTTCTAAAAGCTAGATTTTATAAAATAAGTATATTTCATTTGATATTTAATATTATTAATAATTAAAGTATAAGAAAATTTGACTCAGTTAATATTTCTTCCATAATATATCCGATTCTCCTTTAATATTGCAACAAACAGATTAAGATTCCAATATCTCGGGCTAGCTCCATTTCGCTTGGTTTGTTTGGTTTTGATTTCAGAAAAATTATTTGGATGGTTTTAATCAAACATTAGAAAAACCATTTGATTGAGTTCTGGATATTATGTTGGGATTCGTGGTTGTTAAAAATTTGAGGTATAATTTGAGTTGAGTTGAGTTGGATATTGAGGTTTAATTGAGGAAGAAAAGTAGGTGTTAAATATCAAATCAATATTTCAATTATTAACAAAAAAAAAAAAAAAATGTGTGGTAGGTTTCAAATCAATGTATTTTATAGATTTAAAATATATTAGATGTTGATATTGATGTATTATTTAATTTATATGTATAATATATGTAAAATCTAATTAGTTTAAAAGATTTTTTTTCGAAATTTAAAAAATCTCATAAGTTTAATTGATATTTATTTTTTCAGATTTTATATAAAATATTATGTAATTTATATATATTATATATAAAATTTAATTAATTTAAGAAATTTATTAATAAAAAAAACTTATTAAATAGGATTATTAATTTAATTGTTTTTGCAATTGGGACTAAAATGCTTCAGATTTGTGAATTGTGAGGTAAATATGCCGGCCATAAAACATGTAGGCCAAACTTTGCCATCAATCTTTAATTATAGGACAAATTCTGCAAATTTTCCATCCAAAATTAAAATTTCCGTCAAAAAATTGAAGGAATTACTAAATGTGTCGAGTCCCGTTTACTTATGGTACCGTAACCTTAGGCCATCTCCAACCGAAGCAGGCAATAGGCCCCTCATGCATGCATGCCTGCTTGCCTGTCTGCCTTGCCCAGTCTGTCATCTCCAACCGAACCAACAATCCAAAACATTTATTTCAATTTCAAACTTTCCCCACTCTCACTTAACAATAACAATAACAATAATAATAATAATAATAATAATAATAATAATAATAATAATAAAAAGTTTTATTTAAATTGTATTTTAAATTAAGTTGCAATATAATAAATATAATTAAGTCATATTTTTATATTCATACTATATTTTTTTAAACTAAGACATATAAATTAAAAAAAGAGTGACGGAAAAAAATTTAATTAATTTATGTTCGATTACTATGTATAAATTTTAGTCATTTTTTATGTTCGACTACTATATTAATTTAAGTCATATTGATTTATGTAATTTTATTACAAAGTGTTTATATATTTTTTACACATTTAAATTAATAACTTTTAAAATTAAAAATTAAAAATTAAAAGAAATTGGCCTGGAGGCAACTCCACCCGGAGGCCTGCCTGCCTTCCGGGGGGAGATCCGTCTCCAGCCGACGGGAGGGCTGTTGCTTGCCTCCCCGGTTCGGCTGGATGGCATTAAAGTCATGTCCATTATGGTACCAAAAGTGAAATTCTCTCATTTATAGTATTAAACTAGAGAAACTCACTTTAATACGAGTTTTTCAAAAAATAATGCTCATACTTCATTTGAAATGGGTTCAAGTTACCAAAGATGCCCCCGTCTTAATTACCAGAAAGTTTCGGAATATATTTGTCTTTGTCAACTGAATTTTGTACATAACTGGAACGTATAGTTTTCAACCAGAAGTTAGGAGTTATATTCTTCGCCGCCATTGAAACATTCAACATGGTTTTCTATCTATCTACCTATATATATATTAAATAAATTAATACAATGACATTTATTGACCTTACAAATCTAAACAATATGCGTCGACCCTCTCGTTTTATTATAATCCATGTTCTTTTTTCTTTCATTTTTCTCAATCTTAATTGTTTTTCTGCAAGGACTGTTGATGTTCAGAATGGAACCTCGGAGACAACGAAATCGTTTGTCCAAATTGGTGTAGTTCTTGACTTGAACTCACCAATGGGTTCAATGGCGGATTCATATATGAACATGTCGATTTCAGATTTTTATTCTGCAAATCCTAACTATACGACACGATTACATCTACACACCAGGAACGCTAAAAGCGTGTTTGATGTTAGTTCTGCAGGTACTTCATCTTCTTCTTCTTCTTCTCCTCCTTCTCTTCCTGTGTAATTCGTAATACAGTGTTTAAATTCGATTTGAATTTTATATTTAGCTGTAAATTGTGTTTCAGATTGATTGATTCTTAAACTAACCATATTCTAACGAGCCTCTAACAAATGAGCTTGAGTTGAGTATAAAGCAGCTTCATATTTGTTACATACTTTATCAAGTTTTGGATTAAGAGTTGAGTTCGAATAGTACTTAAAATCGAGCTAATGGTAATTTACTCCTCTATATTTTATTTTTATTACACAGCCTTTTCACATTTTTAAATTTAAAAAAAATATAAATTGAAAAAACTACACCTTTTATTTACTATATTATTATTTTGAACCAATCAACTTATAATCACCGTTTCGATATAGAGATTCTAAATGTTGATTAATGTACTAATATCTCTGTATACATATAGTGTCATGACTTGTAAGAAACTTGAATAATATTTTTTTGTAAGGCTTTAAAAGTTAAAGATAACTTATTTTTAATGAATGGGTTATGCTTTGCAGTGGTTGCCCAGTACGTAATCTTGGTCATTATTATCGACTTTCATTCGTAAAATTAGATATATAAGTAGGGTAATTTTTAGTGCGATCATCCTAAATAGTAGTGGCGACACTTTTATTGCGACGCTAATTGTGGTCATATGGTCATGTCCCATGGGCTGGTCCGGATTAACTAGGACTCCTTCCATGGTTGACCTTTGGCTCAAAAATGCAAGCTTGGTGTTCGATAAAATGCCTCAATCAAACTCAACTTGGTTGGTCCTCCTAATCTTTCATATAACTGCAAATAACACTTCAAATTTATGGTTTTGAAACATGTAGTTCTTGACTTACTGAAGAATGAAGAAGTGGATGTGATTCTTGGGCCACAGAAAACAACAGAAGAAACATTTGTTGCAGAAGTTGGTGTTAAAGCTCATGTCCCAATCATTTCCTTCACAGCAAGAAGCTCGACTCTTTCATATACCGATAATCATTACTTTGTTAGAGCAACATTAGATGATGCAGTCCAAGCTCAAGCTCTTGCATCCATTTGCCAAGGATTTGAATGGCCTGAGGTTGCTGTTTTATACGAAGACACAGAGTATGGAAGCCAATTCCTTTCTCATATAAATAAGGCATTCCAAGAAGTCGAGGTAGGAATTGCGTATATGACTTCCATTCCCACATCAATTGAGGATAGTAATCTCTTGAATGAATTGAAAAGATTGAGTACACAGCAAACAAGGGTATTCTTAGTTCACATGAATCCTTCACTCGGTTATCGTTTCTTCACTCTTGCAAAAAGGGAAGGACTCATGAGTGAAGGGTATGCATGGATCATCTCTGATAGTTTATCGAATTTCATGAGTTCCATTGATTCCATCACGCGTGATTCAATGGAGGGAGTTTTGGGTATAAGGCCTTATATACACAGATCAAATGAGCTTGAAAATTTCCAAAAAAGATGGAAAAGAAATACGGTTCTAGATATGGAGCTAAACGTTTATGGCTTATGGGCGTATGATGCGATAACCGCATTAGCCATTGCAGTGGAAAAGATTAAACCTTTGAATTCTTCTTCATCATCCAATGTGGGAACAAGCAAAAATACAGATATGAGAATCTCAACACTTGGTCCTAGACTTCTAAATGAATTGTCAAGAATTCAATTTAAAGGCTTAGCTGGAGATTTTCAACTAGTAGATGGGAAATTGAAGCCATCGGCATTCGAGATATTCAATATATTTGGATCTGGAGAGAAAACTATAGGATATTGGACACCTAATAAAGGGATAATTACAGATTTAAATTCAGCTGGCGAAAAAGAACTCAAGAACATCATTTGGCCTGGAGATTCTATTACACGACCAAAGGGTTGGGCTATCCCTACAACCGGGAACCTCAGAGTCGGGATTCCTTGGAAACATGGATTCACCGAGTTTGTTGAAACAAAAATCGATCCTAGAAACGCATCTGGATTTGCAATAGATATTTTCTTGGCTACCTTGAATGTGCTTCCATTTCACATAAATTATGAATTTCTTCCTTATAACGATACTAAAAACATTGATTGGAGTTATGATGACATGCTACAAAAGATACCTCAGGTAATTTAATCATCTTCAACGGGATTCAATTCAATTTCCTTTGTTTGAATTAAGATTTCTTTTTTCATTTAGCTTGTATTTTATTTGTCGAACTAGGACTTTGATATGGTCGTGGGGGATACAACGATTTGGGCTCCAAGAGCAGAGTATGTTGATTTTTCATTACCCTATTCTGAATCAGGAGTCATTCTTGTGGTAAAAAATAAGAAGCCAATTGATATGTGGATCTTTGTTAAGCCATTGAGATGGGATCTTTGGTTAGCAATAGTTGTCGCCTGCATTTTAATGGGAATAGTTCTTCGTGTATTGGAACGCAGTGTGACCAGAAACGAAGAAGATCCAATAAGGGCAAACAAGGAGAAACCTGGAATGATTTATTTGTCTCCAGTAACAATTCTTGCTTTCCCTGAAAGTAATATTTCTAAACTTTCATTGAGCTAAATGCAAAAACACCCCTTGTGCTTTGCCATCTATAAAAAATCCGTGTTATTTTTATTAGCAAAAAACCCATGTTTTCTTTTTTTATTAGCAAAAATACCCATTTGAAATTCCTTCTAAATCAATGTAAGGTTTTTGTGAAATTTTTAAGTGAATAGGGGGTTATTGCCTATTTTCAAAGTTAACAAGGGGAATATTGATAATATTTTAGGTCAATAGGGGTGTTTTAGTGGGGGTATAATTGTCATTTCATCTTGGGAGGGTTTTATTTTGCTAATAAAAAATAAGCACTGGGTTTTTGATAGTTAGACAAAGCACAAAGGGTGCGCTTGTATTTCACTCAACTTTCTTTCTATAAATATAAATACAATTTTCTGAAATGTTTTTTTTTTCTCGTAACATTGTGGTGCTTTTTTACAGGAACCGTGGTCTCAAATAATTGGTCTTTTTTGGTGCTGGTGTTTTGGTTTTTTATGGCATTCATACTAATGCAGAGCTACACTGCAAACTTATCAGCAATTTTGACCGTAGATCAATTGAAGTTTGCGTTTTCAGACAATTACCATGTGGGATTTCAAGAGGGTTCTTTTATGAAAGAATTTTTGACAAAGCAACTACATATTAGTGAATCAATGCTAAGAAGTTACTCGTCAGCCGAAGAATACCATGAAGCTATGTCTAAAGGTAGCAAGAATGGAGGCATTGATGCCATTTTTGATGAGGTTCCTTATATGAAACTTTTCATGAAAAAATATGATTCTCAATACAAAATGGTTGGTCCATCATACAAGGCTGGTGGTTTTGGCTTTGTAAGTTCTTCAATTTTTCAACTTGTGCATTTTATTAGTAGAATAAAGAGTTAATTGCAATTTTCCCCCGGTGATATGCATAATGTTCAGTATTTCTCATGTGATTTGAAAAAGAGCACTTTACCCCCCCAATAATCTTATAAAAGTTTCTAAAATTTTTAAACTTAAAAAGAATACGAATTGACAAAACTACCCATCTTTTATGTGGTATTTGACTCCCGTGTGTTATGATAAATGTGGTACTTTACCACTAGTGTTATGATAAATGTTGCACTTTAACCCCCATGTTACAAAAACACTTTACTCTCCGATTGATGGAGGTAAATTACTCCTTTAAAATTTTCACCAAGCGGTAAAGTCCTTTAGCTGATATGGTGTCAATTTATTCAGGCATTTCCTCTTGGTTCTCCTTTAGCTGCACATTTCTCAAAGGCAATATTGGAAGTAACTCAAAGTCCAGACATGACCTCCATTGAACAACAAAACTTTGGACCTGGATACTCTTCACAAGATCCACTTTCATCTACAATCTCACAAGGGGCCTCTAGTCTTACTTCGTATGATTTTGCAGGCTTGTTCCTTATTATTGGATCAGTTACTATATTTTCTCTATTCTGTTCACAAACACCAATTGGACGAAAATTAACTAAAATGGTAAAGCAATTTATCCAAATTTGCGTGAATTTTAAGACCTCAGAAGTTCATCCCGCGGATGCTAGTGTTGGTAATGCTTCTCTTCGGGAAGAAGGATTCTATGGTATTGCTATTGGAGAGGCCTCAGAAAATAGTGAGGATGAAATTCAAGAAATAAGGAATTCATAGGAAACAACAGGGTTCGGGATTAGGCATGACACTGTCATTGATTAAACTATACATAAGATGTATTTGTGTAGCAAAATTTGTATGTAGATTATATAGATTAAGAGATGTGGTAAAATAAAAATGTTCTCATCTTGAATACGTAAAACTGTAATTGGTCTATGGGGCATTCCATTTTGTGTATATAAATAACTATTTTTTCATTCATTTTCAGTGTAATGTTCCAAATGTTAATGTTAAATGTTGCCCTGAAAACACTGATCTACTACTAATATCTTTTTTTTTTCTTCTTCTTATTTTTAGGCTTGGTGCAACTTATACAACTTAATAGTTAATACCGGAGCATAAATAATTAAAAGAAACTTACACAAAACATAAATAATTATTCATCTCTGAACATGATGGAGAGATGTGGTACCTTCTTAATTTCCACAATTGTCGAGAAGTCTTTGTTCATCGGTTGTTTCCATGGTTCGCCATCCATTTGCATACACCCCTCTTTCCATTTTCCTCCTCAAATTCATGAAGCTTTTGAGTTCTTAAAGTCAAGATGAATAATGGTGACATGGTGAACTCCAAAGACAAAGGCACGATGGCAATTCAAACAAAGAAATAAGCTTCTAAGGAGACAATATGGACTGAAACCATGGAGGTGGAAACAAAAATGAACAAGGAGAACAATAATTGTGAGTTGATTCAACCTACCATCAAAGACATATTTGGGGAGATACGGGTCTTCAAACCCAAGTTGGATCCAAGCAAGACCATCAAGAACAAACCAAACCCGTCCAAGGAAAAAATCCTAATTCTAAGAGAAAAACTTGGAATTATCGGGAAAAACATTAAGAGGATTATTAAAGTTAATGCATTTCCCTAAGTGAATGAATATCCATATACATGAACTAAAAGTTACAATGTATGATCGAATACATGAATAAGTAGATATATGAATAATTAAGTACATGAATACTTAGGTGCATGCTTTGAAAAGCTAGTGATCATGAACTTTATTTAATTAGATACATGCATTTCACATGCCTAGACTAGTATAAATAGGTGTAGAATGTACTTGTAATTCATCAGGTCTTCAACAAGAGTAAAAGAAAAGGAGAGACATACTCCAAATATATCCTTGTTGATCTTGTTCACTAAATTCACAAAATATTCAACTAACTTTTTTCTGCATAATTAGTCGATTTGTCTAATGATAGATACTCTATTTAATTGAGTGCATAAAAGTAAAATTAGAAAAACAACAATAGAATAGGAAGTAGTAACTCTTTATCTAGAATTGAGCCTAAATCAATGTTCCTATAATTTTTCATAGTTAACAATCTGCAGATCATGGATTAAAATTTTCACACAATTCCATTGAAAACATAGAAAAGTTTTTGTTTTGGGTCAATAGAAACAAAGACGAAAACAGTTTCTACTTTAATATGTCTCTTTGTTTACTGTTTCCAAAAATGCTCTTGTAAAAAAATCCAAAATGATATTGAAAAGTTTGTGATATTTAAGAGACTAAGAAATGAAATTTTTAATCGTTGTTGCAAAATAAACCAACATTAATTTCCTCAAAATGGTCACCAAGTCCATACCCTCAAATCAACAAAGATACAATAAAAAAATATCCCAAAAGAACAAATTAAAAATGAGGGAATTGCACTTTTAATACCAAATTTTTGTACCTTTATACATTGCATATCATACCTTTCAAAATGACACAATTGATTTGAAAATTAACCACCCTTTTTCAATTTAGGTTTGGCCGTCAAATTATGGAAAAATGAAATGAAAAAAATTGAAAAAATCATGTTTTTGGCACGTGATTTTCTCGGGCAGGGAATTAAAGTAGAAGGGCGTAATTTTTTAACAAGAAGAAGAACATAGTCGTGTTTCTCCCAACTCGTAAACCCCAAAATTCCATTCCCTAGTTCAAAATTTTCCCCTCGGATATATTCAAAATCCATACACATTGAAAAAAAAATCTGCAGAAATGGGCGAGAAAGAGGTAAGTTGGAAGATTAATATGAAGATGGATTTTCTACGGAGAGTGGAATCCAATGACATGGCACCCCCAAAATATAAGGGTACGTATTAACTGAAAACCCAAATAATATTTGCACATTTATGAAACTTTGGGGATGTGGGTTAGGGTTTTGTTTATTGTAGTGGTTTGAAATGTGTGGGACAATATTGCCTTGAATGTATTTTTTTTATTGTTGTGGTCCCGATCCTGTTGGACAAAAATTGGGCTAATGTATATATTTTAACAATGTAGGGCACAAACGTGGGTTTTTTTTATTTCATTTCCAAGCAAATGATTGAATTCTTTAATAAAGTATGGTTTTTTCTTCTTCTGTTTTTTGCATAAGAAAATCTGGCAACAGTGTATTTCTTTGTCTGGTTGCATAAATGTCTGATTTTTGTATAAAACATTACCTTATAAGTCTTATTTTTGCATTGAAGATAAATATCACCGTACTTTGAAGATTCATTATGGTGGTGATTTATTACATTATCCTAATACTAGGTATGATGGGGGTAGCTAGTATCATATTTGTTGACTATTTCAATTATAGATCAATATCTTTGATTAGATCACCTTTTGTGTTGAGATTGGCATTTATGGGATAAAGAAATATCATATGATTGATGGATTCAGGAAGTTCAGACTGTGTGCACATGAAACTTAGATTGTAATATTAATTGATGGATATGGAGATGTAGTTAGTATTTATGTAAGCCAACCATATATATACCTAAGACAAGTTAGTAAAGATATTGGAAGAGTTAGTGTAGTGGAGAAATAGCATAGGGTAGTTGAACCATGTATAGTGGAGAAAGAACAAGATAACTTAGTTGAAAACCCAGTGCAAGAGGAGTTAATAGAGGAAAATCATGTTCAAGATGAGGTTCAAAATTCAGTCCAACCTACTACTGAAAATACAGTGCAAGTGCAAGAGAAAGTTCAATATCCAAATGTTGTGCAAGATGATGATCAAATGCCAGAGGATGATGAAGTATATTATGAGAAAATTGACATTTTAGTTGATGAATACATTAGCTCACAAAAACCATTGACATGTTTTATGTTGGGTTTAAAGAATTGAGCTAAGGATTCAATGCTGGTTGTAGGCCCATTATTGGAGTGGATGGAACACATTTGAGGGGTCCTTTTCGAGGAGTGGTCATAACATCAATAGCATTTGACCCATACAACCAGTTGTACCCAGAAGCATATGCTCTTGTTTATACTGAGTCTACTGATGCTTGGGAATGGTTTTTAGGTTTGTTGAAAGACGATTTCATGATAGAGATAGATGATTGCTACACACACTCATGTCAGACAAGCAAAAAGGTCTATTAAAGGAATTTAATAGAGTGTTTCCAGGTTCAGACAACATGTTTTGTGTTAGACATTTGATAGGAAATATGAAGTAGAATGGTTTTAAAATCAAGGAGTTTGAAAATGCAGTATGGGTTGCAGCATGAGCTACAATAATTCCTGAATTTGAAATCAAGTTCAAGGAAGTATTACTACTTAATGAATGTTTAACTACATGGTTTGAAGAAAAGCCTCATATCCAATGGGGTAGGGCATATTTTGATCCATACCCTAAATGTGATGTCTTGTTGAATAATGTGTGTGAATCCTTTAATTAATGCATATTAGATGCCAAAGAGAAGCCTATTTTAACATTGTTGGAGTGGATTAAGCAATATATCATGGGCAGGGTGAGAAAAAAAATGGGCAAATTATAAAGTTTGCCTATAATTAAAAAAATTATTGAAAAAAGGATGATCTAAGCAGCTTCATGCATTGCAATAAAGGCTGATGACTGTCATTTTGTGGTTCATTCAGAACATGGCCAACAATATTGTGTTGATATGAGGAACCACACTTGCACATGTAGGAGGTGGGACATATCTGATATTCCTTGCTTCAGGGCCGGCCCAAGGGTTTTGGGGGCCCTAGGCGAAATAAAAAAATTGGGGCCCTCATATAATTTATTTTTTTATGTAAAATTTATTTTTCTTGCTCTTTTAGACGCAAAAGTGTTTATTAAATCTTCATATTCTAATTCATCAAACATATCTTCTTCTATAGACAAAATAGCTAAGTCACTTAATCTTTCTTGTGTCATTGTCGAACGTAAACATGTTTTTATTAATTTTAATTTGGAAAAACTTCTTTCAGCAGAAGCAACTGTTACAGGTATAGTGAATATAATTCTATAACAAATATACGTATTTGGATAAGAACTAATCAAATTTATATGATTAAATATATCAATTGGTTTGTCTATTTGGGTAGGAATAACTTTTGATAGTACTTTTAGTTCATAATACAAATCGGAACCATCTACGTCTGATATTGAGTCATGTTTTAAAGCATTTTCAAGATTATTACAACATTCTTTCAAAGTTTTATCATCTAAAGACTTTAAAGCTTTAACATCTAATAAAAAACCGAAAGTATTTTTATAATTCTTAAATTGTTCAAATCTACTTTTAATTGAAGAAATAGCTCGATCTACAATATATAAGAAATATTCGATTCTAAAAGATTCTTCGGGTAATAATGTAACATCATTATTTTGAGTCTCGTCAAATTGTTTTTTTCTACGAATTACTCTTTTTTCACGAAATATTGACTCGATTCCCATTTTTAGAGCAGTCTCTTTAGTATCATTCATTATAGAGTTAAATCCAGTTTCTCTAAATTCTTTTAAAAATGCTACAAGACCCTCTAATTGACATATAGCAGAATCAATATGCATATCTTCAGATTGTAAACTTTTGCTAACATAATTAACAGCACTTAATATTTCAAACCAAATATTCATTCCAAGTAAAAATTCAAAATTTCCAAGTTCATAATTAGCTATGCTTGTAGCTTCACTTTTAATTTTAGGATCTTCACTGGTTTCTCCTAATTCTAATAATGCTTCTCTAATTTCTATTGGTTGACTCTTGATGGCTCTAATACTTTCAATATGACTAATCTTGTTTGTGACAATGATTTAACTGTTAACTTCTTTACATTATTAGTTAAAATTTTCCATCTCTTTGTAGAACTAGAAAACAATGTATATATACGTTGCACGACGCCAAAGAAAGATATAGCTCTATGACAAGAATTAGCCATGTCACATATGACTAAATTAAGACTATGGCTACCACACGGAGTGTAAAATGCTCTAGGATTTATATCTAATAATTTTTTTTGTACACCTTGTTCTTTTCCTTTCATGTTCGAGCCATTGTCATAACCTTGCCCTCTCACGTTATCAATGTCGAGCTTATATTTATTTATTACTTTTAGAAGTTCATCAAATATACCTTTTCCCGTTGTATCATCTATTCTTAAAAAATCTAAAAAAAATTCTTCTATTTTAACTGGGGTTGTAGATATATCCACACATCTTAAAATTAGTGTCATTTGTTCTTGATGGCTTGCATCCGGAGTACAATCAAGTATAATAGAAAAATATTTAGCTGCCTTAATCTTTTTAATAATATTATTTATAATCTCACTTGCTAACATATTGACGATTTCGTTTTGTATTTTATGTCCAAGATAATGAGTATGTAATTCTCCATCATTAATACGCCTAAGATGTTCTTGCATTATAGGATCGAATTCCGCAATCATTTCAATTAGGCATAGAAAATTTCCGTTGTTATTTTCATAAATCTTTTCATTTGTCCCACGGAAAGCCAAATTTTTCTTAGCTAAGGCTTTCACAACTGCGATAATTCTTTTTAACACTTGTTTCCAATATTCCTTTTCTTTTTTTATGTTTTCTTGAGTATTATGATCAATTGTCATATTATTTCGCAGTCTCATTTCTAAACTCAACCAGTCAGTCATATTATTAATGTGTTCACTAGATGTCTCGTGAATTTTCAATATCGAACTTATGTTTTTCCAATCATTAACTCCCACATTAAATATTTTACTTGTTGTACTTTTAATACTAAATAACTTGCAACAAAAACAAAATACTCTATCTACACTTTTTGAGTATACTAGCCATCTCCTATCATACTTTTCTCTATTAGGCAAAGTTCGAACATAACTTGAAATAGAAAAATGTCTACCATCACTGTTTCTAGGAAAATCTATACTAGTTATTCTAATAGGGCCTCTTTCGACTAAGAAATCTCTTAGGTTATTATCAATGTTTTTCCAATTTGCTGGATCAAATTTATCTATAGAGTTCTCGTTTTCTTCGATTTCAATGTGATCACTATCATTATTTGAATTTTGATCATTGACAGTGATTTCATTTTGATCATTAGGTAAGCTTTTATTTTGTTCTTGTGTATGGACGTTTTCAGCATTAACATGTCCTTCATTTTCATTACGAATATGATTTTCATTTGCTTCTATATAGTTTTCATTTTGAACATTAATAGTTTGAGCATCGATATTTCTAGTATTTTCATTATTTTTAGTAATAAATTTATCTAAAGCTCCCTTTTGAGATTCAACTAGTTTTTCTATTGTTTTTTGTTTCTTTCTTTTTTCACATCCTGATAAGTATTTTCTACTAGACATATTGAATTAAAAATAAGCACAGAGACAGAGTACTAATGAAATTGTAATTAAGCAAAAAAAATCAATCAATAAATAAGTATAAATTTTCCAAACATAGAGATAGAGTACTAATGAAATTATAATTAAGCAACAAAAATCAATCAATAAATAAGCATAATTTTTCCAAGAAACAATAGAACCTAATTAGTCGAAAGCCAACAAACCGACAATCAACACGATGAGCTTATCAACCAATTTAGTTTATTTGCTAATTGAAATACCTGCAAAAAACATAATAAATATTACTCATCAATTTAGTAATTAACTGAGTAAGCAAAGCAACATATGATACAGAAAAACTAAATGTAAATTTGAAATCGACAAAAATAGTTGTATGCTTTTAAATACCTTTGTAGAGAAAATTATCCCAATTAGACAATTCTCAAATCCCAATTGAAGGGCCCAAAACTGATTATAAACTAGAAGGGAAAAAAATTGATATTTCCGTCAATTTCAGTCTGATTTCCAAATCCCAACAGCAAAATAGTAAGAAAGAGAGGAAGAAGATGATAAGAATATTAGAATAATTGTGTTGAAGATCTGAGATTGAGAAGCACATTTATACTGAACTAATAACTTGATATTTTCTTGTGGGTTGTGAAAATTGAATACAGAAGAACGTTGGTGAAGACGTTCCATCTTCCCCAAATTTTTTTTTTTTTGTTTTGTGTGTGAACTGAGTTCATGGAAAAGAGGAAAAGAGAACTGAGTGTGTATGCTCACGGTTGCCGCTTCTATTTTTTTTTTTTAATTATATTGTGAAGAATGGGCTTTAAAAGTTGGGCTCAATTCATAAAAAAAAAACCAACAGTTGGGCCATTAATATATATTAGCAGGCTGGGGGAAGGGGCCCTAGGCAAACACCCGAGTTGCCTATGGGCTGGGCCGGCACTGCCTTGCATGCACGGCATGAGTGCCATCAGTTACCTGGTAAAAGATCCAGAGGATTTTGTGGACAAAGATTATAAGGTTGAAACATATTTGGTTGTGTATGATCATGCTTTGATGCCAATTAATGGCCCTGTTTTGTGGGACAAGACTATTAGGGTCACTATTGCCACCCACATTCATGAAAAAAAGGGAAGGCCAATGAAAAACAAGGAGAAAATGTCCATATGAAAAGGATAAGAAGACAGCCAAATAGAGGAAAAATTCCGAGAAAAGAATGGGAAGGCAACCTATGAGGATGACATGAAGATTGTGTGGATTGTGGAGTATAAAGGCACAACAAGAAGACATGTTTAAAGAGAAAAACATCATATGAGGGAATGAGTGGGTCTCAAATGCCAGAAGCACCATCACAACAAGAAGCTAATGGGTTGCAAGAAGTACTTGTTGTCTTAGAAGTACCAGTACGGTCTGTAAGTGTCTTATTGAATTATATTATCTGTTTTTTTTTTTCATATATGTAACTGATTTTTTGGCATTTTTCAATGTTCAAGGACAAAAAATGGAAAAACATCAAGTGATGAGACAAGTTAGAGGGATTCTCAGTTTACAAGTCAAAGTTCTCAAAAGATATTAAAGGTCAGTTTTACGTTCATTTAATGCATGGTCAGAATTAGGTCTCATGTAGTTCATTAATGCACATGTACAAGAGGGAGGAGAATGTGATAGAGCTAATGATGTCTAAGCAAGTCAAACCTCACGTGCACCTACAGTTCAAAGTCCAGTTCAAAATCTAATGTGAGTTTTGTGTCTTTTTTTATCAAAATTGTAATATTTATGTGCATTGGCTAAATATTGTGTTTTGTGGCTAAATTGAACAGCCTAAAGGGAAACAAAAGCTTGCATTATCAACAGATAAAGGGAAACAAAAGCCTGCATTAACAACAGATAAAGGGAAACTAAAGGTTGCATTAACAATATATCAATCTAATGCAACATTTAGTCCACCATAGGTTGTGCAATCTAATGCAGCATTTAGGCCACAACCTTCAACCTCATGATCACAGTCTTTTTCAGTCATTATGAAGGATAGCAAGAAGTTTGTACATTGACAAACCTACAGGTTGCATGTTCTAAAAGTTCAAAGAAATCTAAGAATGATAATCCAAGGATTACAAAGTAGAAGTATAAGTGTTGTTATGTTTTGATATGGATTGATATTTTGAGAAAGTGGTGTTGTGATTGTTTTGCTTGAAGTTGATCTCTAAATTGTATTTGAGATCTTTATTTCATGTAGAAATGGTACTGATACGTTCCTTGTTTTTGTGCATTTGGGAACTTTTGTTTTATAAAGCTGTATATGTTTGTAGTGGCTATATTTTTTTATATGTTTTCTAAATTGAAAAGTTGTTTTTGGGGCTATATTGTTGAATACACTCTTTGTAATGGATTTATTCAAGTATGTAGTGATATCATGAATCATTCTTCTAGAGAGTTTATCATGACTATCTTTGTGTATTTTTCTGGAAATTTGGGTTCAATACATTGGGGAGTTTTCACTGATTCTGAAATTGCACTTAAAAGTTGCAAAAATATCCTGCTTGTTCAATTTTGTGTTCGGTTTTGGAATCTTTATCATTGCGAAAATTGTTTGGTTGTTATCAATTTGGATTGAATACACTAGAATTATTGCAAAAAATGCACTTAAAAGTTGCAAAAACATACCTATAACTCTGCAAAAAAACCCCTGTAATATTGCGAAATACCGCTTAAAAGTTGTAGAGACACTCCTGTGATGGCAAAATTTTATTTTTGACCCTCTAAAGTGGCTGCATTTCAAAATTAGCCCTTTATTGTGGTACCTCGACAATATACGTCATTTTTTGTGTCATCATCATCAATTTAAGTCCTTATCACCTATTTTTTTTAATTATCGCAAAAAATCATCAATTTATGTCTTTTTTTTTTTTGGTTTCCCAAGGGTTTAATCCCTTTCGAGGCGGGTTGAGCACATTAAGTGGGTACCTCTCCGAACAGGGATTCGAACCTGAGTCCGCTACTTTGTAGTGACTAATCTGATCCACTAAACCAATTACCTTGACCTATCACATGAGTCTGCTATTTTTAAGTGTCACTCGACAAATGATATTTTTTATTAAAATTAAATTTTTCGGTCAGATTAGACATAAATTGGTGATTTTCGGCAAAAAAAATAATTTTCTAGTCAATTAAGACATAAATTGATGATTTCATGCGATAATTAAAATTTTCCGGCAATAAGGACTTAATTGATGATGATGATACAATAAAGGATGTATATTGTCGAGGTACCATAATAAATGGCCAATTTTAAAATGCAGCCACTTTAGAGGGACAAAAAATGAAATTTCGCCCTCCTTAACATTGGAAAAACTCCCCTACCAGAAACACCCCTATAACATTGCAAAAACACACCTTTAACATTGCAAAAATTCCCCCTGGCAAAAAACCCTTAATAATAAGTCTAATTCTTCAACACAAACAACCCATCACCACTTCAAACATTACAAACTATTACAACAGTACACTAAATACATTATAAACTATTACAACAAGACCATTCTTCATTCTACACAAAGAGTTTCCCTGTGATCACCATCCACATTAGACAAAGGAGGCCACCATACATTTTCTTCATTCTATAAATTTCTCCAATGATTTATGCTATCCTCTTCAAATCTTTAATTTGGATCCATCCTAAATACTGGTTTGGTATGCACATGCAAGTGACCCTTGCTTTATACTCTAACTAATTGTATTTATGTTAGACCATGATAAAGTATTTATTGTGCTTAAAAAATATAAACTCTACTCTTGCAAACGCAAGATTTTTATCTGATTTTACACCAAAAATGTAAAACATAATGTGCAATTCAAAGGCTGAGATGCAAAAGAGAAATGCAATACATAGTATGAATATTTTTTCGAACGTTGACGACTTCTTTTGACTTAGAAGTAAACAACTCGAACAACTCATCTCGAAATTCGAGAGATACTATTACATTTTTTTCATTACAACACAAATTGTTCAAGGATCGTATATTCAAATTTTTCAGCACCACGCAACCAAAAAAAATAATAAAAGTTCCGCACCACAATGGAATTTGGTATTTTTTTCTCACTCCATATATTTTGTACATATTGGATCCAAAATACAATTTATATAGTATAATACAAAAAAAAAATATATATATATATGTTGCACGAATACGGAAACGGATACATTGATATGAATGGGTATGATATGAATATGCCGATACGGATTTTTAAAATTTATGAATACGATATGGCTAAAATACGTGTGTGTATATTTAAAAATACATTGTTGGTCCCAAGTGGTCAAAAGAGTCTAGAGGGGAGGGGGGTGAATAGACCTTTTAAAACTTTTCTTATTTTCTCAAAATGTTACTAAGTATGTAATTCACTCAGTTGTTTCTTGTAATAGATTAGTAGATCACTCTGCTATTAGCACTAAGCTGACAGCTTAGTAAGTACTTGGTTGTTCGTAGTTCAGCAAAGTTAAAAACACTTATAAAATCAGAGCTTTGAGTTATGCAGTGGATTAAAAACGGAGTTTTAAATCAAACGTTTTGTCAAACAATATTGTAAATAAAATTTTATTTCCTTTATGAAAATTATTTTCAGTTCTTTAAAACATAACCTAACATATGACTAGTTTGTTCTTATGAAATGCAAATGCAAAAACCAAAGAACACATAATTTATAGTGATTCAAGGGTGGAGTAATCCCTTTAATCCACTCTTCTTCTTTAACACATTGGAAGACACTTGTATTAATCACCTAGACTAATATAACACTTGGTTTTTACAACTTATAAGCCCAAGAGGAACTTTTACACTCAGTAAAATACAAGTAATGAATCACTCAGAAAGATCCCTCTCAAAGCACTCAACTTTTATAGTTTAATTCACTCATAAATAAACTGACACTCTGTTTAAATCACTTAGAAACAAACAGGTAATTACAACCTTGTTGTAACTAAAAACTCCAAGTTTTTCTTCAATGCAGTAAGCTTATCACATAGAATAGATTAGTGGTTTGATCTCAGATTGTGCTTGATTTGAATTTGTAAAAATTGTTTCTTCACTTCAAATTTGAGACTATTTATAAAGGTGGGTGGAATTATGTCCGTTGAAAGATCCCACAATTCCAGAAATGCCCTTATCACTTTCGACCAACTTCAAACAGCTATAAATGCAAACATGTGGCTCTGCAATGTTTCAGACTATGTTCACGTACGGATCTATCAGATGCATTTAATGCACTCTATTGTTCGAGGTTTTGCCGTTAGTTGACACAAATGACTTAGCTGTTAAATCATTCATCTGATTAAGTTACTTGGCTGATCAAACTTCTTGGATGTTTGATACTCAACTATTTGGCTTAGTTGTTGTACTAAGCTCTTCTAGTGAAGTCTTCACTTGGATGTCTTCACCTAAAGTTAGCTGGTAGATTACTTCATAAATTAATCAGGCAAACCACGTTGATTAATTCTTCAAACCTTGAGTGTGATGTTTGGCTTCTCAATACCCATCTGTTTGAATATATAAACATTAAGCTTGCATTACTTAGTTGTTTATCATAATTGATTGGAGACTTTAACTCGTCTCTTTTGTTATCATCAAAACTTTCTAACTCAATTGATAGATTCACTTAGTTATTGCTTTGAGTTAATAAATTATTCCAACATATATTATAATAAAAAATTATTGTTTTTAAAATGTATAATAAAAGTTATGTAATAGGAGTATTTATTTAGTTCACTTTTTATTTCATTTTAAAATGAAAAATGTTATATCTCTCTCATATAAGTGTTCAAGTAAAACCGTAGTATTAATACCATAGTTAAAGTCTTTGACCCTTTGAAAAATTTCAAGTGTTTCATGTAACTCACTTTGTTAATATATATAATCTAGATTTTTTATGAAGAAATATATGTTATTAAGTATCCTGGGTATTTCCGTGTATCTTTTTTATTTTTTATTTTCTTATTATTGAAAATGCCACGGTGATGTATCTGACATGTATCGGGTGAGTATATGAACATTCGAGTATCCGATACGTATACGATAATATACGGTATATAATTTCGATGTAACCACTACAAGAAAATTGAGTTTAAGTGACAAAAAAATAAGTGATAATGTGGAATATGTCAATCTTTGTATGCATTTAGTTATAAAAATATTAATTTTGTCATAATAATAATGGTGACAAGTGCGATAGTGACAAAATATATTTTTAAGTTGTCACTAATAGCTATTAATGACAAATATATGGTGACTTAAGTTGTCACTACTGACAATTAACGAAACCATTTTAGTGACAACCTAGTGACAATAAATATTGTCACTATGGTTTAGTGATAATTTTTTGTTGTCACTAATTTGGGATATCGTTAAATGTCAATAGTGACAACTTTTTTACAATTCTTGTCACTAGTATGTTTATGAAAACCATTTTAGTGACAATATTTGAGTTCTTGTCACTTAATATATATAAGAAGTGACAACTTTAACATTGTCACATAAAATTTTATCACTAAAATTTAATATTTTTGTAGTGGACATAAATGGAGATGGATCTGGTTCAACCCTTATTCAACCCCATTGACATCCCTAATCATAGGGAGACCTAGGTAAATTATTGTAATCTCCAATTTCATGAATTTATATTTTTTTTTCTACTTATATAGCTAAGATTGTAAGACGTTCAAATAATCATGTTAATTCATTGAAATGCACAAACCCAAGTCTTAATACAATAAAGAACATAAAAAAGAGAATAACAACTTACCTCTCATCGTTATTCTGAAATGACAAATTACACCTTTGTGATAAATAAAAGGGCAAATACCCATGATTTTTGTAAAAGAAGAACATTGTTTTTCTATTGGTTTTCACATTTTTTCAGGTGGTACAGTGTCCATTAATATCACAGGGGGTTAAATACATACTAGACAATATCACAAGGGGATAAATGCACATTACGCATGCATACCACATGGGGAAATTTGAAAGGAATATTTTTTCATTGTATGGTTAAATTGATAATTTTTCACATTAAAATGAAGTCACAACCACATTATAAAGTGTATGTAATACCTCAACAAGGAATGAAATAAAAATACTCATTATTTTATATTGTCGATTAGACATGTCCTAGGGATAAGTTGCCAAAAATTCAATATCAATTGTCCATGACTTGTGAGTGAAAACTATCGTGAAGAATGTAGTTTGATTTACAATCTAATTGGCTTATGAATTCAGGAAAATCAAACATTGAGATTGCATGTTAGCACCATGTACATCAGAGTAAATTAAGTACAGGTTGTCGATTAGTATGATTAATAATTAATATTTTCAGTTATTAAGCAGGAAATAGTCAATTATAGGTCGGCCAAGAAATTTCCAATTGATTATCTAAATATATAGTTGTTGGGTCGTTGGGATATGACCGTCTTACTCTTATATATTAAGTCTGAGTATGGATTATCTAAATATAAGAAAATCAAGCAGCTAGTATCTCTAGAATCTAGATTCTTTTTTTTAACAGAATCAGCATATATTCTATTTGACAAACAAATTAATTTTCAACTGGAGCTTGAGAATTCATGCACGCTGTTGAGTGACTATGACATATGACTTTTCATGTTAGTTTACTGCATGATTAAGAATGACCGACGCGTCCGTGACTTTGACTTTTCATGTTAGTTTACTGCATCAAGGTTTTATTAATTATTATAAAGTCAGTTATATATGAGAAGATTCTATACGTACAAATACAATATAAGCCTGTCAAAAAGTTTACAAGTTAATTACTGTGCGTCAAGAAGGAAATTTGTGTATGATCAAATGAAACCGGAGTTTATAACATTCCATTTATTTATGTTAAATTCTAATTTCAGCAAAGCCAGATTTTATAAAATCAGTGTATTTCATTTGATATTTAATACTATCAATAATTAAAGTATAAGGAAATTTGACTAATTTATAATTAATTTCTTCCATAATATATCGGATTCTCCTTTAATATTGCAACAACCTGATCAAGATTCCAATATCTAGGGCTCCATTTCGCTCGGGTTTAGTTTGGTTTTAATTTCCGAAAAGTTGTTTGGATGGTTTTAATTAAACCAGGGAAAAACACTTTTCATACAAACATTTATCAACTCGACACTTTTCATATCAAGCTTTTTCAAAAAATATATTTCATACCATAATTTCATGACTTTGGACACGTTTGCATTTTCCATTAAAAATTGGACGGAATAACGCGCGTGTGCAACTGTTACACAAGTTATTATTTAAGATATATGGGGTGAAAATTGGAATAGAAACTTCGAAACCAGTTACACAAGTTGCCCGTACTATTTCCACACAAGAGACTTTCTCCAGCCAATTAAATTGGGCGGTAAATGAGTTGTACAAAATAGCATATATTGACATTTTCCATTATTAAACTTGAGAAAAACCTCCTAACCATTCCAAAAGATGCCCCTGTCGTAATTAATTACCCGGAAGTTTCGGAATATATAAGTCTCTGTCAACTGTATTAATGAATTTTGTACTTAACTGGTATGTATTTTCAACCAGAAGTTAGGAGTTATACAAGGTCAAATGATCAGAACCTTTCGTGTGAAGTAACTAAAATGAACAAGCAAAATATTCTTCGCCATTGAAACATTCAACATGATTTTCTATCTATCTATCTACCTATATATATATTAAACAAATGCAATGACAATTTATTGACTCTACAAATCTAAACAATATGCGTCGACCCTCTTGTTTTATTATAATCCAGGTTGTTTTTTCTTTCATTTTTCTCAATCTTAATTGTTTTTCTGCAAGTACTGTTGATTTTCAGAATGGAACCACGGAGACAACGAAATCTTTGGTCCAAATTGGTGTAGTTCTTGACTTGAACTCACCAATGGGTTTAATGGCGGATTCATGTATGAACATGTCGCTTTCAGATTTTTATTCTGCAAATCCTAACTATACAACACGATTACAGCTTCACACCAGGAACGCTAAAAGTGTGTTTGATTCTAGTTCTGCAGGTACCTCATCTTCTTCTTCTTCTTCTTCTTCTTCTCTTCTTGTGTAATTCGTAATGAACTCGGAAAAAAACCTATATTGCCTGCTCCAGTGATTAGTAAAGGGGTAGACGAGTCGAGTAATGTAGAATAATACAGTGTTTAAATTCGATTTTAATTTTGCATTGAGTAGTAAAGCTTGATTTGAGTATTGAATAGCTTTGATATTTGTATACGTACATTATCAAGTTTTGGGTTATTACTCGAGTTCCTACTTTAAAATTGAGCTATTGCTAATTTACATCCACTGTATGTATAAACTTCAACATACCTCCCTGTGAAATGGAAAAATAGCATTTTACCCCTATAATTTTATAAAAGTTTAACATCGCCTTCCCAACATAAATGTACACTTTACCCCTGTGTTACTATAAATGTAATAATTCCCCCCTCCCCCACCCACCCAACCTCAATGGTACTTTTGTCTTTTTATGCAATATTATTTCATGTCCACTCTTAATTTCAGAGAGAGTGTTATACTCTAAGTTAAAATGAGGTAAATTGCTCCTTTGAAATTTTCGCAGGGGGTAAAATATTTTTTTTTAAATCACAGGGGAGTAAATTAAATATTATGCATTTTATAAAGGATATAAATTGACGTCAACCACTTTAAAATTCGTCAAATGAAAAATAATGTTCAAGTTTGTTAACAAATTTTATCGAGAAAATCTTAAATTAAGTATGGTGTAGTTCGATTTGATTTTCAGTATTGGCTGGCATTTTTTTATGAGGCTTTGAAATTTCAAGGGTCTGTGACTTATAAACTATTTTAGATAATTTAAAAGTTAAAGATCACTTAGGTTATGCTCGAGCCTTGCACAACTGATCGATAGTACGTAATCAGACAAGTTGGTTATATACTTCTATGGTAGGGTAATTTTTTAGTGTGATCATCCTAAATAGTAGTGGTGACACTTTATTTGCGACGCTAAATGTGGCAATATGGTCATGTCCCATGAGCTGGTCCGGAGTAACTAAAACTCCTTCCATGGTTTACCTTTTGGCTCCATGATGCAAGCTTGGTGTTCAATGAAATGCCCCAATCAAACTCAACTTGCTATTACTAATTACTATAGATGGTCCTCCTAATCTTTCATATAACTGCAAATAACACTTCAAATTTATGGTTTTGAAACATGCAGTTCTTGACTTACTGAAGAATGAAGAAGTGGATGGGATTCTTGGGCCACAGAAAACAACAGAAGAAACATTTGTCGCAGAAGTTGGTGTTAAAGCTCATGTCCCAATCATTTCCTTCACCGCAAGAAGCTCGACTCTTTCATATACCGATAATCATTACTTTGTTAGAGCAACATTAGATGATGCAGTCCAAGCCCAAGCTCTTGCATCCATTTGCCAAGGATTTGGATGGCCTGAGGTTGCTGTTTTATACGAAGAAACAGAGTATGGAAGCCAATTCCTTTCTCATATAAATAAGGCATTCCAAGAAGTCGAGGTAGGAATTGCGTATATGACTTCCATTCCCACATCGATTGAGGATAGTAATCTCTTGAATGAATTGAAAACATTGAGTACAAAGCAAACAAGTGTATTCTTAGTTCACATGAATCCTTCACTTGGTTATCGTTTCTTCACTCTTGCAAAAAGGGAAGGACTCATGAGTGAAGGGTATGCATGGATCATCTCTGATAGTTTATCGAATTTCATGAGTTCCATTGATTCCATCACGCGTGATTCAATGGAGGGAGTTTTGGGTATAAGGCCTTATATACACAGATCAAACGAGCTTGAAAATTTCCAAAAAAGATGGAAAAGAAATACGGTTCTAGATATGGAGCTAAACGTTTATGGCTTATGGGCGTATGATGCGATAACCGCATTAGCCATTGCAGTGGAAAAGATTAAACCTTTGAATTCTTCTTCATCCAATGTGGGAACAAGAAAAAATACAAATTTGAGAATCTCAACACTTGGTCCTAGACTTTTAACTGAATTGTCAAGAATTCAATTTAAAGGCTTAGCCGGAGATTTTCAACTGATAGACGGGAAATTGAAGCTATCGGCATTCGAGATATTCTATGTATTTGGATCTGGAGAGAAAACTATAGGATATTGGACACCTAATAAAGGGATAATCAGAGATTTAAATTCAGTTGGCGAAAGAACTTACTCAACATCAACAAAAGAACTCAAGATCATGTGGCCTGGAGATTCTATTACACGACCAAAGGGTTGGGCTATCCCTACAACCGGGAACCTCAGAGTCGGGATTCCTTGGAAACATGGATTCACCGAGTTTGTTGAAGTAAAAATCGATCCTAGAACATCTCAAACAAACGCATCTGGATTTGCAATAGATATTTTCTTGGCTACCTTGAAAGTGCTTCCATTTCCCATAAATTATAAATTTATTCATTATAACGATACTGAAAACATTGATTGGAGTTATGATGACATGCTACATAAGATACCTCAGGTAATTTAATCATCTTCAACTGGATTCAATTCAATTTCCTTTGTTCGAATTAAGATTTCTGTTTCTCAATTAGCTTGTATTTTCTCTGTCGAACTAGGACTTTGATATGGTCGTGGGGGATACAACGATTTGGTCTCCAAGAGCAGAGTATGTTGATTTTTCCCAACCCTATTCTGAATCAGGAGTCGTTCTTGTGGTTAAAAATAAGAAGCCATTTGATATGTGGATCTTTGTTAAGCCATTGAGATGGGATCTTTGGTTAGCAATAGTTGTCGCCTGCATTTTGATGGGAATAGTTCTTCGTGTATTGGAACGCCGTGTAACAAGAAACCATGAAGATCCAATAAGGGCAAACAAGGAGAAACCTGGAATGATTTATTTGTCTCCAGTAACAGTTCTTGCTTTCCCTGAAAGTAATATTTCTAAACTTTCATTGAGCTAAATGCAAAAACACCCCTTGTGCTTTGCCTAAATATAAAAAAAACCCGTGTTATTTTTATTAGCAAAAAAACCACGTGTTCTTTTTTCACTAGCAAAAAAAAACCCATTTGAAATTCCTTTATAAATCAAAGTAAGTTTTTGTGAAATTTTTAAATGAAAAGGGGGGTTATTGCCAATTTTCAAAGTTAATAGGGGGATTATTGATAATATTTTAGGTCAAGAGTGTTGTTTTTGCATCCTTTGGTGGGGTTATAATTGTCATTTCGGCTTGGGAGGGGTTTTTTTCTAATAAAAATAAGACGGGTTTTTTATAGTTAGACTAAGCACAAGGGGTGTTTTTGTATTTCACTCAACTTTCTTTCTATAAATATAAATACATTTTTCTGAAATGTGTTTTTTTTTTTGGTAACATTGTGGTGCATCTTTTACAGGAACCGTGGTCTCAAATAATTGGTCTTTTTTGGTGCTGGTTTTTTGGTTTTTTATGGCATTCATAATAATGCAGAGCTACACTGCAAACTTATCAGCAATTTTGACAGTAGATCAATTGAAGTTTGCGTTTTCAGACAATTACTATGTGGGATTTCAAGAGGGTTCTTTTATGAAAGATTTTTTGACAAATCAACTACATATTAGTGAATCAATGCTAAGAAATTACTCGTCAGCCAAAGAATACCATGAAGCTATGTCTAAAGGTAGCAACAATGGAGGCATTGATGCCATTTTTGATGAGATTCCTTATATGAAGCTTTTCATGAAAACATATGATTCTCAATACAAAATGGTTGGTCCATCATACAAGACTGGTGGCTTTGGCTTTGTAAGTTCTTCAGTTTTTCAAGTTGTGCATTTTATTAGTAGAATATAGAGTTAATTGCAATTTTCCCCCTGAGATATGCATAATGTTCAGTATTCCCCTTGTGATTTGAAAAAGAGCACTTTACCCCACCCCCCATAATCTTATAAAAGTTTCATACTACCTCTATGGTATTTTTAAACTCCAAAAAAATATAAATTGACAAAACTACCCCTCTTATATGTGGTACTTCCCCCCCCCCCCCCCCCCTCCTATGTTACAATAAAACTCTTTTCATGCCCACTCTCAATTTCGGCGAGTGAGTTACATTCTCCGATTGAAGGAGGTAAATTGCTCCTTTAAAAATTTCACAGGGGGTAAAGTGCTTTTTTTTAATTTGTTTAAATCACCAGGGATAAATTGAACATTATGCATATCACGGGGGCTAAATAGGCATTAGTTTGTAGAATAAATTGTAGAGAACCAGTTAAGTTATAATGCATGATATGGTGTCAATTTATTCAGGCATTTCCTCTTGGATCTCCTTTAGTTGCACATTTCTCAAAGGCAATATTGGATGTAACTCAAAGTCCAAACATGACTGCCATTGAACAACAAAACTTTGGACCTGGATACTCTTCACAAGATCCACTTTCATCTACAATCTCACAAGGAGCCTCTAGTCTTACTTTGTTCGATTTTGCAGGCTTGTTCCTTATTATAGGATCAGTTACTATATTTTCTCTATTTTGTTCAGAAACACCAATTGGACGAAAATTAACTAAAACGGTAAAACATGTTATCCAAATTTGCGTGAATTTTAAGACCTCAGAAGTTAATCCCGCGGATGCTAGTGTTGGTAATGATACGAGTGCTTCTCTTCCGGAAGAAGGGTTCGATGATGATGTTATAGGAGAGGCCTCGGAACATAGTGAGATTGAAATTCAAGAAATAAGGTTAAGTGATGAAACATCGTCTACTCCTCAAGATTTAGGAGATAGAATTGGAAGTAACACGGAGAGGAATTCGTAGGAAACAACAGGGTTCGGGTTTAGGCATGGCATTGTCATTGATTCAACCATACATAAGACGTATTTGTGTAGCAAAATTTGTCTGTATATTATGTAGATTAAGAGATGTAGTAGAATGAAAATGTTCTCATCTTGAATATGTAAAATAGTAAATGATCTATTATGGGGCATTAGAATTGTGTATATAAATAATTAGTTTTTCATTCACATTCAGTGTAATGTTCCAAATTTTGTGTAACATGCTGCCTGAAAACACTGAACAACTAATATCAAAATCTGAAAGAACATCAGGTTGAAGCATTTCATTAGGTTAGTTATAGTTATGAACTTATGGTTTGTGTTCTTGGAACTTTAATAGGTCGCTTTCCTTTCTTGCATTTCTTCTAATTCTTCTTATATTTATAAATTTATTAAATCTGTCTTCTTAGAACCAAATAAATAATCATAAAAATTTGATCACAATTATGACACAAAAATGTTTTAGGCATGCAACGCATTAATATCATTCTATAAAACAAAGCAAGTGGATAATCAAAATACTAATGAAAATAGTAAGGGTGTGAATTGAATAGGAAAACTTGCATATTTTCTTTTTCCTCCACTTCAGTTAATTATTGCAGAAAGGATTAACGAAAAAAGAACAAGAAAATACAGAATAATACT
Organism: Penstemon davidsonii; assembly: GCA_034814905.1. Taxonomy (NCBI): domain Eukaryota; kingdom Viridiplantae; phylum Streptophyta; class Magnoliopsida; order Lamiales; family Plantaginaceae; genus Penstemon; species Penstemon davidsonii. Next base: position 27,911,058 of record JAYDYQ010002533.1, on the reverse strand, counting down.
CAAAATGGTACTAAATCATGATTGTTATATACTTCTTCTCTTTGATTGCTATAAATATGGAACAAACTAGACTTTATAATTGAAAGCAGATGTTCAGAAACTACACTAAATTAATTTCTATCATCTTCTGACTATTACATTTCATCACAAATTTCACTGGTACCAAAAGTACATAATCTTTTGGAGTCAACTAAAAACCTTCCCCTAAACAAAGGGAATAGATACATACAAGACTGAAAAGGGTTGTATACTATACAACAACTTAATACCGGAGCATAAATAATTAAAAGAAACTTATACAAAACATAAAGACGAAGTCGAAATTAATTATTCACCTCTGACCATGATGGAGAGATGTGGTACCTTCTTAATTTCCAAAAATGTCGAGAAGTCTTTGTTCATCGGTTGTTTCCATGGTTCGCCATCCATTTGCATATACGCCTTTTTCCATTCTCCTCCTCTAAGCTCAAATCGAATAGCTGAAGCCTGGATGGTTACATTCCATTTTATCAAATATCAGAAGCAAATTCTTACATTTTCAGTTAAGGATAGATAGATCATCATGAATCAGTACCTGTGCTATGTGTTTAGCAGATATAAGTTCAGCCATGACCATTGAAGCATGCCATCCTTGTTTTAAACCAAATATTTCGAGCAAACCGTCATCGGCATGGGCCTCGACAAATCCTCTCTGCGTAATTAATGGTCAAAAGAGACGTTCATCAGCTTATCAGACATACCAATTCTTTTCGATAATCTATTGAAGTGATATTAATTAAGATGAACAGTCTCCATATATACCTTTTCTAGATAATTTGGCTTCAAATTACCCCATGGATTTCTTCCACTGCCATAGCTAGGAAGATTGAGAAGAACGATCGATCTCACACTGGAAGATTCATAAAATTCAGCTTAATTAAAGCAGATGTTCAGAAACTAAGGGAATTTTTACAACAACTTATGAATAAGTTGAAGAAGAAGCATCTCTGAAGGTGTGCTTATTTAAGCTTATTTAAAATAAGCATAAGCTAAAGCACCTCTTGCAAACACTCCAAAATAGCTTCTGAGCAAAAATAAACTCAGAAGCTGTTTTCAAAAGTTGTTGCAAACGAAAAACATACATAGTCGTACACAGGGTGGTAATATTAGGAAATTACTGGCAATAATCAGATCATGATCATTCAACTTAATTTGTATAAATTCACATGCAATAAATAATCGAGCGACCGATATCAACCTTGATGGGACAAGGATTTGCTCCCACTTCGAACAATTGACCTTCTTAACATATATCCTCAAAATGTTCTTCAAAGATCTGCATTACAAACAAATGAAATGAAGTCATTGTTAAAAATGTTGACTCTGACTCAAAAAAGTGAAAGATCTTGACCATACAGTTTATCTCAAATGTTAGATGAAGATCGAACCTTAAACCAGGATCACTGATGCATGGCGTGAAGAACCATCCTTGCTTGCAACTGTATCCAGAATAGATCATCTGCATTAAGAAAAGGACATAATATAAGTACCCCCAGTCCCAATTTAGATGAAAAATGGAGAGGTTTAGAGTGCAAAGAACAATTAGAACCTTGTTTGTGATAGGACCCTGAGCAAGGTAAGGTTTTTTGTTGCGTAAATTGTGGAAACCATAAGCCACTTGGGCGTCCATCCCTACATCGACATAATATAAGTATAGTCAAGCTGAACAGTATAAACATATGCAAAAAGAAAATGAAATTGCAATTGCAAGTGCATGCACACCTATGCTAAAATAGTTATAAAAGACGCCCTGATAGCAGTTAACCTTCTCCGGCATATCCCCATCAACTTCCAGATCCTGAGAAATCAGTAAGTTTAAATACACATAAACATGAGGAAAAGAAACACAATAAACGTTAAATAAACACTAACGCATTTATCACTATAGGTACCTACAAAATACATATAATTTCCGTCTATGAAGGCGATGAAATAGGTCACGCGCTTATAGACATTAAATAAGTGTAATTTCAGTTAGAAAATCAGTAATTGATTTAAATCCCGGTCTAATTGGGATTCAAATGAGAACTTCTGCTCAAAGAAAGTGGCTGACCTCAGCTTTATTATTTTTCCGAAAAACTAGAGCATTTAAAAGCATATATATTACAGAGTTACTAGAGCTTATAAGATTTACTATTTGAACTACGCTAATGGAAAACAACTCATTCATAATTAACTTTTATATTATGCATCAACAACCAAAACTTGCAATACAAAGTGAAAAACAACTAAATCATAATAAACTAACAGAAAAATTACGAATCAGCACAAAACATAGTTTAAATGGATGTGATATATTATAGAACACCACCAGCCAAACATAATAAACAAAATAAAATACTAATGAAACGCAAACCTGATCAAGAGGCGTTTCTTGAGTTTCCTTGAGAGAATGAGGTGTCTCCAACTCCTTCCCAGCTGGCATCGACATTAAAACATGCCAACTGCACAGTTAAGTTACATTTCATTACATTGACAAGAAGAAGAAACAAAAAAAAGATACATAATTAAATTATATATCTACCTATCCAGATGAGAGATAGGACCACTTGTTACTTTGTCAAGAGTTCTTTTAATGCCTGATTTCCAATTAAAAGGGAATGAACCACCCTGCAATTAAACAACATATATATATATATATATATAGAAGATTTTTTGACCACTCAAATCAAACTATATTCTGAAAAAAGAGTACTGAAGTTGAGACAGATCAGATAAGATCAAAACTAACCCAATCAAAACTCCTGGAAAGATCATTTCCTGTACCAAGTGGGACGATTCCGGTTGGTGGAACTGGAAGCCTGCCCTGTTTGTTGAGTTCTCCAAGACATCCTAGAACCCACCCAACTGTACCATCACCACCCGCCACCTGTCAAAGACAACCTTAAAATCATGAGATTGATTTAGAGTGAAACACAAAAAACACCCCTTGTGCTTTGTCTAACTATAAAAAATAAAAAAATAAAAAACGTTATTTTTATTAGCAAAAAAACACCTCACAAGCCGAAATGACAATTATCCCCCCACCAAAGGATGCAAAAACACCCCTGTTAACTTTGAAAATTGGCATTAATCCCCCTGTTAACTTAAAAAATTGACATAAACCTCCCTATGATTTATGAAGGAATTTCAAATGGGTTTTATTGCTAATAGAAAAAAAACACAGGGTTTTTTTTATTGTCAGGCAAAGCACAAGGGGTGTTTTTGCATTTAGCTCAATTGATTTAATATTTATATAGTAGTAAAGTGAACATCTATAAGACTAGTGATTAGATACCACAATCCTAAGTCTTTCACGAGTCTCTTTGGCTAATTTGTCACCGAGACTAGCAAGCTTCTCCAGGCATCCCAATCCATATTGAACAAATTCATGAGGCTTCACAGCTGAAAGATCAAAAACCTGGTAACAATTAAGAAAAAGACAATTTACACTGTGATACAAATATATATAGAGGAGTAAAATGCGAAAATACCCCCTGTGATTGACCGAATTGGCAATAAAACCCATGTGTTATTTTTATTAGCAAAAAACACTTTGTGTTAACAAGTTAAAGCCATTTACCCCTGCCTAGTAGAAGTGTGTCTCACTCGCACTCTTGAGTATTCTTCATGATTTGCACGGAAAGTGACAATTATACCCCATATGTTATTTTTCTTTGAAATGAAATGCGAAAACACGCTTAGAAAGAATAGGCAATAATCGCCCGTAAACTTAAAAAATCGGCAACAACCACCTGTTCTCTTAAAACTATGCAATGAACCCCTTGTTATTTTTCGTCTATTTGTATGCGATCAACGTTTAATTTTCAGATGGATGCAGTAAGCTAATACTTTACACAGGAGAGTTTTTGCTAATAATTATAATACAAGCAGCTTTCTTTGTCAATTAAATTAAGTAAAGGAATATTTTTGCATTTTACTCAAGTTAGAGTTGTGAACTACTCGTTTATATTTAATTTTACAGCTTTATTAGATAAAATAACTTCACTCAAAATAGAAAATACTCCACAAATTAAACATATTTCCCTGGTTTCTCATATATATGAAAATGCACCATGCAATTAATATAAGAAGTAAAAAAAAAAAAAAAAAAACCACATAATTAAATAACCCTCCAATGCGGCATATAAGATCAAACACCCGGTCAACAATTAGCTAGCACGCGCATTAACTCATACCAAACTAATTACTATAATAAAACAAAAACGGGTACGTACATACGTGCGTATGTACTATTACCTGTTCTTCACCCATGAGTTCCTGAAGTCGGGCCATGAGTTCGGGCCCGTGTCTCCCCCCGCTCTTAGAATTTATAAACACCACGAGCGGCATTTCTGCCGGCTCGGCCGGCTCTTTTCCCTCCGCATGAGCCGACTCGTGGAGCTGAACGACGGCAGGGGCAGAAACGTCTTTTGCTAGGATCGCTTCCCTCACGGCGAGCCTGAGGTACTCAGGGAAAGTGATCTTCTTCCGTAGCTCATCCTTATGGATTCGCACGCCGGCTAAGGTGCAGCCGCGTATGGAGTCGATCAAGGACGACCGAGCCGAGCCTCGGCTCTGGGCGCTCGGCGGGTCCATTTGGATGAATTGCTTCCGGGGGAAGGGAAAGTGGGTTCCGGTGGTTGGGGTGTGGGAAGACCGGCGGATGAAATGGAATGGTTTTATAGTTTCGAAAAGAATGTGGGGAGTTTTTTATACTCCTATGAAATAGGGGTTGGGAACGGTTTAACCTGTCGGCTGGGGTTTTACTCTCTTTTTATTATATTTTGGAAATTCTGCTCTTAACAAAATTAATTATAAAGCCTATTGCCAAATAGTAACTTATTTAATGTATTTATTTATTTTAAAAGTATTTATATAATATCACACAATATTTAAGAGGTTTAAAACATGAACATAGAAAATTAATTCAAACTTAATAAGTTACTATAAATTTAAAGATTTTTATTCCGTAATATTGAAACTGGAGCAAATATGTATTTTATAATCTATTTAAAAAAAATCTATTACAAATAAAATTGCAACAGTATTGTGCTGTGGATAATTTTTACTATATATATTAGATATGTTTACTACTATTCAAAGTAGTAGGGCCTGTTTGTTTGGCGTTTCCCAGAATTTTTTCGTGTTTGGGAAATGCCAAACAAACATGTTTTCTATTTTTCGAAATAAATTTTTCATCCATTAATTTTCTCAAACTACTCTCTCAAAAGCCAAACAAACAACAATTTTTTTATCTTTAAACAAAACCTATACAAATTCTAATTTGATTTGACATAAAGTAACCTATCTCTTACACAATTTATCTCACATAACAAACATGATTTGACATAAAGTCTTACACATCTTACACCTACAACCCAACTCTTCCAAAAAAATCTACACCTATATTATTTCTCAAACCACTCTCTCAAAACTCAAACAAACAACATTACGCAAATCAAGATTATTTCACAAACCTTCACTACTCTCCCAAATTACTTTCCGAAACGCCAAACAAACAGGCCCGTAGTCTTTTTGTTTTTTATGGGGAAAAATGAAGAGAGAACGCGTTTTTGAAAAATATGAATGGTAAAGACAAAGACTCGTTAAAATAATATCTTAAATTCTAGATGAAACTTCGAACAAATCTATCTCGACTTTTCAAAATCTGTTTTTGATGGAATTTCATATATCCTTTTGAGACAAAAAATTTGTGATCCCTATCCTTTTAAGAAAAAAAAATGTGAAATATGTTCACGGAATTACGTGTTATATAGTTAAATACTTAATGTCTCATTAATTACGTAAGATTTTCATATATGAGAATCTTATTCATATTTATATAAAAAAAAAAATCTTATTCATTCTTGTTAATTTACTACATATATATATAGCATAAATTATAGCATTTAATACCTTTTTAATTATTTTTATAATATACATTAATTTGTGAGATTTATACATGATCGATTTGGAGATAATGAGTTATATATCTATATTTTTTTTTTAATAATCTGAAGATACGTACAGGAATTATGACCATTTATTGATGCAAAGGTGAGTCAACCTTGAAGAAGTTTCTTCCGCATTCTAAATCCTGATTTACATTTAATTTGGCCATAAATTCAATAATGAAATAAATATAAAATTATTGGAATCAAATAATTGACCTTTCCTAAACTTTGAGCTATTTGACCTTTGTAATTTTTTTTTTTTTTAGGTTTTCCAAGGGTTTAATCCCTTTCGAGGCGGGTTGGGCACAATAAGTGGGTATCTCTCCCAACAGGGATTCGAACCTGAGTCCGCTACTTTGTAGTGACTAGTCCCTTCCACTATACCAATCATCTGTTGGTGTAAATTTTGTTAAGAACATGTATTGTGGATGCTAATAGTTCAAACTTCGGGGAAGTGAATTTAATTTCACTTTAAATTTATTCAACATAAAACAAATATGTATCTGTTATGGTAATTTCACTAATTTACTTTCAACCAAGTCATATTAAATTATCTAGATTTAGGCTATAAATTTTGTGCATAAACTGGCTCATACATCTCAATTAGAAAATAGTAAAATATGTTAACATTTGTTGTTTCTAGATTATTGATTGAACATTCTTTAATAAAATAGTAAAATAAAAGAAGCAGGAAATAACAACTAGCTATAGGTGTTGGCCAGTTATCTTAGGGCATGATTATATATAGAATATTAAATTTGAGTCACAATTTCTCATGTTTACAAGTAAGATTCATTAGTTCACTATGCCACTTAATTAAATATATTAATCAGATTAATCTTCCACTTACGCTACTCAAATTAAAATCACTTCCTTAATTAACATATTTGGTTTATTACTTTATTATAATGAGTTTGTCCCACCTGACCTGGCCGAGTGCTTGTAGAATTTAATTTTGTGTATGGTTTATGGGTTTAAGATATTATATATATATAGTCTCATCAAAGACAAATGTTGTAATTCTGAGCTATGATATAGAAATATATATTAATATCGATCTATCCAAAGCCAGATCATCAATAAAATAATAAGATAAATAAAGTTGTGCAACTTTTTCAAATATATATTGAGGGAACAACAAATGCTGTAAATAATTAATCTTATCTGCCAGGCTTTAATCATATGTAGTTTTAATTGGAACATAATCATTTGGCTTGCAAGAAAAGCCTTTCTGCAATAGTAATTACTCATTTACAAACTTTTAAGTTTAATTTCACTGGACAACATTATTTTTCTTTTTATTGTTTGTTCAGATTTCTGCAGGCTCTTGACTTTTCTGTGTACATAGTGGATAAATTATTGACCTAGTCAATTGTAGGGTTATATTGGAAATATCATCATGTTTGTACTTTCTTCTTGTACACGTAGTAAAATGTAATAAGTGGGGATGAAAGAAGGTACAAGTCACAAGCACGTATAATTAATGTACAACAAGAAAGTGTTTGGACAGACAAATCATTTATTAAGGTAGTTTGGACAGAGGGAGTTCAATTAATAGAATGCACTGTGCAGTACGTACGGTTGGGTGGAAGTGTTCATATTCTCTGTGCAGGTGAGCTTATTTATTGCGGCGCCAAGCCAAAAGGGATCGGAAGCTCCATCTTTTCTATTTCTTTTTGTTAAAAACAAATTAATGTAGACTTAGTTCTCCAAATTTTGGCTCTAAGACAAATAAATAAATAAAAATAAACAACTAAATAGAGTAAATTTCGTTCTCGTAGTATGTTTTGGTCAGTTTAATTCCGTGAACTTTTAAAAAAAATTGGAAATTTTCGAGAAACATTTAAAAAAAATGTAGATTAAAGAAATTTGTTGAAGTAGAAACTACTCTATATTTTATTTTCGTTTGACTCAGAAAAATGAGCTTTTCGATATTTTCAGTGAACACGTGAAATTTTGATGATATGAGGGTTTAGGTTTGGAAATTTTGGCAATTAAATAGGGCACTCATTAGGGGGTTTAGCTTTGGAAATTTTGGCAACTAATGAGGGCACTCGTTAGGCCATCTCCAATGGAGATGGCCGGGCTAGGGGCGGGGTGGGGCTGCGGGAAGGGAGGCGTCTCCAGTGGGGGCTGGGCTCGGGGCGGGGCGGAACGGGCTGGGCGGAGCCCTGCGCCCAGCCCCGGGGTCGCGTGGGCGACCTGGAGAAGAAACACGCGCCCCTCTTTAAGTCAGGTGCCGCCAAGTGGCGGCACCTGACTGGTTCGTTTTTTTTTTCTTTTAATTGTTTAATTATTTTTTGTTTTATATATATATAATTTGTTATTTAAAGTAATTTTTAATAAAATTAAAATTCCCCCCTAATTAAATTAAATTTGTAGAATTGAATTATTTAATAAAATGTGTTATGATATTTTTTTGTATATATTTAATAAATATACGTAGTCACCAATTTTTAATTTGATTATTTAATATAATTTAAATTTGTTAGTATAGATAATTTTTTTTGCATTTAATAAGTTCTAAATAATAAAAATTGGGCTTGTCCGAAAGCTAGAGAATTGGACTGCATTCGTGTCCGCAGGTCGCGGGCTCGCACAAGTCTTGAAGAGACGAAGTGAATTTGGATCCATGATTTGCACCCCACCCCCCCCCCCCCCCCCCGCGCGCGCGAGGGAAGAGACTTCTTGTAGCTAAATAGTTACACAACTATATTGACAAATCATATATAAACCTCAAGTTTTTTCACTCCACTTCCAATGTGGGATAAATGCCAATTGCATTTCTTTTCTTCCATTTCAAGAGGTGATTTTTGAGTGTCAATTTCTCATTCACCCGAACTCCGATTTGGACACACGATATACCGTTTTAATCTACTCACGGAGTAGAATCTAATTCCAGAAAAACCCGAATGAATTTTATATTTATCAAATTTTATTTTAATTATAGATGATAGTGGGCAAGGAAAGAAAATGGAATTAATTTCTCATTCACCCGAACTCTCTTTAATTTTAATATTTTAATATAATTAATAATTTAATTACAAGATGTAAATAATTATTAGTATTATTAATATTAATATTAAAAATAAAATTAAAACTATAATATTAATAGGTGAGAGTGGGCAAAGGAAAAAAATGGAATTAATTCCATTCCGGAGCCCTACCATTGGAGACGACCAGGCAGGGCTCGGGGGGGGGGCCAGGGCTGGCTCGGGGCTCCGGAGCCCCGGGGCTAGCCCTCTCCATTGGAGATGGCCTTAGGGGGTGGGTAAAGGGGAATTTATGTGAACCTTTTTTTATTTAATACTTGGGAAAATAAAGGTAGAACTGCAAAAACAGTCCTATAACTTTGGGACCTTTTAAGAGATGGTCTTGTAATTAGAATAGACACACAATTAGTCATTTAATTTCCATTATATTTTTATTTTGATGTTATGTATTACAAATTTCACTGAAAATTCAGAAATTTGATATGCATGTGACTAAAAATCAAATATAATGTTAGAAATTGGCTTACATACTTAAATCACTACAAAATATATTGATGATAAACAATTTCTGACATATGATGATAAACAATATATTTATTAGAAATTGGTTAACATATTTAAAACAGTATGTTTGGACAAATCATCTTGTTATTTTGAGCATTAACATGATTAATTCTACTAACAGGCCCAAGAAAAGGTGTTGAACTCAGAATCAACTTATGTGAAATATTTTAATCCAATACTAAAGAATAAAGCCCAAGTTGAAGGAAGTCAGATTCATAAATACTCAAGCAACCCTGTGAAGAGCCCAATATCGTTTGTAAGAAAATTGAGGTCCATTAATTTAGATCCACCTCTTCATAATTTTCGAATTAAGAACAAAATTCCTATCAAAAAAGTTATTTTTCAATGATCCGAAATTTTTTACCTCATTCTTCAAATTTATTTCAACTAGTATACGCTCCGTGCTATGCACGGACTCTTACTAAATATATTTTTGTCAACTACCTTGCATAATATGTTAAAATTGTGTAACGTACGTCATGGTTAAAACGTATAAAATCAATCGTCTCTTTGGAAGATATGAGCATTCTTCAGACCAGTCTACAGGCAAAACAAATTTAACATCACAAGAATGTGGCCTCGCAAACTTCAGTGGCACCAGAATGATAAAAGTAAATGTACGGTGTAGAAATGAAAAGACGTGCTCCCTTAACATTTTGTTACCATTTTGCTGAGTAATACATTATTTTAGTCAAAGTTGCATTATGTTTAATGTTAAATCTATAACAAATACCAAAATTACATTTATACCTGTTCTTGTAGTTTTTTAGATTTGCAGCTTCCTTGTGAAATATATATTTTGCTTGGTCATCATATAACACTAACTATAGTTCCACTGCCATCTGCAACTGTAAGACGAACACAAAATCTAAAAAAAATACATTTGTGTCAACTTAGGAAAAAAAAGATAAAATTAAGTATGCATCGAATGAATGAATGAATACCTGAAAATAGCATCCAGTACACTTCACACTTAAGACAAATGACTTTGCAAGCATTGTGGGTTTGTATTTAACTTAGGCTGACTGTCACAATAATTGTATCAAATTTAAGGAAAATCTTACTTTTATTAAATCAGTATTTTGGTCAAAGTTAATCAGTTAAAGTCATACACAACTTCGAATATCTTATAATGACTCCATAAGAAAGAAATCAGCCATAAGAATGTCATGAGAATACTTCATGATAAATATTGGTACGGATAAGAAGAAGAAGAACTTCCAATTTTTTGGTTTATAAGTTTTGACACACCTCTCCCCGCATTGGGCAATCAAACTATTTCGCCCCTAAATATAGCATTGACAAACCAAAATGAGTTTATACAGTATAAAGATTAAGTCCATAACATTTAATATCTATCAACCAAAACAATGAAACAGTTTTTTCATTCTATTGAAATCATACTAATGCACCCACTTTTAAATTACCATTATATGACCATGGACTAAACCAAGTCCAACCATTTCCTTTATCCTTGATCAATATCAATCAAGATTCGTTTTAACTGACAAAAGGTAAACTTCATAATCTAATCAAACCAATCATAATTAATCATTAAAAACAATGACTTTCTATTCCATTCACCTTCTAACCTCTAGAATTTGAAAATGTCACTGCTCTTATGATTAGAATTAGCCTGGTGTACTTGTTTCTTGCTGCCCAACAACATGTGCAAGTGAAAATAAGTACAACAAAGATAAATAAGCTTGCAAATTAGTTGAAGGAGATGTATTCTATTTTCAAGGGACCAAGAGTTGAACATTTTACATGAATAAGAAGGGAAATATTAAAAGTTGAACGACTGCTTTAAGAAGATCAAGGAGGCAATGTGGCTGAATGTTAATTACAGAAAGCAATTAGGATTAAAGAAAATTAATTAAAAAAAACATATTCTAAGTATCCAAGTGGCTTTAATTCAATTGTTTAATAAGTGAACAAAATTGTTTAATACTGCACCTTTGCTCAAAAATAAAAAGAAGCGAATAACTGAGGCTCGCCTATAAAGATGAGACAACCTTGATTAATAGTGAAATAACCAATTCCAAAATCAACTTTTTGGCAATAAAGAGGTAAAAAAGACTTATCTATCACATACAACCTTTCTAAAAAACTGTTCATCTCACCTACTCCATTGTCTTGGATGGGTTGCTTTTCCTTTTGTGGAGACTTGACAGTGGTTACAACTGCACATATGAAGAGTAATTGATTAAATTTGAAGACCGAAACGGAGAGTAAAAATTATTAACCAAATTTCACACGGCTTCCAAAAACTTGAAACAATATAGCAAAGTCACGAAACTAACCGAACCAATTCAAATTCATTACAAATCAGTCCAATGAATTGCAATTGCTTACACAAAGGGAAATCAAAAACAAAAATCACATAGCGGCAAAGGTCAATAACCAAAATACTGAGGGTATATAATTATTACCTTGGTGTGTTTCAGTCTCTCCTTACGCTTCCTTGTTTTGCTGTCTTTATCACAAAAACACCTACTATAGTCATGATACACAGATGAAAGAAATTTGGTGTCTAATGAACCAAATAGTGTGGAGAATTTTCTATGGCAGAAGAAGAAATAGGTTTTGTTCATATATAAGTAGATATGGAAGAGAGGTGATACAAATCTTAGGCGAAAATTTGATGGAAGTATTCATGGGTGTGGAATTTGGCGGTGGAAATAGTGGGGAGAGAAACTGAACGTGGGTACGTGAGTTTAAACTTTGAATTGTAACTGACTCTAGCAATAATTTTGGGGGGAGGTTGAATATAAAAGGGAATTTGAGAAAAATGGGGAAGTAGGAAGTTGAAGGAAAAATTATTTAGTGCAACCGCTGCACCACGTCATCAAGTACACGTGGTGCAGCCCACCAATACACTTGGGACATGTGGAGTGATAATCCACATCACCCATGTTCTGGTAATGTGAACACAATTTTTTGAAATCCTATTTTTTTGGAACATGGCCAGAATATGGGGTGATGTGGATTATCACTCCACATGTCTCATGTGTATTGGTGGGCTGCACCACGTGTACTTGATGACGTGGTGCAGCGGTTGCACTAAATAATCTCTCAAGTTGAAGACACGTTTATTCATTTCTTTTGTTATTTTCAACAATAAATAAAATTCTAAATTCTAAGAAAATAGAATTGAGTCAAAATTGACACATGACAGTTGTGAGACTGATTTCAAATATATATATAAGTAGATTTCTTCCCTCTTTTTGTTATTTCTAAAATACGAATTTTCGGCTCCTTGCCAATAATTCTTTATTTAATTTTTAATTGAACTGTCTAAATTATCCTTAAATACATTAAGAGGTTTCTGTGTAAACGGTCAAAAGTGCAAGTTTTAAACAACAAAAATCCCAAATTGTCGCGTGGAACACACTCTCGTTAAAAAATGGACAGAAGGAGACGGATTGGATGGTTTATGAAAGTGCAAGAGAGTTTGGTGCAAAAAAATTCACGAGATAGTTTGGTGCATATTTCGCTAAAGACATGATAGTATTGTGACCGAGAACCTGTTTGTTTGGTTTTTTTAGGTTCAACCCTCTTTCTTTGCTCTCTCTTCTCATTTTGCAGTCTTATTAAATTAGACTCGATTCAAGTTGCAGACAAAAGATCAGGTGCGAGTCCAAAATCACTTTATTCATCTTTGACTGCTTACACAATCACAATCACATTTAATGTACAGACAATTATTTCAATTAGTTGAACTAACTTTATCAATTTTCTTCCTATGATTCATCCTCATATAATTGCTTAATTGGAGTAGCAGGTAACCTTTTCCACTAATTAATTTTCTTCATATGATTCATCCTCATATAATTTCTTAATATTATATTTATTCCTAATGCAAAATGGGTAAATTAGTTTGTGGGTTTTTGTTAATCTTGCTGTTATTGATGGTGTTCCCTTTGTTGCTCCATTTACATTGTTCTTTCTCTTGGTTGAAGAGCATTTTCAGGCTTAAAGATAAGTTCTTGAATTTTAGCAGCCACAATTTTAACCATCCAATTCATTTCCTGTCTAGAAGGTAATTAAAAATGTCTCATCTTTTATGTGTTCTGTTCCCCCCACCCCCCCCAATTTTGTTTTTGTGAAGATATGTACAACTTTGTAAATCATATTTTTACAGTTCTTTGTTTTCTTTAGATCATATATACTATGTGCAATTGTGTGTACTCTAATTCTGTGGAGGCTACAGTTTGTAATGGAGTAATAAGTAATTGTTTTATTGCAAAAAATTAGAGATTAATTTAATCATAATTTGATGCATCAAAAGATTATCTGATATTAGCTTAAAATCTTAGTAGCATATGCCATAAAAGAGCAACTCTTTTATCTCCATAACCATGTATTTATTTTTGTTATGTGAGCATTATCTCGAATATGAATTGTCGTGAATTTTACGCAGTGAGGTAGGGGTTATATCGGCAAACACAAAAATCTTTTCAAATATGAAAAATGATCATTTCTCTTGGGTGCCACTGGTTGAAGAGTTCACTTTTACTCCATTGTCAGTCCCCTTCATTAGCTGCCATGCTTCGACAATTGTAGAGGTCATACTCGATTACCTGTTAAAATATTATTCAACCATTTCTTTAAAAACCAGCTAAATTGCGTGAGATGGACATTTTTTTTTTTTCATGTAGGTTGATAAAGATCATTTTTTGGCTGCTTATTTTGGTGGAACAGCAGAAGGAGCACCGGATGTGAAAATTTGGTTACAGACTTATAAGGTGGATACTATTCCTTATACATCTACTTTACTCTCATATCAGTAGCCTGTTGTAGTTGTATCATTCTGAATGATGTTTAAACGGGTTTTTGGCAAGTTATCTCCATGTGATATGTCTAATGTGCTATTTACCTCCATGTGATATCAACGTAATCATATTACCCCATGTGATATGCGTAAATAGCACTTTACCCCCCTTTTAATATTGCCTAATGGGCAATTTTAATGGCAGGATGGTTATTGGCATTCTCCTATTGTAGCTGATGAACAACCTAATGTTCCCATGTGGAACCCTGTGCTATTCAAACACACTTCCAATGAATTGCTACTATTCTACAAAATCGGTCAAGAGGTTCAAAAGTAAAATCTTCAAGTCCATACCCTTTTTTTCTTTAATTTTCTTTTGTTCTTAATAGTTGTGAATGCTAATTTTTAGTAATTAGATGGAGTGGATGCATGAAACGGTCCAATGATGGTGGGGTCACTTGGTCAGAGAGAGAACAACTTCCTCCCGGTATATTGGGTCCGATAAAAAATAAGGTAAAAGTTAAAACTAAAATCATCACATTTAGTATATTAATGTGTATTTTTTATTTGAAAATTGAAATGAGTTTTCTTTGCAGCCTATCTTGCTGGATAATGGGGACTTGCTCTGTGGATCCTCGGTTGAGAGTTGGAATTCTTGGGGAGCATGGATGGAGGTTGTGTATACGATCTATATAACCTCATTTTCTATTAAAAGAATTTCGATGTGGGACATTTGACAGTCGTTGTATATTTGTGAAAAACAGATAACTCCGGATTTGGGTAGATCATGGAGAAAATACGGGCCAATATACATAAAAGACGAGTCTCTTAGTGTGATCCAACCCGTTCCTTACCAGACTGCAAAAGGAAACTTACGAGTTCTTTTGAGATCCTTCGATGGCATTAACAAAATTTGTATGTCGGAATCTTGTGACGGAGGCCATACCTGGGATTATGCGAAGCCAACTGAAATGCCAAATCCAAACTCAGGTTATAAACTACACACGAGGACTAGTTTCCTATCATCCCATTTCCTATCCATTTTGGCACTTTTGGTCCTATAAATTAATCTCTGTTTGTAACTTTTGTTCTGATCATTTTCGCACTTATGGATCCAAGATGAAAGCAAAAATGAGGTGATAGGACCAAAAGTGCAAAACCTTTTAATAAGTTGAGACCAAAAGTGTAATTTTGTTAAGCGTGGGACCAAAAGTGCTGAGAGACCAAGCACTGTCTTGTTTTGTAATCATTTCTGTGAATAGGAATTGATGGAGTTAAGTTGGCGGATGGTCGTTTAGTACTTGCTTACAATACTAAATCCCGTGGTGTACTAAAAATTGCGGTGTCTAAAGATGACGGGGATTCATGGAAGGATGTTGCTACACTAGAAGAGACACAAGGAATGGAATTCTCTTATCCTGCTGTAATCCAAGCCAGTGATGGATTAGTTCATATCACTTATACATATAATAGGACACAAATCAAGGTAATTAATAACAACACTATGCTTTGAAAATTCTATGATAATCAGATTCGGCAAACTTAACATGATAATATCCTTTGCGATTTTCTCTTTATCGTTTTGGATAATACTTGAATCATATTATAACATCTCCAACACATGCATCTAATTTTATTTTATTTTGGTTATTTTACCTTTCAGCATGTTGTATTTCAACCAAATTGATTAAAGGGCGGATTCTTTGAGGATCTGTTTTTCTGGATGTTGCTCAAAAGAAGAAGCAGATTGACATATTTTTCCGTCCGAGTTGGTGGTATCTCTCACTTTTTTTTTTGTTCAATTATAAAATTTGAAGTTCGCAATCTTGTATCCCTTAATGTTAAATGTTATCTACTTAGCTTGCTTTATGTACGGCCATCTCCAGCCGGGGGGGAGGGGGGGGGGGGGGGGAGTGGGGCATGCAACTGGGCAGCCGGGGTTGTTAAGAAGGCAGGTTTTCTTAGTCAATTTGGGTTAAGGGGCATGTTTTTTGTGCCTGTACAAACATAAAGTGTGAAATAATTTTGATACAATTTGTTGGTTATTATACAAAAAGGTGGGCCTGCGGATCAGTTTTGGTTTGGTTTCAAATGTTTCGATTTGATTTGGAGGGTCTAAAACATTTGATTATGTTATGTGCAAAAATGAAAATGTGTTCGGGGATAGATTTTGAAATTGCACTAATTGCGATCTGCATTGTATGTATTTTGTAATTCATCAACTGGAGTTGAAAAGCTGATATGGTTTCACCCAAAAAAGAAAGGTTTCGATAGATTTTAATGTTTGCATTTGCCCAAATATTTATTTAGTGTGTCAAGTTAAGAATAAAAGCGATATTTCTTTTAGTGTTTCTTAGTTATTATTGGTATCAAGTCATTATAGAATGTCATTTTAAATTCTTTCCTTGTTAGAGGCATCTATTTATTAAGAAAAAAATGTTAAGTGAAATGCAAAAATACTTTGTGTGTTTTGAGGTTTAGCCTATTTAGCAAAAAATCTCGTGTTATTATTTACCCCTCTTCTAAGCAACGGTGTGCTTCACTCGCTGTAAATGCGAGTACTCTTCACAATTTCCTAGGAAGGTGGCAATTATATACCCCACAAATATAAAGTGTAAAAACACTATGTTCACTTAAAAAATAAGAAATAATTGTTTTGTTTACATTGAAAAATAGTAATAACTCTCTCGTTCTTAAAATATATATTTCATATAGCAACAACCCTCGAGTTTACTTAAGAATTTAAAAATACCCCGCTATTGACTTATGAGGGTATTCCAGATGTGTTCAGTGAGCTAATAAAATTTTAAATACAGTGGATTTATTGCTAATAAAAATAATAGGGACTTTTCTTCCAATTAAATAAAATATTTGGGTGTTTTTGCACTTTACTTAAAAATGCTAGGTGTGATGTCTAATACAAAAGAATAATATCATTTTTAATATTTTAATAAAATTAATTTGAAAATTAGAAATTTTGGGATTTTTTTGTACCCTGACAAACCTAACATTTTCATGTGGAATTTCATTCTCTAAGATTTTTTTTTTCTTATGCATTTTTATGCAACATTTTTTTTCTTTTGAGCTTTTACTTTTCAAGTTAATGTTTTGTCAGTTTGAATTTGAGAAATACGAAGTATAACACATTTGTATAAGATTGTATATAATTAACTTATTTCTAAAATATAGTTAGCAATAACTAAGATGAATTAATTGATTGATTTCAATTTGAGTAGTCTAATTTATTCTTAACCATATACTATAAATCAAAATATTATAATTTGGAAGTAATAAAATGTACATTATAATTTGAAAAAATGCTCTGCCATGGTTCCTCTCCAAACCCTAGGGAACTGGCACCTCCTTTGTCTTCTGAGGAAAACGATCAGATTCAACGGAGTATCAAAAAGATTAAAACATCTCATATCTTTTTGTCGGTATGGAGGCTGAGGATTGCCAACTGATTAATAAGCATGAAGAGATCGGGTGGACGAGCCCGAAATGAGATTTTTATTACCTTCGATCTTTGATTGGTAACAGAAGGGATTTGGACGCGGTAAAGTTTACCTGAAGTTCTATGGCTGATTTGGATATGGTAGAAATTATTAGGCCGACGGTGGACTGCCCTTGTCCGTCTGTGAAACTGAAACCAGAGTATCTTGATGCTATTCAACGCCGGTGGAAAGGAGCATTGATGTTACACTTATTGAGGCGGTCAATTAGCCTTCATATGTTGGCAACCAAGATTGAAAACCTATGGAAGCTCAATGGAGATTATAATCTCATAGAACTTGGACATGGATGTTTTGTCTTGAAATTAGAAAACCAAGACTTAGCTGAAACAATTTTGACTGAAGGGCCTTGGATGGTGGCTAACCAATACCTCAAAGTGAGGAGATGGTTTCCTAACTTTCACCCTTCAACATATAGGATTAATACTACAATGGATTGGGTTCATGTCCCGGAACTCGCGTTAGAATATTACAAGAAAAATATTATCTTCGGCATCGCTCTTGTGTGAGAGTTCCTATTAAAATTGATCATGATACATATTGGGCATCCAAGAGTAAGTTCGCCAGATTTTGTGTTCAGATTAATCTTGATGAACCGCTTGTAGGTGTGGTGATTGTCCATGAAATGATTTTTCCGATTGGCTACGAAAACTTACCATCGATCTGTTTTGAGTGCGGAAAGATAGGTCATAGAAGCAACGAGTGCCCATCTCTGAATAATTTTGTCTAGGCGTCGGAGATGGTGTAACCTGCGACGGCTACAACGACTGCAGGTGAAAAATTACAGCAACGTTTAGCGAAGGCAAAATTAATTTGGGGAGTGGATGGTTATTAAAAAAGGAAGGAACAGGGGCGACGGATATCAAGGAGTTTTGACGCAGAAGTTGCTAAAATAAGGAGTTTTCTTACCGGTAGAAATTAAGCACACATATTGGGACAACAATCGGAGCAACCCAAGTCTTCTCCAATGGCAGTGGAGTTATGTATGGACGGTGCAACAACTTCGGATCATAAAGGCCCTACATTAGTTGATAGAGATAGGCTGTGATTTTCCGTTTTGAATAAAAATAAATAAATATATTCAACATAACCAACACTTCTCTTTTCGATATGTAAGAATCTTAATTTTTTATAAAATAATGTATCGACTCAAACAATTAACTAACTCTTTTTCATTGTTAGGGTGAAAAGCAACAACATTGAAATCAAATAAATTGGGTGTTGAATAATGCTCGTTACTTGATGGAAAAAAAAAGTTGGTTGGTATGTTAGTCAATTCTAGAATTCAAACGTAGAAGAATTGGATTATGAAATAACATAGCGTGTAAAGAAGTTACCTCTTAATGTGTTTTAATTTCAAAATTTGAACAAGTTATCTCTTATTTTTCTCAAGGATGTTTGCCAAAAAGAATATATTTTCCAAAAAAATTCTCCTTATATATTTTGAGAAAGTGAAACATCAAAAGAAAATTGAAACAAACATGCCCATAAATAATGTTAAAGTTCCATTTTGTCAAATATTCTAAATTTTATATTTTCTCACATGGAACAAGAATCCAAACTTAAATTCCTGCGGTCTACATGTCATCTAACTTTCAGCATTAAACGTGAGAGACACTTTTTCAACTGGTCGGTGGAAAGAGAAAGAAAGCAGTGAAAATTAATTCATTCATTATTTTCATTATTCCAACGTTTGGAACATCAGAGAAATTAAAAAGTCAGGAATGTACACAGGTGCGCACGTACATGCATGAACCAAAAAGGAGTCATCGAACAGACATTCAATTGCATGCTTCATCTTTAATGTGAAGGAAAGAAAACAGACTTTGATAATCTTTGAATTTTGATTTGAGGTAGGCTCGATGAACTAAAGTATATAGGGAAAAAAAAAATGCTATTCGAGTTCGATTCATGTTTAGTTCGACCAAAGTTTTTTGAGCTCGTCTAAATTCAAATATTTTCTCGAGCTCAATAAAATTAAAATAACAACACTATTTGAACAAATGTTAATTTGAATTTGAATATTTACGACGAACAATTTAAACTATGTCTTGAATGCTTCAGACATGATGGACTTCGATCTCCTTCCATGCGTCTTGGATATATATTCAATAACATTAATTTGAGGGCTTCACAACTTAGTATGTATTTAAACGCCATCATTTGGTTAGATCTTCTTGAAGAATACCTTGAATCTGAAGAATGTCTTAATGAACACAATGAATTTGACGAAGGACACACTGAATTTAGTGAAGAACTCCTTAAATTTGATGTACTTATAAGAGAGAGAGATTTTCTCATTCTTCAATTTGTACTCCTTCAACATTAATTGTGTTTGTGTTTTCAATTGTGATTTCCTTATATGAAATGACCTATTATTTATTGGTGAAGTTTGAAGAATTCTGTCATGTATGTTCGTCTGAAAATGTGACGCAATTTGATTGTTATTATATATTTTATGATATTAGGAAAGTGCACGTACGTTGTACGTGTCTGGTTAATTTCATGGGTATTTTTTGTAAATTAGAGTAAAATTAATTTTACTATGTCGTAAAATAGAGCAAATTAACTCATTTTTCGCCTATTTAATTCATTTTTCACCGGTTTAACCTGTTTTTAGCCGATTTAATTCATTTTTCACTGTTTTACGATTTTGTTCTTTTGTTTTTTTCTCTTTTAAATCATTATTCTACCGGCTTTCACCTTATTTTGTCGGTTAAACTATTTTTTTTTACTATTTTTCACACATTTTTATCATATTAAACCCGTTTTCACCTATTTCGCACATTTTTTACACTGATTTCACATGTTCTTTTCACCAACCTGGTTTTTCATCGATCGGACACGTTTTCACCGACTTTATTCATTTTTCACCGATTTCACCTTCTTTTCATTGATGTTGTCGTTTCACCGGTTTCATCATTTATTCACGAATTCGACCCGAATTTTCATCGATTTTACATGTCTTTATCGATTTCAGGGGTACTTTTTTACCGGTTTCACCCAATTTTCCACCGACATCACCAATGTTCACCAATGTCACCCGAATTTTCATCAATATCACATATTTTCAATGATTTCATAGATTTTTTTTATCGATTTCACCATTTTCCACCAATTTCACCCGTTTTTCTCTAAAAGAATTCCATGAAAATTCGAGGTTATGCATGTCTTAATATTATTGAATATTCTTCATTTTTTTTTATATTGTAGCCAAAGTAAAATTATGTAATTAGTTAAGTCATAAGTAGTTTTTATTCTTTCATAGAAAGATGCGATTCAATTTTAACTTTTTTGTAACATAAAGATATTTAAGAGAATTTTATTTTAAATTTAATATTTAGAGTGTTTACGACTTATGTTGTACTAATCTTTAAACTAACATCTTCTTACTTAAATAAATATTGATGCTAAAATATAATAATTTTTTATATATATTTTAGGTGTTATTTAAAATAATAGTTTAATTTTATGGTTCATTTTTATTTATTACTAGAGAAGATTAAAATTATGAAAGATGGAAGAGAGAATTATAAATTTTAGGAGTTTATGTAAGAGATAAATATATTAAGACTTCATGTCTATTTATATATCTTCAATTACTTTTATATATTTACTATTAAATTAAATAACAATTTAAACAAGGGTATTTTAGTCTGCACAAAAAAATTAAGAAATATTCATGCTTTTATAATAGTAGAGAAGAAAATATATTTGATTTATATCATAATCTTGTAAGGGATATTCTATGCAAATATCGTATTGTGTATAATTTTATGGACAAAAATATCTTGTATATAAAATTTTCACACGAAATTGCCTTTTATATTTGTATGTAAAAATTGAGCTCATTTGCAACATCTCTTAACTTTGGTAATATTTAGTTACACAACTGGAATATAATTAGAAATCAAATAATTAATTATTATATTCTGGAATTATATTTATTGTCATTTGTTAGTTATCGAACTTATAATCATGTAATGATGGATTCATCGTTTCACCTAAAAAAAATTAACGATCAA
Organism: Penstemon davidsonii; assembly: GCA_034814905.1. Lineage (NCBI taxonomy): Eukaryota > Viridiplantae > Streptophyta > Magnoliopsida > Lamiales > Plantaginaceae > Penstemon > Penstemon davidsonii. The sequence continues at coordinate 27,889,215 of JAYDYQ010002533.1, read as the reverse complement.
AATCAATGTGATTTTGAATAATAATTATAACCATATAATTCCATAAAGCTCAAATGAATAAAATATTAAGGTGATCGGCCGCCTTCTAAACATAATCTGTAACAAATCTTATGACCTTTAATGAAATATTCTTAACTAATCCATTGTAAAGACTACAAAACTTAAGTTACAGTACGTAATTGACTAGCTAGTTACCATAAAGAAATATACTTAGTTTTGGGTTTGATACCCACAATCATGTGGGTATTTGTTTTCTTTTATTGGTTTTAGAAATAAATAAATAATAAATAAATTTTGTGAAATAGTAATTAATATAATGATATATTTAAATTTTTTATTTTATTTAAAAAAAAAAAAACTTTCATATTATTAGCATGATATATGGGAACAAACATTACACGTGAGGATCTAACATTAATAATTAGTTAATTACAAACAAAAGGACATATGAGTTGTAATACATATGTAAAAGAATCATTAATGATATGATTCGATAATGTAGAAAACTCAGGCCGAAGTAATGATATTAGAAATAACTTAAACAAATCAAAAAGAGAATGTCCCTTTTAGTTTCTTGACTCCACACTTCATGTTCTATATTAATTAATTAATCATTTTCCTTTGGGTATAAGGGTCTACAAAGATTTGTCTCAACTTTTAAAAGCACAAATCAAACCTTTAAGGTGTAATTGTAATCAATCCGCATAAATACAAATATTAAGGTTGATTTAAGTGTGTTAATTATCTTTGTCTGTCTAACCGTAAACATGTTCATCCAAAAGATTAGGTATAATTCTTTCAAAGTTTTTCTTGTTTTCTCTTTAAAAGTTTTATGCTTGTGTGTAAAGTATGTCTGATTAGTGCTTAATAATATATCAAGAAATCGCATACCATTAATTAGTGGAGGAAAGTAACTTTATATTTATATTCTCTTCTCCTTTGGAGTGGAATCAATTTAATTCTAGTGTTTGTGATGTTTCATTAAGGATTATATTTTTAGTTTTACGACCTTACATACATTGAATTCTATAAGAACTCATTTAAAATTAATAATAGAAAAGATCACAATATAACATAATCTCCATGGTCCAAAAACTAAATTTAGGTGGTGAGTTTTGCCTTATTTAATTTTACTAGTGTATCAAAGTATTTCCAAGTTTTCAGATAATTACCTACGTGTTATTTCAATTTTTGATAGAGAAGTGCACACAATTGTTAACTTTTCAAATCGAAGGTGTATTCATGTATTTTCTGTCTGAAAATTAAAAGATTACCAAATGTTCAACCAATTTTCGAACTTGTGATGTTAATTAACTTCAACGAGCCTTTCTATATTTGGGAATATAAGATAACTTATATATTTTCAAATAGTTGTTTGCATACTCAAAATAATTAACTCCAACCATAAGTATGTAAAATGAGTTTCCATATTATTCTTTCAATATTCTAACTTACTATTTAGTTCATCTTTACATCCTCATTTTGAAAACGAGAGGTTCTACTTGTAGACTCTCTTTAAATCCTACATACATAGTTAGTAACAATGCTTAAGCAAGTGTTAGTTTGATTCTCATTAGTAATTGATCATTCTCCTCATATAATAATCAATAATAGAAAAGCACTCTATGACCTTTACGAGTAAAATCGGCCTATTTGGCAGGGTTTTGACTCGGTTTCGCGGGTCTCGGTTTAAAAAAAAAATAGTTTGAGTGCTTTCGGTGAAACCTCTAAAACCTCATTTGGTTAAGTTTTGGATGTTAGGTTTTGTGGTTTTGAAAAGCTGAAACAAACCCCACTTGAATTAAGTTTGGATGTTGAGATTTGGAGAAAAAATATGTAGTATGTGTCAAATCAATGTTTTTTATAGAGTTTGAGAAGGAAAAAATAGCTGCCCTTTGTGCGATTGAATTTGGTCTTGCCTCGGGTTGGAATCACCTGATTCTTGAAGGAGATTGTCTTACGGTCATGAAGGGAATCTCGAACCCATCAGCTTCAAATGGTGTTCTTGGTCATATCTTTGAAGATATTTCGAACTTGGCTTCTCGTTTGGAATCTTTTCGAGCTTTACACATAGTGCGCGAATGCAACATGGCAGCTCATCATCTTGCCAAACTAGCTGTCTCGGGATTTTCTTTTTCTTTTGATCTACTGTCTGTTATTCATAACATTGTAATCTCTAATCTTTCGTGAGTATTATCTTATTCTTGTTTCCTCAAACAAATCAAAGTTTTATAGGTTTCAAGAATTTGAATATGTTTGTGATGAGTTTCATGGGTCTGACGAAAACTCATTTGGAAGAGTTTGGACCGACCTCGCGAACTTGTGCCAAAACCCATAAGCATATACCTATTACTGACTGAAGTTTGGACTTAAATTCGAGTGCAAGAAATGATGAATTTACTACAAAGGAGGGGCGGTGCGTCCACTTTTAATCACTACTCTTTTCCCAAGTGGAAGTTTGAATTTAAAGGAGGGCTTTGGTTTACTTGGAAGCCAAATATCAAAAAATGATTATGTGCCCTTCACATATGAGTAGTATTTTAAGCAATGAACTTCTTTAATTTAATTGTGCCTTTTTTTAAACTAAACTTTTGAGTGGAACTAGTTCATAATCCACTATCCACCTTTTCATACTCTAAAAAATGATGGCACAATTTCTTCACTTTGTGAAAAGAGGAACCAATGACCATCTTTTCCTTAGTTATGGCTTCTCCTCCGCCATGTTCTATCTAGTGAAAAGCAAACCCACTTTCCCCTATATATTCTTTCTAAACTATACAAATAAAATTTAAAGGTACATGCTATAAATACAAAAAGTCACCAAAACCTTTTTCGGGATAAACATATGGGTCGGTCTATTTGAAGAATTATTTGTACCACCTATGAAATAGTGCAGATTTGATCTTTTTAATACACTTTTAGTTCCCGAAATAGAGGGTGAGTGCTGAATCCTCTAATTAATAACTATTTAATTTAATAATAAAATATAAAAAAAACTCCAATTTTTTTTTTAATCATTAGAGACATTTTGAAATCATTTGAATATGAAATTTTACAAATAAAAATGTTCTTCCAAGACATATATTTTACCCCCCTCGACTATGAGACGGATAACGAATGGTCAACCCTTTGACCTCCTTAGTATAAGAAAACACCCCGACAATTAGAAACATTGTCAATATGGTCTCATTTGTTTGATTGAGCTAGAAATACACAGAGACTAGATGATTATCAAAATATGTTGAAATTTTTTGGCACTAAATAATAATAAAAGCAAGAGACAAAGGTAGTGAATCCTTTAGAAGAACATTAAAAAATTTCATCCAAGTACAATTGAACTTGCAGAGCGCTAGATATATGATCAAAATATTTTTCCACAAAAAACATTCTTCAAAATTTCGGTAAACTTTAACAAACCACTTTCATAAATAACACTAATAAATGCTTTATTGCAACACAAATAAATTATAAATTAGTTAATAGACTTTTGTTACATTCAATAGCTAGTTCGAGGAGTTGAATTGTTACCCATCCTATAGTTGGCAACCTAGGGGAAGTGGAGTGCCTTTACTTAAAGTTTTCATTTTGGTCCATAATATTCAACAGTAAAATAATCTTACAACATTTCTATTGATTAAAAAATTATTTGGGGTGTGTTGTTACACTTAATAGTTTGAGGAAATGTTTTGTTGCACTCAATAGTTTGAGAGGATAAAGTGTTACTCGCCTTGTAGTTAAAAGAGGTAAATGTATTTTATCTTAGTAACACTAAAAAGTCAAAATTAAATAGATGAAGAAAAAAATACTTTTGATACCAAACTTTAGTCCAAAAAACATATTTGGTACCAAGTTTTTTCAAAAAACACATTTAATACCATGATTCACACAATCTTGACACATTTAGTTTTGCCGTCAATTTTTTACGTGTTATTTAGATTCAAGTAGCTTTACTCCCTTTTTGTGCTCTCGAATTACAAGCAATAATCTCATGATCATAGGTATCAAAGGGGCTTCCCCAAAATCTTCCCATTCTTCAATTAAGTCCTCGCATAAATAATTACGTCTAAAATAGTGTGCTTTATGTGTTTCTAAATAAGCCCTGTATAAAATAGTCTGGGGTTCGATCGGTAATTTTGACCCACCCTCATGTCGGCATGTGAGTAAATTGTAATTATGTTTATGCTTCACGTTTTGACCTTAATGGTATGATTAATTAAGTAAATTATACATGCATGAAGTGAGGTGGGACTTGACTTGCACAAGTGAAAAGAGTCATTGTGGGGCCCTAATGTTTCTTAACAGAACATCATTTAGCCTTTGTGAGAAGCTTTTCTCGATCATAAAATAATCGATTGCGGTTTGAATTTCAAGTGAAAATAGGCCTGTTGAGAAATTATTATATATGAACGGCATCAAATTCTGATTGGTTTACTTTTAGCAGTCTTTTTTAAGTTTACCTTTTTCTTTTTTTTTTTCATTTTTTTTTTTTTGCTTGGAGGAAAAGAGGAACTTTAATATTTCAATTTAGCATTTAAAGTCATAAATATCTACTTTCCAACTCTAACTTGAAAATCATCCAATTTCAATGTGTATATTAAAGTGAATAAAAGGATTTGCATTAACTTGTCATTAATCTTTTTTTTTCAGAATACATACATTATCAATCATTACATCAGAAATTATTTCAATAATATTCAAAGTATAAAGCATTATAAATAATAAATCACTACAAAACACTAGTATTAAACTAGAGGAAAATTCACATTAGTGATAATTGAACCCAAGACCTCTTGATCATGGGACCTCAGCTTTATCAGTGATTATCACTAGTCTACGGCCTCATTGACAACTTATCTTTAATTTAGTGATCTATAACTCTATTATAATTTCAAAGAATTAAACATAATGTTCAACATTAATTTGCTTATAATTTTCTCAACTTTTAACTATCTTCTAACTATTACTTTGTTCATCACATATTCGTAGCAAATAACTTTTTTTTTTTTTTTCATAAATATCGTAGCAAATAACTTGAATATATATAAGGCGATGTTTCATGACGAAGATGTCATGAGTTCAACTCCCGCTAGAGTGGGTATTTCTCTAGTTTAATACTAGTCTATCTAATTAGTTTACATACATTGATACCAATAAAATAGATTCGAATAGATTTCCTGATATAGTGATTGATGTATTAACCGACTGAAAAACTTAAATTTACATTAAATTGCATCAATTTGATGTCATTAAATAAATAAAAATTAGGCGATATTAAAGGTTTCAAATCTTGATTCAGACGCGTAGTCCGATTTATTTACGCGTTATAGCTAATTATTTCTATGTAATACTACATGACATTTGACCCGTCCATTGTTCATTAATTAGATATTGAATTATTTCTACTCTGAAAGCAATATTAGCACTACAAATGGCATGTAATAAAACCAAAACATTAATTTCACACTTGATGTGGTCACTCAAAACTAGCATGGAGATATTCAAATTAGTACCTTATTTAGTTATTTTAGAACTTGGGGGTTTTGAATATTTTACTAGCTAATTAAGTTCATTGTATAATAACTTTGAGGTAGAATTAACTTTCGATTAATTCGTTCTTATTGTGTAATTGATTTTCTGTAGCAAGTTAAAAATAAAGTTGTTATCATATTCATAGGATTGGGTCTTGTAAAATAAAAATAAAACTCCCTTTTTACAGTTTACGTGAATTGCAAATTGTACCTTAACTTTTAAACTATTTTGTATTTCACCCTCTAACCATTTAATTTGTGTTTACACCTGTCTCTCAACTTTTTGAATTTTGTAGATCATTACTTTTGGCAGTTGAATATAGTGTAGGCAACAATTTTGAATTATTATGATTATGTTATTCACTATCTAACATTGTTGTACCATTTCGTCACTTAATTAATAAAGTTGTTCCTATCCTTGTCGGTGTCGCTAAAATTTGCGGTCTCTTAGACGAGCCTCTGATCGGGCTCTTTGTCTATCAGCCTTACTAGGTATTATTTAGCGACCTAATAATAACGGATTGAGAACTCGATAATAGTACCTCGGGCGGATGGCCTCAACGATCTTAAGTCTGGATTGGTTCCGCAAGGTAATACTTGAGATGGTTTTAAAACTTACATAAAATGAATGTCATCCAAATTAAATGCTAAATATGGTGAATTGCAATAATTGTTTGAAAGAAAAAATGACGAGAATTTATATAAGTGCATCACATAAAAGTTAAATAGTAAGTAATATATATATATATTATTCTTTCAGATATTTTAACCTTCTGTATCGATCCACTTTATATTAACCACTCCTACATTTTAAAATTAAAAAATTAAAGTACTGCCCTCAAGTTGTCATCATGTTTTCCTCTACTATCCCCTACTGAGCAAAATATCAAAGTAAACGTGGATGCAGAAATTAAATTGAAGGGGCACAATGTTAACTATAGTAATATCGTAAAAAAAGTTGTTACACAAAATTAATATTGTCATGAATCGGCACTCAAGTCTTCCGATTTTCAAAATGGAAGAGATTGTTGGACCTTTCCTAGAGTTCTTTTTTAAATACATTTATCATCAATCAATTACATTATAAATCATTTCAATAACTGTCAAAGTACAACGAAAATCACTGTCAATTTAGTATCATAATCTAACACCAAATATCTATTTTGTTTTCTAATAATATTTTTCTTATGAAAATAATTACTCCGATGATGAAATATAAATGGTGCATTTATTTTCAGATGTAGAGAGAAATTGATATTATAGTATGTAACGACAAAACTAAAATATTTTGCATGATTTCTTTTAAAATAGAGTTTCTAAGAAATTGAAGAATATATAAATTACTCTCTCTTTAAGTTATCATTTTTTTCAAAAAAAAAAAATATATCTATTATTTATATTTAATTTTATGGCAAAAAGGTAAAAGAAAAGAATCCTAGAAGTGTAATTAGACAAGAAGTCTCTCCTACATCAACCTTATTATAATTATCTTTTAAAGTTCTACAACTCATTAAAATATTAATAACAAAAATAATAATAATTAAAAAAAACTATTACTCTATATTTCATTGAAAATTTGTTTTGAAAGTTCTTATTAAGAAGTAATCACTTATTAAATAACCTCAAAAAAATAAAAGTATGTCACGTTTTTGCTACATGTATAAAAAAAACTATTTAGTTTACTAAAAAATATATAATTGGCCAGCTTAAGCAAAAGAAAAGTCAAAATATATGATAAAAAAAAATGGTATAATCAATGGAGAAATGAGTTAGACAGAAAAAAATAACGAGTTAAAGCAAAAAAAATGGGGCAATTGATAAAACAACAAGGTAAACCAACAACAAAAATGGTAAAACTGATAAAAAAAAATGAATGACATCGGCTAAACACGAGATAATAAAAAAAGAATCAAATCGATAAAATAACAAGAATAAAAAAATGAGTAAATTGGCAAAAAAAAAAAAGGTAAAATATGTAAGAAAATAGTTTAAATCAGTAAAAGAATGAGTAAAATTAGACTAAGATTGGGTTAAACCGGAGAGAATGAGTGAACTGATTAACAAATGGGATAAAATAGACTAAAATTGGGTTAAACTAAAAAGAATGGATGGATGAATTAACAAATAGGATGAACCACAAAAAAGGGAAAAAATCAGTGAAATAACAGGTTAAAATACCAAAAAGGAAATGTTAAACTAAGTGAAAAGCATGTAAAATTGATATTTCTTTGGAAAGTTCTTGAGAAATTATCATTTTTAAAAGAACCAAAAAAACATTAAGGAACCTAGAAACAAAGGCCACCTTCAGGCTAGGTGCATAAAAAAATGTGTCATTTAGTTAACTGAAAAACTTATAATTGGCTTAAGCAAAAATAATTCAAAACATAGAATGGTTAAAATCAGTGAAAATGTGTTAATTTAGATTAAAAATATATTTGAAAAAAATGGTAAAATCAGTGGAAAAATGGATTAGATAGAAGAAAAATGATTTAAAGCAAAAAAAATTGTGCAATTGAAAAAACAACGGGGTAAACCAACAAAAAATGGGCAACTGATAAAAAATAAATGATATTGCTAAACATGGGATTACAAATGGGGGGGGAGACCAAATCGATAAAAGAACAATAACCAAAAAAATGAATTAAATTGGCAAAAAATAGGTGAAAAATAGGTTAAATCAACAATGGAATAGGTATAATAGACTAAAATTGGGTTAAACCGAATAATTGATTAACAAATGAGATAAAACATAAAACGAATTAAATCATTCAAAGAGAGGATTAAAATTAAAAAAATGGTAAACTCGGTGTAAAAGCGGGTGCAATCGATATTTCTTTGGACAGCTCTTAATAATTTATCAATTATTAAATTAAAGACCTCAAAAAAAAATGCACATTTGTGCTATATGAATAAAATAAAGTACTATTGAGTTAACTGCAAAAACTTATAATTGGCTCAAGTAAAAAAAATGTCAAACATATATGGTTAAAATTGGATAGTACGGGTAAAAAATGATTAAAATATGGAAAAACATTGGTCAATCCTGCTGAATCAGCTGAGTGCAAAATCAGCAGAGTAGTTTCACGAGTTTGATCAGCTTAGTCTGCTGATTTGAAAAGTTAGAGAAAAAGTGTTTAAAGTTTCAGAGGTCTATTCCCCCCCCCCCCCCCCCCCGACCTCATTGACCACTTTTGGGACCAACAAGCCCTAACTAAATTTAGATTCCATGCATGTCAGTTTTTTAACTATTTTGGTGAACATTTGGGTAGTTTTCAACAGATATTAGAACACATGTGTATGTTTGAGGTTTTGGGTAGATTTTCTTCTAATATTGAAGCTATCTGTTTTTATGAAATATCGTTAGCTTTATATTATATTTTGGAATTTACATACTTGCTTTATAAATATATTGTACTTAATTTTATCATTTTTTCTAAAAGAATGTTTTTTTATTGTGCAAATTTCTGGTTTTTGGTTTAGTATAATGACTGCACCATCTTTGAATTTACATTTGCCATGTTCTTCATTATGCTGCATTTAAGATCATTGTCTAAAATTGATAAAACAACGGGAAAAATCGGAAAAAACCCAGGAGAATCGGTAAAAAATGAATGATATATATTGGCTAGACACGGGATAACAAAAAATGGGTCAAATCCGATAAAAGAACAAGAACAAAAAAACGAGTTAAATTAACAAAAATGTTAAATAGCTTAGGAAATAGGTTAAATCAGCAAAAGATTAATCAAATCAACTAAACTTGGGTTAAACCGGAGAATGAGTGAATTGATTAACAAATGAGATAAATCACAAAAAAAAAATGGATGAAATTGGTGAAAGCACAGGTTAAAATAACATAAAAAGAAATGGTAAATTCAATGTAAACAAAATCGACTAAATTTGGGTTAAACCGGAGAATGAGTAATTGATTAACAAATGAGATAAATCACAAAAAAATGGATGAAATTGGTGAAAGAACGGGTTAAAATAACATAAAAAGAAATGGTAAACTCAATGTAAAAACGGGTGAAACTGATGAAAGAACATGTTAAAATAATTTAAAAAAAATGGTACACTCGGTGAAGAAGCGGGTTAATCGATAAAATATGTACTTACTCGACCAAATTGATGAAAATTGGTAAAACGAGTTAAATGATTAAAAATGGATTCGGTATGTAATTGAAAATGGATGAACTCAGTAAAAGACAGGGATAACTGAAAACACTGGTGAAATCAATTGGAAAAACAAAGGGTTGAACATGTGAAAACTGGTTCAGATGGAAAAATTATTTAGATGAAAATATCAGAGTCAAATAATTGATGTTGTTCATTCGTTCAAATGGTAGTTTTAAAATATATTAGATGAAGATATCAAAGTCAAAGAATTGATGATGTTCATTCGTTCCATTGGTAGTTTTAGAATAATAGTTATGTAAACATGTAGTTTTAGGTTAGAAATACTTAGTAATAATAGTTCATTTTTTATTTTCAAGTTTTGGTTTTAGGTATTTAAGACAAAAAATTTAAATTCTTGGTAACAACATAATAATAATTAAAGTGATTTAGTCAAAAAAAAAATGTGGTGTCATTAAAAACATTGTTTGATGAATTTTTTTATATGATTCAACTAACTTACGAATTTAGTTAATCACGTGCAACGCACGTGCACTTTTCTAGTACATATAAAAGTACGAGTTGAGCCAAGGAAATTTCTTCCTTTTTCCGTGAAGACTAATATACCCCCTATTTAGATATTGTGATATTTAATTCTATGGCAATCTATATTTATTATTATTATAAAAGTACGAGTTGACCCAAGGAAATTGTGTCCCTTTTCTGTGAATACTAATATACTCCTATTTATATTATATTGTGATATTTAATTCTATGGCAAAAAGGTAAAAAAATAGAATACTAAAAAAAAAAATCCTAGAAGTATGATTAGATAAGAAGTCTCTCCTACATCAACCTTATAATTATCTTTTAAAGTTTTACATCTCATTAAATATTAATAGTAAAAAAAGTTCAAAAAAACTATTACTCTATATTTCTTCAAAAGAATCTTTGGAAAGTTCTTAAGAAGTTATCACTTAAAGAATCTCAAAAAGTATGCCACATTCGTGCTACATGAATAAAAACAAGTATTATTTAGTTAACTGAAAATTGTATAATTGGCTTAAGCGGAAAAAAGTCAAAACATAGAAATGTTAAAACCGGCAAAATGCGATGAAAAATATATGATAAAATATGGGAAAATCAATGGGAAAATGGGTTAGATAGAAAGAAAAGCGAGTTAAAGCAAAAAAAATGATGCAATTGATAAAACAACAAGGTTAACGGGCAAAAAAATGGGTAAAATCGTTAAAAATATGAATGACATTGGCTAAACACGGGATAACAAAAAAATGGATCAAATCAATAAAAGAACAAGAAAAAATAAATTAGTTAATTGGCAAAAAAAAATGGTGAAATATGTGAGAAAATAGGCTAAATATGCAAAGGAATAATTAAAATTAGACTAAAATTAGGTTAAACCAGGGAGAATGAGTGAATTGATTAACAAATATAAAATCGACTAAAATTGGGTTAACTAGAGAGGATGGATGGATTGATTAAAAAATGGGATAAACCACAAAATTAAAACCGAGTGAAATCGGTGAAAGAACATGTTAAAATAAATAAAAATGATAAACTCAGTGTAAAATCAGGTAAAATTGATATTTCTTTCGAAAGTTCTTAAGAAATTATTACTTATTAAAGAACCTAAAAACAAAAGGCCACCTTCGATCTATATGAATTAAAAAAAAAAATTCAATTTAATTAACTGAAAAACTTATAATTGGCTTAAACCAAAATAATACAAAACATAGAATGGTTAAAATTGGTGAAAACGATTAAAATTATTTTAAAAATATAGTATATGATTAAAAAAATTGTAAAATCAATGAAAAATGGTTTAGATAGAAGAAAAACGAGTTAAAGCAAAAAAACATGGTGCAATTGATAAAACAACGGGGTAAGCCAACAAAAAATGGAAAAGTGGTAAAAAATGAACGATATTGGCTAAACATGGGATAACAAAAAAAGAGGGGGGATCAAATCAATAAAATAACAAAAAAAAAAGTTAAATTGGCAAAAAAAAATGAAATAGGTGAGAAAATGGGCTAATAGCATAAGAATAGGTATAATTGACTAAAATTGGGTTAAACCGAAGAGTATGAGTGAATTGGTTAACAAATGTGTTAAAACACAAAAACGGGTGAAATCGGTCAAAGAACGGGTTAAAATAACAAAAAAAAAAGTAAACTAAATGTAAAAGCGGGTACAGTCGATATTTCTTTGGACAATTCTAAGAAATGATCAATTATTAAAGAACCTTAAAAAAAAATTTGTACCATATGAATAAAATAAAGTATTAGTTAACTGAAAAACTTATAATTGGCTAAAAATAAAAAATAAATCAAATCATATAAATGGTTAAAACTGGTGATAATGGGTAAAATTCGATATAAAAAAATATGATAGAAAATGGTAAAACATTGGAAAAATGGGTTAGATTGAATAAAAATGAGTTAAAGCAACAAAAATGGTACGATCGATAAAACAATGAGGTAATACGGTAAAAAATGAATGACATCGGCTAAACACAAGATAACGAAAAACTGCAAATCGATAAACAACAAGAACAAAAAAAAAAGAGTTAAATCGACCAAAAAAAAAAGGTGAAATAGTCGAGAAAAAGAATAAGTAAATCGACTAAAATTGGGTTAAACTGGAGAGAATGAGTAAATTAATTAACGAATGGGATAAGCATAAAAATGGGTGAAATTGGAGAAAAAACTTATTAAAATAACATAAAAATAAATGGTAAACTTAATTAGAAGTAGATGAAATCGATGAAAGAACATGTTAAAATAACAAAAAAAAAAAAATGGTAAACTTAGTGTAAAAGCATGTTTACTCGACAAAATTGAGAAAAATTGGTAAATATGGGTTAAGTTAGTTAAAAATGGATTATGCATGTAATTGAAAATGGTTTAACTCAGTAAAGATAGGTATAACTGGCAAAACTAGTTAAATCGACTAAAATAAATAAATAAATAAACGTGTTAAACCTGTGAAAACTGGTTTAGATGGAAATATCAAGGTTAAGGAAGAAGATAATTGATATTGTTCATTTGTTCAAATGGTTATTTTAGAATTATAATCCCTCCATTCCATTTTAATTGTCGCTTTAGAGATTTTTTCATATTCCAAATTAATTGTCGCTTTAGGATTCCAATACAACATTACTTACATATATTTCAATTTTACCCTTATTTACTCCTTGTTTTTCTCTCTCTCTCTTTCCTACTTTAACCAATTGATATGAGATAGAATAAGAAATCATTAATTGAAGGAGAAAGAATAAGAGTTTGGAGATAAGATGGGTATTTTAGGTATATCTCTAATTTTTTTCTAAAATTTAGTCTAATAATTAGCTTTCTTAATACTTGTGCAAAAGCCTAAAATGACAATTAAAATGGAATGGAGAGAGTAGTTATTTAGAACTTTAAATTCTTGGTAGCAACGTAGTAATAATTAAAGTGATTCAGTCAAAAAAAATTATGTGGTATGTCATTAAGACCATAGTATAATGAAAAATGATTATATGATTCAACTAACATAATAAATTAGTTAATCGTGTACAACGCACGTGCACTTTTTCCCAAGTTTAATTAAACATATTAATCCAAAGGTGTAATAAGTCAATACCTAATTGCACTTAATTCTCTGAACTTTTACAACCAAATTGAAAAGCTTGTGATCTCACCCAAATTAAATTTATTTGAAATTCTTAACTTGATTGAGATAAATAAGATCTATGCACTCTTGAGAAAGTAAATAAAACAACTATTTTTCCAGTGCTAATAATAGTATAATTCATAATTGAAACATAGCATAAAGTTGTATTTTTAGAAAACATTTGCTACTTTAAATGATACCAATATTACTTTCAGAAACCACCTGAATTGAAGTTCTCTATAACTTAACTTTTATTCTCCATCTTTTTCCTTTTAATTAATTTAGAGGCTAGGTCATAATCAATTAATGAAAAGCTGGGCTTTTGATGGAGGGTGGTGGGGGTGGTGAAAAGTTGGTTTTAGGCTCGAAGAACAACGCGTAAAAGGTAAGTAAGAGCGTGCGCTAGTAAAAGGCAAAAAGAAGAATATTATGATGATTTTTGTTTGCGATTTGTCAAGAGTCTGAATGCTTCTCAAAAAGTGGTGAAATTTTTTTACTAAAAGTTTAGAATCCTAAAAAGTTAAATTTTCCCCTCATCATTTGGCACATTTTTAAGACGACTAGAAAAAGGGGCCATTGAAAAGCTATGTTCAAATTGAAAAATTATACTATATTTTCATAAAAAAAGATTGAAAATTTTATATGCAATGAACAATAGATGTCGACTATGGTCATAAGATAACAACAAAACAAAAAACAATATCTATAATTATTGGGTAAAAAGGACAAACTTGGCTTTGTTTCTTGCTCTTTTAGAAACGTATCCTTCCAATTGATGTTGAGATTCTTGATAGTCATTTGCCTAGGCCTTCTACAATTTTATTCAAGAAATTACATTCATGTGTAAGAAAAATAATTCGGGCATGTTTGTTTGGTGTTTGGAAAATTAATGGAAGTTTCTTGAAATAATCTCGATTTGTTTAATGTTGTTTGTTTGGGTTTTAAGAGAGTGGCTTGAGAAATAAAGTAGATATAGGTTTTTTGGAAGAGGTAGACTTTAGGTGTAAAATGTGTAAGACTTTATGCCAAATCATATTTATTATGTGGAATATATTGTGTAAGAGATATATTACTTTATGTCAAATCAAAGTAGAGTTTGTATAGATTTTTTTTTTATATAAGAAAATTGTTGTTTGTTTGACTTTTGAGAGATTAGTTTGAGAAATTGGGAGACGATAACTTTATTTCAGAAAGTAGAAAACATGTTTGTTTCACTTTTCCCAAACACAAAATAATTTTGGGAAAAGCCAAACAAACATGCCCTACATGACCTTGTACAGGAAGATTTCTTTTTTTTTTTTTATAATTATTGTACAGGAAGATTTACTCATATGAGACTATCGAATATTCTTTTTTTATTTTTTTCATTATACATGTCAAATTATGATGTAAATAACATTAAGTATCATTGAAACTAAAAAATCTCTTAAGAATTGAATATCAGGACTAACTACTTATGTTTGTTGCGGCGAGAGGAATTGATCTTTGGCATTGGGACGTGGTGGAGAAACATCATCCTTGAAGGCGACTGTAAAACGGTCATTGACGGTGATTTGGGTTCCAAAACTCAAAATAAGCTCCATCCTTTAGACTATTTTATTGAAGAAATAAAGGTGATGTCTTCGGATTAGATTCATTTACTTGCTTTCATGATTTTAGAGAAAACAAATTTGTTGCTCACACATTAACTAAAGTAGCATATAGTGTTTCTCCTTCTTTTATTAAGCTTTCAAGGTTTATCCGATACTTTGTACTTGATGATATCAATTATTAATGAAATCTGTCAACTGGGTTTTTCTAAAAAAAAAAAGACTAGATACTTTTGTCATAGTACTCATATAGTTACATTTACCACACTTATAAATTGTGTTAGCTAAAAGAAGGTTTTTAAAATTAAAAATTAAGAATAACATATTTACGACTAATTATCTAAGTCAAAAAATTAAGTGTTTTTATCATTTTATCTATCTAAAAAAGGATAGGTTGGTAAAAACTAGAACGTAAACATTTAAGTAATACATTTGCATTTTCAAAGATATGAAAAAATATTTTTTACATAACTTTTTCATAATATAGGGTTTTAAACTTTACTTTCGACCCCCTAATCTTTAGGGCCTGTCACACTTATAAAGAATATTTAGTCTTGATATCCAATTAACAATGTTGGACTTTCTTAGTTAACTTTTAAGGTTAATTAGAACCAAATCGTGTGAACTTTAACCCAATTCATATTCACGTGTATTTAAATAAACTAGTTTCTCATATATACTCAAGTTATGATGTTTGTGTTACATTTATAGGCATATTGAAACATAGGTTATCAATTGTTTAATTAATTGGTTAAAGTGAATTTTCATGGGGCGACTTTCACCATGGAAGGGTTGTCAGGATCGGGTTCATCGCGAGTGATGAAAGAGGAGTTGTTTGAGCAGGAATTCGGTTAAGGTGCAATAGCCACTGAAGCCAGAAATGGTAGAAGCATTGGCCGCAAAGAAGACAGAGGAGCTTGCGAGAGAAAATTAGTGGTCAAAATTAGAAGACAATTGCAGTACGGTCATACAGAGTATTAGGCATCAACGGAAACAATCATCAAAGACATCAAAAGATTAGCATGAGGTTTCAATGTTTTTCATCAAAGTTTATTCGTAGATAAGGAAATGTAGTAGTTCGTCTTTAGAGATGTGGTTAATTTGCCACTTAGTATTGGGCAACTTGTAACTATAGACATTTCGTAGTTGAATGAAATTTATTATTGATGATTCTAAAAAAAAAAAGAGTTGCCCTTTAAAACTAAATTCATTCTTTAATTTTCCGGCTATAAATTGTGCAATATTTTTGCTTTTGCTCCCATTAATATTTGAAGGTACAATAATCTTGTAAAAGGCATATATTGATGGGCAAAAGTATGCGTGTAAGAAAAATACAGTTGTATTTTGTACTATATGCATGACAATTCCCCGGATAAATACAAGGAAAACTTTTCATTTTAAATTTATTAGACATAAGTAGGCATAGGTGAAGAAGCATAAAAGCAAAGTTGCCCAAAATATTACAACAGTGTGTTGCCTTTTCTAATGCACTTAAAAGCTACAGAAAGTTAGAGAGAGGAAGTGTGTGTGTGTGTGTGTGTGAAAAGATGAAAACCGTGCGATGCCTTTTGCAGTAGTTTACGTGTGAAAAGCTGAAAATTGGTTTAAAGCCAAACATTGAGTGATTAATTGTTCACACGCATTATGTTTGCGCGTGTTACGTACAACTCACCAAAATTAAAAAGTGCTAATTACAACTTAATTAAAGAAAACAAGTATTAATTATGAGATAAGAGGTGGATCTAGATACAATTATTTGAATCGAGTATGCTAAAATTTGGTGGAAGTTGATTTTAAAGTTATACTGATATTTGATTTTCTATTGACTTTTCAGTAGCTCATTATAAAGTTTCAGTATTATCTCTCAGTTTTAACATAATACCAATGAATTAAGTAATTTAAAAGAGATATTTATCGTTTAATATGTAAGATTCTTCTTGTGTTAGCAGGACAAATTATACAGCAAAATCCAAGAGAACATGATGTATTTTACGACAACTTAACTTTTATTATTTAGACCATATTTAATTTTTAAAAAGTAGTCAAGTCATTTACTAGTACTAGCAAAATTTACATTGTTCAGACAGTGTCACATGTTTTGTGAAATATTTTTATAATTAGTTGTGTGTGCACATAATTGTTGAAAAAAGAACATTGTTTGGACACATGATGAGTACATAAGAAAGTTAAGGGGTATTAAAATCATGAAGTATTATTGCTCTAACATTTCTTGAGTTTTATCAAGTTTTTGTAGTTATTCAAAAAATATAAATTGTCGACTTATGTGGTTGTATATTCTATTTATTGTAGATTCACTCGAACTTCTTTTGCCGACTCCAAATTACTAAAAATAGAGAAATAGGTCTCAATTTCTATTTCAGTGGGTCTACTTGGATCGATTCTGGCTCGGTTTCGCGGGTCTCGATTTTAAAAAAATTG
Source organism: Penstemon davidsonii (assembly GCA_034814905.1). Lineage (NCBI taxonomy): Eukaryota > Viridiplantae > Streptophyta > Magnoliopsida > Lamiales > Plantaginaceae > Penstemon > Penstemon davidsonii. The sequence continues at coordinate 27,871,874 of JAYDYQ010002533.1, read as the reverse complement.
TTTGGATGATCTCGGTGAAACTTTTGAAACCCCATTTGGTTAGGTTTTGGATGTGGATTTTATGGTTCTAAAAAAGTTGAAATCCCACTTAGATTGATTTTGGATGTTGGGATTTGAGGAATAAAGTAAGTTATAGATGTCAAATCAATGTATTTTTTAGAGAGTTTTGAGAAAGAAATAAATGGTAAGTGTCAAATAAATATTTTATAGGTTTCAAGAGTTTGAAGATAGATTTGTGACAAGGTTTGTTATGAGTTTCATAAGTTTGACGAAAATTCATTTAAAATTATTTTGATCCGATCTCGCAAAACCTACAAAACTAGACTAAAACCAATCCATATACGGCCAATATGACTTAAAAATACCATTTAGGCCATCTCCAACCGAAGGCCTTGCCCAATTGCTCGCCCAATTGCCCAATTGCCCAATTGCCTTGCCCTCATGCCTTTTCGACCCACCTAAAAAACTCATCTCCAACCGAAGGACAATCAATATCCATTTCAATTTCACAACTTTCCACACTCTCACTTTTCACACTCTCCTCACTCAAACTTATTTTAATAATAATGATAATAATAATAGTAATAATAATAATAATAATAATAATAATAATAATAATAATAATTTTTTTAATAGTTACATAATCATGAAAATTAAGGCATTCTTTATTTAAGTTGTATTGTGTATTTGTGTTTTTTATTTAAGTTGTATTGTGTATTTTAAATTAAGTATTTGTGTTCAACAAATCTCATTTATTTAGATTTGTATTTGTCCAATTATATATGAAATTGTTCAACAAATCTCAATTAATTAATTCATGAAATTAAAAAAAAATAAAGCACCCGAACCCCGGCAGCCCCCGCCCAGCCCCTGCCAGCGCCCAGCAGGGGCCGACAGGGGCGTTTGCCTGCCGGCAAGCAGGCAGGCAATGGTTGCCTGGCCCGAACCCCCTGCTCGCCCTGCCCCCTTGCCCGCCCAATTGCCATCATCCATCTCCAATCGAACCGAGCCGGCAACACCCCCTCATGCCCGGTTGCCGGCTCGGTTGGAGATAGCCTTATAGTTACCCTTATTAATTATGGTACATATTTCACGCAGTCAAAAATATAAAAGAAAAGCACCCAAAAAAAGCCTGACCGTGAGTAGCAGCACGCGCTCCGCAAATAGGGGAGTCCACTTCCTCAATAAATAGATCAGAAATTCAATAAAAATAAATAGCTAAAAAGGCAGTCAATCAAAGTCATGCATCTTTAGAAAGAAAAAGTAAATTTATTTTCTTGAAAAGAAAAAAAAGTAGGAGAGAGAACCAAATAAATAAAGTAATCTATCTACTCCTCATGAATCTCCTCATCTTCCTCTAAAAAGGTTCATTTATCTTTCTTTCCTCACCTTTCTAATAACTTTTTGAAAAATCCCAATACTTTATTCTCTTGATGTAAGAATAAAACAACATATATTAATTAATTATCCATTAAACAAAGCATAACCCGCATATTAATATTAAATTATAAAAAGCAGATTACATAAAAAAAGTAGGGTAAGGTAAGGTCAGTCTCTTCTGCCAAGAAAGCTTTTTTTTTTCTTTTTTTTTTTTATAACCAGAAATTGTTGCAACTGAAAGTACTTCCATGTCCCTCTTTTCAATAAATTCCTTTTCCTCACCATCTCTTTTCTCTCTCCTTCCAATAAAAACAAAACAACAAACATAGCATGCTCTCTTCTTCTGGCACCTCCTACTTTTAATTTCAACACCTTTTGGCTTTTAATAATGTTTATATTTTACTCTTAAATTTACATTTTTTCTCATAATGTAAGTTGGTTTTTTTTTTATAATAATTCATTTTGAAATGTGTTATTCTCAATAAGATTCAAACATGAATTTATACTAATTTTTGTCACTAAACAAAACCCTCATTGGTGTTTATTTTGCATTATATGCACACTTAACTACTTCATACAATATTTTATTACTTTGACTCTTACTTCAATTCGTGCGCAATAATTTATGCCTCAATGAAAGGAGCGGTAAATGATGTAATAAATAGCTAGTGAAACACAGCATGTACGTGTGATAATTGAAAAGAATAAAACTAAATTAAAGAGATAAAGTGATAGGATTAATTAGGGGTATATTCATGCTGAACAATTCAAAATATCTAGACCTTCATTATTTGGTTTTTCCAGATTTTAGGGTGGTTTGGAAGACCAAACAAGCATACAATATTTCTTTTGGAAAGAAATTTTTGAAAAGAAATCAACATTTTTTTCTTTATTCATGAAACTTAAACCTTAGCCTATCTCCAACTAAATCTTCCCTCATACCCAATGCACCCCCTCATGCCCACATAATAAAAAAAATTCTAACAAAAGAGAGCCAACAGATGACCGCCAAGTGGCGGCCACCCATTGATTGGCAGTGTTGCCCGCGGGCAATTGGGAGGTGGATCATCCACTGTCCAATTGCCCAGCTCACCCCTCGCTCCCTAAGTCCAATCACCCCACCCCCCCTCCCCTCTGCCATCTCCAACCGAAATTCGGCGGGCAACTCCCCGCCTTGCCCAGTTGCCCGTCGGATGGAGAAGCTCTTATTGATTTGATATTTAATAGTGCACTTTTAAAAATATATTTTTATTTGTGGAGAAACATCACTAATTGTTGGATCCAGAACCTTCCTTATCTCCCTAACAAATTTTAGGGCCGCACGATTTGTATTCTTGGCCTACCAATTTATATCGTGTGCACCAAAATGATTACGGCGCCTTCATTTAATGTTAGCATCCACTAATATTATCTCGTAAATTACCAATAATATCATTCAAAAATCAATCGAAATATATCACACTTCTTTAGTTTATTCAAAAACTCTTTCTCTTCTCTTATTTTTGAAACTTAGGTATGAATCCACGTTGGGAAAATCTTATTACACTCATAAACGTCGATGCGTCTAAAAAAATATTAAATCAGATCCAAAATATGAATACTTTTAAATAAAATTACTATCTACGCATAGGCCTTAAGCCTCATTTTTGTTTTCTCCATAATAATTATATTGTTTTTATTGAGTGTTTGAGTCATTTTCACAATTAGATAACAAATAAAACTAGGGAAAAAAGTTAATATCTCCAACCATTTCTTTTTAGCAATTTGTTTTTATTTGTTCAATTGGAAGGCTATTTTTGGTGTATTGAATGTGTGACGAAGGAGAGAGAGAGACGGTGGGTATGTGTTCATTATTCATACCATCATCATCATCATCTCCTTTTCAAGAGAGAGAAGAGAGAGAAAGTAAGAAACAGAAGTAGAGATGAGGGATTTGGGTTTTCTTTTAACTTTTCGTTTGTGTGAATCAGAGTTTGAGTTATTTCCTTTTCGCGTTGAATTTCTCCCACACCTTTTCACTCTCACAATCAAAACCAGGAAGACTTTTCTCAGAAGTCTCAACACAGATTTACAGACCCAGATACAAAATTAAAATCCCAGACAAAATTGTAAACAAGCACGGATCCAATTCAATTCAATCCTCCCCAGAAATTCTTTTTTTTTTCTTTTTCAATTTCTAGCCACCATTCATTTCCTTCTGCAACCCCAACAATTTTCAGAATTCTTAATTAATTAAGAAAGAATATGAGAGCAGGTTTAAGCAGTATCCAACAGACGCTAACACCAGAAGCTTCCACCGTTCTGAACCACTCCATCGCAGAAGCCGGCCGCCACAAGCACGGCCAAACAACGCCGCTACACGTGGCGGCGACGCTCCTCTCCTCGCCGTCCGGATTCCTACGGCATGCATGTATCCGTTCCCATCCCAACTCAAGCCACCCTTTACAGTGCCGCGCTCTTGAACTCTGCTTCAAAGTCGCTTTGGAACGACTCCCCACGGCTCAGTCCGCGCCGCCGGCGACTGAGCCGCCGATCTCAAACGCTCTGATGGCGGCGCTCAAAAGGGCTCAAGCCCATCAACGCCGCGGCTGTCCCGAACAGCAACAACAGCCGCTTCTCGCAGTGAAAGTGGAGCTCGAACAGCTAGTTATTTCCATTTTAGATGATCCAAGCGTTAGTCGTGTGATGAGGGAAGCTAGCTTTTCGAGCCCAGCTGTTAAAGCCACTATTGAACAGTCATTAAATAATAATACTAATAATACTAATACTAGTACTAGTACTAGTTCCATTAATAATCATCATCCTCAATTGAGTTTTGGGGGAATTGGACAGAGGATGATGGGTAATAATCCGACCCAATTGCACACGAATCCTCCTCCTCATTTGGGTAATCGGAATTTGTATCTAAATCCACGGCTTCAGCAGGGGGTTTCTGGTAATTTGTCTCAATCTACTACTCCTACTCCTACTCCTACGCCTTCTTTAGGTAGTGGAAATTTGTATTTGAATCCGGCTCAATTTACTACTCCTAGGCCTCCTTTGGGTAATCAGAGCTTGTATTTGAATCCACGGTTACAGCAACAGGGTGCAGTGGGTACGGGTGCAGGGGAAAGGGGTGAGGAGGTGAAGAAAGTGTTGGAGATAATGGCCAAAAGAAAGAAAAAAAACCCGATTTTGGTGGGCGATTCCGAGCCCGAGGCCGTGGTGAAGGAGTTCTTGAGAAAATTAGAGAACAAGGAGTTGGGTAGTGATGGGATTTTGAAGAATGTCGAGGTTGTTTCAATGGATAAAGGGTCTTTATCAGATAGGAGTCATATACCGGCTAAGATCAAGGAATTGGGAGGGGTGATTGAGGGTAAAATTGGAAGTGGAGGAAAAGTGATTCTTGATTTGGGTGATTTGAAGTGGCTGGTGGAGCAGCCACAGGTAAGCATTGGTGGCTCAGAAATGGGGAGGGCGGCGGTGGTGGAAATGACGACTTTGTTGTCGAGATTTGGAGGAGAGAATAGTAATAATGAGGATAGTAATAGTAGTAGTAATTATAATAATAATAATAAACTTTGGTTGATTGGAACTGCTACATGTGAGACATATTTGAGGTGTCAAGTTTATCATTCTACCATGGAAAATGACTGGGATTTGCAGGCTGTGCCCATTACTTCAAGATCGCCTCTCCCCGGAAAGTTTCCGAGGTATACATATATATCTTTATACCCTTTTGTTCTCTGATGATTAAATTGATTGATTAGATTTTGGTGTACTAGATTGTTGAATTTAAATTGACATTTTGTTAGAATTGCATCTTTGCTTTAGTATCTAAAGTTTTTGTAACAGAATTATGTTCCATCTGTAGATTGGAAATATAATGTTTAACTTACTTGATTTAGAACTAGTGGTGCATGTATATGCACATGGAATGAGATATTTTTCTATTTTTAGGTACTTCATCAGTATCCTCATATGAGAAAAAAGTTGTGCTTGCTTGACTAAATTGAAGATGTGTAAAAGGAATATACTATTGATCATCTTTTTTTGTGTGTTTGTGCTTTCCTTTTTTATCATTGTAAAGCTTGAATTTGGTTAATCTTTGAGCTCTCTAGTACATCATTTAATCATTTAAGATGAGTGTCATAATATAGCATTTGTTTTGATTGTTTACAGGTTTTATTTATCATATGGATTTTCTGATTTGAGTTTTTGTATTTTAGAATCTTGAGCAATCCACTGGAGTCTTTAAATCCATCATTGAAGGCAGTTCCAACTCCATTGCCCGCTTTAACAAAGCCTGTACCCGAGAACTTGGATCATCCTGGTCAAAAAACATCAACCTTTTGCCCTCAATGTTCGGAAAATTACGATAAAGAGCTGGCAAGACTCGCAGCCATTGAGAAGTCATTTTCTGAAGCTAAACAGGACTCAACTCGACCATCTCTGCCGCAGTGGTTGCAAAATGCTAAGATCAACAGTACCGATCATTCAGAAGTAAGTTTTATTTGAATTTAAATATTAAAAAAAAAACGGATTTAATTGATGAAACGTGAAGCTGATGTTTATTTTTCAATATTTGCAGGAAGGAAAAGATCAAGGACCTCTTTCCAAGAACAAGACTCAAGAACTTGAAAAGAAATGGAAGGATACATGCTTGCACCTTCATCCTAATTTTCATCAGAATACGAGATCTGATAGATCCGGTCCACCCGCTCTATCCATGCCGAGTTTATACAATCCAAACTTGATTTCACGTCCACCTTTCCAGCCTAAGTTGCAGACAACCAAACCCCTTGGAGAAGCTCTACAATTGAACATGAGTCAAGTTACAAGCCAAACTCGAGCCTGTGTGAATAGCCCTCCCGGAAGTCCGGTTAGGACTGACCTAGTTCTTGGAAGAAACGAGACCGTCGAGAAAGATACCCAACAAAATCAAGCTAAGGACTTCCTTTGTTGCATCTCATCCGAGCCAGCACAAAATAAGTTACTCGATAAATTTGCTAATGCACTCGATGCTGATACATACAAGAAACTCCTCAAGGGTCTCATGGAGAAAGCTTGGTGGCAGGCGGAAGCTGCGACTGCAGTTGCTTCAGCCATTACACGGTGTAGTTTAGGCAATGGAAAACGAAGGGGTGCTGCCCCCCCTAGAGGTGACGTGTGGTTATTATTCACGGGACCCGATCGAGTGGGAAAGAAGAAAATGGCTACGGTTCTAGCCGACCAAATTAATGGGGCTAGTCCAATAATGATATGTCTAGCCACTAGGCGCGACAACGAGGAATCAGATACGAATTTCAGGGGTAAAACAGTAATTGACCGAATCGCGGAGGCTGTTCGGAGAAATCCTTTTTCGGTAGTTATGCTTGAGGATATAGACGAAGCAGATATGCTCGTTCGCGGGAGCATTAAACGAGCGATTGAAAGAGGTAGACTCACCGATTCTCATGGTCGGGAAGTTGGACTCGGAAATGCTGTTTTTGTCCTTACCGGAGATTGGTCGACTACTAGTCCTGAAGCTATAAGAGAGGGGCACTTTGTAGACGAGAAAAAGCTTGCTTCAATAGCAAGTGGGAATTGGCAATTAGGGTTAATTGTACGAGAAAAGAACAATAAACGAAGACCAAATTGGTTGGTGGATAGAGATAGGTCATTGAAGCAAAGGAGAGAAATGGGATCTAGTCTCTCTTTGGACCTTAATCTAGCAGGAGCCGCCATTGAAGACAGTTCAAGTGAGCTCACCATAGATCAAGAAGACGAAATTGGCCTTGGCCTTGTAAACCAACAATTTTCTATCACATCGGTGCCTCACGATCTAGCCAATAATGTCGATGATTCTATAGTGTTCAAGCCGGTTGACTCGGCTTTTGTGAAACGGGAGATCAAGAAAACGATATCGGTTAAATTCTCGATGGTTGTAGATGATAATATCCCAATAGAAGTAGGAAATGATGTGTTGGAAAAGATCTTGGGAGGGTTATGGCACGACCGGACTAGTTTAGAACAATGGGTTGAAAATGTTTTGGCACCGAGTTTTGAAGAACTCAAACAGCGCCTGCCGACCGGTGACCGGATCGGTTCAGTGGTTCGGTTGGTGGTTGAATCGGATAGCGGTGACCGGGGAAAGAACACGGGTGATGCAGACTGGTTGCCTAGTAGTATCCTGGTATGAGGAGGCTTGGATGATATTTTGAAGTTTTCTTGGGGTTAAGTGTAAATATGGCACTATTTTAGAATATTTTAGGGGGCTAAAGAATGAAGATTAAAAAGAAACCGTTAAAAGTGAGATAGACAGGTTAACGAATCTTCAACAGCTCTCACTTTTAATTTTTGTTTTTTGTTTCTTGTTCTTTTACGTAATAGTATTTGTTAAATTTTTTTTTTCTTTTTTTACAGTGATGTCATATATGTTCACAAAATCTTATTATTACATGGAATAAGATCAATAAAGATGAAAAGTATTCTTCAGATGACCTGTTTCTGTCTCAATTATATTATATGTTGTCGTTCTGTTTTTGTTTTCCTGACATATATATTAGATGAAACTGTAAAAATAATTTTTGGGTTTTTATTTTTTTTCCGGAAAAAGTAGTCAGGATTGAAAATTAAATCAATTTATTCATGTGTTTGATTAATAATTGATAAATAAAAGTTAAATCAATTTATTTATGTGTTTGATTAATAAAAGTTTGTATGAGCTCGATTGGTTGTAATTAACTAAATTTGATAATATTCATCCTTTTGATAATTTTTTAGGTTTGGATCAAGGTCAATTTAATTGGGAGGTTGAGATTAAAAGTTAGATTGGATATCAAAATTAAGTTCATCTTACAAAGTATTGGACAATTTTCCACCCTTTTAACTAGCTTTTGAAGTGTTTAGATCTAGACTATTCAATTGAATTCAATCCATGTGAAATATGATATCGAAGAATAACAAAATATTTTCAAAAATGTCAACTTATTCATTATTATTTGTTATCAACTCGATTATAGCTCATACTAGCTTGATTCATTTAAATGTAATTCGGATAAGGAAATCAGATCAAAATTATTAATTATATAATAAAATTATATTGCCCTTTTTATTTATTGAACTCCAAGAGTGTTTCAAATATTTGCTTCTTTATATAAGTGTGGTACAACTTTCGAGAAAAGACATTATTTGTTTGAATTCTTACAAATTGTGATAAAACTTTATAAAAACCCAAATAATAGGACCCAATTAATTTTAGGAAATGGTGGATTTAAGACGTACTAAAAAGGAAACTCAGTTATAAGTATAAAAAAAGAAACATTAAAAAAAGATTTAGAAGGATACAATATTATGTTGTGGGGGTATTATAGGCACTTGGCTTTTGTCGATCTAGTGTGAGACAGGCACGACTGTACAAGATGGTGGCGGTTCAGCGGGAAAATTTTTGTATGACCAGATCTTTCATCGACCATGTTTAAAATTAATGTCTACAATATTTTGTGTAGGATATATGAAAAATCGTGTTCATGTAAGAATAGTCGTACTTAATCGCAGTCAAAAATCAACTTTTCTCTTTGATTATTTTGGTGAAAATGTGGGCCCCAGAGACAGTATGGTAGGTGTAAAAGCTCTGCAGGAGACACGTTTCGCATGTGCAACGTGTCGTATCCCCAAAAGGCTGTAAGATTAACAGAACTGTGAGTGCGTGGGACCATAAAATATCATAGGCAAAGGACTTCAATATTTTATTCTTTTTCAATTTCACCCCTCAATTTCTGGTGAGTGAAAGATTTATGCATTCCCCCCAGCTAAAAAAAAAAAACTTAATCTCATGATCATTTTCGTCACAAATTCATAGATGGTTGTTGATTATGTGAGCTTAACTATGCGGATAAATGTCTTTGTAATTGTTTTAAATCTCATTTTTGTAAATGTTTTAAACACCCTTAATAGAATCATTAGTAAAATTCCATTGTAAAAGACTCTTAATTGAAAAATGTCAATATATATACCCTCGTCTGTATAGAACTGGAATAGTCCCATTTGGAACTCATTTCTACCACCTTCATCATCTATTTACATATCAAAGACAGTGCCGAAGTCAAAAAATAATTTCACCGGGGTCATTGTGAAACTAACTATATTTTATATTAAATTCCAAATATTAATGAGGAAAATTCGTCAAAAAGAATTTCAACCACAACAATAAAAATTTGAACAAAACTAATTTAAACATAAAAATCAATTTGCTAAATGGGAATATTTTTCCACAAATATCCATGTGGATCTGTCAGATTGAAATAGTCATAGACCAGAATCTCATTTTCCTGGATTGTAACGATGTAAATATTAGAATAACTTCCAAAAAATTTTAGAAATTGTAAATCAAATAAATATATATATTGAAATAGCCACTAGTCTATACTTTCGTTTGATTGACTCAAAAAGAAAATTAAAAAAAAAAACGTTTACATGGTTACGTTAAAGCAAAATATATATTGACCTAGGATTCATATTTTGATATTGTACATGGGATCGAGATTATTCTTTATTCCAGTGATTCAAAACATGAAATAACAATATCGATTGTTAATATTTGTTTAAATTTCTGCACAATTTTCAACTAATCAAATTAGTACAACCAAACCAATTTGACCTAGGATATATGTCTTGCCTCATCCTATATATCAAGTAGAACATGTGCCACACAACCAAACTTAGCATTTTATTTTCTAATTTGACCTCTATCAATTATTTTCCCACAGTCGACACCAAGGATATATATATATATATATAGCTATAAAAAGACAACCGCCCTCTTTAATGCACTTAGGTTGAGAGCCATTAGTTATAGTGAAGTCACCCTAGCAAGCAAGTAGATGCATTTTCTTTGAATCTAGACAGGGTTACAAAAAAAAATTATTGGACCAAAAACAAAAATCCATGTAACATCACACAAATGTTGCAATCTTATGGTCCATTGACCCTTAAAACCATGCACGGGTTATTATTTATGAGCAGGATCCATCTCATTTAATTAGTTTGGTTCAAAGTTTATGTCCCACATATTTATATTGCCCCCGCTAACTTATTCAACTTGATTGAACGTACAATTAAACAAATACACCGGTCAGCTTTGACATTAATTTGAGCCAATTATGAGATTCATGACATCAAGGTTCACAATAACCACTAAATTTTGAACCAAGATATTTTTTCGATAGGGGCTATATATATATGATGTGATCGAGATACAATTATCAATTTCGTATTTCCACCCCGCAAAAAAAAATAATAAAATTGACACAAGTTTAACACAAAAAATGTGACAAAAATCCCCTCAAATTCCAACAAATTAAATGTAAAACTTTGGTGGGGAAGTAGACTTTCTCATAAATTAATTAATATATCACCAGTACTCCATCAAGATTTATAAATATAGTATTTCCTTACTGAAGTCGTTGTCTTCATAATAAATTAATGACTTAATTAATCAATCGTATGATTGCAAAAGTTTGTGAATGGATTATATTTTAGATTTTGGTCACAAGCTTGCAATAAAAAATTAGAAGAAAAGAATCAGTTAGACCAGCTAATCTTAAAAGGAAGTGATTGTCCTCTAGCTCTAAAGCATTAATCATATAAAAGTTGCAACTAATTAACAAAAGGATAATGTCATGTAGTCAACCAGAATCACACTTCTTGTGAATGTTATTATACAATTAGTATTATTCGTCACTATCATACATATTGAATGACCTATTAATTAATTGATCTGAAAATTTGGCTAATAAGTTAAAGATTTAAACTGTTCAAAATGAAGTAAAGTATATTATGTGTAATTAATTTGTTAGAGACAAATGACAATCATTAATTACTTCTAATTAATCAAAAAAATCAAATAACCTATTTTTAACATGTTTTCTCACGTGAAGTTATTTCATTTTAAAGATAAATTAATTAGAATACTTAAGTTGACAAATACCCCTACAAAAAACGTTCATTTTCACTAATGTTTTGCTTTCTTTCAATTTTATTTTGTTTCAACTTTTTGTAGGTTAATTGTAGGAATCGACGAAGTGAATGTGAAGGGAAAGGATTGAGGTAGGGTGAGTTATGTGCGGATGCTGGGGAGAGGCAATGGTGGTTGGGGACGACGGGGATATGTGTTTATCTATTTTTTTAAGTTTTAAGTAAATTTTATCTATATTTTTATTAAAATATAAAATAAATAATTTTTAGGTAGTAAAAAGAAATTTAAATGGATTTAAATATTTACATGCATTGAAGTAGAAAAAGAAATTTCATTACTTGGTTTATTTTAATTTTGAATTACCTGTATTTATTCATTTATTGTAATTTTTAAATAGGAATATTTATTTATTGTTATTTTATTGATGGGTTTTAACTTAACTTTATCTTATTTAAACTATGCTAAGAGTAATAATTTTGAATTTTTGTTTCTTTTATTCTAAATATTTTATATTTAATATCTTTAGTTCAAATATTTTAAAATATTTAAATATTATAGATGGATTAATATTAATAATTGGGAAAATTACTCAAAATATCTCCAAGATTTAATGTAGTTACAAAATTCTCCCCTTAGGTTTGTGCTTTCTTACATATGATTTACACAATAAAGAGGGGTATTTTGATATATTCAACAATTTTGTTAGTATTTTTAGACGGATCTTAGCCTCATCACTCATGGATAGTTTGTGTTTTCAAACGTCAAGAATTGTCCATGTAATTACACTAAACATTATGAGTAATTTGCGTAATTTTTCCATTTTATTACTTCATCTTTACAATTTTATATAACTAGTTGCCTTGCTGGCATCAAATTGCCTTTTTGCCAATAAAGACAACTAATCTCCAACCACTCTATCTTTACAACCTCTTATTATTTTATTTCCACAACTCCAAAGTCATCTTGATCCGACGACAATTAGATTTCAACTTTTCAGGTACTCTACTGGCAAAAAAAATATTATTAATTGTTTAACTTTTTATGAAACAATCAATTTACAACCTTTATATCTTAGTTTATTATAATTTTAGTTCATTTAATCACAATTTTAGTCCAATCAATTGCAATGTTAGTCTTAAAATTCGTTGGAATTAAAATCAATGCTCATAATATTTTTACACAAGCGTAAAAATTGGGGATTTTGCTTATCTGGATGTCATGTGATCGTAACCCACCACGTCATCTTGATAAGCCAGCTTAAATTGGAGGAAAATAACACCCTATGTAAAAGGATTGAAATTGCATTAAATTAACACATAAAGAATGTAAATGACTTGTCATAACTACACGTATCCTATTTTCAAATTCCCAAAAATTTCAAAAAACTAATATTGTTTTTTGTCCTACTTTACTCTAGGACTCTCACAAGGTTAGATTATGGGTCATATTAGGCTTGATGTAGGTTCAAATTTATTTACGTCGAATCAAATTCGGGTAGGGCCTGGATCTTTGTTAGAAATGTGAAATTTTCGAGTTCATCGAATCATGACCAGATTCAGTCGAATATCAGATGATTTTCAGGTTCAATAAAATTTTAACTTTCAAATCTCTCACCAATACGCATGAAACTGATATTATAACTGAAATATTAACTCGTGATTGTTGAATTGATGGTACAATTATCAATGTTACTTGTAGAAATAAAACTTGTGTATATATATAATTTTATTTATTTATTATTGAATTCGAACTTTTAACACATCGAATCGACTCAAATTTATACTCATTCCACTTATTCTGAATTATGAATCTTTTTAATCGGATCAGAACCATCAAATCTCTAGATTGATAAAAATTCTAACAAATCGGATCAAATTCAGATTCAATTAGGATTAAAATTTGCTTAATTGACAGCCCTACTTTAGTCTCAACCTATAACTTTTTTTCCTAATATACCAACCAATGCGTTTTTTCGGTGTATGCGAAGTGATTTATAATTATAATAATGGCTAGGCCGGTGATATCAAAGACAATGTGTATATTTTTTGGCTGTAATTGACCCCTTAAAAAAATTCTTTGTTTTTCATAAATAAAATTGTAGATTCGTAATTTTATTTCTTAAACTTGAATATCCACTATTTTTTCAAATCTCATTAATGTACTTCATAAATAGAACTTTTTTGTGGATTAAGGAATTGTGTAAACCATCTTAATTTTTTTTGGTTGTATAGAACTTTAGAAGAGAGGAAGGTGCTCTCAAATAAGCAAAACAGAGATAGGTAAAAGTAACAGAGAATATCTATGGGGGAATAAACTCACCTAAGTAATTATGGGCAAATCAGTCAAAATAAAAAATTGCTGCTATGGCAATATTTTATTCTCGGGCAATATCGCTAGCCTTTTGGCTATTCAAATTTTGTTGTTTGGTGAATTTGTTTATAATTATGTGATGTTGAGAAACGAAGTTATTATTTTATAATATTATTGAATGTAAATTGACATGATATTATTCTATAGGTTATTATTTTAAAGGTTAAATTGTCAACTTTAAAATAAGTTTGATTTGATTTTTGAAACATGATTTGGCATAAAGTTTAACATATTTTACATCCTATAACATGAACTCTTTTGAAAAACAGTACATTTACATACCTTATTTATCAATCGTTCTCTCAAAAACTTAAACAAACGATACTTCGAAAAAAAAAAAAAATCCCAAATCACTCTACAAAAAGGGAGACAAACAGACCCTAAGACTATCTGGATAAGATATAGAAAAGTAGAAATATGTTGCGTGCGGAATGTTTTTGTATTCCAGCGAAATTACTAATGCGATGTAACTGAAAAGAAGGGTGAATGACAATAATGATCCTCCTTATTATAATTTTTTATAAAGTCATCCCTCTTACTATTTTTTACCCACACTACTCCCACTACATGTTATTGTTTCAATTGGACTTTTTCAGGCTATCCACGGGCAGCGTCGAGATCACATGAGCCGCACATGCATATTTTTTTGTGTATTTTCGTCCGTTCACTGTGACAATATTAGTGGGTTACATTTATGTCCTCCATAAAATTTGTTTGTATCAATTTATATAGTCCCCGGCTTTTATGAATTATAATAATTTCAAATAACTAAAAGAATTATTTAAAATAATCTTTATGAATCGAAAATCATATAAAAGAAACAAAAATTCAAAATATTTTTTTTTGAAATTATAATCTTTGTGTCTCATGAAGTTTGCACCTTTGATTCTAAGTAATGCAAAAGAGATCAAAAGTGCTAAATATTTTAAAAAATCAAAACTGCAATTTAATGAAAAGCGGACCAAAATGCTAAAGATCCAGTTTTATGAGACTATAAGTTCAATTTTCTACCACATAATTCTTCACATCGTTGGCAGATTAAACTTTTAACATGTCAAATGCTAGAAAGTATAACTTTAAAGCCGAAATTAAGCAATTAAAAACTAAAAACATTTTTCTAAGAAAAAAAAATGGACTAAGTACTTTCAAATGATATCATAAGAAAACCATTGGCTCTTGTGTTTCATGTTTTAGAATTTTCAAGTGAGAATAAACATTGAAATACAGTCCGAAAGAAATTGAAATATAATGTTTCGAGATATAAGTGAGGTTGGTTGATGTTTTGTGTGATAAAAAATGTCAAAATATGTCTGAATGTGTTTCCAATATTTGATTTTACTAAAATTTAAAAATATTTTGTATTTTTTGTAACACTTCATAAAATTGTGCTTTATAGCACAATTCTTAATGTTTTGCCTTTTTTGTCTTATCGAATAGTGTTTTTATCCCACAGAATTGTATCAATTTCGTACTTTGATCCCACGGGATGCTATAGAACCAAAAACATAAAATATTTACAAAATTTGGTAGCAAAAATGCAATTTTATAAAGTACGAGAGGTGGTATTAAAAATAAAAAAAATTCCATGAATCAGAGTAAGGCATATAATAATGTCCATTCATTGTTTTGTATTCTTATGCATAAGATGATAAAGATGAATAAAGAAATTTTGCAAAGAAGAATATATTCCAAAAAAAAAAAAAAACCAGTTTAGGAATAATTCTTGGCTAAATGAAATAAGAAATTATGAGGACATGAATAAAATAATATCCGTCTTTAAAGATTAGTTAAGCTATAAAACATTGCCTCAGCGTCTAAATAAATCAAGGACATTAATTACCCTTTTCGATTAATAAACTGAATCATGATAAACTGATCATATTAAGGATTTTTAATTATTAATCATTGGTTGAGAGCCCTAGAACTTAGAAGGAGATCTAAAAAATCACGACCATTATTTTTCATAAAAAAAAAAAAATTACGACCATGTGATCATAATCTTACGAATCTCATGTATGTGACGGTACATATTTCTTTATTACTATGACTGATTTTATTGGTCCATTTTTTTTTTAATCTAATTTTTTTATTTGGTCTTTTACTGTTTAGTAAATAATGACTTGAACCTTATGATCAATGGGTTACTATCTTCATATAAATATACTGCTACTTAATTGGCAAAACAAATTATTTTTACTTTTATTTTTTATTGAGACTGTAAATACAACATTACATCAATTATTATATTAAAAAAAAATATTCTAATCTATTTTATCACTATATAAGGACAAAAATAAATAAACTTGCAAAAGTCAAAACTTGTGTATTAAATTAAAAAAATACACACATTATTTAGTGGGAATTATGACATTGCCAAACTTCATCCATTAACACTTATCATCGTTGAATATTTATTCGTAGAAGATTAATGGAGGATAAATTAATTATAGACCCATGGTCTAAATTGCCAACCTCTAAGAATTTCTAGAGGAACTCGCTTAAAAATAAAATCACCCAAAATTACCAACCTTATCATATCATAGACTCATATATAATAGTAGGGGCCTGCATTAGGGCGACTTTAATAAGTTCATATCTTTTGCACTATGAAACTATAGGGTTTTCTCCTACCTAAAAGAAGTTCATTGCACTAATTAAAACAAATTACCCCTTATCATAACAAAAAGCAGGCAAAACAACTCTCTTAGACTTTAGTGATTCTTCTCGCACGAAAAAATACATATAAGACTTAATTTTTATGTGTAGATATATATATTAAAAGACTACACAATATTTATTTTAAAAATTATAAAATAAAAAAACAAACATAAAAAACCAATCCCAAACCCTTTGTGTTAAAGTTTATCTTTAGTTAATTGTAATCTCTTTCTTGTATGTTGATAGAGTTAAACTCTTAGTCATTATCTTTTACAGTAGTTTAGATAGATATAGTTTATTAGTCTTTATCTTGTAAATAGTTGATAGAGTCAAACTATTTGTCATTATCTACTTTGTAATCTGCCTATAAATACAAGGCATGTTAATTGATATAAACACAATAATATTTTCTCATTCTCTTTGTGCTCTTTAATTTTTACATGGTATCAGAGAAATATTTTTTGAGTCACAAATTTTCATCTCTGATCTCCACCATGTCATCATCAAAATTACTCAAAATCTATCCTCATGTCATTCATCACTCAGATAGTCCATCTGATGAACATTATAACCAGATTCATGGTTTTTCAGATAAGCAGGTGAAGAGGTCAGAGCCACCAACATCCACTTCCGCTACTTGTTCCAGTCATTTGGCAAACATGGCTCTCACTTGTCTACCAACTAGTTGGATCATCAATTCTGGTGCTTCTAATCATATATGTACATCTCTTTCATTTTTTTCTTCATATTCTATTGTCCATAAAAGTATATCAATTCAATTATCTGATGATTCTCAAGCGCTTGTGACACACATAGGCTCAGTTCAATGTTCATCTTCACTTACCCTCACGAATGTATTCCACATTCCGTCATTTAAATTCAATTTGTTATCTATCTCACAATTAATAAAATCAACTAATTGTGATGTAAATTTTTCATCTTCTGAATGTATATTTCAAGACCGAGCAACAAAGAAGAAAATTGGTCAATGTCACGTTCAAAATGGTCTTTTTTATCTAGATCCAGAATTAAAATTCAATTCTGTTTTTTCTTTCAAACATATTTATAAATTTGATCTCTGGCATTATCGCCTTGTACTTCTCATTGTTTTGAGTTAATCCATGTTGACATTTGGGGTCCATTCTCTATACCTTCAAAAAATGGATCTCGTTTCTTTTTAACTATCGTTGATGATTATTCAAGGTGTACTTGGACTTATCTATTGAAACATAAATCAGAAACTTTCAACATGTTGATCCATTTTTTCAATCAAATCAATCGTCAATTCAACAAGACGATTTCCCGTATCAATTCTGGTAGTGGGAACATTTTTCTTCCTCAACTTCAAATCATTCGTTCAGACAGTGGTTCTGAATTTCTTTCAAATAAATTTCAAACATGGTTTCATGACCATGGAATTATTCACCAACGCAGTTGCGTTGCGACTTCCCAACAAAATGGCGTTGTAGAACGTAAACATCGACATCTTCTTGATGTTGCTAGAGCTCTACGCTTTCAGGGGAACCTGCCCCTTTCTTTCTGGGTGAATGTATTCTTACTACTACTTATCTTATCAATAAACTTCCAACTCCAATCCTTAAGTATAAATCACCTCATGAAGTTTTACTTGGAACCATTCCATCATTTTCATCTCTACGAGTCTTCGGATGTCTATGTTTTGCTAAAAATATGAATATTAAACCTAAATTTGATGAACGAGCCAAACCTGGCATCTTTGTTGGTTATCCATATGGTCAAAAGGGATACCGCATATATGATCTACGTTTCTCGTGATGTCATATTCCACGAGTCAACTTTTCCATATCATGATATTCCATCTTCATCATTAAAGAATGCAATTACCATCACTTCAATCGATGATGATGGAACTTTTGACTATGTTGCACCATCAACTAGTCCCACTAAGACTTCTTCTAGTGAATCTATCCATCCGAGCACAGTTGATTGTTCAAATAATTCTCCAACAGTTTCTACATCTCCTCATGTTGATATCTCAATCAATTCTCAACCTCTTTCCGAGGGCAACATCTCCACTAATTCTCCTTCATTGGCACCCGCCAATCATCCTCAAAGAAATCGTCGTCCACCAGGCCATCTCAAGGATTATATTTGCAATCACATTTCCCTCTCAACTAACTTTCCGTTAGCAAATCATTTATCTTTATCTCATTTAAGTCATTCTCATCGAGCATTTCTAACTAATATTATTGAAAACCAATAACCAAAATCTTATTCTCAAGCCATGAAATCTATTGAATGGCGTGATGCCATGGCCAAAGAAATTCAAGCTCTTGAATCAAATAACACTTGGTCTCTGTGTTCTCTTCCGCAAGGAAAAACACCAATTGGTTGCAAATGGGTCTATAAAATTAAGTATCGGTCTGATGGTTCTATTGAAAGATATATGGCTCGTTTGGTTGCTAAAGGTTATACTCAAGTTGAAGGTATTGATTATCATGATACCTTCGCACCTGTAGCCAAATTAGTTACTGTTCGTCTTCTTCTTTCCATTGCTGCCATTAAAAATTGGTCGTTGCACCAACTTGGTGTCAACAATGCGTTTCTTCAGGGAGATCTCAATGAAGAAGTCTATATGAAACTTCCTCAAGGATTGTAGATTAAATAAATCTATATATGGTCTTAAACAGGCTTCTCGTCAATGTTTCTCTAAATTTTCAACCACTCTTATTCAACGTGGTTTTCGTCAATCTATTTCAGATTATAGTCTTTTTACATATAATCACGACGATACTTCTATTTTTATTCTCGTCTATGTTGATGGCATTGTTATCACTGGGAACAATGATGAAGTCATCACTGACATCAAACAATCTCTTGCCCGGTCTTTCTCCATAAAAGATCTTGGCAATCTTCGATATTTTTTAGGTATTGAAGTATCTCGATCTAAGAAAGGTATTTTTTTATGTCAACGAAAATATGCTCTTGATATCTTATCTGATTCTGGTATGACTGGTTGTCGACCATCTGATTTCCCTATGGAGCAACATCTTCGTTTACTACCGAAGGGTGGCACTCCTCTTCCTGATCCCTCAATTTATCGTCGACTTGTGGGACGTCTATTATATCTCACTGTAACACGACCTGATATTCAATATGCCGTGAACACTCTTAGTCAATTCATGCAATGTCCACATTCCACTCATCTTGATGCTGCTACTCGGGTCCTTCGTTATCTTAAGGGCACCGTTGGTAAAGGTTTATTTCTTTCTGCATTAAGTTCTCCTACTTTAGTAGGATATGCTGATTCAGGCTGGGCTGTTTGTCCCACTACTCGTCGATCCACCACTGGTTATTTCACCATGTTAGGTTCAAGTCCCATTTCTTGGAAAACCAAGAAACACCAACAGTTTCTCGTTCTTCTGCCGAAGCAGAATATCGTTCTCTCGCCGCACTTACTTCTGAGTTGCAATGGTTAAAATATCTTCTTTCAGATTTTGGTCTCAACCATCCACAACCAATTCCAATTCATTGTGATAGTCAAGCTGCTATTCATATAGCTGAAAATCCAGTCTTTCACGAACGAACCAAACATATCGAGATTGATTGTCATTTCGTTCGGGAAAAAATTCAAGCAGGCCTTATTGCTCCTTCTTACGTACGTTCTAGCAACCAGTTGGCGGACCTTTTTACCAAACCACTTGGAGGTGAAGCTCATCGCCGACTACTTCCCAAGTTGGGTGTTCTCGACATTTCAATCCCAACTCCAACTTGAGGGGGGGTGTTAAAGTTTATCTTTAGTTAATTGTAATCTATTTCTTGTATGTTGATAGAGTTAAACTCATAGTCATTATCTTTTACAGTAGTTTAGATAGATATAGTTTCTTAGTCTTTATCTTGTAAATAGTTGATAGAGTCAAACTATTTGTCATTATCTACTTTGTAATCTGCCTATAAATACAAGGCATGTTAATTGATATAAACACAATAATATTTTCTCATTCTCTTTGTGCTCTTTAATTTTTACACTTTGTGTGGGGATGGAAGGAGGGGGGGGGTCGGGAAATGGTGAGTTTACTTTTTTTAATATCATAAGGGCAATCTAATCTCAACAAACATTTTGTTTTCAAGGATTAAAGTATTTTGCAAGATGTATTTTAGATGGTGAGTTTACTTTTTTTAATATCATAAGGGCAATCTAATCTCAACAAACATTTTGTTTTCAAGGATTAAAGTATTTTGCAAGATGTATTTTAGAAATATATAAGGACTCGATCTTTTTGCATTTTATTTCTTTTATGATAGGAGGATAAAGATTACATTGGACATATCACACGGAGATATTTTGCTATTTGCTCCTAAATTATTCTTTTTCCGTCCTTAACTTATATTTTAGATATCACAAAATAGAACTCCCTTTCTTAAATGAAATAATTCTAAAATATTCTATTTACATAAGATAATTATTTGATATATACCAATAATTCTTAACCATTAATTTTAATAACATAAATTAAAACCTCATACGTACCAAAAGTATAAAGAGGGCAAGAATTATTAACGGCCGGTATATTAAATAACCATTTTGTTATCTATATATTCTGAAGTAGATGACAAATTAGATTAGAAGATGCCATCTTTTCAGGGATTTGCTGGCTTTTAAAGCTCCATACTTGTATGTTCCCATCAACTATTGCATGTAATTTATTTTATACTACTCCTATATATTATAAATAATTATAATTCGTCGGTTTTTGGCTTATGATCACCTTTTCTGAATACTTTAATACTCAAGTTGGACTGTTCTTATCCCAGTTAGACTTGGACATCCATATTCCTAATGTAGTAATTTATTTTGTGGTGGACCAAATCTTAGCCCTAAAATGTATGCTGTGTAATAAAATTAATTAAAGAAACTTTCAGATATGTTTAATTGTATGCAGGGGAGGATTTACCTCTTTCTCTTGGAAGCCCTAGCCCCTCGAGTCTTTTATCATGGATTAGCCCCAGATTCTATGCTGTTAAATTATTACTTTATGTGAAAGGATTGTAATTTAAAGAAAGAAAAAAATTGTTAAAGGACATATCACAAAAATAAAATAAGAGTAAGAAAAAAAATACTATTTTTAATTACTTCTGGCAACAATAAAACACAAAATCTCAAACAACATGATTACACAAAGCTATTCCAATGTAAAACTACGTTATAAAAATTGAACTTTTCATACCAAATTTTCACCTTCTTTATACATTTGCTACTATGTTTTCTAGAAAAAATACAATTAATTAATAACATGATTTCACTCCCCTGGACACATTTCTTTTCTCCATCAATTTTTTGGACAGAAACAACCGTTAAGTCACCAAAATGGCATGCTTATGTGTCCTACATCATACCTGGAAATTATTGTGGCATGCTTCCTTGTAAATTATGAGATATGATTTAATTTTAATTAATATCCCGAAATTTTATTAATTTTATGTTGATTGTTTATTGCATTACATGAACTGAAACTTGTACCATTAGAAATCTCTTGTCAAGAGCTTTCCAGCCATATAAAGGATACAAATTTAGCCTTGTAACGAAGACGAAGAAAGAAAATGTGTCGAGAAGAGTGAAATCATGGTATTAAATGTATTTTTTCAGAAAATATGGTATCAAATGTATAAAGTAGGTAAAAATTTAATTTAAAAAATGCAATTCCCTCACGTTATAAATGTTTGGATGCATTAATTCACCATATCAATATTATAATTGTAATCAAACACTAAAAATACAAGCTTATATAGATTCTATAAGCAAAAACACTAATTATAAATATGAATTTTTTTAATCCAGACTTTAATTCCAAATTTTAGGACAACAACAAAAAAGATGACAATAAATGTAAGTAAAAATTATAAAATGGGAAAATTTATGCTATAAATAAAACAACTTGTACAATTTGTAAGGAGGGGCTCCTAGATCTAGATAATCCCAGTGTATATACGTACCTTTTAAGGGCTAATATTTTATGATATTTGTAAAAGGTGTGAGGATCGATATTGATGCACAATGTGTAAGAAAGTAGCAATTGGATACCAACTATATATACCTACTAGTTTTAGTTGTCAAGCAAAGTGATAAATGTTGGGTCGGACTTTGGAGAAAGAGGACAATGACTAAAATAGCAAGCAAATGAGTAAGTACATGGTACAATTGAATTTTGAAATTCTCTCAAATAATGGTAATCTGCAAATATTTTCTTTAACCGTGTTGTCGATTGCTATTAGGCCAGGTAGGTAAATTGCTAAAGAAATATGGGTTAAAATTATATTTTCAGCAGAAAATAGAATTTATACATTTTTATGTGCGTGGTTGCACATCGAACTAGAAAGGCGTAACACCCTTTTTTTTTATTTCATGATATTTTTTTTTACGGGGAGTTGGATTGTTCATTAAATATATTCCAATTAGGCAAATTGTCATAAACCTTCTTAAAATGAACTACAAAAGGGAGAAATCAATAACTTTGTTTAGGTATTTATGAAAGTCCACTAAATAATTAGCATATTTGTTGTTGGATCCAAATTATTATACATACGTGCATTATTTACTGCTTATAATCTTGATTTTGCCAATTTTTAAACTGTACTTAATAAATCAATCCATGTACAAATTCAATGCAGGTTCATTCATTTTTATACCTGGGCTTGTATAATTATAACTGCTAACTCATATCTGAGGCCCAGTAGGATATGGATTTAACGTTCAGATTGATTTAGTAATTTCAACTGTTGGCCCTTGTGAGGGCAAACCCAATGCTGGCTAGGGGAGAGTTCCGGAGCTCCCCAGCCCCTGTCTATTCAAATCCAATTTTTGGGCTTTCTACTTCATTTAATTTCAATTTAATTTTTTCCCACTCTCACCATTATAATAATTATATAATTATAATACTAGTAATAATAATACTACTACTAATAATAATAACAAATAAAATAATAATAATAATAATATAATTAAATTATTAATAATATTTAAATATATAAATTAAGAATAATAATAATAATAAAAACATTCATTAAATTACCGGAGTACAACACGAAAATACATCATCGAATTAAAAAAAGTTCTATCACACAACAAAGGAAAATAAAATAAAATACAAGAACAAACATAATCGGCAAGTGGATATGACAAGATTTTAATTAATTAAGATCAAAACCACCTCTTCCTTCACTTGACGAACCTCCAGATGAACCTGGAAATAAGCGTTTTGTAAGCCCTTTTTTTTTAATTTCTTTCCTTAGACCCTTCCAATAAGCCTTCGTATCTGGAGTGTACGAAGAACAATCCATGGACATAATTCGATATTCATTAGCGATTTGGTCTGGGTGGGGGGGGGGGGGGGTGGGGGGGGGGGGGGGTGGGGGGGGGGGGGGGTGGGGGGGGGGGGGGGTGGGGGGGGGGGGGGGTGGGGGGGGGGGGGGGTGGGGGGGGGGGGGGGTGGGGGGGGGGGGGGGTGGGGGGGGGGGGGGGTGGGGGGGGGGGGGGGTGGGGGGGGGGGGGGGTGGGGGGGGGGGGGGGTGGGGGGGGGGGGGGGTGGGGGGGGGGGGGGGTGGGGGGGGGGGGGGGTGGGGGGGGGGGGGGGTGGGGGGGGGGGGGGGTGGGGGGGGGGGGGGGTGGGGGGGGGGGGGGGTGGGGGGGGGGGGGGGTGGGGGGGGGGGGGGGTGGGGGGGGGGGGGGGTGGGGGGGGGGGGGGGTGGGGGGGGGGGGGGGTGGGGGGGGGGCGGGGGGGTGGTGATGTGGGGGGGGGGGGGGGGGGGGGTGGGGGGGGGGGGGGGGGGGGTGGGTGGGGGGGGGGGGGGGGGGTGGGGGGGAGGTGGGGGGGGGGGGGGGATTGGTTATGATCAAAATTCCAAAGGTTACAAACTGTACAACCCAAGCATTGATGATGTAGAGATGTAGAGTTTGATGAAGAAAATTCTTGGGAATGGGGCATTCCAAATGAAAAGTACAACTTTAGTCCGCTCATTGATGATGAAGGATCCACCACAAAGTCCACATTTGGTGAAGCAAGTCCTAGTGAAGGACCTAGGAAAACTAGAAGTCTAAGAGAGCTTTATAATACAACCGACGAGGTAACGCAAAATTTAAGTGATATGACTCAATTCTGTCTTTTTGCGAATTGTGAACCTCTAGGTTATGAAGAAGTTGCTCGTGATAAAAAATGGAGAGATGCCATGGATGAGGAAATCAAGGCAATTAAGAAGAATAACACATGGGAGTTGGTGACATTACCTAAAGATAAAAGCACCATTGGAGTCAAATGGGTATTCAAGACAGAAAAGAATTCAAAAGGCGAGATGGAGAGATATAAAGCGAGACTGTTCGCAAAAGGATACAAACAGAAAACCGGTATCGATTATGGTGAGGTATTTGCTCCAGTTGCTCGTTTAGAAACTATCCGTTTGATTATTTCTATGGCAGCCCAAAACAATTGGAAAATTCATCAAATGGATGTAAAATCAGTATTTTTGTATGGAGTTTTGGAGGAAGAAGTCTACATTGATCAACCTTTGGGTTCTGAAGTTAAAGGACATGAAGATAAAGTGTTGAAATTGAACAAAGCTCTCTATGGCTTGAAGCAAGCCCCGTGTGCTTGGAATGGTAGAATCAACAAGTACTTCCAAGCAAATGGTTTTTCAAAGTGTCCACATGAACATGCACTTTATGTAAAAATGCATAAGAATGGTGATATTTTACTTGTTTGTTTGTATGTGGATGACTTGATTTTGACAGGAAATAATCCAAAAATGTTTGAAGATTTCAAGAAAGCTATGGCTAGAGAATTTGAGATGACGGACATTGGTCTAATGTCCTACTATCTTGGTATTGAGGTGAAACAAAGAGAGGATGAACTTTTTATATCCCAAGAAGGATACGCCAAGGAAATTCTAAAAAAGTTCAAGATGGAGAATAGCAAATCAGTTGTCACCCCCGTTGAATGTGGAGTAAAATTGTCTAAGCAAGGAGATGCGGAGAAGATCAATTCTACACTTTTCAAAAGTCTCGTTGGAAGCTTGAGGTAAATAACTTGTACAAGACCAAATATTCTTTTTGGTGTTGGACTTGTAAGTCGTTATATGGAGGCTCCTACTACTTCTCATTTAAAGGCGACCAAGAGAATACTTCATTATATTAAAGGTACACTTGACTTTGGAATCTTATATTCATCTTGTCAAGACTTCAAGCTTGTTGGTTATTCTGATAGTGATTGGGCTGGTGATATTGATGATCGAAAACGTACTACCGGGTTTGTTTACTTTATGAGAAATTCAGCTTTTACTTGGAATTCTAAAAAGCAGCCTATTGTGACTCTTTCTACTTGTGAAGCGGAGTATGTTGCAGCTACTTCTTTTGTTTGTCATGCAATTTGGCTTAGAAGTTTAATGAAGGAACTTCGCCAACCACAAGAAGATCTAACGAAGATATTTGTTGATAATAAGTCCGCACTTGCATTGGCGAAAAATCCGGTATTTCATGAAAGAGGCAAGCATATTGATACTAAGTATCAATTTATTCGGGAAATGCATATCTAAGAAAGAAGTTGAACTTGAGTTTGTGAAGTCTCAAGATCAAATTGCGGATATATTCACCAAGTCGTTGAGGATTGATGTGTTTCGAAGATTGCGATTGTCTCTTGGCGTAATAAATCTAGTTTAAGGGAGGGTATTGAAGAAATAAACTATATTTATAGATAAGTTAGTACATGCATTTTAAAGTGTCTAGATAAATCTTGGAATCTTCCATTCATAAATTAGAACAATGCATGTATAACTTTAGTTCATGTATTTACTTTGTTCATGTATTTAGAAAAGGGGAAGAATGTAATTAAATATTGGTACATGTACTAGATTAGATGAGTGGTAGGATTTTCCTATAAATACCAATGTATTCTTCCCATTTGCAACAAGTCAAGTTGAGAAATCAATAAACTCTCATATTTTCCTCCACTATTCTCTTGAGTGAGTTTGAGTGTTTTAGTGTTTATGCTCTCCAATTTATAACATTATCTAAGTTATGTACTCATGCGTCCAAAATTCCCGAAGGGCCACGGTCCATTCATTCTATGGGCTTGACATAACATGTTACAAATTTAAGGTCTATGATAAATATATAACTAGGTTCACTAGAAAGAATTAAATTTTAGTGATAAAATTTTATGTGACAATGTTAAAGTTGTCACTTCTTATATATATTAAGTGACAAGAACTCAAATATTGTCACTAAAATGGTTTTCATAAACATACTAGTGACAAGAATTGTAAAAAAGTTGTCACTATTGACATTTAGCGATACCCCAAATTAAAGTTGTCACTAAACCATAGTGACAATATTTATTGTCACTAGGTTGTCACTAAAATGGTGTCGCTAATTGTCAATAGTGACAACTTAAGTCACCATATATTTGTCATTAATAGCTATTAGTGACAACTTAAAAACATATTTTATCACTATCGCACTTGTCACCATTATTATTCTGACAAAATTAATATTTTTATCACTAAATGCATACAAAGATTGACATCTTGCACATTATCACTTTTTTTTTGTCAATTAAACTCAATTTTCTTGTAGTGGTTGCACATATACATCGAAATTATATACCGTACATTATTGTATACGTATCGGATACTCGAATGTTCATATACTCACCCGATACATGTCAGATACGTCACCGTGGAATTTCCAATAATAAGAAAATAAAAAATAAAAAAGATACACGGAATACCCAGGATAATAACATATATTTCTTCATAAAAAATCTAGATTATATATTTTAACAAAGTGATTTACATTAAACACTTGAAATTTTTCAAAGGGTCAAAGACTTTGCATATGGTATTAATACTACGGTTTTACTTGAACACTTATATGAGAGAGATATAACATTTTTCATTTTAAAATGAAATAAAAAGTGAACTAAATGTATTACATAACTTTTATTATACATTTTTGAAACAATAATTTTTTATTATAATATATGTTGGAAGAATTTATTAACTCAAACCAACACCTAAGTGAATCTATCAATTGAGTTAGAAAGTTTTGATGATAACAAAAGAGACGAGTTAAAGTCACCAGTCAATTATTATAAACAACTAAGTAATGCAAGCTTAGTGTTTATATATTCAAACAGACGGGTATGAGAAGCCAAACATCATACTCAAGGTTTGAAGAATTAATCAACGTGGTTTGCCTGATTAATTTATGAAGTAATCTACCAGCTAACTTTAGGTGAAGACATCGAAGTGAAGACTTCACTAAAAGAGCTTAGTACAACAACTAAGCCAAATAGTTGAGTATCAAACATCCAAGAAGTTTGATCAGCCAAGCGACTTAATCAGATGAATGATTTAAGAGCTAAGTCATTTGTGTCAACTAATAGCATAACCTCGAACAATAGAATGCATTAAATGCATCTGATAGATCCATACGTGAACATAGTCTGAAACATTGCAGAGCCACATGTCTGCATTTATAGTTGTTTGAAAGTGATAAGGGCATTTATGGAATTGTGGGATCTTTAAACGGACATAATTCCACCCACCTTTATAAATAGTCTCAAATTTGAAGTGAAGAAACAAATTTTACACATCCAAATCAAGCACAATATGAGATCAAACCACTAAACTATTCTATGTGATAAGCTTACTGCATTGAAGAAAAACTTGGAGTTTTTAGTTACAACAAGGTTGTAATTACCTGTTTGTTTCTAAGTGATTCAAACATAGTGTCAGTTTATATCTGAGTGAATTAAACTATAAAAGTTGAGTGCTTTGAGAGGGATCTTTCTGAGTGATTCATTCATTGTATTTTACTGAGTGTAAAAGTTCCGCTTGGGCTTATAAGTTGTAAAAGCCAAGTGTTATATTAGTCTGGGTGATTAGTACAAATGTCTTCCAATGTGTTAAAGAAGAAGAGTGGATTAAATGGATTACACCACACTTGAACAACTATAAATTATGTGTTCTTTAATTTTTGCACTTGCATTTCATAAGAACAAACTAGTCATATGTTAGGTTATGTTTTAAAGAACTGAAAATAATTTTCATAAAGGAAATAAAATTTTATTTACAAAATATTGTTTGACAAAACGTTTGATTTAAAACTCCGTCTTTAATCCATTGCATAACTCAAAGCTCTAATTTTATAAGTGTTTTTAACTTTGTTGAACTATTAACAACCAAGTACTTACTAAGCTGTCAGCTAAGTGCTAATAGCAGAGTGATCTACTAATCTATTACAAGAAACAACTGAGTGAATTACATATTTAGAAACATTTTGAGAAAAAAAGAAAAGTTTTAAAAGGTCTATTCGCCCCCTCCCCTCTAGGCCCTTTTGACCACTTGGGACCAACAATGTATTTTTAAATATACACACATGTATTTTAGCCGTATCGTATTCTATAAATTTTTAAAATCCGTATCGCCATATTCGTATCATACCCGTTCGTATCAATGTATCCGTTTCCGTATTCGTGCAACATAGATGTATAATTATACTATATAAATTGTATTTTGGATCCAGTATTTACAAAATATATGGAGTGAGAAAAAAATACCGAATTCCATTGTGGTGCTGAACTTTTATTATTTTTTTTGGTTGCGTGGTGCTGAAAACTTTGAATATACGATCCTCGAACATTTTGTGTGGTAATGAAAAAATATAATAGTACTTCTCGGATTTCGAGATGAGTTGTTCGAGTTGTTTACTTCTAAGTCAAAAGAGGTCGTCAAAAGTTTGAAAAAATATTCATACTTTGTATTGCATTTCTCTTTTGCATCTCATCCTTTGAATTGCACATTATTTATTACATTTTTGGTGTAAAATCAGATAAAAATCTTGCGTTTGCAAGAGTAGAGTTTTTATTTTTTAAGCACAATGAATACTTTATCATGGTCTAACATGAATACAGTTAGTTAGAATATAAAGCAAAGGTCACTTGCATGTGCATACCAAAACCAGTATTTAGGATGGATCCAAATTAAAGATTTGAAGAGGATAACATAAATCATTGTAGAAATTTATAGAATGAAGAAAATGTATGGTGGCCTCCTTTGTCTTATGTGGATGGTGATCATAGGGAAGCTCTTTGTGTAGAATGAAGAATGGTCTTGTTGTAATAGTTTGTAATGTCTTTAGTGTACTTTTGTAGTAGTTTGTGATGTTTGAAGTGGTGATGGGGTTGTTTGTGTTGAAGAATTAGACTTGTTATTAAGGGTTTTTTGCCAGGGGTATTTTTGCAATGTTAAAGGGGTGTTTTTGCAATGTTATAGGGGTGTTTCTGGCAGAGGTGTTTTTTGCAGCATACATCATTTATTGTGTCATCATCATCAATTTCAGTCCATATTGCCGATTTTTTTTAATTATAGCCGGAAATCATCAATTTATGTCTTAATTGACTAGAACATTATTTTTTTGCCGAAAATCACCAATTTATGTCTAATCTAACCGGAAAATTTAATTTTAATCAAAAATATCATTTGTCGAGTGACACTTAAAAATTAAGAATTTCATATTCTGACTCCACAATTTGCAAGTCCAAGTTATGTGATAGGTCAAGGTAATTAGTTTAGTGGATCGGACTAGTCACTACAAAGTAGCGGACTCAGGTTTGAATCCCTGTTGGGAGAGGTACCCACTTAATGTGCTCAACCCGCCTCGAAAGGGATTAAACCCTTGGGAAACAAAAAAAAAATGACATAAATTGATGATTTTTGGCGATAATTAAAAAAAAATAGGTGGTAATGATTGAAATTGATAATGATGACACAATAAATGACGTATATTGTCGAGGTACCACAATAAATGGCTAATTTTGAAACGCAGCCACTTTAGAGGGTCAAAAATGAAAAATTTCCGTTACAGGGGTGTTTCTACAACTTTTAAGCGGTATTTTTGCAATATTACAGGAGGTTTTTGCAATGTTATAGGTATGTTTTTGCAACTTTTAAGTGCAATTTCAGAATCTGTGAAAACTCCCCAGTGTATTGAACCCAAATTTCCAGAACAATACACAAAGCTAGTCATGATAAACTCTCCAAATGATTCATGATATCACTATATTACATGAATAAATCCATTACAAAGAGTGTATTCAATAATATAGTCCCAAAAACAACTTTTCAATTCACAAAACAGATAAAAGATATAGCCATTACAAACATATACATCTTTATAAAAGAAAAGTTCCCAAATGCACAAAACAGGGAACGTATCAGTACCATTTCTACATGAAATAAAGATCTCAAATACAATTTAGAGATCAATCCAAGCAAAACAATCATAACACCACCTTCTCAAAATATCAATTCATATAAAAACATAACAACACTTATACTTCTACTTTGTAACCCTTGGATTATCATTCTTAGATTTCTTTGAACTTTTAGTAAATGCAACATGTAGGTTTGTCAATGTAACAAACTTCTTGCTATCCTTCATAATGACTGGAAAAAATTGTGTCATGAGATTGAAGGTTGTGGCCTAAATACTGCATTAGATTGCATAACCTATGGTGGACTAAATGTTGCATTAGATTGCACAACCTGTGGTGGTCTAAATGCAACATTCCCTTGATATATTGTTAATGCAACATTTTGTTTCCCTTTATCTGTTGTTAATGCAACATTTTGATTCCCTTTATCTGTTGATAATGCAGTCTTTTGTTTCCCTTTAGGCTGTTCAATTTAGCCACGAAATACAATATTTAGCCAATGCACATAAAGATTATGGGCCTGTTTGTTTGGCGTTTCCCAAAATTATTTCGTGTTTGGGAAATGCAAAACAAACATGTTTTCGATTTTTTGAAATAATTTTTTCACCTCTCAATTTTCTCAAAAAACTTTATCAAAAACTAAACAAACAACAATTTTCTTATCTCTAAACAAAACATATACAAACTCTACTCTGATTTGACATAAAATAACCTATCTCTTACACAATTTATCTCACATAACAAACACGATTTGACATAAAGTCTTACACATCTTACACCAACAACCTAACTCTTCCAAAAAAACCTACATCTACTTTATTTCTCAAACAACTCTATCAAAACTCAAACAAACGACATTACGCAAATCGAGATTATTTCACAAATATCTACTACTCTCCCAAACTACTTTCCCAAATACCAGACAAACATGCCCTATAATTTTGATAAAAGAGACACGAAACTCACATTATATATTGAATTGTACTTTGAGCTGGTAGGTGCACATGAGGTTTGACTTGCTAAGACATCATTAGCTCTATCACATTCTCCTCCCACTTGTACATGTGCATTAATGAACTATATGATAAAATTTCTCTTGCACCTAATTCTGACCATGCATTAAATGGACATAAAACTGACCTTTAATATCTTTTGAAAACTTTGACTTGGAAACTGAGAATCCCTCTGACTTGTTTCATCACTTGATGTTTTCCTTTTTTTGTCCTTGAACATTGAAAAATGCCAAAAAATCAGTTACATATATGAAAAAAAACAGATTACATAGTTCAATAAGACACTTACAGACTGTACTGGTACTTCTTCTAAGACAACAAGTACTTCTTGCAACCCATTAGCTTCTTGTTGTGATGGTTCTTCTGGCATTTGAGATCCACTATGTCCTTCCTCTAATGTTTTTCTCTTTAAACATGTCTTCTTGTTGTGCCCTTATACTCCACAATCCACCCAATCTTCATGTCATCCTCCTAGGTTGCCTTCCCATTCTTTTCTTGGAATATTTCCTCTATTTGGCTGCCTTCTTATCCTTTTCATATGGACATTTTCTCCTTGTTTTTGTTGGCCTTCCCCTTTTTTTAATGAATGTGGGTGGCAATGGAGAGACCCTAATAGTCTTGTCCCACAAAACGGGGCCATTAATTTGCATCAAAGCATGATCATACACAACCAAATATGTTTCAACCTTATAAGCTTTGTCCACAAAATCCTCTAGATCTTTTACCAGGTAACTGATGGCATTCTTGCCGTGCATGCAAAGAATATCAGATATGTCCCACCTCCTACATGTGCAAATGTGGTTCCTCAGATCAACACAATATTGTTGGCCATGTTCTGAATGAACCTCAAAATGACAGTCATCAACCTTTATTGCAATGCATGAAGCTGCTTAGATCATCATTTTTTCAATAATTTTTTTAATTCTAGGCAAACTTTATAATTTGCCCATCTCTGTTTTTACTCATCCTGCCTATGATATATTGCTTAATCCACTCCAACAATGTTAAAATAGGCTTCTCTTTGGCATCTAATATGCATTAATTAAAGGATTCACACACATTATTCAGCAAGACATCACATTAAGGGTATGGATCAAAATATGCCCCACTCATTAAGTAGTAATACTTCCCTGAACTTGATTTCAAATTCAGGAATTTTTATAGCTCTTGCTGCAACCCATACTACATCTTCAAACTCCTTGATTTTAAAACCTTTCGGCTTCATATTTCCTATCAAATGTCTAACACAAAACATGTTGTCTGAACCTGGAAACACTCTCTCAAATTCCTTTAATAGACCTTTCTGCTTGTCAGACATGAATGTGTAGGAATCATCTATCTCTATCATGAAATTATGATTCAACAAACCTAAAACCTATTCCCAAGCATCATTAGACTCAGTATAAACAAGAGCATATGCTACTGGGTACAAATGGTTGTATGGGTCAAATGCTACTGCTGTTATGACCACTCCTCCAAAAGGACCCCTCAAATGTGTTCCACTCCAATAATGGGCCTACAACCATCATTGAATCCTTGGCTTAATTCTTCAAACCCAACATAAAACTTGTTAATGGTTCTTTGAGAGCTATTGTATTCTTCAACTAAAATGTCAATTTCCTCATAACATGCTTCATCATTCTTTGGCATTTGATCCTCATCTTGAACATGATTTGGTTCTTCAAACTCTCCTTGCACTTCAATTTGAAACTCATCTTGCACAACATTTGGATCTTGAACTTTCTCTTGCACTTGCACTATATTTTCAGTAGTAGGTTGGACTGGATTTTGAACTTCATCTTGAACATGATTTTTCTCTATGAACTCTTCTTGCACTGGGTTTTCAACTAAGTTATCTTGTTGTTTCTCCACTACACATGGTTCAACTACCCTCTGCTATTTCTCCACTACACTATCTTTTCCAATCTCTTTACTAACTTGTCTTAGGTATATATATGGTTGGCTTACATAAATACTAACTACATCTCCAGATCCATCAATTAATATTACAAACTCAGTTTCATGTGCACACAGTCTGAACTTCCTGTATCCATCAATCCTATAATAGTTCTTTATCCCATAAATGCCTTTCTTAGCACAAAAGGTGATCTAATCAAATATATTGATCTATAGTTGAAATAGTCAACAAATCTGATACTACCTCCATCATACCTAGTATTAGGAAAATGTAATAAACCACCACCATAATGAATCTTCAAAGTAAGGTGATATTTATCTTCAATGCAAAAATAAGACTTATAAGGTAATGTTTTATACAAAAATCAGACATTTATACAACCAGACAAAGAAATACACTGTTGCCAGATTTTCTTATGCAAAAAACAGCAGAAAAAAAAACCATACTTTATTAAAGAATTCAACCATTTGCTTGGAAATGAAATAAAAAAATCCACGTTTGTGCCCTACATTGTTAAAATATACACATTTGCCCAATTTTTGTCCAACAGGATCGGGACCACAACAATAAAAAAATACATTCAATACAATATTGTCCCACACATTTGGGACCACTACAATAAACAAAACCCTAACCCACATCCCCAAAGTTTGAGAAATGTGCAAAGATTCTTTGAATTTTCAGTTAATACGTACCCTTATATATTGGGGGTGCCATGTCATTGGATTCCACTCTCCGTAGAAAATCCATCTTCATATTAATCTTCCAACTCACCTCTTTCTCACCCATTTTTGTAGATTTTTTTTCAATGTGTATGGATTCTGAATATATCCGAGGAGAAAATTTTGAACTAGGGAATGGAATTTTAGGGTACGAGGTGGGAAAAACACGATTATGTTCCTTCTTATTTTTTTTTAAAAAAAAATTATGCCCTTCTAGTTTAATTCCCTGCCCGAGAAATCACGTGCCAAAAATGTGATTTTTTCAATTTATTTTTCCTTTTTTTTTTCAGTTCATTTTTCCATAATTTGACGGTCAAACCTAAATTAAAAAAGGGTGGTCGAGAGGTATGATATGCAATGTATAAAGGTACAAAATTTTGGTATTAAAAGTGCAATTCCCTCATTTTTAAGTTGTTCTTTGGGGATATCTTTTTATTGTATCTTTGTTGATTTGAGGGTATGGACTTGGTGACCATTTTGAGGAAATTAATGTTGGTTTTTTTTGCAAAATCGATTAAAAATTTCATTTCTTAGTCTCTTAAATATCACAAACTTTTCGAGATCATTTTGGATTTTTTACAAGAGCATTTTTGGAAGCAGTAAACCTAAGAGACATATTAAAGTAGAAATTGTTTTGTCTTTGTTTCTATTGACCCAAAATAAAAACTTTTCTATGTTTTCAATGGAATTGTGTGAAAATTTTAATCCATGATTTGCAGATCCTTAACTATGAAAAATTATAGGAACATTAATTTAGGCTCAATTCTAGATAAAGAGTAGGGCTGAGTAAATGGGACCGGGTTTCGGGTACCCATCCCGTCCCAATCGGGTTTTCCCATTTGGGACGGAAGAAAACGGGTTTTTTTCGGGTTCGGGACATCCCGAAACCCGGTCAAGAAAAATTGGGACGGGTTTCGGGTTCTGATCCCATTCCGATCGGGGAACCCGTCCCGATTAATAGTTTAACTATAATAGATATATATATATATATATATATATATATATATATATATAATCTAATCCAATTATCCAAAAATATAATACCTAATCTAACTAAAACTAAGAACTCACTACGTATTCTTCATTTCTTCTTCTTCTCTCTCAACTAAGTCTCAAAAGTCCAAACCCTAACTCCACCAAAACTGACTCCCGCAGCCGCCGTCCGCCGTCCGTCGTATGTCGCTGATTTGTTGTTCGCCGGTGTCGGATCTCTCTACCACTAGTCTTCTACAGTTGTTCTCCATTCACTGTTCAAATTCGAGCATCTCTTTACTCTAACTTAGGTATGTAATCTACTAATCTCTCACTTCTAAAATGTGTTATCTTTTGTGCCTTCTGAGATTGGAAGAATCTTTAATTCCTATGAAAATTAACTCATATTATTGATGGACTTTATTAATCTAATTAAAGTATTTAGCCATTTAGGTGCTATATTTTGGGTTTATGTGACTGTTGTTGACCTAATGCAAGATAGTAGTATATGATTCTTGGATTAGTTAAAGCTCAATTCTCAGAATTCAGAAACTATTTTACTGTAAGAAATTGATATTTGTTGGTTTGTGAAAGTTTGGTGTTAATTATTTTCTATATTTAATTGTTTCCTAAATGGATTTTGTGTCTGATATATATTTTAGGGAAAATTTGTTGAATGTTTAAATATGAATATCTAATTGTTAAAATGATTAAATATGTGGTTGTATAATCTTTCGAGGATTTCATGAACAATAGTGGTATTTTTTAAGTTTAAATATTTTTTCCCTAAAAATAACACTGTACCATATATGGATATAGAGCTAATTTAGTTAAATTATTGAACGCTTTATTAGTTTAATTATGATTGTTTCTAAATCATTACAATCCTTTGAACCCTCTTTCCTTGTAGGTTAGGACGTGAAAGGAGGACTATTAGCAATGAACTCTCATTCCAAATCGGACTTGAAGCGTGCTAGAGAGGTTGATTCAAGTCAACCACAAACAAATGAAACTCCGAACTTGAAGCGGGCTAAAGAGGTTAGTTCTAATCAACCACCACTAATTGAAAATGTAATGGAGGGTGAGAACGTGGGTGAGGATAGGAATGATAATGAGAATGAAAAAACAAATGAGGTTAAGGAAGTTGATGTTAAGAATGCTAATGAAAATAAGGATAATGTTGCACCTAAACCTCCTAAACAGAGAAAGAAAGGAGGGAAACGGTCAGAATTTTGGCAACATTACCAATCATATGAATGCAAAATAGATAAGATACAAAAAACCAAGTGCCTTTATTGTGAAAAAGTTATTAGAGCCGATGGGAATCAACATGGAACCAAAGGCATTAAACAACACTACTATGCTTGCAAAAAAAAGCCACATGAAGTTGAAACAAACCAAAATCGTTTACAATTTAATCCATCTCGTTCGGGACAAAAGGGAAGCCTTGTTAATTGGCAATTTGACCAAAAAAAGGGTGTAGATGCATTATGTCGTTTTATAATTGTTGATGAGATGCCATTTAGGATAGTGGAGAAACCGGGGTTTAAGTACTTAATGTCTGTTTTATGTCCTATGTTTTCAATTCCAACACGAAATACTATAACCAAAGACATTTTTAATATGGACTTAACTGAAAAGTCAAAGTTGAAGACTTTCTTAAAAACGCATTCCCAAAGAGTTTCTATCACTACCGACACATGGACATCTATTCAAAAAGTGAATTATATGTGTCTTACCGTACAATTCATTGATGAAGAATGAAATTTGCAAAAAAAAGATTTTGAACTTTTGTCCTATTTCTAGCCATAAGGGTTAACAATTGGGTAAAGCTATTGTAAAATGCTTTAAGAGATTGGGGAATTGATAGAAAAGTCTTTACGGTAACCGTAGATAATGCTTCTTCAAATGACGCTGTTGTTGCCTACTTGAGGGATAGATTTGATGATACAAATGATGCTAACATTTTAGGTGGGAAGTATATGCACATGAGGTGTATTGCTCATATACTTAATTTGGTCGTGCAAGATGGTTTGAAGGGCAAAGATGAGAGTATGGCTATTACTCGTATTAAAGGGGCTGTGAGGTATGTGAGGAGTTCCCCCGCAAGGTACCAAAAGTTTAATGATTGTGCGGAACTTGAAGGTTTAGCATCGAAAAAAATGTTGTGTCTTGATGTACCAACTAGATGGAACTCCACCTACTTGATGTTAGAGGCTGCAATTTCCCTTCAGAAAGTTTTTCAAGCATATGAAAATGAAGAGCGCTCTTTTAGGCTTGATCTTGATGATGGGTGCCTACTAGACATAATTGGGATAGGGCAAATCTTTTGTTGAAATTTTTGAGCCATTTTTATAATCTCACTCTTAGAATTTCGGGCTCATTATATGTTACGACCAATCTTGTTTTTAAGAAATAAGTTCAATTGATATGCTTCTTACTATGTGGTTAGATATTGATGATTTTGAACTTAGTGAAATGGCAAGAAAAATGAAAGAGAAATATGACAAATATTGGGGGTCATTTGAAAAAATTAATAAAATTATATACTATGCGGTGATTCTTGATCCGCGTCGCAAGTGGGCTTACTTAGAGTTTTCGTTTGAGAAAAAGTATCCCAAATTTTCAACAAATGCAAATGATGACTCAAAATGTAGAGAAATAAAAGAGAAAGTTTTGAAAGGTTTTAAAGAGTTGTTTGATGAATATAAGAGACTTTATGGTGGTAATATTTCATCAAGTGGTGAGAGTTCAACTCAAGCTTTGAGTGGGAATGACAAACAAAATGAAATATTTGATTTGGATGATGAGTTTGAGAGGTTGAGGAAAGGGAAAAATAAACTTGAGAAGTCGGAGTTGGATAAGTACTTGAACGAGGATTGTGAAAATGGGGGAATGAGCTTTGACATCTTGGGATGGTGGAAAGTAGAAGTTCATAGGTTTCCGATTTTATCCAAGATGGCTCGTGATATTTTGGCGGCTCCGGTCTCTACGGTTTCTTCTGAAGCGGCCTTTAGCACCGGAGGGCGTATTCTTGATGCTTTTAGGAGCTCTTTGTCTCCTAAAATAGCCCAAGCCCTTATTTGTGCTCAAGATTGGTTTCGTATGGAATCAACTCCAATATCTGTGGAGGAGGACTTGTACGAACTTGAAAAAATTGAGAAAGGTAATCTATTTTTCTAATATTTGTTCACAAGTTATTCCATACATATTTTTAAATAATTTTATGCTATTGATGCTTATAAACTTTTTGTTTATTCTTATAGAGTTGGTTGCACTTGGAGTCGATTGTTCAGTCCTTGATCAAGTTTGAAGATGGAGTTTGAAATGTAGCTTGATTTGGAGTTGATTTTGGAATTTGTTTTAGACTAATAGACTTTATTATGACTTACGGGATATGTTTGATTTGCACACTTTACTTTGATAATTTGGATTGTTGAACTATATTATTTGGAGTTTTCACTTTGGTTTTACTAATTTCATTGTGTTGTGATATTATGTTTTTCTTTTTTTGAAATGGTTGTGGTGATATGTTTGAATTGGTTTGTTGTACAGTAGACTAGTAGTCATGTTATTTTTTTTCATTTCATTTTAACAGTAAGCTAAAAAAAAAAGTTTAATTTGCACAATTTAAATTTACAACTTAGATTCCTGGGACTCCCGAACCCGTCCCGAAATCCCGAAATTAAATCGGGTACCCGAAACCCACGGGACCTTGGTTGATCTACCGGGTTTCGGGACTTAAATTTGAAATCCCGAAACCCGAAATCCCGTCCCGAAATACCCGAATTCCCGAAAACCCGTCCCGATCCCATCCCTAATAAAGAGTTACTACTTCCTATTCTATTGTTGTTTTTCTAATTTTACTTTGATGCACTCAATTAAATAGAGTATCTATCATTCGGCAGATCGACTAATTATGCAGAAAAAAGTTGTTGGATATTTTGTGAATAACAAGATCAACAAGGATATACTTGGAGTATGTCTCTCATTTTCTTTTGCTCTTGTTGAAGACTTGATGAATTACAAGTACAGTTTCTACACCTATTTATACTAGTCTAGGCATGTTAAGTACATGTATCTAATTAAATAAAGTTCATGATCACTAGCTTGTCAAAGCATGCACCTAAGTATTCATGTACTTAATTATTCATATATCTACTTATTCATGTATCCGATCATACATTGTAACTTGTAGTTCATGTATGTGGATATTCATTCACTTAAGGAAATGCATTTCTTTAATACTCCTCTTAATGTTTTTCCCGATAATTCCAAGTTTTTCTCATTGAATTAGGAATTTTTCCATTGGACGGGTTTGGTTTGTTCTTGATGGTCTTGCTTGGATCCAACTTAGGTTTGACCGTTTCTCCAAATATGTCTTTGATGATAGGTTGAATCAACTCACAATTATTGATCTCCTTGTTCATTTTTGTTTCCTCCTCCATGGGTTCAATCCATATTGTCTCCTTAGAAGCCTCTTTCTATGTTTGAATTGCCACCGTGCCTTTGTCTTTGGAGTTCACCATGTCACCATTATTCATCTTGACTTTAGTCTTGATTGAATGACCTATATGAGTGAAAATGCTCTTTTTTGTTGTCATGTGACAACGAACCATGTATCATCGGTACGTTTCTTCTTCCACAACTTGACTAGCAAAGAACAAATACTCTTGATCTTCTTCCGAATAGTTAGCTTGGTGAATTTTCTCTTTGAATCGACAATCTTTTTCTAACTGGCCAAACTTATTACAGTTTGAGCAGCGGGGTTTGCCTTTGTTGTAGCAATCCTTATCCAAATGATTTGTCCTTTAACAAACATCACAAGGGAGATAATCAACTTGTTTGGCTTTCCCTTTGTTTTGAGAGTTTTCACCTTGACTTTTACCTTCTTGTTATCACCCAATTCTTTCAGGTTGAATTTTGATTGAAAGGCATTTTCTAGTGATTCTCAACTATTTCTGCTCAATCTTTGTTCATGTGCTTGCAAATATCCCATTAGTTCTACGAGGGTAACTGTAGATAAATTAATAGATTCCTCAATTGATGCGACAACATGGTCGTATATTTTTGTAAGGCTTATTAAGAATTCTTTCTTCTTCAATAGTTACTCCATATGATCTCATTTGATTTACAAGATCAATCACTCTGGTGCTCTATTGCATAGAATTCTCATAAGCCATCATATTGAGATTTTCCATCTCTCTCCTCAAACTTTGAAGCTTGATGGTTTTGATCTTAGAACTCCCTTGGAATTCTTTCTGCAAGATCTCCCACGCCTACTTGGAAGAGGTGGCTCTCATTAACCTTGGGAAGATGGCATCACTTACTGCTTGTTGAAGGAAAAATAGTGCTTTAGCATCTTTTTGTTGTTCCTCTTTCCGTTGGTGTTGTTAATCCATTTTCTACCAGATCCCATAGATCTAGTGATATGAATAACGTCTTCATTTTGATACTCCAAAAATCATAGTTTTCACCGACAAAGATAGGAAGAGCTTGTGATACTCCAAAATTTGCCACTAGTGAAGTATTGTTATAAACGCCCATTTTCTAGATCGAAGGTGCTCCGATACCACTTGTTGGATATTTTGTGAATTTAGTGAACAAGATCAACAAGGAAATACTTAGAGTATGTCTCTCCTTTTCTTTTACTCTTGTTGAAGACTTGATGAATTACAAATACAATCTCTACACCTATTTATACTAGTCTAGACATATGAAGTACGTGTATCTAACAAAATCAAGTTCATGATCACTAGCTTGTCAAAGCATGCACCTAAGTATTCATGTATTTAATTATTCATGTATCTACTTATTCATGTATCCTATCATACATTGTAACTTTTAGATCATGTATGTGGATATTCATTCACTTAGGGAAATGCATTAACCTTAATAGAAGTTGAGACTTAAGTCAATCTACAGCTGCTGCAATGGACATGGATAAAGACCACAATCGCCATCGAAGCTATTAACAATGAAACCATATTCGGCATTTTCACAAAAATTAAGATCTCAATAAGTAGTCACTTTTCTAAGATAAAGTGTCAAAAATACTCTTTTAATGATTGCTTTAATTAATGCCATTGATCACTGTGCACTCTACTTTAATGTGTTAATATAGAAGTTTGTACCAAAAATATATATATATAAATAGAAGTAAGAAAGGGTAAAATTGAAAAAGATGCATTCGGAAACCAAATGTGATAAGTAATTTAAAACATGAAAATTTTGTAAATGTGCCAATTAATTTAAAACCGAGGGAGTAATTTTTAGCAAAAACTCTCATGTGTAACACAAAGTGTTTTTTGCTAAAAAAAAAATAACTCACAAGGTTTATTGCCAATTCGGTAAATCACAGGGGGTATTTCGCATTTTACTCCTCTATATTTGTATCACAACCGATGAACAAAGACTTCTCAACATTTGTGGAAATTAAGAAGGTACCACATCTGTCCATCATGGTCAGAGGTGAATAATTAATTTCGACTTCGACTTTATGTTTTGTATGCGGTATTTTTTTTTATCTACTAGACTGTGTATTTACAGCTCGGACCGAATAGTGATATTAAGTTGTTGCATAAGTTGCACTAAGCCGAAAACAAAAAGAAGAAAGAAAAAAAAGATATTAGTAGTAGTTCAGTGTTTTCAGGGCAGCAAGTAACTTAACATTTGGAACATTACACTGAAAATGAATGAAAAAATAGTTGAATCAATGACAATGTCATGCCTAATCCCGAACCCTGTTGTTTCCTATGAATTCCTCTCCACATTACTGTCAATTCTATCTCCTAAATCTTGATTAGGAGATGGTGTTTCATGATCACTTAACCTTATTTCTTGAATTTCATCCTCACTATTTTCTAAGGCCTCTCCAATAACAATACCATGGAACCCATCTTCCCGAAGAGAAGCACTCGTATCATTACCAACACTAGCATCCGCGGGATGAACTTCTGAGGTCTTAAAATTCACGCAAATTTGGATAAAATGATTTACAATTTTAGTTAATTTTCGTCCAATTGGTGTTTGTGAACAGAATAGAGAAAATATAGTAACTGATCCTATAATAAGGAACAAGCCTGCAAAATCATACAAAGTAAGACTGGAGGCCCCTTGTGAGATTGTAGATGAAAGTGGATCTTGTGAAGAGTATCCAGGTCCAAAGTTTTGTTGTTCAATGGAAGTCATGTCTGGACTTTGAGTTACATCCAATATTGCCTTTGAGAAATGTGCAGCTAAAGGGGAACCAAGAGGAAATGCCTGAATAAATTGACACCATATCAGCTAAAGTACTTTACCGCTTGGTGAAAATTTTAAAGGAGTAATTTACCTTCATCAATCGGAGAGTATAAATCACTCGCCGAAATTGAGAGCGAGCATGAAAAGTGTTTCTGTAACATAGGGGGGTAAAGTGCAACATTTATCATAACACTAGTGGTAAAGTACCACATTTATCATAACACATGGGAGTAAAATACCACATATAAGAGGGGTAGTTTTGTCAATTCATATTCTTTTTAAGTTTAAAAATTTTATGAACTTTCATAAGATTATAGGGGGAGGGGGTAAAGTGCTCTTTTTCAAATCACATGAGAAATACTGAACATTATGCATATCACCGGGGGGAAATTGCAATTAACTCTTTATTCTACTAATAAAATGCACAAGTTGAAAAATTGAAGAACTTACAAAGCCAAAACCACCAGCCTTGTATGATGGACCAACCATTTTGTATTGAGAATCATATTTTTTCATGAAAAGTTTCATATAAGGAACCTCATCAAAAATGGCATCAATGCCTCCATTCTTGCTACCTTTAGACATAGCTTCATGGTATTCTTCGGCTGACGAGTAACTTCTTAGCATTGATTCACTAATATGTAGTTGCTTTGTCAAAAATTCTTTCATAAAAGAACCCTCTTGAAATCCCACATGGTAATTGTCTGAAAACGCAAACTTCAATTGATCTACGGTCAAAATTGCTGATAAGTTTGCAGTGTAGCTCTGCATTAGTATGAATGCCATAAAAAACCAAAACACCAGCACCAAAAAAGACCAATTATTTGAGACCACGGTTCCTGTAAAAAAGCACCACAATGTTACGAGAAAAAAAAAAACATTTCAGAAAAATGTA
The DNA here is from genome assembly GCA_034814905.1 of Penstemon davidsonii. NCBI lineage: Eukaryota > Viridiplantae > Streptophyta > Magnoliopsida > Lamiales > Plantaginaceae > Penstemon > Penstemon davidsonii. Next base: position 27,828,524 of record JAYDYQ010002533.1, on the reverse strand, counting down.
TTTATATTTATAGAAAGAAAGTTGAGTGAAATACAAGCGCACCCTTTGTGCTTTGTCTAACTATCAAAAACCCCGTGCTTATTTTTTATTAGCAAAATAAACCCCTCCCAAGATGAAATGACAATTATACCCCCACTAAAACACCCCTATTGACCTAAAATATTATCAATATTCCCCTTGTTAACTTTGAAAATTGGCAATAACCCCCTATTCACTTAAAAATTTCACAAAAACCTTACATTGATTTAGAAGGAATTTCAAATGGGTATTTTTGCTAATAAAAAAAGAAAACATGGGTTTTTTGCTAATAAAAATAACACGGATTTTTTATAGATGGCAAAGCACAAGGGATGTTTTTGCATTTAGCTCAATGAAAGTTTAGAAATATTACTTTCAGGGAAAGCAAGAATTGTTACTGGAGACAAATAAATCATTCCAGGTTTCTCCTTGTTTGCCCTTATTGGATCTTCTTCGTTTCTGGTCACACTGCGTTCCAATACACGAAGAACTATTCCCATAAAAATGCAGGTGACAACTATTGCTAACCAAAGATCCCATCTCAATGGCTTAACAAAGATCCACATATCAACTGGCTTCTTATTTTTTACCACAAGAATGACTCCTGATTCAGAATAGGGTAATGAAAAATCAACATACTCTGCTCTTGGAGCCCAAATCGTTGTATCCCCCACGACCATATCAAAATCCTAGTTCGACAAAGAAAATACAAGCTAAATGAGAAAAGAAATTAATTCAAACAAAGGAAATTGAATTGAATCCTGTTGAAGATGATTAAAATACCTGAGGTATCTTTTGTAGCATGTCATCATAACTGCAATCAATGCTTTTAGTATCGTTACAATGATAAAATTTATAGTTTATGTGAAATGGTAGCACCTTCAAGGTAGCCAAGAAAATATCTATTGCAAATCCAGATGGGTTTATATGAGATGTTCTAGGATCGATTTTTGTTCCAATAAACTCGGTGAATCCGTGTTTCCAAGGAATCCCGACTCTGAGGTTCCCAGTTGTAGGGATATCCCAACCCTTTGGTTGTGTAATAGAATCTCCAGGCCAAATGATGTTCTTGATTTCTTTTATTGATGTTGAGTAAGTTCTTTCGCCAACTGAATTTAAATCTCTGATTATCCCTTTATTAGGTGTCCAATATCCTACAGTTTTCTCTCCAGATCCAAATATATTGAATATCTCGAATGCCGATAGCTTCAATTTCCCATCTATTAGTTGAAAATCTCCGGCTAAGCCTTTAAATTGAATTCTTGACAATTCAGTTAGAAGTCTAGGACCAAGTGTTGAGATTCTCAAATCTGTACTTTTGCTTGATCCCAAATTGGATGAAGAAGAAGAATTCAAAGGTTTAATCTTTTCCACTGCAATGGCTAATGCGGTTATCGCATCATACGCCCATAAGCCATAAACGTTTAGCTCCATATCTAGAACCGTATTTCTTTTCCATCTTTCTTGGAAATTTTCAAGCTCATTTGATCGGTGTATATAAGGCCTTATACCCAAAACTCCCTCCATTGAATCACGCGCGATGGAATCAATGGAACTCATGAAATTCGATAAACTATCAGAGATGATCCATGCATACCCTTCACTCATGAGTCCTTCCCTTTTCGCAAGAGTGAAGAAACGATAACCGAGTGAAGGATTCATGTGAACTAAGAATACCCTTGTTTGCTTTGTACTCAATCTTTTCAATTCTTTCAAGAGATTACTATCCTCAATCGATGTGGGAATTGAAGTCATATATGCAATTCCTACCTCGACTTCTTGGAATGCCTTATTTATATGAGAAAGGAATTGGCTTCCATACTCTGTTTCTTCGTATAAAACAGCAACCTCAGGCCATTCAAATCCTTGGCAAATGGATGCAAGAGCTTGAGCTTGGACTGCATCATCTAATGTTGCTCTAACAAAGTAATGATTATCGGTATATGAAAGAGTCGAGCTTCTTGCTGTGAAGGAAATGATTGGGACATGAGCTTTAACACCAACTTCTGCAACAAATGTTTCTTCTGTTGTTTTATGTGGCCCAAGAATCCCATCCACTTTCTCATTCTTCAGTAAGTCAAGAACTGCATGTTTCAAAACCATAAATTTGAAGTGTTATTTGCAGTTATATGAAAGATTAGGAGGACCATCTGTAGTAATTAGTAATAGCAAGTCTAGTTTGATTGGGGCATTTTATCGAACACCTAGCTTGCATTATCGAGCTAAAAGGCCAACAATAGAAGGAATCTTAGTTAATCCGGACCAGCCCATGGGACATGACCATATTGCCACAATTTGTGCGTAGCAATAAAAGTGTCGCCACTACTATTTAGGATGATCACACTAAAAAATTACCCTACTTATATATCTAATTTACGAATGAAAGTTTCGAATAATGACCAACTTGTCTGATTACACTACTATTTAGGATGACCACTGTCGATCAGTTGTTCAAAGCATAACCCATTCATTAGAAATAAGTGATCTTTAACTTTTAAAGCCTTATAAAAAAATATTATTCAATTCTCTAACAAGTCATGACACTATATGTATACAGGGAAATTAGTTGATTAATAAAGTCTAAAGACGGAAAAAAAATGCCAATCAACATTTAGTATCCCTATATCCAAACGGTGATTATAAGTTCACTGGTTCAAACTACAGTAGATAAGAGGTGTAATTTTATCAATTCGTAATTTTTTTAAGTTTAGTACATTGCCATTAGCTCGATTTTAAAGTACAATTCGAACTCAACTCATAACTCAAGCTCATTTGTAACAAAGGCTCGTTTGAGTTTGGTTAGTTTAACAATCAGTCAATCTGAAACACAATTTACAGCTACATATAAAATGTAAATCGAATTTAAACACTGTATTGCTCTACATTCTACACTACTCAAACTCATCTACACCTTTACTAATCACTGGAGTAGGCAAAACACGTATTTTTCCGAGTTTATTACGAATTACACATGCAGAAGAAGAGGTACCTGCAGAACTAACATCAAACACGCTTTTAGCGTTCCTGGTGTGTAGCTGTAATCGTGTCGTATAGTTAGGATTTGCAGAATAAAAATCTGAAATCGACATGTTCATACATGAATCCGCCATTGAACCCATTGGTGAGTTCAAGTCAAGAACTACACCAATTTGGACCAATGATTTCGTTGTCTTCGAAGTTCCATTCTGAACATCAACAATCCTTGCAGAAAAACAATTAAGATTGAGAAAAATGAAAGAAAAAAGAACATGGATTATCAGAAAACGAGAGGGTCGACGCATATTGTTTAGATTTGTAAAGTGATTAAATGTCATTCTATTTATTTTCAATATATATATAGGTAGATAGATAGAAAATAACATTGAATGTTTCAATGGCGAAAACTATACATTCCAGTTAAAATAATACACTTGACAAAGACTAATATATTCCAAAATTATACATTCCAGTTAAAGTAATACAGTTGACAAAGACTTATGTATTACAAACTTCCTGGTAATTAAGACGGGGGCATCTTCTGGAACGTTGGTTCATGAAATTAGTTGAACTCAATTCAAATAAGTATGAGCATAAGTTTTGTGAAACTCGTATTGGGTTTCTCTAGTTTAATACTATATTACTAGTCGTTTGATACTGGTTTATTATTTGTAAGTGGAATGTAATGATTGATAATAAATGAGAGAATTTCACTTTTTCTATCATAAGTGACCTAACTTTAAGGTTACGGTACCATAAGTTACAATACATTTGGTACTTCCGTCAATTTTTTACGGATATTCCAATTTTGGACGGAAAATTGATGGAAAATTTACAAAATTGTTCCCATAATTAAAGATAGCTGGCAAAGTTTGACTAACATGTTTTATGACCTACAAATTTACCCCACAATTCACAAGTCTGAAGCATTTCAATCACAATTGCAAAATTAGTTGAATTATTAATCATATTTAATAAATTATATATATATATATATATTATTAAATTTATTAAATTAATTAAATTTTATATATAAATAAATATAAATTAAATAATATTTTATATAAAATTTAAAAAAATAAATATCAATTAAGCTTATGAGATTTTTTAAATTTTGAAAATAAATCTTTTACACTAATTAGATTTTACATATAATATATATATATATATATATATATAATGTAAAATCATATAAATATCAATTACACTTATTAATTTATTTAAATTTTTAATTTTTTTTTAAATTAATTAGATTTCACATACAATATATATAAATTAAATAATACTTATTATAAAATCTGAAAAAATAAATATATTTAAAATTACATAAATATTAATAATCATATTTAATAAATATAATATAATTAAAAAATAAAATAAAAATACAAAACCCACCCAACACCTAACCCACTCCTCCCGCTCCTTCCTTCCCCCCCGCCCCCCCAAACCAATGGAACCCAAGCCGCCGGGACCACCGAGGGTGGTGTGGGTGGATGACGGCTAGTGTTTTGTATTTATTTTAATTATAATAAATTTATTAAATAGGATTATTAATATTTATGTAATTTTAGAAAGATTTTTTTGGATTTTATATGAAATATCGTTTAATTTATATACATTATAAGTCAAATTTAATTAGTTTAAAATATTTTTTTTCAAAATTTAAAAATTATAATAAGTGTAATTGATATTTATTTATTAAGATTATATATTAAATATTATTTAATTTATATATATTATAAGTAAAATCTAGTTAGTTTAATTTTTTTTGTGAAATTTAAAATATTTAATAAATTTACTGGATATATATATTTTTCAGATTTTGTATAAAATATTATTTAATTTATATATCTTATATGCAAAATCTAATTAGTTTAAAATACTTTATTTGAAATTTAAAAAATCTAATAAGTTTAATTGATATTTATTTTTTCAAATTTTATATAAAATATTAGTTTAATTTATGTATATTATATATGATGTCTAATTAGTTTAAGAAATTTAATAATAATATATAAAATTTATTAACTAGGATTAATAATTTATCTATTTTTGCAATTGGGATTGAAATGCTTCAAACTTGTGAATTGTGGAATAAATTTGTCGGTCAGAAAACTTGTGGGGGCAAACTTTGCTAGCAATCTTTAATTATAGGACCAATTCTGCAAATTTTTCATCAATTTTCCATCCAAAATTTGATGGAAGTAACAAATGTGTTGAGCCCCGTTAACTTTTGGTACCAAATGTATTGGTTTTGTAACTTATGGTACTGTAACCGCATCAGGTTGTTGCAATATTAAAGGAGAGTCAGATATATTATGGAAGAAATTAATTATAACTTAGTCAAATTTTCTTATACTTTAATTATTTATAGTATTAAATATCAAATGAAATACACTGATTTTATAAAATCTAGCTTTGCTGAAATTAGAATTTAATATAAATAAATGGAATGTTATAAACTCCGGTTTCATTTGATCATACACAAATTTCCTTCCTGACGCACAGTAACCTGTAAACTTTTTGACAGGCTTATATTGTATTTGTACGTATAGAATCTTTTCATATATAATTGACTTTATTTTATTTTATTTTATTTTATTTTTTTTTTGACCCAGGTTAAGTCCTGGACCACCCATCACTGGCCTCTCAGCAATGTGCGGAAGTAAATCGCGGGATGTGCCTGAGTTGGTCAGGGTTTGTTAACTCTTTATACTCCTGGCCCCCAAGGGAGCCTACTACCATGGAACTTACAACACCAAGCTGCTCCATCTTCCCTTAAAGATTTTACAACACTTGGCTGCTCCTCCTAGGATTCGAACTCCCCACCCTGGGGGAGTGAGCCCCGGAGTTCACCTCCTTTACCAACTGAGCTGTGCCCCGGGAGGCTATAATTGACTTTATTAATAAAACCTTGATGCGTCAAAGTCACGGACGCGTCGGTCATTCTTAATCATAACATGAAAAGTCATATGTCTTAGTCACTCAGCAGCGTGCATGAATTCTCAAGCTCCAGTTGAAAATTAATTTGTTTGTCAAAGAGAACATGCTGATTCTGTTAAAAAAAAAAAAGAATCTAGATTCTAGAGATACTAGCTGCTTGATTTTCTTTTATTTTGTAAGAAATGACGCACCTATTATCCATAATCAGATTTAATATATAATTAAGACGATCATATCCTAACGACCCAACTATTTAGATAATTCATTGGAAATTTCTTGGCCGACGTATAATTGACTATTTCCTGCTTAATAACTGAAAATATTAATTATTAATCATACTAATCGACAACCTGTACTTAATTTACACTGATGTACATGATGCTAACATGCAATCTCAATGTTTGATTTTCATGAATTCATAATATATACACATAACTCATTTATTTGTATGTAGGTGGAAAGCCAATTAGGTTGTAAATCAAACTACATTGTTCACGACAATTTTCACTCACAAGTCACGATAATTGATATTGATTTTTTGCCAACTTATCCCTATGACATGTCTAATTCACAATGAGATAATTTCACTTTTGGTATCATAAGTAACCGTACTTTAAGATTACATTGCCATATGTAGCATAATATATACGAAAAAGGAGAACTGAATAACTACAATTGAAATACAAGAACAACATAACAATTACGATGAATATAATATGGACAGAAACTTAAAACATAATTAACGAAAATTATCCAAACCAAGGCCTGTGTGAAAACACAGTGTTCTTAAGACAAATTTGCTCCCTCACCCTTCGGAGGTTCGTGCTCGAGGTTACTTGAACGTCTGTCTCCCATGATACAACAGTACTACCAGCAATGAAGCTTTGCACGGAGCTTTTGCTAATCGAACTGAAACTTTTTAGAACTCGGAAATGAATGAGAAGAAGATTGTTTTTGGTGTGAAAATCAGAATTAAGGGAGCTGCTATTTATAGGAACGGAGGATGACAATTTTCAGTTTCGGCTGTTACACATATTAAATTGGCTGTTACACAATTTAAATCATCCGTTACAACTTTCGGATTTAAAGCCTTCATTTTTCAGAATTTAAAAAAAATTGGACCGAAAATAGATGCAAAAATTGAGCACGTCCTAAAGCCTTCAAATTGGGATGCATTCGTGTCCGCAAGTCGCGGGTTCGAACGAGTCTTGAAGGTCCGATCCATGATTTGCACCCCCCCTGCACGCGCAAGGGAAGAAACTTTTGGTAGTTAAGTAGTTATACCACTACATAGACAAATCATATATATACCTCAAGCTTTTGCACTCCACTTCCAATGTGGGATAAATGCATTTTACTTATTTTCTTCCATTTCAAAGGGTGTACTTTGAGTGTCAATTTATCATTCACCCGAACTCCGAATTTGACATACTTTATACCGTTTTAATCTACTCAAGTAGTAGATTGTAAATCCGCAAAGATCCGACACTTTTCTCAAAGTGGGTCCCACTTAAAATGTGTTCAAAACAGTCCATTAACTTACTTTTTCCAACACCATACTTATAAAATATACACATCTGATACCATATATTAACTGCCATCTTCACATTTGATACCTTCATCAATTTTGGTACGAAAAATTCATTTTAGATTAGAAATTGATGGAAAATTTACAGAATTGATCCTATAGTTATAGATTATTGCCAAACTTTTCCACACATATTTTATGGCCGACAAATTTACCCCAGAATTCACAAAGCATCTCAGTCCTAATGGCAAATATAATTAATTATAAATCCTATTTATAAATTATATATATATATATATATATATATATATATATATATATATATATATTATAATTATTAAATCTCTTACACTAATTAGATTTTATATATTATATAAACTAAATAATATTTTATATAAAATCCAAAAAAAATATTTGAATTAAATGATTTTTTAGATTTCAAAAAATAATCTTTTAAACTAATTAGATTTTACATATAACACATATAAATTAAATAATATTTTATATAAAATTCAAAAAATAAATATTAATTAAACTTATTAAATTTTTTAAATTGAAAAAAAATCTTTTAAACTAATTATGCAAATTTTCCATCAACTTTCAATCTGAAATTGAATTTTCTGTCCAAAAATTGACGAAAGTAGCAAATGTGTCGAGGGCAATTAACATGTGATAACAGATGTGTATGTTTTTTAAGTTATAGTACTGTAACCTTAAAGTAGGGTTATTTGTGGTATCAAAAGTGAAATTCTTCCAATAGACAATTTATCTATGAAACAAAGTTAGGCATGTACCCTTGCAATATAAAATAATGAGTATTTTTACTTCATTCCTCGTGGACGTATTACACACACTTTATAATGTGGTTGTGACTTCATTTTAATGTGAAAAATTATTAATACAATGAAAAAATATTCCTTTCAAATTTCCCCATGTGGTATGCATGCGTAATGTGCATTTATCCCCTTGTGATATTGTCTAGTATGCATTTAACCCTCTGTGATATTAATGGGCACTGTACCACCTGAAAAAATGTGAAAACCAAGAGAAAAACAATGTACTTTTTTTACAAACATCATGGGTATCTGCCCTTTTATTTATCACAAAGGTGTAATTTGTCGTTTCAGAATAACAATGAGAAAGAAGTAAGTTGTTATTAACTCTATTTTAGTGTTCTTTATTGTATTAAGACTTGTGTTTGTGCATTTCAATGCATTAACATGATTATATGAACGTCTTACAATCTTAGCTATATAAGTAAAAAAAAATATAAACTCATGAAATCGGAAATTACAATAGTCTCCCTATGATTAGGGATGTCAATGGGGTTGAATAAAGGGCGAACCAGATCCATTTCCATTACTGTCGGATTGAATTTGGGTCGTATACATATCTTGTTCGGGGTCTAAATTTTTCCTATCTATCGAATATTGTTCTTATTTGGTTGAATATCGGATCTTTTTCGAATACAATAAAATCTCAAATTTTTAAAATAAGTTTGTTCCACGTACGGGTTAAAACTTTTTTACCTAATATTCATAATTTTAAAATAAAATAAACATAAAAAAAATTATGAATTAATATCTTCTTAAATTGTTGATAAAATACTATTAATGTTACTTATTTTATATATATAATTTGTTGGATAGGGATCTTAAACGTAGTGGATCAACCTATATTCTTATTCGTTCCATGTAATTTGAATTATGGATCCTAATAAACGAATCAGATCCATCAGAACTTTAATTGAACAAATATCCTAATATATCGAACTGGATATAGATCGAATTCAAATTAATATCCACGGTGCATGTGACGAAAGGCAGAAAATAATAATGGGTTTAAATTAATTAACCGAGTCTATCAAAAGGCTGACCAGTTATCTAAGTCATGTACTCGTGCGTCCAAAATTCAAGAAGGGCCACAGTCCATTCAGCCTATGGGCTTGACATAACGTGTTACAAATTTAAGGCCTATGATAAATGTATAATTAGGTGGTACATATATTTCGAAATTATACACCTTGCAATATTGTATATATATCGGATACTCGAATATTCATATACTCACCCGATATCAGATACGTCACCGTGGCATTTTCAATAATAAGAAAATAAAAAAAGATACCATGTCGGATACATCGGAAGGTGTATCGGAAATACCCAGGGTACTTAATAACATATATTTCTTCATAAAATTCTAGATTATGTATATTAACAAAGTGATTTATATGAAACACTTGAAATTTTTCAAAGGGTCAAAGACTTTGCATATGATATAATACTACGGTTTTACTTGAACATCTATATGAGAGAGATATAACATTTTTTTATTTTACTAGAAAAGTGCACGTACGTTGTACGTGTCTAGTTAATTAATTTCATGGATATCTTTTTTTTTCTTTTTTTTTTTATAAATTAGAGTAAAAATAATTTATTATGTCATAAAATAGAGCAAGTTAACCCGTTGTTCACCTAATTAACTCATCATTTTAGTTCATTCTATACCGGCTTAAAATCATAAAGTAATCGACGAAATCATAAAAAACAGTGAAAATAGGTTATAACTAATAAAAAAATGGGTAAAACTGTAAAAAAATATTAAACTAGTCAAATAATTTATTATGATTTCGTTGATTACTTTTTTTTCGTTTTAAATTATTTTTCTACCTGTTTCACCATGTTTTTGTCGGTTAAACCTTTTTTTTTTAACTAATTTCATTCATTTTTACCAGTTGAATCTGTTATCACCTATTTCACACATTTTTCACTTATTTCACATGTTCTTTTCACAAATTTCACTTGGAATGTCATTGATTTCACATGTTTTCTTCGACCTGACACTTTTTCACCGACTTTATTAATTTTTCATCGATTTAATCCGTTTATCACTAATGTCATCGTTTCACTGGTTTCATTCTTTTTTCACGAATCTCACCCAAATTTTCATCGATTTCAAATGTATTTATCATTTCAGGGGCACTTTTTTTTTATTGTTTCACCCCTTTTCACGAAATTGATTAGTGTTCATCAATTTCACCTAAATTTTCATTGATTTCACATGTTTTTAACGATTTCATGGACTTCGTGTCTAATTATATCTCTTCAATAACTTTACATGTTTGTCACTTAATTAAATATCTCTTTACAACTTAAATAAGAGTATTTTAGTCCGCACAAAGTTAAAAAATATTCATGCTTTTATAATAGTAGAGAAAATTGAATAAAAAGTGAACTAAATAAATATTACATAACTTTTATTATAGATTTTTAAAACAATAGTTTTTTATTATAATATATGTTGGAAGAATTTATTAACTCAAAGCAACAACTAAATGAATCTATCAATTGAGTTAATTGTGTTAGAAAGTTTTCATGATAACAAAAGAGACGAGATAAAGTCACCAGCCAATTATTATAAACAACTGAGTAATGGAAACTTAGTGTTTATATATTCATACAGATGGGTATTGAGAAGCCAAACATCATACTCAAGGTTTGAAGAATTAATCAGCATGGTTTGCCTGATTAATTTATGAAGTAATCTACCAACTAACTTTAGGTGAAGACAACCAAGTGAAGACTTCACCAAAAGAGCTTAGTACAACAACCAGGGGCAGATTTTTGGTCAGGGGGGCTAAACTTATACCAAAAAAAATCTGTCAAACAATTAAACTTAAAGTTTATATTATTCACGAGAAAATATATGACGCAATACAAAAATGGGGAGGTGGAGTTTGACAAAAATAACCTTTGAGCAAGTATGCTCTATGAACTCTCTCTCGAATGTTAGAATCATATAAAGTTATATGAGGTCATAGACCGGGATCACTCGGAAGCTCGGACAAGTTCGTTTCAATATGAAAATTTGGAAGCTCATGCGGGTCACTTTGAATGTGAACGTTACTTGAAGACTCATCGTGAGGTGTAGGTGCAGGTGTAGTGGGGGGGGGGGGGTGGGGGGGGGGGGGGGGGGGGGGGGGGGGGGGGGTGGGGTGGTGGGGGGGGGGGGGGGGGGGGGGGGGGGGGGTGGGGGGGGGGGGGTGGGGGGGGGGGGGGGGTGGGGGGTGGGGGGGGGGGTGGAGGGGGGGGTGGTGGGGGGGGGGGGTGGGGGGGGGGGGGGGTGGGGGGGGGGGGGGGTGGGGGGGGGGGGGGGTGGGGGGGGGGGGGGGTGGGGGGGGGGGGGGGTGGGGGGGGGGGGGGGTGGGGGGGGGGGGGGGTGGGGGGGGGGGGGGGTGGGGGGGGGGGGGGGTGGGGGGGGGGGGGGGTGGGGGGGGGGGGGGGTGGGGGGGGGGGGGGGTGGGGGGGGGGGGGGGTGGGGGGGGGGGGGGGTGGGGGGGGGGGGGGGTGGGGGGGGGGGGGGGTGGGGGGGGGGGGGGGTGGGGGGGGGGGGGGGTGGGGGGGGGGGGGGGTGGGGGGGGGGGGGGGTGGGGGGAAGATTAACAGAACTGTGAGTGCGTGGGACCATAAAATATCATAGGCAAAGGACTTCAATATTTTATTCTTTTTCAATTTCACCCCTCAATTTCTGGTGAGTGAAAGATTTATGCATTCCCCCCAGCTAAAAAAAAAAAACTTAATCTCATGATCATTTTCGTCACAAATTCATAGATGGTTGTTGATTATGTGAGCTTAACTATGCGGATAAATGTCTTTGTAATTGTTTTAAATCTCATTTTTGTAAATGTTTTAAACACCCTTAATAGAATCATTAGTAAAATTCCATTGTAAAAGACTCTTAATTGAAAAATGTCAATATATATACCCTCGTCTGTATAGAACTGGAATAGTCCCATTTGGAACTCATTTCTACCACCTTCATCATCTATTTACATATCAAAGACAGTGCCGAAGTCAAAAAATAATTTCACCGGGGTCATTGTGAAACTAACTATATTTTATATTAAATTCCAAATATTAATGAGGAAAATTCGTCAAAAAGAATTTCAACCACAACAATAAAAATTTGAACAAAACTAATTTAAACATAAAAATCAATTTGCTAAATGGGAATATTTTTCCACAAATATCCATGTGGATCTGTCAGATTGAAATAGTCATAGACCAGAATCTCATTTTCCTGGATTGTAACGATGTAAATATTAGAATAACTTCCAAAAAATTTTAGAAATTGTAAATCAAATAAATATATATATTGAAATAGCCACTAGTCTATACTTTCGTTTGATTGACTCAAAAAGAAAATTAAAAAAAAAACGTTTACATGGTTACGTTAAAGCAAAATATATATTGACCTAGGATTCATATTTTGATATTGTACATGGGATCGAGATTATTCTTTATTCCAGTGATTCAAAACATGAAATAACAATATCGATTGTTAATATTTGTTTAAATTTCTGCACAATTTTCAACTAATCAAATTAGTACAACCAAACCAATTTGACCTAGGATATATGTCTTGCCTCATCCTATATATCAAGTAGAACATGTGCCACACAACCAAACTTAGCATTTTATTTTCTAATTTGACCTCTATCAATTATTTTCCCACAGTCGACACCAAGGATATATATATATATATAGCTATAAAAAGACAACCGCCCTCTTTAATGCACTTAGGTTGAGAGCCATTATAGTGAAGTCACCCTAGCAAGCAAGTAGATGCATTTTCTTTGAATCTAGACAGGGTTACAAAAAAAAATTATTGGACCAAAAACAAAAATCCATGTAACATCACACAAATGTTGCAATCTTATGGTCCATTGACCCTTAAAACCATGCACGGGTTATTATTTATGAGCAGGATCCATCTCATTTTATTAGTTTGGTTCAAAGTTTATGTCCCACATATTTATATTGCCCCCGCTAACTTATTCAACTTGATTGAACGTACAATTAAACAAATACACCGGTCAGCTTTGACATTAATTTGAGCCAATTATGAGATTCATGACATCAAGGTTCACAATAACCACTAAATTTTGAACCAAGATATTTTTTCGATAGGGGCTATATATATATGATGTGATCGAGATACAATTATCAATTTCGTATTTCCACCCCGCAAAAAAAAATAATAAAATTGACACAAGTTTAACACAAAAAATGTGACAAAAATCCCCTCAAATTCCAACAAATTAAATGTAAAACTTTGGTGGGGAAGTAGACTTTCTCATTAATTAATTAATATATCACCAGTACTCCATCAAGATTTATAAATATAGTATTTCCTTACTGAAGTCGTTGTCTTCATAATAAATTAATGACTTAATTAATCAATCGTATGATTGCAAAAGTTTGTGAATGGATTATATTTTAGATTTTGGTCACAAGCTTGCAATAAAAAATTAGAAGAAAAGAATCAGTTAGACCAGCTAATCTTAAAAGGAAGTGATTGTCCTCTAGCTCTAAAGCATTAATCATATAAAAGTTGCAACTAATTAACAAAAGGATAATGTCATGTAGTCAACCAGAATCACACTTCTTGTGAATGTTATTATACAATTAGTATTATTCGTCACTATCATACATATTGAATGACCTATTAATTAATTGATCTGAAAATTTGGCTAATAAGTTAAAGATTTAAACTGTTCAAAATGAAGTAAAGTATATTATGTGTAATTAATTTGTTAGAGACAAATGACAATCATTAATTACTTCTAATTAATCAAAAAAATCAAATAACCTATTTTTAACATGTTTTCTCACGTGAAGTTATTTCATTTTAAAGATAAATTAATTAGAATACTTAAGTTGACAAATACCCCTACAAAAAACGTTCATTTTCACTAATGTTTTGCTTTCTTTCAATTTTATTTTGTTTCAACTTTTTGTAGGTTAATTGTAGGAATCGACGAAGTGAATGTGAAGGGAAAGGATTGAGGTAGGGTGAGTTATGTGCGGATGCTGGGGAGAGGCAATGGTGGTTGGGGACGACGGGGATATGTGTTTATCTATTTTTTTAAGTTTTAAGTAAATTTTATCTATATTTTTATTAAAATAAAAAATAAATAATTTTTAGGTAGTAAAAAGAAATTTAAATGGATTTAAATATTTACATGCATTGAAGTAGAAAAAGAAATTTCATTACTTGGTTTATTTTAATTTTGAATTACCTGTATTTATTCATTTATTGTAATTTTTAAATAGGAATATTTATTTATTGTTATTTTATTGATGGGTTTTAACTTAACTTTATCTTATTTAAACTATGCTAAGAGTAATAATTTTGAATTTTTGTTTCTTTTATTCTAAATATTTTATATTTAATATCTTTAGTTCAAATATTTTAAAATATTTAAATATTATAGATGGATTAATATTAATAATTGGGAAAATTACTCAAAATATCTCCAAGATTTAATGTAGTTACAAAATTCTCCCCTTAGGTTTGTGCTTTCTTACATATGATTTACACAATAAAGAGGGGTATTTTGATATATTCAACAATTTTGTTAGTATTTTTAGACGGATCTTAGCCTCATCACTCATGGATAGTTTGTGTTTTCAAACGTCAAGAATTGTCCATGTAATTACACTAAACATTATGAGTAATTTGCGTAATTTTTCCATTTTATTACTTCATCTTTACAATTTTATATAACTAGTTGCCTTGCTGGCATCAAATTGCCTTTTTGCCAATAAAGACAACTAATCTCCAACCACTCTATCTTTACAACCTCTTATTATTTTATTTCCACAACTCCAAAGTCATCTTGATCCGACGACAATTAGATTTCAACTTTTCAGGTACTCTACTGGCAAAAAAAATATTATTAATTGTTTAACTTTTTATGAAACAATCAATTTACAACCTTTATATCTTAGTTTATTATAATTTTAGTTCATTTAATCACAATTTTAGTCCAATCAATTGCAATGTTAGTCTTAAAATTCGTTGGAATTAAAATCAATGCTCATAATATTTTTACACAAGCGTAAAAATTGGGGATTTTGCTTCTTTGGATGTCATGTGATCGTAACCCACCACGTCATCTTGATAAGCCAGCTTAAATTGGAGGAAAATAACACCCTATGTAAAATGTGCATTGCGACCGCGTGATAGGAGTACTATGGGTAAAAGGATTGAAATTGCATTAAATTAACACATAAAGAATGTAAATGACTTGTCATAACTACATGTATCCTATTTTCATATTCCCAAAAATTTCAAAAAACTAATATTGTTTTTTGTCCTACTTTACTCTAGGACTCTCACAAGGTTAGATTATGGGTCATATTAGGCTTGATGTAGGTTCAAATTTATTTACGTCGAATCAAATTCGGGTAGGGCCTGGATCTTTGTTAGAAATGTGAAATTTTCGAGTTCATCGAATCATGACCAGATTCAGTCGAATATCAGATGATTTTCAGGTTCAATAAAATTTTAACTTTCAAATCTCTCACCAATACGCATGAAACTGATATTATAACTGAAATATTAACTCGTGATTGTTGAATTGATGGTACAATTATCAATGTTACTTGTAGAAATAAAACTTGTGTATATATATAATTTTATTTATTTATTATTGAATTCGAACTTTTAACACATCGAATCGACTCAAATTTATACTCATTCCACTTATTCTGAATTATGAATCTTTTTAATCGGATCAGAACCATCAAATCTCTAGATTGATAAAAATTCTAACAAATCGGATCAAATTCAGATTCAATTAGGATTAAAATTTGCTTAATTGACAGCCCTACTTTAGTCTCAACCTATAACTTTTTTTCCTAATATACCAACCAATGCGTTTTTTCGGTGTATGCGAAGTGATTTATAATTATAATAATGGCTAGGCCGGTGATATCAAAGACAATGTGTATATTTTTTGGCTGTAATTGACCCCTTAAAAAAATTCTTTGTTTTTCATAAATAAAATTGTAGATTCGTAATTTTATTTCTTAAACTTGAATATCCACTATTTTTTCAAATCTCATTAATGTACTTCATAAATAGAACTTTTTTGTGGATTAAGGAATTGTGTAAACCATCTTAATTTTTTTTGGTTGTATAGAACTTTAGAAGAGAGGAAGGTGCTCTCAAATAAGCAAAACAGAGATAGGTAAAAGTAACAGAGAATATCTATGGGGGAATAAACTCACCTAAGTAATTATGGGCAAATCAGTCAAAATAAAAAATTGCTGCTATGGCAATATTTTATTCTCGGGCAATATCGCTAGCCTTTTGGCTATTCAAATTTTGTTGTTTGGTGAATTTGTTTATAATTATGTGATGTTGAGAAACGAAGTTATTATTTTATAATATTATTGAATGTAAATTGACATGATATTATTCTATAGGTTATTATTTTAAAGGTTAAATTGTCAACTTTAAAATAAGTTTGATTTGATTTTTGAAACATGATTTGGCATAAAGTTTAACATATTTTACATCCTATAACATGAACTCTTTTGAAAAACAGTACATTTACATACCTTATTTATCAATCGTTCTCTCAAAAACTTAAACAAACGATACTTCGAAAAAAAAAAAAAATCCCAAATCACTCTACAAAAAGGGAGACAAACAGACCCTAAGACTATCTGGATAAGATATAGAAAAGTAGAAATATGTTGCGTGCGGAATGTTTTTGTATTCCAGCGAAATTACTAATGCGATGTAACTGAAAAGAAGGGTGAATGACAATAATGATCCTCCTTATTATAATTTTTTATAAAGTCATCCCTCTTACTATTTTTTACCCACACTACTCCCACTACATGTTATTGTTTCAATTGGACTTTTTCAGGCTATCCACGGGCAGCGTCGAGATCACATGAGCCGCACATGCATATTTTTTTGTGTATTTTCGTCCGTTCACTGTGACAATATTAGTGGGTTACATTTATGTCCTCCATAAAATTTGTTTGTATCAATTTATATAGTCCCCGGCTTTTATGAATTATAATAATTTCAAATAACTAAAAGAATTATTTAAAATAATCTTTATGAATCGAAAATCATATAAAAGAAACAAAAATTCAAAATATTTTTTTTTGAAATTATAATCTTTGTGTCTCATGAAGTTTGCACCTTTGATTCTAAGTAATGCAAAAGAGATCAAAAGTGCTAAATATTTTAAAAAATCAAAACTGCAATTTAATGAAAAGCGGACCAAAATGCTAAAGATCCAGTTTTATGAGACTATAAGTTCAATTTTCTACCACATAATTCTTCACATCGTTGGCAGATTAAACTTTTAACATGTCAAATGCTAGAAAGTATAACTTTAAAGCCGAAATTAAGCAATTAAAAACTAAAAACATTTTTCTAAGAAAAAAAAATGGACTAAGTACTTTCAAATGATATCATAAGAAAACCATTGGCTCTTGTGTTTCATGTTTTAGAATTTTCAAGTGAGAATAAACATTGAAATACAGTCCGAAAGAAATTGAAATATAATGTTTCGAGATATAAGTGAGGTTGGTTGATGTTTTGTGTGATAAAAAATGTCAAAATATGTCTGAATGTGTTTCCAATATTTGATTTTACTAAAATTTAAAAATATTTTGTATTTTTTGTAACACTTCATAAAATTGTGCTTTATAGCACAATTCTTAATGTTTTGCCTTTTTTGTCTTATCGAATAGTGTTTTTATCCCACAGAATTGTATCAATTTCGTACTTTGATCCCACGGGATGCTATAGAACCAAAAACATAAAATATTTACAAAATTTGGTAGCAAAAATGCAATTTTATAAAGTACGAGACATTAAAATAGCGGTGGTATTAAAAATAAAAAAAATTCCATGAATCAGAGTAAGGCATATAATAATGTCCATTCATTGTTTTGTATTCTTATGCATAAGATGATAAAGATGAATAAAGAAATTTTGCAAAGAAGAATATATTCCAAAAAAAAAAAAAACCAGTTTAGGAATAATTCTTGGCTAAATGAAATAAGAAATTATGAGGACATGAATAAAATAATATCCGTCTTTAAAGATTAGTTAAGCTATAAAACATTGCCTCAGCGTCTAAATAAATCAAGGACATTAATTACCCTTTTCGATTAATAAACTGAATCATGATAAACTGATCATATTAAGGATTTTTAATTATTAATCATTGGTTGAGAGCCCTAGAACTTAGAAGGAGATCTAAAAAATCACGACCATTATTTTTCATAAAAAAAAAAAAATTACGACCATGTGATCATAATCTTACGAATCTCATGTATGTGACGGTACATATTTCTTTATTACTATGACTGATTTTATTGGTCCATTTTTTTTTTAATCTAATTTTTTTATTTGGTCTTTTACTGTTTAGTAAATAATGACTTGAACCTTATGATCAATGGGTTACTATCTTCATATAAATATACTGCTACTTAATTGGCAAAACAAATTATTTTTACTTTTATTTTTTATTGAGACTGTAAATACAACATTACATCAATTATTATATTAAAAAAAAATATTCTAATCTATTTTATCACTATATAAGGACAAAAATAAATAAACTTGCAAAAGTCAAAACTTGTGTATTAAATTAAAAAAATACACACATTATTTAGTGGGAATTATGACATTGCCAAACTTCATCCATTAACACTTATCATCGTTGAATATTTATTCGTAGAAGATTAATGGAGGATAAATTAATTATAGACCCATGGTCTAAATTGCCAACCTCTAAGAATTTCTAGAGGAACTCGCTTAAAAATAAAATCACCCAAAATTACCAACCTTATCATATCATAGACTCATATATAATAGTAGGGGCCTGCATTATTAGGGCGACTTTAATAAGTTCATATCTTTTGCACTATGAAACTATAGGGTTTTCTCCTACCTAAAAGAAGTTCATTGCACTAATTAAAACAAATTACCCCTTATCATAACAAAAAGCAGGCAAAACAACTCTCTTAGACTTTAGTGATTCTTCTCGCACGAAAAAATACATATAAGACTTAATTTTTATGTGTAGATATATATATTAAAAGACTACACAATATTTATTTTAAAAATTATAAAATAAAAAAACAAACATAAAAAACCAATCCCAAACCCTTTGTGCTAAAGTTTATCTTTAGTTAATTGTAATCTCTTTCTTGTATGTTGATAGAGTTAAACTCTTAGTCATTATCTTTTACAGTAGTTTAGATAGATATAGTTTATTAGTCTTTATCTTGTAAATAGTTGATAGAGTCAAACTCTTTGTCATTATCTACTTTGTAATCTGCCTATAAATACAAGGCATGTTAATTGATATAAACACAATAATATTTTCTCATTCTCTTTGTGCTCTTTAATTTTTACATGGTATCAGAGAAATATTTTTTGAGTCACAAATTTTCATCTCTGATCTCCACCATGTCATCATCAAAATTACTCAAAATCTATCCTCATGTCATTCATCACTCAGATAGTCCATCTGATGAACATTATAACCAGATTCATGGTTTTTCAGATAAGCAGGTGAAGAGGTCAGAGCCACCAACATCCACTTCCGCTACTTGTTCCAGTCATTTGGCAAGCATGGCTCTCACTTGTCTACCAACTAGTTGGATCATCAATTCTGGTGCTTCTAATCATATATGTACATCTCTTTCATTTTTTTCTTCATATTCTATTGTCCATAAAAGTATATCAATTCAATTATCTGATGATTCTCAAGCGCTTGTGACACACATAGGCTCAGTTCAATGTTCATCTTCACTTACCCTCACGAATGTATTCCACATTCCGTCATTTAAATTCAATTTGTTATCTATCTCACAATTAATAAAATCAACTAATTGTGATGTAAATTTTTCATCTTCTGAATGTATATTTCAAGACCGAGCAACAAAGAAGAAAATTGGTCAAGGTCACGTTCAAAATGGTCTTTTTTATCTAGATCCAGAATTAAAATTCAATTCTGTTTTTTCTTTCAAACATATTTATAAATTTGATCTCTGGCATTATCGCCTTGTACTTCTCATTGTTTTGAGTTAATCCATGTTGACATTTGGGGTCCATTCTCTATACCTTCAAAAAATGGATCTCGTTTCTTTTTAACTATCGTTGATGATTATTCAAGGTGTACTTGGACTTATCTATTGAAACATAAATCAGAAACTTTCAACATGTTGATCCATTTTTTCAATCAAATCAATCGTCAATTCAACAAGACGATTTCCCGTATCAATTCTGGTAGTGGGAACATTTTTCTTCCTCAACTTCAAATCATTCGTTCAGACAGTGGTTCTGAATTTCTTTCAAATAAATTTCAAACATGGTTTCATGACCATGGAATTATTCACCAACGCAGTTGCGTTGCGACTTCCCAACAAAATGGCGTTGTAGAACGTAAACATCGACATCTTCTTGATGTTGCTAGAGCTCTACGCTTTCAGGGGAACCTGCCCCTTTCTTTCTGGGGTGAATGTATTCTTACTACTACTTATCTTATCAATAAACTTCCAACTCCAATCCTTAAGTATAAATCACCTCATGAAGTTTTACTTGGAACCATTCCATCATTTTCATCTCTACGAGTCTTCGGATGTCTATGTTTTGCTAAAAATATGAATATTAAACCTAAATTTGATGAACGAGCCAAACCTGGCATCTTTGTTGGTTATCCATATGGTCAAAAGGGATACCGCATATATGATCTACGTTTCTCGTGATGTCATATTCCACGAGTCAACTTTTCCATATCATGATATTCCATCTTCATCATTAAAGAATGCAATTACCATCACTTCAATCGATGATGATGGAACTTTTGACTATGTTGCACCATCAACTAGTCCCACTAAGACTTCTTCTAGTGAATCTATCCATCTGAGCACAGTTGATTGTTCAAATAATTCTCCAACAGTTTCTACATCTCCTCATGTTGATATCTCAATCAATTCTCAACCTCTTTCCGAGGGCAACATCTCCACTAATTCTCCTTCATTGGCACCCGCCAATCATCCTCAAAGAAATCGTCGTCCACCAGGCCATCTCAAGGATTATATTTGCAATCACATTTCCCTCTCAACTAACTTTCCGTTAGCAAATCATTTATCTTTATCTCATTTAAGTCATTCTCATCGAGCATTTCTAACTAATATTATTGAAAACCAATAACCAAAATCTTATTCTCAAGCCATGAAATCTATTGAATGGCGTGATGCCATGGCCAAAGAAATTCAAGGTCTTGAATCAAATAACACTTGGTCTCTGTGTTCTCTTCCGCAAGGAAAAACACCAATTGGTTGCAAATGGGTCTATAAAATTAAGTATCGGTCTGATGGTTCTATTGAAAGATATATGGCTCGTTTGGTTGCTAAAGGTTATACTCAAGTTGAAGGTATTGATTATCATGATACCTTCGCACCTGTAGCCAAATTAGTTACTGTTCGTCTTCTTCTTTCCATTGCTGCCATTAAAAATTGGTCGTTGCACCAACTTGGTGTCAACAATGCGTTTCTTCAGGGAGATCTCAATGAAGAAGTCTATATGAAACTTCCTCAAGGATTCTCTCGTAAAGGGGATACCCGTGTATGTAGATTAAATAAATCTATATATGGTCTTAAACAGGCTTCTCGTCAATGTTTCTCTAAATTTTCAACCACTCTTATTCAACGTGGTTTTCGTCAATCTATTTCAGATTATAGTCTTTTTACATATAATCACGACGATACTTCTATTTTTATTCTCGTCTATGTTGATGGCATTGTTATCACTGGGAACAATGATGAAGTCATCACTGACATCAAACAATCTCTTGCCCGGTCTTTCTCCATAAAAGATCTTGGCAATCTTCGATATTTTTTAGGTATTGAAGTATCTCGATCTAAGAAAGGTATTTTTTTATGTCAACGAAAATATGCTCTTGATATCTTATCTGATTCTGGTATGACTGGTTGTCGACCATCTGATTTCCCTATGGAGCAACATCTTCGTTTACTACCGAAGGGTGGCACTCCTCTTCCTGATCCCTCAATTTATCGTCGACTTGTGGGACGTCTATTATATCTCACTGTAACACGACCTGATATTCAATATGCCGTGAACACTCTTAGTCAATTCATGCAATGTCCACATTCCACTCATCTTGATGCTGCTACTCGGGTCCTTCGTTATCTTAAGGGCACCGTTGGTAAAGGTTTATTTCTTTCTGCATTAAGTTCTCCTACTTTAGTAGGATATGCTGATTCAGACTGGGCTGTTTGTCCCACTACTCGTCGATCCACCACTGGTTATTTCACCATGTTAGGTTCAAGTCCCATTTCTTGGAAAACCAAGAAACACCAACAGTTTCTCGTTCTTCTGCCGAAGCAGAATATCGTTCTCTCGCCGCACTTACTTCTGAGTTGCAATGGTTAAAATATCTTCTTTCAGATTTTGGTCTCAACCATCCACAACCAATTCCAATTCATTGTGATAGTCAAGCTGCTATTCATATAGCTGAAAATCCAGTCTTTCACGAACGAACCAAACATATCGAGATTGATTGTCATTTCGTTCGGGAAAAAATTCAAGCAGGCCTTATTGCTCCTTCTTACGTACGTTCTAGCAACCAGTTGGCGGACCTTTTTACCAAACCACTTGGAGGTGAAGCTCATCGCCGACTACTTCCCAAGTTGGGTGTTCTCGACATTTCAATCCCAACTCCAACTTGAGGGGGGTGTTAAAGTTTATCTTTAGTTAATTGTAATCTCTTTCTTGTATGTTGATAGAGTTAAACTCATAGTCATTATCTTTTACAGTAGTTTAGATAGATATAGTTTCTTAGTCTTTATCTTGTAAATAGTTGATAGAGTCAAACTATTTGTCATTATCTACTTTGTAATCTGCCTATAAATACAAGGCATGTTAATTGATATAAACACAATAATATTTCTCATTCTCTTTGTGCTCTTTAATTTTTACACTTTGTGTGGGGATGGAAGGAGGGGGGGGGGGGGTCGGGAAATGGTGAGTTTACTTTTTTTAATATCATAAGGGCAATCTAATCTCAACAAACATTTTGTTTTCAAGGATTAAAGTATTTTGCAAGATGTATTTTAGATGGTGAGTTTACTTTTTTTAATATCATAAGGGCAATCTAATCTCAACAAACATTTTGTTTTCAAGGATTAAAGTATTTTGCAAGATGTATTTTAGAAATATATAAGGACTCGATCTTTTTGCATTTTATTTCTTTTATGATAGGAGGATAAAGATTACATTGGACATATCACACGGAGATATTTTGCTATTTGCTCCTAAATTATTCTTTTTCCGTCCTTAACTTATATTTTAGATATCACAAAATAGAACTCCCTTTCTTAAATGAAATAATTCTAAAATATTCTATTTACATAAGATAATTATTTGATATATACCAATAATTCTTAACCATTAATTTTAATAACATAAATTAAAACCTCATACGTACCAAAAGTATAAAGAGGGCAAGAATTATTAACGGCCGGTATATTAAATAACCATTTTGTTATCTATATATTCTGAAGTAGATGACAAATTAGATTAGAAGATGCCATCTTTTCAGGGATTTGCTGGCTTTTAAAGCTCCATACTTGTATGTTCCCATCAACTATTGCATGTAATTTATTTTATACTACTCCTATATATTATAAATAATTATAATTCGTCGGTTTTTGGCTTATGATCACCTTTTCTGAATACTTTAATACTCAAGTTGGACTGTTCTTATCCCAGTTAGACTTGGACATCCATATTCCTAATGTAGTAATTTATTTTGTGGTGGACCAAATCTTAGCCCTAAAATGTATGCTGTGTAATAAAATTAATTAAAGAAACTTTCAGATATGTTTAATTGTATGCAGGGGAGGATTTACCTCTTTCTCTTGGAAGCCCTAGCCCCTCGAGTCTTTTATCATGGATTAGCCCCAGATTCTATGCTGTTAAATTATTACTTTATGTGAAAGGATTGTAATTTAAAGAAAGAAAAAAATTGTTAAAGGACATATCACAAAAATAAAATAAGAGTAAGAAAAAAAATACTATTTTTAATTACTTCTGGCAACAATAAAACACAAAATCTCAAACAACATGATTACACAAAGCTATTCCAATGTAAAACTACGTTATAAAAATTGAACTTTTCATACCAAATTTTCACCTTCTTTATACATTTGCTACTATGTTTTCTAGAAAAAATACAATTAATTAATAACATGATTTCACTCCCCTGGACACATTTCTTTTCTCCATCAATTTTTTGGACAGAAACAACCGTTAAGTCACCAAAATGGCATGCTTATGTGTCCTACATCATACCTGGAAATTATTGTGGCATGCTTCCTTGTAAATTATGAGATATGATTTAATTTTAATTAATATCCCGAAATTTTATTAATTTTATGTTGATTGTTTATTGCATTACATGAACTGAAACTTGTACCATTAGAAATCTCTTGTCAAGAGCTTTCCAGCCATATAAAGGATACAAATTTAGCCTTGTAACGAAGACGAAGAAAGAAAATGTGTCGAGAAGAGTGAAATCATGGTATTAAATGTATTTTTTCAGAAAATATGGTATCAAATGTATAAAGTAGGTAAAAATTTAATTTAAAAAATGCAATTCCCTCACGTTATAATTGTTTGGATGCATTAATTCACCATATCAATATTATAATTGTAATCAAACACTAAAAATACAAGGTTATATAGATTCTATAAGCAAAAACACTAATTATAAATATGAATTTTTTTAATCCAGACTTTAATTCCAAATTTTAGGACAACAACAAAAAAGATGACAATAAATGTAAGTAAAAATTATAAAATGGGAAAATTTATGCTATAAATAAAACAACTTGTACAATTTGTAAGGAGGGGCTCCTAGATCTAGATAATCCCAGTGTATATACGTACCTTTTAAGGGCTAATATTTTATGATATTTGTAAAAGGTGTGAGGATCGATATTGATGCACAATGTGTAAGAAAGTAGCAATTGGATACCAACTATATATACCTACTAGTTTTAGTTGTCAAGCAAAGTGATAAATGTTGGGTCGGACTTTGGAGAAAGAGGACAATGACTAAAATAGCAAGCAAATGAGTAAGTACATGGTACAATTGAATTTTGAAATTCTCTCAAATAATGGTAATCTGCAAATATTTTCTTTAACCGTGTTGTCGATTGCTATTAGGCCAGGTAGGTAAATTGCTAAAGAAATATGGGTTAAAATTATATTTTCAGCAGAAAATAGAATTTATACATTTTTATGTGCGTGGTTGCACATCGAACTAGAAAGGCGTAACACCCTTTTTTTTATTTCATGATATTTTTTTTTACGGGGAGTTGGATTGTTCATTAAATATATTCCAATTAGGCAAATTGTCATAAACCTTCTTAAAATGAACTACAAAAGGGAGAAATCAATAACTTTGTTTAGGTATTTATGAAAGTCCACTAAATAATTAGCATATTTGTTGTTGGATCCAAATTATTATACATACGTGCATTATTTACTGCTTATAATCTTGATTTTGCCAATTTTTAAACTGTACTTAATAAATCAATCCATGTACAAATTCAATGCAGGTTCATTCATTTTTATACCTGGGCTTGTATAATTATAACTGCTAACTCATATCTGAGGCCCAGTAGGATATGGATTTAACGTTCAGATTGATTTAGTAATTTCAACTGTTGGCCCTTGTGAGGGCAAACCCAATGCTGGCTAGGGGAGAGTTCCGGAGCTCCCCAGCCCCTGTCTATTCAAATCCAATTTTTGGGCTTTCTACTTCATTTAATTTCAATTTAATTTTTTCCCTCTCTCACCATTATAATAATTATATAATTATAATACTAGTAATAATAATACTACTACTAATAATAATAACAAATAAAATAATAATAATAATAATAATATAATTAAATTATTAATAATATTTAAATATATAAATTAAGAATAATAATAATAATAAAAACATTCATTAAATTACCGGAGTACAACACGAAAATACATCATCGAATTAAAAAAAGTTCTATCACACAACAAAGGAAAATAAAATAAAATACAAGAACAAACATAATCGGCAAGTGGATATGACAAGATTTTAATTAATTAAGATCAAAACCACCTCTTCCTTCACTTGACGAACCTCCAGATGAACCTGGAAATAAGCGTTTTGTAAGCCCTTTTTTTTTAATTTCTTTCCTTAGACCCTTCCAATAAGCCTTCGTATCTGGAGTGTACGAAGAACAATCCATGGACATAATTCGATATTCATTAGCGATTTGGTCTTCGATTCTTCTAGCTTCATTTTCTCGTTCTCTTTTTTCGTCGTCAGTTGTTTTTTGTTGGAGATTATCCTCATGCCTTTTTTGGCGTCCCGCCTCTAACAACACTGCAGTTTCCGACATTTGTCGCATCCTTTCATTAAATTGAGCAGTTGTTTCTTAGCTTGACGAAGCCTTTCCTTTGGCTTTTTTTGCACTCTTTGTTCCTGTTGGTCTCGCACTATATTGGTGCGACGAAGGAGTCTCCAAATTTTCCTCGTTGGGTTCCGCTTGACTCGGTGAAAAATCATTCAGCGGAGGTGACGGATAATAAATACCTTCTTCTCTGTCAAGCGTTGGTTGAGAAGACATACCAGGCATGTATTGAGAAGTTTGAGATTGAGTTTGGGTTTGAGTATCTGATTCCACAAACCATATCACTCAACCCTTTGCAACCTGCCAACAGTGATCGAACATCCAAGGGTTTCCATCATCCGTCTTATATAATAACAGCGCCAAACAATGCTACAAAAACCAAAAATTGAACGATAAAATGAAATAATGAAATGCTAATAATGTAATTGAGTATGAAACACTATAATTTCACAGCATTTACCTCATCCGTCAGGTTAGTTCCACTTGCGCATTGCTTAAGTGCTTTAATACATGAAGAGTTCCATTTGTTCATGCTTTTGAAAATATGTTTTTTCCAACGGCTAGTAATTGCATCTTTCGTCCGTACTTCATAACGGACACCAGCAACATCGAGAATTTGGTACATCATTGTAATAATCTTCATCCATAAAGATTTTCCCTCTTGGCCTATACCGGCTATGTTGTCCTCAGAACACTCGATGTATGCTCTCGTCAACGCTATATCTTCTTCGTTCGACCAAAGGCAAGACATTTTTTGTTTGAAAATTTGTGTTTGTTTAGAAGATGTGGATGTGGAATGAAGTTATGATACCAAAGTACCCATTTAAATAGAGAAATTCGGATAATAGATGAAGATTTTTTTACTTACGCGGCAAGTTACAATTCGTTGGGTATTCTGCAATCTAAATTTATAAATGAAGTCACAAGTTTCTGTACGCCATTTATTTCTCTGTCTTTTAACTTTTTAAGATTCCCTGCCAATTATCAACATTGGCAGGATATGGGTAAACTGCATTATTGAAATTTATTTTGAAGTATTATCAACTTTACCCCTATCTGATCAAATATCATCAACTTTTTCAAAACTTTAATTTTCCTCCACAATTTGGTATTTGGATTGCAGAAAATCTGATCAAATATCATCAACTTTTTCAGAACTTTAATTTTCCTCCACAAATTGGTATTTGGATTGCAGAAAATCTGATCAAATATCATCAACTTTTTTGAGATATTTAGCTGCAATTTGTATTTATTTGAGAAGTCACAAGTTTTTGTACGTCATTTATTTCTTTGTCTTTTAACTTTATAAGATTCAGATTTTTAATTATCAACATTGGCAGGATATGGGTAAACTACATTATTGAAATTTATTTTCAAGTATTAGCAACTTTACTCCCTATCTATTATCCGAATTCCTCTATTTAAATAGGTACTTTGGTATCATAACTTCATTCCACATCCAACTCTTCTAAACAAACACAAATTTCCAACTCGAAAATGTCTCGCAATTGGTCTCGTGATGGTTCTAGTTCAAGTTCGAGCCAACATAATTTTTATGTTCAATATAATGAAGATGTAGAAGAACAAAATCAATTTGACGAAGAATTTGCTGAATTATTTGAGGAGGTTCAACAACATTCTGTTTCCATTGCATTAGCTCAAAGTAATGAAGCTTCTGCATACCGTGGTTCTGTTCCCGGGCGTGAATTTAGGAACAGGAACCACCAACAACGGCATAGAACACTAATGGCATATTACTTCGTGGAAAGATCGTTGTACTCAAATGAGGATTTTCGACGCCGTTTCCACATGAAGCGTCCCCTATTCCTTCGAATTCTTGCGGACTACGAGCGAGTAAACCCATACTTTCGACAAGATTCGATGTCGTAAAGCGACCAGGGTATTCACCCATATTAAAGGTAACGATTGCTATGCGTTTATTAGCTTATGCATACACAGCTGATTTCCTTGACGAAAATCTTCGCGCTGCGGAGACGACGGCTGCCGAGATGGTGCGCGAGTTTTGCACTACCATTTTAAGTCTGTACAAAGACGTGTATCTTCGTCGTCCAATGCGGGCGGATCTGGTAAGACTTACACAAAAAGCTGAAAGGCGTGGATTCCCAGGGATGATCGGTTCCCTAGATTGCATGCATTGGTCATGGAAAAATTGTCCAACTGCATGGCAAGGGAGCTATTCGGGAAGAACTAACAAACCCACCATTGTTCTTGAAGCAGTGACACATGATACTTGGATATGGCATGCCTTTTTTGGCGTGCCCGGAGCAATGAACGATATAACTGTCCTTGGTTGTTCACCGTTGTTCGACGAGCTCACTTCTGGAACAGTCCCGGTTGTTAAGTATGTGGTGAATAACAACGAGTACCACATGCCGTACTATCTTGCTGATGGTATATATCCTAAATGGGGAACGTTAATCCAATCATTTAGGAACCCCAGAACCCCTCATCAACAACTATTCTCAAAGTTTCAAGAATCATATCGAAAGGATGTTGAACGAGCTTTCGGAATTCTTCAAGCTCGGTTCCAAATTGTAAATCAACCCGGAAGAGGATGGCATATAGAGGACTTGTCCAATATTATGTTGTCTTGTGTAATACTTCATAATATGATTGTCGAGGACGAACGTGATGATTACAGCGATGATGAGTCAGACGACGATGATACAAACTTAAGAACATCTCGTAGGGCCCGTGTAAAAATGTATGATGTAGGTAATGTTGATAGCTAAAATCCAGAAAGAAGAACTCAAACATTGGATGATTATATGTCGCGTCATAACACAATACGATCGACAGATATCAATGTTAGACTTCAAAAAGACTTAATGGCCCATGTGTGGGCAAGATTTGGATCGCAGGCATAAATCATGTTTGTGATATGTATTTCAAATTAATTCGTATTTTGTTTAGGTGTTATATTGCTTAAGTGTTTTTCCACTTGTTTGTTTTTATTTTGTTTAGGTGTTATATTTCTTAAGTGTTTTTTCACTTGTTTGTTTTATTTTGTTTAAGTGTTTTCTTGCTTAAGTGTATGTTAAATTGTTTGTTCTTATTTTATTAATCAAATTAAATCGTATTGTTCCAATTATTTTTCATTGCAAGTTATTAAATTTCATGTTGGTGATTTAATGTGATAAATATATTAACAAAAATTTGAACACAAAAATATGTTTACAAAAATATTATAAATAAAGTATGAATTTGAATATTTTTGTCTAAGTGTTTAAATTATATTTTCAAAGTAATTGAAAAATTATATTGTTCAAATATATATATAGTTACCAATACTCTAATTAAATGATTTAGTTGTACTTGTCATTTTTTAAAATAAAATAAAAATTATAATTCAATAAATTAAAATGTCATAAAAAATATGAACAATAAAAGTTAAACAAAAAAATTTGAACTAAAAACTATATCACAAATTACATAATTATACTATATTATTAAATAATAATACACAAATTTAAAACAAAAAAAAATTAATATTTTAATCAGGGGACGCCAAGTTTTTGCCTGGGCGCACCCGCCCAGGTAGCTGCCCGGCGCTTGGACGCGTCTGCCAGGGTAGATGGGGAGCTCCAAGGAGCTCCCCAGCTACCCCCCCCCCCACCCCCCCCCCCCCCCCCCCCCTCCTCCACATTAATTTGTAGGAGCCCAACCCCTCCCCCCAACCCATTGGGTTTGGCCTGATAAGTGATAAAATAGGGCTGTCAATGGGATAGATCCAATATAATTTGGTCCAGGTCTTACTCAGTTTATTAGAACTTTTATCCGAATCGATTGATCTAAACATGTAAATTAAAGAAAATTCATAATTCAAAATATGTGAAGCGATATGGATCTAGGTCGATCAGAAAATCCGTTAAAAATCGGATCTGATAATAGAATACAATAAATTATATATGCATCCACATAATATTTTTAATTCTATAAGTTGCATTAATAATGTTTTACCATCAATTTTACAAAATATGAGTATGTCTGTATGTAAATATTCTAGATCTCATTTTTGTATATATTTAGTTATTTACACTTAATGTCATGAATAAATTTTGATATATTAATATCAAATCAACCGTGTTCCAGTGTAACTTGTTACATGTTTCGGATTTAAGTGGTTGCATTTGTCAATCATTGATATTTTCTATTTTAAAGTTTCGTGAATTATGAAGAAATCTCGAACACATAATCTATTTGGACGAAAACGTAACATTTAGAAACTTACTATTTAAGAAAATGCCGCTGATATCTTTTTGGTAAATAGAGATTTTATTGAATCAGAGAAAATATCTGAAATTTGATCAAATCCGACAATAACCTAATTGACTAAATTTTTATATTTGGATAAGATCCAAATTCCACCCATATTCTGTCCGAATTACGTAAACCCAAATCTGGATCAGGTCTGACTCGACCCATTGGTAGCCCTATGATTAGATACGGGGCATCCTCAAAATTTCAAAGCTATTATGGAAAAAATTAGGTCGAGTTCCTTGCGAATTGGTTTTAAAAATTAATTTGAGAGTTTTTTGACAAAACTGTTAAAACTCGATTTGATCATCAGAATATTGGAATATTAAAATAGATTCGATTTATAATATTGAAACCTGAAATATCGATCAAGCATGCCCAAATTAATCTCAGATAGAGTTTGGTCCAATCTGAACAAGATCTGGCAGGCATATATTGACGCGGCCCAAACTTTAGCCCAATATGTACGAAACAAAACACATTAAGAGATTACTCAGTCGACTCGAGCAGACGAACTATATTTGCAGGCCAAACGCGCCCTTACTTTATTATAGTTGTAGTTATTCAGTGTGCGACGGTTCTTTTTTGTTCAAGAGGGGATAATGTTGATAACAGTAAAACAAATTTCTTCTCTTTGCTACTACAACACCTCTCTAAGTCATAATTCCAATTCAAGAAATCATTCCTTTTGTGTTAAGCATCCAAATTATGTACAGAAAAACCATACTAACAAGTCCATTTGCAGAGCCACTCTCACTGTCCACAGAAACACTCAAAGGTACCCCTTTTCTTTTTAATTTGAATATTTGAGCTTTCTATTTCTCGTTTACAAATGGGTATTTCCTCAATTGTCTCTATTTTCTTGAAAATGCTAAAAGATTCAATTTTTTGCTAGTTTTGTGGGTTTATGTTAGTTCTTAGAACTTTTTGAGCTCTTCTTGAACTAGGGTCTTGTTTTTTTTTTTTTTTTGCTGTCTATTTTGTTCCTAATGTTTGGTTTGAATCAAATCATGCAATTCTTTTCTGAATTTTGATTTTGTCATGGTATGGTTATGTGACATTGAGTACTGTAAACCTATGATGAATCTCTAACTTGTATCATGTGATATAGAGATGTATCTCGAGCTATTAAAAACTTTTAATCTCTGCTTTTAACTTGAAAATATGCATGAATATGAGCAAGTTTCTATTCGATTCCGAACTATTGCCTCTCATGAAGAGAACAATGTTAGGGAAACAAATTTTACTAGCTTGTGTGGTCACTTGTTTAAATTTGTTTGAAAATATTCGAAAACATGTATTTAGGCTGTTCTCCGACCATTTCCTCTAATATACCTAGTTTCTTTGTTTCAATTAGGACTTTTTAGGTAGAACTTTTAGTCTAACAGGACGGGGCTCTCAACACTTACAGTCCCGTGCTTCTCAAAATTGCACTTTTGGTCCTAATCTATTAAATTGCTTAGCACTTTGGTCCCTGTCACTCCCTTTCCATCCAACATGGAACTAAAAGTGCAAAAGTGATGCAGTCTTATGGGACCAAAAGTACAAAACTAAGACTATTATGTGGTACTCAAAGTAAGCAAAATAGATGGAAGCAAAGTGCAAAACATTATACAAAAGGGGACTAGAAGTACAATTTGTAAAGCGCAAGACCAAAGGACCAAAGGTGCTGAGGGTCCAATCCCGTGGAACTAAAAATATAATGTCGAACTTTCTATTGTAAAAAAATACTGAATCTTTAAAACTGTAGTGCACATGAATTTTGAGACTCTAATGAATTGTGGGCATATAGTATTTTGTGATTAATCCAAATATACTGGCAGTTGAATATTCATAAGCTCATTATGGCATTATGATCTGAGATGCAAAATCTAGACCTGCAATTTGCTGGCTCCTAGTAAATGCTAGAAGTATATTTGGCAATGAACTTGTCGTTTATTTCTTGAACTTTGTTAGCAATAAAAATGTATTTACACTACTTTTTTTTGGTTTCAAATTTTCCCAGCTGTGAGAGTTCTGCATTTGATCCTCTAGGTATCAACCCAAATGGATCCTCAGATTTAAAAAATACTTGGGAAAATGTTACACAATTATTTTCTCAAACTCTTAAGAGTGCTTCAGGCACTCAAAAAGATAAAGCTTCATCGACTAGAGGAGTGGCAGGTTTACTTACAATCTCATTTAATTAAACATTAATAATTAGCCTTCTATTAATTTTTTACCTGCTACCCTTGGCCCTTGATTAGGATTCTTTGACATTTTCCAGCTGCCATTGAAGATACGAGCATTGATATCGGGGATTTCTTCAAAGGTCCACTGCCTGGAAAATTTCTCAAGCTTTTGGGATTTTTAGCTCTATCAAGACTTGGAATATATATACCTCTTGGTGGTGTAAATACAGAGGCTTTTCTTGGTAATTTGGATCAAAACAGCTTATTGAGCACTCTAGATTCTTTCTCTGGAGGAGGCATAGGTCGACTGGGAATAGGGTCGCTTGGTATAGTGCCGTTTATCAATGCACAGATTGTTTTTCAGCTTCTGACCCAAATATACCCCAAGTTGCAAGAACTCCAGAAGCGAGAAGGTGAGGCTGGAAGAAAGAAAGTGTTGCAGTATACTCGCTATGCATCAGTTGGATTTGCAGTTGTACAGGTAAGTGGTACTAGATTCAGACGATATATAGTACAGTTTTGCAAAGTCATTTAATTTTTCTGTTCATGTAGTTTTGCTTGTCGAACAACACTATAGCATATTTAGTCTGCTAAAATCTCAGGTGGTACACAAAAATATTGTCTTTTATGTTTTGAATCGACATATTTGGTCCAATGTTTAACAGCTTCTGGACTCGGGTCCTTTATATTTCGAGTTAGGCACATTTAATACTTTAGTCATCACTTTTAGTTTGTTATCCTTTAATTTTATAGAAAATATTGTACTTGTTTATAATAATTTATTTATATTAGATGCATAGAAAGTCATTTTTGAGCTTTGAAGCAACCAAAATTCGCCCTATTGGACTAAAGATGTTAAGCTTTGAAGCAAATTTAATCAACTTAAAAGATGGAGGACTAAAAGTATCGACTAAATGTGTCAGACCAAAATGATAAAAGGACCAAATATATTACCTAAATATACATAATTTCATCTGAAAAAATTAGGACAGACCAAATTCAAAAGTTGAAAGAATTATTCCTGTCGCAAACCGAAAGTTAACGGACTAAATTTGCAATTTTTGCCTTTTCAAACTGTATAATCTTTTTCTTAATGCATAAAAATGCTTTATGAAATGGAACATACAATAGCTCAAGAAATCATCTCACGTTAATGACGCGTGCATAAATATTGATCTTGAAGCCTGGTTAACTACATCATTTTTTATCCTTTTTATATTATGCTATGAGAATTTTTTTTTGTGTATTATGCTATGAGAATATTGACCATTGTTATAAGTACTTATATTAATATTTTTTTATTGCAGGCAATTGGCCAAGTGCTTTTTCTACGTCCTTACGCCAACGACTTCAGTACTCAGTGGGTTGTCACTTCTGTTATTTTGCTGACCCTCTGCTCAGTTTTCACGACATACATTGGGGAAAAAATCACCGATTTAAAACTCGGAAATGGTACATCTCTTTTAATCTTCACAAATATTATCTCCTACTTGCCAGCATCCTTTGGGAGGACAGTTGCACAAGCATATGAAGAGGGTAACTATGTTGGACTTATTGGCATCGTCATTTCCTTTGTTTTACTTGTCCTTAGCATTGTATATGTTCAGGTAAATTTTCAGTTTCACCCCTCTAGTTATTCTATAACACTTTTTTACTCAATCTGTCTAAAAAGAAGCTGTTGTTCATAATATTTTCTACGAAGTGTTTCAGGAAGCAGAGAGGAAGATCCCGATTAATTATGCCTCAAGATATAACAGTGGAACTGTGGGACTTCAAAGATCTGCTTACTTGCCCTTTAAGGTTTGTAGCATGTTCTTGATTTACAATGATCTTTTTCCGATATATATTTGGAGGGTGAAAATGCACTTTACCCCCTCAGGCTTCACCTAGATTTTAGCACAACACCCCCTCGAACTATTTAATGTAACGAAATATCCCCTAGAAGATAGTTACATTTATGGATCAAATTGTACTTGTCACCTAGATTGTAGCACAACACCCTCTCGAACTATTTAATGTAACGAAATATCCCCCTAGAAGATAGTTACATTTATGGATCGAAATGTACTTGCAAAAAATACAATTTACTGCCTCTCAACTATAGATTGGGTAAAGTGCACCTCCGCCCCTTAAAACTAATTTATACTTTATTTTTTGGTGTAATAAGGTTGCATTTAGTGTTATTTATGAAAATAGTTTGCAAAATTGACTGGAAATTGAAGAGAGCATTTTTGTATTAATTGTTTTGAGAATTTTGCCTGGCGTTCTTGTAGGTATAGTTGTATTTTCATGAAACTTTGCATTGTTCGATTCAATACATTCATCAATTGCATCTAATATTTTGTTTTTATTATTGTGTTGCTCCAAAAATTGAACAATTAATGACTTCTCGATTTTTCTAACGATCGGAAAACGGTAAGGGGTGTTTTGTTAAGTTTGAGAGGGTGAAGTGTTACCCATCCACCCTCTAACCGAGAAGGGAATAGAGTATTTTACCCTATTTGGACTTCCCCTTTTTGTTTTGTAATATTGTCGTATTTGATCGATTGCATCTCTACTTATATCGAACATTTCTTTATGAGCAGGTGAATAGTTCCGGAGTGATGCCAATCATCTTCTCTACTTCATCTATGGCTCTTCCTGCAACTCTAGCGCGGTTTACGGGTCTTAATTTTCTAAAGAATGCTGCTATGGGTTTAAATCCCGGGGGTATGATAAAAATAACTTATGTTTTTTTTTCCTCTCTTGGAACTACTGATTAAGAAATTGACAGATTAAGAAATGAAAGGCAATTGAGCAATGATGATTCAAAATTTCAAATGATAATTCATGGAGAAAAGAACAAGAATGAGTTAGAAAAATAAATAATAGAGAACTTTTTTTATGTGGTAATGACATGTTAATTTCAGGTTCATTCTATTTGCCAACAAACATTATATTGATCGCGTTCTTCAACTACTACTACACGTTTCTGCAATTGGACCCCGATGATGTGAGCGACCAGTTGAAAAGGCAAGGTGCCTCGATCCCACTTGTCCGACCTGGAAAAAGTACAGCTGCATTTATAAAAACGGTAAACATTCTTTGAAGCTTGTATCAACCGATTTAGTCCTTGTCTGAAAATAAATGTATCAAGATTTTTGATTTATAGGTTCTTAGTCGGATATCGGTTCTTGGTTCCGGTTTCTTGGCACTTTTGGCTGCGGGTCCAGCCGTGATTGAACAAGCTACACATCTTACGGCTTTTAGGGGATTCGCGGGTACATCAGTACTCATTCTTGTTGGTTGTGCAACTGATACGGCTAGAAAGGTTCAAGCAGAGATCATATCCCAGAAATACAAGAACATTGAGTTTTATGACACGGAAAAGTATTGACATGTGTATAGTACTGCACAAATACATGTATTAGGGTATCCATAATACATATGATTGAATTGGTATCCTAAGATGGTGAATGGACAG
Organism: Penstemon davidsonii; assembly: GCA_034814905.1. Classification (NCBI taxonomy): domain Eukaryota; kingdom Viridiplantae; phylum Streptophyta; class Magnoliopsida; order Lamiales; family Plantaginaceae; genus Penstemon; species Penstemon davidsonii. Next base: position 27,791,834 of record JAYDYQ010002533.1, on the reverse strand, counting down.
GAAATTTGTAAATTTCGCAGTCCCACTCATTTTTTTTTGTCCACTTATATGATGAAATTGGTATGAATATAGCTCTCTTTAGGAGCCAAAATAATTTTACTAAGAACCTAAATTAAAGAAATGGTATATATTTCCCTTTTTCTTTATAGTTCAATAATCTGAAATATAGTTTTAATCTTAAAATATGTACAACATATTATTTCTTACAAAATAATCAATTAAATACTGTTATCAAGTTAAATAAATTTACTCTCTGTAAAATATATTTTTCACATGAAATTTATTTATAAAAAAAATTAGTAATTTTAAAATTTTATTTATTTGTTTTGATTTTAAGAATATACCCTTGAAGGTTTAATTTCAATTCCAAATGCGCTTTCTTGTATCATGCATGTCACAAGCTTAAGAAAAAAAATTCTTTCAATTTTTTCAATCAAACTTAGCCAAATTTGACAAAAGGTCAGGAAGGAATAGTATGTGTAATTACGTCAAACCTTGGGGGAGGAGAGTGTAATAATCCCTTAAAAACGTACAAAAAAATCATCCCTAAAAAACATACAAAAGAAAGGAGGGGGGTTGTTTGTCTAAGAATAATGATAGACAGGGCAAAACGTATACAAACAAAAGATCTAAACTATGATAAAGGAAATGCATTTTATTCTACATATTTTCGGATCATAGTTCATTCACAGACAAATACATTATAAAGAGATGTTTTAGCCTCTAATTTAAATATACACCTATTACAACTAATAATACAGAGTGGTTGTACTCTTTAACTTAGCTGTAGATGCCAAGATCAGCTGGATAAATCTTCTATCACACTTTGATGTCACGTTTTGGTATCATACATATAGATCTATCGACAAGTGTACAAATTTATAATTTGTGGGCCCCAATACACACTTGTAGGGTGAATCCATCGCGTGACACAAAAATGTGATAGGGGATCTTTTGTCCAAGACCACTCATACAATACAACTACTCCATTATAGGCGCAAAGGAACGGGAGATCGAGTATCACATCGAAAGTCAACGAAGCAATAACTAATCATCTGGCTCAACTGAAAAGTCGGGCTCCTCGGGTTTCGGAAGTTTAGGCAAACCAACACCTTTAACCTTCTTCTTAACTCCTCTCCTTGTGTTTGCAGCAAATCTTGAAGCCAGAATCGTGACTCCTAGGTTCGATTTCAACACCACCGAGGATGTTGAACTTTGATTAGAATGGGGGTGTTGTTCTTCTTCCTCTTCCATGTTAACCTCTGTCGTGTCAGAAGCAAACGACTCCATATGGGCAAGATCCTTAGCCATCAGTCTCCGCTTATACCTACGCCAAGCTGCCTGTATAAAACACGCAGCCCATGTCCTCCAATGATGAGAATAGAATCGGAATGTGTGCTGCAATTTCTTGCTATGGAGCCGTCTAAATTGATTAGCTACAAATTTGAGATCTTCTGCTCGTAATGCAAAAGCTTCGACCTCAACGAGGGCTCTCACGGTTCTAGTTGAAGAAGGTAAACTGATAGCTGATTTTGGATGTAAAGCCCAAGCAAGCAACTCCTCTCCAACAAAGTCTCCGGGTCTTAGGGTAATGGAATTGAAGAAACCAGTTCGACCTCCATTTGTAGTAGAACTCTCGAGTCTACCTCTAATAATGAAGAGCATTTCGGTAACTGGGTCCCCCTCACGAACGAGATAAGTACCTTCCGTGCTCAAGGAAGAGACTAGTCGCTCGCATATTGCATCGAGCAATTGATCATCCATTTGTGAGAAAAACGGGACCTGGAAAATTCGTCCACAAAGAAGAGGAAGTTAGTATGCTATAAAATCAACAAATTTCAATAGGACAATGGTAAATTAACACATTTAGTCCGCCAACTTTTGAACAATGACCAAGGTAGTCATTTATCTTCCAGACCGGTACATTTGATCCTAACTGATCTTTTTTGCTCACACATTGAATCCTTTATCTTTTGAGCTAGCACCTTCAGTCCTCTATTAATTGCTTTTAGTCCTTTATCTTTTACTTTTACAATGAAACTTACTTGTATATATAAATTTATGTACATTAGTTACATAGTCATTTAAACCTGAAATTTACCAAAATGAATCTAATTGGACGCGTTAGGTTCCGAGGTAAATTTATTTGACCTAGCAAAGCCTAAATGTGCTGGGAAAATAGATAAAAGACTACATATGTTGAACCTAAAAGATAAAGGACCAAAAGTGTCGAGTCCAAAATATAAAAGACTACTTTTCTGAATTGAAACTTAACCGAGGGCTTTTAAATATGCAACTTCGCCATAGGACAACAGTGATACATCATTGAATCCTATAACTCATAATACATTTAATCTTTTAATTCAATGGAGATAAGAAAGTTGGGGAGAAACATACACGTCGGACGAGGTCCAAGCATAGGTGTCGTTGAATATCACGACTAAGATCATTAGGTAAATCACGCAAAATTGCTTCTTCATCTACTCCACGAGTTGCAAGCCACTTATATTGCACAAAACGCCTAACCCGTTTCCTCAAATCTTCCGGAAGTTGACGGTGTTGCATCCACTCCTCGGTATCTCTTTGCCTAAGTCTCCATTCCTCGAGCCTTAGTGTTAATGATTGCAAGTATGTCTACATGCAGAAATAGATGGAAGTAAATAAAACCATTCTTAGTGTACGGTACAAGAACCGACAATAAAATACAATTTCTTTATTACCAACTTGCTGGGCAGAAATGCATTTTTAGTCCTTTAACTTTTACTAGTTGGCAAATTTGGGACAATTTTTTCTTCGTTAAGCAATTTTGGTCCTTCCACTTTTTTGTGTGTGAAATCTTAGGACATTTGACTGCAATTTTGGTCCTTTAACTTTTCAGTAGTTGCAATTTTAGGACATTTGACAGCAATTTCAGTCCGTTGCCCCCCGAAATTCAAAAAGATAAAGGACCTATGCAGCTAAATGTCCTAAAATTGCACTCAACTGCCCTAAAATCGCTACTCATTAGAAGTTAAAGGACTGGAAAGGCATTTTTGCCCGACTTGCCTTGTCCCATGAAAAGTTAAATGTCAGCAAAAAGTGTAGATAAAAGGTGAAATTTCTATCTGACCTGCATGTTTCCAATCAGATGTGCGAACAAAACGAGACCGAAGATGGCTATGAGAATGGAAAATGAGGTTTCCCCAATATATGTGCTTGTTGATAGATTCTGTCCATATGAACTGGGATCGCGAGAAGAATTGAAATTTAATTTCGAGTTTTGAATCTAAAAGTTGTTGGTTGGTAAAAGTAATAAAGGAGGAGTACCTTAGGTTCTGTAAGCCCCACCATAAGCAATAGAAGTACTTCCGAACAAAACTCGAAGAGACAACTTGTTTGGTGACAGCATTTGCAAATATACCAAAATTGAAAATATTCTCATCGGGATCACAATTTGTGAAAACTTTTGTGCTATTAATCCAAATGTTGCGTTCTTCGAACTTATAAGTTTCACAATTCAAATATTCGAGCAAGCATTTTGTAGGGGCGTCTTCTTTATTGCATATTGATTTCCAGCAAGACAAGTATCGATCAACTGACAGTACATACCACGATGCACCCAAGACCTATAACGGTAACAATCATTAGACCAAGATCAAGAAACTAAGATGTAAAATGATTACACGAAATTCAGTTGATCTCAATTTAATGAAAAAATTAACATACATACATGGCTTGCTAGCATGTAGAGTATCAAATTGTAGGCAGCCCCTGCCCAAGCAGTTTTGGTGACAACTCCAGTTGCTTTTATAATTTTGGAACTTAATGGGAAAACGAGATATAACCTCGGAATATACTGAAGTAGTACAATAAGAGCAAGGGCATTGTTATTATGATTGAACTGACTTCTTGTTGCCGGTATGATGAACCATATAACAATCTGTAATTCAAAGTGACAGTTATTCAAAAAGAAATATAATTGTTCAATGTAGAAAAATGTAGTTTTAGAGTAAGTACCTGAGGTAAAGGCAATGTAGCAACTAGGTCAATGAAGAAATCGGACCTTATATATCTTCGAGCAATTTTCTTAGGATCCATTACAAGCTCACCCCTACCAGAAACTAGTGAACTCGGTGCCACATATGCTGTCCTAAACTTAATCACCACATGTAACATATAGAAAATATCGGCAATAGTACGAAAAAACGTCACAACAATCCTTAAACTTAAATCAGTCTGTGCACACCAAGAACCTTTACTTCCTCCTACACTTGGTAAGTAAAAATATAAAGGGTCGACAAAAAGGGCTGAAAGGCAAGAAACTATAAAAACCCGGTTCCAGTTGAGCACAATCTCACTACCGGGGTCGAGAATATGCTTGTGCAGTGGTTCATGATCCTCGGGGAATACGTTAGGGTTACCAAACTTTAGGGTATCTGTAATTTTGCATTTATTATCGAAATTAAGTAGTGAAGATGAAAACTTTTGTGATCTGGATGAGTCTCCCCATGGCATAAACCCTTTCTGTTGCTTCCCATCAGTAAAAAACCTAAGTATTTTACAAAATTTATCAGGGAAAAAAAATAAATGTCTGAAATTAAAGATACTTATCTGCAAAAAAACAAGCAAAATAACCCATATCCCAAACTAATAAATTACATTTTCCATGTATTTTGTTTCGAATAATAGGAAATTAAAGTCATAGAACTAAAAAGGTTACTCCTTTTTCAGTTCAACTAGAACAAAATACCAAATTTTCATACATAATGGTTGAATTATATTATTTCCCACATATTTTCTCAGAGTTTAGAGGATTAAGAACAATAATAGCAAAGAAAAGAGTCAAACATACATACCTCACAAGCTTCTCGTTCTTCATCTCCATTATTGAGAGGGCATAGATTAATTAAATCTCTCTCTCTTTCCACCCAAAGGGAAATCTGAGATTAAAAAGAAGATATAGGGAATGACTCTTTAACCACAATTAAATGAATAAAACATTCTAAATAAATTATTACGGTCACTGTCAGACTCAGATTTGCAGACATTAAAAAAAAATGCAAAAGAATTTTGCTGGAGAGGGTTTGAGTGTACAGTGTACACTACACTAATTATTACTAAGAATTAGTTTAATATCTAATTCCATATGCATTCAGTCAAACCACCTCCACCTGTGGCTGAAGTGACCAGTCTTATCAAGTATTAGTAATTTATTTATTAAGGGGGTGAATTTAATTATTAAGAATTCTATTGAAGAAAAATGGAACGACCGCTTCTTTGACCTGCAAGGCTGCAAGTTGCCCTTTTCCCTTTCTTAGTTATTTTTTATTTTTATTTATTAAACTGTGTATTTTTTTCTTTTATCAAAAAGCATTATATAATTTCCCTTTCTTTCTATTTTTATTCTTTGTAACTTGTAATGTATGGGCAATCTTAGGACAGGGACATGACTAGGATAAATGTCCAATACGTTACGTGGAGTGTTGAAAATAAAAATAAATTAAACAATATTGGACACGTCTGGAGAAGTGGCTGACACGTTCCGGACATGACAATGTTCTTTTTTGTAATATTTCAAAATTTAGGAGAAAAAACTATTAAAAAGAATCATATTTTTAATATAATAATTAAAAAATGTTTAATATGTTTGGTTAAATTTGGGTTTATCATTGCTCATTTTTGTGTAATTATTTTAGTAATAATATATGTGTTATATTGGATATGTCGAAATTATTTATGTATTTAAAATTTAAATTAATAATATTTAGTAGATTTTAACATGCTAATGTTATCAATCGAATTTCGCTATATTATATGAATTAGTTTGTTTGAGTATTATTATTATTTCTTTTATATAAAACTCGTATCTCAATGCAACTAGCATTGTCAATGTGACATATTTTTAATTTGAATATGATCTCAATCCGACTCGATTTATTAAGATTTTCATCCAATTAGAGATTTGATCAAATTAAGAGAATCTTTAATTCGAAATACTTGCGGTTAATATGAATGTTCTGTTTCGTCAAAGATTAAGTAATAAATAAATAAAAAATAGAAACATACACAATATTTCATTTATGTATGTAAAATTTAATAATTTTTTACCATCAGCTTATCATAGATATCATATATATGCATTTTATACATATTTTCAGCTAACAACATGAATTAATTTTGATACATTATTAATGTCAATTACACTATTTTTCAACATAATCTGTTAAAATATTTGAATTACGTGGTTAAATATGTTTATGTTAGTGCTTAGTGAATTATTATGAAAGTTTGAGCTCATGAGGTAAGTTGAATGAAAATGTAACGCCAACAAACTTAATATACAAAAAATAAATATTAGAATTGAAGATTTTATTGGATTAGAAAGCAATTTGAAGTTTGATAAGGTTTGAACGAGATTTGATGAACTCGAAATTGTCTAACAAAATCCGAATTTGATCCAATATAAGTAGAACATGATTAGGAATTTAGGATCACATCCTATTCAAGAATTCTGACTTTTTGACAACACTAAGTAGACGGGTCAAGAAGTATACTTTGATAATAATGTTAATTTTTCTGGTAATCAAACTTGCATTCTTGATGGGCCAAAACTGTAAAAGCTGGGCTTTAAACGATATTCCTACTTTTTTTGGATCAAATGTAAATATATATTGATCAAATTGTTGTACAAGGTGTTAGGCTACCTAGATTACAAAAAATGGCTTAGTCTAAACAATCAGGCCCAAGGTGTCCTTACATGCGGATAGGGCTGCCAATGGGCAGGGTGGATCCGGATTCTAATCCAAAAATCAAAAAATGTTTCCGGATCCGATTCAAGATTCTATCGGATTTTCAAAAGTGCTGTCGAAATTGAATTCAAATCCCAAAAAAATTGATATCAGGCACAAAAATTCAAATCTGAATAAAAAATATTTTTATGTATATTTTTACTGAAAAAGGATAAAAAATTATGAATTATCTAATTCAAAAAAATTATACAATCTAAGAGGAATATAAATCATTGCAGGTACTATGTAGTATAATTATACAAAGTTTACAAGTTCTATAATAAATTATAAAATATTAAAAACCACTACTTATAATCGAATGGAGGTTAGTTTGCTGATAATAATAACTTGGTACATAAACATGTTTAATTGATAACAAAATAACATAGTTTTACCACAACTACAATTTATAGTAGTAATATTTTTCCTTCTTTTATTAAGTATACATCAAACAATATGATAATATTGTTTTTTAAGTTAAGTAAAATATCTTACATTCTCACTTGTAGCTATTAATATTATAATTCCAAGTTAACATAATAAATTACCAAAAAAGAAATGAACATTAGAAATAATTTATGAAACATGAAAGTTAAATTTATATAGTATTATATTTAATATTAATCGAACGCGGATCTTTAGCGGATCAGATCAGCCTAGATCCATATTCGCTCCACATAATTTGGATTACATATCTTTTTAATCGGATCACTAATCGGACAATTATCCTAATAAATTGGACCGGATTTGGATCGGATCCGGATTGAAATGCTCCCCATTGACAGCCCTACATGCGGGTACAAAGGCAAAAAAATCATCTATCACATTTTCTTGTCTCATTTTGGCTTCACCAGATAAATTCACATTCCAAGTGAATGCGTGAGTCCAAACAATCTTTGACTATATATGCACATTTATCAATAGATCTATATGTGTGACACCAAAATGTGATAGATGATCCTTTCCCCGGGAACAAAGAATATAAGATTATGTACACATGTGATTTAATCTTGATACAATGTGCCCTCAACTTGAGGAACTTGTCCCTAAAAAATCTTTGGGTTTCTTGCAGTCCAAATGTGGTAGACGGTGCAAGCAATTGCTATCCTATTAGCTTTGCTCAACCAAGTCGTCCCTTTAGCCTCTTACTTGATCCATTTCAGTGAGCTCGGTAGAGTTGTCATAGCACGGTGATGCTCAACCAGTCACCAAACAGAAGAGGAAAAAGAGCAATCGAAAAATAAGTGTCGAGTTGATTCATCAATCCCCTCACATAACACACATGTTTCGTTTATGTCCATGAAATGCATCTTATCTTCGGTGAGCAACTTGGCTTTGGCAGAGAGCCAAGCGACAAATGCATGCCTCCGGGTGACACATGAATCCCATATCGTTGATGCCCATAGTTCCTTGGTCCCTTTAGAACGAAAACAATCATATATGTTTGGGCTGAACAAATATGATTTCCTTAACCCCAGATGAAAACCTAAGGAAATCAGTGTCAGTTGGTCCTTCAATTTGGCAAACGATGTCTCAAATTGATAAAAGCCTCTTGGGTAAAGGGGGTCACCCCTAATGCACTTCCAGTCCCAAGCAGAAACATCACCATTAAAATAAATATGATGCATCCAATGGAACCAAAGACTCTTATACTACTCTTTCTTCGAATGTTGTTCGCTACATAAGCGGTGGTTTTCCTAGACTAGTTCGAATTGCAACTCTTAAAATTGTTTTTTTGTTTAAGCAATTACTAATGAGTTGCGATTCTCCTATCTTACAACTCTGTTACATTTATTTATCTATCACATCAATTACAAAGATGTTGCAAGCCTGACATAGCTTCTATACATTAATTAGCCTAATTGCAACCTTTGTATGTAGACTAGTGTTTTTTCATCATGAAAAACTCATTTAATGTAATTCAACAAGATCAGATAGCTAAAAATAATTCAGAAGCCATAATTCTAAACGTGTTCTGAATCGAAGCAGACGAAACATGAAAGAAGTTCTTGAGGTACCAATCAAGTTCGAATCAAACTCGTTCATGTTGTCAATCCGAGATCTAATCCTATCTTCCTCCTAAAGTTAAGCTGGGAAAGAGATTGGTTTGCTTGCTTGATTTTGTCTCTTTACACTTGCAAACAAAACATAAATCTCGAATTTGGAGGCAATATTTTGTCTTACAAAGGAGGAGCATAAGTTGATCATTCCTGAAGATGTGTGGAATAATTCGATAAAACAACAGTCACCTAATTCTTGCCGAAACGAATTTTATAGAACTAAGCTGAAAGAGAGCAAAAAACCAATATATTGTCAAAAACCAGTATGCAAACCTTAAAGAACAAATTAACAACTGATTAAATGTCATTAAAACCAAAAATCTAAAACTATGTAAAAGGATCCATTAAAATGTATAGTAAACTAGATTTAACTATTCTGTGTATTTTTAGCAAATGTCATAGAGAACACTATGAACAAAGAGAGACCTAACATTAAATCACATTTCAATCTATTTCTTAGAGAGACGCTCTAATTTAGTGTATGTTCTGTACAAATCAGCAACTTCTTCTCTAGCTCCAATTCATTCAAAAGATGAAAGATTTTGAGGCGGCTTCGACATTTGCTGCACATATGCAGCTGAAAGGCCTTGAAGCATTTTGATAACATCAACGGTATCATCGAGATAGTACTTTGCCATACTCGGTTTTTGACCCACAGTGCACGCAAATACTTCTCCAACTGAATTTGCAATAGCTTCAAACATGTCCTCATCTGATCTATCATCTCCTACGCACAAAACAAAGTCTGCTTCCTTTCCTTTATTCCTCATTTTTTCCATCAAATTCTTCACTACCAAACCTTTGCTCACACCCTTCAATAAGAAACGAAAACAAAAACAGGATTAATTAACCCAATATACCTAACAAACTTATATTCACAAATCATTCCAAAGATTCGATTTTTATATGAGGTGTACCTGTGGTTTGACCTCGACTATCTGCTGGCCACGTTTGACTACTACGGGATCATTAGCAAGTACACTTTCCAAGTGATCAAGAAGCTCTTTTGCTTGCCACGAGCCAAAATCGGGGTCGGCTTCTTGATGATGCCAAACTAAAGCACTCTCCTTTTGCTCTATAGAAGACCCATCTGTGGCCTCCATGTAATGCTCCATAACAGGCAAAGCTATTCTTTTCCACTCCACATCCGCTGCTATCTGGCATGATTCCCACTCGGAATTCTTTGTCCACCTACCAACACACACAAAAAAAAAGTCCAAAATTAGTGTCAGCAAGAAAATATATAAAACACAATATGGGTGATTTACAACCGGACCCCTGAGGTTTAATCGTCTAACAAGGAACCCCCTGACGTTTTTGAAATTACAAAGAGACAGGGACACCCCCTACAACTTCTGAAAATGTTTACAAAAAAAACCCTGTCAGGGTGTCCTTGTAATTTTTGGAACCACAGGGGGTTTCTGTAATAATGGTAAACCTCAGGGGTCCAAGTGTAAATCACCTAAACAATATATTAAAGGTGAATAATTAATTTTACCTTGTGAAGTAACCATGTTCTGCAGATAGTCCAAGTCTTTCACATTGAGAGAACCATTTAGCTAATGAATCTCTTCCTCTGCCACTAACGATAAACACGACATTTTTCGGGTCATTGCATAAACTATTCAAGACAGAAATAACTTCCGGGCTCGGAGATTTATCGACTCTATCTTGTGACATCATAGTTCCATCATAATCAAGAAGTATAAGCCTACTGTTTGTGTTGTTATAAGCCGACACAATATGCTCAACCGAAAGCTTCCTAAAGTTAGGACCTAATGCAACAACTCTAGAGTTCAATCCAAACCCAATACCCCAACACCTCTTCCTATAATGCTCGGCACAAGCACGTTCAAGATCTTGATCAAAACTCCTAGACCAATAAGCAACATCATGAGACGCAATATACTTGTAATGCTTCTCATGCCTCAATTGTTTCTCGGAATCTGGCAATGTAATACCCGCAACCATCCCATCAGCCACACTGCATATATCCCAAGGGTTGACCCTAATGGCGCCACTTAGTGAAGGAGAGCATCCTATGAACTCCGAAACAATAATAACACTTGTTCTTGGTATGTCGGAATTCTCAACTCCCAATGCCTTGTCCAAATCAGGGCTGCCCTGCCTACAAACAGTGTACTTGTAAGGAACCAAGTTCATCCCATCCCTAACGGCATTAACCACAACACACTCGGAAATCGTGTAATATGCCACTTTATCTTGAAAAGAAACGGGCCCGTTTACACAAACGATGGGCTCATAATTGGGCCTGCCATACTTCCGATTAATCTCAGTAGCGACTTTATTGATCTCATCTTGAACTTCTTGAATGTCTTTCCCTTGACTTCTAGGGGGATTCATGATTTGGACAAGAACGACATTTCCTCTGTAGATAGGATTCTCATCTAAAAGCATCCCCAGAGCCATAAACTTTAAACTTATCCCTTTAAACATGTCCATATCATCTACACCCAACAAAACAATTTTCCCATCATATTTCTTTTGTAGCTCTTTAACTTTACTTGCGGTATTGGGTAAAGACATAATGGATTGAATCTGACCCATATGGATTCCAACAGGAAGGATTTTGATACTAACAGTTCTTCCATAATAATCCAACCCAATATAACCTCTCTTTGATTGATAATCTAATCCAAGCATCCTACTACAACATGACAAGAAGTGTCTAGCATAATCAAAAGTATGGAATCCAATCAAATCACAATTCAAAAGGGACCTCAAAATCTCCTCCCTAATCGGTAACGTTCGATAAATTTCGGATGAAGGGAAAGGACTATGAAGGAAAAAACCAAGCTTTACTCTATGATATCTCCTCCTTAAGAAAGTAGGAAGAATCATAAGATGATAATCATGAACCCAAACATAATCCTCATCTGGATTAATAACTTCCATTACTTTATCAGCAAAAATCTTATTTGCTGACACATAAGCTTGCCACATGGACTTATCAAACCTCACCCCATGATTAGGTGTCAAAGGTAACATGTAATGAAATAAAGGCCATAGATAATGTTTACAAAAACCATGATAAAATTTGTTAATTAAATCAATTGGTAAAAAAGTAGGGACACATTTGAACTTATCTAATAAAAATTGGGCCACCTCCTCTTGTTCAGATGGATCAATTTCAACACCCAAACAACCCACGTACACAACTTCAACATCTGGGTGAAACCCATCTTTTAATTGCAAAACTAAAGCATCTTTATCCCAATCAAAAATCCATTTTTCGATTTCTTCAGATGAATCTTTGTACGCTTTCAATGGGAGCTGATTGGCTACAATGACTCTCCTTTCTTGATTTACAGACGAAACCGCATCTGGGTTCTCAACACTACCCATATCCTCAAAATCGGATATGATTCCGGGTACGGATATCACTCTCGGGATTCGGGTCCGATCACTGGAATAGTCATCAATGTTCAAGAGATTGAAGTAAGATCTCGACAGCATAATCTCAAACCCAGAAAAGAGAAAGCTCAAATTCTTTGATGAAAGAAACAGAGAAGAAGAAGAAAATCAATGTGCTTTGAAGAACAGAGGTGTAGAATTTCGAAAAAGTTGATTTTTCTATGTGTGTGTTGTTGAGTGTGTGTTTTTCTTAAATAATTGGTGGGTGATTCAAACAAAAAGGGTTTGTCTCATGGAAATTATATGAAGAAAAACATGGAGAGTAACAATTTAAGATTTTCATTGATGGAAAGGAAAGAAGAAGGATTACACAATATAGAGAATAATATTAATTATATCGATATGTTTTATTTTTCTGTATGTATAATATATATATATATAGATATTGATATAGATATATATATATAAGATGGATAAGAACGAAGGACCGACTTACCAATATGGGACTACGTAATGGGGGTTGGTTTGGAATTTAACGGCCAAGATTTGACTACATTCACATTCCACACCCCCCTACCCCACCTAACCCCACCCCGCCCCACCCAATTTCATATATTTTTTTGTAAATTATTAAATTACAAATAAATTCCCTTTGAGTTTTTGGTAATAAGTAATAACTTGATACCATAATTAAATCAATATCTTCAGCCATATCCGATATTACTTTACTTATATATTAGTCATTTCCTTTTAATAAAATCTTATCCAAATTGAGTCTTTCTTGACCTTAATTTGTAATTAATTTGATTTTATCTAAATTATTATCCAGTCTCTTCAAATTACTGCGTAGTTGGTAGTAATTATGGACAAATATTTTATTTTTGTGGTATGTTTAAAACAATTGAATATTAGAATTTTTTTTTAGAACTTCTCATAAATTATTTTGTAAACATAAACTATTAAAGTCATTTTTTTTTATGTTTCAGCCATTTTTTTAAGGCATCAATTAAATATTACTACAAAATTTCTCATTTTTTTAGAATATTTTTTTCAGAAAATTGTGAATCGAAGAAAGACGTTGAAGTATTAACTATACAATATTTTTGCTTTCATTCACCCAAAACATAAACATTTTTGTGTTTTTTGTTAAAACTTAAATAAACATATTGAAATAAAAACTATTGTTTGTTTTTGTTTCGATTAACTCAAAAATAAATTTGTATATTTTTGTGCTTTCTATTTAAAAATATTATATTTTAATTGATTTAATTAATCAATGCTATTAACATAAATTAATTTTGGTTATGATTTGAATTTAAATTATCTCTATCATGAATCAAATATAACTTAATCAATATACATATCCTAAGATGATTTGAATTAAAATTATCAAAAGAAAAAGAAAAAGAAAAAGAAGCTATAATTTTTTATTATGCATGAGTCATGACTTGGTGTCAAATTAAATTGTTAATGGTTGTTACTTTAAATTTCCATTTAAATTAAATAGGTTTTAGTCCAAAATTTTATTTTTCTTTCTTAAATGTAATGACTTTTATATGAGGTCATTTGGAGTAGGTGACTGAGTAAAGCCGTTTGGCATTGTGGATGTAAAATTACTATAATAGGGTTGCGGAAGAGTAGTAGTCAACTAGTAATTAGTGAATGGATAAGGATACAAGTGTGTGAGGGGATGGAAAGGAAATTCAAAAGAATTTTCGTTGATTAGGGGAGATCCGTAATTATAGGGGAAACGAGAGGGTGATTATATTTATGGTAACAAAAGAAATTCAAAATTCGAAAAATAGATGGCACGTGTTTTAATTTAATAGATCTTTACAGCTGCCAAATGAACAATAGTCACCTAAAATCTCTTCTTCGCGTGACTCTTTCTATATTTGGTAGTGATTGATGAAGAATTTTTTAGTTCAAATTTGCTTGGTGTGATGCCATTATTAGATATGCTTTTTAATTCTGTTATTATTAGTATATTAATATAATGGACTAAGTTTTCTTTTATGTATTTTGATTAGTTATATAATAGTTTCGGATATATTTGGATTTTTACCATTAAATTTTGGGTTTTTTAGTCGTGCATTAAGAATTGGATATGTTTCCACCTAATATTTCGAAAAGTTTTTTATTTTTTAATTAACGAGAACAAAAATATGGAGTAATTTATATTTCAATATTTTTTATTTAACGATTTTCCCAAATGTTTCTCGAAAATCTCCCGACAAATTTCTTATATTTAAATGATCGTAACATACCAAAAAAACAAAATTTTAATCTGAAGTATAGTACAATGTTTGTGTTAAATTCATGGAGGCTAACAAATCTAGTTAGAACGAAGAAATAGTCAGTCTTAATGTCGAGTTTTTAAACCTTATTAATATGAGTAAAATGCTAAAATACCCTTTGTGGTTATTTTAATTGGAAAAAATAAAATCAAGTTCGATTCGATAAGTTTAAAAATAACAAAGTACATATAAAAATATCAAGCTATTCTCGATCCGAGTTCGTTTGATAAAAACTCGTTCGAGCTCGGTTCGTGTGGAATCAAACCAAGCAAGCTCAACCCAATTTCAAGTTCGATATAAAATTCAATCCAGACTTAAACAATAAGTTGTTCGACACTACTCAACTCATTTAAACGAGGAAAAAACACTTTTGATACCAAACTGTAGTCCAGAAAACACATTTGATACCAAGCTTTTCGAAAAAATACATTTTATACCATGATTCACATCCTCTTGATACATTTAGTTTTCCTAATCAATTTTCGGACGAAATTCAGCATGTGCCTTCTTATGAGGTTGATTTAGGGTTTGTACCCAAAATATCAAGGTAGGTAACATGAGTGTACCTGGGAATGTTCTCCTACTATTTCGAAGACGATTCTCCTGATTGACTATAACTGAATTTGATAATATTTGGATTTGGACAATACTTATGATTGTGTCAGTATTGTCCCCTAATAAGACAATCTGAAAGATGTGATCGGTTATCCTGAGAAGGAGGCTTCTCGGGACGGATTCCTTGACTAGATGTTCACGGGTTGCGTTTCTTCGGGATGATGTCTTGATACATCTGAAATTGCCGTCTAAACGGCCTTCCGGGTTCTAGGCCCTCTGATCATTAAATCTTTCAAGTTGTGGATCGTCGAGTTGCGGCTTAGTTAAGGTGACCTATTAAATGCTCATCAAGCATGATCCTATTATACTTTGGTCCCTTTTGATCCGGTTGGGGTTGCAATTTACGTATTACTCCCTTCGTTGCATATTAATTGGCATATTTGCCAAAAAATTTATATCAAATTAATTGGCATGTTTGGGTTTTCAAAGCATCTTTTTCTAATTTTGCTCATTCTCTCATTAGGGTTGGGAAACTCAATGGTCATAACTCACTAATAAAAAATTAAAAAGCAGTCATCATTATAAAGGATATTTGGGACATTTTACCATAAAAAAGTATATAATAATGATGTTTTTTAATCTGTGTGAAAACAAGAAATATGTCAGTTGATATGGAAGGAAGGGAGTAATTTCGTATCAACATTCAGTTGATCAGTTATAAAATTTGTGTAATATTTTAATATTTAGTAATATATCTGCAGTCATGGACCAGGTTTGAAATTAAATAATTTCCTACTTTATTCAGGTGTGAATCCAAGAGTATGACAATCATCAATAGTGAAAAGTATATATACATAATATTATATATATATTATACGTGCTACTATTCCTTAATCCTTATCTTATTCTATATTTTATTATCCCAGACACTAATCTCTTACATACTCCTCATAAAGTGCTTTTCATCTTTTCTAGAGAAACATACTTATTGTCCCGTGTAGAACACAAACTATATATACTACATATAACATAATCATCGGTATTTTACCTTTTCTTTGGTGATGAACTTATGTAAGTGGGAACACACATGTTATCCGAATAGTCTTTCAATTATTCCCAAACATGGAGTGAATACAGAATATTGAGATACAATTTGTGCTATTATATATGACCTATGTATATAGACGTTATATTTATCTTT
Source organism: Penstemon davidsonii (assembly GCA_034814905.1). Classification (NCBI taxonomy): domain Eukaryota; kingdom Viridiplantae; phylum Streptophyta; class Magnoliopsida; order Lamiales; family Plantaginaceae; genus Penstemon; species Penstemon davidsonii. The sequence goes on along the minus strand of JAYDYQ010002533.1, from coordinate 27,775,579 downwards.
AATTTATTCATTGTACCTGCTCCTGGTTAGAAGTAATAGTCACATGACGTATGTATTACATCTATTTTCCCCATAACTATAATTTACATCATTGTGATTAGTATAATATATAATTTATTTCTTTTGTAATATAAAAATAGACACATTATCTTTTTGTGAGAATTAATGTGGGAGGGAAGTTATTTTCGTTAAACGATAAATTATCCATCTCGACACATATTAAATAAAGGGATTAAACTGATTTACATAAAATAAAACAAAAGGTAAACTGATCCATAGATAAAAATTTCATTTCGAGCATATGTTTCGATCAATCAAATATTGAAAAAATTTCGAGACTTTTCGAAAATGTTTCGGAAACACTAAGGAAAAATTGTAAAAAGAAAATTACTAAATTAAGAAAAATAAGAGAGTCCCAGGCAAATAAATAGTTTCGGAATTACATCTTGTTTTAGTTTCGTTTGATTAAAATACGGAAACTTTTCGATGTTTTCGTGGAAAAGATGTAAATTTTGATCCATGACTGATCCACATAAATTACACATGAGGGGTAATCTACTTCATACAGAATGGCACAGGTCTAAGTCAATACTATATAAACAATGACAATTTTGTCATTAAAAAAATGAGACAAAAATAGTTGAGAATGTATCATATTATTATCGTGAGAACACCATATCATCACATTTTTTATCATGCATCCGCAACTACAAAGTATAAGAAATATCTTACAAGACTTGATCTAGTCAATAATTTATTTCATTCTATCTGGTGTCGTGGATGGCTGAGATGTCAAGTGGCACCCGATCGACCAGGGGCGGATCCAGGATCAAGGGGGGGGGGGGGTAAGTGAAGTTAATTAAAAATGATATTCAAACTATTTTATTTGTATTAGCCTAAAAAAATAACATATATTTTAAAAAATGTATTGTTAATAAGAATTATGTTGGATTCCAAATGCAAATATAATTTATAGAAGATTATATAAGTTGCACACGACATTGTTTCAAGTCATAAAAATCATCTAATATCAAATTTCTCAATAATTTTCTTCTCAATGTAAGTAATTAAATAATCCGTAAGGTATTAATCTTCTATCTTATTACTATGCCTAATTTCTCAATTATGTGGAACTAAACAAATATAAGTGTCTTATTATTATAATTTTTATTTTTTTATTTGTCTCCAATTTAGCTCTAATACACAGTATATTAATTGTCAAAAAATAAACTTGAGAAGAAAGAACAATATATTACATTGTAATTTAAAAAGGTAATGTGAATTAATTTGTTTGGGCTATATTCAAACAAACACCTAGAAAGAGGAGGATTGACCAACTTATTAAGTATAAAAATATATATACATAATCATATCCTACAATAAATTATATAATGTATATATATACTTGCTAATTTAAAAAAACAAAAAAAACAAAAATTTGGGGGGCCAGGGACCCAACTCAAAGAATAGATCCGCCCTTGCGGTCGTAATTCAACAAAAATGCTTGTAAGTTCCGTCCCAGTTTGGTAGAATGAGAGCATGCCACGTGTAGAGCGTTATGGGGTTGTCCCGTATTGGAAAGCATCTGATGTTGGATGGGATTAGATAGTTATCGAGAAGAAGGCATGTCACGTGGGACCCTGTTTAAGGTTAGATGAAGTGGGTCCCACTTTATCCATCTGAGGCTGTAAAACAAAAGGAGATTTAATAAGGCTTTCTTTTTTTTTTTTTTTTTTTTTGTTGACCCAGGTTAAGTCCTGGACCACCCATCACTGGCCTCTCAGCAATGTGCGGAAGTAAATCGCGGGATGTGCCTGAGTTGGTCAGGGTTTGTTAACTCTTTATACTCCTGGCCCCCAAGGGAGCCTACTACCATGGAACTTACAACACCAAGCTGCTCCATCCTCCCTTAAAGATTTTACAACACTTGGCTGCTCCTCCCAGGATTCGAACTCCCCACCCTGGGGGAGTGAGCCCCGGAGTTCACCTCCTTTACCAACTGAGCTGTGCCCCGGGAGGCAAGGCTTTCTTTTTTTACTGCTTGACGTGGGGGAGAATGGGAGATGCTGTCTTTTCTTTTTTTATTAAATTAATGATGTAGCTTAATCACACTGTAATGCAATTTTGTAAAGAATATTACTGTACAACAATATTTTCAATAATTAAAATGAATTTGTCTTTCCCAAAGAGAATTTAAACTTGTAGCCAGAATGAATAGGGATAGCTTACGTTGGAGCAGTTCTTGGTAGAATTTAAGGCACAAATTTGAAATCAACAATATAAAATCTGAAATTAAACTTCACATGCCCAAGACCGAATTTGCAGAGAATAGGGAAAATATGAAAGGGATCGAGAAGGCTTACTGTTGTCCATTGCTTGTTTTAATCCGAAGAAAATGTTATTATATATAAAATGTCACTAATCAGTTGGGTCGAAAATGTCCCAAATTTACTTAAGTTTTGTGATTTACGGGATAAAATTGTCAGTCCGAAAATTTATGGGACAAACTTGCCAGCGACCGTAAGTTATGGGACCAATTTTGCCTTGTTTCCATGTTTCTTTTGAACGATTCAATGATAGCAATGGTGTGTGTTCAATTTTACATTTGTGTTGATATAATTACTCATAAAAATTATCAACCCGCAAATCTACCAGCCAATCCCCGCACTCGACCAACTTGGGGTGTTCAACAAGACCATCAAATCGCCCCAACCGATCGACCCAATCCAAACCGACCGCAACTTGTGGATCGAAGGTTGAATGAGTTGGTATTGGGCATCTAAAAGAAAAAACCGCAAGTTACAATCTAGTTTTGGTTTCTATTTTCAAAAATCGCATAAACTACACTGACATATATATATATATATATATATATATATATATTGTAAAAAGTAATATGTATTATAATTTAGGCAAAATTGCAAAAAAATCCCAAACTATATCACCTCAACGAATTTCGTCCAGTAATTTAATATTTTTTGGAATATCATACCACCGTTAATTATGAGACTGTAATTGCGCATGTGTCTGTTACATTGTCACATGGTTGCTTACGTGTCATGACGTGATGAATTTTAGTATGAACAATTAAATATTGCAGAATTTGTCCCAAACTAATTACAAAATTGAATCGTCATTTCTATTAAATTAAAAATTTAATATTGGGACTAAATTCATGCAAAAAGATAAATTACGGGATGAAATTCGGCGAATTGATATAGTTTGGGATGAAAAACCAAAATTAGTAATTAGTTTGGGACAATATTTCCAAAAAATATTAAATTACGGGACGAAATTCGGTAAGGTGATATAGTTCAGAACCAAAACCCAAAATCATTAATTAATTTAGGATGTTTTCTGCAATTTTGCCTATAATTTAATATATTCTATATATAAGTATATTTGTAAACTTTTAACTTATTGTCACACACCAAACTCCAATATATCCACTGTATATCATATTGTCCTACATAATTTATTATCACTACAAGTTCTAACACTAAAAGCCGGAAAAATTAAAAATTAAAAAACGACAATCTAAAAGAAAACAAAACAATACGTAAAAGTGCAATAAATACCATGAGGTTAGTTTTCAAAAAATTTAAAAGCAGCTGTATAGATTATTCAAGCTTATTTTTTAAGGAAGACTTCTTAAATTAGGGATCATGATCGTTTGTAGTTTCAGTCAAATTTAGTATTCATTAACGATCATATTTTGTTAGTCGATATATTTTTTTTTTCTGTTTTATTTGTTTTTGTAAATTTATGAAATTTATTTACAGATGAAAGTATCAATATGTAATTGGTCTAGTATAAAGAACATAACTAGTTGTTCGAATCCCTGTTGAAAGAGATTCTCTTTTAATGTATCAAACGCACCTCGAAAAGGGATACAAACCATTGAGAAATCATAAAAGAAAAAATTATAAATGAAAGTATAATAACAAATTACAAAGTGAAAGTGATAAATAATTTGTGCAATTAATTTTTAAAATAATAAAAATACATTAAAGTTGGAAAAATAAGATTGCAAAACCCGCACCGACCCATCCCAAACCGAATGGATCGCAAAGTGCAATCTCAAGGGATTGGTCTTGGGCTAGAGTATTAACAAATCGCAAGTACTGGGTTGGGTTTGGACTAGTGCAAAACTGCATCAAACCGCACAACGTACACCCCTATGACCAACCCGAATAGTACGGTCTGAAGACATAATAAAGACGTTGTTGTGTGTTAATTTAGCAACCCGCTTATGTTGGGTCGGATTGATTTTTTTATGTGAACTGCCCAAACCCTACCATATGTTCACCCCTAAACCCAGACATGCAAGTGCCTAAATACTAGCTTCTTGCTCGTCTACATCTCGTATGAGATTTTAGCTACTGCATTACTGGGAGCTCGATTTAGAATATAAACTGCGGCTTTTAATGCCTCGCCTCAAAGTGACTTAGGTAGAGAAGAACGATCAATCATACTTTTGTCTTTAACTGCTCGGTTTTTTGTCTTAATCACACAATTTTGACTTGGAGTCCCTATCATGGTGCACCGAGGAATGATCTCGTACTCAATCAAGTATTTGACAAAGTACCCTAGACATTGTTCCCCGATCCATCATATGTGTTGTAGTATCCACCAACAAGATCAGATTTGACAACCTTTATTTTCTTGCTTAGTTAATTTTCAACTTCCGCTTTGAAAAATTGTTACATATCTCGAGATTCGGACTTCTCGTGTATTAGATAACAATACTGAGAATAATCATTTATGAAACTGGTATAAGTATTGGTATTCCTTCAAAGAAGCCTTTTAGGGAATTGAACTGTATGAATCAGTTTAAAAAACACACCATTATTAAACATATTGGCATTAGTAAATTTGAAATATTAAGATTTTATAATTTTAACCTCCAAATTTTGAAGTAATATGAAAAAGAATGTCCTTGTGTTCAAAACGAGTCGGACACTCTTCAAGCCATGTCCCATTCGTGTCCAAATTTTAATTTATTTTTAATTTCCAGACATGCCGTACGTGTGTCGTATCACACACGTGTGGGAATAGGGTTCAAGTCGTATCCGTGTCGACCTAATAGTGTCCGATACTGCATAACTCAATTTTTAGGAATGTCCGTGCTTTATGGGTGTGGGCTTATCCCCCTAACTACTCCTTAATCAAATCATGAGCGAAACTTGTGAAATTTGTAAACGAGAGGCACTTTATTGTATGTCCCAACTCCCAACTCCCAAGCCTGAGGTCAACTTAGTGAATTTGGAACAATATTGTGAGTGGTGGTTGCTCAAGACACGACAATGGTTAGCTACCTAAAAAAGCTTTTCACCTTTTAAAGCAACTTTTTATTCAAATTAATTAGTACAATAATCCTAACTCTTAATGGTGCAATAGTTGGAAGATAATTCAAAACCAATCCCACCATATGAACAAATTTTGAGAAGAGGAATATTTAATTAATAAGATCAAACCAATCATATTCTTCTCTTTCTTATTGGTTTATACCTTGGAATATAACCAAATATCTATCTTTTATTTGTATATTTCTTTATCTTTTGATCTTGAATTAATGCATGGTGGCTTAGATTTAGATATATCTTTTTACTTTTTGTCCTATACATACACCACAAACTAAAGTTGTATTTAGATGAGGCAGCACGCTACCAAAGACTTGAGTTGAGTTAAATAATGTATGGTATATCTTCCACGACTATTCTAGTTGGTTGATGTTGATTAATTAAAAGAAAGAAAAGAACATTTGTTTATAATATATTTATATCATAGTATTCCATTTCATATTGATCTTGTCTAGGAAAAACAAGGCATATATGTTGGACTCCTTAGCTACTTGGAATTGGCAACTTCAAAGTCATCCTTCACACTATATAGTTATGCTTATCCATTTCCTAGGGAACGTGTGGAGTTTTTTTTTTTTTCCTTTATTTGGAGGATGTGAAGTTATTAGCTACATATATATGTATATAGAAGAAACTAAAATAGGAAATATTCGTGTGGATTAAATAAAATAAATATGTGTTAAAAAAACGTTGTATGTTGGCGCTATTGGTGTTATTCATTCTTGACTTATTTATTTTGGAGTAAAGTTAATTAAAAAATTAGATAATTTTCTTACAATAAATATTCTAATTAAATTATATTTAAGGTACACAAATTGTGTTCGTCAACAAATGCATACAAATTTATTTTAATATATATTAAATATGATTAATAATATACATATATTAGATAATTTTAAAAAAAATTACTTGTTTTTTAAGAATTTATATTAAAATATTTATTATATATAAAATTAAATTAGTTTAATAGATATGTAAATATAATAAGTATAGAGGGTAAACTAATATTATACCTAAAAAACTAATTTAAACAGTAAAAATGATAGTTGTGCAATATTTTATAAAATACAAGGAATTCTATGCAATAAAAATAACAGAGAGAGCTACGTGCAGGTTTCTCAAAACACATATGAGTAACATGTTTTTTTTTTCCGAAAAAATATTTTATCTCATGAACATTAGATGAAATGAAAATATTTTGTGTTATACCAAAAAAAAAATATCCCCAAACTGAGGCAATAATTGATGGCCCTGATTAAGGTGTTACTACCATCTATCCTTTTCTTCCAAGACCAGCGTTTGTTGATAATCTTGGCTCACATTATTCCTCAATCCCCACCCTGCAGTTGACTTGTCTATTGTCAACCCGAAAACAGAAAAATCTATTGAGGTATTTACACATAGAATATCTCAATGCTCCCTTTACTATTACCCCTTCTTCGTTTTATTTTAATTGTCACATTCACTATTACTCTCTCCTTTACTAATATACAGAACTAGTAAAATCATTAGACAAGTGAGAATAAAATCGTTCAAAAATCAAAACATTTAGTGATACAATGAGGAGACCCTGTTTGTTCGGGAGTGTTTGTTTGAGTTTTCCAGAGCATTTCAGTGTTCTTTGAAAAGTCGAATAAATAATATTTTTTGCTTTCATAAATAAATTTATCATCTTTAATTTTTACAAATCAATATCTGAAAATACTAAGACAAATTTTATTTTTATTTGACATAAAGTAATACTCATATATTTTTTAAACAAAATATCTCACGTAACAAAATAAAAAAGTAAAAAAATTTCATAGAACAAATATCATATGACATAAAGTAACATATACGTTCTTATTACAACCATTAATGTTATGTACTTGTTTACAACTATATGTTTTAATTAATTCAAGTACTAAACTCCTAGTCCTAGTTAGCTCGTATAGTGCTGTACCCCACTATCATGACAATGAACCATTTGGTCGCGCAAGATGGTTCTTGGGTTGCCAGGGTCAATTATTTACGCAGTGGAAAATTGGACAAGTGCATGTGTTGTAATTGATTCATTTGTTGGCTGATTCAAATTTCACAAAATTTTGAGAAACCAAAATGTATTTTGCAGCTGGCTCTTTTGGGGCAGAGCCATGTGAAGTTTTATTCCATGTGAGAAAAACTCATATACATAGAGGAGAGGATCACTAGGTTACTTGGTATGTTTCTGATTTATTTTTAAGGAAAATATTATTACATCAATATTCAATATGACACATCAATATCACTAACTAAATCAGAGAATCTATTGATTTAGAATGAAAATTAATCATCAAACTAGAGGAAAATCCACATCAGCGGGAGTTGAACCCAGAACCTTTTAATCCTGGGACATCGGCTTTACCAATGAGCTACAACCTCATTGGCGTAGGTTTCTGACTTTTAATTTGAACTAATTATGACAACTGAAGAGTCGCGTCAAACAAGTATATATGGGCGTGGGAGGCGGTTACAATATCTTTTTGAAAATCTTCATGGGCGTCCGACGCCTGGCAGCCCGCGCGCCCGATGCTCAAGCAAATTTTGAATTTTAATTAGTTTGTTTAGTAATTTAATTAGAAATAATTAATCACATTTTAAACCTACTAATTAACCTATTAACTAATTAACTAAAGTAGGGGTCATTTTTAGAATTTAAATTTTCATAAGGCCATTTATAAAAATTAAACTTCCTATGAGGTCTTTTTAAAAATTTCCTCCCTATTCACGTTCATCCATGTTTGAATGTATTTGAAGACCATAAACTGCTGGGATGAAAATCGTAGAAAGTTCTCCTATGATCTTTGAAAAAGGTATTATTCACAATGAAAATCACACGGAATTGCCAGCAAGTTTCCAGAAACTAAAGAAAAAAATGTAAATGACTAAATTCTATTCAACATATTTTTATCAAAGGTCAGTCATAAATTGCTTTGAATTTTCTTTTTTGTCCTCATATTTATTAGAGCAGTCCCTTCCAATTATTCTTATATTACGTAGAAGGAAAAATCGACTCACGACTTTTTGACAAATTTATACCGAAATAGATGCAATCGACGACTGAGGGGAAAATTGGACTTTGCAGATAGTTGCAGGGTGTAAACTGATATTTAGCCAAAATAAATGGTACACAAACACGCTAATAATAGCTGGCAACAAAAATATGATCCCATCAGCCAAACTTTACAAGGACAATGACATGTTGTCGTGCTTTGGCCCTGAAGTTCACACGTGGTTGGCCACCTTGGATTAGTCATATCTCGTATCCACTAGAAAAGCGACTTCTGAGCCCACCTTGATTTCTTTTTGAAGATTGGGATGGAGGAAAACCACGCTTTTCAGTGGAAATTAACCCTCACACGTTTTAGGAGGTTGAGTCATCAATTTCGTGCACCACCACCGAAATTATTGATTTTCATTAACTACAAAGATTTATGTGCAATTAGTTGGATTGGATGGATACATATATCTATCTATCTTATATCTAATCCATGTTTCTTCCATTCATTAATGCTCTTCCGTGAGAAGCTCTTTATTTTCAGGAACCAAATCATCATGTTTATCCACTAATACACAACAACCTAAGACAATGGATAATACAAGAGTGAATAGCATTTTTGTCCTCTTATGGGCTAATTTTTGCACTTTCGTCCCTCTTAAATTTTTCGTACCAGATTTATCCCTCTTATCAATCTAGTATAACACATTTGTCCCTCTTAAATTTTCTGTAGTAGATGCGTCCCTCTTATCAATGTAGTGTGACACATTCGTCCCTCTTAAATTTAGATTATATCCATTTTCATCCATTATTATAGGATGTATTTTGGATTTAAGAGGGACGAATGTGTTACATTGCATTAATAAGAGGGACGCATCTGCTACAAAAAATGAAGAGGGACGAATGTGTTGCACATTAGATAAGAGGGACTAATTCTGCTACGAAAAATTTAAGAGGGATGAACGTGTAAAAGTTGACCTATAAGGAGGACTAAAAATGTCATTCACTCTATCTACAACAAGGTTTCAGTAGCGCTCTCTCTCTTTCTTTCTTTTTTTCTTTCTTTTTTTCTTTCTTTATTATAAGTAACAAAATATAATATAAATAGTCACTATTGTATTGGGAAATGATTATATGAAATGGTTTTGACCCGCCGGGAATATGACATTATTTTTGTACTGTTTTGGTGGATATTTTAAACGAATATGTAATTTCTTAATTCTAATTTCCATTTCCAGTTCGCAATTTCTCACATTTAAATAAAATGTAACTGGGGAAGTAGGGAACCATAGCATTAATTTTGTTTTTGAGGTGCAAAATTTAGAAAGTAAGAGGAGAAAGAAATGTGGGTGTATATGATATCTATTTTCACGAGAATGAATATGATTGGATAAGAGGATGAATTAAAAAATAAAAACATAGACAAAGTGATATAAAGACTCATTTTACATACTTATAGTTGAAACGAGCTACTCGCACGTCCTTTTTAGAGTAGCTTTTACTCTTTCTTCAGCATTTTTAGAGCTACCTAAATTTATCCATGATCTTGCAATTGAGGATATTCCTATTTAATGGGGAAAAAAAGTTGAAACGAGCTACTCGAAATAAATATACAAACCACTATTTGTGAATGTATAATGTATTTACATACGTACATTCTCAAATAATTACAAACTTCCTTTGAGAATTGCTCATTAGAATCGCTCCTAATATCATGGATCAAAATTTCCTTCTTTTCCGTCAAAAATATTGAAAAGTTTTCATTTTTGAATCATCGAAAACGAAAATAAGGTGTAATTCTGACATTTTTTGTTTGACTTAAATTTTTTTCTTAATTTAGTAACTTTTTTTATAAATTTTCCTAATGTTTCCGAAACGTTTCCAAAAAATTCTCAAAAAGTTTACAATATTTAATTGACCGAAACATACACTAGAAACGAAATTTTGATCAATATCTAATATATATACAAGCAACTTATGTTTAATCTTTTACAATATCAATTATACTTAGGTCGACAAACAATATACTTGTACTACTTTTACCAATATAAACTTTTTTTTTTTATCACATGGGACATTTCAGATAGTGCTAAAATCAAGTCTAATCTACTTGAGATTATGACACAAAAGAATCCAGTAACTCGCATTCAACAAAATAAGAATTCTTTTGTGGTAATCCATTTATAAAATAAAATTAATTAAAGAAGAAATTCAAATTTAAAAATAATCAAACCACACTAATTACTATATTATTCGATATGAATTTAGATCTTTTAAACCCCTAAATTGGCATCTTGAGGTTGTACTTTGTAGAATATGTTGGCTTAGGTATAGTATAATTGTCCTCATGGCGAAAAGTTACGGAGTTTCGGCTTGCATAGTCTAAACGTGACGCTTGAGTTATTACATTTATAATTTAAAATTTTATATTAGATCAATTGTTTCTAACAACTAGAACTTTTGGTACAAAGATACACACTTGTCCCCAAGTTCATCAATTTCACCTAAAGTAGACTTTGAGCCTATTTGGTTAGGTTTTGCCTCGATTTTACTTGGTTTTGGTTTCAAAAAAATGGTTCGAGTGATTTCGATGAAACCTTTAACACCCAATTTAGATCGAGTTTATTGGAGTTTGGAAGGAAAAAATAGGTAGTAGTTGTCAAATCAACGTATAGAGAGAAAGTAGTTGATATGTATCGAATCATTGTCTTTTATGAGTTCGTAGGTAAGACCTGAATTTCGCAAAACTTGTACTCAAGCTTCATTTTAATTAATAATTTTGAATCGATTTCGCAAAACCACGAGATCGAAGCAAAACATAACCAAATATGCCCGTATTCCTCTCATTAATTTGAGTCTCGCTCTTGGGCTGAAGAGACATTATTACTATTTATGTCGTGTACAACGTCCAAATAAAAGTGTAGTTACTCAATTAAGTAATAGTAGCTTAAAAAGCAATATAGAATAATGAGCCGTTAACTTTGAAAATTTTATACCTAATTAATCTGAAAAGCCAAGATCTTCTTGTCGAGAAGTATATTAATCTGGCTTTTCAAATTCTGAGAAATGAATACTTGACCTTTTAATTTGTCTTTTCATATATATTGAGAAATAAAGTAGAAACCAAAGTCCCACACTTTCTGTACCAAAACTACTTCCAAATAAGAAAAGAAAACGCTGATAAAAATATCTGAAGAATTATTCTGAATCAAATTCAAATTCTTCAGATATTTTCTTTTTAAAAGAACAAGCAATGATGAATGGCTGTCTTTAGTAAAGAGAAAAAAAAAACAAAGGAACTAATTTATTTAGTAAAGTGAATACCTGCGGATAAGTACATAATAATAGTATAACACTAAGGAAGCTTTTTAGATAATTAGATGCATGAGATTCAAAAAGAGCCTATGGCCGATTTTTCTAATTTTAGGAATTAAATTGCCAATAAAAGTATTCTCCTTGCTATAAAGTATAAACTATAAAGTAATCCACCTTATTCATTTTATTAGGATTTTCATCAAGCGATCTAGTTCGGTCAGATCAACCCAAATTTGTACCCGGATCATCTAACATTTTTGGTTCCACCGGATGATGCTTGAATTCGATCTGATCTCGGATTTCATCCGGATCCATCAGAGTCTCTAATTTCAACTACATATGTTTTTTTCTACAATAAATTTGTGAATACTAAATAATAATTCAACTTAGGTCACGTCTTAGCCACCCCATATGGGTTGTTGCATGTTGGGCAGTAATAAGGGCTTTTCTAAATAAAAAAAATAAAAAAATATTCTAAAGTTATTATTGCAAGAGAATTCCGTCCAATAAACATTTCATAAAATAATTTCGTGCAGATTTCACATATAGAACATGAGAGCGTCGTCCCAAATGATGTTTTCCCAAATCGGAGATTTTCTTCCACGAACCTTTGGTCACAATTGTGAACTTATCAACCACGAAACTAAGCGGTAAGCACGATTTATGTTAATAATAAAAATGTGACTTCACAGTCTCTCAATTTCATAATAATCCTTTCAAAAATCTGCAACATGAGTTTCAAATTAGAAGGGTAATAAATAAACACATTGCTATCGACTTACTCTTAATTTCGATAAGTTGTTTACCGATACATAAGGTCAAAATCTTGCAGTTCTCAATCTCGAAACCAATGTCTATCTCACAAAGAAATCAATAAAAGCATCAAAGTATCCAGCCAACTGTAATAAGAAGAACATAATCAGAAAAAAGTATAAGACAACAAATTATCAACTTTCACCCAAAAACATCATTATAAGTATATTTACCTGATCTAGAATGCTGTTTCCAGTGTGACCTTCAATGACTAATCCAGCTGTAAGACCAATCATAGCCCATGCACCATTGATTGCTTCGATTTTACGTTGTCTCTAATAGATATATTAACATAGAAAAACATATTCTTACATAATTGCGACATTTAAATGCTATGCAAATAACACGCAAGTAACAGAAAAGAACAAAAATTTCTATCATAATGGATTTCTTACTTTGAATTTCTCTTTAGCTTTGATTATTTCCATTTGCTTTGCTGCTAATCTCTTGGCCTCGACGGGATCAACCATGATAACTTCCTTCTTTGATTTTCCTTTATTTGAAGACACCTAAGAAACAGATAAAAAGAGATTCCTATGTTAGTAAAAATTAAAAATATCAACTAGTCCGTGCAGTTAAAAAATGTACGTCTTAATAACCAAAGTACTTGTCACCAAATCTAAAATTACTTTTTATTATAATTATCTATCATAATAATGCAAAAAGGTATTGCAAAAACGATGACTTAATTACATGATTCAGATTTTAAATCCAAGAATAAGGAAAATTACCACAGCCATATCACCTTTTCTAATTAAACAACTTTCATAATCACATTCTGTATCACTCGTAAACACAGTAATCAAACCAAACTCAGATTATTAACTTAACAAATACAAACATAGATTTCTCCTCTAGTAAAAATACCTGCACAAATTCAAAATTCACATGACCAATCTACACAAAGGTTTCACAAATTGCCTTTGTTTGAAATTACAGATTAAGTTTTATAAAATATCATAAAATAATGGGTGGATCTAAGTTTCAAGAATGCCATCTAAGACCAAAATTTCAAAGACTATGGGCTTTTATGCGCATTACATCTATCACAACTAAATCCTAGAATGATACTCAATTGTTGGTGCATGGTGTTATGACCTTAGGAGAGCCTTTCCCAATATATCACCTAATTACATACCTAAAAACAGATTTGAGCAAATTCAAAACCAATATATAGCCACTATACATGCAGAAGCCTTAGGTTGTGTGGTGCATACATTTGGATTTGCTAAGACGTGGATTATTTGACTTCTACTTCTTCGAGGAAACTGGCTCATTTGTTGTTCTCTTTGTAAGTCCCACCTGTAAAAGAATGGGCACCATTGAATATTGAATATATTGGCAAAAAAGCAATATCTCAACGACTTTCATACTTAAACAGAAAACGGGACTATTATTGGTGAGGTGAACTCTCAATGTTTTTCATTCTTATTCAAACTTGAAATGATGAATTCATTGTGCCATTACCATACATGTTCAAAATCCCATAAACCATCTCACGCTCCCATTGAATGAAAAATTGGGTTAAATCTGCCCTTGCAATAGTTAGATAACTTCTAAAAAAAAATATCTTAACCTAAGCTAAATAATGAATAAAAGTCTGGCTAGCCAATAATGAACTTAGTAGCATTCTACTCTCCTAAAGTAAATAATCTTCTTTGAACACATTAAACATTAACTTTCAAGAGAATGCATTCTACTTCACAATAAATTTAGTATTTTGGTGCCATGTGAACCCAAAGGCATACAAAAACAAATTGAATTAGAGTCTTTTCCTCTTCACTTGAAATCGAACAATTAATGATATATTATTCTTGAAAAAAAGTGAGAAATATTAGATGAGTGTCAAATCCCATAATTTAGGCTACGATTAGTTTTTGGATTTTTGTGAGATAAAACGCTAAGGAAAGTGTTTTCGTTGCATCAAATGATCGAACATTGAGCTCTATTTCTTGTTCATTTGTATTGTCCTTATCATTTTGCTCAGTGAAATTCAAGAACCAAACATATCCTTAATATCAATAACCTAACGAGGAAGGAAAATTAAATATAATAAGCCAAACAAGCCAACCTATATAATCAACAGAAAAAGCCCTAAAAAAGGAAATGCTAAAAAAATCATTTTATCAATCAAAACACAAATTCAAATTAACTCCAGATAGCATTTTTCAATAAAAACACAAATTCAAATTAACAGAAAAACAAAACTGAGCTACTCAGTAATTCGTAAGACTTACTTGAAACCAACTGAAGAATGAAGATTAGAGGATGATAATTGGTGTCCGGAAAACAGTGCGCCCCCATTCATAACAGGCAGTGCCAAAGATGACATCTTTTTACTAATTTCTTGAAAAAAAAAAATAGAGAAATTCTATGTGTGCGTGTATGAGGAATTTGAATGGATCTCTAATGAAAGGATTGAAATTGAATCCTTAGACAATTCCCGTCCACTAAACTGTTGGTGTTCTAAAATCTAAATTAGTTGCTTGAGAATTGAGATTGTACGCCGTACAACACGGCAAAGGTATAATCCTGCACTCAAAAGATCTTAACCGTTGATCTTCTTTTATTCCTTTCTTTTACCTCATTTTTCTTAATTTGATTCCAATATTTAAGAAAAATTGCAAAATTCGTCATTTAAAGATGGTTTGCTGGGGAAAACAGACATTTTAAGATTCGGGCTGGCAAAAAATAATGTAACTAAATTAATTTGGCAATTTAAATCATATTTCAACGGAATATTATTAATTTTCCTATATTGTGTCACCTGTCGATAATGTGACCCATTTAATGGATAAAAATTGCTAAATTTATCGCGTAGTTATGACTCACTGACAAAAAAGTCATTTTAAGACTCGTCGAGGTCATCTGAGCTCTTACTGCATGGATAATTTGTAATTTGACACCTTATATTTGTTTTAATAATTGCAGTTGTTCAACGAACTTCAGAATCTCAAAGTTTTCTTAATATGTTAAAGGAAGTATATGACATCAATGTACAACTTTTACCTTTTCACGTTAAAGGAAGTATATGACACCGATATATGACTTTTACCTTTTTATGTTAAATACGGACATATCACGTGAAGTATCAGATATGTATCATATGATTATCCTTGGAACACTGTATCTAAGAAATATCCACATTTATATTTTACTATTCTTGTGGAAATATAAGCCTAAAATATAAGAGTTGTACTTCAAGTCCATTAGTCTAAGAGGGCCTATCCGCTGAATCCTTAATCCAATTCGTTCGAGTTATCAAAATGTGACAACATTCTTTTCTTAAACTTTAATTTTATTTATTTCAAGCACAAATGTTAATTGACAGATTATGAAATTATGATGATAATGAAACTGTATATATCAATATATGTAACTTGTGAACTTTGTAAATAAATTGCAGATCTTCTTTTATTAATCTGGAAAAGTGTAAGTGTATATGTACAATGAAAGCTAACAATATGTTGCTTAAATAGATATTACAAGAGGGGTAAAGAAGTAAAATCCTCCTAACTAATAAACTAACTACCTGAATAAATATATATACATAAACCGTGTATATATATAAAACACGTTTATATAAACATAATTATAAATCCCTAACGGTCTCTTTCTTCTTCATTTCTCCTCAATCCTTTTCTTCTTCAATTCGTATTCCAATTGATCAGATCAGATAATTTGAAACCTGTTAATAACAAAAGAAATCAATTAGACTCAAATATGCAACAAATCAAATCAAGTTAAATTCATATTGGTTCTGCGAATCGACAACGATTCACCTAGTTTTTTTTAAATCGTATCAAACAAAAAATCGACAGTCGAACTCGTTAGTAGTTCGATTAGTTTAACTGTTAAACCAATGGTTGAACCCGTATAATGTCATATGACATGACAATTTTTTTGCTTAAATAGTTATATATAGTTTTAAGGAAAGTAAAAATATTAGAAGAAAAAAAAACACATTAAACAATAGGAGTAAAAAAAATCTTTGTCGCCCTCTCTACATAAGTTATTCAATTGGAATTTTTGTACGAAGAGAAAATTCAGCCGTGTATGTATGAACTATGAAATTTCCATTTAGCAGAACAAGACCATACTATTAACATCTCGTAGAGAAAAAGAAATCGAAAAAAAGCCCACAACTTCTCTTTGTAAAACAAGGCCCGGCCCACTCTAAAAGAAGGCTGCTCATACTTCTCTTTTCTACCAGAATCCTGTCACGTACTCACGTTGTAGGCAGGGCTGACCTTAGACATTTGCAGGCGCTATGAGATTTTCTAGGCATTTGGGGGCTTTTGACGAATTCTTAAATTTGGGTCCTATTTTATAAAAGAAAGTATATTTAATCTTTTTAAATGCAAAAATACATATTAAATATTGACATATTATTCCAAATACATAATTAAATGACAAATCCACTTAGGCTATATTTGATTCTTGAATTTCAGTGAGTAAAATATGAAGGAAAATATTTTATTGCATCCGATAACGCAACGATGAGCTTTATTTCTTGTTCATTTGCATTTTACTTATCATTTCACTCACTCAAATCCCTAAACCAAAAATCATTTTTAATGATTTACTTGTGAATATGTTTTTATAATTTTGAAAATATAATTTTAGCCAAAATAAATTTTACAAGTATATGAACTAAATATAATTTCACAACAAGTATACGTCATTAAATTTTATTTTTAAGACATCAAGATCAATTATTAGTTATTGATAACAATGTTACGGCTAGGATTCACAATACTGTCATGAAGTTAAATAAAAAAATTGTATTATATAAAAAAAGCATAAAACCTTATTATAAAGAAAATAAAAATAAATGGTATTCTTTTTATGGTTATTAAGAAGGAAAAATTCAAAAGAACACATACTAAAAATAAATAAAAACTTAAGAAAGAAAAATGATTAAAAAAATAATTACTACGGAAGAAGAAAAACATTGAACAATTAACATATAAGATAGTCATTATTGGGTTTCGACCAATCCTCCCATTTATGATGAGAGGTTCCAATCAAATGAGTTAATGTTATATTGTGTAAATGAAAAATAATTAAACTACCAATATTTAGTTTTCGGATTTTTCTGGAGGGTTACATACAGGGATGGAGCTAGCAACATTGTTTTGGTGGGCCAACATTTTTTGTCGATTGCACTCAATATTTTCTTAGTATTTTGATCAAATGAAAAAAAATCATAATAAATTAATATAACTACAAATGATAAAATATAAATATCTTAAAAAATTAGTTTCATTTCAAACTGTATTTGACAATGTTTTGTTAAGTACAAATGATCTATAATCGAGTATGTGCTAAAAGAATCAACAAATTATTTTTTAAAAAGTCTATAGAAGCTTGTAATCAAAACAAGAACCCGTTTCCAATTACGTTGTGAAATTTATTTTAGTGAAATCATTACATAAAATGTTTGTTTCGTAGAAAAACCTTGATTTGTAAAAAAAAAAAAAAACAAAGAAGTGCTTATTAATAACCCAAAATTTGTAAATATTGCTGGCAATGGGGTTCGAACCCATGCGCACTTATGTGCAGAAGATCTTAAGTCTTCCCCCTTAACCTCTCGGTCAAACCAGCCTCTTAGAAGTACTTATTAATATATATTAATCGTTAATATATTAATATGTATTAATCATCTATATACCAATCGTTTATAAATTAATATGTATTAATCATCTGCACATTGAAAAAGAAAAAGAAACATTTGATATAATAAAAAGTGAAATGTTTCGGCGAAGTTCCGACCTATATCATAAGGCTGAAACAACAATAGCTCTACCAGACGTGCAAGAACTTTTGGTTGGTATAAACAATTACTTACTTATTAATATTATTTATTTGGGGGTCACTAGTTACATATAAAATTTTGGGACCCTTCCACATCGGGAGCCCTAAAGGTCGGTCCAAGTTACCTAGCACTCGAGCCCACTGGTTCTAGACATTAGATGATATAGAAATAACACTCTTGATTATTTTTGACATCATGGTTACACATAAAATAAATAATGTTTAATGAAATTATCAAAGTGAGTATGTCAATTATAGATGTGTCAGAGTCCTGTACGCAGCACGTGGAATTTCTGGCCCATACGTATAGCTAATTAGCTGAGATGACTTGATCAGTGAAACAAAAAACAATTCTCTGTTCACCGGGTTAATAAATTCATGATGGCACCACCGCGTTTTCATCTCCGCCGCCACAGCTCCGACGACGTCGTAGAGCTCATTCAAAGATTTCTACTACACCTCACAATATTGATTTTCTTTATTACCTACACTGGTTTATCGCACTCCATTGTTGAGAATCTTCCAGGTTTTCCCGGTAAATTACCCTTCACTCTTCAAACGGGGTAAGCTTCTTTAATTTTGTTCCAATTTCAGTCTTTCTTTTTTTTTTTTCATTTCCAATCTTTTGTAGTTTTGTTATCCAGACCTTTTTTTGTTGCCTGCAACATTAACAGTCATATACGGTAAAAGATTCCGTAAATTATTGGCATAATTACATCTACGCCCCTGAGGTCTTAATAATTTCCTAAACATCTCGCAAAGCAAAAAGAGATTGATTTGTTAAATTAAGAAATTAATATTTAATTATTCGATATTAAATCATCTAAACATTAGATACACCATAGTATAATATTCTAAGAATGTATGACCTCACTTCATGATATGCATAATGGCCTACTAGTTATTGTGATTAATTAATATCTCTATTTAAATTCTAGGTGATGTTATATCTAATTAAAATATTTTCAATTTCATTTCCAGTGTCTTGGTTTCACTACCAATAAAGAATGTTGTGGAGTATTTTCTTGATTAAGATAAAGATAAAAATCAATTGGAAACATGTTATCTGTACATGAGTGAGTGGTGGTTAAGGTGTACTTAATGTTAGTTGAAGAATGAAAAGTGGAATATACCAGCTTTATTTTTATCACACACAAAAAAAGAAAAAGCAGCTTTATTTAATATTATGTAATGGGATAATAAAGGTATATTGACGTGGGACCCAATGAAGAGGTGCAGCTATTCTACTATTTCTTTGAATCAGAAGGCAATCCACAAGATGATCCTCTGCTGCTTTGGCTCACTGGTGGGCCCGGTTGTTCTGGCCTGTCGCCCATTTTGTATGAAATTGGTATTCATATTTCATAGTAGTACTTTCTTTTACCCAATTATTATCTTTTTTTTTTTTAAATAATGATGTATGAAATATTATATTAATACTTTATAAAATCAGATCAATATTGGTGAAATTCGAAACCGTGAGGGTCTACAATTTGCCAACAAAATAAGATTGGATAGAAACCTCTCAATTCTTAATATTTTTGTTCTCACATAATTATTCAATTAGTAAAATTTTGTTTTAGGTCCTTTCACTATAGATTATGCCAATTCCAATGGGAGTTTACCAGCACTAAAATTGAACGAGTATTCTTGGACCAAGGTACGTACAAGTACAAGTACATGTATTTTTTTTTTTTTTTTTGATGAATTATTTCTACTTTTACAAATTAAGATTTAATTTTGATTTTGTAGGTGGCCAACATTATATTTATAGATCAACCGGCAGGCACTGGATTTTCTTGTGCAAAAACTCGGGAAGCTTACAACTCCAATGACACTACTTCGGCAACCCACACTTACGATTTCCTAAGAAAGGTGAAGTATTAGTGCAATGTACGTAAGCGTTAACTGAAATTTTAGTTCCGATCAGGTTCGACTGCATCTAAATCACCCGCAACATAAATGGATAACATTTACTCACCAGTCACAAGTCATATATAAATATAGTAAAATAAGTTAATTTGTGTAACCAAATCAATTTTCTTTAATCGAATGGATAAGTTAATCGTTGATTATTGTTGTTGTTGCAGTGGCTTATAAATCATCCAAAATATCTTAAGAATCCACTCTACATTGGTGGTGATTCTTACTCGGGCATTATTCTTCCTCTTGTTGTTGATCATGTGTATGGAGGTAATATAATTATATAAACCTATAATATCTTTTTGTGAAAAATAAAAAAAACAAGGCCAATTTTTACTCATATTTGCCTTTTGTTTCTTTGATAGGTATAGAACTTGAAAACGAACCACTATTGAATATGAAAGTAAAATCCTTAACCTCATAGTCATAGGCTTCTTAATTTTGATGTAGATGATATTTCTTCAAATTAATTTACCAATTATTTGATATACTTGTATTTTTGAAATAGGGTTATATACTTGGAAATCCTTTTACGGATACCTACAATGATGTTAACGGAAGAGTACAATACGCTCATCGAATGGGGCTCTTGTCCAACGGACTTTACAAGGCAATTTCCATATTCGTCTCTCTTATACTATAAATTTTGATAACTTTCATAGAATTAAAATGTTCTGATACTTTATTCATACTTAATGGGACAAACGTATGTTCGGGCGAGAGGTTCCCACGTTATGGTGCATCAGAAAGTTTAAGTTAAATCTAAGACCTAGATACCCGTGAAAAACCAATACATAGTATAAAATATAAGTCTATAATGTTGAACATTTCATTTTTAATTGTTTTTCTCCTTGTTTTATGCTAACAATCTTCTTGTTGTTGTTCACAGTTGGCAAAACAAATGTGTTATGGTAACTATGTAAATGTTGATATGGAGAATGTCTTATGTCAAAATGTTCTTGAGAGGGTAAATCAGGTGAGCATGTTATGAACTATATTGGTCTACATTTGTGAGTTTATGTTGCACAAATATTAGAACAAATTACTTCCGGAAAAGCAATTCAAACGAGCTTTAATTAGGCTTCATACGTTTGACAAATAATATCATTGTCATATTTGATTTGCAGTGTCTAAATAAAGTGCGCGCGAACCATATATTAGAGCCATGGTGTGGTTATTGGAATGGAGAAGGATATATGCCATTGGAACATTTGCTTTCGCAAGAAAACATTCAAACAAATTTCCTACAATCTATTGCTACTTTAACAAAATCATGGTGTCGAGTAATCTCCTTTCTCCTGCAATGCACAAATACATTCTCCTTCGATTACTAATTAGTATATATATACTGATTTACATTAATTTGATTGCATTCCTAAATCATATATGTATTGGTGCATGTTTATATTATTTGACTCTCATTTAATTTCAATGTTTTATCTTTTGTATCATCCAGCTTGATAATTATTTGTTCTCCATCTCATGGGCCAATGATAAATCTGTTCAGAAAGCTCTTAATGTTCGCGAGGTACGCATTACATTAATCAATTTAGAATTTAAATTAAATGTTTTTTGTTTAAGAATTTTTAGTCTAAATTCGATTTGATTGCAGTCAGAATAATTTATGAATATATATTTCAAACTTGGATTGAATTATTGATATTTGTATCTTGGTATCCAACAGGGAACAATAACAGAGTGGATAAGATGTAACACTAGTATTTCCAATAGTACAACGAAATCCGATGGAACGACTATTTACGTAAAAAATGTCCTCAGTACGATAAAATATCACACCAAGTTTACCCATAAAAGTTGCCGAGTGTTAATTTACAGGTAATGTTTATTGAAGTTTTATTTTTGATTTCAACATAATATATCGGAGTAACTTGCATTTCTCAAAAAAAATAAAAAAATTGTAATTTTGGACATGCAGTGGGGATCATGATCTTATAGTTCCTCATACATCCACGGAAAATTGGATAGAGTCCTTAAAGTTGCCCATTCAAAGCGATTGGAGACCTTGGTTTGTTCAAGGTCAAGTTGCAGGGTTGGTACTTTCAACTTGCTTATACAATAATAATACATGCATCCTTTGCATTTTTATTTTATTTTATAAAATTAGTTTATTTATTAAAATTATTATATCACATAAATTATATATGTGTTTTGTTTTGTTTTCAAGGTACACAATGAGGTACGTAAGAGGTGCTTATGAATTGACGTATGCCACTGTAAAGGTAAAAACTCCTAGATATATTTATATATTTTTCCAATTATTTATCTTAATTTGTATTTTATTTAAAAATCAAATTATACTTTTGTTAGTTTTATTCATTAGGCGGATTATTAAGTAAACTATGCTTTAATTAGGGTGAAGGGTTAATTAATTATGCATTGATTGACTCTTATCGTCCAACTAAGATCATCTTCAACCGGGAGGGGGGTTATCCCCCGGGGCGTCTCCCTCCACCCTCGGGTAATCTTGCACACCCCGGGGCATCGTCCCCAACTGCCCGGGGATTCATCCCCAATTAATTAATAAAAAGTTTCTCCACTCTCATCTTTTATTATCAATAATAATAATAATAATAATAACATTAATAATTTTAAAAATTAATAATACTTATAATAATTAATTGTAATTTTGAAAAGGAATAATAATAATAATAATAATAATAATAATTATTATTATTATATTTATTATAAAAATAAATATTATTATTATTATTATTATTGATATTAAAAGGTGAGAGTGAGAAACATTTTTTTTTTATTAATTGGAAATGTACTCCCGAGCGGTTGGAGACAATGCCCCGGGGGTGGAGGGAGACACCCCGGGAAATGAAACCCCTGCCGGTTGGAAGTAGACTCTATATATATAATAAGGATTGACATATCTTTTAATTTCCATTCTAATTAAATTTTTCTACTGTTTTGAATTTTATAGGGAGCAGGTCATACAGCACCAGAGTTCAAGCCAAAGCAATGTCTCCCTATGGTACGTAGTTGGTTTGATGAAAAAACGCGTTGAAGTTTAAACAAATTATTTAGCTTTAGTAATTATAGTATGTAATATAATTTTTTTTCATGATGGAGAACCCTTAAGGGAAATTGAAGAACAACATTTTTGTAGAAGTATTTATGTTGGTAAAATTGGTTGTGGAATTGAGTCAATTATGATCTCGACAAACTCTATTTTTGTTTTGTTGTTGGATTTGGTTATGTGGATTAGTTCTTAAAATAGTGACAATCAAACTTAAGTGCTATGATGCACGGAAACGAAGACGAGGACACGATACATACACGGGGACACTAATTTTAAACCAAGTGGTTAATGTACGTATTCGCTTTCGTCTTTCTTGGATTAAGTCATTTCCGCTTTCGTTTTTCTTCCACACACTAGAAACAATAGTGATCTGGTATTTGCACACACCACACGGTTAGGAAGAGTCGGGGATGTCCCCATCTCAAACCCTCGGACGTGCAAGTTAATACGAGGTTTATTTAGAAAACTCAAGTATAGATGCTGAAATGAAAATTAGAAGTCATATTGTGCCTGAATGGAAGTGATATTTGTAACACATAGCTATTTATACGTACTTTGAAGAGTTATATGTAACCATGATGGGTAATAAATGAAAAAAATGTTGCTGTCATAAATGAGAAATATATTACACTTTTTTTTTATTTATGTCAATTTATTATTTTTATATTAATTTTAATATTATCATGATCGAGAGGAATCTCCGGATTTTATAACATTACACGCATTAGAATTTAGAAGGATTATTCATAAAAATAAAAATCTAAGTTAAAGGACATCAAGACTGTACAACCCGATGACTTTTCAAAGTATTGAAGAATAAGTTGGTCGAAAAATTATATGCATTAATTATCATTGTAGATATATATTTTATTATTTTATATGGTGGTCGTTGGTCAAACTAGAAGTGGTCTTGATAAGCTCGGGGTTTTGATTATTCAATCTTTAAGACTTACTCGTCACGGACAACGTCATCTCAGTCTTCACAAATAAAACAGTATTAATTATTAATTTATATATTATACGTTTTACGTGCCCATATGATCATTAATTCTAAGAAGCTATTACTATACTTTTATGTTTATTTAATTGAAAGATACATCATTATAAAGAAGATCCTTCATATAATTATAAATTATAATTTTTTCTTCTTCCGAAATGACCTATGAACCTCTCCGCCAATAAGTCAAACATATTCTATTATGACATTGAGATAAGTTATTATAAATTATTATTTCATTTAATTTTCTAATAATATTTTTCCATTTTTTTATAATTTCATCTTTTCCAACTAAATATTTTTAGAAATGAAATAAAGTACCTTCTAATACTTAAATTGCACATATCTTATTTGTAATTAATTTAGATTTTATTAGAATATATATTATCAAAATTTTGGGAAGTGATCTATATTTCTAAATAAGTGTTAGGTTAACTAATAATCAGTTTTTTAAAGAAAGACCAAAAATTTATATACACATAATTCAGAGAGAATTACACTTTTCACACCACATTTTAGCCCACTTTACATATTTGATAATAAACTTTTCGAAAAAACACATTTAATACCACAATTTAATGGTATTTTACTAATTTCCCGTCAAATATTGAAGTCATTCCATTAAATTATCATCAAACTCTAACAATTTTTTGAACCAAAGGCAAAGAAATAGTTATAGCTCCACGATGCATCTTTATACTCTTCAAGGATCAAACATAATTTAGTGATTCAAATATTTGACGATAAAATTAAATTTACCAAGGACCGTTAAATCATGATACCAAATATATTTTTTCAGAAGGCTATATCCCACATATGTAAAATAAGATAAAATGTTGTATTAAAAGTGTATTTCTTTTCCAATATTCCGGTCAATTAATATAATGTAAATAATGAAAACAAACTCACATATTTTACAAATTAAAAAATATGTTACAAATTACAAGATCATATAAACAATGAAATAATTTCCTAAACACCCAAATTCAAGGAATATCATCAAGCACCTCCGCAGAAGACAATTTAGAGTACTCAATAATATTCCCAATTGATTCTATCTCTTCACCAATATGCTTCTTACACTCAAAGTACAACACCGTATACGCCACAAGCATCAAAGTCTTCACCAACAAAGAAATATTCGACAGAAACACCCAAAATATTATCAAATTCCCAACCCCTTTACTACCCACTATCATACAATAATAAATCAAGAAAATAATCGAAACCAACAAATTGAAAAACAAATTCAACATAAAACCATGTAACCTATGGCCTTTAACAAGTTCTTCCGCTCTTTCAATTGCCTTTTCTCTATAACAATCTTCTTCCAATACCGAAACGACGATAGCCAACGCCCAAACGACGGATAAGTAGAGGGTGAAAACAAAACCAATTACACCAAATAAAATGCCTATAGAAATTGTAATGGGGTTCGGATATATCATTATAAGAGTAGTCAATACTACAACTAATAATAAGTATGGTATCGAACGACGTGACATATGTAATCTATTGGATAGTACTGGCCTTTTCAATGGTATTTTTATTTTGGAAAATAAATCTTGTAATGATAAAGTTTTGTCGGGAGAAGTATAAGACATGGATGATACTATGATTGTTGCTCTGTCTGAATACAGAGAAATTACGACAATAGCAAACAAGAAAGCTATGTCGATTACAAGAACAAGTGCAAAATATAATAGAATAGTGGAGATGCTTATGGGTGCAGAAGAGTTGGAATCTGAATCAATAGGTTCCATCAAGGATGAAATCATTTCATATTGCAAGAACTGGTTGGAGTAAATGAATAAAAAAAAAGAGATTGAGGTTAGAATCAAGGAACATAAGGTAATTGATGCCATGAATTTCACATTTTTATGAAGGATTTTTAGTGATTGTTTTAGAATTATCAAGAAATTGAATATTTCGTGGAATTCCATGGTGTTCTGAGGGTTTTTAGACAATTTCTGATAGATATATATATTCTGTTCTGAGAAATGATCGGGGGATATTAATACTTGAATTGTTTGAATTGGTCTATTTGTATGGTTATAAGTCAGTCGTGCAAGACTTATAGCTCGTAGAAAAAGTCTTCACTTGTAATTATATTAATTTCGAAGTTTCGTGGGTGGTTCTGAGTCTCAACCACTAGTCTCAATAATGGGGTGGTAAGTAGCATTAAAATTAAGATAATCGATCGTCGATTTGAACTCGTTCGATAAAAGTTTGTTTAAGTTCGGTTCGTTGTACGTATCAAATAAGTTTGAGCTATCTTTAATGTGAAGCACGGTTCGAGTTTGACATGATAATTTGAAAATTGACAAAATACATGTAAAAGTATCAAGTTACTCGATAGTCGACTCGAGCTCGTTCGCTAAAATCTCATTCGAGCTAGAAAAGCTCACGCATATTGTGTTGTACATGTCTAGTTAATTTCATGGGTAATGTATATAAACTAAAAGTGCATGTACGTAGTACGTGTCTAGTTTTAATTTCATGGATATTTTTCGTAAAGTAGAGTCAAATTAGCTTCTTCTTTTTTATGTCATAAAATATTATATATTTATGACTAATATTTGTTATGAAATTTATTTTTATTAATTATTATTGTTTTACCAAAAAAAAATTGATGGCTTTATATAGTTGTAATAAAATATAAAATGATGACTGATATAGTCAGGACATCTTATAGAATTTGTTCTATAATAGTAGTTTCATGTTAAGTTTAATCGTTATTCACCAATGATACATGTTTCATCCGTTTCTTCACAAATTTGAACCGAACTTTCATTAATTTCACGACCATTTTTTCTTACTGGTTTAACCAATTTTTTCACCAACTTCACTAGTGTTCATCAATTTCACCCGAAGTTTCATAGATTCATATGTTTCCACTGTTTAATTTTTTTTTACCATTTAATATTTTTTGTTAGCGATTTTTCTGCATTTTTTATCGGTTATAACATTTTTCAATGTTTTTTCATTTTCTTCGATTTTTTTTCAAATTTAAACCATTTTTTCACCGATTTCACCTTTTTTTTTCGGTTAAAGTTTAACCCATTTTCACCTATTTCACTGATTTCACATGTTATTCACCTGAATTTTTCATTGATTAAACATGTTTTCACCGACTTTAAGCTTTTTTAACTGATTTTACCCTTTTTCACTGATTTTATCCGTTTTCATCTACTTCTTTACAAATTTCACCCAAATATCGATTCATATGTTCTCACTGTTTAATTTTTTTTAGGGATTTGCCCCTTTTTTTTATCAGTTATAACATTTTTCATTGTTTTCCCCTTTTTTTTTGGATTTTTATTTCCCGGCTTAAACCATTTTACTATCAGTTTCATTTTTTTTTGTCAGTTAAACTTTTATTTAACTGATTTCACTATTTTTTTTTAACCATTTTAACCCGTTTTCACCTATTTAACAAGGTATTCACTTGGATTTTTCATTGATTAAATATATATTTTTACCGACTTTACGCTTTTCTAACCGATTTTACCTTTTTTTCACCGGCTTTACCCATTTTTACTGGATTTCACATGTTTCATCATTTTTCTTACAAATTCCACTCGACTTAATTTTCATCAATTTCACATATTTTCACAAACTTTACCTTTTTAATTTTAAACCGATTTTACCCGTTTTCATCAACTTCTTACAAATTTCACTCGATCTTTTTATCGATTTCAAATGTATTTACGATTTCACATGCACCTTTTTTCCCGGTTTCACTCATTTTTTAACCAACTTCACCAGTGTTCACCAATTCACCCAGACTTTCATCGATTTCACATGTTTTCATTGATTTAATAAAAGTTTTTTATTGATTTCAGCAATTTTCATCAGTTTTTTGACCAATTTTACTCATTTTTTACGATACGAATCCCATGAAAGTATGAGGTTATACATGTCTTGATATTATTTATATTTTGCTTCTCTAGCCAAATAAACAATAAGTACTTAGCTCAGTCATAAGCATTTTTGGTTCATTTATATGTAATATGTGATTCTATTTTAACTATTTATTTTTAATTTGTTTCTACTTATGTATAGCAGAATATTATTTAAGAGAATTTGATTTTAATATTTTGCTATATTGTACTAAATCTTCAATGATACAAATAACATATTTATACTTAAAAAATATTGTTGCTAAATTAAAATAATTTCACATGTATATTTTAGGAGCTATTTAAAATAACATGGTTTTTTTCTTAGGGTTATTTTATTTTATGTGTTATATGAGAAGAAAATTGAAATTGAAAAATTTGATGTAAAATACAATTTCTAAATTTTAGGAGATTATGTAGGAGATAAATATAATAAGATTTCATGTCTAATTGTACATTTACCTTAATTAATATAAAAAGATTCCATGTCTAATTATTCTTCTTCAACTATTTTTACGTATTTACCATTGAATTAAATATCACTTTACAACTCAATTAAGGGTATATTAGTCTTCACAAAAAAAGAAAAAAAACTTAAATTATTCACACTTTTATAATAAAAAAATAAGTATAGATATAGATTAGAGTAAAACTAATGTTAATTATCTATTCTATATCTATATTCTATATACATATAAAAGTACGAGTTGGCCAATGAGATTTCTTTCCTTTTTTGTGAACACTAATATAACCCAAGTTAAATTATATTGTGATATTTAATTATATGACAAAAAGATAAAATAAAAGAATCCTTGAAGTATAAATAGACAAGAAGTCTCTCCTATATTAACCTTTTAATTATCTTTTAAAGTTTTAAATATTAATGGAAACAAAAAAACTATAACTCTATATTTCTTCAAAAATTTCTTTGGAAAGTTCTTGAGAAGTTATCACTTATTAAAGAAACTCAAAAACATTAAAAAACCTCAAAAAAAATTATGCCACATTCATGCTACATGAATAAAAAAAGTACTATTTAGTTAACTAAAAAATGTATAATTGGCTTAAGCAAAAAAAAATCAAAACATATAAATTGTTAAAACCAGCAAAAAAAGGTAAAATTCGATTAAAAATATATGATAGAAAATGATAAAATCAATGGAAAAATGGGTTAGATAAAAAGAAAAGCGAGTTAAAGCAAAAAAAATGGTGCGATTGATCAAGCAACAAGGTTAACGGGCTAAAAAAAGGGGTAAAATCGATTAAAAAAAATGAATGACATCAGCTAAACACGCGATAACAAAAAAAAGGATCCGTAAAAGAACAAGAAAAAAATGTGAAATATGTGAGAAAATAGGATAAATAAGCAAAATAATAAGTAAAATCAGACTAAAATTAGGTTAAACTAGAGAGAATGAGTGAATTGATTAACAAATGTGAAAATCGACTAAAATTGGGTTAAAGTAGAGAGAATTGATGAATTGATTAACAAATGGGATAAAACACACACACACAAGAAAAAAAAGAGGGTGAAATCAGTGAAATAATATGTTAAATTAACAAAAAAAAATGATAAACTCAGCGTAGAAGCATGTAAAATTGATATTTCTTTCGAAAGTTCTTAAGAAATTATCAATTATTAAAGAACCTAAAAACAAAAGTCCACCTTCGGGCTATATGAATTAAAAAAATAGTACTATTTAGTTAGCTGAAAAACTTATAATTGTCTTAAGCCAAAATAAGTCAAAACATAGAATGGTCAAAATTGGTGAAAACGGTTAAAATTCTATTAAAAATATATATGATAAAATTAATGGAAAAATAGGTTAGATAGAAGAAAAACGAGTTAAAGCAAAAAAAATGGTGCAATTGATAAAAACAACGGGGTAAGATGACGAAAAACAGGTAACTGATAAAAAATGAATGATATTGGCTTAACATGAGATAACAAAAGGGGGGGGGGGGGTTTCAAATCGATAAAAGAACAAAAACAAAAAAAATGAGTTAAATTGGCTAAAAAAAAAGGTGAAATATGTGAGAAAATGGGTTAAATCAGCATAAGAATAGGTAAAATTGACTAAAATTTGGTTAAATCGGTTATAGAATAAGTGAAATGATTAATAAATGAGATAAAACTACAAAAACGGGTGAAATCGGTCAAAGAACGGATTAAAATGACAAAAAAAAATGGTAAACTCAGCGTAAAAGCGGGTGCAATCAATATTTCTTTGGACAATTCACAAGAAATGATCAATTAATAAAGAACCTCAAAAAGAAAAGAAAAAAAGAAAAATATTTATGCTATATGAATAAAATAAAGTATTGTTTAGTTAACTGAAAAACTTATAATTAGCTTAAGTTAAAAAAAAAGTCAAAACATATAAATGGTTAAAACTGGTGATAACGGGTAAAATTCGATTAAAAAATATATGATAACAATGGTAGAACAACGGAAAAATGGGTTAGATCGAAAAAAAATGAGTTAAAGCAACAAAAATGTTACAATCGATAAAACAATGAGGTAAACCAACAAAACAATGGTAAACCGGTAAAAAATAAATGGCATCGGCTAGACACAGGATAACAAAAAATGTGTCTAATCGATAAAGAACAAGAACAAAAAAATGAATTAAATTGACTAAAAAAAAAGTTGAAATAGTTGAGAAAATAGAATAAATCAACAAAAGAATAAGTAAAATCGACTAATATTGGGTTAAACCGGAGAAAATGAATGGATTGATTAACGAATGGGATAAACCACAAAAATGGGTGAATTCGGTGAAAGAACTAGAATAAAATAAGATAAAAATAAATGGTAAACTCATTGTAAATGTGGATGATATCGATGAAAGAACATGTTAAAATAACAAAATAAATGGTAAACTTAGTGTAAAAACAGGTTTACCCGACAAAACTGAGAAAAATTGATAAAAATTGGTTAGATTAGTTAAAAAATGGATTGGACATGTAATTGAAAATGATTGTACTCAGTAAAGGATAGGTATAACCGGCAAAATTGGTTAAATCGATAAAAAAACAAGGGGTCTGTGAAAACTGGTTTAGATGGAAATATATGCTTATATGGAAATATCAAGGTCAAGTAAAAAAAGAATTGATATTGTTCATTCGTTCAAATGGTTGTTTTAGAATAATAGTTGTAGACACGTAATTTTATATTAGAAATACTTAGTAATCATAATTCATTTTTTATTTTCAAGTTTTGGTTTTAGGTATTTATGATAACAACTTTAAATTCTTAGTAACAACATAATAATAATTAAAGTGATTTAGTCAAAAAAATTATGTGGTATGTCATTAAGACCATTGTACTAGAATGAAAAAGGATTATATGATTCAACTAACATAAGAAATTAGTTAATCACGTGCAAAGTACTCGCACTTTTCTAGTGTCATAAAATAGAGCAAATTAACCTTTTGTTTTTTTTTTCCATTTTAAAATATTTTTCTACTTGTTTCACCTTGTTTTTGTCAATTAAATTCTTCTTTTACTGAGTTCACTCGTTTTTATCAGTTTAACCCGTTTTCACATATTTTGCACATTTTTCATTGATTTAACATGTTCTTCTCACCAATTTCACCTGAAATCTAATTGATTTCACGTGTTTTCGCCGACATTACCCTTTTCACTGACTTTACCAGTTTTTCACTGATGTTGTTGTTTCATCGGTTTCATCATTTTTTCACGAATTTCACATGAATTTTCATTGATTTAACATGTATTTATCGATTTCAGGGGGTACTCTCTTAATGGTTTCCCCTGTTTTTTTCACCAACTTCGCCAGTATTCATCAATTTCACCTGAATTTTCATCGATTTCATGTTTTCAACCGATTTCAGAGATTTATCTATTCGGTTTCACAAAATTTCATCAATTTCACCTCACCGATATTAATTGTTTTTGTTGGTCCCAAGTGGTCAGATGAGGTCTAGAGGGGGGGGTGAATAGACCTCTTCAAAAATCTACCTTTTAAAACTTCTAACTTTTCTGTTCAGCAGACTAAGCTGATCGAGAACAGTAAGCAGACTAAGCTGATCTAGCACAAAGCTTTGAACAGCAGAGTTGACCACTCTTCTGATTTCACTCAGCTGATTTTATCAAATCAGAGTTTAAAATAAACTAACTTGCAGCGGATTTATCAAGTGTTTTTCACAAGTAGTTTTCTTTAACCTTGAAATAGTTTTATCCCCAGTTTTAACAAACTCCTTTTAAAACTTTTCAGCAGTTAACCTTTTAAGTGTTTTAAAAACTGTTCTTTCAAATGTGCAGAAAATAATGCAAGTTAAAAACACAAAGGATTTTTATAGTGGTTATATGGATGTAAATCCTTTAGTCCACTCTTCCAAGTCACTTAGATCTTGGGTTATACTAAATCACACAGATTACAGTATACAATGCTTACGCCAAACAACAAATGAAATGGCCGTAAGTTCACAATAGGAAATCACAAAGAAACTCCTATCCTCTGAAGTAATATTGCTCACTAAGATTGATATCTACTTCTCACAACACAACCCTAACAAAATCACTCAGATTTTACAATATTTCTGCCTTCACATCTTCAATATTTCTGCTCATATTCAATATGCTCTGAGTTAACATTAAGGAGTTATCTGGTGGTAGAGGAAAATCTTCAATGGCATCCTTGACCATTTTTGCAGTCTCTTCCTGCATTTGCTTAATCATCAGTTTATTTCTTGTCTCCATCTCCTTCAGAGTAGTCTCAATCAGCATCTGGATGGACTCCATCAGTGAGGAATGCAAATCAGCAGTAGGAGCAGAATGTGATGATTCAGCAGGATCCTCTTCTTGTGGAAGTTCAGCAGGTTCTTCCTCCTGTTGAACGGTTGCTTCATGAAGAACAGGACTGTCTTCAGTTTTCCACTCCAAAGCTAAAGGAACTAAGTCCTTGACCATAATAGGCAGCTTCTTTGATGTATCCAAGTTGATTTCTTCAGCCTTCTGGTCTTTCTTTTGTTCTTCACTAGCTGGCTCATCAGCTATGTGAATGATCTCAGTACCATCAGTAGACACAACTGTCTTCTGACGAATCAAGTCAGCTGGTACAAAGGGTGATGTAGTCTGTTTAATCTTCAGCTTCTCTTGATAAGTACTGATATCAGAGCCATAACAGATTTGCTGTAAACTTGGCAGACTGGGCGTTGAACTTGATGTTCCTGGTTCAAACCTTGATCTTTCAACCCATTTCTCCAGAGTAGTGTAAACAGCAATCTTGACTGCTCTATCAATTCTATCATCAGTAGGACTTGGCTTCTTTGAAATTGAGTTTTTGATAGCAGTCGCCTCCTGACTGACAATAACTCTTGCATAGTCATGCAGTCTATCCCTTACAAAATCTGAGTCCAAAGCCTTGACAACAGAGGATGTTTGCAACCAGTTTAGAACCCAACGTCCTTCTGTAGCGAACTCCTTCCAGGCTTGGATTTCTTCCTCAGACTTGTTCAATCTATACTCTCTCCATTGATTGTATCTGATCTTCTCTGGGAGAAAAGTAGTCCTTGATTGAAACAGCTGGTTTAGTCTTTCCAACTCAGCTTCAAACTTTTTGAAGGCAGTAGAGTCACTTTGAACAATCTCTATTGCTCTCCTTACTTCCTTCTTTTTCTTCTTGATTGGTTCAGCCCTTGGTAGCACAAAGTCACCTTCCTTAGGCTTTTCTCCAATCACGATGCCTCCAGACCTCCTTGGTCCATAAGCATCCTTCTTGCTCTCTTCTATGGCCTTTGCCAATTCAGCTTCTTCCTTGGCAGTCAGTTCAGCTTCTGTCAGGTTCTTGACATTAGCTTCCTTTTGACTTGCTTCAAGAGCTCTCTTTAGCTCAGCATCATCACGTTTTCGTTGTTCAGCCTCCTCACGCTTCTTCTTGTGATAAGCTGATACTTTTGCTTTGCCAGTTCTCTTCTTTCTGGCATTTCTTGACTCAACAACTGGTGCCGCAGCTGTTGTTTCTGGTAAAGCAACTGCTACCGGTGCAGCAGCAATTGGTTCGAGGATCTGCACTTCAGGATCCTCTTGAGGTTTAGCAACCTCAGCTGTTGGTGTAGGAATCTGTTTCACTTGGTCAGCTGACTTCTTTTCAGTAGATCCCTTCACTGATTCAACAGGCCTCTCAGCAGATTGAGGACTTCTTTTGGCTAACTCAGAAAGTTCAGTATCTTCATCAAGAAGTGTCAGCTTCTTTCTGGCAGTCCTTTATGTGAAAGGTGGATTTGCAACGGTAGAAGTGGCAGTGTCCTTCATAGCACTTCTTGTTCTTTTAGCCACATTTTCAACCGGTAACTCAGCTGAAATTGTCTTGTCAGAGGATGTCCCAGCAGACATCTCGTTGATTTCCTTGACTGTTTCATCAACAATCAAATCAGCAGCATCCTTTCTTTTAGAGACAACTGTTCTGGCTTCAACAGCAGGCTTTGCTGTTTGAACAGTCGACTTGCTTTTCTTGCCTTTATCAGCAGGCTTTTCTGGCTCAGAAGCCTTTCTTTTCTTTTGCTTCAACTCTGTCACAACCGCAGGCTCCTTTGATCTCCCAGATTTCACTGGGTCATAAATCTTCAATTCTTTAGCCTTGTGAACATCCTTGCCATTTGTAACTTCACATCCCAAATTTACTAGCAGATGACTCAGGAATATTCGGTGCAGAGTGTGACCACGCACTTTGTGATCAGCCAGTATGTACCAAATGTAGTTTGCCCAGTTCACCTTCAAGCCATAGAAAATGGCAATCATTGTGTGCAGACGCTTCATTGGTACGCTGTCTAGTGAGAATGTGCAATTCTCCAAAACTTTGGCAACCAAGTCTGCCATTCGTTGAAACTCGTCTTTCAATTGATTTTTCTTTATGCTCCCAGTTAGCATTTCATCCTTCTTTGAAGCCAGATTCCAGAAATCTGCTTCAAATGGAGTAGAAAGAGTTGCAATATCAGTAGAGCCTTCAAGAGAGAGTCCATATCTCTCACTTAGCAGTTTTGGGGTTACGCAGATAGCTTTGTCCCCAATCTTGGCAGTGATCTCCAATTTCTCAAAATTGACATCCTTCTTGGAACCATAAAATTCCATCACTTGCTCTTTGAAGATCATATCTTCATGTGCCTCCATGAAGTTTACCAGTGAGGCTGCCTTAAATTTCTCCAGAATTTCCTTCATTAATGGTGTGCCAGTCGTATGGTAGGTCAGGTAGTTCAAGAACATACCTTCAGCAGCAGCTTCTTTTGCAGTTACCTTGGAACTCATTTTCCTGAAAGAGATTGAAGAAAAACGAGAGTAGATTTGCAGTTGAATGGATGCAAAAATGCTCTGAATGCTTTTGAAATTTTTAGGGTGCGTAAAAGCTCAGTCAGCTGATCAGATCTGGATTTATAGATGTTAATTCTTGTCGGTTTCCGTGAAAAGTGGTAACCGTTAGATTAGTCATTGTAAAAGCAGATCGTGCGACCGTGATACGCGGATTTCAAAATAGCATTAAATATGTCAGACGGGCGGGAAACCGAAACGCCACTTGTCTGTTACTTATGAAAGCGTGCTTTTTATGAAACGTTTTTAATGCAACACTTTAAATATAAGCTGACATAAATAGAAACAGATGAGTAAAGTACTTATCTGATTTATGACTTGTCTGATACAATATATCACTAGTGAAAGCCAATATCTAGTGATCTTCCTTTGCTGTTTGTCAATCCAGCAAGATAATTAATCTTCAAATCTTCAAGAGTTAAGAACAAATCTTCTGCTTAAAGCAACTTCAACTAACTG
Organism: Penstemon davidsonii; assembly: GCA_034814905.1. Lineage (NCBI taxonomy): Eukaryota > Viridiplantae > Streptophyta > Magnoliopsida > Lamiales > Plantaginaceae > Penstemon > Penstemon davidsonii. Next base: position 27,739,595 of record JAYDYQ010002533.1, on the reverse strand, counting down.
TCATTGAAGATTTCATCTTTAAAACAAGGGTACCGCTAGTCTTACACGTTCCCCCTGAATTCAAGAATTCATCAGTCAACTAGTCTGTTGAGAGTCAGTCTTCTTGAAGTATAACACACTTGTTGTAGTCAGATTAGTGAGCTGTTTGAAACCAGTCTTCTGATAGGTTCCCCCTCAGCTTATGAATCCAATTTTAACAAGCCTAGTTCCACTCTTAGAGTAGAAAATCTTGCATCACTCAATGGTTTGGTGAAAATGTCAGCGATCTGATTATCTGTTTGAACATATTCAATAACAACATTTCCTTTTTCAACATGGTCTCTGATGAAGTGATGTTTGATCTCAATATGCTTAGTCCTGGAATGACTTGTAGTATTCTGAGTAAGTGAGATTGCGCTTGTATTATCACAGTAGATAGGGATTCCACTGATCTTCAGATTATAATCTTCTAGTTGATGCTTCAACCAGAGTATTTGTGCACAACATGCTCCAGCAGCAATGTATTCAGCTTCAGCAGTAGATATGGATACTGAAGTCTGTTTCTTACTCATCCATGAGATCAGACGACTGCCTAAAAATTGACACGTACCTGTTGTACTCTTCCTATCAATCTTGCAGCCAGCGAGGTCAGAATCTGAATATCCAACAAGTTCAAATCCTGATTCCCTTGGGTACCACAATCCCAATTCTTGAGTGCCCTTTAGATACTTTAATATCCTTTGAGCAGCTAAGAGATGAGATTCCTTAGGATTTGATTGAAATCTCGCACAAACCCCAACAGAATACATAATATCAGGTCTGCTAGCTGTTAAGTATAACAGTGACCCAATTATGCCTCTGTATTTGGTGATGTCAACTGATTTGCCATCTTCATCCTTGTCCAGACGAAATCCAGTGGACATAGGAACATTAACAGATGAACTAGTTTCCATACCAAATTTCTTGAACAGATCTTTTGTGTACTTTGCTTGACTTATGAAGATGCCATCAGGTAGCTGTTTGACTTGTAATCCAAGAAAGTAATTTAATTCTCCCATCATGCTCATTTCAAACTTGTTCTGCATCAGCTTAGAGAATTTTTCACACATCTGTTTGTTGGTTGAACCAAAAATAATATCGTCCACATATATTTGAACTAGCAATATATGTTCTTCCCATTCAATAGTGAACAAGGTCTTGTCTACTTTACCTTTACGAAATCCTTTTACTAAAAGAAAATCAGATAGAGTATCATACCATGCTCTTGGAGCCTGTTTTAGTCCATAGAGAGCTTTCCTCAGACGATATACTTTGTCTCCTTGTTGATAAACTTCAAAACCAGGAGGTTGTTCAACGTACACTTCTTCTTGCAATTCTCCATTGAGAAAAGCAGACTTCACATCCATCTGATAGACAGTGAAGTTCTTGTGAGCAGCATAGGCTAAGAACAATCTGATTGCTTCTAGCCTTGCAACTGGTGCGAATGTCTCATCAAAATCAATGCCTTCTTCTTGGCAGTAACCTTTGGCCACTAGTCTTGCTTTGTTTCTGGTGACAACACCATCTTCATTCATCTTATTTCTGAAAACCCACTTAGTGCCAATTACTCTTTGATGAGTAGGTCTGGGAACTAAGTACCAGACTTCATTCCTTTCAAATTGATTCAACTCTTCTTGCATAGCTTCAATCCAGTGAGAATCACTAAGAGCTTCATCAATTACTTTGGGCTCAATTTGGGAAAGAAAACTTACAAACATTGTTTCATTTGCAGTTGACCTTCGAGTTCTCACTCTGTCCAAAGGATCACCAATCACTAACTCAGGTGGATGATCTTTGAGCCATCTGAGATCAGGTTGCAAATCTGAATGTTGTCCTCTGGATTGATCTTGCAACACCACTGTTGGAGTCTCAGTAGTAGTCTGTTGAACAGTTGTAGTCTGTTGAACAGTTTCTGGTCTGTTAGCTGTTTGCAACTCCTCTGTTAGACAATCAGCAGACTGATTTTGAACAGCACTTGAGTTAACAGCTTGAGATAAATTGGGTAGTATGATGGGTACATATTCTTCTTTTCCTTCCACATTCAATTTCTGAAATTCAGCAGACAGTTCTTGATTTGCACTTTGATTCTTTTCAGACGATTGACTTGGTTCATCAAATACTACATGAATAGATTCTTCTACAAGTAAAGTTCTTTTGTTAAACACTCTATAAGCTTTACTAACAGTAGAGTAACCTACAAAAACAGCTTCATCAGCCTTTTCTGCAAATGCAGTAAGGTGATTTTTCCCATTGTTCAAAACATAACATTTACAACCAAAAATCCTAAGATAATGTAAATTAGGCTTTCTGTTGTTCCATAGCTCATAAGGTGTCTTGTTTTGACTTTTGTTGATCATACACCTGTTCTGTGTATAACATGCTGTATTTGTAGCTTCTGCCCAGAATCTTTGGGGCAGCTTTGCTTCGGCTATCATAGTTCTGGTAGCCTCCTTTAGAGTTCTGTTTCTCCTTTCAGCAACTCCATTTTGTTGAGGGGTTCTGGCAGCAGAGTATTCATGACTGATTCCTTTGGAATTACAATACTCTTCAACAGTAGAGTTTGTAAACTCAGTCCCTCTATCTGATCTGATCTTCAATATTCTTTGACTCTTCTCATTCTGGATCAGTTCCATCAGATTAGTAAGCAGTTCCTTGGTTTCACTTTTCTTCTTCATGAAAATCACCCAAGTGAACCTTGAAAAATCATCCACAACAGCTAGGCAGTATTTCTTTCCACCATTGCTGATTGGATCAATAGGGCCAAACAAATCCATATGTAACAGCTCCAAAATTCTGGTTGAAGATTGGTGTTTCTTGCTTTTGAAAGAGGATTTCACTTGTTTACCCTTCTGACATGCGTCACACAGCTTGTCTTTGCTCATGACTGTTTTTGGAATTCCTTCTACCAGATCATTCTTTATCAATCTGTTTATGGTCTTGAAATTCAAATGATTCATTCTTTTGTGCCAAAGCCAACTGATTTCACTTGGTGTAGAAGCCACTAAGCAAACATTTGAATTCTTGTCCACAGAATTCCAGTCGACTACATAGATATTTCCCTGTCTTCTTCCAGATAGAATGACCTTCTTTGTTCCTACTTGTTCAACATAGCACTTATCTGATGAAAACACCACGGAAAATCCCTTGTCACAAAATTGACTTATGCTCAGCAGATTGTATTTCAGGCCATTAACATAAGAGACGTCAGATATCTCTATGTTTCCTTTGATAAGCTTTCCAACAGCTACAACCTTGCCTTCTTTGCTGTCTCCAAAAGTAACTCTTGGACCATTTACAGCAACAGCATCTGCCAGTTCATGTATGTCTCCACACATGTGCCTTGAACATCCACTGTCCAAGTACCATTTCTTCACTACTTTACTCCTACTCCTAATCCTAACCTACAAAACAAAATAAAATTGTTTTAGGTACCCTTTATTGAGAGGGTCCTGGTGGATTAGTATCACCTTTGACAACCCAAGATGTTGAAGTCTTAGGCTTCTTAGGCTTTGCAATTTTAGCAGGAGCATGAGCAACTTCATTTTCATCATAAACAGCAGGCATATTATATTGATGATCATTATGATGATGATAAGGCTCATAAGCAGGATATGATGCATGATAAGCAGGGTAGGCATGCATTGGTTGATGAGCAGGATATGCAGCATAGTGAGGTGGATAATGAGGTGCAGCATAATATGGTGGATAAGCAGGTTGCACATAATAAGACTCATTTCCATAGTAAGCATTTTTGTAATAATTTCTTTGCTTCTTAGGTCTGCTCTTTACCTGCTCTTTAACAGACGACTTAGCTTTACTAGTCTGATTGGTTTTACTCTTATCAGCAGACTTCTTGGGACTACTCTGCTGTTTGGTTTTACCAGTCTGTTTTTCAGTTTCAGGCTTTTTACCCTTCTTAGCCTTAGGAGTTTGGATCTCCTTTTTCTCAACCTCAAGTGAAGTAGATTTAGTGGTCTGAACATACAAGATAATATTACTATTATCAGCAGATACAAATTTTTCAGCTCTATTCAGTTCTAAACTTTCTTTCACTACAGGTGTACTCTGTTCAGTTGATTTATCAATTGATGCAACAGATGACGTAGGAACAGATGACTTATTATGCAAAGATATTCTAGCTTCAAGTTCTTTGATCTGTCCCTTGTACATTTCACATTCAGCTCTCAGAGATTCACATTCATGCGAAAGCTTTTTATACATAGCTGATTCTTCAGGTCTTTCTACCTTCGATTTCAGTTTAGTATTTTGCTTTTTCAGCATGATCATCTCGTCCTTAAGCTTAGCAAGCTCATTTACAACATCTACTTTGTTGTTCATCATTTACTCAAATGAGCTAAACAGTTCAAGCTCACTTTCAGAGAGTATTACCTCATTGTCAGAATCATCAGATTCCTTTGCCATGAGACACAGCAGTGCAGGTGTTTCGTCAAAAACAGAGTCATCACTTGAAGTGCCAGATTCTGTGTTTGATGAGTAGATGGCTGCCATCTTTTCAGCTTCAGCCAACAGCACCTTGCTCTTTTGGTATCTCTTCTCTCTTCTTTCTTTTCTTTGTTTCTTTTCCTCCTCTGTATACTTCTCCGCTTTAGGATATGGGCAGTCCTTGATGAAGTGTCCCAATTTCCTGCAATTATAGCACATCATTTTGGATTTATAATCATCCTTAATATCATGAGAATTAGAGGTAGGTTTAGAAGTAGAAGCATTGTTATATTTGTTCTTCATTTTTCTCTTGTAGAACTTTTTGAACCCGTTCAATAACAACGCAACATCGTCAGCAGTATATTCCTTTTTGCTCAGTACTGGGGCCTCATCAGATGAGTCCTCTCCTCTGCTTTTTCCAGACGATCTTCTTGTTCTTTCTGCAGCGACCAGTGCAGCAGTGGGGCCAGAAGTTGAGGTCTCTTCTATTCCCATCCTTGGCATTTTATACTCGTACGCCTTGAGTACAGAAAACAGCTCCGTCAGAGAGATCTTCCCCAGATCCCTAGATTCTTCCATAGCTGTGATCTTCATGTTGAACTTGGGTGGTAGCGCCTTCAGGACTTTGAGAGTAATCTCTTTGTCTGTGAACGTCTTACCCAGCTTTAACACGTTGTTCAGCACTTTGGTAAACCTTGAACTCATCTGTTCAATGGTTTCTCCAGGCTTCATTTTGAAGTTCTCAAACTTCTCCATGGCAACACTTAGATTGTGTTCCTTGATGGCTTCATTTCCTTCACTCATATCCCTGACTTTGTCCCACATCTCTTTTGATGTTTTACAGTGTTTGACATAGTCAAACCTTTCATTGTCCAGGGCTTTAGTCATGATGAAGATTCCAACTTTATCAAGATTTTTCAACTTGATTTCATCAGGTGACATCTCTTCTTCATCTTTGTCCACGATCACTTCTTGATCATTGACTTTGATGGTTTTTGTGACTCTTATCGGACCTTTGGTTATGCATCTGTACATATTGTCATTGTAAGCAGCAAGGAAAATTTCCATGCGTATCTTCCAGTCCTCAAAGCTCATACCGCCTATGTGGGGAACAAGGCTAATGCAATCCATTTTTCAAAAAGTTTTGTTTTTCAAAAAGATGCTCTTTTGAAAACCTTTGAAAACCTTTGAAAAACACTTAAGGATCAAGCTCGTTGATCAGGCAAATGATTCAGATGAACCACCTGCTCTGATACCACTTGTTGGTCCCAAGTGGTCAGATGAGGTCTAGAGGGGGGGGTGAATAGACCTCTTCAAAAATCTACCTTTTAAAACTTCTAACTTTTCTGTTCAGCAGACTAAGCTGATCGAGAACAGTAAGCAGACTAAGCTGATCTAGCACAAAGCTTTGAACAGCAGAGTTGACCACTCTTCTGATTTCACTCAGCTGATTTTATCAAATCAGAGTTTAAAATAAACTAACTTGCAGCGGATTTATCAAGTGTTTTTCACAAGTAGTTTTCTTTAACCTTGAAATAGTTTTATCCCCAGTTTTAACAAACTCCTTTTAAAACTTTTCAGCAGTTAACCTTAAACTTTTCAGCAGTTAACCTTTTAAGTGTTTTAAAAACTGTTCTTTCAAATGTGCAGAAAATAATGCAAGTTAAAAACACAAAGGATTTTTATAGTGGTTATATGGATGTAAATCCTTTAGTCCACTCTTCCAAGTCACTTAGATCTTGGGTTATACTAAATCACACAGATTACAGTACACAATGCTTACGCCAAACAACAAATGAAATGGCCGTAAGTTCACAATAGGAAATCACAAAGAAACTCCTATCCTCTGAAGTAATATCGCTCACTAAGATTGATATCTACTTCTCACAACACAACCCTAACAAAATCACTCAGATTTTACAAGTATTTTCTGTTTTCTCTCTATTTAGCTTTGTCAACAAATGACTCGGCTGATGAGTGCTCTGTTCTTGAGTTTGAGACTTAGAAGAATTTTGCTTCAGATTTTTGCTCTCAAAGTGTGTTGTCTCTGTGTTGTTCTCCTTCTTCAACTCATGAACTAAGCTATTTATACTAAGGATTTGAAAATCTGCCCGTTGAGAGATCGCCAGTTGTCAAATCCTCGAGTACTGGTCCTTTTCTGCAGAACGGCTGTTGCGACTGAACACTGTACACTCTACTGTACTTTCTGTCGCTTCGCATTAAATGCGCATTAAATGCACCAAGCTGATACGAGGTTTCTCTTCAATCATTTGTCATAAATACCCTTCCTCTTCAGCATTTATTACTTCAAGTGCATTTATTACCGTTGTAATAACTTCTGATCCACTTCCACTCTGCTGATCGAAGTCACTCGTCTGATGTATACTCGGCTGATCCCAAACTTGAACTAATCTGATTTGAGTCGGCTGATAGTCCACCAGTCTGATTACTTCTTCAGCAACAGATCAGTAGTCTTCTGGACCATATTTGACTAGTCTGATGAACTTCTTCCTTAGTCAAATATCTTCTAAGGTTTGTACTAAGCTTCCACTTAGCTGATGACTTTGGAAATCATCAAAACCTCCCTTTACTTCAAAGTCTTCATCTTCATCCAACAGTTTTTCACGAAAAGAATTCCATAAAATTCGAGGTTATGCATGTCTTGATATTATTGAATGTTTTTTTTTCTAGAACTATTGAATATTCTTTATATTTTGCTATTCTAGCCATAGAAAATTACAGAGTTTTAATCTCATACCAAATTTGTTCTTAATATCATATTAGGGCTTGTCTAAAATGAGATTTTGAGGGATGGGGAGCACATGAGATATTATTTATCTTGGTGACACATGTCCCCTTAGATTTATCTTTAAATAATTTATTTTTTTAAAGACAAATTTATCCTTTTTAATGAGTGAATTCAAAATCACCCTTGTGTTTTGTCTAACTATAAAAAAAAACCTATGTTATTTTTATTAGTAACAAAACCTTGTACTTTTTTTTATTAACAAAGAAAACCCCTCTCAAGTCGAAGTGACAATTTTACCCCACCAAACAATGCAAAAACATCCCTGTTACCTAAAAGGTTACCAATAACCCCTGGTAACTTTAAAAATTGGGAATACACCCCCTCCTCCCCATTTATTTTTTGAAAAAATTGACAAAATTCTCCATATGATTTATAAATCCCATATAAAAAAGTTGACAAAAATCTTATCCCCCACACTTACATGTTTTGGCACTTTACCACCCATATGTACAAAATAAACACTTTACCTCCTAAAAAATAAAATTAGTTGCACTTTACCCCCTCAAATGATTTTATGCAATTAATTTTTGTTTGACGGAAAATGTACATGTGACCCTCACATGAATTTTCAAAGGGTAAATTAGTCACATCACTTTTTACTTGCCCAAATACTTGACTCATGTCTTGTGAACCAAAAATCTAAAGTTAAATAGAAAAAAATTTATCTGTAAAGATAGAGGGAGAAATGCGCGTCAGTGAAATATTTGGGCGAAAAATCGATGTTGGAACTAATTTACCCTTAAAATACACAAGTGAGACGCGTATCTATGTTTTTTGGTGAACGGAATTGGCTTAAAATCATTTGAGGGAAAAAGTGCAACTGATTTTATACGTGCTTATTTAATTTATACTTTTGGGTGGTAAATTTCAAAATATATAACTTTGAGAGGGGGTGTAAAGTGCATTTTCCCTAAAAATATTTTAAATGATCTTATACTGGTGGTCTTAATTTGTCAATTAGTATAAAAATCTGATTACTTGAGAGATTTTTTTCGTATAAAATTTTGATTACTTGAGATTTTTTTTTTTTTTGGGAAAGAGATGAAATTAATTAGAGATAAGGGAGCAATTTTTAAACATATTAATTAAAGGGTTAGTATGTAATTTAACATATGTTTATTTTTTCTAAATGTCCGATGCCACATCATCATTGGACATTTTGACCAAAACTTATGGTTCAGATTTGTTGTTGACTTTTTTTAGTGGTTGATATGGGGTATCTCATGTATACTTATGTTCCATAAAATCTTATTTTAGAAAGACCCATCATATTATACATCCAATCGTATTATTTTTGGTGATTTTTCTTTTCATACTTCTTGCAAAAAAAAGTTCCCATTATTATTTCAACAATTTATATGTTAATATTTCACTGGTTATTATATTTATATTCTTTTTTATTCAATTAATTACTTTATTTTTACTTCAATTATTATTTGAACAATTGTTATATTTGTTCATTATTACTTAAAATTTCTATTAGCTCTTCAAATTATTAATCGACACTAGATTTTAAATTGTCATTCTAACCAATACATGTCTAATTTTCCAGATTTTTATTATAATTGTTCGAAATCTGCACCAGCTTGTTCATGAAATACGTATATTCCATTCAAATCGTCATTATAACCATTATACGTCTAATTGAGATATTACTTCCGTTCAAATTATCTCAACCAACAAATTTACGAACAATTTTTTAATCGTCCATGCATGGCATAAGAACCGGTGCATGTTTCGAACAGTTACAATAAAAACTTGAAAATTTGAACGTGTAATGGTCATAATGACGATCTGAATCTTGCATCGATTAGGAATTTAAAAAGCTATTAGAAATTTTAAATAATAATGAAGAAATATCGCAACTGTTCAAATAATAATGGCGGTAAAAATATATAACCGATTGAATAATGGCGGATATAAATATAAGAACGGGTGAAATAATAACGAATATAGCTATATAATTATTGCTGAAATAATAATGAATTTTTTTTTTCTTGCAAGAAATATGAAGATAAAAATCACCAAGAATAATAAAATTGGATGTAAAATATCAGAATAAGAACGATTTTAATATGAGATTAAAACTAACAACCAATAATTTAATTGAAAGGGAAGGATAGTTTGGGTATAAAAAATATAATATCAGCAAAATTAACATCGGAGGGGGTAAATGATACAACCCCAATACTTTAGGGAGCAAACTATATTTAACCCTTGACAACATATTTTGTTTGCCAATTAAACAGAGCACATTGGTTATTTTCACATTTCACTTACAAAATTACATTAAACCATCGTGACTACAATAACATACTTAAGTTTAGGACAAGTGACTTTATAAAGAATAATGTCGACCATTTCAAATGGTTAGCGATATTGCCAGAGTCAGGGACGGATCCAGGATTGGAGAGTCGGGCGGCCGAGTTAACCATCGATGAAACTAGTTGACTATGATGTTCAATAAATTTGATATATTATCAATGAGAACTATATTGAATTTAAAATGCTATGTTAATTTAATGAAAAAATTATCGAATTTGTATACGACATTCTCTCATATCATAAAATCCATATATGATCTTAGCACCAGAATTCTCAACAAGTTTCTTTTTAATGTAAATAATCCAAAATCCACAAGGTATTGATCTTTCATTTTGTTTCTAAGCTAGCCTATTTTTGACCAACTTCATTGTTGAAAATGTTCGTTCGATTGTTGTCATGGTTACAAGAAGAGTTAATATCAAGCGAATCATCTTAATCGTATCCTTTTTTTTATGTTATGCCTAAGATGTAAATGACAATAGCATGAAAAAAATACAAGGACTAATCTAATTACTTATCAAAATTGGCTCAATAATGTGGGCTATTAGCATAATAATTATACTAAAACATAATTTCCAAAATTTTTAGGGGGGTCAGGGCCCCCCAATAATAGCTGGATCTGTCCATGGCCAGAGCACATAATGTTGTTGTCAGAGCAACTTTTTTTAATCCTATTCCGCCATTTCAAGTCAATAGTCATTAAATCCATATTTCTCAGTTCCCAAAATACTCATTTAATTGGTATCTCAATATTCTCTCTCTTATTAATACATCATTAATTTTTCTTTTCTTTTGTAATAGTAGTATATTTTAACAAGAAAATAAATAAATTATTTTAATGACTTTTTAGATAAATCACATTAATACTGTTAAATGCTAATTTTACTTGTTCTTCAACATATAATAAATTGCATATGAAAGAAGACCTTCATCATCATTCTCGGTAATTTTATTTAACTTCATTTGTAATATTAATATTGCCGTAATATTAGTTTGACCCAGTGATGCATCTTTTTCTTCCCAATTTCATGTATATTTTATTAGAATGACACTTATATATGATTTTATGATAATTTCTTTGGATTGTACAAACTATTTTTGTGCATTACATATTAATTAATATTTTTTGAATTTTGACAATATATTTAAATAATTTGGATCGAACGAGTTTTAATCGAATCGAACATGAAACTTCACATTTACATATATTTTTTTATTTTTGACTTACCGAATCGAGATTTTGACGAGTTTGAAAGTTATCTAACTATAATATTCATCCACATTTCATTTCTAATTGTGTGAAGTCGACTACGCTCATTTTCAAATTGACTAATTTTGCTTTAAGTCACAAACATTTAATAATAAGAAGATAAAAAAAAATTACAATTAAAAAAAGAAAAATAAAATTATGCAATAGTTTATTTCATCATAAAGTAATTTCATAATATATTCTTGTGAATTACATATGAGCCGTATTATACTATTATATAAAACTATATTCTAGATTGACTTATAATAGGAAAAGGAATAAGAAGTTAAATTAAAAAAGAAAAAAAAAGGAAAAAAAATAATGATATATTAATAAGAGAGAGAAAATCGGGTATTAATATGAGAAAGAAAAATGAATTGTCATTAAAATAATAAGGTATGTTTTGAGGATTGAGAATTTCAAGTTTTATGACCTTGACTAGAATAGGTAAATTAAGAAATTAAAAAAAATTGCTCTGACAGCAATATCGCTAGCCATTTCAAATAGGACTATGCTAGCATCACAGCCAATTATCACAGCCCAACATCACAGCCCATAATATAAAATTGCAAAAAAAACCCATAATTAATGATCAAACAAAAATAAACCCTATTTATAAAATAATTCATCAATTTCAAACCATATCTACGACTTTTGTCAAGAAAAACTTAAAAATATTATTTTAAAATAAAACCCTAAAACCCTAAACCCTAAACCTAAAACCCTAAACCCTAAACCTAAACCCTAAAACCCTAAAACCCTAAACCTAAACCCTAAAACCCTAAACCCTAAACTCTAAATCAAACCCTAAATTAAACATTATGTAATAAACTCTAAATTATAGGCATTGCAAGTGCTTTTAAATTATGAGTTTATATTTTTATTGTAATTTTTAAGATATTTTATATACAAATATTGATAAATGATAAATTATCATTTGGAAAGTAATGAATTATTTTTTATATGAGTAATATTGTATAATTTATGTGCTCTTTTGTAATTTTTGAAAGTTGAGTGGGTTGTTAATAGATTAAAAGATTATTTGAAGAAAACCTGTTAAACAAGTAGTAGGTAACACATTTACCTTTAAAAATATAAAAAATGGGCTGTACAATGGGCTGTGAAGTTTAAGGCTGTGATATAATCATTTTCCTTTCAAATAAGTCAACTATTAATATCTCCATCTTTACACACAACAGAACACATCATTCAGAAATTGTCCATAAAAAATTAAAAAAACCATGGAATTCTATGAAGCTTTCAATTTCTTGATAATTCTTCAACAATCACTCAAAATTCTTCAGAAGAATGGGAAATCCATTGCAGCAATTACCACATTTTCCCTTACTCTAACCTCAATCTTAATATTTTTATTCATTTACTCCTTCAAATTCTTGATAATAGATATGATGGAACCTTCTGATTCTAACTCTTATGCCTATGTGCTAAAATATTGTGCACTTCTTCTTGTAATCTATATAGCTTTCTTGTTTTCTATTCTCGTAATTTCTCTATTTTCCGACACTGCAACAATCTTAGTATCGGCCATGTCTCATTGTGGCAAGACTTTATCAACACAATATTTAATTTTAAGGATAAAAAAACCATTGAAAAGGCCACTTGACAATCGGTTAAATATATCAAGTCGTTTGAAATCGTACTTATTGGTAGTCATATTGTTGACTATTCTTATATTGATATATCCAAACTATATTACAATTTCTTTTGGTGTAATTGGTTTGATTTTCACTCTTTACTTATCCGTTGTTTGGGTGCTGGCTATTGTTATTTCTACGTTAGAAGACAATTGTTATGGAGCAAAGGCAGTGGAAAGAGCTGAAAAACTTGTCAAAGGTCACAGGTTACATGGTTTTATGTTGAATTTGTTTTTCAATTTTTTGTTTTTGATTATTTTCTTGATTTATTGGATTATAGTGGGTAATAAAGGGTTTGCGAATCTGATAATATTTAGGTGGTTTATGACGAATATTTCTATTTTGGTGAAGATTTTGACGCTTGTGGCATATTCGGTTTTGTACTTTGAATGTAAGAAGCATCATAGTGAAGAGATAGAATCACTTGGGGATATTGAGTACATAAAATTGTCTACTACGGAGATGATTAATGATGCTCCTTAAATTAATTAGGGTTGGATGAAATCATGTAAAGTAATGTATTATGTTCTATTTACAATTAATCTTTTGAATTGTATTTGAGCTCTTTAAAGTTATTTGTGAAATATATAACTAATATGTTTCTTCAAGGTTATTTTATTTTTTAGCGAAATAGTAAATTATATCATTATTTATAATAATGATTGATTATATTCATAAGTTATAATTAATAATTAATTCACACTTCTGGAGGGACTCGAATCTAAGACTTTAATTCAAGGTCATATAATTTTGGTGTAGCATGGTGTCATGACTGTTATTTTGTGAGTGAAAGAAATATATATTATATTTAGTTATTCTCTATTGTAGATGGAACTCTTGATGTATATTAGATCTATAAATACAATTTCATTTTTTTTCTAGTTACATAGAAATAATATGTTATATTGCCAATTAAATAGGGAAGAATGCGTAATACTCCCCCATGTCATGGGAAACAAGCACAAAAAATCCCCCTTGTAGTTTTAGATTATATGCACACTCTCCCCGTACTCCATTAATTGGTTTATCAAGGAAATCAATAATGTGTTTTACAAATAAACCAACATAACCAAATCAAATATATCAATACATTATAATTAAATCAGAATATATGCAAAAATACATCATTATTACACCAGAATCTATCTAATTATGTCAAAAATACAAATAATAACTAACAATAATACTAAATAATAAAATTAGAAAGAAAAAAAATTACGCTAAACCAAGAACCTCTAAGTCTTGCTAGCTAGCATCAAACTACTTTAACTCAAGTAAATTCCACCTCCTAATCAATGCCTTAAAAAATAAGATTAACTCAAACAACATTTCAATCTAAATAACACCAAAATTAGATAATGCTAAATCGATTATACCACCATCACGGGAAACTATTATCTGAATTGAGTTTGATCAAACACTCCAATTAAAAAACAAATATATTATATATGTCAAGCGATTAGTCATTATTCATGCTCGTTTTGTAGCACTTCCAAATTAGAAGAAACTATAATATTTTGGTGATAAATATAAGGGGTGTTTGCAAATGCTTTTAAAAAGTATTTTTTGGCTTTTTTTTTGCTTAAAGCATTTTGATAGTGTTTGCAAGTAGGTGCTTCTGCTATTGTTTCTTCAACTGAAAAATAGGTAAAAGCAGGTTGATAAGAAGCACCTAAGGATGTGCTTCTTCTATTGCTTCTTCTAGATGATATTTTTGTAATAATTAAATCTGCTTTTTTAACATATTTGCTAACATCTTCTGCTTTTGAATAAAAAAACTTATTTTTTACTTTTACTTTAATCAACTACTTTTGAATCTTTTGAATAAAAGAACTTATTTTTTACTTTTACTTTAATCAACTATTTTTGGATTTTCAAAAGCTTTTGCAAAAACCCGTATAATCTATATTATTCAGCTACAAGTTAAATGTATTTCCTATTTTGGGTTTGATCAAAATAAAATTGAGTTAGAGGATTCTCTTTTACTTACTTGTACCTTATTTTTATTTTGATTATTTTAATCGTATTTTACTTATATCCTATTTCCCCTCCTACTTTGTGATGAAAATCTACACTACAATACAAGTGACTCACAGAGGAAGACACCTACAGCAACAAATAAATTATCTGTTTCAAAATCTGACCCGTAAAATCCATCCTCAAAGGCCAAAGCCGTTTTCTTTAAGCATTCTAAACAACCTGATAACGAATTTCATCTGTTGTAAAGTGAGTAATTTCGATTCAAAACGATGTGATATCAATTTTCAAGGAATATTATTTTCTGCGTTTGTTCTGTTTGTTGGTTAGTAATAAATTTGCTTACTAATTGTTTATTGCAGTAAGTGGGCCGCTTAATTTTAGTCGGAATAAATGTTAAATGCTAATTTAGTTTTCTTTTTACTGTTTGATTTCTGTAAAGCGAGTCAATTTCACTAGCTCTAAAGCTCATTTAAAGGGCTGGAGGTATTAATTGAGGTAATTTCATCATGTTAGGAAAACAAGTTTTGCCCTTTTTCCATTAAACTCAATATACTGCAAAATTGGTTTCTCATTGAACTATTCTATGGTGATGACTGTAGATGGAATACTACCTGATTATATCTCCAAGAAGAGGGTGAAACTTAAAAGGAGTTTTATTCCGCTACTAAAATGGTTCAAATCACGTCAATAAACACGTTAGTAATTTCTAGATGCAGTGTTGTTTGTGTATCAAATGATGAATGGAGAAGAAATTTAGGCCAAAAGAGGGAAACCCGTGTAGTTTTTGGGGCTAGAAGGAAGTGCTTTTGTCCCTATGGTGGAAGAAGTGCTTACTTTACAGAGCTACCCTTTAATCGGTCCAAAAGTTTAAGGGCTCAAGCAGGATGGCTGTTTAAAGGAAATGATAAAGGATCTGAATTGGATGCTAGTTGTGAACATAGTGAAAGTGTCAATGAAGATATTCTTATGTTCTTCTTTGAGCTGGATTTGGCAACCCGAGTTCAGGTTTGAGATGCTAATCCGAGTCCATTTATGTGATTTTTAAATTTGTTGGTATATAAGGTTAATATTGTGTTTGCTTTGCAGTATGCTTTAAATGTTGAGCAGTATGAAATTGCCCAGCAATTGAGGAACAAATTAACTGAGGTTTGAATCAGTAGATTATATTCTAAGCTTCGATTTCTTGCTTACGGTGTCTTTATATTTGAAAAGAGAGTATTATATTATGTTCTTTTTTTCTTATGGCTTCCGTGTGCCAATTAGTTTGTAGCTTCTGCAGGTCCATTGTTTCTCCTTCCTTCTAAATGATACCAGTAATTTAACAATGTTCCTCGTTTAGAGGGAAATTCTCACATTGCCCCTTTACCTTTGGTTGATAATGCATTTTACCTCTAACTGTTTTGTGTTTACACTTGTTAGTCTGCTTTAGCTTTCTTATTCATTTCTATATTGCTGCAGTTTACAACCTTTGGTTGTTCCGTGGTAGCTGTTAGGGAGTTAAGTGCGAAATGATAGAAAGATTAGGGAGTGAATTGCAATTGGTTCTTCTATTTAATTGTTAGTATTCATTTATAATCGGGATATGTGCCCAATGCCTAACGACCAAAGTTTCGAATCGGGAAAATTTAGGGGGGCAAGTGCAAATGTTAAACTGTTAGGGGGTAACGTGCAAATGGCTCAAGTGTAAGGGGACAAATTGCAATTTTCCCTCACTTAAATTTGATTTTTTTTGGCTTATATGGGGTTTCTCAAAAAATTATCGGTGGACTATATTTCGCTATACTTGTTGTATTGATGAAGACCTCATCAATGTTATGTAATTAATTTGTGAAGGTTGAATCGGAAGTTATCAAGCTCCAAGAAATCAGAAGGGGGTCGGCATCGAAAAGCGAAGCTCAAGATATGGCTATAAGCATCTTACGCCTACGGTAATTTCCCTTTTCTCCAAAGGCTACGTTTGGTTCTTAGATTTTAGTAAATAAAACATCAAGGAATATATTTTTCTTTCATCAAATGATAAAACTCGAGGCTTAATTCATACTTCATTTTCACTTTTTCTGGCTTTATTTATAGTTCGTTTTCACTTTTTCTATCATTTTCCTCACTGAAATTCAAGAACCAACCATAGCCTTGCAAGTTTATTCTCATGATTTTCCAATCAAATACGACTTCATTTTTGCGGAACTTAACTCCTACATCATCCAGTGCTGACTTGCAGAATGCAATTGAGAGTGAGAATTACAGTTTGGCAGCTGAGTTACGAGATAAAATCTCCAAACTTGAAGCAAAGTCTCTAGCTGCATCAGTGAAGGCTCAAGCATATGAAAATTCCCAATATGCTTACCGTTTGGGCCAGAAATTGAAGCATAAAATATTTGGTAATTTAATGCCCTTGTGATGCTTTTGTTCTCTGTAAGTACATAATTAAAAAAAATCAATATATTTTATTGAAGAAGTAGTGCAAGTCCTATTCCTATAAGAACTCGTAATTTATTTATCTTACAAAAGTAATCCGGTAATTTGTAGGATATCAAGCTGTTATTTGTGGCATGGACCCCGTTTGCTGCGAGTCAAAGTCATGGATGGATGGTGCAAATGTTGAAAAGTTGACTCGTGGTCCCGATCAACCATTTTATCAGGTTTGACCAAGATTCATTACCCATTTTCGTATTTTGGTGAAATTTGGCCTCGTTTTATCAATAATTAATCAGAGGCATTGCTTTGCTTTTGGGTTCAAATGTTTCACTCTTTATCTGATATGTTGCATTAGGTGGTGAGCTTATATCGAAATTCTTGGAGTTAATTTAACCTACTGTTATTTTGCAGGTTTTGGTAAATGTGCAAGAAGACCCCAACCTTTTAGTAGCATATGGTAAGCATAAATAAGTAAATATAGTCCATACCATACGTACTCAGTGTTAGATTAATTTTGTTGCAGCTTTTGTTTACAACACTTCTTGCAATTTTACATTTTTTGTGTCGGTCCCTGTCTAAATCCACTAATAAAAAGTGTGAAGTGTGTTGAATCCGTTTTGTAATGGGTCTGGTCCAACCATTACAAAAATAAACTGGGTGGACACATTTTGTATGCATTTCATCACTTGTGTACTTGTTTAATATTATCTTGATTGAGTTTTGGAGGCACATGTGGATCCATGTGAAATGTGTGAAAAAGTGTAAATTGATCCATTTGGGTTTCACTCGGATCCAAACCCGTTTGATTCCATATGGATCCGGATCCGTGTGATATGATCCACTTGCTACCGCTATAGTCGACTAAAGAATTTAACGCGTTCTCCATTATATACACTTCATTTGGATATGTTAGGTTTATTTGCATCATAGAGTTTCATGGAGTTTTTTTTATCATGGTTCACGTAATACTCTCTTCATTTCATACCATACACTTGTCTTGTGGTTGAATAACTCTTCTGAAAGAGGGACTAATCGTGAAATTTGTGTTGCAGTTCCTGAGGAGAATTTAGTGGTACCCGATAAACAAGACATGGTTAGTACAATCATCGTCTTTCAAACAACAGATTTCTAGTTATAATACCGTCTCATGCATAGTTTGTAAAATGTGGAAACCGTATGTACATGCAGAAGGACAGGTTTGATCATCCATATGCTTCGTTCTTGTTTTACGGAATGGATAGCGCTGGAGATTTCATACCCATTAAACAGCTGCGTGACAAGTATAACCAGCCTCGACATGAACTGCCTTACGATCCACAAGACGAGGAGGGTGATGGAAAAGATGCTTAATGGAAGAGGATAATATCAGTAGGTAATGTCTCATATGGCAGGGATCTGGAAACAGAACACATTCACGCAATATATACATCTTGTATTTGATTAATATTGATTGATTATTGGAATTGATGAATGTAATGACATCAATCAAACACATAGACACATTCACGTGCAACATGTTATATAATCAACAACCATATTATCCAAATTGCTGAATAAATGACATGAAAAACTTGAAAGCAAAGTCTCAGATTTCATTTAAAGCAGCAATTATGGCCTAAGAATTATACTTTGAAGAACAAATTAACAAGAGATTTCAAATACTAATTTCTTTGTTCCCGGGTTACACTTAAACCAATTTTCCCAAATTTGGAAGTAGCTTTCACTTATATTGTTTTCTATGTTGGTCTTTATTTTTTCAAGCGGTTCTATGTTAGTCATCAATTAATACATTTCAAAGTTCCTTTTGTGAATTAAATGGCCTTGTATAGTGTAATCGGTCAATTTAATTTGACGCAATAAATATATAAATAAAATAACATACTAAAGAAGTTTACAATATGATATAGATTGTTCATAGTTTACAATGTACATTAACTCTGGTAAAAGAAATTTAAAAAAAAAAAAAAAAAAACAAGACCATTTGTTTTTTTTTTCTTCTTTTACCTCCATCAACATAAAGATTTCTATTCATCTTTGCCTTCATCTTCATCATAATTAAAAGGCATCGGCACAGATCTGAAAGCACGAAACTTCCCGACATTGTTAAGATGTTCGTTCTCCAACCTGCACGCACATTTTATTCGATCGTTTTAACTAATTTAAATTAATTTCAAGTTTCTAAGTAATATTTTTGAACTTTTAACTGATGAAATGATATTCTTGAACATGAATTATATATGGTTTTATATAATTAATTACCTAAAGAAACTCCATATGCCCCGACGAATGATCTCAAGTGAAGCCACAAGTGCAACCATGGTCTGCCTATGCAACGAAAATACCGTAATTCCCAATACGGTTTGCATCCAAGCTAGCCTCAATAATACATTCAAGACCTGCAAGAATTAGTTAATGGAATTAGAATTAATTAATTGTTGCTCATCAATTGCTAACGAGATCGATGATCATATATATTCTAAAAGTTAAAACTCACAATGGCTAAAAAGTAAACACTTTTATGTGGGATGAGTAATCGATCTCTAAGCCATCGATTCTTGGAGTTAGGTTGAAGAAGGCCCCAGTCGAGAACAATGTCCCAATAAGTGCTAAAGATAGTGGCGATGATTGATGTTACCCAAGCTAAGACCAACCACCAGTTGTTTTCTTCTTCCCTTGTGAGGGTGTAGGCTATTCGGGTACTAACCGCCACGATTGTCAAGAAATATTTCAATCCATTGTATCCTTGCATAGCATCTCTCTCTTCAAATAAGCGACGTAAACACTACATAAAAATGATATATCAAGAAATATTCAAGATACTTAGTTACTTATTATTATATGGTTTGTTTTTGTGTTTATGTACCTGAAGCAGTCGCCACCAGTATGGTATTCCGGCTACAATGAAAGAAAGAGTGTTGAAAACTTGAGAATCTCCGCAAGTGTTCTCTCTGCGTTTGTAGTCTCCCCAAACATAGTAGCAAACGTAAAATTGTACGCTCCTAAGAGCTTGAACCTGGCTCGTAAGCTGGTCTGCTAAAAAGAAGTCCGGTAGTGTAACCTGAGTACATCGAATATGAAGTGGCAATATTATAAGTAGGAGAATTAATGGCATATGTTCTTTGATACTGCATGCATGTTTTACATACCTTATAGAGGGGAGCTAAGACACAATGAAATAGGCAGACGAGTAGGAAGAAGCGACTCGAACGGTATACGATGTTAAATGGGCAGATCATTGTCACAATTACAAGCTGCAAAAAAGGGTAACTTCAGAATGAGTATATGTATATTTGCTTTAGAAAAAATGAGAATTACTCAAACTACCCATGAGGTTTAGTGTAATTACACAGACCACCCTCCATGTTTGGAAAATTACTCGAACTGCCCCTGAGGTATTGGATTCATTACAGTTTACCCCTTGCGGGATTAATATCATCAAAAAAGAGTTTGAATTCAAGAAAATAAATATCCCTAGGTACCATCTTAGAGATCACAAATCTCAAGGGTGACAAACCGATTGCACCCGTAATTCCACCCATTTTTTTCACCAATTTCACTTATTTTTTTTAATGATTTAACCCAATTTCACCCCTTTTCACCAATTTTTCACATCAAAAGTATTTTTGATGACCTTGGCACAGAAATTAACTTCGTAGAGGGCTAGTTTGTGTAGTTTTCCAAACATGGAGGGTGGTTGGTGTAATTACACTATACCTCAGGGGTAGTTTGAGTAATCCAAAAAAGGAGTGAGTTTATATCTAAAATAAAAAGCATGAAAAATGAGACTGGTTTAGTGAAGTTAATCGTACCACGACTAATCCAAGAGGGAGAAGCTCGGTAAGGGCTTTATAGTCTAGAGTCACTGGATCCATTTCCATATCAAGATTGGCAAGAACACTAGCAAGAGCTAATACACTTAGACAAAAACCGACAAGTAAAACCTCTCTGTAGCCTAGCTCGGTTCCTTGCTTGAAACCAAATATGAAAGAATAATTGACTCGGTATCGCCTCCAAAAGTATATATTTCCAGCATACATCATCATGTGGAGAACAATGAAACCAAACAAACTGCAACTCAAAAAATTTCACTCGATTACATATTTGAAGTTCTTTCAGTAGAGTTCTTTTTTCATTAGAATATAGAATTAGCAAGAGTAAGAATATATTAACCTGTAAAGAGGGAACATAGTTTCCATGTAAATTACTCGGCCTTCATGATCTAGGATATTTCTTGCACGAATAATTAAAGCTAGAGCCAAAATAAGAGCAAGCGTGCAGCCAACGAGAAATCCTGCAAATTTAATTTCAGTACTCAACTTTAAAATTTTAAATAATAATGAAAACAAAAATACAACTTAGATATTCTTACCCATATGGAATGTTACCCTGTGCCTTTCCCTTCTTGCTTTTGGCCTTAAGATACTCATCCCTTTGCTGCGATTTGCATTCGAGAAATGCTTGATGAATGTCACTTCTACCCTTTCCATCAATTTGCTTACCTCATCAGAGCTTCCGAGGTAGGAAGCATCAACCATTTCCAAATAAGGTTTTGATGCCCTTCTAGAAGCAATCTGTATTAATAACATAACTTCTTAGACATTTTTTTACAATGAAAATAAGAAATGCTTTTCGGCAGATAGATACCTTGTCGTATTTCTTCATGATCTTTGAGAATGCCAAAATATTGAGAAAACTGTTGGTGCATTTACAAAATACAGCAAGCAAGTAAATAACATAAATATCGAAAAGCAATAAAAAAAGGGCCTAGTTAAATGATCTCGTATATATATATACCTGTAGCTTTTTAGAAGCCTTAGCTTATGGTAGAATTCAACAAAAGCCTTCTTAAGTTGTTCTTCTGCTTTCGTCAAATTGTCTTTACTGAACTTTAAGTCTGTTTGATTAGGAAAACGAAGAACGCCTTTGATTGTTGATCGTGGAGTTCCAACACTGGTGTTCAATTTTACATTTTCTAGTATCTCTAAATCTGGAGCTGGTCTTTGGCCCACATTGTTATTTTCTACATTTTCTTCCTTGCCATCTACTATACAATTATATTCATGATCACTTGATTCCTCTTCTTGCCTAAGAGTTGTTGAATTTTCTTCATCTATCAAATCCAAATGAATTCTCTCTGCATATATCCAAATAAGTGTTGAAATAAATTCCAATACAAAAATTACGGTTGAATTAATATCAAGGCAAGATAGCTAGCTATTTCTTGAGATTAAAAGCTCAGTTCGTTCGTTATACATATCAAAACCAAGCTTGAATAATATTTGGTTTAATAGTTCAAGCTCGAGTTAATGACAATTTACTTCTATGTTATATGTATAATATTCAATTTACCACCCTGTGATTTGAAAAAAGAGCACTTTACCCCCCATATTTAATCTTATAAAATTTTCACAATGTCTACCTGATATTTTTTAAACTCAAAAAATACAGATTGACAAAACTACCCCTCTTATACGTGGCACTTTACCCCCGTGTGATGATAAATGTGCATTTTATCCCCTGTGATATGATAAATGTTGCACTTTACCCCCCTTATGTTACAAAATCATTTTTCATTCTATAGTCTCCTGTTGAAGGAGATAAATTGCTCCTTTCGTATGGAGCTTGATTTGATAAGCTAAAAATGATAAACACACATACATATAGTTCACAGTCCAGTCAATTCAATACATGAACAAGAAATAAAACAAAAGACAAGCACATCATTATCAACAAAATATATCATTAATTAAGAAGATTAATTAACTACTTACTGCTGCTAGCTCTAGCTTCAGATGGAGTAGTTGCAGATAAAGCTGCAGTAGAAGAGGCAACATCAGAAGCAAGTTTTGTAGTTTCTTCAAGCACAAAATTACTCACCCACCCTTTTCCATTCTCAACCTTAATTCTAAAAGCAATTAAAGCTTCCATTTGTTTATTCAAAACACTTGCTTCCTTCATTACTTCATCAACTTTTGATCTATAAAACTTCAATACTTTATTAAACTCTTCATCCAAACTATTGAAATATAACATTTCTTTCTCCCCTGTTTCATCTGCACCCATCAAGAACATAGTTTCATAACCTGCAATCCCATCTTCATTCACAGTAGTGTTCACAACTATTACTTGATTTTCAATATCTGCTGTTGTTGTTGTTTGGGTTTTTGGTGTATTTCCTACCATTTGTGTTAAGCCACTGAAAGCCCTGTAAAGGGTGTGATTTTTTCTTAGATCTTTTGATTTGGGTAGTACTTGAATGGATTCTTGCTTGAAGATTTCTATTTCTTTTAGTGCTCTTTTCAACAACTCATAATCCATGTATGCTTCTTGCCATTCTGGTACCATTTGGGCACCAAATTCTTTCCCAAACTTCATCTCTCTCTCTCTAATGAAAGGCAAAGTTGTTAACAAATCTGCTCTATTAAATGCTCAACTAACAAGATCCCACAAAAAAAAGAACCAGAAAGTTAAAATCTTTAGGGTTAAATGAAATGGAAAGCAATGTGGCTATATGTGTGTGTGTGTGTTAGAAAAGAAATTTTGGGTTTTCTTTAGGGACATTCTCTAGTGAAATGAAATGAAAACCAGCAAAGAAAGGAGAAGAACATACTTTTAGGTATTGAGGCAAAAACAGTGTTATTAACAGACATTCATATATATATAATAAATCAAACTTTTTAAAAAGATGACAGCTTTTTTGACTACTTTCTGGGTATTTTATATTTTGATATCTGATACCAAAAAAGATTTTTTTTTTTTTTTTTGGTAGTACCAAAAAAGATTTATGTTTTGTAGCATTTGTGTAGTAATTGTGTTTTCACTTTAATAAGACGAATTTTCTTTCCAATGATTGGTATTCACAATAAGGAACTTCATATTTGAATATGTAATCAAAATATTTCCATATATATAATATTTAGGGAAAGATTATAAAATCATCGATAAAGATTTCAGTAACTATTAGAACTCACTCCTACTGTTTTGAATCTCACTTTAGGAAAAACATTAGTCAATTAATCTCTGAAATGACATAGGTCAAATTATCATAATCTTTTAAATGAAATGATCCATTTTATATATGGTCAATTAAAAAATGTTGGGCTTACGAAGTTACCCATTTTATGAAAAAATTGACTAAGGGAAAAGTGGGTCAGATGGCCATTAAACTAGACATGAGCAAAGCATATGACAAAATAGAATGGGGTTTTTTGAGAAATGTAATGCTTAGGCTAGGTTTCGATTCTCGGTTTGTCAATTTAATCATGAAGTGTGTCACTACTGTTTCGTATTCTTTCATCTTTAATGGTTATGAGATTGGTTTTGTCAAACCGGAAAGGGGAATCCGCCAAGGAGACCCCCTTTCCCCGTATTTGTTCCTGTTTTGTGCAGAAAGTTTGAGCAGCCTCATTCACCAAGAAGAGATTGTAGGGAACATTAGGGGAATTTCAGTTTGCACGGGAGCACCGAGAATCTCACACCTATTGTTTGCTGATGACACCCTTGTGCTTACCCATGCAGCAGCCAGCTCAGCAGCCCGTATTAGACATGTTTTAGAGGTCTATGGACAAGCATCAGGACAGGAAATCAACTTCGAAAAATCCAGCATTGTCTACAGCAAAAATACGTCAGAGTCAGACATCGCAGCGGTACAGATTGAGCTCCCTATCAGAAGAGAAGAAAAACATGAGAAGTACCTTGGCATGCCTCTAACGATAGGGAAATCAAAAAAGGAAGTGTTTGACTTCATCAGAGAAAGGGTTTGGAGAATTTTGCAAGGGTGGAAAGAGAAAGTTCTATCACAAGCGGGTAAGGAAATTTTAATTAAAGCAGTCATTCAATCTATACCATCTTACATTATGAGCTGTTTCAAGCTCCCAATCTATCTTATATTGGAAATAGAATCAATGATTGCAAAATTTTGGTGGAACTCACAAGAAGCTAGGAAAATTCATTGGGTTAAATGGGATAAATTGTGTAAAAGCAAGAGAGATGGTGGTATGGGATTCCGGCATCTAGAATCATTTAATCTAGCTCTCTTAGCTAAACAATCTTGGAGAATTTTAAAAAACCCATCGAACCTGATCAGTAGAGTTCTAAAGGCGAAATACTTCCCGAATTCGACTATCCTCGAAGCACCTTGCGGATCGGCTCCATCTCTTTCATGGAGAAGCATTTGGAAGGCAACCAAATACCTTAAAGAGGGACTGTTATGGCGTGTCGGTAATGGAGATTCCATAAAGATTTGGGGAGGGAGATGGATACCCCGCCCGCATAGCTTCAAAATCTCCTCACCCCCACACTCACTTCCACCTGACAGCTATGTGAGCGAACTAATAGATACGGACTTAGGTGGATGGAAAAAAGATGTAGTGGAATCAATATTCTGGGAGGAGGAAGCAAAAATCATCCTCTCATTGCCTCTTAGCACAAGAAACATTCCGGATACTCAAGTTTGGCACTACGAAAAGAATGGTACGTTTTCGGTTAAATCCGCATACCATTTATTCCAAAATTTGATGTTCGACAATGTAGATTTCCAGGCAGGGAGCTCATCTTCAGCTACAAACAGGGGCTGGATTTGGAAAATGAAGATTTCGCCTAAAGTGAAAAACTTCATTTGGAGGTGTAGTAACAATGCCCTCCCTGTAAGGCAACTTCTTTTTAGGAGAAAATCAGCAGAAAATGAGGAGTGTTTGACTTGTGGAGAGCCAGAATCTATCTTACACGTTTTATCCCAATGTCCCTTCGCACGACAAGCCTGGGCTTCTTCTCCAATTCCTTTTGCGGTATATGATTCCACTGGCCTTAATTTTCTGGACTGGATCTTCCGAATGAGACAACAACTTGATGGGAATCAATTTGACTATGTTGTGGTGTTTTGCTGGTTTTTGTGGTTTTATAGAAACCAACGTCTTTGGGTAAGTGGGAGAAATCTGCCATATGAAGTTCATATCCATGCTGCTGATTTTAATGAACGATTCTTGAGGGCTAACCAAAAACATGGAAGCTACAATAGAAGGATTACAAAATGGAAAGCTCCTCAAGACCAATTTGTTAAAATCAATTTTGATGCCTCTGTTCATGTTAGTTGTGGCTTTATAGGAGTTGGAATTATTGCAAGAAACTCTCATGGTGCCTGTATTTCTTGGAGGGCAATCAAAATTAATCTCCCCTATGATCCTGAAACAGCGGAAGCTCAAGCAGCAGTACAAGCATTGCACCTTGGCAAGGAGAATGGTTGGTTACATATTATTATTGAAGGCGATTGCAAGACGGTTATTGATAGCATTAATGAAAATAAGCCATCTCTTGGTAAGATTGGTCCTTTACTTGAAGAAATTCATTGGCTCAAATACGGTTTTCAGGAGATTCTTTTTAGCCATACGTTTCGTGAAGGGAACTTAGCGGCTCACGCTTTAGCTAGACTAGCTTGTTCTTCTTCTGTTATTGGAGATGTCCTCCCGTTTGATATTATTGACATTGTAACTTCTGATTCTATTGGTTAATGAATTCTCCTTTCGACTCAAAAAAAAAAAAAAAAAAAAATTAAAAAATGTTGGGACCTGTTTGTTTGGATTTTAAAATACTATTTTATTTTTCAAACCAAAACAAAATTAGTTATTTTTGTTTCAGAAAGAGTTTTAATGTTTTATCATACTAATTTCTCTCTCAATTTTAAAAACTCATTTTTCTCTTAAACGATTTTCCCTTATTTCTTAAAAGATCATAAGTAGATTATGTTTTCATTCGACGAAAATAAACTTATTTAACATGCTCTACTTCATCCATTTAACTATTTTAATTTGACATTAAATAATCATCTCTAAGGGTGTAAACAAAATAAGCAGTGTAGAACGATGCAATATTAGAGTTTGGTATGAATTATCGAGCTTCAAAATGTGTTTTTGCTTACACAAACGAGCTATTATCAAATGAGATCGGGTTGAGTATCAAATAGTTTGATAGTTTTTACATGTATTTGGTCAACTTTTAATTTTTCGAGCCAAACTCTAGCCGAGCTTTAAAAGTTATCGAACAAAAAATAATGTTTAAGTTGGTTGATTTGTGTGACCAATCAAGCTCAGATAAGTTTTTATCGAACGAACTCGAGTCAACTATCGAATAACTTGATTTGATTTCAGTCATAATCATCTCTTACTTACTTCTCTCATTTTCATAATCTTTAAAAAGAACATATCAATTTCTTAAAATTGATTTACTATTCATTTAATCTTTGTATACTCAAACAAATAGATTTTTTTTTTCAATTATACGAAAATCTAAGCCATTTAAAAAAAAAAAATCTTGAAATATTTAAAAGCATTAATGTATTAGTATATTGAAACTCAAACAAACCCGCGTTTCATATAGGACAATCATTCAATATTAATTTGGGTAAAGAAAGGTGCCTAAATCTTCTCCGATATTTTTTGGTTCTTTTGTTTGTTTCTTGTCTCTCTCCTGTCAATCAACTGCAGATTTTCAAAGTGGTTAGTTTTTTGAAAATTTTGAACGTGGTTATTATACAGTCTGGATATTTGTAAATTACATTATTTAAGTTGAAAAACTTTATTTTCTGTGCACAGCTGTTTGTACGTGTAGAAAATTTGAAATCTTAGTCAGTGGGCTAACAGCTAACTTGCTGATTTTGTGCTAATTATAAATTTGGGATGGATTAATTTTACGTTTGATTATGGATTGAATTATTGAAATGTATCGTTATAAACATGCGTGTCTATTTCAAGTGATCAATGCAGACCATTTAAAAAAAATGCAGACAAACTATTTATAGGTTGTAATTTATAACCTTCTTCAACTCACATGTCACAGCAAACAAAAAGAATTTCGGTCATCTTTAATGGGATAATATTTTTTTAATAAAATGGGTTGATTATTATATTAATTTGAAATTTGTTCGAGTTTAAAATAACATGCACTAATTTATACATATAGGGTGCGTTTCATAGCAGCTTCAAATTTGAATATGCTATAATGTTTAAGGTACATGTATATGGTAATTAGTATAAAATTAATTTTGTAGGCATTACATAGATTATATAAAATTGTACATATTAACTAGTTTATTTCGTAGTTATTGCAACTAAATTTACAATCAGAATCGATAAGGTAAAAATGTAATGTAAAGAAAGTGAGAGAAAAATTTATTGTAATTTATTATATTGTACAAGATTGACAATAGTATCTTTGATCCATGGCAGAGATGATTATAAGCATTTGTAGTGTAAATTGTGGCTGCCCAAAAATCTGTATCTGGTAGAGTATTTTTCACAATTATACTACAAACAAGTTACAAGAGATACAAAATTTGGGATTATTGCATTTTTTTTGCTACAACTTAAGCTTGTTCATGTTTCTATCCTACATCTTATTGGGTTGGTACATTTGGTTACACAACTTCAATTTCGATGGTAATTTTGATTGACACTGAGCCCAATTTCAGAATTGACTCGACTTAACCCATGTGCGGGTCACATGACTTGTAATTCGGGGATTTTTTGACCAAATACAACGAAAATTTGAGAAAAGCAATTTCAAAACTCCCCCCCCCCCCCCCCTCCTTCCGTCTCACTCAAATTCATCCACCGACTCTCCCTAAAGCTTCACCTCAACCGCGGGTCATGTCGTCTTTCTCCGTAACTACCCCCGTCTTTCACATTTTCAATCACTCCACTAAACTCCACCCATTATGCTCCCTCACCTCCCACCGCACTCCAAATCATCTATAGATAACCAAAAACAAAAAAGGGGCCGCAAGATCGATTTGCAGAGCCGTTTTATTAACAAATCAAACCATAATTGTTGTATGGCTTATAACACAAAACATATCAATATTTTTTTTAAAGTGATTTACGATCGGACCTCGTTTAGTCGTTTTACATGGAACTCCATGACGTTTCAAAAATTACAAAGACACCCCCTCTAGTTTAGATTATGTATCAAAACACTCATTACAGATTCAACAATCATCGCAAGGACACCTCCTACAACTTGTGAAAATGTTTACAAAAAAAAATCATGTAAGGGATGTTCTTGTAATTTTAAAACCTAATTACAAACCTCGGGGGTCTCGGTGTAAATCACCTATTTTTTTCAAATCTAAAAAATCAAACAAATTGAGTCAAAACCTAACCAAATAAGTCTTGGAGGGGACGTGAGTTTCAAAAGCTAATATTATTCAAAAGTTAGTTTGTTTAATATCATATGCAGAATCAAATTCAAATAAACTATTATCGATCGATTGAACTTTCAAGTAACCATTCAGGCTATCGAATTTTGTCGGGATAAAGGTTGGACATATTATACTTGAAGGTGACTGCAAGACGGTTATTGATGGCATTGTTTCTAATCATTCCCAACTTTGTAGCATTGGTCCTCTGCTTGTGGAGATCCAGCAGATAGCTTCTTCTTTTGGCTCCTTTCAAGCTCGACACATCTTTCGTGAAGGGAACTCAGCTGCTCATCATCTTGCTAGATTATGTGTTAATCCTTATGATTTTGGAGATGTGCTCCCTAGCTTTATTTTTTATATTGTTATCTCTAAATCCATTGTTTAATGTTATTTGCTTTGGTCTTCTCAAAAAAAAAAAAAAAAGAAGTAACCATTCAAATAGTTTAATTTGGTTTTTAATTTTTGAAGTATTCATAAAATAGTTCAAATGAAATAATGATTTACACTAATAAATCACAATGATTATTAAACAAAAAATAATATAAAGAAATACTCCCTTTGTTCCAAAATATTTACACCTATCTTTCATTTAAGATGTTCAGATGCTCTGTGTCCTTGAATGGGGTTTCTAATCTCAAAAATATTTTCTCATAATTTGATATTTTAATTACTAACCACAATTTTCGAGAATATAAATATAAAAATGTTCAAAACTTTTAGTGTTTCAACTCTCTCCTAAAAAAATATGCTAAATTAAAACCATGAATTAAAATTTCTATTATTTTCGTCGAAAACATTGGAATGTTTGCGATTTTTATTTTTCTTAATTTATATTTTCCCATACACGAAAACAGTTGGAAAAAATTCTATGAAAACACCAAAACACCGAGGGCCTGTTTGGGAAATTTTTTTCTGCTTTTTGGCCAAACAAATAGACCCAAACATGAAATAATTTTGGAAATGGTCAAACAAACGTGCACTCACCACTCGATGTTTGCTATAAATTGCATGTGATAAAAATTTAAACATACCCACGTAGTAAAAAATAATTTCAATTTACGCGTTTTTTCTTTAATTTAATTGTAGCGGATCTTAACAGAGCAATAGCTGGCCAAGAAAATCTGTATTTCAATTTTCAAGTACCAAGAAACCTCATAGAAGTTGCACAAAATAATGAAATTTCTCTCGTTTGGTTGCACGTGCTGGTTGGCAGTGGTTTCCAAATTTCCCAACATTTTGTTAAATAATATATTCATTACAATATTTTTATTCTTTTTAATAAGAGTTACAAAAGTTGCATTTGGTGGCTAGACGAGTAAAGTTTTGTAAGTTATATAATTGTTTATCTAAGTTTGATTTGTTTACCAAATGATCAAATTGACCTACATTAATTTGATTTGCAACCTACTTATTTTCTTTTAATTATAAGTTCCAAAAAGAGTTTTCATTTTAAGAAATGACTATTAATTTATACATTTTTATTCCGATTAAAAATCGTCCAAATGTAGTACATGCCCCCACTAATTAATTTATTCACAAATCATTACTAATGTGTCAATTATTGAAATAATAGCTTCTGGTAATTTTGCAAAAAAAAAGTCCCTCAATTTTCAATGATCGTGATTTTTACCTTAAAACTTTTAAAACTGTACAGTTTAGTCCAGATAAAATTCTACAGTATATCAAAGTTTATTTTCAAAGATTAGAAAAAAAAATCTTAAACCAAAGTTTTGGATTCTTACATTTTGATACTTTTAGCAGTTTTGTTAGTCTTTTTGAATAGATGTTAGCTTCATATGTAGCTTGTGAAATTTCTTAATTATAAGGATAGTCTATGTAATTATACTATTTTCAGGGATAGTTTATGTAATTCTTCCCAAAAAAGGGATACTTTGGGATCATGATACTCTCTCAATCCCTAAATACATATTATTTTAGTAATTAAAAAAAATAGAAATTTTAAAATACATATTGTTTTATAATTTTGAGAGAGATTTAAATTCTTTTTTGATATTTTTACCCTTTTTCATTAATGAATATATAGAAAATTGTAGATTTTTTTATTTCTTTTCAAAAATTGTTTTTAACTATATGACTTTTATTCTCATAAAACTTTTGATAAATAATAATTTCTTTAATTATTGTGCAATAACATTAAATAATATGTAGGACACGTATTTAGGAATGGGAAATATCAATGTACCTAGAGTTCTACAACTTTACTCAAAGTTAAGACCAAAATATTAAAATGTACTCGAGACTGTCCTAATTAGAAAACTAACACGATCACTTTTCGTATTTATAATTTTATATCAATCATGCACCTCATGCTATATTAACAACAACAATATACATTCTTACGACTCAGTCTTATTTAATAAAAAAAATCAGAAAACTAAACATGCTTAGCCCACTTGCAAAAACTAAAATATACTTAGTCCACTTGCTTTAGGACAGGTTTAATTCAATGCTTCAAATAAAAGATTTCGATATGAAATGTGTTTGTGCATGGGCCAATGTGTCCGGTGTCCTGTTTAGAAACGTGCCCTGAAGTGAGCCTCAGTTTTTTTTTGGATTTTTTGTACTTTACACCCCCAAAACATGGGAAATAGACACTTTACACCCTTGAAATATGAAAAATACAGTACTTTGCACCCTCTTTTATTTTCAGGTAAAAACTCATGGGCAAAATAGATAATTCAATTATAAATCTTTGGCACTTTGCACCCCCAAAACTTGAGAAATAGGCGATTTGCACCCCGAAACACAAAAAAAACACTTAACACCCTCAAATAAAAAAAAAAAACTCAAACCCCTCGTTTTATCCGGCAAAGTTGTCCATCGGGCTGAAAAAAATATAAGGCAAAATAGGTATTTCATTTTTTTCCCTTAAATTTTGTAAAATACAATTATAAATACTAGAATACTCATTTCTCTCTCCATCTCTTTTTTCATCAATATACATATCCATAAATAACTAAATAAAGTACAAGTAAACTTCTTAACGACCCATTGTCTAATTCAAAATATCAAATATGAACTTGATGTTCAAAATACACACCTAAAAGTTCAAAATAAATATATTAAATTATATTCTTTCACGAGATAATATATGAGGAAATAAAAAAAAAGATGAGGTAAAGTTTGATAAAAATAACCCCACAAGTTATTTTAATTACATATGATACCCCATTATAACCCCAATAGAACTCAAAACATCTCAATTCTTAATTACAATTTCAAAAAACACCAACTACTATAAATTAAAAATCTCCAAACTTGTCTAAAATCTAACACAATCATACATCAACGGTCAAGTGAACAAATAAAGATATTCCCACTCATTCTCATTCCAAATCTATATATTCCTAAAATTTTACCTTTACAATTACTATTCGTTAATTTTATTCTACTTTTGCCATACACTTTTAAGGCATAAAGATACCAGTGATGAGCTTTAGATCATTATAGCGAGAGATTCTAGGAATATAAGATTATGACTTAAGTCATTATCAAGTGAAACTAATCGATTCCAATGTTGATTTCTGCAAGTTTAACAACTACTATGATCTTAGTTCAACAAAATCAATATAAGATCACAATTTATTAACCATTTATTTTTTTCCAAACAAGAGATTCTAACATATATTTCCAATGTCAAACAATTTTGATAAAACATATTAATATATAATACACATTTAGAATCACATAAAAAATACATGGAACAAAGAGAAATCTATATAAATTACATGAATCGTACGGTTCGTACCTGAATCGAAGCAGATTTCAACCAATGAGGCCAAAACCCTAGAACTAATAAATAGCAATGGAACTGAGAAGTCAACCCGTGGGGAAGATGTGGGGTGTTGAGGCGAGTGTTTTGGGTGTGGTGGGTTTCCGAAAAAGTGACCACCGACCGCGAAATGGACAAAAACTTAGGTGGGGAGTGTGGGGGTCGAGTTGGTCGCGGGATTAAGGAGCGACAATTTAAATAAAAAAGAAAATATTCGATCCAAACTGTAAATATACAGTTTAGTAGATAGAAAAACTTGTGGTCTTAGAGTTGATATTATTATTACCAAATGAGTTCACACAATTTGAATAATCAATTTTGTTGAATTATTCAAATGTGTAATAGGTAGTGGATTTCTTAGGGTTGATATAATTAGTTGGTGAAGTTTATCGTCTTGGTTAATCTCACAAGCAAAACCGAAGTAATCTTTTTGATATAAACTGAAGGTGTTGATTTAACAATCTGTGCAGTTAATATTCCACAAACATTTATAACTTAACTCTAATATTAGAAATATGTATATAATCTAACACTTATTAACACTAACATGAAATAAACTAAATTACATTAAATAGTAAGAATGCATACTTGGATTTGAAATAACCTAACAAACAGAACGATGAATTAAAGACTGAGGCTAACAATTTGCAATGTCTTTAGGATAATTTATTTGAAGTTGCCACAGTTCATGCAATCTGACTCTAGATAGTTTCTCAAAATACAACAGTTTATTGTTCATTATTTGCGTAAATAGAAAAAAAAAATACATAAATAATATTATTTGTCTCCACGTCTTTTTTTTTATACGAAACTTGTCTTTACGCTGATGATTTGATATATACCGGCATATAAGAATCCAGAAAGGCGATGATGCACGAGGATGAATTTTGTTATAAACAAAAGAAAAATATTTCCCAAACATTTATCTAGCTGCTAATACAAAACTGAAAGTAGGAGGCAAAAATTATGGCATTTCCATACAACACAAACATTCTCCAATAAATTCTGCACATGACTTTTCATGATACAAATACAAATAATATAAATAGCTGTGGTATCATCTGCACACAGGGAGGGCATGCTTGAAGCAGTAGCGGCAGAAGAAAACGTATGATACTAATACATATGAACAAAATAAACAAAAAAGGCATTTCAAATTAATTTCGTTTTATTTTCCAGCTCTTTGTTCCCATTACTCATCTCGCGTATAAAACCCAAATCTTCAATTTCGCCGCCAAAAACTTCAAATTCTAAATAGATCCTCGGGGGTCGCTTCACTGGATTATAGTAGTGTTATTGACATGGCTCGACATTAAGTCACTACAATCATGACATGATAGGCATTCTTGAGGATTTGCATAAAAATAATCTTCTTCTTTGGGCTTGTCTGCAATTATTCTACGCTGAGTTGGCAGTCCCACTCGACTCTCGTGAGCCAGACTCACGGCAAATGAAAACTCATCCAACGAGAGAGTTCCATTTTGATGTAAATCCAACAATTCTACGAGCTTTCTACGATCTAATTGAAATGTCTTTTTAAACCCAAGATACCTACGATGACCTTCCACTACTCTTGCCATGTTCCCGTCATAAGTAGGAACAAAAATATTACTTGCGACAGAAACCATAAAATCGAGTGCCGCCATTTGAGATGAATGATTCTGGAACTGCCGTAAATCTTCAGGATCGAGCAGCATTTCCTTTTTCAACTGAGAGAAACAGGAGGAGAGTCAAACACACACACACACACATACATAAACACAAATAAATACATATACTACTCACAATTCTTGGAAAGGCGGCTCTAAGTGAAGCGAGTCTCCTTTCATTACCATAAATCTCACCAGAAGCAATATAGATCTGCGTTTTTTTGTCAAAACCTAAAGCTTGCAAAATCAAAGCCGTTTCTTCTGGGGTAAGAGGACATAAGCCGTTAGATCTCTTTTCTTCCGATGCTATCTCTTTCTCCCTCCACCAAGGAAATGCATACCTGATTAAACCAATGATGATAAAAGGCTTAACCTCAACTAATATTTGCTACCAAACGAGTTCTTGGGGTATTAAAATTTTCATGTAGTGGTTAGACATTACTTGAAACTATAAGGGCCTGTTTTTTTTTTCTTCTGTTTTACAGATGATTTCGGTGGACTCTGAATAATCAAACAAACAAGGTTTTTTTTAAAATAAGAAAATAAAAAAATTGGGTTATTATAAAAGTTTTCTCTCAATTTTCAAAAACAATATTCTCTTACACTTTTTTCTCTTATTTCTTAGAAAAAATCTAAACAAATTCTAAACATAAAATAATCTATCTATCTCTTCACTACACTTCACTCATTTGACATAGAAGAGACCTATTTTTCACCCTACCCTCTTTGTTCCATAATCTCTAAAACATTATATTCACCACATATCTAGAAGCTCAAACAAACTTCTTTAAAATACATGAAAACCAATGACATCTGAAAAATTCTCTAATTCTGAGATCACTCCTACAAAATGCTAACAAACAAGCCCATGCTGCTCAACCAATGTACTTGGATGAGACGTGCATATCCATTAACAAACTTTGAATGGTTGTTTGTCGGTAAAATTGTATTTTAGTCCCACAGAACTGAACCCTCAGCATGTTTGGCCATTGGTCCAATATTTTACAAAATTGCACCTTTGCCTTTAGTTTTTACAATAATTCGCATTCTTGCTCCTTAGTTTTCGAAATGTTTCGCACTTTTGGTCCTATCGCTCCATTTCCATCCAATTTTAGGACCAAAACTGAGACATTCCTACGGGACCAAGAGTGCAAAATAGAGATTATTCTATGGCCGGAAGTGCAAATATTTGATGGAAAAAGTAGGGTGATAGGGGCTAAAAGTGCAAAACATTCTAAACAATTGGGATCAAAAGTGCAATTTTATAAAGCGAAAAAAACAAAAGTGTTGAGGGTCCAATATTGCCGTTTATCGTCACAAACCATGCAATGAACAATAAAACAAACCAACCAACATATTATGATCAAAATCAATGATTGAATAGAGTCTTGAAGAAATTAATTAAATACCTCAGTCGTTTGAGCTCCTCTGCTTCTTCTTGGGTGCAGCCACGAGTGCAACCTGAAAAAGCAAGCATGTCCATCTCATATCTCAAATGCAATGCTAAATAGGGTCCTTTCTGTTGAATAATCCTAATCAACTTGTTTCCTAATGCCTCAATCTCAGGTGTGAATTTTAGCGCCTCAAAATTGACACGACATCTTAGCTTCTGAAGCTCCATAGAGATCCCATTGTTCGCAAGCCGTGAATCTGTTCGGTTGAAGTGTATCACCTTGTACTTATCAAACAGAGGCAATATCTGCATACATGGTGTATGTATTTAAAATATATCCAACTAAATTAATATAATTCGACAAAGTTAGTTACCTAAGGTGGTCAAAAAGCATATTTATTTAATTATAAACCTGTTGCAAGTAGTATTGCTCGTTTGACCAGCTAACAGGAGACATTTCAAATGGTTGATATCCATATCTCAAGCCAAACCTCTTAGGTAACCTCTTAATAATTCGGACTTCATCTCTTAATGAATCGATGAAATGTCTCAAATCAAATATATCCTCAAAATTGCTGCAAAATAAAAAAAGAAAATTCCTAAATGCATAATTGAAAAGGATATGAAACAACTAATATAATACTCCATTGCATGATAAATACCTAGGATCGGCCCAGAATGAAGTCTTGTCAAGTTCAGGAACGACCAATGTGAGATTTAAAAGCCGAGCAATTGTCACCATGTCACAAATCTGAAATTTAGGCTGCTTAGTTAGCTAAATTTAAATAAAATAATTAGATAATGAGGAACATAAATAGTATTAAATTTCCAACCGCAGAACGCATTTGATTCAAGCCACCATTGCAAGATACTTTGAGAAATCCATTACTTGTGTAATTCCCTGCAAAAGTTTTTCAAGTTGACAGTCAAATGCAAATACCAACCAAGAATATGCTTAATACCATCTACTTTGCACGTTGTAAAGTGGGGTATTTTCTTTTCTTTTTATGAAAGAAATATTAACTTTATTTTCCCCTTTCCTCACCAAAAATCCAAGATCCAAATAGAGTACCGTCTCAAGTTCAGTTCAATAGGTTCATATTGTCATGAAGACACTAAAGAAGTCCCATTTCTGAACATCTAAAGCTTAGTCAAAACAGACAAGAGCTGGATATTAGAAAAGAACAAGAATTTTGTAATTGTGCAACAAAATACTAGGACATAAAAAATACCCAATTCTCTGCATTCTAATAAGCATAAAATCCTACTAAAACTATTAACAATGTTGCATAATTTGTCCTATATAGGAGCAACAATTACTCCATAGCAATCTATAAACTATATTCTCAAACAATTACAAAGCCTACAACAAAGGCATTTGGTAATATAGCATCAAATAACAACAATGCATCTAAGAGTTTCCTCACCTATTGCAATAATAATTTTTCTAAATGATAATACTACTATGGCAAAGCAAATTAGATTCAAATAAATAGCATAGAAAGTAATTATCAATCAATTACAGCTACTCACTAGCCGGAACAAGAGGCGGAAAATGCATTGAGCCCTCATTATGAACAGACATTTTGGTAAATCCCACAAGTTGAACCAAACAAGTCCATATGAGAATACTAGAACAAATTCTAATAAACCACACTTGCAACCTCGGTCTCTGTATCACTTGCCCCTGTTGCCATGGCACCAGCTTTTCTACACTTCTCTCTGATCTAACCACCTCCATTCAACACTCATTCATTCCCACAGCCAATACTTCATCTTGGAATCATATCAGTTACTATATAACCTAAATTTGACGCAAAAGAATTGGATTTTTCTCTCAAAAAAGGTGTACCTTTGTGTATTTGTGAGATTCGAAATGTGGGTTGTGTTAAAGATTCAATCTTTATGGTACATTGAGGGTTTGAAGGCAACCAAATTGGGAAAATTTTGGAAAAATTAATTAAACATTCAAAAGAAATGGAAAAAGTATTTAGTTTATGGGACAAGATTGAAGAATTGGGATCCCCTAGGAAAGAGAGAAAAAATGGTAATCGGGGAATCTAGAGAGGAGCGGTGAATTCACGAGAGAGACTTTTTAGAAATTAAATGAGGAGTAATTTTCACGGAATTAATAGTTAATTTTAGCAAAATGGTTGCGGATATTTCTCTCTTATTTTCAGCAAAACAGAAATTTAAATACTACTAATATACTGTAATGTTCTTCTTTTTGCCCCTTTCCTTTATTGCAGTTAATTTCAATTTCTTGTTTGGGGATGTGAAAATTGTGTGTCAGAGTATTAAATATTTATTTAATAGTATATGTGTGAAAGAGATCAGATAGCATGGGATGTGGAATTAGAATAAAGTTCATTTTTTTAGTACTTAAAATACCTAACGAAACCTAACGATTTTTTTTACAGTATGAATCTCATATTTTTAATTTACTAAAATACCTAACGAAACCATTTTTATTAAACAGATCGTGATTAATTTGGATGTAGTTTGGCTTGATTTCAATTTCTCAAATTTAGGTTTTTTCTAATATACATAAAAATATTCAGTTTTGATGTTATGATTATGTTGGAAAATTTAATGATGAAAAATGTATGGATATGTGTCATGTCATGTGTATTGTAGATTAGTAGAATGAAGTATACTATTTATTTATACTGTGTAAAGTAGTTGGGTAAATCATTTTAGGTATTTGGGTGGAACAAGCACAATTTAATTGTGATTCATTTGTTTTGATGGGTCACATTTAAATAATATTTTATATTTAATTGGGCATTCAAAATTTGTGGTTTTCCTTCACTTTAAATATTATTAGTAGTAATTGTGTTTTTTTATCTGTTAAATTGTGCGTTTACAGTTTGGACTGGAGAGCGTATAGTATATAAGTCATCCACAGTGTTGTGTTTCATGTAGGATTCAAATTTGGGTTTTACCTCCGAGAATCGCAAATAGCTATGACTTGCCCAACCACCTTAAGTAATAGTTACCTACCAAGAAATTGTATATTAGTATTATATCAAGATCAATGTGCAATTATTTTTGAGCCAATATTATGTATGTTAGGTAACAATTTGGA
The DNA here is from genome assembly GCA_034814905.1 of Penstemon davidsonii. Lineage (NCBI taxonomy): Eukaryota > Viridiplantae > Streptophyta > Magnoliopsida > Lamiales > Plantaginaceae > Penstemon > Penstemon davidsonii. Next base: position 27,700,588 of record JAYDYQ010002533.1, on the reverse strand, counting down.
AATGGGGCATGATATCTTTGTATAGCAATATATAATTATGTATGTATGAATATTTATCTAGTTTAATACTAATTTTTGTACTTTATTAATCTTATATTTTGATAGCGATTGAATATATTAATGATACGGTAACTGGTGTAATGATGTAATATTGTTTCTAAAAAAAAGAAAATCTCGAAACTCACCTTAAGCTTTATTCAACAAGTAAAGAATAAAAACCTATGTTAAAATGCGAAATGATATAAGTCTGACTTATGATTGATCCGAGTAAAATTCATATATCTCGATTTATATGATAATGAAATCAAACTCAACCAAAATCTATAATTCAATAAAAAATTCAAACTTATATACAGTATGGTGAGGTTCGACTCGTTTGAACTTGTTGAATGCCTATATATATACAAGAATTATCTTGAAGAACAAATCCTAATTAAATTAGTTAAACCTTTGGTTCATCATGTATTTCTTGTTTATTATCAACCTCCTTTTTTTTTTCTTTTTTTTGTTTTTTTTTTTTGTTTTGAGAAACTATAAAGGACATATCAATTTAATGAGTCAAAACCATCTTAACAGGCCAAATCACAAATTCATGATTAAAGCTTGATAAGTGGATTCACATATTTGAGCTTGGCCTAAGGAAGTGGGTCTTTTTCTTTTAGGCATAATAGGCCCAGAAGGCCGAGGCAGCTATGGACCACTTGTTTTGCACGAGCTGGGCCAGAAATAGGAAGATGGGCTTGATTTGGGCTAGGGGGCCAAGGTAGGATTCTGGAATATCTAGTGGGCCAAGAGCAGGTCATCTATCAAAGGGGAATTTTAATGTTAGCAAGTCCAATGATGACGTGGATTAAATGTATTATGCGGGTTTGTAATAGGGCTGGGCGCATATTTCGGGGTATTAAATTTGTACACCCGAAACTCGACCCGTTTAGGTGTTCGGGTACCCAAATTTTTTGGGTATTTCGGGTCCTAAGTTTTTAGTACCCAAAATTTAACATGATTTTTTTTAAATGTATATAAATGTACAAGAAATCTTATTTCTTAACATATATGTATGTAAAATTGTAAAATAAATGAATTCAAACATTAAGTTGTATGCCATAACTTCAAAACAAACACAACACAAACGTCTCAATTAGTCTTCAACAATATTGCAATATAAATTCGGCCTTTTTTTTCCAATACACGAACGAGTCCAAAATACCAGTTTCGGATGTAAATGTAATACCCAAAATCCAACCCGAATCCGAAATGTAAAAAAAAAACCGTTTTAGTCCCAAACGGGAAATATCGGATTGGGTCGGGATGGGTCCCAAATTACTTGACCCAAACGACCAACCCTAATTTGTAACACTTATCCCGTAATGCATAAAACATTAAAACGTAATGGTCATCCCATAGTTCAGATAAAATACAAAAGAGCCCCTACAATATTCGATTCTATCGCATTTTTACCCCCTTATGCCACATGTTTTATCATGGTACCTATATTATCCTCATTCTTGAGGAAACCGCAACCTCTAAAGTTATGTTAATGTAAAAAATAATTTCTACTTCAGTAATTGATAACGAAAAAACTTGTCTCAAATTTTAACCAGCAACTAATAACTTTTTGAGCTTTTTCCTTCAGATCTATATGATTGCTTATAAAAATTCAGTCTTTCGGTAGCATATAATTAGTCAAAAATGCAATTTTTAATTAGCATAAAAAATTTTATTCAAATTATTTCTTAAAAGACTTACTTTCATGAATCAATTTGTATTTGATCAATTTTATGATTCAACTGTTTATTTAACACGTGTAAATACTCACAATAACTTACATATATTGTAATAAAAATGTTTATTAGAGTTTGATTGGTAATCAATTTTATGGTTAAATTGTTTATTAAATCACATGTGGAAAATTCTTACATAGACCAAGTCTATGAACTTAATGGTAGACCTTGTGATTGTAAATGCACCACATAATACATTTTGATGATGTCATGCTCTCACAATGTATGATGTGGTGCATTTACAACCACAAGGTCTATGAAAAGGTCATAGACCAGGTCTATGCAAGAATTATCCATCACATGTCATGAAGGTGATTTGATCTCATTAAAAATTGTCTCATAATCAATTTTCTGGTTTAAATTGATATAATAAATACTATTATGCTATAGGAATCACAAATAAAAAGCATTTTTGCAAGCAAGTTAAAAAGTCATCAATTGATTAAAAAAGATTGACATAAGCATTTTTTGTCAGCTGGAAGTAGAAATCTTGTTTACATAACAACGTTAGAGACCGTAGTTTTCCTCCCTAATAAAGGTATTATGGGTACAATAATAAAACATATGACTTAAGAGGATAAAGATAAGATTTAATTGAATGTATAATACTACTTACTAGGGAATGTTTTAAATTTAATAAAACATATGACTTATGAGGATAAAGATAAGATTTAATTGAATGTATATTACTACTTACTATGGAATGTTTTAAATTTAATTCGATTACGTTTTATAATGTATTTAGGGCTGTCAATGGGTTGGATAAGGCTTGTCCAGATCCGGCTCCATTAATATCGGATCGAATCTTGTCGGATTCGGATCTTGCTCGGGTTGTGCTCGGATCTAGATTTTTTAATCCAACAGATTTTGGTCGAATTTGGCCGGATATCGGATCTTTTTTTGATCCAATAAATTTTCATTTAAAAAGTTAAATTAATATTTTTTCCTAAAACAAGTTTATTAACTTTTCAATTTTATTTAATTTTAGCTCACATGTTCAAAGTTTCTTTACTATATTCATAATAGAATTAAAATATTGGTTTAAATAAATTTATAAACTAATTATAAATTACTATTTTCTTAATTTGACGGTGAAATATTATTAATGATACTTACTTTTATAAAACATTATGTATATATATCTTTCTTTTTATTTATTGGCAGATACGGATCTCTAACGAATTGAATTGGCCTAAATCCATATTCGCTTCATGAGTTTCGAATTACGGATCTTTATAATCGGATCAGATCCATCGAATCTTTAATTAAATAATTATCCTAATAAATTGAACCGGATTCGGACTGATCCGGATGGAAATCCACCCATTGACAGCCCTAAATGTATTTAGCCCTAATATTAATGTATACCAAAATCAATTTTATTTATTATATACCAATACTTACCAAAATTATACGTTATGAAATATCAAAAGAAGTTCTCTCAAAAAAAAGAAATATCAAAAGAAGAATCAGTATAATGACGTGGAGCAATTTCATTGGATGAAACACCTATCATTACATCAATTTTATGACAATATGAACAAAGAAGTGATTTCATCAATTAGTGCTTTGACTCTGCCTCTTTTGCCTTAATCTTGATAAAAGAGGACCTTCGCAAAAATTGCAGTTGTAATTTAAATTATCTCAAAAAGAAAACCCATCTCTAATTCAAATCCCTAAACCCATAAACCCACCTTTTGAATTATTTGATTGTTGTATCCTTAAACATGAATACCCAAATCCAAAGACACAGTCTTTTCCTTGCATTAGTATCGATTTTTTTGTTATGGACGCGGGTTGAGTCGATCCGATTCGATCTTGAGTCGGGTCACACCAAGTGCATATCGGAGGATATCAAGAGCAATTCAATGACTGTCGGAAAGTACCAAATTGTTAACCCTAATGAGGGACATCCATTACCTGATACTCACAAAATTACTGTTCGGGTAAAAAATTGATCTTTTCTTTTGGTGGGATTAGAATTTAATTTTTTTTTTTGTTTTGTTTTTATTCTCTATCGAGTCAAATCAATTGGTAGGACGGTTAAAAATCTGTTCTTTTGTTTGAGATCAATTTTCTGAGTGGTTTTGACATAATTATAAGTGATCTTAGACAATTATGATGTTTTTTAAGATTATTCTTATTGCTGTTGACATTGTTGTTTGTTATGGTATCTGGGATTACTTCGTTTTGGAATATTTTCTTTTGTGTTGGTAGGAAAAAATTATTTACCTTGTGTATCCATTTTGTCAAATTTGTATCTCTAATGTTGTGTAGTATGTAGATGGATTTTGTTGAATGATCAAGGTTATTTGGAGGGATTTTTGGATTAATTAAATGTTAAAGCTTTAATTTTTCATTCATAAGTTGATGTTAGTAAAAACCCGATTTTGATATAATAGAAACACCCCCTTGCAAAATTCTGCTCAGCTTATCATTCACTCTTGTAGTTTATCCCAAATTACTTTGTCATGATCTTTGTATTATTGAGAAACTAAAATCCTTTTTTGTTTATTTTTCATCATAAATAGGTGACATCGGCATATGGGAATAACTATCACTATGCAGACAACGTAAACGAGGGGCATTTTGCATATCAAGCACCCGAGGCAGGTGACTATATGGCGTGTTTTTTTGCTGCTGATCTTAAACCCTCTACTACTATTACCATCGACTTTGATTGGAAGTCCGGTGTGGCTGCAAAGGATTGGACAAATGTTGCCAAGAAAGGTTCGGTTGAAGTAAGTGATTATCCTTTTTTTTTTTAATCTGTGTTGTGTATATGCTTTAAATGTGATTATGCATCTCTGTTGGCACGTACATGAAGATGGAAGTTAGCTTGCTTATGCTTGTTTCTTGAATTTGTTGTTGCATAATTGATTTTTTTCGTGTTGGTTGTATTTACCTAGCTAAATCCTTTTCTTGTTTTCTCTTTTATTTTGTATCAGTTAATGGAATTAGAGCTTAAGAAAATGTTTGATACGGTCCAATCCATTCACGATGAAATGTTTTATCTTCGTGAAAGGTAATCTAATTTAAGTTTTCTACTTTAACAATCTTTTGGTATTTATTATTTTGTGAGTGTTTTACATAAAATTCTATTTTTTTTTTATTTGCAGGGAAGAAGAGATGCAGAAACTGAATAGATCAACCAACTCCAAAATGTTTTGGTTTAGTTTCCTATCTCTTGGTATTTGCCTATCTGTGGCAGGACTCCAGTTATGGCATTTGAAATCTTTCTTTGAAAAGAAGAAGCTCATTTGATAGAATTTCAAATATCTGTTTTTTCACAGTTTTCCTGACTGAATTATCGTAGAATATTCCATCATTTAATTAAGTGAGATTTTTTTTTTTTAATTAATGTGGGAAAATATAATGGAAATGTGATACAACTTTAGGTACTAGGTGTTAATTACGGGTGTTTTATTTAATATAGTGTTGCTTTTACGCATGCATATTGTTTATTATTCGACTTGCTAGCTCATAGCCGGTCCGACATGTTAGGAGGTCCTAGGCGAAATTTAAAATAAGGTCCCATTTTTTTACTAAAAGAAAACATGTATTATTAAAGTATTTACATGTATTTTCTCTTTAACATATTTATTATAAATAGAAAAATCACAAATCACTTTTTTTTTTTTGAAAGTTCACATTTAAAATAATTGATTCAAGTAATTATGGAGAGAACTTCAGGGTCGAAGAAGGAGAAGAAATAAATTATTCGGTTGAATCAATATTTGATTTCCTTAAATAATTGGGCATGGATTTTTTTCATCTGTGTCGGCCAAATCACGTTAACTTTTCCATGTAGATAATTGAGCAGTTGTTGATGTGTACTCTAACCTAAGGAATTTTTTTCAAAAATGATCCAGTAACTAAAACTCGCTAGCAAAAAAACCTTTAAAAATCCGGATTGACAATTACGTCCTATAACTAAGTTGATTTGGAAATTTTGTCCTATTTCGATTGGAATTGGGGCTTTTTCCTCTCTGTCCGCCAAATCATTCGTCACTTCCATGCAGAAATTTAACCCGTTGGTGACGTGCACTCTAACTTAATGATGTGGTTTCCAAGTGGGTAAGATTAGGAGATAACAAAACAAAACATGAAAAAGGAAAAAAAAAAAAAAAAAAAGTGGGTGAGTGGGCGGATAGGATAGAGCATGAAAAAAAGCCCACGTGAAAATTGTTGATTTGAAGAAGACTGGTCTTCACATGGACTAAGATTTTGTAGTTTAAGGTATATGGTGACTTGTTTTGTAAGGTTTTTTTCAATTTTTTTTTTGTGTTTTTCAAGGGTTTAATCCCTTTCAATACGCGTCTGACACATTTAATGAAAATTTCTTCATACATGGATTCGCTACTTTATAATGACTAGTACTTTTTACTAGACCAGTTACAAATTAGCACATGAATTCTATTTATGAGAAAGACATAAGTAGAGACGCATTAGATTTTTTTTTTAAGAGAATAATCCAAAAACCTCTTACTGTCAAGTCCATAGGAGTGGTTAGAGAGCTAAAGGGGGTAGTGGAATAGTAATACGAGATAACTTACTTTTTGTCGAATGAACAATGCATTAATAATCTATATATAAGTTATAACTATAACGATTTTCTTTAATTATTACGATCAGAAATGAAAAGACATCACAAATCATAAAGGAAAAAGACTGTTTTGTAAATATTGAAAAGTTTTCATAAGTAACGTGATTATACTATTATACATATTGTTCATGAAATCATTTTTATGTTTTAAGATGGTTAATTTTAATAGGTAATTAAACTCTTATAATAAAGAAGAAACCTTGCCGAATCAAATTTGATTCTAGTTTATATCCAAATCAAATACTATATTGGAGAATTTTCCGTTAAAGTAAGATTAATAATCCTAATCCACTAAAACCACTAACTATTATTGTGTTATAAACAGAAAGAATCCAAATCCACCACAAACAAAACGAGTCCTATTCCAATACAATCGCGTACAGAGAATGACTAAAAATAAATACGACCCCTGGCCTAACATTTTTCATTATTACTTATAAGATAAACAATCCACTAAAAATTTCATTAATTTCGATGGATATTGATTTGACACCCCAGTTGGCAAAGAAGGTTTACGGCGGAGATGGTGGCGCGTACTACGCGTGGTGCCCAAATGAGCTGGCGATGCTCCGTCAAGGCAACATCGGCGCTGGAAAGCTTGCTCTTGAAAAACACGGTTTTGCTCTTCCTCGTTACTCCGATTCAGCCAAAGTTGCTTACGTTCTTCAAGGTAATTTTCATTTGGGTAAAAAATCCAGATCTTTGTTTTACTATTTTTTTCTTCTTCATATTATTAACGGATTATGTTGATGGAATTACTAATATACCCTTTTCAACATTATCTGTATTTTTTGATCTAATATTCATCCTATGTATTCAGATCTTGAATTTTTCAGATTTTTGTGTAGAAGAGTAATGTGTTATTTGTTGGTAAAATCCCCTTGTATGTGTATTATTCAAGCAAAAATATCTTAAGCTACCAAACCCTGTTGATTTATATGAGATTAAGTTGATGAATATACTATTAATTTGTCTATAAAAATATTGTTGGGTGTTAAAGCTAGGTTACTGATTAAACAAAACAACTTTTGGCTGTTTGAGATAATACATGAAAAATAAGTTATATAAGGAATATATCTTATCTTTTAGCAGAAAGTTGATAGAAAAGGTATACTAGTTCCAAAACTTATCTATTAAAGCCAAGCAAGAATTTTTTTTAATTTACTTTTTGTTGTCTTTATCAGTTTGTTGGTTGCTATATGCATCATGCAGCTATCTTATCTGAAAATTAAATTATCAAATATTCAAACTTTAAAATCATTAGTTTCTATCTCTGCTGGATTAATTTAAAGCTGATTTTTACTTGGATTGCATAGATAGTGTTTTTAATTCATTTGTAACGGTTGTGTGCAGGCAATGGAGTAGCTGGTATAGTCCTCCCCGAGAAAGAAGAGAAGGTTATTGCAATCAAGAAAGGTGATGCCATTGCCCTTCCATTTGGTGTAGTAACATGGTACTACAACAAAGAGGACACTGAACTAGTTATCCTCTTCCTCGGTGACACCAAAACCGCCCATAAAACCGGTTCATTCACCGACTTCTTCTTAACCGGTTCAAACGGCATCTTCACCGGTTTCTCAACCGAATTTGTATCCCGAGCATGGGATTTGGAAGAAAGTGTCGTAAAAACCTTAGTCGGGAACCAAACCGGAAAAGGAATTGTCAAGCTTAGTCCCAATGCTAAAATGCCTCAACCAAACAAGGATCACTACAAAGGCATGGCATTGAATTGTGAAGAAGCTCCTTTAGATGTGGATATTAAAAATGGTGGCAAAGTTGTGGTTTTGAATACCAAAAACTTGCCTTTAGTCGGTGAGGTTGGACTCGGGGCCGATCTTGTTAGGCTCGAAGGCAATGCTATGTGTTCCCCCGGTTTCTCTTGTGACTCGGCTTTGCAAGTTACTTACATTGTACGAGGAAGTGGTCGTGTTCAGGTTGTTGGTCCTGATGGAAAACGTCTCCTAGAAACGACTATTAAGGCCGGGAATCTTTTCATCGTTCCTAGGTTTTGCGTCGTGTCTAAGATTTCTAATCCGGAGGGTATGGATTGGTTTTCGATCATCACAACTCCCAAGTAAGTAATATACTTAATATTTATTTTCCATATAGTATTAATATATCAGCAATCAAATGACGTAAATGCCCCTGAATAATCGACTAATCTTTTTTATATTATTTAAATGCAGTCCAATTTTCACTCATTTGGCTGGAAGGACATCAGTTTGGAAAGCATTGTCTCCACAAGTGTTACAGGCAGCTTTTAATGTTCCTCCAGATGTGGAGGAGAAGTTTAGTTCAAAGAGGAAAGCTGAGGAGATTTTCTTCCCACCACCAAAATGATCAAGTTTTGGAGGGAGCTTTTTTTACTTAGTTTAGGTTCTTGATATTAGAAAATAAGAGTATTAGGAGTGGGTAAAGGTCAAGAAGCTATTTTTTTTTCCCTTAAAATGTTTAAACTTTTTGTGGTCTTTCAGTTTTGGACAATAAGCTTCTTTACTTATTTTCACTTCAGATTTTTAGAATGAGTTGAAATATGTTCAGTCGAGCCACACTTTTTTGCAATTGATTTCTTCCAGAGATTCCAAATGTCGTTCTTCGTATCTCTCGTTCAGTCCCTTCCCATTAATATATGTATAAATATATCATGATACATGAACTTGAGAACTGATTGAGCAAAACATAATTTAATTACAGTGATTTGTCAATGTCTAGTATATTTTTCTATAATTTGGCAATGACTAATCAGTTTTCTTTAATGAAATGATGATCACATAAAACAAAATTAGGGAAAAATTTCAAGCCTAGAAGATTTTGGGGGGGGGTGGGGGGGGGGGGGGGTGGGGGGGGGGGGGGGTGGGGGGGGGGGGGGGTGGGGGGGGGGGGGGGTGGGGGGGGGGGGGGGTGGGGGGGGGGGGGGGTGGGGGGGGGGGGGGGTGGGGGGGGGGGGGGGTGGGGGGGGGGGGGGGTGGGGGGGGGGGGGGGTGGGGGGGGGGGGGGGTGGGGGGGGGGGGGGGTGGGGGGGGGGGGGGGTGGGGGGGGGGGGGGGTGGGGGGGGGGGGGGGTGGGGGGGGGGGGGGGTGGGGGGGGGGGGGGGTGGGGGGGGGGGGGGGTGGGGGGGGGGGGGGGTGGGGGGGGGGGGGGGTGGGGGGGGGGGGGGGTGGGGGGGGGGCGGGGTGGGGGGGGGGGGGGGTGGGGGGGGGGAGGGGGAGGGGGGGGGGGGGGAGAGGGGGGGGGGGGGGGGAGGAGGGGGGGATGGGGTTGGGGGGGGGGGGGGGAAGGGGGGGGGGGGGGGGGGGGGGGGGGGGGGTGGGGGGGGGAATAATAAAAAAAAAAAAATTGGGTAAAATTGGTGAACACTGGTAAAGTTGGTGGGGACGAGTGAACCTGGTAAAAATATGCTCATGAAATTGATAAATACATATGGAATCGAATAACTTTGGATGAAACTCGTGAAAAATGTGATGAGATCGGTGGCATTAGTGAAAAATGGATGAAATTGTTAAAAATTGGTGAAACCAGTGAATCAGGAAACAAAGGTTAAGTCGGTGAAAACATGTGAAATTAATTAAATATGAGAACATGTAAATCAGTGGGAAAACGAGTGAAAATTGTAAAAAGAAAAAAAAATAGTTTAACCGACAAAAACAGGGTGAGACCGGTAGAAAATGATTAAAATCGGAACAAATAAAGAAATCGACAAACAATGGGGAAAATAATGAAAGTAAGTTAATTTCGATAAAAGAATGGGTAAATCGGAGAAAAAAAATATATTAAATCAAGCAAAATGAATAAATCGGTAAAAAGATGGGACAAACCCATGAAAAAGTGGATTAAACTAATGAATTGAATAGGTGAAGAACTTCTTAGATATTACGTTACTTAGATCCTACCCTATTGGATTTAATCCATTGGGCTGCATTTCAAATAACATGGAATTTCAAATTAAAACAAATAAATAGTGCTCTTAAAATAGTGTTTTTTAAATGAAAACTACTACAATTGATTGAACTAAATAATTTTGTTATGATCTTATTTTAGAAAGAAATCTACAAGATCTTATGAACAAATCAATCACCAATTATATTTGATTACAATAATTTAAAGTCATCATTTTTATTAATTAAACTGTATATTAGTCATTAATTTGTGTTATTTTGTGACATGATAAAGTTAATTTTGCTATAATTTATAAAATTTATTTATGAAATTAACTAGACACATACAACGTACGTGCACTTTTCTAGTGCCACTAAAAGTAATGATAAAAAATTTATAAATTCTCCCTTACATCAATTTTTATAATTTTACTCTTAACGAACCATAAAAAACACTATTACTATTTCAAATAGCTCCATAAATATATATTATTATATTTTAGCATTAATATGTATTTAAGTTAAAAAAAAATTAATTTACAGATTTAGTACAACATAAGTCATAAATACTCTAATATAAAAATTTAAAATAAAATTCTCTTAAATATCATTTTGTTTGAAATAAAAAAAAAATTAAAATTGAATCGTAGCTTACCTATGAATTAACAGAAAATATGTAAGATTTATCTAATTACGTAATTTTACTTTGGCTAGAATAGCAAAATTTATATTCAATAATATCAAAACATGCATAACCTCGAGTTTTCATGGAATTCTTCCCGTGAAAAACGAGTGAAATCGGTGGAAAAAGGGTGAAGTCGGTGAAATTTTGTGAAATCAATAAAAAAAAATCCATGAAATCGTTGAAAACATGTGAAATCAAGTGAATGGTGAACACTGGTGAAGTTGGTGAAAAAAGGGTGAAACAGTAAATAAAAGTGCCTCTGAAGATCGATGAAAATTCGGGTGAAATTCGTGAGAAAAAAATGAAACCGATGAAACGATGACATCAGTGAGAAACAATTGAAATCGATGAAAAAATTAATAAAGTCAGTGAAAAAGGGTCAAGTCGAAGAAAACATGTGAAATCAATGAAAGTTCAAGTGAAATTGGTGAAAAGAACATGTGAAGTCAGTAAAAAAAAATGGGCGAAATAGGTGAAAACGGGTTGAACAGATCAAAACAAGGGAAATCGGAAAAAAAAGAGTTTAACCCAAAAAAAGGGTGAAACCGGTAGAAAAATGGTTTAAAAGAAAAATAACAAAAGTAATCGACGAAATTGTAAAATCAGTTAAAATAGGTTATAACTGATATATATATAAAAAAAAAAGAGTAAAACGACAAAAAATTATTTTTCATACCATAGCTAGAACTCGGCAGATTTGACTTTTCATACCAAACTCGCAAAAAATGTACCAATTCTCTGACAGACGTTACAAAGTGATATTTCGGTGCACTTTTGTTGATGGGATTTCTACGTGGCCATAAAAATTTAAACTGCTAATATTTTTATAATATTAAGATTAATAAAATAATCAAACTTTGGCAATTTTGCGGATTGACTCCTGCCTTTTGCCGATTTTATGAATTGAGCATTGTCTCCTTCCTTAAGCACCAGCACCGTCCTCTGGTAGTTGTTCGCCGGAAATGAGAGAGGGGTTTTGTTCGTCTCTTCACCACAAACGCATACTTATAATAAATTTTATGTTACGTTGAGTGAATCGTTCAATCTTTTTCCTCACAAATTTTAAATCGCGATTATGGCTTTGTTTCTCCACTTTTTATTTTTTAGTTTTTTGCGTCATCTTACTCCTTTGGACTTAGGCTTCAATCTCCATGTTTAATTTTCTCAACAAAACTAACGGAAGTATCACTTTTGTAACGTTTATCAAGATTTGACATGTTTTTGGCGAGTTTTGTATGAAAAGTGAAATATGCACAGTTCTATGGTATGAAAAATGAATTTTTGCCAGGGTGAAACTGTAAAAAAAGTATTAAACTGATAAAACTGAATGAAACTGGCTAAAAAAATGGATTAAACAGATAAAAAAATGAATTAAAGTGATGAATTAAATAGGTAAAATTTTAATTTACAAAAATTCTTCATGAAATTAATTAGACTTGTTCAATGTACGAGCACTTTTTCTAGTTAAATTAAAATATTTATTCTTCAAAGAATGTCACGCATAGGGATCCGTGTACGGCGGTTAAAATATATTATACCAAATAATTTTATCGAGTGCACAGCCTACATGGAAAATTCTTGCATAGACCTGGTCTATGAGCTTTTCATAGACCTTGTGATTGTAAATGCTCCACATCATATAATGTGAGAGCATGACATCATCAAAATGTATTATGTGGTGCATTTACAATCACAAGGTCTACCACTAAGCTCTTAGACCTGGTCTATGTAAGAATTTTCCAGCCTACATGGCTACATGCAAATCAAAATTTCAAAGACCCTTGTTAAGCAGTCGGTGAAATGGACAAAATGATCATGGTGATTTCGTGTAAATTTAGGTGCCGTTTGGTTCTCCTAATTAAATAAGGTGGAATTAGCTATTCCACAATAATATAATGTAATGCAATTATATAGTGTGGTGTTTAGTTATACATTTTCACTCCAATTGTAATTGAGTTATTATTTGGATTTAAGTGTTTGGTTTGCATGATAAAAACATGATTATGCTCATTTGACATTTATATCCTTTCTTTTATTCACAAGTCCGGTCCCAAATCATATCAATTTTTCATTCCTCGGGAGAGAGCTCTACTCCACCACTCCACATTTTTCTTCCAATATGTTCATATCAATTTGTGCCCTTACAATTTCATTTAAAACAATTTGTTCAATTAAAAATCGATTTTGGAATAATAATAAATTATTCCAAAAAATGCTTTTAGCACTTACGGAATGTTCTTCTTTCCCTAAATTTTTTATACTCGACACGTTTATTATGCTTACACCAAAACTTAATATAGTATAAAACTCTTGTATAAAAGAAAATCATCAACAATGTTCTTTGAAACAATTGTCAATATAAAAAAATGTGATAATTATAATTTGAATACAAAATCTGTTTCTAATTGAACAAATTGTTTTAACTGAAGCTGTAAGGGTATGTTTTTTAAATTTAATAATAAATTGTTTACAATATCAAATTAGTTAAATATATTATAAATATGTAAACATAATAAGTAAAATCTCCAAATTGGTCTACAAATGGTCTTATTCGAGTCAATTTTGAAATTGGGCAACAATATGGACTAAAATCGTTAGTAAATTTGTAGATGTGGGGTATAATTGTAAGTCAACATAAGTAATGACATCAATTTTGCAATAATCCAAATTGACTTAACAAAAGCTTACCCACTTAAAGGTGATTTTTAACGGCGGTATCAAATGTGAGTGAATTTGTTAAAATATGATACCAAATGTGTCAGCCTGAATTTTTATGCGTCTATTTTCAGATTTTATGTGAAGGGAAAATGTTAAAAACATATATATATATATATATATATATATATATATATATATATTTTACTGAAGAGGGAGGACAAATGTATAATTTCATAGTTTCCTTATTCTACCCAATTATAATAGGGAGATAAGAGCAATTTATTGGGGTTGGCCCATCAAAACCCGGGGCAAATCTGGGCTGCCCAAATTTTCTTATTTGTAGAACAAAACACCAAATAAAGTCTCACTATTTAATTTATTGGGCCTAATATGCTGAACCCGTCAATTTATTAGCACATAATTGACGGGTGATTTTTTCTTCTCGAGGCTATAAATAATAGCTTCATCATTCAGTTTGATACACCATGAAATACAACAATACTATACACAAGAACAATTAGCTTCGTTCTAGAGATATTGTGCGAAATTGAGTGAACAATTATCTTAGTGTAAGTGAGTTGTGAATTGAGAGTTAGTAATATTAGAATTCATCACATGGATTGGGTTAAGTCAACCCTCATGGGTCTAACTCAACCTCATAAACTAGTTTGTAAGGTGATGATTCCCCAAGATCTTATAGGGTGAACTTAACTATTGTTTTCAACCAATGTAGGACATTTAGTCTCAATACTCCCCTTTACGCTTGAGTGAGCAGAATGTGTGGGTGAAACAAGCCCAACCTTATGAATATGCGACATGTGGGTGAAGACCCAACACACAAATAAAAAGTCCAACCTTGTAAATTTGCGACATGTGTGTGAAGACCCAACACACGAATAATGACACTTCAGACCAGGCCTTTGTTATCTGACTGAAGTACATTGATAGATATCAAAGCCCATCATGCGTACAAGGAAGAGTCAATCATGAAAGGAGGTGGCCCACTTTAACCTGGAGCTTTGATACCATTTTAGAATTCACAATATGGGTTGCGCTAAGTCCACTAACATAACTTGGGTCTAACTCAATCTAAAAAACTAGATTGTAAGATGATGATTGTCCAAGACCTTATAAGGTAGACTTAATTATTGTTTTCAATTGATGTGGGATATTTAATCTCGTTTTCAATTGATGTGAGATATTTAATCTCAATAAGTAAACACTGTGTAATTATCTCCTTTAGTGAAATAATTGAAGCATCCCATGGATGTAGAGTATTATGAAGTCCGTGGATGTGGTCACGTGGATTCTTATCGGCAAAACCTCGATGACAACGCAAACATTTCTACGCATATTGTCACGTAATAAAATGAATTTTATTTAAGAAAGTCTAAACAAGTGAATTAAATTTAATGAAACTGTGAGGTTAACAAAATTGTTTAGGAAAGAAAGTTTTATGAATTTTTAAAATGAAGATTCTATTAAATTTGAAAAAGATATGATATTCGATCGGATTTAGACAAAGTCCCATGAACTCGAAGAAGTTATATCTAATCAAAATTCATCCCAAATCTAATTTAACATAAATAAAGTTAATTCTTAATCGATCCGGATCCGATTCAAATCCAAATTGAACTCATTGACAGCCCAAATGTAATAATGAGGTTTCAGTTTTATTTAAGTCATGCATTAAGGGCATCTCCAATGGAGACCCTATACGGGTCATCAAACCCATCAACTTCCAATTTGGGGACTGAAATCAGAAAAGGTGAGCTCCAATGGAGGCCCTATTTCAGCCATCAAATTGATGTCAACAACCTCTTGCCATCAAAGATAGGGCCAATTCTTCTTGACCCCAAATTTTGGTAGGAAACTTTTCACACTCCAACGGCTAAAGAGACTCAACAACGGTGATCATATACCTTGATATTTGAATTCAAAGCGACACGTGGCATCGGAAAATCTTATCATGATATAATATAAAAAATTAGCAAGATATAATGTTTGTAATATACATTTTAGTCTCGTTTTTATATTTGATTGCATTTCTAAAAGGGTTTAATTTTGTTTTAGTATCAATTTGACTTAATTTTAAGGGTTAATTACATGGACCTCCCCTGAGGTTAGGTGTAATTACCGCCCAATCCCCTCCGACTATCATAATTACAGGGACCTCCCCTGAGGTTTCAAAAGGATCACAAAACCCTAACGGGGACTAACGGACTTGGACGGAATGTGTGAATTGACCGTTATGCCCTCGAGTTTTTTAATTAAAAAAAAAAGGCTAAAAATTGCAAAAAAATATCTACACCAGAAGTGACGAATTTGCCCCTACTTCTTCAGTCACAACTTCCCGCTTCTTCAAAAATACATACACATTCACACACTTTACATTAAAACCCTTCCATCACTCAAACCATTCATCTTCCCCACCATCTTCAACCTCCATTGTTTCTCCAACTTCAAAAACTATCAAGCCCACATTTTAGCGTGTTCAAACACCGTAGTAAGGAGAAAACACAAGGCCATTCCCGTACGGTTTCTGGGCAGCAAAGCTTCCAAAGAATCAAAGGTAAAATAAAAAAAAAATCTCTTATTTTCAGTCGATTTTGGTTTTTTTGTTTAAAAATAACTTAGTTAAGTATTTCTCTTGTATATTCTCAAAAAATAAAGAATTTTCAGTCATCTAGGGTTTTTTTTCACACAAAATTTTGATCATTGCTTCATTTTTTTGATAAATTTTCTGAATATTTATGTGATAATATGATTATGTTGTGATTTCATAGTTTTGATTTTGATTGGTATTGTTGTTGTTGATAAAACGAAGCAAAATATGGTTATGTTGTTGATTTCATAGCTCCATATTGCATGTTGTTGGTACTGTATGATAATATGGTTATGTTTTTTTGATTTTCAGTATTGTTTCTATTTTCTGAATTTTTTGTTGTTGATTACTTTGTTGTTGGTAACTAATGTTGTTACTTTCTTTTCATGTTCAGAAAATGTTGTATGACATTGTAGTCCATTACAAAGATGAGATGTTCATCCTCAAGAACATTCAATCAAGGGACTATAAGTACATGGACCTGCTAAATGATGTATGTGAAGTTGCTCTGAGGAACTTATCAGGAAGAGTTAACACTCTTATTGTGATGAGTTATGGTGAAACATTCATGGGGAGGCTTTGCAAAACAAGGATATGGGGTGACAGTGATGTAAACCATATGTTTGAGAAGAACAAAGACCATTCTCAGATTGACTTGTTTATTCAGACATTTGAAAATGAAGGTGAGGGTGTAAACCAAGGAGGGGCTGAGAATGAAGAAGGTGATCAAGGTTTTAAAGATTTTGTAGCTGAAGATAATGATGGGACTGATGAGGGTGAAAGTGAAGATGATGAATCTGGTGATGGTGAAAGTGAGGGTAATGAGGGTGAAAGTGAAGGTCAGGAAACTGATAAGGGTGAGTTAGGAGACAGTGATAATGAGGGAGGGGAGGAAAATGTAAGAGTTGAAAATACTTAGCGGGGTAAAAGAAATAAAGGAAAGCAACCAATGGCTGAAGAAAATGCACTGAGTGATTATGAGTCTGATGATCATTGTGAAGCTCATCATAGTTCAGATGAGGAATTTGAAGATGACCCAATGGCTGGGTATATAGGGAGGAATGAGTTCATAGTTCCTGATAATGTTCTTGAGCCCATGGAATTTAGAGTTGGGATGGAGTTCCCAACAGTTGATCATTTTAGAGAGGCTTTGAGGGAGTTTGTGATCAGAGAGGGGTTTGAAATTTTGAGGCTAAAGAATGAAAGAACAAGAGTGAAAGCAACTTGTAATGCCTTAGACTGCCCGTGGAGAGTTCATGCATCTCCTTTGCCTGATGGAGTTACATTCATGATCAAGTCATACAATCCTGTACATACATGTGTTAGGAAAGGTGGGATTAAGGAGGCAAGTGCAAGCTGGATGGCTGAAAAGTTGGTAGATGTTCTGAGAGCAAATCCTGATATGAAGCCAAGAGGGATGAGGCATGAGTTGAAGAAGTATGGTATTAATCCAAACTACATGCAGTTATACAGGGCCAAGCTAAAAGCTATGGAGGATGTTGAAGGTGGACATAACGAGTCTTACTCTATGCTGCCTAAGTATGCTGACATGGTTAGGACAACCAATGTAGGGAGTCTTGTTGAGATTCAATATGAGGACACAGGGGATGGTGATGGAGATGAAGTAACTGAATCCATTCCACCTGCTCCTATGTTTAAAAGATTTTTTTTGGGTTTGGAACCATTGAAGATAGGGTTTTTAAGTGGATGTAGCCCATTCTTGGGCTTTGATGGGTGTCATTTAAAAGGACCACACAAGGGGATTTTACTTTCTGCTATTGGACTGGATGGGAACAATGGTCTTTTTCCTTTGGCATTTGTTGTGGTTGAAAGTGAGAACAAGGATAGCTGGGGATTTTTCTTTCACTGCTTGGAGAACATGTTGGGAGGCTTCAATGAAGAAAGGCCTTGGACTTTCATGACAGACAGGCAAAAGGTATGAACTTAGTTGTAAGATAGTATTTCTTTAAAGGTGTAATATGTTAGTCTCATTTGTTAGAAGGACTTGCTTGTAATATTTTAAAATAGATAAGGACTTATTTGTTATATAATACATGCAGTTGGGTTTAATTGTATTTTTACTGTGTGGTCTATTTCAGGGGCTGGTTGAGGCTATCATTGAGAAAGTGCCTACTGCTATCAACAGGAAATGTGCTAGACACATTTATGCAAACATGAGGACCCTCTATCCTGGCCTGGTGGTGAAAAAATGGTATTGGGCAGCTGCAAGGGCATACAATAGGGCCATGTTTGACTTTGCCATGAGGAAGTTAAGAGAGGTAAAACCCCAAGCTTATGATTGGTTAATGGCAATAGATGTTAGTATGTGGTCTAGACATGCTTTTGATACTAGGATAAAAAATGACCATGTCACTAACAATTTGTCTGAATCTTTTAACAATTGGATTGGGGATTTGAGAGGTGCACCTATTTTGGGTTTGATGGATGGTTTGAGATAAAAAATTATGAATAGGGTGAACAAAAGGTATTCTGATGGGATGAAGTGGATTGGTCATTTGTGTGAGGGTATTGTTAAGAAAATTAATGTGTTAAAAACTGAAGCCAATAGGTGTGTTTTGTTAATTGGTGGTGAAAATGAGTTTGAAGTCAAAGATAACAACATTCACTTCATAGTGAACTTGGGTACTAGGACATGCAACTGTAGATATTGGGAGGTGAGTGGCATTCCTTGCAAGCATGCTTTGGTAGCTATACAACATAAAAGAGAGAATGTGGAAAGCTACACAGACAGAAGCTACTACAAGGGATTTTATATGATGGCCTACCATAACAAGATCAGGGGCATTCCTGATCCAATGTTCTGGCCTCCAATGGAGCATATGCAACCTCAGGAAGTTATGCCCCCACCTCTGAAAAGGCAGCCAGGAAGACCAAAAAAACATAGGAGAAGCATCAAGAGTAATCCCATCAAAGAGGTCAGCAACCTTGAAGTGTGGTAGGTGTGGGCAATTAGGGCATAACAGAAGGACCTGTGAGGGTGGGAAAGCAAAAAATAAGAGAACTAAGAGAGCAACCAACAGAGAAGAGCCACAGGTCATTATATTCAAACTTATGTTTGCCTAAATTTACTAAGATTAATGTTTTTGATTAACTCATTCATTGTATTTGCAGGTGGCTCAAGATGGAGGTGCTGAACCATCAAATGCTACAGGAGGAGTTGGTTTTGATGCTGATATCCCACTAAGCCAAGTACTCGATCAATTAAGGAGATCAAGAAGTGAAAGTGTGGTGGTGAACAATCAAGAGGCCCCCCCAATCTCCCAATCCTCACAAGTTGCACCTGATGAATGAATTTGATGGATTTGTTTAAGAATTTATGTTATGGTTATGGTTTTTGATGAATTAGGATGTGTTTTTGGACAAAAGTTGATGGCATGGTTTATTGTGTGTTTGTTTTTTTATGGATTTATGTTTTGGTAATATTTTGGACAAAATTTGGATGGTAGTTAAATGTTTTCGATTGTAAAGGGGGATATTAGTAATGTTTTGGATACATATGTTATGTTTTCAAAAACATCTGGACGGTATGTGTAATGCACCATATTAGTTATTATGGTTGGTTATTTATCCTATGAATTATTAAAAGGGAATTTGTGTTCTTATTTTAGCATTTGTGTATCAAATTTTCTTTGGTATTTTATTTTGCATAAAATATGAAAACAGTAGAATTATTGCATATTTTCTTTGGTAATTTATGCATTTTACTTGGATTTTATTTTGCAAAAAAATTGAAAAAATCAATTATTCTATTTTGAACTAATTTCCTGAATTTATACACAATAAAAATTGATTATAAGGACAAAGTTAAAATACAACATTGACACCCTTTCATAATTCTAAACATTACAATAAACCCCCTGCCCATGCAAAAAACTGAAAAGGGTAAAATTGTCCACGAAAAATGCTACAGTAAACAAGGGGGTAAAATGGGAAATTCAAAAAATATTGAGTGATGATGCCAGCAAAAACAAACGGAACCCTAACGGATGTAATCCTTTAGAAACCTCAGGGGGATCCCTGTAATTATGATAGTCGGAGGGAATTGGGCAGTAATTACACCTAACCTCAGGGGAGGTCCCTGTAATTAACCCTAATTTTAATTGTTTTTAAAATTGATGTTTCATTTTGATGGTTGTGCATTGAAATATAAAATATTTGCACGGACCCCATAACATTGTAGCAGTCCTCAAATGACTATTTGATTATCCACTTTGATGGCTTAGGATTGAAGATGCCCTAAAGGTAACAAATTAAAAGGGTCCACACACTCGACGTGGCTGAACAACAACCACTTGAAATACATGCAAAATCAGTCATCTCATTTTGTACACAACCAAAAAAGTAGACTGTCCTCTACTCCAACTGAAAGGAGGAAAACGATACAACCAAAAGCAAAAATCTCACCCCCATTATCCTAAACAAATCTCCACCCTCCTTTCCCATCCATCCAACGGCCCTCCCCTCCTCAAATCCCCAAACCATATCCAGCAAAATTCCACATAAAACCACAACCACTACCCCTCTCTTCACTCTCACCCACAACAAAAAAATCACCCACCACCATCAATGGCGTCTTCCATTGCTCTCAAAACCTTCATCGGCCTCCGCCAATCCACCGCCGACACCAAATCCACCACTACAACCCTTACCACCTCACCCCACCGCAAACTCCGCATTAATGCCTCCAAATCCAGCCCACGTGTCACCGGCCGCAATCTCCGCGTCGCCGTTGTCGGAGGTGGGCCCGCCGGCGGTGCCGCTGCCGAAACCCTCGCCAAGGGTGGAATCGAAACATTCCTAATCGAACGTAAGCTCGATAACTGCAAACCATGCGGCGGCGCTATTCCACTCTGTATGGTCGGCGAATTCGACCTCCCACTCGACATCATCGACCGTAGGGTCACCAAAATGAAAATGATATCCCCATCAAACGTCGCCGTAGACATCGGACGCACACTCAAACCGCACGAGTACATCGGTATGGTGCGCCGCGAAGTACTCGATTCCTTCCTCCGCGACCGCGCCTCCGAAGCCGGCGCAACCGTAATCAACGGTCTCTTCCTCAAAATGGACCTCCCCAAGTCAAAAAACGACCCCTACACCCTTCATTACACCGACTACAACGCGAAAACCGGCGCCGTGAGTGAGAAGAAGGTTCTAGAAGTCGACGCGATTATTGGCGCCGACGGCGCCAACTCCCGTGTCGCCAAAGGTATTTCCGCAGGAGATTACGAATACGCAATCGCCTTCCAGGAGCGCATCAAAATCCCCGACGAGAAAATGAAGTACTACGAAGACCTAGCGGAAATGTACGTCGGCGATGACGTGTCACCGGACTTCTACGGGTGGGTTTTCCCGAAATGTGACCACGTGGCAGTAGGTACAGGGACGGTGACACACAAAGGAGACATCAAAAAACTCCAAACAGCAACAAGGCTACGCGCAAGGGATAAGATCGAAGGGGGGAAAATCATCCGTGTCGAGGCGCACCCTATTCCGGAACACCCTCGGCCACGGCGTGTACTCGATAGAGTAGCATTGGTGGGTGATGCGGCTGGATACGTTACAAAGTGTTCGGGTGAAGGGATTTATTTTGCGGCCAAGAGTGGGCGGATGTGTGCGGAGGCGATAGTCGAGGGTTCGGAGAACGGGAAGAGGATGGTGGATGAGAGTGATTTGAGAGTTTATTTGGAGAAATGGGATAAGACTTATTGGCCTACTTATAAGGTTTTGGATATATTGCAAAAGGTATTTTACAGGTCGAATCCGGCTAGAGAAGCTTTTGTTGAGATGTGTGCGGATGATTATGTGCAGAAGATGACTTTTGATAGCTATTTGTATAAACGGGTTGTACCCGGGAACCCATTGGAGGATTTGAAGTTGGCTGTGAATACGATTGGTAGTTTGGTGAGGGCTAATGCGTTGAGGAATGAAATGGAGAAGTTGAGTGTATGAGGAGGGGATTTTTGATTGAAGGATTTAAATATTTATGGTTTATTTGGATTAGGGAGTTTTATGCTGCATAATTTCTTGTAATTTAAAGTATGTATGTTAAAGTTATTATGATATAAATTTAAGAGTTAGTTTGGTTGGGACTTGGGAGCTCTAAAGCATTTTTAGATATTTATGGGATTTTGTTGGTATTTGACCTTCAAAATCAAAATTAGTTTTGATTCATTGAGATTTTTGTGGTGCTTGAACTAGCATTTCCAAGGAAAACTCATATCAGGTTTGGCCAAATCCAAAGTAACTACATGGTAAATGCAATACATTTGTTTTCGGATTGGATGTAACTCTCAGGAGAGTGACCAATCATAAAGCAATTGAAATACACTTGCATGGTGACTTGATGGGTTTGGTCAAACCAAGCCTGGATAAGAATTTTCCCATCTCCGGGCACAAATAATCAACTTATTTAGAAAGCTAATGACGAGTTTGGTCTAAGGACTAAGGGTCAGATTGGCCCCATGCCACGCTTGAGCTCCAAACCTACGACGCTTAAGAAGTCATCATCAATTCGATTATCGTCTATCATATAATTTAGATTAATACTGAAAAGATGGTGAAATACGTTTCTTCAGTGTGAGTCGATCCATCGACTGGAGGAGCTTTCATGGTTCAAATAATGGATTCTAGACACTCGAAAGGAATAAACACGTAGTACGCCTTAAAATCGTCCACCCAATATCCAACCCTACTTTTGAAAATTGAAATCATACTCACCAATCAAACTAGATAATTCACTTCCTCTTATCATTGACGTTGTTGTCGCTTCCAGACAGGCGATGCTGATTCCTCTAAAGTCGTCACGCCTGACTCTATCGTTGGAGTCTATCTCCTTTCTTCTCCATCGCTTTTGGTTAAATTTGGAAAATCATTTAAAATAATTATTACATCATCATTTGTCGTTAGTTTTTAATGTTGTAAGGGGAATTTTTTATAAGTTGTAAAGTCCGAGGGTGGTACTTGTAACTTTCATATCAACGGGGAGCTTTTGATAATTAACATAACCCAAGCCCAAACTGGGCTTGTTCTTATTTATTTAAATAAACATATTTGGGTCGGGTTTGATACCCAATATTTTTTTTTCTTGATACCCTTTTCTAGAGTTAAAAAATATTGGGTCGGATCTTCGGGTCGTATACATGTTTGGTTTGGGTTGGGTTAGGTCCAGGTCCAATCAAAATAACATGATTGGGGTTGAATCAGGTTCGGATTAACCATGATCTAATAATGACACTTTAGATAAGGTCTTGAGAGGGTCAGGGTCGGGTCCAAATCCAAACTCGACCCTTAGGGCATCTCCAATGGTAGGGGTAGGGTCAGGGCTCCGGGGCCCTAGGGCTACCCCTTCCTGGTCGTCTCCAATGGCAGGGCTTCAAGCCCAATTTTTTTTCAATTTCATTTATTCCCCACTCTCACTATAATAATAATATAATTAAATTAATAATAATATAGTAATAACATTTAAATATTAAAATTAAAGAGGGTTGATAATAATAAAATTAAAATTAATTCATAACACGAGTTACAACATTGAATATACGAACGCACAAAAACAAGAAGGACATATTAATTTAAATTGTTTGTCTAAATGTTTGATTATATTTTCAACTAATTTTTTTTTAAATATATAGCCACCAATATTGTAATTAAATGATTTAATAATTAATTACAATAAAATAAATTAAAATAAAATATTTAAAAGAAATTATTAATTTTAATATTAATTATAATTCTAATTAAATATTTAAAATTCCAATTCTAATTACAATTCTAACCTATTTATGAATTTAAATAATTTAATTAATTATTAATGATTTAATTAAAAAAATTAATTAATAATCATTTAAAAGAAATTTTATTAATTTTATTAAATAATCATTTAAAACCATTTAAAAGCGATTAAAAAAGAAATTAAAAAAAAAAAACCAATCAGGTTGGCTCCACCTGACTTAAAGAGGGACGCGACCCGCTCTTCTTCTTCATGTGGCCCCGGGTCGCAAGAAGGACTGCAATCGGCCCCGTTCCCGTCCCGCCCTGCCGACTCTTGCCACTAATTTTCGTTTCCCTGCCCACCCTCACCCCGAGCCCAACCATCTCAATTGGAGATGGCCTTATAGGCGTAGTTCCACCAACTCTCTATTCCATGTAATCATGTCTTCATCCAACAGGACACTCACAGTATCACTAACAAGGTTGGTGGTGAATTAATTCTATTTCTAATTTTTTCTGTAGTTTGAATTTGGTTGAATCAAATCTGATTTGATATTTCATAGTAATATAAAGAGGTATTGACAGCTTTAATGCGCGCATAAATTTAGGGTTGGCAATCCGATTACATGAGCCCAATTTCGATTTGCTCAAACTCAGAATTTATCGGACTTCATGTTATAGGCTCCGACTTCTACTCATCTCAAAAACTGAAACACCGTATGAAATTATGAATTAAGTTTTGAAGGCCCAAATCCTTGAAATCAAGCAAACCCAATTTACCCAAAAAAAAAAAAAAAAAAAAAGTAAACAAAACCCAACAACTTTTACCCAACAGGCCACAACTATTATTATTATTATTATTATTTTTAATCAAACCAGACACAACTATGACCAAAACTTATTCGTACTGCGTAGTGTAATGACACATACCGATCTATATTTCATCCAAAAATTCCTCCAAATTATTTACAATGTATATATGATAAAAAATAAAATTACTTAACATGTTCAGAGACTCCAACTTTTTCTCTAAACATTGTTCCACAATCTAAAAGATTCCAACCAAAGTACACATAAATATCTAGCAAAATCTTGAAAATACTCAACAAAACCAAAATTAATCCAAACTAATCTTCTGCTTCCTGGTATAAAAAATACATTGTTAATAAATTATTCTCGGAAACTAATAGATAAAAAGCATCAAGGGTGTTTTACTTGAGGAATAACAAGCCTCACTTCCTGGTCTTGGCTGGAATGACAATCCAAGCAGTCTGCCTTATAACTCTTCATCAAATACACCTTTTGCTTCATCAGTTAGATGAAACCAGGTTCCTTTAATCTATATAGTCGTCGAACTTGGTTTTGCACGCTCTTACGACTGAAAACTTTGATAATTAATCAACAAAACATTATGTGGATTGTTAACAATACCCATTCAACATGCACCCATAATCTCTACATTTTATCACCTTTTTATAGCATCACCAATAATTGTTGCAAGAACATTGTCCACCTTGAAAATGATGAAACCGATTACGATCTCTAATAACAATTTTCCGATCATAAACCGCAGACACCATTTTCGAAAAATTATGGCAATCTACGCATATACGCAACTCTTTCGCAACTCTTATTGTAGTCCCTGGAGGAGTACTAAGAATTCCAAAAGCGATAGCCAATTTCTCACTATGGTAAGAATGCACATATTGCTTACTTCTAGAATCCACATTATTAAACTCCGAAGTTATTTCAGAAACATACCCCGCAATTCTAAGTTGCTGATTAATTTCATCAAGCATTTCATAAATCTCCTTCTTCCTTGGATGCGAAATATCATCTGCGACAAACTCGTACACTTTTCCTTTCCACTCAATAGTACTAGAAGCGGGTGTTGTTTGAATTCCTTTGTCCTTCATTAGTTTCCTCACTTCTATAACCTTATCCCAATTTCCTAACGATGAATATATATTCAACAAAAGAACATAATCTCCCGCTTCTTGAGCCTTTAACTCGATCAAATTGTTAATTACTCGTTCACCAAGGGCAAAATGGAGGTGAATTCTACACGCTCCAAGTAATGTTCTCCACATTGTTGCATCTGGTTGAATTTTCATGGAATTTATGAGGTCATAAGCCTCTTCTAGCAATCCCGCACGACCTAATAAATCTACCATACACCCGTAATGGTGGATGTTTGGCCTAACTCCGAAATTATTTTTCATAGAATTGAATAACTTACGTCCCTCATTTACAAGTCCTGAGTGACTACAAGCTGATAAAACTCCGGTAAAAGTTTGGTCATCTGGGGTAATACCTTCTTTTTGCATCAATTCAAAAGCTTCAATGGCATCTCTGCCATACCCATTACTTGCTAAACCTGAAATCATAGCACTCCAAGTGACCACATCTTTATTATCCATTTGCTTAAAAACGTCGTAAGCTTTTTCTACGCATCCACAACGTGAGTACATGGCTATGAGAGAATTAAAAACATTTCTCCCAGTGTTAATACCGTGTTCTACGATATATTTGTGAACCTTTGTGCCGAATTCCAATGCGTTTAAGCTCGCGCAAACTTGAAGAACACGCAAACAAGTGACATCATCAGGTTGACACCCATTTGAATTTGTCATCATATCAAACAAGGGGAAGACATCTCGCTTCCTCCCACTACGCATATAACAAGAAATCAATACATTCCAAGCAACAATATCTCTGTGAGACATTTCATCAAACAGCTTACAAGCCTCATCGCCTTTACCCAAACATGAATAGAAATCCATCAATGAGGTAAAAAGAAAGCTGTCAGAGAGATGCCCCTCTTTCAAAATCCTAGAATGTATCTGCAGTCCATTAAGCAAACACTTTATCTTCAGGCAACAGCTTACCGCAAAAGTTGATGAAAAGGCGTTCGACGAAATGCCTAAATGAAGTAATTCTTGGTAAAACAAAAGGCCGTTACGAGCTGAGTCATGGTTCAGTGAATGAGCCCTGATCATAGTGTTGTATAAGGAAACATCAGGTTTCGGGAACTCGGCAAAGATTCTGGAGGAGTAAGATAAATCGCGCAATGGAGGGAGAGCGAAACGAGAAAGAAAGGAGAGGAATATGTTTGGGTTGTAGAAATTGGAGGTGCGGAGAAGATGGGAATGGAGCTGAAACAAATGGGATTTTTGGGTGCATGATTTTATGAGGGAAATTATCGTTCTTTCTTGATGGCTTATGCTCATCGGAGTTCAGGTGGTGGTTCTCTTCTTTGGCGGTTGATGCTTCTAAAATTTGACCTTTGGTATACAAAAATGTCAAAAAAATATTAATTTACCAATAAATAAAAAAGAAAAATTACCAATGAAAAAACTTTTATTACATTCCTAGGGCTAAATGTTTCCACTTGCAGAGGGCTATTTTTGTCTTTGGGAAGATCCAGTCCCTAGGGATGTTATGCCATCTTGTTTGTTACCTTTGAGACGGTGGCCTGGCCTCCCTTTTTTTTATTGCATGTAATTGCTTTTTTTTAATTAATCAAAACTTTATTATCAAAAAAGGTTTATTAAAAAAGAATATATATTTTCCCTATTATATGAAAGTGTAACCACTGAAAATATTAGGGGCAATAATAATACATGTGTTTTATAAAGCGTTGAGATGTGATTTGGGAAATTTATCTATATATATATTAGAATAGATTTTTGATTTTTTTTTTAATAATTAAGTTTCCATTTCACGAAAATTAAATAAACTTCCAGCTTAGCCAACAATCCCTAAATCTTTGAATTTCAGCAATCCAAATTTTATTATTTTAGAATTAAGATTTTTTTATTCATAAAATATATAGCACTAAGTATCCCACAATTGCTTCAAACATTTATTATTCTCCCATCTTAATAATAATCTCTTGAAATTTATCAAAATTATCTCCCAAACTTTCTTCTTCCTCTACAATAAGATCGTAGTCTAATGATAAAATTAAGGTCCGAGATCAAGAGGTCTGACTCCAACTCTCAATAGTCCAACTCTCAATTTCTCATTGATTTTTGTTTCCGTAGTTTTTCGATGATTTAGTAATTAATGGATGTTTGTTTTTTACTATATATACTAATTTGCTTCTAATTTGTGTAATGAGTCTGAGCTAAAGGAAAGATATATGTTTAATGCTTCTAATTTCTCGTCTTTGACCCATTTTATTTAAACTTCAGCCCAACCCAACCCATTTTATTTGAACTTCAGCCCAACCCAACCCAATAAATAGTGAAAATTTGTGGGTTGAACTTGGATGGGCCTTGGCTGGTCACGGGCCGCCTGACCTAGTTTCAACTACTTATATTGGGTTGATTGTAAATTGCTAAGAGTCCATCATTAGTGTAAGTAGGGCTGTCAATGCGGGCGGATTTCAATCCGGATCCGTATGAATCTGATTCAATTTATTAGAATAATTGTCGGATTAAAGATTCGATGGACCTGATCCGATTATAAAGATCCGTAATTCGAAACACATGAAACGAATATGGATTTAGGTCGATCCGATCCGTTAAAGATTTGTATCCGATAAAAAATAAAAAGAATGATATATATATATATATATATATATATATATATATATATATATATATATATATATATATATATATATATATATATATTAAGATTGTAACAATTTAAGAAGATAGTAATTTATAACTTGTTTATAAATTTATTTAAACCAACATTTTCATCTGAAAATATGAATATTAGTAAATGATGTTTGAACATATGAGCTAAAATTAAATAAAATTAAATAAAATTATAAAGTTAATAAATTCGTTTGAGGAGAAAATATTAATGTAATTTTTTAAATGAAAATTTTATTGGATCCGAAAAATATCCGATATTCGTCCAAATCCGACCAAGATCCATTGGATTAAAAAAATCTAGATCCGAACACAATCCGAACAAGATCCGATCCTATATAAATGAAGCCGGATTTAAACGAGTCTGATCCGACTAGAATCTGATCCCTTGACAGCCCTAAGTGTAAGGCTCTCTGCATTGAACTATGAATGTAGGGATGTTTATTTTTTATATTTTAAATTGATATTTGGTAATAAATAAAATGATTTTTTTTTTTCTAATTCAGGAACATGCGGGTCTAATTCATCAAATGTCCAAATGGAATATCACATAAATCACAAGTGCAAACTGTTGGCTATGTTTAGTCTATGGAATTTAGAGAGGAAAATGATATTCAAAATGTAAATCAACAAGAAATGAAGCTCAACGGTACATTATTGAATGCAATACAAAATATTTTCCTTAGTGTTTTTCCAAGAATCAAACATAGCCTCAATGTGATGGTTGTCTAAAGAAAGAGCATTTTGCCATTCGAAGGCATCTGCAGCTATGGTTATGAAGGTTTAATATAATATTCTTTTACTAAACTTGGCTTAGAAATTACTCAAATTTATTTAGTTGATTATAATTCCCTATATTGATTAATATATAAACGGTTTGTGTTTAAATATAATTTGGTGTGTATAGTTGCTTTGTAAGGTGAATAATGTTGATGTGATTTGAACATTTGAACCGTGTGCATAACTATTAATAATTTCTTAATGATAATTTCTTGTCTAGACCAGATCTTTTATAGACAATACACAAAATTTTGTAAATATATTTAGTGGATAGATTAATTTTGTTCATGGTCTATGAAAGACCTGATCTAGGCAAGAATTTTCCGACAAAGTGAATCGATGAACTACATTTTTAATGATGTAGTCGTGGTGAAAACACCCATTAAAATATGAATGAAGTTGGACAGTTGTGAACCACATATACATAGTCATATCAATCATTGAAAATTTTCATGTTTTTCATATCACATATTTTCCAATTATATTTACTTCTCAAATTTTAGTAGAACATCCAATTGATACATTAGATTTAGTCCTATACAATAATACAGCCAACAAATAAATATATATCTATTCATTTCTACACATTGCATTTAATTTTAGAAATTTTAGCATTCCTGCTGGGCGTGGGCCGCTAAGTTTGCAAAGCTGAATTGGCACTGTAAATTTCGTTTTGACGGCTAGTTACTCAAACAAGTTAGTCATATTGAATATTCATTTCCTTTTCTATAAAAAAAATAATTGGGTAAATTTTTTGTTTTTTCTATATGTTATAATAAACACAACAATTCACACTTCGAATAATGTGAGTAATTAAAAACATATATAATATCATTCTTATTTCAAAACATAAAAATTAATCCCAATGTCAAAGCTCATCTAATAAAGAACCAT
This sequence comes from Penstemon davidsonii, assembly GCA_034814905.1. NCBI lineage: Eukaryota > Viridiplantae > Streptophyta > Magnoliopsida > Lamiales > Plantaginaceae > Penstemon > Penstemon davidsonii. Next base: position 27,670,360 of record JAYDYQ010002533.1, on the reverse strand, counting down.
CGGGCAGTCATTGAAGTTTCTATACAGGTATTTGTGAAACAAATTTAAGATTTAACTCGATTCCTTTGTGTTAAGTTAACTCTCTCATGTACTAACATTTCATAAGCAACTTTGATTTAATCCAAATTGACCTTATCTGCCAGAAATATATAATGTAAAGCAGAAGCCCAATAACCTTTTTACGTATATCATCTAGCCATACAATAGCAAATATCACATTTAGTATTTTTCAAAGAAAAAAATTGAAGATCTGATTTCTCTGATCTAATAATGTGGATATATAAGGACCTACACATACATATAATACGACTCCACCCTTTTAACTATACATGTCCAAATCCATTTAATTCATATATATGTCCACAAATGCAATTACTTGTTTTGTGCGAGTTCTAGGAGAGTGATTTATAACAATATATGTGCAATACAGTATTGTCGCGTTAAATGAATTTGGCCTAACCAGGTTTAGTCAAGAATTTTCACAATTGGCAATAACACAAATTTTTGACTCAATCTAAATGGCATTACCCAAACATGTAATGTAAGCTAAAGGAAAAAGCACTTCTATCTATATTTCAGTTAACAATAAGAGCATTATTCATTCATGCCATTGATTAATTACAATACCAAAGATCACATTTAGTACTTTAATCTTTCTTAAAAACATTAAATAGTATATGAGAGTACTAGAAATGCATGAAGTTCGAAGAAAAGCATGCGTCGTCGGAGAACAAACACTTCAACTCCTCATCCTCATAATCAATATAATCCTCTTTGTCTATGTTGCTGGAGATATTTGATGAACATGAATTTATAATGTTAGTAGTTTTGTTGGTAGATGATGGTTTTGAAGAAGAACCATCCACCAATCCCATTAGTTTTCTCCTCTTGTAATTAGCCTTAAAACAAGCTTGTCTTAATCTCTTTGTTTTGTCTTCCAATTGCATGTCTGGAATTTCCTCCATTAATTTCTTTTCTTTTTCTAATATCTCTACCGCCTCTCTCAATTTCCCTTCTCCTTCTTCCTTCCCCAATTCCTGTCAATCATAATTAATTAATTTCAAATTTAAGTTGAAAAATTCTTACATAGACCAGACCTATGACATTAACATAGACCCATCAATTGCGATGATGTGGTAATTTATTTGTCACGAGGTCTATGCAACTATCATACATCTGGTTTGTGCAATAATTCCCCACTTAAATTTGTGTTTGTGTGAAAGAACGAGATAAAGAGAGATTAATTAATGCGTGCATGCCTGGACATTCTTGATAAGGGTTTGTAGGCTCATGAGCTTTCTATGTGGCCACCTTCGAATCCCCAATTCTCTACATCTTTTCTTCAAAAGGGTTAATCCCACATTGAGTTCTCTTGCCGCTTGTGTTATTGGCATGCAAAAATATTGTGAAATTTTTTTTCTCGAAAGCATCTTATTTGTAGTAGTATTAATAGAGTTACTACCTTTCACCAATTTCTTTCTTTCTTCCATTGTCAATGGTAACATCAATTCTTTCCCTCTACTCTTATTATTGTTATCCATTTGCAACTGAAGGCCATTAATTTCCTCCGTCGTCATCGATTCATTCGAGAGTCCAAATGTACTACCATAATCGAAGAAAAAATCCTCTGCAATAACCCCAATGTTTATTGATTAAATTTTATGTAATATAGCAAAAATAACGTAATTAATGAATTTATACATATACCTTGAAAGTTAGTGTGACATGGTTGAAGATCGAAAGCTGAATAAAAGGGTTCATTCAGAAACATCTCTTGTGCAATAGGAACAACATCAAGTATTTCACTTTCTTGCATTCCAAATTCCCAACCACTACTACTGATCCCACTACTACAAAGAAAAGGATAACCAAAAATTTTATTAATTAAAAAAAAAGGAAAAAAAATTAAGTAGTAGTAATATTAATTAATATCACCAATTTATGTTTAAATGGAGTGAGGTGATTCACGTTTGTACCTGAAATCAAGAAGGGGAAGTTGAGTTGGAAAAGAGAAAACTTGTTCAAATTCTTCTTTAGCAATTACTTCATAATTTGACCATTCCATTCCTATGTCTAAAGACTTATTCTCCATCTTCTTCCTTGAAAAAGAAATAAATTTTGAGTTAATAATTTTTATGGTTTTTTGAACTATGTATCATCAATCAAGTGATAAAGAGTGAGAGTTGCGGATAGGATAATTGGGGTGGTGGGTTATATATATATGGAAGAGAAGAAGACGAGGAGTAATTAATGCATAGTAAATTAATTAATGAATTTACTAATAAATCATGGGTGTGGATTAATGTGATTAATTATGGCGATTTAGTGCATAGAAGATCGTGCGCCGTCGTATGGGATTAAACGTCCTAGACTACTCATGCATGCATACATACCTAAATGAACCAAATTATATAACATGATGAACCTATGTAAATAATTTTATATGTGTACATATTCATTGCTATTAATTTCTTGATTATTGTGTGATTTTCTTTGTGCACGGACGTCTTAAGAGGTAAAGTAACATTCATACAATCATACTAGTTTTTGGAACTTGGCATGCACTTCGGATTAATTCATTCTTGGAATTAAATTTGGAATTTAATTTTTATGCGGAGTAACATTTAACCTTTGTTTAATTTGTATGAGGAACACATTTTTGCTAGTAAATTATCTTTATTTATTTTTTCCATTATTTTCGAGTGTTAAGCATTGGAGCATTTTTTCTTGATTGGTTAGAGAAAATTGAAAATGCTGCGAAGTGTATAATTAGTTTATATGGCATGCCTGACATGCTGTGTTCCCATCACATGATATCATTGCACAAGTAAAAATTGCATTGATTTTGTAAAGATAAAATCCAAAAGTCGGCTAATTATTACTTGATTTAGAAATTATTTTTATTTACCAATGCAGATCATTTGCGTGTGTTCAAATATTTATATAGGAGTATTCGGTCTTATATTTTGTTCCCTTTTCATTTAACGTACGTAGAGATTTTAATAAAAAAAATTATTTTTAAAAAAAAAGAAAACATTTAGTCATTGTCATCATAAAATATAAGTTAGAAATGATGGTGTCTCATTATCATTTAAGTGGAAAGAAATGAATCTAGCTAGGGGCGAAAATAAGAATCTCAAGAAATGAATCCTTATTTTAGGGTATCTAAGATAATTGAAACAAAGAAAATAGTGAAGAAAGTATTGCCCTAATCAAGATTATAATAACCATGTTCAAGTGTATGTTTCAGTTATATTAATGTTGAAAATTTTCGAAAAAATTGAAAACGTTTTGAAAATATTAGGAAAATTAATAAAAAAACACTACACTGAAAAAGTAAGAAAGTCTAAAGGCAAATAAAGAATTTTAAAATTATGTTTTACTTTTGTTTTGATTGATTAATAAATCAGATAAACTTTTCGATGTTTCCTATAGAATATCCACGATAAGAACAATACATGCAACTTACTACACTTGCTAACAATATTTGGATGATAATTCCAGTGTATATATGGTGTATGATGGACTTGTTCAGTTTCCAGTAATTACTTAATTAAATCATCACTTAACTGTTACATTCTTATATGAATATTTGATATATGTATTGAACTAAGGGTGAGTTTGGCCCAGCAGTGAGGTCACTTTTAGATCTCTATTGTGATTTTTTCCAACTATAAAAATTACTTTTCGTCAATCGTGATTTTCATGGTGTTTGGCCCCCAATATCATAATTACTTTTGGGGTATCCAGAAGCTAAAATTAACTTATTTTATAAGCTCCTAAATTTTTACTTTTGCAAAAATTATTATATAAAAACAATTATTCTATAATTAATTTTTATTATAATCAATTATTGTCAAAATCTATTTTAGTACAATTAATTCTCCTATAAATGCTTTTCGAACCTCTAGGCCAAACTCACACTAAATCTTTATAAAATATAGTAACATCTTATTAACTAATTTACTAAAAGAAATACACTAAAGTTAATTTAACAACCAAATAAATAAAGGCAAATTAAACAGTGATTTAACCTTAGAATTTATGTACCTGTATTTGATATTTTCTTACCTTAGCATCTTCTATTAATTTGAAAAAAATAGCATCTTTTATAGTTGATAATTTATTCGTGAAACAATATTCTCCAATTCAAGTTCACATAATTGATTAATATATATCTCTTGCAGTTTGTAATTAGTGTAACTGAACAATTATTTTCGGCCAATGATATGATGTCACTATCATTCAGCATTCATTTCATTATAAAAACGGAAGTTACATTTGAGCTTAATTAAAATATAATTTAATATCTCTACTGATTTGGAGTGACTGCGGGTTCCTTATGTTATTAGCAATAACAATTTGATGAGTTACATTACTAATATTAATTCCCACTACAATAAATTTCAGATAATATATAACGTACGGCATAAGTTCTAACTTTTACATAGAATTTCCACTTCCACATTTTTACGTTCAATACTCATATAATAAAATGTCTTAAACAAAAACAATTATGTGCACGTATTTTGGAGTATACTGTATATATTGCCAAAAATGTATAATATAGCTAGTGATGATTGATGACAACTAGGGTTGTCAATTGGGCGGATTTTAATCGAGGGAATTGCATATTTCATATCAATTTTTTACTTATTTTCGACATTTGGTACCAAACCTTCAAAAAAAATGTAATTTTATACAAAATTTGAAGGATTTTTTTAATATTTTATTTCTCCGTCGATTTTTTGCATAACTCCTTCATTGCAAGGCAATAATTTGCGCTCTTTATATGGATCGAAAGTTCTTAACGAGAGTTTTCTAGTGGCACAAATTTCAGAATATTAATCAGAATTAAATCATATTTCATAATCTACAAGGAATCATTCCATAATAATTTCTAGATATGATATAAAACACATCATGTTATGGTAAAAAAATTGCAGCATAATTTTAAGCATACAAAAATCACCTTAAAGCTCAAATAAATGTGAAAAAAAATCCTTCAATTTTGATATTAAATGTGTCTTTTTTGAATGTTGAGTACCAAATGTAATAGGTAAATGTTTAGTATGAAAATTGAAATTCCCTCGATTTTAATTTGAATCATAGCTGATTCATTCGGAATTTTATCCAATTAGATATTCAATGAATTTGATCCGATTAAAAAAAATCCGTAAGCAAATCATGTGGAACAAATATGGATCGAGGTCAATCCATTCCTTTAAAAATTTGAATAATACATATATTTGTAATATGTTAATTATAAAGTTTCTGTTTAAATCAACTGAAAATTAACAGTAGTATTCATTATTAATTAAAATTTGAACTCCATAAAGAGATTATATTAGTATAATTTATAGCACTAGATGCCTAATGGGCCATATGGGCTTCTTTCTTAGTAGCCAATTTATTCACATAAAAAATAAATTCAATAACTCTCCTTCGCTTTCACATGGCCCTTCATGTCTCTTTCTCTCTCAATTTTTCAGCTCTGTTTTTCCTTATCTTTTCTTGTCTTCTCTTTATTATTGATTTCGCTCTTCTATATGAAGCTGTTCTTAAATCTATCCATTATGTTTTTTTAGTCAATTTTTTTCCACAATATTCGGTGAGGGTCTAATTTTGGTGTGGGAGAAGATGAAAAATTTGGTGCTCCGAAATGGAGGTCTTGACTGATCAAATATTTTGGGCGGATTATTCAATACTAATTTTGAAGATCCGAGTAGACTCGAACCTGGATCCGGGCTGAGCAGGTATAAATCAATATTGGAGCAGGGTTGACCCCGATCCAATTCGAGTCCCACTGACAGGCGGCACATGCCTAATGACCACTATATATACAATCTCACCAACCGAAATAGAGAATACAATTAACATAGAACAATTGTAACAGTACATAGATAACTAAAAAAATTATTCTAGCAACAAAATGTTAAATGGCATTATTATAATTATTATTGTTCTCCTTCACATTAGGAAAGAACATTCATCAAATTTAACTCTCAATTAACAGTTCCGGATTTGGGTGTTAGACATTGATTATTTGTTAGGGAATAAAGCACTTTGCCTCCTAAGTTTTGAGTGATTTTGCAGTTTTCTTCCTAAACAATTTTTAGCTTACACTTACCCCCTCACCTATTCAAAATGATGCAAGTTCCCCCCCTTCGATCAAATTTTGCAGAACTTTCTATCGAATTTTCAGTCTGTGTTTAATAAAGGACAAAATAGCATTCCAAGCCTCACCCGGTAAAATTTGTATTAATTAGCATTGATACTTATCATCATTGTAGTAACTCAATGTAATCTACAATTTTGAAAAACTTTCTTGCCCTGAAATATTCCCATGTAGTTACCATAGAACAAAATAAACTGCAGAACTCAGCCGCAGGCCAGCCAAAGATGGCAATTAAAAAAAAATGCAAGTTCAGCAAAAATGAATCTCTTCCATCGCAAAATTCGACCAAAACAAGGTAAAGCACATATCACTTTACCTCATTTTGAATAAATATAAATCCTCTTATAATACTTTGATTCAATAAGAACAGAGGCACATACTCATCGTTTCTTTATTTTCCACCTCTACCACGGCCACGGCCACGTCCACGACCACCACCCTTTCCATGAAATGACTTATTGAGTTGCATATTTTCAGGCAAGGGAAGTATATGGTCCACACACTTTCTGAAACTGAAATCCTCAATAGATTCATCGTCCCTTATGAGGAAAAAGCAACGACTTTTGTACTGAGGATGAAATCGCACTTGGAATGCTTTGACACCTTTGCCAATCTTTCTCTCCGCCTCTAGGTGACCCTTCTTCAGTAATTCCAGCAAAACTATGTGCTCGTACTGAAACGAAAACCAATCCAAATTTTTTAAATATTAATTTGATATGGTTCATGCCACCACAATCTAGCTCAAAATAGCCCAAACTTGATCTTAAATGAAATTCAAAATTGATTAACTGGAACAAAATAAGCTGAAGCTACAGAATAATCTTCATTCAAAAGTAAAATTAGTATATGACAAACAGTTGAGGGGCAGAAATGGCAAAAAAAACCACCTCTCATTGCAATAATCAAAGAACCTAATTTTGGTCGCCAAATAAATAAAACATTTAACTGCTAACAAGTTATACTATCAGAAAATTTCTACCGCTATAATATACACTCGTATCTACATCTCAAATGAAATAAAAATATTTAAAAACTAGCATGAGAATCTGAAAAACATTAACAAATATAGTTTACAATAAAATTAAAATAATGAATTCACCTTATTGAGATTGAGATTAGTAGGCCAGGAATGAATAATCTTGAAGAAGTAATCAAACATCTCAACAGATGACCCGAACTTCTTGGGTCCGATAACAGCCCCACCTGATTCGTCCATTTTTCCGTCATTATTATCTTCAACAGACTTTTCATCATCGAGTTTGGCTCTTTTCTCAACAAATTCTTCTGGTTCGTCTCTAGAGCGCTTTGAGCCGCCGTTCTCAGAATCAGCCAGCTTATGGTCGACTTCCATTGGTACCCCTGAAGCTAATAGTTAAAGTGTTAAACCCTAGCTTTTAAAACTAAAACCCCTTTCTCTTTTGCTGAAAAGGTTTTTATTATTATTTTTCTCCTTTACTTACTTTGAAGCTCTAGTTGGTTTATGAGCTATGAACCAAAGTTTTGGGCCAATTACTGAGTTTTGGGCTTACATGTAGTTTATAGAGATGGGCTGACACTTCAATTCTTCTTGTCATAAAATCCACGGCTAACACTCGCCTAGATTTGGATCGGATCTGACCTTGATCGACTCAATTTATGACGGGTTGGATTCAAGTCCTATCATGATTTTGTTAGGATATGGGTTTTTCGAATCTACCGGATCTTATTTGAAATAGTTCAAATGTTGGATCTTTTCTGAATCTAAGAAGTTTTCTTTCTTTAATATTGTTTTATATAACATGTTTGTTAACTTTATCTTTTCATTCTTCCTAACTCACATCTCCAAACCTTTTTCTTAATTCAATAAATTCTAATGTAAAAATGATTGAATCAATACACATTTTATTTTAAATAAACAATAGACACATTTAACCAGTTAATTCAGGTCTTGTTAACTTGATGATAAAATATTATTTATGTAATTTATAGAAATAAAATACTATGTAATATATAAAACTTATTAATTAAACTGTGTTTCGATAACAAGCTGGACCAACCGATCGAACCCGTTCAACCACTGGTCGAAGGTGTGTACAATCCGGATTGACGCTCAAAGTCGGGGGTGCCAAAAGCCAATAAGGATGGGAAATAACTGACCAAACCCTAACAAATCGGAACAAATCTCGCTTCAATTTTGGCTACAAGTTTGAAGAACCTTATTGGCAAATAGTTAAATTAATAAACAGTAGTTGCAAAATAAATGCTCGAAGTCATTGTACATATATAAACATTGGTTCTAGCTCAGATTTACTTGATTTGATCAAATTTATCCAATTAGTAAGTCAAATAAGCCTAAATATTGTACAATGAACAAAATTAAACAGAAATTGCTTTGTTCTCTTTGAGGTAGGCTTTTTCATGACCTAAGTTAATTATGGCTTTAAATTGAAAAGCTTCAACACCACCTATGTTCTCTTCCTCCTCGTTAACTTATATTATATTATTGCATCATATAATATAGTGATCATAAGTTCCAATACATTGCATCACTCAAATATAAAGGATCAATGAGGACTAAATTAATTAAATATAATGATACAACTAGACTGAACTTTAATTTAGTCAACTTTATGTGATTAAACAATTTGAAAACCTACATTATGGCAAGAAACATGAGTAGATATGTGGGCCTGATGCCATTGATAAAAAACGAATGTCTATGCATGAAATGAACATTTATTCAAATTAAAAATGTAATCTTGCTATTGTTTGCTGAGTAAGTGATTGAATAGAAACAGTTGGATTTATCGCATTCTGTCTTTTGGTTCCTCAAACTTCTAAAAATACTAACTTAAAAATTAATATTATATTTCTTGAAAAACAGCTTGGTAAAGGAGCACAACACCCTGTACATTTATTTCCCAAAGCCAAGGACTTCATAAACATATCTATAGTACTACTCCACTACTAGTAAATAAATAAACCTTAATTGTCTGATATCTTTAATTTGTCCTAATTAATAATCTTTATAGGTAATAAGAACTTAATTAAAAATTACAACTTTTGAGTTTGGAAGTGTTTTTCAAGGTAACCAACATAGTCGAGATTTTTCATTTTTTAATGATAATGTGCTGAGGTTGACACTAAAGACCAAATCAGTTAGCTAGAGTTAGAACAACATAACAGTGGCAATTTAGACCTTGATTAATTAATCTGCAATAGTATAAGTATATTATGTTTGTGTGACATTATAAATCCTATAAATGAATATGGTGGTGATATGCAAAAATATTCCTATACTTTGTCTAATTAGCAAAAACATCCCTGTATTATTTTTATCATCAAAATTCCCGTGTGCTAGGAACCTCCCAAACCGGAGTATATATTTTGCAGGTAAAATAATAATTATAACCCCATCAAAAAATACGAAAATACCTATATTCACCTAAAAAATTGACAATTAATATATAACCCCTGTTAACTTTGAAAATTGACAATAACCTCCCTATTGATGTATGGAGGAATTTCAAATGGTATTTTTTGCTAATAAAAAAGAACACAAAGTGATTTTTGCTAATAACAATAACACACATAGTTTTTGCTAATTAGAGAAAACACAGGACGGAGAATTTTTCATTTAGCTCAAAAGAAGAAGGGAGATTAGGGATAAATGCAAGACCCCATTTTTTTTTTTTTTTTTAAATTTATATGAAACTAACATGTGAAACGTTCATTTCATAATTAAATCCCTCTATACCATTAAATTTGGTACAAATCCCTTTATTTGTAGAAAATAAGCTGTCAAATTTTGCATAATGGTGGGTTTTGTGCCAATAATTAACAGTAAAGAGAGATTTTATACAATAGACAATTCATAAGATAATTTTGTACGTGTTCCTATCATATAACACAAGGGGTCAGTATCTTGCATTTATCCCAAGATATTAAGATTTAGATCTTGCAATCAAACCAGTACTATTTCATCTTCCATTATGACAAACAAGAAATATTAATTTTCTCGAAGACTCTCATATTTAATTGGTACATAATCTTATCTGTTATAACAAGAAAAATTAATTTTGTTTAAAGTGTATCAATCATTTATAACAAATCTTATCTGTTATACATGGAATACTTTTCTTCACACAAATATATGTCTAACCTTAGGTAATAACAAATCACCTAATAATCAAGATTGATGCTCAAATTAAATTCTAATTATGTCAAACAATTGTGAGAAGATCGAATTCAAGAATCAAGAGAAGAGCTATCACAAACCACCTCCCTCTCGACCTCCCTCCGGTGAAAGTTCCGGTGGCAACCACAAGCAGCACAACCGAGTGCAGCCGTCGTCCCTTCTTCACCTCCGGCCATGAACTCTCTGCATCCATCCACCGCGTATCCTCCAATATTTGCTGCATGGTTCTTTTGGCATTCTCCATACCTCACCGTACGGAAAATTTGATTGCTTGAACTTCTCAAATGCCCTTCTTTTCTGATCACTATTTGTCTTTTCTTCATTTCTTTTCAATTCCTAATTCTTTCTATTTATAAGTTTATCTGACGGGATTTTAGTATTGGTTTAATGATTATTCAAGATCAAATTTTCTTAACAGAGGGAGAGCTAGCTTGAACATGATAAAAGTCAAAAGCCAGTTCTCTACATAAATGGGGGACAGTGCTACTTAACCTAACCCTAGCAAGCGAGTATATATTTATAGGTGAATTCTCGGTCTAGCCTATCCCCGATAAATTCTTACACATACCTGGTCTATGAGAATCATCAGAACATTAATTTTGAAAGCATGACATCATCACAATTGATGATGTGGTGAATTCGTGACCACAAGGACTACGTAGTTCTTAGATAAACCATGTCTATCTAAGAATTTTCCAATCAAAATCAATCAAACCACAAAATAAGTGTGTCGTACATAATTCGCAATTAATTAGTCATTCTCCTAGAACTATTATCTTCGTAAATTAAACTCAAAGTATTGCACTTGTCATGTAAATATTTTGTGTTTGGCAAATCTCGAAATGAATGAAAGTTGCATTTTTCATACCAAATTTTACTATTTTAGACATTTGATACCAAACCTTTAAAAAAGATACATTTAATATCAAAATTGAAGGGTTTTTTTTCACATTTTTGCTTGAGCTATAATGGCGATTTTTGTTATGTTTAAAATTATGCTCCAAAATTTTTACCAAAGATCTGAAAATTATTGTGGCACGATTCCTTGTAGATTATGAGATATGATTTAATTTCGATCAATATCCCGGAACTTTGTTAATTTTCTGATGATTAATTATTACGTTTCATGAACTGGAACTTGTACCATTAGAAAACTCTCGTCAAGAGTTTTCTAGCCATATAAAGAACACAAAACTTGGCCCCCAAAAATTGACGGAGAGGAAATGTGAAAAAAGTCCTTCAATTTTTGTATTAAATATGTATTTTTTGAAGGTTTTGTACCAAATGTATAAAGTAAGTAGAAGTTTAATATGAAAAATGTAATACCCAAATATTTATATTGGCAAGTTTACATTCTTCCCATTACAAAAAGTAAAAGTTGTGGGAAGAATTGATTTGAATAATTAATTCTTACTTTAGCTAAGTTAGAGTCATTTATAATCTATAGAAAATTCTGCACAATCCAAGTGGCATTAATCTCCACTTTTTTCTTGTCCAATAAATTTGTCTTCCTAGTTAATACTACGGCCGGAAATCTCGAGAGATCTGTTCATCAACTTTTTGTTAACATTATTAATTCCGAATAGTACTATCCTTAATTGGGTACGATGATGGTTAGTGGCCACTTAATTATAATAATTGATTTGTATTATCCTTGGTACGATTATGGTTAGTGGTCAATTATAATAACTAATTATTTGTTATACAAAATAAGCAATATAAGCATGGAGAATTGAGTAATGTATTGTTTGGTTGTCGGGAAAGTGAGGGAAAGTGAAGGAAAGTCAGTTTTTTTTTCTCTCACTTGTTGTTTGGATAGCAGGAAATGAGGTTACTATTTTCCTTCAACTTTCCTGCAGGAAAATTTTGTGAAGAAAAAATTTCCCCACCAATTTGATGGGGAAATGCTGGGAAAATCTTGGGAAAATTTTAGAGTAAATTGTAAAACAACCTTGTACTTTGTCTAACTATCAAAACCTCCTATTTGTGATTTTTTTTTACCAAAATCCCCTTTGTGCCTATTTATTATTAGCAAACAAATACTCTCTCAAGTCATAATAGCAATTATATCCCCACAAAATATCGCACAACCCAAAGAAAATGTAATTTTTATCTTGAAACCAGAAAAATACAAATTGCAAAAGACAATATCAAGTAAATTTTACCTAAATCCCAACCAAAGAAAAAGTTAAAGATTTTAATCATATATATAGATAAAAAATATTACTTCTTTTTCTAAACTTTCTTGACAACCAAACATCTGCAAGAAAATAGTTTTCCTGACAACCAAACATATAGAGGAAAATGACTTTCTTTTCATTTTCTTTTCCTTTCCTTTCTTTTTCATTTTCCTACAATTTTCCTTCACTTTCCATACAACCAAACAAGCTATAAATGAATTGTTGGAATTGATCTTTGAACCGCCTTGAGAGTTGAAACGATTGGTTATTTTTATGTCCACTACAATTGCCTTTAGTTGTGGCTAAAAGTGATTGATTTATCTCTAATGGGTCCTTAATGGTGTATAAAGACGGGTACGAACATGTCCCTTCAAATCGTGTCTTCAAACTTCTTCATTGTTAAATCTGAATTGAATATGAATGTTGATTTAAAAAAAATAAAAATTACAAGGTATTTTATGGTTGCTAGGTTCCGGTTCCAACTGAAATGACTTTCTTAACCCTAGTTAAAGGGGAATTGTAGTGATGGCAAAGTGAGCTGTGACTGATCATATTTGGTGTAAACCAATTAAAATATGTTCGTTGAGTTAGATCGAATCAACAATGGATGAATCATGCACGTTAACTTACCGCCTTCAAATTGTTTTTTTAGGAGAACCATTAGATATTTTATACCATCAAGATGAGTCGGAGATTATAATGGGCAAAATTTTATTTTTGACCCTATAATTGGATGCATATCAAAATAGGCTCGTTATTGTGGTATATCGACAATATCAGTCATTTATTAAGTCGTCGTCATCAATTTCAGTCATTATTGTCGGAAATAATCATTTATGTCTTATTTGACCGACATATTTTTTTTTAAACCGAAAATCATCAATTTATGTCCTACACGATCGAAAAATTTGATTTTAGCAAAAAATATCATGTGTCCATGTGACACTTAAAAATTGGATATTTCATATTTGGACTCTAAAATTTGCAAGTCCAAGTCACATGACAGGTCTATAATTTCAATTTTAATGAAAAAAATGATTAAAGTTTCCCAAGAAATTGAAAATACCTATTTTATTTATAAAAAATATATCGGTCAAATTCAAAATCACATTTGCCGCACATTTTTCTATAAATTAAAAAATATCATCCCCTTCTATGAAATATATACTACACGGCCAATTCAAATTCCACCATGTAATGGTATTTTAAACTAGTACTCCTATTTATTTTGTGAATTGACCTATTTATTTATTTATAAATAAAAATAGGTATCTTCAATTTTGGGGTACTTTAACCGTTGTTCATCAAAAATTTAAGTTATAAACAAATCATGTGACTTGAATTTGCAAATTTTGGAGTAAGAATATGAAATTTCCAACTTTTAAGAGTCTCTCGATGCTTGATATTTTTGATGAAAATTAAATTTTGTGGCTAGATAGGACATAAATCGATGTTTTTTGGGGAAAAAATTTTAAATTTTCCTGTCAAATAATACATAAATTGATGATTTCCGGCTATAATTAAAATTTTCCGGCAATAAGGACTAAAATTGATGACAGTGACACAGTAAATGACTTATATTGTCAAGTTACCACATTTAAAGGGCCAATTTTTAAACCCGGCCACTTTAAAGGGTCAAAAAAGGGTCAAAAATAAAATTTTACCGATTACAATGTCAAGAACCGGCAAAATTTCATTTTTTTTGCCATCTAAAGTGGTTGCGTTTCAAAACTGGCAATTTATTGTGGTACCTCGACAATATTTTTCATTTATTGTGTCATCATCATCAATTTCAGTCCTTATCATCAAATTTTTTTAATTATCGCCGAAAATCATCAATTTATGTCATATTTGATAGAAAATTTAAATTTTTTGGCCGAAATCATCAATTTATTTCCAATCTAACCGAAAATTTTAATTTTAGCCAAAAATATCATTTGTTGAGTGACACTTAAAAATTGAGAATTTCATATTCTGACTCAAAAATTGCAAGTCCAAGTCACGTGATATGTCTGTAACTTCAATTTTTATTTTAGATTAGAATTGTACAATGAAATTTGTATAAATTTGATGCAAATATGATGTGAATTTGACCTATATATTTTTTTTTAATAAAAATAGGTATCTTCGATTTATTGGAGAATTTTAACCATTTTTTAATCAATAATCCATCACATGACTTGTACCTGCAAGTTTTGGAGTCAGAATATGAAATTCTTAATTTTTAAGTGCCACTCAACAAATGATATTTTTGGCCAAAATTAAAATTTTCTGTCAGATTGGACATAAGTTGGTGATTTTCGGCAAAAGATAATAATAATTTTCCAGTCAAATAAGACATAAATTGATGATTTCCAACGATAAGGTTTGAAATTGATGATGATGACACAATAAATAACATATATTGTCGAGGTACCACAGTAAATGACCAATTTTGAAACGCATCCACTTTAAAGGGCCAAAAATAAAATTTTACCATCAAGAACCACTCCAGGGAGATCAAACATCAAAGGAAAATAAGTAGAAGCAAGTTTGGCTAAACAATGTGCCGCTTTATTATACTCCCTAGCAACATGAGAGGTTTTGAAAGAGTTTAAGTCTCTAGCAATACGCTTGATATCTTCATATAACGGACCAAGAATTCCCGGTGAATCGTTTGAGTTAGAGATTCCTCGGATAACGGGGAGACAATCTCCCTCGAGAATTAGATTTTCCCAATTCGAGTGACGGCAAAATTCCATGGCTCGTGTGCCAATGCTTCAAATTGTTGAGTACAATGAAAGTTCAATTCGAAGGGTCATTTGCATGCATTATATATGTTCTAAAGGATCAATGGTAAGAGGAATTATCATTTATAAACAACTGAGGGTTATCAATTTTGTTCTGACTTCCGGGGAAATTCTCCACATTTTACTGAACCTGTTGGCCCTGATAATTTTCCAGGTCAAACTTGGTCTGTACAATAATAGCTCTATTAAATAACTCCACAAAATAATGCATTTATTTGCATATTATTTTATCATGCATTACTCACCAAATCAAGATCAATACATCGACTTGTTTTTTTCAACATGTGATTCCATCCATGACACCTAATATTAAAATTAAATAGTCAAACCTAGCATCCTTCAATCAACTTTTGTATTTTAATTTTTAACCCATCTACATATATATGTCAAAGTCAGTACTCGATTTAATTTGCATAAAGACACTCGTAACTATCAACTTAATTACTCAAATATACATTAACTCTCAAACTTAATTAATTAGTAGGAAAGCTATACAATTATAAAGTTCAAATGTTATAAATCTTTAAAGTCATCGTTGGAAATTACACGGTTTTAATACCCGTGGACAAGTTCTAATAAAAAATAAAGAAAGAAATTAATCTTAATAAGTCCTACATGAATTTCCTCGACATCTAAGATTGCAATTAAATTTGCATATAATGTTTTATATACTTCTCTAAAATTCCCGCACATAAAGATATTATGCGCTCACGAATTAGAAATTTAACGCATAACTAATAGTTGTTACATAAATCAGCTGGTCCAAGACACCTGAATTCCTTTTGGAAAAAAGAAAAAATAAAAAATAAAAAAAGGGAAGAAGAACAACAAGAAGAAGGAGGTTAGTTGTCAAATCTATTTAAAACTCCTTATAATAGTAGTTTTATTTTCTGACTAAAATAGAATATATTGTGTAGGGGAAAGGGGGAACTCCCTCTTGTCCTCTAAGTGCATTTCACCTTATATTTGTGTGAATTTTATATAACATAGTCTTCTTGAAAGTGTTATTTAACCTCCTAGTCATATGTTTCGGCAGTAGATTGATAAAATAAAATATTCTACTAAAAATTCAATCACATATACAATATACCTACATATTAAAAGTCGGAAAAATTGCAAAATATAGAGTTAAAGTACGTAATTGCAAAATATTAGGGCTGTCAATGGGGCGGATTTCAATTGGGATTCGATTCGAATTCGATCCGATTTATAATTGTCCGATTAGAGATCCGTTGGACCTGATTCGATTAAGAAGATTCATAATCCTATGGATCTATGTTGATCCGATCCGCTAAAGATCCATATTCGATTAATATTTAACATAATACTATATATAT
Source organism: Penstemon davidsonii (assembly GCA_034814905.1). Classification (NCBI taxonomy): domain Eukaryota; kingdom Viridiplantae; phylum Streptophyta; class Magnoliopsida; order Lamiales; family Plantaginaceae; genus Penstemon; species Penstemon davidsonii. The sequence goes on along the minus strand of JAYDYQ010002533.1, from coordinate 27,653,699 downwards.
TTAACTTTCATGTTTCATAAAATTATTTCTAATGTTCACTTTCTTTTTGGTAATTTATTACTGTTTGAAATTATATTGATAGCTACAAGTGAAAATGAATTGAATTTTACTTAAATAAAAAGAACAACATTACCATATTGTATTATACTTAATCAAAATTTGAAAAGAGACTACTACTACAAATTGACTATAATATTGATTGTCAATGCCACATTCATTCATTACAACTAAAATGTTACCAAACGCGTGTTCCACATTCAGTTTTTTCTAATAAAATTGAATTGATTAATGCTTAAGAAAGAAAGAAACATTGAAAAATTATAATACATATATATAGGGGTAAAATTTCATTTATGGCCCTCTAAAGTGAATGTGTTTTAAAATTTGCACTTTATTGTGGTACCTCGACAATATACGTCATTTATTGTGTCATCAACATCAATTTTAGTCCTTATCGTCGAAAATCATCAATTTATATGTCTTATTTGACCCGAAAAATAATTTTTTTGACGAAAATCACCAATCTGACCAAAAAAATTAATTTTAGCCGAAAATATAAATTGTCGAGTGACAAATAAAAATAAAAATTAAGAATTTCATATTCTAACTTCAAAATTTGCAAGTCCAAGTCATGTGATAGGTCTGATGTGAATTTGACCTATTTATTTCTTTACAAATAAAAATAGGTATATTCGATTGGGATTATTGCATTTTTTTGTGCCACAACTATAGCCCACTGGTGTTTCTACCCCGTAACTTTTCGGGCTTGGCACATTTGGAGCCACAAGTTCAACATCAGTGGCAATTTTTGGTGCCAATTGAGGCCCAATTTCAAAATTGGCCCGAAATTTCCCCATGTGCAGGCCATGTGTCAAGAAAAATGAGAGTTTTGACCATTCAACGTCTTTTCATTAAATAAAATACCAAAATTTAAAATCCTAACTTTTCCTATAAAATTCACCAAATATTCCCTTAATTAAATTGTTACACGTCTTCTTCTTCTTCCCCAAATAAAAACAACCAAGTAGCCTAGTTCTTGGTGGATGGAAATACTTTTATTTTTTTTTTTTAATGAAAAAAATATTAAATGGTCAAAATCCCCAATTTTCATGTCACATGGCCCGCTAATTTTGAAATAGTGTCTCAGTTGGCACCAAAATTGCCACTGATGTTGAACTTGTGGCACCAAATGTGTCAGCTCGAAAAGTTACGGGGGTAGAAACGCCAGTGGGCTATAGTTGTGGTACCAAAAATGCAATAATTCCATATTCGATTTATGGAGGAACTTTAACCCTTTTTTTTAATCAAAAATTGAAGTTATAGATCTATCACATGATTTGGACTTGCAAATTTGGAATCAGAATATGAAATTCTTAATTTTTAATTGTCATTCGACAAATTATATTTTTGGCTAAAATTAAATTTTCTATCAGATTGGACATAAATTGTTGATTTTCGGTAAAATAAATTAATTTTCCGGTCAAATAAGACATAAATTGATGATATCCGGCGATAATTAAATTTTCCAGCGATAAGGACTAAAATTGATGATGATGACGCAATAATAGATGTATATTGTCGAAGAACCACAATAAATGACCAAATTTTAAAACGCAGCCACTTTAGAGGGACATAAATGAAATTTTACCTACATAATGGCTATTACAATGAATTAGTTTTTTTCCCTTCATTCTTCCTTCACGCAGTCACTCAAGGTTTCTCCTCTCTCTTTCATTGACCATTTTTTCTTCTCTTTATTCTTCTCTTTATTCACCTTCTCGTTCTCTCTTATACCTAATTTGTTAGTTATATTATTGTGATGCAGGTCTTGTTATTGCATTTCAATTGAAAATCATTGGTAATTTTTTTGTGTGTCAATTTTATCCTTTAATTCTTACGTTTCTTACTTATTTTTGAAAAGAAAAAAAGAATTATATTTTGGATTCGAATATCGGATTTTTTACGAATTCGGTAGCTTTTTTGAAAATCCGATAGGATCTTGTATTAGAATTCACCACATGGATTGGGCTAAGTCCATATACATGGCTTGGGCCTAACTCAACCTCAAAGCTAGCTTACAAGGTGAGGATTGCCTAAGACCTTATAAAGTGGACTTAACTATTGTTTTCAACCAATGTGAGACATTTAGTCTCAATTACTCCCCCTTCACGTGTGGGCGGGCAGAATGTGTGGGTGAAACAAGCCCAACACGTGACATATGAAGCCCAACCTTGTGAATTTGCGACATGTGGGTGAAGACTCAACACAAGAATAATGACACTCCGGGCCTTGAATAACTGGAGGAATAATGACAACCCAGGCCTTTGTTATCTGGGTGAAGTGTGTTGGTAGATATTGAAGCCCATCATGCGTACAAGGAGGAGCCCATCACTGAAGAAGGTGGCCCATTTTAACCTGGAATCTGATACCATATTAGAATTCATCACATGGATTGGGCTAAGTCCATATACATGGCTTGGGCCTAACTCAACCTCAAAAGCTAGCTTACAAGGTGAGGATTGCCTAAGACCTTATAAAGTGGACTTAACTATTGTTTTCAACCAATGTGGGACATTTAGTCTCAATATCTTGAATTGGATCCAAATACACCTTTTGATTTTGGAATTCGGAGCCAATCAGATCTGCTCCAAACCCGACCCATTGACAGCCTTACAAAATATAGCATCTCATGTTGCTCGAGAAAGTAATATGGGACGCACACCACATGGCAAAGTTAGCTTCAAATTGTTTTCCCTTTACTAGTGAACTTCCTAGATTGGTTTCTAATAATGTACTGAAGACATTATCTTTGATGTCAATAATGAAAGTTTTGTGTGTACGAAATGTTACGGAGACAGAATACAAATTTTCATAATTTGTTGGATACGATACTGTAGGGGGACACCGGTGTGTACATACAAAATTTCAGTTCTAGTCTTTTATGTATATGGCATGTAGCAATAATAGTCATATAACCTTTAGTACTCAACATGAATAGTTCTATAACTTAAAACACTTGTCAATAACAATCCTAAAGGGCTGACCTTGGTCCTCGGCAACATATGTAGTGAAAAATGAGTGGGGACGATGAAAAACGGGTGAGATCGGCGAAAAGTGAGATCCTGAAAAATGGGTTTAAATCGATCAAAATAAATAAAATTGGTAGAAATGGATGAAATTTTTGAAAATCTGGTCAAATCGATGAAAAAACAGGTGAGCTCGATTAAAAAAAATGAAATCGATGAAATATGAGTGAATGGTGAAAACGGTGTAATCGATGAAAACGATGAAAAAATAGGTGAAGTGTCTCGAATCGATGAGGGGCATGATGGGGATGTCGGGGAGAGGTGGGGGTTAGGTTGGTGGAAGAGGATAGAGGTGGTAGAGGGAGATGGTAATTGGGTGATGGATGTCATAGTAAGTAACAATCATATTGTTGGATGAATTTGTTAACTCACAACAACAACAACTAAGTGACATATCAGTTAAGTGATTATGGTGATAGTTTGTGTTTTAGGGGTACATTAATGATTAACATAATCCCTAGATATTAAAATAATTAAGAAGAGTAATAATATATATTGCATTCTCCAGAAATACTAATTTACCTCTATTTATGTATGCGGTATTAATGATGTGACTCTTCCCCTCCTACATTTTGTCCTAAAAATAGGTTATCATATTCATCGGAAAAGACAAGTTGGAAGAATGAAGAATAGCTGAAAGATTTCCTAGAAGTTCGTCTGTGTCATCAGAACTTGATTTAAAGACGTCCAAGATAGGAGAAGGCAATCCCGGAGATACCCTTGATCATTTTCACACAGCACCAAGTGAGTTAATGATGATGGATTTTGATGATAATAAAACAACTAAATCGGAAGATATCAGAGAGCAAATCATCAGTCAAGTTATATAAACATCTAAGTAATGGGAGCTTAGTGTTTATATAATCAAGCAAACGAGTGTTGAGAAAGCAAAATATAATATTCAACAGACGAGTATTGAGAAAGCCAAGTATCATGCTCAAGGTTTGAAGAGTTGATCAGAGTGATTTGACTGATCAGCTTAATGAAGATTTCTACCAGCTAAGTTCAAGTGAAGACAATTTTGTGTGTCCTTTACTTTATGCATTTACTTTTCGCATAAAAAGGACTAGTCATTTATTAATATTTAAAGGACTGAAAGAATTATTAAGAGAGAAAAACAATTTTGTGTTAACAATATTTTGTTTGGTAAAATTAAGTTTATTCCGCTGCACAACATCTCAAAAAAAATTCTGATTTTAAAGTGTTTTAACTTTGCTGAACCAAGAACAATTGAGTGTTACACTAAGCTGTCAGCCAAGTGCTAACTGCAAAGTGAACTACTCGTCGGTTTGAAGAACAACCGATTGAACTGCATTACTTAAGTTTACTTTAAGTGATAAAATCAAAGTTTTAAAAGGTCAATTCAACCCCACCCCCCCACCCCCTAGACCTTTTTGATCATTTGGGACCCCAACACATATTACTGGAAATAAAATAGGGGCGTTGTCGTATTTTATACAAATTTCCGAGGTAGTTTGAGTAATTTTTCAAACATGGAAGGTGATTATTGTAATTGCGCTAAACCTCATAGGCAGTTTAATTAATTCGCCTACTATTTAATTACAAAACAGACCTCCCATACGTAGGCGCCGCCACATCGCCTTTGCACCCAAGATCATCGCCTATGCAATTAGGCTCCTGGGCACCTCCCAATTATCTAGGTGGTGCCCAAGGCCCAGGCGATGTCGGTCGCCCCATAGCCTAGCGTTGTACAAGCGCACCACGACACCCACGCTATGCTTATCTCCTCGATATTTGCCGCCCTAAGTGTAGCCTTGGCGTTGTTTGGTCGCCTAGGCGCTGGTCAACTACCTATAGATTTAAGCCGACATAACATTTTTAATCGATTAATTACAAAATATCTATAGATTTCAGCCAATTTCTGATCTCAAAATTTGTTAAAAAAAAATCCCAATTGATCAACGACAAAATACCAATAAATTTAAGCCCGCGAAAATCCAATTGTAATAATGTTACCAACAAAAAAACATTGTCGCATTTTTTATCAATGGAAATATGTTGTGCCCCTGTGTTGGAAAATTATTCTCCAAGCCTGACTTGGCCAAATGCATTCAACCATCAAGCAAGTGTATTGTATTTGCTTTGTGATTAGTCCCTCTTCTAAAGTTACATTCAACCTCAAAACAAATGTATTACACCTGTCATGTAGTTAATTTGGTAATTTATCCCCTGTGTTTACCTATGAAACCTTCATCTATGGAATATCTAAAAAAAAAATTGTAGCTATGCATAAATACCAACAGAGGTCGAGGCTCCATCAACAAATATTGTTGTTAAGGAAACTTGTAGATCTCCAGCAGGGTACCTTGTCAAAGTTGAGACTGAAGACATGAATGATTGGATTAGAGGAAATAATCAAAGATTCGACGTTTTGTTTCTCACCAACCGCACCCAATTATCGAATAAAACCAACTTGGCCAACTTTACCGCCTCCTAATTCATAAATATTAAATACCCAATAACCTTTTGACACCTATAAAAATTAAATATTTTTTATGCATGTTTTCTTGATGGTATCTAGCGATTCTTGACTTGGAAAGATTGAAGGTCTATATAAAGTGAGGAAGTTGATATTTGATAGTAACCCCTATTAATTTGGTCTAAAGGAGTTTTTTTTTTTTTTTTTTTTGAGGAACTGGTCTAAAGGAGATTGATCAATAGTACAAAATCATCATGCAATCATGTTTTCTTTTTTCTCATTTGGCACTGAGATTTTATCAAAGGAATTCAAAAGCTAGAAGCTTAATTGACCTCTAATCTACGAATACTATTTATCTTTCTGTTAGAAAATTAAGTTTTAAAATTAGCTCATATTTTGTTTTCTTTGTAGAGCTCGACCAATAAAATGAGAAATGGTAAGTTTCAATTCAAATTGTAAATTAAATGATTAATCTACTTGTTTATACTCAAAATATTTTTCAGGTTTGTCGAGCCAATAATGGCCCGATCAGAGGTGATTGGATCGACGGTCAGCCAGACCGACTGACAACAAGGCCTTGATAATAAACATGCCCACTAAAATCAACCTGATTAAAGGCCCAATTAAGTAATTAATTAATGGCCCAATTAATTAATGAGGATTGGTCCAAACACAACATGTTTAATTAATTAAATTAATAGAGATATTAATTTAATTATGGCCAAATCAGATATAAAAAGTTGCCATGTAACCAATTAATTTTGGAAGGAAGTAATGGATAAACTAATATTAACTAACTCCCAAAAATATCTCAACGAAGGTTAGACAAGGTGCTGGAAATACCCACCCAATAGACATGGGTCAGGGCAGTTAACAAAGTGGTGGAGATATTGCCAAAAAAGGGGGGAAGTGGAAGAAGTGAACATCCATCAGGAGAAATAACCGTCAGGAGGCCTATAAATATCAGGAGGATGGCACATTCAAAACAAATCAGTCTTCACTGAATCAGGCACAATGCCTCTCTAAGTCGGCGACGCCACACCTGAAGCCAACTGTGAGCTGCAATCTCTCATGTAAGTGCCCACGTACTGACATGATTTATTTGTCAAGTAGCCACCTGCTTGATGAATTTGTTGTCTGGTAGCCATCTGCCTGATAACTGTCTGCCGAGTGGCCACCTGCTCGACAGATGCCCTTCCCAGTAGCCACCTGCTGGTAAGGAGCCCGATTGGAAGCCACCCGCCAAGGTTGGGCGATCCATCGATGATAGCCACCTGCCATCAATGTTACTTTCACGTCAACATGATAACCATTGCATATCAGCTCATATGACGGTTTCCTGCCAATCAAGGAGTCATTCTTCACAAATTGAAAAAGCTCATTGGCACGCTGATACCATCAGAGGAGTTTAATCACTATGTTACATACTCTTTCATGCTTATAAATCAGGGAAATGTATTAGGCTAGATTTCATGTATTTAAAACCTTTCAACTCTATGTTTATTCAATACATCGAAGTATTTTGCCTTCATCTACTGATTTCATTTATGAGTATTTTGTTATCAAGTGATTTTAATATGTCTTTGTTGCTATCTTAGTAATCTGACATGTTTTAGATTGCTTGACGACCAATTCGATAACTAATTTTCTATAAATCTTTTGATATATCGAGTGAGCCACTGATTGGCTATAGAGTTTTTGGCATTTTAATAAACATTATCATATTTGAATTATTCAAGGGTAACTTCACTTACCTCACCTCTACTATCGGTCATCCTTCAATTACCTCCCCTCTACTATATCGGTCAACCTTCAATTACCTCCCCTCTACTATGAAAACCTTCATTTACCCCCTAAAATATATGGAAAATCCTTAGACTTTGTGACATAAAATAATCAATTACTAAGGAGGACCCCCTAACTTATATTGAAGTATCACAGATAGCTTCAGCCACCTGGCGTAATATTTTTGTCATCCCATTTACACCCTCAGCCTCTTCACATCAATTCATTTTCGCAGCAAAAAAAAAAAAAATAGACCATCAATTTTTTTTTTTTATAATTATGAGAGCAAAAATCGAGTTGAGATGAAATGAAGGATTCAGTCTTGTACCCGGAGTTATTTATGGATTTTTTGTGGCTATTTGAGATGACAAGTTTTTAGTTAAATTCTAATATTTGAGATTTTTTTGTTCAATCTACTTTTTTTTTGAATAAGTACATCATTTTTTTTTAGGTCTTGACTCTTCTTTGCAAAACACCTAACAGTTAATGGTTCTGTTTTGTAGCTTTCCTTTGTTGTCCCAAAAAGTTTTCTCACTTTTTTTATCCATTAAAGAATAACAAAAGAAAAAACAAATGATAAATTGTGAACCATTAAAGAAAAAAATGATGAGAGGGAGCTAATTTTTTTTGGTGCAGTGTGAAAGTAAATGACTCAAAAAAAGAGGCTTGAAGAAGTAAAAATGCACAAGAAGTAACTCTTATAAAGAAGGGTGAGGGGTAATTTGGGAAGAATTTCTAATAGTTCTTCAAGCTACAAAGATAGAAGACGACATTGTTTGTCACATCAGTATTTCTGATTAAAAAGGGAGTAAGTGAAGGTTTCCATAGTAGAGGGGAGGTAAGTGATGGCTTTCCTATAATAGAGGGGAGATATGTGAACTTAACCCTTATTTCAATAACAAATTTAGCACATAAAAGTTGAAGCTTCAAGACCAATAGGGCAAGAGGCATTTGGTTCAACTCCCACTATATTGTGAGTATTTCTCTAGTTTAACATCACTCTTGATAGTTTATTGATCTTTATACTTTCATACAATTAAATAGATTTATGATACAATGACTAATATAATGATGTTAAATAGATTTATGATACAATAACTGATATAATGATGTAATATATTTATGATACAATGACTGATATAATAATGTTAAATAGATTTATGATACAATAACTGATAATGATGTAATATGTTTCCGAAAAACAAAAAATAGCACATGCAAGGACCCATTGACATATTTAAGTTATTAAAAAAGAACGAAACAAAATTAGGTCCACAAATATTCAAATACAATTAAAAAAATAAAAAAAAAATGGCCTTTTTGATGTAATACGATGAATGGGGGGTGGGGGGGGGGGGGGGTGGGGGGGGGGGGGGGTGGGGGGGGGGGGGGGTGGGGGGGGGGGGGGGTGGGGGGGGGGGGGGGTGGGGGGGGGGGGGGGTGGGGGGGGGGGGGGGTGGGGGGGGGGGGGGGTGGGGGGGGGGGGGGGTGGGGGGGGGGGGGGGTGGGGGGGGGGGGGGGTGGGGGGGGGGGGGGGTGGGGGGGGGGGGGGGTGGGGGGGGGGGGGGGTGGGGGGGGGGGGGGGTGGGGGGGGGGGGGGGTGGGGGGGGGGGGGGGTGGGGGGGGGGGGGGGTGGGGGGGGGGGGGGGTGGGGGGGGGGGGGGGTGGGGGGGGGGGGGGGTGGGGGGGGGGGGGGGTGGGGGGGGGGGGGGGTGGGGGGGGGGGGGGGTGGGGGGGGGGGGGGGTGGGGGGGGGGGGGGGTGGGGGGGGGGGGGGGTGGGGGGGGGGGGGGGTGGGGGGGGGGGGGGGTGGGGGGGGGGGGGGGTGGGGGGGGGGGGGCATCGTTGTTTTAGGTGTTTCGGATTCCCAAATTTCTTTAGGGTTCAATATCTATTTGCCACGAAGCAATGTGCTTTGTTTCCGAGGGAGATTATGGGCAGCACCAAGTTGCCAATTCATCTCCTTGGGGATGAGAAGGACACCTTTGCCATCATTCCTCTCAATCTTGAGGAAACGGCTAATGTGGGTCCACCTTATTCGCCACAGGGACGAGAAAAACGGAGTCGATGCATCAAAAAGAACTTGCAAGGTATGATGGAGGCGATGACGAGAGCTACGAAAACGGGTTTTTTAAAAAAAAAAAATTACATATCTTATAAAGAGACATAAGATAGTTAAACTAACTTGAAAAGAACAATGACAATGAAGATAAATAAAAAAAACCAACTTGAATTTGAGCCTTGTTATCCTGGGGAACCAATTTCAACCATTTGTACTTGTATTTTATAAGTCGACGTCCTTGTCGCGGGATTAATGGTGGCCGTAGTGTTAATTTGTGAGTTGAAATGTTTGTCTCATTGTTATCTGATTCATGAAAATATCTCATTTTCTGTCTGCATTGATATTGAGTATTGATATTTGCATCTTATTGAGTAAGTAGCTCACCCCTTGCTTATTATTTTTCAGATTTTTAGACAACTCGAGGTTGGAATGTTTGATTTTGGAGGTTATCCAGTGATAGAAACCTACTACTTAATTATGTTTTGCTATTTATTTCTTCGAGTATTAGGTGCTTATGTTTTGAGACTTTTTTTGGTTAATATTTAAATTTGGTACTTTATTAACTGTTCATGGTGGAAAATCTTAGGTACTTCTAATCAGATACTTCAAACAAATAGTTTTGGCGTTGTTGAGAAATTATTTTTGCTTTCATAATGTTTTTCTGAATTTATTTAAATTTGAAGGCTTCGTGTCGTCATGATCATAGTGACGGCACATCCATCACGCCAATAAATATTATGAAGAAAAGAAATATTTTGGGGCATGACACTCTTCCTAATTACGATGTTGGAACATTTTTTTTTTCATGTTCTTCCTAATCGCGATTTCAGAATAAAAGTTAAAAGAAATTTTATTTTTTTTGTCCTAAAATCCTAATTGTGATTTTGAAACAATTTTTCTTTTTTTAAAAATAAAAGCTGCTTTTCTTAATCGCGATTTCGGGAAAAACATTTAAAAAAAAATTGTCCTAAATTCATAATTGCCATTTGAATCATTTAAAAAAAAATAAAGTCTGAACTTTTTAATCGCGTTTTTGGGACAATATTATTTTCCTGCTTTTCCTAATCATGGTTAGAAAGAGCATTTTTTTTTTCTTCCAAAATATATAGCAAATAAGATTTTAGGACAAAAAATAATTTTTTCAAAAAAAATGCAATTAGTAAGCGTAGGAAACAAACATTGTCACAAAATCGTGACTAATAAGAGCGTACATTTTCTTTTTAAAAAATTTATGTTTCCGAAATCGCAATTAGGAATTTGAGAAAAAAAAAGTTGTACCAGAAACACGATTAGAAAGATTAAGAAAAAAAAACTAGTGCGCGACATATGACCCATATTAATTTTTTTCCTTTTTTTTTTTAAATCAAGGTTAAAAAAATTCAATTAAAATACATAAGTCCGAGAGTGAAGCTCACTCTCTTAATAGGGCCAAAAATGTCCCAAAATTGCTTCTATTTTGTGACTTATGGCAAATTTATCACCGATCATAAGTTATGAGACCCGCTTTACCTTTTTCTCATGTAACTAATGTCACATTTAAGTAGGTATATATAATTACAATCCCATTGCTTTATAATTACATCAAATTGGGTACAAAAATACGGATCAAAGTTATATATTTGTTTCCACTAAACCGAACTTCTTACATGATCATCGAGACAGAAACAAAGTGGTGTGGAATGAAAATTGAAATGGGGATATTACAAATACGCAAATATATTTGTTTCCAGCCAATATATATGTAAGTTAGAACTCCATTATCTTATTTAATTAGTTAATGGCGACAGAACAATCAATAATTTCAGCTTACTAAAAGCCAAAGCCCAAAACTCATTTTCAGGGATGTCTTCATCCACATACATCAAATTAAATAAATTAATCGTGCGTTTATTCAAATGAAAAAGTGCTTTTTAGTGGAAATTAATTGACACCAATCTGATCAATCAAAGCAGACAAACTATAAACTGCTTTTAATTGCTTATTAATATTTTATTTCTTTTTCATGTATTTCATGGATCCAAAGTATATAGTACTTTATAAAATTAAAGAATATATTAACTAATTTGATGAGATATATATGTTGGGTAATTGATGGTATGATCATGAAGCGTATTACTTTAATTATTCTTTTAAACAATGTGGGTCACATGAATAGGTCCTATTGGACATCACATGATTGAGCCACTTTTTATTCAATCCCTTCTCTGGTTAATTTGTTAGCTTTGTTCACATGATCTACTTATAATAACTTTAGATGTATTATTTCTTAATGTCCGAAATTGATTTGTTATATTAATTGAAGAATTTTTTATTTTTTTTATTTTATTTCAATCAGTAGTACTTCTACGCATCGTTCAAATATTAAACTTAAAGCTAAATGCACAAATATTCCTTGTGCTATTTTTAATTGGCAAAAATCCCCCTGTGTTCATTTTTTATCAGCTAAAAGCTCTATCTGAAATTCCTTCATAAATCAATAAAGATAATATTGTTAATTTTAAGTGACCATGAGTGTTATTATCAATTTTTAAAGTTAACAGGAGATTATTATCAAATATTAGGTGAATATGGTGTTTTTAAATTTTAATGTGGGTTTTGTCATTTTTCTAAAAAATATGTACAACAGTCTGTGAATGTTTTTCTTAATAATAAAAAATACAGCAAAGGAGAGTTTTGATAATAAAAGTAGCTCATTTTTTTTCCTAATTATGGAAAGCGTAAGAGGTATTTTTGTATTTCACTAATAAAATAAAATTAACAACATTCTCATGAAGTCTGCACATCTGAGTAATGGATAAGCAAACTATAATGAGGCCCATCTATAATGGGCATCTATTTTATCGGGCCCTCTCAACGAAAAAGAATTAACAGTCTTATTTAAATTTGTCAGTCGTTTGGATGAGGGAATTATAGGGGTAAATACAAAATACTCCCCAGTGTTATGCTAAACCTGCAAGAAACTACCCTGTGAAATTTTTATTGCGCCAAACTTCCTTGTGTTTTCAAAAATCCTGCAAAAAACACCCAATTTGTAAAAAATAGGTCGTTTTGCATCGACATATTTCAAGAAATAATTTTAAAAATATATCACGTGAAGTTGTAGGGACCAACTTGAAGTATTTTAAAAATAATTTCTTGAAATACATGGATCCAAAACGACCTATTTTTTACAAATTGGATGTTTTTTGCAGGGTTTTTGAAAACACAAGGAAGTTTGGCGCAATAAAAATTTCACAGGGTAGTTTCTTGCAGGTTTAGCATAACACAGGGAAGTATCTTGCATTTTCCCCGGAATTATATCCCTAGTCTGGTAATAACATTTCAAGAAATCATTTCTTTTGAATCAGATTCTTTTTATGTCAAACAAACGAGTTCTATATCTAACACAATTGTCGATGAGACAGTACCTTGTAGGCTAAAGCTGAGGCTCTCTGACCAAGAGATCATGAATTCAACTCTAACTAATATGAGTATTTCTCTAATTTAATACTAATATTTGTAATTAGTTTATTTTTGTAGTTTCATAACAATTAAATAGATTCGAATATGTTTTTAAATATAGTAATTGATGTAATGATATTTTTACAATTCAAGGTGGTTGGACCAAGTGATAGCGGCTTGCGAACACCAGAGGCAAAACTCAAATTAGATACCTACAGGAGACACCACAATATTTTATGAAAATAACGGTTAGAACAATTTCATAAGATTTATAGAATTGTTGACCCACATATATAGACTATAGATAAGACACCATCTTTTTTAGATGAAATTAAAAGACTAATACGTATTCTGACCTTTATTTTTGTTTTTATTTTTGTTTTTGTTTTTTCTATTAAATTATGTATCTACAGCTCAACCTAATAGTACATTGAATCCTCCCCAATGTAGTGTCTCAAGTAAAATTTAAATTTGAGTTTCGTCTATGTGAATCGCAAGCCACTACCACTTGCCACAATCATCTTACGTATTATGGCTTTTATTAGATATTCACAATATTAATTATTTTCTTAAATATAAATTAAAATTAAAAAGAAAAAGGAAATCGAGTCCTCACCCCAACTACCAATCCGCCCCCACATCATCTTCTTTGTCATCTTAGTCCCGACCCAGGACACCAATGACCTGGGTTATTCAAACTCAAGCCACCAAATCTGAGATTATGGATCAAAGTTTTGATAAGTTATCATTGAAAAAATTGAATTTTTTTTGATAATCAAATAAAAATATAGAGTAATTTACAATTTTTTCAATTGCTTGAAAAGTTCCGAAAATCCCCCCAAAAAATTCTAGTACTTATATATTTACCCAAAACATATCATGAAACTGTAACTTTAATCCATGCATGAGATAAAATCAGTGACCACAAACTATGTACTCAAACTTAGGTTGTGCGATATTGCTGAACAAATCGGGTTGGGTTCAAATGAGTTTTTATTGAACGAGTTCGAACCGAGTATGGAGTAGCTTGATACTTTAACATATATTTTGACATTTTTTAGCTTATCGAGTCGAACTTGAATGGAGCTTCAGAAGCTATCAAATGAAAGATGGTGTTCAATTTTTTTGATTTATATGATTAACCGAGCTCAATCGCCTTTTTAACAAATGAGCTCGAGTCATGTATCAAATAGTTTGATTTGATTTTCAATTCTCTAATTCTAAGAGAAGGATAAGTATTTAATTAGATATATATGTAAAATTTGTAATAGATAAAAATAATGTACAAATGTATTCATCTGGTAATTCCAGACTAATATTTTCAGCGAGGAAAAAAAACTTTTGATACCAAACTTTAGTCAAGAAAATATATTTGATATCAAACTTTTTAAAAAAATATATTTCATACCATGATTCACATTTTCTTGACACATTTAGTTTTTCTGATCAATTTTCGAACGGAATTTAGCACGTGCAAGTTAAGTTAACAATGGTGGGTCTTTAAAATAAGTGCATGTTTTCCCTCCCATTGTCAACTTAACGGGCATGTGAACGTCACGTGCTGAATTCCGTTCGAAAATTGACGTCAAAACTAATTGTGTCAATAGGGTGTAAATCATAGTATGAAATGTATTTTTTCGAAAAGCTTGATACCATATGTATTTTTTGGACTAACGTTTGATATGAAAAGTGTTTTTCCCTCTATTTTCAGCACAAGAAAATTGATGCACCGGAAAAAAAAATGGAAAACAAATTAAAAGTGAAATACCTTTTAGATAAAAGAAGATAGAAGGAATAAGATAAATAAAGCAAACAGGCGTGGCCATTATTTAACTATACTCCATGTGACGCATGATCTATACTAGCAAAAAGGAGGCCAACAAAACAGCCCATTTCAATGAAAATATTAATTAATTTTATATATAAGTCCCACCACTAAACCCTAATCATTTATCCATATATATTTTCCACCGAAAGCATTGCCATTCGACATTCCCACTAAAAAAAGACAACATGCAACCGGAAAACTCGCCGGAAAATTCACCCTTTCATCGTTTCTTTGCCGGAAGTGAATTGACACACAGTTTTCCGACGATGCATAGTCTTTGTAGTTCTTCTTCGTTTAATTACCCCGTCATGGAGGAGTTGGAATTTACAGAGAAAAAGCAAATTAATGCTTCTGAGAATCACAAAGAAGCTGAGAGAAAGCGTAGAGAAAGAATTAATGCTCATCTTGATAGGCTTAGAGCCCTTCTTCTTTGCAATTCTAAAGTAAGTTAATTACTTTTTAATTTTATTTCCATATCTTAGGTTTAATTACGTACGATACTAGGGTTAGGTTTCGAGAGTCCTTTTTTCTTGGTTGTTTAGTATCTGCAATTAGGGGTATTCGAATATCATATATTGTTCAAGATTAGTTTGAATTTTTTGTGGGAGTTTGAAATTGTGTTTGAGATTAGCAAACGAACGAGGTTGGATGAATTATGGGCTTGAGTTGAGTAACGCATAGAATATATATATATTTTGCCATTTTTTAGTTTATTGAGTCGAATTCGAATCGAACTTTAAAGTACTTTAAACAAAAATAAACATGATCAAAACCTGTTTGATATGCGGAACGCAAAATGCCTAAACTTGAATATTACAAAAAAAAAATTAAGTTTAGTGTATCGAGTAATTCCATTTGTTTTTCAATCTCCTAAAACTTAGCTTTCATATCAAGCTTTCTAACAAAAATGGTTTGCTTTGTCAATTGGAAATATCCAATCTTTGATTATTTGCAATTTGGATTTACGTTAATTCCCTAAAATCGAAGATTTGATGTGGGATTGATGGGATTTTCCATTAATGCATAAAGTCCCTATATTGTTCGGTTTTCAATTTTTGAAAAATCTAACCAAGATAACTTATAGGTCTATATACACTTGACCAATGTTTAATCATATTTTTAAGATTAACATCCATTTCTTACGAGTGAGATTCATGAATACATATAGCATAAGAGTCTATTTGAAAGAATTTTGTCTCGGTTCACGAGTTTTGGTTTTAAAAATACTTATGGTATAAGGGTCTATTTGGAAGAATATAATAAGCTCAGTTTTGTGAAATCTGTGAAATCGGATCAAAATTCTTCCAAATAGGCCTAAATATATTGCGTATAACCAAACTTGTTTGCTCTGAAGTTTCATGAATACAATTGAATGCTAGCTTTTATGTTTTCGTACTTCGTTTAGATTATGATATCTTTTGGAGATTCTTTTTCACTTTTGCAAATTCAACTTTAACTTCTCTATAAATATGTAGTTAGACCATCTCCAACAGAACTCTTAAATTCAGACCTCTTATCTTAAAATTTAAGGGGTGAACAGTGTTATACATTCCCAATTTTTACTCTGCACTCCAACAACTCATTTATATTTTAAAATTCTACTTATAAACAACTACAACACTTCACTCCAACAATTCGTTTATATTTTAACAAATTACTTTTAATTATTGTTTATATATAAATAATAATGATAATTATTTAGTATTTATTTATTTGATATAATAATAAAAAATAAATTTTAAAAGAATATTATTTTCGAAAAATAAAATGAATTTAGATTAAATAAATCTGAACTAAATTTCGAGATTCGTGCAATTTTTTTATTCGAATTTACATTAAATATTTTTGCAGCAAAGTACAAAAAAATATTGTACTTTGCTACATAAATTAAATTGAGATTCCAAAACTTAAAAATTTAAATGGCTCTTAAATTATAACATGTCCCTTGGAGTACCATTTTTGTGAAAATCTTATAATTTTTCTTATAATATGACTTATAAGAGCTCCCTTGGAGATGGCCTTAAAAGCTAAAATCAAATGTTTCAATTGCAGGTTAATTTTGAAAATTTGTAGAAAAACAAGTTTTTTCGAGAATTAGGGAAAATTCTTACACAGATCGAATTTGGCCGAACCCAAAGTAACTACATGACATGCAAGTGCAATATACTTGCTTTGAGATTGGACCAATCACAAAGCAAGTGCAATACACTTGCTAAGTGGTTGGCCGGATTTGGCCAAATCAAGCTTGGATAAGAATTTTCCCGAGAATTGTTAACAAATACGTTTTTCTTTTTCCAATTTTGACCTCTTAATTATGGTCAATGCTTCAGTATGTTACCCCAAAATTAGGAAAATGATTATATCACAGCCTTAAACTTCACAGCCCATTGTACAGCCCATTTTTTATATTTTTAAAGGTAAATGTGTTACCTACTACTTGTTTAACAGGTTTTCTTCAAATAATCTTTTAATCTATTAACAACCCACTCAACTTTCAAAAATTACAAAAGAGCACATAAATTATACAATATTACTCATATAAAAAATAATTCATTACTTTCCAAATGATAATTTATCATTTATCAATATTTGTATATAAAATATCTTAAAAATTACAATAAAAATATAAACTCATAATTTAAAAGCACTTGCAATGCCTATAATTTAGAGTTTATTACATAATGTTTAATTTAGGGTTTGATTTAGAGTTTAGGGTTTAAATGTGTTACCTACTACTTGTTTAACAGGTTTTCTTCAAATAATCTATTAATCTATTAACAACCCACTCAACTTTCAAAAATTACAAAAGAGCACATAAATTATACAATATTACTCATATAAAAAATAATTCATTACTTTCCAAATGATAATTTATCATTTATCAATATTTGTATATAAAATATCTTAAAAATTACAATAAAAATATAAACTCATAATTTAAAAGCACTTGCAATGCCTATAATTTAGAGTTTATTACATAATGTTTAATTTAGGGTTTGATTTAGAGTTTAGGGTTTAGGGTTTTAGGGTTTAGGTTTAGGGTTTAGGGTTTTAGGGTTAGGGTTTAGGGTTTTATTTTAAAATAATATTTTTAAGTTTTTCTTGGCAAAAGTCGTAGATATGGTTTGAAATTGATGAATTATTTTATAAATAGGGTTTATTTTTGTTTGATCATTAATTATGGGTTTTCTTTGCAATTTTATATTATGGGCTGTGATGTTGGGATGTGATAATTGGCTGTGATGCTAGCATAGTCCCCAAAATTATAGGGGAGAAAATAAAAGCTAGTACCAAATTTAAAGGAAAAAATGTAAAGAAGAATTCGAGTACATTTAATTATGGTTCACTTTTCAAGCATTCATATATATATTTACGCTACAGACAGACAAAGCTTCATTGTTAGCAAAGGTGGTTCAACGTGTGAGGGACCTAAAACAGCAAACTTCAGAAATGATGATGCAATATCAAACATTAATAATCCCTTCAGAAGCAGATGAAAGTGCAGTGGTTAATGAATTATCTATTAATGGAAAGTCAGTTGTTAGAGCATCTCTTTGTTGCGAAGACCGAATCGATCTCATTCCCGACTTGATCGAAATACTAAAGACGTTGCCTTTAAGTCCTTTGAAAGTTGAAATTGCTACTTTGGGCGGGAGAATTCGAAATGTTATGGTCTTGGCATGTGATGATCAGGAAAATCATGAGACGATAGATGAATCTGTTTTGTTGCTTAGAGATTCTTTGAAAAGATTGATTTTAAGGACAAGTTATAATGGGGCTGCAGGAGAAAGGTCCAAAAGGCGAAGAATGTTGGATCATAGTAATATATCATAACGTGCCTAAGATTGAAAAGAAAAGAATATTGTGTCATCAAGAGATGATTTTAGTTTGTTTTTAGGTGTGTTGGGTGTATTTTTGTACAAGGTGGTTATGTTTTTCACTATTTTTTGTTCAACTGTGCCATCAATAACCTAAATTCTTGCAAGTGTTTGTAAAGCATGATCATTCTGTGAATAATTGGGTGATTTGCAACTATTTTTGGATATTGTTTTTCAGCTTTCTTTCTTGTAAAACGATGTTTCAGTGTTTGCAATTTCTCAATAAAAGTTAGAAGCTGTTTTTGTAAAAACATGCATGTCATGGGGTTGGTGACATTTTTGTAAATAAAATAGAAGCAGTTTGTGACATTTATACTTTTCATACTTTCTCGTAATTCCAGCAATACAATCATTCTCTATTTTATGTAATTGAGATTATTTATTTTATTATTCTCAATTTTATTTTCATTCTCTTGGGTAATTGCTATAAAAGAAATGTGATATTCATTTTTTTACAACAATTTTTTTTATCTTTGTTTCCATGTCGTCCTCAAGTTAAATTATATATGTTGAAGATATGTTTTTTTGTTTTTATATTCTTTTTATTTCTAGTTTGGCTTTGTTCATTGTTGAAGCTTAATTAATTTTATTTAGGGGTTTTGTTATTTAACTGTAAGCTTCTTTATAAGCTTAGTTAATATTTAGGTGACTTTGTTTGATTCATTATAATCGAATATAAGCTGGTTAATGTTTAATAGTGATCTTTGATTCATTTTATATAACCTTGTTAGTTTTAATCTAATTACTTGTTGAAAAAAGTGTGTCTAAAAAATAGACGTTTTAATATATTAAACAAAAATGAGTGTATGACACATGTAAAGTTAAGGTCAAAATGGCCGTTATAATTTTTTTTTTTTTTTTTTTTTTTTTTGAGAAATCTAAGAGGGAATTTCATTAATGATCAAAGTCACGAACAATTTTTTGTAGATCATTGAACTGTAAGATACTAAACGTAATACTAGCTAAAACATGAGCAACATAATTAATTTTCCTAAATACATGGAAACAAGTAAAAGAATCTAAATTTCTAGCTAGTTATTTAATATCATTAAAGATGTGACCCAATGGTGGAACTCATAATTGAAATTCACATAAAACAAGAAATTGCTATTTTATGCTTTTCAGATATTATAAACACCTATTAAATTTCTTTGAAGTTGCTTATTGCTTTAATTTGCAAACGATTCCATGCTTTTTTTAAAGCACTTTTTAACTAATGTAAGCAAAATCAGTTGCTTCTCCATTTGAAGAAGAAATTGCAAACACCCCGTAAGTGTGATATGGATTGAGTGAAATGCAAATATGGCATTTGTATTGTTCCTAATTGGTAGAAGGTTCATTGTGATATGCAACAAAAAAAAAAAAAAAAAAAAAACTTACTACAGTTGGCAATTTTGCTCTATAAGTTATCAAATCTCCATTGTGTATATGCATTTAAAAATTAATTGAAATAAATCTCAACCGTACCTATCTTGCACCATGTCAAAGTCCATGTGATATTGGGACATTTTCAGTCCAATTGAGAGAGTAAGTTCACTCTCGGGCTTATAAAGGTAAATTGAAGACTTTGACCACGATCTAATGCCATCTCCAGTAATTATATATTATAATTATTTTCAATGTATTTAATTTTCATAAATCATTTTTAATTACGTTATTCTAAATTAACACAAATTAAAGTTAAATTTGTAAAATTTGAAATAACAGACAAATTAAATTTTCTTACAATGTTATTAAATTTTAAATATTAATGTTAAATTTATTAAATAAAATTTACAATTATAAAAGTAATAAAATTAAATTAATGTTAAGATTCTTCTTTAAAAATAACATTAATAATAATTTTTATTATAAAATAAATTAATTAAATAACAAAAAAAGTCAAAATAAAAAAGAATTAAAAAAAGATGGCATGTGTCGTCCACCTGCCCACTCACCGAGGTGGGTGACGAGGTCTAGCCACCCATCTCTCTCCCCTTCTCCCCTCATCAATAGAGATCACTCCATTTTTTCTCTGTCTCCCCCTCACTCTTAAGCATTGGAGATGCCTTAAAAGAAAAAATAATAAGGGTCATTTGTCATGCACATTACCAATGTGACATTTTATTTTGACTTTTATAAAGGATTCAATCATGATTTTGGGACAATTCTTTTTTTCTATTCCTTCTAATGGCAATTTTGAATAAAAAATTAGAAGAAAAATTCTTCTTTCTTTTTTTCTTTTATCCTAAAATACTAGTTGCGATTTTGGAACATAAATTTTAAGAAAATGTAAGCGTTTCTCAATCCCAATTTTGGGACAATTTTTTCTCTACTTTCCTAATCGCTATTTTGGAAAAAAAAAATGAAATAAATTATTTGTTTTAATTCTAAAAAATTATCGATTGAAGATTTCGATGGGAAAAAAATTATGAAAAAAAAAAAGAAGATTTCGGATTGAATAGTTCAAATCAATTTTCAAAATCAAAATAAGGAAAACTAAACATACACCGATGACCTATCCACAATTGCACATAGCCCTTTTTGTTGGAGAAAATTGTGCATAAAAATCAAGGGATATTTGTAATATAGGGATACCTAAAATAAATTTACAGAAACACCCTTAAACGGGGTAGAAAGAGTGGGAGTCGGCTGGTGGGAGAGGTAAAGCTGACACAGTCGACAATTGCCGTCACGCGTTGAAGAAGTTGTCGGCTGGGCGTGATGGATGTCTGAACATTTCAAAAGCAATCTTTCTTTCTTTCTTTCTTTCTCCTCAGAATAATAATCATTACAATACATATGTTCTGATCCACCCTGACACATTTTCATTTGCGTGCACCATTCCCATTATTTTTGTACTCATTCAACAACATGCACTTTGAAAAAATTCTTACATAGACAAGGTGCTTGTCTATGAGCTTAATGGTAGACCTTGTTGTTGTAAATGCACCACATAATACATTTTGATGATATCATGCTCTCACAATGTATGACGTGATGCACTTACAACCACAAGGTCTATGAAAAGCTCATTGACCAGGTCTATGCAAGAATTTTCCTGCACTTTGTTGACTTCAATGGTCAATCATATATGTTGAATAAATATGGGAGATTGTAATCTGCTGGTTTTTTTTTTAATTTAAGGGTATTGAGTTATTTTTTGTATTTCGAGAGGTCAAAGTGTAAATTTTGTATTCTTTCTTTTTTATTTTTACTTTTTTTTTTTCTAGACATTGGACAGGGCAATAAGGTCATTTGAGAACATATTGGATTATATGTTCGATGATGACTCAATTTGGCTTGATTTTGATTTCAAATTATTTATTTGAGTGGTTTCGGAATAATTTTTGAAACTCAACTTGCAATGAAACTAGATGTTGGATTTTGTAAGTTCTAAAAATTGAGATATGATTTGAATTAAACTTGGATGGTGAAATTTAAGCTTCAAAAAGATATGGTACGTATCAAATAATTAATTTTGGAATTATCTATTTATTTTATATAAGTTTAATATTTTTTTAAATTTGAATAGATAATCGAAACACAGGTTTGGCGAAGTTCAAACTCAAATATTAATTGTTTATATTGGTATTGGGCCTGTTGGCCCAATTTCCCAAAGTACAGAACTGGGCCAACGACAATCCACATGAGGCCATTGGATTAGAGCTGCTCCGTATTGCTTGTAGGCTTGTGGTACACTTCTAGACTGATAGACACCCACAGAATCGGTCCATTTTAATACCCATGACGACTAGAATTTAAATATAGCATGGCCCATTAGTTAAAACGTGCCCATTCTAAGAATACATGCACAGTCATAATTCTTATTGGGCCTATCATCGATATGATATATTCAAAAAACTATTAAAGTACTTTATTTTTGGCCAATAAAGAAAGTAGGGTTGTCAATGAGGTGGATTTTAATCCGAATTTGATCCGTTTTTGTTCCGATTTATAATGATTTTTATCAGATTAAAGATTCGATGGGTCTGATCCGATTTAAGAAGATTCAAAATCCGAACAGATCAGTATCTGCTATATATTATATATTGTTTATATATTATGTGTTTAAACCAAAATAAAAATAAAATTATCTATATTCAAATAAAGCCCTTAATTAACTACATTAAAAATAATCTTAAAATGAAATGCATTAGAAATTTTGTTGGACTCACCTAGTAACTAATTAGGTCATATCTACAATATATTAATATATGTTATTTGACAAGAAAAATCAAAACCCTAACCATTCATCTATTTAGCAGTAGCCATCTTCCCTCTACCTATTCTCCAGTTTTTGTCTTCTCCATTATTTCAATGCTGGGTTTTATTATCCTTTGTCACATTTTTCTCTTTTTTTCTATTTATATTTTGGCTTGTTTCTTTGTTTTAATATTTAATTACCGTTTATATTTGTCCACCATAATCAATCTTCTACCATTTTCAGACAATAATTTCGATGAAATAAGTTAAATGTTATATTTTTATTTCATGATAATGTTCGAAGGTAAATGAAAGAAAACAATAAGTGCTAAATGTACTAAACGAATCTGGATATTTTATTCGGATCTGGGATATCCACCAGATTTGGATTCGGTTGCTAATTTTCAAGATTCGAGTTGATCCGGATGGAAGAAATGGAAAACAAACTTGGATCCGGACTGACCTTGATTCGGTATGAGTCTGACCCATTGACAACCCTAAAAGAAAGAGTTGTTAACGTGTGTTAAATGCCAAATAATATTTTAAGCCAACATTTGTTACTAGAGAAATAAATCGTGTTATGGTTTGATAATTTAACATAATCGCTATAAGCTAGAGGAGCATGTGTGATACGACTCGCACTACGTATCGTTCAACCTCTGTATATCATGAATCCGTAAAATACTGATAACTATAAATGCTAGGCCATGCATTTTATAGAAAGATTGTATTAAAGAAAACTATAAAGCATGATCAAATGAAAAAAACTCTTTTGTCATGACATTGAGCAATGTATCCACATACTCAAGACAAGAATCTCAATTAAAGATTGGAAAATTTTGTGAAAACTTTGATTTTTACAACTATTTGATACTATTTAACATCAATATTTTAAACCATAGTTGTAAGATGACAACTAAATTTGCTATGGTATTGGCCCTAAACATACCCATCCATGGGGTATGATAAAAAAAACTACTACTTCTAAACGTAATAGCCTCATCTAAATAAATACCCAATCCCAACAAGTTCAAATTTTTAACAACACACATATTTATAATTCATAAATTAACACATACGTCAAAAAGGTACCTGATGATAGAATATCCATAAATAATCAACAATACAAAGACTTTCATCGAAGGCTCCACCATCGCATGGGACAATTGCAAGTGCATTCTCATCCTCTGTACAAGTGAAACAACTTTGTTACCTTCGTCAAACCGCACATAATTTCTTCACGACCTTCATCTACGGACACCACAACCAGCTCGACTTCACTGGAATCTCGAACGTGTATAGGTCATTTTGGACTTCCCCTCAATGAGTCTCGGAAAAGATGCACAACCTTCAGTCTCAAAGATGTGTTTAAGCTTCAAGTGTAGAGGTGCACATTAGTTGCTTGTGATAAGTTAATTCTTTAGAGATGTTAATACTAACATCTGCTATTTTAAAACATGACAAGAAGGATTGAAATTGTGATAAGAAATTCAGAATTTGTTTCTTCACTGTTTAATATTAGCATCAACTTTAATATTTTATACAAAAGTTAATGCCATGGTATTCTTTACATGGAATGTGTTGTTTCAATTTTTGATAGAGTGGTTTTCTTAATATGTTCATTCTTAACTTACAAGTTTGGTTCAGACCACCAATTCATTGAAATATGGTACTTTATGATTAATGCATAACCAGGGCAAGGGGGGGCTATAGCCCCCCTGAACTTTTTTTTTTTTTTAATATAGTAGTTGTGTATTTTTTTTTTTTTTAAAAAAAGTTCAATTAATTAGCCCAATATGAAATTTTCAATCCGAATATAATCTTAGTCCTATTAATATCACACCACCCACTCTTATAATAACTCACTCTACCCAATTTCTAAGCCTCAATGAAAAGCCCAATTTTTTTCTATATATATTTATGATATATGTTTGTGCAATTGTACTTATGTAATAAACTAATAGTGTTATATATTCATTATTGATGTTTATATTCACTTCCCAAAATCAATTTTTAGATTCAAGTTTCATTTTTGTGCTTAAAGTTATATACTTGTTAAGATTTTCATAAGGATTAGATTAAGATACGAGGATAACTATTATATTAAAATAATATGATGATTAAATCAAGATGCAATAGAGTTAATAGTATTCATTTACATATCAAACACTAATCTTAGATGGTTAATAGTTTTTTTTTTATTGAAATGTCAAACACTAATCTTATATTCTTAATAGTCTTTTGTTAGCATTTATTGGCCTATTGGGATTCAACCTCTCTTGTTTTATCAAATGGAATGAAAAATAAGTCATTTCACTATTATGTCTCTATTATATTTAACTTCTACTTTTTGAGTATGCCATTATTCTTGAGATAGTTATATTATGCACATTTTATGGTATTAGAAATATGGAGAGATACCTTAAGGCTACACCTACACTTCATGAGAAGTCTTCAAGTAATGTTCACATTCAAAGTGACCCGCATGAGCTTCCAAACTTTCATATTGAAACGAACTTGCTAGAGCTTCCGAGTGATCCCGGTCTACAACCTCATATAACTTTATATGATTCTAACAATCAAGAGAGAGTTGGTAGAGTATACTTGCTCAAAGGTCTATGTCAAACACGCAACCTTGAGTTTCGGCAAACGTTAATGGGAGGTCAATGGCTAAATGATAGTTTAATTGTCTTTATAGAGAGAGACATATTTAGTAGTATTTCAAACGATTCTATCATGGACCGATTTCAAAAGACGAAAAACCGTCATGGTCAATTATTAAAGTAAATATGAAGATATTTTGGGTTCTTTTGGGACTATAACGGGGTATCATATGTAATTAAAATATCTGGTGGGGTTTATTTTTGTCAAACTCCACCTCCCCATTTTTGTATTGCATCATATATTTTCTCGTGAATAATATAAACTTTAAGTTTAACTGTTTCATAGATTTTTTTTTTTTTTTGTATACGTTTAGCCCCCTCTGACCAAAAATCCTGGATCCGCCCCTGTGCATAACTCATATCATGCAATTGTAAAATAATTAGTGAATGTGACTTTTGTGATATAAAGTGTCTTATAAAAAAAGAGTGTATTCCTTACTTATACAATTAAACTAGTATGGATACGGCATTTGAACTACAACTATTGGTTATGGGCTGGTGATTAACTACCATTTGTTTCAATATATTTTATGTAATTCAGTGTCAATTGAACTCATTTTCTTTTCCCATGTGTCGTTCTCCAAACTTGTGATTGATTATCATAACAAGGAAACAAAAGGATTAAGATTATATATTCTACGTCTTATCTCGCAATAAAGATTATTTAGTTAGATGCTTTAATTTATAATTTTACTACTCACATCATGTTAACCATTTTGTTTGAATTGTTATTCTCTTGATGTGTACTTAGTGGGTTCGGGAAGATAGGGATGCATGTTGTAGAGGAGCTTATTCGTTTCGGTGCTCTTCCCTTAACATTGTTAGGTTCAAATTTATTATATCTTATTTGAAGGAAATATTGAAATCTAAGCTGCTTTGATATATAAAACTTTAATTTTGTGATCTCCATTTGTGTGTAGTTGATAGATTCAAGAGGTTATCTACTAGAAGAAAAATGATTTACTTACTAAACTTTCTGTTTTGAAGACCATTAAAGCTAGGGATGTAAATTTAAGGTTCCACAAAGGTAAAAAAAAGTTGTTTATATCATCATCAACAATGATCTAACGCTGTAAAGGGTATAACTTGTAATTCCTAAACAAAATTAAGGGGGCATTCTTGCAATTTTTTCAAATTTTAGAGGCGTGTAAATTTCAATATTAAATTTCAGATTTATTTTTATTAAAATCATTGAAGACCAATGTCTTGGAGTGGGGTAGGTTTTTTGTTAACTTCATAATGTTTCTATTGCTCTCCAAATTTGGATGATTAAAAATGAGGGTCTTGTATGTATTTATACTTATCACCTCCTCAATTGTACGGTAAAGATCATATTAATCTAACTGTTAAGAATAATTCTCTAGAACGACCCACACATTCTAGAGATGTTCTACACTATGTCCAGTATCCTACATTCTTCTAAGGTCTACTACACACTTCCAATGATGATTTTAGAGAGACCTATAATATCCTGCAATATGTACATTATTCTACATTCTTCCTCCACCCTATCTCACCATATTTTTGGTTTGTTATTCATCCTCTTATCCCATAATTCTATCTTTCTTATATTTTCATTTTAATTTGTTTTGTTTATCCACATACCAATAAATTCCCATCTAAAAAATTATCATCTTCTGCCATTTAAATTTTAAGTTAATGTAGGCTTTCAGATATACCAACAACTCCGACGAAAATAGTTATAAGATATGGAGGCTGAAGTTTGGTGATATGCTTATTCTTTGAAGGTAAAGCATCTGGATTGTACATCCGTATTTTGGATTCAATTTCTACTTTTAGGAATCTGATAGGATTTGGAGCGAATTTAATTCGGGCTCAGCAAACAAAAATCAAATTCCAATTTCTATTATTGATGAGTTTTTTAGACAATGTTATTTAGTTTATTTTATTTATATAATAAAATGGATTGTCAATTAAAAATATTATATTTAAGTCAAAAACTACAACAAATTAAGGCTATCGTGACTTGCATTTAGCGTCACTAAATAGTAAGAGACATGTTTATTTCGTTTTTCTGAAAATACTCTAACACTATCTAAAAAGTTAATAATTATTTTTTTATTATTAAAAAATTGGTTCATCATATACACAAAAATTGAAAACATCTCAAAATTTTCCAAAATTTCCAAAATTATTTTCAGAAAAAGCAAAACAAACATGCCCTAACTTACATTATGAGGCGCTACTTGTCTATTCTAAAAGATAAGAAATAATGAGATACTTAGAAGTACATTTACCAAAAGGAAAATCATGCTTCACATCACATTGCAAAATTAAATTTCTTGTGAATTTAAATCCATGGACCCAGAATGGTCTTTGTTAACCAATAAGTTATTGGTCTAGTGGAAGGCTCGGTGGAATGATCCGACTAGTCCACACAATATAACGAATTCATGTTGGAAGATGTTACCACTTTATGTGTCTGATGCTTTCGAAAGAGATTAAGTTAGGTCTAAGATCTAAGTACCCTTTCTTTTTAAAAAAAAAAAAAAATAGATGTTTGTTTAAAAATGTAGCTTACCTATAACCATAAAATGAACATATATGTATTCATTTAGTAAGCACGGTGATATAATTTATTAGCAAACAGAGGTTGATTTCGGGGAAATTTTCAATGTGGAAGAAAGCCTCAGAACCATAATTAGCTAAATAATAAATATTAATCTTTCTGACAATAGAATGGTCACACCTTCCCCACCTATTATTCGTAATATCCCTATTCACTAGTTATAGGTAGGGCAAGAAAGAAAATATTAGTATAAAAAAGGAATAACTTCATTCCACACATATATATATAGTATTCAAATATTATCAAAAAAAAAAAAAATCAACTGTCTAATTGGACAGTTATATAAACATGAAATTACCTACTTTTGTATATAAGTTTATGTCACTTAATTCACCAAGTTAATTGTCTATACGTGTTCTTAATTAGTTGATTAAAAAGTTTAGGTTTTAATTCGCCAGGGTCGGAATTTTTTAAGTTAGAAACTGCATAGAACTAGGGTCTTGTACTCTTGTACCAAGTTTTTGGTATACGAAAAATCTTTTATATCTACATAAAGGATCTTGTATGAAACTTTCGGTGGCTCGTCATGAGAAAAATCTTTTAGGCTAGAATATGATAGAGCCGTGTGTATGAAATTTACGGTGCAGACTCATCATAGGAAGGTTATGGATTAGATGTGTTGATTGAAGAATTTTGAACCCCAAAAATTATTTAGTGCAACCGATGCACCACGTTATCAAGTACACATGGTGTATTCGATCAATGTAATTTTCACATGTGGAGTGAGAATTCATTTCATCAATGTTTTGGTCAGTGTAAACACATTTTTAGAGAACATGGACATTGTGGATTATCACTTCATATGTGAGAATTGCATTGGTCGGCTGCACCACGTATATTTGATGATGTGATGCAGCGATTGCACTAAATAATTTCTCACTATTTAGACTTTATGGTTCTTCATTTTTCTAAATTAAAACCCGTCCCCGGCTCGCGTCATTCCAACAATAGGGAGTATAGTCATTTCAAAAGAATGTTATTACTCATCTATTACTTAATTACTTTTGTATTTAATTTAAAAAAGATGATAGAACGATTTTATTATTAAATGCACCATATCTATACATTTAAAAGATGTTGAATGTTCATATTGGAATGATTAAGTACCAATTTTTTCTTACTTTTTTAGGTCAATTGTTAATTATGTCATCGCATAAACTACCATTATTACTTGGTAAACAGAAGACCTTTTCTTTTCCCCATAATTATGATACTTTTTTAGGCTAATCGCTGGTTAAGGTTAATACTCTCACCAAGTGATGATTGGGTCCACCATTTAAGCTTCCGGAATATTGAAAAATATGTAGATTTGTTCTTACATCTTGCAATTTGATTTTTAATTTGTTGGAGCTCTATAAAGTCAAAATACTGATTTGATCATTCGAGGGTTTGAGGAATATGCCTGTAAATCTAATTGTTGTTGTGGAAAAACTAGATCCCATATTTGAACGATGAAATATTAAATTTACACTTCCACAATTTTAGACCACGTTACATATTATTTAACATTTAGGTTGATTTTATTATTGAACTTATAATTATGTTGAAACTAATCATTTAAATTAAGCTAATTAAATTTGAATGTTTTAATTTAGCGGAATTCAATTTGGTTTGAATCGAATTTTAAAAACTTTTAAATAATATATTTAACAATAAGTAAGGATAATCTCTTAATTAATCAAAAAGGAAAATCGGTTCTAGCTAGAATTAATACATATGTAGTATACACATATTCATAATCGCAATTGACTTACTATATATAGCAATTGGATTCTCAACAATATATCAAAACATGTTTGCAGACATTGATTAAAGAAATTCTTTGTAGTGGCTTAGGGAAAAAATATGCAACCCATGAATTTGCATGTTCATGTCCAATCTCTCAACCAACCTTTTTTTTTTTTTGATAAATATTTCTCAACCAACTATAAATTTTTTTTCGGTGAATGATTGTGAGAGTATATATGCTAAATACGTTTTAAATTAGCTTTATTCCTCAATAAACAGATGGAGGAGATGAGGGTATCAAAGAATAAGAATTTATTTCTTTTGTGCAAGACAAAAGGCTCCACTATTGCCAAGAAAAGGTGACAAAGAAGTGGAGTTCCTTTTTACATTACATATACATATAGAAGTTTTTTTTTTTTTTCACATTTTCGATCTATATATACATGCAAATATGTGTGTCTATATAGTAAGCAATAATTGTCATTCAAATATGTGCAATTATTGGATGAAAAATAATTTTGCTAATTGTTTGGTTAAAAAACCTTATCCCGACTATAGTACGTTGGTTCACATTTTACCCCCTCCAAGTGTCCCATTGCATTACTTTAACACTAGCTCTTCAATTAACACACATGCATACACAAATAATTAACACCTTTTGTCATTATTTTTTTTATCTCTTTGTATGGTTGATCTTATTAGTTTATCAAGAACATCTTCTATATTGGTAATAAAATTAAGAAATTTGTAATGAAATTAAGGAGATATATTAAAAATATCATATGAGTAGCATCCTAAAAATTTGTGGCTTCACACATAATACAATACTCCCTATACTCCATTAGCTACAGTGCAGAGTCAAACTTTTCAATTTCATAAGTAACTTTTCAAGTTGAATTTGTTACATTTATTGTGTTTTAAACCTTCTAAATAATAATATATTTGTTTTTATATGATATTGTCAAATTATTATTGAAAAAAAGTAGTTATATTATTTATTATAATTTTTTATAATTTAGTCAAGTTGACTCGCCAACTGTACAAATCAGAAAAAAATATAGGATGGATCAGGTACTATTAAATTTATTCTTGTGATCAATGTATTTATTGAAATTCTTTTACTTTTTATTTTGATAATCATTTTAAATTATTTTACTATCTACAAAGAAAAAGTTACCTCTTGAACAAAACTTACCTGATCTTTCTCCCTCATGTTGTCGTAAAAAAAAAAGGTTGTCGACAAAATAATGCAATAAATAGTTGAAGGGGAGTAGAGTAAGAACAATACTTGAAGGGGGTAACTGGATGGATGATCTTGTGTTTGAAAAGGAATTTGAAATGAATGAATAATTTGGAGCGTAATACAAAAACACCTCCTATGCTTTGTTTAACTCCTAAAAAAGTTCATGTGTTATTTTAATTCCCAAAAACTCTCATGTGTTTGGTTTTAATTACCACACTCGACCCAAGTAGAATTTAAGTTTTGACTTTTGGCAGAATGACAAAATTACCCCTATGTATTAGTTTCTTTTTATTCATTTTGAAAACCCAACTCCCAAGTATATATACTACTTGGGTCGAGTGTGGTAATTAAAACAAAAAATATGGGGATTTTTTGGAGTTAAAATAACACAGGGTCGCTGTCGAGGGCAAAATTATCATATGAAAAGAAAAATGTGAACAAATACTTGAAATTTTTGACTTGAGAGCATAGGGGGTTTTTTAGAGTTAAAATAACACAGGGATGTTTTTTAGAGTTAGACAAAGCATAGGGGTGTTTTTATCTTTCGCTCAATAATTTGAAATCCACATCTCTATTAAATTGGTAAGTGTTCAAAGTAGTCAATTAAATCCATAAACGTAATATTTGGAGATCTCCATCCCTAATGATTATAATTTGCTAACTTAAAAATTTATTTCTCGAAATGGAAAATGTTTGATAATTTTAATTCGATCATTATAACTGAATTACTGAAAATTATGGATCATGAGAGGAAACATTAATATACAGTAATTCATTATATATATATATATATATACCATACGGGTGTAATTGACAGTTGCAAATAGTTGGGAAATTAGGAGTTCTTTATAAAATCGTTGAATACGTCGAGGTATAATATAATGTTGCAGTTATTGGCATCAAACGCAATTACATATAACATTCAGCATCATATTATCTTAAGTATATTTAAATTGTATTTAGAAATTGATCTAACATGAAGAACACATATATCGCCTGTCACCTACTTCACAATATTTTAATAGCTATATAGTAGTCAAGAAAATTGTAAAATGGACTTTAAAATTATATATTGCTTTCGCGAATCAAATTTTATTCCTATTTATTGTAGTCAAGCTTCTTAATTTAATCCAGCTATGCTTAATACGAGAAAAAAGCTCAATCTGCATGTGCATGATGGTCAAAATTGAAATTTGTGTGATTTGACTATTGCCAAGTACACATACTAGCTACTAAACATTGAGAAAATTATATAAATTAAGTATTTTTTTACAATAATGACTTAGTAAGTTTTAACTAGTTGTTGTCATTTTCTTCCTTAATAATTGCAATTTTTATACTATAAGTCGCCGAATAATTATAAGTTTGACACGTTCGCCAAGTCTTGATAAAAGGGTGCATTCAATAGTTAGCGCCTATTAATTGTTTCATTTTTTAGATAACATTTTAGTGAGTCCTCTCTAAAATATCAAACCAACTAGTTTTTTACTTTGTGGAAAAAGTTTATCATACAAATTATTTTCTCAATTCAAAAAATGGTTTTTTCGTAAAAATTTCTCTTTTATTTCTAGATAAACATAAACACTTTGATTTGACATAACGTGTCTTATCTCTCATTCTATTTCTCTTTTTTCCATACTTAAAAAGAAAAAAAAGTACTATATTCTGAAAAATAAAAAAACTTATCTTTAAAAATTCAGAAAAAGTTACTTTTTTTTGAAGTACACAATAGGCGAGAAGATCTCAAAACTTCTCCAATATGTGAAAGTACTCTGATAAAAAGAATAAAAAAATATAAAAAAAGGAAGCAAAAAAGCATTGAACTTCTCAAATTAAAAAACGCAACATTTTTATTATTAGAACGTTGATGAATCATGAATGTGTCAAATTTGCAATTATTTGTCAAAATTATTGCTGTTAGAGCAGACTCCCTCAAATTTTATATAAAGAGAATGATTGAAATCTATAATTTCTTTTGGTTATGATTCAATATTATAGTTCGTTAAGTTTAACATCAATTGTGATAGAGCGTTATTGACTAAAAAAAGAGTATTTTTTTTTTAGTTCGTTAAGTTCAACATCAATTGTACACGATAGTCGATAATTAATTATTGACTAGGAAACAGTTATATTTATTTATTTTATCAAAAGATATTTTATTTTATCGTGATTTTCGTTTATGAGAATATACTAACTGAAAGCTGGAAAACTTGAAGTTTGTTTGTCTCGCATTTCTGAAAGTTGTTTCAAAAATAAATTGAGCTTTTAAAAAAAATTGATTTTCGTAATGTTGTTGATTTGTGATTTTTTAGATGAAATAAATAGTAGGTATATACTTTAGAAATGAGTAGCTTTTTTTTAGAGATTAATTAAGGAAAGAAGATAAATAGTATAAAAAATAAATTATTTTATGTCAAATCAAAGTAGTATAAGAAATAAATAATACTCCATAGAAGAGATCATGTTTGTTTATTATATAAGATAAGTAACTTTTTATGTCAAATATTCAAAGTAGAGTTTGGATGAGATTTTTTCGAAAAGCAAAATATGATGAATTTATTTTCAAAGTATAAAAGATGGTTTGTTTGGCTAATTTTGAGCACCGAGATGCTCTCTTAAAAACGATACAAAAAGGCCCTCAATTTTTTTTTGATGGATCATGCCCTCGAGTAGTGGAGGTTTGTGAAATAATTTCGATTTGCGTAATGTTGTTTGTTTGGGTTTTGAGAGAGTGGTTTGAGAAATAAAGTAGGTGTAGGTTTTTTTGGAAGAGTTGGATTGAAGGTGTAAGATGTGTAAGACTTTATGTCAAATCATGTTTGTTATGTGAGATAAATTGTGTAAGAGATAGATTACTTTATGTCAAATCATAATAAAGTTTGTATAGATTTTGTTTAGAGATAAAAAAAATTGTTGTTTGTTTGGCTTTTGAGAGAGTAGTTTGAGAAAATTAATGAATGAAAAATTTATTTCGAAAAATAGAAAACATGTTTGTTTGGCATTTCCCAAACACGAAAAAATTCTGGGAAAGGCCAAACAAACCGGCCCAAAGTAGCTAACCCTTTTTAGATATGATTAATTTTGTGATTGAAAGTAGCTATACCTGCTTATGAAGGCAACAATGCTGCAACACAAGGCGCCTCTTTCTCTTTCAAAATTATTTAATTAATCAGCATTATATCATCTGATGACTTTAGAAAAATTTATCCAAGTAGATTCAAAGAAAAGGGGTTATCTAGAAAGCTAAGTACCTATGGCATTTGATCAATGGATTATACTCTTGGGTACTCATCTAAATATATATTTTAATTGCCTCATGCATCCTTAATCATTTTTGCATTCATTGAATTAAAAACTAAAAAGTCAATTGTCTAAGTTATTGAGTTTTTTCAAGAGCCAACTTGAATGTCACACAAAACTTATAAAAGCACACTACCCCCCTAGATTTGAAAACCTAATTCAAAATGACCCCTCAACCGATTCTTTGAAATATGTCATGCAATCATCATTTTTTTTTTTTTTTTTTTTTTGATAAAACTTATAATAGCACACTACCCCCCTAGATTTGAAAACCTAATTCAAAATGACCCCTCAACCGATTCTTTGAAATATGTCATGCAATCATCCTTTTTTTTTTTTTTTTTGATAAAACTTATAATAGCACACTACCCCCCTAGATTTGAAAACCTAATTCAAAATGACCCCTCAACCGATTCTTTGAAATATGTCATGCAATCATCTTTTTTTTTTTTTTTTTGATAAAACTTATAATAGCACACTACCCCCCTAGATTTGAAAACCTAATTCAAAATGACCCCTCAACCGATTCTTTGAAATATGTCATGCAATCATCCTTTTTTTTTTTTGATAACATTTGTCATGCAATCATCCTGAATTCCTGATTATGGGTAGAATTGTCATTATTTTGATCTTTATAAGTTTATTTTTTCTTTCAAGCCAGAAAAGATTAAAGATAAAACATAATTTTTAGTTTCAGTGGATTTAATTGATCACGTCGTTTTTTGTACTTAGTGAAATTGTACTTTTAGTCTAATATTTTATGCTTTTGGTCCATATTATAGTCTTTGTTAGCACCTTTTGTCTTATATGTTTGCCTCAGTTTTGTACTTTTTGTTTTAAAATTAATTGAAATGAAATGACGTGACAAAAAATATAAAAATAATTCAAACATTAGAAGAAAAAAAAACAATTTTGTAACATGTTGAAAACAATCTACTGCTGCTGAGAATTCAATTCTTTGGGACTAATTTTTTCCCGAAAAGTATACTTTAAAGAACTAATGTTTTCAATTGGAGACAAATGGATAAGTTAATTTATTACTTCGAGTATGACACAAATATCCCTGCTCGGGCAGCGACAACATCCCATGCTTCTCATTTCATTCTTGGCACAAGTGAATGTTTGCCTTGGCCGCGTCACTCATCTTGTTTTGTATACTTGTTGTGAAAGCACTCTTTCAAATAAAATTGAACCCTTTTAAAAAAAATTGACACAAATATCGTTGATTATTTTTTAGTATAGTCTTAACTGAAGATTCATGGAAATCAACTTATTTCCTTATAAATAAAAAAAATCTAAAAAAAATATGGATATCCTCGGAAGAGTATATATGAAAAGTCATGACCAAAAATAAAAGAAGCTTGTGAAAGCTTAGGGAGTTAAACAATGTAGTGGTTATAACTTAAAGAGGTTAACAAAGAAATCTGAAATTTCGGGGAATGATGTGCATTTACTTGTTCAAAGTTCAAACTAATATTTCGCCCAAATTATACTAATAAAATGTACTATAAAGCTTTGAATTTAGCCTTTTTGGAAATCCAAAAATTCAAAGTTCAAAAAAGCCAGTCAAAGCTCAAACTACAGACAAATTAATAATTATGTATATGGTTAGTTAGCTTAGTTGTATGCAGATAGATGTTTACACCTGAAAATACTATGCAAATTGAACTCAATAAGGACAGGCTGGAATGATCTAAACCTAAGCCCCACCATCATTATTATCAATTAATAATAGGCCCTCTAATAAAATTGATTTATTATTCATCAAACCACCCAAAAAATAAAAAATGAGAAAAAACAGTATATATATTCATACTTAGATGTAACTTATAGCATATGATTTTCTTACGAAGCTTAATATAGTTTTTCGATCTTATTTGATATGTAAGCGAATCAAGTCTAACCAACTTAACTAAAATACTTTGATGTTTATATATATAATTCATCATTTTTTAATTTATATAATTAAATGATGTCATGTCTAGTTTTATTGGTATTTTGAAGATTATATTCAGAAATAACAAAAACAAAAGATTTTTTGTAAAATCTTAGAAAAATATATGAAGTGAATGGATTTAGTTTTAGAAAATTGACAAAGGGGGTATAGTGTGATAATGATGGTTTTTCCAAGAAACAAACGTCATAGACTTTTTTCTTTTTAGAAAAAGTGGACTGATAATTCTAGAAGTCTAATCGATGGGGTGTAATATCTGAAAACACAATAATAATAAGTGTTTTAAAAAAAAAATGTTTTC
Source organism: Penstemon davidsonii (assembly GCA_034814905.1). NCBI lineage: Eukaryota > Viridiplantae > Streptophyta > Magnoliopsida > Lamiales > Plantaginaceae > Penstemon > Penstemon davidsonii. The sequence continues at coordinate 27,617,216 of JAYDYQ010002533.1, read as the reverse complement.
CAAAATAAATTAATGCATTTTTGTTTAGTCTTCAGAAAACCCTGATTATTTTAAGGAAAACTCAAACAAACAAAACCCTAGTTTTTTTTTTTTTTTTTTTTGTAAACAAGACCCTAGTTTTATAATTGAATTATACATTGAATACTTTGATCATTTAACCTATGAGTGGTGTTTCAAAAAAAGAAAACCTATGAGTGGGAAAATGATTAAATGAAAAAGAAAAGTTAGAAAAAGCAGAGGAAGAAAAGAGGTTGGGTTCTTTCCTTTTACCCCTTCACTACTTCCTCTTTTCCTTGTAGCCTCTGCTAAGAATCTCTTTCTCACTTTTTCCCAGTCCCATTCTTTACCTTCTTGTTCTTGGCATATATTTATCTTTCTTTTCTAAGTTCTCTGTTCCCTCATTCCTGATTTGAGTTGATTCCAAACCTCTTATTTCCACACATTTCTTCAGCTGAAATCAGTTGCTCATTTCCATTTTTTTGTAAATCTTTTTGGCATTGATCAATTTAACAAAAAAAAAAAAAAAAAAAAAGTCTAATCCCTTTCCATTTCCCTTCTACAAAGATTTTTTTTTTCTTTTTCCATTTCTGGATTTGTCTTAGAATTTCAATTTCCCTGGTAAATTATCTTGCTTCCCTTTCTGGGTTATACTAATCAAGATTAAAAATTCAATCTTTCCTGAGTTTTTGTAGTTTTTATAAAGTATTGTGTATGAACTACTCTTGATTATACTTCTTCTCGACCTCTGCAATTCTTTCCCTTTTCAAATGGTTTGAAGTTACTCTGTTGTCTTGATCAGAAGTTATTGGTTTTCTTCTTATCTAACTGAATCTTCTGAGTATAGGGTTCTTGATTCAATGGGACTTTGTCATGGAAAACCCATTGAACCCCCAAAAAATCTCTCTGAAAATTCAGTAATCCCAAGTGAAAACAATGAACCTACTACTGTCAATTATTCAACTGGGAAAACACCAAAATTTCCATTTTACAGCCCAAGCCCATTGTCTAGTGCATTCAAGAACTCCCCTGCTAATTCCAGCAGTGTCCCTTCAACTCCTCTTCGATTTCTTAAAAGACCATTCCCACCACCATCACCAGCTAAGCATATAAAGGCCTTGCTTGCAAGGAGACATGGCTCAGTAAAGCCAAATGAGGCAACCATACCTGAAGGGAGTGAGTGTGAGATTATTGGGTTAGATAAGAATTTTGGGTTTTCTAAGCATTTCAATAGCCACTTTGAATTAGGGGAAGAGGTGGGTAGGGGGCATTTTGGGTACACTTGTTCAGCTAAAGGGAAAAAGGGAAGCTTGAAAGGTCAAGATGTTGCTGTTAAAGTTATCCCAAAATCAAAGGTCTGGATTATAATTGGTAGAAATTCATTTTTTTGTATTGGGATTTGCTTTTTGTGAATTGCCTCTGTTATTTTAACATTGGTTGATGTTTTTGTGTTGATTTAAGTTTTTGTTTGTTATTATTACATTTTTGGTTTGTTGATATTGATTTGTTTGTTGCTATCCTTGGAACTTTTTAAAATGTTTATTGTGTAGATGATAATGGCTTTTGAGACTTGAAGCTTTATTCAATAAATTTATAGGATTTTGCGTGCAATTAGCTTATAAATGGTTTATGCTTTAGAGCTATTTGGGTATTCTTGGTCGGTATTACTAACTTTGTGAATGTTGATCATCATGAGAAATTGAAGTTGATAAATATGAATTATTGATGAAATCTTGTGAGATTTTTTCACTATGTAAGAATGTCTGGCCAGGTGGACTTTTACCATTTTTAATGTGGTTTTTTTTAAGTCTATGCTCAACTTGTAGATTTTGATTTCTAAATTATAATTCGTGCGTATGTTCATTTTCATTTGTGGTTGCTCTTCTAACTAGAAGGTGGTCATGGACTAATTCTTATATGAGTTTTCAAATGTCTAAGTAAAGATCTTTTTCACGTTATGTGATTATAATCTTATCAATTTTTTTGTAGATGACTACGGCAATTTCCATAGAGGACGTCAGGAGAGAAGTGAAGATGCTACGTGCTCTATCAGGACACAAGAACTTAGTGCAATTCTATGATGCCTGTGAAGATGAAGAAAATGTCTATGTAGTGATGGAGTAAGTTATCTATTTTTTTCTATTTATTATTTTAGATTTTCTGGTTTAGTGTTGATTGTGCTAATTAAAAGTTTGAAGTTGTGACTCTCACCTCCTAAATTTTTTCCCCATTTGCCAGGTTATGCAAAGGAGGAGAATTACTGGATCGAATACTTTCTAGGTAAGCTTAGGCTATGTTTGGTTCTTAAATTTGAGGAAAGCACTAAAGAAAATGTTTTTCTTGCATCAAATGAAATAAAAGTTGGCTTAATTCTTTTGTTCATTTTCATTTTCCTTACGTTTTTAATTTTCTTTTTGTTTACTCTATAGGGGTGGCAAGTATTCAGAAGAAGATGCCAAAATTGTAATGGTTCAAATTCTAAGTGTGGTTGCGTATTGTCATCTCCAAGGTGTGGTCCACCGTGACCTAAAACCCGAGGTACATTCATTCATATCCACAACTATGATTCTTTTATTACGTGAACTCTAATAAATTGATACTTATCGTCTTATGGTATGACTCATACTTGAAGTAATGTTAGATTCTTGGACTGGTTCATTTAGAGTATCGTTGTTTGTAGTGGTTCTTGATTTATGAATCATGCAATACATATTATTTTTTCCATTTTTAGGTAACAAAAATATAACAGATGTGGGTAGATATCGTGTAATTAAATGCGTCCTAATATGTGACAATAAATTGACATAAATTTCTTACATTGCCTCAGAATTTTCTTTATACATCAAAAGATGACAATTCTCCTTTGAAAGCTATCGACTTCGGACTCTCTGATTATGTAAAGCCAGGTATTGTTTATCCCTAAACACTTATTGTTTATCCCTAAACACTTATTGTTTACCCCTAAGCACTTATTGTTTATTTATCATTATTACCACCGAGTAGAGTTTAATAATGAGTCGATATTTTGGCAGATGAAAGGCTGAATGATATTGTTGGAAGTGCTTATTATGTGGCACCCGAAGTTTTGCATAGATCATATGGAACCGAGGCTGATATGTGGAGTATTGGTGTTATTGCATATATTCTTCTTTGTGGAAGCAGACCTTTTTGGTCGAGGACCGAATCCGGAATCTTCCGAGCTGTCTTAAAGGCTGACCCAAGCTTTGACGAAGCTCCATGGCCTTCCTTGTCTTCTGATGCCGTAGATTTTGTGAAGAGGTTACTGAACAAGGATTACCGTAAACGGCTAACAGCAGCTCAGGCTCTTAGTAAGTAGTCTAAATTTGTAAGAAAAGAAAAAGAAAAAAAGAGAGTAAATTACACAAACTACCCCCCGAGTTATGGTTAAATTACAGGGTGACCCCATTGTGTTTGGGTAATTACATAAATTTACCCCTAAATCTGACGTCAGTTAAAAACCCCTTATTGTTTAGCTGAAAGTACATAAATGCACGTGTTCTTCTTTATGTAAGTTCATCTGTGTATAACAATTACCCCCTAAGGTTTGTGTTATGCTGCAGAGGTATTTCACAAAGACATTGACCGAGGGTATTTATGTAAAATCAATTGAAATATGCATGACGTCATCAATTTCTGCTAGGAGTTAAATATTGTTGAAAAATAAGAGTAAATTACAGAGACTATCATCGAGGTATGATTAAATTACAGAGAGGCAATATCATTTTTGGGAAGTTACATAAATTACCCTAAATCTAACATTTGTTAAAAATTTCTTATGGTTTATCTGAAAGTACATGAAGGCCCTTATTCTTCTTTATGAAAGTACATCCACCTATTACATTTACAGTCATACAACTACACATTAGTTACTAAGATACCCTTGCATGAGAAAGCAAATATCAATTACCCCCTAATGTTTATGTTATGCTACAAAGGTATTTCCACAACACTGATTGAGGGTATCTTGTAAAATAAATTTAAATTTTGGTGAAGTATCAAGCCCCATCAGGAGTCAATGCTGTCGAGTATAAATGTAGAGAATTGCATAGTTCGAGGATAGTTGGTGTAAGTTTCAATAGATGAAGGAGTCTCCTTGTAACTTGACCATACATCAGGGTTGTTTGTGTAATTTGTCCTAAAAATTGGAAATAAAGTATTATCTGGAAAATGGAAAGGCCTAAAGGCATTTCAAATTAATTTTCCAAGAGAAAATAGAAATGTTTGTGTTTGTTAGTATAATTCTAACGCAGTTGTTATGTCTAGGCCACCCATGGCTGGCTGGGCACCACGATGTGAAGATTCCTATGGATATGATAACATTTAAGCTCATAAAAGCTTATATATGTTCTTCTCCTCTAAGAAAGGCCGCTTTAGGGGTACGTTTATTTCGTCTATTGAAAGAAACTTCTTTTAATGATTACTTCTATTTTGAAATGTTTTCCAATTAATGTTATGTTTTTTAACATTTCAACAGGCTCTCGCAAAAACATTGACAATATCACAGTTGGCGTATCTTCGAGAACAGTTCACATTCTTAGGCCCAAATAAAAGTGGATTTATTTCCATTCAGAATTTTAAATCCGTCAGCTTTCTCTCTCTCTCTCTCTCTTATATATATTTGTATTATGTTATGTTTTCGGTCATCTTACGTTGCCTACTTGATTACTTTGTCTGCAGGCTCTGTCAAAGAACGCCACTGATGCAATGAAGGATTCGCGGGTTTTAGAATATGTCAATGTGGTAAAAATTTCAGTAAATCGACATCATTACTTGATATTGCTACAATGTAACTGATGAAAATTCTAATTTGGCTTTTTACATGCAACGTAGGTGAGTTGTCTTCAATACAGAAAAATGGATTTCGAAGAGTTTTGTGGTGCAGCAATAAGTGTGTATCAGCTTGAAGGAATGGAAAGTTGGGAGCAGCATGCACGACTTGCATATGATTTTTTCGAGAAAGATGGAAATAGGCCCATTATGATCGAGGAACTTGCCTCTGTATGCTCACCTCTCTCTCTCTCTCTCTCTCTCTATATATATATATATATATATATATATATATATATATATATGTGTGTGTATATATATGTATAAATTTGTTCGAATGCAAAAATACTCCCTGCGCTTTGCCTTGTTGGCAAAAGAATACCTGTGTTATTTTATTAGCAACCCCCGCCCCCTTCTGTTTCTATTAGCAAAAAACCCATTAGGCAAAGCGTAGGGGGTTTTCTGCATTTCACTCAAGAAATCTCTAACTTTAATCTGATTTTCGAACAGGAGCTTGGACTTAGTCCATCGGTTCCAGTACACATAGTTTTGCAAGATTGGATAAGACATTCAGATGGGAAGCTCAGTTTCTTGGGATTTGTTCGACTTCTGCACGGAGTTTCTTCCCGAGCATTTCAGAAGGTGTGACGCAATCGTCCTTGGATTTCTTCATCCTTTTAGAAAATCATTTTTTGTGCGATGAAATGGCACCCACAAGAAGTATGAAGTACGTGTTAAATTTCACAGAAGTTTGATGGATATTGAAGCCATAATCAACTTGTTCTTAATGTAGAGGAATGTACAGATGAGAGAAGATTATATAAATGTATTTAGGACTAGAAAAAACAGCTCAAAGCTGAGTTAATTTTGTGTCTTTTGGTGTATCTATTGTCTACAATTTGCACTTTGTTTCTTGGTAAGGCATAATTGTTAAGGCCATCTCCAGCCGATCTGGGCAATAGTCCCCTCATGCGCCTGTCTGCTTGCCTGCCTGCCTGCCTTGCCAAATCAGTCATCTCCAACCGAACCAACAATTCAAACATTTATTTCAATCTCAAACTTTCCCCACTCTCACTTAACAACAACAACAACAACAACAACAACAATAATAATAATAAGGCATTCATAAAAATAAAAACGAGTAAATATAATTAAAGAAAAACATCAACAATTATTATTAATGCACTTGGAGTGAAAAGAAAAACAACTATTACACACTAAAACATTGTATCTTTCAAAATTATGGTTAAGTTTTTTTTTTTAATAAGTGTTAAAAAGTGTTAAAAAGTTTTTATATAAGTGTTAAAAAGTTTTTATATATTAAATCATAATTAATAAGTGTTAAAAAGTTTTTATATATTAAACATGACCAAATTTATATCGACATTTTAATGTATTGAAAACCTATCCGATAGTACCAAATTTGCATTTCAAAGGAGTTTTTTTTTTTTAAATAATTAAAGCATTATTTAAATTGCCAAATATTAAATACATTTATGTTCTAGAAATATTTCATGCTTTTCCTTTTCCTTTTCCTTCTTCTCCTTCTTCCTCTCGTATGTTATGTTTGTTTAAAATTGCAGATTCCTTCTTCTCCTTCTTCCTAGCAGCTGCCAAATTGCAAAAAAAAAAAAAAAAAAAAAAAAAAAAAAAGAGGGCAGCGCGTCATTGAGCAGGCAGGCATCTTCCCCCGGATGCCTGCTTGCCCTCCGGGGGGAGATCCATCTCCAGCCGATCCGGGGGCTGTTGCTTGCCTCCCCGGATCGGCTGGAGATGGCCTAAGAGTTTTGATATGTCTATGTACATTGAGCTTCTTGCAGTTTTTTATAGTTCCATTCAATCAATGTAAACATTCTTTTTTTTTTCTTTTTTTCTTTTTCTATCAACTATGTAAAGGTAATGAAGAACTACAGGAGAAGTTATTAATAATTTGAATAATAAAAACAGACGGCCGAGTGTTTGATTGAATGGATGAAGCTATGATTGAGCAAAATTCATTCATTTGTATGTGTTGTAATTTGTATTATAACCAAGTATGCTAGATCTCACATCACATGAATAAAAGAACTTCGTAGTTTTCAAATATATCTGACAAATAAAATAATCCAAAATTTATACTGCAAATCACTCAGTCAAATATGCTAAGTTGCTAACCAAAAAACCACATCTTTAGTACCATAAAATGTTACAAGAAAATAAAGCGAAATGCATTTTTACTGATGCATGATCTGATTTTTGGCACTTAAGGTTTCGGTTTCACCAAATTATATTTTATATTTCAATTTTTAAAATATTTTGCACTTCCGATCTCAAGGTCTTGTTTGAGACGAAAAGTGCAAAGTTGACACCAAAAATACTATATAGAACCTATTTTTATAGGACTAAAAGTGTGATTTTTTTTAAAGAATGAAGGATCAAAATGCAATTATGTAAAGTAGGAGATCAAAATTATAAAAAAGTTTGGACCAATAATAAAACTATTTACTGAAGTATTAAACTAGTATTATTTATAAATTACTGGTAGGAGTATAAGCGAATCGAGCAGTATCGACATACACATTGTTTGATTTAGATTTGAATAAACAAATTAAGCTCAAACGTATTTTTATCCAACTAGCTTCAGTCAATTATCGATTATTTAAATATTTTTAAATGTGTTTTGTCAATTTTTAAATTATGTAGTCGAGGTGTAAATAAACTAAAACGTATTGGGTAATTGTCAGATGGATTTTTCTAGGGTGCGGGCATGTGAGTTACGCCCTCACATGCGGGAAGCCTCATCATGCCATTCATTAGGCTCAGATTGATCTGGGTCTTTGATTAGGTAACTTGGTCAAAATGAATTTGTAACTATTGACTTTAATTAAATTACAATATACCTAAATTACCCTTTCACTTATTTTTCTTCTAAAAAAATAAAAAAAACCACCTGTCATATAAAAAGACCGCTTTACCCCCAATTTTGATAATAATTGACTTTGACAATTTTGCAAATTGACCCCTATATTTTGAGATTTTACGAATTGAATTATTTTGCTTCTAAAAAAATATAAAAAAACCGCTTTACCCCCAATTTTGATAATAATTGACTTTGACAATTTTGCAAATTGATCCCTATATTTTGCGATTTTACGAATTGAATTATTTTGCTTCTAAAAAAATATAAAAAAACCGCCTGTCATATAAAAAGACCGCTTTACCCCCAATTTTAATAATAATTGACTTTGACAATTTTGCAAATTGACCCCTATATTTTGAGATTTTACGAATTGAATTATTTTGCTTCTAAAAAAATATAAAAAAACCGCCTGTCATATAAAAAGACCGCTTTACCCCCAATTTTGATAATAATTAACTTTGACAATTTTGCAAATTGACCCCTATGTTTTTCGATTTTACAAATTGAATTATTTTGCTTCTAAAAAAATATAAAAAAACCGCCTGTCATATAAAAAGACCGATTTACCCCCAATTTTGATAATAATTGACTTTGACAATTTTGCAAATTGACCCCAATATTTTGCGATTTTACGAATTGAATTATTTTGCTTCTAAAAAAATATAAAAAAAAACCGTCTGTCATATAAAAAGACCGATTTACCCCCAATTTTGATAATAATTGACTTTGACAATTTTGCAAATTGACCCCTATATAATGCGATTTTACGAATTGAATTATTTTGCTTCTAAAAAAATATAAAAAAACCACCTGTCATATAAAAAGATCGCTTTATCCCCAATTTTGATAATAATTGACTTTGACAATTTTGGAAATTGACCCCTATATTTTGCGATTTTACGAATTGAATTATTTTGCTTCTAAAAAAATATAAAAAAACCGCCTGTCATATAAAAAGACCGCTTTACCCCCAATTTTGATAATAATTGACTTTGACAATTTTGCAAATTGACCCCTATATTTTGAGATTTTACGAATTGAATTATTTTGCTTCTAAAAAAATATAAAAAAAACCGCTTGTCATATAAAAAGACCGCTTTACCCCCAATTTTGATAATAATTGACTTTGACAATTTTGCAAATTGACCCCTATGGTTTTCGATTTTACGAATTGAATTATTTTGCTTTTAAAAAAATATAAAAAAACCGCCTGTCATATAAAAAGACCGATTTACCCCCAATTTTGATAATAATTGACTTTGACAATTTTGCAAATTGACCCCTATATGTTGCGATTTTACGAATTGAATTATTTTGCTTCTAAAGAAATATAAAAAAACCGTCTTTCATATAAAAAGATAGCTTTACCCCCAATTTTGATAATAATTGACTTTGACAATTTTGCAAATTGACCCCTATATAATGCGATTTTACGAATTGAATTATTTTGCTTCTAAAAAAATATAAAAAAAACCACCTGTCATATAAAAAGACCGCTTTATCCCCAATTTTGATAATAATTGACTTTGAAAATTTTGAAAATTGACCCCTATATTTTGCGATTTACGAATTGAATTATTTTGCTTCTAAAAAAATATAAAAAACTGTCTGTCATATAAAAAAACCGCCTGTCAAAATAATTCAAATACGTAAAATCAGAAAACATATTATCAAAATTGGGGGTAAAGCGGTCTTTTATATGATAGCGGTTTTTTTATATTTTTTTTAGAAGCAAAATAATTCAATTCGTAAAATCGCAAAATATAGGGGTCAATTTGCAAAATTGTCAAAGTCAATTATTATCAAAATTGGGGGTAAAGCGGTCTTTTTATATGACAGGCGGGTTTTTTTATATTTTTTAGAAGCAAAATAATTCAATTCGTAAAATCGCAAAATATAGGGGTCAATTTGCAAAATTGTCAAAGTCAATTATTATCAAAATTGGGTGTAAAGCCGTCTTTTTATATGACAGGCGGTTTTTTTATATTTTTTTAGAAGCAAAATAATTCAATTCGTAAAATCGCAAAATATAGGGGTCAATTTGCAAAATTATCAAAGTCAATTATTATCAAAATTGGGGGTAAAGCGGTCTTTTTATATTACAGACTGTTTTTTTATATTTTTTTAGAAGCAAAATAATTCAATTCGTAAAATCGCAAAACATAGGGGTCAATTTGCAAAATTGTCAAAGTCAATTATTATCAAAATTTGGGGTAAAGCGGTCTTTTTATATGACAGACGATTTTTTTATATTTTTTAGAAGCAAAATAATTCAATTCGTAAAATCGCAAAATATAGGGGTCAATTTGCAAAATTATCAAAGTCAATTATTATCAAAATTGGGGGTAAAGCGGTCTTTTTATATGACAGGCGGTTTTTTTATATTTTTTAGAAGCAAAATAATTCAATTCGTAAAATCGCAAAATATAGGGGTCAATTTGCAAAATTGTCAAAGTCAATTATTAACGAAAATGGGGGTAAAGCGGTCCTTTTATATTATAGGCAGTTTTTTTATATTTTTTTAGAATCAAAATAATTCAATTCGTAAAATCGCTAAATATAGGGGTCAATTTGCAAAATTGTCAAAGTCAATTATTATCAAAATTGGGGGTAAAACGGTCTTTTATTAATTGAAGATTTAAAGGTTATAAATATCTTTTATTAATTGAAGATTATCTCAACTTTTATTTAAAATTTAAAAAAAATGGGTAAAATGGTCTATTTACAGACCGAGTCAACTCGCCGAGTTACATATTAGTTACGCGCGCCACATGGCATGATTTCAGGGCCGTCCCGCATGTGATGGCGAGTTACCTTGCCCGCACCCTAGAAGCTCCCTTGTCAGATCTAATTCAAAGTAAAAGTGACGAAATTTCTATCATGAAAAAGTTTACGAAATACCGTAAAATCTACTGCTAAAATTTTGAATCAAACAAAATAAATTCAATCTCCCTTTCTTTGCTTCATCTGCTTTCTCACTCCGCACAAAAACCCAAATCCCAAATGGCGATCCCAAAATCTCATCACAAGGAAAAATTCACAAAGCCCAGATCTCCAATCTGTATTCTCACAGCCTTCATTGCCTGCATTTCTGTATTGTATCTCGTTTCATCTCTATTTTCAACTCCAAATAGGATACAGAAATTCGAAATTAAACCCAATAATATCCACAATATGCACGAAAAGTACTTATATTGGGGCAATAAAATTGACTGTCCTGGAAAACATTGCGATTCGTGTGAGGGGTTAGGGCACCAAGAATCAAGCCTTAGGTGTGCCCTTGAAGAGGCTTTGTTTCTTGGGAGGTATATTCTGTATCTTTTTTTTAATATATATATATTTATAGTTTTTTGGAGATTTCTTATGATAAAGTTTGAATCTTTATATAATTCTGGTATAGGGGATTTGTGGGAATATCTTCATTTGCTTTGTTTACTTTGATAATAGCAAAATTCGAGCTGTTTGTTGTAATAGCTGTTTAGAGTACTAGAAAAGTTGCATAATCCAGGTGTATCCTTGAAGTTAAAGTGGACAGGTCTTTATTTTCTATGGAGTGTATGCTTTTCTTGTCTTGGATTTTAATTTGTTGGAAAGTGATAACTCTTATTTAAAATGTTTTGAGTAAGTGCAGTTGTTAATTGCAGAAATTATAATAGTTTTTAAGGCATTTTAAGTGTTTTAAGAATTTGAACCGCAGTTGGGGTAGCTTTTTTTGGTTTCTAGTCATAATCAATCTTATTTTGATTTTGCAGTTAATATAATGTTTTATTTATTAATAACCTATTATCCCTTTTGGAAAAATTGTTGTTATGTATGAATTGTTTATGCATTTATACTCAATGTAAGGGATGTTTCTGCATAGTATTTCAAGTTGCCTATGAGAAATATGACTCTTTCCAATTATCTTTTGTATTTGGTAGAAATTTATCTCCGTTTCCAAGATTTTTTTTCCTAAAAAACCACTTAGAAACTAGTGCTGAAGAACAATGATTGTCGCCGTTTTTTGAAGCCATCCTTACACTTTTCTTGTATTTTTCTTGTATTTCTGGTTGCAGGACCTTTGTAATGCCTTCTAGGATGTGCATAAATCCAATACACAATAAGAAAGGGATTCTTCATCATTCTGATAATATGACTTCAGACGAGAGGTCAGTTCTTTTATTCAGTTCGGAAACAAATAGCTAATTGATTATGGCTTAAGAAACGTACAGTAAAAGTATTTGTTGTGCATAGGAAATTGCATTTGAAGCCAAATCTTAAAAGGATTTTGGTTCTGTATGTTGATTCACTGTACGTAATTGGTTGCGTTGTGATGTTCCACATCCACTGTCTTTTTCTTTTTTAAAATCAACCATCTTCCAATTTGTTATTGGGGAACTCACAGTTACTTTGCCCCTTAATGGTTTTGCTTTTACACATGCCTACTTCACAACCTTTGGCCCTTCAACGGTGGCCGTTAGCGAGTTAATTGTGAGAAACAGTCAAAAGTTTAGGGTGTGAAGTGCAATGCAGTAGAAAGGTTAGGGGGTAAAGTGCTAACTTTTCTCGGACATGATTGTTAGCATTGACTTATAATGAGGAGATGTGCTAACCGGAGAGTGTGCAAATGTTGTGAGCTATAACAATTTAAAAAGTTGAGGGTGCAAAGTGCAGTTTTTCTGTAATGTTCAGGACCATGTATAAAAATGATCAAAATTCAATTGGCAAAGATTTTATTGTGTAGAGATTGCGAAAATGAAAGTGCCTTTGTTCGACTGACATCATTTTATGTTCTTTACTAGGTGGGCAGATAGCTCGTGTGCTATGGATTCATTATACGATTTGGATCTCATATCCAACACAATACCCGTGATTTTGGATAATTCGAAAATATGGCATCATGTTCTTAGAACAAGCATGAAATTGGGATCCAGAGGGATAGCACACGTGCAAGGAGTTAATAGAGCCGATCTCAAAGAGAAAAGTTCGTTTTCAAATCTTTTGCTCATAAATCGAACAGCGAGCCCTCTATCATGGTATGTATTATAGCAGTTCTTAGTCTTTAAAGAAATGTGTATTTAAATAGTTTTTGAATTCTTATAGCTTTTGTGTAGGTATTAATCATGATAGCCATTCAGGTTCATGGAGTGCAAGGATAGGAACAACCGCAGCTCTATTATGTTGCCGTATTCATTTCTTCCTTCAATGGCTGCAAAGAAGCTAAAAGATGCAGCAGATAAGGTAATTAATAAATTAATTGAATTTCGTTGATTTGTTGTATGTCAATTATTGTCCGAAAATTCATTAATCGATCTTTGAAGATTCTACTTATTGGCAGATATCAGAAAATAGCTATATCACACGTGTTGAAATTCAATAGAATTTGCAATTACCTATCAGTAAATATGAAATTTATTATCTCTTTTCATTATTCCATAGAATTGAGTTAGGAAAACAATACCGTTTTTCTAGTGTCAAGAAAATAAAATATAAATCGTTTTCTTATTAAAAAGCATGTGATCATATTCAAACAAAACGACACAATACAGATATTTATGAGTCATTTCACAAGAAGAAGAAAAAAGAATCACGGGCCTCGATAAATATCACGTAGAGGGCACTTGATGGACTAAGAGGTCTCATTGCTACATTTCTATGAACACGAGGTGATATATGCTAGATAATATGATAGGGGTGTATTTGCTAACTGAACAAACAGAGGAATATATTTTGCTAATAACTCATATTTGAACCCTACAGATTATGGCCCTTCTCGGAGATTATGATGCTATTCATGTTCGCCGAGGTGATAAAATAAAAACTAGAAAAGACAGATTCGGCGTTGATAGAACCCTACATCCTCATCTCGACAGAGACACACGTCCCGAATTTATTCTTTGTAGAATTCAGAAGTGGGTCCCACCCGGACGAACCCTTTTTATTGCATCCAACGAAAGAACTCCCGGGTTTTTCTCACCTTTGTCTATACGGTAGTATCCTTTTTCGATTCTTGAACTCGTTGTTCTTCCACAAGCACACTTGGATTCAAACTATGTTGTCTATTTGCAGGTACAAATTGGCCTATTCATCGAACTATAGCGGTCTTTTGGAACCATTGGTCGAGAACAATTATCAATTATTCATGGTTGAAAGGCTTGTAATGATGGGAGCTAAAACGTTTATTAGAACCTACAAGGAAGAAGATACGGATCTTAGCCTTACAGATGATCCGAAAAAGAACACCAAGATATGGCAATTACCGGTTTATACAAAAGATGGAGACGAATGCTGATTCTTATTATTATTCATTTAACATTGATAACATGGTTTTTGAGTCTACAGAGTGAGATTATTTGTTTTACATTGTAAGGACTACCTCTTTTACTACATTAACAATAAATGTAGCATTGTTGCATGATCTTGAGGTATCTCGAAGGTATTGATTTGGAGTTTTGTAAATGTGGAGGGTATATGAATAGAAAATTGCGGTTCTATGGAAAAAGTCCGGGTAGAAGTGTAAATGAGTTGAGTAGAATCGAACTATTATGTTATCATTTTCTGTAAATGAATTCAGCCTGAATGAGCTCTTTAATTGAATCAAGGAGTCGAATTCAATAAATTTGATGTTTTTGGTAAATATTGTTCGTGCTTGTTTTGGTATATAAATGATTTTCTATCGATTGACATACGTTGAATTTGAATTAGGTTGGCTTGGTTTTCGACTTTAATTTGAATAGATTACAAATTATTGAAAATGAAACATAAATGATTTGATATTGCTAATTCTCAATAACTACTTTTGAGAGCAAGAGCATACATCAATATAAATTTACCAAAAAGTTCCCCTGTTTTTTAATTATTACTTAAAAGTTAAAAGAGTAAATAACACTTTTGATCTTCCTAATGGGTAATTTTTTACAGATTCGTTTCCCTTAAATTTTTTGTATCAGATTTGTCTATCTTATCAATGTAATCCCTCTTAAAATTTTTCATAGCAGAAGCATCCCTCTTATCAATGTAGTGTAACAACACATTCGTACCTCTTAAATCCAAAATACATTCTTTGGTACCAAAATACATCATAAAATGGATGGAAATTGATGTATTTTGGATTTAATAGGAACGAACTAGTTATACTATATTGATAAGAGGGACGGATCTGCAACGAAAAATTTAAGAAGGACGAATGTACAAAAAATTGTCCATAAGGTTAGGGGTGTTCATAAACCCGTCCCACCCGACCCACCCACCCGACCCGCTCCAACCCGCCCGCAACCCGCCGATTTTGTTTTTAAAATAATCAAGTACGGGTTGGTAATTTGTAAACCCGCACGTTATGGGTCGGGTGACGGGTTTGATGATTAAAAAACCGACCCACCCGCAACCCGCACTTAATCATCCTTGATGTACTTTTTATTCATTGTTTAATAGAAGTGTGAAATAAATTACATTTATTAACAAATGAATAAGAACAAATAAACAAACTTTCTTACAGTTTCTTGTTTATATTAATGTTAATGGTACAAATATGTTAGCACATTATTTCCTAAAGAGTTTGTTGTTGAAAAATTGAGAAGAAACTTCACTAATTTGTTATTGTTTGTAATGTGTGAGTGATGATTTGTAATGAATTTTTTTGTAGGGATTTGTAATATTCTTTTTTGTGGAGACTATTGACTTAATTAGTAAGAAACCGTTGCTTATATTATAGTCTTGTATTTTTTGCTTTTTGAATTTAATTTTAAAATTAACAGTGAACACATTTGACACATTTTATTTGTTGTTTGAAGAACTTAAGATTATATGCTTAATTGTTTATTTTGGATGTCAAGATTTTATGACATTGTTTTCGTTCAACCCGCCAACCCGACCGCCACCCGCCCGCCCCCATTCCACCCGAACCGGACGGATTATGAAAATAACAACGCGGGTGCGGTTTAAAAAATTGGCAACCCGCATGTGTTGGGTCGGGTTGATTTTTTCATGCAAACCCGCCCAAACCCGACCGCGTTCACCCCTATACAAGGTGAACCAAAAGTGCTATTTACTCAAAGTTAGAACACCATGCCATAAAAAAATGAGTAAAAGGAATGGGAGAAGGGAGTATGTATTACTTTGGCCTTGTAAGCTTAAATTCAAACAAATAATTTTTTGAGTTTGAGAATATTTTTGTCATACTTAAATAAAAATTCAAATAAACACAATTTTTTAAATGCATAAAAATCAAAAACATATTTCAAATCTCTAAAAATACTTCTCCGAAAACACTCTAAAAATCCAAACACACGCGTTTTACAATCAAGATATATTTTAAATTTTTTTAGAGTGTAATTCTAATATATAATCCAAACATATCTTAAGAATCTAATTCCACCATAATCAAATCACTTATATGTAATTTAAGAAATAACTATTTTCTTGTTTCTCACAAAAAAAAAAAAAAAAGAAGTAGAATACATGCCACGTGGAGAGATGCTTTTCGCTTTAAACGAACTTACCCGTGTCAATATTTTTTTCAGATTCGTTCACACGTGCGAGCCACTTATAAAATACAGTGAAGAACCCTCCTCTCGCAGAGGAGAAAAGAAAGCAAGCTCCTCCCTCTTCTGACGTCAGCGTACCGGAATATTCAATCTTCTGGACTGAGGTACTTCGGTATATTCTTTCTCCGATCGAGGATTTTATCCTTTTTTTTCTTCCTTCTTTATATGTCATAACGTTTCAGCTTCAGTGCAATAATGGAACTTAGGTTTCAAACGAAATATTTATATCGTAAAAAGATTTTTTTTACCGAAAATAAAATTTGTGATAGTAAGCTTGGAATTGAGAAGCTCGAAGAATTTTTGTTGCCATAAATAGGGGTGGTGATTTGAAAGTATAGAAATAGGTACCTCCTCTGTATTCATAAATTTTTTAATAGTGAATGTAGCAATTTGATAAGTTTCAAACTTCCAATTGAGCTTATAGAGTTATGGGAAATTCGTGATATGTTTGCTACTACCTGAAATTATATGCCTATTACATGGATTTTTTTTTCTTGGCATGTTACAGTCGATTAAATATTAAAAACTTTTTGAGAATTTTTGGAAACATTAAGAAACATTATTAACAAGGAAACATTTTGAGGTAGAGACTACTCCATATTTTTGTTTCAGTTGACCGTAAAACAAAATTTTGTGTTTCCGGTGGAAACATATGGAAGTTTTAATCAACGGCCTATATTAATGCTTCATATGGGAAACGTTAAAATCGAAATATATATATTTAAAATTTGCTGTTTTGTTAAGGAAATTTAACTTGTATTTACATTTTGCCTATTCCAGTCTGATATGGTTATATTTTGTAACACAAAGGGTGTTATTATGTACTTGGTAAGATGTATTTAAATTCTGTATGTCAAATAGGTGCTACATCAATTGGGTTGAAATGCCGTATTTGGTTCGCGAGCGTTTATTTATTGGCAACATTGGAGACGCTGCGGAAATTCTTCAGAATGGAAGTAATGAAATCACTCATATACTATCAGTCCTTAGTTCAGCATCTATTACTTTCTTCACAGAATGGCGTAGTGGGCTTTCAATTCCAAGCAAAGAAATTCGGAAGGTATATGTTGGGGGCTCAGGATCTGATGATGATTCAGGCAGTGGGTCAAAAAGCTCGTTGTCACCAGATAAGCTCCTATACTCACTCGAGTATGCAGGTAAGGATTTGAAGTTTGTGAGGATGGCTGTACCTTTGAGAGATATGGAGAGTGAAGATTTGCTGGACTACTTGGATGTGTGTTTGGATTTTATTGAAAATAGTAGGAAAGAGGGATCGGTGTTGGTGCACTGTTTTGCTGGTGTTTCAAGGAGGTATAAGATTACACGTTTATTTCTTTACTATATATGCTTTTATGATACTATATACTTTTGTTGTCGAAGTCTATGCCTATGGCTTTTTAAAAATGATGACGTTACAATGTACCATATCTTTGGGACTTCACATTTTCCTTGACTTCCATTTGCTTCTGTAGGAAGTTGGGATTATTAGTTCTTTTAATTTTGGTGTGAAATTTAGGTATAGATGTTAAAGAAGATATTTGCTCTTCTTAGTTTATAAAAAAACCCAATTGTCAATAGTAGTTTGTAAAGAAATTCTGAATTTAGAGATGAAATGGTTGTGATTATATTCAAAAGGTACCAAGAACATTGGAACTGCTTTAGAAGCTTTCTCAAGCTCTGAGAAGTTCCTAGAGATAGTTAAGGGACATGATAAATAATTTAACCCATTTATCTTACTTTGCATTATGATGATCGACAAAAAAGCTTATACAAGTTAACTTCTCCAGAATAGAAATTTGATCTAATATACATACTTTCAGAAAAATGAAAAGAAAAGAAAAAATTGTGTACTTTATGGAATTCAAGACCAAGTTCTGACATCTATGAGAAGTGATTTATTGCATTAACTCGTAAAATAATATAGCCATCTAAGTTAGAAGTATAATTGAGGCTACCACGAAGAGGTTGGTTAATTTTTTTCCAATCGCACTAGTTTTATTTACAATATCTGAAAAATTCTGCAGCCTGTTAATCTTAAAGATAGATTTCATCTTGAAGGCTGTACTAGTTTCTTAATTGCATGCTAAAAGACAATATAAGTGATTATGGACGGTAGTCTATCTAATGAACCCTAAATATATAATGTATAACAATTATGTGCGTGTTCCAATCATTTGTATCAACTCGAAGTTTTGATGGTCGGACCACCTTGATGATATGGATTCAAATTTGAGCTGAAGTCACTATGGCTCCCAAAAGCCTGAGTAAAATACATATGTTTGTTTTATGTTAGTATGCTAATTATGATTCGAATTTATTCAGAGAAGGCATACATTGTAATTGATTTTGTTCTCTGCTTGGTCAAGCCCTAGGGGTTTACATCCTTCTTTGCCTGTGTTCGTTGCAGTGCAGCTATTATTACAGCATACTTGATGAGAAGTGAACAACTATCACAAGAAGGTGGAACATTTTTCATGTTTATTTGGTTTTGAAAGTAATACACGCATGTGATATTTAGGTTGAAGATCTTGTGGCTTTTTAATTGAGCTCTTTCTGTCCTGTTTTATTGAATTCTTGTCTTCTTTATAGTTCTCCATATTAATAATTTTCCATTTTCATTGTGATTACTAGATGCTGTTGAATCTTTACGGGAAAGCTGTGAGTCCGTATGCCCAAATGATGGTTTCCTGGAGCAGGTGATACATACTGACCAGTATATGCTGGCCCCGGAAATTATTCTTAAGTTTAAGTTCCTTACCTTATGGGTAATTTCTGGTTTCATCTCTCTTTGTGTTTGCAGCTGAAAATGTTTGAACAAATGGGTTTTAAGGTTGATCATGCTAGCCCCATATACAAGCGCTTCCGTTTAAAATTATTAGGTCTGAACTTTTCTGCTGAAAATATATATCTTGTTGCTTGATTCTTAATTTGTGTTTTAGTCTTTCATTCTTGGCCATCCATTTGTTTATTTGATTTCCTTGACTATATAACCCTATTTAGTCTCTTGGTTGGCTTTAAATAACGTATGAATGTTCTAGCAAACTCTATAGTTGTTCTATCAAAGTAGTTGCCCCGATATGATTACGCTAGATGATTGATGCCGTCGATGAGTATTATGAATGTAAATAAGGGGAGAAGAGCAAAAACAAGAGATGAGTAAATGATGCACGTCTACTTGTAAAAAAGAAAGATTTTAAGTAATGAATTTGTTTGTGTTAAATGGATGTTGAGAGTAGAGCGACAGCAATGTTATTGTTCTCGTGATTACACCTGCAGGAATGAATAATGTTGAATATTTCTATATTTTCTGACACTTGGATTGATCTATTTCAACTCTGACTCAAGGGGAAGTACTTATGATTGCAATTGCACAACCAAAAAAGGATAGGGAAATAAATAGAGGAAAAAAGAATGTTAATCGTGTGAAAAGCCATCTGATAACCCTTAGGTCCTTTCTGTGTTTTTGTTCTATCATTCTCTTTGTTTTTATGACAGCTGGGTTTTGCTCAAATTAGATTTAGAAGTGACCAATCTACATGCATAGCCTCAATGGCATATCTTTACATCTTAAGTTGGCATGTTTTACTAATACTAGAATTAGGTTGTAATGGATATTGTTCATCGCTCTTGAGGTAATAGTTTTCTTCACTTTCGTGAATTCATTGCCAATAACAGATTTAGAAGTGACCAATCTACATGCATAGCCTCAATGGCATATCTTTACATCTTAAGTTGGCATGTTTTACCAATACTAGAATTAGGTTGTAATGGATATTGTTCATCGCTCTTGAGGTAATAGTTTTCTTCACTTTCGTGAATTCATTGCCAATAACAGGTGATTCCTATAATCGTGGAGAAAAAATAGATGGTTCTAAATTTGGTGCCGATCCTGGCTTGCCAGCTGAAAATGTTTCTCCCAACGTTGAAGCATCACTAAATAAAGAATCACCTTCTACTCCTGCATATCGATGCAAGAAATGCCGCAGAGTTCTTGCATTAAAGGATAATGTTTTGGGTCATGTTCCAGGAGAGGGTGAGACATGCTTTGGGTGGCACAAAAGGAGAAGTGGAAATCCTTTTAACAGATCTGATGACGATGAGTGTTCATCCATCTTTGTTGAGCCTCTTCGTTGGATGACATCAGGTACGATAAATCAAGACTCTCATCTATGAGGTAAAATTGCATCTTTAGTCCTAGGACACTGGACACTCAGCACTTGCTACGCTTTCTCAAATAACACTTTGCATTTCGTCATTTTCCCTCTTTCCTATCAATTTTTGCACTTTTTGGTCACCTATAGTCTTCGAGGACAAATTTTTTTGCTCTCATGATCCCAAATCGGACGGTAAAGCCGATGTGCAACGAAATTAGAAACTTGGGACCAAAAGTGCTACTTATCAAAAGTGCGGGATTAAAAGTGTTGAATGTCCAGTCCTTTAAGAGTAAAAATTCTTTTTTTACCATCTATGATTATCGCTATTTGGGGTAGTATTGAATGTGCTAACTATACATTCAAATGATCGGTCACAAGTAGCACCGTTTGATTCTTGATGACCTATATTTGGTTGGCCCAATCAATCTATATACACAAAATGGACGTATAATGTTCAAAGTTTTGCTTTTACTTTTTGTTCTGATATATCCAGTTGTTCGAAATTTTGATTTTCTATTTATTGTTACAATATTATCCAGTTGAGGAAGGTGGTCTGGAGGGTAAGCTGTTGTGTGCCCATTGTGAAGCCCGGTTAGGTTACTTCAATTGGTCAGGCATTCAGTGCAGTTGTGGGAGTTGGATTACTCCAGCTTTTCAGCTTCACAAAAGCAAAGTAGACATCAGCACTATCTAAGAAGAATCGACCCATTTCTATGTGCGTTCGATATTTATCAAGATATAAAACATACAGTTTTGGATCACAATTTTGTGTGATGCAAGAGTGGGCATACATCGTCTTGTAGACGATTTAAATATCTGGGTATCCTTCCCTTTGGGGAAATTGAACTTTTCAGGTCTGTGAATCTGAAATAAATCGGCATGTGTAATGTTATAGTAATATAAACTTATACCGATATTACTTGAGCAATGAATAATTTGTTACTCTTTGATGCTGCTAGCTTTCGGAGTAAAGTGACAAACAAGACATGCTCAAACGTTCTTGATCACTTCCCGGATAGTAAGGCTCATATGTATTTTAGCTTGTGTTTCAGATTTTGGTTTGGTGTTCTGAAGGTTCTTTAGAGCTTTATGTGAAACAATTAAAACGTATTGGCTTTGATGTATTTTTATTAGAAATTTCATATCAAAAAGTAACATGTAGTGTTTGATTGCCTGCAGTTTAGATCTTGGATTTTGAAGTAATTTTAATGCAGATTGAATGTTGGATTTTGAAGTTAAAGTAGTTATAACGTGTAAAATCATATATTATATATTATAAATACGTAGGTACGTTGGAACATTTGAGGAGATTAAACCGATAAGAATGTTGGACTATATGAATGGAATGGGCCAGAATTTAAGGTAATTGATCCAAGAGAGCTAAAAGTTATTACTGAAATTAATTCTCGTTTAAATTTGTAATTGCATTGTAGGTACAGTACAACTTTGTACTGATTAAGGGTGAGTTTGGCCTAGCGATTCGAAAATCAATTGTAGGAGAACTAATTTTATTAAAATGGATTTTGGCAAGAAGTGATTATGATAAAATTCAATTATAAAATAATTGCTTTTGGATAATAGCTTTTGCAAAAGTAACACTTTAGTAGCTTCTGAAATAAGTTGATTTTTAGCTTCTGGAGATCTCCCTTCAATCAAAATATAGTTTTATGAGAATTATGTTTGGCTACAAAATAGATTTTGCTCCCAATTTGTGTTGGCGCATTATCTATGGAAGTAGATAATGTGAATGTTAAAATATGACAAAAATGTAAAATTTTAAATTACTTTAACTTAAATTGTATTCAAGTCGATTAAACTTCGTTTGAGCTTGATTCATTAAACAAACACATTAAAATGAGTCATAAGTTTAAGCACTATAAAATGTTCAAATGAAGTTTGAACAATATTTAGTTCAACACAGCTTGACTTGTTTAACCAGGGCAGGCCTTATAGCTAGGCAACTGAGGTCCTCGCGTAGGGCCCCGACTATAGAGGGTCTGAAAAAATATGCATTTTTTGTTTTTTAATTTAATAATTTTTTTTCTCAAACATATTTTATGTATAAGAGAGTTAAAGATGTAAGTTGAACAAAATTGAGTCATATCATGTTGTAAAAACTTTTGAGATTAATTCAAATGAATTCTTGAGAAAATAAGAAAGTGAGTTGTGTAAATTTTGGATAGTTTACAAATGAGACATTGTCTATATTTATACTAACCACCTCTTCGAACGGACCGTGAATATCAGCTTAATACAATAGTTAAGAATGATCATATGGAGACTTTTATTAGATAATTACATGAGATTTTATGGACTTATTTTGGTTTCGGTAAATTGATGGGTTTATCAAATCGAAACGGTAATACCAAAATTATGTATGTGATAATTTATTTTTATTTCTACTAAAGTTGTTAACGACTTCTTTAACTATTGAAAAAAAATTCTCCACCATTGAAAAAAAATTCACCCACTTCAGAATTCAGATCAAATTACATTTCTTCTCTTCACTAAAACTCTAGCCTCCGTTCTTTGATTTCTCACTTCGTTGAAGTTCTGAAATCCGTCCGCCGTTAATTTCTGGTAAGGATTCCTTGTGCCCAATTAAATAGGAAAATAAAATTTTGAAATACTATTAATCTACATCAAAATTCACAAAAAAGACCAAAAACTACATTGTTCTTTTTTTTTTTTTTGGGTTATCAAGCCCATTAAATTGTTCGATAAAATACTGAAAGAAACATTGATTTTTCGTTTTATGTGTCCGTAATAAATATTAAGTGAAAAACCAAGTAAATATTTAATACATTTACATTTTCAAAAACAAAAATTAAATTTTAATAATAATATATAATTTTATTTATTAAAATAAATAGGGCCCCTTTTTATAATTTCCCCTAGGGCCCCCAAATATATTGGATCGGCCCTGTGTTTAACCCTACGCATTATGAATTGTTAAAATCTGTGGGAACTTGAAAGATGAACAAAAACAAGAATCGGTTAAAAGCCCAGAGTACACAAAAATTCAATTAAATAAAACAAGTTCATTGAGCTTCAGAAGAAACTGTACACTGCCTCAAGTTCTATCTCATTTCAAGTAATATAACACAATAGGTCATGATGGTTTCTTGAGAGTGACAAATGAATTCTTTTGACTTGAGCAACAACCGGTATATATCTCAAACCATTGACGAAAGGCTAATAATATACTTTCATCTCAATGTGCCTGTGACTCGAGCAGGATGTTAGTGGCAGCATTAACATCATTTCTGGCATGTATCAGTGCTTGCCTAGCCGAGTTCCTATCAAAGCCCATAGCAACCAGCGTAGCAATCGAGTCCTCTGGTGGTTCGACTGTGGATAACACAGAACGAGCCGGATAGTTTCTCTGATACGCCAAATAAAGAAAACAGATTGTTCAGAGCAATGTATTATATATACACATAAGCGTGCGTATACATTGATAATAGAGAAAAATGATACGCGTGTGTATAGGAGAGCTACCAAGACTAGGAAATTTCAATAATTTTGTATTTTTATACATAAAACATGCCTCGACTTGGCGACTTGGGTAGGATGGAGTACTTCCGAGAATGTTCCTAGATGATGAAGCAGTGGGTGTTGTACTCCCCATAGATGGCCAAGAAAGTCGAGAGAAGAATGAAGCTATAAAATCGGGGAACTGAAAACAGAGAAACATAACCAACATTTAATATCAGAGTTTTGAAGATACTTATAATTCCCAATGAATAGGTAAATTAATATATAAGATTAAAATCAAGCACAACCTTCATCCTGCGTGTACGTAAAATATTTGAGCGATATAAGGAACCTGCTAGAATACCACATATTCCCGGTAGCATAGATCTTTTCCAGGATGACAAAAGTAGCTGCAATATATAGCAGTGTTACTTGAGAAGTAGAAAAAGATATACTAGTCCTATATATTGGAGATAATTGAAATATTCATAATGTATGAATATAGAATGAGAGTCAAATTAATGGGTACTTGACTATATTCAAGAAAATGATTAAATACAATATTCATGTACCTACATTAAAGTCCTAGAGTATTATGTAATTGAGCAAAAGCTCCCAGAGAGTAAAAGACTGCAAAGCTAGACTACAAAAGTGGCTAGTCAGAACAAAACTTATGTAGCCAAAACACATCATCTCAAAGAATGAATCCCATCACTGTAGCCTCCTTAACATCCAATTTGGGACTGAAAGGGCACAACAGAGACTATTACCAAGTGAAATTTATTTATTAATTATTGGGCTAAAGGTGCAATAAGGCAAAAGTGTTGGACCAAAAGTGCAAAGCATTTTTAAAAACTGGGACCAAAAATGCAATCTTATAAAGTACGGGACAAACAATGCCAAGGTCCAGCACTGTGGGACTAAAAATGCAATCTTATAAAGTACGGGACAAACAATGCCAAGGTCCAGCACTGTGGGACTAAAAATGCAATTTTACCATAACGCGAAGAAATTCAATTAGGTGCATCTTGAGTTAAAGAGAACACTGAATTAAGAGAAAGGCTATAGCCACAATTCTAAAGAATTACCTGAAGACCAGCTAAATAGACAAAAGTTTTGTCAGAGAAGCTGAGTCTAAACACGCGAAACCGTGTTGAAACTGGGATGTCAAAATAGAAGGGTACAAATGAAGAAAATATAAGCCCATAAGGTCCTGACGTGAGTATATTCAACGAGGGATCTGCCATAGCAAAGCCAAAATATCAGAATAAAAACTGATGTTATGCATATAAATTCAAAAAGTTATAAAAAAAACTTGCATTTCACAAGTGATTCAAAGAAAGTACTCAAACAAATAAAAGGAAGTGGCACTTACCTTTAAGTAGCCAAAGTGCGAGGACTTCAAGCAGTAAAGACACGGCAACAGAAAACAGGAAAAAGACCTGAACGAAAAAAGATAAAGACAAAATTAAGTGAATAATATATCAACACAAATAGATACTTGCTGCTTCTTATTTATCAATCATTTACACACAATTTTTTTTACTGATTATTTATTGATACTTAATGAAATTAAAAAAAAAAAATGAATAGACTCTTTTTGAATAGACTCATTTGCTTTTTATTTATAATGTCCAACATGCTAAAATATAATTCAGAAATCCAAAGTTTTTTAAACTTCACAACAAACACCAAAGGAAGAAATCGAGTTTGAACAAGAACTTACGGAATACTTATTAGAACCTATTTGCCTCTCAAACACACGAAAGTAGTACAGTAGATAAATTCCAAAAACTAGCTCTGGTGTAGATGAAAAGCCAAAAACCGAAACTATCAGCTTCCATATTTGAAGTTTCTTGAAAACATCCTGTCACGAGTAAAGAAAAAAGTTAATTCTTAATAATGCTTCACAATTTTATTACAAAGAATCAGATATATTTGCAATGTGTCCTATAGATTTATTGCAACCAGCACAATGGCAAAAACAAACTCAGTTATTCCCCTCTATTTATTTTTGAATCCATAAGTGAAAGTTTCATAGTCGTTTTACGTATCAAATGATAGATATATAAACGAAAGAGAGAGAAGCTTAGCCTGATTAGGTGAAGTAATAATAAATCCACTTCTGGAAGAATCTTTACAAACTTAATTTGGCAGAAGTATAGGAGAAATAACCATTTTCCCCATTTCAACTGCAAAATGGACACACACACACACAAGGATATGAAGGAGATTGAAGTTGCTTCATTTGGTTAATATATCACTCTTTATGATATCTGTTGAGACTAAATGTCCCACATGGATTGGATATCAAGACTAAGTACACCTTATAACGCAATCCTCACCTCTTGAGCTAGCTTTTGAGGTGACTTAGGCCCAAGTCATATGGACCTTAGCCCAATCCATGTGAAATATAATAATATCACACCTAACTCTAGGTGGCCTTAAAAAATTTACATTTCAACTGCAGTATGTAACATAAATTGGCATCCCCCGACACATTTATTCTCCACCCTCAAATACGAACAAAACTGGCACATACTGGTCCTACGAAGTCTTAACTCATAGAAACGATGCTGGTCTCGCAACATGTTACAGAAAGAACTATTAGCAGGTTTGGTTGTCAGGAAAATGAGGGGAAAGTGTAGGAAAAGCAAAAGGAAAAAGAAAAGAAAGGAAAAGGAAAAGAAAGTGATTTTCTTGTACATGTTTGGTTATCAAGAAACCAATTAAATTGGTAGGGAAAGTAAAAGAAAATTAGTAACTTCCTTTCCTGCTAACCAGACACCATCAAACTATCTTTCCCTCACTTTCCTGACAACCAAACACGCTAGTTTCCTCGAGACTCGGACAAAATTAAGAATTAAACAAGAGTTAAGCTTCAGACTCAAGACTAACATGGTCTCTTTGCATCAAAGCTAATGGTGGTACAATCTTATTAAGTCTCGGCAACAATCATCTTGCTGTCATTATCAGTTTCCTTGTTTTCGGATAATAATTAAATTGCTCTAAAAACAAGCTAGTTCTATCCACATTGTTTAAGGAAACACAAAATTCCTTTAAAAGAACAGCAGTACTCTACAAGAATTTTCTTGCTTTCCGAAATTGCGCTGAGAAATATTTCTATTTTGAGGTTGGCTAAGGAGGCAAATTATGGAACTTATGCTAAATGAGCATCTCTACTAGCATCAATTGTACCGAAACTCGTTAGATTTTATCTCGTAAAAATGATCAAAAGTTGAATAGATAAGCATGTATGATATCACAAATAAAACTTGCAAAGACCATGAGGCTACAATACATTTTACAAAATAACAACATAAGTCAAAATAATATCGAGTAATAACAAATTATTGCAGGTGGGCAAAACTTCTTAAACTAAGTAAACCTCAGATTCCCAATGGTAATAGCACTATTCTAGATTAGCAAATTACACAACAAAACAAATATGAAAAATTAGAGAAAATATTTAATAAAACCTTAAAAAAAACCCAGAAACAGTTTAGGAAAACTAAATCAAAAGAGAAAGAAGAGTACTTGATAAGACCAAGAGAGATTTCTGGAGCGACCTTGGATCCCAAATAAGATTGTGAAGAGAGCACTCGCTATCACTATTGTTCTTGTCACCGGCGCATTATCTGTTAATAGTAATTATTATTTCCTATTTTCTGATGCACAAACTCAAAAAAATTCACAAAAATGGAGAAAAAACGTACTGAAACCAGATGGGCCGCCGTTCATTTTCTATAATCACTCGTATGTCGAATAACTTTATAAATATTTATGATTTTTTTATCTTTATGTAGATGCTTTCTCTCTTAAATCATCCTCCTTCCCCTCCTCTTAATTAACGTTTGGTAAACGGTTTTTCAGCCCGACCCGTTTGGACCTTTATGGGGTTCTTGAAAGTTCAAGGTAAGGGGAAGTGGTTTGCTTTTAGAGTTCTAGTTGAGTATTATTTGTTGGATTTTAGCAATTTAGTTATTATTAAGTATTTATATTGAGCACTATTTCTCCATAAAGTAAAAATAGAAAATCGAAAAATAATTATAAAGCAGGCAATACTTCTTCTTAGTGGTTTAGGGGTTATTCATTCACATGTAAAAATACAACAAAATTTGTGTTTTAATGCTGAAAATACAATTTTACCCAAGTTACATATATTTTAGCAATTTACCTTTTTTTTTTTTAGATATTTTTCATTAACTATCTATCTCTCCGTAAAATATTTTTTTTATTATCCTTTTTGTTTAGTTGAATTGAAAATTGATTTTTCTTTTACTCTTTCATTTTATCTGTTTTCTTTACCTATTTTTCGGATTTAAACAAATTCAATAGTTAAAATATAAATTAATTAGATGTTTTTAGTAAGAATAAAATGTTAATCTAATTTTATTGTTTTGATGATTCATGAATGAAAGTTTATATTTGTTTCTTAAGTTATGTTATAACAATATAGAATTATTACTTTCATATTCTATATTTATTTCAAAGCACAAAAAAAGTAATTCGGTTCAAAGTTCAAACACATAATTCTCTTTAAAAGTCGTAAGTCAAAACTTGGAAAAAAATTAATAGAAAAGTCGAATCTAATACCAGCAAAGGTAATAAAAATATTATCGAGTATATTGAAACTTGGATAAAAACTTAGATGGAACTAAATTATGAGAAAACTATAAATTATGAAATAAATTTTTTTAAAAAGAAAAAAAAAAAAGCGTAATAAAAATATCAAGGGCTAAATTGGATTGGACCGAGTGGAGTTGGACGAACCCATATTACACCCATAGCATTGGGCCCAACTGGAATTTCATTCATTAAGATTTCCATTAATTGTCTTAAATCAACTTCAATAATTTTCTTAATACTGTAATATCTTGCAATTAATTTTCTGATTGCCTATTTTGTGCTTCGTCTTTTTATTCTATTGTTGTTTTGTTATGAGACTGATAGTTAAATTAAGTTAATTGATATTCGATTTGTGCTCGTTTAGTAAAAAATTGTTTTGATTCGATTCGTAATACATATCTAACAATCTTAAATAATATTTTTCATTTTGAAACTTGGTTTGAACTCGACTTGATAACCTGAAAAATGATAAAATATATGTAAATATATCAAACTACTTGAACTCGATATATTTTTGGCTCTGTTAAAGCTATTACTCGACTAGTTTATACCCCTATTAGTTCCTAAGTCCTTTTCTTGTCAATATAACATAGAGCTATTATGTGGACCGAAACATTATATAGTACTATCTCTCCATAACAATACTCTTTTTATTTATTTATGTTTTTCTTTAGGAAAATTAGAGACTAGGACAAGAAACAAAGTTGTGCTTTCCACTTTAATCTACAAATATATATGAGTAATTTCATCATAAGAAAAGGATGAAAAAACTTCAAATTATTAAAGACTAAAAAGAGGCTAAAAAAAGCAAAGCCTCATATTTAATTTTCATCTACCATTTACACTTTGATTTGACAGTATCTAATTTACAATTACTAAATTATTCCAAAGTACAATTTGGCCAAATTTGTTTCCATTTTGCAATTTCTTCTTCCCTATAAAGCTTTCTAATTCCACCATAAAAACCATCTGCCTCATTTCCTACTTCTCTATGCTCCTTTTTACTGATCATTGTTTTCCTCCATTTAGATCCTGAACTGTGTTGCTTGAACTCCAACATCACATCATCTACAAGGATCCATTGCACATGGTTTGTTTTTTAAATTAAAATAAATAAATAGCTACAATGCACATAAAATGAAAATAAAATAAAATTGAATGAATGAATTAAATAAAGAGCTGTGTGCTTACCACTAATCTGACATTGACAATTGAATTCATTGCCATTGCAAGATTCAAGATGTCCAACAACCCCATACCACCAACCTATAATAATACAATTTATTTATGAATTACTAAGAATTTATTGATTTTTGCTAAGATGATTTTATTTGATTTATTTATTAAAAAAGAAAGAAAGGTGAAATATATACCATATGGGAACTCATTATTTCTTCTCCATTGAATTTCAATATGATCATTAGGCTTAAGCTCATCTAAACAATCTGAGATATGAAGAACTTGAGCACGAGTATTTACAGTTGTTGCCCTTATTCGACTCCACTCGATATCGGCCTCGATTATACGCCTCCCGTGGGCTGGATACCTTCAAAATCAATTTGTTGTAGTGAAAAATAATGTTCGGAACCAAATGGGAAAAATTATAAATATGAAATAAGATAAATAAAAATTAAATGAGCAATATTTAGCTATATATACCTTGCAATAAAATTGTCTGTTGTGGAATCGTAGCTCAAATGAGCATCATAGCATGAAAGTGTAAATCCAACAAGACCATTCTGCACCTTGAAAAGATCCAAAAGTATAAGAAAATAGTATATATGACAATTTCAACTAAAATAATTACTACTATATATGTGAATATGTAAACACTAAACACCACATACTATATTAAGTATTGAACCCATCACTTTTAAATTTTCACACTAGAGCTGTAGAATGACATTTATGCCCTTTATAACTGAGATTAGGGAACAATCAACTTTGAAGGGGTTAATGCGAAAATTATATGTTTGGAGTTGTCCAACTAATTATAATGAGCTAATATCAATTTACCCCCTGCAATTTGCATAATGTTCAATTTTCTCCCCTGTGAAAATTTTAAAGGAACAATATATCTCCTCGTCGAAATTGAGAGTGGGCATAATACAAGGATAAAGTGCCACATTTATCATAGCACATGAGATAGAGTGACACGTGTAAGAGTGATAGTTTTATCAATTCGTATCTTTTTTTAAGTTTAAAAATGTCAGGAAGACAGCGTGAAACTTTTATAAGATCATAACAGGGTAAGATGTTCTTTTTCAAATTATAGAGAGTAAATTGAACATTATGCATATCACATAGGTAAATTTTCATTAACTTAACTAATTACAGAGAATAATATCTATTAAAAAATCAGATTCATAGAAACATTGCAAGAAAATTAATTACCTCACGGTTAAAAACCTGAGCTGGGAACCAAAATTCACCCGTCTCAAGAGCAACATAAAAGGACATGACTGAATTTACAGTCAAACTACATTTCTTCACCCTCATCTCAGATTTATTCCTCAAAAGGTACAAAAAACTAGGAAAAAACTGAAATCTTCTTCTTTGTGTTCTAAAATTCAAGAATTCCCTTTTCGAATCAATAAAACATTCCCATTCTCTGTAAGCAGCCTCACCAATCACACCACCCCATTTTTGCTTCATATGCTTCTCCCAAAAATGGTCATTTCTACCCCTATCTCTCAAAGAACTGCACACCTTTGCTATGGTACATAGCCCAGATGGTGAAAGCTTTTCAAGAATGCAGTCCAAGGGTAAATCGGGAAGATCAAGTAAAGAAGTCACCTGTTTTTCCTCCACAGTTTCAAAATTTGGACTAAAAAAATTATTCTTGAAAAGAATTGGAACTTGAAAAGAATTGAGAAAGATCCTTCTTTTTCTACTTAATGACTTGAAATTTTTTTGTAATTCTACCCAGGAAAAACAGGGGAATGCCCATATTTTAGAATAAAATTTTGAATTTGGGTTTGGCTTTAGAAATGATTTGGAGATTAAGAGAAAAGAAAAGCAAGATATCAAGAAAAACAGCATTTTGATTGAAAAATGTTGATTGAAAAAGGAAGTATATGTAGCTTGAGAACACAATAAAGATGTTTAAATCACCTGAAATATTTTAATTTTAATATAAATAAATTGGCGGAGTTAATTTTAGGAAAGGGAAATTTGCAGACAATACAACCGACAAGAATTTTTTTTAGTGTTGTTGGGAGTTACAACGCCCAGAACAAGAAACCAATGCTCCTCTTTTAATGTTGTTGCATTGAATTGCCATTATATATAACCTAAACTATATTAAAAGGGCAGGTGGCAGTTCAAGAATGGTTGATATTCAATATTAGAAAGAAGAATAAAATCCAAGCAGAAAAAAAAAAGTCTCAAGGGTATAATCCCTTTCGAGGCGCGTCAGACACATAAAGTGGGAACATTTCCCAACAGGAATTCGAACATGAGTCCGCTAGATTTGAGTATTAACAAAAATTTAGGCCAAATCAATAATATAATTTGGTTAAAACTATGTGGGATGCCTTTATGTACATCATAGAACAAACTAGGATGAAAGATCACTATCAAATGATTAAGCTTTTACTATTTAAACAATAGATAAACCATTTCAAAAAATAACCAAAAATGGAAAAGAAGAAAAAGTGGGCTCTATCGATTTTATGATAAAGTAATCAATACTTGAGTGAAATGCGAAAACAACCCTTATGCTATGCCTAATTCTAAAAGAAAATCTATTTTATATTTATTCTTAAAAGATTCATGTGTTCGAAGATTGAAGACATTTGCACCTCTTTCCATATGCATTATGCTTCAATCAGTGCATATGCAAGTATTATTCACAATTATACTGCTAGCAACTATCACCAAACATCCTATATTTTCATATAATTGTCAATAAATCCCATGTTTAGTCAATTAATTGACAATATTCCCCTTGTTTCTCAAAAAATTAACAATATCCTTCTTATTTATGTGGTCATTTCAGTACAAAATTGACATATAAACGAGGACGTATTGTGTTTCGTGTGTGATGTAGTAATTAGCCGAAATACATAAGTTGTTTTTGCATCTCACTCTAAATATTTTAAAGACTCGAACTTTATATTTTTTTAGGATAAAAAAATACAAGGTTTGAGCTTATCTCATTGATGGTTTTGGGAATGACGTGGAAAAGTAAAATCCCTGTTAGTTATAGAGCAAGGTGGTTATCACAGCTCAACAATTAATGGCCACAAAAAGCCATCTAATTTTTACCTAACTTAGAACAATATTTTTATTACAAATTTGTGATGTATGTTATTGTTAGACTTGATGACTAATTTGTAATAAGGTGTAGGTGTTTGAAAGCTGATGCCGTATTGCGGCTGGCTTCTACGAAACAGGGTAGGCCAACCCCATTTTAATGAGTCAGAGTTAACTCCAAATTTGAATTTCTAGATTTAATTTTCTTATTAAATTTAATATTTTGTTCAATTTTAATTTGATTAATTTAAAATGGAGTTAATGATAATTTACCCCCCATGATATTCATAATATTTAATTTATCTCCCTGTAATTTGAAAAACAACACCTCACCCCCTGTAATTTTATAAAAAATTCAAACTGCCTCCCTGATATTTTTATATGTGGCACTTTACCTCCTCGTGTTATGATAATGTGACAATTTATCCCATGTGTTATGATAAATGTGGCAACTTACCCCCTATGTTAAAAAATATTTTTCATGCCCACTATCGATTTCGGTAAGTGAGTTACACTCTTCGGCTCAGGAGAGTAAATTGCTTCTTTAGAATTTTCACAGGAGGGTAAATTGCTCCTTTTCAAATCATAGGGGGATAAATTGAATATTATGAATATCACAGGGGGTAAATTGCCATTAACCATTTAAAATGAGTTTGAACTTGATTTGTTGTTTTAACTTAGTTTTAGTGAGCCACATATTAGTCATGCACGAACAATTTGATGTCGTTTTTAGCTTATCGGGACCTTTGTAACTTAAGAAGTATAGAACACAATGTTGTGAAAATATGATTTGTTTATCGAACTTTGTTTATATATGCATTACAATAATTTGGTTAATTTTAGCTTTACTTAAACGAGCAGCAACAACAAACACTTTGTTACTATAGAAAGAAATGGAGTTGTTTACTAAAAGCATGAGATTATATTTGTGGGTTCGTAAAATATATTACTACTACTACAAATCAACAAAAAATATTTTAATTCATTAATTACCTCAATACACATAATGAAAAACAAATTAAGAAATATAAAAAGCAAAAGATGTCACCCATCGTTCAAAAATTAAAAACTTGTAATGAACTCAAATCACTCTTATTCATTATTAATTACAAGTGTAGATATATGATTGAACATTATTGGATCCAAAAAGGGAAGGGATCCAACTCAAACTCGGGACAATTCACATTTCTACCTAAGTAGTTAAAAATATGGATCAAAATTTTCATCTTTTTCGTCGAAATATCGAAAAGCTTCCGACTTTTAATCAAATGAAACAAAAATTAAATGTAACTCCAAAATTATTTATTTATTTTAGATTCTCTTATTTTTCTTAATTTAGTAATTTTTTTTTTCAATTTTTCCTCACAGTTTCCAAAATATTTTCGAAAAGTCTAAAAAACGTTTCTAATATTTAACTGACCGAAACATCCACTTGAAATGAAATTTTAATCCATGGTTAAAAAGTTCCGAGCAAGTCAATTCTAGTTTCCAAATTATGTACACTTGGACAAGAAAGAAACCAACCATACCACCCAAATCATTTGCATGACTTGACCCAAATCATTTGCATGACAAATTGACAATTCGACACTTCAAGAAAATGGCGGAACAACACAAGATATATGTCTTGCACTTGGCTTAGAATCGGGTGGTGCGGCCGATCCCTAACTAGGCTAGAATTACCGCACAAAACCATCATAAGAATACACACTCCAATACATAACCATCTAGTCATGAACAAAGACCAGAAAATCCCGGTACAACAAAAGTTAATGGTCTTACAAAGTACTAGTTCTTTAATGCAACAAAACACAGTCCGACAAAGTACACTAATGCTAGCACGCAAATGCCTTAAAAGAACTTTTAAAGACCGAGTCCAACAGTTCGACCATCTCTTCGACGTAATCCAGCTGTGTATTGCTTCTCCAACTCCAACTGAAGCTGCTCCTGCTGCTTCTCCACCTTTGGGTCGTCTGCCTTGAGCTCCACTTTCGCTTCGCCTTTCACACCCTACAATTCGCCATAGGTACCAATGCAACCTCAGACTCTAAAAGTGTGTTAGTATGTGGGGTGAGATTTGAACTACAGAGAACTCAAAATAAATTGAGATTTGAAAAAAGTTTGTGCATTGTATGATTCAGCAGTAAAGTAAAACCAGATGTGGAAAATACCATGAGTTTGTTGAATTTTTCTTGTCGCTCACGGTCCCCAAATGTTGTCGCATCCCAACGATGAGTAGACTATATAGATCATTGAATTATACATACAGAAAGAAGAAAGATGATGGTGAATCACATATTGCATCTCAAAGTAAAATGGTATCTAATAAAAAAGCTCATGATGTTGTCAATACAATGTTTGTCCAACTTGTAAACAAATAAAACCTTCAAAGAAAATATAATATTTAATATTGAAGACAATTTGTTTGTATATTGGAGCCAAGCAGGAAAGTGGAGAAGTATGAGGAAAAACTCAAGATTATTGATAAATACCTCCTCGGCGGTGGTGTTCTTCTTGTTGCCCCATAAAAGCTTCTTCTTTTGATCAGTTGACATATATCCAGTTCCAATTAAATTCTTATTGACTGTGTTTTCATTCAAAGAAAGAATCAATGCAAAGAATTCAATCAGTTGATAGTAAGAGATAGACTACTGATTTGTTACTAATAATTCAAATAGCATTTCTAACCATCAGATTGACACTCTCACAGATCCTTACTTATTTGAGAACAGTATAATAAAATAAACAGACAAACAAACAAATGAAAACTGTAAATGATAAAAGATGACATGCCCTGCACTCGAGAGGATATTAGATAAATATTATGCCTTCTTTGATTCTTATTAATTACCCTAGTTAATTTCTAATTAAGAATAAAAGAGGAATAAAAGGTGACATGTCTTACAAAAAGAACTTGCCAAATGATCTCAAGCGTAACAGGCTAGTAATTGGCTCATCTCATGGGTTCCAAGTTAATTAAATAAATAATAAATGGGTCACTCAATATGTCATAAGACTAGTCATGCATCAACTACTTCCTTCAGACAGATCTTGAAATCTATAAAGAGTAAAATCCTAATGCTGTTCCCGTATAATGTCTAGTACAGATTCAATTACTTCAGTAAATCGTTGAACCCTACAAGTGACATGATCTAAGTTCAACAGATGGGAATCACATTAAAATAAGTACCAGGTCACACTAAACAAGACTATGGGTCCATGTGGATCAGCGTTGGCTCGGTTTCGCATGGTTTTGATTTCGGAAAACTCATTTCGGTAGTTTTGGCGAAACCTTTGAAACACCGTTTGGATTGAATTTGGGTTTTGGGTTTTGTGGGTTTTAAAATTTTGAGTTATGATTTGATTGAGCTTAAATGTTGTTACTTAGAGGGAAAAGTAGGTGGGGTAGTTATCAAATCATTGACTTCATGGAGAAAAAATAGGTGATAAATGTTGAATCAATATCTTCTATACGTTTAAAGTTTCATTAGGCTTGGATAGCTGGGTAGAAACTGGGTTTGGACTTGGCTTGGGATGAGATTAGTATAAACCGGGTTTGGCCTTGTCCCAAAGAAGCAAAACCTAAGGAAAACTAGATCCATATGAAGCCGATATCTTCCATAGAGTATGCCAAGAATACTTTAAGAAGTCAGTACTGAAGTTTTTTTTTTCTCATAACCAGTCAGTACTAAAGTTTACTTCGTACATTAAAATAAAAAAAAATAAAAAAAATTGCAGACGAGCATGCCTATGTTGCAAATTTAAATCAAATTCACCTTATCGAATACTACAACAAAGGCCCAGAGACATGTATAAACCTACCTAATTCAGCAGCTTTCATAGCAGCAACTTTTGCAGCATCTATATCAGAATCTGTCACACAAGCCTGCTCTGAGGTACCTACTTAGAATTCCCATCAGAAATTAAACTTGGAACGGAAAAATATAGGGATTCAATGAAGTAGATAACAAAACATACCATTACTCCCAGGAACTATGTTGTCGAAGTTCGATATCTTTGACTTCTTAGCAACGGACTCTTGATCTTTCCTAGAAAAAGCCTTCACATCATCAGAATTCTTCTCTGGGTCTATATTATGCTGCTCCTCATACTTATCCTGATCATCATATCTCCTCTTTTCCTCCATAGTATACCTCTTAGCATCTACTTCCTTTGCATCTCTTCGAGAAGCTTCTTTTGAACGATCCCCAAAACTTTTATGATCTTTCTTCCCATCTCGACCACCTCTATCCTCTCTGTGCCTCACTATGTCTTTGTCCCTGCCATCAATGTCATCATGCCTCCTACCAGAGCCAACTCTGTCAGATGAGTCTTTATTCTTGTTTCTATTACCTGAACCGTCAGATTTTTCCCGGGAGTATTTGTCAACATCACCCTGATAGTCTCTAGATCTGAACTCCTTATCACTCCTGGAATAATCCAAGTTTCTTGAGTCCCGTCCAGACCGATATGATGGTTTGGAATAACCTCGATCGTAGTCATCCACACGCTTATCACGTCTACCATGGTCATCAGGCCTATGATAACTCTTAGATGACTGTCGATCCCTATTTAATTCCCTACTCTCATCCTTTTTCTGTCTATCACCAACGGCTTTCCCATTGTCATCCCTTGATGGGACTGGATAGGCACGGCGCTCATGGTGTGGACTCCCTGGATACATGGAAAAGACGCTATAGGAGTAAACGAGGAGTTAATTACAATCAACATATATAAAAGAAGCAAATATTGCATCTGTAATCACAAGTTGGAGGTCACACACCATGCATAATAAACAGTTGAGAAACATTCCTCATTAAAATTTCAATTATCAAGTTCTCCTAAAGAAGACATCAAAATATAATTGCTGCCCAATTCAACAGGCCATGGAAAAAGTAGTTCAGATATTTAATCTGTACTAGGCCACAAATGTAGCGAAATAGTAACTCAAATATTAATAATGTAATACGCCTAGTATAACGCAAGCAAGCCATTTTTCTTGTTTTGATAGCAATATGGTCCTGCTCAGGATTAAACTATCAATATGTACAACACCACGTGAACTTGGTATATTCTAAGGTGCTGTTTGGTTCCTGGATTTGAGTGAGAGTACAGTGAAAATGAACAACGCATGGAGCTCAATGTTCTATCATTATAATGCAAAAAAGAGCATTTTCATTTAAGTTTTACTCATTGACATCCAATAACCAAACACAGCCTAAAAGTCTAGGTCAGAAATACCATATCCTTTCCAGCTTGTGAATCATAAAGACTAAAGATAAATAAACCTATACAAAATCACCTTTAAGGACAACCAAACAAATAGCATTAAACAAGTGAATTAACCTCATGCATATCAGCTTCAATGATTTCCATATCAAAACTTCCTCTTACACATAAAAATTTCGCCACTATTTCTCCGTTTAACATATAACAAACCTAAAAAATTATTCTTCAAAAGCGAATCTAAATTATGACAAGGACTGACCATCTGATGAAGACGATGAGCCGCCGACAGGAGATCGACGGCGGTACTTCCTGTTAGCTGTATCATTTAACGGCTTCCGAAATCCCTCCTTCGAATCCGCGTTCTTTTTCAAGTTTGAATCCATACTACAACCTAATTCCTCAAGCTTTTTTCCAATATAGAGTTCAATTAAATGAGCGACGAACCGACTAGCCGCGATTATTTGGTTCGAGGGTTCGATTTTATTGGTGATTGTGCTTTGAAATGAAGCTACACTATAAACAAAGAAAACGCCGAATGAAAAGAACGGAAGATATTTTTGTTGTGGATAAGTTGGTGGGCTTGGTTTCGGGCCCATACCAGGATATTGGGCCAGTATATGATTTTATGGCATTATAGTTAGGGCTGTCGATGGGTCGGATTCTAGTCGGATCAAATTCGTCCAGATTCGGCTCCATTTATATTGAATCGAATCCTGTCGTGTTCGGATCTTGGTCGGATCTGACCGGATATCGGATCTTTTTCGAATCTTATAAAATTTTCATTTAAAAGTTTAGATTAATATTTTTTCCTAAAACAAGTTGATTAACTTTACAATTTTATTTAATTTTAGCTCACATGTTCTAACATCCTTTACTAATATTCATATTTTTAGATGAAAATATTGATTTAAAGAAATTTATAAACAAGTTATAAATTATTATCTTCTTGAATTGACAGTGAAATATTATTATTGGTACTTACTTATATAAAACATTACATATGTATCATTTATTTTTTATTTTTTATCGGATACGGATCTCTAACAGATCGGATCGACCTAAATCCATATTCGCTCCATTTGTTTCGGATTACGGATCTTTATAAGCGGATCAAGTCCATCGAATCTCTAATCGGACAATTATCATAATAAATCGAATCGAATTCGGACGGATCCGGATTTGAAATCCGCCCCATTGAATTATGGTTAATTATAAGAAAAATACATTGTGGAACATAAATAAAAAATGTAAATACATTCAACTTTAATATTTAACCCGTAATTTTAATTTTTTTTCACAATTAAAGTACAAGGATAAATTAATGAATTACGTTTAATCATGAGAAGAAAAAAAACTTGAACAATATTTATTAGACATTATAAAAATGCTCACATGTTTACTAAAAAATTTCTTAAACTTTTAACCAAAATAGTTATATAAAATCAATAATTTTTTTACAAAAATTAAAAATACTCAATTTAATAAAATAGTTATTATAAAATCATAAATATTTTTTCAATATTTCTTACTTAAATAAAATAATATGAAAATCATATCCTATTTATATAAAAATACTAATATTAATAAATCAATAAACTATTTTAATATAATTTTTTTTAAAAAAAAAACCCTCACCATCCCTAACCCCCCACCCCAACCCTGCACCCGTCGGTCTCCAACCCCGCAAATCTCCTCCCAGGCCGCGCCGCCAGCCTAGAAGGGTAGTATTGTAATTTTGTGTATCGTTGCAAAGGTAATATTGTAATTTGTGTATCATTTCAAAACATTTTCTAAGATTTTTCAAATATGGGGAAGGTGAATGTAATTATGAAATTGCGCGGGAATTGGACAATAATTAATCCAAACCTCAGGAGAGGTCGATGTAATTATCCCTTGCAAAGGTAAATAAGACATTTTGTTTTTTTTAATTAAAATTAACGAGGACAATATGATCATTTCACATTATTTTGTAAGATTTTTCAAACGTGGGGAAGGTGGATGTAATTATAAAGGGTAGCGATATTGCCAGAGCAATAACGGTTAGTTGCCAGAGCAATTTTTTTAAATTTCCTAATCTACCCTTGATAATTAAGTTACTTTAATGTAAATGGCATTTAATGCTGTTTTGGTAAATAAGGAATAGCTATATTTATTCCTCCACTTAGGGGTGGGCACGGGGCGGGTTTGGGACGGGTTCGGGGCTACAGATATGGGTATAATAAATTTCGGGATTGACACTTTTCGTCCCAAACCCGCCCCATAATAATTCGGATACCCGAAAGCGGGTACCCGAATTATTGACGGGCGGGGCGGGACGGGATTATGGGTCCCATATTATTTTTAAATTATCAAATTTTCATCCACCTAACAAAATTCAATGGACGATAAATAAAAAAACGGATGAAGTAATCTTTATTATTTGACACCAATAATATGAAATAATCATTTTTACATAAATTAGATCAACAAAGCTTACATAACAAACACAAGGAGAATTTCAATAGAATGTGTAATGTTAA
Organism: Penstemon davidsonii; assembly: GCA_034814905.1. NCBI lineage: Eukaryota > Viridiplantae > Streptophyta > Magnoliopsida > Lamiales > Plantaginaceae > Penstemon > Penstemon davidsonii. The sequence continues at coordinate 27,576,745 of JAYDYQ010002533.1, read as the reverse complement.
TCGAAAAGTTAATTTGATAGGTTAAATCTATTATAATGTCGCGCTACGATCATTGTCCAACTCATCTTAACCAATACATGACGCATTAATGTTAATATAATATGATGCAGGTAAAGGGGGGCAGACATAGCAGAAATATATAGCCATAAATATATCTAAGACATTCTTTTTGCATATACATGGTTCTAGATTATGAAGTAAAACATTCTAGACAAGTATATATGAAAAGTCTCTAGAGCATCAGTTTTAGCCACTAGATCAAGTTGATTTTCACCGTCTGTTTAAGAATTGGTTATATAAATAGGGCAAGACCTTATTTGAAAATTTCCATTCTTACATCTTATTTGACAAAAAAAAAAAAATTATCAAGTAGAAAAAAACTGAAATACATTTACATTAACAAAAAAAATAATTGAGGCCCCTCTATAATCGGGGCCCTAGCTTTAGAGCCGGACCTGTTGTGATTTTTCATTTTTTTCTATCATTTTCTTGACTAAAATTAAAAAACTAAACATAAAATTAATGTAGTTAGAATTGTATAATAAATATTTGATATATGAAAATTGGGTACCATGCTTTTTCGTGCAAAGGCAGACAGGAAACACAGTATATTTGTTTATGAGTTAATTAAGGTAATTAATTAAAATTATTAAGGGCTTGAATATACTATCAAACTTTGACCTGTCATTAAATGCTCCACTAGGCACTAGGGAAAGGGTAGAAAAGGAAATTTAAAAAGTTTGCTCTGGCAGCAACAATTATTGCTCTGGCAATATCGCTAGCCAATTATAGAATTGCGAAGGAATTGGGCGATAATTGACCCAAACATCAGGAGAGATCGATGTAATTATCCCTACTAAATAAGCATTGCCGCTAAGCAATTGGTGGGAATAATATAATGAATTCATGTCCTCATCACAATAGATATATCTACTCTCCAGTCTATATACAAACATATTAATCAATATCACAGACGACCCTATACATGTTGCCATGTCCTCATCATCACATCACAAAAATATTATATCTACTCATTCAATCATCACACACCACAAAAGATAATATCTACTCTCCAGTCTAAAATACGACAAATCTAAATTACGAAAATGTTAATCAATATCCCCCAGACCCTATACATGCCTCCATGTCCTCATCAGATCCAAGTATAACCAAGTCATTGAAACGATCTTCATAACTAATCCTTGATGGTTTGACTTGAAGCACATTCTGCAATTTAGTGACCAGTTCTTCATACTTCGTAGTGGCAAGAATCTAGAATTTGTGCACATGGAATTGGCCATTTACCTGTAAATGATGAGCCCAGACATGTAAATGGTTGGGCTTCAGCAACTTCACAAGTAATGCCTCTATGGTAGTGCGCCGGTGATTCACCTTATGGGATTCAGGGACTTGCAGTGGGGGTACTCCAGACTGAGTGCTAGTAAGTAGCATAGGCTGAGTGGAACTTGGAGCTCCTTCAAACGGAGACTGAATGGATTTTGGAGCTACTTCAGACTGAGTGCTAGCAAGTGGCATAGGCTGAGTGGAACTTGGAGACTGAATGGATTTTAAAGCTACTTCAGACTGAGTGATAGTAGGTGGCATACGCTGAGTGGAATTTGGATCTCTTTCAGACAGAGACTGATGAGTACTAGTAGATGTCTTTCTACTTTTTTCTGAGGGTGGCGAATTCTTTTTATTTTTTTTCTATCGACGTGGCGCCTTCCAAGGAAGTTCAAGTTCAAGGGCCTTTCGTCTCTTATCAAAAGAATCAACAGAAACTGCAATATTTAAGAGAAACTTCAATAAGTATAAATAAATTATTTACAATTGATTTTAATACTACCATACAAGAAATATGAAGATATACAGAGCACCAGAAGCAATAATCTTATCTACCACATGCATCAGTATCTTTCTGAACTCACTAAGTACACATCTGAGAGATAACAATTCAAACAACATGGTCAACATCAAATGAGCAGTTAAGTAAAATATTTGACTAAATATTAAAACGTAAAGTATATAACCTTAGTCCTTTTATTTCCTTGTTACGGGTCTTTGAGATGTATCGTTTGCAAACATGGCAATATATCATCTTTTAACCATTTGTTACTTCAACATATGCTCATGGATATGTAATAACCCAATCATCGACTTATTTTCTGAATATTTTTCTTTTTATTCCACGTTTAAGGTGCAACCACGACGGTTTGTGCCACTTGGATGTCTTCGTCTGAAACTATTACATTTTTCCCATTAAGAATATCATCTTCCACAACTTTTTTTTTTCCACTTCGATGTCACCGAGGGAGGAGGCTGCGTTGGTGAACGCATTGTGTGAATATGCAAGAACCGACGTTGATGGATGCGATGTTGATAATTCACTACTGGTTGTGAAACAATTGCGCATAAAATGACCGGCCAATTCGGTAGGCGATTTACTCTTTGCTAATATCGGATGAAGATCAATCACTAAATCTCTACTACAAAGCTTTCAATGATTTGTGGAATCTACCCAGCTTCTACTACACCGCCACTAGGAATGAGGCAAGGGTTAGTCCGAGATATTGACAAATGTTGACCCAAAGGTATGTTGTCGTTTTGACTAAGTCCAAGTTTGTAAATATGTGCTTTGATGATCCATTTATGTAATAGGTTTTTTCCGTAAACCGAGTTGCCGATGAATCGTAGCTTTAGGTGTTTCGGATTCCCGAATTTCTTTAGGATTCAATATCTATTTGTCACAAAACAATCTATTATCATCCAAGAAATGACTAAGTGTTGCATCTCAACAAGGCATGTTTGAGCATAAATAAATTCAAAAGATAGGTAGCCAAGAGTGAGAATACAACAACAATATAGAGACAGTGAGAGGGAGATACCTTCTACAATAATACTACAATTAGAAGATAACAATGTTTCGGCATCAGATTTGCCAATCTATTTTTCTTGAAGAACACATGAAAATGCGACATAATTTTTTTTGTACTTCGAGCTAGGAACTTTTTGTGTATACTCACTGCATATTGTTTATAAGTTAAACTCGAATAAAAATTACAAGTTAGCAACAGAGAGACCATACAAACCTCAAATTTCCATTCCTAGCTTTAATGGCCTTTAAAGCAAAAAGTTTAATAAAATTAAATATTTGCTCGTCTAGTAGATAACTTTATGCATCTGTCACCCACACACAAATGGATATCACGAATTGAAAGTTTTTATTTTTATTTTTTATCTTGAAGCAGCTTATTGTTATTTGATTTTAATATTACCATCCAAGAATGGTTAACATATAATCAATTCGAACCTGATAATTTAAGTGAAGAACACCAAAACCAATAAGTTCCTCTAACACATTCATCGCTATCTTCCTGGACCCACTAAGTATACATCTGGTAGAATAATGATTCATACAAAATGGTCAACATGAAGTGAGTAGTAAAGTAAGCATTTGACTAATAATCTTTATATAACCTTATTTAGTGAATTGAGTAGTAAAGTAAAGTCTATCTACTAGTTATGATCAGCAATCACAAGCTTGGCAAACTACACCTGCGAATAGCAAAAGAATTCAATTGACAATGAAATATATAAAGCACATGATAGTTAATTAGCCACCAACCCATAGCCAATACCTACAGTTTCTAAGGCCTAATCTTGACTAGTTTACTGTTCCTTGTACAAGTAAGGAAAACACTTTGCATCATACAAAATCACATCGATAATTATTTTACAATTGCATGTCATGAGTTGTGCATTTATTATAAAGTACCATTTTATAACGAATTGGTGGTCTAAACCAAACTTGTACATTAAGAATAGACAAAAAAATAAAATAAAAACACTCCATAAAAAATTGAAACAACACATTACATATGAAAAATAAATTTAAAAAAAAAACACATTACATCGAAAGGTTGCATGGCATTAATTGTTGATGGAATATTAAAGTTCATGTTAATATTAAACCGTGAAGAAACAAATTTAGAATTTCTTATCACAATTTCAATCATTCATTTTTTAAGATAACATATTTAATGCAATCCCAACTAAAACATTAAATCACGCAACGCTGGCCTGGAAAGGACCAACCAGCACCCGATACTGTCCAAATAAATAGCCAATTTCTCGGGTGTCAACACCCATCTATTCATAAGTAAGATCTTACATTATTAGAACATAAGATATTTTTAATGATATTTGATAGATAAACTTCAAAATTTATGAGTATGTCTTGATATGCGTTGTTAGGACTTAAATACCCGAACAATCAATTTATGAAACTTTGACAAATCTAATAATCTATATATCCAATACACAGGAAATAAAAAAAAGGTTAAAAAAATTCAAATTTCAGATTTCATAGTCAATATATTGCATAATAAGTATAATATCTCATTGTCACTTTTGCCTTTGGGATCGAAATTACTCCCACCTGAAGAGCCTCCGAGTCTGTGAGGTGATAAAACATTTTTCAATGTCTGCACACAGTATAAAACATTGTGATTTTCCCTTTTCCGTATTTATTTAGTGGTCTTATTGAAGGTAATGTGTATATAAGTTTGAAAACTACATGTGAGAAGTCAAACCTATGGCACCCTTGAACAAAATGTGAAATCCTATGTTGACATGTTTTTTGCCGTTGTCATCCACCCATGGAACCAGAAAGATAATGGTCCTCTCGGGTTCCAACATTATCTTCAATGAATCGACATACCAACAATGTTGCACAAATATTAATAATTATCACACATAACAAAAACAAACTTTAGTAATGAATGCAAACTTAAAAAGATTAGATAACTTACTCTTCATTGTTAGCCATTACTGCTTCCAAACTTGTGTGGAGTTGATTATTATACAAAATAAAGTCATCTCCATAAGTATCTTTGCACAATGCGACTTCAATAATCGATTCATCTTTTTTATATTCATGATTATTTGTGTCCACTTCTTTAATCGATTCAATTTTTTTCTGGACAACATGTATGCCAACAATAATACTGTAATCACATGAGATATCATAAAAAAAATCAATAAACAAATCAAATGAGAAAATAATATAAATATTTTTTTACGATGAACTCCTTCAAGCATATTTTTAAGTTAATGATTTCTATCCCGGAATGAACTGCATTGGTTAATGATGTGGACACAAATACCCCTGAAAATGAAAGAGATGAATCCATTATTAGAATTGACTTTGCGCAAAGAAACTGATGGAGATGTCTTCTTGTTATTTGTTAATCAACTCCGCATAAGTTTGGAAGTGGTAACGACTAACAATGAAGAGTAAGTTGCCTACTTTTTTAAGTATCTAAATTGTGTTTGAAAAAAAGGGAAAAAAAAATAAGTCTTAGGATAAGGCCAACCGAAAAGAACTGGTTACTTGATTATTATTTTTTTGAATGCCGGTTACTTGAATGTTTGTTTTTTTAATGCCGATTACTTGAATTTTGAGAAAGGAAAAATAGTGAGGGTGAGGATAAGCCAATCTTGAGGCTTAAGCCAGTTGCCAGTTTCACTAAACAAAAGAGCCCGTTGTAACATTTCATTAAATATACATTTGTGGCCCACTCTTTCTCTTTCTCTTTCTCTTTCACACTCAATGTTCACAATCTTCCATCGGCGGCAGCCATGAATAAGCTCCCCATAAGAAGATCAAATGTTAAAAATCAAACGTCCCTTCGAGATATGAACTCCCTTGACCATTTTCCGACCGATTCCAGTGACGGTTCCGATGATGTTCCCATGAGAGATGATCGCTAGAAATTTCTTTATTATCTTGTTTGGGAGGAAATTGTGGCACAATTTGGGTTAGAGAATAAGATTATTGATGGGGAATGTGTAATGGTTGAAGATGATATTGTGGGAAATGTAGTAGATGATATTTTGAAGGGAGAAAAATTGCAAATGATATTTTGGAGAGGGAAAATGTAGTAACTGATATTTTGTAGGACGAAAATCTAGTTTAAGATGAAAACATGGAAGTGGCGGAGGTTGGCGATGCTCAGAGAAGGTGGAAAGATGAATGGGGTATTAAATGTTATGTTTATATGTTGAAATGAGTGGAACATAGAAGATATTTTGTCATATTTGTAAACGATACGACCGAGAAAAAAACCGTAGCAATTACGAGATTCAAGGTAGTACGAGTTTCCAATCCACTAGTCTGAAAATGCTTGTTATCTATGGTCAGCATAAATAAACTCTTCAAAATGAACAACCAGACAAAGGCTAAAGCATTTTAGTTGATGAGGATGAATCAACGAATTAGGAAGTTAATTTAGTTGAACTAACAAATACAAACCAACAAATAAAGAAGACGATTTAGTTGAAACAACAAAATGCGGAATGTAAGGAGTCAAAAACCTTTCTCCATTCATATAACCATTGTCGTACAGATAATAGGTGCCTACGATATAACAATTATTAAATATATGAATGTAATAATAAAAACGAACAAATTGGACGTAATAGTGTTTGTTGTACCAATCAATATTAGCATTGCTAGTTTGATAATTTGAATTCGTTTTGCCTTGTAATTGCATCTCGCAACACCCATCCATCTATGGTGGAACCCTCCCAACCTACGAGGGCATATGTGAAAGCTAATTAATACCGCATGCTTCAACTACGTTGGTTAAAATTTCCCATTTCATGGTCGATACCGCGGTTTGTCAACTACCGGGACTTAAAATTTCACATAATACCATGAATCCTGAAAATATTACAGGTTTTTAAGTCACATCGTTTACAAACACGACACTATATCTTATCTTCTCCATTTGTTACTTCAACAGTTCAACATATGCCCACATACATGTCATAGCCCACATCCATGTCATAGCCCACTCATCGACCCTTTTTTTTCCAGGATATTTATCTTTGTATTCCCCGTTTCAGGTGCAACCACGATGGGTTGTGACAATTTAATGTCTTCGTCTACAACTACTAGATTTTCCCCGTCAAGAATATCATATTCCACAACTTTTTTTGCCACTTCAAAATCGCTGGCGGCGGAGGCCGCGTTTGTGAACGTATTGTGTGAATATGCAAAAGTCGGTGCTCATGTAAGAGATGTCAACACTTCACTAACGGATGTAAAACAATTACGCATGAATTGACCGCTCAATTTGGTAGAAGATTTACTCTATGCTATCTTCGGATGAAGGTCAATCGTCTAAATATCTACTATGATTGATGAAATCTACTCGGCGTCCTCTATACCTCCACTAGGAATGAGGCAATGGTTAATTCGAGGTATTGGGCCAATGTTGACCATGAGGTATGTTGTAGTTTTAACTATGTCCAAGTTTATAAACATGTGTTTTGATTATCCATTTGTGAGTAATATGCTTTTTTTTTTGTAGACCAAGTTGCCGATGCACGTCGCTTTAGGTGTTTCGGAATCTCGAATTTCTTCAGGGTTCAATATTTATTTACCACAAAACAACGTGCTTTGTTTTCGAGGGGGATTATGGGCAACCCCAAGTGGCCAATTCATGTCCGTGAGGATGATGAGGACGTCCTTGCCGTCATTCATCTCAATCTTGAGGAAACGGCTAATGTGGATCCCTATTATTCGCCATAGAGATGAGGGAGGATAAGCCAATCTTGAGGCTCAAGTCAGTTGCCAGTTTCACCAAACAAAAGAATCGGTTGCAACTTTTCATTAAAACTGTCCCTTTGTGGACCACTCTCTCACTCTTTCTCTTTCACACTCACAACTCACAATCTTTCATCGGCGACAACCATGGATAAGCTCCCCATCAGAAGATCAAATGTTAAAAATCAACGGTCCCCTCGAGATATGAACTCCCTTGACCATACTCCAACCGATTCTAGTGACGGTTTCGATGATGTTCCCTTGAGAGATGATCGCTGGAAATTTCTTTATTATCTTGTTTGGGAGGAAATTGTGGCACAACTTGGGTTAGAGAATAATATTATTGTTGGGGAAGGTGTAATAGTTGAAGATGATATTGTGGGAAATATAGTAGATGATATTTTGGAGGGAAAATTGTTGCAAATGGTATTTTGGAGAGGGAAAATGTAGTAACTGATATTTGTAGGCGGAAAATGTAGTTTAAGATGAAAACATGGAAGTGGCGGAGGTTGGAGATGCTCAGAGTAGGTGGAAAGATGAGTGGGGTATTAAATGTTATAGGAATGTGTTGAAACGAGTGGAACATAGAAGATATTCTGTCATATTTGTAAACGATATGACCGAGAAAAAACCCATAACATTCACGTGATTCAAGGTAGTACGAGTTTCCAATCTACTAGTCTGAAAATGCATGTTATCTATGGTCAGCATAATAAGCTCTTCAAAATGAGCAACCAGACAAAGGCAAAAGCATTTTAGTTGATGAGGATGAAGCAACAAATGAGGAAGGTATTTTAGTTGAACTAACAAATACAAACCAACAAATGAAGAAGACGATTTAGTCGAAACAACAAATGCAGAATGTAAGGAGTTAAAAACCTTTCTCCATTCATATAACCATTGTTGCACATATAATAAGTGTCTACGAAATAACAATTATTAAATAAATAAGTGTAATAATAAAAACAAACAAATTGAATGCAATAGTGTTTGTTGTACCAATGAATATTAACATTACTAGTTCGTACTTTGAGTCAGTTTGGCCTTGTAATTGTATCTCGATTGTAGCACCCATTCGTCTATGGCTGAACCCTCCCAACCTACGAGGGCATATATGAAAGAAAATTAATATTGCATGCCTCAAGTATGTTGGTTAAAAGGTTCCCTTTCGTGATCGATACCGCGGTCTGTCAACTACCGGTACTTGAAATACATTTCATCCAATGCCTCAAGTATGTTGGTTAAAAGTTTCCCTTTCGTGATCGATACCGCGGTCTGTCAACTACCGGGACTTGAAATACGTTTCATCCAATGCCCCAATACAACCCTACATAATAAGCAAGCATAAGCAAACACATTAATATACAATATATTTAAAAAAATGTACCCTTGTATTCATAACACATATCGGAAAACAATGCCACCTATCATTTGATTCTTGAAATGTTATTGGATCAGGAACAGAAAGTATGACTTAGTGTAGTTTTAACAAACACTTAAGTAAGAATAAGATGTAATTAAATCCGGAAAAAAAAACAGAATTAGTAAGAATAAGATGTAATTAAATCGAAATTTGAAGAAAAAATCAATACGTTTTCTCCAAGCTTCCTTAATATTTTGCATGTAAGGTTTTCGATCTGATTGGGGGGGTAGGGAGGATCATATATGTATTCACTATTTACGTAAATGTGTATGTAGGACCTCAGGCGCTACCAGTTGCCCCAAAACCAATTGGTGTTAGGAAAGGCGCATACCCTTCCCTTATGGTGCATTCACACAAGCATCCACGATCGAATTGTGACTCCACCCGCACACTCAGTTTGAGTGCCCAACAATCTCCCCCTCAGCAATTGCTCCTGCTGGGAATCGAACACGTGACCTTGGCTCTGATACCACTTGTAGGACCTCAGGCGCTACCAGTTGCCCCAAAACCAATTGGTGTTAGGAAAGGCGCATACCCTTCCTTCCCTTATAGTTCATTCACACAAGAGACCACGATATTCGATTGTGACTCCACCCGCACACTCAGTTTGGGTGTCACAGGATAATCGCTGACACCCGCACACTCAGTTTGAGTGCCCAACAGTGTAAAAATAAAGGGACAATTTTTTTTTTTTTGTAATTTCGGTGAACTTCAATGGCATTGTTGCAGTGAATATTATTATATCGGGCTAGATTGTGGACTACCTTAGGGGCTGGGTCAATTCAAATCGAACTGATTAGGGGACGCTGGCCCACTTATCGGCGAGCAAGCCACAATTTTCGTTGCTCAAATCGAACACAATTTAAGGACATATAATAATCATTTTCAGGTCATTTGACCCAACCAAATTGAGCTTCAATGCATGTTATATTACAAAACCTTGCTCACGGTAGAGGTGAAATCGAGCCCAAACAAGCCGGACATCATTATGTCTGTACTCGGCTCAAAAAACAGGGCTTATAGTTCGAGCTCGAAGCTTTCCTCAGACTTGATGTTCGAGCTCGACTCGATCTTATAAAATTGGCATCGAAAATATTCGGCTCGGCTCGTCTCCCTTTATTAATTAAAATTTAAAGGTGCAAAGGATAGAATTAATGTAGGCTTACAGCTGTCTAAAGAGACTTTTTAGAATTTTCTTTTACCGTGCCCTTCTGAAAATCCTTCAAAGATAGTAATTTAAATAAAATAAGTAGTAAAAGTGTACTACTTCAACGTATTATCTCTATTAAAAACTAACACCGACTCCAGTAAACTAGAAAACTCCATTAACAAACCTGTAAATATACCTTCATGGGGTTGAAGAACCAGTCGAACCGGACATAACGTTGTTCGAACTCGGCTAAAAAATTCCAGCGAGCTAGATTCCTGTTCGAGCTCGGATCGGTAACAAAGTTAGCGAACAGTGACCGAGTATTTAACGAGCGAGTCCGAACAGAGTTTCGAGTAACTCGGTTCGACTTTCACCCCTAGCTCACGGTTCCTAATTCAATAACAAAGTTAATGCATATAGTGCTATGGTGAAATCCACGCATGGACTGCTATGGTCGAGGTCGTCATGATATTATCACTTAAAGGTTCTTTTCATTTGTGACAAAAAAATTTGTATCCGATTGTTTGTGTTTGATAAATCTTCAACTATTTCCACAAAACCCTCGACAATATCACATGTTGCTTTATCATTTCGAAAAAAATAACTCAATCATCACTGTGCAGATACATCATCATCCGCATGTTAATCACATGTGGTTCCCTAATTAAGTTGTAGTGACAAATTAATATTCAATATTTTGATGGGGGAAAAAGAATATTGTAACAAATTCTTGAAAACGATAGAGGCAAGTAGTATAATATCGGACTTTCTCATATAATTGTCAAACATTATCTAAACAATGATAACATTTTCCCTATCGTTCCAATTGAATCCCCCAGTCTCTTGTAGAGCAAGTGATTGCTAATAAATCTTCTTCCATACAGTCAACTTAGGGTTGATATGCTTAGCATTTATCATGCATAGCCTGCAAATACCCTGACTTGATTGCATTCTCGGCCCTCCAACCGTTGCTAATAATCTCTTTCAATCAAACAATCATGTGTGTTCTTCATTCATATTATAAACCATAGAAGAACCTTGTGGCTTTCTTTGAGATAGGAATGTGTATCCGTATTTTGGTATGACTGCCATGTCAAGTTCTTAATATCTGCTAAATGAAAAACTAACTAAAATTAGATAACATTTTTTGTACATCGCCAAATATTAACGATAATGAGATGATATAAGTATGTAGAACATAAAATACAAATATATTAAACAAATACATTTTACAATGTCACAACAAACAAATAACAAACACGCTAGTACAATCATCCATCAAGTAATAAAAAATATAGTAGCAGATATATAGTCAATTTTGAAAAGTATCCCGGCCAAATCATTCAGCGACGCTGCAAATTCCATGTGTTGAACATGTCACTGGCCATGTTATCACGAAAATCAGTCCACGCCTATGATTGCTCAACCACATCAATATGGAATCTATATCGTGGTTTATCTACAAAAGGCACTTGAACCTTGACATATGTTCCATCTAATGCCCCGACGCAACCATACACATATAAATGAAGTAAGATATCTCAACTAGAATTCAAAAATGAAGCATTTTTTAAATAATTATACGTAACCTATCTTTGTCGCAATCAATGATTATTGGGTCTGGCTGAGAAAGTAAAATGGTGGAGAACTTTAGCAAAAAGTTGAATACACTATTGAAACACTTGTTCATGGTGTCTCCGAAACGACGGTAATCATACCCAACTATGCAAATCTTTTTTTTTTTGTGGTGAACATAACAACTAAAAACATGACTACTTGTTCGTTAAGTGAGATGTATTAGGTATCATTTATGCCTCCAACTTTATGTAGCATACAACACAATTTCGCAAATGCACTCATATCTAGACGTGATTTAGTTTACACCTTATATTGTTTTTTTTCTGTAAAACGACGTAATATTTAGATTGTTTGGGCTTCCTACGGATAAGGCTGTATCATTTTCTTTGGTTTCTAGATCGTGTATGGTGTGTAATATGAGTAAGCAAATTAAAAACACTCATTTCCGAAAAAAATTATGAATAGTAATAGTTGTTTCCTTAGTGAATCCATTTGCAATATGTCTGTAAGATAAGATTTCAGAAGCATCAAATACAACCCTTTCAATACAAATTTATATTTGAATTACACAGATACAAAAAGTCCATAGTTATGCCAGTAATTAGACTATTAACAACACGACAACTATTTTCTCTTCCTGCCATCTCCAGCCTCTGTTCTTAACATACACAATACACACACACACACAAGCATGAATACCATCTATTAATTCATCCCTATATAATCTCGCAACAAACCCACCATTACAATTTACAAATAACATATGCATTTATGAGTAGATTCTTTAGACATGAAAACACCAACCACATTATTGTCCATAAATTTGAACAAATACCAATTCAAGATGATAGAACTTATATGCAATACCATTCTCACTTATATTTCAATTTAATACTAGTTGCATGAAGCACATTCTAAAGACATCAAACAATCTTATATTATCAGATTTAAGGCAGGTTCATATAAAACATGAATACGTTGATTTTTCTTTTTTAAGCCCTAGTCAGTTACAACTATCTCGGTGAATTAAGTAATTTTTTAATTCAACAATTGTTTTTCTTCTTTAATAGCATAATCAATTACAACTATTTGGGAGAAATAAGCCATAATCAGTTTAAATGCCACAAAAGAAGAACAACACATGAACATGGTATGAAAAAACTGAATATGAATTAACGAAACTAGGGTTATTGAATAACATTGTCAAAAGTTTTAAGTGAAAAAGAAGTGGGTAATAAAGTATACATCTGATGACACTCGATTGAAGCTTAAGAACCCTTAACAATTGAGGATATGAACCAATTGGGATTGAACATGTCTTCCTCACAATCGAGCTCTTAAAACTGCTAAAAACGAAGAAAAAAATCAACACAAATTTAAGATGTGTACCAACATAGATGAACATTTATAGGATCAAATTAAGGTGTTTGAAGAGACTATGACAATCAGGGTTCTTTAAGAACAAAAAACGAGTTCATAGATTCAAGTTCAGTAATTGTGTGGGAAAACAAAAATATTCTGGGCTAATAAATATTTCATGTTTTCTTTGCTTTCAGATTATTGTCACATATACATTTTCTGCTGCTAACATTTCAATAGATTTCACAGGTGATAACTTAAATGGTGGGTAGAACTGATGTTTAATTTTTTAGTTTTTTGTCATTTTGACCTTATGATTTTCTTGGTACGGTTCAATGTTTTTGGTATTTCTTTGTGGAAGGACTCGTGAATGTGTACTCAATCTGATGTGCCTAATTTCTTTGAATTAGAGCAGTTTCGGTGTCAATTTTCTGTAGTAGAGGAATACTTCAGTTAGATTGCACAATTTTAGCTGCTTGAATTGGATATTAAGTGTTGATTATCTTGATCCTTGTTTCTACATTTTAAATTATGTTGGCACTTCTAATTTTATTATGTAAAATACTAGCTAGATGAAACTTTTTCCCCCTTTCAATCTAAAGAAAACATTGAAAGAAATGTTCCTATGAAGTATATAATTTGCAGATATACTCATTGATTTGTTCATCAATCTCCTTTGTTTTCTAATGGTGCTCAATTACGTTCAAGCACTAAGAAAGTGCTAAGGAAACTTGGTTTCAGTGCTCTACAGTTTCCCTTTGGATAAAAATATAAATTTAGTTTGAATTGCCTCTCTTAAGATCCTTCTTGGTAACCTCGTGTGCACATTTTCAATTTACTGCATATGCATTTTTTGTTGCACTCCTACCAAATTATCTTATTTGCTTAATTACTATAAATATTTACTATAAAATCGGAACAAATGTTACCCAGACCTTTCTATTACTATTGGAGTGAAACATTGGGTTTCAGAAGGGTAATCTTTAGCATACTTTTTGGTACCATGACATCTACTCTATATATATTCTTGTAGTGTTGGAAACAATGATGATGATGATTTATACATGCATATATGAGCTATCTTTTCGTTGTTTCTGTGTGAGAATGCATACATAAAAGCTAGCCTAGAAGTCCAAAGTTGCCTAAATCATGTGCTCTAAAGAGTTCTTTTTTCTTCTTGGCTTTATATATCTTCAAAGTTAAAAATTTGGTTTAGATTTTAAGCATCTCATGAGTTATAAGTTGTAACTTTCTCTCTTGTGGCCTCCAATATTGGTATTAGGACCTTTGGGATGGATATTTGTGACACTTATGCAATTTTTTTTATCGTTGTTGCTTTGTAGTCTAGGTGGCGCTATTGATATTTTTTTATTTTTCTTCATTTTGGACTTCTCTTAATGTGGAATTATGATAGATGTGCTTGTGTCCCAGAAATCAGGGATTAAGCTCAGTTACTGCTCAAATTTGTTCTGGGAAATCAGAGATAGCAAGAGATTATCTGGATAACTACAGAGCCGGAGACATTGAAACTGAAGAAAACCATTTGAGGGATTGCAATCTTCTGCAGGATTTTACAACACACTTTCTAGTTCGTCAAAGTCATGCAGTGATGTGCGGTATTTTTCCTCACAAGTTGGTGCTACGAGCAGTGGAGAGGAAAATGATGACTCGGAAGACGGTTTTTCTGAGCCTTGAACTCCACAAAATGCTGTTAAAGAAATGATTACTTCTCTGGATGAGAATGATGATGATTTGATCCATGAATCCGAGCTCTCTCAAGAGGAGGGTATTGATGATGATATGCAGAATGAGTTGGAGCCATTAGGTACTGAGGCTGATAAGGGAGAGAAAAAATCTTCCAAAAATAAGGGTATTTCCTCAATGTCTAAGGCTATCCTAGTTAATCTTTCCTTACCCGTAAGCAAGGCTTTGAATAAATGGGTCGAAGAAGGAAATGACTATGATTTATCTTCGGAGATGGAGATTGTACCTCAAGGCTTTGCAGGTGATTATTCTAATCCTTTATTTTGGTAAATGAGTAGATAATTTTGATTGCAAGCTTGCTTCCATAATCTAGCTTCACATTTCCTTTTGCATAAAATAAATGCATTGAAATCCCTAACCTCAAAGAGTGGTACTCACATTTCTACTTTTATTTTTGCAGGCATCAGAATGGATAGAGTCCACAAAGCATCTTGAATTTGAGGAAACTTATTATGCTTCTCGTGTTGATATAATTGCCAAAGTGCATGGTCTCTTCAAAGCAGAAGAGTACATTCAACAGATCCCTAAATCTCTTAGAGGTGAAATAGTTGGCTCGTGCGGAGTCGTTTACAAAGTCCGTGGTGTCGGAGTTGCTGGATTAAGGAAATTGGTTTGTTTCTTTTGCTCCAAATTTAAAGTAGTTGTTAATTATAGGTTGAAATGTTCTTCATTCTTGCTTTTATTAGTTTATTAAATGATTGAATCTATAAATAATCAAGAACATAGATTTAATAAGAATCAGAATAATGCAGCCACTATTTAGGGAAAATAAATCATTTTACCATGTAATTTTAGATCCATTTGCAATATTAATGCACGAAAAAACAAGATTTGGACAGACATGTTTATTTGTTGTTCTTAAGCATTTTCCGTAATAATATATTCCGTATACAAATAACCCAATTTCCCCCAAACTCTCAAATTATCATATGATAATATCATGAGAAAAGAAGAGCCGGATGAAATTTAATCAAACAAATAAAATTCTTGTTTGCAAATAAGAGTGCAAGTTCAGACGCCAATTCTAGTCCAATATCATAAATACTGAGCCTTGAGGAAAAAAAAATGCCTAACTGAAAAAAATAGCCTTAAAAGCCTTTACACTAATACATGGCATTACAAGCATAATGAATAGAACTCTGGTTCTCAAAAAAATAAAATAAATAGAACTCTAGTAACAAATTTGCGTTTAGACACAAAGAATTATTTAATCTGCACAAAATCAAGAAGCCATTTGTTCAAAACACGAAATGAGACAGGGAGGAGAGCTATATTACACTGAAACCCTTCTGCCAGTATTTACTGAAAGGATAGCTACGTAGATCGGATGCGGTTGCAAGGCTAATCCAAGTTCCTTTCCCGCATATAATGCTCTATTTTCTCAATGTCTTCTGGTACATCAACACCATGGCATTCATGGTCAACTTTTATCACCTATACACAGAAAAAATTAAGTTAGAAACTCAGACTATATATTATTACACAAAACCATCAGTAAAACAATAAAAGGTTAGGACATAAATTGTAGATAGCACCTTCATCTTGTATCCATTTTCAAGAACCTTTAGTTGTTCGAGATCTTCTTCCAGTTGAAGTGGAGTTGGCTGCAGCTCTGTATATATCTTGAGAAACTTCGAATCATAGCTCTGCGATATTACACATTTAGCATTACAGCCAAATAGATAAAGCGACTATAGAGAGCACGAGTCATGAGTGCACTACCTGGATGCCTAGATGAAGTAAATAAGGAAATTGAGGCGTGACCTTTCCGGACCTAGATCCATTGAGGTAATCAAATTTCCGAAATCGATACACATTTATTGCATATATGATATATAACTTAGAGAAAAACTAACTTGTTAAACGGTATAAGTCCTCGCGAGAAATAAATTGCATAGCCACGGTTATCTACCACACATTTTACACGATTTGGATCAAAAGCATCTTCAGGTTTCAAAGCAGTAACTGCAGTGCTGAAAACTGCATCTGGAGCAGCCTGCATAAACCAAAAATTAATTTGAGTTGCATTCAGAGACCACAATACCAAATTACCAATGTTCGAAAAACTACTTTTATCTTGATAAATGCATCTAAGCTTACATTTAAAAAATTGGCAATTCAATCTCAAAAATCTAGTCCCCAATTCAACAAAAAAAAATCTCAAAAATCTAGAATAACACAGGTTCAAGTATACTTCATTCACTGGTATTATTTATGTCCATAACTGAATCCAAGGGCTCGATTTTCCATAGCAATGCATATAACCAATCAGACGTCAAAACTTAACCGCTTGCAATAAGATAATTCCTCAAATATTGGCCGAGATTTCTGTAAGCATGATGGAGAAAGCACAATTGAAAACATATTACCCGGAGGGCTTTGACTATGCCGTCTATTATTTCAGGTTCTATGAGGGGTTCATCGCCTTGAATATTAACCACAACATCATACTTCTTGCGAAGCTTTTGAAGTGCTTCATTACAACGCTCGGTGCCTAAGAAATTCCAAAGAGAACCATTATAAATAAAAATTTATTATCAGAAGCAACCTTGAATTAGTAGAACAGAAAATACCATTTCGACATGCAACTGATGTCATAACCACATCGGCACCAAATCCTCTACAACATTCAGCAATCTTATCATCATCGGTCGCCACAACTATACACCAATACCGAAATATATATAAATTTATCAAATAGTTTCTATATATTAAAATTAATTAACATGCATATGGATAGATAAAGGTGCTATACCAACATGATCCAAAGATGTAGCCAATTTCGCTCTTTCCCATGTTCTCTGTTGCAATAAAAAAATTGATTGCATTTAGCATCAACAATCAGTTCTTATTCAATCTTCTAAGTTTTTAATCGAAATGTGAAATTAATATCAGGAAAATTCCGATATGTTTCCATCAAAACACCTAATTTTTTTTTTTGTTTAACTTTCATTTACAGTTTTTTCAAATGTTTCCTAAAATTTCGCTCCAAGAACTCTATAATTTTAACTGACGGAAAACGAAATTAATCCATGATTAAGATAAATGCAATATTCGCAATGCAAATCCAAACAGCACAAAAAAATAGTACTCGCATTATAGAAGAAAATGACCTGGATCATGGGTTTTCCAAGGATTTCAACGAGGGGTTTGCCTTCGAATCGAGAAGAGGCAAATCGGGCGGGTATAATTCCGACGACCCGACTCCGGAACTTGGCGGATCGGTAGCGATAGTAGAAGTAGGCGTGGGCACCAAGCGCCACCGCAGCTGCGGTCCCCACCGCCAGACCGTGAAGAATCCAGCCCTTGCTTGAAGAGCTAGAGCTTGAAGATGTGGATGATGTACCGGAGATCGCCATTGAAGAGATACAATTCACTCACTCAATTATTTCGTTATTTTAATCTAACATGGTAAATTGCTTTTTGTCAGATTTTTAGGATTCAATTCGAGTCACCCAGCTGATGCGACATCATTATGAGTTTTTTTTCTTTTTTTTCCTTACATTGGTTATCTTTTGCAAATTTGGTAAAATATTTGAGCAAATCCCAACAGGCTAATAGCATGAAACCCCCTGTGGTAAGGGATATATATCAACACATAACCCTATTGCGAAATATTTCTTTTTCATTCAGATCCGTCATAAATTGGACATGTGTATTTCACCTTGCACTTTTATTTCGTGAAACTATTATACATAAATCACTAAATCAGAAAATCTATTCGATTACAATCAAACTAGAAGAAAATTACGTTAGTGAGAGATTAAAATTTAATACTTATCAATTTAATTTTTTTTTCTTTTAAGACCTTAATCTCTTTCGAGGCGCGTCGGACATATAATTGTATGGAAACCTCTCTCAACAAGAATTTGAACTTGAGTCGTTAATTTGGGGGTACTAGTCCCTGCCACTAGACATGTTAGTATCAATTTAAATTATAATATTATCAAAATAATCATACATTAAAAAAGAATAGATTTTCAATCATCTTCCCATCTTTCTGTAGCCAATTCCCAACCTACCCCTCACTCCTAAAACTCTATATTTATGCTATTTTAATGATTGTGAACACTATTTCATTCAATAATAGGTCTTGTGTTAGGTCAATTACGTTGTAGTACATGTAAAAGAATTTATCGGATAATGAACTTATGAGCGCCATGACTCGTAAATCGTGCATTGACGATTAAGGTTAATTTTCTCATGGGTCAAATTGGAAGAACGTAATTATCGCTCATTATGAGTAACTATTAGGGTGAGGCCCATAAATAAAGGTTAAATATGAAGGATAAAATAATACTTAATTTACAAAACTAAAATAGTTAAACAATTTAAAGACAAAAGGAAGAATGTGCAAATCTTCTACTACTCGAAAGTTCTATTAAATAAAATTAATACAGGGACTTCCATGTGAATTTTCTTTAACACAGGGGAGTTTTATGCTGTTTGCCCAATTGCAACTTTACCCCTGAAATTAACGCCCGTTTGGAAGCGTGATCTTATACGTGAAATTAATTCGATTTCGAAAGTCACATTTCATTGAGCCCTTCAATTTTTTCCTCTCCATCTTCTGCCGTGCCCCATCCGCCGCCGCCGCCGCCTTTCCAGTCACCGACGTTTCTAGCCTCTGTATTTACTGAATAGGTATGCATTATATGTGGTGTTTGAATTTCTCTTGTACAATGGTTAATGGATTTTCTTGTATATATTTATGTTAGTAGAACATTTCAGTTTTTTTGGTCATCATGCATTGTTTAAAACATTGTTTGTTAATGCTTTTTTTTATTATTATGCTGCTGATTTGTATTTCAGTTTGCTTTCAATTTTTTGTTCTTATTGCTTTGATTTGAAGATTACATTTTTTATTTCTTCTCCCTTTTACTTGCTACAATTAAAATAAAGAACTGTAGTCAGTTTGGATTTATTTTGTATGAATTTTTGCTAACATTTCTGTGTAATTTTGTCCCAAGTAAGCCCTTCTCTAGTCATTAGGTTCTGAGAAAAATCTAGGGCTTGCATTGAATTTGTTCACTTTGTGTTTGAATAGTCTTCACCAAGTGTTTGAATAATGCATTCATCTATCGAAGATTAATTGACTATATGATCCTGATATGATGAGGATGCTTTTTGAAGCTAAAAGGGATTGGTTTTGGTTGCAGAAATCATCCTTTTTCAAATTGACTTCTATATGGATTGGTTTTGACTAGGTTTCGCTTGGTTTTGGTTTCAAAAAACTGGTTTGGATGGTTTCAGTGGAATCTTTGAAACACTATTTGAATTGAGTTCGGATGTTAGGATTTGGGGGGGATAGGTGGTAAGTATCAAATCAATGTTTTTTATAGAAAAAAAAGTAGGTATTAGAAATCAAATCAACGTCTTTAGAGGTTTGAGGTTTATTTTTCGTGAAACCTATGTCCAAACTTCGTTAACTTCGATTGGGATGGGATTTACCCAGTTTTACGAAACCGCAAACTTGGCAAAAACCAATCCAAATAGGTAGACTCCAAGTTGAAATGACGATTTTGTAGCTATAGTTCAAGAAGTGTGGCGACAGTAAATTGTTGATGAATGGGTGCAGTAGATTCGCTAATTGATTTCCCAAATACTTGATTCACTTTTTTTTTTCTTTCATTCTTGGTAAAATGCAGATATGGTAGTTCCTCCACCAGTAAGGCCAGAAAGAGTGACGCAGTTTCTGAAGCCGTATGTTCTGAGGATGCACTTCACAAATAAGTTTGTAAATGCTCAAGTTGTTCACACTCCGACTGCAACAGTAGCGTCTGCCGCCAGCACACAAGAGAAGGCTCTGAGGTTATGCTTGGAAAAAACTAACGAAAGCACTCGGGATGTAGCTGCTGCTGCAAAAATCGGAAAGATACTCGGAGAGAGGCTGCTTCAGAAGAATATACCTGCTGTTTCGGTTTTTATGAAGAGAGACCAGAAATATCATGGTAAGGTGAAAGCAGTTATCGATTCTTTGAGGGAGGCAGGCGTAAAATTGCTATAAATATTTGCAGTCAAGATATGCTTTGCAGTTAGTATCATTTTGGTTGATTAAAGAAAACATCAGTTTGATAAGTGATTATGTGAAACCTGTTGAATTGGTGGTAAACGATTGCTGTTAGTAGCTTTGACTAGAATAATGACCATTAATTTCCAGGAACTTTATAGTGTGTTATTTCATGTGACTGGAATACTATTAAGCACTTTTTGGGTGGTCTCAAAATTTATGGCCTTGCTTGGATGAATTACATGTTTCCTTTTTAGCTAGCTCTTTTTTAATTTTATCACTCTCAAAATCTTGTTTCCTGAAACACAGGCCCTAATCCTACCTTGGTGACAAAAAAATCTTTGTTACTATAAAAGTCAATCAATGATCAAAATCAGTCCACAAGTGAAACTGTAAAGCCGAGGGACGATAAAGATTAGAATTTTTCCAAACATAGCAAAATTCCAAAAGTACGCGAGATTGAAATACAGGATATCATATGAACTCTTTCAAAAATCTGACCCAAAACGAGTCTTAAAACACTTCTTAATTGAGAATGAAATGTTACCAAAAATGGCAAAAATCAACTAAAATAGCGATTTACACCCAAAAACAATGGAGCTTGAGGTCAAATTCAGATTGAGGCAAGGGAACAAAGTTATGACCAAAATACTAAATTACACCCGAAATTGCTTCAATTAGAGAGAGGAAAAAACATGATCACTTTCCACACCTAATCATATTTCCTTTCTTGAAACACACGAACTAAGGCCAAACAAAACAAGAGTTCCTTAAAAATAAAACAATTCCACATTCCTTTACACATATCTATCACTATATCACTGATCTTTTTTCCTATAATACTCCATCAAATACAAAGCACAATCTATTTTATTCATTCTCCTCTACTAGAAACAACAATCAGAGCACAACAACATCTGGCCAATGACCTACAATTCTAACTAAGACTTTATTATTCTGATTTTTCTCGTCGCCTGTAAGAACATCAATACAGCAACGAGCCATTTATCGCATCATTCTCGAGGCCTTGCGAGCCAAAGAGAACTAAGTGCTCGAAGTCTCGAGAAATAGTCATTTATCAGCAGAAGTGCGCGAGCTGATTGTCTGGTCGTCAGTATACGGTGCATTTGCTGTAGAGTTTGCTGTCGTAAGTTGTCAGCCTAAAAAAATATCAAAAAAATAAAAAAGAGAACTTAGTATTATAGATATGAAATCCTTAGCTTCAAATCTCGAATTAATCCAAATGAAGCCTTAAGAAATACAAGTAATTGAGTAGTAGATTTTGTCATATCACCTGGCGTAGAAATCCTTCAAGAGTTCCCAATTTGCCCATGGCCATTGCCATTTGACCCATATAAGTAGCGACATTACCAGACGAGCCTTCGGGTCCAGAAGGAGTACCATTAGCTAATGTCTGAGCTAGAGACTGTTGTAATGCCTCCATACCTTGTGAGAGAGCATCTTCAGCTTGATGTGATGTTTGCTGCAAACTGTATATCCCGTTTAACTGCTGCTCCGTTAAAGGCTCAAGTTGGTGCACAAGCAACTGCATTTTCCATCAAATATGCCCATTAAAATATATCCAAAGATATATAGCCACAATGCACATGATCGTCCATCAAATTCCGTTTTTTTTAACGTAGATTAAGAACATTGTCACGAGAACATCATCTCGTATCTTCTTAAGACATAGTTTTTGGCAAAATTACATATTTAGTATTCTAATTTCGAGCCTTGACATAAGTGGTTTATTATCTTTGAAAACCTGACACAATTGGTCCTAACTATACACATTCTGGTCATTAATCTTTTGAGCTAGCATATTTAGTTCTCTACTTCTGTATATTTTGCAAGCCATTGGCATTTTGCACCCCAGAAATATACACTTTTGTCCTATTTTTGGTAAGTGCAAAATGCCCACTATATTGCCTATGAATTGCAATTTGAGGGTGCAAAGTGCCAATTATCCAATGTCAGGGTGCAAAGTGCCAAATACTCCAATGTTGGCAGTAATTTTCCAATAGAAACTGTGCTAACAAATGAAAAACTTCCAATGATATAATCGAGCAGTTCTAGTTAAAAGAACACACCTTGAGTAGCTCAGATGGACGGAAACCACCAATCCACATAAAACACCTTTCAGCGGGTGTTTTCCACATTCCGGATAATATGTGGAATACATCAGCCTTGGCAGCGTTTCCTTTCAGCCTGAAAATGTCGTTGAAATGTGCTGTCACATTTTCAACAACAGTGCGAAGTTCCGTGTCACCCGCGTGTGAATTGACTCCGCTTCTCAGCTCGTTTATCCGTCTGTTTTGCTCTTCCGTCCATCTTGCATATTCCGCGTCAAAAGCCAATGCCCCTTCAGTATAAGACGAGGCAGTAAGGGAACAGCTCAATCAAAAAAATGTTTTATTTCAAGAAACTTCAAATAATTTAGTGTGAAATGCAAAAATACCCCCTGTACTTTGCCTGATTGGGAAAATAGAGGAAATGCAAAAATACCCCCTAGACTTTGCCTAATGGGAAAAAAAACACTGTTATTTTTATAAGCGAAAGCCCCCCAGTGCTATCTTTTAATCAGCAAAAAAATACCTCCCAAGCAAGAGTACATATTTTGCAAGAAAATCACCATTATCCCCCACAATAAAATGCAAAAACACCGCTATTCACCTAAAAATTGACAATAATCCCCCTGTTAACTTTAAAAATTAGCAATAACCCCCCTCTTCACTTAAAAAAATGACAATAACCTCCCTATTGACTTGAACTGTTGAATGGGATTTTTTGCTAATGAAAAAGAACATGGTGAGATTTTTGCTAATTAGGCAAAGAACAGGGGATTTTTGCTTTTAGCTCAATAATTTACTTATACATTGTTGTTCTTCTCAGTTAAGCACCAATACAAAAACTAAATAATGAAACATAGGCAATACAAGAAATCAAACCATTTCCGCTCGCCCCATGGGATTGATCTCCGGTGCTTGAAACGAATACGCCTTGCTGGCGTGCTCGCTGAAGTTCCTGCTCCAGTTGAGTCAGCTTCAGTCGGCTATTCTCCAGCTGCTGTACATAGGCCTTGGAAAAGTAAAACAATAACCAGTAAGAATTATCTTCATCAACCATGAAAGAGCAAAAACATCGATATAAAATGGAAACCTACTTTCTTCCTCAGTCTACTCTTTCTAGCAGCTTCACGATTTTGAGCAAGCCTTCGCAGTGTCTGGAATTATCTCATAAAAGAAAGGAATCAAAAAAGATATCCATGTACTCGGTAGATTGACAACTAATTGCAAAGTAGCTTTCTAATCCCTCAAGACTGACCGTCGACACCTTTGGTCCCACTCTATATAAAGTTGCACTTTTGATCCCAAATTATAAAATTGCCCAATGGTCCCATAGAATAGTCTCTGTTTGGCATTTTTGGTCCCATAGAACAGTCTCAGTTTTGCTATTTTGGTCAACAAATTGGATGGAAATGAGGCAATATGACCAAAAGTGGGAAACGTTTCAAATATTGGGACCAAGAGTGCGAAGGGACCAGACCTACGGGACTAAAAATGCAACTTTTCTCATAACCATTATAAACATTCAACCTTTTGGTCTGAGGTTTTCTCTTTTGATTTATCACTTGAATCTGAGGCAGCGACACCAGCAGACTGAACCATTTCAAACTGCACAGAGAGGACAAACAAATTAGGCACACAAAAGTGCAATTTCTAAGCAAGCTTCTTGTAAGGTTGTCTAAATGCAGAAAAGGTCTAAAGAAAAATCACCCTTTGGTTTTTATCCTCTGGATCCATATCTGTGGAAGTATCCGTACGGGAACTGGACTCTGCCATGTTGGATTCTCCCCAATTCTCATGTTGAGCACCGGAGGTAGAAACATGATTCATCTGTGGTCCCTTTTGTAATTGCAACGCTTGAGTCCCGATTGTCGAAAAGTTTGTGTTCATCGAAGGAAGTTTCTACGTGATCAATAGACGTAATAAAATGACTACTACTATTCCATGACACATACAGGAAATTAGATATTCTTTGACTTAGGATAGTAAAACGCTAAGAAAATTTGCTTTCATTTTACTTTTTGAAATCCAAGAACCAACCACAACCTTAAACACATCGATTGTTACCTTATTGAATGCACCAGTTTGGAGATCAAGGCCAACTGATTGGCTATTCAGAGTTGGATTGAATACTTGGCCTATAGCATAACAACATGTTCAAATGAATATGGAACTGTCACAATATCTCCGGAATAACACTCTTATTACAGTAAAAATCCAATAAAACAAGAACTATATATACAAGGTTAACAAGTAACTATACTGATACCTAAGATATATCAAACTTACCTCGGCTAACATTAGAAGGGTCTTCAATTCGATATCCAAGATATTGCTCAAGGACCCCAAAATCTGCAATTCGAGAGGATTGTGTTGTATTTCCTTCTGTACCCCTGCAGCCCATAAGCTCATAATGAGAGAGAGAGAGAGAGAGAGATTAAACTAAACAATATTTATTAATGTTGATAAAAACTATTGCACTGCAACTAATTTTGAGCAAAGATTACACTAGTACAACTACATTAGCATGATTAAAATATCAGCATGATTACAATACTAACCAATATTAGACATACAAATATTACCTTGGAAACACTGTTTTCTTTTCAGTTCTAACCAACTTTTTTAATAAATTCAAGGTACCCTTTATACCTCTTTATGAACCATAAGCTCTGTTTATTTATGTGAACCAAAAACATGGTTTTTTCTACATTACAACTTTACAACTTTCGAAGAAAAGCTTAGATGAAATCAAGGATATTATAAAACAAGATTTCACATTGCAAGATAACATCTACACCACCATCTCCAAACCCCTAATAATAATATCAGTTAAAGAGCAGGAACAAAAAACAAGGAAAATCACAATTTAAACCATAGAAATCAAATAATACACAACCAAAGCATCATATTCAGATAGATTGCATAGTTCTTATCAATATCATATTATCAATTCACAGAGAATTTAAGGCTATGTTTGGTCCTTGGACTTCAGCGAATAAAATATTACGGAAATTGAAAATAACAAAAAGTGAAACTTCTACATTTCCCTTAGCGTTTTACACACTAAAATCCAGGAACCAAACTTATGCCAAGTGATATTTGAAATGAAAATTAAGTATTGGAAGAAAAATTACATGGTATTGGAAAGTGGTGCCTGAGAAATGAAGCTTGGCATCCCAGAAGTGATATTCCTATTACTATTATTATTACTATTATACCCTGCAGTAAATTTTATCCCTGTGCTTCCCATATATAATCACCATCACCGCCTCATATCATCAAAACTCAAAACTTTCTCTATAAAAAAAAAAACAAAAAAACAGAACAAAGAAAAAAGGATGAAGAAGAGATGAAATCTAGTTTAAAAACTTCAAGTAATTAGAAAGTCAACGAGAGTTTCAATATTTTGAAATTACAAAGAAAATAATTCCAACCCTCAGTTCAAATACAAATCAACCACGCAAAATCGACTTTATTAAACATCCCGGAAAAAGCAAAACCCCATAAACCCTTTTCACACTGACCTCCAAAAAATCAGAAAATACTGTATTTGAAAACAAATTGAGAATCAAAGACTATATTGAGCAAAACCCAGATTCCGATTCTTGGTCAAACGAATACCATAACCAGAATTTGATGGTGAAAACACATAAAGATTGGGTTTTTGACTTTGAACTTTTTTAAGAGGTGCACTAAATCTTATACTAGTAAGTAGGAGTAGTATATTTGATTACATCTAGAAATTTATTTGTTTGAGCACAAAATTGAAGGGACCCAGTTTCTTTATTTAATGCTTTTAGGATTTGTTTTTTCTGTGTTTATGGAGATTGAGAGGCGTGACGTTCAGACGATTCCAAGCTAGACGTCATTTTCATCTGAAGCATTTTTCCACTTTTCAAAGCCTCTCCCCATTTTTTATTGTTTTGTTCCAGCTACTAACCTTTTTTTTTATATTCATGCATAATTTTGGTTGAACCCCTTGAAGTTATTTGGAATTACATTTTGAGCATATGAAATCTTGTAAAATAATTTATATATATTTGTATTTGTATATTCTTATCAATACTCATATTTATTGATATCAATGTCACGAAAATCTAAGGTTCTGTTTCTTAGTTCATCTAGAGAAGACGAGCCACGACATAATTGATGAACGATCTTTCTTATTTTCTCTTCAGGCTTCAAATGATAGTGATTATGTTTTTGTCTAAATAAAAATTCAGTTACAAATTTAGAATAATTTAGACTCGCATAATGTCACAATATAATAAAATTTTATTATTTTCATAATATTGTAAGTAGAATTTCATATAAATGAGACATTTGCACCCTTTGGCTTGTTCAATTTTAAAATATTCTTTTTTGTAATAACCCAACCTTTTCTTTCTAGACTAGATAATAACAATATAAGAAATAAGTAATTTTTGTAATAGCATATTGGAAAATTTTGGGGGCTTTTTTGTGATTAAAAGATTTATCTGGGAGGTAACAAAGTTAAGACTGGCTTTCCTTTTCTCCCGCCGCCTACTATGAAAGTTGACACATAAAACTATTTCGACCTTTTATTCACTGAAGTGTTAAATTGCACTTTGGTCTATAGTTAAATAAAATGCTCCTACTTTTAATATTTTTTTCACTTTACGAGTTATAATTATTTTCGAGGTACATCGAACTCAATAAAGTGAAAATCTCTCTCGAAGAGAATTACTCCCACTTTAAATTGTGATGAAAAGTTATATTAATTATTTTGATTAGGCAAGAAGAAATATATTAATTAAACCAAATTAAAGTTGTAAATAAATAAATGAAGTTCAAGTGACCTAATGCCTTATAATTAGAAAATTAAAAGTTAAGTGTTATTACTTCAAATATTGAGTTATTTATGAGTATTTCATATATTCGATGTGGCACAAAGTTAAATAACGACCTTCTACATCATTCCACTATCCTCGTAATTTGATATACCAATTACCAAATAACCATAAAATAAAATTAATGTTAATAAAATATTGTGTGTCATAAAAGGATTTATGACTAATAATTGATACTCCCTCCGTTTCAAATTAATTGGCACATTTGTTAATTTTTTTTGTTTAAAAAATTGGCATGTTTGAGTTTTCAAAACTTTTTCAGTTTTGCCCCATTTCTCATATTTAAGTTGCGAAACTCAAGCACATCACTCATTAATAAAAAATTAATTCATACTCATCATTATAAATTACCATAAAAATTATATAATTATGAGATTTTGTAATCTGTGTATTAATTAATTTGAAACGGATGGAGTACATTGACTTGACTCTAAATAAGACTGTTTTGTTCTAAAAAAATGAAGAAGATTGTTTTGTTGCTTCGAAATATAAGTTTTGATTTAAATCGCAGTTTTTTTTTTTTTAAATTTATGAATCTTTATCTAGACTAGAATATTTCAATTCGCAATATATGGTTTCATTTTATATATGTATCAATCTTCCACTTCGTGCAATACATTGTAAACTATATTGTTGAAAACTTCAAGAAATGTAAAATAAGTTAGATTAGATATATCTGACGCAAGATTAAAATAATTGTCTTCTTTTACTATATTTATTTATTTTTATTCTATTAATAGCAAGAAATTAGACCAGGAACCTTATTTTAGTAAGATAGTAACTTAGGGTTTGTCTTCTCTGAATATATTTTCTTTTGGTAAGTATCTCTGGAGATATCTCAGAGAATTATCAAATAATTACTTATTTCTGAAAATACCTCAAGAGTTTTCAGGAAAAATCTGGATTTTTTAGAGAAAATATACAAAAAATGAAAGTAACTCTACTTATTTAAGTTAAGAAAATAATTATGGATTTTCCTTAATTTTATTCTTCTATTCACAAATCATATTCTTATATCTAAAATTTATTCGATTTCTTCGATTTCTTCTGAATTCAAGATCTAATCGAAAAACCAACATATGTATTTTTTTCATCAAGCGACGAGGTACAATTTAACACCCATGTTGCTTAGGTTTCACCTTAAATTGTTCTTTGAAATGCGAGAATCGGGGATAACGATTAAATTTTATATATTACGTTATGAAAAAAAAATCATAAAAGAACATAATCTCAAACTTCATATCAAATCTACGAAAATTCAATCTCATATAAAACCTCCTAAAAACTCATTTTTCAAATTGAAGGACAAGAGAACATGCAATTAGCATCCAGAAGTAAAAGAAAGACAGTTGTTACAAGTTTTCAATTTTAAACATAAAATAATTTTGGGAGATTCCCCTCAATGGTTGTGCACCTAACTAAATACTAGAAGTAAATATATACTTGTTTGCAAATACCTCTTTCTAAAAATAGTTAGAGACTGAAATAAGAAAATTTTGGGCTGTGTTTGTTAAGATTTAGGGAGAGGTTCTAGAAACGAGGTGAAATTTTGGAAATGTCTTATATTTTTATACATTTAAAAGAAAATGCTTCTTTCCATTTTTAGAAATGAATATAAATAGTCTTTATTGATTTTGGAGAATATAGAAAGTTACTTGAAGAATTATAGAATGAAGAGATGTGAGTTATTTTATGAAGTCTCCGTCTGTTAGAGGGAATAGCAAAAACTGGAAGAAGAAATTAAATAATGAAAATGTTTGTTATAAGATATAAAATTTATTTTTAAGGAACGATATGATTATCTTGAAAAAAAATTCAAGATAATATAAAGAAAATATTTATAAGAAAAATCTAAAAAAATGAAATAATTTCTAGAACTGTCTTTTTCAAAGCATTAAAATGATTTCGGAAAAATCAAACAAATAAGGTCTTTGAATTTGTTCTCAAATGCTTGTCTGTAATTTCAACTTCTTTTCTTTTTCCTTACAAACAAAACACTTTCACCAAACATTTCACAAATTGTTTTCAGGAGCCAAAAGCACTTGCCAAAAAAATATCATGACGCACTGAACTTAGCTGGAATCATTTCTATGATATTTGCCTACTTTATCATCATATTTAAATGCAAAAGAGATTTAATTGGAACCAAATGTCTAAATTCCATGGAAAATGATTATGTCACATCCCATATGTTCGCAGCCCATTGTACAGCCCTTATTTAATGCTTTCAAACTTAATTGTGTTACCTACTACCTGTTTAACATGTTTTTTCTTGAAATAAATTTTTTAATCTATTAACAACTCAATCAACTTTCAAAAATTACAAAAGAGACCAATTTTTTTCGATATTACTCATATAAAAAATAATTCAATACTTTCCAAATGATAATTGAACATTCACCAATATTTGAATATAAATATCTCAACTTTCAAAAATTACAAAAGAACACCTAAATTATACTATATTACTCATATAAAAAATAATTCATTACTTTTCAAATGTTAATTTATCATTTATCAATATTTGAATATAAAATATCTCGAAAATTACAATAAAAATATAAACTCATAAATTAAAAGTATTTGCAATGCCTAGAATTTAGGATTTATGACATAATATTTAATTTAGGGTTTAGGATTTTAGGTTTTAGGGGTCTAGGGTTTTAGGGTTTAGGGTTTATGGTTTAGGGTTTATTTTATAAATAGGATTTATTTTTATTTGATGATTAGTTATGGGTTTTTTTTGCAATTTTATATTTTATAATTAATTTTTTTTTCATATATATCAAAATAAATGGCAAAAGAAAATGAAAATTTAAGCCCACAACCGGCTGTATATCTGTACAGCCGGTTGTGGGCTGTGAGGCTAGCATTACTCAAATTCAATTAAGTTTTTGAAGCTAACTTTACATACGATGCATTATTCCACATCTTCTTCAAACAATGTACTCAAACTGAATCTTTAAATTTGTCCTAAATGTGAAAACTACATGTTTATAATGACCATCAATAATTGTGTCCGAAATTGTGAAATAAAATAAATAAAAAACGATTTTTATTCGAGTTGGTCGACTTTAATCTCATACTGTTCCCCAGATGAAAGAATTTTGACTCTAACCATACCATTTTGCCACTCCGCACTTCCCACTAATACCAGTCTTTCTGCATTCATCCTTGCTGCCCTCCTAAATACCCCGCCCAGAACCATCATAACCTTGAGCACGATGTATAAAAAAGTTATTTCGATTAGCGACAAAAAGTTATTATGAAACTACATACCATTTAAGTGGTTTATTTTCTAAAACCAAGTCAACACTTTGACCCTTTTCCCTTAGTTTAGCAGCAACTGAAGATGCTGCACCATGTAGATTTTGATCCAACGAGCAGACGATGTTTTGTACGTTGGGGTTAAGTTGAGGTAGAAGGCCCCTCTCTTTTAGCAGCTAAAAACCAATAGAGAGAAAAAAGTCAGAAAGGAAGAGGGGAGCCCTCTTGAAATGAAAAGTCAAATAGTTAAGACGCAATCTACATCAATCGATGAATGGAAGATAATATCACTCGCATCTGTAATAAGAGCATTCAAATTAAATTTATAATTCCACGTTACTGGACCCTAAGCACCTCTGGTCCCAAATTTTATAAAACTTACACTTTTGGTCCCTAAAGTGCAAAATTAAGACAACCTTATGGACCAAAAGCACAAATAGAGACTATTCCATTGACCAGAACTGCAAAATATTGTAAAAACTGCAATTTTGTAAATCGCAGGACCAAAAGTGCCAAGGGTCCATTCTTATGGGACTAAAAATACAATTTTGCCACAAACATATAGTATATGTTATGTATGCATGTACATATTTTAATTAACAAAGATCAACAAAAGAAAAAATGGAAGAAATTCCACTCACTTCTATGATAACTGCATCACCAAATCCAAAGCCACAAGCTGGAAGATCATCGCCTCCAAAAGTAGAGAGTAACCTGTCGTATCGCCCACCACCACAAATGGCTCGCAACTTTCCTTCTCGGTCAAATCCCTGCAATGAAAGAACCTTGTAAATCAGTTGAAAGCAAAGGATAGTCCACATTTTGTTAAATATTCATTTAAAACACCCATAAATATATCTTTGGTCCTTGCTCTGAGGATATTCAATCAACGATACCAGATATTCTACTAGTTTTCCTCTTTGCAAAAAAACATTAATTTATCGTGAAAAATTACTTAAAAGTGTCCTAAACATACAATATTACCTCAAACACGATTCCAGTATAGTAAGCTAAGCCACGCACAATTGATGCATCAAACTGGATCCATTCTGCGTAACCATAGTTCTCAGCAAGGGCAAATAGTCGCTTCAAATCAGCAAGTGCTTCCACTGAAGACCCAAGTTTCTCTGATATATTTGATACCACAAAAGAAGGAAGATATTAATATTGCAGCCCCTAGGAAAAAGAAACTAAAATTTAAACTCAATCTTTGACCCAGAACTGGAAAGAAAACTGTTTAACAAAATCTTACACAGTCAGAACTCGATTAAAATAGAACCCATTTATATGTTCCGAACAGAGAGCAGACGAGTAACACGAGTTTGGCAGGCAACTCGAGAAACCCATGAAAAGAGGTGGGAGCAGTGATATTCATCACTTCAAACGTTTTGAAGCATATATATATACAATCATAGTAGCTAAGTAGCTAACTTAGCAATCAAAATATATTGTAACGCTAACCTTCTAACTCTGCCAAAGATTTGACAGAAAGAATTTGTAGTAGTTCTTCAACAGCCTCCTCTGACAATTGGGCTGACCTCAACTCATTCTTAATATCTTCTATTGGAATCTTTTCAATCTGTAAAGAACCAAAATTTAAAAATGTAACAGGAAAAAAAGGCAGACCACAGAAAATAATGAAAAAATCAACACACAAGTCAACAGTTATTGTGTTCTTATGTTTGTTGAAGGGGGAGAAAGAGATTATGCAGGCAGATGTCCTTGTCATGCCTATTTCACCCAAGAAATAAACAAATAATTAATGAAAAACATGATCAGAAATAAAATTATGACGAAAAAATATTCTTCTGAAAGGTACATTTTTATCGAATTATTCTACTTTTCCATTCCATGACAGAAGTAATAGTAACGGGTAACAGAAACCCAAGACAAATAAATGTATTTGCATCTTCAACACTTTATCAAACTAACCTTGTCTATAATTATGCAGACCCTACCAAACAAATTCTCTGGTATGGAATAGCGTTTCAGTACTTCTTGCAAAACCTGTAGAAGGCCAGGACAATCATAATCAACATGTCAATTTCCAAAGTGCAGATTCAAATTGCTCATCTATTAGTAATAAATAAGTGATGATGCCTCACGACAAGAAAAGAATCACTCAAACTCCATTTAATAACAAGGTTGATATACTTTAGGAGACATTGAGAATCTCAAAGCTTACTCGGTACACCTATGTTCCACTATAAGCAAATTACAAAAAATTATTAACTCAGGGCTTTGTTTGGTGGCCAAGATTAGATCTGATTGACAATGTAGTCAGATCAAATTTGTTGTTTGGTAAATAAGACATATCTTGGCCTACACAGAATAATGGGTCTGGCCTTCTTAATGCATTATTTGATCTATTACAATCAGGCCTTCCCCCTCTGATATATAATAATCCAATCAGCTGGCGTGGAAACAATAATTCCGAAAAAGTCATTGAGCTCCTCCATTTCCATGAAGTTACAATATAGCCCAGGGTATAACACCCTATTAGAAATTAATATTTGATACAAAACCCTCTATACCAATTTGACGTATTTCAATGAGAAAATACAGTATATGTAGATTCACACCTTTCGACTAGAAACCTTAAACCCCACATCTGATGCCGTGATTCCAATGCGCTTGAAAAAGGTGACAATAGAAGAAATGAGCTCTGCTTCAGCCTGAAAGGAGGATCATTATTTAGACTCCAATTATGATACTTTCAAGCCAAACACTCGGTACATAAAGCATATGAATAATCTATGCATGAAACTCAAGAGTAAATAGACCTAGAGATGTTGCATAACTGTGCCTACGTATTATAAGCATATATTCACAAGTAACTTGAAGCACCCACTTTTGATTTAGAGATGGTTATCTTCAGAATTCAAGGATAATGAAATATATCCCATGAAAGCTTTTATTTGTAAAATAGAACAACAATCTTCTTAAATATGTAATGATAGCCACCTTTGAAGTGATTTGGCAGCTCACTTGGGGGTAATTGTGAGTGACAAAATGAGTGACAGACCCAAATATGCAGTCTCAAACTCCACAATAATTCTAAAAAGAGCAAAGATATTTATGTACATGCTTGAAAGAAAGTGACTAGCATAACAAGTGAGGAAAATCAAATATGCAACTTACTGTAACATCAGGTGCACCAATAATATCCATGTTCCACTGGTAATGCTCACGACGGCGTCCCCTGGTCATTCGTTCATACCGCCAGCACTGTCCAATTGCAAACCACTTTAGCGGAAGGGATACAGATTTTCTGGACAGAAAAAAACATGGAGATCAAAATCTTGCATCTGTACCTGGATACAAAATCATAAATAACATATAAATATTCTGTAAGCATTTTAAGTAGATGCAAAATAAAACTCTTGGATCATTATAGGTCAACAAATCACTGAACACAGTAATTGACAGACCAGTCCTACCCTTTCTGTATCACAAGTCTTGCCAAAGAAGGAGTAAGTTCTGGCCTTAACGCAACTCGACGGTTTCCACGATCTTCAAAGCAGTAAAGCTTCATCCACATAAGACAAACAAAAATAACATAAGTAACCTGAGTGAAAAGTATTGTTTTCCATTGGTATAAATGTTGCCTTCCGGAATTTACTGCATTTTCTTATTGTAAACCACTTCATCTTGGTATACTATTCATTGTGACTTTGTAGTAACTGTGTTAGAATAACAAAGTAAAATCTGAAAAATTAACTTGAATCTCAAGCACAGTCAAGTTCAATGTACATATCAAAAGCCTTTTGCAGACCAAAGAGTTGAACACATACTATAAGGGTGTTGATCATTCTCCTAATGAAAAAAAAAATTACTATGCAAGTATTTTTTTTCAACCGAAATATATAAAGACATACAGAAACAAGAACATAAATGAATGATACAAACCTGGTCTCTAATCTCCTCCCCAGCTTTCCTTATAAACAGTGCCTCCGACTCTAGCACTGGAAAATCAATCTCTTCAAAGCCAAATAACTGTGAAACCTGAAACATCCATAATCCACACATACTCAAGTCTAAAGTTAAAAAATTCAACTGAAAACCTGAGATATTTAAGGCAAATAACAAAATCAATATTTCGATTTAGTTTCTTTTTAAAAGATTACTATGAAAGTGAAGTAAAACATATCAGTGTAACTGATTTCTTCATTTTCCAAATTCTTTGTTCTACTATGAAGGTATAACATTTGAAGCACGCTAAATACAACAAACATTGTATGTGAATCTCCTTTTAATAGGCACCTAATTTCATGGTCACAACCTTGAAGAACAAACTAATATTCGTGACAATTAGGTGCAACACTTGAAGAAGGAGGTACACTAAACAAAACCACATACAGACATACTACTCCTGTGGATACAGTACAACTCTTGAAGCACAGAAGCAGCAACTGACCAAACCCCATAGTGTAAGCCTACATATAAGATTTAATACTCTAACCAAGCTGCTCAATATTCGACTCAAGTTCGTCTGTTAAAAGCTTATTTGAGCTCGGGTCATTGTACATATCAAACAAGGCACGGACAAGATATTTCGTTTCATAATTTTGAAGATGAGTGAGTAAGCTAAACATGATAAATGAACATAAAATATCAAGCTAATCGATCTAAAAATATCAAGCTAATAGAACTAGACTCCTGTTCTGCTAGATCGATGAGAACTCTTTTAAGCTCGATTAGTTAAACATCAAATTAATCTCAAATACAAATTCAAGCTCAATAAAATAAATAAACCAGGCTTGAAAAATGTGTTGTTGGACACTACTCAATTCAATTCGCTTTCAACCCTATCTACATACACAAAAGATTGCACCTTGCTCGTTCTATCGTATTACGGTACACTCCTCGCTAAATTAAAGGAAAAAAAACGGAAAAGGAAAAGTTAACCTCTCTGAAGTTTTGAAAAAGCCAACTGCGAAGGCGCATTTCTTCAGGAGGGAAATCACGGGTACCCTTGGGCGGATTCACATCGATTCTCTGCTGAACAATATCCAATTGGACCGGAGGGGAAGCGAGTGAACTGGACCGGCCGGTTGGGGCATTGTCCAGTTCTGCGGATGACGTGGAAGTGGAATGGGCACTGACTTTGATAATAGAAGGTGGGAACAAGAGAGGGAGACGGTGGCGGATGGAGCGGAAGACGGCGGAGGCGACGGCGGGTTGATGGTGGTGATGGATAAGGAAGGAAGGGTTCGCTATTGCACGCATCTTTGGCTTCAGCTCTGCTCTTTGCCACTACAACATAATTTATCATTTTATTATAAATTTGATCACGTTTATAAAACTTAATAAAATGGCCATTCATAAATGAGTAAAATACAAAAGTTTTATTTAGTTTTTTATATGAATATAGTAATATTCTTTTTATCTATAAATAATATAATATTATTTTTTCAAATAGTTAAATTGAAGTAATTATTCAACTTTGAAGGAATCTATATTTATAACATATATATATATATATATATATATATATTTTTAATGTCTTAACAATTTTTTTGTTACTATTAATTTAGTGTGAGGATTATATAATGAATTAAAAACTAAGGGTATGTTTGGAATGATATTAGCTGGTTTTCGTTCAAGGAATTGACCCAACTAAACTGGCAGAACTCGATCACTATTGAGTTTGGCCCAACAAATTGGACTAGATTATTAAAATTCATTACCTGTTATTTTATAAATATTTGTATCATTTCAATATTTCAATCAAAATTAATCTAATCCACATCGTTTTTCACATAATTCGTTTAAACATACCAAAATCAATTTTGAAACACCGAAACAAGGCCAAGCAAAGCCAAAATCGATCGAAACATGCCCTAGGGTACCAATGAAGTAGAGTTTGATTGGAATCAGGTATAATTAGTTAGGGTTCTTACGTTTGAGATATTCGATGAATATGGTTCGATCAATGAGACCCGTAATATAAAATACCTCAAACAAATATGTATATAGATTGATTTGATAATAGATAATTTTATAATACATATATCTGTCATATATGGTGTATTTTCTATAAGCTAACGTGTTACCATCACCTAAACAATAAATGAGTTATATTTCATCAATAATTTCATCTTTATGCGTACCTAATAACATAAATTAATCTTGATACGTCGACATCAATTCCACTATTTGTTCGACGAGATTTGTTCAATCATTCGAAACAAGAGGTTAAATTAGTGTAATATTGATCTTTTCTATGTTAACTTTGAACACGTGAATTAAGTAGAATAAAAGTGCAAAATTAACATGCTTATTATTATAGAAAAATATATTGTGAGAACTGAGAAAGATTTACATAAAATTCAGTTGAATATAACTACAACTGAATTCCAACTGATCCATTCAAATCCCTAAAAGAAACATTTCTCATACAATTACTAAATGGTGCCCAAATTGCTAGTAGTGGGCCGTTCTATTCTCATCGCCTATCTCTTCTTACAGGATTAATTCACTGGCCCGAACTCATATGTGTAATGCTCCGACCAAAATTACTTAATTAATATTTACATATAAACCTAGTAAATTTACATAAGTTGGTTTTTTTTGTTAACAAAATATAAGTTAAGTAATTTTAGTCGGGACGTCACAATATGGGCTTGGATTGTAACTTTAGGCAAGTGACATTTGATTTTGTGTATACTATTATAGAACAAGACATGAAAGTATACACAACAAATAAAAATGAAAATTCTTTTTGTAATAATAATTCCCAGAAAAGTTTGCCAATTTGTTCTAGAGCTTATAATAATGAATTCAGGTTTTAGTATTATAAGCCTTGAACATCACATCAGTTTTTTAAGAGTATGTTTGTTCAGTTTATTTTGTGGGTTCTCTGATGCAGGAGTATATTAGGAGAATATCGAAGATCAAATCTTATAGATTAATTTAAATTATTTTGTTTATTTAGAAGTCTATTAGATATTTTTCTTTTAGTTATTTCATTTTCATATAAGTTTTAGTAGTTATCTTGTTTCCTTTAGAAGTTTATTTATTTTCAGTGGTTATTTTATTTTAGCTATAAATATCCGGCTTGTGGACAATTTTTAATCAGTTGTTTATTGATATTAAAAAAAATAGAAGAGAATTTTCTCTCTCGGGTTTTTACCCATATTAGGTTCATTTTTATGCATTCCAGATTTATAGATTTATGATGAAAACTGGTCTGCAGAATAATCATTATTCTGCCCGGCTTCAGTTGGTATCAGAGCCGCGTTCTTTTCCTCGTGGCAAGGTTCATGGTCGGCATGGGCATGTTTCGAAAGAGGAAGTCCAACACCATAAGCGTTTCTCAACGTGGAGATGATTGAGGATCTATAGAGAAAGATAGCAGATTTGTCCCAGTTTTTGGCGGCGCGTGAAAAATATCACAAACGTCCAGAATTTCGAAAGCACCATGACCGGGAGGAGCGACATCGAGACTTCGAATTTCCAGTTGATCTTCCCGAGTTGTCAAGTGAACTCGAGATGAATCTTCCTATTTATAATGAATCTGAAACTGAAGATATTCCTTATGTTGATGAAGGACTTCTTGTTTATGATGAATCAGATGCGGAAGATGTTTCTCTTATTGATGAAAATCCTCCAATTTATGAGGAGTCAGATGAAGAAGACGATGCTCCTTCTTTTGATGAAGAAATTTATGATGAATCGAAGGAGGAAACCGAGTCTATTAAAGTCATGGCTTCAGTGACTATTGAAGATGATAAAGATTCTGAAAATGTAACCGATTTCGTTATTGGTACATTTTTATAACATTATCGTGTTAATGGGTTGATTATATTAAGTATTTATCAAGTCCAAATCAAGATTTTGGCATTACATGGTTAAAATTCCGCTTTCCATTGATTAAAAGGTTGATCAAGATTCGCGGTCGAATCTTCTCTTGTTCTGGTGCGCTCTCAATCCGAACTCGAGGGCGAGTTCTTTCCAAACGGGGGAGAATGATGCAGGAGTATACTAGGAGAATATCAAAGATCAAATCTTGTAGATTAATTTAAATTATTTTGTTTACTTAGAAGTCTATTAGATATTTTTCTTTTAGTTATTTCATTTTCATATAAGTTTTAGTAGTTATCTTGTTTCCTTTAAAAGTTTATCCATTTTCAGTGGTTATTTTATTTTAGCTAATGTCCGGCTTGTGGACAATTTTCAATCAGTTGTTTATTGATATTAAAAAAAATAGAAGAGGATTTTCTCTCTCGGGTTTTTACCCATATTGGGTTCATTTTTATGCATTCCAGATTTATAGATTTATGATGAAAACTGGTCAGTAGAATAATCGTTATTCTGCCCGGCTTCATTCTCCCACTTCCATAGTTTGAAGTGGGGTTTAGGTCATAAGAGTTTTCTTTTTATAAAAGAAAAAATCATATATTCTCCTCCTTAATTATAAACAATATATGCAGAAAAAATAATTTTACTTTTGGACATAACTGTTTTTTTATAATTAGTTACAACGTATCCACAAATATAATACATTAATACTCCGTATGAGAAAATTTTGGCCAGCATGTTGGGTATATTCATCAGTTAACTTTTGAGTTGTGAGTGTCATTTTATCTTTTATACAAATACATTTAGTCCAATATTGATCACCTTTTATCCATTTATCTTTGCTTTTATAATAAATAAAAACTACTTGAATTAATTTGAATATGAAATAGAATTTATATTAATTGTCCAAAAGTTTTGTTTAAGCCACAAAACTGATTGGTACTTGTCATAATCATATTAGACTATCTATTGAATTACTGAACAAATTCATTAGACCCAAAGAGATAGAGGATGAAAAGTATCGATTAAAATTGTTTGAATTAATATATAAATGATTAAATACGTGCGCGGAGTTTATACAAGATAAAAAGGTTAAATTTAAAAAGATCAAATCAAATGTGTCGACTTAAAAGATAAAAAATATTTAATCTCGATTTAAAATTACCGGACTAAACATGTAAAGAAGCTACAATCTGAGACAAGATAGTTGTCATGTAATTATTAAGTTTGGATTAGTTTTTTCACAAAACACTTACTTTGGCAAAGAAAAATATGCTCGGACGAGCATTAATATGGAAAATTTCAAAACATTTCAAGTGAAAACATCAAAAAAATTATGTTTCTGAGTTTATTGCAACAAATATATAGTAGTAATAGATTTTACTGGATATTTACAGTTTTTCCAAATTTTAATTAATTTTTTATTTTAAATTGCTTCAATAGTTTCTAATAGTATTTAGTTGATGGAAACATACGGAGAAAATGAAATCCAAATTTTAATCCATGAAATTAATTATGTAATAGCAAATTCATTTTCACCTAATTAACATATTAAAAAAGTTCTTCCTCCTATCAAAGAAAAAGGAAAAGACAATCCAAATTGCCATTCAAGTTTTTTAACCTCACTTTATTGTTTTGTACTCTTACTGGGATTAAACTTTTTGGTATTCTCTTATATCTTTGAATCTCAAGTTAATTTCATATATAAAAGATGTGACTGCATGCATGAATCCAATCTCAAATAAGCTGAATATATACTAATGTTCAATCACAAGTTTTTTTCATTGCTATGCGTTGATATTCCATGTTCAACTGGTAAAAAGACGAATATATATATATAGCTAGCTAGCAATTATGTTAAAGGTACTTGGAGATGACAAAAAATCCAATCTTTTGGGAGTTTGAAATTACTGTGATGTGCATAAGCTCTTAATTAGTGGGCTACTACAGAAAAATACTGAATGACCACTTCGCCTAATAGAGACACGTGGGGGTGTTATTTTCTTTCAAATCCCAAACTACATAGACCTAGCTTTTTGTTTTTTGGTTATCAATGTGACTTGAACCTGGGGCCTTTATTGAAGACACAAAAGCCAATAGCAAGAGTCAAGGAAAAACAATATTATAAGAGATTTGTCAAGATCATAGAAAATCACATGTGCTGCTAATTCTAAGGCTTATCATATTTTTACCTTGTATAGATGTGTACCTCTTGTATATAAATGTGTACATCACAAACAAACGTTTAATCAAGAAGAATGAATATTTTTACACTCTAAATTTCTTTATGGTATCAAAGAGCCAGAAAGCTTAACAGCTACAATATTTTTATCTCACTTAAATTCCTCTTTTACATTAAAAACCAAATCACTCTTTCTTTAACCTTTTTTCAATGGCTGCGAAACAATCTTCCATTGTTAAGTATCCTTACCCAGCAACTCTCAATGTAGGAAATTTTGTCTCCATCAAATTGACAAATAATAATTTTCTTCTGTGGAAGACTCAAATGATGGGTCTTATTGAAAGCCAAAACATGATTGGCTTTATAGATGGTGGATTTCCAATGCCCAACAAAGATATCGTTATCTCATCATCTGCTGAAGATGCAGGCGAGAGTGTTGTTAAACAAATAAATCCAGAATTTATCTCTTGGAAAACTTCCGATAGTCTTCTTCGCGGGTGGATCTCCGGCACTCTATCTGAAGAAGTCTTGCGTCTGGTTGTGGGACTCACAACTTCGGCAGAAGTTTGGAAGGCACTACTCGATGCCTTTGCACAAGACACTCAAGAAGGAGAGTTTTACTTACTACAGCGCCTCCAATATCTTGTAAAAGATTCACATACCATGGATGAATACATACAAACTCACAAGAATATTTGTGACGACTTGGCAGCAATTGGCAGGGCTGTTAATGATCGCGATAAAGTTTTCGGAGTACTTAAAGGGCTTGGATCTGGTTATGAGGCTTTTGTTACTTCCATGCTTAAACCTCCGACTCCAACTTATCGTGAACTCATACCTTTGCTACAAGGTCACGAGACAATGAAGCTTATCCATGGTGCTAATGGATTGGGCATATCAAGTCAAAATTCAGCGTTCCTAAGCCAACAACGTTCACAAGGGTCACACAATAGCTGGAGCAATCAGAAAGGGAAACAACAAAATGGTTCCTCTTACAAAGCAAAACATTCGACGCAAGGAAATCAGAACAATTGGCAAAAGAAAGGCTATTCCAATGGTCAAGGTAATCAATCCCAACAGAGAATTACTAAAACTAATGATGTTTGTCAGATTTGTAACAAAGCAGGTCATACTGCATTTGATTGTTGGCATCGCTTCAACCAAGCTTACCAACGTGAAGCCCTGGCAGCTATTAAACTTGATGAAGTTCAAGACCCATGTTGGTTTCCCGACACAGGAGCGACTTCCCATATGACATCTAATGTTGGTAAGCTTACTTCTCTTACTTCATATCATGGGACTGATAAGGTTTATGTCGGTAACGGAGCACTTTTGGATATTTCGCATATCGGAACTGCTTCAATACCTTTGGGGAATAAGAGCTTAAAACTAAAAAATGTTCTAGTTGTACCTGAAATAAAAAAGGATTTACTATCTATTAGCCAATTAACTTCTGAATATCCTTATACTGTGGAATTCTCATCAAGTGGCTTTGTGATTAAGGACAGGAACACAAGAACAGTGATAGCATCAGGAAATAGGTGTGGTGGACTATATACCTTAAATTCAAAACTTTGTTCCTCTGCACTTTTTTCAACAAGATTTCGGATTACGTCGGATGAGATTTGGCATCAAAGGTTAGGTCATCCACATATGAAAGTAGTAGAAGTTCTGAAAATGAATAAACTTATTTCAAGTTCTAATAAAAATAAAGTCAGCAACCTCTGTAGTAGTTG
Organism: Penstemon davidsonii; assembly: GCA_034814905.1. Taxonomy (NCBI): domain Eukaryota; kingdom Viridiplantae; phylum Streptophyta; class Magnoliopsida; order Lamiales; family Plantaginaceae; genus Penstemon; species Penstemon davidsonii. The sequence goes on along the minus strand of JAYDYQ010002533.1, from coordinate 27,533,921 downwards.
TCAAATGGCAAAGTCTTGTCGTCTCCCGTTTATCATGTCACAAAAAGTCTGTAAGCATCCTTTTGAAGTAATACATTATGATTTATGGGGTTCTTCACCAGTCTCTTCTATTCAGAAATTCAAGTACTATGTTATCTTTGTGGATGAATATACTCGATTTACATGGTATTTCCCAATAAAACAAAAATCTGATTTTCTCCAATGTTTTTATGAGTTCCAAAAAAATGTGGAAAATCAGTTTGAACTTAAAATTAAAGTTTTTCAATGTGATGAAGGAGGAGAATTTTCCAGTGGCAGATTTCGACAACATTTAAAAAATTGTGGAATAAAACTTCAACTTGCTTGTCCAAAAACACCAGAACAAAATGGTCTTGCTGAACGAAAGCATAGAAACATTACTGAATTAGGTCTTACCATGCTTTTTCATGGTAATGTGCCAAAAAGATTCTGGGTCGAAGCATTTGCTACAGCTGTTTGGCTCATTAATCGACAACCCGCAAGAGTTCTTGACTGGAAGAGTCCATTTGAAATGCTTTTTCAAAAACCACCAGATTATACATGTTTGCGTGTTTTCGGTAGCAAGTGTTTCCCTCTCTTGAGAAGCTATGCTAAAACTAAACTTGATCCACGATCTCTACCTTGTGTTTTCTTGGGATATAGTGAATTTCATAAAGGCTATCGGTGTTACTACCCACCAACTGGTCGTGTATATATCTCAAGACCTGTGGTTTTTTATGAACATTCTTACCCATTCCATGATCCAGGAACATTATTTTCCCAGTCTGCTACTAATGATTTATGTTCCTTTGAAGAATGGTTTTCAGGTTTACAAGAAAAATCAGCAAATTCTCCAGCCTTCCACTGTAATCTACCTGAAGTTTGGGATCCTCAAGACTTAACCGCAACTCCAATTCCATCACATACTACTACTCATGCTGTCGAGGACATAGAAGCTATTCCGTCAAATTCTGACTCATTTCCGCTGCATTCCTCACTTCCAGATGAAGTTCAAGAATCTGAACAAGATCCTAGCACATCAGCTTCTGTAAGTATGACGAATACTTCTAATTTATTGCCTCAAAATAATGCTCGCAATCATTCTATGGTTACTCGAAGTAGTTTGGGCATCACAAAACCAAATGCAAAGTATTGTGGTCCAGATTTTTGTTTCACCACCTCTAAACTTCCATGTGAGCCTAAAAATATTCGAGCAGCATTAAAAGATCCTGCTTGGAGAGAGGCTATGCTTGAGGAGCTATCCGCTCTTTATTCAAATAACACATGGCATCTAGTTCCTCGTCAACCCGGGATGAATGTTATTGGTTGTAAATAGGTCTTCAAGACCAAAACAAAGGCTGATGGTTCCTTGGAGAGATTAAAAGCACGTCTTGTTGCTAAGGGCTATAATCAAGTACCTGGACTTGATTTCTCTGAAACATTTTCTCCAGTAGTGAAACCGGCAACCATTCGTCTTGTCCTCACTGTTGCAATGCATAACAATTGGGAGGTTCGACAACTTGATGTAAGAAATGCATTTCTACATGGAATGTTATCTGAAAATGTCTTCATGGAGCAACCTCCTGGTTTTGTCGACTCCAAGTATGCGAATTATGTTTGCCATCTTCGAAAAGCACTATATGGCCTTCGCCAAGCACCAAGAGCTTGGTTTTCTAGGTTCAGTGCATTTTTGGTTTCCATGGGATTTTTCTGTAGCTTAGCAGACTCTTCATTGTTTGTTCGGCATTCTAAGCAAGGTACATTGATTCTACTATTGTATGTTGATGATATAGTTTTGACAGGATCAAACTCTCAGCTACTTCGAGAGTTTATATCTCAACTGGGCAAAGAATTTGCAATGAAAGATCTAGGACAACTTCATTACTTCCTTGGTATTTCTGTAGAACATTTTTCTGGTGGTATATTTCTTAATCAAATGAAATATGCCAAGGAATTGTTGACTAGAGCCCAAATGACTGATTGTAAACCTGTTTCAACACCAATGACTACAAAGAAACAAGGTAATAAGATTGACAATGAAGCATATGCAAATGCAGAAATATACCGTAGCCTTGTTGGAGGATTGCAATACCTAACACTCACACGACCAGATATTGCGTTTAGTGTTAACTTTGTAGCACAATTTATGCAAAGTCCAACTACTTATCACTTTCAATTAGTGAAACGCATCTTGCGGTATGTCCAAGGAACAGTCTCTCATGGGATTCAAATTCTTAAGTCCAATCCTCTAAATTTGTATGCCTTCTCAGATGCCGATTGGGCAGGCTGTCCACTGACACGAAGATCAACAACAGGGTTTTGCATATACCTTGGAGGCACTTGCGTATCTTGGAGTGCAAAAAAGCAACCAACTGTTTCGCGCTCTAGTGCCGAAGCTGAATATCGAGCTCTTGCATCAACAACAGCTGAAGTTACTTGGATCGTCTATATTCTGCGAGACATAGGAGTTGCTCTCTCTCAACCCCCTGTCTTATTTTGTGATAACATATCTGCTTTACACATGACACATAATCCAGTGTTTCATGCAAGGACAAAACATATTGAGCTTGACTATCACTTTGTCCGTGAAAAGGTAGCAAAAGGAGACCTTATTCCACGTTTCGTTCCATCAAATGAGCAAGTAGCTGATATTTTTACAAAACCTCTACCTCGTAACAGACTTGATGCTTTGAACAACAAACTCGGCTTGTGCTCTGCACCGCAGCCTCGTTTGCGGGGGAATATTGAAGACACAAAAGCCAATAGCAAGAGTCAAGGAAAAACAATATTATAAGAGATTTGTCAAGATCATAGAAAATCACATGTGCTGCTAATTCTAAGGCTTATCATATTTTTACCTTGTATAGATGTGTACCTCTTGTATATAAATGTGTACATCACAAACAAACGTTTAATCAAGAAGAATGAATATTTTTACACTCTAAATTTCTTTAGCCTTCTCTTCTCAATTACTAGTTTGAATGTCTACTAGAAAACATGCATGATTATTGTATACATTTTCAAAATAATCAGTACGTAGTTCTGCCATCTTCATGTTAGTTAGTAACTTCGATCTAGTGGTGAAGAATTTAATCTTCATATATTTTTTTGGAAGTGATAAATCAGCGTCTCAAACTTTGAATGGTTATTCTGTTATTTCCGTCCTCAAAAGTGTAGTTTCTCACTAGCTCTACTATGTATCGTAGTGGTTGAAAATTGTAGATACAGAATCATGTCATCGTAGTTATGTGCTGTGCTCCGATAAAAAGGGCTCAACTTTAGACATAGTGATCCAGCAGCATCCTTCGTGGTCCTATTAATTCCTGTAGAATCTCATGGAACCTCACTGTCATATTACTTGGTGTCAAGGATTTCAAGCCTAATTGGGATAAAAAATACTTCCGATCAAATTTGAATTTATTTTTCATGAAATTCCAATTCTATGAGCTAATTTCCAGATCCAAATGTGTTTATATTATATGACTCGATCTATTTTCAGTCTGGGATTTTGTTAAAATTCGAATAGAATGTCTTCAAATCATTGCAGCTGTCTTATCATTAATTAGTGACCCTTCTGAACATCCATTTTCTTCCTATTCTATAGGTTGGTGCTTATAACTGCAATGCTTGTTGTGTAAATTTTGATGTATATTTTCACGTCCTGTATGAATGATCCTTGATCATTAATTTCTTAAACCGGGTGCATGTATGACTATACTGGAATCTATAATACCTAAAATTAGTTTCTTCACTGTTTTCTGTTATATCATTTCCTGATGTGCAATTTAGTCAATGTTACATTCATATTATTTATAAATTGTCACTTAAATCTTGTTACTAAGTTTAACTGGCAGGAGCTTCTGCTCACTCACATTACTTCACATAAATGTCTGGAGAAGTAGCTTACTATACTTGTACGCAGTTTTTCATACAATGTTGGCTGCAATTTTTTTTAATATTGTGTTGTGCAGGTTTTCATAGATGAGTTAGATGCCATCGCGCCTGCACGTAAAGATGGTGGAGATGGACTATCTCAGAGAATGGTCGCCACTCTCCTAACTTTGATGGATGGGATTAGTAGTACTGATGGGATAGTAATCATTGCTGCAACAAATCAACCTGATAGTATTGATCCTGCTCTTAGACGGTGTGGAAGGCTTGAAAGAGTAATTGAAATAGGTACAAATCTATGTAGAATGACTGTTTTCTTTGTTGTCTGTACGGAATAACAATTCTTGCCCCGGAACTGATGCTAGTTTATCTTCATAGTTTGAGGAACCCAAAAGAAGAAAATAATAACCCAACCTAAGGAAGGTTTAGGCTATTAGGTTTATCAAGCAGCTCTCTCCATGAAAATCTTGTCCATTTTATTTTTATTTTTTTATTTCTATGGTTCTAAGGCCTCGTTAAATGATCTTGTGTTATATGTATATATGTGCTTGTGTTTACTCTCTCTCACACACACACTAACTGTTTTGGCTTTGCTTTTTAAAGTGCTATTTTGCTTGTGCATTGTATTTGTGTAAAAATTATACAAATTACTGGAAATCAGATTTACTTTAGGTTGGTGATTAAAATGTTTTGACAAAAACATGTACAATTTTGTGGGTAATTATATAGGTGTTCCATCTCCTGTACAACGCCGTGAAATATTGCATGTGATTCTTAGCGAAATGCGACATTCGCTTTTGTACAAGGATATTCAACAACTTGCAATGGTCACACATGGTTATGTTGGAGCTGATTTAGCTGCTCTCTGCAATGAAGCTGCCTTAGTTCGTCGTCGGCAATATGTTAAACTAACTCTCGATTCAGATTTCAAATTGTCAACTTTTGCATTGGATTCAGTTTCCCAAACATCAAGTCCGTCATGTGATGCTCGCTTGGGCGGTGATATGGATGCCTCTCAAAGTTTAGAATATTCTGTTCAGAGTAATTTGGATTCTGCTTTTTCCTGCACTTTAGAAACACAAAACTCATCAGACATTATGGATGGAATTGGAGTAACTGGGACTGGGGTTCGAAATGATATCTTAAGAATTACCTCTGAAGACTTTGAGAAGGCTAGAGTTAAAATAAGGCCAAGTGCCATGAGAGAGGTACGTGTACACTTTTTTTGGTTGTGCAATATCTTTATGTGATACCCATAGTTGATGTGTATAATAGGAAAGCTTATTTCTTCTTATTCAATTGCAATCCTATACTTATGCTTATACTGTAATTGTTGTTAACTTCAGCACTTGCCTCGTTTGTCAGGAGTGTCACCAACAAATCTCCATTTTTGTTCAATAGTAATTCGTAGATGTCACCAAATCCTCGACCCTTGTCGCATAATCGTTTCTCGTAATCAGTTAACTTAACATAGTCATGCTTCCTACTCTTCGTTTTTATCAGCTGTTGATTACTTGATTATGTTTGTACAATGTGAGTGGCCTTTAAAGTTAAAGGATGCTTTCACCCGCATTGGGACACGACCCCCTCGCGGAATATTGTTGTTTGGTCCTCCAGGATGCATGCAGTAAAACTCTTTTGGCCCGTGCAATAGCTTCTGAAGCTTTGTTCGCAAAAGCAAGGGCAAATGAGCCTTCAATTATATTTTTTGGTGAAATCGACGGTCTTGCTGTAATTCGAGGAAAAGAAAGTGATGGAGTTTCAGTTGGTGATCGAGTTATGAGTCAGCTACTTGTTGAATTGGATGGTAACTAATTTCACTGTTCATATTTCTGAATGTTGTGATAATTGAGTACCTTTCGATAATGATCATTTATCACCATTTATCCCAGTTTCAGTATATGTGATTACTTTTCTTTGAAAAATATGCCATAATAGATCAATATTTTCTTGATAGGTTTGAAACAAAGAGGCGATGTCACTGTTATTGCTGCGACTAATCGTCCAGATAAAATTGATAAAGTTCTTCTGAGACCAGGTAACTTCTCAGTTTGATCCTGGTTGACCCATTTTAAAATTTTGTTCAGGTTATGTATTGTGCTAATTAAACATGAAAAAACATGCATCATTTTATCATTAAATATGATTTTAATTGTACGAAAAAAATTAGTTAATGCAAAAAAAAACTAAAAAAAAAATTTAATTTTAACTCTAAACGAAGAATTTTTTATTTACATTTTAGGAGGAATTACTCAAACTATCCATGATGTTTAGTGTAATTACAACTATACTCTAACCGAAATTTGTTTCTTTGTGTTTGATTATCTTTAGTCGTGACCCATTTTGCCCCATATTTCAACTATACTCTAATCGAAATTTGTGGCTTCGTGTTTGATTATCTATGAGTAGTCTTATTTTTTCTTTTTAATTCTATTTTGGTGAGCTTTAGTGCCTCCCTAATAGCCATCGAAATTTGCTAGGGCGCTTTGATCGACACATTTATGTGAAACCCCCAAATCAAAAGGACCGTGAAGATATTTTTCGTATCCATTTGAAGCGGATGCCATGTGCTTATGATGTATCCATCAACTCTCTCTCTGTTATGACCGAAGGCTATATGGGTGCTCATATATCACGTATCTGTGATGAAGCAGCCTTGGCATCGATTGATGTTAGTAATGATTGTCTAAATACGAACATTATTTAGTATCATAATCTTTGTTCTTCAATATAGTCCTTAGTATGTTATTTTGTCATTTCCTATCAGGAAGACAAATCTGCTGAAGAAATCACTATGGAGCATTTGAAGTTCGGTGTTCAGCGAGTAAAGTCATCTAATGTTCAGCAAGTACAACATGTTGGGATGTACAATAATCTTTTGACCAAGTATCAGAGTCGTTCATTCGACTGCGGAAGAAGATGATTGAGATGTGAACCTTGCTCAAGTGGGGAAAGTTGAATACCCTTTTGGTCTCATTTTCAATTCTGTGGCGTTTTACTGAAGGTGATGTACATTTATATTTTTCTATGGAGTAGTTATGAAATTAGCTAGGGTTGTCGATGGGTCGGATCGAATCTGACTAGATCCGATTTCATATATCACTGGTTGAATTTGATCGGATCAGATCAGATCTTGTCCGTATAAAAACTTTTTATACTCCAAATTCCTTTAAAGAAAATGACCTTATAATAAATTCCCTGAAAAAATTCAAATAATCACATGTTCAAAACCATTAAACTCAATTTATAAAAATGGCAGAAGAAATTATGAAATAAGGACATATAAGAAATTCCATGAGGAATGTCCGATGCATCTTCTAATTAATTAAATTGTGTATGTGGAGAAGTATCCTCAGAAGGTGTTTCTCGAATTCTAGCTTTTGATATTAAGTGGGAACTTCTCCGAACAAGAATTCAAATCTGGTTTCACTATTTTGTAGTGACTAGTCTCTTTCACTATATCAATCACATGTTTGGTAGCATTTTATCATAGCTTATTATTTTAAGAGCACTAAAATAAAAAAACAAAAGCTTCATTAATCACCCAAAAAACAGCTTATCACAAATATAGACAAATTGATAAATAAAAACATAAAAATCTGAGAAGCAACTTTCATAAGTTGTTACAATTTGCAAACACCACCTAAAGAGTGTGGTGCTCTCAAGCAATAGTCAAAGTTCTAGGTTAGTAATTAGGATCTAAGGGAGTGTGTGCAATTGCTTAAAGAAAACATTTTTCAACTTTTAGGGGTAAAAAAATGTTTAGATATTGTTCTACTAGGGTGTTCACGGGAATTGACGAACCATCTTCAACTCAATTCAAATCGATCGTAAATTGCAGATTGAAGGTTTAACGGGATGGTTTTGGCTTCTTCGTTACCGAATCATTATAAATTTCGATTTTCGGTATTATCGATAGATTTACCTTACCTTATCGAACTGAATCAAACCGGACCGAACCGGTATACCCATTTTTTTTCAATCCCAATTCGTAAAAGGTAAAGACAGCGTTCCAGTTTTCCAATCCAAGCTATACTTCACTCTTCTCACTTCTTCTACGGACTGCCCTAGAGCAAAACCCAAATCTTCTCCTTCTTCAATTCAAAATCCCACCTCGCCGCCGCACCACCTACCCCCATCGCGCCTCCACCATCTCTCTCTCTCGGCCCAGGTTTGTAATTTACAGAGGTACAGTCCAAATTCTAAATGCCCAATGTTATTCTTTTTCTGATTTTCTCTTAATAAATTGGGTTCTAATTGTATTTAAAACCCAAAACTTGAATGATTCTAAAGTAATTTTTGGAGAGGGGACTGAGGCTAGGGGGTCTCTGATGTATTCTTTATAATTTCTATTCAACTTCATTGGATGGTTAGTGGTTAGAGTGGTAGGAAGAGACAAATTATTTTTTATTCAATAATTTTTCGGTTATTTTGTACAGAATCAAATCGAACCGTACTGAATCTGTAATTTACTGAACCAAACCGAAATTTTCTGTTTGGCAAACGGTACGAGATTTCAAAATACCGAACCAGCCGGTATAATGAAATTTGGTACGGTTCGGTTCGGTTCGGTTTTACCATTTGCACAGCCCTGCCTAAGATAGTAGTGTGAGCAGAAATGTTATACTTTCATATTCAATCTATTTACTGATTCTGACAAGTAAAAAATTATATTTGTTAACTTACATTTGCTATATAACTATATTCACGATACTTGAATTTTCAACATATATATTTGTTAAGAGAAAGTTTAAGAATGAAATGTCATATAAATTTATTACAATTGAAACTAAAAAGTATCAGCTAATTTGTAAAAGAGGGCCCCGATTTTAAATATCGCCTAGGGCCCTGTAATATGTCAGGCCGGCCCTGCATTAAATTAGTAATAATTGTTTTATTTTGATTTTTTTAATTATTAATTACGATTACAGGATTATGAGCCTGGAAGAGAGGTTTGCTATAATAAGGAGCATTGGAGAAGAGTGCATACAAGATGATGAGTTGATGAGGCTGTTACAAAATAAACCCCAACCCATTTGCTATGATGGCTTTGAACCTTCTGGAAGAATGCACATTGCTCAGGTCTTTTACTGCATTTTAATGTTTATTTAACTTCTATTTAACTGATCGAGTTCATTTCTCCATAGTTATTCATTTCTTAGGAAGTTACATGGATAAAAATTTCCTTACTTTTCCAACGACACCACCGCGAAAAGTTTCCCTTTTTGGGTCAATCGAAACTAAACTACATAGTTGTTTCTATCAATATTTCTGTATGCTTTACCCTTTTTTACGTGAAATTTCCGAAAAATTATCAAAATGTTTCCAATATTTAGCTAATCTTAATATATTAAGAAAATGAATTTTGAGACTTTGGTTGGATCAGTTCTTGAAATGAAGTGGAAATTGTGAGATGTAGATGTGGACTGAATCTTGTTACTAGTACAAATCTCTATTATTTTGGGGGCTGAATATTTTAGGCTACTGATTGTAAGTTATCCTACTATATTTTTAGTGTTACATTAATGGTAGTGGGATGATGCAGGTTACTAGATTAAATGTTGAAATCTTTTGAGTCAACTAGTTATTGGGTGGTCCAGGCCCCAGGGATGAGATTTTTAAGTACCTAAAACCTCATCTACTATGCATGGTGATTAGAACATGTTTTACTCTATCCCTTGATCTTGTTATGTACTGCTATTTTTCTTGTTGTGGATTTGGCTTGTGTCTGATTCAAGTGATGTGGTTTTGCTTTTTATTTGTTCCATTTCATCCATTTAGAATTGGTGAAGCTTTTATATGATTTTTTGTCTAATGGTGATTTGACAAAGAGTTCTGTTTCAGTGTTACTTGAATGCAAGATCTACAAAATCAGTTTTCTAAAGCATTTAGTTTTATGATGAGGTAAACACTTTAAGCATGCCAGCTTCATATAAGAGTGAATACCCAGGACTAAAGGAAAATATTATATGTTGTGTTGAACTTTTTAGCTGATTAGTTGTTTTCATCGTTGACCTGGCATGTTAAATGAATCTGAGCAGGGGGTTATGAAGGCAATTAGTGTCAACAAACTGACTTCAGCTGGATGCAAAGTGAAAATATGGATTGCTGATTGGTTTGCGCAGCTAAACAACAAAATGGGTGGTGACTTGAAGAAAATCCAAGTCATAGGACAGTACTTGATCGAGATTTGGAAAGCTGTAGGAATGAATGTTGAAGGAGGGCAAGTAGAATTTCTGTGGTCTTCTGAAGAGATCAATTCCAGGGCTCATGAATACTGGCCTCTTGTGATGGATATAGCTAGGAGGAATAAGCTTCCTAGGATAGTGAGGTACATACATATTTCCATCTTTTCTCTTTGTTTTTTTTTTTTTTAAACTGATTATTATTTTGAATGCTCATTGTTCTTAATTTTTTGGGCAAATGTAGGTGTTGTCAAATTATGGGCCGGACTGAGCAAGATGAACTGTCGGCAGCCCAGATATTCTACCCCTGCATGCAATGTGCCGATGTATTTTTCCTTAAGGTAACTTTCTTTATTTAACGAACCTTATGGATATGCTTTTGCTGCTTGTGTAAATTGAGGAACACTTATAAATTTCTCAAATAAAACTTGAAAGTTTGAGTGTATGCGCTTGACGCTGTTTGTTTTAAGTTAATATAGCTAATATATTTCTTAAGTTGACTATTTACTAAGAATGGATTCAGCCTATACTCCTAAAAAAGGATTCCATACGTAATAAGACCTTTAATAAGACTCTCCAAAGTAAACATGGTCTACAGATAATAGCCTACAATCAAAACCTTCCCTTATATAACCTTGAATGAGATTAACAAGAAAATTATATTCATAATCTAGAGGATAATTTGGGCCAAGCTTATATCTGAAGGAATTTGACCATGTCTAGGAACTAATCCAACCCTTACTTCCAATGTGAATTGTCTTTAAGTACTGATGATATCATTTACTTTCTGTATATTGTATAGTTCTGGTCATAATGACTCTCACTTAATCTAAAGTTACATATGTGCTTTATTTAAACAGGCTGACATATGCCAGTTGGGTATGGACCAACGCAAAGTGAATGTGCTTGCAAGGGAGTATTGCGATGACATCAAGAGAAAAAATAAGCCTATCATATTGTCCCACCGTAAGCTTATCTGCTATTATTAAACTAAGAAGATGATACCTAAATTGACATATTCTTTAAATGACTTTACCAATCGTGTTTTGTTATTTTCAAATGCAGATATGCTCCCTGGTTTGCAGGAAGGACAAGAGAAGATGTCAAAGAGTGATCCGTCATCCGCCATCTACATGGAGGATGAAGAGGTATTGTCACAATCCAACGAGGACAATGACCTGTAACTTTTGTAATGTTTTGTTGAAAGTTTTGATTTGTGATTTGCCATTGCCTTTCTTCATAATGTAATCAATATGAAATTTGCAGGCTGATGTGAATGTGAAGATAAAGAAAGCATTCTGTCCTCCAAAGGTGGTTGAAAAGAATCCATGTATGGAGTACCTCAAGTACATTGTTTTCCCATGGTTCAACGAGTTCACAGTTGAGCGGAAACCAGAGAATGGAGGTGAAAAGTAAGTCTTTTTGGCTTATAAATTTTCCATATTTCTCCCTCATCATTAGGGGGACCCAAATTTGTAACTCGTGATCCTTTTTCGATTTGAATCTATGTATCCGGATTATGTTGTGTGAAAATATGTCCTTTTGTTCCTTCAGGACCTTCAAGAGTTTTAAAGACTTAGCTGATGATTATGAAAGTGGGGAACTGCATCCTGGTGATCTCAAACCTGCTCTATCAAAGGCAATTAACAAGATTCTACAGGTTCATGTCTAATCTTCCATGATCTACATGTTATTACTTCAACCCTTTTTTTTTTAGTGTAAATTAGTTGTCTTTCCAAACAATACTAAGCAATTGGCGGTGAGCCTATGATGAGAGCGAGCACTTACATTACGTAAAATAAAAGAGAAAAATAGATTTCACCTTCTAAGATCGTCAGAGATTTTTCCCATTTACTTGTCAAATTTCTTGGGCCTCACGCGAAAGAGAGAACTTAGTTCTCTTTGTGTATTATTACATAAGAGTTCTTTTTCTTCTTCCAAATGTTACCATAAAGGCTGCCAGGTTTGATTTTTGAAATTTCAGTTAGTGAAATGATAATAAATTAGAAATGGTTTTTTGGCAGTCTTACTAAATTCAGGAACGAAATGCACTCTTTTGTTATCGGGTCTATTAACGTAGTCTTTCTTTTTAATATGCAGCCCGTACGCGACCATTTTAAAAACGATGCCAAGGCTAGGGATCTGGTGAAAAAAGTCAGGGTATGTATTTTTTTATTCCTACTTAAATAAATAGAGACATTAATACAAACTTGTTCTTGTACTTGTACTTGCTTACATGATATCTATAGACAGCGACAATTATTGCATATTTCGGCTTTTATTACATCTTAAATCAAATTAGAACAAACCTTGTAGAGTTACTCATGCTCTCTTTTTTCCTTTGAATGCAGAGTTACAAGGTAAGTAGATGATCTGGAATTGCAGGAAACATGCAAAGAGGTTACTCTGTCACATTTAAATCATTTTCATAGCTTGTTTTATTTCATATTTTATTCGTATGAACAAACATAAGCTGAGAAAGATTTTTGTTAATTTGGATTCCAAGACAACATTAAATTATCTTGACATTTCAACAGCTATTAATATTAAAGTTTAAACTACTTAATATAAATAATCTAATAATATTTTTTTTTCAGTTAGTTAAATTGAAGTGATTATTCAGCTTAGAGTAATCAACAATTATAACATATATTTTATTTTATTAATGTGTTAACATTTTTTTTACTTTTAATTTATTTTAAGGATTATTCAAGGAATTGACCTAGCTAAACTGGCAGAACGCGATCACTTTTGAGTTTGGTCCATTTAGCAAATTGGACTAGACTATTAAAATTCACTACTTATTATTTTATTAATAGATTTATCATCTCAATATTTTAATTAAAATCATTTCAAGTCGTGTTTGATTAGAATTTTACTAAGTTTCATTAAAAACACCAAAATCTATTTTGAAACATTGAAACAAGGCCAAACAGAGCCAAAATTGATCAAAAAATGCCCTAGGGTACCAATGAAGTAGAGTTAGATAGGAATAAGGTATGATTAGTTAGGATTCTTACGTTATAGAGATTCGAACAATGAGACCCGTAATATAAAATACCTCGAACAAATATGTATATAGATTGATTTGATTTGTTAATGATGTAAATTTGAAAATAGATAATTTTATTATACATATATACGTTATATAGGGTGTATTTTCTATAAGCTAATGTTTTATTATCACTTAAACAATAAATGAGTTATATTTCGTCAATAATTTCATCTTTATGCGTACCTAATAACATAAATTAATCTTGATACATCGACATCAATTCCACTATTTGTCCGACGTGATTTGTTCAATCATTCGAAATAAGAGGTTAAATTTGTTGAATATTGATCTTTCTATGTTAACTTTGAACACGTGAATTAAGTAGAATAAAAGTCCAAAATTAAGATGCTTATTATTATAGAAAAATATATTGTGAGAACTGAGAAAGATTTACATAAAATTCAATTGAATATAACTACAACCGAATTCCTACAACTGAATTCCAGTTGATATATTCAAATCCCTAAAAGAAACATTTCTCATACAATTACTAAATGGTGCCCAAATTGCTAGTAGTGGGCCGTTCTATTTTCATCGCCTATCTCTTCTTATAGGATTAATTCACTGGCCCGAACTCATATGTGTAATGCTCCGACCAAAATTACTTAACTAATATTTGCATATAAACCTAGTAAATTTACATAAGTTGTTATTTTTTTTTTACAAAATATAAGTTAAGTAATCTTAGTCGGGACGTCACAATATGGGCTTGGATTGTAACTTTAGGCAAGTGACATTTGATTTTGTGTATACTATTATAGAACAAGTCATGAAAGTATACACAATAAATAAAAACGAAAATTATGATTTATTGCAACATACATCGATTACATGTACAATACAAGGAACCCTAGTAGACATAGGGGGACGGATATTTTACATGACTAAAAGTTAACACAAACATTATCCATTGCCATTTTATTATTTTCCTAACCCATGCACATTATTCATGTAGCAAAATATGGCATGGTTATGGATGTCATATCTATGAAATTAAGGTTCATTTTGCATATAGGCTATTGCTTCCTGAGCACTGTAGCAACACCTGCACCCTCCCCCATACCCCCCGCGGCCGCCACAACAACTGCCCCAACGGCAATTTCCACCCCATCCACCTCCACCCCCACCCCACCCTCTTCCCCCTCCACCTCCGCCCCATCCGCTTCCACCTCCTCCACCACCCCAGCCACCACCACCGCCCCAACCACCCCATCCGCCACCTCCACCTCCGGGACCACCCCATCCATAGCCTCCACCAGAGTATTTCTCATCGTTTATTTGATTTGCCTCCTCAGCTACATTCACTGCATACACCAACAAAATCAATTATTTCGAAAGTAATCTACTAGCATGCAAATTTGCAATCTCTCAATAGTAGTATTTTTATTTTTTCACATCCATATAAAACCAACTAGCGTAAAAAAAATAATAATAATAAAACACTATGCCTAAATTTGATACCCAAAATAAAAAATAATAATAATAATAATAAAAGGAAAATATAGACTCACTCTTTTTGTCATCATCTGTTGCAACAGTGGAGATTAGAAGAACTGCAAAAAGGACACCAAGGAAAATAAAAGCTTTGGTCTTCATCTTCTCAAAGAGCACTATATGTCACTTAATTTCACAAAAGGAAATGGATGGGAATCATAGTACGTACCTAAACTCTATTTATAGCTAGAGTTGGAGGCCTATGTGGATGAGTTCAGTATGTACCTAAACTGAATTAGAACACTTTTAAATGAAGTTTGACAAAATTCATGAAACTCGTCACAAACTTATTCAGAAGCTACTCTCAAACTTTTGAAATGTACAAATATTTGATTCGACATCTATCACCAATTTTTTCCCCTCAAACTCCAACTTCCAATCTCAATCCAAGTGGGGTTTCAATTTATTCAAAACTACAAAACCCAACATCCAAAACCTACAGATTTTACCGAAACCACTCAAACTATTTTTTGAAATCGAGACCCGCGAAACTGAATGAAAACTCTCCAAATAGGGCCAAAAAGCCCACGGGATAAAGTCAAATAATATATTGTCTATTCTTGGATTAGTTTTTTTCTTCTTGTGTTAGATATCATGGTTAAACTTGATTTTATTTGTATTTTTAAATGGACCGACATTAATATTATTCAATCTTGATTTGTTATTGTAGGAACTCGGGGACAACTATTTACTCAAAATCATTCGGTGTTATCAATTTGCTCTAATACCTCTTGTAGAACCTCAAATGTAACCAGTTATTCGAAAATTAGTTGGTGTTAGAAAAAACACATATATCTTAGTCTTATAGTATATTCACACACACTAGCACCTACGAGTGATACTTGATCCACATGTACCTTCCCCGCAAAAAAATTGGTCTGAATATCCTGACTAGCAATTATAGTAAATAAGAATTCAAACGGGTTTTATTTGATTTGATCGTCATCCTTACCATGAATCACAAAGAGACAATATGTATTGCAAAAGCTTATATCATGTATCATTAATTCATGATATGGTCTACAGTTGAGGATCTTGGATAATAATTTCATGAATATGAAAGTCTTATCTATATTGGGATTATTGCATTTTTGGTATCATAACTATAGTTCATTGGCGTTTTTACCCCGTAACTTTTCAGACTGGCACATTTAGTGCCATGACTTCAACATCAGTGGCAATTTTGGTGCCAATTGAGGCCCAATTTCAAAATTGGCTCGAAATTTCCCCATGTGCGGGTCATGTGACATGAAAAATGGAGATTTTGACTATTAAACGTCTTTTTCATTAATTTTTTTTTAATTTGATTCACCAAACATTCCTTTAACCTATTCAATTGTTACCCGCCTTCTTCTTCTTCTTCTTCCCTAAATAAAAACATCTAAGTAGCATAGTTCTTGGTGAATGGAAATAAAACTTTTTTTTAATGAAAAGGGTGTTGAATGGTCAAAATTCCCAATTTTCATGTCACATGGCCCTCACATAGGGGAATTTCGGACCAATTTTGAAATTGGGCCTCAGTTGGCACCAAAATTACCACTGATGTTGAAATTATAGCACCAAATGTGCCAGCCCAAAAAATTACGGGATAGAAATGTCAGTGAACTATAGTTGTGGCACCCAAAATGCAATAATCTTCATCTATATTTAAGTTTCATTTTAATTGGAACTCCCTTGGCTGTAATATGATGACTGATGATTGACTAATTCATAGATTTCAAAAAGTTTGACTTTCCTGAAATTGCTAACTGCATATATTTACTTGAAAGTCGTCTTTTAATTTTCTATTTCTATTTTTAGCAACTAGATCATCATATATACCTGCGATTATATTGCATTAATTGATCATATGTTCATACGTTGTATCGAACCAGATTTGTCTTAATAAATTGATAACGTGGACTTTGATATGTTTAGTTTCATGGCCTAAAATAGACTATTTTATTTGAGTGACCGATTAATAATTAAAACACTTATAAGATGTTTTATATATATTATAAATGTGTATCGAGTCTTAAATATAATTACAAAACTTTCATGAGATGTTTGGTAATTACTGAGAAAATATTTATTGTAATTATTTCTCTTGATAGGCTCAAATCACTAGGTCTTGAATAACATTAAGCCTGTTTGTTTCGATTTTTAGAGAATATTTTTAAAAGTCGGAGATTTTTTCATTTTTTTTGTAATAATTTCCAGAAAAGTTTGCCAATTCGTTCCAGAGCTTATAATAAAAAAGTGTATGAATTCAGGTTTTAGTATTATAAGCCTTGAACATCCCATCAGTTTTTAAAGGGTATGTTTGTTCAGTTTATTTTGTGGGTTCTCCCACTTCCATAGTTTGAAGTAGGGTTTAGGTCATAAAAGTTTTCTTTTATAAAAGAAAAAATCATATATTCTCCTCATTAATTATAAACAATATATGCAGAAAAAATAATTTTACTTTTGGACATAATTTTTTTTTTAATAATTAGTTACAACGTATCCACAAATATAATACATTAATACTCCATATGAGAAAATTTTGGCCAGCTTTGGGTATATTCATCAGCTAACTTTTGAGTTGTGAGTGTCATTTTATCTTTTATACAAAATACATTTAGTCCATATTGATCACCTTTTATCCATTTATCTTTGCTTTTATAATAAATAAAAACTACTTGAATTAATTTGAATATGAAATAGAATTTATATTAACTGTCCAAAAGTTTTCTTTAAGCCACAAAACTGATTGATACTTGTCATAATCATATTAGACTATGGAGCAAAAGACAAAAACATCCCCTGTGCTTTGTCTAACTCTCAAAAACTCCCCTGTATTATTTTAACTCCCAAAAAATCCATTGTGATCTCAAATAAGTGCCAAATATGCCCCAAAAAAGAGAGTGTGTGTCAAACGCCGAAATTACAAGTATGTGCTCATATTTTGCTTTTGATATGATAATTTTACCCCTGACATCGAAAGACAAAAATACCCCCTATACTTTGTCTAACTCTCAAAAAACCCCTCATGTGTCATTTTAAATCCCCAAAACCCCCTGTGTTTGATTTTAAATACCACACTCGACCCAAGTAGTATATACTTAATTTTTCAAAAAGAATAAATAAATTTTAATAAAAACAAATACATAGGGGTAATCTTGTCATTCCACCAAAAGTCAAAAATAAGATTATAAGTATATACTACTTGGGTCGAGTGGGGTATTTAAAACAAAACACATGGGATTTTTGGAAGTTAGACAAAATATAGGGGGTGTTTTTGTCTTTTGCTCTAGACTATCTATTGAATTACTGAACAAATCCATTAGACCCAAAGAGATAGAGGATGAAAACTGAAAAGTATCGATTAAAATTGTTTGAATTAAAATATAAATGATTAAATACGTGCGCGGAGTTTATACAATATAAAAATGTTAAATTTAAAAAGATCAGATCAAATATTTAATCTCGATTCAAAATTACCGGACTTAACATATAAAGAAGCTACAATCTGAAACAAGATAGTTGTCATGTAATTATTAAGTTCGGATTAGTTTTTTTCACAAAACACTTACTTTAACAAAGGAAAATATGCTCGGACGTGCATTAATTATGGAAAATTTCAAAACATTTCCAGTGAAAACAACAAAAAAAATTATGTTTTTGAGTTTATTGCAACAAATATATATTAGTAAGATTTTACTGGAGATTTACAATTTTTTCAAATATTTATTAATTTATTAATTTTTTAATTTTAAATTACTTTAATATTTTATAATAGTATTTAACAGACTGAAACATACCGGGAAAATGAAATCTAAATTTTAATCCATGAAATTAATTATGTAATAGCAAATTCATTTTCACCTAAACATATTAAAAAAGTCCTTCCTCCTATCAAAGAGAAAAAGAAAAAGAGTATTTTCCTCTCGATTATTTTCTTGGGAGTTTCTTACTGCGCCAATCTTTTTTCCAGATCAAGAAAACCAGGCCCTAACCCTCAACCTATTTCAATCCAAATTGCCATTCAAGTTTTTTAACCTCACTTTATTGTTTTGTACTCTTACTGTGAAGAAGAATTAAAAAGGGAAATCTTGCACTAAATTTGACAACTGAGCACCCCTTTCTGTACCCATAGTAGTTACCATTCACAAATGTCCCTAACTCCCATTTTTTTCAACCCAAGCCCCTAATTTGTAGATTTTTTACCGCTGGCAATTTCGGCTGCTTTATTGAAAAACTTCCCTTTTTGGCTTGGATTTGATTTGGGCCTTATTTTTGTTTTTTTCCTATACTATATTCTGTTGTTTCTTCTTGTCGATTTTGTGGTGGGGCATTTGGGTAAAATCCTTTTATTCACAGTCTCACAGAATTTCACTCATTAACTCCATTTACTTGGCCGGATTCTTTACTGGGATTCTCAGAAAATTTCCAAGGTTTTTGGTGGTTGTTTCGTAAAATCCAGAATTTAGAATTTATAGATTGTTCCTTCTGCAACCCACAGTTTATTTGGCTGAATTCTCATCTGGGTTTATCTTGAATACCCAAAATTTTCATTTATCAAAAGATTTGTGACTTGTTATTTAGGTCTCTCTTTAAATTTTTAAGGTTTTTTTTTGTGTAAATGGTGAATCATAGCAATAATAGTAATCAAGAAGATGGGGATAAAAACCCATCAACCATATCAAAAGGTGCCTCCACAAGGTCATGGGGCACCACTGTTTCTGGTCAATCTGTGTCGACTAGCGGTAGCGTGGGGTCCCCTTCTAGTCGGAGTGAGGCTGCCATGCCCACACCAGTCAGAGAAAGTACGTTTGCTCGGTTGAACAATCTCGATATCCAAGGAGATGATGCAGGATCTCAGGGGGCTGCTGGGTGAGCCTTTAGTGTACTTTCCTTTCGGTTGTTTTTTGCAAATTGTTAATTGTAACATCACATGTTGTGTTGGTTTGTTTGTTGATTTGCCTTGGAAGTTCTGTAAGGCTATGTTTGGTTCTTGGATTCTAAAAAGTAGAAGGAAATAGAGCTCAATGCTCTATCAGTTGATGCAAGAAGAACATTTTTCCTTATAGTTTTACTCATTGAAATCCAAGAACCAAACATAGATTAAATGTAAATGAGTACATGTGATGTACTTGTAGTTGTAATGTTGCCAACAAAATGATTTTTTTGTTTAAATTATACATAGGAATAACTGAATTTGTAATTAGGATGTAGCTTATGCTGAGAAATCTTTGATTTGAATGAATTATTAATTGTTATCGTTTTTTAAATAATATGAGTCTTTAAGATAAGTACTTTAATGTTAATGCCTTTTCTCTTCTGTGAAAATTTTATTTCTAATTGTTATCATCTCGACAGCAACAGGAAGAAGAAGAGAGGCCAACGTGCAGTTGCAGGTGATAAGAGTGGTCGAGGGCTTCGTCAGTTTAGCATGAAAGGTTTTTGTTTCTCATCTTCCCTTGTGTTGTTTCTTTAATTCTTTTAAATTGGTTTATCTTACCTAAGGAGGAAGAATGTGTGTTATATTCAAAGTCTTGCGTGTAATCTCTTAAGGTAGTGGGTTGTGCTATGTACATTGCGGTTTGACTAAATTGTAAAGACAGTTTTCCTGGAGATGCCTTTGTTACCAAAATTAGATTCAGGGAATAGAGATTGAACTTGTTAAATGTCATTACGTGGTTCCTATTTTCTTGAATACACAAATAATATGGATATAATTCAAATATGAGAATCTTAAGAAAATAACAAACAAAGCCAGTTTCCGCATGAAATTTAGATGCCACTTCTCCAACTCTTCCACACAAATCTTTTGCCATCCTTCCTTCTTTAAGAAGGCACTAATCGGAGAGGGAAGCTTTCTTTTTTGCAATATATACAGATTCCATGTGACTCTTATGGGGTGTAATCCAAAATAGATATCATATATGAGTTTTACTCATGAATATGTACCTGCTTCTCTCTCTCTCTCTCTCTCTTTCTCTCTCTCTCTCTAAGAGACAAACAAATGTAGGAGTAATGTTTAATAGTCTAGCAAACATGATATAATGGGCTTAGGGTTCATGGCTATACCTATCAATGTTTCAGTTGCAATTGCTAATGATAATGAAGGCAAATACTCTGAGTGCTCACGACAAGTTCAGGATCTATCATAATACGTCTGATGTTGTGCTAAATAACAGATGGCAATAAGGTTAGGGTTAATGAGTGGTTGCAATGGATGTTTTAGGGGGAGAGAGGCTATGATCCTATTTAAACTCAAACGAGAGATACAATTTATTTTTTAGTATAATCTTCTCCTTCTTGTGTGAATGTTAATTTTTAGGTCGACATACGTATCTTTTCTCCAATTTTCCAAACATAATCAATTTATATACTTATTATGAACACTTGAAATGAATTACATATTGACTAACCTTTCACTCTTCTTGTGGATAGTGTGCGAGAAAGTAGAAAGCAAAGGGAGAACTACTTATAATGAGGTTAGTTTTGCTAGTTAATAGTGTACTCATGCTTCTTTGAAATTACCATATGTTTTATTCTTTATATTCGTCTTTAACATAGTATGGTGCTTGATATGAATTATTTTGCGCTATGTCCTTATATATCTCCGCTCATTTCAGCTCATGTATTATAAGTTTCTTTTCACTTTCTGGAAGATATTGATTTATTTAGAACGTACAATATGCTATTTTCCAAGTAACAATAGTCAATTCGGAATATATCATAAAAAATTAGGAATGTGTGAGGCTTGAATGCTTTTTGCATTCACATCTTAATATTTTATCCAATTGTATCGATATGTTTGGCTCAGATTTCGCATTTCATAAAAGTTTTTGTTTGTTTAAGTCATAAGTATTAATTATCCTATCATTTAATTTGACATAATTTGTTCTCACAGGTGGCAGATGAGCTTGTTGCTGAATTTGCAGATCCTAGCAACAGTGTTGCATCTCCAGACCAGGTTTATCGCGTTTGCTTTTCTTTTTTAAATATTCTGCATGTAGTATTTGCAAAATTTTATAATTACGCTATAAATTTTGATATTCAAATATATGTGACAGCAACAATATGATGAGAAAAATATACGCCGAAGGGTATATGATGCTCTAAATGTCTAATTTTTTTCAAACATGAGGGGTTTTCCTGTAATTTGACCATACCTCAGGGGTAGTCTGTGCAATCTACTTTGCAATTTTACAAACTGAGCAATTATGTTCTACGAGCACTTTCTATTCCCAGTTTCAGGATTATTTAGATTACTTTTTAATAATGGATTTGTTCGACTTAATTGCAGCACTCCTTTTGAGCTACACGATGATAATTACGTCCTCAAAGCTATGAAATTTTCCGAAAATAGTATATCGCAAAACAGGCCCACAAACGGAGGTGAAAGCTCCAGCATGGCAAATGCGTACCAATCTCAAATAACTCGGTCAAGCATTCCCGGTAGGCTTCCTACCTCGCCTCCTCTTCCTGGAATATTAAAGGCACGTGTTAAGCACGAGAATTAGTTTAAACCTTCGTAACTGTATATCGTGTAAAAAAAATGAAACGGGAGCAGATGTTTGTTTGTACCTTTCGATCATAAATTTTTTTAGGGACAAAGATATGTATCGCCAGGTTTAGGATTTTATTATTGCAAGGTTAGAATATTATCTTGTATTTACGTGTTCGATGTAGGCATTATTGTATAACCCTGTCTTCATTTTTATCAATTTGTAGTGAATATTAAGTTTCTACAATGTAATCTGTGTAAGTTGCTATACTTAAACTTGAAACTGGCATTCATTGCTTGTCATATACATGTTTAAAATAGCCTTTGTGATTGTATTTTATTGTCTGTTACATTTGTTTTTTTGTTTTAGAGCTTCTGATCCTAAATTTTATAAAATTGTATTTTGGTTCCATTTTTAAAAAATATTTTGCACTTTGGTTTTAACGTTCTTTTTCTCAATTTTACCTTTTTTTTTGCATAGTTGGATTGCCTTTGAGATCTGCATAAATACAGCTTTTGAACTTAGGTGGTGTACTGGTGTTTGCTATTGAGCGAAAGACAAAAACATCCTCTGTGCTTTGTCTAGCTCCAAAAAAACCCCTGTGGTATTTTAACTCCAAAAAACCCTTTTGTGTTTGGTTTTAATTTTTGGGATTTAAAATAACACAAAGGTGTTTTTTGGGAATTAGACAAAGCATAGGGTGTGGTTTTGTCTTTTGTTCGTACAACTAAGTGTCAGGGGTAAAATTGTCATATCAAAAGAAAAATGTGAACGAATACTTGTTATTTTCGCGTTTGAATCACACTCTATTTTTTGGGGATGTATATGGCACTGACTTGAGAGCTCAGGGTTTTTTTTGGGAGTTAAAATAACATAGGGAATTTTTTGAGAGTTAGACAAAGTATAAGGGGTGTTTTTGTCTTTAGCTCGTTTGCTATTGTTTAAAAGAGCATTTTCATCCTTTTTTTTTTTAAGCTTTTGCTTACATTTTTTTTTCCCAAAAAGGATAGAAAAACAGAAGCAGCAAGGGGGCTGCTTCTATCTTTTGTTTACATTTTTTTTCCTTCTTTAAATGAAATTCACCACTTCCAGCATTTTTTCTCTTAAAATGTAAATATTAATATCATTTTGTTTTGTTCTTTACTACTTTTATGATTATTTTAAAAGATACCTGGTTTAAGTTAAAAGTTCAAATATTTGAAAACCCCATTATATTGGATTGTCGGTCATTATATTTAGATAGGCTGCCTCCACAGCCCAGAAGGGTTGTACTATGATGAAAGGCCTATAAATGCTATAACTGGGAGTAGTAAATGAAGGGAGATTCTTCTACAGACCCGGTCCAGGAGTTAACTCCTGGACCATGTGGTCTACATTTTTTCTCTTTTTTTTTTTCTCTTTGCTTTTTCTTCTTTTATTTTCTTTTTCATTCTTTCTTTTTTCTTCCTTATAACTAATATTATTTTACACAATTCAAACACATTTATATACTTTGTGTTGCAAACTTATAATATATTGTTCCTATCAAAATTTTATTGTACACTACAAAAAACTTAAATTTTAGTAACAAAATATTAAATGACAAAGTGATAAAAATTTAAATATTATCACTAAAATGATGTACATAGACACATTAGTGGCAAGAAATGTAAAAAAATTGACACTATTGACATTTAGTGATACCCCGAAAGTGACAACTAAAAAGTTGTCACTAAATTGTAGTGACAATATAGGTTGTCTCTAGAATATTGTCACTAATTGTCAATAATAACAACTTAAGTCCCATACACTTGTCACTAATAGCCATTAGTGACAATTTAAAAATATATTTTGTCACTATTGCACTTTTTTTGTCACTATATGAAAAAAATGACAATTTCAACAATGTCTTTTGTCAATAAATTTCATTTTTCTTGTAGTGGTGGTTTTTTTATGTATTATGTATTTTTTGTAATCGTTCAGTGTTGTTGTGGTTATATATTTATTTATTTTTGAAGATGTGAATTCGCAAATTCATTGTGTCATTTTGTACTATAATTTATTAAATAATTAAGATAGATATTTTTTATAGAATTAATTTAAACATGAAACATTTTTAAAGAAGAAATAATGTGTGGAAAATGAAAATAATAATTTTGATAGAAACAAACATCATATTGTAAATTTACAACACAAAATATGTCAAAGTTTTTTTAATTGAATAAGAGAATTTTAGTTATTAATGAAGAAAAGGAAAAAGAAAAGAAGAAGAGAAAAGAAAAAAGAAAATAAAGAGAAAAAACCTGGACCACATGGTCCAGGGTCCGGGGAAGAATATCCCGTAAATGAATGACAAGTTGTCCAAAAGAAAGAAAACATAGTACCAGTAGTAATGACAATCAACAGGTCAGTTGTTCAAAGATAAATGACAATTTTTTTTAATTTGATATGCATAATGTTTAATTTACCACAATTTAAGTTGAAAAAAAAAACTTTATTCCCTATGATCTTATAAAAGTTTAACACTGTCTTCTTGACATTTTTAAATTAAAAAAAAATATATGAATTGACTAAACTACCTCTCTTATATGTGTCACTTTATCCTCCGTGTTATGATAATTGTGACACATTATCCTCCCGTGTTATGATAAATATTGCACTTTATCCCCGTATGTCACAAAAACACTTTTCATACACACTCTCAATTTCAATGAGTGATTTACACTCTCTGGTTGAAGAAGGTACATTGCTCTTTTAACATTTTTATAGGGGTAAAATGCTCTTTTTTAAATTACATGACGTAAATTAAACATTATCTAAATCAAATGAGGGTAAATTGGCATTAGCCCGTTATAGAAGAGGTAATATGGATTGCCTCAGTTAGCACGATTCATTTTTGTCGATAGGCTATTGACTGCAGCATGAAATATTACTTTTATTTTTTCCTCTTATAAAAGATTAGGACATACTATTTTCTCATTAGTGTGTTTTACTTTTACTATAGTAATTTGACTCCTTTTATTATCAATTCGTCAATAGAAAGAGGGAAAGTAAGAAGATTTTGTTTGTGATGTTGTACAAGAATTTAAATATAGACAAAATTGTAAATTTAATAGGTAATTGGGCATATCAAAGTTTACTAAGCGAAGACGGTAAAATTTACAAAAAATACTCCTAGTAGATAGGTTTTAATTCATAGAAAACTCATTAATTTTAGAATGCATTTATGGTGATCTTATTATATCCAAATCATATAAAAATTGGACTCAAGTACTCTAAATTTTCATTATTAATATGTTAAGATTGTATTTCTTGATGAATGAGTAAATTAACTGTAAAATTGACAAAGAAAGTATATTTGATAGTTTTTTCTTTTTGTTGCGTTACTAGAAAAATAAAAAATTTCCACCGAAATTCTCACTGATTTTGAAAAAAATCGATCGGAAATTCAATATACCCACCGGTTTTGATAAACAAGTATATTCGATAGTTGAAAGAATCAAAATAATGCAGTTAAGAAAAAAATATCTAAGTTGACTTCCAACGTTTATTCTAACGGGCATGTTCAAATTGTAGAATATTATATTAAATTTGAGTTTGAATTCCAACTACCATATTCCATATTCCAAGGACGTTCCTTGGATCTTTTTTTTTTGGAGGTTCTTGCTTTTTTAATTTCTCTTGTGGTAAATTATTTGACTGTGTGATATAGTTTTATAGTAAAATTTCATAGAGATGGTTTACTTTTTCATTCACTTTTGGGGTTTGGGGGAGCTATTGCAGAATCGTATTTAATTTCCCGCATCTGACTTCTCAAATTTGAGAAGCAAACTCATTTTCAAACATCCTTTTAAATTATAAAGAAGTTGGCGTATTTACGTTTTTATGAAAAAGTTGGTGTATTTGTCAAAGCTAATAATTATATTTTTAATTTAATAAAAAGTTGTTTATATGTTAAAGCTAATAATTATATCCTATAATTGAGTACGATCGTTGAAATATAATACAAGTTTTATTTAATATCTTATAAATCAAATTCTATTGTTCAATACAAATTCATAGTACTATATAAATAATAATTAAAAGTTTTGTTTTAAAACTCTATCACCATGCTTTATCTAAAAAATACTCCATCACCATGCCACTTATAGGAAAGAACATCTTTTATGGATCACATAGCTGTTGGAGATATCCTTAACTTGTTACTTTATTACGTAAGTTTGGAGCAAAGCATACACCGAGAATTATTGAAGGGTCAAAATGAAATTTACTCTTTAACTTTTCTAAGTAAGGAGTAAGGACAAATGAAATGACAGTTAAATTTCTGCCCACCAAAAAGGGGCAATAATTTTGATGTCTGTTTATAACAAGTGGGGACTGCATATTCATGAATTCTCTACCAGAAATTATTATTACAAAATTGCAATGTGGACCACTGGATTTTTAGTTTTGTACTGAACTGAAAAGGAAACAGTTGGCAAATGTACCATGTATTCTCAGAGCTAAAATTATTGAAAGGGACTTATTTGGCTTATACCTATAAACAAAATTGGTTCATCAAAACAGGTGGGCACATTAACTTAACTCATTTAGATACACGCTACCACATGTTTATTTCGTGTCTTTTTTTTTTTTTTTTTAAATGTTAATATATTCTGATATCGATTATTTTGAATCAACTTAACTCATTTTGAAGGCATAATTTTTTATCCTAAAAAGGTAAACCTTGATGGTGGAAGAATGAATTCAAACATTCTTTGACAAATGAAAATCTCAACAGTGTAATGTTATAAATATACTCACAAAATAGATTTATATAAAATATAGGACTAGGGTTGTCAATAGGTTGAGTTCGGTTTGGATCTGGATCCGATTTTATTTATATTTGATCAAATTCGAAGTTTGACCAAGTCTAAAATTTTTGGGTACATTAAGTCTTGTTCGAACTCGATTGGATTTTAAATAGTTTTTGTATGCAAAATAAATTAAAATATACTTTCAAAATTCTCACCAATATATTTTTGGCTAAATCACACTATTCGTCCATCGGGTATATATTTTTAAAGTTGTACGTTCACGCTTTAGTCCCTAATATGTGTTACACCGATTGTTTTTTCGGTTATTTCTGAGAAAAATGACCTCGCGTGCATTTTTCTAGTATCTCGGTACTTTCGTCCCTCATGTTAATATTGTTTCATTTTCGTCATTTTGCGGGAATGAACATTGATTTCTCCCTCAAAATTTTGTGTAGAAATGTGCACGTACGTTGTACGTGAATTTGTAATTTATGTGTGTTTTTAAAATTATTATAAGATTTAATCTTGATTTATTATAAAATTAAATTATACTCCCTCTGTCCCACAATTTTCACTTTTATTTCATTTTTAAGATGTCCCAATTCAATACTCCATTTGTTAAAATAGACTCCCTCCATGTCATTTTAATTGTCACATTTGACTCCCAATGCATTTGTGTTTTTCAATTTTACCCTTTCATATTCTTAGGCTTACACAATAAATTAGTGCATATAAAATTAATTAAACCAATCATTAAAAGGGTATTCTTTACATTTTATCTTAGAAAAATGAATAATTAAAGAGTTTCTTAATATGTATGAAAATGCCAAATGTGACAATTAAAATGAAATGGAGGGGTAATTATTTTTTTTTCTCACAACTACCATCTTACTTAACATAATGATTTGACACCACTACTTTTAAGAAAAAAAAAATGTAAATATATTTAAGGCTCTATTTGGAAGGATTTTGACTCGGTTTCGCGGTCTCGGTTTTGAAAAAAATAGTTTGGGTAGTTTCGGTGAAACCTTTGAAACCCTATTTGGTTAGGTTTTGGATGTTGGGTTTTGTGGTTTTGAAAAATTGAGACCTCACTTGGATTAGGTTTTGATGTTGGGGTTTGTGGAAAAAAGTAGGTGGTAAGTGTGAAATCAATGTATTTTTTATTGCGTTTTGGGGAAAAAAAGTAGGTGGTATGTGTCAAATCAATGTTTTATAGGTTTCAAGAGTTTGTGTGTGGGTTTGTGATGAGTTTCATGGGTTTCGCCAAACTCCATTTGGAAGAGTTACGACTCAGTTTTGCGAGACCCGCCAGAAGCCTTCCAATCAAGCCCCAAGACTTTGACCTTTTTAACTTTACCTAAAACTTCATGCAAAAAGTGAAGGAAGTAAGAATAATGGGATGATGGGAGTAATAATTTTAAAGCACAGAAAATTACCAAATCACGTACAACGTACGTGCACCTTTCAAGTAACACACAAAATTTGGAGGAAAAAATCAATGCTCATTCCAGCAAAAGGATGAAATTGAAATAATATATTAATATGAGAGACGTAAATGTAATACCAAAATATTATAAAAATGCACGAGATTTACACGTGAGATCGTTTTTCCAAAATGATACCCGAAAAAGTGATCGGTGTAACACATATATTTCTAAGAGGGACGTAAGTGTAACACTTTTTTTTTTTATTAGAAACGAAAGCGTGAACAACTTTAAAACTGACGAACAATTAGTGTGATTTAGGTTTAGCCTATATTTTTCTACAACAAGTTTGTTGTTGCATAATCATTCAACTTATTATTTGTTAAACTTTCTTCATAATCTACTGAATCTGACACATTTGACCATTTGTTGCAAATGATTGGGTAGATCTCGTTGAAAAACAATAATATTGAACTAATGTATTTTGTTACTTATATAAATAAAATACTTTATTTATTATCATATCTGGATCTTAAGATCTTTGGTTCTTGAATTTCAAAGAGTAAGATGATGATGACAATGGAAATGAACAACGAATGAAGCTTAATGTTCAAATATTTGGTGCTAGCTAGGGAGCATTTTCCTCAAGATTTTATCCACTAAAATTAGAGTACCAATCAAAGCTTAACGTCTCGGATAGACCCATATCCATATTTTGTTTTTATACTTAGTGGAGATGCAAATGGTTTTATAGACCGGATTGTACCATACCTTACCGTATTCAACTGTACCGAAGTTTTATTTTTCTTCTCTAAATCATAGGCTTTGATATGTATGGAAATTGTAAATATTGCATATGGTACAAGTTTTAAATAGTGCAGAGCGCAAAAAAATGTACCGTAATTAGAAATTAAAAAAAAATTATCTTTACTGATTTATACAATTAGATTTAAGATTTATTATTTTTCAACCTATATTTTAACACATAGTCCATTATTAATGATTATTCAGTGCTATTCATGTTCAACTCAAAATACTCATGTAGAGCACATAATCATGTTTGGATTTAATTATTCATCTGCAAATACTCTGAAAAGTCAAATTTCCAACCATTATTCACTAAATAGTAGGTTATTCTACCTATAAAAATAAATAACAAACAACAAGTGAACATATTATTATTTCAAATTTTTTTTTTAAAATTTTAGTGAGATTGTTTTTGTTTGGTTCATGGTGAGAGGTGACCCCTAAATTTGTAGCTAATTTATTTTAGGATATCATGATGTTGTCGTCTTTTATATGAAAAGAATTTTGTAATAAGAAAAAAAAAATCATCACCTCATTCCATTCGAAAAACTACTTGTTTTCCAACTAGCAATCTACTTTAACATGAAAATAGCACGAGATAAAAATACATACCTTAAACGACAAAATCATACATATCATATTAAATTTGTATCGTATCGAATGTATTTGTATAGTATCTAATGTTCGGTCTGGTATTGAGCATTTGAGAAGCTGAAACAATTGGTACCATAAAAATTTAATTAACAAAATTGCTATATCATACCATGTGCACTTATGTAGGATAACATATATTTTTTAGTGTTTATCCATCGTATTTTAAATCGGATATTGATTCTAAAAATATGGGTCAATAAGAGTTAAAATCCCCTCCATTAACGGCCCTAGTAAGGACTATTCGATGCCATAAAGTATATAAGATCTTACATGGAATAAACAAATGAAGTTTGGAGGTTGAAATAGAAATCTTTTCAATCATGTTGAGAGATCGTAAAAAGATGGTAAAAAGTAAAAACCAAACAAGTACATGACTTTGTCTAATAATTGCATCTATCAGGAAGTTGGTGAGATTTTAATTTTATTTAGGAATATGTTTTCTCAAATTGTGGGGTTGTCCTTTTTTCCACAATGATTCCTGATTTTGGAACTTCAATTGCAAATACTCCCTCTGTTCCAAATTATTTGTCATTTTACATGTTTTTACACATATTAAGGTACCTACTAAATAGCCTCAGTTTTAGGGAAAAAATAAATTATATATCTAAAATACCCTTATTTTTTATTTATCTCACCATTAGCTATTTACACGTTATTCAAGTTTTACACTCTCTCTCTTACTTTTTCTCTTACATATCTAAAATATGTAATTAATAGTGTATTAAAATTTTAAATTAACAAATACTCCCTCCGTTTCAAAATATCTGTCTTTTCACATGTATGCACACAAATTAAGAAAATCATTGAATATAGCTGAATTCTAAGGGGAAAAAAATGAAAAAGACTAAGATACCCTTTTAATTAATTATCATCCACTAATGTTTGAGAAAATTTATGAGCATAAAGGGCAAAAATGGAAAAAGAGTAATTAATGCTTTATTGGAAATCTAAAGTGACAGATAATATGGCACAAGAAAAACTTTTCAAAGCGACAGATATTATGAAATTGAGGTAGTAATTTGAGACAAATTTTTTTCTATACAATGACAGATAATTTGAAACAGATGGAGTAACTTTTTTTTTGGTAGGATCATTTGCAAATAACTACTAAACGTGACTGCATTTTCTGAACTTTAGGCAGCTCTAATAATTTATTACCCCTTTTCAGTGTCAGCATTAATGATTTATTTACTCATTCATTATTCAATCATCGGGTAAATTGCATCCACCCCCTCTACAATTTGACTATTTGGCAACTCATCCCATATATTTATTTTTTGGGCACCTACCTCTCTTTTATCTACTTTTTGAGGCTCAATTACATTTTGCACACCAAAAAATAACTTCTCTTAATGATTTGCAACCCTAAAAATTATAAATGCCAAAATGCACCCTAAAATTACAATTATCTTGGCAAAATGCCTCATACACCTATTTTGATGAAGGAATTTTTCGTCTAAATGACTGGTCCACGTCCAATGTGTCACGTAATGATATTTTGCGCTCCACAATATGAAATCCTAAGTCGTTCAAATCAAGCTGGACTCCACTTCATGGATCATAACCATGTGCTCAAAGAAACTCGTTAGGTTGTGTCGGTGGTTGTTCCGGCGCTGACCCTTCGATGCCTAAGTCAGATCAATTCAAAGCATAGCGGAATATAATATAAATGTAGTAGTAGTTATGTTGAGCAAAATGTATCTTTAAAAGTAACAAATGCGGAATATTTATAGGAGTGGAAAACGGATCTTTTTGGGTAGGATCTTAATTGGTTCGATCCAATTGACATTTACTTGATCGAATAACTATGCTCGAATGGACTGATCGAATAACTATGCTCATAGGTCGAATGGACTGATCGAATAACTATGATCATATGTCGAATGGACTGAACGAAGGAGATTCACCAATCTAGTTTAGGATGTCTAAATCGGTGTAGCTAGTATATTCATGTACGTTATCAGTCTGAAAGAACCAAACCAGCTTACTTCGACATATAGGGTATGTCGAAGCCCATGAGGTTGAAATAAATAGCAAAATTGATCATTGTGGCTCTATTTTGGAGTATGTCGAATAAGACATGAGACTTGATATATGTCGAATAACATGGATCAGTCAAACTGGTGTATAGCGAATATAATATGATCCAATCAAACTGATGTATGTCGAATATGATATATGGTCCAATCTCAGTTTGACTTTATTCTTACGTGTAATGTGCCATGTCATTAATTGAATATTTGGTATATCAATATTCCCCGAAGTTCGAGATTCGATTGTAAATCGAAGTTTTGAAGTTTGTAACTTCGAATTCTCGAATTCCTAGTATATCAATAGTCCCCCAAGTTCTAGAATTCGATAGTAGATCGAAGTCTGGAAGTTATAATTTTGAACTTATGATGTAATTGTCAATTCAAAAGGTTTTCAATTTTACTTTCTTGATCGAACATGTAATTGAAGCTCTCATTCGTTCGAGGCATTTATAGTAGTTTGTGAACTTTTAGGTCTGGTAGGTCGATCGAAGTTTTGAAGATGTCGATCGCGTTTTTGGTCGATGATCGACCTAATTCTTTGTCGATATTTGATGTCGACCTATTCTGGTCGATGTTTGATGTCGACCTAATTCTGGTCAACATTTGAATATTGTCCAGTTTCTTCATTAATATTTTTACGGTGTTTTAGGTTGATTTATTGAATGATGTCGATCTATTTTTGGTCGATGCTTTTAAAGCTATCGACCTAAGTCTTTCTGGTCGATGCTTTGATGTCAACCAAATTCTTCATTAACACTTTTGTAGTGTTTTTGGTCGATGCTTTCAATGTTATCAACCTAAGTCTTTCTGGTGGATGCTTTGATGTGATCATATTCTTCATTAAAACTTTTATAGTGCTTTTGATTGATACTTTTAAAGCTATTTTATAATGTTTTTGGTCGATGCTTTTAAAGCTATCGACCTAAGTCTTTCTAGTCAATGCTTTGATGTCGACCATATTCTTCATTAAACAATTTTATAGCGTGTTTGGTCGATGCTTTTAAAGCTATCAAACTAAGTCTTCTGGTTGATGCTTTGATGTCGACCAGATTCTTCATTAACACTTTTATAGTGTTTTTGGTTGATGTGTTTACAGTTATCGGCCCAAGTCTTTATGGTCGATGCTTTGATATCAACCAGATTCTTCATTAACACTTTTATAGTATTTTTGGTCGATGCTTTTACAGCTATCGGTCTATGTCTTTTTGCTCGATGCTTTGATGTCGACCAGATTCTTCATTAACACTTTTATAGTGTTTTTGGTCGATGCTTTTACAGCTATTGGTTAAGTCTTTATGGTCGATGCTTTGATGTCGACAAGATTCTTCATTAACACTTTTATAGTGTTTTTGGTCGATGCTTTTACAGCTATCGGTCTAAGTCTTTATGGTCGATGCATTGATATCGACAAGATTCTTCATTAACACTTTTATAGTGTTTTTGGTTGATGTTTTTACAGCTATCGGTCTAAGGCTTTATGGTCGATGCATTGATATCGACCAGATTCTTCATTAACACTTTTATAGTGTTTTTGGTTAATGCTTTTACAGCTATCGGCCTATGTCTTTCTGCTCGATGCTTTGATGTCGACCAGATTCTTCATTTACACTTTTATAGAGTTTTTGGTCGATGCTTTTACAGCTATCAGTTAAGTCTTTCTGGTCGATGCTTTGATGTCGACAAGATTCTTCATTAGTATTTTTATAGTATTTTTGGCCAATACTTTTAAAGCTATCGACCTAAGTCTTTATGGTCGATGCTTTGATGTCGACCAGATTCTTCATTAACACTTCTATAATGTTTTTAGTCGATGCTTTTACAGCTATCGGCCTAAGTCTTTCTGGTCGATGCTTTGATGTTGGCCAAATTCTTCATTAACACTTTTATAGTATTTTGTGGTTGATGCTTCGATGTTGACCAAATCATTCATTGAAAATCTTATAGTGTAAGGATCTGAAGTTTTGAAAGCTGTAGATCAGTTCATCTTAACACTTTTATAGTGTAAGGGATAGAAGCTTTGAAGATGTCGACTGTTCGACTTATCACTTTTATAGTGTAAGGAACTTAAGCTTTGAAAGTTGTAGATCAATTTCATCTTAGCACTTTTATAGTGCAAGGATTCGATGCTTGAACGTTGTTGATTTCTTCAACTTATCACTTTTATAGTGTAAGGATTCGACGCTCTGAAAGCTGTCGATTTCTTCAACTTAACACTTTTATAATGTATGGATTCGAAGCTTTGAAGTTGTCGACTGTTCGACTTATTACTTTTATAGTGTAAGGAACTGAAGTTTTGAAGCTATTGAGATCGAAGCTTTGATGCCGTTCGATCGTTCGACTTGTCACTTTTATAGTGCAAGGAATTGAAGCTTTGAAGCTATTTGAGATCGAGCTTTTAAGTCTTTCGATCGTTCGCGTTGTCACTTTTATAGTGCAATGAATTGAAACTTTGAAGTTATTTGAGATCGAAGCTTTGAAGCCGTTCAACCGTTCGCTTGTCACTTTTATAGTGCAAGGAATTGAAGCTTTGAAACCATTGAGATTTGAAGCTTTGAAGCCATTCGCCCGTTCGCTTGTCACTTTTATAGTGCAAGGAATTGAAACTTTGAAGCTATTTGAGATCGAAGCTTTGAAGCCATTAGAAAGTTCGACTTGTCACTTTTGTAATGCAATGAATTGAAGCTTTGGAGCTGTTGAGATCGAAGCTTTGAAGCCATTCGATCGTTCGACTTGTCACTTTTATAGTGCAAGGAATTGAAGCTTTGGAGCTGTTGAGATCGAAGCTTTGAATTCGTTCGACCGTTCGACTTATCACTTTTATAGTACAAGGAATTGAAGCTTTGAAGATGTAGATCAGTTCATCTTAGCTTTGAAGTTGTCGACTGTTCGACTTATCACTTTTATACTGTAAGGAACTGAAGCTTTGAAACTGTTTGAGATTGAAACTTTGAAGCCTTTCGACTTGTCACTTTTATAGTACAAGGAATTGAAGCTTTGAAGATGTAGATAAGTTCATCTTAGCACTTTTATAGTGCAAGGGATCGAAGCTTTGAAGTTGTCGACTGTTCGACTTATCACTTTTATAGTGTAAGGTATTGAAGCTTTGAAGTTGTTGAGATTGAAGTTTTGAAGCCGTTCGACCGTTCGACTTGTCACTTTCACAGTGCAAGGAATTGAAGGTTTGAATGTTGTCGATCTAATTTATGGTTTATGCTTTGAATGATGTCAACCAGTTTCTTTGTGTTTGTAGATGAAATATTGATTCTCCCTTTCGATTGTTGAGTGATGAATGGCTTACTCTTATCTTCCTTTAGCTATAGAATTATTATTTCTAGAATGTCTATCAAACAATTAACTTGTAGTTGTATTCATCGAGCTCGTTCATCGATGTGGTTGATCGAAGCTTTCTTAGTTGTCGATCACTTTTTGCTTTCTCGTCGAAGATTATCGTCGAGCTTCTCTATAAGTAGGTCGATCAGGGCTTTGAGGCAACTGATGACCTTTTGTTTTCCTGTTCATCGAGTTTGCCATCGATGATGTCGAACAAGGCTTTCAAAGTTGCTTATGATAATTTGTTTTCTCGTTGAAGATTATCGCCGAGCTCCTTTTCATTGATGAGGTCGAACAAGGCTTTTATAGTAGTTGATGTTGATCATCGATGATATCTAACAACACTTCCTCAATGATGTCGAACAAGACCTCCTTACAGCTGATTTTGATCATCGATGATGTCGAACAACACTTTTATGTCGAACAAGGTCTATTGCTTTCCTCATCATCAAGCTTGTTATTGAATTGATCATCGATGATGTCGAACAAGGTCTTATACGTCGAACAACACATTTATGTCGAAGAAGACCTTTCTGGCAGCTGATGACTTTTTTCTTTCTTCATCATCAACCTTGTCATCTAGGTTGCATGGATACTCCGAAAAATGGCCCGGTGCAGTATCCAATACTCTGGGATACCATATACGCATACGGTACGCCATCTGGAGTATCCTAATTAAATTACATAAAAATAATTTGGATACGGGTATCAGTACATTTTTGGAGTATCTGCACGTTTTGGATACGCACGGGGTGTTTTTGTTAGTTTTTCAAAGTTATGGGTTAAAAATTAATAAATTAAAAATTTTAAAAAACATGTATTTTGAATGGTCTTGGATACGGGTATCAGTACTCGTGATGTTTAGTTGGAAATTTCAAATCAATACGAGTTTTGTCTAACTTTCTCAACTTTTGATATATAACTTTTGTATATTTTGAATGGTCTTGGATAATTTTAGTGTATAACTTTTATGTGATGTTGTCTAACCCGAAATTAAACTAGTAGACAATATGCATTTTAAATATGATCTTTTGCTTTTGAGGTATAATAAAAGGATCATAATTAGTTATGTTGTTATGCATAATATAAAATTATTTTATTTTATATGTATATCTTTGCCGTATCGAATCCCATAAATTTTAAATATTTGTATTGCCGTATCCATCTCCATGCAATCTTGCTTGTCATTGATTTGATCATCGATGATGTCAAACAAGGCCTTATACGTCGAACAACACATTTATGTCGAATGAAGGCCTTTTTGGCAGCTGATGACTTTTTGCTTTCTTCATCATCAAGCTTGTCATTGATGACGTCGAACAACACATTTATGTTGAACAAGGTCTTTTGCTTTTCTCATCATCAATCTTGTCATTGAATTGATCATCGATGATGTCGAACAAGGCCTTATACGTCGAACAACACATTTATGTTGAAGATGACATTCTTGGCAGCTTATGAGTTTTTGATTTCATCATCATCAAGCTTGTCATTGATGTGATCTTCGATGATGTCGAACAAGGCCTTATACGTCGAACAACACATTTATGTCGAAGAAGGCCTTTTTGTAGCTGATGCTTTTTGCTTTCTTCATCATCGAGCTCTTTCATCGATGTGGTGGTTCAAGACCTTTATGGTTGATTCATCACCTTTTGCTTTCCTGTTCATTAGTTATCCATGGGTGTCATCAATGAGTTCCTTCAATGGTGGTCGAGTAACTTGATAAAGCCTCGTTCTGGTACTGAAAGTCTTATATTTGGTTGTTCCTCATCGCATATGCTTATTCGATCAACTTAGATGTTGTTTCTAAGCTGCTCATACTCTAGCATTGCTGCTACTATCCTCGATCTGATCGTCGTTCTTGTTCGAGCATTGGTTAGAGGTTCCCGCAGATGGCGCCAACTGATGAAAGGATTTTTCATCCAAGTGACTGGTCCACGTCCAATGTGCAACGTAATGATGTTTTTCGCTCCACAGTATGGAATCCTAAGCCGGTCAAATCGAGCTGGACTCCACTTCAAGGATCCTAACCATGTGCTCAAATAAACTAGTCAAGTTGTGCCGGTGGTTGACCTGACGCTGACCCTCCGATGCCTGAGTCAGATCAACTCAAAGCACAATAAAATATAGCAGAAATGTAGTAGTTATGTTGAGCAAAATCTACCTTTAAAAGTAACAAATGCGGAGTATCTATAGGAGGGGGAAACGAATATTTTTGGGTCGGATCTTAATTGGTTCGATCCGATTAACATATACTTGATCGAATAACTATGCTCATAGGTCGAATGGATTGATCGAATAAATATGCTCATATGTCGAATGGACTGATCGAAGGAGATTCACCAATCTAGTTTAGGATGTCTAAATCGGTGTAGCTAGTATGTTCATGTATGTTATCAGTCCGAAGGAACCAAATGAACCAAACCAGCTTACTTCGACATATAGGGTATGTCGAGGCTCATGAGGTCGAAATAAAGAGTAAAGTTGATCATTGTGGCTCTATTTTGGAATATGTCGAATAAGGCATGAGACTTGATATATGTTAATAACATGGATCACATTTGATAATCACGGAATAGACTTGATATTTGTCGAATAACATGGATTAGTCAAACTGGTGTATGCCGAAAATGATATATGGTCCAATCAAACTGATGTATGTCGAATATCAATAGCGTATTAATTATGTAAGAATTTTTCCCTACATAACAAAAAAAATAAGAAAGCGTAAATTAACAAGACTAACAAAAAAATATTTGGAAATCTGATTGATGTTAATTAACTTATTAAAGAATGTATATGCTTAATAATTGTATTAAATTTTATTCGAATAATAATCCGTGCTAAATAAAATTATTATTAATTAGGAAAAATAATTGTATTAAATCTAATTGTCCTCAATTGCATAATTTTAAAATTAATTTAATGGAGATTAATGTGTGAGTTTATTATTATTAATTTGATTTTCATGGAAAATGTTATGATAACATAATTAGTTAAATGTAATTTTAATAGATGTTACGAAGTTGAAGATTAAAAAAAATAAAATAAAAAATTGGCGGAACGAAAACAATTTTTTTTAATCACCAAACTCCAAGTGCCCAAGTATTTTAAATAAGAAAAAAAAAGTTTGAATGTCAAATTAAGAGTTCCTTGGTCCAACTCCCACTAATGTGAGTTTTTCTCTAATTTAGTACTAGTGCTTGGTGATTGATTTTCCTTGTAATTTTATTGTATATTCAATAGATTTTCTGATATTGAATATTGATGTAATGATATTTCTCTAAAAAAAATATTATTAAGATGAATATTCTTTTATCATCTCATTAGAAATAGGTGAAGGTGCATTTTGCCAAAATATATATATAATTTGAGTAGCATTTTGTCACTTTTTCAAGTATTTTAATTAAAAAAGGATACACATATTATCAAAAAGAACTATTTCTGGGACGCAAAATGCAATTGAGCCACTTTTTCACCGAGAATCTTCCAAATAGACTAAAAAGTCTAAAATAGACATACGTAGTATATATTATGTAAATTTCATTCAGATATTTACATGTTTTCATTTTTAATGTCTAAACTCAACAACTAGCCACCCCTAAAATTAAATATCAATAAATAGGGCCTGTTTGGTTGGCGTTTGGGAAAGTAGTTTGGGAGAGTAGTGGAGGTTTGTGAAATAATCTCGATTTGCGTAATGTTGTTTGTTTGGGTTTTGAGAGAGTGGTTTGAGAAATAAAGTAGGTGTATGTTTTTTTGGAAGAGTTGGATTGTAGGTGTAAGATGTGTAAGACTTTATGTCAAATCATGTTTGTTATGTGAGATAAATTGTGTAAAAGATAGATTACTTTATGTCAAATCAAAGTAGAGTTTGTATATGTTTTGTTTAGATATAAGAAAATTGTTGTTTGTTTGGCTTTTGAGAGAGTAGTTTGAGAAAATTAATGGATGAAAAATTTATTTCGAAAAATAGAAAACATGTTTGTTTGGTATTTTCCAAACACGAAAAGATTCTGGGAAACGTCAAACAAACAGGCCCATAGGAATTTAAGTTATGGACTTATGGTTTGTGCATGTGACATATTTTTTTCTATAATCGTGTAAAACTGAAAATAACGTTTGAATTAATTAATTGAATTTGATTGAGAGATGGGTGTAATGATGATTTTTTTAGAAAAATAATGTTGGATCTATGTTTTAGTATTAATTTAACTCAAAATAAATTGCCCATATTATATTAATAGGATACACATTAATTTGAATAAATAACAATATAGTAATTATAATATATATATTTTTTGTTTCGTTTTTCAAGAATATTTTAATTTAAATTTGACTTGTTGTTTTCGATACACGTCAGACATATTATGTGAAATTTATCGTAGTGAGATATGCACCATAACGGGTTTTTTCGGCAAAGTTGACTACCGGGGTTATGTTGAATTTTTCTTAATTTGAGGTGCTAAGTGCTAATTTTGTGTTTAGGGGGTTCAAAGTGTCCATTTATCGTGTTTCGGGGGTGCAAAGTGCCAAAGACCCAAAAATGAATTACTTATTTTGTCCCTAGATTTTTTGAGAAAAATAAAAAAAGATACAAAGTGCTGAATTATTCATAATTCGGAAGTGCAAAATGCTAAATCTATGTTTCGAGGGTACAAAGTACCTATTTCCCATGTTTTGGGGGTACAAAGTGAAAAAAACCCCACCATATCTAATTACTTTCACATTACCATTAGGACTGTCAATCGGGCCTTGTGAGCCGAGCCTTAAATGGCTCAAACTCAAATACCGTCGGGCTTCAAAGCTATAGGCTCGAACTCGGCTCATAATTTTTTTAATTTCTTTGGCTCAAACTCGGCCCATTTAACTTTTCGGGTTTCGAGCCTATATCGGGCTCATATCGGGTTTGTTAATATAAGCGATTTTAACTCGACATAAAAACAGTTAAAATTAATGAAACACATATGAATAGAGTAGGATTACTTAATACACGAGTATATATAAATTCCATAACTGTACATAATATAAAACATTAAATAATATTTAAACTGAAAGATCGAGTCATTTGCCCACATTTTTTAAGATACGTGTGATCTATATGAACAAAAAATAGAGTTTTAAAGTCCCAAGATTCTGATTTATTGATCTTTTGTGTTAACTTTTGTTTTTTTTTTTGTTAATTTTTTTCATTTGAGCTTTGACCTTCAATATGTAATTGATATACTAACATATATGTTGGTTTACACTATAACTTTTTACAAAGTTTTCTTGTTTCAAAATAAAAACAGTAATTAATAATATAACTACAATACAAATAATTAATCATAATATTTAAAACAATTATATAGTCGGGCTTTATTCGGGCTGAGCCATATTAGGCTCAAGCTCGGCTCATAAATTAATCGGGTTTAATATAATGGCTCAAGCTCGACCCGGCTCATAAATATTCGGGTTCGGGTCAGTTTTAATCGGGTCGAGCCATCGAGTTTCGGGTAGGCCCGGCTCAATTGACAGTCCTACTTACCATGCACCGTTGCTATCTTTATTTCAAAATTATTATAGTGAAGTTTTGAAAATATGTAGTCTATTTTTGGATATATTGACATGACATGCGGAAAACAAATGAAATTAGGCGATAGATA
Organism: Penstemon davidsonii; assembly: GCA_034814905.1. Taxonomy (NCBI): domain Eukaryota; kingdom Viridiplantae; phylum Streptophyta; class Magnoliopsida; order Lamiales; family Plantaginaceae; genus Penstemon; species Penstemon davidsonii. The sequence goes on along the minus strand of JAYDYQ010002533.1, from coordinate 27,493,150 downwards.
TTTTAAACTATGTTGAAAATACTCAACCATAGAAATATAAAGAAAACTAAAATAAATATTCTTATACTGTAGTAATACGTATTACGTAGCCTTCAGCCATTAGCTGGGCCCTAGACTAACTCACACATATGGCGACGAAAAACTGATAACGTCATCGCTCCAGTTACCGTGACGTCATGTCTGTATCTTTCATCCGTTCAGTTAGCGCCACGTTGCAATACATAACACTTTGATACATGAAGTTGCCACATAGCATACGCGCACATCTCGCGCGTGAGACCATTTTCTAGTCTTAAAGGCGTTGTTTGTTGCTTTTTATTTATAAATGGAAAATATATTAAACGGATTGGGTTTCTATTATTGGTATGTTTTGACAAATATCCCCTCAGTATAACGAATTAATATCTGTTGTGCTAGCACTAGAAAATTATACCGTCATTTTAATTGACACGTGACTCCAACTTATTTGATAAAAAGTTGTTCAAACTTGATTATTTAAATATATTAAATAATTATATACCATATTTCTCATATCATGATATTTAAAGTTTTATTTGAGCACTTTTTGATATGTTAAAATTTAATATATTATATATAAAAATATTAAGTTACTTGATATTCAGTTCAAACTTGGTCAATCTCCTAATCGAAGCGTATTAAACTATATTTATTTGATCAATATATTGCACTTATTTGGTATAAGTAATTTTATCTTGTTAATATGTCAAGTAGTCAATTATACGCTACTCAAGGCATCATTTTGGAAGCCCTATGCAAAATTTTCGGGGCCTCTTATTATAACTAAAACTATTTTATTATAAGTTTATTTTTCTTACTTTTCCTGATACACAAATATGAAATATGGATATAAAGTTTGATAGTTTAGTTTATAATATATGAGTTAGGCCTCATTGTCGTTTCTATAATATACTGTATTGTTTTTATATATAAAATGACAAATTCACTTTCTTTAGAACAATAGTTGTATTTTATTAATCTACAATTCAGAAAAACTTCTTCCAATGTAAATATATTGATTATAAATATAGAGAATATTAATATTCTATAACAAAACACGTTACTGACTATGATTTCCGATTTGTTAAGATCAATCAATATATATAATATAAAAACAAAATTTTAGTTTCCATATAATATTGTTGAAAAGGGGAGCTCATTCATAACATATAAATAATTTTGGCTAGGGCCGAAAATCAAAATAAATTACTCGACATTCAACTCGAGTACAATGTCTGAAAACTTTTTTGAGCTCCATTCGTTATAAGTCAAATCGAATAATAACAATCTTTTAATAGCTTTGAAACTTGATCACATCTCAACTAGCTAAATAACCTCAAAATTAACAAAATATACATATGTGAAAATATTAAGCTAACCAAGATCAATTTGTGTTCGATTCTATGTGCGCCTTGTTTAAATATCTATTCCGAAAGTCTCAAGCACTTGTATAACCTAGACTAAGGGTCGACCGTACTTATAACTTAGTATTCTTTTTGTTCGAATTTTTTTAAACTCCTATTTCTTTTAGGAGTGTTCTCAAACAAGAATTTATTTCCGAAACTAAATTTATTTTCTCAAAATATTGTTTTACATAAAGTAAAAATTTGACACCACTAAAGTACGATTTTGTAATGCATGGGATCAGGGATGGATCCATGATTGAAATGTTGGGGAGGAGGGGAACTATTACTATTTTATATATAGTACGAGGTAAGCAATGTAATTAAAACCAGATCGGACCGGCCGGTCCGACAGGTTCGATCACGAACCGGAGGTTGGTCTGGTCCGGTTTACCCCCTAAAACCGCTTGACTCAAAAACCAGACTGAACCGGGTTGAACGGGTCCAAAACCGGTGAACCGGCGAACCAGTTTGGACGGGTTCAACCCGATTCTGAATTTCCTTTTTTTTATCTTTTTTTTTTCGATTTTTTAAATTTTATTGTCAAAAATAAACTAAAAATTCTTGTAATGTGGGATTTGAACACCTAACCTCTTGCATGAATCATAACTTCCTTATCATTTGAGCTACATCATTTTTATTGAATTTTTAGTACAAAAAATTTATAAATTACAGAAAACTTGTAGCCAAATTTGTTTATAAATTGGGGGGGTGGGGGGGGGGGGGGGTGGGGGGGGGGGGGGGTGGGGGGGGGGGGGGGTGGGGGGGGGGGGGGGTGGGGGGGGGGGGGGGTGGGGGGGGGGGGGGGTGGGGGGGGGGGGGGGTGGGGGGGGGGGGGGGTGGGGGGGGGGGGGGGTGGGGGGGGGGGGGGGTGGGGGGGGGGGGGGGTGGGGGGGGGGGGGGGTGGGGGGGGGGGGGGGTGGGGGGGGGGGGGGGTGGGGGGGGGGGGGGGTGGGGGGGGGGGGGGGTGGGGGGGGGGGGGGGTGGGGGGGGGGGGGGGTGGGGGGGGGGGGGGGTGGGGGGGGGGGGGGGTGGGGGGGGGGGGGGGTGGGGGGGGGGGGGGGTGGGGGGGGGGGGGGGTGGGGGGGGGGGGGGGTGGGGGGGGGGGGGGGTGGGGGGGGGGGGGGGTGGGGGGGGGGGGGGGTGGGGGGGGGGGGGGGTGGGGGGGGGGGGGGGTGGGGGGGGGGGGGGGTGGGGGGGGGGGAACAAACTCTGATACTCAATTATCCAATTTGTTTATATGGATACACTTGTCATATTTATTAATATGAAAGACAAAATTCGTTTATGACACTATCACAATTTTCATGTCATTATCAACAAGAAAATATAAAAGTTTCGCAAACTATGTTTTCTTTTCCTTTAAAGAGTGGACCCTCTGGTTACTCCTCATAAATATTCTCATTTAATTTACCATTAAGTAAGGCAATTTTAACGTCCATTTGATAAAACCTCGTACTGTATATAGCTATTAGAGCTATTAACATTCAAATGAATGTCATCCTAATCGCTAGTGAATATTAATAAGGCACACTGGCTACTCATCTAGCCTAGTTTTTATCGATTGACTTATCAAAGTTTTTAAACTCTTGAACTTAAAAATCCGTCTACATGTAATTGGTTCACTCCTCGAGGTCTACCAATTTTTATGAATGTAAATCGCTGTCAATCGCCTCTTTCCAATCCATGATCGATATTGGAACGTGACATAATTTATTTATATGTTTGAGGTTAATCCTTTAACATATAAGTTAGAATATCTAGATCAAATAATTTCGAGCTTTTAGCTCATTTGTCTCTTCAACTCGTCAACAAACTCATGTTGAAATAAGAGATCGATTCATATGTATATTCTAACAGAATATAATAGTTTATAATTGAATATAATTATAAACTTCACAAAGTTGACCTTCTTGATCAAAATCAATTAAATATTTTCGCAGAATATTCAATGAAATTTTAAAAAATATTCTAGTCTAAAATGGGTTAGACTATAGTGTTTATTCTCGCAGAATAAACAATTTATAATTAACTCTAATTATAAACTATAAAAAGGTTTATGTAAGTAATATAATAAATAATATTACTTTATCATATTTTAATATCAGTAAATCACACTTACTGAAAATAAATCTGAACCAAAAGAAGGATCAATTTTATAAGAAATGATTCTCAAATCCTTCGTACATTCTCAATTAATGTTACATCACGTGACTCAATTCACATGATTACATTTATTTCAGATTTAAACACCAAAAATATGAACTGCTACTATTAATCGCATAAGTTAGTAGTAATTAATATTTTAAGTTATTTTTCTTTTTCGGTGGTGAAACCGAAATCTGATCCAAGTACCCCCACATTTTAAGGTATTTGGTTTTTCTTCCCTTCCATAACTCATATGGAATGATATTTGATTTTCTTGCGTGAAACTCGATTCAATATGCGGTTAGGCATCGTAAGAGTTTTCCCCCACAAGTTATCCGGTACTCCCGGATTTATAATAATCTTACCCTCCCTTTTAAGGGCTTGATTATTTTCGTTTAGCTAATCAATTAATTGAGTCAAGCTAAGTGAATTATTTCTGATCACACATTTTTGTGTAAATGAAAATATTCATATTCACCCCCACAATTCGGATATAAGAGTTTTTCATTTTCTTATTCCATTATTTCTCAAATACATCTCTTTGTATTTCAAAATACATTTATCGCCTTCTTGTATTTATTATTCAATATATACATATAAAAATAGCTCAATCTATTGCTTTCTCTTTATTACTTAATAAATATTGCAATAGTATATATGTGATTAAATACATTTTAAACTCCACGAGTTAGCAAAAAATCACATAATTAATTTGGATTTCTTCAAAAATTTGAACTCTTACATATTTGTTTCGCAAACAAATAAATTATAATTATTTCACAAATAATTTATACTTATTTCTCTCAAATAAATCATAATTTTTTCACAAATAAGTTATAAGTACCATCAATATTTTCTCAATAAAATATTGATATTTATTTCTCAAATAATTTACAGTTATTTCTCACAAATAAAATATTATCAATATTTGCTCAATAAAATATTGATATTTATTCCGCGAATAAATTATAATATAATCAATATTTCCTCAATAAAATATTGATATCATAGCAAATTATAATTATTCCACAAAAGAATTATAATTACTTTTACATATAAATTTTCAATATTTTCTCAATAAAATACTGCTATTACTTATACTTATTTCGCGAATGATTTATCTTTATTATCAATATTTTCCCACATATAATATTGATATGATAGTAAATACTAATTAGCCATTTATCTGCGCATAAATGTTATTAGTAATTACACAAATATCATTTATCCCACATAAGTATAAGTCATACTTATTAGAAAAATGTTCATTCAAAGAATTATGACACCTCATTCATATATGAAGTCATTAATTCAATATTCGTGACATTTAACTATATTTTACTTCAATCAATTAAATAAATTAGTGCACCACTAAATATTTATATAAGAATTAATTTATGCTAGATTATAGCAAATTGAATGCGCCTTTCATTTGAATAATTTCAGACATTGAATATTCTCTCAATATATGCAAATAAATGATTTTTCTATTTATTGAATTTGCAATTCAAAATAGAAAATAACTCACTTTAATAATTATTAGTCAACACAATAATCAGTCAAAGTCTCAATTGATTTCCTTTCATATTTTTCTGAACCATGGTGACCCTTCACAAAGATCACGTTTGCACAACAATTAATTTTACAGTATAATTATTACGGTTCAATCCGAAGGAAGTTAAGTCCACTAGTTCACAAAATAATAAGTGCCGCAATCAGAATTACCAAATATTTATTTGGGTATAAAGTGTTGTGTTATCATTTAATTTTATCCAGTGAAAATCTCGTTACATCACACCATTTCAAAATGAATACTCAAATATTTTGATAAAGGAGTTTTGATAAAGATATCAAATCACAAAAAAATTAATTTCTGGAACGGTGGGAAACTCAGAGCTTCAAACTGTCAAGCACAATTCAAATATTCATTCAAACATAAGAATTTTTGTCGTTCATAAAACATTCTCAAAAACACTCTTCTTAAATGTTAAAATTCATTGCCACGACGTCCCAATTAATCAAATGGAATTGAATGATATAATACACCGATTCATGAAGTTACATGGCGCTGCAAAGCAACGATTCATGTCGCAAAAAGAAGTTGCCATGATTACGTAAAACAAACCACTCGATCTTGGTCATATCAATTTTATGTATAATTTCCATCAAGGAAATTAGCCATTCCACAAATGAGTTCCAATTTTTATATATATATCATAAGATTAAGAAATCCCACTAACGATTTTTCGATTTAAATATTCATCCAAAGGAATATAGATTTAGACAGCAGATTTGAGACATTCAAATTCTCATATTAGGATTTTACACAAATTGTGTAAACTAAACAGAAAATATGGTATATCAAGACTCAATTACAAGTAAGTTCCCACTCATGTGACATGTTTCAACATTAGCACGTTAAAACAGGGAGGTAATAATGATTTATGCATAAATGACCATATTTAATCTTTATAACAGTACGATAAGTTAAACAAAATTATATTGTCTTAAGATTGTTGGTGTTTAACAATCCGTGTACTTAAATATTTCATAAAATATTTTTAACATAAATCTCGGCACAAAATAAATGTTGATAATTTAATATAAAAACTAGTAAGAAATACTTACTTGTATTGAAACCAAAGAACACTTAAATCAATACGTGAAAAACTAGGAAATTAGACTGAGGCTTGCCGAAACAAATTTCCTTAAGACAATATTTTCGAGGCTGCCACGGTGCATACAGTTTGATTCCCGGTAGTCTTCCAAGATACAACAGTCTGTTGTTCATTATTTGCACAAATAATGAACCCACGGCGAACCGAAGCAAATAAAAAATTCGACATAAATTTAAAGTAGAGAAGAGAGTAATTTCTAATTATTGTCGGGAAAAAAGGATTCTTAATTGGCCAGATTAAGTCTCCTATTTATAGACACATAAATGTTTTTTCGCAAGAGACACATCGCTTGGATTGCACTGTTTCGGTCCAAAGGGTACCTCTTCAGATCGAACAGACGCAACCCTTAATTACTCTCAACTAATTTATTCACATATTAATTATAAAATCCAACAAATTGTTCTTTGAAATGCGAGAATCGGGGATAACGGTTAAATTTTATATAATACGTTATGAAAAAAAATCATAAAAAAATATAATCTCAAACTTCATATCAAATAATTTAGTCTCATATAAAACCTCCTAAAAACTCATTTTTCAAATTGAAGGACAAGATAACATGCAATTAGCATCCAGAAGTAAAAGAAAGACAGTTGTTACAAGTTTTCAATTTTAAACATAAAATAATTTTGGGAGATTCCCCTCAATGGTTGTGCACCTAACTAAATACTAGAAGTAAATATATACTTGTTTGCAAATACCTCTTTCTAAAAATAGTTAGACTGAAATAAGAAAATTTTGGGCTGTGTTTGTTAAGATTTAGGGAGAGGTTCTAGAACGAGCCAACGAGGTGAAATTTTGGAAATGTCTTATATTTTTATACATTTAAAGGAAAATGCTTCTTTCCATTTTTAGAAATGAATATAAATAGTCTTTATTGATTTTGGAGAATATAGAAAGTTACTTGAAGAATTATAGAATGAAGAGATGTGAGTTATTTTATGAAGTCTCCGTCTGTTAGAGGGAATAGCAAAAACTGGAAGAAGAAAAATAATGAAAATGTTTGTTATAAGTTATAAAATTTATTTTTAAGGAACGATATGATTATCTTGAAAAAGAAATTAGTTTTCAAGTTAATATAAAGAAAATATTTATAAGAAAAATCTAAAAAAATGAAATAATTTCTAGAACTGTCTTTTTCAAAGCATTAAAATGCTTTCGGAAAAATCAAACAAATAAGGTCTTTGAATTTGTTCTCAAATGCTTGTCTGTAATTTCAACTTTTTTTCTTTTTCCTTGCAAACAAAACACTTTCACCAAACATTTCACAAACTGTTTTCAGGAGCCAAAAGCACTTGCCAAAAAAATATCATGACGCACTGACCTTAGCTGGAATCATTTCTATGATATTTGCCTACTTTATCATCATATTTAAATGCAAAAGAGATTTAATTGGAACCAAAGGTCTAAATTCAATTAAGTTTTTGAAGCTAACTTTACAAATGATGCAATATTCCACATCTTCTTCAAACAATGTACTCAAACTGAATCTTTAAATTTGTCCTAAATGTGAAAACTACATGTTTATAATGACCATCAATAATTGTGTCCGAAATTGTGAAATAAAATAAATAAAAAACGATTTTTATTCTAGTTGGTCGACTTTAATCTCATACTGTTCCCCAGATGAAAGAATTTTGACTCTAACCATACCATTTTGCCACTCTGCACTTCCAACTAATATCAGTCTTTCTGCATTTATTCTTGCTGCCCTTTTAAATACCCTGTACAGAATCATCATAATATTGAGAAAGATGTATAAAAAAGTTATTTTGATTAGTGAGAAAAAGTTATTATGAAACTACATACCATTTAAGTGGTTTATTTTCTAAAACCAAGTCAACACTTTGACCCCTTTCCCTTAGTTTAGCAGCAACTGAAGATGCTGCACCATGTAGATTTTGATCCAACGAGCAGACGATGTTTTGTACGTTGGGGTTAAGTTGAGGTAGAAGGCCCCTCTCTTTTAGCAGCTAAAAACCAATAGAGAGAAAAAAGTCAGAAAGGGAGAGGGGAGTCCCTCTTGAAATGAAAAGTCAAATAGTTAAGACGCAATCTACATCAATCGATGAATGGAAGATAATATCACTCGCATCTGTAATAAGAGCATTCAAATTAAATTTATAATTCCACGTTACTGGACCCTAAGCACCTCTGGTCCCAAATTTTATAAAACTTACACTTTCGGTCCCTAAAGTGCAAAATTAAGACAACCTTATGGACCAAAAGCACAAATAGAGACTATTCCATTGACCAGAAGTGCAAAATATTGTAAAAACTGCAATTTTGTAAATCGCAGGACCAAAAGTGCCAAGGGTCCATTCTTATGGGACTAAAAATACAATTTTGCCACAAACATATAGTATATGTTATGTATGCATGTACATATTTTAATTAACAAAGATCAACAAAAGAAAAAATGGAAGAAATTACACTCACTTCTATGATAACTGCATCACCAAATCCAAAGCCACAAGCTGGAAGATCATCGCCTCCAAAAGTAGAGAGTAACCTGTCGTATCGCCCACCACCACAAATGGCTCGCAACTTTCCTTCTCGGTCAAATCCCTGCAATGAAAGAACCTTGTAAATCAGTTGAAAGCAAAGGATAGTCCACATTTTGTTAAATATTCATTTAAAACACCCATAAATATATCTTTGGTCCTTGCTCTGAGGATATTCAATCAACGATACCAGATATTCTACTAGTTTTCCTCTTTGCAAAAAAACATTAATTTATCGTGAAAAATTACTTAAAAGTGTCCTAAACATACAATATTACCTCAAACACGATTCCAGTATAGTAGGCTAAGCCACGCACAATTGATGCATCAAACTGGATCCATTCTGCGTAACCATAGTTCTCAGCAAGGGCAAATAGTCGCTTCAAATCAGCAAGTGCTTCCACTGAAGACCCAAGTTTCTCTGATATATTTGATACCACAAAAGAAGGAAGATATTAATATTGCAGCCCCTAGGAAAAAGAAACTAAAATTTAAACTCAATCTTTGACCCAGAACTGGAAAGAAAACTGTTTAACAAAATCTTACACAGTCAGAACTCGATTAAAATAGAACCCATTTATATGTTCCGAACAGAGAGCAGACGAGTAACACGAGTTTGGCAGGCAACTCGAGAAACCCATGAAAAGAGGTGGGAGCAGTGATATTCATCACTTCAAACGTTTTGAAGCATATATATATATACAATCATAGTAGCTAAGTAGCTAACTTAGCAATCAAAATATATTGTAACGCTAACCTTCTAACTCTGCCAAAGATTTGACAGAAAGAATTTGTAGTAGTTCTTCAACAGCCTCCTCTGACAATTGAGCAGACCTCAACTCATTCTTAATATCTTCTATTGGAATCTTTTCAATCTGTAAAGAACCAAAATTTAAAAATGTAACAGGAAAAAAAGGCAGACCACAGAAAATAATGAAAAAATCAACACACAAGTCAACAGTTATTGTGTTCTTATGTTTGTTGAAGGGGGAGAAAGAGATTATGCAGGCAGATGTCCTTGTCATGCCTATTTCACCCAAGAAATAAACAAATAATTAATGAAAAACATGATCAGAAATAAAATTATGACGAAAAAATATTCTTCTGAAAGGTACATTTTTATCGAATTATTCTACTTTTCCATTCCATGACAGAAGTAATAGTAACGGGTAACAGAAACCCAAGACAAATAAATGTATTTGCATCTTCAACACTTTATCAAACTAACCTTGTCTATAATTATGCAGACCCTACCAAACAAATTCTCTGGTATGGAATAGCGTTTCAGTACTTCTTGCAAAACCTGTAGAAGGCCAGGACAATCATAATCAACATGTCAATTTCCAAAGTGCAGATTCAAATTGCTCATCTATTAGTAATAAATAAGTGATGATGCCTCACGACAAGAAAAGAATCACTCAAACTCCATTTAATAACAAGGTTGATATACTTTAGGAGACATTGAGAATCTCAAAGCTTACTCGGTACACCTATGTTCCACTATAAGCAAATTACAAAAAATTATTAACTCAGGGCTTTGTTTGGTGGCCAAGATTAGATCTGATTGACAATGTAGTCAGATCAAATTTGTTGTTTGGTAAATAAGACATATCTTGGCCTACACAGAATAATGGGTCTGGCCTTCTTAATGCATTATTTGATCTATTACAATCAGGCCTTCCCCCTCTGATATATAATAATCCAATCAGCTGGCGTGGAAACAATAATTCCGAAAAAGTCATTGAGCTCCTCCATTTCCATGAAGTTACAATATAGCCCAGGGTATAACACCCTATTAGAAATTAATATTTGATACAAAACCCTCTATACCAATTTGACGTATTTCAATGAGAAAATACAGTATATGTAGATTCACACCTTTCGACTAGAAACCTTAAACCCCACATCTGATGCCGTGATTCCAATGCGCTTGAAAAAGGTGACAATAGAAGAAATGAGCTCTGCTTCAGCCTGAAAGGAGGATCATTATTTAGACTCCAATTATGATACTTTCAAGCCAAACACTCGGTACATAAAGCATATGAATAATCTATGCATGAAACTCAAGAGTAAATAGACCTAGAGATGTTGCATAACTGTGCCTACGTATTATAAGCATATATTCACAAGTAACTTGAAGCACCCACTTTTGATTTAGAGATGGTTATCTTCAGAATTCAAGGATAATGAAATATATCCCATGAAAGCTTTTATTTGTAAAATAGAACAACAATCTTCTTAAATATGTAATGATAGCCACCTTTGAAGTGATTTGGCAGCTCACTTGGGGGTAATTGTGAGTGACAAAATGAGTGACAGACCCAAATATGCAGTCTCAAACTCCACAATAATTCTAAAAAGAGCAAAGATATTTATGTACATGCTTGAAAGAAAGTGACTAGCATAACAAGTGAGGAAAATCAAATATGCAACTTACTGTAACATCAGGTGCACCAATAATATCCATGTTCCACTGGTAATGCTCACGACGGCGTCCCCTGGTCATTCGTTCATACCGCCAGCACTGTCCAATTGCAAACCACTTTAGCGGAAGGGATACAGATTTTCTGGACAGAAAAAAACATGGAGATCAAAATCTTGCATCTGTACCTGGATACAAAATCATAAATAACATATAAATATTCTGTAAGCATTTTAAGTAGATGCAAAATAAAACTCTTGGATCATTATAGGTCAACAAATCACTGAACACAGTAATTGACAGACCAGTCCTACCCTTTCTGTATCACAAGTCTTGCCAAAGAAGGAGTAAGTTCTGGCCTTAACGCAACTCGACGGTTTCCACGATCTTCAAAGCAGTAAAGCTTCATCCACATAAGACAAACAAAAATAACATAAGTAACCTGAGTGAAAAGTATTGTTTTCCATTGGTATAAATGTTGCCTTCCGGAATTTACTGCATTTTCTTATTGTAAACCACTTCATCTTGGTATACTATTCATTGTGACTTTGTAGTAACTGTGTTAGAATAACAAAGTAAAATCTGAAAAATTAACTTGAATCTCAAGCACAGTCAAGTTCAATGTACATATCAAAAGCCTTTTGCAGACCAAAGAGTTGAACACATACTATAAGGGTGTTGATCATTCTCCTAATGAAAAAAAAAATTACTATGCAAGTATTTTTTTTCAACCGAAATATATAAAGACATACAGAAACAAGAACATAAATGAATGATACAAACCTGGTCTCTAATCTCCTCCCCAGCTTTCCTTATAAACAGTGCCTCCGACTCTAGCACTGGAAAATCAATCTCTTCAAAGCCAAATAACTGTGAAACCTGAAACATCCATAATCCACACATACTCAAGTCTAAAGTTAAAAAATTCAACTGAAAACCTGAGATATTTAAGGCAAATAACAAAATCAATATTTCGATTTAGTTTCTTTTTAAAAGATTACTATGAAAGTGAAGTAAAACATATCAGTGTAACTGATTTCTTCATTTTCCAAATTCTTTGTTCTACTATGAAGGTATAACATTTGAAGCACGCTAAATACAACAAACATTGTATGTGAATCTCCTTTTAATAGGCACCTAATTTCATGGTCACAACCTTGAAGAACAAACTAATATTCGTGACAATTAGGTGCAACACTTGAAGAAGGAGGTACACTAAACAAAACCACATACAGACATACTACTCCTGTGGATACAGTACAACTCTTGAAGCACAGAAGCAGCAACTGACCAAACCCCATAGTGTAAGCCTACATATAAGATTTAATACTCTAACCAAGCTGCTCAATATTCGACTCAAGTTCGTCTGATAAAAGCTTATTTGAGCTCGGGTCATTGTACATATCAAACAAGGCACGGACAAGATATTTCGTTTCATAATTTTGAAGATGAGTGAGTAAGCTAAACATGATAAATGAACATAAAATATCAAGCTAATCGATCTAAAAATATCAAGCTAATAGAACTAGACTCCTGTTCTGCTAGATCGATTAGAACTCTTTTAAGCTCGATTAGTTAAACATCAAATTAATCTCAAATACAAATTCAAGCTCAATAAAATAAATAAACCAGGCTTGAAAAATGTGTTGTTGGACACTACTCAATTCAATTCGCTTTCAACCCTATCTACATACACAAAAGATTGCACCTTGCTCGTTCTATCGTATTACGGTACACTCCTCGCTAAATTAAAGGAAAAAAAACGGAAAAGGAAAAGTTAACCTCTCTGAAGTTTTGAAAAAGCCAACTGCGAAGGCGCATTTCTTCAGGAGGGAAATCACGGGTACCCTTGGGCGGATTCACATCGATTCTCTGCTGAACAATATCCAATTGGACCGGAGGGGAAGCGAGTGAACTGGACCGGCCGGTTGGGGCATTGTCCAGTTCTGCGGATGACGTGGAAGTGGAATGGGCACTGACTTTGATAATAGAAGGTGGGAACAAGAGAGGGAGACGGTGGCGGATGGAGCGGAAGACGGCGGAGGCGACGGCGGGTTGATGGTGGTGATGGATAAGGAAGGAAGGGTTCGCTATTGCACGCATCTTTGGCTTCAGCTCTGCTCTTTGCCACTACAACATAATTTATCATTTTATTATAAATTTGATCACGTTTATAAAACTTAATAAAATGGCCATTCATAAATGAGTAAAATACAAAAGTTTTATTTAGTTTTTTATATGAATATAGTAATATTCTTTTTATCTATAAATAATATAATATTATTTTTTCAAATAGTTAAATTGAAGTAATTATTCAACTTAGAAGGAATCTATATTTATAACATATATATATATATATATATATTTTTTTTTTTAATGTCTTAACAATTTTTTTGTTACTATTAATTTAGTGTGAGGATTATATAATGAATTAAAAACTAAGGGTATGTTTGGAATGATATTAGCTGGTTTTCGTTCAAGGAATTGACCCAACTAAACTGGCAGAACTCGATCACTATTGAGTTTGGCCCAACAAATTGGACTAGATTATTAAAATTCATTACCTGTTATTTTATAAATATTTGTATCATTTCAATATTTCAATCAAAATTAATCTAATCCACATCGTTTTTCACATAATTCGTTTAAACATACCAAAATCAATTTTGAAACACCGAAACAAGGCCAAGCAAAGCCAAAATCGATCGAAACATGCCCTAGGGTACCAATGAAGTAGAGTTTGATTGGAATCGGGTATAATTAGTTAGGGTTCTTACGTTTGAGATATTCGATGAATATGGTTCGATCAATGAGACCCATGATATAAAATACCTCAAACAAATGTATATATAGATTGATTTGATAATAGATAATTTTATTATACATATATATGTCATATATGGTGTATTTTCTATAAGCTAACGTTTTACCATCACCTAAACAATAAATGAGTTATATTTCATCAATAATTTCATATTTATGCGTACCTAATAACATAAATTAATCTTGATACGTCGACATCAATTCCACTATTTGTTCGACGAGATTTGTTCAATCATTCGAAACAAAAGGTTAAATTAGTTGAATATTGATCTTTTCTATGTTAACTTTGAACACGTGAATTAAGTAGAATAAAAGTGCAAAATTAACATGCTTATTATTATAGAAAAAGATATTGTGAGAACTGAGAAAGATTTACATAAAATTCAGTTGAATATAACTACAAGGGGCCGTTTGGTAGGGTATATGGGATTAAGGTGGATTAGATCAAAGTCAGATTGAAAGTCATATTAAAAATACGTTTGGTATATTTGATTGAGTCAGATTACTTTAAAGCTAGAAACTGTAATATGTTTGGGGGAATTATGAGTTTAAGCATATATTAATATATTTTCAGAGATTTAAGAAGAATTTATGATCTTTAATGATATGTTATAATAGGTAATAGGTAATATGTAAATTTGAGGTTATAAGTGACATTTCATCGAATCTATATTCACCCGGATTAACTAATCCACCCGAATTAACTAATCCACCCGGATTAACTAATCCACTCATGTCTGGGTGGATTATAATCTAGTCTTAATACCGGGTTATAAGGATTTAATCCATTTGACCCGGTATTAGAGCAATGCCACCAAACGTTGTATTATCCCATATTGACACATATAATATGATCTAATACCCCCTATTAGTAGGACTGTCAATCGGGCCTTGTGAGCCGAGCTTTAAATGGCTCGAACTCAAATATTGTCGGGCTTCATAGCTATAGGCTCAAACTCGGCTCATAAATTTTCTGATTTATCTGGCTCAAACTTGGCCCATGTAACTTTTCGAGTTTCGGGCCTATATCGGGCTCATATCGGATTTGTTAATATAAACAAATTTAGCTCGACATATAAAAAGTTAAGATTACCGAAACACATATGAATAGACTACTATTACTTGATACACGGTTATGTATAATTCCATACATGTACTTCATAATATCATTAAATAATGCTTAAACTGAAAGATCGAGTCATTTGCACACATTTTTTAAGATGCGTTTGATCTATATGAACAAACAATAGAGTTTTAAAGTCCCAAGACTTCGATATATTGATATTGTGTGTTAACTTTTGGCTTTTTTTTTGTTGAACTTTTTTCCTTTTGAGCTTTGGCCTTCAATACATAATTGATATATTAACATATATGTGGGTTTACATTGTAACTTTTTACAAAGTTTTCTTGTTTCAAAATAATATAGCTACACTATAAATAATTTATTGAAATATTTAAAATAATTCTATATTCGGGCTTTGTTCGGGTTGAGCCGTATTAGGCTCAAACTCAGCTCATAAATTGATCGGGTTTAATATAATGGCTCAAACTCGGCCCGGCTCACAAATATTCGGGTTCGGGCCAGTTTTAATCGGGTCGAGCCATTGGGCTTCGGGTAGACCTGGCTCAATTGACAGTCCTACCTTAATTCCTACCAAACGGCCCCCAACTGAATTCCAGCTGATCCATTCAAATCCCTAAAAGAAACATTTCTCATACAATTACTAAATGGTGCCCAAATTGCTAGTAGTGGGTTGTTCTATTCTCATCGCCTATCTATTCTTACAGGATTAATTCATTGGCCCGAACTTATATGTGTAATGCTCCGACTAAAATTACTTAATTAATATTTACATATAAACCTAGTAAATTTACATAAGTTGGTATTTTTTTTTTTTAAACAAAATATAAGTTAAGTAATTTTAGTCGGGATATGAATTCAGGTTTTAGTATTATAAGCCTTGAACATCACATCAGTTTTTTAAGGGTATGTTTGTTCAGTTTATTTTGTGGGTTCTCTGATGCATGAGTATATTAGGAGAATATCGAAGATCAAATCTTGTAGATTAATTTAAATTATTTTGTTTACTTAGAAGTCTATTAGATATTTTTCTTTTAGTTATTTCATTTTCATATAAGTTTTAGTAGTTATCTTGTTTCCTTTAGAAGTTTATCTATTTTCAATGGTTATTTTATTTTAGATATAAATGTCTGGCTTGTGGACAATCACTACTAGAAAAACTCGAAAATCCAACCGAAAATGGCCCAAAATCGGTTGGAAAATCAATTTTCCAACCAATTTTGCGACCTAATGTATCGGTTGGAAAAACCTCCGTTGGAATCTAGAATGCAACCGAAATTCCAACCGAAAATTGCTGCAACTGAATTTCTAACCGATTTCAAAACCGGTTGGAATTATTTTCAACCGATTTTTTTCGGTTGGAACTTTTCCAACCGAGTATTTTCGGTTGGAATTTTTCCAACTGATTTTCCAACAAATTTATTTCGGTTGGAAAACATTCCAACAGATTTTCCAACAGGATATATTTCGATTGAAAATTTTCCAGGTTTTTTTGTTTTTTTTCATTTTTTTACAATTTAAACCTTGATAAATTGAATTTTAATCCGATGTAAATTAATTTCCATTTCCATAAACACAATCCACAAACATAATTCATATAAACACAATTCATAAACATAAACATAAACATAAACATAAACACATCCAAAAACAACAGTCGAATAATCCACAATCCATAATCCAAAAAGTACAACACTTGAGAAGAAGAGAAAGAAAGAAGAATATTTCAACTGAGCACATTAAGGCCAAATGTAACAAATTTATATGTAATTGGAAGTAACCAATAAAGCTAAACCTAAGAATCGATCATTATTCCAATTTCTGTATCCTCTACAGTGATAGACCTCACATAAACCTGAAAGATGCTCTAACAAAGCTCTTCGACTCAACTCCACCATAATTGCTCTACCATAGCTAACCTCACATAAACCTGAAAGAAGCAAATGAAAGATCATTATCCAGCCAAAGTCATTAGTCAAGCGTTATACTATCAAGAATGTCATAATTTATACTCAATTAAATATAACCACATATTCATAAATTAAATTATTGACTAACAATATAAATAGTAGGGTAAATTACAAATACCCCCCTCAGGTAAGCCCTAATTACAAAAATCACCCTCACGTATTGGATATTACGAAAATCCCCCTCAGGTTTGTCACCTTCTTATAATTAACCCCTTGCCCATAAAATATTTCAATTTTGCCCTTGGGTGTTATTTGTATTGTTTGTAATGTCTTATAAATGTTAAAACTTGGGATCTAATTATTATATCTTATTAATTAGAAAAGAGATAATTATATATTTACTACCAGAATAATTGATAAAATTTATAATTGTCCATAAGTTTTAATAAATATTGCAAAAGAATAGGTATTTATATATTTATTAGCAATTTAAATTGTAAAATATTAAATTAAATAGAATTTTAATAATATATTTTATAAATATGAATTGTTTACACATTAGTTAAATGAATTTATTTTAAATTAGTAAATTTAATAAATTATATTGTATTATAAATAAGATATTTTAATTTATCAAAGTTTATATTGTATTATAAATTGAAATATTTATTGAAATTTATGCGAAATTATAAATATTATCAATTATTTTGGTGGTAAATATATGATTATTATTTTTATATTTACAAGATAAAACAATTAACACCCAATTTTTAAAATTTATAACATATTATAAACATTACAAATAACTTCCAAGGGCATAATTGGAACATTTTAGGGACAAGGGGTTAATTGTAAGAATGTGACAAACCTGAGGGGGATTTTTGTAATACCCAATACGTGAGGGGGATTTTTGTAATTAAGCCTTACCTGAGGGGGGTATTCGTAATTTACCCTAAATAGTATGAGCTAAGTTTACAAGGATTTACTGTAAAAGCTAGACAATCAACCGGGTTTCATGATGAAATTTAATGTGGTGCAATAAATTTAATTTTTCTAAAATTCATATTGGAATGATTGCTCTACAATTTATGTTTGTTGTACTAAAAACGTGTATAGCAACATCACAGCATCACAAACAAAAGTTAAAGAATAACATTTTTCTATAACGTGAATACGATCAAAACTTTCTCTTATCCCATAAATTTACTCAACCAGAAAGTGAACAATTAATTATACAAAAAAAAAATCAATAGTTCAAGTAATTGACCCCTGATAAAACATGAACAATAATTAACCATTATCAAGTTATTAACCACAACAAGTATCTTCAAGAAACAAAACTCAATCTAATAACTTTAAAAAACTAAAAAATTCACTAAAACAGAGGAACTAAACCAGAGGAATTAAACACACCTTGCAAAAAGACATGAAATCATGATCAGATTCTCGATCTCCAAGTCCAATGTCAGGCCTCGGTTCTATTGTTCTCTAATATTCTTCCAACACTTAACTTGATGTCTTTTACTGTACGTGGACAGTTTTCTTTCTCTGTTCAAAACAAGTATACTATAATAAGAGATCGATATTTTGAAGCATTGTGCTATTTTCAAGAATAAGGACGAATTCGGTTTTATTATTTTCAAGAATAGATACACATCTATATAGTGGATCTTGTCTAGTTGAAAATCTAACCTTTAGGCCATTGAGCTATGATAGTTTCCTTCAAGTTTGAAACACTTATAGTTTCTTTCATCTTCCTTAATTGTTCATGATCTTCCTACGTATTGTTCATACAGTAGTACTACCCATATATACTCCTTAATTGTTCATCTTCCTAAGCATTTCTTCAATTGTTCTTTTATATAATCAAAGTAAACAAATAATCTTATTTAATTAAGAAAGCTATATTATATACGTATATATACATAAGAACTAAAATTAAGCCTAATTGTAGCACTAATATATTTTCTAAAGCAAAGCATAATTCAAGCCACAGTCTAATTCTTCTCACAATTTTCTAAAGCAAGCCCTAATCTAATTCTTCCTACAATAAAAAAGCTAGCCCTAATTCAAACCTTAAAGCAAGCTCTAATTCAAGATTATTTGTACTAAAAACTTGAATCTAATTCGTGTTTTTAATTCTTACCTCTAAATGTGTAGAAGGGAAGACTTGAGGATAAGGAGGGGTGGTGGTTCGCGGTGGTGGTGCGTCCGGAGCTGGTGGTGCGCGGCGGCGGTGCTTCCGGATCTAGATCTAGGTGATGGTGGAATCTTTGCTTCAACGGTGTAAGGTGGTGCTTCCGCCACTAGGTGCGATAGCCTGTGGAGAGGCTGCTGCACGGTGGAGGTGGTGGTGGTTTAAGGTGAAATGCCGTAAAAATATTTGCTAAGACTTAGGTTTTTTTTTCCCCATTTAATACCTCTCTGCCCGTTCAAAATAAATTGTAATATTGAAAGGATTGCAACCGATTTAGAATTGGTTGCAATTTTGGAGAGAAATTGCAACCGACTAAAAATCGGTTGCAATTTTGGAAAATTTTTGCAATCAATTTAGAATCGGTTGCAATTTCAACCAATTTTAGAATCGGTTGCAATTTTGGAGAGAAATTGTAACCGATTAAAAATCGGTTGCAAATTGAGGTCAGGAAATTGCAATTTCAACCCCAAATTGCGACCGTAACTAATTCGGTCGCAATTCTGGAAAAAATTCCAACCGAATTATTTTCGGTTGGAATTCCACCCAAATTTCCAACCGGAAATATACGGTTGCAAAATTTCGGTTGCAAATTTCATTTTTTCTAGTAGTGAATATTTAATCAGTTGTTTATTGATATTAAAAAATAAATAAAAGAGAATTTTCTCTCTCGGGTTTTTACCCATATTGGGTTCATTTTTATGCATTTCAGATTTATAGATTTATGATGAAAACTGGTCTGCAGAATAATCATTATTCTGCCCGGCTTCAGTTGGTATCAGAGCCGCGTTCGTTTCCTGGTGGCAAGGTTCATGGTCGGCAGGGGCAGGTTTCGAAAGAGGAAGTCCAACACCATAAGCGTTTCGCTACGATGGAGATGATTGAGGATCTACAGAGAAAGATTGCAGATTTGTCCCGGCGTTTGGCGGCGCGTGAAAAATTTCACAGACGTCCAGTATTTTGAAAGCACCATGACCGGGAGGAGCGACATCGAGACTTCGAGTTTCCAGTTGATCTTCCCGAGTTGTCAAGTGAACTCGAGATGAATCTTCCTATTTATAATGAATCTGAAACTGAAGACATTCCTTATGTTGATGAAGGATTTCTTGTTTATGATGAATCAGATGCGGAAGATGTCTCTCTTATTGATGAAAATCCTCCAATTTATGATCAGTCAGATGAAGAAGACGATGCTCCTTCTTTTGATGAAGAAATTTATGATGAATCGAAGGAGGAAACCGAGTCTAATAAAGTCATGGCTTCAGTGACTATTGAAGATGATAAAGATTCTGAAAATGTAACCGATTTCGTTATTGGTACATTTTTAGAACATTATCGTGTTAATTGGGTTGATTATATTAAGTATTTATCAAGTCCAAATCAAGATTTTGGCATTACATGGTTAAAATTCCGCTTTCCATTGATTAAAAGGTTGATCAAGATTCGCGGTCGAATCTTCTCTTGTTCTGGTTCTCTCAATCTGAACTCGAGGGCAAGTTCTTTCCAAACGGGGGAGAATGATGCAGGAGTATATTAGGAGAATATCGAGGATCAAATCTTGTAGATTAATTTAAATTATTTTGTTTACTTAGAAGTCTATTAGATATTTTTCTTTTAGTTATTTCATTTTCATATAAGTTTTAGTAGTTATCTTGTTTCCTTTAGAAATTTATCTATTTTCAGTGGTTATTTTATTTTAGCTATAAATGTCCGGCTTGTGGACAATTTTTAATCAGTTGTTTATTGATATTAAAAAAAATAGAAGAGAATTTTCTCTCTCGGGTTTTTACCCATATTGGGTTCATTTTTATGCATTCCAGATTTATAGATTTATGATGAAAACTGATCTGCAGAATAATCATTATTCTGCCCGGCTTCATTCTCCCACTTCCATAGTTTGAAGTAGGGTTTAGGTCATAAGAGTTTTCTTTTATAAAAGAAAAAATCATATAATATCCTCCTTAATTATAAACAATATATGCAGAAAAAATAATTTTACTTTTGGACATAATTTTTTTTTATAATTAGTTACAACGTATCCACAAATATAATACATTAATACTCCGTATGAGAAAATTTTGGCCAGCTTGTTGGGTATATTCATCAGTTAACTTTTTTTTTTTTTTTGAGAGACAAAATAGCATTCATTCAACTAGAAACTTCAGAGTTTACAATATTCAAGATAGAGATTGGTAAAACATTAGAAGTAAAAGTTTCCGTAAAAGAGAGACGTGCTACTTCGTGCGCCGCTTGATTCCCGTCCCTGCTAATGTGGCTTGCTCGAAAGCTAACAAAATCAATGATAAGAGAATGTAAATCTGATATGATGTTCCCATAAGCCGCGAATGAGGTCGAATCCCCATTTATAGCTGCTATAATCACACTAGAATCTCCCTCCAAAATGATATTATTCCAAGCTTGATCGCGTGCATACTCGATTGCAAATAAAGCTGCTCTCGCTTCCGCTGATGGAGGATCCAACGGTTGTCGAACACAAATTGAAGCCCAGCCAATACATTCACCCGAAAAATTTCTGGCTAAAACACCCAAGCCACAAACTCCATCTAAATAATTAACAGAAGCATCAAAGTTGATCTTAATTACATTCAATCCTGGGGGCTGCCATGTAGCAGCAAGTCTATTGCTATGACTTCTCGGACTAAGAATGGTTGATGTTGCATGTTTCAAAACAGCCCAGAAATTTTGTGCAAAGGAAACGACCTCCAAAGCATTAGGTTCAGTCCCCTCAAAAATGAATTTATTTCGTGTATGCCAAATAGCCCAACATAGGATTATACAAAGCTCAAAATCTTTCTTTTCAGATCTTGCCTTTAGTTGCCGAAGCCAATCAAGAAAATCTGATCCCACGAAACCATAAGAAGACCACGGAATATTACTTAATGCCCATACCTGTCTCGCAAAAGAACACTGGATAAAGCAATGAGTGACCACTTCCTCACCATCTCGGCAAAGAGCACATACGTTCTCTAAAGTTAATTTTCTCTTCATGAGATTAGAACGGGTTGGTAGAAAATCTTTACAGGCACGCCACATGAATATTTTAATTTTGCTAGGGATATTCAAAGCCCACAGCCATTTCCAATTTCCGGACGATGAGGCGGAAGAACTACTTTCTGCAATGTTCTGGTCTATCTTCATAAGCCGAGTTACGAGATGATACGCGCTCCGAACCGAGAACAAACCGTTTTTATTATAATGCCATATTCGCATGTCTGGATTTGATATACTGCCAAGGGGGATAGAGAGGATGCATTTACAGTCATCTTCAAGAAATATCGACTTCAACAAATCTACATCCCAAATGCCAAGATTCGGATCAATGAGAGCACTAACTTTCAAGCATGAAGGGTGTTCCCCTCGCGGTGTAACAGGCTGGAAAGTATGTTCTCGTGGAAGCCACTTATCTTTCCATACAAAAACAGATTCTCCATTCCCAATTCGCCAACGAAGCCCTGCCTCCAGAAAACGTTTAGCACCAAAAATGCACCTCCAAGTGAAAGATGGATTAGAACCAAGTGAGCTGCCAAGAACATTAGTATGTGGGAAATAACGAGCTTTAAAAATTCTGGCTAGAAGGCTGTCCGGATTCACCAAAAGTCGCCATACTTGTTTTGCGAGAAGGGCGGTATTAAAAGCCTCGAGATCACGAAAACCCAATCCACCGTATTGTTTACTAGCACATAGAGCTTTCCACCTAGCCCAATGAATGCCCCTCCCATTTGTACCTTCCCACCAAAAGTTCGCCATAAGTGATTCAAGCTCTCTAGTGAAATATTCAGGAAGTTTAAAACAACTCATCGCATAAGACGGTATAGCTTGCAGAACAGATTTAATAAGTATCTCTTTTCCCCCCTTTGAGAGCCATTTTTCCTTCCACCCTTGGAGTCTAAAGCATACTTTATCTCGGATATGTGAGAAAACTTCTCTCTTAGATTTTCCAATAATAGATGGAAGACCTAAATACTTTTCATGCTTATCAACGATTTCCATTGGCAGGAACGAAGTAACAACTTCGATAGAGGCCTGAGAAGTAGTCTTGCTAAAAGCAATGTTTGACTTTTGATAGTTAACAACTTGACCAGACGCTATTTCATAAGTATGGAGGACATCCCGAACAGTTTTAGCTGAATGACCATTAGCATTACAGAAAATCATCGTATCTTCAGCAAACATGAGATGCGAAACTGAAGGAGCACCAGAGCAAACGGATAGGCCCGCAATATTCCCTCGACTTTCTTCTCTTCTGAAAAGAGCACTCAAAGCCTCCGCACAAAAGAGAAATAAATATGGTGAGAGAGGATCACCCTGTCTAAGTCCTCGTTCTGGTTTGAGGAAACCGAAAACCCCCCCGTTCAACACAAAGGAATATGTAACTGTTGTCACACATCTCATTATAAGCTCAACAACACGACTGTCCATCCAAAGGATCTGGAGCTTTTAGGGGATGCATACCATCAAAAGCGTTTTTAACCTCAGAAGCAGTGTAGTTTGCAAGCATAGCATCGTTTATTTCCGCACCAATCCTCGGCTCAATTGCATCTATGACCTCAGCCAACTGTTCAGGCGTTGGGTTCGAAGAAGAAAAAATATTCCGAAAGTAATTTGAGACAATCTCTTCCAGCTCGGATTCCTCTGCACACCAGTTTCCGGCAGAATCATGAATGCCCAAAATAGTGTTTGCTTTGCGCCTTGCCGAAGCCTTAGCATGGAAAAATTTAGTATTTTTGTCTCCCTCACGCATCCAATGAGCTTTTGCACGTTGTCGCCACATCATCTCTTCCTTATCTAAAACCCTCTCTAGCTCGGTAGTTAACTCCTTCAAACATCGCTTTGTGTTCTCTGATCTGGGCTTCTTTTTTAGGGAAAAAATCTGATCTTTCAACCTTGACACTTTTTTGTTTATACTGCCAAAGGATAAATTACTCCATTGTATAAGGCTCTTCTTGCATCTCTCCAAATTCTCCAAATTGATCTCCCCATCTCCGTCAATTGCACTAGCTCCCCAGCTATCCTCTATAATTTGTTTACAATCTTCCGATTTAAGCCACATAGCTTCAAACTTAAAACCCCTTTGTCTTCTATTCCGTAAACCACGGCCTCGAAACACTAAATCAATCCGGATCGGGAGATGATCAGAATTCAAAGCGTCAAGATGTGTAACCCTAAAGTTTGGGAAGAGGTGCCTCCAATCATTAGTACCACATGCCCTATCGATACGTTCTTCAGTAAAATGGGGAGGATCCCTGTTATTCGCCCACGTATAAGGGTATCCAAAGAACCCCAAATCACTCAACCCGGCGTCCTGTAGACAATTCCCGAAAGCCGCTAACTCACTAAAAGGAACAACTGGACCCCCTTTCTTTTCTGATGTAGACAACATAGCATTAAAATCCCCTGCACAAAGCCAAGGAAGAGTAGATAATGTCGATAGATGTCTCAATAAATTCCATGATCTGTATCTCTCTGAAACAACTGGATTTCCATAAAAACCCGTAAATCTCCACTTCGTACGTGCCTCATCATCATATATGTGAACATCAATATGATTTACCGAATAACTTTGAAGTACAACCTGCAATTCTCTAGTCCATAACAAAGCCAAACCTCCTGACAAACCACGTGCATTAATAGCAACACCTTGTAAACCAATTTTCCTCCTTAATAACTCAAATTTCTTAGCAAATAATTTCGTTTCTGATAGGAAAATGAGTTGGGGGTAATTTGCTCGTATAAGCTCTACGAGCGTTCGAACTGTCCAAGAGCCCCCCAGCCCTCGGCAGTTCCAGATTAAACAACTCATGGCGATCGGCGGGACTGCTCCGCAGCCTCCGCCGTTGGAATATCAGTGATTATATCGTCCATCCCCCGAATAACTAATTGTTTTTTCGTCCTTACTTCATCACAAAGCTCCATATCCTCAGTATGAATATATTCATCAGTTAACTTTTGAGTTGTGTCATTTTATCTTTTATGCAAAATACATTTAGTCCAATATTGATCACCTTTTATCCATTTATCTTTGCTTTTATAATAAATAAAAACTACTTGAATTAATTTGAATATGAAATAGAATTTATATTAATTGTCCAAAAGTTTTCTTTAAGCCACAAAACTGATTGGTACTTGTCATAATCATATTAGACTATCTATTGAATTACTGAACAAATTCATTAGACCCAAAGAGATAGAGGATGAAAAGTATCGATTAAAATTGTTTGAATTAATATATAAATGATTAAATACGTGCGCGGAGTTTATACAATATAAAAAGGTTAAATTTAAAAAGATCAAATCAAATGTGTCGACTTACAAGATAAAAAATATTTAATCTCGATTTAAAATTACCGGACTAAACATGTAAAGAAGCTACAATCTGAAACAAGATAGTTGTCATGTAATTATTAAGTTTGGATTAGTTTTTTTCAAAAAACACTTACTTTGGCAAAGAAAAATATGCCCAGACGAGCATTAATATGGAAAAAAATTCAAAACATTTCAAGTGAAAACACAAAAAAAATTATGTTTTTGAGTTTATTGCAACAAATATATAGTAGTAATAAATTTTACAGGATATTTACAGTTTTTCAAAATTTTAATTAATTTTTTATTTTAAATTGTTTCAATAGTTTCTAATAGTATTTAGTTGATCGAAACATACCGCGAAAATGAAATCCAAATTTTAATCCATGAAATTAATTATGTAATAGCAAATTAATTTTCACCTAAACATATTAAAAAAGTTCTTCCTCCTATCAAAGAGAAAAAGAAAAAGAGTATTTTCCTCTCGATTATTTTCTTGAGAGTTTCTTAGGCCATCTCCAGCCGATCCGGGCAATAGCCCCCTCATGCCTGCCTGCCTGCCTGCCTGCCTTGCCAAATCAGTCATCTCCAACCGAACCAACAATTCAAAACATTTATTTCAATCTCAAACTTTCCCCACTCTCACTTAACAACAACAACAACAATAATAATAATAAGGCATTCATAAAAATAAAAACGAGTAAACATAATTAAAGAAAAACATCAACAATTATTATTAATGCACTTGGAGTGAAAAGAAAAACAACTATTACACACTAAAACAAAACATAATTTTCAAGGGAAACACCAACAACTAAACATAATTAAAAAAACACAACAAACACTACAAGAAGTTGGATCATGGGCCTATGGAGAGAAATCACGGCTAAAATCAGGATCGCCTAGGTTGCTCCCTCCTTCAACCGAACCTCCAAAATTTAGCTTTTTTTTCTTGCGGATGATGTCCTCCTTCTTCATCCTCCAAAAATCTTTTGATAGAGGAGTCATATTCGATGTATTCATCGAGAATACCTTCATTTCCATCTCCTCCTGTTTGATGGCCATTATTGCAGCATGTCTACGGTCTTGTGCATCCTCGTGGATTTTAGCGGCTCGTTCAGCATATATAAGATTCGCTTCCGAACGCTCTCTATCTTCAGAATGACTTGTCGTAGCCTTTCCCTTTCCCTTCTTTTTTTTAGCCTCCTTTGTTCCAATTGGCCTTGCATTAGGTTGTTCTGACACGGGAGTGCGCTCAGGAGTCACAAAATCATTGTCATCCCCAATTGGAAAATCGAAGGTTGGACGATAATATTGTGCGGAATCCATCCCTTCATTCGCCTGAGATGATTGCGTATGGAGTGGATCCACTCTTGATTGTGAATTTCCTGAAGAGATCACTCTATAGACGGGCCAATCTTTGCAAACATTCCAAACGTGCATCAAATGAAACCCCGAACCAACTTCACGATGGTAGAATTCCATAGCCATATGTTCCTACAATTAAAAATTTATATTATGAGCTCCGAAATTATGAGACGATAATGTTAAAAAGATTATTAAGTAAAAATAGCAACTATTAACATTTACCACGTCAACCAAGTTGGTGCCACTGACATATCGACGGTTAGCCTCGAGCAATGCTTCGTGCCATTTGTTTATAAATCTAGCTATTCCTTTCTTCCATCTACTTGAACAGGCTTCGGCACCTCTCTTCGGGGCGGATATTCCCTCGGACATGAGGAATGCACACATAGCGAGTGAAATTGCTTCCCACATTGTTACTCCTCGTTGGTTAGACCCTTGAATTGGATCATCTCCGACTTGATTGTAAGCCTTGGCTAGGGCTTCATCTTCCTTTTGGGTCCAGTTTGATTTGGGAGGCATTTTTTCGAAGAGAGATGAGTGACTATGCGAGAATTGATTATGAGTGATTTATGCGCTGAGTGTAGAAATGAGTGAATAACGTTGAAGATTCAACTTCACTTAAATAGAGAAATTTTGGTAGGTGAGAAATTTTGGTAGGTGAGATTTTTTGGTAGGTGAAATTTTGAAGTGACATTACACTGATACTATTTGCAAGAATTAAAGTGAAGAATCCCGTGAACAAAAGTTTCACACTAAAAATTACCACAGTAATTGAATAATGCAACCAAAAGAGTACCTACCAACATTGTCATAAACTATTTCCCGTGACTTTGTCCTCTCTTAAAATCTGAAAATAGTACATACAATGTTAAAGTGAAGAGCTAATGGCAATTTACCCCCATGATATTGTGTATTGTTTCATTTACCTCCCCGTGAATTTAAAAAAAAATTCTTTACCCTCTTAAATCTCATAATGTCTACGAATATCTCCATATCTGCAAAAGAAAAGATTTGCAGTGAATTTACCTGCAAAAGAATTGAAGTGACATTACACTGATACTATTTGCAAGAATTAAAGTGAAGAATCCCGTGAACAAAAGTTTCACACTAAAAATTACCACAGTAATTGAATAATGCAACCAAAATAGTACCTACCAACATTGTCATAAACTCTTTCCCGTGACTTTGTCCTCTCTTAAAATCTGAAAATAGTACATACAATGTTAAAGTGAAGAGCTAATGGCAATTTACCCCCATGATATTGTGTATTGTTTCATTTACCTCCCCGTGAATTTAAAAAAAAATTCTTTACCCTCTTAAATCTCATAATGTCTACGAATATCTCCATATCTGCAAAAGAAAAGATTTGTAGTGAATTTACCTGCAAAAGAATTGAAGTGACATTACACTGATACTATTTGTAATAATTAAAGTGAAGAATCTCTGAAGAAAAAAAAAGGTGAAGAATCTCTGAAAAAAAACCTTGTAGCATCACGTGAAAATAGTGTCCTAACAATTCAGTAGCTTATATTGTCATGTAGTGCCTCATCAGTCACCAAAAATTCTATTTAATAGAAGGTGAGCCCTTTGTATTTCATTACTTTCTCCATTCAGTAGCTTATAAATCACTCTCTCTACATCACTCTCTCTACAATCACTAATTTCTCCATACAATGAATTCGGGAGAAGGTTCGAGTAATAACTACACAAATTTTCAACAAGATTCTAGTAACTCCTACCCGTATTTTGAACAAGATTCGAGTAACTCCTACCCGAATTTTGAACAAGATATGAGTAACTACTACCCAAATTTTGAACAACCACCGAGTAACCAGTACTCAAATCCGGGAGAAAGTTCAGGCGGTAACCAAAATTTTGAACAAGGTTCGGGTTCATATTTCCCAACTTATGACGAGGGTTCCACTGAGCACTTCTTAAATAATTTCGATGATTATGCATTGTTTAACCTTAAAGAAGGAGAAAATGTCCATCAACAGTTCCTCAAACAAATTGAAGACTATCGGCAATTCACTCTTCAGCCTGTAGATGTGGCCCCTGTCCATGGTGGCTCTAAACCTGGACGAAAAGAAAAACCGAGGAATCGTGAAGAGAAACACCAAGAACTCTTGCGCAATTACTTTGTTGAAAGGCCTGTATATAACGACGAGGACTTCAGAAGGCGTTTTCGGATGAAAAAACCCTTGTTCCTCCGTTTGGTTGAAGAATGAGAACGTGAAAATAAATATTTTCAACAAAAAAGAGACAGGGCCGGACGTTTAGGGTTCACACCCCTAGTGAAGGTGACCATCGCTTTGCGTATGTTAGCTTACGCAAACCCCGCTGATGCTCTGGACGAACCCTTCCATATAGGAGAGTCAACTGCATGTGAAACCTTGCGCCAATTTTGCAAAACCATTTTGAAAAAATACAAAAAGACATATCTTCGTGAACCGAATGTGGAAGATATTGAAAGGCTTCTTGCTAAAGCAGAATCTCGTGGATTCCCCGGGATGATCGGGTCATTAGATTGCATGCACTGGGAGTGGAAGAATTGTCCAACTGGATGGCAAGGGGCCTTTTCAGGAAGACTAAAAAAACCTACGATTATTCTTGAAGCAGTTGCTGATGCCGATACTTGGATATGGCATGCTTTCTTTGGCGTACCCGGATCTCAAAATGACATCACTGTTCTTGGCCGAAGCCCCTTGTTTGATAGCATGATAAAAGGAACGTCCCCACATGTTAATTACGAGGTAAATAACAAGAATTATTTCATGACGTACTATCTTGCAGATGGCATATATCCAAAGTGGGCGACATTGATACAGGCAATTAGAAACCCGATTGACCCTAAAGAACAATTTTTCACCCAAATGCAAGAATCATATCGAAAAGACGTGGAACGAGCATTTGGGATTCTGCAGGCTCGTTTCGCGATAATTAAGATGCCTGGTAGGGGTTGGAACATAGAGGACTTGAGCGACATAATGCTGACTTGTATAGTCCTTCATAACATGATTGTGGAGGACGAACGTGATGAATACGGCGATGAAGACTCCAGTGATGACGAGACCGATCCTCGTAGATCTCGTAGGGCTCGTGCAAAATATTATGAGCAATCGAAAAAGAAAACTACTACAACTGTAGAATTATCCACAAGATCAGGCGAGATCGACATTGAATCATATATGATGCGTCGTGGCAACGTTCGAAATAAAGAACTCAATAGCCAATTGAAAAAAGATTTAGTCGAACACTTGTGGGCAACACACGGGCCATTTAATTGAGATCAATTTAATTGTTGTACTCTAAATAGTTGAGATCAATTTTATTGTTGTACTCTAATAGTTAAGCTTTTATCCTACATTGATTTTAAAACATTGTATCTTTCAAAATTATGGTTAAGTTTTTTTTTTTTAATAAGTGTTAAAAAGTGTTAAAAAAATTTTATATAAGTGTTAAAAAGTTTTTATATATTAAACCATAATTAATAAGTGTTAAAAAGTTTTTATATATTAAACATGACCAAATTTATATCGACATTTTAATGTATTGAAAACCTATCCGATAGTACCAAATTTGCATTTCATAGGAGTTTTTTTTTTTCAAATAATTAAAGCATTATTTAAATTGCCAAACATTAAATACATTTATGTTCTAGAAATATTTCATGATTTTCCTTTTCCTTTTCCTTTTCCTTCTTCTCCTTCTTCCTCTCGTATTATGTTTGATTATGGAATGAAAATTGCATATAACCCCAATTGATTCCTTCAATAGCAGCTGTCCAAATTTGCAAAAAAAAAAAAAAAAAAAAAGAAAAAGAAAAAGATGCTCAGCGCGTAAATGAGCAGGCAGGCAGGCAGGCAACTCCTGTCTGCCTGCCTGCCCGCAGGCAGGCATCTCCCCCCGGATGCCTGCTTGCCCTCCGGGGGGAGATCCATCTCCAGCCGAACCGGGGGCTGTTGCTTGCCTCCCCGGTTCGGCTGGAGATGGCCTTACTGCGCCAATCTTTTTTCCAGATCAAGAAAACCTGGCCCTAACCCTCAACCTATTTCAATCCAAATTGCCATTCAAGTTTTTTAACCTCACTTTAATTTATTGTTTTGTACTCTTACTGGGAAGAAGAATATAATTAAAAAGGGAAATCTTACACTAAATTTGACAACTGAGCACCCCATTTGTAAAGTTAGCTCTCCTTTTCCATCGCAGTCTTGTACATCAACGACAAAACATTCAACTCATTCTTTTTAGGGGATAATTCTTCGAGGAAACTACTAGAAATCTGCGTTGCAGCATTCTTGTCCTCACGAACTTTACTGAGTTTTTTTCCAATATAGCATTCTACACAAAAGTTTTCCCCAATATGACTCAAACTGAAAAGTATTTCCCTAAATGTACCTCTTGTGATAAATCGCTCGCTCGCAGTTTGCAACTGCGATTCTTTCTGAAAAATCGCAGTTGCCAATTGCGATTTATCGGTTTTAAAAAAAAGAAAATTTACTCATAAATCGCAGTTAGTAACTGCGATTTATGCGTAATTAATTTTTTTTTTTTTTTTTTGGAATTTATTGAAATTTGACTTCTAATTTACAATACTATGTGCAATTGTTTGAAACTAAATATTTTTGACATTGGAATCGAGAAAAGGTTTAACTTAATTGATCATCGGATATCATTACAACATCTCTGAACTAAAGATCGTAGTGCTTTTATTTTAGATAAGAATAATTACACTTTCATGCTATCTTTTTGCAGATGTCTTTGACATCCAAACCAAATTAAGGAATCTTTATATATATGATAAACTATAGATGCATGAGTGGAGTAGGTAAATTAGCATAATTTTTTTTTATTCATCACCAACAACGTTTTGCCTCTCAGACAACCATTTGTAATCAATCAAGTGCCTTTGTAAATTTATGTACTTATCTCACTATTTGATCCGTTCTGATTTCCAACACAATCTTAATATATGTTTAAGGAATCAAATAAGTTATTGTGAAGGCAAGAACATGTAAACTAGTATATTGCAATGAGCTTATGAGAATAGTTTATATGTAACCTGACTCAGTTGACATTAATTATGAAAAAGTATAGTTCTCCTATTTTAACATGGTATTTTGACAATATACTTGTGATGTCTCATAGTATAAAATATATATAAACATTTTCTCGATTCCGATGTCAAAAATATTTAGTTTCAAACAATTGCACATAGTATTGTAAATTAGCAGTCAAAATACAATAAATTTAAAAAAAAAAAAATACTGATAAATCGCAGTTACTCAGTAACTTTTTTTTTTTTTTTTTTTGTAAAAACTGATAAATTGCAGTTGCCAACTGCGAAAAGAATCGTAGTTGCCAACTGCGATTTATCACAAAAGGTACATTTAGGGAAATACTTTTCAGTTTGAGTCATATTGGGAAATACTTTTGTCTAGAAGGCTATATTGGAATCGAGGCTTTGTATTTTCCAAGTTGTAGATTCCAAGAAGTGAAATTTGGAACAATAAGAATCCTGATTTCCATGCCCGAGTTCCAGATATAGGAAAAGACATGGCAAACGCTTTTTCTGTGAATTTTCTATTACCAGGAGATCCTATGGTTGTACCTTCAGAAACAAAATCTCTTGCACTTCCAGGACTTGGAAATGGTTTTATAAAAGATAGAATGGTTTCCTCAGCAGTGAAAGCTAGAGTTGCAAAGTATGTATCACAACTTCTCAATTCATCGACCACGAATTATTGAATCTGATCATATCCTTTTTTCATTGCGTTAAATATAATTATTGGACTTGATAGTTGTACAAAGGAGGAAAGGAACAACTTATATATTTGCATTGCGTTGGGTTTCCTATAGGATCTTTCTTAGGTTTCCTTGATTTTTTTAACTCCATTTTTCTTTTGTTGTTACATTTTCTTACTCTGAAGCCTCTTCACCAATCACCTCTATATTATAGTTACTATTAGGTGTGCTTGTGATTAAACTTTTTGGTATTCTCTTATATCTTTGAATCTCAAGTTAATTTCATATATAAAAGATGTGACTGCATGCATGAATCCAATCTCAAATAAGCTGAATATATATATATACTAATGTTCAATCACAAGTTTTTTCATTGCTATGCGTTGATATTCCATGTTCAACTGGTAAAAAGATGAATATATATATATAGCTAGCTAGCAATTATGTTAAAGGTACTTGGAGATGACAAAAAATTAATCCAATCTTTTGGCCGGGAGTTTGAAATTACTGTGATGTGCATAAGCTCTTAATTAGTGGGCTACTACAGAAAAATATATACTGAATGACCACTTCGCCTAATAGAGACACGTGGGGGTGTTATTTTCTTTCAAATCCCAAACTACATAGACCTAGCTTTTTGTTTTTTGGTTATCAATGTGACTTGAACCATACCTGGGGCCTTCTCTTCTCAATTACTAGTTTGAATGTCTACTAGAAAACATGCATGATTATTGTATACATTTTCAAAATAATCAGTACGTAGTTCTGCCATCTTCATGTTAGTTAGTAACTTCGATCTAGTGGTGAAGAATTTAATCTTCATATATTTTTTTGGAAGTGATAAATCAGCGTCTCAAACTTTGAATGGTTATTCTGTTATTTCCGTCCTCAAAAGTGTAGTTTCTCACTAGCTCTACTATGTATCGTAGTGGTTGAAAATTGTAGATACAGAATCATGTCATCGTAGTTATGTGCTGTGCTCCGATAAAAAGGGCTCAACTTTAGACATAGTGATCCAGCAGCATCCTTCGTGGTCCTATTAATTCCTGTAGAATCTCATGGAACTTCACTGTCATATTACTTGGTGTCAAGGATTTCAAGCCTAATTGGGATAAAAAATACTTCCGATCAAATTTGAATTTATTTTTCATGAAATTCCAATTCTATGAGCTAATTTCCAGATCCAAATGTGTTTATATTATATGACTCGATCTATTTTCAGTCTGGGATTTTGTTAAAATTCGAATAGAATGTCTTCAAATCATTGCAGCTGTCTTATCATTAATTAGTGACCCTTCTGAACATCCATTTTCTTCCTATTCTATAGGTTGGTGCTTATAACTGCAATGCTTGTTGTGTAAATTTTGATGTATATTTTCACGTCCTGTATGAATGATCCTTGATCATTAATTTCTTAAACCGGGTGCATGTATGACTATACTGGAATCTATAATACCTAAAATTAGTTTCTTCACTGTTTTCTGTCATATCATTTCCTGATGTGCAATTTAGTCAATGTTACATTCATATTATTTATAAATTGTCACTTAAATCTTGTTACTAAGTTTAACTGGCAGGAGCTTCTGCTCACTCACATTACTTCACATAAATGTCTGGAGAAGTAGCTTACTATACTTGTACGCAGTTTTTCATACAATGTTGGCTGCAATTTTTTTTAATATTGTGTTGTGCAGGTTTTGATAGATGAGTTAGATGCCATCGCGCCTGCACGTAAAGATGGAGGAGATGGACTATCTCAGAGAATGGTCGCCACTCTCCTAACTTTGATGGATGGGATTAGTAGTACTGATGGGATAGTAATCATTGCTGCAACAAATCAACCTGATAGTATTGATCCTGCTCTTAGACGGTGTGGAAGGCTTGAAAGAGTAATTGAAATAGGTACAAATCTATGTAGAATGACTGTTTTCTTTGTTGTCTGTACGGAATAACAATTCTTGCCCCGGAACTGATGCTAGTTTATCTTCATAGTTTGAGGAACCCAAAAGAAGAAAATAATAACCCAACCTAAGGAAGGTTTAGGCTATTAGGTTTATCAAGCAGCTCTCTCCATGAAAATCTTGTCCATTTTATTTTTATTTTTTTATTTCTATGGTTCTAAGGCCTCGTTAAATGATCTTGTGGTATATGTATATATGTGCTTGTGTTTACTCACACACACACACACTAACTGTTTTGGCTTCACTTTTGCTTGTGCATTGTATTTGTGTAAAAATTATACAAATTACTGGAAATCAGATTTACTTTAGGTTGGTGATAAATCACCCTATTGTAAGATAACCACCATCAAATGAGCTAGTATGGCGTACAATAAGGATGCTCTCTTATGAGATTATTTTTGGAACATTTGCGATCCTTATGGCACACTCGAAAACGAAAAAATTAACTAAATTTGACACTGTCAAAATCAAGGTGCAAAATCGTACTTAAGATTTTAGTTGACAATATTCAAAGGGATTTCATAATAATGGACTGAGTTTTTCCATTACCTATCACCTGGCTTCTCGAGACAAATAAAAAGAATCGTATAGCTATGAAAGTGTCTGGCTCCTTATTCTTTATACTCTTATTCACAGATCATTAGATCTTAGCCTTACTGTATTAATTCTTGCTTTGATTTCCATCATCTTTATAAGTAGCTAGTTACCAAGTGATTAAAATGTTTTGACAAAAACATGTACAATTTTGTGGGTAATTATATAGGTGTTCCATCTCCTGTACAACGCCGTGAAATATTGCATGTGATTCTTAGCGAAATGCGACATTCGCTTTTGGACAAGGATATTCAACAACTTGCAATGGTCACACATGGTTATGTTGGAGCTGATTTAGCTGCTCTCTGCAATGAAGCTGCCTTAGTTCGTCGTCGGCAATATGTTAAACTAACTCTCGATTCAGATTTCAAATTGTCAACTTTTGCATTGGATTCAGTTTCCCAAACATCAAGTCCGTCATGTGATGCTCGCTTGGGCGGTGATATGGATGCCTCTCAAAGTTTAGAATATTCTGTTCAGAGTAATTTGGATTCTGCTTTTTCCTGCACTTTAGAAACACAAAACTCATCAGACATTATGGATGGAATTGGAGTAACTGGGACTGGGGTTCGAAATAATTCTGAAGACTTTGAGAAGGCTAGAGTTAAAATAAGGCCAAGTGCCATGAGAGAGGTACGTGTACACTTTTTTTGGTTGTGCAATATCTTTATGTGATACCCATAGTTGATGTGTATAATAGGAAAGCTTATTTCTTCTTATATTCAATTGCAATCCTATACTTATGCTTATACTGTAATTGTTGTTAGCTTCAGCACTTGCCTCGTTTGTCAGGAGTGTCACCATCAAATCTCCATTTTTGTTCAATAGTAACTCGTAGAGGTCACCAAATCCTCGACCCTTGTCGCATAATCGTTTCTCGTAATCAGTTAACTTAACATAGTCATGCTTCCTTCAGAATTTTATATTACTATACGTGGAACATGCTTCCTACTCTTCGTTTTTATAAGCTGTTGATTACTTGATTATGTTTGTACAATGTGAGTGGCCTTTAAAGTTAAAGGATGCTTTCACCCGCATTGGGACACGACCCCCTCGCGGAATATTGTTGTTTGGTCCTCCAGGATGCATGCAGTAAAACTCTTTTGGCCCGTGCAATAGCTTCTGAAGCAGGATTGAATTTTCTTGCAGTAAAGGGCCCTGAACTTTTTAGCAAATGGGTTGGTGAATCTGAAAAGGCCGTACGGTCTTTGTTCAAAAAACAAGGGCAAATGAGCCTTCAATTATATTTTTTGGTGAAATCGACGGTCTTGCTGTAATTCGAGGAAAAGAAAGTGATGGAGTTTCAGTTGGTGATCGAGTTATGAGTCAGCTACTTGTTGAATTGGATGGTAACTAATTTCACTGTTCATATTTCTGAATGTTGTGATAATTGAGTACCTTTTGATAATGATCAGTTATCACCATTTATCCCAGTTTCAGTATATGTGATTACTTTTCTTTGAAAAATATGCCATAATAGATCAATATTTTCTTGATAGGTTTGAAACAAAGAGGCGATGTCACTGTTATTGCTGCGACTAATCGTCCAGATAAAATTGATAAAGTTCTTCTGAGACCAGGTAACTTCTCAGTTTGATCCTGGTTGACCCATTTTAAAATTTTGTTCAGGTTATGTATTGTGCTAATTAAACATGAAAGAACATGCATTATTAAGATATAAAACTTGACATTGGAGTGAAGAAAAAGTGCAGAGAGAATTTAATTGATGAAGAAGAAGAAAGTGTTTTACATAAAAACTGGAATAATGAAAAAAATGCAAATAACACCCTATTTATAACTAACTATTTACTTAACTAACTAAAAACGGGAACACGCTTTTATAAACAGAATGAACAAATCAAACACCAACGGCTACTATTCATTCCTAATTCCCAATTACGTATTGGCCCTAATTTCTAAATCCAATTGATTCAATGTAGAATTGAATTCATCCTCAATTTTATCTGATACTCCCCCGCAAGATGCAGTGTGAATATCTTTCACACCAATCTTGGAGAGAATTTGTTGGAAAGGAACCCGCGGTAACGGTTTTGTGAAGACGTCTGCCAGTTGAGCTGCTGAGCTAATGGAGAGCAATTTAATGTGTTTCCTGGCAATGTGATGACGTACAAAGTGGCAGTCTATTTCGATGTGCTTAGTGCGTTCGTGGAACACTGGATTGAGAGCCAAGTACATGGCAGATTGATTGTCGCAGTAGATAGAAGGAGGAGCTTGTTGCTGAATTCTCAGGTCCTTTAAAAGCTGGGTAAGCCACAGTATTTCACTTGTAACTCCTGCAATAGATCTATATTCAGCCTCAGCTGATGAGCGTGAAACTGTTGATTGTCTTTTTGACTTCCATGAAATTAGGGAGTTTCCTAAAAATGCACAGAAGCCTGTAGTTGATCTCCTAGTGTCAATG
Source organism: Penstemon davidsonii (assembly GCA_034814905.1). NCBI lineage: Eukaryota > Viridiplantae > Streptophyta > Magnoliopsida > Lamiales > Plantaginaceae > Penstemon > Penstemon davidsonii. The sequence goes on along the minus strand of JAYDYQ010002533.1, from coordinate 27,455,558 downwards.
CAACTTCCCCAATCTGAGTCACAAAATGCAGTTAGTTTTAAATCACAGTTAATTGAATAGAATAAGCCTTGACCAGGAGATCCTTTGAGATATTTGAGTAAATGGTGTACTGCAGCCATATGATTAGATGTAGGTTTAGCCAAAAACTGACTTAATTTATGAACTGTGAAACATATGTCTGGCCTAGTAATGGTTAGATATATTAATCTACCAACTAATCTACGGTAAGAAGAAGGATCATCAAGAGGAGTGTTATCATTATTGGACAATTTGGTATTTGGATCCATAGGTAAAGAAACTGGTTTAGTGGCTAAGTACCCAGTATCCTGTAGTAATTGAAGAGTATAATTCCTTTGAGAAAGTACTAAACCCTGTCTTGAATAGGCCAACTCTATACCTAAAAAATATTTAAGGATTCCTAAATCTCTCAATTTAAAATGAAGACTGAGAATTCTTTTAGTGTCTGAAATTAACTGTAAATCAGGACCAGCCAAGATAATATCATCAACATAAACTAATAATGCAATAAAGGATTGGAGATTACCTTTAGTGTAGAGTGAATAATCAGAGAGTGACTGTGTGAATCCCATTGAACTAAGTACTTGTGTAAGTTTAAAATTCCATTGTCTACTGGCTTGTTTCAAGCCATATATAGACTTTTGGAGCTTACATACCTGATGAGTAGAAGAACTTGTAGAAATAGGTGGTTTGTATCCCTGAGGTAGTTCCATGTAAACATCCTCAGATAACTCACCATTGAGAAAAGCATTGTTTATATCCAATTGGTGTAAGTGCCACTGTTTAGACATAGAAATAGCAAGTAAAACTCTAACTGTGACAAGTTTTGCCACAGGGGAGAATGTGTCTATATAGTCAATTCCTTCTTGCTGTGTGAACCCCTTTGCCACTAATCTGGCCTTATATCTTTCTATAGACCCATCAGGGTTCCTTTTTGCTTTAAAAATCCATTTACACCCTATGGGTTTCTTGTTGGGAGGTAGATCAATTACCTGCCAAGTAGAGTTTTGTTCCATAGCCTTTAATTCTTCTGAAATTGCCTGTGACCACTCAGGATATTTGATGGCTTGTTTATAAGTGTGTGGTTCAGGAATGCTAGAAATATTAGATATGAATGCCTTGTAAGGAGTGGATAGATTAGAATAGTCCAGGACTTGAGAAATGGGATATGGAACAGTAGAGTTAGTGATGAGATTACAATGGTAATCATGTAGGTATGTAGGTGGTTTTGTAGGTCTGGAAGACCTCCTAGTAGGGGCAGGATCTGAAGTAGATGGAGAAATATCAGGTTGTACTGGAGGATTAGTGTGAGTAATAGAGATGTCAGGAGAGGGAGGATGATTTGGATATGGAAATTGTATAGGGTCAATGGTATGAACAATAGGAAATAGTGTATTATATTGAGCACTAGAGGTACATGTTTCTTTAGTTTTGAAAGGAAAAACATTTTCATAAAATACCACATCTCTGGAAAGATAAAATTCATCTGTAGTTTCATCATAAAGCTTATATCCTTTGACCCCAGGTGCATAACCAACAAAAACACTCTTCCTAGCTCTTGGTTCAAATTTAGTTCTGTGCTCATGTAGGGTGGAAGCATAGGCTAGGCATCCAAAAGATCTTAGGAAGTTATAGTTTATTGGCTTGTTATAAAGGAGAGTATATGGACTGATATTATTTAAAATTGGAGATGGGGTTCTATTCATTAAGTAAACAGATGTAAGTACACACTCAGACCAGAAGTGAATAGGCAAATTAGATTGAAACATAAGAGCTCTTGAAATGTTTAAAATGTGTTGATGCTTCCTTTCAACCACAGAGTTCTGTTGTGGTGTTTGGACACAGGAGAACTGATGTAGAATACCAAGATCAGAAAATAGTTTAGAAAATAAAAGTTCTTTTGCATTATCTGATCTAAACTGTTTGATAGTTGTATGAAATTGAGTTTGAATCATTTTTATAAATTTAGGAACAATAGTTGTAGCTTCAGATTTTTGACTCATAAGATATACCCAAGTAAACCTACTGTAATCATCCACTAATGTTAAAAAATATCTAAAACCAGAATGAGACTTGACATGAAATGGACCCCAAGTATCACAATGTATTAAATCAAAAGCTGAAGAAGAAAAATTATTATTAGAGGGAAATGTAATTCTTCTTTGCTTAGCTAAATGACAAGTATCACAAATATTATGATCTGAAGGAGATACATCAGAAATATTCAAAATGTCTTTAAGAGTGGCTAATTTCTGAAATGAGGGATGTCCCAATCGACAGTGCCAAGTATGCATTGAGATTGAATTACAAAAATGTGAATTTGTAGAAAGGAGAGATGTGTCTGAAGGTATTATGTATAGTCCATGATAGAGGCTACCCTGTCCAATCATCCTCTGTGATGTGATTTCCTGTATGAAAAAATTAGTATGTAGAAAAGAAACACAATAATCTGTGTTATGTAATAGTGAGCTTACAGAAAGTAAATTAAAGTTGAAAGAGGGAACATAAAAGACATTAGATAGAGTAATGTGTTTGTTAAAAACAACCTGACCAATAAAATGAACATGTATACACCTATTGTCAGGAAGTGAGATAGTAGTATTATGAACTAAAGAGATTGTAGAAAACATTTTTAAATCTGTGCATATATGATTAGAAGCTCCAGAGTCAATAATCCAATGAGATTTGATAATATCAATAGAATGAGGTGTAATAGAAGAAAGGAAACCTGATGTAGTTGTGACATTGAAAGTACTTGTATTGCTGTTGTCATTCTGATGCTTTGGTTGGGTATTAATGTTTAACTGATTGGACAGCAAACTTGCCAAGTGATTATATTGATCACTGTTGAGAGTCTTGACAAAATCTTGAAGGATGGGCTGTTGAGTCAAGTTGGGACTAGCAGAAAATTGATGTGCTGAATGTGTGGGTGTAGGATTTCTGGGAAAAGTGTTTCTGAATCCAGGAGGGAATCCATGGATTTTGAAACAGGTATCAATAGTATGACCTTGCATATTGCAGTGGGTGCAAAAAGGTCTGTCTTTCTTTTTTAAGGCAGGGTTGAAAGGTGGTCTGTATGGTTGGTTCAATTGTTGTTGATTGTTGTAGTTGGTGGTAGAAGGGTTGGTGTTAAAGGAAGAGGTGGGTCTGGGATTGTTGAATGTTGCCATGGGTTTGGGGGGGTTAGGTGCTTGGAATCTGTTTTGTTGAAAGTGATTAGGATTTTTGACTGAAAAAGCCATAGAGTTGAGTGGATTGGAATCTCTGAAGTTGGCTTTAACAGCCAGTTTTTGTTCTTCTTGAGTGACTAAAGAGAGGGCTTTATTAGGTGTAGGTAGGGGATCCATGGTTAGGATTTGACTGCTGATATTTGAGTATGAGTCTTGTAAACCCATGAGAAAGGTCATTAATCTCTCATTTTGAAAATATGTTTCAAGCTTTCCACATTCACAATCAGGCCTACAGTTGGATATTTCATCCCAAAGTTTCTTGAGTTTTGTGTAATAGGTACTTACAGAATCTTGGCCTTGTGTTAGATAAATGACCTCTCTTCTAAGAGAAAAAAGTCTGGGTCCAGCCCCTTGTAGAAAACGTTCTTGAAGTTCTTTCCAAAGATCAGATGCTATGGAATGGTACATGATACTATCTGTGATTTGTTGAGAAATGGCATTGAAAATCCATGCCACAACAACTGTATTATTGCGTTCCCATGTGTTAATTAATATAGGATCAGTTGATGGTTTGGGTAAAGAACCATCTATGAACCCTAATTTGTTTTTGACTTTTAAACCCATTATCATAGCACGACTCCATGACTGATAATTTGTTTCAATTAATGGTGTAGAAACCAATTTTAATCCAGGCCCGTCTGCTGGATGAAGAAAATAGGGACTGGTGGGATCTTCAATCTGATTTCTTGAAGAAGAAGCGGAATTTGATGTAGTTGATGTTTCTGGATGTGTAGAAGAAGACATGGTGCGAAAGAAAACAAGGATATGAAGATCAGAAACAGTTTCTTGATGGATGGAGTGGAAGAAGATGAACCAGAATTTGGATAGATTTCAATTTGTAGACTGAATATGAGAAAACAGAAAAGAAGGAATGTAAAGAACAGAGAAGAATTGATGCAGCGGAATTGTAGTTATGTTTTAAACTGCTGATACCATATTAAGATATAAAACTTGACATTGGAGTGAAGAAAAAGTGCAGAGAGAATTTAATTGATGAAGAAGAAGAAAGTGTTTTTACATAAAAACTGGAATGATGAAAAAATGCAAATAACACCCTATTTATAACTAACTATTTACTTAACTAACTAAAAACGGGAACACGCTTTTATAAACAGAATGAACAAATCAAACACCAACGGCTACTATTCATTCCTAATTCCCAATTACGTATTGGCCCTAATTTTCTAAATCCAATTGATTCAATGTAGAATTGAATTCATCCTCAATTTTATCTGATATGCATCATTTTATCATCAAATATGATTTTAATTGTACGAAAAAAATTAGTTAATGCAAAAAAAAACTAAAAAAAATTGTAATTTTAACTCTAAACGAAGAATTTTTTAATATCATTTTAGGGGGAATTACTCAAACTATCCCTGATGTTTAGTGTAATTACAACTATACTCTAACCGAAATTTGTTTATTTGTGTTTGATTATCTTTAATCGTGACCCATTTTGCCCCATATTTCAACTATACTCTTATCAAAATTTGTGGTTTCGTGTTTGATTATCTATGAGTAGTCTTAGTTTTTCTTTTTAATTCTATTTTGGTGAGCTTTAGTGCCTCCCTAATAGCCATCGAAATTCGCTAGGGCGCTTTTATCGACACATTTATGTGAAACCCCCAAATCAAAAGGACCGTGAAGATATTTTTCGTATCCATTTGAAGCGGATGCCATGTGCTTCTGATGTATCCATCAGCTCTCTCTCTATTATGACCGAAGGCTATACGGGTGCTCATATATCACGTATCTGTGATGAAGCAGCCTTGGCAGCGATTGATGTTAGTAAATGATTGTCTAAATACGAACATTATTTAGTATCATAATCTTTGTTCTTCAATATAGTCCTTAGTATGTTATTTTGTCATTTCCTATCAGGAAGACAAATCTGCCGAAGAAATCACTATGGAGCATTTGAAGTTCAGTGTTCAGCGAGTAAAGTCATCTAATGTTCAGCAAGTACAGCATGTTGGGATGTACGATAATCTTTTGACCAAGTATCAGAGTCGTTCATTCGACTGCGGAAGAAGATGATTGAGATGTGAACCTTGCTCAAGTGAGGAAAGTTGAATACCCTTTTGGTCTCATTTTCAATTATGTGGCGTTTTACTGAAGGTGATGTACATTTATATTTTTCTATGGAGTAGTTATGAAATTAGCTAGGGCTGTCGATGGGTCGGATCGAATCTGACCTAGATCCGATTTCATATATCACTAGTTAAATTTGATCGGATCAGATTAGATCTTGTCCGTATAAAAACTTTTTATACTCCAAATTCCTTTAAAGAAAATGACCTTATAATAAATTCCCTGAAAAAATTCAAATAATCACATGTTCAAAACCATTAAACTTAATTTATAAAAATGGTAGAAGAAATTATGAAATAAGGACATATAAAAAATTCCATGAGGAATGTCCGATGCATCTTCTAATTAATTAAATTGTGTATGTGGAGAAGTATCATCAGAATGTGTTTCTTGAATTCTAGCTTTTGATATTAAGTGGGAACTTCTCCGAACAAGAATTCAAATCTGGTTTCACTATTTTGTAGTGACTAGTCTCTTTCACTATAGAAATCACATGTTGGGTAGCATTTTATCATAGCTTATTATTTTAAGAGTACTAAAATAAAAAAACAAAAGCTACATTAATCACCCAAAAAACAGCTTATCACAAATATAGACAAATTGATAAATAAAAACATAAAAATGTGAGAAGCAACTTTCATAAGTTGTTACAATTTGCAAACACCACCTAAAGAGTGTGGTGCTCTAAAGCAATAGTCAAAGTTCTAGGTTAGTAATTAGGATCTAAGGGAATGTGTGCAATTGCTTAAAGAAAACATTTTTCAAACTTTTAGGGGTACAAAAATGTTTAGATATTGTTCTACCAGGGTGTTCACGGGGATTGACGAACCATTTTCAATTCAATTCAAATCAATCGTAAATTGCAGATTGAAGGTTTAACGGCATGGTTTTGGCTTCTTCATTACCGAACCATTATAAATTTCGATTTTTGGTATTATCGATAGATTTACCTTACCTTACCGAACTGAACCCAACCGGACCGGACCGGACCGGTATACCCTTTTTTTTTTTTTAATCCCAATTCGTAAAAGGGTAAAGACAGCGTTCCAGATTTCCAACCCAAGCTATACTTCACTCTTCTCACTTCTTCTACGGACTGCCGTAGAGCAAAACCCAAATCTTCTCCTTCTTCAATTCAAAATCCCACCTCGCCGCCGCACCACCTACCCCCATCGCGCCTCCACCATCTCTCTCTCGGCCCAGGTTTGTAATTTACAGAGGTACAGTCCAAATTCTAAATGCCCAATGTTATTCTTTTTCTGATTTTCTCTTAATAAATTGGGTTCTAATTGTATTTAAAACCCAAAACTTGAATGATGCTAAAGTAATTTTTGGAGAGGGGACTGAGGCTAGGGGGTCTCTGATGTATTCTTTATTATTTCTATTCAACTTCATTGGATGGTTAGTGGTTAGAGTGGTAGGAAGCGACAAATTATTTTTTATTCAATAATTTTTCGGTTATTTTGTACAGAATCAAATCGAACCGTACTGAATCTGTACTGAACCAAACCGAAATTTTCTGTTTGGCAAACGGTACGAGATTTCAAAATACCGAACCAGCCGGTATAATGAAATTTGGTACGGTTCAGTTCGGTTTTACCATTTGCACAACCCTGCCTAAGATAGTAGTGTGAGCAGAAATATTATACTTTCACATTCAATCTATTTACTGATTCTGACAAGTAAAAAATTATATTTGTTAACTTACATTTGCTATATAACTATATTCACGATACTTGAATTTTCAACATATATATTTGTTAAGAGAAAGTTTAAGAATGAAATGTCATATAAATTTATTACAATTGAAACTAAAAAGTATCAGCTAATTTGTAAAAGGGGGGCCCCGATTTTAAATATCGCCTAGGGCCCTGTAATATATCAGGCCGGCCCTGCATTAAATTAGTAATAATTGTTTTATTTTGATTTTTTTAATTATTAATTACGATTACAGGATTATGAGCCTGGAAGAGAGGTTTGCTATAATAAGGAGCATTGGAGAAGAGTGCATACAAGAGGATGAGTTGATGAGGCTGTTACAAAACAAACCCCAACCCATTTGCTATGATGGATTTGAACCTTCTGGAAGAATGCACATTGCTCAGGTCTTTTACTGCATTTTAATGTTTATTTAACTTCTATTTAACTGATCGAGTTCATTTCTCCATAGTTATTCATTTCTTAGGAAGTTACATGGATAAAAATTTCCTTACTTTTCCAACGACACCACCGCGAAAAGTTTATGTTTTTGGGTCAATCGAAATTAAACTACATAGTTGTTTCTATCAAATATTTCTGTATGCTTTACCATTTTTTACGTGAAATTTCCGAAAAATTATCAAAATGTTTCCAATATTTAGCTAATCTTAACATATTAAGAAAATGAATTTTGAATCTATGGTTGGATCAGTTCTTGAAATGAAGTGGAAATTGTGAGATGTAGATGTGGACTGAATCTTGTTACTAGTACAAATCTCTATTATTTTGGGGGCTGAATATTTTAGGCTACTGATTGTAAGTTATCCTACTATATTTTTAGTGTTACATTAATGGTAGTGGGATGATGCAGGTTACTAGATTAAATGTTGAAATCTTTTGAGTCAACTAGTTATTGGGTGGTCCAGGCCCCAGGGATGAGATTTTTAAGTACCTAAAACCTCATCTACTATGCATGGTGATTAGAACATGTTTTACTCTATCCCTTGATCTTGTTATGTACTGCTATTTTTCTTGTTGTGGATTTGGCTTGTGTCTGATTCAAGTGATGTGGTTTTGCTTTTTATTTGTTCCATTTCATTCATTTAGAATTGGTGAAGCTTTTATATGATTTTTTGTCTAATGGTGATTTGACAAAGAGTTCTGTTTCAGTGTTACTTGAATGCAAGATCTACAAAATCAGTTTTCTAAAGCATTTAGTTTTATGATGAGGTAAACACTTTAAGCATGCCAGCTTCATATAAGAGTGAATACCCAGGACTAAAGGAAAATATTATATGTTGTGTTGAACTTTTTAGCTGATTAGTTGTTTTCATCGTTGACCTGGCATGTTAAATGAATCTGAGCAGGGGGTTATGAAGGCAATTAGTGTCAACAAACTGACTTCAGCTGGATGCAAAGTGAAAATATGGATTGCTGATTGGTTTGCGCAGCTAAACAACAAAATGGGTGGTGACTTGAAGAAAATCCAAGTCATAGGACAGTACTTGATCGAGATTTGGAAAGCTGTAGGAATGAATGTTGAAGGAGGGCAAGTAGAATTTCTGTGGTCTTCTGAAGAGATCAATTCCAGGGCTCATGAATACTGGCCTCTTGTGATGGATATAGCTAGGAGGAATAAGCTTCCTAGGATAGTGAGGTACATACATATTTCCATCTTTTCTCTCTTTTTTTTTTTTTTTTTAAACTGATTATTATTTTGAATGGTCATTGTTCTTAATTTTTTGGGCAAATGTAGGTGTTGTCAAATTATGGGCCGGACTGAGCAAGATGAACTGTCGGCAGCCCAGATATTCTACCCCTGCATGCAATGTGCTGATGTATTTTTCCTTAAGGTAACTTTCTTTAATTAACGAACCTTATGGATATGCTTTTGCTGCTTGTGTAAATTGAGGAATACTTATAAATTTCTCAAATAAAACTTGAAAGTTTCAGTGTATGTGCTATACGCTGTTTGTTTTAAGTTAATTTAGCTAATATATTTCTTAAGTTGACTATTTACTAAGAATGGATTCAGCCTATACTCGTAAAAAAGGACTCCATACGTAATAAGACCTTTAATAAGACTCTCCAAAGTCAACATGGTCTACAGAAAATAGCCTACAATCAAAACCTTCCCTTATATAACCTTTAATGAGACTAACAAGAAAATTATATTCATAATCTAGAGGATAATTTGGGCCAAGCTTATATCTGAAGGAATTTGACCATGTCTAGGAACTAATCCAACCCTTACTTCCAATGTGAATTGTCTTTAAGTACTGATGATATCTTTTACTTTCTGTATATTGTATAGTTCTGATCATAATGACTCTCACTTAATCTAAAGTTACATATGTGCTATTTAAACAGGCTGACATATGCCAGTTGGGTATGGACCAACGCAAAGTGAATGTGCTTGCAAGGGAGTATTGCGATGACATCAAGAGAAAAAATAAGCCTATCATATTGTCCCACCGTAAGCTTATCTGCTATTATTAAACTAAGAAGATGATACCTAAATTGACATATTCTTTAAATGACTTTACCAATCGTGTTTTGTTATTTTCACATGCAGATATGCTCCCTGGTTTGCAGGAAGGACAAGAGAAGATGTCAAAGAGTGATCCGTCATCCGCCATCTACATGGAGGATGAAGAGGTATTGTCACAATCCAACGAGGACAATGACCTGTAACTTTTGTAATGTTTTGTTGAAAGTTTTGATTTGTGATTTGCCATTGCCTTTCTTCATAATGTAATCAATATGAAATTTGCAGGCTGATGTGAATGTGAAGATAAAGAAAGCATTCTGTCCTCCAAAGGTGGTTGAAAAGAATCCATGTATGGAGTACCTCAAGTACATTGTTTTCCCATGGTTCAACGAGTTCACAGTTGAGCGGAAACCAGAGAATGGAGGTGAAAAGTAAGTCTTTTTGGCTTATAAATTTTCCATATTTCTCCCTCATCATTAGGGGGACCCAAATTTGTAACTCGTGATCCTTTTTCGATTTGAATCTATGTATCCGGATTATGTTGTGTGAAAATATGTCCTTTTGTTCCTTCAGGACCTTCAAGAGTTTTAAAGACTTAGCTGATGATTATGAAAGTGGGGAACTGCATCCTGGTGATCTCAAACCTGCTCTATCAAAGGCAATTAACAAGATTCTACAGGTTCATGTCTAATCTTCCATGATCTACATGTTATTACTTCAACCCTTTTTTTTTTAGTGTAAATTAGTTGTCTTTCCAAACAATACCAAGCAATTGGCGGTGAGCCTATGATGAGAGCGAGCACTTACATTACGTAAAATAAAAGAGAAAAATAGATTTCACCTTCTAAGATCGTCAGAGATTTTTCCCATTTACTTTGTCAAATTTCTTGGGCCTCACGCGAAAGAGAGAACTTAGTTCTCTTTGTGTATTATTACATAAGAGTTCTTTTTCTTCTTCCAAATGTTACCATAAAGGCTGCCATGTTTGATTTTTGAAATTTCAGTTAGTGAAATGATAATAAATTAGAATTGGTTTTTTGGCAGTCTTACTAAATTCAGGAACGAAATGCACTCTTTTGTTATCGGGTCTATTAACGTAGTCTTTCTTTCTAATATGCAGCCCGTACGCGACCATTTTAAAAACGATGCCAAGGCTAGGGATCTGGTGAAAAAAGTCAGGGTATGTATTTTTTTATTCCTACTTAAATAAATAGAGACATTAATACAAACTTGTTCTTGTACTTGTACTTGCTTACATGATATCTATAGACAGCGACAATTATTGCATATTTCGGCTTTTATTACATCTTAAATCAAATTAGAACAAACCTTGTAGAGTTACTCATGCTCTCTTTTTTCCTTTGAATGCAGAGTTACAAGGTAAGTAGATGATCTGGAATTGCAGGAAACATGCAAAGAGGTTACTCTGTCACATTTAAATCATTTTCATAGCTTGTTTTATTTCATATTTTATTCGTATGAACAAACATAAGCTGAGAAAGATTTTTGTTAATTTGGATTCCAAGACAACATTAAATTATCTCGACATTTCAACAGCTATTAATATAAAAGTTTAAACTACTTAATATAAATAATCTAATAATATTTTTTTTCAATTAGTTAAATTGAAGTGATTATTCAACTTAGAGTAATCAACAATTATAACATATATTTTATTTTATTAATGTGTTAACATTTTTTTTACTTTTAATTTATTTTAAGGATTATTCAAGGAATTGACCTAGCTAAACTGGCAGAACGCGATCACTTTTGAGTTTGGTCCAATTAGCAAATTGGACTAGACTATTAAAATTCACTACTTATTATTTTACTAATAGTTTTATCATCTCAATATTTTAATTAAAATCAATTCAAGTCGTGTTTGATCATTAAAAACACCAAAATCTATTTTGAAACATTGAAACAAGGACACACAGAGCCAAAATTGATCGAAAAATGCCCTAGGGTACCAATGAAGTAGAGTTAGATCGGAATAAGGTATGATTAGTTAGGATTCTTACGTTATAGAGATTCGATCAATATGGTTCGATCAATGAGATCCATAATATAAAATACCTCGAACAAATATGTATATAAATTGATTTGATTTGTTAATGATGTAAATTTGAAAATAGATATTTTATTATACATATATACGTTATATATGGTGTATTTTCTATAAGCTAACGTTTTACTATCACTTGAACAATAAATGAGTTATATTTCGTCAATAATTTCATCTTTATGCGTACCTAATAACATAAATTAATCTTGATACATCGACATCAATTCCACTATTTGTCCGACGTGATTTGTTCAATCATTCGAAATAAGAGGTTAAATTTGTTGAATATTGATCTTTCTATGTTAACTTTGAACACGTGAATTAAGTAGAATAAAAGTCCAAAATTAAGATGCTTATTATTATAGAAAAATATATTGTGAGAACTGAGAAAGATTTACATAAAATTCAGTTGAATATAACTACAACTGAATTTCTACAACTAAATTCCAGTTGATACATTCAAATCCCTAAAAAAAACATTTCTCATACAATTACTAAATGGTGCCCAAATTGCTAGTAGTGGGCCGTTCTATTTTCATTTACAGGATTAATTCACTGGCCCGAACTCATATGTGTAATGCTCCGACCAAAATTACTTAACTAATATTTACATATAAACCTAGTAAATTTACATAAGTTGTTATTTTTTTTTTACAAAATATAAGTTAAGTAATCTTAGTCGGGACGTCACAATATGGGCTTGGATTGTAACTTTAGGCAAGTGACATTTGATTTTGTGTATACTATTATATAACAAGACATGAAAGTATACACAATAAATAAAAACGAAAATTATGATTTATTGCAACATACATCGATTACATGTACAATACAAGGAACCCTAGTAGACATAGGGGGACGGATATTTTACATGACTAAAAGTTAACACAAACATTATCCATTGCCATTTTATTATTTTCCTAACCCATGCACATTATTCATGTAGCAAAATATGGCATGGTTATGGATGTCATATCTATGAAATTAAGGTTCATTTTGCATATAGGCTATTGCTTCATGAGCACTGTAGCAACACCTGCACCCTCCACCATAACCGCCGCGGCCGCCACAACAATTGCCCCAACGGCAATTTCCACCCCATCCCCCTCCACCCCCACCCCATCCTCTTCCACCTCCACCTCCGCCCCATCCTCTTCCACCTCCTCCACCACCCCAGCCACCACCACCACCGCCCCAACCACCCCATCCGCCACCTCCACCTCCGGGACCACCCCATCCATAGCCTCCACCAGAGTATTTCTCATCGTTTATTTGATTTACCTCCTCAGCTACATTCACTGCATACACCAACAAAATCAATTATTTCGAAAGTAATCTACTAGCATGCAAATTTGCAATCTCTCAATAGTAGTATTTTTATTTTTTCACATCCATATAAAACCAACTAGCGTAAAAAAAATAATAATAATAAAACACTATGCCTAAATTTGATACCCAAAATAAAAAATAATAATAATAATAATAAAAGGAAAATATAGACTCACTCTTTTTGTCATCATCTGTTGCAACAGTGGAGATTAGAAGAACTGCAAAAAGGACACCAAGGAAAATAAAAGCTTTGGTCTTCATCTTCTCAAAGAGCACTATATGTCACTTAATTTCACAAAAGGAAATGGATGGGAATCATAGTACGTACCTAAACTCTATTTATAGCTAGAGTTGGAGGCCTATGTGGATGAGTTCAGTATGTACCTAAACTGAATTAGAACACTTTTAAATGAAGTTTGACAAAATTCATGAAACTCGTCACAAACTTATTCAGAAGCTAGCTACTCTCAAACTTTTGAAATGTACAAATATTTGATTCGACATTTATCACCAATTTTTTTCCCTCAAACTCCAACTTCCAAACTCAATCCAAGTGGGGTTTCAATTTATTCAAAACTACAAAACCCAACATCCAAAACCTACAGATTTCACTGAAACCACTCAAACTATTTTTTGAAATCGAGACCCGCGAAACTGAATGAAAACTCTTCAAATAGGGCCGAAAAGCCCACGGGATAAAGTCAAATAATATATTGTCTATTCTTGGATTAGTTTTTTTTTCTTGTGTTAGATATCAAGGTTAAACTTGATTTTATTTGTATTTTTAAATGGACCGACATTAATATTATTCAATCTTGATTTGTTATAGTAGGAACTCGGGGACAACTATTTACTCAAAATCACTCGGTGTTATCAATTTGCTCTAATACATCTTGTAGAACCTCAAATGTAACCAGTTATTCTAAAATTAGTTGGTGTTAGAAAAAACACATATATCTTAGTCTTATAGTATATTTACACACACTAGCACCTACGAGTGATACTTGATCCACATGTACCTTCACCGCAAAAAAATTGGTCTGAATATCCTGACTAGCAATTATAGTAAATTGGGGGGGGGGGTGGGGGGGGGGGGGGGTGGGGGGGGGGGGGGGTGGGGGGGGGGGGGGGTGGGGGGGGGGGGGGGTGGGGGGGGGGGGGGGTGGGGGGGGGGGGGGGTGGGGGGGGGGGGGGGTGGGGGGGGGGGGGGGTGGGGGGGGGGGGGGGTGGGGGGGGGGGGGGGTGGGGGGGGGGGGGGGTGGGGGGGGGGGGGGGTGGGGGGGGGGGGGGGTGGGGGGGGGGGGGGGTGGGGGGGGGGGGGGGTGGGGGGGGGGGGGGGTGGGGGGGGGGGGGGGTGGGGGGGGGGGGGGGTGGGGGGGGGGGGGGGTGGGGGGGGGGGGGGGTGGGGGGGGGGGGGGGTGGGGGGGGGGGGGGGTGGGGGGGGGGGGGGGTGGGGGGGGGGGGGGGTGGGGGGGGGGGGGGGTGGGGGGGGGGGGGGGTGGGGGGGGGGGGGGGTGGGGGGGGGGGGGGGTGGGGGGGGGGGGGGGTGGGGGGGGGGGGGGGTGGGGGGGATTTATGACATTATTAAAGTTGAGAGCCAGTAAAATCTTGAGATTCAAATTTCGTTTTTGCAGCATTGTTGGGGTAAATTCTTACTCAAATCCGGTTCGATCGAAATCATACAATGACAAGTGCAATACACAAAGCTGAGTGCAATACATTTATCATTTAGTTGGGTGGCTTTGGCCAATTCAGATCTGGATAAGAATTTTCTATTTAAATTTGGTTTAAGAAAAATTTCTAGACTTTGAGGCTAGAAATAACACCATATCATTCATTTGGTCCACAATAATAATGATGTAATATTATTCATAGTCACAACTCACAAGGCTAAAAATTTCTCCTAGATCATAATTATACAAGAATTTTTCGTTTTGATCAATTAAATATCAAATGAACAAAATAACTTGAGAAATTTTTTTTTTAAAATTTAAATTAAATAAACATAATGCAAGTTTGGAGTAGACACTATTGTATATTTCGTTGAAATTTACTCAAAAACTAAAGAAAAATTATGTTCTCGATAAAACTTAGCCAAATTTTGATCCGTAAGTAAAATTCCATGTATTAGTTATTTGTATACTTGCCGTCCAAATACAGATGTATCATATGTAGCCCACGGTAAAAAGTTAAAATCCCTCTCAGCTTTCCTTTTACTGTGGGTTGAGTTTAGCGAAAGGAAAAAGTTATGTTGGGGTAAATTAGGGTCCTAATTTTTTTTAGTGAAAACAATAATTTAGTAAATACCTTTCCGAAATAAGTTCAAGCCCAAAATACTATATGAACCGAGCTTGACACAAATTTATGTGTTTCTTAACGAAACATATTTTTTGAAGAATTTAGTTTAACTTACCCGATATAAGCTCAAAGCCCAAAATACTATACGAGCCGAGCTTGACCCAAATTTATAAGTCAACTTTGAGCACATCATCATCAAGTCCGATAACATTTGAGCTTGAGTCACTTTAAACCGAGCTCATAAAACCCGAATGATAGCCGTGATGTTTAGTATAGATGTTTTTAAAAGTGAAGTTTTAAATTATAAAAATATTTTCAGAAAAAAGAATGATATGTGTTTGTTTTTCCTTCTAGAAGATTCCAACAGTTCTCAAAAATACAAAGAAAGCCTCATTGTAAACCTTTTAAATTAATGAACTGCTCATCTTAACCCGCGGCCAGGTGAAATCAATTAATATGAATGTATACACAGTTTGTGTTTGAATTTTTTTTATATATATATATGATATCTCAAGTCTCAACCCGGCTCAATGACCAAAATTATTGAAAATGCAGAAAATATACACCATGCCTTAAATGTCACTAATCTATAACATTTTCAAAAAGATGATCAATTATAATTCATCTAAATATATACAATTATCAGCATGTGATTGGTCTAGTAGAAATGACTAGTCATACTACAAAGTAAAAAACCCAAATTTAAATTCATATTGAGAGAGGTTCCCACTTAATGTGTCTCTCAAAAGAGATTAAACCTTGAGAAACAAATATATATATATATATTACAATTTTTTAACGAAGCATAGGCATACATTTGGAAAATAATATATATATATCAGGTCTATGACATCTATATAGACTTAATATTTGGTAAATAATTATACAATGTCGTCAATTGTAAGGGTGATTTACAACCATATCCTTTGAGGTTTAGTCGTTTTATAATAAACTCCCTGATGTTTCAAAATTACAAGGAGAACCCTCTGGTTTAAATTATTTACCAAAACACCTCTTACAACTTCAACAATCCTTACCCCCTCGAAAATGTTTACAAAACCCTCCCTTAAGGGGTTTCATTGTAATTTTTAAAATCACAGGGGATTTTTTGTAATTACGATAAACCTCAGGGGTCCGAGTGTAAATCACCTAATTATATGATAATCTTCGACCACAAAATATATGCAATTGCATGTTTTCGACAATGTTATTAAAATCGGACAGTTCGGTCCAACCGATTTGATCGCCAATCTGTGGCATGTCCGGTCCAAAACCCCTAATTAACTGGTGAGAACCGAACCAACGGTGAACATGGTTGAACCAATCAGAAATCTGAAAATCGGCGACTCGATGGACTGGATGAACCTTCGATTCGGTCCTTTTTTTTCTTTTTTAATGTTGAAAAATATTTATAGTTTGTAGGTTGTGGAAGTTGAACCTTTGACCTTAGAAAAAAACCAATTACTTACAATCACTTAAGCCAAACACTTTTAAATAATTTTGTCTAAACAAATTTACATATACTGATGAAACATTTATTATAATTAATTTGTGATAACTAATGTCAAATACTTAATATTTCACTAGTTCATCAAATGAAAGATTTTTCTTTTGTAAATTTGAGTATTAAATCTCTTTCAGGTGATATAATTTTTTTAATATGAAATGTGTTTGTCTTTTATTTTTTATTTCAAATTATAATATTAGGACAAAAAGTGGCAAAATTTTAAAATTTTAAATTCATATTTATATATTATGAAAATTTATTTTTTAAGAGATTAAATTTATATTTTGTATATCGCAAAATTTTATTGTAAAATTATTAATCTATTTTTCTTTACTTTAAATATTATTTATTGAATATTGTTATTTTTATATGTATAATATTTTATTAATTACTTTTTTTTTAAAATATTTTTTATGATAACATAAGTTAATAATATTATATGATAACTTCAATCCTATAAACTAAATTTAAGCCTTTATAAGTATTTCATTTTCAATGATATATAATGTTTAATTTTTTTATTCTCCAAGGGTTTAATCCCTTTTAAGGCGGATTGGACACATTAAGTGGGTACATCTTCCAATAGGGATTCGAACATGTGTCAGTTACTGTGTAGTGACTAATCTCTTCCACTAAACCAATCACATGTTGGTTGTTTCATTTTTGTTATATAATATATATATTAAAATTAATATTAAATATTATACAATAATGAATTCATACTGGTCTGGTCAGGCCGATCGGTCCAACAAATAAAATCAGTGACCCATTGGCTCCGGTTATGAAAACATTGATTTAGACATGATTCAGATTTTTTTTTTTATCTACTAGACTGAGTATTTACAGTTCGGACCGAAGAGTGCAAAGGGTATAAATCCTCCCCAGTGTGATGTCTCCAGTAGGATTCGAATTTATAAGAATATTATTTGTCATACATTAAGGATAAGGTGAGACAAATAATTTGGGTGGAAAGAGAAAAACTATGTGCACCTACACCGGGGCCGCAGACAACTTAAGGTCTAGGGACTTCATGAAAACGCCATCATCGATCATAAAATATGCAATCAATGAAATTAAATTAATTATTAAATTAAAACAAAAATGGTTACATACAATGCACCTGGAAATAAAAACATAAAATTGATTAATTCCACAACACGGTGGAGAAAGTGGCGTTACAAACATGACTCGTACACCAATCAGTCCAAAGATTTTTTTTCTTTTAAAACAAAACAGAATCATTCAAGAAACGTATAGTACGACTGATTAACAATTTAACATAATTAATTAATTTTTATACAAGGAAAAAAGAAATATAATTAATTGTTACTACACGGGAATTAATTAATTAATTAAGTAGCATTTTATCCATATAGAAGTAGAACTTAACTAATTAATTAGAATTACATGGAGGTTATGAAAGCGACATTTTGGCTTTTGCTGCAGGCCAAGAAAATGAGCACCGCCATGATGACGACGGGGATGAGGAGGAGCACCGGCGGTGGCGGCGGAAGCGGCGGCAGAACTAGCGGCAGGAACAAGAGCGAAACCGTCAGGAAGACCATCAAAATTATTCCTCTTGAGCTGAAGTACATGTATATCAAGTTCTTCATCCATTAATTAAGCTATATATATATATATTTAAGAAAATATTCATTTGTTTGTACATATAGTGCATTTGAGCATATCATGTGTATATATATATATATAAACTAATTTTGTATATATATTTAATTTGTACTATGATATTTCTCTTTT
Source organism: Penstemon davidsonii (assembly GCA_034814905.1). Taxonomy (NCBI): domain Eukaryota; kingdom Viridiplantae; phylum Streptophyta; class Magnoliopsida; order Lamiales; family Plantaginaceae; genus Penstemon; species Penstemon davidsonii. Next base: position 27,437,070 of record JAYDYQ010002533.1, on the reverse strand, counting down.
GCAGGAGTATTTCTGTTGGGGGTGAGGGTGGGTGATAGGGAGAAGCTGTAGTAGTATTATATATATAAGGTGTAAATGAAGCATAGGACACGGTTTTGACATATGACAGGATGCTAGTTAAGAAAGGTCCGAGGGCATTTTGGACTTATTGTACCCAAGATTAACAAAATCAATTTAGAATCCTATTAATTTGATTGCATTGAGTTTGAATATTGAGTTTTGTGGTTTTAAAAAAATTAATGCCTCATTTGGATTAAGTCTGAATGTTGTGATTTAAAGTGGAAAAAAAAAGTAATTAATAGGTGTCAAGTCAATGTCTTTTAATTAATAGAGAAAAATAGATGGTAGATAACAATTATTGTATTTTATAAATTTAAGAGGTTTTTTTCCTGGTTTCTCGAAGTCTTGTCTTTTTTTCAGAGATACAATCATTACATCAATATCAATAAATCAGAAATCTAGTGAATTACAAAGAAAATCAATCACCAAACACTAGTATTAAACTAAAAAAAATCATATTAATTAGTTGAAGTTGAACTCAGAACCTCTTGATTATGGGGCATCTGCCTTACTAATGAGTTATGGTCTCATTGGTCGTAGAAGTCTTACTTAAGTTTCATTTAAGTTTTGTTCAAACTCTATTTAAAAAGATTTTGCTCATTTTCACAAATCCCGCGAAATTGGACAAAAACTCTTCCATACCCATAACTTTTATTCAATAGCGCAAATTTTGGAAACTTGTATATGCCTTTTTTTAGACGGTCAATACATCGTTACATCAATCACTATATCAAATATTATTTCATTGGTATCAAGATATAACGATAAACCAATTATAAAGATTAGTATTAAACTAGATAAATTAAACTAGTAAAGATGAACTCATGACCTCTTGGTCATGGTGTCTCAACCTTAACCAACATGCTATGGCCCGTGAAAAAATTGGTTTCAATAGTCTTGGATCCGACTTAATAATATTCGAGACACTTTTGGGCAATTTATGTTAGCATTTCTCACAGTGAAGATTTGTACCTAAGTCCACATAACAATGGAGATTAGTTTATTTTCAATACACCAGATATTAAATTTGATAATTAACTAGTTAGTCTAGTTCCTTGTACAAACATTGTAAATAAATTGAATTCCACCCACTAATTAGTAGTAGGATTTATAATAAAATTATACTTACTATTTTTGTGTAAGTTATTAAATGTGGCATTTAAAACATACATGTAATTCATCCTCTTGTTGCATACGGAAAAAAGTTCTCAACAGTTAAAAAAAATCGATGACAAGTATATTGAAGACAAATACTTATTGCACTTTTAGATATGCATGGAATAGAATTAATTTTTGCTAGAATATAATTTAGCATTAAAAAAGAATAGTACGAATTTGAATATTCATTATGCTCTATAAAATCAAATAACCTTTAATTGAGACAAGCTTTACATGTACATAAAAGTGTATTACTTGATAATATTCATTTTTATAAAATTAAACAAGATTTTACTATATATATACATACATTCAAATCATAATTAATAAATCATATATTAAGTATATAGGATTACAATTAATAAGTCACATCTTAATCATATAAGTGTCTTATTTAAACCATTTTCAATATAATTTATAACTGAACATGAAATAAAATTAATTTATTTTTATATGGATCTAGGTGGACTCTAATTCTATTTTTTCTCCCTTTTTTTAGTTTGATGTTAGTTTTTTAAAAGACAATAAAACTAAAAAGATGACAATTTTATATATATATAAAATTTCATGGAATTATACTATGACCAAATTGCCCTCAACATAAAAGATATCTTCATCAAATTGAGAATGACTAGATGGGGACGAGGGGGTGGGGTGGGGGGAAGGGGGTTTATGTCAAAGAGATACGTCAGCAGTTAACCAGACAGAAACGTAATGTCAAAGATTGGGGTGGATTCATAGTACCAAAGGAGTGTTTTTCTGTAATGCTTATGAGTGACAGGAACAACATTTGCTAAATATTATTCAGGGGTAGTGTTTGTTGGTAGGGTGGGGGTAGAGTCTAGGGGCATATTAGGAATTTAAATTTAAATTTGGTACTGGAGCAGCCTGCAACTGCCACAGTCCCACTTTAGTGTAATAAATTGATTTGCTCCCTATTTTGTGGCTAAATTCGATCCCTACTCGAATAATTAAAAATGGTAATTAAAGATGAACTACTTTTTACTTTTGTAGATACATGAAGCTACCCCAATAAATTTCGTAGTGATAAAATATGTTATCTGGTTGTTGAGTATTAAAGATTAGGTTTTGTAATGATTAACAAAATCATCTTTTGAAGAAGAAAAATTCATATAACCGTTAGGCCATCCCCCGAAACAGACAATAGTCCCGTCATGTCTGCCTGGCTGCATGTATTGCCTAGTATGTCATCTCCAACCGAACTAATAATCCAAAATATTTATTTCAATTTCAAACTTTCCCCACTCTCGCTTAACAATAACAACAACAACAACAACAACAACAACAACAACAACATCATCGATAATAATAATAATAATAATAATAATAATATGTTGTAAAATTAAGAGAATAACAAGCAACAACTAAAATGTAAGTGTAGAGAAGAAAATGAAGTAGGGAGATAATTTGATTTATTTTTATTCATGTATAAACACATTACAATAAGCCTCTATTTATAGAGCTAAAGGAGAAACCCAAAAGCCATAAGTTACAACTTACAAGTCTTCAATGATCACTATATATATTCAATACAATGTGTTATGAATATTACACTAAAATGGACATCCACTAACATAATATTTGTAACACTCCCCCTTGGATGTCCCTTGCTTATAGAATATGCCTCGTTAAAAACCTTGTCAGAAAAATCCAGTAGGAAAAATCTGGACAAGGAAAAAAAGAGGACATATCCATATGAAATTAATAAGAGTGTAATACTACCTCGTTAAAACCTTGCCAAGAAAAACCCATTGGGACAAAAACTTGGATGAAGGAAAAAGACTACAGTGTGCATATTAATATTAATGACAGGCTCCCCCTGATGCCAACACAATGTCAACAAGTTGACGCATTCAAATGTTGGACCATCTTTCTGAAGGCAATATCTTGATATAACAAAAATACATATTTTTAACGTCATTCATATGCCTACTGTTGGTAAATTAAACGAAAATGCTAAATCATGCTTGTATGGCAAATTCATTAAGTCTCTAATTTTACTTAGATAGAGGTATTTCAGGTCCCAAAACTTTTTCATTGTTCAATCATTTGAGGACAAAAATAATCTTTTATTACATCCAAAGATTAAAACGACCATGAAATTGCTCTCAATGATTGAGATTTTTATCTATAAAAAATCTTTTCATAATCGATTTTGTATGTATCGATTTATGGACAAAGATTTCATCTGTTAAATGCTCGATCTGCCATTCGAGATGAAATTTTATTTTTTCAAAATCTTTCATCTCAAATTCTCTTTAAAACTCTTCGGAAGTTCCAATAATATTTGGATCATCAATATATACAACAATTATAACAAATTTTGATCCAAATCTTTTTATAAAAATACATGGGTGAATTGGATCGTTTTATAACTTTCTTTTAACAGATATTCACTAATTCAGTTGTACTACATTTGTCCAAATTGTTTTAATAGTTTTCTTTGGAGTTTTAAAATGCATCTGAAATTTTAAACCCTTCAGGGATTTTCTTTAAATTTTTAGTATCGAGCGAGCCATATAAATAAGTTGTATCAACATTCACTAGACGCATATCAAGTTTTTCACGTACTTCCAGACTAATCAGGTATGTAGAAATAATTGCATCCACCACAAGAGATTACATCTCCTCATAACCAATATCGGATTTCTAAGAAAATCATTGTGCCACTAGTCGTGCTTTATATATAACGACTTTAGTTTTCTCATTTGGATTTTGCACAAATACCTATTTATATCCAACGGGCTTTACACGGACTACTTTGAAAGTGAACTTAATTATGCTTGAATTGCATCTTTATATTTTGGCCACTTATTTATATGTTTACATTTTTATAACAAATTTAATTTCAAGATCCTCATTTTATTTTATAGTTATATGCAAAAGTGTTGACAACATTTTTAATTCGGTTCCATCTTTTTCTCGTAGTGACATAACTTATAGAGATCTCTTTATTTTATTATTTTCAGGTACATGAACCTCTTATGGGGTATTATCTATTAGTTATGCCTTGCAACTCTTCATGAGTGCTCGCCTCCATAATATGACAATATTTAGTGTTAGCTCCTTTTTTTTTATTATTTTACGAGGATTTTTGTCATTGGAACCAATTGATTTATCATGTTAAGCTTAGATTATCTTCATTTGAATTGGAGCATTTTTAGCTGGTATATGAGATTTAATAACTCTTTTTATATTAGTAAATTTATCTGACATTTGATTTGCAATATTTTGCAAATAAATTATCTTCTGGACTTCTAGTATACACAATTTTTTTCGAGGATCTAGAGAAGATAATGTTGATGTTTTCATGTAATTTCTTTTACCAGCTCTTTATTATCTCCCTCTGATGTTAGGAATATTATATCATCAAAATGACATTCGGCAAACCATGTCGTAAATAAATTTTCAGTCATTTGTTCAAGATACTTATTATGGATGGGGATTCATATCCAACATATATTCCCAACCTCTTTGGAGGACCCATATTTTGTGCGTTGTGGTGGAGCAATTGGAATATATGCCGCACATTCTTAAATTCTAAGATGGGGAATGTTTGGCTCCTGACCAAAGGTTAGTTTCATCAGGAAGAATTTATCATAATTTGTTGGCATGATGCACACAAGTGTTGCTACATGTAACAAGAAGTTTTGTTCTCATTAATAATTTTCTAGCAATTACCTGGAGGCGTTTGATGAATAATTATATTAAATCATTTTGCGTATGAATATGGACAACATGACTCTGAATAGCCATTGAAAGTTAAATATATGAATTCACCAGCATTATTAAGACATCTTCATTGCATAATCTAAAAATTGTGCTCTTAATTTAATTATTTGCGCAAATAATCCCGCAAACATCAAGGTTGCAGGTTGACAATAAACACACATGTCACATTTAGATGCATCTATTAAAATCTACACAAAGGATGAGTGGCCCCACATATATCACATTGAATGTGTTCAAAATGCTGGAGATTAACCCACTTTTAATTGGAATGATTTAGTAATCAATTGGCCTTGAGAACAAGCAGCACAAAAGGATTCTTTGAATTGAAGAATCTTCTGGTTCTTCAGTGAAAATCCATATGAACTCTCAATAATTTTTTTTTTCTCATCATAGTTTATCCGGGATGGTCTAACCGGTCATGCCAAATGTATTTTGATCAGTAAACTTATGTTTTACTGTAACATGTGTTTCAATTGTACAAACACATTTCTTTTTATAAAATCCCCATATTTCAAGTCTTAAATAAATGAGGTTAATCAAAATAATAAGTCTTTACTTATTATGAAAAATTCATAAGCTCAAGAATCTCATCATAGTAGCCTCATGTAGCTCATAACTTGGTGAATAATTTAATCAAAATGAAACAATTATGACATTAACCAGTTTTCATTTTCCTTTAATCACGACATGAGATAAGATAAAAAAAAAAAATCGTTTAGGAAATAAACAATTTCATTATAATCATAATTGAGACAACATGAGAAGATCATATTTACATTTCAAGCATGATAATATATAATCTTAATTTTAAATATGAATTGCCATACATTGACTTTTATCACATATATTTTTACCATACACTCTTATCATACCTAAATAAATAATTGAAATATAATAAATCATATTATAAATTCATATATTTAATCAAAAAATGTTATGCCATAAACTTAATTTCGTATTAGCCATTATTATTTTTATTATCACTATTAGCTCTACTTATCTCAATAAAAATTATCAACATCCAAATTACTTATTTTAAGTGATTCAGTTTTTATCATAAAAAATGTCACTGACATCGTAATAATTCAATTTCACTTGATGAATATTTCTTTCAACAAGTGTCATTTTGACCCCCTTGTAGAATCAATTTGCGTACCTTTGTTTTTCTTAATTTTATCACTATATCGTTTCGCATCGAGTGATGCAATCATTATATGAAATGCATAATAAAAACTTGGCCATGTACAAATCATGTCAATGTCTATTGTACATGCCAATCATTTATGAGGATGAATCATGCATGTTCACTTCTAGAAATAAATAATTTATAGGGCAAATTACCTAGACACCCCCCAGGTATAAGTCTAATTACAGGAACTTACCCTCCTGTTACAAATATTACCAAGACACCCCCTCTGGCAAAATAATATTACAACAAGACCCCTTACGGCGTCAAATTTTGACGGCGGAGGATGACGTCATCATTTTTTTTTTAATGTTTTTCCAATTTTGCCCCCAAGGGGTGTATTTATAATATATTTTATGTTACAGGGGGGTGTTTTTGTAACTGTGTAATAAATATTGTAAATAAATTTATTAAACTTTAAAATTAAAACAAACCAATTTAAGATTTAATAAATTTATTTACAATAATACAATTGGTGAATAAAGTAACAAACCAATTTAAAATATAATAAATTTATTTATAATAACACAATACGATAAATAATGTTTTAATCATGGTTCAAAATTCCCTACTTTTCCATTGAAAACATAAAAAAGTTTCTGTTTATGAATCAATCAAAACGAAAATAAGATGTATTCCCGAAACTCATATTTGCTTTGAATTTTAATCCATGATTTTTATTGCTTGATTTTTCCTAGTTTTTTCGAAACATTTTCGGAAATTTATCGAAAAAATTCTTTTATTGAGCTGACCGAACATACATTTAAAACAAAATTTTAATCCATGGTTTTAATAACATATATTTTCTTACAAAAATAAAACAATTCAATTTAAAATTTAATAAATTTATTTTAACATAAGTATATTTATAAATTAATTTTAGAATTTTTTTTTTAAAATTAATAACCCATCCACCCACCCCCACTCCCACCCCACCCTGCCATCTTCCCTACCAACCCGCCGTACGCGTCTTCCCATTCCCGCCGCCCACAACAAGCTCCAAAAGCTTGAAACTTTCACCCAATTAATTCCAAAAGATTGAAACCTTCACTCAAGCGGGACTAAATCTTGCATATTCCGTTCGAATTTCATGGACTGGATTTGAGATTGAAGATTATGGTGTGGGATTAGGGTTCCAGTTTAAGTTTTGGGGGAAATTTGATTTTGGGAGTGAAGCGACGCCGGCAGGGGATACGAAGCCGGCAGGGGAGACGACGCCGGCAGGGGAGATGATTCTGGCAGTGGAGATGACGCCGGCAGGGGAGAGGGAAGCGGGAGGGTGGGTGAGACGGGGAGAGGGAAGAGGAAGTTTTTTTTTTTTTTTTTTTTTAATGTGTAAATATTGAAAATAATTAAGGGCATTTCGGACATTTTACAGTTTCTGTTAAGTTTGACTAACGGCCGTTAAGTCAAGGGGGTGTCTTGGTAATATTTGTAACAGGAGGGTAAGTTCCTGTAATTAGGCTTATACCTGAGGGGTGTCTGGGTAATTTGCCCTAATTTATATTCATATTTGCATCCCTTTCAGAGAATGCTTATCAATCATAATAGAAGTTATGATTTTTCATCAATTTTTCATTTGTTCAACTACCATAATTCAATTGGTAGTATTTCTTAAAATCTCTCCACATTATTGCTAGTTAATAAGAATTTAGGATTCCAAAAGTTTTAATACTTTATCTCCAAATTGATAAATAATTTTTAGTCGTGGATTTCATTTCTCAATTTAAAATGTCGCAACTTCAGGTGCAAACTTATAGCAAGCTTTTAAAGAAAAATGTATTTTAGATAGTTGAACTCTCTTTATTCAAGTTCATATTAGTCCAGTAATTGTAAATATTCAAATTGTCGATACAAGAAATTTCGACCTTCGAAGGTTCTGAATATTAGCCAAAAGATATGACAAAATATTAAACTAGATATTCTTAAAAGAATTCTAAACGGAAACACGTGCTTTTATCCATAAATCATCCATAGAATGCATGCCTTATAAACATATTATCAATTCCTGCCCAAGGTGAACATGAACATAAATTTACCGTTTAGCTTGGACTGGAATAGGAACAGTTCAGTTCACATGAATATAGTTTTACTCAAGTGGAAACAATCACAACTTTGGTGTTAAAATAATCCCTCCAGATATTTTAGGACAAAGGGGTTCTCTGCTCAAAAATATTGGAATTTTACTTTATAATTGTAAGGAGGAAATTACTAATGAAGCATTACCTTCACTTTATCAATTTTTCATTTTCATTTTATGATTGTATTTTAAGGCTCTTTGCATTTCAATGGATTCCAACCAATAGTTTTCACAAGCCTCCAACTAAGCATTGTTAAATATTTGTTAATTTCATAGCATGTACTCCAGTTGTACAATTTTACATAAAAATGCATATTCTGTTAGTAGGCATCATCATCAATTCTCAATTTTATTAATTGATTAAAGAGACAACAAATAGGCACTGCAAGAGACCTTTTGATTTAACATCTTTTAACAACTTTTGATTATTAACTCACAGATTGATATCTTCTTTAATTTAACAAGTTAGAAATCATGGTTTTTCATTCTTCTCATTTCTCATGCACATTCAGTTGTGGCCTCCATATATGTTCAAGATTCAAAATCAATATATTGAATCAAAGCCAGATGTATTCAAATCTCCAGGTTTGAATTTATTATAACGTTCGAGTTTTGGACTCTATGCCCTTGTCACCTTGGCTTGAGGCCTAAAATAAAATATACTCAAATCTTCAAATTTGAGTTTATTATACAGCTATACAGGCTTCATGTCCATAGTAATTCAATTTTAGAACCCCAAGTTCTTAATCTAATAAGAAAACACAATCATTTAATATATTTTTATTTATATACAAAATCTTATTAGAAAATAATACTCATCATCTTACCTATACGTATTGAGGAATATGAACTGATTTGGAGCCGAAGATGAACACGAAATTCGAAAAGACTACTTAGGTACGTATCTTTGGATATTTTCTTGATTTTGTGATGTTGGACTTAAACAAGAAATGAACAAATTTTACAATCCTAATACCCGAAGATATGTCTTGTGCTTGTTTACTAGATTTTGCTATCGCATTATGTGTTGAATAATTCTATGATGAATCCTTCTTCTTCTTTCCTTTTTTTTTTCTCTCGGAGGGGTAAAGTGATGGTTTAATTTGGGATTGAAATATAGGATGAAATCGTGCTGATAACGTGTTATAAAATTAAAAGAATAACAAGCAATAACTAAAATGTAAGTAGAGAAGAAAATGAAGTAGGGAGAGAATTTGATTCATTCTTATTCATGTATAAACACATTACAATAAGCCTCTATTTATATGTCTAAAGGAGAAACCCAAAAGCCATAAGTTACAACTTACAAGTCTTCAATGGTCACTATATATATGCAATACAATGTGTCATGAATATTACATTAAAATGGGCATCCACTAACATAATATTTATAACATAATAATAATAATATAGTAATAATAATAAGAAGAAGAAGAGTTAAGTTTTTATCCCATATTGATTTGAAAATAGTGTTTGAGTGGTCTTCTAGTAGTATAAATATGAAAGAGAAAACATTATATATCTTTCAAAATTATGGTTAAGTTTATTTTTTATTTTTTTTGAAGAAAACATTAAATCATAATTAATAAGTGTTAAAAAGTTTTTATATATTTTTTACACATTTAAATTAATTAATAGAACACATTTAAATTATGGTTTCGTCTCCAGCCGACGAGGGGGTTGTTGCCTGCCTCACTCCTTTGGCTGGGGATGGCTTACAGCAGACTACGTTATCAAATATATATAATCTATCAAATCAATTTTATGATGATATGCAAAAAATACATTAGAGACGGATGCCCTTGGGAATTAGGGGGCCATGGTCCCCCAAATTTTATTTATTTTATACATATATATTTTAACTAGGGCTCAAAATTAAATAAAACTATTTGATAAAAACTTGTTTGAGTTCGGTTAATTATACATTTCAAACAAACATTAATAATAATTTTCATTAGATAATTCTATAGCTCAGTTTGAGTTGTATTCGATAAGGTAGAAAGTTACAAACCATGTGTAAATATATCAAACTACTCGAGCTTGATTGTGTTCAGTTTGAATAAAGTTTGTTCGAGCTCATTTTCTAAGCAATTAAATGAAGCTCACACACAATCTCAAACTTAAGAAAAAATTTAAATAAAGAATATTGTGTATTGGCACTACTCTAGTCGTTTACACCCTTTTTTCGTACATATGATTTTGAAGGAATCCAATGTCTTATGCCATTTTTTCATTTTTAATATGCTTGCTAAATTTTAAAACTTTCTCTAGTTACAAGTTCTATTGCCATAATATCTACCCATTAAACAATAAAAAAATATTACCATTGATGCATTTAGAGGAGTGGACGGTTTGGGGGTGGTAGCTAGATCGGATACGGGAGTTTGTTTAGGTTGGGCTTTGACCTGTTTTTAATAACCTCTGGATCCTACAGCTGATGAAGCTAAAGCTGCCTTGTTCACAATTGATTTTGTCCAAAGTCGGAGTTGGAATAAGATTATTTTGGAAAGAGACTCTAGTCTGATTATTGATGCAATCAATGAAAATTCAGACACTCGTCCCAACTACGATAACACTGTTGAGGACCTCAAGGCAAAGCTTGGTAATCTGAAATTTTTCAGCGCCCGACATATTAGCAGAGACGGAAATCGCGTGGCACACGAAATTGCATGTTTCTCTTTTAAAGAATTATATGTTTTAGACGATTTAGCTGTATTGATTCTTGACATTATTGCCTCTGAGCTTGCTTGAATAAAAGTTACTGTTTTCTCTAAAAAAAATAAAAAAAATCTTGTTCTTCGATTTATGAGCATGAATTCGTTGAACGTCTCGCTCTCGAAATTAGAATTATAAGCAATATTAGCACGAACTTATTTATAGACTATTTTTATTAATGAAATATCAATGGTTCCAATTAAAATAATTGTATTTTTTAAAAGATATTTATATTTCAATTTGCCAGACCAAATTATACTTATTTTATAAAATAATGCAATATCTCATGCAGGAGAATCAAGATAGAATATATCTTAGTTTGGCATAATATTGATAACCATATCTCATAAATTAGTTCAATTTTTAAGTTATTTTATTTTATTGTGTTAGGAGTTTTAGTTGTTATACTTTACTTTTATATTTTGTTTTCTTTAGGAGTCGATCTATTTTTATTTAATTATTTTATGTTGGTTATAAAAGTCCAACTTGTAGACTTATTTCATTTGGTTGATTAATTTTTATATTGAAAAAGGAAAAGAATTTCTTCACTAGGTTTTACCAATTTTGAGTTCATTTTCATGCATTCCATATCAACTGATTAATAATGAAAACTCGCATGCAGAATAATCGTTCTTTTGCCCGATTTCAGTTTGCATTAGAGCTGCATTCGTTTCATGCAGCGATTTAATCAGTTTTCATGACTTGTGGTAAGATTCATGGGACATGGGCAGGTTGCAAGAGAGGAAATTGGCCCAACATTATAAGCGTTGTGCTACGATGGAGATGTGTGAGGATCTACAGATATAAGTTGCAGATTTGGCCCCGCGTTTAACGATGCGTGATGAATATCACAAAGGTCAAGTATTTTGTGAGCACCGTGGACGTCAGGAGCTGCATCGAGACTTCAAGTTTCCAGTCGATATATGAGTTCTCTAGTGGACTTGAGATAAGTATGGTACGAAAGATGTTCCTTATTTTGATGAAGGACTTTTTGTTTATGATGAATCAGATGTGGAAGATGATCTTGTTTTTTAATGAAGGACCTCCAATTTATGATGAATCATACGAAGAAGATGTTCCTTCTTTAAATGAAAAACTATATGATAAATCAGAAGAAAAACATAAGTACATAAAAGTTATGGCTCAGTGACTTTTGAAGATGACAAATATTCTGAAAATGTCATCGATTTTGTTTTCTTTACATTTTCAGAAAACTATCATGTTAGTTGGGCGTGGCACGTTAAGTATTTGGCATGCTTAACTCAAGATTTCAACTTTTCACTTGTTAAACTTCCTTCTTACATTTATGAAGAAGCCTTTCTAAGATTCGCGGTCGAATCTTCTCGGGCTTCGCTTCAGTCTCAATTCGAACTTGAGGGTGGGTTCTTTCCAAGAGGAGAGACTAATGCAATAGAGTCGAGATATATAGAATATATCTTATTTCGGCAAAATATTGATAACCATATCTAGTAGATTATTTTTCAATTTTTCAATTATTTAGTGCATTAGGTGTCTTACTAGTTATTTTTTATTTATTTTGTTTCTTTTAGGAGTCGATCTATATTTACTTAATTATTTTCTTTTGAATGTAAAAGTCCGTCTTGTGGACATGTTTGTTCAGTTAATTAACTGGCATTGAAAAATAGAAGAAAATTTTCTCTCTAGGGTTTTTTTTATCAAGCTTTGAGTTTATTTTTATGTAGTTCAAATCTAAAAATTAATGATGAAAACATTTTTGTACAATAATCGTTATTCTACACTGCTTCACTATCCCAAAATATTCTACTACCCCTTCCCCAATAAAATACGTCTAGTTACGCCCCTGGGCCAAGTCAAACTATGTTCAGACTCATTTCTAAACTCATATAATGAAGAACATGGTCAGAAGTATGTGACATGTCACATTTAATTGTGGAGTATAAAATTTATTTTCCATTATAAAAAAAAGTATTAAATTAAAATAAGATATCATATTACTTTTTGGATAAATTCTAAAATATGAGTGTGATCAAAGATCAAAATGCTAATACAAATGTATGAAACCAAGTTAATGAAGCCGATTCAGATTAGTTATTAATATATTGACACAATATGAATACTAAATTATTATTGCAAGAAATGAAATTGTATGATAGAAGTTCTCGGATTTTATTATATCAAATAATCAACTAGTTCGAAAAGTCCACAAGCCGGACTAAATAGCCATAAGTATAAAATAGTAAAAATATGTCAAAAATAGAAAAATCCAAAAGTTAAACAAGTTTAAGTACTAAATAAAATACATGTCCAAAATTGGGTTCAAATCGATCTCCTAATCAACTAAACAAATATTATTAAAAGTGGTAAAAAAATAACTAAAGGGAAACTGAGGAATTTGAAAACAATTAAATGATGTCAAACAGGCTTCGTATTTTCAATGCGATGTGCACACTATCGAGAGCTTTATGGATGGGATCTTAATTAATCGCGATTTTGATAACCGTGGCAAAAGTTATGCAAAAAAAGTACAATGTGCCAAAAGAGCCCAATTCGGAAAAAAAAAAATCATCGATTAATCTCTATTTTTGAGTCAATCCATCAACTCATGATATTTCAGCGATAATAACATGCTATCAGACAATTTAGCTTAATTCGTGTCAAATCCTCCTACTTCATTTATTTATATAAACCTATGTATCTCACCTAGTTAAGGTGACATCTCAATTCAAAAATACGCACTCGTAGAAACGAAATTTCAAATTAGATGGGTCATGTTTATTTCAAGAATTATTTTCAAACTTGCTCTTCAGTCAAGATATGGAAAAATTATTCGGTGTATTCTTGTATAAATAATGTGGTGGAGCACACGGAGAAAATTATATCTACGGCTACGCCGAAAATTTAAGAAGAAGTTGATCTATGATTTTCATTCAACCATGTATTAATATGCAAAGAATAATCTTAATAAATCTCATTCATTAATAATGTCCCAAATATTCTCTCCTAATATGGCTCTCGCCTTTGAAGAATCTGGATCAGAAACTCTTTTAGTTCAAGATTTATCTCAAAAAGAACAATTTGTTACGTGTAAAGCATGAATAAGTTGTATTAGAAAAATGTTTCAAATGTTTAAATATTTAACTTTTCCGGACTTAGTACAAGTTTAAACAAAAAAAAATGAAAATGAAAAGTTGAAAAGGATGTTAAACAACATTTGCAATTTTAACTAGTGTGAACAAAATAAAATAGTCATTCATTTTTACAGATAACATAACTAATTGGGTTCTACAACACTATATACCTATTAGATATACCCATATATATTCCATGTATCAATTAAATGTGATTAACTTATATCACCAACAAGAAAGTATATTGCAAATTACAAGCTTAAGGAGATTATAAGAAACTCATTCTTCTAAATTAAATTGGAGTGGCGGAAATTTCAGATTTACATTGAGAAGAAAAAATATTAAGTATTATTTCGATCTATCAAGTAGTTTTGAGAACTAAGTACTAATAACTAAAGTGAAAGAATAATTTGGAAGAAATTAATCAAATTAGAAAGTAAAATACTTAATCCGTCCTTAATTTCTTGCTTCTATTTTATTTCTATGATGTTTCAAGACAACTCTCTTTTCTTAAATAGAATAATATACGTAATATAATCATTTAACATCACTAATTATATACGCTAGCTTGAGGGCATAAACGTAAATTTATCTAAAAATATATTTTTATCTAAATTTTCGTGCTAAAAGTAAAGCGAACAGAAATATATTGGACAGAGGGAATATTGTTTTGGCATGTTAGAAAATAAAACAACAGTAAATTTGAGAAAAATGAGGCACTCCAATTATGGCTGATTAGGCCTTGGAAAGATTATTGCAATATCATGGTAGTTAAGTTGGGACAAATAAGAGCAGGTGGGGGTTAGGTGTTGGGGCGACCGGGCGAGTCGATCCATCTCAGCTTTTTTTTTATTTATTTTTATTTTTTTATCTATTAAACTATGTATTTACAGTTCGGAGCAAAGAATGCAAAGGATATAATTAATAAACTTGAGTCTCACCTCTGGAGGTCGCAAGCCACTACTACTTGACCCAACTACTTTGGATCATCTTAGCTTTCTGAAATTTGTTAAATAAAATGTGATTTATTAGATCAAGCATTAGAAACATAGATATCAATATACAACGTACATTAATAAAATAATTTAAGCTTAACATTCTGCCTATATGTCTGATTGGAAAATTATTGTTTCTAAGCTATCTCTGATATCAATATATAATGTTTGGAAATAACTTGTGTGCAACTTATTTGAAGAAATTCGAAGGTTTTGGAATTGTTGGCCGAAATGGAATTGGTATTTACATGTGAAATTCGTTAAATTTGGATGAAGACAGTAAAATTGTGAACTTAGTTTTAAAAAAAGGGTGAAATCGATGAAAAAACAGGAAAATCAGTGAAAAAATGTGAAGTCGGTGAAAACATGTGAAATCGATGAAATTTTAGGGTGAAAATTGTTGAAAATACATGTAAAATCAATGGAGAAAAATGTGTGAAATATATGAAAACGTAGTAAATTTATATAAAAAAAAATGATTTAAAACAGGGAAAACAATGAAAATATGTTATAACAAATAAAAATACTGGTAAATCGGTAATAAATTATTAAACCGATAAAAGTGAATGAAATCGGCTTAAATACGGGTTAAACCAATGAAAAACTAATTAAGCTAATGAATTAAACATGTGAAAAATGACTTAGGTTGGTAGGAAAATGCATTTCTAAATGACAAATTAATAGGAAAAACTTGAAATCTACTTAAAAATGGACTCAAATCCATTTGATAAAAAATTTGTGACTTCATTATTTTGTTGGCAAACAATACAAAAGATTTGAGCTAGAGATCTCAAATTCATCCGGTCCAAATCCATCCATCCAAATGGGTTCTTAGTATATACATCAATTTAATTATCTTTATTGTATCATATTTGGTGTCACATTCACATTACAAATTCGTTATTAAAAAAACTTCTCGTATTTGAAAAATACATTCACTTTATATTAATTGTTGTAAACTTTCAATAATGTGTAAGCACGTAAAACAAATAAATAAGTTTTTAAAT
This sequence comes from Penstemon davidsonii, assembly GCA_034814905.1. NCBI lineage: Eukaryota > Viridiplantae > Streptophyta > Magnoliopsida > Lamiales > Plantaginaceae > Penstemon > Penstemon davidsonii. The sequence goes on along the minus strand of JAYDYQ010002533.1, from coordinate 27,421,006 downwards.
GAAAACTATTGCTATGGAATGAACTAAATAATTTTCTTATGATATTATTTTAGAACAAATTTTACATCTCATGAATAAATTAGTCATCATTTTATTTTTTTATTAAAATAATTTAAAGCCATGATCATTTCTATAAAATAGTATTTTCATAAAAATAAATTCATGAAAAATAAATTGAATACCATCCATTAATTGTGCTATTTTATGACATTATAAAATCATTTTTTCTCTAATTTGCAAATAAAGCTAACTAGACACGTAAAACGCAAGTGCACTTTTCTAGTATGTTATAAAAACATATTACTTGAAAAATTAGTTAGGTTGGTTTGTCATTTTATCTAGTATGTTATCTTTTAACAAATACGTTAAATGAAAAACCATGTAAATACTTAATAAGTACTTTTACAATTTTAAAAGTAAAAGATAAACTTTATTAATAATCATTTTTGTTGTGTAGAATAGGGCCCCTATTTTACATTTAGTCTAGGTTCCCCTGATACGTCGGATCGGCCCTGGTAGCATGTTCTAGACATCAAGGACTCGTGGCCATGTAATCCGCGATTGCAGGGACCTCGTTCGAGAAGTATTTGGCAAGAAATCTTTATGCAAATTTCTATATTGTTGACGACTTCAGAGTACGTTACATACTACTGTAACTGCAATGTTTTTATGCCGACTGGAAAGTAACCTGGCCAGTTGCTGTCTGCTCGTAGTCGGCACACGCCTCGGGAGTGTCTTCTTCACTCGGAGGAACCAGTTGCCAAAACAGTGGCAAATATTTGTCCCATTCATTAAGAATGTCTGACCCTTTGCTGCTACCGGTTTTTTCCTGATAAAGAAACAAGATCACAGATAATTTAGCAATGAAGATTCATTCATCCGTAGCAAATGGGATGTAACTGTGAAAACAAGAGATCAGTAGTAAAACTCGAATAAGAAAAGGGATCACAATCCTATGGATTTCCAACCCAGTTCCAACAATGCATTTCTCGGACCGGGTACTGATCCATCAATCTGTTAGTTTTATTTACGAGGCGTAATGGGAGAATTTGTCTTGGAAGCAGAAGAACTTATGAAGCCACGCGTGGGAAAAGAATAAGAATTGCTCTTTCGGTCGAGTTAGCTCTCTTCTTAAGAATAGGACTTTGACTTTGGGAAGAGTAAAAAGGATTATGCTATGGGACCAAAAGTGCAAACCAAGACTATTATATGGGATCAACGTGCAAAACATTCTACAAAAGTAGAACAAATGCTCTTTTATGAAACACGAGAGTGAAAGTGCTGAGGGTCCAATCCTGTGGAAGTCAAAATACAATTTTGCCGTTCTCCGAATAATAACATAGAAAGGCATAATAATTCAAGAATTTCAGTCATTTCACATGCACCATTTGTTCAAGAAAATATATATGATTTAGATATAGATTAGATATACTGTTTACTTACAACATGGGCCTCGATAAGGCTCTTAAGCTGCATTTGCCCGACTGGAGCAACCACTCTCTGGATCTTTACTATTTCCTTGTTCACCTGTTAAAACACGTAAGTGTGGCATCATCAAGACATTTGCCTGTAATTTAAAAAAAAAAAGACGAGTTCATCTATATTAACCAACACAAACCTTGGGAATAAGGGTATCATCCTCGTCAAGAATGTAAGCCAAACCTCCAGTCATACCAGCAGCCACATTTCTACCCACCCTATCAAAAGAAGCAAGACGAGAGTAACACAAGATTCTAGAAAGTTTTTTTTTTTTTTTTTTTTTTTTTTTGATCTATTAAACTGTGTATTTACAGTTCGGACCAAAGAGTGCATTGGGTATAGGTCCTCCCCAGTGTGGTGTTAGAAAGTTCTTTTTAATCCACGTATAGTAGTATAACAATTGAGAACTCACTTTCCGAGGATGACAACACAACCTCCCGTCATGTACTCACAACAGTGATCTCCTGTGCCTTCGACCACTGCTTCAGCCAGTGAGTTTCTCACAGCAAAACGTTCACCGGCTTTCCCTCTAACAAAGACTTGGCCACCAGTTGCTCCGTACAAGCAAGTGTTTCCTACTATGGTCGCATCTTCGGGAGTGAACCCGGTTTTTTCAACAGGAGTCACCACCAATTCACCTCCCGCCATACCCTTAAAATTGTAATCAAGTATTAGATATTAAAAACGACAATATATTATCATCTGTAGGTAAGGCCATGTTTGAGTCTTGGGTTCAGTGTAGAAAACATATTTTGATACGCAGGTAAGGCTATGTAAGGTTCTTGGATTTTAGTGAGTAAAACAGATCAGCATGTGAGGCTATGTTGGGTTCGTGAATTTCAGTGGGTAAAACATAAAGTAAAATGTTTCTATTGCATCCAATGATATTTGGTATAAATTTAGGTTATAATTTAGTTCATCTTCATTTTCCTAATTGTTTTACTCGCTAAAATTCAAAAAACCAACACAATCTAAAAGATGTAAGATTGTGGTTAGTTTTACATTTTAGTGAGTAAAACACTAAAGAAAACATTTATCTTGCATCAAATAGTAGAATATTAGGTTTATTTTGGATTTATTTTCATTTTTCTAATGATTGACTCACTAGAATTCAAGAACCAACATAGCCTAAAAGAAAGATCAACTTACTTTTCCAACATAGTCGTTAGCTTCTCCTACTAGTCGAATGTTCATTCCGGGTGTCAAGAAACAACCAAAGGACTGACCAGCACTTCCAGTGAATCTACATATATGGAAAGAACACATAATAATTTCCATAATAAAAAAATCCATTTTACAATATAATAGCAACACTTGAAAGAATATTATTTCTTTATGAATTTGTGGCTTTACGTGATATTTAGTTGCCCTGCAAAACCAGTGTCTCCGTATCTCTTTGCTATTACGCCTGCAATACGCCCACAAACTGCCCTATCCACATTGTATATTTCTACAGATTTACTCGCAACTTTTTCATTGTCAATAGCATCGGTTATCTGTATTGAGGGGATGAGAAGATTATCAATATGCAAATATGACTCACTAGTTGAAACAAAGAATGAACTACACAATGTTTTTAGTAAAAGTTATTAATTATTACCTCTTGATCTGCAAGCAGTGTATCATCAAGAACAGGACCATTAGTGTGAACTTCTTGGTTCCTAATCATAGTGCTGCTCAATTTTGGAAATCCGACATTCTATAACATAAAGTGTAAATTATTTCATTAAAAGAACCAGAATTCATCTGACAACAATGCATATTGTATATCATATACTTACGGAAAGAATGTAACTAAGGTCAATATGCTGAGTCTTCATCAATGAAATATCTCGAGGTCTTAGTAGCTCTGTGTGGCCAATTACATCGTCCAGTTTCTCATAGCCCAATTGCGCCAGCATGCCTCTTAACTGGCAGAAGATCATTATTATGCATAAAATGAAATGAAAAACCCTCAAAAGAAAATGTCAAAGCATAACAAAAGAAAAATATGAGACTACCTCTTCTGCGACATATATGAAGTAATTGACAAGGTCACCGGGAAGCCCAGGAAAACGAGCTCTTAGCTCTTCTCTCTGCAGAAAATTCAATTAAAGCGATTATCAAATACTACTCAAAATATGAAAAAGACAGTTTAATCCAAGAATCTTATTCACCTGACTGGCAACACCAACGGGACAATTATTAGTGTGGCAAATACGAGCCATGACACAGCCAGTGGCAATCATAGCAACTGAACCAAATCCATACTCATCAGCACCCATTAATGCAGCCATGAGGACATCAAATCCACTTTTGAAGCCACCATCCACTCTTAGAATGACCCTTTCTCTAAGCCCATTTGAAATGAGTGTCTATATCCCAAATCCCCAAAATAAAGAAAAGGACATAAATCCATTACTGAACTTCATGCAAAAAATGGATAAAAAGGGGAGATTTCATGTCCTCAAAAGTGAGACGAACCTGGTGTGTTTCTGAAAGCCCAAGTTCCCAAGGACCACCAGCATGCTTGATGGAACTTACAGGGCTAGCTCCAGTTCCACCATCATGTCCTGATATCTGCAAACCAGATCAAACATTTAAGTGATTGCAAGCACCAGATCAAGACTTTTGGTTTTTACGTAATTACATTGTATTCTCAACGATATTTTTTTATTGGGTAAATTATGTGTTGGCCCTTCAACTATCATCTCTGTAGCACACTTTACTCCTTCAGCTATTCATTGCATCACTTTGCCCACTCAATTATCACACGTGCACATATAACCATTTTCCATCAATTTTCATTCTTATTTCAGTTAAGAGGAAACTATTCTAAACTAGTAATGAAATTAACGCATTGGTAAAGAATTTAAGATCTTGAATGCTCAATATCACATCAATGTTAAAACCGAAAATATCATTATAAAAGGTATGAATTTTGTTAGTAATTTTTTACATGCATAATGCTTAAGAATTCTAGTGATCGATAACTCCATTCCAATTCTAGTTATATCTCAAAATACTATGTTTTATTAAGTTGAAAAATTCATGAACATATGTTCTTGTGTTTCCTATTTCCATTCAAAAATAGGCTATTTGTACACAGGTGATAGTTGGAGAGGGCAAAGTGATGATAGATGGTGGTCAAAGCGTGCAGGGTCGAAAGTTGGAGGGGGCAAATGGAATTTACCCTTTCTATTACCCCCTGCAAGGAAATGTGCAATGTTTTACAAATTATATAGCAACAAATCTGGTCTATTTGTAACATTTACAGGAGGGATTTAATTTAACAAGGGGTTCTGAAAGGAGGAGCAACATTCACACACACCCCAAAAAAAACAAGAATGGGGGGGGGGGGGTGGGGGGGGGGGGGGGTGGGGGGGGGGGGGGGTGGGGGGGGGGGGGGGTGGGGGGGGGGGGGGGTGGGGGGGGGGGGGGGTGGGGGGGGGGGGGGGTGGGGGGGGGGGGGGGTGGGGGGGGGGGGGGGTGGGGGGGGGGGGGGGTGGGGGGGGGGGGGGGTGGGGGGGGGGGGGGGTGGGGGGGGGGGGGGGTGGGGGGGGGGGGGGGTGGGGGGGGGGGGGGGTGGGGGGGGGGGGGGGTGGGGGGGGGGGGGGGTGGGGGGGGGGGGGGGTGGGGGGGGGGGGGGGTGGGGGGGGGGGGGGGTGGGGGGGGGGGGGGGTGGGGGGGGGGGGGGGTGGGGGGGGGGGGGGGTGGGGGGGGGGGGGGGTGGGGGGGGGGGGGGGTGGGGGGGGGGGGGGGTGGGGGGGGGGGGGGGTGGGGGGGGGGGGGGGTGGGGGGGGGGGGGGGTGGGGGGGGGGGGGGGTGGGGGGGGGGGGGGGTGGGGGGCATCTTCTGTAATTAACAAGTCCTAAACGACTATGCCATAAACAAGAAGTATACTCAACGATTAAGTATAAAAAACTTTATTAATATTATCAATAATGTTGAACTTAAACATGCCCTCATACATATAGCCTTTTCCCACAAAGGCACCACCTTTAGAGAGTACAAAGTTATCAGTCTGGAAAACTAGTTTGAAGCCATACTTATTAAGCAATCCACCAGATACAAGATTTTTCCTAACTTCAGGATTATAATAGACATCTTTAAGTACAAGCACTTTTCCAGAAGTAAATTCAAGATGAATAGTCCTTTTGCCCTTTACTTCAGCAGTAGCCGAGTTTCCCATGAACATAACATTCCCATCATTGATAGGTTCAAGGCTTTTGAAAGGGCTCTTGTCCTTGCAAACATGTTTGGTTGTACCAGAATCTATCCACCATGCTCCATCATCTTGTACTAGATTTACTTCAGAAATCATAGCCACAAAGTTGTTGTTAGGGGCTGGAGCATTTTGATTATTTTTCAGATGAAGACATTCAGCCTTTATGTGGCCAAGTTTTCCATAATGGAAGCAAGGACCTTTTTTTTTTTTTTTTTTCTTGAATTCTGGCCATTTGGTTTCATAAATTGTTGTTGCTTGTCTTTCTTCTTAAAGTTGTTATTTGATGGTTTGTTTAATTCTCCCCCTTCAACCACATGGATTTTGGAAACTTCAGAATTCTTTTCAGAAATCTCAAAGGACTTAGAAGTCTCTTCTTGGTTGCGAAAATCTTCCTCAACACGAAGATGGTTTCCAAGATCATCAAGAGTCATCTCCTCTTTCTTATGTTTAAGAGTTTTCTTAACATCTTTCCATGATGGAGGAGTTTGTCAATTATAGAGGACACAACAATGGTATCATCCATTTTCAATTTATATTGTTAACTTGATAAAATTTGATCAATTTCATGCTACTGATTCATAACAGAACGACCATCAACCATTTTGTAGTTACTGAAACGACTAACCAGAAATTTTCTGCTACTTGCATCTTCGGATTTGTCCCAAAGTTCCTTTGCACTAGGCATGTTTTGATAAGCATCGAACAAGGCATCAGACATCCCGTTCAAAATATGGCCTCTACAAATGTAGTCATCATTTTTCCACCTCTGCCTTGCACGAGTTTCAGCAACAGTTTCATCATCGGTTTCTGTAGGCTTTTGTTGAGTGAGCAAATAGACAAATTTTAGAGTTGCAAGTAGGAAATGCATCTTCTTTGGCTAGCGGTTGAATTTTCCTCCTTCAAAAAGTTCTAGTTTCACAATATTTGTAGACATCTCTTTGATTGATGCCATTAATGTAGTAACAAAAAATAAGTCTTAAGATTGTTAGAAATTTGGTAGGAAATAAGTAACGAACTGCAGTAATGGAATCAAGGCGTGTTGCAATGCTACTTTCCTTAAGACTTATTTCGCTCACACCACACGGTATACAATAGGGATTTGCGATTAGCCTTTAGGATACAATGAAACTCAATGTTTAATTATGTTTTGTACTTACAGAAATAAACCACAGGGCCACATGGATTTGGCCAAATAATTCAACTTATAGAATATTTTTCTGCAGTAAAATATAGTATAAGTAATTTGGAGAAGAAGATAAAAAGTTGTCTAAATTTCAGAATTGTACTTGTCTTTTATAGACATATTTGTGTTTATTCCGGATATACACAATTATTTGAATTTGAACACAACTTTTAAAATTAACAGTCATAATTTTAATAGTCACAATTTTTCAATTTAAATTCAAATTTAAAATTAAATAATGGTAGTTATTTGGTAGTTATTTTGAAAATAACTCCAACAAAAATTAATTCAGTAATTTGTACGATATTATAAAAAATAAATTTTATTTATCTATGATTATTTCATTTACTCGTTTGTAGTAAATTTATTGAAAATATAAAACTAATGAATAAATTTGTAACAAACAATCACACAAAAAGTCAATGAATTTGCAATTTTACATCCTCAAAACTAAATAAGTACATGTTGGAAAATCAGTTTTAAGATTATCAAAATCTGAACACAAAACGAAACTAACGCAAACAAACCAATTTGAACAGTAAAATAAAATACAATCAGTTAAATAACCGAACAGATAATTTGAACAACTTATCTCACAATTTTGTATAGCAACATAATTGATCCAACCAAATCGCAGAAATAAGTCTGCTTGCCTTGAAGAAATTATCGACCCACCTTCGGTGCAATTGGGCAACACGAACACTTCTTCCAGGATAATTTGGCTACAGGAATTACTCCACTGCACAGTAGCAGAAATTCCACCTCGAAGAACACTCAGAAGCAAAAATAACCCAAAGAGAATTTTTCAGAGAGGAATCGAGAATGTTTGTTGTGTTGGTGTGTTTCTGAAATCAGAAATACACATATATATAGGTGGGGAGTGGGCTACAAATTTAATTCTGAATAAAACGGCCCAATTAAAACCCATTAACTCTGAATAAAACGGCCCAATTTAATTTCCGTAACTGAAACGTTACACAATTAAATATGCAGCTGAATTATTCAAATTTCAAATTTTAATTCATCCAAAAAGATAAGTCCGAGACGAGACAATTCGCCCAAACGCCCAAACGCCCGAGCCGAGTCAAGCGGGCGGCGGCGGCGCCGTGTGGTGTATTCATATGACCCTCTTTGTAAAGACTTATACCAAGTCTATACACTTAAGTTCATATATACTAGTACATACAAATATAAAAAGTCAATGTGGGACAAATGAAGAGTTTGAAACTCTTCAACTTCCTCACAAGCCTTTTATAATTTGCCAATCAGTCTTAGACCAATGTGGGCCAAACCCACATACATATTATCTATTTGGACTATCCCCACTATAATAATTTATCTATGGATTCCAACATTTTAATTAGGTATCCATCCATATAATTACAACAATACAAAAACTCGGTAACATATGTAAATGTGCACAAATGTACATGACATCTAGAATTAAAAATTTTGATTTTGCATCGGCCTTTAAAATTTGGCAAGAACATCCCCTCGACTTGGTTTTTTGACAACCACATCCCTAACCTTTCAAATTTTGGCAAGGACCTCCCCTCGATTTTGGACTTGGCAACCACCCCCCTGACCTTTGAAATTTTGGGCAAGACCTCCCCTCTCCATCCATTATTTAGTTTGTTTACTTTCGTGGAAAATATTCATCTATCATTAACTTTAAATGGAAAATACCAGAATTTGCCAGCAATTGATTATTATTCGAAAGTAACCTATGTTGCACGAATACGAATATGACGACATAATATGATATATACACGGGTATACAAATTTTTAAAATTTATAATATACGACACATCTTACATATGAATATAAAAAAAAATCATATATCCATGAATATTAAAACATATCAACTTAAGTCTCACAAAGAATAAATCAATCAACTACATAGTACTTCTAGAATAAAGTTTGTCTAGTAATTTAATTCTACTTATACATCATGTCCATTGTTTTATGGTGTAATTGTTACGACGTCCTTTCAACTTTAATCTATTGGCACCACACCCCTACCTTTAAAATTTTGATAAGAACATCCCTCCATCCATTCTTCCGTTTGTTTTTTTGTGGAAAATACTCAATTACCCTTAATTTTAAATGGAATTCACAGTCGTATCCATTTAAAAACTAAGGTTGCCGAAAGATCAAAGTCGAGGATTATATAAAGCTCCAGCTTGTGTTAGAGTCGTTTACCAACAAATTTATATAGAAGTATATTATTTTATGTATAAGCTCCGCATAAATAATGGGTAAAATAAAATTATAAAAAAAGTTAATTTAAGAATAGCGATAATGCAACATTCAATTAAGATGATATATTGTTAATAAAAAAAAAAAACTAATTTGACATGTGAAATTATAATACCCCTTAACTTATTAAGAATCTGATGATTCGATATAATATTTGATATAATAATATATACATCATCTTAAAAAAAAAAAAAAAAAAAAACTTAAAATTTGCGTGTAATGATAAAGGGTTGGTAGAAGAAGGTACCACTCCATTCCTCATAAGTCGTTTTCTTGTATGTTGTGATTTGACCCATCATTTAACTACTCTACAGTTTGAATCATCACTAAGTACGCAAACACATACATTATTAATATACGGAAAACTGATTACCAATGCAGGAGGAGTACTTGTAATTTGTACGACCAGATTAGTTGGAGTTCATGCATGCATCTACCTCTATTTTCCGTACAACAACAATAAACTAGATCTCACATGTCCAATATTTATAAATGACATGTTTTTATCAAATCAAAGTTGATATAACAATTTGAACCCATTTATTATCGGAAAATATAAAAATGCTTCAAAAAGAATATATATATCAAAATGCTTATTTGTTCGTTGACGAATTTAACTCCATATTTATTCGGACGGGTGCATTTAGTCTTGCAATGTAAATTTTCAACCTTTTTAGTTAGAATTGTGCCCAATTACAAAAATGGACCCGAACCAACATCTCTTGCCGACCAATATTGGGTCTGAAGTTGCCGAAACTTTACAAATTATGGGCTAAATACGGTAGCCAAATAAATGTGTATGTCTTTAATTAACTTTAAATGAAATCGGAACTTGAGTTGAAAAAAACCTTTCTTAGGTAATCAAGAGAGAGAGTCTCTTAATAATGTTTTTGATTTGTACCTGCCGACCAAGTCCAGTCAAATTGATGGCATTGAACCAATATCTTAAACACATGCATGTACATATGTTCTACTGGAAAAAGAAAAAAATGTTCCTATAATTATATTAAAGGGCTGATGATCATAAGTTTATTCGACATGTTTACGTGTCAATAGTTTTTGTTGGATTTCTATGGGTATTAATCCAATTGGATTGAGCTCAAAGCCCATGAAATAAGAAATAAATGAAAGTTGAAAAAGAGAAATTGTCTTCATCCCATATGGAGAAAAATGAAGAAGGTTTTGCTACTAATAATTCAAAAATTTGTAATAAGGATTGGGCCCCTTAGAGGTATCAAGTTTTATAAGGAGAGAGAATTTACTTGACTATAGGTTCACTACACAAGCGCGAGTCACCGCCGATTGTCCGATCGACCAGCACGGTCCGGTCATTGAGTTTGTGGCTTGGGTTTGGGCTTCAATAAATATTACCCAAATGATCGAACCGATGTACTTGTTCGTTTCAAAATTTGAACTAAACGGATGGCACATGTTCTGACCGAACCAGTGCTACTGGTTAAATCCAAACGTGCATGTCCCTCCAACAACAATTTTTCAGAATCTGGCCAATTCTCTCACTCCATTTTCTAGAAATCAAAGCATAATATTATCTTCTCTCTCTATTCTTCACTTTGAATATTTGTTGAATGAGTATGTTAAAGTTCGTTATGGACTTGTTCTTTGTGCAGAGAAATAAATATATGGTTGTTGTATCTTGGGAGACTACTGGAACGAACTGTCTCACATTTGACAACCTAGAAATATTTTCTTAAGTATATTGCAATAACAAACCTCAGTCGATCATTTTCTGTTTTAGAATTATTTTAGTAGTGTACTGTTATTAAATTTTAATCTTGTTTGTTCTGCAAGAATAAACTATACTAAGATGTATAATTATAGTTAATTATAAATAATTATTCTGTGAGAATAATTATTATATTTTTGAATTATAGTACTTAGACATATAAAGTATTTATAATATTCTATATAAACAAATTGTTTTAAACATAAATAACAATTTTATCCCATAATTTACAAATATGAAGTAATTTGGTACTACTTGGGCTCAATTGTGAAAATTAACATCATCTGCCGGCCATGTGCGCTATAATTAATTAGGGGATATGATTCTGCTAAATTTTAAAAGTAATATTTGCATATACACCCTCAAAATTAGAAATTAATTGAGTGACTGATTTTAATTGAGTAATTTGACTAAATTTTAAAATTGATTATTGCATGTTTATCCTCAAAAATTAATTTTGATCAAATTTTAAAAATGATTAGTGGATATTTATCCCCCAAAATATTAGGTAAAATTCTATAAGTTTTCATAAAGTTTCAATAGGTATAAACCATTTCATGATTACCTATATAGTGAAATATATATTTGATCTTGTTTCAAATGATTTTATCATGAAATCCTTTTTATTCTATGATAAATCGACGTGAATATTTGTAAAAACTCGATCTAGCTAATGATTTTTAGTTTGATCGAATTAACTTTGTTCAAATTTTTGTTGAACGTAGGTAAATTAATTTTAGTTATATATTGACCCCGATAAAAATATTTTCTCATTACGTCACCGAGTCTGAATCGGGTCCACCGTGGTGTATAGGGTTGAATAATGGGCGACAGATTATGAATATGATCCTAGTTTCCAGACCAATTTTAAGGCTACATTGGATGTATGAAGCGCAACATGTCAAACACAATAATCTTAGGACAAATTAATTTGCTAATTGGCCGTCACTAAAATATGCATGTCTGCACCAAATGAAGTATTTATTACGACTTTTTCTTCAAGATTCATTGTGCTTTAGCTTAATTCTGAAACAAAAGAGTCTTAAAAGAACAAAAAGGCAGTGAATGGTTCTGCCCATTTCCAGTCCTTTTCATCCCAATTTAGCAATTAAAACGCACATTGAACTACTTTTTCTTGCTATTTAAGTCGATGTGTTCATCCTAATTTGACTATTGAAAACTACTCTTAAACAAACAATTCGTAATTATGTTTGATTGTTGTTCTTGGATGGGAAATAATGTGGTTTTCTTTTTTGTTGTTTGAGAACTGAAACTCCCGTCGCCTTTTATTTGGTTATATAAGTTGTTGAATCCACCTAGATTTCTATTTTTTCCATATATCTAAGAAAAATTGCAAAATTTTCTTCTAAAATCACTTTCAAAAAACTCAAACAAACAACATTACGAAAACCAATAAATTTTTAAAAAATTCCAATTTATTTCTATGACTACTCTCATAAATGCGAGGCAAACAAGGCCCTAGCTATTTGAATGTCACAATTCAAGTGGTCGTCGTGTATCGTTTGCTTCCTTCCGTTTTTTGTGATGGGAATCACCCTACTTAAGACTTTTTTTATTTGCATTTGAATTATTTATGAAAATTTGTTTTAAATCCATTTTTTCCAGAACTAGCTTAAATCCAGAATCTGAAATATATTTATAAAACAAATCAAATTTGTGATCAAACCTAAAATTAACAAACATGCCAACACATTCAAATTACTTTCGTCCAATAGTTTTATGTCGAAATATTGCAATAAGTAATCATCCATGACGCGGCCCGAAGCACATTATTTCAGTTTATTTGGATGGGCTGACCCAAGTTGGGCTTTGATGTTGAACGCGTATAGTGAGCCGGTGGATTTGAATTGAATAACTACGGCTGGCAATGGGTTGGATTCGGGTTGGGTCAGGCTCAATCTAGACCAGATTTCATTTATATTAAATTTGATTTGGGTCGAATTTGGGTCTTGCTTAATTTTTGGTTGACAAATTTTTTCCGGGTCTAATAAGTGGTTAAAAGTGTTCAAACTTTTCTTAGCACTTCACTAACGAGGCCAACTCTTTAATCACGCCAACGAGGCCGTAGCCTAGTGGTAATCACTGACAAAGTTGAGGCTGGTTCAACTTCCACTAATGTGGTATTTACTCTCACTAATGTAATTTTTATTTTAGTTTATTACTAGTATTTGGTAGTTGTCTAATATTTGTAATTTTTTGTATTTGGTTAAATATTGATATGATTTATAATGTAATGATTAATGATGAATGTATTTTTTTTTTTAAAAAAAAGCCCTCTTTAACCACTTATTCAAATGATTTCACTTTTTTTTTTATAAGCAAATGATTTTTATGTATTGGTAAACCGTGATATTGATATTAAAGTTTCAAAATTAACTCTCATTGCTGGATGAAAATATGCACAAAAATGATATTATGTACTAAAACATTTTTTGTATATATATATATATTATGAGTTTTTAATTTGATATGCTCGTTCCACTTTCAGTATACATCATCTATCACACAGATTTTTTTCTTTTAAGATCCTAATAATTATGGCTCTATCAACTAGTCACAAACAATTTGTGATTGAATCAATGCAACCGGAAATAGTTGGCCAATAATTTTTGATTAAAATATGATATGCCCTAATTTATATTTGTCTTTATTTGTTGCTACAAGTGACACTAGATCTTTTTATATAATTTCGTATATGACCAATATTCTTATGAATAGGTAAACTTATCCATACCTATCTGTCTATACATTGCATCTTAATTAGATAAACATTTTGTATAGTTAATTGGAAAGGAATTTCCATTTGATTAGATTCTCTTGAAAATCAGATTTAATTAATAATCCGAGCTAAGTCAAAGCACAAAAATTAATGACATAATATGTTTAGACTATTTTCTTTTATTTTTTTGGTTGACCTTGGGCATACAATTAGATTTTTCAAATATAATATGCCAGATCAAAGATCTTCAGGTTAGTAGAATTTCTTCCCCTTTTTCGTAAAATGACCACAACTTCTCCTTCAACATTTCTGCATCCATTAAAATACTCCCTTGTGCCTGCAGTTTCAAACCCAAAAACTAAAATTACTAAAAGAATATTATAGTACGTATAAATTTTGCTCTAGAGTGGACTATATCTAGACACATCCAATAAAAATAAAGGAGGGAATTGCACTTTTAGTACCGTACGTCCTTTAGGTCAAATCACCATTTTTGGTACATCGATTTATATGTTCAACACATTTGGTACCATATTTTAACAAATTCTGACATATTTTGTACCTAGTTAAAAATCACAGTTAAGTCTTATTGCAAAGTTGATGCCATTACTATTTTTTTTTTTTTATAATAATGCCATTACTAATGTTGAATGACAATTACTCTACAACATTTTAGGATACCAAAATAGTCCCACGTCTCCAAATTTAGTGACGATTTTAGTTCACATTGTTGCCAAATTTCAAAATTAACTCAAATAAGACCAGATGCGGACAAATTTGGAGATATTACTTATTAGATTTAAATAACTAATTTGATTTATAAGCAATATTAATAAATTAAATAATACTTTCACATAAATCTCAAAAAAAAAATTAAGAAAACATATTCTTTTCAAATCTAAAATTTATATAATAGTATAAATCTTTCGATATTTATTAATTAAAAATTGTTTACTATTATTAATTTAATAAATTATAAATAATCATAATTTAAAAAAAAAACTAAAAACCCATACTGCTGAATAATTACAATATCAGTAACATAAGAAAAAGAATTCACAAATACATACCTGAAGATGCAAATTATAGAAAACTCTTCCTTCACATGATACAAAACATGATGCACTCTTTACAAATAGCCCCTCTTGCTCCAAACTTAGTAAAGCTTCAGAAAATGAATTAGCCTTTTCGACTTTTGAAATTGAACTTTGAATAATTATTTCTTCATCACTTATTTGAGTTACCGATAATGCTGACAATGTACTTTGATTTGGTTCAATTCTTCTTTTCTTTCTCAAATTAGTTGTTAATGTTTCTTCTTGGCTTGAAATCTTGGACATAAGTCTTTCCTTTTTCAGATTAAGTCTGTCAATTTCTTTTTGTTGTTCTGGAATGTACTTCAACACTTTTGAAACTGTTGCAGGAATGCTTAGTTTTCCCTATAGATTTAAAATCAGTGAAAAAGAAACTAAGAACTAAGTACAAATTATACCACGAATTATTATAGTAATCCGTTTGCATTTTGAGTTCAATTTATTATACATGTCAAATGAAGATTGAATATTAATTATTAGACTGACAAAATATAAAATGATCTTTGCAGAAATCAAAATGGGGACTTCATTTTTTGAGGACCCTAGGCGAAATATCAAATTGTAGATTTTCTAACATGTATCCACCTTTCATAAATGGATAAAATGAAAATTTCACAAAAAAAATAATATAGTGTACAAATACTTTGAACTTTTGATCCCGTACATTATGAAATTGCACAATTGGTCCTATATATTTCTCCAAAATACTTTGAACTTTTGATCCCGCACTTCACAAAATTGCACATTTGATTTCGTCCCATAAAATAGTCTTTATTTAACACTTTCAGATCTATAGGATTGTCTCTATATATGTTTTGCAATGTTGATCTCAAAAAATGCATTGGGACCAAAAGTGCAAAACATTTTTATAAATTGGGATCAATACGAAATTTTAGGATGCTGAAAGAAAAGTACTTACAGATTGATCTTCTTGAGGAAGAAGCGAACGAAGAGTAAAATACAAAGTATTAATTCTCTTGCGACGATCGCGTTCACTTGCATTATGATTCAGCTTCTTAACCACATTTTTGGGATTTCCTTCATCGACTAATTCATCAAAAGAACTTGCGAATCCACCATTTTTGGAGGAATTAGGAGAATGAAGATCACCAATAGAGTCTCCTGAAGTTTGTATTTTTTCAGTAGAGAAGTAGCAATTGTTTGTTAATTCTTCATGGCTGATTAAGGGATCGTCCAAAAGCCATCCAAATGAAGAAAATTGAGGAGATACAGACAACATTTTTCAATGTTTTACAGAAGAAGTTGAAGTTATGCAGTTAATAATAATAAGGGTCTATTTGTATGTGTATATATATATATATACTTAGCTAAATGGTAGTTGCATTATTTAAATTGCCTTTGTTTATTACTCACCATTACATAATCACATTAATGTTAACCATATATATAGATTGATTCGCATATTCTCTTTAGAGAACTAAATCACTTGAGAATAAACTCAAGATAAAAAATCGTTTGTGTTCGACAATTTACCTATCAATAAGATAGGAGCGATATAGTCGTTAACCTCCTAAATTACAAAATTTATTAAAATAAAGTACTCCTCTCAATACAAGAAAAATTGGTTTTAGCGAAGGTAGTATTTGATCGTTAAAAGTGAGAAAATGGTAACTAAAGGCTATAGCCACACCAAGGTGATATATTTCAAGAAACCATTTTTAAAATACTTCAAGTTGGTCCCTACAACTTCATGTGATATAATTTTAAAATTATTTATTAAAATATGTCGATCCAAAACGACCTATTTTTTACAAATTGGGTGTTTTTTGCAGGGTTTTTAAAAATACAAGGAAGTTCGGCGTAATAAAAATTTCACAGGGTAGTTTCTTGCAGGTTTAGCATAATACAGAAAAGTTTAATTCTTGCATTTTTCCTATATAATGAGTTAATCATTTTACATTATGTAATTACGGATATTCGTTGAGTAATATATTTATCGTAAAAAAAAAAAAAAAAGTTGGATCATTATACTATTAGCCTATAAGAGAACATCATACCTAGGTTTTTCGTAAGCTCCAATATTATTAGAAGGCACACGAAAGCTAAAGGTTGATCATAGTTTATTTTATTAAGTGGACAAATTATGCATGTCACACACATGCACTAGACTGGTTTGTCACTCATTTGCTCGAGCTTAATGATGCCATGCACGTGGAAGCACACTTTATTATTATATACTTAATGTTTCAATTAATGTAGCTAAATGTTAAAGTTAAATATATCCTAATTTCACTTCATTAGCTAGCTAGGTCATTAGTGATGCATTGTTTTACCTTAATGCTTTATATAAATCGAGAAGCTGTCGTCATTGGTATCATGAAATATATAAATGGTTTCTCACGTATAGAGTAACCATATATATGTCCTTTATAGATTAAAAAAAAAATTGAATACGCATTAAACAGTGTTTGCTCACTATATGGATATGGATATGGATATGGATATGGATTGGGCTAAATCCACATATATGTCTTAGACCTAATTCAATCTTAAAAGCTACATTAAGAGGTGATGATTGTCTAAAATCTTATGAGGTGGACTTAAAATGTTTTCAACATATGTGAGACATTTAGTCTCACTCCTCGTCATTCACGTGTGGGCGGACTGAACGTGTAGGTGAAGCAAGCCCACCACGTGATATATTAGTACCTAACCTTGTGAATTGTGACATGTGGGTACAGACCCAACACACAAATAATAACATCCTGGGTCTTTGTTAACCAAAGGAATAATGTCACTCCCTGCCTTGTTAGTTGGAGAAATAAATCACAACCCAGACCTTTAATGAAGTCCATCCTGCGTACAAGGAAGAGTCTATCACGAAAGGTGGTGGCCCACTTTAACTTGAGGCTCTGATAACATATTGGATTTCCTTTTCTATTTAACGTAACCTTATGCATGAAAATTAACTGTCATAGATAGTTATTTTGGCCCAAAATAACAACGGGGCTTCTAGGGTGCGGGCAAGGTAACTCGCCCTCACATGCGGAACGACCCTGAAATCATGCCATGTGGCGCGCGTAACTAGTATGTCACTCGGCGAGTTGACTCGGTCTGTAAATAGACCATTTTACCCTTTTTTTATTTTGATTTTAAATAAAAGTTGAGATAATCTTGAATTAATAAAAGACATTTATAATCTTTAAATCAAAAGAATTAAAAAATAGGAAAATTTACATAGACACCTCTGACTATAAGCCTAATTACAAGAAATTACCCTCCTGTTTGAAATATTACAAAAACACCCCCTTGACTTAACGGCCGTTAGTCAACTTTAACGGAACACGTAAAATGTCCAAAATGCCCTTAGTTGTTTTTAATATTTACAAAACAAAACAAAACAAAAAAAACTCCATGACCGCCGCTATTGTTAGGGTTCTTCGCGATTTTGAATTTTACTTCGAATTAGTTGTAATTTTGTTCGTATTTCACCTCCTTGAACTCCGTTTTGGCCTGTCCTAGCTTCAATTTCACGTTTCTGTGCTCAATTGAGGTCAATTGCAGAATTGGGGGAAATTGGTTTCGCGATCCCCTTTCGGATTTTTTGATTTGTGCTTGTTTTCTGTTCGATTTTGAGCTGTTTGTAGTCGTGGTTAGCTTAATTTCAGTTTTCTGTTTCCAATTTTGTGATTCGGTGATTCGGGCCTCCAAGATCAGGTTCGGGCCTGCTTGATTTCGCGAATTTGGTGTGCTGTTTTGCTGATTTTTTTTGCTTGTTTGCGGTTCCTTGGTGTTAGTTGTTGATTTAATTCGGTAGTTTTTGTTGTGGGGAAGGTGATTGTTTGTTTGGTGATAAGGTTTAACCATTTTCAGCGTGCTGTACGTATTCGTGAAGTGAAGAAGATGAGTAATCTGCAAAATCAGTCCCCCTGTAATAGTTTATCCCATCACTCTATTTTCAGATCTACGAATTTTACTTTTTTTCGATTTTACGCCGCCGTCGGCGGTGGAGCTTGACCCACCGCCTCCCCTTACAGCCGTAGACTCCCCTCGGTGTGGCGGTCATTTTGGTACCAACCTTATCCAATTTGGTGCTGAATTGAAGATTCCCATTTTTCCAAGCTCACGTCAATGGCGGATGTTTCCATCTTCGCAAAATCAGCCCCTCTATCCCGTAAAATGGTAGTGAGCTTAAGTTGTGGCACCAAAAATACAATAATCCCGTAACAAAATCACCAAGCCCTAGATCCCCAAAACTAATTCAACTCGTAAAATCGCAAAACATAGGGGTCAATTTGCAACATTGTCAAAGTAAATTATTATCAAAATTGGGGGTAAAGGGGTCTTTTTATATCATAGGCGATTTTTTTTTAGAAGAAAAATAAGTGAATTCGTAAAATCGCAAAACATAGGGGTCAATTTGCAAAATTGTCAAAGTAAATTATTATCAAAATTGGGGGTAAAGGGGTCTTTTTATATCATAGGCGATTTTTTTTAGAAGAAAAATAAGTGAATTCGTAAAATCGCAAAACATAGGGGTCAATTTACAAAATTGTCAAAGTAAATTATTATCAAAATTGGGGGTAAAGCGGTTTTTTTATATCATAGGCGATTTTTTTTTAGAAGAAAAATAAGTGAATTCGTAAAATCGCAAAACATAGGGGTCAATTTGCAAAATTGTCAAAGTAAATTATTATCAAAATTGGGGGTAAAGGGGTCTTTTTATATCATAGGCGATTTTTTTTTAGAAGAAAAATAAGTGAATTCGTAAAATCGCAAAACATAGGGGTCAATTTGCAAAATTGTCAAAGTAAATTATTATCAAAATTGGGGGTAAAGCGGTCTTTTTATATCATAGACGGTTTTTTTTTTAGAAGAAAAATAAGTGAATTCGTAAAATCGTAAAACATAGGGGTCAATTTGCAAAATTGTCAAAGTAAATTATTATCAAAATTGGGGCTAAAGGGGTCTTTTTATATCATAGGCGATTTTTTTTTTTTTATAGAAGAAAAATAAGTGAAAGGGTAAATTAGGTAAATTGAAATTTAATTAAAGTCAATAGTTACAAATTCATTTTGACCAAGTAACTTAATCAACGACCCAGATCAATCTGAGTCAAATGAACGGCATGATGAGGCTTCCCGCATGTGAGAGCGTAACTCACATGCCCGCACCCTAGAAAAATCCAAATAACAATGTAAAACTTCGCACAACTATAAAATGTTGAACTTCTTTGATATGTCCTCTCCATTTCAATTATCTCAATTCATGGATGATTTCTGCAATCCTAACTAATATATATAGTTAAGGCAGATTCCTATTTTTTCTCTTTCACGTTTTTGGATTTTTTTTTTGGGTATAGATTCTTAATACATGTTGTCCAAGGAAATGCAGAAGAAAAAGGGATATCAACTATCAAGCAAAAACATTAAGTTTTTATTCTTCGACTATATTAACTAACTTTTTTTTTTTTTAGATGGTGAATACATCGTTACATCAAACACTATATCGAATCGAATGTAAACTAATTACAACAGTTAAACTGCTAGTATCAAAATAGAAAAATACCCACATTCGTGGGAGTTGAACCCACGACGACTGCAAATTAAAGAGATGAGCTGTTCTATAACCATCAATTTGGAAGTTGTAAAAATTTCGCAAGTACAAATTATAAACTTAGTGGGTTTAATCGTTAGTGGTGATATATAAGAACTCAAGACAATAATTGATTAATTTTCACATTTAAAGGTCCTAAGAGAAAAATAATTAAAAAAAAAATTGCTAATGAGAGAAAATTGAATTATCTGCATAATTAAAGGTTGGTAATTGTATAAGGAATGTCATGGTAATGGAGAAAGACAACATTTAATTATCTTTGACTACAAGGGATAAATTAGGGTATTACAAAAAATTGCTATGACAGAAACAAAAGTTGTTCTGGCAATATGGCTAGCCCTTTTGATTATGCCCTTTTATTGTGTTCATTTAATGGATTAGTGACAGGTTTGGTTAAGATGCAACTTGGAGAACAGTGTTTTTAAGGGATCACAATATTGCAGATAAGAGACAACTACCAATTAATACTAGTAATAAACTAAAATAAAGATCCACAATATTAGTGAAAACTGAACCCAAAACCTATTGTTTGACATTCTCGTTCCACTTTCAGTATACATCTTCAATCACACAATTTTTTTTCTTTTAATTTCCTAATAATTATGGCTCTATCAATTAGCCACCATGTATAATACATACAATTTGTAATTGAATCAATGCAACCGGACATAGTTCGCAAGAATTTTTGATATGCCCTAATTTATATTTGTCCCCTTTTTTTCTTGTTGCTGCAAGTGACACTATATCTTTTTATATAATTTCGTATATGACCAATATTCTTATGAATGATGATGTCGCTCCAAGTCCACATTATTTGGTAAACTTATCCATACCTATCTGTCTATACATTGCATCTTAATTAGATAAATAAACATTTTGTATAGATGGAAAGGAATTTCCGTTTGATTAGATTATCTTGAAAATCAGATTTAATTAATAAACGTGAGTTATATAACGAAAATCAGTCCGGTCCGGTCCAAATACTCACCCCTTCCCATAACACATGGAAGTATTGTGCATTTTTTTTCCTCCAATTTACCTATTTCTACTTTGAACATTGTATTGGGTGAACTTTCAGCATCATAACTCTTATTTTCCTCTAAAAATTAAAAAAGTTGTATTTTGTGAGAGTGGCTTATAATCTATATACATATAAAAGTACGGGTTGGTCAAAAAAATTTCTTCTCTTTTTTGTGATGAATATCTTTGTTTTTTTGTCTTTTGTTTTCAAAAATAGGTTAATTCAACAAAATAATAAGTAAAATTGACCAAAATTGGGTTAAACCGCAGATAATGTGTGAATTGATTACCAAATTGGATAAAATCGACTAAATTTGGGTCAAATCGGGGAGAATGAGTGAATTACTTAACAAATAAGATAAAGCACATAAACGGGTGAAATCGGTGTTAACAAAAAAATTGTAAACTTAGTGTAATAGTGAGTGAAATCGATATCTCTTTGGAAAGTTCTTAAGAAATTACCACTTATTAAAAAACCTCAAAAACTTTAAGAACCTCAAAAAGAAAAAGAAAAGTTGCCACCTCCATGCCATATGAATAATAAAAAGGACTATTTAGGTAACTGAAAAATTTATAAGTGGCAGAAGCAAAAAAAAAGTCAAAATATAGGAATGGTGGAAAACGGTGAAAAAGAGGAGGGGGGGGCACGGGGCGGGCTGGGGACGGGTTTGGGGCTAGAGTGTATAATAAATTTCGGGATTGACACTTTTCATCCCAGACCCGGACGGGACGGGACGGGACGGGATTACGGGTCCCATATTTTTTTTAATCATCAATTCTTCACGCACTTAACAAAATTAAATTACAATATTACGTATATTCAATTAACTTATATAAGCTTGATATGTACTGCCACATATATTATCTATTGCATGTATACCAATTAAGTTAAATTTTACAGAATTTTGTGAGTCAATACTCAAACCCAAACAGCACACCTAAAATACTCTTCACAATGTCCAAATTTACAATTTATCCAAAATTCAAGGGACTAAACTCAAAATTCCTCCAACACATGCATAAAGGTTACCCTAGAGCCCCAAATTTCGTACGTAGAAGTACTTTGTAGAGCATATAATTTCGTATGTAGTAGACTACTAGTAGTAATTTAATTTGTAGAGCAAAAATCAAAAAAAGTTACTGTGTGTCGTGGTCGTAGGTGGGAAGAAGATGTAATAGAGCCGTAGAGACCATGAGAATTTTTAGAACTGTGGCTCACTTAATGTACTAGTAACTAGTGTAAGATTTGAAAGAAATATTAAAGTAGAGCAATAAAGTTTCTTTGTTAGATGATATTAATTAATTAATCAATTAAATAAGTAAAGTGTATATAATAATAAAAAAAAATATAGGCGGGTTCGGGTATTCGGGGTTGGAGAGGCTAATCCCACACCCGTCCCGTATTCCCATAATAAAATACGGGTTTTCAAGTTCAGGTACCCAAACCCAAAAAATACTCGTCCCATTCGGGTATTTGAAAAACGGGATGGTCGGGTTTGGGTTACCCGAACCCAACGCCCACCCCTAAAAAAGGGTAAAATTCGATTAAAAATATATGATAAAAATGATAAAATTAATGGAAAAATGGGTTAGATAGAAGAAAAATGAGTTAAAGCAAAAAAAATAGTGCAATTAATAAAACAACAGGGTGAACCGGCAAAAAATGAATAAAAGTGGTCAAAACTGAATGATATCAGCCCAACACGGAAAACAAGAAAAACGGATCAACTCGATAAAAGAAAAAGAACAAAAAGATGAGTTAAATTGGCAAAAGAGGTGAAATATGTGAGAAAAAAAGTTAAATCAACAAAACAAGACAAAAAAGTAAAATCGACTAAAATTTGGTTAAACAAGAGAGAATTGGTGAATTGATTAACAAATGGGATAAAATCAACTAAAATTGGGTTAAATCGAAAAGAGTGGATGAATTGATTAATAAACTGAATAAACCACAAAAAACGAGTGAAGCCGATGAAAAAAGGGGTTATAATAACAAAGAAAATGGTAAACTCGGTGTAAAAGCAGGTGAAATCGATAGTTCTTTGAAAAACACTTATGAAATTATCACTTATTGAAGAACCTAAAACATTAAAGAACCTAATAAAATGCCATGTTCGTGCTATATGAAAAATTTATAATTGGCTTAATCTAAATAAAGTCAGAACATGGAAATGATTAAAATCAATGAAATATATTAAATTCAATTAAAAATATATGATACACAAAATGGTAAAATCAATGATAAAACAACGGTAAACGGGTAAAACCGTTAAAAAAATGGTATCAACTAAAGACGGGATAACAAGAACAATAATGGAACAAATCGATTAAATAACAAGGGCAAAAAAATGATTTAAGTTGGCATAAAAAAGGTGAAATAGGTGAGAAAATAGGTTAAATCAGCAAAAGAATAAGCAAAATTGACTAAAATTGGGTTAAACCGAAGAGAATGGAAGAATTGATTAACAAATGGGATAAAATCAACTAAATTTGGGTTAAACATGGGAGAAAGAGAGAATTAATTAACAATTGGGATAAACCACAAAAGGGTTACATCGGTGAAAGAACGAGTAAAATAACAAAATCGAAATGGTAAACTCAGTGTAAAAGCGGGTGAAATTGATATCTCTTTGAAAAATTCTTAAGAAATTATCACTTATTAAAGAACCTCAAAAACATTATAGCCTATATGAATAAAAGAAGTATTATTTAGTTAATTTGAAAACTTTTAAATGGTTTAAGCCAAAAAAATTCAAAACATAGAAATAGTTAAAACCGTTGAAAATGGGTAAATTTTGAATAAAAAATATATGATAAAAATGGTAAAATTAATGAAAAAATGGTTTAGATCGAAGAAAAATGAAATGATCAAATCGATGAAATAACAAGAAGAAGAAAATGAATTAAATAGACAAAAAAAAAGTTAAATAGGTGAGAAAATATGTTAAATCGGCAAAATAATAATAAATTCGACTAAAATTGGGTTAAACCGGTGAGATTGAGTAAATTGATTATAAAATGAGATAAATCACAAAAATAAGTGAAATCGATGAAAGAACTAGTTAAAATAATAAAATAAAAGCAAATGAAATCGGTGAACAAATATGTTAAAATAAAAAAAATTGTAAACTTAGTGTAAAAGCGGGTTTAAACCGATAAACTAGGTTCACTCAGTAAAATTGAGGTAAATTATCGACTCAAATTGGTTAAAAATGGATTAGGCATGTAAGGATGTAACTGAAAATGGATGACCTCAGTAAAAGACATGTATAACCGATAAAATTGGTGAAATCGATAAATAAAAAAGGGCTAAACCTGTGAAAATGATTTAGATGGAAATATCAAGGTCAAGAAAGAAAACAACTGATGTTGTCCATTCGTTCAAATGGTAGGCTCATAATAATATTTGTGTAGACATGTAGTTTTAGGTTATAAATACTTACTAAATATAGTTCATTTTTAATTTTCAAGTTTTTGTTTTAGGTATTTATGATCTCAACTTTTATTTCTTGGTAACAACAAAATAATTAAGTGATTTAGTCAAAAAATACATAGCATGTCTTTAAGACGATAGTATGATAAAAACTCATTAAATATACGATGCAATTAACGTATAAAATTAGTTAGTCACATGCAACGCACATGCACTTTCCTAGTAAATTATAAAACATATGTATATCTATTGAATTTCTGATTGAGTGAATGTACTCGAACAGAGTTTGAATTACTAGTTGAATAAAATGCAAATATACCCCTTTGTTAATCTTAATTGTCATAAAATTCTTTGTGGTATTTTTATTAGCAAAGAACTCTCATGTGCAAGTAAGTCAGAAGCATTTAACCTACTCTGAGGCCGTTCGAATGAGTTATACTCTATATGCTATTTTTTTCTTTGGAATAAAATAAATCCGATTATTCAATTAAAAAAATTGACAATAACCTCTTTGTAGACCTAAAAAATGGTAATAATCCTCTTTGATCAATTCTTCATTTTGAAATGGTTGTAATGAACTAATAAAATTATAACAAGAGGGATTTTTGCTAATAAATTATTAACAAATAGAATTTTTTGCTAACAAAAATAACACAAAGAGTTTTCTGCCAAATAAAAATAACATAGGAAATAGTTTTGCATTTTACTCTAACCTAGCTAGTTCCTAGTTGCTTGTTATTTTGTAGCTCAATTTATTTTTATATTTTTATATGTTATTGTAGGTACTAAGATATTGTTTTGTACTCCCTATATGTTCCATAATAATTGTCGTTTTAGATAATTATTTTAAAATATTTGTCTCGTTAGGATTCTAATGCAATATTAATTACTCATTCTCCAATTTTTCCCTTATTTATTATACCTAAAACTTCTATTTTATCACTTTTTGTTATTTATTAAGGGTATTTGAGGTACTCCCTCCGATTTTTTTTATTTGTCGCTTAGGCAAGAAAAAATTGCTTACGTGTTTATTTGTCGTTTTAGGATTCCAATGTAAAATCAATTATTTTCTACCAATTTTACCCTTCTTGTTAATGCTTGTAATTATTGCTAATTAATATTATGATTATTCGATTTAAAGGGTACTTTGGGATTTCTGTTTAAAAAAATAGTTATTTATTACATTACTTAATATGTGTGCAATCCTCCAAAACAACAAATAAAAAAAAACGTAGGGAGTATAATTTTTGTTTTTTTCCTTTCAAAAATTCATGTTGTTTATAATGTCTCTTAATACCCGTGCAAAACTCCAAAATGAAAATTATTATGAAACGGACGTGGTAGTTTATATGATCCATTTATTTAATGACGTTGCTTCTGGTCCGCAATATTCTTTTGTTCAAGTTTGTCTTTATAAAGAGAAAATAAACTTTTGGAGTTGGAAGTATCAAGAACAACCATTCATTTTAGATTCTCTTGAAACATTAGGTAGAAACGATAATCTAAGCTGAGTCAGCATTCAATTTAATAGCATAATTTTACACAAGTTGCCTATATAACCCTTTTCTTTTTTAATATATGGTTAATATATTATTGAACTTGGGCACATACACAGTTTGGCTCCTTTTAAAAAATAGGATCCAAATCTTCAAGCTAGTACAATTTCTTCTCCTTTCTCCTAAAATGACCAAAGCTTCTCCTTCAATATTTCAGCATCCATTAAAAAATTCCCTTGTGCCTGTAGAATCCAAGCAAAAAGAAATTAAATTAAAATTTTGCCTTTTCGATTCTTGTTTAAAATTGTTTGTTACAATTTAACTTGAAAATCTGATTTTGTATCTAACAGTTAACTATATAAAACCTTCATTTAACATATTCACTAAATATTCATAATGTTCAATTTACCCCCTGTGAAAATTTTAAAGAAACAATTTATCCTCTTGAGCCGGAGAGTGTAACTCACTTGTCGAAATTAAAAGTGAACATGAAAAATGTTTTGTAACATAGAGGGGTAAATTGTCATATACCAATACTTCAGTATACATTAACAATTACTCTAATACTAGTAATTACTAACAATTGCAAGATCAGTAACATAAGAAAAAGAAATAATAAATTCATACCTGAAGATGCAAATTGTAGAAAACTCTTCCTTCACATGATTCAAAACAAGATGCACTCTTTACAAATAGACCCTCTTGCTCCAAACTTAATAAAGCTTCAGAAAATGAATTAGCCTTTTCAACTTTTGAAACTGAACTTTGAATAATTATTTCTTCATCATTTATTCGAGTTACCGATAATGCTGACAATGTACTTTGATTTGGTTCAATTCTTCTTTTCTTTCTCAAATTAGTTGTTAATGTTTCTTCTTGGCTTGAAATCTTTGACATAAGTCTTTCTTTTTTCTGAATAAGTCTGTCAATTTCTTTTTGTTGTTCTGGAATGTATTTCAACACTTTTGAAACTGTTGCAGGAATGCTTAGTTTTCCCTGTAAATTAAACACACAAAATCAAATTAGTGAAAAAGAAACTAATTTAAGAACAACTTATAATATAAATTATTTTATCCTATGTTATTGCATTCCACATGCACCATGGTCATGATTAATGAGTCCAATTTGTTATACATCATATATTAAACGAAGCTTAAAGAACATTTATTAAACATAAAAAAAAAAATTACAATAAAAATGTTCTTAGGACTTGGGGACACATGACTAAATTTAAAATTGGACACAATTTGCTTTCGTAGATTTATCACATTGTAAATTTACTAATATATCTCTTTTTATGTAAATAAAATGAAAGTTCACATATAATATATAGATCGTATATATGTTTTATTTATTTAATTTTAATTTTTTTTTTTAAATCTTCTTTCTTTTTCATTTTTATGAATTTACTAAAACTTCTACCACTATTGCAAATATAGAAATAATAATTATACATATATAATTTATTAAGATAGGAATACTAAATTTGTTTCGTGCTAGGACCGGCCCGAAAGGCTGAAACTACTACAACACACTACAACAAATTTGATTTATGGTGGCACCATGCTTGATGGCATTTTAAAGAAAATGTCACAAAATATTAATATAGTCATATTTTTGAAAAATGTCACAAACTATAAATGTTAATTTTACTAATTAGTGACATTTTTATACTATAGTGATATTTTATAATGTTATTTTTAACTACAATTGTGACATTGATACATTTAGCCACACCGCTACAGGTGGCACTTTGCTAGTGACAATTTATATGTAACGACATTTTTCAAACTGCCACTTGTAGAGGTGTGGCTAAAAGTTAAATGTCACTATCATAACAAGAGATAACTTTATAAAATGCCATAATAATATTAAAATGTCACTAAATAGTATGATTAACATTTATAATTCCTGACATTTTAAAAAAATGTAACTGTATTAATTTTTTCTCACATTTTTTTGAAAATGCCATCAAGCTTGATGCCACAAAAGATCATTTTTGTTGTAGTGACGTTCGGATTTAATTTGTATTCGGCTCAAGTAATAAATCCCAACACAATACAAACTCAAAAAAATCAATATTGTACCTTGGGTAAAAAATATTTGGAATGTTTCGCACTTTTGGTCCCATAGTATAATCTATATTCAATACTAGCTTTTGACTCCATAGGATTGTCTTTGGTCTAAAATACAACGATGGGACCAAAAGTGCAAGACATTTTAATAAATTGAGACCAAAATGTCATCTTGGCCAAGAAACGAAAAATTCCCAATAAAATTTCTTTCACAAAGGAAGGAAAAAGTACTTACAGATTGATCTTCTTGTGGAAGAAGTGAACGAAGAGTAAAATACAAAGTATTAATTCTCTTGCGACGATCGCGTTCACTTGCATTATGATTCAACTTTTTAACCTTATTTTTCGGATTTCCTTCATCGACTAATTCATCACGAAAACTTGCGGATCCACCATTTTTGGAGGAATTAGGAGAATGAAGATCACCAATAGAGTCTACTGAAGTTTGTATTTTTTTCGAAGAGAAGTAGTAATTGTTTTCTAATTGTTCATCCAAAAGCCATCCAAATGAAGAAAATTGAGGAGATACAGACAACATTTTTCAATGTTTCACAGAATAAGAAGTTGAAGTTATGCAGTTAATAACAATAAGGGTCTATTTATATGTTTACTTATACACTTACTTAAATGGTAGTGGCATTTTTTAAATATTTGGTTATACGTACTATTTTTTCTTTAAGCTTAATTAATGACCACTACGTTATCGCATTGTATTTGTTTGATAATATAATATTGAATGATTCGCATATTCTCAGCAAGGAACAACAAATTATGTTAGTTCGTTTCAGCTTGAGTTCGATCAATAAAAATATAAAAATATATTTGCTACATTTAATTTGATTTAAGCTCAAATACAATCGAAAAATTAACAAAATCATATTTGAATAAGTACTATATATTAATTGTTCAATGTCATCCGGCTCATTTACACCAATATTTTACATACTTATAATTATTAGGGTTTCATAGATGTTTGTTATGTCAACAAATTAAAACTTAAGTTTGAACTTTTGAAAAATTAAAATTGAAATAAATTTAGACACATATCATTTTGAGTAGTTGTTCATTATTCTAAACAATCTGAAGAAAAAGAAAAAGAAAAAGAAAAAAGAATCTCAAAGTCTCTGTAAGTCCAATATGATCAAGGACACGCGAAGGCTGAAGCTGATCTTAGTTTATTATATTAATTGGACGAATTGTGCATGTCAAGCACGAGCTTAAGACTGGTCTATCACTCATTTGCTTGAGCATAATGTTGGCATGCACGTGGAAGCACACTTAATTATAAAATATATAAAAATAAATATAATTAATTAGTATATCATAATTTCACTTCATTAGTTAATTAGGTAATTAATTAGTAGTACTGATGCACCGTTTTACTTAATCGAGATGCTCTTGTCATTGGTATCTAGAAATATAAAAATGGTTTCACATTTGAGCTAGCTAGCTATTTTTATGGTCTAGATAAAATAAGAATAAGAATGACAATGCACTAAATTATAAAAGTACTGTTTGCTTAAACTGTTCATTTAACTGATTATACAGTATTTTAGATGTTTTCAATAGTGTTATATATCTCGTACTCATTTAACCAATCATCAGTTACATTCATGTTTATGTTGGTGTCTAATAATTTGTGCACATATATATATTTCACTAAATATTTAAAACTCATAGAATATTCAAACAACAAATAGAATATTCTAACACATTATTTCACACATTGTTAAAGCATGTAAAACATACTTACTTGATTGAAATTAATCCACATAATAATTGAATCAATATATGAATAGGAAAAAATAAGACTAAGGATCGCCGAAGCAAATTTTTTTCGAACTACCTACAATGCACATGGTTAATTCCCAGTAATCTCCCAAGATACACCATTCTGTTGTTTGCACTATCAAGAAGCCCATGGTCCAACTTGAACAAACAGGACTTCGAACATATATTTAAAGAATAATAGAAGAGATGGGAGAGTATTTAATTTCTGATTTTAATTGCTCGAAAATACATTCAAAATTAGCCAAATTTTGTTTCCTGTTTACAAACGCAGAAGTGTCCTTTTACAAGGAATATATCGTTTGAATCACAATGTTTCAGTTCAAACTGTACTTTTCGGACCAACAAACGCAACTTTTATTCTCGCTATTTCATTCACTTATAAAATCCAAAAGTTTCATGGATGTGGATATACATATTAATTATAAAATCAATGAATGTATAACAATTGGTCTGCAAGATAAATATTTTTGAAAATTATCTATTATAATAACTAAAAATTACTATAGTTAACTGGTAACTGAGTAGTGTAGTCTAATAAAAAATAAAAAATAAAAAAATAAACTTGTAATTGAGTGTAGCAAGAAATAGAAAGTTATAGAAACGGACAGAGTTTTAGGTTGGGTCAAATGGGCTCGAGATTTGGGCTAAGTTGGGTCATCGGTCAGCTGACCAAAATAAATCCGCACCCGACCCGAGTTACCATTAACTTCCAAGTTCCAATCTAGGGTTTATCGCGTTAGCCACTCGGAGGTTAGTCATAAAACAATCCTTTAAATTTTGTTGCAAGCAGGGCCGGCTCTAAAGCTAGGCAATTTAGGCCCTCGCTTAGGGCCCCGACTATAGAGGGGCCTCAATTATTTTTTTTTGTTAATGTAAATGTATCTCAGTTATTTTCTACTTGATTTTTTTTTTTTTTTTTGTCAAATAAGATGTAAGAATGGAAATTTTCAAATAAGGTCTTGCCCTATTTATATAACCACATTCTTAAATAGACGGTGAAAATCAACTTGATCTAGTGGCTAAAACTGATGCTCTAGAGACTTTTCATATATACTTGTCTAGAATGTTTTACTTCATAATCTAGAACCATGTATATGCAAAAAGAATGTCTTAGATATATTTATGGGCTATATATTTATGCTATGTCTGCCCCCCCTTTACCTGCATCATATTATATTAACATTAATGCGTCATGTATTGGTTAAGATGTGTTGGACAATGATCGTAGCGTGACATTAAAATAGATTTAACCTATCAAATTAACTTTTCGATTAACATTACACATTCTATTGAAATTCTCCTTGTGTTTGTTATGTAAGCTTTGTTGATCTAATTTATGTAAAAATGATTATTTCATATTATTGGTGTCAAATAATAAAGATTACTTCATCCGTTTTTTTTTTTATTTATCGTTTTAGAATTTTAATGTAGAATTAATTTTTTATACAAATTTTACCCTTCTTATTAATGCTATGATTATTTGATTAAAAGGGTATTTTGGGACTTTTACTTAAAAAAGTGGCTATTTATTATAATCATTAATCCGTGTTCAATCCTCCAAAGTGAATAAAAAAACGGAGGGAGAATATGCTAATTGATATTACAAGTGTTTTTGTTTTATTGTGTCTTAGTATTTTGAAAAAAAATATATTATAATATTGTTGTTTTGCATTAGTAAATAAAATTTAGAATTTGATATAACTTATATTCAACGAGTTTGAGTCAATCTACAATTTTTAATATTAATTTATTACAAAGAATACTTAAACTACATACACGTCTCGATTTTTTTGTAGCGGACTGAACCGTTTGATAATCGAACCAAATAGTTCGGTTTGATGTACTGTACAAATTTTGAAACTACCGCGTCAGACTAGATACCAAAAATTGGTACGGTTCAATTATATTGAATGCAACGATAACAATCCCCTAATATTAGTGTTGTGCACGATTCGGTAAACCGTATACCGAACTGAAATCTCGGTTCAGTACACGGAATGAGCATCATTACCGAACCATTATAAATTTCGATTTTCGATATTATCGATAGATTTACCTTACCTGACCGAACCGGACCGGACCGGACCAGTATAAACATTTTTATTAATCCCAATTCGTAAAGGGTAAAGACAGCGTTCCAGATTTCCAATCCAAGCTATACTTCGCTCTTCTCACTTCTTCTACGGACTGCCCTAGGGCAAAACCCAAATCTTCTCCTCCTTCAATTCAAAATCCCACCTCGCCGCCGCACCACCTACCCACATCGCGCCTCCACCATCTCTCTCTCGGCCCAGGTTTGTAATTTACAGAGTTACAGTCCAAATTCTAAATGGCCAATTTTATTCTTTTTCTGATTTTCTCTTAATAAATTGGGTTCTAATTGCATTTAAAACCCAAAACTTGAATGATTCTAAAGTAATTTTTGGAGAGGGGACTGAGGCTAGGGGGTCTCTGATGGTTAGTGGTTAGAGTGGTAGGAAGAGACAAATTATTTTTTATTCAATAATTTTTCGGTTATTTTTGTACAGAATCAAATCGAACCGTACTGAATCTGTAATTTACTGAACCAAACCGAAATTTTCTGTTTGGCAAACGGTAGGAGATACCGAACCAGCCAGGATAATGAAATTTGGTACGGTTCGGTTCGGTTTTACCATTTGCACAGCCCTGCCTAAGATAGTAGTGTGAGCAGAAATATTATACTTTCATATTCAATCTATTTACTGATTCTGACAAGTAAAAAATTATATTTGTTAACTTACATTTGTTATATAACTATATTCACGATACTTGAATTTTCAACATATATATTTGTTAAGAGAAAGTTTAAGAATGAAATGTCATAAAAATTTATTACAATTGAAACTAAAAAGTATCAGCTAATTTGTAAAAGAGAGCCCCGATTTTAAATATCGCCTAGGGCCCTGTAATATGTCAGGCCGGCCCTGGTTGCGAGTTTGGTTTGTTCCAGTTATTTTTCACCAGTAATTGTAGTAATTTTGTTGTTTCCGAGAAGCGAAAATGGTGCGATCGTACAAAATGAAAGGGCAGAAGAGGAAGAAGAGAGAGGACAAGTACGATAAAGGAGAAGAGTTTGAAGAATTAGATGAAAAGAAGGCGAAAACAGAAATCTTAGTCTCAGAAAAGGAAGAGGAGAAATTGGAGCCAGTTATTGATGAAATGCCCGGAATTCCAATTGTTGAAGTAACTACAAATGACAACAAGCCTGGAGTTACTTTTGTTATCGAGAAGGCGTCACTGGAAATCGGAAAAGTTGGAAAGGTTTGCATCTGTTATAATCATATTCAAAAATTAGGTTTTTTTTTTTGTGATTTATTAATTTTATTGACTTTATTTGTACAGAGCTATCAGCTTTTGAGTTCGGATGAGCATGCAAGTTATTTGTTGAAAAATAAGTGCAACCCTGCTGATTATCGGCCTGACATTGCTTTTCAGGTTTGAGTTTCAGCTCAGTTCATTTTCTGGTTGGACGCAGAAAACTAAAAAATATGATAACTTGGATAATAGTGATGTCTGAATGTGTGAAATCTCTTATATTTGATGTATTTAGCTGCTTTTTGAGGATAAATCCCAACCTAGCTGTTCGAGTTTATAAAAACTTGTGACCTTAAACTAATTTGTTCATGACTGGATCAATTACTATACAAACTGTGGTGTTGAGTTTACTGCTTTTGTTGCCACATATAATGGAGGTCATGGAGTTATGTAATGCAACTTTTTCCAATTAGTTGGAAGATTTTTTTGGGTATGGAATTTGAAAGGGGGAAATCTGCTTTCTTGGTCTGTAATTTCTCATTTATGCATAATATTCAGAAATTAAACATATTATTATTGATCTGTAATTTGGTTTTGGATGAGTTATAAGCTTGAGCCTATCTTCTTTGCATCCCTATTCCCTTACTTTTTGCACCAAAGACGTATATGAACAGAACAAAATATTATCTGAAAAATGGATATGTTTTATCTTTCTTATTGGATATGAGTGCTCAGAAGTTGAGGGGGACATTATCCTGTTTCTGACAAATATATAGCTCAACATCTTTAGGCAATACAAACAATTTTAGATAGTCGCGTGAACAAAAGTGGGAGGCTGAAAGCTTTATATGTGAGGACACAAAAAGGTATTCTTTTCGAGATTAAACCTCATGCTCGTATGCCGAGGACATATAAACGATTTGCCGGTCTCATGGGTGAGTTTGCTGAAAAAATGCTACATTTGTACATTGCCATTTAGACCTTATAACTTCATATAGGAAGCTTATATTTACTTTAAATGCAATGCTTTGCAGTGCAACTGTTGCAAAAGCTGCATATTACTGCTGCTGGAAAAGGTGAAAAACTATTGCGTGTCATCAAGAACCCTGTTACCCAGTATTTACCCATCAACTCTCGTAAAATAGGTGAACATTTTCTTTCACTATTCATTGATATATTTCTTTTAGCCTAATCTATTACCATAATATTTTACCAACTGGTTTTGTTGGACATCAGGCTTCTCACACAGTTCAGAAAAGGTGGTTGACATGTACGACTATGTTGGTACTATTAACAATGAATTGGATCTTGTTTTCGTGGTATGCTAAATTAGTGCCTAGACTTCTCTTTTTATTTTTTTTACCTTACTAGAGTGATTCATTTGGCTTAAATTTGTAAGTTTGATTTATTGATAGGTTGGGGCAATGTCCCACGGGAAAATTGATAAGGAGTATGTTGAAGATTATATATCAAGTAAGCATTACCTGCTTCTTTCTTGTGCTACTAAATATTCGAATATAACTCTCCTTTTACTTCAATTTTCTGCTTTATTTGTAGTTTGAAATTATCAATTTAAGTAGAATTTGCTTCTAGTTTGTATTACTTATCAAAGTTTCATCTATTGAACCTTATATTCATATGAACTTTTTCTGAGCACATATTTATACTTGTACATTTTTCAGTCGGGTTTTCGGGACATTTTGTGATAACTGATACGAGGTTTTCTGATAATTTAATTATCTCTTGCAGTTTCTGAATTTCCATTGAGTGCTGCATACTGCATTTCAATAATCACCACTGCTGTTGAACGCAAATGGAGAATTTTGTAAATGGATCAGTTGGCTGCAATATGGTTGAACATCCTTCAATTAGCATCAGCGTTTTATGTGCTCATATTTTCAAATTGATGGGAGTTTCTTATTTAAGGTTCGAAAGAAAATTTTGACTGGATTTTTGTATTTAAGTTGCAACAATTTCTATTTTGAGGTATCAACATACACTATATGACTTGATTATTTACAAATTGTATGAAGAGCTGTGTAATAATAGACGTACACACAATAGCCACATTCAACAAAAAACAGATGATGTAATCAACCAGAAACAAAACAGAAGAAAACTAATAGAAAAAACAATGAAATAAAGTTTATTATTCAATAACAAAAGAGGAAACTATCTTTGGCATATATCAAATAATGCAGTTGAGCTCATTGGGAGTAGGCAACATCAAGGGTTTATTTGAAAGGATTTTGGTTCAGTTTCGCGGGTCTCAATATAAAATATTGGTTTGGATAATTTCGGTGAAACCTTTGAAATCCCATTTGATTAGATTTTGGATGTTGAATTTTGTGGTTTTGAAAAGCTGAAATTTCACTTGGATTGAGTTTGAATGTTAAGATTTGAGAAAAAAATAAATTGTAAATGTCAAATCAATGTTTTTTATAAAATTTTGGAAAAGGAAAGTAAATGGTAAATGTCAAATAAAAGTTTTATAAATTTCAAAATTTTGGGTGTGAATTTCTAAATAGGTTTGTGATGAGTTTCATGAATCTAACGAAAACTCATTTGAAAAAGTTTTGACCCGGTCTTGTGAAACCTGCGAGACTGGGTCAAAACCCATACACATTCACCCTAAAGGTGCATTAGCATTTGATGTTTTAACATTAGTGTCTATTATTGCATTTTATATTCTTTTTGTTGGACTCAAAAGCTATTTGATGGAAAAATATTAGAATTCAGACTCAACACAATTACATTGCTATTAAACAAACATTTTCAAAATATATAATTACAAAAAAAGGAAAAAGATTTAAAGGGCATTCTAAGATAGATGGACATGCATTATCATTGCCTTGTTGAGGCTGCAAGTTGTCTCTTGAGATCGAGGACTAAAGTTCCATAAGCAGCCAACTGGTTTTTCAGCTTTGTTGAAGCTTCTTCAAACTTCTTGTTCATGTAGTCCAACTCATCCACCGACTCCTGGTATCTAATGCGAAATACGTCCAGTTTATCCTGCGTTCCTCGGAGTCTCATTCTAAGTTTCGCCTTCTCCTTGCTGTTATTAACTCGATCCTGTTCAAATTCAGCAGAAAATCATTATCTTTCATGTGGGAATTAAAGAACTTGTAAAACTTTGAATTTCGGCAAAGTTTCAACACTCAAAAAGAAAATTAAGCAAACGGTCAAAGCACTATAAACAGCCACAGCATCTTACAAAGATCCATGTTAGAGGAAAGAGAGAATTGCGAGAAGAATACTTGTATAATAGTTCATTTCAAAATATTAATCCTGAACATTAGTAATTCAGCAGAGCTATCAATAGGTTATTGTGGAATGAATATAAGCATTTCATAGCCCCCATTTCAATTGGTCCCACATATACAATATGTTCATACAATACTATGTTGTATGACATGCAGGAGTTTGTATGCAAGAATACATATACATTATAGCCCCCAATAGAAAGTGCATTATTACTTACAATGCGCGTGTTGACTTCAAATTTTGCAAGTTTATGGCTCTGTTCCTCTAGTTCACGTTTTAACTGCATTACCTGTGGGAATCAGAATCATTTCATCCAGTGGTTACGAAATGGAGCTAGCAAAAAATATACAACAGGAAGAAATGCAAAATCAAGCAGAAGAAATGAAAAGTCTCTAATTTTCTTTGCGGTGGAAAAGAATGAAGCTACACACCTGAACGTCGGCTGTCGACTCAGGACAACTTGCTTCCAACTTTTGAACTCGGCCCAATAGATATTCTCTTTCTTCTCTGACTTCACTCAGTGCCAGCTGTAGAGTTTTAATTTGTTCAAATACATTTTGGCACTTCGAGTTTAGTTCTGGATTCAAAATCTGCCAAAAGAAGTTTCCAGTAGCTAATTATCAAGCAGTTGAAATTAAACAATGTGTGACATAATTTACTAAAGAATGTATGATCTTACCTCTGGAAACATTTTCCTCTGCTCATCAGATGCTTTTTGTTCATTTATGCTGGGATGGAATTCTAAATGCTCCTTACTACAAATATAAATTACCAGAAAGGCCACAAAAATTCAACGAAACGGAAAACACAAGTGATATCTTATATTTAATAAAAGACAACATATTTGAAACACAAAATGAGACAAAGACCTGCACTGCTTCCCCTCATTGGCTTTTTCCTCCAACCTAGTCAACCATTCCTCATAGTCATTGCACTTTTTTCTACAAATCTCCAGTTCATTTCTTGCCTAATAGTGCCAAATCATAAACCAAAAATCACCTTTCTTAGACATAAACAATGAACATCATAATTCAAAACAACTTCCACTTTAATAGTATATTCAACTGAACACATTAGAGAGTACATAATTCTCAGAAAACGCAGATATAAAAATCCGTTATTTTGCAAGCGGCGAAAGGTCACTGAGTTAAAAAACTCTTTCCTGTTTGAAAGCATCCATAACAGACATCACAGATACTAAGGCAATCTATCTTGGATTTAGTCCTTATGAAAAAAAAATGTTTTCATCAAACAACATTAAGAGCTCAGCTGTGTGAAAAATTGACAGGCGCTAAAACTAACATAGAAAGATTGTTAGATTATAGGTGCACCAAAAAAAGGGGCTATACTAAAGGATTCATTGTATGCTTCCAAATTTATTGTTTATTTGCTATACAACTTTACAAAAGTTAGAATAATTTGTTCATAATATGTAGATTAACTATAAATAATGATGCCATCAACTGTGCATATGCTCTCTGAATTCTTCAGACAAACACACATGCACACATAGCATCTGCTACTTTTCAGTTCCAAAAATCGTTAATCGGGCTATTGGTAAAAGAAAATTTTTAAAAGAAGAAATTTTGAGGTAATTTTCAGTTAACACTTTCTCTGCCTAGTTTAGAAGATTACCTCTGACAGTTCTTTAGATAACAGGGCAAGTTCAGTGGTATGTAGTTTTTCTTTTCCTTCAATGACTTCTACTGAAGCTTTCTCCTTGGATGACCATATGGCCTTCTCCTCCTCCATTGACAAAAGTGCTTCAGTAAGTTGCTGCAAGAAATGACAGAATCCAACTATGATAAGCTTGCTACATGAAGTTGTAAATACATGTTTTTTATTAGTACCATTAACAACTCCTCCTTTTCTTCTGATGATGTCTTAAGAGAGGTCTCCAATTTCTGTCCATGAAACTTAGATTCTTCCAAACTTGTTCGCTGAAATGTTGTCAATGTAAATTTGGATAAATGAGCAAAAAACCTTGCTAATTTTGCAAATATATGTAACACATAATGATAATTGATAACAAAGGATTTTGGGAAACGTGAGCATTAAGATAACTAGGGAAAGCTTACAAGAATTGAAACTTCTTCCTTCAATGTACTCAACTCTGAGTGTGACACGTGCAACTCATCGGACAATGTTTGCAAATCAAAAGCCAAAATCTCAGCTCTAGAAGTGGCTTCATTCTTTTCCTCATATGTCATTGCTAGCTGATCTTCTAAAGATGCAATTGTTGCCTCCATTTCAAACGCAAGCACTTCTAGCTTCTTGTGCTCCTCCTAGATAAAAAGGAAAGTAATGGCGATTAACATCAACCCAAGCACACAATAAAACAAGCGGTCTAACAGGTAAGTACAAAAGGCATAAAAATCCACTTCCAGTCCCTCAAAGGTACAAAAGATAAAAGGAGTAATTGTGAACATAATACAATCTTTCATTCAAGAATACAAAACATGATTCCTTTTGTGGCAGCTGACTAATCACTGTATCAAAAAACTAAATCACTTCATTGTTCATTTTATACTAGCAATATCGATCTGTTCTACTTCAGTTATGATGATCATTCAATGTTCATACTGAATAACCTAAACATCATACACATACAGTATAATGTCAAGTTTTCATTTTCATTTAAAAGATGTAGATCTGATGCTTCTCAGTTATTATTACAATAGTTTAGTGTCCTTCCCTGGTGATTTGGAAATCACAAACAGGGTGGTGTAGTAATAAGTTTCTTTCATATGTTCATTCCTTTTCTATATTCATCCTGAAATCATACATTACCTCTGTTTTTGGGTGTGTGAGTGTGTGCATGTGTAGAGAAATGCATTTGTTTCAGGAGCATTATCAAATATAATACATTATCTAATTCACAAACTAACAACTACCTGCATAGCATGTTCAACCAAAGCAGAAGATCCCTTGGCTCGTTTCCGATCAAATATGTTTGAGCTCGTGTCAACAGTTGAATCACGCCTTCTGCCGATTATGGATTCGCGTTTGCTCATATCACGTTCAAGCTTAACCTGCTGGCCTTGCAGTCTTTTAATTTCTCTCTCCGCACATGACTTCTCACCCTGGCATCAAGCAAAATGGATCCGTCAAATAGTGTCTGAATTAAAGGGCATATTAAAATCAAAAGAAAGAAAAATGGTGTGAGACCTCAAGCTTTGTTTTATCCTGGATAGCATTCCTGAGCTTAGATTCTGTATCTTTTAACTTCAGTTTTGTTTTCTCCAAATCCTTTCTGATACTTTCCTTTTCCTTTGCCATGGAAGAAGATGATAAGGATGAAATTTCCCTTTGTAGCATTTGAATTTGAGAATGGCATTCAGACTTTTCCATTTCGTGTTCCTCTTTAAGTTCCTGGAACAACAATGATTTGGTCAAGAT
This sequence comes from Penstemon davidsonii, assembly GCA_034814905.1. Taxonomy (NCBI): domain Eukaryota; kingdom Viridiplantae; phylum Streptophyta; class Magnoliopsida; order Lamiales; family Plantaginaceae; genus Penstemon; species Penstemon davidsonii. The sequence goes on along the minus strand of JAYDYQ010002533.1, from coordinate 27,380,969 downwards.
GTGGACTAAACAAACAAGAAGAATCCAAAATAAAGTCTGCAACTAACCGAAACAGATTTTGCAGAATTCTCAACTTCTAGATGTAATTCTTCTATCTTACTCCGAAGCTCTGAAGCTTGAGTATATAGGACAAGCTACACTCCAAGAAGATACCAAAGAAATTTCAAACACAGAATTTAGATAAATTACTAGAGTATTTACACATAGAAATACCATACCTTCTCATCCTCAAGCTCATGTATTTTGTTTCTCAAGCAAGATTGTACCTCCTCATGGCTCCTAATAATTGATTTTATTTTAATTGAATTCTGGGAGGCTGAAGGTGAAACATCCTGCACTTGCAATAAAAACTAGTGAATCTATAATAGTCGAACTGACCATGTATTGGAGCATCATAAATATTATTGTATGTACATTGGCAAATAACTTGGAAACAAAAAAGGAATACAATTTAAACACAGAAGATATAAATTTGCTTGAATATATTTGTTAATGTTAACCAATGCTAATATTCTTCTTTTTCTTTGTTCTGTTAGCTATGCCTATATCGGCCGTATAATATCATTAAGGTCAAACTCCATGGTCAGTGTATGAAGATGTCTACTCACAAGAAGCAGATTTGGCAAAAAATGGAGAAGTTCTTCCACAACTGATGAGATAGACTCGATAACATGTTTTGAATTTTCAAATTCCAGCTTTATTTCCTGGGCTTCTTTTATCAGACTCATCAACCAATCAGATTCTTCCTGGAAGAAGTAAAAACAAAAATTAATTTGCATCTTTACATTTAAACATGAAAAATGTCTCTAAAGGGAGTCAAATGTGAAAATCAAATATATAGTTTATGATATATGCTGAAACTCTAGGCCAGTTACCGTTATAGTCTGTGTTGAAGCAAGTGTCGCATGAGCTAGAGTTGCTTCTTCTCGTGCAATCAGAAGTTCTTCATAAAGCTGTATTCAACAATACTGTAATAACTTGAAGCAAGCAATTTCAAACCATGAAGAAATTTCTAAGTTATTAAGCTTCTATTCAGGTTATGAAACAAACCTTTTCACATTTCTCCTGTGCAAATAAAGTCTGCTCCGTGGCTAAGCCAAATGCACAATCTAGATTTTGCTGGCTTGAGGACTTCTCCATCTCCAGAAGCGCAATCTGCGTATCAAATTTTCTAAAGCATTGACACCATGAAAGATCTAAAGCACGACTGGGAAGGGCAATAGGATTCAGTTGAAGACTTTACAGAAAATCAGCACAATTATGGAAATCTTATGGTACAAAGTTACTGAAAAGGCTGAAGGTGTCAATCAGACTTCTGATTGCACCAGTTATACAAGCAAGCAATGCAATTAAAACTGATTTTGAAATCTACATCTTATAGCTCAGAAATTAATGCTAAATCTGTAAACACTTCATTGCTAAGGCATCTAAAAACGACCATGCATTGACCTTTTCTTCATCAGCAAATAAAAACTCTTATAAGTAATCGCACCTTCCACATTTTAGAGACAGCTGATGAACTATATATGTCATCAGTAAGTGGGAGTCACAAACGACAAACCAGAATTACTGGAAACTATAGAACTCTAGCAAACTGCACATGATTATTTGGTCTTTTCAAAACACTCTATGTAACCTTTCAACTGTATCCTTCATATGTCAAAAGAAGAAAAATATTATTTTTTTAAATATTGGTTTTCTTGTGTTTTGATGAATATAAATTATAATATATTGATTGAAGCTACTAATTTATTATAAAATTAATTATTTTTAAGGATCTCATCTCAGCTTAAATTGTATTGACCAACTATGGGCATTACCGTCTTTTTGAATCCCCTTGTCTCTTAAAAGTATCTTTCTAAGTTCCAAACTTTAGGTAGCCCCAGCCTTCGTCATCAGATAACAAAAGACCCATTTCATAGCATCTAAACCTGTAATTTAGAAGTCTAAAGTAATGCCAAAGTCTAAAACAACAATTCCGGTTTCACCCTAATCCACACAACTCTCTCAACAGAAAGGCAGCAACCAAGTGAGGTCATTAGACTCGAGACTAAGAGAAACTTAATGAATAAAATGAAGAAGGAAAACCTTTTCTTGAAGTTGCTTTATCACAATAACATCTGGCTCTCTTAAACTACTATTTCCGTCTGGATGAGAGATAGCAGTGTCATTCCGTGCAGCGCACTCGCTACATTTCTCATCCACAACAAAATCAGCCTCAGCAAGTTTCCTCGCTAAGTAGTCAATTTGAATGTCACTTATCGTCCTCTGTAATAAGGAATAAGTTAGCTAAAATAATAACATGCATCATATTAATAGAGTAGGAAAACTTACGTGAGTTTCATATTTTAGAAGCAAATTTTCATATTCTGTTTGTATGTCTGCCATGTCATTGCTCTCCTGTAAAAGAAGAAATTAACCCTAAAAGCATATCGAAAAGGTAAAGGTAGAGCTATTATGATATGAACCTTTGGTAAATTTATTTTTGTGGAGGGGACTTTTCTCCGACTGGTAACATGCAGCAGAGCACGTGGATCAGGAAGAGTACAGTCATCCACTGCACCATCTTTGCAACCTTTATCTTGCTTGCAAAGCTCAGTACTTTCTTCTTTAACTAAATCTTCAAAAGGAAGAAGTGGCCCCATTGTGCGATTTTCTCTTCTTGATTTTTCAACAGTTTTCTTTTCAACCACAGAAGACAACTAAATCATCAAGGAAGAATGTTAATGAATACTCCTGAAAATTAAAATGCAGTAATTTGAATGATCAACAAAATGAATGAAGTGCACTAGTAAGTATGGGCCGTTGGTTACTAACATGATGCTAGCTACCTGATAAAGGTATACATGGAAGTATCAAACCTCAGGGCAACCAGTTGCTAAATTAAACCAACTTTACAAAATTGAAAACTAACTGAATAGTATGTGCTAACAGTTGTGCTTTTGATAGAATATAGAGGAGAACATTCACATTTATTTCCTAAGAAGACTAAATCGCACATCTTTACCATGCATCTTTGTGCCTAAATTACAAGGTGTCAAGGTAATTTTGATAACTTTATTTAGACAGGTTGTTTATCCAAAAAGTAAGATTTTATCCAAATCCAAAAGAACCAAATAGTTTTTCTACGTTTTGTTGCAGGCAGAAGAAAGAATCCTTGTTTCTTTTCTATGAATTAACAATTAATAACCCTTCAGTTTCATAAGTAGAACCCATTACCTCCTTCAACTTCTCCCTAGCAAGATTTCCAGGGCACCAGGTATCACGCCTTTTTGCCTACCATAAAGAACACATAAAACATCATGTAAAGTAGAGTCAAAGAATATGATGCAAATTAATACTGATGGTTGGGAACTTGCAATTCCTTTTGTTTTTGTTATTGTTTTTGTTTTTGAGTTTCTCAGTAACTAGGAATAACTAGGCTTATCATCATGTCTTTTAAGTTTCTTAATAAAAATTAAAGGGTATAACATTTTGCTAAGGTATGTCCATGGGACATCATAATCACTTCTCCAAGTCTCCGCAATGGACTGACAAAATCACGACTACAAAGCGCAAACACAATTTTGAACACCTATAAACAAATTTATGTGTTATTCTGTTTCATTTTTAAGATCTCTTTTGCCTATCCACTTAACTCAAAGAACTTCAATTAGCATCCTTTACTAGTTTTGTTGCCATGAGACATAACTTTGAATAACTTGTGTTACATTCTGTAGAGAAATCCAGGGCAATTTAAATCCATGAAGTTCCTATATGATGCAGACGGTAGCTAAGAAATTTAAGAGCAGGGTTCACCACAGCTTGTTTCTTCACTAAGGGGCTAATTACTCGATCTCAAGCCGGAGAAAACAATTTTTATTGCTATAACTCTACAGTATATCTTTAAATTTTATGTGTTCACATTTCTATCCACCGTCCATAGGCTGACCATAGAGCTTCACATATACTAGAGTTGTTAAAAATGGTTGCGTCAATGCTCTATAAACTCGTGTTTTGTAAGTATCGTACAAGTTCCACAGAATACAACAAGAGATAACATAACTAACCTTCCTAAAGATATCATTGGTCTCCTCCTTATTAGCACAAAACACCATTGAGCTTAAGTTCTCAATTCTTTTGTTGGCTTGCTCTTGCAACCTTTTCTCCCGTTCAGCGTGGGCTCTCTTTTCTTCTTCTAGCTCCAAAGCAATTCTCTCTCTCTCCAATTCACTCTGTGGACTAAATAAAAACTTTTGAGTTTTGAAACAAATATGTACCTTAATGTAAAAACACAAGTATTCATGAACCTTTAGCAATGTATTCCGCAAATTTAAAATTTCGTCTTCTTGATGTTCTGAGTGTAAACCCTAGGAAAACAAACAAGTTTTAAGGGTAAACTAGGATGCTACCATGACCCACTAATATAATTGGATCAGTCCAATATAATGAACATGATTGCACATAGTTACCTATACTAACCTGTAATTTGCCTCGAAGCTCCTCAATCTCCTTCTTCTGACGCTTTAGCAAGGCAGCGTCAGTCAATATCTGCCATTACCATCGGACTAGGTCAATACATATAATAGTTAATAAAGGAACAAAAAGTCATTTCCAATGGCCTATTTTTCAAATTCTTTTGCAAGCATGCAAGGATGAGTCCTTACAAAATGATCAAAATAATACTATGCAATAGAACTTTTTTAATAGGTGAGTGAATCGTATATAAAAGTATAACCGCATGGAGAATGACACTCGAAGTTTTACCTCATTCACATGAGCACAATTTGTTACACGTAATGCTCTGCTTGCAAACTGAAGACTACTTTTTGTCTCATCAGCATGGATCTGCAATTAAATAAAGTCCAACTGATGGCTGTAAAAGGACTAATATATAGTAAAATGCAAGAAGAACGGGCAAGCCAGTTGAGTGTAAACATTGAAAATTGCAACAAACAACCAAAACTGGGAGGAAATAGTAGAAACAGTATGCATTTAGGATTTTGCAACATAATTGTTAGGAGATAAGAGAGCATTATCCAATCATGGACCAACTTTGATTGCTCAAAGACTTCATATCTTCCCGTTTTTATATTTAAAACCAGCCCTAACAAACCATAACTGATCGTTGTTCTGCTGCAGATGGTGGGGGGAACATCTAAAAGCACTTACCAGTCATCAGAGAGAAAAAAGAAAAGGAAATTTTATTAATGTAGGAACTCCCAAATTTACAACTGCATGCAGTCCATACATGTTATGCTAGCTACATCTCTTGAAACAGAAAAAGAAGATGGTACCAACAATATCACCAGTTCTCTCTGAAATCAATATTATATCTTCCAACTAAGTTTTACTAAGATTCAAGCTTTCACCTGAGCAAGTGTAATATTGCATATGATGGCAGTATTCGCATTTCCACCTAGCGCGGGTTGCAGAATGCGTGTGAGTTTGCTGTCTCGATAGGGGACATGTCCTCTGTAATATTTTAGCAATGGGTCACACAAATATAGACTCTCAATTTTAATTTCAGTGTACTTCATACTTACCCTTGACTCTCAACACCTTCACTCAGTTTCTTTATGACAGTTCCTAAAGTCATCAGGCTTTTATTGATGTGGGATCCCTCCTTTAGACGAACACCTTCAGCTCCAGTCTTCGTAGCACGTTCTGAACCAGCAAGATCCACCAAGTTCTTCCCAAGTTGACGAGAAAACAAACCAAATGAGTAAAAAAGAATAGTGATAGTGAACAGACAAGAGGGGGAATTACAAGAAAAATAATTTGCAGACAAAATAAATTACAAGAGTACAGAGAAAAATCAGACATAAAATCCAAGAAAAGAAAATAATAAACCAGTAAAACAAATATTGCCAACAATGAAACAATAATCCAGTAAGCCGAAGACTGAAGAATATCAATTTGTTGTACACTTGTACTTCAGCCCAGAAAAATTATATTAATAAACAAAAAGTTTGGCCGCAAAAAACTACTGTTACTCTATTGATACTGAAAATTGATCTGCTCTGGCCATAGAGACCAATTTACAGCCCCTTTTGCACAATGCCTATAAGAATTTCGTCCCTTTTAGTTTTATTAATGCTCCAAACCTTCATTTGGAATGAATCAACCACAGTATGTTGGGTTTACAGACTCTCTGAATTTTGTAAATAATCTAAACAAATCTCCCCCACCCAACAGTAGTGCAAGGGAAAACATATATAAAAGCATTATTTACTTCAGTCGACAAACCAAACATCAGAAGTGAAAGATTTATGAAGCCTATGTTCTGCTAAAATATCAGTAACTGCACGAATAAGGAAAAGTTTTCCCACTTCAATTATTTTTTGTTAATACGATTTCATTACACATTATTACAATATCTATATATTAAAACATGTGGTTTATATAAAAACATATTATTAAACATTTCTAATGTAATAGGTTATTAGTTGGAGATGGCTGTCAAATGTGACCCAGACTGTAGATGGCCTAAAAAGCTATTCCATTTAGTAGTTGAAACTGTTGGCTACATCATATTGTTGAACATTATACAATTCATCTCAAGGATAAATATATATAATTTTATATACACTATCATAAATCACTATAATACATATATATATATATATATATATATATATATATATATGTGATTATCTATTCAATTTGTGAATCATATAATATAATGTCATCAAGCAAATGGTATAAAATGATTTATAACAAGTTACAAGTACTTTCAAGTATAACATGTGCAAGAATAGGAGATATATGTGTTCAGATCTTGCTTCATCATAGTGAGGTCAAACATTTGAATCATAAAAGAAAAAAATACCATCTCATATGATCATTATCTAAAATAAGTTTCACTTGAAATTGCATTCCCTATACAAAACAAGACTAAGTTCTTACGACCAATCCCACATAAATTCCTCTACTTTAAGATGAGCATCAGTTGTCCAGATGAAAGATTTCAAGGTCCTTTAATCTCAGTGCGAGAATCTGAATTTGTATATATGGATGTAGATACAAGAATAGAATTGGTACCAAGAAAGAAACACGGACTGCATCACATGACAAGTCAGCTTCTGCACCCTCAGCTTTCTCCCTGCTCTCAATGATCTTATCCACAAGCTCTTGATTAGCTGAATCACTAGATTCATGAATTTGACAGGAATCAATAAATCACATACATACCATGCGGAAGATTGTATGTGACCTGCTACTGTACACATTCATATTTGTCTCTCCAATATGACGATGTGCTGTAAATTTGTTATAGAAAGAAGAGTCAAATTGTAGTCACAAAAACCTAGTATGAATAACTAAATGAGGGTGAGACAGGTTTTCTCTGAATCTTCTGTTTTCTTCTCATATTTGGGATGGGAATGAGTGGAGGGGAGTTAGCTAGATTTAAAGCAACACTAGAAAAGTATAAATCAGTAAATGTAGCATATAAAGATAAAAACTTACATTCTCCAAAGGCCATAAACTCAAGGACTTGATCAGCAGATGCCACAATTTCTTCTCTTAAACCAGCGACAAAGATTCCTCGCTTCATTTTATAGATAAATTGTAGTTCATATATATTTTTTTGGTTATAAGATTTGTAATTTATATTTGCAAAAAGTACATTGAGTAAAAAGATTTAGGTAAAGTGGTACATCAATGCTCTCATGAATTTGCAGTTTTCGATGCTCGGGAGCTAACAAATCGTTTATCTCCTCGTTATAAATCTCCATATAAGACATACGTAAAAGAAACTCCCTGTCGATTTCCTTCAACAACAAAAAAAAAGGTATTAGACTGCACTTACTTGCAAATTTGCAACAACTCTCAAAGAAAAAGCACGCGTTTAAAGCTATGAAAGAAGTGTTAAAAAAGAGAAATTAATGCAATTGACCACCCTGAATGCCGAGCCTCATAGATTGAGCTCGTAACTAGACGAGTATTAATGTAGGGGGGTATTGTGTGGATACTCTAGGCCCCATATGTGGTGCTGACCATCAGTCTACTCCAAAATTGATGCACCCCCAGTCCACCATTGGCTGGCAAGCATTTCTTTGAAGGAAAAAAAAATACAATAATGGCTACTTTTTTCATCTTTCAGTGTTCAACAGTGCTCATGCTATCACCTTACCTAGTAATCTCATGGTTGTCATCCCAAAGTCCTAAAATCTAAGCCGTCTATCAATCAAATCTATTGAAGTAACTAAAAGCCCGCGTAGATTGGCTTTTAATTCTAACCTTCTGTTCTTGTCTATCCTACTGGTTCAAACATTTAAATAAGCAATAAATTAGACATCAATACGAAAGAAGAGTGCAATAGGAAAGAATACCTGTTGTATTATGTTAAAAAGATCATGTACAGCAAGAGGGATAACTCCAAGCTCAGAACTGGATCCTCGCATTGTATGTGTTTTTCCACTACTTGTTTGTCCATATGCAAAAACCGTTCCTTGCAAAACCAATATGTAGAATAGACAAATTCTCAAATAATTGCACTTTTAGGAAATAGTATGTCAAGAAAAAACCAATCCAATTAATATCGAAAAACATACCATTAAAACCACGAACTGCGGCCGCAACAATATCACCAGTCCGAGCCCTGTACACATCTTCAGTCTTACAGTCCTCGCCAAAAACATGATCTAAACATCCACATTTAAGCTAAACCAAGTCATTAATTAAAATTAAATGGAGAATTTAACTGCAGACTGAGCATAAATGCAATTACAAATATTGAGACAGAGAATGTAACAGTGTCTACTACCCTACTTCATGATAAATGTATTGTACTTTCCAATTACCACTATACAGTATACACCAAAATTTGAGCTAAAAAAATGCCTGAAAAGAAGAAGAAGAAGGTACCAAATTCAAATTTGGATGGCGGATTGGGGATGAAAATTGAATTTCCGGAAATGCGCCATGGGGTGGTCTTCGCATCCTCGGGAGATAGGGGCCTCGGCCTCACAGACACGTGGATTCTCTCCATTTCCTCTCTCTCTCTCTCTATGTGTGTAACTGAGTGAAAGAGAAAGGGTTTTGCTTTCCCGCCTTCTAATTTGCTCGGTTCGCTTTTATTCCTTCTGTTTGCTGCAATTCCTTGCTTTTAGCAGTGAAGTCGCCACGATTTCTTTACCAACAAAAACTCGAAAACTGAAGTCGCATTGGACTGTTTGGGGAACTTGGACAGTCTGTACTGTGGGCCGAATTGACCTGGGCTGGATTGTTCAATAGGCTCGTATAATTTTGTTATTGATATATCTATATGACTGTATATAGTCTATAATATATGATTTATCTGAATTATGGATCAAAATTTGTAAATGTTCTCATGGAAAATATCAAAGAGTTTTTAGTTTTTCGCTCAATCGAAATGTGAAGTCTATTCAATATTTTTATAATATAATAAATGTTTTCAAATATTTATGGGAAAAATGAAAAAAGTTATCAAAAATTTCTAATATTTAATTAACCGAAAATCAATAAATAGTTTTAAGATTGCATATAATGATTAATTTTTCCCTCTCTATTAGTTTGTCTAGTCTCTTTTCCTATTAATTTGAAGAAAAAAATTCTCTTCGATCTCATTGATTGCACAAATGGGTGGCAGCTTGAATCGAGTTTGGGCTAGCCAAACGGTGGGATCACTCATTTTCTCCGATTATGAAAAAAAAAATCGATCGATCTCATTGATTGCACAAAAGGGTGGCAAGTTGAATCGTTGAATCGAGTTTAGGTTAGCAATAATAGATTGGTGGGATATCGCTCATTTTCTCTGAATATTAAAAAAAAAATGGATTCCACCATGTCGATCCATTTTGTTAAGGTCTGTCAACACTATGCCGGGTTAATTAGACATTAAGAATCATAAACCATTGTAAGAAAATTCAGTTTTAAATATTCAAATTTGGATAAATAAAATCAGTTTATAATTTAGTTATATTTTTTAAAAATTATAAATGTGTTTTACTCGTAAAAAAGTGAAATGAAAAGAAAATGCATTTTGTATTGATTTAAGAAATATGTTAATTGTCGCTTAGAAACATTTAAGAATAGCATTTAAGAATGGCATGTACTCTCACATACTCATCTCTAGTTGAACTAGAAAGCTTGTCCAATAAACATTTTTTTTTCTTTTTCTTTTTAGGAACAATAAACTTTACTCAAATCCCATAAATCATTACTTCATTTTGAATGCCATAGAATAATTTAACATAAGAATAAACTATGAGACACTAAATATTGCAATACAAGCAAATAATTGGGAGAGGAATTGTGCATTCGCCCAAACAAAACTTTACAGCAGGAGCTTTCATAAAACCGGCTAAAGTAGACAACCAAAATAACTAGTTTTTCTATATATAATCGAACTTCCAGGATTTATACATCTCATATTTTGTACTGGATAATATTGATTATTAATGAATTTACCTTATGAATTCCCTCGGAAAGAGAAAAAAAAATAGAAACAATTCTTGAACCTTGATATATACTCATTACTTATAGTATAAATTTATAATTACGCGTTATATATGATGTTTTGAACTTTGGAAAGATAAAATATTAGTAATGGGAACAGTAAAGAGAAACAAATAATCTTACAAAGCAAAACAGACGAGAAAAATTGACGTGGCAAATGAAGAAGGTGGTTAAAAATCGTGTCAGCAATTCCAAAAACAGTCATTGTCACCCATTTGGCCATTAGTAATTGTTCGGGTACACCAAAGGGATGATTTTAACTAATAAGGCAATGCAAAATTGAATTATCAAAGGATGAATAATTAAATAATCCAAAAACGTTAACCATGATGAAATTAAATATTTAAATTTCACATATTATATCAAACTTTTTGTGTATGACTCCAACTTGGTTGGGGAGCTTGGAGTAATAATATATGGTGCAAACAAGATAAAGAAGACTAATAGTATAATTTCTTATTGTATATGTCTATTTTCAATCAATGATATTGTTTGAACATGGATCACAGAGAGATTTTTTTTTAAATTATAATTATTTATTAATACTGTATATAACATTAATTATTATTTTAATAAATATAATATATATTAATACTGTTATATAAATTTTAGATTTTAAAAAAAATATGTTTTTTTTTAATCTTTGCTCGGGTTTGCACACCGTTAATCAGGTTTATATTTATTATTTTAATAAATATAAAATATATTAATACCCAAAATATGTTTTTTTTAATTATATAAATTTTAGATTTTATAAAAATATGTTTTGAACATATCTATTAAAAAAAGTATTATTTTATTTATTAATATTATTTATAAAATCAAATTAGTTTTAATAGATATGTGAATATAATAAGTAAAATCTCCAAATTGGTCAGCATGTGTCTTATTTGAGCCAATTTTGAAATTGGGCAACAATATGGACCAAAATTGTCAGTAAATTTGAAGATGTGGGTTACTTTGCCAACCTAAAATGTTATAGGGTAGAATTGTTAGTCAGCATAAGTAATGACATTAAATTTTCAATTAGACTTAACTTCCACGTCACCACTTAGCGGTGATTTTTAACGGCGTTACCAAATGTGAGTGAATTTGTTAAATTATGGTACCAAAAGTGTCGACCTGAATTTCTATGGTATCACAAGTAAGAATCGATTTAAAGTTTGGTACCACAAGTACAATTCTCTCATTGATCATAAATTCATGATGTAGCTTCCAAATAGATGAGTAAGCGTATAATGGTGTACGTTTTTGTTGAATTCTTGATCATTTCAACACAAGAACTATAATTATATGCCCCTTTATATTAGGGCCAGAAGTTCAAATTTTCAGATTGTTGGGAAAAACTAAAATATATGGTGCATTACAATCAAGGACGGAACTAGACCTCATTTCTTGGGGGGGGGGGGGGGGGGGATTAGGAAACAAAACACAATTTTAAAAAATATATAAATACAAGGATCGAACACTAGATCTTCAACAAAAACGTCATGTGTAGTGATTAAAAAATATCAATTTTAATGCAAAACACAATTCAATTTTAATGAAAAGAAGGAAACAAAAGATTATTGACAACTACAAGGATCGAACACTAGATCTTCAACAAAAACACCATGAACCTTACCACTCAGCCAACTAGTTTACTTTGCCAATTAGAGCAAGTATATATATAAATACATAAACACCCAACCCCAACACAATATTTCTGAATCCATCAAATCTTGGTCAAACCTACACAATATATTTTTATCTGCAAAAATGTAATATTAGTCCTTTAACTTTTATAAGGACACGAAAATGGGACATATGTACTTCTTGCAATCAATTTACATCATTTATGTTTTAAATTTCTGTAATTTTAGTCCTCTTACCCACAATTTGAATCCTAAAAATTTCCGGAACTAAAATCAATGTCACAAAATTGTCGCGATTCTGGAGGAAGGAAGAATTGGAGGGAGATTCTAATATTTCTTGCCCTAATAATCAGTATGTAGTGGAAGAAATTGATGGAAATAATGTGTTATTTTCCCTTAAATTTGAGCTTATGAATTGGCAGGTTGCAATAAGGTGGTAGCCAGCAAGACAAATTTTTTAATTTGTTTGGTTGCGTAGCAATTTTAAGGCAGTCATTTAATTTCGGCACGTTTAAAATTAAAATTTTGTGGTCCTTACTTGAATAACTTAATTTTGTGTGGTCCTTATTTGAATAACATAGATCATGGTAATGAAGCCACTATATTACTCGAGGGTGAAAGCGATGAGAGAACTCTTTTCTTGAAATTGAATAACTTAGATCATGGTAATGAAGCCACTAGATTACATGGTATTTGAATAACTTAGATCATGGTAATTTCGGCACGTTTAAAATCTTCAATTGAATTCCACTCAAATCAAATACTAGGAAATATGGGACATTTTTCTTGAAATTGGTTGAATATATAATTAAGTATATCATGTTGTGCAGTTTACATGAAAACTAGTCAAGAACTTGCATATAAAGAAAATCGTGAGAATAATGTAATTCACTTAAAAGTCCAAGCATCTTATCTTATGTAATGATGCATGATATACACATGCCAAGAATATATCAAAGCTAAGGATGTAGACGTAGCAATTTCTTTAGAAGTGCATTCTCGATAAACGGATTTGAATTTCAGAAAAGATTAGGGATAAAAAAAATTCAATTGATTTTTATTGAATATTAAATTTATTATTTGGGTTAAAAAGTAGTAGAAAATAGGATTTACATAGATAACCCCTGCCTATATGTCTAATTGCAAGAGCTTACCAACCTTATCAGAAATTAAAAGGACAACGTTACGGCGTTAGTTTCAGAATATTAAATGATGACACCATCTAAAAAATATAATGTTTTTCTAAATTTACCCTTGGTGAACTTTTAATATAATTTATGATACAGGGGGGTGTATTTGTAAAGTTTATTCCACCACCCCTTTCATTCAGCTGTCATTTTTCGGCGTCTATTTGCCAAAATTAAGTTAGGGCTTTTGTTCCTCTCATCAAGACGAGTTCATATCCACCAACCTTGTCAAATTTCATCGAGTAATTTGGGATAAATCATTGTTCGCGAAAAATCCTAGATCCAAATTTCAAACTAGGTCGCCATTTTCCGGCGGTTATTTGCCAAAATTAAGTTGGGGTTTTTGTTCCACTCATCAATACGAGTACATAGCCACCAACCTTGTCAAATTTCATTGAGCATATGGGAGAAATCCTTGTTCCAAATTTGATTCGCGAAAAACCCTAGATCCGAAATTTCAAACTCCAATTTCTCTCTCATTTCTCAACCAAACTTAATGAATCTTGTTGCAATAGACTCCCATGTTCAAGGGCTACAAGTTCCATGGGTTAATTTTGTCCGCCGCGACAACTTGAGTTCCACTCGAAGGGGCGGCGCATTTCACATTTAAACCCCAATAGTTGGGGGTTTTGGATTTTTTTTTTTATTTTGTGTAAATATTGAAAATAATTAAGGGCATTTTGGATTTTTGACACATTCCGTTAAAGTGGACTAACCACCGTTAAGTCAAGGGGGTATCGATGTAATTTTTTATAAAGGTTGGTAAGTTCATGTAATTAGACTTATAGACAGTTGGTGTATAAGTGAATTTCCCTACGAAATATGATTAAGAATTTAGATTCATGCAAATTCATATCGATTCAAACATATGGTGTGAAGTTCAAATCATTAATCAAAATGAAACCTAAAATTCTTTTGAGGTGACAGTTGGACAGTCGAATTGATTTTTATTTTTTATAAATCAACATTAATTCAAAATTCACTTGTAAATTAAAAGGGGTTACAAAGTTTGAATAATGGGACATTGCCATCACAAAAGAATAAGATAGGTTTATGTGATTAACAATACCAACAAAATCCAATAAATTGGCTCATTTAGATCAATTAGAAAAGTGCATATACGTTGTATGTGTCTAGTTAATTTCATGGATATTGTTTGTAAATTAGAGTAAAATTAATTTTATTATGTCATAAAATAGAGCAAATTAATTCGATTTTACCTATTTAATTCATTAGTTTAATTCATTTTTCACCGGTTTGACCTGTTTTTTAATCGATTTTATTCATTTTTTTCAGTTTAATGTTTTTTTAATAGTTTTACCCAATTTTTATCAGTTATAACTTATTTTTAATATTTTTACGAATTTGTCCTTTTGTTTTTTCCGTTTTAAACCATTTTCTACTGGTTTCACCTTATTTGTCGGTTAATTTTTTTTTTACTGATTTCACACGTTTTTATCATATTAGCCCGTTTTCACCTATTTCGCAAAAAAATTCACTGATTTCACGTGTTCTTTACACCAATTTAACCTGATTTTTCATTGATTTGAGCCATTTTCACCGACTTTATTCATTTTTTGATCGATTTCACATGCTTTTCACTGATGTTGTCTTAATTTTCACCAGTTTCACCATTTTTTCACGAATTTTCATCGAGTTCACATGCATTTATCAATTTCAAGGGCATTTTTCATTTATTTCAAATGTTTTCAATGATTTCATAATTTTTTTTATCGATTTCACCATTTTCCACCAATTTCACCTGTTTTTTCACGAAAAGAATTCAATGAAAATTCAAGGTTATGCATGTCTTGATATTATTGAATATTCTTTATATTTTTCTATTCCAGCCAAAGTAAAATTATGTAATTAGCTAAGTCATAAGTATTTTTTATTCTTTCATAGTAAGATGCAATTCAATTTTACTTTTATTTTATAACATAATGATATTTAAGAGAATTTCATTTTAAATTTTTATATTTAGAGTGTTTATGACTTATATTATCTTTAAATTAACATTTTCTTACTTAAATAAATATTGATGCTAAAATATAATATTTTTTATATATATTTTAGGGGCTATTTAAAATAATAGTGTATTCTTATGGTTCGTTTTTATCTATTATAAGAGAAGAAGATTAAAATTACAAAAATTGATGTAAGAGAAAATTTATAAATTTTAGGAGTTTATGTAGAAGATAAATATAATAAGACTTCATGTCTAATTATACCTCTTCAATTACTTTATGTCTTTTATATATTTACCATTTAATTAAATATTACTTTACAATTTAAATAGGGGTATTTTAGTCTGCAAAAAAAAATTAAGAAATATTCATGCTTTTATAATAGTAGAGATTATAAGCAGTCAAATTGAATATCTATAATTTTAAATACTATATATATATATATATATATATACTAGTCTAAAATGACAAAATCATAAATTTCACCCCCTCCTATGCTAATGTTTTTATTAGCAGAAAATCCCTTCCCAAACCAAATGACAATTATAATCCATCAAAGGATTTTTTTTTTTTTGGTTTTTCCAAGAGTTTAATCTCTTTTGAGGCGGGTTGGGTAAATTAAGTGGGTACCTCTCCCAAAAGGGATTCGAACATGAGTCCGCTACTTTGTAGTGACTAGTTCCTTCCATTAGACCAATCACATGTTGGTACCCCACCAAAGGACTCAAAAAACCTCTATTCATCTATAAAAATTGGCAATAATTTTAACTTTGAAAATTGACAATAATCCACTGTTCACCTAATAAATTGACAACAACCTCCCTATAATATATGAAGTTTCATTTGGTTTTTTTTGCTAATAAAAAAAAACACAATAAAAATTTTGCTCATAAAAATAGCACATGAAGATTTTGATAATTAGGCAAAACACATCGGGTGTTTTCACATTTAGCTCTATATAATATCATCCGCAAGTTAAAACACGTCGTTGATGAGTGATGACACACATTATTAAATAAGTTTCCCCACAAACCGGATGAAGTCAACAAACTTTTTTTTTTAGTCTTGAATTTAAATTGACATGTGATTATTTCAAATTAAGAAATATTAATAGGACCAAGTGGATCGATATTCGATACGATATTTATATATTCAAATCATGAAATTCGCCCCAGTTTCTTTCTATAAACCCAGTTCCAAATCCAAACAAAACAAAGGAATCACAAACTAAATTGAAATGGCAGGAACAATTGAAGAAGAAAACAGAATCGAAATGCTCAAAGCATTCGACAAAACTCAATCAGGCGTTAAAGGCCTAATCGATTCCGGATTACAAAAAATTCCAAAGATTTTCATCAGGCCATCTGAAGAAGTCGCCCAAGAGTTGCTGACCCACAAAAAGCAGATTCAATTTGAAGTTCCAGTAATCGATCTAAGTGGAATGAGAAAAGCAATCGTCGAAGAAGTAAGAATTGCTTCGGAAACGTGGGGATTTTTTCAAGTGGTGAATCATGGGATCCCATTGAGTGTTGTTGATGGGATGATTGAAGGTGTGCGAAAATTTAATGAAATGGATGTTGAAGAAAAGAAAAAGTATTATACGAGAGATGGGATGAGAAGAGTAAGATTTCACTCGAGTCATGATTTGTTCACATCAGCAACTGCAAGCTGGAGGGATACTTTGAGTATTTCCTTTTCGGACCCAGCTGATCATCATGTTGATTATGAAGACGAGTTGCCAATTTCTTGCAGGTATATATATATATATATATTGATTTTCATGTTTAATTTATAAATGACAGAATTGCAGAAAACGTCACAAACTAATCAGTGAAATGCAGGTCTTAAATGTTATCTTATAATTGATTCATTTCATACCTTGTGCACTGAATTCATAGGGACTCTAGCGTAGAATACTCGAAGCATGTCAAAAAATTGGGAAATAATCTCCTAGGATTACTATCCGAATCTCTAGGACTCGAAATAGATCACCTAAAAAGCATGGAATGCTTGAAAGGACACAGACTCTACTGTCACTATTATCCAGCATGTCCCCAACCAGAACTAACAATCGGAACCACCAAACACTCTGATGGTGGATTCCTCACAATTCTTCTACAAAACCAAATTATCAATTCCCTCCAAGTTTTACATCAAGGCCAATGGGTCGATATTCAACCCATTCCAGGCGCTTTAGTCGTAAACATTGGTGATCTTCTTCAGGTACGTAGTTGGTTTTTTTTTTTTTTTGCTGAATTAGTTAAAACTGATTTTTAATGTTGTTTTAATTAACATATACTCCTATATATATTATATAGTTGGTATCAAATGGGAAGTTCAAAAGTGTTAAGCATAGAGCGAAGACCAGTCGAGCTGGACCAAGAATTTCTGTGGCGTGTTTTTTCTCCGGACCTGATAATGGGGATAAGGTTTACGGTCCAATCGAGGAACTGGTTTCACAAGAAAATCCTCCTCTTTACAAAGAGGTTCTGTTAAGTGAATATAGAGTAAAGATCCTCACTACAGGACTCGACAAATATCGAGGTCTTGATTATTACAAGGTTTGAATATGGTGAAGGACTCAGATGTTATGAAGTTTAGAGGTCATTTGGTACTTTGTAAGAATAAATTTGTGTAACAAAATAAATAGTTGTAATACATTTTGTAAGTTGTGTGTTTCAATGTTTATTAAAATATATATGGATCATAAGCATATGTATAGTAGATGGTTCTTATAGAATATTATTGCAACTTTAGTATCTAATAATTATGCTGAATTGATGAACTAGTATAATGGTATATATGTGATTAAGGGTATATATAAATGGTGAGCAAGAATATTTTAAAAGCATTT
This sequence comes from Penstemon davidsonii, assembly GCA_034814905.1. NCBI lineage: Eukaryota > Viridiplantae > Streptophyta > Magnoliopsida > Lamiales > Plantaginaceae > Penstemon > Penstemon davidsonii. The sequence goes on along the minus strand of JAYDYQ010002533.1, from coordinate 27,362,863 downwards.
TACACGAAAAAAATCACACTTAATTCTGGAATCTGGATGATACACAAATTAGGAACTTGTACGAGAATTCAATTTTCCCATTCTTCATTATTGAAAAGCACATGTTGAGAAACTGTGAGAATATGATACCATCAATTAATATGCAATGAGAATAAAATTAATTTAAGTACCCATATTGTAATAATATTCCTTAATTAATTTATTTTATTTTTATAATTCAGAAATCATTACTTCATTTTGAATGCCATAGAATAATTTAACATAAGAATAAACGAAATAAGACACTAAATATTGCAATACAAGCAAATAATTGGGAGAGGAATTCTACATTCGCCCAAACAAAACTTTACAGCAGGAGCTTTCACAAAACCGGCTAAAGTAGGCAACCAAAATAACCAGTTTCAGTCCCTTTTTCTCTTTATCCTATCTAAATCCACAATGACCTCTCTTATTTTCATTGTACAGAAAGAAAAAAAATACAAAAAAGGTATATACAAAGTTATTCTGAGGTTGTTGAAGCCTTTCGCTTGTGTTTTCGGTGAAGCAGAAATACTTTCAGACCTCAACTCCTATTCTTTGAGCAACCTGAACCCCAAAATGAGACAAAAATCATCGATATACTTTTTTTTACCATAATGAAAAAAGTTTAAAGCACTAAACATTGCAGACAAAGTTATTTAAGTCCAAATGTACGTTAACGATATGTTTGGTTCTTGCATATGAGTTGAATTCAACAAAAAATATACCTTGATGTTCGATTTTCATTTACGTTTTTACTAGCTAAAACTCAAGAACTAAGCATAGAGTAAAGATTTATAGCAAGTTTATATACCTCTTTGAAAGAATTGACTTCACTTCCCCAAAGCCAGGCATCGCAACCTGCATCTCTGGCACCCCATAAGTCGTTTCTTCGATCATCCCCAACATGTACAGCATCCTCAGGTTCTACTCCCAAAAGCTCACAAGCTTTCAAGAATATCATAGGATTTGGCTTCTCTGCTTCAACCTGTTTAGAAGAAAAAAAAATATATCATATTTATACAAATGAAAGCAATAAAGCTGGAAAAAAAAAACACTTCTACTTACTTCGGCAGAAACTGCCACAGCATCAAACCAGTGATCACACTTGAGGGCTCTCAACAATGGTCTCAATCGAGTATCAAAGTTAGACACAACAGCCACTTTTATTCCTGCTTTTCTAAGAGCTAGAAACACTTTCTCAGCATCTGGATCACACAGGTGCCAAGCCTATTGAGGAATAAGTGATCGAAATAAGTAAAATGGCCATGACATATAAACTGTGTCTAGGGTCGACCCAAGCACAAGGACACGGACCTTGAAGTGTTTAGTCATATTCTCGATCATGAAGGGCAATTTAAATTAGCATTTTCAATTATTTTTTCTTGCTTTTGAAGAAATATAGTACACCATGTAAAAAGCTAAAAACAATAAATGGCTGCTTGCTGCTTTGGTGACATTCAAAAGGTGAAACATATAAATAAACTCAACAAATCCCTTTAGCCAACAAACCTTTTCAGTAGTATAATAGCTATATAGCTCCTCAAAGTATTGAGGATCTGAACAACCAGTTGAAGAAGTGACTATATATTGCCAAAATGGTCTTCCATCATTAACATATCTGCAAGTAAGTAAATTGCGTTCACACACTATTGAACACTGAAAGAGTTAAACTACTGCCATTATATCAGTTAAAAATACTAAATTTGTTTAGGATGTACGGAAAAAAAAATGGGATTCGAACTCAGGTCCTCGACAACTCGATTTATGGTCATGGTCTCATACTAGAAAAATATGAAATAAAGGAAAGATTGAAAGGATTTGATGCAGAACCTTCAAAAGTAAGACATGGAGATAAGAGATAAATATGGATATTAATTATGTGAGATTTTCTATAAAATGCATTTTAGGAATTGGATAATCTACATAATCGAATTTACAAGCTTATTTTCATAACTTCAAACTGTATAAATAATAACAAATAAATTAACAGATTATCACCTGAGACGAGATCTACCCCAAGGCTTCTCATAAGCCCATCTGTATCTGTTTAATATCTCATTTTCAGAATACTCGACTCCGTATTTTTCGCCAATTTGTCGATATATCTGAGATAGATAACAATAGCCTCTAAGCAGAAACTAAATAAAGTAATAGTATTTAATAAATGCAATTAATAAACTTCAAATTAATGAAAATTGAAAACGGAAAAACTTAAATAAACACTTGAAATTAGTATTTTAGCTAAAATCGGAAATCAAACCTGGGCCATTGGCTGCGAAGGAACAACGAGAGTGCCCACTGCATCAACAAGCAAAGCTTTATGAGTCAATCCGCCGTATAAATTCCTCCGGTAATCTTCGTACTCTTTGACTAAGCCTGATAATTTTGTCCCGGTCAACACCTCCGCCGGAGGCGGCTCAAGCGCGGCGGAGGTCGAGAAAGACTTTGATTCGGAGGTGCCACGTGGAAGGACAAAACGCAGCGTTTTCGTCGGGGTGGTGAGAAGTTTACTGATCTTCGCCATAAGTATGTATTGAAATGAAAATGAATTGATACTACATTTTACGACGTCGTATATATATGGTGTAATTTTGCTGAGAAGATTGTATGGGGGGTGGGTTGGGGTGGAAGACAAATTCCAGGGGTTGGAACTTGGAAGTCGGATAATTTTATCCAAAGTAAAAAATTATCCATGAGGTTCAAAGCATGATTGAAATATTAATCAAATTATCCCTCAGTTATTGAATTTATTATATAGACCCCCTTATGGCGTTAAAATTGAATTTCGGAAATACTCATAGGTAACGTCTGAGGAAAGAATATGAAGTGAAAAAAGTGGAAAATAGGGGGAAAAAAGGGGACGAAATTGGATTAATTCGGTGAAATTTTTATTGAAATGTGTGGGAAACGTGTGAAATCAGTTTGCCACCCTTAAAGTTTGTAATTTCATAGATGGCAATTAATTAGAGGTATTTCTGGAATTTAAATACTTTTTTTAATAAAATTAACATCATAAAGGGTTAATTATAATGAATTCAACGCATCAGGAGAAGTAGTTTGAATAATTTTTAGAACATGGAGGGTGATAACCGTCAAGGGTAGTATGAGTGATTCTCCATATAGTAGTTGTTATAGGATTGACAAATATAAATACATCCATTATAATTATATTTGTTTTAAACAAATTTCAGGGGTTGACATGGAGCTGGAAAATTTAGCTAGGAAACAAGTATAATATATTTGTTTTAGAATTGAATATAACTCCTGATCAATAACAAAGCAAGTATAAATACAGTTGTCCAGTAAAGGAATCGGACATGGAGATTCGTTGTGGTAAATTACATATTTAGCCTTGCTGGACTAAAGTAACAATAAAAAAAAATTAATGGAGGGACTTATTTTATTTTATCTTATTTATCAAGTAAATAAGATTACGATTAATAGAATAAAAGTTTTAGTACAACAAATGGAAGGAAATCTAATTAAAATTTCTCCCTAGTCTTATACAAAAAGTCCAAACAACAAAGCTATGGACAACATAATGTAAAGCACAAACGATTAATTTAAATCTTTTTTTGGGCAACACGCCCAAAAACATCTAATTTAATCAATCGAATCACAATTGTCCACTCCATATCTCCTTCTTGGTTATTAGCTCAAACAAATATTGAAAAATGCGGTTGAAAATGGAGGAAAAAATACTTTTCATACCAAACATTTATCAACTCGATACTTTTCATATCAAGCTTTTTCATAAAACACATATCATACCACAATTTCAAATTTTGGACACTTTTGCATTTTCTGTTAAAAATTGGACGGAATAATGCGCATGTGCAACACGCGTCCGTTTTAGATTTCTATTTGCCATGATTGCATGTGAATGCACTGCATCCCTAAATTGTTTCCTAGTACGAAGCAGTTGCACACGACCGTAATTCCGTCCAATTTTTAACGGAAAATGCGAAATTGTCCAAAGTTATGAAATTGTGGTATGAAATGAATTTTTTAAAAAGTTTGATATGAAAAGTGTCGAATTGATAAAGGTTTAGTATGAAAAGTATTTTTCCCTCGTTGAAAATGTGGAAAAATGTGTGTCAAATTATTTTAGTGTTTGATTTTTGTAACATGATGGACTATTCCAATTTGTTAGTATTGATTTTTAAGAAAATATGAAAATATTATATAATTTTTATTTCATAATTTTTTTTGAAGTTTTAGTATTCATGAAAGTAGAAACAACTGTAGATATATGACTTGATGGCCACGACCCCTCCAACCCATAGTATGTGGACGTGGCCCTAGACCGTTTGGGTAATTATTGTGGTAATTGGATTTATGGCTAGAGACTCATGGTTCGTGCGTGGCATGGACAAGTCAGATTGTTGAACTCCCTCACCATCCGAAAGAGGCGGAAGCCATAGCGGCATTCAGAGGTATTGAGTTGAGCGTTTCTCACCGTTAGAATCATATTATCATCGAAGGCTACTGCAAGACAGAGTGATGGACGGGGTTTGTAATACTTCCTCTTCATCAAGTTATGTGGGCTCTGTTTTTTGAATCTATTAACCGTTTAGCTAGTAGTCTTGTTTCATTTAAATGTTCTCCCTTGTTAAGAGAGAATAATTCAATTACTTTTAGCTAAAGTAGCTCCTAGTACTGGTTTTCCTATATATAATCGAACTTCAAGAATTTATATATCTCATATTTTGTACTGGATAATATTGATTATTAATGAATTTACCCTATGGGTTCCCTCGGAAAGAGAAAAAAAATAAAAACGATTCTTGATAGATAGAATGTAGTGTAATTTTAGAAATTAGTATTCGCTAATATATTAATATACCAAGGAAAAGATAAAAGTAACATTTGATTCTGTTAAAAACCATTTGCCATGTTAGGAAAAATTGAAATGTAAAATTATTTTGGGGGGGGGGGGGGGTGGGGGGGGGGGGGGGTGGGGGGGGGGGGGGGTGGGGGGGGGGGGGGGTGGGGGGGGGGGGGGGTGGGGGGGGGGGGGGGTGGGGGGGGGGGGGGGTGGGGGGGGGGGGGGGTGGGGGGGGGGGGGGGTGGGGGGGGGGGGGGGTGGGGGGGGGGGGGGGTGGGGGGGGGGGGGGGTGGGGGGGGGGGGGGGTGGGGGGGGGGGGGGGTGGGGGGGGGGGGGGGTGGGGGGGGGGGGGGGTGGGGGGGGGGGGGGGTGGGGGGGGGGGGGGGTGGGGGGGGGGGGGGGTGGGGGGGGGGGGGGGTGGGGGGGGGGGGGGGTGGGGGGGGGGGGGGGTGGGGGGGGGGGGGGGTGGGGGGGGGGGGGGGTGGGGGGGGGGGGGGGCGGGGGGGGGGGGGGGGGGGGGGGGGGGGGGGTGGGGGGGGGGGGGGGTGGGGGGGGGGGGGGGTGGGGGGGGGGGGGGGGGGGGGGGGGGGGGGGTGGGTTTTCGATTGTCAAAAACTCAGTATTATGATCAATAAAGTTATTGTTGGTTTTGGTGTTTTATGTGATGGTTTATATAAAATATCTTTAAATTATGAGTTTGCACAATCGTTATTAACTTCACAATCAGAAGTTGGCTTAAAACGTAGTCTAACTAATGAAAATTCTTCAATATTGTGGCATAGACGTTTGGGGCATATCTCCAAGGAAATATTAGAAAAGTTAGTAAAGTCTGGAGTCTTGGAAAATCTAGACTTTACTGATTTTCATATTTGTGTGAATTGCATTAAGGGTAAGCAAACAAAACACAAACAAAAGGGTGCCACAAGAAGTAAAGAACTTCTTGAGTTAATCCATACAGATATCTGCAAACTACCTATTCCATGTTTTAGTGGAGAAAGGTATTTTATCACCTTCATTGATGATCTATCTCGTTATGGTTACATCTATCTAATTCATCAAAAGTCTCAGGCCGTTGACGTCCTTGAGGTGTTCATTACGGAGGTCGAAAGACAATTAGATAGAAAAGTTAAAATAGTGAGATCAGATCGGGGTGGGGAGTACTACGGTAGATATGATGAGTCGGGACAACATCCTGGCCCATTTGCAAGATTATTAGAAAAGCGGGGTATTTGTGCTGAATACACAATGCCTGGAACGCCACAGCAGAATGGGGTTGCTGAACGGCGTAATCGTACTCTTATGGATATGGTTAGGAGTATGTTAAGTTATTCAACTGTACCCATTTCATTGTGGAGTGAAGCCTTAAAGACCGCAATGTATATCTTAAATCGGGTTCCCAGTAAAGCAGTTCCAACAACTCCCTACGAGTTGTGGACTGGCAGGAAACCCAGCTTAAGACATTTACATGTTTGGGGTTGTCCAGCTGAGGCTAGAATCTACAATCCAAATGAAAAGAAATTGGACCCACGAACAATATCTGGATATTTTATTGGATATCCATCAAAGTCAAAAGGGTACATATTTTATTGTCCTAACCATAGTACGAGAATCATTGAAACTGGTAACGCTAAATTTTTAGAGAATGGTGAATTTAGTGGGAGCAGTGAATCGAGAAAGGCTGAAATTGAGGAAGTTAGAGTGGATATTATACCACCTTATCTCTCTCAAGATAATGTTGTTACTCAACCTGTACAACAAGTTGAGGTAAATGAACAACTTATCGATTCACCGCTTAATGGAGATGTCACCATTGACGATGTTAATGTAGAACCACCACAACCGGTAGCTTTGAGGAGATCTCAAAGGGAAAGAAGATCTGCCATAACAGATGACTATGTGGTATATCTACAAGAATCCGATTTTGATATAGGTATTCAAAATGATCCAGTTTCATATTCACAAGCCATAAATAGTAAAGATTCTGATAAATGGATTGATGCCATGAATGAAGAGTTGAAATCGATGGATCACAATGATGTCTGGGATCTTGTCGAATTGCCTAATGATAGTAAGAAAGTCGGTTGTAAATGGGTTTTTAAGACCAAACGCGACGCTAAGGGCAATATCGAAAGATTTAAGGCCAGACTAGTGGCCAAAGGTTTCACTCAGAAAGAAGGCATTGATTACAGAGAGACCTTCTCTCCAGTGTCTAAGAAAGACTCTCTTAGAATCATTATGGCCCTTGTAGCTTATTATGATTTGGAGTTACATCAAATGGATGTGAAAACCGCTTTTCTAAACGGAAATTTAGATGAAGATATCTATATGGACCAGCCTGAAGGGTTCGCAAAACAAGAAAATGAACACTTGGCTTGCAAATTAAAGAAATCTATTTACGGGCTTAAACAAGCTTCCAGACAATGGTATATAAAGTTCAATGATACCGTAACTTCCTTTGGGTTTAAAGAAAACATTGTTGATCAATGTATTTATCTAAAGGTTAGTGGGAGCAAGTTTATATTTTTAGTCTTGTATGTGGATGATATTTTGTTAGCAAGTAGTGATCTTGGTTTATTGCACGAAACCAAGAATTATCTTTCCACAAACTTTAAGATGGTTGATATGGGAGAGGCAAATTACGTTATTGGCATAGAGATCTTCAGGGATCGATCTCGAGGATTGCTGGGATTGTCTCAAAAAGGATATATCAATCGAGTTTTGGAAAGATTCAATATGCAATTATGTTCAGCCACTGATGCGCCTATCACAAAAGGTGATAAGTTAAGTGAAAAACAATGTCCAAGGAATGACTTGGAAAAGGAGAAAATGAAATTGATTCCATATGCATCAGCTGTTGGAAGCTTGATGTATGCACAGACTTGTACTAGACCAGATATCAGTTATGCTGTAGGTGTACTTGGTAGGTATCAAAGTAATCCAGGGATAGATCATTGGCAAGCAACAAAGAAGGTTATGAGGTATCTCCAAGGAACGAAGGATTATATGCTCACATATAGGAAATCGGATCGATTAGAGGTTATTGGATATTCAGACTCGGATTTTGCTGGCTGTCAGGATAGTAAAAAGTCCACTTCGGGTTTTGTATTTCTATTAGCTGGTGGAGCAATCTCCTGGAAGAGTGTAAAGCAAAGCATCACTGCTTCTTCCACGATGGAGGCCGAGTTTGTTGCATGTTTTGAGGCTTCGAGTCATGCACTGTGGTTGCGAAATTTCATATCAGGGCTTAGGGCTGTTGACTCAATTGCTAAGCCGCTGAAGATATATTGTGATAATACCGCAGCAGTTTTCTTTTCAAAGAACGGAAAGTACTCTAGTGGATCCAAGCACATGGATCTTAAGTACTTAGTTGTTAAAGAAAGAGTCCAGAAACAACAAGTGTCAATTGAAAATTTAAGTACCACTCATATGGTCGCCGATCCATTGACCAAAGGATTGCCTATAAAGACTTATAAAGAACATGTTATTAGTATGGGTCTTTTAAGCAATCCATGACTGTAATAAGTGGTTATCAATAAATTGTCATTTGCTTAAATTATTGTTTCTGTTTTCCTGTTTCCAATTATGTGTACACATGTTATGTTTGGATTTGATAAAACAGGGTTTGTCTTAACAAGACAAAATTAAAGGGGCAATTATGGACTAGGGTAGTAGAAGTTGCTAGTGATGTAATACATGGAAGGAAATATGATAAACAAAGTCATATGACCGCTATGATTCACATTAGTGACTTAGACTATATCTAGTGTTAAAGTATACCATTTATCTATTTTAGTTGTCAACCTTTATTTTATCTAAATCGTGATCACGTGTCAAATTTTTCTTTGAAGAGCCCGATAGAGTCAAAATTATTTTAACTTAATCGGTTTAGTGGACCAAGTGGGAGAATGTTAGTTTTATTTTATTAAATGGTCCACTAACCTCCTTTTACTACAAGTTTTAAGGTTAGGACTCTTCATATGATTGATTAAAGGTTGATACTTAAATGGATATGTTAAAGTCTTGTAACTTACAAGGAAGTGGGTTATGGAGGTCATGATGGTTGGCCTTTCACATTCTTGTAACTCTTGCATTTAGTGGCCCTCTACTCTCATCTATAAAAGGAGACACAACCACTCCTCAAAGCTACACCAAAATAAAAAGAACCAAAAGTGTTAGCAAACTTCCATCATCTAAAAGTGTTCTAAGGTTGTGTAATTTGGATAGAAAGAGAGGAGAAGGTGAGTTCACTATAACGGTTATACAAGTGAGGAGATAACAAGTTTAGTTCGAAAGATTACTTTGAAGCAACGTCATATCTTCAAGACTCCATGGCGAACGGTATACCGATAAACTCTCGTATCCTAATTATATTTATAATATGTGTTAATTGATAAGCATATTGTTAAAGATTTTCCGCATAAAAGTTTAATAAAAGTCTTTCATGTTTAACCCAAATTTAGTTGATTTTATCCCATTTGTTAATCAATTCTTCCATTCTCTTCGGTTTAACCCAATTTTAGTCAATTTTGCTTATTCTTTTGCTGATTTAACCTATTTTCTCACCTATTTCACCTTTTTTATGCCAACTTAAATCATTTTTTTGCCCTTGTTATTTAATCGATTTGTTCCATTATTGTTCTTGTTATCCCGTCTTTAGTTGATACCATTTTTTTTAACGGTTTTACCCGTTTACCGTTGTTTTATCATTGATTTTACCATTTTGTGTATCATATATTTTTAATTGAATTTAATATATTTCATTGATTTTAATCATTTCCATGTTCTGACTTTATTTAGATTAAGCCAATTATAAATTTTTCATATAGCACGAACATGGCATTTTATTAGGTTCTTTAATGTTTTAGGTTCTTCAATAAGTGATAATTTCATAAGTGTTTTTCAAAGAACTATCGATTTCACCTGCTTTTACACCGAGTTTACCATTTTCTTTGTTATTATAAACCCTTTTTTCATCGGCTTCACTCGTTTTTTGTGGTTTATTCAGTTTATTAATCAATTCATCCACTCTTTTCGATTTAACCCAATTTTAGTTGATTTTATCCCATTTGTTAATCAATTCACCAATTCTCTCTTGTTTAACCAAATTTTAGTCGATTTTACTTTTTTGTCTTGTTTTGTTGATTTAACTTTTTTTCTCACATATTTCACCTCTTTTGCCAATTTAACTCATCTTTTTGTTCTTTTTCTTTTATCGAGTTGATCCGTTTTTCTTGTTTTCCGTGTTGGGCTGATATCATTCAGTTTTGACCACTTTTATTCATTTTTTGCCGGTTCACCCTGTTGTTTTATTAATTGCACTATTTTTTTTGCTTTAACTCATTTTTCTTCTATCTAACCCATTTTTCCATTAATTTTATCATTTTTATCATATATTTTTAATCGAATTTTACCCTTTTTTAGGGGTGGGCGTTGGGTTCGGGTAACCCAAACCCGACCATCCCGTTTTTCAAATACCCGAATGGGACGAGTATTTTTTGGGTTTGGGTACCTGAACTTGAAAACCCGTATTTTATTATGGGAATACGGGACGGGTGTGGGATTAGCCTCTCCAACCCCGAATACCCGAACCCGCCTATATTTTTTTTTATTATTATATACACTTTACTTATATAATTGATTAATTAATTAATATCATCTAACAAAGAAACTTTATTGCTCTACTTTAATATTTCTTTCAAATCTTACACTAGTTACTAGTACATTAAGTGAGCCACAGTTCTAAAAATTCTCATGGTCTCTACGGCTCTATCACATCTTCTTCCCACCTACGACCACGGCACACAGTAACTTTTTTTGATTTTTGCTCTACAAATTAAATTACTACTAGTAGTCTACTACATACGAAATTATATGCTCTACAAAGTACTTCTACGTACGAAATTTGGGGCTCTAGGGTAACCTTTATGCATGTGTTGGAGGAATTTTGAGTTTAGTCCCTTGAATTTTGGATAAATTGTAAATTTGGACATTGTGAAGAGTATTTTAGGTGTGCTGTTTGGGTTTGAGTATTGACTCACAAAATTCTGTAAAATTTAACTTAATTGGTATACATGCAATAGATAATATATGTGGCAGTACATATCAAGCTTATATAAGTTAATTGAATATACGTAATATTGTAATTTAATTTTGTTAAGTGCGTGAAGAATTGATGATTAAAAAAAATATGGGACCCGTAATCCCGTCCCGTCCCGTCCCGTCCGGGTCTGGGATGAAAAGTGTCAATCCCGAAATTTATTATACACTCTAGCCCCAAACCCGTCCCAAACCCGCCCCGTGCCCACCCCTACCCTTTTTCACCGGTTTCAACCATTCCTATATTTTGACTTTTTTTTTGCTTAAGCCAATTATAAATTTTTCAGTTAACTAAATAGTACTTTTTATTATTCATATAGCATGGAGGTGGCAACTTTTCTTTTTCTTTTTGAGGTTCTTAAAGTTTTTGAGGTTTTTTAATAAGTGGTAATTTCTTAAGAACTTTCCAAAGAGATATCGATTTCACTCACTATTACACTAAGTTTACAATTTTTTTGTTAACACCCGATTTCACTATTCTCCCCGATTTGACCCAAATTTAGTCGATTTTATCCAATTTGGTAATCAATTCACACATTATCTGCGGTTTAACCCAATTTTGGTCAATTTTACTTATTATTTTGTTGAATTAACCTATTTTTGAAAACAAAAGACAAAAAAACAAAGATATTCATCACAAAAAAGAGAAGAAATTTTTTTGAACAACCCGTACTTTTATATGTATATAGATTATAAGCCACTCTCACAAAATACAACTTTTTTAATTTTTAGAGGAAAATAAGAGTTATGATGCTGAAAGTTCACCCAATACAATGTTCAAAGTAGAAATAGGTAAATTGGAGGAAAAAAAATGCACAATACTTCCATGTGTTATGGGAAGGGGTGAGTATTTGGACCGGACCGGACTGATTTTCGGTATATAACCGGTTCGGTCCATTATGGACCTTGGACCTGGACCGGATCCAAATTTTCGGTCCGGTTCGATAAAAAACCGAATGGACCGGTTCGGTCCAAAAATGGGCCAAATCATATAATGGCCTTATTTTATTAAAAATAAATTGTGACTAATCAATTCTAACAATTTCTGAAAATACTGGAAAAATCACAACCAAATTATTATAAACCAAATCACAACTAAATTATAAACCAAATCACAACCAATTTGTTATAAATCGATACAGACCGTTCAAAGTTCACACATAAATTATAAATGTCAAAAGTCATAAAATCATACAAACCTTTCAAATAGACTAATAGTAATAGTTATAAATCTTCAAAGTCTTAACACCAAACTCATCGTAATTCTTAAATTTCATACAACGATGCACCAAAATACTGTAGATTATTCACAATTTTTTCTACTACGTACATCAACGGCCAACCCTACAATGATTTAACAAACAAGAAATTAGAGGCAAAATTTACCAAAATAGGGCAATGTAAAACAAGAATATACCTAAGTCATTTCTTGAACAATTCATTGCATATTGATGGCTCTTATGATCACATATTAACCGACTCTTCACTAACTAACCAACGTGATACAATCACATCTACATGGATAAAAATGAAATGATTAGCATCAAATTGATTAAAATAAATAAATGGAATATCAATCAAACAGTAAATTTACCGTTATAAATGTTACTAATAAGCTCGGCCTCGCTTTCCTCATCCAAAAAGCCAATCGGAGCTCGACGAATCCAATCTTGCCCACAAATCAAAGCTTGAGCAGTTTTTGGTGCCAATGAAGCTCGATAATCATCAATGACACGACCTCCAGTGCTAAAGACAGACTGCGAAGCAACTGTAGATATGAGCATGGTAAATACATGGCGTGCCAATGACGATACACGGGATATATTGGAGTGTGCACTTTCCACCACTCCATAAGATCAAATTGAGGAGAATCTTGCTCTATGTGCTGGCTAAGATACCTTTCCAATTCATTTTGATCATTCATCCCAATCTCGGACAATATTTTTTGATATTGCTTTCTCGCAGCCCTCTTATTATGTCTATCTCGTTTAGCCTCACTAGTTTGAGATCCACCGGTTATCGTGCTTGAGCTATCCAAATTTGACACATCAAGAATATCCATTTTATACACATTAAACAACTCAGTCAAAGCATCATTTGCCAAATTTGTAATTCTTTACCCTTCATCAGAACCACACATATTTTTCATTACATGGTTCACATAACTAAATTTGTTACGTGGGTCAAGCATCACAACAACATACAATATCATATTCATTCTATCATTGTCCCCCCAATACTTATCAAATTTAGTTTTCATGCGTGTTGCTACTTCATCCAATCTTTTATTAAGTCATCTACATCACTAATTTCATCCAGAAAAGTGTTGGATGTCACGTACAGTGAGATCATAAAAGTGTTATAATAACTTCACCATTTTCTCAGCAATGCGTCAATCCTCTCTTGTAGGTAAACCAATTCTTCCATAAGTTCCAACTGAACGAAAATCTACCCGAAGCTCAGCATCACACAATTCATACATTTCAAAGACGCGTTGAAAAATCAAAGCCGTCTCTAACATCAAATACACAAAATTCCATCTTGTTGGAACATCCAAGTACAAAGATTTCTTGCTTTCAATCATTTCTTCAACTTGAAATTTTTCAAAGTTTAACAATCGAGCCGGTGATTGCCTAACATATGCCTCACCACATTACGAATCCGGTCGACTAATTGACTCACATCTTTTAACCCATCTCTTACAACAAGATTAATTATATGAGCCACACATCTCATATGCTAGTACTTCTCACCCAAAAGTGCCGTCTCTTACAAGTATATGATGATTTTTGAGGTAGTACAAAAACACTCTTTATGAGTAAAGTAGTACACAATACGCTCGAATCTTTTCTCCTTTCAAATATCTCAAATTTTTCAACAACAAGGTAGAAAGAGTTTTGGTTTTCAAAAAGAGATTTTGCAAGTGTAATTCAAAATCGATTTTGTTTTCCAAAATATTTTCACAAGTGAAAGCAAAAAAACGTAAGAATAATTTTTTCAAGTTAAAGCTAAGATTTTTCTCTAAATGATGGTGTGTTAAAATCGATTATGAAGAGCTCAATTTATAGGTAAAAATTTCGGATCCAGTAAGGGCAAGATTTCAAGACAAAAATATTTCTTTAGTTAGAAAAATATTTTATCACTATTCAAATTATATGGTCCAATTTTTGTGCCTAAAAAGGCAAAATGAACTTGGACAAGGTTCTATTAATTAAGCATTAAAACAAGTCCAATATTTAGAGAATTTTACCTTAGTAAAGAGATTTTCAGATTTAGTCTAACAGATAAGATTTTCACTCAAGGCTCATTTGGAAAGATTTTGAATTGAAATAAGGCTTAAGACATAGCTGACAATGGACTGCGTTATAAAAAAGATTTCCAAAGCATTTAATTAATTCTCCCACAAGTAAAAATCTGCTACTTAGAAAACAAGGGAAGAATTCAAATTTTGTCACAAGATAATTTGAGGGCTGATTTTAGCTTCAAAATAATTTGGGCTAATTTTGATAAATAATTTTTAGGGCTTAGCTTAAAATGTTGGGTTAAAAAGAAATTTGCTTGCTCTTAATAGTTTGAGAAATTCGATACCTATGTAACCTCAATTTTTTTGTGTCGAAAATTGGGCCTTCAAACTATTCTTCGACTTGACATTTTTCATGGATGAGCTTGATAATTCTTCAATGACCTTTGTTTCTTTATTGAGCATATTACTTCATTAATGGGCCTTTATTGATGGGCTAGTGAAATTTTTATTGAGTCTTTTAACCTCGATTGATCAATTTATCGTAAACGAGCATTTCTTCAAATAATGAGTTTCCTTATATTTCCTTTTAAGATTAGATTCAAAAAACAAACTCAAATATCAAGTTGTTTGTTAATCATTAATCATTCGGCTAACACAACTTAGTGAAATGACCTATTTAAACAAACATTGTTTAGTGCATATTAATTTATTTTTAAATCTTTAATTATAGTTACTCTATACGTGATAAAAAAATTCTATATTTCATGATACCAATGACGACAACTTCTCGATTTATAGAATTAAAGTAAAACAATGCATCACTAATGACCTAGCTAATGAAGTGAAATTTGGATATAATTAACTTTAACATTTAGCTACATAATTGAAACATTGAGTATATAATAATAAAGTGTGCTTCCACGTGCATGGCATCATTAAACTCGAGCAAATGAGTGACAAGCCAGCCCAGTGCTCGTGAATGACATGCATAATTCGTCCAATTAATAAAATAAACTATGCATCACTAATATTTTTTTTCAAAGGTTAATCCCTTTCAAGACGTGTCGGACACATTAAATGAAAACCTTTCTAAACAAAAAATTTGAATCTGAGTTCGATATTTTGATTTACTACTCCCTTTCACTAGAACAATCACCTGTTAATGAGACAAGTATGTATACTTAATTTTTTGTTGTTGACAATTAGTTACACTTATTTAGTGACATTATATGGACAATAAATATTATCACAATGTTTGAACCACAATTTTTTAATTGTCACTTTTCTCGCAAATTTGTCACTAATAAATTACTTTAGTGACCAAATTTAAATTATTATTACTGAATATATATGTAACTAATCATGAGCTTATTGTTATCACTAAATATTTTGCACTAATTAATAGTACTATTTATTTTTATTAGATGTGGCTAGATCATATAGTCTACTCTAGAGCAAAATTTATACTATATTCTATTAGTAATTTTAGTCTTTGGGTTTGGAATCACAAAGAAGTATTTTAATGGATGCAGAAATAATGTTGAAGGAGAAGCTCTGGTCGTTTTATGAGAAAAAAGAGGAAGAAATTCTACTAACCTTAAGATCTTTGATCCTATTATATTGGAAAGGATCTAATTGTATATGTGCCCAACCCAAGCTAGGGCAACCAAAAAATTCAAAAGAAAATAGCTGAGTCCACTTTTCTAAACATATTATGTCATTAAAAAAAGATATAGTGTCACTTGCAGCAACAAGAAAAAAAGGGGACAAATATAAATTAGGGCATATCAAAAATTCTTGCGAACTATGTCCGGTTGCATTGATTCAATTACAAATTGTATGTATTATACATGGTGGCTAATTGATAGAGCCATAATTATTAGGAAATTAAAAGAAAAAAAATTGTGTGATTGAAGATGTATACTGAAAGTGGAACGAGAATGTCAAACAAGAGGTTTTGGGTTCAGTTTTCACTAATATTGTGGATCTTTATTTTAGTTTATTACTAGTATTAATTGGTAGTTGTCTCTTATCTGCAATATTGTGATCCCTTAAAAACACTGTTCTCCAAGTTGCATCTTAACCAAACCTGTCACTAATCCATTAAATGAACACAATAAAAGGGCATAATCAAAAGGGCTAGCCATATTACCAGAACAACTTTTGTTTCTGTCATAGCAATTTTTTGTAATACCCTAATTTATCCCTTGTAGTCAAAGTTATATGTTGTCTTTCTCCATTACCATGACATTCCTTATACAATTACCAACCTTTAATTATGCAGATAATTCAATTTTCTCTCATTAGCAATTTTTTTTTAATTTATTTTTCTCTTAGGACCTTTAAATGTGAAAATTAATCAATTATTGTCTTGAGTTCTTATATATCACCACTAACGATTAAACCCACTAAGTTTATAATTTGTACTTGCGAAATTTTTACAACTTCCAAATTGATGGTTATAGAACAACTCATCTCTTTAATTTGCAGTCGTCGTGGGTTCAACTCCCACGAATGTGGGTATTTTTCTATTTTGATACTAGCAGTTTAACTGTTGTAATTAGTTTACATTCGATTCGATATAGTGTTTGATGTAACGATGTATTCACCATCTCAAAAAAAAAAAAAAAAAAGTTAGTTAATATAGTCGAAGAATAAAAACTTAATGTTTTTGCTTGATAGTTGATATCCCTTTTTCTTCTGCATTTCCTTGGACAACATGTATTAAGAATCTATATCCAAAAAAAATCCAAAAACGTGAAAGAGAAAAAATAGGAATCTGCCTTAACTATATATATTAGTTAGGATTGCAGAAATCATCCATGAATTGAGATAATTGAAATGGAGAGGACATATCAAAGAAGTTCAACATTTTATAGTTGTGCGAAGTTTTACATTGTTATTTGGATTTTTCTAGGGTGCGGGCATGTGAGTTACGCTCTCACATGCGGGAAGCCTCATCATGCCGTTCATTCGACTCAGATTGATCTGGGTCGTTGATTAAGTAACTTGGTCAAAATGAATTTGTAACTATTGACTTTAATTAAATTTCAATTTACCTAATTTACCCTTTCACTTATTTTTCTTCTATAAAAAAAAAAAATCGCCTATGATATAAAAAGACCCCTTTAACCCCAATTTTGATAATAATTTACTTTGACAATTTTGCAAATTGACCCTATGTTTTACGATTTTACGAATTCACTTATTTTTCTTCTAAAAAAAAACCGTCTATGATATAAAAAGACCGCTTTACCCCCAATTTTGATAATAATTTACTTTGACAATTTTGCAAATTGACCCCTATATTTTGCGATTTTACGAATTCACTTATTTTTCTTCTAAAAAAAATCTCCTATGATATAAAAAGACCC
The DNA here is from genome assembly GCA_034814905.1 of Penstemon davidsonii. Taxonomy (NCBI): domain Eukaryota; kingdom Viridiplantae; phylum Streptophyta; class Magnoliopsida; order Lamiales; family Plantaginaceae; genus Penstemon; species Penstemon davidsonii. The sequence goes on along the minus strand of JAYDYQ010002533.1, from coordinate 27,345,300 downwards.
CTTTACCCCCAATTTTGATAATAATTTACTTTGACAATTTTGCAAATTGACCCCTATGTTTTGCGATTTTACGAATTCACTTATTTTTCTTCTAAAAAAAGATCGCCTATGATATAAAAAAACCGCTTTACCCCCAATATTGATAATAATTTACTTTGACAATTTTGTAAATTGACCCCTATGTTTTGCGATTTTACGAATTCACTTATTTTTCTTCTAAAAAAAATCGCCTATGATATAAAAAGACCCCTTTACCCCCAATTTTGATAATAATTTACTTTGACAATTTTGCAAATTGACCCCTATGTTTTGCGATTTTACGAATTCACTTATTTTTCTTCTAAAAAAAAATCGCCAATGATATAAAAAGACCCCTTTACCCCCAATTTTGATAATAATTTACTTTGACAATTTTGCAAATTGACCCCTATGTTTTGCGATTTTACGAGTTGAATTAGTTTTGGGGATCTAGGGCTTGGTGATTTTGTTACGGGATTATTGTATTTTTGGTGCCACAACTTAAGCTCACTACCATTTTACGGGATAGAGGGGCTGATTTTGCGAAGATGGAAACATCCGCCATTGACGTGAGCTTGGAAAAATGGGAATCTTCAATTCAGCACCAAATTGGATAAGGTTGGTACCAAAATGACCGCCACACCGAGGGGAGTCTACGGCTGTAAGGGGAGGCGGTGGGTCAAGCTCCACCGCCGACGGCGGCGTAAAATTGAAAAAAAGTAAAATTTGTAGATCTGAAAATAGAGTGACGGGATAAACTATTACAGGGGGACTGATTTTGCAGATTACTCATCTTCTTCACTTCACGAATACGTACAGCACGCTGAAAATGGTTAAACCTTATCACCAAACAAACAATCACCTTCCCCACAACAAAAACTACCGAATTAAATCAACAACTAACACCAAGGAACCGCAAACAAGCAAAAAAATCAGCAAAACAGCACACCAAATTCGCGAAATCAAGCAGGCCCGAACCTGATCTTGGAGGCCCGAATCACCGAATCACAAAATTGGAAACAGAAAACTGAAATTAAGCTAACCACGACTACAAACAGCTCAAAATCGAACAGAAAACAAGCAAAAATCAAAAAATCCGAAAGGGGATCGCGAAACCAATTTCCCCCAATTCTGCAATTGACCTCAATTGAGCACAGAAACGTGAAATTGAAGCTAGGACAGGCCAAAACGGAGCTCAAGGAGGTGAAATACGAACATAATTACAACTAATTCGAAGTAAAATTCAAAATCGCGAAGAACCCTAACAATAGCGGCGGCCATGGAGTTTTTTTTTTGTTTTTTTTTTTTGTAAATATTAAAAACAACTAAGGGCATTTTGGACATTTTACGTGTTCCGTTAAAGTTGACTAACGGCCGTTAAGTCAAGGGGGTGTTTTTGTAATATTTCAAACAGGAGGGTAATTTCTTGTAATTAGGCTTATAGTCAGGGGTGTCTATGTAAATTTTCCTATTTTTTAATTCTTTTGATTTAAAGATTATAAATGTCTTTTATTAATTCAAGATTATCTCAACTTTTATTTAAAATCAAAATAAAAAAGGGTAAAATGGTCTATTTACAGACCGAGTCAACTCGCCGAGTTACATACTAGTTACGCGCGCCACATGGCATGATTTCAGGGCCGTTCCGCATGTGAGGGCGAGTTACCTTGCCCGCACCCTAGAAGCCCCGTTGTTATTTTGGGCCAAAATAACTATCTATGACAGTTAATTTTCATGCATAAGGTTACGTTAAATAGAAAAGGAAATCCAATATGTTATCAGAGCCTCAAGTTAAAGTGGGCCACCACCTTTCGTGATAGACTCTTCCTTGTACGCATGATGGACTTCATTAAAGGTCTGGGTTGTGATTTATTTCTCCAACTAACAAGGCAGGGAGTGACATTATTCCTTTGGTTAACAAAGACCCAGGATGTTATTATTTGTGTGTTGGGTCTGTACCCACATGTCACAATTCACAATGTTAGGTACTAATATATCACGTGGTGGGCTTGCTTCACCTACACGTTCAGTCCGCCCACACGTGAATGACGAGGAGTGAGACTAAATGTCCCACATATGTTGAAAACATTTTAAGTCCACCTCATAAGATTTTAGACAATCATCACCTCTTAATGTAGCTTTTAAGATTGAATTAGGTCTAAGACATATATGTGGATTTAGCCCAATCCATATCCATATCCATATCCATATAGTGAGCAAACACTGTTTAATGCGTATTCAATTTTTTTTTTAATCTATAAAGGACATATATATGGTTACTCTATACGTGAGAAACCATTTATATATTTCATGATACCAATGACGACAGCTTCTCGATTTATATAAAGCATTAAGGTAAAACAATGCATCACTAATGACCTAGCTAGCTAATGAAGTGAAATTAGGATATAATTAACTTTAACATTTAGCTACATTAATTGAAACATTAAGTATATAATAATAAAGTGTGCTTCCACGTGCATGGCATCATTAAGCTCGAGCAAATGAGTGACAAACCAGTCTAGTGCATGTGTGTGACATGCATAATTTGTCCACTTAATAAAATAAACTATGATCAACCTTTAGCTTTCGTGTGCCTTCTAATAATATTGGAGCTTACGAAAAACCTAGGTATGATGTTCTCTTATAGGCTAATAGTATAATGATCCAACTTTTTTTTTTTTTTTTATTTTTACGATAAATATATTACTCAACGAATATCCGTAATTACATAATGTAAAATGATTAACTCATTATATAGGAAAAATGCAAGAATTAAACTTTTCTGTATTATGCTAAACCTGCAAGAAACTACCCTGTGAAATTTTTATTACGCCGAACTTCCTTGTATTTTTAAAAACCCTGCAAAAAACACCCAATTTGTAAAAAATAGGTCGTTTTGGATCAACATATTTTAATAAATAATTTTAAAATTATATCACATGAAGTTGTAGGGACCAACTTGAAGTATTTTAAAAATGGTTTCTTGAAATATATCACCTTGGTGTGGCTATAGCCTTTAGTTACCATTTTCTCACTTTTAACGATCAAATACTACCTTCGCTAAAACCAATTTTTCTTGTATTGAGAGGAGTACTTTATTTTAATAAATTTTGTAATTAAGGAGGTTAACGACTATATCGCTCCTATCTTATTGATAGGTAAATTGTCGAACTCAAACGATTTTTTATCGATTAACTTGAGTTTATTCTCAAGTGATTTAGTTCTCTAAAGAGAATATGCGAATCAATCTATATATATGGTTAACATTAATGTGATTATGTAATGGTGAGTAATAAACAAAGGCAATTTAAATAATGCAACTACCATTTAGCTAAGTATATATATATATATATATACACATACAAATAGACCCTTATTATTATTAACTGCATAACTTCAACTTCTTCTGTAAAACATTGAAAAATGTTGTCTGTATCTCCTCAATTTTCTTCATTTGGATGGCTTTTGGACGATCCCTTAATCAGCCATGAAGAATTAACAAACAATTGCTACTTCTCTACTGAAAAAATACAAACTTCAGGAGACTCTATTGGTGATCTTCATTCTCCTAATTCCTCCAAAAATGGTGGATTCGCAAGTTCTTTTGATGAATTAGTCGATGATGAAGGAAATCCCAAAAATGTGGTTAAGAAGCTGAATCATAATGCAAGTGAACGCGATCGTCGCAAGAGAATTAATACTTTGTATTTTACTCTTCGTTCGCTTCTTCCTCAAGAAGATCAATCTGTAAGTATTTTTCTTTCAGCATCCTAAAATTTCGTATTGATCCCAATTTATAAAAATGTTTTGCACTTTTGGTCCCAATGCATTTTTTGAGATCAACATTGCAAAACATATATAGAGACAATCCTATAGATCTGAAAGTGTTAAACAAAGACTATTTTATGGGACGAAATCAAATGTGCAATTTTGTGAAGTGCGGGATCAAAAGTTCAAAGTATTTTGGAGAAATATATAGGACCAATTGTGCAATTTCATAATGTACGGGATCAAAAGTTCAAAGTATTTGTACACTATATTATTTTTTTTGTGAAATTTTCATTTTATCCATTTATGAAAGGTGGATACGTGTTAGAAAATCTACAATTTGATATTTCGCCTAGGGTCCTCAAAAAATGAAGTCCCCATTTTGAATTCTGCAAAGATCATTTTATATTTTGTCAGTCTAATAATTAATATTCAATCTTCATTTGACATGTATAATAAATTGAACTCAAAATGCAAACGGATTACTATAATAATTCGTGGTATAATTTGTACTTAGTTCTTAGTTTCTTTTTCACTGATTTTAAATCTATAGGGAAAACTAAGCATTCCTGCAACAGTTTCAAAAGTGTTGAAGTACATTCCAGAACAACAAAAAGAAATTGACAGACTTAATCTGAAAAAGGAAAGACTAATTATGTCGAAGATTTCAAGCCAAGAAGAAACATTAACAACTAATTTGAGAAAGAAAAGAAGAATTGAACCAAATCAAAGTACATTGTCAGCATTATCGGTAACTCAAATAAGTGATGAAGAAATAATTATTCAAAGTTCAATTTCAAAAGTCGAAAAGGCTAATTCATTTTCTGAAGCTTTACTAAGTTTGGAGCAAGAGAGGCTATTTGTAAAGAGTGCATCTTGTTTTGATTCATGTGAAGGACGAGTTTTCTACAATTTGCATCTTCAGGTATGTATTTGTGAATTCTTTTTCTTATGTTACTGATCTTGAATTATTCAGCAGTATGGGTTTTTAGTTTTTTTATCGAAAGATTTATACTATTATATAAATGTTAGATTTCAAAAGAATGTGTTTCCTTAATTTTTTTTGAAATTTATCTTAAAGTATTATTTAATTTATTAATATTGCTTATAAATCAAATTAGTTATTTAAATATAATAAGTAAAATCTTCAAATTGGTCAGAATGTGGTCTTATTCGAGTCAATTTTGAAATTTGGCAACAATGTGAACTAAAATCGTCACTAAATTTGGAGACGTGAGACTATTTTGGTATCCTGAAATGTTGGAGGGTAAAATTGTCATTCAACATTAGTAATGGCATTATTATCAAAAAAAAAAAAAAAAAAAAAATTAGTAATGGCATCAATTTTTCAAGAAGACTTAACTGTCACGTCACCACTTAACTGTAATTTTTAACTAGGTACAAAATATGTCACAATTTGTTAAAATATGATACCAAATGTGTTGGACATATAAATCGATGTACCAAAAATGGTGATTTGACCTAAAGGACGTACGGTACTAAAAGTGCAATTCTCTCCTCTATTTTTATTGGATGTGTCTAGATATAGTCCACTCTAGAGCAAAATTTATACGTACTATATATAATATTCTTTTAGTAATTTTAGTTTTTGGGTTTGAAACTGCAGGCACAAGGGAGTATTTTAATGGATGCAGAAATGTTGAAGGAGAAGTTGTGGTCATTTTACGAAAAAGGGGAAGAAATTCTACTAACCTGAAGATCTTTGATCTGGCATATTATATTTGAAAAATCTAATTGTATGCCCAAGGTCAACCAAAAAAATAAAAGAAAATAGTCTAAACATATTATGTCATTAATTTTTGTGCTTTGACTTAGCTCGGATTATTAATTAAATCTGATTTTCAAGAGAATCTAATCAAATGGAAATTCCTTTCCAATTAACTATACAAAATGTTTATCTAATTAAGATGCAATGTATAGATAGATAGATAGGTATGGATAAGTTTACCTATTCATAAGAATATTGGTCATATACGAAATTATATAAAAAGATCTAGTGTCACTTGTAGCAACAAATAAAGACAAATATAAATTAGGGCATATCATATTTTAATAAAAAATTATTGGCGAACTATGTCCGGTTGCATTGATTCAATCACAAATTGTATGTACTACATATTGTGACTGATTGATAAAGCCATAATTATTAGGATATTAAAAGAAAAAAAACTGTGTAGATGATGTATACTGAGAGTGGAACGAGAATATTTTAATTCTAGATGAGGAATATCAATTTGCTAAAAAATAATCAGGATTGTCAATGGCGTGAATGTCAATCCGAATAGCTTGAACCTACTTGTTTTTTTTATAAAGTCAAAATCAAACGTAAATCTCTTTCTTAAATAACGCAATACCGCCTCCGTTATATCTAGGGTTGTCAACGAAGTGGATTTCAATTCGAATCTGATCTGATTTAATAGGATTTTTGTTCGATTGGAGATATATTCGGTGAATCTGATCTGATTACGAAGATCAGTAATCTAATAGACGTGTAGCGAATATGAATTGATCGAATTCAGGCGTTAAAGATTCGTATTCGATAATAAAATTAAAAACTCATATATATATATATACATATATATATATATATACAAATGTTTTATACATAATATCATTTTTGTGCATATTTTCATACACCAATAAGAGTTCATTTTGAAACTTTAATATCAATATCACGGTTACCAATACGTAAAAAAAATTTGCTTATAAAAAAAAGTAAAATCATTTGAATAAGTGGTTAAAGAGGGTTTTTTTAGAATACATTCATCATTAATCATTACATCATAAATCATATCAATATTTACCCAAATACAAAAAAATTAAAAATATTAGACAACTACCAAATATTAGTAATAAACTAAAATAAAAATTACATTAGTGGGAGCAAATACCCACACTAATGGAAGTTGAATCGGCCTCAGCTTTGTCAGTGATTACCACTAGGCTACGACCTCGTTGGCGTGGTTAAAGAGTTGATCTATGTTAAATCTTTTAGTGAATCAATAAGAAAAGTTTGAACACGTTTAACCACTTATTAGAACCGGAAAAAATTCGCCAACCGAAAATTGAGCAAGACCCAAATTGGACTCAAATCCGATTTAATATAAATGAAATCTGGTCCAGGTTGAGCTTGACTCAACCCGAATCGAACCCATTGTCAGCGTAGTTATTCAATTCAAATCCACCGGCTCACTATGCGCGTTCAACATCAAAGCCCAATGCTCCAACAAACTGAATAACATGACCACATTCGTTGGGTCAGCCCATCCAAATAAACTGAAATAATATGCTTTGGGCCGCGACATGGATGATTACTTATTGCATATTTCGACATAAAGCTATTGGACGAAGTAATTTGAATGTGTTGGCATGTTTGTTAATTCTAGGGTTTGATCACAAATTTGATTTGTTTTATAAATATATTTCAGATTCTGGATTTATGCTAGTTCTGGAAAAAATGGATTTAAAACAAATTTTCATGAATAATTCAAACGCAAATAAAAAAGTCTTAACTAGGGTGATTCCCATCACAAAAAATGGAAGGAAGCAAAGGAAACACGACGGCCACTTGAATTGTGACACTCAAATAGCTAGGGCCTTGTTTGCCTCGCATTTATGAGAGTAGTCATAGAAATAAATTGAAATTTCTGAAAGTTTCTTGGTTTTCGAAATGTTGTTTGTTTGAGTTTTCTGAAAGTGATTTTAGAAGAAAATTTTGCAATTTTTCTTAGATTTATGGAAAAAAATAGAAATATTTATTGTAGATACATATTAATTATTACTTATATAAATAGAAATCTAGGTGGATTCAACAACTTATATAACCAAATAAAAGGCTACGGGAATTTCAATTCTCAAACAACAACAAAAAAAAACCACATTGTTTCCCATCCAAGAACAACAATCAAACATAATTACGAATTGTTTGTTTAAGTGTAGTTTTCAATAGTCAAATTAGGATGAACACATCGACTTAAATAGCAAGAAAAAGTAGTTCAATGTGCGTTTCAATTGCTAAATTGGGATGAAAAGGACTGGAAATGGGCAGAACCATTCACTGCCTTTTTGTTCTTTTAAGACTCTTTTGTTTCAGAATTAAGCTAAAGCACAATGAATCTTGAAGAAAAAGTCGTAATAAATACTTCATTTGGTGCAAACATGCATGCATATTTTAGTGACGGCCAATTAGCAAATTAATTTGTTCAAATATTATTGTGTTTGACATGTTGCGCTTCATACATCCAATGTAGCCTTAAAATTGGTCTGGAAACTAGGATCATATTCATAATTTGTCGCCCATGATTCAACCCTATACACCACGGTGGACCCGATTCAGACTCGGTGACATAATGAGAAAATATTTTTATCGGGGTCAATATATAACTAAAATTAATTCACCTACGTTCAACAAAAATTTGAACAAAGTTAATTCGATCAAACTAAAAATCATTAGCTAGATCGAGTTTTTACAAATATTCACGTCGATTTGTCATAGAATTAATAAAAATAATTTCATGATAGAATCATTTGAAACAAGATCAAATATATATTTCACTATATAGGTAATCATGAAATGGTTTATACCTATTGTGACTTTATGAAAAATTATAGAATTTTACCTAATATTTTGGGGGATAAATATCCACTAATCATTTTTAAAATTTAATCAAAATTAATTTTTGAGGATAAACACAATAATCAATTTTAAAATTTAGTCAAATTACTCAATTAAATTCAGTCACTCAATTAATTTCTAATTTTGAGGGTGTATATGCAAATATTACTTTTAAAAATTAGCAGAATCATATCCCCTAATTAATTATAGCGCACATGGCCGGCAGATGATGTTTATTTTCACAATTGAGCCCAAGTAGTACCAAATTACTTCATATTTGTAAATTGTGGGATAAAATTGTTGTTTATGTTAAAAACAATTTGTTTACTATTATAAATACTTTATATGTCTAAGTACTATAATTTAAAAATATAATATTTATTCTCACAGAATAATTATTTATAATTAACTATAATTATACATCTTAGTATAGTTTATTCTTGTAGAACAAACAGTACACTACTGAAATAATTCTGAAGCAGAAAATGATCGATTGAGGCTTGCTATTGCAATGTCCTTAAGAAAATATTTCTAGGTTGTCAAATGTGCGACAGTTCGTCCCAATAGTCTCCCAAGATACAACAATCATATATTTATTTCTCTGCACAAAGAACAAGTCCATAACGAACTTTAACAAACATACTCATTCAACAAATATTCAAAGTGTAGAATAGAGAGAGAACATAATATTATGCTTTGATTGCTAGAAAATGGAGCGAGAGAATTGGCCAGATTCTGAAAAAGTGTTGTTGGAGGGACATGCACGTTTGAATTTAACCAGTAGCACTGGTTCGGTCAGAACATGTGCCATCCGTTCAGTTCAAATTTTGAAACGAACAAGTACACCGGTTCGGTCATTAGTGTAATATTTATTGAAGCCTAAACCCAAGCCCAAACTCAAAGACCGGACCGTGCTAGTCGATCGGACAGCTGCTTGTGTAGTGAACCTATAATCAAGTAAATTCTCTCTCCTTATAAAACTTGGTACCCCTAAGGGGTCCAATCCTTATTACAAATTTTTGAATTATAAGTAGCAAAACCTTCTTCATTTTTCTCCATATGGGATGAAGACAATTTCTCTTTTTCAACTTTCATTTATTTCTTATTTCTTATTTCATGGGCTTTGAGCTCAATCCAATTGGGTTAATACCCCATAGAAATCCAACAAAAACTATTGACACGTAAACATGTCGAATAAACTTATGATCATCAGCCCTTTAATATAATTATAGGAACATTTTTTTCTTTTTCCAGTAGAACATATGTACATGCATGTGTTTAAAATATTGGTTCAATACTTCAATGCCATCAATTTTACTGTCTATTTCAATTTGACTGGACTTGGTCGATCGGCAGGTACAAATCAAAAACATTATTAAGAGACTCTCTCTCTCTTGATTACCTAAGAAAGGTTTTTTCCAACTCAAGTTCCGATTTCATTTAAAGTTAATTAAAGACATACACATTTATTTGGCTACCGTATTTAGCCCATAATTTGTAAAGTTTCGGCAACTTCAGACCCACTATTGGTCGGCAAGAGATGTTGGTTCGGGTCCATTTTTGTAATTGGGCACAATTCTAACTAAAAAGGTTGAAAATTTACATCGCAAGACTAAATGCACCCGTCCGAATAAATATGGAGTTAAATTCGTCAACGAATAAATAAGCATTTTGATATAACATATATTCTTTTTGAAGCATTCAGGGCCGGTCCTGAGTTTTTAGTGGCCCTAAGCAAACTTTAAAATTGTGGCCCTTAAATTTTCATGTACAAGTAATTATGTTAATAACTAATACATTTTTTCTAAATTAACATATTAAACTAAAAACAAAACTATTAATTAGAAAAATAAGAAACAATAATGAATAATGAATCAAATATAATCTCGTTTTGTAAGAAACATTAGTAATACGAGAAATAATTTTATTTAATAAGAAAATGATTGCATTCGTGAATGTAACATAAACACATAAACTCTTAGTAAAATATTACTTAAATATTACTCTCCTAGCATTTTTAAAGCAAAATCACTAATTACACTTGCATAACCAACCTTTACCAGATATTTTTCAATCGACTATATGGCTAACTGATTCAATATCTCTTGTGACAATGGTTGATCAGAGGTAAGACTCAATCAACTTTAACTTCGAAAATATTCTCTCTGCAGCTGCAACTGTAATGGAAATAGTTAACAATATTATATAAGTAATCCATCTATTTGAGAAATGCAATTCAAGTCTTTTAGTTCTTTTGGTAAATTACTTCTCAAGACTCTCAACTCAGAAGATAAATCCATCTCATCTATATTATAAAGTGTCATTCTTCAAATACTATCTTACCTCACATAGTCTTGAAAATATGGGGTTCCGTTGAATTAATTGTGAATATATTGGGCCTAATTTCTTTAATAATGCCTTTGGATTATACTAAAATCTTAGCTCCACAAACCCAAATAACAAAAATAAAAATAAAATTAAACAGTATATGGAGATGCAAAGAATCGAACCCCTTACCTCACACTAACTACATCAGAGCTTTACCATCTGTGCAACATGCTCTATTGATACAATTCACACACACATATATATAAATATATATATACGTAGTATTTTTTTTCGGAGGCCCTCGTACATTGGTGGCCTTAAGGCCATCTCCAATGGAGAGGGCCAGCCCCGGGGCTCCGGAGCCCCGAGCCAGCCCTGCCACACCCTCCCCCCCCCACCCCGAGCCCTGCCTGGTCGTCTCCAATGGCAGGGCTCCGGAATGGAATTAATTCCATTTTTTTCCTTTGCCCACTCTCACCTATTAATATTATAGTTTTAATTTTATTTTTAATATTAATATTAATAATACTAATAATTATTTGCATCTTGTAATTAAATTATTAATTATATTAAAATATTAAAATTAAAGAGAGTTCGGGAGAATGAGGAATTAATTCTATTTTCTTTCCTTGCCCACTCTCATCTATAATTAAAATAAATTTGATAAATATAAAATTCATTCGGGTTTTTCTGGAATTAGATTCTACTCCGTGAGTAGATTAAAACGGTATATCGTGTGTCCAAATCGGAGTTCAGGTGAATGAGAAATTGACACTCAAAAATCACCTCTTGAAATGGAAGAAAAGAAATGCAATTAGCATTTATCCCACATTGGAAGTGGAGTGAAAAAACTTGAGGTTTATATATGATTTGTCAATGTAGTTGTGTAACTACTTAGCTACAAGAAGTCTCTTCCCTCGCGCGCAGGAGGGGGGGGTGCAAATTCACTTCATCTCTTCAAGACTTGTGCGAGCCCGCAACCTGCGGACACGAATGCAGTCCAATTCTCTAGCTTTCGGACATGCCCAATTTTTATTATTTAGAACTTATTAAATGCACAAAAAATTATCTATACTAACAAATTTAAATTAATTACAATTCTAATAAATTAAAAATTGGTGACTACATATATTTATTAAATGCTAGTAAATATACTAAATAAATTTTATTAAATATTTAAATTCTACATATTTAATTTAATTTAATAGGGAAAATTAATTTTATTAATTATTTAAGTTTATATATATTCTTTTCTATTTTTATTTATTAAAAAACCTATTAAATAAACAATTTTAAAAAAAAAAATTGAACCAGTCAGGGGACGCCAAGTGGCGTCCTCTGACTTAATTAGGGGGCGCGTGCAAACACGCGCCCCTATTTCCCGTCTTCTTCCCCACGCGAGCCCAGGGCTGGGCGCAGGGCTCCGCCGAGCCCTGCGCCCAGCCCGTTCCGCCCCGCCAGCCACCCCGCCCCGCCCCCAGCCCCCACTGGAGACGACTCCTTTCCCGCAGCCCCACCCCGCCCCCAGCCCGGCCATCTCCATTGGAGATGGCCTAAGCGGCCGCATGTGCGGCTTACGCTCAGGGCCGGCCCTGAAAGCATTTTTATATTTTCCGATAATAAATGGGTTCAAATTGTTATATCAACTTTGATTTGATAAGAACATGTCAATATTTATCAACTTTGATTTGATAAAAACATGTAAATTATTATAAATATTGAACATGTGAGATCTAGTTTCTTGTTGTTGTACGGAAAATAGAGGTAGATGCATGCATGAACTCCAACTAATCTGGTCGTACAAATTACAAGTACTCCTCATGCATTAATTCGTAATCAGTTTTCCGTATAATGTATAGGTGTTTGTGTACCTAGTGATGATTCAAACTGTAGAGTAGTTAAATGATGGGTCAAATCACAACATAAAAGAAATTAAGAAAACGACTTATGAGGAATGGAGTGGTACCTCCTTCTACCAACCCTTTAGGCCATCTCCAATGGAGAGGGCTAGCCCCGGGGCTCCGGAGCCCCGAGCCAGCCCCCTGGTCGTCTCCAATGGTAGGGCTCCGGAATGGAATTAATTCCATTTTTTTCTTTTGCCCACTCTCACCTATTAATATTATAGTTTTAATTTTATTTTTAATATTAATATTAATAATACTAATAATTATTTACATCTTGTAATTAAATTATTAATTATATTAAAATATTAAAATTAAAGAGAGTTCGGGTGAATGAGAAATTAATTTCATTTTCTTTCCTTGCCCACAATCATCTATAATTAAAATAAAATTTGATAAATATAAAATCATGGATCCAAATTCACTTCGTCTCTTCAAGACTTGTGCGAGCCCGCGACCTGCGGACACGAATGCAGTCCAATTCTCTAGCTTTCGGACAAGCCCAATTTTTATTATTTAGAACTTATTAAATGCAAAAAAAAATTATCTATACTAACAAATTTAAATTAATTGCAATTCTATTTTTTATTATTTAGAACTTATTAAATGCAAAAAAAAATTATCTATACTAACAAATTTAAATTAATTGCAATTCTAATAAATTTTAAAAAAAATAATTTTATTATATTAAATAATCAAATTAAAAATTGGTGACTACGTATATTTATTAAATATATACAAAAAAATATCATAACACATTTTATTAAATAATTCAATTCTACAAATTTAATTTAATTAGGGGGAAATTTTAATTTTATTAAAAATTACTTTAAATAACAAATTATATATATATAAAACAAAAATTAATTAAACAATTAAAAGAAAAAAAAAAACGAACCAGTCAGGTGCCGCCACTTGGCGGCACCTTACACGCGCCCCTCTTCTTCTCCAGGTCGCCCACGATACCCCGGGGCTGGGCGCAGGGCTCCGCCGAGCCCTGCGCCCAGCCCGTTCCGCCCCGCCTGCCGCCCTGCCCCGAGCCCAGCCCCCACTGGAGACGCCTCCCTTCCCGCAGCCCCACCCCTCCCCCAGCCCGGCCATCTCCATTGGAGATGGCCTTATCATTACACGCAAATTTTAAGTTTTTTTTTTTTTTTTTTTAATATGGTGAATAAATTGTTACATCAAACATTATATCGAATCATCAGATTCATAAGTTAAGGGGTATTACAATTTCACATGTTAAATTAGTTTTTTTTTTTTTTTTTTAGTATATCATCTTAATTGAATGTTGCATTATTGCTATTCTTAAGGTAACTTTTTTTATAATTTTATTTTACCCGTTATTTATGTGGAGCTTATACACAAAATATAAATTTGTTGGTAAACGACTCTAACAGAAGCTGGAGCTTTATATAATCCTCGACTTTGATCTTTCGGCAACCTTAGTTTTTAAATGGATACAACTGGGAATTCCATTTAAAGTTAAGGGTAATTGAGTATTTTCCACAAAAAAACAAACGGAAGAATGGATAGAGGGATGTTCTTATCAAAATTTTAAAGGTAGGGGTGTGGTGCCAATAGATTAAAGTTGAAAGGAGGTCGTAACAATTACACCTTAAAACAATGGACATGATGTATAAGTAGAATTAAATTACTAGACAAACTTTATTCTAGAAGTACTATGTACTATGTAGTTGAGTGATTTATTCTTTGTGAGACTTAAGTTGCAATTGATATGTTTTAATATTCATGGATATATGATTTTTTTTTTATATTCATATGTAAGATGTGTCGTATATTTTAAATTTTAAAAATTTGTATACCCGTGTATGTATCATATTATGTCGTCATATTCGTATTCGTGCAACATATCTTACTTTCGAATAATAATCAATTGCTGGCAAGTTCTGGTATTTTCCATTTAAAGTTAATGATAGATGAATATTTTACACGAAAGTAAACACACTAAATAATGGATGGAGAGGGGAGGTCTTGCCCAAAATTTCAAAGGTTAGGGGGGTGGTTGCCAAGTCCAAAATCGAGGGGAGGTCCTTGCCAAAATTTGAAAGGTTAGGGATGTGGTTGTCAAAAAACCAAGTCGAGGGGATGTTCTTGCCAAATTTTAAAGGCCGATGCAAAATCAAAATTTTTAATTCTAGATGTCATGTACATTTGTGCACATTTACATATGTTACCGAGTTTTTGTACTTATTTAGTTTTGAGGATGTAAAATTGCAAATTCATTGACTTTTTGTGTGATTGTTTGTTACAAATTTATTCATTAGTTTTATATTTTCAATAAATTTACTGCTAACGAGTAAATGAAATAATCGTAGATAAATAAAATCTATTTTTTATAATATCGTACAAATTACTGAATTAATTTTTGTTGGAGTTATTTTCAAATTAACTATCAAATAACTACCATTATTTAATTTCAAATTTGAATTTAAATTGGAAAGTTGTGACTATTAAAATTATGACTGTTAATTTTAAAAGTTGTGTTCAAATTCAAATAATTGTGTATATCCGGAATAAACACAAATATGCCTATAAAAGACAAGTACAATTCTGAAATTTAGACAACTTTTTCTCCCCTTCTCCAAATTACTTATACTATATTTCACTGCAGAAAATATTCTATAAGTTAGATAATTTTGTCAAATCCATGTGCGCCCTGTGGTTTATTTCTGTAAGTACAAAACACAATTAAACATTGGGTTTCATTGTATCCTAAAGGCTAATCGCAAATCCCTATTGTATACCGTGTGGTGTGGGCGAAATAAGTCTTAAGGAAAGTGGCATTGCAACACGCCTTGATTCTATTACTGCAGTTTGTTACTTATTTCCTACCAAATTTCTAACAATCTTAAGACTTATTTTTTGTTACTACATTAATGGCATCAATCAAAGAGATGTCTACAAATATTATGAAACTGAAACTTTTTGAAGGAGGAAAATTCAATCGCTAGCAAAAGAAGATGCATTTCCTACTTACAACTCTAAAATTTGTCTATGTGCTCACTCAACAAAGCCTACAAAAACCGATGATGAAACTGTTGCTGAAACTCGTGCAAGGCAGAAGTGGAAAAATGATGACTACATTTGTAGAGGCCATATTTGGAACGGGGTGTCTGATGCCTTGTTCAATGCTAATCAAAACGTGCCTATTGCAAAGGAACTTTGGGACAAATTGGAGGCAAGATACATGTCCGAAGATGCAAGTAGCAGAAAATTTATGGTTAGTCGTTTCAGTAACTACAAAATGGTTGATGGTCGTTCTGTTATGAATCAGTGGCATGAAATTGATCAATTTATCTAGTTAACAATATAAATTGAAAATGGATGATACCATTGTTGTGTCCTCTATAATTGACAAACTCCTCCATCATGGAAAGATGTTAAGAAAACTCTTAAACATAAGAAAGAGGAGATGACTCTTGAGGATCTTGGAAACCATCTTCGTGTTGAGGAAGATTTTCGCAATCAAGAAGAGACTTCTAAGTCCTTTGAGATTTCTGAAAAGAATTCTGAAGTTTCCAAAATCCATGTGGTTGAAGGGGGAGAATTAAACAAACCATCAAATAACAACTTTAAGAAGAAAGACAAGCAACAACAATTTATAAAACCAAATGGCCAGAATTTCAAGAAAAAGAAAAAGAAAGGTCCTTGCTTCCATTGTGGAAAACTTGGCCACATAAAGGCTGAATGTCGTCATCTGAAAAATAATCAAAATGCTCCAGCCCCCAACAACAACTTTGTGGACTATGATTTCTGAAGTAAATCTAGTACAAGATGATGGAGCATGGTGGATAGATTTTGGTACAACCAAACATGTTTGCAAGGACAAGAGCCTTTCCAAAAGCCTTGAACCTATCAATGATGGAAATGTTATGTTTATGGGAAACTCGGCTACTGTTAAAGTAAAGGGCAAAAGGACTGTTCATCTTGAATTTACTTCTGGAAAAGTGCTTGTACTTAAAGATGTCTATTATATTCCTGAAGTTAGGAAAAATCTTGTATATGGTGGATTGCTTAATAAGTATGGTTTCAAACTAGTTTTCCAGACTGATAACTTTGTACTCTCTAAGGGTGGTGCCTTTGTGGGAAAAGGCTATATGTATGAGGGCATGTTTAAGTTCAACATTATTGATAATATTAATAAAGTTTTTTATACTTATATGTTGCGTTCCAAATACTAATACGCAAACTACGCAAGTATACGGTCGTTACAAGTAATATAAAACGATAAGTACATACCGAGTATCGAATCCCCACGAATGGGTAAAAGGTGGGAATAAACGAATCAATCGACGGCTTATTTCAGTTATGAACGCTTGACACAAAATTATCGAACCCAAATATATGATAAGGGTGATTTTATTTAACTACGAGCAGTAAAGTAAACTAACTACGAAAGCGAGTAAATTGGGGAGTTAATTATGTGGTAAGGAGGATTTATAAGCAATCAATTAAAGCAGATAAATTATGCGGTTGTTAGGTTAACTATGCAAACAATCATAGGATTAGTTGTTGTTTGTGAGTTCTAAATTAGTTAAGTCTCCCTGTCGGTCTCACTTAAATCTACCAATCTACCCAAACTCTCCATCTCCGGATCAATCACAAACATCATTATCACTCGATGCTCTCAGAGGGATCAAAGGCGTACCGCTGTCACCCGGGACCTAAGACTAACCCAAATCCCCGAATAAAGAGAATCTAAGTTATTTGATGCATTCACGAACGAACTCATTATACAAACACGGACCACACTAGGTATATGCCTATCCTAGGTCGAAATCCACAAATCGTCACTCGCCTAACCTTCAAAGTCCTATGTCTAGGATGCATTCAAGGTAGAATTACGTCCGATTGCATGATTACGGCAAATCAAAGTACTTAAACAATAATATACTACAATCATTGGCCAAAAGTGCGATAAAACAATAAACTCAACAATTCAACCACAGCCCAACATCAAAACATAATTAATCAAACGATAACAATGACTCGACAATTAATATATTATGCTCGTGTTGCTACTCAAGGATTCAAGGACGTTCGTATGTATCTTCCGAGTTGCATACAAACCTATCGAGTTAAACTAATCCAATTTATGTCTAAGTGGATTAAAATCTAATCGATGCATTAAACTCAAACCTTAAACGGATATGAAATGACATAGGTATATGTCTATCCTAAAATCGAATCACAATCCAAATTCATAATCAAATCCTCAAAATCACTATGTCTAGCAATCAAGAATCAATAAATCTCATCTCAAAGGTTGTCAAACCATAAGATGAACGATAAGGACGGAATCGGATTAACGAACACATATAAGCACCATACTAATCATCAACACATCATTTAATCAAACAATAACATAAATATATATAAATCCAAAGAATTCAAATCCACAACCTTTGTTCCAAATAGAAAATAACAACATTCATATCCTAATCATAGACAACTAGGAAATAGGAAGATATCACCTAATCGGAATAAAGTCGAGAGATGGATTCTCCTCCCTTTCATCACCACCTAATCACTCCCCAAGGGTGGTGATTAACTCACCCCCTTGGTGGAGTCTTCAAATACAAGAAAAAGAAAGAAAAAGTAAAGAGAGAGTTTAGGGAAGCTTGAGAGGAAAAAAGGAGGCAAGGTATGTGTGTGTGTGAATTGTGAGCTCCTCTTGACCCTCTTAACCTAGGGAAAACAAGACCAAAAAGTCCCCAAAATGTCTAAAAATACAAGTGGGATCAAAGGG
Source organism: Penstemon davidsonii (assembly GCA_034814905.1). Taxonomy (NCBI): domain Eukaryota; kingdom Viridiplantae; phylum Streptophyta; class Magnoliopsida; order Lamiales; family Plantaginaceae; genus Penstemon; species Penstemon davidsonii. The sequence goes on along the minus strand of JAYDYQ010002533.1, from coordinate 27,326,873 downwards.
GGATTGTACAAAAAACCCCCTGCCTTTCCCGCATAAAAAAATCTGCTGGTAGCAGGTATCTCGCGGCCGCGAGACTGAACCTCGCGGCCGCGAGGAACAGGCCGTAAGTTTCCTGCTCTGCCGCACTTCTTTCCGAGCAGCATATCTTTTGACTCCGAACTCCGAATGTGGATCCGTAAAGTCCGTAGCGTAGCTAACTCACTCATCTATGACATATCCAAAATTCAGCCTATTTGGATCATCCATGATAAATTTGTGCATGCTTGAGTGAGTAGCTATCTTCATTCTTGTAAAATTTGCTTCGGGTCCTATTTCCTTTGAAGCTCAAGCTTGACTCGCGGGGTGGGTAGAATGACTCGTATCATTGATACGCAACTCCGAATCACTCTAAGATGTCAATACCTACAAACCACGGAGAAAACGATCAAAACACGAACAAAAACACAAAAACCAAACAAAGGCCAAACGAAGGGGCCAAAAGCACAAAAGACACGAAAACACGCGGAACAAACAGAAACTCGGATCAAAACAAGACATTTTGGGTTTAAAGAGATAGGTAATAACGACGTTTTCACGGCGTTATCATTATATCGTTGAGTATACTTCTTGTTTATGGCATAGTCGTTTAGGACTTGTTAATTATAGAAGATTGCATGATATGGTTAAATTAGAATTAATTCCTAAAATTTATAAAACTAAAGTAGAATTGCAATGTGAATCATCTATTAAATGTTTAAGAAGTGATAGAGGAGGTGAAAATAATGATCCTAAATATTTCGAGTCTACTGGTATAATTCACCAAGTTACTGCACCATATACACCACAATAAAATGGTATAGCAGAACGTAAAAATAGAGTATTAACTGAAATGGTAAATGCAATGCTTTCTAACTCGGGATTGTCAAAAGGATTCTTGGGTGAAGCTCAATTAACAGCTTGTTATATACTAAATAGAGTCTCAAATCAAAACAGTAAAACTACTCCATATGAACTTTGGAATAAAAGGAAATAAAACCTTAATTACTTAAGAATTTGGGGTTGTAAAGCCATTGTAAGGATGCCTGAACCTAAAAGAGAAAATTGGATGAAAAAGGAATTGAATGTATGTTTATAGGCTATGCTGAACATAGCAAAGCATATTGTTTCATGGTTAGAGAGAAACATGATTCATATTCTATAAATACAGTAGTTGAATCGAGAGATGCTATCTTTGATGAAACGAGGTTTAATTCAATTCCTAGACCCAAAGATCATGTCATTAATAATGAAAGTATTCCAGAAAATGACAATGTAATAAATGACAAAGAAGAAGTCACTGAACAAAGAAAAAGCAAAAGAGTTAGAAAAGAAAAGACGTACGGTCCTGACTTCTTTATGTTCTTGGTAGAAGGAACAAGATAAGAAATAAGTACGCATTTACCTTATTGCATCAATTTAGAAGGTGATCCTCTAACATATACAGAAGCAGTAAAGTCACAATACTCTTCATTTTGGAAAGAAGCAATACTAGATGAAATGGACTCTATAATGGGTAATAAAACTTCGAAATTAGTAGACCTCCCTCTTGGTTCCAAGCCAATAGGTTGTAAACGGATTTTAAAAAAGAAAATGAAAGTAGATGGAACCATAAATAAGTTTAAGGCAAGGTTAGTAGCAAAGGGCTTTAAACAAAAGGAATGTATCAATTATTTTGATACTTATGCTCCTGTGGCAAGAATTGCTACTATTAGATTATTAATTGCACTTGCATCAATTCATAATCTAGTAATACACCAAGTGGATGTAAAAACAGCATTTTTAAATGGTGTTTTAGATGAAGAAGTCTATATGGAACAACCCGAAGGGCTTGTAGTTCTTGGACAAGAAAAGAAGGTATGTAAACTTATTAAATCATTATATGATTTGAAACAAGTTCCAAAACAATGGCACCAAAAATTTGATGAGGTTGTGTTATCAAATGATTTTAAAATAAATGAATCAGACAAATGTGTCTATAGTAATTCATAAATGGAAAATGTGTCATGATATGTTTATACGTAGATGACATGTTAATATTTGGTATTGACTTGAAACAAGTAGAAAACACCAAGAAATTCTTGTCAAATAATTTTGACATGAAAAATGTGGGTGTGGCTGATGTTATTCTTGGAATAAGAATAATAAGAGATGGTAATAATATAACTTTAACCCAATCTCATTATATAGAAAAAGTACTCAAAAAGTTCGGTAAATACCGGTATCTACACATTTTGATCCAAGTGTAAAATAGTACCTAATAAAGAAAAATCAGTAGCACAACTTGAATATGCAAGATTTATTGGGTGCTTAATGTATGATATGACAAGCACAAGACCGGACATTGCTTTTGCTGTTGGAAAGTTAAGTAGATATAAAAGTAATCGGAGTAAATTGCATTGGAATGCAGTTTATAGAGTATTGAAATACTTAAAGAAAATAATGAACTTTGGTATTTGTTATTCAGGTTATCCTTCAGTTTTGAAAGGATATTTTGACGCAAGTTGGATTACAGATAGAGTAGATCATGCCTCTACAAGTGGATGGATCTTTATGCTAGGTGGTGGTGTTATTTCTTGGGGTTCCAAGAAACAAATATGTATAACCGATTCTACTACGGCTGCTGAATTTATTGCATTAGCTTCAACAATTAAAGAAGCAGAATGGTTAAGAGACTTACTCTATAACATTTTTTTGTGGCCAAAACCAATGTCGCCATTCACTGTGATAGTCAAGCTACTTTGTCAAGAGCATATAGTCATGTATATAATTGCAAGTCTAGACTTGATGGACTAATCACAATTGATTTTGTACAATCAAGTCAAAATCTGGCGGATCCCTTAACAAAAGGCCTCACTAGGGATCTAATCTTTAAGAAATCAAAAAGGATGGATTAAAGCCTATAAATTAAATCATTAGTGATGTAAGCTCAACTCAACACTGGTTGCTACTTCAAGTTTTGGTTCAATGAGACATATTACATCATATAAATGGTCGGAAGCACTAAAATTTATCATCCCAAGGTAAAGTGCTTAGTACCCGTAAGTTAAAAGAAGGATGGACATATGGTTCTTAATAGACTCAATATAAAGTACTATAAATACGGGAGTACGAATTAAAGGTCTACCTATATGAGTGAGAAGGCCGCTTCTAGGAGTTAAAAGGCTTAACTCTAACAACACTCATGAAAGGATACTGACACAAGCCTATATACGTATCGACTAAAGTGGCACGCAATGGAACTTGGAATTTATGTGTGATATGTACCTAACCAGTCAAAAAGGAATAGTTGGTTCAAAGCTAGTCTACCATACATTTCTGATTGGCAGCAATACATTTCACTTAGTGAATATTCAAATCAAACCGATACATTCATTTATGCATATATTTCACAAAATTATCAAAATTTCGAGATTTTGAAAATGGTGAGGGATTGTTGGAGTTATTTTCAAAATAACTATCAAATAACCACAATTATTTAATTTAAAATTTGAATTTAAATTGGAAAGTTGTGATTATTAAAATTATGACTGTAAATTTTAAAAGTTGTGTCTTTCAAATAATTGTATCTATCCGGAATATACACAAATATGTCTATAAAAGACAAGTACAATTCTGAAATTTAGACAACTTTTTCTCCCCTTCTCCAAATTAATTATACTATATTTTACTGCAGAAAAATATTCTATAAGTTAGATAATTTTGTCAAATCCGTGTATGCCCTGTGGTTTATTTCTGTGAGTACAAAACAGAATTAAACATTGGGTTTCATTGTATCCTAAAGGCTAATCGCAAATCCCTATTGTATACCGTGTGGTGGGAGCGAAATAAGTCTTAAGGAAAATGACATTGCAACATGCCTTGATTCCATTACTGCAGTTTGTTACTTATTTCCTACCAAATTTCTAACAATTTTCACATTACACATTTACAAAGAAGACATAAGATATGAAAGTGCAAATAAGATTCTGATAGGAACATAATACTGTACATTGTAACATAAAATATGACAATGTGTTTGGATATAAGACAATATTAATTATGAAGAAGAAAGAAAGAAAAAAGGGGGAAAAAAAAAGAAGAAAATGAGTATGTATATAATAACTGTTAATGGCGTTTAATAATCTGTATATTAGAAATATAATCGATTTATATTTCTTATAGTAAATATAACAATGATTAAGTATAGTTTACCGAACCAATATAGTTTATATTACTATATTTAGAAATTTTAATAAATTAAAGTAGTGGAGTCAAAACATAGTTATAAAATAAGATTAGTATTTCAATTTGAATTTTAAAACATACAGTAACTTAGTTTGAATAATTTAAAAAAAAAATGAATTGAATATAAATGAATAAACAAATCAATGTTACTTAAGTGTTCATATACATGAACAAAACATAGGAAGAAAATTATATTACAGAAACAATGAAATATGTTTTGAAATGAAATCTGATTTAGTATATAAAATTGTCTAATTTTTTTGTTTAACAAAAATATGAAAATTTAATAGCAAGAGATATTCAGAAATTGATTTAACTCGCAAACATGAAAATCAAATTAACTCACTGAATTAATAACGAGAAATAGAAAAAGAGATGAAAAATGATTGAGGATGCGGAAGCAATCTACTTAAGACAATATTTTCGGGCCGCCCACGGTGCACACAGTCGATCCCCGGTAGTCTACCAAGATACAACAGTCTGATGCTCCTTGTTTGCAAGAACAAAGAACCCACGGCGAACTTTGAACAAACAAAACTTCGAATATTTAGAGTGAAGAAGAGAAGAGAGACGGAGAGAGAGTAATTCTGCTTATATGCTTATAAATTCGGAGTAAAGAATTAACCAGATTCTTCTCCTATTTATAGCAGTTGAAAGGTTGTATATGTTCAAATATAACCAGAAGCATTGCTTTGGTCCAAAAAGGTGTAACCGGTTAGGTTTGAACCGAATCGACCCACATGTTCATTTGAATTTAAAAAGGCGCGGATCTCATAGGATGAAATGGGTCGGGTCGTCGCGGATCCTCTTTAATATTGGGTTTGAATTTTAAGCTAATTAGGCTTTAGTATTTGGGTCAAGATATTAATTGATTTTCTTTAAAAAATTAAATCTTTTGAAGCCCGAGCCCATGACCATGCCAGCCGACGACAGCGGCGCGCGTGAAAAACCTTTGATCACCTAGGTCCTCTCTCCTCAAAAATCTTTGGTAACCCAAAGGGGCCCGACCCTTATATCATTTTTTAGCTATATAACTAGCTAAATTTTTACTCTTTAACTCAACATGGGATAGTGTCTTTTTTCCTTAATTTAATTCATATTTATGTTTTATATGGGCTCAATCCAAATGGGCTCAAACCAAATAAATTTTTCCATAAAAACTCCAACAATAACATCAACCCCCGAATCGAAGGACTTACCTAATATCCGTCAAAAGAGGTCCTCAAGTACTAAGAGACAATATGTGAGATCCAACTTATTTTATGTGATTATGTTTGGTAATATATAGAATTACATATTCTCTCTATATATATGGGCTCTATATATATTCGATTATTAAGCTCGAACAAGTAATTTATATAAATTATTGGTTAAATATATAAATGTTAGTAATATTATGATGTTATTAACAAATAAATAAGTAATTCATTATTCTGAATACTCCTATCTTTTAATATTAAAAAACTTACTTTTTCTTTATATTTACTAAACTTTAAATTGTTTATTTACAGCTTGAACCAAGAGCACATAGAGTCTATGTCCTCCGCAGTATAAGGATCACAAGTCGACAAACCGGTATCACTAAAACCCAATCAATTGGCTTTTAAATCTCTATCGAGGAAACCGTATAAGTCAAATTATTTTCAAATATTGACACTACTTTAAAGTCAAAAACAAAATAAAGTATAAAAAAAGAAGAAAATTTATTCCAATTGATGTTATCAAAAAAAAAAATTATTTAAATTGGGAATTCAAATTGTCTGAAGAAACTTAGTACAGTGTGCAGCCGTACACGCACCACTTAGCCGCCATGCAGCCGTACAAGTGGAATGTAACTTCCGGTCAAAACCACTTTAATTGGGAAATTTTTACCAAGACGGTTCAGTCGAGCCCCCAAAATAATTATATAAAAAATATAATACACTTATTTTGAGATTGGATAAAACTTTTTGAAGAGTAATCAATCACAAAACAAGTATAATACACTTGTCATGTGGTTGAATGAGTTTGACAAAGTAATGTCTGAATAAGAATTTTCCTTTATGACATTATTAAAGTTGAGAGCCAGTAAAATCTTGAGATTCAAATTTCGTTTTTGCAGCATTGTTGGGGTAAATTCTTACTCAAATCCGGTTCGATCGAAATCATACAATGACAAGTGCAATACACAAAGCTGAGTGCAATACATTTATCGTTTAGTTGGGTGGCTTTGGCCAATTCAGATCTGGATAAGAATTTTCTATTTAAATTTGGTTTAAGAAAAATTTCTAGACTTCGAGGCTAGAAATAACACCATATCATTCATTTGGTCCACAATAATAATGATGTAATATTATTCATGGTCACAACTCACAAGGCTAAAAATTTCTCCTAGATCAGAATTATACAAGAATTTTTCGTTTTGATCAATTAAATATCAAATGAAAAAAAAAATTGATAATTTTTTTTTAAAATTTAAATTAAATAAACATAATGCAAGTTTGGAGTAGACACTATTGTATATTTCGTTGAAATTTACTCAAAAACTAAAGAAAAATTATGTTCTCGATAAAACTTAGCCAAATTTTGTTCCATAAGTAAAATTCCATGTATTAGTTATTTGTATACTTGCCGTCCAAATACAGATTTATCATCTGTAGCCCACGGTAAAAAGTTAAAATCCCTCTCAGCTTTCCTTTTACTGTGGGTTGAGTTTACCGAAAGGAAAAAGTTATGTTGGGGTAAATTAGGGTCCTAATTTTTTTTAGTGAAAACAATAATTTAGTAAATACCTTTCCGAAATAAGTTCAAAGCCCAAAATACTATATGAACCGAGCTTGACACAAATTTATGGGTGTCTTAACGAAACATATTTTTTGAAGAATTTAGTTTAACTTACCCGATATAAGCTCAAAGCCCAAAATACTATACGAGCCGAGCTTGACCCAAATTTATAAGTCAACTTTGAGCACATCATCATCAAGTCCGATAACATTTGAGCTTGAGTCACTTTAAACCGAGCTCATAAAACCCGAATGATAGCCGTGATGTTTAGTATAGATGTTTTTAAAAGTGAAGTTTTAAATTATAAAAATATTTTCAGAAAAAAGAATGATATGTGTTTGTTTTTCCTTCTAGAAGATTCCAACAGTTCTCAGAAATACAAAGGGCATGTTTGTTTGGCGTTTGGGAAAGTAGTTTGGGAGAGTAGAGGAGGTTTGTGAAATAATTTCGATTTGCGTAATGTTGTTTGTTTGGGTTTTGAGATAGTGGTTTGAGAAATAAAGTAGGTGTAGGTTTTTTTTGAAGAGTTAGGTTGTAGGTGTAAAATGTGTAAGACTTAATGTCAAATCATGTTTGTTAAATGAGATAAATTGTGTAAGAGATATGTTACTTTATGTCAAATCAAAGTAGAGTTTGTATAGGTTTTGTTTAGAGATAAGAAAATTGTTGTTTGTTTGGCTTTTGAGAGAGTAGTTTGAGAAAATTAATGAATGAAAATTTTATTTCAGAAAGTAGAAAACATGTTTGTTTGGCATTTTCCAAACACGAAAAAAATCTGGGAAACGCCAAACAAACAAGCCCAAAGAAAGCCTAATTATAAACCTTTTAAATTAATGAACTGCTCATCTTAACCCGCGGCCAGGTGAAATCAATTAATATGAATGTATACACAGTTTGTGTTTGAATTTTTTATATATATATATATGATATCTCAAGTCTCAACCCGGCTCAATGACCAAAATTATTGAAAAATGCAGAAAATATACACCATGCCTTAAATGTCACTAATCTATAACATTTTCAAAAAGATGATCAATTATAATTCATCTAAATATATAAAATTATCAGCATGTGATTGGTCTAGTGAAAGTGACTAGTCATACTACAAAGTAAAGAATCCAAATTTAAATTCATATTGAGAGAGGTTCCCACTTAATGTGTTTCTCAAAAGAGATTAAACCTTGAGGAACAAATATATATATATATATATATATATATATATATATATATATATATATATATATTACAATTTTTTAACTAAGCATAGGCATACATTTGGAAAATAATATATATATCAGGTCTATGACATTTATATAGACTTAATATTTGGTAAATAAATATACAATGTCATCAATTGTAAGGGTGATTTACGACCATATCATTTGAGGTTTAGTCGTTTTATAATAAACTCCCTGATGTTTCAAAAATTACAAGGAGAACCCTCTGGTTTAAATTATTTACCAAAACACCTCTTACAACTTCAACAATCCTTACCCCCTCGAAAATGTTTACAAAACCCTCCCTTAAGGGGTGTCATTGTAATTTTTAAAATCACAGGGGATTTTTTGTAATTATGATAAACCTCAGGGTCCGAGTGTAAATCACTTAATTATAATAAGGCTTAATCCCACTTTGCACCCTACAAATAGGAGCCTTTTTCACTTTGCACCCTACAAAAAAATATATCCCACTTTGCACCCTACAAACCACTATTTCATTTCAGGTTGCACCCTCAACCATTTTCAGCCCATTTTTGTTGTTGGAGTAAGGGTAAATCTGTCCATTCACATTACTAACCACCCCAATTTCCCCCCAAAGACAATATATGGGCAAAATTGACATATCTCCACAATAACTTAAAAAAAAAAAAAAAAAAAAACTGAAAAATAGAAAACAAGTCTTACGGGGAATTAGGGTTTACTCAATTTCTCATTCTGCTTCTTCAAGTCGAGTCCAGTGCCGCCTTTTTCTTTTTCACTTTACATATAATTATTGAAACTAACCTAGAGTAATTTTGAGGATGTACATGTAGTTATCCCTAATTACTAATTCTACAAACAAGTATAATAGAGTTGTTAACAAAAATGAGTAAATAAGATGAGAAATTGAGAATATGGTAAACATAATTCATACTCTTTTCTTAGTATCCAACCCATTTTTCTTCAAACATATAAAAGACAAAGACAACACTCAACTGGATTAGAAGAAGAAAGAGGAGAAATTGAGAATATGGTACCCGTAAAACTTGTTTTCTATTTTTCAGCATTTTTTTTTAAGTTATTATGGTGATATGTCAATTTTGCCCATATATTATTTTTGGAGGGAAATTGGGGTGGTTAATAATGTGAATGGACGGATTTACCCTTACTCAGGCGACTTAAATTGGCTGAAAATGGTTGAGGGTGCAATTTGAAATGAAATAGTGGTTTGTAGGGTGTAAAGTGGGATAATTTTTTTTGTAGGGTGTAAAGTGAAAAATGCTCCTATTTGTAGGATGCAAAGTGGGATTAAGCCTTATAATAATGTCATACTTCCAAAACTAATTATATGATAATCTTCGACCACAAAATATACGCAATTGCATGTTTTCGACAATTATTAAAATCGGACCGTTCGGTCCAACCGATTTGATCGCCAATCGGTGGCATGTCCGGTCCAAAACCCCTGATTAACTGGTGAGAACCGAACCAACGGTGAACCTGGTTGAACCAGTCAAAAATCTGAAAATCGGCGACTCGATGGACCGGATGAACCGTCGATTCGGTCCCTTTTTTTCTTTTTTAATGTTGAAAAATATTTATAGTTTGAAGGTTGTGGAAGTTGAACCTTTGACCTTAGAAAAAAACCAATGACTTAGAATCACTTAAGACAAACACCTTTAATTAATTTTGTCTAAACAAATTTACATATACTAATGAAACATTTATAATAATTAATTTGTGATAACTAATGTTAAATACTTAATATTTCACTAGTTCATCAAATGAAATATTTTTCTTTTGTAAATTTGAGTATTAAATCTCTTTCAGGTGATATAATTTTTTTAATATGAAATATGTTTGTCTTTTATTTTTTATTTCAAATTATAATATTAGGACAAAAATTTTAAAATTTTAAATTCATATTTATATATTATGAAAATTTATTTTTTAAGAGATTAAATTTTATATTTTGTATATCGCAAAATTTTATTGTAAAACTATTAATCTATTTTTCTTTACTTTAAATATTTTTTTATTGAATATTGTTATTTTTATATGTATAATATTTTATTAATTACTTTCTTTTAAATATTTTTTATGATAACATAAGTTAATAATATTATATGATAACTTCAATCCTATAAACTAAATTTTAAGCCTTTATAAGTATTTCATTTTCAATGATATATAATGTTTAATTTTTTATTCTCCAAGGGTTTAATCCCTTTTAAGGCGGATTGGACACATTAAGTGGGTACATCTTCCAACAGGGATTCGAACATGTGCCCGCTACTGTGTAGTGACTAATCTCTTCCAGTAAACCAATCACATGTTGGTTGTTTCATTTTTGTTATATAATATATATATTAAAATTAATATTAAATATTATACAATAATGAATTCATACTGGTCTGGTCAGGCCGATCGGTCCAACAAATAAAATCAGTGACCCATTGGCTCCGGTTATGAAAACATTGATTTAGACATGATTCGGATTTTTTTTTTATCTACTAGACTGTGTATTTACTGCTCGGACCGAAGAGTGAAAAGGGTATAGATCCTCCCCAGTGTGATGTCTCCAGTATGATTCGAATTTATAAGAATATTATTTGTCATACATTAAGGATAAGGTGAGACAAATAATTTGGGTGGAAAAAGAAAAACTATGTGCACCTACACCGGGGCCGCAGACAACTTAAGGTCTAGGGACTTCATGAAAACGCCATCATCGATCATAAAATATGCAATCAATGAAATTAAATTAATTATTAAATTAAAACAAAAATGGTTACATACAATGCACCTGGAAATAAAAACATAAAATTGATTAATTCCACAACACGGTGGAGAAAGTGGCGTTACAAACATGACTCGTACACCAATCAGTCCAAAGATTTTTTTTCTTTTAAAACAAAACAGAATCATTCAAGAAACGTACAGTACGACTGATTAGCAATTTAACATAATTAATTAATTTTTATACAAGGAAAAAAGAAAAATAATTAATTGTTACTATAGCATTTTATCCATATAGAAGTAGAACTTAACTAATTATAATTAGCATTACATGGAGGTTATGAAAGCGACATTTTGGCTTTTGCTGCAGGCCAAGAAAATGAGCACCGCCATGATGACGACGGGGATGAGGAGGAGCACCGGCGGTGGCGGCGGAAGCGGCGGCAGAACTAGCGGCAGGAACAAGAGCGAAACCGTCAGGAAGACCATCAAAATTATTCCTCTTGAGCTGAAGTACATGTATATCAAGTTCTTCATCCATTAATTAAGCTATATATATATATATATATATATATAAGAAAATATTCATTTGTTTGTACATATAGTGCATTTGAGCATATCATGTGTGTATATATATATATATATATATATAAACTAATTTTGTATATATATTTAATTTGTACTATGATAGTTCTCTTTTGCAGGAGTATTTCTGTTGGGAGTGAAGGTGGGTGATAGGGAGAAGCTGTAGTAGTATTATATATATAAGGTGTAAATGAAGCATAGGACATGGTTTTGACATATGACAGGATGCTAGTTAAGAAAGGTCCGAGGGCATTTTGGACTTATTGTACCCAAGATTAATTAACAAAATCAGTTTAGAATCCTATTCATTTGATTGAATTGAGTTTGAATGTTAGAGTTTTGTGGTTTTAAAAAAATTAATGCTTCATTTGGATTGAGTCTAATGTTGTGATTTAAAGGGAAAAAAAATAGGTGATAGGTGTCAAGTCATTGTCTTTTAATTAATAGAGAAAAATAGAGGGTAAATAGCAATTATTGTATTTTATAAATTTGAGCTCCATTTCAAGAGGTTTTTGTCCTGGTTTCTAGAAGTCTTACCTTTTTTTTTTTTTTTTTAGAGAAACGATCATTACATTAACATAATTATGCTAATATCACTAAATCAAAAATCCAGTGAATTACAATAGATTACTATGAAAATCAATCACCAAACACTAGTATTAAACTAGAAGAAAAACTCATATTAATTAATTGAAGTTATACTCAGAACCTCTTGGTTATGGGGCATCTGCCTTACTAATGAGTTATGTTCTCATTGGTCGTAGAAGTCTTACTTAAGTTTCATTTAAATTTTGCTCAAACTCTATTTAAAAAGATTTTGCTCATTTTCACGAAATAAACGAAATTGGACCAAAACTCTTCCATATCCATAACTTTTATTCAATAGCGCAAATTTTGGTAACTTGTATGTCCATTTTTTAGATGGTCAATACATCGTTACATCAATCACTATATCGAATTTATTTCATTGGCATCAAGATGTAAAGATAAACTAATTATAAAGACTAGTATTAAACTAGATAAATTACACTAGCGAAAGATGAACTCATGACCTCTAGGTCATGGTGTGTCAAGTCTCAACCTTAGCCAACATGCTATGGTCTCATCGGCAAATAAATTGTATATGATATCGTGAAAAAATGGTTTCAGTAGTCTTGGATCCGACTTAATAATATTCGAGACACTTTTGGGCAATTTATGTTAGCATTTCTCACAGTGAAGATTTGTACCTAAGTCCACATAACAATGGAGATTAGTGTATTTTCAATACACCAGATATTAAATTTGATATAAACTAGTTAGTCTAGTTCGTTGTACAAACATTGTAAATAAATTGAATTCCACCCACTAATTAGTAGTAGGATTTATAATAAAATTATACTTACTATTTTTGTGTAAGTTATTAAATATGGCATTTGAAACATACATGTAATTCATCCTCTTGTTGCATACGGAAAAAAGTCTCAACAGTTAAAAAAAATCGATGACAAGTATATTGAAGACAAATACTTATTGCACTTTTAGATATGCTTGGAGTAGAATTAATTTCGGCTAGAATATAATTTAGCATTAAAAAAGAATAGTACGAATTTGAATATTCATTATGCACTATAAATCAAATAACCTTTAATTGAGACAAGCTTTACATGTACATAAAAGTGTATTGCTTGTTAATATTCATTTTTATAAAATTAAACAAGATTTTACTATATATATATATACATACATTCAAATCATAATTAATAAATCATATATTAGGCATATAGGATTACAATTAATAAGACACATCTTAATCATATAAGTGTCTTATTTAAACCATTTTCAATATAATTTATAACTGAACATGAAATAAAATTAATTTATTTTTATATGGATCTAGGTCGACTCTAATTCTATTTTTTCTCCCTTTTTTTAGTTTGATGTTAGTTTTTTTAAAAGACAATAAAACTAAAAAAATGACAATTTTATATATATATAAAATTTCATGGAATTATACTATGACCAAATTGCCCTCAACATAAAAGATATCTTCATCAAATTGAGAATGACTAGATGGGGACGAGGGGGTGGGGGAAGGGGTTTATGTCAAAGAGACACGTCATCAGTTAACCAGACAGAAACGTAATGTCAAAGATTGGGGTGGATTCATAGTACCAAAGGAGTGTTTTTCTGTAATGCTTATGAGTGACAGGAACAACATTTGCTAGATATTTATTATTCAGGGGTAGTGTGTGTTGGTAGGGTGGGGGGTAGAGTCTAGGGGCATATTAGGAATTTAAATTTAAATTTGGTACTGGAGCAGCCTGCAACTCCCACAATCCCACTTTAGTGTAATAAATTGATTTGCTCCCTATTTTGTGGCTAAATTCCATCCCCACTTCAATAATTAAATGTGGTAATTAAAGATGAACTACTTTTTACTTTTGTAGATACATGAAGCTACCCCAATAAATTTCATAGTGATAAAAGATGTTATTTGGTTGTTGAGAATTAAAGATTAGGTTTTGTCATGATTAACAAAATCATCTTTTAAAGAAGAAAAATTCTTATCCGTTACACCACACCACACCACGTTATCAAATATAAATAATCTATCAAATCAATTTTATGATGATATGCAAAAATTCACATCAAAGGCAAATGCCCTTGGGAATTAGCCCCCCCCCCCCAATTTTTATTTATTTTATACATATATATTTTAGATAATTATACATACATATATATATATATATATATATATATATATATATATATATATATTAACTAGGGCTCAAAATTAAATAAATCTATTTAAATTCTACTTGAATTTATTTGAGTTCAGTTAATTATACATTTCAATCAAACATTAATAATAATTTTCATTAGAAAATTCTAAAGCTCGGTTTGAGTTGTATTCGAAAAGGTAGAAAGGAACAAAACACGTGTAAATATATCAAACTACTCGAGCTTGACCATGTTCAGTTTGATTAAAGTTTGTCCGAGCTTATTTTCTAAGCAATTAAATGAAGCTCACGCACAATTTCAAACTCGACAAAAAATTTAAATAAATAATATTGTGTTTTGGCATTACTCTAGTCGTTTACATCCTTGTTTTCGTACACATGATTTTAAAGGATTTCAATGCCTTATGCCATTTTTTCATTTTTAATATGCTTGCTATATTTTAAAATTTTCTCTATTTATAAGTTCTATTGCCATAATATTAACCCATTAAACAATAAAAAATACTACCATTGATGCATTTTAGAGCAGAGGCGGAGCCAGTAATTTCAACAGAGGGGGGCGAGATTAAATTGAAAATCTATTTCTCTATCATATTATCATTCCTAAAAAAGAATTAACTAGCGATTTTCAAGTGACATTGTTTTCAATATGTCTATAATTTTATAATGATTTGTATAAATAATCATTAGACATTTTCATATTATGAGATAAGCAATCATTAGACTTAAGAAAAATATAAAGTAATTTGACGAAAATCGAATATCAATAACTAAAATTTAATTTACTTAGACATCCTGAATTGTGTTCTACGCTCTTTCATGAAATCAGATGATTTCTACCATATATTTTGTCAAGAAATAAAAAAGTAGATCAAGCAAGTCATCAAACATAATATAAAATTGTAGAAATAAAATTTATCTCCTAAGTAATAAAATTCAGAATAAATTTAAATATTCATGATTTACAGTTTTAGAATTACACTTTTTTTTATAATATGATTGACCTACCTACTTTGTGAAGAAAAGAGGAAAGAATAACTATCTAACAAGAAGTTTAATAAGGAAATTATGTTTATTTGTAGGAATTTTTTTTAATCAACTAAAATAATTGTAGAAGTTTACTATAGTAAGTGAATAATAATTGTAGGCTCTATTTTCAATGACCCGAGTATTAATCACTTTGGAGGCTTGGATATTGGCTATGACTAGAAGACCAATTAAAAAAAAACTAGGACCAGGTAATTAGTGGAAAGTAATAAGTCATGGGCATGTCCCTCCGCCCCTGTTCTAGAGGACTGGACGTAAAGCGTCATCAACATCTTGTTCTACGATTTATGAGCATGAATCCGATGAATGTCTCGCTCTCGAAATTAGAATTATAAGCGATTTTAGCACGAACTTATTTATAGACTATTTTTATGAATGATATTTCACTGGTTCCAATTGAAATAAATTTATTTTTTTAAAGATATTTATATTTCAATTTGCCAGACCAAATTATACTTACTTTATCTTAACTTATTTTACAATTTTTTAATTAAGATACCGAATGCACTATCTCATGCAGGAGAATCGAGATAGAAGAAATCTTAATTTGACATAATATTGATAACCCACTACAACAAAAACTGGATCATGGGACACTTTCAAGGGGACATTTCTTTTTATGTGTCCCAAACTTTTAAGTTTTAAGACATTTATTTTTAAGTGTCCCATAGGAAAATGATTATGGGACACTTAACTCTGGAGCGGGAAAAGTGGCGCCCAATTTGTTCCCTTTTTTTATTTCACTCAAATTCCCTTATTATTTTTGCCCTCATTCTAATTTCTCTTCTCTATCAAAAAAACCTCTCTAGCTTCACTATCAAAAACCCTCTCTTCTCTATGACAACACATAAGAAATCAAATAACAAAGACTAATCAAGCAACAGGTAATTTCTTCTTCTCTTTCTCACAATCGGCCCAAATCCTCTGTTTTTCTTTTTCAATTTCTCTTTCTTATTTTCGGTTTTTCCTTCAATTTGGGTCACAATCGGCTTTCTCACAATCGGTTCTTGACATTCGGTTCTTCTCTTTCTCACAATCGGCCCAAATTCTCTTTCTTATTTTAGTTTTTTCTTCAATTTGGGTTTTCTTAATCAAGCAAACATGAACAGCTGCTCTCCATTTCTCTCCTCTTTGATTGTTGCTTCTCTTTGATTTTCGGTTTTTCCTTCAAAATCTAAAGTTCTCTTATTATCTTTGATTGTTGCTTTACCTAATTATTTTCTTTTTATGTGTTGCACTTACAGATTTGAGCAGCTTCCAATTTCATTTGGGTTTTCTCTCAATTCTTTATCTCACTATCTTTAAAGTTCTGTTCTTACTATTGATTTTTGCTTTAATTGATTATTCTCTTTTATTTGTTGCACATACAGATTTGAGCGATTCTCATTTTCATCCGGGTTTTCTCGAAGAAATCAGTAAGGTATGGATTTCAATTGCTATTATCCCCTACGATAAATATGATTTAGTTTTATTTATGATGTGGGTACGTTGATATTGGATTTTTACTGAAAAATTTCAACTTAAAAAGTTCCTCACTGTCTTTTATAGAATAGAATAGATAATAAGTTTGTTGTTGTGGGGGCTCTTGCTTTTTATATGCCACCTGATCCGTGTGACTCATCTTACCTATATTTGTCTTCGTTTCAATTTAATATTAAATGTTTTTTACAACTCACATGAGATTCTTGATGAAATTGCTTTTCTGTAAGTGAAACAGTAACTATGTGGGAATTTGGATATTATTCTTGAGTTATAATTAAATTTTCTACAACACAATAAAATTTGTTCATGGGTCAAAGATAGGGAATAGATAATTTATTTTCAACTTTGATGGTTCCTTGTAACTTCAATACATGTATCTTGCATTTTTTCAGCAACCGGGAAAACGTATTGTTGTAACTTTTAATGATCTTGGACAGCCAAATGATGAAAAGACAGCAAGCAGTTTGGCTCATTTTTTGGGTTCAATTGCAAGGAATCCGTTATATTGCCCACTTAAGTATACGGATTGGAGATTAATGCCGACTTTTTACAAGGATGAAATGCTTAGACTTGTCAAGGTTATAGGTTCTATTTTATTTCAATTTTTTTAAGTATCATATGAGTTCTTAGTTTATATTAGTCTATAATGCTCTAAATTTATCTTTTTATAGGGAAAGTTTGAGATTCCTATAGGACATGAGCCATATATCCTAGGATCTATTAACAAAAAATGGAGAAGTTGGAAATGTGACTTAAAGAAATTAAACTTTGATCCTGATGCTCCCATTGAGCAACAAACGCATGAAATTCCTGCTATAGTGAATGAAGAACAATATAGTGTGTTAGTTGAGCATTGGATGTCTGATAATGCGGAGGTATGTTTTCTACAGTTCCTATTATGAATTTCTCATTTTGATTTTATTTTTGGTGAGTTACAAGTATTTTAGTTATTTGAACTTCCACAGAAAATAAGTCAAAAGAACAAAGAAACTCGTGCAAAGTTGACGTATATTCATCGTATGGGAAAGAAAAGTTATGCAGTAGTGAAAGAAGCAATGGTAATGTTTACTTTGAAATTATTGTAGTTGTGAGTTTGTTGGTAGAATAAGCTTACAAAAAATGTATAATATGACCATTTGTATGTAGAACAAAGATAATGGTAGATATCCCACAAGAGCTGAGTTGTTCAAGAAGTGTTATTCAAAACCGGATGGTACGAGTGAAGCTATACAGGAAGCAATTGTAAGTGATTACATATTAATACATATTCATTAAGTTTTCTTATATCTAATTTATATTAATTTCTTCACTTTTTATTATAGACTCAAATGGAAGAGCTAGCTGCCCAAAACTCTGAAAACTCAAATAGCAATAATGGTATTCATGATCCTGATGATGACTTTGCAAAGGTAATGGGCAAGGATAAAGATGGACAGTTGAGACTGTATGGAATGGGGGTGAAAGCTAGAGATGTTTATGGAGCAAAGCCAAGTCGTGATGCACTTTTTAGGCAATCCATGGAGTATAAAGAAAAGTATTTTCAGCAAGTAGAGAAATTTGAAGCATTGAATGCAAAGGTAGAAGAGCTGACATCAATTGTCCAAGGGAAAGCACGCCCTGGTGAACAATCTGACATTGGAAGTACTTGAGTTGCATCTCCAAGAGGGCAATCAAATTCTCGAAGCCCTCCACTCGACAATCACATTTCATCACCATCAATTTCTCGTCCAACGCGTATCAAGGTAAAATAAGATGCACTTTAAACTTTTCCATTCTTATTCACTCTTGGCGATCTGATGCAAATATTTCAGTTTTAGTCGCATGTAATCTCATCTGATTTATATTTTAAAAAAAGCTCTATGCATCAAGATAATACTTCATGCATATTCTTCCAAGTATAACGGTTACTATTCTTGTATTGAATGTAGCAATCCTTAAGAATATTTGTGACTGTTGCAAATTGCTATTGAAATCAATGAAATTTCGATTTGATCTAGCTGGCTGGTTGATTTAGTCTTTGTTAACATTAAGCAAATCGCAGGTTGGATCTTGTGTTCTTTTGAAAAATGGTGGAGATAGGAATGAAGTTATTGCAGGAGGTATTGTAACTAAGACAAGTAATGTTTATGTCAATGGTATGGAGTTGGAACGCGACTTCTGTGAAATAGTAATTCAATTCCAAGTGAAAAGAGATGCAAGATTGTTATTCCCTCATAGTCATTTTCAAACTATTGGAGATGCTCTTGGAGTACCTATTGTTTGGCCTTTGTCCATGGTATTTCCTTTTTCTTTTCTTGATATCATGCTTTCTACATGTATTTTTTCAAAAAGAAAAAAGCTTTGTTTGGAGTTGTTACTACATGCTTCCACATAGTCATCAAATATATTTTATATATTGAACAGGTTGAATTGGATGAAGACGAAGACTGATTCAAGTTGGAGGATGAACTTTTTTGAGCTTGAACTTTGAAGATATCTATAGTTAGATTTGGTATCCTTATTCTAGAAACTATGCAAGTTTATATTTTAGATTGTACTCATTTCCAAGAACATATATATGTAATTTTGTTGTCTTGGAAACTTTCTATGACATTAGAACTACTATATCTACATATACTTAATATTTTTGGAAGTGATACTGGGATTGTTTAAAAGAATCGACCATTTGCATTATATTAGTTATTTGAATTGTCATTTAATTTGTTGAAATAATTATGCATGTTGAGTAAATTTTGGAATAAAATAGCTTAGGATTCTTGGAAGTGTCCTATAAGTATTATATGAGACACTTTTAAGTATTGAAATATTTAATACAAAAGTCATATATAAATGTTTATGGATTTTTGAAAACACAAATAAGTGTCTCAAGAATGAAATTAATAAAAATGTCAATTCTCTGGGAACACTTATTTGTATCTCGAAAATGATCTCATGGGACACATATAAATATCCTCAGACCGCAAAATCTAGGGACACTTATTTGTATCTCGAAAATGATTTCATGGGACACATATAACTATCCTCAGACGCATAATCTAGGGACACTTTTTAGGGACGAATAAAATTGTTCCTTGTTATCACGCGACACGAAATTATGAGACCTTTTTTTCAAGTGTCCCAAAGTTTCTAAGTGTCCCAAGATAAACATCTTGGGACACTTATTTGTGTCTCGAGACATGATTTTTGTTGTAGTGACCAAATCTCGTAAATTAGTTCAATTTTTAAGTTATTTTATTGTGTTAGGAGTTTTAGTTGTTATCTTTTACTTTTATTTTTTGTTTCATTTAGGAGTCGATCTATTTTTATTTAATTATTTTATGTTGGTTATAAAAGTCCAACTTGTAGACTTATTTCATTTGGTTGGTTATTTTTTATATTGAAAAAAGAAGAGAATTTTTTCTCTAGGTTTTACCCATTTTGAGTTCATTTTCATGCATTCCATATCAAGTGATTAATATTGAAAACTCGCATGCAAAATAATCGCTATTTTGACCGATTTCAATTTGCATCAGAGCCGCATTCGTTTCATGCAGCAATTTAATCGGTTTTCATGACTTGTGTTAAGATTCATGGGACATGGGCAGGTTACAAGAGAAGAATTTGGCCCAACACAATAAGCGTTGTGCTACGATGGAGATGTGTGAGGATCTACAAAGACAAGTTGCAGATTTGACCCGGCGCGTGATGGATATCATAAACGTCAAGTATTTTGAGAGCACCGTGGTCGTCATGAGCCGCATAGAGACTTCGAGTTTCCATTGAGTCTATCTAAGTTCTCTAGTTGACTTGAGATATGTATGATACGGAAGATGTTCCTTATTTTGATGAATTAAGGACTTTTTGTTTATGATGAATCATATGCGGAAGATGATCTTGTTGTTGTTAAAGGACCTCCAATTTATGATGAATCATACGAAGAAAATGATCATTCTTTAAATGACAAACTTTATGATAAATCAGAAGAAGAACTCAAGTCCATAAAAGTTATGGCTCGGTGACTTTTGACGAAGATGACAAGAATTCTGAAAATGTCATTGATTTTGTTTCGTTACATTTTCATAAAACTATCATGTTAGTTGGGCGGAGCACGTTATGTATTTGTCATGCTTAACTTAAGATTTCAACTTTTCATTCGTTAAACTTCCTTCTTTCATTGATATGAAAAAGCCTTTTTAAGATTCGCGGTCGAATCTTCTCGTTCTTCATTTGACTCTCAATTCAAACTTGAGAGCATGTTCTTTCCAAGAGGGAGAGACTGAAGAAGTAGAATCAAGATAGAATATATCTTATTTCGGCAGAATATTGATAACCATATATTGAAAGAATTGCACTTGTAGTATCAAACTATATGCTGATTCTCACTTGTGGTACCATAAAAATCGAGGCCGACACAATTGGTACCACAATTTAAGAAATCAACCAATTTTGGTACCACTGTTAAAAATGGACGTTAACTGATGACGTGGCAATTAAGTGTTATTGTAAAATTGATACAATTACTTATGTTGACTGACAATTCTACCACATAACATTTCAAGTTGTCAAAATAACCCCACATCTTCAAATTTACTGACAATTTTAGTCCAAATTTTTGCCCAATTTCAAATTGGCTCGAATAAGACACGTGCGGACCAATTTGGAGATTTTACTTATTATATTTACATATTTATTTAACTAATTTAGTTTTATAAATAATATTAACAGACCAAATAATACTTTAACATAAATCCGACAAAATATTAATTAAATCTAAAATATATATAATAATATTAATATATATATTTAATATTTATTAAAAAATAAAGTTATATATTATTAAAAAAATAATTATAATTTAAAGAAAAACTAAAACCCATCACTACCCCCACCCCCACCCCCACCCCCACCCCCACCCACACCCACACCCACACCCAAATCCCAAGCCTTCGACGGCTTGGCCGCGGTCTGGGATCTGCAACAGATGTGTCAGCCTCGATTTTTATGGTACCACAAGTGAGAATCGACATATAATTTGGTACCACAAGTGCAATTCTCTCCTAGTAGATTAGTTTTCAATTTTTCAATTATTTTAGTGCATTAGGTGTCTTAGTAGTTATCGTTCCTTTATTTTGTTTCTTGTAAGAGTCGATCTATATTTACATAATTATTTTCTTTTGACTGTAAAAGTCCAATTCTTTTATAATATCAAATAATCAACTAGTTCGAAAAGTTCACAAGACGGACTAAATAGTCATAAGGATAAAATAGTAAAAATATGCCATAATTGAAAAATTCAAAAGCTAGACAAGTTTAAGTACTAAATAAAATTAGATACATGACCAAAATTGAGTTCAAATCGACCTCCTAATCAACTAAACAAATATTACTAAAAGTGGTAAAAAATAACTAAAAACACATTTTTGAAGGGGAAACGGAGGAATTTGAGAACAAAATTTATGCCAAATGGGCTTAGTCGTTTCAATGCGACGTGCACACTGTCAAGATCTTTATGGATGGGATATTAATCGTGATTCTAATAACCGTGGCAAAAGTTATGGCAAAAAAAATTGCAATGGGCCAAAAAAGCCCAATTGGAAAAGAATCACTGTTTAATCTCTATTTTTGAGTCAGCTCATCAACTCGTAATATTTCAGCGATAATAACATGTTGTCGCGTTAATGATATAAACCTATGTATCTCACCTAGTTAAGGTGACATCTCAATTCAATTATACGCAGTCGTAGAAACGAAATTTCAAATTAGATGGGTCATGTTTATGTCAAGAATTATTTTCAAACTTGCTTTTCAGTCTAGATATGGAAAAATTATTCGGTGTATTCTTGTATGAATAATGTGGTGGAGCACACGGAGAAAATTATATCTACGCCAAGAATTTAAGAAGAAGTTGATCTATTATATTCATCCAACCATGTATTAATATGCAAAGAATAACCTTAATAAATATCATTCATTTATTAAAATATGGCTCTCGCCTTTGAAGAATCTTGATCAGAAACTCTTTTAGTTCAAGATATATATCTTAAAAAGAACAATTTGTTACGTGTAATTAAAGCATGAATAAGTTGTATTAGAAAATGTTTCAAATGTTTAAATATTTAACTTTTCCAGACTTTGTACAATTCTAAACAAAAAAAAAATGAAAATGAAGAGTTTAAAAGGATGTTAAACAACATTTGCAATTTTAACTAGTGTGAACAAATTAAAATAAAATAGTCATTCATTTTTACAGATAACATGACTAATTGGGTTCTACAACACTATATACCTATAGCAATTTTGTTATTAATTTAGATATACCCATATTCCATGTATCAATTAAATGTGATTAACTTATTATCACCAACAAGAAAAATGCAACATGCAAGTAAATTGCAAATTACAAGTTTAAGGAGATTAAAAGAAACTCATTCTTCTAAATTAAATTGGCGTGCACGTGGAGGGAATTTCATATTTACTTTGAGAAGAAAAATATTAAGTATTCTTTCGATCTATCAAGTAGTTTTGAGAACTAATTACTATCTTTTTTTTATTTTTTATTTTGGAGAACGAGAACAAAGTACTAATAACTAAGATGAAAGAATAATTTGGAAGAAATTAATCAAATTAGAAAGTAAAATACTTAATCCGTCCTTAATTTCTTGCATCTATTTTATTTCTATGATGTTTCAAGACAACTCTCTTTTCTTAAATAGAATAATATACGTAATATAATCATTTAACATCACTAATTACTACGCTAGCTTGAGGGCATAAACGTAAATTTATCTAAAAATATATTTTTATAATTCTTATCTAAATTTTCGTGTTAAAAGTAAAGCGAACAGAAATATATTGGACAGAGGGAATATTGTTTTGGCATGTTAGAAAATAAAACAACAGGGAATTTGAGAAAAATGAGGCACTCCAATTATGGCTGATTAGGCCTTGGAAAAATTATTGCAATATCATGGTAGTTAAGTTGGGACAAATAAGGGCAGGTGGGGGTTAGGTGTTGGGGCGAGTCGATCCATCTCAGCTTTTTTTTTTTAATCTATCAGACTATGTATTTATAGTTCGGAGCGAAGAATGCAAAGGATATAGATCCCCCCAGTGTGATGTCTTCAGTAGGATTCGAAATTGAGTTTCGCCTCTGGAAATCGCAAGTCACTACCACTTGACCCAACCACCTTAAATCATCTTAGCTTTCTGAAATTTGTTAATAACATGTGATTTATTAGATCAAGCATTAGAAACATAGATATCAATATACAACATACATTAATTAAATAATTTAAGCTTAACATTCTGCCTATATGTCTGATTCGAAAATTATTGTTTCTAAGCTATCTTTGATATCAATATATAATGTTTGGAAATAACTTGTGTGCAACTTATTTGAAGAAATTCGAAGGTTTTGGAATTGTTGGCCGAAATGGAATCGGTATTTACATGTGAAATTCGTTAAAATTGGATGAAGAGAGTAAAATTGTGAAATTAGTTTTAAACAAATTGTGAAATCGATGAAAAAACAGGAAAATCAGTGAAAAAATGTGAAGTCGGTGAAAACATGTGAAATCGATGAAATTTTAGGGTGAAAATTGTTGAAAATACATGTGAAATCAGTGGAGAAAAATGTGTGAAATATATGAAAACGGACTAAATTTATAAAAAAAAATGATTTAAAACAAGGAAAACAATGAAAATATGTTATAACAAATAAAAATACAGATATATCGGTAATAAATTATTAAACAGATAAAAGTGAATGAAATCGGCTTAAATACGGGTTGAAACAATGAAAAACTAATTAAGCTAATGAATTAAACATGTGAAAAACGACTTATGTAGGTAGGAAAATGCATTTCTAAATGACAAATTAATAGGAAAAACTTGAAATCTACTTAAAAATGGACTCAAATCCATTTGATAAAAAAATTGTGACTTCATTATTTTGTTGGCAAACAATACAAAAGATTTGAGCTAGAGATTTCAAATTCATCCGGTCCAAATCCATCCATCCAAATGGGTTCTTAGTATATACATCAATATAATTGTATTTATTGTATCATATTTGGTGTCACATTCACATTACAAATACGTTATAAGAAAAACTTCTCGTATTTGAAAAATACATTCACTTTATATTAATTGTTGTAGACTTTCAGTAATGTGTAAGCACTTAAAACAAATAAATAAGTTTTTAATGAAAACTATTACTATGGAATGAACTAAATAATTTTCTTATGATATTATTTTAGAACAAATTTTACAACATCTCATGAATAAATTAGTCATCATTTTATTTTTTTATTAAAATAATTTAAAGCCATGATCTTTTCTATAAAATAGTACTTTTCATAAAAATAAATTCATGAAAAATAAATTGAATACCATCCATTAATTGTGCTATTTTATGACATTATAAAATTATTTTTTCTCAAATTTGCAAATAAAGTTAACTAGACACGTAAAACGCAAGTGCGCTTTTCTAGTATGTTATAAAAACATATTACGATTTGAAAAATTAGTTAGGTTGGTTTGTCATTTTATCTAGTATGTTATCTTTTAACAAATACGTTAAATGAAAAACCCACCATGTAAATACTTAATAAGTACTTTTACAATTTTAAAAGTAAAAGATAAACTTTATTAATAATCATTTTTGTTGTGTAGAATAGAGCCCCGATTTTACATTTCGTCTAGGTTCCCCTGATACGTCGGATCGGCCCTGGTAGCATGTTCTAGACATCAAGGACTCGCGGCCATGTAATACGCGATTGCAAGGACCTCGTTCGAGAAGTATTTGGCAAGAAATCTTTGTGCAAATTTCTATATTGTTGACGACTTCAGAGTACGTTACATACTACTGTAACTGCAACGTTTTTATGCCGACTGGAAAGTAACCTGGCCAGTTGCTGTCTGCTCGTAGTCGGCACACGCCTCGGGAGTGTCTTCTTCACTCGGAGGAACCAGTTGCCAAAACAGTGGCAAATATTTGTCCCATTCATTAAGAATGTCTGACCCTTTGCTGCTACCGGTTTTTTCCTGATAAAGAAACAAGATCACAGATAATTTAGCAATGAAGATTCTTTCGTCCGTAGCAAATGGGATGTAACTGTGAAAACAAGAGATCAGTAGTAAAACTCGAATAAGAAAAGGGATCACAGTTTTCCTACATTTTTTATTCTACAAAACTGGAACATTTTGCGTTCCTCGTTAATACAAAATTGCACATTTCGTCCTAATATTTTTTTTAAAAATTGCAATTTGGTCCCTATCACCCCCTTTCCATTCAATTTGGGACCAAAATTGCAGAACTGAGACAATCCTATGGATTTCCATCCCAGTTCCAACAATGCATTTCTCGGACCGGGTACTGATCCATCAATCTGTTAGTTTTATTTACGAGGCGTAATGGGAGAATTTGTCTTGGAAGCAGAAGAACTTCTGAAGCCACGCGTGGGAAAAGAATAAGAATTGCTCTTTCGGTCGAGTTAGCTCTCTTCTTAAGAATAGGAATTTGACTTTGGGAAGAGTAAAAAGGATTATGCTATGGGACCAAAAGTGCAAACCAAGACTATTATATGGGATCAACGTGCAAAACATTCTACAAAAGTAGAACAAATGCTCTTTTATGAAACACGAGAGTGAAAGTGCTGAGGGTCCAATCCTGTGGAAGTCAAAATACAATTTTGCCGTTCTCCGAATAATAACATAGAAAGGCATAATAATTCAAGAATTTCCTTTCACATGCACCATTTGTTCAAGAAAATATATATGATTTAGATATAGATTAGATATACTGTTTACTTACAACATGGGCCTCGATAAGGCTCTTAAGCTGCATTTGCCCGACTGGAGCAACCACTCTCTGGATCTTTACTATTTCCTTGTTCACCTGTTAAAACACGTAAGTGTGGCATCATCAAGACATTGGCCTTTAATTTTAAAAAAAAAAAAAAGACGAGTTCATCTATATATTAACCAACACAAACCTTGGGAATAAGGGTATCATCCTCGTCAAGAATGTAAGCCAAACCTCCAGTCATACCAGCCGCCACATTTCTACCTACCCTGTCAAAAGAAGCAAGACAAGAGTAACACAAGATTCTAGAAAGTTCTTTTTTTTTTTTTTTTATCTATTAAACTGTGTATTTACAGTTCGGACCAAAGAGTGCATTGGGTATAGGTCCTCCCCAGTGTGGTGTTAGAAAGTTCTTTTTAATCCACGTATAGTAGTATAACAATTGAGAACTCACTTTCCGAGGATAACAACACAACCTCCCGTCATGTACTCACAACAGTGATCTCCTGTGCCTTCGACCACTGCTTCAGCCAATGAGTTTCTCACAGCAAAACGTTCACCGGCTTTCCCTCTAACAAAGACTTGGCCACCAGTTGCTCCGTACAAGCAAGTGTTTCCTACTATGGTCGCATCTTCGGGGGTAAACCCGGTTTTTTCAACAGGAGTCACCACCAATTCACCTCCCGCCATACCCTTAAATTGTACTCAAGTATTAGATATTAAAAACGACAATATATTATCATCTGTAGGTAAGGCCATGTTTGAGTCTTGGGTTCAGTGTAGAAAACATATTTTGATACGCAGGTAAGGCTATGTAAGGTTCTTGGATTTTAGTGAGTAAAACAGATCAGCATGTGAGGCTATGTTGGGTTCGTGAATTTCAGTGGGTAAAACATAAAGTAAAATGTTTCTATTGCATCCAATGATATTTGATATAAATTTAGGTTATAATTTAGTTCATCTTCATTTTCCTAATTGTTTTACTCGCTAAAATTCAAAAAACCAACACAATCTAAAAGATGTAAGATTGTGGTTGGTTTTACATTTTAGCGAGTAAAATACTAAAGAAAACATTTATCTTGCATCAAATAGTAGAATATTAGGTTTATTTTGGATTTATTTTCATTTTTCTAATGATTGACTCACTAGAATTCAAGAACCAACATAGCCTAAAAGAAAGATCAACTTACTTTTCCAACATAGTCGTTAGCTTCTCCTACTAGTCGAATGTTCATTCCGGGTGTCAAGAAACAACCAAAGGACTGACCAGCACTTCCAGTGAATCTACATATATGGAAAGAACACATCATAATTTCCATAATAAAAAAATCCATTTTAAAATAAAATAGCAACACTTGAAAGAATATTATTTCTTTATGAATTTGTGGCTTTACGTGATATTTAGTTGCCCTGCAAAACCAGTGTCTCCGTATCTCTTTGCTATTACGCCTGCAATACGCCCACAAACTGCCCTATCCACATTGTATATTTCTACAGATTTACTTGCAACTTTTTCATTGTCAATAGCATCGGTTATCTGTATTGAGGGGATGAGAAGATTATCAATATGCAAATATGACTCACTAGTTGAAACAAAGAATGAACTACACAATTTTTTTAGTAAAATTTATTAATTATTACCTCTTGATCTGCAAGCAGTGTATCATCAAGAACAGGACCATTAGTGTGAACTTCTTGGTTCCTAATCATAGTGCTGCTCAATTTTGGAAATCCGACATTCTATAACATAAAGTGTAAATTATTTCATTAAAAGAACCAGAATTCATCTGACAACAATGCATATTGTATATCATATACTTACGGAAAGAATGTAACTAAGGTCAATATGCTGAGTCTTCATCAATGAAATATCTCGAGGTCTTAGTAGCTCTGTGTGGCCAATTACATCGTCCAGTTTCTCATAGCCCAATTGCGCCAGCATGCCTCTTAACTGGCAGAAGATCATTATTATGCATAAAATGAAATGAAAAACCCTCAAAAGAAAATGTCAAAGCATAACAAAAGAAAAATATGAGACTACCTCTTCTGCGACATATATGAAGTAATTGACAAGGTCACCGGGAAGCCCAGGAAAACGAGCTCTTAGCTCTTCTCTCTGCAGAAAATTCAATTAAAGAGATTATCAAATACTACTCAAAATATGAAAAAGACAGTTTAATCCAAGAATCCTATTCACCTGACTGGCAGAAAATTTAATTAAAGCGATTATCAAATACTACTCAAAATATGAAAAAGACAGTTTAATCCAAGAATCCTATTCACCTGACTGGCAACACCAACGGGACAATTATTAGTGTGGCAAATACGAGCCATGACACAGCCAGTGGCAATCATAGCAACTGAACCAAATCCATACTCATCAGCACCCATTAATGCAGCCATGAGGACATCAAATCCACTTTTGAAGCCACCATCCACTCTTAGAATGACCCTTTCTCTAAGCCCATTTGAAATGAGTGTCTATATCCCAAATCCCCAAAATAAAGAAAAGGACATAAATCCATTACTGAACTTCATGCAAAAAATAGATAAAAAGGGGAGATTTCATGTCCTCAAAAGTGAGACGAACCTGGTGTGTTTCTGAAAGCCCAAGTTCCCAAGGACCACCAGCATGCTTGATGGAACTTACAGGGCTAGCTCCAGTTCCACCATCATGTCCTGATATCTGCAAACCAGATCAAACATTTAAGTGATTGCAAGCACCAGATCAAGACTTTTGGTTTTTACGTAATAACATTGTATTCTCAACGATATTTTTTTATTGGGTAAATTATGTGTTGGCCCTTCAACTATCATCTCTGTAGCACACTTTACTCCTTCAGCTATTCATTGCATCACTTTGCCCATTCAATTATCACACGTGCACATATAACCATTTTCCATCAATTTTCATTCTTATTTCAGTTAAGAGGAAACTATTCTAAATTAGTAATGAAATTTACGCATTGGTAAAGAATTTAAGATCTTGAATGCTCAATATCACATCAATGTTAAAACCGAAAATAGCATTATAAAAGGTATGAATTTTGTTAGTAATTTTTTACATGCATAATACTTAAGAATTCTAGTGATCGATAACTCTATTCCAATTCTAGTTATATCTCAAAATACTATGTTTTATTAAGTTGAAAAATTCATGAACATATGTTCTTGTGTTTCCTATTTCCATTAAAAAATAGGCTATTTGTACACAGGTGATAGTTGGAGAGGGCAAAGTGATGATAGATGGGGGTCAAAGCGTGCAGGGTCGAAAGTTGGAGGGGGCAAATGGAATTTACCCTTTCTATTACCCCCTGCAAGGAAATGTGCAATGTTTTACAAGTTATATAGCAACAAATCTGGTCTATTTGTAACATTTACAGGAGGGATTTAACTTAACAAGGGGTTCTGAAAGGAGGAGCAACATTCACACACACTCCAAAAAAAACAAGAATAATCAAAAAAAAAAAAAAAAAGAGGAACATAAGAGAGATTGAGTTAAACCAATTACCAGATAAAAGGCCTAGATAAGATCAACATATAACTTTTAACTTCAGAACATCACAAAGATGGCTTATCCAGTCTTTTACACCACATACCTGTATAATATCAGCATTACCCTTGGCAACTCCAGATGCCACTGTGCCAATGCCAGCTTCTGCTACAAGCTTTACAGATACTTTAGCCCTAGGGTTGACCTGTTATTTTTATATATTTGTGAAACCTAGTTTCAAGAATTATATTAATTTAGCTAGTCAAGTAAAACAGTTATCCAGAACACTCCACCTGATGAAGGTCATAAATCAATTGTGCAAGATCCTCG
Source organism: Penstemon davidsonii (assembly GCA_034814905.1). Classification (NCBI taxonomy): domain Eukaryota; kingdom Viridiplantae; phylum Streptophyta; class Magnoliopsida; order Lamiales; family Plantaginaceae; genus Penstemon; species Penstemon davidsonii. The sequence goes on along the minus strand of JAYDYQ010002533.1, from coordinate 27,296,486 downwards.
ATCGAATAAATGTCATGGTGTGGAGGTGGGGATATAAGAGGCACACCGGGTTTTGAATTCCTTAACTTGGCAATATAGGCACTAACTTTCTTCCCTGGAAGTTGGCCACCTTCACCCGGTTTTGCACCTTGCGCAATTTTGATTTCTAGTTGATCGGCATTCGCCAAGAATGTTGGAGTAACACCAAAACGCCCTGAAGCTACCTGAAAATTCAAATTCGGAATATAATCAAAGTCAATAGTTTGTACAATTAAATGCAAAACTATAGTATGAAAATAGATTTTTAACCTGCTTTATGGCACTTGTAGCAGTGTCACCATTTTGAAGACCTTTAAGGTGTGGTAATGTGGGCGAGTATCCATCAACAACATCAGTAAGTGGGCTCCAACGAATTGGATCCTAGATAAAGGTTAAAAAGTTTCAGACCAAATTTCTTTGAAATGAAATAAATTTTCGTGTTTCAACTATGACCGGACATTCAAATCTTGCGAGAGTAAATCTTGGTCGAAATTCAGTGTTCATTCCTCATTCAAAATCCAATCAGCAAAAACCAAAAGGGTTAAATTCTATAGAGATCCAACTGATACTGTGAAGATCAATTTGCAAGTAACATATAGAAACTTTACTCCATGATACTTTTTGGTTGGGATTTGGGAAGCCCCTTTTGGTCCCACACCGTTGGTCTCATTATTTGAAAATGTTTTGCACTTTTTGTTCCATCGCCTCCTTCCAATTTGGGCTCAAAAGTACAAAGCTGAGACGGTCCTATCGGAACAAACGTGTAAAGCAATATGTGGGACCAAAAGTGCGATTTTGTAAAATACGGGACCAAAAGTGATGAGGATCCAGTCATGTTGACTAAAATGTAATTTTGCCATTTTGGTTGGGACTAACTCATACTCATTATTTTGGACTTAGGTTCTTGTTAGGGTCGAGTAACATTCTTACAGTATTGCAAGTATTAAGACTTTTATTGATATTTAGCAAGATAAAATATGATGTGATCATAGACTACTATAAATTGATTACCTCGCCCCCTTCTCCAGAATTAGATTTCCCGCCTAATCTATTCATTGCAATAGCAATTGCTTCATGAGTTTCTCTAGAAATAGCTCCGAGTGACATGCCACCAGTACAAAATCGTCGAGCAATAGATGAAGCCGGTTCAACTCTTCCGACTGGGATCGGGGAACGATCACTTTTAAACTCAAGAAGGTCCCTCAGAACCTGCAGTCAATTAAATTTCAAAACAACTCTATCATGTCCAACCATCAATCAGGGTAGCTTTTGAAATAAAGACAACACAAAAAATGCAGAGATTCCATAAAGAAACTTACATTCACAGGTCGGTTAGCCAAATGTTGCTGGTAAATTGAATATGCAGTATCACTCTTTTGTCGCACAGCTTTGTGTAGCAGTTTTGACATCTCTGGATTGTTGCCGTGATATTCACCTAACATTGGCAATGAACAAAGAGTTAAGCATTTTTTTGGCATAAAAAGACTAAATATCGCTGAACGAAGACAAAAACATTTTTGTGAATTTCAGAACTGTCCAAAGGCATGTACCTCCTGGCCTAAATTGTATGAACCCAAAATTTTCAAGTCTTTTAGATGTATCCTCAGAGAATGCCTTCACCCAAAATGACAAGGTCTCCCTTGCCAACTGCAAAATTATAAATCATAAATAAAGTAAAATAGTCCTGCTCAGAAACGAACATGGAGACGACAAAAAGGATAGTTAGAATTCAAGGGCCCTGCCCCTAAGTCAAAAGGCAATCATCCACTTACTTAACCAGTCAACCTACTTTTTGACAAATACAATACTCAACAATATGCACCAAGTAGGAGTTAAAAGACATATTATCATGTAATTCGCTAAATGGATATTCGCACCTTAGATTTAACAACATTAAACAAAAAATTCTAACAAGATATTAATGTTACAGTTGCATCATAGAGCCCTTTATTTGTGTCATCACATAAACTTTTCATATATAATACTCTAATGTTTGAAGTTCTTCCTTTTAGCTTCATCTCAACCAAATAGATGAAGCTTATTTAATTTGATAAAAGAAAAGATTATATGATAATAAAGAAGATTGAAAGCAACAAAAAGTTAAAAAATGCTTCATCCCATACGGATTATTACCTCATCAAAGGTTAATCCACCAATTTTTGATGTACTCCCACAAAAAGCAGTGTCAATTATTTCTTTGCCCAAGCCATAAACTTCAAATATCTGTGCACCACAATAACTAAAGAACCACATAGCTTTAGTTTAGACTTGTTAAGTAGAAAGAATAAGATAGGTTTATAAGAAAATATTGTAGCACGTAACACCAAGAAATTTATTAATCTCCAACTTGAAAAGTGGCTAGAAAAAATGAACATACCTAGAGAGCAATGAGATGCCCATTTTTGAAAGAATTTTCAGAAGCCCGGATCTTACCGCCTGAAAATTTTGGTTACACTTCCATTTAGTACTGTAACCTAAAAATTCCCACCAGCCTAAAGAAAAACTCTTAAGCAGTATATCAGAAGAAACCACTAACCACCATCGAAGAAAGAAATGAAAATGATATCAAATGAACAACATTTTGGATAGTATTCTTTAAGGAACTTATGTAGCACTTTAGAGGGAAATTGTATCTTTTGTCCCATAGAGCTGGAATCTCAGCACTTTCAGTCTGCACTTTATAAAATTGCATTTTTGGTCCCAATTTTTTTAAAGTTTTGCACTATTGGTCTCATCGCCTTCTTTGGACCAAAAGTACAAAACATTTTAAAATCTTGAGACCAAAAGAAATATTTAAAAAGAATTGGGACCAAAAGTGCAATTTGTAAAGTCTGAGATGAAAAGTGCAAAGTTTTTTAAAAATTGGGACCAAAAGTGTAACTTTGTAAACTACGCAACCAAAAGTGTTGAGGAACCAGTCTTATGGGACTAAAATTGCAAGTTTTCCCCACTTTTTACTATCATATACAGTTTTTACCCTGGGAGTAAGACTAAATACATCAAGTTCTACAAAAGACATTAGCTTGTCTTTTCTGAAATCGTGAAAAAGGGAAATACTGTAAAAACAATTATTGAAGATTCCATAATCAGCACAGGTACAGAAACCTTGCAAAAATTCTTTTGAGCTTGTTCAATTGTAACAGTGGGCATTTTTCCATTCCTCATCAGGTTCACAGTCTTAGTGCTCAACCGCCATTGACGACATGTCTCCAATGCCAAGTATGGGCATATAGCACTGCAAATAAACCTCAAAGGGATTAATAAACTGTTGGGTGGTCATGCAAATTAATATGAAGGTATAGAACCTCAACTTCTCAATATGTCAAGAATCATGCACAAAATAGAATAAAATAAAATAAATCAGCAAAAAAGATAATTAACATGTCCGAATCCTGTACAGAGAAGGGTGGCACTTCAATGTAATATATATGAATAGAGAGAAAAGAGAAAACAACAGTTACCTTGCACCATATCCAATCAAACAAGCAAATTGATGAGTACTGAAGCACTGAGCTGTATCAGCAACAATGGAAGCTTGCATTCTCAATCCATTCTGAATTAGATGCTGATGAACAGCACCCACAGCAAGAAGTATTGGAATGGCAGGGCGAGTTGCCTCCTGATAAAAAGCAAACAGTTATCGAGTTGCATAATCAATAATAAAATACTTGTATTATAGCTAAGTTTGGACAAAAAGATCTCAAAGAAATTATAATCGAACGAAAGCAACAAGGTAGTAATAAAATTCAATTTTATGACATGTAATCAATCATTATCATCAATTAAGGTAGATATATTGTTAAAAGAAAAACAAATGAAGAGTATAAAACGAGTTGCATTGTATCTGTATCTCTCTAGAGCACATTAAAGCCATCTAGTGATAAACTCATCTGAAATTTTTTTTAAATGACAGTTGGTGGAATATAAACAAGGAACCAAAAGAAAAAAGGAATGGCACATAATCATGAAAAGCTTACAAGGTCATCAGATCTGTCAGAGAGAACAAGAAGCTGGGAACCATTTCTAACAGCTTCATCTGCAGCTTCACAAAGCTTAGACAATGTTTTCTCTAGTGAACCTTCAAACCCTTTCCTTATGTTAAAAAATGTAGGCAAAACTTGAGCTTTCAAGTGTGGATCTTTCAATAAAGACTCGAGCTCCCCATCATTGAGCACAGGGTTTGATAAAATCACCTGGTTAAAAAATCAACTTACTAATTTCCAAATAAAAAAATAACAGGAGAACAAAAATGTTGAGAAATCATAAAAGAACCTAAGAATTTTGGTTGTAGGATTCTTCATTAAAATAAGGACATGAACAAGTACCTGAGATGCATTTTCAGGACCAACTTCTAGTATGTTTCCTCGCTTCCCAATGTTGACTTCAAGAGACATGACCAACCCTTCTCTAAGAGGATCTATAGCTGGATTTGTAACCTGATTAAATTCATAAACATATTTACACACCTTGTGATTGAATCAATTAACAAATTCAATAGAACAAATCCTTTTATTGTTCAATAGTGCAAACCTGAGCAAATCGTTGCTTAAAATAATCATATAGCATATGTGGCTTTCTAGACAGTACTGCCAAAGGAATATCATCCCCCATGCAAAAAGTAGGCTCCTTCCCTTGAGCAGCCATTGTTTCGATTACCATTTGAACATCTTCACTAGAATATCCATATGCCCTGTTTGTCAACAAAAATCAAGATACAATTCAAGTCATAAAAATAACTGGTACAGACAGAACCTTAACGAAATGAAAACTTACTGTTGACGTCTTAATATTGTTTCATTGTCCAATAGGGTTGTTGACAGAAAATTTGCAGGCGGTAATGACCGGAGGTTTTCTTTAACCCATTTTCCGTAGGGATGCGAAAGTGCAACTCGTTTTTTCACCTCAGTATTCTCAAATACCTGTACACAAATAAAATTAATTAATGTTAATCACATCTAGGATACTTCTGTAAGAAACCATGACTAATCCAAAGAAAAGATGAAGTGAAGGTCCATTGTTTGTACACAACTATTGCAACACCATCAACATGAAAGATCGTGTGGTTTTGTACAAACCTGTCCACTTGATAGATCGACTGTTATCATCATTCCTGGACCCAAACGTCCTTTCATTATAACTTTTGAATCATCCGTTGGTAGAACCCCCACCTTGGAAAGAATAAAGAAACATGACTCAGTTTATGATGTTTATGTGAACACTAATGGGTATTTATGGATTATACATATAAACCAAATTAAATATAATTCCATAACCTAGAGAAGCCTATGCAGTTCAATAAAGATCATATTGACACTTCATCGGCCTAATATTTCTCAATTTGATCACATATGAATAAAAGAAACTGTGCATAGCTCAGAAGATATATGCCAAGGATGAAGAAAGAAATCACACCTCAGATGCAACATATACAACATTGTCTACTGTCCGCCAATATCTGGCAGGGCGAAGTCCATTACGGTCGAGACAAGCTCCAACTGTTTTTCCGTCACTAAAATGAATGATGTCAAACAACGATAAGAATATGAAGATAACATAAAAATATATACACATATTATGTATATAAATATGTATATTTGCAAAAGAGATTATATATGATATGCTTCATTATGTACAGTACTGTCAACTTATGATATCTGCAGTTGGAAATGTTACCTGAATAAGAGTAAAGCAGGTCCATCCCATGCCTCCATTTGACCTTTGTAGTAATCATAGAAATCAACAATCTGCAGAAAAAGAAGGGTGACATTGAAGTAAGCATACTTAACTTGAAAAGTTATTCTCTTGGTTCAATGTGTTAACCTTTTGAAGTAAAGGTTAACAGATTGAGGTCACAGTCTAGCAACTGAATTAAGGTACACATTACAATTATTTTACTAAAGCATTCTACCTATGTCACAGAAATATAATACCTCAGGATATTTGATCATCAATGTTGGATGTTTTTTGTATGCCTCTGGGACAAGAAGCATCAGCGCTTCTTCAGGAGCGCGACCACTTCTTATTAATAACTATAAGAATAGAAACATTCGCATAAGAAAAAAAATGCAATCTAATACCAGGGGTAAAAACAAATTAATACTCAGATTTCACAAAACAAATGCGACGAAAATCATACTTCTGCTGTACTATCAAGATTTGCCGAGTCAGATGCGTTCGGGTTTCCAAAAGGTCGGATTTCATTTTCACGATCACGCCAAACAGGAGATTTTAGAGAAGTCTCCCGAGACTGCATCCAGTTCAAGTTCCCCTGAATGAAAAAAATTATGCCTCAGTACAAAGAACAATCTATATTGGAAAAATTGCATATCAATTTACAAAATTGCACTTTTGGTCCCAATTTTTAAATTAGTTTGCACTTTTGGTCCTATCGACTCCTTCCCATCTAATTTGGGACCAAATGTGCAAAACTGAGATAGTTCTATGTAACCAAAGTTTCAAACAGAGACTATTCTTTGTGACCAAAAGTGCTATGGGTTTTGTCCTGTGGGACTAAACATGCAATGTTGCCAATCTATATCAGAAGATAAAGAACATCATCTGAAAAATTGAAACCTGTATGGTATTAATCTCTCCATTATGACCAAGAAACCTCATAGGTTGAGCTAGTGGCCATCGAGGGCTAGTATTTGTACTGAATCTCCGATGATAAATAGCAAAAGGCGATTTATAAAGATCATTTTGTAGATCATAATAAAAACGACCAAGAACCTCTGACCTAAGCATCCCCTTGTAAACAATAGTCTGATTGGATAAGGAGCAAAAATATAGCTCGTTTCCCCAAGGTTCTAAGCTGGCTGCTCTTTCAATCAACTTCCGACAGATATACAGTTCTCTTTCTATGTCATCAATATTTTCTTCTTTAGAAATTTGAACAAAGACTTGCTGTATATTTGGCATTGTTTCTCTTGCATAGTAACCAACCACAGATGTCTCTACAGGAACTGGCCTCCAGCCAAGCACTTCAAGACCCTCTTGTTTGAATATATTTACAATAGCTGCATAAGTAGATAACGGTATTCAGATGACTGATTGCAAACTAAAAGAAACAACAAACTCCGGAGTATCCTATAAACTTGAACCATGAGAGCGCATTACTCAAGTTCAAGGAACAACTGTTTCTCGAGTTATTTCACATATTCACTATGAATAACTGAAGAACAAGTGAGAGTTGTAAACTGCATCATGCTTATCAACTCAGAACTCATATGGTAACCAAGATTAGGTTTGATTAGACATTTCATCAACCTTTATATCTTGTTGCTTGGTAGCGTTGATAAATAAAGCGAAAGGACCCAGAAACAAGTGATAACCCGCAACTTTTAGAAACTATCTGATATAAAATTACCACAGGTCCAACCCTGTCCAACAACAAATTTAAGGAGTAAACTTCCCGTATTTTACTGATTTGCCACTTTATGCTACCAATAAGTCCAAATATTATATTATCTTATATGTAATATCATAATTGATATTATCACTACTACTACATTTTTTAACTGCTACCGAGGGATTCTTAGTTGCTTTTCCAACTCAAACATGATAATTATCTACAAATGCAAGAGGAACTTGGAGTTGCTTTTCTTTTTTTACTATTACACTTATAGCCATTACGTAAATCTTCTGATATTGCCAAAAACATCACCTTATGTTTGAGGTCGTAAAGAGTTGAAGATATGGGGGGGGGTGGGGGGGGGGGGGGGTGGGGGGGGGGGGGGGTGGGGGGGGGGGGGGGTGGGGGGGGGGGGGGGTGGGGGGGGGGGGGGGTGGGGGGGGGGGGGGGTGGGGGGGGGGGGGGGTGGGGGGGGGGGGGGGTGGGGGGGGGGGGGGGTGGGGGGGGGGGGGGGTGGGGGGGGGGGGGGGTGGGGGGGGGGGGGGGTGGGGGGGGGGGGGGGTGGGGGGGGGGGGGGGTGGGGGGGGGGGGGGGTGGGGGGGGGGGGGGGTGGGGGGGGGGGGGGGTGGGGGGGGGGGGGGGTGGGGGGGGGGGGGGGTGGGGGGGGGGGGGGGTGGGGGGGGGGGGGGGTGGGGGGGGGGGGGGGTGGGGGGGGGGGGGGGTGGGGGGGGGGGGGGGTGGGGGGGGGGGGGGGTGGGGGGGGGGGGGGGTGGGGGGGGGGGGGGGTGGGGGGGGGGGGGGGTGGGGGGGGGGGGGGGTGGGGGGGGGGGGGGGTGGGGGGGGGAAATTCCAAATGATGCTTTGTTTGAAGCATAAGAATATATACTCAAGGAATTTCCAACCCTATAAGTTTCATCCCCCAACTATTATCAGAGACATACAAAATTGCATGTGAAGTTGACTGAAAAATCTGATCTTTTGACTTCCTTCAACTTTTTTCATTAACTGGAGATTTATTGGTGATATGTGTGTAGATGCTCCTGTACCATTCGAGTTGTGCTAATAATGCAACGATATAAAAACTAACCCAAAAAGTGTGCATATTCAACAAAACTACCATTGTCATTATCCATTATATATCCATATGTTTTCCCAACTTCAAGCTATCTAAACTACTGTCTCATTATCTGAAAGAAAACGCCATATATCTGAATCAAAGTCTAAACATTTAGAAGGAGAAACATTGGAGCATTACCTTCTGTGGAATTCTGTGCTGGAATCTGTAAAGTATATCACATCTTTTTCATCATCGATATCCAAGTCATTGGTGAAGCGCAAAGGTTGGCCTTCTACTTCATTTACTAGCTGCGAAGCAATTCCTCCTTTAGGCCTGACTACTTTGAGACCCAAATAGGCATCGGCAATATATAGATCTCCAGTTTTCGGATGAAAGCGTAGTCCTAGTGGCCTTCCACATATGTGCTCCATTTCTGGATTGAATGGATGAGAGCATTCCTTCCTTCACCACAGTCATCAAAAGGATTACTGTCAGATGAAAATTAACTAAATTAAATGTCTTTTATATCAGATATATTCGTGTAAGTTACACGAGCAAGATACTATGCCTCTCTCATGTAAGCTTCAAATGATTCCGTAAATGTTTCAATGCAAAATGACTCTTATCAATTTTATAACCAAGTAACTTGTAAAGAAAAAGCTCTAAAATTTACCAGGCGAAACAACAATCTATCTATTTCTTGATTGCTAATATAAAAAGATCGAATGCAGTATACATCATAGTCTAATTCTTCTATCATCCCGGCATCCTAAAAATGCAATTTTGTTAAACATCCCCCCCCCCCCCCCCCCCAATCCCCACACACACCCACACACAAAAAGTTTCTTAGTACTTCCAGAGATTAATCGAAAGAGTCGAAAGGTTACTATTTCATTTAACAGTTCAAACCAAGCTTGCACAATGTGTTCGACGCTAAATTGCTCGTTTACACCCCTAACTCTGAAGCATGATCTCATTTGGCCTAATTTTGCTTCAAGCAAATACATCTAGGCTATACAATTCAGAAAAATGCAAATGAACGAAAAGTAAAGTATTTTTTCCATAAACATTTTCTACTTGATATATTCAATAACCAAACATAGCACTGAAGAATGAATTTGAGTAAGAACAGAAGTACAACTGTGGAAACCTTTCCGCAAAATCTTTAGTAGAATTGGGGAAAATGTGGTTTCGTTACCTCTGGGATGAAGTGACGGCGAATTCAACCCAATCTCCACCGTCCGACTTGAGAATCCGTCCATCGGCGACACCAGTGTAGGGGCCTCCGCCGCTGGGATCGAAGGCTAGGCTCTCCGGCCCGACGGCTTTGGTGAGGTTAATCCTCTCGGCGGCGGGGAGGACATCGTGCGACCCACGTGCTTGAGGCGGCGTGAATACTCCGGTGGTGATGAAGGCTATCGACACGGCGAGAAGTGGAAGTGCTATTGCAGTCAAAATAAGCTTTGGTTTCATCATGTATTAATTTTTATTTTTTCATATATAAATTATGGAGTAATTATTATGAATATTCATCAGTAAAGAAGAGTACAAATGATGAAGGTAAGAGTAGAGAGTCTAAAGACTTCAATTGAAATGTCTCAGATTTTTCTTTCTTTATCTTCCTTTTTTTTTTTCTTGAAAAAAACGAAAAACATAAATTCATCATTTTTCCGCCCAAAATTAATTATTTATGAAATCATTTGTTGAACTACGCCAATAAAAATCCACCAAATTATTTAAATATATGACTATTCTACTGTACCAGTAAAATAAGAAGTGCATTTATATAAGTATGATTTTACAGACCCATTTGAGGGTTTTTTCCACTTTGCATCCCCGAAACATGGAAAATAGACATTTTACACCCCCAAAATATAGATTTAGCACATTGTACCTTGTACCACTAGGGTTGTAAATGAGTCGAGTAGTGTCGAACGACATGTTGTTCAAGCTTTATTTGAATTTTATCGAGCTTGAAATTTTGTGTTTGAGCTTGGTTTAATTTCTTAACGAACCGAGCTCAAACGAGCTCGAGTCGAGTATCGAGTAGCTTGGTATTTTACATGTGTTTTTTCAATTTTAAGCTTATCGAGCCGAGCTTCAAAAGTTATCGAACGAGAAATTTTGTTCAAGCTTGTTTGATTTGTTTGACGAACCGAGCTCAAACGAGCTTTTATCGAACGAGCTCGAGCCAAGTATCGAGTAGCTTGGTTTGATTTTCAGCCCTATGTACCACCGAAATAGTAACAATTCAGCACTTTGCACCCTCTCTTATTTGCCGGCAAAGTTGATAATCGCAGTAAAAAAACTTAGGGGCAAAATAGGTAATTTATTTTTGGATCTTTGGCACTTTACACCCCGACACAAAATTAGCACTCGAATTAAGAACAACTCAGCAACTTGCACCTTCGAAATACGATAAATGGTCACTTTGCACCTTCGAACACAAAATTAACACTTAGCACTCTCAAATTAAGAAACACTCAGCAGCTAGCACCCTCTCATTTTTTTCCGACAGAGTTGACCACTGGGGTAAAATAAATCTATGGGCAAAATAGTTAATTCTTTTTTTCTCCCCTTAAAATTTGCAAAATACGATTATGAACACTAGAATACTCATTTATCTCTCCATCTTTCTTTTCATCAATATGCATATCCATATGTAAACTTGGATTAAAATTTTATTTTTGTGATATGATTCGGTAAATTTTATGTATTAAAATTTTCTAGAAACTTTTCGAATTCTTTTGGAAATTTTTGAGGACATTCGAAAAATTGGTAATTAAAGAAAAATTGACAAAGATCCAAAAATGAATAAACAATTTTGCCCCTAGATTTTTTTGACCCTGGTGGTCAACTCTGCTGGAGAAAACGAAGGGTTGCTAATTACTAAGTGTTTCTTAATTTGAGGTTGCTAAGTATTAATTTTGTACTTCGGGGGTGCAAAGTTGTTGAGTTGTTCTTAATTCGAGGGTGCTAAGTTCTAGTTATGTTTTGGGGGTGCAAAGTGTTAAAGATTCAAAAATTTGCCCCTCGAGTTTTTTACTCCGGTGGTCAACTTTGCCGAAAAATAAGAGAAGGTGCAAAGTGTTAAATATGTGTTTTGAGGGAGCAAAGTGCCTATTCCCTATGTTTCAGGGTGCAAAGTGAAAAAAAAAACCTATTTGAATCAAACCCCATTTAAAGTTAGTGGAGATGGAAACTTAAATTTGATTTATTTGGCAAAGTAAATAAATCACATTCTACAAGATAATGTTACTGTGCGAGCTAACTTACAGTATTTCTTTGGCCTATTTTAACCAAATTCTACACATTTTTTTAATTAATTTGTAGATTGCAACCCTGAAATGACATTCTTTGGCGGTCTTTATTCTCAGAAAAGAAATATAACAACATATACTTCTTCATATCTAATCTACTATAAAAGTTCTTTTTTTTTAAATCTCATTTTATATAACAAATCAAGCTTGAGACAGTGGATGTGAAATTGCACTAACCATATTGGGCTCCGCTCACTTCTTGTCAAACAATTGGGTCTTGCCATGAGTGTTAATCAGAACTAATTTGGACAAACAATTGGGCCTAAATATTATTTGAACTTGGGGTTGAATTTGGGCCTGGGCAGAGTCAAATTTACCTGGCCTGAAGGATGTTCTTTTGTTGAAAAGCACATATTTGGTCCAAAAAAGCCTTCCTAAGGTTGGGGGAAAAGAAAAAATCGAAACTAAACTAAAATTAAAATTCGTATCCTCAATTCAAAACTACACACACATGCAATTTTACAATACTTACATTTAAAAAATTAAACCACATTTGGTACTTAAGATATCGTAATTGGATATCCAATTCTATTACTTTTTGCCACAATTTATTATGACATGACATTATCATTGGTGTTTGAGAAATTAGTTTCAGCTCCAGCTACTCTTAAATCAGCTAGTTGTAAGTTTATCTTGAGGTGTTTCTGGTTATACTGAATTTAACTCACAATCTTCAGCTTCAGCTTATTTGCTAGAAATTTTTGAATGCTTTACTGTTCACCTAACAATGCTGTAAAATAAAATTCTTTTCTAATTAACTTTCCATTGAGAGAAATATTTTGAGGAAAAGAAATGGCTTCAATAAAAATAGAGAAAAATATCATAAATATCAAATATACTCTTCCTAGTAGTTGGAACACATTATCCGACACTATTGAAGTAATTGAAGACGTCGGGGTGTAAAGTGAAGTCATTAAGATATTTTGAAAGTGGAATAATTAATTTTGAGGGTGCAGATTACGAAAACAACCTAATTAGAGGTGTAAAGTGGAATTAATCCGTTTTTAGTTCCTATCTTTAAAGGCTATAGTTTTTCAAATCTTTTCTGTAGTCGTAAAATTATTGCTTTTAACTACTATTGCACTAATAAATGCATTTTTTCCTTTCAAATAATACATCTTTTTTTTTTGTTTGAGATATTTCAAATAATACATACACATGAACAAAAAAGGCAAAAGATATAGGATTTGGTGAACACATAAACTGGCCTAATGTGGCTTATCAGGGGCAACCTATTTGCCCCAACATATGTACATAAGGTCACCACATATTATAATTTGGAGTAGGGTTATAACCAACAAAATAAAAATTAATTATTGGAAATTCCAGCATTAAATTCATTAATATAATCAGAACAAACATTTATTATGATATCTTAATTTAGACACCAAAGTACCAGCATGTGCATTATGTATTATAAACTGAAAATTCTATTATTATTTTAGTGTATGCATTTAACAAAGACAAAAACAAGCAAACCTTTGCTGGCAAAAAGATTTTGTGGGTGGCCCAAAGATTTTTTTGTTTTTGAATATGATTTAATTTGTAAAGAATCTTTAGTTCATGTGGGGAATATAAAATAATCAAAGCTCCCAACTCCACTTAAGGGACCATTGAAAAACACGCATCATCTTCTTCAAGTTCAAGTAGTTTTTTTCTTTTTTTCTTTTTTGGGTAATTAATCTTTTTCTTGTTCAAATAGCCTAAAAATCCTGTTTATTAAAATTGATAAAAAAAAAAACTTGTCTGTTCAAATTGAAGTCAACACAAAGGTTTTAAAACCTTTTTGTAACCTCAATTAAAGCTTATCTAACTCTATCTTATTCAAATTGAAGTCAACACTATATTTGTAACAACCTTTCACTAATTCTAGAACAAAGAAATTTAACAAGTTGGGATTCATTGCTCTAATTCTCAATTCAAATAAAGATGATTATTTGTAAGGGAAAAACTCAATTATTCTAATAAAAGAGTAATTTATGTGGTAATCAAGTTTGTTTAGTTTATATATATAATATATTTTTTCTGAAAAATAAATCTATTGAGTTGGAATTGGAGACATGGACATCATCCCCCAAAGAAAGGTCATCGGACATGTTCTTTTAAGTAAATTTGTAAAGCCGACCTGACCCACAATACCCGGCAAAAATCCATGATTTGAAATATCCCATCCAAACAAAGAATCCTTCACTTTTAAGACTAAATCATTTCTTGGAATTGGAGTTTTTGGGGCCATCCCATTCAAACGATGGTCCAAATTGAGCCATATCGTCGATCCAATCATAATACAATTGCAATACACTTTTTTTTCTTCTTTTTTTTTTTTTTTGACTTGTTTGAGTGTATTCAATTACAAAACAAATATGTTGTACTTGCAATGTAAATGATTTTGGTTCGAACAATAATTACTCTTAAATCATCTATATTTTCTAGGCGTGTACATTGTTCGTTTAGTGTGGTTTTATACAAGCCCAAACCCAATATTTGTAATTATAAAATTAAATTCTAGCTTAAATCCTACTCAACCAGTCTTAGGATTGCACTTTACTGTCCATTCGAGTTGAAGCAGATTCTGCAGTCTTAACTTTCCCAGTTTTGATGTATTTTCGTAATTTGATCAATTAAATGCACAAATTAATTATCAATTTGTACTTGTTATTATACTTTTACCTATGAATAAATTTTGTAATTCAAAATTTAAAAAAAAAATATATATAGTAGAGAAATCAAAATATTAACTAGTAATTTAGTATTTGGGTTTATTGTTTCGTTCTTTTGCAGAATATTGTTTTATAATTTTTTTTTTCAATTCTTTGGCTGCTAGTTCTTAGCGCTTGGGGTTACAATAAATTGTGGAGGGCGATGTGATTTTTTGTGGATATATTAAGCTTTGGGTTTTAGTATTGAGACAATAAGTTAAAAGTAACTTATTTTTATAAGCAAGTTAAAGTATATATATTGGTGTTGTTTATATATGCGGTTCTTAAAAAAATACTAATTTAAGCATATTGCAATTTGTGGTCTTTTTGCATGAAGTCCAAAATTAAACCATTTAACTTTCAATCCGCAAGTTACAATCGGTTTGAGTTGAACCGATGGATTGCGGCGGTTTGACAGTTTCATTTATACCCTATACCAAATAATGTCAGCCACATATAAGATATTCAGATAATTTTTTAAGGATAATCAATTCAAATTATATGTAAACAAATTTGGTTTTCGATTAAGTTGATTGAATTTGAGCTAGTTTAATTTTCTCTAACAATAATAATTTACCATGGGAAAAGGTAATTGATGTAATATGTAGTAATATTTCTTGTTGACTAATATTCCCTCGTGCAACGTATCGTTGGTTCTTTTATCTCCCTAATCTTGATGTACCTAATTGTTAACAAGCGGCCAACGATATTGTCATAGCACATATTATTGTTGTCAGAGCATTTTTTTCATTATGACTAATTTGTCATTCATTTATTACAACAAATAAAAACAAGAAAGATAATTACATTTCTATCTCTCCTCATTTCTTTGGTAACATTGCCGGAATCTACTCCACCCCATTAAGCCACTCACTATTTCTATCATGATGTATATAAAAACTTTTTTAATTGATATATTTGTGTTCATCAACATATAAAAATGGATTTCAAACTTAATCTGTACAGGCTTCCCACACTTCCCATTAAATTGAAGACAATAAATTTTAAATATATAAACAAAAATTACTTCAAACAGTTGTTATTCCTTGAGAGAGAAAAACAATGTTATAGGACATTCAAATTAAAAATATAAAAAAAAAATAAAAAATAAAAAAACTGAGATTGAGCATAATTAAGATTCCTTTTTTGTAGGAAACGACTAATTTATAACATAGAAATGTGCACGTAAGTCCAATGGTATGTAATCAAAGCAAATCTCTTAAAAAATTGCTATGCAGAAGGTTCAATGCACATCTTTTGTGTATAATTTGTTTAATATGTAGAAACCGCCCGGCCGGTACTTTAACAGTTCAATTTTTATTTTTTTTGGGAGGTAATTTAGGAATTTTTCAAGTCACTTTAACTTTGACTATCAAAAAAATAATAAATAAAAAAGTAACTTTAAATCTGGCTTATTCATGATCATGAAGTTGCCTTGCATGCAGTAAATTGTTTCATTTTACTTTATAATAATACATTGTGGAAATAATATCATAATTAACTATCGTCCTATAATTTAAAAAAATTCTAATTACATTCATTGATGTAATGCACAAAACATGTACAGTAATGAGCATACTAATTATTCAATCCTTTTAATTAAATTCCATGATCGATCTACTATACTCCATTAGGAAAACATAAAATATATACAAATATTTTGATGACAAACATTTGTATTTTAGTTGTTATATATAATTCATGATAACCTAATTAATGAAAAAGAGAGGTTAGTTGCTTAATCATATATTTGTACCGTAGTTGATCAAGATAGTGATGTAAGGATCAATCCTTAAGAATTTAATTTGAATATTCCCCAAAGCAAAGTCAAATGCATATTTCCATTTCATAGATCTCTTTAATTAATTATTTATATAAATTTACTTTCCTAAATTATTGCGCATCCTTTAGCACCACAAAACTAAAAAACAATATAATAGGGCTGACTTTCATCTAATTCGAAGTGCCAGAATAAAAGTCAGACTCTCATCCTTCAATTCTGACTTTATTCTGTATTATTCTCCCTTTTCCTATTTGCACTTCGATTTTCTGAGTTACTTTATTTTTTTAAAATAAATTCATCATTAATTATTTCAATAACTTTCAAGAACCAAGAATTACAAATATTAAACCACAACCAAACACTAGTATTAAAATGGATAAAATACAAACTAGTGAGAGTCAAAACTCAAGACTTCTTGGTCTTGATGCCTCATTTTTGTCAATGATTACCACTTGGCTATGGCCTGATTGACGATTGTTGAGTTACTTGAGTACATGAATATGAGAATTGGAATATATTGTTTGGGAAAGTGGTCTTGATCACATGTTTAATCTTAAAAGATGTGACAAGTTATTTGTAAATTAAAATATATATCCACTTTATCTTTTCGATATGTGAAATAGGTTCAAGAAAATCTAGCTATTATTTAATCGATCTCTTAGAGTTTCTTTTTCCAAATTTTGGTTTTGGTTTTTTTTCTTGAGATCTACGATGGTATTCTATAAATGAATCAAACGGCTTCAACCAATACAATGTTCTTACAAGAGAGTTCAACAAAATTAATACAAGATGCAAGTCTAGCTAAAGAATGAACCGCTCTGTTTCATGTTCTACGTTTTAAAACTAACTTGAAATGACTAAAAAAGACACACGACGTACGTTGTTAATGTCATTTATAATCGGACAAATTTGACGACCAACTTTCTTCCGCCGAAAAAACTGATACTCTCTAGAACGCTACTACAGTCACCTTCCAGTATAATCTTCGGCCACCTTTTCTCCGTAGCAAACTCCGTTGCGCTTGTTTCTGCTAAAGCTTCGGCCACCTTCGGTTCCAAGCCTTCGTCAAGCCGCATCGAGACTCATCCTAAGCAAGATCCATGTACGTCCCTTGTGTTTGCAAAGACAGCTACATCAATTTTTTATTTATTTTTTGTTTACCTAAATTCGTTAAAATGCAGCTATGTAAGTAAATGGTAATTATTATTTCTATACTATGGGTATTCGAAAATATAAGAAGTCACTAAACAGGTCTGATACTATACCTTTAGGGCCCCTAGACAAAATTTAAATTCAAAGTTGATGCAGAGGGATCTGATCATACAAATGATGTTGAACTGTCAAATTGTACATTGATGTCATTGAAGTACCGCAAGTTGACTGATCATCGCAAAGTAAAAAATAAACAAAAATCGACGTTCTTGTTCGAATTTTGTTTCTTTTGACACGTTTTACTGTTTTGTCCATAACTTTGGTTACGGTTGCCATATCACGATTAAGACCCAATCCAGAAATCTTTAAGTGATATTGCTCACTACCATTTGGGTGAAGCTCGATTATATTGGCACCTTCATCTAAAAAAACACCATTTTGACCCTCAAAATGCTATTTTTAGTTAGTAACTTTTCAATTATTAATTAGGAAGTTGACATTTATTTTATTTTATCATGTATTTTGATACATTTTGAATTTTGACTCTTATTTTGAAAAGAAAAAAAATTGTTCTCACCCTTTGCATGTGGATATACAATTTGGCTTGTGATTTTTTTTTTTTTTTCTGAATGAGTTTTGATATAAGAAGATCTAGAGTGTTTTCTCTCTACGGTATTTCTTGTTTTCTCTCACATAATTAAAACATATGGCACACACGAAATTGACAAAATCATATAACTTATAAAATAATTTCTGTAGTAAAATATGATATAAGTAATCTAGATAAGGGAAGAAGAATTTTTGTTTAATATTTTGTAATTGCATTGTCTTTTATAGACATATTTGTGTTTATTCTGGATAGACACATTTGTTCAAGTTAGACACAACTGTTAAATTAACTAATTTCCAATTTAATTGTCTATTGGAATATTTAAATTCAAATCCAAAATTAAAATAAAAAACAAAAAAGGTAATACGGATTTAATGAGTCTTTCACTTATTAATTACTCCCTCCGTTTTTTTTTGTCCTGTTGGCAGACAAAAAATGTTTACTTTTATTTGTCGTTTTAGGAGTTCAATGTAAAATTAATTATTTTCTACCAATTTTACTCTTCTTGTTAATGGTTGTAATTAATGCTAATTAATGTTGTGATTATTTGGTTAAAATGGTATTTTGGAGGGTTTTTTCTTAAAAAATTAATTATTTATTACATTTCTTAATCTCTGTGCAATCCTCCAAAACTACAAATCAAAAAAATGAAGAGAGTACAACCCTACAACTTTTACATTTATAAGGAGCTCAAAATTTATTTGTCACCCCAACATGGGACGTGTTCCCACAAAGACCCATTTACATATCTTGATAATAACGCCAACACAATTCAACCCACAAGTTAATCACCTATTGTTACGACTTCAGAATTACTATGCTATAAGAAAATTTCATAAATACAAAAGTATAAATTAAATATTTAAAATTAAAGTTTTTTTTCTTTCTAAAATATATATTTATTCTAGATAAATATAATTAAACGATAAATTTACTTAATTTTCTCTGTATAGGATAATACTTCGTAAATACACTTTTATTGATGTGAAATTCGAAAAACTTAATTCTATTATTGATGTGAAATTCGAAAAACTTTTTTCAGTGAAAAGAACTTTTTTATATTGTGACTGTTATTTTGTACAATTGTGGGAATAATAGCATTCATTCAACTATGCGACAAAAAGTGCTAACCAAAAATTTATTAATTCATAGTAGGTAAAATAATTTACTTGTTACTAAAAATTAAATCAAACTACACGATATCCGCTTAAAGATTGAGCTCGTGTTGGCACATATCAAACCATAGTGAATAACATTTCTCATTTTATTAGTACTTGATTTGAGCTCACAGTAAATATATCAAACAATCTGAGTAGGACTCATAATCGGCTCGATTAAAGCTTTTTTTATCAGTTCATTTATAAATCAAGCTCGATAAAAAGATTAAATCAAACTTGAACATTAATAACATTGGACCTCTATTCAACTTATTTACATTCTTAAGGCTTATAAATAGAAGAGTTATATATAGCTCGGTTTCACGGATTTTGTTTCGAAAAAGTGGTTTGGGTGAAATATTTGAAACTCGACTTGAATTGAGTTTGAATGTTGGGATTGCAGTTTTGAAAAAGTTGAAACCTTATTTGGATTGGAATTTAGGGTCTATTTGGATGGGTTTTGGCTCGGTCTCGCGGGTCTCAATTTAAAAAAATTGGTTTGGGTGGTTTCGATGAAACCTTTGAGACCTCATTTGGATAGGTTTTGGATGTTGGGTTTTGTGGTTTGAATAAGTTGAAACCCCACTTGGATTGAGTTTGGATGTTTAGGTTTACGGGAAAAAGTAGATGGTAGGTGTCAAATCAATGTTTTTTTTAGTATGAGATTTGTGGGAAAAAGTAGGTGGTAGGTGTTAAATCAATGTTTTATATGTTTGAAGAGTTTGAGTGTGAGTTTCTGAATATGTTTTTGAACGTTTTATTGGTTTGGCGAAAACTCATTTGAAAGGGTTTTGACTCGATCTCGTGAAACCTGTGAGACCGGGCCAAAACCCATCCACACACCATTAATATATGAAAAATTACATGTCATTTATTAATACAATAAACTAAAATCTGCTACAATATATAAAAAAGAACGCTAACAACAAGAGGATCAGTACTTGTGCATGAATAAATTATTGATTATTTTTGATAAATTCATACAAGGTAATGTAGCATTTCTTCTCAATTAACCATATCCATATGTATTGTAATATATATTCCATTAGCCAAAATACGTATTTTGAATTAATCAACAATAAAATAAGGAAGTGTATACATATTATTACCCAAGAAACATGTCAGAATCATTTGTAAAATATGGTAGGGTTAAAACAATCATGAAATTTGATAGGGAACCATATGTGAGGTTCCTGTGGTGTGGACACAAATCTAGTGGGAAATCTAATCTGCTGCTTTCTTGGTTGATGCCCTTGTCCTACATATATGGAAGGACAAGTGTCATAAAAGAAAAATAAAGTCGACTAAAGGGATGTTTGTAAATGCTTTTGGAAGTTCAAAAGCAATTGCTTAAAGCAAAAGTAAAAAATAAGTACTTTTATTTAAAAGCAGGAGGTGTTTGCAAATATGTAAAAAAAACAAGTTTAATTATTACAAAAATGCCACCTAGAAGAAGCAATGGAAGAAGCACCTCCTTAGATGCTTCTTGCCAACCTGCTTTTACCTGTTTTTCAGTTGAAGAAGCAATAGCAGAAATACCTACTTGCAAACACTATCAAAGTGCTTTAAGCACAAAAAAAGCAAAAAAATACTTTTTAAAAGCATTTGCAAACACCCATTAAGTATTGGAAAAGATTTGTTCGAAATTGAATTATTTAATAAATAAATTATATCTAAATACAATCTCAAATTTAAATTGCAGATTTATCATTGTCAATTAGTTTGTATAAATAGGTTAAGGGTGTGTTGCAAACAGTTTATCAGTTTTTTTTACCTCGAACACAACTTCTGGTGTTTGCAAAATTAGCTTCAGCTTCACTCAAAATAAATTATTTTTAGCTCATAAGTTGTAAACTTCTCCTGAGGTACTTATATTTATACTAAACTTAACTCACAATCTCATATCTCAGCTTATTTGCTAGAATTCGCAAACACACCCTATGTATTAAGCATAAAATCTATCTAGGATCTAGTCCCATATTATGACTCGCAATCCTTGTGGTCCTGCAAAAAGTGACTTGAGTTCATTAGTAGTTTCTTGCATGTTTATTGGCATCAATGTAGATTTCTATCTTTGTGTATAGGGCAATGACTTAGATGGTGTGGTTCTAATTAGGACACATATAATGTTAGTTGGAAACTATTTCTAAACTTCTTAATGAACTTTTTCAACCTAAGTTCCTTGTAATTCATAGTAAAGTCCTTAAAAAAACACATTTTCTTATATCATTTGCTTGTTCAATTAAATTAAATAAACTAGTTTTTTTTTTTTTTTTTGAGAAACAAATCAGACTAGTTAAATAATTAAACATTATGTTCTCACATTTGAATTTCTTAATATTGAATGTGTAATTTTATTAAGTAAATCTTTGTTTGGAATAGAAGCCTATATGGTTATATAATATACTTTGATCCACTATGTATATGGTTAAAAAATTATTTGTAGGAATAGTTATGTGATATATGTATTAATATTCCTAAAACATGTAAAATATATATATATATATATATTTGTAGTTGGACAATTTTAGGATGCCTAATAATTTCCTACTAACATTACACGAGAACTATATTCGAATTGTGATTTATTTGTATGATAGTTATTCAATAAAACTAGTATAATATAACTTGTGTGTTGCAACACATCATTTATACTAAAAGTTCTATTCCAAATCGAACATTTAAAGTTTTTACATGACATTAATACACTTGTTTTGAGATTTACTAAAACTCCTGGGAGAGTAAGCTATCACAAAACATCTGTAATACAATTGTCTTAAGCATAAATTTCCTACTCGTACAACATATGCACAAAACATTATTTTTTTTTCTCTAGTTTAATACTAGTAATTAGTTAAATATCATTGTAATAATTTCAATTCGATATAGTGTTTGATGTAACAATGTATTCTCCATCTAAAAAAAAAAAAGGGCGACAAGTTGCAAAAGTACTCGAAATCATTCTACCCAAAGATGTTTTATTTGTGTGGGGAAAATCAAACATTTAATATTTCTAAAAGAGTGACTAAATAATTTCCAAAAGTGAATTATCATAGACTCGTTGAAGTAAAAGTCTCAAAAATTCGACATGAAGATAGATGGCTTGAGATCTCGTCAAAGAAAAAGTTGAAGATCTTCACAATGAACTTTTTTTACCAAGATCTTCCACCATCTTACATAGTACCTACCGACATATCATTCCACATCCAAATGGTGTCATAAATTGAAAAGGGTTAACTTTGAGCAACTTGAGTCCAATAGGAAAAATTCGTAGTATAATTCATAATTAGTAACTAATTAAATATATTAATAATGCAGCAAATTAATGGATAGAAATTTTAAAAAGTTAAAAATATGCACAAATTAATACATGCAAACATGGAGAGAGGCACACAAACATTGACGACGGGGGCACACAATTTGATAGAGTGTACTAAAATCTATTCGAAAGAGTTTTGCTTCGGTTTCGCGGCTTTTGGTTTCGAAAAATTATTTAGATGGTTTCGATAAAACCTCATAAGAATTGAGTTTGGATGTTGTGATTTGAAAATACAATAGATGACAAGTGTCAAATCAATGTTTTATAACATAGTTTTAGGATAAAAAAAGTAAATGGTAGGTATCAAATCAATATTTTATAAGATTTCAAAAGTTTGAGTATGAGATTTGGTTGATTTTTATGGGTTCTGTCTAGTCCATTTGAAAATAATATTAACTTAATTTCGCGATACTACCAGAACTTTTTTAAATAGGGCCCAAAGTTGCAGTGGAGATTTTCAGCTTTTTGGGTTGATAATACAAATTTTCATTGATCAAGTTCAAAATTTTTACTTACCTAGTTACCCTTCATTTTCTTTAATGATAAAAGAAAAGCATTAGAGGAGTTTAAAGGGAACCAAAAGAAAATGCAAAACATAAAAAGAAAGAAAGAAAATGCCCTCCTTTTAGCACCACCCTAAGATATGGTAAGTGCACATGATTTCACACTAGAAAAGAAAATTAAAGAAAAAGGGACCAATGCTGGCATCACCTGCATGTATCTCCTTTTAGGGGCATATTGGTACATTTTATAAATACAAAAATGTATTTACAAATAAAAATAATACATGATATGTACTATATGTGTACAATTTATTTTTGTAATGTGTTTATTCACTAGAACTAACAAGAAACCACGGTGTAATTTGCATGTAACGGACATAATAAACTAATAGAAGTACAAAATATTTTGCAGGTTAATTTTAAAACAAGAATTGGAAGGCAAAACACAAGAAAATCCACCTAAATTTACCAAGAAAAACTTCTAGGATTCGAAAAATATTACAGAAGTAACAAAATCCCGAAAATCATGCCAAATTACAAACAAAAATAAGTGCTATATTAAAATTTTGACAAAAAAATTGTTCGAAAACACTAGAAAAAAAATAGACGAAATATTACCAAAATGACAAAAAAGTTATTAAGAATAACTATTCGAGGGGTTAAATAGCGGACTTTAAGATCGCAAAGAACAACCAACTATGTACATGGCGTGCTTTCGGGAAAGAGTTTTGCTAATTGGGATCATAAGCGAAATTCAGATGCAGTCACAATTATGACCAAAACACTGAAATGCACCCAAAATTGTCTCAATTAAGAAATAACATTATCATTTGTTGCATTTGCACCAATTTGCCACCAAACGATATTATAACGACATCAACGAGCAATCTGACAACTCAGCATCATCTATCCCGAATTCCCTTACATCACCCATCCCAAAAACTTTCTACTTTCTTTAATTCCTAGTAGTGATGTAAAATACCCAAAATACCCAAACAAAGAATCAGTCACAAATATATGAGCCCATGTTCATGATTTGTTTTCAACCATTCTTTATTCCACTCCAAGTCATACAATTTCAAGCATTAACTCTCTCTGTATTGCTTGCCTTGTAATTCAATCCCAAGTTTGAATTTTTTGTGGAAATCTTTGGATAAAATCTGGTCAGAGATCTTGCTTTTGTGGGTTGTTGATTTTGTTGTGTCTTTTTTCATTACAAAAGCTAATCTTCATTTTCTCTTCTTCAGCTCCTCAAAAAACAAACACAACCTAAAAAAGAAGCAAACTTTTTCTTTCATATTCTTGAATTGGTGCAATGGGCATGACCGCAGCAGATTCTCAGTTTCATGTTCTAGCCGTTGATGATAGTTTGATTGACAGAAAACTTATTGAGAGGCTACTTAAGACCTCTTCTTATCAAGGTAATTAGGTTAATTTCTTGATTAGATTGATTAATCTCAATCATTTTTATAATAAATATGTCATAAATCTGATTTTTAGCTTATCTGGGTTTTGTGCATTTTGTTTGAGGCAGTTACTACAGTTGATTCTGGTAGTAAAGCTTTAGAATTTCTTGGATGGAATGGAGATGTGAGAAGCAACCCAAATGAAAATGAAATCTCTGTTTCTCAAAAAAATTCTCAGGTAATTTTGTTTTTATTTTCAATTTTTACATTGTTGGGATTTTCTGGGTTTTTTTTTTTTTTTTTTTTTTGTTCTCAGCTGTCTGAAAATTCAAATTATTTTCTGATTTTTATAGGAAGTGGAAATAAATCTTGTTATTACAGACTATTGTATGCCTGGAATGACAGGGTATGATTTGCTAAAGAAAATGAAGGTATGTTGTCTTGGCTTTATTCTGTTTTCTGTATCTTCCAGATCATAGAAATGAAAATGCAAAAAACTCTCATCTCTAATTACTTAAAAAAAAAAAAATCTTTTTAATATTATTAACAAAAAATGCAAAGTATATAATTACTTTAAGAAAATTTGTGTTAATTTATAAGCAAAAAACTTCTTTTGAAAAAAAAAGTCAATAGCGAGCCGATCGCCTACCTTAAGGTTTGAGTGAAATGCAAAAGTACCAATATGCTTTGTCTAATTGGTAAAAATTCTTCGGCGTTATTATTATTAGTAAAAATATTCATGTGCTATTTTTTAATTAGCAAAAAAATCCCTGCTAAGGAGTATTTCTTTTGAGAAAAATGACAATTATACCACAACCATAAAAATGTAAAAACACCCCAATTCACCTAAAAAATTGAGAAAAATTTCACCTTTGAAAATTTGCAATAACATCCATGTTCATTTAAAATTGACAATAATCTCCCTCTTGAATTATGAAAGAATTTTAAATTAATTTTTTTTTATAATAATAATCAACACAGTGTAAATAACAAAGATAGTTTTTTGCTAATTAAACAAAGCACTCAATTAGACAAAGCATTGAGATATTTTTGCATTTAGTTGCTTATTTAATATTGCAAAAATAAAATATCACACAGTTTCTTCGTGTAATCAATATTGCAATTTTTATAATTGCTTTTTTTTTTTTTTTACCCATATAAAGGATTTCAACTCGATAATTCAAGGGGTATGTAGTCATTTTAGATGAGAATATTTAGCAAATACATATGAGGTTTTTTGCATTTCACTCCATAATCCTGTCATGTTTTGTAGAAAGATTGAAAATGTCATCTTTTTTAACACTATTTGATTTACTTTTAAGGAAAATATGCCCAAACCAAATCAAATCTTGGATTTGATGTATCCTAAAAAGTTTGTCCATTATGAGGTCCTTTTCATGCCATTAAATTGTGATCAATAAGAATCTCTACAAAATCTATCCCACCTAATATAATGAATAAGACATTTTGACTACAACATTTACTAATCCCACATGTTCACCCTTTTTGCTATGTCTTGTATCTTTTGATGTTAATACTTACCTACTTGCAATAAATACATGTAATATTTAATTTTCATTTATTCATCTAACATTAAAATGCTCTTCATTTCATTTGATTTCACAGGAATCTTCATCTCTGAGAAACATACCTGTAATCATTATGTCTTCTGAGAATGTCCCCTCAAGAATCAACAGGTAAAGAATGAAACTTTAATCATTATATTTATAACCAAATTATAGAATTATCTTATAAATTGAATATTGTTTAATCATGTTTTACAGATGTTTAGAGGAAGGGGCAGAGGAGTTTTTTCTTAAGCCTGTGAGATTATCTGATGTGGATAAGCTTAAGCCCCATATTATGAAAACCAAATGTAGTGATATTGAAAAGCCTGAAAAAGAGGAAAAGCAAGAAAATAAAGAATCAATTGAAACATCATCAGAAATCCATTTACAGAAAGCACAGACAAGTAAGACTAGCAAAATTAAAACATTGGATGAAGGGCATTTACCAGACAGAACAAGGGCTATAAACAATGACTTCACTGTCCAATTAATACAATTTGGAACTTTTTCTTTACCTTTGTTACTTCTTCTTTTCCTTACTTATAGTTAAAAGGTTAGAGATAATATGTACATAAAGAGGGGTTTTATTTTGAATAATTCCCACCCAATTTTGTGTTATTGATGTAGATATAAAAAATAAACTTTTTATTTGTTATTGAAGGGTATATAAATCTTATATCTGACTTACTTTTTTTAGGCATGTCGAATACATTACTGTGAGCACCTCTTCCCTAGTTCGAACCTGGAATCATTTTTCTAGAATTAAATTTTTGTTTTATGATTGTGTTTTACTTATTTGGTTACATGGTTTGTCATGTGGTAGAATTTTTAGCATCTACAAAAACTTACTTTAAGTTCTAGTTAATTTTGGTGTATGGAAATAGTAGGGCATAGTTGTGGAGACTAAATGTCCCCATGAATTGAAAATTAAGGATAAGTTTAGAGCAAAAGATAAAAATACCCCATACGATTTGTCTAACTCCTAAAAACCCTCTTGTGTTATTTTAACTCTCAAAACTCCCTCTATGATTTCAATTAAGTGCCAAATACACCCCATAAAAGAGAGTGTGATTTAAACGCCAAAATTGCAAGTATTTATTCACATTTTGCTTTTGATATGACAATTTTACCCTTGATTTCGAAAGACAAAATTACCCACTATGCTTTGTCTAACTTAAAAAAAAAAACCTCATATGTCATTTTAAATCCCCAAAACCTCCTTTGTTTGATTTTAAATACCACACTCGATCCAAGTAGTATATATGTTTTCAAAAAGAATAAATAAATTTAAAAAAAAAACAAACACGTAGGGGTCATCTTGTCATTCCGTCAAAAGTCAAAAGTAAAATTCTACTTGGGTTGAGTGTGGTAATTAAAACCAAACACAAGGGATTTTTTGGGAGTTAAAATAGCACAGGGGTTTTTTTTAGAGTTAGACAAAGCATAGGGGGTGTTTTTGTCTTTAGCTCGATAAGTTTACATTGTAAGGTCCTGGATAATTTTTACTTCTTAAACTAGATTTTGAAGTGAGTTAGGTCTGAGTCATTTAATGTTCATTCTCAATCCATGGAAAATCTAAGCTGGTATCAGAAGTCTGGTTAAACGAGAAATCTATGGGTCCTGGCAGGGGCGGATCCAGGATTGAAGAGTCGAGGGGGCCGAGTTTAACCATCGGTGAAACTAATTTAAGGAAATCATTATCGAAGTTGTATACGACATTCTATCATATTATAAAATTCATCTATGAAGAATGAGTACCAAATTTCTTGATTTCTTAATGTTTATTTATTACCAACTTTATTGTTAAAAATGATCTTTCGCTTGTTACGGCAATAACAAGAAGACTTTTTTCTATTAAGTATAATAACAAGAAGACTTAATATCAAGCAAATCAAAAGATCAATTAAAGATTACACCATAAATTTTCTTGTACATGTAGCTCATAAATGTCGACAACCCTTTCGTTTATTCAAATTTAAGCGGATGTTTAATTAAATTAAGTTGGTGTAATAAGCAATTTAACATGGAAAGTTACTAAGAATAAATCTATTCGTTATTAAAATTTTGTTGGGCCGATAGATTTGATGAACGGAGACTTTAGAAACTTGTATTGGTTAATGCTCAATGAAGTATGTTGTGCATTTTTCACACATTAGGCTTTTTGTTTGTTGTGCATTTTTCACACATTGGCCCACAACTAAACTAATTGTGTCTATGATAAAGCCCATGTATACTTCTAATGTTAGCCCATCATCTTCATAAGATCTTGGGCCATCAGGGTCCATGACTCGGCGCATACCAATGACTCGGACTACGATTGGGGATGTATCAATCCAAATTTGATTAATTGAATCTTTATCCGATTGATCCATAATTGAATAACGTGAAATAAAAATGAATTTAGGTCAATTTAATCTATTAAAGATTTATATTCAATAAAAAAGGAAAAATAGGAGTATATTATTAAAATAAGTGTTATTAATAGCTTATTATCACTAGTTTAAGAAGGTAATAATTTAATTTGTATGCCTACTTTAATCTAACACTATATATATTAGTTAGAAAGTTGGAACAAGTAAGCTAAATTAAAAAAAATTGTAACGTTAACAAACGTATTTAAAAAAAAAATAATGGTGTAAATTTTAAAAATTAAGACTTTATTGATCGAGAAATATCCGATATCTTCGAACAAGATCCGATGGACTAAAAAATCTAGATTCGAGCAAGATCGAGATCCGACCCAGATCCTATACCACATAAAAAGATCCGGATTTGGGTCGAACCCGATCTTACCTGAATTCAATCCATTGAAAATCCTAATCGTGCGTTACATAACTTATATTTTCATTTAACTTAACTTACGTGTTCAAATTTCCTAGGGAATTCACTAATATCCAAAATTAGTATGGATTAATTATCGCTATATTTAACCATTTAATGCAAATTATTTATAATGGATCACGCTGAGAAACAATGAATGGTATTGATATTAGTGCATCACAATTAATTTATGTCGTTAAGTAAAAATATGCATAAAAATAGTATCATAAATAAAATATTGAGTCTCGTGCTAACTGCTAGTGAAATATTATTCGTGTTACTTTTGAAAAAATCATATATATATATATATATATGATTTTATTGTCGGATATCACCGATTTGGATCGACCTTTGCTCCAAA
The DNA here is from genome assembly GCA_034814905.1 of Penstemon davidsonii. NCBI lineage: Eukaryota > Viridiplantae > Streptophyta > Magnoliopsida > Lamiales > Plantaginaceae > Penstemon > Penstemon davidsonii. Next base: position 27,267,362 of record JAYDYQ010002533.1, on the reverse strand, counting down.
TATTTCATATTACATAGCTGAATAAAAACTCCAATAAATAAGATCGGATTGAATTCGAGTTAAAATATGCTCCATTGTCGGCCCTAGGTTCAATCATCATAAAAAATAGAAAAATGAAGCCACACTTATTTAAGCTGTTATAAAATTTATGGTAGATATTCGAGTCCAACTCCATCTCAAGAATTCTACTCTCACTAAGTTTGATGAATAATATTTGATAAAAGTTAAAAAGGTATAAATTTTTTATATCTTTTATATATGTGCTTTATAATAATATTTAAAAATTAGTGGTGCTAACAACTTATTAAGTTTTTCAAAGAAACTATGTGAATACAATCGATTACAAAATTGAATTATCATGACTAAGTTGAGCAAAGAAAACAAGTATTTAAACCAGGAGATATGAGCTTCAACTTGTAAACAAAAGATCATAGGCAAATACTTTAAGCAACTTATTTAAGTTTCAACCAAACATTCCTCAAATTTTGGCTATTTAGGAATGTACTAAGAGAATATAAAGCTCCATCTTCATCAATGAATATGATTATGACAAACTAAAGAAAATTAAATACTGCAGCTACTTGTACTTATCTCGTATTTCAAACGTAACTAAAAACCGTAAGAAGAGCAAACTCAAATTCAAATTTTATCTATGTACATATCAAACACCTACATAAATAAAATTCACAATCTGAAGTTGAATACAAGTTTAAGTAGGCATTTTTTCCTGGATAGTTTAGTTCATGGTTCAAGTTTATTTGAGCTCTTTCTTTGTACCCGTCTAATAGGTATCTATTAGAGGATCGTGTTTCCTAAATATGCTTGATCTAGTGCTCGTTCTTGTGCTGAATCAGTGCAAACCATTGTTCTATCAGAACTTGTTTGGTAGCATTGTAAACCATAGATTAGTAGCACATTAGTAAAATAAATCAAACAAATTTCTTGATAGGTCATAGAGATTATGATATCATAAATTTGGCCATGTGATAATTATATTTGAGTATGTAGCGAGTTAACGCTTTGTTTATGATTGACCCCCTTTATTTATATGCATTACCAAACAAGAGATAAATGTTTATAAAGACCCGATCTCGCTTAATCTTTGCTAGGAAAAAGCGATATCATAAATTGTTTACGGCCAAGCAAATAAGATTCCAATGAAGCCGGTAAGTTATCCCACATAAGGATTGCTTGCATAATTCAAATAAGCAAATTCAAGTAAAAAGCAAATGAATAAAGAAGATTAAACAACACAACATCTATTATATATATAATGGTAATATAAGTCGAAATCTAGGTAAGCATAAGTACCTATTTCTGTTCAGTTAACTTCTTATAGTTGCCACAAAATTCAAATCAGCTTACTTTTGCTTCATCTCTGTTTTCTTAGCATTATAGACAAGGCCAACTTTGTCTAAATAAGGGGCAACATATCGCTCATAGAAATACTTTTTTGACATTGTACACAAATTCCCCAAACTAGGCCATTTCTTAATCAAATTGTGACTTTCCAAAATCTCTAAAACTTGTAACTGTGGCTTTAACTTCTTTTCTATGCTGCGACCAAACGATGTCGGGTTTCTGATAATACAACGCATATCGTACTTTCCAGTGGCAAGCAAAACATTCATTACCTCCTTCATTTTCTCTTCTGATAAGCCAAACACCAAAGGGGACTTTCTAAATGCTACAACTATGTCATTTTCGGAAAAACCCATATTCCGAAAAGCTTGCAACTTTAGTTCCCAAGTCACATCACTCATCGAAGAAACAACCGAAACAGCATGAACAAACATTCTTGAACTTCTACTAACCCCCATCTCATCAACCTTGTCTACACATTTCTTGATAATTTCCGGCTTAATTAAGAGATATCTCGGATAAGAATAGATAACCCTATTGATCTGATCCATTGGTACACCACAACTCTCCAAGAACTTAACATTGGGGACCAAAGTCTTTTCCAAATCGTTTGTCAAAAACGATGCAGAAACCCTTAAAGCCTTACGCACTTTCTCATCGGATCCTAGCAAATCCTTTAGAATAGATAGTGAGGGGATGGCTCTGTTATTTGTACTACAATGCAAAATTGTAGGATAAGTTGAGATGAACTTGGCAATGTCATCGTTTGAAAAGCCCAAGTCTTGGAAAATCTTGAATTTGGGCTTAATGCTCTTATCAAGATTGGAAGAGAGAAAGCTCGGCCTGTGTTTCAATACTTTTTCCAATTGGGTATTAGAAAAGCCACTCTCTTTGAAGAATGAAATTACTGAATCTGATTTTTCTGGGTTTTTTATGCGGGTTAGAACTGACGCTATTTGTGCGGCAGCTTGAGGAGAAAACTTGTGTTTTTGGAGCAAGAATTCAGAAACTGTGGAGAAATAACGAGAAAAAGAAACATGGGATTTGAATACAGATGATAGAGAATTGTTGGAAAACTTATAGTTCAGATTTTGGCGGACACTTCCAGCAATCATGATAAAGATTCAAAACTTTTAAAAGAGTTTGCCCTGTAGGTTGAGAGGAGAGAAATGAAGGGCGATTTTGTATAGTAAAAACTTAGGCTAGGTGGGTCGAATACGGACCGGATATAGGTTGATACGGATCTGGGTACAAATTCTGATTACCTATCCGGTTTCGGATCTGGATCCAACGGATTTTCACATGGATTAAAGCGATTATATAGAGGACGGTTCAAGTGTCTTCATCTCGGCTATTGAAGTTCTATACCCATCTAGTGCAGATTTTTTTTCAAAGCCAACTTAGTCGTCAATAAAGCATCTCTTGCTTCTGCCACCACAAGATCAAACAGTTGTTTTATACATACAGACTTCCAGCCTATGATACACGGATACTCCAGAAAAAGACAAAGTACTGTATCGGATACATAGGGATACCGATACGCGTAGGATACATGTGGGATACGTATTCGATACGCCACGTGGCGTATCGGTAATAAAAATAAATAAAAATTAAAATAGATACGTATCGGATACACTAATTGGGCATCAGGATACACCGATAGGTTTATTATGTAATATTTCGGGTCATATTTAAATTCTTAAAAATGATAAAGTCTTGAGGGTTAAACATAAACGACTAGTATCACTACTCTATATCTTAATTCAAGTCTATCTCCTAGATCATGAAATCTCAAAAATGAATTCGTTCCATTGATGCGCTATGTTAAGAATTAATTATGCTTGCTTTTGGAGTTATATACTTTTGTTTATATCATAGTGGATTAATTTTGCTTTTAGGACTTAAATTGAATGATCTAGTTGCTTATAAATAAATTTAAATTATATTTTTGTATCCGTATCCATGCCGTATCATATTCAATAAATTTTAAAAATCCATATCACCGTATCCGTATCCCCGTATCTGTAACCGTGCAGCATAGCTTCCAGCCCAAGCATGTACCGGAATTTGAACGCGCCAACACGCCTAAAACCTTCGACATAGTTGATAAAGACGTCAAGATAATTTCACGAATATGTAATAATGAATTTATGAAAAGAAGATGGTGGAGATTTTTACCACTAACAAAAATTGGTATATAGCTAAACACTTGGTCCCTCCTGAAAAGAAAAAAAAAAAGATTGTTAAGGCATTGTCTAGGTCTATGCACCCTACTAGTAATATTGTGTTTACTTTAAATGAGTTTGGCTAGTGGTTCATTTGTTAGCTTGGGATCAGGACCAAATCAATTAAGATCGGTTCTAGTCCAGCCCGAACTGCAAATGAGTCGTGTTAGCTAGTCCCGATCCCAAGCCGTCCTAGACCAGCTTAGTTAATACCTCTATGTAATTAGGATATGAAAGGTTATCAATATATATTTCCTCGTCAAGTTTTCAAAATAAGTGCGACTTCAACGTAATCATTTTGATTGAACTTGTTATCCCATCACTTTTAAACCATTATGGTGAACTCACATTATCATATTTTTCTATCATAATAACACAACCTTAAGAACACTTTCGGTTGATGGAAAGTATGTTAACACTTTGTTGTTCACTTTGTGTAGCTTTGATGACGGTTGTGTCTTTTTTTTCTTCCTTTATTTTAGATGGGAGTAGAAAGCCACTAAATGCAAGAGTTACAAGAAGGTCGTCATGGTCTCTATAACCCACCTTCTTGTAGTTACAAACTTTAAAGATTAAACTACCTATTAAATAAGGGATTATTGCATTTTTGGTGTCACAACTATAGTTCATTGACGTTTATACCCCGTAACTTTTCGGGCTGACACATTTGGTGTCACAACTTCAACATCAGTTGCAATTTTGGTGCTAATTGAGGCCCAATTTCAAAATTGGCCCGAAATTCCCCATATGTGGACCATGTGACATGAAAATTGGGGATTTTGACTATTCAACGCATTTTTCATCAAAAAAAAATTATTTCCATCCACCAAGAACTAAGCTACTTGGATGTTTTTATTGAAAGACTTTTATTAAACTTTATGCGGAAAAGCTTTAAATATATGCTTATCAATTTAACGCAAGTTATAAACATATCATAAATATTATTAGGATAAGAGATTTATCGGTATACCGTTCGCCATGGAGTCTTCAAGATATGACGTTGCTTCAAAGTAACCCTTCAACTAAACTTGATATCTCCTCACTTGTATAATATTTATAGTGAACTCACCTTCTCCTCTCTTTCTATCCCAATGACACAACCTTAGAACACTTTTAGATGATGGAAGTTTGCTAGGCAAAATTTCATTTTTGGCCCTCTAAAGTGGCTGCATTTCAAAATTGGCCCTTTATTTTGGTACCTCGACAATATATGTCATTTATTGTGTCAACATCATCAATTTCAGTCATTATCACCGATTTTTTTATTATCGCCAAAAAAACATCAATTTATCACATGGCTTGGTCTTGCAAATTGTGGAGTCAGAATATGAAATTCTTAATTTTAAGTGTCACTCGACAAATGATATTTTTGGCTAAAATTAATTTTTTTTGTCAGATTAGACATAAATTGGTAATTTTTGACAAAAAAATTAACTTTCCGGTCAATTAAGACATAAATTGATAATTTCCGACGATAAATAAAAACTTCCGACAATAAAGACTGAAATTGATGATGATGACACAATAAAGGATGATTATTGTCGAGATACCACAATAAAGGGCCAATTTTGAAATGCAGTCACTTTAAAGGGTCAAAAATGAAATTTTGCCAAGTTTGCTAACACTTTTTAGTTCTTTTATTTGGTGTTGCTTTGAGGAGTGGTTGTGTCTCCTTTTATAGATGAAAGTAGAAGGGCCACTAAATGCAAGAGTTACAAGAAGGTGAAAGGCCAATCATCATGGCCTCCATAACCCACCTTCTTATAAGTTACAAATTTTAATCTACCTATTAAATTATCAACATTTAGTCCTTAATATGAAGAGTCCAAAAACTTAAACTTGATTGAGGTTAGTGGACCACTTAATAAATAAATAAAAACTAACATTCTCCCACTTGGTCCACTAAACCGAATAAGTTAAAAATAATTTTGACTCTATCGGGCTCTTCAAAGAAAAATTTGACACGTGATTACGATTTAAATAAAAACAAAGGTTGACAACTAAAATAGATAAATGGTATACTTTAACACTAGATATAGTCTAAGTCATTAATGTGAATCATAGCGTTCACATGACTTTGTTTATCATATTCCCTTCCATGTATTACATCACTAGCAACTTCTACTACTCTAATCCATAATTGCCCCTTTAACTTTGTCTTGTTAAGACAAATCCTGTTTTATCAAATCCAAACATAACATGTGTACACATAATTGGAAACAGGAAAACAAAAACAATAATTTAAGCAAATGACAATTTATTGTGTTAGCCGAATAGTTGATGATTAACAAACGAACTTTATAATATATTGGTGCTCGTGAGTTTTATGATTTGAACAGGTATTAAATTGTTAAAGATCAACTCATTTGCATTAGAGAAAGTCCAAACAATGAAAATTGAAAAAGTAGGCTCGTTATGATTGAAGATCAAGATCGAAGCCCCTAGCACCCTTGAAGGGCCCAATTTTCGATTCCAGAAAATTGTGGTCAACTTAGTAAGTAATTTCATTTGATTAAAAGAGCAAGAAAATTCTTAGCCCAAACTTTTTTTTAAAATATTTTGGCCCATACATTTCGGCCCTTTTCTAAAAGTCTTTTGAATTAAAGCTGCCTCTCTTCCTTTCTTCATTTGAGCCGTGAACATATTTTTAATTGACTAAGCCGATAATTGTTTTTTAATTAGGCCAAATAACTTCTGAAAATTTAAATTAGTTTTGGCTATTAAATTTGAATTCTCTTTCAACCCAACTTTTAAAGGAAAGATTTTCTCAAAATCATTTGACTTAGCTAGCAAGTAAATTTGTCTCTAATATTCTCTAGCTAAATCTTACCTTGTTCATTTGATCTTTTGAAAATATTCACCAAATCATTTTTATAGGAAAGATTTTGTCTTCATCCATTTACTAAACCATGTCTACATTCATTGAAGACTTTGTCACATGTTTAATCTTGCAAAATCATTTCAAAAGTGACAAAATATTTTTTCAATATCAAAACCTTTCCCAATTGAACCAACTCCACTACCCTATAAATAGGGAGTCCATTTCTCGGCCAGAACACACAAGCAACATTCTGAAAATTTACTATTGTTAAATCATTTCTCTAAAGCAAAAGTTTTTTAGTGCTCTTTAATCTTGCAAAAAATTATTTTTGTCAAAAACTTTCAAAAACCTTGTTTTCTTCTTGCTCTTTAAATCTCGAAAATACTCTAAGTGATAGAAGAAAAAGAAGAGTGTTTAATCTATTGCAAAATCAGCTCACTTCGGAGCATTAGTTTGTAATCAAATTTTCATAATTGTTTTTGAGCGAAAGTTGTATACTTGCAAGCTCGTTAGTGCGATAGGACTGAGTGTTCTAGCAAGCACGGTTTTGTGCGATAGGTAGTGACCTAGCAAGCACGTTGTTGGAGCGATAGGTTAGTCCTAGCAAGCTCGGATTAAATCGAGATAAAGTTGTAACTTGTAATCTCGTGTGGCGAAGGTTCGTCCTGCAAGCCACGTCTTTAGTGAATTTCCCAGGGGTGCTGGAAGAGTGGAAGTAGGCCATTTGGGCGCGAACCACTATAAATTGGTGACTGTGTTTATTTACCTTCTTGCTCTTAATTTCTGTCTTTTCAATTCACTTTTTACTGGAACATTGTTCTTAAGCTTCTGGAACATAAAATTGTTTTCACTGGAGCATACAACTGATTTCTTCTGGAACGAAACTGAACAAATAAACTTTAAAAAGTTTTTAAACCTAATTCACCCCCCCCCCCCTCCCCCCCTCTTAGGTAGATCTTGAGTATCATATTGATAACCACTTATTACAGTCATGGATTGCTTAAAAGACCCATACTAATAACATGTTATTTATAAGTCTTTATAGGCAATCATTTGGTCAATGGATCGGTGACCATATGAGTGGTACTTAAATTTTCAATTGACACTTGTTGTTTCAGGACTCTTTCTTTAACAACTAAGTAATTAAATAAAATCCATGTGCTTGGATCCAGTAGAGTACTTTCCATTCTTTGAAAAGAAAACTGTTGCGGTATTATCACAATATATCTTCAACGGCTTAGCAATTGATTCAACAATTCCGCAACCACAATGCATGACTCGAAGCCTCAAAACATGCAACAAACTCGGCTTCCATTGTGGAAGAATGCTTTACACTCTTCCAGGAGATTGCTCCACCAGCTAATAGAAATACAAAGCCCGAAGTAGACTTTTTACTATCCTGGCAGCCAGCAAAATCCGAGTCTGAATATCTAATAACCTCTAATTGATCTGATTTCCTATATGTGATAATATAATCATTCGTTCCTTGGAGATACCTCATAACCTTCTTTGCTGCTTGCCAAATGATCTATGCCTGGATTACTTTGATACCTACCAAGTACACCTACAACATAACTGATATTTGGTCTAGTACAAGTTTGTGCATACATCAAGCTTCCAACAGCTGATGCATATGGAATCAATTTCATTTTCTCCTTTTCCAAGTCATTCCGTGGACATTGTTTTTCACTTAACTTATCACCTTTCGTGATAGGCGCATCAATTGATGAACATAATTGCATATTGAATTTTCCAAAACTCGATTTATATATCCTTTTTGAGACAATCCCAGCAATCCTCGAGATCGATCCCTTAAGATCTCTATGCCAATAACATAATTTGCATCTCCCATATCAACCATCTTAAAGTTTGTGGAAAGATAAATCTTGGTTTCGTGCAATAAACAAGATCACTACTTGCTAACAAAATATCATCCACACACAAGACTAAAAATATAAACTTGCTCCCACCGACTTTTAGATAAATACATTGATCAACAATGTTTTCTCTTAATCCAAAGGAAGTTACGGTATCATTGAACTTTATATACCATTGTCTGGAAGCTCGTTTAAGCCAGTAAATAGATTTTTTTAATTTGCAAACCAAGTGTTCATTTCCTTGTTTTGCGAACCCTTTAGGTTGGTCCATATAGATATCTTCATCTAAATTTCTGTTTAGAAAAGCGGTTTTCACATCCATTTGATGTAACTCCAAATCATAATGAGCTACAAGGGTCATAATGATTCTAAGAGAGTCCTTTTTAGACACTGGAGAAAAGGTCTCTCTGTAATCAAGGCCTTCTTTCTGAGTGAAACATTTGGCCACTAGTCTGGCCTTAAATCTTTCGATATTGCCCTTAGCGTCGCGTTTGGTCTTAAAGACTCATTTACAACCGACTTTCTTACTATCATTAGGCAATTCGACAAGATCCCAGACATCATTGTGATCCATCGATTTCAACTCTTCATGCATGGCAACAATCCATTTATCAGAATCTTTACTATTCATGGCTTGTGAATATGAAACTGTATCATTTTGAATACCCATATCAAAATCAGATTCTTGTAGATATACCACATAGTCATCTGTTATGGCAGATCTTCTTTCCCTTTGAGATCTCCTCAAAGCTACCCGTTGTGGTGTATCTACATTAACATAGTCAATGGTGACATCTCCATGAAGCGGTGAATCAAAAAGTTGTTCATTTACCTCAACTTGTTGTACAAGTTGAGTAACAACATTATCTTGAGAGAGATAAGGTGGTATAATATCCACTCTAACGCTTCAATTTCAGCCTTTCTCGATTCACTGCTCCCACTAAATTCACCATTCTCCAAAAATTTAGCGTTACCAGTTTCAACGATTCTCGTACTATGGTTAGGACAGTAAAATTTGTACCATTTTGACTTTGATGGATATCCAATAAAATATCCAGATATTATTCGTGAGTCCAATTTCTTTTCATTTGGATTATAGATTCTAGCCTCCGCTGGACAACCCCAAACATGTAAATGTCCTAAACTGGGTTTCCTGTCAGTCCACAAGTCGTAGGGAGTTGTTGGAACCGCTTTACTGGGAACCTTAAGATATACATTGCGATCTTTAAGGCTTCACTCCACAATGAAATGGGTACAATTGAATAACTTAACATACTCCTAACCATATCCATAAGAGTACGATTACGCCGTTCAACAACCCCATTCTGTTGTGGCGTTCCAGGCATTACGTATTCATCACAAATACTCCGTTTTTCTAATAATCTTGCAAATGGGCCATGATGTTGTCCCGACTCATCATATCTACCGTAGTACTCCCCACCCCGATCTGATCTCACAATTTTAACTTTTCTACCTAATTGTCTTTCGACCTCCGTAATGAACACCTCAAGGACGTCAACGGCCTGAGACTTTTGATGAATTAGATAGATGTAACCATAACAAGACAGATCATCAATGAAGGTAATGAAATATCTTTCTCCACTAAAACATGGAATATGTAGTTTGCAGATATCTGTATGGATTAACTCAAAAAGTTCTTTACTTCTTGTGGCAACCTTTTGCTTGTGTTTGGTTTGCTTGCCCTTAATGCAATTCACACAAATTTGAAAATCAGTAAAGTCTAGATTTTTCAAGACTCCAAACTTTACTAACTTTTCTAATCATTCCTTGGAGATATGCCCCAAACGTCTATGCCACAACATTGAAGAATTTTCATTAGTTAGACTACGTTTTAAGCCAATTTCTGATTGTGAAGTTAATAACGATTGTGCAAACTCATAATTTAAAGATATTTTATATAAACCATCACATAAAACACCAAAACCAACAATAACTTTATTGATCAAAATACTGAGTTTTTGACAATCGAAAACAACGGAATAACCCCAAACATCTAACTTAGACAGGGAAACTAAATTTCTAGAAATCGAAGGTACATAAAAAGTGTTTTGAGATCCAGTTGGTGACCCGTCTCTAAGATGAGGCGATATGTGCCTACTAGTTCCACATTTGATTTGTGACGGTTCCCCATATACAAAATCTTTTCACTTTCCTCCGGCTTCCGGATTGTAAGGAATTCCTGCAAAGAATTTGTGAGATGAGTCGTTGCTCTAGAATCAATCCACCAAGTATTAGAAGGAACTTCAACAAGATTTGATTCATAACATACAAAAGAAAGATTAGTACCTTTCTTTGCGAACCAGGCCTTGCGTTTTTCACGGTCCTTCTTCAGATGTCCCTTTCTGCCACAAAAGTAGCATTTGACAACCTTTGCATGACCCTGGCTACTTTCCCCAGGCTCATTTTCTTTCTTTGGTGTGTTTATGTTACCATTCTTCACATTATTTCCTTTATTCTTCTTTCCTTCATGAGTTACAGCTAGTGCAAGATGGCGTCCTTCCTGTCTCAATCTTGTTTCCTCTTGAGCGCACATACTACTCAACTCATTCATATTCCACTTTTCTTTTTCGGTATTATAGTGGATTTTGAATGGGCCAAACTTAGGAGGAAGTGTGTTGAGTATGAACTGCACGAGGAATGGCTCCTCTACTTTCATGCCAAGAGTTCCAAGCTTAGCAGCCTTATCATCCATATTCATGCTGTGTTCCTGAATTCCTGTTTCACCATCATATTTCATGGTGGTTAATTCAGCCATGAGTGTTCCTGCTAGCGACTTATCCACTGATTTGAAACGGTCTTTTATAGCCATTAACAGGTCCTTGGCATTGTCAGCCTCGGGAAGTGAAGTTGTAATGTTATTTGCTACGGTCATGCGAATAAACATTAGACTAAGCCTGTTAGACCTATTACAGGCTTCATCCACGCTAACCTCAGCCGTTTCCTCTAGCTTATCGGTAACCAATGATAGGTCTAGATCCATCACACCTAAGGTGAATTGGATTTGTTCATACCATTCAGAGAAATTTGATCCATTAAGAGTTGCAATACCAGAAGCATGCGAGTGCAATAAAGTAGGAGCAATAGTTAAAATAAGATGCAACAAATATAATAAGATAATGTATTAAACTAATGCTTATATTGAGGTTTAAAGTCAATTAAGATAAACTGATTGATATCACTACAATTTCTCCTTTGGGCGAAACGTAGTACATCTATTGTTCACTCTTTATAGGTGCAAATCACTTAATATAACACCTAAGTAGGTCTAATATAATTTTATCTCACTTATGCAATTAGTCATGTTACCTTTGGGAATATAATCCTAATTGCTAAATGAATATAAATTATATTACCCTTCCCAGTCTATAATTAATTAAAAGTGACTCTCCCTTGGGTGAGTCTCAATCTCTTAACTATGACTGCAATCAAGAATATTATTGTCCTTTATATCACTAAATGATCAAACTTTTATGTAGTCTTTATGTTCATAAAATTTCACTAACCAATGTCACTTTGGCAACTACAAGATTACCTATCTTTTACAAACAAATTAATGACTAATCAATAATGGTCTCTATTATTTTACTATGACAGTAACTTTAATATACACAAATAAATTATACATGAAATTTTATACACAATCTGAAATTATAAAATGGTGTAAAACATTTTATCACATATTTTGACATTGATTATATGTTTAAACATAATTTTTCATTATCAAATCAAGTAATTTGTACATACCAAGAAATATCATAAGGGTATCCATTATACTGTAAGTAGTATCACTAAAATTAGAACTCATCATTTTTATCATGTGATACAACAAAAGTAAACATAATAGTCATATCAAATAAAAGCTTACGGTACGGACCATATTTGCAATAATCTTCAAAATTGAAGCAATCACGATCAATATTTTATTAGCTTTTAGGCAGAAGGTTTATGTTATTAAAGAATCCATAGTAACAATTTCACTTGTCAAACATGCGGATATATCCAACAACTTTAATAACAACCTTTTAGATTCTTTTTTATATTTATATGAAATTAAACATCATGGCATAATCAATTAAGAAATTTTGCATCTGCCTTAGTGGGTGAAAATGAAAAATTGATCCGTTACATCAAAGATTAATTTTGCTTTCCTTGTAGTCATATCATGAATCAGTAAAAGCTATCACTTTGCTAGATTAATTCATTCAATATATAGAATACTAATCTGCTTAATGATTTTTTTAAAATGATCAGAGAATCAAAATATGAATAACATCAAGGCAAAGGTATCGTATGGCTCTAATACCAATTGAAATACTTTTATTAAACTTTATGCGAAAAACAATATGCTTATCAATTTAACGCATATTATAAACATATCATAAATATTATTAGGATAAGAGATTTATCAGTATACTGTTCTCCATGGAGTCTTCAAGATATGACGTAGCTTCAAATTAAAGTAACCCTTCAACTAAACTTGATATCTCCTCACTTGTATAACCTTTATAGTGAACTCACCTTCTCCTCTCTAATTTCTATCCCAATGACACAATCTTAGAACACTTTTAGATGATGGAAGTTTGCTAACACTTTTTAGTTCTTTTATTTGGTGTTGCTTTGAGGAGTGGTTGTGTCTCTTTTTATAGATGAGAGTAGAGGGCCACTAAATGCAAGAGTTACAAGAAGGTGAAAGGCCAACCATCAGCCTCCATAACACACCTTCTTATAAGTTACAAACTTTAATCTACCTATTAAATTATCAGCCTTTAGTCCTTAATATGAAGAGTCCAAAAACTTAAACTTGATTGAGGTTAGTGGACCACTTAATAAATAAATAAAAACTAACATTTATTTGGGGAAGAAGAAGAAGGCTGGGTAACAATTTAATTAAGCAATGTTTGGTGAATTTTATAGGAAAAGTTAGGATTTTGAATTTTGGTATTTTTTTAATGAAAAAGGCACCGAATAGTCAAAATTCCCAATTTTTATGTCACATGGCCGGTACATGAAGAAATTTCAGTATAAAATATGAAATATATATTTTTGAAAATCTTGATACCAAATTTATTTTTTGAACTAAATTTTGGTATCAAAGCTACCTTAACCATCATATGGTTTTTGGAGTCACTGTCGCCCTAATCCCTGAAGATACTTCTCTTTCGTATGAAAATAGGTTTGAATATGGACAACTTGAGTGGAAGCAACCAAAATTTATTTACACATCAAGAAGATATTCGATCAACGTAACTCGTGTTTCTAGAGAAGAAAATTAGGGGGTTAATTTAGATAGCTTAAACTGATTTTAATTTTGTAATTAAGCTTGAATATATCGAGTGAGTTGACAAGAATTATAAAGAACTTCTTTGTTACCGTGATCATTATTAGTAAAATTATTTTTCTCAAACAAAGAAAAAAAAGAATAAATTCCATTAAAGAATATTTGTAATATATCTTAAAAATTTCTTAAATTAATTAGTACTATTAGATTCTCTTATCAATAGTATCAATTATATACCCAATTGAGTAATATCAACTAGTAACTAAGGGTGGGTTGAATTCGGGTTAGGACATGGTTGGAATCAAGTTGTGCTTGAGGAAGAATATAAATATGTCGTTGAAGGAATTTGTGCCCCACATTCTAAAAAGGGTAACCCAAGACCTATTTTGGATGATGTCAAACGTCTTGTCTCCGATTTTACCTTATTTAGTTACTCTCATGTGTTTAGAGATAGCAACTCGGTAGCAAATGCTTTAACTAAATAAGCTCTTAGTTTAGACTTGTCTTTATTGGTGCTTTCGGCATTTAAAGATTTTGTACTTGATGATATTGATCATGAATGACAAATCACTATCCGTTTTGGGTTTCCTCAGAAAAAAATAAATAAATAAATAAATAAATAAATTAAGGGTGGTATTGGGTTCAGAAAATCCAAACTCGTCTCGTACCGTCCCATTTTTTCAAACATCCGAATATGACGAGTATTTCAAGTTTAGAAACCCGAATATGAAATTCTCGTATATATTTTATTATATAAATATGTGACGGGTTTAGGATTGAATTGTCCAGTCTAAATATCCGAATTCGCCTAGTCCAAGAATGTTGGGTTACTCATCTCCTAGCCCATAATCAATTTAAATAAAATTAGCCCTATAAGGTATAACTAACTTATACAGTATATACATTACTTATTAATATTTGTCAAAAATTAATAATCAATTTGGTTAAATGCTTAATTACTATCATCAAATAAATAAATAAATTTAATGATTTAGTCCATTTTGTTGATTCATGATTTGGTCCATTTAGAACCTCATGACATAAAAATATAATGTCCCGATTTTGTTCTCAGTATCTTTTGGTGCAAATTTTTTTCTTTTAAAAAAAACGAATGTCGTAATCTCATACCGTCCCATTAATTCGCTCGTGGATACCCAAAATATTACGAGACAGGTTTGAATATGAAAGTTATTCACTATTATGTTGCTATGTAGGCTGTTACTAAAATTTACATATTACCAAAATATTAATTCAAAAATAAGTGGATTAATTACTTAACTAATAAACAGAATTTGCTTTGACTTTTGACTGACCGCAGTTATGTGGATTCTTATCCAATGAATGAGAGAGGAATCAAAAATCACACTGATAGACCCCACTTCCGCCCGATGCGGTTGGATGGGGCCCCCACGAAAAGTTGTACATTATCAATTATGAGTTGTACGTCGACTGGGGAGAAGCGAAGATTTAGCATCTGTCTTCTGTCTTCTGCCTTCTGTAATTGCTCTGCTGGAAAACCTGAAGAAATATTAGGTGAAATATACGAATTTTATTATTCGATGCATGTGCCGATTTTTCTAATTGCATGCTTGTTTTTGTTATATTCTACTATGTTTCGTGCCCTAGTACTATAATTAATCGAATTTTATGGATTTATTTCGGGTGATTATAGCTCAATTATTGCGATTTTGTTTAAAACTTCAAGGTTTAAGTTTAATGACCTTTTTTTGTGATATGTAGATGTCGTTAGTGTGTGTAAAGTATTTTTTTTGGTTTTTGAAATAATGTTACAAACCTTTGATTGTACAAACTCTGTTTTTTATCTATATTTGAGGGAAAGAATTGTAACAAGAGCATATAATTTAAAGGAATTCTGTCTTTCATTTTTTTTGTCTATTAGAATTGATAAATGATAAGGTGATGCAAGTTTATGTGGGTGAAAATAGAGGTTAAAAACCAAATATAACAAGCATAATTTTTAGAGAAATAGGGCTTTGAAGAATGTTTAGATTGGATTATAATGGTAAAATGTGTGAATTGTGCCGAATTTACTTAAACTTAGGGGTTCTTCGTAAAGTGCACGAACTAGCAGGTTTGATGAATTACAAACAAGGTGAGAGAGAAAGTGAGGAATTTCGAAGAAGTGGATGCTCAAATAGAAGTTGAGCATGCATTTCTTCTCGTACGAAACAAAGAGTCTTAGTTCTTTTTTTAAGAGGTCAATGTGTTTTCCGTTGTCTATTCTGTTCATGCATATAGCCGAGCTTTCTGTTAACTTCTGTACTTGCCCCAGCTGGTCAATTTATTATATTTTATTTTATATCTGTCTTGGTTTGTGATTCACTAGTTACCTATCTCGTATTAATGAGCATTTATTCGACGCGGTATAGATTGCATATTGAATTGACAAGAAAGCTGGAGTTAATGTATTCTGAGGTTCATTATTGCGACATGATTTATTGACCAGCTCGATTATATTTAATTTATAGGTAGGGAACTTACATAATGTCTAATGGAGGAGTTAGAAAAGTCTCGCTACAAGATATACAGCTGGTAAGTTTTCTTGCCTAATTTGTATAGTTTATTTTTATTTGTCGTTTTGTGCTATATTGTAGTAGTAAATGTGCTCCTTTATTTTGGATGACATTGATCATATATATGTTCGACAAATTTTGTTGATTATTAAGTTGCATATAAACACGTGTTTGAAAGATGAAAATAGAATCCTGTATCGATGGGACATTTCGAGATCCTTTCTGTGAAGGGTTTGGGTACTTCTGGATATTGAAGTTTTCTAAGACTATCAATATTTATATGGTGAAACTTTTTATGGGAAAATTACACAGTATCACTTCGAACAATTCTGAAAAGGAAGCATGTCATAATAACAAAACCACTTGGCCGCAAAAGTTCCTCTTTACAAGTTAATGATAAAAAAAAGGTTCTACGAGATGAATGCATGAATGATAACAAATAATGAAATATCTGAGATAAGGATGGTTTCTTTCTAGTTAGATTGATCTTATTATTTTGAGCGTCACAAATTGGGGTCAAAGTGTTGATAGCTGTAGCCTCATTAATTGCATTTTTTTTGGCAAACCTTTTCTGGCATAGCAAGAACAGTGAGCTACTAAGAAGAGAAGCATCCACTAATGTTTCTAACCTTGTATTTTTCCATGGTATCAGGTTCAAAATCTTATAGAAAGGTGTCTTCAGCTTTACATGAGCCAGAGCGAAGTTGTCAGTACCCTGTTAAACCATGCAAAAATTGAGCCTGGTTTCACTGAACTCGGTAATTTCAAATTATTTGGCTAATTTTGTTATCTTCTTCTGTCTATGTACTTTTTAGGGAATGGTGTTCACTGTAATGCATCATTGCATATTATCATTAACATGCAGCGTTTTTCATCAGATTACGTATGCACTTATCCCGACCTAGTTATCAATAGCGAGGATTCTGTGATCCAATCACTAACAAAATTCGTTACTGTGCCTTTCACTTTCAAATCTATCTACTTGACATAATTTATAGATCTTAACATTTTATAAGGCAAATATTGATTCCAATGATGAGAATGAACTTTATGCCTATATGCACCAATATATGGTATATCCAGTTGTTGTGGTCTGCATATTGTATACTCATTCTCTTTCTTCTTTTTTTTTTGTACGCATGGGCATCCATTCATAAGGATTCATGGATTTTCTTCATACTCTATGTCTTATATATATATTTAGTATTAGCGATGTAAACAATATATTTATGAATGGTAAATAACATTTTTAAAGTAAGTAATTTTATGACTCAATTAAAAATATTGACGTAGTTTTCCAAAATAAATTGTAAGAAAAATCCTCATTCGAATTCTGTTTTGTGCCTTCACATTCTAGGTA
Organism: Penstemon davidsonii; assembly: GCA_034814905.1. Taxonomy (NCBI): domain Eukaryota; kingdom Viridiplantae; phylum Streptophyta; class Magnoliopsida; order Lamiales; family Plantaginaceae; genus Penstemon; species Penstemon davidsonii. The sequence continues at coordinate 27,249,884 of JAYDYQ010002533.1, read as the reverse complement.
TGTTAATTAATATACGTAATTTATTGGCTATTGCTTTAATTTCAAAATATAAGCATGTCTTCTTTAGTTTATTGCCATCAGTTTATAGTATATTAAATTTTGTTGTGCTTCAACTAATTTCTACAAGGAAACACACTTCTCGAATTGAGTTATCATATCATTGTTTATAAATTAATAAGAAAAGGATGGTTGTTCTTGCGAACAGTTTGATTCTAACATTGAGCAGAGTATTATTGATAAATTTGATATCGATGTTATTGAGCAGAGTATTATTGATAAATACTCCTGTGTATTTCTATAATTTTTTTGGTAAATTTCTTTTGCATTTTCAGTTCGATATATTTATTTTAAGTACTTAATTTTTGTGAATTTGTGCAAATAAAATAATTTGGATTTCATTTTAAAATAATTCAATAGTGAAGTTTGACGCCGTCGACACGTCAATCCTGGGTCCGCCCCTGTCTGTACGCCCTTCTATTCCTTCAAGTAGTCAGGAAGTCTTAATTTTCTCCAAGCTCTTGCCATGCGTCACATTTTATCCTGACCTGCTGTTAGCAATAAATTTCTTGGTTCTTCATCCAGAATGTAATATATGAGCTAAATTTGGGGCTTTGATTAGTAATAATGGGGATCTTTTAACTTGAGTCTCCTCATTAATACAACACGGGCAAGCTTTCATTGAATTAGGTCCCTTTTTTAAGTCAACTTTTCTGCAGTAGTTGGAAAAAAATATAGCAGTATATCGTACTAATGAGATTAGAGTATTCAGTCTCATTTCCTTATCCTGTCTTCAATAGTTGCTGTTATGTGTTGAAACTTTTTAAAATAACATATGGGGCCACCTTCCATTTCCAGTGTGGAAAAAACTTGAAGCAGAAAATCAGGAATTTTTTAGAGCCTATCATCTAAGGCTGAAAGTGAAAGACCACATATGGCGATTCAATCAGTTGCTTGAGAAACAGGCTAAGCTAATGCAGCAAGTAGGTCATGTCGGAGTTTCTTCTGTTCCTCTGTCTAATGGTTCCCAGATTCATTCAAGTAAGTTTGCTTTATAATGACTCAGATAACTGTTGCTATAGATATTTTAATAATGTATATCTATACTTCTACATTGTGTTGGCCTTTTTGAATGAACCACTTATTGGCACAAAATATACTTATGAATGTATGGGTTATTCGTATCCTTGGATTTTGAGTTAATCATCCATACCTTGGATAAATTATTAATGAGTTTGAATTGTTTTCTGTACTTCCATTTCAAATAGGTTGTGTAGTTGTAGTCGTGGTTCTTTTGTTTATGTTCTGATTGGTTCTTGGCTGAAAGGGAAAGTAAAGAAGCTAGAGAGCAGGCTAATAATCTCTTTTATACACATGAAACCAATAATGGAAGGAAGAATGTGATGCAGAGATAATGTTCCATAAATTTCATCCATATTCCATAATATCTATTTTCTTTTCCATTAACAATCATCAAATGCTTCATTATAGTACTGTAGTTTCCTTTCTTATTTTTGTTTGTGGTTTACACTTTCTCTAGGACACGTAGACGACGCAGAAATAACAGTAAATGAAGGCATCGCCACCACATCATAATTATATATCATTGGTAGAATACAATATTCATCAAGTAGTTTATAAATCAAGGACGAACACTACACAAAATCTGGAATCATATGATTACATGCCCCTTCAATATTTATGCTTTACTTATACCTTCCTACAAAGTTACTCATGCGGGAATATTTTTTCTCACATCACATGTCCTTGATTAAATGCTTTACAAGTTTACAACATTGCACAAGCTAGCAAATGTGGTTCATCCATTGAACATCCGAATGTATGAGTTTATGTATAATTATGAATAATAGTGAAATGTCTCGTATAGTACTTTTACAATTTTTAAATCTTATCAGCAACCATTTTGTAGCTAGTTATTGAAACGTACATTTTATTTTTACATTTTCGCAGTGCACGACAACTCAGCTTACCAGGCTCCATACTGTCCCGCTGAGAACATGCACCCAGCTAATACTAATGTTTACACAAATGGTGTATCCTCCCGCATGCAAGTTGCGGTCAATATGGAGGATCATGCTGGAAGGATTCCTTTGCCAGAAAACCTACCATTGGCTCAGAGCTCTAATGCAGGAATGATGCAAGGAATGAACGAGGGAATAATTAAATCAGGAGGTGCTTATCCGGGTGATTCTCTGTTTACATTTGGTGCTGATAACAGCCTTCTAGAACCTCGTAATACTCCTTATAATGATGGTAACCCCAGTTTGCAAATGTTCAATGAGAATATGCTGGAACCGGAGATGAATTCATTTGGAATTTTGGGACAGTTACCTCAAAACTTGAGTTTTTCAGACCTCGCAGCTGATTATTCTAATAGTAATGGTTGGCCCTCTCTCTCTCTCTCTCTGTACACCACACACACACACACACACACACGCACGCACGGGACAGACAATATCTTTCAACCTATGAGTACAGAGAAGCTCATTGTACATGTTATGACTTGTATTCTCTAAATATGTTCAGATATATTAGGAAGCTATTCAAGATCTCCATTCATGGGAACAGGTGCAAACTTTTTGGACCCTCAAATCAGGGGAGAACAGCAAGGTAAGGTTTTTGACATTTGACATTGTTGTCTCTAATGGAAAGAAGGTAACATTACTAATATTTATGTTTCACTTATAAGCAGATATTAGAAGAATGAACCCTCAGAGAGGTTGACTTGTGAAGATTTAAGCAGTGATTGGATGATAGACAGGTGGTGTTCTTTTAACTGATTTTAGCAGTATGTTACCATATATATAATTCTTTTTTATGATGAACACATCTAATTTTCTTATCTTCTTGTGAATTATGTTTTGCAGGGCCAATTTCTTGTGGAAAAGAGATTTTTGTATTTAGGTTCTTAGAATAAGAGGGAAGCTTTATGGTTTCGACTGATCGTCGGTATAGTGATTTCTCAGGCAATAATTTTATCATGATTAATGGCAAACCTAGTTTGTGGGATTAAGTTAAAAGACGTACAAGCCATTGGGCTACTTTTTGTTTTCTTAGATTGGTCTGGAGTTTTTAAATAATTTTTTGGAATAATACACACACATTGACAAGCAATGTCTCAATGTGATAAAAGGGGTCGAAAAATTCTATTGTCTTCTTCTTCAAAACACTAAAAAAAAACACAAAACATTACAGCATCAAGCATTACAGAAGAGTGAAATACCAAGATACCTCATATGTTCTATCTTCTTGGCAAAAATAAAAGTGTTATTTTAATTAGCATGCGTATTTAACTGTATTCTTCATGATTTGCAAGGGTAAGGGTGTAGTAATTATACTCGACCCGTTACTTTTATGGCCAATTACAGTAGATAAACAAAGGATTATGGCCAATTATTCAGTGAACAATGATATTATTATTATATTTTCTAATGAAAACTTGGTATTATTATCATTTTTTCAAGTTAACACGTACCAGAACTTTTTTTTTTTGCAGTTTACTCCATTACAAACTTTGTCGTCTAAATTTTTTATAGATTAGGATTTATATCCAAACATTTGACTTAAGAATTTCATATATTTTCATTTATTGAAGAAAGTGAATACCTTTATATACTTTCTTAGAAAATTCTAGGAAAATAAGACCAATTCTTACAAATATAGGAGATTATGCTAATTAATTACAGCCAAATCCCTAAAGTTTGGTCAAACTATCAAGATTTTCTTAAAGGTTTGGAAAATTACAGAATACCCCTTGAGAGTAATGAACATTCTTTTTTAGTTTGATAGTGAACGTTTTAAAATCATAGCGTAGTAATATCTAACCTTAGAGGTGCTTATTAATTAGTAAAGACTTTTTGTAAGTGCTAAAATTATATCAAAAGAATGTTATAACAAAGTAGAGGGCTTAAATAATTTTTAGATAGTTTATTGCAGGTTTCCATAAAGATAAAAGAAGTATGTTGTTTGATATTGACTTGATAGAATGTTTATTTAAACTCATCCCAATCTTTAGCATTTTCCATTTGACAACCCTCTAAATTTAAATCATCAACACTAAACATAAACATGTGCTCCAAATAATAGAATCCTAGATTTAGTAGATGTACTCGAAACTTAGGCCTATTAATGGGTTGGACTCGGATCAGATCAGGGTCGACCCGAGTCCAAATTTAAAATTCAAAAATTGAATTTAGATGCGCTCTGAATTAAATTATATTTTGAAAAACACATTTTGAATATGAGTCCGGTAAATATCCGAGATCCAATTAAAAAATTTGAATTCGTAAACATCTTCAAAAAATTAGTACTAATTCTTCACATCTTTCTCCCTTACAAATTCCAACCTCTTGATTATTAACTTATTGATATACTCCCTCCGTTTTATATTATTTGTCGTTTTGACAAAAATTTCTTCTTTCATATTATTTATCGTTTTAATATAATTGCAAAATTAATTCATTTTTTCCAGATTTACCCTCTCATTTTAATTGTTTTAGCTCCTCATTAAGAGGAGAGAAAAACAATGATTACTACTCAGTGGGGATATTTTAAAAATTTTATCTTTAAATGATGATTATTTAATAGATTTTTAGTCCGTGTGTCACTACTCAAAATAACAACTAATATGGAACGGATAGAGCAATAACAATAATTGTTTTCACCGGAAAATATTGCCGGAAACAGGAGAATAACTATGATGGTCGAATTCTTAAAGATAAAAGTAGGAGACAATGACACTTCAATGCGGAAGAGCTGTCGATTAATAAGATAAGAGAGAGAATAAATGGAAAGAAAAAAAAAAGGTAAAACAGTACAGAAAAATGGAGAGAAAGATGTGGACGAGGCCTTAGTCAAGTGGTTAAGGATGAGGCTCCATGACTAGGAGGTCATGGGTTCAACTCCCACGAATGTGTATATTTTCTTTAGTTTCATACTAGCATTTCTCTAGTTTAATACTGATAATTAGTTTACTTTGGTATTATTGTAATAGTTTCGATTCGATATAATGTTTGACGTAACAATGTATTCACCACCTCAATAAAAAAAAAATGAAGAGAAAGATGGGGCGGTGTTAGTGAAAACAGGTAAGGTTTCATTTTCATTCAATTTTTGGGAAACTGTATTAAATCATTACAACAGTCATTGTTTGTATTATAAATTTATTAAATCGCTATTTAAGTACAAAAATAAATAAACTACAAAGACTAAAGTATTAAACTAGAGAATATTTATATTGGGAGTCGAACCTAAGGTCTCTTGCCCTATTAGTCTTGCAACCTCAGTTTCTTACCACTACACTACGGTTTTATAGACAATTTTTTAAATATGTTAAAAGAGTTGGACTTGTGAAGTTATTAAAAATTGTTTTGTAATATGAAAATTCCCAAATATTAAGAGTTGCATATGTAGTCAATCACGCTACAGTGGGTCAAACCAACTTCTTTTAACATCTAATCCATTACTTTTATCTTATAATGTACTTCGTATTACTTTATGTAGTTAAAATAATTTAAAAAAATACATTATGTAGTTGAAAGTTAAAGTTTTAATTGAGAACAAATTTTCTTTTAACTTTTTTATATATTTCAAGTACAAAATTTATAATTAAATATTATTATGTATATATACATATAAATTAATCGAATCTGGATTTTTAACGGATTGAATTAGGTTGAATCGATATTCGATCTATTTATTTAGAATTACTAATCTTCCTAATCGAATCAAATCCATCGAATTCTTAATCGAATAAATATCCTAATAAAATCGGATCGAATTCAAACAGGATCCGAATTAAAATAAAAACGTCTCATTGACAGCCCTACCCAAACTAAGGAAAAAAAACAATAATAGTCCTTTAACTTTGACAGGGATGCGGGAATCTTGTAGTTTTGACAAGCAAATTATACCATATATGTTTTAAGTTGCTGCAATTATAGTCCTCTTACCCGCAATTTTAGTCATAAATTCGGAATTAAAATTAGTATTCATAAATTTTCACATAAACAAACAAATTGAGCACTATAACATTTTTTTCCCTAATAAATAGAAGGTTAGTAGGTAGGAAATACCACTGCATGGCTGCTACAGGGACAAAAACACCCAATTCATTTGCTTTCGTATCAATTTAAAGACATTAATTTTAATTCCGATGATTTAAGACTAAAATTGTGAATAAGAGGGCTAAAATTGCAACAACTTTAAACATAGAGGGTGTGAATTGTTTGCCAGAACTACAGTGGTATTTGCAAAAAATTAAAATAAGTATTTTTCAGCTATTAGGACAAAATAAGCACTTAAGTAGTGTTTGCATACATAAATTATACTTCTACTTCTCTTAAAAAAAGTCTAAGAGTACAAATTACATTGAAGTTGGTAATGAGGTGCGTTTAGCTTGACATTTTTAACCAAATGGAAGGAAAAAGTGGATTTTGTATTCTTTTGCAAACACAAAAATGTGATTTTGTTGGGCTTCTTCACATAATTTACAAACACCACTTACTTTTATTTCTCTACAACTTTTAGCTTTTTTTTAGATTCTAATATTTGAGCACAATCATAATTTTTTGCAAACACCACTTACATATGTCCCATTTTCAAGTCTGTGCAAAAGTTAAAGAAAAAAAATTATTTTTTTTCCCCCAACTAATATGTTGTATTTTTCTATCAATTAATCAAATTCGGAGAACTTTCCTAGATTCTCGTGAATCCATGAATCAGACCAATCATATTAATTGATAGAAAAATAACATTTTAATACTATATTAACTACCCACAGAGATAATATATGCCATTGGTCTGAATGCTAAAAACACATAACTCCCATAATTATACAAGGCAATAAAATGTTTTATCATAACAAAATTAGCAAGCAAACAATATCCATACTAAATTACTGAAGACATTAAAAGGAAGACTTAAGTCATGTATGAAATAATCTATGCAGGCCCAGTTCTGAGGGCATGATCTAAATCAGCAATTAAATCATCGACATCCTCGATTCCGACAGAGATTCGGACAAGATCCTCCGTTAAACCTCTAGCCTCGCGTACAGCAGCAGGTATGCTTGCATGAGACATGAAGCAAGGCAAGCTTATGAGGGACTTCACACTTCCTGCCATATCATAATCACGCATAAATCATGAGTTAAACCTATAAACTATATACATACATTACAAATATAAAATGACTGGAAACGAGAAATTACCAAAACTGACGGTTATGCTGAAGTACTTAGTAGTCTCGACTACATGCTTAGAAAGGGCTAGCGAACCGGTTAAGAAACTAAGCACAGAACCTGCACCCTTCGCCTGCAAGAAGAGACAAATCATACAAATTCAAACACGCACATAATACTTATATATGTTGTTTTGTGCAAGATACTTGATTAATTGAAATCCCATGTATAATTTTGAGCTAAATGCAAAAATTATCCCATGTGGCTTTGTTTAATTGGCAAAAAACCCCTATGTTCCTTTTCTATTAGCAAAAAACCCCTTATGTTCCTTTTCTATTAGCAAAAAGCTCCATTTGAAATTCCTTCATCAATCATAGGGGGATTATTGTCAAATTTTAAATAGGGGTGTTTTAGCATCTTTTGGTGTGGGTATAATTGTCATTTTAGCTTGAGAGGGGTTTTTTTGCTAATAAAAATGAGCATGGGAGTTGGCCAGGAAAATAACACAGGGTTTTTTTTGCTAATTAAGCCACAGCATAAGGGGGTATTTTTGCATTTCACTCTGTATAATTTTGTACCTGAGAGTAGTGAAGAGACCGTCCTGGATGATCAGGGAGACCAGCATAATTCACCTTTTTCACCCGCGGATGAGAGGACAGAAATTCGGCAATTTTTTGTGCATTCTCCTGATAATTATCAAAATTAAACGGAATTAAAAAAGAATAATTGCCCATTTAATCTTATAAAGAATCGGAGGCGAGAATAATGGAGAATTAATACTACAAGTGAAAAGATGAAGCAATACTTGTTGCTTCTCAACACGTAAGGCCATAGTTTTGATGCCTCTTAAACAAAGCCAACAGTCAAATGGAGCTAGCCCTGACCCCTCTGCATTCTGTAGGAAATACAGTTCTTTCGCTAAACTGGTCACAAAATAAAAAGAGAATGATAAATATTGATACATTTATTTTTAGTGAAATATTTTATAATAAAAAGTAAGTTATAGATCAAACCTTTCTCCTTTAATTGAAAGCACACCAGCCATGAGATCACTCTGACCAGATATGAATTTAGTAGCTGAAGTCATCACAATGTCTGAAAATTGATTGACAAATTAAGGTTGGTGGAATATCGTAAATAATCCTACTTACCAAAAGTGATTAATGAAGAAAGATCTATTACCAGCTCCGAGCTCCAAGGGTCGACACAATACAGGAGACATAATGCTGTTATCCACCAATACAAGAGCCCCATGTGCATGAGCTATCTCAGCTATTTTCTAAATGAACATGTTGATATAAGATTATGAAGTAAAATCTCCAATATTTTCACACTCTGTATATATATAAATATCATATACACATATTATACATATAAATATTTTCAACCGCTAGGCCAAACTCTCTCCAAAATAAGTTCACAAAAAAAAAAAGACATACACGAATGTCAGAAATTTGTTGGCGTGGATTTGTTGGACTCTCCAACCACACAAGCTTTGTCCAGGGTGAAATGGCAGATGCAACCTCTTCCAAATTTGCTGTATCCACTCGCCTGTATAATTTTAAGTATTCTAAAGGTTTGTTTTTCTAATGGTGCAATTAAATGAAATTACTTTAAAGAAAAAGTAATACTAACTTAACCACAACTCCTGATCTAGGAACTACACTCGACAACAAACGATCTGAACCACCATACATGTCATCGCCAGCAACAATCTCTTGGCCTGTCATGTGAAAAAGCGAAAAAATAAACATTTTAATTCCAAAAAAAAAAAAAAAAGGTAAAAAAAAGAGGCATAGCTAGTTTAAAACATGTCAATCCAAATTTTCAGCAAAGAGGAAAAAGTGAAGCACCAGTTCCAACAAGATGAGTAACAGCTGACAAAGCAGCCATTCCACTAGTGAAGCAAAGTGCTCGATCGGCTTTATCAAGCTTTGCAATGAGTCTAAATTACCAACAAAAAAAAGAATTAGTTAAATAGACGAAAAGAAGTCCACAACAATCACACACACTCGAAAAACAACAAGAATTAAGCATGGTTAGAAAAGTATAGACCTTTCCAAGGCATCCCGAGTGGGATTTCCACTTCTTGTATAATCATAAGGCCCATACTCTACTGCTGAAGGCTGTGGAACAACTAAATTTGGTTATAAAGAAAATACCATAATTTCAAAAGCTCACATTATTGTTATGGTATTGAAAATTTACCTGCTTGAAAGTTGCTGTTTGATAGAGAGGCGTACTCATGGCACCATAAGGATCAAAGTCATTGGAAAAATTCATCAAAATCGTTGAAAAACTTTGCTCCCTCTGGTCATTGATCTCTGTTGTCTCTGTTTCTGCAATGAATAAATAAATCATTTATAAGCCAAATTGAACTCATAATACTTAGATATATTCATACAATAATTCAAATAATATAGTTGTGAAATACTAAAAAGATTTAAAATAAAATTACCACTGGAACATTCGGTGGCAATTCCATCAACCAAAGCTGAAGTGCTGACATCCATCTCTTTGTCTCTCAAGCAATTTAATTCAAAGTTTTGACCACTCACACAGAAATTCCCCTTTTTGGGCACTATTGATTTGCATCCATAGTTGAAGGAGCAATTCGCAATTACAAAATCCTAAATAAAGAGAAATATAGTTTGCATAAGTTTTAGATTGAAAACCTAGATGATCTGATTTAGAGCAAACTTGTGAATATCACTGCCATTCATCCTAATCCATTTCATTCTCTTTTCATTTCAAAATAACCGGTTAACCATCAAATTTCAAATAATTGCATGTATAGTCCGTTGAGTTCTACAATAATATTTTGAGTGTAAAAAACCAAAAACTCAGAATTTCGCAGAAAATTTGTTAAATGAAGTTCATATAAGTATTTCGATACTTCCCTCAAATTCAAAAAAAAAAAAAAACCCTAGTATTGGCAGAACGAATAAATAAATAAAAGCCCTTATTTTACAAAAACGATAAACACCGCAAATGAACACGGAAATAGAAAGACGATAAACAAGGATTGAATAATTGGAAAAACAAAAACTTACATTTTGGTGAGATGGATTTGTGGCGAAAGAGGTGAAGAGTGATTTGAGAGACAAAGAAGAGGACGCCATTGTTAAGTTTCAGTGGAGGGAGGGGCTAACCAGAAAATAAGTTTGTGACTATTATTTATAATTATAAGAAATTCTAATTATAGTAATAAATAATACAAGTAAATGACACTGCAACCTATTAATTTAGGAAAATTCTAAGGTGACGTCACGTCACATGACGTAAGCTATAACCAATATAATTATGACACCTCGTTAATAAATTACCTATTTAACCGGTTACTAACAAATCATAATACTATTACCATAATAGTTGTATTATACTATTATTTGATCACATTCATTGTAATATTTAACCACATCAATAGTAAATTACAAACTAATAAATTATTATAGAAATAAATAAATAATTGTGTATAATAATATCTTATAATAAACGATATATAATATTTCATGTTGAATAATTAATATTAACCTTTGAAAAAAAAATCGTAATATATTTTAATACACATAATTTATATTTTAATACATATTGGATAGTACTAACTGTAATACTTCATGATGTAGCTAATTACTACTAATATGGGACCTTACTATGTATGTAGAGTCAATAATGTGAGTCTATACTATTATATGTGAGACACATACTATGTAATGTGAAGAATTATACACATTGGTTAGTACTAATATAATGTGGTTAATTACTATTAATATGAGACCGTACTAAGTATGTGGAGTCAATACTATGTTATGTGAGTTTATACTACTATATGTGAGACATATAACATGTAATGTGAATAATTATCAGTAATTTGGTTATGACTAATGATAATACTATATAGTGACTAATTACCACTAATATGACACCATACTAAGTATGTGGAGTCAATACTGTGTTATGTGAGTTTATACAATTACATGTGAGACATATATCATGTAATGTGAATAATTATCAGTAAATTGATTAGTACTAATGGTAATATTATATAATGTGACTAATTACTACTAATATGAGACCGTACTAAGTATGTGGAGTCAATATTATTACATGTGAGACATTATACTATGTAATGTGAAGAATTATACACATTGGTTAGTACTAATTATAATACTTCATAATGTGGCTAATTACTACTAATATGGGACCAACTAAGTTTGTGGAGTCAATATTATGCTATGTGAGTCTATACTACTACATGTGAGGCATATACCATGTAATGTGAAAAATTATTAGTAAATTGGTTAGTACTAATGGTAATGGTAATACTATATAATGTGACTAATTATTATTAATATGAGACCGTACTAAGTATGTGGAGTCAATATTATTACTTGTGAGACATTATACTATGTAATGTGAAGAATTATACACATTGCTTAATACTAATGACAATACTTCATAATGTGGCTAATTACTACTAATATGGGACCGTACTAAGTTTGTGGAGTCAATACTATGCTATATGAGTCTATACTACTACATGAGTAAATTGGTTAGTACTAATGGTAATACTATAAAATGTGATTAATTATTACTAATATGAGATCGTACTAAGTATGTGGAGTCAATACTTATATGTGAGACATTATACTATGTAATGTGAAGAATTATACACATTGGTTAATACTACTGATAATACTTCATAATGTGGCTAATTACTACTAATATGGGTCGACCGTACTAAGTTTGTGGAGTCAATACTATGCTATGTGAGTTTATACTACTACATGTGAAACATATATCATGTAATGTGAAGAATTATCCGTAAATTGATTAGTACTATTGATAATACTATACAATGTGACTAATTACTATTAATATGAGACCGTACTAAGTATGTGGAGTCAAAGTAAATAATTATACACATTGGTGGTATTGTACTAGCTATTATATATGAACTAGTACCATACAATGTGGAAACATACAGTTTTTATGGTGATTTGATATTAACTTGGGTAGAAAAAATAAAAGAAGGAAAGTAGAAATATTTATGGTAGCTAACTTTCGGATATTAAAGAATATAAGATAATATTTTTACCTGTTAAACAGGTAACTCATAATTAATTAAGGTTAATTTTATTCTATATTATGAAATTTATGTGGTTATTATTACATATTTATGATCCAATGCCTTAAATTAAATTGACGTCACATAACGTGACGTCACATTAGAAGTCCCCCCTATTTTAGTTAATCTAAGAGAACTTGTACGAGCAAAAGACAAAAATACCCCTATGCTTTGTCTAATTCCTAAAAATTCTCTGTGTTATTTTAACTCTCAAAAATCCCCATTTGTTTTGTTTTAAATATCACACTCAACTTAAGTATAATTTTAATTTTGACTTTTGGTGGAATGACAAGATTACCCCTATGTATTTTGTTTAAAAATTTATTTATTTTTTTAAAAAAAATTAAGTATATACTACTTGGGTCGAGTGTGGTATTTAAAACCAAACACAGGGGGATTTTGGGGATTTAAAATGACGCATGAGGGGTTTTTTGGGAGTTAGACAAAACATAGGGGGTGTTTCTGTCTTTCGATGTTAGGGGTAAAACTATCATATCAAAAACAAAATGTGAACAAATACTTGCAATTTTGGTGTTTGAAACACACTCTCTTTTTTTGAGGGTGTATTTGGCACTTAAGATCACAGGTGGGGAGTTAAAATTATACAGGAGATTTTTTGAAAGTTGGACAAAGCATAGGGGATCTTTTTCTTTTCCTTTTTTGTGCTTGTGTTTTTAGTTTTAGGATTATATTTAAATGGTGAGAGAGAGAGAGAGAGTAGAGAGTGACGTGGGTTGGAAATAAGATTTGTTATGAATATTTAACCAATAAATTATTTTGAGAGTATAAAAAAATCAGAATAATGAGAATTTAGTATTCAGTCAAAATTGTAGGAATTGAATTTGGTACCAAGATTTAACCAATTTCCTTTCTTTTTTTTTAAGAGAATGGAAAAATCAAAATAATGAGAATTTAGTATTCGATCAAATACATGACATGACCCATAATTCCGACTCTAGCCTACCCACCTGCAACCCGTCGATTTTGATTCTTAAATATGCAATGAAAGGTTTAATACTTTGCACACTCGAATTATGTGGGTCGGGTTGTGGTTTTAATGGTTGAAAACCGACCCACTACACACCCTGACACCAGCATATATATATTCTTTGTTGACAAATTATAGGGCTTCAGTATAATATTATCCATTAATAAGTTTGTTGCTTCTCTTATTCTCCATTGAGGATTACAGAATTTTCTCCATTCCAATTTGTTATATATTTAATTTGGACTTGAGTTTCTTTAGCTTTATATATAAGCAACATTCACGTTCCTATTTACCTATGATCCATTGACAAAGAGTTTTCATTCTTCTTTCCCTTGATTCTTCTTCTTTTTTCATTTTTCTTTTTTTATTCATTTGAGCATACTTAAATAAAACTTTCCGACTCGATGAATTGTTTAATGAAAATTTAATATAGGTTGGGCTCAATATGCATAAGAGCATCTCCTGCAACAGGCACTAAAGCCATTTTTAATGTTTTAACTGACAAAATGAAGAAAAAATTTGCTCCAGCAAAGACATTATCTCTGCACCTATTTTTAAGTCCATCCAATTTTGGCATCAAAAGTAATGCCTTTGTAAAGGCATTACTTTTTGGCTGAAAATTTGGGCAACGGCTATGTGTCTCTCCAACGGGCATAATTTGAAATTTTGCAACGGTTAAAAAAAATCCACTATAAAATTAGTCACAATGTTTCAATCAAACCACACAACTTCTAGAATCTAATACAAAATTAAAATTCAAGGAAAGATAATTTTGTTCATACATTAAGGAAAGGTAATTTTGTTCATACCTCTACAATTTCTTCAATTTCAGCTTCAATTTCTTCAATTTCTTATCAATGTCGAATCACAAACTAACACGTGGATATAAAATCTTATCGATAAAAATTCTTATCAGATATCTCAATGTCGAATCACAAATTGACACGTGGATAGCAAATCTTATCAATAAAAATTCTTATCAAATATTTCAATGTTGAATCACATATTGAAATGTGAATATAAAATCTTATTGGTAAAAATCCTTAACATTTTTTAACTTAATTATTTTTAATTTAATTTGAAGTTAACTTAATTTTAATAAATTAAATTTAAATTAATTTGAAATGATGCTCCATTTTTAATGCTTATTGTTGGAGCAAAAAGCTTTTATACTGGTATCAAAATACTGTAACAGGCATTAAAGAGTAATTTGATGTTGTTTTTTGATGCGGACTGCTGGAGATGCTCTAATGCATATAGACGTAGTGATTTTTCTTTTTAAAATTAAAAAAAAAAAAACTTTTAATTAAGATGTAGAATCAATAGCAACAAATTAAAGAGTATTAATAGGAATTTCAATAATTTATACTCGCTTCACGCTCCATTTTACCAAAGAATGAGCCGCCTAGTTGAATATCTTCAAACAAGAGATTTATAGGACTATGAAAATGTTGGATACATGAAGTCCCCTCCTGATTGTTTCACTAAAAAAAAAATCAAAATTATGATTAATGTTGTTCATATTTAATTTGTTGTGTAAATAAGATGACTTAAAAAAAATTATTATAGATAAAACTCAAGTCGAAACTCAAGCTAATAAACATAAAAAATTCACTGCATAGCATCAACCACATTCAACTTCAAGGTGGTTTTACAAGACAAATTTGCAGTCAACCAAGCAAAAATACATACAAAAATACATACATACATATAATTGAACTATCAAAAAGAACTACAACATTTCATATACACAAAATAAACTTATGGTACAAGGCATCATGTACTCTAACGCAAAAAAAATTCAGTATCAATCTGAAGATATTTGTCTTCAACTTCTCTTCTCACCTGCTGCATTTACACGAAAACCTCATAATTAAGTCTGTCGTGAAAATATGGAACATTATGTTGTCTGAAGCTCATATTAACAAAAACATGTCAGGTAACCAAATTACTGAATATAATTGTAGAAAAAGAAATCAAGGGGAAATTCTAGTCCAGATCGCAACACACTCGATCACAAAATAACATGCATAGTGATTGATCACTCTCCTAAAAGTGTTCTCCCAATCAAAAAACCACTTGTATTATATTTGCGTCGTGAATAATTTGAGTAGGCCTAACCTGATTTGAGCTAAAATTTCCAAAAAATATCATGTTGCAAAGATGTCTTAAGTCATTGCTAATGAATTGTTGAAGTATAAATTATGGAAATCCAACTAAATCTCTGCACATAGAAGATATATATATGTATTTATTGTGTGTGTATCTATATATTTATAGAAAGAGAGGGAGGGTAGGAGACCTTTGCTTTGATCTTGCAGTTCTTCTAGTGGGAGGATCAACTTTTTGAGACCTTGTGCTGCCTTTTTTCACCCTGGATTTAGAGGCACCTGGAAGTAATGACATTATTTTAGAAATAATTGAGCTTGAGATATACATATCTTTGCATCAGAAATTTCATGCTGAACATAACCTTTTAGATGAGTGAGAGGCGATTGAACTTCATCTTCATCGAACTCGAACTCTGTTAAACCACTAGAAGCATTTGAACACATTCTTGATTTGGTGATACTTGGTTTTGAATGCGAAGTTATAATCTCGTGACCCTCGTCATTTGATTTATCGGTTCCTTGGGGGGGGGGGGGGGGGCCGGGGGGGGGGGGGGTGGGGGGGGGGGGGGGTGGGGGGGGGGGGGGGTGGGGGGGGGGGGGGGTGGGGGGGGGGGGGGGTGGGGGGGGGGGGGGGTGGGGGGGGGGGGGGGTGGGGGGGGGGGGGGGTGGGGGGGGGGGGGGGTGGGGGGGGGGGGGGGTGGGGGGGGGGGGGGGTGGGGGGGGGGGGGGGTGGGGGGGGGGGGGGGTGGGGGGGGGGGGGGGTGGGGGGGGGGGGGGGTGGGGGGGGGGGGGGGTGGGGGGGGGGGGGGGTGGGGGGGGGGGGGGGTGGGGGGGGGGGGGGGTGGGGGGGGGGGGGGGTGGGGGGGGGGGGGGGTGGGGGGGGGGGGGGGTGGGGGGGGGGGGGGGTGGGGGGGGGGGGGGGTGGGGGGGGGGGGGGGTGGGGGGGGGGGGGGGTGGGGGGGTGGGGGGGGGGGGGGGGGGGGGGGGGGGGGGGGGGGGGGTGGGGGGGGGGGGGGGTGGATCAAACTACTAATCTTAATCCTATCCCATTATCTTCATGCTTAAGTAATCAACGGCTAAAAGTTGATGAATTCTTTTCTCCAAATACGCGTTGAGCACATTAATAGAATTAGAGAATATATTCTCTTAACCCCTTTTTTCTTCTTTAGTATGTATTCTCATGACTTTTTTATTTCTTAACCTCTCAACCAAAGATTGCCTAAAAGCTTAGATGACCGAAAGCTTGATATCCTCGTACCAAAAATAATTTAGTGCATCCGCTGTGCAAATAGTGTGGTGTAACACACTAAAAAATTATATACGACCCTAAATTTAAAGAAAAATTAACTAATAGATGTCTTTCTCACCGTGTAATGATCATGAATCAAAATTTTCATCTTTTTTATCGAAAACATCGAAAAGTTTTCATTTTTAAATCAAGCGAAACGAAAATAAGATGAAATTCCGAAACTATTTGTTTGCCTGAGATTCTCTTATTTTCTTAATTTAGTAATTTTGTTTACAATTTTTCTTTAGTGTTTCCGAAGCATATCCGAAAAATCTCAAAAAGTTTTCAATATTTGATTAACCGATACATACACTCGAAATAAAATTTTGATCCAAAATAATAATATGCATTGCACCATTTAAATTGACTAAATCTTATCCGTGCGTTACATCATCCATGCAACAAATACATGAAAGAATCTCTCCTAGATCTCATAGATGACACATTTCACATTAACATTAATATGCTTTTAAACAAAAAGAAGTGGGAAAACATCCTAGTTTTCAAACAACATATTCTTATCTAACTCTTCAGTGCAAATTTTATTCTAGAGTTATCAAGAATTGGCAAAATTTCACTGGATTAACTTAATAGAACCAAGAAAAAAGCAACAGATGTCCTTTGAGAAACATTTAATCAATTCAAGAAAAGACAAAAGGAATATAAAGTTATAAACTAGTGTCATATCTTTTTTCTTGAAAAGACACTTTAATGTACACTTCAATATGAAAAGCATCAATTCAATCCGATGCCACTGCTTATAAATATATAGAGGTTGTTATATGAATAGAGCATCAGACACATTCTCAAGTCTCAACACTGTTTAATACTCTTTTCTTAGAATTCTTAACAGTTAGAACATTGAACTGTACTTCCAAAATGCAAAACCAACCAAGCCAACCTCCTCCAGGTCTCTCTCTCTATATATACACACACACACACACACACACATATATTCTTATTAACTAACCTTGTCAAATTCTTTGGTGCAGGTTACCCAAGTGAGAATCCTCCAACTGGGAAGAAGAAGATGAAGTGCTGGCCAAGAACAAAGGCCAAAGGAGATAGGGGCTTCCTTGAGGGATGGTAATAGTTTTCGACCACTATTCATATCAGTATTATCAACAGTACCTACAATAGTTTTCTATAACTAAATTTCTTTGAAAAAGTTTCAACTTGTCATTTCAGAGTTCAAAAAACTACATATGTACAAACTTAAAGGGTAAAACTATGTTAGGAAAACGCAAGTTAACTTTGGCATCATCTCGATTTCGGACTTCTATTAATCACATGTTTCCCTTTTTTGCAGCCTCTTCGCGTTATGTTGCTGCTGGATTTGTGAAGAATGCTTCGACTAAATATTAAGATTGAGCAATATACATGTTTTAGTTTGGTGTGAATTTATACACATTGTATGAGGTTTTTTTTTTTTCTGGCTTTGATATGCATATTTAAAGTATAGTTGGTCTGTTGTTCTCTTCACAGCAATGTAATCAATTTTATTTGGGTTGCCCAGTTCATATTTTAAGCAGCTTTTGCAAGAACTACATTCTATAGAATATGTACGAGGCTCCAAACAGAACATACTGATGACAAAAATAGCAAACAAGTAAACAAACAACTGAAAGGCACAAGATAATACTAGGCAGTCTTTATTAACCAACTATAAAACTCCATTCAAGAATACAACATATGAAGGACAAAACTAATTGTCAATTATCTACCACAAAAGCACCCTATGTTTCTTATCAAAATATGAAGCTTCGTTTTCCACATGAAGACATGATTTAATGGTGCAAGCATCAAGACAACGCCTAATAAAGTGAACTATTATTTGAAGCATTTTAACCACGTGTATATGTAAGATATTTCATGGGTGATGTGTGCATCTCGAATTAGTTTCAATTGAAAAACCCATCATCAATCATCAGTATTGAGCAAAAGAAACATCACAAGCATGAAAAGTGCTAACCGATGTTTGATGATTGTTACACTGATTCAGTGATGGGAAACAATTTCTGTAGAATATTGTTAGAAAGGATGCGGTTAGGATCGAGCTCCCTTCTTGCTTCATTGTATGCATCCACTGGAAATCTCTTCCTTAGCCTCGCCTGCAGTGCAGCAAGCTCATCTTTGTCTTTTGGGACCTGCAAGAAAATCTTATTAATGTGATAAAATGAAAAATAAATGCTAACAAGCATCTGGTGTTTACATGTGAGATTTACGGATTTGAATTTTAGGTAGTGCATGTGCCTCAAGAGGCACTGCATATCTAAAATCTTATGTGTACCTCAATCTTAGCCCAATGCTCATAAGCTGAATATTGTTCCCATAAACATTTTTGTGTCAATTGGCGGTAATGGAAAAATTCTTCAGTAATTTCTTTCCTTTGGCGAGCGTCCGCTGTAGGGAGATACATAATTATGCCAACCTGTTTTACAGAATTGAAAAGAAATAAGAACCTGGAATCATGCCAACATAAAGGTAACCATCGACGAGAGAGTCCCTTCAAGAAGTGTAATTGAGCAAATGAAATTTTCTCTTTAGTTCGCATTTTGTTCTTCATATTAGATTAGTATAGAATATATTTCCAACAAAATTACAAATAACTTATTGTATCGTATTTAGGTGGTGTTTTCAATCACTTATTATAAGCACTTTTCAGATTATGGGCAAAAAAAGCATTTTTGGAGTGTTTTCAACTCATGCTTTAGCTTATACTTCTCTTAAATTAAGCAAAAAGTACACCATAAGCAGAAGCAGGGCCATACCAGCTTCTACCTGCTTCTGCCTTATAATGTCAATTTTGTAATTATCTCAAAGTTGAATTGGACATTATTATCCCTTGTTAATTTATTTTACACAAGCATTTGCCCTCCCAATTTTAAAGATAAGATCCCCAATCTTTCAACCTCAACTTGTTCTCTACATTTACGAAGAAGCATATTGATGATCAAAATTTCTTAAAATTCTTCTTTTGGCTGCAAGTTGGTAAAAAAATATTTCTATGACTACCATTCAATTAATGCAAAATCCAGAAGCAACATTCTCATGAATGTAATTTAGGATTTTTTTTTTTGCATCAACGAAGCCCTGGTAATGAGATGATTTTAGTTATTTTAGCATGAAAAAAATGAGTTTGGCTTCAACCCAACCTCCAGAATTTCACCTGCTTAGGCAAGAAAATTTTTTAAAAAAAAAAGCTTGTTAAGAACCGTTTTATTTGTCACCTGCACAAAAAAGGTGTTAGCTTTGGGGTAATTTGGTATTTTATAGCTATAAAGGAGGAAATTGGGCACTATTACAATTTTTTCACAAACACAAAAAAGGTGTTAGCTTTGGGGTAATTTGGTATTTTATAGCTATAAAGGAGGAAATTGGGCACTATTACAATTTTTTCACAAACACTCAAGAATCAATTTTTGTCATTTATTTTGTATAGATTGCAAATACTCCATGCTTTTGCTTCTCTACGGCTTTCAGCTTATTTTTTAGATTCTCATTTTTAAGCTAAAGCATAAGCAATTGAAAACACCACCTTAATGTATAAAATATAACTTAAGATTAAAAGTACTAATAAAATCACAAAACCTTGTTTCATGCTATTCTCTATATTTACATTGTGATAGTTCCCCCTTTTACAAATTAATTATGTAGTCAACTTTCCCGTATTTGAAACTGGTTGAGTTTTGGCAAATCAGAAACAAAGATGTGCTACAATGTCGAGATAACTAATCTGAGGTTCTAACCTGTGATTGTGATTGTGGTTGAATAGTGAAAGTTATTGCGGCCATGTTTAATTGCAGGTCTTACAGAAATTGAATTTAGACTACCGAACACCTCACAAACTCAGGTATATGATTTAATCTAGGTTATTGGGGCAACCAAACATGTTACGGCTATTAAGGGCAGCAGGCGTCCAATGAACTGGACATTAGTTATAAGATAAGGTCAAAGCTGGAACAGAGCCTCTATATAACGTTCAAGTTTTAATGATGATATAATCAAGTATGAACAGTCAGATATTAGTGAAAGAGGCATTACCCATGAGAATATGTCATCGCTGGATGAACTATAAGCTGGACTCATGAGGCTTTTACTACTTGCTGTCCATCTCTGCTCAATAGGTGCAGGGGCTGGTAAATTTTGTTTTTCAATAAGCTGCAGTAATTGTTCTATATATTCCAAATCTTTCATGCTTGGTTTCGACAGTGTTCCAGCTGGGAAACAAGTTTCTGAGACCCACTGTTGGCCACCACAATCAAAGCCCAGAATTTCATCACTCCAGCCAACTCTATATCCTTCCGACTTTTGCCAAAATTCAGCCTCAGCTTTATTGACCTTCACAATATGTTCTTTATTGAGAGGATCCAAGGCAAGTAGCTTATCTCTCAGTTCAGTAAATGAAAGTTCACTGATGTCTAGTTCGCTTTCCTCAGATGTGTTTAATTTCCTGTAAAAAATAAAGAAAACATTTATCTGGAATAGACAACTAGTTGCATGTTACTAAAACATAACTATTCCGAATTAGCAAGCGAGATTTCTGAAATCATGTTTTTTTGTTAAGGCTATATTTGGAAACTAAGGAAAATGAAAATAAACATATTAACATGACATAAAGCTCAATATTCTATCATTTGATGCAAGAAAAGCATTTTTCTTAGTGTGTTACCAATCTAAAATTCAAGAACTAAACATAGCCTGTAAGTTAAATGGATTACTTCATGGAAATGCAAGCAATAAGAGGTGATGTGTTTACCTGTACTTCCTCACTGATTCCAAATAGAGGTCTCTCACATGCTGCATGGCTTCTTCTTGACTATACTTAGGTTTATGCTTTGGTGGGCCTTTCCATTTTGAAAGAGGGTTGCATGTCACAACCACAACTGTGTCAGTATATGGAATATACAGGTATTTGACATGCTTGTTTTCAGAAAGAAGCTTTCTGCAAAAAGGTAAATTGGAGGAAGTCTAATATTTCAGAAAAATAAGATTTCTGATGTAAAACATTTTAAAAAATCAATAACATCAGGCAGTGGTCTATAATAGCACAAATGTATGATTCTGAGTGTCTAGTAACTGAACTGTCTACCCAATGCACAAATTCTCAGACAAGGTCACTTTTGATCATCAAATTTATTAAGTGTGTGAGAGCACATATGCAATCACCATCACAGATTTACAGGTGTAGATATGTCGACATATTTGAAAAAAAAATAGTCTTCAGAACTGAGGAGGAGAAAGTAAACAATGATAACCATAACATCTAGCATTTGAAAAACAATTCTCCAATAGACTCTTAATATTGTCTTTAAAGGCACAAAGTTGACAAAAATAGCAAGTAAAGTGACCACGACCATTTTTAGAAATAGCTCACAGACGTATAAGTATGTGTATTAGTGTGTCCGTATATATATAACACAAGTGGATGCAGAAAGCCAGAAACTCTGAGTAAGTAACCAATGATGCAAAGGAATCAAGTTCAAGGGTCATATGCATGCATATCACTCAGATTACAAAATAGGTGACATAGTGAAAGAAGAAAACAGAGTCCAGAACAAGGATCATCACATACAACATGCAAGCTGAAATATACTTTGCATGCACACTCGAGAATAAGCAAATAGAATATTTTCCGTTGTTTCTCGAAGCTGTATCTTGGCAAAAGAAATACGTGATTACAAAGTTGAGAAAATGAATTTTACTTGTGGTTCTTCTTTATCTCTTTCATGTTCGATACAAATGTATGCTCTACAAGCTCCTGCCTCTCAACACATTGTAGAGTAACTTCTGCAACCACACCGAGCCCTCCTAGACCACAGCGAGCTAAATAAAAGAGTTCCGGATCTTTGTCTTTGGAAATCTCAATAGTGCCCTTGGCAGGAGTAACTAATTTCATACTAATAACCTGCTCGTCTATAGGGGGTAGCTTTGCACCAGTGCCATGCGCACCAACCTGAACATTTTCGTAAAGGTCCTAATAAGCTCAGAAGCAACGAACACCAGATCATTTAAACGATGAGCTTATTAAGATTCTAAATACATTCATTGCCGTGTATATATAAAAGGGGAAGTTTGTGGATTCAATATTATTTTGTGCTGAGTGCACTCTGTTGAAGATTGAACAATGGTGGTGCTTATGCCATTTTAAATAACACAAGACATCATTTGGATTGAGAAGGGATTTGGAGCTAAAGATTTCAAATCCATTAACATTGCATTGTTTGGATCAATTTGATTTTGTATGTATTTCAAATCTATAAGTACTTGTAGCTTTTATTTAAACCAAATTTGATGCGGGAGTAATTTGAAACTAGGACTGAAAACTAAATCAAGTGAATCGATACTCGACTCGAGCTCGTTCAATTTGAGCTGGTGAATTCAATGACTATCTTTCATTCATTCAGTTCTTCATATATATCAAACAAGCTTGAACAACATCCTTCAATTGAGAATTTTTAAAGCTAGGTTTCGAGCTCAACTCGATAAGCTAAAAATTGACAAAGTACATATAAACTATCTAGCTAATCGATACTCGTATTCGTTCGATAAAAGCTCATTCTAGCTCGTTTCATTTAACAATCAAACCAACCTCGACATTACTAGACTCATTGACACCCTTACTTAAAAAGCCAGTAATTCGATCCTTAAATTAAAAACCCTCAGTTAGGATTTATAATAATTACAAATTAGGCAGGTAAATGCAAAAAAGAACCCAAAGAATATCACCTGAATAATGCCACCAATCTGCTGTTCCCTAATGGAAGCAAAATTCTGCAAAGTAATCCCATATTCTTTAATCCCATCCACAAGCTGCTGAACCCTAATCCCTGCCTGCACACGAACCCTCTTATTTTTCTCATCCACCTCCAAAACCTTATCCATCAAAGCCAAATTCACCATCCCTCCACGCATCAACCCAATCCCATTCGGTGAAAGACCCGACCCTACGGGTCGGATCTTCTGCTTCTTCTCGTGGCATTCCTTAACCACCGATTCTAGCTCGGTGATAGTTTCGGGCTGGATAAAATTCCGGGTCTGGACTTCGTGGGTCCCGCTCCAGTTGGATACGGTGTGAAGGTCCGGAGGGAGGGGAGCGTAGCGGAAGAGATGGGCTTTCTTGTGCTTGGCGTCTTCGGGGAAGGGGAAAGAGTAGTAGGTGGCGACGCCGCAGCCGAGGACGAGGAGAGTATAGCCGATGTATTTACGAAGCTCCGCATCGGTGGCGGAAGATGGGGGTGGGGTGGGTGGTGTTGAGCAAAATGGGCGACGAAATGGGGTGGGCGAGGGGGGTGGTTTGAGGAGGGAGTGGATGGAGCGCCTGAGATTGTGATTATTAGCTCGGCGGAGCATTTGGGGCAATTGGAGTGGGGGTTTTAAGAGGTTTTAGATGATTGTTCAAGAATTCAAAAGGGGGATTTGGGGGTGGAAAATGAAAATGGGGCCAATTTGCTAAATCGAGATTTCTTTATATAATAGACACTATATAAGAGGAAATTGATTGATGAAGTTTCAGTCACGTTATACAATACGTATCAATTTTATATTTCACAGAAATACAAGAGGACTTCATTTTTTATGTAATAGATTTTTAATCGCATATTTATATTATTTTTATTTTGTACAGCTTATATAATAGAAAGTCAAGGAATCTCACGCCAACGATACATGTACTGGATGTAATGAAGTGAGTGAAACACATGTCCATGCACTTCACGACTGCACTTCAGCAGCTAGAGTTTGGGACTTGATTATTAATTCAACTCGACTCTTAGCTTTCTATCGAATTTCCCCTGACAATTGGATTCGTGAGAGTTGCGCTGATATGTTCCGCAACAGTTTAATAACAGATATACCGTGGACTTTGGTTTTTATATCTTCAGTTTGGGCAATATGGAAAACGAGAAACTAATTCGTGTTTAAAGGGAAATCTGAAAGTCCGATGGTGACTCTATCTAATATTAAAGCTACGGCGAGGGACTGAGGCTGGAGTTCTGTCGGCAAAAAAACGAAGCCTGAATAATGGCAACGAAGATATTAGATGGAAAGAACCACCACCTGGTTGGATGAAGCTCAATACAGATGGTAGTGCTCTTTTAAAAGAAAGGAAAGCTGCAGCTGGATGTTTACTTAGAGATAATATGGGTGGTTGGAGCTTTTTCTTTTCTATGAACCTTGGAGCTTGCACGATTACCGAGGCAGAGTTACTTGCACTTAGGATGGGGCTCACTTTAGCTTGGAGGATAGAGAAACTTGAAGTAGAATTCGATTCTCAAGTTGTGATTGATTTGATCAAGAATACGGACTTGGAGACTCACGCACTTGGCGCTATCATAGAGGACTGTAGGAGGCTTCTACGGAACCCTTGGACTTGTGATCTTAAACATACCTTACGAAATGGAAATAAGTGTGCTGATGCTCTAGCTAAATTGGGCTATGAGCAGTCAGAGAGAACGAAGATTTGGGACATCCCACCAGAAAGTTTGGTTGATTTGCTTGTTGGTGACTTTGGATAGTCATTTTTGTAGTATGTAGTTTGTTTTCCTTTCTACCAAAAAAAAAAAAAAAAAGATTTTACATGCTATTAATTTTTTTTATAGAGTTAAAAATAGTGGATTAAATGTGATGGTTAGATGACTATGTATGAGATCAGATAACAAACTCAATGTGCTGATCTCAAAAAATAAAGAATTCAGTCTATAATCAAAGTGTGTTAGATCTCCAAAATACTAAAAGAATTTCAGTCCATAATCAAAATGTGCTGATCTTAAAAAAAAAAAAAAAAAAGAGGAACTAATCCTTCCCTACATTTTTCCTGTCACATTTAAGATCATTTTCCTTGGTGTTTCTCAACTTGCACATCATAACATGAACATAATACCTTAACTTAAAATATTGGCAATCAAACATCAAAAAAGAAAATTATATCTTATTTAGTAATAAACATTATTTTGTATTAATTATAAATAGTTGGGTTCATATATAAGTTGTTAAAGTAGATGAATCATATATTCCTATAAATTAAATGGCGTGGGTTACCTCAAGGTCATTCATTATTCTTGGAGAAATTTTACACAAGGAAATGATATTTCAAGATTCCAAACACAACTTAATAGTATGCCTACGCATTAGTATTACAGTCCATATAAGGAATCAACTTTCACTTACATCTGATTATGCAAGGAAATTTTATGAGGCTCGACACTTTTAACAATTTGTACAACGAGCCATGGAGGCCAACACTAAGACCTGCACTCTCTCGATGCCCATCCCGATTCATATCTCCCATATGAATAAGCCGTTGAAGGAATCTCGGTCAAATGGAAAGGATCTGGTTCAATCCCGTAATCTGTTAGGGGCCTGTGCTCTAGTATATCGTCATGTTGTTGAACGAATTCAGGAATCTCAACCTCTCCCTTTTTAATATCGTGCCATAGGTATTGAAGGCGGCTTACGTATTTGATTTTCCAATATAATCTACAATAACCACAATTAAAACATTGAGAAACTGCCTAAAGATGAAACATCAATATAATGGGTAAATAACTCACCCTCCACTTAAAAGGAATCTTCCAAGCATGGCAAAGACGATTCTTGACCGAAGTCCCGGATGAATGAAGTACACAACCTGAAGCCTGTCTTTGTAGTCATTGGGTAACTCTTCATAGATCCATCTTAATATTGTAAGGCCCGGTGAGTTGTCTTCCTTCTGCACAGTACTATGCATGTATACAATGCAGAATGGCCCTTCTGGCATCTCTGTGAAAATCTTGTGGAAGACATACTTTTTCAACCGTTCTCCAGATATTACAGGAGCTGGATTTATTTAGAACACCATAAAAACATCAGTGATGCAACCTTTCAAACATTTTGAACCACTATCACCCCACCCAAAACCAAGCATTTTTGGCACTGAGTAATTATTTCATACCATTGCATCATATGCAGAGTACGAAGTGGTGAGGCAAAATTCACCTTTTTTAACAATATATACTGTTAAGATGAAATCAGTAAGTATTTTGTCTTCTAAAATTCAGGATAATCAAAATATTTAAATGGCGTATTGCACTAAAATCCTTAAAAAATGCATATAATAATTTTCTCCTAGTGCACAATCTGCATATGTTATATGAGGTTTCATATAAAATCACGATGTAATTTAAGCTATACTAATCACAAAAAAGATGAACTTTAAGCTAAGATTAACTCGAAACCCTAATAAAAATCAGAAATAAAAATAAAAAAGATTTGAAGTTTAAACTAAATACAAGTATACAACCGCATATAAACGTCAGAATTACCAGGGAAGTACTTTCCGATGATACGGAAGATACGGTTGCCGGATTTATCAGATCCACGTTCGAGGCGGAAGAACTGTAGAGCATCGAGGTCGGAGAAATCTAGGTTTTGGTCTTGGGCGGAGGGAAAATAGGAAGTACAGTCGTGCCAATTCTCTTCATCCGGCGGCGGCGGTTGTGATAGAAAGGGTCGGGCGTCGATGCCCAGATCCGACGCCAAAACCACCACTGAAAAGTCTTCCGATGAGCCCATTCCGTCTCACACGCCGTTGATAATTATGTACTGTATACAATTCCTAGATTATTTTGTTGATGAACTTTATTCAGTTTTGAGAAAGATAAAGGGGAAAATCGCACTTTACCCCCCAACCTTTGTAAGTTTTTGCAGTCTCCCCCCTAACCTTTAGAGTTTCGCACTTTACCACCTCACCTATTTAAAAAGTCTCAGGCAACCACCTCATCGAGCAAGCAATGGAATCTGGTGGAATATTTCGTTCGGCTTGAGGTGACGTGGCTTTATTTAAGGGTAGAATAGTCTTTTAAGGCACAAACTCAATTTCCCGCTAAAAAATAACTCCATCTAAACATCCCCTTTCTTATCCCGTCATTGATATCTTTCCCCAATTTCTAGGGTTTGTTGTCTGCGTCTAATTGGCGAAACTGAAGTATAAGAAAGTAGTGAAGAAGAAGTTTTGGACTGTAGTGACATTTCACTAGCCATATACTCCATTAATGAAGATATCCGACAATTAACTAGAGCACTTTTGTAAGGACCATCAATCCCATTGTAGGGATTTCTTTTGTTGTAAGGGTGTAATGGCATCTCACTATTAATGAATATTTTTCTTTTCTTTTTCGTATTATATTCCCTAATATTTATAATTTCTAGATCAAAATTTTGTTTCGTTAATATATTTCGGTCAACAAAATATTAGAAATTTTTGAAGAAATTTTCGGAAACAATTCGGAAATATTAAGAAAAATTGTGAAATAACTTACTAAATGAAGAAATCCAAAATATATGATACCGTATCAAAAATAGTTTAATGAATAAATCTGATTCACAAATACTCCAAAATATATGATACCGTATCAGAAATAGTTTAATTAATCAAATAAGCCATTACTAAAACTAGACCTGTGTTTCACACAAAACCCCAAAATAGTTCAACATGTCAATTTCATTAGAAGTCAAACATACATTTGTTGGTTTCATCAAATAGAACAAGCAAACTAACCACAAAATAAAGGCTACCTAGTTTTAAGGTCACCAAAGGACCACACAAATCAGCAAAGCAAAATAGTCTAAGATATTGCCTTGCACAAAAACATTTTTCGTACACAATGTAAACAAAACAACCAAATGTCAGAGTGAGAACAAAACAACCAGTTGTAATAATAAGCATCTAATGGTGTCTTCAATTGGGTACTTTTTCTTCACCAACCTTTGACTTCGCTTTGCCTTTTTCTTCTTCAACTTTTCTTTTCTTTTGTTGAGTAGTGTTCTTGGTATTCTTCTGTGCAGACCTTGCACTAGGAGGACAAGTAGAAGATGTTGCTTGACCTTTTCCTTTCACCTGCTCACAAATGGAGAATACATATGAACTAGATAGGAAAAAACCGATTTTCATTAAAGGTTGGAAAACTGATAATACATGTAACAATAAACACTCATGACTCACCTGCAATTTATTTTTTCTTGGTACAACTTCAGTGGCAGTTGTAGGAACTAGAGACACATTTGGTACATTTGCTTCTTGAGTATTTACAATTGGATCATTTGTTGTGTTATTAAACTGCTGAACAAAAGAAAAGTAATGTAATATAAGAAAACAAACAATTTTTTTTAGTAACTGTATTTTTTGCATGAATTGATGCATCTCAACACCTCGACATTGCCGGCATCCACAGAAGTTCCTCTTGTTTCAACTGGCGGGGATACATTTTGACTCTATACATTACACATATCGTCAATTGGTTAGTATTTTTAGCACACAATTGAACTTAAAAGCTGAAAAGCTAAAACCTTAAATATAAGACTTACTTTTGCTTTGTTTGCTTCTTGATTACATGATGCTGGTATATCCAACCCTGATGCAGCTAGGGGTGAACGCGGTCGGGTTTGGGCGGGTTTGCATGAAAAAATCAACCCGATCCAACACGTGCGGGTTGCCAATTTTTTAAACCGCACTGGCGTTGTTATTTTCATAAACCGTCCGGTTCGGGTGGAATGGGTGCGGGCGGGTGGCGGTCGGGTTGTTGGGTTGAACGGAAACAATGTCATAAAATCTTGCCATCCAAATATAAACAATTAAGGATATAATCTTAAGTTCTTCAAACAACAAATAAAATGCGTCAAATGTGTTCACCGTTAATTTTAAAATTAAATCCAAAAAGCTAAAAATACAAAACTATAATATAATCAACGATTTCTTACTAATTAAATCAATAGTCTCCACAAAAAAGAATATTACAAATCCCCACAAAAAAATTCATTACAAATCATCACTCACACATTACAAACAATAACAAATTAGTGAAGTTTCTTCTCAATTTTTCAACAACAAACTCTTTAGGAAATAATGTGCTAACATATTTGTACCATTAACATTAATATAAACAAGAAACTTTAAGAAAGTTTGTTTATTTGTTCTTATTAATTTGTTAATAAATATAATTTATTTCACACTTTTATTAAACAATGAATAAAAAGTACATCAAGGATGATTAAGTGCGGGTTGCGGGCGGGTCGGTTTTCTAACCATCAAACCCGTCACCCGACCCATAACGTGCGGGTTTACAAATTACCAACCCATACTTGATTATTTTAAAAATAAAACTGATGGGTTGCGGGCGGGTTGGAGCGGGTTGGTCGGGTGGGACGGGTTTATGAACACCCCTAGATGCAGCTAGTGGGTTCATTTTTTTTCCAAGTTTTCCACTATTCTTTAATGGACATCTCCTTATGTTATGCCCTTGTCCACCACAATACTTGCAAGTCATGATTATACCTTTCTTTCCTAGTTTTCCACTATTTTTGTCAATTTTTTTCGCTGCTGCTGCTTTCTTTTCTTCAAGTTCACAAGGCTGTAACTTTCTCTTCTGTTTTTTAGGCCTCCCCGGCATGTTTTGCATGACAGGAGGCACCAATTTGGCCCTTTCAATGCATTGGTTTGGCCATGATTCTTTGCCTTGCATGGGGGACATGTAATGGCTGTATATATTCATATATGTGTCCTTGGAATAGCAATCATGCACGTAGTTTTCTGGTTTGTATCCCATAAAGTACATGCCAGCAATGGCATGTGCACATGGTATTCCATTCGTTCCTCCTTTTAGACTCATCTCGGAAGTGCATCAGGCATAGGCTAGTTATTAAGAACATAATTCCGACTTTCGGAATTGAGGACAATCCTCAAGTTTCTTGTCCAGTCGATATTTTGATCCAGTTATTTTATAAGTCGAGGATAAATAGTAAAAATGGATAATTAGAGATATCTCAATATCTATTTTAAAGAGAAGACAATATATAGAGGACTAGTTAATGAATAATACTTATAATCTACGAAGGTTGGACTTTCTATCGTAAAAGTTCTCCCACTATTTTATCGAAACAATTACCCCTTCAATTGTTCGGGAAATCCTATTTCCTAGTAGGTCTTGACGTCCCAGCGGACATTAATTGCACCCACGACTCGTGGCCATACAACTAATTCCCTAGGTAGGCATACGTATTGCCAATTGTGTTCCTACACAACCTTCAAGCTATTTTGCCTCGATTTTCGCACCCATCTAGCACTGCTACATCATGAGTGGTACTACTCGTTAAGTCTAACCCAATCAATCTCGATGAGCAACGGGCCCGGTCATGAAATCCCCGTAACTGGTTATCGGTCGATTATACATGTCCCGACCAGTCCCCACCCTTGTCGAGTTTATTAAATAAACAAGAATCGAGAGATTTCACGTATTGTCCCTTTCTTCACCTCGGGTGCCAGACTCTGGATCACCTTAATCAAAAGTAGACAACATACGCTAGTCCCTATTGATGGAAGGCTTGGATTTATATAAATACTTCATTTTATTTTAACCCAATATGACTTAATATTTAATTAAAGAGGGAATTTGCAGGTTTGAAAGTTTAAGGCAAACTCTCTCGAGATCTCACCGTTTCGATTATGAATTATCTTATTTACGTTCTAATATTCTAGCGCGCATCACCATACAAGCCAAATAATAGAATCAATAAATTAATAAAACATAAATAAATAAACCTAGCATGCATTTCTAACACAATATGTTTTCGATCGGGAGCCACCTATGTTTGGGCCATCATTGAGCCAATAATGTTGGCCCAATTGGTCTATCTAATGGGTTCTTAATGGGCCTAGGCTATTACATTAATAACCAAGCATACTTGGCCTTCATTCTCCATTGGGCTTCCTTCTTGCATGTAATGGGCCTCCATCCTAAACTATTTAATGTAAAGCTCTAATCTATTACATTGGCACAAAAAGGCCCAAATATAGGCTCGCAGGCCCAACAAAAATCCAAAGCAAAATAAACCAATCACATCTAAGGTCAAGGCTCGGCTCGATCGAAAACCACGTAAACAATTCACGTTGAGCAAAGAAACAAGCAAACACATTTACTAGTTTCCTATCTTACTTTAATTATTTTAAACGCCTTTAAAATATTTCTCTAGATTCTTACTTTAGTCTCTACTAATTATAGGTAATCTATATTCGGATAAACAAAACCATTTTATGCATAAAAACAGAATAAAAATTTTCAGCTTTTGAAAATTGCAATTCGGCCCTCCAACTTTTGGAAATTGCGATTTGACCCATGAAGTTTTGGAAATTACAATTTAACCCCAAATTTAAAACTGGGCAGAGGATCGAAAATAAAAATTTTATTTCCGAAAAAATTTTGAATTTGCAATTCGGCCCCTGCAGTTTTTGGTATTTACAAAACAGCCCCAAATTTGAAAATTTCCAGAAAGTTACAATTGAGTCCAGAAAATACACAGTTCGAAAATTTCAATTTCAGTCCAGATTTCCAACAACTCGCTAATCGCAAAAACAGCCCTTTTATTTTCGTAAAATATAAAATTGGCCCAAAACGTTTTTATGCAATTTTACCCAAAATCAGATCTACCCATAACAAGTAAGAATCACCAACACGAATATAATATGCAATACAATAAAGCAATCAAATTATACTCAGACCTTTTTCGTATGAGAGTAATGAATTAGGCTCTGATACCACTGTTTAGTTATTGGTAACGTCAGAACGTCATAAGCAGCGAAATTTAAAATTTTTTAAATAACCCAAGCAGAATCTTTATTCATCTAGTCATACGAAAAGGATTTTTACATAAATCGAAACATCCATAGGGTGTTTAGCGATTTTACCTTACCACGGGAACGATGGTGATTTTTCTCCGGTCTTCTTTCAGATCTGCAGGACTTTTGGTTCGGAGAAGCACCCCATGTGTTGTGCCTCTAGCAGTGTCCACACCAACTGGATTGAAGCAACTCCTTTGGATCCTGAGGCTCAGAACTAAGATCCCAAGGTTATCAAGCAAGGAAGTAAGAAGAGAGAAATCGCATGAACCCTGTGCAATTTCACAGGGTTCGGCCGAACACAAAAGTAAGAGAGGTGGCGGCGTTTTCAGATTTTGGAGAAGAAGGGGGCGGCTCCTTCTTGTGTTAGAGCTTAGGTTTTTCACTTATGACTTATGGAAGAGTATGAAGAGATATATATTTATAAGAGAAGAATCCTTCTCTTAATAGATATCTCTTCCATGTATATCAAAATCTTTTTCCTTATCTCATTAGGAAACAAGATATACATGTATATCTCTTAGATTTTCCTTGTCACACAAGAAAACAAACTCTTCCATTATTTATCTTGCAAAATCGCCCCTTATCTAGTTTAGGAAAGTAGAATCTCATTCTATCTTTATTTCCTTAACTAACTAGGTCTCCTTTAATTAATTAAACTCTTTAATTAATTAGACTCTTTAATTAATTAAACTTTTTTAATTAATTTAGCCCATTTAATTAATTAGTCCAATTAATTAATTAATTCTTCTCCATTAATTAATCAGACTACTTCTAATTAATATTTTTCTCCTTTAAGAATTAACACTTTAATTCTTCAGTTTTGATTTAACTCCTTAAATCAAACTTTCCTTATATGATTTGTTGCAGTCCAATTGTATTGTGTGTGACCCTCTAGGTTCACCATCAATTGGCCGCGGGCCCACGACTTTCGTGATTTAATTTATGAGCTTATTAATTGCTCCGATTAATTGAACACCTTCAATTAACCACTCAAGAATTAATCTCCTTATTAATTCATGAGTACCCACACCTCATGGTCGATGTCTAGCCACAAGCCCATGAGGCCCAACTTCAGGTGAATTGATCTCAGTGAACCTCACCTCTTATAAGTACCATGTACATACGGTCCTTCTATCGACTTAATTTCCCGATCGAGACCTAGGGTGTGTGAATTGATCGGCACCTCTAATTATCTCGATAACCATACTTTCTAATTCCGGATAATGATTCCAATGTGACTGCTAAATTTGGAAACCCCTTTCCAAATCCGTCACCAACTGTGGCCACAGGTTTCTCGGAATCTATTATCTAAGAACGTATAGGAAATTCCCTCAACACACTACGTTGAGTCGGTAGATCCCTTATTGATGCTAACCATTCGCGTACACAACTATACGCACCCAACTTAGGCACACAATGATCAGGCTACGTGATCGGTACCTAAATCTAAGTACGCACACCCATGCACCGAATTCGCCCTAGCACCTCAAGTCTAAGGACTAAATCGTACACTATTATAAGTCTTGAGAAACATCCCATCGCCGATGTGCGTCATGCGCTTCCACAATGGGTTTCTCTGTTCGGGTCGTTCGATGCGTTCGATCCCCTATCGAACCACCTACTCATATGCACTAGCATCAAATGCCTTGCTCATGAAACGCTACAATTCCCATCTTCTGCAACTACAAGTTCTTTTCCCAATGTGAACTTTGAACTTGTCTCCATAACACCCATCTATCTCAAATTCTTCATGTCCGTTATAGATAGGAATAAAATCCATAGCCTTCTTTTTCTGTTCCTCTAACAATTTCTGAATTTTAGGGCATATCCATCCATTGTACTTTCTCATTTGTTCTCTTTTCACCCCTATCCTCTTCATCATCATAATCCTAATATTCTCTAACATTTCAATTATGGGCAAGCTCCTCGCTCTTACAATCAGTGCATTGAAACTCTCAGAAAAGTTTTTCAACAAAATATCACTCCTACAGTGAGTGCTGAAATGAGACCTAGACCACTGTGCTGGTGGCCTTTTCACTAACCAGTCAAAGGCAGCCAAATCTCTACCTTTGAGTTCCTCCATCACCCTATGAAAGTCAACTACCCTTGTTGCTCTTGCCGCTCTCCATAACATATTTTTCAATGCAAGTCCTTTGTGGTCCTTTTTGAAATTGTTATAGAGATGCATCACACAAAATCTATGTTCACAATTTGGCAATAACTCTTCTATAGCATCTATCAACCCCTTCTGTTTATCAGACATGATTGTCCAAGCATAGCTATTTCTAATATTCAAATCTTGGATGAGCAAATCTATAAACCAAAGCCATGATTTTCTCTTCTCCTTTTCAACAACTGCATAAGCAAAAGGATAAATGCAGTTGTTTGCATCAATTCCCACAGCAGTTAGAAGAACTCCTCCACATGTGGTTTTCAAGTGAGTCCCATCCAGGCAGATTATGGGTCTACACCCTTCAATAAATCCCTGTTTTAATGATCCCCAACAGATATAAAACCTTTTAAACTTTGCCTCGTTAGCAAGTAACTTGCATTTTATTTTGACAGTAGAGTTAGGGTTGGTTGACATAATTTCTTCAGCATACCTCCAAAGTAAAGCATATTGTTCTGCATCATCCCCATGACCCATCGCAAAAACCTTTTGTTTAACTCTATACATCTGGTGCTTGCTGAACGCTAATTTACAATCTTTTTGCATTATAGTCCGCATAGATTCAATAGGCCAGTTGGGATCACTTCTAATTTTGTCGGAGTATTTCTCAGCCAAAAACCTAGAATTTGCTTGTATCACTCTCTCTTGCCTAGAGCACTCGTGACTGTTATGTAAAGTTTTTATTTGCATAGTATCCTCACCCGGTATTTTAGATGCATAAATAAGCCATGGACACTGGTTTTGTTTGCATTTTGCCTGTACTTTGTCTCTGTCATTCTTAGTGAATTTGATAGCTCTGCCACTATCAATTGCATGCTTTTTCACTGCTTTCCTGAATGTATTTGTATCAACAAAACACATCCCTATTTTGAAACAAATGTTATCCATATCTACCTTAGGATTGAAAACAGTGAATCCCTTATGCAGGAATGCGGATTTCTTGCTTGTTTGAGGACAATTTAGATCCTCAAGAGGTGGGATACTACATATTTTGTTGTTTTTCATGTTACTTAACCCAACCCATTCTACCTCTTCATCTATATTATCATCAAACATATCATTGTCATCTGATAATTCACATTCACTATCAACAAGATAATCTGAATACTCTGAGTCATTACCTTCAGACACTTCTCCATCACTTTCACTACTCTCATTATCATCAATGATATTGAAATTGAAATTTGGCATATCATTGTCATTGATCTGCCCATCATGACTAGAACCACCATTCACGCTAGGATGATTATCATCCCCAAACCTACATGGATTACCATGTACCTCATCATTTGATTGCCCTTCAATATCACCCACAAATTCTAAGGCCTCGGTGATTTCAGGAAACCGTGTTGGTTCATCTGAAGTTTGACTAGAGAGTGTTTGACTATCCAAATTTTGGTGATCAACGAAAACCCCAACAATCCTATCCTGATCAACATTGTTTGCTAATTGCATAGCATCAATATCACCTTCTACAAACACTAAACTCATACAATCATCTCTAGTACCAGTGTTGTAGTAAAACGAAACAAGACCACTTAATCCTATCTCTGCAATCATGGAACCCAATTCAAGTTTTGAAATCTCATCCTTTGTACAGTAATCAATATGACTTATATCTCCTTCCATGTAACATCTTCTACTCAAATTAACAAACTTCCCTGAATGATGCATTCGGATAGTGAAATATTCAGTGTTTGACCCTGCAGACATTTTTTTTTTGCATTAAACAAAGTTATACACACAAATCATAATTTGCCCAATATTAAAGTAGACAACACTGTTATAAAAAAGCAAAGTAGACAACACAAAGAAATCACATATATTATATTATATTCCATAGAATAACCCCACACAAAATAGTTTATTTCAGAAAATACCATACACGCACTAAAAAAAACTAAGTAATTTATTCCACAAAATACACTACATTATGAACAAACACACAATACAGCAAGCCATTTATGACAATCTAACTATTAAAGTAATAGAAGAAAGACACAAATATGTGAAAAAATATCACATGGTAGGGACTAGAGAACATTAACTAATATGCACCGAGGGCCACAAATCAATGAATACATTAACATTTTTTGAATAAAGAAATCAAAAGTGCTATAATGCAGACTTCTCAAAAGCCAAAAAAAAAAAAAGGTTTAGTTGCGTACTAACCATAATTTGGAGTAACTCTTCCAAAAGGTACATCTTCATTTGATATTCGTAATTTCCAGCCCATTATTTCTGTTTTGTTTCGATTTCAAAATGTGTTCTTCAATTGAGGTGAAACATTGGAAAATTTTGAAGGGAATTTCACTTGGAGGAACTCTGAAATTGAAAATTTTGGAGATGAGAAGTCTAAAATTGGGGAGAGTGTTTTATACAAAATATAACCTAATAGCATTGAGCGGGAAATTGAGTTTGTGCCTTAAAGGACTATTCTACCCTTGACTAAAGCCACGTCAGTTCAAGCAAACGGAATATTCCGCCAGATTCCATTGCCTTGCTCGATGAAGTGGTTGCCTGAGACTTTTTAAATAGGTGAGGTGGTAAAGTGCGAAACTCTAAAGGTTAGGGGGGACACTGCAAAAACTTATAAAGGTTGGGGGGGAAAGTGCGATTTTCCCAAGATAAAGTGAAAACCTATATAGCTTGTTGCTAAGAAAGTGAAGAAATTGTAGGAAAAGAAAAGAAAGGAAAAAGGAAAGAAATTTCATTTTCCTTGTAAAAGTTTTGTTATCGGGAAAATTATTTCCTTGCAGATGTTTAGCTGTCAATAAAGTTTGAAAATTAATATTTTTGTTGATTATGAATAATTTCAATATAACAAATATATTAAAAGTGATTGTAAAATAAAAATTAATAAATTAATTTTTAAAAAAATATAAATTAAAAATTGAGTTATGGAATCTAATTAAAACTAAGAATAATGGAAGAAATAACTTAAAATAAATTATAAATATCACTTTTTCTTATGTTGTAGAATATTGTGTGGATAATCACGTTTTACATTATATTAACTTTATTATAATAAATTAATTTGAAACTATTGTATATTTTTTAGTCACCAAATTTATATCAATTTTGAAAATTAAAGACATTTTTTAGTTCATCTGCATTGCTAAATTAAAAAAAAGAAAATAGATAAAATAATTATGATTAAGTAAAAATAAAAAACTATAAACCCCCCCCCCCCCAAAATCCCGTCTTATTTTTATATCGAAAATCCGCTTGTGTTTTTCTTGTATTACAAAAAAAAAAATCATTTGAAATTCTTTACAAATTATAGGGAGAGAGGGTTATCGTCAATTTTTTTAGTTAATAAGAGATTATTAATATTTTTCTAGATAAATAGGGGTTTTTTTGCATCATTTTGTGGGAGTATAATTGTCATTATGGTATGAGAAGGTTTTTTTCTAGTAATAAATAAGTACAAGGGGGTTTTGGTGATAAATATAACATAGGGGGATTTTGATAGTTAGACAAATCATAAAGAATGTTTTTCTTTGATATGTTTGGTTGCCAAGAAAGTTTAGGAAAAAAAAAGTAATATTTTTTATTAATATCTCCGTTTAATTATAAATACTTTCAAAGTTGTAAAATAAATTAAAGTGATTGCAAAATAAAAATTATCAAATTATCTCTGAAAAATATGAAGTACATCTATATACACGTTTATATAAGATTTATATGCACACACACACACACACACACACATATATATATATATATATATATATATATATACACATTAATTTTTATTTATATATATGATTAAAATCTTTAACTTTTTCTTTGGTTGAGATTTATGTAAAATTTAATTGATATTGTTTTTTGTTATTTGTATTTTTCTAGTTTCAAAATAAGAAGTACATTTTCTTTGGGTTGTTTGCATCTGAAATGGGTGCTTTTGCGATATTTTGTGGGGGTATAATTGCTATTATGACTTTAGGAAGTATTTTTTTGCTAATAATAAATAAGCGCAATGGTGGTTTTGGTAAAATAAAATCAAAAATGGGAGATTTTGATAATTAGATAAAATACAAGGGGTGTTTTGCAATTTACTCTAAAATTTTCCCAGGATTTTCCCAAGATTTCCCCATCAAATTGGTGGGGGGATTTTTTTGAATTTTTTTCCAATATAGCCTTCTAGACCAAAGTATTTCCCAATATGACTCAAACTGAAAAGTATTTCCCTAAATGTACCTTTTGTGATAAATCGCAATTGGCAACTGCGATTTATTAGTTTTTACATATAAAAAAAAAATAACTGATAAATCGCAATCGCAGTTAGTAGTAACTACGATTTATCAGTAATTTTGTTTTTTTGGAATTTATTGTATTTTGACTGCTAATTTACAATACTATGTGCAATTGTTTGAAACTAAATATTTTTGACATTGGA
Organism: Penstemon davidsonii; assembly: GCA_034814905.1. NCBI lineage: Eukaryota > Viridiplantae > Streptophyta > Magnoliopsida > Lamiales > Plantaginaceae > Penstemon > Penstemon davidsonii. The sequence continues at coordinate 27,210,950 of JAYDYQ010002533.1, read as the reverse complement.
ATCGAGAAAATGTTTATATATATATATATATATATATATATATATATATATTTTTTTTTATACTATGAGACATCACAAATATATTGCAAAATACCATGTTAAAATAGGAGAGAAACGTTGTAGGTTAAGTCATTTGTAACTATACTTTCTCATAATTAATGTCAACTGAGTCAGGTTACATATAAACTATTCTCATAAGCTCATTGCAATATATTAGTTTACATGTTCTCGCCTTCACAATAACTTATTGATTCCTTAAACATATATTAAGATTGTGTTGGAAATCAGAACGGATCAAATAGTGAGATAAGTACATAAATTTACAAATGCACTTGATTGATTACAAATGGTTGTCTGAGAGGCAAAATGTTGTTGGTGATAAATAAAAAAAAATTATGCTAATTTACCTACTCCACTCATGCATCTGTAGTTTATCATATATACAAAGATTCCTTAATTTGGTTTGGATGTCAAAGACATCTACAAATAGATAGAATGAAAGTGTAATTATTCCTATCTAAAATAAAAGCACTACGATCTTTAATTAAGAGATGTTGTAATGATATCCGATGATCAATTAAGTTAAACATTTCCTCTATTCCAATGTCAAAAATATTTAGTTTCAAACAATTGCACATAGTATTGTAAATTAGCAGTCAAAATACAATAAATTCCAAAAAAAAAAAATACTGATAAATCGCATTTACTAACTGCGATTTATCAGTAATTTTTTTTTTTTTTTTTGTAAAAACTGATAAATCGCAGTTGCCAACTGCGATTTATCACAAAAGGTACATTTAGGGAAATACTTTTCAGTTTGAGTTATATTGGGAAATACTTTTGTCTAGAAGGCTATATTGGAAAAAAATTCGATTTTTTTCTTCACAAAAATTTCCTGCATGAAAGTTGAAGGAAAATAATAACTTCATTTCTTGTTATCCAAACAACAAGTGAGAGAAATAAAAAACTGATTTTCCTTCACTTTCCTTACTTTGCCGACAACCAAACAACGAGGCTTCTAGCATCCAAAAATCCCTTGTAGGTTTTGCACATACAACATCCCATTAAATTTTGACACGTGCCCTATTGTTGTATAATTAGTAGGTTTGTTTATCATTCCCAAGAGACACTAATACCCTTCAATATAATATACTCCACTATTTTACAAAATTGAATCATAAAGTCAAGCTCTAAGTTGATTTTTTTTTATTATCTAAAATAAATAATAACCACTTTTCATTTAGTCTTTACATAATTTTACCTCTTCATTTAAAAAAAAAAAAACTTCAAAAAAATTAGAAAAAAAATAAAAAATTGCACCAATTTCCACCCAAAACCCCACCCACTCCCTTGTCCGACCAAATCTTAATTTAGAAAGTCCCAGAAGTTAATTGTACAGTCAAAGTGAAGCTTATATTCTAGGTAAGTTATTGTTTTTATATACAAAAAATAATAAAATACCTTTTATTTAATTAATCTTATATATTTAAATGTAATACTAAATAGTATAATTAATATGTTGATTGATATGATTCTATAGACATGTCAAAGGGAGGGTCTAAGGCAATCTCCACCAATTGAAATTAGGGAGGGTGAGTGGGTGAGAGAGGGAAGAAATGGAGACCATCTCCATTGATGAGGGTGGAAGAGGTGGGGCGGTGGGTAAGGCGATCGTTGAGGGGTGGGTCGATGGGTGGCTGGACCGAGCCATCCACCGCGGTCGGTGAGCATACTTTTTTTATTTATTTAATTAATTTATTTTATAATAAAAATTATTATTAATTTCATTTCTTTAAATCTTAACATTAATTTAATTTGATTACTTTTCTAATATAACTTTTATTTAATAAACTTACCATTAATTTATTACAGTAATGTATGAAATTTAATAACATAGTGAGAAAATTTAATTTGTCTATTATTTTCCTAGACCTTGTGATTGAAAATATACAACATCGTCATTGTGAGAGCCCTACATCATCATAATTAATGATATGGTGCATTTTCAACCACAAGGCCTAAGATCATAGACCTGGTCCAATTAAGAATTTTCCCTGGTAGGTGTGAGGGAGGAGCTTTAGTTTTCTTTTTTTTAGTTTTGTTATATAAGAAGTTATTATTAATTATTTTTTTTTTATAATTAGTATTATTATAAATTAATTAGGGATGTGCAATTCTTTTTAAAAATATCATTTCTAGAAGAGTATCTATTAATCAAATTTTTTTCTAATAAAAAGTAAAGGATTAAGTCATTAATTTTATTTTATTTATCTAGTATTGTATTTTATACCTAAGGTAGTTATAATTGTACACAAATAAGTGTAATTGTACAGCCTGCACTTTGGTATCAACGAACAGGATTAAAAGCATTAAATTGTATGGATAAGGTGGCGGTGTTGCATGTGAAAAACCCTACAACCATTCTTGGATACTAGAAAATCCAACCAAGCAATACATACTGGAAAATTGAAGGAAAATAACAAATTCATTTTATGCTATCCAAACAACAAGTGAAAAAATAAAAATTGCTTTTCCTTCACCTTTTTTTTTTTGTGTTAACTTTTCCCTCACTTTCACGTTCTTGGTATTAAGATAAATCGTGTTAAATTATTTGATATTCTTTTCGCTTTTATTTGTGTATTTTATTCTAATAAATTAACATAGTACTATTAAAATGAATATTATATTTATTTAAAAAATATAAACCTCTATTCGATTTTAATTAGATAAGATAAAGATACATTCAAGTTAAAGGTTGGATCACTATAAATGTTTAATGTGAATCAATATGTAATTGGTCTAATAGAAGTGACTAGTTTCCAATATGTGGTAAACTCAAGTTTGTATCACATTCACAATTGAAAAAAAATTTCAATTAATGTTTCAAACACGCCTCAAAAAGAATTAATTCAAAGTTAAAACCAAAATATCTTTGGGGAAAAAAGGCTTAATGTGATAAACATAAAGATCTTATTAATAAATTGACGTTCTCCAAAATATTATGAATGTTCTTTTAATTGGTGCGAATGACTTCGCGATCACTTGAACTAGTCACTAAACATTTTACAAACTAGTATCGTATTCAACACATGAAGTCAAATGAATGAAACAATACTTTCTTGAACAATAACCATTAAATTAATTCAATATATACGACGACCTCTGCGATTTCTTCATAAAAAGAAAAAAAAATTGGTATTTACTATTGATTTATTTGATGAAAATAATTTAATTATATTAAGGTTATATTTAAAACTTTAAACAAGTTAGGGTGCCCCCTAAATATTTATTCTACTCTTTGGAAAATAATTGTTGCAATTGTTCTAGATAGAACATCTTGATCATAAACATTTTTGTTTCATTTTTTACCCACAAGTACAATGAATTTGATCCATAAAAGGGAGAGTAAAGCAATTTAATTTAATATATTTGATAATAAAACTTTCATTAACAAAGAAGAAACCAATTACAAACAATAAAACAATAAAAGAAAAGAGTCCACCATCACGACCTTCCTAGATTAAGAAAGCAGCCCACTTAACAAGAATATGAGGCTTAATATAAAGGCCTAATCAAAATCTACATAATCAATATGCAAGGCAGAAGCAACAATTAAGAAAATACTCTTCTCAAATTTTGCTTTGTGCAAGAGCACTTCAACTTTAAGAAATTTAATAATCAGTTGCCTTTAACAAAAAAAAAAAAATGAAACCTCAAATCGAGTATTTCAAATACAAATTGAAATACTATATACAAATTAAATCAAATGCTCAATTCATCTCAATTTTGTTTGCCTTTAACAAAAAAATATGAAACCTCAAGTCGAGTATTTCCAATACAAATTGAAGTACTATTTACATATTAAATCAAATGCTCAATTCATCTCAATTTTGTTTGCCGTATTTGTTGTTAATTATGTAGTATTTTTGCGTGTGTGTGTAATGTTAATTATGTAGTTAACTTTGTTTATTTTTGTTAGTCTTTTATTTTTTTGCCTTTTTTATATGTAAAAATAGCTTTTAAAACATAAGTGCCTATTTGGATGGGTTCTAACCTGATCTCGCGGGTCTCCCAAAATTGAGCCAAAATTATTTTAAATGTAGTTTGACGAAATCCATAAAACTCATCACATACTTTTCAAAAACTCACACTCAAATTGTTAGAGCCTATAAAATTTTGATTTGACACCTACCACCTACTCTCCCTCCTCCAAACACTATAAAAACGATATTGAATAGTCACCTACCACCTATTTTTTGCTCCAAATCCCAATATTCATATGCTCAATCCAAGTGAGGTTTCAGTCTTTTCAAAATTACAAAACCCAATATCAAAACTTAACCAAACTATTTTTTTGAAACCGACTCAAAACCCTTCAAAACATTCCTAAATATTTATAACAAATAATCTATATTTTCCAAATTAAAAATACATGATAGAATTCGTAAGCGCGAAAGAGAAAAATTAAAAAGGAAAAGGATGTGGTTGTGGATAATCATCATGGCCGAGCAAATATACCCACAAAACGACTCCACCACAAGCTCACCCACCCAGTCTCCTCAGCCCGGAAAGGATACTTTGTTCTTCCTCTTCACATCCCGTTGTATTTCTCGGGTGAGTGAATAATCAACGTCTTCTGTTTACTCTTATCCAATTTAGTAAACAGTTTCGAAATTAAAATGAACAGGGTCCTATATCTGCTACCAATTCAAGATCCTGATTTCAGAATTTAGGTTTGTGTCTTTTTTCTTCGACATCTGCAGAAACCCACTTAGTTTTGTCTCGAAAAATCTTGTCTTTTTAGAAATTAATCAAAATTATGGATACTTTACTCAAAACTCACAATAAGCTTCAGTTTCTGCACCCAGTTCATGGGTATGCCGATAAAGTTAGTGCCTTTACTTCTTTAAAGCCTCATAACCTTGAACCAAAGTTTAATTACAAGAAAACCCACATGAAATTGAGCAAAAGTTTCTATGTTAAGGCCACTTCTAGTGCGCTTTTGGAGCTTGTACCTGAAACCAAGAAAGAAAATCTTGATTTTGAGCTTCCCTTATATGACCCTTCAAAAAGCCTAGTGGTGGATCTAGCGGTTGTAGGTGGCGGTCCTGCAGGGCTTGCGGTGGCGCAGCAAGTTTCCGAGGCGGGTCTAACTGTTTGCTCAATTGACCCTTCTCCCAAGTTAATTTGGCCTAACAATTATGGTGTATGGGTTGATGAATTTGAGGCCATGGATTTATTGGACTGTCTAGACACAACATGGTCTGGAGCTGTGGTTCACATTGATGATAACTCGAGTAAAGATCTCGATAGGCCTTATGGAAGGGTCAATAGGAAACAGCTGAAATCGAAAATGATGCAGAAATGCATTACAAATGGTGTTAAATTTCATCAAGCCAAGGTTGTGAAAGTAATTCACGAGGAATCTAAATCGTTGATAATATGCAATGACGGTGTTACTATTCATGCCACTGTGGTTCTTGATGCTACTGGCTTTTCAAGATGTCTTGTAGAGTATGATAAGCCTTATAACCCGGGCTATCAAGTGGCTTATGGGATTTTAGCAGAAGTTGAGGAACATCCATTTGATGTAAATAAAATGGTTTTCATGGATTGGAGAGACTCACATCTTGAAAACAACAAAGAGCTAAAAGAGAGAAACCGAAAAATTCCGACTTTTCTCTATGCAATGCCCTTTTCTTCTCAAAGAATATTTTTGGAAGAAACTTCCCTTGTAGCTCGTCCGGGATTACCTATGATGGATATTCAAGAACGAATGGTGGCTCGACTGAGTCACTTGGGTATAAAAGTGAAGAGCATTGAAGAAGATGAACGTTGTGTGATTCCAATGGGCGGCCCGCTTCCCGTTTTACCTCAGAGGGTAGTCGGAATTGGAGGTACAGCCGGGATGGTGCACCCTTCGACTGGCTATATGGTTGCACGGACTTTAGCTGCTGCTCCTATTGTCGCCAATGCTATTGTTCGGTATCTAGGTACCGAGAGAAGTATAAGGGGTAATGAGTTATCTGGAGAAGTTTGGAAAGATTTGTGGCCTATACAAAGAAGACGCCAAAGGGAATTCTTTTGTTTTGGTATGGATATTCTGCTTAAGCTTGATTTAGATGCTACTAGAAGGTTCTTTGATGCTTTCTTTGACTTAGAACCTCGTTATTGGCATGGGTTTTTGTCGTCTCGGTTGTTTCTTCCAGAACTTTTGGTTTTCGGGCTCAATCTTTTTTACCATGCCTCTAATACATCTAGGTTAGAGATTATGGGAAAAGGGACCATTCCTTTGGTAAATATGATCAATAACTTAGTAAGGGACAGAGAATGAATTTGTGGGTTTTATATTTAATATGTTACATTTGATGCAATATATTAACAATTGTTTTTTCTGGAAATGCAATATGAATCAGCTGTTTTTGTGACATCTTTTATGAGCTTCATTTTGAGAAAGCATTATATACTTGATAAAGAGTTCTTGGAGTAGCATTATGTTACTTGAAACAGAATGTAGATTTAATCCGAGGAAAAAATAATTCATCTAAATATTTTAGTGAAGATTCTTACTTGATCAGTGTTATTCACTATTTCTATACCGTAATTGACTTGCTTATAATGGCTAAGAGGCTCATTAGTTTTCTTGTTGCCGGCAACTAAGAAGCTTTTTACTCCCTTTCCTCAGCTTTACATTTGACACATGTGAATAATATGATTATATAAAGTAAATCATTTTGAGATCAAATCATATCAAACTAGAAATACTAATACAATGACATTGATTTGGTCATTAAGTTAGCAAATAAACTAAAAATAGACGAGAGAACGAATTATCTCTTCTTTATATCTTTTCTAGACATTAAAGATGTCAATTTTCAACTTAGGAAGTATGTTTGGTTAATAACATAGAGAATCAAAAGAATCATATACTAGATATAGAGTGCAAAGTGCAAAACTTACATTAGCATTTGTATTTCAATTTACATGTCATATATTGCAGAAAAGAACAGGATATGAAGCACTTTGCTCTTTCTCTCATCTTTATCTCAATTATGTTTCTATTTCTTACCCTCAACTGCATAATTTATGCCATCAAATACAAAAGGCAGCTGAACAAGGAGTTTGAAAATATAACCATCTATCCTGAAAGCATACAAAAAGTTCCTGATTGGTTTGAGGTTGTTGCACGAGAGATAAAAGATGAAAAGATAAAGATAGGATTGGTGAACATAGATGATATCCCACATGAGATTCACAGAAACGCAGAGGTAGTAAAGGTCCATTTTGACCCTGTAAGGAAGCAAATTCAGTGGTCTGATTTATTTCCTCCATGGATTAGTAAAGTTCCACCTCCAACATGTCCAGATATCCCAATGCCAAGATTCGAAAATTATCAAGAATTGGATGTGATAGTTGCTCATGTTTCTGGATGTGAATCGAGAGATGTTTTTGGGCTGCAAGTAAATTTAGTGGTGGCTAATTTACTATATAGGAGTGGGAGAAAGGATCATAGTGGAGCCGTGTTTGCAGTGTTTATTGGTTCTTGTGAACCTATGTGGGAGATATTTAGATGTGAGGATCTTGTTTGGCATGAAGGCAACTCTTGGGTTTACAAACCAGAATTGAGAAGAATTAAACAGAAGGTGCTCATGCCTGTTGGGACATGCCAACATGTACCTCCATTTTCTCGATTTGGTAAGCTTTCTCGTTTACTTTCGTTTTCCCTTTAGATTATATTACCTCGCCTCAGGTTTGGTCAAATTACAGATAGTCTCGTTAAGTTTGGCAAATTTCACCTCCATAGATAGTTTATTGTCAGTTATATTTCGAGTCATTGGCACTCTGCACCCTAGAAATACACCATTTTGGCAGTTTGCACCCCGAAATTAAAATTTTGGCATTTTGCACCCATTATATATTGTTGGCACAACAATCGACATTTTGCACCCCTATGGGGTACATTCTGCCAAAAAATATGCAATTCGTGGGTTTCAAGGTGCAAAAAAATTGTGTATTTCTAGTTTGCAAAGTGCCGATTACTCTTTTATTTCCAACACAATATTAACATTAATAAATAGGGATATACCCTTTGACCCCTTACCTTTTGGTCGTTTTGCACTTACTCCCCAACTATTGAAATTGTTGGAATTCACAACCTTTCAAAACAAATTGGCCGGTCAATAGTGAGCAGCTGAGCACATCTCCCATTCATGTGCGAAAATTCCCACTTTACCTCCTAATCATTCGACTGCATTGCACTTCATTTCCTAAACTTTCGACTCTCTTGTTCTTAACTCCCTAACAACCGCCACCAATCAGTCAACAGTTGTAAATGCAACAATTTAAAAAGCTGAGGGAGGTGAATGCAAAGAAATTATAGGGGCAAAGTGCGATTATCCCTGACAAATTTGTAAAAATTATTCTATATATAGTTAATTGTCATGGATTAGTTAATTCCAGGTGAAGAACCATATTGGGGAAGCCAAAACAAGAACAACCATCTTCCTCAGCAAAGAGAGGCTTATGTCACTATCCTACACTCCACAGAAGACTATGTTTGTGGAGCAATAACATTGGCTCAAAGCATAATTCGTTCAAACTCAACCAAAGATCTCGTCTTGCTAGCTGATAACAACATATCTCCAAAGTCCCTCGATGGTCTCCAAGCAGCAGGATGGAAAATCAAACACATTGAAAGAATAAGAAGCACTTTTTCGAGAAAAAAGGCCTATAACAGATGGAACTATAGCAAATTCCGAATATGGCAGCTCAAAGAATACGACAAAGTAATGTTCATAGACTCCGATCTCATAGTGAAGAGAAACTTAGACAAGTTTTTCATCCAACCACAATTATCAGCTGCTGGGAATTGCGAAAAGCATTTTTTCAACTCGGGTTTGATGTTAATCGAGCCATCTATTTGTACTTTCGAGACTCTAATGAAGAAGAGGTTCGTAATTGAGTCGTATAATGGAGGTGATCAAGGGTTTTTGAATGAGATGTTTAGTTGGTGGCATAGGTTGCCGGCTGAGGTGAATTATCTTAAAGTTTTTGTGGACTTTAAGGATCACGTGCATCAAATACCGGAGGATGTTTATGCTATACATTACTTTGGTTTGAAGCCATGGAAGTGTCGTGTAGACTATGATTGTAATTGGAATTGGCCAGATTTCCGAGAGTATGCGAGTAACTCGGCTCATGAGAGGTGGCTAGATGTATATTATGCCATGCCTGAGAAGTTGAGACAATATTGCCCTAGAACTTATGAAATGGATGTCAAGTTGCAACACAGTAGACATAAAGGAGCCAATAATTCTAGTTCTCTTAATGTTTTGTAGCTTTTTTAGTAGTTTAGACAAAATTTGCAGGATTGCACTTTTAGTCCTACATGATTGAACGGTCAACACTTTTAACTCCAGTTTCTTGAAATATTTTGTACTTCTGGTCCATCATCTTTCCATCTAATTAGTTTTTAATCAAAAGTGCAAAAGTTCTAAACCAATATTATAAAAGCGAAAAAATAATAGTAAAAGTTGGGATCAAAAGTACAATATTATAACAGTGTAAAGGGTTCAATCACGTGGGATAAAAATTGTAGGATTGTTTTATTTTGGTTGAAAGGTTATGTATGAAAATTACGGAATCTTCATATACATGGTAAACTTACTTGTATAGAGTAGTATTTAGTTTTTTATTTTCCCATTTTTCATTCAAGATGGGGTGTACATAAACCCACCAAAATCGACCCACCCGCCCGATCCAGGCTGACCCGTCTGTAATTTGTTGGCTTAATTCTCAAAATAGCCAGTGATGGGTTGGTAATTTATAACCCTGTATGGTATGAGTTGAGTGGCGGTTCTGATGGTTAAAAAATTGATCAGCCCGCGATCCGCGCTTATCCCATTAATCATCCTATTCTAAATGTACTTTAGATTCACTTTTTAATAAATGTGTGAAATAAATCATATTTGTTAAGACATGATTAAGAACAAAAAACAGACTTTCTTTTTTATATTAATGTTTCATGGTATGAAAATATGTGTAAATAGTATATTATTGGCTAGTTAAATAAATATGTTAATCTTGCTTTAACAATTCAAAAATATATAAGTTTATATTCCAAAATGAATTTACTATATCTTGTACCATAAATGATTTTTTCTTTACAGAAGATTGTTATCTAAATGTGTTTCGGTAAGCATATGTGGTTATAGTACTCATGAAATATGGATACCAAGAAGAGATATTTAAACAAAGAATCGCTCTTTTGTTTTTTCCACCATGTATATGTGTTCTCTAAGTTTTTACAATAATTTAAATTTGTTAATATTTTTAATTGGGATTTGTCTATATCTGGATTACGATCATTGCTCGTAAGTTGGTTAGAATAGAAATTCTGAAAATTGAATTTCTTGCTAGTGTAATGTTGAAAATGTATATATTTGTTTTTGTTAATTCAATGTTAGCAAATATGCATGGTTGATTTACATTTATTTTAGTCTATAAAAATTTATGAACCAGTCAATCTGCTTACCTTAACAATATTTATAAGGTTATTTCATTGTTTCATTGTACAAAAATTGAATTATAAGTAAATTTGTTTTAACATTCTAATGTGATTTTTTTTTTTCCTTCTTATTTTATTTACAAAATTCCCATATTTAACTAACTATCAAATGTTGGCTCATTATTTCATTATGATTCAAACGAACTTAAAATACCCCTTTGACAACTATAACGATCATCGTATAATTAAGCCGGACCACAACATCTGTACATAAGGAAAAAAATATAACCTATTAATTATTAATTGTGGATTTTACTCTATTAGATAATCGATTCTTTAATAAAATGAAGAAAGACTACACAAAAGTTACCTTTTGAATCTACTACATTACACGTGGTGCCTACAAAATAAATTAATATTTAGACATTTAGGACAAACTTACAACTAAATTCTTTCTATATTAATATGAAATGATTAAAGAGGTGAAATGATTAAAGAGGTAAAATAATGTGATGACCAAAAAATATTTACAGCTCTCAAAGATATATACAATGAAATAAATAGAGAATCAGACTAATTAGACAACAAATATGAAATACAATGTGCATTCATGCATAATTGGCAATCGTTGTTGTACATATATAGAGTAAAAGAAACGCATGAGCCCAAAAATGGCTTCCATGTTATCTAAACCAAAACCATTCACATTCCCTTTAACCTTTCTTTGGATTTTGCTTCTACTCCTTACTATGATCAATTATCTATACTTTACCATCTACTATACATTGCAAAATGAATTCCGAAATATGACCGGTAATCTTAAAAATATAAGAAATCCCGAGTGGTTCGAGGTTATTGCACGAGAGATAAAAAACGAAACAGTCAAGATTGGATTGGTGAACATGGATGAAATTCCAAATGAAATTCGAACAGAAACAAAGATGTTAAAGATACATTTCGACCATGTAGAAGAACACATTCGATGGTCTGATTTATTTCCCGAACGAATAGATGAAATTTTACCTTCTAAGTGTCCACATATCCCAATGCCAAGATTTCAAGATTATCAAGAATTGGATGTGGTGATTGCTAGTGTTTCTCATTATGAATGTGGAGTTGGGGGCTTGAGAAATATTTTTAGGTTGCAAATAAATTTGGTTGTGGCTAATTTACTAGTAAGAAGTGGTAGAAAGGATAATGCACCTTTGTTTGTTGTGTTTTTGGGCTCTTGTGGGCCGATGTGGGAGATTTTCAGATGTGATGATCTTTTGTGGAATGAAGAGGACATTTGGGTTTACAAGCCTGAATTGAAGATGATCAAACAAAAGGTGCTCATGCCTATGGGTTCATGTCAATTTGTTCCTCCATTTTCCCAATTAGGTAAGGTTTTGGTATACTTTTGATTTTTCAAACCTAGCTCTTTTATTCTCAATTCATTTATAATTAAGTTATATACGTGTATTATGTGATTGAATGTGCAATATTCTTATAAAAATGATTTATTTTCCCTAAGAATGTGTAAATACATTTATTTTGTGACTAAAAACTTCATCCAATCATTGTGCTTCACTATTTCGTGATAATATACATCTATCCATCTCGAAATAGATGAAGTGTTCTAAAACTTCTTGTGATGCTTGAAAATGCCTTTACAATTTAGTAATAAGCACTTTATACTTTCCTACCAAATTAAATTGCAGAAACTAAAAAGGTTGCACATAACATCATAAATATTAAGTAGGAAAAAATATAGAATCAATTATATTTCATAATTTTGTGTCTATAAATATCACATTTTTTCTATATATTTGTTAGTTTAAACTCAATTTCAACACATGTTTTACCTTGAGTTCATGTATATTGTGTTTATTTCATTATCAAAGAAAAATAAATTAATGAAAGGCAAATTGGTGGCACTACCATCAATATGTTAACGAACATGCAACTTATACAAAATGAGTACTTGTGAAAATAGTTAATGAAGAGCAAGCAAACGGAAAATGCTCAATGTTTGTATTAATGTTTAGTTATTTGAATTTTATTTAAGTTATGAAGTAGTTAATTATGACTTATGAGATTATCTTCCACATTCACCACACAGTATTTTCTTGATTGTCCATATTTGTATAATTAAGTCGGAAAAATTGTATTTTTAGCCCACAAAATTATACCATCACCACTTTCTATCTTATACTTTAAAAAATTACCCCTTTAACTCAATCTTTAGAAAATTTAGAAAATAGTATGCATTTTTTGTTATGTACTTTATAAAATTGCACTTTTGATCTCAATCTTTAAAATATTTTGTACTTTCGTCTAATAAAATAGTCTTTATTTAGCATTTATGGTCCCACAGAATTGTCAAGTTTTGCACTTTGGTCCCAAATCCTATTAAACCAAAAAATGCAACGTCCCCCTTTAACTCGTATAAATTGAATACAATTCTTGATCACATAGCTATCTTAACTTCATTTCTTATGGATGAACAAATTCAAACTGCAGATACAATGAGCCATCTCCCTCAACCAAAAGAAGCTTACGTAACAATCCTACACTCATCCGAAGACTACATCTGCGGCGCCATGGCTCTCGCCCAAAGCATAATTCAATCCAACTCAACCAAAGACTTAGTCCTCCTCATAGACAACCACATCTCCCTACAATCTCAAAACCATCTACGTGCCTCGGGATGGAAAATCAAACGAATCCAACGTATTCGAAGCCCGTTTTCAACAAACGGATCCTACAACGAGTGGAACTACAGCAAACTCCGAATATGGCAACTCAAAGAATACGACAAAGTCATGTTCATAGACTCCGACCTCATAGTCAAAAGAAACTTGGACAAATTTTTCATCTACCCACAACTCACGGCGGCTGGGAACTATCAAAAGCACTTTTTCAACTCCGGGTTGATGCTAGTCGAGCCATGTAAATGTACGTTTGATACTTTAATGAAGAAGAGGTTTGTAGTTGAGTCGTATAATGGAGGTGATCAAGGTTTTTTGAATGAGATGTTTAGTTGGTGGCATAGGTTGCCGGCTAAGGCTAATTATCTAAAGGTTTTCGTTGATGTTAACGATCGTTTACATCAGATACCGGATGATGTTTATGCTATACACTATACGGGTGCGAAGCCATGGACGTGTAGGAAAGAGTATGATTGTAATTGGGATGGAGATGAATTTGGAAGGTATGCGAGTAATTCGGCTCATAAGAGATGGTGGCAAGTTTATAACGCCATGCCTAAGAATTTGAGGGAGTATTGTGCACTAAAAACGGATTAAATTACTGTTTATGGTATGTTTCGATCAGTTATATTAGAAATTTTTAGAATTTTATGAAATACCAAGAGTTATTTTTATTTTTTATTGTTTATTTATGACATGTTGATATATTTTATATTTTGTCATTTTGAGCTTACAAGAGTCAAATCCAAACTTAGCATAACATCATTTGATATGTATGACGATGAGATGTCAAACAATCTTTTACCATATGTCCATCGAGTCGATATCGAGTAGTTTAGTTTGATTTGCAATTCTATTCATCCAATAAACACAGATAAAAAAAAATAAACACGCACCAACAAAAGCTCAGCTTCAGAAAATATACTCCTATTTCCTTCCATTTCAATAGACTAAAACATAAGTAGATAGATGGACGAAGTCCCCATTAGATATTATTAGTACTGAATATGAAAAATAGGGGAAGACATAAGGGGCTCAATCTGATTCCTTGAAAACAATAGAACCTAACTCTAACTGGGAGAAAGTTCTTTACTACGTTTTGCAGCAGCAACAACTGCGTTCATCAAAATACCACGAAAACCAGCCTTCTCGAGTTCATGAATACCGGCAATAGTTGTGCCACCGGGTGATGCAACATCATCTTTTAGCTGGCCAGGATGCTTCCCCGCATTTGCTGTCATTGATGCAGCTCCTAATACCTGCAACAATAAGTGCAAATTAAAAACTATTCTATAACCATAAGTGCAACATCGGATGGAAAAAATGGGCGATAAGGACTAAAAGCGCAAAATAATCTAAATAATTGAGATCAAAAGTGCAAAACATTCTAAGAATTGGGACACAAAGTGCAATATTTTAAAGCACTATACTCTTAATAGTGCAAAATATAGACTATTCTATGAGGTGCAAAAAATTGATGGAGATGGGCTACAACACTAAAAGTGCAAAACAATCTAAAAATTGGGACTAAAAGTGCATAACATTCTAAAAAACTGAGACCAGAAGTGCAGTTTCCTACAGAATTGTAGTCTCAGCACTTTTGTACTTTTAGTCCTACCTAAACTCCTTTCGATCTAATTTCAGACCAATGATGCAAATTATCGACTATTTTATGAGACCAAAAGTGCATAAAATGGATGGAAAAAGAGGCGATAGGACTAAGAGTGCAGAACATTCAAGAAAATTGGTACCAAAAGTGAAATTTTATAGAACACTTGAGCAAAAGTGTCGAGGATTGCATCATGCGGGCCAAAGAATGCAATTTTGCCACCAAGAATTCATTTGTTATGACTTTGTAATGTATATTGTGAGAAATTGAGCATATCCACGGACATACAGTTTGAGAAGCTAGCCCAAGAGCTAGTTCACGAGGCAGGCCAGCAGCTACGCCTCCATCAGCTAAAGCTTCGATTGCCAAATATATGTATGCTGGTCCACTGCCACTGTGTATTAAAAAAAGAAAAACTTATCAGAACAGCTATTCTTGGGATTAACTGTAAAATAAAATTACTTCACAATATTGAGTGATAAAATTGCATTTTTAATCTCAAATGACTGGACATCAGCACTTCTAGTCCCGCGCTTTCAAAAATAGCAGTTTTGGACCCAACTTTTAGTTATTTCACATTTCGTCTCCCCCCTTCCCATACAATATTGGCACTACTGGTAAGTGAAACAGTCTTTGTTTTGCACTCTTGGTCCAAAAATAAAGGGAAAAGGTGGAAGGGAGAGGACAAATGTGCCAAGAATTAAAAAGTTGGTAAAAGTGCTGAGTATTCAGTAGCAAACCTGAGGCCAGTGACCGCGTCAAATAGTTTCTCATCGGCTGTCCATACTTTGCCGATTGATCCAAATAACTTGGAAATTAATTCTCCATCATCCTTAGTTGCTGCAGCACCAAGGCTAATAACTGTGTATAGATAGCTAAGTAGTTATGAAAAATCACATGGAGTATTATCTAACAAATGTATGTGATTTTTTATCACTAGTCGGGATGAAAAGGAGATTTATTTTAGTAAAACTTAGGAACATAAATGTGATAACAATGTAAGAAGGAAAAAACCGATTGAAACTCATATATATACCAGATGCAGCCAGGCCCACAGCAGCTGGGGTGTTGGGCATTACTCTAATAAACCGGCTATGACCTGCCCACTCCTGGATACGTAAATATATGTAAGAAGAGAAAATGCATCGAAGAATCATAAACTCGAAACAAGTATGGTCATGGATTAAAATTTCGTTTCATGATATCTTTTTGACAATTAAAAAACTTTTTTGATATTTTCCAGAAATAGGAGAAATTGTAAATCAAAAACACTTTGAAGTAGAAATTACTCCATTTTGTTCCGATTGGCCGATAAACAGAAACATTTCCATGTTTTTGATGGATGCGTATTGAAATTTAATCTATGAACATGATTGACTTAGTTAATTATAACTATCAAGAACCAGAAGATTTGTATGCAAGGTAAAAACGGAGGAAACCATGAAGTATAAAATTAAAACATGTGTAGTCTAAGTGTGATCATATGAATATCATAACATTAGTTATAATTGATACGAACTTGTGTAAACGAATAGATTATGAAAGCAATTTTATGGAACAAACCTGCAGATCTTTTAGTTTAACTCCAGCAACAACAGACACCAAGAGCTGCTTCTCTGAAAGGCGTGGTCTTAACTGCAGCACCACCTTTTTAACTACACATTTGAAAGAAGAAGAAAAAAAAGATTTAAGGACAAAGGATTTCAGATAAAAGGGTTTGCGTTTATAAATATGCGCTTGGATTGCTTTTAGAGAAAACAAATGACTTGTAATTATGATTTTTAAATGAATTTATAAATCCCATATATATTATCATTACTGATCTAGTTCCACTAATAACACCAAGGGACAAAAATAAATATTATGTTCCTTGTAAATCAGATAAGATAAAAGCAAATTGATCCTAGTATATGAAATGTTTTGAAAAATAAGTTAACAAAACAGAAATATAATAACATGACCAAAGCTATGGATGAGGAAAGAGGAAAAACAAAGCCATCGGGAAGTGAATTTACCAACTTGAGGCTTCACAGAAAATATCACCACATCACTATCTTCAACAACCTGTCTTTGAGATAAATAGGGAAACAAAAGGGTATGAAGTTATAGTCATGACAAATTACGAAGTTCAGAAATTAACTAAAACTCAAATTAAAAAACAAAGAAAGCTACAGAAAAATCTCGAGAAGCATTTATATACTAATCATATTACCAAACAACATTCAAATATTAATCACATAATCAAAATAAGACTTTGAGTAAAATGAGAGGATTCTGTATTAATTTCAACAAATAACACAATTTGAAAAATATGGGGGGGGGGGGGGGTGGGGGGGGGGGGGGGTGGGGGGGGGGGGGGGTGGGGGGGGGGGGGGGTGGGGGGGGGGGGGGGTGGGGGGGGGGGGGGGTGGGGGGGGGGGGGGGTGGGGGGGGGGGGGGGTGGGGGGGGGGGGGGGTGGGGGGGGGGGGGGGTGGGGGGGGGGGGGGGTGGGGGGGGGGGGGGGTGGGGGGGGGGGGGGGTGGGGGGGGGGGGGGGTGGGGGGGGGGGGGGGTGGGGGGGGGGGGGGGTGGGGGGGGGGGGGGGTGGGGGGGGGGGGGGGTGGGGGGGGGGGGGGGTGGGGGGGGGGGGGGGTGGGGGGGGGGGGGGGTGGGGGGGGGGGGGGGTGGGGGGGGGGGGGGGTGGGGGGGGGGGGGGGTGGGGGGGGGGGGGGGTGGGGGGGGGGGGGGGTGGGGGGGGGGGGGGGTGGGGGGGGGGGGGGGTGGGGGGGGGGGGGGGTGGGGGGGGGGGGGGGTGGGGGGGGGGGGGGGTGGGATCAAATAAAGGGAGGTACATAAGCCATCTCCAACTGAAGGGCAATCAACATCCATTTTATTCAATTTCACAATTTTCCTCACTTTCACTTAATAATAGAGATAACAATAATAATAATAATAATTTTTATTAGGTACACAATCATGAAAATTAAGGTATTCATAATAATAAGAAAATCAACAACGACTAAACATAATTAAGAGAAAACAACAACACTTATTATTAATGCACTTGGACAGAAAATAAAAACAACAAAGATTAAACACCAACGACTAAACATAATTAAAGCAAAACAACAAAGATTACAAGAAGTTGGATCATGGGTATGGAAGGAAAAGATTGAAATTATCAGCGCCTTGATTGACCGAGCCTTCAGACGAATCTCCTCCAAATTGTAAAGGGCCTCTTAATCTTTTTTTCTGGATGATTTGTTGCTTCTTGCCCCTCCAATATTCTTTCGAAAGTGGAGTCATTTCAGATGTATTCATTGAGAATACTCTGATTTCCTTCTCCTCCTCTCTAGCGCGCATTTCCTCCTTTTTAAGACGCATTATTTCATCATGTCTTCTTTGACGTCCTTCCTCTAACATCAGTTGGAGTCGTTCAGCAGATCTAAGATTTTCTTCAACACGCTCGTCGTCCATGAATGCACTGGTCAAAGCCTTTCCCTTTCCCTTGGTTTTTTTTGCTTTCTTCGATCCAATTGGCCTTGAATCAGTTTGTTCTGCAATTGGAGTCCTCTCAGGTGTCACCGCTACGTTGTCCTCGTCAATATGAAAATCAATGTCTGGACGAAAATAAATAAATACAATGTTATTAAAAAATAAAAACAAAAATTTACTACAATTTTTACGCAATGTTATTATAAATAAAATAAAACTAATTACAATTTTTACAAATTTTTTTAAAAAATTACCCATTTAATTCTTTAAAAAACACTAAAACTAATTCAGAAAAAAAACACAATGTTATTAAAAAATAAATAAAACTAGTTACAATTTTTTCCTAAACCCTAATAAAAAAAAATTATTATCTAACAGGTGGCGGCCACCACGTCCAGGGTTAAGTTGCCAGCAGTGCCCGTTTCACTGCCCTCATCAGTCATCCCCCGCCTTCCCCTTTTGCCCGTTTCCCCGCCGCCCCAAAATCCGTCTCCAACCGAGCACCGCTAGCAGCCCCCCCCCCTCATGCCCGGTTGCCGGCTCGGTTGGAGAGGGCCTAATAGGCAGTTTGTTGCCAGTGATGGTGGAAAATATTGTACTTCCAACAAGGTAAAGAAGGTAAGCTCTGAGTATGGAACTCAACATCTTAACCGCTGCATGTTTAGAAAATTAAGAGAAAGCCTCTTCTAGCCAGCTTAGCTTAACCATCCCACCACTTATGTACCCAGAATCAGGTGCTTTCCCAAAGACACTTAAAACATACTGAATCACAAGTCGCATATTTTACACCCATAACACGCTTACCGTTAATTCGAAGTTCAAGCAAGTCAACAACATCCTCTAGCTTTACTGTCATCTCTCGAAAATCAAATGAAATGTCTTCGTATCTTTCTCTGACTCTCAACTAGAGCATATATAAGTGGATTATCAAGACTAATTGGTGGAATCAATCTCAAAAAGTCAAAACCAGACCTTTTATCAATTTAATTAGTTTTTTTTGGTCGGGGAGGTAAGCAACCAGCGGTCAAGCTTTAAAGTGTGTTCATGACATCTAATTGCACCTCACTCTTGTTCATATAAAATAAACATATTGCAAGTTAAAAATGATTTACTAGTAAAACGAGATAGAAATGTGTTATTGTTGCATAGTGAACACCTGTCCTTTTAAAACTGCAGCTGAGACAATCATGTCTTGATAATACAAAATAAAATCTTCAATTGGTCCAGGGTTACTGCATAACAATCCATCATGTTGCTATAGGCTACATCTTCCCGCAATGCAGAAAAACATTCACATAGACGAGCTTAGTAAATGAAACTGTCCATCCATGTGACATGTAAGTAGTATCTCACTGCAGTTATAACATAATTCAGATTCCAGTTATGATATGCAGGCTGCAATAATACAGTAATCCTAATTTCGACTTTATGATCATCTGACCATATGACCAGACTGTTATAGATTATGAAGAAATGGTACAAAGAAGGTCTTTCACCACCAAGACTTAAAAGAGAAAAATAGGGATAATGATGTCGGGTTTTGATAATGTTTAATTACGGATCCCACTTAAGCTATAATGTTTATTTTCTATTCCTTTGATGAGTTGCAACCTTCTATTAGTAAATTGTGTGGTTTTTACTGATTGAGTTTAATCATGTCCTACAGAATTTGCTGTCACCAGAGATGGGATAATAGTGCACTTAATTTGTGACTTCATTTTGTGGCCGTGCCAAAGTTCATGTTCATTCTACTATTCCATCCACGAGTTACAATTTAAATATAGCCATACATGATTATGTGATCCAAACAATGAAGTTGATTTCCACGGCAGAATTTGCTGCCACATTGACAAGTCCTTAACACTCGGAGAACAATACTCCAACTTCTCTAATATGTGTTGGGATTGTCTTTTTCAATGAGAAAATGAGATGCATAAATATCAAAGAGTTAGAACTGATTCAAACCTTCCCATTGTAATTGGTACAAGACAGTATGCAACTAAAACCAGAATGAAGCTGAATCCAAATTTTGAGGAGGAGAAGAAACTTGAGCTTCAACTTCACTAAGGAATGTAATATACTATTAATTATTCTACATAATTACAAGAGTCCAAACATGCTATTTTCTACTTGAATGGTAAATTTTCTCGAGTTGATTCGGCTAGTCCTGATTTCTAAGGTGGTACTTCAGTGACATACTTATATAACTCTAAAAAAGGACTTTAATGGAGATCCACCACCTATAGCAAACTAAGTTCTTGTTTTTTAAATCAAATGACCTATAACTTGAGACGAGAAATTGAAAAGGGGCTAATTCTATTCTAATTTGAGAATAAAAAATGGCTTATAGAGAAATAGTTCCCACTCTGCATCTCCCAATATTTTCCTAAAGTAATAATTTATAAATATATAACTGGATACAAGTTACCACAAACTCTAGAAACAATTTATAGCTTGACAAAGCAAAGACATCAGGTAACCTAACTGTTATTGAAAAAGAGTCATATATAGCCCACCATCACACCCCATATCTCAAAATAAATCATAGAACCCCTAAAATTACCAATTCGTATCATTTTACCTAATCATTCTATCTCACATCCAACTTTTCTTACTTACAAATGGTGTATTTTTGTGAATGTGCAACTACATTGCACCTTGAACAGAAAGAATATCCTTGATTGCCTATAAACAATAGTTCATGTTTACATGAAAGGAGCAGTCAAGGTAATAAAGCAGATGCAGAAACAAACACCCAATGACCCAAGTTACACACAAATTAAACTACTATAATGTACCATTAAGTTGAAGCTCGACTTCTAATCTTCCTAATGATAATATTATAATACTTGCACTGTCTAATTCAAATTCCACAAATTCCAATATAGACCTTATTCGTGCTTCTCCCTGCCTGCCAAAAAATATTCCAACCACAACTGTTATGCAAAAATCCTAAAAGCTACCAGAAAGCATAAGTAACTTTGAAAGATCATAAAAAGTTCATATACAAGAGTGTAACTTGATATTTCTATTTCAACTCTTACAACTAGAGGGTACCGTGAAATCCGTTTCTAATCGAGCATGTTTTCGCACAATTTATTACCCATGAATGTCATGACTATATTTCCTCTATAAATAAACAAGTATAAAAGTAATGGGGAAAGAATACTGGAAATGAGATTTGTATAAGTTGTATATATTTTCTGGGATGAAACTAATCACTGGTGACCTAATACAAAGCGTTCAGATACATGCAAGCTTGATAAAAAAAAAAATCTTTCAAATAAGCTCCAGTTAACCATATAGTAAAATAACAGCTTTTCCCCAGTTAGCAATTCACAATCAAGTTTAAAAAATGGGTGACTTTATTCGAAGGCATTTCAAAGTATAAAATTAGAAATGTTCCGGTAAACCTCAAAGACTTACTGGAGGTAAGGTCGTAATATTCAGACTTCGTATTAATGCCATTGTTCTTTTTCATCGACCTATTCCCAAGAAATTGCAATGAGGAAAGGGTATTTCTCTGATAACAGGGAAGAAGACGACGACGTATGGTGAAAGTGTGAAGTGTGGGAGTTGGGGGTGGGGGTGGGGTTTTTACAATGAAAACGAACAGAGAAAGTGTGGGGAAGAAAGTACTGCTTAACTGGTTGGGCTCCGTTTTTAAATATAAGGCCCAATAATACTTTCAGAACATTTGGGCCTAAAAGTGCACGGGTGATGGGTTGGGCTCCGTCTGAATTACTCTCCACTCTCCAGCAGTTTGGGCTGTCAATAGAGTCGGAATCCGGTCCGATTAAATAAGATTTTTGTCCGATTAGAACTAGAGATTCAGTGGATATGATTCAATTACGAAGATCCGTAATTTAAAAGGCATGAAACGAATATGGATCTAGGTTGATGAGATCCATTTAAAAAACAACAATTAATCATGGATCGAAATTTGCTTCGGACCTTCAAGACTTGTGCGTGCCCGCGACCTGCGGACACGAATGCAGCCCAATTTGAAGGCTTTCGGACGGGCTCAGTTTTGCATTTTTTTCGGCCCATTAAAAGAAAAAATAAAAGACCTTTTGAAATTTGTAACTTAAGGCTTTTAATTTTTTTTTTCAAAATTGTGTAACCTCTGAATTTAAGGAGTTGTAACTCCCGAAACGGAAATCTCCATTAATTTTCTTGTTCCGATTTTGCCCTCCTCCGTTCCTATAAATAGTAGCTCCCTTCATTCTATTTTTCACACCAAAAACATTCTTCTCCTCATTCCTTTCCCGAGTTCTAAGAAGTTTCAGTTCGATTAGCAAAGGCTTGGTGCAAAGATTCATTGCTAGTACCGTTGTATCCTAGGAGACAGGCGTTCAAGTAGCCTCGAGCAAAAACCAGAAGGGTGAGGGAGCGAATTTGTCTTAAGGACACTGTATTTTCACACAGGCCTCGGTTTGGAAATCTTCGTTAATTCTGTTTTAAGTTTCTGTCCAGATTATATTCATCATAATAGTTATATTAGTTCTTGTATTTCAATTGTAGTCGTTATTCAAATTTCCTTTTTACGTATATATTATCTAACAATCTTAAGACAAAGTCGTTTACGTAAAAGGAGAACGCGTTTATAACTTCTTTTCAGAAACTGTTTACGGAACTAGTCCATTTGGACATAAATTTTTATTGTTTCGAATTTAGAAAATTGTTTTCCAGATTTTCGAATTTTGTTAGTAAAATTATCAAGAATTCCGAATAATAAAAATTTGGGATAAAACTGGTGGTGTATTGAAATTTTGTGAAAGAAAAAAAGTCTTGTTTAAAGTTGTTACGAACAGAAAAGTTTTGTACCTAATTCTTGTTTATTTTCAAAATTGTTACAAAATTTTGGTACATAAAATTGTCTACAACATTTTGGTACATAAAATATTGGAGAAACATTTTCGAACATAACTAATTTTGGGACATAAAATTTGGTGTTGTAATCTTTTTAAGATACTCACTTGAATATTTCTGAATTTCCTTTGTAGAAATTGACTATTTGTGTTTTGGTTTCAAAAATGGCAACCAATGAGAACACTGAAGTTGTGGTAACTGGGAGCTCATCTGGAACTCCAGTCCCAATGCCTGATGTGGCACCAATAAGTCAAGCAGAAAAACCCGAGAAGTTCAACGGGTTGAATTTCAAAAGGTGGCAGCAGAAGATGTTGTTCTATCTGACCACTTTGCGCCTGGCGAGGTTCTTAACCGAGGAACCACCCAAGAAAGAAGGGGAGCAAGATACTGCGTACTCTAACAAAAAGTCTGCAAAGGAACTTTGGGAAGCCTTGGACCGCAAATATAGAACTGAAGATGCTGGTACCAAGAAGTTTGTTGTGGGTCGGTTTTTGGACTACAAAATGGTGGACTCCAAAACAGTCATGGCTCAAATACAAGAATTTCAAATAATTCTTGATGAATCCAAGCTGAAAAAATGGAACTCAGTGAATCCTTTCAGGTTGCTTGTGTTATTGAAAAGTTACCCCCTGGGTGGAAGGACTTCAAGAATTACCTAAAGCACAAGCGAAAGGAGATGAGCATGGAAGATCTCGTTGTGAGGCTCCGAATTGAAGTAGACAACAGGAAATCTGAGAAAAGAGGGCTCACTTCTACTGAACCTAAGGCTAATGTCGTGGAACATGGTCAAAGTTCAAAGTTTAAGAAGAATAACAAAGGGTCCAAGATGGGGCCAAAGGGCGGTATTTCCAAGAAAACCAAGTTTCAAGGAAAATGCTTTAATTGTGACAAAATGGGTCACAAATCGGCAGATTGCAGACTACCAAAAAGAAGAAACCTAATGAAACCAATGTTATTGAAGACAGTGGTGATGTGGACCTCTGTGCTGTTGTTTCGGAGGTGAACTTGGTTGACTCTAATCCTAAAGAGTGGTGGATAGATACAGGGGCTACAAAGCATGTGTGCTCTGACAGGGAAGTGTTTACCACTTTTGAGCCGATCCAGACTGGAGAAAAACTGTTCATGGGAAACTCGGCTACGTCAGCTATAGAAGGCAAAGGGAATGTAATTCTCAAAATGACCTCTGGAAAGGAGCTGACTTTGAAGGATGTCCTCTATGTGCCAGATATCCGCAAGAATCTGGTTTCTGGGACGCTGCTGAACAAGCATGGTTTCCGCCTTATTTTTTACTCTGACAAATTTATTTTAACTAAGAGTGGTATGTTTGTTGGAAAAGGGATATGAGTGTGGTGGAATGTTCAAACTCAATGTAATGGCTATTAAGCCAAAGAATATTAATAAAGTTAATAATTCTGCTTACTTACTTGAGTATCCTAATCTATGGCATGGTAGACTAGGACATGTTAACTACGATTCCCTGCGTAGATTAATTAATTTGAAACATATCCCTAAATTTCAAATTGATCAAAAGCACAAGTGTGAAACTTGTATTGAAGCTAAATTAACAAGATCGTCTTTTCAAAAGGTTGAAAGGAATACTAAACCACTCGACTTGATACATAGCGACATAAGTGATCTTAAATGTGTGCAATCAAGGGGTGGTTATAGTTATTTTATTACCTTCATTGATGATTGTACTAAATATTGCTATGTATATTTGTTAAAAGCAAAAAGTGAAGCAATAGATAAATTTATTCTATTCACAAAAGAAGTAGAGAACCAACTTGATAAAAAGATCAAAGTACTTCGAAGTGATAGAGGTGGTGAATATGTGTCACCATTTAGTGAATTATGTGTTGAACACGGAATCATACATGAGGTAACAACACCTTATTCACCGCAATCAAACGGAATTGCAGAAAGAAAAAATCGAACATTGAAGGAAATGATGAATTCAATGTTGATAAGTTCTGGATTACCACAGAACATGTGGGGGGAAGCTATCCTATCTAGCAATTATCTTTTAAATAAGATACCCCGGAAAAATCAGGAGAAAACTCCTTATGAATCGTGGAAAGGTAGAACACCTTCCTACAAATACTTGCGAGTGTGGGGGTGTCTTGCCAAAGTGGTAGTACCTACACCCAAGGAAGAAAGGATAGGACCGAATACTGTTGATTGCATATTCATCGGATATGCTCAAAACAGTAATGCTTATCGGTTTCTTGTGCGTGAGTCTAAAAATCCTGAGATTCACAAAAACACGATAATGGAATCCAGAAATGCATCTTTCTTTGAAGATGTATTTCCAGCGAAAACTAGAAAAGAAGTGAGATCATCGAAAAGAACTCATAGTCAAGACCATGAGTCTGAACAGGTAACTGAGGATGAGCCAACTGAGGTTGAGCCAAGAAGAAGTATAAGAGCAAGGACAGAAAAATCTTTTGGCCCAGATTTTCTGATATATATGCTCGAAACTGAACCTCAAACCTTCAAAGAAGCTGTAACTTCTTCTGAAGGACCTTTGTGGAAAGAGGCAATCAATAGTGAAATTGATTCCATCCTGCAAAAGCATACCTGGGAGTTAGTTGATCTTCCTCCAGGATGCAAACCACTAGGATATAAGTGGATTTTCAAACGAAAAATGAAACCAGATGGAACAATTGATAAATATAAGGCCAGATTGGTAATAAAAGGCTATCGGCAACGAGAAGGCCTTGATTACTTTGACACGTATTCTCCCGTGACGAGAATAACTTCCATTAGGATGATACTTGCTATTGCAGCATTGCGAAACTTAGAAGTACACCAAATGGATGTAAAAACAGCTTTCTTGAATAGAGATTTAGAAGAAGAAATCTATATGGAACAACCTGAGGGTTTTTCTGCTCCAGGGCAAGAAAAGAAAGTATGTAAACTGGTTAAGTCATTGTATGGCTTAAAACAGGCACCGAAGCAGTGGCATCAAAAATTTGATGATGTCATGCTAGGAAAAGGTTTTAAAACCAGTGAATGCGACAAATGCATTTACGTGAAAGAAACAAAAGATGGCTATGCCATTCTGTGTCTTTATGTTGACGACATGCTTATCGTTGGAAGTAATGATAAGATGATTAAATCCACTAAGGGCCTGTTCGTTTGCCTTGATCACAATTGGCCCAATATCTAGTTTGGTCTCACAAAAAAATTTGGGCCAACTATTTAATGACCTGTTCGACATATTAAATAGTCTCTATTGGACCTTGGCCCAAATATTTTATATTCTGTTCGTTTTATCCGATTTGGCTGAAATTACCTTTTTACCCTTAACTTAAGTTAAATCTGGCCATTGATTTTTATCTCTTTTCTCGATCGTGGGATGAAATTTGAACACACCAAAGTCAACTAGGTTTTCATTTTCTCCTTTCCCAAAAGCTGTGCTTCCTTTCCTCTCTTTTCACCGTCTTCAGTCCACCAACAATCTCCTCTCACCGTATTCAATCCACGAACAATCTATATCCACCATTGAAGTATATATTCAAGTTCTTACTTGAATCATCGTTTTCTTCCTCTTATTGCGCCGCACATAGTATTTGGGGGTTCGTTCGAAGTTTTTGAAAATAAACTTGGAAGATTTTCTTCTTTGCGGGTTCTTGGAAGGCCAAAATTGGAATCACATAAAGGTATGTTTGTCTTTTAAGATCTTTTCAATGAAGACCTCTGACGGGTTTAGAGATATTAATTTAGGGCTATTTAAATTTCGACATCTCACGGGTTTAGATGCGGGAATTTAGGGCTTTTTAGAAATATGAATTTATAGAGCTTTTGCAATATATTCAGGATTATAGGGACTTATTTACAAGGTTCCAATTTTATGTGCCTTGTTTTTTATACTTTAGGGTTTACTGGAAAAATAATTTGGTGTTGTTTTTTATTGGATAAATTTGGGGCTTTAATTTGAATGTATAAATTTGGGGCTTTAATTTGAATAATTGGTGTGGTTGTTCTTTAAGGTTTATTTTTAAATCTTGATTGTTGTATTCTGATTTTTTTTTTTGTTCTTATTGTTTTTTCATAGGTCTTGATTTCAATCATAAATGGATTTTAGTTCCAATAGCACATGTCATAGTAATAGGTCTGCCGGAGGCAGCAGTGGAGGTGTTCGAATCCCTGGCCGGACTTGTGCTTGTGCAGCCACAGTTAGAATGTGGACTTCCAATACCCCATCCAATCCTGGTAGACGGTTTCTTCGATGTGCAGGGGTTCAAGTAATCTTTTAGCAATAAATATTATATTGAATTATGCCCCAAGATTATGTTGTAAAGACTAATTACAATTTTCTTCCTTGATATAGGGTCAAATGTGTGAATTCTTTGAATGGGTAGACAATTTTTTGGACGCTGGTGCACTTGCAATAATCCCTGGGTTATTGCAACGTGTGAACCAGTTAGAAGGCAACAACAGTCTACTGGAAACAAGCAATATCCGCCTGCAAGAAGAAAACATGCGTCTACGTGCATCCCTTGTGGAACTTGAGGCTAAATATAAGAGTTTGATTTACAATGTTAAATTATTTTCTATTATATGCTTTCTAACTCTGGTTTGGTTTATGGTTTAATGCACTCCTGTGTGAAATCATTTTTTCTGGTTTGCTATGTTATGTTTGATGCGTATAATTGTTTTATTTGCTATTTTGTGGTGATGCTAATTTGTGTGCATTCATATGGCTTTTACATAATCACTGGTGGGCTTTAATTGGTGTTGTGGAGACATATGTTAATTATTGATATATTTATGCATGTATAAGGGTGATGCTAATTTGTGGGCATTCATATGGTTTTTACATGATCACTGGTGGTATATTTCATTTCTTTGGTTGCATGACCAGTAGTTTACTTTAATAAGTGGTAGTGAGACTTTTGTTGATGAGTATATGGATTTGTGAGGCATTTTACAATATATTGTACTTACATCTAACATTCTATAATATATTTTGTTCTCAATAACAAAATATGACTTTTTTGGAGTTGTCAAATCTTTCGTAACATGTTGAGTATTCATATTAAAGTGCATATTACATGAGATGAGGAAAAAGTACATATGGACATATAGAGATATTATCACCCTTGCCAAAATATTTTGCTTTTTTGGAGTTGTCAAATCTTTGGTAACATGTTGAGTATTCATATTAAAGTGAATATTACATGAGATGAGGAAAAAATACATATGGACATATAGAGATATTATCACCCTTGCCAAAATATTTTGCTTTTTTGAGTTGTCAAATCATTGGTAATCTGAATTTATTCACTTGGGCAGATTTAAGTTTATTAGATATTCTGATCATATACCAATTTTTTTGTTTTTTTGAGTTGTCAAATATTTGGTAACATGTTGACCATTCACTTGGGCACATTTAAAGCTTATTGGCACATTTAAAGCTTATTTTGCATGTCATGAGGAAGATTACATATGCAGAATCTATAAGATATCACTATGTACCAAAATATTTTGCTTTTTTGAGTTGTCTTATCTTTCATTCCTGAAAAGTCATGATGTGTCTTTTCCATAGTTACTTTTTGCATGTATAATTTATTACCATTTTTCATTTCCAATGCTTGTAATTAATGCCAGAAATCTCTTATATCCCTTACTAACGTTTAAGATGGCAACTCATCATTACCCAAGATGAATTGCTATTAATAACAAACAACTCTTTACTTACCCAAATTAATTGAGGGTTGAAACTTGTAACTGCCTACTGCCTATATATAAGGCCAATTCTTCCTCAACCAAACACAACACTTCTCTCCCTCAATTAAAAACAGTGAGTTATCTAAACTTTTCATCTCTTGTCAAAATTATTCTTCCTTTTTATTTGTTTTACACATTCTTCCTTCATAATAATATCATCAACATAAAACAAATAATTCTGGCTTTTTTGTTAACAGCAGGTACCAAAATGCCGCTCACAAGGAGACAAAGAGCTGATCTCAATGCCAGGTATGATGGTTGGAGCTCTCAGGAAGAAGCTTACTTGATAACCAAATTATTCCGTGCTGCCAGGAGGGACCTTGTAAGAGACATTGAAGATCTTCGTCAATGTCTTGAAAGGATCAGTGTGAAAATGACTGAAAACTTTCGACGAAGGTTCCACCTAACATCACTTCGCCTAAAGTTGGAACGCATACGACGGGAATATATCGACTTCGAAGAGTTTCTGGAGCAGCCGGGGATACAGTATGACCCATACACATGCCGCACTACTGTTTCTAATGCATACTGGACTGTCATATCCCCAACCGTAAGTGTTTAGTTTTGTTTAAATTATTTTTATTCAATGATATATAAATTCATACTAACCTTTATTGTTTTATTTTTAGGACGAGCCGGGGAGCTATCGAAGGTACCGGGTTGAAGGGCATCGACACTACCGCAAGCTGAAGTATATATTTGAGATGAAGGAATGTGCTCACTTTCCCCGATCCCTCCTCGGCTCCCCTCTGAATCCCATTGACCAGTATGCCAATGATGAGGATGCCCTTATTGTCTCGCCTATTCGTATTTACGATGATAACCTTGATCCTGAGGCTGCTGCCCCCCCTTCCGAAGAGGTAAATCCTCTTGCTATTGTGCTATATCAGGGAGGAAGTTCTGGGGCAGTTGGTGATGTCAATGGTGGTGCAGGGGGTGGGTTGAGTGATGTTGATTAATGGGGATGGTGGTGGGTTATGTGGGGTTTAGGTGTTGTTCTTGTTTACTTGTTTTTGTTTATGTGTTTGTTCGAGGGTTCGTCATGCCAATTTTCTTCGGTGTGCATGCATGAAGAACCGTATATTATGACGATGGTATGGTTCTGCACGAGTGCAGAACCTAAGCTTGTTTACTTTTTTTTAAGATGTTTTTTTCAATGTAATGAAGACAGACTTTATAGGACTGCCAATATGTTAATCTATGCAGTTTAATTTTTAGTTTGGTACTTTATAAATACTTTTGTGGTTTGGTAGCATTGTTATGATTTTTTGTACATTTCTTGTTTAAATTTGCATATAAAAATCAATGTTGCACGTTATAATACTGAAAAGCTGAAACAATTTGATAAAAAGTTAAAGTTAATTTCATTGGGATGCCTAAAGGAATATATTGTCAGATTTTTTTCAATCTTAATATTCATTGCATATCAAACTTTTACACTTTTTACCAAACACTCCTGTAAAAAGTTGAAGTTTACGTATCAAATTTTTACATAACTTGTACTTGTAAATTTTCAGATTTTCACTTTTACTTTACACTGAAAAAATGAACAATGACAAAATGCAAATCATATTGTGAAATTTTACCCAAAAAATGCAACACTTCTGTATCCCATTACATGTGCATAATATTAAGCAACTTGGATTCTAATTTTGAGACAACTTAACATCACTTGCACTCAACTAATATTTTCATAATTGAATACCGTTTCTAATTCTTATTTGTACAATCTTACTAAAATATTCCATGATTCATTGCAAAAGCATCACAAATTCAACCCCCTCAAATAACATAAACAATTCATAAGTCCAAAAACAAAAAATACTTGAACAAACATGGCTCCAAAATTCATATTTTCATATAAGAATTCCCAAGCCATGTTTGCATGTACCATACCAAAAGATGAAGCCAACTACTAAACACCCCATTGGGCCAAAATTAACACTAGTCTAATACTCACTAACCAATATTACAAAATTAACACCATCAAAGTAGCAATGTATTACCTTTAACACATAAGATAATCATGAAACCATTTCCCAATTCATAATTCATGGCATCTTACCCTCGAGCATCATGTGTGCTTGTATTTCACGATTACGTTCGCTCGAACGTAAAAACAAGCTTACATGCCTTTGGTCATCCATGATCTTGTAACAAAGAAAGTTCATATTTTCTTCGGTTAGCCCCGGAACCTTCTCCAATGCGGCAATGACCTTCATAGCCTTTTCGTCCACCGTATCTTCCTCCTTGCTCATTTTTGGTGTAAGATTCATGAAAGTAGATTTTGCCTCCTCAATAAAACTTGTCAAGACGGGCACAATAGACTCATTTTTGGCTATTTCGGGTGTTTTCAGCTTTCTTTCTCTAGTCAATTTAATTTTCTTCTTCTTCTCGTTCCCACCAATCTTAACACCAAGTTGCTTCACCTTCGATTTTTTCTTTCTTCCACCATCAGATGTATCCGGAGTAGAGTTGATTTTGTCTTTCATCTGATCCCCACCCCAATCAGATGCATCTATAGTTAGATCGACATATGGGCTATGAATATCAAATGATGGAATGTACAGTTCCACTACTTCTGTGCTTATTTGCATATTGTTTGAGTTAAGATTTTCACTCAATAATATGTCCTCCAGTGAACCCTTGAGCATGATCTCCCGTAGCCCTGTCCTTTCCAAACAATTCACACCAATCATCATAGTACCTCCAAGACTTCATCCTCATCGCACGAACTTCACGATTAGCCTTTCGAGGAATAAAAAGAAGATTAGAACACAAACATAAATATAGCCCAACCATATTATTTATAAAAGTTAGCAAATTCTCATTTACCCGTGCATATTCGGCCCAAACATCATCATTGACCTCTATCATTTTAGCATCCTCATTCCATCCAAAGCCACTAGTACCCAACATGCCAAGCAATAAATAGTATTGTTTTTTCCAAACAGTGAGCTTTGAGTTTATGTGTCTCACTTTAATGTCGCTTCCCGGTATCCTTGTACTAATTGCGGATTCTAACGCCTGTAAATATCCCGGCTTAAACCCATTATCGGCCTTCCATCCAGTCGAAACCATCTCATGCAAACAAGAAATCAATGTTTGCTCCTCATCGGTACTCCAAATTCTACGTGGTCCTTGAGGAGTTCTTGTAGAGGGCGATGTTCCTGCATACCTTGGTATTGGCTCCATTTTGACACTGAGAACACATTACGAAATAAAGATTAACCTGGGCTACCCGTTTTCAAGCAGACGCCAATAAATAACATGCATGAATTGTTCCAAACATTAATAAATAAAAACGACAATCATACAAACAAATTGTCCACATGTACATAATAATGTACCATCGTAATTAAACCACAATCATAAAAAAAATCATCACAACCAACCCCAAACATAATATCCAATCAAACAAAGTAATTTCCAAAACAAAACGCAACAAGTACGTTTATCTCAAGGACTTGACAACCACTCGTCATACATAGCACGAGCCATGGTATCTCGATAATCAGTCCACGCTTGTGAGGGCTCAACAACATCGACGAAGTCACCGTTAGGACTCTCTCCTTCACACTCATCATCACTTTCTGATTCACTACTCGAATCGGAATCTGACATGTCATTGGGCATTTTCATAAGCTGAAAATTGTGAATAAGAATACAAGCCATGATAATTCGGTTTTGAGTCTTCAATGGGTAGGAAGGATCACTTTTAAGTATCGCCCACCTGCGTTTAACTTGACCGAAACACCGTTCGATCACATTTCTTGCCTGGGAATGCTTCATGTTAAAGTACTCTTTATAATTTTGGGGAGCATCTTGCCCTTCACCCCATTCCTTTAAATGGTAGCGCACTTGATAACGCCGTGAGAACGTCGTTATTACCTATCTCCTTAAGCCCAAAATATCTTGTTTTGGTCCGAGTTTTGCGTGCTTTTGCTTGTTTTTGTGTTCTTTTGCGTTTTTGGTCCTTTGTTGGGCTTTTGTGTGTTTTCTTTTGTTTTCGTCGTTTTTTGTCTTGTTTTTGTTCTGTTTGTAGGTTTGAGAATTTAGAAAGGCTAAAGGGAAGTCCGAGAGGATATGATTCAATGCAATTCCATCAAATCAAGACTCGGTGGCCGTTGATGCAAGCCTTTGCGCAGAAAGAGCTTCAAAGAAAAGAGAGCCCGAAGCAAATCGTAGAAGAATGTAGATAACTTCTCACTAAAACGTACATATATATTTTATGGATGATCCAAATGAGCTTAATTTTGGATATGTCATAGATGAGTGAGTTAGCTACGCTACGGACTTTACGGATCTACAATCGGAGTTCGGAATCAAAAGATATGCTGCTCGGAAGGAAGTGTGGCAGTGCAGAAAACTTACGGCCTGTTCCTAGCGGCCGCGAGGTTCAGTCTCGCGGCCGCGCGACCCCTGTTCCAGCAGCTATTTTCTGCGGGAAAAACATGGGGCTTTTTGTATCTTCCCCCTTTTCCCCCACTTGTATTTCATAACCCTTTAGGGGACTTTTTGGTCTTGTTTTCTAGGTTAAGAGGGTCAAGATGAGCTCACAATTCTAACACACACATACCTTGCCTCCCTTTTCCTCTCAAGCCTCCCAAAAAAACTCTCTCTTTAGTTTTTCTTATTTTTCTTGTATTGAAAACTCCACCAAGGGGGTGAGTTAATCACCACCCTTGGGGAGTGATTAGGTGGTGATTAATGGGAGGAGAATCCATCTCTCGACTTTATTCCGATTAGGTGATATCTTTCTATTTCCTAGTTGTCTATGATTAGGATATGAATGTTGTTATTTTCTATTTGGAACAAAGGTTGTGGATTTGAATTCTTTGGATTTATATATATTTATGTTTGATTCTTGATTAAATGATGATATGATGATTGATATGATGTTTACATGTGTTCGTTAATCCGATTTCGTGCTTATTGTTCGTCTTAAGGTTTGGCCAACTTTGAGGTGAAAACTATTGATTCTTGATTGCTAGACATAGTGGTTTTGAGGATTTGATTATGAAATCGGATTGTGATTTGATTCTAGGATAGACATATACCTAGGTCGTTTCGTATTCGTTTAAGGTTTGAGTTTAATGCTTCGATTAGATCTTAGTCCATTTAGGCATAAATTGGATTAGTTTAATTCGATAGGTTGGTATGCAACTCGGAAGATACATACGAACGTCATTGAATCCTTGAATAGCAAACACAAGCATTAGTTATCTATTGTCGAGTTATTTATCTTGAATTGAACTAGGTGACGTAAAATCCTAGATGTCTTTATCTTATTAACAAGTTAAGTACTTAGATATCTCTTACTCACTTCACTTTTAGTTGTTTAAGCAAACTACAATCTCATTACTATCATTCAGATAAGTTCAAGTAAGTTAATAGAATAGATCTTGGTAATTATTCGTTTGATTCCTCGTGGGTTCGACACCCCTTATCACTTTATTACTTGTAGACGATCGTATACTTGCGCGATTTACGTACTCGTATTTGGAACGTAACAGCACTCCCCTATAAGGTGTCAAAAAACCTTCCCCATTCGTGTATCCATTATCGCAAAGATAGTATGTTCCTATGATATTCATAAAAGAAAAAAATTAACATTGTTACAATCATACTTTATGGAATTGTATGAACGAGAATATATGATGCATAAATGGTTTATACTCAAATTGTATACCGGCCGGAATTCGAAGTCCGTTGGGGCGGGTAATAGCATCTTTCAGGACCCTCCCATCTGCTGCGGAACCCTCCCATCCAGTCAATGCATACGTGAATTTTCCATTTATATCGCAAGCAACGAGCACGTTAGTTGCAACATCTCCTTTCCTTGATCTATATCGGGGTTTATCGGCAGCTAGTGCTAGTACCTTCACATAAGTGCCATCCAAAGCCCCTAAGCAACCCTACAAAAAATATATGAAAAAGTACTTAAGTTGTTTGAAGTTAACCAACATAGAACAAATTAAGTAGTGATAAAAGTGTACGTACCGGAAAACAACCCCATCGGGAACTTTCATCATTTTCTGAAATCGGTATAGGTCGTGATAGTAAAAGTGAATGGCATTTAAGCAAACAATTCAATACACGGTGGAAACACTTTCTCACTGTATCCCCAGATCGACGATAATCAAACCCCACGATTCGATTTTTCTTGTGATGTGAAAGGACGGACAAGAACATTGCAACTTGTTCATTGAGTGGCACGTATTTAGTGTCCCTTAGACCACCAATGTTATGCAACAAACTACATAGCTTACTAAAAGAAGTCATAGTGAACCTTAACACAGCCTTAATTTTAACATCCGTCTTCGTGGTTACGCGATGTAAATACTTGGCTTGTTTGTATTTTTTACGTATGATGCTATACCTTTTTCTCTTTCGATTAGATGGTTGGGAAATAGAGTGTGCTTCGTGTGCAATGAGGCATACACATTATTATAACACATTTCCAAAAAAATTGGCGGATGAAATTTAAGAGTTGTTCGTTCCTCTCCGAATCCATACCCAAGCGGTATTCTGTATTTGATATGCCAATAACTTTAGATATATCAAAATATGTCCAAACAAACTAGAAAGGAAATATATCAAAATTGTCACAAAACATATCCAAACAAAATTCACCAAATATGTCCAAACAAAGTAGAAAGGAAACAAAAAATATACGAGCATTTATTTATGTAATCCATCATACAATATTCCCTAGTACCACAATCTAACTTTAAAAATAGTTCATGAAACAAAAAAAAAAAAAATACACAAAAAAGGTATGTACAAACAAAGTACAAAGGAAAAAAAAAAACACAAGCATTTATTTATGTAATCAATCATACACCATTCCTAGTACAACAATACAACATAAAAATAGTTCATGAAACAAAAAAAAAACAAAAAAAAATTCCAGATTTGGAAATTGTTTACGGCAGGGCATAGGTAAAAAAATTTGGGGGAAATTTTTAATATTCCAACTCATCATAAATGTTTTTAACATTACAAAATATAGATATTACAACTAATGGGCAATGTATTCTTACCCTAGTTATTCTCCTTCTTCAACTTGATAGAATAGTGTCTGGCAAGCCAACTGTATGGCTGTCATTTATTGTAATAAATAAAGGAACTATTCAATTTAGATTAATAAATGCATCTTTATGGTCATCTTTATCTTATGTAATAATTATCTACGCATAAGGATATAAGTCCTTAGATCACAGGGCTATGGGACAACCCGTGGACTGATCTCCAAGGCCGTGATCTAGAACATATTCAAGAGTCGTAGAATCCAATCGAGATGGGACATCGTTGGATTCGGTTAGACTCTCACTAATGTGTATACTCCGATGAACTGGAGGACGCTGGAGTCCACGAGTTTGACTGGGATAGTCGATACACATAAGTGGGTGGCTTGCTGGGATGGCAAGTGCACTGAATACCCCAATTAGGAAATAACTCATCATGGAAGCGGTAGTCGCATATCGGAGTTGAAGTTATTCCAATTTACAACAGTATACGAGGAATGATCCCCAAACACTTGAGGTGATAGGGTTTATCTGGTGCGAGAACGTCTATACTTAGATGTGAATTCCGACCGACTGGAGATCGCCAGAAAGTCTCTGTGGATTCACGTTGGGTATAGAGGAACTCGTATGCAGGTTCATATCATCAACAAAGGATCCATTGACCCGACTTGATAGGTTGGGAAATTCTCCTATGGATTTCTGTGAGAAATTAATTCTGGTAAAATCCTTGGCCAAGGTATCTGACGGCTTTATGAAAGTAGCTCATAAAGATTAAGTCAAAGAGAATTATTTCGAGATCAGAATGCATAAAGTCAAAACAAAATAAAAGGGAACCGATGAAAAAATCCATGCCCTTAAGTATTGACTGGGAGATCGATCGATGGAGAGATTATAGCGTATATGGAAATTGTAAATGATTAAAAGGTTCACTGAATTAATTCACCAGTGATTGGGCTCCATGGGCTTGTGGCCAGACATCGACCGTGGAGTGTGGGAGAATTCCCAAATTAGCAGGGGTGCTAATTTTGGAATGATCAGTCGACAGAGTGTTCGATTGATTTAGAGTATTTAATACTCGAGTAATTAAATGAATATTTAATTATAACCCACGGCCAATTATGTGGTGAACCTACGGGGGCATACACAATACACATGAAGCGAAAGCGAGGAAATGAAGAACAACTGAGTCAACTATATCGACTGGGTCGATTGGGGTGACTGGGTCGACTGAGTCGACCCAATTGGAGCGAACTTGGTCCAATTGAAATTGGATCAAGACTGGAAATTAAATTGGAATTTAATTTGTGAGTTAATTAATTAAATTGGATTTAGTTAATAAAGGGAATATTTAATTAAATAGACTTGGAGTCTAATTTAATTAAATGAGAAAGAAATAAATTAATTGGGCTATTTAATTGGGAATTAAATAACGACCCAATTAATTAAATCTAGTATGGGCCATGAATTAATTAGAAGACTTAGTCTTCTAATTAAAAGGGCCATGGCCCATATAGGAGAATTAGAAGACTTGGGAGTCCTAATCCTATGAGGATTAGGATGATGAGATTCCTATAAGTAGGAGACTCAAGGTCATATCTCACACACACTAATCAAGAGCCAAAAGCCAAGTCAAGAAAAATTCTCTCCCTCTCTCCCTTGTGATCGGCCGAACCTCTTCTTCCTTTTGGAAGAATTTTTCGATCTCGTTCTCGTTCCAATCTTGTTCTCTAATCCTAGATATTAATATATCCTATGTTCTAGCCGATTAGGATATATTATATTTCGTGATATTGTGGTGTATCAACTTGTAGAGGCGCAACACGTGGGTCGCTACAACAAAGCTTGGATCGACTTCTACCGAGGGAAGAAAAGCACGACTTTGTAATTACCAGGATTTGCTAGGAGACAGGTATAATTTGGATCTAATTATCCTTGTCGTTTTTATATTCATATATATACAACCAGTTTAGTATCCTGGCAAGATTCCGTAAGAGGTCCTTAAAATTTTTGTTTTCCGCTGTGCTAAGGGCTGTTTATCTTACCGAATCCCAACACAACTTGTTCTTCACCTATGTTAAGAAAAAAAAAAGTTGGAACAAATTAATATCTCAAAGTTTGGGTACACTAGAGGTAAAAATCCTTGTTCTTGTTAACAAAAGAGTAAACAATAATAAAGAAAAATAAAAAAAGTTCACCTTGCACTATGGAGATGGAGGGAAAATGAAAATGGAAATGTGAAATGATTTGTTGGAGAAGAAGACTTTCTAATCTGGGCGGATTATTTCAATGGCAATTTCCCGTAATTATTGCGAACTTTAGGGGCATTTTTGTCTCAAATTTTGTCAATCTGGCCCAATTATTTAATTTCTGGCCCAACCCTCCAACTCGAATCGGGCCGATAAAGTGGGCTGGCCCACATGTTTCCCCGATAAGTACGGGCTGCCCGCAAAATAGTCGGCCCATCCGAACATATAATTATACACAATAGTATGGGCCGATTACAGCAATTGTGGGCTAATTGGCCCAAACGAACAGGGCCTAAGGATATGTTGAATGCTAGATTTGAAATGAAAGATATGGGTCTAGCAGATGTGATATTGGGAGTTAAAATTACGAGAAATTCAGATGGCATCATTTTGAGTCAATCCAGTTATATTGGAAAGATCTTTGAAAAATTCAATAAGGATGACTCTAATGAGGCTAGAACTCCTATAGATCCAAGTCAACCTTTATCAAAGAATAAGGGTGAGAGCATCTCTCAAGTGGAGTACTCAAGGATTATTGGAAGTCTAATGTACCTGATGAGTTGTACAAGACCGGATATAGCATACGCTGTAGGTAAGCTTAGCAGATATACTAGTAATCCTGGTACTGACCACTGGAAAGCCATAGTAAGGTTACTGAGATACTTAAGGTATACTCGTAACTACGGGCTATACTATACAAGATATCCAGCTGTCGTAGAAGGATACAATGATACAAATTGGATATCTGATGTAAAAGATTCAAAATCCACCAGTGGATATGTATTCACCTTAGGTGGTGCAGCTGTATCTTGGAAATCCTCAAAACAAACTGTGATAGCCAGATCCACAATGGAGTCTGAGTTTATAGCTCTAGACAAATGTGGTGAAGAGGCTGAGTGGCTACGCCAATTCTTAGAGGGTATTCCACAATGGTCTAAACCTGTGCCAGCAG
Organism: Penstemon davidsonii; assembly: GCA_034814905.1. NCBI lineage: Eukaryota > Viridiplantae > Streptophyta > Magnoliopsida > Lamiales > Plantaginaceae > Penstemon > Penstemon davidsonii. The sequence goes on along the minus strand of JAYDYQ010002533.1, from coordinate 27,171,836 downwards.
TATGCATTCATTGTGATAACCAATCAGCGATTGGAAGAGCACAGAGTAAAATGTACAATGGTAAGTCTAGGCATATACGCCGAAGACATAATACCATTAGACAACTACTCTCAACTGGAGTGATTACTATTGACTATGTTAAGTCAAAGGATAATCTAGCGGATCCGCTAACCAAAGGGTTAACAAGAGAAATAGTTGCTAAGTCATCAAGAGGAATGGGACTAAAGCCCATGGAATAAAATTTGTGCGAAGGAAAACCCAACCTAGTGGACTGGAGATCCCAAGATCTAGGTTCAAATGGACAACCTAACCGCAAAGGTTTAGTTAAGTCACTGTGGGGGTTTTTACTCTCAAGTCCATTCCTATGATGAAAACAGTGATAATGGTTGAGTAAGGTTAAGCCAAGCTTTTAATGATTCTTCTAAGAAGACTAACTCGGTATACTCTAAGGAAAGGAATCACCTATGTGAGAGAGAAGAAGGGCCGCTTCAAAGGGAATTGTATAGGACACAATTCTTAGAAACTCTTGCAGAACCAGGTAGATGTCCATGGCCAAAACGGACATAACCGAAAGAACTGAAACGTTACGAGGTAAGATGCGTGTGAGGAGTATGTCATCGTTTACATAAACAGCAGAACAGTTCAAGGTCATCGTGTCTACTGATTAGCCAGTAAAGTAAACATATTTTCGAAAGGGAAGGTTCAAAGGGTAATGCCTACCTATCCTATGCAAGTATCTACCGCTGAACTCTATCCTCTTAGAACATCCTGTTAGGAACTCGTTCAATTTTCATTCATGTGGGGGATTGTTGGAAAAAGTATTAAGTTAATGGAGTAACTTGGACATAATTTAAGTGGGACCCACTTTGAGAAAAGTGTCTGGTCTTTGCGGAATTATATTCTACTCCTTGAGTAGATTAAAACGATATATCGTATGTCCAAATCGGAGTTCGGGTGAATGAGAAATTGTCACTCAAAGTTCACCTCTTGAAATGGAAGAAAATAAATGCAATTGGCTTTATCTCACATTGGAAGTGGGATGGAAAAACTTGAGGTTTATATATGATTTTGCAATGTAGAAGTGTAACTACTTAGCTACAAAAAGTCTCTTCCCTTGCGCGCAGGGGGGGGAGGGGTGGGGGGGGGGGCAAATCATGGATCGAAATTTGCTTCGTACCTTCAAGACTTGTGCATGCCGCGACCTGCGGACACGAATGCAACCCAATTTGAAGGCTTTCGGACGGGCTCAGTTTTGCATTTTTTTCAGCCCATTATAAGAAAAAATAAAAGACCTTTTGAAATTTGTAACTTAAGGCTTTTAATTTTTTTTTTCAAAATTGTGTAACCTCCGAATTTAAGGAGTTGTAACTCCCGAAACGGAAATCTCCACTAATTTTCTTGTTCCGATTTTGCCCTCCTCCGTTCCTATAAATAGTAGCTCCCTTCATTCTGATTTTCACAAAAAAAAAACATTCTTCTCCTCATTCCTTTCCCGAGTTGTAAGAAGTTTCAGTTCGATTAGCAAAGGCTTGGTGCAAAGCTTCATTGCTAGTACCGTTGTATCCTGGGAGACAGACGTTCAAGTAGCCTCGACCACAAACCAGAAGGGTGAGGGAGCGAATTTGTCTTAAGGACACTGTGTTTTCACACAGGCCTCCGTTTGGAAATCTTCGTTAATTCTGTTTTAAGTTTCTGTCCAGATTATATTCATCATAATAGTTATATTAGTTCTTGTATTTCAATTGTAGTCGGTATTCAAATTTCCTTTTACGTATATATTATCTAACAAAATCCACAAGTGACTTGAGTCTAGCTCACTCTCAAAAGGTAGCTCAAGAGGTAAAGATCATCGAGACTTTATAAGGTAAATTTAGATATGATTTCTTATTCACGTGGGACATTTAGTCTCAACAATAATATTTTTCTATGAGGCATATTAATACTAGTCCACACGAGGAATACAATCAACCCTGACAGATGGATAACTTGGAATAGTCGTATCGTATCATCTCCAAATTAATTAATAGAAACCTAACTTCTTGTTAAATAAACAAATAAATAAATAAGGGAATTTTATATATACTACAAGTCTACAATTGATATTCAAACTAGAAAATATCACACTAATTCAAGTAGATCTTTAGGCCGTCTTTGATTTCATTTTGGCTAGTATAGTATCAATAGATTTTTAGGTTTAAATACTTTATTAATATTACTTTTTGAAGAAAATCGAAATACATCAAGATTAAAGTTTTCAAGATGGAGTTCAAATTGTGCATTGTGAAGATTCAATTCAAATTATACTTTAATTGAATTATTTATACTTACACCCCTTGAATTATTGCTATTTGGCCGTCACTCCCAAAATATATTATTTTTTACCCTTTCTGTTAAGCTTCCGTCGTACTCCACCGTGAAAAAATAACTAAATGTCCAAATTACCCTCCCCTAATTTTTTGTTGAATTGGTTTTAATTAAATATAAGAAATTTGGAACATTATATTTGCGTTATTATACTGCAAGTTTGACTAAATTAACATAAAACAAAAGCATGTTCATTCCATCATTTAACTCAAAAACTCAGACAATGATGTTGAAAAGTCTAAGTATGATAATTGTAGTCGGAGCATCGAAACAGAATTAAAATATACGTTGACATTTTGGATATAAAGCTTTTTTGATGGGTAAAAAGCATAAAATCTACTTGTGCTTTAGAAAACTTGCACATAACCCCTATTTTAAGTTTATTGCATAAAATCACTTGTGGATTTTTCTTTTATGCCTTAATTAATTAATTTATTTATATATTGAATGTAAAAGAGAAATTTCAAAATATTATTAACGATGGTAGCTAATTAATGGTACAATGTAGAGTGTGCAACATTTTGTAAAACACAAGGAAATTTTATGCAATAAAAAAGAATATAGGCGGGGTTATGTACATGTTTCCCATAATACAGGTTGATTTAATGCTTTTATGGATCTGATTAATTTGTCAATATATTTAAGGTAAAAGATGAAAATCTAAATATTATTAATGATGCTAGTGAACGATGCATGAAAGAGTCTGCAACAGTTTGTAAAACATTAATGTAACTTATGCAATAAGGTAAATGTATGTGGTTCTATGCAGGTTTCCCAAAATACGGGTGAATTTTATATTTTTTACCCATCAAGAAGGCTTTATATCCAAAATGTCAAGGTCCTATATTTTAATTCTATTTTAAAGCTCTGCTTACAATTTTTATACATAGAGTTTTCAACATCATTATCTGAATTTTTGGATAAAAAACATTAAAAAAAACAAAGCTTATGTTATGTGTTTATTTTTTAGGCAAAATTACATAATAAATAATACAATATCTAATGCTCCAAAGTTAATATTCTTAATAAGAACCAATTCAACTAACTATTAGAGAAGGGTAATTTGGATATTTAATTATTTTTTCAAGGTGGAGTGGAGGCCTTATTAACAAAAGGGTGTGACTGTCAAAAAATTAAAAGGTTTCGAGGATGATTGCCAAATAACAATAGTTCAGGGAGTGTAAGTGCAAATAACCCATACTTTAATTTGAGATCAAGCAACGACGCCCTCAAATTAACATTTTTCATAAAACAAAGCTATCTTGAAAAATATCAAAATCATCGTTTTCAAGAGCAAGTTCATCAAATCCACCAAATCCCGAAGTCAAATCTATGAAGATTAGAATCAGAAGAAAGATTGTAACATTTTTTCCTTAAATAATTTAAAATCAATTTGTTAGATTATTTGTTGTCTAATAAATTTCAGGACTGAAAATTTTGTTGCTACACAGTCCAACATAATAATTTAATAATTTAAATTCTTTTTTTTTTCCTTTTCCTTTTCTTTGTCATAGTGCTGAAAACATCTTCCAGCACTTCAACATTCAATCACACGCTACCTTTTTGAAACTTTATCTAAATTACTATCATGACCGATTTAATTCACAATAACCTCTTAAAATAATTTTATCACGAATATTCTTTTTGTAATATACACCACAATGCAAAATACCTAATTACGAATACGTACCTTCAATATAACATTATGAAAGTCATAAATACCTTCTACAAGTTCTAAAGTAATTCACTATTTTCGTAATTATTTCACTTAAATGAGGAATACATGAATAAATTTTTTTATCGTTTGCTTACAACAATTTTTGTTTTGATTCAATAGAAATGAAAATAATCTGTAATTCTGAAACTCTTTGTTCATTTACATTGACACTCTCTTATTTTTATTATTAGTTGACCAAAACATACATTAAAAATAAAATTTTGATTCATGAAAAGAAATATGAAGAGTAGTTTGACAATTAACCTAAGCATATTTTTATTCCATAAAACATAAAATATAAAATATATTGGTGAGGTAATTTGCAATTTACTCCTTTTCCAAAGAACCACCAAAGCACATAATTGTCACATTCATGTTCATTTCCTTTGAAACCAGGTTGTTTTTCCTAATCTCTATTATCTGAATAAATATCCTATTGCATTAAATTCTGATTTCCTCTTCCCATCCACCCCCAACCCCACCCTACCCCCCACCTCCTCTCCTCCATTGACAATACCTTTTCACCAACACTTCATCCTCAAGCCTTTACAGCCTATTTCTTCACATTCCTATCACAAATTTAGTCACAAAAGTCCAACAAAGATAAAAAAAAAGAGAAACACAATCATTGTACTTTTTAACATCCATTCTGAAGGAAGAGATCAACTTTCAATTTCATCGATTTAGTTCCTAATCATGGGTTGTTCAGCTTCACGTCCATCTAATTTCATCACTCAACAGCAAAATCCCACCTCGAATTCTTCTTCCTCACATTCGAATTCCCAATTACAATCTCCATATTACTCATTTTCGGATTCTTCTTCTACCCCTGTTTCAAGAACCCTCTCTTTACCCAACCCTTTAATACACCACCCACCATTGAAGAAAGGAGACTCTAATCACTTTGTTTCTCTCACTTCCACCACTTATGGTTCTCTCGTGCTGATTGACTCCCCAAACCCTAGTTTCAACGGTCAGGATTTCGCTAATCCGACGGCCCAGATGAGAAAGGTTCAAGATTTTGGTAATTCCGAGGACCCTTTATCCCCTGATTCAGTTATCAACACCTGGGAGCTCATGGAAGGTCTTGCTGAAGAGGAATTTACTTTTCACATGGTTGATTTGCCCAAAAAGCCCTTTAAAAGGGAGATGGAGATTGAGATTGAGGCAAGTGAGATTGTAAATTCTTATGAGTTTGTTGAACGCCCTGTATCTAAACCTTTATGGGAGCATTTATCCGAAGAATCATTGCTTGCGAAAATGGATCCCAATGTGGTATCTAGTTATAGAAATGCATTGTTGGTTAAGCAACATGGATTTGAAAAGCCGAAATATATAACAAAAGCAATAAAAATTGAGCCTTTGGAGTCGAATCATGATGAGAACACTTTGGTGTCCGATAGTGATGATTCTTGTTGTTTATTGGGTGCTAAAGATAGGATTGTAGTGTATTATACTAGTTTGAGGGGCATTAGGAAGACTTACGAGGATTGTTGTGCGGTTAGAGTGATTTTTAGGGGTTTTAGAGTTTGCGTAGACGAGCGGGATATTTCTATGGACCGTTCATATAGGACGGAATTGCAAGATGCTTTGAAAGGAAAGGCGGTGAGTTTGCCATTAGTGTTCATTAAAGGGAAGTGCATAGGTGGTGCTGAGGAGATTAAGCAACTTAATGAAGGTGGAGAGTTGGCTAAGCTTTTGGAAGGTTTTCCATTAATCGATGTGGGATTTGTGTGTGAGAGTTGTGGGGATGCTAGGTTTGTTCCGTGCCCAAATTGCAATGGAAGTTGCAAAATTTATGAAGAGGAGGAAGGGGAATCGAGGAGGTGTCCCGATTGCAATGAGAATGGATTGATTAGGTGCTCTGGTTGTTGCCCTTGAAATCTATTATTGCTTGTAATTTACGATCATTCATGGTTTTTTTTAGGCTATTTATGGAAATGATGTGTGTCTATTCGTGTAGGTTATTGTTTAATCTCGGTTATGGAAATGTTTATATTGTGTAGCTTTTGAGTAATCATGTTGGTTGTGTTCGGAACAACATTAATCAATAAAGAAGTAACATAATATTTGTTGTTTGAGCTATTTGTAAATGTTCATTATGGTTTCTTTAATTGTGAGTTGTGAAAGTGATTTAGGCTATGTTAGATTCTTAGATTTCGGTGAGTAAAAGTAAAACACCAAGTAAAATGTATTTTCTGCATCGATTAATATATCATTTGAGCTCTATTTTTTCCTTTATTGTCATTTTTCCATATCATTTTACTAACTGAAATCGACGGACCAATCTTGTACAACTGAAATGTTTGGTAGAGTCCTCAATGCTGCATTATGTATTCATCTTCTTCCTTATTATAGTTATGAGGAACTTAAAGCCTTAGTATTGAGTTTATTGCTTGTAGCACCTGCCCTGCATTGACTATTATAATTGGTGCTGCAATTTATGTGTGAATATATTTTTGGTCTTAAGATTGTTATGCTCTGTTACTCTTGTATTGAAGCAGTTTTTTGTCCTATGAATGAAGCGAATAGAAGTATATTCAATCATTACATTAGATTAGATCAAAGTTCAAATATAAACTAACTACAAACAAATATTAGAAATAAACTGTAAAATTTTATATACAGTTTTGAAACTAGCCCACAACTCGTATTTTATTCTTAACTTTACTTCCAAATACACCGTGACTTCTTTTTTTTTTTTTAAATTATAAAATAGAAGAAGAGAAAATCGCACTTTCTCCCTGAATTTCAAATTTTGCATTGTCCACCTTGAACTTACATTACTGTTGTACTTTTTTCCTTGAACTCTTTTCAACCACTTTTCAGGTCAAAGAGTTCAGGGGGAAAGTGCAATACAAGAGTTCATGGTGGAAGGCGAAAAGTGCAACTTTGATGTAAGTTTAGGGGCAAAATTCTATTTTTTTAAACCAATTATATTTCAAAGTGCGAAAAATAGGGAATTTTAAAAATTATGTATAATTATAGTATATAATAATACAGAAAAAATATAATTTTTAGTACAAAATTAACAAATATAAAATAGATACAAATATATTATATAGATATTACAGAGTGAGAATAAAATGAGCATACACTATATTTTCATGTTTAGGTTTATCTTTTAAATTTTGCATTACATTCTTCAAATGAGATTCAAGTTAAAATTTGTTAAAAAAAATAGTTTGGCAATTTGAAATCATGAATTTTCTAGTTGAAAATTAACATTTAAAGAATAAAGAGGTAAGCTTATCAATTCAAGAAACAAAATAATATTTGCAATCAGAAAAAAATATATTTTTCCCCCTTAACGTATAGCTCAGTTGCACTTTCTCCTTGAACTTATACCCGTGTAGCATTTTTCACCCTGATATTTATATGAGCACTTTCCCATCCTGAACTCTTTGACCGAAAAGAGTTCAGGAAGAAAAGTGCAACATTAATGTAAGTTCAGGGTAGACAGTGCAAAAAATTGAAGTTCCGGGTGAAAAAGTGCAAGTTCAGGTGGAAAAGCTCAATTTTATTGAAAAAAAAAAAAGAAAAAAAAAACATAACATACCCATACCAAAAGAAGGGGGAAAACAAAAATCACCCGCACGAAACCGGAAACCCTACAAAATCCCAATAAAGCAAGAGATTTTTTTAGCCCAAACCCAGTTTCAAACAGTGAGATGAAGAATCAAGGAAAGATGAAAATGAAGAAAGAAGCCGTGGATCAAAATCAAGAAAACTGGCTTAGTGAATTCTTGGATGATGGGAGCGTGGAGAGTCACAAATACTATGTGGCTCGCAGAACTATGCTCGAAATGCTAAAGGACCGAGGCTATGCTGTGCCCAATTCCGAGATTGAAATTTCACTCCAACAATTTCGTGATAAGCATGGACAAAACCCCGACATTAATTCCTTGAGAATTTCTGTTCTTCACAAGGATAATCCTTCTATTAAGGTTGTCGTTTTCTTACTCTCTTTCTATTTCCGCCCACATTATATTTCATTTCATTGATTGGGGAACTAAGAATGTTGATTCATGGTTTTAAGTTTTTTTTCTTGGCATGTTTATTTTTCAGATAAGATTTTTTCGGTTGAAACATTTGATCATGTTGAAGTATAAGTTTTATTTTTGTTTCGATTGACTCAAAATGGAAACTTTGCTCTGTTATCGGTGGGAACTTATCGAAATTTTGATCTATGGTGGTTTTTCTGGTGTTTTCTTTAGAATTTCTTGGATTTTGTGATCCCCTTTGTATAATGTGTGTGTGTGTGTTGGTTCGTATTTGTTTAGTATTCTGTTTTGGGAAATAAAATTGTAATGCACTTATAATTGTTGTATGAGAATCAATCTTGTACTTTAAAGAATTACTTTACCTCAGCGAAAATGTGTACTTCTAACAGGAGTACAGGACAGATATGGAAGTTCTATTGAATTTGTTGTTTCAAAATGATTAACCTCGCTTTTAATAACTTGTTTGCAATAGCTTACGGAGAGTGATATTAAGCTTTTGGTTTGCGGAAAGTTATTTTTAGATATTTTTTAATTGAAAACATAGTAGTTAAAAGCGAGAAAAGCGCTCGCTTTAGCGCGCTTTTCTCTCTATAGCCCCAGGAGCCTTTGCTCTATTCGCCTCTGACTACTATGATTGAAAAGCACAAGCTCTTGCAAACAAGTCCTAATTTGAGTGAATACAAAAGTATGAAGCCCTTATATTTGAAAATTTGCTGAAGTTTAAAGTGTTTTTTAATTTTATTGCAGGTTGTAGCTTTATTCTGTAGTCCAGGGATAGTTAAAGTAAGTGTGATTCGTCCCCTTGCATCTATGATAGTTATCGACAGCTTAAGCCGCCTGATATTGATAGTGCAGAATAAAGTAACTACCGAGGCCTTAAAAAGTCTGGATCTTTTCCCATTCAAAGTTGAAATTTTCCAGGTAAATAGTTTATCCGTTTGGAAAGAAATATAATATTAGTGAATAGTGATCCCATAATTATGTCTTACTAATTAAGTCATTTATATATTAATTTTGCGATAACTTGAATGTTTGATTTGATTTAACTATTAATCTCGTATTTTTCTAAAATTTTCCCTTGATGTTTAGATCAACGACTTGCTTGTCAATATAACAAAAAATGAAATGATGCCAAAACATAAAGTGCTGAGTGATGAAGAGAAAAAAGATCTACTGGAGAAGTACAAAATAGATGAGAAACTGGTTAGTCTTTCTATCTGATAATGCTGACTGATATTGATCATCAGCTTGTTTTCTTGAACAAAAAAGATTAAAAGAATCTTGGACAGCATTTAAAATTTTAATTTTGTTACTTTTTTCAGGTCCCGCGGATGTCAGAAAAAGATGCCATAGCTAGATACTATAGGCTGGAGAAAGGACAGATTGTGAAGACCACATACAGCGGTGAACTTACGCAGTTATACGTAACATATCGCTGTGTTTGCTGATATGCTAGTGTGAATCTGTTAAGACATGGATTTGTGTAGGAGTTCTTGCTGCAATATATAGGTTGATTGTGTTCTTTGAGGGTAATGGTTGTGCAAATGTGATGAACCATTTGACTGCTATAAAATAATTGATTTTGGATTATGTGATATCTTTAAAGTTTTCATGGGTGTGCTTTGTTTACACTTTTTATTTCTAGATCAAGAAACAGTGTGTGCATGTGTGTGTGGGTGTTGGCTAAGATCATTTCACTTTTGCACGGAGTTATAGGTAAAAGTTGAAACAATGGAATTTTAAGTCTTTTTACATATATGCCTTTAAAAGTAGTGATTGAGAGTCAGTAGTGTCAAATTATTACTTTATATAAGAGAATATTTTTGAGAAAAATAATTTCATATATAGAAAATGACTCATTTTAGGACACTTTGTTCTAAAACTTGGCCAGCTTTAAAAGCATCCGATAAATGAAGTAGGAGTAAAACTTTAGGGACAGAAAGTAGCCGAGTAGGTTTTACATGATTCTAATTTGAAGCCAACCTCTAAAAATGGAGGAAAAGCTTCACTTATTCATTGTGATTGTGGAAATGAAGAGACTTATTGCAATATTTATATATTGAGCATGAGTTCTTTTGTTTCTTAAGCAATCTCTTTGTGTAATTTTTTGTAGCAAGAACTTAAAATTCTATGCTATAATTGTTTTGGTGTTATATTTTAGATATTAAGGGCATGTTTGTTTCTTGAGGTTTTATAAAATTTCTCGATTTGTTGAAGTTGTTTTTTCGATTATTTTGAGATGAAATCAATAGTATGTATAAAATTGAGTAGTTCCCCTTTTTTTTAAAAAAAGAAGGAAGAATAATTGTGTAAAAGATAAGTTATTTTATATCAAATTATGTTTATTATGTGAATAAGTAGTGTAAAAGATATTATTTTATGTCAATTCAAAGAGTTTGTTTAGGTTTGTCTAAAGATAAGAGAATTTTCTTAAGATGAGATAATTTTTAAAAATTGAGAGATAATAATTTTATTTTTGAAAATAAAAAAATTGTTTATTTGACATTTTAGAGAGCGCACCGAAATGCTCTCTGAAAAGCAAGACAAACATGCACCAAATTTTTTTGGTATTATGTGATTGTTCAACCTACCAATCCATTCGCCAATCCACTCGCAACCAACCAAATCGAACCGTGCGATTTATGAACATAATAAAAAATTTGCGGTTTCCTAATTAAACAATTGATTGGTTTGTCGGGGTTAGATTAGTTGCGACATATATAATGTGTTAGTTTAAAGAGAATACATTACTTCAATTCACAAATATGATTTCTAACAAAAAATAAAAAAAAAATTATTTGTTTGACTTTTCAAAGAGTGCATCGAAATGCTCTATGAAAAGTGAGACAAACATGCACTAAGATTTTTTGGTATTATGTTTTTGTTCAATCTACCAATCCATTATCGAACCGTGCAACTTATGAATATAATAAAATAGTTGTGGTTTGTTAATTTAACAATCACTTGGTTTGTCGGGTTGTTTTTTATGTGAACCCACCCGCATCAACCCCTACCCAAGACCGAGAGATACAAAATAGGATTATATAAAATGTGTTAGTTTAAGGAGAATACATTACTTCAATTCACAAATATGAGTGTATTTCTAACAAAAATTAAAAAAATTGTTTGTTTTACTTTTCAAATAGTGCATCAAAATGCTCTATGAAAAGCGAGACAAACATACACTAAGATTTTTTGGTATTATGTGTTTGTTCAACCTTCCAATCCATTCGCCAATCCACTCGCAACCAACCAAATCGAATTGTGTAGTTTAGGAACATAATAAAACAATTGTGGTTTGCTTAACAACCGCTTGGTTTGTCGGGTTGTTTTTTATGTGAACCCACCCGCATTAACCCCTACCCAAGACCAAGAGATACGAAATAGGATTAGTTGCGATATATGTAATGTGTATTCACAAATATGAATGTATTTCTAATAAAAAATAAAAAAATTGTTTGTTTTGACTTTTCAAAGAGCGCATCGAAATGCTCTCTGAAAAGCGAGACAAACATGCACTAAGATTTTTGGTATTATGTGTTTGTTCAACCTACCAATCCACTCGCAACCAACCAAATCCAACCGTGCAGTTTATTAACATCATAAAACAGTTGCGGTTTACTAATTTAACAATCGCTTGGTTTGTTGGGTTGTTTTTTATGTGAACCCGCCAAATCCACCTGCGTTAACCCCTACCAAGAGATACAAAATAGGATAATGTGTTAGTTTAAGGAGACTACATTACTTAAATTCACAAATATGAGAGTATTTCTAACAAAAATATCAACAAATACATACCTTTGTTTTTTTTTTTTTTTTTGGTTTGCATCAACAAATACATACTTACAATTAAGATAGTGTGTTCTTTATGACTGCTCTAAATGTATTTAGTAATAAAATTTGTACACAAATAATTATTTGTTTCCTATTGTTGCTGAAATATTTAACTCAGTTCTGCCACTAATAAATTCTCTTGAGATTATATTGTCATAATCAAAATCATGTAATTATAAAGGCCTTTTTTAGGTTTGGAAATACCCTTCTAAGGTTTTTCACAAAATTACAAAGATCTCCTCTCAAGTTATGCAACCACAAAAGAGGGTATTTTTGTCTAAAATATTTGGTCAAAATATTATTAGGGTTAAAACAGCTAGTTTAGTAAATTTTTGGATGACCTTAAACCTTTTTCAACGGCACAGGGAATCTGTAAAGATATAAAACTTAAAGAAAGAAAACTATTTGTAATTATGAAACCACATTAAATTTTATGTAATTTCATCAAATCTCCCGGAAGTAATTATCCCCTTTTTAAATGAGCCTTATATAAAAATAAAACGAGTTAAGTTAGCACAAAGAAAGGCAAAACTGCATTTTCGTTATTTAATTTATAATGAGTAGCCATTTTGGAACAATTTCATTTGTAGGTAAGCAATTTCAATTCTCTAATTTTTTATTATTTGCAGTTCTAAAAAAATCGACTGCATTTTTTGTCTTTGAACTTTTTAGTATTTGTAATTTTAGGACATTTAAACTTAATTTTGGTCATTTAACTTGAATTCCGGGAGCAACAGATCGAAATCATTGTCATATGTTCTAAAATTGCAACTACTAAAATATTAAAGGATAAAATTGCAAGCATCAAAAAAGTTGAAGGACCGAAATTGCTTACTAAATAAGAAATGTCCAAAAATTACCAACTAGTAAAAGTCAAAGGACTAAAAATGCATGTTTGCCCACCAAAAAATAATTCCTCTGGACCCAACAGTAAAAACTTCGAATACAAGTATTGGGATCACTTCAAAATTCAAAATGGAAAAACAAAAAATAGAAGTGCCGGCGCTCCACTGTTCCACTCACTTCCCCGGCGCGTTTCCTCCACTCGCTCTCTAGTGCCCCAGGTCTCTTTCTCCCTCTCTCTCTCTATCTCTCGCGCACATAGATATACAATCACCGTCGCATTTACTCTCACTTTGTTGATTGGGAGATCACTGTAAAAACACCGCCATTTGAAGATTTAGTTTCTTCTATGTTGGATTTTAAAAGTGATAGTTCAATGCCCATTTCTGATTAATTTGGGTTGATTGGTTATGCTTCCTATTAAAGGCGTGTTTTGAGTGCAAATGACGTAGTAGTTTTCATATAATTTTTTACATTTTTAGGTTAATTCAGACCCATTATAAGAGAAGTTAAACTTTTCCCATTTCTAATGCAATTCCTGATTGATTTCTTGCTTTCTGTTAGTAGTTTGCTTTTGGTTGATTTTTTTTATCCCTCAGAGAAGATTGTAGTATTTTTTTTCAAACTTTTAATTTGTTTGAAATCGAGAATTGATACTAGAATTTTTGGGTTCCAGTTGTGATCATCGTTATTGAATAGGGATTTCTAATTCTTGGTTTTAAATAACTCATTTTTGGCCCAACATACCCTTTCCATACTAGATATTTCCACCTCATTCACACTTCTGCTTAAGTAAAAATATAAATTTAAGGTTCATAAAGTGAGATTAAGGAAGTTATTTGTTTAAGAGCTCCTCAAATTGCCGGTAAGTATTTCTCAACCATTGAATAATTGGGAGAAGGAAGTAATTTAACCTGGTAGAAGGATGAAATGATAGGAGGGAACATAGGGTTCTGAATTTCTGAAACTGGGGGAATTAAAATCAACACTTATACCTGAATGATTTTGGAAAAAGTAGGCGCTTAAAATGAGGGCAATGAAGGTAATTTTCCAGTAAAATCAAGGGATGAAATGGTTTCCTGCTTTCTTTTCTTTACCTGGTATTATATTTTGTGGATGTAGGTTTCCATTGAAGTTTGATATTTAAGAAACAAGAACAGAGCAAAAATGAGTGATATTTCGGGTGGATCCATTCATCCCCCTTCTACAACATTCGAACCATCAAAAAACAGTGGTAGTTCTGGTTTTGATGCTGGTAGAATCGCAGAAGTGAAAGCATGGCTTGTTTCCCAATTTGATGCAGTAGGGAAAGATGTGCCTGATTTTGAGTACACTCCTCGAAGCATTGCTCACCTACACAACATTGCCACTCTCTCCCAAGCCAAAACACAATCTGCCACCATTGTTGCCAACGACTTTCGGCAAAAAGCTTCAGAGTATCGTTCCCAAGGTCTTTCATCCCCCTGCTTTTATGTTATGAGAACTTACTTACTTTCCTCAGTAGTGTGTGTGTCTGCCTATTTTTTGTGAGTTTCATTTGCATTAGTTTTCATGTGGTTGCTATATTGTTAAAGAATGGATTGGAAGATGAATATTGTAATATTTGCCTTTGATAAACATCCCAATGGGTTGGCCTAGTGGTTAACGAGGTTTGATCGCTCATTAACTTCATGGGTTCAATTCTTGGGACCACCTACCATAATGGTAAATTATATGATATTTGGCCTTGGCTTGTAGGGTGTTCATGTGAGCCTAAGATATAAAAAAAAAAGTTGTCTTTGAATTTTTTAGAATACTTATCTTTATATCTTACTTGTAGATCATCAATCGAAATTGCTATGAGTATGTGGATATGATATTGTAGTCATGTTCATCTTTTTTATTCTGTAAATTTTGTGATGCAGCTGCGAGGATAAGAGAGATATTGGAGCACGTGGGATTGGTGCAGGAGAGTTTACCATCAAATGTGGTCTCATCTTCCCAAGTTCTTGCTAATGTGGCAAATCTGTTGAACATTAGAGATACTGAACTAAGTAGGTGGGTATTTTAGCTCTTATGTTTATTCTATACAATTATTTAGGTAAATTACCAGAGACTCATAAGCAGAAATGTTTTAGTTTCCTTGTAGCAATGGCAGATCTTTCTCTGAGAAAAACTGCAGTAGAAGAAAAGAGGGCTAAAGTGCAACAAGAGTCCAAAGAACTTCTGGACTATACTCGAAAGGCAATAGCGAGACTGACTTATTTAAAACGGTAAATCTTGGAATACTTGCTTTCTCTTCTTCTGCTAATATAATTAAAGCAATGTTTAGCTCTTGGATTTCAGTGAGTCAAACACTGCGAAAATGTCTTTTGTTTTTTTTTCTTTTCTTTTCATCAGAAGGCTTTATGTTTTGTTAATTTTCATTACTAAAATCCAAGAACCAGACATAGCCGATATTACTTAATGCTGCTTTGCTACATTTGAACTATGAGTTTCCTTTTAATCGTTTTTATTTTCTTGCAGAACTCTTGGACAATTGGAAGATGATATAGCTCCTTGTGAAGCTCAAATGGAACACTGGAATACAAACTTGGCAATAATGGATTCAAAAGAAAGACAATATCTACAACAATATTCTAACTATAAGGTATATCTGTATTCCTATATATAACGATAAGCTATGTACGAGTTCATGCTGTTTATTTCGTATTTGTGGATTTTCTCTTTATTGTTAATATTCTTCTCGGGGGATAATAACACATTGTTATTATATGGGGGGGGGGGGGTGGGGGGGGGGGGGGGTGGGGGGGGGGGGGGGTGGGGGGGGGGGGGGGTGGGGGGGGGGGGGGGTGGGGGGGGGGGGGGGTGGGGGGGGGGGGGGGTGGGGGGGGGGGGGGGTGGGGGGGGGGGGGGGTGGGGGGGGGGGGGGGTGGGGGGGGGGGGGGGTGGGGGGGGGGGGGGGTGGGGGGGGGGGGGGGTGGGGGGGGGGGGGGGTGGGGGGGGGGGGGGGTGGGGGGGGGGGGGGGTGGGGGGGGGGGGGGGTGGGGGGGGGGGGGGGTGGGGGGGGGGGGGGGTGGGGGGGGGGGGGGGTGGGGGGGGGGGGGGGTGGGGGGGGGGGGGGGTGGGGGGGGGGGGGGGTGGGGGGGGGGGGGGGTGGGGGGGGGGGGGGGTGGGGGGGGGGGGGGGTGGGGGGGGGGGGGGGTGGGGGGGGGGGGGGGTGGGGGGGGGGGGGGGTGGGGGGGGGGGGGGGTGGGGGGGGGGGGGGGTGGGGGAACCAATTAATCAATTATCTAAAATAGTAAAAGCGAAACAGGCCATGTGCCCCTTGAGTTTTAGATTATGATAGAAAACCTAATCAAATTTTGTGGTCCTTATTTGAATTATATTTTTGTGGTCCTTATTTGAATAACTTTGATAACGAAGCCACAAGATTACTTGAGGCTGAAAGCGATGGGAGACCGGTGTAGTACAAGAGATTCTTAGTCAATTAATAATTCATGGCTGAAGACTTCCCCCAGTTTTTGTGGATTTGTTTTCCAGGGGCCCCGCCCCCTTTTGAAATTTGAATCTTCAATTGAATTCCACACAAATCAAATACTAGGAAATATGGAACAGGATAGAGGAGGGTGACATTTTCTTGAAATTGTTGAAGACGTGTGGATGAATATATTATTACATGAATTAAGTTTATCAATAAACTAAAATGTTCTACGCATGAATATAGATGAGTACATGTACTAAGCTAGATGACAATTATATATGCATATCTACATATATTAGATTAGGTTCATACTGGAAAAATTCTATATATAAAATATATCACTCTCATATTTCCCTTCATTTCTCTCTTGTGTGAGTATAACTTTTGAGTGTTTATGCTCTCCAATTTCTAGGTAACAATTGGTATCAGAGCTATGTAGTGTTTGGAGATGAGTGAATTTGAAGAAAAGATGTCGATGGGACCTCCTTGTCGAATTCAAGTACTCACCAAAAGAAAAATATCCACTCACATAAAACAATAATTTGACACCGCTAACTATCCACTACTATTTTTAAGGACATAAATGTAAAATTGTCTAAATTTTTTACTTTTTCAACTCTTACATAAATATGACGTTATCCACTTCATCTAGAGGTCGAATCGGTCAGATCGATCGAACCACTAACCAGTACGGCCACTAGTTCGAGTTCCGGTTCGATTTTGAAAACATTGCTAAATTCTGATCATAAACCAATTCTTATTGAGCTTAATGTAAGAAATTTAATGGACTTACATTGATTTTGTTTAGTTATATTGGATTACGTCTAAAGTCCAACATTTGTGTATTGAATAAAGTGTTTAGTCATTAATATGTTAATGGTTTCTGTGATGGTAGACCAATTTGGTACATTGGATTAATGGGCTAGGTCCTCTTTCCTATCCAAAATAAACAAGCCCATTACGAAGAGTTGTGTCCATTACTTAAAGTTTCTACTCTTCGTAATAGGTGTGATGACGAGACACATTGTAGTCTACAAATAGACATGCATCTCCATCTTTTTTATATGCTAGAGATAATTAAAAATCATATAGTGAGTGTGTGGTTGTTATAATTACAAGGATTAGAACTTGTAATTATGTTTAATGTGTTTGTTCATAAGAGAGAACGTGTTACCCATTAAACACGTCCTTGAATCTTGAATGGAGGAGTAGGAAGACTTGTCTAAATTACACTTCAAGTAAGTGTACATTGTTGCAAAGAAGATAATCGACATGATGACATCGTTAATAGATGTTAAGTGTATATTGAAATTATACGGCACACTTCCGCTTAACATTATCTTATTTCTGACTTAGTTTATATGGTGTTTTTACATCTATGGTGATTTTGGGGTTATAAGATATAAATATCTTACACTTATAAAGAGTCGAAGGAGTCACGGTGCATGCTTTGGATAGAAGACGAGAATTTAAATCATGTACTAAAATTTTGATCACTATTTTAGTACATGGTCACTCGGGAAAACTCAATAATAATTATATGAAGCTTTATATCATGCACTAAAATATGGATGAATTGGAAATTACTCCATAACCAAGTATAATTTATTTAAATTTTAGTTAAGCCTAATAGTGCCAATAAAGGAAAAAAATATATCTACATTGAATTTCTTTTATTTATAAAACAAAACCCTCTAGGAGAAGTTTCACTACACAAGTATAATTATTTTCCTATTGACTAAAGTACCCTCAAACCTTCTCTTTAATTACAAAATCCCTAGTCACCGATCCAATCCACAAACTCCCATTATTTTCCTCTACTTCACTAACAAATTTCCATCTCTTTGAATCCAACACCTCCACCACATTTCCATCAACACTTAACCTAATTCCCATTCCATTACTCCCAATCAAATCAACCAAACGGTAATACAATTTCGTAAAATCAATTGGAATATATCTAACTAAAGCATTCCCAATCCATGGATTTGATATAAGCAATTCAGTTGATTTTTTTCTCTTGGAATTGATTCCTACCCAAAACTCACCGTTTTTGTTCCTTTTGATGTTGTCCGGAAATCCCGGTAATTGCGTTATGAGTTCGAGATTCTCAGATTTTGGTTTTTTAAGCCAATATTTGTATAATCTGCAAGTTGTTGTTTCTGCGAAAAGTAGAAAATCTCTGTTTTGACTTAATGAAACGCCGTTTGGGAACTTCAGATTGTCTAAGAGAAGAGTTGTTTTGTTTGTGCTTGGATCGAATTTCATCAGTCTTCCGGTGTTATCACTTGTAATAATCACGGATATATAGTTCCTGCACAGAAAAGACAAAGTTACTCGATACACATCTCGAAAAATTAATATGAGTTTGATTTACATATCAAATTAGGTCTAGAGAACATTTATAATGGTTAAAACTTAGTGTGAAGTATATTCTCGAGTTCATAATAAAACGTTTACAAAAATTTATATTCATTCGACTGTAAGTGAAATTCAGTTAATTGAAGTTACCTTATACTTATTTTATTTAATAAATAAAACAAGTTCAAACACAATATTAAATTTAAAAAAAGAAGAAGAAGAAGTGATATTTAAATCATACAAGTATGTCTTAATTAGGCAATGCAATTTAAGATATTTAAAACATGAATAATAATAATAAAAATAATAATAATAAATTATTCATTTATACTCTTGATGTTCTTTATCTTTTTACTCTTATTTCCTTAGAATGCCTTAGAATAAGATTTGTTTCCCTTGAATGTATTATATTTTCACTATTTTCAGAATACAAATAAAAACTAAATTTTACATTTTTAAACTTCATTTAGAAACTTTACTCCAAAATTTCAAATAGAGGGTTGGAATTGGAAGCTTCGACTCTACTCATTCTTCCCAAGAAATTGAATAGACATTGGGATGATAAACACTGCGAACGCAGAGAGTATTGTCTGACAATTGATTATGCGCGTCATCATCTCTTTCTACTTGGGACCATTATCCTCACATTCATCTTCATTCTCTTTATCCTATCTTATCTTTTTCCTTTAATACCCTTCCATCTTTTGGGTAAAGATAAATTCAACACCTAGATATTCAAAAGACCTGTTTGTTTGGTGTTTGGTAGAGTAGTTTAGGAAAATAGTGGATGTTTGTGAAATAATGTCGATTTACGTAATATTTTGGTATATAAAGTAAGTATATGTTATTTTGGAATAGTTTAGGATATAGGGTGTAAGATGTGTAAGTCTTATCTCGTTTGTTATATGAAATAAATTATGTAAGAAATAAGTTTTTTTATGTCAAATCAAAGTAAAGTTCGTGCAGTGTTTATTTTTAATTTAGATAAGAGAATTATTGCTTGTTCAGCTTTTTGGATAGTAGTTTGAAAAAATTAAGAGAGGATTAATTTATTTCAGAAAGTATAAATCTTGTTTGATTTGTCTCGTTTTTCCCAAACATGAATATATTTTCGGAAATGCTAGACAAACATCTTATTGATTCTAAAATTATAACAAACTATTAAATAAGAGAGGCTTGCTTACCTTCTTGTATACCGTGAACTGCTATCTGTAAAATATACAACTCCACTTCTTTGATCAATGTCCAAAGAATTTGTGAACCTTAAACCAACTCCATCCGCTTCTTTTAAAACTGGAGTGGCCAATCCACCATTTGGGCCCACAACAAGAAGGCCCATATATGCGTCAGCAATATAGAGCTGGCCCGTTTTCTCGTTGAAACGCAGGCCCAATGGTCTCCCACATATGTGCTCCATTTGTATATTATTATCATGACCACCTTCACAACCATTCCTATTTATGAATATTCAATTATTAGTTGAAAGATTATGCCTCAATTATTAGTTTTTTTTTTTATTACTAGCTAAATACGAAAAATATTCAACTAATAAATACAAAAAATACTTGAGCTAGACAAAATCCAATTACAAAAACATTGGTTGGTACCTTGGTATAGTTCTATGTAATTCAAATATGTTTAATTTTGGGGTGATACTCACAGTCTTGTTTGGATCCATTTTTGGTTCATGCGTTTTGAATTTTATTGAACTGAATATTATTTGAAATGGTTTTTACTAGTCTAAACCCATAAAAGAAATATTTCAACTTAATATAATAATATTTCAGTCACATTAAAACAATACAATGCCAATTAAAATAACTTAAAAATACCAAGGGTGTTCAATGAAATCATCAAACCGGCTTAATCGATCGGTCCAACCAAATTGACCGCAATTTGTTGGTTGAAGGATAAATGACTTGGTATTGGGCTTCCTAAACAAAAGGCCGTAAGTTGCAATCGGACATCTGTTTATATTTCAATTATTTTGCACAAATTTAATTTATTTTCTTTAAAAATACTCAACTAAAATATATTTCACTCAAAACATATAAAACTGGGCCAAAATACACCAAACAAGCCCTACACTCATGTATATACTACTTGGGTCGAGTGTGGTATTTAAAACCAAATACAGGGGGATTTTTGGGAATTAAAATAACACAGGGAGATTTTTGGGAGTTAGACAAAGCATAGGGGGTATTTTTTGTCTTTTACTCTTAGTTACTCTCTTGTAATTAAAATGTCACGATTCATGCAGATTCAAATAAATTGCATGACATATGTATATACATCATAAATTTGTACCAATTTAGGTCTAAAGTTAGAGAAATCAAATCTTCGTATGAATGATAACGTAATAAGCTATTTTTAAGAAAAATCTTATTATTCAGTCTTTGGAAGGTTCTGATATTAGATACTTCAGCTGGGATTAATTATAATATATAGTATGCTAAAAATAGACATGGCCCTATAAGGCTATAACTCTAATAATAGTAAATTACATTATTATTGCATAGCAATATGGAGAAATGTAACATAGTGTTGATTTTTATTGAGACTAAATGTCCCACATTGATTGAAAATCATAGTTAAGCCCACCTTATAAGGTCTTGGGCAATTCTCACCTTATAAGCTACCTTTTGAGGTTGAGTTAGGCTTAAGCCATGTAAGTGGACTTAGTCCAATCCATGTGATGAATTCTAATAACTTTCTTCCTCCAGAAAAATGACATTATTATTTCGTTCATGGTCTATGAAAGACCTGGTCTACACAAAAAATTTCCAATTCTCCATTATTATTATTAAGTTACCTCATGATTTCATACTCTTAGGTCTAATTTTCATGTGCCGTATTCATATTCATGTTACATTTAGAATATTCTAATTAGATGATACATATATAGTATTTATAATTAACAGTGACAGTATATTTATATTTTGTACATGATAATTAATATCGGAATGTAATTTATTGTCAAAGACAAAAATACAATATAAGATTTAGGATATACGTGGGTGTTAAATTATTTTCTTTTTTAGAGAAGTATCTATATTGTGCAGTTATCGCAAAAATGGAGATACAATACTTTCTAAAATTAAATATTAATGATATTATAAAACTGTATTTGAAAAGAAATCGAATTAGCTACAATACAATATATGCATATGCAGTCGCGACGCAAAATATTATTAATTTATTTGCAAATTATAACAAACACAAAAATCCATGTACTTATGTCTAATCACGCTCGATAATTTACGTTTCTTTAAATTACCTCCAAATGTTTACATATGCTGTCAATTAGTGCATAATAATCTCATCGAAACACTCAAATGTCTTTAAAAACAAAAAATTAAAAAAACTTATTTCATGATTATTACATTATAAGTTACAATTTTATATATCTAATAATTTACTCCTAATTCAATTTTATGAAATATTAAAATGAAGTGTTATATTTAATGTTTACTGATGGATATTTTCGCATTTCATTTAATTTTATTATATGGTAAGATACATTCTTAATTTGTACACTAGGGGATATCTATTGACAAAAATAATACTGGAACGTGTTTGTTAATTAAACTAATTAAGAGCTTAATTTGCAAATAATCCAATGTTTTAATTTTTTTTTAGAGCTAAAGACAAAAAAACCCCATGTGCTTTGTCTAACTCCAAAAAAAAAAAAAAAAACCTGTGTTATTTTAACTCCCAAAGATCCCCCTTTGTTTGATTTTTATTACCACACTCAACCCAAATAGAATTTTACTTTTGACTTTTGGCGGATTGACAAAATTATCCCTCTGTGTTTTTTTTTTAAATTTATTTATTCTTTTTTAAAACATAAGTATATACTAATTGGGTCGAGTGTTTAAAACCAAATACAGGGAGGGGTTGGGATTTAAAATATCACAGGGGTTTTTTTGTCTTCGATGTCAGGGGTAAAATTGTCATATCAACAGCAAAGTGTGAACAAATACTTGCAATTTTTCGCGTTTGAATCACACTCTCTTTTTTGGGGGTGTATTTGACACTTACTTGAAATTACAGGGAAGTTTTTGAGAGTTAAAATAATACAGGAAATTTTTTGAAAGTTCGACAAAGCATGGGGGTGTTTTTGTCTTTCGCATTTTTTTTTTTTATGATGATGGGGTTGATATCATGGACCACCAAACCGGCAATATCACAATATATTTGTGCCATGAAAATTACATGTTCGCATTTTGCACCAAAAACTGAACGTAAAATTAATTATTTAATCGAAACAAACAATTCACTCACCTCTCCGGCGACGTCACGGCGAAGTCCACCCACCGGTTTTCATTCTCCCGCCACCGGATAATCCGCCCGTCCGACACTCCGGTGTACGGCCCGCCACCACTTCCGTCGAAAGCGAAGCTTTCCGGCCCGACGGCGCCGCCGGGTAAGGGTATAATTACAGACTCGTGAGATTCGTTTTTGATTGGTTGAGAATGTGTATTATGATTGAAAGCGACAAGTATGATTGCGAAGAAAGCAATTGCTATTGCAATTAAAATTAGTTTTATGCTCATCGCTTTGGCTTGGTAAACAAGTGGGGTTGCCATGATATAGACTTAGATTTAGAAATTTTTTTTTCTTTTTTTTTGAGAAAGATTCAGATTTAGATTTGAGTATCTTAGAAAATGGAGCGGAGATTTATAATGGGAACTTGGCATGTGGATATATATGAAGTTAATTAATTACTTATATTATAATTTATAAACAGTTATTAAAATACTTAAATAAGTTGGCAAGGCTATGTATTGCGTTTGGGGCTCATATAATATACAGCTCTTTTGTGTGTTTGAGATTGGGTAACCCTTTTTAAAATATTATCTCTAGGTACGTACCCATGCCTTATGCCTAGCCATAGTTAACTGCAATTTACCCCCTACGATATTCATAATATTCAGTTTATCTCTATATAATTTAAAAAATAGCACTTTACCTTCTTGAAATTTGTGATTCTTTACCCCCTGTGTTATGATAATATATATGACACTTTACCCCCTGAGTTATGATAAATGTGATACTTTATCCCCATGTGTTATGATGAATGTGACAATTTACCCCCTATGTTACAAAACACTTTTCATGCCCACTCTCAAATTTTGGCAACTAAGTTACACTCTCCGGTTGAGGGAGGTAAATGGTTTCTTTAAAAGTTACTTTTTTTTAAAACACAACGGAGTAAATTGAACATTTTGAATATTATAGAGGGATAAATTGATATTAACTCCCAAATTTTATACCCAATTATATGGGTTTTTTGCACTTTGCACCCGCGAAATATGGGAAATAGGCACTTTGCACCCCCGAAACTTAGATTTAGCACTTTGCACCCTCGAAATATGAAAAATGCAGCACTTTGCACCCTCTTTTATTTTCAAGCAAAAACTTAAGGGCAAAATAGGTAATTCAATTATAAATCTTTGGCACTTTGCACCCCCAAAACTTGAGAAATTGGCACTTTGCACCCCCGAAATAAAATTAACAATTAACACCCTCGAATTAAAAATAAATCAGCAACTTGCACCCCCGAAACACAATAAATGGGCATTTTGCACCCCGAAACACAAAATTTACACTTAACACCCTCAAATTAAAAAAAAAAAACTCAAACCCCTCATTTTTTCCTACAAAGTTGACCATCAGGGTGAAAAAAATCTTAGGCAAAATCTACTTTTTATAATTGTATTTTGGAAAATTTAAGGAAAAGAGGATGAATTACATATTTTGCCTAGGATTTTTTTTCACCTTGATGGTCGACTTTGTCGGAGGAAATGGGGGGTTTGAGTTTTTTTTTTTTTTTTAATTTGAGGGTGTTAAGTGTTAATTTTATGTTTCGGGGTGCAAAAGGCCCATTTATTATGTTTGGGGGGGGGAAGTTGCTGATTTATTTTTAATTCGAGGGTGTTAATTGTTAATTTTATTTCGGGGGTGCAAAGTGCCAATTTCTCAAGTTTTGGGGGTGCAAAGTGCCAAAGATTTATAATTGAATTACCTATTTTGCCCTTGAGTTTTTGCCTAAAAATAAAAGAGGGTGCAAAGTGCTGCATTTTTCATATTTCGAGGGTGCAAAGTGCTAAATCTAAGTTTCGGGGGTGCAAAGTGCCTATTTCCCATGTTTCGGGGGTGCAAAGTGCAAAAAACCCGAATTATATCAAATAATTGGAAGAAAAAAAAGTGTGTAACAAATTATTCTAGTAGAAATTGAGTTTATTGATTGGTGTGATTTTTGTTATTATAATCACGAATCTAAATTTATAAATTCATCATAAATATATATTCGATTATAGAATATATATATAATGATCATTAAACTCCATAAACGGTAAACGTGGATCATGGTGAGTCATGTTACTACTAGATGCTGGCATAAAATTATGATTTTTTATTTTCCTTCTGTGCATATGACTAAGTTTAATTTAAGATAAAACCCTATTGGATTGCTGGCGTCACTTTCATTGTATGATGAAAAATATGAATCAATCCATATATACCTAGTTCCCAAAATTAATCACGCAAAAGAAGTTGTAATATTTCTTAAATCGATCTCATATACTATATTAGAAACATATGCCAAAATTAAATCACAAAGTCTTCTACCTAGATTCGAAGTGTGACTATTTCAATAACTATATGGCCAAATTAAATCGTATAATAGTGGTAATAAAATCACATAACTCGTAAAACATAGAAAAAATAATGTCATCAAAATGGCTATATTTAGTATGTAACAACCACGTACGAAGAAAAATAATAAATAGCAATAGAATGAGGCTGTGATAAATACTATAATTTGAAGAAGTAATTTTAAAGAGTAAAACCTAAAAACACTTTAATTTTGTGTTATTCTTATTAGGAAACAGACTTTGTATCAATACTTTAATTAGAAGTAAGTCAAGAAACCTTTTATATCAATATTTTATTAGCTTATTCTATCCGTTTGAAAATTAGAGTTGATCGTGGGTGGTTACTGCTATTTTTGAAAAGTACAAGGGGTTATTGCAATATTTTAATGTTAACGGGGTTTACATATATATTTATTGTCATTTTTTACGTGAACAGTGGTATTTTCATAGTTTATTCCGATATAAAATCGCACTTACAAAGTCTGAATACACAATGATCTAAAAGGTGATATATGTCTTTGACCTGTTTACAAATGTAATTTTTTGCTTATACAAAGAATCTTTGCCAATTAAATAAAACACAAAGGGTGTTTCTGCATTTAACTCAAATTTCAAAGTTTATTTCCACAAAAAAATATCTTAATAGGATAAATGTAAAAGAGTCGATGACAATTTAGTTATTGTGATATTTGTAATGTTCAATTTACTATTTGTGGGAAAAAAAAAAAACATTTTACCTCTTTATGTTTTTAAAAGGACTCTCACTTTCTCTCTTGCATTTTTAAACCTCCAAAAATATGTAATTGATACTCGTTTGTATATTATTGACTTAAACCTAGTTGCTCCCCTGAACATAAGTTATTTTTTATGAAACATTTTACCATGTGTTCCTTTATGTGAATCATTTTACCCTTTGTATTAGTATAGGCATGGCAGTTTACTCCTTATGTAATTTTACATATGTAAGGAAAGAGGGGTAATTTGTTTTTAAATGCAACTATTTTCACATTCACATTCAATTTTGGGCCAGGACGAGTAAACTATATATATATATATAAAGGATGCAAAATAATCATTTAAAATTTTCACGGGGTATTGTGCTCATCAAAACATTATGTTAATCACATATTCACATGGGTAAACGGGAACTAATCCACAAGATAATTAATTCAATAACTAGGTGCTGTGACTTTTAAGAACATGCTATTTGTAAAATAAAATTAATATATATTATAAAATGCATGTCCAAAAACAAATTATTGTGATGTAGAATTTTCTTTTGGCTTTAAGTGTGTGGTTTAATGGTGAAGGACAAAGTGTCAGTCTGAGGATAAAAATGAGTGTTGCCTTTAATTTGCTTCTCTTTCCCAGCAATATATGAATTATTGATCTAACTTTATAATAGAGCGAAAGACAAAAACACCCCCTATGCTTTGTCTAACTCCCAAAAAACTCCTTGTGTTATTTTAACTCCCAAAAACCCCCATGTGATCTCAAGTAAGTGTCAAATACACCCCCTATAAAAGAGAGTGTGTTTCAAACGCCAAATTTGCAAGTATTTGTTCACATTTTACTTTCGATATGACAATTTTACCCCTGACATCGAAAGACAAAAACACCCCCTATCCTTTGTCTAACTCCCAAAAAACCCCTCATGTGTCATTTTAAATACCCAAAACCCCCCTGTGTTCTGTTTTAAATACCACACTCGACCCAAGTAGTATATACTTAATTTTTCAAAAGAATAAATAAATTTAAAAAAAACAAACACATAAGGGTAATCTTGTCATTCCACCAAAAGTCAAAAATAAAATTATACTTGGGTTGAGTGTGGTATTTAAAACCAAACACATGGGGATTTTTTAGAGTTAAAATAACACAAAGGAATTTTTGGGAGTTAGACAAAGTATAGGGGGTGTTTTTGTCTTTTGCTCCTTTGTAATACAAGTATTAATTTTCATCACTTTTCTTTTCTTCCATAAAACTGAATTTCCTTAAAAGCCTATAAGATCTGTTGCTTTGCACAACATTTTTAAGTTTTCTTTCTTTCTTACCCTGACAGGAAACAGAACGTCTACCAATCTTGTCTTTTTCAATTTAATTTTTTACAGGACTAAAATATTTAACTTGTGGCTTATCTAAAAGTCCCAAAAATCTCTTTATGGGCCAAAACAAGACTAAATTTTCAAATTATTTTAGTTACATGATTTAATAGTCAACTCGAAAAGTTAGAAGGATTTTTTTCCAGTTAGCATTAGTTTGAGTTCATTTTGCAGTTTATGGGCCAAAAAAATCATACTTAAGTCCTTCCTACATAAAATGTATTACACCGATCAATTTCAGCACTTTACGATGAAAATGCAATCACGTGCAAATTGCGTGACCTTTAGTAAGGGTATTATTACACATAATAATCCAAAAATACCCTTACTAAAAATAACGTGACATGCACGTGATTGCATTTTCGTCAGAAAATTGTAGAAGAAATCATAGATAGGTGTTACATGTTTTATATATGAGGAACGTAAGTGTCAATTCTCTGACAAGTGGGATATAAGTGTAAAACATTTTATACTTAGGGGACCATTGTGATTTAGCCTTATATGTAACTTGTTGAGTAATTATTTTATCTCTTCATCTATAACCTTGTTCTAAAGAAAGTTTTAGTAGATGATGCTAGTTCAAAATTTAGTGAAATTTAGTCTACAAAAACATATACATGCACACAATTATCAAAATCAAGTGAAAGATAACATATTCATAAAGCATGTGCATATACTTTTTTACAAATTATATATTCCTATGTAAGGCATCATTACAGAAGCAATCCACAGCTTCATATTCCTCTCCTCAACTTCACTGATAAACCTCAATGTCTTCCCTTCAATGTCCTCTAAAATCTGCAAAACATTTCCTTCATTACTCAGCTTTATTGCAGTAGCATGCGCCTTGCCTCCCACTAAGAAGTAGTGCAGTTGTTTGAAGCTTAGAGGAAGCTTTAACATCATGTTTCCAAACCATGAGTAAGAAATAGCCCATTTCGTAAGAAGCCCCGTTTTTGAGTGTAGAGCAACCCAAAACTCGCCTTCTGAATTTCTTCTAATATTGTCAGGAAGGCCCGGTAGTTCAACAAAGGTATCATGTTTTCCGGCATTAGGGCCTCGGAGCCAAAACCTTAGTATTCTACGTGCAGAAGTTTCAGCTACTAACACAAAAGAACGATCTTTACTTAGTGCAACACCATTGGCAAAAGCAAGACCTTGTAATAAAACTGTCACTTCTTTGGTTGATATATCGTACATCAACAGCCTTCCAGTCTTGTCTAGAGAAAGAATTGATGGCATGAAATCCCTTAGAACATATATAGAAGGTGAAGTCAATACACATTAGCCAAGAAAATTCGGTAAATACTGGAGAAAGAATGTAGTTCTTTACATTAAGACTGTGATTCAGGTCTAGAAAAACTCATTCATTAATTTCAGGCAAGCGTATATACAATGAAGATCAGTTTGTGTAGGTTAAATCCTACTACTCAATCGATGATATCAGCCACTGCCTACTCATGCAGCATTAGTACAAACAATATAAGAAAAATGGAGGGCTTGAGAACTCACCATTGATTTCAAGAACTTGGACGATACATGAGCATCTATATACTTTGCACCATCCAAATAAGTCAACAATTAAAGAAAGAAGAATAATTGAGTGCCTCACTTCATAGCTCCGCAGAAAATGCTTTTAGTAATCAAATTCTTTCTTGAGTAGCAATAAAGCCAGGCACTTTTTTTTTTTTGGTGTTAAATGCAAGGTTACCTAGTGTTGATTGCTTGTCTCTTGAGACTTTGAGTTCAAAGAGTCTTTTAAGTTGCATGGGTTGAAGTCCTGTTTCAACTATAAATAGTGGTTTGTCATTTGCATTTTGTCAAGAATTCCATAGGTTGGCTGTCCTTAGAATATGTAACTCTTTGGAGAATTTCTTCGAATGGTGAGCCTATATTTCGTAGACATTGTATGAGAACTGTCATACATAGTCTACGAAATTCCAAATGATGCATTGTTTGAAGCATTAGAAAATATACTCAAGGAATTTCCAACCATATAAGTTTCATCCCCCAACTATTATCGGAGACATACAAAATTGCATGTGAAGTTGACTGAAAAATCTGATCTTTTGACTTCCTTCATCTTTTTTCATTAACTGGAGATTTATTGGTGCTATGTGTGTAGATGCTCCTGTACCATTCGAGTTGTGCTAAAAATGCAACGATATAAAAACTAACCCAAAAAGTGTGCATATTCAACAAAACTACCATTGTCATTATACATTATATATCCATATGTTTTCCCAACTTCAAGCTATCTAAACTACTGTCTCATTATCTGAAAGAAAACGCCATATATTTGAATCAAAGTATAAACATTTAGAAGGAGAAACATTGGAGCATTACCTTCTGTGGAATTCTGTGCTGGAATCTGTAAAGTATATCACATCTTTTTCATCATCGATATCCAAGTCATTGGTGAAGCGCAAAGGTTGGCCTTCTACTTCATTTACTAGCTGCGAAGCAATTCCTCCTTTAGGCCCGACTACTTTGAGGCCCAAATAGGCATCGGCAATATATAGATCTCCAGTTTTCGGATGAAAGCGTAGTCCTAGTGGCCTTCCACATATGTGCTCCATTTCTGGATTGAATGGATGAGAGCATTCCTTCCTTCACCACAGTCATCAAAAGCATTACTGTCAGATGAAAATTAACTAAATAAATGCCTTTTTATCAGATATATTCGTGTAAGTTACACGAGCAAGATACTATGCCTCTCTCATGTAAGCTTCAAATGATTCCATAAATGTTTCAATGCATGACTCTTATCACTTTTATAACCAAGTAACTTGTAAAGAAAAAGCTCTAAAATTTACCAGGCGAAATAACAATCTATCTATTTCTTGATTGCTAATATAAAAAGATCGAATGCAGTATACATCATAGTCTAATTCTTCTATCATCCCGGCATCCTAAAAATGCAATTTTGTTAAACATCTCCCCCCCCCCCATCCCCACACCCACACCCACACACAAAAAGTTTCTTAGTACTTCCAGAGATTAATCGAAAGAGTCGAAAGGTTACTATTGTTAGAGTTATTGGAGTATTAGTGTTATAGATTGAGTAGGAGTGTTAGAGGCCTATTTGAATTAGTCCTATTTGAATGAGGAATGTTTTACTTTCTTCTATAAATACTCCTACGTTGTCTTTGTAACACAACACATCGATTATTAATGAGAATTTAGTATTCCCCTAACTTTGTCTTTCTTTACATGGTATCAGAGCAAATTAATACCGATCTAGGGTTTGAGAGTGAGTGAAACCTTGGCCGCGGCGGCTCCACCATTAATAAGTCGTCGCGGCCACCAAATTCCGCTAAGTTTAGTATTGTTTTTTTGTCGCGTCTTTCTTTCTTGTTGCCTTCGTTTTTCCTGAAAACTCCATCAGTCACTCACAAACCTTCCGTCTTTGGTATTGATTCGTACATTGATGGGTTTCAAAAATATTTTCGTTGTTGTTTTGGGCCATTAGTGTGTGTGAAATTTGGTCACTGACTATGGAAAGATCTTTTATCGGTTCTTCGATGGATGGGTTTTGGATTTGTTTCGTTTGTGGGTTTGTCGAGTTGTTAATGTTTTGGAATTGTTGAACTCTTGACTGAAGTTGTGGCTTTTGGTTGTCAATGTTTGGTGATTTCGTAGATACACTTGGTGAAGTGAATTTCACAATTGGGGTGGTTTCAATGAATACACTCGGGAGAGTGGGATTCATGCATTGTGTGGTTTCGTGGATACACTCGGGAGAGTGGGATCTACATGGATTTGTTTCGATGGGTACACTCGGGAGAGTGGGATCCATAAATTGGGTTGATTTTGTGAAACACTTGGATAAGTGGGATTTACGAATTTTTCGCGATTGATGGTCAACAATTGCTACATCTGTCATCAATTCGTTATCGTTTATCGTCAATTCGTTATCGTTATTAGTTTTTTGTTTATTGTTTTTGTATTTCAACCTTTTTGTTGCAAGCTTAGAGCATAGTATGCTCTAGCTTGAGGGGGAGTGTTAGTTATTGGAGTATTAGTGTTATAGATTGAGTAGGAGTGTTAGAGGCCTATTTGAATTAGTCCTATTTGAATTAGGAATGTTTTACTCTCTTCTATAAATACTCCTACGTTGTCTTTGTAACACAACACATCGATTATTAATGAGAATTTAGTATTCCCCCAACTTTGTCTTTCTTTACAACTATTTCATTTAACAGTTCAAACCAAGCTTGCACAATGTGTTCGACGCTAAATTGCTCGTTTACACCCCTAATTCTGAAGCATGATCTCATTTGGCCTAATTTTGCTACAAGCAAATACATCTAGGCTATACAATTCAGAAAAATGCAAATGAATCAAAAGTAAAGTATTTTTTCCATAAACATTTTCTACTTGATATATTCAATAACCAAACATAGCACTGAAGTATGAATTTGAGTAAGAACAGAAGTACAACTGTGGAAACCTTTCCGCAAAATCTTTAGTAGAATTGGGGAAAATGTGGTTTCGTTACCTCTGGGATGAAGTGACGGCGAATTCAAACCAATCTCCACCGTCCGGCTTGAGAATCCGTCCATCGGCGACACCAGTGTAGGGGCCTCCGCCGCTGGGATCGAAGGCTAGGCTCTCCGGCCCGACGGCTTTGGTGAGGTTAATCCTCTCGGCGGCGGGGAGGACATCGTGCGACCCACGTGCTTGAGGCGGCGTGAATACTCCGGTGGTGGTGAAGGCTATCGACACGGCGAGAAGTGGAAGTGCGATTGCAGTCAAAATAAGCTTTGGCTTCATCATGTATTAATTTTTATTTTTTCATATATAAATTATGGAGTAATTATTATGAATATTCATCAGTAAAGAAGAGTACAAATGATGAAGGTAAGAGTAGAGAGTCTAAAGACTTCAATTGAAATGTCTCAGATTTTTCTTTCTTTATCTTCCTTTTTTTTTTTTCTTGAAAAAAACGAAAAACATAAATTCATCATTTCCACCCAAAATTAATTATTTATGAAATCATTTGTTGAACTACGCCAATAAAAATCCACCAAATTATTTAAATATATAACTATTCTACTGAACCGGTAAAATAAGAAATGCATTTATATATGTATGATTTTACAGACCTATTTGAGGGTTTTTTGCACTTTGCATCCCCGAAACATGGGAATTAGACATTTTACACCCCCAAAATATAGATTTAGCAACTTGTACCACCGAAACAGTAACAATTCAGCACTTTGCACCCTCTCTTATTTTTCGGCAAAGTTGGTCATCGCAGTAAAAAAACTTAGGTGCAAAATAGGTAATTTATTTTTGGATCTTTGACACTTTGCACCCCCAAAATACCAAAAATTGGCACTTTACACCCCGGACACAAAATTAGCACTTAACACCCTCGAATTAAGAACAACTTAGCAACTTGCACCTTCGAAATACGATAAATGGTCACTTTGCACCTTCGAACACAAAATTAACACTTAGCACTCTCAAATTAAGAAACACTCAGTAGCTAGCACCCTCTCATTTTTTCCGACAGACTTGACCACCACCGGGATAAAATAAATCTACGGGCAAAATAGGTAATTCTTTTTTTCTCCCCTTAAAATTTGCAAAATACGATTATGAACACTATAATACTCATTTATCTCTCCATCTTTGTTTTCATCAATATGCATATCCATATGTAAACTTGGATTAAAAAAAAAAATTTATATGATTCGGTAAATTTTATGTATTAAAACTTTCTAGAAACTTTTCGAATTCTTTTGAAAATTTTTGAGAACACTCAAAAAATTGGTAATTAAAGAAAAATTGACAAAGATCCAAAAATGAATAAACAATTTTGCCCCTAGATTTTTTTGACCCTAGATTTTTTTTGACCCTGGTGGTCAACTCTGCTGGAAAAAACAAAGGGTTGCTAATTACTAAGTGTTTCTTAATTTGAGGTTGCTAAGTATTAATTTTATATTTCGGGGGTGCAAAGTTGCTGAGTTGTTATTAATTCGAGGGTGCTAAGTTCTAGTTATGTTTTGGGGGTGCAAAGTGTTAAAGATTCAAAAATTTGCCCCCTCGAGTTTTTTACTCCGGTAGTCAATTTTGCCGGAAAATAAGAGAGGGTGCAAAGTGTTAAATATGTGTTTTGAGGGAGCAAGTGCCTATTTCCTATGTTTCAGGGTGCAAAGTGAAAAAAAAACCCCTATTTGAATCAAACCCCATTTAAAGTTCGGGTTTGCCATGGGCAGTTCAGCCTTGGCTAAACTGCCCATAGTTCACCATACATTGTTTGCCATGTGGCAAACAACTTACCTATAACCGGATATATGCGAAATTACTTCAATACCCTCTTCTTCTTCTTCTTCCCTTCTTTTTCTTCTTCCCTTCTTCTTAAAACAGAGGAGTCTGCCAATTAATCAATCTTCAAATTTAAATTAAACACTACGAACCAAAACAAGCAATGTAGAACAAGAATCAGGAACAAAAACACTCAAAAAACCGCTAGATTCGAAGAACCCGAAATCTGATTTGAAGCCCAATTTGCAAAATTCAACAAGAGCTGCTGTTAATTGCGTAGGAAATAGGCTGTAATCAAACCTCCGAACAAAAAGAAGAAGATTCCTCAAGAAATCCGAACCAATTTTGAATGGAATTCACGGCCCGTTTAAGTTCTTGAGGGCCCGAACCTCTGAATCACTTAAATGAACACGGCAAACAACAATTAAACACTCCAGGAGTGTTTTCCAATCAAAATCGAACAGAAATCTCACGGCCCGTTCAAGTTCTTCACGGCCCGAATTAAATTCCAGCTCAATTAGTGTATGTAATGCGAAATTAACTTCCGAAACACTCTACCCAGGCCCTAGAGAAGAGTAAACGAGCAACAATTGTCTCTATGTGAAGAATTTTAATTGTCAAAAGATTTTATATGATTTTATGTTATTAATATATATTATTAACAAGGAGGGGCAAATGTGTAAGTTCAACAATTGTGACCTGCTATATTCAACCGGGTCAGCAGGTGACATTTTTATTATTAAAAAAATAAAACAGTTCATTTTTGTGGAAAAAAGTGAACTGCTTTTAGAAGCCCCTTTAAAGTTAGTGGAGATGCAAACTTAAATTTGATTTATTTGGCAAGTAAATAAATCTGGATGTAAAATTGCACTAAATATTGGGCTCCGATCACTTCTTGTCAAACAATTGGGTCTTGTCATGAATGTTAATCAGAACTAATTTGAACAAACAATTGGGCCTAAATATTATTTGAACTTGGGGTTGAATTTGGGCGGATGGGCCTGGGCACCTGGCCTGAAGGATGTTCTTTTGTTGAAAAGCAAATATTTGGTCCAAAAAATCCTTCCTAAAGTTGGGGGAAAAGAAAAAATCGAAACTAAACTAAAATTAAAATTCGTATCCTCAATTCTGCCCTTTATAACATTCAAAACTACAAACACATGCAATTTTACAATACTTACATTTAAAAAATTAAACCACATTTGGTAGTCGTAAAATTATTGCTTTTAACTACTATTGCACTAATAAATGCATTTTTTCCTTACAAATAATACATCTTTTTTTTTTGTTTGAGATATTTCAAATAATACATATACATGAACAAAAAAGGCAAAAGATATAGGATTTGGTGAACACATAAACTGGCCTAATGTGGCTTATTAGGGGCAACCTATTTGCCCCAACATATGTACATAAGGTCACCACATATTATAATTTGGAGTAGGGTTATAACCAACAAAATAAAAATTAATTATTGGAAATTCCAGCATTAAATTCATTAATATAATCAAAACAAACATTTATTATGATATCTTAATTTAGACACCAAAGTACCAGCATGTGCATTATGTATGAACTGAAAATTCAATAATTTTTTTTAGTGTATATGCATTTAACAAAGACAAAAACAAGCAAACCTTTGCTGGCAAAAAGATTTTGTGGGTGGCCCAAAGATTTTTTTGTTTTTGAATATGATTTATTTTGTAAAGAATCTTTAGTTCATGTGGGGAATATAAAATAATGAAAACTCCCAACTCCACTTAAGGGACCATTGAAAAACACGCATCATCTTCTTCAAGTTCAAGTAGTTTTTTTCTTTCTTTTTTTCTTTTTTGGGTAATTAATCTTTTTCTTGTTCAAATAGCCTAAACATTCTATTTATTATAATTGATATAAAAAAAAAAAACTTGTCTGTTCTCAAAGGGCCATGTTTTTACTAAGGAAAATAATACCTCAAAATACTTTTTCAAATTGAAGTCAACACAAAGGTTTTAAAACCTTTTTGTAACCTCAATTAAAGCTTATCTAACTCTATCTTATTCAAATTGAAGTCAACACTATTTTTCTAACAACCTTTCACTAATTCTAGAACAAAGAAATTTAACAAGTTGGGATTCATTGCTCTAATTCTCAATTCAAATAAAGATGATTATTTGTAATGGAAAAACTCAATTATTCTAATAAAAGAGTAATTTATGTGGTAATCAAGTTTGTTTAGTTTATATATATATATTTTTTCTGAAAAATAAATCTATTGAGTTGGAATTGGAGACATGGACATCATCCCCCAAAGGAAGGTCATCGGACATGTTCTTTTATGTAAATTTGTAAAGCCGACTTGACCCACAATACCCGGCAAAAATCCATGATTTGAAATATCCTATCCAAACAAAG
Organism: Penstemon davidsonii; assembly: GCA_034814905.1. Taxonomy (NCBI): domain Eukaryota; kingdom Viridiplantae; phylum Streptophyta; class Magnoliopsida; order Lamiales; family Plantaginaceae; genus Penstemon; species Penstemon davidsonii. The sequence continues at coordinate 27,135,819 of JAYDYQ010002533.1, read as the reverse complement.
AATCCTTCACTTTTAAGACTAAATCATTTCTTGGAATTGGAGTTTTTGGGACCATCCCATTCAAACGATGGTCCATATTGAGCCATATGGTCAATCCAATCATAATACAATTGCAATACACTTTTTTTTCTTCACTTGTTTGTGTGTATTCAATCACAAAACAAATATGTTGTACTTGCAATGTAAATGATTTTGCTTCGACCAGACCCGGTTCGAACGATAATTACTCTTAAATCATCTATATTTTCTAGGCGTGTACATTGTTCGTTTAGTGTGGTTTTATACTAGCCCAAACCCAATATTTGTCATTATAAAATTAAATTCTAGCTTAAATCCTACTCAACCAGTCTTAGGATTGCACTTTACTGTCCATTCGAGTTGGAGCAGATTATGCGGTCTTAACTTTCCCAGTTTTGATGTATTTTCGTAATTTGATCAATTAAATGCACAAATTAATTATCAATTTGTACTTGTTATTATACTTTTACCTATGAATAAATTTTTTAATTCAAAATTTGAAAAAAAAATATATAGTAGAGAAATCAAAATATTAACTAGTAATTTATTGTTTGGGTTTATTGTTTCGTTCTTTTGCAGAATATTGTTTTTTAACTTTTTTTTTTGAATTCTTTGGCTGCTAGTTCTTAGCACTTGGGGTTATAATAAATTGTGGAGGGCGATATGATTTTTTGTGGATATATTAAGCTTTGGGTTTTAGTATTGAGACAATAAGTTAAAAGTAACTTATTTTTGTAAGCAAGTTAAAGTATATATTGGTGTTGTTTATATATGCGGTTCTTAAAAAAATACCAATTTAAGCATATTGCAATTTGTGGTATTTTTGCATGAAGTCCAAAATTAAACCATTTAACTTTCAATCCGCAAGTTACAATCGGTTTGAGTTGAACCGATCGATTGCGGCGGTTTAACAGTTTCATTGTACACCCTATACCAAAATAAGTCAACCACATATAAGATATTCAGATAATTTTTTAAGTATAATCAATTCAAATTATATGTAAACAAATTTGGTTTTCGATTAAGTTGATTGAATTTGAGCTAGTTTAATTTTCTCTAACAATAATAATTTACCATGGGAAAAAGTACTTGATGTAATATGTAGTAATATTTCTTGTTGACTAATATTCCCTGGTGCAACGTATCGTTGGTTCTTGTATCTCCATAATCTTGATGTACCTAATTGTTAATAAGCGGCCAACGATATTGTCATAACACATATTATTGTTGTCAGAGCATTTTTTTCATTTTGACTAATTTGTCCTTCGTTTATTACAACAAATAAAAACAAGAAAAATAATTGCATATCTCTTTATCCACATTTCTTTGGTAACATTGCCGGAATCTACTCCACCCCATTAAACCACTCACTATTTCTATCATGGTGTATAAAAACTTTTTTAATTGATATACTTGTGTTCATCAACATATAAAAATGGATTTCAAAACTTAATATGTACTGGCTTCTCACCCTTCCCATTAAATTGAAGACTTTTAATTATATAAACAAAAAATTACTTCAAACAGTTGTAATTCCTTGAGAGAGAAAAACAATGTTTTAAGACATTCAAATTAAAAATATATATAAAAAAAAAAAAAAAACTGAGATTGAGCATAGTTAAGATTCCTTTTTTGTAGGAAACGACTAATTTATAACATAGAAATGTGCACGTAAGTCCAATGGTATGTAATCAAAGCAAATCTCTTAAAAATTGCTATGCAGAAGGTTCAATGAACATCTTTTGTCTATAATTTGTTTAAATATGTACAAACCGGCCAGTACTTTAACAGTTCAATTTAGTTTTTTTTTTTTTTTTTTCAAGTCACTTTAACTTTGATTATCAAAAAAATAATAAATAAAAAAAATAACTTTAAATCTGGCTTATTCATGATCATGAAGTTGCCTTGCATGCAGTGGATTGTTTCATTTTACTTTATAATAATACATTGTGGAAATAATATCATAATTAACTATCGTCCTATAATTTAAAAAAATTCTAATTACATTCATTGATGTAATGCACAAAACATGTACAGTAATGAGAATAATAATTATTCAATCCTTTTAATTAAATTCCATGATCGATCTACTATACTCCATTAGGAAAACATAAAATATATACAAATATTTTGATGACAAAAATTTGTATTTTAGTTGTTATAATTCATGATAACCTAATTAATGAAAAAGAGAGGTTAGTTGCCTAATCATATATTTGTACCGTAGTTGATCAAGATAGTGATGTAAGGATCAATCCTTAGGAATTTAATTTGAATATTCCCCAAAGCAAAGTCAAATGCATATATATTTCCATTTCATAGATCTCTTTAATTAATTATTTATATAAATTTACTTTCCTAAATTATTGCGCATCATTAAGCACCACAAAACTAAAAAACAATATAATAGGGCTGACTTTCATCTAATTCGAAGTGCCAGAATAAAAATCAGACTCTCATCCTTCTGACTTTATTCTGTATTATTCTCCCTTTTCCTATTTGCACTTCGATTTTCTGAGTAACTTTTTTTTTTTTTTTTTTTAAATAAATTCATCATTAATTATTCAATAACTTTCAAGAATCAAGAATTACAAATATTAAACCACAACCAAACACTAGTATTAAAATGGATAAAATACAAATTAGTAAGAGATGAACTGAAGACTTCTTGGTTTTGATGCCTCATTTTTGTCAATGATTACCACTTGACTATGACCTGATTGACTATTGTTGAATTACTTAAGTACTTGAATCAGAGAATTGGAATATATTGTTTGGGAAATTAAAGTGGTCTTGATCACATATTTAATCTTAAAGATGTGACAAGTTATTTGTTAATTAAAATATCTACTTTATCTTTTCGATATGTGAAATAGGTTCAAGAAAATCTAGCTATTATTTAATCGATCTCTTAGAGTTTCTTTTTTCAAATTTTGATTTTGGTTTTTTTCTTGAGATCTGCGATGGTATTCTATAAATGAATCAAACGGCCTCAACCAATACAATGTTCTTACAAGGGAGTTCAACAAAATTTATAAAAGATGCAAGTCTAGCTAAAGAATGAGCCGCTCTGTTTCATGTTCTACGTTTTAAAACTAACTTAAAATGACTAAAAAAGACACACGACGTTGTTAATGTCGTTTATAATCGGACAAATTTGACGACAAACTTTCTTCCGCCGAAAAAACTGATACTCTCTAGAACGCTACTACAGTCACCTTCCAGTATAATCTTCGGCCACCTTTTCTCCGTAGCAAACCCCATTGCGCTTGTTTCTGCTAAAGCTTCGGCCACCTCCGGTTCCAAGCCTTGGTCAAGCCGCATCGGGACTCATCCTAAGCAAGATCCATGGACGTCCCTTGTGTTTGCAAAGACAGCTACATCAATTTTTTATTTATTTTTTGTTTACCTAAATTCGTTAAAATGCAGCTATGTAAGTAAATGGTAATTATTATTTCTAAACTATGGGTATTCGAAAATATAAGAAGTCACTAAACAGGTCTGATACTATATACCTTTAGGGCCCCTAGACAAAATTTAAAATCAAAGTTGATGCAGAGGGATCTGATCATACAAATGATGTTGAACTGTCAAATTGTACATTGATGTCATTGAAGTACCGCAAGTTGACAGATCATCGCAAAGTAAAAAATAAATAAAAATCGACGTTCTTTTTCAAATTTGATTTCTTTTGACACGTTTCATTGTTTTGTCCATAACTTTGGTTACGGTTGCCATATCACGATTAAGACCCCAATACAGAAATCTTTAAGTGATGCTCACTACCATTTGAGTGAAGCTCGATTATATTGGCACCTTCATCTAAAAAAATACCATTTTGACCCTCAAAATGCTATTTTTAGTTAGTAACTTTTCAATTATTAATTAGGAAGTTGACATTTATTTTTATTTTATCATGTATTTTGATACATTTTGAATTTTGACTCTTATTTTGAAAAGAAAAAAAAATTGTTCTCACCCTTTGCATGTGGATATACAATTTGGCTTGTGATTTTTTTTTTCTGAATGAGTTTTGATATAAAAAGATCAAGAGTGTTTTCTCTCTGCATGTGGATATACAATTTGGCTTGTGATTTTTTTTTTCTGAATGAGTTTTGATATAAAAAGATCAAGAGTGTTTTCTCTCTACGGTATTTCTTGTTTTCTCTCACATAATCAAACCATATGACACACACGAAATTGATAAAATCATATAACTTATAAAATAATTTCTGCAGTAAAATATGATATAAGTAATCTGGATAAGGGAAGAAGAATTTTTGTTTAAAATTTTGTAATTGCGTTGTCTTTTATAGACATATTTGTATTTATTCTGGATAGACACATTTGTTCAAGTTAGACACAACTGTTAAATTAACTAATTTCCAATTTAATTGTCTATTGGAATATTTAAATTCAAATCCGAAATTAAAATAAAAAACAAAAAAGGTAATACAGATTTAATGAGTCTTTCACTTATTAATTACTCCCTCGGTTTTTTTTTGTCCTGTTGGCAGAAAAAATGTTTACTTTTGTTTGTCGTTTTAGGAGTTCAATGTAAAATTAATTCTTTTCTACCAATTTTACTCTTCTTGTTAATTGTTGTAATTAATGCTAATTAATGTCGTGATTATTTTGTTAAAATGGTATTTTGGGGTTTTTTTCTTAAAAAATTGATTATTTATTACATTTTTTAATCTATGTGTAATCCTTCAAAACTACAAATGAAAAAAACGAAGAGAGTACAACCCTACAACTTTTACATTTATAAGGAGCTCAAAATTTATTTGTCACCCCAACATGGGACGTTTTCCCACAAAGACCCATTTCCATATCTTGATAATAACTCCAACACAATTCAACCCACAAGTTAATCACCAATTGTTACGACTTCAGAATTACTATGCTATAAGAAAATTTCATAAATACAAAAGTATAAATTAAATATTTAAAATTATAGTTTATTTTCTTTCTAAAATATATATTTATTCTAGATAAATATAATTAAACGATAAATTTATTTAATTTTCTCTGTATAGGATAATACTTCGTAAATACACTTTTATTGATGTGAAATTCGAAAAACTTACTTTTATTATTGATGTGAAATTCGGAAAACTTTTTTCAGCGAAAAGAACTTTTTCATATTGTGACTGTATTTTGTACAATTGTGGGAATAATAGGATTCATTCAACTATGCGACAAAAAGTGCTAACCAAAAATTTATTAATTCATAGTAGGTAAAATAATTTACTTGTTACGAAAAATTAAATCAAACTACACGATATCCGCTTAAAGATTGAGCTCGGGTTGGCACATATCAAACCATAGTGAATAACATTTCTCATTTTATTAGTACTTGATTTGATTTTTAGTAAATATATCAAACTATCTGAGTAGGACATCGGCTCGATTAAAGCTTTTTTTTTATCAGTTCATTTATAAATCAAGCTCGATAAAAAGATTAAATCAAATTTGAACATTAATAACATTGGACCTCTATTCAACTTAATTTACATTCTTAAGGCTTAATAGAAGAGTTATATATAGCTCGGTTTCACGGATTTTGTTTCGAAAAAGTGGTTTGGGTGAAATATTTGAAATTCGACTTGAATTGAGTTTGAATGTTGGGATTGTAGTTTTGAAAAAGTTGAAACCTTATTTGGATTGGAATTTAGGGTCTATTTGAATGGGTTTTGGCTCGGTCTCGCGGGTCTCAAATTAAAAAAATTGGTTTGGGTGGTTTCGATGGAACCTTTGAGACTTCATTTGGATAGGTTTTGGATGTTGGGTATTGTGGTTTGAATAAGTTGCAACCCCACTTGTATTGAGTTTAGATGTTAGGTTTACGGGAAAAAGTAGATGGTAGGTGTCAAATCATTATTTTTTTTAGTGAGATTTGGGGGAAAAAGTAGGTGGTAGGTGTTAAATCAATATTTTATATGTTAGAATAGTTTGAGTGTGAGTTTCTGAATAGGTTTTTGATGGTTTTATTGGTTTGGCGAAAACTCATTTGAAAGGATTTTGGCTCGATCTCGCGAAACCCTTGAGACCGGGCCAAAACCCATCCACACACCATTAATATATGAAAAATTACATGTCATTTATTAATACAATAAACTAAAATCTGCTACAATATATAATCCTAACAACAAGGGCATCAATACTTGTGCATGAATATTTTATTGTATTATTTTTGATAAATTCATACAAGGTAATGTGACATTTCTTCTCAATTAACCATATCCATATGTATTGTAATATATATTCCATTAGCCAAAATACGTATTTTGAATTAATCAACAAAAAAATAAGGAAGTGTATACATATTATTACCCAAGGAACATGTCAGAATCATTTGTAGAATATGGTAGGGTTAAAACAATCATGAAATTTGATAGGGAACCATATGTGAGGTTCCTGTGGTGTGGACACAAATCTACTGGGAAATCTAATCTGCTGCTTTCTTGGTTGATGCCCTTGTCCTACATATATGGAAGGACAAGTGTCATAAAAGAAAAATAAACTCGACTAAAGAGGTGTTTGCAAATGCTTTTGAAAGCTCAAAAGCAATTGCTTAAAGCAAAAGTAAAAAATAAGTATTTTTATTCAAAAGCAGGAGGTGTTTGCAAATATGTAAAAAATCAGGTTTAATTATTACAAAAATGCCACCTAGAAGAAGCAATGGAAGAAGCACCTCCTTAGCTGCTTCTTGCCAACCTGCTTTTACCTGTTTTTCAGTTGAAGAAGCAATAGCAGAAACACCTACTTGCAAACACTATCCAAGTGCTTTAAGCACAAAAAAAATCAAAAAGTACTTTTTAAAAGCATTTGCAAACACCCTTTAAGTATTTGAAAAGATTTGTTCGAAATTGAATTATTTAATAAATAAATTAGATCTAAATACAATCTCAAATATAAATAGGTTAAGGGTGTGTTGCAAACAGCTTATCAGTTTTTTTTTACCTCGAACACAACTTCTGGTGTTTGCAAAATTAGCTTCAGCTTCACTCAAAATAAGTTATTTTTAACTCATAAGTTGTAAGCTTCTCCTGAGGTGCTTATGTTTATACTAAACTTAACTCACAATCTCATATCTCAGCTTTTTTGCTATAATTTGCAATCACACCCTATGTATTAAGCATAAAATCTATCTAGGATCTTGTCCCATATTATGACTCGCAATCCTTGTGGTCCTGCAAAAAGTGACTTGAGTTCAATTAGTAGTTTCTTGCATGTTTATTGGCATCAATGTAGATTTCTATCTTTGTGTATAGGGCAATGACTTAGATGGTGTGGTTCTAATTAGGACACATATAATGTTAGTTGGAAACTATTTCTAAACTTCTTAATGAACTTTTTCAACCTAAGTTCCTTGTAATTCATAGTAAAGTCCTTAAAAAACACATTTTCTTATATCATTTGTTTGTTCAATTAAATGAAACTAGTTTTTTTTTTTTTTTTGAGAAACAAATCAGACTAGTTAAATAATTAAACATTATGTTCTCACATTTGAATTTCTTAATATTGAATGTGTAATTTTATTAAGTAAATCTTTGTTTGGAATAGAAGCCTATATATATGGTTATATAATATAATTTGATCCACTATGTATATGGTTAAAAAATTATTTGTAGGAATAGTTATGTGATATATGTATTACACGAGAACTATATTCGAATTGTGATTTATTTGTATGATAGTTATTCAATAAAACTAGTATAATATAACTTGTGTGTTGCAACACATCATTTGTACTAAAAGTTCTACTCCAAATCGAACATTTAAAGTTTTCACATGACATTAATACACTTGTTTTGAGATTTACTAAAACTCCTGGGAGAGTAAGTTATCACAAAACATCTGTAATACATTTGTCTTGTGGTTTAATAATTTTGACCAAATCAGATTTAAGCATAAATTTCCTACTCGTACAACATATGCACAAAACATTATTTTTTTCTTTAGTTTAATACTAGTAATTAGTTTACTTTGATATCATTGTAATAGTTTCGATTCGATGTAGTGTTTGATGTAACAATGTATTCTCCATCTAAAAAAAAAAGGGGGTGACAAGTTGCGAAAGTACTCGAAATCATTCTACCCAAAGATGTTTTATTTGTGTGGGGAAAATCAAACATTTAATAATTCTAAAAGAGTGACTAAATAAATTTCCAAAAGTGAATTATCATAGACTCGTTGAAGTAAAAGTCTCAAAAATTCGACATGAAGATAGATGGCTTGAGATCTCGTCAAAGAAAAAGTTGAAGATCTTCACAAAGAATTGTTTTACCAAGATCTTCCACCATCTTACATAGTACCTACCGACATATCATTCCACATCCAAATGGTGTCATAAATTGAAAAGGGTTAACTTTGAGCAACTTGAGTCCAATAGGAAAAATTCGTAGTATAATTCATAATTAGTAACTAATTAAATATATTAATAATGCAGCAAATTAGGATAGAAATTTTAAAAAGTTCAAAATATGCACAAATTAATACATGCAAACATGGAGAGAGGCACACAAACATTGACGACGGGGGCACACAATTTGATAGAGTGTATTAAAATCTATTCGAAAGAGTTTTGCTTCGGTTTCGCGGCTTTTAGTTTCGTAAAATTATTTAGATGGTTTCGATAAAATCTTTAAAACCTCATTAGAATTGAGTTTGGATGTTGTGATTTGAAAATACAGTAGATGGCAAGTGTCAAATCAATGTTTTATAACATAGTTTGAGGATAAAGAAAAAGTAAATGGTAGGTATCAAATCAATATTCTATAAGATTTCAAAAGTTTGAGTATGAGATTTGGTTGATTTTCATGGGTTCTGTGAACTCCGTTTGAAAAAAATATTAACTTAATTTCGCGATACTTGCAAAACCGTGCCAGAACTTTTTGAAATAGGGCCCAAAGTTGCAGTGGAGGTTTTCAGCTTTTTGTGTTGATAATACAAATTTTCATTGATCAAGTTCAAAATTTTTACTTACCTAGTTACCCTTCATTTTCTTTAATGATGAATTGATGATAAAAGAAAAGCATTAGAGGAATTTAAAGGGAACCAAAAGAAAATGCAAAACATAAAAAGAAAGATAGAAAATGCCCTCCTTTTAGCACCACCCTGCACCGGCTCAAGATATGGCAAGCGCACATGATTTCACACTAGAAAAGAAATTTAAAGAAAAAGGGACCAATGCTGGCATCACCTGCATTCATCTCCTTTCAGGGGCGTATTGGTACATTTTATAAATACAAAAATGTATTTATAAATAAAAATAATACATGATATGTACTATATGTGTACAATTTATTTTTGTAATGTGTTTAGAACTAACAAGAAACCACGGTGTAATTTGCATGTAACGGACATAATAAACTAACAGAAGTACAAAATATTTTGCAGGTTAATTTTAAAACAAGATTTGGAAGGCAAAACACAAGAAAATCCACCAAAATTTACCAAGAGAAACTTCTAGGATTCGAAAAATATTACAGAAGTAACAAAATCTCGAAAATCATGCCAAATTACAAACAAAAATAAGTGCTATGGTAAAATTTTGACAAAAAAAAGGGTTCAAAAACACTAAAAAAAATAATAATAGACGGAATATTATCAAAATGACAAAAAGTAATTAAGAATAACTATTCGGGTGGTTAAATAGCGGACTTTGAGATCATAATGTACAACCAAGTATGTACATGGCGTGTTTTCGGGAAAGAGTTTTGCTAATTGGGATCATAAGCGAGATTCAAATGCAGTCACAATTATGACCAAAATACTGAAATGCAATTAAGAAATATAACAATATCATTTGTTGCCTTTGCACTAATTTACCACCAAACGATATTATAACGACATCAACGAGCAATCTGACAACTCAGCATCATCTATCCCGAATTCCCTTACATCACCCATCCCAAAAACTTTCTACTTTCTTTCCTAGTTCTTTTTTCTCCATAGTGATGTAAAATACCCAAAATACCCAAACAAAGAATCAGTCACAAATATATGAGCCCATGTTCATGATTTGTTTTCAACCATTCTTTATTCCACTCCAAGTCATACCATTTCAAGCATTAACTCTCTCTGTATTGCTTGCCTTGTAATTCAATCCCAAGTTTGAAATTTTGTGGAAATCTTTGGATAAAATCTGGTCAGAGATCTTGCTTTTGTGGGTTGTTGATTTTGTTGTTTTTTTTTTCATTACAAAAGCTAATCTTCATTTTCTCTTCTTCAGCTCCTCAAAAAACAAACACAACCTAAAAAAGAAGCAAACTTTTCTTTCATATTCTTGAATTGGTGCAATGGGCATGACCGCAGCAGATTCTCAGTTTCATGTTCTAGCCGTTGATGATAGTTTGATTGACAGAAAACTTATTGAGAGGCTACTTAAGACCTCTTCTTATCAAGGTAATTAGGCTAATTTCTTGATTAGCTTGATTAATCTCAATCATTTTTATAATAATATGTCTTAATTCTGATTTTAAGCTTATCTGGGTTTTGTGCATTTTGTTTGAGGCAGTTACTACAGTTGATTCTGGTAGTAAAGCTTTAGAATTTCTTGGATGGAATGGAGATGTGAGAAGCAACCCAAATGAAAATGAAATCTCTGTTTCTGAAAAAAATTCTCAGGTTAATTTTGTTTTTATTTTCAATTTTTACATTGTTGGGATTTTTTTTTTCTCAGCTGTCCGAAAAATTCAAATTATTTTCTGATTTTTACAGGAAGTGGAAATAAATCTTGTTATTACAGACTATTGTATGCCTGGAATGACAGGGTATGATTTGCTAAAGAAAATGAAGGTATGTTGTCTTGGCTTTATTCTGTTTTCTGTATCTTCCAGATCATAGAAATGAAAATGCAAAAAACTCTCGTCTCTAATTACTTAAATTTTTTTTTTTTAATATTATTAACAAAAAATGCAAAGTATATAATTACTTTAAGAAAATTTGTGTTAATTTATAAGCAAAAAACTTCTTTTGAAAAAAAAGTCGATAGCGAGCCGATAGCCTACCTTAAGGTTTGAGTGAAATGCAAAAGTACCCATATGCTTTGTCTAATTGGTAAAAATTCTTCTGCGTTATTATTATTAGTAAAAATATTCATGTGCTATTTTTTAATTAGAAAAAAAATCCCTGCTAAGGAGTATTTCTTTTGAGGAAAAATGACAATTATACCACAACCATAAAAATGTAAAAACACCCCAATTCACCTAAAAAATTGAGAAAAATTTCACCTTTGAAAATTTGCAATAACATCCATGTTCATTTAAAATTGACAATAATCTCCCTCTTGAATTATGAAAGAATTTTAAATTAATTTTTTTTTGGTAATAAAAATCAACACAGTGGGAAATTGTTAATATAAATAACAAAGATAGTTTTTTGCCAATTAAACAAAGCACTCAATTAGACAAAGCATTGAGATATTTTTGCATTTAGTTGCTTATTTAATATTGTAAAAATAAAATAACACACAGTTTCTTCGTGTAATCAATATTGCAATTTATATAATTGCTTTTTTTTTTTTTACCCATATAGAGGATTTTAACTCGATAATTCAAGGGGTATGTAGTCATTTTAGATACGATCAACAAGAATATTTAGCTAATACGTATGAGGTTTTTTGCATTTCACTCCATAATCCTGTCATGTTTTGTTGAAAGATTGAAAATGTCATCTTTTTTAACACTATTTGATTTACTTTTAAGGAAAATATGCCCAAACCAAATCAAATCTTGGATTTGATGTATCCTAAAAAGTTTGTCCATTATGAGGTCCTTTTCATGCCATTAAATTGTGATCAACAAGAATCTCTACAAAATCTATCCCACCTAATATAATGAATAAGACATTTTGACTACAACATTTACTAATCCCACATGTTCACCCTTTTTGCTATGTCTTGTATCTTTTGATGTTAATACTTACCTACTTGCAATAAATACATGTAATATTTAATTTTCATTTATTCATCTAACATTAAAATGCTCTTCATTTCATTTGATTTCACAGGAATCTTCATCTCTCAGAAACATACCTGTAATCATTATGTCTTCTGAGAATGTCCCCTCAAGAATCAACAGGTAAAGAATGAAACTTTAATCATTATATTTATAACCAATTTATAGAATTATCTTATAAATAGAATATTGTTTAATCATGTTTTACAGATGTTTAGAGGAAGGGGCAGAGGAGTTTTTTCTTAAGCCTGTGAGATTATCTGATGTGGATAAGCTTAAGCCCCATATTATGAAAACCAAATGTAGTGATATTGAAAAGCCTGAAAAAGAGGAAAAGCAAGAAAATAAAGAATCAATTGAAACATCATCAGAAATCCATTTACAGAAAGCACAAACAAGTAATAATAGCAAAAATAAATCATTGGATGAAGGGCATTTACCAGACAGAACAAGGGCTATAAACAATGACTTCACTGTCCAATTAATACAATTTGGAACATTTTCTTTACCTTTGTTACTTCTTCTTTTCCTTAGTTATAGTTAAAAGGTTAGAGATAATATGTACATAAAGAGGGGTTTTATTTTGAATAATTCCCACCCAATTTTGTGTTATTGATGTAGATATAAAAAAGAAACTCTTTTTTTTTGTTCTTGAAGGGTATATAAATCTTATATCTGACTTACTTTCTTTTAGGCACGTCGAATACATTACTGTGAGCACCTCTTCCCTAGTTCGAACCTGGATTCATTTCTTTTGTTTTATGATTGTGTTTTACATATTTGGTTTTGGTTACATGGTTTGTCATGTGGTAGAATTTTTAGTATCTACAACAACTTACTTCAAGTTCTAATTAATTTTGGAGTATGGAAATAGTAGGGCATAGTTGTGGAGAACAAATGTCACCGTGAATTGAAAATTAAGGATAAGTTTAGAGTGAAAGAAAAAAACATCATCTATGCTTTGTCTAACTCCCAAAAATTTCCTTGTGATTTCAATTAAGTGCCAAAAACACCCCATAAAAGAGAGTGTGATTCAAAAGTCAAAATTGCAAGTATTTGTTCACATTTTGCTTTTGATATGACAACAAAAATACCCCATATGCTTTGTCTAACTCCCAAAAAAACACCATATGTTATTTTAAATCCCCCAAACCCCCTGTGTTTGGTTTTAAATATCACACTCGATCCAAGTAGTATATAGGTTTTCAAAAAGAATAAATAATTTTTTTTTAAAAAAACACATAGGGGCAATCTTGTCATTCCGTCAAAAGTCAAAAGTAATATTTTACTTGGGTTGAGTGTGGTAATTAAAACCAAACACATGGATTTTTTGGGAGTTAAAATAGCACATGAAATTTTTGGGGGGTTAGACAAAGCATAGAGGGTGTTTTTGTCTTTAGCTTGATTAGTTTACCTTGTAAGGTCCTAGATAATTTTTACTTCTTAAACTAGATTTTGAGGTGAGTTAGGTCTGAGTCATTTAATGTTCATTCTCAATCCATTAAAAATCTAAGGTGGTATCAGAAGTCTGGTTAAACGAGAAATCTATGGGTTCTGGCTCGGTTTCGCGGGTCTCAGTTTCAGAAAAATGATTTGGGTGGTTTCGGTGAAATCTTTGAAATCTCGTTTGGTTAGGTTTTGCCATTTTGGATGTTGGGATATGGAAAAAAATAGATGGTAGTTGTCAAATCAACGTCTTCTTTAGATAATTTGGGGGAAAAAATAGATGGTATATGTCAAATCAATGTTTTATAGGTTTCTAGAGTTTGAATATAGATTTGTGAATAAGTTTGTATTGAGTTTCATGGGTCTGACGAAAACTCATTTGGAAGTATTTAAGCCCGGTCTCACAAATCCCACGAGACTAGACCAAAACTCATCCACGTAGAGCCATTGAGTCCTAATATGCAATTTTTACATGTATACATAAGATTCTAGCTTTAAGAGGGTATGGCATGCATGGAATTTTAGCTTGAATCTCATCCAATTGATCAAGACTTTCAATTAATTAAAAATTTGATAACTCTTATTTGAATAAATTGATCCATAATCTAAATACATCAAGTTTATTCATCCTCTTCCCTAGACTTCATTAACCATTTGGAACTAACATTGATCACTCAACAACATGAATTAATTTTATTGACACATGCATTATCAATACTTTTTTTTAACAAAATCTGATAGGTACTTTATAACAATGGTTAGGTGATTGATCCTTTATATATATATTTGAGAGTTCGGTATAATAAAGAAAACATGAGATTGTGAGATGATTGCAATAATTGGCGTAAGAAATTTGTTTTAGAGGGAGATAGTTGTGGAGATTTTAAGGAGGAAGATTTATTGTAAAATTTGACCATTATCAGATTACCTAAGACTTGGACATTATAAAGACGTCAAAAATCCAATGAAATTCGAATTTTGATTAAAGTAAATTAATGTAAATTTTATTCTAGGAAGATCCACTCAGAATTCGACTCGCTGACGAAACCAGTGGGAGGAACTCAAGAGGGGGATGCCGAATATATTCATTTAACTTTATTGTTTAATGTCAAGGGTTGTTAATGGGACGGATTTCAACCATTCGGTCAGAATTCGTTCCGATTTGTTACGATTCGATGAATTTAATTTGCTTACGAAGATCTGTAATGTGAAATATGTGGATCGAATATGGATCTAGGCCGAAATATATATATATATATATATATATATGCATAAAGTTTTTCAAACAAGTAACATTAATATTGTTTTACCATCAGTTTAGTAAGATATTAATTAATAATTCATACATAATCTCATATTTTTGCCTATTTTCATCAAACAATAAAATTTAATTTTTGATTCCTTAGGGGTGTTTGCAATAGCTTCTCTATCTGGAAAAGCAGTTGTAAATAATTTTTTTGTTGTAAAAAATGAATATAATATTTTTTTATAGTCATTACCGCAAGAATATAAATAAAATTGTGAAAAGTAAAAATAAATAGCATCAATTACATAAAATAGAAAATGAGGGTATTGTTGGAATTAAGAGAAAATATTAAGGATAAAAATGTCACAAAACTGCTTCTATTTTATTACAAGAATGCCATCAGCCCCAAAAGCAGGTCATGACCTGCTTTTGCAGAAGCAGCTTCTAACTGCTTTTTTGTTGAGAAGCAAAAGCAAAAGCAGAGTTTGCAAACACTAAAAAACCGCTTTTCGAGGAAAAAAAGTTGAAAAGTACTTCCTAGAAGCATTTGCAAACACCCCCTTACATTAGGATTTTTTTCCAAAAGTAATATGCTAAGTCATTTGAAGTAAGTGGTTAAGTTAAGTGAATTTATATGAGAAAAATAAGTTTGAACACGTATGCTAAGTTAATGAGAATGTAACGTTAACGGATTTGTTTTAGAAAAAGGATAGTGGTGTGTAACTTAAAAGTGTAGATTCTATTGGACCCAAAATATTTGATATCCGACTGAATCCCTAATAGATCTGATGGATGCGAAAATTTCAGATCTAAGCAAGATCCGAATCAATCTCTATCCTATTCGTTATAAATGAAATTGGTTTTCAAATCCGGCCCGAATCCGACCTAACATCAAGAAGCAAAGTCAATTTGAAAATTAGTCCCATGGACTGGTTCTAAAAAAATTAGGCCTTTTGTTTGTTGTGCATTTTTCACACATTGGCCGACAACTAAACGAATAGTGTCTATGATAAAGCCCATGTATACTTCTAATGTTAGCCCATCATCTTCATAAGATCTTCGGCCATGACTCGGACTACGATTGGGGATGTATCAATCCAAATTTGATTAATTGAATCTTTATCCGATTGATCCATAATTGAATAACTGAAATAAAAATGAATTTAGGTCAATTCAATCTATTAAAGATTCATATTCAATAAAAAAAGAAAAATAAGAGTATATTATTAAAATAAGTGACATTAATAGTTTATTATGACTAGTTTAAGAAGATATTGGCTAATAATTTATTCATAATTTAATTTGTATGCCTACTTTCATCTAAAACTATATATATTAGTCAGAAAGTTGAAGTAAGCTAAATTAAAAGAAATTGTAACGTTAACAAACTTATTTTAAAAATAAATAATGGTGTAAATTTTAAAAATTGAAATTTTATTGATCGAGAAATATCCAATATCTTCGAACAACATTCGATGGACTCAAAAATCTAGATCCTAGCGACCCAAATCCTATCACACATAAAAAGACCCGGATTTGGGTCGAACCCGGTATTACCTGAATTCAACCCATTGAAAATCCTAATCATGCGTTACATAACTTATATTTTCATTTAACTTAACTTACGTGTTCAAATTTCCTTGGGAATTCACTAATATCAAAAATTAGTATGGATTAATTATTGCTATATTTAACCATTTAATGCGAATTATTTATAATGGATCACGCTGAAAAACAATGAATGGTATTGATATTAGTGCATCACAATTAATTTATGCCGTTAAGTAAAAATATGCATAAAAATAGGGAAAATTCTTGCATAGACCTGGTCTTTGATAGACCATACACAAAATCTTGCAAATAAATAAAATATTAAGTCTCCTGCTAACTACTAGTGAAATATTATTCGTGTTACTTATGAAAAAAATCATATATATATATATATATGCTTTTATTATCGAATATCACCGGTTTGGATCGACCTTTGCTCCAAATATTTCATATTACATAACTGAATAAAAACTTCAATAAATAAGATCGGATTGAATCCGAGTTAAAATATGATCCATCGACGGCCCTAGGTTCAATCATCATTAAAAAAACAAAAATATGAAGCCACACTTATTTAAGCTGTTATAAATTTATGGTAGATATTTGAGTCCAACTCTATCTCAAGAATTCTACTCACTTAGTTTGATGAATAATATTAGATAAAAGTTAATAAAGTATAAAAAAATTATATCTTTTATATATGTGCTTTACAATAATATTTAAAAATTAGTGGTGCTAACAACTTATTAAGTTTTTCAAAGAAACTATGTGAACACAATCGATTACAAAATCGAATTATCATGATTAAGTTGAGCAAAGAAAACAAGTATTTAAACCAGGAGATATGAGCTTCAACTTGTATACAAAAGACCATAGGCAAATACTTTAAGCAACTTATTTAAGTTTCAACCAAACATTCCTCAAATTTTGGCTATTTAGGAATGTGCTAAGAGAATATAAAGCTCCATCTTCAGCAATGAATATCTTGATGACAAACTAAAGAAAATTAAATACTGCAGCTACTTGTACTTATCTCGTATTTCGAACTTAACTAAAAACCGGAAGAAGAGCAAACTCAAATTCAAATTTTATCTATGTACATATCAAACACCTACAAGATATTGTAACACAAAAAACAGCTACATACATAAAAAATTCACAATCTGAAGTTGAATACAAGTTTAAGTATGCATTTTTTTCCGGATAGTATAGCTCATGGTTCAAGTTTATTTGAGCTCTTTCTTTGTACCCGTCTAATAGGTATCTATTAGAGGATCGTGTTTCCTAAAAATGCTTGATCTAGGGCTCATTCTTGTGCTACATCGATGCAAACCATTATTCTATCAGAACTTGTTTGGTAGCACTGTAAACCATAGATTAGTAGCACATTAGTAAAACAAATCAAACAAATGTCTTGATAGGTCATAGAAATTATGATATCATAAATTTGGCCATGTGATAATTATATTTGAGTAAGTACCGAGTTATCGCTTTGTTTATCATCGACCCCCTTTATTTATCTGCATTACATTAAGACCCGATCTCGCTCAATATTTGCTAGGAAAAAGAGATATCATAAATTGTTTACGGCCAAGCAAATAAGATTCCAATGAAGCCGGTAAGTTATCCCACATAAGGATTGCTTGCATAATTCAAATAAGCAAATTCAAGTAAAAAGCAAATGAATAAAGAAGATTAAACAACACAACATGTATTATATATATAATGGTAATACAAGTCAAAATCGAGGTAAGCATAAGTACCTATTTCTGTTCAGTTAACTTGTTATAGCTGCCACAAAATTCAAATCAGCTTACTTTTGCTTCATCTCTGTTTTCTTAGCATTATGGACAAGGCCAACTTTGTCTAAATAAGGGGCAACATATCTCTCATAGAAATACTTTTTTGACATTGTACACAAATTCCCCAAACTAGGCCATTTCTTAATCAAATTGTGACTTTCCAAAATCTCTAAAACTTGTAACTGTGGCTTTAACTTCTTTTCTATGCTGCGACCAAACGATGTCGGGTTGTTGATTATACAACGCATATCGTACTTTCCAGTGGCAAGCAAAACATTCATTACCTCCTTCATTTTCTCTTCTGATAAGCCAAACACCAAAGGGGACTTTCTAAATGCTACAACTATGTCATTTTCGGAAAATCCCATATTCCGAAAAGCTTGCAACTTTAGTTCCCAAGTCACATCACTCATCGAAGAAACAACCGAAACAGCATGAACAAACATTCTTGAACTTCTACTAACCCCCATCTCATCAACCTTGTCTACACATTTCTTGATAATTTCCGGCTTAATTAAGAGATATCTCGGATAAGAATAGATAACCCTACTGATCTGATCCATTGGTACACCACAACTCTCCAAGAATTTAACATTGGGGACCAAAGTCTTTTCCAAATCGTTTGTCAAAAACGACGCAGAAACCCTTAAAGCCTTACGCACTTTCTCGTCGGATCCTAGCAAATCCTTTAGAATAGATAGTGAGGGGATGGCTCTGTTATTTGTACTACAATGCAAAATTGTAGGATAAGTTGAGATGAACTTGGCAATGTCATCGTTTGAAAAGCCCAAGTCTTGGAAAATCTTGAATTTAGGCTTAATGCTCTTATCAAGATTGGAAGAGAGAAAGTTAGGCCTGTGTTTCAAAACTTTTTCCAATTGGGTATTAGAAAAGCCACTCTCTTTGAAGAATGAAATTACTGAATCGGATTTTTCTGGGTTTTTTATGCGGGTTAGAACTGACGCTATTTGTGCGGCAGCTTGAGGAGAAAACTTGTGTTTATGGAGCAAGAATTCAGAAACTGTGGAGAAATAACGACAAAAAGAAACATGGGATTTGAATACAGATGATAGAGAATTGTTGGAAAACTTATAGTTCAGATTTTGGCGGACACTTCCAGCAATCATGATAAAGATTCAAAACTTTTAAAAGGGTTTGCCCTGTAGGTTGAGAGGAGAGAATGAAGGGCGGTTTTGTATAGTAAAAGCTTAGGCTAGGTGGGTCAAATACGGACCGGATATAGGTTGATACGGATCTGGGTACAAATTCTGATTACCTATCCGGTTTCGGATCTGGATCCAACGGATTTTCACATGGATTAAAGCGATTATAGAGGACGGTTCGTCAATAAAGCATCTTTTGCTTCTGCCACCACAAGATCAAACAGTTGTTTTATACATACAGACTTCCACTCTATGATACACGGATACTCCGGAAAAAGACTGAGTATTGTATCGGATATATGGGGATACCGATACGCGCAGGATACATATTCGATACGCCACGTGGCGTATCAGTAATAAAAATAAATAAAAATTAAAATAGATACGTATCGAATACACTAATTGAGCATCAGGATACACCGATAGGTTTATTATGTAATATTTCGGGTCATATTTAAATTCTTAAAAATGATAAAGTCTCGAGGGTCAAACATAAACGACTAGTATCACTACTCTATATCTTAATTCAAGTCTATCTCCTAGGTCATGAAATCTCAAAAATGAATTCGTTCCATTGATGCGCTATGTTAAGAATTAATTATGCTTGCTTTTGGAGTTATATACTTTTGTTTATATCATAGTGGATTAATTTTACTTTTAGGACTTAAATTGAATGATCTAGTTGCTTATAAATAAATTTAAATTATATTTTTGTATCCGTATCCATGCCGTATCGTATTCAATAAATTTTAAAAATCCACATCACCGTATCCGTATCCCCGTATCTGTATCCGTGCAGCATAGCTTCCAGCCCAAGCATGTACCGGAATTTGAACGCGCCAACACGCCTAAAACCTTCGACATAGTTGATAAAGGCGTCAAGATAATTTCACGAATATGTAATAATGAATTTATGAAAAGAAGATGGTGGAGATTTTTACCACTAACAAAAATTGGTATATAGCTAAACACTTGGTCCCTCCTGAAAAGAAAGAAAAAAAAGATTGTTAAGGCATTGTCTAGGTCTATGCACCCTACTAGTAATATTGTGTTTACTTTAAATGAGTTTGGCTAGTGGTTCATTTGTTAGCTTGGGATCAGGACCAAATCAATTAAGATCGGTTCTAGTCCAGCCCGAATTGCAAATGAGTCGAGTTAGCTGGTCCCGATCCCAAGCCGTCCTAGACCAGCTTAGATAATACCTCTATGTAATTAGGATATGAAAGGTTATCAATATATATTTCCTCGTCAAGTTTTCAAAATAAAATGCGACTTCAACGTAATCATTTTGATTGAACTTGTTATCCCATCACTTTTAAAACCATTATGGTGAACTCACATTCTCATATTTTTCTATCATAATAACACAATCTTAAGAACACTTTCGGTTGATGGAAAGTATGTTAACACTTTGTTGTTCACTTTGTGTAGCTTTGATTACGATTGTGTCTTTTTTTTTTTCCTTTATTTTAGATGGGAGTAGAAAGCCACTAAATGCAAGAGTTACAAAGGTCATCATGATCTCTATAACCCACCTTCTTGTAGTTACAAACTTTAAAGATTAAACTACCTATTAAATAAGGGATTATTGCATTTTTGGTGTCACAACTATAGTTCAATGACGTTTATATCCCGTAACTTTTCGGGCTGACACATTTGGTGTCACAACTTCAACATCAGTGGCAATTTTAGTGCTAATTGAGGCTCAATTTCAAAATTGGCCCGAAATTCCCCATATGCGGACCATGTGACATGAAAATTGGGGATTTTGACTATTCAACGCATTTTTCATCAAAAAAAAATTATTTCCATCCACCCAGAACTAAGCTACTTGGATGTTTTATTGAAAGACTTTTATTAAACTTTATGCGGAAAAGCTTTAACAATATGCTTATCAATTTAACGCATATTATAAACATATCATAAATATTATTACGATAAGAGATTTATCGGTATACCGTTTGCCATGGAGTCTTCAAGATATGATGTTGCTTCAAAGTAACCCTTCAACTAAACTTGATATCTCCTCACTTGTATAATATTTAGAGTGAACTCACCTTCTCCTCTCTTTCAATCCCAATGACACAACCTTAGAACACTTTTAGATAATGGAAGTTTGCTAACACTTTTTAGTTCTTTTATTTGGTGTTGCTTTGAGGAGTGGTCGTGTCTCCTTTTATAGATGAGAATAGAGGGCCACTAAATGCAAGAGTTACAAGAAGGTGAAAGGCCAACCATCATGGCCTCCATAACCCACCTTCTTATAAGTTACAAACTTTAATCTGCCTATTAAATTATCAGCCTTTAGTCCTTAATATGAAGAGTCCAAAAACTTAAACTTGATTGAGGTTAGTGGACCACTTAATAAATAAATAAAAACTAACATTCTCCCACTTGGTCTACTAAACTGATTAAGTTAAAAATAATTTTGACTCTATCGGGCTCTTCAAAGAAAAATTTGACACGTGATCACGATTTAAATAAAAAACAAAGGTTGACAACTAAAATAGATAGATGGTATACTTTAACACTAAATATAGTCTAAGTCACTAATGTGAATCATAGCGGTCATATGACTTTGTTTATCATATTCCCTTCCATGTATTACACCACTAGCAACTTCTACTACTCTAATCCATAATTGCCCCTTTAACTTTGTCTTGTTAAAACAAATCATGTTTTATCAAATCCAAACATAATATGTGTACACATAATTGGAAACAGGAAAACGAAAACAATAATTTAAGCAAATGACAATTTATTGATAACCACTTATTACAGTCATAGATTGCTTAAAAGATCCATACTAATAACATGTTCTTTATAAGTCTTTATAGGCAATCCTTTGGTCAATGGATCGGTGACCATATGAGTGGTACTTAAATTTTCAATTGACACTTGTTGTTTCTGGACTCTTTCTTTAACAACTAACTACGTAATTAAGATCCATGTGCTTGGATCCACTAGAGTACTTTCCATTCTTTGAAAAAAAAACTGGTGCAGTATTATCACAATATATCTTCAACGGCTTAGTAATTGAGTCAACAGCCCTAAGCCCTGAGATGAAATTTCGCAACCACAGTGCATGACTCGAAGCCTCAAAACATGCAACAAACTCGGCTTCCATCGTGGAAGAATGCTTTACACTCTTCCAGGAGATTGCTCCACCAGCAATCCCAGCAATCCTCGAGATCGATCCCTGAAGATCTTCCTCGATCTTCAAAGAAAACTGACTCCTCCTACTCCTCCTTCTCTTTTAGGATAGGATCGTCGTTGGTCCTTCTTTCACTAATGATCTCACCATTTTCTAGTAGTTGTAGTTCGCGCGAGGGACTATCCTTTCTATTGCTTGCCCTTGCTTTTCACTCTCAAAGGGTCTCTCTCTTCTATAAAGCGAAGCAAAAGATCACTAGCTACTTGCTAACAAAATATCATCCACATACAAGACTAAAAATATAAAGTTGCTCCCACCGACCTTTAGATAAATCAATTGATCAACAATGTTTTCTTTAAATCCTAAGGAAGTTACGGTATCATTGAACTTTATATACCATTGTTTGGAAGCTTGTTTAAGCCCATAAATAGAATTCTTTAATTTGCAAGACAAGTGTTCATTTCCTTGTTTTGCCAACCCTTTAGGTTGGTCCATATAGATATATTCATCTAAATTTCTATTTAGAAAAAGTGGTTTTCACATCCATTTGATGTAACTCCAAATCATAATGAGCTACAAGGGTCATAATGATTCTAAGAGAGTCATTTTTAGACACTGGAGAGAAGGTCTCTCTGTAATCAATGCCTTCTTTCTGAGTGAAACCTTTGACCAGTAGTCTGGCCTTAAATCTTTCGATATTGCCCTTAGAGTCGCGTTTGGTCTTAAAAACTCATTTACAACCGACTTTCTTACTATCATTCGGCAATTCGACAAGATCCCAGACATCATTGTGATCCATCGATTTCAACTCTTCATTCATGGCATCAATCCATTTATCGAAAATCTTTACTATTCATGGCTTGTGAATATGAAACTGGATCATTTTGAATACCCATATCAAAATCAGATTCTTTCCCTCTGAGATCTCCTCAAAGCTACTGGTTGTGGTGGTTCTGCATTAACATAGTCAATGGTGACATCTCCATGAAGCGGTGAATCAATAAGTTGTTCATTTACCTTAACTTGTTGTACAGGTTGAGTAACAACATTATCTTGAGAGAGATAAGGTTGTATAATATCCACTCTAACTTCTTCAATTTCAGCCTTTCTCGATTCGCTGCTCCCACTAAATTCACCATTCTCCAAAAATTTAGCGTTACCAGTTTCAACGATTCTCGTACTATGATTAGGACAGTAAAATTTGTACCATTTTGACTTTGATGGATATCCATAAAATATCCAGATATTATTCGTGAGTCCAATTTCTTTTCATTTGGATTATAGATTCTAGCCTCCGCTCTACAACCCCAAACATTTAAATGCCCTAAATTGGGTTTCCTGTCAGTCCACAACTCGTAGGGAGTTGTTGGAACCGCTTTACTGGGACCCCGGTTTAAGATATACATTGCGATCTTTAAGGCTTCACTCCACAATGACATGAGTACAATTGAATAACTTACATACTCCTAACCATATCCATAAGAGTGCGATTACGCCGTTCAGCAACCCCATTCTGCTATGGAGTTCCAGGCATTATGAATTCAGCAAAAATACTCCGCTTTTCTAATAATCTTGCAAATGGGCCATGATGTTGTCCCGACTCATCATATCTACCGTAGTACTCCCCATCCCGATCTGATCTCACGATTCTAACTTTTATATCTAATTGTCTTTCGACCTTCGTAATGCACACCTCAAGGACGTCAACGGCCTGAGACTTTTGATGAATTAGATAGATGCCATAACAAGACAAATCATCAATGAAGGTGATGAAATATCTTTCTCCACTAAAACATGGAATAGGTAGTTTGCAGATATCTGTATGGATTAACTCAAGAAGTTCTTTACTTCTTGTGGCAACCTTTTGCTTGTGTTTGGTTTGCTTGCCCTTAATGCAATTCACACAAATTTGAAAATTAGTAAAGTCTAGATTTTCCAAGACTCCAAACTTTACTAACTTTTCTAATCTTTCCTTGGAGATATGCCCCAAACGTCTATGCCACAACATTGAAGAATTTTCATTAGTTAGACTGCGTTTTAAGTCAACTTCTGATTGTGAAGTTAATAATGATTGTGCAAACTCATAATTTAAAGATATTTTATATAAACCATCACATAAAACACCAAAACCAACAATAACTTTATTGATCAAAATTCTGAGTTTTTGACAATCGAAAACAACGGAATAACCACAAACATCTAACTTAGACAGGGAAACTAAATTTCTAGAAATCAAAGGTACATAAAAAGTGTTTTGAAGATCCAGTTGGTGACCCGTCTCTAAGATGAGGCGATATGTGCCTACTAGTTCCACATTTGATTTGTGACGGTTCCCCATATACAAAATCTTTTCACTTTCCTTCGGTTTTCGGGTTGTAAAGAATTCCTGCAAAGAATTTGTGATATGAGTCGTTGCTCCAGAATCAATCCACCAAGTATTAGAAGGAACTTCAACAAGATTTGATTCATAACATACAAAAGAAAGATTAGTACCTTTCTTTACGATCTAGGCCTTCCATTTTTCACGGTCCTTCTTCAGATGTCCCTTTCTGCCACAAAAGTAGCATTTGATAACCTTTCCATGTCCCTGGCTACTTTCTCCAGGCTCATTTCCTTTCTTTGGTGTGATTATGTTACCATTCTTCACATTATTTCCTTTATTCTTCTTTACTTCATGAGTTACAACTAGTGCAAGATGGCGTCCTTCATGTATCAACCTCGTTTCTTCTTGAGCGCACATACTACTCAGCTCATTCATATTTCACTTTTCCTTTTCGGTATTATAGTGGATTTTGAATGGGCCAAACTTAGGAAGAAGTGAGTTGAGTATGAACTGCACGAGAAATGGCTCATCTACTTTCATGCCAAGAGTTCCAAGCTTAGCAGCCTTATCAACCATAATCAAGATGTGTTCCTGAATTTCTGTTTCACCATCATATTTCATGGTGGTTAATTCAGCCATGAGTTTCCTACTAGCGACTTATCCACTGATTTGAAACAGTCTTTTATAGCCACTAACAGGTCCTTGGCATTGTCAGCCTCGGGAAGTGAAGTCGTAATGTTATTTGCTACGGTCATGCAAATAAACATTAGACTAAGCCTGTTAGACCTATTCCAGGCTTCCTTCACGCTAACCTCAGCCGTTTCCTCTGGCTTATCGGTAACCAATGATAGGTCTAGATCCATCACACCCAAGGTGAATTGAATTTGTTCATACCATTTACCAGAAGCATGCGAGTGCAATAAAGTAGGTGTAATAGCTGAAATAAGATGCAACAAATATAATAAGATAATGTATTAAACTAATGCTTATATTGAGGTTTAAAGTCAATTAAGATAAACTGATTGATATCACTATAATTTCTCCTTTGGGCGAAAAGTAGTAAATCTATTGTTCACTCTTTATAGGTGCAAATCACTTAATATAACACCTAAGTAGGTCTAATATAATTTTATCTCACTTATGCAATTAGTCATGTTACCTTTGGGAATCCAATCCTAATTGCTAAATGAATATAAATTATATTACCCTTCCCAGTCTATAATTAACTAAAAGTGACTTTCCTTTGGGTGAGTCTCAATCTCTTAACTATGACTGCAATCAAGAATATTATTGTCCTTTATATCACTAAATGATCAAACTTTTATGTAGTCTTTATGTTCATAAAATTTCACTAACCATTGTCATTTCGGCAACTATAAGATTACCTATCTTTTATAAACAAATGACTAACTAATAATGTTCTCTATTATTTTATTATGGCAGTAACTTTAATATACACAAATAAATTATACATGAAGTTTTATACACAATCTAAAATTATAAAATGGTGTAAAACATTTTATCACATATTTTGACATTGATTATATGTTTAAACACAATTTTCCATTATCAAATCATGTAATTTGTACATACCAAGAAATATCATAAGGGTATCTATTATAATGTAAGTAGTATCACTAAAATTAGAACTCATCATTTTATCATGTGATATAACAAAAGTAAACATAATAGCCATATCAAATAAAAGCATACGGTACGGACCATATTTGCAATAATCTTCAAAATTGAAGCAATCACTAAATGGATGCCATAAACCATGTTCCTCACATTGGTCTTATGAGCTTTGAAAACTGGAAAATCAGAATGGAAATCTTTCTTGCTGCTTATAATGATGACATGCTTACATGTATTACAAAAGGACCATTCAGATTCCAGAAGACTGTGAAGGTTGCTGGTCAACTAGATCAGATAGTTGACAAAGAGCTGGATGAGCTGACACCTAAAGAAAACAAGTTAGTAAATCTTGATAAAAAGGCGAAGTTCATCATGTTCAGAGTTGTAGACGAAGAAAATTTCCAGAAGATCAAGCATCTCAAAACTGCCAAAGAGATGTGGAATAAAGTCTGCGAGCTAAGCGAAGGAAACAACGCTATCAAAGAACACAAGCTCAGTGTGGCTCTTGAGGAGTTTGAAAATTTCAAAATGAAGTCTGGTGAAACGATTGATCAGATGGATACCAGATTTACCAAAGCTCTGAATGAAGTTCTAAGATTTGGTAAAGAATTTTCGAACAAGGAGATCACAACAAAGGTTCTCAAGGCCTTGCCACCAAAATTCAACATGAAGGTGACAACCATGGAAGAATCAAGGGATTTAGAGAGGATTTCTCTTTCCGAACTGTTCTCATCTCTCAAAGCTTATGAGTATCATATGCCAAGATTGGGATTAGAAGTGTCAACCAGTTCAGACCCTACTGCTGCTCTAATGGCGTCAGACAAGTCAAGAAAATCAGCAGACAAGTCAAAACAGAAGACTGTGCTAAGTTCAGAAAAGGGATACACTGCTGACGACGTTACCCTGCTGCTAAATGATTTCAAGAAGTTCTACAAGAATAAAATGAAATTAAAATATAAAAATGCTACTTCATCTTCTTCTGATCATTTTTAGGAAAACAGGGATTCCTACAAAGCAAAACTTAGAGACTACCATGAAGAGGAGTATGGGCTATTGATCAAAGACCATCCAACCTCATCATCTGAGAAGTTTGCTGAAAAGGAAAAGCGTGCTAAAAAGGGGCGTAAGCTTAGTAAGAGCAAATCAAAGTTAGCCGATGCAGCAAAGCTAATAAACTCCTGCACATCTTATTCAGACCGCCAATCGTCTGATAAAGAATTTGAAGAAATACCTGAGACAATATGCTTAACTGCTGTAGAATTTCATGATTATGAAAATTGGGGTAACTTCTACTGATTAATGAAATGCACTATTTGAACCGTTTGAATAAATGCTGAATTACAAATTCAAATATTGTTTGTGCATTTGCCA
Source organism: Penstemon davidsonii (assembly GCA_034814905.1). Lineage (NCBI taxonomy): Eukaryota > Viridiplantae > Streptophyta > Magnoliopsida > Lamiales > Plantaginaceae > Penstemon > Penstemon davidsonii. The sequence continues at coordinate 27,108,144 of JAYDYQ010002533.1, read as the reverse complement.
AACTTAATGAAGAGATGACTATGCTGAAAAGAGCAAATCAGATCACTGAAACTTCAGGTTGAAAAACCTCAAAAATCAGCTGACTACAAAAAGCTTGAGCATGAGAATGAAACTCTAAAAGCTGAGTATGCAATGTGTTTTTAATGCGTAAATGAACTTAAAAGAAGTAATTGCATCATTCTCTAAAAAGAAATCAGAGGCTTAAGAGAAGAAGTCTACTGATGCTCAATAGGTTAGAAAACCTAGTAAGCTACCTAAGACAAATTAGACTAGTAAACTCATCAGCAAGTAAGCTGAAATAGGCTGCTGATAGGAGTAAAATTAAAGCGGTATCAAGTCTGTTGAATCTAAGGAGAGTTATTAAATAACTCAGGTAAGAAATTGAGGCAAAAATGAATTATTTGGCAAGAATTTGAATCACATTATGATAATTATTATGACATGCACTACGCTTATTCATATTATCATGCTGATCATGTTCACTGTGCTGATTGCCATCCTCATTTCAATATGCATGCTTATCACTTATTTCATGCATCTTACCTTGCTTATGAGCTATGTCTTAATCATGACCAACAAATGTTGAAAAACAACAAGTGGTATTATCATGATAAAACATAAGTCACTAGATCATCACATGTTAAAGGTTACACTAACCATACTGGACCCAATAAACAAGGGGTACCAAAGACAGTCATCTGTTTTGCAGGAGAAACACATGTGAGATGACAAAGATGAGTTGACTGCCTTGCAAATTTCACCAAGTTCAACAAGTAGTCTCACCAACAAGCATGTACCAGCAAGTGGTATCAAATCAGTGGTATCAGCAATTGGTATAATTCAAGTGGTAGACTCTACATTTGGAGATTTCAAGGAACGTAAGTTGTTGAAAAGTTGAAGATTATCAAAGATTAACAAGTGGTTTCAGAGACCAAGTGGCATTAGAGGCCATCAACTGTTTGCAACAAGTGGTATCACCATTCAAATGGTATTAGTCAACCATGTGACAACAGAAATTGGTTTGTTGATTTTGGATTCATAAGTTGAGGGGGAACTTATCAGAAGACTAACCCAGAACAGCTTACTGGAATTCAACGGCTGAGTGTCTTTGAAGAGAAACTCTCATCAGACTACTTGACCACGAATTCTTGAACTTAGGGGGAACGTGTACGACTAGCGGTACTCCTAAATAAAAGATGAAGTTGTCAATAAGTCAAAATGAAGCTATCAGAAGACTGCTTCTTATCAGCTGACTGAAACTCAACAGCCAAGTGATTTTCAAGAATGTACTACACCAAGTGGTATCAGCAAGTGTTATCACATCAACAAGTGATATCAGCTGACTAATCTGATTTGTATCCATACAAGTAGTATCATACTACAAGTAGCATCAGCCTACAAGTGGAATCAGACCACAAGTGGTAAAAATTCTTGAAGTTAAGGGGAAATTTTCTAGCTGGAGTGATAAACGGCAACGAAGACTACCTCGATCAGCTAAGTACTTACCTACCTGTCTTCAGCATACTAGTTTGCAATCTTATGGAAAAGAAGTTATCACAAATCCTAAAAAGGGTGGAAGGATAAATGGAGAAGAAAAGATGCAACTAAAGTTTTGGTGTTGATGACAAAAAGGGGGAAGATGGATGCAACTAAGAACCCTTTAAGCAGAAGATCAGAAAGGGAAAAAGAACCATCACATGCAAGTGGTATTTTTTTTTAAAGTTGTATCAGATCAATAAATTTCCATCTCAAGGCATGAAGACTAAATCTGAAGACTTAAATTAGTTCTTAGTTGAAAGTTTTGTCATCATCAAAAAGGGGGAAATTGTTGGTTAATATTGGAGAAGGTTTTGAAGATGACAAAAAGGGTAATCTGGAAGTCATCAACTAAGAACCGAACAGCTTAGTGAAACCTATCTCATGGTCTGAAAAGCTATGTGACCGAATCAGCAAAGTGGGATACCAGATGGGTGTTATCAGCCGAGTCAAGATAGATGTGTTCATTCTTGAATCAGCCGAGAAGCCATCAGCCGAGTGATCAGCAAAGTGATCATCAGCAGAGTACTTCCACCAGCAGAGTGAAGACGGTCAGGAAGCTTATCAACGGGAACCAGCTAAGAGCTGAGTGCATTAAATGCGACTGACATAAAGTAGACATCCATACAGCAGAGTGTACAGTGCAACAGTTGCAGGGAGCCGTTCCGCGTGTCAGGACCAGAACTCGAGGACTGTACATTTCTGTCAACCTTCAACGGGCAGAAATTCAAATCCGAGGAGTATAAATAGAAGACATAACTGAAGATCTAAAGAGAGCTTGCATTATTCAAGATCACATCTAAAGAGCAAGATCCATCAGTTGAGTCGTCTGATCATAAGCGAAGTCATCTGTTGACGAAGCTGTTTGTTGAAGAACAAAGATCAAACGTTGTCTGTCTGTGTGACTTTCAACTGAGAAGAGAGAGGAGTGTATATCCATCTATGTGAAGTGATATAGCTTCTTAGTATAGGTTTTCTGAGTGACTTCCTGTACTAAAAATAGCGTGAGGAGTGTAGATCCATCTTAGTGAGTGATCTAGCTTCAGAGTGTAGGACTTCTGTGTGATTTCTTACAGCGCACTTGTGGCTTTTCATTTGTTGATCAGCACAAGCATTGTATACTTGATTACTTTGTGTTTTCTAGTATAACCCAAGATCTTTGTGACTTGGAAGAGTGGACTAAAGGATTTTTATCCATATAACCACTATAAAAATCCTGTGTGTTTGATTTACTGTTTGCCATACTTTGCATATTTATAAAAGAACTCAAACATACGATTTAACCAAAAGATTTTAAAAGGAGTTGTAAAAACTGGGGATAAAATCTTTTGAGTGAGAAAACTTAAAGAGGAACAGCTTGGTGAAAAACACTTTGAATATCCGCTGCCAACTAGTTTCTAAAACTCTGATTTAACATCTGAAATCAGCTGAGTGAAAATCAGATGAGTGGTCAACTCTGCTGATAAAGCTTTGTGCGCATCAGCTTAGTAGTCTTACAAATCTCGATCAGCTTAGTCTGCTGATTTGAAAAGTTAGAGAAAAAGTTTTAAAGTTTTCAGAGGTCTATTCCCCCCCCCCCCCCCCCTCTAGACCTCATTGACCACTTTTGGGACCAACATAGGCAGAAGGTTTATGTTATTAAATAGTCACAATCTCACTCGTCAAACATATGGATATATCCAACAACTGTAATAACAACCTTTTAGATTCTTTTTTATTTTTATATGAAATTAAACATCATGGCATAATCAATTAAGAAATTTTGCATCTGCCTTAGTGGCTGAAAATGAAAAGTTGAACCGTTACATCAAAGATTAATTTTGCTTTCCTTGTAGTCATGTCATGAATTCGTAAATTTTGCTTTCCTTGTAGTCATGTCATGAATTCGTAAAAGCTATCACTTTGCCAGATTAATTCATTCAATATACAGAATACTAATCTGCTTAACGATTTTTTAAAAATGATCAGAGAATCAAAATTTGAATAACATCAAGGCAAAGGTATCGTATGGCTCTAATACCAATTGAAATACTTTTATTAAACTTTATGCGGAAAAGCTTTAACAATATGCTTATCAATTTAACGCATATTAAACATATCATAAATATTATTAGAATAAGAGATTTATCGGTATACCGTTCTCAATGGAGTCTTCAAGATATGACGTTGCTTCAAAGTAACCCTTCAACTAAACTTGATATCTCCTCACTTGTATAATCTTTATAGTGAACTCACCTTCTCCTCTCTAATTTCTATCCCAATGACACAATCTTAGAACACTTTTAGATGATGGAAGTTTGCTAACACTTTTTAGTTCTTTTATTTGGTGTTGCTTTGAGGCCATCTCCAATGGAGATGGCCGGGGCCGGGGCGGGGTCGGGGGCGGCGGGGGAAACCATCTCCAACGGAGAAGGGGCCGGGGCGGGGTGGGCAACGGGGCGGGAACGGGGCGGGGCTGGGGCTCCCCGCCCCGTTCCCGCGTGGGAATTTGGGGAAGAAAGAGGGGCGCGTGAGTTCACGCGCCCCTCTTTAAGTCAGGGGACGCCACTTGGCGTCCCCTGATTCGCTCCTTCTTCTTTTTTTTTTTTAAATTTTTTTTAATGATTTTAATGTTTTTAAATAAGTAAAATTAATTATATTAAATAAATATATAATAAAATTAAATTTAACAACTAAATTAAATTAAATTTGTAGAATTTAATTATTTAATATAATTTGTTAGCATATTTATTGTATATTTACTAGTATTTAATAAATATAAGTAGCCACCAATTTTTAATTGAATTATTTAATATAATAAAATTTAATTTTTTTAAAATTAAAATCATTAATAATTTATTAGAATTGTAATTAAATACTTATGGACAAATCATTAATAATTAAATTCAACATTTTATTTTAATTTTTTTTATTGTAATTAAAAATTTAATGATTTAATTACAATATTGGTGGTGGCTATATAATTTTAAAAATACCGAATTACTTAAAAATATAATCCTCTTTCTTGTATTTCCTTTCTTGTTTGTTGTACTTCCTTTCTTGTTTGTTGTATTTCCTATTATGTATCAATTTTAATTTTATGATTATTTACTCTCTTAAATTTTAATATATAAATATAATTAATAATTTAATTATATTAATAAAATAATAATTATTATTATTAATATTAATATTAAAAACAAAATTAAAAGTAGAATTATAGGTGAGAGTGGGCAAAGGAAAAAAGTGGAATTAATTCCATTTCGGAGCCCTGCCATTGGAGACGACCAGGCAGGGCTCGGGGGGAGGGCAGGGCTGGCTCGGGGCTCCGGAGCCCCGGGGCTGGCCCTCTCCATTGGAGATGGCCTGAGGAGTGGTTGTGTCTCCTTTTATAGATGAGAGTAGAGGGCCATTAAATGCAAAAGTTACAAGAAGGTGAAAGGCCAACCATCACGGCCTCCATAACCCACTTTCTTATAAGTTACAAACTTTAATCTACCTATTAAATTATCAGCCTTTAGTCCTTAATATGAAGAGTCCAAAAACTTAAACTTGATTGAGGTTAATAAATAAATAAAAACTAACATTTATTTGGGGAAGAAGAAGAAGGCTGGGTAACAATTTAATTAAGCAATGTTTGGTGAAATTTATAGGAAAAGTTAGGATTTTGAATTTTAGTATTTTTTTAATGAAAAAGGCACCGAATAGTCAAAATTCCAAATTTTTATGTCACATGGCCGGTACATGGAGAAATTTCAGTATAAATATGAAATATATTTTTTTGAAAACCTTGATACCAAATTTATTTTTTGAACTAAATTTTGGTATCAAAGCTACCTTAACCATCATATGGTTTTTGGAGTCACTCTCGCCCTAATCCCTGAAGATACTTCTCTTTCGTATGAAAATAGGTTTGAATATGGACAACTTTAGTGGAAACAACCAAAATTTATTTACACATCAAGAAGATATTCGATCAACGTAACTTGTGTTTCTAGAGAAGAAAATTAAGGGGTTAATTTATCTAGCTTAAACTGATTTTAATTTTGTAATTAAGCTTGAATATATCGAGTGAGTTGACAAGAATTCTAAAGAACTTCTTTGTTACCGTGATCATTATTAGTAAATTATTTTTCTCAAACAAAGAAAAAAAAAAGAATAAATTCCATTAAAGAATATTTGTAATATATCGTAAAAATTTCTTAAATTAATTAGTACTATTAGATTCTCTTATCAATAGAGAGAATTGCAACTGTGGTACCAAACTATATACCGATTCTCACTTGTGGTACCATAAAAATCGAGGCCGACACATTTGGTACCACAATTTAAGAAATCAATCACTTTTGGTACCACCGTTAAAATTGGACGTTAACTGATGACGTGGCAGTTAAGTTTTATTGCAAAATTGATACCATTACTTATGTTGACTGACAATTATACCCATAACTTTTCAGGTTGTCAAAATAACCCCACATCTTCAAATTTACTGACAATTTTAGTCCACATTGTTGCCCAATTTCAAAATTGGTTCGAATAAGACACGTGCGGACCAATTTAGAGATTTTACTTATTATATTTACATATTTATTTAACTAATTTAGTTTTATAAATAATATCAGACCAAATAATACTTTAACATAAATTCGACAAAATATTAATTAAATCTAAAATTTATATAATAATATTAATATATTTAATATTTATTAAAAAAAATAAAATTATATATTATTAATAAAATAATTATAATTTTAAAAAAAAAAAAAAAACCCCCCCCCCCCCCCCACCCCAACCCCCCCCCCCCCCCCTCACCCCACCCAAATCCCAGGCCGCGGTGGCCTGGGATCGAAGAACCCAGGCCACCGCGGCCTGAGATCTGCAACAGATCCCAGGCCACCACGGCCTGGGACAGGCGATCCCAGGCCACCGCGGCCTGGGACCGACGATCCCAGGCCGGCGGCGGCCTGGGATGGCTTGGGTGGGGGGGGGGGGGGGGGGTTACGGGGGGGGTTGGGGTTGGGGGTAGGGGGGGGTTTTTTTTTTTTTTTATAAAATTATAATTATTTTATTAATAATATATAATTTTATTTTTTTAATAAATATTAAATATATTATTATTATTATATAAATTTTAGATTTAATAAATATTTTGTCGAATTTATGTTAAAGTATTATTTGGTCTGATATTATTTATAAAACTAAATTAGTTAAATAAATATGTAAATATAATAAGTAAAATCTCTAAATTGGTCCGCACGTGTCTTATTCGAACCAATTTTGAAATTGGGAAACAATGTGGACTAAAATTGTCAGTAAATTTGAAGATGTGGGGTTATTTTGACAACCTGAAAAGTTATGGGTATAATTGTAAGTCAACATAAGTAATGGTATCAATTTTGCAATAAAACTTAACTGCCACGTCATCGGTTAACGTCCAATTTTAACGGTGGTACCAAAAGTGATTGATTTCTTAAATTGTGGTACCAAATGTGTCGGCCTCGATTTTTATGGTACCACAAGTGAGAATCGGTATATAGTTTGGTACCACAATTGCAATTCTCTCCTTATCAATAGTATCATTATATACCCAATTGAGTAATATCAACTAGTAACTAAGGGTGGGTTGAATTCGGGTTAAGACATGGTTGGAATCAAGTTGTGCTTGAGGGAGAATATAAATATGTCGTTGAAGGAATTTGTGCCCTCATTCTAAAAGGGGTAACACAAGACCTATTTTGGATGATATCAAACGTCTTGTCTCCGATTTTACCTTATTTAGTTACTCTTGTGTGTTTAGAGATAGCAACTCGGTAGCACATGCTTTAATTAAATAAGCTCTTAGTTTAGACTTGTCTTTATTGGTGCTTTCCGCATTTAAAGATTTTGTACTTGATGATATTGATCATGAATGACAAATCACTATCCGTTTTGGGCTTCCTCAGAAAAAGAAAAAAAAAATTAAGGGTGGTATATATTGGGTTCGGAAAATCAGAACTCGTCTCGTCCCGTCCCATTTTTTCAAACATCCGAATATGAAATTCTCGTATATATTTTATTATATAAATATGTGACGGGTTTAGGATTGAATTGTCCAGTCTAAATATTCGAATTCGCCTAGTCCAAGAATGTTGGGTAACTCATCTCCTAGCCCATAATCAATTTAAATAAAATTAGCCCTATAAGGTATAACTAACTTATACAGTATATACATTACTTAATAATATGGGATAATTACATCGACCTCCCCTAGGGTTTGGGCTAATTATTGCCCAATCCCCTCGCAATTTCATAATTACATCCAACTCCCCCCACATTTGAAAAACCTTACAAAATGATGTGAAATGACCATATTGTCCTCGTCAGTTTTAATTAAAAATAATTTTAAAAAATCAAATTAACAAAATGTCCTATTTACCCTTGCAAGGAATAATTACATTGGCCTCCTCTGAGGTTTGGGCTAATTATTGCCCAATCCCCGCGCAAATTCATAATTACATTCACCTCCCCCCACATTTGAAAAATCTTACAAAATGATGTGAAATAATACACAAAATTACAATATTATCCATGCAATTATACACAAAATTACAATACTACCCTTGCAAAAATTAATTTTATACATAAAAAAAAGACTCTAACCCTAACCCCCCACCCAACCCCACCTCCACCATCCCAACCCCGCAAATATCCTCCCAGACCGTGTCGTCGGCCTAGTTCGAATCCTAGGCCTTCCAAGCCGACGGCGCGGCTTGGGAGGAGATTTGCGGGGTTGGGGACGACGGTTGAGGGGTTGGGGACCGGCGGGTGCGGGGTTCGGGATTGGGGTGGTTGGGGTGGGGGGCTAGGGGTGGGAGGCTAGGGATGATGAGGGTTTTTTAAAAAAAATAATAATTTATATTAAAATAGTTTATTGATTTATTAATATTAATATTTTTATACAAATAAGATATGATTTTAATATTATTGTATTTAAGTAAGAAATATTAAAAAAAAAATTATGATTTTATAATAACTATTTTATTAAATCGAGTATTTTTAATTTTTGTAAAAAAATTGTTGATTTTATAATAACTATTTTGGTTAAAAGTTTAAGAAAAAATTTAGTAAACATGTGAGCATTTTTATAATGTCTTATAATTACTGTTCAAGTTTTTTTCTTCTCATGATTAAACGTAGTTCATTAATTTATCCTTGTACTTTAATTATGAAAAAAATTGAAATTATTAAAATTACGGGTTAAATATATTTACATTTTTTTATTTATATTCTACAATATTTTTTTCTTATAATTAACCACAATTTATTTACTTTTCCTTGTACTTTAATTGTAAAAGCATTATGAAAAAAATTTGGAAAAAATCATTGATGTGTTATTATATTTTTATTTTAAGAATACATATACACTACTATTAAAATTCATTTATTCTTTTAAACATAATAAATTCATTTATTCTTTTACTTTAATTAGAAAAAAAATTGAAATTATTAAAATTACGGGTTAAATGTAGAGTTGAATGTATTTACATTTTTATTTAAGTCTACAATGTTTTTTTCTTATAACTATCCATTCATTTATTTTTCCTTGTACTTTAATTGTAAAATCATTATGAAAAAAAATTGAAAAAAAAAACGTTCATTTGTTATTATATTTTTATTTTAAGAATACATATAGACTAATAAACTAATTATAAGTTTCCTGTAAATTTATAACATTTGAACCCATCCTTATACATATACATTGCAAAGAAACCCCTCCTATGTACCAAACATAACAAAGGTATAATTATCCAACAAAATAGCTACAGTAACCTCAAGGGTAAAATAGGAAGTTCAATAAAAATTTGACGATGATGTCATCAAAATGTAAGGTTTTCGAAACGTCGAGGGAGGTGGATGTAATTATGAAATTGCGAGGGGATTGAGCAATAATTACCCCAAACCTCAGGGGAGGTCCCTGTAATTATTCCTAATAATATTTGTCAAAAATTAATAATCATTTTGGTTAAATGCTTAATTACTATCATCAAATAAATAAATAAATTTAATGATTTAGCCCATTTTGTTGATTCATGATTTGGTCCATTTAGAACCTCATGACATAAAAATATAATGTCCCGACTTTGTTCTCAGTATCTTTTGGTGCAAATTTTTTTCTTTTTAAAAGAAACAAATCTCGTAATCTCATACCGTCCCGTCCCATTAATTCGCTCATGAATACCCAAAATATTACGGGACAGGTTTGAATATGAAAGTTAAAACTTTAATAGTTCACTATTATGTTGCTATGTAATAGTGAACTATTAAAGTTTAATTACTATCATCAAATAAATAAATAAATTTAATGATTTAGCCCATTTTGTTGATTCATGATTTGGTCCATTTAGAACCTCATGACATAAAAATATAATGTCCCGACTTTGTTCTCAGTATCTTTTGGTGCAAATTTTTTTCTTTTTAAAAGAAACAAATCTCGTAATCTCATACCGTCCCGTCCCATTAATTCGCTCATGGATACCCACAATACCACTTTTGGTCCCTCTTATTATTAACTTTTTACAGAGTGGTCCCTTTTATGTTTTTTTTCCCACTTTAGTCCCTACTATGAATTATTTGTCTTAGTTTAGTCTCTTTCAAGTGATCCAAGGCAGTTCCGGTAACATGTGATATGCACATGAGGGCAATTTCGTCATTTCAAGTAAACTAACAAGGACATTTTCGTCTTTCTAATTTTAAAAAAATATATAATCTCTTTCAAACTAGGCTTTCATTCCAATCCAACTTAATCGTTTATTTCGTTCCAAACTAAAGTTTTCTCCCAAAATCTTCTTCAAACACCAAAATTGCTCACCAATTAAACAATATCTCAAATAGTCTCAATAGTGAACGGACGAAAATGCCCTAATAAATATTCATATACATGTCACGTGTTATCGGAACCACCTGATAAGGACTAAAGTGAAACACATAATTCATAGTAGGGACTAAGTGAAATAAATAATTCATAGTAGGGACTAAAGCGGGAAAAAAAACATAAGAGGGACCACTCTGTAAAAAGTTAATGATAAGAGGGACCAAAAGTGGTATTCACCCGTATGTAGGCTGTTACTAAAATTTACATATTACCAAAATAATTAAAAAATAAGTGGATTAATTACTTAACTAATAAACAGAATTTGCTTTGACTTTTGACTGACCGCAGTTATGTGGATTCTTATCCAATGAATGAGAGAGGAATCAAAAATCACAATGATAGACCCCACTTCCGCCCGATGCGGTTGGATGGGGCCCCCACGAAAAGTTGTACATTATCAATTATGAGTTGTACGTCGACTGGGGAGAAGCGTAGATTTATCATCTGTCTTCTGTCTTCTGCCTTCTGTAATTGCTCTGCTGGAAAACCTGAAGAAATATTAGGTGAAATATACGAATTTTATTATTCGATGCATGTGCCGATTTTTCTAATTGCATGCTTGTTTTTGTTATATTCTACTATATTTCGTGCCCTAGTACTATAACTAATCGAATTTTATGGATTTATTTCGGGTGATTATTATAGCTTAATTATTGCGATTTTGTTTAAAACTTCAAGGTTTAAGTTTAATGGCGTTTTTTTTGTGATATGTAGATGTCGTTAGTGTGTGTAAAGTGTTTTTTTTGGTTTTTGAAAAAAATGTTACAAACCATTGATTGTACAAACTCTGTTTTGTATCTATACTCGAGGGAAAGAAGTGTAACAAGAGCATATAATTTAAAGGAATTCCGTCTTTCATTTTTTCGTCTATTAGAATTGATAAATGATAGGTGATGCAAGTTTATGTGGGTGAAAATAAACATATTTTTAAGAGAAATAGGGCTTTGAAGAATGTTTAGATTGGATTATAATGGTAAAATGTGTGAATTGTGCCGAATTTACTTAAACTTAGGGGTTCTTCGTAAAGTGCACGAACTAGCAGGTTTGATGAATTACAAACAAGGTGAGAGAGAAAGTGAGGAATTTCGAAGAAGTGGATGCTCAAATAGAAGTTGAGCATGAATTTCTTCTCGTACGAAACAAAGAGTCTTAGTTCTTTTTTTAAGAGGTCGATGTGTTTTCCGTTGTCTATTCTGTTCATGCATATAGCCAACCTTTCTGTTAACTTCTGTACTTGCCCCAGCTGGTCAATTTATTATATATTATTTTATATCTGTCTTGGTTCGTGATTCGCTGGTTATCTATCTTGTATTAATGAGCATTTATTCGACGCGGTATAGATTGCATATTGAATTGACGAGAAAGCTGGAGTTTACGTATTCTGAGGTTTCATTATTGTGACATGATAAATTGACCAGTTCGATTATATTTAATTTATAGGTAGGGAACTTACATAATGTCTAATGGAGGAGTTAGAAAAGTCTCGCTACAAGATATACAGCTGGTAAGTTTTCTTGCCTAATTTGTATAGTTTATTTTTATTGTCGTTTTGTGCTATATTGTAGTAGTAAATGTGCTCCTTTATTTTGGATGACATTGATCATATATATGTTCGACGAATCTTGTTGATTATTAAGTTGCATATAAACACGTGTTTGAAAGATGAAAATAGAATCCTGTATCGATGGGACATTTCGAGATCCTTTCTCTGAAGGATTTGGGTACTTCTGGATATTGAAGTTTTCTAAGACTATCAATATTTATATGGTGAAACTTTTTATGGGAAAATTACACAGTATCACTTCGAACAATTCTGAAAAGGAAGCATGTCATAATAACGAAACCACTTGGCCGCAAAAGTTCCTCTTTACAAGTTAATGATAAAAAAAATTCTACGAGACGAATGCATGAATGATAACAAATAATGAAATATCTGAGATAAGGGTGGTTTCTTTCTAGTTAGATTGATCTTATTATTTTGAGCGTCACAAACTGGGGTCAAAGTGTTGATAGCTGTAGCCTCATTAATTGCATTTTTTTTGGTAAACCTTTTCTGGCATAGCAATAACAGTGAGCTACTAAGAAGAGAAGCATCCACTAATGTTTCTAAACTTGTATTTTTCCATGGTATCAGGTTCAAAATCTTATAGAAAGGTGTCTTCAGCTTTACATGAGCCAGAGCGAAGTTGTCAGTACCCTGTTAAACCATGCAAAAATTGAGCCTGGTTTCACTGAACTCGGTAATTTCAAATTATTTGGCTAATTTTGTTATCTTCTTCTGTCTGTGTACTTTTTAGGGAATGGTGTTCACTGTAATGCATCATTGCATATTATCATTAACATGCAGCGTTTTTCATCAGATTATGTATGCACTTATCCCGACCTAGTTATCAATAGCGAGGATTATGTGATTCAATCACTAACAAAATTCGTCACTGTGCCTTTCACTTTCAAATCTATCTACTTGACATAATTTATAGATCTTAACATTTTTAAGGCAAATATTGATTCCAATGATGAGAATGAACTTTATGCCTATATGCACCAATATATGGTATATCCAGTTGTTGTGGTCTGCATATTGTATACTCATTCTCTTTCTTCTTTTTTTCTGTACGCATGGGCGTATCTATTCATAAAGGTTCATGGATTTTCTTCATACTCTATGTCTTATATATATATATATATATATATATATATATATATATATATATTTAGTATTAGCGATGTAAACAATATATTTATGAATGGTAAATAACATTTTTAAAGTAAGTAATGTTATGACTCAATTAAAAATATTGACGTAGTTTTACAAAATAAATTGTTAGAAAAATCCTCATTCGAATTCTGTTTTGTGCCTTCACATTCTAGGTATGTTAATTAATATACGTAATTTATTGGCTATTGCTTTAATTTCAAAATATAAGCATGTCTTCTTTAGTTTATTGCCATCCGTTTATAGTATATTAAATTTTGTTGTGCTTCAACTAATTTCTACAAGGAAACACACTTCTCGAATTGAGTTATCATATCATTGTTTATAAATTAATAAGAAAAGGATGGTTGTTCTTGCGAACAGTTTGATTCTAACATTGAGCAGAGAATTATTGATAAATTTGATATCGATGCTATCATATATATATATATATTATAATATAAATATTCCTGTGTATTTCTATAATTTTTTTGGTAAATTTCTTTTGCATTTTCAGTTCGATATATTTATTTTAAGTACTTAATTTTTGTGAATTTGTGCAAATAAAATAATTTGGATATCATTTTAAAAGAATTCAATAATGAAGTTTGACGCCATCGACACGTCAATCCTGGGTCCGCCCCTGTCTGTACGCCCTTCTATTCCTTCAAGTAGTCAGGAAGTCTTAATTTCTCCAAGCTCTTGCCATGCGTCACATTTTATTCCTAACCTGCTGTTAGCAATAAAGTTCTTGGTTCTTCATCCAGAATGTAATATATGAGCTAAATTTGGTGCTTTGATTAGTAATAATGGGGATCTTTTAACTTGTGTCTCCTCATTAATACAACACGGGCAAGCTTTCATTGAATTAGGTCCCTTTGTGAAGTCAACTTTTCTGCAGTAGTTGGAAGAAAATATAGCAGTATATCGTACTAATGAGATTAGAGTATTCAGTCTCATTTCCTTATCCTGTCTTCAATAATTGTTGTTATGTGTTCAAACTTTTTAAAATAACATATTGGGCCACCTTCCATTTCCAGTGTGGCAAAAACTTGAAGCAGAAAATCAGGAATTTTTTAGGGCCTATCATCTGAGGCTGAAAGTGAAAGACCACATATGGCGATTCAATCAGTTGCTTGAGAAACAGGCTAAGCTAATGCAGCAAGTAGGTCATGTCGGAGTTTCTTCTGTTCCTCTGTCTAATGGTTCCCAGATTCATTCAAGTAAGTTTGCTTTATAATGACTCAGATAACTGTTGCTATAGATATTTTAATAATGTCTATCTATACTTCTACATTCTGTTGGCCTTTTTGGATGAACCACTTATTGGCACAAAATATACTTATGAATGTATGGGTTATTCGTATCCTTGGATTTTGAGTTAATCATCCATACCTTGGATAAATTATTATTGAGTTTGAATTGTTTTCTGTACTTCCATTTCAAATAGGTTGTGTAGTTGTAGTTGTGGTTCTTTTGTTTCAATTTTCTTCAATTTCTTTCTTTGGGTGTCTATGTTCTGATTGGTTCTTGGCTGAAAGGGAAAGTAAAGAAGCTAGAGAGCAGGCTAATAATCTCTTTTATACACATGAAACCAATAATGGAAGGAAGAATGTGATGCAGAGATAATGTTCCATAAATTTCATCCGTATTCCATAATATCTATTTTCTTTTCCATTAACAATCATCAAATGCTTCATTATAGTACTGTAGTTTCCTTTTTTATTTTTGTTTGTGGTTCACAATTTCTCTAGGACACGTAGACGGCGCAGAAATAACAGTAAATGAAGTCATCGCCACCACATCATAATTATATATCATTGGTAGAATACAATATTCATCAAGTAGTTTATATATCAAGGACGAACACTACACAAAATCTGTAATCATATGATTACATGCCCGTTCAATATTTATGCTTTACTTAGACCTTCCTACAAATTTACTCATGCGGGAATATTTTTTCTCACATCACATGTCCTTGATTAAATGCTTTTCAAGTTTACAACATTGCACAAGCTAGCAAATGTGGTTCATCCATTGAACATCCGAACGTACGAGTTTATGTATAATTATGAATAATAGTGAAATGTCTCTTATAATACTTTTACAATTATTAAATCTTATCAGCAACCATTTTGTAGCTAGTTATTGAAACGTACATTTTATTTTTACATTTTGGCAGTGCACGACAACTCAGCTTACCAGGCTCCATACTGTCCCGCAGAGAACATGCACCCAGCTAATACTAATGTTTACACAAATGGTGTATCCTCCCGCATGCAAGTTGCGGTCAATATGGGGGATCATGCTGGAAGGATTCCTTTGCCAGAAAACATACCATTGGCTCAGAGCTCTAATGCAGGAATGATGCAAGGAATGAACGAGGGAATAATTAAATCAGGAGGTGCTTATCCGGGTGATTCGCTGTTTACATTTGGTGCTGATAACAGCCTTCTAGAACCTCGTAATACTCCTTATAATGATGGTAACCCCAGTTTGCAAATGTTCAATGAGAATATGCTGGAACCGGAGATGAATTCATTTGGAATTTTGGGACAGTTACCTCAAAACTTGAGTTTTTCAGACCTCGCAGCTGATTATTCTAATAATAATGGTTGGCCCTCTCTCTCTCTCTCTCTCTCTCTCTCTCTCTCTGTACACCACACACACACACACACGCGCGCGCGGGCGCAGACAATATCTTTCAACCTATGAGTACAGAGAAGCTCATTGTACATGTTATGATTGTATTCTCTAAATAAGTTCAGATATATTAGGAAGCTATTCAAGATCTCCATTCATGGGAACAGGTGCAAACTTTTTGGACCCACAAATCAGGGGAGAACAGCAAGGTAAGGTTTTAGACATTTGACATTGTTGTCTCTAATGGAAAGAAGGTAACATTACTAATATTTTATGTTTCACTTATAAGCAGATATTAGAAGAATGAACACTCAGAGAGGTTGACTTGTGAAGATTTAAGCAGTGATTGAATGATAGACAGGTACCACTCAATCTGGTGTTCTTTTAACTGATTTTAGCAGTATGTTACCATATATATAATTCTTTTTTATGATGAACACATCTAATTTTCTTATCTTCTTGTGAATTATGTTTTGCAGGGCCAATTTCTTGTGGAAAAGAGATTTTTGTATTTAGGTTCTTAGAATAAGAGGGAAGCTTTTTGGTTTCGACTGATCGTCGGTATAGTGATTTCTCAGGCAATAATTTTATCATGTGAATGGCAAACCTAGTTTATGGGATTAAGTTAAAAGACGTACAAGCCATTGCGGCTACTTTTTGTTTTCTTAGATTGGTCTGGAGTTTTTTAATAATGTTTTGGAATAATACAAACACATTGGCAAGCAATGTCTCAATGTGATAAAAGGGGTCGAAAAATTTTATTGTCTTCTTCTTCAAAACACTAAAAAAAAACACAAAACATAACAGCATCAAGCATTACAAAAGAGTAAAATACCAAGATACCTCATATGTTTTATCTTCTTGGCAAAAATAAAAGTGTTATTTTAATTAGCAGGCGTATTTAACTGTATTATTCATGATCTGCAAGGGTAAGGGTGTAGTAATTATACTCGACCCATTACTTTTATGGCCAATTACAGTAGATAAACAAAGGATTATGGCCAATTATTCAGTGAACAATGATATTATTATTATTATATTTTCTAATGAAAACTTGGTATTATTATTATTTTTTCAAGTTAACATGAGGGTTACTATCAATATCAATAACACTTTTTTTGTTAATTAGGTGAAGTACCAGAATATTTTTTTGCAGTTTACTCCATTACAAACTTTGTCGTCTAAATTTTTTATAGATTAGGATTTATATCCAAACATTTGACTTAAGAATTTCATATATTTTTATTTATTGAAGAAAGTGAATACCTTTATATACTTTCTTAGAAAATTCTAGGCAAATAAGACCAATTCTTACAAATATAGGAGATTATGGTAGTTAATTACAGCCAAATCCCTAAAGTTTGGTCAAACTATCCAGATTTTCTTAAAGGTTTGGAAATTTACAAAATACCCCTTGAGAGTAATGAACATCTTTTTTTGAGATTGATAGTGAACGTTTTAAATTCATAGCGTTTTTAACTAAAAGATAGTAATATCTAACCTTAGAGGTGCTTATTAATTAGTAAAGACTTTTTGTAAGTGCTAAAATTATATCAAAAGAATGTTATAACAAAGTAAAGGGCTTAAATAATTTTTAGATAGTTTATTGCAGGTTTCCATAAAGATAAAATAAGTATGTTGTTTGACTTGATAGAATGCTTATTTAAACTCATCCCATCTTTAGCATTTTCCATTTCAATCCTTGCTTCACATCAATTTGTACTGAGAATGACAACCCTCTAAATTTAAATCATCAACACTAACACATGTGCTCCAAATAATAGAATCCTAGATTTAGTAGATGTTCTCGAAACTTAGGCCTATCGATGGGTTGGACTCGGACCAGATCAGGGTCGACCTGAGTCCAAATTTGAAATTCAAAAATTGAATTTAGATCCGCTTTGAATCCGATTAAATTTTGAAAAACACATTTTGAATATGAGTCCGATAAATAGAGATCCAATTCAAAATTTTGAATTTGTGAACATCTTCAAAAAATTAGTACTAATTCTTCACATCTTTCTCCCTTACAAATTCCAACCTCTTGATTATTAACTTATTGATACTCCCTCCGTTTCATATTATTTTTCGTTTTGATAAAAAATTATTGTTTCATATTATCTGTCATTTTAACAGTTCAATGCAAAATTAATTTCACTTTTTCCAGATTTACCCTCTCATATTAATTGTTTTGGCTCATCATTAAGAGGAGAGAAAAACAATGATTACAACTCAGTAAGGATATTTTAGGATTTTTATCTTCAAATGATGACTATTTAATAGGTTTTTTAATTCGTGCGTCACTACTCAAAACAACAAATAATATGAAACGGATAGAGTAATAACAATAATTGCTTTCACCGGAAAATATTGCCGGAAACAGGAGAATAACTATGATGGTCGAATTCTTAAAGATAAAAGTAGGAGACAATGACACTTCAATGCGGAAGAGCTGTCGATTAATAAGATAAGAGAGAGAATATATGAAGAAAAAAAAAAAGAGGGTAAAACAGTACAGAAAAATGGAGAGAGAGATGGGGCGGTTTTAGTGAAAATAGGTAAGGTTTCTGGTTTCATTTTCATTCAATTTTTGCGAAATTAATTGTATTGTAAATTTATTAAATTACTATCAAAGTACGAAGATAAATAAACTATCAAGACTAATAGTATAAAACTAGAGAATACACGTTGGTAGTCGAACCCAACTTCTTTTAACATCTAAGGCTATTTCCAACAGCTCTTTTAAATTTCAGCCTCTTATCTTAAATTATAACTAATGAACAGTGTTATACACTTTCACTTTTTACTCTGCAATCCAACAACTAGTTTATATTTTAAGAGACTACTTTTTAACAACCATATCATTTCACTCCAACAGCTAGTTTATATTTTAACAAATTACTTTAATTATTATTTTATATAAATAATAATGATATATTTATAATACTAATTAATTTAATTTCATAATAAAAAATAGTTTTTTAAAAAAATATTAATTTTTATTATTTGAAAAAAATATTCCGACGTTTAAATTTTTGTACTAAACTAACGAAAATACCCACACTAGTGAGAGTTGAACCCAGGACCTCTTGGTCATGGAGCCTCATCTCTAACCACTTGGCTAAGGACCCATCGGCAAAATAAAATATTTATTGTGATTACACACTTGAGGAATTTTTATAATTGTTAAGTGATAATAAATTAGGTATTGTCACTTCATATATATATTAGTGACAATAACTAGAGAAAATATTTCATTATTGACATTTAGCGGTGCCCCAAAAATAATAATCAAAATATTATCACTAAATCATTATGACAATATTAATTATCGTTAATATGTCGTTGAAGAGGTTTCGCTAATTGTCAATAGTGACAAATTTCTTGTAGTGATATTCAAATTATAAAATTTCAATTCAAATTTGTATGCATTTGAATTTTGTCCAGAATAATTTATTGTTTTGCAGGAAAGTACAAAAGTTCCTACAAACAATTGCAAATAACAATTTGCATTTGGCCATGGGTATTTGACCATCCAAACCCATAAATTTTAACAATACATAAATTATACATGTGCTCTTGGAGAACAACTTTAGTGATAATTTTAACAAAACTCTTATAATTTAACTTATACATGTACTCTTGGAGATGGCCTAATCCATTACTTTTATCTTATAAAGAGTACTTCGTATTACATTATGTAATTAAAATAATTAAAAAAAATACATTATGTAGTTAAAACTTAAAAGTTAAAGTTTTAATTGAGAACAAACTTCCTTTTAACTTTTTTATTTATTTCAAGTACAAAATTTATAATTAAATATTATTATGTATATATATGAATAAATTAATCGAATTCGAATTTTTAACGGATTGTATCCATATTCGATCTATTTATTTTGAATTACTGGTCTTCCTAATCGAATCAAATTCATCGAATCCTTAATCGAATAAAAATCCTAATAAAATCGGAACCGATTCAAACAGGATCCGAATTAAAAAACATCTCATTGACAGCCCTACCCAAACTAAGGAAAAATACAATAATAGTCCTTTAACTTTGATAGAGACGCGGAAATCTTGCAGTTCTGACAAGTAATTTAGATCATTTATGTTTTAAGTTGCTGCAATTTTAGTCCTCTTATCCGCAATTTTAGTCCTAAATTCAGAATTAAAATTAGTATTCATAAATTTTCACATAAACAAACAAATTAAGACATTATAACATTTTTTCCCTAATAAATAGTAGGTTAGTAGGTAGGTAAATACCACCTCGTGGCTGCTACAGGGATAAAAACACCCAATTCATTTGCTTTTGTATCAATTTAAAGACACTAATTTAAATTTCAATGATTTAGGACTAAAATTGAGGGTAAGAGGACTAAAATTGTAACAACTCTAAACGGAGAGAATGTGAATTTCTTGTCAGAACTACATATGTCCCATTTTCGCGTCTCCAAAAAAGTTAAAAGGACTAAAATTAATTATTTCCCCCAACTAATATGTTGTATTTTTCTATCAATTAATAAAATTCACAGAACTTTCCTAGATTCTCGTGAAACAGCTGAAGAAGTTATTAATAAAAGAATCTATTATTTTATTTAATCCATGAATTAGACCAATCATCAAAAGTTGGCGAACGTATCATTTTTAATTTTTTTAGAGAAGGCGAAAGTAACATTAACACTATTAGTATTAACTACCCACATAGACAATATGTGCCATTGGTCTGAATACGAAAAACACAACAAACTCCCATTAGGCAAATAAAAAGTTTTATAACAAAATTATCCATACTAAATTATTGAAGACATTAAAATGAAGACTTAGATCATGTATATGAAATAATCTATGCAGGCCCAGTTCTGAGGGCATGATCTAAATCAGCAATTAAATCATCGACATCCTCGATTCCGACAGAGATTCGGACAAGATCCTCCGTTAAACCTCTAGCCTCTCGTACAGCAGCAGGTATGCTTGCATGAGACATGAAGCAAGGCAAGCTTATGAGGGACTTCACACTTCCTGTCAATCAAAATCACACATAAATCATGAGTTAAAACTATAAACTATATATATATGCTGCAATTATATAACGACTGGAACGAGAAATTACCAAAACTGACGGTTATGCTGAAGTACTTAGTAGTCTCAACTACATGCTTAGAAAGGGCTAGCGAACCGGTTAAGAAACTAAGCACAGAACCTGCACCCTTTGCCTGCAAGAAGAGTCAAATCATACAAATTCAAACACGCACATATACATATAATACATATATATGTTGCTTTGTGCAAGATACTTGATTAATTGAAATCCCATGCATATTTTTAGCTAAATGCAAAAAGTATCCCCTGTGGCTTTGTTTAATTGGCAAAAAAAAAAAAACACGTGTTATTTCATTAGCAAAAAATCGCCTATGTTCTTTTTCTATTAGCAAAAAACTCCATTTGAAATTTCTTCATAAATCATAGGGGGATTATTGTCAAATTTTGAATAGGGGTGTTTTTGCATCTTTTGGTGCGGTTATAATTGTCATTTTAGCTTGGGAGGGGTTTTTTTGCTAATAAAAATGAGCTTGGGGGTTGGCAATAAAAACAACATAGGGGTTTTTTTGCTAATTAGGCAAAGCATAAGGGGGTATTTTGCATTTCACTCTGTATAATTTTGTACCTGAGAATAGTGAAGAGACTGTCCTGGATGATCAGGGAGACCAGCATAATTCACCTTTTTCACCCGCGGATGAGAGGACAGAAATTCGGCAATTTTTTGTGCATTCTCCTGATCATTATCAAATTAAACGGAATTAAAAAAGAATAATTGCCCATTTAATCTTATAAAGAATCCGAGACAAAAATAATGGAGAATTAATACTACAAGTAAAAAGATGAAGCAATACTTGTTGCTTCTCAACACGTAAGGCCATAGTTTTGATGCCTCTTAAACAAAGCCAACAGTCAAATGGAGCTAGCCCTGACCCCTCTGCATTCTGTAGGAAATACAGTTCTTTCGCTAAACTGGTCACAAAATTAAAAGAGATTGAATAAATATTGATACATTTTTTTTAGTGAAATACTTTATAATAAAAAGTGAGTTATAGATCGAACCTTTCTCCTTTAATTGAAAGCACACCAGCCATGAGATCACTCTGACCAGATATGAATTTAGTAGCTGAAGTCATCACAATATCTGAAAATTGATTGACAAATTAAGGTTTGTGGAATAACGTAAGTAATCCTACTTACCAAAAGTGATTAATGAAGAAAGATTTATTACCAGCTCCGAGCTCCAAGGGTCGACACAATACAGGAGACATAATGCTGTTATCCACCAATACAAGAGCCCCATGTGCATGAGCTATCTCAGCTATTTTCTAAATGAACACGTTGATATAAGATTATAAAGTAAAATCTCCAATATTTTCACACTCTATATATATATAAATATCATATACACATATTATACATATAAATATATTCAACCGCTAGGCCAAACTCTCTCCAAAATGAGTTTACAAAAAAAAAAAGACATACACGAATGTCGGAAATTTGTTGGCG
Source organism: Penstemon davidsonii (assembly GCA_034814905.1). Taxonomy (NCBI): domain Eukaryota; kingdom Viridiplantae; phylum Streptophyta; class Magnoliopsida; order Lamiales; family Plantaginaceae; genus Penstemon; species Penstemon davidsonii. The sequence continues at coordinate 27,085,822 of JAYDYQ010002533.1, read as the reverse complement.
TGGATTTGTTGGACTCTCCAACCACACAAGCTTTGTCCAGGGTGAAATGGCAGATGTAACCTCTTCCAAATTTGTTGTATCCACTCGCCTGTATAATTTTAAGTATTTTAAAGGTTTGTTTTTCTAATGGTACAATTAAATGAAATTACTTCAAAGAAAAAGTAATACTAACTTAACCACAACTCCTGATCTAGGAACTACACTCGACAACAAACGATCTGAACCACCATACATGTCATCGCCAGCAACAATCTCCTGGCCTGTCATGTGAAAAAACGAAAAAATAAACATTTTACTTCAAAAAAAAAAGAAAAAAAAGAAAAAAAAGAGGCATAGCTAGTTTAAAACATGTCAATCCAAATTTTCAGCAAAGAGGAAAAAGTGAAGCACCAGTTCCAACAAGATGAGTAACAGCTGACAAAGCAGCCATTCCACTAGTGAAGCAAAGTGCTCGATCGGCTTTATCAAGCTTTGCAATGAGTCTAAAATACCAACAAAAAAAAGAATTAGTTAAATAGACGAAAAGAAGTCCACAACAATCAAACACACTCGAAAAACAACATGAATTAAGCATGGTTAGAAAAGTATGGACCTTTCCAAGGCATCCCGAGTGGGATTTCCACTTCTTGTATAATCATAAGGCCCATACTCCACTGCTGAAGGCTGTGGAACAACTAAATTTGGTTATAAAGAAAATACCGTAATTTCAAAAGCTCACATTATTGTTATGGTATTGAAAATTTACCTGCTTGAAAGTTGCTGTTTGATAGATAGGAGTGCTCATGGCACCATAAGGATCAAAGTCATTGGAAAAATTCATCAAAATCGTTGAAAAACTTTGCTCCCTCTGGCCATTGATCTCTGTTGTCTCAGTTTCTGCAATGAATAAATAAATCATTTATTAAGCCAAATTGAACTCATAATACTTGGATATATTCTTACAATAACTCAAATAATATAGTTGTGAAATACTAAAAATATTTAAAATAAAATTACCACTGGAACATTCGGCGGCAATTCCATCAACCAAAGCTGAAGTGCTGACATCCATCTCTTTGTCTCTCAAGCAATTTAATTCAAAGTTTTGACCACTCACAGAAAAATTCCCCTTTTTGGGCACTATTGATTTGCATCCATAGTTGAAGGAGCAATTCGCAATTACAAAATCCTAAATAAAGAGAAATATAGTTTGCATAAGTTTTAGATTGAAAACCTAGATGATCTGATTTAGAGCAAGCTTGTGAATATCACTGCCATTCATCCTAATCCATTTCATTCTCTTTTCATTTCAAAATAAGCAGTTAACCATCAAATTACAAATAATTGCAAGTATAGTCAGTTGAGTTCTACAATAATATTTTGAGTGTAAAAAACCAAAAACTCGGAATTTCGCAGAAAATTTGTTAAATGAAGCTCATATAAGTATTTCGATACTTCCCCCAAATTCACCAAAAAAAAAACCCTAGTATTGGCAGAACGAATAAATAAATAATAGCCCTTATTGCAAAAACAATAAACACCGCAAATAGAAAGACAATAAACAAGGATTGAATAATTGGAAAAACAAAAACTTACATTTTGGTGAGATGGGTTTGTGGCGAAAGAGGTGAAGAGTGATTTGAGAGACAAAGAAGAGGACGCCATTGTTGAGTTTCAGTGGAGGGAGGGGCTAATCAGAAAATAAGTTTGTGACTATTATTTATAATTATAAGAAATTCTAATTATAGGAATAAATAATGGAAAATTTTAAGGTGACGTCACGTCACATGACGTAAGCTATGACGAATATAATTATGACACCTTTAAGGTGACATCACGTTATGTGACGTCAATTTAATTTAAGGCATTGGATCATAAATATGTAATCACAACCACATAAATTTCATAATATAGAATAAAATTAACCTTAATTAAGTATGAGTTACTTGTTTTACAGGTAAAAATATTATCTTATATTCTTTAATATCCCAAAGTTAGCTACCATAAATATTTCTACTTTCCTTCTTTTCTTTTTTCTACCCAAATTAATATCAAATCACCATAAAAATTGTATGTTTTCACTTTGTATGGTACTAGTTCATATATAATAGTACAATACCACCAATGTGTATAATTATTTACATTACATAGTATAATATCTCACATGTAATAATATTGACTCCACATACTTAGTACGGTCTCATATTAGTAGTAATTAGTCACATTGTATAGTATTATCATTGGTACTAATCAATTTAAAGATAATTCTTCACATTACATGATATATGTTTCACATTTAGTAGTATAGACTCACATAGCATATTATTGACTCCACAAACTTAGTACGGTCGACCCATATTAGTAGTAATTAGCCACATTATGAAGTATTATCAGTAGTATTAACCAATGTGTATAATTCTTCACATTACATAGTATAATGTTTCACATATAAGTATTGACTCCACATACTTAGTACGATCTCATATTAGTAATAATTAATCACATTTTATAGTATTACCATTAGTACTAACCAATTTACTCATGAAGTAGTATAGACTCATATAGCATAGTATTGACTCCACAAACTTAGTAGGGTCCCATATTAGTAGTAATTAGTCACATTATGAAGTATTGTCATTAGTATTAACCAATGAGTATAATTCTTCACATTACATAGTATAATGTCTCACATATAATAGTATTGACTCCACATACTTAGTACGGTCTCATATTAATAATAATTAGTCACATTATATAGTATTACCATTAGTACTAACCAATTTACTGATAATTTTTCACATTACATGGTATATGTCTCACATGTAGTAGTATAGACTCAAATAGCATAATATTGACTCCACAAACTTAGTTGGTCCCATATTAGTAGTAATTAGCCACATTATGAAGTATTATAACTAGTATTAACCAATGTGTATAATTCTTCACATTACATAGTATAATGTCTTACATGTAATAGTATTGACTCCACATACTTAGTACGGTCTCATATTAGTAATAATTAGTCACATTATATAGTATTACTATTAATACTAACCAATTTACTGATAATTCTACACATTACATGGTATATGTCTCACATATAGTAGTATAGACTCACATAGCAAATTTTGACTCCGCATACTTAGTACGGTCTCATATTAGTTGTAATTAGTCACATTATGAAGTATTATAACTAGTATTAACCAATGTGTATAATTCTTCACATTACATAATATAATGTCTTACATGTAATAGTATTGACTCCACATACTTAGTACGGTCTCATATTAGTAATAATTAGTCACATTATATAGTATTACTATTAATACTAACCAAATTACTGATAATTCTACACATTACATGGTATATGTCTCACATATAGTAGTATAGACTCACATAGCAAATTTTGACTCCGCATACTTAGTACGGTCTCATATTAGTTGTAATTAGTCACATTATATAGTATTTTCATTAGTCCTAACCAATGTGTATAATTCTTTACATTACATAGTATAATGTCTCACATGTAATAATATTGACTCCACATACTTAGTACGGTCTCATATTAGTAGTAATTAGTCACATTATATAATATTACCATTAGTACTAATTAATTTACTGATAATTATTCACATTACATGATATATGTCTCAAATGTAGTTGTATAAAATCACATAACACAGTATTGACTCCACATACTTAGTATGGTGTCATATTAGTAGTAATTAGTCACTATATAGTATTATCATTAGTCATAACCAAATTACTGATAATTATTCACATTACATGTTATATGTCTCACAAGTAGTCGTATAAACTCACATAACATAGTATTGACTCCACATACTTAGTACGGTCTAATATTAGTAGTAATTAACTACATTATGAAGTATTACCATTAGTACTAACCAATGTGTATAATTCTTCACATTACGTAGTATATGTCTCACATATAATAGTATAGACTAGAGTACATAGCACATTATTGACTGCACATACATAGTAAGATCCCATATTAGTAGTAACTAGCTACATTATGAAGTATTACAGTTAGTACTATCCAATATGTATTAAAATATAAATTATGTGTATTAAAATATATTACGATTTTTTTTCAAAGGTTAATATTAATTATTCAACACGAAATATTAAATATCGTTTATTATAAAATATTATTATACACAATTATTTATTTATTTTTATAATAATTTATTAATTTATAATTTACTATTGATGTGGTTAAATATTACAATGAATATGGTCAAATAATAGTAAAGTACAACTACTATGGTAATAGTATTATGACTTATTAGTAACCTGTTAAGTAGGTAATCTATTAATGAGGTGTCATAATTATATTGGTTATAATTTACGTCATGTGACATGACGTCACCTTAGAATTTTCCATAAATTACCTACTTAACAGGTTACTAACAAGTCATAACTATTACCATAAGTTGTTGTACTATATTATTATTTGACCACATTCATTGTACTATTTAACCACATCAATAGTAAATTACAAACTAATAAATTATTATAGAAATAAATAAATAATTGTGTATGATAATATTTTATAATAAACGATATATAATATTTCGTGTTGAATAATTAATATTAATCTTTGAAAAAAAATTCATAATATATTTTAATACACATAATTTATATTTTAATACATATTGGATAGTACTAACTGTAATACTTCATAATGTAGCTAATTACTACTAATATGGGACCTTACTATGTATGTGGAGTCAATAATGTGCTATGTGAGTCTATACTACATGTGAGACCGTACTAAGTATGTGGAGTCAATACTATTACATGTGAGACATTATACTATGTAATGTGAAGAATTATACAGATTGGTTAGTACTAATGGTAATACTTCGTAATGTGGTTAATTACTACTAATATGAGACCGTACTAAGTATGTGGAGTCAATACTATGCTATGTGAGTTTATACTACTACATGTGAGACATATACCATGTAATGTGAATAATTATCAGTAATTTGGTTATGACTAATGATAATACTATATAGTGACTAATTACTATTAATATGACACCATACTACGTATGTGGAGACAATACTGTGTTATGTGAGTCTATACAACTAAATGTGAGACATATATCATGTAATGTGAATAATTATCAGTAAATTGATTAGTACTAATGGTAATATTATATAATGTGACTAATTACTACTAATATGAGACCGTACTAAGTATGTGGAGTCAATATTATTACATGTGAGACATTATACTATGTAATGTGAAAAATTATACACATTGGTTAGGACTAATGGAAATACTATATAATGTGACTAATTACTACTAATATGAGACCGTACTAAGTATGTGGAGTCAAAACTTGCTATGTGAGTCTATACTACTACATGTGAGATATATACCATGTAATGTGAAGACTTATTAGTAAATTGGTTAGTGCTAATAGTAATACTATATAATGTGACTAATTATTACTAATATGAGACCGTACTAAGTATGTGGAGTCAATACTATTACATGTGAGAAATTATACTATGTAATGTGAAGAATTATAAACATTGATTAGTACTAATGATAATACTTCATAATGTGGTTAATTACTAATAATATAGGACCGTACTAAGTTTGTGGAGTCAATAGTCAATAATATGTTATGTGAGTCTATACTACTACATGTGAGACATATACCACATAATGTGAATAATTATTAGTAAATTGGTTAGTACTAATGGTAATACTATATAATGTGATTAATTATTACTAATATGAGACCGTATTAAGTATGTGGAGTCAATATTATTACATGTGAGACATTATACTATATAATGTGAAGAATTACATTGGTTAATACTAATGATAATACTTCATAATGTGGCTAATTACTACTAATATGAGAGAGTCAATACTACGCTATGTGAGTCTATACTACTACATGTGAGATATATATCGTGTAATGTGAAGAATTATCCATAAGTTGATTAGTACTAATGGTAATACTATATAATGTGACTAATTACTACTAATATGAGACCATACTAAGTATGTGGAGTCAATATTATTACATGTGAGACATTATACTGTGTAATGTAAATAATGATACACATTGGTGGTATTGTACTATTATATAAGAACTAGTACCATACAATGTAGAAACATACAATTTTTATGGTGATATGATATTAATTTGGGTAGGAAAAAGAAAAGAAGGAAAGTAGAAATATTTATGGTAGCTAACTTTGGGATATTTAAGAATATTAGATAATATTTTAACCTGTTAAACAGGTAACTCATAATTAATTAAGGTTAATTTTATTCTATATTATGAAATTTATATGATTGTGATTACATATTTATGATCCAAGGCCTTAAATTAAATTGACGTTACATAACGTGACGTCCCCTTAGAAGTCCCCATAAATAATACAAGTAAATGACACTGCAACCTATTAATTTAGATAATATCACATTTTTTATGAGGTAAATTAGTTAATCTAAGAGAAGTTGTACTGCTATATTACATTACCATATTTATTTTTCTTTTCCTTTTTTGTGCTTGTGTTTTTAGTTTTAGGATTATATTTAAATGGTGAGAGAGAGAGTAGAGAGTGACGTGGGTTGGAAATAAGATTTGTTACGAATATTTAACCAATAAATTATTTTGAGAGAATAAAAAAATCAGAATAATGAGAATTTAGTATTCAGTCAAAATTGTAGGAATTGAATTTGGTACCAAGATTTAACCAATTTTTTTTTTTTTTTTAGAGAATGGAAAAATCAAAATAATGAGAATTTAGTATTGGATCAAATACATAACCCATAATTCCGACTCTAGCCTACCCACCTGCAACCCATAGATTTTGATTCTTAAATATGTAATGCAAGGTCTATTACTTTGCACACTCGAATTATGTGGGTCGGGTTACGGGTTTAATGGTTGAAAACCGACCCACTACACAACAACATATATATATTCTTTGTTGACAAATTCTAGGGCTTCAGTATTATATTATCCATTAATAAGTTTGTTACTTCTCTTATTCTCCATTGAGGATTACAGAATTTTCTCCATTCCAATTTGTTATTTATTTAATTTGGACTTTAGTTTCTTTAGCTTAATATATATAAGCAACATTCACGTTCCTATTTACCTATGATCCATTGGCAAAGAGTTTTCATTCTTCTTTCCCTTGATTCTTCTTCTTTTTTCATTTTTCTTTTTTTAATTCATTTGAGCATACTTAAATAAAACTTTCTGACTCGATGAATTGTTTAATGAAAATTTAATATAGGTTGGGCTCAATATGCATAATGCATATGGACGTAGTGATTTTTCTTTTTAAAATAAAATAAAAAAAACTTTTAATTAAGATGTAGAATCAATAGCAACAAATTAAAGAGTATTAAATCAATTTTACCAAAGAATGAGCCGCCTAGTTGAATATCATCAAACAAGAGATTTATAGGACTATGAACATGTTGGATACATGAAGTCCCCTCCTGATTGTTTCACTAAAAAAAAAAAAATCAAAATTATGATTAATGCTGCTCATATTTAATTTGTTGTGTAAATAAGATGACTTAAAAAAAATTATTATAGATAAAACTCAAGTCGAAACTCGAGCTAATAAACATAAAAAAATTCACTGCATAGCATCAACCACATTCGACTTCAAGGTGGTTTTACAAGACAAATTTGCAATCAACCAAGCAAACATACATACAAAAATACATACATACATATAATTGAACTATCAAAAAGAACTACAACATTTCATATACACAAAATAAACTTATGGTACAAGGCATCATGTACCCTAACGCAAAAAAATTCATTATCAATCTGAAGATATTTGTCTTCAACTTCTCTTCTCACCTGCTGCATTTACACGAAAACCTCATAATTAAGTCTGTCGTGAAATATGGAACATTATGTTGTCTGAAGCTCATATTAACGAAAACATGTCAGGTAACCAAATTACTGAATATAATTGTAGAAAAAGAAATCAAGGGGAAATTCTAGTCCAGACCGCAACACACTCGATCACAAAATAACATGCATAGTGATTGATCACTTTCCTAAAAGTGTTCTCCCAATCAAAAAACCAATTGTATTATATTTGCGTCGTGAATAATTTGAGTAGGACTAACCTGATTTGAGCTAAAATTTCCAAAAAAAATCATGTTACAAAGTTGTCTTAAGTCATTGCTAATGAATTGTTGAAGTATAAATTATGGACATCCAACTAAATCTCTGCGCATAGAAGATATATATATATATATATATATATATATATATATATATATATATATATATATATATTTATAGAGAGAGAGGGAGGGTAGGAGACCTTTGCTTTGATCTTGCAGTTCTTCTAGTGGGAGGATCAACTTTTTGAGACCTTGTGCTGCCTTTTTTCACCCTGGATTTAGAGGCACCTGGAAGTAATGACATTATATTAGAAATAATTGAGCTTGAGATATACATATCTTTGCATCAGAATTTTCAAGCTGAACATAACCTTTTAGATGAGTGAGAGGCGATTGAACTTCATCTTCATCAAACTCGAACTCTGTTAAACCACTAGAAGCATTTGAACACATTCTTGATTTGGTGATACTTGGTTTTGAATGCGAATTTATAATCTCGTGACCCTCGTCATTTGATTTATCGGTTCCTCTGTCATCTGTTCCATTTCAAAAATGAAATTTAGTTATCACCAAATGAAATAGCTGATGAAGAACAAAATATTAGGCTCAACATTTACACACTACTCTACGCCATATATCAAATTGATTGAAATTTGAAAAAAACTATCTACTAAGTACCTGAAATTTTTAAAAGAACTACATAGATAATTGGCAAAATTGTATTTTTAGTCCCCACAAGACTGGACCTAAGCACTTTTGATCCCAGACTTTACAAAATTGCACTTTTGGTTGTAATAAAAAGATTCACTTTTTGGTCCCATAGAATAGTCCCTTTAGCACGTTTGGTCCCACTACTAGACTGTCTCAAAGTTGCACTTTTTGTCCGACATTGAATGGAAAGGAGGCAATGGGACCAATAGTGCAAACATTCTTAGAAATTTAGATCAAAAGGGCAATTTTGTAAAGTGCCGGACCAAAATTGCTGAGGGTACAGTCACGTGGGACTAAAACTGCAATTTTCTCATAGATAATCTAACTGTGTGCTGCTAGCACAAAAATAAATGCACCTACCTTCAGTGATTTCAGATTCACCACTTTCATCAATATCTTTTGTGGTTGCAACAAAGCTTCCCAAGTTATCAACTTTCTGTTGATGCGCTTGTGCATTCTTTGTTGTAAGTTCTTGCTCCTTCTTTTCTTGATGGAACTGGTTTATCTTCTCTTCAAACTCTTCAATACTAGACTTTAATTCTGGTTTGATAAACTTCTTCGCCTGAGAAAATAGAGCAGATTATTTTGGCAGAAAACTATGATGCGTATTTGATTTCGCAGTAATCGCATCACAGTCAATACCTTAGTAATTATATTTTTGAAATGTTCCATGACAATGTCCTCAGATAACACATGTTCATACACCTTGAATGACTCTATCAGCTTCCTCATGCTCTTCTCAGTAAATGCCAGCTGAGAGAGACAGTATGAAATATACTCCCACTGCTTGATGTCTGTACAAAAGAGTCCATGCTTGACATTATTTGGCAAGATAAAGCTACTGCAGCACTACCATTAAAATTGAACACATTGTGACATAAATCATATAATATGCAAAATAGTTTTACTGCAATATTTGCTACAGGACTTAAATGAAAATATGAAAAAATTCTAATGAAAGCTTTTTTCAGTTTGTATGCATCATCATCATGATCATATTACAAGTAAACAAGCACAGTTCTCTATATCCAATCTACTCACTGGACACAAAATACAGAATTGGATGTATTCAAGAAGCCTGAACAGATTCGAGTAAATGCAAAGTTTGAACTAATACAGAGAACCATTTTTAAGCTCAAAGTTTACTAAGACAAATCCTCATCTTGGGTGTTACGCTTGTTAACTGCTTGATAAAAAAATCGACAAATTTCGCAAGAGGGCTTAGTAAGTCAAGTGGGGCCGTGGCAGAAAAATAAAACCAACTCTGTTTTCATACCTGAGGTACCAATAAACCTATTGCATAGCTTCTCAACAAGAGCTTCCATTTGTTTATCCTGAAAAACTTCACCAACTCCATCAACTTATCAATAAAATAAGAAAATTCATCATGAAAGACAAAGCTAGGCCAGTGCACCTTCTTGATGGAACCAATTAGAAACTGCATAATGTTGCAGAAAGACTCTCCCTTCAAGTTCTGGCAGGACAATTTCCCGAGGATATCTGGAAGTAGATTATATATAGGGTTGCTCCCTACAATGAAAATTCAAATGTTCAGTATTATTTTTCAGTGCTCAGATACAGTTGCAAAAGGTGGAGAATGATTCAAGTCTATTAAAGATTCACCTTTCTTTGATAGCTCATGAAAGAACAGTTTAGCTAGATTTGAAATCCTTTCATCTTCATCTTCTATTCTTATGGCCATTTCATTTATATATCCTTTTACCTAGACATTTTAACGGTCGGGATATATTGTAAACATCAAAGCAAGAGGAATAGTAACTAGATCAGATAAGCTAGTCCTTCAAACCTTCATCATATCATTTAATATAAGGTGAGAAAGAACCAACACAGCATTCTTCCGGACAGATGGTGACTGATCTCGAAGACGAGCATACATGTTTTCTGTCCATGGCTCTAATAGATTGGGGAAACGAACTGCCAGATCTCCAAGAGCTATAGTGCAATTTGACCTAACAGTTTCTGACTGCGCATTCTCCACAACGGTGAAAAGTAATTGGAGATTTGTCTCACTGGGAAGCGAAATAAACAAGAAAATTGGAAATTAGGCCTTGCTTTCTTTAGAAAGAGATAATAAGTCTGTGTGCATGCAAAAAGTCGTATTTTTACCAGAACTCAGCATCAATTATCATTAGTCGGCATAAAGCAAGCATTCCAGATGCCTGAAGTTCAGAATACTACAAATGAGGAAAGAAGTCAAGTCAGTTAATCCAAAAACATATCAGCATTAAAGTAACTAATTAACGAGAATATACTTTTGATCAAAGAAAAATCAAGAATATACCAATCATATTCATGTGGAAAATGAATTGCTAAAACAAATTTGTTCTATTAATAATTTTCAATAGTGAAATCTGGTGCTCCATCTTTTTAAGTTCCGAAAGAAAGGTCATTCAGATTCTTAAGAGTTTAGCCACTACATAACATTTTCGTCAGTGCAGATACTCCAAGGATGCATCTGCTTGGCTGTGGGAGCTATAGCTAAGCATATTAATTCAAGTTTCCAAGATATCATACAGAGTGGCTATTCAGTTTTAGTATGATGAAGAAATTATGGCAATCACCTTCTGCATCAGAGTAAAGTTTCTACACAATTTTGACAAGAATGGAGCACAGAGCCCAATCAGATTCTTTTCAGAACTACCCCCAGATACAATTTCTTTCTCGGCTCTTTCAGAAAGGCTATCAAGCAATGCATCCTGAGACGCAGCAAGACCTAACTCCGCAGTGATGTCATTGTCCTGCAAGATACCAATCAAGCAAATAAAACTGGATGTCATAATAGCTGCTGTATATAATTCCAATGCAGTCAACATCAGGGAACGGTAGTACCAGAAAACTTGTCACCTTTTGAGCATCAAATGTTGTGTTTTCATCAACATTCTTGTCCTCAGCAGCCATTTTCTCTTTCTTGGCCTTTTCTTTCTGGATCTTTCGAACACAAGATTCTATATAAAGCAATTGTTGCATGGCAACATGACTAACAACAAATAAGTATCTGCTGAGTTTTGTAACCTGAACAGTGGTTAGGACATTTAAGCTGCCATAATCTATGTCCTTTTCCAATTCACCTCCACTCAAATCTAATACAGACTTGAGAGATCTTTTCACCAGATCCGCAGCTATTGTTTCAGGAGTAGGATGAATAGTGTATAAAGCAGCTATTGCTCTATCAGCAGCAGCAAACCATATATTTTCTGGAAGAGAAAATCCACTGACTAAACTTTCTAGAATACCAAATAAACGGCTTCCAATAGAGGACAACAACTTTTTTTTATCCTCTTCCGACAACCTTTGTATGGCAAAGCATGCTGTCCTAGCAAGAAGAGGTTCCACTTTTGCCCAACGACCAAATCCAATATCAACAATGTCTTGCAGGTGGGAGCTGAGAACAGTAGGAGAAGATTTTGCAGCCATGCATATGACAGATAAAGCACCACGACTTTGCTCAGCAGTGGTCCCGCTAATATTGAAACAAAAAAAATCCCATAGTGCTGATAACTGGACAATTAAAAGTGCACAAGTAAAACCCTTGTTATTGAGAACATCAGCAGGAAGGAAAATATTAGGATAAACGAAATACTGTTTTGAATTGCTTCTGCTTCAAAATTAGTATCGAGAGAGAACTGCATAGGGTTTGTAACACCAGCCATACAAAAAACAATATAAGCTTCTAAGGTTGTGAGGTTGTAAACCATTTACAAAAATAGTAAAACTTCAGACTTCAATTGCATGCAGAGATGGACAGTTAATAGGAAAAAGTGAATTATCAAATGCAAAGAAAGGATGTCAATAAGTACACTTCAAGTTGAACTTCATCATGTCAAAATCACGCCTTATTGCTAGCATAGGAAAATTCATCCCTAACAAAATTCTTTTTAGTATATATTACTGCTCACAAACTCAACTTAATGACATATTTCTCATATTATTACAAATACGCTTGAACTATAACCTTCTAACATCACCATCATAACAAAAAAAAGTTCGACTGCATAAATAAAATCTTCTCTAATGAAATCTAATAGTCAAACCACATGGTCCATAAATAAGGACAATGACTTTATGTGTAGTAGATATTGTCGGTTCAATAATGAGTAGAAATTCCAATGATTTACAAATGTCAGACTCACATGATGTTCATACATTCACCTATCCAAAATCACCTGATCTACAACCAGTATCATCAGCTTGAATAATGCCATACTCAGTTTGCATGGCTCGGAAAGACAATGAGGGCTACATCATAAAAAAATAAAGATTTTATATCCATTGGGGTTATCATTCCTTCCATTAACAGGGAAATTATAAGAACTTATAGCAGACTTTGCCTAAGACGATCCAGATAATTATGAAACAATGCTTTCAGAAGCTTGAGTTAACCGATTAGTTGAGATACTCAAGCATTTAAGGACATGAAACTTATTTTGAAAGCTTCCTACTCTCCACAAAAAATTCTAGCAATTTATGGGTTATATATATAGAATCATGTTTAAATGGGATCTTAGAGAGCTAACAATTAAATGAATAAGCTTGACATCTGGAAATATCAGTTAAAAAATATGATGGCTTAACACTGTCTCAATCTTATACAATGGTATTCTAGTATTCATCACATCATAACCCCACTATTAGAACCAAATTACGTTATCACAATCATTTACGCCTTTATTTGTCCCAAGTTACCCTAAACAATCTTAATTCTAACATAACAAAATATTCAATCAAGTATCACACAATATCTCAGAGGATTAAGGTAATTTAAGTGGAAACCAGAAATGCTTTAATGTAATAGGATTTGATGCTGCAATTGAATCCAACATTCTCATGAACCTTATAACTATTGTGACCCATGATCATGTGGAAAATGGATACTTGTTGAACATATGTTCAGGGTTTGCTGAAGGAGTGAAAAATCATAGCAGATTAAAACAAACTTTGCATTCATGATAACCATGTTTGTAATATTAAATCATGAGAGTTCCAGTAATCCGATTCTCCAAATTGACAAATATAAACATTCTAGTCTTTGGCATGGCAGCTAATAACATCTTCAAATTTCACATATATGTATCAATCATGCAATGCAATGATTTCTTTAATCATGATTGCCAATAAACAGTCATCTAGCATTCCAGAATAAGCACAAACAAGAATAAATCCACATTTCCATTTTTTCATCTCACATGTAACAGACAACCTTTTGTTTAATATATATCTTTATCAAACAAGAAACAACTTACCATCCCAGCAGTTAAGTCACCTTTGGATACCAGCGCTCCAAGGACAAATTCCAAGGCTGCGAGATCTCCAATATTTGAATCTATCGCCAGATTTAAAAGATTCTTAGCAGTCTCCACCGGATTCTTTCTTATATATATTGTGATGAAAGCATTCTCAACAGCCTCATAAATGGATTTGTCTTGAGAGAAAACCTGGTGAAAATCCGTTACATACAGACTTAGTTCTAAAAAAATAATTTGTATGAATAACAGAAAGAAGAGCTAAGGGAAATGGGTGGTGACGAACGAGAAAATGTATCCTATAATTCACATATGACGGTTATACATGGCATTACCAAAGGTAGCATCTTGCGGAGGCAGGCTTCTGAGTCTTCAATTTGGAATTGCCTGCATCTCATGAGTAAAAGAATAGTATTCTCCACATCACTTGAAGAGGATGAAGCCATTAACTGAACAAGGGTAGGCATTGTGGCAGAGATACACTTTGAAAATCTCAGACCTGCCTCCAGTGAAGCAACCAGGGTCCTGGTTTGCTCCACATTTCCAACATCTGGTACAGAATTATCCACCGGAACTGTCTCGTCTGTTTCATGAGGTAAACAGCTATTGGTCAAACTATCCTGCTCCTGGGAATCCCCATCAAGTTCTTCGTTTTCAATGCCACTATCTCCACAAGAGACATCATTCTCTGAAGGTAGACCATCTAAATTTTTGGGCGGAGATCTTGGTGTGAGCTCATCCAACTTCTTCTTGTATTGTTCTAAGGTTGCCTCAAAAGAAACTGCTCTAAGTTGGGGTCCAAAAGGGTTGTGCTGCAGCATCATTATCAGCAAATTAAGTGCAGATTTTCTGACTATTGCGCTCTTGTCTTCTAATCTCCCAGCACCTATTGCTGCAACCTCATTCCACAAACCAATTGAAACAGAATGTTCCTCGCATAGTTCAGCCCAGACCTGAAGAACCCGACTTCTAGTGTATGCTGAGACATCACGCCAGCGCTCCAACAAGATTTCCAACATAGCCTGTTTTGTTCGAAGACGTATAGATTGTGAACTCACTTCACCTTCCACATCATTAAATGCCTTTGCAACTAATTTACCCAACACTCCAAGAAGAGCATTCCTTATCTTGTAAGATTCTCCTCCAAAGTGAGGGATCAATAAGCCAATATTAGTTGAAAGCAGCTTAGGCAATCGATCAGCCAACTCTACAAGAAACCGCCCAATATTTTCAGCCCCAACAGTATCTTTAACATACGCTTTCGGATTTGTCCTCCCAATCTCCCTAATAAGGGAAGTGGCCATGCTTCCATCAGCATATTTTTTTTCAGCTCCAGCAACAGCATCAGCCAAGTGGGTAACAACAAAATCATACTTATGAATCAAGTGCAAAATGGAAGCACATGATTGTTCTATATAGTGGTGTTTTGTAGCACAAACCCCAATAATACGGCATAAAGCATCTTTTGTGTCGGAATCTTTTAACAGCAACGGGTTCTCAAACATAAAGAACGCATTTCTACAACAAGCAAATGGTTCAAATCAGCAATCATCATCAAAAATCAGTTCCAAAATCAAAACAAGAAACATGTTTACGACTTACTTCACAATGAAGGATAAGTAATTTTCATCGGGAACAGATGAACCAAAGAGCATAGAGAGGTTAATCTCCAAAGAATTGGCAATCAAATTCAATACCCTGCCCCTCTGAAGCCCCCAATTCCATGAATTTACCACTTGTTTCTTTTTACTACTTGCTAACACCTATACACAACCAAAAGGAGATCATAAATGCTACTTCTGTTAACAAGGAAGCATCTTCAAATGTTAAAAAAGGAAACAAATACGCACAAGATATATATATATATATATAAAGCATACATTAATGCTTCCACATGTCACCAATTGCAAAAATTCTCTCACAAAACTACTCAACATATAAACACACAATTATGGAAACAGAGAGGTGAGATAAGTTACCTTAGTGGCATTGTTACTTGAACTCAAACTGGCTTCCTCGATAAGCATAATATGAACAAGGAAAAAAGTGTAAATCTTAAAAGCATTCCTATACGACGCCAACCGTTGACCAACACCCTCATCATCCCTCGACCGAGATAACGAGTCCACATTTGGCAACAAAACACTGAAATTCGACCTCAACGACTCCAAAAAATTGAATTTGCAATTCGGACTGAGACCACAAAAACCCTTCACCAATGAGTAAACGCGGTCGAAAATTTCCTGTTCTTCGATGCAGAATAACTCCTTGTCCGACAAATCGAAGGAAACACCTGTTTTTATTTCAAAGAAGTTAAAGAGTTTTTATTGGGCAATTTCGAAATTGAGGGAAAGGGGAGGGGTATAACTGACCTTTTACAAATTCTTCGAGCTCCGGAGGGCGGAGAGAGGTTAAGGAGAATGGATGTTGAACGGTGAGGCGAGCGTAGTCGGATTCGTCGTCTTCTTCGAGGGAGGTCAGAGTTTGGGGGAAGACGAAAGCTGCTGCTGCCATTTTTACTTTTTCTTCTTCGTACAGAGAATGGAGTTTGAAATGAAATCTCAAGCGGGAAGAAGAACACTATTAAAATTAAATGGGCTTCAAATTTTAAACAAATACTGTACAGTATTTTAAAATTTAAAAGCCTAACAAAAGCAAGACAATGAAGGATGTTAAAAATAGCCCATTGGGCTTGAAAGTGGGACTGATATCATGTCATTCATTTGTAACTTTAACAAACATTATTATACTTAATCAAAATCATAAGGGACTGTGATTGGGTTGGATCAGGTTGAATTCAGATTCGACTCATTTTGAATCGAATTTTGGTTGAATTTGTATTTTATATAGATTTATTTTTTTCACATCCATTGAATTTCTTTCGGATTTGGACTGATAGCAGATATATTTCGAATTCGATAACTTTTCACTTGCTCGTGTTAGGATATGTTACAGATACAATTTATAGAAATACTGGCTCTATTTGGACGGATTTTGGCTCGGTTTTGTGGGTCTCGATTTAAAAATATTAGTTTGGGTGGTTTCAATGAAACCTTTGAGATCTCATTTGGATGGGTTTTGGGTGTGGGTTTTGTGATTTGAATAAGTTGAAATCCCACTTGGATTGGATTTGGATGTTGGGGTTTAGGAGAAAAAGTAGGTGGTAGGTGTCAAATCAATGTCTTTTTTAGTGAGATTTGGGGGAAAAAATATGTGGTAGGTGTCAAATCAATGTTTTATAGGTTTGAAGAGATTGAGCGAGCGTGAGTTTCTGAATAGATTTTTTATGGTTTTATGGGTTTGGCGAAAACTCATTTGAAAAGATTTTGGCTCGATCTCGCGAAACCCACAAGACCGGGCCAAAACCCATCCACATACACCCACTAAGTTCGAAAATTTCGAGCTAGATAAAAGAATGAAACCCGAGTCATGTTTTATAGGTTTGAAGAGATTGAGTGTGAGTTTTTGAATAGATTTTTTTTGATTTTATGGGTTTGGCGAAAACTCATTTGAAAAAGTTTTGCCTCGATCTCGCGAAACCCGCAAGACCGGGCCAAAACCCATCCACATACACCCACTAAGTTCGAAAATTTCGAGCTAGATAAAAGAATGAAACTCGAGTCATGTATTCTACTTTACTCGTTTACATCTCCAACTAAGCTAAGCTATGCTATATAATGTATTGAAAACTAAATGAGCAAAAGACAAAAATATCCCTTATGATTTGTCTAACTCCCAAAAATCTCCCTGTATTATTTTAACTCTCAAAAACTCCACCTGTATTTGGTTTTAAATACCATACTGACCCAAATAGTATATACTTATAATTTTATTTTTAACTTTTGGTGGAATGACAAGATTAGACCTATGTGTTTTTTTTTTTTTTAATTTATTTGTTCTTTTTGAAAAATTAAGTATATACTATTTGAGTCGAGTGTGGTATTTAAAATCAAACACATGGGGGTTTTTGGGATTTAAAATGACACGTGGGGGGTTTTTTGGGAGTTAGACAAAGCATATGGGGTGTTTTTGTCTTTCGATGTCAGGGGTAAAATTATCATATCAAAAGCAAAATGTGAACAAATACTTGCAATTTTGGCGTTTGAAACACTCTCTTTTTTTAGGGCGTATTTGGCACTTACTTGAAATCACAAGGAATTTTTTGGGAGTTAAAATAATACAGAAAAAATTTTAGAAGTTAGACAAAGCATAAGGGATATTTTTATCTTTTGCTCAAAACTAAATCATATATTAAGATTAAATTACTGAAAAGCGGTACAGTATATATTATAAAATTTTGGGACTCAACAACGTAAGAAGCCCTAGGCAACCGCTTGATTGGCCTAGTCTTTGGGTCGGTCATGGATCCATCAGGAACACGAATACCACAAAGCAGGCAAAATTCTCGGATACACATTGAATCTCTAATATATTATACTCATATTTTTTTTTATCTACATCAATGTCTAAAGCAAAATAGGATTAGAACCACAAAGAATGAAGCAAGAAAATTATATGTATATTTTTAAATAATTTTTAGATAAATAAATTTATTTCTTAGTAACATAAATTTGTATGTGTAGAGAATAATGCATAATCTAAAATTTTGTTTCTTTTTTATATTTCAGTTAGTTTAATAATATAACTTTTTTTTAAAAAAATTGTAAAAATTATACAGAAATATTTAGAAAATTTTGTAAATACAAAAAGAAATATTACTTCGTACTTTAATTTCGATTGCATTAAAAATAGAAAGTTTTTTTATATTTTTAATAAAAATATATGAAAATTATAAAATGATGACAATAGCCGGTTATAGCCATTAATAATCCCTAATACGTAGTAAAACATATATGTCTCTAGAGAAGGGATTAGGAATTAAGGGTGTTCAACGAAATTGTAGAACCGCTCCAATTCAAGTCGATCGCAACTTGCGGATTGAAGGATGAATGGGTTGATCTTGGGCTTCTTGAAAAAAAGACCACAAGTTATAATCGATTTTGGGTTTGTATTTCAAAAATCGCATAAACCACACCCGACCGCAATATATACATAAAGACCATTCATCAGCCACTAAAAACCTTATTACTTGACACAATTTATTATGACCCGAAGTCAAATGCCATTTGAGCACAACCAACAACATCAACTCTAATTATCAAGGTATTTTCTATTTTTATTTATTGTTTGAAAAACCCTTCTTTAATATTTGTGTAAAAATGATTTGTTCTTTATATTTTCAATATAGACTTGAAATAGATTGATAAATTAAAGCTAAAAGTATGAAAAAATAGCATTGTTCATGTGACTATAAAGAATAGTACATGTTTACGAAATTTATTCATAGATGAAAATACGATGACAACTTACAAAGTGGTAATTAATTTATGCATTTAATTTATTAAATAATAAAAATACATTAAAGTTTGGAAAGCAAATACCGCAAAACTCGCCCCAAATCGAGTGGACCGCAAATTGCAATCTTGTTGGGAGAGTTTATTGAATTGAATTTGGGCAAGCATAAAACCGCATCAAATCGCACTGGGAACACCCCATGTTTTGGTGGGCGACAATATACTATTCTTTTATCTCAAAAATAAATAAATGCTATTCTTCAAGTGAACGTATTCACGTAATTGCTCCATTTAATGCACCAAAAAGAAATTTGCAACATTTAAGAAAAGTGGAGATAGATAAAGATGTATACCTACCAACCATTCATTTTATTTTAATATATAAATCAAATTTCTATGTCTCGAATGATTTTCAAGAAAGACGTTTATGCAAAGTAGAAACTTAAATTTCCCTAGAAGTACAATTTTTGCACTTAGAGATGAAAATCAAATAAAACGATCTGATATTCAACTCGAACTGATTTGATAGAAACCCTTTTGAGCCCGGTTCACATATCAAACAAATTTGAGATTTAGTTCGAGCTCGCCAAACTAAAAAGTAAAAATATTTAAAAATATCGAATACTCAAACGAGCTCGACTTGTCTTCCGCTCGATTGAAGTTTGTTTGATCTCGGTTCATAAACTATCAACCAAGCTCAAAGATCGATGAAAATGTAAACCGAGCTTGTACATGTGTTTTCGCCAGTACTCGAAGAGTTTCCATCCTTATTCGCATTTAAATCGCCTAAATTTTAGTACTAGTTGTACGTTGCTGTAACGCCCCCGGAAATTTCGCACCCTTTAATTGTATTTATTGGATTTTTAAACCAAATTTTTATGTGCTACTATGTTTTAATTAAATTAAAGTATTTTCTTTATGCTATATCGTTTATAACAATTACTTATTATGTCAATAGGGCCTTAGAAGTAATTTCGGAAAAAGAAAAAAAAGATTTAATTACCTTTTATAATGATGGGGTCTATTTGCAATTAATTTTGGACCTAAGTGCACAAAATTTTATATTTATGGGGCAAAAATGCACTTTCCCAAAGCTTTTGCCCCAATCTTTTCAAATCCTGCAGCAAAGTAATAATTACTCCATCCTTGAGACTCTAAGGGCTGCCGTAATTATTCTTGGGTGAAGGAAACCTCACCACATAAGAAATGCAAACATTGGTGGAAGAAGAAAGTAATGATAATCTTTCTCTTCCCCATGTTGTATGTATTGATGCATATGCATCTGATTTTAGGATTGTATATCTGATTTTAGGATTGTATTTATATACACACACTCATATTCACTCCTCTTTACTTTACCACAATAAAAACACTTAAAAAGAGATTAGTGAAAAAGAAAAAGAGAGCATAATTTTAATGAGTGAATCTTGAAGAAGGAGGAGGAGCCACCACCGTTGAGCCGCCGCCGCTGCAGCCACACCTTCGCCAGAGATAGAAAATAGAGAGTGAAAAAAGAAGAAGCACTCACCCTTTTCGATTTCGGGTAAAAACCCTCTTAAGCACCTCTCTTTTACTTGGATATGTGGAGCAATCTTTAGAACCTCATTTAAAGTTTTGAAATCCAATAAAATATTTTTAAACTTTAGTTGAATGTATTATGTTCAAGATTTTCAGATTTATATAAGTTAAAAGATTTGATAATATTGAGGTGTTCTTGTGTAGAAGTTTGAGTAGGAAATAAATTACTTTTATAAAATATTTTTATGGCTAAATAAAAGTTAAGAGTGTCATTTGGAAAGCATGTTAATACCTATATGTTTAGGTTTTAGATTTTTTTTTAGATCTATAGATTTTCATGCAAGATTTCGATTTTTATAATATATTTGGGTATTAAAAGTTTGAAATTTATGAAGTTTTGGTGTCAAAAACTTGATCTATTTTGTTTGGGGGCTATTTGTGCAAATCTGTAAAGTAGGAGGTTCATAATGAACTTTTTCGATAGGGTGACCGGAGCCGCCCACCACCGGCGAGCCACCGAGCCGCTGCTGGTGCAGCATCGGCATGCTGCACACAGCAGCAGCAAGTCTGTTGCATTTGCAACAGACCTTTGGGCTGTTGCAAATGCAACCGACCCCTGTTGTGGGCTGGCCTTTTGGGCCAGACCACAAACACAAAAAAATATATATATATATTATTTTGGGCTAGCCTTCTGCCAGCCCACTTAAAAAAAAAAAAAAAAAAAAGGAAGAAATAAACGTATATATGTATGCGTATATATTATGAAAATGTACAGTAAATTCCAAAAATGAATCTGAAAATTTTAAAAGTAGTTTTAATATTATTTTAAAGTATAATAATTATAATTATAACAATGAATATAAGATTGACCTAATTAAAACGTTATGAAATAAATTGAGCCTTTCATGAAAATAACTAATTTCGAAAGTAAAATAAAATAATTTGAATAATTACTTTTCTGAAAATAATAACTAATCTGAAATTTAAATTTAATCTCTGGAAATAAAGTTTTATAAATAATAAAAGAGTTTTGATAATTATTATTCTTGAATAATAGTTAAAAAATATATATATATAATAAAATAATAATAATAATAATAGTTAATTTCGAAATAGAGATTTGGGTTAATTAAATGAAAAAGATTTTCCAAAAATAAAATATTTATGGTAATTTCGGTTAAATATTTTTCTGAAAATAAATGATAAACTTCTTCCGAAAATAAAATATCTATTTCAATTAATCTTGAATATTTATTTTCTTAAAATAAATAATAAATTATTTTCAAAAAATAAAATTTATAATAAATACAAATTTTTGAAAATGATAATTTAAAATAAAGATTAATTTTGAAAAGAGGACTCAATAAATCATAATAATTTTCTAAAATGAATTTAAATAATTATATTAAATAACATAAAGATGTTAAATGAATAATTTTATTTTCTGAAATAAAATTAATAATAATTTTTTTGTAAAAGAAAATAATTTCAAATAAACTTAATTTCTAAATTTGAAAATAAAATATTGTTTGGATACTTTAGAAATATAAAGTTACTTGAAAGTAATAACTTAACTTAAAACCTTTAATTAAATATTTTAAAGCTCAATTAGAACGATTATGTTCTAGTTTAACAATTTTGTGGCTATGTTTACCACGCTTCATGAATGAACCATAGAACCTTTGAATTGGACTTAAAAGTCCAAGTTACAATCGTGGCTTCGACATCGATAATGATTCAGTTGTGTACTCGACTAAAGCATTGCTTTAGTCACTCTAGAATCTTCATAGCATAATTAGATTCTAAGATCGTTGCATAAACGTGTACAGGAACCGGAGATGCCACTTTTCCGCATATTCTCGAGAATCGTAAGCTACACAGGTGAGTGTTGTGTGTTACATGTGTGTCAGTCTGGATGTGCTAGTAGGTCGAGTCATAACTGTAACTTAGTCCCTAAACGAACGAGCATGCGACGTATGATACAATGAAAACTCGACTGTTAGGACAAACTATACACCTTGAATTATTATGATAATGCCTATGTGCTTACGAGTCCTTGATATCATACATTGAACCGTTTTGATGACTATTATTAAGTTGTTGCTGATTTCCTGTTACTGGATGGTTACTGTACTGTATTGTTATTGTACTGAATTGTTATTGTACTGAATTGTTATTGTACTGTACTGTTTGCTATTATTGTGTGGGCCCTATTTTGGTGTGCGGAATCATGGGTAACCTAGAAGGTTAGGGCCGGAGGGTTACCTCGATCCACCGTAGACCCGCTTCACGAGCCAAGTGTGGAGGTTACACTTGGGGAGTGAATGTCAAACTCCTGGCATTAGACGTCTATGCGCACAGTTAGTAAGGTAGCTCCTTACTTGAAGTGTTCGGTGGGGGCGTCATAATATGGATTGGAGGGTAAGAGAAGGACGGCATCAGCAAATGTTGGTTACTTGTCTAACGTGCTTAAATTGTTATCGCATGTGTTTATTTACTGTACTGTTATATATGCTCACATATATTATGTTGCATCCACGCATCACACACACATGTGCACTACAACCTCACTAAGTTGGACGATCAACTTATGCATTCCATGTTTCAATCTTTTCAGCTACAGGTGTTTGGGGAAACGATAGTTCATATCGCGGTCCCACCCTAGTTTCGGAGAGTAGTTGTACATTTTTTAAGGTTCTTATTTGATTTTAATATCCTCCCTTGAACTGATGTTTCAAAACTCTTATAACGTTTAAGTCAGTTTTTATAATATCTTGTTATTTAGCTAATTTTGTAAAGTGATCATTTTTATCGAAGATGATTATAAATTTTCTGCAATATTGATCGTAATCTTGCTTTGTCCCTGTTGGGTTTCACATGTTGTTTCACCACATCATGTTTTCCTTCAAAATTTGTTTTAAATACTTCCACCTTAAACTATAAATATCAAATCGAATTTATTTTTCTTACAAAAAAAAAAGTAATTTAAATTATTCTTATATTGTTTTAAACCGCTTCCGCTTTAAACTTTCCCTATTGAAAATTGATTTTTATTTTGTCAATAAACTAAATAATATAAACTATTTTACATATTAATTGTTGGCTGATTATGGACCAATCGCCTTCGAATTAAACTTTTAAATTTTCGTTTTGGTTTTATACCCATTTAAAAATAAAAAAAAAACATATCGGTAATTTAACATTTTCATTAACTAAAAATTTAATCCGACGGATCCGCGGAGTCGGGCCGTTACAGTTGCTATGATCAATATTTTATAGGTTTTATAGCAATATAACTAAATTTTACAACTGATATAAATGAACATATGAATATATAAACACAACATTGCTATATTAAGCTGAATCAAAAAATTAAAATATTTGAACATTTCATTTTAACTTAAATTGTGCATTGCATTGTAAAGATTTAGATATTTGTATAAGAAATCAAAAACTTTCTAAGGCCATATAATTACACTTTATACCCTTTGAAATTGGCTTAGAAATTATTCAGCAAGAGCAACTGCTATTCAGATTTCAGGGGGGTAAATATGATAATATACTTCTAGGGGGCTAAGTACAAAAATTAGAAATAATTGTCCTTATACAATTCGCCACCTATAACACGCGTGGTCCCACCTGCATCATTCAACAAAATATCCAAATGGCTAATCACAGCAAGAATTTAGGTCCAAACTTAGAACCAAACCCCTCTACTCCATCTTCTTTTCTTTTTGATAATTTCCAAACCCTTCTACTACTTTCTCTCGCAAATACATAAATTTTAATGAAAAACGATAATCTCATGCGTATAGTCTCATGAAATTGTATGGAACAAGAATTCTTGATCTAGGAGTAAAATTCTGGAAAAGGGTTGTCTGTAAATCAAGAAAATTACTGCTGCGTTCTTGATCGATTAAAGGAATAAGGTGAAAAAGCTGCTGTCTTTGGAGTTATTATTTTGGGATTATTCTGAAGTTAATCAATTGAATCTTGGGTTGACCTTAGAAAATCAATAGGGCTGCTATATTGTTTTTCTTGAATCAGAAGGAGAATTGGGTTTTAGTTAACTTTGGTGGAATTTGAGTGAAGATTTTGAAAAAAATTGAATTTTTGAAGCATGGCAGTTCCTTGTAGTGTGACATTCTACATGGCTAAAATGATATGGATGGCATTGTTTGGTTGGGTTGTTTCTTGCTTAACTGTTGCTGATGAAATTGCTGGCTCCATAAGAACAGGGGACATTGGTCCTTTCCATGCTGAATGATTCAGATATAATTATTTGTATAGAGAATTCAGTATTTAAACTTACTATTGTTTGTATTTCTGTTTACCCTTTTGAAAAGAGTTGATGTTATAGAGTTTTTTTTTTTTTAATGAATGTCAATAGGCTTGTTGATTTGGGTTAATGGATGTATGAGTTTTGACTTATGGTAATTAGAATCGAATAAATGTTGCATATGGTCTCACTTGCTTAGAATGTTTTAGTTTTTTGGGGTTCTTTCCTTTAGTATATATTCATTTTATTTTGCTTTTCTCATTGTTGTGTGAAGGAGTGGTGATTGATTGTGTTGTAAACGAGGCTATAAGACTTCAATGATATAGTTTGTCTGGCATCTATATGTGTTGCTTTGCACCAGGCTTCGAGGTTTATTGGTATTTACATTTAGGTTTGAATTCGAGCTTTGAGGTTTATTGGTATGTACATTTAGGTTTGATTTCGAGCTTTTCTTTGTTACTCGGACGTAAATGTTTGGTGGCCTACTTTTTAATCATCATTTATCTCATCTCATTGACGTTTTGATGTAATGATGCTGGATTGCTTGGGTTTTCCCAAAATTCTTTCGTGTTTGAGAAAAGCGAAACAAACATGTTTTCTACTTTCTGAAATAATTTTACATCTCTCAATTTTCTCAAACTACTCCCCCAAAAATTTATTTTGCAACTTTGAGTGTGTAATTTTCAATTTGATAATGGTATATAGATTTAACTTGGATGATGTATTTACAAAGATTGAATTGAATTGAAGTTATTGTCTGACTACCAAATGAACTTACCTCAGATATTTGTTGTTCACACGTCTTTCTTTCATGTAGATGTTTTCATTTACAGTCTTAAATAGATCTCCAATCGGAATGGTTAGCTGTTTTTTGATCGAAAATGGGTGTATGATTAGTTATTATTATGGAGATTTTTGGTTTGTTTTATGTACAATGTTTGGGATTTAGTAGAGGACCAAGTGGTTGAATTTCGTGTGGCCTTAAAGGACCTCAGGGACTACATAAATGAATTTCAAAGCTACAGAACTGTTCAGATAGCTGCATCACCCTGCAGCTCAGCTTGGAAAGCCACTGTTGGATCGAGCGAAAGCAAGTAAAGAAATTAAGAACACATCTCTAAATTCAAGAAGAAGAAGAATCTACCCCAAAATTTCGTAGAAATATACTGGTTCGATTCTTGTAGCAGAAAACAAATAGAACCACAAGTATTTATAAACATTAAAAAAGTTTCTCATTAGAAAGATGATACTACTAAATCTAGATTTCAACTGAAAACTTACCATACCTAATATTTATGAACTAAATCTTGGGGGTAAGAAAGCTATATAAAACAACTAACACATGCAAAGTCTTTAATCATATTCTTATTAGATTGATTCAACATCATCTTATTACAAGCATGATGCAACTCTTCTTGGACTAAACATAAAGATTGCTTACCATTCCATATTTCTTAGAAAAAAACTACCATGTTCTTGTCCTATATTAGATCTAGATCTACAGTTACACAAGGATGAGGATGATGAGTTTTTGTGGTTTAGAGAACATAAAATACTCGGAGTTGAGTTCATCATAATGGAACTTAGCTCGTTTATAAGCCAAAGCTCGGGTCCTCGTGATCAAGCTTCGTACATGCTTAACTTATCTAATTAATTTAACTGAAATGAAATTAAAGAATAGTGCATGGTTTTGATTAGTCAACAGTGCATAAGAAAGAGTGGAATTTAAGCATCATAACTTCCTGATTGACAGCCTCACAGTTTTGATTTGACTATTCCAACACCCATCCAAGTCAATACCTCTAACTTTCCAAGAATTCCTAAAGCATTTCTTTGTATCGTTTTCACTGATATATGAAATCTATGCAGCAATAAATCGGTACTTTATTACCTGCATATTCCCAAATTACATTTGATTCCGACAGGCATGGCAGAAACATTCTTGTTCAGCATCACAGAAGGGGTGTTGTTCAAAGTTTCCTCCCTGCTTCTAGAAGAGATCAGTCCAGCCTGGAACATCAAACCAGAGGTTAGAAAACTTGAAAACACTTTATCCACCATAAAAGCAGTAATTTTAGATGCAGATGAGCAACAGTCCAATAACTACGAGGTCAGAGACTGGCTCGAGAAGCTCAAGGATGCTATTTATGACATCGATGATATACTGGATGATCTTTTCACAAAAGTTTCACCAAGGGATGCACAGATTTGTAGTGGGATTTTCATCCTAAAAAAGGTAAGAAGATTCTGTTCTGTCTCAAATAATCCTATTGTACGTAGATTCAAGATTGGTCAGAGGGTAAAACGGCTAAGAGAGAGACTTGATGAAATTGCAGAAGATAGGAAAAAGTTTCACTTTACTGAACAACCAAATTTGATTCCAGTAGCAGAGGATAAAGTCAGAGAACAAACTCACTCGTTTGTGAGAGCCTCAGACATCATTGGTAGGGATAATGATAAAGAATTCATCGTACAGCTTCTCCTAAGTTGTGGCGATGAAGAAGTTATTTCAGTTATTCCCATAGTTGGAATAGGAGGTCTTGGGAAAACAACAGTTGTCAAATTGGTCTATAATGATGACCGCGTGATTCAAAATTTTGATCTTGGAATGTGGATTTCTGTTTCTGAGGACTTAAGTGTAGGCAAAGTTGTTGAGAAAATTCTCAAATCTGCTACTGGTGAGGATTTCAGTCATCTTGACTTGGACCAGATGCAAAGTATTTTAGCTGATGTTTTGAAAGATAAAAGGTATTTGCTTGTATTGGATGATGTGTGGAACGAAGATCGTAATAAATGGCTGGATTTAAGAGAATTACTGATGAACTGCCATTCAGGAAGTAAAATCATTGTAACGACGCGAAGTAAGACAGTAGCTTCTATTACTAGTACAGTTTCCCCATATAACTTATGCGGTCTCTCAGATGATGACAGCTTGTCTTTGTTTCTGAAATGTGCTTTCAGAGGACCTGAAGACTGGCTTCCTAATCTAGTAGTAATTGCCAAGGAAATTGTGAAGAAATGTGGTGGGGTTCCGTTGGCTGTCAAGACCTTGGGAAGTTTGCTATATAAGAACACAGATGAGCAAGAATGGTCGCGTTTCAAGGACAATGATTTATGGGAAATTGATCAAAAGCAGAGTGACATTCTCCCTTTATTGAGGCTAAGCTATGAGAGATTACCATCATATTTAAAGCAATGCTTTGCATATTGCTCTATGTTACCCAAGGGTTTGGAAATTCCAAGGGAGGTATTCATCAACCTGTGGATAGCTCAAGGGTTCATACAGCCTGGTAATAGACAACTCGATGATGTTGGGAATCAGTACTTCAATGAGTTGTTGTCAAGGTTCTGTTTTCAAGATGTAACAGAAGCTTTTGATGGAGAAATACTGGGTTGCAAGATTCACAACCTTGTACATGACCTTGCACGGTCTGTGGCAGGCCATGAATGTCTAAACATGAAATCTGATACAAAAACTATTTCTAATAGAGTTCGTCACCTATATTTTCATGCTGAGGATCTGTCAGGGAAAGAATTACTTGTATTGAAAAAAGTGAGGTCTTTTAGATATGCATTCAGGAGTACCCCTCTAGATATGAACTTTATTAAGGCAATAACATTGAAGCTCAGGCGCGTGCGAGTTCTAATACTGAACTCATTAGAACTTGAGGAGTTACCAAGTTCGATTGGTGACTTGAAACAGTTAAAATATCTTGACTTAAGTCACAGTAGTAATATTAAATCTCTTCCAAAGTCTGTATGTAAACTTGTTAATTTACAGACACTGAACCTCATTAACTGTGAAAAGCTTCATGATTTACCTGGGTCTTTTGGGAACTGTATCAGCATCAGAACTTTGTATTTGACTTGCCGGGAGTTGTCTTTGAGAAAGAAAGATTACCAAAGACTCAACTCTCTCCAGTTCTTGTTGCTCTACAAATGTGATTTTGTAAGGTTACCATCAGAAGGGTTGGAGCATCTTACTTCCCTTCGCGTACTGCGTATTTATGATTGCCCAAGATTAGCTTCTCTTCCAAACAGTATTAGAAATCTTCCAGCACTTGAGAAATTGTGGATATGGAACTGTGAAGAGCTTGACTTATCCGAGGGAGATGGATTGCAAGGCCTGCAAGGCCTGCAGTCATTGCTTTTGATGGGAATTCCTAAGTTGATCGATCTGCCAGTGGGGCTTATGGAGAATGTTGCAAAAACTCTCAAGTTTTTACGAATAGCAAATTGTGTGAATTTTACTGCACTACCTGAGTGGCTTCTGAGTTTCACTTTGCTTCAAAGGCTTTATGTTGAGGATTGTCCTGATTTTTTCTATCTACCTGAACTGGTGCTCAGTCACATTGCAAAAGTGCATATCACTGGTTGTCCAAAATTTGGTGAAATTTGCTGAATTATCAGGTTTGATTTTAGAGCATAAAGTTCGATTCTTCATGATTCTTTAGTTCAATTTCACCACTTCAATCTTATACAACTACGTCGGAGATATGGTTCAGATAAATCTAAAAGAATTAACCCAAAAACTATCTAAGAGTCTATAGGTAATGAGGCTTTGGGCAGATATGGTAAACTTATGGCCACAAATTAACTTTCTTTTTGCAGGAAGAACACAGCTCGTGCACGATGCTTGCAAACTAAAGAAGTTTGACTGTACACGGTGAGCAATCACCATCATATTTCCTCCCTCTAAACATGTTTATTGCCAAAACGTATTGATTGTAATAAACTTGTAATCCAAAATCTGCAAATATGTGTCCACTGCAAGCTTCGGAAATAGGAACTAGCCTCATCATATAAAGTTTCAGCTGGAAAATACACTTGGTTGACAGATTATGGTGCTCCACGGAGCCCCCAAAACTGTTACTTGTAATAACAGAAAAAAAATCAGCTATGAAATACTCAGTTTTGCTTATGCTTCATGTTGTAGTCTATTGAGATTGCTAGATCGACCTCATTAAAGACGCAATAAGCATTAACCTTTTCATGCCTCTATTATATTGTTGCCTTGGACAGGGATAGATGAGTATCAAATGCTCCAAAAACAAGCTACACATTTACTGATACGTTTCAGGAAAGAAAATTATAGATCAAACTAATTACAAGCACAATCTCTATCAGAAAAAAAGACATAAATGGACTAAAGTTTTGACATATGACTAGATACTCAATGGAGCTTGCATTTCTACATAACGAAAAATTATGTATCTATTAAATTCTCCATAACGAAAACAAAATCTACACATAATAAATTTAAATAGGTGTACCTCTAATATGTGGAAAAATTGAACCAACAAAATTGGTCATCAACGGTAGAGACTGTGCAATCAGGCTCACATGAACTTTCTTCTGGCCCATGAGAAAGCTGGTCTTATTTATTAACTTTTTTGATTTCATGCTTGTATTCAGAGTCATCAACTTCAATAGCTGCATCAACCAAATTGCCCACATGATACAACTGTGCTTGATCAGCACGGCAGCTGAAGAATAAAATCGGGACTCAGAATATTCCTGGAATCATATTTTCTTCTGCGTTTACTAGTATCCTATTCTTTCCTCTACCCTTTTTTCCCAATATCGTTTTCCGAGTTGGTTGTAAGTTGTAACCAGTATAGAGCTCCCAGTGAGGTCTCTCAAATACTTGTGTTCACTATATCTGATCCATCCCATGCGTCGACATGATATCTGCTACATGTGCAATCTCTCTCAGTGCAGCAATTTGAGCTCAGTAAGCAAATAAGTTAAAAAAATTAGGAAAAATACTAATTTTTTGAAAGACATTCACCTTTCTCTGAAACTTGGATGAGATGAGTATATGCATTTCTACCAATCTGCGTGTAATTTTTAAGTACCAGTTCATGTACTAATCCTCGTTCATGTCTTTCTCAACTTCTATAAGATGGAACTGGCAATTTGCCTATTCACTCAGCTCTGATTCTATTTTTGCAGAAAGATCTACCACGTTATCAACACCGCGATTCTTCCTTTTCCATCTTTGTATTTCTTGTGCGATTGTTTGATGCATGCAAAACCGTCTTAGGCAATGATCTGGAAGGTGTCTTGTTGCCTTGTGAAAACATATCAACATTGTCTTTGATCTTCCAAGGATGAGTTGGTTTAATATATACTCTGGTGTTACAGTACGGTTAATATTTGCATAAGGATACCAGCACCTGTAATAAAAACAGGATCAACTCATTATAACCAGGTGCATACAGAAATAAAAAGTAGAGTGTTTCTACACGAGCATATTTTAAACTCAAAGCAATAGGCTTCAGAGAATCCAAGGCTTTAAGGTAGAAGGGCACATCACGATTCGAGGTTGGACCAGTATGTTTGCCAAAAGAAAAACATTCACGGCTAGGGTCGTGATGAAGCTTAGGCCGACTGACATTCAGGTGATAATAGTTCAACAAAAAAAATTATGAATTTTTTAACACTTACATTCGTCATAAAGACAATAAATTGATTTGAAAAGTAATAAAGGATGAGAATAAGTTAATTTTACTATACCTGCAGCAGAATCAAACACCCACTAATAGTGCTTTGTGATCAAAGGGAGGCATTACCCAGCGGTATAAGAAGGACGTGCTGCTGCTCCCCATGCATACTTCCCAGCTTCATTGAAATTCTCAAATACAGGGAGGTACATAAGGCCATCTCCAACCGAAGACATCCCCTTCTTGCCCTTTTGACCCTCCCTTTCGCCCACTTGCCCTTGCCCTCTTGACCCCCTTTCGACCCACCTAGAAACTCATCTCCAACCAAAGACAATCAACATCCATTTAATTCAATTCACAACTTTCCCCAATCTCACTTAATAATAATAATAATAATAATAAATAAACGAATAAATGAATAAATAAAAATAAAAAATAATAATAATTATAATTTTTATTAGGTACACAATCATGAAAATTAAGGCATTCATAATAATAAGAAAATCAACAACGACTAAACATATTTAACGGAAAACAACAACACTTATTATTAATGCACTTGGACAGAAAATGAAAACAACAAAGATTAAACACCAACGACTAAACATAATTAAAGCAAAACAACAAAGATTACAAGAAGTTGGATCATGGATATGGAGGGAAAAGATTGAAATTATCAGCGCCTTGATTGACCGAGCCTTCAGACGAGTCTCCTCCAAATTGTAAAGGGCCTTTTAATCTTTTTTTCTGAATGATTTGCTGCTTCTTGCCCCTCCAATATTCTTTCGAAAGTGGAGTCATTTCAGATGTATTCATTGAGAATACTCTCATTTCCATCTCCTCCTCTTTAAGACGCATTATTTCAGCATGTCTTCTTTGACATCCTTCCTCTAACATTTGTTGGAGTCGTTCAGCAGATCTAAGATTTTCTTCAACACGCTCGTCGTCGTCCATGAATGCACTGGTCGAAGCCTTTTTCTTTCCCTTTCCCTTGGCTTTTTTTGCTTTCTTCGTTCCAATTGGCCTTGAATCAGTTTGTTCAACAATTGGAGTCCTCTCAGGTGTCACCGCTACGTTGTCCTCGTGAATCTGAAAATCAATGTCTGGACGGAAATGAAAAAATACAATGTTATTAAAAAACAAAAAAAAAAAAACAAATTACAATTTTTACTCAATGTTATTATAAATAAAATAAAACTAATTACAAATTTTACAAATTTTTACACATTTTTTACCCATTTAATTCTTTAAAAAACCCTAAAACTAATTAAAAAAAAACACAATGTTATTAAAAAATAAATAAAACTAGTTACAATTTTTTCCTAAACCCTAATTAAAAAAAATTAATATGCAACAGGTGGCGACCATCCATTGCCTCGACGGGTGCATGCATTGCACGCGCACGTCCAGGGTTAAGTTGCCCGTTTCACTGCACTCATCCCCCGCCTCCCCCTTTTGCCCGTTTCCCCACCACCCCAAAATCCATCTCCAACCGAGCACCGCCAGCAACCCCCCCTTCATGCCCAGTTGCCGGCTCGGTTGGAGATGGCCTAGTAGGCACTTTGTTGCCAGTGGTGGTGGAAAATATTGTACTTCCAACAAGGTAAAGAAGGTAAGCACTGAGTATGGAACTCAACATCTTAACCGCTGCATGTTCAGAAAATTCAGAGAAAGCCTCTTTTAGCCAGCTTAGCTTAAC
The DNA here is from genome assembly GCA_034814905.1 of Penstemon davidsonii. Lineage (NCBI taxonomy): Eukaryota > Viridiplantae > Streptophyta > Magnoliopsida > Lamiales > Plantaginaceae > Penstemon > Penstemon davidsonii. The sequence continues at coordinate 27,052,415 of JAYDYQ010002533.1, read as the reverse complement.
CATCCCACCACTTCTGTACCCAGAATCAGGTGCTTTCACAAAGATACTTAAAACATACTGAATCACAAGCCGTATATTTTACACCCATAACACGCTTACCGTTAATTGGAAGTTCAAGCAAGTCAGCAACATCCTCTAGCTTTACTGTCATCTCTCGAAAGTCATATGAAATGTCTTCATATCTTTCTCTGACTCTCAACTAGAGCATATATAAGTGGATTATCAAGGCTAATTGGTGTAATCAATCTCAGAAAGCCAAAACCAGACCTTTTATCAATTTAATTAGTTTTTTTTTTTGGTTGGGGGGTAAGCAGCCAGCGGTCAAGCTTTAAAGTGTGTTCATGACATCTAAGTGCACCTCACTCTTGTTCATATATAATAAACATATTGCAAGTTAAAAATGATTTACTAGTAAAACGAGATAGAAATGTGTTATTGTTGCATAGTGAACACCTGTCCTTTTAAAACTGCAGCTGAGACATACATGTCTGGATAATACAAAATAAAATCTTCAATTGGTCCAGGGTTACTGCATAACAATCCATCATGTTGCTATAGGCTATATCTTCCCGCAATGCAGAAAAACATTCACATAGACGAGCTTAGTAAATGAAACTGTCCATCCATGTGACATGTAAGTAGTATCTCATTGCAGTTATAACAAAATTCAGAAACCTCGATTCCAGTTATGATCTGCAGGCTGCAATAATATAGTAATCCTAATTTCGACTTTATGATAATCTGACCATATGAACAGACTGTTATGAAGAAATACAAAGAAGGTTTTTCACCACCAAGACTCGAAAGAGAGAAATAGGGATAATGTTTTCGGGTTTTGATAACGTTTAATTACGGATCCCATTTAAGCTATCATGTTTATTCTTCTATTCCTTTGATGCGTTGCAACCTTCTATTAGTAAATTGTGTGGTTTTTACCGATTGAGTTTAATCATGACTTACAGAATTTGCTGTTACCAGTGATGGGATAATAGTACACTTAATTTGTGACTTCATTTTGTGGCGGTGCAAAAGTTCATGTTCATTTTACTATTCCATCCACGAGTTACAATTTATATATATAGTCAAACATGATTATGTGATCCAAACTATGAAGTTGATTTCCACGGCAGAATTTGCTGCCACGTTGACAAGTCCTTAACATTTGGAAAAAATACTCCAACTCCTCTAATATGTGTCGGGTTTTTTTGTCAATGAGAAAATGAGATGCATAAATATCAAAGAGTTAGAACTGATTCAAACCTTCCCATTGTAATTGGTACAAGACAGTATGCAACCAAAACCAGAATGAAGCTTAATCCAAATTTTGAGGAGGAGAATAAACTTGAACTTTAACTTCACTAAGGAATGTAATATACTAGTAATTATTCTACATAATTACAAGAGTTCAAACATGCTATTTTCTACTTGAATGGTAAATTTTTTCGAGTTGATTCGGCTAGTCCTTATTGTTAAGGTGGTACTTCAGTGACATACTTATAACTCTAAATACAATAAAAAAGGACTTTAATGGAGATCCACAACCTATAGCAAACTAAGTTGTTTTTTTTTTAATCAAATGACCTATAACTTGAGACGAGAAATTGAAAAAGGGCTACTTCTAATTCTAATGTGAATAAAAAATGGCTTATAGAGAAATGGTTCCCGCTCTGCATCTCCCAATATTTTCCTAAAAGTATTAATTTATAAATATATAACTGGATACAAGTTACCACAAACTATAGAAACAATTATGGCTTGACAAAGCAAAGACATCAGGTAACCTCACTGTTATTGAAAAAGAGTCATATATAGCCCACCATCACTCCCCATATCTCAAAATATATCACAGAACCCCTAAAATTACCAATTTGTATCATTTTACCTAATCATTCTATTTCACATCCAACTTTTCTTACTCACAAATGATGTATTTTTTGAATGTGCAACTACATTGCACCTTGAACAAGAATATTCTTGATTGCCTATAAACAATAGTTCATTTTTACATGAAAGGAGCAGTCAAGGTAATAAAGCAGATGCAGAAACCATCACCCAATGACCCAAATTAAACTACTATAATGTACACTTAAGTTGAAGCTCGGTTGCAAATCTTCCTAATGATAATATAATAATATTTGTACGGTCTAATTCAAATTCCACAAATTCCAATATAGACCTTATCCGTGCTTCTCCCCGCCTGCCAAAATATTCCAACCACATCAATTATGCAAAAATCCTAAAAGCTACCAGAAAGCATAAGTTACTTTGAAAGATCATAAAAAGTTCATATACAAGAGTGCAACTTGATATTTCTATTCAACTCTTACAACTAGAGAGTACCGTGGAACCAGTTTCTAATCGAGCATGTTTTCGCACAATTTATTACCCATGAATCTCATGATCCATCCAAAGACAAGACTAAAAGTGATGGGGAAAGAATACTTAAATTGGAAATGGGAGTTGTATAAATTGTATATATTCTCTAGGATAAAATTCAATCACTGCTGACCTAATACAAAGCGTTCAGATACATGCAAGCTTGATCCAATTTTTCAAATAAGCTCCAGTTAACCATATAGTAAAATAAGAGCTTTTCCCCAGTTAGCAATTCACAATCAAGTTTAAAAAATGGGAGACTTTATTCGAAGGCATTTCAAAGTATAAAATTAGAAATGTTCCGGTAAACCTCAAAGACTTACTGGAGGTAAGGTCATAATATTCAGACTTCGTATTAATGCCATTGTTCTTTTTCATCGACCTATTACCAAGAAATTGCAATGAGGAAATGATTTTTCTCAAATAACAGGGAAGAAGACGACGACCGACGACGTATGGTGAAAGTGTGAAGTGAGGGACTTCTTTTTTTTTTTTTTTTTTTTTAATAAGCAAATGTGAAGTGAGGGATTTGGAGGTGGGGTTTTTACAGTGAAACGAACAGAGAAAGTGTGGGGAAGAAAGTACTGCTTAACGGGTTGGGCTCCATTTTATACATGAGGCCCAATAATACGTTAAGAACATTTCAGATATCTTTTATTCAAATATTGATGAACTATAAACACTGGACGTTGAAGGTTAGGCTAGTGACGATTTTTGGATTTCGACCTAGGATAAACATATACCTAGTTTGCTCCGTGTTTGTATGATGGGTTCGTTCGTATATGCATCAAATAACTTAGATTATCTTTATTCGGGGTATTTGGATTAGTCTTTGGTCCCGGGTAGCGGTACGCCTTATAGTCCTTTAATGGATTCGGACTTTCCTTAGACGGATCACAATGATGTTCGTGAGTGATCCTCATGGAGAGTTTGGGTGGATTGGTAGAGTTAAGTGAAACCGACAGGGAGACTTAACTAATTATAACTCACAAACAACCGCATGATTTATCCGCTTTAATTGATTGATATGAATCCTCCTTAACGCATACTTAACTCCCTATTTAGTTGCTTTCATAGTTAGATTTACTTTCCTGTTCGTTGTTAAATAAAATCACCCTTATCTTATATTTGGGTTTGACCCCTTTGTATTAAACGTTCTTAGATGAAATAAGCATTCAATTGATTCGATTATTCCCACCTTTTACCCATTTGGTGGGAGATGATATTCGGGATGTACTTATCGTTTTATATTACTTGCGACACGTATAATTGCGTACGTACACTATGACACTTTATTTGTTTGAGTATCTATTTGTGTGTGTCATTGTATGGCATTGAGCTCACGTGTAACAACCTCGTCCTTAACCACTTGACTAAGGCCTCATCGACACACTTATATATTTTCAATATTTTCAAATGAATGTAATTATGCTATATGTATATGGACTTATTAATTAGTTTAAATATATCTAATTTTTAGTATATTTTTAATAAATTGTAGGATATTGTTTGGACTTCTATGTTCATAACATATATTTTAAAAATAAATATATTTAATATATCATTACGATGTCATACTGGTTCAACAATTGATTCGATCGGTTCGACCAATAAAATCAGTGGCCAGTTGGCCATCGGTTCATCGTCAGGTCATATTCTGAAAACATTGAGGGCCTGTTTGTTTGGCATTTCTCAAAATTATTTTGTGCTTGGGAAATGCCAAACAAACATGTTTTTTTCACTTTCTGAAATAAATTTTTCATCTCTCAATTTTCTCAAACTACTCTGTGAAAAGCCAAACAAACAATAATTTTCTTATCTCTAAACAAATCATATACAAACTATATTCTGCTTTGACATAAAATAACTTATCTCTTACACAATTTATCTCACATAACAAACATAATTTTACATGAAGTCTTACACAATCTTACACCTACAACCTAACTCTTCCAAAAAAACTTACACCTACTTTATTTTTCAAACCACTATCTCAAAACTCAAATAAACAATATTACATAAATCGATATCATTTCACAAACATTCACTACTCTCCCAAACTACTTTACCCAATACCAAACAAACATGCCTGAGGTTTTTCTGGTTAAGGGCAGGTTTTGACTACAGATTTATTGGGTCGAGTTAGGGAGAAAGGGATTGTGTTCTCTTTTCCTTGTGCTTTGGCTTTCATTTTCAGGTGGGTTTTGCAATTGGAGCAAAAGATAAAGACACCCCATATGTTTTGTCTAACTCCCAAGAAACCCCTGTGTTATTTTAATTCCCAAAAACTCCCACGTGCTCTCAAGTCAGTGCCAAATACACCCTAACTCCCAAAAAACCACTGTGTTATTTTAATTCCCAAAAACTCCCCTGTGCTCTCAAGTCAGTGTCAAATACACAACCCCCCCCCCCCCCTAGCCCAGAAAAAAAAAGTGTGATTCAAACGCAAAAATTGTAAGTATTTGTTCAAATCTTGCTTTTTATATGATAATTTTACTCCTGACAGCGAAAGACAAAAACACCCCATATACTTTGTTTAACTCCCAAAAAGCCCGATGTATTTGGTTTTAATTACCACAATCGATCTAAATAGTATATACTTGACTTTTCAAAATGAATAAATAAAAAGAAAAAAAAAACAATTCATAGCCACATAGGGGTAATTTTGTTATTTCGCCAAAAGTCAAATTCTACCTGAGTCAGATTGTGGTAATTAAAATCAAACACATGGGATGTTTTGGAAGTTAAAATAACACAGATTTTTTTAGGAGTCTTTGCGGCTGGGTAGTTTGAGTATTGCTGGGTTTTCAGTTTGGGCTCGTTTAGTAGAGATACAGTTGGCCAGGTTCGTGGTTTATAAGATAGGGAAATGCAGTTTGTAATTATAAGGTCCAAAGTAGTGGGTATTGTAAATTGTAATTGGTTTAAGGAAAGAGATGTGGGGTGCATGCGTGGGCTACAGTAGTAGTGGACTTTGGGGAAATGGGTTTAGTTTTGGGCTATTCATAATTGGTAACATTGGGTTTTAATTTTATTATGAGAAAATTGTATGAAATTAAAATAAGTAGTTATGACCATAGCCCCGTAATAATACTCCAAGTCCTAAATTATCGCTTATTGAATTATACCTTCTCAATTCTAGTCTACCCTATTATTTCATTGCTTATTTCTTTCAGTAGTTAATTAGTTGATTTAGATATAATTGAATCAACTCTTGAGTGGTTCATAGTACCTTAATAATAAGTAGGATATTTATTCAAAGTTACACCTACTATTCCATGTGTGTTTGATATCAGATCTTTCCGTTCCTGTTGCTTTCTTACATGTGATGTGATATATACATCTGTGTTATTTCGAGCTTGAATTGCATGAACGAGAAGTTTTGGGCTTGTTTGTTTGGCGTTCCTCAGAATTTTTTCGTGTTTGGAAAATGTCAAACAAACATGTTTTCTATTTTCCGGAATAAATTTTTCATCCATTAATTTTCTAAATCTACTCTCTCAAAAGCCAAACAAACAACAATTTTCATATCTCTAAACAAAACCTGGATTTTTCTAGAGTGCGGCCACTCTAGTTACGGCCGCACATGAGGCCTTAATCTAAAACCATTGATTTTATCCGATTTAATCTCGGCCGTTAATGAAGTAACTTCAGTCAACAATTAAAAAAATTGATTGACTTTATTTAAAAATTGAAATTACAAATTAAACCCTTCATTATAATTATTTAAAAAAATGGTAAAAAATCGTTAAATAAGCATAATACCGTTTTACCCCCTTGAATTACTTACCCAATTAATTAAATATTATGAAATCTTTTTCCATCTTTCATCCATTTAATTATCATAAATATGTTCTTTCCTCTTTCATAAACTCTCCACCAATTTTACTCCTTCAATTATTCTTCTCCACCATTTTTACACCTTCAATGGAACCTCTCCACCATTTTTACACTTTCTATAACATAATTTAATCTTTTTCCCATAGCATGTGATTTCTTACTGGGAAAAAAAATATATTCCTGGATATCTCAAATAATTATTCGATGTATATAATTTTATTAGGGTTCAAATAAATTGAAATTATGTTCTTTAATATCCTTGTTGATTTCAACTATGAAATACAAAAGCAATTTGATGAGATTTCAAAAACTTGAGTAATTGATTGGGAATTATTCCCTAGATCTGGTCTATGAAACTTTGTGTGGTATTGGCTTAAAAATAATATGCAAGGTGATGTGGTTCATTTTTAGTCACAAGGTATACTAATTTATCCTAGTTCAGGTGTAGTTAATAATTTCCACATAGGTACTTTTATGTATTTAGTTGGAATATTGTGTTACTCATTATTTAATTGAAATGTATTAATAAATCAATTGTATAACTGTTAAAGTATTAATCTTAATTAATAATTTAGGAGAATAAAATCAAAATTTAACTGTAGTTTCTTTAATGAAATTATTTAATAAAATCTAAATATAGCGCGTTTAAGTATGATTTTTTCAAATTATAATTTTATATTTTAAGCTGGACTACATCAAGGTTATTCGAAATCAAATCGATCGTTACTTGGCACGAAATTAATTTTTTATTTTCTAATTAATTCAAAATTATTGACCTTACTGTTATATACATCACTGTTATTCGAAATCAAATCGATCGATACTATTAGGAATGAAATTAAAATTGTTGACCTTAGGGTTATGTACATCGAGGTTATTCGAAATTAAATTGATCGATACTATTAGGAATGAAATTAATTAATTAATGACTAATTACTTCAAAAATTGTTGACATTAGGGATATGTACATCGATATTATTAGAAATTAAATCGATAGATACTATTAGGAATGAAATTAATTAATGACTAAATAATTCAAAAAAATTGACCTTAGAGTTATGTGCATCAAGGTTATTCGAAATCAAATCGATTGATACTATTAACTATTGAGTAATTAATTCAAAATTATTGACCTTAGTACATCGAGGTTATTCAAATCAAATCGATTGATACTATTAGGAATGAAATTAATTAATTAATCACTGCTTACTTCAAAATTTGGTGACCTTAGGATTATGTACATCGAGGTTATTCGAAATTAAATCGATCGATACTATTAGGAATGAAATTAATTAATTAATGACTAATTACTTCAAAAATTATTGACCTCGGGATATGTACATCGAGGTTATTCGAAATCAAATCGATCGATACTGATAGGAATGAAATTTACTAATTAATGACTTATTGCTCAAAAATTGTTGACCTTAGGGTTATGTACAACGAGGTTATTCAAAATCAAATCGATCGATATTATTAGGAATGAAATCAATTAAATTAATTCAAAAGTTTTGACATTAGGATTATGTACATCGAGGTTATTCAAAATCAAATCGCTCGATACTGATAGGAATGAAATTAACTAATTAATGACTAATTGCTAAAAAAATATTGACTTTAGAGTTATGTACATCGAGGTTATTCAAAATTAAATCGATCGATACTATTAGGAATGAAATCAATGAAATTAATTAAAAAAAATTGACATTAGGGTTATGTACATCGAGGTTATTCGAAATCAAATCGATCGATACTATTAATTAATGAGTAATTAATTCAAAATTATTGACCTTAGGGTTATGTATGTCGAGGTTATTCGAAATCAAATCGATCGATACTATTAGGAATGATATTAATTAATTAATGACTAAGTAATTCAAAATTATTGATCTTAGGTTATGTATATCTAAATTATTCGAAATAAAATTGATCGATACTACTAGGAATGAAATTAATTAATTAATTCAATTTATTTTAAAGGTTATGTATATCAAGGTTATACGAAATCAAATTGATCAAGGTAGGCTTGAAATTTAATTTTAAATGTCATATTCATTTTATAAAATTATTCCAGAACTATAATTTAATCTTATTTAAAAATTTGGGTTTGAGCTTGATTTGATTGTTAATCGAGCAAAGTTTAAGCGATATTTTATCGAACGAGTTCGAACCTAATCTCGAGTAGCTTGACATTTTACTTTATTAACTCTTTGGTTTAGTGATTGAGTAGTTTGAGATTGATTAAACATAATTTAAATGAAGTAATAATAAAAATATCTAGCATACTAATTAATATGTGGCCTAATTGATGTTTGATTAAATTTTATTCCAAATATGTTGGAGGGATTAATTAAAATTTTGAATTTAGTAGATACAACCAAATCATGGGTTTGTGATTTGTGTTCATGTACCCCACGCCACTCACCCCACTATAGTCTTTAACTAACTCCCATAATTAATTTATTTCCATTATAGGTTAAATCTTGACAAAATTATGCACGATTGGAATTTTGGCAAATCCCTAACTTGAAGGAAGAAGTTTTCTAATTAAACACAATCAATTAATTATGTAAAATATATTTCATACAATGTTGTTAAAATTGCATCACCGTAGAAATTCAAAATTTGGAATTAAACCCGACATATAGTATTTTTTCATTAACAAAATAAGTTAAACGAATTCTGGATTAAACAAAAATTCGATTAAAGGCTATAAGTTAAACGAAATTACAATTGGATTAAACAAAAAATCGAAATTATAACAAATTAAAACTCGATTAAACAAAAAATCGAAAGCAAAAAATTACAGATGGATTAACAAAAAATTGATTACAAAAAATAAGTTCAAAAACAAACTCGTGAATTGCAGAATTCAACAAAAAAAATCGTAATAATCAAAACTCGTGAATTTCATAATTCAATAAAAAGATCGATTAAAAAAATCCAATTTTTCATTAATTTGTTCAAATAATCAAAATAAAAATATTCTAATCACAACTCGTGAATCGCAGAATCAAAATAAATTAAAATTTTAGATCCAATACATACTATATCCATCAGAAAAATTTCGGCATGCATCCTCTTTCTCTTCTTGAATTGTAGAATTATCCACCATTTTTTGTTTTGTTGTAACAAAATATAAATCGAGATAAGAGATTACTTTTTTAGTTCAAATAATCGTGAAAGAAGAAAAAGGAAAAAGAAAGAATTTTATTTCACTCTAATTACAAGAAGATTAAGTCTCTTAAGGATGGAAATAAATCAATTACAATGTTGACTTAATTGAGTACAAGGTTATAAATGACATTTAATAATTGAGGTTGTTTTTCTAGTTTTTCTTTGAAAATTAAGTAAAGGGGTAAAATGGACTATATAGAATAAAAATTACTCATCCAAGTTACGTATTAGTTACGAGCGCCACGTGGCGCATTTTTAAGGCATGGCCGCATGTGAGGACAGTTACATAGGGACGCACCCTAGACGGCCCGACAAAACCTATACAAACTCTACTTTGATTTGACATAAAGTAATCTATCTCTTACACAATTTATCTCACATAACAAACATGATTTGATATAAAGTCTCACACATCTTACAATTACAACCCAACTCTTCCAAAAAAACCTACACCTACACCTACTTTATTTCTCAAACCACTCTCTCAAAATCCAAACAAACAACATTACATCGATCGAGATTATTTCACAAACCTCCACTACTCTCCCAAATTACTTTCCCAAACGCCAAACAAACAGGCCCTTTGGCTCTTGCCGAGAAATTCACTTCGTGCTTGATTTGGATATTGTTTTATTTGGTTGTTTTAGAAGAAATAATTGTTACTTTTAACTCCTGAGATAGAATGATTCTAAAAAAATAAAAAAATCCTGAGATAGAATAAATCTTCTTAAGTCATAGAAGGCACTGTCTAAGCAGAGAACTACTATCAAAATTAACGATCAGTTTCAGAATCCTCAAAGTTTCATTACCTCAATAGTGAGCAGTTTGATTTGTAAGAATAAGTTCAATTCCAAAATTAACATTTAAGAAATTAATTAATATTCCAAATTACTGAAACAAGGTTTGGATTTCATATATGTAGAACAAGTCTCAATTATTCATCTCAACAGAACTTCAAGACAAAAATGTTAAACCTATATGAATACGGGCAATTATAATTGACATAAACAAGAGTTTATGCCTACTCAGAATTCATATCCTTCAAGACATAAATGTTAGACCTATGTGATTACGGGCAATTATCATTGACAGAAACAAGAGTACTTTATGCCTAATCAGAATTCATATCATTTCGCATATGATCATCATTAACATGTTATAGAATTCTAATGTCAACGAAACCTTGGGATATACCCGTTTCAAATTTATTACATAGCCCAAATGGGTGACCTACCTGTTTCAAATTTATTACATAGCTAAAAGTGAGAAGAAAAAGAGGAAGACAAAACGTGTTAAGTGATATACCAAATACTAGTTTGGATTGGGGAGAAAAAAATAAGAACACCAAAAATCGAAAACACCAACACAAGAGTTTAATTCATAGCTTGAATCTGGAAATAGTACAATCTGATAATTGATCAACAAGAACTCCATAATTTCTAGCATTAAGCTGCCAGAATATTGGCTTTCATGTAAATTAAAGATTCCAACTAATAAAAATAGTTACGGCAAATTGCGCAGAGAAGCAGAGCAAACGCAGATGAAACTAATATAATTCCAGATAACCTGAAAACTCTGGCCAACATCGGCTTCTCGTGCATAATCATGGAGCATAAAGAACACACGAATGAAAACATAAAGCATATCACAAAAGCATCATAGGCGTATAAATTGTCCGCAAATATGAGTATTGGATAGCGACCGAGCAAATGTAGTAAAGCTGCTGCAATGGAAGATAAGAGAACAATTGCCGCAGAAACTTTGTCTTTTCGTTGTGATTTTAGGTTGTAAGAATTCTTGGGAAAAGGATAAATGTTTCGAAACACTTTATTGATACTTCGCCCCTTTGTTTCCATTTGGTGAAGATTTGGATTTGCAGAAAGAAGTTTTGATTTTTCCATTTCTTTTCTTTTGATTTCTTTGGTTTTTTTGGGTGGTTGGATGAAATAAGGGGGAGATACGTTAACTGATGGTGAATGGAGAAGTGGAAAAGTAATGTCCTTGAAAAGAGATAGTAGGTTTGGAAAATACCAGGAAACTCCCCAAAAGAGTCACAATTGCCAATAAAGTGAGGACAAAAATGACAATATTTATTGTAAATATTTATTGTAAATATTGTCATTTTTGTCCTCACTTTATTGGTAAATATTGTCATTTTTGTCCTCACTTTATTGGCAATTGTGACTCTTTTGGGGAGTTTCCTGGTATTTTCCAATCCTACTATCTCTTTTCAACTACTCACCAACTACAATGACATATACCTAACCGAACGCGGATAGAGAAGAAATTTGGGGTTTACAACTACTCACCAACTACAATGACATATACCTAACCGAACGCGGATAGAGAAGAAATTTGGGGAATGAAAACCATAGGTATGGAAAATACCAGGAAACTACCCAAAAGAGTCACAATTGACAATAAAGTGAAGACAAAAATGAAAATATTTGAACTTTTCAAAAGACAAAAAATTATTTTTAAAATTAGACAAATTTGCATTTTGTACCATGATTTAAAAAGTTTTGATACTTTGTACCCTAAAAATATAATTTATTTGCCAATTTGCAGTACGACAATGTCCGTGGAGAGGATTTACCACCTTGCTAGAAATTGAAGTTTCACCGGTCTTCACAAGTGTGTTATCTCATTTTTGTGTCATTGAGTTTCATGTTCTCTAATTTTTAAAGTATTATGTAATTTATCTTCAATTAGTAATTTTAGTGTGTTTTTTATCTTGGAATATTTAGTAAATTATTTGAATTTCATTTAATCATATCTAGTAATATTATTTAATAAATAACTCAAATTTTAACTTTGATGAATGTAGAACACTGTATTTATTTAATAAATGAATAATGTTTTGAAATATTTGGATGGTTTGAAAAAGTGGAACCTCAAGCCTCCAAATTTAAAGAAAATTCCATTTTGATGAAACCAGTTAGAAAAAATGGTCGTGAAATCAATGAAAATTCGGGTGAGGCGTTGTTAGTGAATAACGGCTAAAATTTAACATGAAAACTATGGAATAAAATAAATCATGTTCTTATTTTCTTATTTAAGAACAAATTTTAGAAGATTTCATGACTAAACCAGTCATCATTTTATATTTATTACAACAATTTAAAGCTATAATTTATTTTATAAAACAATAATTTTAATAATAATAAATTTCATAAAAAAACAAATCGAATACCAATCATTAATTTGCACTATTTTATGACATGATAAAGTTAATTTTACTCTAATTTATAAAAAAAATTCATTAATTAACTAGACACGTACATCGTTTATGCATTTTTCTAGTGTATAAAAATACGTCAAAAATTTGAAGTTATTCGATACGCAACTCGAGCTCGTTTGATAATGTATAAAATTCAAACCATGCTCAAACACAATTTTAAGTTCAATACAAATTTTCTAGTCAAGTATGAACGTTATTGTCAAGGCAAGTTTGTGGCCTCATCTGATCTAACACCTACTCTTTTCATTAATCCCAACATCCAAACTCAATGCAAATGATATCTAATTTTCTTTAAACCCACAAAAATTCAAACTCAATTTAAATCATGTTATAAAATTCCTTTTGAAACTACGCATATTAATATTCTGAAATAAAAACTTAATTAAAACCAAGCTAAAATAATCCATATATACCACAAAGCTTTTTATTTATTAAAATGAAAATGAGGAATGGATCGAGGAAAAGTAATATCCTTGAAAAGGTGTAGGTTTGGAAAATACCAGGAAACTACCCAAAAAAGTCACAATTGCCAATAAAGTGAAGACAAAAATGAAAATATTGTCAACTATTCACCAACTACAATGACGTATATACCTAATGAAACACGGTAATATAAAGAAATTCTTGGACATATATTGAAGAAAGTTGTGACTCGAGGTTTGAATTTCTAAAAAGTACGGCCCCCGAAAGTTTTATCATTTGATTTCAATAAAATATCATTACTTGATATTTACCAAATTAACTTTAATTACACTTTTAAGAAATTGTACAAAAAATATTTATTTAATAAATGAATAATATTTTGAAAGGTTTGGGATGTTTTGAAAAAGTGAGACCTCAAGCCTTCAAATTTGAACAAAATTCCAATTTGACGTCGAATTTAGAGTTTTGAATTACAATGATATTCTAGGGGGTAAAATGTAAGATACTCCCCTGTGTTATGTTGAACCTATTCTTTACAAATTAAGAGTTTTTTGCAAGGTTTTCGAAAGTACAAGAAATTTTGATGCAATAAAAATTTTACAGGGGAGTACTTTGCATTTATATATCCCCACCGGTACTTTCCACGAAAGTTTAATGTCAGTGTAAAAACTAAAAAGTCCAAGGTGGGGAGTTAGGCAGGACCTTCAGAAAAAGTAAAAGATCATCTCAGTTGTTCTCTCTGCCCTCCGACCACCGTACGACGGCCCTCTTTCTCTTCATTTTCATATCCATCTTAGTTTCATGTCACCTGACAACAACAACAACAACCCAATGGGGTCCAATCGTTCTTATGTAGGGGAGAGTTCGATATCCTCGGGCCCTGAAGTTTCGGATGCCGTCCCACCACTGAAAAACTCTTCTAGCAAGGTACTTCTGTCTCTCAGAGAAGTACCCCTCAACTGCCCAACATGTGATTCACCAAACACGGTTTGTTACAAAAGTTACATACTAGCACGGTCATATCACTTCTGCAAGACTTGTACTATGTACTGGACGAGTTCCATTCATTCTTATGTAGGGGAGAGTTCGATATCCTCGGGCCCTGAAGTTTACGATGCCGTCACACCACTGAAAAACTCTTTTAGCAAGGTACTTCTGCCTATCATAGAAATCTGCAAAATATTTCATACGGTGGACCACCGTTCTCGTGTACGTAGACCTGAAGTTTCGGATGCCGTTCCACCACTGTATTTGAATCCTACTAAAGTTAAATCAACATTGTACGACGACTTTTCTATGTTCGATTTTCTCAAACTTACACGTGAAGTTTCGGATACCGTTGAGATTACGAATATTACTCCTGAATTGGAATCCCTCTTGGGAATTCATACAAGCCAGTTTATCAATAAATTTCATGCCGAACTCACTGGATTTCGCTATCGTGATAGTTCTTTTTACAGGTTCAACCTGGAAAAGTTAATCAGAAAACAACTTTTTAAGACGGCTGCAGTCGTCGATGGCATTAAACGTTATGATGGAGTTACTGCAAAAGAGTTTTCTAAACTATTCAGTCTTTATGAGCCGTCTCTGCTAAGAGATTGCATAATTAGATCCCAGATGCTGGATGCAAGCTGTCCAATGAGTCTGAAAACCCTAGATGTAAAAAACGATGCTGAATTCGATCATGAGGTTGATGGAGAGAATAGTCAATATCAGAAACGAGCTGGTTCCACCGAATATTATCGTTCTATCCATAGTTTTATAGATCAATTTATAGAGAAAAATGGCAATACCATTGGAGATGAGGTCAAGCTTGATCAGTATGGCATGCCTCGTCTACGAGCTTTCATCACACTCAAATTTTTCCAAATGGCTGAGGAATCAGGTTTGATGCGTGTAATGGATAGTACTAATATTACTGATATATTACGTCATTTTGAGGAGCCTCTCCTCAGAGATTGCATCCAAGAAATCCAGAAGGGTCCCATCCAAAAAGAGTTGATCAAAACTTTTGCCCAGCCAGAAATTAGTGAGGAAGAGAAACTTGATCAACGTAAGATAAAATTCATGCAGAAGATAAATTTGGATGGCGCTATACAGGGCGCAGCTATTGTTGTGAGCTATGTATTATCTTCTTCTAAATCACGGGTGTTTCAGGACGTTTTGATGTTTGCTCTTGTGATGGGCATTACATGTTCAATGCTGGCTCATTTCCTGCGAAACAAGGAATCTGTATCCAAGGTGCTGACCAAGCTTGGTCTCATGGGGATAGCGTCTTCCGTCATTCTCTCTTTCGCTGCCCTATTTCCACAGGTGATAATGTCGTGCACTTTTGGGACAATTGCTATTTTACTCCTCGCTTACACGGTGATGATGAACTGATGATATTAATCATCTCTCATTCATAAACAACTCTTTTGTCCGAGAACTCATTTTCATGTGTTTATCTTATTTGTCTTTGTTTCTATGACTTCATGATATCCCACTTTTGAAGATGGAATTTTATTGTTTCTTCTATTTCTATATTTTACTTCATAGGTATTGCTTTTGATTAGGCCCTGTTAATAAGTCGGATTCGAGTTGGATCAAGTCTGATCTGGATTCAATACATTAACATTGGATTCTATCATATCAAGTCTGATCTGGATTCAATACATTATGTTTCCATGTGTATATATATCACTATTGTAATATTGTTCTTATAACTATAATCAGAAGCAACCATACTGGTTGTCTAGCACAATTATTCACATGGTATCAGCCTTTCTAAGATCTTAGGCATGCAGCATTTTTCTTTTCTTCTTCCATCTCATGTGTTCTCCATGACTCTCTCTACGTACACCAGCCTCTGACTCTACAAACACTTCACCCACCACCGATTCAATTCTGCCATTACCAAAACAGCCTCCACGATTCAATTCTCAACTATGATTGTGCCACTTCAATTCGACTGAAGCATGGCACACTCTTGAGAAATTAACTTTTTCTGGACCATGTCTCTTCATCCCTGGTGCATTTGAATAATTTTCAAAATTTTAAGAAAGGTAACTTATCTATGAAGGACTATCTTCAACAACTTCACTTTCTTGTTGTCTCTCTTTCTGCCATTGGAAAGACCATTTCCGACAAAGATCTTGTATATCAGGCCTTGCAAGGATTACCGGCTTCATACAAAACATTCATTATGGATTAAACGCGGTCCTTCCTTTCCATCTTTTATTGCTCTGCGTCCACTCTTACTCACAGAGGAAGAACACATCAAAGCAACCTCGTCCGATGAATCTGTGAATGGTACTGCTCTTTTCACAAATACTTACAATAATCAGAAAAATAAATCTTCTCCTACCCCTTTTCCTACTGGTCGTGGTTCACCCTTTGCCAACCGAGGCCGCGGAAGAAATAATTATAAAGGAAAATGGCAAGGTCAAACACCCAGCTACCCATCGCACCAACAAAAAGATTCCCCCAATTACTCCAATTATACACGTCCACCTTCTCCTATGCCTAGTATCCTTGGTAAACCACCTCCAAATCCACCTTTTGAACCCTCCAAACAATGCCAACTTTTCAAACATTACAATCACGGTGTTTTACAATGTCCTCAACGTTTCAACTACGCTTTTGTTCCTAACAATTTCAGCAAATCCTCCAAACAATGACTATGTCTATGATGCTAATGTATTTTATTTCTATATAATCTATATAGTTTTTTTTTTTTAATATATGTATCCAAGTCGTGTCGTATCTTTAAGATTTTCTCGAAAATGAGATGCTGAATCCGAATCGCGTCGAGTCCGAGTCGCTGAGTCAGTGTATGTGCAATGGAGGTTCTATATCTTAATCTTCAAAATTTAGTGTTTTTTTTATAATTTATTAAAATTTAGTGTTACTTTGAGTTCAAATGTACAATTAAATTATCTCTTATGTCCTTATTAACTTTAAAATGATTTATAAACACAAAAATACTTTAAAATAATAGTAGACGCCTTTTTGAAAGATGTTCAGACTTAATTGCGCAAAAAAATTATTTTTAGAGCCGAAAATGCAATTTCCAAAATTTCAGATGACAAATTACAAATTTTGCCCCGTACACATGCATTGATTTGTTTCTTTAGGGTTAATTATATCCCTTAATTATATCCCATATCTTCCAAGGTGTATATAACACCTTTCTACCCCATTTTTAGATTCCTATTCACCTTATTGGCATCTTAATATTCATAGTTAAGTTAGATTTAAAGAGAGAGAGTTAGAGAAGGGTATAGTTAATGTGAGAAAGTGAAAACTGTTGAGGAAAGAGGGAGGAGTAAAGATTTTGTGAAAGAAGAGTAGGCCACCACCGCCGTGTAGCTGCCGGACCACCACTGTGCCGCCATCCACCGCCATATTTGGAGGAGTTCAAGTTTCGGTAACTCCTTCCTTTGTTGGTTTAATTTATTTAGCTTAGAAAAATCTAGTTTATTATTGGTGTTCTTGAAAAACCATTTGAAAACCTTTAAAACTTAACGTGGATCAGGGGCCCAGCTAACGCGTGAAACACTCCGCCTGGGGAGTACGGTCGCAAGACCGATACTCAAAGGAATTGACGGGGATGGTGAAATAACTTTCATTTTCAAATTTTTTTTATATTTATAATGTGAGTTTAAAAAAAATAGTTTAACATTTATAGGTAAATTTGTTGGGTTTTTAATAGATCTATGTTTTTCTCCATAAAATGATGTTTTGGAATTTTTAGAAATAAAATGTACTCCTTCCGTTTCAAATTAATTGGCAGATTTGACATTTTCACACATATTAAGATATTCATAATTTGTCATTTTTCTAAGGCTAGCGATATTGCCAGATCAAAGTTTGTTGCTGCCAGAGCAACCTTTTTTTAATTCCTAATTTACCCCTTCTTAATTAAGGGTCATAAAATCTACTTTTCTCAATCTCAATAATTGACAACTCAATCTTCTCTCTTACTTAATACATATTAATCTATTTTTCTTCTCTCTAGAAATCTCTAAATAAAAACAATCTAATAGTTGTTTATAATACTTATAATATACTACTCCAAACATAAACAATATTTTAATAATAATAATAAATAAATAAAACTCTATCTCAAGTTTAGAACTTTTCAATTTTTTCTCGTTGTCAAAAGTTTTTAAAACATAGAGGAAGCATGTAACTCCAAAAATGAGTTGTACTTGACACGATTAGAACTTCAGTATTGGATTTATCTGTTCAAAATTTTATTAAATTAAGTAATTACATTAAAAAATTATTTGAGCTCATATCATTATTCTTATCAAATCGAACATGAACGTTATAGTCATATAACTTTTAAAGCTCCATTCGAACTCAATTTGCTAAGTTAACAAATAAAAATATAGTACACGATTTTAGATATTCTACAATCAAGAAACATATATGAATTCCTTAGATGAATACTGTTCAATTTCAATAGCCTCACCGCGTCATCAGTTAACATACAAAGCTTGAATATGTAAATCTCATTTAGTGTAAGACTGTAAGTATATTTGAGGCTGCCCTATGACACAAAGATATATAGGCTTCAAGGGTGGTCTTGCTTCGTCTGTTTAAATGTTAAAAAACAAATAAATATTGTTCAGCAGTTTTGTGGTGGCGTGTATTTTGAAGGTCACTAAATTAATTAATTTACTTTCTTGTTAAATATATTAGAAAAAGAAAAAATAAATAATTAGTTCATTAATTAAGAGAGAGAATATTGAATTGTTTATTAAATGGAGTAATATGATATTATGGGGATTGAGAAAAGTAGAATTTATGACCCTTAATTAAAAAGGGGTAAATTAGAAAATGACAAAATTGATGTTGAAAAGTAATAAAGGATGAGAATAAGTTAATTTTACTTTACCTGCAGCCGAATCAAACACCCACTAATAGTGCTTTGTGATCAAAGGGAGGCATTACCAAGTGGTGGAAAATTCTTGCATAGACCTGGTCTATGAGCTTTTCATGGACCTTGTGGTTGTAAATGCACCACATCACACATTGTGAGAGCATGACATCATCAAAATGTATGATGTGGTGCATTTACAACCACAAGGTCTACCACTAAGCTCATAGATCTGGTCTATGTAAGAATTTTCCCCAAGTGGTATAAGGACGGTGCTGCTGCTCCCCATCAGAGAACCAAGTTTCAATAAAAAAAATTATTAATAATAAATGATATTTAGTTATTCAAACTAATATATTTTCGGTACAACGACTTAGACCGAGTTCATATGACTATTTGGGTTTAACTCGCTTTCATAGCTAATTTAAGAGATGATTATTGTCAATTTTTTTTATAAAAAATATATATTCTTGATATTCAGTATATGTGAGACTTTTAAGTAATATTGATATTCAATTTATACAAAACTTTTTAATTTAAAAAATAGTATAATGTTTTTCCCCGAATACTTATAGGCTGTCGGCAATTGGTCAGAATTTTAAGCCTCAAAAAACCTTTCTGCCATCACCTTCCAGTGTCGGCCCAAGTGCTAGGCAACTTGGGCCGGTGCCTAGGGCCCCCGGTGTGAAGGGGCCCCAAAACTTTATATATATAGTGGCCCCCAAATATATATTATTAATAATAAATTATTGTTAACAGATAAAGCTGTTAATGTTTAAGCCTATGACCTGGGTTTGATTCTCCATTCAAACATATCAAATTTATATTATTTTATGTTTCTTTTTTCTTTCTTAAGGTGCATATGATTAATACATATTATATTGACACCTTTTTTTGCTTTTGTTTTAACAATTGTTTCTTCCAGATTTAAGATTTTATACGAAACATACATTTTATGTTATAATTTTCACTAAAAATAAATTTAATAACGTAATCGAAAATGAGTTCTTGTTTAGATTAGTCGTTTCTATATACTTTTTTAAAAAGAAATTGTTGATCCTTTTAACACATACTCGATCAAGATCATAGACCCTTTGTACTCAACAAAACATTATCGATTACAGTTTAAATGAAACTATTTTTTTTTTGAGATATTTATATTTTATTATTTGTGGTTATATTACTTTATTTTGACTTTTTTATTTTCATTTTATCAAAATACTAAAAAAAATATTGAGTGCAACCAACAAAAAAATGTTGGCCCCCAAACCTAAATATTGTTAGTTTTATTTTTTTTTAATTTTCACAATGGGAGGATTGGTCGAAACCCAACACTATCGTATATGTTAATTGTATCTTTTAACTTTTTATTCTTAATAATTGTTCCTCATTTTTTCTTCTTCCGTAGTAATTATTCTGTTAATCTTTTTTTTTTTAAATTAGTTCCAAGTGTTTTTCTGATTTTTTTCCTTCTTATTAACCCTAAAAAGAACACAATTTTCTTTAATGTTCTTTATAATATAATTTTAACTTAACTTTATGACAATTATCGGAACCTTTGATGTAACATTGTTATCAATAACTAATACTGATCTTGATAACAAAAAAAAAAATTAATTTAATGGCGTATACTTGCTGTGAAATTACATTCAGTTCATATATACTTATAAATTTAGCTTTCGCTAAAATTATATTTTTAAAATTAAAAATTATAAAAATATATTCACAAGTAAATCAATATAAAATATTGAGTGGATTTGTCATCTAATTATGTATTTAGAATAAAATTTCAATATTTAATATGTATATGTTCTTTTAAAATTTTGAGTATATTTTTTTTTATAAAATAGGGCCCCGGTTTTGGAATTCGCCTAGGACCCTCGAATGTCTAGGACCGGCCCTGTCCCCATGCATACTTCCCAGATTCATTGAAATTCTCAAATAAAGGGAGGTACATAAGCCATCTCCAACTGAAGGGCAATCAACATCCATTTTATTCAATTTCACAATTTTCCTCACTTTCACTTAATAATAGAGATAACAATAATAATAATAATAATTTTTATTAGGTACACAATCATGAAAATTAAGGTATTCTTAATAATAAGAAAATCAACAACGACTAAACATAATTAAGAGAAAACAACAACACTTATTATTAATGCACTTGGACAGAAAATAAAAACAACAAAGATTAAACACCAACGACTAAACATAATTAAAGCAAAACAACAAAGATTACAAGAAGTTGGATCATGGGTATGGAAGGAAAAGATTGAAATTATCAGCGCCTTGATTGACCGAGCCTTCAGACGAGTCTCCTCCAAATTGTAAAGGGCCTCTTAATCTTTTTTTCTGGATGATTTGTTGCTTCTTGCCCCTCCAATATTCTTTCGAAAGTGGAGTCATTTCAGATGTATTCATTGAGAATACTCTGATTTCCTTCTCCTCCTCTCTAGCGCGCATTTCCTCCTTTTTAAGACGCATTATTTCATCATGTCTTCTTTGACGTCCTTCCTCTAACATTAGTTGGAGTCGTTCAGCAGATCTAAGATTTTCTTCAACACGCTCGTCGTCCATGAATGCACTGGTCAAAGCCTTTCCCTTTCCCTTGGTTTTTTTTGCTTTCTTCGATCCAATTGGCCTTGAATCAGTTTGTTCTGCAATTGGAGTCCTCTCAGGTGTCACCGCTACGTTGTCCTCGTCAATATGAAAATCAATGTCTGGACGAAAATAAATAAATACAATGTTATTAAAAAATAAAAACAAAAATTTACTACAATTTTTACGCAATGTTATTATAAATAAAATAAAACTAATTACAATTTTTACAAATTTTTTTAAAAAATTACCCATTTAATTCTTTAAAAAACACTAAAACTAATTCAGAAAAAAAAACACAATGTTATTAAAAAATAAATAAAACTAGTTACAATTTTTTCCTAAACCCTAATAAAAAAAAATTATTATCTAACAGGTGGCGGCCACCACGTCCAGGGTTAAGTTGCCAGCAGTGCCCATTTCACTGCCCTCATCAGTCATCCCCCGCCTTCCCCTTTTGCCCGTTTCCCCGCCGCCCCAAAATCCATCTCCAACCGAGCACCGCTAGCAGCCCCCCCTCCTCATGCCCGGTTGCCGGCTCGGTTGGAGAGGGCCTAATAGGCAGTTTGTTGCCAGTGATGGTGGAAAATATTGTACTTCCAACAAGGTAAAGAAGGTAAGCTCTGAGTATGGAACTCAACATCTTAACCGCTGCATGTTTAGAAAATTAAGAGAAAGCCTCTTCTAGCCAGCTTAGCTTAACCATCCCACCACTTATGTACCCAGAATCAGGTGCTTTCCCAAAGACACTTAAAACATACTGAATCACAAGTCGCATATTTTACACCCATAACACGCTTACCGTTAATTGGAAGTTCAAGCAAGTCAACAACATCCTCTAGCTTTACTGTCATCTCTCGAAAATCAAATGAAATGTCTTTATATCTTTCTCTGACTCTCAACTAGAGCATATATAAGTGGATTATCAAGACTAATTGGTGGAATCAATCTCAAAAAGTCAAAACCAGACCTTTTATCAATTTAATTAGTTTTTTTTTTGGTTGGGGGGGTAAGCAACCAGCGGTCAAGATTTAAAGTGTGTTCATGACATCTAAGTGCACCTCACTCTTGTTCATATATAATAAACATATTGCAAGTTAAAAATGATTTACTAGTAAAACGAGATAGAAATGTGTTATTGTTGCATAGTGAACACCTGTCCTTTTAAAACTGCAGCTGAGACATACATGTCTTGATAATACAAAATAAAATCTTCAATTGGTCCAGGGTTACTGCATAACAATCCATCATGTTGCTATAGGCTACATCTTCCCGCAATGCAGAAAAACATTCACATAGACGAGCTTAGTAAATGAAACTGTCCATCCATGTGACATGTAAGTAGTATGTTATAACATAATTCAGAAACCTCGATTCCAGTTATGATCTGCAGGCTGCAATAATACAGTAATCCTAATTTCGACTTTATGATCATCTGACCTATGAAGAAATGGTACAAAGAAGGTTTTTCACCACCAAGACTTAAAAGAGAGAAATAGGGATAATGTTGTCGGGTTTAGATAATGTTTAATTACGGATCCCATTTAAGCTGTCATGTTTATTCTTCTATTCCTTTGATGAGTTGCAACCTTCTATTAGTAAATTGTGTGGTTTTTACTGATTGAGTTTAATCATGACCTACAGAATTTGCTGTCACCAGAGATGGGATAATAGTGCACTTAATTTGTGACTTCATTTTGTGGCGGTGCAAAATTTCATGTTCATTCCACTATCACGAGTTACAATTTATATATATACCCAAACATGATTATATGATCCAAACAATGAAGTTGATTTCCACGGCAGAATTTGCTGCCACATTGACAAGTCCTTAACATTCGGAGAACAATACTCCAACTTCTCTAATATGTGTTGGGATTGTCTTTTTCAATGAGAAAATGAGATGCATAAATATCAAAGAGTTAGAACTGATTCAAACCTTCCCATTGTAATTGGTACAAGACAGTATGCAACTAAAACCAGAATGAAGCTGAATCCAAATTTTGAGGAGGAGAAGAAACTTCAACAACTTCAACTTCAACTTCACTAAGGAATGTAATATGCTAGTAATTATTCTACATAATTACAAGAGTCCAAACATGTTATTTTCTACTTGAATAGTAAATTTTCTCGAGTTGATTCGGCTAGTCCTGATTTCTAAGGCTGTAATTAAGTGACATACTTATATAACTCTAAATACAATACAAAAAGGACTTTATTGGAGATCCACCACCTATAGCAAACTAAGTTGTTGTTTTTTTAATCAAATGACCTATAACTTGAGACGAGAAATTGAAAAGGGGCTAATTCTAATTCTAATTCTAATTCTAATGTGAGAATAAATAATAGCTTATAGAGAAATAGTTCCCACTCTGCATCTCCCAATATTTTCCTAAAAGTAATAATTTATAAATGTATAACTGGATAAAAGTTACCACAAACTATAGAAACAATTTATGGCTTGACAAAACAAAGACATCAGGTAACCTAACTGTTATTGGAAAAAGAGTCATATATAGCCCACCATCACACCCCATATCTCAACATATATCATAGAACCCCTAAAATTACCCATTCGTAATCCCACTTTTCTTACTTACAAATGATGGATTTTGTGAAGGTGCAACTACACTGCACATTGAACAGAAAGAATATTCTTGATTGCCTATAAACAATAGTTCATTTTTACATGAAATGAGCAATCAAGGTACGTAATAAAGCAGATTCAGAAACCTACATATTAAACTACTATAATGTACGCTTAAGTTGAAGCTCAACTGCCAATCTTCCTAATGATAATATAAAAATATTTGCACTGTCTAATTCAAATTCCACAAATTCCAATATAGACCATATTCGTGCTTAATATTCCAACCACAACTATTATGCAAAAATCATAAAAGCTACCAGAAAGCATAAGTAACTTTGAAAGATCATAAAAAGTTCATATACATGAGTGTAACTTGATATTTCTATTTCAACTCTTACAACTAGAGGGTACCGTGAAACCCGTTTCTAATCGAGCATGTTTTCACACAATTTATTACCCATGAATCTCATAATTTTATTTCCTCTATCCATAGACAAATATAAAAGTGATGGGGAAAGAATACTCAAATTGGAAATGAGAGTTGTATATGTTGTATATATTTTTTGGGATGAAACTAATCACTGGTGACCTAATACAAAGGGTTCAGATACATGCAAGCTTGATAAAAAAAATCTTTCAAATAAGCTCCAGTTAACAATATAGTAAAATAACAGCTTTTCCAAGTTAGCAATTGACAGTCAAGTTTAAAAAATGGGAGACTTTATTCGAAGGCATTTCAAAGTATAAAATTAGAAATGTTCCGGTAAACCTCAAAGACTTACTGGAGGTAAGGTCGTAATATTCAGACTTCGTATTAATGCCATTGTTCTTTTTCATCGACCTATTACCAAGAAATTGCAATGAGGAAATGGTTTTTCTCTGATAACAGGGGAGAAGACGACGACGTATGGTGAAAGTGTGAAGTGTGAGAGTTGGGGGTGGGGGTGGGGGTGGGGGTGGGGTTTTTACAATGAAAACGAACAGAAAGTGTGGGGAAGAAAGTACTGCTTAACGGGTTGGGCTCCGTTTTAAATATAAGGCCCAATAATACTGTCAGAACATTTGGGCCTAAAGGTTCATGCGTGATGGGTTGAGCTCCGTCTGAATTACTCTCCAGCAGTTTGGGCTGTCAATAGGGTCGGAATTCTATCCGATTTAATAAGATTATTGTCTGATTAGATATTCGGTGGATCTAATCCAATTACGAAGAACCGTAATCCAAAAGATATTGAGTGAATATGGATTTAGGTTGATAACATTTAATTCATAATCTCATTTTTCTGCTTATTTTCATACAACAATATGAGTTAATTTTGAGGCCTTAATATCAATACCATACATAGTCTACAAAGTTAATTGTGAAACTACTTGAATAAGTGGTTAAATGTGTCGAGAGTTGATCTTTTCTATATTAGTACCATATTAGTATGTTAAGAAAAGTATGAACATGCTAGTTAAGTTACCTGGAAAATATAACAAAAATAAATTTATTTTCGAAAAATAATATTAGTATGAATATTAAAAATTGAGAAAAATATTTGATACAATTCGATGGATGCAAGAATTTAAGATCCAAACAAGATTTGGATATTATCTGAATCCAATCCAATGTAGATGGATATGGATTTGGGTAAAACTTAATCCAACTCGAATCCGATTATCAATACCCCTATCAGCATTAATTCATTAGTTTGATTGGTAGATTGGTATCTTCAATAGATTGTATTGTTAATTGAATACTATTTTGAGTTATAGTAATTGATTGAGCGAGATTAATTATATTATCTGACTTAATCAATCTCAGTCTAACTCACAAAATATTTTCTTAATTGCTTGATTATGATTGTAGTTGAGGGTTGAATTATAATTACAAACAAAAATAACTAATTGATTTTGAAGTCACTTAAAAGCTTTTAGATTAATTTACGACTGCTTCTTCTTTAAATATTGTCCTTGAGATAAGTTAATGATACATTATCTTATACGAAGATTCCCCATTAATTAAATTAGAAAAGTTGCTTCGTTTTCATGTATTTTAATAGCTTAAGAGACTAGGATTGCTTAAGACATATAAGGTCAACTTATGCATAATTTTTAATTCATGTGGAACATAATCACTCTCAAAAGTTAACTCAAAAAATAAATGTCATCAAGATTTTATAAGATAGATTTAAATATGATTTCTTATTGACGTGGGATATTTAGTCTCAACAATAATATTTTTTTAGGGGAAAATTGCTTTTTTGGTACCATATGATAGACTTACTTGCAATTTTGGTACCATTGGATACAAAAATGCAAATTTGATACCATAGGATAGGTTTTCATTGCAACTTTGGTACTAAACCCAATTTTTCACCAAAGTTAATGATAATTTAACCCCTATGAAATACATAATGTTCAATTTACCCCTTCGTGGTTTAAAAAAGAGCATTTTACCCCCTGAAATTTTGTAAAAGTTGCACATCGCCTCCCTGATATTTTTATAGGCGGCACTTTATTCACTTTTATTATGATAATGTGACATTTTACCCCCTGTGTTATGATAAATGTGGCAATTTACCTTCCTATATTATAAAATAGTTTGCATGCCTACTCTAAATTTCGACAAGTGAGTTACACTCTCCGACTTAAGAGGGTAAATTGCTTCATTAAAAAATTTACAGGGGGTAAATTGATTTTTGTTTCAAATTATAGAGGGATAAATTGAATATTATGCATTTTATAGGGGTAAATTGCTATAAACTTTGTAGAAAATTGTGTTTGGTACCAAAATTGCAATGAAAACCTATTATATGGTACCAAATTTGTATTTTCGTATCCAATGGTACCAAAAGTACAAATTATCTTATCATGTGGTACCAAAAAATCAATTTTTTGGTATACAATCAACCCTGACAGAGGGATAACTTGGAATAGTCGTATCGTATCATTTCCAAATTAATTAATAGAAACCTAACTTCTTGTTAAATAAACAAATGAATAAATAAGGGAATTTTATATATACTACAAGTCTACAATTGATATTCAAACTAGAAAATATCACACTAAGTCAAGTAGATCTTTAGGCCGTCTTTGCTTTCATTTTGGCTAGTATAGTATCAATAGATTTTTAGGTTTTAAATACATTATTAATATTACTTTTTGAAGAAGATCGAATTACATCAAAATTAAAGTTTTCAATATGGAGTTCAAATTGTGCGTCATGAAGATTCAATTCAAATTATACTTTAATTGAATTATTTATACTTACACCTCTTGAACTATTGCTATTTGGCCGTCACTCCCAAAATATTTTATTTTTTATCCCTTCTGTTAAGCTTCCGTCTACTCCACCGTGAAAAAATAACTAAATGTCCAAATTACCCTCCCCTAATTTTTTGTTAAATTGGTTTTAATTAAAAATAAGAACTTTGTAACATTATATATTGCGTTATTATACTGCAATTTTGACTAAATTAACATAAAACAAAAGCTTGTTCTTCCATCATTTAACTCAAAAACTCAGACAATGATGTTGAAAAGTCGAAGTATGATAATTGTAGCCGGAGCATCGAAATAGAATTAAAATATACGTTGACATTTTGGATATAAAGCCTTTTTGATGGGTAAAAAACAAAAAAATCTACTTGTGTTTTAGAAAACTTGCACATAATCCCTATTATAAGTTTATTGCATAAATCACTTGTGGATTTTCTTTTATGCCTTGATTAATTAATTTATTTATATATAGAGTGTAAAAGAGAAATTTCAAAATATTATTAACGATGGTAGCTAATTAATGTTACAATGTAGAGTGTGCAACGTTTTGTAAAACACAAGGAAATTTTATGCAATAAAAAATAATATAGGCGGGGTTATGTACATGTTTCCCATAATACAGGTAGATTTTATGCTTTTTACGACCTCATTAATTTATCAACATATTTAAGGTAAAAGATGAATTTCTAAATATTATTAACGATGCATGAGAGAGTCTGCAACAGTTTGTAAAACATTAATGTAACTTATGCAATAAGGTGAATGTATGTGGTTCTATGCAGGTTCCCCAAAATACAGGTGAATTTTATATTTTTTACCCATCAAGAAGGCTTTATATCCAAAATGTCAAGGTCGTATATTTTAATTCTATTTTGAAGCTTTGCTTACAATTTTCATACATAAACTTTTCAACATCATTGTCTGAGTTTTGGGGTAAAAAACATTAAAAAAAAAAAGCTTATGTTATGTGTTTATTTTTTTAGGCAAAATTGCATAATAAATAACACAATATCTAATGCTCAAAAGTTTATATTCTTAATAAGAACCAATTCAACTAACTATTAGAGAATGGTAATTTGGATATTTAATTATTTTTTCAAGGTGGAGTGGAGGCCTTATTAACAAAAGGGTGTGACTGGCAAAAAAATAAAAGGTTTCGAGGATGATTGCCAAATAACAATAGTTCAGGGAGTGTAAGTGCAAATAACCCATACTTTAATTTGAGATCAAGCAACGACGCCTTCAAATTAACATTTTTCATAAAACAAAGTTATCTTGAAAAAGATCAAAATCATCGTTTTCAAGAGCAAGTTCATCAAATCCATCAAATCCCGAAGTCAAATCTATGAAGATTAGAATCAGAAGAAAGATTGTAACATTTTTTTCCTTAAGTATTTTAAAATCAATTTGTACGATTATTTGTTGTCTAATAAATTTCAGGACTGAAAATTTTGTTCTACACAGTCCAACATAACAATTTAATAATTTAAATTCTCTTCTTTTTTTTTTCCTTTTCCTTTTCTTTGTCTTAGTGCTGAAAACATCTTGCAACGCTTCAACATTCAATCACATGCTACCTTTTTGAAACTTTATCTAAATTACTATCATATGACCGATTTAATTCACAGTAACCTCTTAAAATAATTTTATCACGAATATTCTTTTTGTAATATACACCACAACGTAAAACACCTGATTACGAATACGTATAACAGCGTAAAGTCATAAATACCTTCTACAAGTTTTAAAGTAGTTCACTATTTTCGTAATTATTTCACTTAAATGAGGAATATATGAATCAAATTTTTTATCGTTTCCTTACAACAATTTTTGTTTTGAATCAATAGAAACGAAAATGATGTGTAATTCTGAAACTCTTGTACATTTACATTGACACTCTCTTATTTTTATTATTAGCTGACCAAAACTTACATTAAAAGTAAAATTTTGATTCATGAAAAGAAATATGAAGAGTAATTTGACAATTAACCTAAGCATATTTTTATTCCATAAAACATAAAATATATTGGTGAGGTAATTTGCAATTTACTCCTTTCCCAAAGAACCACCAAAGCACATAATTGTCATAAGTCATGTTCATTTCCTTTGATACCAGGTTGTTTTTCTAATCTCTATTATCTGAATAAATATCCTATTGCATTAAATTCTGATTTCCTCTTCCCATCCACCCCCAACCCCACCCTACCCCCCACCTTCTCTCCTCCATTGACAATACCTTTTCACCAACACTTCATCCTCAAGCCTTTACAGCCTATTTCTTCACATTCCTATCACAAATTTAGTCACAAAAGTCCAACAAAGATAAAAAAAGAGAAACACAATCATTGTACTTTTTAACATCCATTTCTGAAGGAAGAGATCAACTTTCAATTTCATCGATTTAGTTCCTAATCATGGGTTGTTCAGCTTCACGTCCATCTAATTTCATCACTCAACAGCAAAATCCCACCTCGAATTCTTCTTCCTCACATTCGAATTCCCAATTACAATCTCCATATTACTCATTTTCGGATTCTTCTTCTACCCCTGTTTCAAGAACCCTCTCTCTGCCCAACCCTTTAATACACCACCCACCATTGAAGAAAGGAGACTCTAATCACTTTGTTTCTCTCACTTCCACCACTTATGGTTCTCTCGTGCTGATTGACTCCCCAAACCCTAGTTTCAACGGTCAGGATTTCGCTAATCCGACGGCCCAGATGAGAAAGGTTCAAGATTTTGGTAATTCCGAGGACCCTTTATCCCCTGATTCAGTTATCAACACCTGGGAGCTCATGGAAGGTCTTGCTGAAGAGGAATTTACTTTTCACATGGTTGATTTGCCCAGAAAGCCCTTTAAAAGGGAGATGGAGATTGAAATTGAGGCTAGTGAGATTGTAAATTCTTATGAGTTTGTTGAACGCCCTGTATCTAAACCTTTATGGGAGCATTTATCCGAAGAATCATTGCTTGCGAAAATGGATGCCAATGTGGTATCTAGTTATAGAAATGCATTGTTGGTTAAGCAACATGGATTTGAAAAGCCGAAAGATATAACGAAAGCAATAAAAATCGAGCCTTTGGAGTCGAATCATGATGAGAACACTTTGGTGTCCGATAGTGATGATTCTTGTTGTTTATTGGGTGCTAAAGATAGGATTGTAGTGTATTATACTAGTTTGAGGGGCATTAGGAAGACTTACGAGGATTGTTGTGCGGTTAGAGTGATTTTTAGGGGTTTTAGAGTTTGCGTAGACGAGCGGGATATTTCTATGGACCGTTCATATAGGACGGAATTGCAAGACGCTTTGAAAGGAAAGGCGGTGATTTTGCCATTAGTGTTCATTAAAGGGAAGTGCATAGGTGGTGCTGAGGAGATTAAGCAACTTAATGAAGGTGGAGAGTTGGCTAAGCTTTTGGAAGGTTTTCCATTAATCGATGTGGGATTTGTGTGTGAGAGTTGTGGGGATGCTAGGTTCGTTCCGTGCCCAAATTGCAATGGAAGTTGCAAAATTTATGAAGAGGAAGAAGGGGAATCGAGGAGGTGTCCCGATTGCAATGAGAATGGATTGATTAGGTGCTCTGGTTGTTGCCCTTGAAATCTATTATTGCTTGTAATTTACGATCATTTATGGTTTTTTTTAGGCTATTTATGGAAATGATGTGTGTCTATTCGTGTAGGTTATTGTTTAATCTCGGTTATGGAAATGTTTATATTGTGTAGCTTTTGAGTAATCATGTTGGTTGTGTTCGGAACAACATTAATCAATAAAGAAGTAACATAATATTTGTTGTTTGAGCTATTTGTAAATGTTCATTATGGTTTCTTTAATTGTGAGTTGTGACAGCGATTTAGGCTATGTTAGATTCTTAGATTTCGGTGAGTAAAAGTAAAACACCAAGTAAAATGTATTTTCTGCATCGATTAATATATCATTTGAGCTCTATTTTTTCCTTTATTGTCATTTTTCCATATCATTTTACTAACTGAAATCGACGGACAACTGAAATGTTTGGTAGAGTCCTCAATGCTGCATTATGTATTCATCTTCTTCCTTATTATAGTTATGAGGAACTTAAAGCCTTAGTATTGAGTTTATTGCTTGTAGCACCTGCCCTGCATTGACTACTATAATTGGTGCTGCAATTTATGTGTGAATATATTTTTGGTCTTAAGATTGTTATGCTCTGTTACTCTTGTATTGAAGCAGTTTTTTGTCCTATGAATGAAGCGAATAGAAGTATATTCAATCATTACATTAGATCAAAAGTTCAAATATAAACTAACTACAAACAAATATTAGTAATAAACTGTAAAATTTTATATACAGTTTTGACACTAGCCCACAACTCGGATTTTATTCTTAACTTTACTTCCAAATACACCGTGACTTTTTTTTTTTTAAATTATAAAATAGAAGAAGAGAAAATCGCACTTTCTCCCTGAATTTCAAATTTTGCATTGTCCACCTTGAACTTACATTACTGTTGTACTTTTTCCCTTGAACTCTTTTCGACCACTTTTCAGGTCAAAGAGTTCAGGGGGAAAGTGCAACACAAGAGTTCATGGTGGAAGGCGAAAAGTGCAACTTTGATGTAAGTTTAGGGGCAAAATTCTATTTTTTGAAACCAATTATATTTCAAAGTGCGAAAAATAGGGAATTTTAAAAATTATGTATAATTATATTATATAATACAGAAAAAATAAAAATTTTAGTACATAATTAACAAATATAAAAAAGATACAAATATATTATTTAGACATTACAGAGTGAGAATAAAATGAGCATACACTATACTTTCATGTTTATTTTATCTTTTAAATTTTGCATTACATTCTTCAAATGAGGTTCAAGTTAAAATTTGTTAAAAAAAAATAGTTTGCCAATCTGAAATCATGGATTTAACATTTGAAGAATAAAGAGGTAAGCTTATTAATTCAAGAAACAAAATAATACTTGCAATCAGAAAAAAATGTATTTTCCCACTTAACTTATAGCTCAGTTGCGCTTCTCCCCTGAACTTATACCTGTATTGCATTTTCCATCATGAACTTTTGTGTTGTACTTTCCCACCATGAACTCTTTGACCGAAAATAGTTCAGGAGAAAAAGTGCAACATTAATGTAAGTTCCAGACATACAATGCAAAAAATTGAAGTTTCAAGTGGAAAAGTATAAGTTCAGGTGAAAAGCTCAATTTTCTTAAAAAAGTAAAAAAATAAATAACATAACCCATACCAAAAGAAGGGGGAAAACAAAAATCACCCGCACGAAACCGGAAACCCTACAAAATCCCAATAAAGCAAGAGATTTTCTTAGCCCAAACCCAGTTTCAAACAATGAGATGAAGAATCAAGGAAAGATGAAAATGAAGAAAGAAGCCGAGGATCAAAATCAAGAAAACTGGCTTAGTGAATTCTTGGATGATGGGAGCGTGGAGAGTCACAAATACTATGTGGCTCGCAGAACTATGCTCGAAATGCTAAAGGACAGAGGCTATGCTGTGCCCACTTCCGAGATTGAATTTTCACTCCGACAATTTCGAGATAAGCATGGACAAAACCCCGACATTAATTCCTTGAGAATCTCTGTTCTTCACAAGGATAATCCTTCTATTAAGGTTGTCATTTTCTTACTCTCTTTCTATTTCCGCCCACATTATATTTCATTTCATTGATTGGGGAACTAAGAATGTTGATTCATGGTTTTAACTTATCGAAATTTTGATCTATGATGGTTTTTCTGGTGTTTTCTTTAGAATTTCTTGGATTTTGTGATCCCCTTTGTATAATGTGTGTGTGTGTGTGTGTTTGGTTCGTATTTGTTTAGTATTCTGTTTTGTGAAATAAAAGTGTAATGCACTTATAATTGTTGTATGAGAATCAATCTTGTTCTTTAAAGAATTACTTTACCTCAGCGAAAATGTGTACTTCTAACAGGACAGATATGGAAGTTCTATTGAATTTGTTGTTTCAAAATGATTATCCTAGCTTTTAATAACTTGTTTGCAATAGCTTACGGAGAGTGATATTAAGCTTTTGGTTTGCGGAAAGTTATTTTTAGATATTTTTTAATTGAAAACATAGTAGTTAAAAGCGAGAAAAGCGCTCGCTTTAGCGCGCTTTTCTCTATAGCTTTAGCGCGCTTTTCTCTCTATAGCCCCAGGAGCCTTTGCGCTATTCGCCTCTGACTACTATGATTGAAAAGCACAAGCTCTTGCAAACAAGTCCTAATTTGAGTGAATACAAAAGTATGAAGCCCTTATATTTGAAAATTTGCTGAAGTTTAAAGTGTTTTTTAATTTTATTGCAGGTTATAGCTTTATTCTGTAGTCCAGAGATAGTTAAAGTAAGTGTGATTCGTCCCCTTGCATCTATGATAGTTATCGACAGCTTAAGCCGCCTGATATTGATAGTGCAGAATAAAGTAACTACCGAGGCCTTAAAAAGTCTGGATCTTTTCCCATTCAAAGTTGAAATTTTCCAGGTAAATTGTTTATCCGTTTGGAAAGAAATATAATATTAGTGAATAGTGATCCCATAATTATGTCTTACTAATTAAGTCATTTATATATTAATTTTGCGATAACTTGAATGTTTGATTTGATTTAACTATTAATCTCGTATTTTTCTAAAATTTTCCCTTGATGTTTAGATCAACGACTTGCTTGTCAATATAACAAAAAATGAAATGATGCCAAAACATAAAGTGCTGAGTGATGAAGAGAAAAAAGATCTACTGGAGAAGTACAAAATAGATGAGAAACTGGTTAGTCTTTCTACCTGATAATGATGACTGATATTGATCATCAGCTTGTTTTCTTGAACAAAAAAGATTAAAAAAATCTTGGACTGCGTTTAACATTTTAGTTTTGTTACTTTTTTCAGCTCCCGCGGATGTCAGAGAAAGATGCCATAGCTAGATACTATGGGCTGGAAAAAGGACAGGTTGTGAAGACTACATACAGCGGTGAACTTACGCAGTTGCACGTAACATATCGCTGTGTTTCCTGATGTGCTCGTGTGAATCTGTTAAGACATGGATTTGTGTAGGAGTTCTTACTGCAATATATATAGGTTGATTGTGTTCTTTGAGGGTAATGGTTTTGCAAATATGATGAACCTTTTGACTGCTATAAAATAATTGATTTTGGATTATGTGATGTCTTTAAAGTTTTCATGGGTGTGCTTTGTTTACACTTTTTATTTCTAGATCAGGAAACAGTGTGTGCATGTGTGTGTGGGTGTTGGCTAAGATCGTTTCACTTTTGCACGGAGTTTTAGGTAAGAGTTGAAAAAATGGAATTTTTAAGTCTTTTTACATATATGCCCTTAAAAGTAGTGATTGAGAATTAGTAGTGTCAAATTATTACTTTATATAAGAGAATATTTTTGAGAAAAATAATTTCATATATAGAAAGGGACTCTTATTTTAGGACATCCGATAAATGAAGTAGGAGTAAAACTTTAGGGACAAAAAGTAGCTGAGTAGGTTTTACATGATTCTAATTTGAAGCCAACTTCTAAAAATGGAGGAAAATCTTCAATTATTGTGGAAATGAAGAGACTTATTGCATTTATATATTGAGCATGCGTTCTTTTGTTTCTTAAGCAATCTATTTGTGTAATTTTTTGTAGCAAGAACTTAAAATTCTATGCTATAATTGTTTTGGTGTTATATTTTAGATATTAAGGGCAAGTTTGTTTCTTGAGGTTTTATAAAATTTCTTGATTTGTTTAAGTTGTTTTTTCGATTATTTTGAGATGAAATCAATAGTATGTATAAAAATGAGTAGTTCTTTTTTTTTTTTTTTAAAAAAAAAAGAAGAATAATTGTATAAAAGATAAGTTATTTTATATCAAATTATGTTTGTTATGTGAATAAGTAGTGTAAAAGCTATTATTTTTTGTCAAATCAAAGAGTTTGTTTAGGTTTTTCTAAGGATAAGATAATTTTTTTAAGATGAGATAATTTTTAAAAATTGAGAGATAATAATTTTATTTTTGAATATAAAAAAATTGTTTATTTTACATTTTAGAGAGTGCACTGAAATGCTCTCTGAAAAGCGAGACAAACATGCACTAAGATTTTTTGGTATTATGTGATTGTTCAACCAACCTTCCAATCCATTCGCCAATCCACTCGCAACCAACCAAATCGAACAGTGCGGTTTATGAACATAATAAAACATTTGCGGTTTCCTAATTAAACAATCGATTGGTTTGTCGGGTTAGGATTAGTTGCGATATATATAACGTGTTAGTTTAAGGAGAATACATTACTTCAATTCACAAATATGATTTCTAAAAAAAATTAAAAAAAAAAATGTTTGTTTGACTTTTCAAAGAGCGCATCGAAATGCTCTATGAAAAGTGAGACAAACATGCATTAAGATTTTTTGGTATTATGTGTTTGTTCAGCCTACCAATCCATTCGCCAATCCACTCACAACCAACCAAATCGAACCGTGCAGCTTATGAACATAATAAAATAGTTGTGGTTTGTTAATTTAACAATCACTTGGTTTGTTGGGTTGTTTTTTATGTGAACCCACCCGCATTAACCCCTACGGCCCTACCCAAGACCGAGTGATACAAAATAGGATTATATATAATGTGTTAGTTTAAGGAGAATCCGAGAATGCATTACTTCAATTCACAAATATGAGTGTATTTCTAACAAAAAATAAAAAAATTGTTTGTTTGACTTTTCAAAGAGCGTAACGAAATGCTCTATGAAAAGCGAGACAAACATGCACTAAGATTTTTTGGTATTATATGTTTGTTCAACCTTCCAATCCATTCACCAATCCACTCGCAACCAACCAAATCGAACCGTGCAGTTTGTGAACATAATAAATCAATTGCGGTTTGCTAATTTAACAATCACTTGGTTTGTTGGGTTGTTTTTTATGTGAACCCGCCCAAATATGAGAGTATTTCTAACAAATATGAGAGTACAAAATAGGATAATGTGTTAGTTTAAGGAGACTACATTACATAAATTCACAAATATGAGAGTATTTCTAACAAAAATATCAACAAATACATACCTTTTATTTTTTTGTTTTTTGTTTTTTGGTTTTCATCAACAAATACATACTTACAATTAAGATAGTGTGTTCTTTATGACTGCTCTAAATGTATTTAGTAATAAAATTTGTACAC
Source organism: Penstemon davidsonii (assembly GCA_034814905.1). Taxonomy (NCBI): domain Eukaryota; kingdom Viridiplantae; phylum Streptophyta; class Magnoliopsida; order Lamiales; family Plantaginaceae; genus Penstemon; species Penstemon davidsonii. The sequence continues at coordinate 27,015,872 of JAYDYQ010002533.1, read as the reverse complement.
AAATAATTATTTGTTTCTTATTGTTGCTGAAATATTTAACTCAGTTCTGCCATCTAATAAATTCTCTTGAGATTATATTATCATAATCAAAATCATGTAATTATAAAGGCCTTTTTTTTAAGGTTTGGAAATGGCTTAATCCCACTTTGCACCCTACAAATAGGAGCATTTTTCACTTTGCACCCTACAAAAAAATTTATCCCACTTTGCACCCTACAAACCACTATTTCATTTCAGATTGCACCCTCAACCATTTTCAGCCCATTTAAGTCGCCTGGGTAAGGGTAAGTCCGTCCAATCACATTATTAACCACCCTAATTTTCCTTCAAAAACAATATATGGGCAAAATTGACATATCACCATAATAACTTTAAAAAAAGGCTAAAAAATAGAAAACAAGTTTTATGGGTACCATATTCTCAATTTGTCCTCTTTCTTCTTTAAATCCAGTCCAGTGCCGTCTTTTTCTATTTTACGTTTGAAGAAAAATGTGTTGGGTGCTAAGAAAAGAGAATGAATTGTGTTTACCATATTCTCAATTTCTCATCTTATTTACGTTTGATTCTCATTTTCGTTAACAACTCTATTATACTTGTTTGTAGAATTAGTAATTAGGGATAATTAGGAATAACTACATGTACATCCTCATAATTACTCTAGGTTAGTTTCAATATTATATGTAAAGTGAAAAAGAAAAAGGCGGCACTGGAATCGACTTGAAGAAGAAAGATGAAAAATTGAGTAAACCCTAAGTCCCCGTAAGACTTGTTTTCTATTTTTCAGTTTTTTTTAAGTTATTATGGAGATATGTTAATTTTGTCCATATATTATTTTTTGGGTGGAAATTGGGGTGGTTAATAATATGAATGGACGAATTTACCCTTACTCCGGCAACTAAAATGGGCTGAAAATGGTTGAGGGTGCAATCTGAAATGAAATAGTGGTTTGTAGGGTGCAAAGTGGGATAATTTTTTTTGTAGGGTGCAAAGTGGAAAATGCTCCTATTTGTAGGGTGCAAAGTGGGATTAAGCCGTTTGGAAATATCCATCTAAGATTTTTCACAAAATTACAAAGATCTCCTCTCAAGTCATGCAACCACAAAAGAGGGTATTTTTGTCTAAAATATTTGGTCAAAATATTATTAGGGTTAAAACAGGTAGTTTAGCAAATTTTTGGATGACCTTAAACCTTTTTCAACGGCACGGGGAATCTGTAAAGATATAAAACTTAAAGTAAGAAAAGTATTTGTAATTATGAAACCACATTAAATTTTCAGTAATTTCATCAAATCTCCCGGAAATAATTATCCCCTTTTTAAATGAGCCTTATATAAAAATAAAACGAGTTAAGTTAGCACAAAGAAATGCAAAACTGCATTTTCGTCATTTAATTTATAATGAGTAGCCAATAGCCATTTTGGGACAATTTCAATTGCAGGTAAGCAATTTCAATTCTCTAATTTTTTCTAAAACAATAGACTGCATTTTTTGTCTTCGAATTTTTTAGTATTTGCAATTTTAGAACATTTAACCGCAATTTTGGTCATTTAACTTGAATTCCAGGAGCAACGGATCGAAATCATTGTCAGATATTCTAAAATTGCAACTACTAAAATGTTAAAGGATAAAATTGCAAGCATCAAAAAAATTGGAGGACCGAAATTGCTTACTAAATAAAAACTGTCCCAAAATTACCAACTAATAAAAGTCAAAGTACTAAAAATGCATATTTGCCCTCCAAAAAATAATTCCTCTGGACCCAACAGTAAAAACTTCGAATATAAGTATTGGGATCACTTCAAAATTCAAAATGGAAAAACAAAAAATAGAAGTCATCTTTCTCTGGCCGGCTCTCCACTGTTCAACTCACTTCCCCGGCGCGTTTCCTCCACTCGCTCTCTAGTGCCCCAGGTCTCTTTCTCCCTCTCTCTCTCTCTCTCTCTCTCTCTCTCGCACATAGATACACAATCACCGTCGCATTTACTCTCACTTTGTTGATTGGGAGATCACTGTAAAAACACCGCCATTTGAAGATTCAGTTTCTTCCATGTTGGATTTTAAAAGTGATAGCATTAATTTGGTTGATTGGTTATGCTTCCTATTAAAGGCCTGTTTTGAGTGCAAATGACGTAATAGTTTTCATATAATTTTTTACATTTTTAGGTTAATTTAGACCCATTATAAGAGAAGTTAAACTTTTCCCATTTCTAATGCAATTCCTGATTGATTTCTTGCTTTCTGTTAGTAGTTTGCTTTTGGTTGATTTTTTTTATCCCTCAGAGAAGATTGTAGTATTTTTTGTCGAACTTTTAATTTGTTTGAAATCGAGAATTGATACTAGAATTTTTGGGTTCCAGTTGTGATCATCGTTATTGAATAGGGATTTCTAATTCTTGGTTTTAAATAACTCATTTTTGGCCCAACATACCCTTTCCATACTAGATATTTCCACCTCATTCACACTTCTGCTTAAGTAAAAATATAAATTTAAGGTTCATAAAGTGAGATTAAGGAAGTTATTTGTTTAAGAGCTCCTCAAATTGCCGGTAAGTCTTTCTCAACCATCGAATAATTGGGAGAAGGAAGTAATTTAACCTGGTAGAAGGATGAGATGATAGGAGGGAACATAGGGTTCTGAATTTCTGAAACTGGGGGAATTAAAATCAACACTTATACCTGAATGATTTTGGAAAAAGTAGGCGCTTAAAATGAGGGCAATGAAGGTAATTTTCCAGTAAAATCAAGGGTTGAAATGGTTTCCTGCTTTCTTTTCTTTACCTGGTATTATATTTTGTGGATGTAGGTTTCCATTGAAGTTTGATATTTAAGAAACAAGAAAAGAGCAAAAATGAGTGATATTTCGGGTGGATCCATTCATCCCCCTTCTACAACATTCGAACCATCAAAAAACAGTGGTAGCTCTGGTTTTGATGCTGGTAGAATCGCAGAAGTGAAAGCATGGCTTGTTTCCCAATTTGATGCAGTAGGGAAAGATGTGCCTGATTTTGAGTACACTCCTCGAAGCATTGCTCACCTACACAACATTGCCACTCTCTCCCAAGCCAAAACACAATCTGCCACCATTGTTGCCAACGACTTTCGGCAAAAAGCTTCAGAGTATCGTTCCCAAGGTCTTTCATCCCCCTGCTTTTATGTTATGAGAACTTACTTACTTTCCTCAGTAGTGTGTGTGTGTTTGCCTATTTTTTGTGAGTTTCATTTGCATTAGTTTTCATGTGGTTGCTATATTGTTAAAGAATGGATTGGAAGATGAATATTGTAATATTTGCCTTTGATAAACATCCCAATGGGTTGGCCTAGTGGTTAACGAGGTTTGATCGCTCATTAACTTCATGGGTTCAATTCTTGGGACCACCTACCATAATGGTAAATTATCTGATATTTGGCCTTGGCTTGTAGGGTGTTCATGTGAGCCTAAGATATAAAAAAAAAAGTTGTCTTTGAATTTTTTAGAATACTTATCTTTATATCTTACTTGTAGATCATCAATCGAAATTGCTATGAGTATGTGGATATGATATTGTAGTCATGTTCATCTTTTTTATTCTGTAAATTTTGTGATGCAGCTGCGAGGATAAGAGAGATATTGGAGCACGTGGGATTGGTGCAAGAGAGTTTACCATCAAATGTGGTCTCATCTTCCCAAGTTCTTGCTAATGTGGCAAATCTGTTGAACATTAGAGATACTGAACTAAGTAGGTGGGTATTTTAGCTCTTATGTTTATTCTATACAATTATTTAGGTAAATTACCAGAGACTCATAAGCATAAATGTTTTAGTTTCCTTGTAGCAATGGCAGATCTTTCTCTGAGAAAAACTGCAGTAGAAGAAAAGAGGGCTAAAGTGCAACAAGAGTCCAAAGAACTTCTGGACTATACTCGAAAGGCAATAGCGAGACTGACTTATTTAAAACGGTAAATCTTGGAATACTTGCTTTCTCTTCTTCTGCTAATATAATTAAAGCAATGTTTAGCTCTTGGATTTGTTTTTTTTTCTTTTCTTTTCATCAGAAGGCTTTATGTTTTGTTAATTTTCATTACTAAAATCCAAGAACCAGACATAGCCGATAATACTTAATGCTGCTTTGCTACATTTGAACTATGAGTTTCCTTTTAATCGTTTTTATTTTCTTGCAGAACTCTTGGACAATTGGAAGATGATATAGCTCCTTGTGAAGCTCAAATGGAACACTGGAATACAAACTTGGCAATAATGGATTCAAAAGAAAGACAATATCTACAACAATATTCTAACTATAAGGTATATCTGTATTCCTATATATAACGATAAGTTATGTACGAGTTCATGCTGTTTATTTCGTATTTGTGGATTTTCTCTTTATTGTTAATATTCTTCTCGGGGGATAATAACACATTGTTATTATATCTCTTGTAAATTGATTCTTAAAAAAGAAAGAAAAATAAGAATTCTGTACATGACTATTTATGAGTGTGTTCAACACAGGCATTGCTCAATCGAGTTGGCTACAGCCCTGAGATTAGTCATGGGGTGTTAGTTGAAATGGCAGAGCACAGGAAGGAACTTGAGAAGAAAACAAAACCAATTTTAGACACTTTGAGAAGCTACCAAGACTTGCCTCCTGTAAGTTCCTTTCTTGCATTTCTTGCTGCTCTTTAAGCTATGTTTGGTTCGTGGATCTTAGTGATTAAAATGATTACGAAAATGAAAATGAAAATGAACTAAAAACAAAGCCCATTGTTCTGAAAAACATTTTCATTACTAAAATCCAAGAATTAACATGGTCTTAATTTCAGCAACGAGAAATTGATATATATGGTCTTATTTTATTTCTCTAGGACAAGGCTCTGGCGGCATTGGCAATCGAGGACAAGAAACTGCAGTATGCAGCTGCTGAGAAGCACCTTGAAGATGTGTTGCAGTCAGCTTTTGCTTCTTCAGAGTGATTCATATCGAAAAGTTTTCGGCTTCATTGAGGCTGAGTTTTGTTTGTGCTTAACTTGGCGATCATGGTATTTTTGTTCACACGATGCTTTCTTCTTCTTTTGAGTTGTCTAAAAGTTTGTAGCCATATTGGGGAAATATTTATGTAGAAACAGAGGAATTATATGTATTTGTGTGTGAATTAAGTGTGGTTGTGTAGATTTAACTTAATTTTGAACAAAATCTCCATGAAATGAGGAAATACAATGACCTGCTTCAACTCCTAACTCCCAACTCCAAACCAGCCTTGTAACTAATCACTTTTCTGCTTTTTCACTCTATAAGTGCTTATGGTGGCGTTTCCGAAATTAGCTTTTCAATCAACTTCTCTAAAAATAAGCTTAAAAGGACGGAAAATCAAAAGCACCTGGGAGGCAACTTTTAGCTTTTGGTGGGTTTTTTCTCTTAATTTGCAAAACACCATCCACTTTCTATTCTCAACTTTAAGTAATTTTTCAAGAATCTATAATTTAAGTATAAATTAAGCATCCATCTAAGTATGAAATTGAATCAAACCACTCAAAATTTGACTCAAGTTTGATCCTGCTTCGGAGCATGGTTTGATTGCGATGTTTGTGGGATAAAATTATATCTTCACTGCTCTTATTATTTTATCAAAATATAGAAGAAAATATTTATTATTAGAAGAATAACTAATTACAAAATATATGACGAGGAAGACTTGTTTTGATGACATAACTTAGGTCCTCGAGAGTAAAGACTAAGAGGTCTTGGATCCTAATCACACCTATAAGGGTGGGTATATGTCTAGTTTTGTACTAATGTTGTTAGTTATATTTCTAGGAGGAAAAAATATATAATTACATTATATATATTGTATATGTATATTTTTATAATTAAATAAGTACAACTCCCGTTATAATTTTCCCATGGGAGTGGTATACCTAAATATTTCAACAATGACTTGCATATATGAACCGTGATAGTTATGTATACCTAGATAAAGAAAAAGAGCAATAATAAAACACCCTAAAAATAAACTTTCCTATTCAAAATAAACCCCAACAAATAATTTAAAAGCTAGAAAAAGTAACTCCACCAAATTCCTTGGATATCATTGAGATTTAATGATTTTGACTAACTTACATTAGGCTTTTATTATACCTATAAAATAACTAAAAAACATGGATTTTTTTAAGAAATAATTTTTCATATATAAAAAAAATTGTTGGTAAAATATTATTTGCATTAAATGAATAATAATTGTTTGGTCCATCCAGACAAGAACTTACAAACTAGTGAGCTGATGTCTTCATAATCGGACCAGACACTGGTTAAATTGTTGGACCGGTATAACAACTGATTCAAGTTGTGTGACATCATCATCATCATGCAATAAAAATAAATAATAAAATTTTACAAATATATATTTATCCATAATAAGCAAAACAATATTCTAAAATAAACGAAAAAATTACTTCTATTTAATATATTTTGAAGACAAAAATGAAAAATTGTTTGATTTGTACTATAACGACACCCTTAACTTTAAAGTAAGCCATGTTAAGTATTTACAAAAGATAAATTAAATATTTATAAGAAACTCCATAACATTAAAATAATTTCTAAATCTCCTACGATATTTATATTTTAATTAATTAAGATAATTTCACAATGTTGAAATTAGCAACCTCAGATTTTTGCAGCTCCATTGAGCCCTAATTTCTGCTTCTTTCCTTCTTCCTAATAATAAATCAGCATTATTTTAGTTTGCTATTTTCCAAACTAGCAGGATTTTAAGAATGGCAAACGGGGTACCACTTCCAACGGACTCGTACAAGCTTGGTTTTATTGGGGCTGGGAAAATGGCTGAGAGCATTGCCAGAGGTGTAGTCAAATCAGGGCTTTTGCCTGCTTCAAATATCAGGACTGCACATCTTGGCTTGACTCGTAAAACTGCTTTTGAATCTTTTGGTGTCAAAGTCTTCGATCATAATGATCAGGTATTTACTCTTCTGAGAACCAAAAATGTAGAACATATTTTTCAAATTGTGTTATTTGTTGAAATTAATACAGAATCCTCTCATTTTACTCAAAGTCTTATTTTGATTATGTGATTAATATTTGAATGTTGTTTGGTAATATGATTAGTATATAAACGCTTCTCGAGATTTTTCTGTAGCTTTCTTTGTTTTTTAATTTGAGTTTTAGTCAATTTCTGATCTTCGTAATTTGTCATGACTATAACTTCATACCCTTTTGTTTCCCTATTTATCTCAAAGACAGGTTGTTGAAGATAGTGATGTGGTGATATTTTCTGTGAAGCCTCAAGTTGGTAAATTCACTTCCCGATGGCTTTGTTTTTCCTCTTTCCTCATCCATAGCTTTGGTCATGTTATTATATTTCTGTTTTGTTAACTTATTTTTCAAAACATTTCATATACTAGGATCAATTTGCTTTTATCTTATCTGATTTACAAGGAACATGATATTTATATTTGTCCCTTGGTGTTATTAGTGGAACTAGATCAGTAATGACAATATATATGGGATTTATAAATTCATTTAAAAATCATAATTACAAGTCATTTGTTTTCTCTAAAAGCAATCCAAGCACATATTTATAAACGCAAACCCTTTTATCTGAAATCCTTTGTCCTTAAATCTTTTTTTTCTTCTTCTTTCAAATGTGTAGTTAAAAATGTGGTGCTGCAGTTAAGACCACGCCTTTCAGAGAAGCAGCTCTTGGTGTCTGTTGTTGCTGGAGTTAAACTAAAAGATCTGCAGGTTTGTTCCATAAAATTGCTTTCATAATCTATTTGTATACATAAGTCGTGTAAATTATAACTAATGTTAAGATATTCATATGATCACACTTAGACTACACACGTTTTAATTTTATACTTCATGGTTTCCTCCGTTTTTACCTTGCATACAAATCTTCTGGTTCTTGATAGTTATAATTAACTAAGTCAATCACGTTCTTAGCATCAAAAACATGGAAATGTTTCTGTTTATCGGTCAATCGGAACAAAAATATGGAGTAATTTCTACTTCAAAGTGTTTTTGATTTACAATTTCTCCTATTTCTGGAGAATATCTAAAAAGTTTTTTAATTGACAAAAAGATATCATCAACCGAAATTTAATCCATGACCATGCTTGTTTCGAGTTTATGATTTTTCGATGCATTTTCTCTTCTTACATATATTTACGTATCCAGGACTGGGCAGGTCATAGCCGGTTTATTAGAGTAATGCCCAACACCCCAGCTGCTGTGGGCGTGGCTGCATCTGGTATATATATCAGTTTCTATCAATTTTTTCCTTCTTACATTGTTATCACATTTATTCCTAAGTTTTACTAAAATAAATTTCCTTTTCATCTCGACTAGTGATAAAAAATCACATACATTTGTTAGATAATACTCCATGTGATTTTTCATAACTACTTAGCTATCTATACGCAGTTATTAGCCTTGGTGCTGCAGCAACTAAGGATGATGGAGAATTAATTTCCAAGTTATTTGGATCAATCGGCAAAGTATGGACAGCCGATGAGAAACTGTTTGACGCGGTCACTGGCCTCAGGTTTGCTACTATACTGTGAAGTAATTTTATTTTACAGTTAAGCCCAAGAATAGCTGTTCTGATAAGTTTTTCTTTTTTGAATACACAGTGGCAGTGGACCAGCATACATATATTTGGCAATTGAAGCTTTAGCTGATGGAGGCGTGGCTGCTGGCCTGCCTCGTGAACTAGCTCTTGGGCTAGCTTCTCAAACTGTATGTCCCTGGATATGCTCAATTTCTCACAATATACATTACAAAGTTATAACTAATGAATTCTTGGTGGCAAAATTGCATTCTTTGGCCCGCATGACACTTTTGCTCAAGTGTTCTATAAAATTTCACTTTTGGTACCAATTTTCTTGAATGTTCTGCACTCTTAGTCCTATCGCCTCTTTTTCCCATCCATTTTATGCACTTTTGGTCTCACAAAATAGTCGATAATTTGCATCATTGGTCCGAAATTAGATCGAAAGGAGTTTATGTAGGACTAAAAGTACAAAAGTGCTGAGACTACAATTCTGTAGGAAACTGCACTTCTGGTCTCTATTTTTTAGAATGTTATGCACTTTTAGTCCCAAGTTTTAGATTGTTTTGCACTTTTAGTGTTGTAGCCCATCTCCATCAATTTTTTGCACCTCATAGAATAGTCTATATTTTGCACTATTAAGAGTGTAGTGCTTTAAAATATTGCACTTTGTGTCCCAATTCTTAGAATGTTTTGCACTTTTGATCCCAATTATTTAGATTATTTCGCACTTTTAGTCCTTATCGCCCATTTTTCCATCCAATGTTGCAGTTGTGGTCCTATAGAATAGTTTTTAATTTGCACTTATTGTTGCAGGTATTAGGAGCTGCATCAATGACAGCAAATGCGGGGAAGCATCCTGGCCAGCTAAAAGATGATGTTGCATCACCCGGTGGCACAACTATTGCCGGTATTCATGAACTCGAGAAGGCTGGTTTTCGTGGTATTTTGATGAACGCAGTTGTTGCTGCTGCAAAACGTAGTAAAGAACTTTCTCCCAGTTAGAGTTAGGTTCTATTGTTTTCAAGGAATCAGATTGAGCCCCTTATGTCTTCCCCTATTTTTCATATTCAGTACTAATAATATCCAATGGGGACTTCGTCCATCTATCTACTTATGTTTTAGTCTATTGAAATGGAAGGAAATAGGAGTATATTTTCTGAAGCTGAGCTTTTGTTGGTGCGTGTTTATTTTTTTTTATCTGTGTTTATTGGATGAATAGAATTGCAAATCAAACTAAACTACTCGATATCGACTCGAGTTCATATGGTAAAAGATTGTTTGACATCTCATCGTCATACATATCAAATGATGTTAAGAATTTTGTATGTTAAGTTTGGATTTGATTCTTGTAAGCTCAAAATGACAAAATATAAAATATATCAACATGTCATAAATAAACAATAAAAAAATAAAATAAAAATAACTCTTGGTATTTCATAAAATTCTAAAAATTTCTAATATAACTGATCGAAACATACCATAAACAGTAATTTAATCCGTTTTTAGTGCACAATACTCCCTCAAATTCTTAGGCATGGCGTTATAAACTTGCCACCATCTCTTATGAGCCGAATTACTCGCATACCTTCCAAATTCATCTCCATCCCAATTACAATCATACTCTTTCCTACACGTCCATGGCTTCGCACCCGTATAGTGTATAGCATAAACATCATCCGGTATCTGATGTAAACGATCGTTAACATCAACGAAAACCTTTAGATAATTAGCCTTAGCCGGCAACCTATGCCACCAACTAAACATCTCATTCAAAAAACCTTGATCACCTCCATTATACGACTCAACTACAAACCTCTTCTTCATTAAAGTATCAAACGTACATTTACATGGCTCGACTAGCATCAACCCGGAGTTGAAAAAGTGCTTTTGATAGTTCCCAGCCGCCGTGAGTTGTGGGTAGATGAAAAATTTGTCCAAGTTTCTTTTGACTATGAGGTCGGAGTCTATGAACAAGACTTTGTCGTATTCTTTGAGTTGCCATATTCGGAGTTTGCTGTAGTTCCACTCGTTGTAGGATCCGTTTGTTGAAAACGGGCTTCGAATACGTTGGATTCGTTTGATTTTCCATCCCGAGGCACGTAGATGGTTTTGAGATTGTACGGAGATGTGGTTGTCTATGAGGAGGACTAAGTCTTTGGTTGAGTTGGATTGAATTATGCTTTGGGCGAGAGCCATGGCGCCGCAGATGTAGTCTTCGGATGAGTGTAGGATTGTTACGTAAGCTTCTTTTGGTTGAGGGAGATGGCTCATTGTATCTGCAGTTTGAATTTGTTCATCCATAAGAAATGAAGTTAAGATATCTATGTGATCAAGAATTGTATTCAATTTATACGAGTTAAAGGGGGACGTTGCATTTTTTGGTTTAATAGGATTTGGTACCAAAGTGCAAAACTTGACAATTCTGTGGGACCATAAATGCTAAATAAAGACTATTTTATTAGACGAAAGTACAAAATATTTTAAAGATTGAGATCAAAAGTGCAATTTTATAAAGTACATAACAAAAAATGCATACTATTTTCTAAATTTTCTAAAGATTGAGTTAAAGGGGTAATTTTTTAAAGTATAAGATAGAAAGTGGTGATGGTATAATTTTGTGGGCTAAAAATGCAATTTTTCCGACTTAATTATACAAATATGGACAATCAAGAAAATACTGTGTGGTGAATGTGGAAGATAATCTCATAAGTCATAATTAACTACTTCATAACTTAAATAAAATTCAAATAACTAAACATTAATACAAACATTGAGCATTTTCCGTTTGCTTGCTCTTCATTAACTATTTTCACAAGTACTCATTTTGTATAAGTTGCATGTTCGATAACATATTGATGGTAGTGCCACCAATTTGCCTTTCATTAATTTATTTTTCTTTGATAATGAAATAAACACAATATACATGAAATCAAGGTAAAACATGTGTTGAAATTGAGTTTAAACTAACAAATATATAGAAAAAATGTGATATTTATAGACATAAAATTATGAAATATAATTTATTCTATATTTTTTCCTACTTAATATTTGTGATGTTATGTGCAACCTTTTTAGTTTCTGCAATTTAATTTGGTAGGAAAGTATAAAGTGCTTATTACTAAATTGTAAAGGCATTTTCAAGCATCACAAGAAGTTTTAGAACACTTCATCTATTTCGAGATGGATAGATGTATATTATCACGAAATAGTGAAGCACAATGATTGGATGAAGTTTTTAGTCACAAAATAAATGTATTTACACATTCTTAGGGAAAATAAATCATTTTTATAAGAATATTGCACATTCAATCACATAATACACGTATATAACTTAATTATAAATGAATTGAGAATAAAAGAGCTAGGTTTGAAAAATCAAAAGTATACCAAAACCTTACCTAATTGGGAAAATGGAGGAACAAATTGACATGAACCCATAGGCATGAGCACCTTTTGTTTGATCATCTTCAATTCAGGCTTATAAACCCAAATGTCCCCTTCATTCCACAAAAGATCATCACATCTGAAAATCTCCCACATCGGCCCACAAGAGCCCAAAAACACAACAAACAAAGGTGCATTATCCTTTCTACCACTTCTTACTAGTAAATTAGCCACAACCAAATTTATTTGCAACCTAAAAATATTTCTCAAGCCCCCAACTCCACATTCATAATGAGAAACACTAGCAATCACCACATCCAATTCTTGATAATCTTGAAATCTTGGCATTGGGATATTTGGACACTTAGAAGGTAAAATTTCATCTATTCGTTCGGGAAATAAATCAGACCATCGAATGTGTTCCTCGACATGGTCGAAATGTATCTTTACCATCTTTGTTTTGGAATGAAATTCGTCCGGAATTTCATCCATGTTCACCAATCCAATCTTGACTGTTTCGTTTTTTATCTCTCGTGCAATAACCTCGAACCACTCGGGATTTCTTATATTTTTAAGATTACCGGTCATATTTCGGAATTCATTTTGCAATGTATAGTACATGGTAAAGTAAAGATAATTGATCATAGTAAGGAGTAGAAGCAAAATCCAAAGAAAGGTTAAAGGGAATGTGAATGGTTTTGGTTTAGATAACATGGAAGCCATTTTTGGGCTCATACGTTTCTTTTACTCTATATATGTACAACAACGATTGCCAAATATGCATGAATGCACATTGTTATTCATATTTGTTGTCTATTTAGTCTGATTCTCTATTTATTTCATTATATATATCTTTGAGAGCTGTAAATAATCTTTGGCCATCACATTATTTTACCTCTTTAATAATTTCATATTAATATAGAAAGAATTTAAGTGTAAGTTTGTCCTAAATGTCTAAATATTAATTTATTTTGTAGGCACCACGTGTAATGTAGTAGATTCAAAAGGTAACTTTTGTAAAGTCTTTCTTCATTTTATTAAAGCAAAAAAGCTTAATAAGTCCGGAATCGATTATCTAATAGAGTAAAATCCCACAATTAATAATTAATAGGTTATATTTTTTTCCTTATGTACAGATGTTGTGGTCCGGCTTAATTATACGATGATCGTTATAGTTGTCAAAGGGGTATTTTAAGTTCGTTTGAATCATAATGAAATCATGAGCCAACATTTGATAGTTAGTTAAATATGGGAATTTTGTAAATAAAATAAGAAGGCAAAAAAAATCACATTAGAATGTTAAAACATATTTACTTATAATTCAATTTTTGTACAATTAGACATTAAATGAAACAATGAAATAACCTTATAAAATGAGATATAATTTATGAACAGGTTAATTGTTAAGGTAAGCGAATTGACTGGTTCATAAATTTTTATAGATTAAAATAAATGTAAATGAACCATGCATATTTGCTAACATTGAATTAACTAAAACAAATATATACATTTTCAACATTACACTTGCAAGAAATTCAATTTTCAGAATTTCTATTCTAACCAACTTACGAGCAATGATCATAATCCAGATCTGGACAAATCCCAACTAAAAATATTAACAAATTTAAATTATTGTAAAAACTTAGAGAACACATATACATGATGTCAATTGAGAGAGATAATATGTCTATCTACAAACGGTGGAAAAAACAAAAGAGCGATTCTTTGTTTAAATATCTCTTCTTGGTATATGCTTACCGAATCACATTTAGATAACAATCTTCTGTAAAGAAAAAATCATTTATGGTACAAGATATAGTAAATTCATTTTGGAATACAGACTTATATATTTTTGAATTGTTAAAGTAAGATTAACATATTTATTTAACTAGCCAATAATATACTATATATCTACACATATTTTCATACCATGAAACATTAATATAAAAAAGAAAGTCTGTTTTTTGTTCTTAATCATGTCTTAACAAATATGATTTATTCCACACTTTTATTAAAAAAAAGTGAATATAAAGTACATTGAGGATAAGATGATTAATGGGATAAGCGCGGATCGCGGGTAGGTCAGTTTTTTAACTATCAGAACCATCACTCAACTCATACCCTACAGAGTTATAAATTACCAACCCATCACTGGCTATTTTCAAAACAAAGCCAACGAATTACAGACGGGTCAGCCTAGGTCGGGCGGTTGGGTCGATTTTGTTGGGTTTATGTACACCCCTTCTTGAATGAAAAATGGGAAAATAAAAAACGAAAAACTACTCTATACAAGTAAGTTTACATGTATATGAAGATTCCGTAATTTTCATACATAACCTTTCAACCAAAATACAACAATCCAACATTTTTTATCCCACGGGATTGAACCCTTTACACTGTTATAATATTGTACTTTTGATCCCAACTTTTACTATTATTTTTTCGCTTTTATAATATTGGTTTAGAACTTTTGCACTTTAGATTAAAAATTAATTAGATGAAAAGATGATGGACCAGAAGTACAAAATATTTCAAGAATCTGGAGTTAAAAGTGTTGACCGTTCGATCATGTAGGACTAAAAGTGCAATCACCCCCTGCAAATTTTGTCTAAACTACTAAAAAAGCTACAAAACATTAAGAGAACTAGAATTATTGGCTCCTTTATGTCTACTGTGTTGCAACTTGACATCCATTTCATAAGTTCTAGGGCAATATTGTCTCAACTTCTCTGGCATGGCATAATATACATCTAGCCACCTCTCATGAGCCGAGTTACTCGCATACTCTCGGAAATCTGGCCAATTCCAATTACAATCATAGTCTACACGACACTTCCATGGCTTCAAACCAAAGTAATGTATAGCATAAACATCCTCCGGTATTTGATGCACGTGATCCTTAAAGTCCACAAAAACTTTAAGATAATTCACCTCTGCCGGCAACCTATGCCACCAACTAAACATCTCATTCAAAAACCCTTGATCACCTCCATTATACGACTCAATTACGAACCTCTTCTTCATTAGAGTCTCGAAAGTACAAATAGATGGCTCGATTAACATCAAACCCGAGTTGAAAAAATGCTTTTCGCAATTCCCAGCAGCTGATAATTGTGGTTGGATGAAAAACTCGTCTAAGTTTCTCTTCACTATGAGATCGGAGTCTATGAACATTACTTTGTCGTATTCTTTGAGCTGCCATATTCGGAATTTGCTATAGTTCCATCTGTTATAGGCCTTTTTTCTCGAAAAAGTGCTTCTTATTCTTTCAATGTGTTTGATTTTCCATCCTGCTGCTTGGAGACCATCGAGGGATTTTGGAGATATGTTGTTATCAGCTAGCAAGACGAGATCTTTGGTTGAGTTTGAACGAATTATGCTTTGAGCCAATGTTATTGCTCCACAAACATAGTCTTCTGTGGAGTGTAGGATAGTGACATAAGCCTCTCTTTGCTGAGGAAGATGGTTGTTCTTGTTTTGGCTTCCCCAATATGGTTCTTCACCTGGAATTAACTAATCCATGACAATTAACTATATATAGAATAATTTTTACAAATTTGTCAGGGAAAATCGCACTTTGCCCCTATGATTTCTTTGCATTCACCTCCCTCAGCTTTTTAAATTGTTGCATTTACAACTGTTGACTGTTTGGTGGCGGTTATTAGGGAGTTAAGAACAAGAGAGTCGAAAGTTTAGGAAATGAAGTGCAATGCAGTCGAATGATTAGGAGGTAAAGTGGGAATTTTTGCACATGAATGGGAGATGTGCTCAGCTGCTCACTATTGACCGGCCAATTTGTTTTGAACGGTTGTGAATTCCAACAATTTCAATAGTTGGGAGGTAAGTGCAAAACGACCAAAAGGTAAGGGGGGCAAAGGGTATATCCCTATTTATTAATGTTAATATTGTGTTGGAAATAAAAGAGTAATGGGCACTTTGCACCCTAGAAATACACAATTTTTTTGCACCTTGAAACCCACGAATTGCATATTTTTTGGCAGAATGTACCCCATAGGGGTGCAAAATGCCGATTGTTGTGCCAACAATATACAATGGGTGCAAAATGCCAAAATTTTAATTTCGGGGTGCAAACTACCACAATGGTGTATTTCTAGGGTGCAGAGTGCCAATGACTCGAAATATAACTGACAATAAACTATCTATGGAGGTGAAATTTGCCAAACTTAACGAGACTATCTGTAATTTTACCAAACCTGTGGCGAGGTAATATAATCTAAAGGGAAAACGAAAGTAAACGAGAAAGCTTACCAAATCGAGAAAATGGAGGTACATGTTGGCATGTCCCAACAGGCATGAGCACCTTCTGTTTAATTCTTCTCAATTCTGGTTTGTAAACCCAAGAGTTGCCTTCATGCCAAACAAGATCCTCACATCTAAATATCTCCCACATAGGTTCACAAGAACCAATAAACACTGCAAACACGGCTCCATTATGATCCTTTCTCCCACTCCTATATAGTAAATTAGCCACCACTAAATTTACTTGCAGCCCAAAAACATCTCTCGATTCACATCCAGAAACATTAGCAACTATCACATCCAATTCTTGATAATTTTCGAATCTTGGCATTGGGATATCTGGACATGTTGGAGGTGGAACTTTACTAATCCATGGAGGAAATAAATCAGACCACTGAATTTGCTTCCTTACAGGGTCAAAATGGACCTTTACTACCTCTGCGTTTCTGTGAATCTCATGTTGGATATCATCCATGTTCACCAATCCTATCTTTATCTTTTCATCTTTTATCTCTCGTGCAACAACCTCAAACCAATCAGGAACTTTTTGTATGCTTTCAGGATAGATGGTTATATTTTCAAACTCCTTGTTCAGCAGCCTTTTGTATTTGATGGCATAAATTATGCAGTTGAGGGTAAGAAAAAGAAACATAATTGAGATAAAGATGAGAGAAAGAGCAAAGTGCTTCATATCCTGTTCTTTTCTGCAATATATGACATGTAAATTGAAATACAAATGCTAATGTAAGTTTTGCACTTTGCACTCTATATCTAGTATATGATTCTTTTGATTCTCTATGTTATTAACCAAACATACTTCCTAAGTTGAAAATTGACATCTTTAATGTCTAGAAAAAATATAAAGAAGAGATAATGTGAACTTAACTAATTCGTTCTATTTTTAGTTTATTTGCTTACTTAATGACCAAATCAATGTCATTGTATTAGTATTTCTAGTTTGATATGATTTGATCTCAAAATGATTTACTTTATATAATCATATTATTCACATGTGTCAAATGTAAAGCTGAGGAAAGGGAGTAAAAAGCTTCTTAGTTGCCGGCAACAAGAAAACTAATGAGCCTCTTAGCCATTATAAGCAAGTCAATTACGGTATAGAAATAGTGAATAACGCTGATCAAGTAAGAATCTTCACTAAAATATTTAGATGAATTATTTTTTTCTCGGATTAAATCTACATTCTGTTTCAAGTAACATAATGCTACTCCAAGAACTCTTTATAAAGTATATAACGCTTTCTCAAAATGAAGCTCATAAAAGATGTCACAAAAACAGCTGATTCATATTGCATTTCCGGAAAAAACAATTGTGAATATATTGCACCAAATGTAACATATTAAATATAAAACCCACAAATTCATTCTCTGTCCCTTACTAAGTTATTGATCATATTTACCAAAGGAATGGTCCCTTTTCCCATAATCTCTAACCTAGAAGTATTAGAGGCATGGTAAAAAAGATTGAGCCCGAAAACCAAAAGTTCTGGAAGAAACAACCGAGAAGACAAAAACCCATGCCAATAACGAGGTTCTAAGTCAAAGAAAGCATCAAAGAACCTTCTAGTAGCATCTAAATCAAGCTTAAGCAGAATATCCATACCAAAACAAAAGAATTCCCTTTGGCGTCTTCTTTGTATAGGCCACAAATCTTTCCAAACTTCTCCAGATAACTCATTACCCCTTATACTTCTCTCGGTACCTAGATACCGAACAATAGCATTGGCGACAATAGGAGCAGCAGCTAAAGTCCGTGCAACCATATAGCCAGTCGAAGGGTGCACCATCCCGGCTGTACCTCCAATTCCGACTACCCTCTGAGGTAAAACGGGAAGCGGGCCCCCCATTGGAATCACACAACGTTCGTCTTCTTCAATGCTCTTCACTTTTATACCCAAGTGACTCAGTCGAGCCACCATTCGTTCTTGAATATCCATCATAGGTAATCCCGGACGAGCTACAAGGGAAGTTTCTTCCAAAAATATTCTTTGAGAAGAAAAGGGCATTGCATAGAGAAAAGTCGGAATTTTTCGGTTTCTCTCTTTTAGCTCTTTGTTGTTTTCAAGATGTGAGTCTCTCCAATCCATGAAAACCATTTTATTTACGTCAAATGGATGTTCCTCAACTTCTGCTAAAATCCCATAAGCCACTTGATAGCCCGGGTTATAAGGCTTATCATACTCTACAAGACATCTTGAAAAGCCAGTAGCATCAAGAACCACAGTGGCATGAATAGTAACACCGTCATTGCATATTATCAACGATTTAGATTCCTCGTGAATTACTTTCACAACCTTGGCTTGATGAAATTTAACACCATTTGTAATGCATTTCTGCATCATTTTCGATTTCAGCTGTTTCCTATTGACCCTTCCGTAAGGCCTATCGAGATCTTTACTCGAGTTATCATCAATGTGAACCACAGCTCCAGACCATGTTGTGTCTAGACAGTCCAATAAATCCATGGCCTCAAATTCATCAACCCATACACCATAATTGTTAGGCCAAATTAACTTGGGAGAAGGGTCAATTGAGCAAACAGTTAGACCCGCCTCGGAAACTTGCTGCGCCACCGCAAGCCCTGCGGGACCGCCACCTACAACCGCTAGATCCACCACTAGGCTTTTTGAAGGGTCATATAAGGGAAGCTCAAAATCAAGATTTTCTTTCTTGGTTTCAGGTACAAGCTCCAAAAGCGCACTAGAAGTGGCCTTAACATAGAAACTTTTGCTCAATTTCATGTGGGTTTTCTTGTAATTAAACTTTGGTTCAAGGTTATGAGGCTTTAAAGAAGTAAAGGCACTAACTTTATCGGCATACCCATGAACTGGGTGCAGAAACTGAAGCTTATTGTGAGTTTTGAGTAAAGTATCCATAATTTTGATTAATTTCTAAAAAAACAAGATTTTACGAGACAAAACTAAGTGGGTTTCTGCAGATGTCGAAGAAAAAAGACACAAACCTAAATTCTGAAATCAGGATCTTGAATTGGTAGCATATATAGGACCCTGTTCATTTTAATTTCAAAATTGTTTACTAAATTGGATAAGAGTAAACAGAAGACGTTGATTATTCACTCACCTGAGAAATACAACGGGATGTGAAGAGGAAGAACAAAGTATCCTTTCCGGGCTGAGGAGACTGGGTGGGTGAGCTTGTGGTGGAGTCGTTTTGTGGGTATATTTGCTCGGCCATGTTGATTATCCACATCCACATCCACATCCTTTTCCTTTTTATTTTTCTCTTTCGCGCTTACGAATTCTATCATGTATTTTTAATTTGATAAATATTGATTATTTGTTATAAATATTTAGGAATGTTTGGATGGGTGTTGCCTCGGTTTCAAAAAAATAGTTTGGTTAAGTTTTGATATTGGATTTTGTAATTTTGAAAAGACTGAAACCTCACTTGGATTGAGCATATGCATATTGGGATTTGGAGCAAAAAATAGGTTGTAGGTGACTATTCAATATCGCTTTTATAGTGTTTGCAGGAGAGAGAGTAGGTAGTAGGTGTCAAATCAAAATTTTATAGGCTCCAAGAATTTGAGTGTGAGTTTTTGAAAAGTATGTGATGAGTTTTATGGATTTCGTTAAACTACATTTAAAATAATTTTGGCTCAATTTCGAGAGACCCGCGAGATCAGGTTAGAACCCATCAAAATAGGCACTTATGTTTTAAAAGCTTTTTTTACACATTAAAAAGGCAAAAAATAAAAGACTAACAAAAATAAACAAAGTTAACTACATAATTAACATTACACACACACAAAAAAAAAAAAAAAAACCTACATAATTAACAACAAATACGGCAAACAAAATTGAGATGAATTGAGCATTTGATTTAATTTGTATATAGTACTTCAATTTGTATTGGAAATACTCGATTTGAGGTTTCATTTTTTTTTTTTTTGTTAAAGGCAACTGATTATTAAATTTCTCGAAGTTGAAGTGGTCTTGTACAAAGCAAAATTTGAGAAGAGTATTTTTTCACTTGTTGCTTCTGCCTTGCATATTGATTATGTAGATTTTGATTAGGCCTCAAAAGGCTTTATATTGAGCCTCATATTCTTGTTAAGTGGGCTGCTTTTTTAATCTAGGAAGGTCGTGATGGTGGACTCCTTTCTTTTATTGTTTTATTGTTTGTAATTGGTTTTCTTCTTTGTTAATGAAAGTTTTATTATCAAATATATTAAATTAAATTGTTTTACTCTCCCTTTTATGGATCAAATTCATTGTACTTGTGGGTAAAAAATGAAACAAAAATGTTTATGATCAAGATGTTCTATCTAGAACAATTGCAACAATTATTTTCCAAAGAGTAGAATAAATATTTAGGGGGCACCCTAACTTGTTTAAAGTTTTAAATATAACCTTAATATAATCAAATTCTTTTCATTAAATAAATCAATAGTAAATACCAATATTCTTTTTCTTTTTATGAAGAAATCGCAGAGGTCGTCGTATATATTGACTTAATTTAATGGTTATTGTTCAAGAAAGTATTGTTTCATTCATTTGACTTCATTTGTTCAATACGATACCAGTTTGTAAAATGTTTAGTGACTAGTTCAAGTGATCGCGAAGTCATTCGCACCAATTAAAAGAACATTCATAATATTTTGGAGAACATCAATTTAATTTAATAAAATCTTTATGTTTATCACATTAAGCCTTTTTTTTCCCCAAAGATATTTGGTTTTAACTCGGAATTAATTCTTTTTAAGGCGTGTTTGACACATTATTTGAAGAAAAAATTCAATTGTCAATGTGATACAAACTTGAGTTTACCACATATTGGAAACTAGTCACTTCTATTAGACCAATTACATATTGATTCACATTAAACATTTATATTGATCCAACCTTTAACTTGAATGTATCTTTATCTTATCTAATTAAAATTGAATAGAGGTTTATATTTTTTGAAATAAATATAATATTCATTTTAATAGTACTATGTTAATTTATTAGAATAAAATACACAAATAAAAGCGAAAAGAATATCAAATCATTTAACACGATTTATCTTGATACCAAGAACATGAAAGTGAGGGAAAAGTTAACACACAAAAAAAAAAAAACAGGTGAAGGAAAAGCAATTTTTATTTTTCCAATTGTTGTTTGGATAGCATGAAATGAATTTGTTATTTTCCTTCAACTTTCTAGTATGTATTGTTTGGTTGGATTTTCTAGTATCCAAGAATGGTTGTAGGGTTTTGCACATGCAACCCCGCCATCTTATCCATACAATTTAATGCTTTTAATCATGC
The DNA here is from genome assembly GCA_034814905.1 of Penstemon davidsonii. Lineage (NCBI taxonomy): Eukaryota > Viridiplantae > Streptophyta > Magnoliopsida > Lamiales > Plantaginaceae > Penstemon > Penstemon davidsonii. The sequence goes on along the minus strand of JAYDYQ010002533.1, from coordinate 26,994,397 downwards.
TCGTTGATACGAAAGTGCAGGCTGTACAATTACACTTGTTGTGTACAATAATAACTACCTTAGTTATAAATTATCAAAAAAAAAAAAAAACTACCTTAGTTATAAAATACAATACTAGATAAATAAAATAAAATTAATGTCTTAATCCTTTACTTTTTATTAGAAAAAAAATTGATTAATAGATACTCTTTCTAGAAATGATATTTTTAAAAAGAATTACACATCTCTAATTAATTAATAATAATACTAATTATAAAAAAATTTAATTAATAATAACTTCTTCTATAACAAAACTAAAAAAGAAAACAAGAAAAACTAAAGCTCCTCCCTCACACCTACCGGGAAAAATTCTTAATTGGACCAGGTCTAGGATCTTAGACCTTGTGGTTGGTGCTCTTACAATGATGATGTTGTATATTCTCAATCACAAGGTCTAGGAAAATAATAGACAAATTAAATTTTCTTACATTTTTATTAAATTTCAAACGTTAATGTAATAAATTAATGGTAAGTTTATTAAATAAAAGTTATATTAGAAAAATAATCAAATTAAATTAATGTTAAGATTTAAAGAAATGAAATTAATAATAATTTTTATTATAAAATAAATTAATAATAATTTTTTTAATTTTCAAACTTTATTGACAACTAAACATCTGCAAAGAAATAATTTTGCCGACAACAAAACTTTTACAAGGAAAATGAATTTCTTTCCTTTTTCCCTTCTTTTCTTTTCCTACAATTTTCTTCACTTTCTTAGCAACAAGCTATATAGGTTTTCACTTTACTCTTTCTCAAAACTGAATAAAGTTCATCAACAAAATAATTTAGGAATTGTATACAGTACATAATTATCGACGGCGTGTGAGACGGAATGGGCTCATCGGAAGACTTCTCAGTGGTGGTTTTGGCGTCGGATCTGGGCATCGACGCCCGACCCTTTCTATCACAACCGCCGCCGCCGGATGAAGAGAATTGGCACGACTGTACTTCCTATTTTCCCTCCGCCCAAGACCAAAACCTAGATTTCTCCGACCTCGATGCCCTACAGTTCTTCCGCCTCGAACGTGGCTCTGATAAATCCGGCAACCGTATCTTCCGTATCATCGGAAAGTACTTCCCTGGTAATTCTGACGTTTATCTGCGGTTCTATTTAGTTTAAACTTCAAAGACACTCAATTTATTTCTATTTCTAATTTTTGTTAGGGTTTCGAGTTAATCTTAGCTTAAAGTACGTCTTTTTTTAATAAGTATAGCTTAAATTACATCGTGACTTTATATGAACCTCATATAACATATAGGAGAAAATTATTTTATGCATTTTTTTAGGATTTTAGTTAAATATATTGATTATCCTGAATTTTAGAAGACAAAATACTTACTGATTTCATCTTAACAGTATATATTGTTAAAAAAGGTGAATTTTGCCTCACCACTTCGTACATATGATGCAATGGCATGAAATAATTACTTAGTGCCAAAAATGCTTGGTTTTGGTAGGATGATAGTGGTTCAATATGTTTGAAAGGTTCCGATTCAATTTGGAATTTTTCATGGCTTATGATTTGATTGTTTTAAGTAGATTTGTCAAGAACAGGGATGAAAGATTAGTTACCTATGATGGATACATCAGTACAGTAGTAATAATTCAAGAAATATATGTCGGTCGAGTTGGTTTCTATTTATGCAAAAGTATGTGGTGAAAGGAATTGGTAGATTCGATAGATAAAATGACGGGATTTAAATTGTACAAGGCTTGGCTATTGGAATGACTACTGGTATGTAGATTTTATATTGAATGTTATGTGTAACAGAGCGACTATGTATATAACGAACGACATAGGTCTAAGAATCTTACAGATTCTGTGTGGGTCGGTACTTTGTTCTCTTTACTAGAATTTTGATTTAGTTTTTGTCATTGGTTTGATCTTTTATTTGCACAAAAATGCACTTGCATTTTCAATGTCAAATTGTCTCTAATGAGTGACTTTGTCTCGATGCTATGCTCCGTCGTTCTTTATTTAGCGTGAAAGGTTGCATCACTGATGTTTTTATGGTCTTCTAAATAAATCCAGCTCCTGTAATCTCTGGAGAACGGTTGAAAAAGTATGTCTTCCACAAGATTTTCACAGAGATGCCAGAAGGGCCATTCTGCATTGTATACATGCATAGTACTGTGCAGAAGGAAGACAACTCACCTGGCCTTACAATATTAAGATGGATCTATGAAGAGTTACCCAATGACTACAAAGACAGGCTTCAGGTTGTGTACTTCATTCATCCGGGACTTCGGTCAAGAATCGTCTTTGCCATGCTTGGAAGATTCCTTTTAAGTGGAGGGTGAGTTATTTACCCATTATATTGCTGTTTCATCTTTAGGCAGTTTCTCAATGTTTTAATTGTGGTTATTGTAGATTATATTGGAAAATCAAATACGTAAGCCGCCTTCAATACCTATGGCATGATATTAAAAAGGGAGAGGTTGAGATTCCTGAATTCGTTCAACAACATGATGATATACTAGAGCACAGGCCCCTAACAGATTACGGGATTGAACCAGATCCTTTCCATTTGACCGAGATTCCTTCAACGGCTTATTCATATGGGAGGTATGAATCGGGATGGGCATCGAGAGAGTGCAGTTCTTAGTGTTGGCCTCCATGGCTCGTTGTACAAAACGTTAAAAGTGTCGAGCCTCATAAAATTTCCTTGCATAATCAGATGTAAGTGAAAGTCGATTCCTTATATGGACTGTAATACTAATACGTAGGCATACTATTAAGTTGTGTTTGGAATCTTGAAATATCATTTCCTTGTGTAAAATTTCTCCAAGAATAATGAATGACCTTGAGGTAACCGACGCCATTTAATTTATAGGAATATATGATTCATCTACTTTAACAACTTATATATGAACCCAACCATTTATAATACTACAAAACAATGTTTATTACAAAATAAGATATAATTTTCTTTTTTGATGTTTGATTGCCAATATTTTAAGTTAAGGTATTATGTTCATGTTATGATGTGCAAGTTGAGAAACACCAAGGACAATGAGCTTAAATGTGACAGGAAAAATGTAGGGAATGATTAGTTCCTCTATCTTTCATTTAGACCAAAACACATTTCTAATTATTTATATATTTTTAATTTTTTTGGTTATAAGATCAACACATTTTGATTATGGACTGAAGTCATTTTAGTATTTTGGAGATCAACACACTTTATAGACTGAATTCTTTATTTTCTGAGATCAGCACATTGAGTTTGTTATCTGATCACATACATAGTCATCTAACCATCACATTTAATCCACTATTTTTAACTCTATAGAAAAAATAATAGCATGTAAAATCTATTATATCAGCTGTGCAAAATAAAAATAATATAAATATGCGATTAAAAATCTATTACATAAAAAATGAAGTCCTCTTGTATTTGTGTGAAATATAAAATTGATACGTATTGTATAACGTGACTGAAACTTCATCAATCAATTTCCTATTGTATAAAGAAATCTCGATTTAGCAAATTGGCCCCATTCTCATTTTCCACCCCCAAATCCCCCTTTTGAATTCTTCAACAATCATCTAAAACCTCTTAAAACCCCCACTCCAATTGCCCCAAATGCTCCGCCGAGCTAATAATCACAATCTCAGGCGCTCCATCCACTCCCTCCTCAAACCACCCCCCTACCCCACCCCCTTTCGCCGCCCATTTTGCTCAACACCACCCACCCCACCCCCCTCTTCCGCCACCGATGCGGAGCTTCGTAAATACATCGGCTATACTCTCCTCGTCCTCGGCTGCGGCGTCGCCACCTACTACTCTTTCCCATTCCCCGAAGACGCCAAGCACAAGAAAGCTTATCTCTTCCGCTACGCTCCCCTCCCTCCGGACCTTCACACCGTATCCAACTGGAGCGGGACCCACGAAGTCCAGACCCGGAATTTTATCCAGCCCGAAACTATCACCGAGCTAGAATCGGTGGTTAAGGAATGCCACGAGAAGAAGCAGAAGATCCGACCCGTAGGGTCGGGTCTTTCACCGAATGGGATTGGGTTGATGCGTGGAGGGATGGTGAATTTGGCATTGATGGATAAGGTTTTGGAGGTGGATGAGAAAAATAAGAGGGTTCGTGTGCAGGCCGGGATTAGGGTTCAGGAGCTTGTGGATGGGATTAAAGAATATGGGATTACTTTGCAGAATTTTGCTTCCATTAGGGAACAGCAGATTGGTGGCATTATTCAGGTGATATTCTTTGGGTTCTTTTTTTGCATTTACCGGCCTAATTTATAATTATTAGAAATCCTAAGTGAGGGTTTTTGGTTTAAGGATCTATTTAATGGCTTTTTAAGTAAGGGTGTCAATGAATCTAGTAGTGTCGAGGTTGGTTTGATTGTTAAATGAAATGAGCTAGAATGAGCTTTTATCGAACGAATACGAGTCGAGTATCGAGTAGCTCGATAGTTTTATATGTACTTTGTCAATTTTTAGCTTATCGAGTTCAGCTCGAAACCGAGCTTCAGAAGTTCTCAATTGAAGGATGTTGTTCAAGCTTGTTTGATATTTATTCAGAACTGAGCTCAAACAAGTTTTTATTGAACGAGCTCGAGTGAGTATCAATTCACTTGATTTAGTTTTCAGCCCTAGTTTCAAGTTACTCCAGCATCAAATTTGGTTTAAATAAAAGCTACAAGTACTTATAGATTTGAAATACATACAAAATAAAATTGATCCAAACAGTGCAATGTTAATGGATTTGAAATATTTAGCTCCAAATCCCTTCTCAATCCAAATGATGTCTTGTGTTATTTAAAATGGCATAAGCACTACCATTGTTCAATCTTTAACACAGTGCACTCAGCACAAAATAATATTGAATCCACAAACTTTCCCTTTTATATATACACGGCAATGAATGGATTTAGAATCTTAATAAGCTCCATCGTTTAAATGATCTGGTGTTCGTTGCTTCTGAGCTTATTAGGACCTTTACAAAAATGTTCAGGTTGGTGCTCATGGCACTGGTGCAAAGCTACCTCCTATAGACGAACAGGTTATTAGTATGAAATTAGTTACTCCTGCCAAGGGTACTATCGAGATCTCCAAAGACAAAGATCCGGAACTCTTTTATTTAGCTCGCTGTGGTCTAGGAGGGCTCGGTGTGGTTGCAGAAGTTACTCTACAATGTGTTGAGAGGCAGGAGCTTGTAGAGCATACATTTGTGTCGAACATGAAAGAGATAAAGAAAAATCACAAGTAAAATTCATTTTCTCAACTTTGTAATCACGTATTTCCTTTGCCAAGATACAGCTTCGAGAAACAATGGAAAATATTCTATTTGCTTATTCTCGAGTGTGCATGCAAAGTATATTTCAGCTTGCATGTTGTATGTGATGATCCTTGCTCTAGACTCTGTTTTCTTCTTTCACTATGTCACCTATTTTGTACTCTAAGTGATATGCATGCATATGACCCTTGAACTTGATTCCTTTGCATCATTGGTTACTTACTCAGAGTTTCTGCATCCACTTGTGTTATATATATGGACACACTAATACACATACTTATACATCTGTGAGCTATTTCAAAAAATCGTTGTGGTCATTTTACTTGCTATTTTTGTCAACTTTGTGCCTCTAAAGACAATATGTAATAGCTTGTTTGGTTGTATGGAAAGTGAGGGAAAATTGTAGGAAAATGAAAAAGAAAGGAAAGGAAAAGAAAAGGAAAAGAAAGTCATTTTCCTCTACATGTTTGGTTGCCAGGAAAACTATTTTCTTGCAGATGTTTGGTTGTCAAGAAAGTTTAGAAAAAGAAGTAATATTTTTTATCTATATATATGATTAAAATCTTTAACTTTTTCTTTGGTTGGGATTTATGTAAAATTTACTTGATATTGTCTTTTGCAATTTGTACTTTTCTAGTTTCAAGATAAAATTACATTTTCTTTGGGTTGTTTGCATCTGAAATGGGTGTTTTTGCGATATTTTGTGGGGGTATAATTGCTATTATGACTTGGGAGAGTATTTGTTTGCTAATAATAAATAAGCACAAAGGGGATTTTGGTAAAAAAAAAATCACAAATAGGAGGCTTTGATAGTTAGACAAATTACAAGGGTTGTTTTGCAATTTACTCTAAAATTTTCCCAAGATTTTCCCAGCATTTCCCCATCAAATTGGTGGGGAAATTTTTTCTTCACAAAATTTTCCTGCAGGAAAGTTGAAGGAAAATAGTAACTTCCTTTCCTGCTATCCAAACAACAAGTGGGAGAAAAAAAAACTGACTTTCCTTCACTTTCCCGAACTTTCCCGACAACCAAACAATACATAAGAGTCTATGAGAGAGTTGTTTTTCAAATGCTAGATGTTATGGTTATCATTGTTTACTTTCTCCTCCTCAGTTCTGAAGACTAATTTTTTTCAAATATGTCAACATATCTAGACCCGTAAATCTGTGATGGTGATTGTATATGTGCTCGCACACACTTAATAGATTTGATGATCAAAAGTGATCTTGTCTGAGAATTTATGCATTGGGTAGACAGTTCAGTTACTAGACACTCAGAATCATACATTTGTGCAATTATAGACCACTGCCTGATGTTATTGATTTTTGAAAATGTTTTACATCAGAAATCTTATTTTTCTGAAATATTAAACTTCCTCCAATTTTCCTTTTTGCAGAAAGTTTCTTTCTGAAAACAAGCATGTCAAATACCTGTATATTCCATATACAGACACAGTTGTGGTTGTGACATGCAACCCTCTTTCAAAATGGAAAGGCCCACCAAAGCATAAACCTAAGTATAGTGAAGAAGAAGCCATGCAGCATGTGAGAGACCTCTATTTGGAATCAGTGAGGAAGTACAGGTAAACACATCGCCTCTTATTGCTTGCATTTCCATGAAGTAATCCATTTAACTTACAGGCTATGTTTGGTTCTTGAATTTTAGATTGGTAACTCACTAAGAAAAATGCTTTTCTTGCATCAAATGATAGAATATTGAGCTTTATGTCATTTTACTATGTTCATTTTCCTTAGTTTCCAAACATAGCCTTGACAAAAAAACATGATTTCAGAAATCTCACTTGCTAATTCGGAATAGTTATATTCTAGTAACATGCAAGTTGTCTATTCCAGATAAATGTTTTCTTTATTTTTACAGGAAATTAAGCACATCTGAGGAAAGCGAACCAGACATCAGTGAACTTTCATTTACTGAACTGAGAGATAAGCTACTTGCCTTGGATCCTCTCAATAAAGAACATATTGTGAAGGTCAATAAAGCTGAGGCTGAATTTTGGCGAAAGTCGGAAGGATATAGAGTAGGCTGGAGTGATGAAATTCTGGGCTTTGATTGTGGTGGCCAACAGTGGGTCTCAGAAACTTGTTTCCCAGCTGGAACACTGTCGAAACCAAGCATGAAAGATTTGGAATATATAGAACAATTAACGCAGCTTATTGAAAAACAAAATTTACCAGCCCCTGCACCTATTGAACAGAGATGGACAGCAAGTAGTAAAAGCCTCATGAGTCCAGCTTATAGTTCATCCAGCGATGACATATTCTCATGGGTAATGCCATTTTCACTAATATCTGACTGTTCATACTTGATTATTTCATCATTAAAACTTGAATGTATATACAGAAGCTCTGTTCCAGCTTTGACCTTATCTTATAACTAAAGTCCAGTTCATTGGATGCCTGCTGCCCTTAATAGCCGTAACACGTTTGGTTGCCCCAATAACCCAGATTAAATCATATACCTGAGTTTGTGAGGTGTTCGGTTGTCTAAATTCAATATCTGTAAGACCTGCAATAAAACACGAGTACACGACGGTAATAACTTTCACTATTCAACCACAATCACAATCATAGGTTAGGACCTCAGATTAGTTATCTCGACATTTTAGTTTCTATTTACACCTCTTTGTTTCTGATTTGCCTAAAACTTAACCAGTTTCAACTACGGGAAAGTTGTCTACGGAATTAATTTGTAAAAGGGGGAACTATCACAATGTAATATAAAGAATAGTATGAAACAAGGTTTTGTGATTTTATCAGTACTTTTAATCTTAAGTTATATTGTATACACTAAATACGATACGATAAGTTATTTGTAATTTTGTTGGAAATATATTCAATGCTACCTAACTAATATGAAGAACAAAACGCGAACTAAAGAGAAAATTTCATTTGCTCAATTACACTTCTTGTAGGGACTCTCTTGTCGATGGTTACTTTTACGTTGGCATGATTCCAGGTTCTTATTTCTTTTCAATTCTGTAAAACAGGTTGGCATAATTATGTATCTCCCTACAGCGGACGCTCGCCAAAGGAAAGAAATTACTGAAGAATTTTTCCATTACCGCCAATTGACACAAAAGAGTTTATGGGATCAATATTCAGCATATGAGCATTGGGCTAAGATTGAGGTACAAATAAAATTTTAGATGTGCAGTTTCTCTGAGGCACATGCACTACCTAAAATTCAAATCCTTAAAAATTCACTTGTAAACACCAGATGCTTGTTAGCATTTATTTTTCATTTTATCACATTAATAAGATTTTCTTGCAGGTCCCAAAAGACAAAGATGAGCTTGCTGCACTGCAGGCGAGGCTAAGGAAGAGATTTCCAGTGGATGCATACAATGAAGCAAGAAGGGAGCTCGATCCTAACCGCATCCTTTCTAACAATATTCTACAGAAATTGTTTCCCATCACTGAAACAGTGTAACAATCATCAAACCTCGGTTAGCACTTTTCATACTTGTGATGTTTCTTTTGCTCAATACTGATGATTGATGATGGGTTTTTCAATTGAAACTAATTCGAGAAGCACACATCACCCATCAAATATCTTACATATACACGTGGTTAAAATGCTTCAAATAATAGTTCCCTTTATTAGGCGTTGTCTTGATGCTTGCACCATTAAATGATGTCTTCATGGGGAAAACGAAGCTTCATATTTTGATAAAAAACATAGGGTGCTTTTGTGGTAGATAATTGACAATTAGTTTTGTCCTTCATATGTTGTATTCTTGAATGGAGTTTTATAGTGGTTAATAAAGAATTGCCGATTGCCTTGTATTATCTTGTGCCTTTTCAGTTGTTTGTTTGCTATTTTTGTCATCAGTATGTTCTGTTTGGAGCCTCGTACATATTCTATAGAATGTAGTTCTTGCAAAAGCTGCTTAAAATATAAACTGGGCAACCCAAATAAAATTGATTACATTGCTGTGAAGAGAACAACAGACCAACTATACTTTAAATATGCATATCAAAGCCAGAAAAAAAAACCCTCATATAATGTGTATAAATTCATACCAAACTAAAACATGTATATTGCTCAATCTTAATATTTAGTCAGAAGCATTCTTCACAAATCCAGCAGCAACATAACGCGAAGAGGCTGCAAAAAAGGGAAACATGTGATTAATAGAAGTCCGAAATCGAGATGATGCCAAAGTTAAGTTGCGTTTTCCTAACATAGTTTTACCCTTTAAGTTTGTACATGTGTAGTTTTTTGAACTCAGAAATGACAAGTTGAAACTTTTTCAAAGAAATTTAGTTATAGAAAACTATTGTAGGTACTGTTGATAATACTGATATGAATAGTGGTCGAAAACTATTACCATCCCTCAATGAAGCCCCTATCTCCTTTGGCCTTTGTTCTTGGCCAGCATTTCATCTTCTTCTTCCCAGTTGGAGGATTCTCACTTGGGTAACCTGCACCGAAGAATTTGACAAGGTTAGTAAGAATGTGTGTGTGTGTGTGTGTGTGTGTGTATGTATATATATATATATATATAGAGAGAGAGAGAGAGAGAGAAAGAGACCTTGAGGAGGTTGGCTTGGTTGGTTTTGCATTTTGGAAGTACAGTTCAATGTTCTAGCTGTTAAGAATTCTAAGAAAAGAGTATTAAACAGTGTTGAGAATGTGTCTGATGCTCTATTCATATAACAACCTCTATATATTTATAAGCAGTGGCATCGATGATTCTCGAGGATTGAATTGATGCTTTTCATATTGAAGTGTACTCTAAAGTGTCTTTTCAAGAAAAAAGATATTATGACACTAGTTTATAACTTTATATTCCTTTTGTCTTTTCTTGAATTGATTAAATGTTTCTCAAAGGACATCTGTTGCTTTTTTCTTGGTTCTATTAAGTTAATCCAGTGAAAATTTGCCAATTCTTGATAACTCTAGAATAAGATGTGCACTGAAGAGTTAGATAAGAATATGTTGTTTGAAAACTAGGATGTTTTCCCACTTCTTTTTGTTTAAAAGCATATTAATGTTAATGTGAAATGTGTCATCTATGAGATCTAGGAGAGATTCTTTCATGTATCTGTTGCATGGATGATGTAACACACGGATAGTCAATTTAAATGGTGCAGTGCATATTATTATCATGGATCAAAATTTCATTTCGAGTGTATGTATCGGTTAATCAAATATTGAAAACTTTTTGAGACTTTTCGGATATGTTTCGGAAACACTAAGGAAAAATTGTAAACAAAATTACTAAATAAAGAAAAATAAGAGAATCTCAGGCAAACAAATAGTTTTGGAATTTCATCTTATTTTCGTTTTGCTTGATTTAAAAACGAAAACTTTTCGATGTTTTCGACGAAAAAGATGAAAATTTTGATCTATGATCAATACACGGTGAGAAAGACATGTATTAGTTAATTTTTCTTTAAATTTAAGGGTCATATATAACTTTTTCGTGTTACACCATACTATTTGCACAACGGATGCACCAAATTATTTTTGGTACGAGGATATCAAGCTTTCGGTCATCTAAGCTTTTAGGCAATATTTGGTTGAGAGGTTAAGAAAGAAAAAAGTCATGAAAATACATACTAAAGAAGAAAAAATGGGTTAAGAGAATATATTCTCTAATTCTATTAATGTGCTCAACGCGTATTTGGAGAAAAGAACGCGGAATTCATCAACTTTTAGCTGTTGATTACTTAAGCATGAAGATAATGGGATAGGATTAAGATTAGTAGTTTGATTATTGATGATTATAAGAGATTGAAAATGTGAAAAAGCAAATATGTATTCTGATTTTAGAGTTGAATTTTGGGATTTTTTAAATGTAGTGAATTGAAAACTTTCAATGTTGAAATTTAAATAATTTAATTAAAGTGTCGGGTCTTATAAATCATGCGAACCTATCATTTCTCCCCCTCAAAAAAAGGGAAAATTCTTACCCAGACTGAGTTTGGTCGAACTCAAAGTGATTACATGACAAGTGCAATTCACTTGCTTTGGAATTGGCATATAACTATTATATTAATGAAATATTTTTGTACGGTTTGAAATATTCATACATTTGAATTATTGAATTTTAATGGAAGAGATTTTACGGGTGTAGTCTCATTTGTAGGATTAACAATAAATATGTGGAAATTAGAAAATGATTAAAAAGATAAAAACAAGATATCTAACGCAATTGTATAATTTTATGATTTTATGAATCTGAATACTCCAATGTTACATAAATTAATCAAACGTATTTCCACCCTACAATTAAAGAGGGTAAAACTGTATAATATATACATACAGAATTTAAAAACATGAAAAATAAAAAATTCCGAAGCTAAATATATACGATCCAGCACTTGTCCAGTAGAGTTTAAGATTTTTTAATTATCCAAACAATATGGGGGTACAATCCGTGGATTTAGTGTAGCCTATTGAGCTAAATTTGGCCCAATAACAAATTGGGCTTGGCCCATTTTCCGATCCGGAATCAATTGACACCGATTCCCACATGCTAAAATAACCCAAATGAAAAAAATAGAAAAAAGGACGTCCACATGCTATGACGAGTTTATTTATTTATTTTTTCTCCTTTTTCTTGTGTTTAAAATTTCAGCTATCATGATTATTTCCCCCTAATAACAGGTAATAGTTTGAAATATTTTAGTTCTCAAAAAAAAAAAAAAAAGTTTGAAATTTTTACATTTCCAATAAATGGTTGTTCTTCCTCTTCAATGCATTTCTAGAGTTATAAATAAAACTTAAATTATAAATACACACTAATATATATATTTTGTGTTTAACAATTAGATTCTACTAATGCGATTGATGATCTACTTAAAAAAATTCGTTGAAATGTAAAGCATATAATTCATTGATTTCAGAATTTCGCTTATACTTTCTGTTCCATTTTTCTTGCTATTTTTGTATGTTCATCGCAGAGTTTCATGTAATAAAAAGATAAAACTTTAGATATTTAATTATTAATATTTTTGTTCATAAAAGTAGTGATGTCAAATTATTATTTTATATTATCTTAATATAACTTTTGGCAAATAATTAGGAGCTCTTGTAATGAAATATCTCAAATATAAAATATGAATATACATTTTGGAGCAAGGGATTTATATTTTTAAATAATCAAAAACCAAAAAGGTAAAAGATAGTGGGCCTGTTTTTTGGCGTTTCCCAAATATTTTCGTGTTTGGGAAAAGCCAAACAAACATGTTTTCTATTTTTTGAAATAAATTTTTCATCTCTCAATTTTTTCAAACTACTCTCTCAAAAGCCAAAAAAACAACAATTTTCTTATCTCTAAACAAAATCTATACAAACTTTACTCTGATTTGATATAAAGTAACCTATCTCTTACACAATTTATCTCACATAACAAACATAATTTGACACAAAATCTTACACATCTTACACCTACAACCTAACTCTTCCAAAAAAAACCTACACCTACTTTATTTCTCAAACCACTCTCTTAAAATCCAAACAAACAACATTACATAAATCGAGATTATTTCATAAACATCTATTACTCTCCCAAATTACTTTCTCAAACACCAAACAAACAGAACCAGTGCTGTTTAATATATATAGCTAGGTAGTACAGCCTAGGTAGGGTGGTTTCATAGTAAGTTGGTTTTGTCACATGACTTGTGATTGAACTTTATTGAAGCTTTTAAGGTATTATTATTATTATTATATATAATTTGAAAGAAATGGAAACTAAAAGCTGTTTCTAACTACTTATGTACGTAGGAGAAAACAGTAAACAACATTTATAAATTAAATATCTACCGACAACAACTATTTGTGGTTTGTCATGTCCAAACAATTATATACATATATGGCAGAGTGCTCTAGCCTATGTTTGGACTTATCAGATTATTTAAATCCAAATTTCTGAACTAGAGAGGGTATTTTCGTACTTTTCGGGATTGAAGAGATTTTGCAGTGATTAACATAATATCAAGAAGTACTATATATATATAGTATTTCATTTTATATTTTAATGATGAAAAAATCAGTGTTCACTTTAAGATAAAAATCTTTGGTGGATCGACTTCAACCAGACACTACAAGAAATAGGAGTATGAACCACGAATAAACTGTAATAACGAATAACTCAAAGTCGTTGTTAAAACTTAACAATCACGGCTTTGCAACGGTTTTCATGTGTGGTTTGTGGAGAAGTGACAAATGTATTCACCAAGGCTTTTTAATAAAAAAGACGTTGAATGATCAAAATCCCCAATTTTCATGTTACATGGCCAGCACATGGGGGCATTTCGGGCAAATTTTGAAATTGAGTCTCAATTGGCACCAAAATTGCCACTGATGTTGAAGTTGTGGCACTAAATGTGTCAGCCCGAAAAGTTACGGGATAGAAATGCCAGTAGGCTATAGTTGTGGCACCAAAAATGCAATAATCCCGTGGGAATATTCACTGCGGCTGTGAGTCGTGGTGGATGCTCCCACCACTGTTTTAAGCCGTGGTTTATATTTTGAATAAACGGCTAATTAGCCGTGGCGTGGCGATAGTAGTCCATACTCTAATTTCTTGTAGTGAGAAGACAATAACCCTAAGAAAAAAAAATTATTATTATTATATATTTTTTGATAATTAAATGATTTCATTATTATTATTATTATTATTTGCAAAATCCAAGCCTTTTTTATCGTGCGTTTATGATCTTCTGCACACTTGAGATATGAACCCCACTTGATAATTTTTCTTTCTCAAAAGCTTTCATTAATTATGTGGAGTTGATGAAGTCAACTGATCGATCCGTACATTATTTCTCGTCCAGCAAGAATCCCATATATAAATATAAATCATACACTGTTAAACTTTTATGTTCAGCTTTCTTAAAAAATTTGATGATGTTGTGGTTAATATAATTATTGATCAGGTTCAATTAGGGTTTCTCATGACAGATATTAATTTTTCTAAATTTGATGTGCATGTTCACACAATCCTTATAAAGTTATGACAGATATAGTTTGTTTTCAATTAAACTTAATTCTAGCTATCAACTTATTCTTGTAGAGTACACATATAAATATCGTTACCCAAGGTGGTTGGGCCAAGTAATAATGATTTACGACCACCAGAGGTGAAACTCAAATTCGATTCCTACTGAAAACACCACACTGGAGAGGACCCATACCTAATGCACTTTTCGGTCCGAACTGTACACACAAAGTTTAGTAAAATTTTAAAAAAAAAAAACATATAAATAACATTTCTTAGAGGAAAAGACTTTACCTAAATTATATAGTAGGGAGTGAACACTATGATATCAGTATATTCTGTCACTTATGGTGGTAGGGTTATGAAAATAAGGGGATATATCCATGTAGGAAAGTGGATTGATCTTCTTGTGCTTTTAGTTAAATGTTAAGTAGATGTTGGGTCACTGCAATAAAAATATCTTTTAGTCAGATTGTCAAACTTGTCACTAATAACATTTACTAGAGTTCTTGTTAAACTTAAAACTTGTCAAAGACTAATTTTCATAAATATATTAGTGAAAATAATTGTTACTCCATTAGATTATCTTTATTGAAAAATAGTGAAGCATTGAAAATGACAATTAAAATATCATCACTAAGTCATGATAATAACAACCTAAAAATAATTTTTGAAACTAGCTTTCACATATTTTATCAAAATCATTCACACGATCAGCCTAGAACTTGTACGACCTTTGATATATTTACTTAATATGATCTTGTTATTAATGTTCATTAATTTTCTTTAATGATTGCATTCTATCCACACATGTATATGAAGAGGTATATTGGTTAAATAACACAAAGTTTGTATCACCTGGTGGTTATGGTGTTCGTCTCAACACTACTATAAAAAGGAAAAATTCCCATCGATTTGAAAAATCGGTCGAAAAAACAAAATTTCAATCGCAATAATAGGTTGGAAAAAATCGGGTCGAAATCCGGTTCAATTTCCAACCGAAATTGTGACCGGGTAATTCGGTGGGAATTATATTGAAGGTATCTGCAAAGCCACGAAGAAGAAGAAGTTAGTCAGCTGATATAGTAGTACTCAGCTGATATAGTAGTAGTCAGCTGATAGTAGTGATAGTAGTCAGCTGATAGTTAGTTATATAAATTAATGTAATTTACCTATTTTACCCCTCTGTACTAATATGTATATAAACAGCCCTTGGCTTTGATTGTAACACACAATTTTCCTATTCAATATACACAGTTCATTTTTTGGGAATAATATTTTTTACTTTCTTCTTCCCTGTTCTTCTCTTCAAGAATACTGTTTCAATTTCTTATTTCATCTCTATAATTAGAGTTTTAGAGTTCATATATGGTATAATTAGAGTTTTAGATTTCAATATGGTATCAGCAGTGTGATAATACACATTTTCCGCACCGTTTGACGAATTCAATTTCGTTTTTTTTTCTATTCTGATTCTTCTTGATCAGATTTTTTTCTGGTTTTCTTCTCTGTCGGCCATCCATGGCTTCCACTGATAATTCTTCTACTATCACTTCTTCTCGGTTGAGACCTCCAATGGAGGATCCCTCACACCCTTACTTTCTTCACCCTTCTGATAATCCAGGCCTAATCATTGTTCAACAAAATTTACGGGGTGATAACTATCCTTCATGGTCTCGATCTATGCTTTTAGCCCTCAATGTTAAACATAAACTAGGGTTCATAAATGGTTCTTTACAAGATCCTGGACCCACTAATTCTGATCTTCAAAGTGCTTGGTCCCGCAACAACGATGTCGTCGTTTCTTGGATCCTTAACTCTGTTTCCCAAGAAATCCACTCTAGCATAATGTATACCAATTCTGCCAAAGCCATATGGGATGAACTCAAGGCCAGATTTCAACACTCTAATGGACCTAGAAAGTTGCAACTCCGAAGAGAACTTGCAAATTTACATCAAGATTCCCTTACTGTCAACATGTTCTTTACTAAACTCAAAAGCATTTGGGATGAATTGGCCAACTATAGACCAATCTTGGGTTCTTGCAATTGTGATGGCCCTCAAAAGATGCATGATCACTACCAAGAGGAACTTGTTCTTACTTTCCTCCTTGGATTAAATGACTCCTATGATAATCTTCGCAGTCAAATCTTACTAATGGATCCTATTCCACACATTGATAGGGTTTTTTCTCTTGCTACTCAAGAGGAGAGACAGAAACTTGTTGGCCATCAACATTCCATAGACTTATCCAACACATTGGCTTTGGCATCTAAAACCACTGCCCCAAATCCAAACAATTTTCCACGGCCTTACAACCAATTTCAGCAAACATCCAATCCACAACAAAATCCCAAATTTAATCCAAATTACAAGAAAAAGGACAAACCTACATGCCTTCATTGTGGCATTATTGGTCATACCATAGATAAATGTTACAAACTACATGGTTATCCTGTAGGTTACAAGAAAAACAGTACCCCTACCATTAATCCCATAAACAGTACCACTGATGGTTTTTCCCCTATAAATCCCATCACTCCTTCCATCCATCCTTCTGTTAGTCATACTCAGAACCCCCTCACTCCATTACTTCAGAGTTTAAATGCTGATCAATGTCAACATTTGATGAACCTGTTCAGCAATCATTTACATCTTCCACAGACTACAGTTTCTTCTACTGACTCTGCACACATTTCATGTGTATCAGGTTTTTGTTCTCTTTCTATTCCTATAAATTCAGTAGTTCATACTAATGCTTGGATTATGGACTCAGGGGCTACTAAGCATATTTGTCATGATATTAACTTGCTTTCCACACTTACACCTATTCATGATGCTACTGTTATACTACCTGATAATAGTAGTTTTTCTGTTCATCAAATTGGAGATGTCTGTTTAAATTCTTCTTTAACCCTTAAAAATGTTTTTTACATACCAAAGTTTCATTTTAACTTGATTTCTGTTAGTGAGTTACTTTTACATGGAAATTTATCTATTAATTTCACACTAGGATCCTTTCTGATTCAGGATCATCAAGGGAAGATGATTGGAGAGGGTAGGAAGATTAATGGCCTATATGTTCTTCATAACTCAGAGTCTACTTCAGCTTACTGCAACAAAATTTCTAGTGATATTTGGCATAGGAGATTAGGACATATGCCATACAAAGCCATGCTTAGGATTTCTAGAAGTTTGAACTTAGATAATTCAAAACTTTGTAATGATACTTGTTATGTTTGTCCTCTTGCAAAACAAAAGAGGCTTTCCTTTCCTGTTTCAAATTCTGAATCTTCTAAAATCTTTGATTTAGTTCATTGTGATATTTGGGGGCCATTCAAAGTCCCATCTTTTTCTGGACAAAGATATTTTGCCACTATTGTTGATGATTTTTCTAGATACACATGGATTTGTTTGTTGAATAATAAATCAGACATTTCTTCTGTTATTCCTAAATTTTTAAACATGGTTCAAAATCAGTTTAATTGTTGCATTAAAGTTTTTAGGAGTGATAATGCTCCTGAACTTTCTTTCATCTCATTATTTGATAAATTGGGTATTCTACATCAATATTCTTGTGTAGAAACTCCACAACAGAATTCTTGTTGGTATAATTTAGAGAAGGTTTTGAAGATGACAAAAAGGGTATAATAGTCAAGAAGGCTAAATTGGAAGTCATCAACTAAGAACTAAACAGCTTAGTGAAACCTATCTCATGGTCTGGAAGCTAAGTGACCGAATCAGCCGAGTGGGATATCAGATGGGTATTATCAGCCGAGTCAAGATAGATGTGTTCGTTCTTGAATCAGCCGAGAAGCCATCAGCCGGGTGATCAGCAGAGTGATCATCAGCAGAGTACTTCCACCAGCAGAGTGAAGACGGTCAGGAAGCTTATCAACGGGAACCAGCTGTGAGCTGAGAGCATTAAATGCGACTGACATAAAGTAAACATCCGTACAGCAGAGTGTACAGTGCGACAGTTGCAGGGAGCCGTTCCGCGTGTCAGGACCAGTACTCGAGGACTGTAGCTTTCTGTCAACCTTCAACGGGCAGAAAATTCAAATCCGAGGAGTATAAATAGAAGACATAACTGAAGATCTTAGTGGTGCTTGCATAATTCAAGATTATATCCTAAGAGCGAGATCCATCAGTTGAGTCGTCTGATCGTAAGCTAAGTCATTTGTTGACGAAGCTTTTTGTTGAAGAACAGAGATCAAACGTTGTCTGTCTAAGTGACTTTCAACTGAGAATTGAAGGAGTGTATATCCATCTTTGTGAAGTGATATAACTTCTTAGTATAGGTTTTCTGAGTGATTTCCTGTACTGAAAATAGCGTGAGGAGAGTAGGTCCATCTTAGTGAGTGATCTAGCTTCTGAGTGTAGGATTTCTGTGTGATTTCTTACAGCGCACTTGTGGCTTTTCATTTGTTGAATTGCGCAAGAAGAGTATACTGTAAACTTTGTGATTATAGTATAACCCAAGATCTTCGTGACTTGGAAGAGTGGACTAAAGGACTTAAATCCATATAACCACTATAAAAATTACTTGTGTTTGAGACTGCATTTTTACTTTGCATATTTTCCAAAGCATTCAAACATTCAAGCTGATTAAAAGATTTTCAAAAGGAGTTTGCTAAAACTGGGGATAAAATCTTTTAATATAAAGTTAAACTTTGAAAGATAAACTTGTTTGAAAAACATACTTGATAAATCCGCTGCATACAAGTTTTGAAACTCTGAGTTATCTGAATCAGATTAGTGAAATCAGATGAGTGGTCAACTCTGCTGATAAAGCTTTGTGCGCAATCAGCTTAGTAGTCTTACAAATCCGATCAGCTGAGTCTGCTGATAGAAAAGTTAGAGAAAAAGTTTTAAAGTTTCAGAGGTCTATTCACCCCCCCCTCTAGACCTCATTGACCACTTTTGGGACCAACAAGTGGTATCAGAGCAGATTGGTTCATCTGATCCTCTGCCTGATCAAACGAACTTGATCCAAGGTGTGTTTTTCAAATTTTTTCAAAAAGAGAGCATATTTTGAAAAATGGATGCCATAAGCCATGTTCCTCACATTGGCCATATGGACTTTGAAAATTGGAAAATCAGAATGGAAATCTTCCTTGCTGCTTATAATGAAGATATGCATACGTGTATTACAAAAGGACCATTCAGATTCCAGAAGACTGTGAAGGTTGCTGGCAAACCAGATCAGATTGTTGACAAAGAGCTGGATGAGCTGACACCCAAAGAAAACAAGTTGGTAAATCTTAATAAAAAGGCGAAGTTCATCATGTTCAAAGATGTAGACGAAGAAAGATTCCAGAAGATCAAACATTTCAAAACTGCAAAAGAGATGTGGGATAAAGTCTGCGAGCTAAGCGAAGGAAACGACGCTATTAAAGAACATAAGCTCAGTGTGGCTCTTGAGGAGTTTGAAAATTTCAAGATGAAGTCTGGTGAAACGATTGATCAGATGGATATAGGGCTGTGCAATTTTCGGTAAACCGGTCGTACCGAACCGGTACCGAAAATTCGGTACGTACCGAATACCGAACCGAAATTTCGGTTCGGTATTCGGTACAGGGCCATTTACCGAACCAGCCTATGTTTCGGTTTTCGGTAATACCGGTCGGTTTACCGAAACCGACCGGTATTACCGAAATATTTTTTTATTTTTTTATTTTTTAAATATCCGATATCTGAAATTATACATTATACTTGAGTAAAAAATAAAATTAAAAACTAATCCTTTCATTCTCTCTTTTATTACGGGAAAGGAAAGAAAAGAACCCTACCATAGCAATCAATCACCAGTGACCGCCGCACCAGCCACGCCGCCCCACCCACGCCGTCGCACCACCCAAGGCCGCAAATCTGTCCGCCGCAACAGAAGAAATTTCAAGGTTCTTGGCTTGGTCTTGATTTCTATCTTTCTTAATCAATTGTTATGTATGGTGCATATTAATGTGATCTTTTTATGTGGTGTTTGTAGCATGGGAAAAGATTAGATCAGCATTGGGACATTTACTTTATTTAAGATGCTGAATTTAGAAATATTCTTCTTCAATTGATTAGCTTCCTTACTTGATACTTGGGTTTTTTAATGGTCCAAAGGATCTCAAAGTGAAATAAATACCAAAAAAAGCAACTTCTGTGTACAGCTCATAATTAGATAAGAATGCTTGAGACTCTGCCAAAATCTTTTTGAGCTCAATTTGTTTTACATAGCAGGTGAACCACAAAATATATATGCGGAAGATGTTAAATTAATCCAACTCGATAAGTATTAGTGTCTATTTAAACTAGTTTGAGCCAATTAGTTTAAAAATCAAACTAAGTTAATGTTGAACTATATAATAGTTCAAACTGTTCATTTTTTTCGAATTGACTGTTTATGCTCTAATTTTATTTACTTATGCTGGTATGCTAAGGCTGTTCACTTTCTAATAGTAAAAATATTATATGAGCTTATACTTAATAAATATCATTAATATCATTGGATTTATATTATATAGTTGCTTAATCGATGGATGATCTTGATCTTACGTTTAGAGCATGAAATATTAATGTGGTGTTTTTATATTTTCCATGTATAGGATGTCTTCTTCAGGTTCACGGCGTCCACCTCTTCATCCAAACTCTCAAGAACAACAAAATAATCGTCCTATTATGGCTCCTCCTCCAACTGAAACTCCGGGGTCTCAAACTACACTACCAACTTCGAGCCCTACTCCAACTCCGAATTCAGCACCAGTTCCGCCTCCAGAAGTATCTGAAGAACAACAAACTACTAGTAAGAAGAGAGCTAGATGTTGGCAACACTTTCATGAATACACAAAGAATGGGAAAGTGAGGGCTCAATGTAACTATTGCGAAAAAAATTATGCATGCGAGTCTGGAAGAAATGGTACGTCGGGAATGAACAATCACATGAAGGTATGTAAGAAGCATCCAGATAATATTGTTAATAGTAGAATGGATAGTCATACGATTCATAGTTTTTGTCATAGTGTGACTGGGGTTGGAAGTGAAGGGGACTATAGAGAGGTGTCTTCGTTGTGGAAATTTGATCAGGAAGCTATTCGAAAAGCTATGAATGTCTTTCTTATTGTTGATGAGCTTCCTTTTAGAACTATAGAAAAAGAAGGTTTTAGGTATTTTATGTCAATTGCATGTCCCCAATTTATTATCCCTTCAAGAACTACGGCTGCTAGGGATTGTTTTAAGATGTATCTTGATGAAAAGGCTAAATTGAAAGAGTACTTTAAAAAAAATGTAAAGCGCATTTCACTTACTACCGACACATGGACGGCCTCCAACCAAAAACTTAACTACATGTGTTTGACTGCACACTTTATAGATGATAATTGGAAGTTGCATAAAAGAATTCTTAACTTCATCCCATGCCCTAGTCATAAAGGTGATGAAGTCGGTTTGTTAATTGAGAAATGCTTGAGTGATTGGGGTATTACCCATGTATTTACAATAACTGTTGATAATGCTTCTTCCAATGATACGAGTGTGGCATGCTTGAGAAATAGGTTTGTTAGAAAGGGGACGGCACTTTTGGGGGGTAAATTCTTGCATATGAGATGTGTGGCTCATATAATTAATCTTGTTGTTAGAGATGGATTAAAAGATGTGAATGAGTCAGTGGAACGGGTTCGTAATTTGGTGAGGTATGTTAGGCAATCACCGGCTCGGTTGTCCAGATTTGAAACTTTTCAAGTTGAAGAAAGAATTGAAAGCAAGAAATCTTTGTGCTTAGATGTTCCGACGAGATGGAATTCTGTGTATTTGATGTTAGAGACGGCTTTGATTTTTCAACGCGTCTTTGAAAGGTATGAATTGTGTGATGCTGAACTTCGTGCAGATTTTCGTGCGACTGGAACTTATGGAAGAATTGGTTTACCCAATCGAGATGATTGGCTTGTAATTGAAAAAATGGTGAAAATTCTACAACACTTCTATGATCTCACACTTCGAATTTCAGGTTCTTTGTACGTGACCTCAAACACTTTTCTTGATGAAATTAGTGATGTAGATGAAGTGATCAAAGATTGGATGAATTCTGATGATATTCAGTTGAGAGAAATGGCAGGACGAATGAAACTCAAATTTGATAAGTACTGGGGGGACAACGAAAAAATGAACATGATATTGTATGTTGCGGTTATGCTTGACCCACGTAACAAATTTAGTTATGTGAACCATGTTATGAAAAACATGTATGGTGATGATGAAGGGTCAAAAATTGCTGGTTTGGCGAAGGGTGCTTTGATTGAATTGTTTAATGAGTATAAGATGTCTATGCCCAATGTGTCAGTTTCTTCAAGTTCAAATGAAGGTGGAAGTAGCACAAGCACGTTGATGGGTGAAACTGAAACTAGTGCGGCTGAACGAGAGAGACATAATAAGAGGGCTGCAAGAAAGCAATATCAAAGAATGTTGTCCGAGATCGGGATGAATGATCAAAATGAATTGGAAAAATATCTTAGCCAGCAAATAGAGCAAGATTCTCCTCAATTTGATCTTATGGAGTGGTGGAAAGTGCACACTCCAGTATATCCCGTGTTATCGTCATTGGCACACCATGTATTTGCCATGCCTATATCTACAGTTGCTTCGGAGTCTGCCTTTAGCACTGGAGGTCGTGTCATTGACGATTATCGTGCTTCATTGGCACCAAAGACCGCTCAAGCTTTGATTTGTGGGCAAGATTGGATTCGTCAAGCACCCATTGGCTTTTTGGAGGAGGCAAGCGAAGCCGAACTCATTAGTAATATTTATCAAGGTACATTTATTGTTATGTAGCTATTACAATTTACATTTATTTAGTTTAATCACTACTTCACTAGTGTTGACATAATGATGCTAATCATCTCATTTTTTTTCATGTAGATGTGACACGTTCGTTAGTTAGTGAAGAGTCGGTTAATATGTGATCATAGAGCTATCAAAGTGATGAAGAAGTGACTTAGGTATACTCTTCTTGTTTCACATTACCTTACTTTTATTAATTATGCCTCTTATTCGTTGTTTGATTAAATCATTGTAGGTTGGTGACTTGATGACTTGGTGAAGTTGAAGAAATTAGGAATGATCCACAAGAGTTAATGATTTAGGACTTTAAGTTATGCTTGAATTTGGTTTTAAGACTTTGGAGATTTATAATTTTTATCTTGAATGATTTGTATGAATTTAAGATTATTTGTTTATGTTGATGGTTTTAACTTTTAAGCTTGTTATTTGTTATGGTTTTTTGCTAGGTACATTGCTTCTTTTGTTTATACAAAAAGGTTTATGAGACAAAATCAGAATATTTGAACAAAAATTTTGGGAGAATGAAATATATTATTAGTAGGACGTATATATATATATATATATTTTCATGAATTAGGTGACAAAAAATGGAGACAGACTATTATGTATTTATTTTTGTCTTCCAATCCCCGGATATTAAGCAAATGGTAAAGCATACAAAGACAAAGATGGCCACTCAATGGAATAATTTACAACCCTTCCTAAGAAATGCAAAAAGTATTGGGTGCTTAATTTTCTGTCATCTTTTTTCAGCTTATTAAAAGATAAAGGGAGAAATTAAACTTAATTTAATTTTGGCATGATATTAATTCATGAAAGAAAAAACCAAAGAAGAATATAAATATAGGATGTTATGGCATACAGTATTAATTTTCAAACAAACAGCCAATATGCAATTAACTAATGGGGTAGTAGATCAAAACTCAAAAGTAATTCAATAAAATTTTCTTGTCAATTTAAGTATAATCCAATGCAACTTGATTGATGGCATAAATCCGAACAACACTTGAGCAATAATTCATCACTTAAGGCTCAACAAATCGCAAAAAAAAGCCAAAATTTTCAGAAAATTTGAAGAAATAAAATTTTCGGTTTTTTTGTACCGAATCATACCGAACCGTACCGAATCGGTAAATTACCGAACCGAACCGAAATTTTCGGTTTGGCAAACGGTACGGGTTTTCAGATTACCGAATGTACCGGTATACCGAAAATCGGTTCGGTACGGTTCGGTAATTACCGTTTGCACAGCCCTAGATGGATATCAGATTTACCAAAGCTCTGAATGAAGTTCTAAGGTTTGGTAAAGAATTTTCGAACAAGGAGATCACCACAAAGGTTCTCAAGGCCTTGCCACCTAAATTCAACATGAAGGTGACAGCCATGGAAGAATCAAGGGATTTAGAGAAGATTTCTCTTTCCGAACTGTTCTCATCTCTCAAAGCATATGAGTATCAAATGCCAAGAATGGGATTAGAAGTGTCAACCAGTTCAGACCCTACTGCTGCTCTAATGGCGTCAGACAAGTCAAGAAAATCAGCAGACAAGTCAAAACAGAAGACTGTGCTGAGTTCAGAAAAAGGATACACTGCTGACGACGTTGCCCTGCTGCTGAATGATTTTAAGAAGTTCTACAAGAAGAAAATGAAATCAAAATATAAAAATGCTACTTCATCATCTTCTGATCATTTTCAGGAAAACAGGGATTCCTCCAAAGCAAAACTTAAAGACAGGAGTATGGACTCTTAATCAAAGACCATCCAACCTCATCATCTGAGAAGTTTGCTAAAAAGGAAAAGCGTGCCAAGAAGGAGCGTAAGCTTAGTAAGAGCAAAACAAAGTTAGCTGATGCAGCAAAGCTAATAAACTCCTGCACATCCTATTCAGACCGTCAGTCGTCTGATAAAGAATTTGAAGAAGTACCTGAGACCCTATGCTTAACTGCCATAGAATTTAATGATTCTAAAAATTGGGGTAACTTCTACTGATTAATGTAATGCACTATTTGAATGGATTGAATAAATGCTGAATTTCAAATTCAAATATTGTTTGTGCATTTTCCAAGCTTAATGAAGAGATGACTCTGCTGAAAAGAGCAAATCAGATCACTGAAACTTCAGGTTGAAAAACCTCAAGAATCAGCTGACTACCAAAAAGCTTGAGCATGAGAATGAAACTCTAAAGGCTGAGTCTACAATTTGTTTTGAAAATATAAATGAACTTAACAGAAGTAATTGCATCATTCTCTAAATAAAAAGAAATCAGAGACTTGAGAAAGGAAGTCTACTGATGCTCAATAGGTTAGAAAACCTAGTAAGCTACCTAAGACTAATCAGACTACTAAAACCCATCAGCCGAGTAAGCTGAAATAGGCTGCTGATTGGAGTAAATTTAAAGTGATATCAAGTCTGCTAAATCTAAGGAGAGTTATTAAGTAACTCAGGTAAGAAATTGAGGCTAAAAATGAATTATCTGGCAAAGAATTTGAATCACATTATGATAAGTGTTATTATGACATGCCTTATGCTTATTCATATTATCATGCTGATCATGTTCACTATGCTGAGTGCCATCCTCATTTCATTATGCATGCTTATCACATGTTTCATGCATCTTACCTTGCCTATGAGCATTGTTTTAATCATGACCTACAAGTACCAACAAGTGGTATCATCATGATAAAACATAAGTCACTAGATCACCACATGTTAAAGGTTATACTAACCATGCTGGACCCAATAAACAAGGGGTACCAAAAATTGTCATCTGTTTTACAGGTGAAGTACATGTGAGATGACAAAGATGAGTTGACTGCCTTGCAAATTTCATCAAGTTCAACAAGTGGTCTTACCAGCTAGCATGTACCAACAAGTGTTATCAAATCAGTGGTATCAACAATTGGTATAATTCAAGTGGTAGACTCTACATCTGGAGATTTCAAGGAACGCAAGATTGTTGAAAAGTTGAAGAATAACAAGTGGTTTCAGAGACCAAGTGGTATTAGAGACCAACAACTGATTGCAACAAGTGGTATCACCATTCAAGTGGTATCAGTCAACCAAGTGACAAAAGAAATTGGATTGTTGATTTTGGATTCATAAGTTGAGGGGGAACTTATCAGAAGACTAACCCAGAACAGCTTACTGTAATTCAACGGCTGAGTGTCTTTGAAGAGAAATTTTTCATCAGACTACTTGACCATGGATTCTTGAACTCAGGGGGAACGTGTACCACGAGCGGTACTCCTGATCAGAGATGAAGTTTTCAATAAGTCAAAATGAAGCTATCAGAAGACTGCTTCTCATCAGCCGACTAGAACTCAACAGCCGAGTGTTATTCAAGAATGTATTACAGCAAGTGGTATCAGACCACAAATGGAATCAGACCTCCAAGTAATATCAGACTACAAGTGTTATCACCTCAACAAGTGGTATCAACTGACTAATCTGATATCAACAAGTGGTAAAAATTCTTGAAGTTAGGGGGAATTTTCTAGCTGGAGTGATAAACAGCAACGAAGACTACCTCGATCAACCAAGTACTTACCTAACTGTCTTCAGCATACTAAGTTTGCAATCTTCATCAAAGGAAAAGGGATTAAAAGAAGAAAAAGGGAAGATAAAGATGCAACTAAAGTTTTGGTGTTGATGACAAAAAGGGGGAAGATTAAAGGATGCAACTAAGAACCCTTTAAACAGAAGATCAGAAAAGGGAAAAAGAACCAACTATTGGTATTTTTTAAAAAGTTGTATCAGAACAATAATTTCCATCTCAGAGTATGAAGACTAAATCAGAAACTTAGATGTGTTCTTAGTTGAAGGTTTTGTCATCATCAAAAAGGGGGAAATTGTTGGTATAATTTAGAGAAGGTTTTGAAGATGACAAAAAGGGTATAATAGTCAAGAAGGCTAAATTGGAAGTCATCAACTAAGAACTAAACAGCTTAGTGAAACCTATCTCATGGTCTGGAAGCTAAGTGACCGAATCAGCCGAGTGGGATATCAGATGGGTATTATCAGCCGAGTCAAGATAGATGTGTTCGTTCTTGAATCAGCCGAGAAGCCATCAGCCGGGTGATCAGCAGAGTGATAATCAGCAGAGTACTTCCACCAGCAGAGTGAAGACGGTCAGGAAGCTTATCAACGGGAACCAGCTGTGAGCTGAGAGCATTAAATGCGACTGACATAAAGTAAACATCCGTACAACAGAGTGTACAGTGCGACAGTTGCAGGGAGCCGTTCCGCGTGTCAGGACCAGTACTCGAGGACTGTAGCTTTCTGTCAACCTTCAACGGGCAGAAAATTCAAATCCGAGGAGTATAAATAGAAGACATAACTGAAGATCTTAGTGGTGCTTGCATAATTCAAGATTATATCCTAAGAGCGAGATCCATCAGTTGAGTCGTCTGATCGTAAGCTAAGTCATTTGTTGACGAAGCTTTTTGTTGAAGAACAGAGATCAAACGTTGTCTGTCTAAGTGACTTTCAACTGAGAATTGAAGGAGTGTATATCCATCTTTGTGAAGTGATATAACTTCTTAGTATAGGTTTTCTGAGTGATTTCCTGTACTGAAAATAGCGTGAGGAGAGTAGGTCCATCTTAGTGAGTGATCTAGCTTCTGAGTGTAGGATTTCTGTGTGATTTCTTACAGCGCACTTGTGGCTTTTCATTTGTTGAATTGCGCAAGAAGAGTATACTGTAAACTTTGTGATTATAGTATAACCCAAGATCTTCGTGACTTGGAAGAGTGGACTAAAGGACTTAAATCCATATAACCACTATAAAAATTACTTGTGTTTGAGACTGCATTTTTACTTTGCATATTTTCCAAAGCATTCAAACATTCAAGCTGATTAAAAGATTTTCAAAAGGAGTTTGCTAAAACTGGGGATAAAATCTTTTAATATAAAGTTAAACTTTGAAAGATAAACTTGTTTGAAAAACATACTTGATAAATCCGCTGCATACAAGTTTTGAAACTCTGAGTTATCTGAATCAGATTAGTGAAATCAGATGAGTGGTCAACTCTGCTGATAAAGCTTTGTGCGCAATCAGCTTAGTAGTCTTACAAATCCGATCAGCTGAGTCTGCTGATAGAAAAGTTAGAGAAAAAGTTTTAAAGTTTCAGAGGTCTATTCACCCCCCCCCTCTAGACCTCATTGACCACTTTTGGGACCAACAATTCTGTTGTGGAAAGAAAACACCAACATTTATTAAACATAGCTAGGGCTTTATTATTTGATTCTAAAGTTCCTCTTAATCTTTGGACTGAATGTGTTTCTACTGCAGCATATATAATTAATAGAACTCCTTCTAGGATTCTTCATTTTAAAACTCCTTATGAATTATTATATGGTTCTCCTGTTGATTATAGTGCTCTTAAAACATTTGGTTGTTTAGCTTTTGCTTCAACTCTCACACAGGGCAGGACCAAGTTTGATCCTAGAGCAAGGATTTGTGCCTTTATTGGATATCCTATGGGTATTAAAGGATATAAACTTATTGACATTCACACTAATGAAATTTTTATTTCAAGAGATGTTGTTTTTAAAGAAACTATATTTCCTTATCATTCTGTTTCCACTTCTGTTACTAATGAATCTGATATTCATAGATTATTTCCACAATCAAATTTTTCTTCTTCTGATTTTGGTTTGGACACTTATCCTACATACACTAATGATGCTTCTGAAGTTAGTTTGGATACTGATTCTGACTATGAACCACCTATACCAGTTTCTTCATCTATATCCTCTCCTATTAGGAAATCTACAAGGATATCTAAGAAACCAGCTTATTTGTCTGATTATCATCTTTGTAATTCTACTTCAAATTCAGTTTTGTCTCATATAAAATATCCTATTTCTGATGTTCTCAGTTATGATAGATTATCTGCTCCTTTTAAAGATTTTATACTTAATATCTCTTCTGAACATGAACCAGAATTTTATCATCAAGCTGTAGGTAATGAGAAATGGAGAACTGCTATGGAAACTGAAATTCAGGCTTTAGAAAATACAAATACTTGGATAGTGGTTCCTCTACCATCTGGAAAAACTCCTATAGGATGTAAATGGGTATATAAAATTAAAAGACTGCCTGATGGATCTATAGATAGGTATAAAGCCAGACTTGTGGCAAAAGGCTACACACAACAATCTGGCATTGATTATAATGAAACTTTTTTCACCTGTAGCTAAGTTAGTAACTGTCAAAATTTTATTAGCTACAGCAGCAATCAAGGGATGGAATCTTTGTCAAATGGATGTTGATAATGCATTCTTAAATGGAGACCTAAATGAGGAAGTTTATATGGATTTACCATTAGGATATCCTAAATCTGTTTGTTCTCCTAAACTGGTTTGTAGGCTCAACAGGTCAATTTATGGCTTGAAGCAAGCTTCAAGACAATGGAATGAAAAATTCACAGCTTGTCTCATAGACTATGGTTTTGAACAATCAAAATCTGATTATTCTCTTTTCACTAAAGGATCAGGTGATACCTTTCTGGCTTTATTACTCTATGTGGATGATATTGTCATAGCTGGTCCATCTATTCCTACTATTTCTGATTTAAAATCTTTTCTTCATACTAGGTTCAAATTGAAGGATTTAGGGGACTTGAAGTACTTTCTTGGCTTAGAGATTGCAAGGTCTTCAAAAGGAATTGTTTTGTCACAGAGACAATATGCTCTACAGATTTTAGAGGAGACTGGATATCTAGGATCTAAACCATTGTCCCTCCCTATGGATCCTAAGGTCAAATTATCTTCTGAAGAAGGTGAACTTCTTCCAGATGCTACTCTATACAGGAGGCTTATAGGGCGTCTTTTATACCTAACAATCACAAGGCCTGACATAAGCTATGCTGTGCATAGGCTCAGTCAGTTTGTTTCTAAGCCCAGGACACCACATCTTCAGGCTGCTCATCATATCCTAAGATATGTTAAGTCTTGTCCTGGTCAAGGAATTTTTTATTTTGCTACTTCTAGCCTCACTATTACAGCATATGCAAATGCTGATTGGGCATCTTGTGTGGATACTAAAAGATCAGTTACTGGCTTTTGCATTTTTCTAGGGGGATCACTAGTTTCCTGGAAATCCAAGAAGCAAGTTACAGTGTCTAAATCTTCTGCCGAAGCAGAATATAGGTCATTGGCAGCAGTTTCTAGTGAGTTGATTTGGCTACAACAAATACTTCAGTGTTTAGGAATATCAAATAATGCCTCTATCCCACTTTTTTGTGACAATCAGTCAGCAAGACATATTGCAAACAATCCTATCTTTCATGAGCGGACAAAGCACATAGAGATAGATTGTCATTTCACAAGGGACCTTGTTTCGAAAGGTTTTCTACGTCTACTACCAATAACATCAGCAGAACAAATTGCTGACATTTTTACAAAAGCATTAGTATTACCTCAGTTTCAGCATCCGATGTCCAAGATGTCCCTTCTTGATTTGTACGGTCCCTCTTGAGGGGGAGTATTGAAGGTATCTGCAAAGCCACGAAGAAGAAGAAGTTAGTCAGCTGATATAGTAGTACTCAGCTGATATAGTAGTAGTCAGCTGATAGTAGTGATAGTAGTCAGCTGATAGTTAGTTATATAAATTAATGTAATTTACCTATTTTACCCCTCTGTACTAATATGTATATAAACAGCCCTTGGCTTTGATTGTAACACACAATTTTCCTATTCAATATACACAGTTCATTTTTTGGGAATAATATTTTTTACTTTCTTCTTCCCTGTTCTTCTCTTCAAGAATACTGTTTCAATTTCTTATTTCATCTCTATAATTAGAGTTTTAGAGTTCATATATGGTATAATTAGAGTTTTAGATTTCAATAAATTATACTCTCACCGATTTAATATCGATGGGAATACCAAATTAATCATTGAGGATTCAATCCAACGTCTGGCAACGTGATGGAAACAACGTGATAGACTCAATTTCAAGTACATGTTTGACTGAAAGTCATCGTCACGTGTGGATCTTGATGACATTGTTGCGAACTTGATGACGAGTTCCTTCCAAGAGTCCAAGAGTGTCTATAATTTCATTAGTTTTTCTTTGTAATTAAGTTTTCTTATTTTAAATTATTATGTTTTCATATTTTTAGTTATTTAGTTTCTATAAGAGTCTATCAATTACTCTATTACCAATGAGTCTAGAGTAATTAATAAATTCCTTCAGTTACGTAGGATCATAATCCTATAAATATAAGGATGAATTATGAATACCCCGAGGTAAGGTCTAATTACGAAAATTCCACTCATATATTGGGTATTATAAAAATTACCCTGTTATTTGTCACCATCTTACAATTGACCTTTTACTCCTGAAAAATTCCAACTTTGCTCCTAAGAGCATATCCAACAATGTCATCTATAAGTGGTCATCTATATTAAATTATACATGGTGAACAATGTTTTAGCTACTCAGTTTTAGTTATCCAATCCAGCAGTCATCATCTAAAATTTTTAGAATTGTTATATTTTATTATTTTTCCAATTAAATTCTAAATGACGTTATAAATAATGTTGTATTACATTTACACGTAATATAAGTAATAAATACATATTTTAATGTTTTTAATTTAAATATAATAAATTAATAAAAATTTGAAATAAGTGAATTTAAATAACGATTTAATAAACTATTTAATTCAAATAAAAATTTAACTCAACCCAATAAATTTAATTAAAATCAATTTAATAAACTATAGTTGAGACATAAATTTGCTGACATGGATGTCCTGTATAAATATGCATGGGCATCCATATATGCAAGTTCAAACTTCTATTATACATAGTCTTGTATAAATAGAAGACATTGCTGGAGGACAAAAATTTGATTTGATTATGTATATTTGTGTTTTTAGCTAATTGGAGAAGCTAAAAAATTGACTGTTGGAGATACTCTAAGGGGTTATTTGTAATGTATGTAATATCTTTTAAAAAAAAACTTGGGTGCTAATTGTAATATATCATAAAATAATAAAATTGATAATTATATATTTACCATCCAAAAATTGATATAATTGTATAATTGCCCATAATTTTAAAAAAATATTAATTTTTTTACATATTTATTAACAATTTAATTTTATAATAAAAATATTTTTTATTAATTAATTTAATAAATATAAGAAATTTATTTGACATTTAATTGAATAATTTTTTTATGTATATAATACTAATTTAATAAATTTTATTATTATAAACATAAAAATTAAATTAAAAAATTATATTTTATTTTTAAACTTTCTTATTATTTTTTAAAATATTAAATTTATTAATAGAGTATAAAAATAATTAATTTAATTAAATGTGTAAATAAATTTGTTTTATTTATAAAATATTATTAATGAAAAATTTGTTTAATTTATTAAATTGTTAATAAATATGTAAAAATAAGTTTTTTTTTTTAATTTGAAAACTTATGTTCAATTATACCATTTTTTCAAGTTTTTGGTGGTACATATATAATTATCAATTTTATAATTTATGAGATATTACAATAATCACCAAAACTTTAATTTTTTAAGATATTATAAACATTACAAATAAACCCCTAGGGATAAAGTTGAAACTTTTTAGTGGTCAGGGGTTAATAATAAAATAGTGACAAACCTCAGGAAAGTTTTTGTAATACCCAATATGTGAGGGGGATTTTCATAATTATGTCTTACCTCAAAAGGTATTTCGTAATTTATCCTCGAACTCTTAATTATTTAATTAAAATTCATATTTTCAACTATATTATAGTTACCAATGTCATTAGCTAGATCAATTTGTTAATTGATAAAGATTGTATAGAGCTCGATCTAAGACCACCTCCAATTGTGGAGGCTAAACTTGTAATATAAAACCAAGACTTTAAAATAAAACTTTCCAATGCATACATCTTCCATTTGTCACTTCACTTGTGGTAATCGACATGCATTTTGACCGAAAATTTTCTTTGGTTTAATTATAATTTAATTTAGCCAAGTAAAGAGTAATTAAAGCAAAAGAGTTGAAATTAGTAATAATTAATATTTGATCTTTCCATAATTAGAAAGTAATTATATATTAGTCTATGTATGCATGCTACAATAGTATAATTACTCCAATTTTGGTAGGCTGTCGTCTTCACGATTCGATTCCTTTCTCTACTTTCTCTCCCAAATCAAGCTTTAGTGTCATAATCGAACTTTAATTTGAAGCCACTAACAATAAAAATTACAAGAACACCCATTAAAAGTTCAATTAAGAAAGCAACAATTTGTGCTTAAATTAATGTAAAACCATGAATTATTAGTACCCTTTTATTAATGTTGCTGGATTATTATAAAAGTATTCTTCCCAAATCAACAAGAATAAAATATATAGCAGATCTTGGAATTTTACAACTGTTTTCCCAATTAGGAAACATTGATGGGGTAACTTATGAACTTTTAATCTTATCTTATCACTAAACATGAAGTATTAATTAGCCTAATGATTTTGGACCCTACTTGCAGCAACTTGAGGATTACAGTTTGGAAAACAATCAGATTCATTAATGCTATAAATATATCATCTACCAAACTACTAATCAATTAACTTGCCTCTACCAACAACCATGCGATTAGTCTAGTGGAAGAGACTAGTCACTACAAAGTAGCGGATTCAGGTTCGAATCCCTGTTGGGAGAGTTACCCACTTAATGTGCCCAACTCACCTCGAAAAGGATTAAACCCTTGAAAAACCAAAAAAAAATTTTAACTTGCCTCTGGAAATTAAAGGCAATCAAATAACATATATTCTGCAAGAAATTATTTGGTGCAACATATGCATATACATTGTAATTAATTCAATTATTCTTAAAAAAGGTGACACATATCAAATTTAGAGACACTACTCATATTTGCAGCGACATAAAATAATGTTGGAATAATACACCACTATCGAAAATACTCTTTAAATGAAGTAAGTATTTTAACAATTACGATTACATGAACCAAGTAATTGTTTGATATAAATTGAAGAGTTGACCTATTATGATTAGTTAAAATACTTGATTCATTTATAGAGTATTTCTCTATTATTTCAATCTTAAATATTTGATCATATATTTTAGATAAGATAAAGGGTAAAATTATATTTTTACAAAATTGTTCTCTTTTAAGGATAATAAAAGTTAGCGGTAAGTGGTTCTTTTTATAATTATTAAAATTTAAGAAGTTATTTATGAAATATAGCCTAACCTTAGGGGGGTGAATAAGTAATTAAATTTTAACATCACATGCTTTTATGTATTTTTGCTTCAAAATACCCGGCACAGCCCGGCCGCTTGACATTGCTGGTTTGTTTGAGAAAAAAAGAAAGAAAGAAAATGAATTGTATTTTCGTTTCTTTATTAATTTAGAATCCCAAACTACACATGGGCTTAGTTTCATTTGAAAAATGAAATGCCAAGCATCACATATCATTGGCAATAGAATTTTAAATACACAACACAAATCCCTATACAATATACTACTATAGAATACTCATTCATATGGCATCTTCTGTCACATATTTGATTTTTTTTTTTTAATTATAGACCTCTTTGTCTAAAACAATACTTAATTATAGACCTCTTTATTTTCTTTCAATTTTTTTAAATAATTCTATCAAAAATTAAATAAACAATTGTTTTCTTATCTTTAAATTTATTTTATACAAACTTTACTTTGATTTGATATAAAGTAATATATTTATTACACAACTTATGTTACATAACAAACATGATTTTGAAATAAAGTAATACACATCTTACACCTACAATATAAACCCTTCCGAAAAACTTAAACTTACCTTATTTCATAAACCACTCTTTTACTACTCTCCCAAATAACAGACAAACATGCCCTATGCATTTTTTATACGCCAATAAATTTGGGATCCAATTGAAATTGAGTCCCAAATGTAATAATTATCATAAAGGACTGCTTTTTATTTTTTATTTGGTCAAACCCCATTTAATTTATGTTTGGGGACATCATTTCAACAAGTCAAAGCTGGCCGACCTTTCATCTTAAGTGAGATGTCTCCAGAAAATATCTAGGGGTTGAGAGGCGAGAATTGAAGAGTGCAATTTTGATGATTCTCAAAAATATTGGGTTGACTAAATATTACGATCCCACCACCACTGGAAAATATGGAGTGATATTTTGACAAGATGGAGTGGGGGGTTAAAGGTTTAATTACTTATTAAGTGTGGTAATTATGTTGCATAAATACTTCAAAATTTTATATAAGTTGCATAAATATGAACATAAACGTGGTTTAGTTTTTTTTTTATCTTTTATCGTAAAAATATAGTTGGAGAAAGAAAAATAAGAGAAAAAGATCACTGGCTATTTCAAAAGAAATATGCATTACAAAAATTCTTAATAAAAATTGTAATATGCATGCATGGTAATAAATATATACCCTTCAATTTAATTGATGAGACAATAGATTAACAAAAAAATTGTGTAGTTCAAGTGATTATCAAGACATTTTTTATTCACGAGGTCAGGGGTTCAATTCATTGGTTTTACAACTTTTTTTTAAATCTTTTACAAATATAATAGGACTTTAAAAAAATAAAAAAATATAAATAAAGACCGAACCATCGGTTTTTCTAGTTGACCGG
This sequence comes from Penstemon davidsonii, assembly GCA_034814905.1. NCBI lineage: Eukaryota > Viridiplantae > Streptophyta > Magnoliopsida > Lamiales > Plantaginaceae > Penstemon > Penstemon davidsonii. Next base: position 26,958,655 of record JAYDYQ010002533.1, on the reverse strand, counting down.
TTCAATGAAAACCAGCCGGGTTTTGCATGTTCACCAGCGGTTTGGCTTATATATATTGGTTTTATAGCTAATTAATTCGGACCACATGCATCAAACAATACTATATGAGCCAATTAAAACTATTTTGTTTAATGAAAACTCTAGTTGCTTAATTATCAAAAAAAAAAAAAAACTCTAGTTGCTATCAAATTTTTTTTTTTAAAAAGAACCAAAAGGTGCAATATGTAACATTTATGACGTTGAAATGTTAGGGAAATATCAAATTGAAAAGATTGTGCAATAAAGGTGCATAGTGATGCATGGTTTTTTTTTTAATACTTTTGGTTTATACTTATGAAAGAGAATTCTGAAATTATTTAATATAAAGGGACCTATTACCTAAATTGTGTTTCTCTACCTTGAGTAAATTAGACCCTCAACTTTACTACGAATTAAATTGCCAATCTGTCCTTTTTCCATATGTATCCACCTGCACGTGCACATTTACTTCAAATAATTTTCCCAAAATCCTATCAAAGATTGGATGTGTCCAAACATTTCATGGACATTGGATAAGAATAAACTTATATAAGTCTATTTCTTTTTTCTTTCTGATATTGGACCAGATTGTTTTTGCACTCAGATTTCAATCATCCTATAGTTTACCCAATCTAGGAAAAAGAAAACTTGGGCAAACAAAAAACATGATAACATTTATGAGCATTGCTCCGTGTAGAATTTCAAAGATTGTAAATAAAAAGAGTGGACATTTTAGGTTATTTTTTTTAAATGATTGGACCAAATATTTGGAAAAAATCAATACAGAAATATCATTAGACACGTGTTATTTGAAAAAATAGCTAATACAAAGTAGAGTACCATTGGAAAATTCAAGATGGTTGGGTCAAGTGGTAGCTACTTGCAATTCTTAGATAAAAAATTCAAGTTCGAAGCCTACTGAAATTACCACACTGGGATAACCTATATTTGTTACGCTCTACGATCCGAGCTGTGATCAAGATTTAATAGATAAAAAAAAAAATAGTACCATTAATTGGAAAACCTACGTTGAATTGTATGTTGGTTCCCTATTAATTAGAGAGAGTGAGTCTTGGTAATGCATATATAATAGTGTACAACGTCCTCCAAACATTGACTGGATTGCAAATCAATGTAAACACTATCCACAATATCAACTTGGTACAAAGTAAAGTAGTACTACGTTATGCGTTAAAAAAAATGTAGTACTATCACTACACTGCTATGTATTTACCATGGTTAATTATCTGTTTGTTCAAAATATAAATCACGGTTTGAAATTGTGGTAGAAACATCCACCACAACACAAATATGGTGGATGTTGTGGTGGATATTCTCACCATAGCTAGAAGTCGTGGTGAATAAATTCGCCATTTCTTCACATACCACTCATAGAAACCGTTGCGAAGATGTGGTGGTTGAGTTTTGACAACACTTTTGACCGTGGTGGATACTCATATTTCTTGAAGTTTACATTGAATGAACTTATCTAGTTCGAGGAGCTTATTTTTTATTGACCTTAATACAAAATAACAAAAATATTGAAAACATATTTTTTTATTTACCTTTATTGTTTGTTTGGTAGTGTTGATGGATAAGCGGATTCGATCAATCCATAAATTAGTTCTAAACACATTTAGGTATTAACACGAATGAAATTATCATAGGTTCACCTCTATAATAATGTAATTATTATGGCCAACAACTAATTTAGATGGTTAAGTTTGCTACATTTACTAATTTGTCATTAATCTATGCATGCTTTAAACACTACTAGAAAATAATTAAACGTCATATTATTCTATATATATTGACATATTTAATTATCCAATCCATTATGCCATAGTTTTCACCAAACAGTTCTAAATCATAACAATATATATACTTTTTTTTAGAACAACAATATATATACTAAAAATAGCCAAAAAATTTCATTACTAGTACTCCGAGCCAAAATTCACGAAACTTGTGAAATTTGGCAGTAATTAACTAAAATACTAAAAGTATTACCACTCTATATATGTCCCAAATTAGTAAGTTTAGACTTTAGAGGAATAATAAAAATATTAGATGAAATTATAATACCCAAAATATTGATATACATAGTAATTAAAACTAAAAAGCATTATTGAGCTAGACTAAATTCAAACCTAACTTATTTTCATGTACATTTCTACATATATTACATGATTTATAACTCTTGAGAAATTGGAAAAATTGCAATTTTTGGTGTCATGTATTTTCAGTCCAACACTTTATAAAAAATTACATTTCTTTTTGTCATAATTATTTGAAATAGTTTGTATTTGGTATCACATGATAATCTCATTTTAACACTTTTGTCTCATAAATAATGTCTAAGTTTTGCACTTTATAGTATTAAGTATTGCATAACTAAAAATGCAATTTTCTCTAGGAAATTAAACACAAACATTAATTAATTAGTTCATGATTCTGATCTATATATTGAGGTGGTTTGATTATTGTTGATGTCTAGTCCAAGATTTAATGAATTGAGAAGAGAAGAAACCAAATTTGGATGGATTTGTAGACAAACAAGGAAATGTATATAGAGAAATTCAGTTGAGAGTTGGTGGGCACAATAGAAAAAAGGAATGGGCAAATAGGGCACACAAAAAAGGGGGAGGCAGGCAGTCAGCAGAAGAAGAGGGAGGGGTCTTTTGGAAAATAAGTTAATGAATGTTGAAGTGACAATTCGAATGTCAAATCAAAGGACTACAAATCATAAGACAGGCAGTAATGTGTTGTCCATCAATATGGTATCCCTTTTTTTCTTGTTTGTTTCCATGATTTGTGGTGTAAAATAACAGTGCCATTTCCCAAAAAATATTTTCTCTACATAAAATTCAATGATTAATTATTTTAAATTAAATTAAATTGATGGTCTATAAGTATAATTTAATCTTTGTTGTGTAGTAGTATAATACTTTTCTTTTGATTTGATTGCATCACGTCATGTGTAGTTGTGCAGAAACAATGAAAATTGTATGTTTATTTTGATATAATTGATATTTGTATACGGGTACGTAAAATTAGGATATTATTTGTAATAAAGTTGCACCTTTCGCAATGATTATTAGCTATAGGGGTGAATGTATCGGGTACCCGTCTTGTCCCGTGCCGTCCCAATTGGATTTTTGCAATTTGGGATTGGAAAAATGAGTCTTTTCGGGTTTATGAAATCCGAAGACCCAAAGAAGAAAAATTAGGACGGGATTTGGATATTGCCCCCTTCCGAATAGGAAACCCGAATCCCCAACTTATATTTCATGCTAATTTGTGTTTGGAAGGTTATTTTTATTTTTACCAAAAAGTGGGTTAGAGATTTTACTAATGATTTTTATATCGTTAGGAGGATGAATTTGTAGATTTAATTAAATATAATGACCTTAATCTTGCAATATTAAAATGTCATATATTCTCATCAATGGAAAAATTTCCAAACTAATGCATCTGTGTAATGATTTATGTCCCGAAGTTCATTAAACAAGAAAATAGAGTTGTCAAGAAAAAGAAAAAAAAGTCAAACAAATGCACTGTGTAATGATTTTTGGTTTGATATTCAATTTGGCCATGGACCCGAAGCTAAAACTAGAAAATATAATTTTATTATTTTTGCCAGAAAAAACCCGAAATCTAGGTCCTGAATCCCGAAATATCATTCGAATAGTAAAAATTAATACTCGAAACCCAAAATTACGTGCCAAACCTACCCCTAATTGGCTAATTAAACTACTGAATTCTTTTTATTGACAAATACATTTTTTTCCTTCTTACAAATGTAACAGTCTACCCTAGCACATATTAAAATCCAGTGGAATATGTAATTATTCAAATGTGAATATTAAAACTAGAATTTCATTTTATATTTAAAAAAATTGAGCTGGATTAAAATAATTAGATAAAATTATGATTTTATTCTGATTTTAATCGTGTTTTAAATAGACATGTCATCATACTCGAATATATTATTATGCAAAGAAAACTCAGCGATAGCAATTAATTACACATACATGATTCGCCTATTAAGTGAGCCTTAGTTAATGCAATAGTTATATGAATACAATTATGAGATACTTCTTAATGAAAACAACAAACCATTATGTTATATGAATACAATAGTTATATGAATACAACATTGTGAAGATTTGTCCTTCCAGATTTTATATCAGATTTCAGTCATTTTGTTTTCCAGAGATTTGTACTTGTAGTACTAAATTATATGTTGATTCTCATTTTTGGTACCATAAAAATTGAGTCCGATACATTTGGTATCACAATTTAAGAAATTGAATTATTTTTGGTACCGCCGTTATAAATCACCGTTAAGTGATGACGTTGCAGTTAAGTTTTATTGCAAAATTGATGTCATTACTTATGTTGACTGACAATTCTACCTCATAATATTTCAGGTTGGCAAAATAACCCCACATCTTCAAATTTATTGACGATTTTAGTCCACATTGTTGCCCAACTTCAAAATTGTCTTGAATAAGACACGTCCGGACCAATTTAGAGATTTTACTTATAATATTTACATATCTATTTAACTAACATGATTTTATAAACAATATTAGTAGATCAAATAATACTTTAATATAAATCCCAAAAAAATATATTTTTTTGAAATCTAAAATTTATATAATAAAGTTATATATTATTAATAAATATTTATAATTTGTTTAAAAAAAAAAAAACCCATTCCCTACCAAACACCCTCCCCCCCAACCCAAATTTCAGGCCGCGGCGGCCTGGGTTCTGCTACACGTGACTTGCACGTGGTTGCATTTTCGCCGAAAAAATATCTATTCATGTAGCACATTTTACATAAGAAGGACTTAAGTGTAAATTTTTGGCACGAGTAATATAGGTGTAACACATTTTATATAAAAGGAACTTAAATGTAACTTTTTCGACAAGAGAAATATTACTGTAAAACACTTAGTACATAGGGATCATGAATGTGATTTAGCCTATCTATTTGCAAGCTAGAGGGTCATTAGACATTTCACACGAGTCCATTAATAAGACAAGAATGAATGTTATTTATTTTGTTTCTTTTTGGTTTTACGCAGAGTTTTTTGTAAAAGTTAGAAAGAATGAAAGTCTTGGACGTGTTTACATTTTTATTCTAAAAGTATATTGGTTGAGAATTACGTGTCAAATTATTACTTAATATGAGAGAATATTTATTTTTGGACATCTCAAAAAAAAATTAAAAAAATTGAGACAAATAGAGTAACTTTATAGGATAAATGAAGCCTTATCATATTGTAAAGTTGGAGACACCAAGACTATTGGGTTTTTGGGCTCAAATTTCAGATTAATTCCAAATTAAATTTAACCCTTTAACTAAGAGAGAATTGCATTTTTGGTACAGAGCTATAGGTCAATTCCCACTTTTGGTACATAGCTTTATGTGTCCAACACATTTGGTACAGAGCTTTAACAAATTGTGACACATTTGGTACAACCGTTAAAAATTGCCGTTAAGGGGTGACGTGGCAGTTAAGTCTAATTGCAAAGTTGATGTCATTACTTATGTTGACTGATAATTTTACCCCATAACATTTCAGGTTACCAAAAAAGCCCCACATCTCCAAATTTAGTGACGATTTTAGTCCACATTGTTGCCAAATTTCAAAATTAACTCGAATAAGATCACGTGAGGACCAATTTGAAAATTTTACCTATTTTATTTAAATAACTAATTTGATTTATAAATAATATTAATAAATTAAATAATAATTTAACATAAATATCACCAAAATTAAGAAAACATATTCTTTTTAAATATAATATTTATATAATAGTATTAAATATAAGATTTATATAATAGTATTAATATATTTAATATTTATTAAAATAATAAATTATATAATTAAAAACTATTTAATATTTATTAAAATAATAAATAATAAATAATTATAATTAAAAAAAAAATTCCCAACACCACCCACCCAACCCAACCCACCACCCCTCCCCTCCCCCTACCCCAATTCCCAGGCCGGCGGCGGCCTGGGTCTTCAGTCCCAGGCCACCGTCGGCCTGGGATCGGGGTATGGGGGGGTGGGATGGGGAGGTGGTTGGTGGGGTGGGGAATTTTTTTTTTTAAATTATAATTATTTATTATTTTAATAAATATTAAATAGTTTTTAATTATATAATTTATTATTTTAATAAATATTAAATAGATTAATGCTATTATATCAATTTTATATTAATTTTATATTTAAAAAGAATATGTTTTCTTAATTTTGGTGCCGGCGGCCTGGGAATCGGGGTAGGGGGGGGGGGGTGGGGAGGTGGTTGGTGGGGTGGGTGGGGTGGAGAATTTTTTTTTTAAAATTATAATTATTTATTATTTATTATTTTAATAAGTATTAAATAGTTTTTAATTACATAATTTATTATTTTAATAAATATTAAATAGATTAATGCTATTATATAAATTTTATATTAATTTTATATTTAAAAAGAATATGTTTTCTTAATTTTGGTGATATTTATGTTAAAGTATTATTTAATTTATAAATATTGTTTATAAATTAAATTAGTTATTTAAATTAAATAAGTAAAATTTTCAAATTGGTCCACACATGGTCTTATTCGAGTCAATTTTGAAATTTGGCAACAATGTGGACTAAAATCGTCACTAAATTTGGATATGTGGGGCTTTTTTGGTAACCTGAAATGTTATGGGGTAAAATTATCAGTCAACATAAGTAATGGCATCAACTTTGCAATTAGACTTAACTGCCACGTCACCCCTTAACGGCAATTTTTAACGGTTGTACCAAATGTGTCACAATTTGTTAAAGCTCTGTACCAAATGTGTTGGACATATAAAACTATGTACCAAAAGTGGGACTTGACCTATAGCTCTGTACCAAAAATACAATTTTCTGCTTTAACTAAATTTAAATGTTGAAGGCTAATTTCGAAATTGAACTGGAGTTGGCGTGAGTCCCCGGGTGGCCCCTTCAGGCCCGGCCGACACACTATCCTATACTCTTATTAAGGTCCCAGTAACCACCCTTCTTGTCCTTTCCCTTTTATTTTTTTATTTTTTTTCTAATATATTCTTTTTGTTGGTTAATTAATTTAATTACTACTGAAACTTTAATGCTCCAATTGATGAATTTTCATTCAATATCATTAATTATTGCAATTCAAATCATTTTAAACATTCTTATTCCTCTCTCTAAATACTCCCAACCACTATAACTTAAGTATATCTTCGTCATTGAATGTTTCATCTATTAAAAGGGATAAATCTTCACAATGTGATGCATCTGTGTTTAAATTTTAATTGAAAGAGATATCCATGTAATATGTTATGTGTCTGAGAAATGATTAAGTCAAATTTAAAACCTGAATTATCCTTAAAACAACAAGAAAATAACTTAATTACCCCTTCCTCACCCGGGACCCAATTATTTAGAAATGAGAAATTATGGAGTTTTAAATATTTTAATTTTTTTGGGAGAGTTATAAACCATCTCCCATGTAATGAAGTTTGGCTCGTGAAAAGCCAAATTATAATTAATTTAGCAAGTCAAGTCAAAAATAGTCTTGGCGAGACACTTTTTGGCTAGCTGGCCAAAATGTAATATTAATCCAAAATTTGCTAGTCATCTAAAGTTTGGCTAGCCCAATCATATTATTTTATTAAAATTTTGTTAAGCTTGATTTTTACTATTCAGTTTAATTCATATTATTTTCTCTTGATACATGTATGTTTTAATGTTTTACGATGGATTTATTATATTTTCTCAAAGTTGTAATTTTAATTGACACAAGAAAAAAGATGCTAAAAACATAACTTTACTAATATTTATGTAACATGATAAAAGTACAACATGAAAAATTTAAATACTATGTGTTACTATATCATGAGAAGAGATCATAGGAATCCCAGATTATTTTCCCTCAGCATGAAAAATGGGCTTACAAGTCCACAACTAAAGGATGGCTATTAATTAAATCTTCAAGTACAAATTGTTTGATTTAGATATTCGAGTGGTTTTTTTTCTTTTTTTTTTTAAGGGTTCTGAGGTGAGATTTTTGTTTTTAAGAGAGAGAAAGTATGTGTGTGGTTTCTTTAAGTTTTCACAATATATCGACACGTTACTTACATAATTATTGGAATGGTTTCGCTGCAGTTGTCCCATTTTAGTTTCAAGTCTGTGTTACAAGTTTTGTCTCATGACAAAGAAGATTTATTTGATTGATTATATGGACTTAAAGTCTAAAGATCTCATACTCTAAAACCTACCAAATGAAAAATCTCCAACCAATAAGATATATTAGGTTCAATTAAGTTTTGAATTATGGACATGTTATGTATATGCTTTACTATACTTTGACAAAGACATATCAGGTTCAATTAAAATATAAACTCGAATCAAATGATATTTTATCGGGCTTGTTAGTGGTAATACCGAATTTAAATCCTGATAAAATATGAGTTCGAAAACAAAAATATGAGTTCAAATACACAATTATCCCATACTTTATTAATTTCACATTTTAAATAGAAACCAATTCCAAAATACATAATAAAAAATGTACAAACTAATAAAAGATTTTTCTATCAGTACATTATTGAAATATTGAATTTTCAATATAACATAATTAACTATTAAAAAATGTCATTTTTCTAACTCATATATGCATTTCTAACCTACAACGTCATCGTGTAATTTTCTTTACATTCAGTTTAGCTTTTACCCAGAGAAAAATATCGTATCCATCCTTAATCATATTACTTTTAATAATACATAAAATTAGACTTTAGTTATGTAATACTTTTTATACAAATAAATTTTCTTAACATATATACATGGATCACATTTAATATTTAATCAAATTTGAGGTTTCTTAACAGATTTAACAAGTTAAATTCTTTCAATTAATTTATTTTAGATTGCGAATCCACTTAAAATGACGCAACGTTGAATTTCATTTCTTGTTCATTTACATTTTACTTATCATTTTACTCTTTCAAATCCATAAATCAAACATAGCTTAATTAAGTAAAATCCTAATAAATCGCACCATATCGATCCGAACCAAAGAAGATTAAAATTTGCTTCACCTGAGAAACTACATTTTCCAAGAAATCATAAAATCACAAGAGCACTAGCTAAAAACATGCTTAGACTTAGTTTAGTTTCCCGCAAAAACACCACCCCCAAGGAAGATCCTATGTGCAATTAGCCCTCATATCAAGGACTAATCCCTAAATTAAGCATTGACCTCATCATTTTCCCATCATATAAAATACACCCCATATTCCTATTAAAAAAACATAAAATACTCTCTAAATAAATAAATAAACAAATACAATATTCCCCATTCCTTTAAAATAATCTAGGCCGCCCAAATTAGCCATTAATACTACACCCCCCTCTCTCTCTCTCACACACACACACACACTTTCTCTCTCTTAAAAACAAAAAATCTCACCTCACAACCCTATAGTAGAAAAAGAAAGAAAGAAAGAAAAGCAAGAGAAGAATCTCTCATATAATATAACAAACACAACTAGTTTCCATTCATTCATGATCATCATATCAAAGAGTTGAAGAAAAAAAAAAATTCAAGAAAAATGATAAAATGAATCCATCACCAATCCTTATTTCCTCCACTTTAAATAAAAAAAAGAAAAACCCAAAAATCCTCCTCTCCTTCTAGCTGGCTACATATCATCTCCATCAACTACAGAAACACACACACACAAATTAAACACTTTTAAATAATCTCCTACAATGACCCCAGAAGACTCCTTAAGATCTCTATCCCTTGATTACCTCAATCTCCTAATCAACGGTCAGGCTTTCAGCGATGTAACCTTTAGCGTCGAGGGTCGTTTAGTCCATGCCCATAGGTGTATTCTCGCAGCACGAAGTTTGTTCTTCAGGAAATTCTTTTGCGGCCCGGAATCGCAAACGGGTCTTGACCCGTTGAGGATGGGTATGGGTAGTGGGTCGCCGAGGGGAGTCGGGTCACAGCAGGTTATACCGGTGAATTCGGTTGGTTATGAGGTTTTTTTGCTTATGCTGCAGTTCTTGTACAGTGGGCAAGTCTCGATTGTACCTCAGAAACATGAGCCCAGGCCTAATTGTGGGGAGAGGGGTTGCTGGCACACACATTGCACCTCAGCCGTTGATCTTGCTCTTGACACGCTCGCAGCCGCTAGATCGTTTGGGGTTGAACAACTTGCTTTGCTCACTCAGGTTTATACTGTTTGTTTGTTTGATTGTTCATTAATTGTTTCACTTTCTCTCTCTAGAAAATTAATTTTCATGAATTTTAAATAATTTCGATATTACTAAAACTTTTTTGTCTTTGAATCAATCCAAATTAAAAATATTCAACTATTTCAAAATTTAAACTCAACAAAATTTTAATTTGTTAATTAATCATATGGGTTTTTGGTTTTGATTTTCAAGATCAAATTACATACAGACACTAATTTGGAGCATTGGAACTTGTATCAAATATTCCAAGTGAAATTTGCTGAAATGCGACAAAATTGATTTATTAATTATTTCTAGTGTATAAATGAGTAGTGGGTATATTAATCATAGTGAGACCAGAAAATTTATTTATTTCTTGACCAATTTCAATTAATAAATGAGTAAAACGTAATAATCTAACTCAAATTAAGAAAATCTAGTAGTTTCTTCTTTTCTAGCTTTCTTATCATGTTATGATGCTACAATGACTTCTCAATAAAAAAAATAAAATAAAAAGATGCAACAATGGCTTAATTCCTTTTTTCTTGTATATTTTCAGCTAACAAATTAAACCTATGTGCAACATTACATTCTTTTCATGTTTTTGTGAAACTTTGTGATTTTTTTTTCTTTTTTCTTTTGACATATGTCAATTGACAAGTTCTTATCTTGATTTCATGTAACATTGTAATTTTCTTGAATTGTCTTGCACCATCTTTTTTCTTAACACTGCAAACTTTCTACATTTGGTATTTATGACCTCTCCGACAGTGATCTCATCAAATCTTTTCCAATTTAATTATATTTCCTCATTTAGTCTCAGAGATGGAAATCATATCTAACCTTTTGCTACATATATCATCACGTCAATTCCACTTAATATAAGAAAACAAATTATATTATTCTACCCAAAACATGGAATTGGTGATATTTGAAAAAAAACATATTTAAAAAGTTCTATTTCAACGTATTTCTTTAATCCATAATTTTTCTTGTTGTTTCAGGAACATTTTTGAGAATTTATTTATTTTATATTTATATACCCAAAAAAAATGAAATTTTGATCCATGATTATATATTGCAGAAACAATTGTCAAGCATGGTTGAGAAGGCTTCAATTGAGGATGTAATGAAAGTTCTAATTGCTTCAAGAAAACAAGACATGCATCAATTATGGACTACTTGTTCCCATTTAGCAGCCAAATCAGGCCTTCCTCCAGAAGTCTTAGCCAAACACCTCCCAATCGACGTTGTCGCCAAAATCGAGGAGCTTCGACTTAAATCCTCGCTCGCCCGACGCTCCCTCATGCCGCACCCCCACCAACACCACCACGACCACCTCAGCGCGGCTGCCGAGCTCGAGGACCAAAAGATCCGTCGAATGCGGCGTGCCCTCGACTCATCAGACGTGGAACTTGTCAAACTGATGGTCATGGGAGAAGGGCTGAATCTCAACGAAGCGTTAGCACTGCATTATGGAGTTGAGAATTGTAGTAGAGAAGTAGTCAAAGCATTACTCGAACTCGGTGCCGCCGATGTTAATTACCCCGCGGGGCCAGCGGGGAAATCCCCGCTCCACATTGCGGCCGAAATGGTGTCACCCGACATGGTTGCAGTTCTCTTGGACCACCACGCGGATCCAAATGTTCGAACGGTCGATGGGATTACACCGTTGGATGTGCTCCGAACCCTAACCTCGGATTTTCTTTTCAAAGGAGCTGTTCCGGGCTTGACTCATATCGAGCCGAATAAGCTTCGGCTTTGTCTTGAGCTTGTGCAATCAGCCGCTATGGTTATATCGAGAGAGGAAGGGAATGCAAATGCAAATGCGCAGTCTTCTGGAGCCGCAATTTATCAGCCGATGAGTGAACAAGCCGATCAACATGGTAGCGGGTCGGGTAATATGGGTGCGGGTGGGCCGGGTAATCTTAACCTCGATTCAATGTACCATCATCATCATCATCATCACCATCACTCATCCCATGATCAGTATTAACTCATAAACAATGTATCTCTTTCTCTCTCTCTCTTCATAAATATATGCTTTATCTTTCTCTCTCTACATAATGAGAAAACTTATTTTCCATGAAAAGGGAATTGGGATTACAACGGTTGTTCAAGATTCATGGAGATAATTATTTAGTTTATGAAGAATTATGGTCATTTGTATGTTCTTTCTTCCATCACATTTCTGCGTTGAATTCTTTCTTCATTTATTTTTGGAGTTGAATATAAAAACATTTCTTTACTTAATTTTTGCAAAAAAATTAATCTATTTTCTTATATACTTTTATTAGTTTAAAATCTCTGTATTAACATCTTATAAGTTCTAAGCATACCACATTCATTTGAAAATTATAAAATCTCTGTATTAACTTCTTATAAGTTCTAAGCATACCACATTCATTTGAAAATTATGAGTTGACTGCATAAAAAATACCAAAATACTCATATATCAACGAAAAAATAATCGATACTTTTTTAAGTGAAACAAATGTACTGCATGCCATATATTTGTTTAAGTGAACATGTGGGTTATTATCAATTTTGTTAGTATAGAAGTGTTTCTGCACAAAAATAATATTTAGTGTTACAATTGTTACTTTGTTGCAAATCATGAAGAATATTTATGGTTAGAGTAAAGAACACTTTTGGTTCTCTTTATGGGCAACTTTTTGCACGTTCGTTCCTCTTAAATTTTTCGTAGCAGATTCGTCCTCTTATCAATGTAATGTAACATATTCGTCCCTTTTAAATTTTTCGTAGGAGATGCGTCCCTCTTATCAATGTAATGCAACATATTCGCCCTTTTAAATTCAAAATACATACTTTGGTACCAAAATACATCCTCAAATGGACGGAAATTGATGTATTTTAGATTAAGAGGAACGAATGTATTACACAACATTGATAAGAGGGACGAATGTGCAAAAATTTACCCATAAAAGGACAAAAATGCTATTTATGCTTACGGTTATAACGTTGAAACACACTGTAAACTAGAAGATGATTAAATATTTTTAACTTGCTATTACAAAAATAACACAGGGAGAATTTTACCAATTAAATAAAGTAGATGTGTGTGTCTGCATTTTTGTAATTGTATATTCTTTTCTACGGCAGTGAATGTTAATGATAAGAGGTGTTCTGCAACAGCCAATTATATAGAGAGAGAGAAGAATTTAATTTGTGCAAGTGAATGGGATGGGACAAAATCAGTATCCATTTTCTGGAGAAGACACAAGTCAATCTATTCTATTAATTATAATTAATTTTATATATTTGTATATTTCCAGAGTGACTATTTTTGTTTTTGTTTTTTGTCTCCCAATCCAAGAACCAAACCTCCACCACGCGTTTAATTAAGTTATGATTATTCCGAATTGTGATTAGTATATACATGATATAACAATATGCATGAATCGGTGGGATTGATCAATCACTTATTATATTTTATTTGTGTGGTTATATGTTTGTCCGTGATTATTTTTGTAATATATAATTTCATGATTGTTTGGTTTCTTGTGTGGTGGGGCAATGGAGAGTCTTTTGGGACTTAGTTGGGACATTATACTTTTTTTTTAATGAATTTTCAAGTAAAAATTATGAGAAGGGATAGTAGTTGTCTCTTTTTTTACTAACTATTTAACTTATTTTAGAAACTTCATGAGCATAGGGAGAATTTGATTGGTTTCGTGTTGTTGTCTAAATTTTGTGCGTTTTTAAGAGATCATTTTACTTTAGACAGATTGATTGGTTGTCTTGCATGAATGCCACATCAAATTTGACCACAAAAGCAGCTTATTATATATATATTGGGTAAGATCTTGTTTTGGATTCTTTCCTTATTGGTGTCTCTTGTCTAGCTTCTTCTATTTGTTTTTCCTTTTCATTCTTAGTGTAAAAACGTACAACGACATGGTGTTTAGATTACATGAAAGTCGGTTATCATTTTTCCTTTACTTTTCCTCAACGAAAATCATTATAAAATTAAATTCATGAAACTCTTTTACTAGTTTAAAGTACTTATATATCTACCATCTGATTTCTCGGGAAAATTGAACTTTGTTTGACTTTAATTTGCCGTTTTCTTATTATATGATATGCATACAAGCTTACTAAATATTATATTTATGATCATGTAATTTACTACGAATTTTCTGTGAAGAGAGTGCATGTGGATATGGTTTATCTGGTACACGGTCATTTATGCTTTGATGTGAGTGCCGACTAACTAATTTGTTAAATTAGGAGGTCTCTGTGGATTCACATTAGGTATACGGAGACGTTTATGCAGATTTATACCATCAATAGATGATCCATTGACCTGACTTTATAAGTTAGGTGTTTCTCATATGAGTTATGTGAGAAGCTCATTCCCATAAATACCTTTGTCAAGGCAAGTGACTGCTTCGTGAAAGTAGCTCGCCAGATGTAAGTCACGAATATAATCGTTTCAAGAACATAAATTATAGAGTCGAGATTAACAGGGAAACTGATAAATATATATGCCCTAGATTTCGACCAGGAGACCAACTAATGGAAGAACCATATCATACATGGTACTAGTAAAAGAAATTAAAGATTCACTGAATTATTTCACCAGTGATTGGCCTTGATGAGAATCACCAAGTACAAGTACAAGCTAATGATCATTTGTGTGTTCCAATTGGGCCAATTACAAGGGCAATATCCTAAAAACTCAAGGAAACATTTAACATGCTGATTCAAGAGATATAGATTGATTCTAACATGCATAAGTTTGGTCCAAAAAAAGATGCATTTGTTCTGAATTTAATCTAAGCAATATAATCTTATGGTTTTTGGAATTCATTGAAGTTACTTACATTCAACTTAGTATTTTGGGACGAGAAGATTTAATTAGACTTTATTTATATCAGATTAAAAATATATTTAAGTCCATATAGATAGTAGTCAAAACTTTTCACATATCCAAATGTGTTGGAGGAATCTAAGCACCTTTTTGTATCCCAATACTTATGAAAATGTGATGGCTTTAATTCCTATGATTGGAGACTTGTTCCAACCCTATATATAAGTGATACGGATGTATGTAATCAGTCAATTATTTTGGCTGAAATACAAAGTGAGTTTCTACTCCTTGAACTTCTGAACTTATCAAGGATTCTACTTGTGGCGTTCAAACTTGAATACTTGTGGTTTAAGATTCTTTATTATCGTTGGGTTACAAGTTCAATATCAATATGGAATACTTGTGGTTTACGATTCCTTATAATCGTTTAGTCAGAAGTTCAGTACAATAAGGAATACTTATAGTTTGCGATTCCTTATAATAGTTGGGTCACAAGTTCACTATTACTTTCAATCTGATTTTTAGCTTTCTTGGGATGAAATTGAATCTTTCTATTGAGGTTCGCATCAAGTCTTCATGGGCTTGAGGCTAGACATCAGCCGTGGAGTGTGGGAGGATTTCCAAAATTAGCAGGGATGCTAATTTGAGGAATAATCAATTACAGAGTGTTCAATTGATTTAAAGAATGTTTAACTACTCGTTTGATTAAATAAAAGTTCAATTATAACCCACGACCAATTAAGTGGTGGACCTACGTACGGAGAGACACACAATACACATAGAGCAAAAACAAGGAGATGAATTAGTGAGGTGTTGCACACCCAAATTGAGTGTGTGGGTGACATCAATTGTCTCGTGGCATCCAAACTGAGTGTGCGGATGGAGTCACAATCGAATATCATGGGCACTTGTGTGAATGCACTATCAGGGAATGGTATGCGTCTTTCCTAACACCAATTTGTTTTGGGGGCAACTCGTAGCGCCTAAGGTCCTACAAGTGGTATCAGAGTCAATGTCACATGTTCTATTCCCAGCAGGAGCAATTGCTGAGGGAGAGATTATTGGGCACCCAAACTATGTGTGCGGGTGACAATAATTGTCCTGTGGCACCTAAACTGAGTGTGTGGTTGGAGTCACAATTGAATATCGTGGGTGCTTGTGTGAATGCACTATAAGGAAAGGGTATGCGCCTTTCCTAACACCAATTGATTTTGGGGCAACTGGTAGTGCATGAGGTTTTACATGAGGGCTCGGCTGGGTCGGCCCGAA
The DNA here is from genome assembly GCA_034814905.1 of Penstemon davidsonii. Lineage (NCBI taxonomy): Eukaryota > Viridiplantae > Streptophyta > Magnoliopsida > Lamiales > Plantaginaceae > Penstemon > Penstemon davidsonii. The sequence goes on along the minus strand of JAYDYQ010002533.1, from coordinate 26,942,269 downwards.
TTCGGCGAGATAAGATCCAATTGGATTGGATCGTGAAATAAATTAAATTTAGTTTAGTTTATTAAGTGGCATTTAATTAATTGGTAAGTTCGAATTAATTAAATAAAAATTAATTGAGATAATGGGTCAATTAATTAATTAATTAATTAAAAATGACTTATATTTAATTAATAGACCAAGTCCATTAATTAATTGCAATACTCGTCTTGCATGTTAATTAGGACTTAGTCAAATTAAATTGTAAGATAATTTAATAATTAGGAAAAAACAGATAATTCTTCCAAGAGGTTAGGGACTTGTTGGTAGAAATAGTGTCATGTAAAAGCTAATTGTTTGGCTGCAGTAATTGTAATAATTAAGGAACTATTTGTTTATGATTAATAAATGCACTTACTTTATAATGGTGGCATTTATCTAATGTAATAAATATCTGACATCGGGATAGAAGTCCGTAGATCACAGGACTTTGAGACAACCGGTGAACTGATGTCTAAGGCCGTGATCTAAAACTAATTCAAGAGTCATAGAATCCATTTGAGATGGAACATCAATGAATTCGGTTAAACTCTCACGATTGTGTACACTCCCATAAACTGGAGGACGCTGGGGTCCACAAGATTGATTGGGATAGTCGATACACATGAGTGGGTGGCTTGCTGGGATGGCAAGTGCACTGAATACCCCAATTAGAAAATAACTCACCATGGAAGTGTTCGTCGCATATCGGGGATGAAGTTATTCCAATTTACAATATTGTATGAAGAACAATTTTTATTACTTGAGGTGATAGGATCTGGTACACGAACATTCATACTATGATATGAGTCCCGACTGACTGGGGTCTACCAAAATATATCTGTGCATTCATGTTGGGTATGAAAGAATGTGTATGCATATTCATATCATTAAGAAATGATCAATTGACCGGACTTGAAAAGTTGGGAGCTTCTCTTATGAATCTATGAGAAACCAATTTCAATGAAACCCTCGGCTGAGGTACCTAACGGCTTTATGAAAGTAGCTCATAAATGTTAAGTCAAAATGAATAGTTTCGAGACCAGAATACATAGAGTCGAGACAAGTAAGATAACCGATTAAAGTCCATACCTTAGTCAAAGGGAATAATTTTGAGACCAGAATACATAGAGTTTGATTATACCACTTGTTGAATCCCTCCAAGCAATCACCACCACCATTAGAAGAATTAGTTGTGTTAGAAACATCAAATGGTGAAGATGAGAATGATGTATTGCTTGAACCATCATCATATTGATGAAACAAATTACTTAAATTCAAATTTTCGACTGAGTTTCAACTTTTCTTTCATTGATGCAACCATTGTTTGAACATAAAATTGTTCATGATCCTCCATTTTAAAATAGATTGTTGAAGTCAGATATTTCACTCCTGAAAATTTACACGTGGCCTCATAAAACACTTTTAAACATTTACACACATCCCCTCCAACTTCCCATTCATCTTTAGATGGATTCGACTTATATTTTTTTATCAAGTTGTTCCAAACGTGAAAATGCTTCCTTGATATAAATAACACTTTCAAGCATGTGGTAAGTTGAATTCCATCTAGTAGGAATATCATCAATAGGGTCTCTATGATTTTGCATCTTTAATTTATTCATAACATTCCCAAATTGTTGATTCCTTTAAGGAGAACTATTTACATTAAAAAAAAAATCGAATCCCTAATCTTTATAAGCATACCTTATATTTCTTTTTAACCCAGCTTGGACAATAAGATTTAGAATATGAGCAACACGTCTAATTGTGAAATATTTCTCCATGTAAAGGAAGCAACATTGACCATTAAACCATGTTTTCAAAGCTTTAGTCATCACATCATTTGAAGTTGCATTGTCTACAATTAGAGAACAACTTTTATTTTCAATATTTCATTCTAAGAGCAAAATGATTTCAAAGAGAGATAATACATCATGCTTGGTCTCCATATTTAAAAAAACAATATATTTTTTCCTTAACACCATTCATAATCAATGAAGTGACAAGTCAAAGAACAATAAGCAACTTTTTTATTATCACTAGTCCACATATACATTGCTAAACTGATACGACTAAGGAGTTCATCGAGTAACATATACATTCTTTTTTTCTCCGTTTCATCAACTTTCATTATATCAGCCCTTGATGTATTATGAGAATGAACCCTAAAACTTGGTTGCAAATTATTCACAAAAACAACAAATAACTCATGTCAAAAGGATAGTTATGCTTAATTGCCATTCTTGAAAAGTCAGGTCTACATCTTTCTTGATCAAATTTGAAGTTTTGTAACTTAACATTGTCAATTTTCAGCTTCTTCAATGATTGTTTGAAGTTTTTGTTGACATTTAGCTTTATTAGTTCACATTGGACACATATTCAAGTGATTTCTTAGGTGTGTAGTCCCGCTAGTAATAACACCCATGAATTTATTTCCATAATGGTTGTATACAGCAATAAGAATCCTTTTCACAACTTTGATTTTCTTAAACTCGAGCCATACATACGAAGTTAACTTTCTTCTTTAAACTACAGATTCATCACTTTGTATGTTAAGGTCAACTATCCCACCCCAGTACTTGTGGTTTCCGTCATATTTTGAGCATTCATTTGAGTAGTGTTTGACATTTTGATTTTAGGTTCCTGAATTGAACGAAGGAACAAGTAAGAATTAATATGTTCTGTTATCATGAAGACTTAAGTCCTAATTTTACTAAGGTGCACACACAAATAAACAAGAAACAATATATAAATACTTATATATGCATATCAAATTGGAAAAAAATAAATTTTTATCGATGCATGATTCTCTCCAAAACCCGAGACGTATCAGGACTGCATGTGATGGTCACTCGTTTAGCCTCTTTCGATCGCATGATTGCCTCATACAACATCTCCTTGTCTCGCTGCGTTTCTTCCAGTTCAACATGTTTGTTCCCCAGGTCAGTGAGTTGTCGGATAGTCCTTAAAGGATTAGCGACGAGTTCCTTCCACCATGGCCCTTTCTTCAATGTCCTAAGCAGGAAGTTGATGATGTCCTCTACTTGAAGATCATGGACTTCCATGAGGGTGATTGAGAATATTTTCATAAATGTCTTATTGGACTCATTTGTATGTCGCATGAGTCCATACCATTGTGAAGTGGTCCGTTTGGTAGGGATTAGTGAAGCGAACTGCCTGGTTAATTGATTTGCCAATCCAAGGTGAAGATGCAGTTGGGATGTAATGTTGCGTACAACTTTTGTGTTGGTAACATAGTTGCATGATAAGGTTGAAGGAGCGTAGATGCTCTAGTGGATCGATAGTCCCTTCATCGCGGGGTTAATTAATTGGTAAACTGAATCCTCCTATTGGACGATCATGGAGGAGTTGGTTGCATAGGGGGGAGGCATTCCTTCCCACGAGACAACCTCAAGCCTGTCTCTACGATGTTTCCTGTTGGAAGTTGTTCAACCTCCTAGTTCAGAGGTTGCGCAAGCACGACTTTGCGCCTCGTTTCCATTAGTCGCTTGACGATTAAGTAATCCATATGGATTATTCTCACCTACACGAGCGTCAGGTTGCTAACATGCAGGAGAAATTTGTTTTACATGCCTTCCCATGTTCAGTATTGAGGCATGCGGCACGGCGTGGGCAATCCGTGCATAGATCTGAGCCATGATATGTTCTCTAAGTTGTTGAGTAGATCGTTAAGATGTTCCACCCTTGGCACGATTGGGCAGGTTATTGATTAGGTGGCCCTTGAGGTATTTGTGGATCCTCTTGGGCGAGATCCACATTCTCTTCATTGTTAAGAACTTATTCGCCTCAATTTTCTCCTGGGATGGTATGATTTGATGTTGGTTGGGCGATGGTGCCACCGTTTCTCCTTGTTTCTAACACCATAGTTAGATTGGTGAAGAGATTTTTATGGGGAAAATACGTTTTTCGCACATAAGGCGTCAATTGATGCAGACGTGATACCGGATTTTTGAATCTGGTATGCTCTGCTTTAGTGTTATGGATATTTCATGCTTAAAGCACTGCAAAACAACGACCACGCGACGGTGGAGTGCTGTCGGAGCCTCCTTCGATGCTTAAGTCAACAAAGTGTCGTCGAAACTTTAGAAAAATTGCAGAAAGGAAAAGTAGAGTATGAATTTGTGTATTAGGTATAAATTATCAAATATGTGGGGCATTTATACCTGTGTGATGTGATGTTGGTTATGGTTGTTCCTTAATTGGTGGGATTATGGCGTGCATGCAAGAGAGTTTTCTTGTTTTGTTTCCCACGTTACCCAAAAAAGGGGAGATCGTCGATATGAGAGATCATTTCCTTAAATGAGTTCGATGGTGAAGGTCTTGACTTGCCAGGTTTGAGGGGTCGCAAAGGGTACGCACTCACTATGCGAGTCCAGCTCACTCTGCGAAGCACGATGCACTTATTAAGTTATGCGTCTCTTCCCTTATTCATCAAGTCTGGTATTACTTGAGAAGTTATATTTGTTCATTGAATACGGTCGCAAATCGGGTCTCGAGAGTCTAGGACTCTACCCTTTGTTAATGGCGTAGGAAGATCATAGTTTTCTCTTTATCTTAATTAGATGCTTTTTCCCCCCTCTACAATTGCATATATATCCTAGACCCTTAGCAAATAGGTGAATTTTAGCATCTAGTAAGTACCCAAGGAAGCTTTTTCTACCCGAACTGTCAAGAGCGACAAAGTCGAGTTTGGTGATATTTGAGATAATGCAAGCTAATATAAATAAAAATAATAATTAGAATAACGTCATATGCATTTTACAAACTTTAAACGGGTATAAAATTAAAATGAGAGTAATTACAAATAGGCATGTTCTTTAATAATCCTCCTAAAAATAGAAACAATATTAATCTACAATTCTACATATATGTACTAATTTCATGATCGGAAATTATTAGTAGTAATATATGCTTTCTTCCACCAATTCATTTTAGTCCATAAAATATAACTGCTTATGCACTCAAAACCGAATAACTTAAACATAATTAAGTTCCATTTTTTCCGTAACCTCTTCCCCTAATCATTTTAATACGAGCAGAGAATGAAAAAATGCTTAAAATTGTTTGATCCAAAAAAAATAAAAAGGAAAAATAATGTTATGATGATCTGTGCAATTATTCTGAGAAAGTAAATTGAATATTATGATTATCACTGAGCGTAAAATCTTAATAAAAATATATATTTGAATTGTCATTCACTTCTTTATATTATACACATTATTTCATTTGTCTATACGATTGATGTTGACCAATTAATTTTGCTAGCTATTATTTTGATGGTTTTTTTCTCTGAATTGTGTATGTTCTAGTTAGGGGTGTACGTGATATGGTTCTACGATTTTTTTAGTGAAAAATACCTAATGCGATTTTGAAAAGTCACGTACAAAACTAACATTTTGAATACCATATCATTATATTAGGTACGGTGGGTTCCAGTACGGTATGGTACCGTACGGTTTTGCAGTATTTTACAATAACTTTTTAGTTTTCAAACTATTTTACTTAGGCAAAAATTCATTTTTGGCACCATAGAACTAGGCGTTTTTTAATTTTGGTACCAAAATTAAAAAACGCCTAGTTCTATGGTGCCAAAAATAATTTTTTGTCAATTCCCTTCACCAATTACTTCCAATTCACAATTTATCCTACTCCCATTTAAATAATAATAAGAAGAAGAATAAGAACAATAATAATAAAATAGTAAAAAAAACTATATTAAAAAATATTTGGGTACACAATAATAATTATATTTTTTTTGCTACACATGTTTTCAGGCACTGTCAAAGCATCATTCATAAGGTTGAACTTATTAATAAAAAAATTTTATTCATAATGCTTCTAATTTTAAATTAAGGAATATCTCTAGAGATACAACGAAAAAAGAAAACTAAGATCAACTTTAAAGGCTAAATGTAAATTTGGAATATAAATATATTATACATTCTCATATAATAGTTTGCATACTTATTTAAAGTATTTTATTTTAACTATGAGTATATAAAATTAGTTTCTATATTTTTTTATTCATATCTTTTTTATATAGCACATCAATGCAGTCTATTGATTTGTTCATTTATTATTTCGACCCGACTTTCAAATATGGTTTAAAAGGTGTTTATATAATTTCGAAAGATTTAAAAGGAATCGACAAAGAATCGCTTATAACTCTTCAAAATGAGAAGAAGTAATGCGTCTCCATTATTGGAATAATAAGGAGGAAGAAGAGAAAGAAGAAAATGAGAAAAAGGCAACTTACAATTGAAAGAAGGATACAACTGATAAGCGGAAGTTCAAATCAGAAGATAATCGTATATCCTTATTCAGCCAAGTGATTTTCATCTTTGAGAGCAAACTGAAGACTTAGAAGACGTTCTTAGTTGAATGTTTTGTCATTATAAAAAAGAGGAGAATTATTGGATGAAGTTGAGTCAATGAGTTAATAAGGAGTGGTTTGGTGATGGGTTTTGATGATAACATGGGAAAAAATTCATTTTTGGCAACATAGAACTAGGCGTTTTTCAATTTTGGTACCATTGTGTCAATTTTGACACCAATTCTAACTGACCTTTTCAATTTTGGTACTTCCGTCAGTTGACTTAACGGTCAACTGACAGAAGTGCCAAAATTGAAAGTTGCAGTCAGAATTGGTACTAAAATTGAAACCATAATACCAAAATTGAAAAAAGCCTAATTCTATGGTACCAAAAATAATTTTTTGCCATTTTACTTATACAAAATAAATGCACGTTTTTAGATGAAAAAAGCTTGGTTGTTTGTTTAAGCTTAACATTTGTAATAGACAAACACTTCAAGGCTTCATACTATCCAAATATTTGGCTTCAAGCTTCTGATCTTAGTTTAATTTTTATGAATTTAGTTAGCAAAATATGTTTAATCATATTACTTACAGTAAAATAAATGCAAACAATATTGTAAATCTCATTCATTACACAATTTAAATATATAAATTATGTCCATATTAAAATTCAAAGCTTAGGTAATCTACTTTTACAATAAAACAAAAAAAAAAGGTACGTAGTTGAATTTAGTTGTGATGCTAGAGGAAGGAGAAAAAACTCAAATTTGGAGAATCTTTGATGAAATATTTTCTCAATGTAAAATATGTATGATGCTGCCGTGTATATTAGGGATATTGGTGTTTGTGATTTATTAGGTAATTTAGGCTTTTAATCACTCGGCTTTAAGATATTAGTGGGCTTAATTTTGAGTCCTAATTTTGTAAGGCTAAATATAGAGCGTATAACATTTAATATTTTTTTTTTATTTCCTAAATAATCCCTTTCGAGGCGGATTGAGCACATTAAGTGGGTAACTCTCCGAACAGGAATTCAAACATGAGTTCGCTACTTTGTAGTGACTAGTCTCTTCCACTAGACTAATCACTTGTTGGTATATAATATTTAAATATATTTATTAAATATATGAATAAATTAATCAATAAAAGATTTTTTTTTTTTTTTGGTATAAAATCCTTAAGACCTATACCATACTAAAATATTCGGTACGATTTTCATCTATATCAAAACTTGTAATTTTGTAGGAAAAAAAATCGATGCTACGGTTCAATACAACACTATCCGATACGGTTTCAAAACAATGTGCACCCCTAATTCTAATTATATGATTTGCAAATAATTAAGCCATTAGATTAAATTGGTGAAAAGTAAACCTTTTATTAATTCAATGAGACGAGTCTTCTCCCGATCTATATCAGATTCTAATGTGATTTGACAAGTCCATAAAAATGCATGTGAAAGGATATGAAAAGGACTGATGATCTTGACCTCTCCTCCTCTGATCTCACTATTAGTCATAAGTCATAACAAAATATCATCTTCCCTTTTTCCCCTAACACACACCACCCACACACACACACAGACACAAACGACATATCAGCCGTACGATCGTGTAAAGCGGTCCCCCTAACCTAAACCCTAGATCCAACAGACACGTGTCATCAACCCATGTTCCCTCCCATCCATCACCAGTCTTTCGACATAAATGTCATTTGTACTGAGGTTTCAAAGTATCAGTTCTTTTCTGAGTTTTCTGTAAATGTTTTCTTGGAAGTTATGGACTGCACTGATTCCCACGTATGTTCAATCTTTTTCGTTTTTATTAAATTTAGAAATAAATTCTGGTGGCCCTTTTCATTCATGTGTGGAAATTACTTTTCTCCTTTTGAATAATTACTTTTGAAATGCAAAAATTCTCTTACATAATTTATTAGCAATAAACTTCATATATTAATAAGTTAAAGGTATTAATTATCACTCTCTTAAAAATATGTACAACAACCCCCATGTAAACTTTAGAAATCGATAATAAAATAAACTGATAACAGAAGATTTTTTCCAATAATATAATAACACATGAATTTTTTTATTAATAAAAATAACACGGAAGGTTTTCTCCCAATTAAAAATAAGACAGAGGGAGTTTCTTCTTTTTTTCTCTTTTTAAAAAAAAAAAAAGAAATTTGGTTTATGTTTTTAAACATAATTGCTCATAATTAGTGCTACCAAATTATTACTTTATCGGAAAATATAATATAAAAAGATTATGTATTAGAAAATAAAATTTTGCTTAGAAATATCTAAAAAAGGAAATAAGAGTAAGACTGTAAGGACATATAATTATATGGAAAAATTAATCCCATAAAATTGTAATTCTCGGTGTCTGTTTTTCCAATAATCGCATAATTAAACTATTTCCCAATCTATGAAAATATTTTACGTTCTTAACATTATAAAATTGCAAATTAGTCTCAATTCTTAAAAAATACTAGCATTTTTTGTCCCATAAGATACTCCATGTTAAATATTTTTTATCCTATATAATGGTTTCACTTTTTTCCATTTTAGTCCCAACAAAATGCAAATAAAAATGCAAGTTTGTCAAAGTACAAGGTCAATAATTAATGATGAGAATTCAATTCAATTCTATATAATTAGAAAAAAAAAAAACATTAGAAAAAAAAAACATTTTTCCTATGATCTTTTACTATTTAAAAGATAAGATGCAGATCCATTCTGATGTCAATTCATTCATTCTATCAATTAACCAGTTCTTTGATTCATTCTTTTTGCCTCTCTCTTTCTTCACACTGATCAATCTTTCCAATCTGAATTTTCTGAATATGACAAGACTGCAGTTACTACACTGCGGTACATGCAGTTAAAAAAATAAAAATATTTCATGGGGCCCTTTGGGTTTAAAGATTTGTTACTCCTATATTTGGTTTTTATTTTTCTGTGGGCTTTTAATGAGTTGGAGTAATGGTCGTGCCCCGAAATCATTTTTTCATGCATGGTTCATTTAATGTGGCTATTTAATATTTATCAGCATACATCATGCAAAAGCATTACTGCATTTTTCCATTTGAATGAGTCAAAGAAAGAGCCCCAAAATTTCCGGGTTAATTTGTCGCATATGGGCCAAGTCTTATATACTTTCAATATTCTCCTCATTTTGAACCAAAAATGACAGATGATATTTAAATTATCTATTGTTAAGTGATATATATTAAATAATTCATATTTTTAACAGCTTAAGCTTTTACGTGAGGGGGCGTGTTAAGTGATATATATTAAATAATTCATCTCTCTAATAACTTAAGCTTTTAGATGAGTTGATTCAATATATATATATATATATATTAAGGTTATGCAATGGACTAGTCACTACAAAGTAGCGGACTCAGGTTCGAATCCCTGTTGGGAGAGGTGCTCACTTAATGTTCTCAGTCCACCTCGAAAGAGATTAAATAATTGAGAAAAAAAAATTAGCTAGTAAAGCTCCATAAGTTGTCCAATACCTCATAATTTTTCATACAACTATAACAAATTGAGCACTTAAAATACTCACAAGTCAAGTCAAGTTAATATCTCTAAATGATTGATCAACAAAAAAATATGAATTCCTATCTTGTGCCTAAACGAGTAAGACGTCTATGTCGAATTTGAACTAAAACTCAACGTGAAATTGTAATTTCAAATTTTTGTTCACGTCTTTTATAAAATTGCATTTTAATCATAATTTTGTAAAGTAATTTGCACTTTTAATGTCATATTTTATAAAAATTTCATTTTTTTAATCCTTTTTCTTAACATATATTGCATTTTTTGCAGCAAAATATATAGTCTATGTTTAGCACTTATAGTCCCATAATCTGATTGATATTGCACTTAGTCTCATATTAGACGGAAAGTAAGTGACAGAACTGACAGTGCATTATAGAGTACGTAAGCAAAAGTAAACTAAGGACATTTCCGGTGGCCCCATTCACCCCTTCACCTCATACTCTCATCAACTCCCATTCTCCTTTCCAATTTTCTTTTTATAGTCATTTCCAGTGATTCAGTCTTCTCATTTCAATTTTCATATTTTTAATAATAATAATAAATCATATTTAGTTTCAATGTATTTAATTTTCATAAATCGTTTTTTAATTACGTTATTCTGAATTAACAAAATAAAGTTAAATTTGCAAAATTTAAAATAATAGACAAAATAAAATTTTCTTACAATGTTATTAAATTTCAAACATTAATGTTAAGTTTATTAATTAAAAGTTATAATTATAAAAGTAATAAAACAAAATTAATGTTAAGATTTGTTTTAAAAAATAAAATTAATAATAATTTGTATTATAAAATAAATTTATTAAATAACAAAAGAAAGTCAAAATTAAAAAAAAAAATAAACAATGTGTCGTCCACCTGCCCATCCCAGAGATGGGTGGCGAGGTCCAGCCACCCACCTCCCCACCTCTCCATGAGATGGAAGACCTCCTCACCCACCTCTCTTCCCTTCTCCCCTCATCAATGGAGATCATATCACTCCATTTTTCCCCTCTCTCACCCACTCTTCCTCCCCCTTAAGCATTGGAGATGCCCTAAAATATAGGGACCATATGGATCGAGGTTGTCACGGTCTCACTTGATTTTGGTTTCCAAACTATAACTTGAACGCACGATTTTAGCAAAAAATTGAAATGTAATTTGGATCGTGTTTGTATCTTGGCTTTTGTGGATTATAAAAATATGAGAAATGATTTAATTAGTTTGGATATTGGCTTTGAGAGTAAAAAATTGATGGCATATGTCATAATGACTTCTATGTAGAAAAGTAGATGGTATGTGTCAAATAACGTTTTTTTTATATGTTCAAAGTATTTTTAAATTTGTAAAGATGATTTTGGTTTGTGATGATCCTAAATACAAATTACGTTTCAACCCATCTTGGTGGGGTAAGAATCTGATGCAGTATAAATTAAATTCATGTGGACCCATATTTTATTTTTAAAATATTTCATGTTGATCCTGTATAACGTCTTGTGAGCTATTAAATAATATATATTTTTTAAAAATATAATGATCTAAAATGACATATTTTGAACGCATATTGGAATTTCAGTTGGATATTTAATAATATAGAAATTATATGCGATAAATAATATTTACTCCATAATTTCTTACAGTTAACTTGCAATTTTCCCCTAATTTTTTCCATTCTTGCGTGTGGCCCAAATAATCGAAAGCAAACTTTTTAAACTCCAAAGAGAAGAGAAAGACTCGGCCATCCTTAAAAACCGGAAAGAAAGAATGAATGAATGGAAGAAATGTGGATTGGGGTCGGAAGAAGAAGCCAAAGGTTTAAAGCAGGTGAAAATTAATGTATGAGAAAGGTCTGAGAAGGAGCATGCGAAGTGGGTCCTACGCCCCCGACAAGCGTGTGATGTCTAGTCATGTCACCTTCAATTTTTCTACTACTCTCTCTCCTCCCCCCATTTATTTTTTCACGTACTATTAACTTAGTAAAATTAACTAATTTTCTTCTGCATTAAATTTAAATGGAGAGGTGTTACATTTATTTATTTTGGCTCTCACTTAGTTGTATTATCTTGTGGTACTTAATTCCACTTTCACCCAAAATTAAGTTAGTTTATCACTTTACACCTTTGAAAATTAATTATTTCACTTTATACCATCAAAATATCTTAATGACTTCACTTTGCACCCTAACATTTTCAACCACCTCAATGTCATCGGAAAAGTTATTTCGAACCGTTAAGCAAAGGCATGTTTGGTACTTATGAAAAATTTATCTTTAATTAAGTTTTATGAAACAAACCATTTCTTTATTCGTTTATTGTTGAGCAATCCTGGAAATTCAAATCAAGAATAAGTTTTGTAGTCAATTAGGTCACACCATTGACTTACTAAAATTTTAAATTAACAAATATTCATGTAACACAATAAACTTTCGATAATAAAACTAGAAAAAAATACTGACACCATAGTTCCGACAGGGCATGTATGTTACAATATGATGTAGTTTCTAGTTTGAGGTCCTTTAGAAATTGGAGAACATAAATTTCACTCATCACTCAAACTCACTTTATAGTAGTGGAGAAAATATGAAGTCAAATACACTATTCAAATTATGTTACAATCTACTAGACTTGACTTGTTAAAAATGGTAGACAACTTAGGTATATATGGATTTTTCCTATGTACCTATATAGCCTAGTACATTAATCAACTTTTAAGTGTATACTTCCCTTTTAATTAAGTACATGAATTAAATAAAAAAGATATACTCATCTTAAAATTATAATTTATTCATGCATATAACATTATAAAACTTAACTTAGTTACTTATCTTGTAATGATTTATGCATGAATCTAGATTATATATCTACTTTTTAGTTTGAATATGTTCCAGTACGTTAATACGAGAAAAACATGTCCATAGACACATTGCATCATCGAAATATGTCCACTATAGGAGCATTACATTTATGAGCTACTGGATGAAGAAACTCTTATTGACATTTCTTGTGCTATGTGATTTTGATGATTATAAAGCAAGAAAATAATAAAAGATGGTTTGGTATCTAAATACAAATATAGCTTTGAATGAGTTTGGATGTCCTCAACTGTGGAAAAGGTTAGATGGTGTTTGTCACATTAATATTTTTTTTATAGAAAATAGGAGTATAAAAGTAATAAGTGTTAAATCAAATTTAAGATTTTATAGATCAAGAAATTAGGTCAGGATTGGACTTGACATCAAATAAAACTAAATAGTAGCCATGTCTTGATGGGCTGAGATTGAGACAGCCCAGATACATAATGGGCCTAATATTTTGCATTCTTGTTTTAAACTCTCCTTAGGCCCAATCATATTGCCTAAATTGCAGATTATTTTGGCAATATCAAAGAACTCTCTTGCTTTTGTTCACCAGCTAAATTCACACAATAAACATAGAAAAACAAATAACATAAATACATGACCAGTTGATGAGGTCCATGTCCAGCGTCCCTTTGAATGTTACAGAAACATATACATTACATCATCCATTGCTAATACTATAAACATTTACAATTAAACAGATACAAAAAATTAAACAAGTTAGAAGCACTCGCAATGTCCTCTTCTTCGGCAAAATTCCATCTGCTATAGAAAAACCCATACGGGTAGAGCTCTGTTGTCTCGTTCCTCAAACGATAGCCCAGAATCTCTTTCTGCAAAACAAGACTTGTTCCATTTTCTTCTTATCATTTTCGAGGGAATACAATTGTGTATCCCAAAGAAACTTAGGAGCAAGATCAATAATCGTCTTTATAACACTTTCATCTTCACCTCTAATAATAACATATCCCTGCACATCAACATTCATATAATCCATCAACATTCAAATCATTGTACTTTTGTAATGTCGTCCACTTTCCCCCAGTTTGGGACCAAAAATGCAAAATTGTGAGTCCTATGGGACCAAAAGCGCAAAATATGAGTAAATTATAAAGGACAAAAAGTGCGAAAAATTGGATGAAAGAGGGGGGCAGTAGAACCAAAAAGTGCAAAATATTTTAATAAAAAATGGGACCAAAAGTGCAGTTTAGTAAAGGGCGGGGGGGACCAAAAATGCGATTTTAGGAAGTAAGATTCATTCACCTGAGGTCGTAACATACGATCCATCTCCAACATAATATCTTCAAGTAAGCAACCTTCTTCCCGATTTTTGTAGTGAGAAAAAAGACGATTGGCATGCAAAAGATCATACGTGCGAGGGTATGTTGAAAAGGGTTCACACCTGCAAGCACCAAAAACGATTATTGGCATCATATGTGCTAACGAGCACAAACACACAATGGTTCTTTTCTTTGCTTACCAATTGTGAAAAACACCAATCAACCCTCGATCATAAATGGCGGATAAGGTGTTATTCATGCTTGCAGGAACGACATTCATAACCCAAACGGGATATGTGTTCAAGCCGACTGCAAATCCACCAAGAAAAGCATTCATGTCCATTACATTCCGTATTTCTTTCTCTTCAACATTCATCAATCTCCAATAGTGACGAATTTGATCTTGCCAATAGATTGTATCTACTAGAAATCTTTCCCGACTGATACCTGCACCAAGTATATACGTATTATATTAACACAAACATAATACCTATATATAGAAGGTACATTGGTTAAAATTGCATTTGTAGTCCCACATGATTGAACCCTCATCACTTTTGGTCCCAATTTTCACAGATGATTTGTACTTTTGATCCTAACGCCCCCTTTACACCATTTGGGACCAAAAGTGCAAAATTGAAACAGTCCTACGGGACCAAGTGAAAAACAGAGAGTACTTAAGTGACCTACCTATCTTATCGAGAGTGTTGGAGTACTCAGAGAGACGCTGTGGTTTTGGAGGGAGTTTTTGGGAAGAACGTTTGGCTATACAGTTCTTCAATGGTGTTTTCCAGGATGGGTTTAAATCGTCAGCTGAATCGCATATACTAATAAGATTTTCCTTTGCATTTTGCTCGATGCATGAGTTATTTTCTGGCTTTATCCATATTGCTGTTTGTACTTGTCGAGCAATGAGCTTCCAACACATTGCAGATGTTAGATTCATTAGCTTATCCCAAATCAACGGAAAATCTTTATCTTTTCTGTAAGCTGGTGGAGCTGAGTATACAAATAATCCATTTGATCGTAATAGTCGATCAACTTCTTTGATTAAAATGCCATCTGCATCAAGAAATATAAAGATTAATATTTATTCTACAATTAAGTGGAGTAAATGGGAAATGCCCAAATTGTATATTTAGTTCCACAAGACTGGATATTAGAACTTTTGGTCTGGCACTTTATGAAATTGCAGTTTTAGTCCCAGTTTTATAAAATAATTTACACTTTTGGTCCTATTTCCCACTTTTCATCCGATTTGAGACTACAAGTGCAAAACATAGACTATTCTATGGACCAAAAGTACAAAAATTGAATGGTAAAGGGGACGATAGGACCAAAGGTGCAAAACATTTAAAAAATGGGGACCAAAAGTGCAATTTCGCATAGTGTGTGACCAAAAGTACTGAGTTTCCAGGTCTGTGGGATGAAAAACACAAATTTGACAGTGGGAAATTATTATTTAGAAAGTATTTTTCCAATAACAAAAAAAAGATTTCAACTTCTTTTCTTTCTTCCAAACAGAAAAGTGTTGAAAAGGTTAAACAAATTATTACAAGTTACAGTAACATCTCTAAATTTTACTGATTAAAACTGCTACATAGAAATCAATTACTTAAACTCTAAACTTACCATTTTCATGCCAATCAACACGACATCTGGAACAATGGACCATTTCAAAGGAGTTGGTAGGGTATGGTAGTTGTTTAGTGGATATAGCAGAAATCATGGCGCCAATTCCTCTTTCTAACGCAAATTGGATTTGATTTTCATGGCCGTCTTTAGGAGCAAAGGACATAGTTTGGATATTTAATTGAAGAAGATAGGCTGAGAAGCTAGCTACTCCACAACCAACATCTAAAGCTTGATATACCCCAGCTGAACTTAGGTCACCAGTTTCGTTTGTTGTCATGTTTCCTAACCTGCAAGACCAAATGAGAAACATTAAATGAAACAATATTACCCCCACTTATATAATAATGTGTATTAGTGACTGGAGCAAACCAGCAATTCATTATAGTATGAGGATAATAAAATTTGGTTTTCTATAGGGATGAGGATTGGTAGAACTAGCATGGTTGGATTAAAAAAAAGATGAACCTAAAACAAAATTGATATCTTTTGCTACCACAACTATGGACAAAATGTAATAAATTTGATGTTTCTTTGAGTTCCTTTCAGTTTTCCATCAGTCATAACTCATAAGGGCATTTCTGCCTAACAATGAGTTTTGTAGGGAGCTTTACAATTACATATAAATGAAAAAAGAAGCTATTTGCATCGGTGAAACCACATAGCAATGGTTTGGATTCCATAAATATAACATAATGAAGTAATTCTTCCAAAGTAAAGTGCACTTCATCCCCTCAAATTTACACATTTTAGCATTTTATCCCATCGAAGTGCTAAATAAGCTCTTTACCCCTCAAAACAATTCTCTCATTATATCAAACAATTATTCAAACTATTAACCTACAGCTGAAGAGAAGAAAGAAAGAAAACAAATGCATCCTCAAAGGAGAAGGATTACAAGAACATATAGACCATAGTTGCACAAACATATATATCCATGTACAAAATCTACAAAATCAGAAGTAATGTGAACACCTATCATATTCAGGAGCGACGATTATTGGAATGTTTTTGGTGTCTTCTTATCTTATCTTCAACCGTGAACTACCGATAATTATATATTGTGGGTATTTAGATAGATTTGTGATGTACAAAGAAGAATTTTGGATTGTTTAAAATGCTATGCTTGAAAGAAAGAGGGATTTTGGTCTATAAAACGAAAATGGCAACACGTGGGGAAATATTGGAAATTTAGCGGTTAAAATTGTCTTCTAACCATGGATCAAAATTTCGAGAAGTTGCCACCTAAACACCGAAAAGTTTCTATTTTTTGAATCAATCAAATGGAAATATAGAATAATTTCTACTACAACATGCTTCTTTGATTCACAATTTTTCCTAATGTTTCCCAAAAATTTCTCGAAGAGTTTCTAATATTTAACTGACCAAAATATACCACCAAAATGAACTTTTAATTCATGCTTCTAACAAACGTAAGGCCTGCGTATCGGCAGAAGAAGTAACCTACAATGTTGGGGGGAATGCAACTATGTTTAATATTTTAGGGACTGAAGTGCTTATTTAACACTTCAAGGGGTTAAGTGCACTTTTCCCTTCTGTAAAACACCAAAACCCATCGTGTAAAAGGCGCAAACACTTCAAGGGGGTCAAGTGCACTTTTCCCTTCTGTAAAACACCAAAACACATTGTGTAAAAGGTGCAAACATCTTCCCTATTCCCCACAAACAATAACCCAGAAAAAATTACCAAAGTTTCGAAGTTTTCAATGCACATAATTAATTGGATTTTTCAAAGGTGCAATCAAACTAATGCGCGTAGTTGTTTTAGTCATCTCAAATGAACTTCCATAACACTGATAATTATATCTCATATGCTTCAAAATGAAGATTTCGCATCCTAGAATAATCTTAAAAAACAATTGTGAGTACCTCTGGATGTACTCAGAAGCTCCATGCTTGAAATGAGTACCTCCACCGGGAAACCACCAAAGAATATCCTTTTCATGCACCCAATTTTGCCCTCCTTTTACATCTGCAAGTCGAGTATGATTCACATTGCTTCGCCAAACATAGTCCCGACTAGTAGGCCACCTAATTGGTATCTTATAGTCAACTGGTGGCGGCACCAAACAAAACAAGCGCCTATCAAGTGGAGGACAGTGCCTTTCTAGCTCCTCTTTTCTAGGAAGATCTAATTTTGGTAGTAATTCTTTGATGTAAGAAATATCATGGCAAGGAATATACTCGTTATATGTCAAAGGGCAAACATTCATCCCCGTTTCTGGAATGCTAAGCGGTACTGTTCTATAAGTAAGACTAATTTTATTTGTAAATACACCTGCGAGGATAAAGATACAGCGGTAATCAGAATTAAATGCATATTTGTATGTTTTATGTCATTTTCAAAATTACAACTGTAAATGAATTCGTTCCTAGAAACTAAAAACAAGGGTGTATGTAATTAAGTACATAAAATTGAAACCATTACGGCTATGTTTAGTTCTTGGGTTTTAATGAGTATAACAGTAAAGAAGATACTTTCTCGCATCAAATGATTGAACATTGAGTTCCTTATCATTTTACTCACTGAAAACCAAAAACCAAACATAGCCTAAATATGTAGTCTAAATTAGTGCAGAATTCAATTGGTGATCAAGCTTGGAGTATGACTTTATATAATGAGTTTTAATAATCGAGAGCGAATTTTCATTATAAATAGAATCATTCAGTAATTTTAAGCTTGAACTTATAGTCTTAACTTGCTAGCAACTGAGCAAGCCATTTTCTTGTGAAAAATCTCATAGCAAAAGATTCTAGTTTTCGAAGTTAAGTACAAACAAAATTATTCAGTAATTTTAAGATTGAACTTATATATGAATTTCCTCAGAAACCCATTTGCATATGAAGATATATTAGCAAAAGATTCAAACTTTTGAAATCAATTACTAAAAACAAATAAAGAATTTCCCATTTCCAATTCGAACACACACAAACTCAAATTAACAAAATTAAAACTTTCCCAACCCTTTACTAAATTGTATTAAAGTAAAGTAGCATTAGTTAATGAATTTAGTAATAATACAAGAAAAGTAAAATATATACACTAACCAGGAGATGCTGCTGAACCATTGGCATTAGTCTGTTGCACTTCCTGCTGTTTGAGTGGTACGTAGAGGGAAGAAGAATTGTTACCAAAAAGAGTGCCGGTGTAGAAAGAACCTATCATAACTAAAAGGGTCATCATTATAATTTGGCCCGTTTTCCAATCGAATGCTCTCATGTTCATAAATCCCACCATTTTTATCTACCTCTATTTCTATGTAGGTGTATTTATATATACCTCTGTGTGTGTGTGTGTGTGTGCAGCACAGATGCAGATCGAGAGATCTCACATACAGTGAGTGAAATCTGTGTGTGAGAGAGAGAGGGGGAGGGAGTGAGGAGGTGAGTGTTATAAAATTGTTAATCTTGAAATCTTCAAAAGATTTTGATTTTAACAGACACCATTAGAACTTCATAAATCTAGATTTTTCTTACTCTTTTCCTTCTTAAATCAAGATTTACACTTGCAAAATTGAAAGAGAGAATATTTTGTATTTTTTGGTATATAAGCATTTAAATATTAAAAAAAAAAACATTTTTTTTTCTGAATAGTTTCTTATTGGGATTATTGCATTTTTTGTGCTACAACTATAATTCACTGGCGTTTCTACCTTGTAACTTTTCGGGTTGACACATTTGGTGTCACAACTTCAATATCAGTGGCAATTTTTGTGTTAATTGAGGCCCAATTTCAAAATTGGCCAGAAATTCTCCCATGTCCGGGCCATTTGACATGAAATTTGGAGATTTTGACAATTCAACTCCTTTTTCATTAAAAAAAATAAAATTATTTCCATCCACCAAGGACTAGGCTACTTAAATGTTTTTATTTGGGGAAGAAGAAGAAGGCGGGTAATAATTTAATTAAGGGAATGTTTGGTAAATTTTATAGGAAAAATTATGATTTTGAATTTTGGTATTTTTTTAATGAAAAAGACGTTGAATGGTCAAAATCTCTATTTTTCATGTCACATGGCCCGCACATGGGAGAATTTAGGGCCAATTTTGAAATTGGGTCTTAATTGGCACCAAAATTGCCACTGATGTTGAAGTTGTGGCATCAAATGTGCCAGCTCAAAAAATTATAGGGTAGAAATGCCAGTGAACTATAGTTGTGGCACCAAAGATACAATAATTCCGTTTCTTATTAATCAATTAAAAGTATTACAGCAACTCACTTTCAGAGAATAATTCTACAAAATACAAATCTCACATTATTATTATTTAGTATACATATGTCCTGTTTTTTAAGAAGGTTATAACTTATACAAAATTTCTAGAACTCATAAAAATCCTATTTTTTCTCTTATAATTTCAGAAATGCAATCCAAACGAGTTCTTAAAACTTAAAAAAGTTCTCCCTCTTATATTATTTTATTTTTTTATTTCTTTTTTTAATATCAAACACACTTTTTCTTTTCATTATATGATGTATATCTTGTAAAACAAAAAAATTATGCTGTGAACCCTGATTTGACATGGGCCGTAATGTTGAATTCCCAAAAATATGTTGGGCTTGTTCATAGACTTAAGTATTGAAACAGAGCCCTGAATTTAAATGGGCCCTTCTTAACTTAATATAAATCTACTAATTAAGAACGCATCTTACGTTAATCAAATCCCATACCGAAGTTTCATTACAAAACAAACCTTAATATATATCACTGCAAGAACAATAATGGATACGACCTTACTTGAACAGGATCTGTTCTATAGGCTCGTACATCTGTAACCTTGAGTTCTAAGGAGACAGGAAAACAAGTCTGGTGGATGAGCTATAACTGCTTGACCAGAGCGTGATTAACAGCCCCATGGTTCGGGTTTCCGACTCATTGGTGCAGTAGAGGATCGTTCTCGGTCGGGGTTTCTCGACCGCGATGGTCTTGCGGTTGTCTGACAGACTCTTAAATCTTTTTTCTACTGGTAATGTTTTTCGGTTCAAGTGAGGTGGTGTTTCAGTAAATGGCTTTATTTCTGTTGTATTGTATGAAACATGGTCTTCTGCTTGAATTGCCTATATGTGAAAGTCAATCTTCAATTAGCCGAAAAAGGGGCTAATCAGCCTCCCGAGATAATGGAGGTTCAGAGCACCTTTATAGACGTGTCTTTATCATATTTTTCCTCTTTATCTCAATTGTATCATAATATGATGCAGTGGGCGTTTGGGTCGGGTAATTTGGGACCCGTCCCGATCCGATCGGGTATTTTCCGTTTGAGGATGAAAAAACAAGTTTTTTGACATTTTGAGTTTGGGTACCGAACTCAAAATATATTTCGGATTGGGGTTTCGGTATTACATTTACAACCGAACGGGTATTTCGGGATCCGTTTGGGTATTGAATAAAAAATGCCTAATTTGAAGACTTGAAACGTTTGTATTGTGTTTGTTTTGAAGTTATTGCGTATAATTTAATGTTTGAATTCATTTATTTTACAATTGTACATACATATACGTTAAAAAATAAGATTTAATGTATATTTATATATATTTAAAAAAAACATGTGAAATTTCAAATACCCAAAACCCAAAATACTCAAAAATTGTATGTACCCGAAATTTGGGTACCCGCCTAAACGGGTCAAGTTTTGAGTGTGAAAATTCAATACCCGTCAGGTCGGGTACTCGACCCGCGCCCATCCCTTGAAAGAGGTATCATTTGTTGGAGTTATTTTCAAAATAAAGTGAATCTCGTGGGATAAAATTCCAGCATTGGGAAGATTTGAACACTTTAGTAATGTTTGTCTACTTAAAGAATATCTTTCTTTTTTTTTTGACAAGTGGATATTAAATATTTTATACTCCTTCATATATTATATATGCAATATCTTCGACTTAAACTAAATAGTTATACTCCTAAATCCGATTTTAATTTTTATATGTTAATAAAATTTCAATGTTTGAATTTTAAAATTTAAAGGGCAGTTTTCAGATATAAATTAACTGTTAAAATAATAGTTAAATTTTAAATGTTGTGTCTATTAAAATTGAACATATATGTTTAATTCAAATGAAGAAGTGTTTCTATCCGGAATAGACAAAAATTCTACCTATAAAAAGACTGCTAAGTTACAGAAAAAAAAATATATTCTTCTTCTCTTCTCAAAATTACTTACAACACACTTTACCGCAGAATGGATCAAAAAAAAAAAAAAAACACTTTACCGCAGAAAAATACTTTATAAGTTCAATAATTTTGTCAATGTCATGTGTGTCATGTAATAATTTTGTCAATGTCTAAAATATAGTTGGATAGAATTGGTCAATTAAGAAAATTGATTCGGTGGCGACAAACACATATTGCATTCCCGAAGAGGTGTAGAAATAAATATTACATGTGTGTCTCTATTTGATGTACGTGACCATGTTCTCTTCTTCTCATTTCTGGTTAACCACTTATATATTATATGTCGGCTCCCAATTAGAGCACGAAATAAGTGGTATGTATCAAACACTTATAATAAGAAACTTTAGGTTGAATAATATTTGGTGAATAAATGTAACATTGCTAGCTAAGTTATTGTATTTTAGAAGGTATGATGCCGTTTATTTATTTGTTAAGTGGATTAAAGGAAGTGGACTTTTATTCATTTTGGACCTACATATTCGGTGAAGGGCATGGAAGGGGCAATTTTCGTCGACTTACTATTCCTTAAGGATGAATAAGGTAACAATATTTATTTTACTTTGAATTTACCTCTAACATAGTTTTTTTTTTTTTTTTTAAATAATGAGAAGGCCACCTCATTGAATTTCGTCAAAAACAGAAATTAAGTAATGTAAAGTACCAACATGTTCAGATCGAGATTCTTTTATACTATCATTTTGACACATTAAATGATTCTTTCATATCTTTTTGATATTTAACAATTTTGAGACTACTAGTTATAAAAGGAGTTAATGGCGATATGTGATTCGAAAAAGAATAATTTACCCCATATGAAAGGTCTCATAACTTGAATGAATATTATAATTAGTGACCTTTGGTTGTATTTCTTTGAACTATAAACAGATGCTATTGTATTGTATGTTGTACACATAACAAGAATGCAATGAAATGATATATTCTCTCCCTATTTTCTATTGTTCTTAATTCTTACTTTGTTTATTTTAAATTAATTTCATAACATCTCTCTTATATTATTTTATTTTTTTATTTCTTTTTTTAATATCAAATAAACTTTTTCTTTTCATTATATGATGTATATCTTGTAAAACAAAAAAATATGCTTGATTAAATGAACCCTGAATTGACATGGGCCGTAATGTTGAATTCTCAAAACTATGTTGGGCTTGTTCATAGACTTAAGTATTGAAACAGAGCCCTGAATTTAAATGGGCCCTTCTTAATTATATAAATCTCCTAATTAAGAACGCATTTTATGTTAATCATATCCCATATCGAAGTTTCATGACAAATCAAACCTTAATTTATATCACTGCCAGAACAATAAATGATACGACCTTACTTGAACAGGATCTGTTCTATAGGCTCGTACATCTGTAACCTTGAGTTCTAAGGAGACAGGAAAACAAGTCTGGTGGATGAGCTATAACCGCTTGACCAGAGCGTGATTAACAGCCCCATGGGTCGGGTTTCCGACTCATTGGTGCAGGATCGTTCTCAGTTGGGGTTTCTCGACTGGGATGGTCTTGCGGTTGTCTGACAGACTATTAAATTTTTTGTTTACACTTCATCTTTGCTACCAGTAATCTTTCTCTGATTTATTTGAATGAGGTTGGAGTCTTGATTAACAATCTGCGGTTTTTTTTGGGTTTGAGACATGGTAAAAATGGGCTGATTTAGTCTTCAGAGCATATTTATGGACATTGTACCCTTTGTGCACATAACTTAAAACACAAAAATTTCCTTCTGGGATCAACTAAGATAAGTAAATGATCTATCTGTTGTTGTTGTTGCATGGATCAAAATTTCGTTTCGAGTGTACGTTTCGGTCAGCAAAATATTGGAATTTTTTTTTTATCGAAAGCGTTTCGGAAACACTAGGAAAAGTTGTAAGAAAAGTTACTAAATTAAGAAAAATAACAAAGTTTAAGGCAAAAAGAAAGTTTCGGAATTACATATTATTTTCGTCTCGGTTGATTCAAAAACGAAAACTTTTCGATGTTTTCGAGTATTTTGGTATGGTTTCAATTTTAGATTTCTCCTACCGGAAAGACCGTACCTGCACCGTACTGAATCGAAATTGACAAGAAACATGAATAAATTATTCATCTTTTGATTACTTTTAAGAGAAAAAATTATCTTTTGATTTATACCATGGATCAAAATTTCGTTTTGAGTGTATGTTTCGGTCAGCCAAATATTGGAAACTTTTCGAGACTTTTCGGAAATGTTTCGGAAACACTAAGGAAAAATTGTAAAAAAAATTACTAAATTTAGAAAAATAACAGAGTTTAAGGCAAACAAATAGTTTCGGAATTACATCTTGTTTTCGTTTCGATTGATTCAAAAACGGAAACTTTTCGATGTTTTCGACGGAAAAGATGGAAATTTTGATCCATGATTTATACAACACAAATTCATGAATTTTTATTTTTCATTTTACAACTAATATTCCTGATATTTATAACTTAAATTATAGTCTATCATTATTTATTCTTACTATATCGCTTGCATTCAATTAAAAAAGGATGTGACTGGACTTAGCACAAATTTAATTTACTATCCGCTAAAACCCCTAATATGCAAAATCTTAAGCCAACAAATACCAAATATTAAGTTCCTTCACAAAATAAAAAGAAAGATCAAATAATGAACCTATTTTATTTTTATTTAACTAATTATGTCCTCAAATTTGTAAATATTTTTTTTTTTGTAGTGAGTTATTTATTGTAAAATTGTAAAATAAGAGTTTGTAGTATTATAATATTAAATTTTTTGTAAAAGAAACAAAGAGCACCTATTATGTGTTGGGGTCTAACAATCTGTGTATTTGAATATTTCATAAAAAATATTTCTAACTTAAATCTCATCATAGAACAAATATAGATAATCTAACATATATTAACTTCAATAAAATTAGATTATATATCAACGTAAAAAACTAGTAAGAAATACTTGGATCGAAATAAACCGAAAACTTCAATCAATACATGAAAACTAGGAAATGAGACTGAGGCTTGCCGAAACACTTTCCTTAAGACAATATTTCCGAGGCTGTCACGGTGCATACAGTTTGATTCCCGATAGTCTCCCAAGATACAACAGTCTGTTGTTCATTATTTGCACAAATAATTAACCCACGGCGAACCGAAGCAAACAGAAAATTCGACATAAATTTAAAAAAGAGAAGAGAGTAATTGATAATTATTGTCGGAAAAAGGATTCTTAATTGGCCAGATTAAGTCTCCTATTTATAGACACATAAATGTCTTTTCGCAAGAGACACATCGCTTGGATTGCACTGTTTCGGTCCGAAGGGTACCTCTTCAGATCGAACAGACGCGACCCTTAATTACTCTCAACTAATTTATTCACATATTAATTATAAAATCCAACATTATGAACGTGTTTCATTAGGAGAATATATCAATTTTGTAAATTAAGTAATCGATTATATAAAAAAAATAGCATGAAAAAGATTTGTTACAAAAAAAACTCAACTACCAACAGCTGATTGGTCTAGTGGAAGTAACTAGTTATTACAAAGTAGCGAACCCAAGTTCGAATTGGTAAGGTACGTATTTTGTTAAAAAACCGCGAAATTATACCATATACACCCCTAATCAAAAGAATGTATACTGCAATCGCATATGGCCAAAATCTCCAATGGCTATTTTAAAACCTTATTGCATTCCCAAATGGCAAATGTCTTTCATAACTATCTTCATCTAAATTTGTGGACCTTTCTGCTTTAGGAATTTAGATTGTACTTGGGATTAGTCCCTGTATGCTGAAGAATTTGAAGCTATTTGTTGGCTGAACATTCAATTCCTACTTCCATCAATTTACTGGCACACCATATTGTGCACATCAACAGTTTTTATGCTTTTTTCTCAGAAAAAAAAAAAAAAAACATAGTTTTTGTGCTTCAGAATTCCCAAAATCATACTCCCTCCATTCAAAAATAATTGTCGTTTTAGAGATTTGCACAGGTATTAAGGAAACTAATAATTAGCTTTGAATTTAGAAAAAGTTAGAATTACACCTAAAATACTCCTATTTATTTGGTAGAAGAAAGAGAACAATTGGTTAAAGTAGAAGAGAGAGAAAAAAACAAAGAGTAAATAAGGGTAAAATTGGAAGATATGTTATTAATGATGAATTGGAATCCTAAAGCGACAATTAATTCGGAACAAGAAAAAATCTCTAAAGCGACAATTATTTTGGAATGGAATTATGGAGGGAGTACAAAAATATCATCGAATGTTGACACACCAAAGATCATAGTCCAATAGTTTTGTCCATCTTACATGGATCTCCAATTGGTCATGAAAGTTCAACAAGAACTATGCATACCTATTGTCAAGTTTATCAGAAAAGAAAAAGTTACCTATTGTCAAAAGAAACCAATATTGAGTAATCCAGACAGTTTGTTCAGTCCAGGTAAAAATATCAATTTGAAGTTCAATTTATGATCCCATTATGTGTACAACATGAGGAACAATAAACTTTTTCATTGAGAGTGTAATTAAGCAACCTAAATTAGTAAAGAGATTGCATAAAACAATGATGAATTACAAATTTGTCAGTCCACATCCACAAAAGCAGTACAATCAATATCTTGCAGAGTCAATCTTCCCATGTATAATTCACTAGCATGGCCAGAACACAAAGGAACACACTTTCTATGTAGACTCTCATGAATCGAGCCCATTCCACGAATCCAACTATTCTCATCTAATGGATTCACATTAAGATGGTTCTGCAATAATCGTATCCTATACACTATTGTATCACTTCTATCACAAAAATGAGCAATGCACCTGTGAGAAGGTTCATCAGAAGCCAATGGAATTAAAGCTAACGTAATAGCTCCATCAACCGGTTCAGGGTCCGAAAGATTTCTATCTCCCATCATTTTAATCTCCCTTTCCGAAGGAAAGTACGTTTCTTCACAAACTTTCAAGTCCTTGGTGAAGTGTCTAATAGTCTCGTTCTTGGTAGCTTCGTGTTTCTCTGCTAAAGTCAAGATACAAGAGAATCTAAGATGATAAGTTACCATAATTTTAACCGTTCGGAAGTTATGACAACAGTTATAGAAATCGAGCCATCTTTTTCCTACTCCAGCATACCATTTGATTATGTCGATATCTTCAAGAACCATGAGTAAACTAATGGGTCTTGGACGACCCATTTGATTTGTAAAACCAACCATTTTGATGGCTTTACGTATAGTTTCTATGGGTGCATCGACTTTGATGCACCGTTTGGTTAAATCTTCGATAGTTCTCTTTGCGTATATTTGCTCCTCTTCTTCTTCTACTCTTCTCACCTCTTCTTCCAATTCCTTTTTAGCTTTTACGGGCTTTAAGTACTTGTCGACTTGCTTCTGAAAGTTGTCGTAAGAATGAACGAGCTCATGTGGGAGCTGATCTCTGATCCTTCCTAATGATAGAAAATCTCCGGCTGTGAGGTTGCGGTGCCATTCCCATCGATCATCCACGGATTTTAGAAATTCTTCGACAACTTCATTACCCCAAGTGCTAAAGATTTCTCTAACTTCATTCTCAATTTGGTAATCGAATTTGAAACCATTACTTTGCTTCAGTTTCTTTAACACGTGACTCATTAACTTCATTCCCAATTTCTTCCTGTTTCTCTCTCTTGCGTTCTTTAACTCCAAGAGTCTGACTTCTTTCTGTCTTTGATACTTTTTTTGCGCCCTAATCGCTTTTTGAGTCTTTGGTGGATGCAGAATAGATGGTGCAACTGCCTGAAGCTCCATACCCAAAAAATCAATTTTTTCAGAAACCGCACTATGAATAACCGTTATCGATCTATCTACTCTCAAATTCAAATCTTGTTCCAAAAAGTTTACGACTCTATTCTTCAAATCCAAAGTCATCATCTTTGTTCCTGACGTGATAATCAATATCTCATCTAAATACCGAACGGCATAAATTTTCAAGGGCTTATAAAAAACACTACCCGAATTCAATGACCCCGAGACAAGCTCATCTTCATCAAACTTGGGATTCTGTTTATTAGTTTGTAGCCGTAATTCTTGAAGTTCCTTATCGAACTGATTGAAGTAAATATTAACTAAAATCGAACTTAGTGCACATTCTTGAGGCAAACCTCTACCTAAACAAACCCCATCAAGTTCAATTCTAACTACATCACTCTCAAACAACTTTCTTATCAATTTAAAAAATAAATCATCTTCAATTTTCTCCCCCAATACCAAACACAACTTATCAACATGCCTAGAATCAAAGAATTCATGATCAAATTTAACACTAAACCACCAATTAGTATTCTCTACAGAATTCTTCAAATAACGAATCGCAGTGTGGCGGCCCATGTTAGCTCTGCCCCCATACGAAAACGTAACAAACCTATCATCGTATATAACCTCAAGTACAATCCTTATAGCTTCAAGCACAACTTTAAGCTTCAAATTAGGTAAAACTAGGGTTTTACCTTTTGGGGATTGGGGAAGAATCGGAACGCAGCAAGGAACAACGTCGAATGAATTGTTGGAAAGCTGAAAGGAGAGGTCATGGAGGGAGAAGAAGTGAGTGGAGACCGAGTCGACAGTGAGATGCGGCGGCGCGTGTTTGGTGAGATTGTTGCAGGCGGTGAGAAGAAGGGAGGGTGAAGCGACGACGTTTGAGAGGAGGTCATGGAATTTGTTACGGTGGTAGTGAGAGAGGACTAGGGATTGAAGAGCTGGTTTTGTGAGAGGTTGGGGTTCTGTGGATAGGTGGCGGACGGTGGAGAAGACGGAGGAGAATTGGAAATTCACGGCGGCGATTGTGGTGGTGGATTTGGGCTTTCTAAAGAAGCTTAAGATCATTTGAGAAAATTATTTGTGTTTCAGGCATTTCTTGCATTCAAAGTAGCGAGATTTTTGGGCATGACTATAACTTTTTTTTTATTAATTTTGAATATTGTCTAATTTTTTTTATTAATTTTGAATATTGTCTAATTTTTTACAATTAATTCGACCTCATTATTATAATAATAAATTTAAATAAGAGAAATTGAGTCTAAATGAATGACTTTAGTTTTTTCTTGTAATCTATTGTCGGAGTTTTGATTTACTCAAACACAAATCAAAGCAAACACCTTGATGTACTTGCAAATATTGTGTGATTCAATCGAAGAATAATTACATGCATATTTCCTTAGGTTTGTAAACTAAGGTTTCAATAATTACAAAAGGTTTTGGGCCTGTTTGTTTGGCGTTTCTCATAATTTTTCGTGTTTGGGAAATGTCAAACAAACATGTTTTCTATTTTCCGAAATGAATTTTTCATCCAGTAATTTTCTCAAATTACTCTCTCAAAAGCCAAACAAACAATAATTTTCTTATCTCTAAACAAAACATATACAAACTCTACTTTGATTTGACATAAAGTAACCTATCTCTTACACAATTTATCTCACATAACAAACATGATTTGATATAAAGTCTTACACATCTTACACTTATAACACAACTCTTCCAAAAAAACCTACACCTACTTTATTTCTCAAACCACTCTCTCAAAACCCAAACAAACAACATTACGCAAATCGAGATTATTTCACAAATTTCCACTACTCTCTCAAACTACTTTCCCAAACGCCAAACAAACAGGCCCTTTATATTGTAGATACGTCATTTGCCAATTAGCTTTATAATTTATTTTGTTATGCTTTTGATGAACTTCCGTCAAGTTTGACCATAAGTTGGACCCAAAAAATTGGAAGAAACGTATCCTTCTATATTAAGCATGTGACTTGCATGAGATGAGAAAGTGTGCATGACTATTAATAAACATTAAGGTGTGTATTTGTAAACTCAAAAAAAATTATAACTTTCAATAGGACACCACTTGTTGTACAAATAATAATTTTAAGACAGAGTCTTATTTACTTTCGGTATAATTATTTAATTAATTATTTTACAAGAAAATATGTTGGATTGAATTTAAAAGTAAAATTAGGATTGTTAAATTATAGAAGAAAAGGAAAAAAATTATACATTTTAGTAGATTATTGATTAGGAACATTTAATTTATAACAAAGTTTTAATAGAACTAATTATAAATAATAGTATTAAACAAATTACAGAGTACATACTACAGAAATACTCATATTAATGGGAGTTGAACGCATGACCTCTTGATCGTGGAGTATCAGCTTTAGCCAACAAATTACCGCCTCGTCATACACTTTAATATAAATATTCATATAAATGAGTTGACCCATAGAATTTGAATAAGATTGACCCATTAAAATTTAATATTTTTATTTTCTTTGTAATATTAGGGACATAAGTAAAAAAATCTTAAGTTATAAAAAGGAAAGTCATTGTAATTTATTAAAATAGGACTCATAATTTCTATAATTTCACAAACATTAGGTGTAATATCCCGTATTTTTTTAAGTAACGTAAAATAAATTTAAATTTAATTTAATTTAAAACAGAAGAAGGAAATGTATCGGTATTGTAAGTAGTAATATCGAATTAATCATTATAAATAAATAAAGTGTCAAATAATAGTGGAGGACTTAAGTGAATGTTTTCAAAATCTAGAAACATAAGCGGTAAAATAACAATAATTGAAAGTATCCATCAAACTCGTTGTGGACTTAGTAAATCACTAATTGGAATAGTGGAGTTAATGTTAACCTATCTAGAAATCTAGGACTAAGTGTTAAGTTTCAATAGCTTGAGTTATTCCATTGTTAAAATTTAGAAAATGTAGGACTCCAATGAAATACTAATAAAGTTCATGACTAATTATTTAAACATTTAAATGGGAGTATTAAGCTTATCTTCTCACTATGACTCATGCAAAAGATTCATTTTTCCACTTCCTATTAATTACCCACGCAGCAACTTAGGTGACTAATCATAAGTAACTAACTTCCATGTAGCACAGCTATTGCATAGCTTAAAAAACATTAAATTATTTTCACCATCCTTTAGATTTTCATCAACCTAGTAACAAATTCTACACATACCATTTTGCAAAAATAAAAGACAAGCACACCTACACTTTGTGCGAAACACACACACACGCAGAGGAGAGGAAGAAAGAGAGACCAAAGGTGGGTTAATTCTTTCGGGAATTAATTAGGCTTAGGAGTATTAATTTATTTATCCTTTGAATTCAACTATCAATTGCAAAGTTTTCATGCACAAGTTAGATAATTTTTATGTAATTAAGATTATTATAAGCCAATAATTCTTGCTAAGAGAAGATAATCTGAATGCTTAGATCATATTTAGTTTTAATGAATTCTATTTACTTAAATGGCCGAATATTGAGATTTATATTAGTGATTTGATTAATATTTAAGGTAGGGCTGGTTAAAGCTAAATAGAAATCTATAGAACACTTATCTTAAAGAGTTAATCCAATCAATTGAAGGCTCCAAAATATAGAGTGATTTCTATTAAGTTAGTAGATAAGTAATTATATATAAATCATTTAATTCGACCAATTTAGCTTAATTGGAACTAATAAATTTGAATTGCAAAGTTGGACTCTAGTTAATATATGTGAGTTAGACTTTCGGAAGACTGCATGTGAACTGGAAATTGAAGTTTAAATTAGGAATTGAACATATGGGAAAATTGAGATGGAGTTTAATTAACTTTAAAAGTGATACCTAGATTATTAATAAGCTTTCATTTTGGCCTGATTGATTTAAACTTTAGAATGGACTAATAGCTTAGTTATTTGTAACTAAGGGTGAGTTTGGCCTAGCGATTCGAAAAGCAATTATAGGAGAATTAATTTTACTAAAATTGATTTTGGTAATAATTAATTGTAATAAAAATTAATTATGTAATAATTGCTTTTGTATAATAGCTTTTGCAAAAGTAACACTTTAGTGGCTTCTAAAATAAGTTGATTTTTTGCTTCTCGAGATCCCAAAAGAGATTATGATCTTGGGGGCCAAACATCAGGAAAATCACGATTGAGCAGAAGTAATTTTTATAATCGGGGCCAAACACTTCAAAAATCACAATAGAGATCTATAAGTGATTTTAAAAGGTCCAACCGCTGGGCCAAACTCACCCTAAATTCTCGTGGACTAAACGTGATTAAGGATTAATAAAATAGTTAAATTAAGTTTAATGAATTAATTAAACTAAATCTTATTTTAGGTTGGGTTATATTCACTGTTAGACTTGGAGTACTTATAATTTAATTTTGAAATTAATTGGGTTTGTAGAGTTTATGTAATCAAAATATGTAGACTCAAAATGTAATTTCCATAGTTAAAGTATTCATGTTATGGTTAACCTATAAAAATAAAAATAAACTAGCTACTGTAATCAAGAGCAATATAAAATAATTAAGATTAATAAATAAGATGATTGTAGCTCTATTATTATTAATTGTGTAATTAGTTTAGCTAATTGGTTGTGTTTGATTTAGTTAGTCTTTCAATTAGAAACTACAACCAATAAGTGCAATTATTGGACGTAGTAGTCTTGGCTTAATTCACTGGAGTCTTGTATGAAACAAGTGAGAAAGAATGATATGACTGCTTTGTCTAACATAGTTAGCTTAGACTTGATAAATACATACGGTAAATTTAATGATTCAATAGTTAAATAATTTTAACTTAACCTGGACCTTAATTGAATTAATTATTGGTTTTGGATAGCTCGTGTTAGAGACTTTATTAACCTTAATTAGTCAACCCAAAGAGCATGTTATACTTAGAGCGGACTATATAGATTTTAATAAAATAAAGTAATTACAGTCGATTAATTGACTAGTGAGTTTCACTTCTAAAACTACATAATAGCCCATAGTAGCCTATAAACAAGAAATCGAACGCCAGATGATGAAATCTTAAGAGTAATCGACCGTGGAACCGTTATTGATATTATTGGAACACCTTGTAGGTAAATCGAGATTTATTGGTATGTGGTTATCGGACTATGAATCAAGACGTGAAATGATTCGGTTCGAGGTCATTTCTCTATCGAGCCATGCCAGAAGGTGAATTCGATAGCGTGTCATGAGGATCATCGTCTACTGTTGAGAAGAATACATAGCCTGAGAACGGTGAGCGCCTTGATAAAACGTTTATAAAACTGAAAGAGCTTCAAAAGAAAAATCATATCATATATATGCATTTTGCATTTGAAATGACTATGATTGTTATATCTATGCTTGTAACTGTCTGCAATACTCGCAATATGTACTACTTTTTCATAGTAGAACTGATAATCCTATACTTGTCTGCGATGTTCGCAGTATATGGTTATTGTTAGAAATTATTTGGTATATAGTTGGGCGCTCGTCTGCTCTCGCTTGATGGTATTCTCCAGATAATTCTGGGTAGCTGGGGGCTACAGAATTGCCAGAGCTCTGCCATTGACCGGACTCACAAACCAGGGATTAGAGCCCCTTGGGGAGTGACTCACCTACTCCGGCTAAGACATGTCAATGCCACTTTAAAGGGAAAGGTAGCACCTTCTCCCTCATCTAACCGGCGTGCTAACTGGTGATCCCTCCCCTGATCGTTCCATATCCTATTGAGGTGGAGTTGTTGTTTAGCCCGTAATGATGGGTAATTGAATGTGATATCATCTGCGTTATTAACGTATTTGCTATACTATTGTGAAATATCATTGGCTTTGCAATTTGATAGGCAGTTCATGGATTTCTAAATCGTTTATTGCATAAAACTCAATTGCACCCCTGCACTGGCCTCACTAAGTTGTTTTTGCAACTTACGCTTTCAAACAAATACTCTTTCAGAATCTTACCGAAGAGCAGGATGGACCACATTAGACTAAGGAATTTCAGTTGGGCGTCTACAATAGAGTATCTAGAATCCGTCAGGTGAAGGTTGAGTTTGTAATGATTAGTTTTAATGTAATAAGTTAGTTGGGAGAATCCGTGTGTTGTAATAGATAGTTAGAGCTCTGAACTGCATATTGGAAATTTATAAAGGTTATATTATTATTATTTTATTCGTAGCAAGCAGGTGCTGGTTTCGGGCCGTTACATTAGGGTAGGTGATGATTGTAATTAACTAACTATCCCACTAATCAATAATTGAAAATGATGAGAATGAAATAGATATTGATGAGTATGAAGATGTTGCATAGGATGACAATAATTGAAAATGATGAAAATTAGAATGAAACAGATATTGACGAGTCTGAAGAAGATGTTGCATAGGATGACTCTTATATAGACGATCAATGTAATACTTTATGGTAAGTATTTCTGGTAATTGATAAATTCTTCTATGTCTTAAAATTTGCAAAAAAAAACATCAAGATTAAACTAATTTTGTCCAAAATTTTTCTTTCATGTTCCTTTCTTGAGAGTTTCATCAAATATTTTTTTTATGTCGTTGCAAGTGGCGCATAGTATACTTTTAGGTGGTTGTTACAACTTCATTCATATGTAAATCCAATTTCGTTATAATTTGTCCGTTGTTAGCATACTATGATGTTTGATTTGAGGTCTTTCTTGCAAGTGATACATATGCCTCTTGTTCTTGGCTTTGGAGGCTTCTTCTTTATTTTGAGTGCAAGTTAGTAGACTAGCTATTACCTCAGAGAATATTCGTAGCTATTCCTTTATTGTCAGATTCTAGAGTCTGGAGTCACATACCGTGATATTAGACAATTTGTTTTCTTTTTTTGTTCGTGTTTTAATTTTATTTTTTTTACCTTTAGATTTTATAGGGAAATATGAGTTTGATGAATAGCATTTCATGGAATTGTCTCACCAGTTTATGCATTCACCTTCCTTATGAGGAAGCATGATTTCTCATATGCTCTATTTGTATGTGACATCTACTTATCATAATGTTATTCACCTGAAAAATTGTTCATTGAGTTACTAAACATGTATTTGTGCAGTGGGTTCAATGTGACAAGTGTGAAGCTTGGCAACATCAAATATGTGCACTATTCAATGGTAAGAGAAATGATGGTGGACAAGCAGAGTACACTAGTCCAAATTGTTATAGAAAGAAGTTGAAAGAGGAGAACACATGCTATTGCCCCAGAGTGATGTTCTTGGAGTGAATGATTTGCCTAGAACAATTTTAAGCGATCACATCGAGCACCGATTTTTTGCAAAGTTGAAGTAAGAAAGGCAGGACAGAGCAAGGCTTCATGGGAAAAATTATGATGAGGTGATTCATTTATACTTATTTGTAAGCATGAGGTTTAATTCTCCATTATTCTGGAATGATGTTTCACAAGAGATATTTGATTTAGACGTGTTGTTTCCATTGTTGGGACATGCCTTTACACATTTTTTAGTGAGGTGCTATAGATCAGATTTGAAATACAAATTGTTTCTTCTAAGGCCTTCCATAATAGCCATAGAACTCTGTGTGACTTCCAATATTCCGACTTCCATAGTTACTTTGAATCGCTTTGATTCCAAAGCACCCAAAGATATCAGATTTTTCTTCAAATTTGGCACATACCATACGTTTGACATAGCCCGTATGGTTCCATCATACAACTTCAATTTGATCACACCGACTCCTTTTCTTTTGCAGGGGTGATCATTTCCCATTAGGATTGTTCCTCTACTAGCAAGATCCAAACTAGTAAAATAGTCCTTACTGAGACACATATGATAGGAACATGCCGAGTCAAGAATCCACTCGGATGAACTATTTCCAGTTGTAGCCAGAACAAAATATGAATCACCATTTTCCACGAGGACCACATTGACCTTCGTATTTGAGTTGTCATTTTTCGCCTTTGAACAATCCTTCTTCCAATGGACCTTCTCTCGGCAATAAGCAAATTCATTCATTGCCGAAAATTTTTGGTTTTTCGTCGATCTCGACTTGCGACGCGGTCGGTTTCCACCTTTAATGTGCTTCTTGCCTTCAAATCTACCCCTTGTCAACAAAGCCTCGAATTTATCATTTTGGGATTGTTCGTCACGTTTTCGAAATTCGTTGTTCATCAACACATTTGATACATCCTCGAAGTTAGATACTAACGATTCTCAATACTTTTCGCCATATACTTGTCTTCAAGTTTTTGCCATAGCACCTTCGCCATGATCTCTCTCATTACCAAGTATTTGGCATCTTTTGCAAGGCAAAGACGGATAGACCCACATGCCAATCTATTAATTTTCAACCATTCTGGTTCCTACATAGACTCTGGCTTTTTCTTCAAAGTTATGTCCAAGCCCTATTGAATCAGAACGTCCATCATCTCGCACTGCCATTTGCCAAAACTATTAGTTCCATCAAATTTTCGACTTCAAATTTAGCGTTTGAAATCGATATTTTTTACTGTGAATTCCAATTGGAAGATGCTGACGGAGATTCAATTATCTTGTCATTTTTTCGTCTGTAGCCATTTGCCCAAGTTTTACATTGGGCTCCTATACCACTTGTTGTGCGGAAGCGTGTTATTG
Source organism: Penstemon davidsonii (assembly GCA_034814905.1). Taxonomy (NCBI): domain Eukaryota; kingdom Viridiplantae; phylum Streptophyta; class Magnoliopsida; order Lamiales; family Plantaginaceae; genus Penstemon; species Penstemon davidsonii. The sequence goes on along the minus strand of JAYDYQ010002533.1, from coordinate 26,905,976 downwards.
ATTAAACAAATGCTAAAAATGAACAAAAGATAACTCACAATCTCAAAGACACAGATTTAACGAGGTTCGACAAAAATATGCCTAAGTCCTCGGAAGCAATATGGAACTAATCAAATTGATGATGGTGAATACAAATGGAGAGAACCAAACAAGAAAGAAAAAACACTCTATTTGTTTCTCACTCAAAACTCTCCTACTTTTCTCTCTCGACTTCATGTGTGCGATACTTAAAATGTCTTCAATTTATAGAAGAAGGAAATCGCGTAAAATAGTTTACGCATGCAAATTGTCGTGCAAGGTAGGATAATATCTAATTTGCCATCATCACTCTTCATCAATTTTCATTTGGTTACTGACATAAGCAAAAGAAAAAGACCCATGACATGCATTGTAAAGCTTTCAACACTCCAATAGTGTTTTTCTTAATTGGGGTGGACCCCACAAATTTTTACAAAACAAGCATAAACCCTAACTAAAAAATGAGAGGAAAATGTTACTCGGGAGATTACTCTCGAAGAGATTCGGTAGCCTCAATCGTTTTTCTTGTTCCAACTTTTCAAATGCCCTCATCTCTCCACATATTTACAAATATCCCACTGAATCATCCAATCTTCCTAAACCCTATTCATCCAATCTACCTATGTTGATGAGGGGGTTTTATTCGATGCTAGTTGGGGTTGGTGTATATAAGTTCCCCGAAAATGATAGAGCTTCCACTGGTGTATAATATTTCCCCAAAAAGAAGAAGGCCTTTTCTTCGACTGGTGATGGTGATGAAGGACTCGAAATATCTAAACTCGGGACTACGCAAGACATTGTCTTGCCTTTGGATAAAAAATTATTTTACGTGATTATTCTTATAGAAATTTAGTTTATTCATAATTAAATAGATACCGTGAATGTGACGGCCCGAGCCCCCGGGTCGGATCCTACATGGATCCATCCCCGAGTCCGGGTCCGTATTCGGTGAACACATCCTAAATTTGACCAGATTTTTTTTTGAAATCAACAACACATTAATTCGAATCATAGTTCATACATGAGAGCATAAAAACCCGAAACTCTGCTATGTGCAGGCGCGGGCACGATATTCAAAACAAGCGCAACAGCAAGCATCATTAATAACAGTCTTAAGTATTTAATCATGTCCGATACAAAGCAACACATAACATAATATAACATAACACAAAGTAACGCGAATCAAAGGATAATTCGACGACCCAAGAAAATCGACAGACAGGATCTCGGAGACTGACAACACCAATGCTAGACATCAGACCATGGGATACCTGTATCTGAAAAGAAGTAAACGCAAATGCGTAAGTTGATCGTCCAACTTAGTGAGGCCGTAGTGCACATGTGCGTGTGATGCTTGGATGCAACATAATATACACGAGCACATATATCAGTACAGTAATTAAACAAATGTTATAACAATTTAAGCACGTTAAACAAGTAACCAACAGTTGCTGATGCCGTCTTCCTCTTACCCTCCAGTCCATATTATGACGCCCCCACCGAACACTCCAAGTAAGGAGCTACCTTACTAACTGTGCGCATAGACGTCTAATGCCAGGAGTTTGACATTCACTCCCCAAGTGTAACCTCCACACTTGGCTCGTGAAGCAGGTCTACGGTGGATCGAGGTAACCCTCCGGCCCTAACCTTCCAGGTTACCCACGATTCCGCACACCAAGAATAGGGCCCACACAATAATAGCAAACAATACAGTACAGTAACAATCCAGTAACAGGAAATCAGTAAACAACTCAATAAATCAAGCAACTTGGTATACAATATCAAGTACTCATAAGCACATAAGTATTAGCATAATAATTCAACATGATTAGTTCGTCCTAGCAGTCGTGTTATTCATTGTATCATACATCGCATGCTCGTTCATTTAGGGACTAAGTTAGAGTTATGACTCTGCCTGCTAGCACATCCAGACTGACACACATGTAACACACAACACTCACCTGTGTAGCTTACGATTCTCGAGAAAATGCGGAAAGGTAGCGCCTTAGGTTCCTGTACACGTTTATGTAATGATCTTAGAATCTAATTACACCACAAGGATTCTAGAGTGACTAAAGCAATGCTTTAGTCGAGCAAACAATTGAATCGTGGTTGTTCAATAACGAAGCCACGATAAAAACTTGGATATTTACGACCTATCTAAAGGTTATATGGTTCGTTCATGAAGTGTGGTAAACATAGCCACAAAAGAGTTAAACTAGAACATAACCATCTTAATCGAGCTTTAAAATATTTAATTAAAGGTTTTACGTTAAGTTATTACTTTCAAATAATTTTATGTTTCTCAAGTATCCAAACAAAAACTTGTTTTTAAATTTAGAATTTAGGTTTGTTGAAATCATTTTATTTTCGAAATTAAACTTTGTTTATAATTATCTTTTTGAAAACTTTAATTTTATTTATCAATTTTATTTGGAAAAATAATAATTTCATTGTTTAACCTTTTATTTAAATAAATAATTAAATTCCTTCTCCTTAATTATGTATTATTTTTAAAACCTTTTTATCTTTATTTTCAAACTTATTTAAATTCAGAAAAATCATTATTTGAAATCCCCAAGATTCAACATAATTTTTTTTTCTTCTCAAAAATCCTACTTTAAGTGTTGAAGAATATCTTAAACTTTTTATTTCAATAAAATCCCCAAGATTTTGAAATCTTCATTTTAACCACATAACTCTTTGAAACTTAAAATAAAAGTATCATTCTTTCATAACCCAACAATATTCATAACAATGATTTTAAGAACAATTTCAAATCATGCATTTTAAATCATCATTCACAACCAAAACATCAAAAACCAAACTTTCATAACATTTTACAAAAATGTGAATTTTTAAACAAGAGCTTCAAACTTAAACCTAAATATTTAATAAAATCCTAAAATTAAACTCTTTCACATATGATAATCAAAACTTCAAAACTTAAATCTGAAAATTGAAGCTCTAGATCTAGGGTTCAAGAAGTTTTAAAAAGGAAAAAACAAGGATTAACTTATTTCTTAAATATAACAACTAACAAAAATACCAAAAAGGGGTAGAAAGGGTTTATACCTAAACTTTGAAAGTTGATTTCTTTCTCCAAAGCTCACTGCCCTTGACTCCGGTGGTGGTGGCGGCGGCGGATTCCGGCAGTGGCGGCAGCACGACGACGGTGTGGTGGTGGTGATAGTGGCCTCCCCTTCCACTTCAAGATTTTCTTCTCTCTCTTATATTATTTACTCACTAGTTTAAGTACTTGGTAAGAATGAGTGAGTGTGAGGGAGTGACTATATATATATATATATATAAAAGCCTAATTTCAGATTATAGATGTATATACATCTATACATACTACATGGGGGAAGGGAAATATAATCATTTCCTTCTTCCACCAATGCTTGGGTTTCTTGTTTGGTGAAGTTTCCTTCACCCAAGAGAGAAAATGGCAGCTCTTAGATTTTCAAGGAGGGAACCATCATTACTTTGCTGCAGATTTTTCAAAATTTCCAGCGAATTTGCACTTTGCCCCTCAATTTTCAAGAAATTGCAATTTTGCCCCAAAATAAAAATAAAACGCGCAATCAAACCCATAATTTTTATAAACTTTTCTAAATCTTTCATAAGGTTTTAATTACCTTCCAAATCATTTCAAGTTCTATTTTTGCGCTCGAAATTTTTTAATTGTACAATTAAGCTTAAAGAAATACTAAGTTTTATTAAAAATAAAATGCGTCACACAAAAATCGGATTAAAATTCAATAACATCATTTTAAAATATTTTAAAATTACGGGGTGTTACAATCCTCCCTCCTTAAAAGAATTTGGTCCCCAAATTTGTTCATGACGTTCGAAAAGTTCATGGTAAAAAGTTTCAACATTTTATGATGATATCTTAATTTGGTCATACGGTCCAACCTTATATCACAATCTAGGATCAGGAATGCGATCAAATTGGCAGGAAACATCCCTTATCTTGATCTTAACCTCGCATCTCTTGATAGTTGAACTCGTTATAAATGAGGTTCCTAACTGAGTACAAAATTCTGACTTATACGAAACTCATTAAACCATACTCAATAACATAGATCCATAACACAATGATACGAAGGAATGCGATGCCCCATATTCGAATGATACTTCACACAAATCATTAAAACAATATTGTATACCTTCCATAGCACCATAGGTCAAGCTCCGTCCGTCGCTCCTTTTCTATTGTAAGGATTCACCTGAGAGTTTTGCGCTTTCGCGCTTTTTGCTGCCAATGATAGTCTTTTGCTTGCTGTAGCTGGAGCTGGTGTAGGCAGTGCCTTGGGACAATATTTTAAGAAATGATCTTGACTTCCACACCTCAGGCACTTGCCAGCTTTCTTCCAGCACGTGGGCTCTCCATGCCCCTTCCCTCCGCAGTACGCGCAAGCACCCTTGTTTAATTTCCCCGATTATTTTTGTGGTTGATTGAATTGGCGACAATTATTCAGATTTTCTGAGCTTGAATTTCCAAACCTCGGTGCCTTGCCTGAACCTCTTCCAGTATGCCAATTTGGCTGCGAAGGTCTCGACTTCTTCTTTGGAACCCGCAATGGGTTGGGCTCAATCAGGCCATTCTCAATCCTGGTTGCCCTCCCAACTACTTCGATATAAGAGGTTATGTTGTGGGAGAGAAGGGTTCGTTGAAGTTCAGGCCTCAAACACTTGATAAATTGGAGGGTGCGACGAGGTTCATCCATCGTCAAGTGGGGAGCATAACGAACTAGTCGGGAATAGACAACCTCAAACTCCGGCACACTCATATTCTCTTGCTTCAGAGTATTAAACTGCTCTTCGCGTAGTCCCCTAATAATAGGCGGCACATACTTATCGATAAAGTCCTTAACAAAGTTCTCCCAGGTTCTCTCGGTTCGGTTCTGCTCCCAAACCATTTCCCTCGTTTGCCACCATGCCTTAGCGAAATCTTTCAAACAATAAGTGGCCAATGAAATTTTTGGAATGTTCGAGTAGTCCATGACTCGGAAGATATACTCAATCTCGGCCAACCACACTTCAGCATTTTGATCGTCAGGCTTTCCAAGAAATTGGGGCGGTTGGAATTGCAGAAAACTTTCCAAGGTATGGTCCAAAGCTAGCGGTGCAAGAGGAAGAGGCGCAACTCGTGCAGTGCCTTGCAGGGCTTGGGTGAACTCTGCCAAAGCGGCAATGATCCGCTCGGCCTGTTCAACTGGTGGGGCTGTCGGTGCTCCCTCAGACTGACGAGAGGGAACCAACCGACTAGCACGACTATCACCATGAGTTCCTGCCATCTAAACAATGAAGGATGGCTCGTTAGCATAACGAGACCGAACCTACTATATTTTGATGAAAAGAATACCATTCAAAACCCAACTAATCATCGCGTAATGGCAAACTGCCAATCAATCAAAATGTTGTCGAACGACACAAAAATAATCATAGGGTATCAAAACAAACACATAGTACGATAAAACATTCAATGAGCCACAACGGCTTCAAAACAAGCAAAGTTAAAAAGGAAGTCCTAAACGAGCTCTCAATCTAAGTCATCTTAAATGCCGTCTCCTGAGTCACCAAATTGGGGATCTTCACCAACCATAGGAAATGCCTCGTCCACAGGGTCCTCCTCTTCCGAGATTTACTCACCCAGCTCCTTTCTAGCAACCAAAAGGGAATTGGTTAATACCCCTCAACCCATCTTGAATCGGGTTGGATTCGAGCAATCAATGATTCCTAAGGAGACGATAATCCTCCATTCGGACCCTCATGACAATGAGTAGATCTTCAATCACTCGTACCCAAATTTCCGCTTCCTGAGCACGAGTCTTTACAAATGATGCAAACCGAGAGTACCAATCAGGGCCAACCTTCAACTCATGCACCACACTATTGGGATAATCACCCCTCGATTGACGACCTCCAAGTCGCACATGAATAGGGAAGGGCGGATAGACCCGACGAGGTCGAGAACGTCGACTAACCGAGCGATGAGGGGGAGAATCATTACGAGTTGGGGCAGCATTGGCCATGCGAGGCCCCAACTCAACCTCAAAAATCACGTCTCTCTCTCATGCGCTTGAGCGAAGACAACCTTGGCTCGACATCCTATCACACTCGTAAGATAAGTAACAAATACCTAACATATAATAATTACATTTAAAGACTAGAAAATATGGTTAAAACACAACACGACAGACGACTTCCGAGGATCCTTGACCTGACTTATAAGCCTAAGCTTTGATACCACTTGTGACGGCCCGAGCCCCCGGGTCGGATCCTACATGGATCCATCCCCGAGTCCGGGTCCGTATTCGGTGAACACATCCTAAATTTGACCAGATTTTTTTTTGAAATCAACAACACATTAATTCGAATCATAGTTCATACATGAGAGCATAAAAACTCGAAACTCTGCTATGTGCAGGCGCGGGCACGATATTCAAAACAAGCGCAACAGCAAGCATCAATAATAACAGTCTTAAGTATTTAATCATGTCCGATACAAAGCAACACATAACATAATATAACATAACACAAAGTAACGCGAATCAAAGGATAATTCGATGACCCAAGAAAATCGACAGACAGGATCTCGAAGACTGACAACACCAATGCTAGACATCAGACCATGGGATACCTGTATCTGAAAAGAAGTAAACGCAAATGCGTAAGTTGATCGTCCAACTTAGTGAGGCCGTAGTGCACATGTGCGTGTGATGCTTGGATGCAACATAATATACACGAGCACATATATCAGTACAGTAATTAAACAAATGTTATAACAATTTAAGCACGTTAAACAAGTAACCAACAGTTGCTGATGCCGTCCTCCTCTTACCCTCCAGTCCATATTATGACGCCCCCACCGAACACTCCAAGTAAGGAGCTACCTTACTAACTGTGCACATAGACGTCTAATGCCAGGAGTTTGACATTCACTCCCCAAGTGTAACCTCCACACTTGGCTCGTGAAGCGGGTCTACGGTGGATCGAGGTAACCCTCCGGCCCTAACCTTCCAGGTTACCCACGATTCCGCACACCAAGAATAGGGCCCACACAATAATAGCAAACAATACAGTACAATAACAATCCAGTAACAGGAAATCAGTAAACAACTCAATAAATCAAGCAACTTGGTATACAATATCAAGTACTCATAAGCACATAAGCATTAGCATAATAATTCAACATGATTAGTTCGTCCTAGCAGTCGTGTTATTCATTGTATCATACATCGCATGCTCGTTCATTTAGGGACTAAGTTAGAGTTATGACTCTGCCTGCTAGCACATCCAGACTGACACACATGTAACACACAACACTCACCTGTGTAGCTTACGATTCTCGAGAAAATGCGGAAAGGTAGCGTCTTCGGTTCCTGTACACGTTTATGTAATGATCTTAGAATCTAATTACACCACAAGGATTCTAGAGTGACTAAAGCAATGCTTTAGTCGAGCAAACAATTGAATCGTGGTTGTTCAATAACGAAGCCACGATAAAAACTTGGATATTTACGACCTATCTAAAGGTTCTATGGTTCGTTCATGAAGTGTGGTAAACATAGCCACAAAAGAGTTAAACTAGAACATAACCATCTTAATCGAGCTTTAAAATATTTAATTAAAGGTTTTACGTTAAGTTATTACTTTCAAATAATTTTATGTTTCTCAAGTATCCAAACAAAAACTTGTTTTTAAATTTAGAATTTAGGTTTGTTGAAATCATTTTATTTTCGAAATTAAACTTTGTTTATAATTATCTTTTTGAAAACTTTAATTTTATTTATCAATTTTATTTGGAAAAATAATAATTTCATTGTTTAACCTTTTATTTAAATAAATAATTAAATTCCTTCTCCTTAATTATGTATTATTTTTAAAACCTTTTTATCTTTATTTTCAAACTTATTTAAATTCAGAAAAATCATTATTTGAAATCCCCAAGATTCAACATAATTTTTTTTCTTCTCAAAAATCCTACTTTAAGTGTTGAAGAATATCTTAAACTTTTTATTTCAATAAAACCCCCAAGATTTAGAAATCTTCATTTTAACCACAAAACTCTTTGAAACTTAAAATAAAAGTATCATTCTTTCATAACCCAACAATATTCATAACAATGATTTTAAGAACAATTTCAAATCATGCATTTTAAATCATCATTCACAACCAAAACATCAAAAACCAAACTTTCATAACATTTTACAAAAATGTGAATTTTTAAACAAGAGCTTCAAACTTAAACCTAAATATTTAATAAAATCCTAAAACTAAACTCTTTCACATATGAAAATCAAAACTTCAAAACTTAAATCTGAAAATCGAAGCTCTAGATCTAGGGTTCAAGAAGTTTTAAAAAGGAAAAAACAAGGATTAACTTATTTCTTAAATATAACAACTAACAAAAATACCAAAAAGGGGTAGAAAGGGTTTATACCTAAACTTTGAAAGTTGATTTCTTTCTCCAAAGCTCACTGCCCTTGACTCCGGTGGTGGTGGCGGCGGCGGATTCCGGCAGTGGCGGCAGCACTACGACGGTGTGGTGGTGGTGATAGTGGCCTCCCCTTCCACTTCAAGATTTTCTTCTCTCTCTTATATTATTTACTCACTAGTTTAAGTACTTGGTAAGAATGAGTGAGTGTGAGGGAGTGACTATATATATATATATATATATAAAAGCCTAATTTCAGATTATAGATGTATATACATCTATACATACTACATGGGGGAAGGGAAATATAATCATTTCCTTCTTCCACCAATGCTTGGGTTTCTTGTTTGGTGAAGTTTCCTTCACCCAAGAGAGAAAATGGCAGCTCTTAGATTTTCAAGGAGGGAACCATCATTACTTTGCTGCAGATTTTTCAAAATTTCCAGCGAATTTGCACTTTGCCCCTCAATTTTCAAGAAATTGCAATTTTGCCCCAAAATAAAAATAAAACGCGCAATCAAACCCATAATTTTTATAAACTTTTCTAAATCTTTCATAAGGTTTTAATTACCTTCCAAATCATTTCAAGTTCTATTTTTGCGCTCGAAATTTTTTAATTGTACAATTAAGCTTAAAGAAATACTAAGTTTTATTAAAAATAAAATGCGTCACACAAAAATCGGATTAAAATTCAATAACATCATTTTAAAATATTTTAAAATTACGGGGTGTTACAGTGAAATGGAAACAAAGAATCTGAATTTGCATGGCAGTAATGGGCTTTACTGGTTTTGAACTTTGTTTGCATTCTGATTGAATAAAGGGTTTTACTGGTTTTGTACTATGTTTGCATTCATTTAATAAATACAATTACATTGCTGATATTTTCCTAAATAAAAAGATGTTTTTTGCAATGGCAGAGTGTTGTTTTGGAACCAGCTATGCATGGGCGTGACATGATAGGTCGAGCTTGAACGGGAACAGGGAATATACTAGTTTTCGGGATTCCTAGCATGGATAAGATCTTTCAATTTAAAGAGATACATGGGTGCGCTCTCTTAAAACCAATGTTTCAATATCTGGACTTTTTTTTTAAAATTATGATTAGTCATAGGCCGAAGATATATGTTTTCTTAATCATTAGTCAAGCAGACGAAGAAGGTATCATTTATTGATTATTATGGCTTCAACCAGAGAACTAGCTCATCAAATAGAGAAGGAATTTGTTGATTCTGCCCCCAAAATTAGCTGCTAGGTGTGCCTATGGGGGTGTTTTGGATGGTTACAAGTCTTCCCCTATTTATACTTCCACCTCCTTGAATGGACGGTGGTGATTAATCCGATCTAACGGTTGATATTAATTCTCTAGACCCTTCTACCACTATCTATAAAATGTAGAACTATGTACAAGCTTGTGGAATACTCTAGAATCTCCTACTATATACAATATTATTTTATATAGAGAGTAGTAGAGAATTCTAGAACCTCCAAGGGTGGCAAAGCTTTAACTAGGCCAGGCCTTGTCGTCGGGTTCCTTTGTTGCACACGCCGGCCTCCCAACGTGCGGTCCGTTACAATAAGCCCTAACCAAAAAAGGAGAGGAAAATGTTGCTCAGGAGATTACTCTCGAAAAGACTCAGTACCCTCAATCATTTTGCCTGTTCCAACTTTTCAAATGCCCTCATCTCTCAACGTATTTACACATATCCCACTGAACATCCAATTTTCCTAAACCTAAATCATCCAATCTCCCTATGTTGACGAGGGGGTTTCATTCGATGCTAGTTGGGGTTGGTGTATATAAGTTCCTCAAAGAGGATAGGGCTTTTACTGGTGTATATTGTTTCCCCAAAAAGAAGAGGGCCTTCTCTTCGAGTGGTGATGGTGATGAAGGACTCGAAATATCTAAGCTCGGGATTACGTAGAACATTGTCTTGGCTTTGGATAGAAGGGGGATCTTTAAGTTTTCCCCATTCATGTTTAGTATTTTAATCTCAAAAATTTTAAAAAATTCATTTTACGTGATTATTCTTATAGAAATTTAGTTTATTCATAATTAAATAGATACCAAGAAATGAAAACAAAGAATCTGAATTTGTATGGCAGTAAAGGGCTTTACTGGTTTTGAGCTTTGTTTGCATTCTAATTGAATAAAGGGCTTTACTGGCTTTTTACTATGTTTTCATATAGATTGAAAAAATACGATGAAATTGTTGATCTTTTACTAATTAAAAAGATATTTTTTGCAATGGTAGAGGGCTGTTTTGGAACCAGTTGTGCATGGGCGTGACATGATAGGTCGAGCTAGAACGGGAACAGGGGATAAGCAAGCTTTCGGGATTCCTATCATGGATAAGATCATTCAATTTAAGTAGATACATGGGTGCGCTATCTTAAAACTAATGTTTCAATATCTGCATTTTTTTAAAATTATGATTAGTTATGGGCTGAAGATATATGTTTTCTTAATCATTAATCATGCAGTCGAAGAAGGTTTCCTTTATTGATTATTATGGCTTCAACCAGAGAACTAGCTCATCAAGTAGAGAAGGAATTTTCCGAGTTTGCCCCAAAATATGTGTGCCTATGGGGGTGTTCCAATATATCAGCAAATGAGTACTCTTATCCATGGTGTAGATGTGGTTGTTAGAACCATTGGGCAGGTAATTGATTTGATCAAGCGCGGTGCTTTGAATTTATCATAAGTGAAATTTGTTGTCCTTAATGAAGTTGATGAAATGCTTAGTGTTGGATTCACAGACGTTGTGGAGACTATATTGGGATATATAACACAAAAACATCAAACCATGGTGTTTTCAGCTACAGTGCCAACTAGACTTACCCAAACCTCTAAAATGATCTAGTTATCGTTGACATTGTGAGATATGGAACCTTTTGTTTATACTTGTAAGACTTCAAATTATTTGATTGAGCAATATTAGATCAAAATTATAATTTATTGGAACCCCAAAAGTATTTGTTCACTAACATGCACTTCTTGACGTCAACTTATGTTATTATTTCAGGTAGGAGAGTCCAACCAGAAATTAGCAGATGGGATTACCTTATATTCCATTACATCGGACTAGCGACAGAAACTAGCAATTATTGAGCCTCTGATAAACGTATGAATTTTGAACTTGTAATATGTTTAGTTATAATTGATTTGTACTCCCTTTACTGCATTATTTTGTAGTCTTAAAGTTACTGTTAGTTATCAAGAATATCAACATTGTTTATCATGTTACTTTATCTTAAATTATATTGTACATACCATACCCAATATGATATTTTAATTACATCAACACTGTTATGAACATGATATGTACAAAAAATAGGAAGATTGCATACAACTGTTCATGTAAGATGTTTGCTACAAAGATTTTTGGCTAACATAGGGAGATTTGTGTTAATTACAAGGATTTGAACACTATCTATTGTGGAGAATTTCTAGTAGAGTGACATGTCAAGAATATAATTTTCTCTTACATTCTCACTCCGATTTTGAACTAGCGAGAGAAACTAGCAATTATTGGGCCTCTGATAAACGTATGAATTTTGAACTTTTAATATGTTTAGTTATAACTAATTTGTAGTACATTTACTGCATTTATTGTGTAGTCTTAAAGTTACTGTTAGTTATCAAGACTATCAACATTGTTTAATGTGTTTTGTAATCAGGAGCATGCCAAGGGAGGCAAATGCACTGTTTTTACTCAAACAAAGCGTGATGCCGGTCGATTGACATATGGCATGGAAAGGAACTTTGAATGTGAGGCATTACATGCAGTATTTTAAAAACCGGACATGCCCGGCCAATTTGACTGGTTTAACCGATAATCGGTTGCCAATCCGGTTCGATTAATTCTCTAAAATCAGCTTTGTTCCTGATCAGTTCGAACCAGAAAAAACAAGTCAAAAACCGGTAAAACCAATGAACCAGTGAACCGATTGAACCACTAGTTCACTTATAAAGAAAAAAAGTTTATGCAACAAACTTTTACTTCTCTTCCGTGGCCTTTAAACTTCAAAAATACTCTCACATCTCTTCTTCTATTTTTCACTTTGAATCAAACAAAATCAATAAGAAACTAGAAATCTTTTATAAAGTACATTATAGAAATATATTTGAGCATCAATTTAATTAGAAAAGTCATTTTATCCCCAAATTCAAGTATTTTTCATTTTTTTATATAAACGTCTCTGTGACAAAATTCATCAATATTTTCTATTTTCCATAGGTGATTAGCTATAAAAAAAAAAAAATTGATATGGTGTTTATTATAATTTGAATTATTTCCTTGATATCATGTTATCATACTTGTAATTTGGTTGCTATCATTCATTCTCAACTCAAGATTTGTAGGAAAAATAATTGGTCATGAGATAACATTTAGTTTATGGAATAAACTTGAAAAAATGGATAAGATTTTTTAAAAATAGTTGATTACATACATTAAAACTTAAATTAAATTAATACTTTTTAATGACGTCACACCGGTTAAACCAGTGGGTAAAATGGTTAAACCAATCTAACTAGTAACCAGTAAGGCTACCGGTTCGATGTCCGATCCGGTTTTTAAAACATTGATTACATGTCGGCATATATATAATGTAATTAGTTTAAAATGAAATTGCAATTTTTTAAATTGGGACTAAAATATCTTCAAACTTGTAAATTATGGTGTAAATTTGTCGGCCCGAAATATTTTTGTAAATTAAAAAAAAATATATATATTACTAGTTGAGTTTTTATACTGTATTAGTTATTATGCAATATTTGTTTATAAATAATGTTATGTTAAAACGTATAGTAATACGGACTTGTATATCATTTTGCGGGCTGATACGAATGGGCATATTGTCAGCTCAAGAAATCGGTTTGGGCTATTATTAGTTGTTCCTAGTCTAGAATTGGATCAAATAACCCGACCCAACAAAGGGAAACCAAACCGCCTTGCGTATTAACCAGTAAAACCCTCTCATCTCCCTCACCTCTCTCCCATAAACCCTAACCAAAAAAGGATAGGAAAATGTTGCTTAGGTGATTACTCTCGAACAGACTCAGTACCCTCAATCATTTTTCCTGTTCCAACTCTTCAAATGTCTTCATCTCTCCACATATTTACACTTATTCCACTGAATCATCCAATTTCCCTAATCCTGAATCATCTAATCTCCCTATGTTGACGAGGGGTTTTCATTCGATGCTCGTTGGGGTTGGTGTTTATAAGTTCCCCGAAGAAGATAGGGCTTCGATCCACTGGTGTATATTACTTCCCCGAAGAGAAGAGGGTCTTCTCTTCGAGTGCTGATGGTGATGAAGGACTCGAAATATCTAAGCTCGGGATTTGCAAAACATTGTCTCGGCTTTGGATAGGAGGGAGATCTTAAAGCTTTCCCCCATTCGGGTTTAGTATTTTGATCCCAAAAAATTTAAAAATTTCATTTTAGGTGATTATTCTTATAGAAATTTAGTTTATTCATAATTACATAGATACCATGAAATGGAAACAAAGAATCTAAATTTGCATGGCAGTAGAGGGCTTTACTAGTTTTGAACTCTGTTTGCATTTTGATTAAATAAAGGGCTTTACAGGTTTTGTACTTTGTTTGCATTCGGATTGAATAAATATGATCAAATTTGCTTTGTATATTCTAATCTCTTCATACACCTTGTGGCCAATTTATACTTTATAGAAGATGTTTGTGTTGTGGATTTCCAGTTTGCCTTAACTGGCAATATGATTGTATATATCCTTGTATTAGTTTTCCAGCTATATCGTTCCTTTCTTCCTTCATTCTCAGATTCTAAAGAGTCACATATCGTGATATTAATCTAGTAAAGTTTGTGGTTCACATGTTTTGAAAAACATCTTTTAAGTGAAATTTGTTGAAACATTCATTCTCTTTTTGAGGTCGAATTATTTGTTGAAATTTGTTGTGTTTATTAATTTTCAGGGACTTGTCTTATAATAATTTGAACTTGATTGGGATGCATTCATGCCCACTAGAATGAATTGGATCTTTGGATTCTATGAATGTACATTCATGCCCACGAGAATTTTTACTTTACAAGGACGATAGAGATTTTATTTTATCAAGCCTTTGCATATATGAAGTGTCTATATCTTTATTACTGATGGACATATGTAAGAGGTTCCATGTGAAATTAAGGTCTTTCAAGGCACCTTAATTTAGTGACTACTATTTAGTAAAACGTTTAGCTTTGATAATCAGTGCAGTGATTGATTATTATTAATTTTATGTAGTATATAATTTAAATATTTCTTTTTTCTTGAAATAGTTGAGTACATTTTAGAGATCAGCTTGGTGCATGACGAAAAGACAATTAAAGCATTGATATAGGGGCAAGCTGTCAACGGCCGGATTTTAATTCGAATGACCGAATTCGATCCAATTTATTATGATATTTATTCGATTAGAGATTCGATGAATCTGATCTCTGATCCGATTATGAATATTTGTAATCCGAAATCAGTTGAACGAACATGAATATAGTCGGATCCAATTCGTTAAAGATATCCGATGACATTATGTTAATTATGTAATGTGATGTTCATATATACATTATTTAAACCAACATAATTACATAAAAGTAAAAATATATGTATACTTTTAAAGCTTAACTTCATCAAATAAGTAACCCAAAAAATGAAAGATGCTTATGAATTGATCAACCATTAATTTACCAAAATAAAAAAGACCACCCATTATGACATGATGGACCAGACTATTTTCATCTTTACAACAAAAGTCTGATGGGCCCTTTTTTTTTTTTTTTTTTGAGAAACATATTCACATAATTCATGCCTTTCTTTCCATTATAAAGACAAATGTAGAAAACCTAATCTAACTCAAGAACTATGACGCCTTCATTTCTTCCTTAATTTTCTCCTTCAACTTTTCCATCTTCTCCATCTCTCTACTTTTTCATACTCTCTTCTTCATTTTTCCCGTTCGACTTTTCATTCTTCTTATTCTCTTTATTCCAAATGAAGTAAAGAAAAGCGATTTTTTTTTGTTTTAATGGATACAGATATTTCAATCGGATCTCGTGTGTCCAACGGATCCGGATCCAATTACAGTTTTGAAGTATCCTAACGGATTCAGACCGGGTCCAGTTAGAACATATAGAAATTGGATTCAGAGCCTGATCGACCCAGATCCAGTCCGAAGTCGATAAACATGAGTCAACCTTTCAGAAGCTTGAAATACATAAAAATATTTCATCATTGTTTAACTTATTTGGTTGCTGAAGTTCAAAAGTTATGAAATAGAAATAATAAATATTATTCAAGTTTGATTTATGAACAAACAAATAAATTCAAAAAGTGGATGAGATACATGATTCAAAATTTCAATGAAATAATGGATAGTTATAGCTAATTTTGATGTGCGAACACAATAACAATTCTGCTACTTGGTTTATCATAGTATAACAAAATTTTAATCCAACTACAAACTACAGCAAAACAAAGAATTGAACATCAGTGTTCCTCGTGTAGCAGTATCAGCTAATATATGAAAAAATACAATATGACGTCAATTTGCTAGTCAACGTTTTCGTTCTTGTCGCCATTTGTAGACAGGTCTTGAGGTTGGAGAAACAATTTCATCTTCACGAAGTTTGCGTTTCCTACCCTTTTTCTGCCCCAAGCAAAACATATAACATCATCAATTTCACTACCAAAACACTAAAAGAGACCAAGTGGAAAATTGCATAATTAGTCCTATAAAACTGAAACCGCTTGCATTTTGGTCTAGTGCCTTATATAAGTACTCTTTTGAGCCCTGTATTTATCACCTTCCCCCCATCCACTGGGACCCAAAGTGCAAAACCAAGACAGTACAATGGGATAAAAAGTGCAAATTTATAACGTGTGCGACTGAAAGTGTAAAATATTTAGAAAATAGGGATTAAAAGTCTAATTCTATGTAGTAAATAACCAGAAGTGCTGAGAGTCCAGTCCCGTGGGACTAAAAATGCAATTTTGCCTAGACCAAGTAATATATTCAAACAATAGTTACCTGTAGCTCCTTTTGCATTGCCATATCCATGTATATTTTCTCAAGTTCTCTTACTCTGCCTTGTCTAGCCTCCAGCTCTCTGTAAGATGAACCCATCTTCCTGCAAATGAATCATGTCCCATCACTTACAATGAAATATGATTGGTCCAAGAGACAATGGTCTGAATGCCAAATCGATTTCAGGAAAGAACTGAAATTCTAGCAATCCCATCCTTCAATTTCGTGTATAATATTACGATAAATACGGTGTTCTCGTGGCAGCAAAGCCATCCCTTTCAGTTGGAACTAGGAAATGGGAAACCCATAATATGTGGGCTTATACTATATTGATAACTCATCTATGTCGGCAATATAATGATCAATTGAAACTCATAAACTAATCCAAGTAGCCAAAGAGGATCTAGTGTCATCAGTAATGAAGGTAGAGTCGAATATTGTTAGCCAAGTCGCGATAAATATACATCGAACAGGATGAGGAACAGAAGCATCAAATTATTAACAAGCAGCCTTCTAATGGCCATCAGACAACAATACCATAGTTTCAAAGGTATAATTTATAAGGAAATACTGTGAGTTCACTTAGCTCATTGATACTTAATTTCAATGGGGTTTAAATTGCAGGTAAATTCCAAAAGAGCTAACATAAAATTTCGATTGTCTAGCTGAACAACGATTTTATGTACTCAGTGTTAACAATCTCGAGGATACTTGTTTATTACCTCTTAATATTTTTAGGCAAGTCCTCGGCATCAGGGACTTTTTCTTGTTCTGATACTTTTGCTCGTATTTCTCTTGCTTCTTCCCTAGAATGGATTAAAAAACATAAAACAAGGACAGTGTTAACGATATATTCCACAACAGAAGTATCAACATTACAACCTACAGGCTACAGCATACCATATTAAACCCTGAAACTCAGATCCAACACAATGCAAATGCCAGAACCATTTTCAATAGTTTATTGTAACAGAAAATAGTAGCTTTTATCAGCTAAAACTTTACATAACAGAGAAAATCATACATTTTTGCTACTCCATGAGTTCATTCACTAATTGGGGAAGGTGAGAGGTGACTATATTACATGAAATGTAAATCTGATTCATCAACTCAATAGCTAGAAACAAGGTAGCCATCAACTTAAAATAATATTTGCCTTAAAGTTATATGATAACATACCTTCTATATTCGATAGGTAATACTGGAAAATAAAACAGCATATTTATATTTACTTATAATGTAAAATGGAAATCCAAATGTACAATAATACAAAAACTACCACATAAGTCACCTGTTTTCAGCATAAAAAACGCGTTTGCTTGACGACGGATTGTCAAGAGAGTGTAGCATACCACATAGCCTATCAATTTTCTGCATAAGAATTGTACATGTTCAGAAACTATAAAAACCAAAAAAAGATATATTTCTGATGTTCATAATCCAAACTTAAAAGCAATGTACCTTTTTTTCAGTTTGAAGTTTCTGCAAAATATAACCAATGTCTTGTGTCTTCATTAACATAAGCTCTTCTTTAGTATACTTATTTGCAACACTCCTTTTAACCAAATACAACAAGTCAGATTAAAAATCAAATTCATTTATCTTAAATAACACAACAAAATTTATCTGTTATCTTACTCCTGTCTATGAACTCCATCAGATGTTTTCGTATTAATCATCTTAAAGTAAAATTCATCAGGATTCCTGAACGCCGCCTTTTCCTTGAGTTTCTGTAAAGAAAAAAACAACAAATAATTCAAAATTCAACTTAATTTCACAGTTTCACACTTAAATAAGAAATATTACTTGTATAGCCTGCTCCTTTTGATGGAAAGCTCGCGCACGGACGACATAATCCTTGTGCTTTTCGAGTAATCCAAATTTTCTCCTTGAATGCCTGCCACAAACAAAATATTAGGTGTATATCGAAGTACTAAATACAAACACAGCAAAAAAAAACAGAAAAAATAAGGAAATTTTCAAAATCTCACGGCTGCGCTCGCTCCTTGTGCGCTCTTCTTGGAAGAGAATTTCTCAGAGACGACATTTTGTGGCAAAATATTCTCGAAAATCAAAGCAAGAGACTTGAAAACCTAATTTGAAAATTGCGACCGTGAAATTAGTCAAAAGCTTGTTGAATCTCACTGGGGCACGGTAAGACTAATATCAGAATTTCACATGGGCCAAGGCCCAATAGTAACAAAAAAAGGTATCAGGTACAATTAGCTTAGGCCCACATACTTTTGGAATAAATATTGATAAGGCCCAACAAAGGGCTTTTTGCTAAATAGAGCAAAAGAGCTTTAATCCACTAATGATGAAACCCAAATTACTACTGTAAGGCCCTGTTCGTTTGGGCCGATGGTAATCGGCCCAATATCTAATTTGGTCTCATTAAAGTATTGGACCCAATAATTCAGTCTTGTGTTTGGCCGATAATAAAATGGTAATTGGACTTTGGTCCAACAAATTAATATCCAGTTCGTTTGGCCCGATTATGGTGTAATTACGAATATACCCTCATGCGGCAATGAGATCTGACCATTGATTTTATCTTTAACTCTGAACCGTTGGATCAAAGTCAACCCAAAAAAATGACCAAGTTGCTAGGGTTTGAAGACATTTCTATTCTTTCCTTCTCTCTCTTCGTCCGCCTCCGCCGTTCTCCTCTTCTCTTCTCTCTTCGTCCCACGAGAATTCAACGGTTGATTCACCATTTTTGTCTAACAAAATAGTATCCACTGCGTTAAATTAGAGTTGCTAGGGTTTGAATCTAACATTTTACTGATAATTTGTCTCCAAAATCCGTTCTCCTCACCGTCTTCGTCCCACAAAATGGTATTCGTTATTTTGCGAAGGAATCTGAGTATAATCCTTTGAATAGCCCGTTTATTTCGTTCTTACATTTTGCCGTTAGATTTATGTGTTATTTGGAGGCTTAGGGTTTAGGATTTGGTCGTGTTTCTTGCGAAGATTTATGGGTTGGTTTTACCAACCCATTTCTGGGTTTCTTTATACGGGGCCATCGAGATCAAAGACCGAATGTAAAAGTGTAAGTTATTTTTGTCCCATTTTTTAGATTTTTCTGTAAATTAGGGTTTTGTAATTAAATATACATTTTTCTGTAAATTAGGGTTTGTCCTTTTTCTTCAATATCTAATATGTGTTCACTGTTGTTTCATTGTTTGATGTAGGGTTTATGGTGTCTGGAATGGATGACTCTTCCAATAGTACAAGACATAGTAATTGGTCTTGTGGGACTGGCCGAACATGCTATTGTGGTAACATTGTGAGGATGTTTACTTCTAAAACTCCAACAAATCCAGGCCGAAGATTCTTGAGATGTGCAGGCCTTCAGGTTATGCATGTTTACTGATTCTGTTATGTATTTATGTGATACTTTGATTTAGGTTTTTATTGTTTGTGAATGCTTTTCAGGGCCAGAGGTGTAGCTTCTTTGAATGGATTGATCATGAAGTTGCAATAATCCCTGGATTATTGCAACGAATCAACCATGTAGAAGCCAACAACAGACTACTCCAAGAAGAGACCATGCACTTAAATTCATCTCTTCTGGAAATAAGGGCATCACTTAATACTTTACTTTATAGTTTCAAGATTATGAAAATTTGTGCTCTATTATGCTTGCTCATTACTGCTTGGTTTTTAATTACCTGATAATGTGATAACTGGTTTACATGGACTCCTAGTTTTAGATTACTTTTTGTGTGATTATTCATATGGACATGTAGATATATGATGCAAATAGGTTTACCATGTTTTGTTTCATTCTTTCCATATAAACTGTTTTGTTTGGGTGTCATGATCACTAGTGCATTCATATGGTTTTGAGTTATGTGTATATGGATTTTTATTGCCTAGCTTATGTATTTATGGATTCTTTAGTGCATTCATGTGGTTTTGAGTTATGTGTATATGGATTTTTAATGCCTAGCTTATGTATTTATGGATTATTTAGTGCATTCATGTGGACATGTAGATATATTCTGCAAATAGGTTTACCATGTTTTGTTTCATTCTTTTCATATAAACTGTTTTGTTTGGGTGACATGATCACTAGTGCATTCATATGGTTTTGAGTTATGTGTCTATGGATTTTTATTGCCTAGCTTATGTATTTATGGATTCTTTAGTGCATTCATGTGGTTTTGAGTTATGTGTATATGGATTTTTAATGCCTAGCTTATGTATTTATGGATTATTTAGTGCATTCATGTGGACATGTAGATATATTCTGCAAATAGGTTTACCATGTTTTGTTTCATTCTTTTCATATAAACTGTTTTGTTTGGGTGACATGATCACTAGTGCATTCATATGGTTTTGAGTTATGTGTCTATGGATTTTTATTGCCTAGCTTATGTATTTATGGATTCTTTAGTGCATTCATGTGGTTTTGAGTTATGTGTATATGGATTTTTAATGCCTAGCTTATGTATTTATGGATTATTTAGTGCATTCATGTGGACATGTAGATATATTCAGCAAATAGGTTTACCATGTTTTGTTTCATTCTTTTCATATAAACTGTTTTGTTTGGGTGACATGATCACTAGTGCATTCATATGGTTTTGAGTTATGTGTCTATGGATTTTTAATGCATAGGTTATGTATTTATGGATTCTTTAGTGCACTCATATGGACATTTAGATATATCCTCCTGCCCCTGCCAAAAAATTTTGCTTTGTTGAGTTGTCAAATCTTATTAGATGCAGAGAATTTATTGGTTCATTAAAAAATTGGTAAGGGTGTGGATGAAAAATCAAGAGACAGATTGTATAAATCTTCCTCACCCTTATCATTTTTTTTGTTGCTTTCTTGAGTTGTCAATATATTTGGTAATATATTGTGCATTCAATTTGGCACATACAAGTCTTATTTTTGCATTCATGTACTGCATGTCTTGATGAATATTACATATGCAGAATCATCAAGAGATTTCATCCTGTACCATAATATTGCCTTTTTTGAGTTGTCCTATCTGTCATTATTGGTCAGTCATGTTATGTCTTTTCCATATTTACTTTTTGCATGCATAGTTTATTGCCTTTTTCATTTCCAATGCTTGTATTTAATGACATAAATCTCTTTATGTCTCTTGCTAACATTTAAGATGGCAACTCTTTAGTTACCAAAAAAGTAACATTTAATTGGATTCCAACTCTTTACTTACCAACATTAATTGAGGACTAATGAAAATGAACTGCCTATATATATGGCTAGTTCTATTTCAACCGAACACCACATTCTTCTCCCTAAAAAAAAAACAGTAAGTTCTAGTCTCCCCAAATTATTCTTCCTCTTCCTATTTCTTTTTACAATTTATTCTTTAATATCATCAAATAATAAAACAACTAATTATTTCTTTTTCTTTTGTCAACTGCAGGTAACAAAATGCCTTTGACAAGGAGACAACGAGCTGACCTTAATGCCCGTTATGATGGTTGGAGTCCCGAAGAGGAAGCTTACATGATATCGAAGCTGTTCCGTGCTGCCAGGAGGGACTTGGTGAAAGACATTGACGATCTTCGTCAATGTCTTGAAAGGATCAGTGAGAAAATGACGACAAACTTTCGTCGAAGGTTCCACCTCACATCATTGCGTCTGAAGTTGGAACGAATCCGACTGGAGTATGTGGACTTTGAAGAGTTTCTGGCCCAACCGGGGATAAACTATGATGCATACACCTGCCTTACCACCGTGTCTAATGCTTACTGGGCTGCAATCTCCGCTGTCGTAAGTTTTCCTGTTATGTTTTGTTTATACAAAGATTTTTATAAGAATTTATACTAACCTTTGCTGTGATGTTTGTAGGACGAGCCGGGGAGCTATCGGAGGTTTCGGGCTCAAGGGCATCGTCATTACCGTAAGCTGAAATACATTTTTGAGATTAAGGAATGTGCCCATTTCCCCCGATCCCTCCTCGGCTCCTCTGTCCAACCCATTGACTTGTCCGCCAATGATGAGGATGCCCTGGTTGTCTCCCCAATCTCCATAATGGATGATAACTATCATCCTGAGGCTGCTGCCCCCCCTTCGGAAGAGGTAAATCCTCTTGCTATAGTGCTATATGAGGGACCAAGTTCTGGGGCAGTTGATGATGTCAATGGGGGTGGGTTGAGTGATGTTGATTAGGGTGGTGGTTGGGTATGTGGGTTTAGGAATGTTTTTATGATATTTTGAATGTGTTGTTCTATGGCTTTGATGGACTTGTATTGGTTTTGAATTACTTCTGAATATGTTTTGGTTCTGCACGAGTCCAGAACCTCAAGGATGGTTTTTTTTTTTTTTTTTGAATGAAGTATGTATGTAGGCAGCCTTTATAGGGCTGCCACTATGTAATATATAAGCACTTTGTTTTGATATATCCTTTTGTTATTTATAAATATCTTTCTTGTTTGGTAGCAAAATCATATATTGCAAATCTATTTTAGCACGTTATAGTACTGAAAAAGAGGAAATAATTGAACTGGAAAGCTGAAAAATCATTACAAATTTCACATGCTTTGCTAAAGTTAACTGAAAAGCTGAAAATTTCCAACTAAAGGGGATGGGTAGTTAATAGTCTAGAAAATAGTTAAAAATCTGAAAATTTTCACAACTTTTTCAAGCTGAAATATCAAACAAGTTCTTGTGCATAAAAATTTAATTTCCAGCAATACAACTTGTACATTTGAATTTCCAAATTTTTAACTTGCAAGTTCATTATATATTTCAAGATATTAGTTATAAGTTTTCAGATTGCCAATAAGCTGTAAATAGAACTTGTCCATATGAAAGTAGACTATTTGAACATACAACAAACTTGTACGTATGAATTTACTTGAACTTGTACATATGAACAAAATGAACAAATACTACTTGTATATATAAACACACAACAAACTTGTACAAACTTAAGTGCCAATAAGTTGATTTATATATGTGCCAAAAAATCATTTTCCAGATTCTCCTTTTTACTTAAACACACAACAAAATGAACAAAGACTACTTGAACACAATTGTATCCCAAAAACTATGAATCTAAATTGAACAACATTACTAATCCAAACTTGTACAATTTTAACACCAAGTATGGCATCATTCATTACAAAATAATTACAACTTCAACCCTATCAAATTACAACCAACATTCATAATTCCAAAAACTCATAACTACTTGAACAAACATGGCTCCAAAATTCACATCATTTCATAAGAATTCCCAAGCCATGTTTGCATGTGTAATACCAAAAGATCAAGCCAACTACTAAAAACCCCATTGGGCCAAAAATAACACTATTCCAATACTCCCTTACCCAAATCACAAAATACACAACATCAAAGTAGCAATGTCTAAAAATTCACAATAACATAGTCAACACCCGAAAAAAATCATAAACCACAACTCATGGCATCTTACCCTCGAGCATCATGTGTGCTTGTATTTCCCGATTACGTTCGCTAGAACGTAAAAACAAGCTCACATGCCTTTGGTCATCCATAATCTTGTAACAAAGAAAGTTCATGTTTTCTTCGGTTAGTCCCGGAACCTTCTCCAATGCGGCAATGACCTTGGATGCCTTTTCGTCCACCGTATCTTCCTCCTTGTTCATTCTTGGTGTAAGATTCATGAAAGTAGATTTTGCCTCCTCAATGAAACTTGTCAAGACGGGCACAATAGACTCATTTTTGGCGGTTTCGGGTGTTTTCAGCTTTCTTTCTCTAGTCAATTTAATTTTCTTCTTCTTCTCGTTCCCACCAATCTTAACACCAAGTTGATTCACCTTCGATTTTTTCTTTCTTCCACCATCAGATGTATCCGGAGTAGAGTTGATTTTGTCTTTCATCTGATCCCCACCCCAATCAGATGCATCCATAGGTAGATCGACATATGGGCTATGATTATCAAATGATGGAATGTACGGTTCCACTACCGCTTCCGTGCTTATTTGCATATTGTTTGAGTTAAGATTTTCACTCAATAATATGTCCTCCACAACATCAGTGAACCCTTGAGCATGATCTCCCGTAGCCCTGTCCTTTCCGAACAATTCACACCAATCATCATAGTACCTCCAAGACTTCATCCTCATCGCACGAACTTCACGATTAGCCTTTCGAGGAATAAAAAGAAGATTAGAACACAAACATAAATATAGCACTTTGATATTATTTATAAAAGTTAGCAAATTCTCATTTACCCGTGCATATTCGGCCCAAACATCATCATTGACCTCTATCATTTTAGCATCATCATTCCATCCAAAGCCACTAGTACCCAACATGCCAAGCAATAAATAGTATTGTTTTTTCCAAACAGTGAGCTTTGAGTTTATGTGTCTCACTTTAATGTCGCTTCCCGGTATCCTTGTACGAATTGCGGATTCTAACGCCTGTAAATATCCCGGCTTAAACCCATTATCGGCCTTCCATCCAGTCGAAACCATCTCATGCAAACAAGAAATCAATGTTTGCTCCTCATCGGTACTCCAAATTCTACGTGGTCCTTGTGGAGTTCTTGTAGAGCGCGATGTTCCTGCATACCTTGGTATTGGCTCCATTTAGACACTGAGAACACATTACGAAATAAAGATTAACCTGGGCTAACCCGTTTTCAAGCATAAGTCCATAAATAACATGCATGAATTGTTCCGAACATTAATAAATAAAAAACGACAATCATACAAACAAATTGTCCACATGTTAATAATATTGTACCATCGTAATTAAACCACAATCATAAAGAAAAATCATCACAACCAACGCCAAACATAATATCCAATCAAACAAATTAATTTCCGAAACAAAACGCAACAAGTGCGTTTATCTCAAGGACTTGACAACCACTCGTCATACATAGCACGAGCCATGGTATCTCGATAATCAGTCCACGCTTGTGAGGGCTCAACAACATCGACGAAGTCACCGTTAGGACTCTCTCCTTCACACTCATCATCACAATCTGATTCACTACTCGAATCGGAATCTGACATGTCATTGGGCATTGTCATAAGCTGAAAATTGTGAATAAGAATACAAGCCATGATAATTCGGTTTTGAGTCTTCAATGGGTAGGAAGGATCACTTTTAAGTATCGCCCACCTCCGTTTAACTTGACCGAAACACCGTTCGATCACGTTTCTTGCCTGGGAATGCTTCATGTTAAAGTACTCTTTATAATTTTGGGGAGCATCTTGCCCTTCACCCCATTCCTTTAAATGGTAGCGCACCCCCCTATAAGGTGTCAAAAAACCTTCCCCATTCGTGTATCCATTATCGCAAAGATAGTATGTTCCTATGATATTCATAAAAGAAAAAAATTAACATTGTTACAATCATACTTTATGGAATTGTATGAACGAGAATATATGATGCATAAAATGGTTTATACTATACCGGCCGGAATTCGAAGTCCGTTGGGGCGGGTAATAGCATCTTTCAGGACCCGACCATCTGCTGCGGAACCCTCCCATCCAGTCAATGCATACGTGAATTTTCCATTTATATCGCAAGCAACGAGCAAGTTAGTTGCAACATCTCCTTTCCTTGATCTATATCGGGGTTTATCGGCAGCTGGTGCTAGTACCTTCACATAAGTACCATCTAAAGCCCCTAAGCAACCCTACAAAAAATATATGAAAAAGTACTTAAGTAGTTTTAAGTTAACCAATATAGAACAAATTAAGTAGTGATAAAAGTGTACGTACCGGAAAAAAACCCCATCGGGAACTTTCATCATTTTCTGAAATCGGTATAGGTCGTGATAGTAAAATTGAATGGCATTTAAGCAAACAATTCAATACACGGTGGAAACACTTGCTCACTGTATCCCCAGATCGACGATAATCAAACCCCACGATTCGATTTTTCTTGTGATGTGAAAGGACGGACAAGAACATTGCAACTTGTTCATTCAGTGGCTCGTATTTAGTGTCTCTTAGACCACCAATGTTATGCAACAAACTACATAGCTTACTAAAAGAAGTCATAGAAAACCTTAACACAGCCTTAGTTTTAACATCCGTCTTCGTGGTTACGCGATGTAAATACTTGGCTTGTTTGAATTTTTTACGTATGATGCTATACCGTTTTCTCTTTCGATTGGATGGTTGGGAAATAGAGTGTGCTTCGTGTGCAATGAGGCATAAACATATTAGTATAACACATTTCCAAAAAAATTGGCGGAAAAAATTTAGGAGTTGTTCGTTCCTCTCCGAATCCATACCCAAGTGGTATTCTGTATTTGATATGCCAAGAACTTTAATTTAGATATATCAAAATTGTCACAAAACATATTGGAAAAAAAAACACCAAAAATATGTCCAAACAAACTAGAAAGGAAACAAAAAAAAAAAAAAAACACAAGCATTTATAATAAAATATGTAATCCATCATACACCATTCCCTAGTACCACAATACAACTTAAAAATAGTTCATGAAGCAAAAAAAAAAAAAAAAAAAAAAAAAATTTCGGCAGCAACAGCAGTACAAAAAAAATTTGGGGAAAAATTTACCCTCCAATCAACATAAATGAAATACAAAATATAGATACTACAATTTATGGGTAATGTGTTCTTACCCTAGTTCTTGTCCTTCTTCAACTTGTTCTTGAGATATGTTAAACAAAAAAAACAAAAAAATGGAACAAATTAATATTGCATTCAAAGTTTGGGTACTCAAGAATTAATTCTTAGTTCTTGTTAACAAAAGATTAAACAATTAATAAAGAGACAAAAAATAAAAAATTATAAAGATAATATATTTTCGGATTTATTTCTCACCTTGCACTAGGATGGAGATGGAGGGAAAATGAAAATGGAAGTGGGAAATGAAGAAGAAGAAGAATGACTTTTTCTAACCTGGCAGACTATTTTAGTGGCAAGATCGCGTAATTCAGGAGAACTCTAGGGGCATTTTTGTCACATTTTATGGATATTTGGCCCAATTATATAATACATGGCCCAACCCAAAGATTGTAATCGGACCAATTAAGTGGGGTGGCCCACCAGTTCACCCGATAACTACGGACTGCCCAGATAATTATCGGCCCATCCGAACACAATATTGGCCCTCTTTGTCTGGGCCGATTCATGCAATTGGACCCTAATCAGGCCAAACGAACGGGCCCTAAAATGAATGTAAGTAATTGACTAATGGCATAATTGATTTTAGATTTCCATTTTTAGACTAATGTCCAATTCCACGAAATGATTTTAGTAAATCGCTTTGAAAATTTGCGTACAAATATTGTAGTTTGCTATGGTGAAAGAAATTAATTGACTAATGGACATTTTTTCGTTCTTTCAAATGTGATTATTTTTTATGATGACAAACAAATCACAAAATTTATGATAAATTAGAAGTAATTATATATTACGTTATGAAAATACCTTTAAATTACAATTTATGTCTAGACGTAGTTTTTAAACGTTTGTAAGATTTCATTGCTCGCCACCCCAAGTCCAATTTACAAAAGAAAATTCGATTTTAGAAAATTATTTTACAATAATTGTTTAATAGATTTATAGTCGATCAAAAGTATAATTCATATTTGGTCGGAAATATATATTCATTTTTGTGTTTAAACAACGGGAAAAATGCAAGATACTCCCCTGTGTTATGCTAAACCTGCAAGAAACTACCCTGTGAAATTTTTATTGCGCCAAACTTCCTTGTGTTTTCAAAAAACCTGCAAAAAACACCCAATTTGTAAAAAAATAGGTCATTTTTTATCGACATATTTCAAAAAATCATTTTTAAAATATATCACGGGGAGTTGTAGGGACCAACTTGAAGTATTTTAAAAATGATTTCTTGAAATATATCGATCCAAAACGACCTATTTTTTAAAAATTGGGTGTTTTTTGAAGGGTTTTTGAAAACATAAGGAAGTTTGACGCAATAAAAATTTCACAAGGTAGTTTCTTGCAGGTTTAGCATAACACAGGGGAGTATTTTGTATTTACCCCTTAAACAACCTATTGTTTCATTAAAACATTTTCAAGTCACCATAAGCTAAGTAAACACATTTAAAATCACATTAAACATGTACTTAATTTTAAGAGTCCGTTGTTGTGAGATTTAAACTCACTAATCAAGGGTTAAGACTACGTAGTCGAATCAAAAGATAACAAACTATCAAACCTGTTGGTGTAATTGGATTAATTATAGCTAATTAAATTGAGTCTAATTAGCCAAAGTTAATTATTACACCTTAATGAATGAAATTAGAAGAGAAGGTTGAGTCTCTCCATCCCACATGGAAAAGAAGGAGAAAGTTGAGCTACAAAATTGTTATAAAAAGGGCACCTAGCTTTCAAAGTAAAAAGGCTTTTGTATGAATGGGCCTAGAGTTATATCTGGGCCCAATAATTATTAAAGTCCAAACTTTGTACAAAGATCCGTGGGTGATCCGATTAGGATCCGCGTGTGATCCGATTAGGATCCGCATGTGATCCGAACAGGATCCGCGAGACCCGTTTCTAGAAGGTCCGAGAAGGATCCGTGTTGCCCGCCCAATTTTGAATAAAAGGGTGTGTCTGGTCGGATTTTGAACCGAATGGGTGGCACCCGTTCGGTCCGAACCATTGTTTAATTTAAATCCGAATTGTTGTGACCCTCCAGCAACAACTTTCAATTGCTATAAATAGGAGAGGAATCTGGCCAATTCCTCACACACTATTTTTCAGCAAATAAAGTATAAATAATTATTTCTTCTCTACTTTCCAAATTAAATAATTTTCTAGTTGAAGTTCTGTTTGTTCCAACTCGCCCGTGGCCTTTTGTTCGTGCAAAACAACAAGGATCAAGACTGTTGTATCTTGGGAGACTACCGAGGAGTACTGATTGCACCGTAGGCAGCCTCGGAAATATTGTCTTAAGGAAATTGCATCCGCAACCTCAGTCTAACTTCGTATTTTCTCATTTTCGATATCAATTCAGTGAGTTAATTTAGTTTAATAATTACTTAATTTTGTTTTAAAATATAAACTTTTATAGTTTAAAATTTTTCTCGAGTGAACAAAATTGAATCAATTTCCTCAAAAACTAAGTTAAAGTTTTTGTACTTAAGTTTCAATCTTTCCATACGTATATATATAATATAATTAACCGATTCTGTTTATAATTGAAAGTGTAAGGACTTTGATTATTTTATTCAAATAAATTAATTTCATTACTTACACTTGAATTAAGTTAGTATTATTATTATTCTTTTAAACTTTTTTAATTCATATAAAATAATTTTTATTAAATTGAAACGTTCTTACTAAAATAGAAATTTCCACCACTTTGAGTATTTAAATTGCTATAAATAGGAGAGGAATCTGGCCAATTCCTCACACACTATTTTTCAGCAAATAAAGTATAAATAATTATTTCTTCTCTACTTTCCAAATTAAATAATTTTCTAGTCGAAGTTCTGTTTGTTCCAACTCGCCCGTGGCCTTTTGTTCGTGCAAAACAACAAGGATCAAGACTGTTGTATCTTGGGAGACTACCGAGGAGTACTGATTGCACCGTAGGCAGCCTCGGAAATATTGTCTTAAGGAAATTGCATCCGCAACCTCACTTCGTATTTTCTCATTTTCGATATCAATTCAGTGAGTTAATTTAGTTTAATAATTACTTAATTTTGTTTTAAAATATAAACTTTTATAGTTTAAAATTTTTCTCGAGTGAACAAAATTGAATCAATTTCCTCAAAAACTAAGTTAAAGTTTTTGTACTTAAGTTTCAATCTTTCCATACGTATATATATATAATATAATTAACCGATTCTGTTTATAATTGAAAGTGTAAGGACTTTGATTATTTTATTCAAATAAATTAATTTCATTACTTACACTTGAATTAAGTTAGTATTATTATTATTCTTTTAAACTTTTTTAATTCATATAAAATAATTTTTATTAAATTGAAACGTTCTTACTAAAATAGAAATTTCCACCACTTTGAGTATTTAAATTGCTATAAATAGGAGAGGAATCTGGCCAATTCCTCACACACTATTTTTCAGCAAATAAAGTATAAATAATTATTTCTTCTCTACTTTCCAAATTAAATAATTTTCTAGTCGAAGTTCTGTTTGTTCCAACTCGCCCGTGGCCTTTTGTTCGTGCAAAACAACAAGGATCAAGACTGTTGTATCTTGGGAGACTACCGAGGAGTACTGATTGCACCGTAGGCAGCCTCGGAAATATTGTCTTAAGGAAATTGCATCCGCAACCTCAGTCTAACTTCGTATTTTCTCATTTTCGATATCAATTCAGTGAGTTAATTTAGTTTAATAATTACTTAATTTTGTTTTAAAATATAAACTTTTATAGTTTAAAATTTTTCTCGAGTGAACAAAATTGAATCAATTTCCTCAAAAACTAAGTTAAAGTTTTTGTACTTAAGTTTCAATCTTTCCATACGTATATATATAATATAATTAACCGATTCTGTTTATAATTGAAAGTGTAAGGACTTTGATTATTTTATTCAAATAAATTAATTTCATTACTTACACTTGAATTAAGTTAGTATTATTATTATTCTTTTAAACTTTTTTAATTCATATAAAATAATTTTTATTAAATTGAAACGTTCTTACTAAAATAGAAATTTCCACCACTTTGAGTATTTATAGTTTCTCGATATATAGAATTATATTATAAATTTTTTGTTTGCTATTTAATTGAATTATAGTTATTTATTACTATAATTATAAGAAATATAGTTGAGTATATTTCTATTACACAGATTGTTAAACGCCACCAACAATCTTAAGACAATATTTTAACTGTTTAAACATCTGTGTAGATGGCATCAAACAACATTGTGGTGGAGACACCAAAGAACATTCCTACCCCTCCGTTGATTCCACCCTTCAAATTCAAAGGGATCGACTTTGCAACTTGGCAGGACAAAATGATGTTCTACCTAACGACTTTAGGCGTAACTCGGTTCCTCACTGAAGAGGTGCCAGTGGCTAAGGATAATCAAACTCCTGAGGAAGTCAAGCAGATCGAGTCGTGGAATCATAATGACTTTATGTGCCGACATTATATTCTCAGTTGCTTGGACGAGACTCTCTACAAGGTTTACAGTCCCATAAAAACTGCTAAACTTCTGTGGGAAGGTCTGACAAGAAAATACAAAACTGAAGATTCTGGGTACAGAAAGTTCCTTGTGGATAAGTTCCAGTTCTACCGAATGGTCGATAGCAAATCAGTGTATGAGCAAGTGAATGAGCTCCAGACGATGATTAATGAACTTCTGGCTGAAGGACATGAACTGAGTGAGTCCTACCAGGTAGCTGTCATTATTGGAAAGCTTCCCCCGGCATGGACGTGGTTCAAACATCACCTAAGGCACAAGAAGTCGGTTTCGAAATGGACCGTGCAAGATCTCGCTGAAAAGCTTAAGACCCAGGAGAACAGCATGATTACTGATAAGGGGTTAAACTATATGGGAATGACTCAGCCCGGGGGAGCCAAGGCTCATATTGTAGAAGGCTCAAATGATAGCAAAAAGCGTAAGCTAAACAATTCCAATGAAGGGCAAAAGAGTAACAAAAAGAGGAAGTTCAAAGGCACATGCTATGTTTGTGGAAAGACTGGGCATCCAGCAAAGAAGTGCCGTCACCGCAAAGGACCTAATAAAAATGAGGCAAATGTGACTGATGTGTCCGTTGACTTCACTGCGTCCGACATCGACAACCTGCACCTTGCGGCAGTTGTATCTGAAGCATACCTGATGAGCGATACTAAAGGATGGTGGGTCGACACTGGGGCTACCCGCCACATCTGTTTTGACAAGAACATGTTCACTTCTTACAAGAAGCTCGAATATGAACAAAAGCTCTTCATGGGGAATGATGCTCAATCCGTCGTTGAAGGAGAAGGAAAAGTGATTCTGAAATTCACTTCTGGGAAAGATGTCACTTTGAACAATGTACTCTATGTACCCGATATTAGAAAGAACTTGATTTTCGGTTCTCTCCTTACTAAGAATGGTTTTCGATTAGCCTTTGAGTCAGATAAGTTTGTGCTGACCAAAGCAGGAATGTATGTAGGAAAAGGATATATGTGTGATGGCCTCTTTAAGGCAAATGTAGCCGTTATCGGCAAAGACAACAAATTCATTAATAATAATATATCTAGTTCTACTTACTTGCTTGAGTCTCCTACATTATGGCATGATAGATTAGGCCACGTTAATTTTCGAAAAATGAAAAAGTTGGCTAATATGGGTTTAATACCTAATTTTGATATTGATAAAAATTATAAGTGTGAAATTTGCGTTGAGGCAAAGTTTGCGAAACAACCTTTCGGTTCAGTCGAAAGGAGCTCACAACCCTTAGAGTTAATTCACACTGATTTGTGTAATTTAAAGGCAACACCTACCCGTGGAGGTAAAAGATACTCCATCACATTTATTGATGATTGTACGCGTTATTGCTATGTGTATTTATTACACAAGAAGAAAGAAGCAATAAATGCCTTTATAAAATATAAAGCTGAGGTGGAGAATCAGTTAAATAAGAAAATCAAAATTCTTAGATCTGATAGAGGAGGTGAATATGAATTTCCCTTTGAGCAGCTATGTGCTGAATCAGGAATAATTCATCAAATGACTTCACCTTACTCACCTCAATCAAATGGGGTAGCTGAACGAAAAAAACCGAACTCTAAAAGACATGATTAATGTTATGCTTTTAAAATCTGGTTTACCTAACAACTTGTGGGGGGAAGCCCTCTTTATGGCTAATCACATATTGAATCGAGTTCCCCACAAGAAAAACGATACTATTCCATATGAGTTATGGAAAGGTAGGCAACCTAGCTACAAATACCTCAAAGTGTGGGGGTGCTTGGCTAAGGTGTCAGTTCCAAGACCTAAGAAGGTAAAACTTGGAACTAAAACTGTTGACTGCTACTACATAGGTCCAGCTGAAAATAGTAGCGCTTTCAGATTTTTGGTGTTCAAATCTGAAAATAGTGAGGTTCATGTAAATACAATTATTGAATCTCGAGATGCGATATTCTTTGAGAATATATTTCCACATAAGAAGGACTCAAACGTCACTTCTCAAAAACGGACTTACGAATCAATTTCTAGAGGAAATGATTCTCAAGTCGACAATGAAGCCATAGAAGAGCCTAGAAGGAGCAAACGAGCTAAAATAGCTAAATCCTTCGGCCCAGACTTCTTAACCTATATGATTGAGGATGATCCTCAAACATATAAAGAAGCTATGATTGTTCCAGATGCAGCGAATTGGAAAGAGGCGATAGACAGTGAGTTACAATCCATCTTAAGTAATAATACTTGGGAATTGGTTGATCTTCCTACGGGAAGTAAGCCAATTGGATGTAAATGGATTTTCAAAAAGAAATTAAAACCCGATGGGTCTATCGATAAATATAAAGCTAGATTAGTAGCTAAGGGATATCGACAAAAGGAAGGGATAGACTTCTTTGATACCTATTCACCAGTGACTAGGATAACATCCATAAGACTACTAATAGCTCTAGCAGCTATACATAATCTTGAAATTCATCAAATGGATGTTAAAACGGCTTTCCTTAATGGTGAATTAAATGAGGAGATTTATATGGAACAACCAGAAGGTTTCATTGTTAAAGGAAAAGAGAACAAAGTTTGTAAACTTGTTCGTTCTCTTTATGGCCTTAAACAAGCTCCTAAACAATGGCACGAGAAATTTGATAGTGTCATGATTAAAAATGGCTTTCGTATTAATGAATGCGACAAGTGTGTATATATAAGACAATACGGACAAGCAACTGTCATAGTTTGTCTTTATGTAGACGATATGTTAATATTTGGAACTAACATGGAAGTTATTAAGTCCACAAAGAAAATATTAACAAATAATTTCGATATGAAGGATCTCGGCGTAGCCGATGTTATTTTAGGAATTAAAATAACAAGATCATCAAGTGGTATTAAATTATCTCAGTCACACTATGTGGAAAAGGTACTTGAGAAATTTAAGAAACATGAATTTAAAGGAACTAACAATCCTTTTCTCCCATCAGTGGTGTTACACAAAAACAAAGGAGATAGTGTATCACAAAATGAGTATGCTCGTATAATTGGATGTCTCATGTACATTATGAATTGCACGAGGCCAGACATCGCCTACTCAGTTAATAAATTGAGTAGATATACGAGTAATCCAAGCAAGCTTCACTGGGAAGCACTAATGAGAGTGCTTGGATACCTAAAGAATACATCAGAGTATGCATTACACTATAGAAAATATCCAGCTGTCCTCGAGGGATATAGTGATGCAAATTGGATTTTTGATTCGGAAGAATCAAAGTCCACAAGTGGGTATGTATTCACATTAGGAGGAGGCGCAATTTCTTGGAAATCTTCTAAGCAGACGTGTATAGCTCGATCCACAATGGAGTCGGAGTTTATAGCTCTAGATAAAGCTGGTGAAGAAGCTGAGTGGCTTCATAATTTCTTAGAAGATATTCCATTATGGCCGAAACCTGTGTCAGCCATATGTATACATTGCGATAATCAAGCGGCATTACATAGAGCTCATAACTTTATGTATAATGGTAAGTCACGACATATTCGTCGTCGACATAATACCGTGAGACATTTACTCTCAAATGGAATAATTTCCATCGACTTTGTGAAGTCAAAAGAAAACCTCGCGGATCCGTTTACTAAAGGTTTATCTAGTGAGAGAGTAGAATGTGCATCGAGGGGAATGGGCTTAAAGCCTAAATTAGACTAAGTTACCTCGTACGGAAACCTAACCTGGCAACTGGAGATCCCACGGACCAGGTTCAATAGGACAACCAGTCTTGGCTAACTTAAAAGAAAGCACTTAAGAGTTTAACTCTATCCCATTCTTATGATGCAATAAGTGCATGCCTATCGCGTTTAAAAGGTTAAGCTAATGCTTTTAATGACGTCTATACCTTGTCCAGAACAAGTAGAGTATGGTAGGATACTCTTGATAGATGCGGTCACCTATGTTAGTGTAAGCTGGGTCGGCTCGTTGAGAATTTATTTATAGGCTGAATTCTCTAAAGCACTCGCAGAACCCAAGTATGTTCAGGACCGAAATGAACACAACCGAGAGTTTGGGAACAAATCGGTCTAATACCGTGTTAGGTTTATTGTCTTGGTTTACACCAACAGCTGACGGTTCAAGATGAAATATTTCACCGATTGGCTAAGTAAATCCGATAAGCTTCAACTAGGGAAGGTTCAAGATGAAACAATTTCACCTATCCCGATGCGGTACTATTCCTAAAGAACAGTTCGACATGTTGTGTCTCGTGCGAAGAGAAATTTCATTCATGTGGGGGATTGTTGGTGTAATTGGATTAATTATAGCTAATTAAATTGAGTCTAATTAGCCAAAGTTAATTATTACACCTTAATGAATGAAATTAGAAGAGAAGGTTGAGTCTCTCCATCCCACATGGAAAAGAAGGAGAAAGTTGAGCTACAAAATTGTTATAAAAAGGGCACCTAGCTTTCAAAGTAAAAAGGCTTTTGTATGAATGGGCCTAGAGTTATATCTGGGCCCAATAATTATTAAAGTCCAAACTTTGTACAAAGATCCGTGGGTGATCCGATTAGGATCCGCGTGTGATCCGATTAGGATCCGCATGTGATCCGAACAGGATCCGCGAGACCCGTTTCTAGAAGGTCCGAGAAGGATCCGTGTTGCCCGCCCAATTTTGAATAAAAGGGTGTGTCTGGTCGGATTTTGAACCGAATGGGTGGCACCCGTTCGGTCCGAACCATTGTTTAATTTAAATCCGAATTGTTGTGACCCTCCAGCAACAACTTTCAATTGCTATAAATAGGAGAGGAATCTGGCCAATTCCTCACACACTATTTTTCAGCAAATAAAGTATAAATAATTATTTCTTCTCTACTTTCCAAATTAAATAATTTTCTAGTCGAAGTTCTGTTTGTTCCAACTCGCCCGTGGCCTTTTGTTCGTGCAAAACAACAAGGATCAAGACTGTTGTATCTTGGGAGACTACCGAGGAGTACTGATTGCACCGTAGGCAGCCTCGGAAATATTGTCTTAAGGAAATTGCATCCGCAACCTCAGTCTAACTTCGTATTTTCTCATTTTCGATATCAATTCAGTGAGTTAATTTAGTTTAATAATTACTTAATTTTGTTTTAAAATATAAACTTTTATAGTTTAAAATTTTTCTCGAGTGAACAAAATTGAATCAATTTCCTCAAAAACTAAGTTAAAGTTTTTGTACTTAAGTTTCAATCTTTCCATACGTATATATATAATATAATTAACCGATTCTGTTTATAATTGAAAGTGTAAGGACTTTGATTATTTTATTCAAATAAATTAATTTCATTACTTACACTTGAATTAAGTTAGTATTATTATTATTCTTTTAAACTTTTTTAATTCATATAAAATAATTTTTATTAAATTGAAACGTTCTTACTAAAATAGAAATTTCCACCACTTTGAGTATTTATAGTTTCTCGATATATAGAATTATATTATAAATTTTTTGTTTGCTATTTAATTGAATTATAGTTATTTATTACTATAATTATAAGAAATATAGTTGAGTATATTTCTATTACACAGATTGTTAAACGCCACCAACAAAACCTTCAATGAATTTTACAACACAATTATTGTATGATCCTCATAGACTTCTTTTTCTTCTTTTTCTTCTTTTTTTTTTTTTAATTTAAGTTTCTCAATGACAAAAAAACAAAAGTTCAGCGAAGATATTTTAAATTTTTTTTGTAGAAAACACAAGTAGAATGTAAAATCAACGGAAAGGCAATTTCAAGGAAATTGCTGGTGAAAAGAAAAATGTAACAAGTGGCACAGCACACCTTGGAAAAAACGCCGCAAGAAAAGGACAATTTCCATTTTGTCCAAATGCGACTAATCCATATTTAATATGTAAAATGCTTGAAAAGTGCAAATTATTGTGAGTGTATAATTTTAAAAAAATGTGTTAATAGACAAATTTCAATCCTAAACAACATTAGGTAATGTAGTGGTGCACATGTTGTTATCAATTTGATTACCAAATACAAACCACTTTCACCTTCACTTCAAGCCAAACCGCCATTTCATTTTATTCCAACTTAATGCCGACCAAACGCATCCTTAACAAAAGACGATTTCTTGCAGGCAAAAGTCATTGTTATGGAAGAGAAAAAATATAGCCATGTTAGACTAAGAATAATATACATGTGTTAACCTTTTTGTTGTTTGTTTAATGACAATTAAGCTAAATTTAATCTTATATCATAATAGTGTAATAAAATCCATAGAAATACATGCAAAAAGTAAAGATCTTTGTTCGAAGATTCAAGATTTAACCGGGAAAATATTTTTGAAGTAAATCAGTAATGTCAAAAAGAATTCAGCTGCGTATATGGTATATATATGGATGACATTTCAAATCATTTTTATATAATGGTTGGTTAATAGTTCATTATTAAGCTTCAAAATACTTGTGTCGGAATCATCTCTACCTAACATCACAAGCTATTGTTTTGTTAGGCAAACGAGTACGATAAAATCGAAGTAATTTGAAGATTGTGAATAATCAGATCCAAGGTTATCAGAATACTTTGTCCGCGCCATGCTCGATTATTGTGTGATATTTTAGTGCTTAAAATCATCTTAATTTTACAATTTTGACATTCATAACAAGTCATGGCATTGGCCATTTTATGAAAATGGAATCATCACTTGAGCGATGGACGCCACCAAATTGTCTACCAAACAATAACGAGATTGTCATGATAAATGCTCACTTATTGTCATATATTTTGTTAGACATAGAAAAAAATTATTTTCTTAAAAAAGAATATTTTTTCCCCAGAATTAGCCATCCAGATAACGTAATACTAATATAATACTAGTGCTTTTC
Organism: Penstemon davidsonii; assembly: GCA_034814905.1. Lineage (NCBI taxonomy): Eukaryota > Viridiplantae > Streptophyta > Magnoliopsida > Lamiales > Plantaginaceae > Penstemon > Penstemon davidsonii. The sequence continues at coordinate 26,867,533 of JAYDYQ010002533.1, read as the reverse complement.
TGGGGGAAAATACAAAAATGCTTACATATATGTAGAAGAATTATATGGATTATGTGACATGAGACTGAGCAAATAACCTTAAGTACATTAATGTCAGTGGATTAATCGTCATAACTCAGTGGAATAAAGTATAAACAATAAACAAAAATTCCAAATTTGATTGGGTGATTTTTTTATATACATATATGAAAGAAGTAACGTGTAGCATTTAGGTACGTACATATATCTTAAAAAATGGGATTCCATCTTCTAATGCATGTGGTTGTTTTCTGATTTATAAATATTAATGCGTTGGAACAGAGGAAATATTTATTTAACATTCTTGAACGACATTCTAGTGGACGGTTCATTTTACTATATTTGTCGGGATATATATATATATAAAATAAAAAAATGTTCTTTGACCGAGTGGTGTATAATAGTACTAAACAATAGACTGGGTTTCTATGGACTTGTGTGTGTCCATTTTGGTTGAGTAATTTGTACCCAAAAAAAAAAAGGTTGAATAATTTTATTTTTTGTTGGATTAAAGTTTAGAACCATTTTTATTGACTCATACTCATAAATATATAAGTGTTTAAATTTATAATAATATCATTAAAATGTTTAATCAAATCAATCATCAGGTCGGTCCTCCACATTAGGGGGCGCTAAGCAGAATTTATAATCGGGACATTATATTACAAAAAGGTTGTGTACTGAAATTTATGTTCTTAATTACGTTTTAAATCACAAAATACTAATCTCATGTTGACATAGTACTTTTTCTAACATATTATTTTCGAGATAAATAAAATGATAAAATCATTTAATTATTTTGATAGAATCAATTGTAATATATTTCTATAAGTTTTAGTTTTGAAAAAAAAAATTAACAAAAGAAAAATATATAAGTGTGTATACTAAATATAATTTCAGTTTCAACTCGCAATTAACATAACATTATTTTACATTCAAAAGATTCTAATCAAAATACATTCAAGAAATTATTTTTCACGCAAAGCAAATAAAACTGAGCCAAAATACATCGAAACAAGGCCCATGTTTTCCGACACTATTGATTATAGATAAGTTTTTATTACTTTATCACAATAAATTAACTTTCATTATTTCATGTAAAATTAAATACTTTCAAAATTAAACAACTACAGGTTGTTTGCTATGCTTGACAAAATCGATCATTTTAATATGATGTCTCATAGCATGAATTTGATGTAGGATTAACGCAAACTAATTAGACCAACCCATTTTTTTTAGATTGTGAAGACGTCGTTAAATCAAAAATTATATCGAATCGAATCAATTACATTGATATCAAAGTAAACTAATTACAAATGCTAGTATTAAACTAGCAAAATCGAGTGCATTGCCCTCAAATATTCTCGCCCCCAATAAGAATGGTCTAAACATATCCATACACCCAATTGTAACATGATGTTTGGTATAGAAAATACATTTTCATGATAGTCAATATTGTTCCAAAATCTACTTTCAGTAAGTTCCTTAACAAAAAAATGCATTCAATAACAATTCATATGAATCTTATCAAATTTCATTTTGTCCCTGATTTAAGATTGATTACAATATTCCAAGATTTCAATATTAAAATTGATTTCAAATTTTCAACTATTACTTGCATTTTCAATAATATCAATTGCATATTATTACAAGAGTCCCCTGCTTAATTTAAATCCAAATTTAACTCAAATGCATTTTAATCAATAGAACTAGGCAAAATAGTAATTTACGTCTTTTAACTTTCACTGGTCCGCAAAATCAGGACACTTTATTTTTCAGTCTGCGGAATCAAGACACTTAATTTTCCAGCAAGCATTTTAAGTCCCTTAACTTTCACTGGTCCGCAAAATTAGGACATTTAATTTTCTAGTAAGCATTTTACGTTCCTTAAATTTCACTGGTCCGCAGAATCAGGACACTTAATTTTCTAGCAAGCATTTTACATCCCTTAACTTTCACTGGTCCACGAAATCAGGACACTTAATTTTTCGAAAAGCAAAATACGTCCTATAACTTTTATATACCCGCAATTTCCGAACGTCCTATAACTTTACATCCATTATGCTCCTCCGTTTTAGTCGGCTTAGGTAGGTTCTTACTTATAGAGCAATGTTTTCAATAGTGTACTACTTAATGTTATGAATGAATTGGAAAACATCGTGCATATTCTACTACTTCAATTCTCAGTATTACTTTACAAAATTTATAACTTTTAAACTGCAAAAATTTAAGACCTATTTGACACATTTTGGCTACAGGATATTAAATTCCACTTGACAAAACAAACACCCACTTGACAATCACTTAACAAATTGTATACAACTATTTAACAACATCAAATATTTTCAAACCCCAAATTAATTGTCTAGTTGGTAATTATGCAATTTTCGACGAGTTGTGGACTGAAATTACTATGAAGTGGACTAAAACTACTGGTATAGGAAAGTTATAGACATATTTTGCTTTTGCTTGTCGAAAATTAATTGTTCTAATTCCGCGGACTAGCGAAAGTTAAGGGACGTTTGCTGAAAAATTAAGTGTCTTGATTCTACGACCCAATAAAAGTTAAGGAACATAAATTGATATTTTGCCAATAGAACTAGTTATGAATTTTTTTTGCTAATTATAAGTATACACATGATAACATATGGTGCACAATTCACATTCTTTTCCCCATTTTCGGGTATCCGTTTTTCAACAAACTACACCATATCTTTCCCTAAGATCCGGATCCAAAAAATATTCATATTTAAAGCAATGTTATTAAAACCGGACCGGACCGGCCGGTCCGACCGGTTCGACCGCGAACCGTAGGATGGTCCGGTCCGGTTTACCCCCTAAAACCACTTGACTCAAAAACCAACATGAACCGGGTTGAACCGGTCCAAAACCGGTGAACCGGCGAACCGGTTTGAGCCGGTTCAACCCAATTTGAATTTCCTTTTTTTTTTTCTTTTTTTTTCGATTTTTTAAATTTTATTAATGTTGAAAATAAACTAAAAATTCTTGTAGAAGGTGGGATTTGAACACCTAACCTCTTGCATGAAACATAACTTCCTTACCATTTGAGCTACATCATTTTTGTTGAATTTCTAGTACAAAACAAATTTATAAATTACAGAAAACTTGTAACCAAATTTGTTTATAAATTAGATTATGATAACTCAAATTAACATTTTACACATTATCAATGAAAATTAATACTCAAATAATAATTTTTTATTAAAATTTGTTCTATAAGATATTTCTTTCCAATATTATTTTAGGATAAAGAGTGTCAAATTTTGAAAATCAAATCAATATATTATGCAAGTTTGATTTTGAATATTAGACTTTTATACATAATCATATTTTAAAATTAATCTCTTAGTTTGTTGTATTTTTAACTTACACTTTTAAATGTTTATAAAGAATATAGTCATATTATATTTATATGAGCTTACAAATTAGTATCATATTACAATTATGATATAAGTTATGTAAATATTATGTGATTTAATTTAAATATATTCTAAGATTTTATATATTTTTAATCAATTGTAGGATAATGTTTAAATTTTATGCATATTATATATACTTTAAAATTAAATATATTTATTATATCATTATGACGTCATCCGGTCCGACCAGCGGTCCGACCGGTTCGACCAGTAAAACCAGTGGCCAGTTGGCTCACCGGTTCACTGTCCGGTCCGGTTCTGAAAACATTGATTTAAAGTAGAAAATAGAAAAAGATAATTATAGAGAAATTCTTTCTTATCATCATTTATATACACTAGATTCTGACAAGATGGAACAATTAATCCTACCCGTCCAATTCATGAACCTTTTATCCTCCTCATCTCCCACCCCTTAAATAAAAGAAAAAGACAAGAACATTAAAAGTAAAACAAAAATGAGAAAGGACACAGCAAATAATAACATTTTCATTTATTTTCTCTTTTTTTTCCTTAATAAAAGGGATTAAAACGAAAAACACAATTAACATCTTTGTTGATGCTCCATCATACGACTAAAGTCCTCGAAGCAGACGAATCCGTCTCCATTCAGATCCACTCCTCCAATCATGCGCCTGCAATCCTCTAACGTGCAACGCGCGTCTCCAATCGTTTGAAAGACGTTAAAAAGCTCATCCGCCGTTATCTTTCCGTCACGATCCGAATCAAAAAAATCAAACGTCTCTCTCAGCTCCGAATCACACGCCGGCGGCGCAAAAGCCGATCCGATGGCGTAGAATTCCTGGAGCGTTATAGATCCGTCGCCGTCTCTGTCCACCTCGTTAAGCATAATCTTCAGCTCCTCCGCGCTCGGCGGCTCAGCTCCGATCCGACAAAGAAGAGTCTCTAACTCCTCCTTCTTTATCTTACCATCACCGTCTCTGTCGATCATCTCAAAGGCTTGTTTCAGCTCGAGATAGACATCGGCGGAGATTTCCGACCACTCGTCGGAGGATATGTCGGCGGATAAGGTGGGGATGACGCTGGTAGGCGTGGATAAGCCGCCTGGCTTTTTGAAGTTGATGTCTTCGGAGGAGGCGGAGGACGAAGTGGCCTGGGAACCGAAGGAGGACGGGTCGTTTTCGGATCTGGTAAGGGATCCGGATTTCTTCGATTTGAAGAGTTTGCCCGGGATTAACTTGGTGAATTTCATGGTGAAAGAGGAAGTGAAAATGAAAATAAGAATAAGAGACGAAGAAGAGTGAGATGAATGGGGATTTTTTGAGGAGAAAGAGAGAGGAAGAAGGGAGGTTTAAATGGAAGGGGAGTCATGGTAAGTGAGCTTCCACGAAGTTTCGCAGAGGGAAAAGAGGGAGTTTTGATTTGAAGGCGTATTTATTGGAGTGCGGGATATGGTTTATATGTTTATATGTTTTTATTTATTTATTATTTATTTATTTTTTATGTGTTTATTTTATTTTCTTCGCTTACTTTATTTTATTTATTTATTGGTGAGTTTTGTTAGTTAAGGATGTTGACGTTTATCTCGTAACTGACCTAATCTTAATCTATACTACTATTTTTTAAGGGGAAAAAAAATTAAATTACGTTTTATTTATTCATTTATTTATTTAGGTTGGTAATGTAATTATTTCAAATCTTCAAGCCGTTAAGAATTAATAAATTGGAATGAGTAGCCATTTTCTAGTAATTATAAATTGGTAACTTTGTCAATATTTAGTTTGCCTAATATAATAATTTAGTATCCATTATGACATGGTCTATTTACAGTTTTGTTTTTTAGTTAACTTGCATGCTTAGTGTTGGATTGAGTTGTACGTTGTAAATGGGTGGATCTTAATCTGAATTCGATTCATATTGGCTTCGAATGTTAGGATATTTTGTCTAATTTGAGACTTCTAAGATTTAATCCGATTATGTGAATTCGTAATTAGAATTACGTAGGGCGAATATTAATTTAGATTGATCTTATTCGTTATAAATCGGTATCCTGAGAATAAATAAAAATTAATTATGTATATCATTATAATAAGTAAAGTTAATAATTTTTTACCAGGAGTTTTGAATACTTCACTTTCCTTTATTTAATGCCTATTTTTATCGAAAAATATGAATATTAATTAAGAAAGTTCGAATATGTGAGCTAAACTAAATGAATTTATATTATTAACAAGTTATAATAGAAAAAAACAATGGTGTAAATTTTGGAGGTCGAGATCCTATTGGATTCGAAAAAAATCTAATATTCGACCGAATCTAGACAAAATTCAATGGGCTCGAAAAATTTAAATACGAGTAAGATCCGAATTCGACTTGGATCTTATAATAGGGTTGGGCATAATCCGACCCTTTGAAGTAGTATGTCATTTTAAGTTTAGAGAACTTAGATAAAGTTTAAGTTAATTAGCTTGTGAAAATCTAGTTAAACTAATGTTAAGTTTGAAACTGAACATAAATGACTGATATATTAAAATTATACATATATATATATATATATATATATATATATATATATATATATATTGATATATTGAAGAAAATCGAAGTTTGAGATCATGTGAGCATCTTATCTATCTATATAATCATAATGTATACATGAATGTAGCTTCATTTTTTCTGTTAAAAAGTTAATGTGTTTATGGTTAGGCTCAAGAGTGAAAATAGCATAATGGAACTCGGCAGTTAGATATTAATTAGTTTTGAAAGATTCTTAAAATTCCCTGTATTAAATTATTTTAATCAGTTATGTATTGTTTGGTTGCTGGGAAAGTGAGGGAAAGTGAAGGAAAGTCAGTTTTTTTTCTTCCACTTGTTGTTTGGATAGCAGGAAAGGAAGTTATTATTTTCCTTCAACTTTCCTGCAGGAAAATTTTGTGAAGAAAAAATTTCCCCACCAATTTGATGGGGAAATCCTAGGAAAATTCTGGGAAAATTTTACAGTAAATTGCAAAACACCCCTTGTACTTTGTCTAACTATCAAAATCCCCCATTTATGAGTTTTCTTACCAAAAACCCATTTATGCTTATTTATTATTAGCAAAAAAAATACCCTCTCAAGTCTCAAGTCATAATAACAATTATACCCCCACAAAATGATGCAAAAGCACCCCATTTTACCTAAAACGTATACAATATGATCGATCATGGGGTAATTAACTTAAATTTCAAATGAATTAAGTTGTAATTTATTACATTATTGTTAGCTTTTATTTGATTCAATAACTCAATTTGTACTTTATATTTTTTAGAGATTAATTTGATAATTTTTATTTTGCAATCAATTTTAATATATTTTGCAATTTTGAAAGTATCATAATCAAACATTGAATTAATCAAAAATATTATATTCCTAAATTTTCTTGACAACCAAACAATTGCAAGAAAATAATTTTCCTGACAACCAAACATGTAGAGGAAAATGACTTTCTTTTCCATTTCCTTTCCTTTCCTTTCCTTTTCCTTTTCCTACAATTTTCCCTCACTTTCTTGACAACCAAACAAGCTATCATTCAATACAAAATTTTAAATAAAATTAGATAGCTCAACAATAATAGGAGAAAAATTTAGATTGAGTTTAAATGTTGGGTTACGTGGTTTTCAAATAGTTGAAACCCTATTTGGATTATGTTTGAATGTTGAGATCTTGACGGAATAAGTGTGTAGTATATGTTAAATCAGTGTATTTTTTTTTTTTTGTTTTTTGTTTTTTTTTTTATAGAGTTCGAGAAGAGAGAGCAAGAGTGATTAGAGTTACAAATGAAAATAAGTTTGGGCAAATGTTTCTATCAGGTTTGACTGAGTCTTAGTTTTGCCCCAACTTTATATGAAGAATTTTAATCAAGTTTTACCAAATTCGCGAGACTGGGTCAAAAATCTTCCAAGTAGGCCCTTAAAGTTATCATGGAAGAGCTTAGGCTTCCGTACGGATTTGTTCTCAAAAAATTGGCCTGGTTAGAGTTTTAGGTGAAATTTCTAAAATTAAATTTGGATAATGGTTTTGATGAAATATTGGGATGACATAATATTAATAAAAAGTATAGTTGGTCGATCCGAAAACTTGAGATAAAATTTGCATTGAGGTTTTGTTTGTGTGAGAGAAAATGGTTCTATAGATGTGAAATGAATAATTTTATATGTTTTAAAAATATGTAACATATTTAGTAGATTTGAGTATATTCCGATCTAGATTTAAACATGGTGTTTGAGCGTAGACCTGGCTAAACTCATTTTCATTAAGGTTATGTTGTTTGATACTTAATCAAACCCTAACAAAAACTTGAGATAAGATTTGCATTGAGGTTTTGTTTGTGCGAGAGAAAACAGTTTTATATATGTCAAATCAATAGTTTTATACGTGTTAAAATATATAACATATTTAGTAGGTTTGAGTATACTTGGATCTAGATTTAAACAGGAGTTTGAGCCTAGATCTGGCTAAACTCATTTTCAAATGGGGTTTGATTCAGATTAAGTAAACTTTTTCATACAGAGTCTTAGATCTTGGACCTAACTTACTTCATTTCTAGGGACATAAGACACATTAATATTAGACACATTATGTGGAAACTTACCTAATTTCAACCGAAAAATTCTTGCATAGACCCGATCTTTCATAAAACATATACAAAATCTTATAAATATGTTTAGTGAATGCTCAAATTTTGTTCATGATCTATGAAAAACTTGATGTGCACAAGAATTTTCCAGTTCAACCCGGAAAAAAAAATATTTTAGCCCTATCACAAATTGTCATATAGTGCCGTGTATTTCTTGGAAGTTGTATATGCTCCATCATGATCACCAATTCACCATATTAATCGAGCCAAAACTTATGACTGAGTTTTCTCCAGACATAGGGGAACACTTTGTACCATGATTATTCTTTCTATTATTGATATTTCATATTTCGAATCATAACAGCTGGCCAATTTTATCTACTCATAGCAAAAATCCAGCTTATTGATGATTTGATTGCAGACCTAACTTCCAAGAAGCTTCGTAGCAATTTAATCAATATTGACAAGTATCCATTTTCATTTAAATTGTTGTTTAAGAATTCATAGGAAAAGGACATAGTAATTGCCAACGACAGGAAGGAACATGCATGTACATAAATCATAACTTATTTATTTTATTTGAAATTCCTGTTTCGTATACTTGATAAGTCAGTCAATCATTATCTATCATATATGGTTCACACAAATATTTTACTTGTTCATATATTTAAAAATTATATATAATTATGTTCAATTTTTTAATGTAGACCTTAAATGAAAATTATATTATACTCGTATGCATGCATGAAGTAACGAATATTTTCTTTCTTTATTAATATTAATATAACACTATTTAAATAATTAAGCATACGTGCTAAAAATTCAATATTTAGTCGAAAGAAGGAAATTAAAGAGAAAAAACGGGTTGTTGCATGTAAAAGCTAATTAGAACTAAGAAAAATAAATATCATGAAAAATGATTTAGTTTCTAAAAATTTGAGTTACATGCCTTAGTTTGTTGATTTTCTTTTTGTAATTATTTTATAATTTACTGGAACTCAGATTCGAAACTTTGTCTAAAGCATGAAATGTATGAGGGAACCATTAGCTTTAATTCATCTTTAATTAGTAACGCTTTTAAATAATAATAAAAATTACGTAGAAAATTTAGATTAACCCTGTAATTGAAGACTGCTTAAATTCTTTTGTACTTTCATAATATTTACTTATTTTGTTAGCTATTTTTAGCTCTCTCAAACGAAACGCTGTCAGACACATTAAATGAAAACCTCCCCCAACAGAAATTCGAACTTGGGTTCCCTACTTTGTAGTGATTAGTTCATTCCACTAGACCAATCACCTGTTAATACATTTCTATATTTTTTATTTGAATACATTTTAAACTTTAATTCCATTTTCTGCATCATGTAATACTCATATCTTTCGTCACGATTTTTCCTAGACTGAGTGGATATTAATCTAAATCTTATCTAGTTTATTAATTCAGCAGAAATATTAATAGATTTGAACTGATTAAAATAATTCATGTTTTAAAATAGAACTTTAATATGACAAATACACATTGATCTGATCCGTTAAATATTTAAATTCGATTGATTTTTAATATATTATTTGTAATCTTTATATATTTAATTTTTAAAGTATTTTATGTAATAAACTTCAACAGAAGTGATATAAAAAAATTCTAAAATTTGGTTTTATGTATTTCTATATGTAATTTGCACGACCATAACTGAATTTAATGATTTTTTGCTTTGTAAGCTGAATATGGAAGAACTGTGTTAATATTTTTGGAATTGGAAATAAAAACAATATTTTTTTAAATCGATATTTTGATTTCTCTTTTAGAGAAGAAAATAATAATTGTATTAATTCAGAATTATATTTCATATCTTAGAGTCTTTTCTATTTGTAATTCAGTAAAATGATTGATAGAAACTTCATCAAAATGAATGTCGAGATTTATGAATTTTTTTTAGACCATATTTAAATAAGAATAATGGTTTCCGATTGTATCCCAATATTATTTGTGATCTAGTCTGAATCCAACTTATTGGAAATCCTATTTTTCCACATGCAACCTAATATTTAACTTTTTTTTTTTTTTTTTAATATCAAGTCTTCCACCGTTATAAAAGTAGAAATAGAGGGAACAGAAGAATGATTAAAGAAAGCTTAAAGCTGCGGCGGTGTAGAATCTTTCGGCCAACAGATGAGCGCACGCCGAAGAGGTTATGTAGCACGCCGTTTTTGCAAGTAAAAAAGTCTTACATTTATATCTCCAATTAACAAAAAAAATTAGAGAAACTCTAAGGACCTGTTTGATTGGTGTTTGAGAAAATAGTTTGGGAGAGTAGTAAAGGTTTGTAAAATAATCTCGATTTATGTAATGTCGTTTGTTTGAGTATTTAAGAGAGTGGTTTGAGAAATGAAGAGGATGTAGGTTTTTTTTGGAAGAGTTAGGTCTTAGGTGTATAATGTGTAAGACTTTATGTCAAATCATAGTAGAGTTTGTATAGGGTTTGTTAGAAATAAAAAAATTGTTGGGCCTGTTTGTTTGGCATTTTCCAATTTTTTTCGTGTTTGAAAAATGCCAAACAAACATATTTTTTACTTTCTGAAATAAAATTTTCATTCATTAATTTTCTCAAACTATTCTCTCAAAAGTCAAACAAACAACAATTTTCTTATCTCTGAACAAAACTTATACAAACTCTACTTTGATTTGATATAAAGTAACATATCTCTTGCACAATTTATCTCACATAACAAATATGACTTGACATAAAGTCTTACACATCTTACACCTACAATCTAACTCTTCCATAGAAACCTACACCTACTTCATTTCTCAAACCACTCTTGCAAAAATCAAACAAACAATATTACACAAATCGAGATTATTTCACAAATCTCCACTACTCTCCCAAACTACTTTCTCAAACGCCAAACAAACAGGCCAGACCCGTTGTTTGTTTGGTTTTCGAGAGAATAGTTTGAGAAAATTGAGAGATGAAAAATTTATTTCAGAAAGTAGAAAATATGTTTGTTGGAATTTTCCAAACATGAAATAATTTTGAAAAACACCAAACAAACAGGCCGTACATTGTTTCATAGCCATAAATAAAATGTTATGGAATGTATAGTTCGCTTCCCACCCTCCAGAACCATTTTAGTAATACCTCAAAAACTTATCTTTCGAAAATCTAAACAAACTTTACTTTAATTTTACATAAAATAATATGTTTCTTATCATGAGCTCAATGCAAAAATATACTATCTGTTTTGTCTAATTGGCAAGAAACCCCATGTGTTCTTTTTCATTAGAAAAAAACTCATTTGAATATTCTTCATAAATCATAGGGAGATTACTTTTAAGTGAACATAGGGTTTTTGCCAATTTCAAAGTGAACAAAGAATTATTGTCAAATTTTTAAGTGAATATGAATGTTTTCACATCTTCTGGTAGGGGTATAATTATCATTTTGTCTTGAAAGATGTTTCCTGCTAATAAAAATTAACATAGAGGAGGATTTTGGTAACAAAAAAAAAAAAAAAGCATGTTTCTATTTGATAATCAGGAAAACATAATGGGTATTTTTGCATTGTAGGAGTGTGAACCAATTTTTAATGAACTATTCAAGCAATAGTCGTATTTTGTAGGAGGGATTTTGGGGTGTTAAATAATAATTAGTGTAAGAAAATATTATCATGTGATTAGTTTAATGGAAGAGATTAATACCCTCAAAGTGTCGAGTCAAGTTCGAATTCTTGTTGGGAGAAATTCTCATATAATATGTCCAACGCGCCACGAAAGAAATTAGATCTCTTAAAGAAAAAAAATAGTGTAGGGAAATCATCATAAGTCTATAGTAAAAAAGTAGTTAATTCACATTATTAAAGTTCTACTAATTGATTTAAAAGTTTAAACTTTCCACTTCACCTTAATTATCCGGTATGCTTTTTTAACACTTCAATTTGTTCATCCATTTTGAGATCATGGATCAAAATTTCGTTTCGAGAGTATATTTCGATCAACTAAATATTGGAAATATTCAAGACTGTTCGAAAATATTTCGGAAACATTAAGAAAAAATTATAAAAATGATTACCAAATTAAAGAAATAAGAGAGTCTCAAGGCAAATAAATAATTTCGAAATTACATCTTATTTTCGTTTCGTTTTGATTCAAAAATAAAAACTTTTCGATGATTTCGACATAAAAGATGAAAATTTTAATCCATGTTTGAGATGCAACTTATTCTTCTCAAATTACAAATTGCAAGTGGGATTTTTAATTCTACCACCTCATAAATCATAATCTTCTCAATCATATATATGGGGCATGATGGAGACAGGTTTGTGGACCGACATATATAGTAGTAGTAATAAAATTGTTCTATTGCTATAAGCACGCGGTAAGCACACGGCTAACACACGGCCCCGACACAAAGTGTTCCATCATCAACATCTGAATCTTAGGGCTGTCAACGAGGAGAATTTTAATTCGAATCCGGTCCGTTTTATTCGAATTTTAATTAAATAGATCTGATCTAATTATAAAATTACGTAGATCAAATATGAATTTAAATATTTGATCCCTTAAATATTCGTATTTGATAACAAATAAAAAAAATTATATATATACATAATATTTTACTGTTAATTTAAGAAGATATATAGTAGTAAATAATTCTTTCGCAAATTCTTTATTATGCATATTTTCATCTAATAATATGAATATTAGTAAATAAAATTTAACATGTGAGTTAAATCAAATAAAATCGTAAAATTAACAAACTTGTTTTAGGAAAAAATATTGGTGTAATTTTGAAAAGCGAATATTTTATTGGATTCGAAAAAAATTCGATATCCGACCAACATTCATTGGAGTTGAAAAATTCATATCCGATCAAGATCTGAATTCGACCTGATGCAAATGGAACCGAATTTTGGTCGAGCATAATCCGACCTGAATTCAACCCATTAACAACCCTACATCCGATCAAGTACTATATTCATGGACCTTATTCTAAACCAATTAATTTATTGAGCCTATTAGTAATGCTCGGTCGGATTTATTGAATATGGCTCCATTTATAGTACTGGATTCATTCAACATAATTTGCAAACTTTTTTTATAATGCACGACAAAACACAATTATGTAATTGAAAACAGAAATACAATATATTCTTTAGAACATGACACTAAAAGTGTAATTTTGTAAGTGTAGAACCAAGAATGTAAATATTTAAAATAAAAAAATTCGAACCAATGTACAATTTTATAAAATGAGACCAAAAGTGGTTTAGGGGTCCACTCATAGGGTAAACGTACGATTTTACATTTTTTGTTCATTCGCGATTTGAATTTGAAGTTTGAAATATTTATATTTACTTGCACCGAGCTTCAAAGTATCTTAATTCTTAAATTAATTGGACTCTTCAAAAGAAAAATAGATGTTGCACTTAAAGGTTGTAGTCTAATTGATTGTTATATGTTACTTATTCATTAATTAGTTAATGGGTGATCACTAGCTAGCTACAAATGGTGCTTTATCTCAAATAAATGAGTGCTTATATACAATAACAATTAATTCAAAATATTTCGAAAAGGTACCAAGAATATTACAAATCTTAATATAAAAATCTCTTTATTGCTAACTTCTCACTAACAGACACCCCGTGACAAGCAAACTGACTAAGGGCAAACACAGTAACACACAACGTGAGAATTGCTAAAAAGTGCATGTGATTAATGTCTAACGGTTCTCCCAAAAAAAAAAAAGGACCACTAACAAAGACATGAATTTAATGATCCATTCAGAAAGGGGAATTTGATGTTTGACCATTTTATGTCCATTACTTTTCATTTGTGCTCTTTTAACCAGTTGTTTAATTGGTAGTGAATGAAAGGGCACAAACAAGGCAAATATACTAATCATAAGAGTGTAAACTAGTTGGAGTTGATCTCAACAGTATATTGTTTTGTTTAGGGGATGTTCGGTTTGTCCAAAGGGTTTAGATTAGATTGTCTATTGCACCTAATATCGTAACTGGGCTGACTATTAAAAATGATGTTCGGTTACAAACTTGGCCCAAGATTACAATTAGTCCATTAATGGAAAAATATATTCGGTTGACATGACTATATCCGAAATTATAAGATTTGACAAAAATAACCCTATTTAGATATTTGTTGCCAGCCAAAGTATAACTTATGTAAGGATAAAAGTGTAAAGTGAAAATCTTATCTTGGAGATATTATTGAATCACAGGAGGAGCCACAATTACAACTGCTCCAAATATAGGAGGTTGACAATTTTTTCGGATCGATCCGAATTGCAATCTTGCAAACCAAATTACTGATATAGGCATGATTATATTTTGAATCCGGCCTTATCAGTCAAACCAAATGACCCCTTAATAATTTGACTTATTGTGTCTGATGTCGTGTTTAAATTTGATTTAATAATTATTTTGTACACGACAAGTTTTAACTGAGATAAATACAAGTTAACAGATTAATTTGATATTTAGTTATTTACACATATTTTTTCTTTAATCATTTTTTAACTAATTCAATCGAGTTCTTACCATGTTTAAAGTTATCAAATAAGAAATATTATTTGATACCATAAATTTTACGTATAGAGTCAATTTTCAGTCTTACCTAAGAGCATCTCCAGCAGTGTCATTTATAGGTGGTCATCTATATTAAATTATACATGGTGAACAGTGTTATAGCTACTCAGTTATAGCTATCAAATCCAGCAGTCATCATCTAAAATTTTCAGAATTATTATATTTTATTCTTTTTCTAATATTAAAATATAAATGATATTATAAATAATGTTGTATTACATTTACTCGTAAAATATAAGTAATAAATATATTTTTTAATATTTTTTATTTAAATATAATAAATTAAAAAAATTGCAAAAAATGGCTTTAAATAACAATTTAATAAACTATCTAATTCAAATAAAAATTTAACTCAAATCAATTTAATAAATTATAGTTGAGACATAAATTTGCTGACATGGATGACCTGTATAAATATACATGGACATCTATATATGCAAGTCCAAACTTGTATTATACATAGTCTTGTATAAATACAAGACATTGCTGGAGGACAAAAAATTGACTTGATTATGTATATTTGTGTTTTTAGCTATTGGAGGAGCTAAAAAAATGACTGTTGGAGATGCTCTAATAAATTATGATTTAGAAGATGACGTTAGATTTCTAGTGGATTTGGCCACCCGGCCCACCTTGTTAAATGTGGCTGCTTCATGCATGTTGATGGACGTACGTTTTAATTCTATTAATTTATTAATTAGTGCTTTTTTTGGAATTTTGTAATGATAATCTACAACTTTTTTATGCTTTGAACCTTTTTCCAATTAATTTATAAATGAAAATACATAGACTAAGTATACCATACATTATAATGTCATTTATTATTATTGGATCCTAGTTATTAAATGTTTAATCGATCCAAATCCATATTCGCTCAACATACTTCATATTAACGATCTTTTTAATCGAAAAAAATCCATCAAGTCTCTAGTTGATTATAAGTCCTATAAATAGGGATAGCTCTATTGACAGCCCAATGCTTTGGGTCAGAAGGCAAACAGTCAGAGCTAGTTGGATTCTGCCCAAAGAATCATTTTAGGCTTATGGATAAGCCCAAAAGACAATTTATTTGCACAGTATAATGTTAAAACCCAGGTCAATTTTTACAAGATTGATTTTCATAAGATTTCGTAAATTTTTATCCATCTTCAACTTTTCAATAATGGGAAATATACCGATGTGAAGTCTAATTTTTTGCATGTACAAAAGAATGAAAAAATCACAACCAACAACCTTCATTGACATGCTCATCGAAGATATCGTCACCAAATCAATTATTCAAACTACGACCCGAGTCTTCAGTGGAACGATTATTCGAGTCATGACCCAAATCATCACTGGTAAGGTTATCCGGGTCATGACCCAAGTTAGGTCCATCCACATTGTCATGATTATATGAGCCACGACCATAGTCATTATCGGAACAACTATTATTTGGGTCATGACCCAAGTTCTCATTCGAACGGTTATCCGGATCACTAACTGATTTGCATTCATCTACGTAAATATCGTCTATAACATCATCACCACTTTCAGATACCGAGCTAGCATCCATTTCCTTTTCCTCCGGACATTCAAGTTGCACGCATTCCGCCACCAAATCGCTAGTGTGTTCCGAATCAAGATTACTCCTATTGGATGGTGTCGAAACATCTTTCCTCACAACATTAAACACTATACCATCAACAAGTCTTTCTGGCTGCAATAGATCTCCTTCGGACACCATAATGCTCGAACCACTATTATTCGTTTGGCACATTAATTTTCGACTCATTTTTGAATCAGTCTCCAAATTCTGTACAAAATTGACAAATTGATCCGCCGAGGTTGTCCTCATCAAGGGACCACCTGATCTTGTCCAAGGATTGAGATCAACGCTCTCCGACTCACTGTCACTTCCATCGTGTGGGGACCGGTGGGTCCGCCAGCTTTTCTCCATGGACCCACCAACTCCTTGGTGGAGGTCTTCCTCTAGGGACCCAGTCGAGTTTTCATGGGCAATGATGTTCCAAGAAGGGATTCGTTTGGATGCATTGAATCGAACTGTGCTTGATAGGCCGTGAGAGGCAGCGGCTGCTCTTTCGGTACTTCTTCTCAATCTACGCTTGTGGTTGAGTATGGCAACACATTCGTCTAGAGCAAGTTCGATTCCACAGTTTGCTTTAATGGTTGAGAGCTTCTCCCAAGTGCATCTTCTTCCCTGGTATGCTGCCTTTTGAAGTTCCGCATATGATGGATTTTGTATTATCTTTGATAACTGAAATCATATAAACAGATTTAGCTCATTAATCAATGAAAGTTTTTCCCAACTATATACAGATTATCATTATGTACCAAAAAAAAAAAAAATTTACAGATTATCATTAAAATCAAGAAACAGCCCAAAAGATAATGGCAAAATTGCAGTTTATGGACTCTCAGCGCTTTTGGTCCTGTGCATTACAAAACTGCAGTTTTAGTCCCATTTTTTTTTCTTTTTCGGTCCACCCCCTTTCCATCCATTTTTTGCACTTTTTTGACCTATATGAATGTCTTAGTTATGCATTTTTGGTCCCAAATAGGATAGAAACAGGGCAGTAGGACAAAAATACTTTTAAAAGTTGGGACCAAAAGTGCAATTTATGTAAATGGCATCTCTAAACACTGAAGGTCCAATCCCGTGGGACCAAAAGATGCTATTCGCCGAAGATAACTATACCTGAGCTAAAGTGGCAGGCATTACAACAGTAACATCACCCTCCCAATCCTGAGCAAAAAGCTTTGCAATTCCTCCTAGTGGAAAACCAAGCTCCAGTATTTGATTGCATCTGTGCTTTACTTCCATCTCAACAAGTTGAGCAAGCTGCACAGGTTAAATAAATCAAAATATAATGTAGAATCCAAGAAAAACTAATTACTTTTTATTATGAGGGTTCCAAAAGATTTATTCTTGTTAATTATGTAATAAAAATAATGGGATTTATATATTGTGGACCATTGACATATAATGTAGAAAAGCAAATTTGGATCTTCATCCCCACATGACTGGACCCTCGACACTTTTGGTTCTAACTTTTTGAAATTTTTGCACTTTCAATCTCATAGAATAGTTTTTGATTGACACTTTTGATTCCATATGACTGTCTCAGTCCTGCACTTTCGGTCTCTTGGATGGGAATGAGGTGACAAGACCAAAAGTGCAAAACATTTCGAAAGATTAGGACAAAAAATGTAATTTTGTAAAATGAGGGACTAAAAGTGTTGATGATCCAATCATACGGGACTAATGATGCAATTTTCCCAATGCAGAAATATGCAAGACCTCAAGAACATACCTTTGCAGCAAAGTTGCCTCCATAAGCTCTAATAATCTCCTTTATTCTAAGTAAAGGTGCAATGTGAGGATTTGCTTGGCTCACTATAAAATGATTCACATTAAAGAGTTCTTTTAGCTGCATCATGGGCAAATCAATCTCCAGGCTACCATCTCTCCATCTACGTGTTGAAGAAGCACTCTCTTCGAGCCCCAAATGAAAAGGCGGATGATAAGGCACAATTTCTCCGCTTCTATCCTTAGCCATCAGCTCTTGAGCTTCAAAAAGACCGGGAAACGCACACGAAGCAGTCACAGCACTCCATATAACAACATGAGGTGAAGTCAAGTAGTTTAGGCATCTAGGAGGCTCGTGTTTCCTCGGAGAACAAACCGTAATCCCCAATACTCGACCCGTCATATCATAAGCTTCTTGGAAAGTTAGATTATTCGTTAGATGTCTTAATAACATCTGCAATTTTCTTATATCATGCACCGCACCTTGTGTCGTGACCCTTTTGAAAACGGTAAAAATCCCTCCCATCTGGTCGAAAAATTGTATAGAATGCCAAGAATCCTCGAAGAAACTTTGAAGCTCGGGCCAAGACCTAGTAGCCACAACCGAACACATTATCGACCCTACGCTCGACCCCGCGATAATCCGAGGCAAAAGCTTATGTTCGACTAATGTTTTCACTACTCCCACATGGAAAGCTCCTAAAGAAGCACCCCCACTTAAAAGTAAAGCCGTTCTACCAAAGGCATGCCTAGTTTCATGCATAAAAGCGAGCTTCTCCTCCAACAAAAGCTCTGTTGAATCAGGATCACAGACTTTTCTTAGTTGTGTAGTGACTTCATCTATGTACTCTTTTATGAGTTTGGGCACTTGGAGCCTACCTTTATGAAGCTCCGGGTTACACATATTACCCATATTTCTAACTAAATCGGCCCTCATATAAAATATGATATCTCTAAGAGAGCATTCTTGGCGACGATGCCTTAGCTCTTGAAGTTTATTTCTTACAAGCTCCTCATCGTAAAGATCTGATTCATTAGTTCTAAGAGTCTCTTTATCGAGCATTTTAGCTGCGTGGGCCCACTCTTCGTAGGTCAATGCATTTCGAGTCTTGTTCCTCCAAAATTTCCTTCTATAGGCCATCTCTGCCCTCGTTTTCACATTAGTGTATCGTCTTAAAAAGAAAGCGATCACTGTTACCATTAGTAGTATCCCTTGTGGGTTACGAGGATGAAACCATGACAATAGAGGTGACAAGTAGTTTTTGAATTTGTAAAAGAACAATAATAATATCTCAAATATTTGATGCCTCAAATGTGATATTGATTTGCAGCACAAGACTCTAAATGCTATGGAACGACCGATTAGCGTGGAAGGACCAATTAAGAATGGATCAACAGTAGCCTCATTACTAATATCCATGCCTTCAGCTAATTAAAGGACTTGATTCTAAAAGAGTTTCTATCTATACGGATTCGTAATACTGTAATACATAATCTGTAAACTTCATAAGAGGACTAAATTGCCCATTTTAAAAATATGTAATCTTTACACTCAAGTTGTAGTTGCTCTAAGAATCCAAAATAGAAAAACAAGATGAAGTAATAAAGTAAATCATTTTACCAGCAATTCAATGGAGCATGAAGAATTGTGTATAAATCAGAGTAAATAAATGATTGATAAAAATCAATAAAGAGAACCCCAAACCTCTTAATTTTACTATTTGTTGAAAAATTCTATACAAATCAGTTCTTATATCCCAAAATCACAAAGAAAATTCACAAGCTTTCTCCTCAAATGCTTCTGAAGACCATTCACAGAATAACCCAGAAATAAAAAATAGAAAAAGTCCCAAAAAATTTCACCTCAAGATTCAATTTTGACAGTTTCCCTGTAATCAACATCCAAAAGGGTCCTTCAAAATATCTCCTTTTAACAAGAAAATGTAAGAGGGAAATAATTTTGTCAAAACCTAATCTCTCTTTTCAAGGAAAAGGTGCTTAAGCAAGAATAGTAGCTTAAACGTGAAGTAATGACATTAATCAAATGCGTACACGTGCACTAAAGTCTTGGGATTGGGAAAGACTGACAGTTTGGATCAGATCAGATGACCATTTCGTCCCGTAGTTATACAACATGTTAGAATTGCTATATTTTATTAGATAAATACATACAAATTTATTCAGAGAAAGTGAAAGGATAACTGGATAAGGAAGACATGACATGATCTTTTCTCATTTGCTGGATTTTAGTAAGTTTGAATTGGAATTTCGTTAACGGAAGAGGAGAAGAATAGAAACACTAATATGACATGTGAAGTATTTTTCGCACTTTGTACCCCCAAAATATGAGAAATAAACATTTTACACCCTCGAAATATAAATTTAGTACTTTGCACCTTCGGAATATGAACAATTCAGTACTTTACACTCTCTTTTATTTTTCTCAAAAAACTTAGTGACAAAATAGGTAATTCATTTTGGATCTTTGACACTTTGTATCCCCGAAACACGAGAAATAGATATTTTGCACCCCCAAAATAGAATTAGCAATTAGCACCCTCGAATTAATAACAACTCAGCAACTTGCACCCCCGAAACAATTCTATTTCGTGGATGCTTAGTGCTAATTCTATTTCGAGGATGCAAAATGTCCATTTCTTGTGTTTCGGGGGTGCAAACTGTCAATTTCTCGTGTTTCAGGAGTGCAAGGTGCCAAAGATTCAAAAAAGAGTTACCTATTTTGTCCCTATGTTTTTTGAGGAAAATAATAAAGTGTACAAAGTGTTGAATTTTTTATATTTTGGGGATATAGAGTGTTAAATTTATGTTTTAAGGATGTAAAATGTCTATTTCGCATATTTTGGAGATGCAAACTGCAAAAAATCCACATGCGAAAACGTTCTAACTTTTAAGAGTGCACGCTTTCGTTTTCCTCTATTTTGTCATTTTCTTAAAGGAATTTGAAACGTGGGGGGATTTATATTTATACCTTTTATGGAAAAGCATATTCTTCCTATGTTTTAGGAGGGTTACTTGAAGACACTGTAATTTTCTGATATAGTATTTAAATTTGAGTATTTAGTTTTAACGGAAATCATAGGACCATTAATTTTGGAGAGAGCGTTGATATGATTTAGTTATAATTGACTATAGTACACTAATTTTTTCGGTTTCAGTTGACATCAATTTTTTTAGAGTACAAGTTACATCAATATCATCAAATTATAAATCTATTCAAGTAAAACCAAATTATAAAGAGAAATAACTATCCAATAACTAGTATTAAAACTAGAAAAAACTCACATTAGTGAAAATTAAATCCAGATCTCAGCTTTAGTGTTTTACTATAACACAAATAAATTACCAACATGTGATTGGTCTAGTGGAAGAGACTGGTCACTACAAAGTAACGAACTCAAGTTCGAATCCTTGTTGAGAGAGATTCCCACCTAATGTGCCCGACACGACTCAAATAAATTAAACCATTGGAAAAAGAAATTACTTCATATAAGAAGAGATGAGCAAGTGATTGATGGGACATAGTTAGGGAACCATCTTTTTTCTTTCTAAGTTAATTGTTAGTGTCAAATTAAGGCAGGGCAATTCTATTATAACATACCCACTTTGCCATTTATTGAAATGTGTTATTTTGAAAGGTTTGATATGAAATGTATAAAATAGATAAAAATTTGATATGAACAATACAATTTCCTCGAACTTATATGTATTTTTTTGCTTAATAACACATATTCTAATATTACCCGATTTTCAATGTTGTAACACGACTATTTTTTCTATCGATCATATATGGTTGTGGAAAATGCATGAGAAGGCATACAATTTCAGTGTTTTAAAAAATGTTGCATACACTACCTGTTATATATAAAATTTTATAATTATCCTCTTGAGGGCAATTTTGCCCATAAACATTTAAGTCATTTTTATAAATCTAAATTTAAAAAAAAGTTACATTTATATTATGTTAATTATAAAATCTTACACTTGAGGACAATTTCGTTCGTAAATATTTCATGTCATTTTTATAAACCTAAAGTTTCAAAAATGTTACATTTACCTCCTCTAAAATATAAAATCTCACTATCACTCCTGCAAGGGAATTTCCGTACATAAACATTTCATATTATTTTTATAAATCTAATATTTCAAATCATTTACATTAATCCCCCTATTAAGCATAAAACCTTACAATTACCCCCTTCCCTCATAGCAATTTCGCCCGTAAATATTTGGTGTCACTTTTTTAAATCTAAATTTAAAAAATGTTTCATTTACCTTACCCTAAGGGCAATTTCATTTGTAAATATTTCATATCATTTTTACAAATCTTTCAAATAATCCCATGGATAAAATTGGAAATTCAGAAAATATTCCCTTAAATGTTAGAGATAATGGTGCAAGGGGTCAATTTTAAGATACTGATGAACTTGAGGAGAATTCTGATAATAATAAATACGTGAGAAATAATTTTGTAATTGAACTTTAAACTTAGGGGAATATCCGCAATTTACCCTTCATCAGTTTACATTAGTGTTGGCTTAATCACATCCGGGCTAGGGCCAATAGTAGTATAGGGTCTGTTTGTTTGGCGTTTGGGAAAGTAGTTTGGGAGAGTAGTGGATGTTTGTGAAATAATCTCAATTTGCGTAATGTTGTTTGTTTGGGTTTTGAGAGAGTGGTTTGAGAAATAAAGTAGGTGTAGACTTTTTTGGAAGAGTTGGGTTGTAGGTGTAAGATGTGTAAGACTTTATGTCAAATCATGTTTGTTATGTGAGATAAATTGTGTAAGAGATAGGTTACTTTATGTCAAATCAAAGTAGAGTTTGTATATGTTTTGTTTAGAGATAAGAAAATTGTTGTTTGTTTGGCTTTTGAGAGAGTAGTTTTAGAAAATTAATGAATGAAAAATTTATTTCGAAAAATAGAAAACATATTTGTTTGGCATTTCCCAAACACGAAAAAATTCTGGGAAACGCCAAACAAACAGGCCCATAGTTTCTGAATTTTGGGTTAAAGGCCTACCTCCTAAATCCATACAGTATTATATATGGGTCTCTACGGCAAAGTTGCATCTATAGATTCAGCAAGCCTGGGGGCCCAAGGGCCCAATTGGTTAATTGTACATCAACTAAAACCTCTATCAAAATACCATTGGAATTTCTTTACTTAAAAAACATGAGAAGATCATCATATCAGGCCTCATTGATCACAGTTTGGGCTTGGGCCCGTAGGAGCAATATGGTTGGATAATTGCGACTCGGGTTTGATTGGAAGTTTGTTGAGTTCGGTTCATTATATTATTTTTTAAGTGTGTCAAATATGTGGGTTGGGTTGGATTTGGGTTAGGTTCAAGAGTCGAAATTGACATTAGATCTAAAATGAGCCACTTAATACAAATCGAAAACAGGGTAGGGTTAAAACGAGTCTGGTCAAAAAGAGATTCCGTCGGGTTGGGCAGGGTTGATCAATTTCATGTTTGGTAATGTTGTGTATTCTATAAATTTTGGTAATGTTGTGTATAATTATAAATTATAAAATTTACACAATACTTAGTATATTATTTTAATATTAAACTATAATTAAATGAGATTATTGTAATATTAAATAATCTAAATTACGTATAACAATAAAGATTATTGACCATTAGACTTTTTTTTTATCCAAACCATTAGACATTTAGACTTCACAAAGAAAAAAATTTGATATTGAGATTAAAATTCTCATGAATTTAGGAGGAAAAGACAAAATAATATTTTTGAATAAAAATGGAGCCATTTAATCCTAACTAGTTTATCTCGATGTGTAATTATTTGACTTGACCCATTTCCAAACCATTATAAACTCATTTTCAGTTCATATAAATGTTAACTAAATTCAATCCAACTCAACTCACTAGTAACGAAAAAAGTATGGGTTAGGTAGGGTTGAGCCAGGTCGATCTCGAACCAGCCCATGGTCATTGATGCATACTGCAACCCAAATGGAAAATTCTTACCCATACCTGGTTTGACTGAACTAAAAGTAAGTACATGACAAATGCAATACACTTACTTTGAGATTGGATGTAAATCACAAGAGAGTGACCAATCACAAAACAAGTGCAATACACTTGTTTGGTGGTTTGATGAGTTTAGCCAAATCAGACTTGAACACATTTTTTTCCAACCCGAATATATGCATGAAATAACCAAAAACTATTCATTGTTTACTAATTTTCAAATTTGATGCAATAATCGACTTGATAAAGTTCAAACACAATCACGAGGTTAACAAGAAATTCGAATAAAGTGTGAATAATGTATTACTCGATTATGGTCTTGACTTGTTTACTACTCTCTTTGTTTCATATTATTTGTCACTTTGGATAGTGACACAGAGATTAAGAATAGCCATCATTTATAGATAAAAATCAAAAAATATCCTCATTGAAGTAATAATTTTTTCTCTCTCTCCTCTCTTAATTAGGAGTTAGAACAATTATGATGAAAGGGTAAATCTGAATAAAATAAATTAATTTTGCATTGAACTTTTCAAACGACAAATAATATGAAACAAGTAAATTTTTCCAAACCGACAAATAATTTGAAACGGAGGGAGTATCATACTGATATTAGTATTTTCCTATGTAGGAAAATAAATTGTAATTGATCAAACTTTCGTTGCATGTTTTCTATTTTCGAAAGCGACTCAATCAATCCAATTTTATGATTACCACTCCTACTCCTGTCTTTGAATGGTCAAGCAAAACTGACGCCCTCTTTGCTCGTCAAATCCTTGGTGTTTGGCCCAGATGAAAAATCAAGAAAGTCCCAAGACTCGGAAACAAGGCCGCCTATAACTTAACAAAATGGGGGAAAATTTTGTAATTGGAATGATTACGTTCCACTTTCCCTCATTCCCCCATTATTTTTTGTGATTTCGATAAATCGAAAACAATTGTAACTATCGACTTTGATCCATTTTATAATTAATTTTTATTTACCAAAAAAAATGGAGTATTATACAGTTAGTAGCACACATCATATTTGCGCAATGACTAGTGGAGAGTCTGGAGGCTGGGGACAAATTAGAAAACAGATGAACACTGTCAAGTTTGTATTTCAAAATTTAATTTTGTAATAAAAGGAGTTTCATTTGAAAAAAAGAAAAAAAAGCAATCTGTTAAAAGGAGTGCATGGTCCCACCCACGCGATTAGACTTTAAATGTCATACGACAGGGAAAATTATGCTACCCTCCCATGTGACAAAAGTCACAAAACCACTATTAATTAGCTAGCTGGAGATCCCAATATGTAAAACTTTAATAACTGGATTTACCTATTTATTGCATGTATTATTACATTGTTTGTCAGGCCATGCAAATATGGGTTTTTAATAATTGGAAAGATATATTTAAGCCCTAGCAGCCACAACTCTTTATTACTCCCGATCGTCGGCCGTACATGTTCCATTTGTCATTAATAGTTTGGCATGTCGGTGCTAACCATTACATTTGGCTAGTAGAGAACTCTACTCTAATATTTCCTCGGTTTTTTTTTTTTATTTTTTATTTTTTTTTATTTATCGATTTGAAGAATTGCAAACGGATTAAGAAACAATCACTTTTTTTAAGCAAAAACCCCAAAACATCATTTTAATCAAATAATTACATCATTAATTATAAACATTAATAAGAAGGGTAAAATTGAAAGAAAATAATTAATTTTACATTAAAACGACAAATAAAAGTGAAGATTTTTTTTTTGTCAAAGCGATAAATAAAAAAAAAACTGGAGGGAGTATGCCATTAGACTCAGTGATGAAGTTTAGTATGATTTTTTATTACTCAATATGGGTATTTTAGGATTTTTATCTTCAAAGTTTCTTAATCCGTGTGCCACTACCCATAACGACAAATAATATGAAACGGATGGAGTAGATGTTTTACATGGTCCGTTGTTCTTTACTCCTTTCTAATTTAGTTTCTTCTGATCCATGTTATTTTTTCTAATTCTCATTGGTTAAACTGGAGATTTAGTCGCCTCAATCATTTTGGCTCTATGTGGATGTGTTTTGGTCCATTCTCGTGAATTTTGTGAGACTGAGTCAAAATCCTTCCAAATGAGTTTTCGCCAGACCTATGAAATTCATCATAAACCTGTTCACAAATACTTACCCAAACTCTTGAAACCTATAAAATATTGATTTGACACCTACCATTATTTTTTTCCCTAAGCTCTCTAAAAAAGACATTGATTTGACACATACCACCTACTTTTTTCCCCACACTTCAATATCCAAAACCAATCTAAGTGGGGTTTCAAGTTTTTCACAACAACAAAATCCAATATCCAAAACCTAATTTTTACTCATCATGATAGGTTTAAAGTCATCTCATGATTGAAAGAGGGTAATTCTTGGAATTTTGAATTACTCAGCAACCTCTTCCCCGAATCGGTTGTTCGAGCGATTGTTAAAATCCATATCTCTCCCTTCCCTGAGTTAAAAAAGTTGGTTTGGACTGTAAAACCCCTAAATTTTATTTATAAGAAATTCCTAATCTTAAATTTTTAACTTTAAATTAAGAATTTTAATTAGAATTTGAATTAAATATTTAGCTTCCTATTTGGGACCTGATTGTACATTTTATGAAAATGTTGGGGTCAAATTATAAGTTTTAAAAGTTAAGGGATGTTCTGCGAAAATCTCATAAACTTAATTATTGAAATTCAGTCGAATGTTGACACATCTCTTTGGCCCAACTGAGTTGTCAACAAATTCGAATACGTGGGGTATGAAAGTCCCACATGTCCTCTAAGTTGATGAATTCAATTAGAGAAATGCCACATATATATCTTCAATTATCTTCTTGTAGAAGAATGAACTTCAGCAATAAATCACTTCTAATAAGAATTGTCGAGAGAGTGTAATACTTAGGAGGATTACAACATAGGAGAAATTTATGAAAAGAGAGAGTTAGTGGTAAAAGTGAAGGTTTAAGGAAGGATGAGTTAATTCGACGACCGTGAGTTGAATTTTATATTTCCGTTTGTTCCATTTCAGTTTGAATAGTGTTCTTTTCCCGCAATTAATCGTATCTTATCGATTTGCTTTAGGTGGTCGTCCGGAGTAAAAATCGAGCTCTCGGTAACTCAAATTTCGGTAAAGAGGTGAGTGTGGAATTTAAATAACGGAGGGTTGCTTCAACTCGTTATTAAACGCGTTAAATTATTCCGATATTCACTTCATTAGTTTCATGACTTGGTATGGTTACTTAAATATTCTTTTATAGATGCTCTGTTAGTATAGATGCTTAAATAATTAGTGGGATAGATGCTATGTTATAGAATTGAGGTTGTGAAATCTTATAACTGTAATAAATGTTAATTAAGTATTTTCTAAGTCGGGGTGTTACAGATGGTATCAGAGCTTAGGCTCCGAGTTAGAATAGGATCCTCGGCATAAGATAGAATTTGTGAGGTTAAATTAATGAGCTTAAAATTGGAGATAGGAAAATAAAAGGATTAACTAAAGTGTTGTATATTCAGAACATGACTTAAGTTTCTTAAATGTGAGAAAAAGAAAGAAAATATAAATTGCATACCTATGTTCTACCTGCACGTAGGTGATTTTAGCTAAGGATTATATTCATGAATTGGTTTATTGTCCAAGGCAGACGATATCCAGTAGCCAAACAACCATTTGAAATGAAATTTTAATTATTCTTAAAAATTTTATTTTGCCATGTGTTTTTGATAGATGGCAGAAAACGACGATGTAGCTCGAAGCACACCACCTCGGAATATTTTGTATCAAAAGGAACCAAACCGCACTTTTAACCGACATGTGTCTAGAAGACCAATAAGCTGCCCCCCTATGAGGGGACATTACCCGAATTGGGTAACTCACTCCTTAGAATCCGATAGAAACTATTACCATTGGCAGTGGTAGCAAGAGAGAAGTCTTAGAATAGAAGTTGAACAATGGTATATGAAGTTTGTGAACAAAAAAAACTAGTACCGCCAACAATATGATAGATTGCGTTGGCGATTCGGAGATGAACCGGGACAACCCGCCGTACTTAGTGATATAAGAGTAAAGGCAAATTCCGCAGGGTCCGTTACGGGTCCTTAGACTACGATATAAATAACTTACTTTGACTAGGTGTATATATCGGACTTACTAATGTATCGAGACTTGCATGAAAGTCTCCAATTTTGATTGTATATGTTAACTAAGGATTATATGTTCCAATGTATCGAGACTTGCCTGATAGTCTCCAATTTTGATTGTATATGGTAACGAAGGCTTGTATGTATATTAAATGATAATATCTAATGTATGGTTTTGCTTGTAATGCAACTAGTTTTAGAATTTTACCATGGACTTAAATAACAACCCAAAAAATTCCTCAGCAAAAAATGATAAAATGGATCGGATCCTTAACGCTATCGAAATTATAGCTCAAGCACAACAACCGCAAACTATGACCCTGGGGGGGGGGGGGTGGGGGGGGGGGGGGGTGGGGGGGGGGGGGGGTGGGGGGGGGGGGGGGTGGGGGGGGGGGGGGGTGGGGGGGGGGGGGGGTGGGGGGGGGGGGGGGTGGGGGGGGGGGGGGGTGGGGGGGGGGGGGGGTGGGGGGGGGGGGGGGTGGGGGGGGGGGGGGGTGGGGGGGGGGGGGGGTGGGGGGGGGGGGGGGTGGGGGGGGGGGGGGGTGGGGGGGGGGGGGGGTGGGGGGGGGGGGGGGTGGGGGGGGGGGGGGGTGGGGGGGGGGGGGGGTGGGGGGGGGGGGGGGTGGGGGGGGGGGGGGGTGGGGGGGGGGGGGGGTGGGGGGGGGGGGGGGTGGGGGGGGGGGGGGGTGGGGGGGGGGGGGGGTGGGGGGGGGGGGGGGTGGGGGGGGGGGGGGGTGGGGGGGGGGGGGGGTGGGGGGGGGGGGGGGTGGGGGGGGGGGGGGGTGGGGGGGGGGGGGGGTGGGGGGGGGGGGGGGTGGGGGGTTGCCGTTTTCTTATTATATGATATGCATACAAGCTTACTAAATATTATATTTATGATCATGTAATTTGCTATGAATTTTCTGTGAAGAGAGTGCATGTGGATAGGGTTTATCTGGTACAAGGTCATTTATGCATTGATCATGTAAGTGCCGACTAACTAACTTGTTAAATCAGGAGGTCTCCGTGGATTCACATTAGGTATACGAAGACATTTATGCAGATTTATAACATCAATAGATGATCCATTGACCTGACTTTATAAGTTAGGTGTTTCTCATATGAGTTATGTGAGAAGCTCATTCCGAGAAAGACCTTTGTCAAGGCAAGTGACTGCTTCGTGAAAGTAGCTCGCCAGATGTAAGTCACGAATATAATCGTTTCAAGAACATAAATTATAGAGTCGAGATTAACAGGGAAACTGATAAATATACATGCCTTAGATTTCGACCAGGAGACCAACTAATGGAAGAATCATATCATACATGGTACTCGTAAAAGAAATTAAAGATTCACTGAATTATTTCACCAGTGATTGGTCTTGATGAGAATCACCAAGTACAAGTACAAGTACAAACTAATGATCATTTGTTTGTTCCAATTGGGCCAATTACAAGGGCAATATCCTAAAAACTCAAGGAAACATTTAACATGCTGATTCAAGAGATATAGATTGATTCTAACATGCATAAGTTTGGTCCAAAAGAAGATGCATTTGTTCTGAATTTAATCTAAGCAATATAATCTTATGGCTTTTGGAGTTCATTGAAGTTACTTACATTCAACTTAGTGTTTTGGGACGAGAAGATTTAATTAGACTTTATTTACATCAGATTAAAAATATATTTAAGTCCATATAGATAGTAGTCAAGACTTTTGACATATCCAAATGTAGTTGGAGGAATCTAGGCACCTTTGTGTATCCCAATACTTATGAAAATGTGATGGCTTTAATTCCTATGATTGGAGACTTGTTTCAACCTTATATATAAGTGATACGGATGAATGTAATCAATCAATTATTTTGGTTGAAATACAAAGTGAGTTTCTACTCCTTGAACTTCTGAACTTATCAAGGATTCTACTTGTGGCGTTCAAACTTGAATACTTGTGGTTTACGATTCTTTATAATCGTTGGGTCACAAGTTCACTATCAATATGGAATACTTGTGGTTTGTGGTTTGCGATTCCTTATAATAATTTGGTCACAAGTTCACTACAATAAGGAATACTTATAGTTTGCGATTCCTTATAATAGTTGGGTCACAAGTTCACTATTATTTTCAATATGATTTTTAGTTTTTTTGGGATGAAATTGCATCTTTCTATTGAGGTTCGCATCAAGTCTTCATGGGCTTGAGGCTAGACATCTGTCGTGGAGTGTGGGAGGATTTCCAAAATTAGCAGGGATGCTAATTTGAGGAATAATCAATTACAGAGTGTTCAATTGATTTAAAGAATATTTAACTACTCGTTTGATTAAATAAAAGTTCAATTATAACCCACGACCAATTATGTGGTGGACCTACGTATGGAGACACACACAATACACATAGAGCAAAAACAAGGAGATGAATTAGTGAGGTGTTGCACACACAAATTGAGTGTCTGGGTGACATCAATTGTCTCGTGGCATCCAATATGAGTGTGCGGATGGAGTCACAATCGAATATCATGGGCACTTGTGTGAATGCACTATCAGGGAAGGGTATGCGTCTTTCCTAACACCAATTTGTTTTGGGGCAACTGGTAGCGCATGAGGTCCTACAAGTGGTATCAGAGTCAAGGTCACATGTTCGATTCCCAGTAGGAGCAATTGCTGAGGGGGAGATTATTGGGCACCCAAACTGTGTGTGCGGGTGACAATAATTGTCCCGTGGCACCTAAACTGAGTGTGTGGGTGGAGTCACAATCGAATATCGTGGGTGATTATGTGAATGCACTATAAGGAAAGGGTATGCGCATTTCCTAACACCAGTTGATTTTGGGGCAACTGACGCATGAGGTTCTACTTGAGGGCTCGACTGGGTCGGCCCGAATTCGGCGAGATAAGATCCAATTGGATTGGATCGTGAAATAAATTAAATTTAGTTTAGTTTATTAAATGGCATTTAATTAATTGATAAGTTCGAATTAATAAAATAGAAATTAATTGAGATAATGGGTCAATTAATTAATTGATTAATTAAAAATGACTCATATTTAATTAATACACCAAGTCCATTAATTAATTGCAATACTCGTCTTGCATGTTAATTAGGACTTAGTCAAATTAAATTGTAAGATAATTTAATAATTAGGAAAAAACATATAATTCTTCCAAGAGGTTAGGGACTTGTTGGTAGAAATAGTGTCATGTAAAAGCTAATTGTTTGGCTGCATTAATTGTTATAATTAAGGAACTATTTGTTTATGATTAATAAATGCACTTACTTTATAATGGTGGCATTTATCTAATGTAATAAATATCTGACATCGGGATAGAAGTCCGTAGATCACAGGGCTTTGAGACAACCGGTGAACTGATGTCTAAGGTCGTGATCTAAAACTAATTCAAGAGTCATAGAATCCATTTGAGATGGAACATCAATGAATTCGGTTAGACTCTCATGATTGTGTACACTCCGATAAACTGGAGGCCGCAGGGGTCCACAAGATTGATTGGGATAGTCGATACACATGAGTGGGTGGCTTGCTGGGATGGCAAGTGCACTGAATACCCCAATTAGAAAATAACTCACCATGAAAGTGTTTGTCGCATATCGGGGATGAAGTTATTCCAATTTACAGTATTGTATGAAGAACAATTTTTATTACTTGAGGTGATAGGATTTATCTGGTACACGAACGTTCATACTATGATATGAGTCCCGACTGACTGGGGTCTACCAAAATATCTCTGGGAATTCATGTTGGGTATGAATGAATGTGTATGCATATTCATATCATTAAGAAATGATCAATTGACCGGACTTGATAAGTTGGAAGCTTCTCTTATGAATCTATATGAGAAACCAATTCCAATGAAACCCTCGGCTGAAAAATCTAATGGCTTTATGAAAGTAGCTCATAAATGTTAAGTCAAAAGGAATAGTTTCGAGACCAGAATGCATAGAGTCGAGACAAGTAAGATAACGGATTAAAGTCCATACCCTTAGTCAAAGGGAATAGTTTTGAGTCCAAAATACATAGAGTTTGATTATACCACTTGTTGAATCCCTCCAAACAATCACCACCACCATTAGAAGAATTAGTTGAGTTAGAAACATCAAATAGTGAAGATGAGAATGATGTATTGCTTGAACCATCATCATATTGATGAAACAAATTACTTAAATTCAAATTTTCGACTGAGTTTCAACTTTTCTTTCATTGATGCAACCATTGTTTGAACATAAAATTGTTCATGATCCTCCATTTTAAAATAGATTGTTGAAGTCGGATATTTCACACTTGAAAATTTACAGGTGGCCTCATAAAACACTTTTAAACATTTACACACATCCCCTCCAACTTCCCATTCATCTTTAGATGGATTCGACTTATATTTTTTTATCAAGTTGTTCCGAACGTGAAAATGCTTCCTTGATAGAAATGACACTTTCAAGCACGTGGTAAGTTGAATTCCATCTAGTAGGAATATCATCAATAGGGTCTCTATGATTTTGCATCTTTAATTTATTCATAACATTCCCAAATTGTTGATTCCTTTAAGGAGAACTATTTACATTAAAAAAAAAATTGAATCCCTAATCTTTTTAAGCATACCTTATATTGTTTTTAACCCAGCTTGAACAATAAGATTTAGAATATGAGCAACACGTCCAATTGTGCAATATTTCTCCATGTAAAGGAAGCAACATTGACCATTAAACCATGTTTTCAAAGCTTTAGTCATCACATCATTTGAAGTTGCATTGTCTACAATTAGAGAATAAATTTTATTTTCAATATTTCATTCTAAGAGCAAAATGATTTCAAAGAGAGATTATCCATCATGCTTGGTCTCCATATTTGGAAAAACAATATATTTTTTCCTTAACACCATTCATAATCAATGAAGTGACAAGTCAAAGAAAAATAAGCAACTTTTTGATTGCTAGTCCACATATACATTGCTAAACTGATACGACTAAGGAGTTCATCAAGTAACATATACATTCTTTTTTTCTCCGTTTCATCAACTTTCATTATATCAGCCCTTGATGTATTCTGAGAATGAACCCTAAAACTTGGTTGCAATTATTCACAAAAATAACAAATAACTCATGTGAAAAGGATAGTTATGCTTAATTGCCATTCTTGAAAAGTCAGGTCTACATTTTTCTTGATCAAATTTGAAGTTTTGTAACTTAACAGTGTTAATTTTCAGCTTCTTCAATGATTGTTTGAAGTTTTTGTTGACATTTAGCTTTATTAATTCACATTGGACACATATTCAAGTGATTTCTTAGGTGTGTAGTCCCGCTAGTAATAACACCCATGAATTTATTTCCATAACGGTTGTTTACAGCAATAAGAATCCTTTTCACAACTTTGATTTTCTTAAACTCGAGCCATACATACGAATTTAACTTTCTTCTTTAAACTACAAATTCATCACTTTCTATGTTAAGGTCAACTATCCCACCCCCATTACTTGTGGTTTCCATCATATTTTGAGCATTCATTTGAGTAGTGTTTGACATTTTGATAATAGGCTCCTGAATTTAAAGAAGGAACAAGTAAGAATTAATATGTTCTGTTATCATGAAGACTTAAGTCCTAATTTTACTAAGGTGCACACACAAATAAACAAGAAATAATATATAAATACTTATATATGCATATCAAATTGGAAAAAAATGAATTTTTTTATCGATGCATGATTCTCTCCAAAACCAGAGAAGTATCGGGACTGCATGTGATGGTCACTCATTTAGCCTCTTTCGATCGCATGATTGCCTCATAGGACCTCTCATTGTCTCGCTGCGTTTCTTCCAGTTCAACGTGTTTGTTCCCCAGGACAGTGAGTTGTCGGATAGTCCTATTAGCGACGAGTTCCTTCCACCATGGCCCTTTCTTCAATGTCCTAAGGAGGAAGTTGATGATGTCCTGTACTTGAAGATCATGGACTTCCATGAGGGTGATTGAGAACATTTTCATAAATGTCTTATTGGACTCATTTGTATGTTGCATGAGTCCATATCCTTGTAGAGTGGTCCATTTGGCAGGGATTAGTGAAGCGAACTGCCTGGTGAATTGATTTGCCAATTCATCCAAGGTGAAGATGCAATTGGGAGGTAATGTTGCGTACCACTTTTGTGTTGGTAACATAGTGGATCGTTAGTCCCTTCATGGCGGGGTTAATTAATTGGTAAACTGAATCCTCCAATTGGACCATCACGGAGGAGTTGGTTGCATAGGGGGGAGGCATTCCTTCCCACGAGACAGCCTCAAGGTTGTCTCTGCGATGTTTCCTGTTGGAGGTCGTTCAACCTCCTAGTTCCGAGGTTGCGCAAGCACGACTTTGCGCCTCGTTTCTATCATTAGTCGCTTGACAATTAAGTAATCCATATGGATTATTCTCACCAACGCGAGCGTCAGGTTGCTAACATGCAGGAGAAATTTGTTTTACATGCCTTCCCATGTTCATTATTGAGGCATGCGGCACGGTGTGGGCAATTCGTGCATAGATCAGGGCCATGATATGTTCTCTAAGTTGTTGAGTAGATCGTTAAGATGTTCCACACTTGGCACGACTGGGCAGGTTATTGATTAGGTGGCCCTTGAGGTATTTGTGGATCCTCTTGGGTGAGATCCACATTCTCTTCATTGTTAAGAACTTATTCGCCTCAATTTTCTCCTGGGATGGTATGATTTGATGTTGGTTGGGCGCTGGTGCCACCGTTTCTCCTTGTTTCTAACACCATAGTTAGATTGGTGAAGAGATTTTTATGAGGAAAATACGTTTTTCGCACAGAAGACACCAATTGATTCAGGCGTGATACCGGATTTTTGAATCTGGTATGCTCTGCATTAGTGTTATGGATATTTCATGTTTAAAGTACTGCAAAACAAAGACCACACGACGGTGGAGTGCTGGCGGAGCCTCCTTCGATGCTTAAGTCAACAAAGTGTAGTCGAAACTTTAGAAAAATTGCAGAAAGGAAAAGTAGAGTATGAATTTGTATATTAGGTATAAATTATCAAATATGTGGGGTATTTATACCTGTGTGATGTGATGTTGGTTATGGTTGTTCCTTAATTGGTGGGATTATGGCGTGCATGCATGAGAGTTTTCTTGTTTTGTTTCCCACGTTCCCCCAAAAAGGGGAGATCGTCGATATGAGAGATCATTTCCTTAAATGAGTTCGATGGTGAAGGTCTTGACTTGCCAGGTTTGAGGGGTAGCAAAAGGTACACATTCACTATGCGAGTGCAGCTCACTCTGTGAGGCACGATGCACTTATTAAGTTATGCGTCTCTTCCCTTATTCATCAAGTCTGGTATTACTTGAGAAGTTATATTTGTTCATTGAGTACGGTCGCAAATTGGGTCTCGAGAGTCTAGGACTCTACCCTTTATTAATGGCGTAGGAAGAACATAGTTTTCTCTTCATCTTAATTGGATGCTTTTTCCCCCTCTACAATTGCATATATATCCTAGACCCTTAGCAAATAGGTGAATTTTAGCATCTAGTAAGTACCCAAGAAAGCTTTTTCTACCTGAACTGTCAAGAGCGACAAAGTCGAGTTTGGTGATATTTGAGATAATGCAAGCTAATATAAATAAAAAATAATTAGAATAACGTGATATGCATTTTACAAACTTTCAACGGGTATAAAATTAAAATGAGAGTAATTACAAATAGACATGTTCTTTAATAATCCTCCTAAAAATAGAACAATATTAATCTACAATTCTACATATATGTACTAATTTCATGATCGGCAATTATTAGTAGTAATATATGCTTTCTTCCCCCAATTCATTTTAGTACATAAAATAAAACTACTTATGCACTCAAAACCGAATAACTTAAACATAATTGAGTTCCATTTTTTTCCGTAACCTCTTCCCCTAATTATTTTAATACATATGAGCAGAGAATGAAAAAATGCTTAAAATTGTTTGATCCAAAAAAATAAAAAGGAAAAATAATGTTATGTTGGTCTGTGCAATTATTCTTAGAAAGTAAATTGAATATTATGATTATAACTAAGCGTAAAATCTTAATAAAAATATATATTTGAATTGTCATTAACCTTTTTATAGAGAGAATTGCAATTTTGGTACCAAACTATATACCGATTCTCACTTGTGGTACCATAAAAATCGAGGCCGACACATTTGGTACCACAATTTAAGAAATTGAATCACTTTTGGTACCACCATTAAAAATTGACGTTAATTGATGACGTGGCAGTTAAGTGTTATTGCAAAATTGATACAATTACTTATATTGACTGATAATTCTACCCCATAACATTTTAGGTTGTCAAAATAACCCTACATCTTCAAATTTAGTCCACATTGTTGCTCAATTTCAAAATTGGCTTGAATAAAACCCGTGCGAACCAATTTGAAAATTTTACTTATGATATTTACATATTTATTTAACTAATTTAGTTTTATAAATAATATTAACAGACCAAATAATGCTTTAATATAAATCCGACAAAATATTAAAAATAAAACATAATTTTTTAAATCTAAAATTTATATAATAATATTAATATATTTAATATTTATTAAAAAATTAAAGTAAAGTATTATTAACAAAATAATTATAATTAAAAAAAAAAAAAAGTAAAACCCATCCCTACCCCCCCTCCAACCAAGATCCCAGGCCGCCGGCGGCCTGGGATCGTGGTTGGGAGGAGGGGGGGTTTACGGGGGGATGGGGTTGGGTGGGGGGGGGGGGTGGTGGGGTAGGGAAGGGGATGGGGTTTTTAGTTTTTTTTTTTTTTTTGAATTTTAATTATTTTTGTTAATAATATATAACTTTATCTTTTTAATAAATATTAAATATATTAATATTATATATATAAATTTTAGATTTTACAAAAATATTTTTATTTTTTAATATTTTGTTGGATTTATATTAAAGTATTATTTGGTCTGTTAATATTATTTATAAAATTAAATTAGTTAAATAAATATGTAAATATAATAAGTAAAATCTTCAAATTGGTTCGCACATGTCTTGTTCGAGCCAATTTTGAAATTGGGCAACAATGTGGACTAAATTTGTTAGTAAATTTGAAGATGTGGAGTTATTTTGACAACCTGAAATGTTTTGGGGTAGAATTGTTAGTCAACATAAACAATGATATCAATTTTGCAATAACACTTAACTGCCACGTCATCAATTAACGTCCATGTTTAACGGTGGTACCAAAAGTGATCCAATTTCTTAAATTGGGGTACCAAATGTGTCGGCCTCAATATTTGTGGTACCACAAGTGAGAATCGGTATATAGTTTGGTACCACAATTGCAATTCTCTCCTTCTTTATATTATACACATTATTTCATTTGTCTATACGATTGATGTTGACCAATTAATTTTGCTAGCTATTGTTTTGATGGTTTTTTATCTCTGAATTGTGTATATATGTTCTAGTTAGGGGTGCACATGATACACTTCTACGGTTTTTTTAGTGAAATTAATACCGTACCAATTAATGCGGTTTTGAAAAGTCACGTACCAAACTAACATTTTGAATACCATATCATTATATTCGGTACGGTGGGTTCCAGTACAGTACGGTTTTGCAGTATTTTATAATAACTTTTTAGTTTTCAAACTATTTTACATAGGCAAAAATTCATTTTTGGTACCATAGAACTAGGCGTTTTTTAATTTTGGTACCATGGTATTAATTTTGGTACCAAAATTGAAAAATACCTAGTTCTATGGTGGCAAAACTAATTTTTTCCAATTCCCCTCACCAATTTCTTCCAATTCACAATTTATCCCACTCCCATTTTAATAATAATAAGAACAAGAATAAGAATAAAAATAATAAAATAGTAAAAAAACTATATTAAAAAAATATTTGGGTACACAATAATAATAATTTTTTTTTGCTACATATGTTTTTAGGCACTGTCAAAGCATCATTCATAAGGTTGAACTTATTAAAAAAATAATTTATTCATAATACTTCTAATTTTAGAATAAGGAATATATTTGGAGATACAACGAAAAAAGAAAATTAAGATCAACTCCAAAGGCTAAATGTAAATTTGGGAATATAAATATATTATACATTCTCATATAATAGTTTGCATACTTATTTAAAGTATTTTATTTTAACTATGAGTTTATAAAATCAGTTTCTATATTATTTTATTCATATCTTTTTTATATAGCATATCAATGCAGTCTATTTATTTGTTTATTTATTATTTTGACCCGACTTTCAAATATGGTTTAAAAGGTGTTTATATAATTTCGAACGATTTAAAAGGAATCGACAAAGAATCGCTTATAACTCTTCAAAATGAGAAGAAGTAATGCATCTAAGCAACGTCTCCATTATTGGAATAATAAGGAAGAAGAAGAGAAAGAAGAAAATCATGAGGAGGCAACTTACAATTGAAAGAAGGATACAACTGATAAGCGGAAGTTCAAATCAGAAGATAATCGTATATCCTTATTCAGCCAAGTGATTTTCCTCTTTGAGTGAAGAGCAAACTGAAGACTTAGAAGACGTTCTTAGTTGAATGTTTTGTCATCATAAAAAATAGGGGAATTATTGAGCGAAGTTGAGTCAATGAGTTAATAAGGAGTGGTTTGGTGATGGGTTTTGACGATAACATGGGAAAAAATTCATTTTTGGCAATATAGAACTAGGCGTTTTTCAATTTTGGTACCATTGTGTCATTTTTGACACCAATTCTGATTGGCCTTTTCAATTTTGGCACTTCTGTCAGTTGACGTCAACTGACAGAAGTGCCAAAATTGAAAGTTGCAGTCAGAATTGGTACCAAAATTGATACCATAATACCAAAATTGAGAAAAGCCTAATTTTATGGTGCCAAAAATATTTTTTTGCCATTTTACTTATATAAAATAAATGCACGTTTTTAGATGACAAAAGCTTGGTTGTTTGTTTAAGTTTAACATTTGTAATGGACCAACACTTCAAGGCTTCATACTATCCAAATATTTGGCTTCAAGCTTCTGATCTTAGTTTAATTTTTATGAATTTATTTAGCAAAATATGTTTAATCATATTAATTACAGTAAAATAAATGCAAACAATATTGTAAATCTCATTCATTACACAATTTAAATATATAAACTATGTCCATATTAAAATTCAAAGCTTAGGTAATCTACTTTCACAATAAAACAAAAAAAAGGTACGTAGTTGAATTTAGTTGTGATGCTAGAGGAAGGAGAAAAAACTCAAATTTGGAGAAGCTTTGATAAAACATTTTCTCAATGAAAAACATGTATGTTGATGCCGTGTATATTAGGGATATCGGTGTTTGTGATTTATTAGGTAATTCAGCTTTAGTTATTTTTTTTTTGTTTCCTAAGGGTTTAATCCTTTTCGAGGCGGGTTGAGTACATTAAGTGGGTAACTCTCTGAATAAGAATTCGAACCTGAGTCCGCTACTTTGTAGTGACTAGTCTCTTCCACTAGACCAATCACTTGTTGGTATATAATATTTAAATATATTTATTAAATATATGAATAAATTAATCAAAAAAAGATATTTATTTTTATTGGTACGTTATGGTTTTTTTGGGGTATAAAATCCTTAAGACCTATACCATACTAAAATATTCAGTACGATTGTCGTCTATATCAAAACCTGTAATTTTGGAGAAAAAATTCCGTTGCTTCGGTTCAATACGGCATGATCCGCTACGATTTCAAAAACTATGTGCACCCCTAATTCTAATTAGGACTGTCAATTGAGCCGGGCCTACCCGAAGCCCGATGGCTCGGCCCGATTAAATTTGACCCGAACCTGAATAATTGTGAGCCGGGCTGAGTTTGAGCCATTATACTAAAACCGATTAATTTATGAGCCGAGCTTGAGCCTTACAAGGCTCAACCCGAATAAGGCCCGAATATATTATTATCTTAAATATTACTACTTTAAATTAAGTATACTTATTACTACAAGTAATCCACCACATATATGAATTAAAACTAAAGTTTCCGCGGGTCAAAGGGAACGTAATAAACGAAAAGAAAAACGGAAAAATAAAAATAAATTGTGAAAAAATGGGAGTCTTGGCACTTTACAATTATATTTAATGTTCTATGTTAATGATCACGAGTATAAAATTTGTATATTCTTGTGAATTAAATAAATTTTTCTATATATTGCATTTAAAGAATGCGTAGTTTTTTATTTGTTAAGTAAATTTTGCTAGAGTGAGCAAACCCGATATGAGCCCGATATAAACCCGAAGCCCGAAAAACTTACATGAGCCGAGTTTGAGCTCATAGATGTGAAGCCCGATGGCATTTGAGTTTGAGCCTATAGACATAAAGCCCGACGGTATTTGAGTTTGAGCAACTAAAGGCTCGGCTCACAGGGCCCGATTGACAGGCCTAATTCTAATTATATGATTTGCAAATAATTAAGCCATTAGATTAATTTGGTGAAAAGTAAACCATTTAATTGAATGGGATGAGTCTTCTCCACATCTACATCAGATTGTAATGTGATTTGACAAGTCCATAAAAATGCATGTGAAAGGATATGAAAAGGACTGATGATCTTGACCTCTCCTCCTCTGATCTCACTATTAGTCATAATTCATAACAAAATATCATCTTCCCTTTTTCCCCTAACACACACCACACACACACACACAAACGACATATCAGCCGTACGATCGTGTAAGAAAGCGGTCCCCCTAACCTAAACCCTAGATCGAACAGACACGTGTCATCAACCCATGTTCCTTCCCATCCATCACCAGTCCTTCGACATAAATGTCATTTGTACTGAGGTTTCAAAGTATGAGTTCTTTTCTGAGTTTTCTGTAAATG
This sequence comes from Penstemon davidsonii, assembly GCA_034814905.1. Classification (NCBI taxonomy): domain Eukaryota; kingdom Viridiplantae; phylum Streptophyta; class Magnoliopsida; order Lamiales; family Plantaginaceae; genus Penstemon; species Penstemon davidsonii. Next base: position 26,826,587 of record JAYDYQ010002533.1, on the reverse strand, counting down.
TTTTCTTGGAAGTTATGGACTGCACTGATTCCCACGTATGTTCAATCTTTTTTGTTTTTATTAAATTTATAAATAAATTCTGGTGGCCCTTTTCATTCATGTGTGGAAATTACTTTTCTCCTTTTCAATAATTACTTTTGAAATGCAAAAATTCTCATATATAATTTATTAGCAATAAACTTCATATATTAATAAGTTAAAGGTACACTCTCTTAAAAATATTTACAACAACCCCATGTAAAATTTAGAAATCGATAATAAACTGTCTATAAACTTAATAAAATGTCAATTATACTCCTATGGTCAATTCTTAATTTTTAAATGGGTGTAGTAAGATAATAAATTGATAACAGAAGATTTTTTCCAAAAATATAATAACACATGAATATTTTTACTAATAAAAATAACACGGAAGGTTTTCTCCCAATTAAAAATAAGACATAGGGAGGTTCTTCTTTTTTTTTAAAAAAAATTTGGTTTATGTTTTTAAACATAATTGCTCATAATTAGTGCTACCAAATTATTACTTTATCAAAAAATATAATATATAAAGATTCTATATTAGAAAATAAAAATTTGTTTAGAAAAATCTAAAAAAGGAAATAAGAGTAAGACTGTAGGGACATATAATTATATGGAAAAATTAATCCCATAAAATTGTAATTCTTGGTGTCTTTTTTTCCAATAATCGCATAATTAAACTTTTTCCCCACTCTATGAAAATATTTTACACCTTTGATTCTTAACATTATAAAATTGCAAATTAGTCTCAGTTCTTAAAAAATACTAGCATTTTTTGTCCCATAAGATACTCCATGTTAAATATGTTTTATCCTATATAATGGTTTCACTTTTTTCCATTTTAGTCCCAACAAAATGCAAATAAAAATACAAGTTTGTCAAAGTACAAGCTAGGTCAATAATTAATGTTGAGAATTCAATTCAATTCTATATAATTAGAAAAAAAAGACACATTTTTCCTATGATCTTTTACTACTGAAAAGATAAGATGCAGATCCATTCTGATGTCAATTCATTCATTCTATCAATTAACCAGTTCTTTGATTCATTCTTTTTGCCTCTCTCTTTCTTCACACTGATCAATCTTTCCAATCTGAATTTTCTGAATATGACAAGACTGCAGTTACTACACTGCGGTACATGCAGTTAAAAAAAAAAAAATTATTTCATGGGGCCCTTTGGGTTTAAAGATTTGTTACTCCTATATTTGGTTTTTATTTTTCTGTGGGCTTTTAATGAGTTGGAGTAAATTGGTCGTGCCCCGAAATCATTTTTTCATGCATGGTTCATTTAATGTGGCTATTTAATATTTATCAGCATACATCATGCAAAAGCATTACTGCATTTTTCCATTTGAATGAGTCAAAGAAAGAGCCCCAAAATTTCCGGGTTAATTTGTCGCATATGGGCCAAGTCTTATATACTTTGAACATTATCCTCATTAAGAACAAAAAATTACGGATGATATTTAAATTATCTATATATATATATATATATATATATATATATATATTAAGGTTATGAAAATCTAAGGTTAATCTTGCATGATTAATTCTTAATCTTAACATAGAATGGGAAAGAGAAAGAAAATACAATAACATCAACGCAAACTTTGTAATTAATTAGTCTAATACCTCAAAATCCCTTTTATGCATTAGACTAGTCAATACAAAGTAGCGGACTCAGGTTCGAATCCCTGTTAGGAGAGATGTCCACTTAATGTGCTCAATCCACCTCGAAGAGATTAAATAATTGGAGAAAAAAAAAATTAGTAAAGCTCCATAAGTTGTCCAATACCTCATATTTTCATACAACTAAAACAAATTGAGCACTTAAAATACTCCCAAGTCAAGTCAAGTCAAGTGTATATCTCTAAATGATTGATCAACAAAAAAATATGAATTCCTATCTTGTGCCTAAATGAGTAAGACGTCCATGTCGAATTTGAACTAAAACTCAACGTGAAATTGTAATTTCAAATTTTTGTTCACGTCTTTTATAAAATTGCATTTTAATCATAATTTTGTAAAGTAATTTGCACTTTTAATTTCATATTTTATAAAAAAAATCATTTTTTTAATCCTATTTCTTAACTTATATTGCATTTTTTGCAGCAAAATATATAGTCTATGTTTAGCACTTATAGTCCCGTAATCTGACTGATATTGGACTTTTAGTCTCATAATAGATGGAAAGTAAGTGATAGAACTGACAGTGCATTATGGAGTACCTAAGCAAAAGTATTGAGGTTTTCATCTAGTGAAACTAAGGCCATCTCCGGTGATTCCCTTCACCTCAGACTCCCATCAACTCCCATTCCCCTTTTCAATCATCTTTTCATAGTCATCTCCAGTGATTCAATCTTCTCATTTCAATTAATTTCAATTTTCATATTTTTAATAATAATAATAAATTGTATTTAGTTTCAATGTATTTAATTTTCATAAATCATTTTTAATTACGTTATTATAAATTAACATAAATTAAAGTTAATTTTGCAAAATATAAAATTATAGACAAATTAAATTTTCTTACAATGTTATTAAATTTCAAACATTAATGTTAAGTTTATTAATTAAAAGTTATAATTATAAAAGTAATAAAACTAAATTAATGTTAAGATTTGTTTAAAAAAATAAAATTAATAATAATTTGTATTATAAATTAAATTTATTAAATAACAAAAGAAAGTCAAAATTTAAAAAAATAAAAAAGCAATGTGTCGTCCACCTGCCCACCCCCGAGGTGGGTGGCGAGGTCCAACCACCCACCTCCCCACCCCTCCAGGAGATGGGAGAAGACCTCCTCACCCACCTCTCTCCCCTTTCCCCCCTCATCAATGGAGATCATATCACTCCATTTTTTCCCTCTATCACCCACTCTCCCTCCCCCTTAAGCATTGGAGATGCCCTAAAATACAGGGACCATATGAATCGAGGTTGTCACGGTCTCACTTGATTTTGGTTTCCAAACAATAACTTCAACGCACGATTTTAGCAATAAATTGAAATTTAATTTGGATCGTGTTTGTATCTTGGCTTTTGTGGATTATAAAAATATGAGATATGATTTAATTAGTTTGGATATTGGCTATGAGAGTAAAAAATTGATGGCATATGTCATAATGACTTCTACGTAGAAAAGTAGATGGTATGTGTTAAATACAAATTACGTTTCAACCCATCTTGATGCGGTAAGAATCTGATGCAGTATAAATTAAATTCATGTGGACCCATATTTTATTTTTAAAATATTTCATGTTGATCCTGTATAACGTCTTGTGAGCTATTAAATAATATATTTTTTTTAAAATATAATAATCTAAAATAACATATTTTGAACGCATATTGAAATTTCAGTTGAATATTTAATAATATAGAAATTATATGCGATAAATAATATTTACTCCATAATTTCTTACAGTTAACTTGCAATTTTCCCCTAATTTTTTCCATTCTTGCGTGTGGCCCAAATAATCGAAAGCAAACTTTTTAAACTCCAAAGAGAAGAGAAAGACTCGGCCATCCTTAAAAACCGGAAAGAAAGAATGAATGGAAGAAATGTGGATTGGGGTCGGAAGAAGAAGCCAAAGGTTTAAAGCAGCTGAAAATTAATGTAAGAGAAGGAGCGTGCGAAGTGGGTCCTACGCCCCCGACAAGCGTGTGATGTCTAGTCATGTCACCTTCAATTTTTCTACTACTCTCTCTCCTCCTCCCTTTTATTTTTTGAACTTAGTAAAATTAACTAATTTCTTCTGCATTAAATTTAAATGGAGAGGTGTTACATTTATTTTAGTTGTATTCCCTTATGGTACTTAATTCCACTTTCACCCAAAATTAAGGTAGTTTATCACTTTACACCTTTGAAAATTTAATTATTTCACTTTATACCATCAAAATATCTTAATGACTTCACTTTGCACCCTAACATTTTCAATCACCTCAATGTCATCGGAAAAGTTATTTCGAACCGTTAAGCAAAGGCATGTTTGGTACTTACGAAAAATTTATCTTTAATTAAGTTTTGTAGTCAATTAGGTCATACCATTGAATGATGTATGTTACATTATGATGTAGTTTCTACTTTCTAGTTTGAGGTCCGTTAGAAATTGGAGAACATAAATTTCACTCATCACTCAAACTCACTTTAGAGTAGTGGAGAAAATATGAAGTCAAATACACTATTCAAATTATGTTACAACTTTGTTAAAAATGGTAGACAACGTAGGTATATATGGATTTTTCCTATGTACCTATATAGCCTAGTACATTAATCAACTTTTAAGTGTATACTTCCCTTTTAATTAAGTACATGAATTAAATCAAAGAGACAAACACATATACTCATCTTAAAATTATAATTTATTCAAGCATATAACATTATAAAACTTAACTTAGTTACTTATCTTGTAATGTATCTAGATTATATATCTACTTTTTAGTTTGAATATGTTCCAGTACGTTAATACGAGAAAAACATGTCCACAAACACATTGCATCTATGAGCTACTGGATGAAGAAACTTTTATTGACATTTCTTGTGCTATGTGATTTTGATGATTATAAAGCAAGAAAATAATAAAAGATGGTTTGGTATCTAAATAGAAATATAACTTTGAATGAGTTTGGATGTCCTCAACTGTGTGGAAAAGGTTAGATGGTGTTTGTCACATTAATATTTTTTTTTATAGAAAATAGGAGTATAAAAGTAATAAGTGTTAAATCAAATTTAAGATTTTATAGATCAACAAATTAGGTCAGAATTGGACTTGACATCAAATAAAACTAAATATTAGCCCATGTCTTGATGGGGAGACAGCCCAGATACATAAAGGGCCTAATATTTTGCATTCTTGTTTTAAACTCTCCTTAGGCCCAATCATATTGCCTAAATTGCAGATTATTTTGGCAATATCAAAGAACTCTCTTGCTTTTGTTCACCAGCTAAATTCACACAATAATAAACATAGAAAAACAAATAACATAAAATACATGACCAGTTGATGAGGTCCATGTCCAGTGTCCCTTTGAATGTTACAGAAACATATACATTACATCATCCATTGCTAATACTATAAACATTTACAATTAAACAGATACAAAAATTAAACAAGTTAGAAGCACTCGCAATGTCCTCTTCTTCGGCAAAATTCCATCTGCTATAGAAAAACCCATACGGGTGGAGCTCTGTTGTCTCGTTCCTCAAACGATAGCCCAGAATCTCTTTCTGCAAAACAAGACTTGTTCCATTTTCTTCTTATCATTTTCGAGGGAATACAATTGTGTATCCCAAAGAAACTTAGGAGCAAGATCAATAATCGTCTTTATAACACTTTCATCTTCACCTCTAATAATAACATATCCCTGCACATCAACATTCATATAATCCATCAACATTCAAATCATTATACTTTTGTAATGTCGTCCACTTTCCCCCCAGTTTGGGACCAAAAATGCAAAACTGTGAGTCCTATGGGACCAAAAGCGCAAAATATGAGTAAATTATAAAGGACAAAAAGTGCGAAAAATTGGATGAAAGAGGGGGGCAGTAGAACCAAAAAGTGCAAAATATTTTAATAAAAAATGGGACCAAAAGTGCAGTTTAGTAAAGGGCGGGGGGGACCAAAAATGCAATTTTAGGAAGTAAGATTCATTCACCTGAGGTCGTAACATACGATCCATCTCCAACATAATATCTTCAAGTAAGCAACCTTCTTCCCGATTTTTGTAGTGAGAAAAAAGACGATTGGCATGCAAAAGATCATACGTGCGAGGGTATGTTGAAAAGGGTTCACACCTGCAAGCACCAAAAACGATTATTGGCATCATATGTGCTAACGAGCACAAACACACAATGGTTCTTTTCTTTGCTTACCAATTGTGAAAAACACCAATCAACCCTCGATCATAAATGGCGGATAAGGTGTTATTCATGCTTGCAGGAACGACATTCATAACCCAAACGGGATATGTGTTCAAGCCGACTGCAAATCCACCAAGAAAAGCATTCATGTCCATTACATTCCGTATTTCTTTCTCTTCAACATTCATCAATCTCCAATAGTGACGAATTTGATCTTGCCAATAGATTGTATCTACTAGAAATCTTTCCCGACTGATACCTGCACCAAGTATATACGTATTATATTAACACAAACATAATACCTATATATAGAAGGTACATTGGTTAAAATTGCATTTGTAGTCCCACATGATTGAACCCTCATCACTTTTGGTCCCAATTTTCACAAATGATTTGTACTTTTGATCCTAACGCCCCCTTTACACCATTTGGGACCAAAAGTGCAAAATTGAAACAGTCCTACGGGACCAAGTGAAAAACAGAGAGTACTTAAGTGACCTACCTATCTTATCGAGAGTGTTGGAGTACTCAGAGAGACGCTGTGGTTTTGGAGGGAGTTTTTGGGAAGAACGTTTGGCTATACAGTTCTTCAATGGTGTTTTCCAGGATGGGTTTAAATCGTCAGCTGAATCGCATATACTAATAAGATTTTCCTTTGCATTTTGCTCGATGCATGAGTTATTTTCTGGCTTTATCCATATTGCTGTTTGTACTTGTCGAGCAATGAGCTTCCAACACATTGCAGATGTTAGATTCATTAGCTTATCCCAAATCAACGGAAAATCTTTATCTTTTCTGTAAGCTGGTGGAGCTGAGTATACAAATAATCCATTTGATCGTAATAGTCGATCAACTTCTTTGATTAAAATGCCATCTGCATCAAGAAATATAAAGATTAATATTTATTCTACAATTAAGTGGAGTAAATGGGAAATGCCCAAATTGTATATTTAGTTCCACAAGACTGGATATTAGAACTTTTGGTCTGGCACTTTATGAAATTGCAGTTTTAGTCCCAGTTTTATAAAATAATTTACACTTTTGGTCCTATTTCCCACTTTTCATCCGATTTGAGACTACAAGTGCAAAACATAGACTATTCTATGGACCAAAAGTACAAAAATTGAATGGTAAAGGGGACGATAGGACCAAAGGTGCAAAACATTTAAAAAATGGGGACCAAAAGTGCAATTTCGCATAGTGTGTGACCAAAAGTACTGAGTTTCCAGGTCTGTGGGATGAAAAACACAAATTTGACAGTGGGAAATTATTATTTAGCAAGTATTTTTCCAATAACAAAAAAAAGATTTCAACTTCTTTTCTTTCTTCCAAACAGAAAAGTGTTGAAAAGGTTAAACAAATTATTACAAGTTACAGTAACATCTCTAAATTTTACTGATTAAAACTGCTACATAGAAATCAATTACTTAAACTCTAAACTTACCATTTTCATGCCAATCAACACGACATCTGGAACAATGGACCATTTCAAAGGAGTTGGTAGGGTATGGTAGTTGTTTAGTGGATATAGCAGAAATCATGGCGCCAATTCCTCTTTCTAACGCAAATTGGATTTGATTTTCATGGCCGTCTTTAGGAGCAAAGGACATAGTTTGGATATTTAATTGAAGAAGATAGGCTGAGAAGCTAGCTACTCCACAACCAACATCTAAAGCTTGATATACCCCAGCTGAACTTAGGTCACCAGTTTCGTTTGTTGTCAAGTTTCCTAACCTGCAAGACCAAATGAGAAACATTAAATGAAACAATATTACCCCCACTTATATAATAATGTGTATTAGTGACTGGAGCAAACCAGCAATTCATTATAGTATGAGGATAATAAAATTTGGTTTTCTATAGGGATGAGGATTGGTAGAACTAGCATGGTTGGATTAAAAAAAAGATGAACCTAAAACAAAATTGATATCTTTTGCTACCACAACTATGGACAAAATGTAATAAATTTGATGTTTCTTTGAGTTCCTTTCAGTTTTCCATCAGTCATAACTCATAAGGGCATTTCTGCCTAACAATGAGTTTTGTAGGGAGCTTTACAATTACATATAAATGAAAAAAGAAGCTATTTGCATCGGTGAAACCACATAGCAATGGTTTGGATTCCATAAATATAACATAATGAAGTAATTCTTCCAAAGTAAAGTGCACTTCATCCCCTCAAATTTACACATTTTAGCATTTTATCCCATCGAAGTGCTAAATAAGCTCTTTACCCCTCAAAACAATTCTCTCATTATATCAAACAATTATTCAAACTATTAACCTACAGCTGAAGAGAAGAAAGAAAGAAAACAAATGCATCCTCAAAGGAGAAGGATTACAAGAACATATAGACCATAGTTGCACAAACATATATATCCATGTACAAAATCTACAAAATCAGAAGTAATGTGAACACCTATCATATTCAGGAGCGACGATTATTGGAATGTTTTTGGTGTCTTCTTATCTTATCTTCAACCGTGAACTACCGATAATTATATATTGTGGGTATTTAGATAGATTTGTGATGTACAAAGAAGAATTTTGGATTGTTTAAAATGCTATGCTTGAAAGAAAGAGGGATTTTGGTCTATAAAACGAAAATGGCAACACGTGGGGAAATATTGGAAATTTAGCGGTTAAAATTGTCTTCTAACCATGGATCAAAATTTCGAGAAGTTGCCACCTAAACACCGAAAAGTTTCTATTTTTTGAATCAATCAAATGGAAATATAGAATAATTTCTACTACAACATGCTTCTTTGATTCACAATTTTTCCTAATGTTTCCCAAAAATTTCTCGAAGAGTTTCTAATATTTAACTGACCAAAATATACCACCAAAATGAACTTTTAATTCATGCTTCTAACAAACGTAAGGCCTGCGTATCGGCAGAAGAAGTAACCTACAATGTTGGGGGGAATGCAACTATGTTTAATATTTTAGGGACTGAAGTGCTTATTTAACACTTCAAGGGGTTAAGTGCACTTTTCCCTTCTGTAAAACACCAAAACCCATCGTGTAAAAGGCGCAAACACTTCAAGGGGGTCAAGTGCACTTTTCCCTTCTGTAAAACACCAAAACACATTGTGTAAAAGGTGCAAACATCTTCCCTATTCCCCACAAACAATAACCCAGAAAAAATTACCAAAGTTTCGAAGTTTTCAATGCACATAATTAATTGGATTTTTCAAAGGTGCAATCAAACTAATGCGCGTAGTTGTTTTAGTCATCTCAAATGAACTTCCATAACACTGATAATTATATCTCATATGCTTCAAAATGAAGATTTCGCATCCTAGAATAATCTTAAAAAACAATTGTGAGTACCTCTGGATGTACTCAGAAGCTCCATGCTTGAAATGAGTACCTCCACCGGGAAACCACCAAAGAATATCCTTTTCATGCACCCAATTTTGCCCTCCTTTTACATCTGCAAGTCGAGTATGATTCACATTGCTTCGCCAAACATAGTCCCGACTAGTAGGCCACCTAATTGGTATCTTATAGTCAACTGGTGGCGGCACCAAACAAAACAAGCGCCTATCAAGTGGAGGACAGTGCCTTTCTAGCTCCTCTTTTCTAGGAAGATCTAATTTTGGTAGTAATTCTTTGATGTAAGAAATATCATGGCAAGGAATATACTCGTTATATGTCAAAGGGCAAACATTCATCCCCGTTTCTGGAATGCTAAGCGGTACTGTTCTATAAGTAAGACTAATTTTATTTGTAAATACACCTGCGAGGATAAAGATACAGCGGTAATCAGAATTAAATGCATATTTGTATGTTTTATGTCATTTTCAAAATTACAACTGTAAATGAATTCGTTCCTAGAAACTAAAAACAAGGGTGTATGTAATTAAGTACATAAAATTGAAACCATTACGGCTATGTTTAGTTCTTGGGTTTTAATGAGTATAACAGTAAAGAAGATACTTTCTCGCATCAAATGATTGAACATTGAGTTCCTTATCATTTTACTCACTGAAAACCAAAAACCAAACATAGCCTAAATATGTAGTCTAAATTAGTGCAGAATTCAATTGGTGATCAAGCTTGGAGTATGACTTTATATAATGAGTTTTAATAATCGAGAGCGAATTTTCATTATAAATAGAATCATTCAGTAATTTTAAGCTTGAACTTATAGTCTTAACTTGCTAGCATCTGAGCAAGCCATTTTCTTGTGAAAAATCTCATAGCAAAAGATTCTAGTTTTCGAAGTTAAGTACAAACAAAATTATTCAGTAATTTTAAGATTGAACTTATATATGAATTTCCTCAGAAACCCATTTGCATATGAAGATATATTAGCAAAAGATTCAAACTTTTGAAATCAATTACTAAAAACAAATAAAGAATTTCCCATTTCCAATTCGAACACACACAAACTCAAATTAACAAAATTAAAACTTTCCCAACCCTTTACTAAATTGTATTAAAGTAAAGTAGCATTAGTTAATGAATTTAGTAATAATACAAGAAAAGTAAAATATATACACTAACCAGGAGATGCTGCTGAACCATTGGCATTAGTCTGTTGCACTTCCTGCTGTTTGAGTGGTACGTAGAGGGAAGAAGAATTGTTACCAAAAAGAGTGCCGGTGTAGAAAGAACCTATCATAACTAAAAGGGTCATCATTATAATTTGGCCCGTTTTCCAATCGAATGCTCTCATGTTCATAAATCCCACCATTTTTATCTACCTCTATTTCTATGTAGGTGTATTTATATATACCTCTGTGTGTGTGTGTGTGTGTGCAGCACAGATGCAGATCGAGAGATCTCACATACAGTGAGTGAAATCTGTGTGTGAGAGAGAGAGGGGGAGGGAGTGAGGAGGTGAGTGTTATAAAATTGTTAATCTTGAAATCTTCAAAAGATTTTGATTTTAACAGACACCATTAGAACTTCATAAATCTAGATTTTTCTTACTCTTTTCCTTCTTAAATCAAGATTTACACTTGCAAAATTGAAAGAGAGAATATTTTGTATTTTTTGGTATATAAGCATTTAAATATTAAAAAAAAAAACATTTTTTTTCTGAATAGTTTCTTATTGGGATTATTGCATTTTTTGTGCTATAACTATAATTCACTGGCGTTTCTACCTTGTAACTTTTCGGGTTGACACATTTGGTGTCACAACTTCAATATCAGTGGCAATTTTTGTGTTAATTGAGGCCCAATTTAAAAATTGGCCAGAAATTCTCCCATGTCCGGGCCATTTGACATGAAATTTGGAGATTTTGACAATTCAACTCCTTTTTCATTAAAAAAAATAAAATTATTTCCCTCCTCCAAGGCCTAGGCTACTTAAATGTTTTTATTTGGGGAAGAAGAAGAAGGCGGGTAATAATTTAATTAAGGGAATGTTTGGTAAATTTTATAGGAAAAATTATGATTTTGAATTTTGGTATTTTTTTAATGAAAAAGACGTTGAATGGTCAAAATCTCTATTTTTCATGTCACATGGCCCGCACATGGGAGAATTTAGGGCCAATTTTGAAATTGGGTCTTAATTGGCACCAAAATTGCCACTGATGTTAAAGTTGTGGCATCAAATGTGCCAGCTCAAAAAATTATAGGGTAGAAATGCCAGTGAACTATAGTTGTGGCACCAAAGATACAATAATTCCGTTTCTTATTAATCAATTAAAAGTATTACAGCAACTCACTTTCAGAGAATAATTCTACAAAATACAAATCTCACATTATTATTATTTAGTATACATATGTCCTGTTTTTTAAGAAGGTTATAACTTATACAAAATTTCTAGAACTCATAAAAATCCTATTTTTTCTCTTATAATTTCAGAAATGCAATCCAAACGAGTTCTTAAAACTTAAAAAAGTTCTCCCTCTTATATTATTTTATTTTTTTATTTCTTTTTTTAATATCAAACACACTTTTTCTTTTCATTATATGATGTATATCTTGTAAAACAAAAAAATTATGCTGTGAACCCTGAATTGACATGGGCCGTAATGTTGAATTCCCAAAAATATGTTGGGCTTGTTCATAGACTTAAGTATTGAAACAGAGCCCTGAATTTAAATGGGCCCTTCTTAACTTAATATAAATCTACTAATTAAGAACGCATCTTACGTTAATCAAATCCCATACCGAAGTTTCATTACAAAACAAACCTTAATATATATCACTGCAAGAACAATAATGGATACGACCTTACTTGAACAGGATCTGTTCTATAGGCTCGTACATCTGTAACCTTGAGTTCTAAGGAGACAGGAAAACAAGTCTGGTGGATGAGCTATAACTGCTTGACCAGAGCGTGATTAACAGCCCCATGGGTCGGGTTTCCGACTCATTGGTGCAGTAGAGGATCGTTCTCGGTCGGGGTTTCTCGACCGTGATGGCCTTGCGGTTGTCTGACAGACTCTTCAATCTTTTTTCTACTGGTAATGTTTTTCGGTTCAAGTGTGGTGGTGTTTCAGTAAATGGCTTTATTTCTGTTGTATTGTATGAAACATGGTCTTCTGCTTGAATTGCCTATATGTGAAAATCAATCTTCAATTAGCCGAAAAATGGGCTAATTGGGTCTGGCCTCCTGAGATAATGGAGGTTCAGAGCACATTTATAGACGTGTCTTCATCATATTTTTCCTCTTTATCTCAATTGTATCATAATATGATGCAGTGGGCGTTTGGGTCGGGCAATTTGGGACCCGTCCCGATCCGATCGGGTATTTTCCGTTTGAGGACGAAAAAACAAGTTTTTTGACATGTTGGGTTTGGATACCAAACTCAAAATATATTTCGGATTGGAGTTTGAGTATTACATTTACACCCGAACAGGTATTTCGGGACCCGTTTGGGTATTGAATAAAAAATGCCCAATTTGAAGACTTACGTTTGTGTTGTGTTTGTTTTGAAGTTATTGCGTATAATTTAATGTTTGAATTCATTTATTTTTACAATTGTGCATAAATATACGTTAAAAAATAAGATTTAATGTATATTTATATATATTTAAAAAAAAACATGTGAAATTTCAAATACCCGAAACCCAAAATACTCGAAAATTGTGGGTACCCTAAATTTGGGTACCCGCCTAAACGGGTGTGAAAATTCAATACCCGTCAGGTCGGGTACTCGACCTGCACCCATCCCTAGAAAGAGGTATCATTTGTTGGAGTTATTTTCTAAATAAAGTGAATCTTGTGGGATAAAATTCCCGCATTGGAAAGATTTGAACACTTTAGTAATGTTTGTCTACTTAAAGAATATCTTTTTTTTTTTTTTTTTTGACAAGTGGATATTAAATATTTTATACTCCTCCATATTATATATGCAATATCTTCGACTAAAACTAAATAGTTATACTCCTAAATCCGATTTTAATTTTTATGTGTTAATCAAATTTCAATGTTTGAATTTTAAAATTTAAAGGGCAGTTTTCAGACAGAAATTAACTGTTAAAATAATAGTTAAATTTTAAATGTTGTGTCTGTTAAAATTGAACATATATGTTTAATTCAAATGAAGAATTGTTTCTATCCGGAATAGACAAAAATTCTACCTATAAATAGACTGCTAAGTTACAGGAAAAAAATATATATATTCTTCTTCCCTTCTCAAGATTACTTACAACACACTTTACCGCAGAAAAATACTTTATAAGTTCAATAATTTTGTCAATGTCATGTGTGTCATGTAATAATTTTGTCAATGTCTAAAATATAGTTGGATTGAATTGGTCAATTAAGAAATTTAATTCGGTGGCGACAAACACATATTGCAGTCCCGAAGAGGTGTAGAAATAAATATTACATGTGTGTCTCTATTTGATGTACGTGACCATGTTCTCTTCTTCTCATTTCTGGTTAACCACTTATATATTATAATGGTAATTTACCCTATGTGATATTCATAATGTTTAATTTATTTTTATGTGATTCGAAAAAGAATAATTTACCCCATGTAATTTTATAAAAGTTTCACATCGTCTTCCCCCCCCCCCCCCCCCCCCCGGTGTTATGATAATGTGGCAATTTACCCCTCTGTGTTATCAGTGACAATTTACCCCATATATTATGATAAATGTGGCAATTTATCCCCTTATGTTGTAGAAAAACTTTTCATGCCCACTCTTACTTTCGGCACGCGAGCTACACTCTCCGACTTAAGGCGGTACCTTATATTTTTTTATTTTTTACAGGGGGTAAAGTACTATTTTTCAAATCACAGGGAGGGTAATTGAACATTATACATTTTACAGGGGAGTACATTGGCATTAGCTCTTAATAAAAGAGTCATTTGAGGTGGTTCAATTTTCTTATGGTAAGTGTAAAGACCATGAACCACTTCTGGCCTTGTCAATATTGTTAGACTCTAATCAATTAGTCCAAAATGTTTAAGCCCATGTTGACAAGTAGAAGTGGGTCAAGTCTTTATTAACCATTCAAACAATTCATCCACAATCAATGTGGGATTGGGGCGTTACAATCTCCCCAACTCAAATACTCGACGTCCTAGTTGAGTACTGATCAATAGCCCAAGACCGCCCTCATGGATAGCACCACATAGTCTACTCTGATACTATCTCTAAAGACCCTGATTCACTTATGGTCTTGTTAACATTGTTGGACTCTAATCAATTAGCCCAAAATGCTTAAGCCCATATAAATGAGTCAAATATTTATTAACCATTCAAACAATTTATCAACAATCAATGTGTGATTGGGGTGTTACAGTAAGGTAGGTGCATATGATAATGTGGCATTTTGCCCCCTCCTCCCCACCCCCTCCATTTTATGATAAATATGGCAATTTACTCTCCTATGTTACACAAATACTTTTCATGTTTACTCTCAATTTCGACAAGTGAGTTACATTTTCCGACTGAAGGAGATAAATTACTTCTTTTAAATTTTCACAGTGGAGTAAAATATTATTTTTCAAATCACAAAAGAATAAATTGAATATTATACATTTTAGCATTAACTCTTTCATTTACATCTACTTTATCAACCACAGGTTCACGTGCAATTGGTTTCCGATGCTGCTGCAATTCATTGCTTCTTGAAAATTCCATTGGCATACGTATGGTGATATATTACACTTGTACCAAAAACCGTCACTTCTAATTTTTCGAGAACATAATTGTCTTTTTCTCCTAATTATTTTATTTTTATCCGAGGAATTGCAGGTCAACGCTAATATGCATTAACTGAATGTTGAAGGTTTTCGTTTTAATGATTTTAATTACTCTATTGACATTGTAAGACCATCTCCAGCCGAAGCAGGCAATAGTCCCCTTATGTCTGTCTGCCTGTCTGCCTTGCCTAGTCTGTCATCTCCAATCGAATCATCAATCCAAAACATTTATTTCAATTTCAAAACAACAACAACAACAACAACAACAACAATAATAAATGATCTTAGTAAACATTTCTTCGAATTAGATGTTTCTTAGTAATCGAATCGGTTAAGTTGTTTAATTGATCTTTAAATTATATTTTAAAATTAAGTTACAATAATAATAAATATAATTAAGTCATATTTTTATATTCATACTATATTTTTTTAAACTAAGACATATATAAATTAAAAAAGTGACAAAAAAATAATAAATTTGACATCGATTACTATATAATAATTTTTCTTTTGAAAACGTTAATAATATTTAGTTTATTAAGCGACTATGATTGTACTTCACATTGAATGATTGAATGGATCCATTTATTTAAGATGGGTCACTCAAGCATGCTTTCATAAGATTGAATACTGGGAAAGAAAAAATATCACATCCTTCAAGTGTATTTTTTAGTTTTAATTTTAAAATTTAATTAATTTAAATGTGTTAAAAATATATAAAAACTTCTTAACACTTATTAATTATGATTTAATGTTTTCTTCAAAAAAAAACTTAACCATATTTTTGAAAGATATAATTTTTTTTCCTTCATATTTAAACTACTTGAAGGTCACTCAAACACTATCTTCAAACCAATGTGGGATAAGGAGAGTTAAGTTTTTATCCCACATTGATTTGAAAATAGTGTTTGAGTGGTCTTCTAGTAGTATAAATATGAAGGAGAAAACATTATATCTTTTAAAATTATGGTTAAGTTTTTTTTTTTTTAAGAAAACATTAAATCATAATTAATAAGTGTTAAAAAAAATTTATATATTTTTTACACATTGAAACTAATTAAATTTTAAAACAAAAACAATAATTAAAAAAAAAAAAAACAAACTTGGACGAGTGCGTGCAGCGCAAGCTCGCGTCCAGGAGCAGCCTACCCGCAGGCAGACAACTCCACTCGGAGGCCTGCCTGCCCTCCAGAGGGAGTTCTGTCTCCAGCCGATAGGGGGGCTGTTGCCTGCCTCCCCCCTTCGGCTGGAGATGGCCTAATTAGCTACTTTCTAGATTATGGTTTTAGTTTCATATATACTTTGAGGGTAAATGCAAGATACCCTCATATGTTATTTTAAACATGTACGAAATTACTTTGTGAAATTTTTATAGCATAAAATCTCTTTGTACTTATAAAAACTCAGCACGAATCCTTCAATTTGTGAAAAATAGATCTTTACGGATCGACTTATTTCAAGAAATCATTTTAAAAATATTTGATGTTGTTCCCTACAACTTCACGTGAAAATATTTTGGATTTTCTAAATAAATCAAGGTTTTTACTTACAAAATTGAAGGACCCAAGAATATGTATTATTTGGTATTAACATTTTAATATAACAAAATTTCAATTTTTCCGCATAATCTCTCGTTGATAAAAAAGTATTCACGTTAGGCTTTGTTAGGTTTGGTTTGTTTGAAAAAGAATAGAATTTTCAAGAAGGTAAAACAAAAATGCATCAATTTTCTTGAAAAAAATAAAATAAAAAATATTTTATTAAAAAGTATCGTCATTGTTCTATTTTTGAAATTTCACATGCTATTAAATTGATATATAACAATAACAATTCACTTTCATAAAACCATTTCTATAAAAACCTAGCATAATTAATATTTGTAGAAAAAAGCATTATTATTATTACTATATACCATATAATTAGTCAAACTCTAAAAAAATAATCAAATTTATTTAATATATGTCTCCTTTTCTTTTCTCTTTATATTTCTTTTAATTTCCTGTTGTTTTTTTTTTTTTTAATTTCATTTTATTTAAATCAATCACACTATCAAACATGGTGATTAGAATGAGCCCTGGATTTACTTGGGCCTTAGACCGTGAATTCCCAAAACATATTGGGCTTGTTCATAGACTTTAAGTATTGAAAGTCGAAACAGAGCCCTGAATTTAAATGGGCCCTTCTTAACTTAATATAAATCTCCTAATTAAGAACGCATCCCATATCGAAGTTTCATTACAAATCAAACCTTAATTTATATCACTGCCAGAACAATAATGGATACGACCTTACTTGAACAGGATCTGTTCTATAGGCTCGTACATCTGTAACCTTGAGTTAAGGAGACAGGAAAACAAGTCTGGTGGATGAGCTATAACTGCTTGACCAGAGCGTGATTAACAGCTCCATGGGTCGGGTTTCCGACTCATTGGTGCAGTAGAGGATCGTTCTCGGTCGGGGTTTCTCGACCGTGATGGTCTTGCGGTTGTCTGACAGACTCTTAAATTTTTTGTTTTTTACACTTCATCTTTGCTACCAGTAATCTTTCTCTGATTTATTTGAATGGGGTTGGAGTCTTGATTAACAATCTGCTGTTTTTTTGGGTTTGAGACATGGAAAAAATGGGCTGATTTAGTCTTCAGAGCATATTTATGGACATTGTACCCTTTGTGCACATAACTTAAACACAAAAATTTCCTACTGGGATCAACTAAGATAAGTAAATGATCTATTTGTTGTTGTTGTTGTTGTTGCATTGATCAAAATTTCGTTTCGAGTGTATGTTTCGGTCAGCAAAATATTGGAATTTTTTTTTTATCGAAAGCGTTTCGGAAACACTAGGAAAAGTTGTAAGAAAAGTTACTAAATTAAGAAAAATAACAAAGTTTAAGGCAAAAAGAAAGTTTCGGAATAACATATTATTTTCGTCTCGGTTGATTCAAAAACGGAAACTTTTCGATGTTTTTCGAGTATTTTGGTATGGTTTCAATTTTAGATTTCTCCTACCGGAAAAGACCGTACCCGCACCGTACTGAATCGAAATTGAAAAGAAACATGAATAAATTATTCATCTTTTGATTACTTTTAAGAGAAAAAATTATATTTTGATTTATACAAGACAAATTCATGAATTTTTATTTTTCATTTTACAACTAATATTCCTGATATTTTTTACTTAAATTATAGTCTATCATTATTTATTCTTACTATATCGCTCAACTTCTGAATCTCCGATTCACTCGTCTCTAAATGTACGAATGTGACTGGACTTAGCACAAATTTAATTTACTATACGCTAAAATCCCTAATATGAAAAATCTTAAGCCAACAATTACCAAATATTAAGTTCCTTCACAAAATAAAAAGAAAGATCAAATAATGAACCTATTTTATTTTTATTTAACTAATTATATCCTCAAATTTGTAAATATTTTTTTTTGTAGTGAGTTATTTATTGTAAAATAAGAATTTGTAGTATTATAATATTGAATTTTATAAATTTTCTGTAAAAGAAACAAAGAGCACCTATTATGTGTTGGGGTCTAACAATCTGTGTATTTGAATATTTCATAAAAAATATTTTTAACTTAAATCTCATCATAGAACAAATATAGATAATCTAACATATATTAACTTTAATAAAATTAGATTATATATCAACGTAAAAAACTAGTAAGAAATACTTACTTGGATCGAAATAAACCAAAAACTTCAATCAATACATGAAAACTAGGAAATGAGACTAGGCTTGCCGAAACAATTTCCTTAAGACAATATTTCCGAGGCTAACACGATGCATACAGTTTGATTCCCGGTAGTCTCCCAAGATACAACAGTCTGTTGTTCATTATTTGCACAAATAATGAACCCAAGGCGAACCGAAGCAAACAGAAAATTCGACATAGATTTAAAA
Organism: Penstemon davidsonii; assembly: GCA_034814905.1. Classification (NCBI taxonomy): domain Eukaryota; kingdom Viridiplantae; phylum Streptophyta; class Magnoliopsida; order Lamiales; family Plantaginaceae; genus Penstemon; species Penstemon davidsonii. Next base: position 26,807,666 of record JAYDYQ010002533.1, on the reverse strand, counting down.
AAGAGAAGAGAGTAATTGATAATTATTGTCGGAAAAAGGATCCTTAATTGACCAGATTAAGTCTCCTATTTATAGACACATAAATGTCTTTTTGCAAGAGACACATCGCTTGGATTGCACTGTTTCGGTCCAAAGGGTACCTCTTCAAATCGAACAGACGCGACCCTTAATTACTCTCAACTAATTTATTCACATATTAATTATAATCCAACATAATGAACATGTTTCATTAGGAGAATATATCAATTTTATAAATTAAGTAAGCGATTATATAAAAAAAATAGCATGAAAAAGATTTGTTACAAAAAAACTCAACTACCAATAGGTGATTGGTCTAGTGGAAGTAACTAGTCATTACAAAGTAGCGAACCCAAGTTCGAATTGGTAAGATACATATTTTGTTAAAAAACCGAGAAATTATACCATATACACCCCTAATCAAAAGAATGTATTGCAACCTTACTGCGATCGCATATGGCCAAAATCTCCAATGCTATTTTAAAACCTTATTGCATTCCCAAATGGCAAATGTCTTTCATAACTATCTTCATCTAAATTTGTGGACCTTTCTGCTTTAGGAATTTAGATTGTACTTTGGATTAGTCCCTGTAGGCTGAAGAATTTGAAGCTATTTGTTGGCTGAACATTCAATTCCTACTTCCATCAATTTATTGGCACACCATATTGTGCACATCAACAGTTTTTACTTTTTATGCTTTTTTCTTAAAAAAAAAAAAAAAAACATAGTTTTTATGCTTCAGAATTCCCAAAATCATACTCCCTCCGTTAAAAAATAATTGTCGCTTTAGAGATTTGCACAGGTATTAAGGAAACTAATAATTAGCTTTGAATTTAGGAAAAAGTTAGAGTTATACCTAAAATACTCCTATTTATTTGGTAGATGGTAGAAGAAAGAAAACAATTGATTAAAGTAGAAGAGAGAGAAAAAAACAAAGAGTAAATAAGGGTAAAATTGGAAGATATGTTATTAATGATGTATTGGAATCCTAAAGCGACAATTAATTCGAAACAAGAAAAAATCTCTAAAGCGACAATTATTTTGGAATGGAATTATGGAGGGAGTACAAAAATATCATCGAATGTTGACACACCAAAGATCATAGTCCAATAGTTTTGTCCATCTTACATGGATCTCCAATTGGTCATGAAAGTTCAACAAGAACTATGCATACCTATTGTCAAGTTTATCAAAAAAAAAAAAAAAAAAACTATTTTCAAAGGAAACCCATATTGAGTAATCCAGACAGTTTGTTCAGTCCAGGTAAAAATATCAATTTGAAGTTCAATTTATGATCCCATTATGTGTACAACATGAGGAACAATAAACTTTTTCATTGAGAGTGTAATTAAGCAACCTAAATTAGTAAAGAGATTGCATAAAACAATGATGAATTACAAATTCGTCAGTCCACATCCACAAAAGCAGAACAATCAATATCTTGCAGAGTCAATCTTCCCATGTATAATTCACTAGCATGGCCAGAACACAAAGGAACACACTTTCTATGTAGACTCTCATGAATCGAGCCCATTCCACGAATCCAACTATTCTCATCTAATGGATTCACATTAAGATGGTTCTGCAATAATCGTATCCTATACACTATTGTATCACTTCTATCACAAAAATGAGCAATGCACCTTTGAAAAGGTTCATCAGAAGCCAATGGAATTAAAGCTAACGTAATAGCTCCATCAACCGGTTCAGGGTCCGAAAGATTTCTATCTCCCATCATTTTAATCTCCCTTTCCGAAGGAAAGTACGTTTCTTCACAAACTTTCAAGTCCTTGGTGAAGTGTCTAATAGTCTCGTTCTTGGTAGCTTCGTGTTTCTCTGCTAAAGTCAAGATACAAGAGAATCTAAGATGATAAGTTACCATAATTTTAACCGTTCGGAAGTTATGACAACAGTTATAGAAATCGAGCCATCTTTTTCCTACTCCAGCATACCATTTGATTATGTCGATATCTTCAAGAACCATGAGTACACTAATGGGTCTTGGACGACCCATTTGATTTGTAAAACCAACCATTTTGATGGCTTTACGTATAGTTTCTATGGGTGCATCGACTTTGATGCACCGTTTGGTTAAATCTTCGATAGTTCTCTTTGCGTATATTTGCTCCTCTTCTTCTTCTACTCTTCTCACTTCTTCTTCCAATTCCTTTTTAGCTTTTACGGGCTTTAAGTACTTGTCGACTTGCTTCTGAAAGTTGTCGAAAGAATGAACGAGCTCATGTGGGAGCTGATCTCTGATCCTTCCTAATGATAGAAAATCTCCAGCTGTGAGGTTGCGGTGCCATTCCCATCGATCATCCACGGATTTTAGAAATTCTTCAACAACTTCATTACCCCACGTGCTAAAGATTTCTCTAACTTCATTCTCAATTTGGAAATCGAATTTGAAACCATTACTTTGCTTCAGTTTCTTTATCACGTGACTCATTAACTTCATTCCCAATTTCTTCCTATTTCTCTCTCTTGCGTTCTTTAACTCCAAGAGTCTGACTTCTTTCTGTCTTTGATACTTTTTCTGCGCCCTAATCGCTTTTTGAGTCTTTGGTGGATGCAGAATAGATGGTGCAACTGCCTGAAGCTCCATACCCAAAAAATCAATTTTTTCAGAAACTGCACTATGAATAACCGTTATCGATCTATCTACTCTCAAATTCAAATCTTGTTCCAAAAAGTTTACGACTCTATTCTTCAAATCCAAAGTCATCATCTTCGTTCCTGACGTGATAATCAATATCTCATCTAAATACCGAACCGCATAAATTTTCAAGGGCTTATAAAAAACACTACCCGAATTCAATGACCCCGAGACAAGCTCATCTTCATCAAATTTGGGATTCTGTTTATTAGTTTTTAGCCGTAATTCTTGAAGTTCCTTATCGAACTGATTGAAGTAAATATTAACTAAAATCGAACTTAGTGCACATTCTTGAGGCAAACCTCTACCTAAACAAACCCCATCAAGTTCAATTCTAACTACATCACTCTCAAACAACTTTCTTATCAATTTAAGAAATGCATCATCTTCAATTTTCTCCCCCAGTACCAAACACAACTTATCAACATGCCTAGAATCAAAGAATTCATGATCAAATTTAACACTAAACCACCAATTAGGATTCTCTACAGAATTCTTCAAATAACGAATCGCAGTGTGGCGGCCCATGTTAGCTCTGCCCCCATACGAAAAGGTAACAAACCTATCATCGTATATAACCTCAAGTACAATCCTTATAGCTTCAAGCACAACTTTAAGCTTCAAATTAGGTAAAACTAGGGTTTTACCTTTTGGGGATTGGGGAAGAATCGGAACGCAGCAAGGAACAACGTCGAATGAATTGTTGGAAAGCTGAAAGGAGAGGTCATGGAGGGAGAAGAAGTGAGTGGAGACCCAGTCGACAGTGAGATGCGGCGGCCCGTGTTTGGTGAGGTTGTTGCAAGCGGTGAGAAGAAGGGAGGGTGAAGCGACGACGTTTGAGAGGAGGTCATGGAATTTGTTACGGTTGTAGTGAGAGAGGACTAGGGATTGAAGAGCTGGTTTTGTGAGAGGTTGGGGTTCTGTGGATAGGTGGCGGACGGAGGAGAATTGGAAATTCACGGCGGCGATTGTGGTGGTGGATTTGGGCTTTCTAAAGAAGCTTAAGATCATTTGAGAAAATTATTTGTGTTTCAGGCATTTCTTGCATTCAAAGTAACGAGATTTTTGGGCATGACTATAAATTTTTTTTATTAATTTTGAATATTGTCTAATTTTTTACAATTAATTCGACCTCATTATTATAATAATAAATTTAAATAAGAGAAATTGAGTCTAAATGAATGACTTTAGTTTTTTCTTGTAATCTACTGTCGGAGTTTTGATTTACTCAAACACAAATCAAAGCAAATACCTTGATGTACTTGCAAATATTGTGTGATTCAATCGAAGAATTATTACATGCATTTAATTTATAACAAAATTTTAATATAACTAATTATAAATACTAGTATTAAACAAATTACAGAGTACATACTAGAAAAATACTCATATTAATGGGAGTTGAACTCATGACCTCTTGGTCATGGAGTATCAGCTTTAGCCAACAAATTACCGCATCGTCATACACTTTAATATAAATATTCATATAAATGAGTTGACCCATAGAATTTGAATAAGATTGACCCATTAAAATTTTAATATTTTTATTTTCTTTGTAATATTAGGGACATAAGTAAAAAAAATCTTAAGTTATAAAAAGGAAAGTCATGTAATTTATTAAAATAGGACTCAGAATTTCTATAATTTCACAAACATTAGGGTAGGTGATGATTGTAATTAACTAACTATCCCACTAATCAATAATTGAAAATGATGAGAATGAAATAAACATTGATGAGTCTGAAAATGTTGCATAGGATGACAATAATTGAAAATGATGAAAATGAGAATCAAACAGATATTGACGAGTCTGAAGAAGATATGACTCTTATATAGACGATCAATGTAATACTTTATGGTAAGTATTTCTGGTAATTGATAAGTTCTTCTGTCTTAAAATTTGCAAAAACAACATCAAGATTAAACTAATTTTGTCCAAAATTTTCCTTTCATGTTCCTTTCTTGAGAGTTTCATCAAATATTTTTTTATGTCGTTGCTAGTGGCTCACAGTATACTTTTTGGTGGTTGTTACAACTTCATTCATATGTAAATCCAATTTCGTTATAATTTGTCCTTTGTTAGCATACTATGATGTTTGATTTGAGGTCTTTCTTGCAAGTGATACATTTGTCTGTTGTTCTTGGCTTTGGAGGCTTCTTCTTTATTTTGAGTGCAAGTTAGTAGACTAGCTATTACCTCAAAGAATATTCGTAGCTATTCCTTTATGTCAGATTCTAGAGTCTGGAGTCATATACCTTGATATTAGTCAATTTTTTTTCTTTTTTGTTCGTGTTTTAATTTTATTTTTTTACCTTCAGATTTTATAGGGAAATATGAGTTTGATGAATAGCATTTCATGGAATTGTCTCACCAGTTTATGCATTCACCTTCCTTCTGAGGAAGCATGATTTCTCATATGCTCTATTTGTATGTGACATCTACTTATCATAATGTTATTCACCTGAAAAATTGTTCATTGAGTTACTAAATATGCATTTGTGCAGTGGGTTCAATGTGACAAGTGTGAAGCTTGGCAACATCAAATATGTGCACTATTCAATGGTAAGAGAAATGATGGTGGACAAGCAGAGTACACTAGTCCAAATTGTTATAGAGAAAAAGTTGAAAGAGGAGAACACATGCTATTGCCCCAGAGTGATGTTCTTGGAGCGAATGATTTGCCTAGAACAATTTTAAGCGATCACATCGAGCACCGATTTTTTGCAAAGCTGAAGTAAGAAAGGCAGGATAGAGCAAGGCTTCATGGGAAAAATTATGATGAGGTGATTCATTTATACTTATTTGTAAGCATGAGATGTTTATTCTGGAATGATGTTTCACAAGAGATATTTGATTTAGACGTGATGTTTCCATTGTTGCGACATGCCTTGTACATATTTTAGTGAGGTGCTATGGATCAGATTTGAAATACAAATTGTTTCTTCTAAGGCCTTTCATAATAGCCATAGAACTCTATGTGACTTCCAATATTCCGACTTCCATAGTTACTTTGAATCGCTTCGATTCCAAAGCACCCAAAGATATCAGATTTTTCTTCAAATTTGGCACATACCATACGTTTGACAGAGCCCGTATGGTTCCATCATACAACTTCAATTTGATCACACCGACTCCTTTTCTTTTGCAGGCGTGATCATTTCCCATAAGGATTGTTCCTCTACTAGCAAGATCCAAACTAGTAAAATAGTCCTTACTGAGACACATATGATAGGAACATGCCGAGTCAAGAATCCACTCGGATGAACTATTTCCAGTTGCAGTAGCCAGAGCAAAATATGAAACACCATTTTTCACGAGGACCACATTGACCTTCGTATTTGAGTTGTCATTTTTCGCCTTTGAACAATCCTTCTTCCAATGGACCTTCTCTCGGCAATAAGCAAATTCATCCATTGCCGAAAATTTTTGGTTTTCATCGATCTTGACTTGGGACGCGGTCGGTTTCCACCTTTAATGTGCTTCTTGCCTTCAAATCTACCCCTTGTCAACAAAGCCTCGAATTTATCATTCTGGGCTTGTTCGTCACGTTTTCGAAATTCGTTGTTCATCAACGCATACATCCTCGAACTTCACCAAATCTTTTCCATAGATCAAAGTGGTAGCCAAGTGTTCATACGATTCGGGTAGTTAATTCAACAACACAAGGGGTTTATCCTCATCCAAATTTAATAGATAAGTTATCAACTTGTTGAAAACTTTTAAATGATCCAACATTGGCGTACCTTCTTTGTATTGGAATCGAAAAAGCTTTCGCTTTAGATACAAACGATTCTCAATACTTTTCGCCATGTACTTGTCTTCAAGTTTTTGCCATAGCACCTTTGCCATGGTCTCTCTCATACCAAGTATTTGGCATTTTTTGCAAGGCAGAGACGTATAGACCCACATGCCAATCTATTAATTTTCAACCACTCCGGTTCCCACATAGACTCTGGCTTTTTCTCCAAAGTTATATCCAAGCCCTACTGAATCAGAACGTCCATCATCTCGCACTGCCATTTGCCAAAACTATTAGTTCCATCAAATTTTCGACTTCAAATTTAGCGTTTGAAATCAATATTTTTTACTGTGAATTCCAATTGGAAGATGTTGACGTAGATTCAATTATCTTCTCCATATTTTCGTCTATAGCCATTTGCCCAAGTTTTACATTGGGCTCCTATACCACTTGTTGTGCGGAAGCGTGTTATTGATTAAACAAATGCTAAAAATGAACAAGAGATAACTCACAATCTCAAAGACACAGATATAACGAGGTGCAACAAAAATATGCCTAAGTCCTCGGAAGCAATATGGAACTAATCAAATTGATGATGGTGAATACAAATGGAGAGAACCAAACAAGAAATAAAAAACACTCTATTCGTTTCTCACTCAAAACTCTCCTACTTTTCTCTCTCGACTTCATGTGTGCGATACTTAAAATGTCTTCAATTTATAGAAGAAGGAAATCGCGTAAAATAATTTACGCATGCAAATTGTCGTGCAAGGTAGGATAATATCTAATTTGTCATCATCACTCTTCATCAATTTTCATTTGGTTACTGACATAAGCAAAAGAAAAAACCCATGACATGCATTGTAAAGCTTTCAACACTCCAATAGAGTTTTTCTTAATTGGGGTGGACCCCACAAATTTTAACAAAACCAGCATAAACCCTAACCAAAAAATGAGAGGAAAATGTTACCCGGGAGATTACTCTCGAAGAGACTCGGTAGCCTCAATCGTTTTTCTTGTTCCAACTTTTCAAATGCCCTCATCTCTCCACATATTTACAAATATCCCACTGAATCATCCAATCTTCCTAAACCTTAATCATCCAATCTATCTATGTTGACGAGGGGGTTCATTCGATGCTAGTTGGGGTTGGTGTATATAAGTTCCCCGAAGAGGATAGGACTTTCACTGGTGTATATTATTTCCCCAAAAAGAAGAGGGCCTTTTCTTCGACTGGTGATGGTGATGAAGGACTCGAAATATCTTAACTCGAGAGTACGCAGGACATTGTCTTGGCTTTGGATAAAATTTTATTTTACATGATTATTCTTATAAAAATTTAGTTTATTCATAATTAAATAGATACCGTGAAATGGAAACAAAGAATCTGAATTTGCATGGCAGTAATGGGCTTTACTGGTTTTGAACTTTGTTTGCATTCTGATTGAATAAAGGGTTTTACTGGTTTTGTACTATGTTTGCATTCATTTAATAAATACAATTAAATTGCTGATCTTTTCCTAATTAAAAAGATGTTTTTTGTAATGGCAGAGGGTTGTTTTAGAACCATCTATGCATGGGCGTGACATGATAGGTCGAGCTAGAACGGGAACAGAGAATATACTAGTTTTGGGGATTCCTAGCATGGATAAGATCTTTGAAAGAGATACATGGGTGCGGCCTCTTAAAACCAATGTTTCAATATCTGGATTTTTTTTAATTATGATTAGTCATAGGCCAAAGATATATGTTTTCTTATCATTAATCATGCATACGAAGAATGTATCATTTATTGATTATTATGGCTTCAACCAGAGAACTAGCTCATCAAATAGGAATTTGCTGAGTCTGCCCCAAAATTAGCTACTAGGTGTGCCTATGGGGGTGTTTTGGATGGTTACAAATGAACTATATTCCCCTATTTATACTTCCACCTCCTTGAATGGACGGTGGTGATCAATCCGATCTAATGGTTGATATTAATTATCTAGACCCTTCTACCACTATCTATAAAATGTAGAAATATGTACAAGCTTGTGGAATACTCTAGAATCTCCTACTATATACAAGATTATTTTATGTAGAGAGTAGTATAGAATTCTAGAACCTCCAAGGGTGGCAAAGCTTTAACTAGGCCAGGCCTTGTCGTCGGGTTCCTTTGTTGCACACGCCAGCCTTCCAACGTGCGGTCCATTACAATAAGCCCTAACCAAAAAAAGAGAGGAAAATGTTGCTCAGGAGATTACTCTCGAAAAGACTCAGTACCCTCAATCATTTTGCATGTTCCACTTTTCAAATGCCCTCATCTCTCAACGTATTTACACATATCCCACTGAACATCCAATTTTCATAAACCTAAATCATCCAATCTCCCTATGTTGATGAGGGGGTTTCATTCGATGCTAGTTGGGGTTGGTGTATATAAGTTCCTCGAAGAGGAAAGTTCTTTTACTGGTGTATATTGTTTCCCCAAAAAGAAGAGGTCCTTCTCTTCGAGTGGTGATGGTGATGAAGGACTCGAAATATCTAAGCTCGGGATTACGCAGAACATTATCTTGGCTTTAGATAGAAGGGGGATCTTTATGTTTTCCCCATTCAGGTTTAGTATTCTAATCTAAAAAATTTTAAAAAAATCATTTTACGTGACTATTCTTATAGAAATTTAGTTTATTCATAATTAAATAGATACCAAGAAATGAAAACAAAGAATCTGAACTTGCATGGCAATAATGGGCTTTACTGGTTTTGAGCTTTGTTTGCATTCTACAGTAAAGGGCTTTACTGGTTTTTTACTATGTTTGCATTCGGATTGAAAAAATACGATGAAATTGCTGATCTTTTACTAATTGAAAAGATATTTTTTGCAAGGGCAGAGGGCTGTTTTGGAACCAGTTGTGCATGGGCGTGACATGATAGGTCGAGCTAGAACGGGAACAGGGAATATACTAGTTTTCGGGATTCCTAGCATGGATAAGATCTTTGAAAGAGATACATGGGTGCGGCCTCTTAAAACCAATGTTTCAATATCTGGATTTTTTTTAATTATGATTAGTCATAGGCCAAAGATATATGTTTTCTTATCATTAATCATGCAGACGAAGAATGTATCATTTATTGATTATTATGGCTTCAACCAGAGAACTAGCTCATCAAATAGGAATTTGCTGAGTCTGCCCCAAAATTAGCTACTAGGTGTGCCTATGGGGGTGTTTTGGATGGTTACAAATGAACTATATTCCCCTATTTATACTTCCACCTCCTTGAATGGACGGTGGTGATCAATCCGATCTAACGGTTGATATTAATTCTCTAGACCCTTCTACCACTATCTATAAAATGTAGAAATATGTACAAGCTTGTGGAATACTCTAGAATCTCCTACTATATACAAGATTATTTTATGTAGAGAGTAGTATAGAATTCTAGAACCTCCAAGGGTGGCAAAGCTTTAACTAGGCCAGGCCTTGTCGTCGGGTTCCTTTGTTGCACACGCCGGCCTTCCAACGTGCGGTCCATTACAATAAGCCCTAACCAAAAAAGGAGAGGAAAATGTTGCTCAGGAGATTACTCTCGAAAAGACTCAGTACCCTCAATCATTTTGCATGTTCCACTTTTCAAATGCCCTCATCTCTCAACGTATTTACACATATCCCACTGAACATCCAATTTTCCTAAACCTAAATCATCCAATCTCCCTATGTTGATGAGGGGGTTTCATTCGATGCTAGTTGGGGTTGGTGTATATAAGTTCCTCGAAGAGGAAAGTGCTTTTACTGGTGTATATTGTTTCCCCAAAAAGAAGAGGTCCTTCTCTTCGAGTGGTGATGGTGATGAAGGACTCGAAATATCTAAGCTCGGGATTACGCAGAACATTATCTTGGCTTTAGATAGAAGGGGGATCTTTATGTTTTCCCCATTCAGGTTTAGTATTCTAATCTAAAAAATTTAAAAAAAATCATTTTACGTGACTATTCTTATAGAAATTTAGTTTATTCATAATTAAATAGATACCAAGAAATGAAAACAAAGAATCTGAATTTGCATGGCAGTAATGGGCTTTACTGGTTTTGAGCTTTGTTTGCATTCTAATTGAGTAAAGGGCTTTACTGGTTTTTTACTATGTTTGCATTCGGATTGAAAAAATACGATGAAATTGCTGATCTTTTACTAATTGAAAAGATATTTTTTGCAAGGGCAGAGGGCTGTTTTGGAACCAGTTGTGCATGGGCGTGACATGATAGGTCGAGCTAGAACGGGAACAGGGGATAAGCAAGCTTTCGGGATTCCTATCATGGATAAGATCATTCAATTTAAGGAGATACATGGGTGCGCTATCTTAAAACTAATGTTTCAATATCTGCATTTTTTTTAAATTATGATTAGTTATGGGCTGAAGATATATGTTTTCTTAATCATTAATCATGCAGTCAAAGAAGGTTTCCTTTATTGATTATTATGGCTTCAACCAGAGAACTAGCTCATCAAGTAGAGAAGGAATTTTCCGAGTCTGCCCCAAAATATGTGTGCCTATGGGGGTGTTCCAATATATCAGCAAATGAGTACTCTTATCCATGGTGTAGATGTGGTTGTTAGAACCATTGGGCAGGTAATTGATTTGATCAACCGCGGTGCTTTGAATTTATCAGAAGTGAATTTTGTTGTCCTTAATGAAGTTGATGAAATGCTTAGTGTTGGATTCACAGACGTTGTGGAGACTATATTGGGATATATAACACAAAAACATCAAACCATGATGTTTTCAGCTACAGTGCCAACTAGACTTACCCAAACTTCTAAAATGATCTAGTTATCGTTGACATTGTGAGATATGGAACCTTTTGTTTATACTTGTAAGACTTCAAATTATTTGATTGAGCAATATTAGAACAAAATTATAATTTATTGGAACCCCAAAAGTATTTTTTCACTAACATGCACTTATTGACGTCAACTTATGTTATTATTTCAGATAGGAGAGTCCAACCAGAAATTAGCAGATGGGATTACCTTATATTCCATTACATCGGACTAGCGACAGAAACTAGCAAGTATTGGGCCTCTAATAAACGTATGAATTTTGAACTTGTAATATGTTTAGTTATAATTGATTTGTACTCCCTTTACTGCATTATTTTGTAGTCTTAAAGTTACTGTTAGTTATCAAGAACATCAACATTGTTTATCATGTTACTTTATCTTAAATTATATTGTACATACCATACCCAATATGATATTTTAATTACATCAACACTATTATGAACATGATATGTACAAAAAATAGGAAGATTGCATACAATTGTTCATGTAAGATGTTTGCTACAAAGATTTTTGGCTAACATAGGAAGATTTGTGTTAATTACAAGGATTTAAACACTATCTATTGTAGAGAATTTCTTGTAGAGTGAATTGTCAAGAATATAATTTTCTCTTGCATTCTCACTCCGATTTTGAACTAGCGAGAGAAACTAGCAATTATTGGGCCTCTGAAAAACGTATGAATTTTGAACTTTTAATATGTTTAGTTATAACTAATTTGTAGTACATTTACTGCATTTATTATGTAGTCTTAAAGTTACTGTTAGTTATCAAGAATATCAACATTGTTTAATGTGTTTTGTAATCAGGAGCATGCCAAGGGAGGCAAATGCACTGTTTTTACTCAAACAAAGCGTGATGCCGGTCGATTGACATATAACATGGAAAGGAACTTTGAATGTGAGGCATTACATGCAGTATTTTAAAAATCGGACATGCCCGACCAATTTGACTGGTGTAACCGGTAATCGGTTGCCAATCCGGTCCGGTTAATTATCTAAAATCAGCTTTGTTCCTGATCAATTCGAACCAAAAAAAACAGGTCAAAAACCGGTAAAACCAATGAACCAGTGAACCGATTGAACCACTAGTTCACTTATAAAGAGAAAAAGTTTTCGCAACGAATTTTTACTTCTCTTCCGTGACCTTTAAACTTCAAAAATACTCCCACATCTCTTCTTCTATTTTTCACTTTGAATCAAACAAAATCAATAAGAAACTAAAAATCTTTTATATAATACATTATAGAAATATGTTGAGCATCAATTTAATTAGAAAAGTCATTTTATCCCCAACTTCAAGTATTTTTCATTTTTTTATATAAAGGTCTCGGTGACAAAATTCATCAATATTTTCTATTTTCCATAGGTGATTAGCAATAAAGAAAAAAAGAAATTGATATGGTGTTTATTATAATTTATTATTGCCTTGATATCATGTTATCATACTTGTAATTTGGTTGCTATCATTCATTCTCAACTCAAGATTTGTAGGAAAAATAATTGGTCATGAGATAACATTTAGTTTATGGAATAAAATTGAAAAAATGGATAAGATTTTTTAAAAATAGTTGATTACATACATTAAAACTTAAATTAAATTAATACTTTCTAATGACATCACACCGGTTAAACCAGTGGATAAAACGGTTAAACCAATCTAACTAGTAACCAGTAAGGCTACCAGTTCTATGTCCGGTCTGATTTTTAAAACATTGATTACATGTCGGCATATATATAATGTAATTAGTTTAAAATGAAATTGCATTTTTTTTAAATTGGGACTAAAATCGCTTCAAACTTGTAAATTATGGTGTAAATTTGTCGGCCCGAAATATTTTTGTAAATTAAAAAATATATATTACTAGTTGAGTTTTTATACTTTATTAGTTATTATGCAATATTTGTTTATAAATAATGTTATGTTAAAACGTATAGTAATACGGACTTGTATATCATTTGGTGGGCTGATACGAATGGGCATATTGTCAGCTCAAGAAATCGGTTTGGGCTATTATTAGTTATTCCTAGTCTAGAATTGGGTCAAATAACCCGATCCAACAAAGAGAAACCAAACCGCCTTGCGTATTAGCCATAAAACCCTCTCATCTCCCTCACCTCTCTCCCATAAACCCTAACCAAAAAAGGATAGGAAAATGTTGCTCAGGTGATTACTCTCGAACGGACTCAGTACCCTCAATCATTTTTCATGTTCCAACTCTTTAAATGTCTTCATCTCTCCACATATTTACACCTATCCCATTGAATCAACCAATTTTCCTAAACCTGAATCATCTAATCTCCCTATGTTGACGAGGGGTTTTCATTTGATGCTCGTTGGGGTTGGTGTTTAACTGTTTATAAGTTCTCCGAGGAAGATGGGGCTTCCACTGGTGTATATTACTTCCCCGAAGAGAAGAGGGTCTTCTCTTCGAGTGTTGATGGTGATGAAGGACTCGAAATATCTAAGCTCGGGATTTTGCAAAACATTGTCTCGGCTTTGGATAGGAGGGGGATCTTTAAGCTTTTCCCCATTCGGGTTTAGTATTTTGATCTCAAAAAATTTAAAAATTTTATTTTACGTGATTATTCTTATAGAAATTTAGTTTGTTCATAATTACATGGATACCATGAAATGGAAACAAAGAATCTAAATTTGCATGGCAGTAGAGGGCTTTACCAGTTTTGAACTATGTTTGCATTCTGATTGAATAAAGGGCTTTACAGGTTTTGTACTCTGTTTGCATTCGGATTGAATAAATACGATGAAATTTGCTTTGTATATTCTAATCATTTCATACACCTTGTGGCTAATTTATACTTTATAGAAGATGTTTGTGTTGTGGATTTCCAGTTTGCCTTAACTAGCAATATGATTGTATGTACCCTTGTATTCGTTTTCCAGCTATCTCGTTCCTTTCTTCCTTCATTGTCAGATTCTAGCTAGAGAGTCACATACCGTTATATTAGTTTAGGAAAGTTTGTGGTTCACATGTTTTGAAAAATATCTTTTAAGTGAAATTTGTTGAAAAATTCATTCTCTTTTTGAGGTCGAATTATTTGTTGAAATTTGTTATGTTTGTTAATTTTCTGGGACTTGTCTTATAATAACTTGAACTTGATTGGGATGCATGCATGCCTACTAGAATGAATTGGATCTTTGGATTCTATGAATGTACATTCATGCCCACGAGAATTTTTACTTTACAAGGACGATAGAGATTTTATTTTGTCAAGCCTTGCATATATGAAGTGTCTATATCTTTATTACTGATGGACATATGTAAGAAGTTTCCATGTGAAATTAAGGTACTTCAAGGCACCTTAATTTAGTGACTACCATTTAGTAAAACGTTTAGCTTTGATAGTTAGTGCAGTGATTGATTATTATTAATTATATGTAGTGTATAATTTAAATATTTCTTTTTTCTTGAAATAGTTGAGTACATTTTAGAGATCAGCTTGGTGCATGACGAAAAAACAATTAAAGCATTGATCTAGGGGCAAGCTGTCAATGGGCCGGATTTTAATTTAAATGACCGAATTCGATCCGATTTATTATGATATTTATTCGATTAGAGATTCGATGAATCTGATCCGATTATAAATATTTGTAATCCGAAATCAGTTGAACGAATATGGATATAGTCTAATCCGATTCGTTAAAGAAATCCGATGACATTATGTTAATTATGTAATGTGATGTTCATATATACATTATTAAAACCAACATAATTACATAAAAGTAAAAATATATGTATACTTTTAAAGCTTAACTTCATCAAATAAGTAACCCAAAAAATTAAAGATGCTTATGAATTGATCAACCATTAATTTACCAAAAAAAAAAGAAAAAGACCACCCATTATGACATGATGGACCAGACTATTTTCTTCTTTACAACAAAAGTCTGATGGGCCTTTTTTTTCTTTTTTTCTTTTTTGAGAAACATATGGGCTGTTCACATAATTCATGCCTTTCTTTCCATTATAAAGACAAATGTAGAAAACCTAATCTAACTCAAGAACTATGACGCCTTCATTTCTTCCTTAATTTTCCCCTTCAACTTTTCCATCTTCTCCATCTCTCTACTTTTCCATACTCTCGTCTTCATTTTTCCCGTTCGACTTTTCCTTCTTCTTATTCCCTTTATTCCAAATGAAGTAAAGAAAAGCAATTTTTTTTTTGTTTTAATGGATCCGGATATTTCAGTCGGATCTCGTATATCCAACGGATCCGGATCCAATTACAGTTTTGAAGTATCCTAACGGATTCAGACCAGATCCAGTTAGAACATATAGAAATCGGATTCAGAGCCTGATCGACCCAGATCCAGTCTGAAGTCGATAAACATGAGTCAACCTTTCAGAAGCTTGAAATACATAAAAAAAATTCATCATTGTTTAACTTATTTGGTTGCTGAAGTTCAGAAGTTATGAAATAGAAATAATAAATATTATTCAAGTTTGATTTATGAACAAACAAATAAATCTAAAAAAATCTATGAGATACATGATTCAAAATTTCAATGAAATAAAGGATAGTTATAGCTAATTTTGATGTGTGAACACAATAACAATTCTGCTACTTGGTTTATCATAGTATAACAAAATTTTAATCCAACTACAAACTACAGCAAAACAAAGAATTGAACATCAGTGTTTCTCATGTAGCAGTATCAGCTATTATATTAAAATACAATATGCCGTCAAATTTGCTAGTCAACGTTTTCGTTCTTGTCGCCATTTGTAGACAGGTCTTGAGGTTGGAGAAACAATTTCATCTTCACGAAGTTTGCGTTTCCTACCCTTTTTCTGCCCCAACCAAAACATATAACATCATCAATTTCACTACCAAAACACTAAAAGAGACCAAGAGGAAAAATTGCATAATTAGTCCTATAAGACTGAAACCCCTTGCATTTTGGTCTAGTGCCTTATATAAGTACTCTTTTGGGCCCAATATTTATCACCTTCTTCCCATCCATTGGGACCCAAAGTGCAAAACTAAGACAGTACAATGGGTCAAAAAGTGCAACTTTATAAAGTGTGTGACTGAAAGTGCAAAATATTTAGAAAAATGGGATTAAATGTCCAATTCTATGAAGTAAATAACCAAAAGTGCTGAGAGTCCAGTCCTGTGGGGCTAAAAATGCAATTTTGCCGAGACCAAGTAGTATATTCGAACCATAGTTACCTGAAGCTCCTTTTGCATTGCCATGTCCATGTATATTTTCTCAAGTTCTCTTACTCTGCCTTGTCTAGCCTCCAGCTCTCTGTAAGATGAACCCATCTTCCTGCAAATGAATCATGTCCCATCACTTACAATGAAATATGATTGATCCAAGAAACAATTGTCTGAATGCCAAATCGATTTCAGGAAAGAACTGAAATTCTAGAAATCCCATCCTTCAATTTTGTGTTAATATTACAATAAATACGGTGTTCTCGTGGCAGCAAAGCCATCCCTTTCAGTTGGAACTAGGAAATGGTAAACCCATCAATATGTGGGCTTATACTAGATTGATAACTCATCTATGTCGGCAATATAATGATGAATGGAAACTCATAAACTAATCCAAGAAGCCAAAGAAAATCTAGTGTAGAGTCGAAGAATATTGTTAGCCAAGTCGTGATCTATATACGTCAAACAGGATGAGGAACAGAAGCATCAAAGTGTTAACAAGCAGCCTTCTAATGGCCATCAGACACAACAATACCATAGTTTCAAAGGTATAATTTTTAAGGAACTACTATTCGTTCACTTGGCTCATTGATACTTAATTTCAATTTGGTTGCTAAATCACAAACTCTAGGTTTTTTTATAATGTCGGCTCATCATAGAGGGTTGGTACAACTAAATTTTGCACCATCCAGAATATTAAGCTGGCCATTTGCATTATAGGCAACAGGGCAAAGAGGAGATTAACAAGGACACAATCGCCTATTGATACTTAATTTCAATGGGGTTTAAATTGCAGATAAATTCCAAAAGAGCAAACATAAAATTTAGATTGTCTAGCTGAACAACAATTTTATATACTCAGTGTTAACAATCTCGAGGATACTTGTTTATTACCTCTTAATATTTTTAGGCAAGTCCTCGACATCAGGGACTTTTTCTTGTTCTGATACTTTTGC
Source organism: Penstemon davidsonii (assembly GCA_034814905.1). Classification (NCBI taxonomy): domain Eukaryota; kingdom Viridiplantae; phylum Streptophyta; class Magnoliopsida; order Lamiales; family Plantaginaceae; genus Penstemon; species Penstemon davidsonii. The sequence continues at coordinate 26,790,297 of JAYDYQ010002533.1, read as the reverse complement.
TCGTATTTCTCTTGCTTCTTCCCTAGTAATGGATTAAAAAACATAAAACAAGGACAGTGTTAACGATATATTCCACACAGAAGTATAATTTCAACATTACAACCTGCAGCATACCACATTAAACCCTGAAACTCACATCCAACACAATGCTAATGCCAGAACTATTTTCACTAGTTTATTGCAACAGCAAATAGTAGCTCTTATCAGCTAAAACTTTACATAACAGACAAAAATCATACATATTTGCTACTCCATGAGTTCATTCACTAATTGGGGAAGGTGAGAGGTGACTAATTTACATGAAATGTAAATCTGATTCTTCAACTCAATAGCTAAAGGTAGCCAGCAACTTAAAATACTATTTGCATCATGCCTTAAAGTTATGTGATATAACATATCCTCTATATTCAATAAGTAATATACTGGAAAATAAAACAGCAGATTTAGAAACCTTGAGCTGATATCCATATGTTGGAATATTAAGTTCTTTTATATTATTTTAGAAAAGTACATCCACTCGAAACTGCAGAGGCTTTAAATTCATCAGTCACAACAAAATCGAAAAGAAAATATTACAATAATAAGTCATCTTCCTATCCATTTGGTTTTGGTTCGACATTATATTTACTTATAATGTAAAATGGAAATCCAAATATACAATAATACAAAAACTACTACATAAGTCACCTGTCTTCAGCATAAAAAACGCGTTTGCTTGACGACGGATTGTCAAGAGAGTGTAGCATACCACATAGCCTATCAATTTTCTGCATAAGAAATGTATATGTTCGAAAATATAAAAACCGAAAAAAAGATATATTTCTGAAGTTCTTATCCAAACTTAAACGCAATGCACCTTTTTTTCAGTTTGAAGTTTCTGCAAAATATAACCAATGTCTTGTGTCTTCATTAACATAAGCTCTTCTTTAGTATACTTATTTGCAACACTCCTTTTAACCAAATACAACAAGTCAGATTAATCAATTTCCTTTATATTAAATAACACAACAAAAGTTATCTGTTATATTACTCCTGTCTATGAACTCCACCAGATGTTTTCGTATTAATCATCTTAAAGTAAAATTCATCAGGATTCCTGAACGCCGCCTTTTCCTTGAGTTTCTGTAAAGAAAAAAAAAACAAATGATTCAAACTTCAACTAAATTTCACAGTTTCACACTTAAATCAGAAATATTACCTGTATAGCTTGCTCCTTCTGGTGGAAAGCTCGCGCACGGACGACATAATCCTTGTGTTTTTCGAGTAATCCAAATTTTCTTCTTGAATGCCTGCCACAAGCAAAATATTAGATAAAAATCGAAGTACTAAATATAAACACAGCAACACAAAAAAAAAAACGGAATTTTTCAAAAATCTCACGGCTGCGCTCGCTCCTTGTGCGCTCTTCTCGGAAGAGAATTTCTCAGAGACGACATTTTGTGGCAACTATTCTCGAAAAACAAAGCAAGAGACTTGAAAACCTAATTAGAAAATTGTGAACATGAAATTAGTCAAATTCTTGTTGAATGACATTGACCAGCCTAATATCAGAATTTCACATGGGCCAAGGCCCATATAACAAAAAGTATCCAATAAAATTAGCTTATGCCCAAATACTTTTTGGATAGATGTTAAGAAGGCCCACCAAAAGGCTTTTGCTAAATTGAGCAAAAGAGTTTTAATCCACTAATGATGAAACCCAAATTCAAACTATTTTTTTTTTTTATTTCCTAAGGGTTTAATCCCTTTCGAGGCGGATTTGACACATTAATTGGGTACCTCTCTCAACAGGGATTCGAACATTAATCCGCTATTTTATAGTGACTAATTCATTCCACTAGACCAATAACTTGTGTAAAATCAATATAAGCAATTGACTAATGGCATAATTGATTTTAGATTTCCATTTTCAGACTCATGGATTTTGGGTACAAATGTTGTAGTTTGCCAAAAGGTACATTTTGTGAAAGAAATTAAGAAAAACGGTGGACATTTTTTCGTTCTTTCAAATGTGATTATTTTATACGATGACAAACAAATCAAAAAAAATTACAATAAATTAAAAGTAATTATATTACATTATGAAAATACCTATAAAACTATAATTAATGTCTAGACGTAATTTTTAAACGTTTGTAAGACGTCGCTGCTCAAGTCCAATTAACAATTGAAAATTTGATTTTACAAAATTGATTAATAGATTTGTAGTCGATCAAAAGTACAATTCAAATTTGGTCGGATTTGTGTTTGAACAACCTATAGTTTCATTATAACATTTTCAAGTCACGATAAGCTAAGTAAACATATTTATAATCACATTAAACATGTATTTAATTTCAAATGTCCGTTGTTGGGAGAACTTATACTTTTGCACTATTCGGTCTGAGCCGTAAATACAGTCTAGTAAATCCAAAAAAAAAACTCACTAATCAAATTACTCGAATCAAAAGATAGCAACTTATCAAACCTTCAATGAATTTTACAACACAATTATTGTATGATCCTCATCCTCATCCCAAGTCCCAAACTATTTTTTTTTTTAAAATAATTTGAGTTCCTCAATGAGAAAAAAACAAAAGTTCAGCCAAGATATTTTAATTTTTTTTTTGTAGAAAACACAAGTAGAATGTAAAATCAACGGAAAGGCAATTTCAAGGAAATTGCTAGTGAAAAGAAAAATGTAACAAGTGGAACAGCACACCTTGGAAAAAACACCGCAAGAAAAGGACAATTTCCATTTTGTCTAAATGCGACTAATCCATATTTAATATGTAAAATGCTTGAAAAAGTGCAAATTATTGTGAGAGTATAATTTAAAAAAATGTGTTAATAGACAAATTTCAATCCTAAACAACATTAGATTATGTAGTGGTGCACATGTTGTTATCAATTTGATTACCAAATACAAACCACTTTCACCTTCACGTCAAGCCAAACCGCCATTTCATTTTATTCCAACTTAACGCCGACCAAACACATCCTTAACAAAAGACGATTTCTTGCAGGCAAAAGTCATTGTTATGGAAGAGAAAAAATATAGCCATGTTAGACAAAGAATAATATACATGTATTAACCTTTTGGTTGTTTGTTTAATGACAATTAAACTAAATTTAATCTTATATCATAACAGTGTAATAAAATCCATAGAAATACATGCAAAAAGTAAAGATTTTGTGTTCGAAGATTCATGATTAGACCGGGAAAATATTTTTGAAGTAAATCATAAATGTCAAAAAAAATTCAGCCGCGTATGCGGTATGTATACGGATGACATTTCAAATCGTTTTTATGTACATTTTTATATAATGGTTGGTTAATAGTTCATTATTAAGCTTCAAAATACTTGTGTCGGGATCATCTCTACCTAACATCACAAGCTATTGTTTTGTTAGACAAACGAGTACGATTAAAGTAATTTGAAAATTGTGAATAGTCAGATCGAAGGTTATCAGAATACTTTGTCCACGCCATGCTCGATGATTGTGTGATATTTTAGTGCTTAAAATCATCTTAATTTTACAATTTTGACATTCATAACAAGTCATGGCATTGGCCGTTTTATGAAAATGGAATCATCACTTGTAAAAAAGAATATTTTTTCCCCAGAATTAGCCATCCAGATAACGTAATACTAATATAATACTAGTGCTTTTCTAGGGAAAAAATACAAATGGTGTATTTGGATGGGTTTTGGACCGAGCCAAAACCTTTTCAAATGAGGTTTCACCAAACTCATAAAATCATCAAAAATTCACACTCAAACTCTTCAAACCTATAAACATTGATTTGACACCTACCACCTATTTTTTCTCTCAAATCTCACTAAAGAAGACATTGATTTGACACCTACCACCTATTTTTTCCCCTAAACCCCAACATTCAAACACAATCCAAGTGTGATTTCAACTTATTCAAACAACAAAACCCAATAGTCAAAACTCATCCAAACAAGGTCTCAAAGGTTTCATCGAAACCACCCAAACCATTTTTTTTAAACCGAGACCCGCGAAATCGAGCCAAAACCCATCCAAATAGACCCAAAAATACTTATATATATATATAGAAGAATTTATATGGATTATGTGACATGAGACTGAACAAATAACCTTAAGTACATTAATGTCAGTGGATTAATCGTCATAACTCAGTGGAATAAAGTACAAACAATAAACAAAATTCCAAATTTGATTCGGTGAATTTTTTATATACATATATGAAAGAAGTAACGTGCAGCAATTAGGTACGTACACATATCTTAAAAAATGGGATTTCATCTTCTAATGCATGTGGTTGTTTTCTGATTTATAAGTATTAATGCGTTGGAACAGAGGAAATATTTATTTAACATTCTTGAACGACATTCTAGTGGACGGTTCATTTTACTATATTTGTCGGGATATATATAATAAAAATGTTCTTTGACCGAGTGGTGTATAATAGTACTAAACAATAGACTGGGTTTCTATGGACTTGTGTGTGTCCATTTTGCTTGAGTAATTTGTACCCAAAAAGAAAAAAAAGTTTGAATAATTTATTTTTTGTTGGATCAAAGTTTAGAACCATTTTTACTGACTCATACTCATAAATTTATAAGTGTTTAAATTTATAATAATATTATTAATATATTCAATCAAATCAATCATCAAGGTCGGTCCTCCACATTAGGGGGCGCTAAGCAGAATTTATAATCGGGACTTTATATTACAAAAAGGTTGTGTACTGAAATTTATGTTCTTAATTACGTTTTAAATCACAAAATACTAATCTGATGTTGACATAGTACTTTTTCTAACATATTATTTTCCAGATAAATAAAACGATATTTTGATAGAATCAATTGTAATATATTTCTATAAGTTTTAGTTTTGAAAAAAAAAATTAACAAAAGAAAAATATATAAGTGTATAGACTAAATATAATTTCAGTTTCAACTCGCAATTAACATAACATTATTTTACATTCAAAAGATTCTAATCAAAATACATTCAAGTCGTGATATTTCAATTGTTTCTCACAAATTTCAAAAGAAACTTTAAATTATTTTTCACGCAAAGCAAATAAAACTGAGCCAAAATACATCGAAACAAGGCCCATGTTTTCCGACACTATTGATTATAGATAAGTTTTTATTATTTTATCACAATAAGTTAACTTTCATTATGATGTCTCATAGCATGAATTTGATGTAGGATTAACGCAAACTAATTAGACCAACCCAATTTTTTTAGATGGTGAAGACGTCGTTACATCAAACACTATATCGAATCGAATCAATTACATTGATATCAAAATAAACTAATTACAAATGATTATTAAACTAGCAAAATCGAGTGCATTGCCCCTCAAATATTCTCGCCCCCAATAAGAATGGGCTAACATATCCATACACACAATTGTAACATGATGTTTGGCATAGAAAATACATTTTCATGATAGTCAATATTGTTCCAAAATCTACTTTCAGTAAGTTCCTTAACAAAAAAATGCACTCAATAACAATTATGAATTTTATCAAATTTCATTTTGTCCCTGATTTAAGATTGATTACAATATTCCAAGTTTTCAATATTAAAATTGATTTCAAATTTTCAACTATTACTTGCATTTTCAATAATATCAATTGCATATTATTACAAGAGTCCCCTGCTTAATTTAAATTCAAATTTAACTCAAATGCATTTTAATCAATAGAACTAAGCCAAATAGTAATTTACGTAGGGCTGGGTGCGGGTCGGGTTTTTTGAGTTTTGGGTATTTCGGGTCGGGTACTCGACCTGGAGGGTATTGAATTTTCACACCCGAAACCCGACCCGATTAGGCGGGTACCCAAAATTTTCGGGTATTTCGGGTTTTGGGTTTCGGGTACTCGAAATTTCACATGATTTTTTTTTAATATGTATAAATGTACAATAAATATTATTTTTTAACATATATGTATGTAAAATTGTAAAATAAATGAATTCAAACATTAAATTGTACGCAATAACTTCAAAACAAATACAACACAAACGTCTCAAGTCTTTAACAATATTACAATCAAAGACTCCTAAACAAAACACAAGATACAAGTCTTCAACATTTCAATTCAAGATCTATGACCCCAACACTAATTGCCAAAAAAAATAAAAAATAAAAAAAATTTCAATACCCGGACCCGTTCGGGTGTAAATGCAATACCCAAAACCCAACCCGAAAATATATTTCGGGTTCGGGTACCCGAACCCGAAATGTCAAAAAACCCAATTTTTCGTCCCAAACGGGAAATACCCGATCGGGACGAGTCAGGTCCCAAATTACCCGACCCAAACGCCCAGCCCTAAATTTACATCTTTTAACTTTCACTGGTCCGCAAAATCAGGACACTTTATTTTTCAGTCTGCGGAATCAAGACACTTAATTTTCCAGCAAGCATTTTACGTCCCTTAACTTTCACTGGTCCGCAAAATCAGGACACTTAATTTTCCAGTAAGCATTTTACGTTCCTTAAATTTCACTGGTCCGCAGAATCAGGACACTTAATTTTCTAGCAAGCATTTTACATCCCTTAACTTTCACTGGTCCACGGAATCAGGACACTTAATTTTTTGAAAAGCAAAATACGTCCTATAACTTTTATATACTCGCAATTTTAGTCCACTTGACCGCAATTTCAGTCCTATTAATTTGTCCGAACGTCCTATTACTTTACATCCATTATGCTCATCTGTTTTAGTCGGCTTAGGTATGTTCTTATTTATAGAGCAATGTTTTCAATAGTGTAGTACTTAATGATATGAATGAATTGGAAAACATCGTGCATATTCTACTACTTCAATTCTCAGTATTACTTTACAAAACTTATAACTTTTAAACTGCAAAATTTTAAGACCTATTTGACACATTTTGGCTACAGGATATTAATTTCCACTAGACAAAACAAACACCCACTTGACAATCACTTAACAAACTATGTACAACTATTTAACAACATTAAATATTAATTCAAACCCCAAATTAATTGTCTAGTTGGTAATTATGCAATTTTCGACGAGTTGTGGACTGAAATTGCTATGAAGTGGATTAAAACTACTGGTATAGGAAAGTTATAGACATATTTTGCTTGTCGAAAAATTAATTGTTCTAATTCCGCTGACTAGCGAAAATTAAGGGACGTAAAATATTTGCTGAAAAATTAAGTGTCTTGATTCTGCAGCCCAGTAAAAGTTAAATTTTGCCAATAAAACTAGTTACGATTTTTTTTTGCTTATTATAAGTATACACATGACAACATATGGTGCACAATTCACATTCTTTTCCCCATTTTCGGGTATCCGTTTTTCAACAAGCTACACCATATTTTTCCCTAAGATCAGGATCCAAAAATATGAATATTTAAAATAGAAAAAGATAATTATAGAGAAATTCTTTCTTATCATCATTTATATACAGTAGATTCTGAAAGATGGAACAATTAATCCTACCCGTCCAATTCATGAACCTTTTATCCTCCTCATCTCCGACCCCTTAAAGAAAAGAAAAAGACAAGAATATTAAAAGTAAAACAAAAATGAGAAAGGACACAGCAAATAATAACATTTTCATTTATTTTCTCTTTTTTTCCTTAATAAAAGGGATTAAAACGAAAAACACAATTAACATCTTTGTTGATGCTCCATCATACGACTAAAGTCCTCGAAGCAGACGAATCCGTCTCCATGCAGATCCACTCCTCCAATCATGCGCCTGCAATCCTCTAACGTGCAACGCGCGTCTCCAATCGTTCGAAAGACGTTAAAAAGCTCATCCGCCGTTATCTTTCCGTCACGATCCGAATCAAAAAAATCAAACGTCTCTCTCAGCTCCGAATCACACGCCGGCGGCGCAAAAGCCGATCCGATGGCGTAGAATTCCTGGAGCGTTATAGATCCGTCGCCGTCTCTGTCCACCTCGTTAAGCATAATCTTCAGCTCCTCCACGCTCGGCGGCTCAGCTCCGATCCGACAAAGAAGCGTCTCTAACTCCTCCTTCTTTATCTTACCATCACCGTCTCTGTCGATCATCTCAAAGGCTTGTTTCAGCTCGAGATAGACATCGGCGGAGATTTCCGACCACTCGTCGGAGGATATGTCGGCGGATAAGGTGGGGATGACGCTGGTAGGCGTGGATAAGCCGCCTGGCTTTTTGAAGTTGATGTCTTCGGAGGAGGCGGAGGACGAAGTGGCCTGGGAACCGAAGGAGGACGGGTCGTTTTCGGATCTGGTAAGGGATCCGGATTTCTTCGATTTGAAGAGTTTGCCCGGGATAATCTTGGTGAATTTCATGGTGAAAGAGGAAGTGAAAATGAAAATAAGAGATGAAGATGAAGAAGAGTGAGATGAATGGGGATTTTTTGAGGAGAAAGAGAGAGGAAGAAGGGAGGTTTAAATGGAAGGGGAGTCATGGTAAGTGAGCTTCCACGAAGTTTCGCAGAGGGAAAAGAGGGAGTTTTGATTTGAAGGCGTATTTATTGGATTGCGGGATATGGTTTATATGTTTATATGTTTTTATTAATTTTTTATGTGTTTATTTTATTTTCTTCGCTTACTTTATTTTATTTATTTATTGGTGAGTTTTGTTAGTTAATGATGTTGACGTTTATCTCGTAACTGACCTAATCTTAATCTATACTACTATTTTTTAAGGGAAAAAAAATTAAAATTACATTTTATTTATTCATTTATTTATTTAGGTTGGTAATGTAATTATTTCAAATCTTCATGCCGTTAAGAATTAATAGAATGGAATGAGTAGCCATTTTCTAGTAATTATAAATTGGTAACTTTGTGCAATATTTAGTTTGCCTAGTATAATAATTTAGTATCCATTATGACATGGTCTATTTACAGTTTTGTTTTTTAGTTAACTTGCATGCTTAGTGTTGGTTTGAGTTGTACATTGTAAATGGGTGGATCTCAATTTGAATTCGATTCATATTGGCTTCGAATGTTAGGATATTTTGTCTAATTTGAGACTTCTAAGATTTAATCCGATTATGTGAATTCGTAATTAGAAATACGTAGGGCGAATATTAATTTAGATTGATCTTATCCGTTATAAATCGGTATCCTGATAATAAATAAAAATTAATTATGTATATCATTATAATAAGTAAAGTTAATAATTTTTTACCATGAGTTTTGAATACTTCACTTTCCTTTATTTAATGCCTATTTTTATCGAAAAATATGAATATTAATTAAGAAAGTTCGAATATGTGAGGTAAACTAAATGAATTTGTATTATTAACAAGTTATAATAGAAAAAAACAATGGTGTAAATTTTGGAGGTCGAGATCCTATTGGATTCGAAAAAAATCTAATATTCGACCAAATCTAGACAAAATTCAATGAGCTCGAAAAATTTAAATACGAGTAAGATCCGAATTCGACTTGGATCTTATGATAGCCTAATCCGACCCTTTGAAGTAGTATGTCATTTTAAGTTTAGAGAACTTAGATAAAGTTTAAGTTAACTAGCTTGTGAAAATCTAGTTAAATTAATGTTAAGTTTGAAACTGAACATAAATGACTGATATATTAAAATTATACATACATATATATATATATATATATATATTGATATATTGAAGAAAATCAAAGTTTGAGATCATGTGAGCATCTTATCTATCTATATAATCATAATGTATACATGAATGTAGCTTCATTTTTTCTGTTAAAAAGTTAATGTGGTTATGGTTAGGCTCAAGAGTGAAAATAGCATAATGGAACTCGGCAGTTAGATATTAATTAGTTCTGAAAGATTCTTAAAATTCCCTGTATTAAATTATTTTAATCAGTTTAAGATATATATTTGATTATACAGATTTTGGTTATTCTTGGCCGACTGGTCTTCGTGTCACATTCCTTCACATATATGATCATGTTCTTATTTTTGATTTTTTCCCAACAAACAATATATAAATTCATTAATATTTAATATCATTCAATACAAAATTTTAAATAAAATTAGATAGCTCAACAATAATAGGAGAAAAATTTAGATTGTGTTTAAATGTTGGGTTACGTGGTTTTCAAATAGTTGAAATCCCATTTGAATTATGTTTGAATGTTGAGATTTTGACGGAAAAAGTGTGTAGTATATGTTAAACCAGGGTATTTTTTTTTTGTTTTTTGTTTTTTTTTTATAGAGTTCGGGAAGAGAGAGCAATAGTGATTAGAGTTACAAATGAAAATAAGTTTGGGCAAATGTTTCTATCAGGTTTGACTGGGTCTTAGTTTTGCCCCAACTTTATATGAAGAATTTTAATCAAGTTTTACCAAACTCGTGAGACTGGGTCAAAAATCTTTCAAGTAGGCCCTTAAAGTTATCATGGAAGAGCTTAGGCTTCCATACGGATTTGTTCTCAAAAAATTGGTTTGGTCAGAGTTTTAGGTGAAATTTCTAAAATTAAATTTGGATAATGGTTTTGATGAAATATTGGGATGACATAATATTAATAAAAAGTATAGTTGGTCGATTCGAAAACTTGAGATAAAATTTGCATTGAGGTTTTGTTTGTGTGAGAGAAAATGGTTCTATAGATGTGAAATGAATAATTTTATATGTTTTAAAAATATGTAACATATTTAGTAGATTTGAGTATATTCCGATCTAGATTTAAACATGGTGTTTAAGCGTAGACCTGGCTAACTCATTTTCATTGAGGTTATGTTGTTTGATACTTAATCAAACCCTAACAAAAACTTGAGATAAGATTTGCATTGAGGTTTTGTTTGTGCGAGAGAAAACAGTTTCATATATGTCATATTAATAATTTTATACGTGTTAAAATATATAACATATTTAGTAGGTTTGAGTATATTTGGATCTAGATTTAAACAGGAGTTTGAGCCTAGACCTGGCTAAACTCATTTTCAAATGGGGTTTGATCCAGATTAAGTAAACACTGCTTATGCCAGACCTTTTTTATACAGAGTCTTAGATCTTGGATCTAACTTACTTCATTTTGAGGGACATAAGACACATTAATATTAGACACATTATGTGGAAACTTACCTAACTTCAATTAAAAAATTCTTGCATAGACCCAATCTTTCATAAAACATATACAAAATCTTATAAACATGTTTAGTGAATGCTCAAATTTGTTCATGTTTTATAAAAAACCTGTTGTAAACAAGAATTTTCCAGTTCAACCCGCTTCAATCAACCCGGAAAAAGATATTTTAGCCCTATCACAAATTGTCAAATAGTGCCGTGTATTTCTTGGAAGTTATATATGCCCCATCATGATCACCAATTCACCATATTAATCGAGCCAAAACTTATAACAGAGTTTTCTCCAGACATAGGGGAACACTTTGTACCATGATTATTCTTTCTATTATTGATATTTCATATTTCGAATCATAACAGCTGGCCAATTTTATCTACTCATAGCAAAAATCCAGCTTATTGATGATTTGATTGCAGACCTAACTTCCAAGAAGCTTCGTAGCAATTTAATCAACATTGGTAAGTGTCCATTTTCACTTAAATTGTAGTTTAAGAATTCATAGGAAAAGGACATAGTAATTGCCAACGACATGAAGGAACATGACATGTACATAAATCCTAACTTATTTATTTTATTTGAAATTCCTGTTTCGTATACTTGATAAGTCAGTCAATCATTATCTATCATATATGGTTCACACAAATATTTTACTTGTTCATATATTAAAAAAATATATATAATTATGTTCAATATTTTAATGTAGACCTTAAATGAAAATTATATTATACTCGTATGCATGCATGAAGTAACGAATATTTTCTTTCTTTATTAATATAACACTATTTAAATAATTAAGCCTACGTGCTAAATATTCAATATTTAGTCAAAAGAAGGAAATTAAAGAGAAAAAACGGGTTGTTGCATGTAATACCTAATTAGAACTAAGAAAAATAAATATCAAGAAAAATGATTTACTATCTAAAAAATTGAGTTACATGCCTTAGTTTGTTGGGGTTCTTTTTGTAATTATTTTATAATTTACTGGAACTCAAATTCGAAACTTTGTCTAAACTCTAAAGCATGAAATGTATGAGAGAACCATTAGCTTTAGGTGTCTATCGGCGACGTTTGAGCCCTCAAACGAGCATTAATTTATCTTTAATTAGTAACGCTTTTAAATAATAAAAAATTTACGTAGAAAATTTAGATTAACCCTGTAATTGGAGACTTCTTACATTCTTTTGTACTTTCATAATATTTACTTATTTTGTTAGCTATTTTTAGTAAGGGTTTTGTTAGCTATTTTCAGCCCTCTCAAACGAAACGCTGTCAGACACATTAAATGAGAACATCTCCCAACAGAAATTCGAACTTGGGTTCCCTACTTTGTAGTGATTAGTCCATTCCACTAGACCAATCACCTATTAATACATTTCTATATTTTTTATTTGAATACATTTTAAACTTTAATTCCATTTTCTGCATCATGTAATACTCATAATCTTTCGTCACGATTTTTCCTAGACTGAGTGGATATTAATCTAAATCTAATCTAGTTTATTAATTCAGCAGAAATATTAATAGATTTGAACTGATTAAAATAATTCATGTTTTAAAATAGAACTTTAATATGACAAATACAGATTGATCTGATCCGTTAAATATTTAAATTCTATTGATTTTTAATATATTATTTGTAATCTTTATATATTTAATTTTTAAAGTACTTTATGTAATAGACTTCAACAGAAGTGATATAAAAAAATTCTAAAATTTGGTTTTATGTATTCTATATGTAATTTGCACGACCATAACTGAATTTAATGATTTTTTTGCTTTGTAAGCTGAATATGGAAGAACTGTGTTAATATTTTTGGAATTGGAAATAAAAAAAAAAAATATTTTTTTAAATCGATATTTTGATTTCTCTTTTAGAGAAGAAAATAATAATTATATTAATTCAGAATTATATTTCATATCTTAGAGTCTTTTCTAGTTGTAATTCAGTAAAATGATTGACAAGATTTATGAATTTTTTCTAGACCATGTTTAAATAAGAATAATGGTTTCCGATTGTATCCCAATATTATTTGTGATCTAGTCTGAATCCAACTTATTGGAAATCCAATTTTTCCACATGCAACCTAATATTTAACTTTTTTTTTATTTTTTTTTAATATCAAGTCTTCCGATCCACCGTTATAAAAGTAGAAATAGAGGGAACAGAAGAATAATTAAAGAAAGCTTAAAGCTGCGGCGGTGTAGAATCTTTCGGCCAACAGATGAGCGCACGCCGAAGAGGTTATGTAGCACGCCGTTTTTGCAAGTAAAAAAGTCTTACATTTACATAATCCAATTAACAAAAAAAAAATTAGAGAAACTCTTAGGACGTGTTTGATTGGTGTTTGATAAAGTAGTTTGGGAGAGCAGTAAATGTTTGTGAAATAATATCGATTTATGTAATGTCGTTTGTTTGAGTTTTGAGAGAGTGGTTTGAGAAATGAAGGAGACGACCATGTTTTTTTTGGAAGAGTTAGGTCTTAGATGTATAATGTATAAGACTTTATGTCAAATCATAGTAGAGTTTGCATAGGGTTTGTTAGAAATAAAAAAAAATTGTTGGGCTTGTTTGTTTGGTATTTCCCAATTTTTTTTCGTATTTGGGAAATGCCAAACAAACATATTTTTTACTTTCTGAAATAAAATTTCCATTCATTAATTTTCTCAAACTATTCTCTCAAAAGTCAAACAAACAACAGTTTTCTTATCTCTAAACAAAACTTATACAAACTCTACTTTGATTTGATATAAAGTAACATATCTCTTACACAATTTATCTCACATAGCAAATATGACTTGACATAAAGTCTTACACATCTTACACCTACAACCTAACTCTTCCAAAGAAACCTACACCTACTTCATTTCTCAAACCACTATTTCAAAACTCAAACAAACAATATTACACAAATCGAGATTATTTCACAAATCTCCACTACTCTCCCAAACTACTTTCTCAAACGCCAAACAAACAGGCCATGCCCGTTGTTTGTTTGGTTTTCGAGAGAATAGTTTGAGAAAATTGAGAGATGAAAAATTTATTTCAAAAAGTAGAAAATATGTTTGTTTGGAATTTTTCAAACACGAAATAATTTTAAAAAATGTCAAACAAAGAGGCCCATACATTGGCCATAAACAATAAAATGTTATGGAATGTATAGTTCGCTTCCCATCCTCCAGAACCATTTTAGTAATACCTCAAAAACTTATCTTTCGAAAATCTAAACAAATTAACTTTACATAAAATAATATGGGCCTGTTTGTTTGGCGTTTGGGAAAGTAGTTTGGGAGAGTAGTGGAGGTTTGTGAAATAATCTCGATTTGCGTAATGTTGTTTGTTTGGATTTTGAGAGAGTGGTTTGAGAAATAAAGTAGGTGTAGGTTTTTTTGGAAGAGTTGGGTTGTAGGTGTAAGATGTGTAAGACTTTATGTCAAATCATGTTTGTTATGTGAGATAAATTGTGTAAGAGATAGGTTACTTTATGTCAAATCAAAGTAGAGTTTGTATAGGTTTTGTTTAGAGATAAGAAAATTGTTGTTTGTTTGGCTTTTGAGAGAGTAGTTTGAGAAAATTAATGGATGAAAAATTTATTTTGGAAAATAGAAAATATGTTTGTTTGGCATTTCTCAAACACGAAAAAATTCTGGGAAACGCCAAACAAACAGGCCCTATGTTTCTTATCATGAGCTCAATGCAAAAATATACAATCTGTTTTGTCTAATTGGCAAGAAACCCCATGTGTTCTTTTTTATTAGAAAAAAACTAATTTGAATATTCTTCAAATATCATAGGGAGATTACTTTTAAGTGAACATAGGATTTTTGCCGATTTCAAAGTGAACAAAGAATTATTGTCAAATTTTTAAGTGAATATGAATGTTTTCACATCTTCTGGTAAGGGTATAATTATTATTTTGTCTTGAAAGATGTTTTCTGCTAATAAAAATTAACATAGAGGAGGATTTTGGTAACAAAAAAAAGAAGCATGTTTCTATTTGATAATCAGGAAAACATAATGGGTATTTTTGCATTGTAGGAGTGTGACCCAATTTTTAATGAACTATTCAAGCAATAGTCGTATTTTGTAGGTGGGATTTTGGGGTGTTACGTAATAATTAGTTGGGTGATTTACAATCAGATCCCCTCAGGTTTGGGCATATTGCAAGAAACTTCCCGCTGTTTAAAAAATTACAGGGACACCCCCTCAGATTTGGGCATATTACAAGAAATTCCTTACGGCGTTATAAACAGACGGAATTTAATGACGTCAGCAAATTGTTTTTTGATTTTCTAAATTTACCCCTGGCTAAATATACCAATAGGGGGTGTCTATGTAATAATATTATACCACATGGGGTGTATTTGAAAGATTACAATAACTTCAGAGAGTTACTTATAGCCAATGGTCATATTTTAAAAAATGACCAATGGATGTTAATGTTGGCCATATATTTTGACTATAAATTTCATGGGGTACTTATAGCCAATGGTCATATTTTAAAAATTGACCAATTGATGTTACCGTTGGCCATATATTTTGACTATAAATCAAAATGCTCACGTGTAGGGATAATACAACTTTAAATCTCGGCGTGCACCTACAACCATTATGGGCGCATTCTTCACACACCCTACACATGAATATTTTGATTATCGATATTTTAAGCATCGTACACTACCTCTTGAATTTGATGATGACATTATCAAATTTGTGGGATAAAATGCAAAAAAAAATAAAAAACATTTGGACTGCTATTTATAACCAAAATATGTGGCAAACAGTAACATCTAACAGTCATTTTTTAAAATATGACAGTTGGCTACAAGTAACTCCCTGAAGTTATTGTAATCTTTCAAATACACTCCCTGTAGTATAATATTATTACATAGACACCCCCTGTGGGTATATTTAGCCGAGGGTAAATTTGAAAAAAAAAAAAAAAAAAATTTGCTGACGTCATCAAATTCCGTCTGTTTTTAACGCCGTAAGAGGTTTCTTGTAATATGCTCAAACATGAGGGGGTGTCCCTGTAATTTTGGAAACAACGGGGGGTTTCTTGTAATATGCCCAAACCTGAGGGGGTCTGGGTGTAAATCACCCTAATAATTTGTGTAAGAAAATATTATCATGTGATTAGTTTAATGGAAGAGATTAATACCCTCAAAGTGTCGAACCAAATTCGAATTCTTGTTGGGAGAAGTTCTCATATAATATGCCCAACGCGCCACGAAAGAAATTAGATCTCTTAAAGGAAAAAAATAGTGTAGGGAAATCATCATAAGTTTATAGTAAAAAAGTAGTTAATTCACATTTCTAAAGTTCTACGAATTGATTTAAGGAAAATGATTATATCACAGCCTCAAACTTCACAGCCCTTTGTACAGCCCATTTTTTATTTTTTTGAAGGTAAATGTGTTACCTACTACTTGTTTAACATGTTTTTTTCTTCAAATAATCTTTTAATCTATTAACAACCCACTCAACTTTCAAAAATTACAAAAGAGCACATAAATTATACAATATTACTCATATAAAAAATAATTCATTAATTTCCAAATGATAATTTATCATTTATCAATATTTGTATATAAAATATCTTAAAAATTACAATAAAAATATAAACTCATAATTTAAAAGCACTTGCAATGCCTATAATTTAGGGTTTATTACATAATGTTTAATTTAGGGTTTGATTTAGAGTTTAGAGTTTAGGGTTTTAGGGTTTAGGGTTTTAGGTTTTAGGTTTTAGGTTTTAGGGTTTAGGGTTTAGGGTTTTAGGGTTTTATTTTAAAATAATATTTTCAAGTTTTTATTGGCAAAAGTCGTAGATATGGTTTGAAATTGATGAAATATTTTATAAATAGGGTATATTTTTGTTTGATCATTAATTATGGGTTTTTTTTGCAATTTTATATTATGGGCTGTGATGTTGGGCTGTGATAATTGACTGTGATGCTAGCATAGTCCTTGATTTAGAATTTTAAACTTTACACTTCACCTTAGTTATCCAATATGCTTTTTTAACACTTCAATTTGTTCCATCCACTTTGAGATCATGGATCAAAATTTCGTTTCGAGAGTATGTTTCGGTCAGCTAAATATTGGATACATGCAAGACTTTTTAGAAATATTTCGGAAACATTAAGAAAATATTTTAAAATGATTATCAAATTAAGGAAATAAGAGAGTCTCAAGGCAAATAAATAATTTCGGAATTACATCTTATTTTCATTTCATTTTGATTCAAAAATAAAAACTTTTCGATGCTTTCGACATAAAAGATGAAAATTTTAATCCATGTTTGAGATGCAACTTGTTCTTCTCAAATTACAAATTGCAAGTGGGGTTTTAAATTCTACCACCTCATAAATCATAATCTTCTCAATCATATATATATGGGGCATGATGAAGACAGGTTTGTGGACCGACATAAATCATAAGCACGCGGTCAGCACGCGGCTAACACACGGCCCCGACACAAAGTGTTACATCATCAACATCTGAATCTTAGGGCTGTCAACGAGGAGAATTTTAATTCGAATTCGATCCGTTTTATTCGAATTTTAATTAAATAGATCTGATCTAATTATAAAATTATGAATTTAAATATTTGATCCCTTAAATATTCATATTTGATAACAAATAAAAAAAATTATATATATACATAATATTTTACTGTTAATTTAAGAAGATAGTAGTAAATAATTCTTTCGCAAATTCTTTAGTATGCATATTTTCATCTAATAATATGAATATTAGTAAAATAAAGTTTAACATGTGAGTTAAATAAAATAAAATCGTAAAATTAACAAACTTGTTTTAGGAAAAAATACTGGTGTAATTTTGAAAAGCGAATATTTTATTGGATTCGAAAAAAATTCGATATTCGACCAAGATCCATTGGAGTTGAAAAATTCATATCCGATCAAGATCTGAATTCGACCTAATGCAAATGGAACCGAATTTTGGTCGAGCATACTCCGACCTGAATTCAACCCATTAACAACCCTACATCCGATCAAGTACTATATTCATGGACCTTTTCCTAAACAAATTAATTTATTGAGCCTATTAGTAATGCTCGGTCGGATATATTGAACATGGCTTCATTTATAGTACTGGATTCATTCAACATAATTTGCAAACTTTTTTTATAATGCACGACAAAACACAATTATGTAAGTGAAAACAGAAATACAATATATTCTTTAGAACATGATACTAAAAATGTAATTTTGTAAGTGTAGAACCAAGAATGTAAATATTTAAAATAAAAAAATTCGAACCAATGTACAATTTTATAAAATGAGACCAAAAGTGGTTTAGGGGTCCACTCATAGGGCAAACGTACAATTTTACATTTTTTGTCCATTCGCGATTTGAATTTGAAGTTTGAAATATTTATATTTACTTGCACCGAGCTTCAAAGTATCTTAATTCTTAAATTAATTGGACTCTTCAAAAGAAAAATAGATGTTGCACTTAGAGCATCTCCCATGGTACACAAAATTCTATTTTTTTCACCTAATTTAGATGTTTTTAGCCTTCAACCCTAAATCACTAAATCACCATAACACCAAAAAATATAGGAATTTTTTTTTAGCCTCCCATAGTGGTCAACCACCATTTCACCATTTCACCAAATCCTATTTTTACACCAAATTTTTTGGTGAAGGAATTTACATCTCCCACCATTCCACCATTTCATCATTTTTTACACCAAATCCTATATTTATCACCAAATATAGGAAAAGAAATAGGATTTGATGTAATTGTCCCTATTTGATTAATTAGCATCTAATTGCATGATTAGCAACGTATTGACATGTTTATTATGATTTATATGTATTTAACTATATTTTAAATATTTTATCGGCTTTTATTAAATATATACATTAATTATTATTAATAAAAAATTATTGTTAGTAAAAATAAATATTCTTTACATTATTGTTAATTAATTGTATATTTTTAGGTATAATAATCAATTAATTTATTGATTTTTATCAAATAAATACACTAATTATCGTTAATAATTAAAATGCAATAAATGGCAACAAATCCTTTAATGAAATACATTGTTAATAAGACGACAATAAGCTACATTTATATTATTAAACCTAAATAATACATGAAAATAAAATACATGACGACAAACTCCTTAATGAAACACACATTTAATTAAACAACATTAAACAACATAATGAGTTACGATGAACTAAGAAGACTGACCGACATCGGAATTTGATAAATCAAGGAGAGCACAATGAACTAAGAAGAAGACTGATTGCACACTTGTGGGATAAACGTAGCTAAATAGGTGATGATGACGATGATGAGTGAGATGTTTTGTAATGAGTAACGATTATTTCGTTTTGCAATGTTGTTTTTTCTTTATTAGTTTGTAATGTTGTTTAATTATGCAAGTGTTTATGAAAATGTTGTTTATGTTATGATTTTATTATATGGTGTTACACGTTTTAATGATTTATCATAACTTATATAGCATAAAATTTAATTAACAGAGTTATAAAAAATTAATACTTTTAAAAATGATTTGTAATTGTAAATAGCACTTTAAAATTGATAATATTGTGTTGAAAATTTAATGAAATAAAACTATGATAGATATCAAATTTATTATTTGGTGACACATTTGGTGAAATACCATGGGAGATCAAACCAAATCCTATTCTCTAAAAATGGTGAAATGGTGAAACATTATTATTTTATAATTTGGTGTAAATTTTGATAAAAACCATGGGAGGCCAAAAACACCATTCTTTCACCAAAAATGGTGAAATGGTGAAATGGTGTGCTAATCATTGAAGATCAACTCATCTCCATTATACCAAATATAGGATTTGGTGAAAAAAGTAAGGATGACCATGGAAGATGCTCTTAAGGTTGTAGTCTAATTGATTGTTATATGTTACTTATTCATTAATTAGTTAATGGGTGATCACTAGCTAGCTACAAATGGTGCTTTATCTAAAATAAATGAGTGCTTATATACAATAACAATTAATTCAAAATATTTCGAAAAGGTACCAAGAATATTACAAATCTTAATATAAAAATCTCTTTATTGCTAACTTATCACTAACAGACACCCCATGACAAGCAAACTGACTAAGGGCAAACACAGTAACACACAACGTGAGAATTGCTAAAAAAGTGCATGTGATTAATGTCCAACGGTTCTCCCCCAAAAAAAAAGGACCACTAACAAAGACATGAATTTAATGATCCATTCAGAAAGGGGAATTTGATGTTTGACCATTTTATGTCCATTACTTTTCATTTGTGCTCTTTTAACCAGTTGTTTAATTGGTAGTGAATGAAAGAGGCACAAACAAAGGCAAATATAGCTAATTGGAGTTGATCTCAACAATATATTGTTTAGGTGTTGTTCGGTTTGTCCAAAGGGTTTAGGCTAGATTGTCTATTGCACCTAATATCGTAATTGGACTGACTATTAAAAATGATGTTCGGTTACAAACTTGGCCCAAGATTACAATTAGTCCATTAATGGAAAAATATATTCGGTTGACATGATTATATCCGAAATTATAGGATTTGACAAAAATAATCCTATTTAGATATTTGTTGTCAGGCAAAGTATAACTTATGTAAGGATAAAAGTGTGAAAATCTTATTTTGGAGATATTATTGAATAACAGGAGGAGCCACAATTGCAATTGCTCCAAATAAGGGAGGTTGACCGCTTTTTCGGATCGACCCGAATTGCAATCTTGCAAACCAAATAACTGATATAGGCATGATTATTTTTTGAATCCGGCCTTATCAGTCAAACCAAAGGACCCCGACAAGTTTTAACTGAGATAAATACAAGTTAACAGATTAATTTGATATTTAGTTATTCACACCTATGTTTTCTTTAATCATTTTTTAACTAATTCAATCGAGTTCTTACCATGTTATAAAGTTATCAAATAAGAAATATTATTTGATACCATAAATTTTACGTATAGAGTCAATTTCAGTCTCACCTAATAAATTATGATTTAGAAGATGACTTTAGATTTCTAGTGGATTTGGCCACCCGGCCCACCTTATTAAATGTGGTTGCTTCATGCATGTTGATGGACGTACGTTTTAATTCTATTAATTTATTAATTAGTGCTTTTTTTTGGAATTTTGTGGCGGTAATGAAAATATACAACTTTTTTATGTTGTGGACCTTTTTCCAATTAATGTATAAATGAAAATACATAGACTTAAGTATTCCATATATATATATATGTAAGGTCATTTATTTATTATCGGATCCTAATTATTAAATATTTGATCGATTTAATTTTATATTCGCTTAACATATTTTATATTCACGATTTTATTTTATATTAACTATCTTTTAATCGAAAAAGATCTATCAAATCTATAGTTGATTAAGATCCTACAAATAGGGATAGCTCTTTTGACAGCCCAAGGCTTTGGGTCAGAAGGCAGGCAGTCAGAGCTAGTTGGATTCAGCCCAAAGAATCATTTTATGTTTATGGATAAGCCCAAAAGACAATTTATTTGCACAATTGCACTCTCAGTATAATGTTAAAACCCAGGTCAATATTTACAAGATTGATTTTTATCCATCTTCAACTTTTCAATAATGGGAAATATACCAATGTGAAGTCTAATTTTTTGCATGTACAAATGAATGAAAAAATCACAACCAACAACCTTCATTGACATGCTCATCGAAGATATCGTCACCAAATCAATTATTCAAACTACGACCCGAGTCTTCAATGGAACGATTATTCGAGTCATGACCCAAATCATCACTGGTAAGGTTATCCGGGTGATGACCCAAGTTAGGTCCATCCACATTGTCACGATGATATGAGCCACGACCATAGTCATTATCGGAACAACTATTATTTGGGTCATGACCCGAGTCCTCATTCGAATGGTTATCCGGATCACTAACTGATTTGCATTCATCTACGTAAATATCATCTATAACATCATCACCACTTTCAGATACCGAGCTAGCATCCATTTCCTTTTCCTCCGGACATTCAAGTTGCACGCATTCCGCCACCAAATCGCTAGTGTTTTCCGAATCAAGATTACTCCTATTGGATGGTGACAATACATCTTTCCTCACAACATTAAACACTATACCATCAACAAGTCTTTCTGGCTGCAATAGATCTCCTTCAGACACCATAATGCTCGAACCACTATTATTCGTTTGGCACATTAATTTTCGACTCATTCTTGAATCAGTCTCCAAATTCTGTACAAAATTGACAAATTGATCCGCCGAGGTTGTCCTCATCAAGGGACCACCTGATCTTGTCCAAGGATTGGGATCAACGTTCTCCGACTCACTGTCACTTCCATCGTGTGGGGACCGGTGGGTCCGCCAGCTTTTCTCCATGGACCCACCAACTCCTTGGTGGAGGTCTTCCTCTAGGGACCCAGTCGAGTTTTCACGGGCAAGGATGTTCCAAGAAGGGATTCGTTTGGATGCATTAAATCGAACTGTGCTTGGTAGGCCGTGAGAGGCAGCGGCTGCTCTTTCGGTACTTCTTCTCAATCTACGCTTGTGGTTGAGTATGGCAACACATTCGTCTAGAGCAAGTTCGATTCCACAGTTTGCTTTAATGGTTGAGAGCTTCTCCCAAGTGCACCTTCTTCCCTGGTATGCTGCCTTTTGAAGTTCCGCATATGATGGATTCTGTATGATCTTTGATAACTGAAATCACATAGGAAGAGTCGAAGAGATATGAAAGTTTCTCCTAAATATATATGGATACATCATAATCAAATCAAATCAAATCAAGAAACATTGGGAAAATAACAGGAACATTGCATTTTTAGTCCCGAATCCCCAAGTACTACACACCCAATACATTCAGTCCCAACTTTTTTTACTTTCCACTTTTCTCTCCTTCCCATCCATTTTTTGCACTTTTGGTCCCATAAAACAGTCTCTGTTTTCAATTTTGGTCGCTAGAAATATCTTTGTTTTGCATTTTTGATCCCGAATTGGATGGAAAGAAGCAGAAAAAAACGAAGCACGCAAAAAATATTAAAAAGTTGGGACGAGAAATTGATATTTGTGAAAGTGCGGATCTGAAAGTGTTGCATGTCCAGTCATGTAGAACTGAAAATGCATTTTTGCTAGAAAAGTAACTATACCTGAGCTAAAGTGGCAGGCATTACAACAGTTACATCACCTTCCCAATCCTGAGCAAATAACTTTGCAATTCCTCCTAGTGGAAAACCAAGCTCCAATATTTGATTACATCTGTGCTTTACTTCCATCTCAACCAGTTGAGCAAGCTGCATAAGAAACACAAACTAATTACTTTTTATTTATGAGGGTTCCAAAAGATTTATTCTTGTTAGTTATGTAATAAAAAATAATGGGATTTATATATTGTGGACCATTGACATATAATGTAGAAAAGCAAAATTGGATCTTCAACCCCACATGACTGGACCCTCGACACTTTTGGTCCTAACTTTTTGAATTTTTTGCACTTTCAATCCCATAGAATAGTTTTTGTTTGACACTTTTGATTCCATATGACTGTCTCAGTCCTGCACTTTTGGACTCTTGGATGGGAATGAGGCGATAGGACCAAAAGTGCAAAACATTTCGAAAGATTAGGATAAAAAATGTAATTTTGTTAAACAAGGGACTAAAAGTGTTGATGGTCCAATCATACGGGACTAATGATGCAATTTTCCTAATGTAGAAATATGCAAGACCACAAAAGAACATACCTTTGCAGCAAAGTTGCCTCCATAAGCTCTAATAATCTCCTTTATTCTAAGTAAAGGTGCAATGTGAGGATTTGCTTGGCTCACTATAAAATGATTCACATTAAAGAGTTCTTTTAGCTGCATCATTGGTAAATCAATCTCCAGGCTACCATCTCTCCATCTACGTGTTGAAGAAGCACTCTCTTCGATCCCCAAATGAAAAGGCGGATGATAAGGCACAATTTCGCCACTTCTATCCTTTGCCATGAGTTCTTGAGCTTCAAAAAGACCGGGAAATGCACATGATGCAGTCACAGCACTCCATATAACAACATGAGGTGAAGTCAAGTAGTTGAGGCATCTAGGAGGCTCGTGTTTCCTCGGAGAACAAACCGTAATCCCCAATACTCGACCCGTCATATCATAAGCTTCTTGGAAAGTTAGATTATTCGTAAGATGTCTTAATAACATCTGCAATTTTCTGATGTCATGCACCGCACCTTGTGTCGTGACCCTTTTAAAAACGGTAAAAATCCCGCCCATTTGGTCGAAAAATTGTATAGAATGCCAAGAATCCTCGAAGAAACTTTGAAGTTCCGGCCAAGACCTAGTAGCCACAACCGAACACATTATCGACCCCACGCTCGAACCCGCGATAATCCGAGGCAAAAGCTTATGTTCGACTAATGTTTTCACTACTCCCACATGGAAAGCTCCTAAAGAAGCACCCCCACTTAGAAGCAAAGCCGTTCTACCGAAAGCATGCCTAGTTTCATGCATAAAAGCGAGCTTCTCCTCCAACAAAAGCTCTGTTGAATCAGGATCACAGACTTTTCTTAGTTGTGTAGTGACTTCATCTATGTACTCTTTTATGAGTTTGGGCACTTGGAGCCTACCTTTATGAAGCTCCGGGTTACACATATTACCCATATTTCTAACTAAATCGGCCCTCATATAAAATATGATATCTCTAAGAGAGCATTCTTGGCGACGATGCCTTAGCTCTTGAAGTTTATTTCTTACAAGCTCCTCGTCGTAAAGATCTGATTCATTCGTTCTAAGAGTCTCTTTATCGAGCATTTTAGCTGCGTGGGCCCATTCTTCGTAGGTCAATGCATTTCGAGTCTTGTTCCTCCAAAATTTCCTTCTATAGGCCATCTCTGCCCTCGTTTTCACATTAGTGTATCGTCTTAAAAAGAAAGCGATCACTGTTACCATTAGTAGTATCCCTTGTGGGTTTCGAGGATGAAACCATGATAATAGAGGTGACAAGTAGTTTTTGAATTTGTAAAAGAACAATAATAATATCTCAAATATTTGATGCCTCAAATGTGATATTGATTTGCAGCACAAGACTCTAAATGCTATGGAACGACCGATTAGCGTGGAAGGACCAATTAAGAATGGATCAACAGTAGCCTCATTACTAATATCCATGCCTTCAGCTAATTAAACGACTTGATTCTAAAAGAATTTCTATCTAAACGGATTCGTAATACATAATCTATAAACTTCAAATGAGGACTAAATTGCCCATTTTTAAAGAAATGTAATCTTTACACTCAAGTTGTAGTTGCTCTAAGCATCCAAAAAAGAAAAACAAGATCAAGTCATAAAGTAAATCATTTTACCAGCAATTCAATGGAGCACGAAGAATTGTGTATAAATCAGAGTAAATAAATGATTGATAAAAATCAAGAAAGAGAACCCCAAACCTCTTAATTTTACTATTTGTTGAAAAATTCTATTCAAATCAGTTCTTATAACCCAAAATCACAAAGAAAAATCACAAGCTTTCTCCTCAAATGCTTCTCAAGACCATTCACAGAAAAACCCAGAAAAAAAAAATAGAAAAAGCCCCAAAAAAATTCACCTCAAGATTCAATTTTGACAGTTTCCCTGTAATCAACATCCAAAAGGGTCCTTCAAAATATCTCCTTTTAACAAGAAAATGTAAGAGGGAAATAATTTTGTCAAAACCTAATCTCTCTTTCAAGGAAAAGGTGCTTAAGCAAGAACAGTAGCTTAAACGTGAAGTATTGACATTAACCAAATGCGTACACGTGCACTAAAGTCTTGGGATTGGGAAAGACTGACAGTTTGGATCAGATCAGATGACCATTTCGTCCCGTAGTTATACAACATGTTAGAATTGCTAATTTTATATAATACAAATTTATTCAGAGAAAGTGAAAGGATAACTGGATAAGGAAGACATGACTTGATCTTTTCTCATTTGCTGGATTTTAGTAAGTTTGAATTGGAATTTCGTTAACGGAAGAGGAGAAGAATAGAAATACTCATATGACATGTGAAGGATTTTTTGCACTTTACACCCCCAAAACGTGAGAAATAAACATTTTGCACCCTTAAAACATAAATTTAACACTTTGCATCTTCGGAAGATGAACAATTCAACACTTTGCACTCTCCTTTATTTTTCTCAAAAAACTTAGGGACAAAATAGGTAATTCATTTTGAATCTTTGACACTTTGTATCCCGAAACACGAGAAATAAATATTTTGCACCCCCAGAATAGAATTAGCACTTAGCGCCCTCGAATTAATAACAACTTGCACCCCGAAACAATTCTATTTCGGGGATGCTAAGTGCTCATTCTATTTTGGGGGTGCAAACTGTCCATTTCTCGTGTTTCGGGAGTGCAAAGTGCCAAAGATTCAAAAAAGAGTTACCTATTTTGTCCCTAGGTTTTTTAAGGAAGATAAAAAAGAGTGTAAAGTGTTGAATTTTTTATATTTTGGGGTTATAGAGTGCTAAATTTATGTTATAAGGATGTAAAGTGTCTATTTCTCATGTTTTGGGTGTACAAAGTGCAAAAACCCACATGCGAAAACGTTCTAACTTTTAAGAGTGCACGCTTTCGTTTTTCTCTATTTTGTCATTTTCTTAAAGGAATTTGAAACGTGGGGGGATTTTTTTTTTTTTGATAATTATCGTGGGGGGATTTATATTTATACCTTTTGTGGAAAAGCATATTCTTCCTATGTTTTAGGAGGGTTACTTGAATTTAAATTTTCTGATATAGAATTTAAATTTGAAAACCCTATATTTACACTGTAATTTTCAGATATAGAATTTAAATTTGAGTATTTAGTTCTAACGGAAATCATAGGACCATTAATTTTGGAGAGAGCGTTGATATGATTTAGTTATAATTGACTATACTACACTAAATTTTTCGGTTTCAGTTAACATCAATTTTTTTAGAGTACAAGTTACATCAAATTATAAGTCTATTCAAGTAAAATCAAATTATAAAGAGAAATAACTATCAAATAACTAGTATTAAAACTTGAAGAAACTCACATTAGTGAAAATTAAACCCGGATCTTAGCTTTAGTGTCTTACTATAACACAAATAATTTACCAATAAGTGATAAGTCTAGTGGAAGAGACTAGTCACTACAAAGTAACGAACTCAAGTTCGAATCCTTGTTGCAAGAGGTTCTCACTTAATGTGCCCGACACGACTCAAATGAATTAAACCAGTGGGAAAAAAAAAATTTCTTCATATAAGAAGAGATGAGCAAGTGATTGATGGGACATAGTTAGGGAACCATCTTTCTTTCTAAGTTAATTGTTAGTGTCCAAATGTGTTATTTTGAAAAGTTTGATATGAAATGTATAAAATAGATAAAAGTTTGATATGAAAAGTACAATTCCCTTCCCTTGAACTTATATGTACTTTTTTAGCTTAATAACACATATTCTAATATTACCCGATTTTCAATGTTGTAACACGACTATTTTTTCTATTGATCATGGGTGAGTTTGGCCCAGCGGTGGGAGCTCTTAAAAGCACTTCTAGACATCCATTGTGATTTTTGAAGTGTTTGGCCCCAATTATAGAATTTGCTTTTAGTCAATCGTGATTTTAATGGTGTTTGGCCCCTAATATCATAATCACTTTTGGGATCTCCAGAAGCTAAAAATCAACTTATTTCAGAAGCTACTAGAGTGTTACTTTTGCAAAAGCTATTATCCAAAAGCAATTATTTTATAATTGAATTTTATCATAATCAATTATTGCCAAAATCCATTTTAGTAAAATTAATTCTCCTATAATTGATTTTCGAATCGCTAGGCCAAACTCACCCCATATATGGTTGTGGAAAATGCATGAGAAGGCATACAATTTCAGTGTTTTAAAAAATGTTGCATGCACTACCTGTTATATATAAAATTTTATAATTATCCTCTTGAGGGCAATTTCGCCCATAAACATTTAAGTCATTTTTATAAATCTAAATTTTAAAAAAAGTTACATTTATATTATGTTAATTATAAAATCTTACATACCACTTGAGGACAATTTCTTTCGTAAATATTTCATGTCATTTTTATAAACCTAAAGTTTAAAAAATGTTACATTTACCTCCTCTAAAATATAAAATCTCACTATCACTCCTGTAAGGGAATTTCCGTACATAAACATTTCATATTATTTTTATAAATCTAATATTTCAAATCATTTACATTAATCCCCCTGTTAAACATAAAACCTTACAGTTACCCACTTCCCTCATAGCAATTTCGCCCGTAAATATTTGGTGTCACTTTTTTAAATCTAAATTTAAAAAATGTTACATTTACCTTACCCCTCCTAAGGGCAATTTTGTCCGTAAATATTTCATGTCATTTTTACAAATCTTTTAAATAATCCCATGGACAAACTTGGAAATTCAGAAAATACTCTTTTAAATGTTAGAGATAATGGTGCAAGGGGTCAATTTAAGATACTGATGAACTTGAGGAGAATTCTGATAATAATAAATACGTGAGAAATAATTTTGTAATTGAACTTTAACCTAGGGGAATGTCCGCAATTTACCCTTCATCTGTTTACATTAGTGTTGGCTTAATCCCATCCGGGCTCGGGCCAACAGTAGTATAGTTTCTGAATTTTGGGTTAAAGGCCTACCTCCTAAATCTATACAGTATTATATATGGGTCTATACGGCAAAGTGGCATCCATAGATTCTGCAAGCCTCGGGCCCAAGGGCCCAATTGGTTAATTGTACATCAACTAAAACCTCTATCAAAATACCATTGGAATTTCTTTACTTAAAAAACATGAGAAGATCATCATATCAGGCCTCATTGATCACAGTTTGGGCTTGGGCCCATAGGAGCAATATGGTTGGATAATTGCGACTCGGGTTTGATTGGAAGTTTGTTGAGTTCGGTTCATTATATTATTTTTTAAGTGTGTCAAATATGCGGGTTGGGTTGGGTTGGACTTGTGTTAGGTTAAACGAGTCGAAATTGACATTAGATCTAAAATGAGCCACTTAATACAAATCGAAAACAGGGTAGGGTTACAACGAGTCTGGTAAAAAAGAGATTCCGTTAGGTTGGGCAGGGTTGATCAATTTCATGTTTGGTAATGTTGTGTATTCTATAAATTTTGGTAATGTTGTGTATTATATAAATTATAAATTAAAAATTTACACAATACTTAGTAAATATTATTTTAATATTAAACTATAATTAAATGAGATTACTGTAATATTAAATAATCTAAATTACGTATAACAATAAAGATTATTGACCATTAGACATTTTTTTTTTATCCAAACCATTAGACATTTAGACTTCACAAAAAAAAATTGATATTGAGATTAACATTTTCATGAATTTAGGAGGAAAAGACAAAATAATATTTTTGAACCAAAATCGAGCCATTTAATCCTAACTAGTTTATCTCGACCCATTTCCGGATCATTATAAACTCATTTTCAGTCCACATAAATGTTAACTAAATTCAATTCAACCTAACTCATCAGTACCAAAAAAATATGGGTTAGGTAGGGTTGAGCCAGACCGATCTCGAACCAACCCATGGTCATGATGCATACTGCAATCCAAATAGAAAATTCTTATCTATACCGGGTTTGACCGAACTAAAAGTAAGTACATGACAAATGCAATATACTTGCTTTGAGATTGGATGTAATTCACAGGAGAGTGATTTAATCACAAAGTAAGTGCAATACACTTGTTTAGTGGTTGGATGAGTTTGGCCAAACTAGACTTGAACACAAAATTTTTCAACCCGAATATATGCATGAAATAACCACAAAATATTCATTATTTACTAATTTTCAAATTTGATGCAATAATCGACTTGATAAAGTTCAAACACAATCACGAGGTTAACAAGAAATTCAAATAAAGTGTGAATAATGTATTACTCGATTATGGTCTTGACTTGTTTACTACTCTCTCTTTTCATATTATTTGTCACTTTGGATAGTGACACAGATATTAAGAACCTATTAAATAGTCATTATTTGAAGATAAAAATTCAAAAATATCCTCATTGAAGTGATAATTTTTTTTCTCTCTCCTCTCTTAATTAGGAGTTAGTACAATTATGATGAAAGGGTAAATCTGAAAAAAATAAATTAATTTTGCATTGAACTTTTCAAACGACAAATAATATGAAACAAGTAAATTTTGCCAAATCGACAAATAATATGAAACGGAGGGAGTATCATACTGACATTAGTATTTTCCTATGTAGGAAAATAAATCGTAATTGATCAAACTTTCGCTGCATGTTTTCTATTTTCGAAAGCGACTCAATCAATGTCATTCTTATGATTACCACTCCTACCCCTGCCTTCGAATGGTCAAGGAAAACTGACGCCCTTTTTGCTCGTCAAATCCTTGGTATTTGTCCCAAATGAAAAATCAAGAAAGTCCCAAGACTCGGAAACAAGACCGCCCATAACTTAGCAAAATGGGAAAAATCTTGTAATTGGAATGATTGTGTTCCACTTTCCCCGCATTGTTTTTTGTGATTCCAGTAACTCGAAAATAACTGTAGCTATCGACTTTGATCCGTTTTATGATTAATTTTTATTTAAAAAAAGATGGAGTATTATTCAGTCAGTAGCACAGATCATCATATTTGCGCAATGACTAGTGGAGAATCTGGAGACTGGGGACAAATTAGAAAACAGATGAACACACTCTGTCAAGTTTGTATTTCAATATTTAATTTTGTAATAAAAGGAGTTTCATTTGAAAAAAAGAAAAAAAAACAATCTGTTAAAAGGAGTGCGTGGTCCCACCCACGCGTTTAGACTTTAAATGTCATACGTCAGGCAAAATTATGCTACCCTCCCATGTGACAAAACAAAAGTCACAAAACCACTATTAATTAGCTAGCTGGTGATAACTGGATTTACCTATTTATTGCATGTATTATTACATTATTTATCAGGCCATGCAAATATGGGTTTTTAATAATTGGAAAGATATATTTAAGCCCTAGCAGGCCGTACATGTTTCATTTGTGATTGATAGTTTGGCATGTCGGTGCTAACCATTACATTTGGCTAGTAGAGAACTCTACTCTAATATTTCCTCGGTTTTTTTTATCGATTTGGAGAATTGCAAACGGATTAAGAAATAATCACTTTTTTAAGTAAAAATCCCAAAATATCATTTTAATCAAATAATTGCATCATTAATTATAAACATTAATAAGAAGGGTCAAAAGAAAATAATTAATTTTACATTAAAACGACAATAAAAGTGAATTTACAGCACAAGGAGGATTGTGAGCATGATCGAACTTACAAGCACTCGTCAATGGAAGGAAGAAAAGGTCATTGACTACATCAATCGATGGAGAAACCTGAGTTTGAACTGCAAGGATCGCTTATGTGAAACTTCTGCCATAGAAATGTGTATCCAAGGGATGCATTGGGGCTTGCGCTATATCCTCCAAGGCATAAAACCTAGGACCTTCGAAGAGTTGGCTACACGTGCGCATGATATGGAACTTAGTCTTGCTTCAAGAGGAGGTCAAAGTAAACTTCAGGAAAATTTGACTTATGATGAAAGGCTAGTACTTGTACTGGATCGGAAATTTCAAGAACATCGAAATCTAAAAATTCCTTTGGTAAAAATACTATGTCGAAGTCACGCTATAGAGGAATCTACGTGGGAGCTAGAAGAGGAGATGCGTAAACATTACCCAGAGCTATTTGAAGTTTCAGGGTGCGGATTTGGGGACCAAATTCATTTAAGGGAGGGAGATTGTAAAAATCCCGAAATTTTATTTATAAGAAATTTCTAATCTTAAATTTTTAGCTTTAAATCAAGAAATTTAATTAGAATTTGAATTAAAATATTTTGCTTCCTATTTGGGACCTGATTGTACATTTTATGAAAATGTTGGGGTCAAATTATAAGTTTTAAAAGTTAAGGGGTGTTCTGCGAAAATCTTATAAACTTAATTATTGAAATTAAGTCTAATGTTGACAACTCTCTTTGGCCCAACTGAGTTGTCAACAAATTCGAATACGTGGGGTATGAAAGTCCCACATGTCCTCTAAGTTGATGAATTCAACTAGAGAAAGGCCACATATATATCTTCAATTACCTTCTTGTAGAAGAATGAACTTCATCAATAAATCACTTCTAATAAGAATTGTCGAGAGAGTGTAATACTCAGGAGGATTACAACATAGGAGAAATTTATGAAAAGAGAGAGTTGGTGGTAAAAGTGAAGGTTTAAGGAATGATGAGTTAATTCGACGACCGTGAGTTGAATATTATATTTCCGTTTGTTCCATTTCAGTTTGAGTAGTGTTCTTTTGCCGCGATTAATCGTATCTTATCGATTTGCTTTTACGTGGTCGTCGAGCTCTCGGTAACTCAAATTTCCGTAAAGAGGTGAGTGTGGAATTTAAATAACGGAGGGTTGCCTCGACTCAATATTAAACGCGTTAAATTATTTCGATATTCACTTCATTAGTTTCATGACTTTGTATGGTTACTTAAATATTCTTTTATAGATGCTCTGTTAGTATAGATGCATAAATAATTAGTGGGATAGATGCTAGGTTATAGAATTGAGGTTGTGAAATCTTATAACTGTAATAAATGTTAATTAAGTATTTTCTAAGTCGAGGTGTTACATGGACTCCCTCTACTTCAGGAGTTTTTTCCTCCAAAAGTGCTTATCTTGTATCTCAGGCCCAACGTTTTACGTCACTTCAAGCTTCGAATTCTCTTACTGTGAAAAATCTTTGGAAGGCCAAGCTTCATAATAATTTCAAGGTTTTTTTTTTTAAAGTTTTTCATAATCCTTTCCAGACCAAAGTTAGACTTAATGCATTGTTTCAGATTGATTGTTTGGATTGCCCCGTGTGTAGTTTAGAAGACGAGTCTTTGGAGCATTTGTTTCTTCGTTGTCCTTTCACCAAAGTCGTTTGGTTCACATCTAAATGGTCTTCCCGTCTTGATGCATTTAGTAATGAACCCCTTAATTGCTTTCTCTCGACCATTCTGGACAACAAAGGAAATTTGTTCACTTGTGACAGTTCTAGATGGGAATTTCTCATTTTTGCGGCTACTACTCATGATTCCCTTTGGGTGAACCGAAACCTCATCACTCATGGCAATCCTGCTTCTTCGGTATCTACTTGTGTCAAACGAATAGAGTTGAGAGCAGCTGGTCATTCATTAGCTCAATCCCGCCTCACTTTCATGCAAAAATCTGCACCTTTTTGCTCGGTTTGGATTCCCCCGAAGCTTGGTTGGTTTAAAGTGAATTTGGATGCAGTGTTTCGAGATGGCAAAACTTTCATTGCGGTTTTGGTCCGTAATTCTTTGGGCTCCATCCTTTTCGCCTCCTCTCTCTTTTGCTCTTGCTCTTGCTCTTGCTCTTGTGCTGCAGTGGCTGAGGCTTTCGGGATAAAGGAAACTTGCTCAATTGTAAATGGGCTAAAGTGCTCAAATGTTATTTTTAAAAGTGATTGCGCTCAAGTTGTTTGTGATATAAACAACCGTCTCAATGAATTGGATTGGGAGTCTCGTGGTCTTATCTTGGAAATCCGTAACTTCTGGGCATGTTGGTCTAAGTGGAAGTTTCGATTTTCTCCCCGTGGTTCCAACTTCGCCGCTCACAACCTAGCTTCATGGGCATTTGCTTCAGATTGGTCGTCTACGATCACTTTAATTTAATTCCTTGTAATGTTTTTTGTGATGATGGTTATCCCATCTTTGATTTGATTGAACATTTTGTATGATATTTGTTTTTTAATGAAGTAATTGAATTATAAAAAAAAAAGTTATTGAATAATTCATAGTCTCGTATAAGGAACATCACTTAAAAAAACTTTTACAAAATAAATTCTATGAGAAAATAAAAAGAATGAAATACTAGATTTAAAAACTCTCTAAATAAAGTTAAGTGTTTATAATTTACTTTTCCCAATCATTTATATAATAAATGCGCGCTTCATCAGGCCAACCAGATCTCTACTGGATCCATAATGCCCCTAATAACAGAATGTAACAAGTTTACATCAATAATCATTTTGTAAAACCAAAAGTGTTCACAACTCTCTTTCCAATCAATTAAAATTATGATTCATCAAAAAGTTTAAGTTTTAATATGGAGAGAACTTTAATATTTTTACTTAACACGTTCTCTCACGAGTAAGTTGTTTATATTTTACTTGAACCTAATACGTGGAATATAATTTGATGACGGAAATATTTAAACACATGACATATATTGAACCCTAACTCTCATATTGAAAGTTTAACTCATTTAAAAACTTAATTTTTTGGTTAGGTGAGACATCTAAATTTATACTTAACAATAAGATACGTAAATATGCTTGTTTTATAATTTTATTAAATAGTGATATAGACTTAAGTATTTAATTTCCAGAAGAAAAAAGAAAAAAAAAAGGGCCAAGTCAAGGCACCAATTTTGTACAGGTCAAAACTTTTAAAATACCATTAGGAAAATCCAAGTAGCTTTAATACAAAATCAACCTTTGAAATATCAGTACTTTTGCCATGAAATTTTCAGCTAATTCCACCGCCAATCCACACCTCCCCTGTTTCTCTCTGACTATACTAAAGTAAAGATTCAGAAAAATTATGATAATCTATAAGTAAGTTCATGCTATCTGAAAAGTCTCAGTTGACTCCTATTTTCTTCTCAGAATCAAAATAATTGTATAAAACAGGGGAGTTAATGAAATCATTATAAATCTGAAATAAATCACTCGGGTCTCTTTATTTGATCTGCTCCAATTTAAGCTCTCGGCAACCAATTTTCATGGAGTCTGTTTATTCATCACCAGATTATATGAGGACCAGAAAGAAAGAAAATTCCGCGGTAAGTTAAATTTCTTGAAATTAAATTAAATATCATCACATATTTAATTTTTTTTTATGCTTAGATCTTTTACTTCTGAGTATCCAAGAACTAGATGAATTAAAGCAGAATAACTTGATTATCAAAGTAGTACTTTTTTTTTTTGTAGCTTATTTATCTACTTTACCTTATGTGGGAAATTGTTAATTTTTTCGATTTGAGTTCATTTATTTACTTAACTAAAGTGGGTTTTCATTTATTTATCTCAAATTGGAAAATAGTATTAGGATGGACTAATTAAAAACATATACTCTGTTTTAGGATGGAGTAAAACAGAGTATCTTGGTTATCAAAGTAGTAGTTGATTTCATATTCATTTACCTTAACTTATGTGGGAAATTGTTGATTTTCTGACTTTAGTTTTATTTATTTACTTAACCAAAGTGGAATTTTTTTATTTTT
Organism: Penstemon davidsonii; assembly: GCA_034814905.1. Taxonomy (NCBI): domain Eukaryota; kingdom Viridiplantae; phylum Streptophyta; class Magnoliopsida; order Lamiales; family Plantaginaceae; genus Penstemon; species Penstemon davidsonii. The sequence goes on along the minus strand of JAYDYQ010002533.1, from coordinate 26,754,901 downwards.
CCAATTTGGGTTTGTGTTGTGGGGTGAAATAGATCACAAATCTTGGAAATTAATACAAAGCAAACCCTAAGATTTGAAATTTCCATATGTTCTTGTATTATCAGGAAGGAGATGATATAATTTCTGTTAGTTCTTCAACTTGTGCATCATCAGTTAATGGAACTTATACTCCAAAGGGTAACACTACAATCAAGAACAGAACCAACAACAAAAAGATACTCAAAAATGTTAGATCAATTCAAAGAAGGGTAAAATCAAGAACTAGTCAACCTTCCAATGATTATTTACTCCATGAATACAATGCTTCGCCTAATTATCTGAAGGCGACTAGTTGTTCCGAGGGTAAAAAGTCAAATTCCCAGTCGAGTTATCGGTATTCAGGATCAATCTTTGATAGCAGTGAGCAAAACAGTTCACACTCTAGTCAGGGGCGGATCCAGGAATTTTAGGCAGGGGGGGCTAAATTATATGAAAAGAAAATTAATCAAACAGTCAAACTTAAATTTATTCACGATAAAATATATCACGAGATACAAAAATAGGAGATGAATTTTGGCCAAAATGAACCCTCCAAGGTATATTTGTTATATTATATGATACCTTGTTATGACGAGAAAACCGTATTATAAAGAAAATAAAAAATTATATTCTTTTAAAATTGTTGAGAATTTTTTATTTAACTAAGTACATTGAATAAAGAAAAAATAAAATCGAACAACAAAAACAATGATAGTTCATATTGTTTTTATAATTATTATTAAGGAAAAAAATTAAAAAACACATAATATCGAAATATTATTACGAAGAAAAAAATTACTAAAAGCACATAGCACATTGAAATATTATTGAGAAGGAATTTTTTTTGTACATAAAATATTGTAAATATTATTGAGGAATTATTTTGAAAGAAAACATAATTTATTTAAAATAATATTGAGAAAGTCAAAAAAATAAAAGAACAAAACAAAATGGTTTGTCAAGGGTTTGAACTCCAAACCTCAAGAAGACTTTTTAAGAGCACTACCAATTGACCACTACAAGTTTTATGAAAGAATCTAATCAATACTAGTATATATTCCAGAAAATTTGAGGGGGGGCTATAGCCCCCCCTTGCCCCTCTCTAGATCCGCCCCTGACTCTAGTCATAAATCAATTCAACCCCGAGTTAGAAACGTGGGAATTTTATTGAAAAAAGCTAGTTTTAAACCAAAGAGGCCTTCATCGAATTACTCTCGTGTTTCGAAGGATGTTTCTGAGGATGTCCCTGTTGATAGAGCAACATATTCTTCGACTCTTAAAGATTGCAAGTTTCCAAAGCCCATGAATCTTCATCGAGAATCAGAAGGAATTTCAGCCATGAAAGTTTGTAGATACCAACATTGTTCTTTACATGGACATTGCCATGCCGCTCATGACTTGTTTCCTCTATCAAAGCGTTTTGTGTATAAAAAAAAACGGCCACTAAAGAAGCAAAATAGTATGTCTCGTAAAAGTGAGTCTGTGCCTCGAAATAAAAAGAAAAATTTGATATCTGGTGTTGAGAGCAAGAATGACAATGATTCTTACACGGAGATTTGTGAAAAATCGGAAATTGGGGGATTTGAAGATGGTTATTACAACCTTAAAGAATCGGAGTTTGTTGAGATTGCATTCGGGGAAACATCTTTCCCCGAGAGAAGTTACGAGGAGAGTCTTAACATATTGAGAAAATATTCTCCATTGAAACAAGAACTTGAAAGGATAGCTTCTGGTCTTAACGGATATTGTTTGAAGTGTTCATGCAGCATCAGAGAACAAATTACCGATTTGGCCTCTAGTCTTGACAATGGTTACGGTCATGAAATCCCTCAAAATGGAAATGCTCGTTTCTCGAATACACCTCCATTTGAGGAAAGTGAAATAGTGGATGAAGAAAGTTATAAAAATGAAGGATTTGACAAAGATTTTCCAATAACTCCAGTCATATTTGATAACGTAACCAAGAATAACAATGCTTTTTCATCAGATTCGGTTAGCAAAAGTACGAGCGAAAACAATTCTGAGGTAGATTTCGAGTTTGTGACTGAATCTACCCCTCTCGTGAAATTTAAAGAAAGTGAAGAAACTCTAGTCAAAGATAATGAAGGGGGTAAACTTGAGTTCAGCAAACAAAGGCATATTAGCATGTGGCATTTGATTCATCATCGTATGTCATCAGATTTGGCAACGGTCTTAAACAAGCCAAATGAAGGTGCTGATGGTGAAAATCAAGTCAATAAAAGTTCGGGTTTGGATATAGGCACAGAAAGCAATGATGGCTCAGAAATTCAAGAAATTGAAATTCGCAAATTATTTGCAATCAAGCTTGTAAGAGAGGCGATTGAAAAGATTCTTCTTCCAGAAGTTCAAGACCAGACATCTGATGACCAGTCAATCACAAGTGAAAACTCCCCTCGACCAGAAATCATCGAAAAAAATCATAGTGATGGTAATAAATACATCCATTTTATCTGCATAAATACTTACATGTCTTTCCCTCAATAGCCTTGAAAAAATGATTGAAATGATTTTTCGAACAGTGATTTTTTCGGTTTTTTTTTTTTTTTTTGGGATAGCTTAGGATTCTATATACTACTAGGAGTTGGGGTTAATACGTTTTTACTATTTTCGGCTAATATTTTGTTTTCTATGTTTGGGGCAATTTAAGCCGTCTAAGGGCGTGGATAACTTCATTCTTGTTTTTTCAACAGACTGAGTTTTTCTGTCTGAATTTGAGAAGAAAAAAATGATCTATAGGTCTGATATTGGTCTAGCTATTAGCACTGTCACTTTCTTATCTTATATGTTTCAATATAAGCAGTGAACTAATTATCCTATTTTCGGTAGCTTGCATTCAAGAGAGCCATGGAAAATCAGATGCTGATAAAAGAGAAGCCAATGTTCTTGTAGCTGAAGTTGATTCTTGTCCAGATTCCGTAAAAACTGAAAAAAGTTATGTAAGAAAGTCCGAAAAGAAAGCACCGAAGCACTGGAGTAACCTTAAAAAGTGGATTTTACTTCAAAGATTCATCAAAGAGTTAGAAAAGGTGAGAAAATTTAACCCGAAGAAGCCACATATTCTGCCACTAAATCCCAACCCTGAAGCAGAAAAGGTCAAACTACGAGCTCAATCAGTGGATGAAAGGAAAAAATCCGAAGAGTGGATGCTTGATTATGCACTTCGCCAGGCTGTCAGTCAACTTGCGCCAACTCAGAAGAGGAAAGTCGCGTTGCTCGTAAAAGCCTTTGAAACCGTGGCTCCCTCCGAAGAAGACCCTCAAATTCAATTCAAAATTCACAAAATCGAAGATAACACTAAAGACGAAAAATTTGGGGAGATTAATGTAATAGAGAAGTTGAAAAACTTAAAGAGTGTAGAGCCTGAAGAATCGGTAGTTGGAAATGAAAAAAAAGTGATAAGTGAGAGGCAAAACCATATTAAAATGTGGCATACGATATATCAGCATGTAGTATCTGGTATTGCTGAAAAAGTCGGAAGCAAACTTTTAGATGAATCCGATGAAGAAGAATTAGGAGATAATAAATCACTCGTGATCAACAGTGGTGATCTTGGAAACTCCAATGAACCAAGCACGGAGGATCATGCATCGACCAATCAGAAGAGCGCGTTCACCAAAACCGATGCTCTAAAGCTCGTTAAAGAAGCAGTTGATGAGATTCTCCTTCCCGAAACTTCAGATGAGTCTTTGAATAGTCAAGGTAAAGTTGAAGAAGAACAAATTTCAAGAAACGAAGTTGAGCCACAAAAGGCCAAGAATTGGAGGAAGTTGAAGAAGCTTTTGCTTCTTAAGAGATCAATTAAGGCATTGGAAAATGCTCGGAAATTGAAACCAAAATTTGGATCTCTCCTGCCTCAGGTATCGGATCTTGAACCGGGGAAAATTGATTTGAAGAATCAAATGATGGATGAGAGGAAAAAGGCCGAGGAATGGATGCTCGATTATGCAGTTCAACATATTGTCACTAAGCTAACTCCAGCTCGGAAACGGAGGGTGGCTATGCTTGTTGAAGCCTTTGAAGCAGTAGTTCCACTTCCGTAAACGTGAACGCGTAAATATCTTTACTTCATCACAAGAGTACTTGTTTCTTTGATTCTTTGTCGTATAGAGTGCATATACTTCTTTCAATATATTATCCACAAGTTTGTGTCTGTATTTTAAAGGTATTTCACGAAGATTGAAATTTGTTTGTAAAATTTTGGTCATTTGGTTTGATGTAAATGATGATACATAATTTTGATTGTATTGATTTTTTGGATAACTTTCTCTTTAACATTTTTATATATAATTGATTGCGCTTGAAATGTTGGATAATGCCCTAGATAAAATTGCAAATCTTTCCATAATCATCATTAAGAAAATTGTTGTTGATTTTATCTGCAAATGTAAAACATTTATTTCATATAAATTTAGTAATATAATAAGTACAAGTTGGAAACTATTCTCATTGCATTTCCTTTATATGTTTTTTATATGACTAAATGTATAGGTCCATCCAAAATTTGATACGTTTCTATTGAAAATATCAAAAAGTTTTTGTTTTAGAGTCAACCGAAACGAACATATAGAAGTTTATACTTCAAAATAACTTTTTGATTTACGCTTTTCCTAATTTTCGAAAAGTTTTGAATATTTAATTAACTCAAACTTACTACGATAATGAAACTTTAATGAGTGTCCCTTGGATTTTGAAATTTTGTGGAATATTAATAGGTTTTTTAACTAAGCCCAATGTGCCCCACATTCAAACAACCTCCCCATAAACCTTACAAAGAAATCCATCAGGCCTCAGTCTCAAACATCTATCCAGGCCGCCCAATAACAAATCCACCTATTCAGTCAATGATATAGCATTTTACCAGCCCAAACCACTTGAATTTTACCAATGGGCTGCAAATTGTTGATAACAAATCCGCAAAGATGTATTCCAAGAACAAACTCAGTTCCTCGAAGTCCAAGTACACCAACATCTTTGGTTGTTAAGGAAAGGCATTACAACAAACTTCGGTGTAACTGATTCACTCACCAAGGGTTTACCATTAAGGTGTTTGACAAGCTTGTAGCTTGTATGGACGTTTACCTTTTGAACGATGTGACAAATTAGTGGGAGTTTATACATGGATATCTTTTGATTTTATATTTTTGACAACTCTGAGATACATGTAAATTCTATGCTACATATCCATATTTGATTTTTGTCTTTGGTTGAGTTAATATTGTAATCATAATGGGTCATGTACACATAAATAGTAATGATGGCCTCTTTGGTCTTTTATTGATGAAGATGTAGTATTCATGAGGGTAATAAAATTATTGTCATACTTAGGGTAATAATTACCCCTTACTCCATGCGCCTCTGATTATATAGTCACTACTTAGGGACCATATAACTATTGTAATCATAATGGGTCATGAGGGTAATAAAATTATTGTCATATGATGGGTAAAATAGTTATATGATCCCTAAGTAGTGACTATATAATCAAAGGCGGATGGAGTAAGGGACCTATGTCCCTAATGTAGTGACTATAGACCCCCTCAAAATTTTTTAATTTTTTTTAGTATAGTAGTGGTATATTCTTTTTCAAAAAAAATAGGGACAAAAATTAGCTCAATTACCAAAACAAATAAAAAATTAGCCCAATTCAAATTTAATCCAATATTAACCCACCTTAAAATTATCCAACCACACTACCCAAGCCCCAATTAAAGCCCAAATCTTCTCCCAACTCCCAATCCACTCCCAACATCTCCAAACACTAACCCTAGCCGCTCATTGCCGCCTACTGACACTAAACAGCAGTCGCCCGCCCCCAGACTGAGGCCGCCGCCCCACCAGGCGACCATCCACCCAAGTCCCAACCCATTAAAGTCTTGAACACAATAAAGTCTCAATTGTGAATGTTAGTTATTTTTTTTCTTTCTATATTTATGTTATATGTTTATGCTATTGTGCTTGTGTAATATATAAACTAATAATGTTTTAGTAGATCCCAAAAAAATAAAAATAAAAACTAATAATGTTATATATTCATCATTGATGTTTATATTCACTTTCCAAAGTCAATTTCTCGGGTATGAAGATAGTAAATAATTGATTTTCGTAATAGAATGGGCGATCAATGGCTAAATGATTGTCTAGTCGTATTTATAGAGAAAGACATATTTAGTAATATTTCAAACGATGCTATTATGGATCAATTTCAAGAAATAAAAATCATCGTAGTCAATTATTAATGTAAATACGTATATATTTTAAATTCTTTTGGAACTATAACGGAGTATCATATGTAATTAAAATGTCTCGTTGAGATTATTTTTGTCAAACTTCACCTCCCCGTTTTTATTTGCATCATATATTTTCTCGTGAATAATATAAGATTTAAATTTGACTGTTTGATTGAAAAAAAATTTGTATTATTTTAGTCCCAACCAAAAAATTTGAATCCACCCCTATGTATAATCACATCAGATTGTTTTCTCTCCGCATCTAGAGACAAAACGTATGTTAAGCCACCTACCTAGGGAGAGAAAACAATCTGATGTGATAACAATGGATTCATGTTAAAGACTTATCCTCAATTCTAAGTTCCATGTATCATATTCAAGCAATTACATGTAATCATGTTGTAGATATTCATATTTATACATGATGTTCTTGAGATTATACTTAATTCAGTGTTTTAGAGTTAAAAATATGAATATCTATTGTGATTGTTTAATTTCCCACACCCAATAATAGTAACTCAAGTTGTCCTAGAGGGTCATATTTTTATAGAAAGTGTGCTCATTTTTCTAATTTTGATGGGATATTCTTGACCAAACCAGGTCTAGAAGAATTTTCTAGATTTTTTGTCTAGGAATACATCACAACATGCATTGTGAGAGCACGATACGTCGACATCACTACAATCAATGCTTTGGCGCATTTCTAGTCACAAGGTCTGAGCAAGAATTTTTCAATTTTGATACGAAGTCATAATTCCCATGGATCAAAACTTTAATCTTTTCCATCGAAAATTTCTGTTTATGAATCAATCGAAAGAAAATCAGGTTTATTTTTTAAACTCTACATTTGCCTTGAAACCTTCTCTTTTTCTTAATTTAGTAGCTTTTGTTCATTATTTTTCCTAGTTTTTTCGAAACGTTTCCGGAATTTTTTCGAAAAGTTTTCTATAACGAAACATACATAAAAAACGAAACTTTGATCCTCGATAATTGCTTGCACAATATTGAGTGGTGGCAGGCTGATGCAAGAGAAATCAAACTTCGAAAGAACGAAAGGAATATATGATTATATGAGATTTGATTTGATATTTGGAAATTGCAATATGTTTGACCATTAGTCAAACTTAAGAAACAAAATTACAAATAATAATAGTAACAAAACTAGTATTATGCCTGTTATAATTTAAAGTAAGTGAAATTATAAAAAAGAAATAAAAAAAGGTAAGTGAACTACTTTTTTTTTCTTGGGTAAATTACGAATATCACCCTGAGATAAGACCTAATTATAAAAAAAAACCCTCACATATTAGATATTACAAAAGCCCCCCTTGAGTTTATCACCTTCTTATAATTAACCTTTTGCCCCTAAAATGTTCTAATTTTGCCATTGGAGGTTATTTGTAATGTTTATAATATCTTATAAATTTTAAAATTTGTGTACTAGTTGTTATATCTTATAATTTATAAAAATGATAATCATATATTTACTACCAAAATAATTGATATAATTTATAATTGCCCATAAATTTCAATAAATATTGTAATTTATAATAAAATAGAAACTTTATTAAATGAAAATATCTTATTTATAATACAATATAATTTTATTAAATTTACTAATTTATAAAATAAATTCATTGAACTAAATGTGTAAACAATTTGTTCATATTTATAAATTATTATAATTAAAATTCTATTTAATTTATTATTATACTATATAAATTGCTAATAAATACCTTTCTTCTTTTGCAATATTTATTAAACTTAGGGCAATTATAAATTTTATCAATTTTTGATGGTAAATTTATAATTATCACTTTTCTAATTCATAGGATATAACAATTATTACCCAAATTTTAACATTTATAAGATATTACAAATAACACCCAAGGATAAAATTGGACATTTTATGGACAATGGGTTAATTGTAAGAAGGTGACGAATATGAGGAAGATTTTTATAATACCCTATACATAAGGGAAATTTTTGTGACATATAGTGCAGCACACCAATTTAATGATATTAATTTTTAAATATAAAGAAAACGTGATAATTGAGTTACTTATTATGTAGTCTTCCATGTGAATCAGTCAAAGTACTCAATCTGGTCAACAATAAAAACACAAAGGTTGTAATAAAAAAAGATGTACTCTATCAATTAAATTCATGCCCCATTGATAATTTTTTTTCTTTTCTAATGTATGTGGTGTTTGAATAAGTTAAATGACATCTCAATTAATTCATCTCTCAACCTTATCAAAAGCAAACTAATTACCACACTTTAAATTTTGTTAATTTAGGAAATTAATTCAACTTTCACCACAAACTACAGAACGAGTATATTTTACTCATGCTTTGTCATTTTGGATAAACTATGAATAAATTGAGTGAGAACAAATCAAATTTGATCTAAAATTCCTCGGATGGAAGCATTTTTTTTTCTCTAACTTAATTGCACCTGCCCAATTACAAGTTAAATATAAGTGCATATATTTTGTAATTTTTTGTTTTTCTACTAGTGTTATAAAAAAAAAACTACTATAAATTATTTAGTTATGATTTAATCTAGAAAATCACCTCTTTCTTTTTTTAAATAGTTAATAAATCATTATTACATTAAAATTTATCCAACAATACATCAGAATCAAATTATGTCAAATTACAAAGAATAACTTAAAAAATATTAATAATAAAATTAGAATAAAAACACACTAATGAGAATTGAGCTCAATAGGTCCTGAAGACTTAGTTTTCACACTAAGCTACTGTCTTATTGACAAAAAATCTCCTATATTAAGGATATAGTTTAGGAATTTAGGCTCATTCAATTTAACCAATAATTTTTGAAAAGGAATCTTTAAACAAATAAATTAAACCACCTAGATTTTCAATTTTTCTAGAAATTCAATATTTGTGTCTATAAATATGTGATATAGGTTAGAACCCTTTGCAACACTAAATCAAACAAACAAAAAAGAAAAATATTTCCTTCCCCTCTCTCTTGAATACTTTTCTTTACATGGCTGGACTTCAATACAAATTCTTCCCCACCGATTTCTTCTATCCTCCTCCTCCACAATCCGCCGCCGGAGACGCAATCATCCACCAGCAACTCGCCGTGGTTAAACCCCAAAAGGCCGAGGAAATCGACGATCCAAAATCCATCGCCGCCTTGACCAGAAAAAGTCTCAAAACTACGTCGTCTTCTTCTGCAGCCTTGACTCCCATTCACAAAAGCAATTAATTCACAAGTGCAACGCAAATACTGTATTATAGTTCAATAATAAGACTTGTTCATTAGTCTAATCGATTGTTTTCAATGGGTTCTTGTAAAATCAGAGCAGAGACATTTATTACCAGTTATTTAAATATGAAAATTGTGGACAACGTTTACAAGATATTTGGTATTTTTATTTAGTTGCTTAATTTGGTTCCTTTTTTTTATTTTTTTTATTTTATCCTTGAATTCATAAATACAGTGAATTATAGCTACAGGCATTACTGGGCAAAATCACATATTTTTCAACACTATTATTCATTATAATTCTTTAAAATATTATGTACTTTTGCTCCCATAAAAAGAAGAGGGATAAAAAAAAATATTAAGAATTCAGTACTAAGGTTTTATTTGTCTCCCGTTTCTGAAATTTCAGAAATTAATTGAGGTTTTTGAAAAAAAATTGGTCTTTATAATGTTGGAGAAAAGATTTCGAGTTTTTGTAACGTTAGATAAGTACTGCAAGGGATATGTTAATTTATGTCAAATCCAAATCGAGTTTTTTTTGATAAAAATATTTTTTTAAGATGAATTGATTATGAAAATTGAGAGATGATAAATTTATTTTTCAGAAATTACTGACATACTCTTTAAAAAGTGAGTCAAACATGCCCTAAAATTTTGTGACAGTAGTGGATGCTTACAGCTTCAACAACGTGTAAAATGAGATTTAATTCGAAGTTATACAAGACTGTTTTTATAAATTTAAATTTTAGTTTTTTTTTTTTTTTTAATTTCTAATACCTTGTTCCTTTTCACTAATCAAATTTCTTGGTGATCAAGCCAAGAATTATGCCATCAAATATTCAGCAGTTTCACTATTGACTTTTCATTTTCTGTTTAAAGTTTAAGCTGAACATTGTATTACTTGTGAGACAAGATTTTAGTTAAAAAGGGAAAAGAAAATATCAATTTGTAATAATTACATAAGAATCTTTGTATATAGTCTTACTCTAATTAATAAATAATTACCAAAAGCTTTACACTAGACAAATGTCCAGACAATTTGCAACCTGTCACTCGATGATTTCAATTTCAATACATAGAAAGTTTTAAACTTACAAAATAAATATTCGACTTATTGCTTAGTTCCAAAAACAAACATTGTTTTTCTAGTTATTTCAGAAACATTATTGTCGTTGTAAATTATAGTCCATTATAAGAGACTTTCGCACAATATAATTTTATATATGTGATTTTCTAAATTTCGATTTTTTTTTGGAAATCATAGCATGTGAAATCTCTTTTCGTAAACGGATAACAAAATTCATACTCAGAATAAATATTTAACCCAAGAAATTAAAATTAATAATAATTAACGTAGCATATCCGTCCAACATTGCATATTAATGCTTGTTGCTCACGTCATAAGTGTGGTTTCAAACTCAATAAAAAGAATTTGACTTCTAACACAATCACATTAATTTAATATTTAGAAATAAACACAATTGGCTACTAACTTAAAAATGTCTAGATACAGGCCTAGAACACTAAAATAATCAAATATTAATCAATAATGCGAGATCATGAATGTTAATTCATGAGAACATATAAGATGATGAAAGCAGTGACTAGACTAGCCAAAATAAACCTATAAACAATTTTTTTTTTTAAATATTTTTGGCTGAAAGTGTTACTCAAACACATCGTCATAATTCAGGCCAACCGACTTTTATAATTTAATTCTTGAAGCGCTTTCGTTTCTCGTTATAAAATCTAAAATCAAATATGCAATCATAAAGAAGAGTCGCGACTTTCAGCTTTGTTAGTTGGAACATTGCCCGTTTAATTTTTTTTTTCTCCAATTTGTTCCAATTTTTATTTTCCTTTGCACTTTTGATTCAATCGCATTCCGTGGATCAAAGGTGCAACATTATGAAAATTTTATGAGACCAGAAATACTACTAAATTTACATATACTATGGACTAAATTAAATGATATTTGAAAAATATGTAACCAATAATACAAGGTAATAAATTGAGTGTGCGATCATAAATTAAAAAATATTTTTAAACTTGGTACTAAATATACAAAAAGTTATCATCTGAATAAAAAAAAAAAGGAATTACCAAAAGTATCTTGTCTCCTTTTCTTTACCTGAAAAATTCCGAAGAATTTGGGGTGTATGTATGTGGATGGGTTTTGGTCCGATTTCGCTGGTTTCGCGAGACCGAGCCAAAACCCTTTCAAATGAGTTTTCGCCAAACCCATAAAATCATCAAAAACATATTCAAACACTCAAACTCTTCAAACCTATAAAACATTGATTTGACACATACCACCTACTTTTTCCCCCAAATCTCACTAAAAAATACATTGATTTGACACATACCACCTACTTTTTCCCCTAAACCTCAACATCCAAACCCAATCCAAGTGGAGTTTGAACTTATTCAAACCACAAAATCCATCCAAATGAGGTCTCAAAGGTTTTATCGAAACAATTTTTTTTAAACCGAGACCCGTAAAACTTAGCCAAAACCCATCCAAATAGACCCTTGCTGTTTTTTTTTTTTTTTGACAAAGAAGCATTTGGAATAATAGCTTTTCTAGAAAGACTGAGCAAGAAGTAACAAATAGTAATTTGGAGAACCACATGTTCCAGAAAGAGAGAATATTCGTTGTAAAAAAGAAAAATAGGAGAATATTCGAAAATCCCAAATCTCATATACTGTTCGATAGTACGAATATGTTATTATAATATTATGTCTTAGCACTTGACAAGATATTCTTTGCTTCCAAAAAGAAACAAGCAAAATTAAAGGTTCAAGCATATTCCTTAATATTGTCAATGGAATCTTTTTTCTTGTACTCTTCTTAATCAATTTCTTTAAGTGTGTGCTGTCGACATTAATTTTTGTGGTTCATGTCCAATTATCACAAAATATTGCTTCTTAAATTGGATTGATTATTGAGTAGTATGTCAAACTTGGCCTTTCATAATATATTTAACGTATTATTTATTAATATTTTTTAAGACATTCTCATAGTAATTGTTTAATATATTTTTTTTATTTTTTATTTTTGCTTACATTGTTTACAATTCAAATAGAGAAATTATCAAATACAAATGCATGACGTATTATTTTATTTTCTATTAGAGGATGGTCTTGTGATTTTCTATCTATAAATATCATAGAATAGTTATCTAATTATTTTATATATTGGGGAAAAAGCAAAATTGGTACAACTATTGCTCATTTGCGAATTTAATCCATGTTTATTCAAGCTGAAATATATAAACCACAAGTTTTCAATTGTCGACAATTTCAGTCTCAATTAGGCCTAATTGCAAGAAACCAGCATCACGTGCGGTCCAAGTTCTCTATAGTTTTGTGATTTTACTGGAATGGGGTCAATTTTGATTGGGTAGGAAAATTCATAATTGCATATTAACTCCTAAATTTCAATTATTTCAATTTAAATAAAAAATAAAGAATCACCCAACTCACCCCGCCAGTCAACTCACCACCCTCCATGGATCTCCCAGGTCGTGTCGCCGGCCTAGAATTGTTGATCCTAGGCCAGCGGCACGGCTTGGGAGCTCCAGATCGGTGGATGGGTAGGGGTGGGTCGGATTTTTAAACAGTACACATAACACATGAATTAATGTGGTTAATGTTCTAGCTAGTTTAATACTAATATATGTTAGTTGGATAATGGGAAAATTGATTTTTTGGTCCCATAGGATAGGTTAACTTGCACTTTTGGTATCATTGAATACAAAAATGTTCGGCAGATTTCGGACAGATCTACAGCTTCTTGGCGCCCTCCTCCGGCAGGTACTGTAAAAATAAATGTTGATGCAGCAATTTATATGAATGAAAATAGCTTTGGTGTAGGATACATAGCCCGTAATCATCGGGGAATTTGTTTGGCCTGGGGAGCTCAAAAATATGATTTCCCGTATGAACCTGAGGCAGCAGAAGCTTTTGCTGCAGTTAGAGGACTTGAATTTGGCTTGGCTAATGGATGGACTAATTTAATTCTTGAAGGCGACTGTAAAAAGGTCATTGAAGGCATAGTGAATTCCCATACCAATTATGATTTTCACCCTCTTGGTCATTTCTTTAAAGCTATCAAGATCTTGAGCTCTAGTTTAGTTTATTTTAGTTGTGTTCATACTTTTAGAGAGAATAATTATGTGGCTCATGCTCTAGCTAAGGTTGCCTTTAGCATTTTTCCTTCTTCTGATGCGCTCCCGTGCTTCATTCATAATCTTGTACTTGATGATATTATTGATTAATGAAATCTCACCCTATGGGTCTTCTCAAAAAAAAAAAAAAAAAAAAATACAAAAATGTAAATTTGGTACCATATGATATGTTTTCATTGCAATTTTTGTACCAAACAAAATTAATAGCAATTTACCCCCTATGAAATGCATAATGTTCAATTTACCCCTCTATAATTTGGAAAAAAATCAATTTATCCCTGTAAATTTTTTAATGAAGCAATTTACCCCTTCAGCCGGTGAGTGTAACTCGCTTTCCAAAATTGAGAGTAGGCATGCAAACTATTTTATAACATAGGGGGATAAATTGCCACATTTATCATAACACAGGGGGTAAAATGCCACATTATTATAATAAAAGTGGATAAAGTGCCGCCTATAAATATCAAGAAGGCGATGTGAAACTTTTACAAAATTTCAGGGGGTAAAATGCTCTTTTTAAACCACAAGGGGGTACATTGAATATTATGCATTTCATAGGGGGTAAATTATCATTAACTTCGGGGAAATTTTGGAATTGGTACCAAAGTTGCAATGAAAACCTATCCCTATCCTATGGTACCAAATTTACATTCTTGTATCGATCCAATTGTACCAAAATTGCAAGTAGGTCTATCCTATGGTACCAAAAAAGCAATTTTTCCGTTGGATATTCTATGTACGGAGTATTATTTAATTGATAATTATTTGTACTTGTACTTTTCTGTTTCACTCGAAGAAAAAAATAACACTGAATTAATAACATAAAAATTGCTACTTAATTATATTAAAATAAAAGGCATATACATATATAATCACATTGTTCTTATTAATTATAAGTAATTAAGGGCATTTAGGTCCTCCTCTCTTGGTCTTCCAGTTATTGTAGCAAGGACAGAACTCTTTGTTTCCATAAGTGCCTGGAGGAACACAAAGACATTTCGTACAACATTTCTTGCAGAAAAACATACATGGCTTCTTGAACGCCGTTTTAGAGCATCTAATCGTACACCGCGGCGCACATTCTATCATAAAACATAATAGTAGAGTAAAATTATGCTAAAAAAACTGGAAAAAAAAACGTATTTTACATTGGCACCCCTTGAGGTTTATGCTAATTAAAGAAAATTCCCCGTTGATTCAGAAATTACAAGAACAACATCTTTCAAATTAGTCCCCATTGGAAGTTGAATTTGTCGTCTTACAAAAATCTCTTAGCTGTAAGGTTCTTATAATCTTTGAATCATGAAGGGAACATTTTGGTAATTAACGTAAATAATTAAAAATAATGAATCTGAAAAAAATAAGTTGTAACTTATAACTAATATATGTGAGAGTCATTTTTTGGTTGTTATGCTTACCCTGTGGCTGAAGGCTGCCAGGAGTTGCACCATACTGAACTCAAAAAAGATCACAAGTTAGCAATACATTTCGGAAATTAAATGAAATGTATATTTTGATTCCAAATTTTAAATATTTTGCAGTCCATTGTTGGTTCTATAGTTTATTTTTCTTTTGGTCGCACAAAATACTATATGTTTGCACTTTTGGTCTTAATATATAGGACTTTCTCGTTTTGTTTTGTTGGTCCTTGGATGGAAAGAGGCTATAAGGCCTAACTTGCAAAATTTTCTTAAAAAATCGAGATAAAAGTACAATTTTACAAAGCGCGAGATAAAAGAGTTAAAGGTCCAGTCCTATATATGAGACTATAAATATAATTTTGTTGTTTTTATATTTATAGTTTTAAATTTTAAAAATTTGAAATTTACGAGTTTATAATGTTAAGAAATCTCACCATAGGGAAAGAGCCTGATGGTTGTGGCTGAGGAGCAGGGGACTCTATGATTGTCGCCTGCAAAAATTAGCCCAAGTTAATTAAGACTGTACTAATTAAATTAAGAGGCCATTTGGCGTTGAGTTGTGACTACCCAATTTGACGTTTGGGCTTCAAACGCAGAATTGAGATTGTTTGGCCCATGAAAATCACAGTCACGTTTGCTGGGCCATAAGTTAAAAGTCTTCTATTAAAAATATTTGTTTACTATTTTTTTTTCTAGTCTTATGCTATTGTAAAGTTTTAAAACACATAATTTTCTTATTAGTTTAGGGTGAGTTTGGCCTAGCGATTAGAAAATCAATTACAGGAGAATTAATTTTAGTAAAATGGATTTTGGCAATAATTGATTATGATAAAATTCAATTATAAAATAATTGCTTTTGGATAATAGCTTTTGCATTGCAAAAGTAAAACTTTAGTAGCTTCTAAAATAAGTTGATTTTTAGCTTCTGGAGATCCCAAAAGTAATTATGATATTAGGGGCCAAACACCATTAAAATCACGATTGACTAAAAGCAATTTCTATAATTGGGGCCAAACACTTCAAAAATCACAATGAAGGTCTAGAAGTGTTTTTAAGAGCTCCCACCGCTGGGCCAAACTCACCCTTAATATGTTATAGTTTCTACTATAGTCATTTGTTCTATGATATTAAAAATTAATACAAGGCTAATTTTGTAAATTATATAAAGATTACCATTTCTAGAATTCATTTCCAAAAACTGAAACCAAACTCTAAACCAATTATAGTAAAAATAATTCTCTTAAAAGTAATTATATTAAAATCAATTATGTAATCGTTGGGTCAAGCTACCTCTAACCCATTTAATTTTACTTTAAACCAAGCTTTTGTTCTTTCGAAAATAAAATAAATCTCTACCCCCCACATTAATCAATCTATCTTAAATCATAAACTATATATAATTAATAACACAATTTCGTTATTTTCACGCTGATGTACATTTTATGGAAAATTTGAGCATATATAGATTCAATTATTTCTAAATTATTCAGAAAATAAAAATTACAATCACCTTGCAATTTCATTTAATTCCCAGAAGTACCAAAGTAATTAAATTATAAAATTAATGAATCGTCACTTACATGATTTTGGTCTTCCATGACAAATAACATGGCCAAGAAACAGACCAAATATACTTTTCCATTAACCCTCATACTGCCTTGATAAGTTCTCCACTGGTTTGAAGAAAATATTATGGAAAAATTGTGCCGTTAAAATTGAATTAAAGAAACAAGACAGAAATCGAAGAAACTAGCTGCAATGTAATAAAAAGAAAAAATCAGCTAAGTTGCTTCACTATTTATAATTTCCAGAAGAAGTTGCCTACATATTATATGCTGAAATAAATTCCAATAAAAATAAATTTCAATTAATTAATTCTAATATTCCATGCATGTGATCATACTGTTTACCCTGAAAACGATAGAAGACTTGAAGTCACATGTGAGTTCACATTATAACATAATTGGTACATACATTCGTGTATATATATAGATGTCCTTTATCCATAACTGTCAAAACTAACACCACATGAACTGTTCAAAGATTAAGGCAAATTCATTTGTGTCCATATACTTACAATTTTTCTCATCTTTAATTTTTGTCTTCAAGTACCCATGATCGAACAAAAATTGCAGGTGCTCCTATTTCCAATCAAGTCTCGTGAAACCATGTTACAACATTAGTGATGAGGGATTTTCATGTAACCGCTACAACAAAATATATTCTTTTTCATTTTTGTGTCATGTCACACCCTTGTTGTTGTCAAAAATATTATGTGTATCTCGAGTAACTTTCACAAAAAAAATTCGATGTAGTTTATAATTAGAATTAATTACAATGTACTTATAACATACTGTTTCATCCCAATTATTTTCTTTCATCCCAATAATTAAATTGGTCCGCACATGTATTATTCGAGTCAATTTTTAAAATGGGCAACAATCGTCAGTGAATTTGAAGATGTGGGGTTATTTTGCCAACCTGAAATATAATGGGGTAGAATTGTCAGACAACATAAGTAATGATATCAATTTTGCAATAAGACTTAACTGCCACGTCACCATTTAACGGTGTTATCACATGTGAGTGGATTTGTTAAATTATGGTACCAAATGTGTCGGCCTGAATTTTTATGGTACCACAAGTAAATCAATATAAAGTTTGGTACCACAAGTTCAATTATCTCCTTTTAGCATAGAGTTTTGGGTAAGAGTTAAAAAAATGAAATTTTTGGGTAACTTTACATTTGTGCACTTAAAAATAGTGGTTGAGAATTGGATAATTCTTGCATAGACATGATCTATAGAATTTTTATAGACCTTGTGGTTGTAAATGCACAACATCACATGATGTGGTGCATTTAAAACCATAAATTATGTGAAAATCTCGTAGATCATGTTTATGCAAAAAAAAATCGTTGAACTGGTTTTACAAAATTGGGATGGTATAAAACTTGTATTTTCGGATTTTGAAAACCCGGTAAAATTTAATCATGATGGGTTTCGGGTGTTGACCTACTCGATCGGCAAACCCGTCCGATTACATAGAGCAAGAAAAAGTATCACAATAATACTCCATTATCAACCAAAATATAGACCCGTATTCTTCAATCCCCCAATTCCCTTCACTAACCCCAAGTCCCCAACTCATGCAGTTCACTTCTTTACCCCCTTCAATTTCATAGAGAAAACATGTGCAGCCGTTAAACCCCAATTCCCTTCACTAACTCTGATTTTTATATCTATGTATTTGTACGTTTGTTGTGCGGGTTTTGGCTTTTGTATTTTGTAACTCATAATTTCTGCAATAAATGGAGACTTTCCTTAACATTTTTAGACTGCAAAGCATAATGCATATGGTGAGGACCCTTCCGCTAAGGAGTTTGAAATCAAATTAGGGATAAGCTAACTCAGATTTTCCGGACACCCGATCCCGTCCCGAAATCCCGTGAGTTTTTGGATCTCAAAACCCGTTATCCCGACCGAAATACCTGAATTCCCGAAAACCTGTCCCGATCCTATTAGAAAATGTGTTTAGGACTGCTGACTTAAGTCATTAACATTGTTTAGTTGAATGTTTCCAAGGTTGTTAATATTTTCTGGTATTGGTTAGTTTTAGGTGTGATCATGGCATAATCTTAGGAACCATGATTTTAGTGGGTTGTTATTATTCGGTCTTTAAATTGTAATGCTTCATATGAAAAATATGTCAAGTTTCTTCTGTTCAAAAAATACGTTGTTCTCATTCCCATTATTTTCACTTCAACAGTTCTTTTAAAGTTTTGTTTATTCTTTTTTATTCTAAACAACAACAATTGGTATCCATAGCCCTCTTCTTAAGGGATCTATGAGTGAATCAACTTGTTAAAATTTGTAACATGGAAGTTGAAGCTAGTTTTTCTCTAATTGCTCCTCTGATCTTTGATGGAGAAAACTACTAGATTTGGGCAGTGAAAATTGAGATGTACCTGGAGGCTTTAGATCTTTGGGAAGCTGTGGAAGAGGATTATGAAGTTCTTCCGCTGCCAAACAATCCCACCATGGCCCAGATAAAAAATCAAGGAAAGAAAAGCCAGGAAGTCAAAGGCAAAAACATGTTTGTTTGTTGCCGTTCCAACAACCATTTTCACGAGAATCATGTCTCTCAAAATAGCAAAATAAATTTGGGATTTCGAAGGGAGAATATGCAGGAGATGAAAGGATACGAGGCATGCAAGTGATGAATTTAATTAGGGAATTTGAGTTACAAAAGATGAAAGAGTATGAAACAATCAAAGAGTACTCAGACAAATTGCTTGGTATTGTTAACAAGGTAAGGTTACTTGGCACTGAATTTACTGATTCAAGAATTGTAGAAAAAAATCTTGTAACTGTGCCTGAGAGATATGAAGCATCTATAACCACCTTGGAGAACATAAAGGATCTGTCCAAAATCACTTTGGCAGAGTTGTTAAATGCCTTGCAAGCTCAAGAACAACGGACGCTTATGAGGCAAGTTCATATGATTGAAGGGGCACTGCCAACAAAGCACCAGGATGTTGGAAAGAAGAAAAATCAAGTGTCAAGCAACGAGAACATTGCAAATAATTAGATCCAAAGCAAGGATAGAAACTCAAGGAGAAACTATCCACGTTGTCAACATTGTGGCAAAAATGGTCATCCACCCTTTAAATGTTGGAGAAGGCCTGATGCTAGGTGCAGTAAATGCAATAAACTTCGACACGAGAAGTCAAAGGTTAGCAGGAAGAAGATGAAGATTCTCAAATTGTTGACGAAGAGGAGGAGGGTCAATTGTTCGTAGCCACATGTTTTGTTGGCATCGAATCAAGCGAGAATTGGCTTATTGACAGTGGTTGTACTAACCACATGACACACAACAAGGATCTATTCAAGGAACTTAGGAGCACAAACACTTCGAAGGTTCGAACTGGAAATGGTGAGTACATAAATGTGGAAAGAAAGGGAACAATTGTAATATTGAGTTGTTCAGGTACAAAGTTCATTTTTGATGTGTTGTGTGTTCCTGAAATTGATCAAAATCTTGTTAAATGTTGGACAACTAATTGAAAAATGCTATAAAGTTATATTTGTAGACAAAAGTTGCTTGATTACAGATGCAGGTGGGCAAAATATTTTCAAAGTAAAAATGAAAGTGAAAAGTTTTGCTCTAAATCCATTGGAGGAGGGGGCAAACTGCCTTCCCAATTAAAGAAAATATCACAGAAGTATGGCACAAGAGGCTCATGCACTATCATCTGATGGCTGCTGCAAATGAAATCCAAAATGATGGCGAATGATCTTCCAGCACTTGATGATCACATACCAAATTGTAAAGCATGTCAGTTTGGAAAGCAAAACAGGAAACCATTTCCCAAGTCAACATGGAGAGCATGAAGATAACTGCAATTGATTCATACGGACATTGCATGCCCACAATGAACACCTTCTCGGTAGTCCTATTATGTTGCATTCATTGATGATTTCACTCATATGTGTTGGATTTTTTTTTTTTTGAAGCATAAATCAGAGGTGGCTCAAGTCTTTTGGAACTTTAAAGCCAGAGTTGAGAATGAGAATGGTTGCAAAATTCAAATTCTTAGATCAGGCAATGGAAAGGAGTACACCTCTAATTCATTCAACCAATTTTGCGATGAGGCAGGTATCAAACATCAATTACCTTCTCCATACACTCCACAACAAAATGGAGTAAGTGAGAGACGAAATAGATTCATATTGGAGATGACACGATGTATGCTACTTGAGAAAAATCTACCAAATAAGTTTTGGGCCGAAGCAGCAAACACGGTTGTTTTTTTTTGTGGCAAAATAGGCTTCCAACAAGAGCAGTGAAGGATCAAACACTCTTTGAGGCATTGCATGGTTATAAACCATCTCTAAATTTTCTTAAAATATATGGATGCTTGTGTTTCACTCATGTTCCAAAGAAAAAGAGAGATAAATTAGATAAGAGAGCACTTTCAGGCATCTTCATAGGCCACAACTTGGTTACAAAAGCTTATAACGTATTGCAGCCACAAACTGGAAAAATTGTTATAAGCAGAGATGTATGGAAGCCGAAGAATGGAACTGGGATGATGCAAATAAGATTGATCCAGTCTCAAAAGAGCCAAAACTCAAGTTTCCTATTTCAGAATGGGAGAATGACATGATAGATGACATTCATGTAAGAGGCACAAGATCACTTTCTGATGTTTATCAAATATGCAATATTGTTATTTGTGAATCGGCATATTATGAAGAAGCCAAGACGAATCAAAATTGAATAGTTGCAATGAAGGAGGAGTTGTTCATGGTTGAAAGGAACAAAAGATGGGAGTTGGTTGATCGACCCCAAAACAGGAAAGTGATCAGAGTCAAGTGGGTGTACATAACTAAGCTTAATTTTGATGGCTCAATCAACAAGTTTAAAGCTAGACTCGTGGTCAAAGGATATGCTAAAAAAATTGGTGTGGACTACTCAGATACGTCTGCACCAGTAGCTAAACTTGATACCATCATGCTCTTACTCGTTGTTGCAACACATAATAATTGGAAGGTGTACCAATCAGATGTGAAGTCAGCGTTCTTAAATGGTTTTCTGCAGGAGGAGATTTATGTTGAGCAACCAGTGTAAAAGAAGGAGAAGAAGACAAGGTCTATCTTTTTAAAAAGGCACTCTACGGATTGAAGCAAGCTCCACGAGCTTGGTACAACAGAATTGATGAATATTTGTAGAATTTGGGATTCTCTAAAAGCTTATATGAATCAACATTGTATGTCAAACACAATTGTGCTGACATTCTTATCCTATCACTATATGTAGATGATCTTCTTGTAACAGGAATGTTGGATGTTTTTTAGATCTATATGTGGACAAATTTAAGAAAGAGATGATGGAGGTTTTTGAGATGACAGTTCTTGGTTTGATAACCTTTTTAGGAATGGAAATTAAACAAAAATATGAAGTCTTCATCTGCCAACATAAATACGCCGAAGAGATTCTGAAAAAGTTTAAACTTGTTGAGTGCAAGGAAATGAGCCCTCCCATGAACCAAAAGGAAAAGCTCTGTAAAGGAGACGAAGCAGACACGATTGACCAGGCTTATTTCAGAAGTCTGATTGGTTGCTTAATGTATCTCACGACAACTCGGCCCGACAAGTAAGCGTTTTGCCTCGGTTTATGCATTGTCCAAGCCAATGGCAACTGAGGCTGCGAAGAGAGTGATTAGATATGTCAAAGGAACCTGTCTTTTTGGCATTAAATTCACGAAAAGCAAAGAGTTCAATCTGGTTGCAGATAGTGATTGAGGAGGTTCTGATGATATGAAGAACACTTCAGGCTTTTGTTTCACACTTGGTTCTGGTGTTTTCTCATGGAGCTCAAAAAAACAAGAAATCGTAGCTCAATCCACTGTTGAAGCAAAGTTTGTTGCTGCAACAACTGATGTTAATCAAGTTTTATGGTTTAGGAATATTTAATTGATCTTAACTTGGAGCAGAGGGAAAGCACAAAGATTTTTGTTGACAACCAAGCTGCTATTTCTATCTCTAATAATCCCATGTTTCATGGGAAAACTAAGCATTTTAAAATTAAATTATTCTTCGTAAGGGAAGTACATAATGATGGAGTTGTTGTTCTTATCTACTGCAAAACAGAAGATCGTTGCAGATATCTTCACCAAGCCCCTACCAGTTAGCAAATTCGAATCTCTACAGACTAAACTTGGTGTTTGCAGTTCCTAAAGCAAGGAAGAGTGTTAGAAAATGTGTTTAGGACTGCTGACTTAAGTCCTTAACATTGTTTAGTTGAATGTTTCAAGGTTCCTACTTTTCTGGTATTGGTTAGTTTTAGGTGTGATCATGGTATAATCTTAGGAACCATGATTTTAGTGGGTTGTTATTATTCAGTCATTAAATTGTAATGCTTCAGATGAAAAATATGCCAAGTTTCTTTTGTTCAATAAAATATGTTGGTCTCATTCCCATTATTTTCACTCCAACAATTCTTTTAAAGTTTTGTTTACTCTTTTTTATTCCAAACAACAACAATTTCCACCCTTAGTTTAATGGACTGGGTCGCGACTAGGCTTATTGTGCACTGCTGCCTAGTTTCTTTGGCTTTAAGGTCCGTTTTCCTCACTATTTTATTTGACATCCTTTAGTTCTCCATTCAATCTACGAAAATACACAGCATCAATCAAGTAAGATCTCATTTTTTATGGATTCTATCGAAACTTCACCCAAGACAGTAACATACATTTTCACTGATGTTTTTAAATGTGAATCGGCGTCTGATAAATTGTTGATTTTACAAAAGTATCGGATGAAAATTGAAGAGGATCTTAAGGATTGCAAGCCTTACTGTGCAATAATTGTTAGTGATGTGCAAACAAACTCGACAAAGTATTTTTACGCCTAAAAAATGCACATGATGACTCTATTTTTCTCAGATTCATCACACCCCAAACTTAAACTATTAATTGTCCTCGAGTAATTGCGAAAACTTAAATAAAAACACCAACATTAACGATCATTCCAAAATCAACTCGGACAAAACTGATGCATTTATCTCGGTATCTCATATTCTCCTTGCATGTGTGTTGGCTTTGATTAGGCATATTTCCAAGTGAATAATTCCTGGTAGATCAAGATCATTAGATTTATTCGTACTGACATCCTAACGTAACTAAGGTACTGTTTATCAACTATTAATAGTATACTGATTGATCCAATTTAAAAAATGAGTCTAAGTGTAGGCAATTTAAGAGTTTTCTCTAACCTTGAACTATATTTCGCAATTTCAGCCCTTAGCTCTTATTTAGGACACGACCCATTTTTTACTCGGCCCTACCCGCCCGTTTGCCACCCTTAAATTCAAATTTGTATGATTAGTTTCTATCTAATGATATTCTCATTGGTGTTTATTTTTTCTGTAATATCAAATGTTAACTTAACTATCCTAATCAGAAAAGGGGAAGATATGAAAATATATCGATATTCCACTAGCATATGTAGAAGTAATTAAACCTCCTCAAACAGACAAAACTTAATTTTGCAAACCAGCATTCAAATAATTGAATTGCATATCTATTATACAACTCAACATCGTTAATGGAGACGTACAAGTACATGGCTCATGGGGCCTGAGACATTACTTAGCCAAACGGACGTATGGCTTAGAAGGAAACATCATGGCTCAACCAGGCAGAGATAAAGGTTAGCATGGAATGGATGTGACTTAGTGGATCATGGACGTGTTCCAATAGAATGGATGCACATACCAATTAGCTCAGTTGGTGGTCTAGCTAGCTATGCATTAAGTGACCAAACTAACCAACAGGTCTTTCGGTTAGGCCAAGCAACAAGGATATTTGGCTAGGCATGTGGTTAGGTTAGTCCAAAACGAAACATGAGTACTAGGCACAAAACTTGACCGGTCATGCTCGCGGGTGTTCCAACAGAATATCCCAGTGACTCAGTATTCTGCCGACTAGGCTAGCGACCTAACTGACTAAACATCACATACCATGGCTCAACCTGCACGTAGAAGGTTGTGGCACAACACTTCAACCAAGACATGGCCCAACACTTCAACAAGCCAAAACTTAGCTGTGTCCAGGCCACAACCCGCCCATCAAGCCCAGTATGACCCATCCAACATTTAAGCCCAACGTTTGGTTTTCATAGAATTGTCTCGAACATTAATACATAGTTAGAGAGACTTTTGTACAAATTTTTAGAGTGTGTCCAGATGTTTCTTTGTAGGACTTTCTATGATGCTCGCAAATGACGACACTCACTATAACCGATCTCGCAAATTAACTTGTTAATTATGAATGCTTGTTTTTAATTTAAAATTTTGATTATATCATTATCAACTCAAAATAGCTATTTTTTTTTCAAAAAAAACGGTGTGATAGGTAAAAAGATCTTGGTAAAAAGAAAAACTTAAATTTATTACATAGGTTTTTGTCTTAAATTCTAATATCTTTTGTAAAATAAACAATTAGAAACTTTTATCTTTTTTTTTATCAGCAATTAAATTTTCAAAAATAAAAAAAATTACTGTTTTTAAATTACTCGTAAAATATGCTAGTATTATGTAATTCCCAATAAAAGTAACAATAATAAAGCTTTTTTTTTTGGAGTTTATAAACACGTACCCTCATTCCATGAAGGCCACATGCTTAGTATATATAAAAGCATATTTTTGTCCAATTTTTTCTCAAACTTAAGGTCAAATTTCACCATAATTCATAGGGGTATATATAATTATAGGTATTTTGTTAATTTATATATATGTAGTATATAATAAATTTCTTGGTTCACTGGTTAAGAGATGCAACATAGGAACTGCACGAGAGTTTGATGCTAGAGGAGCGGCTGCTCTTATCCTATAATTTTCTCCCTATATATATATATTATCACCTTTAATTTTGATTGTAGAAAATTGTTTGCAGGGGTGTATATGTAAGATGAACCTTAAAATAGGGGGTGTGTTTGTAATTATTGAAACCCCATACGTGTATTTATAATTTCACCTTATCACAGGAGATGTAAATGTAATTATCCCTTTATTTTATTTCTTTATATAACTAATCAAGAAAATTTGTGATTCCACAACCAATATTCTTGTCGATTCTTTTATTTCCGCATGAAATCCTTAATTTCCAATCCTAATCATAACCTCTGTCGGAAACGATAACCTAACCATATTATATTTGCATAAATAAGTATCTATAATACGTCCAAATTAACGGAAAACAATTCCTCTACTGCCAAACATCATGCCCATATTATTGATCATGTTTGCGGGTTCTTGCTACAAACTCAATTTCAATGCCAAGCCCCTTGGCGAGGATGCCCACTTTTCATCAACGAAAATGCTCGCGTCAAATCAAAGTAGTGTGAGTGGTAAGTCTGAACCACAGCCCAAGAAGGCCAAAAGGCAAGAAATATAGGACTCTGAATTGAGTCGGGTCTACCGAAAGTCCGATGACTCAAGCCTGTTGAATTCGAGCCCAACCTAAGTAATTGTGGACAAAGTCGAATTTGAGCCTTCTTATTTAACCCGATGAATTTATGAGCCGAGTTTGAGCCTAATTAACGAGGTTCAACCTAAATAAAGCCCGACTAAAATAAATATATTAATATTTAATATTAAATGTAACATTGTAAAAGAACAAAGAAGGATTGAGACATCAATTTCAGTGATAGATGGAGAATAAAGAACTCTATTCAAATTATAACAATAAAAGCAAAGATCAACAATTGAGAATAAAAATTATTTATCAAGTAATATTTTTACTATCAACTGTTACAAGGTCTCAAAGTATTCTTAAATAAATTTATGAAATTTCTAATGTGCAAAAAGACAATGTTCAGAGTAAAAGTTGCTATTGTAAATTAGCTCGAAATAAGCCTGAAATAAACTTGAAATCCGAATAAATATATGAGCCAAGTTCGAGCCAATGACCATAAAGCCCTATTGTATTTGAGTTTGAGCCTACAACCACGAAGTCCGGTGATATTTGAGTTTGAGTTGATCAAGGTTCGGCTTACAATGCAAGATTGACAGCCCTAGCAAGAACAAGAAGAACAAATTCAAGGACAAAAGGCCTAAGGGAACATGTTTTCATTGCGGAGTTGATGGGCATTAGAAGAGAAACTGCAAAAAGTATATCTTCGAACTTAAGAACAAATCCAAAGGTAATTTAATTTATTGGTTTTAGAAACATATTTAGTGGAAAATGAATTTTCAGCTTTGAGCTAGCAATAGAATAGAGTGCTCGATTCAAATTACGCATTTAATCTGCAATAAGAATTTTGTCTTATGAGCTATGTACTTTGTGTGAAGAAAAGTTTTGTATCAATGGGAGCTCAATGTATTTTTTTTTGTGGGAACCTCTCCCAACATGAATTTGAACATGAGTCTGCTACTTTATAGTGACTAGTCTCTTCCATTAGACCAATCACCAGTTGGTAGCTCAATGTATTTTGATCATATTAATTTGTACACGAAATATTCACGAAGTGTTTTTCTTGAACCTTGTCTTGAACCTTTCTCGATTTAATATTCTGCGTCTTTGCATTAAGTTCGGTTCTGGTACCAAATGTGAATCCCATTCATTCTTTTTTCTTTCTTTCAATAAATCGCGAGTCCCATTCAATCATGAATTTAAAATCGATGTAAATGAGAATTAAGTTGAATATTACATTATTCGATTCATTGTTGAATTGGATTGAAAAATAATACATTATTCAAAATTTAAATAAAATTTATTTTATTTAAATTTGTTTTTACTTTTAAATAAATCGAGTTAAAACGAACTTTAATTAAAATAGAACATACCTCCTCGGACATGAGGAAATTATGTATTGTCATATGTTTTATCATATTTAACTTATCAAAGTCGAGATAAAACATCTATTTTTTAGACATATGAATACATTGTTACATCAATCATTACATCACAAACTCTATATGAATCTATATGTACAAAATAATTACCAATCAATACTAGTATTAAACTATAAATATTGAAAAATTAAGATTGTTTGGCTACGAATCTAGTATATGATACATGTGATTTCACTCGTTATACGTAACACATAAAACGTGAGATCAAATTCACCATACACAAACACATGTATCTGGATAGATGAAGCAATATTAAAAATTATACTCCAAGTTACAAGTGGCACATAATACCAGGAAAGAGGAATTATATTAACAAGAAAAAGTTTCACAACTAATTAACCAGGAAAATTGAATCTTCCATATTCCAAAATCCAACTACATACACATAAGGCAAGAACTGCAGGAGTTCAAAAAATAGTAGCTCTCCATCTAAAGAATAGTATCACTAGGTGATACAAAGAATACTAGTCCAGCATTTGAAGAAGTGGAAAAGCAAAAACACAAGTTCGATTATTGTCACTAATGCATATGACTATACGCATCTCGCCTCCTACACGCATAGACCGAATCATGGCAAAGTCGCCAATATTCTTTCCAGGGAATTACTATCCATGGCAATTTTGGAGGGAGATTAGCCCCAAGAGAACATGGAATGCTGCAGACAGAGTATCAGAGAAGAATTAGCACAACAATATACATATATATATATATACAACGAAAAGAGTGATGAATGTGGGTTGAGGTTGGAGAAAGTGGGGGAAGGCAAGAAATACCTTCTTCCAGAGAGAATCCCATAAGCCGATGAGCCAATAGATGACCTTGAAAATGCTGAAAACAAGGATCTGTAGTGCGGCCACACTACTTCTCCTGAAATTAAAAATTTCACAAATAAGCATATTTATATGTACAAGTTAGAAATTAGGCATGTATAGAAACATGCAATATAAATAATACTTTCTACCAAAACACAGTTTATGGGATCAGAATATAAGGGGAAAGACGCAAGGTAAATGCACTAGTAATATACATTTCACATAATTGAAAATATTGTCCATATTGACAATTGTCCTACAACTACCTAATTTAAACTTTCAACATAATTTGTCATACAAGTGGGTCACAAAATCTTTTAAATTTTCTCTTACATCAGTGTTAGAAAAAAGATTATGATATCAAAATATACATATAGGATATAACTAAGGAAGGATAAGAACATCAGAAGTAGGACCAGATTCTCAGCAGTGTACTCTTAGTTTAAGTACACGAACTTGCACCAAACAGATAATGACGTAAAATTGCAAAGGGGCTCGCATAATGATTCACTTCTTGGTTAGCAACCAAGAGCATTTAAATTTCAAGCATTTTACATAAAATTTTAATTCGGGACCCTTTCTCACAATTAAAAAAAAAAGGAATTACCTAAATTCAAGTAATTGCTGTGAAGAAATGAAACCAAAACAGTGCGTTCACTACTACTTCCATATGCGACTTTTTGCAGCTTCCCAAGGGATGAATTATTGCCATTAGTAGCTACAGTCTCGGAGTGTTGATATTGTGCAATTTCAAACCATATCCCAGATGGAAATCTTTTATTGTTTTTCACCCACAGTACAATTTTAGCATATGGAGTGGCATGGATAAAAGATATCGCGATCTCAATAACTATGCAGATAAAGCAAACAGTTGTTCGCACAATGGTGAAAAAAATATAGAATGCAGATGTAGTTGGCAGTAAAAGAAAAATTGGGGTAAACAGGAGAGAGCCAACGACGTGTTGCTCCACAGTATAGTCATAGCTGTCTAACCTATGGCGTAGAGGATTCCATTTTCTACCCCTGCAATCAATTTAGCAATCCTGAGAGTAGATAGAATCACCACCATAATTCTTATTATCACCACATTAATTCAAGAGAATAATATCCAGAGCATAAATAATCTAGCAATATTCCCAGAAATGATCAACTCTTAAGCATACAATCAGTCAAGTTTTCAGGTAATAGATACAAATAAACGTAATTTACACATACTGACTCTATCTTATATTTTTATTTATAAATGGAACAGAAAATAACACCTCTTCCTCTTGAACACAGCCTCCAACTTCAGTTTGAAGAGAGTCAAAATATGCAAATTGTGTTTCACTAGTTATAATGCTTTATTATGCTCCATTAGTCGTTTCAAATTGAGCAAAATAAAAGCAAAGGATTGGAAAATATATGTTACAGGCAGAGGCTGATGCAATATATGAAGTACAAAGTGTGTTCTATGTTTTATGTTCTGTTTCAACTTTTCTGACATACTTCTGAACTTCAAGATTTCACCATGTACATGAGAAAATCTACAGGAGAAGCTTGCTTCTAAAATTCATTAACTAATTAGAACACTAACACTTCAACCCAAATTAACTAATTCGAACACTAACACTTCAACCCAAATTTCGAACAAACACATTATATAGTAGAACATTAACACTTCAACCCAAATTTCGAACAAACACATCATAAAGTAAAACTAATTTCATTAACTAATTAGAACACCAACACTTCAACCCAAAACACATTATAAAGTAGAAACCCTGAAAAAATGTTAACTAAATGCAGGTGAGCCAGGCCTACTGATGAAAGTGTATAATTAGCAGAAATAAACTCAAGTCGCTCCAATAGTCAATTAACATGAACTTATTCTAGGGAGGAGCTGCTTGTAAGCTCATGTGCTAATTAGAGCTTTCAAATAAATGTACATTTATTGTATTGCATTGATTGGAAAAAAGGAATTACACAAATCACATTCCGCATGTTAAATCTTGTATGAAAAAATTCTAAACTCTTCAAGATGGAGCTAAAATAGACTCAAATAGGAATATATACAATCATGTTGAGACCCAACCCTCAAGTTCGTCCGCTTACTAGAGCTCAACCCTCATTAAGTCATTTATTTACTAAGTTTGACAATTTTCTAAATACGCAGCTCAAATTGGCAATTTCATCCATCACACTGGATCACAGGCCCTTTGTAAAGCTGGATAAAGAGAGATGCTCATGCTTAAGATAATTTTCATTACTTATATGATCTTTTACTTCTAATAATGCTAGTTACAATAAATAAGGAATACTGACATTTTTTATTAATTGGGATATGCATTTACCTTCCCAGACTATGGGAAATTGGCATCCACCCCGACACCTTTGGAAAAATAGCGAAGACCCACCTCTATCTACTTTATTTTATACTTTCGAAGATGTATTCCTCAATGTTTTGCAGGCGAAACACTACCCAAGACCACCTAATAAAATTTGATTCCTTTAATGAACAAGAAACAGGTCAGGGACAGTAAGAGTCTATTCAGTACAAACCACGCCATCTCAAATGCACACAGTTTTAACTCTCAATATCCAAGATACTCCAAGCAACTGCTCAAGCATAATAAGAACAAAAAACCATTTTGACATTTCTTAACAACTTGGTGTAGGAACTGAAAATTAAAAAATGTTTTACCTGAAAAGGCGCCATAAAGCTGCTACTGCCCGTATCTGTGTTGAATAGAGAAGTGACAAAAATAAATGAAGAGTCAAAATATGCATAGTTACTAGTGAAATTGTGTCAATGACTAGAGCTGCAGCTGCTGTTAATCCAAAAAGAATCCCAGATAGAGCAAGTCCTTTAGTGAAATGGATCAACAGAAACCCCATATAGGCCCAAAGAGTTGACCAAATCTGTATAGCAGTCAGAGAAATCATGCCAAGAACACCTGCTAGCTCAGTATTCACCTTAAAGCCTGCTGGATTGCCCATCAGCCATACACAACTAGTACGTAACCAATAGTTTGTGATATCGAGAGCAAAATTTGAAACCCACAAGCAAACAGGTTCTGCTTTAAACCATAGTGCAATGCCAAAAAAAAATCCAAGGAGAATATCAACCACAACATTGGACCACATTGAGTGCTTTTGCGATGCAGCTTTCTCTGCAAACTCCACACATGACCAATACCTATAAAATAGTCAAATAAATAAGGAAAAATTTCTAACGCTCCATTCTTTAGAGAATGGGAACACCACAAAAATACACAGTGAGCATCAGGAAACGTAAGGCGCGATAGAAGCAACAATGAGTTATGTCAGGTTACTTTTTTTCATTACAAGCACAATTAGCCATCTTAATCCACAAGAATTAAAGATTAACTTCTTGGCCAGTAAACGAAAAAATGGTACATGGATTGAGTTACGAACCATTGAAAAGGTTCCTAATGTCCAGTGAGAATATTTTTCACTTCATAATTAAGTTCCTTTAGCATGGACAGGCTATAAGGTCTAAACAGCAGATAGATCGGATTTACTACATTGATTATTAGATCTATCTTGCATCGTTATACGCATTTAAAGGGAGTAAACTTAATATTCCTTGTAGTATTATCTTTTCATTTGATGGTGAAGAGCTCAATGCCATTATGTTAATTGATCTGTCATCCTTTTTGATAATCTCTCCTTCTAGTGGCTGCATTAGCCTTAGATGTACCAAGTTTTCTTTTTTTTCCACCTTAAAGTGCTGTCAGCACAACACACGCATTGCTATAGTTTTATATATAAGTAACTATGTCCAATCGATATGGAAGTCTGTAAATTCCAAATAAAGTTAATTGTTATGTTTCTTTAATCATTTATGCTACTAAAAAGAATCAGATGAGACTTAACAATATCACCAGAGTAGCCAGATTGTTACTTTACCTTAAATTATGATCCTGGAGAAAGATTGGCCAATATAGTAGTTGACAGCAGCGAACATGGATATTTTTCCATGTATTGCTAAATACTTTGGTCACTAAGATAAATATACATGAGTGGGACACCCAGCTGAAAAGAACGTGGGACGACTGAAGCATGATATAAATTACAGTTGAAACCGAAGCCACAGATACAGCAAATAATTCCCAAATGAAGGTTGTAAGCCTGAAAAATCATGAAGACGCTTTTACACACAAACAAAATTTGAATAGAATTGAAGGAGGATTATCTTAAACATATGAAGTTACATGCAAACAATGTGGAATTGAAGAGCCGATTCAGGTTCAGCATTGCAATGCCCATCAAACAACATGTGAGCAGCATAAGCACTGTTCATTGCTCGGACGACAGTATCCTGTTCATAAAGAAATTAAAGCTAGTAATTCATAAAATGAAAGTCAAATATGAAATAATTTAATTAATAATATTTACCAAGTCAAGGTGCGGATCTTTTTGGTGAAGGTCATCACACCACTTGGGTTTCTTGCAAAATGTCCCAATATTGGACGAACCCTGAACACCGGGGGAATAATGGTGACCACCAAAAGTTGGTATTTCATAAACTACTACCTAGATTTATAGTGAAACCGAGTTAAACTATGACCTAAAAGCAAAGGTATAAGAAGCAGGCCGTACAGATGAACAGGACTTACATACGTGAAGATCTAACTGGAACATTGTTTCCCTGTTCCAGTGTAGATGATCCAATTTAGGGATGGCATGGACTCTTCTGGGAGTAGTTACAGAAAGACCGTCTACAAGCTTGATCCACATGCTTTCTAGAGCAGTAAGCCTACCTTGTTCTAAAGACCCATCAAGTTTGGGGCATCCACAACTCCATTTCCCTTGTTTACTCCTACATGTACTAAGATGGTGTCTATCACTGGTGTTGATGTGTTCATTTTTATCATTTCCAGATTTCACCAACTGGCCGTTGCCACTAAATTCTGCTTCATGTTCATAATACCCCAGAAGAGAGAACTTGCATTTATCGTGAAGAAGGGAAGGCATGTTTTTATTTGTCCTCTGAAGGATTTCCTAATAAAAAACAAAGGAGGGACACTTTAAGTAAATCATAATAAAAGAAACCACAGCACATGCGTAAGTGATTTCAGTTCAAATAAGCATATTCAGTAAACAAACTCCGCGTCTTGAAATAGAAATTTGCATGTATTTCACTTTGCAAGCCAAAATTACACTGATAAACAACTTATATAATTATCTTACAAATGCATTGCACCCTTTCTTTATTTTCGTACTAAACTACCATTAAAATGGCCATCATTCCGAGTGTTGACTTTCTCATAGCTATCAAAAGAATGCTATGGGAAGTAATTCATGAAACCCAAACTCAACTCAAACAAGAAATTCAATAAAATTCTAAATTGATTTTCAATATACTAAGGAGCCTCACGAAAGTAGCTCAAATTTGACTAGCTAACAGAAAAGTTAACCTAATTCAGCTCATATTACTCACGTACAATATAAATACAGCGTAAATTGGACAGATTTAGGGTTTATACATATGAATCACACCCAAAACATAGCAGGAAACTACATTATTAAACAAAAATGATAGAAAATGTACCTGGAGATCTGAATGCAAATTGATTGATGGAGAGAGTTTGGAGTCATCGCAAGAGAAAGCAACAACAACATCGATCGAAGCTTCAGAAGAAGCAATGAACCATCCGAATAGGAAACAGGATGAATTAGGAGTTTGAGAGGAGAGATTACTCGGCCACCAAAGCCTGCACTTCCTTCTTCTCATTTGTATCGCACAAGTACGAATTCAGTAACATAAAGAATTCAATTCGCTACTGTTATGGGAAGTTTGTATCTTCAGCCCGGGATTTGGTGTGAGTACCTGCTAATTCGGGTAAGATTGTTTAGTCCCGAAAGCTAACCGGATAATATCCGTGTTCAGGTTTAACGGGTCGGGTGAATCATGTTTTCTCTTTATCTTTATTACTCCTTGTTTAACTGGCTCATAAGAAAAATAAAAAATTTAACTCTTGATTGTTTTCATCTCTGAAAATGTCAACCTAAATGTTGATCGGATTGTCAATTCAATCTTGTCCGTTGACACAAAACCAAGCAACATAACCAGATTAACAATAAAATTATTAAATTTCCCAAAGTCTTAGAAAAACTTGTAAAATAAAATATTAAAGGAATCTCCAATGATGATCCACTTTTTACAATTTTTACTCTCCAATGAAAGTATGAAAAGGATAATGCATTTTGCAATTTCATACTTGGGACGACGTAGTTGGATTCTCTAGAGAGAGAAATCGAGAATGGATTTAGGACTATATATTTGGTCATGTTATCTTGATTTTTTTTGAATTAGTTATCATATCATGCCTTTATATATATTTACGAGTGAATAGCATTTTTGGTCCTCCTTATGGGTCAAATTTTGTATTTTCGTCCCTTTTAAATTTTTTGTAGCAGATTGGTCCCTCTTATCAATGTAGTGTATCACATTCATCCCTCTTAAAATTTTTGTAGCAAATTCGTCCCTCTTATCAATGTAGTGTAACACATTAGTCCCTCTTAAATACAAAATACATCAACTTTCGTCCACTTTATAATATATTTTGAATTTAAGTGATGTATTTTGTATTTAAGAGGGACTAATGTGTTACACTACATTGATAAGAAGGACGAATTTGCTACAAAAAATTTAAGAGGGACGAATGCGTTATAAGAGGGACGAATGTGATACACTACATGGATAAGAGGGACCAATCTGCTACAAAAAATTTAAGAGGGACGGAAGTGCAAAAGTTAATCCATAAGGAGGACCAAAAGCGCCATTTACTCTATATAAAAAAATGAAGAATATGAAGAAATAGGCTAATAGTATTGTATTAGAGGCTGCTTTGCGAATTATAATAGTAAAAAAATCGAAAGTCCTTTCCTATCGGTGGCCCTAAGCGGCCGCATACACGACTTATACTCAGGGTCGGCCCTGTTGAAAATTATCTTCATAATTTTGGTTTAATTAACATGCAGTTTTCTTGTATTGTTATAGCACAAGGAATTGTTCTCTACTATTATTGAAACACTATTGTATTCTTCGTAGTAACTAGGGGTGGCCGTTGGGTTCGAGTAACCCAAACCGACCTGTCCCCTTTTAAAAATACTCGAATGGGACGAGTATTTTTTAGGTTTGGGTACACGAACTTGAAAATCCATATTTTTTTACGAGAATACAGGACAAATTTGGAATTTGCCTCTCCAACCCCGGATACCCGAATCCGTCTATATCTTTTTATCATTATTATATAATTATACACTTTACTTATATATCAATTAAATATTTAATAATATCATCTAATGAAGAACTTTTTCACTTTGCCCTCATATTTTTTAAATCATATACTAGTTATTAATACATTAAGTTTGCCTCAATTCTTAATACTATCATAGTCACTACGGCTCTACCACTTCTTCTTCTTCTCATCTATGGCATGTAGTAATTTTTTTCCCTACAAATTAAATTACTACTACTAGTAAATTAAATTAATACTACTACTAGTCTATTACATACAAAATACGAAATATTGTAATTTAATTTTTTTAGGTGCATAAAGATTGATGATTTAAAATAATATGGGACCCGTAACCCCATCCCGCCTCGTCCCGCAATAATCCGGGTACCCGAATTATTACGGGGCTGGTTTGGGGTGAAATGTGTCAATCACAAAATTTACTATACACATATTTTTAACCCCAAACCCGCCCCGTGCCCACCCCTAGTAGTAACATCATGCTTTACAACTTTGGAAAAGTTTGAGATAAAAAATACCAAGGACATAAAACTATGAACATTACATAATTATTATGATTTAAAACTAAAATAAAATTATAATCACTTGGAATTGCTTACTTCTTCATCTAAATTCATTTTCTTTCTGAATGAAAAATCATTTAAACTAATCTGAACTTGAGGTTCAGCTTCAACATTGTTTGGCCTAGGATCTTCAATATCTATTTCAATCTCACTATGATTCAAGCCATTTCTCATAGAATCGTCGATCTCGATCTCATGGTGACGTGGGGAGACCGATGTGCCCTCGCCGCCGCCCCAACCTTCATTGCCAAAACTCGATGCCCGAGGAGATATTTGGTATCCATTTTCAATACTATCATGATTATTTTGTAGGCCACCTAATAGATAAAGCGGTGACATGTTACCGCGCAATGGAGTGCCTGGCCTACTAGAAAACGGGGTTGTGTTTCCTGATTGCTGACCCTGCAGTTTCAATTGCTTCTTGGCCGTGTGGTGCCAACCGCGTATTGCTGATGCGACTTGGTCGCTGAATATGACCGGCTTCATTGTTGAGCCCATCTGGAAACGAAGTGTAAATCGGTAAGTGAAGGTTAAACTCATTTAATCGGTCGTAAATTATTATTGAGCTAAATGCAAAAATACTCCCTGTGTTTTGTCTAATTAGCAAAAAAACCCTTGTATTCTTATATATTCGCAAAAAAACCCCATTTGAAATTCCTTTATTAGTCAACGGGAAGGTTGTTGTCAATTTTCTGAATGAACATGGGTTATTGCCAATATTCAAAGTTAACAGGGGGAATTATTGTTAACTTTTAGGGTAAATATGAGTGTTTTCTTATTTTAGGGTCGGGTATAATTATCATTTTTCTTAAAGATATGTACTCTGGCTTGAGATGGATCTTTTTGTTAATAAAAATAGCAAAGGAGGGGGGGAGGGGGGGGGGGGGGGGGGGGGGTGTTGTTGCATATATAAATAACACAGGGAATTTGCCAATTAGGCAAAGTATAGTGGTATTTTTATATTTCACTTATTATTATGAGCATTCTTAATTCATAGATGGAAAAAGGGGGAAACCTGAGTAACTAAGGCATAGAGAGGAAGAGTCACATAGCTGCATAGGAACTGTATTAGGACACTGGAGAAAAAAAACACCAAGAATTTGTTAAATGATTTCAAAAAAAGTTAATATAATTCTGTAAAATAAAATTATGGTGAATAAAATTTACCCCATTACGATACGAATAGTAATATCTGCAAGATTCCGATGGTAGCAAGATGGATATCCAAATGTATACTGGAAAAAATAAGACAATTCTGATTAATAATTGGCAATTCCAAAATCATAAAAGAGATTATTTGATATTCTACAGTTATTAGATAACTTACCCAACTCCAAGAGAAGAAAGCAAGTTGAAATGCATTCTGCAAACAAGAAATTGTAATTTATGGTTAGTTTCGCTATTGAATTACACTAATTATGACGCGTATTAAGTATTGGGTGATTTACGATCGGACCCCCTGAGGTTTAGTCATTTTAGAAGGAATCCCTTGACGTTTCAAAAATTACAAGGAGACTCCTTTTGGTTTAGAATAT
Organism: Penstemon davidsonii; assembly: GCA_034814905.1. Taxonomy (NCBI): domain Eukaryota; kingdom Viridiplantae; phylum Streptophyta; class Magnoliopsida; order Lamiales; family Plantaginaceae; genus Penstemon; species Penstemon davidsonii. The sequence continues at coordinate 26,717,182 of JAYDYQ010002533.1, read as the reverse complement.
GTACAAAAACATCCTTTACAACTTCAACAATCCTTACCCCCTCTTAAGTCATTTGGGTGATTTACGATCGGACCCCCTGAGGTTTAGTCATTTTAGAAGGAACCCCTTGACGTTTCAAAAATTACAAGGAGACTCCTTTTGGTTTAGAATATGTACAAAAACATCCTTTACAACTTCAACAATCCTTACCCCCTCTTAAGGGGTCCTTCTAATTTTTTGAAACCACATGTTTTTTTTTTTTTTTTTTGTAATTACGTTAAATCTCAGGGGGTCCGAGTATAAATGATCCTCAAGTATTTTACATATAAATAAAAAATAAATAAAATTTTTAAAAAAAAAGATCGAAAGAGTACCTGGAAAAGCACAAAATGAATCAAGAAAAGGATCAATTTGGGGCTTTTGAACCAGAACAGATCATCACTTGGTTGAACTACTGGTGTACCCTTAATAATATCTCCTCTTTCAAGAATTCTTATCCCCATTTTAGTTATTATAACTTGTAATTTTGCTCCTACCAATAGAGTTATCTGCATAATCGACAAAACTAATGTCAGATTAATTCTTTAATCTTAACGAAAATAAATTGAAACTATAGTTATAAATTATAAAATGGAGTTAATGTCAATTTTCCACTTGTGAAATGTATAATGTTCAATTTTGTCTCTGTGCTTTGGAAAAAGAGCAATTTACCCCCTTCAGTTGGAGAGTATAACTCACTTGCCAAAATTGTCACATATATCATAACACATGTGGGATAAAGTACCACATATAAAAATATCAGAGGAGGCGGTGTAAAACTTTTATAAAATTACAGGAAGATAAAATGTTCTTTTTCAAATCACATGGAGGTAAATTAAATAATATGAATATCATACAGAGAGGTAAATTGTCATTAACTCTCTTATAAAATTATAACTCACAATTAAAGGGATAAATGGTAGCCAAAATTGTGAATGCCATCCTGTTTATAGAAAAAGAAAAACAATTCAATTAGTCGATCTAATATTTTTACTAAAAATGAAGCAATTATTTTATTAGCAAAATGGGATTTTTTTTACCGTTGGTGTTGGCTAGAAGAAATAAAACAGCAAAGAGCCACATTATAGGGCTGCACATAATATTTGATGTTAGTTTAGAATTTTTAATACAATAATTTGAATAATAATATTAGGCTTTATTTAAGGTAACAGACCTTATCCCAACAACGACTTTGAAATCTCCTTCAAGTGATCTGTTAATATACTTCTGGAAATCGAATGATACATGACTTTGAGGTGTTAAATGTGCCTGTATTTCAATGAATCAAACAGTTAATTTTATTTTTATCTTTTTAATTAACTTTTTTTTTTTTTTTTTGTAACAAAGAGTTTAATATTTGACTTACTATTATGAAGCCATGTCTAAGAGTGACGTAGTCTACTTTTTCAACTGAAGTGAAAAATTGCCTGAAGAAACATACCTAAAAATGGAAAAACAGATGTTACAATTAGTTTTACCAAAAATGAAAAAGGAAAAGAGTGGACAGTGGTAATATTCTCAATTAATTTTAATCCTACAAGACTAGCTTCAATATTTTTTTAACCCATATTATATAGAATTACACTTTTGATCCCGCACTGATATAATAAAATATTTTTCACTTTTAGTCCTATAAATAATATTTGCTTAGCATTTCTAATCTTATATTCTGGATTCAAAAGATTGCCTCAATTTTGCACATTTGTTTTCGAATTGGACGAAAAAAAGAAGTTTGATGGAGCAAAAAGTGCAAAGCAATTTTAAAAAATAGAGACAAAAACCGCAATTTCATAAAGTACGAGACTGAAAGTATGGAGAGTCCAATTATGTGAAATCAAAAATTGCAAGTTTTCGTTATTGTGACCTGTTCAATGTAATTATATTGTACTATTTTGTGATCGCTACACTTCATAATTTTGAGAATTATAAAACTAAAAATATTCCAAAGGAGAAACTTTAAAAGTACGAAAGAAAATAAAAAAATAATTAAAGTTCAAGTAAAATTAAGCATACTTAAATATCTTACAATCCAGAGTAGAACGGATGACTTGCTCCAAAAATGCAAATGTCTACGGCCAAATGAGGTGTCCCTTGCAAATCTGAACCTCTCAGGGTCTGCGGCAAAATTTGTCAATTTTCAATTAAAATATAAACTTTAAAAAAAAAAATGAGTTAATGGCAATTTACCTGACATTTTTAAACTTTAAAAAAATATGAATTTATAACACTATCACTTTTATATGTGGCACTTTATTCCCTTGTGTTATAATAAATAAGGTAATTTATCCGAATGTGTTATGATAGATGTTGCACTTTACTCCCCTATGTTATAAAAATATTTTTTATGCTCACTCTCAATTTCGACTAATGAGTTACACTCTCAGGATGAAGAAGATAAATTGTGATGAGGGCTATTTTGCACATATAACCAGCTAGGAATATCCGAGCAGATTCAAGATCGATCCGACCTATTTAAACTGTGAGATCGGCTCGACCAGCTGAATGCATATCTGGTCGACCTACTCTGATCGACCTACTGTCCTTTTCAAGGGACTTAATGGGCCATGCGATACTCCTAGGCCCTGCAGGATTCCTAAGCTGAATAGGACTCCTAGTTCAGTTAGGACATGAGGAATATGATAAATAGCGAATCTTACATTGTATTGAGGATCCCGAAATTTAACCTACGAAATATACTACAACTGTTCGCCTTTCATATTATTGTTATCTACATAATTATATTACTTTGTTTTGTTCTTGAATTGCACCATCCTGAGTATTTTAACCAAACCCCTAACACATAAAATTGTGATCTTAAATAATTTACTGAGATTAAACCTAAGACGAAATTCGGTTAAATCAGTTGGCGCCCACCGAGGGGCCAGGTTAATTACTCGATCGGAATATGGTCAATCCAAGAAAAAGCACACGTAACGGAGGAAGAAGCACGAGTTCTCGACCTTCTCGTGCTATAGATAGCCTGCATGAAAATTCCCAAAGGGTCAGTGCTAATAATACACAGCCTCCGGCGAATCAGCAAAATCTAGATCCTATAGAGGAACGTGTTGCAGCGAACGCTAACGTCAATCAAAACGAGGGAACTCCTAGCGTGAGTCAGGCCCCTAACTCACCCATTCGATCCGTCCCGGCTCCCCCGCTTTCGGCTGACCAGGAAAAAATACTACAAATTGCTCAGCTTTTTAAGTTCGTTTTTTCCTCAAATTCTACCGACTCCGGCAGTCGCGGAACCAGTAAGGGCGGTTGTTCATCCTTCAAGAGCGGTTAACAACGACAGGGAACCTCGGGAAAATAACGACCATCAATCAACTCAAGCAGAGAGTCCGGATGCGGATCAACGATCTCAAATCTCCCCTCCAAACGTAGCAGGAAGGTACCTTGGTCGAAGAACTAATCAGGCAAGAGCTAATGCTCGACCTGAACCTCGCCTGTCCACGGAACACACTGTTAAACCGATCGACGACATGGACGAGCCCCCAGTTGTCAATCGACAAGCAAATAGAAGAGTCTCTGAAAGAGATATAGAGAGGATGGTCGAGGAACGAGTGGAACAAAGGCTTTTGACTTTGCAACAACCTTGGCCTCGTTCCCGAGAAATACAGGATAGTATAGCTGCCTGTTCCCCTTTCTGCTTAGAAATTAGGGAAGCACATGCTTCTGGATCTTTACCTGCTCGGCTCCCCAGATATGACGGAACCAGTGATCCGACCGACTATATCTTTAGTTTCACAAATATAATGAGCTTGTATGCTCATTCAGCAGAGTATACGGCCAAGTTGATGATCACAACGTTCGAGGGGTTGGCACTGGATTGGTTCGGAAAACAACCGCCCAATTCAATCTTCAGTTTTAGAGAATTATGCAACAAGCTGGAACAACAATTTGCTAGTCAGAAAAGACAAAAGCTTCCCATGAGTTATTTGGGAACTATAGTCCAGCAAGATGGAGAATCCTTAAGAGCTTGGTTAGCAAGGTTCAATGTTGAACTACTGAAGATCGATTCCCCGAATATTGATTATATTATATCTATTCTGTTCGATCTAACCAAGAATAGGCAGCTTGGTAACGCGTTAAGTCGGAAACAGCCTAGAACCTTCATTGAAATCATGACTTTAGCCTCCAAATATATGACCCAGGAAGAGATGAACTCTTTCAAAGATAAAAATAAGAAAGCGTCCGTTTCGGGATCCAAAAAACCTGAAAAACCCCCAATCTAGAAAGCCATGGATTACGATCGATTTTCGCGAAGAGGAAACGTATTCCATAGATTAGAACATAACGGGAATAACCTTGAGAAAAGACCTAATGTCTACCTCAGGCCTCGATCTCCAGAAAGGAATATAAGAGATCGAATCAGTTATGTGGAGTTCACAAAACTAAATGCCCCAAGAGAAGACATCCTGGTGATACTGGAAAGAAATAATTTAATCCCCCCAGCAAAAAGAATCACACAAGCCAAACCTGGGGCAAAGAACTACGATTTATATTGTAGGTACCATCGAGCTCACGGTCATAGGACCGAGGACTGTTATCACCTGAAAAAAGAAATCGAAAAATTGATTCAACAGGGTAGATTGAATGAATTCATAGATAGAGCAGATCGGAGAAGACAAAGGACAAGAAGTCCTAGAAGGAGGGAGGAAAATAGAAGTCCTCGTGATAGATCTCCCAGTAATCATGCGCCACGAAGAAATGAAATCGATGATGACCAGGTCAATGGTACTATACATGTGATCTCCGGTGGACCAGCGAGGGGGGATAGTCGGAATGCCAGACGAAAGGTCGCACGATCTCTAGAAAAGGGGATTATGACCCCTAAAGAGGTATGGGCGCTCGAGAGTAAAAACCCCAACCAACAGATAATTAAGTTCGATGAGAGCGAAGTCCCCAGAAACCTGAATTGGGATAATAACGAAGACCACCCCGATTTTCCCATGGTGGTCTCACTGAAAATTGCCGATTTCAATGTCAAGAGAATTCTGATCGACAACGGAAGCTCGGCTAACATAATAGCCATCGAAGTGCTGAACCAGATGAACCTGGGAAAAATAACTCTCCAAAGAGTAGCTACGCCACTGGTAGGATTTGGAGGATCAGAAATAGTTCCAGCTGGAACTATCAATTTGAGTGTAACTCTTGGGAACAAACCTCATCGAGTGATCAAAGTGATAAAATTCTTAGTGGTTGAAGCACCATTCGCTTATAATGCCATTTTGGGAAGACCGGCATTAAACCAATTTCGAGCAGTTGTGTCAACCTATCACCAGAAAATAAAATTTCCTACAGTCTCTGGGGTCGGCGAAATCGTCAACGACCACTGCATGGCCTGGGATTGTTACAACACGGCACTATCTTTGAAAAGGAACGTCGATCCTCTAACACCGTCAAAAAGAAAAACAGTAGGATCCTCGTCATCAGATGAAGGAATATCAGGATTAGAGATATTTCCACCACCAAGTTATCGACTTCCTTTTCAGCATAATTTCTGATCTCTTCTACTTGAGAATTGTCTGCTCCCTCGTCATCAGATGAAGGAATATCAGGATTAGAGATATTAGGTGGTACTTGTTCTCCTACATTTTGAGTTGAGGAATGGGGATTTTGCGAGCTTGAAGCCATCGGCTCTTGAAATAATACGCTCGAGAAAATAAGAAAATGGCAAGGTTATCGACTTAAGCTTTTACTGCTGGAAGGTTTAAATATTTGGGGTAAAAAGTAAAATATCCCGCAAATTTCGACTATATATATGGGCGGTGAAAAGACGGATTCAGCCCTTCGCGTCTCTTCATATTCCCGCCAATCAAAATCATGAAAAGACCCAGCCGTTGTCTGACGCACGTTAACCAAAATACGTGTCTGTTTGTAGAAGGTTCAAACGGATATGCACTCTTTTTTCCTCGTTCGGTTTTTATCCCGAAGAGGGTTTTTCCGAACTAGGTTTTTAACGAGGCATATTTCATGAACAGTGAAAAGATCAAAGTAACTACTACTTCTACTTCTACGAGCTCCAGCTACGATTACGCTCGAGAAGTGAGGGAGTACTGATGAGGGCTATTTTGCACATATAACCAGCTAGGAATATCCGAGCAGATTCAAGATCGATCCGACCTATTTAAACTGTGAGATCGGCTCGACCAGCTGAATGCATATCTGGTCGACCTACTCTGATCGACCTACTGTCCTTTTCAAGGGACTTAATGGGCCATGCGATACTCCTAGGCCCTGCAGGATTCCTAAGCTGAATAGGACTCCTAGTTCAGTTAGGACATGAGGAATATGATAAATAGCGAATCTTACATTGTATTGAGGATCCCGAAATTTAACCTACGAAATATACTACAACTGTTCGCCTTTCATATTATTGTTATCTACATAATTATATTACTTTGTTTTGTTCTTGAATTGCACCATCCTGAGTATTTTAACCAAACCCCTAACACATAAAATTGTGATCTTAAATAATTTACTGAGATTAAACCTAAGACGAAATTCGGTTAAATCAAATTGTTCCTTTAAAATTTTTAAAAGAGGAAAAGTGCTATATTTCGAATCACAGGAATATAAATTAAACATTATTTTAAGGGAATAACTTGATATAATTACTTCCTTAATATATAGTAGTATTCTCAATTTGTTCGAAAAAATAACTGAAATATATACTCAAGAGAAATAGGCAACAAATGAAGGTATACTACTTGACTAACAAAATGGGTCCAATTTCAACTCAATAAGTCTAACTTGATTGAATTTGACCATTTCATTTACAAGAACAGTCCTTGTATAAATAACAAAATTAGACAAATAGATTCAAGAAATACGAGTAATCATAATTACGGCTGCTTTATTTAAATTCTTATAGTCGATAAGAATTAAATATTTGATTGATCAGTTTTATAACAATAATTATGTCAATTTAAATCTTGATCAATTAGATCATAATATAGCGAAAATTAACCCATTTCCATTTTGTGAATATATACGTGACGAACAAACTAATAATAATAAAATATTAAAATTTGCAAACCCATATTATAATTCATTTCAAACTAACCATTGTAATACTGGTACTGTATTGTCTTGGTTTCTTTCTCCCATGACTTCCATTTCCTCATCTGCAATAACATCAACCATTTTTCCAGCTTAATTGAACTTAATTAGAGAATTATTAAATACAGTAAATTACACTACTTTTCATTAACTAATTAATTACCTTTAGCCTGCCCAAGCCCAAAGTTACAAGGCAATAAAGTATATGAGAAATTGCCAATATAAAAATAAAAATATGGAGCTGGTGTATCCCATATGCTGAAATAAATTGGACCCCCCGTCCCTATACAAAAACAAATTTAAAAACATTTATATTAGAAATTTTAATCTATAACTAAAAACAATTCAAAAAATATGGTTTAATTAATTTAATTACCTTTGATGCACATCGATCTCTGTATCGTGGATTTTGATATCCAGAATCATCTATGTAATTACAAGGATTCCACGAGCGTCCAATATTTATGGGAATACAAATTTCTACAAGTCGTTGTTCCCCGACTACTAGTAGTAATGATAAGAATCCAAGTAGCATAAGCTCTTCAAATTTCCAAAAAAAAAAAAAATGTATTAGAAAATAAAATAATTCAAACATTTAATTAATAATTTACATGTACAATTATAGTATATAGTGACAAGCCCAAAAATAATTAACTAGTCATATAAGTACATACCAGCTTTTATCTTGTCAAGCGCTTCATACAAAGATGACTTTTTTTTCTTCTTTAACCACTGCAATTAATCGAACCATACAATATTATGTTTATCAGCTTAAATTTTCAGATGAGTTGGACTTTCAGTAATAATGACTGAAAATATATATCATATATATATATATATATATATATAGTATACATACCGATCCAACATGATGAAGGATTTGTTCGAGGACAAGTGATATCGCGACGAGTACAAAGACAACCACCGCCACAGCCCATGTCGGAGTCGACTCCAGAGACCGCCCGTAACTACTAGGTGATGACATCGGTATATCTTTGTCTATATAGGGAAACTTAGGAAATATATTGTTCGAGACTTCGAGGGTTGTAAATTATGTAAAAAAAAATTCTTGGTTTAGATTGTTGGATGTAATGAAATTGGAGACTGAATGATGTATCTATGTAGGCGGGGTTATATAATAAATTAATAGGTTACCAATTGGGAAGACCAGGTCAATGAATTTGAACATTAATTCGAGCCGTGTGTTTTTGAGAGGTAACAAGAGAGGGAGGTTTTTCTTTTTTCTTTTTTTTTTTGATAATTTTGAGAGGGAGGTTTTAACTTCATTCAGTGTTGATCTTTTCATAATTTTTTAGAACTGGATTAATTAATTAATCTGGGTTGACCTGTACACACTCTTTCAGATAAGATATTGTGATTAATCTGAATTTCTTAAGTACTAATTATTGGTGATCAAGATCAAGTTAATTAATAGGTGCCCAATGACATAAACAAGGAGACAATATATAACCACATAATGTTCAAAAATGGAGATTTTTCATAGAAAGTCACAACTTTGGGAAAAAAAATAAAGGTTGGCTTAAAACCATGAAAAAGAATTCTCTTAGTCTAAATTAAGTTGACATAATAAAATTAAGAATAAAATACCATTGAGATAATGTCAATTTACCATGTGAAATGCATAATATTCAATTTACCCCCTCTGTGATTTGAAAATGAGCACTTTACCCTCTATGAAAAATTTAAAGAAGTAATTTACCTCCTTCAGCTAGAGAGTGTAAATCATTTGCCGAAATTGAGAGTGGACATTGAAAGTTATTTTGTAACATAGGGAGTGTAAATTGCGAAATTTATCGTAATACAGGGGATATATTGCCACATTTATCATAATATAGGGTGGCAAACTGCCACATTATCATAATACAGAGGGGTAAAGTGCCACATATAAAAATGTCAAGGAGGCGGTGTGAAACTTTAATAAGATTATAGGAGTAAAATGTTTATTTTTTTAAATCACTGGAAAATATATTGAATATTATGAATATCACGTGGAGTAAATTAACATTAACTCAAATATCATTGGGAGACATTTGATTAACCTGGCCTCATAAGTTTTCTGATAAGTTATATTGGCATTCGTTTGGCCTATCTAAATGTAACCAACCTAGTCTAAAACCATATTAGAATTTACTCCTTTGTTAAATTAGGCTCAACTGGAAATAAATGCAATATTGAATTAATAATCTCAAGGCCAGTATTGCTTATCAAAAAAGTTAAAGTATTTGTAATACTGTACTCATTATATTCTGGACTTGATTTCTAATAATTTTTTTTTTCCTAATGAAAAGTAATGAGAGTAACCACGATGTATATAAGTCCTCAAAAAAAGAAAAAAGCAGGGTCCAAAATATCTTGGCAAAAAAAATTGGACAAAAACAACAACAAAGTAAAGAGATTACGCATGACCAAAATAACAAGCAAACACCTGGAAAAAGACCATGCAAGATTAAAGTATCAAGCCAACAAATAAACCGTGTACGCAAAGGCAAAGTAAACGACCTAAGCAATTTCTAATAAATTTGTTGGTCTATATACACAGTTCGAGGTAATGGAATTGACCTATTTTACTATTCAATTCATTTTAGGACCTAAATTGCCAAATGATTTTCTTGGATTACTTTTGGATTTGCTACTTGGAGCCCCAAAATTCAAGAATTTGAAAAATAAATAGGAGCAAATTAAACGACATTATATTTGATCATAAAGCTCTATGAATTAATTTTATAATTTTATTTACATGATTTACATTAAAAACTTTATATTCCAACTATTACATACCCTAGGCAAATGAGGCAGAATAATGTTATAGCTAGGGTCGTCATTTTCAACCATCTTATAGAACAATGCTCACACACACACACACACACGCACACGCACACGCACACGCACAAACAAACAAACACATAATGTGGTTTATCAAAATAAAAATGTTCACATATATTCAGGTGCGAATCTAGGAATTATGTGCAGTGGGGGCTAAACATGGATACAAATTTCGATACATTTCCGTCGAAAATATCGAAAAGTTTTTTAATTAATCGAAACAAAAATATAGACTAGTTCTACTTCGATCCTATTCAACACATTTTTTATTTACAATTTTTCAGATGTTTCTCAAATTAAAATTTCGAAATGTTTCTAGTATTTGACTGACTAAAACATAATTCGAAAATAAAGCTTTAATCTATGGGGCTAAAGTTGTACGATAAATTTAATAACCGAAATATTAAAAAGAAAAAAGAAATCAACTCAAAAACACGGGAAAGAAAAGCTCTCTAATTTTTATTCTTCGTTCAAAAGAATGAGTTTGGCTGAAAGTGTTCTAGAGAGAGAGTTTTCCTTTGGTGTTTGTAAAATATATATATACGTGGGGACTCATTTGTAATTTTTAAAATATTTTAGGAATTAAACTGTAATATTCTAAAATATCAATAGTATAATGTAAAATAAATGAGTCGGAGCTACAATCCCAATCTAGGTCCTCCATTACATATAGTACATTAATTTTCCTTTGAGAAAACTTCACGTGCATTTCTCAAAAAAAAAAAAATGTCCAAAAGTGAGAAATTGAAAATTTGTTTGAAAAAGGCAAGTCCAATGATTATCAATTAACTAGTCCTATTAATATATCGAGAAAGAGTCTTAACGAATTTAATGACAAATCAAATTTTCTACAATTTTCCAGAGGCAATATTTGTATCGCTTCACTTGACCCGTTGACCATATCATCATGTGTCATATCTTTAGATTTTGGCTCTAAAAGTCCTCTACATAAACCTTTTTACAAGCGTGACTTTAACAATAGATAACCTCGAAATTTCTATTGTTTAAGAGCTTCTTTCTATTGGTTCACTCTTGTTTAAGATTTTGTATGTTTGACCATAGGTTATTTAATACTATAATCAAAGGTTGCTGATATAATGCACAAATTTAAAACGAAGCCCACCTATGTTTGCTCATTTTTAAGATTAATTTATCATAATCAGATCTAAATCAATTAACTATTTTTGGCCGAGCTAGAGAATAATAAAAATTCAATAAGAATTGGGCTCAACTCATATATTTAAGATAAATTACGGGTATCCTGAGGTAAAACTTAAATCATAAAAATCTTACTCACGTATTGAGTAGTTCAAAAAATTTCTCCAAATTTGTCACCCACTTACAATTGACTCTTTACACCCCCTAGCTCTCCACCACACCCTACTCCCTCCCTTCGCCAACCCGCTACCTCCACCCCCAGGTCGTCCCCAGCTTGGGTTCAGTGATCCAAGGTCATGCCGACAACTTGAGCAGCCTGGGGTGTGGGATGGTCGGGGTTGGGGGTGAAGGGATGAGGTGGATCGGAGGTGGGGTTCGGGATGATGTTTTATTTCTTTGTTTAATGAAAATTGAAATTAACTTTAGGAGGCAAAAGATGCAATTTTATGGGAGGTTGAATATGCAATTTTTTAGTGTCTTTGTTTTTTTTTTTTATAAGGATTTAGCGGGAAATTGTTATCTTCACTTGAACTTTTTAATATTCCGTTAGATTGAGGAGAATTTTTATAACTTTCAATATGTGGGGGAGGCTTTTTATAATTGGTTGAGATATTTATTTCTATATCAATGAGTTCCCATAACTAACTGCAGACTTGCAAGAAATCTTAGGACATCAAAATAATGATGTAATTATGTCTATTTCTAGAGATAAATGAATGAAGACAAACATTTTTATTTTCAAAATAAAAGTCATGAGTTTGAAAAGTACGAGTAATTAGTATTTGATGGTGAAATTAAACAGAAGTGGCTCAAAACATTCATAATATATGAGTGGGGAAGACGTAACTTTTAATACGCGTGTGCTTAATTAGATCAATCTAGAATTTCTAGTGGAGACTGAAGATCGATACAATCGACTCCTGATCTTGTATGTAGAGAAACACGGATGAAGGAAGTCGATCAAGGAAGAATGGACCATCAACGGTGGAATGTTCTACAAAGGTTTTGGGGAGAGATGACTAATCTGAACATTCAACATTCTGCCTTCGTCCATTGCTCTCTCAGCCTTTATTTAATTCTGAAACTTATTACAAAATTACCAAAATACCCCAGAACGTTTCTCTTATTTCTGGAGTCGCACTATCCCTTTTACGCCTTTATTTTTGGTATGCATCAGTACCCTCCCCTTAAAATTGTCCTTGTCCTCAAGGACATTGTTGGATGAAGATGAAGAAGTGAAGGGAGGTTTTGACGATTTCCAAAAGTCATCAGCTAAGTAATGAAAGCTTAGCAACCTCTGGGAAATTCAATCTGAGAAGACAAGTAAAATTAGAAAGGTTGAATTTTGGTCCAGAAGACTACTGATTTGATGCTGAGTTCGGGATCAGACTGGTGGATTTCAGCAGAGTGAAATCAGATGAGTTTGATTTGAATCAGCAGAGTGGATTCGATCAGTAGAGTAGAAGTGATTAGACAGTTCTTCCAACACTAATAAATGCACTTGGCGTAATAAATGTTGTAAGAAGAGGGTATTAATGACAAATGATTGAAGAAAAACCTCGGATCAGCATGGTGCATTTAATGCGACTTGACAGAAAGTACAACAGAACTATACAGTGCACAGTTGCAGAAGCCGTTCTGAAACAATGACCAGTACTCGAGGAAGATCTGAAAATTTGTCTTACTTCAACGGGCAGAAATTCAAATTTGCGATATAAATAGATCTGCATTCAAGAGTTAGAGACAACAACACAACTGAGAGAGAATTCAAGCGAGCAAATTTTCTAAGTCTATAAAACCCAAGTACAGATCACCATCAGCCGAGTCATCTGTTGACAAAGTCGAGTTGAAGAAACAAGCAAAAACAAAATCTGAGTGATTTCTGTAAACTTTGAGTGTTGTGCGAAATGTATATCCGTCTTTGTGAGTGATATAACTTCATAGTATAGGTTTTCGTTGTGATCTCCTATAACGAACTTGTGGCTTTATCATTTGTTGTAAAATCGCAAGAAGAGTGTACTATGCTACTTAGTGTTTCTATTATAACCTAAATCTTCGTGATTTAGAAGAGTGGACTAAAAGACATTCTTGTCTATATAACCACTATAAAAATTCTGTGTGTTTGATTACTTGCATTTTTTACTTGCACATTTCCAAAAGGATACAAACACTTTGAACAGACTAAAACATTTTAAAAGGAGTTTTAAAACCGAGGACAAAAATCTTTAAGTAAGAAAATAACTTGTTTGAAAAACACTTGACAAATCCGCTGCATACAAGTTTCAAACTCTGATTTAAATTGAAACATATAAGTAAATCAAACGAGTGGTCAACTCTGCTGTTTAGGCTAAGTGCACAATCAGCATAGTAATATCACCAGTTTCGATCAGCTTACTCTGCTGATAAGAAAAGTTGGAGAAATTAAAAAAGATACAGAGATCTATTCCCCCCCCCCCCCCCCCCCTCTAGACCTCATCTGATCAACAAGTGGTATCAGAGCAGGTGGTTCATCTGAATCATTTGCCTGATCAACAAGCTTGATCCATAGTGTGTTTTACAAAATCTTTCAAAAAGAGGTTATTTTTGAAAAATAAAATCTTTTGAAAATGGATTGTATTAGCCATGTACCCCACATTGACGGGATGAGTTTTGAGGACTGAAAAATCAGCATGGAAATTTTCCTTGCTGCTTACAATGACAATATGTATGGATGCATAACCCTCCTATCAGAATCACCAAAACAATCAAAGTTAATGACCAGAATGTGGTTTTTGACAAAGAACCTGAAGAAATGTTAGCTGAAGAAATTAAGCTGAGCAATCTTGACAAAGTAGCCATATTCATCATGACTAGAGCCCTTGATAATGACAGGTTTGACAAAGTAAAACACTGCAAAACTGCAAAAGAGATGTGGGACAATTCGTGATATGAGCGAAGGGAATGATGCTATCAAAGAGCATAACTTAAGCATAGCCCTTGAGAAGTTGGAAAACTTCAAGATGAAGTCCGGAGAAACCATTGACCAAATGGACACAAAGTTTACAAGGACATTAAATGACATGTTAAACTTGGGAAAGACCTTACTGATAAAGAGATCACAGTCAAAGTTCTAAAGGCGCTACCTCTCAAGTTCAACATGAAGATCACAACCATGGAAGAATCAAGGGATCTGGGGAAGATCTCTCTGACGGAGCTGTTTTTTGTACTCAGGGCATATGAGTATAAACTGCCTAGAATGAGAATAGAAGAGACATCAACTTCCAATCCCACTTCTGCCTTAGTTGCTGCAGAAAAATCAAGAAGATCAGCAGGCCGAACAAAAGAGATGGACTCATCTGATGAGACCATGACACTCAATAAAAAGGAGTATACTGCTGGAGACGTTGCGTTGTTACTGAATGGATTCAAGATGTTCTACAAAAGAAAAATGAAAAACAAATATAACAATGCTTCTACTTCTAACCCTACCTCTTATTCTCATGAAAGTAAGGATAATTATAAATCCAAACTAATGTGCTATAACTGCAGGAAATTGGGACACTTCATCAAGGACTGCCCATATCCTAAAGCCGAGAAATATATAGAGAAAGAAAAGAAAGTAAGGAAAGAGAGGAGACATCAAAAGAGCAAAGTACTGTTGGTTGAAGCTGAAAAGATAGCAGCCATCTACTCGTCTGATTCAAACTCGGAGACATCAGAAGATGACTCTGCTGAAGAAGAGACACCTGCATTGCTCTGTCTCATGGCCAAAGAATCAGAGGATTCTGACAATGAGGTAACTCTTTCTGAAAATGAAAATGAGCTATTTAGTTCATTTGAACAAATGATGAAAAACAACACAAACGTTGTTGATGCATTTGCAAATCTTAAGGAAGAGATGATTGTGCTGAAAAAGTAAAATTATCTACTGAAACTTAAGGTTGAAAAACCGCAAGAATCAACTGAGTATAAACAGCTTGCGCATGAGAATGAATCTCTGAAAGTAAAATGTGAAGTTTACAAAGGAAAAATCATGGAACTAGAAAAGATTATATCCACTCATGATAAGTTTTCTGTAGCATCAGTGAACACACCTAGTGAACATAAACTACTTTTAGTAAAAGAAAGTTTAGAACTGAACCGCACTGAAAAATTTATATCTGCTGATAACATCAATGTTATCTTGTATGTTCATACCACTAAACCTACTTCACAGGAAAAAGAGAAAAAGGAGAAGAAATCTCCAAAGGCTAAAAACGGTAAAGAGCCTAAAATTGAAAAAGAGACTAGTAAAGCTAAACAACATATTAGTCCGAAGAAGTCTGCTGATAAGAGCAAAAACAATCAGACTAGTAACAAGTCTAAATCGTCTGTTAATGAGCAAGTAAGAACTAAACCTAAGAAGCAAAGAAATCATAGAAATGATAATGCTTGGTATGGAAATGCCTCTTATTATGTGCAACCTGCTTATTCATCATATTATGCTACACCTCATTATCCACCTTACTATGCTGCATATCATGTTCATCATCCGATGCATGCTTACCCTACTTATCATGTACCGTAATATACTTATGAGCATTACTCACATCATAATGATTATCATGACAACATGCATACTGAAAATTATGATGCACCAAGAGTAACAAAAACACCAACAAACTCTACTGAACCTAAGAAGACTAAGGTTTCCAAATCTTGGGTTGTCAAAGGTGACACTAATCCGCCAGGACCCTCTCAATAAAGGGTTCCTAAAACATTTTTTTTGTTTTGTAGGTTAGGATTAGGAGTAGGATTAAAGTAGAGAAGAAATGATACTTGGACAATGGATGTTCGAGGCACATGTGTGGTGACATACATGAACTGACTGATGTTGCTGCCATAGATGGTCCGAATGTAACATTTGGAGACATCAAAGAAGACAAGATTGTTGCGTATGGAAAGCTTATCAAAGGAAACATGAGATATCTGACGTCTCATATGTTAAAGGCCTAAAGTACAATCTGCTGAGCATAAGTCAATTTTGTGACAAAGGTTTTTCGATTATTTTCTCATCAGATAAGTGCTACGTGGAGCAAATTGGAACAAAGAAGGTTATCTTATCTGGAAGACGACAGGGAAATATCTCCATAGTTGACTGGAGTTCTGTGGATAAGAATTCTAATGTTTGTTTGGTGGCCTCTACACCAAGTGAAGTTAGGTGGCTATGGCACAAAAGAATGAATTATTTGAATTTCAAGACCATCAACAGATTAATCAAGAATGGTTTGGTAGAAGGAATTCCAAAGTCAGTCATGAGCAAAGATAAGCTCTGTGACGATGTCAGAAGGGTAAAAAAGTTAAATCATCTTTCAAAAGCAAGAAGCACCAATCTTCAACCAGAATTTTGGAGCTACTACATATGGACTTGTTTGGACCTACTGATCCTATCAGCAATGGTGGAAAGAAGTACTGCCTAGCTGTTGTGGATGATTATTCAAGATTTACTAGGGTGATATTCATGAAAAAGAAAAGTGAAACCAAGGAACATCTTACTAATCTGATTGAGCTGATCCATAATGAAAAGAGCTTGAAAATATTAAAGATCAGATCAGATAGGGGCACTGAGTTTACAAACTCTACTGTTGAAGAGTATTGTAATTCCAGATGAATCAGTCATGAGTACTCTGCTGCCAGAACCCCTCAACAAAATGGAGTTGCTCAAAGGAGATACGAAACTCTGAAAGAAGCTACCAGAACAATGATAGCCGAAGCTAAATTGCCTTAAAGATTTTGGGCATAAGTCATAAATACAACATGCTACAGAACATATGCATGATCAACAAGAGTCAGAACAAGACACCTTATGAACTGTGGAACAACAGGAAGCCTAATATTCATTATCTTAGAATATTTGGTTGTAAATGTTTTGTTCGATCGGGTACTTGGTCGCTTTTAGTGTCTTGATGAAGGCCAAGAACAAGCCGGCCAATTTTCAAAATTTCTGGCAGATCTTCAAGATTAGCAATTCTCCGACCTCTAACGCCGGATTCATATATTTATCCTAACATCCGAACCAATCTATTATGTCGACCATCGTCTTGAGCAATTCCCTAGACTAGAAACATCGATTTTTCTTCGTTAAGGGTCCAGATGTGCCTGTTGCTGAAGGGAGCTCGGAAATGGTTCCACACTGGTGGAAATGTGAACTCGAATGGATTTATAGGAAACGCGAAATCAAGGGCAGTATTCGATGTAGTTTAAGTGAGCAATTCATTGCCTCCATGCGTTCCGATCTATACCAATCGGCGTTTCTTATTCTCGAACCCGTATTGAGGAAAGCAGGCTTGAGTGATGCCATGTTTGCCTTTGGGGTCGCTGATGATTCCCGGACTTTGAGTAAGATAATTTTATTACTTAGACAATAGTTTTTTGTAATTCATAATTCCTTGACATAATTTCTCTCTTTCCTTAGGTGCCATTGTTGAGACTTATCGAGCTTCCGTGGTTGGTACAACTGTTGCCTCGACTTCGAAAAAGATGCAAGGCCAACCAAGGAGGCAAAATAAGCCAACTCAATCTCAGACTGACCGAACTAGTGATCCTCCCAGGGACAATACCCGCCTCGAGGTAGTGGTCGGAATAGAGGACAAAACCGAAGATGTCGAGCCATTGAGAGCGTTTCAACCTGGAAGCTTTTCGGGCCCCTCCTCTCCTGCTCGGACAAATGACTCCGAGCTATCTGGAAAACTTGATCGGAAATTGTGTCATGCGGGTCGAAAAATACGCGTTATGCTCGGGATTCTTCAAATATCGACCAAGAGTATTTCTCGAAATAGAGCGTGCAAAATATCCCTCATCAAGTTCAATAACGAGATTCCTCGATCTTATTCGAGATTTTTTTAGAGGATTTACAGATTTGAAAAATCTAACTAAAATTCTACATAATTGGTGAAGATTTAGAGGATTTTTGTTGAAGATTATTGTATGTGAGAGAGGCGTGGGTTTAGAAAGAGATGTGACGAAAATATAATATAAAATTAGGGGTAAAAGAGAGACGGGATATATCAATTAAAAAATAAACAAAAGCCATAAGATATAGCAAAAATTGAGAACATTTTGTAGCTAATCACAAACATGGAAGCTCGATAATTTTCTCACCTCAATAATAAAAGTTGCTTGTTCAAAAAGAGAATGCGATGATGACTAAGAAGACTGCGATATTTTTTTCGAGTTTTCTTTGAAGGAATTTAGTAAACTTAACTATAAATTTATTTTGTGCACGATAGCTCGTGTAGATAGAGGAAGGTGAGAGGAGAGGTAGATTGAATTAAGAAAAAATTAGCCCTGGTGTTAAAATGATTGGCGGAGATTTCTAGGTCAAAGAGCTCAATAACGAGAAGCCTCAATCTTATTCGAGAATTTTGTAGAGGATTTCCAGATGTGAAAAATCTAACTAAAATGCTACATAATTGATGAAGATAGGATATTTTGGTATGTGAGAGAGGTGTGAGTTTAGAAAGAGATGTGATTAATATATAATATAAAATGTGGGGTAAAAAGAGAGATGGGACATTTCAATTAAAAAATAAACAAAAGCCATAAGATATAGGAAAATAGAAATCATTTTGTCGCTAATCACAAACATGGAAGCTCGATAATTTTCTCACCTCAATAATAAAAGTTAGCTTGTTCAGAAAGAGAATGCTATGATGACTGAGAAGAGAGCGGTCTTTTTTTCGAGTTTTTTGTGAAGTAATTTAGTAAATTTAACTAGGAATTATTTTGTGCACGATAACTCATGCATATATAGGGAGGTGAGAGGTAGATTGAATTAAGAAAAAATTAACCACCAGTGTTAAAATGATTGGCAAAGATTTCTAAGTCAAAGTGCTCAATCACGACCCCTAGCCTAGTTTAGAGCCCTAATCCGTTCTTCCAACATTCTTTTTATTCAAATTTCATTATTTGGGTAGGGATTTGAAGAAGTTTGGTAATTTGGAAATTTTGATAGAAGTAGTAGTTGATGTTAATGGTGCTGGTGGTTGGTGGCGGTCTCGCGGTGGTGGGGTGGTGGCATCAGTCGCATGGTGATGGTGGTGGACTGGTGATAAAGATAGGTTTTGGGTTTAGGGTTGGCGGTGGGCGGCAATGGTGGTGGAGCTGTTGTGGTGGTGGTGGTGGAGAGGTAAAGAAGATTATGAGAGTGAATTTCAATGAAAGTGGTGAAGAGAGTGGAAAGGAGGAATAAATTGGTGAGAAGAGGAAGAGAGAAGGAGGAGAAGGAGTTTTTTTTTGGGGGGAGGGGGAGGGGGGTTTGAATTTGGGGTTAAAATGTTATGTTTAAAGAAGTTGAGGGAGTGAGATATAATTATTTGTGTGTATAATCTTGCATAATAGAAAAGACGCCAATACCTAGATTTTGGATAATCTTGATTTGGTTTTAGCGTTTGATCGAGTCTTTCTAATTTTATTTTGATATTTATTCAAGAATATTTTGAAATATTGAATGAATATATTGTGGTTAAAATTTTCAAAATATATAATAATAATTAATAAAATTTAAAAACGTCAAATGAATTTTGAATAACTTGCACATTGTATTATCAAAATAGCATTTTTTGGTGGTCTTCACACTCTGAAAGAAATATAGCAAAAGAAACTCTGAAATTGTGATTTATTTGGCAAGTTGTACCATCGGTCAGTGCATTTTTTTTCCACTTTTTGGTCGGAATTATTTTTACTCAAATAAAAATATCACATAAACTAAAACGGAAATATATATATTTTAATTTTGCCATTATATATGTTACTCGATAGGTATGTGGTGTAATCATGATATTATTAGGAGAATGTCCTTACTTTAATGTGGACAATGAATCCATTTATTAATGGTCCAGCCCTTTGAAGGCAATCTAGAGTGTCAAAGTGTACTTGGTTTTAAAAAGAATGTACTCGATTATGAATTTGCTTTACGTAGCCCATATAATGTTCTGTAATTCTACTTAAAGAGACATAATATATTAATATAATATTTATTTGTTAAGAAATTAGATTAAAACTTTGAATAAGTTGTCATGCCTCATCTTTAGGGTTCATTCCCACCGTTGCACGAGAAATTATTATGATGCTCACCAATTACTAGTTTAATTCAATATCTTCCCTCGTAACTTTGCTATATGTTTCACCGAGTAATAATTTTTTATTTATTTAAAAGTAACCACATTTTAATTCTTCTAGATAACTAGTAATGCGGAATAGATATTACACACTGGGGTTGGTGTCGGCAAAGCGTCTCTGATGCTTAAGTTACAAAAAGTTGTAATGATCTTAAACAAAGTGTTTGCAGAGAAAAATTAGATTATGAATTGTGTATTAGGTTTTTTCAAACATATCTGATATATATTTATACCTGTTATAGAGTCATTGAGATAATGGTATAGCGAATCGAGGTTTACACCGCTATCCATGCGAGGGTATTATCTCTCTCGTGTATCCGTTTCGTATTTTTGGCACGGTCAATTCGACCCGTAGAATGATCCTATTTCAACTAGATTATAGCACAACACATTTTCTAAGTCAATGTTCAAACCTAGTATATGTACGAAAACTTTTTTAATTGTAGCATTTCTTGTTACTATTTGAACTATAATTTAAGCTAAAAAGAAGGGGTTCAACTTGATTTGATGGCTAATTCACAATTCCAATCCCAATATTTAAATACTTGAAATGGAGTCAATATAAAACTCAGCCTCAAAGAACATAATTTATTATAGAGCAAAAGACAAAAACACCCTCTATGTTTTGTCTAACTCCCAAAAAATTCTCTGTGATAATTCAACTCTAAAAAAAACTCTTGTATTTGGTTTTAAATACCACACTCAACCCAAGTAGTATATACTTATAATTTTATTTTTGACTTTTGGTGGAATGACAAGATTACCCTATGTGTTTGTTTTTTTTTATTTATTTATTCTTTTTGAAAAATTAAGTATATACTACTTGGGTTGAGTGTGGTATTTAAAATCAAACACAGGGGGGTTTTGGGGATTTAAAATGACACATGGGGGGTTTTTTTGGGAGTTAAACAAAGTATAGGGGGTGTTTTTGTCTTTCGATGTCATGGGTAAAATTGTCATATCAAAAGTAAAATGTGAACAAATACTTGCAATTTTGGCATTTGAAACACACTTTTTTTTTTTTTGGGGTGTATTTGATACTTATTTGAGATCACAGGAAATTTTTTGGGAGTTAAAATAATATAGAGAGATTTTTTAGAGTTAGCCAAAGCATAGGGGATGTTTTGATCTTTTGCTCTTTATTATATTTAGGTCCGCAACAACGGCTTGTTAACGTTTGCTTGCCATTGTTGCCCCAATAACTTAGAATAATTAGCTATAGATTAATTCAAGCGCGTCCCAACACCGAATTATATTTGCTCAGATTTCGAATGTTAAAATGTCAATTTTTGAATGTTAAAAAGTATGATATATTTTTTTTAGTTATTTAATATTATTAAATATTTTAAAAGTGAACTCGACAAAATACATATATGGTGTTTCTAAAACTAAAAAAGGTTGAATTAACTGATTAAAAGTTTTTCTTTCTAGGAATATCTTCCACTTAAAGTTAAGTTGCGTGTCACTTAATTAAAAGTACTCTAATTTATATTTTATGGTTTTTCACTCTTCTGAAAATGTTATTCATTCAAAATGACAATTTACATATTTAGTCTTGTGACATTCCATTCATGATTAAATAGACATTTTTTTTTAGGAAAATCGGAAGGTAGATTTATTGATATTTATTATCGTTTAGAACAAAATTAGCAATAAAATCCGAAAGCTAAGTGGAAGGAGAATCTAAACTAAGATCTACTTTTGCTAAGATATGAGTAATGGAATTGTTTTCTATAAATGTATGAGAGCACTGAAAAGTAGGGGTGCACATGGTTTTCAAAACCGTACCGGATCGTCCCGTACCGTACCAAACTGTACCGAATGTTAGGTTTTTTTTCTCAAAATCGAAGGTCTTGGTATGGATGAAAACCCTACTGAGTATTTTGGTATGGTTTTGGTTTTAGACTTCTCATACCGTAAAAAACCGTGCCGTACCGAAATTGAGAAGAAACATGAATTAACTATTCGTTTTTTGGTATTTACATCTAAATTTTATAAATTTATATTTTTCAATTTATAATTTAAATATTATTGAATACTATATTATTTATAATTTATATTATAGTCCATCATAGTTTATTGTTACTACATTGCTCGTGTTCAATTAAAAAATTATATGCTCGAATTTAGCACAAATTAAACTTGTTATATGTTGAAAACTTAAAATGCAAAAATTCTAGACAACAAATGCCAAATAGTAACTTTCTTCACATAGTAAAAACAATGATCAAATAATAACCAATTAAATTTATTCAATTAGGTTGAATTATAGCGTCAAATTTGTGAATATTTTCTTTGTCAATGCTTTATATAAAGTAAAAAAATAGTTTGTATGATATTATAATATTAATTTTTACATAATTGTCAATTATGTAATAGACTATATAACAAAAAAATTGCATGAAAAAAGTTTGTTTGAAAAAACCGCAAAACTGCAAAACCGTACCGGGACGCACAAAACCGAGCTTGCATGTTGGTATGGTTCATGAAACTCTAGTTTGTTTTTGAGTTTTTAAAAACCGCACTAATTGGTACGATATAAATTTTGTTAAAAAAACAGCAGAACCGTACCATGTGCACCCCTACTGAAAAGAGCCAAAATAGCATTTTCTTTTGAATTCGACAAATTAGATGTTAATACTAATAAGTTTAATATTATATACTACATGTTCGACTCACATAATCACTGTCTCTTTGGTTATACTCATTTAACCATCTAGTCAAAACTTTTGATTCTCTGTGTTTTGAGTTTGTATATATATTTCTAAAACATAATTCATTAAGTCTGAAAAAATAAATTTCAATGATTTGTGGTTAGAGAATGACTTTTATGCAATTAGCATAATACATTTGTATATGAAAGTAACCTTTTTATATATTGGGAAAAACACTTTTGATACCACACTTTAGTCCAAAAAACACAGTTGATATCAAGCTTTTCGAAAAAATACATTTCATACCATGATTAGCATCCTCTTGACACATTTAGTTTTCCTGATTAATTTTTCGGACGGAATTCAGCACGTGCCCATTACGTTATCAATGGTGGGTCTTTAAAACTCGTGTTTGTTTTGCCTCCCATTGTCAGTTTAATGGGCACGTGAGCGGCACGTGCTGAATTCCGTCCGAAAATTGACGGCAAAACTAAATGTGTCAAGAGGGTGTGAATCATAATATGAAATGTGTTTTTTTCGAAAAATTTGGTACCAAATGTATTATTCAGATCCTATTTTCCATATTCTGAAAAATAAACCAAGAGTTCCTTCATCATACAAGTGGTTAAAAAAGAGACAAAATACATAGAATATTAAAACTTTGGCTCATCTTTTGTACCTTCAACTCTCAAATTTAATTACATAGAGTTACAAGGAAATAGTGTATTCACTAACCAAAAGTACTTGAAAGTTTCATAGAACACGTTCATATAATAATGGTTTATAAATGTTATATGGCATATAAAAACTAAACAGACACATTAGAGCCACCAAAACAACTGATCTTGATAAAAATACATCAACTAGACAAAGATTCCTCAATTGTAAACTACACATTTTATAGCAATAGATTTATCTCACACTAACAAGCTCTTGATACCAAGTTAAATGAACAAGTCAAGACTAGACATCAAATTACAAAGTACTAACAATTCATAAAATTAAACCAAAAGAACGTAAGAATATATATAGCTAAACAAGAAAGTCAAAGAATTGCACAAAAACTAAAAACATGGGATTCTTTTATAGTTAACCCTTAAAAAACTATAATTTTTAGAAAGAAAGAAGAGCCTACGAATATATTAAGACACCTCACTTTTTTGCTCAAATAGTTGACGTTCAAAACTCATAAAGTTGATTCTCCCCCTCTGCCCTTGAAGCCCATCTTCATCCGTTTTTCTAAACAACATACAAGAAACCTCTTCTTTCTCTTCTATGTATAAAACCAAACACAATCCAACAAAGCAGCAACAAATTTATTTTATATGGGCTCAATATATTAGGACTTTTTTAAACAACTTTAGTACTACTCAATAACTCAAACTCTGCTAAATTTGCTACATTAAAAAGAAAATGACACCTACATTGGTTTTTAATTATAAGAATGAACAAGTTTCATACTAAAATCAAGAATCAAAATTTGATTCAAAGTTTTAAACGAAAGCCAAGCTTGTAGATATTGTAGATTCCCAACCTCAAATGGCAAAAACCCAGAAAATAAATTTCCATAAAGCACCAAACTTTGTAGTCGGCAAACCTCCATAAAACTTATTGTTCCTTAAATTAACATGCCTAAGTTCAGACAAATTTCCAATAGAAGAAGAAAGAAACCCAGATAATTTCTTCTTGGGAATGCTAATAGACACAACTTTTTGCACTTTACATGTAATTCCATTCCAAGAACAAGGGGTTTCATCAGAAAAATTCCAATTATTAAGTGACCCTTCTGGGTCTTCTTTAATTGATTGTTTGAATGATAACAGAGCTATGCCTTCATCATTCAAAGAACTCACAACAACAATATTATCACAATTGTACAAGATTAAAACTAGTAAAGATAACATTTGGTAGTTTGGTATCAAAAATTTTTTTCCCTCATTTTTATATAATAGGATTACGTGATGATTAGAAGACTAAATATGTTACGCTCAAAGATAAATAATTCGATGTATTGAATTCTAAATATAAAGAACTAAATTTTGTAAAGTCATAAACTATATGATTTATTTAATTATCAAAAAAAAAAAAAAACTATATGTGTTAGTACAAGAGAGATTTTCCTTTCATGACTCAATATCTAACATACTAAACAATTAGACAAAAAAAAACACTTTTTTACGACTCCAATAGCTAACAAACTAAATATACAATTCTATAATGTGAAAGAAAACTCTTTTATTTAACTTTTTCATTTTTTGGTAAATTTATATTTATCTTGTTAAATATTATGAATCCGAAGCAAACTTAATTTATTCTAAAAATATCTTGCAGCATCGAAGAAGAAGAAGAAGAAGACTCACACACGACACTGTATAATTTTTCTTATATTTTTTCAGGATATTTAAGTATTAAACCTCAAAATGCATCACACACGTTAAGTAAAGATTTCTTGTGGTAGAAATTCAAACCTGAATTTGCTACCAGTTTGGAGATTAATCACATGAGAGAGTGAGCATTTAACCTTAATTGGTTGAATTTTTTTTGTTGTATTCCATTTTGTTAGCTTCCTTTGATTGTTTTTCACTTTTTTTAATTCTCTTTGACTTTGTTGTATTTATTTAATTTTGATGAAATGAAATATGTACTTATAAAAAAAATGTATATATATATATATATGTGTGTGCATCTAACGAGTTAATTGCAATTTACTCCTCATAATATTCATAATGTTTAATTTATCTTCCCGTGATTTAAAAAAGAGTAATTCATCACCTGTAATCTTATAAAAGTTTCACCCCTGTAATCTTATAAAAGTTTCACACCACTTCTTTGATATTTTTGGGGAAAATGCATATTACTACCCTGTGATATCGAAAACCTGCAAAAAACTACCCTGTGAATTTTTTTTTGCACCAGACTTCCTTGTGTTTTCAAAAACCCTGCAAATTACACCCATTCCGTCTCCCTCCGTCAATTTTTTGACGCCCGTGTATTTTACGCGCCAAAAATGAGATTTTTTTTGTTTCTGACGTAATTTTTCATTCAAAATGACAAGAATACCCTTGTAACTTTGAATCTTTGCAGAAAACTTCCTTGTGTTTTTCAAAGTTTGCATAAAACCTCCTTGTGTTTTTTAAAGTTTGCAGAAAATTTCCTTGTGTTTTTTAAAGTTTGCGTAAAAGTTCCTTGTGTTTTTCACCGTTTGCCAAAAACTTCCTTGTACTTTTAGAAGTTTGCGTCAAACTTCCTTATGCTTTGAAATGTTTGCAAAAAACTTCTATGTTTTTCTTAATGTTTGTAGAAAAGTAACTCATATTTTTTAATGTTTGCGCAAAAAATTCTTGTACTTTTAAACGATTGTTCTAACTCCCTTATACTTTTATACTATACCCATAATTTTGTATCTTTTAAACTTCGCACATAATATCTCTTCTTTTCTTTGTTTGTTCCATATGAGAAGCGAGAGAGAAAAATTAGTGAGAGTTTTTGTAATTGTAAAAATATAATTTTTTATTAATATATAAGGGGTAATTTAGGCAATTCAATTAAAAATTAACGGTGTCAATAATTAACGGAGAATGGGTGTAATTTGTAGGGTTTTTGAAAACACAAAGAAGTCTGGTGCAAAAAAAATTTCACAGGGTAGTTTTTTGCAGGTTTTCGATATCACAGGGTAGTAATATGCATTTTCCCCGTTAATAAAAATATAATTTTTTATTAATATATAAGGGGTAATTTAGGCAATTCAATTAAAAATTAACGGTGTCAATGATTAACGGAGAATGGGTGTAATTTGCAGGGTTTTTGAAAACACAAGGAAGTCTGGTGCAAAAAAAAATTCACAGGGTAGTTTTTTGCAGGTTTTCGATATCACAGGGTAGTAATATGCATTTTCCCCGATATTTTTATATGTGACACGTTATCCCTCGACCCTGTATTATGATAATGTTGCAATTTACAATATGTGTTATGATAAATGTGACAATTTAACCCCTATGTACCAAAATATTTTTCATGCTCACTCAGTTTCAACAAGTGAATTATACTTTCCGACTGAAAGAAATAAATTGCTTCTATAAAATTTTCACAGAAAAAAA
Organism: Penstemon davidsonii; assembly: GCA_034814905.1. Lineage (NCBI taxonomy): Eukaryota > Viridiplantae > Streptophyta > Magnoliopsida > Lamiales > Plantaginaceae > Penstemon > Penstemon davidsonii. Next base: position 26,690,209 of record JAYDYQ010002533.1, on the reverse strand, counting down.
GATACTCTTTATCGAATCACATGGAAATAATTGAACGTAATGCATTTCTCCATGTGATTTCCAGTTTGTTTGTTTTGTGTTAAAAGACATTCTACTTTGAGTTCGGATCAGAATGAGTAAAAAAAGGCAACACCACATGACATGTCTTTTTTATCCTCAATCCACATTCTCCAAAGGAGTGAAATTATTGCTGTTTACTATTATCTATTTTTGTTTTTCTGGGTAAACTAGCATTTATATTCAATCATTTGAACAAAATAAGTCAAACAAAAATAGCAAAGAAAAACATTTGAAGTTTTGAACACTGCTCCTATTTTCGAAGTAATACAAAATCCTCTCCGATCATCAGCTTTTTCATTAATTAATTTTAAATTTTAATTGATTAAATATTAAATATAAAGATTCAAATTAGAAAGAATCTCTCAACAGATGGTATTCACTCAATCCAATATTCAGCCGCCGATTCATTTCGCCGCCTCCACTCTTCGCCGCCGCGGGCACCACCTTCATTTCCTCCAAAACCGCTTTCTCCTCCCACGCGCTACGGTCTTCCGCCGCCTGACCGTCGAGGTTTCGAATGTGAGAGCTTTTTCCACGAACAAAACTCAAGCTGAGATCTCCGCCGTCGTGGAAAAACCGCCTATATGCACCGCCGACGAGCTTCACTATGTCTCCGTCAACAACTCCGACTGGAGGCTTGCTCTCTGGCGCTACAAGCCCTTGCCTCAGGTACTATAATTTGTAGTTTGTTGTATGAACTTCTGTTAGTTGTATAGATTCAATAATACATTTATACTCATCAGTTACTGGAAATTTGGTGCATGTGATGAAATTGTAGATAAGCTTGTCCGGATCTTCTACATATGCTAACTATTAATCTAATTGAATGTTGATTTTAATTTTAAATTCTGAAGATATAATTTGAGTCGTTTTGTTATGGTATATGCTTTTATGTATCTTTGTGAATAAGGAATCGTGTTGTTTTTCTTATATTGCAAAAACTTATTTAAAATGCAGGCTCCATCGAGAAATCATCCGTTGTTGCTGTTATCGGGTGTTGGAACTAATGCCATTGGATATGATCTATCTCCTGGGGTTAGTTTACTTTATCTCCTATGCATATGCATGTTGGTTTTCGTGTGTATATTTCGCGTGGACACATAAAAGACAGAATAAGTTTGCTGATTAGTTGTGCAACTACTTTCTATGGTTTGACATGAAATAATTTTGAAAGTCACTTAACATGTTTAGATTAAGTGCTCAAACAAATTTCAAGGTGTCAAGGTGATGCATTGGTTTGCAAAACAATTCTTAATTGTTGCTAGATTTATGAGAGTGGTTCTCCAGCACAAGAAACTTATTAACTTATGCTTCAACATTTAAAATTGCATATTGATAGTTCAAATCATTGAAACAGACTAGGATACTAAGTAATAGAGTTAAACATGGACTTGAGTTTCATCTTTTTCGTGGGATAATGTTTGTTGCATAAAGCAGTATTAACTGTTATCTTTAAGATTTACTATTTTCTTATGCCACAAATAGGGGGGAAATGTCAAGGAGACTAATTGTGATATATGCTCTCAATAAAACATTTTTGCAGTCTTCATTTGCTCGTTATATGTGTGGCCAAGGATTTGATACTTGGATTCTAGAAGTTCGAGGGGCTGGGTTGAGCATGCAAGGGACAGATTGTAAAGATGTTGAGAAGTCAGCTCATGCAATATCTGAACAAATTGAAGCGGCTGTACAGAATGTGACCCACGGGTCTGTCCCTGCAGAGCAGCAGTCAACCGTGGCAGAGAGTAATGGGGAAAGACCTGAGGTAGCTGGGTTGAGCATGCAAACTTCAGATTGTAAAGATGTTGAGAAGTCAGCTCATACAATAACTGAACAAATGAAATCTGCTGTTGACAGTGTGACCAATGGGTCTGTCCCTGCAGAGGAACAGTCAACCATGGAAAATGGTAACGGGGAAAGACCTGTGAGAGTTGGGTTGAGCACGCAAGGTTCAGATTGTAAAGATGTTGAGAAGTCAGCTCATGCAATATCTGAACAAATGGAATCCATAATGGATAATATGACCAACGGCTCTCTCCCTGCAGAGCACCAGTCAAACATGACAAAGAGTGTCAGGGAAAGCCCCGAGGAAGCTGTGGTCAAAGAAGAACCAACAGAGATTGCAACACCATGGGATGAATCAAGAATGGTTACAGAATTGACGGAAACTTTTACGCGCCTATCAGAAGGACTTTCTGGCTTCCTCAGTGAAAGTCAGTCAAAAATTATGTCTGTCAAATTGTTCGATCAAATATCAAAACTCTTAGAGGATTCCTTCATTTTTGGACGCTTTAGTGAAGTAAGGGGAAAGTTATTAAGTTTGCTGGACACAAGGCAAAACTCTAGTGTAGGTGGCCAGATAAAGGATCTGAGTCAAAAACTAGTAGACATCATTGATGAAGGTCAGCGTTCTGTCACACCTCAATTTTTTGATCTGCAAGAGCGTTTAATAACTACTATAGAAGATTTCCAGAAACAGTTGGACTTGATTGTCAAGTATGATTGGGATTTCGATCATTATTTGGAAGAAGACGTTCCTATTGCGGTGAGGTGATATTTCTCTTTGGTGATGCCATACAAGTTCTTAATCCTTATATTTTTGTTTAAAGCAGAAATCTTACATCTACCAATATTTTGAATTTGACATCCTAAATATCTTTGATTGGCGTTGATTTTCCTTGTATCTTCTCTTTTCCTTTATCATAGATGGAATATATAAGGGAACAAACCAGACCAAAGGATGGTCGAATACTCGCAATCGGTCACTCCATGGGGGGTATCTTGCTCTATGCTATGCTATCGAGATACAGTAAGTTTATTAAACATAATTAACTTATTGAAATGATGTTGATTGGTGTTCATAGTTATCTAACACAGTTTATTTTGCTGCTACTGTTGTGTTAGTACTTTCCTGGTCTGTTTCTTGATATACTATTATTCTCTTGAATTGGATGAATCACAAAGTATTAAGGTTGCATGCAATGGCTACCTGTCTGTCTTTGTTATACGAAGTAACTTGATTGGTATTTCCATGAACTGTTTTAGTACGTCACCTTTGCTGCTGTTTTTTCTTTATAAGATCAAATCTATATATGTCAGTCCTGTGGTTGGATGACTGAACATTGAAGTTTGTCCTCTATATATACTGTCATGTAAATTCCACGATGCCCTGCTTATAGTGCATGAGATGGTTAACAAACTTTTTCTCTCTACATATTTTTTGCAAATTCTTATAATATGTAAATTCTAAAAGGTTTGGAAGGGAAAGATACTGGATTGGCAGCTGTTGTTACATTGGCATCATCACTTGACTACACATCATCTAATTCAACACTCAAATTGCTTTTACCACTTGTAAGTAGCACTTATTGTGAGTCCATCTCCTTCAGGTGAAATGTAAACAAACCTTTACTCCCCCTCTATTGTGTCAAAGTGTGATGTATTTCTGTCCTGTAGGCTGATCCTGCACAGGCTCTCAATGTGCCTGTTGTTCCTTTAGGAGCATTGTTGTCTGCAGCTTATCCTCTTTCTTCACGTCCACCTTATGTCTTATCTTGGCTGAATGACCTGATATCAGCACATGATATGATGCATCCAGAGCTGTTCAAGAAGCTTGTCCTCAACAATTTTTGTGAGTCAAGACATGCTTCCTGATATATTCTTTTTACTTTTTTTTTTAAAAAAAGTCTCCAATTTCCTTGCACTTGGATTAGGGATATAGATTTAGAAAAGGATTCGGAGAAAGGATTTCAAATGACTCTACTATTCAATGGATTTCAAATCTATCATTTTAAATAAATTACGTGCAAAAAGTTTATTTAAGGGTTTGAAATCCATACAAAATGAAGATGATCAGAACAAGTGCTATGTAGTTCCAAATCCTTCAATCGGAATGAAGCCTTACTATTTAACCAGTATCTATTTTCTAATCAGTTAAGAATTATATCCTTACTGCCAGGTACTATCCCTGCTAAACTATTGCTGCAGCTAACGACATCTTTCAAAGAGGGTGGACTACGAGACAGAAGTGGCAAACTTTTCTACAAGGACCATCTTCACAAAAGCAATGTTCCCATCTTAGCTGTTGCAGGAGACCGTGACTTGATTTGTCCACCTGAAGCTGTTTACGGTTTGTTTCTTAATCATGTCCCGTAACATACTTACCTTCTGAATTTTTTAGCGATTCTTATTTGTTATTATCCTTCAAAATATTTCATTTCAGAAACAGTGAAGCTCATTCCTGAGCACTTGGTCACATATAAAGTATTTGGAGAACCTGATGGTCCACATTATGCTCATTATGATTTGGTGGGAGGGCGGATGGTACGTATTTCTCATCAATTTCTTCCTTGAAAGGGCACATTTGGTCCCATATTTGCATTTCAAAGATTAGTCTACTTTTGGCACTTTTGGTTCCAAATTGAATGAAAAGGATGCGATATAATTTCAAAAAATTGGGACCAAGTGGGCAATTTTGGAAAGTGCGGGACCAAGAATGCCGAGGGTCTAATCATGTAGGACTATAAATGCAATATTCCGCATTGACATTTAAGTACTTTTTAATAAGTTATCTATTTGGGCTTGGTAGCTTGAACTTTACCTTACCTGCAGGCTGTGGATCAACTGTACCCATGTATAGTTCAATTTCTAAACAGCCATGATACGGCACATTAGTACGCCATGTTCAAATTAATTGTTGATGATAGTGTCGTAGCCATGATTGAAGCCTGTTGTTCGCGAAGGTGCGCTATTCTAGAATTTTGTTTTTCTGTTTATTTTCTAATTTATATAAAGTATTTTAGTAATGCAATTCTTCATTATGTAGACTGTGTATGTAGTTTTATGCAAAAGTGTGAATGAAGTAATACACCAAAAGCTTTATTTGTAATTATTTACATATCATGCCAGCTACTTTTCCTCAGTTGCATACATAGTTTGAATTTTCTAAACATATTATGTTGGTACCTCATATGACATCATCATCTGAAGGCCTCCTCCAGAAAAAAAAGGCTTTGTTGGAGCAGCATACTATATACATGCTCAATTAAATTTAAGATCGTCTCTCCTAAAATTTTCGTAGCAGATACATCCCTCTTATCAATGTGAGATATCCCCGATTCATTTTTCGGCTATTACACGGCGGAGACGGCCTCACGTGCAAACCTCCTGCATTACTTGGAGGGCATTTTTGTCCTTCACCTACACCTAATGTTAGACCTTTAAGTAATGCTTGTGCTTTGCACGGGATGGCCGTCTCCATCGTGTAATAGCTGAAAAATGAATCGATGATATACTATATTGATAACTGGGATACATCTTCTACGAAAAATTTAAAAGAGACAAATGTGCAATATGAAATCCAAATTTTGGGCTTGTATAAAGTACAAGGTGGAGTAAGAAAATAGGCTAAACAATGTTTCAAATAGATTTGAAAATTAATCATGCTACTAAATTACACAAAACTTTAGGTGGAGTGCTAATCAACAAGGCCTGAGAATACCCTGGCCTAGCTCGTGAGCAAATCTACTTAGGTTTGGTTCGGTTCGATTCAATTCAGAGCCACGTGGTAATAGGTATGTAATGGTATTGTATTATTAATGAATTGTATTATTCTTATTTTGATTTTTATTTGTTTGAATGATTAATTTAAGTTTGTCTTAATTCATTCTGAGTTTTATATTTGGTGCTTAAGTGAATATAAACTTTATAAAGGAATTTGTGAACAGTTCCCTGATCATCATCAGTATAATCACTTTGTTAGTCTCCGTGATCATTATATTAATTGTCTTAGGCATATTGATGTTCTTCTAGCCTCCTAATTCTACTATGTTATGCCTCCGTTAAAATTAGATTTTGCAAATTATACTTTATCTGAGTTTTACGAGTTTGCCCTAGCGGAATATAATTTAAATAAACAACATTGTATCGATTTTCCTGATAATACTCACTGGGTCTACCTTCGTGATCATTATTATCAAATTTTAGTCCGTATTAGTATATTACTGGCCGCATAATTTCTTTATTTTACCATTTGTCTTATTTAGTTTTTTTTAGATTGAAGCTTTGGTCCTCCTTAGTATAGTTTTACAGTGAAACCCGGGGAATTTCCCTTAAGTCGCGTAGCTTGTTTTGTCCCTGTCTTTGGCCGGTGTATTGGCTGTTTGGGATTGGCATAAACCGTTGACAGTGATCTGTAGAACTATGCAGAGGTTTGCCAGATCTTTGTCTAAAAGACAAGGTGAGACAAGCGGTAGTAACAAAGAAATTATTTTAAATGAAAATTTTGATAAATCCTTGCAGAACTGGAAATTACCAGTACAATCTTCTGTTTACAAACAAAAAGGAACTTTTGAATTTTCTTCTGATTATGTTGTTAAAACTGTTGAAGAAGCTATTCCTTTAACTGAATGATATAATTCTTTTCAATTATTATCAAGAAATTTAATTGAAAAACATAGATAGCAATATAAATTTCTTCATGTTCCGAGTCTTGTAGCAAGCTTTAGACCTACTTGAATTAAACCAACATGAAGAAATTTATATTGTTGTCTATGTTTTTCAATTAAATTTCTTGATAATAATTGGAAAGAATTATATCCTTCAGTTAAAGGAATAGCTTCTTCAACAGTTTTAACAACATAACCGAAGAAAATTTAAAAGTTCCTTTTTGTTTGTAAACAGAAGATTGTACTGGTAATTTCCAGTTCTGCAAGGATTTTTCAAAATTTTCATTTAAAATAATTTCTTTGTTACTACCGCTTGTTTCACCTTGTCTTTTAGACAAAGATCTGGCAAACCTTTGCATAGTTCTACAGATCACTGTCAACGGTTTATGCCAATCCCAAACAACCAATACACCGGCCAAAGACAGGGACAAAACAGGCTACGCGACTTAAGGGAAATTCCCCGGGTTTTACTGTAAAACTATACTAAGGAGGACCAAAGCTTCAATCTAAAAAAAACTAAATAAGACAAATGGTAAAATAAAGAAATTATGCGGCCAGTAATATACTAATACAGACTAAAATTTGATAATAATGATCACGAAGGTAGACCCAATGAGTATTATTAGGAAAATCGATACAACGTTGTTTGTTTAAATTATATTCCTCTAGGGCAAACTCAGATAAAGTACAATTTGCAAAATCTAATTTTAACGGAGGCATAACATAGTAGAATTAGGCGGCTAGAAGAACATCAATATGCCTAAGACAATTTTTATAATGTTCACAGAGACTAACAAAGTGATTATATTGAATATGATCACGGAACTGTTCACAAATTCCTTTATAAAGTTTATATTCACTTTAAGCACCAAATAGAAAACCCAGAATGAATTAAGACAAACTTAAAATTAATCATTCAAACAAATAATAATCAAAATAAGAATAATACAATTCATTACCATTACATACCTATTACCACGTGTGGTCATGTTAGATTTGGGTTTGAAGCTTCTATAACAGGTCAAATTTAAATTATTAAAGGCCAATCCAAACCAGATTCTGATCTGCTCGAGCGGTTGTATGATAAAAATTTGTTCGTGTGGTTTGTTCTACGCAGCAATTCAAATTAGAAAATGTTTTATCATTTGATAAATTTGGATTTCCTCTCAAGATGTATGTAAAAATAACGAAACCCGTCTAAAATAATCTAGTTGTTCGAGTTTGATTCTTGTTCGGCTCGATCAAAGCTTTGTAGATGGTTACATCAAACAATAAAAGTAATTTTAAATATGATTCTAATGATATCAAAATCATATATATTGACTATACTCAACACATTTGTAAATCTATCCTAATCATGTTGCAGAACAAGAAGTAAAACCACTGGAACAGAAACACTACTCGAATAAACAAGAAAAAATAAATAGTTAGGCCATCTCCAAATGAAGCAGACAATAGTCCCCTCTTGTCTGCATGTCTTGCCTAGTCTGTCATCTCCAATCGAATCAACATCCAAAATATTTAATTCAATTTCAAACTTTCTTCACTCTCACTTACCAATAACAATAATAATAATAATATTTTCAGTAATAATAAATATAAAAATAATAAATAAGGCATCCATAAAAATAAGAAAATAAAAAACGATTAAACATAATTAATGGAAAACAACAATTTTTTTACGCACACATAAATATTTAATCTATTAAAAAAAATGTGATCAATTACATAGAATTGACTGTTTTTTTACACAAGTTTTTAAGGATTTTTACACAAAATTTATAAGGCATTCAAAATTTTTTTAAGGATTTTTACACACATATATATATATATATATTTTTAAAAAAAAGTGACCAATTAATATTTTTACACAAATATATGTATAATTAATATAATTTAATTTTTTAAACACATTTTTTTATTATTTTTTAAAGTTAAAAATTAAAAAAATAAAATAAATATAGGGTGGCCGCCATTTGGCCTGGATGCGCAAAGGCACATGCAGGCAAGCAACCATTGCCTGCCTGCCTAGACGCCCCTCTGTTGCCCTCCGAAAAAATTTCATCTCCAGTCGATGACCCCCCTCATGCCTGCCTCCGCGCTTCGGCTGGAGATGGTGTTAGATACGAATGTTCACTAATATCCTGATCATTTCTTGATTTATTTTATTGGACATTTTAGAATGGAAAAGGTTTGAGTTCTGACAATATGGTTGGGTATTGTGTTCATTTCTTCTGATTAGCTTTTAAGGCTTGAAGGTAAAGAATAATGAAAATGAAAGAATCTTAATATCAAAATAAAGATTTAATATCAATTTACCTCCATGTGAAATTTATAATATTCAATTTACATCAGTTTCTTATTTGTTTATGGTTAATGGAAACCAAATTGTTTTTTTCAAACCGGAGAGGGGTATCTGTCAGGGGACCCCTTTTCCCCCGTACTTATTTTTGTTTTGTGCTGAGGGTTTGAGTTACTTGTTATCGCATGTCTCAATCTACCAATCGGCTCCATCAATATCACACTTACTTTGTGTTGATGACACATTGATTTTATGTCAGGCAACGCAGACTGCAACATCGCAGATTCAGTCTATTCTGGACACATATGCTCGAGCATCAGGTCTATACATTAATATTGAGAAGTTGAGTGTGGTATTTTGCAGAAATAGTCCTCAAGCGAATATTGAAATGTTTATTCAGATTTTTCCGCTAAGACAAGAAGAAAAATTTGATAAGTATTTGGGGCTTCCGTTGGCGGTTGGACGATCAAAAAGAGTTTTTTGCTTGTATCAAAGAACGAGTTTGGAAGAAATTGCAGGGGTGGAAGGAAAAAATATTGTCTAAGGCAGGGATAGAGATTTTTATAGAAGAAATAATACAGGCTATACCATCATATCTTATTATTTGCTTTCAATTACCGGCTTAATTGATTAGGGAAATTGAATCTCTTATTGTGAATTTCTGGTGGAATGATAAAGAATCGAAGAAACTTCACCGGATTAACTGAGGTTGATGTGTGTTAGTAAAAGAGATGGCAGACTTGGTTTTCGGGATCTTAAAGCCTTCAAATCAGCCCTTTTAGCAAAACAAGTTTGGAGAATTTACTCCAATCCTAATAGCATTTTGAGTCGAGTATTCAAGGCGAGGGATTTTTCAAGTTGTTATATTCTTGATGCTCATTTGGGTTGTAATCCTTCTCTCACTTGGAGGGGGACATGGGGTTCTAAATATATTGTCCAAGCTGGCTTAAGATGGAGGGTTGGTAATGGACTTAATATTATAATATGGATGGATCGTTGGTTGTCCAAGGAAGTTACTTTACGAGTAAGTTCACCCGTTCGAGTTCTTCAACCACATGCTCGTGTGAAAGAGCTGATTAGCACGAATACTGGTGGCTGAAATTTTGACCTCATCAATACTATTTTTTGGCAAAATGAAGTTGATCTTATTCTCCAAATCCCACTTGAAAATTGGATTAACCCGGATGTACAAATTTGGCATTATGAAAAGAATGGTATGTTCTGGGTTGTTTCTACATACTACTTGGCAAATAAAATGACCTTATAAATGCCGAAGTGAATGGAGGGGGTACGAGTTTTACTTCGGATAAAGTTTGGGACTGGATCTCGAAGATTGATGCTCCGCCGAAGGTAAAAATGTTCACATGGACAGTGTATTCTAGTTCTCTCCCAATTAGATATGCTCTTAAACAACGTCGAGCAACTGATGTGGATGATTGTCCTCAGTGCTTGGGTAAGTCTGGAGATTCATTGCATTGCCTTCTTAAATGTTCTTTTGCAAGATTGGTGTGGGTTGTTCATTCTTTTCCCTATTCTACATATGAAATATTTGGGCAAAATGCTTGGGGGTGGCTTGATGAAGTTAGGAAAAAATGCTATCGCAAAGAGTTTGGGCTTGTTATGACTACTTGTTGGTTTATTTGGTTTGCTAGAAGTCAATTGGTGTGGGAGTCGAATAATTGGGACCCTATGGAGGTGTGGACTCAAGCTACAAATTTCTTTGATCGTCATGTTCGTTGTTTCACTCGTAGTTTTAATCCAAATCCCCAACAGCCATACCAAAATATATCACTTTGGCAGCCGCCTCAAGAACAGTTTATCAAATTCAATGTAGATGCGGCTCTTGATATACCGGGAAAAAGGTGTGGCCTTGGTATAATGGCTCGAGATTCTCATGGGCAATGTGTGGCTTGGACATTGCAGACTATTGCGATCCCGTTGTAACCTAAGGTAGCCGAAGCAATCGTGGCAACAAAGGGAGGTGGAATTTGATATTGGACACAACAGGAGTCATTTCATCCTTGAATGGGATTGTAAATCTGCTATTGAAGGTATCTACTCTTCACAATATTCCAATAATACCATTGGTCCTATTCTAGATGATATTAAACGTTTGTCCTCAAGTTTTGTGTCGTTATCTTATTCTCACGTGTTAAGGAATAGTAATTCAGTAGCTCATGCCTTAGCTGGAGTTGCACTTGATATTTATCCCCCCTTATTAGAATGTCCTAAATTTATGCTGATTTTGTACTTGGCAATATTGATCAGTAATGCAATCTTTACCCGGTTTGGGTGTTTCCTAAAATAAAATTGTTTAGTAATTTAATACTATTTTTTAATTATACATCATGTTCATTGTTTTATTATGTTATATATAACATGTCATGTTATGGATGGATAATTTTGTATTGCTGTTGTATATAATATAAAGTATGGTTTGTTCTTAGCAATTGTGGTAATTTAGCAAAATTCAGAATATGAAATATGTTGGATACGCCTGAAGAAGTATCTGACACATGTGTCCAATTTTTCATTTTAATTAGAATTATCGACACGTCATGTGGAGTGTTGGATACGTTTCTCGTAAGTATCCGAGAAGTATTCGACACTGTATTTTATAAATTTTTGAAGTATCCGTGCATCATAGGTAAGATTATAACAAAAGGAAGAAAAAAATCATTTTACCCTTAACTTCTTCTTACTTTAAGAAAAAACTAGCATATGATCCGTGCTATATTAAATTCTATTTATAAAGGAGGCAAGTACTTCTAATAACTTTTTCCAAATACAATTTTTTGAAATATATTTCAAGGTAAAAGTTAACATGTTGGGCGAAGCATAATATTTTAAAATACAATATCATTCATTTCATCTTCGATATATACAACTGAGAAATAATTCCTAGCTTTTTCACAATATCTAACTCATATGCATTCTAACTCTACTTAAACAATTGATCAATAACATACAATGAACAAAGAAAAGAAAAAAGTCTGTCCAGATTTCTGTTGCATACATGCATTTCCAATTACATTCAAGGATGTATTCATTGAAGCTTCTCTATTTTTTTTCCTTATCTAAGAATTACGGGAGTCATTGCCATCTTCTTGGCTTTGACTTTTCCTCCAAGCCTCGGTCTATATCTTCCATCAAGTATCCTCCATAAAATAGTTCCGTCAAATATCCTTTCCTTGTGCTACTCAAATTTTATTTCCCACCCCCTAAGGCCATCTCCAATGGAGATGACCGGGGTCTGGGCAAGGTCGGGGCTGGGTGGAGAAGCCGTCTCCAGCGATGGGGGCTCGGGGGCGGGGTGGGGAATGGGCCGGGAAATCCGCGGAGCCCTGGCAGCGGCTCGTTCCCGCGTGGGATTAATGAGGAAGAAGACGCTCCTCTTTAAGTCAGGGGACGCCAAGTGGCGTCCCCTGATTGGTTCTGTTTTTTTTAATTTTTTTATTAAAAATTGTTTATTTAATATTTGTAAATAGGAAAAAATAAATTATTTAAATAGATAAATATAAAATTAAATTTTCCTCCTAAATTAAATTAAATTTGTAGAATTGAATTATTTAATAAAATTTGTTAGTATATTTATTGTATATTTACTAGTATTTAATAAATATATGTAGTCACCAATTTTTAATTGAATTATTTAATATAATAAAATTTATTTTTTTTAAAATTAAAATCATTAATAATTTATTAGAATTGTAGTTAAATTTATTTATGGACAAATCAATAATAAATAAATTCAACATTTTATTTTAATATCTTTTATTGTAATTAAAAGTTTAATCATTTAACTACAATATTGGTGGTGGCTTATATATTTTTAAAAATACCGAATTAGTTAAAAAAAAAAATTAAACACTTATACAAATAATTTAGATTAATACTTAAATAATAAAATATTTAAATACATACTAAAATTAACAAGATGAGTAAATTCAAACAATTACATTCATTGTTAACCGTATTTTGCATAAACATGGGCTATTAAGTCTTTTTGAAGTCTACGGTTGGTTTCTTTGGAGCGAATTGCTTCATGACGCATCATATAGTTATCCAACGTTTGTTTTCTTGGTACTGGATTTTTCGTGCACTCCTATTGATTGAATTATTAGTATTATTAATATTAATATTAAAAATTAAAACTAGAATTATAGGTGAGAGTGGGCAAAGAAAGAAAATGAAATTAATTCCATTCCGGAGCCCTGCCATTGGAAACGACCAGGCAGGGCTCGGGGTGGGGACAGGGGCAGCCCCGGGGCTCCGGAGCCTCAAGCCGCCCCACACCCCCACCACCACCATTGGAGATGCCCTAATATCTCCAACAATGTTCTTGTGCTTACCTCAACATACTGCATTGTTCTAATTGTTTGGCTACATTTTAGATCATATAAATTGGTGTTAATGACATCACCATAACCATCACTCAAAGCATGATAAACTATATGACAAAACACATAAATACATATTTTGACACACTCTAACTAAATCAATATAAATTTACATTTGTAGAGAATAAAGATTTAGGATGTTGCAATGCGAGTTGTCTTCAATTCAAATCATGTATAAAGCAATATTTATATTATGCCACAAAACAACAAAATATCCTTAGTTCAATGAAATATTCACGAACACAACACAAACTCTTCTCTTTGTCAATCCTACAACCCAACTCCCCATATCTTATTTTTGCGCCATGTTGGTCCCAAAAGTGGTCAGATGAGGTCTAGAGAGGGGAGGGGGTGAATAGACCTCTAAACTTTTAAAACTTTTCTCTAACTTTTCTGTCAGCAGGGTAAGCTGATCTTACTCGTGAGACTACTATGCTGATTTAGCACTTAGCAGATTCAGCAAAGTCGACCACTCTTCTGATTTCACTTATCTGTTTCAGATACATCCAGAGTTTCAAAACTTGTATGCAGCGGATTTTATCAAGTATGTTTTTCAAACAAGTTTTTCTTCAAAGTTTTACCCCAACTTATAAATTCCTCAATTTAAAAGATTTGTCTTTTAAACGTTTGTTTACTTATGAAAATATGCAAGTTAAAAACAAATAATCAAACACAGGAATTTTTTTAGTGGTTATATAGACACAAAGTCTTTTAGTCGACTCTTCTAAATCACGAAGATTTTGGTACTACTAGAAACACAAAGTAACTAGCACACCACTTGTGCTTTTACAACAAATGATAAAGCAACAAGCTCACACTTAGCTCTCGGGTAGATCACTCAAAAAAACCTATTCATTTATATTTTCTGTACGAATTGCATACTCAACTTTTAGAGTTTCATTCTCATGCTCAAGCTTTTTGTAGTCAGCTGATTCTTTGAGGTTTTTCAACCTGAAGTTTCAGTGATTTGATTCGCTCTTTTCAACAGAGTCATCTCTTCCTTAAGCTTGGAAAATGCACCAACAATACTTGAATTTGTAATTTAGCATTTATTCAAACGAGTCAAATAGTGCATTTCATTTACAGTAGAAGTTACCTTATATTCAGAATCATCATATTCTATGGCAGTTAAGCATAGAGTTTTAGGAACTTCTTCATATTCTTTATCAGACAACTGGTTGTCTGAATAAGATGTGCATGAGTTTACTAGCTTTGCTGCATCAGCTAACTTTGTTTTGCTCTTACTAAGCTTACGCTCCTTTTTGGCACGCTTTTCCTTTTCAACAAACTTCTCAGATGATGAGTGTGGATGATCTTTGATCAAGAATCCATACTCCTTGTCATTGTTGTCTCTAAGTTTTGCTTTTGAGGATTCCCTGTTATCCTGAAAATGATCAGAAGAGGATGAAATAGCATTTTTATATTTTAAATTAATTTTCTTTTTATACAACTTCTTGAAGTCATTCAGAAGAAGGGTAACGTCGTCAGCAGTGTATGCTTTTTCTGAATTCAGCAGAATCTTCTCTTTTGACTTGTCTGCTGATTTTCTTGAGTTGTTTGACGCGATAAGAGCATCAGTAGGGTTTGAACTGGTTGACACATCTAATCCCATTCTTGGCATCTTATACTAATATGCTTTGAGGGATGAGAACAGTTCGGAAAGAGAAATCTTCTCTAAATTCCTTGATTCTTTCATGGTTGTCACCTTGATGTTGAATTTAGGTGGAAGAGCCTTGAGAACCTTCATGGTGATCTGTTTGAAAATTCTTTACCAAGCCTTAGAACTTCCTTCAGAGTTTTGGTAAATCTGGTATTCATTTGATCAATCGCTTCACCAGACTTCATTTTGAAATTTTCAAACTCCTCAAGAGCCACACTGAGCTTATGTTCTTTGATAGCGTCGTTTCCTTCGCTCAGCTCACAGACTTTATCCCACTTTCAGACCGTGAGAAAGGTTTCACTAAGCTTTTCAGTTCTTAGTTGATGACTTCATTTTAACCTTTTAACATTTTCCTTTTTTGTCATCTTCAAAACCTTCTCCAATCAATACCAACACGCCAAAAGTCTCTGGTATAGCTTAGCCTAATAGTTCACCAGAATTAAAAGCAATTTACCACTCAGTTTTGCCACTGAATCCAACTATTTAACATATTGCAAAGCCATCAACAAAGTTTATACCTTGAGAATAATAAGATTGTAAGACCTCAGGCGCTACCAGTTGCCCCAAAACCAATTGGTGTTAGGAAAGGCGCATACCCTTCCCTTATAGTGTATTCACACAAGTGCCCATGATATTCGATTGTGACTCCACCCGCACACTCAGTTTGGGTGCCACAGGACAATTGATGTCACCCGCACACACAGTTTGGGTGCCCAACAATCTCCCCCTCAGCAATTGCTCCTGCTGGGAATCGAACAAGTGACCTTGGCTCTGATACCACTTGTTGGACCTCAGGCGCTACCAGTTACCCCAAAACCAATTGGTGTTAGGAAAGGCGCATACCCTTCCCTTATAGTGCATTCACACAAGCGCCCACGATATTCGATTATGACTCCACCCGCACACTCAGTTTGGGTGCTACGGGACAATTGATGTCACCCGCACACACAATTTGGATGCCCAACAGGGACGATTGGGGCTACGAATTTCTTTTGTGCACAATATGTTTTGGTGAAGAATTTTTAAGATTTGGCTACGAAAAATTTCATCCCCAAATAACTGATTTCTTGTAGTGATATTATCCCAATGTGATTTAATTTATAGTCATATGGTATCATTTTGATATTTGTAGCAGCTTAAGTTAATGTGTTTTATTTTATGATTAATGACACTTTGATATATTTATCAAGGTTAAGAAAGCAAATATTTCAAATATATATAAAAACGAAAATGAGACATGCATTTACCGGATTAGTATTCATGATCTCCAAGATTTATGTAGTGTTTATGTGTTCTACCAAATGAAATATGATTATCGTAATATCTTGTGTTTCAATGAAAGATAAATCATCTTGATTTATTGTTATATCAAGAACTTGAAGTTCTAAATCAGAAATTATGCTTGGACCGAAGTCTTTGTCATAACTCAATCCCGACGATTTGAGTATACTTTAACAAGCTTATTTTTAGCTTGAAAGAGAGCCTATATGATAAAACTCAATCCCGAAGATTTGAGTAAATATTTTAACTGTCTAAAATACCAAAGTTTTTGTGCTTTAGAGATATGACAAATATCACCAGGCTGGAATTGCTCTTGAAAAATTTGAAAAATGATATGAAATGGATTATTGATGTTGAAATCCATTTGAATGAAAAACCCATGGAAATTTGTCATGAAATGAAAAATTGGGCAAATGAAAGATAAAGTGATGGCAATGTTTGTCATTACTCCTTGAAAATTAAAATCTAATTTTTTGGTTTAAGAGGACCAATTGTCCTAGATATTTTGGAAGAACAATATAATCAACCAAATGTTTGATACTCCAAAATGCACAATAATATATGAGTGGTGGAAATTGAAGTTGCATCATATTTAGAAAGTTGCAAATTGATCACTATGTGAGTGATACTCGCAAATTGATCACTATGAATATTTGCACCTAAAGTTGCAATATTTGAAAGTGGTATATGACTATATTCCAAGATTATGAAATTGAATCTCAATTAAGATATGTGGAGATAAAGTATCATAATTTTTTATATGATTCTAAAATGCTCTTGAAGAAGCAATAGCGAAAGAAAGGTTTTAAGAATACTCTCAATTTCTCAATTGATCTATTTTGTTGTTGAACAATGAACTTTAAAATCATAATTCACACCTCACTAACTGATAAGCAATACCTGAAGTGAATTCAAATGTTGATATAAATTATTCATTTCCAGAAGTAAATGAAAATTATTCATTCTTAAAAGCGAATTCAATTAACAATATACATGACATGTTTTAGTCATGGTAAAAATTGATATTATGCATTTCATAGAATGATTGCATCATTAGCACTCGAAGAAAAAAAATTATATTGGTAAACACGAAAAAAAAATAAGGTTGTGTAAATTAATAACACTTGTTAAGGTGTGAAGTAAAAGACATTGATCTTGTACATGTCATATGCAAATACACTTTGTGGATATTTTCTAAACATCTATTATGTAAAGAAAATGATGTTAATTCATCGATGTCAAGAATTTTTTGGTGATAAAATTGAATCACTTGAAATCACTAACACAACATGAGTGATTTATTTTATTAAGACAAGTGTAGCTAATAATGAGAATAAAAAAAAATCCCTATGATTATAGATTTGATGGTAAGTTTATGTTACATTATATTTTGAACTTACTTGAATATCTAAATAATTCCAATTATCTATTTGACGTGTCATTTTCTCAACTCTTGGAAGGTCTTATTTGAATTAAATAAAGAATTTTTTTTTGGTAAAACTTATTATTTTCTAAACTTTATTCACGTGGTTATATATATTGGATAATAATGTTGATATGAGCATCATGAAGATGCACGATGATATAAGTATCATTTTAGATGCAGAATATTATGTGAGCATCCCAAAGATGCATGAAAAATTATGTGAGCACCGTAGATGAATGGTGGAAATATTTATTTGGTTGACAATGGGTCAACACACACAATTATTTGAGATATAAAATATTCTCAAACTTCAAATTAGCAAAAGCAAATATTAGTACATTAAGATACTTTAAAATCTCCAGAAGAGCAAATAAATATAATATTGTCTGGATGAGCAAATATTTTGTAAAATGGATTTTGTGCTCTTTAAAATCCAAAATAGATTTGTTGAATTTCAATGACATACGTCTTGATGAACGTATTGAAGAGTTTCTTATGAAAACTATAAACAAGGGGAATATGAATATATGTGCACTACATCCAATATTTCATGCCAGAAAAATATTAATGAATAGATCCCAGTTTTCTCATTAAAATTGAAATATGAGACCATAAAAATGTTGGATTAAAATTTGTATTGAACCAGAAGTTCATTGATCCAAATGGCATGATGAACTTGGCTATCCAAAGGCAATACAAGAGCCGAATGATTATGGACATCTTTTAAAAAACAAGATGATTCTTTACCTACGATTATGTGTGTTGATTGCTCAAAAATAATTTAATTTGTGAGACCATCTCCTGTGAAGATTGGTCATGAATCCCAAATCTTTTAACAAAGGTTTTAATGGGATATATTTGGACTTGTAGACCCACTTTATGGATCATTTTGGTCGTGTTAGACACATTTTTTTGAAATGGTCTAATGTATGCCTACTGTTAACGCGTATGGCTTTTGCTGAGATTCTTGCTCAAATTATAAAATTGGTGGCAATGTTGCAACTTGTTTCAAGTTGAAGGCCTAATATTTTCAAATGAACTTTTATGATTGTGCGAATTCCGTTCTAGTTTCTCCACCAATAGAACAAATATGGGTCCATACAGATGTGTTTGTTGATTTTTATTCCCCGTCTGTCATTATATATCTTGAGCGCCTGACGAGGCGATATGGTTAAATCAAGATATGGTGATAATCATTTTGATGAAACAATTTTTTCGCCGTTAGGGGGAGAATTGATGCTGGTTCATGTTGAACGGCGTGAAATTATATAAAACTATTACATCAAATGTACAATATTTAGGTGCAATAAAGAATCCTCGAAGGAAAAATGTATAAGAGGTACATGTTCCTTCTTGAGAGTAAATTGTTTCAAAAGCGCTATAGAAATGAAAGCCATCGAAGAGGCATACGAAAAAGAAAGTGATCTCTTTGAGTTATTTGAAAACTAGAGAAACTGGGATAGATCTAAGTTTTTATAGAGAATATTTTGCTCATAAAGTTGCAATAGAAATTGTAAATCAGGATCCTGAACCGTGATCGATTAAATGAATGTTGACATCAATAAAATTGGTCAAAATAGAAAGATGCGATACATGATCGCTATGATATTGTAAAGTATTTGGACCTGTAGTCCACACGCCTGGAGTCGTGAAAATCGATCGCTAGGAAATTATAAAGTATTTGGACATGTAGTCTGCACGCTTGAAGACGTGAACTCTATTGGGTACGAATGGGTATTTGTACGAAAACAAAATGAGAAAAAATAAAATTGTGAGATACAAGACATGACTTGTTGCACAAGAAAGATCTGAAATTGATTATGATGAAACATATTCCCCCGTGATCGATGTAATCACGCTGCGGTATTTAATTAGCTTTGCAGTCTCTGAAAGACTACACATGCGTCTTACGGATATAGTTACCGCATATTTGTATGGATCACTTGATAGTGACATTTACATGAAAATCACTGAAGGATTTAAAATTCATGTAGCACATAATCAAAGGTCTCATAGATTATATTCTATTCAATTGCAATGTTTCTTGTACGGGTTAAAACAGTCTGAGCGGATGTGGTATAATCGGCTCAATGATTACTTTGTAAATGAATAATTTGTGAACAATCAAATTTGTCCATGTGTTTATAATTAACAAATATTTTTTTCCATTATTACGGTATACATGGACGATTTAAGTCTTGTTAGGACTCCCGAAGAGCTCACAATGACCGCAAATTACAAGAAATAATTTGAGATGAAAAATCTCGGAAAAATAAAATTTTACCTCGTCCTGCAGATTGAACATTTATCAATTGAAAATATACTGAAAAGATTTTTAAATGGATAAAGCTCATCCGTTGAACAGTCTCTTGGTTGTTCGATCATTGGATATAAAGATAAATTATTTCTCGAGATGACCATGAAGAACTATTAAGTCATGAAGTACCTTATCTAAGTGCAATTGGAGCCTTAACGTATCTTGGAAATTAAAGAAGGCCTAATATAGCCTTCTCTGTTAATTTGTTTGTAAGATATAACTATGCACTAACATGAAGACATTGGAATGACGTTAAACATATATTACGCTATCTTCGTGAACAACTGACATGGGCTTGTTATCACTCTAAAGGTTTTTTTACCACAAGTGGTGGGTTATGCAGATGATGATTATCTTTGATTCGTATAAATGTGGGTCTCAAAGTGGATATGTATTTATATATAATGGTACTACAATATCAATACGATATGTGAAACAAACTTTAGCGGCCACTTTTTCCAACCAATTTTGAAATCTCAGCATTGCACGAAACAAGTCGTGAATATTTATGCTACGGTTAAATATATTCAAGAATGATGTGAGTTGCCTTCATCAAGGAATACATCAATTTTTACTATATGAAGACAACGCTGACTATATCGGATATAACATAAAAACATATCACCAAAGTATTCGTCACCCACGAGTTTCAGACTAATGGTGATAGTGACGTTCGTCAAACTAAGTCAAACAATAATTTTATTAACTAAAGTATTGTTGACTACATCATTCATATAGATGGTCTACCACATTGGAATGAGTCAACTTGTGGACCTTGTGCCAACATCAGGGGGAGCGTGTCATCAAAAATAATTTGCACATTGTACTCTTTTTCCTTCTCTCAAGTTTTGTCCCAAAGGGTTTCTTGGCAAGGTTTTAACGAGACAGTGTTACACTCTTATCGACCCCATATGGATGTGTACTCCTTTTAACTTGTTCAGGTTTTTCCACTGGGTTTTTCTGACAAGGTTTTTAACGAGGTATATTCCATAAAGTTATGAACATCCAAGGGGGGGGGGGGGGGTGGTTATGAATATAGTCATATTTTGGTGGATGTTCATGAGGGAGTTTTGTAACTCCCATGAGAATTGTAACCCCTACAATTATATCCCCCACTATTGAAGATAATTTGTAACTCTCGTGTCTATTAATTCTTGGTTTTTGTATTGGTCATGTAGTCCTATAAATAGAGGACATTGTAATGTATTAGATAAGAGGAAGAATGAATAATAATATATTATATACTCCCTCCATTATTGCTCTTTACTTTTGCATTCTTTATATTAGATTCGGTGTTCCTTTTAGCTTAGTTTTATAACAGCATTGTTAATTAAAATACATACAAATAGAATAATCTCACTTATTGCAAAATAATAAATATTTCATATTTGTCATCCATAATATAAAACATTATATAAAGTTTGTAAAACCCAAGACCATCAATATACTTGACTTTTAGCTTTTCAATTCCCCCATTTTATACTTTTCTCCTTTGATTTGCAAATATGTTAGTTAAAATTGATATATACGAGGATAATGAGTTTACAAAGTTATAATTGGTATATATATATGGCCAGCACTGGGTTATTTGTAAAATACTTATTGTTTCAAAATAGTAGTAATTAATATATTTAAAATCGATTGAGCCTTATTAGACTAAAAATCAGTTATAGTTTAAAGCCAGTGAAGTTAAATTGAAAGTTTAAGATTATATCTAGTTTACCAAAAGAATTAAAAAATTCGTTGTACAATAAAATACTATTTTACATCCAGTTCACTGTATCAAATAAATAAAACGGGAAAATTGTAAAATTGGTCCCGTAATTATTGCTCGCTGGCAAAAAAATCCTGTAACTTTTCAGGCTGGCAAAAAATTCTTGTATCTAATATATTTTGGCAATATAGTCCTATTTCGACCCGAATTGTTAATGTGTCCGCTAACTCACCCGCCCCTTGCTGACATGGAAAAGTAAATCCCTTGCTGACGGTCAGGAAAAATTGCAAAATTGGTCCCGTAATTTTTGTTTGCTAGCAAAAAAGTTCTGTAACTTTTCGGACTGGCAAAAAAGTCTTGTAACTAATATATTTTGGCAATTAAGTCATGTAACTAGGTTAATTTAGCAAATTAATCATATTTTGGTCCAAATTGTGGTTTTTTTCCACTGTGTCCGCCAAATCACCCACCCATTTCACACGAAAAATTAACCGAGACCTCACGGTAATATTAGAAGGTATTCAAATAGCAAAAATCAAATTTTCAACAACAAAATAATTTATTTTATTTTCTCAGGTAATAAAACAAAAAAAAAATCTCAATTTCTAATAACAATGACGAAGGAATTGCAATTAAGCTCAATAATTTTCTCAAAAGTAGTTACATGAAATCTCAAAATTACATAGAATAGAACTTAATCTTGAGATAAAGATGATGATGAAGATTATGTTAGAACTTCATTGCATGTAATTTTAGTTACAATATTAGAACTTAATATCTAATAACGATGACAAATGTATTGCAATTTAGCTCAATAATTTTCTCAAAAGTAGTTATATGTAATCTCAAAATTACATTGAACTTAATCTTGAGATGAAGATGAAGATTATGCTAGAACTTAATTGCATGTAATATTAGTTACAGGACTTAATTGCCAAAATATATTAGTTCAAGGACTTTTTTGCCAGTCCGGAAAGTTCTAGGACTTTTTTGCTAGCAAGCAATAG
Organism: Penstemon davidsonii; assembly: GCA_034814905.1. Lineage (NCBI taxonomy): Eukaryota > Viridiplantae > Streptophyta > Magnoliopsida > Lamiales > Plantaginaceae > Penstemon > Penstemon davidsonii. The sequence continues at coordinate 26,667,596 of JAYDYQ010002533.1, read as the reverse complement.
TTGTGGAATCAATTTTACAATTTATTCACGTTAGCAAGGGGATTAATTTTCCACGTCAACAAAGGGCAGATGACTTGGCATACACGTTGGCAATTCGGACCGAAATATGACTATATTGCCAAAATATATTAGTTACAGGACATTTTTGCCAGCCCGAAAAGTTACAAGACTTTTTTGCCAACGAACAATAGTTACGGGACCAATTTTGCAATTTTTCCAAATAAAACTAATTAACGTGCTCTAATCAGATGAACACTAGAATTTAACCAGCATAGCGAAAACAAAAATATACTATCACTGCAAAAAAATTAATACACATAAGTCTGGAAATTAAATCAAGTTTTTCGATGTTCGACTCGAACCATTTGATAAAAGTTCGCTTTGAACTCGGTTCATAATACATGTGGAAACAAACTTGAACATCATTTTTCGTTTAATAATATTTGAAGCTCAGATAAAGACCGACTCAATAAATCAAAAATTGACAAAATACATGTATGCATATTTTACTACTCAATACTTGACTCACCTTCGTCTTACAAGAGCTCGTTATAGCTTTATTCATTTTGAATTAAATTATACTTAAATGCAATTTGAAGTTATGTGCAAAATTTAAACCAAACTTGAACAACGTATATCTCGATACTACTCTGGATAAAAGTAAATCTTAGGCCGTATTGTGAATGGTTTTTGCTCGGTTTCGCAGGTCTCGGGTTTAGAGAAAAAAATAGGTGGTAGGTGTCAAATCAATTATTTTTTTATAGAGTTTGGGGAAAAAAGTAGATGGTAGATGTCAAATCAATATTTTATAGGTTTCAAGAGTTTGAGTGTCAGTTTCTGAATAGGTTTATTAGGCGTTTCACGAGTTTGACAAAAACTCATTTGGACAAAACTCATCCACAATAATTTCCCTTTTTTGTATACCTCATTATTAAATATGCATTTGTAACATCTTTGTTCTAATCCCATATCACCACTCTACATAAACAAGATTAAATAGAACCTAATTTTTCTATTCGCGATTATCTTTATCCTAATTTAATACAGCAATTAGGCGACATAACATCATGTATAATAATGGTCAGGTCGTTTACCGGCCCACCCACCCACCATGTGATTTTGACGCGGAATTAAATGGACTTTAGCTCATGACCCAGTCCCACCATCCAAAACGTCAATCATTAATTAGTTTCTCCACTGTTCTCCGTCGGATTATCTGTCCGTTTTTTAAGCCGTTGGATCATGTTTCTGTAAACGACAATTACCAGAATTTTTATACGGTGGGCCCTATGAGGTGTCTACTAATATTTTCTAAATACGTATAGAAAAATTATTTGAATCGGATGCCGCTATGTTGATGAGGTGAAATCAGTTAAAAAAATATGAAATCAACAAAAAATGGTGAAATAAATGAAAAACAATGAAGTTGATGAAAACGAGTGAAATCATGGAAATAATTAGTAAAATTGGTGGAAAACATATGAAATTGATAGAATTTGGGTGAAATTGGTCAAAATGGATGAAATCGTTGAAAAATGAATGAAGCCGATGAACGATAATCAATGAAAAATGATTAAATTGAATGAAAAACCAAGAAAACGATGAAAATAAGTTAAATTGTTAAAAAAACATATTAACCGGTAAAAAATGTTGAAATTGGCAAAAGACGGATTAAAGCGTTGAAAATTGGTGAAAATGATGAAAAATGAGTTAAATAAATTAAACGGGTTAATTTGATGGATAAATGGTAAAATCAATAAAAAAATGAGTTAAATATTTTAAAACGGGTTATTTTGTGGATAAAGGGTTAAATCCACGAAAGAAAAGCAAGTTAGTTAGATAAAAATAAAATAAAAAAACTTAGTTAAATAAAGAAAAAAATAATTTTAAATTACATGTATTTGAATCCACTTAAAAATAGACCAAAATCATTTGAACCCAAAATTATGATTTTAAATCCCTTCATTTATTTTTGAGGTTAGAAAATGTAAATCCCAGCTTCACCTTAATACCTATGTTGCACGGATACAGATACGGGGATATGGATACAGTATGATATAGATACGGGGATACGAATTTTAAAATTTATTGAATACGGTACTACATGGATACGGATGTAAAAATATAATGTCAAACATAATTCATTCTTAACATATCGCAACAATGGAATAAATTCATATTTTGAGATTTCATGACCTAGGAGAGAGACTTGAATAAGAGACTGAGTAGTGCTACTAGTCGTTTATGTTTAGACATAGAGACTTTATCATTTTATTATAATTTAAATTTGACCCATAATATTACATAGAAAACCCCCAGAGTGTCATGATATACAACTAGTGTATCTGATTCGTAGCTATTCTAATTTTTATTTACTTTTATTACCGATACGCCATGTGACGTATCGAACACGTATCCCGTGCATATTCTATGTGTATCCATATTTCCAGTATATTTAATACAATAATTTATATTTTTTTGGAGTATTCGTGTATCATAGTCTAATACAATAAATGAAATCAAATGAAAGCTACCCATATGGAAAAAAAATTGATATTCGCGTGCTACTCTGCTGTCTTTCGTAAGTAAATTAGACAACTTCAAACAAATTGATTTTTAAATTATACTTATTAGCTTACTATTTACTATACTTATTTGGTCAATTTTGGATTAAAATTTAATGTAATATACGAACCGCCAATATAGAATGGCCAGATCATCATTAAAGAAAAAGCTGGAGGGGGCAAAACAACAAAGGAAAAGTAAAATAAAGCAAAAGTTGAATTATCAAAAGTAATCGGGACCATAAAAGAAAAGAAAAATAGAATTATCAAAAGTACTGCTATTATACAATAAATATATAAAATAAACCAAACCGGAGCACCCAAACAAGTCTTTACACTTTACTACGTTTTCCAAATTCAGACTTCCGGAGAAAATTCATATCTAGACGAGGTCTAGGAGCTTAGTGGTTAGTAGTAGTAGAGTCTGTGATTTTGGATTTACCAACTTATTTATAATTATTTCAAATTCAATTATTAGATTTAACTAAACCAATTAGATTAAACTAGAGTTAAGTAGGAACAAATAATTAAGTGTGAGCCTTTTTTTTAATTATCATTAAATTAATATTAATTAGAATTTAAAATCTTCAGTTTATTTTAGATGAATAAAAAAGTTAATTATTATGATTTAACTAATTTACTTTCATTATATTAAACCAAAATTGAAAAATAACAAATATTACTTTTAAGGAAAATATTTTACATTGTGGACTCACTATAATTCATGAATCACCCAGGAAAATTATAGTGCAACATGTATAAACTATAAATATATAAAACACAACAAATATTTCATGTATAAGATAAAACTATACTAAAATAACTTAGTAATCAAGTGAAGATGGATATACCCACCACGTACTCTAACTTATTTTTTTTTTCTTTTTGGAATTTTTTTAAATCGAAGTATAGGAAGAGTTAAATTAAAATTTTTTTGGATAACTTTCGTGCAATTTTTCTGCTATTTAAAACTAAAATTGGAGCCTTTCATTATTTTTTATTTTTAACTTATGCATTAATTATAGTTTCTTTGGAAATATTGTCTAATTCTAACATTATTATGTATGTTGAACATAAGTTGCAAAATGATAACACACGAAAAATGAAATTAGATCCATCTAAAATAAATTAAAAATGTTAGATTCTAGTTGATATTTAAAATCTTATGAAAGTAATGAAGGATGTGATTCTAAATAAATTAGGCTCGAATTATTCATCTAAAATAAATCAAATATTTTAAATTTCTAATTAATATTAATTTAATGATAATTAAAAAATAACTCACACTTAATTATTTATTTTTACAGTTTAATCTAATTGAATTAATTAAATCTAATAATAAAATTTTAAATAATTATAAATGACCACAACGTCTACCACTAAGCTCCTAAACCTGTTTTAAATAAAAAATTTCCATCATATGAATAGTCAATCAATGGCCAGGTTCGGAATACCAAGGCTAAAGTTCGGTAATGCAAAACCTCCAGCCTCAGGGTCGTCTGGCTACAGGCTATAAATATCTTCTGCTTTACCCAAAACGAGTCATTGCTCTTTGCGTGTAAAACTGGAAAGTGGACTTCAGAGAAAAGATAATTTAACTACAAGGTACTGTTTGTGGACTCAATCTCTATGAAAGTTTGATTTCATTCTTCGATTTTATGGATTGTGCGATTTTCGAATTTACTCATGCTTCTGATTGATAGATCTGAAGATCGCGAATCGAACTAGCTTAACTTTTTTTCGATCCTTAATAATTTGTTTTTGGTTGAAACAGTAAATTTGTTTATTATAATCTCGTTAAATCTTTTCTTTCAATTTGGTACTTTGGTTAAAGCAGATATGAGGTAGAATTAAATTTTTTGATTATGCAAAAAAGTAGTTTTAATTGAAGAAAAATGAAAGATAATGAGAAAACAATATCTTTCACTAAATTTATTTGTCTTCGTATCGTATGGTGAGAAAAGTAGATGATTTGTGTTGTTGCTTTTTATATGCTCCATGTTTTTGCTTTTTCCACTTCTTAAAATATCTAATCACATACAGATAAGATGTTAATTTACTCAATTGAGCACATCAAATGATACCTATGTAATATGTATGTATTTGGAAATTTCAACATAGTGTTCAAGTGGACCCCTAAGAACTTTCCATTTACATCTTAGTATAACTTACCAACATATTGCAAGATTTTTTCAAGAGAAATTCTTGTTTTGTATGTCTCAGGTGGTTTTGATTTGAACACCAACGTTATCATGGCTCTAGTATCTGGAGGAAGGTCAACGCTGAATCCTAATGCGCCGCCGTTCATACCGGCAGCCGTGAGACAAGTGGAGGATTTCTCACCGGAGTGGTGGAACCTGGTGACTACCTCCACTTGGTTCAAAAGCTATTGGCTCAGCCAGAATCAGGGTGAAGATATTTTCGGTGAGGATGAACATCTTGCGGATGACAATGACGTTATTGGATTGTTGCCTGACAACATTGATCTTGGTGTGGATGATGATATCTTGAATATGGAGGCACAGTTTGAGGAATTTCTTCAGTCATCTGAAACTGAATATGGGAATAATGCAGTCAAAGGAGTGATGGAAAATGGTATAGTACTTAAAATACAAATATATTTTCCAATGTGGTTTAATCTTTTCTGAATTGAATGTGTTTATGTCGAAAATCTATTTTCAGCACCCGCCGCATGAATGATGTGGTGCTACACGTCATTGAGAGTATATTATTTCTGAAATTTAAGAAAAAATTGTACTTCATGATTGCATCATAACCATCACTATGTATTGTCATAAAAAATAAAATTGGCTATACAACGTCATATGCAACCGTTGCGCGAAATATCTCTTTTATGGAAATACTTTGAAGACTAAGGGGCAATTAAGGAATTATATAACATCCAATGAAAATTGGTTTGTAGTGAGCTTTTTACATTAGGATGTTATTACCTCATTTTGATAGTCTTTTTTTAATTTTTTAAATGAATTCTTTTTGATAAAGTTGAAGGCTCAAGAAATTGCCTTCAAATGTTGGAGATTCGTTCTTTTGTTTGTGTTATGATTAAGGCATGATTGATTATTGATCTAATCATTTGTTTTTAGGATTTGGTAAGAATGTGGATGCACTAGTAAAGAGTCTGAACATGCCAAACGAAAGAAGCCCCAAGTCCCCGAGGGAACCGATGAAGTGGGAGAAACCAGCCAAGCATGTTAGCCCAAGGTGCGGCCCTCGTTTCATCCAGCAGCCCCGTTGAAGGTGCGAGGTTGTTTAGGTCCTTAGTTCACAGTTTGGCTCAGCAACTGAGCAAAGAAGCAGACTTTTCTTTCTTGTAACTTTCTGTATAGGGCAAGGTTGCAACTCTTGTGTATTTAGCCTTGTTCATAGTCTGACGTCCCTTGTTTAGTTTTAACCATAAAAGTGTTGAGAAAATTTCAAATAAATATTGTTGCACTCGTGAAAAAATATGAAAAAGAGTTTATTTTAGTGTCTGAACTCTGAACTGTGTTAGTTGGCACAAAATTCATATAAATAATTGTCTTGTCGATGGGAGATGCCAAAGGCCCAGAAATCAAATTTTGTATCTCCAATCTTCGGAAACTACTTTGTCCAATAGAGTTAAAATGGAAAATAAGTCCAGTGTAAACTCAAATTTATGGAATTAGATATAGTCTCGATTATAAAATTTCGAAGCTTGAATACTAAAGTTGTTGACTTAGTAAGTCTGCGTTCCGTTTGAGAAATGTATTATACTCATTAATTGTTTTGTATTTGAATTACAAATTCTAGAAGATCGATGATCACCTAATATTCTTTTTTTTTTAAAACATGGGTATTCAATGATTAAATCTGACTTAATATCTTTCGAGGCGTATCAATGATAAGGAAAGGTTTAGTTACAAATTCTAGAAGGTTGACGATCACCTAATATCTAAAATATACTTATTTGGACGGGTTAACAAACAATCAAAAATATTTATCGAAAAGACATATTCTAGGTTGGCGATTTTCATTGAATTTTTTTTAGGGACTTTGGTCTAAACTCTAAGTCAATCCACTAGCGAACGCCATAATTTGCGGTGAGAAGCCGCAACTCCTCCAAAAAAATAAAAATAAAAATAAAAAGATAACCCTTAAAACGCGTTAAATATTTTGCTTATAAAAAATGAAAGAAAATGTGTTAAATAATTATGGATTGTCTGAGTTGGTATTTTCCACTTGGTTATTTTTTTGTCCTATACTTCCCGCCAATAGAAAATTTCGTCCTATTTTTCCTTTTTCAAATTTCGTTTGGAAATAGAGCAGCCGCCCGCCTATAAAATGCACTCTCCTCAGCAAAACAAAGCAATGGCGCGGAAAAGAACCTCTTCACTCCCCTCTTCCAGCCCCATCTCGATTGGTAAAATGAATAGCACTTCACGGAAAAATCCTAATTCTTTATACTGTATTTGTGACCGTGTGATTTTCCTCAGGAAATTGTGAAGTCGTAGTGGAAGCCAAGAATTTCACATCCGAATCAAATCAAAATAGCGTTCAAATCTCTATTTCAAAAACCGCCAAAATAAAAATTTCCGGTAATTCATTTCTATTATTGTTTTTGGCAATTTCTGTGTTTTTTTTTTAATATATTAATACATCATTTTTGTTGTGGCAGTGGTGGAAGAAACGAAGGAACGAGGTATTTGTTTGATTTGAAATTTTATTGTCTTTTATGTGATGATGATTATGATACATTAGGGTTTATTATTACTGGTAGGTGATTATTACTTTGTGCTAGCTAATCCTAAAGATTCAGATGATCTCACCAAGTCTCTCCTTCAGGTAATTTTTACTTGTATGTATATGGTACTGCGATTTAGTTCTTGATGCTGAAGTTATGATTGTTAATTTCATTTGTTTGTCTTCGATTTGGAGTTACTACCGGCCTTGATTGGTAAATGATATATAAAGATGAACCAACATTATCTTTGATCGAATTATAATTATTAATACAAGCGTGGATCAGCTGTGTTTAGTAACTAAATAACTTCTTGCTATTGTTAAGTACCATTACACACTTTGTAGATAACATCCCTTGGAAGCCTCTTATGTTAGATTATGGAATAGCGGAGCAGCATAACCACTGTCTAGATACACATTGCAAAGTGACATTAAATATATAGTTCTCATGGCTATTGGTATGCTTTTGATGAACTACCTTTGGTGAAAAGATTCGTACACCTTGATATGGATCTCTCTGCATTTATGTTTTAGACTTCATGAGACTTGGTACAAGAGTGCTAATGTTAGTCTTACTTTCTCCTTTATTTCTTAATACATGTGTAAGTGTGTGCCACGTGCACTCTCACATGTGTATATATGTTTCTCAGCATACAATTTTGGGTTATGCACCAATGGTAATATGTTGTTTCCTGTATATTGCATTCTGTTGTGCAGGAAGTTCTGAATCTTTACATGAAAGAGCTGCCTGCAATGAACTATGCTGCTAATACTGGAAAGGAATCAATGTTCCTCGAAAGATGTCTCAAAAATGGGTAAAGATAAGCTTGCACTCTTGTTGAGTGGCTCTTGCATCCTTAATTAATTCTATATTAACTTCCAGGAATGCCTGACCTGTTTTTTTCATTAAATATGCCATATTTGGATTCTATTAGTTTAACTGTTTGTAACTTAAAGTTGATGCAGTTTGTGTTTTCTATTCCTTATGGCTATGTACATCAATCCAGGAAATATTGCACCTTACTTCTCAAGTCTAAGGAAGATGAACAATCTGAAGAGGTATGCTTGCAGTTTCTGCAATCCATATTCTTGTCATTGAGATTGTTAGTGCATTGAGATACATGACATTATTGCAGTTGTATATTAATTAGACTATTATCACATCTCTCTGCTTACTTTTATCTTGCTTCGTTCATATAGGTCATTGCAGCAATAACTTATCAAATAATACCTGCTGATACACAGCATGCTGAGATTCCTCTTGCTGCTGTTAGTTCAGTCTTTCAACACAAGGTTCTCTCCCTTTGTAGTTTGTACTACCATCTATTTGAGCACAAGCATTTTGTATTTTTACTATGAATGTAGTTTCAGGATTCACCCTGTATTTTGTTTCCTATATGTAATTGTTGTTACTAAATTATCTTAATATACATGTTATCTACTTTAAATATATCAACCAGTGATTGTCATTGTTTTTTCTTGGGCCAATAATGAGACAAATTCAAGCATATGTAACAACTTCATAGTAACCTGGAGTAAGGTTTATATACCTTTTAAGAGCAATTCTCGAAACACTCTACTTTTTCCTTGTCAAACTAATGTCTGATCTTGTTGAATTGAGATTTGGTATTTTCATCGCTATGAATCTTTTATAATTGATTCGGAACTCACCTATGCTTGACCAAAACTTCAGGGAATTGGTCGTTTCTTATACTTGGAACTGAGAAAAAGACTGCAAAGTGTAGGCATTCGCACTCTGTTCTGTTGGGGAGACAAGGAATCTGAAGGATTTTGGCTTAAACAGGTAAATCCTTTGTGATTATCTGAAACCGGATCAAAATTGCCATTGCTGGTTCTTCGTTCAACTTATGGTTAATACAGTATTATATCTCTGATGCCAAACAGTTTTTTAAATTGTAACAACCATATTTTTCAAGCTATTTTGGACTCCGTGGAAAATGGAATAAAGAAGAAATGAAGGAAGTGAGGGAAAATCTCTGAAGAAAACTTTTATCCTTTGTTTCCATGTGTTTGGTAATAGCTTAAGTTTACTAGAAAAATGTAGTCAGTACATAATTTCAAAACCAAGAAGAATGTGGTAAATGATAAAGTTGCCAACTATTTTTTTCAGTAACTCAAAAGATAATTTTTCCTCATTTTTTCCCTTTTCCCCTATTTCACTTGGACCTTAATGGAACCTTATAGCAAACTTTATTTATGAAGAGATGCTTCTTTTCCTCCTCTAAGCAATCTATACTGCGTTTCTTCTCTTTTTAACATGATATAGTCTAGATATCTGTAGAGATAAATTAACAGCAGCTGGTGTCTAACCGCTAGGTTATTTTTTTCACTTTCAAGAGAATCAATGCATTTGTAATTGCCATTTCATGTAAAATTGATAAAAAATTGCAGGGTTTCACAGTAATTGGTGAGGTGGATAAGAAGGGTAGAGCTCGCAGACTCCGTATCAAGGCAGATATACGAAGAGCATTATGCTTTCCTGGTGGTTCAACCTTGATGGTGTCTCACCTTCTGAATGATAGTTCATCCAAATCTCTCGAGATTCCAGTGCTGCCGTTACCAATTAAGCTTATTCCGGGGGCCATTGAACTTCCCAATGAAGTAAATCTGATAACCAGTAAAGAACATTCCGAGTCTAACTATTTGGTAACTGAAAAAGTTTCATCAATTGGTAAGTATCTTTGTTCACAGTTTAATGCTGGGGAATTAGCAATTTGTAAGTATCTTCGGTTTTTAAAATACTTTCCTTTTTCTATTTATCAAACCATAGGTTGCCAAGAAGTATGTCTTCTGCCAGACATAAAGCATTGCAGCATGGCTAATGCTTCTGTAGTAATGGAAGATGGAAGTGAGACTAATGGGCATGACTGCTCTTGTTCAATGCTGGGAACTAAGAAGAGGACATGGGAAGCTTCATGTACCTCACTGAAGTCAAAAAAAGTGAAGGGCACTCATTCAAGTGGTTCTCAGATAGGTTCTCAGTGTCCTGTATGGACTAGCGATGGGAGAATTGTCAATAGATGTGATAGAAACTGCTTATCAAATAGTGGAAATAAACAGTTTTCTGATGCTTCTCTAAAAAATTCTGGGAACAAGAGCAGTTATGAAATAAACGAAGACTGCAGAGCAGGTAACATCACAAATGAAGATTTTAGTAGACCAGATGACCCGTCGACTGCAATTAGAATTATGCTGATGAACATTGCCGATGAAAATAAGAAGTCAAATCTCACCAAGGTAGTACCATTTACTTCGACTTTGAGATATGAATGTGAACAATAAGAAAACCTGTGGAAGCCACTTTTTGATGTTGTCACTGCTGAAGTTTGTTGTCATCACAAAGATGGTTCAAGGGGATCATTTATTTGTTTATCAATATGTGTTGATATACAGTGTGAAACTCAAAGCATTGTCCTGCTCATGCAATACTATAAGTTACTAAGTCCACCATAGTTATGACCTTGGAAATGATTTGTAGTATTATTCTTCTGGTCAGTTTATTTTGATATCCTTTTGTAATTATTGATGTATCTGTTCATTTAGATAATTGAAGATCTGGGTGGAGTTGTTACTTCTGATGGAAGTGTAAGTACACATGTAGTCACAGGAAAAGTCAGAATGACATCTAATTTCTGCACCGCCCTCTGCTCAGGGTTAGTTTTCTCTATTTTGATATTACTTTCAAAATGAAAAATAATGTATTTGACCATGGATTTGTCTTATTACATTAGCTTCTTGTGGCACAACATCCACACTTCTTCTTATCCCATTTTTGAGAAATTTATATGCGAAAATACATGATGCAGATCTTGGGTTATTTCACCTGGATGGTTGAAAGAAAGCTTTAAGAAAGGAAGATTTGTTGGTAAGTCACATGTTCCATTTTTTGTATTTATTGGACATCCTGTAAATAAATAAACATATGTGCCATTTTTTCTGCAGATGAAATGCAGTTCATCTTGAAAGATGAAGACTATGAGGCTAAATATAGAACTGAGCTTAAATATGCAGTTCTCAGAGCAAAAACAAGTCCCAATGCATTGCTTAATGGTCTAGATATATGGCTAGCAACTCATGTCCAACCTCCAGCCAGAACCTTATCAGCCATTGTCAAGTCTGCAGGAGGAAATGTAAGTTAATTGTACAAATACTGTTCTTGTTCTCATAATGCTGAAGACATTGAAGTTTGTCTATAAAGATTAATGACCATATTGCCATGTAGTGTGTTAAAACCAAGGATTAACCATAGAGTAGACAAACAGTAAAGCTACTGTTTTATTCCCACAAGATTTTACCCTCAACACTTTTGATCACATACTTTATAATATTGCACTTTTTATCACAATTTTCTACAATGGTCTGCATTTTTTATGGAAGTATTGAAAAAATGCACTCCCAGCTTCTAAAATATTTTGCACTTTTGGTCTCAAATTGGTTTGAAATGAGGTAATGGGACCAAAATTGCAAAATAAATGCAATTTTGAAATTTACGGGACCAAGAGTGTTGAGGCTTCAGTCCTTGCATTTTTTAGAGACAAACTATGGTTAATTCACTTTGCAAACTTATGGAGTAGTATATTTTATGTTTCAATGCTCGCTTCTAGTGTATTGCAAAGACAACTAACTTTATTTTCTTGAGAACTTCAGGTAATTTGTTCACGGAGCGAAATAAACGATACATCAAAAACCATATATGTAGCATGTGAAGAAGACATGGAGGAAGCTAGATCAGCTGTAAAGCTGGGGATATGGACATTTAGTGTTGACTGGCTTATGAACTGTATTATGAGACAAGAACTTGATCTCGAGGCTCCTCAGTTTGCCGAATCCCTCTAACTAAGTTTACGGCGTGTAAATACATGGTAGGAAGTATGAACTCTAGATGTCTAAATTATGTTGCATTCACTTACCACTTAACTTTTTGATTGCCACAAGGATCAAACAGTTATAAATTTATCTGTTTATTTTCTTTGAGTGAATGAAGGTTCACCGTAGCTGATTTGAAGATGAATTTTTCTGGTATTCTGATGAATTTTGAAGAAAATTATCTTTCAATATTCTTGGAAAATATTTGGTACATATTTTTAAAAGCGTCTATAGATGTCTTGGTAGACTGAAAAACGAAAAACAACTGTGTTTCAGAAGCTACTATAGGCTATAGTCATATCCACAAAGAGAAAATGTTCGTCGTATTCTGTTTGGCTCCCTCTCCTCGGTTAAATAATCTGCACAATTGTCTATCTGGTCAAAGGTATGAGAATTTTAAGATGTCTACAAATGATATTACATTTTCTATGAATGTAATTTCTTTTGAGTTACATTCCAATCAAAATTGATTTACTCCTTTGTAACAAATCGAATGATAATATACTCCTCTATATTTTTGTTAAAAATGTTCCCTTAAATATTCATGAATAAAATTAGAGGGGGTAAGGTACCAAATAGACAATATCACTTGGAAGGTAAACTGACCATTATAGCATTTGACATGGGTAAAATTAATGAAGTTTGTTATCCAAGAAGGTTAAACTAATCATTTTTCACATAAAAATAAAATTTCACTTGCAGTTTTGAGTATTTAATGGATCAAATACTCAACCAAATTTAATAGGTCAAGTAGTTTTACAAAATCATGGTCAGATTCATCAATTCACCTTCATAAGCCCGAGAGTGAAGCTCACTCTCTCAACTGGATAAAAAATATCCTGAATTTGCTTCATTTTTGTTACTTGTGGGGTAAAATTGTCAGCTCGAAAACTTATGGGGCAAACATGCCAGTTGCCATAAGTTATGGGACCAATTTTTTCTTTTCCCTAAAAAAAATACTATTATTTAACAAGTTAATTTTGAGGTCGGTGCTCATGAGTGTTGTAATTCGCGAGCATCGACCTCATGACTGCCAACCCCGACTTCGTGAACATCGTGTCACATCCCTACATTTTGCATGCGCCAGGTGCCCCGACCCATGGGCTAGGCGACTAGGGACATGGCTCATGGAGCCTGAGACATTACTTAGCCAGAGGGACGTGTGGCTCATGTGGCAACATCGCAGCTCAACCAGGCATGGACAAAGCTTAGCATGGAAATGATGTGATTTAGAGGAGCAATGATGTGGCTCAGTGGAAAAGTTATTCATTCTGATCAACTCAACAGGTGGTCTAGCGAGCTCTGCATTAAATGACCTAACCTACCAAGTACCTTTCATGCTGGCCAAGAAACAAGGATTCGACTATGCATGTGGTTAGTAAACTTAACATGAGTACAAAGCACAAAACACGATCGGTCATGCGGGTGGCCCTTCGAATATCCCAATGACTCAGTATTATTTTGACTAAACTAGCAACCCAACCAACTGAACCCATCACACATGCCAGGGCTCAGTCTACAGCCTACAGGTAGAAGGTTGTGGCACAACACTTCAACCAGGACATGGCCCGACACTTCAACAAGCAAAGACTCAGATGTATCTAGGCCATGACCCAACCATCCAGCCAAGTCTGGACCATCCAACATTTAAGTTGAATGCTTGGGTTTCCTAAAGTTATCTATGATTTATTTTAAAATAGAGTAACTAAATTAGGTCGAAATATGTATATTATATCACCAATTAACAAGTACAATGTGTTCAATTATAACAATAATGAGTACGATCAAATATCATAGGATGCTGCTTGATGAGCTCCAAATTACAAAACGAGCATTATGTAGTCCGAGTAGTACTATCTTGGATTGCCCCCCTTTGGCATTAAATGTTCTTGCCATTTATAGGTGTACTATTATGACAGGTGATGTCATCTGTAAAGGCCTATGTCCAGGCCCAAAGGCCAAGACCCACACGACGTCATAATACGGTCATGTTAAACATTGGATACCGGGCCTAGCCCAATTCTCACTGCTCGTGGTCTCGTAGAAATGAGCGGATACGAGCATGCCCAATCCGATCATGAGCATGATCTCCGATCTGACCATGTGGCTCGCATGTGTGGATTACGAGATTTTCCTCATCAATAATGAGCATGACCTCCAATCCGATCATGTGCAGTCACATGAGCCTGCGTTCATCAACCTGTGGTTGGACCACGATCACGAGCACTATATTCAATACGAGCACGAGCAATGCACGTGAAAAGTACAAGTTATCCCTCATCAATCTAGAACATTATAAATAGTTAGGGAGACTTTAACTTCTAAAGTGTGTTAAGATGTTTCTTTGTAGGACTTTCTATATATTTTCTAGAGGAAGAACCTCAAATGTTTGATTGATATGATCTTAACTATCCATTAAAGATGTTGAGTGGTATAAATAGAAAAAAGACTTTATGTTTCTCAAGTATCCATTAATGATGTTGAGTGATATAAATAGATAAAAAGCTTTATGTTGTTTGGTTCCTTGGAAATTCTTAAAACCCATCAACAAATAAAAATTAGATAGTATATAATCTTCAAAGACATCTCTAAAATTTCTTTTGAGATTAATTAATTATTCCTGTAAAAAAATTAAATATCTCATCTAAAGAATTACCGAGGTACATAAATTAGCATGAAAAATATACCCATCTGCTCGAATCAGTAAGATATAAACGAGATGCCTTTGATATTCAATGGCATAATTGAAACACATTCTAAAATTTTAATAAATATAACGAGAAAGAAGTTTTGACATCCACATTCTCCAGAAGCATACTATTTACTATTTACAAATTCTAATCTAGTCCATTTTAGCACCACAAGCCTGCCAGATAAGCTTGTTAGAGTTACTTGTGTTGAGAAATCTTCAGTTTGTCACATTACATATCGAACACCCAATTCGTCCAACCACAAATTCATCAATATCATCTATTTTGCAGAAATAAAAATACAATTAACAAAAAATAATGAAGCAACAGAATTATGAGTGTGTGAAAAAATACTGAATTACCAGCGTTGTTCCATGGCGTATGACATTTATGAAAAAATCTTTTCAGAAATACTCAATCAGAAAATGTTCAAAATATGTTGAGGAACCCTAATTTGTGAGAGAAATCTTTTTCAATACAGTCGTTGAATTTGAGAGGGACAGATTTGGGTTATTAGAAAATAATTATGGGTAAAAAGGTCAGAATCAACTTTGAAATAATTACCAAAATGGTATCACAAGCCAGAAGCAGGTCACGAGCTACTTCTACTTTTGGTGTCCTTTCAGCTTTTTTTTAGAGAAGCAGAATCATAAGTTTGTTTTGCAAACACATTTAAACTGCTTTTTTAATTTCAAAAGCCAAGAATCACTTTTATTAAGTGGTTGAAAACACCACCTTAGAAGTACACATATGGGCTATAAGTTTTTTAAAATGATTAAGAAACACTCCCTTGATTCTGATCCCACCACCACAAAAAAAACAGCTATTTCCAACGGATTTTGGCCTTCGGAAAATCGGCCGGAAAAAGTGGCATCAAAAAATTTTCCAATGGCCAAAATCCATCGGAAATTCCGTCGGAATATTTGGCCTTCAGAAAATTATTCCAACTGAAAGATACTTCCATTGGAAAAAAATTTCGACGGATAACTCGTCCATCGGAAATTTCATTTTTTTAATTTTTTTTAATTTTTTCCGACGGATATAATTTAAAAAAAAATTAAAAAAAACTTTCATTTTTTCTTATTTTTCTTCCAATAAAAATAATTAAAAAGAGTTCAGAATTATTACACAGCTTTGCAACTTGCCACTTTACATTTCAATAACAGTCAAATTTGGTTATAGAATCTACAAACATACTAGCCACGAGCATAAAGAACAATATAGTCAACATATCCTCATAGACTATTAAATATCCCATCCACTCAGAAATTATAACATCAACTTGAAGAACTGGAAGCTCAATCTTTTCAATTTTTCCCTTGAGAACTGTTAAAATTGCATCAAAATAAAAAAGTATGACAATTGATTTCGTAAGTTCGATTAGATGAAAACTGTAAGAGATGACCAATTGACCAATTGTTGACCTTAAGGTTATGTACATTGAGGTTATTCGAAATCAAATCGATATTTGATTCAAAATTACTTAATTAGTCATTTATTCAAACTTGTTGACTATATGGTTATGTACATTGATGTTATTCGCAATCAGATCGATCGATTCTCAATTTGTAATGTTAACGACCAAAGTCAACATAGTTGACATTATGATTATGTACATTGAGGTTATTCGAAATCAAATCGATATATGACTCGAAATTATTTACCTAGTCACTAATTCAAAATTGTTGACTATATGGTTATGTACATTGAGGTTATTCGCAACCAGATCGATCAATTATAAATTTGTAACGTTAATTGGTCAATTGTTGACCTTAATGTTATGTACATTGAGGTTATTCGAAATTAAACCGATACTTGATTCGAGATTTCTTAATTAGTCCTTAATTCGAACTTGTTGACTATATGATTATGTACATTGAGGTTATTCGCAATCAGATCGATCGATTCTCGATTTGTAATGTTAATTGACCAAAATCAACATTGTTGACCTTAAGGTTATGTACAATGATTTTAATAAAAATCAAATCGATATATGACTCAAAATTATTTACTTTATCACAAATTTGTGAAAATACGTAAGATTAGTGAAAAAGGGGTTAAGTTAAGTAGAAGAAAAGTATATTTATTTATTTTTTAATCATTTTCCCATGGAATTAATCCAACGGAAAATAATAACTGTTTATTTATTTATTTATAGTTATTTTCCGACGGAAAAAATCCATAGGAAATAATTAATTTTCCTTTTTTTTTAAAAAAAAATATTTACGACTGATTTTTTCCGTCGGAAAATAATTATTGTTTTTTTACTTATTTTCCGACAGATTATATCCGTCGGAAATAATTAAATTTATTTTATTTTAATTTTTTTAGAAATATTTTCCGACGGAAATATTTTAATAATTGTCTTAAACTTATTTTAAAATATTAGATTTTTTATTTTTAAATTATTTTCCGACGGATTTAATCCGTAGAAAAATAATTTGTTTTATTTTTTATTTTTTTGGGAAACATATTAATCATTTTTTTGTTTTTATTATTTTATATTTTTATTAAATTTTTATTGCATTTTCCGACAGAATTTAAACTCGGTCGGAAAATCCGTTTTTTTTTTGTAGTGCATATATGTTCTTATCCACCAATAAAGTAAACTATCAAGAACGAATAATTTTTTTATTATATATAATATACATTTTATTCTCTGAAAAAGTAGAATACGAGCGAAATAAAATTGATTTCAAAATATTGCTGGAAATTGAAATTCTATTAGAAATGACATTGTAAATGAAAACACTACACAAATGTAATATAATAGTCCAAACACTACACAAATAATTTATCTAATCCTCATTCTTGAAATTCTCATTAGTCGTGCAATTTATTCAAATGCTAGTTTTTGGCCCGGCGGAGAACCTTGCATCGAAACTCGAAAGTAGGGCGAGTGTACTTCATGTGGTCGTCGAACGCCTTGTATGTCTCGAAGGTATTTCCATTGCACTCATGACAATGAGCTTTTGTGGGTAATTTTGGGGTGTAGTACACCCTTGCAAAGAAAGCTGGAGGGTTGTTTCTTTCATTGAAGAAGTAAAGAAGTGGAAGACAACTTGAAGAGAGAATTGCGTTTATGGGCAGAGAGCTTGAAGAGGGTAGTAAGTGATTTCATCTTGCTTCTTACGTTTATGAGTTATGAAATCTTCTACTAATAGACCTAACTAGTTACATAGAAGTAAGGGTTCTATGCTGTTTGGAGGTCTTGGCTCATTTAGTCATTCGACTCATTCCCCTTTGTCAGCAGAAAATGGGCAAAAATCATAATCCAAGGTATAAACATAGTTTGATACATTAAAAGCTTCAAAACTCGAACACACACATTTTAAGAATTTTCATCGTTTCCGTCGAAATCGTCGTAAAGTTTACCATGTTGGATCAATCAAAACGAAAATAAGATGTATTTTCAAAACTCTATGTTTTCCTTGAAACTTTCTCTTTTTCGTAACATAGTAACTTTTTTCATAATTTTTCCGAAACATTTTCAAAAAAAATTCGAAATTTTCCTATATTCATCTGACCGAAGCATACATCGAAAACGAAAGTTTGATCCATGGTCATATTTAAAGTGTTTTGAACAAATATCTATGAGAATTTTCCAAGACATCCAACCAAAATCTGAAATAATTAACTACACTGCCCCTAGACTATTTGAGTGTGCTCTTCAAAAGAATTTTGATCTTTGACTTCACAACATTGCCCATAACTCTTTATACAACAAGAAGAACCACAAAGAAAATTGGCAAAATAAAATAAAATAAAGAGAGAGAGAAGTAACAACTCTCTTTCATGAACTTGCTTATCAACCATGAACATACTTGTTCAATGAACCATCAATAATCAAAACACTAAATTCTTCTCTAATTTCTTGAAGCAACATAAATCAACATAATTTCAGACAGACAATAACATGATAAACTTGTTAATTAACAGTACTATTTTGTCTTAAATAGATTTGAGCAGCAATAAGAGGATCAATATTTCCATTTAAAACAGCACTTACATCATGAATCTGGACACCAGATTTCAAATCTTGTAACATTTTGGTCGGCCGAAGCATATACTTCCTCGTCTCTTGACTCCATATATCCATTATAGCCCCTCTATTTATACTCTTTACACTCGAAATTCCTTGTTCATTCATCAAAATAAGAAGTTTAGCCTTCAAACGGTTAAGTGCCTTAATCCTATTTGCAAATCGATTTCTTTCACCTGTTGAACAAAATATTCGATTTTTTAACATCATTAAATATAGAATAGGAAAGTTCAATAAAGTTTGGATAGTTGAGATCATGCAGAAATATAAGAATGTGACATTTTCATTTAAATTATATCAGATAAACTAAGGAAATTGTGATTTAATTAAGAGTAAATTACACAAACTACCCCTGAAATAGGGACAAATTGGAGAGAGAACCCTTCATGTTTGGAACCCTACTGTTTGTTAGTTTATTACTTTTAGATCCCTCCAAATTATACATTACTTACTATTGTTACTAAGACACCCTTGCATGAAAAAACTTATAACAATTACCCTAAGGTTTGTGTTATGGTACATGTATATTTCCGTCCACAAAATTGGGTCAAAATCTTAAAATTGTTAATCGAGGGTACTTTTGGAAATTCAAGTTAATTTTTTTGACATTGCCAATCTATGTTAGGATTTAGCAACGCAGGGTTGTAAATGCAGTGAGTTTTAAACCTCAAAGGTGGTTTATGTAATTCGTAAAACACGAGGAAGTCACGCTGTAATATGACCATACCTCAGGGTAGTTTGTGTAATTTACACTTCAAATAATTTCCAAACCAAACTAAGAAATCTAATGAGATCACCAAAAATAAAAATGATAGCAAGTTCCATGCAGCTTTATTTACCCGATGATTGAACTTCTAAACCAGTTGGTAGATGCTCAATGTGAACTGCCGATAAAGTCTTACAAGGATATGAAACTAATACGTCCTCGTCATCAATTAATAGGTCAGGAGACGACTCAATGAATAGAGGAATCACGTCTACAGAAGCCAAGCTAGCCTACAAAGTATTGGTAGTATCATATTAACTATTTAGCAGACAAAATAGAGAGATAATCAAGAAACACTCCATTGAAAACTCGATGCGTACCTTAGGAAGAAGATATTTATCTTTGGGGATTCTAATCATACTGTGAACACCTCTTTCCCCTGATAAATAGCCATAAGCATATTTGAATTCTAACTCAATAGTAGAAGACTTTATACCATTTTTACTTGAATGACTTATCTCGACCATTCTCCCTGCATGGCCCTGCCTTTCAGCCCATTTCATGTACATTCGGGCGAGTTGTCCTGCCCATCTCTAATAAAGTTTATAATCATTAAAAATAAAATTATTTTTCGGTTCTTGGATTTCAGCTTAAAAAATTATGAAGAAAATAAAAATGGTATATACACAAAACTCAATGTAACAATGATCCATGAAACACGTCTTATTAAAGCTAAGTTTGGTTCTTGAATTTTGTAATCAAGTAAAATGATAAGGAAAATGAGAATGAAATGAACAAAAAATTGAAGCTCAATGTTGTATCATTTGATGTAAGGAAAACATTTTCCTTAGCGTTTTACTCACTACAATTTAAGAACCACACATAGTGTTGGTGTTTTACTCATTACTCTCTAAAATTCAAGAACCAAACATAATTATCGAAAAAAGAACATTGATAGATAAAGTTAAAATTCAATCTTTGGTGTGAATAATATTAGCTTTTCCAAATGCCCACTTAGAAACACTCATCGGGAGAAAAAAGACACGATTCAAAAAATAAGAACCAAGACTAATGAAGTTGAAGAACACAACCTAACATGCAAGGTGGAAATTTCTTAGTCAAATTTCTTGAGTAAGATCTCAATAAAACCAGATTGCAAGAATAAAAAAGTTCCTCAAACCTCGGAGTAAATGTCACCAGATCTAGATTCAATTGTGATACATGCTCCTTCCATGTCATATGGCTCCTTGAGAAGCTTGGACAATTCATACTTATCCAAAATCTTGTTTACGTCTAAAGAAGCACTATACGCTTGCTTGAAAAGCGCATAATTAATAGAATCCAACTCCGCTAGCTCTGTGATAAGTTTAGCATCCTCAGCCTGCACCATACATGCATAATTTATCAACAAAGTTTTATATTTAAAGAGAAACATTGCTTATATAATCAATAAGATGTTTATGTTTAACAGAAGAGATTTTATATTGATATTTACCTTATATTTAAGGTCCTTCAGAGTATCAACAACCTTGGCACTGTCAGCAAGTTTGATAAGAATTTCATTTGATTTACCTAAATCATCCCACAAGTCATAGTCTCGAATAACTTTTTCCTGATTTATATGTTTTGTTTCTTCATGTTCCAAGGCTGTCGGCGCCATCATCTCTGCACGAAGAACTGAATCTTCTATTCTCTTCCTTAAAGAAAACATACCTAGATATAAAAACAGACTAATTTAATCTTGGATAAATGGAGATACACATGGAAATGAATCAAGAAAGAGTAAGTTTGTATATTCTTTTTTGTTTATTGACTCATTTATTTAGTAAATTCTGAAAAAATTACATTACCTTTCGTCCTCACCGAAATCAATGTACGAGCATTTTAAGGTTAAAGTGAGCATGTATTAGTATGTTGTTCAAGCCACCATGGCATATAAGAAATATCTATAAATTGCATTTAGCCCCTGTCAAATGTTTAATAGGCAACTTCCTCCTCAGGAAATGAAAAAAGGTCAAAGAAGAGGAGGCCTTGTTTTGATAGCAAAGCTTAGACCCCAAGACTCTAGAGGTCTCGGCATCGAATCCCACAAGAACTGTGGGTATGTTAGTTGGGTATTCTTTATATTTGTTAGTTGGATATTCTTGGTAATTTGCTAGTAATCAAATAGATTTCCCGATGTAACAAAGTATTTCGTCCCCCTTATTTCAAAGTACATGCATTTGGATATTTTTGCTTGTTCCTATGTTCTTAGCCAACTCACCGCAAAATGTACATGAGGATAAGTTTACCATTTGAAGGGCTAAAAACCCTCAAATACTAGCAACACAAGCGCTTAAGGGGACTATCTTGTTAAGCATTTGAAAACAAAATTAACGAGAAATAAGCAAACCGTAAGCAAATTATGAAGAGATTCAAGTGGCCATGAATTTTGTTTCTCATTAAAAAAAAAAAAAAAAACACTTAACCGGCAAAGCCTTATCCATCTATGTACAATTTATACATTGCTTCATATCAATCATAGAGTAGAAATATACTAATAAATCTTGAAAAATATGAAATAAAACACACACACAGTCACATTTGTGTAAGAAGTGAAGGGATAAAGAGCAAACCGAGTTCTTTGAAGAACTTGTTCTTGTTTTCGTCAAGGGGTTCTTGAGAAGCCCGAAAAGCTCTTGAGCTGAAAGGACTATTTTTTGAGTAATTTGACAAGACCCCATTATTCTTGGGCTGAAATTCATTAAACGAACCAGCAGACATTCTTCCTAAAGCCGCCGTCTTATCCATTAGCACAATTGGGGTTTCTGTCTGTACGCCGCCGCGAAACACGTTCGTAGGTCGTAATTAATTAATAATGGTACGAATTCATTCTGCAGAATTAGTGTTTGAGAGTTGAAACTTGTGAGTGGCGCCAATAAGGGGCACGTGCCACTGCTCTCTTGTTCACAATTTTATTTATCTCAATCTCTATTTTATGCATGAATATTTCTTAATTTGTCCTGCGGACTAAAATATCCTTAATTAAGTTGTAAAGTGATATTTAATTAAATGATAAACATATTAAAGTAATTGAAGAGGTGTAATTAGACATCAAGTGTTATTATATTTATCTCCTACATAATTTCCTAAAATTTATAAATTCTCTCTTACATTAATTTTTATAATTTTAATCTTATCGAACCATAAAAATAAGCACTATTACTATTTCAAATAGCTCCTTAAATATAAACTATTATATTTTAGCATCAATATGTATTTAATTTTTTTTTTAAAGATTTAGTACAACATAAGTCATAAACAATCTAAATAAAAAATTTAAAATGAAATTCTCTTAAATATTATTTTGTCATAAAAAAAATAAAAAAAATAAAAAAATAAAATTGAATCACAGCTTACCTATGAATGAATAAAAATACGTATGACTTAGCTAAGTACGTAATTTTACTTTAACTAGAATAACAAAATATAAAAAATATTAAATAATATCAAAACATGCATAACCTCGAATTTTCATAAATTTCTTTTCATGAAAAACGTGTGAGATTGGTGAAATAAGGGTGAAATCGATGAATTTATGTGAAATCGATAAAAATATCCATAAAATCGTTAAAAACATGTGAAATCATTGAAAATTAAGGTGAAATTGGTGAACACTGGCGAAATTGGTGAAACAGTAAAAAAAAGTGCCCATTAAATGATAAATACATTTGAAATCGATGAAAATTCCAGTGAAATTCGTGAAATAAGAATGAAACAGATGAAACGATGACATCATGGAGAAATGGATGAAATCGATGACATCACTGAGAAATGGATGAAATAGATGAAAAAATTAATAAAGTCAGTGAAAAGGGGTCAAGTCGAAGAAAATATGTGAAATCAACGACAGTTCAAGCGAAATTAGTGAAAATAATATGTGAAATCAGTGAAAAATATGCGAAATAAGTGAAAACGGGTTAAACCGATAAAAACGAGTGAAATCAGTAAAAAAAGGAGTTTAACCGAAAAAAACATGGTGAAATCGGTAGAAAAATGATTTAAAAGGAAAAAAAACAAAAGTAATCGACAAAATCATAAAAAATAGTGAAAACAGGTTATAACTGTGTAAACCTGTAAATTAAAATATTAAACTGGTAAAAATAAATAAAATTGGCTGAAAAAGGGTTAAACCGGTAAAAAATGAATTAAAGCGATGAGTTAAATAGGTGAAAAATTGGTTAATTTTCTCTATTTCATGACATAATAAAATTAATTTTACTCTAATTTATAAAACAACCAATGAAATTTTCTAGAAACTTACAATGTACGTACACTTTTCTAGTCTAATACTATCTAAAAGTGTGAATAATTTAAGTTTTTTTTCTTTTTTTTTGTGAAGATTAATATACTCTTATTTGAGTTGTAAAGTGATATTTAATTCAATGGTAAATATGTAAAAATAGTTGAAGAAGAACAAATAGACATGAAATCTTATTATATTAATTATTGTAAATGTATAATTAAACTTGGAATCTTATTATATTTATCTTCAACATTAACTCCTAGAATTTAGAAATGAACTCTTATATCAACTTTTATAATTTCAATCTTCATCTCATATAACATATAAAAAAACCATAAGAAAAAGTTACAATAGAATCGCATATTACCTATAAATGAACAAATAAAGGCTTATGACTTAGCTACATACTTAATGTTTATTTGACTAAAGAAACAAAATATAAAGACATGCATAGCCTCGCTGTTTCATGGAATTCTTTTCGTGAAAAACTAGTGAAAATTGTCAAAAAAAAAAAAAAAACTAGTGAAATCGATTAAAATTGCAGAAATCAATTAAAAAAAATATAAATCAATGAAAATATGTGGAATCGGTGAAAGTCCGGGTGATTTGGTGAATACTGGTGAAGTTGGTAAAAAAACCGGTGGAATCGTTAAAAAAAATGCATGTGAAACTAGTAAATACATTTGAAATCGATAAAAAAAATCGAGTGAAATTTGTGAAAAATAGATCAAAAGTCTTAAATTAGTTAAAAATTGTGAAATTGGTGAAAAAAACAGGTAAAATCAGTTAAATAAAATGTAAAGTTGGTGAAAAAATTAATTCGAGTGAAATTTATAAGAAAAATGATGAAACCGGTGAAATCCAGTGAGAAATGGTAAAATCAGTGAAAAAACTAAAGTCGGTAAAAACATATTTAATCAATGAAAAATTAGGTGAATAACATGTGAAATCAGTGAAAAAATATGTGAAATGGGTAAAAACGAGTGAAATTAGTTAAAAAAAGAGTTTAACCAACAAAAATGAGGTGAAATCAGTTGAAAATGGTTTAAACCGAAAAAAAAAAGAAATCGATCAACAACGGGAAAAATATTATAACGATAAAAAGGGATAAATCGCTAAAAAAAATAGAAATAGGTAAAAAAAATTAAACAGTGAGAACATATGAATACATGAAAATTTGGGTGAAATTTATAAATAAACAGATGAAAAATGGGTAAAATCGGTGAAAAAAGGAAAAATCAGTCAAAAAAGCGTAAAGTCAGTAATCAATGAAAAATTCAGGTGAATAACATGTGAAGTGAAATAGGTGAAAATGAGTTAAACTTTAACCGACGAAAACTAGGTGAAATCGGTGGAAAAATGGTTTAAATCGAAAAAAACGGACAAAAAATGGAAAAATAATGAAAAATGTTATAAATCGATAAAAAAAATGGGTAAATCGCTAAAAAAAATATTAACTAGTTAAAAAAATATTAAACAGTGAAAACATATGAATCGTTAAAGATTCGGGTGAAATTGATGAACACTGGAGAAATTAGTGAAAAAACGGATGAAACCAGTAAGAAAAAGTGCCCGTTAAATCGATGAAAATTCGGTTGAAATTTGTGAAGAATCGGATGAAATAGTGTCATCAGTGAATAACTGAAAAACTTCAAATGAAAACTGCTATTAGGGCAAATCCAATGGAGATATGCAAATGGACATGCAAAAGCCTAACTACCATTATTCATCCCCAATTTACATTTTTTCTCATTCCAAAGGGAGCATGGAAAATAGTTTCTATTTTACAAATTGTACTTTAAGAATTCAAATTTACTTACTCTTGAAGAGAGAGAAACATGATATGTATATGGTAGATGTTGAGAGGGAATGAATGTGATTGGATAAAAATATTTAGGAAATAATAGAAATATTACATAGAAACTCAATTTACATGCTCACCATTGGAATGAATCAATTTAAATGAGTATGCAAATAACTATTTGAGAATGTATAATGCATTTTACATCCCCAAATATACAAACTACCATTGGAATGAACTAAATAATGTTCTTATGATATTAATGTATAACAAATTTTATAAGATGTCATGACCAAATTAGTCATCATTTTATATTTTATTACAACAATTTAAAGCCATGATCTTTTTTGTAAAACAATAATAATTAGTAAAAATAAATTGAATATAAATCCAATTTACAAAAAAAAAATCTATGAAATTAACTAGACATGTACTACGTACGTGCACTTTTCTAGTACTAACAAAAATAACAGATATTTTAAGACATTTTTTCCTTTTACAAGGTACCCACTAACCCAAGTGATATTTTATGTTTTAAAATTGAGTTAATGGAAATTTACCCATATGATATTCATAATGTTCAACTTACTCCCTATAATTTGAAAAATAACAATTTATCCACTTTGAAAATTTTAAAGAAGCAATTTAACCCCATTCAGCCGGAGAGTGTAACTCACTTGCCGAAATTGAGATTGGGCATGAAAAGTGTTTTGTAACATAGAGGGTAAATTACCATATTTATCATAACACAGTGGGTAAACTACCACATCATAATACAGAAGGCAAAATGCACTTTTTCAAATAACAGGAAGGTAAATTAAATATTATAAATATCACAGGGATTAAATTGCTATTAGCTCTATAAATATAGGCATATTATTCTCCTGTGAAATACAAGAATGATTTTTTAAAATACTCAACCAAATTTAATAGGTCAAGTAATTTTACAAAATCATGGTCAGACTCATCAATCCACCTTCATAAGCCCGAGAGTGAAGCTCACTCTCTCAACTGGATAAAAAATATCCCGAATTTGCTTCATTTTTGTGACTTGTGGGGTAAAATTGTCAGCTCAAAAACTTATGGGGCAAACATGCCAGTTGCCATAAGTTATGGGACCAATTTTATCTTTACCCCTAAAAAAAATACGAAGTATTATTCAACAAGTTAATTTTCGAGGTCGGAGCTCATGAATGTTGTAATTCGCGAGCATCGACCTCATGACTGCCAAGCCCGACTTCGTGAACATCGTGTCACATCCCTACATTTTGCATGCACCGCGATGAGTCCCTGCTTCCAGCTGCGGAAGACAGGGGCCTTTTTGTAAATATTTCCCTTGTTCCCACTTGCAAATATAGACAACTTGGGGGACTTTTAGGTCTTTGTTGCTATAGTTTTTGGGGCAACTTAGGCATATTTTTGTAGAGGATTCCCTTGCTATTAGGGCAAGTTGGTTGAAAACTTAACACAACTTCATTTTCATTTTCTCTCTAGCCTCCATTGAAGACTTTCATTTTTCTTACACTTTGGATTGAAGAACAACAAAGGCTTGATAGAGAAGTTGTTATAGATTTCACTACATAAGCTTACTCTTAACTCTTATTTTGTTATTTAGCATTTATGGCTTCATTTAATGTATTGGATAATGTATCTATTGCCATGAGTAGCTAATTTACCATTTCTTGGATTTTGTTGATCCTATGTTTGATTCTTGATTAAAGGATAAATTAATAGTTGATGCTATGCTTGGATGTTTGTTAATCTAGTTTTGTGCTTTTATACATCTTATTGTTTGGCCAACTTTGACATGCTTTGGATTGATTCTTGATTGCTTGACAAAGTGGATTGAGAGTTAGATTGTGAAACTAGATTGTGAATTGATTCTAGTATAGACATATACCTAGGTCGTTTCATATTCGTTTAATGTTTGAGTTTAATGTTTCGCCGAGGTATAATCAAAGGTTCTATGCGGGCTCAAAGGCGTAAAATAGTTATTTGGGAATTGTTTCAAGGAAATGTGCATTCCCCTCTTTTTTTGGACAGAATAAAACAATCCACTCTTTTTTCTTTTAATATTTTCTGGTTGATTAAACCAATTTTTAGAAATTGGGTGGGGAAAAAGGACGCATTAAAAAGTGTAGAGTATACAGAGGAACAAACAAACATTTAGACATAAATTGGATTAGTTTAACTCGATAGGTTTGTGCGAAAGATACATACGAACGTCCTTGAATCCTTGAATAACAAACACGAGCATAAGATATCAATTGTCGAGTCATTTATCTTGAATCGAACTAGGCGATGTAAAATTCTAGAAGCTTTTATCATGTTATCAAGTCAAGTGCTAATTAAGTGCTTAAATTTCAGTCACTTTATCTTAGTTTTAACAAGTCAAGTGCTAATTAAGTGCTTAAATTTCAGTCACTTTATCTTAGTTTTAATATTGAAACCATCACTTTTCTAAACCTAGCTAATATGAATCTAAGTAGAAGTAACAAGAAAGAGTAGTTGATAGTTAATTGAACGATTCCTCGTGGGTTCGACACCCCCTTATCACTTTATTACTTGTAACGACCGTATACTTGCGCGGTTTACGTACTAGTATTTGGAACGTAACAGCCTTCATCCGAAAGCCTTCAAATTGGGGCCCCCCCCCCCCCCCCCCCCAGCAAGGGAAGAGACTCTTGGTAGTTGAGGAGTTATACCACTACATAGGCAAATCATATATATACATCAAGATTTTGCACTCCACTTCCAATGTGGGATAAAAACATTTCAATTATTTTCTCCCATTTCAAAGAGTGTACTTTGAGTGTCTCATGAAATAACTAAGCTTTCATTCAAAGATTCTTTTAGTTTGGACGTTCTTCCTGATTTTATTCTTAAAATTATATCCTCTGAACAAGTGATTGAATGAAATATCTTTGGTTTCTCAAAAAAAAAAAAAAAAAAAAAGAGTGTACTTTGAGTGTCAATTTCTCATTCACCCGAACTCCGAATTTGACATACTTTATACCGTTTTAATCTACTCAAGTAGTAGATTATAAATCCGCAAAGACCTGACTGTTTTCTCAAAGTGGATCCCACTTAAATGTGTTCAAAACAGTCCATTAACTTACTTTTTCCACCATGAAAACACTACACAAATGTAATATAATAGTCCAAACTAAATGATTTAGCTAATCCTCATTCTTGAAATTCTTCATTAGTCGTGCAATTTATTCAAATGCTAGTTTTTGGTCCTCTCACTAGAGAACCTTGCATCGAAACTCGAGAGTAGGGTGAGTGTACTACATGTGGTCATCGAACGCCTTGTATGTCTCGAAGGTCTTTCCATTGCACTCATGACATATGAGCTTTTGTGTAGTACCAAACAAACAGAGGCAACATGTTTTCCTCCGGAATTGCGATTTTTTTGTGAATTTTATACCTAAAACAAGAAAAAACATGTTATCCACCATTGTTGAGTAGTTCGAAGCTCAGACATGAAAATTTTGGAAAATAAGGAATATAAGTTATATCAGGGAAAAAGAATTTGGAAAGTGTGGAATATAACTTATACAAAGAAAAGAAGACTTTCTTTGTAATTAGGGATTGATTAACTGATAAGACTTTATTTACAAAGGGCAAATGTGAAATTATATAAAATTTCCTCTGGCTGCAACAATCCTTGTTCAGGCAATATCGACAACTTTTTAAATGTAAACATTTAGCTTAAAATATTTGGTATTTTACTTTTTCCAACATATACATATAATCTCATAATCGACAGCACTTCCACTACAACAAAAATGATCTTTGATGGTATCAACTTAGTGGCATTTTAACACAATATGTTACAAAATCCTAATATAGTAGCATATTTCGAAATATGTTGCAAATTTTTTATCAGTATCATAAAATTTTAACAATAAAAATCTAGTGGCACATTTTCAGTGAATGTCACTAAAATGACAAGCATTTTACAATGGATTAAAGCTTATGTATAATTTTGTCACACTAACTTAGTATAAAATTTTAAATATTATAACAATTGTGAATAATGAGCTTTAATTTAAATTTGATTTTTTTCTTCTCCAAAAACAAAATTAATTTGATTTTAAGTTTGTAAACCTCTGTTTAATTATATTAAATTTAATATATGTTCCCTTTTTTATGTTTTGAGTTGGCATAATATTTTTCAAGGAAACTTCAAAACACTCTAGCATATATCATATTCTTTTTACTAAAAGATATAAAATATAGAGAATAATTACAATAAACATATTAAGAAAAATCAAGTGACTTAACAGAAAATCACACAAGAAAATCAATAAAATAAAAACTTCATTTAAAATTATTTCTCATTAGCTAACAGATCGAAACATTATAACATCATGCAATCTTTTTTATTGGAGTCCAAACATGATGATTTGAAATCGGGCTCTTTGTGAAGTCGTTGCAATACATATCAATGCCATCCCCCTTCGCAACCCAATAACTTCTATTACATGTATTTTTCCATTTGGAATTATAAACGTCAAAAACACTTTCTTTGGATCCCCACCAAAGATGACAAAAATATAAAGTCTTTCCAAATAAGTTAAAGCAAAAGCTCCAGTTGAAATTTTCATTTAAATGAATTATGTGTTGCCCTAAATCATCGTCTTTCGATGCACAATGCAATTCCAATGGTGGAGAATTTGGAGGGAGATTATTAAGCAAAAGAACTTCACGTTTGCCTGTAAAAGGGCAGTCACGTTTTTCTTGAGCAATGGATTGAGCAACTACAGTTGCTATGAAGAGCAAAATCAATAGATTCTTTGCCATTGTATTGTTAAAAAAATGCATGATTAAAGGTGATATGTTTTGTTTAAAATTTCAATTTCATTTATAGTGTTGACATAACTGAATCATTAAGAGCCAATAAGGTAAGTATCATAATTTAAAATAAATGAGGAATCAATATTTAATCATATTTCTATATTAGTTTGTCTAAATTAATTGTACAATTGAATTCAACTATCTAAATTGGACTTTTGGCATTTTGCACCATGAAAATATAGGATTTTGGCACTTTGCACCCCGACTTAAAAGTTTTGGCACTTTGCACACTGAAATACAATTCATTTGACACTTTGCACCCTAGTGTGTGTTTTAGTGAGAAAGTTTATTGGTGAAAAGGTATAATAGTCATTTTCGAATATTTTTTGGCACTTTGCACCCTAAAAATATAGATTTTGGAAAATAATATAAAATGTTGGCATTTTACATTCTGAATTTATAAATTTTTGGGCACATTGCACCCTAATTTAAAATCTTTGACACTTTGCACCCCAAAAATATAATTTCTAATATTTTGCACCCTGAAAATATATTTTCTGACATTTCGCACCCTAATGTGTTTACCTTTGAAAAACACATGTCGTCGGTGGAGAGATAAAATTGTCATTTTCCCTATACAACCATCAAAAATGGAAAATGAAAAATGAAAAAACAAAAAGGAAGATGTTTTTATTTTGAGTTCAATCACAAAAGTAAATCAAAGGCATTTTTTTTTTGTTTGGAATTATAAGTACAATTTGTTCTGAAATAGACACTCATTTGCATTAATTGTGATATTCATACAATAGACACAAAATTTATTTTTCTTGTTTCCATAATAAAAATTTTGATTAAATTTTGATATTGTGGTTTTTATAGCATTTTTTCTCTAAAAAAATAATTAGTTTATTTACTGATTTTTGTGACATATTCATTCTTAAACATCTTAATTATATATATAAAAAAATATTAACATATTTTTTTTAATTTATTTAGTTTGAATAACTTATTTCAACATTTTCTCTAAGTAAAACTTAGATCGATCAAGTGAAAAAAGACATTGTCTTTGTGTTGTCTCTAGGTATTCTCTAGATTATTGATAATTTATCTTAAAAATAGGTTTACATATCTAAAACCTTATCATATTGCATGATATTATTGTTATAAGACCCACATGTAGATAAATTAAAAAATGTGCCAAATTTTTTAAATCGGGTGGGAAGTGCAAACAATTTATATTTCCTGAGTGCAAAGTGCCAATAATCTATATTTTTAGGGTGCATAGTGCCAAAGTCTATATTTCCAGGGTGCAAAGTTCCATAAAAAATAAAAAATGACAGTTCTACCCTTTCTACATGGAAATTTTCTCACCAAAACACACACTAGGGTGCAAAGTGCAAAAAAAAAAAAACTGTAGTTTCAGAGTGTAAAGTGTCAAAAGTTTTAAGTCAGAGTACAAAGTGTCAAAATCCCATATTTTCAAGGTGCAAAATGCTAAAAACCCTATCTAAATTATACAATTGAAATCAAACAATGTATAACTTGAAATAAATGAGGAATCAATAATTAATTGTATTCCTATTATAGTTTATCAAAATTATATAAAAACGTACCCAAAATTAAAACAATTTTACAAACTCATTTTTTTTCTTTCAATAATTTAAAATAAATTGATGAATAAATAATTAATCATATTCCTATATATTCAATGCAAAACTATATACCAAATGAATCATATACAATAATAATTTGGCAATCGAGTCACAAGAAATTCAATATAGAAATTCTTAGTAATTAGTTGGTTTTGTAGTATGATTATTGCCAAAACGTATGTTGCGAGATATTTGACATCCGCATTTGAACGTGAAATGCAACTTGTCAACTTTTTGGCTCCTATTTTTTATTTGACGATTGACAATGTGATAACTTTGTGAAAACAGTGATATTAAGTTTATTTCATTTATTTGTTAGATTACTTTTATTCGAGTTTTGAGAGAATTTTAGGCAATTTTAGTTAGTTTTGTGTTTTGTTTGTTCAAGTCGTTGGTTTTATTATTTTATGCATGAATTGAGGTAGTTTCTTATATATTGTGTTTATATTTTAGGCCTAAGCTAATTTGGATCAAATGACATGATTGAAAGCGAAGAACGACGAAGAAAGATCCAACAAAGTCAAATGGTGCAAAAACAAAGAAGGGAAAAGCTATAAAAAATGTTTATGTGCACTCCAAGGATCATTACTCTCTCACAGGATATCCAGTTAAGCTGAAATTCTACTACGTTATAGAAGAGAGAGTTAGCTTCGCTAGGGATTTTACGGATCTTGATTTGGAGTTGTGAGCTGAAAGTTATGCCACTTCCAAAACAGATCCGCAAAACTGACGCGATTTCTAGCGGGAATTTAAGAGAATACTTGGGCCCAAAGGGCCTCAACTTGGTAGATCTATTTAAGGCCTGTTAGGCAACGAAATTACACATCTTTGATAAGCTTTGAACATACTTTTCTCATAGAATACACCTATAACCACGGGCGAATCCAGGAATTTGGTGTAGTGGGGGCTAAAGTTCTATAATAAATTTAATAATCCAAATGCAAAAAAAAAAAAAAAAAAAATTTCAATCGAACAGTTAAACTTAAAATTTATATTTCATTTACGATAAATTATATGAGGAGATACAAAAAGGAGGAGGTGAAATTTGACAAAAAAAAACCTCCATAAGTTACTTTAATTACAATCCTTGTTCGGGCAATATCGACAACCCTTTTAAATGTAAAGCTTAAAATATTTGGTATTTTACTTTTTCCAACATATACATATAATCTCATAATCGACAGCACTTCCACTACAACAAAATGATCTTTGATGGTATCAACTTAGTGGCATTTG
The DNA here is from genome assembly GCA_034814905.1 of Penstemon davidsonii. Lineage (NCBI taxonomy): Eukaryota > Viridiplantae > Streptophyta > Magnoliopsida > Lamiales > Plantaginaceae > Penstemon > Penstemon davidsonii. Next base: position 26,634,211 of record JAYDYQ010002533.1, on the reverse strand, counting down.
TAACGCCCCGACTAGAAATTACTTAATTAATATTTACATATAAACTTAGTAAATTTACATAAGTTGATTTTTACAAAATATAAGTTAATAATAGCTATTTTACATATATATAAGCTTCAAAATTTCTAGTTTAATGCCGACGAGAATCCTCCTGGCTTCTACGCTATATCCGAGAATCTGAAAATAAGTAAAACACATTACGTAAGTTGACTTGCAACTTAGTGAGGTGCGTGTGCGTGATTCAATTAATTTCAAAGAAAAGAGCGACGAATGCCGTATAAAGTAAACAAAACAGGTATTAATGTACAGTATAAAAGGATACGTTTCGGTGTCCGCCAATTTCCAAGGCTTGCTTCCCAAACACACCTTTTGATTTTTCCCCAATCACACCTTTTGATTTTTCCCCATACACACCTTATGCATGACTAGTCAGTGCACTCAAAAACGACTTCGTATATCCAAGAGACCCTGTTCTCTCGAATATACGAGCCAGGCCAGGGGCTCATGATCGAGTTAATAGCCCGTGCTATTCAACTTAATCACATAACCGCACAAGCCAAATGGGCCCAAAACAACAACATATAAATAATTAACATAATCAACTTTTTATGCGAGTGAAATAAAGTACTACACCCGGATAATATCAATTCAACATAGAATTATAGCAATCAACAATTAACACATTATCATATTCCAAATTTAAATTGCAAAATCAGCCCCTTCTAAATCACACGTCAATTACCATGCATCAAACCACCAAAAATTACATATAATAGCAATTTCCTACCATTTTAGTTATAGATGGACATTTTATTCCAACCCTTTTTAAAAGTTATGGAATTATCAACTACTTGATTAAAAGTTTATCAAAGTAGTAATTTTATTTGTTGAATTCTTAAAGTTTAAGAGAATTATTACTACAATTAACGAATATAACTAAACTTTAACGCACTTAAATAACGATGAGTCGAGATTAACTCCTCGTTATTTAGACTCCCACGCTCACCTTTTTCACCGGAAACTTGGATTATCAAAAGCTTGAATTACTCCATATGATCACCTTCACTTTCTTCCCAAGTTTCCTATTTTCCTCAACTTCTTTCTCACAATTTTCTTTCCTCTCTTTCACGTACACTACTTGGGTTGAATGTGTTATGTTAATTCAAGTTCAAGAATGAGAAATAAGTAGTATTTATAGTAGTAGTTAACCAATCAAATTAGGCCAACTTTGCATACATGTGGAAGTTTGCATGTATGCCTAAATGTATTGAGAAGAAAGTTTATAAACAAGTGTCCCATGAGTTGTCTCCATTAGAATTAACCACATTGTAACCTTTATGACGAAGTTCCAAAAAGACCCCTGAAATTTTTTTAAAGTTCATTTTGACCCCAAATCTCAAGAAATGTACAATCAAGTCCCAACTAAATTTTCAATATTTAATTAAATTTTAGGCTTTTGGGTTAAATTTTAAGTAAAATTTTTGGGGTTTTTACAGCATTTTAACACAATATGTTACAAAATCCTAATATAGTAGCATATTTCGAAATATGTTGCAAATTTTTTATCAGTATCATAAAATTTTAACAATAAAAATCTAGTGGCACATTTTCAGTGAATGTCTAGCATATATCATATTCTTTTTACTAAAAGATATAAAATAAAGAGAATAATTACAATAAACATATTAAGAAAAATCAAGTGACTTAACAGAAAATCACACAAGAATTAAAATCAATAAAATAAAAACTTCATTTAAAATTATTTCTCATTAGCTAACAGATCGAAACATTATAACATCAAGCAATCTTTTTTATTGGAGTCCAAACATGATGATTTGAAATCGGGCTCTTTGTGAAGTCGTTGCAATACATATCAATGCCACCCCCCTTCGCAACCCAATAACTTCTATTACATGTATTTTTCCATTTGGAATTATAAACGTCAAAAACACTTTCTTTGGATCCCCACCAAAGATGACAAAAATATAAAGTCTTTCCAAATAAGTTAAAGCAAAAGCTCCAGTTGAAATTTTCATTTAAATGAATTATGTGTTGCCCTAAATCATCGTCTTTCGATGCACAATGCAATTCCAATGGTGGAGAATTTGGAGGGAGATTATTAAGCAAAAGAACTTCACGTTTGCCTGTAAAAGGGCAGTCACGTTTTTCTTGAGCAATGGATTGAGCAACTACAGTTGCTATGAAGAGCAAAATCAATAGATTCTTTGCCATTGTATTGTTAAAAAAATGCATGATTAAAGGTGATATGTTTTGTTTAAAATTTCAATTTCATTTATAGTGTTGACATAACTGAATCATTAAGAGCCAATAAGGTAAGTATCATAATTTAAAATAAATGAGGAATCAATATTTAATCATATTTCTATATTAGTTTGTCTAAATTAATTGTACAATTGAATTCAACTATCTAAATTGGACTTTTGGCATTTTGCACCATGAAAATATAGGATTTTGGCACTTTGCACCCCGACTTAAAAGTTTTGGCACTTTGCACACTGAAATACAATTCATTTGACACTTTGCACCCTAGTGTGTGTTTTAGTGAGAAAGTTTATTGGTGAAAAGGTATAATAGTCATTTTCGAATATTTTTTGGCACTTTGCACCCTAAAAATATAGATTTTGGAAAATAATATAAAATGTTGGCATTTTACATTCTGAATTTATAAATTTTTGGGCACATTGCACCCTAATTTAAAAACTTTGATACTTTGCACCCTAAAAATATAATTTCTAATATTTTGCACCCTGAAAATATATTTTCTGACATTTCGCACCCTAATGTGTTTACCTTTGAAAAACACATGCCGTCGGTGGATAGATAAAATGGTCATTTTCCCTATACAACCATCAAAAATGGAAAATGAAAAATGAGAATAAAAAATGGAAGATTTTTTATTTTGAGTTCAATCACAAAAGTAAATCATAGGCATTTTTTTTTTGGAATTATAAGTACAATTTGTTCTGAAATAGACACTCATTTGCATTAATTGTGATATTCATACAATAGACACACAATTTATCTTTCTTGTTTCCATAATAAAAATATTGATTAAATTTTGATATTGTGGTTTTTATAGCATTTTTTCTCTAAAAAAATAATTAGTTTATTTACTGATTTTTGTGACATATTCATTCTTAAACATCTTAATTATATATATAAAATAATATTAACATGTTATTTTTAATTTATTTAGTTTGAATAACTTATTTCAACATTTTCTCTAAGTAAAACTTAGATCGATCAAGTGAAAAAAAAACATTGTCTTTGTGTTGTTTCTAGGTATTCTCTAGATTATTGATAATTTATCTTAAAAATAGGTTTACATATCTAAAACCTTATCATATTGCATGATATTATTGTTATAAGACTCACATGTAGTTAAAATAAAAAATGTGCCAAATTTTTTAAATCGGGTGGGAAGTACAAACAATTTATATTTCCTGAGTGCAAAGTGCCAATATTCTATATTTTTAGGGTGCATAGTGCCAAAGTCTATATTTCCAGGGTGCAAATTCCATAAAAAATAAAAAATGACAATTCTACCTTTTCTACATGGAAATTTTCTCACCAAAACACACACTAGGGTGCAAAGTGCAAAAAAAAAAAACTGTAGTTTCAGAGTGTAAAGTGTCAAAAGTTTTAAGTCAGAGTACAAAGTGTCAAAATCCCATATTTTCAAGGTGCAAAATGCTAAAAACCCTATATAAATTATACAATTGAAATCAAACAATGTATAACTTGAAATAAATGAGGAATCAATAATTAATTGTATTCCCATTATAGTTTGTCAAAATTATATACAAACGTACCCAAAATTAAAACAATTTTACAAACTCAATTTTTAATTTTTTTTTGCAATAATTTAAAATAAATTGATGAATAAATAATTAATCATATTCCTATATATTCAATGCAAAACTATATACCAAATGAATCATATACAATAATAATTTGGCAATCGAGTCACAAGAAATTCAATATAGAAATTCTTAGTAATTAGTTGGTTTTGTTGTATATATGATTATTGCCAAAACGTATGTTGCGAGATATTTGACAACCGCATTTGAACGTGAAATGCAACTTGTCAACTTTTTGGCTCCTATTTTTTATTTGACGATTGACATTGTGATAACTTTGTGAAAACAGTGATATTAAGTTTTTTCATTTATTTGTTCGATTACTTTTATTCGAGTTTTGAGAGAATTTTAGGCAATTTTAGTTAGTTTTGTGTTTTGTTTGTTTAAGTCGTTGGTTTTATTATTTTATGCATGAATTGGGGTAGTTCTTATATATTGTGTTTATATTTTAAGCCTAAGCTAATTTGGATCAAATGACATGATTGAAAGCGAAGAACGACGAAGAAAGATCCAACAAAGTCAAATGGTGCAAAAACAAAGAAGGAAAAAGCTATATGTGCACTCCAAGGATCATTACTCTCTCACAGGATATCCAGTTAAGCTGAAATTATACTACGTTATAGAAGAGAGAGTTGGCTTCGCTAGGGATTTTACGGATCTTGATTTGGAGTTGTGAGCTGAAAATTATGCCACTTGCAAAACAGTCCCGCAAAACTGACGCGATTTCCAGCGGGAATTTAAGAGAATACTTGGCCTCAAAGTCTCCTACGGGGCCTCAACTTGGTAGATCTATTTAAGGCCTGTTAGGCAACGAAATTACACATCTTTGATAAGCTTTGAACATACTTTTCTCATAGAATACACCTAGAACCACGGGCGGATCCAGGAATTTGGTGTAGTGGGGGCTGAAGTTCTATAATAAATTTAATAATCTAAATGCAAACAAAAAAAAAATATTCAAGCGAACAGTTAAACTTAAAATTTATATTTCATTTAGGATAAAATATATGAGGAGATACAAAAAGGATGAGGTGAAATTTGACAAAAAACTCCATAAGTTACTTTAATTACATATGGTACCCCTATTCGACCCTAAAAAAATGTATATGTGTTTATATTACAATTTCAAATGACACCAATTACATCTATAATTACCGTGCCGATTTTTAATTTTTTGAAATTGGTCCATAATAGCCAGGGGCGGAGCTAGCTCAATATTTTTTTGGGGGAGGAAAAATTTGTGTTGTAATTACTATTAAATATAAAAAATATGAAGAAGTAACCTTATAATAAAATAAAAATTGATTTCTCTTGATTGTTATTGAGAAAGAAATAAAATTAAAAATATTACTAAGAAATAATAAAAATCAAAGAATAACTATTAAGAAAGAGAATGAAATTAAAAGAACAATTGTTGAGAAAGAAAAATAGACTAAAAGAATTATTGTTAAGAAAGAAAAAAGACTATGAAAAAGTAAATAGAAAATGGATATCCTAGGTTTTGAACTCTATATTAATCATCTTGCATCACCCAAACCAATGAGCCATAGGGGTTTTTTGTGAAAAAAACTAGCATAAACTTAAATAATAATGATTAGAAAAGAAGAAAGACTTCAAAGAAGCAGGAATATTTAAGAACAAAGTTTCGAACTCGGGCCTTTGTACAAAATCTTGAGCCTCTTATCCACTGAACCATTGATATTATTTAAAATAAAATTATATTAGTTTTAAGTGGGGGCTATAGACCCCATTAGCCCTTATGTAGGTCCGCCCCTGCCTAGAACATGAAAGATCTACTTGGAGAAAGATTGAAGAACAAAAGAGAGAAGTCCTGAAGATCTCTCAAGCAAGAAGAACGCAATATTGAAGATCTTTATCTCAGATTCATCATTTTGTCTATAAAACCACATGAACTCATATTTATTTTTCTTTATTATTTTTCTTCATATACTTATCATGAACTAATTCTTTAGAATCTAAGGTTTTTTATGAAACTATGTAACTTTGATTATTTTTATTGGATTCTTGTGTTTCATTCTATTTCGTTCTCTATGCTTGCAACTTGATTGGCCACCTAGTTGTTAGATTTAATATTCTTTTTGAACTTCGAAAAGGGAGATTAGAATTAGATAGAAATTGAATAGTAAACGAACCTTATGATAGAAATATACTTAAGGTGTTTATACCCATTACATGATATTTGTGTTTAATGCTTTGTTTTATTTACGAATCACCTAGGAATAGAGTCGATTTGGATAATACATTAGTTACTTACGTAATTCGGAAGATGCGTAGGAAAATGCTTGAATACCCGAGTAGCACTCTAGTCACCAAAATAACTACGAAAATCTCAATTAAGCAATCAATTGTTTACATAGTGGATTATAACCCTAGGTCTGTTTTCTCATTATTCGAACTCAATCCAACTACTTAATTATTTAATTTAGATACTTAGTTAAAAAGCCAAAAATATATTTGAATTTTGAATCGAACTAAAAGTAAATTAGGAATTGAAGATATTAGTCAAGTCACTGTGGAGACGATACTTTTATACTTATTGTTTACTGGTTCGATGCGTGCACTTGTGGTTATTTGCGTGTGTAAAATCTGCAACAAGCTTTTGGCGCCGTTGCCGGGGACTTGCAACATTTATTTGCCAATTTTAATTTTTGATTTTTGATTTTTGATTTTTCATTTGATTGATTCTTCGTTAGTTTTCTTTTTCTCGTTCTCTTCATTTGGTATGGCATATAACAGTTATCATTGGCTTAATGAAGGAACGACTTGTGTGTATTGTGCAGGTGGACACTCGTACGATTTGTGCCCACTGAATCCCGAGTCATGGTTATACGTGGATCAATTTCAAGGTAGTCAGTATGGTCAGAATCTTCACACCAACAACTACAATTCTGGATGGGGACTAACCCAAATGATCCATGGTGCGATGATCAGGGTAGTGATCAATACACAAACTTCGTGTTGACCAACTAGTTTATACCTCCAAACTACCAAGATTATTCTCAGCCACCACCAACGGAACCTAGTCCTGCATGTATAGAAACATTCAAACATTATATGAAAATAATGTATGTACATAGCCAGGAGGCGGAAAAAAAATCTTAGCTAGAACTGAGGAGCTATCTTTGATTGTAGAATAAACATGCAAATATTTAAGGATGTGTAATCCAACTCAAGACTCACTCTCGGATGAAGAGGATAGTTCGATATTATCAGATATTGAGCCAAGTGAGATATCTCTTATTATTGAGGGTGATTCATAGAAACCACAAGGCAATGAATTGACAAGTTTTGATGTTCTTCATAATGAGGAGAACTCAGATGCGAAAGTATTTCAACCATTTTGGAGGACAAAGAAATCAAGGGAGACATCAAACTCGATAACTCATCAACTTTGATAGATTTAAGCGAGTTAATGGAAATTGACATACCTCTAATTTATGATTCAAAAGAGGCTGAATTTTATTTTGGTGTGGATGAGATATTAATGAGAGATACGCAAAAAGGAAGGGTTGAGGATAAAACGAACTACAATATGCATACCCCTCCTCAAAGCGCGACTTGGATAAGAGTTGGTAAAGATTACAAGAGATTTGAACCTGGGGATAGAGTTTTTCGATTCGATACGAGGTTCAAATTTGGCCCAATTGAGCTTACGAGGGAAAGATCAAATTTTGGGAGAACAAAGAGAGCAAAAAGGCCCCGGACTTATTCTTGATCCGGATGGGACCCTATACGATTATTGGCTACCTTAAAAAGGGAAGTATCAAAGTCGAGCTAATGACTTAGAGCAAAGCGCTTCTTGGGAGGCAACCCAAGTTTCAATTTACTTTTTCGTTTTGTTTGTGTTTGTGTCTTGTTGCATGTTTAGTTTCTTGGTATCTGTTTTTGTTTACAGATACATCCATGTTCTGGAGAATATTAAAACTATGACGAAGAGAATGGCGCATCAAGGTGGAGAATAACATGAAGTGGAGTTATTAAATGGAGTTGACAATGAGTTTGAAAAAAAAAAAATCCAGAAACTTTAGGCCACAACTCAATTATTTTCACGCCGCGGCCTCTTTTGTAGAACATAAATTTGAAAATTTCCATCAGCCTCAGGCCACGGCTCAAATGGTTTCATGCCATGGACTCTTTTGCCAAAAAAAAAAAACTCTAATTTTGAGAAAGCACTCACGCATCCACCACCATATCCTTCACACACCATCTTTTTCCATCGCACCACCACGCTTAACCTCCGTTCAACCCGCTACCTTCTCCTCACCAAGCGCCGCCTATCTTACCTCCATCAGAACTGCATCTTCGCACTCTAATGTCAGGGATGTATTCTTTCTCCAACTCTCTTTTACATCGATGTATTCTGTTTTTGTTTGTGTTTGTTTTTCTGTGTCGACCTCATTGTTTACCTCTTTGAGACGCAGTGGGGACACTGCTTAAGTCAAGTTTGGGAGGGAGGTCGCATTTACATTGTGCATGCTAGGTCGACTTCGGCCAAGTTTTTTGAAATTTTATGTATTTTTGAATGTTTTTCCTGCAATATTCTTAGCACGAATGCATAATCAATGATTTAGGATGACGTTAGAGAATTATAGTCTAGAATAGAGCTTAAGAAATAATTTCTTGCCTACCTGATCTCTAGATTCGAGGGATAAATGCTAAGGGTCTAAGTGATAGTTTTGTCAAAATTGGGGGAAGGATAACTTAACAAGAACCAAATGAAGCAAATATTTGAAAAAACTATAAATTCAAAAGAAAATAACCTCACTTGTAGGAGACCTGAAAAACCTCATTGCTTGAGACTTATACTTGTACTCCTCTAACTTGACTGCGATAAGATAAACGATATATGGGTGCATCGACTTAACTATTCTGCACTCCTCTATGTTGACTGCTTCTTTAGAACGAGTTATGAGTGTGAGTGGTGCTAAATATACTTAAGTTATGCTAAATAATGAACAAAGTGCTAAGTAAAAGTTCAAACCTTAAAGATTCCATAACTTCGACTGAAAGCTTTGCTAGAACATAGTAATTAGTACGATAACCTAAGAAAATAGAGAATATGTTTGACAATTTAGGAATTCATGCAATTAGACTCAGTGATTTCGAAGCTATAATTATCTAGGTGATTCCGACATTCTCGTATTATGTATACACACTCACACAATCAGGAACTACATGATAGAATGCATAACATTTTGAAATTGATGGTTAGTAGTTTGACTTGAGATTTCAAATCACAACTAAGTATACATCATGCAAAATTAAATGGGGCTAAATTGCCATTAACTCAAAATATAAGTTATTTTTCGTAAAGTGTAAACTTTTTTTGAAAAAAAAAAATCGAAGTCCGCAATTTTATTTTTAAGTCAGATTAATAAATTTTGAATCAATCACATACCAAAATATATTTCATATGACATTAAGAAAAACTCAAAAAACATAAACAAAAATAAAAATAAAGTCAAACTGCACATATATATATATATATATATCCCACCCTTCCATTCTTCACTCAATCAAATATTTTAAAACACAAATAATGTAAAAATAATAAACCAACAAAAAATATTAGAAAGGAAATCTATAAGATAAGCAAAATGCCAATAATACATAATTTTTGCAGGAATCCTAAATGAGAAGACCAATGTCGAAAAATGGGAGAAACACATGAATTTTCTCAAAGAAGCTCTTCCATTATTGGTTCTTGAACATTACAATGTATCAACTCTTATCCACCTAAAAAAACTACAAAGTATCTCAAAATAGATTTTAAAAAATGAAATATTAGCATCAAAGAATATTGTTGAAGCGAAATACAATTTTAATAGCTCAATTTTATAGAATTTGTAAAAGAAGTTCTATAAAAAAGATATGGACATTCATCGTATATGTTGAGGATCAAATAATTTTTAGCTCAGATTTTAAAATAAGCCACAAATGTTCCAGTTTCGACGTCGTTTTTATCATTTCCTTTGTTCTTCCCTGTTCCCGTTTCCAAACGCTGCAGATTTTAAATAGCTCTCGTTTTTTTTTTTTTTTTTTTTTGCCATGGTAAAAGTTTAGTTTTAAGGAAATTTGCATAGACAACGCTTTAATTAACATATTTATGCAAATTAAGTCTTACCATAATAAAATCACACATCACATATCTATAGTAATTGATTTATTGTGTGCATGTGAAAATGAGCCTAAATTAAATAAAGATGGGCGTAATCAATTTCCGTAAAAATAGTAACATAATAATTAGTTACTAATTGTTTAAAATGATCTTCTTACCATAATCAAATCATACATGACATAAATGTGCTAGTTTGTAAATTGTTACCTAATAAAATATTTAAGATAACTAAAACAATTTAAAATTACCAAAAACTAGAATTTTCTCCAAATTAGATCAAACACCATTCTCCTATACGCATATCAATAGATAGATAGATTACTCTCTTTTGGATAAATTATATACAAAGATTAAGATTAAAAATCAATGAGTCTGTAACATAATAGCAATTACTGACAAAGCTGAGGTCTCATGACCAAGATGTATGTCATGGTTTTGGATTGCTAAATTTGATTTGGCCATGACTACAATTAGAATTGAGGATAGAAAATTAGATATTAATTCCTTGATGAAATCACCGTTTACAACTTTGCCCTATTTACCTAACCCATTACACAAGGTAACAATTGTTTGCAATCTAAATTAAATGGACTAAATGTGCAATTATGATGATGGTGTTATGTTGTTGTAGAATAACAATATTCCATTGGGGGTAAATGCAAAATACTCCCATGTGTTATGCTAAACTTGCAAGAAACTACCCTGTGAAATTTTTATTGCGCCAAACTTCCTTGTATTTTCAAAAATCCTGCAAAAAAAAACCCAATTTATAAACCTATTTTTGGATCGACATATTTCAAGAAACTATTTTTAAAATACTTCAAGTTGGTCCCTATAATTTTACGTGATATATTTTTAAAATTATTTCTTGAAATATGTCGATCCAAAATGATATATGTTTTACAAATTTGATGTTTTTTGCAAGGTTTTTAAAAACACAAGGAAATAATAAATATTTCACAGGGTAGTTTCTTGCAGGTTTAACATAACACATGAGAGTATCTTGCATTTTCCCCATTCCTTTGCCATGTCTCGATTATCCATTTGTTCTAGTTTTTGAAATATTTTAAATGGGAAACGACATCGTTTCGATTGTCATTGTCATGGCAATGTCCTAGGTTTAACTGTTACTAATGTGAATATTTATTCTAATTTATTACTAATATTTGATAGTCATTTAATTATTTGTAATTTTAATATAACTATTGAGATGAATGTGTTATAAAAAAAGCGTACATGGTTTAAATTCTTTGAGATCCAAATAAAATAAAATAAATAAAAAATAAAGCGGAAATTCGGTCCCTCTCTCCCATGTAGCCCTAATAACTTTCTAAGCGTGGAATTCTTAAAAAGCACCCAGGGTCAATCTGTCTTTTCAGGTCCGCATAGCCGTCAATATTTCTGGTAATAGCCGTTGCCCAATAACCACAGATTCCTAAGAAATTCAGACAAAAAACACCACACACACACTCACTCTCTCTGTGTGCGTAATAAATCTTGATTTCAGTTTCCTTTTATTATGTCTTTTGCCAAGAAAGAGATATGACAACTCTTAAGTAAGTCCCGTCCTATGACAACCCTAAAGCAATTTTCTTTACTTGATTTGTCAAATGGGTATAGTTTCTTTTTGTGTATATATATACTGATTGAGAAGTCAAAAGAATTAATCCAAATGATATTTAGGCTAAAGATGCTATCTTTCTTGTTTTATTACTAAGAATTGTACTTAATTTATCCACTTGTTTGTTTGTGTAGACTACTATATTACATTTGGATTATATTCTAACTTTTAATTTAGACTTAAGCTAACATGGTTAGTTAATTTTGCTAATTGGGTGCTTTTGGGTTTGGCAGATTTTGATTGATCTATGCTCATATATAAGAACCGTTTTCCGGAATTAGTTGGTGTTTCAGGCTTCAATTTCAATTTGAGGGAATGTATGTTTCCCTGTAAATTGAAATGGACAGTTTCATGCTTGCCTGCTTGCACAAAATCCATTAATCTAACTGGAATCGAGAAAGGTATGTTGAATGCTTATACGTGGTGTATGTAGTATAGCTTGATTGGTAGCTGTTATACAATAAATGGTGAAAATATTAATTAAGTCTGTATTGATAAGGTCCTAATATTTTTGCTTCCGTTTGTTTTTGGAAAATTCTTTTTTCAAACCTGACTTGGCCAAACCCATCCGACCACAAAGCAAGTCGCACTTGCATTGAGATTGGTTACTCTCCATTTAATAAAATCCGGTTCCAGGTAGAATTTCCCCTTGTTTTGACACGTAGTTTTATGTAAGAGTTGAAAAAGTGGAATTTTTGGTTATTTTTAAATTTACCTCGAAAGTTGTGGCTGCGAATTACTTGTGATATCATCTTTTTATGTGAGAGTGGAGTTTTGGGGGGGAAAAATCTACTTTAGGAAAGGAAGTTTGTTTTTTTAGAGATTCTAAAATGGTAATAAAAAATATTGGGACAGAGGGAGCTTAATTTTTGAACTTGTGTATGGGTCGACCACTTCATTTATCAGCACTGCCAAACAAGAGATAGATGTTGATAAAATACTTGATCTCACTAAATATTTGCTACCAAACGTGTTATAAGTAGATTCTGATATCAAAAGTTAGTCAAAGATCTTGCTTGGTTCATACTTGTCTATGTTTGGCTCATTATAAAATATGAGTTTCTCAGGGATTTTTCCTCATTAATGTTTAGGTTCTGGAGATAGGAAGCTATTATCATCTCAGGTTCTGGAACAGATGGATAACAATACGACACTCGAAAATGATAAACAGAATTTGCATTTTCCATATGATGCTGCTATGGAGGCACTCTCTTCTCTCATTTCTGGCAAAAAACGTGGAGATAAATCTAAAGTAGATGGTAAATATGACAAATTGGACAGGATGTTGATGTACATTAAGGTAATACCCTTGACTGAGTTCATTCTTTAACTTGATTTTAATTGAATTATTACCAATTAAAATTTTCTTCTGATACTTTTAGAGTGAAAGATTCTTCTTGTCAGTTCTTTATGTTAATATACTTTTCCATAGAATTCATTATTTTTTTGACTTATATTAAGTAAAGAGGCAGCTGAAACCTAACTTCTCATTCTAAAACCTCTTACTGGGAACTATTTCATTGTATTTATACATACATCCATGGTAATGCTGTGCTTTTTATGAGTACAAAAGATGTAATGTTTAACTTTTATCTTTTGTTTATGGTTCGATTATTATTACTATTTTAGTCAAGAAATTACACAATTGCACATGTAATAACCTAGAAGCTAATGATAATTGCGTGTTGTTTTTGCAGATTTTGGGTTTGGAAGAACATATAGCTGGCCTTAGAATTATCCATGTTTCCGGAACTAAAGGAAAGGTATTACTGCTATAATTGTAAATACACATGTGTTCGGCAAGTTTAATGAACATTAAAACTTTTGTATATAGTTTCGGTGAAATTCCGGAGTCGGTATGAAATCTTAGAACATCACTTATTCTCTTATTTCAGGGTTCAACATGCACATTTTGTGAGGCAATTCTGAGAGAGAGTGGATTCAGGACTGGACTATTTATTTCTCCTCACTTAATTGATGTGAGAGAAAGATTCCGTCTAGACGGGTTAGCATTTATTGTTTCATATCAATTGTTTGCCAATAATGACTAAAAATAGATTACTGCATCCATATATTGATAACCAACTTTCGTGGCTTCTGAACTCTTTGTGCCCCATTGACATGGTTGAAATCAGTGCCTCTTGGTCATAATTACGTGGCCTTTTTGTCTACTTTGCTTTGATTACTTGCCTTAGTTTCTGAGATTACTTGGCCTTTTTCTTGTTGAAATATTACTGATTGCATAAACGCCCTTTTGTTAGGTTATAATATAGTTGATTGTCGAATTTCACCATTGCCATGCACTAAATGATGAAAAGGCCTACTAGTTCCTCTCTTCTGCTTCTGCTTCCTGTAATATTTTATAGTTACTTTTTGACGTATATAATTCTAGTTTATGTTTTACTATTTTAGATACCTCCTGTTAGATCTATATCTGGGAAGTTTATTTAAAAAATATGACATTGAAAATCATGGAAATAATTTGTATGAATTGTTCAAAGCCAACGTTGTTAAGATATGCTAAAAACCTGAAAATTTTGCAAGTAACTTTTTTTCCCCCCTTGTTTTCTTCACTCGCGCTTCAACTTATACCTTTGAACATATTGCTACCTCAAGAACCTGTCAATAAATCTCTATTAGTTGACAATTTTCCGCATAGGGTAGTCAAAAATATGTTTGTTCTTCTTGGAGTTCTGTAATTGTACGCCAACGATCCAAATATGTTATTTTGCTATGGTTAAAATGTAATATTTCTCTATGTAATTTTCCTACTCCATGATTATATATATTTTTAGGAAAACTCAGGATTTTTAGAATTCATCTGTTTTGTTCCTTAATTCTGTTTTCTCTAATAGGTTGGATATATCCAAAGAAAAGTTTCTACATTATTTTTGGGAATGTTGGCATAAGCTGAAGGTATACTTACACTCCTATAATTCCCCTATCTTTTTCTTCTGATTTTGAACCCGCACCCCCACCCCCCACAAACCAAGAAAAGAAGTTCCTTTTCTCGGTTGTCTTGTTTTTAATTATTTACTTTGTTACCATAAAATAGGAATATAAATGGTAAGGTATGTGATGTACCTTAATTGCCAGCTATTCATTTGCCTAATCATGGAAAATTTATTTGCAGGAAAATGTCTCAGATGATTTGCCTATGCCTCCATTATTCCAGTTCCTCACTGTGTTAGCCCTTAAAATTTTTGCATGTGAAAAGGTTCGCTATATATTAGTATTCACTATCAACTTTTGAAGCCATATTGTATATGTACTTCGTATAATCCAATATTTTTAATTATAATGTATTTAACAGGTTATCGTGTTGACAGGTAGATGTTGCTATAATTGAAGTTGGTCTTGGAGGGACAAGGGACTCAACCAATGTGGTACAATCTCTATCTTCATTGCTCGATTATTTACATAGTCAAATTTGTGAAACTTTTATTGCATGATTTTATATATCTATTAAGTGACTGAAACAATAGCCCAAATTCATTTTACTTTTTTGTTGGCAAGAAGGCTAAACTTAAGTATAAATTGAGCAGATCAAGGATCCTGTTGTCTGTGGTGTTAGTCCACTTGGCATGGATCATATGGAAACATTAGGTTCGTTTTCTCCACTTCATAAATTACTTGATCCAGGCTAGTTGTTAATTGATGATGGTTAATTTTTTTGTGCCTTGTACTAATACTCAGGAGATACACTGCAGCAGATTGCTTCTCATAAAGCTGGAATTTTTAAGGTAGAAATGTTTTTATTTTTTTGCAGTTATGTTTTTCGAGTATTTTAACGATATGGATAATGTCTTCTTTGCGCCTGAAAGCCTAATGTCCCTGCATTCACGGTACAACAATCATCTGAAGCAATGGATGTTCTTCAAGAGAAGGCCAATGATTTGAAGGTATCTCAACCTTCTTTCTTCTTTATATGATGTATTTCTAGTTTGTGAGATGGCTTCCTTAATTGCTATAGATTAATGAAATCTTGGAACTTACAGAATTATGTATACCAAATAGTTATTACTTGTTGCAGATCCCTTTGAAAGTCCTTGCCCCACTTGATCATAGAAAATTACAAGGAACGCCACTGAGTTTGTCCGGTGATCATCAATTCACCAATGCTAGCCTCGCTGTTGCCCTTTGTAAAAGTTGGCTCAAGAGTACAGGAAACTGGGAAAAGCTATTCCAACATGTAAGTTAGAGTTCAACTTTGTTAGACTTTCTTTACGTAGATGTTTATCCGAGTATCTTGTAAAGTTACCGAAGTTATGGAATTTATAGTCTTGATACATACTTGGGACCAAAAGTGCAAAATATTTTAAAAAATTGTGTTGGGGGTTGAATCTCATGGGAATTAGTTAATAATTCAAATTTGTCAATTATCTACGATACATTCAAAAATGTCCACTAGGACTGGGTGTTCAGCACTTTTGGTCCCTCACTTTACAAACTTGCACTTTTGGTTCCAATCCTTAAAAGCATGTAGCACTTTTGGGCCCTCACTTTACAAAATGGGACTTTTGGTCCCGGGTTTCCTGTCTGTTTAGCACTTTTGATCCCATAGGATTTTCCCGATTTTGCTATTTGGGTTCCAAAGTGCAAAATATTTCAAAAAATTAAGACCAAAAGTGCCGAATGTCCAGTCTTGTGGGACTAAAAATGCAATTTGTCCTTTTTCAATCATGAAACTCAATATTTTGAATTTAAATCAATTTAAATTTATAGTTTCTTTTATTTAAATTCAGGCTGATTATGAAGACGATTTGCCGGAACCATTTCTAAGGGGTCTTTCAAGTGCTCGTCTTTCTGGGAGGGCTCAGGTTGTGTACGACTCTCCTTCAGGGGACCTAATCTTCTTCTTGGATGGTGCTCACAGTCCTGAAAGCATGGAAGCTTGTGCTAAGTGGTTCTCTAGTGCTGTCAAAGAAGGTGGTCATAATGACCATTTACCAATTCCGTCTTGCTCTTCAGAGCTTCAAACTTTGGAACAAGTTAGGAGTAACGGTCACGTACAACTAGGAACCAATAAAATCCCCAAGCAGGTGAAATTATATATCTAACGATTCTTGGACATGGATGCAAGTAATCATTCAAAAATTGTTGTTATGCTCCAGATTCTCTTATTCAACTGTATGGATGTAAGAGATCCTCAGATTCTTCTTCCAACACTTGTTGATACATGTGCTTCCTCAGGTATTAGGCATATATCTTGTCGTATCTTTATAGATAATAATTTACTTCTTTTAATAGCAATAGTTTGGTTTCACATCAGTTAACTTTTTAGGCCTAGTTTATTGTCCTTAGTTTTTCTAGTTTTGTCCTCTTATTTTTCTTTACTTTCTTTTACATGTTGGGTCAGTTGTTATTGTTGGAGTATTTTCAAAAATAGAAGGGTCTTTGTCCCACATTGGGAACTTAAGAATTTTGTACTCTCTATAAGTGTGGGCCTTACGAGAGTATTCTTGAAAAAGAGTGGATACTATGCCAAGTTTGAGTTATGTTATTGTAAATTTATATTTATACTTCTTTGACACGTACTCTTGCGCTAAAATAAGGTTCTATACTCCTAAACTCGATGTTATTTTCTGTTTTATTTTAAACTAAGATTTTGAATATTTGAAATGTCAAAGATATAGTCAAATTGTTGTTGTCTTTTGGTAACAAACACAATGTTATGAAGAAATGTGCCTCTCCAAAATTATTTTAAATGGGTTTTTTTTATTTTTTTTAGTTTTTAATTACTGAAAAATAATATCTTCTTCTCCAAATAACTTATACTATAATTTGCGGCAAGATACTCTAGAAGTTTATACAATTTTGCCATTTTCACGAGTGCTCTTTGGTTTGATTCTGCTAGTAACATAATCTAACAACGAGTTTTATATTATCCTAAAGGTTATTTGTAATCCCTATTGCATACCAAGCGGTGGAAGCAAAAATAAGTCTTATAAAGAAGTGGCAACACGCCTTGAAACCAATCTGCATTTCAATTTTCCGTTTGTCCTACCATTTCTTTTTAATCAATTTAGACTTAATTGTGATGCCTTTGTTGTGGTTAAGGTACTTATTTCTCGAAAGCTATTTTTGTTCCGAGTATCTCAACTTACAATAAGGTGACGTCTGCTTCCTCGCCCGTCCCTTTAAACATCCCTTCCAAGAATTTGACGTGGCAGTTTAATCTCCAAAGAGTATGGGAAAAGATCATTCATGGAAAAGGTAATCGGACTCTTTTTTTTTTTTTTAAACAAAGTGTAACTTTCTAACTATATCTTGTTTCTTTGCCGATTTAGATGTCCATTGCAAGAATTTTGAGATGGCAATTCCAGAGAGCACACCACCCCATGGGTTCATTCACGAGGATCCATCCAATTGCAGTGCTGTCGTTTCTTCACTGCCGTTGACTATAAATTGGTTAAGGGATTATGTTAAACAAAATCCTTCTTTCAGAATTCAGGTAAATATTCAAAGATCTGGTTCAAAAATTAAATTTTTCATCGCTTATTTGGTTCTTTTACAATGAAAAGACACAATACTCGGAAGTGCTGATTGTTGTACCTTTATACCAATTCTTGATTTTAAGGTTCTTGTGACGGGATCTTTACATCTGGTCGGAGATGTATTAAAGCTACTGAGGAGATGATGATGATTTGGTTTGGATTTTAAGAGCTCTGATTCTTTGCCATTTTTATTGCAGTCTTCGAGATTTACATATATATAGTTGAAGAATGCCATATGGGTAACTGCTAAATATTATTTTTCTTATGTAGAGTTGAATAATGACAAGAAGTTGTCTTGCCTGAAGTATATGATTTGATTGAGGTTTTTATAACTTGAATAAATAATTATTGTACGATGATTTTTTTGTTAATTATAACTCCATTTGATTTGACTTCACTTGACTCGTTTAGGCTTTTTCGTCTTTGTGCTTTAGCCTTTATATATATATATGATTGTAACTTGTATCTAGTGTTGAAATAAGCAGCATATATTATGCTAATATTTCCAACAAACAAACATAAATAACAAGATTGTTGTTGTTGTTGTTGTTGGGGGGTATATCAAGATTGCTGTTGTTGTTGGGGGTGGGGGGGGGTGGGGTGTATATAACATTGCTCTTCTGACAATTTGCTCTTTTCAGTTATCACCTCTGAATGAATGTCCTGTTTGTCATTCAAACGAGAGAAATGAAAAAGAATGTTTATCGATTGAAATGTGAAATGAATTGTGTTGTTTTGAAATGTGAGATGAAATGTGTTTGTAAAAAAATATCAATTAGACACATATGTCAAATTATATTTGTTATGTGAGATAAATTGTGTAAGAGATAGGTTACTTTATGTCAAATCAAAGTAGAGTTTTTATAGGTTTTGTTTAGAGATAAGAAAATTGTTGTTTGTTTGGCTTTTGAGAGAGTAGTTTGAGAAAATTAATGAATGAAAAATTTATTTCGAAAAATAAAAAACATGTTTGTTTGACATTTCCCAAACACAAAAAAAATCTGGAAAACGCCAAACAAACAGGCCCACAAATTTTAGGAAGATTCTTCCACAAACCCGGTACAGGAGTTTAACTCCTAGACCATGTGGTCTACATTTTTTCTTCAATAAAAAATTCAATTCTCTTTATAAAATCATTATCTTATAATCATACTTTAACTCTATCAACTAACCAAATCAAACAAAGAAATGTTCATTTCATTTCAATTCAATTACGCAACTAATAAAAAATGAAAACGAAAATTCTTTATAATTAACATAATTGGCCCAACTAAATTTAAAATTAGCAGCTTTGACTTATATAATTTTATTTTACATTAAAATTAATTGTATCGAATTATGAATAATAAGTTTTTTTTCATGTAAATAATTCAATATTTTCTATGTAGTACTGACAAAGCATATAACAATATGCATTTTATAATACCTCATAAAAATTCCAAAAAAAAAGGTTAAAATGTATTAAATAAAGATTGGGTCGTTAGAGTTGATTATGAACATAGGAAGCCAAGGGGAAGGAGAAGTTGAGGCCATCTCCAATGACTCATCAGCTTAAGTCCAGCTTCTCATTCACCTCAGCTTCCCATTCCCCTTGACTTCTCATTTCCATGGTCATCTCCAATGACTCAATATTCTCATTCCATTTAATTACAATTAACAGTCTTATCCACTCTCACTTAATAATAATAAGAATGAATATCATTTTTGTTCCCTCTTATGGCATGATTTTATCAATTTTGTCCCTTTTAATTTTTTTTTTGTAGTAAATGCATCCCTCTTATCAATATAGGGGCCGTTTGGTAGGACCTAATAGGGGGTATTATGTCATATTATATGTGTTAATATAGGCTAATACAACGTTTGGTGGGATTGTTCCAATACTGGGTCAAATGGATTAAATCCTTACGACCCGGTATTAAGACTAGATTATAATCCACCCAAGCATGGATGGATTAGTTAATCCGGGTGAATACGGATTCGGTGAAATGTCACTTATAACCTCAAATTTAAATTTTCAATTTTAACATATCATTAAATATCATTAATTCTTCTCAAATCTATAAAAATAGAAACACATTCTACATAAGTAAATCACAAACTAAATTTTATATCAATTTACAATTAAGATGGAGGTGTACGAACTAAAACATTGGACAAACCTTGATCAACTCATACTCTCAAACATATTATACAAATGACTTCGATGAATTGATATATCTTAACTAATGATACTTTTGGCTAAAATTAAAATTTTCGGTTAGATTGGACATAAATTGATGATTTCTGAAAAAAAAAAAAAATTTTGGGTCAAATATGACATAAATTAATGATTTTCAGCGATAATTTAAAAATTTCGGTGATAAGGACTTAAATTGATGATGACGATACAATAAATGACGTATATTGTCGAGGTACCACAATAAATAACCAATTTTGAAACACGTCCACTTTAGAGGGCCAAAAATAAAATTTTGTCTGAAATTGACGAAAATTAATGTACGAATGTGTTACACTACATTGATAAGAGGGACGAATGTGTTACACTACATTGACAATAAGAACGAACCTGCTACGAAAAATTTAAGAGGGACAAACGTGTTACACTACATTGATAAGAGGGGCTAATGTAATACATTACATTGATAAGAGGGCACGTCTGTTACTAAAAATTTAAAAGGGCAAAAGTTATAAAGACAGGTCATAAGAGGGACCAAAAATGCGATTCACTCTAATAGTAATAATCGTATTTAAGATTCCATAAATCGTATTTAATTTTATATTTGTACATTTTGTGTGCTAAATTAAAATTTTTAAAAATAACTTTTAAAATATAATATTTAAAATTAAAAAAAATCAAAGTTTTAATAATAATGTTAATTAAAGTTATGTTTCTTACAATGTTATTAAATTCCACACAATTAATGTTCAATTTCTTAAATTAAAGTTAAGTTCTTTTAAAGTTTAAATTTATTAATTAAATTAAATTTAATTTTTCTAAATAAAAGTTATGTTTTTAAAACTAATTTTTTTTTTACAACACACAAATTAAAGGAATTAAAAAAAAAAAAAAAAGGATGGATGCATGGACTCAAGGGATGGGGCAACCACTGGGGAGGTGGGTGCATGGATTCAAGGGGACCTCCTCTTGTGGTCCCATTGTATCATTGGAGATGGCCTGAGGTGAAGGGAAAACTTGACTTAGACTGAGAAGTTATTGGAGATGACCTAAGACATCTCATTGACCCTATTTACTATTTCATGTATCAAATGCAAACTTATTACAATTACATTTCTTGAAATGTTTTGACTTTCCAAAACTGAAAATGAGAGTAAAACCTACCAAATATACTGTCCAAAATAAAGATAAGGGATAATTACATCGACCTCCCCTGAGGTTTGGGCTAATTATTGCCCAATCCCTTCGCAATTTCATAATTACATCCACCTCTCCCCACATTTGAAAAACCTTACAAAATGATGTGAAATGACCATATTGTCCTCGTCAGTTTTAATTAAAAATAATAAAAAAAAAATCAGATTAACAAAATGTCCTATTTACCCTTGCAAGGAATAATTACATCGATCTCCCCTGAGGTTTGGGCTAATTACTGTCCAATCCCCGCGCAATTTCATAATTACATTCACCTCCCCCCACATTTGAAAAATCTTACAAAATGATGTGAAATGATACACAAAATTACAGTATTACCCATGCAATGATACACAAAATTACAATACTATCCTTGCAAAAATTAATTTTATACATAAAAAAAAAACTATAACCCTACCCCCCCCCCCCCCCCTCCACCGTCCCAACCCTACAAATATCTTTCCAGGTCGTGTCGTCGGCCTGGTTCGAACCCTAGGCCTTCCAGGCCGGCGGCGCGGCCTGGGAGGAGATTTGCGGGGTTGGGGACGTCGGGTGAGGGGTTGGGGACCGGAGGGTGCGGGGTTCGGGATTGGGGTGGTTGGGGTGGGGGGCTAGGGATGGTTGGGGTAGGAGGCTAGGGATGAAGAGAGTTTTTTCAAAAAAAAAAATTTATATTAAAATAGATTATTGATTTATTAATATTAATATTTTTATATAAATAAGATATGATTTTAATATTATTGTATTTAAGTAAGAAATATTAAAAAAAATATTTATGATTTTATAATAACCATTTTATTAAATCGAGTATTTTTAATTTTTGTAAAAAAATTATTGATTTTATAATAACTATTTTGGTTAAAAGTTTAAGAAAAAATTTAGTAAACATGTGAGCATGTTTATAATGTCTAATAATTACTGTTCAAGTTATTTTTCTTCTCATGAATAAACGTAATTCATTAATTTATCCTTGTACTTTAATTATGAAAAAATTGAAATTATTAAAATTACGGGTTAAATGTTAAGTTGAATGTATTTACATTTTTTTATTTATGTTCTACAATATTTTTTTCTTATAATTAACCATAATTTATTTACTTTTCCTTGTACTTTATTGTAAAAGCATTATGAAAAAAAATTGAAAAAAATCATTGATGCATTATTATATTTTTATTTTAAGAATACATATACACTACTATTAAAATTCATTTATTCTTTTAAACATAATTCATTCATTCATTCTTTTACTTTAATTAGGAAAAAAATTGAAATTATTAAAATTACGGGTTAAATGTAGAGTTGAATGTATTTACATTTTTATTTATGTCTACAATGTTTTTTTCTTATAATTATCCATAATTTATTTATTTTTCCTTGTACTTTAATTGTAAAAGCATTATGAAAAAAATTGAAAAAAAACATTCATGTGTTATTATATTTTTATTTTAAGAATACATATACACTAATAAACTAATTATAACTTTCATGTAAATTTATAACATTTGAACCCATACTTTACATATACATTACAAAGAAACCCCTCCTATGTACCAAACATAACAAGGGTATAATTGTCCAACAAAATAGCTACAGTAACCTCAAGGGTAAAATAGGAAGTTCAATAAAAAATTGACGATGATGTCATCAAAATGTAAGGTTTTCGAAACGTCGAGGGAGGTGGATGTAATTATGAAATTGCGAGTGGATTGGACAATAATTACCCCAAACCTCAGGGGAGGTTCCTGTAATTATCCCTAAAGATAAATATTCTTTGAAATTTTTCTAGAGCAAATTGTTGTCCAAAATGTTGATTTCTTGAAGATTTCTAGCCCTAGCACAAACAACGGGAAAATAAGAAAAAATTGTATAGCTACTGTAAAAAGAAAAGCGGGAGTTTGATTTTATTTTACCCTTTAGTTAATTTTATTTTTTTTTATTTTTTTTATCTATTATAAGTTACTTTCGTTGTTTTAGTTAAAGTTAGATGATGTGAAGTTACATTTGGATATTTTATTAGAGAAGAAATGTAGACCACATGATGTAGAAGTTAAACTACCGGGTCCGTGGAAAAATCTCCCCAAATTTTAGAATACTATTGTGGTATTCCTTTTGCATCTAGTCATCTAGATTGATTTAATACATTTGGTGTCAATTAAAAAGTAATTAATTTATTTGAATACTAATTGGATAATTATTATATAACACCACAAACATTAATATTTAAAAAGCACATTATAAATTTAAAAAATTCAACTTGATAAAACACATAAAAAATATAAAATTTTGACTTCACACTGTAATTAGCTAAAGGAGTATATTATTTAAGTACTTAAAAAAATTCAACCATATGGTTATTTGTGTACGAATGATACCTGATGGAGGCAAAAATAAACAACTAATAGTTAATGGGAAAAATGTGTAATTACAATAACTGAAAGGACCAAACTGAAACTTACACATGAAAACTTAACGACAATAAAACTCTAATTAAGAGCTTCAGTTTCAAGTTTCAACTCATCTCTCTCTCATTCACACACAGTCACACTTAACACAGAGCCCTCTGCATGTAAAACACACACACACACAAAATTCTGTACTACTATATTAATGTCCTATCAGAATTCAAATTCGAATCGAACTCTAAAATGTCGGGTCACTTTACGGGTCTCAGACCCACCATATTCTTCACTTTCCTCCTCCTCTCCCTAGGACTGATTGCTTTTTTTCTCCAATTTCCCGACCCGAAAACCCGGTTTACAGACACCAAGGACGACCCAGTAACCAAAATGGGTTCGGGCTTACCCGGACCCGTTCGCTCCTCGTCCGTCGACTGTGCGGGATTACTTGGTCAGAGTGGCAAGGTGTCGTTTCCTTATTTCAGAAACTGGAAGTTCGATTTCGGGTCGGATCTTAGCCCAAAGGTACCTTTTTTTTTCTTTTACTTTTTTTATTATATGTTTGTAGTGGTGGCATCATGTTTTGGAAAGTCAATTTGGTTTTTTTTGGCAGGTTTTGTACATTATCTATTGGATTTAATGCATGTTTATATATCCCCTCTTTGTATATATAAGAGTGTAAACGAGTCGAGTTGAGTTGAGTCAAGTAGTATATAATCAAGCTTGATTTGATTTGATTTTCTTATTTAAGCTCGAAATTGTGTTTGACCAGATTTGACTAATAAATGAACCTTATCAAACGAGTTTTAGTCGAGTTGAACCCGGATATCATATGATATGTTTAATTATATTCAAAAGTTATCAATTGATAATGTTGTTCAACCTTGTTTGATTTTAAGCTGTATCTATATATACTAAAAATAGTATCTTTACAAATTTGTAGAGTTGTTTGTTACAAGAGGTAGATTTATTTTATGAATTTGATATCTCTTGATGTTATTGTTGAGAGTAATTTCTAAAGTTTCTTCCATATGTTCTTATTTCCAATATTTATCACGGCCTCAATTTATTACGTACTATGATTTTATTTTCGCTATTATTATGAGTGTTGAATGTTTAACATTGTTTTTTGACCCTTTATTGATATGAAGTTTCTTCCAAGATTTGATATAAGAGGTCTTTGATGTAATCATTTTTTTATGAGTTTTGAGTCGCAAGAAACTTTGAGTTGCAGCATCTAGTGGCATGACTCTCAATTGGTCCTGTTTTATTTCGAGTTCTATTGAGTTTAATTTATCGGTTTATATGCTTATGATGAAGTTATTGAACTATTTCCATAACAGTTATTATATAGTTACATAGTACTATGATTTTTATGTGATACATCATTTGATACCTTGTCCGATATTCTTACAATTTTGTTGTTACGTCAGATATCTATCACTTCGACTACTTCCGGTGGTATAGAGCAGATTCTACCCTGGATATTTTATCATAAGGTTATTGGAATATCGAACTTTTTTCTTTTCGTGGAAGGGAATGCTGCATCTGTTGCTACCTATAAAGTCCTACAATCCATCAAGGTATGTAATTACTATTAATGTAATATAATTTTGCTTTTTTTAAGTATCTCGATTATGTATGTTAATTTGATATATTAAGTTCAATTTTTAGTATACGTTTCCCTTTTTGCAGGGGGTAAAAATTATTCATAGAACGCGAGATTTAGAGGAGCAACAAGCAAACAGGTGAGGCTATTCATTATTAACTTCAATTTTTTAAGTATTTTTTTTTATTAATTACATATCATTAGTATTTATGTCTAACATAACATTTATGATCTTTAGTCGAATCTGGAACGAAACTTGGCTTGAAGCGTTCTTTTCTAAACCATGCAACTATGAGTTATTTGTAAAGCAAACTCTCAATATGGAAACCAGTATTATCATGGCAAGGGTATGCTAAAAATGTCTCTTTTTATATATATATATATATATATATATTTTTTTTTTTGAAGTTTTAATTTGATAATCTTTTGCTTAGTGATTGTTTCATATTATTAATTAAGGAAGCTGAAATGGATTGGATAATCCATCTTGACACTGATGAGCTTATGTATCCTGCCGGAAGTCAAGAGTACTCTGTCCGGGAACTTCTATCAGATGTTCCGGAAGATGTTGACACTGTTGTCTTCCCAAACTACGTGCGTGAGTATACATATATATACACCTGTCAATAAACGAATTTTAACGATGTTATAATTTGCATAAATGATTATAAAAATCTCTTTTTTAGGAGAGTTCTGTTGAAAGAGATGATATAAAAGAACCTTTTAGTGAGGTAATTCAATTTTATTATTTGCATATATAGTCGAATTTTATGTTTGTATTTGAGACGGTGGAATTTTGTTGTTGTTTTAGGTGACGATGTTTAAGAAGAATTTTGACCATCTATCAAAAGAAACTTATTTTGGTTATTACAATGAAGCATCTCAGGGTAATCCAAATTATTTTCTAACTTATGGTAACGGAAAATCTGCTGCTCGAGTTCAAGATCATCTGCGTCCTAATGGTGCACATAGATGGCACAATTATGTGAAAAATCTGAAGTATGGTGATTCTTTGTTATATGTTCTTATTCACATTTTCATATATCAAACATGCTCTTTTTTTTTTTGGTAAATTTATCAAACATGCTTTAAATTCAATATTCTTTGTTATTAATTTTGGCTTTGAGCTTGGTTCCAAAATAAAGGCAAAATTGCATTTCTAGCACACAAGACTGGGGTGGCACTTTTGGTCCCAACGTTACAAAATTGGACTGTTGCACTTTTGGTCCCCCAGTTTACAAAATGGCAATTTTACTCAAATTTTCTAAACTAGGTTGCACTTTTGGTCCATAAACAGTCTCGATATGGCGTATATGGTCCCATGAGACTGTCTCAGTTTGCACTTTTGGTCATAAATTGGATGAAAAAAGAGGCGATGGGACCAACGATGCAGAGTATTTTAGAAATTGGGACCCTGAAATTTTGTTACGTGTGGGACTAAAAGTGTAAAGGGTCCAGTCTATTGTAACTAAAAATGCAATTTTTCCGACCATAAACTTCTACTATATTATGGATACACATGATTTATGCTTCTTCTTTTTTCTTTTGCATAGTGAGATCAAATTCGACGAGGCTGCTGTTTTACACTATACTTATTCAAAGTTTTCGGATTTAACTTCGAGACGAGATCGATGTGGCTGCAAACCTACAAGAGAAGACATCGAAAGATGCTTCATGTTAGACTTCGATAGGAATGTGAGTTTTTCAAGAAATATATAAGCCTGGATTCTTTCAACTGATTCGTTCAATTGTGAGTTTACAATAATTGTAAACAATTGATCGTACATTTGAAATCATGTCTACCAACGATTCTGAATTCTATGCTGCAGGCATTTGTGATTGCTTCAACAAGTACTGAGGAAGAAATGCTTGATTGGTAATGATCATTATAACAACTCTCAAGTTTGATTGGACTTTAAAAAGGTCTGAAATTGTCGTGTTTCGTTTTGCCTAGGTACCGTGACCATGTTGTCTGGACCGACAAAGAGCTGAAGTTGAAACTGTTAAAGAGAGGAATCTTGACACGAATATATACTCCAACGGTATGTGCATACGATTAACATGGTGATATTATTTATTTATTTATTTTCTTATATGGCAATGCTTATTCGATCGTGCTTTCAAAGCCTTAAAAAGATTCTGTAATTGTAGGTAATTATTCAAAGCTTGAAGGAATCTGGAGTTTTCAGTTCTGTCATTGCATCAGCACAGACAAATATTTCAGATTCAGACAAGAAGAATCTAATGTCTTCCGAGAATGTTAACAAATCATCGAATTATAATTTGAGGAAGATAGGCGAGGATCGAGGAAGGAAAGTTCTAGAATTTTCAGCAGTTAATTCTCATGCTGTTCCACCACAATCACTCCCTGGCTTGAATGATATTCACCTTCATATTTAATACAATGTACATAACAATTTGGTTTGGATTTTCTAACAATATTTAGTTTTTTTTTTTTTTTTATACGAATCGTTGCAACAGATGACTCAATCTTAGCGGACAGTGACAACATATTTAGTCCTTGTTTTTATGGCTTGTTTAGTACAATTTTTTGCCTTTTTAGTTGACAAAGTTTTATGAGATATGATCAATTCTCCTAAACTAGTTTAACTAATTTGGAATTTGTTAAAGTTTATGTTGATGCAAGTCATAATCAATTGAAATGATAAATTTAATTTGTTAATCAACTTTTCTTATTAGGTTAGGTCGAAATCATGAGTCAAAACGGAATATTACAATTTACAAACCACTCAATAAACAAATTAACTTAACATGCATTTTCTTTGTTCTTAATATATACTTTATATGTTATGATCACGTGCTACATCTAAAATTATTTTAATTTTAAACTAAGTTAAATATTCGCAATTACAATTTTACAAAAAAAAAAAAAATCACGTAAATCATTTTATATATAAAATCCACAACATCAATTGTAAATTGGTTTTCTTTATTTATAAGTGAATACGTAAAATTATATAATTTTTTATTTGTTAATTAATGTAGTATAACTAATAAAATACACTACATTAAGTATATTTTTTTGAAAAACAAAACGGAATGGCACGAGCTAACCTGGTTTTATAAATTACTTTCAACTTAATTAAGATGATACATATCTGATCCGTCAATCTCACCACAAATTATTATGTCATTACATTTTAATTTCAAAAAATTATATTAATTACAATATTTTAATTATTTAAAATAACTAGAAATAGTACATCTACTATAAAGCATAAGAAGTTGGAGTATCTGCTGGCGCCATATTTTCTTGGCGGTTTTGTTTCCTACACTACACAGCACAGCACAGGCAGCAGCTAATGCTAATGTACGCACCACCGCCCCCTTTGTTTAACCTGCGCACTACACTCCAATGCTTCCAGCTCTCAAGCTAGGGTTCCGCTATTCAACCCTCTAAAGGTACATAATAAACAACTCCGTAAATTATCTAATAACGTAATTTATTTTCACATTTAATATTTTTTTCGCAGTTTTTCTGCTGTGAATTTTTATAGATTCCCGAATATTTCCGTAAACCTAAAAATGGGTTCCAACAAAAGAAGACTCTGCTCCAACTCATCAAACAATGATGTATCAAAACCTCAGAAGAATGCTACAAAGGTCTGATTTTTTTTATTTTTTTTGGCAATTAATGCATAAATAGTTTTTAAGTCTGAGTATTTTGATTTATGAGTATTAATTCATTTTGGTTGAATGTAGGCAGGTGTTAAAAAAAGTGAGACCTGTGGGGATGATTGTGAGAATACAGAGGAAATGACTCATCAACAGGTTAAATCAAGATTGAGGTAAATATTGAGTTTTTTTTTCAATTTAATTTTCATGAATTTTGATGTTTGGTTGTTAGAAACTGCTGAAAACAATAGCAATTTTAAATTTGGTTATGTCATTTAATTTTCTAAATGAAAGGAATTGAAGCCAATCGGCCACTGGACCCCTTAAGCCCTGTCTTTCTAGAAGCAAAAGTGCGAAGAAATCTGTTGGTAGATGTGTATAGAATGTTTTAGAAGCTTGAGTGTTTAGCATCTTTCAAATTGAAATGACATTTCCATACTTTTCAAATTATAAAAACGAACATTGAAAACATCAAAATGTGTTTTTTTCTAAATAATTAAGAAAAATTGTATTTCATAAACACTTATAAAGTAATCCTAATCAACTGCCAGCAACCTCCACACAAATCTCTACATTCCAAAAAAACACTACTTCAAAATTTATGGAATATAAATAATTTAGTAATACATAACTAAGAAATTACTAAACAACTCAAGTTTTTCCTTTTCTCTTCCGTTATCCTTTTTCTACGGATAATTACTCCTCCCTTTGTGCCCAATTCCTCTGACTTTGTCCAACATAGGTGCATGATTGGTAAGATTTTTTTGCTAATATTGCGGTTGTGGTGGCGGTGAAGTTTGTGGATGTGAGAGTAGAGGGGGACTGGTCTCCATGTGTTGGGGGAGATATGATCTAGGAAAATCCACTTCAACTCTCTTGTGAAAGTTGCGATGGCATCCACACACACCACACACCATGGCCTCTATGGTTCCATTTGGGCCACTAGCCAGAAACTGACCACAACCATCAATGAAACAACCATTAGCCTTGGCTGCATGATTGTGGAGGCACTCCTTATACATCACAAGGATTTCAACCTTTGCTCCATGGAGGTTATAATTGGTGGCCATGTAAAAAGAATTGAGAATGTAAGTGGTGTAGGTTCTGATCAAGAAAATTTGTAATTTCTGTGCAGTGGTGGTGGTATTTTAAAGAAGGAGATGGTATATATAGGCTGTCAAGCAAACAAATGTTACTGACCCTGGAAAAGCATAATTAATGATTATTTTTTTCGCATATTTGTTGCCCAACCTTTGAGCTTATCTGTTCGAATTAATAATAAAAGCATGATGAATGTGGTTAGTCGCGGGCTATAATATAACGAGAACACCATTATTGACATACCGTTTCGAGATTAGTGCAATTACTAGGTGTGCTGTATTTTCCAATTTGCAGGTTATTTTCCGATTTTGCGTAAAGAGATAAGACCAAATTAAATTCTATCAAATTTTAGTTGGATTTTGTAAATATGCTTTGGAGAATTTAATTGGGGGATTCTAATATAAGATATCTTGAGTTTGGCCTCCATTAAGATACCCTTGCATCGAGTCACGCGTGTCAAATTTTATTTTATCTTAAAATGTTTATTTTTCAAAAGACATAAATACCCTCCTACGGTCATCTAATTTTCTTCACTTGCCCCCTTAAAATTTTACACCTCAATGGAGATGGGGAGCTCAAGGCCAACAATGGCAGCGCCACTGGCTGCCGGATGTGGAAAGGCTGGTTACGGCTGACAGTCGCCTTAGTGAACGACTGTCGCACATACGAAGATCCGTCGACTATGCAAACGACCCTCGCACAGGCGACGACTGCCTGTGAGAACAACTGTTGGTGCTTCCACCGATGTTTATGCCTTTGGATACATATCAAACGTTTTATATAAGTTTCGCAGTTTCAATCATTGAACATATACGAATAACTTCATCTTTAGGATATTCATGGAACTTCTTTAAGTTGTTTCTCTCTGCAATAGCTCTCAGGCTTTAATTTTGCTTATTTGTCATTCTATTTCTATGGATTGTTATCATTTTCTCCATTATTTGCTTTATTATGAATTAATCATGAACTGGTATCTCTGACATTTTCGGAGGATCATGGCCTAGACCTTTTGCTTGATGTGTTCTGGTGGGCCAAAAATGTTGTTGTTGAATACATTACAAGGGTGCACCCGTTGTCTCCACTTGGTCCAAAGATAGGTGCACGACTGGTGGGATTTTGTTGATAATATTGTTGTTTTGGTTGTGGTTGTGGTTGTGGATGTGTGTCCAGAATGTGGTCTTCATGTGCTAGGGGAAATGGTTTTCAGGGTTGTATGATCCTGATAGATTCACTTTAATTCTTCTATGAAAATTGAGATGACAGTCTTACAAAGCACACACCATGGCCTCTTCAATTTATTATGTTTTTTTTTCCATATATAGTATTTTCCGCGTTTTCTCGATCTCTAACTATCAAAGGTGTTGTGTTTCTTCACTATTGTGTTCTATTTCACATTTTAATGGTCGATGAAGTTGCTAGCACTACCTTTCTTGTGAATTACTAGGCTCAGATGTTGTATTATTTGCACTTGGTTTTCTGAATTACAGGAGTGGTGGAATACCTTCCAGAGGTGCTAAGCAAGAACTTGTCTCTGCCTTGAAAAGTAAAATGGATGGTATTTTTTCCTGTAGTGTTGTTGATGTGCGTTGGTGGCTAAGCAAGTTGAACGCCTTTCAAAATCTTTTTTCCTTGTGTCTAATTATCGTTATTCTGTTTTTAAATCGATTATAGAATGGTAGTTCAATATTTTTAAATGCAGGTGAAGGCTCTTCAAATCTACAAGTAATCTCTGAAGAGAAGCCAGCTCTTATTAAAACTTATTCAAAACGAAAAGCTAAAGGATTATCTAATAGCGATCTTGTTCAAATTGCAAACAATGATTCAGACATTTCTGGAGTTAAAAGGACCAAACGAAGAGTAAAGCAACAGTGCTTGACACTATTGACATTAGAACTTCACAAAGCACGAATGAACAAGAGCAGATTATTGAATCAATTGAGATGAAAGGTGTTTCTTTTCTCTATGTGAATATGCTCATATCTTTGTATTCTTCACTCTTCACTTAAATGGTTCATAGAAGCAAAGAGAAAAGTTTCATCAAAGATCACAACCTCAAATATGAAAGCTCATGCAATGTTGGTCTTTCTGTAGAAGAACCCTGGACAGTTCTTACTCACAAGAAGCCACAAAAGAGTGGACTGCCTACAACCCTCGAACTATGAGGCCCCCTCCTATTGATGCTAGTACATCACATATGAAAATAATGTCTTGGAATGTAAATGGTTTAAGAGCTTTACTGAAGTTGGAGAACTTTTCTGCTTTGCAACTTGCACGTAGAGAAAATTTCGACGTATTATGCTTGCAAGAAACCAAAATACAGGCATGTGCTTATTTTGTTTGTTTCAAGAGTAAGAGGGCAACTTGACTTTTTTCTTTCTGTTTATATGAGGTTACACTTCTGGGATAAGGAATTAAGGAGACTTTTGTAGCATTACCTTGTCATTGATTGGAAATTCTATCACTTTGTGTCAAGAAATCATTGTTTGAAGTAGGAACATACTATGTATGAAGTATTTGGTGTTCTCTACTCATTTTAGCGAGAGTGCTAACTAAACATATGCTTTGATATCTCTATCTCTCATTTTTATCCTTATGTTCACTGATGTTATACCCACCAACACACATTTCCACTGTCATATTTTTATTTTGTGTGGTCAGGATCTATAGAATCTTTCATATGGACACGTTGATTATAATGTAGAGCATGTTTGTTTGTAACTTGTATATCAGAAATCAGCAGCAGTTAGTAAGTTGTGCTTATTTTAATGCATGAGAATGATAATTCAAGTCACAATGTTAACTACTCTCATATTGATGAGAAGGAATGGCACATGACATTAAGATAATTTAAGTGAAATACATAAAGAAAATTCCAATGCAAACTTGTAATATAAATTGGTCTACAAGATTAATAGAGAAAGAACATCACCATACACCTAAATATTTAAATAGTTATCTTACACATTCAAAAATTAGGACTTACAGAGTTTTCAATAGTGCGCACAAATACTAATTAGCTGCATATTTGATTTAATCTTTATACTCTTGAAATTTTTATCACACTTAAAGGTTCTTAGAATTCCTTTTAAGCTGTTATCTGGTGAGGCAAATTTTAACATTTTTGTATGTTTTTAATCTTCTCTACCTCAAGCAGGAGAAACATGTTGATGCAATCGGACATAGTCTACTTGAAGGTTACGACAATAGCTATTGGGCATGTAGTGTGTCTAAACTGGGGTATTCTGGCACAGCAATCATTTCAAGGTATAGTGTTTTTTTCTTGCTCTTACCTAAAAATGTTTTGTATGATGGCTGTGGCCCCCCAATGAAATGTTGTTGGTCCCACCCCTACTTCTATGTGGTGTTTCATAAACCTTACAATGAGTTCTTGAGCTTTCTTTAGCATACAATCAGACTAGTAGTTTTATTGACAAATTCATTTGGTTGTGACATACGCAAGTCATTGTACTGAACAATTCATTCTTTTGGCAGTTCATACCACTCTCGGTAAAATATGGTATGGGCATATCAGATCATGATACTGAAGGAGCCTTGTGACAGTGGAGTTTGATAATTTCTACTTATTGTGTGGCTATATTCCTAATTCCAGTGATGGCCTTAAACGCCTGGTATATGCACTCTTCATATGTACCAATTATTCCAACCTTCAAGATTATTATGTTATTGCATAACTGATAGAATTCCTTTTTCTAGTCATACAGGATTACTCAGTGAGATCCTTCTCTTAGCAACTACATGAAAGTAAGTCTTGTTTTATTGTTGGGTGTATGTTCAGGACCTGCTGTCATCCCCTTCCATAATAGCTTGCCATACAACTAGTTTCTTGTTTGGTACACTGTTGTACTATAGTTTAGAAGATAGAATTATATGCCACAAAAATCAAAGAAATGCCCTTATTCTTAATTTATTATAGATAGCTTCACATTCTTATGTGGAGATTAGGTTTCTATAAAATACAAAGATTCTCAGTATTGACTGCAAGGTTTTATCTTTTCGTCGAGATTCTACATTTTTTTGGTTATTGAGAGTAAATTTTCACGATTCTTTCATTACATTGAAATAACATCATTTCCTTTTCCTTTTAACGGGGAGTGCTAATTGTTCCTATGCTGGTTCTGCCTTGTGACTGAATATTGTCTATAAAATGTGTGACAATCTGACTTTACAAATTAGTGCATTATTAATTTTTTCTTTTCTTTTCTTTCCGTCTTTTCTCCTTTTGCAGTATGGTCTGGTTTACTTGTTCTAAATTTTTTTTTTTCTTTAGCTAGAACAAGCAAGAGCTTCTGCATCTTACGACAAAGTACCATGGTTTCTCGTATTTTTGAAAAAGTGGAGAGAAGTTTCGATTTAATAGGGATAAGTTTTGTTCTTTCTCCATTTTAGATTTTTCTTATGCATTCTGGTGAACTTAACAATGAGAAGCAGATGCAGATTAAAACTATATATCTGTTGCCATTATGCTTCTTCACAGGATCTAGAACGGTCCAAACCTGTTGTTCTGACCGGAGACTTGAACTGTGCTCACCAAGAAATAGATATTTATAATCCAGCAGTGAGCAAACTTAAATTCTGAATTATCTAATTCCACTTTCATTTTTTATCTAACTATCAATTCAAAATTCCTGATTGTCTCATTATCTTTCAGGGAAACAAAAGAAGTGCAGGTTTTACAGATGAGGAAAGACAATCCTTCCAAACAAACTTTTTGGAAAAGGTTTTCGTTGATACCTTTAGGAAACAGCACCCTGATGTTGTTGGATATACGTATTGGGGTTACAGGCATGGCGGCCGAAAAACCAACAAAGGTGAATTGCAACCTATTTAAAAATTTATTGGGCTCTCGACACTTTTGATCCAGCGCTCTTCAAAAATGCACTTTTGAATTCAAAATTTTAAAATATTTTGCACTCTTGGTCCCATTGCTCCCTTTTCCATCCAATTTTTGTACTTTTCGTCCCATAGAATAGTATCTCTTTTGACACTTACATTGTATCACTTTTGGTCCCAAATTGAATGAAAAGATGGCGATAGGACCAAGCGCAAAACATATTTAAAGTTAGGACCAAAAATGCAATTTTATAAATTACCAGGACTTAAAGGGCATGCGGAACTATTGTCTTATATATGCTGCCATTTTTCTGAATGGCTTAACAATTGCCTCATGTTGTAAGAAAGCATGTACTAGGGTCTCCCAGATGCTAATATGCAAACATTGATTTAGTGGGTTAAGGTCATCAACTAAACTAATAATACCTTATTGGGCTTTTCTCTTGTGTTGCTTACTTACCATGGATTTCAAGAGACAGTGCTTTCTTGTTGTCCTAACATTGGTATTTTTTTCATGTTTCTGTTTGAATTAGGATGGCGGCTCGACTATTTCCTTGCCTCGGAATCGATTGCAAATCAAGTATATGACTCGTATATTCTCCCAGATATTGCTGGAAGTGATCATAGTCCTATTGGTCTCATTCTTAAGCTATAGGCTACTGGGAGTGATATACTGGAGTATTTCTGAATCAATTCAGGATGACATGCCTCGTTCAAACGAAATTTAATTCGCAACACAATTGAATGAAAGAACAATCTGAATTCTACAGCTTCCAACGCTATAATCCTGTATAACTTATGGAGTTCGTTTTGGTAGTTGACACTCTAATTAGCAACAAGAAGTTTATTTGGAAATTTTGAAGTCTAATATCTTTTTTAGTTTTGTATAGGTTCTTTGCAAAAGGTTTTGCACTTATTTTATGCAGTTCTTATTGCAGATTCCATGTAGTTTCATGTTTGTTTTCATTCTTTGGTAAATGCCTATATTTTCATGTTATGATTTATGAATGACATGATAAATATGTTGGTGTAATTAATTAGATTTTCACAATTTAACAGAATCCGAACCATCAAAATCAGGAAGTAAGTTTTATTAAAATTGGAACTGAAACTTAAAATTTGGTATTAGAGATTGTACTAAAGACCATTTTATTTTGAGAATAGTACATTAACATGGGCAGCCTATGTAAAGATCAAGAAACAATTAAAAATCAACAGTAAAACTGTGCTTCTACAAGACTTATACATCCTGGAGAAAACTCTCACAACGCCGAATACTAAATTAAATTACAAAATTCAACAAGTTAAATCTATGACTCTTTATCTTGTTTTATACAGCATCCAACAACCGTATTTGCGTTTGTGAAAAGATCACGATGAAAACAACAACTGAATCTTTCATTTATACCAGCCTGTGAGGAACCATCGTAGCAAAAAGCAGAATCCGCAGCATATGGCCTGTAGTGTAGTACCACATATATATGTCAAGTTTATTCATACTTTTTATCAGTTTATATTTTCACATGCGAAAAATAAACATTAATGATAGATTACCTGGAAGACTAATAAAAGAATACAAAGTGACTTCTCCGTCTTTTGTCCAAACTGTCTCAAAAAGAAGTTCACAAGAGTCCCATCATTTGTCCCTGTTAATAGCCCAGATTGTGGGTCGAACCTGGAGAATCAACCCAACAGATAATTTTAGCACAAATACGGAGAATAAAACGCAGGCCTAAAAAAAAGACCTGGATAACCTACCTAGGCAGTCGATGACGTGGACAAGGTACAATACCAGCCAGCTAAGACAACATAAAAAGAACTCGATATTAATTCAAGATAATGTTCCCACATTTTATTTGCAAGTGAAGCAAAATGTGTGCCTCTTGTTTGTGTGTGTGAGTGTGTGTGTGTGTGTGAGTGTGTGCGAGAGAGAGAGAGCGAACCTGAGGGAGTGAAAGCAGGAAGTTGAGAACTTGAGGAGCAAAGAATATCAGAAGTGTTTCACTGAGAAGGAATCAGCAGAACTTAATGAGTCACTTGAAAGCTTAACTTTAGTGAATGATTCCACGGAAAGAAAGAAAGCACATATATCTAGTAAAATGACACTCAATATTAGATTGGTAAAATGACACTAAAAAGTTTATGTTGTGTTTTCATATTATAGACATTGAAAAACAATTCTGGTATTTATACACAAACCAGAGAAAGATTTCACTAGCATATTGCATATACAACAAAGACCATATAGATGAGATGAAAATTTCAGCTCATGCATATTTTTTTGTTAAATGGGTATTAATCACAAGGTAAAAAATGACATTCATATCCAATGAGAAAAAACTATGATCTCAATTTACAATCTTTTCCTCGACATTTGCATTATGTTTGGTTTTCCTTGCATCAAATGATGGAACTATGAACTTCAATTTTTTGTTCATTTTCAGTTTCCTCGTCATATTACACTTGCTAAAATTTGGAAGACATTATAAGAAGAAACACACCTAAAATGGCCTAAAATGCCAGCTACTGCCATCGTCATCCCGGCAAAGTAAGTGTAGGTGTCACCAACAAAAACTGAAGATGGATACCTATCACAAACACAAACACAAACACAAATTCAATGGTTGGCAGGTAAAAGAATTCCGTTTCCATTTCCAAATAAATTTCACCATCATTACCAGTTATAAGAAAGTAATGCTAAAGATGTAGCAAGCAACGGTTGAATAAGGTAAATGGAGAATGCATGTGCTTGTTTGTACTCAGGATCAGAAGATGCTCCAATTTGCATGACATTATGAATCAAGATCTGCAATTAAATATGTTAGATTCAAGATTTGGTAGTCAAATTAATACGAGGTATATACCAAGACATTTTGCTTACAGCACAAGCAATAACAACTGTCTGTCCAACTTCAAGGCCATTGATGCCAGCATGAATGTTAATCGAGTTTGTGCAAAATACAGCCAAGAGCCCCATATATAGCTTATATATCCACCCTGTCCACATAAAAAATGAGTTTTATACGAAAAAGCTTCAAAGGAGTGAAAAGCAAAACTGTCAGCAAATTAGTAACCTAAGTCTAAAATCTCTAGTCCAACGTATGGTACAAGGGGCTTTGGTATGATAATACTTGTATGTCCAGCATAGGCCATCAACAATGGGAGAGCCGCAATAGATGGCAAAACTAACTTTCTGCATTCAACATTACATAAGCTCAAATGACTATTTATAGTGGAAAATATTTAAAAATTATGAAGAAAAACATCAAGAAAACTCACACTCTCCAAGGTACATCAAGGACGTCATCAACAAATCCAAGGAGGATCATGAAGCATATTGATGCTAGTGCCGCATTGTACTCAACTAGCCACTTAAGAATGAAGATAAAAGTTATAACTCTAATTATAGTAAAGCAATAAATCTCAGCTAGAGTAAAGAGTATTCATTCATATTCAAACAATCAAATGTGTAGCAAAAGTATGAAATATGAAGAGAAATGAGTTGTAATCAAGAGGTAGATATTGATATAATACTCACATTTGAATCTGGTGTGTAGTTAAAAAGAAACAAAATGGCCACAACTAGAAAAACTATCCCTACAACAATACCCAATGATTCAGGCCTGCACAAAATGAAACACTATCAAAGTTTAATAAAAAAAATCATAGAAAAGGGAAAACACAGTTGTTCTTATTGAATGGAAATCCGTGCGCGTGCAAATAAGGCTAATCAGTAATCCAAGTTAAGCTTGCCATAATAGGCGTAAGTCTCAAGTAGCATACTAGTATTTCAAGCCTAAATCGTTTAAGTGTACATCACCTATAGATTCTTAAGCAGAATTGCAGAAGTATATCATCATCATCATCTAGTAACCAAATTGATGTGAACTGCGAATCTAAGGATCAAGTTACAGTTACTTTGATTTCTAATAAACTTCAAGGTAAAATGGGAAGTTTTTATCTTGGAAAAATGAGAAAAATATGAATAAACTACCACCAGGTTCAATGAGAGAAATCCGTAATTTTCATAGTTCATTCACATTCTAATTCAGATATCTGAACGACATCAAAGAAAGCTTGCACTTCATATAATGCAATGTCAGTATAGTCTGAAACCTTTCCAAATTAATATTATTAGTAGTTTAAAATTCAGTATGTATTACAAATCCTATGTGGTGTACCTTTTCTGACATCAATAGCAATTAACATTCAACTTTTAAAACAAACTATATCATGCAAATTCGAACATATGGAACATATTAGAGCATGAGATGAAATCACAAGAACATACTCATCCTCAAATCTCAAAAAAACATATCACGCCTAATCAATTCATCTAGAACATTATGAAACCCAATTTCCTACCTCATAATTCTAGAAACCCAGAAACTAAAATAAAAAAGCAAATGAATAGATAAACTTACACTTTAATGGATCCATCAGGTGTACCTTTCTTGTTAATGTCATACCCAAATAAGTTCCTTCTCAATACATACTTGGAAGCAACAGGAATCATTCTAACTGTAATTAAAAACCCTAAAAAGCAAACGGCCGCATTGATCAAGATCGATTTTTTAAGCTCGGAATCGATTTTGTAGTGAAAGAAAATCAGGTAACAATATGGGATCGAGAATATGAGGAAGAATTTCAAAATTGTTGTGAATTTCGCAGGACGAATTGGAGGATCCGTTTGATGGGTTTCGGGTTTTGGTTTTTCCGGGTCGGGTTTCGCCGTGACCGTTGCTAAAGCTCGCTTTCTAGCTGCCATTGCTTGTGTGTGTTTTTTTAGTCTGTGTTGTATATAAT
The DNA here is from genome assembly GCA_034814905.1 of Penstemon davidsonii. Lineage (NCBI taxonomy): Eukaryota > Viridiplantae > Streptophyta > Magnoliopsida > Lamiales > Plantaginaceae > Penstemon > Penstemon davidsonii. The sequence goes on along the minus strand of JAYDYQ010002533.1, from coordinate 26,594,304 downwards.
ATATACATACAAAAAATATATATTAAAAAAAATAAAAATATATAGTCAGAACTCTGGAAAGAAGCTAATTGTATTTGGACGAGTCGGATGAAAATTGTCATATGTGGGGACAGAGGAGATGAAGTGGCAAACCCTAGGTAGCGCAGGTGGGTGTTGTACTCTATGTTGCAGTCGTTGTACCTTGAGCTCAAATTTTGTGCATTAGGCTATCTTCAATTGTAGAGAAGCTAAAGCCTAAAGGTAAACTTAATTTTTTTTTAATCAAAATACCATTATTCAACTGTAGATGAAACTATTTAAATTTTTCCTCAATTCTCAAAACTCAATCTTTAGTAGGATTTAAGTTTTAAAATTGATAAATATTTATTTTAATCATTTTCTATCATTTGTTTAACTTTTCCTAAATTCTTTAGACAATCTTATTCACTTATTTTCTCCAAGTGCTTGTAACATGTGCATATAGTCTTCAATAATCGGCCTCGTCCGATAATTAAAGTGTCAATTAGATAATATCAAATAGTTAAAGTTCACGTTAAGCAATATTAAAGGGGGTAAAATGTTTATCATATTCAGTCGTATTTTAATGCGTGTGTACATTACCTCTATGACAAGGGAGATAAAACGATTATTATAATATATCACAGGGAGTTAATATGCATATTTTTATATCACAAGAAAATGATTTGCACATTATGCATATCACATGAAATTAAGTTCCAAAAAACCCAACTTAAAAAATTGGAGATCTAACAATCAAGAAATGTATAATTCTTGTGTAAATTGTCAATATTTTACAAAACCCTCTTTCACATTCACACTATATTGAACAATATTACCATCTACACCAAATCATGATGACCAAAATTACTGAAACCAAAAAGAAAGAAAAGGAAAACAACAATTCAGGTTATATGAAAACCTCTATAAACTTATTATAACACAATATCAGAATATAATCTTCAAAATTTGGAGTACAATATAGGAAATATAATACAATAAATCCAAATAAACTATATTCAGTGACCAGTCTAACACTATATATCATAATAGTAAAATTGTATCTTATTCCCACATGACTAGTCCTTCATCACCTTTAGTCCCACATTTTACAAAATCGAACTTAAAACATTTTGGACTTCTGGTCCTATCGTCATTTTTCCATCCAACATGGCACAAAAAGTGCAAGACATTCTAAAAGTTGTAACAAACCATGCAATTTATTAAAGCACAGGACCAAGAGTGTTGAGTGACCAATCCTGTAGGACTAAAAATGCAATTCTGCCCATAATTAAAAGGAACCAAAGAAATGAAGCTTTTTCTACTCTGTACTCAAGAAACTGATTTCTACCGATTCCACTTTTGTCCAACTGTCATCGCAGCATAGTGATTGATACGTGCACACGAATCAAACGAATTCGGTACTCTTTTCTGATCTCTATTAGATTGCTCTTCCAAATATGTCATTTCATGTCTCCCCTCATAGTTGTTCTTAGATATATCGTGCCTATAATGGTCGTGTCCATGAACCATTGGAGTGCCATAACTTGACATGTATCTATTAGCTTCGACTCCTCCCCTGTGTTCAAAATTATTATTGGAGTCGTAATTCCAACCCCAATTATCATCATTCCAGCCACCCTCACACGTCACATATCCGTTATTAGAATAAACGGGCCATCCATTTTCAGCCCAGTTATGTCCCGAATTGCCCCATGGATCATCAACATGATTAGTCGCAACTTGGTGTAGGTTATCTTCCATGTCCCCCCAACCGATAGTTGCGTATTCTTGGTTTGGGAGTAGAGAATCACCGAATATTATGACAGGTTCATGATTTTCCACTGTGTCACAGATCTCATGTTCGGTTTCAAGGTTGTCTGAATTCAGCTCTGGATTGATCTCAGAATCCCAATTAATTTCGTCAATGTAAAGATCGGGATTAGGCAATGATATATCACAAGAAAGGCCATTTATTTGAGCCCAAAAACGTTTCTTAGCGTTGGAAAATGCCTCTTCGCCTGCAGAGTCGTCCCAATTTATCACATCTTCGTAGAGGTAAATAGATTTTTTTAAATACAATATTGTTTCCCAGTCGAGTGAGCCAATTACTTTGCAAAACTGTTTCTCCCATTTTGGCACTGTAGGTTGCGAACTACCTGCAGAAATGCAAAGAATTTCGATAAAGGAAGATTCTCAACATGACTTTTCTTGACAATGATAATGGACTGTATAAAACTCCTAGAAAACTTGACAAACAAAAAGACATATTGTTGGAGACGGAAAGTTAGTTATAGGAACACATAAATAAGACAACGAAACACTAACTCCGATATAGACAGAATAATAATATAAATACAACTTAGATAACAATATTTCATTCTTTGGTAGATACAAACTCTTCAGTTCAACATATTTGAGATAGCAAGAAACATCATAAGCATTGACCTCATAATTTCCAAAACTCATGACAAGGGGTTAGGTATCTGCAGTAAGTAAAAATGTAAGAGTTATGACAAACCAAAGTTGTTCAACAAAATCTGTGGCATGGTTTACAAGAAATTTAGACCTCACTTCTTACTGGAAACTTCAATTTCAACTTTTAATTTAATAGGATAATCATTCAAAATCAAAACACTTGAAAAAAATCAATGTAAACGAACATATATCATTGTCTGTAGCCAGAGGATAACCATTCAAAATCAAAACACAAAATTTAATGGTCCAAAACAAAGGGAAAAAAAAACCCTCAAATTCAAGAAATGCAAATTGACAAAAAAAATGAAAAAAATAGGTTTATGTAAGTGAGAGAATCAAAATTTTGAAACGTACCACGGGGTGGCTTTTTGTTCTTTGATCTTCTGTAATCCCAATTTTGCCTCCTTCGACTCTCCATAAGAACACACTTCCACAAACAAACGATTAAGAAAATTAAATTTAGTTAACAAAATTGAAAAATAAAATTACAAGTAAACCAAGAGAAGGAAAAATGGGCACCTCAGATTCCACGTCAAGAATCAAAATTACTTAATGAGCAATTCAGAAACTGGGTTCAGTTCTGTCTTTCCCCAAAAGTTACTATATCAACAAAACAAACAAAAAAAGTGAATTTAAAATTTAAAAAAAAAAACAGATTTTTTCTCTGAAGGAAAGAAAATCGAAAAGGGGGCAGTGAAATCTTGTCAGAGGAGAGCTCAAAAATGGTGTGATCGGTGAAGCGGTATGTTAATTGGAAGTGATCATAAAAGAGAAACTTCCGAAATTCTTTAAAATTTGAGTAATTTTTTTGTACAAACAAACAGAAAGTAAAATTAAGGGCGACTTAAGCAGCCACGTGGGAGTTTGGTTGGGATCTTTTTTGGTGAATTGCATCGACCTCTCCAAACTTTGGTAAATTGACAACCAGACCCAGAATATTAAAATTTCGACCAAAGAAACCCCTTTATCTAATTTTCATTCTTTCTACTTTCCAATGAAAGGACTTAGATGTCCCTTGAGTATTGAATAAAAAGAGTAAATGTGTTTTTCACTTTTACCCTATCAAATAATATATAAATGGGAAGTCATTTTCTTTTGTTGAAAGGGATTTTTGCACGCCACCCCCCAAAAAAGTTTTATTTTTGCACTTTTCCCCCTATGATTGAAAAAACATGACAGTACCCCCTAGAAGTTGATAAGTGAGTGCACTTTGCCCGCTGGTCAATAATTTGTTGGATTTCAAAGGGTAGAAATGTAAATTTGGGGTTTAGTGCAATAATTTTAATCTTTTGGGGGCTAAGTGCACAAAATATTATTAATTTAAGTTATTAGAATATTAACATTTCAAAACACATTTTCATAGAATTCTTTACCTTGATAATCACATCATAATCTAATTTTAGTCTTATAACATATTTTTTATTTTAATTATTTTACTTTCAAACTTCTTTGATTTGATTAAAACATTTTTAGTATAGAGATGATTTATTTGTAAATAAATAAATAATTAATTATGACAAATGAAAATTTCGTTAAAAGAACTAAATTTGAATTTTCGTACAAAAATTTAACTAAATATTTTTATTATTTTTTATTTTTTCAAATTGCAAGTCACATTTGGATATTTTAAAATTTTCTGCACTTTAACCCCCTAAAAGTTTTTTATTATTGCACAAAACCTCCCTGAATGACGTTTTTACCCTTTGAAAATTACTTAAAAATGACCAGGGGCAAAATACACTCATTTGTCAACTTATAGGGGGCACTGTCATGTTTTTTCAATTATAGGGGGGAAAGTGTAAAAATGAAACTTTTCTGGGGGGTGACGTGCAAAAATCCCTTGTTGAAAAGATAATTTGCCTTTAATATATTTTTTCGATTTTTAAAGAGTATTAAGGTTTTAGATTATACATAGTCTCCTCCAAGGCGCGCCATGTATATTATATGAGAATCTTTCATGGCAAGAATTTGAGAATCTAGGTTTGTTACTTTGTATGGGCTAGTCTTTTTTTTACTAGAGCAATCACTCGTTCGTAATGTGTTCTTCTTGCATGTATAACATTATCTAATTTTGTTAGTATAGTATGTTTCTCTTTAATTGAGCTATCACGGTTTCGACTCCTCTCGATTCCTTAAACTGAAGTCTAGGATTGTCAATGAGGAGAATTTTAATTTAAATTCGATCTATTAAGATTTTTATCAGATTATAGATCCAATGAATTTGATCCGATTAAGAAGATTCGTAATTCAAATTATGTGGATCGAATATTGATCTAGGTCGATCCGATTCGTTAAAGATCCAATTTTTTTTTATGTATTTACAATATTTCATTTCATAAATAATATCAATAATGTGTTATACATTACCTAACAAAATAAATTATATTTAATACATTACTAATTTACTATAGAATCTACTGTTTTCCAGCGTAGTAAGTTAATAAATTGATTAATCCGACTCCAATTAAATTCAAAATAGATGGAGTCCATAATGGCCAACGTCTAATCCGATCAGAATTCGACTCGTTGATTGCCTACTCCAGTCAGTGGAGATTAATTTCAGTTGATTGCATTACAAACTCATGAGCCCAAAAAGCCCACACAATAAAGCCCATTGCTCAACTATATGATGCTCCTAGGCCTGTCAATGGGCCAGATCCGAATCCGCGCGGATCTTGAAAAGTAGCAATCGAATTCGAATCTGATGGATATCCCGAATCTAAATAAATTATCCGGATCCGTTTAACATATTTAGCAAAAAAAAAATCTTTCATTTTTCTTCAAATCACTTGTAGATTCCACCACCATGAATTAAAAATGTAATATTTTACTTATTTCATCAAAACTATTGACTGAAAATTGTAAAAGATGGAATATGGTGGACAAATATAAATGATAAAAATTAGAACAAATGAATAAACAAAAATATGAATTAAAAAAAGATATAAACTGAAAAAAAGAAGAAGAAAACCCAATATTGAGTAATGGAAGAGAAGAAAAAAATTGGAGGAAAAAATAGAGGGAAGGTGGCAGCTACTACATAGATGAATGGTTAGGGTTCTAATTTTTCTGATTAAATAGCATAAATTAATATGTTATATGCCCAATGAGTTACTAGTTTAATCCAACATCACTTCTCATGCATTTCTTTTTTAGATTATTTTTAATATAGTAAAAAATTTAGTGGAACATAGATAATTTTATTTTTATTTTGGTTTAAATACATAATATATAAACAACATATAGTAATATATATCAGATACAGATCTATAACGGATCGGATCAGCCTAGATCCCTATTCGTTCCATACAACACTAATAAATCGGATCGAATCCGGATTGAAATCTGCCCCATTGACAGCCCTAGATGCTCCCACGCCCATTCTATCTTTCGATTGAAGGGGGACAGGGGACACACAAACCATGATAATTAGAGCTAATGCCAATTTATCCATGTGAAATGTATAATATTTAATTTACATTTCTTTGATTTGAAAAATTATACTATATCTCTTGTAAAAAAATTAAAGAAGTAATTTGCCTTTTGTCAGACTTATCATAATATATGGGGTAAGTTGTCACATTTATCATAACAGAGGTGGGTAAACTTCCACATTCTTATAATACAGGGAAGGTAAAATTATCACATATAAAAATATCAGGAAGGCGGTGTGAAACTTTAATAAGATTACAGAGGGGTAAAATGCTCTTTTTCAAATAACGGGAAGCTAAATTTACATTATGAATATTATAGGGGGTAAATTGCAATTAACTCATGATATTTATAATAATTCATATACAATTTTTTAACCCTTCCACTTTCTGCGCTTGTATTTCCATGCTTAATGATCTCTTTGTTACTTTATTAGTGTTGTCTCAGACCTTTATAGAGTGAAATTACAGTTAAACCTCTTAAAATTTCATTAATTGCTAATATCCCTTCTACTGTAAGTTTTACTTCATAAAATATCCCTTACGGTTAGTTTTAGCAATGATAAAAGGTGCACCCCAAATTTTAACAAAATGTCAATTTTCGTTCGTCAAATTTAAATTCGACTGTTTTTAATTAGGACAAAAGTCCTTGAATGAGAATTGGATGTGTAATAATAATAAGCAAGAAAATTAAAGGTGTGTATATATAATATATTAAACTTAGAATTTAATAGTTGAAAAAATTATTAGCAAATAAATTATTTGTACCATGAAAAAGAAATATCATTTTTCAAAATAAGGAAATTTTAGGAGTATATATATTATGGTCATTCATCATCAATTTAGTATTTTAGTTTCATTGTATTTTTAAAGATTAAATAAATGAATGGGAAAGATTGTAATCACTTGAACCAAACTATGGTGTGTAGATAATTATTCTTTTATATTTTTGCCTCAAATTATAAATGTGGTATCTCTCTTGTGAATGATTCTCAAATTGTAGCCCTCTTTGTTTGGCGTTTCCTAATTTTTTTTCGTGTTTGGAAAATGCCAAACAAACATATTTTCTACTTTCTCAAATAAAATTTTCATTTATCAATTTTTTCAAACTACTCTCTTAAAAGCCAAACAAACAACAATTTTCTTATCTCTAAACAAAACCTATACAAACTCTACTTCGATTTGACATAAAATAACATATCTCTTACACAATTTATATATCTCACATAACAAACATGATTTGACATAAAGTCTTACACATCTTATACATACAACCTAACTCTTCCAAAAAAAATATACACTTACTTTATTTCTTAAACCACTCTCTCAAAATCCAAACAAACTGCATTACGTAAATCGATATTATTTCACAAACCTCCACTACTCTCCCAAATTAGTTTCTCATGCAAACACCAAACAAACAGGCACTAAGGGTTTATCGACAAGAAAATCTAATACAAAATCCGATTAAGTCACATATATATAACAAATAATAAAATAATTGTATTTATACAATTTTATTATTAATAATGTCAGGGCAACTAATTAAACTCTGACATTAATTGGAGTTAAAAATATTATATCAAAGAATATGTGCACCGACACCAAAGGAAAAATCAGTGTAAGAGAATGTAATGCCATTGGGTGACATCATTTTCTTAGTCGGTCATTATTGACTTTTGCAATCATAAGCAAAATTTTAAATTATTAATACTGATTTAGTTTGTACTTAGTCATGATGTAGGTTCTCCAAAAAAAAAAAAAAAAAAATTAGGTATATTTATTTCATAATTGCATTCGAATGTATTTCCTCACTTAAAGTTCTTAGTCATGATTTAGGGTTATCTATTTCATAGATTAATGTATTTCCTCACTTCTCAATTATCATTTTTTTTTTAAGTTTCATCATTTACAGGTTGAATGAATTGAATTAGCACCTTCCCACTTGAAGCTAGTTTTCTTTTTTTGGCCAAAATTGGTGCCCCACTGCTTACTTTTCCATTTATATCAAGTCAAAAAACTTCTTAGATGGTTGGACTTTGAGGAAGTAATTTAGCAAATATTTTCTCTTGAAATAATAGTGGAAAAATAAAATATTGTTCTATAGCCAAAATTGTCAATAAAGTATTTTGAGAGTAAGAAGCGAGGGAAATCATTGCTCCTAAATGTCTAATTTGTTAAAAGTTTAAATTTGTTAAAGAAAAGAAATAATTAAATTTCATTGCTTAACACATCTCTTATTAGTATTAGATATATATTTTACTCAGGCCTAACGGTAAACACTATTAGAATATAAGTTCTCTTCTCGGCCTAACTCTAATTATGAATTAAAACAGTGTTTCTTTGATATGTTTTGGTCCACTAATATTAGAGACTTTTTGACTTTTTTAAATATCGGTAATTTTCAACAACATCTCGAATAAATATATGAATAAAAGAAACATGTTGAAATAAAAACTAATCTTTCTCGATTGACACAAAAGTAGAAACGCCCCTGTATTTTCGATGAAAAAATATGAATTATTTTATCCATTACTCTAATATCTTATTAAAATAATAATATGCAATTCATCTAACAAAATTAAATTTTAGAGTAGATAGACAGATTTATTTTATTGCTTAACATATTAGTTATAGCTCCAAGATAGAAGACATTTTTGGAGTATGAAATTTGGAAAACTCATTCAACCACACTTGTTTTGTAATTGATCACTTTTCTAGGAGTTTTATCCAATTCCAAAACAAGTGTATTACACTTATCATATACTCTTTCTGTTTTTTTTTTAATTATCGTTTTGGAGGATTGCACACGAATTAAGAAGTGTCATAGATAACACATCTTTTGAAGTAAAATTCCAAAATACCCTTTTAATCAAATAATCTTAGCATTAATTAACATTAATGATAAATATTAATTAAATTGGTAAAAGAACATTCCTAAAACGACAAATAAAAGTAATTAAATAATCTTTTTTATCAAAACGACAAATAAAAAGAATGAAGGAAATAGTTACTTTGGGGATGATCAAACCCGATCCAAGTAAGAATTTCACATCAAAATTCTGCAAGATATATTATATTTGAAATTTCCATTATTTAAAGGTTGCGCTCCTGTTGACAGCGTACTTTGGAGTTTGGATTAGGTCTTTTACATTGTTTTCCAAAAACTTTCCACTTCATTTCAATAATTTAGGAAAAAATGTTTCATCTTTCATTTGTACTTTTGAACCATTGAACAACTTAAAAGTCAAAAACCAACTTTCCACGAATCTTATCATAATTTGAGTGTGTGTGATAGCCGAACGAAAGAATAAAATAATCATATCAATTTATTATGAATTTTACTCTGATTAGAGGTTCAATTCGTACGATTGATAATCTCAAATATATCATGATTCGATTAGTTGAAGATCCAAATTCAATCAATAGGAGTTTTTTCTGTTGGGCAATAACTTTCCTCCTTTTTTCGTCCATTAATTTAAAATAGAATCCATATATTTCTGTACAGTTAAGTCTTATTAGAGTAAAATTTAGTTTGTATATAATTAACATGAGAATTCCTAAAATCTACTTTTATGTATTGTTAAAAGTAATTTGATCGAATCTGGATGCTATTTATATTTTTGCTAGTTAAACTATATTGAATTGATTAATAATTACTTTGATTAGTAAGTTAAAATTGTAGGGGTCTTATTAATAATACTTATTTTTAATTATAAATAAATGTCATTACATTTATGTTATATTAAAAATCTTAAGTACGCATTATCTTCCAACAAACTACCTACAATACTTACCAGCAATATTATTCATTAGTTTGTATTTTTAGAATTAGATATTTTGGATTTGGATTCTTTTTAAAAAATAAAAGTAATTAATGAGATAATTAATTATAAAATTGGATTCGGATTTTCGTTTTCCAATCTCAAACTTTATCCGTATTAGAATTAGGTACAATAGTACACATACGCTTGGAATATTACACTAGTATTATATTTATACTTAGAGCTAATGGGTCAACAAATTTGCATGAAAGTCGTTTAATTCTGTATTTTAACCACAATTTAAATGCAACCAAATCATTCCTTAATAAAAAGAAAAACAACCTAGTATTCAAACATATAAGTTCGCAAATCTACCGACATAAATCTTGTTTGGTGAAAGCTTAAATTGTCATGAAAAGCTTTGTATAGCAATTAGCATGACATATTTGAACAAAATTTTATGGGAAAAGAAAAAAGTAAACGAAGGTTTGGTATAGCTAGACTCATTTGGCTTGTTAGGTAAATGGACTTTTCAACGGAGATTCACCTAATCCCATTTCATATTGTGAATTCATGCTTTCATATTTTGAAATTTGGGTCTTTTTGATGAAGAATTTTACGTATTTTTTTACACTACTATTTAATTAAAGAAGAGAGAGTTTTAATTTTAGACCAACATATTTTTTAATTCATGTTGGGAGAGGTTACCACTTTATGTGTCCGATGCACCTGAAAGGGAATAAAACCCTTGAAAAAAAAATTAGTTTATGAAATAAATTTATCACCTCTCAATTTTGGGGAAATGCAAAATACTCTCCTGTATTATACGAAACCTGCACGGAAACTATCTTGTGAAATTTTTATTGCACAAAACCTTCTTGTACTTTCAGAAATCCTGCATAAAACACCCAATTTGTAAAAAAATAGGTCGTTTTGGATCTTCATATTTGAAAAAATCATTTAAAAAATTTTTCACGTGAAGTTGTAGGGACCAACATAAAGTATTTTAAAAATGGTTTATTGAAATATGTCGATCTAAAATGACTACACATTGGGTTTTTATACAGGATTTCTGAAAATAAAAGGAGGTTTGGCCCAATAAATTTTTTACAGGGTAGTTTCGTGCAAGTTTAGCATAGCACAGGGGAGTATTTTACCCTCCTCAATTTTTATGAATTACTCTCCTAAAAGCCAAACAAACAACAATTTAATTATCTCTAAAAAAACCTTACACAAACTCTACTTTGATTTGATATAAAATAACTTATCTCACGTAATAAACATAATTTGAGATAAAGTCTTACACATCTTACATCTTACACCTACAACCTAAACCTTTTCAAAAGACATTTGTACCTTATTTTCTTAACTACTCTCCCAAACACAAATAAATAAAATTATGTGAATCGAGATTATTTCACAAACGTTCTATATTCTTTCAGATACTCTACAAACACACCTAATTTTTTTTAGAAGAACAAGTTTATTAACTTATTTTTTTATGGCATGGATGTATTTTATCCATTACATACAAAAAGATAAAATATTATTCCTTCATATGTTTGCACTAGTTAATAGGTTTTACTCCAAACACACATAATTTCTCTTATGAAATAATGAGCAATTGAGAAACTTCCATTCTTGAAATTTATTTTTTTCACGAAATTAAATTATCATGTCGAAACTAAATTCTTAAAGGAAGGCCCACAAAAAAGTAGTTAAGAAGACTTCATAATTGAATTCAATTGTTAAGCTTAAACCTTTTTTTTTCTTCTAAAGTTACTTTCAGTCTCACTGTCTATCAGCACATGATATGCTTTTAAAAGCAAAATTAAACAAGTTGGTCGTACTTGGAACTTTCAACAGGGATAAATAAAACAGAAGCCATTTAGTAACATCATCATTCAAGAATGAAATCCAAGAAAATGTTGGATATTTTATATACAAAGCATGTCTATATAAATTCATTATAAATGTGGTACTGTTTTGTTTGCTTCCCACATGAATTTGTTAAGGTATGGTCTCATTCTCATTAGTTTCACGTTGAATTACCATCTTATGTTTGGTTAACATCTCAATTTATAGTTTCTCATTATTAATTAATGCAGGAGTTTTTTTAGGTGAGAAGCTTTTCAATTTGTTCCTTAAATTATGATTATAGTATGACTTGCAGAATTTGGAGAAAAGATATTTTTTTTAATCACCCAACAAACAGAATTTTATCATAATTTTGTGAATTGGGTTCTGGTTTGTTCTTGTTATTGATTTTAGATTTTTTTTTTTCAGGCCTATAGTTTGATAAATATAATTATTGAAATCCCATAAATTTCCAATGGGAAAGAAGAAAAGCTGGTTCACTTATGTGAAAAGACTTTTCATTCCTCAGTCAAAACCAAAATCTGAAGAGGTAAGAAGAATTCATTTTGCATTATTTTTTTTCTTTTCAAATTTTCATGCTCATGTTCTGTTTGAATATATATCTCTGTGACATTAAATTCCTCAGAAATCAAAGAACTGGAGTTGGTTTTTCGAAAAATTCAAATTCAGACAATACCCTGCATTAGAAGAACCTCAAAAGACACTAATTGATGCAACCGAAGAACATCGAAAGCACGCATTGGCTGTAGCCGTAGCCACAGCAGCAGTAGCAGAAGCTGCCATGGCTGCTGCTAATGCTGCAGCCGAGGTTGTTCGACTCACTAATATTCCATACGAACTTGAAAGAAAAAATCACTGCTTATCTGCCATCAAAATTCAAAGTGCTTATCGTGGATACCTTGTGAGTTTCTAAAAGAAATATGTTGCTCATATTCTTGAATGAGCTAAATGCAAAAATACCCCCAGTATTTTACCTGATTGGCAAAACCCCCTGTGCTATTTTATTAGCAGATACCCCATTTTAGAATTCCTTCATAAATCAATAGGGAGGTTGTTGCTAACTTTATAAGTGAACAGAGGAGTTATTGTCGATTTTTAGGTGAGTAGGAGTGTTTTCGCTATTTTGGTGGGGGTATACCTGTAATTTTTCCTGCAAAATATGTACTCCGGTTTGGGAGGGGTTTCGTCGCTAATAAAATAACAAAATGGTTTTGGTAATAAAAATATCAGAGTTTTTTTTTTTTTTTGCTAATTAGACAAAGCATAGGGGGTATTTTTGCATTTCACTCTTCTTGAATTTAAATCCATTTTAGTAGGCATTGAAGTTAAACTTTTGTAGGCTAGAAAAGCATTGAGTGCACTGAGAGGAATAGTGAAACTTCAAGCAGTGATTCGAGGGGAGCTACTGAGGAGAAGATTCATAAGAAAACTAGCATCGATATCTTTGTTTTTAAAGCCAAAACCGCAAGTAACTCTTCTTGATTATCTTAAAAATCGTGAAACGAGAGATAATCTTGGCCGAAATGAAGAGCTCAAGGTAAGTAAAATAGCTGTATTTTGTTTATCATTAGGTTGAATTTTGTGATAAATTACTCAACTAGCTAAGTATACATGTTCTTGTGATGGATATATTATGCATCTTTGATCTTCACTATTTGATATAGTCGGAATATGCTCGTGTATAAACTGGGATTTTTTATCCGCATCCTTATTTTCACTATTTGAGAGCTTTAAAAAGACGAGAGAATGCTAGAATGTGAAATAGTGAACTAAAATTGTATACGAACGAAGAGTGGTATTTATAGGGATTGCAAGAAGTTGAAGAGTCTCCTTGTTAGTAAAATGTCAAACCTTGTGTAGTACAATGGATAAAACAGGGTGAAATATTCTTTACTGAAGAATGCATTTACTCCTTTGGATTAATGTTAACTAGTTTCAATATGTGGATTTACGAAGTTGCCCTTTAAGCACAGAATTACGGTCATTACCATTCACATTTCAGCTTGTTTGAGGATTTTGATCCGAAAAACTAGGAAAACGGAACCTTAAATTTGAAGAATGAAATCCGTCCCTTAAAAGATTTGTTATGTGATTACTTCCACTACTTTTGAACCTCAAATTCATACATATACATTATCGTGTTTAACATGTTGGCACCTTTCAGTGCAACTCTGACAGTGGTTGGGATTTAAGTATGGTTTCAAAGGAAGCTTTTTATCTAAGAAAGCAAGAAGCCATTGCTAAAAGGGAACGCATGAAACAATACTCGTTTTCCCATCGGGTAATCTTCAATCTTTTCACCTTAATAATAAACTTACACCTCAACTTAATTTCTTTTCATCAGAGTTAATATATTTCATTTTTTTTTATAGGAGAGGAGAAATGACCAAAGCCAACAAGAATCGATCACTCACAGAAAGAGCAGCCGTTTTGATCAATGCATAGAAGAAACGATAGCAATTGATACTAGTCAGCTTTCACAGTTGAAGTTGAGATCTATGAGCAAACGGGAAACAATAGAGGACTTAAACTCGTCATTTTCACTTCCAAGGCGTTCTTTTTGTCATGTAAAACAAAAATCAATTGGAGACGATGATGAATCCTTACCAAATTCTCCGGCATTTCCAGCATATATGGCTGCTACAGAATCTGCTAAGGCCAAGTCTAGATCACTAAGCACACCAAGGCAAAGGCTGAGGAGGTTATGTGACACTTACTCGGACCAAAATTCTCCACACAAACTCCGACTTTCTACTTGGAATTCATTTAATGGTAGTGATAACATTACTAAAAGAAACAGCATTTCTCAGTAGAATTTGGGGGCATTTCACTGAGATTCAAGAAGAGTTTGATTCGACGGAGGTATTTTGATAAGACTTTTGACCATAATATCTCTTGTAAATTTGTGCATATTACCCAAAATTTCTCCTTTTGTTTGTTGCTTTAAGCTCCATGTGTTGTGTGTGTGTGTGTTTATGGGGTTGCAGAAGGTGTTGGCTTCTCTATGGCTTTTTGTTTGGAGGATCTTTTTGTTGTTGAGAAATCATAAAGAGATTTTTGCTTTTCACTACTATGAGGACAGCATTTCCTTCCTTTTTTTTTTTTTTTTTTTTCTTTCTGTTTGTCTGATGGCAGTGCATTTAAGAAATGTAAATAAAAACAAGAGCAAATATTATCATATCCCAAAATTTCTTTAAGAGGGATCAAGAAATAAGTCTTATTAACTCAATGATACTACAACATATTCATTGTCATATTTCTTAAAATTTAAGAGGATATTTTGGTTGTTTATTAGGTAGAAAAACTCCCCAATGGTTCTCAAGTTCAGGGCTCTTTTGGTTCTCATCAATCAAGTCAAAGATATAAGCTTCGATAGGCTTTCCAGGCTTCCTTGGAGTCCCTTTTCGAACATTCTTGATCAAATTAGAGTTATAACTCTTAGCATTGTCAATAGTTGTTGCTGTCCCACCAGCCGACGGCCATCCCGTTTCTGACACAACAACCTCAACATTGGCCCCACCAACCTTCTCCAATGCTGCATGGACCGCATCCACCATAGCATCAAATAGATTCTGGTAATGATATTGACCATCTTGTACCACAGTCGAGCGGGACGTAAATAGTGCATAGTCCAAGCGAATATCATTCGGGTTGCTAACATACGCAAAGTATGGATACACATTCACAAGAAAAGGGCTCCGAGTTTTAGCAAGAAACTTCACTATAGGGTCGATAAATGAGGACCGAATTTCGGACTTGAACTCACCAGATGATGGAGGATAGGAGTTTCCAAGAACTCCCATACTTAAAAGCGGTGGAAACTTTAACCTTTTTCTTGAGCCCAGAAGCGATAATGGCATCGTATATGTTTTGCATGGCCGGGGCCACGCTTGGGGCAATACTAGAACCTCCGTTTCCTAATGGACTAATCTCATTTCCAACTGCAATGTACCTAAAGTTTACATTTCCGTATTTCACCACATTGTTTTGTACCCACGATTTCGCAATCGTGGGATCTTTAGCAATTGATATAATGTCCTCGTTTGCAACACCTACGATGACTGAAATGTTACGTTGGCCTTTAAGAGCTTCGAGAACCGATGGGTTCGGATTGTAAAGGCGAATCCTCTTAATGTTGTTTTTGTTGCAGAGGGCAATCACGTCTTTTGCTGGTGGTAAATTGGGGGGGGGGGGGGGGGGGGGGGAGGGGGGGGGGGGGGGTGGGGGGGGGGGGGGGTGGGGGGGGGGGGGGGTGGGGGGGGGGGGGGGTGGGGGGGGGGGGGGGTGGGGGGGGGGGGGGGTGGGGGGGGGGGGGGGTGGGGGGGGGGGGGGGTGGGGGGGGGGGGGGGTGGGGGGGGGGGGGGGTGGGGGGGGGGGGGGGTGGGGGGGGGGGGGGGTGGGGGGGGGGGGGGGTGGGGGGGGGGGGGGGTGGGGGGGGGGGGGGGTGGGGGGGGGGGGGGGTGGGGGGGGGGGGGGGTGGGGGGGGGGGGGGGTGGGGGGGGGGGGGGGTGGGGGGGGGGGGGGGTGGGGGGGGGGGGGGGTGGGGGGGGGGGGGGGTGGGGGGGGGGGGGGGTGGGGGGGGGGGGGGGTGGGGGGGGGGGGGGGTGGGGGGGGGGGGGGGTGGGGGGGGGGGGGGGTGGGGGGGGGGGGGGGTGGGGGGGGGGGGGGGTGGGGGGGGGGATCGGCGGCTGAAAATTGGATTGAGTGAATACCATCTGTTGAGAGATTCTTTCTAATTTGAGTCTTTTTATTTAATATTTAATCAATTAAAATTTAAAATTAATTAATGAAGGAAATTGATGATCGGAGAGGATTTTGTATTAATTCGAAAATAGGAGCAGTGATCAAATGTTTTTCTCAGCTATTTTTGTTTGACTTGTTTTGTTCAAATGATTGAATATCAATGCTAGTTTACCCAGAAAAACAAAAATAGATAATAGTAAACAGCAATAATTTCACTCCTTTGGAGAATGTGGATTGAGGATAAAAAAGACATGTCATGTGGTGTTGCCTTCTTTTACTCATTCTGATCCTAACTCAAAGCAGAATGTCTTTTAACACAAAACAAACAAACTGGAAATCACATGGAAATAATTTACTTACGTTCAATTATTTCCACGTGATTCGATAAAGAGTTTTTTCTATGAAAATTTTAAAGAAGCAATTTATTTCTTTCAGTCGGAAAGTGTAATTCACTTGTTGAAATTGAGTGAGCATGGAAATTTTTTTTGTACATAACACATGCTATAAATTGCAACATTATCATAATACAGGGTCGAGGGATAACGTGTCACATATAAAAATATCAAAGAAGTGGTGTGAAACTTTTATAAGATTACAGGGGTGAAACTTTTATAAGATTACAGGTGATAAATTACTCTTTTTTAAATCACAGAAAGATAAATTGAACATTATGAATATTATGAGGAGTAAATTGCAATTAACTCGTTATATGCATATATATATATATATATATATATATATATGCATATATTTAAATTAAATAAATACAACAAAGTCAAAGAGAATTAAAAAAAGTGAAAAACAATCAAAGGAAGCTAACAAAAAATCTCCAAATTGGTAGCAAATTCAGGTTTGAATTTCTACCACAAGAAATCTTTACTTAACGTATGTGATGCATTTTGAGGTTTAATACTTAAATATCTTAAAAAAATATAAGAAAAATTAATTATACAGTCTCGTGTGTCATTCTTCTTCTTCTTCTTCTTCTTCTTTTTATTTATTTTTTATTTTTTTATTGTTCTTCAATGCTGCAAGATATTTTTAGAATAAATTAAGTTTGCTTCGGATTCAGAATATTTAACAAGATAAATATAAATTTATCAAAAAATGAAAAAGTTAAATAAAAGAGTTTTCTTTCACATTATAGAATTGTATATTTAGTTTGTTAGCTATTGGAGTCGTAAAGAAGTGTTTTTTTTTTTCGAATTATTTAGTATGTTAGCTATTGATTCGTGAAAAGAAAATCACTCTTGAACTAACACGCAACAATCTTGCCTTCTTTGCTGTCTCCAAATGTTACATTCGGACCATCTATGGCAGCAGCATCAGTCAGTTCATGTATGTCACCACACATGTACCTCGAACATCGTCCAAGTATCATTTCTTCTCTACTTTAATCCTACTCCTAATCCTAACCTACAAAACAAAAAAAAAAATGTTTTGGGAACCCTTTATTGAGAGGGTCCTGGCGGATTAGTGTCACCTTTGACAACCCAAGATTTGGAAACCTTAGTCTTCTTAGGTTCAGTAGAGTTTGGTGGTGTTTTGGTTACTCTTGGTGCATCATAATTTTCAGTATGCATGTTGTCAGCATAATATGATGAATAAGCAGGTTGCACATAATAAGAGTCATTTCCATACCAAGCATTATAATTTCTATGATTTCTTTGCTTCTTAGGTTTAGTTCTTACTTGCTCATTAACAGACGATTTAGACTTGTTACTAGTCTGATTGTTTTTGCTCTTATTAGCAGACTTCTTGAGACTAATCTGTTGTTTAGCTTTACTAGTCTCTTTTTCAATTTTAGGCTCTTTACCCTTTTTAGCCTTTGGAGATTTCTTCTCCTTTTTCTCTTTTTCCTGTGAAGTAGGTTTAGTGGTCTAGACATACAAGATATAATTGATGTTATCAGCAGATACAAATTTTTCAGTGTGGTTTAGTTCTAAACTTTCTTTTACTAAGGTTAGTTTATGTGTACTAGGTGTGTTCACCATTGTAACAGAAGACTTATCATGAGTGGATATAATCTTTTCTAGTTCCATGATTTTTCCTTTGTAAACTTCACATTCTGCTTTCAGAGATTTATTCTCATGCGCAAGCTGTTTATACTCAGCTGATTTTTGCGGTTTTTCAACCTTAAGTTTCGGTAGATAATTTTACTTTTTCAGCACAATCATCTCTTCCTTAAGATTTGCAAAAGCATCAACAACGTTTGTGTTGTTTTTCATCATTTATTCAAATGAACTAAATAGCTCATCTTCATTTTCAGAAAGAGTTACCGCATTGTCAGAATCCTCTGATTCTTTGGCCATGAGACAGAGCAGTGCAGGTGTCTCTTCTTCAACAGAGTCATCTTCTGATGTCTCCGAGTTTGAATCAGACGAGTAGATGGCTACTATCTTTTCAGCTTCAGCCAACAATACTTTGCTCTTTTGATGTCTTCTCTCTTTCCTTACTTTCTTCTGTGTATTTCTCGGCTTTAGGATATGGGCAGTCCTTGATGAAGTGTTCCAATTTCCTGCAGTTATAGCACATTAGTTTGGATTTATAATTTTCCTTACTTTCATGAGAATAAGAGGTAGGGTTAGAAGTAGAAGCATTGTTGTATTTGTTCTTCATTTTTCTTTTGTAGAACTTCTTGAATCCATTCAGTAACAACGCAACGTCTCCAGCAGTATACTCCTTTTTATTGAGTGTCATGGTCTCATCAGATGAGTCCATCTCTTTTGTTCGGCCTGCTGATCTTCTTGATTTTTCTGCAGCAACTAAGGCAGCAGTGGGATTGGAAGTTGATGTCTCTTCTATTCTCATTTTAGGCAGTTTATACTCATATGCCTTGAGTACAGAAAATAGCTCCGTCAGAGAGGTCTTCCCCAGATCCCTTGATTCTCCCATGGTTGTGATCTTCATGTTGAACTTGGGAGGTAGCGCCTTTAGAACTTTGACTGTGATCTCTTTATCAGTAAAGGTCTTTCCTAACTTTAACACGTCATTTAATGTCCTTGTATACCTTGTGTCCATTTGGTCAGTGGTTTCTTCGGACTTCATTTTAAAGTTTTCTAACTTCTCAAGGGCTATGCTTAAGTTATGCTCTTTGATAGCATCATTCCCTTCGCTCATATCACGAATTGTCCCACATCTGTTTTGCAGTTTTGCAGTGTTTTACTTTGTCAAACCTGTCATTATCAAGGGCTCTAGTCATGATCAATATGGCAACCTTGTCAAGATTGCTCAGCTTAATTTCTTCAGGTTCTTTGTCAACAACCACATTCTGGTCATTAATTTTTATTGTTTTGGTGATTCTGATAGGACCTTTGGTTATGCATCTATACATATTGTCATTGTAAGCAACAAGGAAAATTTTCATGCTGATTTTCCAGTCCTCAAAACTCATCCCGCCAATGTGAGGTACATGGCTAATACAATTCATTTTCAAAAGATTTTATTTTTCAAAAATATCCTCTTTTTGAAAAACACACTATGGATCAAGCTTGTTGATCAGACAAATGATTCAAATGAACCACCTGCTCTGATACCACTTGTTGGTCCCAAGTGGTCAGATGAGGTCTAGGGGGGGGGGAGGGGGGGTGAATAGATAGATCTCTGTATCTTTTTCAATTTCTCCAACTTTTCTTATCAGCAGAGTAAGCTGATCGAAACTGGTGAGATTACTATGCTGATTGTGCACTTAGCTTAAAAAGAAGAGTTGACCACTCGTCTGATTTACTTATACGTTTCAATTTAAATCAGAGTTTGAAACTTGTATGCAGCGGATTTGTCAAGTGTTTTACAAACAAGTTATTTTCTTACTTAAAGATTTTTGTCCCCGGTTTTAAAATTCCTTTTAAAATCTTTTAGTCTGTTCAAAGTGTTTGTATGCTTTTGGAAATAAGCAAGTAAAAATGCAAGTAATCAAACACACAGAATTTTTATAGTGGTTATATAGACAAGAATGTCTTTTAGTCCACTCTTCTAAATCACGAAGATTTAGGATATACTAGAAACACTAAGTAACACAGTACACTCTACTTGCGCTTTTACAACAAATGATAAAGCCACAAGTTCGTTATAGGAGATCACAAAGAAAACCTCTACTATGAAGTTATATCACTCACAAAGACGGATATACATTTCGCACAACACTCAAAGTTTACAGAAATCACTCAGATTTTGTTTTTGCTTGATTCTTCAACTCGGCTTTGTTCAACAGATGACTCGGCTGATGTTGATTTGTACTTGAGTTTTTGAGACTTAGAAAATTTGCTCGCTTGAATTCTCTCTCAGTTGTGTTGTTCGTCTCTAACTCTTGAATGCAGATCTATTTATACTCGCGAATTTGAATTTCTGCCCGTTGAAGTAAGACAGATTTTCAGATCTTCCTCGAGTACTGGTCATTGTTTCAGAATGGCTTCTGCAACTGTGCACTGTACAGTTCTGTTGTACTTTCTGTCAAGTCGCATTAAATGCACCATGCTGATCCGAGGTTTCTCTTCAATCATTTGTCATTAATACCCTCTTCTTACATCATTTCTTACGCCAAGTGCATTTATTACCGTTGGAAGAACTTTCTAATCACTTCTACTCTACTGATCGAATCCACTCTGCTGATTCAAATCGAACTCATCTGATTTGACTCTGCTGAAATCCACCAGTCTGATCCCGAACTCAGCATCAAATCAGTAGTCTTCTGGACCAAAATTCAACCTTTCTGATTTTACTTGTGTAACGCCCCAAAAATTTCGGACCCTTTTGATTGGATTTTTAACCCAATTTTATGTGCCACGTTTTATTCTTGAAGTTAAGCATTAATTTGAACTAAAATATACAATTTAATTAAATCTTGTGACCTTGTGAACTTTGAAACATAAAAGTTACTTTAAAATAACATTAAGACCTTTTTGAGATTTTTTGGGCTTGGATGCACACAAATTTTGTTTTTGGGGACAAAAATGCAAGTTTTCAAAACTTCGGGGGGCAAAGTACAAATTTGCCCCAAGTTGCATATTTTCTGCAGGAGAGTAATCATTTTCTCTCCTTGCACACTCCTAGGGCTGTCAAGCATGCTCTTGGGTAGATAAACTCATCCACCCAAGGTTGACATGCATTGGTGGAAAATGTGGAGTAATAATACTCTTATATTCTCATATTGTATGTATATGTGTATATACATTAAAAATATGATTTTATAGTATAATAAATACCCTCCTCAAACCCACATTATCTTCTTTACAACTTAAAAATACTTAGATATAGTTAAGAAGAGAGGGAAAGAGACAACACATTTAGAAAGAGAATTTTCGGATATACACAGCACAACCTCGGTTTTTCGCTCATTAAATCTTCGTCCACCGTTGGATCATGCCCAAATTTTGCGTGAAGGTCCTACACACATGGGGCTACATATTGACCGTTCGGATCGTCGTTTGGATCTCCCGGAGTGAATCGGAAGTCGTCAGAAATTGGTGAAAAGTAAGGATTTGAGGGCTTTTGTTATGAACCACCACCGGAGCCGCCACCACCACCTTCGGAGGTCTGAAAATGAAGAGAGCTTCATCTCCTTCGTTGCTTTGGGTAAAAATTCGTCTATGCATGTGTTCTTTAATCTTTGTGATTTTACTTTCTTCTCTTTAAAGTATATATTGAAGAACTTTAGTTTATCCATGTAGTTTTTGTGAAAAGTTGTTAAGTTTAATTTAATGTTAGATTTTTAATGTGGATTTGTTTGGGTTTTGATGAAATATTGCTTATATGTTTAGATCTTGATTTATTTTTGTAAGAAAGTTAATGTTTTTAACTTTCGAAACTTTAAGGGGGTATTTTTGAAAGGTTTTAAAAGTTTAAGGGTTAGGGCTGCGATTTTTTTTAGGAGTAAAAGTGGACTGAAAATCTCTGTTTTGTTTTATATTTGGTTTGAATTTACTTAAAAATTATTAGTGTTAAAGTTGCTCCGAGTTTATTTGCAAAAAGGGAGTTTTTGAAACTTTTGGGGTTATTTTTGTAAATCTGAAAATAAGAGGGCAAATGCGCTGTTTTATCGCTGTTTTTACATAGTTACTTTTATAAACCTTTGATTAATTGATTTGAAGTAGTGCTTTGTTCGCTTGTGTTTTAAGATTGAAAATTTGTAAATTTTTCCAAAGAAAATTTATATTTAAAGAACTTTTTGTTTCTCAATTAGTTTGTGAAAAGTTATTATACTTATTTTTAAACCCAGTTTTATATTGAAATTATGCTTAATTATTTTTAAATATTTCTTAGATAGATGCTTGAATTTTGAATTATTTTTCAAGAAAGTTGATTTATATTTTCGCAAAAGAGACAAGATTTTCACAAATCACTTATTTATCTCGCTCGGTTGATTTTGTTCAAATCTTTTGATATGTTGTCATTAAATGCTTCCGCTTTAAACCTCTACTATGGAAGTTGATTTTATTTTTGTCAAAAAAAAAAAAAAAAAAAAACCTTAGTAATTTAAATTGTTCTTATTTTATTTTAAACCGCTTCCGCTTTAAAATTTTAATTTATCGTTTTTGTTTAAAAAAAAAAAAGTTTCGATATTTTAACTCTTTTTCAAAATAATAATAAATTTTTTACTGTTATTCGACGGACCCGCGGAGCCGGGCCGTCACAACTTGTCGTCTCAGATTGAATTTCCCAGAGGTTGCTAAGCTTTCATTACTTAGCTGATAACTTTTGGAAATCGTCAAAATCTCCCTTCACTTCTTCATCTTCATCCAACAATGTCCTTGAGGACAAGGACAATTTTAAGGGGAGGGTACTAATGCATACCAAAAATAAAGGCGTAAAAGGGATAGTGCGACTCTAGAAATAAGAGAAACGTGCTGGGGTATTTTGGTAATTTTGTAATAAGTTTCAGAATTAAATAAAGGGTGAGAGAGCAATGGACGAAGGCAGAATGTTGAATGTTCAGATTAGTCGTCTCTCCCCAAAACCTTTGTAGAACATTCCACCGTTGATGTTCCATTCTTCCTTGATCGATGTCCTTCATCCGTGGTTCTCTACATACAAGATCAGGAGTTGATTGTATCGATCCTCAGTCTCCACTAGAGATTCTAGATTGATCTAATTAAGCACACACGTATTAAAAGTTACGTCTTCCCCACTCATATATTATGAATGTTTTGAGCCACTTGTGTTTAATTTCACTATCAAATACTAATTACTCGTACTTTTCAAACTCATGACTTTTATTTTGAAAATAAAAATGTTTGTCTTCATTCATTTATCTCTAGAAATAGACATAATTTACATCATTATTTTGATATCCTAAGATTTCTTGCGAGTCTGCAGTTAGTTATGGGAACTCATTGATATAGAAAGTAAACATCTCAACCAATTATAAAAAGCCTCCCCCACATATTGAAAATTATAAAGATTCTCCTCAATCTAACGGAATATTAAAAAGTTCAAGTGAAGATAACAATTTCCCGCTAAATCCTTATAATTTTTTTCTTTTAACCAAAAAAAAAAAAAAAAAAAACAAAGACACTAAAAAATTGCATATTCAACCTCCCATAAAATTGCATCTTTTACCTCCTAAAGTTAATTTCAATTTTCATTAAACAAAGAAAGAAAACATCATCCCGAACCCCACCTCTTATCCACCTCATCCCTTCACCCCCAACCCCGACCACCCCACACCCCAGGCTGCTCAAGTTGTCGGCATGACCTTGGATCACTGAACCCAAGCTGGGGACGACCTGAGCTGCCTGGGGGGTGGAGGTAGCGGGTTGGCAAAGGGAGGGAGTAGGGTGTGGTGGAGAGCTAGGGGGTGTAAAGAGTCGATTGTAAGTTGGTGACAAATTTGAAGAAATTTTTTGTACTACTCAATACGTGAGTAAGATTTTTATGATTTAAGTCTTACCTCAGGATACCCGTAATTTATCTTAAATATATGAGTTGAGCCCAATTCTTATTATTGAATTTTTATTATTCTCTAGCTCGGCCAAAAATAGTTAATTGATTTAGATCTGATTATGATCAAGTTAATCTTAAAAATGAGCAAACATAGGTGAGCTTCGTTTTAAATTTGTGCATTATATCAGCAAACTTTGATTATAGTATTAAATAACCTATAGTCAAACATACAAAATCTTAAACAAGAGTGAACCAATAGAAAGAAGCCCTTAAACAATAGAAATTCCGAGGTTATCTATAGTTAAAAGTCCCGCGTGTAAAAAGGTTTATGTAGAGGACTTTTAGAGCCAAAATCTAAAGATATGACACATGATGATACGGTCAACGGGTCAAGTGAAGCGATACAAATATTGCCTCTGGAAAATTGTAGAAAATTTGATTTGTCATAAATTCGTCAAGACTCTTTCTCGATATATTAATAGGACTAGTTAATTGATAATTCATTGGACTTGCCTTTTTCAAACAAATTTTCAATTTCTCACTTTTGGACATTTTTTTTCTTTCTTTATGAGAAATGCAGGTGAAGTATTCTCAAAGGAAATATTAATGTACTATATGCAATGGAGGACCTAGATTGGGATTGTAGCTCCGACTCTTATTTTTTTTTACATTATACTATTGATTTTTAGAATATTACAGTTTAATTCCCAAAATATTTTAAAATTTACAAATGAGTCCCCACGTATATATATTACAAACACCAAAGGAAAACTCTCTCTCTATAGAACACTTTCAGCCAAACTCATTCTTTTGAACGAAGAATAAAATTAGAGGGTCTATTTGGATGGGTTTTGGCTCGGTTTTGCAGATCTCAGTTTAAAAAAATGTTTGAGTGGTTTCGATGGAACCTTTGAGACCTCATTTGGATGAGTTTTGGTTCTTGGGTTTTGTGGTTTGAATAAGTTGAAACCCCATTTGGATTGAGTTTGAATGTTGGGGTTTAGGGAAAAAAGTAGGTGATGGGTGTCAAATCAATGTCTTTTTTAGTGAGATTTGGGGGAAAAAGTAGATGGTAGGTGTCAAATAAATGTTTTATAGGTTTGAAGCGTTTGAGTGTGAGTTTCTGAATAGGTTTTTGATGGTTTTATAGGTTTGACGAAAACTCATTTGAAAGGGTTTTGGCTCGGTCTCGCGTCCACATACACCCTGAGAGCTTTTATTTCCTGTGTTTTTGAGTTGATTTCTTTTTTCTTTTTAATATTTCGGTTGTTAAAGTTATCGACTAGGTTGCACGGATACTCCGAAAAATGGCCCCGTGCAGTATCCAGTACTCCGGGGATACGGATACGCGTCCGATACGCGTGGGATACGCGTACAGTACGCCACCTGGAGTATCCTAATTAAATTAAATAAAAAATAATTTGGATACGGGTAAAGTACGTTTTTTTGGAGTATCATGTAGGTTTTGGACACGTTTTGGATACGCACGGGGTATTTTTGTTAGTTTTTCAAAGTTATGGGTTAAAAATTAATAAATTAAAGTTAAAAAAATGAGTATTTTTGAATGGTCTTGAATAAGGGTATCAATACTCGTGATGTTTAGTTGGAAATTTCAAATCAATACGGGTCTTGGACAATTTTAGTGTATAACTTTTTTGTATTGTTGTCCAACCCGAAATTAAACTAGTAGACAATATATATTTTGAATATGATCTTTTGCTTCTGTGGTATAATAGAAGAATCAAATTAGTTATATTGTTATGTATAATATAAAATTATTTTATTTTATATGCGTATCTTTGCCGTATCGAATCCTATAAATTTTAAAAATTCGTATCGCCGTATTCGTATCGTATTATATCGTATCGCCGTATCCGTATCCGTGCAATCTAGGTTATCGTACAACTTTAGTCACATAGAAGCTTTATTTTCGAATTATGTTTTAGTCAGTCAAATACTAGAAACATTTCGAAATTTTAATTTGAGAAACATCTGAAAAATTGTAAATAAAAAAATGTGTTGAATAGAAGTTGAACTACTCCATATTTTCGTTTCGATCAACTCAAAAACTTTTCAATGTTTTCGACCGAAATGTATTGAAATTTGTATCCATGTTTAGCACCACTGCACATAATTCCTAGATCCGCGCTTGAATATATGTGTACATTTTTATTTTGATAAACCACATTATGTGTTTGTTTGTCTGTGCGTGTGTGTGTGTGTGTGAACATTGTTCTATAAGACTGGTTGAAAATGACGACCCTTGCTATAACATTATTCTGCCTCATTTGCCTAGGGTATGCAATAGTTGGAATATAAAGTTTTTAATGTAAATCATGCAGATAAAATAATTAAATTAATTCATAGAGCTTTATGAAATATAATGTCTTTTAATTTGCTCCTATTTATTTTTCAAATTCTTGAATTTTGGGGCTCCAAGTAGCAAATCCAAAAGTAATCCAAGAAAATCATTTGGCAATTTAGGTCCTAAGATGAATTGAATAGTAAAAAGGGTCAATTCCATTACCTCGAACTGTGTATATAGACCAACAAATTTATTAGAAATTGCTTAGGTCGTTTACTTTGCCTTTGCGTACACGGTTTATTTGTTGGCTTGATACTTTAATCTTGCATGGTCTTTCTCCAGGTGTTTGATTGTTATTTTGGTCATGCGTGATCTCTTTACTTTGTTGTTGTTTTTGCCCAATTTTTTTGGCCAAGATATTTTGGACCCTGCTTTTTTCTTTTTCTGAGGACTTATATACATCATGGTTACTCTCGTTACTTTTCATTAGGAAAAAAAAAAACTTATTAGAAATCAAGTCCAGAATATAATGAGTACAGTATTACAAATACTTTAACTTGTTTGATAAGCAATACTGGCCTTGAGATTATTAATTCAATATTGCATTTATTTCTAGTTGAGCCTAATTTAACAAAGGAGTAAATTCTAATATGGTTTTAGACTTTAGTACTAGGTTGGTTACATTTAGATAGGCCAAACGAATGCCAATATAACTTATCAGAAAACTTATGAGGCCAGGTTAATCAAATGTCTCCTAATGATATTTGAGTTAATGTTAATTTACTCCACGTGATATTCATAATATTCAATATATTTTCCAGTGATTTAAAAAAATAAACATTTTACTCCTATAATCTTATTAAAGTTTCAAACCGTCTCCTTGACATTTTTATATGTGGCACTTTACCCCTCTGTATTATGATAATGTGGCAGTTTGCCACCCTATATTATGATAAATGTGGCAATATATCCCCTGTATTACGATAAATTTCGCAATTTACACTCCCTATGTTACAAAATAACTTTCAATGTCCACTCTCAATTTCGGCAAATGATTTACACTCTCTAGCTGAAGGAGGTAAATTACTTCTTTAAATTTTTCATAAAGGGTAAAGTGCTCATTTTCAAATCACAGAGGGGATAAATTGAATATTATGCATTTCACATGGTAAATTGACATTATTTTATTCTTAATTTTATTATGTCAACTTAATTTAGACTAAGAGAATTCTTTTTCATGGTTTTAAGCCAACCTCTATTTTTTTTCCCAAAGTTGTGACTTTCTATGAAAAATTCCATTTTTGAAACATTATATGGTTATATATTGTCTCCTTGTTTATGTCATTGGGCACCTATTAATTAACTTGATCTTGATCACCAATAATTAGTACTTTAGAAATTCAGATTAATCACAATATCTTATCTGAAAAAGTTTGTACAGGTCAACCCAGATTAATTAATTAATCCAGTTCTAAAAAATTATGAAAAGATCAACACTGAATGAAGTTAAAACCTCCCTCTCAAAATTATCCACAAAAAAAAAAAAAAAAAAAAACCTCCTTCTCTTGTTACCTCTCAAAAACACACGGCTCGAATTAATGTTCAAATTCATTGACCTGGTCTTCCCAATTGGTAACCTATTAATTTATTATATAACCCCGCCTACATATATACATCATTCAGTCTCCAATTTCATTACATCCAACAATCTAAACCAAGATTTTTTTATACATAATTTACAACCCTCGAAGTCTCGAACAATATATTTCCTAAGTTTCCCTATATAGACAAAGATATACCGATGTCATCACCTAGTAGTTACGGGCGGTCTCTGGAGTCGACTCCGACATGGGCTGTGGCGGTGGTTGTCTTTGTACTCGTCGCGATATCACTTGTCATCGAACAAATCCTTCATCATGTTGGATCGGTATGTATACTATATTATATATATATATACATGATATATATTTTCAGTCATTATTACTGAACGTCCAACTCATCTGAAAATTTAAGCTGATAAACATAATATTTTATGGTTCGATTAATTGCAGTGGTTAAAAAAGAAAAAAAAGTCATCTTTGTATGAAGCGCTTGATAAGATAAAAGCTGGTATGTACTTATATGACAAGTTAATTCTTTTTGGGCTTGTCACTATATACTATAATTGTACATGTAAATTATTATTAATTAAATGTTTGAATTATTTTATTTTCTAATACTTTTTTTTTTTTTGGAAATTTGAAGAGCTTATGCTACTTGGATTCTTATCATTACTACTAGTAGTCGGGGAACAACGACTTGTAGAAATTTGCATTCCGAGAAATATTGGGCACTCGTGGAATCCTTGTAATTACGTAGAAGATTCTAGATATCAAAATCCACGATACAGAGATCGATGTGCATCAAGTGTAATTAAATTAATTAAACCATAAATAATTTCAGTTATTTTTTTAATTGATTTTAGTTATAGGGGGAAAATGCAAGATACTCCCCTGAATTATGTTAAACCTACAAGAAACTATCCTGTGAAATTTTTTATTGTGTCAAATTTTCTTGTATTTTTAAAAACCCTGCGAAAAACACCTAATTTGTGAAAAATAGGTCGTTTTGGATTGACATATTTCAATAAATAATTTAAAAAATATATCACGTGAAGTTGTAGAGACCAACTTAAAGTATTTTAAAAATGGTTTCTCGAAATATGTCGATCCAAAATGACCTATTTTTTTATAAATTGGGTATTTTTTGCAGGGTTTTTGACAACACAAGGAAGTTTGACGCAATAACATTTTTAAAGGGTAGTTTCTTGCAGGCTTAGCATAACACATGGAGTATTTTGCATTTACCCCTAGTTATAGATTAAAATTTGTTTTTAGTTATAGATTAAAATTTCTAATATAAATGTGTTTAAATTTATTTTTATATAGGGACGGGGGGTCCAATTTATTTCTGCATATGGGATACACCAGCTCCATATTTTTATTTTTGTATTGGCAATTTCTCATATACTTTATTGCCTTGTAACTTTGGGCTTGGGCAGGCTAAAGGTAATTAATTAATTAATTAATGAAAAGTAGTGTAATTTACTTTATTTAATAATTCTCTAATTAAGTTCAATTAAGCTGGAAAAATGGTTGATGTTATTGCAGATGAGGAAATGGAAGTCATGGGAGAAAGAAACCAAAACAATACAGTACCAATATTACAATGGTTTGCAAATTTTATTATTTTATTATTATTAGTTTGTTAATCACATATATATTCACAAAATGGAAGGGGATTAATTTTCGCTAATATTAATTATGATCTAATTGATCAAGATTTAAATTGACATATTTATTGTTATAAAACTGATCAATCAAATATTTAATTCTTATCGACTATAAGAATTCAAATAAAGCAGCCGTGATTATGATTACTCGTATTTCTTGAACCTATTTGTCTAATTTTGTTATTTATACAAGGAATGTTCTTGTAAATGAAATGGTCATATTCAATAAAATTAGACTTATTGAGTTGAAATTGGACCCATTTTGTTAGCCAAGTAGTATACCTTCACTTGTTGCCTATTTGGGTATTTCTCTAGAGTATATATTTCAGTTATTTTTTCGAACAAAATGAGAATACTACTATATTTTAAGGAAGTAATTATATCAAGTTATCCCCTTAAAATAATGTTCAATTTATTTTCCTGTGATTCGAAATATAGCACTTTTCCTCTCTTTGAAAACTTTAAAGGAACAATTTATCTCCTTCATTCGGAGAGTGTAACTCATTAGCCGAAATTGAGAGTGAGCATAAAAAATATTTTTATAACATAGGGGAGTAAAATGCAACATTTATCATAACACATTCGGATAAATTACCATATTTATTATAACACGAGAGGATAAAGTGTCATATATAAAAGTGATAGTGTTATAAATTCATATTTTTTTTAAGTTTAAAAATGTCAGATAAATTGCCATTAACTCATTTTTTTTTTAAGTTTATATTTTAATTGAAAATTGACAAATTTTGCCGCAGACCCTGAGAGGTTCAGATTTGCAAGGGACACCTCATTTGGCCGTAGACATTTGCATTTTTGGAGCAAGTCATCCGCTCTACTCTGGATTGTAAGATATTTAAGTATGCTTAAATTTTCTTGAACTTTAATTAATTTTTTATTTTCTTTCGTACTTTTATAAGTTTCTCCTTTGGAATATTTTTAGTTTTATAATTTTCAAAATTGTGAAGTGTAGCGATCATAACATAGTACAATATAATTACATTGGACAGGTCACAATTACGAAAAATTGTAATTTTTAATTTCATTTAATTGGACTCTCCATACTTTCAGTCTCGTCATTACGAAGTTGCAATTTTTGTCTTTATGTTTTAAAATTGCTTTGCACTTTTGGCTCCATCAAACTTCCTTTTTTCTTTGAGATAAAAAAGAAATGTGCAAAATTGAGACAATCTTGAAAAGTGCTAAACAAATGTTATTTATAGGACTAAAAGTGAGAAATATTTTATTATGTCTAGGACTGAGCACGGTTCGGGAAACAAACTGAACCGAACCGGACCGATTACCGAACCAAAAATTTGGTTCAGTTCGTACTGTTTCGGACCGAATCGCACTTGAAATAGGATCGAACCGTGGAAAATTTGATTGTTTGTTTGTTTTTTTGGAAAGAACCGGAAATTTTTATTGTTTGTTCGGACCGAACCGAACCGAACCGAATTGGACCAAACCGTTAAATTTTGTGATAAAAAAGGGGAAAATTTAGAAATCGGGAAACCACAGACCGAATCGGACCGTTCGGTTTTTGTACCGAACCGAACCGAACCGAACCGAAAATTTCGGTCCGGTAAACGGTCCATGAATTTCCAGGACCGAACCGTTCAGGAACTGAATTTCGGTCCGGTTCAGTCCAAATGCTCACCCCTAATTATGTCAATGATGGATCAAAAGTGCAATTCTATATAATATGGGTTAAAAAAATATTGAAGCTAGTCTTGTAGGATTTCCAAAAATTAAATTTTTTTTTTTTTGGGTACAATTTCCAAAAATTAAATGTGAATATTACCACTGTCCACTCTTTTCCTTTTTCATTTTTGGTAAAACTAATTGTAAAAATTAAATTTTTTTTTTTGGGTACAATTTCCAAAAATTAAATGTGAATATTACCACTGTCCACTCTTTTCCTTTTTTATTTTTGGTAAAACTAATTGTAACATCCTAGGTAACTAAATTCGCGTGGGAGAGACTCATGCGCGCACCCAATTCGCGCACTGAGCGCGAAAAGCAAATTCGATGCATAATTCGCGCACTGGCTAAAGATAGTGCGCGCTCTTATGATGAAAAATCCGCGCACTGGCTGAAGATAGTGCGTGCTCTTGTGAAGCAAAATTCGCGCACTATCTTTAGCTGGTGCGCGCTCTTGTGAAGCAAAATTCGCGCATCCCACATATTAGCCAATAAACATCTGACACTTGTACATAAAAATATTTTATAGCTTTATGCTCTCTCTGTAAAGCCGTATGTAGGACTGAAAATCAAACAAAGCTATTCGATACTCGGCTCGAGCTCATTCGATAAAAGCTCGTTTGAGCTCGGTTCGTCAAACACATCAACAAGCTTGAACAAGATTTCTTGTTTGAAAACTTTTGAAGCTCAACTCGATAAGCTAAAACCTGGAAAAAAAAAAAAAACACACATGTAAAATATCAAGCTACTCAATACTCGGCTCGAGCTCGTTTGAGCTCGGTTCATTAAGAAATCAAACCAAACTCAAACACAAAATTTCAAGCTCGATAAAATTCAAATCAAACTTGAACAATGTGTCATTTGATACAACTCGACTAATTTATACCCCTAGTCGCATGGAAAGTGGGTTATGGACATGATGTCCTGCAATGATGACATAAACATCATGGCTATAAATTGGGAATACCAAAACAACATAAAATATTACTATATTATTTATTTGAATATTACAATACAAAGCACCACAATTAACCCATTGAAAGCAAGCTACACAGAGACATATTAACTGGACAGAAAGTATAATTACTTACAAATTTTTCATTTTCAAACAATTTGAACTTATATCGAGAATGAGAATTTACTATTTTCCATACATCAAGGTAAAACATTAACATTTTATAAATCAAATAATGTTCTATAAAAAATGTATATGACATGTTCTAAACTTAAAAAAAAAAAAAATCCACTTTGCTTAAAATTACACGTTGCATGTTGATGCCTAAATTTATTTTATGGACTTAATGAAATAACATTTTGTTTATTAGTTATATTTGTCATTTTTGTAACAGATTTATTGGACTACAATTTCTATTTAACTTTTAAATGTATAGAAAAAAAAAACACATATTATATATAATAGAATATAAGTAACAAAATATATTATTCAAAATAATTACTTTTAGTTCTATATTTATTTAGAAAGTATAATTTTTTTTTGTAGTTTACACTTTTGTAATATTAGTATTTTTAATTGTTATATTATATTTTAATTATTTTAATATTATTTTTAAGAAGCTTTATAGGCGCTCTCATATGTCAAAGTTTTAATATATAACGCTTTCGCGCTCGCGCTCGCGCACCCGCACTCGCACCCGCTCCGCGACTTAGTTACCTAGGTAACATCTGTTTTTCCATTTTTAGGTATGTTTCTTCAGGCAATTTTTCACTTCAGTTGAAAAAGTAGACTACGTCACTCTTAGACATGGCTTCATAATAGTAAGTCAAATATTAAACTCTTTGTTACAAAAAAAAAAAAAAAAAAAGTTAATTAAAAAGATAAAAATAAAATTAACTGTTTGATTCATTGAAATCCAGGCACATTTAACACCTCAAAGTCACGTATCATTCGATTTCCAGAAGTATATTAACAGATCACTTGAAGGAGATTTCAAAGTCGTTGTTGGGATAAGGTCTGTTACCTTAAATAAAGCCTAATATTATTATTCAAATTATTGTATCAAAAATTTTAAACTAATATGTGCAGCCCTATAATGTGGCTCTTTGCTGTTTTATTTCTTCTAGCCAACACCAACGGTAACAAAAATCCCATTTTGCTAATAAAATAATTGCTTCATTTTTAGTATAATATTAGATCGACTAATTGAATTGTTTTTCTTTTTCTATAAACAGGATGGCATTCACAATTTTGGCTACCATTTATCCCTTTAATTGTGAGTTAACATTTTATAAGAGTTAATGACAATTTACCTTTCTGTATGATATTCATATTATTCAATTTACCTCCATGTGATTTGAAAAAGAACACTTTATCTTCCTGTGATTTTATAAAAGTTTGACATCGCCTCCCTGACATTTTTATATGTGGAACTTTACCCTACATGTGTTATGATAAATGTGACAATTTACCCCCTAATTGTTACAAAACACTTTTCATGCCCACTCTCAATTTTGGCAAGTGAGTTACACTCTCCAACTGAAAGGGGGTAAATTGCTCTTTTTCCAAATCACAGAGACAAAATTGAACATTATACATTTCATAAGTGGAAAATTGACATTAACTCCATTTTATGATTTATAACTATAGTTTCAATTTATTTTCGTTAAGATTAAAGAATTGATCTGACATTAGTTTTGTCGATTATGCAGATAACTCTATTGGTAGGAGCAAAATTACAAGTTATAATAACTAAAATGGGTATAAGAATTCTTGAAAGAGGAGATATTATTAAGGGTACACCAGTAGTTCAACCAAGTGATGATCTGTTCTGGTTCAAAAGCCCCAAATTGATCCTTTTCTTGATTCATTTTGTTCTTTTCCAGGTACTCTTTCGATCTTTTTTTTTTAAATTTTATTTATTTTTTATTTATATGTAGTGATAAAATACTTGAGGATCATTTACACTCGGATCCCCTGAGATTTACCGTAATTACCAAAAAAAAAAAAAACATGTGGTTTCAAAAAATTAGAAGGACCCTTTAAGAGGGGTGAGGATTGTTGAAGTTGTAAAGGATGTTTTTGTACATAGTCTAAACCAAAGGGAGTCTTCTTGTAATTTTTGAAACGTCAAGGGGTTCCTTCTAAAATGATTAAACCTCAGGGTGTCCGATCGTAAATCACCCAATACTTAATATGCGTCATAATTAGTGTAATTCAATAGCGAAATTAACCATAAATTACAATTTCTTGTTTGCAGAATGCATTTCAACTTGCTTTCTTCTTTTGGAGTTGGGTAAGTTATCTAATAAACTGTAGAATATCAAATAATCTCTTTTATGATTTTGGAATTGCCAATTATTAATCAGAATTGTCTTATTTTTTTCCAGTATACATTTGGATATCCATCTTGCTACCATCGGAATCTTGCAGATATTACTATTCGTATCGTAATGGGGTAAATTTTATTCACCATAATTTTATTTTACAGAATTATATTAACTTTTCTTGAAATCATTTAACAAATTCTTGGTTTATTTTTTTCCAGTGTCCTAATACAGTTCCTATGCAGCTATGTGACTCTTCCTCTCTATGCCTTAGTTACTCAGGTTTCCCCCTTTTTCCATCTATTTATTAAGAATGCTCATAATAATAAGTTAAATACAAAAATACCACTATGCTTTGCCTAATTGGCAAATTCCCTGTGTTATTTATATTTGCAACACCCCCCCCCTCCCTATTTTTATTAACAAAAAGATCCATCTCAAGCCATAGTACATATCTTTAAGAAAAATGATAATTATACCCTACCGTAAAATACCAAAACACTCATATTTACCCTAAAAGTTAACAGGAGGAAAGTTAACAATAATTCCTCCTGTTAACTTTGAATATTGGCAATAACTCATGTTCATTCAAAAAATTGACAATAACCTTCCCGTTGACTAATAAAGGAATTTCAAATGGAGTTTTTTGCGAATATATAAGAACACATAGGTTTTTTTTGCTAATTCGGCAAAACACAGGGAGTATTTTTGCATTTAGCTCAATAATAATTTACGACCGATTAAAAGAGTTTAACCTTCACTTACCGATTTACACTTCGTTTCCAGATGGGCTCAACAATGAAACCGGTCATATTCAGCGACCAAGTCGCATCAGCAATACGCGGTTGGCACCACACGGCCAAGAAGCAATTGAAACTGCAGGGTCAGCAATCAGGAAACACGACCCCATTTTCTAGTAGGCCAGGCACTCCATTGCGCGGTAACATGTCACCGCTTTATCTATTAGGTGGCCTACAAAATAATCATGATAGTTTTGAAAATGGATACCAAATATCTCCTCGGACATCGAGTTTTGGCAATGAAGGTTGGGGGGGAGGTGAGGGCACGTCGGTCTCCCCACATCACCATGAGATCGAGATCGACGATTCTTTGAGAAATGGCATGAATCATAGTGAGATTGAAATAGATATTGAAGATCCTAGACCAAACAATGTTGAAGCTGAACCTCAAGTTCAGATTAGTTTAAGTGAACTTTCATTCAGAAAAATATGAATTTGGAAGAAGAAGTAAGCAATTCCAAGTGATTATAATTTTATTTTAGTTTTAAATCATAATATAATTATGTAATGTTCATAGTTTTATGTCCTTGGTATTTTTGATACTGTAATATAGAAATCTCAAACTTTTCCAAAGTTGTAAAGCATGATGTTACTTCTAGGGGTGGGCAGGGGGGGGGTTTGGGGTTAAAAATATGTGTATAGTAAATTTTGGGATTGACACATTTCACCTCAAACCCGCCCCGTAATAATTCGGGTATCCGGATTATTGCGGGACGGGGCGGGATGGGGTTATGGGTCCCATATTATTTTAAATCATCAATCTTTATGCACCTAACAAAATTAAATTACAATATTTCGTATAAAATTTTGTATGTAATAGACTAGTAGTAGTATTAATTTAATTTAGTAGTAGTAGTAATTTAATTTGTAGGGAAAAAAAATTACTACATGCCATAGATGAGAAGAAGAGGAAGTGGGAGAGACTGTGATAGTATTAAGAATTGAGGCAAACTTAGGCCATCTCCAGCCGAGGCAGGCAATAGTCCCCTCATGCCTGCCTGCTTGCCTGTCTTTGCCTAGTATGTCATCTCCAACCGAAAAAATAATCCAAAACATTTAATTCAATTTCAAACTTTTCCACTCTCACTTAACAATAACAATAACAACAACAACAATAATAATAATAATAATAATAATAATAATAATAATTATAATAATAATAATAATAATAAAGAAGTCAATAGGAAATTGAAAAAAGATTTAGTCGAACACTTACACGGGCCATTTTCGAATTAGGTGTTCCTTTGTAATCGTATTTGTTAAGTTGTTTATTTGATCTTGTAATTGTATTTTTAAATTAAGTTGCAATAATGATAAGTTTTGTTAAGTCATATTTATATAACAATAACTATATTTTTTTTTAAACTAAGTCATAGTTTATCAAAATACACCCAATTTTTTTTACAAACTCACACAAATATTTTAATTTATTTAAGAAAAAAAGTGACCAATTACATAAAATTGACTATTTTGTAAGAATTTTTACACAAACTTTTAAGGATTTTTACAAACACATATACATGTTTTATTTTATTTTAAAAAAAGTGACCAATTTATTTTTTTATACACACACACACACATATATATATATATATATATAATATAATATAATATAATATTTTTAAACACATTTTAAATTAATTTTTTAAATTAAAAATAAAAAAAATATAAATATAGATTGGCCTGGAGCTTGCTTGCCCGGAGGCAGGCAGGCGCCTGCCTGCCTAGATGCCCCCCCGGTTGCCCTCATGCCCGCTTGCCCTCCAAAAAAAATTCCATCTCCAGCCGACGACCCCCCTCATGCCTGCCTCCCCACTTCGGCTGGAGATGGCCTTAATGTATTAATAACTAGTGTATGATTTAAAAAATATGAGGGTAAAATAAAAAAGTTCTTCATTAGATGATGTTATTAATTAATTAATTGATATATAAGTAAAGTGTATAATTATATACTAATGATAAAGATATAGACTGGTTCGGGTATTCGGGGTTGGAGAGACTAATTCCAAATTTGTCCTGTATTCCCGTAAAAAATTACGGATTTTCAAGTTTGTGTACCCAAACCTAAAAAATACTCGTCCCTTTCGAGTATTTTAAAAAGGGGACAGGTCGGGTTTGGGTTATCCGAACCCAACGCCCACCCCTAGTTACTACCAATAATACAATAGTGTATTAATAAAAGTAGAGAACAATTCCTTGTGCTATAACAATACAGGAAAACTACATGTTGATTAAATCAAAATTATGAAGATCATTTTCAATAGGGCCGACCCTGAGTATTAGTCGCGTATGCGGCCGCTTAGGGCCACCGATGCGAGAGGACTTTCGTTTTTTTACTATTATATTTCGTAATGCAGCCTCTAATGCAACACTATTAGCCTTTTTCTTCATACTCTTTATTATACATATACATATATATATATTCCATTCTCGATTTCTCTCTCTAGAGAATCTAAATATGCCGTCCCAAATATGAAAATGCAAAATATATTATCCTTTTCATACTTTCATTGGAGAGTAAAAATTGTAAAAAGTGGATCATTATTGGAGATGCCTTTAGGCTCTATGTGGATGGGTTTTGGCCCGGTCTCGCGGGTTTCGCGAGACCGAGCCAAAATTCTTTCAAATGGGTTTTCGTCAAACTCATAAAACCATCAAAAACTTATTCAGAAACTCACACTCAAACTTTTAAAACCTATAAAACATTGATTTGACATCTACCACCTACTTTTTTCCCCCAAATATCACTAAAAAAAATATTGATTTGACTCCTACCACCTACTTTTCCCCCTAAACCCCAATATCCAAACCCAATCCAAGTGGGGTTTCAACTTGTTCAAACTACAAAACCCAACAGCCAAAACTCATCCAAATGAGGTCTCAAAGGTTTCACCGAAACCATCCAAACCATTTTTTTTAAACCGAGACCCACGAAACTGAGTCAAAATCCATCCAAATAGACCCTTAATATTTTATTTAACAAGTTCTTCTAAGACTTTGAGAAATTTAATAATTTTAATGTTAATCTGGTTATGTTGCTTCGTTTTGTGTCAACGGACAAGGTTGAATTGACAATCCGATCAACATTTAGGTTGACATTTTCAGAGATGAAAATAATCTGGAGTTAATGTTTTATTTTTCTTATCGGCGAGTTAAATAAGGAGTAATAAAGATAAAGAAAAAATCTGGTTCACCCGATCCGTTAAACCCGAACACGGATATTATCCGGTTAGCTTTCGGGACTAAACAATCTTACCCGAATTTAGCAGGTACCCACACCAAATCCCGGCTGAAGATACAAACTTCCCATAACAGTAGCGAATTGAATTCTTTATGTTACTGAATTCGTACTTGTGCGATACAAATGAGAAGAAGGAAGTGCAGGCTTTGGTGGCCGAGTAATCTCTCCTCTCAAACTCCTAATTCATCCTGTTTCCTATTCGGATGGTTCATTGCTTCTTCTGAAGCTTCGATCGATGTTGTTGTTGCTTTCTCTTGCGATGAGTCCAAACTTTCTCCATCAATCAATTTGCATTCAGATCTCAAGGTACATTTTCTATCATTTTTGTATAATAATGTAGTTTCCTGCTATGTTTTGGGTGTGATTCATATGTATAAACCCTAAATCTGTCCAATTTACGCTGTATTTATATTGTACGTGAGTAATATGAGCTGAATTAGTTGAACTTTTCTGTTAGCCAGTCATATTTGAGCTACTTTCATGAGGCTCCTTAGTATATTGAGAATCAATTTAGAATTTTATTGAATTTCTTGTTTGAGTTGAAGTTTGATTTCATGAATTACTTCCCATAGCATTCTGTTGATAGCTATGAGAAAGTCAACCCTCGGAATGATGGCCATTTTAATGGTAGTTTAGTACGAAAATAAAGAAAGGGTGCAATGCATTTGTAAGATAATTATATAAGTTGTTTATCAGTGTAATTTTGGCTTGCAAAGTGAAATACATGCAAATTTCTAATTCAAGACGCGGAGTTTGTTTATTGAATTTGCTTATTTGAACTGAAATCACTTACGCATGTGCTGTGGTTTCTCTTATTATGATTTACTTAAAAGTGTCCCTCCTTTGTTTTTTATTAGGAAATCCTTCAGAGGACAAATAAAAACATGCCTTCCCTTCTTCACGATAAATGCAAGTTCTCTCTTCTGGGGTATTATGAACATGAAGCAGAATTTAGTGGCAACGGCCAGTTGGTGAAATCTGGAAATGATAAAAATGAACGCATCAACACCAGTGATAGACACCATCTTAGTACATGTAGGAGTAAACAAGGGAAATGGAGTTGTGGATGCCCCAAACTTGATGGGTCTTTAGAACAAGGTAGGCTTACTGCTCTAGAAATCATGTGGATCAAGCTTGTAGACGGTCTTTCTTTAACTACTCCCAGAAGAGTCCATGCCATCCCTAAATTGGATCATCTACACTGGAACAGGGAAACAATGTTCCAGTTAGATCTTCACGTATGTAAGTCCTGTTCATCTGTACGGCCTGCTTCTTATTCCCTTTGCTTTTAGGTCATAGTTTAACTCAGTTTCACTATAAATCTAGGTAGTAGTTTATGAAATACCAACTTTTGGTGGTCACCATTATTCCCCCGGTGTTCAGGGTTCGTCCAATGTTGGGACATTTTGCAAGAAACCCAAGTGGTTTGATGACCTTCACCAAAAAGATCCGCACCTTGACTTGGTAAATATTATTAATTAAGTTATTTCATATTTGATTTTCATTTTATGAATTACTAGCTTTAATTTCGTTATGAACAGGATACTGTCGTCCGAGCAATGAACAGTGCTTATGCTGCTCAAATGTTGTTTGATGGGCATTGCCATGCTGAACCTGAATCGGCTCTTCAATTCCACATTTTTTGCATGTAACCTCATATGTTTAAGATAATCCTCCTCCAATTCTACTCAAATTTTGTTTGTGTGTAAAAGCGTCTTCATGATTTTTCAGGCTTACTTCCTTCATTTGGGAACTATTTGCTGTATCTGTGGCTTCGGTTTCAACTGTAATTTATATCATGCTTCAGTCGTCCCACGTTCTTTTCAGCTGGGTGTCCCACTCATGTATATTTATCTTAGTGACCAAGATATTTAGCAATACATGGAAAAATATCCATGTTCGCTGCTGTCAACTACTATATTGGCCAATCTTTCTCCAGGATCATAGTTTAAGGTAAAGTAACAATCTGGCTACTCTGGTGATATTGTTAAGTCTCATCTGATTCTTTTTAGTAGCATAAAATGATTAAAGAGACATAACAATTAACTTTATTTAGAATTTACAGACTTCCATATCGATTGGACATAGTAACTTGTATATAAAACTATAGCAATGCGCGTGTTGTGCTGACAGCACTTGAAGGTGGAAAAAAAGGAAAACTTGGTACATCTAAGGCTAATGCAGCCACTAGGAGTGATTATCAAAAAGGATGACAGATCAATTAACATAATGGCATTGAGCTCTTCACCATCAAATGAAAAGATAATACTAGGAGGAATTTTAAGTTATACTTCCTTTAAATGCGTATAACGATGCAAGATAGATCTAATAATCTATATAGTAAATCCGATCTATCTGCTGTTTTGACCTTTTAGCCTGTCCATGCTAAAGGAACTTAATTATGAAGTGAAAAATATTCTCACTGGACATTAGGAACCTTTTCAATGGTTCGTAACTCAATCCATGTACCATTTTTTCGCTTACTGGCCAAGGAGTTAATCTTTAATTCTTGTGGATTAAGATACAATGGCTAATTGTGCTTGTAATGGTTAAAAGTAACCTGACATAACTCATTGTTGCTTCTATCATGCCTTACGTTTCCTGATGCTCACTGTGTATTTTTGTGGTGCTCCCATTCTCTAAAGAATGGAGCGTTAGAAAATTTTCCTTATTTATTTGACTATTTTATAGGTATTGGTCATGTGTGGAGTTTGCAGAGAAAGCTGCATCGCAAAAGCACTCATTGTGGTCCAATGTTGTGGTTGATATTCTCCTTGGATTTTTTTTTGGCATTGCACTATGGTTTAAAGCAGCACCTGTTTGCTTGTGGGTTTCAAATTTTGCTCTCGATATCACAAACTATTGGTTACGTACTAGTTGTGTATGGCTGATGGGCAATCCAGCAGGCTTTAAGGTGAATACTGAGCTAGCAGGTGTTCTTGGCATGATTTCTCTGACTGCTATACAGATTTGGTCAACTCTTTGGGCCTATATGGGGTTTCTGTTGATCCATTTCACTAAAGGACTTGCTCTATCTGGGATTCTTTTTGGATTAACAGCAGCTGCAGCTCTAGTCATTGACACAATTTCACTAGTAACTATGCATATTTTGACTCTTCATTTATTTTTGTCACTTCTCTATTCAACGCAGATACAAGCAGTAGCAGCTTTATGGCGCCTTTTCAGGTAAAACATTTTTTAATTTTCAGTTCCTACACCGATTTGTTAAGAAATGTCAGAATGGTTTTTTGTACTTATTATGATTGAGCAGTTGCTTGGAGTATCTTGGATATTGAGAGTTAAAATTGTGTGCATTTGAGATGGCGTGGTTTGTACTGAATGGACTCTTACTGTCCCTGACCTGTTTCTTGTTCATTAAAGCAATCAAATTTTATTAGGTGGTCTTGGGTAGTGTTTCGCCTGCAAAACATTGAGGAATACATCTTCGAAAGTATAAAATAAAGTAGAAAGAGGTGGGTCTTCGCTATTTTCGAAAGGTGTTGGGGTGGATGCCAATTTCCCGAAGTCCCAATTAATAAAAGATGTCAGAATTCCTTATTTATTGTGACTAGCATTATTAAAAGTAAAAGATCATATAAGTAATGAAAATTATCTTAAGCATGAGCATCTCTCTTTATCCAGCTTTTCAAAGGGCCTGTGATCCAGTGTGATGGATAAAATTGCCAATTTGAGCTGCATATATAGAAAATTGTCGAACTTAGTAAATAAATGACTTAATGAGGGTTGAGCTCTAGTAAGCGGACGAACTTGAGGGTTGGGTCTCAACATGATCGTAGATATTCCTATTTGAGTCTATTTTAGCTCCATCTTGAAGAGTTTTTCATACAAGATTTAATATGCCGAATGTGATTTGTGTAATTCCTTTTTCCCAATCAATGCAATACAATAAATGTACATTTATTTGAAAGCTCTAATTAGCACATCAGCTTAAAAGCAGCTCCTCCCTAGAATAAGTTCATGTTAATTGACTATTGGAGCGACTTGAGTTTATTTCCACTAATTATACACTTTCATCAGTAGACCTGCCTCACCTGCATTTAGTTAACATTTTTTCAGGGTTTCTACTTTATAATGTGTGTGATTGAAATTTGGGTTGAAGTGTTAGTGTTCTAATTAGTTAATGAAGTGTTAGTGTTCTAATTAGTTTTACTTTATGATGTGTTTGTTCGAAATTTGGGTTGAAGTTTTAATGTTCTACTATATAATGTGTTTGTTCGATATTTGGGTTGAAGTGTTAGTGTTCGAATTAGTTAATGAAGTGTTAGTGTTCTACTTTATAACATGTTTGTTCAAAATTTGGGTTGAAGTGTTAGTGTTCTAATTAGTTAATGAATCTTGAAGTTCAGAAGTATGTCAGAAAAGTTGAAACAGAACATAGAACATAGAACACACTTTGTA
Source organism: Penstemon davidsonii (assembly GCA_034814905.1). NCBI lineage: Eukaryota > Viridiplantae > Streptophyta > Magnoliopsida > Lamiales > Plantaginaceae > Penstemon > Penstemon davidsonii. The sequence continues at coordinate 26,551,119 of JAYDYQ010002533.1, read as the reverse complement.
CTTCATATATTTTCCAATCCTTTGCTTTTATTTTGCTCAGTTTGAAACGTCTAATGGAGCATAATAAAGCATTATAACTAGTGAAACACAATTTGCATAATTTGACTCTCTTCAAACTGAAGTTGAAGGCTGTGTACAAGAGGAAGAGGTGTTATTTTCTGTTCCATTTCTAAATAAAGATATAAGATAGAGTCAGTATGTGTAAATTACATTTCTAAATAAAGATATAAGATATTATTCTTTTGAATTAATGTGGTGATAATAAGAATTATGGTGGTAATTCTATCTACTCACCGGATTGCTAAATTGATTGCAGGGGTAGAAAATGGAATCCTCTACGCCATAGATTAGACAGCTATGACTATACCGTGGAGCAACACGTCGTTGGCTCTCTCCTGTTTACCCCAATTTGTCTTTTACTGCCAACTACATCTGCATTCTATATTTTTTTCACCATTGTGCGCACAACTGTTTGCTTTATCTGCATAGTTATTGAGACCGCAATATCTTTTATCCATGCCACTCCATATGCTAAAATTATACTCTGGGTGAAAAACAATAAAAGATTTCCATCTGGGATATGGTTTGAAATTGCACAATATCGACACTCCGAGACTGTAGCTACTAATGGCAATAATTCATCCCGTGGGAAGCTGCAAAAAGTCGCATATGGAAGTAGTAGTGAACGCACTGTTTTGGTTTCATTTCTTCACAGCAATTACTTGAATTTAGGTAATTCCGTTTTTTTTTTAATCGTGAGAAAGGGTCCCGGATTAAAATTTTATGTAGAATGCTTGAAATTTAAATGCTCTTGGTTGCTAACCAAGAATGAATCATTATGCGAGCCCCTTTGCAATTTTACGTCATTATCTGATTGGTGTAAGTTCTTGTACTTAAACTAAGAGTACACTGCTGAGAATCTGGTCCTGCTTCTGATGTTCTTATGCCTTCCTTAGTTATATCCTATATGTATATTTTGATACCATAATCCTTTTTCTAACACTTATGTAAGAGAAAATTTAAAAGATTTTGTGACCCACTTGTATGACAAATCATGTTGAAAGTTTAAATTAGGTAGTTGTAGGACAATTGTCAATATGGACAATATTTTCAATTATGTGAAATGTATATTACTAGTGCATTTACCTTAAATGTTGGGTGCGTCTTTCCCCTTATATTCTGATCCCATAAACTGTGTTTTAGTAGAAAGTATTACTTATATTGCATGTTTCTATACATGCCGAATTTCTAACTTGTACATATCAGGAGAAGTAGTGTGGCCGCACTACAGATCCTTGTTTTCAGCATTTTCAAGGTCATCTATTGGCTCATCAGCTTATGGGATTCTCTCTGGAAGAAGGTATTTCTTGCCTTCCCCCACTTTCTCCAACCTCAACCCACGTTCATCACACTTTCGTTGTATATATATACATATATGTATATTGTTGTGCTAATTCTTCTCTGATACTCTGTCTGCAGCATTCCATGTTCTCTTGGGGTTAATCTCCCTCCAAAATTGCCATGGATAGTAATTCCTTGGAAAGAATATTGGCTGCTTTGCCACGATTCGGTCTATGCGTGTAGGAGGCAAGATCCGTATAGTCATATGCATTAGTGACAATAATCGAACTTGTGTTTTTGCTTTTCCACTTCTTCAAATGCTGGACTTGTATACTTTGTATCACCTAGTGATACTATTCTTTAGATGGAGAGCTACCATTTTTTGAACTCCTGCAATTCTTGCCTCATGTGTATGTAGTTGGATTTTGGAATATGGAAGATTCAATTTTCCTGATTAATTAGTTGTGAAACTTTTTCTTAATATAATTCCACTTTCCTGGTATTATGTGCCACTTGTAACTTGGAGTATAATTTTTTATATTGCTTCATCTATCCAGATATGTGTGTTTGTGTATGGTGAATTTGATCTCAAAATTTTATGTGTTACTTATAACGAGTGAAATCACATGTAACATATACTCGATTCGTAACCAAACAATCTTAATTTTTCAATATTTATAGTTTAATACTAGTATTGGTTGGTAATTATTTTGTAAATATAGATTCATATAGAGTTTGTGATGTAATGATTGATGTAACAATGTATTCATATGTCTAAAAATTAGATGTTTTATCTCGACTTTGATAAGTTAAATATGATAAAACATATAACAATACATAATTTCCTCATGTCCGAGGAGGTATGTTCTATTTTAATTAAAGTTCGTTTTAACTCGATTTATTTAAAAGTAAAAACAAATTTAAATAAAATTAAATTTATTTAAATTTTGAATAATGTATTATTTTTCAATCCAATTCAACAATGAATCAAATAACGTAATATTCAACTTAATTCTCATTTACATCGATTTTAAATTCATGATTGAATGGGACCCAAGATTTATTGAAAGAAAGAAAAAAGAATGAATGGGATTCACATTTGGTACCCGAATCGAACTTAATGCAAAGACGAAGAATATTAAATAGCGAAAGATTCAAGACAAGGTTCAAGAAAAACACTTCTCATGTACAAATTAATATGATCAAAATACATTGAGCTCCCATTGATACAAAACTTTTCTTCACACAAAGTACATAGCTCATAAGACAAAATTCTTATTGCAAATTAAATGCATAATTTGAAACGAGCACTCTATTCTATTGCTAGCTCAAAGCTAAAAATTCATTTTCCACTAAATATGTTTCTAAAACCAATAAATCAAATTACCTTTGGATTTGTTCTTCAGTTCGAAGATATACTTTTTGCAGTCTCTTCTAATGCCCATCAACTCCGCAATGAAAACATGTTCCCTTAGGCCTTTTGTCCTTGAATTTGTTCTTCTTGTTCTTGCTAGGGCTGTCAATCTTGCATTGTAAGCCGAACCTTGATCTCAGCTCAAACTCAAATATCATCGGACTTCATGGTTGTAGGCTCAAATTCAAATACATTAGGGCTTTATGGTCATTGGCTCAAGCTTGGCTCATATATTTATTCGGATTTCAAGTTTATTTCAGGCTTATTTCGAGCTAATTTACAATAGCAACTTTTACTCTGAACATTGTCCACAATTACTTAGGTTGGGCTCAAATTCAACAGGCTTGAATCATCGGACTTTGGGTAGACCCAACTCAATTCAGTGTCCTATAGTTCTTGCCTTTAGGCCTTCTTGGGCTGTGGTTTAGACTTACCACACACTACTTTGATTTGACGCGAGCATTTTCGTTGATAAAAAGTGGGCATCCTCGCCAAGGGGCTGGGCATTGTAATTGAGTTTGTAGCAAGAACCCGCAAACATGATCATAATGGGCATGATGTTGGCAGTAGAGGAATTGTTTTCCGTTAATTTGGACGTATTATAGATACTTATTTATGCAAATATAATATGGTTAGATTATCGTTTCCGACAAAGGTTATGATTAGGATTGGAAATTAAGGATTTCATGTGGAAATAAAAGAATCGATAAGAATATTGATTGTGGAATTACAAATTTTCTTGATTAGTTATATAAGAAAATAAAAATAAAGGGATAATTACATTTACATCCCCTGTGATAAGGTGAAATTATAAATACACGTACGGGGTTTCACTAATTACAAACACACCCCCTATTTTAAGTTTCATCTTACATATGCACCCCTGCAAACAATTTTCTAACATCAAAATTAAAGGTGATTATATATATATAGGGAGAAAATTATAGGATAAGAGCAGCCGCTCATCCTGGGTTTCGAACTCTAGCATCAAACTCTCGTGCAGTTCCTATGTTGCATCTCTTAACCAGTGAACCAAGAAATTTATTATATACTTCACATATATAAATTAACAAAATACCTAATATTTTATATACACCCCTATGAATTATGGTGAAATTTGACCTTAAGTTTGAGAAAAATTGGAGAAAAATATGCTTTTATATATACTAAGCATGTGGCCTTCATGGAATGAGGGTATATGTTTATAAACTCGAAAAAAAAAAAAAAAAGCTTTATTATTGTTACTTTTATTGGGAATTACATAATACTAGCATATTTTACAAAGAGTAATTTAAAAACAGTTTTTATTTATTTTTGAAATTTTAATTACTAATAAAAAAAAAGATAAAAGTTTATAATTGTTTATTTTACAAAAGATATTATGTGGTATAGAATTTAAGACTAAAACTTATGTAATAAATTTAAGTTTTTTCTTTTTACCAAGATCTTTTTACCTATCACACTTTTTTTTTTTTTTAAAAAAAAATAGCCATTTTGAGTTGATAATGATATAATCAAAATTTAAATTAAAAACAAGCATTCATAATTAACAAGTTAATTTGCGAGATCGGTGCTAGTGAGCGTCGTCATTTGCGAGCATCAACCTCACGACTACCATCACTGACTTCGTGAGCATCGTGTCACATAACAACATTTTGAATGTGCCAGATGGTCCGACACATGGTCTAGACGTACAAGTACATAGCTCATGGGGCATGAGACATTATTTAGCCAAAGGGACATATGGCTTAGAAGGAAACATCATGGCTCAACCAGGTAGAGACAAAGGTTAGCATGGAATGGATGTGACTTAGTGGACCATGGACGTTTTCCTATGGAATGGGTGCACATACCAATTAGCTCAGTTGGTGGTCTAGCTAGCTATGCATTAAGTGCCCAAACTAACCAAGTAGGTCTTTTGGTTAGGCCAATCAACAAAGGTATTTGGCTAGGCATGTGGTTAGGTTAGTCCAAAACGAAACATGAGTACTAGGCACAAAACATGACCGGTCATGCGGGTGTCCCAACAGAATATCCTAGTGACTCATTATTCTGCTGACTAGGCCAGCGACCTAACTGACTAAACCAATCACACATACCATGGCTCAACATGCACGTAGAAGGCTGTGGCACAACACTTCAACCAAGACATGGCCCAACACTTCAACAAGCCAAGACTTAGCTGTGTCCAGGCCACAACTCACCCATCAAGCCAAGTCTGACCCATCCAACATTTAAGCCCAACGTTTGGGTTTCATAGAATTGTCTCGAACATTATACATAGTTAGAGAGGCTTTTGTAGAGTGTGTCCAAATGTTTATTTGTAGGACTTTCTATGATGTATTTTCTAGATGAAGAACCTCGATTCTTTGATTGATAGACCTCAACTATCCCTTAACGATGTTGAGTTGTATAAATAGATATGCAATTCAATGATTTGAATGATGGTTTGCAAAATTAAGTTTTGTCTTTTTGAGCAGGTTTAATTACTTGTACATATGCTAGTGGAATATCGATATATTTTCATATCTTTTCCTTTTCTGATTAGGATAGATAAGTTAGCATTTGATATTACCAAATAAAAAAAAAAAAAAAACACCAATGAGAATATTATTAGATAAGAACTAATCATACAAATTTGAATTTAAGTAAGGGTGGCAAACGGGCGGGTCGGGCCGAGCCGAGTCAAAAATGGGTCGTGTCTTAAATAAGAGCTAAGGGCTGAAATTGCGAAATATAGTTCAACGTTAGAGAAAACTCTTAAATTGCCTACACTTAGACTCATTTTTAAAATTGGATCGATCAGTATACTATTAAAGTTGATAAACAGTACCTTAGTTATGTTAGGGTGTCCGCACAAATAAATCTAATGATCTTGATCTACCGAGAGTTATTCATTTGGAAAGATGCCTAATCAAAGCAACACACATGCAAGGAGAATATGAGATACCAAGATAAATTGCATCAATTTTGTCCGAGTTGATTTTGGAATGACCATTAATGTTGGTATTTTGATTTAAGTTTTTGCAATTACTCGAGGACGATAAATAGTTTAAGTTTGGGGTGTGATAACTCTGTGAAAAATAAAGTCATCAAGTGCATTTTTTAGGCTTAAAAAATTAGTTTTCCCAAGTTTGTGTGCATATCTCTAACAATTACTGCACAGTAAGGCTTGCAATCCTTAATATTCTCTTCAATTTTCATCCGATACTTTTGTAAAATCAATAGTTTATCAGACGCCGATTCACATTTAGAAGTCTCCGTGAAAATGTCTGTTACTGTCTTGGGTGAAGTTTCGATAGAATCCATTAAAAATGAGATATTACTTGATTGATGATGTGTATTTTCGTAGATTGAATGGAGAACTAAAGGATGCCAAATAAAATAGTGAGGAAAGCGAACCTTAAAGCCAAAGAAACTAGGCAGCGGTGCACCCTGAGCCTAGCCGCGGCCCAGTCCATTCAACTAAGGGTGGCATATGTTGTTGTATTGGAATCAAAAAGAATAAACAAAACTTTAAAAGAAATGCTGGAGTGAAAATTAATGGCAATGAGAGCAACGTATTTTATTGAACAAAAGAAACTTGACATATTTTTCATCTGAAGCATTACAATTTAAGGACTGAATAATAACAACCCACTAAAATCATGGTTCCTAAGATTATGTCATGATCACACCTAAAACTAAACAATACCAGAAAAATAGGAACAACCTTGAAACATTCAACTAAACAATTTTAATGACTTAAGTCAGCAGTCCTACACACATTTTCTAACACTCCTCCTTACTTTAGGAACTGCAAACACCAAGTTTAGTCTGTAGAGATTCAAACTTGCTAATTAGTAGGGGCTTGGTGAAGATATATGCAACCTGATCTTCTGTTTTGCAGTAGATAAGATCAACAACTCCATCATTATGTACTTCTCATACGAAGAATAATTTAATATTAAAATGCTTAGTTTTCCCATGAAACATAGGATTATTAGAGATAGAAATGGCAGCTTGTTTGCCAACAAAAATCTTTGTGCTTTCCCTCTGCTCCAAGTTAAGATCAATTAAAATCTTCCTAAGCCATAAAGCTTGATTAACAACAGCTGTTGCAACAACAAACTCTGCTTCAGCAGTGGATTGAGCTACGATTTCTTGTTTTTTCGAGCTCCATGAGAAACACCAGAACCAAGTGTGAAACAAAAGCCTGAAGTGTTCTTCATATCATCAGAACCTCCCCAATCACTATCTGAAAAACCAACCGCTTGAACTCTTTGCTTTTCGTGAATTTAATGCCAAAAAGACAGGTGTCTTTGACATATCTAATCACTCTCTTTGCAGCCTTCAGATGCCATTGGCTCGGACAATGCATAAACCGAGACAAAACGCTTACTTCATTCAAAATGTCAGGCCGAGTTGCTGTGAGATCATTAGGCAACCAATCAAACTTCTAAAATAAGCCTGGTCAATCTTGTCTGTTCCATCTTCTTTACAGAGCTTTTCCTTTTGGTTCATTGGAGTGCTCATCTCCTTGCACTCATCAAGTTTAAACTTTTTCAGAATCTCTTCGGCGTATTTATGTTGGCAGATGAAGACTTCATATTCATTTTGTTTAATTTCCATTCCTAAAAAGAAGGTCATCAAAACAAGATCTGTCATCTCAAAAACCTCCATCATCTCATTCTTAAATTTGTCCACATATAGATCTCAAAAACATCCAACATTCCTGTTACAAGAAGATCATCTACATATAGTGAGATGACAAGAATGTCAGCACAATTGTGTTTGACATACAATGTTGATTCACATAAGCTTTTAGAAAATCCCAAATTCTACAAATATTCATTAATTCTGTTGTACCAAGCTCGTGGAGCTTGCTTCAATCCGTAAAGTACCTTTTTAAGAAGATAGACCTTGTCTTCTTCTTCTTTTACATAGCCCTCCGGTTGCTCAACATAAATCTCCTCCTGCAGAAAACCATTTAAGAATGCTGACTTGACATCTAATTGGTACACATTCCAATTATTATGTGCTGCAATAGCGAGTAAGAGCCTGATGGTATCGAGTCTAGCTACTGGTGCAAAAGTATATGAGTAGTCCACACCAAATATTTAAGCATATCCTTTGACTATGAGTCTAGCTTTATGCTTGTTGATTGGGCTATCAACATTAAGCTTGGTTCTGTACACCCACTTGACTCCAATCACTTTCCAGTTTTGGGGTCGATCAACCAACTCCCATGTTTTGTTCCTTTCAACCATGAACAACTCCTCATTCATTGCAACTATCCAATTTTGATTTTGATTCATCTTGGCTTCTTCGTAATCAGCCGGTTCACACATAGCAATATTGCACCTTTGATAAACATCAGAAAGTGATCTTGTGCCTCTTACAAGAATGTCATCTATCATGTCATTCTTCCATTCTGAAATAGGAAACTTGAGTTTTGGCTCTTTTGAGACTGGATCCATCTTCTTTGCATCATCCCAGTTCCATTCTTCGTCTTCCATAAAGTGTACATCTTTGCTTATAACAATTTTTTCAGTTTGTGGCTGCAATATTTTATAAGCTTTTGTAACCAAGTTGTAGCCTATGAAGATGCTTGGAAGTGCTCTCTTTCTAATTTATCTCTCTTTGTTTTTGGAACATGAGTGAAACACAAGTATCCATATATTTTAAGAAAAAAATGCACCAATATATATATATATATATATATATATATATATATATATATATTAAGAAAATTTAGAGATGGTTTATAACCATACCATGCCTCAAAGAGTGTCTGATCCTTCACTGCTCTTGTTGGAGGCCTATTTTGCAAAAAAACAGCCTTGTTTGCTGCTTCGGCCCAAAACTTCTTTGGTAGATTTTTCTCATGTAGCATACATCGTGTCATCTCCAATATGAATCTATTTCGTCTCTCACTTATTCCATTTTATTGTGGAGTGTATGGAGAAGTTAATTGATGTTGAATACCTGCCTCATCGCAAAATTGGTTGAATGAATTAGATGTGTACTTCTTTCCATTGTCTGATCTAAGAGTTTGAATTTTACAACCATTCTCATTCTCATTCTCAACTCTGCCTTTAAAGTTCAAAAAGACTGAGCCACCTCTTATTTATGCTTCAAAAAGAAATCCAACACATATGAGTGAAATCATCGGTTAATGCAACATAATAGAGACTACCATTTAGAGAAGGCATTCGTCGTGGGCCTGCAATGTCCGTATGAATCAATTGCAGCTTCTTGATGCTCTCCATGTTGACTTGGGAAATGGTTTCCTGTTTTGCTTTCCAAACTGACATGCTTTACAATTTGGTATGTAATCATCAAGTTCTGGAAGATCATTTGCCATCATTTTGGATTTCATTTGCAGCAGCCCCTGATGATGATAGTGCCCGAGCCTCTTGTGCCATACTTTTGTGATATTTTCTTTAATTGGGAAGACAGTTTGCTCCTCCTCCAATGGATTTAGAGCAAAAACTTTCCCTTTCATTTTTACTTTGAAATATTTTGCCCCCTGCATCTTTAATCAAACAACTTTTGTCTTCGAATATAACTTTATAACCTTTTTCAATTAGTTGTCCAACATTTAACAAGTTTTGATCAATTTCAGGAACACACAACATATCAGAAATGAACTTTGTACCTGAACAACTCAATATTACAATTGTTCCCTTTCCTTCCACATTTATGTACTCACCATTTCCAATTCGAACCTTCGAAGTGTTTGTGCTCCTAAGTTCCTTGAATAGATCCTTGTTGTGTGTAATGTGGTTAGTACAACCACTGTCAATAAGCCAATTCTCGCTTGATTCGATGCAAACAAAACATGTGGCTACGAACAATTGATCCTCCTCCTCTTCGTCAACAATTTGAGCATCTCCTTCTTCTTCCTGCTGACCTTTGTCCTTGCAAATAACAACTTCATGTCCAAGTTTATTGTATTTACTGCACCTAGCATCATGCTTTCTTTAACATTTAAAGGGTGGATGCCTATTTTTTCCACAATGTTGATAGTTTCTCCTTTAGTTTCTACCCTTGCTTTGGATCTGATTATTTGCAATGCTCTCGTGGCTTGACACTTCATTTTTCTTCTTCCCAACATCCTGGTACTTTGCTGGCAGCGCCCCTTCAGTTTTATGAACTTGCCTCATAAGCCTCTGTTGTCTTTGAGCTTGCAAGGCATTTAACAACTCCGCCAAAGTGATTTTGGATAGATCATTTATGTTCTCCAAGGTGGTTATAGATACTTCATATCTCTCAGGCACAATTACAAGAATTTTTTCTACAATTCTTGAATCAGTTTATTGTGCCAAGTAACCTTACCTTGTTAACAATACCAAGCAATTTTTCTGAGTACTCTTTGATTGTTTCAGACTCTTTCATCTTTTGTAACTCAAATTCTCTAATTAAATTCATCACTTGCATGCCTCGTATCCTTTCATATCCTGCATATTCTCCCTTCAAATAATCCCAATTTTTTTTTGCTGTTTTGAGAGACATGATTCTCGTGAAAATGATTGTTGAAACGGCAACAAACAAACATGCTTTGCCTTTGACTTCCTAGTTTTTCTTTCCGTGTGACTTTTGATCTGGGCCATGGTGGGATTGTTTGGCAGCGGAAGAACTTCATAATCCTCTTCCGCAGCTTCCCAAAGATCTAAAGCCTCCAGGTAGGCCTCAATTCTCATTGCCCAAATCTGGTAGTTTTCTCCAACGAAGATCGGAGGAGCAATTTGAGAAAAACTGGCTTCAGCTTCCATGTTACAAATTTTAACAAGTTGATTCACTCAATAGGTCCCTTAAGAAGAGGGCTATGGATACCAATTGTTGTTGTTTTAGAATAAAAAAAGAATAAACAAAACTTTAAAGAACCGTTGGAGTAAAAATAATGGAAATGAGAGCAATGTATTTTATTGAACAAAAGAAATTTAACATATTTTCATATGAAGCATTACAATTTAAAGACTGAAAAATAACAACCAACTAAAAGCATGGTTCCTAAGATTATGTCATGATTAGACCTAAAACTAACCAATACCATAAAAATAGGAACAACCTTGGAAACATTCAACTAAACAATATTAATGACTTAAGTCAGCAGTCCTAAACACATTTTCTAACAGGATCGGGACAGGTTTTCGGGTATTTTGGTCGGGATAATGGGTTTTGATATCCGAAATTTAAATCCCGAAACCCGATAGATCAACCAAGATCCCATGAGTTTCGGGTACTCGATTTAATCCCGGGATTTCGGGACGGGATCGGGTTTCCGGAAAATCTGAGTAAGTTTATCACTAATTTGATTTCAAACTCCTTAGCGTAACGGTCCTCACCATATGCATTACGCTTTGCAGTCTAAAAATGTAAAGGAAAGTCTCCATTGATTGCAGAAATTATGAGATCAAATAACAAAATACAAAAGCCAAAGCCCGGACAACAAACGTACAAATACACAGATATAAAAATCAGAGTTAGTGAAGGGAATTGGGGTTTAACGGCAGCACATCTTTTCTATATGAAATTGAAGGAGGTAAAGAAGTGAACTGCATGAATTGGGGACTTGGGGTTAGTGAAGGGAATTGGGGGATTGAAGAATACGGGTCTATATTTTGGTTGATAATGGAGTATTATTTTGATACTTTTTCTTACTCTATGTAATCGGACGGGTTTGCCGATCGGGTAGAGGTCAACACCCGAAACCCATCATGATTAAATTTTACCGGGTTTTCAGGTGTTACGAAATCCGAAAATACAAGTTTTGTACCATCCCAATTTTGTAAAACCAGTTCAACGAATTTTTTTTGCATAAACATAATCTACGAGATTTTCACATAATTTATGGTTTTAAATACACCACACCACACCACATTTACAACCACAAGGTCTATAAAAATCTTATAGATCAGGTCTATGCAAGAATTATCCAATTCTCAACCACTATTTTTAAGTTCACAAGTGTAAAGTTACCCAAAAATTTCACTTTTTTAACTCTTACCCAAAACTCTATGCTAAAAGGAGATAATTGAACTACTGGTAACAAACTTTATATTGATTTACTTGTTGTACCATAAAAATTCAGGCCGACACATTTTGTACCATAATTTAACAAATTTACTCACATGTGATAACGCCGTTAAAAACCACCGTTAAATGGTGATGTGGCAATTAAGTCTTATTGCAAAATTGATGTCATTACTTATGTTGTCTGACAATTCTACCCCATTATATTTCAGGTTAGCAAAATAACCCCAAATCTTCAAATTCACTGACGATTGTTGCCCAATTTAAAAATTGGCTCGAATAATACATGTGCGGACCAATTTAATTATTGGGATGAAACAGTATGTTATAAGTACATTGTAATTAATTTTTGTGTAGTTTATAATTAGAATTAATTATAAATTGCTAATTCTTTGAGAATAAATATTATAGTCAAAACTTATTTGTGTTAAAATTTAGATTACGGAATTATATTACTATATTAACTTTGGCATCGAATTTTTTTTGTGAAAGTTACTCGAGATACACATAATATTTTTGACAACAAGAAGGGTGTGACATGACACCAAAATGAAATAGAATATATTTTGTTGAAGCGGTTACATGAAAATCCCTCATCACTAATGTTGTAACATGGTTTCACGAGACTTGATTGGAAATAGGAGCACCTGCAATTTTTGGTCGATCATGGGTACTTAAAGACAAAAATTAAAGATGAGAAAAATTGTTTGTATGTGGACACAAATGAATTTGCCTTAATCTTTGAACAGTTCATGTGGTGTTAGTTTTGACAGTTTTGGATAAAGGACATCTATATATATACGAATGTATGTACCAATTATGTTATTATGTGAACTCACATGTGACTTCAAGTCTTCTATCGTTTTCAGGGTAAACAGTATGATCACATGCATGGAATATTATAATTAATTAATTGGAATTTATTTTTATTGGAATTTATTTCTGCATATAGTATATATGTAGGAAACTTCTTCTGGAAATTATAAATAGTGAAGCAACTTAGCTGATTTTTTCTTTTTATTACATTGCAGCTAGTTTCTTCAAATTCTGTCTTGTTTCTTTAATTCAATTTTAACGGCACAATTTTTCCATAATATTTTCTTCAAACCAGTGGAGAACTTATCAAGGCAATATGAGGGTTAATGGAAAAGTATATTTGGTCTGTTTCTTGGCCATGTTATTTGTCATGGAAGACCAAAATCATGTAAGTGACGATTCATTAATTTTATAATTTAATTGCTTTGGTACTTCTGGGAATTAAATGAAATTGCAAGGTGATTGTAATTTTTATTTTCTGAATAATTTAGAAATAATTGAATCTATATATGCTCAAATTTTCCATAAAATGTACATCAGCGTGAAAATAAAGAAATTGTGTTATTAATTTATATATAGTTTATGATTTAAGATAGATTGATTAATGGGGAAAAAAATATAGATTTATTTTATTTTCGAAAAACACAAGCTTGGTTTAAAGTAAAACTAAATGACATCCATGTTAGAGGTAGTTTGAGATTATATAATTGCTTATAACATAATTAATTTTAATATAATTACTTTTAAGAGAAATTTTTTTACTATAATTGACTTAGCGTTTGGTTTCAATTTTTCGAAATGAATTCTAGAAATGGTAATCTTTATATAATTTACAAAATTAGCCTTGTATTAATTTTTAATATCATAGAACAAATGACTATAGTAGAAACTATAACATATTAAACTAATAAGAAAATTATGTGTTTTATAACTTTACAAATATTTTAATAGAAGATTTTTTACTTTCATATAACACACAAGACTATAATACAAAATGAGCAGTTGTAGTAGAGTCTTAATTTAATTAGTAGAGTCTTAATTAACTTGGGCTAATTTTTGCAGGCGACAATCATAGAGTCCCCTGCTCCTCAGCCACAACCATCAGGCTCTTTCCCTATGGTGAGATTTCTTAACATTATAAACTCGTAAATTTCAAATTTTTAAAATTTAAAACTATAAATATAAAAACAACAAAATTATATTTATAGTCACTCTCGCGCTTTGTAAAATTGTACTTTTATCTCGTTTTTTTAAGAAAACTAAGCACATGAGGTCTTATAGCCTCTTTCCAACAAGGACCAACAAAACAAAACGAGAAAGGCCTATAAGACCAAAAGTGCAAACATAAAAGAAAAATGAACTATAGAACCAACAATGGACTGCAAAATATTTAAAATTTGGAATCAAAATATACATTTCATTTAATTTCCAAAATATTGCTAACTTGTGATATTTTTTGAGTTCAGTATGGTGCAACTCCTGGCAGCCTTCAGCCACAGGGTAAGAATAACAACCAAAAAATGACTCTCACATATATTAGTTATAAGTTACAACTTATTTTTTTCAGATTCAATTTTTTTTTTATTATTTACGTTAATTACCAAAAAGTTCCCTTGATTGACTCAAAACTTCCAATGGGGAGTTGTTCTTGTAATTTCTGAATCAACGGGGAAGTTTCTTTAATTAGCATAAACCTCAAGGGGTGTCAGTGTTAACTACGTTAAGTTGACATATAATTGATCAATTTTTAGAGCATAATTTTACTCTAATGACTAATTAATATTATGTTTTATGATAGAATGTGCGGCGCGGTGTACGATTAGATGCTCTAAAACGGCGTTCAAGAAGCCGTGTATGTTTTTCTGCAAGAAATGTTGTACGAAATGTCTTTGTGTTCCTCCAGGCACTTATGGAAACAAAGAGTTCTGTCCTTGCTACAATAACTGGAAGACCAAGAGAGGAGGACCTAAATGCCCTTAATTACTTATAATAACAATAATGGGATTATGTATGTATATGCCTTTTATTTTAAATAAATATAATTAAGTAGCAATTTTTATGTTATTAATTCAGTGTTATTTACAGAAAAGTACAAGTACAAATAATTATCAACTAAATAATACTCCGTACATAGAATATCCAACGGGAAAATTGTTTTTTTGGTACCATAGGATAGACCTACTTGCAATTTTGGTACCATTGGATCAATACAAGAATGCAAATTTGGTACCATAGGATAGCGATAGGTTTTCATTGCAACTTTGGTACCAAACCCAAATTTTCCCCAAAGTTAATGATAATTTACCCCCTATGAAATGCATAATGTTCAATTTACCTCCTTGTGGTTTAAAGAGAGCATTTTACCCCCTGAAATTGATTTTTTTCAAAATTATAGAGGGGTAAATTGAACATTATGTATTTCATAGGGGGTAAATTGCTATTACCTTTATTTGGTACAAAAATTGCAATGAAAACATATCATATGGTACTAAATTTGCATTTTTGTATTCAATGGTACCAAAAGTGCAAGTTAACCTATCCTATGGTACCAAAAAAGCAATTTTCCCAGTATCCAACTAACATATATTAGTATTAAACTAGCTAGAACATTAACCACATTAATTCAGTGTGTTGTGTGTACTGTTTAAAAATCCGACCCACCCCTACCCATCAACCGATCTGGAGCTCCCAAGCCGTGCCGCTGGCCTAGGATCAACAATTCTAGGCCGGCTACACGACCTGGGAGATCCATGGAGGGTGGTGAGTTGACTGGCGGGGTGAGTTGGGTGGTTGTTTATTTTTTATTTAAATTGAAATAATTGAAATTTAGGAGTTAATATGCATTTATGAATTTTCCTGCCCAATCAAAATTGACCCCATTCCAGTAAAATCCCAAAACTATAGAGAACTTGGACCGCACGTGATGCTGGTTTCTTGCAATTAGGCCTAATTGAGACTGAAATTGTCGACAATTGAAAACTTGTGGTTTAAATATTTCAGATTGAATAAACATGGATTAAATTCGCAAATGAGCAATAGTTGTACCAATTTTGCCTTTTCCCCAATATATAAAATAATTAGATACTATTCTATGATATTTATAGATAGAAAATCATAAGACCATCCTCTAATAGAAAAATAAAATAATACTTTATGTCTGCTGAAATTTCTGTAAATGATCGTGAGCATTTGTATTTGATAATTTCTCTATTTGAATAGTAAACAATGTAAGCAAAAATAAAAACTAAAAAAATATAGTAAACAATTACTATGACAATTACTATGAGAATGTCTTAAAAAAAATTAATAAATTATACGTTAAATATTATGAAAGGCCAAGTTTGACATACTGCTCAATAATCAATCCAATTTAAGAAGCAATATTTTGTGATAATTGGACATGAAATTAATGTCAACAGCACACACTCAAAGAAATAGATTAAGAAGAGTACAAGAAAAAAGATTCCATTGACAAGATTAAGGAATATGCTTGAACCTTTAATTTTGCTCGTTTCTTTTTGGAAGCCTAGAATATCTTGTCAAGTGCTAAGACATAATAACATATTCGTACTATCGAACAGTATATGAGATTTGGGATTTTCGAATATTCTCCAATTTTTCTTTTTTACAACGTATATTCTCTCTTTCTGGAACATGTGGTTCTCCAAATTACTATTTGTTACTTCTTGCTCAGTCTTTCTAGAAAAGCTATTATTCCAAATAGAAAAGTAAAGGTAATCAATACCAAATGCTTCTTTGTCAAAAAAAAAAAAAAAAAACACCAAGGGTCTATTTGGATGGGTTTTAGCTCGGTTTTGCGGGTCTCGGTTTAAAAAAAATGGTTTCGATGAAACCTTTGAGACCTCATTTGGATGGGTTTTGGCTGTTAGGTTTTGTGGTTTGAATAAGTTGAAACCCCACTTTGATTGGTTTGGATGTTGGGGTTTAGGGGAAAAAGTAGGTGATAGGTGTCAAATCAATGTATTTTTTAGTGAGATTTGAGGGGAAAAGTAGGTGGTATGTGTCAAATCAATGTTTTATAAGTTTGAAGAGTTTGAGTGTTTGAATAGGTTTTTGATGATTTTATGGTTTTGACGAAAACTCATTTGAAAGGGTTTTGGGCCTTTTGGCTCGGTCTCGTGAAACCCGCGAAACCGGGCCAAAACCCATCCACATACATACACCCCAAATTCTTCGGAATTTTTCAGGTAAAGACAAGGAGACAAGATACTTTTGATAATTCTTTTTTTTTTTTAATTCAGATGATAATTTTTTGTATCTTTTGTACCAAGTTTAAAAATATTTTTTAATTTATGATCGCACACTTAATTTATTACCTTGTATTACTGGTTACAAATTTTTTCAAATATCATTTTATTCAGTCCATAGTATATGTAAATTTAGTAGTATTTCTGGTCTCATAAAATTTTCATAATGTTGCACTTTGATCCACGGAATGCGATTGAATCAAAAGTGTAAAGGAAAATAAAAATTGGGACAAATTTGAGAAAAAAAAAAATTAAATCCAACTAACAAAACTGAAAGTCGAGACTCTTCTTTATGATTGCATATTTGATTTTAGATTTTATAAGTCCATATGACGAGAAACGAAAGCGCTTCAAGAATTAAATTATAAAAGTCGGTTGGCCTGAATCATGACGATGTGTTTGAGTAACACTTTCAGTAAAAAAGATTTAAAAAAAAAAATTTGTTTATAGGTTTATTTTGGCCAGTCTAGTCACTGCTTTCATCATCTTATATGTTCTCATGAATTAACATTCATGATCTCGTATTATTGATTAATTAATATTTGATTATTTTAGTGTTCTAGGCCTGTATCTAGACATTTTTTAGTTAGTAGCCAATTGTGTTTATTTCTAAATATTAAATTAATATGATTGTGTTACAAGTCAAATTCTTTTTATTGAGTTTGAAACCACACTTATGACGTGAGCAACAAGCATTAATATGCAATGTTAGACGGATATGCTACGTTAATTATTACTAATTTTAATTTCTTGAGTTAAATATTTATTCTGAGTACGAATTTTGTTATCCATTTACGAAAAGAGATTTCACATGCTATGAATTAAAAAAACAATGTAGTAAACAAGCGAAATTTAGAAAATCACATGGACTTATAATGGACTATAATTTACAACGACAATAATGTTTCTGAAATAACTAGAGAAACAATGTTTGTTTTTGGAACTAAGCAATAAGTCGAATATTTATTTTGTAAGTTTAAAACTTTCTATGTATTGAAATTGAAATCATCGAGTGACAGGTTGCAAATTGGCTGGACATTTGTCTAGTGTAAAGCTTTTGGTAATTATTTATTAATTAGAGTAAGACCATATACAAAGATTCTTATGTAATTATTACAAATTAATATTTTCTTTTCCCTTTTTAACTAAAATCTTGTCTCACAAGTAATACAATGTCCAGCTTAACCTTTAAACAGAAAATGAAAAGTCATTAGTGAAACTGCTGAATATTTGATGGCATAATTCTTGGCTTGATCACCAAGAAATTTGATTAGTGAAAAGGAACAAGGTATTAGAAATTAAAAAATAAAAAAAAAAATAAAAAACTAAAATTTAAATTTATAAAAACAGTCTTGTATAACTTCCAATTAAATCTCATTTTACACGTTGCTGAAGAAAGCACCCACTACTGTCACAAAATTTGAGGGCATGTTTGACTCGCTTTTTAAAGAGTATGTCAGTAATTTCTGAAAAATAAATTTATCATCTCTCAATTTTCATAAATAATTCATCTTAAAAAAACTCGCTTTTGATTTGACATAAATTAACATATCCCTTGCAATACTTATATAACATTACAAAAATCGAAATCTTTTCTCCAACATTATAAAGACCAATTTTTTTTCAAAAACGTCAATTAATTTCTGAAATTTCAGAAACGGGAGACAAATAAAACCTTAGTACTGAATTCTTAATTTTTTTTTTATCCCTCGTCTTTTTATGGGACCAAAAGTACATAATATTTTAAAGAATTAAAATGAATAATAGTGTTGAAATTACATAGTGGGTCTAAATATGTGATTTTGCCCAGTAATGCCTGTAGCTATAATTCACTGTATTTATTAACTAGTATTTCTGAATTCAAGGATAAAATTGAAAAAAAAAAAAAAGGAACCAAATTAAGCAACTAAATAAAAATACCAAATATCTTGTAAACGTTGTCCACAATTTTCATATTTAAATAACTTGTAATAAATGCCTCTGATCTGATTTTACAAGAACCCATTGAAAACAATCGATTAGACTAATGAACAAGTCTTATTATTGAACTATAATACAGTATTTGCGTTGCACTTGTGAATTAATTGCTTTTGTGAATGGGAGTCAAGGCTGCAGAAGAAGACGACGTAGTTTTGAGACTTTTTCTGGTCAAGGCGGCGATGGATTTTGGATCGTCGATTTCCTCGGCCTTTTGGGGTTTAACCACGGCGAGTTGCTGGTGGATGATTGCGTCTCCGGCGGCGGATTGTGGAGGAGGAGGATAGAAGAAATCGGTGGGGAAGAATTTGTATTGAAGTCCAGCCATGTAAAGGAAAGTATTGAAGAGAGAGGGGAAATATTTTTCTTTTTTGTTTGTTTGATTTAGTGTTGCAAAGGGTTCTAACCTATATCACATATTTATAGACACAAATATTGAATTTCTAGAAAAATTGAAAATCTAGGTGGTTTAATTTATTTGTTTAAAGATTCCTTTTCAAAAATTTATTGGTTAAATTGAATGAGCCTAAATTCCTAAACTATATCCTTAATATAGGAGATTTTTTGTCAATAAGACAGTAGCTTAGTGTGAAAACTAAGTCTTCAGGACCTATTGAGCTCAATTCTCATTAGTGTGGCTTTATTCTAATTTTATTATTAATATTTTTTCTAGTTATTCTTTGTAATTTGACGTAATTTGATTCTGATGTATTGTTGGATAAATTTTGATGTAATAATGATTTATTTACTATTTAAAAAAAGAAAGAGGTGGATTTCTAGATTAAATCATAACTAAATAGTTTATAGTAGTTTTTTTTTTCATAAAATATTATAAAATATATGCAATTACCTTTAACTTGTTATTTGGGCTGGTGCAGTCAAATCGATCAAAGCTAGCAATTAAGTTAGAGAAAAAAAAATGCTTCCATCCGAGGAAATTTTAGATCAAATTTGATTTGTTCTCACTCAATTTATTCATAGTTCATCCAAAATTACAAAGCATGAGTAAAATATACTCGTTCTGTAGTTTGTGGTGAAAGTTGAATTAATTTTCTAAATTAACAAAATTTAGAGTGTGATAATTAGTTTGCTTTTGATAAGGTTGAGAGATGAATTAATTGAGATGTCATTTACCTTATTCAAACACCACATACGTTAGAGAAGAAAAAAATTTATCAATGGGGCATGAATTTAATTGATAGAGTACATTTTTTTATTACAACCTTTGTGTTTTTATTGTTGACCAGATTGAGTACTTTGACTGATTCACATGGAAGACTGCATAATAAGTAACTCAATTATCACGTTTTCTTTATATTTAAAAATTAATATCATTAAATTGGCGTGCTGCACTATATGTTACAAAAATTTCCCTTATATATAGGGTATTATAAAAATCTTCCTCATATTCGTCACCTTCTTACAATTAACTCATTGTCCCTAGAATGTCCAATTTTGTCCTTGGGTATTATTTGTAATATCTTATAAATGTTAAAATTTGGGTAATAATTGTTATATCCTGTGAATTAGAAAAGTGATAATTATATATTTACCATAAAAAATTGATAAACTATATAATTGTCCATAAGTTTTAATAAATATTGCAAAATAAGAAAGGTATTTACATATTTATTAGCAATTTATATAGTATAATAATAAATTATATAGAATTTTAATTATAATAATTTATAAATATGAACAAATTGTTTACACATTTAGTTCAATGAATTTATTTTATAAATTAGTAAATTTAATAAAATTATATTGTATTATAAATAAGATATTTTAATTTAATAAAATTTATATTGTGTTATAAATTACAATATTTATTGAAATTTATGGGCAATTATAAATTATATCAATTATTTTGGTAGTAAATATATGATTATCATTTTTATAATTTATATAGTACACAAATTTTAAAATTTACAAGATATTATAAACATTACAAATAACCTCCAATGGCAAAATTAGGACATTTTAGGGGCAAGAGGTTAATTATAAGAAGGTGATAAACTCAAGGGGGGCTTTTGTAATATTTAATATGTGAGGTTTTTTTTTTGTAATTAGGTCTTATCTCAGGGTGATATTCGTAATTTACCCAAGAAAAAAAAAGTAGTTCACTTACTTTTTTTATTTGTTTTTTATAATTTCACTTACTTTAAATTATAACAGGCATAATACTAGTTTTGTTACTATTATTATTTGTAATTTTGTTTCTTAAGTTTGACTAATGGTCAAACATATTGCAATTTCCAAATATCAAATCAAATCTCATATAATCATATATTTCCTTTCGTTCTTTCCAAGTTAATTTGATTTCTCTTGCATCAGCCTCAATATTGCGCAAGGAATTATCATGGATCAAAGTTTCGTTTTTTTATATATGTTTCGTTATAGAAAACTTTTCGAAAAGATTGCGGAAACGTTTCGAAAAAACTAGGAAAAATAATGAACAAAAGCTACTAATTAAATTAAGAAAAAGAGAAGGTTTCAAGGCAAATATAGAGTTTAAAAAATAAACCTTATTTTCTTTCGATTGATTCATAAACAGAAATTTTCGATGTTTTCGATGGAAAAGATGAAAGTTTTGATCCATGGGAATTATGACTTCGTATCAAAATTGAAAAATTCTTGCTTAGACCTTGTGACTAGAAATGCGCCAAAGCATTGATTGTAGTGATGTCGTGCTCTCACAATGCATGTTGTGATGTATTCCTAGACAAAAATTCTAGAAAATTCTTCAAGACCTGATTTGGTCAAGAATATCCCATCAATATTAGAAAAATGAGCACACTTTCTATAAAAATATGACCCTCTAGGACAACTTGAGTTACTATTATTGGGTGTGGGAAATTAAACAATCACAATAGATATTCATATTTTTAACTCTAAAACACTGAATTAAGTATAATCTCAAGAACATCATATATAAATATGAATATCTACAACATGATTACATGTAATTGCTTGAATATGATACATGGAACTTAGAATTGAGGATAAGTCTTAACATGAATCCATTGTTATCATGAGAGATTACCAAGGGACAAAGTACTTAGCTTCCTAGGATGGGGAGAGAAAACAATCTGATGTGATTATACATAGGGGTGGATCCAAATTTTTTGGTTGGGGGCTAAAATAATACATTTTTTTTTCAATTAAACAGTCAAACTTAAATCTTATATTATTCACGAGAAAATATATGATGCAATATAAAAACGGGGAGGTGAAGTTTGACAAAAATCATCTCAACGAGATATTTTAATTACATATGATACTCCGTTATAATCCCAAAATAATTCAAAATATCTATGTA
The DNA here is from genome assembly GCA_034814905.1 of Penstemon davidsonii. Taxonomy (NCBI): domain Eukaryota; kingdom Viridiplantae; phylum Streptophyta; class Magnoliopsida; order Lamiales; family Plantaginaceae; genus Penstemon; species Penstemon davidsonii. The sequence continues at coordinate 26,528,966 of JAYDYQ010002533.1, read as the reverse complement.
TTTACATTAATAATTGACTACGATGATTTTTATTTTTTGAAATTGATCCATAATAGCATCGTTTGAAATATTACTAAATATGTATATCTCTATAAATACAACTAGACTATCATTTAGCCATTGATCGCCCATTCTATTACGAAAATCAATAATTTACTATCTTCATACCCGAGAAATTGACTTTGGGAAGTGAATATAAACATCAATGATGAATATATAACATTATTAGTTTGTTTTGTTTTGTTTTTGGATCTACTAAAACATTATTATTTATTACACAAGCACAATAGCATAAACATATAACCTAAATATAGAAAAAAAAAATAACTAACATTCACAATTGAGACTTTATTGTGTTCAAGACTTTAATGGGTTGGGACTTGGGTGGATGGTCGCCTGGTGGGGCGGCGGCCTCAGTCTGGGGGCGGGCAACAGCTGTTTAGTGTCAGTAGGCGGCAATGAGCGGCTAGGTTTAGTGTTTGGAGATGTTGGGAGTGGATTGGGAGTTGGGAGAAGATTTGGGCTTTAATTGGGGCTTGGGTAGTGTGAGTTAGGTAATTTTAAGGTGGGTTAATATTGGATTAAATTTGAATTGGGCTAATTTTTTATTTGTTTGGGCAATTGAGCTAATTTTTGTCCCTATTTTTTTTTAAAAAAAAAATATACCATTGCTATACTAAAAAAAATTAAAGAATTTTGAGGGGGGGTCTATAGTCACTACATTAGGGACATAGGCCCCTTACTCCATCCGTCTCTGATTATATAGTCACTACTTAGGGACCATATAACTACTTTACCCATGAAATAATTACATATTAAACTTTATGCTTCTACACATTAAACCCATATAATATACATGAATAATATTTCTCAAACTCTTCATTTCCGTCATATCACTTGAGTGGGTTTGGGCTTTAGCCATGTAGCTAGTCCATATGTTATATGTGTTACATGTCAACCCACAAAATGAAAAAAAATTGCTAACAATCTTCTACTTGGGATACATGTGTATTGTAAATAACATATGACAATAATTTTATTACCCTCATGAGTACTACATCTTCATCAATAAAAGACCAAAGAGGCCATCATTACTATTTATGTGTACATGACCCATTATGATTACAATATTAACTCAACCAAAGACAAAAATCAAATATGGATATGTAGCATTAAATTTACATGTATCTCAGAGTTGTCAAAAATATAAAACACAATATTAACTTTATTACGTACGAAATCACAAAAAATATTGTGTACTTGATTATTTCAAACAGAAATTGCCTACACAAAAGATATCCATGTATAAACTCACACTAATTTGTCACATCGTTCAAAAGGTAAACGCCCATACAAGCTACAAGCTTGTCAAACACGTTAGATGGCAAACCCTTGGTGAGTGAATAAGTTACACCGAAGTTTGTTGTAATGCCTTTCCTTAACAACCAAAGATGTTGGTGTACTTGGACTTTGACGAACTGAGTTTGTTCTTGGAATACATCTTTGCGGATTTGTTATCAACAATTTGCAGCCCAGTAGTAAAATTCAAGTGATTTGGGCTGGTAAAATGCTATATCATTGGCTGAATAGGTGGATTTGTTATTGGGCGGCCTGGATAGATGTTTGAGACTGAGGCCTGATGGATTTCTTTGTAAGGTTTATGGGGAGGTTGTTTGAATGTGGGGCACATTGGGCTAGTTAAAAAACCTATTAATATTCCACAAAATTTAAAAATCCAAAGGGACACTCAGTCATGCATTAAAGTTTCGTTATGAATGAGTTAATTAAATATTCAAAACTTTTCTGGAATTCTTTTGATTTTTTTTTTTTTTTTTAGAAAAAGCGTAAGTCAAAAAATTATTTTGAAGTAAAACGATTGACTATAAAACAAAAAAAAAATCGATATTTTCAATGAAAACGTATCAAATTTTTGATGGACCTATACATTTAGTCATATAAAAAACATATAAAAGGAAATGCAATGAGAAAAGTTTCCAACTTGTACTTATTATATTGCTAAATTTATATGAAATAAATGTTTTACATTTGCAGATAAAATCAACAATTTTATTAATGATGATTATGGAAAGATTTGCAATTTTATCTAGGGCATTATCCAACATTTCAAGCGCAATCAATTATATATAAAAATGTTAAAGAGAAAGTTATCCAAAAAATCAATACAATCAAAATTATGTATCATCATTTATATAAACCAAATGACCAAAATTTTACAAACAAATTTCAATCTTCATGAAATACCTTTAAAATACAGACACAAACTTGTGGATTACATATTGAAAGAAGTATATGCGCTCTATACGACAAAGAATCAAAGAAACAAGTACTCTTGTGATGAAGTAAAGATATTTACGCGTTCACGTTTACGGAAGTGGAACTACTGCTTCAAAGGCTTCAACAAGCATAGCCACCCTCCGTTTCCGAGCTGGAGTTAGCTTAGTGACAATATGTTGAACTGCATAATCGAGCATCCATTCCTCGGCCTTTTTCCTCTCATCCATCATTTGATTCTTCAAATCAATTTTCCCCGGTTCAAGATTCGATACCTGAGGCAGGAGAGATCCAAATTTCGGTTTCAATTTCCGAGCATTTTCCAATGCCTTAATTGATCTCTTAAGAAGCAAAAGCTTCTTCAACTTCCTCCAATTCTTGGCCTTTTGTGGCTCAACTTCGTTTCTTGAAATTTGTTCTTCTTCAACTTTACCTCGACTATTCAACGACTCATCTGGAGTTTCCGGAAGGAGAATCTCATCAACTGCTTCTTTAACGAGCTTTAGAGCATCGGTTTTGGTGAACGCGCTCTTCTGATTGGTCGATGCATGATCCTCCGTGCTTGGTTCATTGGAGTTTCCAAGATCACCACTGTTTATCACGAGTGATTTATTATCTCCTAATTCTTCTTCATCGGATTCATCTAAAAGTTTGCTTCCGACTTTTTCAGCAATACCAGATACTACATGCTGATATATCGTATGCCACATTTTAATATGGTTTTGCCTCTCACTTATCACTTCTTTTTCATTTCTAACTACCGATTCTTCAGGCTCTACACTCTTTAAGTTTTTCAACTTCTCTATTACATTAATCTCCCCAAATTTTTCGTCTTTAGTGTTATCTTCGATTTTGTGAATTTTGAATTGAATTTGAGGGTCTTCTTCGGAGGGAGCCACGGTTTCAAATGCTTTTACAAGCAACGCGACTTTTCTCTTCTGAGTTGGCGCAAGTTGACTGACAGCCTGGCGAAGTGCATAATCAAGCATCCACTCTTCGGATTTTTTCCTTTCATCCACTGATTGAGCTCGAAGTTTGACCTTTTCTGCTTCAGGGTCGGGATTTAGTGGCAGAATATGTGGCTTCTTCGGGTTATATTTTCTCACCTTTTCTAACTCTTTGATGAATCTTTGAAGTAAAATCCACTTTTTAAGGTTACTCCAGTGCTTCAGTGCTTTCTTTTCGGACTTTCTTACATAACTTTTTTCAGTTTTTACGGTATCTGGACAAGAATCAACTTCAGCTACAAGAACATTGGCTTCTCTTTTATCAGCATCTGATTTTCCATGGCTCTCTTGAATGCAAGCTACCGAAAATAGGATAATTAGTTCACTGCTTATATTGAAACATATAAGATAAGAAAGTGAGAGTGCTAATAGCTAGTCCAATATCAGACCTATAGATCATTTTTTTCTTCTCAAATTCAGATAGAAAAACTCAGTATGTTGAAAAAACAAGAATGAAGTTATCCACGCCCTTAGACGGCTTAAATTGCCCCAAACATAGAAAACAAAATATTAACTGAAAATAGTGAAAACGCATTAAATCCAAATCCTAGTAGTATATAGAATCCTAAGATATCTCAAAAAAAAAAAAAAATACCGAAAAAAGCACTGTTCGAAAAATCATTTCAATCATTTTTTCAAGGCTATTGAGGAAAAGACATGTAAGTATTTATGCAGATAAAATTGATGTATTTATTACCATCACTATGATTCTTTTCGATGATTTCTGGTCGAGGGGAGTTTTCACTTGTGATTGACTGGTCATCAGATGTCTGGTCTTGAACTTCTGGAAGAAGAATCTTTTCAATCGCCTCTCTTACAAGCTTGATTGCAAATAATTTGCGAATTTCAATTTCTTGAATTTCTGAGCCATCATTGCTTTCTGTGCCTATATCCAAAACCGAACTTTCATTGACTTGATTTTCACCATCAGCACCTTCATTTGGCTTGTTTAAGACCGTTGCCAAATCTGATGACATACGATGATGAATCAAATGCCACATGCTAATATGCCTTTGTTTGCTGAACTCAAGTTTACCCCCTTCATTATCTTTGACTAGAGTTTCTTCACTTTCTTTAAATTTCACGAGAGGGGTAGATTCAGTCACAAACTCGCCATCTACCTCAGAATTGTTTTCGCTCGTACTTTTGCTAACCGAATCTGATGAAAAAGCATTGTTATTCTTGGTTACGTTATCAAATATGACTGGAGTTATTGGAAAATCTTTGTCAAATCCTTCATTTTTATAACTTTCTTCATCCACTATTTCACTTTCCTCAAATGGAGGTGTATTCGAGAAACGAGCATTTCCATTTTGAGGGATTTCATGACCGTAACCATTGTCAAGACTAGAGGCCAAATCGGTAATTTGTTCTCTGATGCTGCAAGAACACTTCAAACAATATCCGTTAAGACCAGAAGCTATCCTTTCAAGTCCTTGTTTCAATGGAGAATATTTTCTCAATATGTTCAGACTCTCCTCGTAACTTCTCTCGGGGAAAGATGTTTCCCCAAATGCAATCTCAACAAACTCCGATTCTTTAAGGTTGTAATAACCATCTTCAAATCCCCCAATTTCCGATTTTTCACAATTCTCCGTGTAAGAATCATTGTCATTCTTGCTCTCAACACCAGATATCAAATTTTTCTTTTTATTTCGAGGCACAGACTCACTTTTACAAGACATACTATTTTGCTTCTTTAGTGGCCGTCTTTTTTTATACACAAAACGCTTTGATAGAGGAACCGAGTCATGAGCAGCATGGCAATGTCCATGTAAAGAACAATGTTGGTATCTACAAACTTTCATGGCTGAAATTCCTTCTGATTCTCGATGAAGATTCATGGGCTTTGGAAACTTGCAATCTTTAAGAGTCGAAGAACATGTTGCTCTGTCAACAGGGACATCCTCAGAAACATCCTTCGAAACACGAGAGTAATTCGATGAAGGCCTCTTTGGTTTAAAACTAGCTTTTTTCAATAAAATTCCCACGTTTCTAACTCGGGGTTGCATTGATTTATGACTAGAGTGTGAACTGTTTTGCTCACTGCTATCAAAGATTGATCCTGAATACCGATAACTCGACTGGGAATTTGACTTTTTACCCTCGGAACAACTAGTCGCCTTCAGATAATTAGGCGAAGCATTGTATTCATGGAGTAAATAATCATTGGAAGGTTGACTAGTTCTTGATTTTACCCTTCTTTGAATTGATCTAACATTTTTTAGTATCTTTTTGTTGTTGGTTCTGTTCTTGATTGTAGTGTTACCCTTTGGAGTATAAGTTCCATTAACTGATGATGCACAAGTTGAAGAACTAACAGAAATTATATCATGGGGGGGGGTGGGGGGGGGGGGGGGTGGGGGGGGGGGGGGGTGGGGGGGGGGGGGGGTGGGGGGGGGGGGGGGTGGGGGGGGGGGGGGGTGGGGGGGGGGGGGGGTGGGGGGGGGGGGGGGTGGGGGGGGGGGGGGGTGGGGGGGGGGGGGGGTGGGGGGGGGGGGGGGTGGGGGGGGGGGGGGGTGGGGGGGGGGGGGGGTGGGGGGGGGGGGGGGTGGGGGGGGGGGGGGGTGGGGGGGGGGGGGGGTGGGGGGGGGGGGGGGTGGGGGGGGGGGGGGGTGGGGGGGGGGGGGGGTGGGGGGGGGGGGGGGTGGGGGGGGGGGGGGGTGGGGGGGGGGGGGGGTGGGGGGGGGGGGGGGTGGGGGGGGGGGGGGGTGGGGCGGGGGGGGGGGTGGGGGGGGGGGGGGGCGGGGGGGTGGGGGGTGGTGTGTGGGGGGGGGGGTGGGGGGGGGGGGGGGGGGGGGGGGGGGGGAGGGAGGGTGAGTGGGGGTGGGGGGGGGGTGCTGTATTTTCCAATTTGCAGGTTATTTCCCGATTTTGCGTAAAGAGATAAGACCAAATTAAATTCTATCAAATTTTAGTTGGATTTTGTAAAGATGCTTTGGAGAATTTAATTGGGGGATTCTAATATAAGATATCTTGAGTTTGGCCTCCATTAAGATACCCTTGCATCGAGTCACGCGTGTCAAATTTTTAATTTATCTTAAAATGTTTATTTTTCAAAAGACATAAATACCCTCCTATGGTCATCTAATTTTCTTCACTTGCCCCCTTAAAATTTTACACCTCAATGGAGATGGGGAGTTCAAGGCCAACAATGGCAGCGCCACTGGCTGCCGGACGTGGAAAGGCTGGTTACGGCTGACAATCACCTTAGTGAACGACTGTCGCACATACGAAGATCCGTCGACTATGCAAACGACCCTCGCACAGGCGACGACTGCCTGTGAGAACAACTGTTGGTGCTTCCGCCGATGTTTACGCCTTTGGATACATATCAAACGTTTTATATAAGTTTTGCAGTTTCAATCATTGAACATATATGAATAACTTCATCTTTAGGATATTCATGGAACTTCTTTAAGTTGTTTCTCTCTGAAATAGCTCTCAGGCTTTAACTTTGCTTATTTGTCATTCTATTTCTATGGATTGTTATCATTTTCTCCATTATTTGCTTTATTATGAATTAATTCATGAACTGGTATCTCTGACATTTTTGGAAGATCATGGCCTAGACCTTTTGCTTGATGTGTCCTGGCGGGCCAAAAATGTTGTTGAATACATTACAAGGCTAGTTTCTATGTGCACCCGTTGTCTCCACTTGATCCAAAGATAGGTGCACGACTGGTGGGATTTCGTTGATAATATTGTTGTTTTGGTTGTGGTTGTGGTTGTGGTTGTGGATGTGTGTCCAGAATGTGGTCTTCATGTGCTAGGGGAAATAGTTTTCAGGGTTGTATGATCCTGATAGATTCACTTTATTCTTCTATGAAAATTGAGATGACAGTCTTACAAAGCACACACCATGGCCTCTTCAATTTATTATGTTTTTTTCTTTCCATATATAGTATTTTCCGCGTTTTCTCGATCTCTAACTATCAAAGGTGTTGTGTTTCTTCATTATTGTGTTCTATTTCACATTTTAATGGTCGATGAAGTTGCTAGCACTACCTTTCTTGTGAAATACTAGGCTCAGATGTCGTATTATTTGCAATTGGTTTTCTGAATTACAGGAGTGGTGGAATACCTTCCAGAGGTGCTAAGCAAGAACTTGTCTCTGCCTTGAAAAGTAAAATGGATGGTATTTTTTCCTGTAGATGTGCGTTGGTGGCTAAGCAAGTTGAACGCCTTTCAAAATCTTTTTTCCTTGTGTCTAATTATCGTTATTCTGTTTTTAAATCGATTATAGAGTGGTAGTTCAATATTTTTTAATGCAGGTGAAGGCTCTTCAAATCTACAAGTAATCTCTGAAGAAAAGCCAGCTCTTATTAAAACTTATTCAAAACGAAAAGCTAAAGGATTATCTAATAGCGATCTTGTTCAAATTGCAAACAATGATTCAGACATTTCTGGAGTTAAAAGGACCAAACGAAGAGTAAAGCAATCAGTGCTTGACACTATTGACATTAAAACTTCACAAAGCACGAATGAACAAGAGCAGATTATTGAATCAATTGAGATGAAAGGTGTTTCTTTTCTCTATGTGAATATGCTCATATCTTTGTATTCTTCACTCTTCACTTAAATGGTTCGTACAAGCAAAGAGAAAAGTTTCATCAAAAATCACAACCTCAAATATGAAAGCTCATGCAATGTTGGTCTTTCTGTAGAAGAACCCTGGACAGTTCTTACTCACAAGAAGCCACAAAAGAGTGGACTGCCTACAACCCTTGAACTATGAGGCCCCCACCTATTGATGCTAGTACATCACATATGAAAATAATGTCTTGGAATGTAAATGGTTTAAGAGCTTTACTGAAGTTGGAGAACTTTTCTGCTTTGCAACTTGCACGTAGAGAAAATTTCGACGTATTATGCTTGCAAGAAACCAAAATACAGGCATGTGCTTATTTTGTTTGTTTTAAGTGTAAGAGGGCAGCTTGACTTTTTTTCTGTTTATATGAGGTTACACTTCTGGGATAAGGAATTAAGGAGACTTTTGTGGCATTACCTCGTCATTGATTGGAAATTCTATCACTTTGTGTCAAGAAATCATTGTTTGAAGTAGGAACATACTATGTATGAAGTATTTGGTGTTCTCTACTCATTTTCACGAGAGTGCTAACTAAACATATGCTTTGATATCTCTCATTTTTATCCTTATGTTCACTGATGTATATACCCACCAACACACATTTCCACTGTCATATTTTTATTTTGTGTGGTCAGGATCTATAGAATCTTTCATATGGACACGTTGATTATAATGTAGAGCATGTTTGTTTGTAAATTGTATATCAGAAATCAGCAGCAGTTAGTAAGTTGTGCTTATTTTAATGCATGAGAATGATAATTCAAGTCACAAGGTTAACTACTCTCATATTGATGAGAAGGAATGGCACATGATATTAAGATATTTTAAGTGAAATACATAAAGAAAATTCCAATGCAAACTTGTAATATAAATTGGTCTACAAGATTAATAGAGAAAGAACATCACCATACACCTAATATTTAAATAGTTATCTTACACATTCAAAAATTAGGACTTACAGAGTTTTCAATAGTGCGCACAAATACTAATTAGCTGCATATTTGATTTAATCTTTATGCTCTTGAAATTTTTATCACACTTAAAGGTTCTTAGAATTCCTTTTAAGCTGTTATCTGGTCAGGCAAATTTTAACATTTTTGTATGTTTTTAATCTTCACTACCTCAAGCAGGAGAAACATGTTGATGCAACATAGTCTACTTGAAGGTTACGACAATAGCTATTGGGCATGTAGTGTGTCTAAACTGGGGTATTCTGGCACAGCAATCATTTCAAGGGTACAATGTTTTTTTCTTGCTCTTACCTAAAAATGTTTTGCATGATGGCTGTGGTCCCCCAATGAAAAGTTGTTGGTCCCACCCCTACTTCTATGTGGTGTTTCATAAACCTTACAATGAGTTCTTGAGCTTTCTTTAGCATACAATCAGACTAGTAGTTTATTGACAAATTCATTTGATTGTGACATACGCAAGTCATTGTACTGAACAATTCATTCTTTTGGCAGGTCATACCACTCTCGGTAAAATATGGTATGGGCATATCAGATCATGATACTGAAGGAGCCTTGTGACAGTGGAGTTTGATAATTTCTACTTATTGTGTGGCTATATTCCTAATTCCAGTGATGGCCTTAAACGCCTGGTATATGCACTCTTCATATGTACCAATTATTCCAACCTTCAAGAGTATTATGTTATTGCATAACTGATAGCATTCCTTTTTCTAGTCATACAGGATTACACAGTGGGATCCTTCTCTTAGCAACTACATGAAAGTAAGTCTCGTCGGTTTTATTGTTGGGTGTATGTTCAGGACCTGCTGTCATCCCCTTCCATAATAGCTTGCCATACAACTAGTTTCTTGTTTGGTACACCGTTGTACTATAGTTTAGAAGATAGAATTATATGCCACAAAAATCAAAGAAATGCCCTTATTCTTAATTTATTGTAGATAGCTTCACATTCTTATGTGGAGATTAGGTTTCTATAAAATACAAAGATTCTCAGTGCTGACTGCAAGGTTTTATCTTTTCGTCGAGATTCTACATTTTTTTGGTTATTGAGAGTAAATTTTCACGATTCTTTCATTACATTGAAATAACATCATTTCCTTTTCCTTTTCCTTTTCCTTTTCCTTTTCCTTTTAATGGGGAGTGCTAATTGTTCCTATGCTGGTTCTATCTTGTGACTGAATATTGTCTATAAAATGTGTGACAATCTGACTTTACAAATTAGTGCATTATTAATTTTTTCTTTTCTTTTCTTTCCGTCTTTTCTCCTTTTGCAGTATGGTCTGGTTTACTTGTTCTAAATTTTTTTTTTCTTTAGCAAGAACAAGCAAGAGCTTCTGCATCTTACGACAAAGTACCATGGTTTCTTGTATTTTTGAAAATGTTTTCACTTTAACAAAGAAATCTTTTTATTTCTGTTCTACTATTTCTCTTTAAATCAATTAAAGTGGAGAGAAGTTTCAATTTAATAGGGATAAGTTTTGTTCTTTCTCCATTTTAGATTTTTCTTATGCATTCTGGTGAATTTAACAATGAGAAGCAGATGCAGATTAAAACTATCTGTTGCCATTATGCTTCACACGATCTAGAACGGTCCAAATCTGTTGTTCTGACTGGAGACTTGAACTGTGCTCACCAAGAAATAGATATTTATAATCCAGCAGTGAGCAAACTTAAATTCTGAATTATCTAATTCCACTTTCATTTTTTATCTAACTATCAATTCAGAATTCCTGATTGTCTCATTATCTTTCAGGGAAACAAAAGAAGTGCAGGTTTTACAGATGAGGAAAGACAATCCTTCCAAACAAACTTTTTGGAAAAGGGTTTCGCTGATACCTTTAGGAAACAGCACCTTGATGTTGTTGGATATACGTAGTGGGGTTACAGGCATGGCGGCCGAAAAACCAACAATGGTGAATTGCAACCTATTTAAAAATTTATTGGGCTCTCGACACTTTTGATCCAGCGCTCTTCAAAAATGCACTTTTGAATTAAAAAATTTAAAATATTTTGCACTCTTGGTCCCATTGCTCCCTTTTCCATCCAATTTTTGTACTTTTCGTCCCATAGAATAGCATCTCTTTTGACACTTACATTGTATCACTTTTGGTCCCAAATTGAATGAAAAGATGGCGATAGGACCAAGCGCAAAACATATTTAAAGTTAGGACCAAAAATGCAATTTTATAAATTACCAGGACTTAAAGGGCATGCGGAACTATTGTCTTATATGCTGCCATTTTTCTGAATGGCTTAACAATTGCCTCATGTTGTAAGAAAGCATGTACTAGGGTCTCCCAGATGCTAATATGCAAAAATTGATTTAGTGGGTTAAGGTCATCAACTAAACTAATAATACCTTATTGGGCTTTTCTCTTGTGTTGCTTACTTACCATGGATTTCAAGAGACAATGCTTTCTTGTTGTCCTAACATTGGTATTTTTTTCATGTTTCTGTTTGAATTAGGATGGCGGCTCGACTATTATTAGAATTCACCACATGGATTGGGCTAAGTCCACTTACATGGCTTGGGCCTAACTCAACCTCAAAAGCTAGCTTGTAAGGTGAGGATTGCCCAAGACCTTATAAGGTGAACTTAACTATTGTTTTCAACCAATGTGGGACGTTTAGTCTCAATACTCCCCCTTCACGTGTGGGCGGGCTGAATGTGTGGGTGAAACAAGCCCAACACGTGACATATTAAAGCCCAACCTTGCGGATTGCGACATGTGGGCCCCAACACATGAATAATGACCGTCCAGGACTTTGTTAACTGGACGAAGTATGACAACCCAGGCCTTTGTTATCTGGGGGAAATGTGTGGGTGAAGAATAATCCCATCATGCGCGCAAGGAAGAGCCCATCACGGAATAAGGTGGTCCACTTCAACCTGGGCTCTGATACCATATTAGAATTCACCACTTAGATTGGGCTAAGTCCATTTACATGGCTTCGGCCTAACTCAACCTCAAAAGCTAGCTTGTAAGGTGAGGATTGCCCAAGACCTTATAAGGTGGATTTAACTATAATTTTCAATCCATGTGGGACATTTATTCTCAATATTGGTTGAAAACAATAGTTAAGTTCACCTTATAAGGTCTTGGGCAATCCTCACCTTACAAGCTAGCTTTTGAGGTTGAGTTAGGCCCAAGCCATGTAAGTGGACTTTGCCCAATCCATGTGGTGAATTCTAATAACTATTTCCTTGCCTCGGAATTGATTGCAAATCAAGTATATGACTCGTATTCTCCCAGATATTGCTGCAAGTGATCATAGTCCTATTGGTCTCATTCTTAAGCTATAGGCTACTGGGAGTGATATACTGGAGTATTTCTGAATCAATTCAGGATGACATGCCTCGTTCAAACGAAATTTAATTCGCAGCACAATTGAATGAAAGAACAATCTGAATTCTACAGCTTCCAACGCTATAATCCGGTATAACTTATAGAGTTCGTTTTGGTAGTTGACACTCTAATTAGTTTTGGTAGTTGACGCTCTAGTTAGTTTTGGTAGTTGACACTCTAATTAGCAACAAGAAGTTTATTTATAAATTTTGAAGTCTAATATCTTTTTTAGTTTTGTATAGGTTCTTTGCAAAAGGTTTTGCACTTATTTTATGCAGTTCTTATTGCAGATTCCATGTAGTTTCATGTTTGTTTTCATTCTTTGGTAAATGCCTATATTTTCATGTTATGATTTATGAATGACATGATAAATATGTTGATGTGTAATTAATTAGATTTTCACAATTTAACAGAATCCGAACCATCAAAATCAGGAAGTAATTTTAATAAAATTGGAACTGAAACTTAAACTTTGGTATTAGAGATTGTACTAGAAGTACAAAGACCATTTTATTTTGAGAATAGTACATTAACATGGGCAGCCTATGTAAAGATCAAGAAATAATTAAAAACCAACAGTAAAACTGTGCTTCTACAAGACTTATACATCCTGGAGAAAACTCTCACATCGCCGAATAGTAAATTAAATTACAAAATTCAACAAGTTAAATCTATGACTCTTTATCTTGTTTTATACAGCATCCAACAACCGTATTTGCGTTTGTGAAAAGATCACGATGAACACAACAACTGAATCTCTCATTTATACCAGCCTGTGAGGAACCATCGTAGCAAAAAGCAGAATCCGCAGCATATGGCCTGTAGTGTAGTACCACATATATATGTCAAGTTTATTCATACTTTTTATCAGTTTATATTTTCAAATGCGAAAAATAAACATTAATGATAGAATACCTGGAAGACTAATAAAAGAATACAAAGTGACTTCTCCGTCTTTTGTCCAAACTGTCTCAAAAAGAAGTTCACAAGAGTCCCATCATTTGTGCCTGTTAATAGCCCAGATTGTGGGTCGAACCTGGAGAATCAACCCAACAGATAATTTTAGCACAAATACGGAGAATAAAACGCAGGCCTAAAAAAAAGACCTGGATAACCTACCTAGGCAGTCGATGACGTGGACAAGGTACAATACCAGCCAGCTAAGACAACATAAAAAGAACTCGATATTAATTCAAGATAATGTTCCCACATTTTATTCGCAAGTGAAGCAAAATGTGTGCCTCTTGTTTGTGTGTGAGTGTGTGTGTGTGTGTGTGTGTGTGTGTGTGTGTGTGTGCAAGAGAGAGAGAGCGAACCTGAGGGAGTGAAAGCAGGAAGTTGAGAACTTGAGGAGCAAAGAATATCAGAAGTGTTTCACTGAGAAGGAATCAGCAGAACTTAATGAGTCACTTGAAAGCTTAACTTTAGTGAATGATTCCACGGAAAGAAAGAAAGAAAGCATATATATCTAGTAAAATGACACTCAATATTAGATTGGTAAAATGACACTAAAAAGTTTATGTGGTGTTTTCATATTATAGACATTGAAAAACAATTCTGGTATTTATACACAAACCAGAGAAAGATTTCACTAGCATATTGCATATACAACAAAGACCATATAGATGAGATGAAAATGTCAGCTCGTGCATATTTTTGTGTTAAATGGGTATTAATCACAAGGTAAAAAATGACATTCATATCCAATGAGAAAAAACTACGATCTCAATTTACAATCTTTTCCTCGACATTTGCGTTATGTTTGGTTTTCCTTGCATCAAATGATGGAACTATGAGCTTCAATTTTTTGTTCATTTTCAGTTTCCTCGTCATATTACACTTACTAAAATTTGGAAGGCATTATAAGAAGAAACACACCTAAAATGGCCTAAAATGCCAGCTACTGCCATCGTCATCCCAGCAAAGTAAGTGTAGGTGTCACCAACAAAAACTGAAGATGGATACCTATCACAAACACAAACACAAATTCCATGGTTGGCAGGTAAAAGAATTCCGTTTCCATTTCCAAATAAATTTCACCATCATTACCAGTTATAAGAAAGTAATGCTAAAGAAGTAGCAAGCAACGGTTGAATAAGGTAAATGGAGAACGCATGTGCTTGTTTGTACTCAGGATCAGAAGATGCTCCGATTTGCATGACATTATGAATCAAGATCTGCAATTAAATACGTTAGATTCAAGATTTGGTAGTCAAATTAATACGAGGTATATACCAAGACATTTTTCTTACAGCACAAGCAATAACAACTGTCTGTCCAACTTCAAGGCCATTGATGCCAGCATGAATGTTAATCGAGTTTGTGCAAAATACAGCCAAGAGCCCCATATATAGCTTATATATCCACCCTGTCCACATAAAAAATGAGTTTTATACGAAAGAAGCTTCAAAGGAGAGTGAAAAGAAAAACTGTCAGCAAATTAGTAACCTAAGTCTAATATCTCTAGTCCAACGTATGGTACAAGGGGCTTTGGTATGATAATACTTGTATGTCCAGCATAGGCCATCAACAATGGGAGAGCTGCAATAGATGGCAAAACTAACTTTCTGCATTCAACATTACATAAGCTCAAACGACTATTTATAGTGGCAAATATTTAAAATTATGAAGAAAAACATCAAGAAAACTCACACTCTCCAAGGTACATCAAGGACGTCATCAACAAATCCAAGGAGGATCATGAAGCATATTGATGCTAGTGCCGCATTGTACTCAACTAGCCACTTAAGAATGAAGATAAAAGTTATAACTCTATTTATAGTAAAGCAATAAATCTCAGCTAGAGTAAAGATATTCATTCATATTCAAACAATCATGTGTGTAGCAAAAGTATGAAATATGAAGAGAAATGAGTTGTAATCAAGAGGTAGATATAGATATAGTACTTACATTTGAATCTGGTGTGTAGTTAAAAAGAAACAAAATGGCCACAACTAGAAAAACTATCCCTACAACAATACCCAATGATTCAGGCCTGCACAAAATGAAACACTATCAAAATTTAATCAAAAAAATCCTAGAAAAAGGAAAATACAGTTGTTCTTATTGAATGGAAATCCGTGGGCGTGCAAATAAGGCTAATCAGTAATCCAAGTTAAGCTTGCCATAATAGGCGTAAGTCTTCAAGTAGAATACTAGTATTCCTAGCCTAATTTGTGTAAGTATACATCACCTATAGATTCTTAAGCAGAATTGCAGAGGAATATCATCATCATCATCTAGTAACCAAATTGATGTGAACTGCGAATCTAAGGATCAAGTTACAGTTACTTTGATTTCTAATAAACTTCAAGGCAAAATGGGAAGTTTTTATCTTGGAAAAATGACAAAAATATGAATAAACTACCACCAGGTTCAATGAGAAAAATCCGTAATTTTCATAGTTCATTCACATTCCAATTCAGATATCTGAACGACATCAGAGAAAGCTTGCACTCCATAAAATGCAATGTCAGTATAGTCTGAAACCTTTCCAAATTAATATTATTAGTAGTTTAAATTTCAGTATGTATTACAAATCCTATGGGGTGTACCTTTTCTGACATCAATAGCAATTAACATTCAACTTTTAAAACAAACTATATCATGCAAATTCGAACATATGGAACATATTAGAGCATAAGATGAAATCACAAGAACATACTCATCCTCAAATCTCAAAAAAACATATCACGCCTAATCAATTCATCTAGAACATTATGAAACCCAATTTCCTACCTCATAATTCTAGAAACCCAGAAACAAAAATAAAAAAGCAAATGAATAGATAAACTTACACTTTAATGGATCCATCAGGTGTACCTTTCTTGTTAATGTCATACCCAAATAAGTTCCTTCTCAATACATACTTGGAAGCAACAGGAATCATTCTAACTGTAATTAAAAACCCTAAAAAGCAAACGGCCGCATTGATCAAGATCGATTTTTTAAGCTCGGAATCGATTTTGTAGTGAAAGAAAATCAAGTAACAATATGGGATCGAGAATATGAGGAAGAATTTCAAAATTGTTGTGAATTTCGCAGGACGAATTGGAGGATCCGTTTGATGGGTTTCGGGTTTTGGTTTTTCCGGGTCGGGTTTCGCCGTGACCGTTGCTAAAGCTCGCTTTCTAGCTGCCATTGCTTGTGTGTGTTTTTTTCGTCTGTGTTGTATATAATATAGGGTTATTTGGCCAGATGGCCTTTTCAAAAGATAAATTTGCAAAAATGACCTTGTGCAATATTCCCAAATAAACCCTATTTGCATAAGAAGCCCCCTGACAATTTAAAAAGAGAAAACAAATCAATAATTAATTATTTAATGGGAATGACCGAAGAAATAGCCGATTTACAAAAACAATTAATAGATATAACTAAAGAAATTACTGATTTAAAAGAACAATTACTTAAGATAAATAAAATATTAAAAGAGGAAGATATTTATAAAATTTTTGAAAAAGAAAATATACCTAAAGAAAAAATTAAAAATTTAAGTTACGAATTAGAAAAAATTAAAGATTTAGTTTTAATAGGCAAACAAGAACATATATTTAGTTCATCTAGAGAACTACGACCACCAATGAATTTACTAAAATAATGGAAGAACAAGTAGAAGAAATTAGAAAAATGATTGAACAAATAAACATAATTGAGGAGGAACAAAATAAAAGGCAAACAAATTTTACAAATAATAATGAAGTAATTTATGGATACGAGTCGGATGATTCTATCCCTGCATATATGGAAAAAGGAGAAAGTAGTCAAATAAAAGAAGAACAACAAGATAATGAGAATAATAAAAAACGAAAGTCCAGTAGGTTTGAATGGATCGATATTGATCCAGAAAACCTTAGAGAAAGAAATGGTTTTTATCAAAGAAAACAAGGAGGATTCCGAAAATTACCAGATGAATATACTCCTCATTTACAACAAATAAAACAAGGAATATTAGATGTAGATTGCGCTAGAAATACAGAAGGATTAATACAAGAATGGGCAAACCAAGTAAACCTAATTCTACAAACAGATGACATATTTAAAAATGCATCAATGGATAATATATGGAATTATATGGTTTTTAAAACAAAAGGAAATGTATTCCAATACTTGAGTGATTATAAATACATTGACCAACTAAAAGAGGCAAGCAAAAATAATGTAGAAAAATTTTACTGGTCAGTGATAGCACTTATATGGAAGGAATTTGTTGGTCAAGATCAAATAAATTATGCAGAAAAGGTTACAGAAAAACAAAATGAAATAGCAACCTGGCATTTAAATAGCATGACTATCTGTGATATGTGTCAATACGAGAATTATGTTTGCGAATTTTCAAAAAGTTTTTATAGATTAAAACCTGAAAATCAAGAACATACAAAAAAAAATTATTATTAATAAAATTACCATACCCAATAAATAAAGTTTGTTTAAACAAATTTAATGAAGGAGTAAAAGATGGTACTATAGCAGATAGTCTAGGAGGAGCAATTCTTGTAGGACGAGAATATATAATAGAAAAATGCACACAGCTAAATGAAACAAAACTGGTAAAACAAGTTAACAAAGTTTGTTGTGAAGGTAATCCAGGAGTACCACAACAGTATGGGTGTAAAGAACGTAAATATAAAAAGAAATATCATAAAAATAAATATTATAATAAAAAATATAAATGGAAGAAACGACCTTTTCAAAAATATAAAGAAGAGTTTTATAAAAAACCAGAACGATTTTTTAGACGAAAGCAAAACAAGAAATATTGTCCAGAAGGAAAAAAGAAATGTAAATGTTGGTTATGCAAGGAAGAAGGTCACTATGCAAATGAATGCCCAAAAAGAAAAAATAAAGAACAAAAAGAAATTCTAAAAGTAGCAGAGTTAAGAAGTCTAGAACCAATTGAATCTGATATATCAGATATTGAAGAAATATATATATTATTAACCGATTCGGATTATGAGACAGAAGAAAATCATGAGACAGAATTATCTACAGAATCAGAATAGAAGAAACCCAAACTCTACTTTTATAAAGGTAGAAATAAAAGGATATTATTATTCAGCATATATTGATACTGGAGCTAGTATTAGTTTTGCTTCTAAAAATATAAAAGGATTATTTTGGAGAGAAACAGAAAGACCAGTGAGAATTATGATAGCTGATGGAAGTACGCATAAAATAGAATTAGCAAGTTATTTTAATAAAATAAAAATTATAGATAAGACTAAAACACCCTATATATTCATGGTACCATCACTTTACAGGCAAGAATCAGGATTTGATATTATTCTAGGAAACAATTTTCTTAGATTATACCATCCCTTTATACAATGGTTGGAATATATAGAGCTAAAGGCACCTATAGGAAAAATGATAAAAATCCCTATCATAGACAACCTTGAGCGAACAAAATTAAAAATATTACACATTCTTAACGAAACATTATTTTATATGGAAGAAAATAATAAAACGAGTATTGAAAAAGAAGTAGAAAATCTTTTAGAAGAAACTTGCTCAGAGGACCCGCTAGATGTAAAAATAAATACTAATGAAGAACAAATCACTATAGAATTAAAAGATCCAAAACAAGAAGTAAATGTACCAAATAGGATACCCTATTCAAAAAGAGATATAGAAGAATTTATAAAAGATTGTAGAGAATTATTAGAAAAAAGATTAATAAGAGAAAGCAAAAGTAGACATGCTGCTCCAGCATTCTATGTAGAAAACCATAATGAAATAAAACGAGGAAAAAGAAGAATGGTAATAAACTATAAGAAGATGAATGATGCCACTGTAGGAGACGCACATAAGTTACCTCGAAGAGATTCAATAATGGAAAAAATAAAAGGAATGACTTGGTTTAGTTCCCTAGATGCTAAATCTGGGTATTATCAATTAAGATTGCACGAAAATACAAAACCACTAACAGCATTTACTTGTCCCCCAGAAAAACACTATGAATGGAATGTATTACCATTTGGGTTAAAACAAGCACCTGGAATATTTCAAAGATATATGAGTAAAAACTTAGAAGGATTAGAGGAAATATGTCTTGTATATATAGATGATATTTTAATATTCAGTAATACTTCTAAAGAAGATCATCTAAGAAAAGTAGCAATCGTACTTAAAAGATGTAAACAAAAAGGTTTAGTACTAAGTAAAAAGAAAGCACAAATAGCAAAACAAGAAATTGAATTTCTAGGAACAATAATAAAGTCAAATGGAGAAATTGAATTGCAAAAACATGTCTTAGAAAAATTACACCTATTCCCAAATAAAATCGAAGATAGAAAACAATTACAAAGGTTTCTAGGATGTTTAAATTACATATCCGAATTAGGGTATTTAAAAGGATGTGCCAAAGAAAAGAAAAAGCTACAAGAGAAAATAAGTACTAAAAAACAATGGTTTTGGGATAAAGAAGATAGTAAAATAGTTGAACGAATAAAACATATCTCGAAAAATTTACCAAAGCTATATAATCCAACTTCTAGTGATTATTTAATAATTGAGACTGACGCATCTGACGAAGTATGGTCAGGATGTATGAAATGTATACAAACAAAAATACCACAACATGAAGAAGTTAAAGAATCAGAAGTATGTAACTTAAACAATGAAATCAGCGCTACAAGCAAAAACATACATGATGATACCGTATGTAACTTAAACAATGAAATCAGCTCTACGAGCAAACGTATACATGATACTGATGAATTATTTACGGAGAAATCAGCAGTCAAAAGTCCAGAAATTCTGTGCAGATATATATCTGGAACGTTTTCTGAAACAGAAAAAAGATATCCCATCCATGAGAAAGAAACATTAGCATGTTTAAGGACATTTAAAAAATGGAGGATTGATCTGTTACCCAAAGAATTTGAGCTTAGAACGGATTCAAAATATCTAACCGGATTCATCAGATACAAACTACAGGCGAATTACAATCAAGGACGACTAATAAGATGGCAACTTGAACTAAGCAGATACCCAGCAAAAATAAAATATATAAAAAGTAGCAATAATATTATTGCAGACACATTAACAAGAGAATTCGCATCAGGATAAACTATTTAAACTATGGAAGGAGCAATAGCAACATTGAAGAATCAAGCGAAGCAGATAAAAGGGAATATTGAGGCAAAAATTCGTGAATTACAAGAATTAGAAAAAGCTATACAATCCCTAGATTCAAGTTACAAACCATCAGAGTTTAGCATGCTAAGCGTGGTGGACGAATCAACAAAAACACAGGCAAAAACAGAAGAAAAATCCGAACTAAAACCAGAAATTCCATCAGGTATAAAAATTCAGGAAACATCTTCATCATCATCATCAAAGAAGTACTATGTCATCTTCAACGGACCAGCCAAAGGAGCAATCTTTGACGAATGGCATAAAGCATCACTATACATTAATGGGCACAAAGGAATCATTCATAAGGCATACAAAACTATGGCGGAAGCAAAACTTGCAGTCGAAGAAAACAAAGCAATCTCAGAAGCAGAGATTAAAGCCCAACCATTCAAATCAGCTTTAGTCAAACCAAAAGCAACAATGATAGATCAACCATCTTCTTCAATGAAGGTACTCGGAAAAATAACGAAGTTAACACAAGTACCCACAAGACAGGAACACATGCAGCTCAAAAAAGTAAATAAGGAGGATTTTCAAGAATACATGAAAATGTTATACAATTGGACGGAGGAAGATATGACAAAATTCTTTTATCCAACTGAAAAAAGAATAACAGGACCAAAAGCAGTCATCATCAGCGGAGCAAGTCCACTAATGACGTATAAATTCTTCCAATGTGGATTAATTGATACGATATACATTGACGAAAGCAACACTATTCTCCAAGAATTCAATCATGGGATCCAACAAACAGTGAAAAATTATCGAAAGTATTTTGGTAAGGATAGAGAAATATATTTAAAAATATATAGCTCATATCCCTACTTTAATGAACAAGGTGAAGTACACGTGCCAGCATATTCACTCATTTACATGGGAGTATCCAATGGAACATATCCAGTTCGTGATCAACCAGTTAAGGAAAATGAAGAAAGTCATCAAGTCACGAATACCGGATTAATCTATGGAATCGTTTCCATGTTACAACGATTAACCGAGGAATCAAAAATTAAAATAAATTATAAAAATGAAACCACCATGATATATTCAAATTTTAAGGATAAAATCAAAATTGAAGAATTTAAAACATTTATGGATTTTGAAGAAGACATCATGAATATACAAGGAGTATTCAACAAATTATCAGATGAAGAAAAACTCCAGATATGTGAAACATTGAAGGAATTCAAAGCTCACAAATGCAATTATTGCATGGATGAATCTGGTGGAGAAGAAACAATAATTGAAGGATAAAAATATCAGCAGAAGAAGACAAGAGTGTCGGCAAGAAAATCTGAAGTCAACTTTTACTTTTGAAAATAGTAGAATCCAATGTAAAAAGTCATGTAACTTTACTATTATGTAGGACCTACTGTCGAGAAAGAAGTAGGATCCAATGTAAACAATTATGTAAGTTTACTATTTCGTAGGGCCTAGAAAAGATCCTTATCACCTTATGTGATCTGGATGAGTGGAGGAAAATAGCTTCCCCCGCCTATAAATAATGGTGTTTAGTTCAGTTGTAAGTGTGCGAAAATTAATAAAAGAACTCTGTTTCTAAATTTCTCTCAAATCTTGAAGTTGTAACAAACTTCTGAATAGGATTTTTCAAAAAAGAAATCAATTATAAATCATATATTATCTACAAAGATCCCAAATACTATCTACACGGAGCACTAAACTCAAGACCAACCAAGAACATATCAGGTATGTATGATTTAGATTTAATTTCAGGAAATCAATATCTGCAATATCATATATTAGGAGTTATAAATAGAACACAAATTGTTTCAATACTCATAGACACAGGAGCATCTCTATCACATGTTCATCCAAGATATGTAGTAACTAGATCTGCAGCACCACTAGTTGTTATAGATACAATAAAAGGAGATAAAACATGTAATGAAAAAACTACTATAGAACTAATGTTTCATGAAGAATTAAGATTTCGTCTTACTATGTATATAGATGAAAGTGATACAGGATCAGATATACTATTAGGTACTGATTTTTTAGAACAAATAAGATATGAAATTCATTCACAACATATACAAATAGGGGAAATAAAAATACCAAGAATAAAATTACCTTTTTATGAAATAAATAATAAAATATGAGTTCCCCACTAAAAGAATTCGATAGACATATACAATTACTAGAACAAGAGGAAACACTAGGAATGTTCTCAGCTCAATCAATTATTGAGCATAAAATAGAAAAAACTAAAAAGGCAAAATTAGATCTAAAAGAAGGACAACACTTTAATAAATCTATTTTTGAAAAAATAAAACGAAAAAATATTATCTATCATGGCTTATTTACCCAAGAAGTACCAATAGATATAAAAACCACTAGAGGAACCATTGTAATTCCCATAATTGATAGTGAACAAATAGCAGCTAGAATAGAAAAAATTAGAAATAAAGAAGACAGAAATAAAATAGGATATATTCAGATCGCTACAATACAAGTGCTGATAAAATCAACTTTTAAAGAAGGTATTAATTCACCAATAGCTTTAATAGCTTACGACCGAAGAATTAAAGATACTCATGATTCGGTTTTAGGAATAACTATGGGAAACCTAGCATATAAAACACTAAAGTTTAATCTAGGAATTAAATATGCAATTCCTTTATCTACAAAAAATTTAGATAATAGCATTTGTTTAGGATACAAATTTGCAAGAGAAGAACTAATGGAAGAAGGAGATCAGCCATTCAGTCTAACATATATGGTAGAATATGCTTTAACAAATAGTCATCATAGTATAAATTTCTTAGATCAGGAATCTATTTATTTAGATAAATTATTTGAAGGAATAGCTCAAATAAAAAAATTACCAATGAAAGAAGTAACGATAGAAGGAACCAGTGACCAAATTAGACGATCAATATCGTTTAGATCACCTAATGTAAAACAATTACCTCTAGAAAAACCTAAAAATCTAATAAAACCAATAAATAATGAAGAAAGAGATTGTATAAAATCCGAAGAAGATAGTGAGTATACAAAACTAGAAAAGAAAATTTCAGATTTAAGTAAATATTTAGAAGACAAATTATGAATAATAAACTTGAAAATAATTGTGAACATATATCAGATTTAGTTAACCACTATGAAAAGAGATTAGAATATTTAAGATCAACATCGATTAGTACTAAAATGTATAAAATAAATAAAGAAATTATAAGAACAAAAATAAAAGAGGCCAAAGAATCATGTGTTATGTGTAAAATATGTAAAGAAAAAATTTTAACCAAAAAACAAACATCCGTAGCCTCTGACCAATTTTTGGTATCAGAGCCGAGTAACGAAAATGGAGAAAATACAAAAAATACAAAAAAATACAAAATAAATTACAAAAAATTATTGAAGAAATTGAAATTTATGAAGATAAACTAGCTAATATACAATTTTTAGAGGTTCATCCTTGTACACCAGGAATATTAGATTTCAAAATAAAGGTATTAGAAAGACGAAAAATTGATTTTGAATATGAATTACATAAGCAGAAATTGATATATCATATAGAAAACAAGTACCAAAATAGAGGGTACTAAAATGCAAATTATAGAAATAAAGAATATTAATGCAAATACCATCTCTACAGGAAAAAGCCCCTGAAGGCCAGTTTTGCAAACTAAACTTTCTAAAAAGCCATTTTTAAAATTCACTCTATAATATATACATACAAAAAATAAATATTAATTAAAAAAATAAAAATATATATATGAAGAAAAAATATAGTCAGAACTCTGGAAAGAAGCTAATAGTATTTGGACGAGTCGGATGAAAATTGTCATATGTGGGGACAGAGGAGATGAAGTGGCAAACCCTTGGGTGTTGTACTCTATGTTGCAGTCGTTGTACCTTGAGCTCAATTTTGTGCAGTAGGCTATCTTCAATTCTAGAGAATCTAAAGGTAAACTTAAATTTTTTTTAATCAAAATACCATTATTCAACTGTAGATGAAACTATTTAAATTTTTCCTCAATTCTCAAAACTCAATCTTTAGTAGGATTTAAGCTTTAAAAATTGATAAATATTTATTTAAATCATTTTCTATCATTTTTTTAACTTTTTCTAAATTCGTTGGACAATCTTATTCACTTATTTTCTCCAAGTGCTTGTAACATGTGCTTATAGTCTTCAATAATCGGCCTCATCCGATAATTAAAATGTCAATTAGATAATATCACAAGTGCTTGTAACATGTGCTTATAGTCTTCAATAATCGACCTCATCCGATAATTAAAGTGTCAATTAGACAATATCACATAGTTAAAGTTCACATTAAGCATTATCAAAGAGAGGTAAATTGTTTATTATATTCAGTTGTATTTTAATAGGTGCATGCAACACTATATTGAACAATTTTACCATCTACACCAAATCATGATGACCAAAATTACTGAAACCAAAAGAAAGAAAAGGAAAACAACAATTTAGGTTATATGAAAACCTCTATAAACTTATTATAACACAATATCAGAATATAATCTTCAAAATTTGGAGTACAATATAGGATATATAATACAATAAATCCAAATAAACTATATTCAGTGACCAGTCTAGCACTATATATCATAATAGTAAAATTTTATCTTATTCCCACATGACTAGGCCTTCATCACCTTTAGTCCCACATTTTACAAAATCGAACTCTTAGTATAATTTTCTAAAAGATTTCGGACTTCTGGTCCTATAGTCATTTTTCCATTCAACATGGTACCAAAAGTGCAAGACATTCTAAAAGTTGTAACAAAACATGCAATTTATTAAAGCACAGGACCAAGAGTGTTGAGTGACCAATCCTGTAGGACTAAAAATGCTTCTGCCCATAATTAATAGGAACCAAAGAAATGAAGCTTTTCCTACTCTGTACTCAAGAAACTGATTTCTACCGATTCCACTTTTGTCCAACTGTCATCGCAGCATAGTGATTGATACGTGCACACGAATCAAACGAATTCGGTACTCTTTTCTGATCTCTATTAGATTGTTCTTCCAAATATGTCATTTCATGTCTCCCCTTGTAGTTGTTCTTAGATATATCGTGCCTATAATGGCCGTGTCCATGAACCATTGGAGTGCCATAACTTGACATGTATCTATTAGCTTCGACTCCTCCCGTGTGTTCAAAATTATTATTGGAGTCGTAATTCCAACCCCAATTATCATCATTCCAGCCACCCTCACACGTCACATATCCGTTATTAGAATAAACGGGCCATCCATTTTCAGCCCAGTTATGTCCCGAATTGCCCCATGGATCATCAACATGATTAGTTGCAACTTGGTGTAGGTTATCTTCCATGTCCCCCCAGCCGATAGTTGCGTATTCTTGGTTTGGGAGTAGAGAATCACCGAATATTATGACAGGATCATGATTTTCCACTGTGTCACAGATCTCATGTTCGGTTTCAAGGTTGTCTGAATTCAGCTCGGGATTGATCTCAGAATCCCAATTAATTTCGTCAATGTAAAGATCGGGATTAGGCAATGATATATCACAAGAAAGGCCATTTATTTGAGCCCAAAAACGTTTCTTAGCGTTGGAAAATGCCTCTTTCCCTGCAGAGTCGTCCCAATTTATCACATCTTCGTAGAGGTAAATAGATTTTTTTAAATACAATATTGTTTCCCAGTCGAGTGAGCCAATTACTTTGCAAAACTGTTTCTCCCATTTTGGCACTGTAGGTTGCGAACTACCTGCAGAAATGCAACATGACTTCTCTTGACAATGACAATGGACTGTATAAAACTCCTAGAAAAATTGACAAACAAAAAGACATATTGTTGGAGACAGAAAGTTAGTTATAGGAACACATAAATAAGACAACGAAACACTAACTCCGTATAGACAGAATAATAATATAATTACAACTTTAGATAACAATATTTCATTATTTGGTAGATACAAACTCTTCAGTTGAACATATTTGAGATAGAAAGAAACATCATAAGCATTGACCTCATAATTTCCAAAACTCATGACAAGGGGTTAGGTATCTGCAGTAAGTAAACATGTAAGAGTTATGACAAACCAAAGTTGTTCAACAAAATCTGTGGCATGGTTTACAAGAAATTTAGACCTCACTTCTTACTGGAAACTTCAATTTCAATTTCAATTTTTAATTTAATAGGATACTCATTCAAAATCAAAACACTTGAAAAAAATCAATGTAAACGAACATATATCATTGTCTGTAGCCAGAGGATAACCATTCAAAATCAAAACACAAAATTTAATGGTCCAAAACAAAGGGAAAAAAAAAACCTCAAATTCAAGAAATGCAAATTGACAAAAAAATTGAAAAAAATAGGTTTATGTAAGTGAGAGAATCAAAATTTTGAAACGTACCACGGGGTGGCTTTTTGTTCTTTGATCTTCTGTAATCCCAATTTTGCCTCCTTCGACTCTCCATAAGAACACACTTCCACAAACAAACGATTAAGAAAATTAAATTTAGTTAACAAAATTGAAAAATAAAATTACAAGTAAACCAAGAGAAGGAAAAATGGGCACCTTAGATTCCGCGTCAAGAATCAAAATTACTTAATGCGCAATTTAGAAACTGGGTTCAGTTCTGTCTTTCCCCAAAAGTTACTATATCAACAAAACAAACAAAAAAAGTGAATTTAAAATTTGAAAAAAAAAAAACAGATTTTTTCTCTGAAGGAAAGAAAATCGAAAAGGGGGCAGTGAAATCTTGTCAGAGGAGAGCTCAAAAATGGTGTGATCGGTGAAGCGGTATGTTAAATGGAAGTGATCATACAAAGAGAAACTTCCGAAATTCTGTAAAATTTGAGTAATTTTTTTGTACAAACAAACAGAAAGTAAAATTAAGGGCGACTTAAGCAGCCACGTGGGAGTTTGGTTGGGATCTTTTTTGGTGAATTGCATCGACCTCTCCAAACTTTGGTAAATTGATAAACAGACCCAGAATATTAAAATTTCGACCAAAGGAACCCCTTTATCTAATTTTCATTCTTTCTACTTTCTAATGAAAGGACTTAGATGTCCCTTGAGTATTGAATAAAAAGAGTAAATGTGTTTTTCACTTTTACCCTATCAAATATGAATGGGAAGTCATTTTCTTTTGTTGAAAGATAATTTGCCTTTATTATATTTTTTCGATTTTTAAAGAGTATTAAGGTTTTAGATTATACATAGTCTCCTTCGAGGCGTGCCATGTATTTTATATGAGAATCTTTCATAGCAAGAATTTGAGAATTTAGGTTTGTTACTTTGTAGGAGCTAGTCTTTTTTACTAGAGCAATCACTCGTTCGTAATGTGTTCTTCTTGCATGTATAACATTATCTAATTTTGTTAGTTTAGTATGTTTCTCTTTAATTGAGCTATCACGGTTTCGACTCCTCTCGAGTCCTTAAACTGAAGTCTAGGATTGTCAATGAGGCGAATTTTAATTTGAATTTGATATATTAAGATTTTTATCCGATTATAGATCCAATGAATTTGATCCGATTAAGAAGATTCGTAATTCAAATTATGTAGATCGAATTTTGATCTAGGTCGATCCGATTCGTTAAAGATCCAAAAAAATTATATGTATTTACAATATTTCATTTTCATAAATAATATCAATAATGTGTTATACATTACCTAACAAAATAAATTATATTTAATACATTACTAATTTACTATAGAATCTACTGTTTTCCAGCGTAGTAAGTTAAGAAATTGATTAATCCGACTCCAATTAAATTCAAAATAAATGGAGTCCATAATGGCCAACGTCTAATCCGATCAGAATTCGACTCTTTGATTGCCTACTCCAGTCAGTGGAGATTAATTTCAGTTGATTGCATTACAAACTCATGAGCCCAAAAAGCCCACACAATAAAGCCCAAAGGACTCGGGCCCATTGCTCAACTATATGATGCTCCTAGGGTTGTCAATGGGCCGGACTCGGACCGGATCAGGGCAGATCAGGATCCGAATTCGAATCCGCACGGATCTTGAAAAGTAGCAATCGGATCCGAATTTGGTGGATATCCCGAATCCAAATAAATTATCCGGATCCGTTTAATATATTTAGCAAAAAAAATCTTTCATTTTCCTTCAAATCACTTGTAGATTCCACCACCATGAATTAAAAATGTAATATTTTACTTATTTCATCAAAACTATTGTCTGAAAATTGTAAAAGATGGAATATGGTGGACAAATATAAACAATAAAAATTAGAACAAAGGAATAAAAAAAAATATGAATAAAAAAAGATATAAACTGGGAAAAAGAAGAAGAAAACCCAATATTGAGTAATGGAAGAGAAG
Organism: Penstemon davidsonii; assembly: GCA_034814905.1. Taxonomy (NCBI): domain Eukaryota; kingdom Viridiplantae; phylum Streptophyta; class Magnoliopsida; order Lamiales; family Plantaginaceae; genus Penstemon; species Penstemon davidsonii. Next base: position 26,500,314 of record JAYDYQ010002533.1, on the reverse strand, counting down.
AAAAAATTGGAGGAAAAAGTAGAGGGAAGGTGACAGCTACTACATAGATGAATGGTTAAGGTTCTAATTTTTCTGATTAAATAGCATAAATTAATATGTTATATGCCCAATGAGTTACTAGGTTAGTCCAACTTCACCCCTCATGCATTTCTTCTTTAGATTATTTTTAATATATTAAAAAATTTAGTGGAACATAGATAATTTTATTTTTATTTAGGTTTAAATACATAATATATAAACAACATATAGTAATATATCGGATACAGATCTGTAACGGATCGGATCAACCTAGATCCATATTCGCTCCATATAATTCGGATTACGGATCTTCTTAATTGGATCAGGTCCATCGGATCCCTAATCGGACAATTATCCTAATAAATCGGATCGAATCCGGATTGAAATCCGCCCCATTGACAGCCCTAGATGCTCCCATGCCCATTCTATCTTTCGATTGAAGGGGGGCAAGGGACACACGAACCATGATAATTAGAGCTAATGCCAATTTATCCATGTAAAATGTATAATATTTAATTAACATTTCTTTGATTTGAAAAATTATACTATATCTCCTGTAAAAAATTTAAAGAAGTAATTTGCCTTTTGTCAGACTTATCATAACACATGGGGTAAGTTGTCACATTTATCATAACAGAGGTGGGTAAACTTCCACATTCTTATAATACAGGGAAGGTAAAATTATCACATATAAAAATATCAGGGAGGCGGTGTGAAATTTTAATAAGATTACAGAGGGGTAAAATGCTATTTTTCAAATAACGGGAAGCTAAATTTACTTTATGAATATTATAGGGGGTAAAATGCAATTAACTCATGATAATTATAATAATTCATATACAATTTTTTAACCCTCCCACTTTCTGCGCTTGTATTTCCATGCTTAATGGTCTCTTTGTTACTTTATTAGTGTTGTCTCAGACCTTTATAGAGTGAAATTACAGTTAAACCTCTTAAAATTTCATTAATTGCTAATATCCCTTATACTATAAGTTTTACTACATAAAATATCCCTTACGGTTAGTTTTAGCAATGATAACAATGATAAAATGTGCATCCCAAATTTTAACAAAATGTCAATTTTCGTTCGTCAAATTTAAATTCGACTGTTTTTAATTAGGACAAAAGTCCTTGAATGAGAATTGGATGTGTAATAATAATAAGCAAGAAAATTAAAGGTGTGTATATATAATATATAAAACTTAGAATTTAATAGTTGAAAAAATTATTAGCAAATAAATTATTTGTACTATGAAAAAGAAATATCAATTTTCAAAATAAAGGAAATTTTAGGAGTATATATATTATGGTCATTCATCATCAATTTAGTATTTTAGTTTCATTGTATTTTTAAAGATTAAATAAATGAAGGGGAAAGATAGTAATCACTTGAACCAAACTATATGGTGTGTAGATAATTATTCTTTTATATTTTTGCCTCAAATTATAAATGTGGTATCTCTCTTGTGAATGATTCTCAATTTGTGGCCCTGTTAGTTTGGCGTTTTCTAATTTTTTTTCGTGTTTGGGAAATGCCAAACAAACATATTTTCTACTTTTCAAATAAATTTTTCATTTCTCAATTTTTTCAAACTACTCTCTTAAAAGCCAAACAAACAACAATTTTCTTATCTCTAAACAAAATCTATACAAACTCTACTTCGATTTGACATAAAATAACATATCTCTTACACAATTTATCTCACATAACAAACATGATTTGACATAAAGTCTTATACATCTTACACATACAACCTAACTCTTCCAAAAAAAATACACCTACTTTATTTCTCAAACTACTCTCTCAAAATCCAAATAAACAGCATACGTAAATCGAGATTATTTCACAAACTTCCACTACTCTTTCAAATTACTTTCCGAAACACCAAACAAACAGCCACTAAGGGTTTATCGACAAGAAAATCTAATACAAAATCCGATTAAGTCACATATATATAACAAATCATAAAATAATTGTATTTATATAATTTTATTATTAATAATGTCAGGGCAACTAATTAAACTCGACATTACTTGGAGTTAAAAATATTATATCAAAGAATATTTGTACCGACACCAAAGGAAAGATTCAGTGCAACTGTGCAAGGACTAAGGAGAATGTAATGCCATTGGGTGACATCATTTTCTTAGTCGGTCATTATTGCTTTTAGCAATCATAAGCAAAATTTCAAATTATTATACTGATTTAGTTTCTACTTAGTCATGATGTAGGTTCTCAAAAAAAAAAAAAAAGAAGTCTTGATTTAGGTATATTTATTTCATAATTGCATTCAAATGTAATTCCTCACTTAAAGTTCTTATTCATGATTTAGGGTTATCTATTTCATAAATTAATGCATTCAAATGTATTTCCTCACTTCTCAATTATCATATTCTTTTAAGCTTCATCATTTACAGGTTGAATGAATTGAATTAGCAATTTAGCACCTTCCCACTTGAACTTTTCTTTTTGGCCAAAATTTAGCACCTTCCCACTGCTTACTTTTCCATTCATATCAAGTCAAAAAATTCTTAGATGGTTGGACTTGAGGAAATAATTAATTTAGCAAAGATTTTCTCTTGTTGAAATCATAGTGGAAAATAAAATATTGTTAAAAATGTCAATAAAGTATTTTAAGAGTAAGAAGCGAGGGAAATCGTTGCTTCAAAATGTCTAATTTGTATAAAAGTTTAAATTGTTAAAGAAAAGAAATAATTAAATTTCATTGCCTAACACGTCTCTTATGGGTACTAGGTATATATTTCACTCAAGTCTAAAACATGGATTATTTTTTAAAAATGAACGGTACAAAAATAAACATGTTAAAATAAAAGTTACTCTTTTCCGATTGACAAAAAAGTAGAAATGCCCCCATTTTTTCGATAAAAACATATGAATTCTTTTATCCTTATCCATTACTCTAATATCTTATTAAAATAAAAATTAATATGAACTTCATCAAAAATAATAAATTTTAGAGAAGATAAGATTTATTTTATTACTTAACAAATTAGTTATAGCTCCAAGATAGAAGACATTATAGAGTGGGAAAATTGGAAAATTATTATTCAGACCTTGCTTGATCTCATTCGATCACATGGCAAATGTATTATATTTTATTTATGATTGGTCACTTTTTTAAAACAATTATTCAATTTTAAAGCAAATGTATTACACTTGTCATTTAATTATTTTGGGAGTTGACCAAACCCGACCCGGGTGAGGATTTCCTTATAAAAATTCTGCAAGATATATTTTATTTGAAATTTCCATTATTTAAAGGTTGCTAGCTTCTCGATCTCTTGTTGACAGCGTACTTTGGATTAGGTCTTTTACATTGTTTTCCAAAAACTTTCCACTTCATTTCAATAATTTAGGAAGAAAAGTTTCATCTTTCATTAGTACTTTTGACACTGAACAACTTAAAAGTCAAAAACCAACTTTCCACGAATCTTATCATAATTTGAGTGTGTGTGATAGCCGAACGAAAGAATAAAATAATCATATCAATTTATTATGAATTTTAGCAATGTTTTCGGGATCGGGCCGGATAATAAACCGGTGAGTCGACTGACCACTGATTTTATTGGTCGAATCGATCGGATCGTTGATCGGACCGAATAATGTCATAATGATATAGTAAATATATTTAATTTTAAAGTATATACAATATGCATAAAATTTAAACATTATCTACAATTGATTAAAAATATACAAAACTTAGTATATATTTAAATTAAACCATATAATATTTATCTAACTTATACCATAATGGGAATATGATTCTAATTAGTAAGTTCATATAAATATAATATGATTATATTTATTTAATTAAAAATATAAAAATGTAAGTTAAAATTACAACAAACTAAGAGATTAATAAATTTTAAAATATGATTATGTTTACAATTTTAATATTCAAAATCAAATTTGCATAATATATCAATTTGACTTTCAAATTTTGACACTCTTTATTGGAAATAAATATCTTATAGAAAAAACTTTTAATAAGAAATTATGTCATAAAACTAAATTAATTTTAATTTTCATTGATATATGTGTAAAATATTTTAATTTGAGTTAGTTATCATAATCTAATTTATAAATAACTTTAATTACAAGTTTTCTATAATGTATAAATTTTTATACTAAAAGTTCAACAAAAATGATATAGCTCAAAATGTAAGAATGTTATGTTTTGTTCAAAAAGTTAGGTGTTTAAATCCCTCCTTCTACAAAAATTTTCAGTTTATTTTTAATATTAAAAATAAATTTAAAAAGAAAAAAAAAAGGAAAATCAAAACCTGATTGAACCGGTCCAAAACGGTTCGTCGGTTCACCGGTTTTGGATCGGTTCAATCCGGTTCAAACTGATTTTTAAATTTACTAGTTTTAGGGGGTTAATCGAACCGGATAAGTCTTTTGTTTGCGGTCGAATCGGCTGGACCGGGCCGTCGGTCCGGTCCGATTTTAATAACATTGAATTTTACTCGATTACAAATTCAATTAGTACGAATGATAATCTCAAATGGATCATGATTCGCTTTCAATCAATAAGTTTTTTTTCCTTTGGGCAATAACTTTTCTCCTTTTTTCATCCATTAATTTAAAATAGAATCTATATATTTCTTTACATTTAAAAAATTTAATTTGTATATAATTAACATGAGAATTACTAAAATCTACTTTTATGTATTATTAAAAGTAATATGATCGAATCTGGATGCAATTTATATTTTTGCTAATAAAACTATATTGAATTGATTAATACTCCCTCCGTCCCATTTATTTTGTTCCTTTGGTACGGTCAATTGGTCAACTTGACTAAATTTATAATAAATAGTTTAATTAATATATTTCACTGATAAGTTGATAATATCATATGATACCATATATATTAATATTTAAAAAATTTAATACACAACAAATGTGAATAATTTAATATGATAAGTCACTTAAAAGATTTAAAAGTTTGACCGGGTACTATAACAAATGGAGCAAAATAAATGGGACGGAGGGAGTAATTACGTTGATTAGTAAGTTGAAATTGTAGCGGGCTTAATAATAATACTAATACTTTTAATTATAATAAATGTCATTACATTTATGTTATATTAAAAATCTTAAGTATGCATAATCTTCCAACAAACTACCTACAATACTTCTCTAGAAAGAAAAAAGAAGAAAAAAAAACTACCTGCAATATTATTCATTAGTTTGTATATTTAGAATTAGATATTTTGGATTTGGATTCTATTTTGAAAATAAAAGTAATTAATGAGATAATTAATTATAAAATTGGATTCGGATTTTCGTTTTCCAATCTCAAACTTTATCCATATTAGAATTAGGTACAACAGTACACATACGCTTGGAATATTACACTAGTATTATATTTATACATAGAGCTAATGGGTCAACAAATTTGCATGAAATTAAAGTCGTTTAATTCTGTATTTTAACCACAATTTAAATGCAACCAAATCATTCCTTAATAAAAAGAAAAACAACCTAGTATTCAAACATATAAGTTCGCAAATCTACAGACATAAATCTTGTTTGGTGAAAGCTTAAATTGTCATGAAAAGCTTTATATAGCAATTAGCATGACATATTTGAACAAAATTTTATGGGAAAAGAAAAAAGTAAACGAAGGTTTGGTATAGCTAGACTCATTTGGCTTGTTAGGTAAATGGACTTTTCAATGGAGATTCACCTAATCCCATTTCATATTGTGAATTCATGCTTTGATATTTTGAAATTTGGGTCTTTTTGATAAAGAATTTTACGTCTTTTTTTACACTACTAATTAATTAAAGAAGAGAGTTTTAATTTTAGACCAACATATTTTTTAATTCATGTTGGGAGAGGTTCCCACTTTATGTGTCCGACGTGCCTCGAAAGGGACTAAAACCCTTGAAAAAAAAATTAGTTTATGAAATAAATTTATCACCTCTCAATTTTGGGGAAAATGCAAAATACTCTTCTGTATTATACGAAACATGCACGGAAATTATCTTGTGAAATTTTTATTGCACAAAACCTTCTTGTGTTTTCAGAAATCTTGCATAAAACACCCAATTTGTAAAAAAATAGGTCGTTTTGGATCTTCATATTTCAAAAAACCATTTTTAAAATATTTCACGTGAAGTTGTAGGGACCAACATGAAGTATTTTAAAAATGGTTTCTTGAAATATGTCGATCTAAAATGACTACACATTGGGTTTTTATGCAGGATTTCTGAAAGTACAAGGAGGTTTGGCCCAATAAAATTTTTACAGGGTAGTTTCGTGCAAGTTTAGCATAACACAGAGGAGTATTTTGCATTTACCCTCCTCAATTTTTATGAACTACTTTCCCAAAAGCCAAACAAACAACAATTTAATTATCTCTAAAAAAGAACTTACGCAAACTCTACTTTGATTTGATATAAAATAACTTATCTCACATTTTAAACATGATTTGAGATAAAGTCTTACACATCTTACATCTTACACCTTTAACCTAAACCTTTGCAAAAGACATTTGTACCTTATTTTCTTAACTACTCTCCCAATCACAAATTAATAAAATTATGTCAATCGAGATTATTTCACAAACGTTCCATATTCTTCCAAATACTCTACAATCATACCTAATTTTTTTTTTAGAAGCACAAGTTTATTAACTTATTCTTTTATGTATTTTATCCATTACATACAAAAAGATAAAATACTATTCCTTCATATGTTTGTACTAGTTAATAGGTTTTTACTCCAAACACACATAATTTCTCTTATAAAATAATGAGCAATTGAGAAACATCCATTCTTGAAATTGTTGGAATAATTTTCAAAAACAAGTTTATAAGTAATTTTTTACAGTTAATTTTTTAAACCCATTTAAAATTGAAACTTTCATACGGTTAGTTACTTACCAAAAGTTGCAACCTTTCTTCACTAATTAATTATTCCTCCTTACTCAAGAGATGCGTTGATTATGGAACAATGCCAAATTGCTTATAAAAGCAGTGGCCTTTCACGGCAATAAAAAAAATTGAAGAAAAGAGCTTCCATTCTACAACATTGTTTAATATCAAACTACTCTTATATTTTGTGTTTTATTTATTAAATTCAGTTAAAAGTTAATTGCAATATTGAGTGTTCGAGTTTGTCTTCGAAAGTGCAATTCGCAGTCAAACAACAGTTTATAACTGGGCTCCATTGTATCCTGGGACAAATTCGCTGCATAACTTATTTGCACATTGTTGAGGGTGAATATTGTCTTGAGGAGAGCGTAAAATTTGCGCGACTTGGAGGAAGTCAATTTTTCGACATTGCTGAATTTTCGTATTAGTTTGAGGTGCAATATCCAGCCCCATTTTGGTGTATTTTTCCAACAATCTTAAAACAATATTATGGCATCTCAAAGCTTGCAACAACTCACTACCGATTTCGTCAAATTGGAAAGGTTTGATGGTGGAAATTTTAGGAGATGGCAAAAGAAGATTCATTTTCTCTTGTTGTCACTTTCGGTGGAGTACGTGTTGACAACACCAAAGCCGCAAGAACGTGAAAACGAAACATTGGCTGAATCTCGAAGACGAACAAAGTGGGGGAAAGACGATGAAATTTGTAAAGGTCATATCTTGAATGCATTGGCGGATAGTTTGTTTGACATTTATCAAGATATTGAAATGGCAAAGGAACTATGGGATACTCTCAATGCACGGTATTTAGTTGAAGACTCTACAAGTAAGAAATTTTTAGCTTCTCAATTTATGAATTACAAGATGGTCGATGAAAAATCTGTGAGTGAGCAATTTAATGAATTACAATCCATGTTAGGACATATGAAACAACTGAATATGAATATGGATGAGTGCATTATTGTGTCTTGCATAATAGATAAGCTTCCTCCTTCATGGAAAATTGTTAAGAAAGGTCTAAAACATAAAAAGGAAGATGTTAGTGTTAAAGACTTGGGTTCTATCTTTCGCATTGAAGAGCAATCTAGAATGCAAGAAAGTGAAGAACCACTAGTTAAAGAGTCTTCTAAGGTGCATATGGTGGAGGAAACTAAAGAGTTCACACAACATCAAAACTCCGGGCAAAACAATGAAAATCGTAAGAGAAAGGAATCATACACTAATAACCAAAATAATGAAAATAAGAAGAAAAAAGGATGTTGCTGGCATTGTGGAAAACTTGGTCATCTCAAGAAAGATTGTAGAGAACTTAAGAACAAAATTGGTCAACAAAGTAACAAAGAAAAATATATCGCTGTAGTTTCTGAACTTAATATGGTACAAGATGATGGTTCTTGGTGGATTGACTCTGGGGCGACAAGGCACGTATGCAAGGATAGAAGTTGCTTTACTACTTATGAACCTGTTCATGAAGGCAATGTCTTGTATATGGGCAATTCGTCAACGGCTATTGTAAAAGGCAAAGGAACAGTGGATTTGGAATTCACTTCGGGGAAGATTTTATCTTTGAAAGATGTGTATCATGTCCCTGAACTCAGAAAGAATTTAGTTTCTGGTAGCCTTTTGAACAAGCATGGTTTGAAGCTTGTGTTCGAATCTGATAAATTCGTTTTGTCCAAGAGTGGAACCTTTGTTGGAAAATGATATTTGTATGAGGGAATGTTTAAACTTGATATTAACTAAATAGAAATGACTCTATTAATAGTTTAGATTTTTAATTGTATTTGTATAGCATGATTGATAGGACATATAATTTTCTTTAATTGATGATTGTATTTGTATAGCATGATTGATAGGACATGTAATTTTATTTAATTGATGATTATTCAAAGTATTGTCATATTCATGTATTACATTCATAAAATGAATTGTTAAGATAAGTTGAAAAAAAAAAATACATGAATGAATCATTTTTCTGGTTTCTCCGTTTTGAGAGTCTTTTGGCATTATCCATGAAACAAATTATATATACCTTATGAACTTTAAAAGAAAATAGACCGAATTTAATTATCTAAAAGTTCTAGGGTGTAGAGCATTTGTTAGATTGTTAGAACCTATTTGTGTGCTAAAACTGCTGAATAAATCTATTTGATTATGTACACGAAAAATTTGATAAAATGGTTGTAATTAAAGTAAGCTTTAAAGTAATAGAAATGCTATTATTCTTGTAACTTTGACATGAAACATATGAGCATACATGATGTGATTCTTGATATTAAAAGCATTTAGGAATAGTGATTGATCTATTATAATTGCGTTCTTGTTAATATTTCATTTTATCCTAGCATTAAGTGCTGTAAAAGTAATGGTAGAGTTTTAAATCAACTTGAATTCTACTAGAGTAGTAAGTTGTCTTTTGTATACTACTAGTGCTCAATACGATATTACTTTTATTGTTATATTAAGCAGATGGAATAGTACTTTTATTCATAACCATTGGAACATGGTAAACAAAATACTAAAGCATTTTAAGAAAACCATGAATCATGGAATTTATATTTTAAAGGGTATCCTTCGGTTTTAGAAGAATTTTGATGCCAGTTGGATAACTGAGCGGAAAGATCATACATTCACAAGTGGATCTTCACTCGTAATGGTGGAGTTGGCGGAATTGATAAGATACTTAATGATCGAAATTTCGTTATGACCAAAGCTTATGCCACCTATATCTATTTATTGCGACAGTGCGGCCACACTGTCAACAGCCTACAATAAGGTGTATAATAAAAAGTCCGGATATATTGGACTGAGACATAGTTATGTTAAACATTTACTCACTATTGGAGTAATTACAATTGATTTTGTGCGAAGTCAAAATCTGACAGATCCTTTGACGAAAGGATTAAAAAGTGATATGATTAATCAAAACTGCTAAAGGGATGAGACTTAAGCCCATTTTCAATAACCACCAATGATAGAAACTCAACTCTATTCTTGAAATTTAAGTCTAAGAGTTCAATGAGCAAAGTACATCATATGATGTGGTTGAAGCACTAGAAAGACATCATCCCGAGTAAATAGTGCTTGTAACTGTAATGCTAAAGACAGGTTGAGAAATATGCTCTTAATAGACTTATAATACGTGTGTGTTAAAGTGCAAATGTTGCAGGGCACTTTCGATAAGTCTACCTATATGAGTGTAGAGGGTGGTGCCGCCTTCTATGAGTTAAGGGCTTAACTCTAGAGCGCTCATGAAACAGGATATAGACACAAGGCCAATCCACGTGTCGGCTTTTGGAATACTCAAAAACATTGGAGTTTGTGTGTGTTAGTGTTTCCGGTTAATCGTATAAGAAGTTGGTTCAAAGATAAGTCTACCATTCTTCTTGTTTAGCTTTGAAAAACTTTCACTAGGTAATGGTTCAAGTCGTGAGACACCATTGTCGAAACACATACTCCTAAACCTAAATTTTTAATTTTGAAAATGGTGGAGGAATGTTGGTAAAATTTTCAAAAACAAGTTTATAAGTAATTTTTTACAGTTGATTTTTTAAACCCATTTAAAATTGAAACTTTCATACGGTTAGTTACTTACCAAAAGTTGCAACCTTTCTTCACTAATTAATTATTCCTCCTTACTCAAGAGATGCGTTGATTATGGAACAATGCCAAATTGCTTATAAAAGCAGTGGCCTTTCACGGCAATAAAAAAAAATTGAAGAAAAGACCTTCCATTCTACAACATTGTTTAATATCAAACTACTCTTATATTTTGTGTTTTATTTATTAAATTCAGTTAAAAGTTAATTGCAATATTGAGTGTTCGGGTTTGTCTTCGAAAGTGCAATTCGCAGTCAAACAACAGTTTATAACTGGGCTCCATTGTATCCTGGGACAAATTCGCTGCATAACTTATTTGCACATTGTTGAGGGTGAATATTGTCTTGAGGAGAGCGTAAAATTTGCGCGACTTGGAGGAAGTCAATTTTTCGACATTGCTGAATTTTCGTATTAGTTTGAGGTGCAAAATCCAGCCCATATTTGGTGTGATTTTCTAACATAAATTTATTTTTTTCACGAAATTAAATTATCATGTTTAAACTAAATTCTTAAAGGAAGGCCCACAAAAAAGTAGTTAAGAAGACTTCATAATTGAATTCAATTGTTAAGCTTAAACCTTTTTTTTTCTTCTAAAGTTACTTTCAGTCTCACTGTCTATCAGCACATGATATGCTTTTAAAAGCAAAATTAAACAAGTTGGTTGTACTTGGAACTTTCAACAGGGATAAATAAAACAGAAGCCATTTAGTAACATCATCATTCAAGAATGAAATCCAAGAAAATGTTGGATATTTTATATACAAAGCATGTCTATATAAATTCATTATAAATGTGGTACTGTTTTGTTTGCTTCCCACATGGATTTATTAAGGTATGGTCTCATTCTCATTAGTTTCACGTTGAATCATCATCTTATGTTTGGTTAACATCTCAATTTATGGTTTCTCATTATTAATTAATGCAGGTATTTTTTTAGGTGAGAAGCTTTTCATTTTGTTCCTTAAATTATGATATAGTATGACCTGCAGAATTTGGAGAAAAGATATTTTTTTTAATCACCCAGCAAACAGAATCTAATTTTGTGAATTGGGTTCTGGTTTGTTCTTGTTGTTGATTTTAGATATTTTTTTTCAGGCCTATAGTTTGATAAATATAATTATTGAAATCCCATAAATTTGCAATGGGAAAGAAGAAAAGCTGGTTCACTTATGTGAAAAGACTTTTCATTCCTCAGTCAAAACCAAAATCTGAAGAGGTAAGAAGAATTCATTTTGCATTATTTTATTTCGTTTCAAATTTTCATGCTCATGTTCTGTTTGAATATATATCTCTATGACATTAAATTCCTCAGAAATCAAAGAACTGGAGTTGGTTTTTCGAAAAATTCAAATTCAGACAATACCCTGCATTAGAAGAACCTCAAAAGACACTAATTGATGCAACCGAAGAACATCGAAAGCACGCATTGGCTGTAGCCGTAGCCACAGCAGCAGTAGCAGAAGCTGCCATGGCTGCTGCTAATGCTGCAGCCGAGGTTGTTCGACTCACTAATATTCCATACGAACTTGAAAGAAAAAATCACTACTTATCTGCCATCAAAATTCAAAGTGCTTATCGTGGATACCTTGTGAGTTTCTAAAAGAAATATGTTGCTCATATTCTTGAATGAGCTAAATGCAAAAATACCCCCAGTATTTTACCTGATTGGCAAAACCCCCTGTGCTATTTTATTAGCAGATACCCCATTTTAGAATTCCTTCATAAATCAATAGGGAGGTTGTTGCTAACTTTATAAGTGAACAGAGGAGTTATTGTCGATTTTTAGGTGAGTAGGAGTGTTTTCGCTATTTTGGTGGGGGTATACCTGTAATTTTTCCTGCAAAATATGTACTCCAGTTTGGGAGGGGTTTCGTCGCTAATAAAATAACAAAATGGTTATGGTAATAAAAATATCAGAGTTTTTTTTTTTTTTGCTAATTAGACAAAGCATAGGGGGTATTTTTGCATTTCACTCTTCTTGAATTTAAATCCATTTTAGTAGGCAATGAAGTTAAACTTTTGTAGGCTAGAAAAGCATTGAGTGCACTGAGAGGAATAGTGAAACTTCAAGCAGTGATTCGAGGGGAGCTACTGAGGAGAAGATTCATAAGAAAACTAGCATCGATATCTTTGTTTTTAAAGCCAAAACCGCAAGTAACTCTTCTTGATTATCTTAAAAATCGTGAAACGAGAGATAATCTTGGCCGAAATGAAGAGCTCAAGGTAAGTAAAATAGCTGTATTTTGTTTATCATTAGGTTGAATTTTGTGATAAATTACTCAACTAGCTAAGTATACATGTTCTTGTGATGGATATATTATGCATCTTTGATCTTCACTATTTGATATACTCGGAATATGTTCGTGTATAAACTGGGATTTTTTATCCGCATCCTTATTTTCACTATTTGAGAGCTTTAGAAAGACGAGAGAATGCTAGAATGTGAAAAAGTGAACTAAAATTGTATATGAACAAAGAGTGGTATGTATAGGGATTGCAAGAAGTTGAAGAGTCTCCTTGTTAGTAAAATGTCAAAGCTTGTGTAGTACAATGGATAAAACAGGGTGAAATATTCTTTACTGAAGAATGCAATTACTCCTTTGGATTAATGTTAACTAGTTTCAATATGTGGATTTACGAAGTTGCCCTTTAAGCACAGAATTACGGTCATTACCATTCACATTTCAGCTTGTTTGAGGATTTTGATCCGAAAAACTAGGAAAACGGAACCTTAAATTTGAAGAATGAAATCCGTCCCTTAAAAGATTTGTTATGTGATTACTTCCACTACTTTTGAACCTCAAATTCATACATATACGTTATCGTTTTTAACATGTTGGCACCTTTCAGTGCAACTCTGACAGTGGTTGGGATTTAAGTATGGTTTCAAAGGAAGCTTTTTATCTAAGAAAGCAAGAAGCCATTGCTAAAAGGGAACGCATGAAACAATACTCGTTTTCCCATCGGGTAATCTTCACTCTTTTCACCTTAATAATAAACTTACACCTCAACTTAATTTCTTTTCATCAGAGTTAATATATTTCATTTTTTTTATAGGAGAGGAGAAATGACCAAAGCCAACAAGAATCGATCACTCACAGAAAGAGCAGCCGTTTTGATCAATGCATAGAAGAAACGATAGCAATTGATACTAGTCAGCTTTCACAGTTGAAGTTAAGATCTATGAGCAAACGGGAAACAATAGAGGACTTAAACTCGTCATTTTCACTTCCAAGGCGTTCTTTTTGTCATGTAAAACAAAAATCAATTGGAGATGATGATGAATCCTTACCAAATTCTCCCGTATTTCCGGCATATATGGCTGCTACAGAATCTGCTAAGGCCAAGTCTAGATCACTAAGCACACCAAGGCAAAGGCTGAGGAGGTTATGTGACACTTACTCGGACCAAAATTCTCCACACAAACTCCGACTTTCTACTTGGAATTCATTTAATGGTAGTGATAACATTACTAAAAGAAACAGCATTTCTCAGCAGAATTTGGGGGCATTTCACTGAGATTCAAGAAGAGTTTGATTCGACAGAGGTATTTTGATAAGAATTTTGACCATAATATCTCTTGTAAATTTGTGCATATTACCCAAAATTTCTCCTTTTGTTTGTTGCTTTAAGCTCCATGTGTTGTGTGTGTGTGTGTGTGTTTATGGGGTTGCAGAAGGTGTTGGCTTCTCTATGGCTTTTTGTTTGGAGGATCTTTTTGTTGTTGAGAAATCATAAAGAGATTTTTGCTTCTTACTACTATGAGAACAGCATTTCCTTCCTTTTTTTTTTTTTTTTTTTCTTTTCTTTCTGTTTGTTTGATGGCAGTGCATTTAAGAAATATAAATAAAAACAAGAGCAAATATTATCCTATCACAGAATTTCATTAAGAGTGATGATCAAGAAATAAGTCTTATTAACTCAATGATACTACAACATATTCATTGTCATATTTCTTAAAATTTAAGAGGATATTTTGGTTGTTTATTAGGTAGAAAAACTCCCCAATGCTTCTCAATTTCAGGGCTCTTTTGGTTCTCATCAATCAAGTCAAAGATATAAGCTTCGATAGGCTTTCCAGGCTTCCTTGGGGTCCCTTTTCGGACATTCTTGATCAAGTTGGAGTTATAAGTCTTAGCATTGTCAATAGTTGTTGCAGTCCCACCAGCCGACGGCCATCCCGTTTCCGACACAACAACCTCAACATTGGCCCCACCAACCTTCTCCAATGCTGCATGGACCGCATCCACCATAGCATCAAATAGATTCTGGTAATGATATTGACCATCTTGTACCACAGTCGAGCGGGACGTAAATAGTGCATAGTCCAAACGAATATCATTCGGGTTGCTAACATACGCAAAGTATGGATACACATTCACAAGAAAAGGGCTCCGAGTTTTAGCAAGAAACTTCACTATAGGGTCGATAAACGAGGACCGAATTTCGGACTTGAATTCGCCAGATGATGGAGGATAGGAGTTCCCAAGAACTCCCATACTTAAAGCGGTGGAAACTTTAACCTTTTTCTTGAGCCCAGATGCGATAATGGCATCGTATATGTTTTGCATGGCCGGGGCCACGCTTGGGGCAATACTAGAACCTCCGTTTCCTAATGGACTAATCTCATTTCCAACTGCAATGTACCTAAAGTTTACGTTTCCATATTTGAGCACATTGTTTTGTACCCACGATTTCGCAATTGTGGGATCTTTAGCAATTGATATAATGTCCTCGTTTGCAACACCTACGATGACTGAAATGTTACGCTGGCCTTTAAGAGCTTCGAGAACCGATGGGTTTGGATTGTAAAGGCGAATCCTCTTAATGTTGTTTTTGTTGCAGAGGGCAATCACGTCTTTTGCTGGTGGTAAATTATTACCAAGAGTTCCATAACAAGCTCCGGTTTGTGCATCTACATATCAAAAGGAGTAAAAATCAGTCTTTCAGTTATTTTTATGAAACATTACTGTCAAATTTTAAGGTCGAATATGTAAAAACTTACACTATATTCAAAAGTACGAACGATGCAATCATGCAAGAACAACTAAAAGCGTAGAGACGATCGAGCAAAAGGGATATAGAAACGAACCTGCTTCATATAAGCAAAAGATGGATACTACCAGTAGTAGCATTTGAGCAATTACTGCAGAGTGAAGGAGCAAGAATTGAAATTTGGCCATTGTAATTGTAATAGAAGAGGAAGGTAATGCAAAATTTGTTGTACATTTGAGCTACAGGACTCACTAGTTTATATAGAGACAAAGGGACCAAGTACAAGAAGCAGGACTTGAATTATGAAGCAAAGTATTCATTTTCATTTGCTAATTTTTTAATTCTGGTTATACATATGCAAAAGTCCATTATCTTATAAATAAAATTTTCAGAATTGCTCGTTTCCATGATATGAGTTTGCTCTCTAATTATACAGGCAACATATTTATTATATGTTTTAGCTATAACTTTGAAAAAGGTGAAATTAGTCCAAAACTAATGGTGGCAAGTTTGTCCCATAAAATATTCAGACAGACAATTTTACCCCACAATTTATAAATTTGAAGTTATTTTGGGACTTTTTGGGTCCCAATTGCGGAAGTGAGCCTCACTCGCAGACATGTTCAAGTTAAATTGGGGAAGTTAGCTCGCAATTGAGATTAACTTTCGCAATTGGGCCGGAAAAGTCCCAAAAATTGCTTCAATTTTGTAAGTCATAGGGTAAAATTGCTCCGGGGTAAATCAAATGTGCTCAGGCAATATCGCCACCCTTTGAAAATGTATACAAACTCATAATTCACCCTCACTAAGTTTAAATAACTTAACACGACCTTTTAAATTTCAATAATATACTTGGTAACTATTTTGTTGTACGGTTGTACCCTAAGCGTTATTGACATTTTATTTTAATTTGCAGCCTACATGCACTAATTCACGAAATTAATCAAGCTAGAGGTAGAGGCATGACAAGACTTGATCGCGTGTCTCTCCTCCATCTTGATCACCAAACCCATCTCCATTTTGGTAAATAAAATTCGCAACTCGCGCCATGTTTATTATGTATTTTATAAAGGGTTGCTCCGAGCGAGGACTGCTTATGAATAAACCGTTTATTTTCTTCCATGAACAAGTTATGGTGTTTTCGATATGACATCGAGCTTCTTCCTCTGTAACATTTGCTTCTCTCATGTAGCATCGGATCGATGAAGGTGCATCACCTCTCTCCAGCTCCGCCTATGATCAATTAAACATCAACAAGCTACGTGAATGCATATTGTCATCTAACACATGTGAAATGTCGTAGATACCGTGGTTTAATAGAGTTAACGTCAATTTACATCTCTGTAAAATGCATAATGTTCAATTTATCCTCATGTGATTTGAAAAATAGCAATTTAACTCATTCTTCCGGAGAGTGTAAAATGTTAGAGAGATGGTGTAAAACTTTTTATAAGATTACAGGGAGGTAAATGACTCTTTTTAAAATCACAATAAGGTAAATTGAATATTATGAATATCACAGAGAGTATATTGCCATTAACTTTGGTTTAATATCATATCCTCCTATATATTTTACGTGATGTTATTGAAATTAGAAATGAACAATATCTTACTTTATAAGTGCCCTTATCGTTGCAAAGTCGAATAATTAAGGAGGAATGGTATATGATTTCATGACAATTGTTCAAGATGCCAATGATCTTTGTCATGTCTTGACCAACACCCAAAAGTGCATGTAGAGAAAGCACATGACCCGACGATGATATCCACCCATTTTCAAGATATTCTAAAAGAGTTGGAGTATGACCCGTATGGTACCATTTTGCTTCCATAAGCAATGCTCTACAAAAATCTGTCCACTATTTGAACACCAAAAATGAAAAGAAAAAAAAAAAAAAACCCTTAAAATTATAGTGATTTGTATAATAAATTATTTACATACATACAATATGATCTCATAAATATATATAATAATTAAGACATACATACCACTCTCTTTAGATGGGGTAAAACCGAGTTCCAATTTTTTTCTTTCTGTATTTCAAGATCGATGTCATTTGTTGTATCATATAGCAACCAAAAGCATCTCTTTATAGCTTTTGGCAGCTGTTGAATTTCCTTTGGATCCCACCTGATATTGAAATAAGTAACTCATTTAATTTGACCTGATGTTGACTAATTGAGATTTAATTGCTACAATATTTTCCGGTAAATTTACATATTTGGTACCATATAGTAGGCATGGATCAAAATTTAGTTTCGAGGATGTGTCTCGGTCAGCTAAATATTGAAAACTTTTTGAGAATTTTTCGGAAACAATAGGAAAAATTGTAAAGAAAGTTACTAAATTAAGAAAAATAATAGAGTTTAAGGCAAATAAATCGTTTCGGAATTACACCTTATTTTCGCTTTCGTTGAATAAAAAACGGAAACTTTTCGATGTTTTTGATGGAAAAAGATGAAATTTTTGATCCATGATAGTAGGATAATTTATAGCATTGGTACCAATGGATACCTTAATGCACATTTAATACCACAGTTTAAATTTTGGTTGCAATGTTCATACCACCATCAAATAATTGGATGAATGCGAATGAAATCAGCCACGTGCACCCAACATGACCGTTACCTTGTCATCTCGAGGGAAAATTATTACGTAATAAAGTGATAAAAATGTAAGAATTTTACCTCCAAAAGTGAGGGGAACTTTATTATTTTTCCTTAAAAAGATGAGATAACGGTCACGTGTGGTGCACGTGGCTTATTCCGTTATTTTTTGTCCCATTATTTGACAGTGGTATGAACATTACAACAAATATTTAAATTATGGTATTAAATATGCATTTACGTATCCAATGGTACCAATGTTACAAAATATATTATTGTATGCTACTAAACATACAATTTCCCCAGTATTTCCTGTAATAATTAGAATACATAGTATAAAAAAGTCAAATAGTCAGGAAATACATATATTGCACATAGCTTAAATATTAAAATAAATAAATTAGCTAGAGTATATATATTAGTAAAATTGTATGTTGAAACATTATACCTTTCAACTGCATAAGTGAATTGCTCTAGTTCTTCCATTGAGCCATAAATGTCATATACATCATCAATTATTAGGATGAACGTATATAATTGCTTTAGCGAGCCATTTTCTAAGGCTTCCATGTTGAGGTTCATAAGCCACTCCCACTGCCCACAGAAAGCTCTCAACCACTCGATCTCTAGCGAAGGTTAGAACTTCCGATAGGCCCAAATTCTTCCACCACCTCATATATCAAAGTCAATTAAAAAAAAAAAAGGAAAATGAAAAAAATGTCCGTTAAATTGACCTAATTGTTCAAGAAACAATTTTATGCCTAATTGAAGGAAAAGATGCAAATTTAGTTCTACAGGACTGGACCCTCATGGCCTATTTGGAAAGGTATTAGTTCGGTTTCGCGGGTCCCAGTTTCAAAAAAATGGTTTGGGTGATTTCGGCGAAACCTTTGAAACTCCGTTTGGTTAGATTTTGGATGTTGGTTTTCTTATTTTGAAAAGGTTGAAACCTCAATTGGATTGTGTTTGGATGTTGGGGTTTAGGGAAAAAAATAAATAGTAAGTGTCAAATCAATGCATTTTTTTATAAGTTTGAGGGGTTAAATATGTGGTATATATCAAATCAATGTTTTATAGGTTCAAGAGTTTGGATGTGGGTTTCGGAATATATTTGTAATGAGTTCAACGGTTTGGCCAAACTCCATTTGAAAGAGTTCTGACTTAGTTTCTCGAGACCGGCGAGACCGGGTCAGAACCCAGCCAAATAGGCCCTCAGTGTTTTTGGTCTCAAAGTTTTAAAAAATTGCACGGTTTAACTTTGTTTTTTGAGATGGTGAATACATCATTACATCAAGAAATCTATTCGAATCTATTTCTATGATATCATATTACTAAGATAAACTAATTACAAATACTAGTATTAAACCAAAAAAATACACACACTAGTGGGAGTTGAACCCATGACCTCTTAGTCATGAAGCCTCAACTTTAGCAACCATGCTACTGTCTCATCGATGCACGTTTTCATATGTTTCGCGTTTTGATCTAATTGACTCATTTCGATCCATCAAATTTGGGACCAAAAAAAGTGTAAATCTGACAGTCCTATGTTACCAAAAATGCTAAACAGAGACTATTTTATGAGATCAGAATTATAATTTTATAGAATACATGACCAAAGTGGTAAGCATCCAATCCTGTGGAACTAAAAATGCGATTTGGCCGCTTCAAATATAATATACTCTGAGCATGTACCTTAAGATTTCCTTCAAGTCATTTTGGTGTTGAACTTGAACAATGTTAAAACTAAGTCTTGCAAGCTTAATCAACATAGAATTGTGCTTTGCTTGTAGTATATATATGTTTCTTAACATTAAACCAACTCACACTCCAATGCAAAGGGCGCTTGAGTGAATATATATTATCAGTGCAACTATAATGCTTTGTGAGATTCTTTGAGGCTAATGTTTTTGCCTTGTCAAATACTACACATTCATCCTCCGAAATAAGATGAGAGGCTTCAAAAATTTCAATAATCGTTTTAGTATCCGAAAACGCGCTTTTGATGAACTTCTCATCATCATCCATGAGGCAAAGAAATGCATCTGTGTTTGATCACATTGTAGAATTAGAATAAATGGAAATGTTATAGGAATTACAAGCTTTAAATACACTAAACACATTGAGAAATTAGAAAGAACCGATCTAATTAGCAAGGACTTCAAATAATTATTATTGGCACGCACAACACTAAACAATATTTGGGAAAAAAAACACCACAGCTACCTGTGTTTTGGGACACCTGCGCAAAATTCTCCTGTGATTTTTTTTGCAAGAAATCCCCTACTGTTTTCACAAAATGTTGCACACTCTTCATTTCGCCCGTTAAATAGTTAAAACTGTTAGTTTATTTAGGTTAAATAATGTTTTACCTTCCATACTTATTGTACATATCTATTAAACTAATTAGATATATATAATATTATTAATTCTATTTAATATTTATGAAAATAATAATTTTTTATATATTATTAGTATAATTTAAAAATATTAAAAAAAGGATACTACCAACTCATTTAATATTTATTACAATAATATATATATATATATATATATATATATATATATATTTTATAATTAAAATAAAAAACGAAAAATAATACCCTACCCTTAACAACCCCCACCCAATGCATTCCAGGCCGCTGCTGGCATGTTACCGACGATCCCAGGCCGGAGGTGACCGGGGTTGCATTTGGGAGCACTACAAGAAATATCATATTGGGTGGTGGCCATAGCTATTTGGCTACGACCAAGCCACGGCTACCTGGTCGTCTTTTTAAAGGGGTGGCCAAAACATTGGCCACGGCTAATAGGCATGGCCAATGCATTGGCCACCCCAAATGGCAATGGCTCAAGCAGCCGAGGCCAAAGTTTTGCTAATTCTATTGGGCCGTGGCCAAAAGTCTTTAGACTCGACAAAAGCAGCTGAGGCTAATACATCAATATTCATTTTTTTTTCTATTAAAGCTTTTTCTGCTCTTTCTATTTGTGGAGCTTATTTATTTGAAATGATACAATTCAAAATAAAAAATTACATTAACATGATACAATATACATATACTCATATATACCATTTAGTATATATCAAACCATTATTAACAAAAGTAGATCATCTCATACAAACAAAACACATTAAAATATTACAAAATTATAATGATCAATTTATTATGAGTGCCACTTTTTAGCTGATTAGGCAAAAGTAAATCTCGTATTAAAACGAGTAAATCCAAGATTTACTAAAGTCAAAATCCAACAATTAATACTACTAGCGTTGTAATGGTACTACCGCTGCTTTAACCTGAGCAGTCATAATTGTAACCTGCATTGTAGATGAAATTCATAAATCAAATAGCTTATCAACGAGATAATTAAAATAGTATAAGCAAAGCTCATACAATATGTTTCATTAGAATTATGCATGCATATCATAGCCAACTCAAAACTCAATTAGAAAATATTATACTAAAATGACTTCGACTATCTAGCATAGTCCACACTTAACTCAACCGGACCAACTCAAACGAGCTCAAACATGACTCGTTACTTCATCGGATCTAACTTAATATTTCAGCCAGCGTAAATATATTAATTATCCACTCCATCATTATATTAATCAGTGTTTAACTAGAAATTAAACTAAAAAGAAAATAAAGCTAAGACAGTTCAAAAGTTTAATCAGTAGCTACACGTGAGATTTAAGAATCAAATCCATTAATGCATTTCACTATGTCATTGTGCCAACACTCAATTGTTAGTAAAACTTCATAACTATGACTTCAAATAGTTTCTTTTAGCATCCTTTTAGTACTTCTTAAAAAAAAGCAAACAAATTAGGCATATCCGCACAATCATAGAGATACATTTGGAACGAATCCACGAGAATTCTAAAGACAATATAGAATTAAATCAATTACAGACAATATGCACACAATTTTATCAAGCAATCATGAAATTAAATCCATTATTTAGATCTGATTAACTAATTCAGTAATATTCTTCAACATTAATATAACCAAAAGTTCACATATGAGTGTGAAGCTGCAATTAATGAACATATCAAGTGAATTTCTCTTTAAATTTAGTTTTTCTACTGTTTCGATTTTCAGGTGTAGGTAATTCTAATTGAATTTTATTTTTTCAGTGTGGAGTACAATGTTTCGTATGTGTATCATGCTTTATATGCCTACTTTGACAGAGACGACGTTGCTCTCAAAGGACTTGCTAAGTAAATCTCGGAATCACTTTACGAAATTTTGTATTCATTATATGTGAATTTTGCTTAATTTTGGGAATTTTTTTGCTAGGATTTTCAAGGAGTCCAGCTTAGAAGAAAGAGAACACGCGAAAAGTGAAGGAGAAAACCTGAGGGATTGCGTGTAGGAGATGACAGAGAACTCTAAAGCTGACGGCGAGTGATCGGAGGAGCTGGCGGCGGAGGTGAGCAGAGGGCGGAGGTGAGACAAACGTATGCTGACGGCGGAGGTGAGCAGAGGGCGGAAGAGAGACAAATGTCTGCTGACGGCGAGTGATCGAGGAGCTAGCGGCGGAGGTGAGCAGTGGGCGGAGGTGAGCAGAGGATGGAGGAGAGACTCGCTGATTGTGTGAGAAAAATAAAAAGGGGGAAAAATTAAAAAAATGTGAAAATGAGTTAGAAAAGAAAAAGACAAATAAAAAGGAAAATTAAAATAAGTCAGCCGTAGCCGATGCTAATGTTTGAACTAAAATGAATCGGCTTAAGTGAGCCGTTTCTAAAGGCTTCGGCTCAATTTAGCTGAGGTCAAAACTAGTTGGAGTCGGCTTGTCAACCCATCTCCAATAGGGGGTGGCCAATAATCAAATTTCTTGTAGTGGAGGGAGGGTGTGTGGAGGGGTTTGACGGGGGTGGGCGTGGGGGTGGGTGAGTGGGTTGAGGAAAAGGGGTTAGGTTATTAATTTTTTATATTAAAGTTAGGGTATTTTAGTAATTTATCAATTTAAATTGATGAAATGAATTTCAATCTCACAAAACGCGAGTAAGAGACACTTTCCATTACTTTGGACAGAAAAGAGACTATGTGTAACAGTTTATAAAATGCAAGGGAATTCCTTACAAAAAAAAAATAAAATAACAGGGGGATTATGCTTAAGTTTCACAGATGGGTATGATATTTTTTTCCCAACAATTATTCGATAGTTTTTTTTTTTTTTTTTTTTTTTTGGGTGAAGTCCCATAAAAGTGGATTCTCCGCAATTTTTGTTCCGCAAGTTTAAAAAAACTGCACTTTTGTTCTCCAATTTTTGAAAAAAATGTATTTATGGTCCCATGATTTATGATAAATTAATTTTTACCCGGTGAAACATTGTGACCATGTTGTCTTAAAATCCTGAAGTACAATGCAGTGATATACGGATCCTGGTTCATGTTGAGGCTTACACTAATAGTATTCTTCGTACATGAACATGAGATTTCATTCACAACCTCAAAAATATCTTTCTCAAAGTAATGGGAAAGAGCAAATTTGTTCATCTCATCTATAAGTTCCAACTTATAGTACAATGGATTTTCTACTGCACAAAGAATACTAGACACCTCCACTTTTAGTGCCTCCATTTCTCTTTTGCATTTCTCTTCCTACAAATCAAATTATCAAATGAGAGCCCCTCTTTTTAATTCGTCAAGAATTAAAAAAATCATACTTTGCTTTTCACTACTAGAAAAAAATTAAAAAGAAATTTAGTTTCTATTATATATAGAATACGTCATTAATTTTACCTAAGTATCAAATGATTCTTTTCCGTTAAATAAATAAAAAAAACTCACATCGTATTGATTCGTGAGGGATTGTAGATGCTCATAGTCCCATATATTTGCTTTGTAATTGGCATTGCGTCTAGCAAAATCACTATCGCGGACTTGCTGTTTAATGGATTCCACCATTGGATAATTTAATTTGAAGTTATATATATGTAATAAAGTTTGTAAGAAATGTATTTTTTGATGTACGTTGTAATATGATAGCTTAAGATTCAAGAGTGATTGGCGATTGCTTATATAGAAAGCTTATAATAGTGGAAGTAATGGAGTGCAATGTCTTAGGCTCTTAGCCCATACTTAGTTAATAATAATAATAAATAACAATGCATATTTTTCCAATAATAATTTATCACCGTTTTAATATGTATAACATCTAGGGTTTCAGCTAGCCCATTCTCAATGAATAAGTTTTTAATTAGTCATTAGATTTAACTCCTTCATTATATGCGCGCGTGTATGTAAGTCACATGCATTAACATAATCTTTGCTCTAAATTTTGTCATAATGTTAGTTATTCGAATAGCCCTACTGTCTTGACAATCCTCTTTACCTTTAAAATAAAAAATAAAAAATTAAATATAAGCAGAGTAGTTGTGACATGCCACAATTTTCTTCCACATTAACATATAGATTATGAGTTCCTACATATATATATAACCCTAATCTTTAATTATATATCTTCTCATCTTTTTTCATGTAATATTTAATATGTTGTATAAACTATTAATTTGTAATACCCCAATTCTTTTATTTCCTTAAAGTCTGAAATTTGATCATTAGACATTTGATCCATAAGTAATTGGCAAAAATTCAATTTTCATACCATAGAACTGGATCGATTTTATTTCATACCAAACATACAAAAAACGTACCAATTCTCTGTCAAACGTTACAAGTGATATTTCCATTAGTTTTGTTGATAGAATTGCCACGTGACTGTAAAAATTTAAACTACATAATATTAAGATTAATTTAAGTGATTAAACTTTGGCAATTTTGCGGATTAACTCCTGCCTTTTGGCGATTTTGTAAATTGACCCCTGTCTCATTCCTCACGCACGACCACCATCCTCTGGTAGTTGTTCATCGGAAGAAGGAGAGGAGTTATGTTCGTGTCTTCACTGCGAACACATACGTATAATAAATTTCATATTATGTTGAGTGAATCGTTCAATTTTTGCATTTGAAAATTTAGATCGCGAAACCCTTTTCCTCACAAATTTCAAATCGCGATTACAACCTTGTTTCTCCACCTTTTTCAGAAATTTTTGAATCATTTTACTCCTTTGGACCTGGACTTCAATCTCCATGGTTTGATTCCCTCAACAAAACTAACGAAAGTATCACTTTTGTAACGTTTGTCAATAATTGGTATGTTTTTTGCGAGTTTGGTATTAAAAATAAAATTTGTCAAGTTCTATGATATGAAAAAATGCCATAAGTAATTAGTGTCAACTCATTTTGATGTTCATGTTTGAGAATTATTTTAAAAGTGGGCCAAAAATGTATTTTAAAAGTAACAATTAAAACTAGTTTTATTAGAACTTTGTTCTATTAAGTGTACATTAATAAAGAAGTTGGCGGACAAAGGAAAATTAGGTTAGATGAGAGTTAATTTTGTAATTATAAGCAAATCAAATCCTTAGGTTTAGTTTTAGTATTAGTCTAGGTTTTGACATCTCATGACATAAAATTGCGGCCAGGAAAAGGAACCAACTAGGATTAATTTCAACCCGTATAGCTAGCTTGGATATTAGGCACGTTTGTAAACTATTGAGTTATTAATTAGTTATCAGATCCGAGGTAAGTAGTTCTTGATACTTTTGTACTTGTTATTTTTGTTATTATTATTATTATTGATCTTCCATGAAATAACAAAATCTTTATATGTATTGAGACGACATTCAAAGCATTGATTGTTGATGACTAACAATTTGTTCACTTATATATTTTTCAATATATATAATATAATAAATAATATTTTGTCAAATAATTTCACACACTGTTAAAGCATGTAAATCATAATTACTTGGTTAAAATTAATCCGTAAAACACTTGAATTAAGAGGGAATTGCACTTTTCATACCAAACATTTGCTTGGTTTACACTTTTGGTATCATGTTTTCTGAAAATTAGAAGATAATATTGTATTCATTTATTAAGAATTAATGAAATGGAGGAAAATAATTAGGTTATTAAGCTGCTCTTTTTTTGTTTCTCTGCCCGAGCCAAAAAATGTGATGCTTAACAGCCACATGTGTGACACGTGATGGACTATGTCAAGTATTTAGTGGAGAAAGCAAATGTGTTAGGTGCCGTTAAATCGTTGTATTAAATCTGTTTTTTAAGAAGGTATGGTACCAAAAGTGTAAAGCAAGTAAATGTTTAGTATGAAAAGTGCAATTCTCTTGAATTAACACGCGAAAATAAGAAATAAGATCGACGCACTGCCTTTGGTGCACACATTTCATATCAGGTAGTCTCTCAAGATGCAACAGTCTTGATGGTTTATGGTTTCCATAAACAAAAAGCTCACAACCGAACTTGAACAAACATAAATTTTGAACTAAATTTTGAAGAACGGTAAGAGAAAAGATAGAGTAGTATTTTTTTGTTTTAGTTGTTATTCATTGATCGATAATTGGCCACATTCTAATAGACCAAAAAATGTCTTTTGTTTTTCGTTTTAGTTGTTATTGTAATATTAGTTTTAAAATAAAGTTACAAGAAAACATTAGTACATTATACAATGACAGGTTTGAAATAATTATGTATTTCTAATATTGGTTCTGTAATTAGTCATGCTATAAAATGTTAGCAATCTACATCTTGGTTCTTATTTTCAAAAGAAAAATGACATTATTAGTGGTATTGTTCAATACTCAATTAGGTTATTTAGTTTAAATATCTCATTGTATTTATGTTACTTTGTATCGTATAAAAGTCAGTCATGAAATTAACCGGACACGTAGAACATCCATCACATTTTTCATGTATAAAAGAAGAGCATATATTATCCTATGACAGATTTTTTTTAAGAGTGATGATCAAGAAATAAGTCTTATTAACTAAATGATACTACAACATATTCATTGTCATATTTCTTAAAATTTAAGAGGATATTTTGGTTGTTTATTAGGTAGAAAAACTCCCCAATGGTTCTCAAGTTCAGGGCTCTTTTGGTTCTCATCAATCAAGTCAAAGATATAAGCTTCGATAGGCTTTCCAGGCTTCCTTGGGGTCCCTTTTCGGACATTCTTGATCAAGTTGGAGTTATAAGTCTTAGCATTGTCAATAGTTGTTGCAGTCCCACCAGCCGACGGCCATCCCGTTTCCGACACAACAACCTCAACATCGGCCCCACCAACCTTCTCCAGTGCTGCATACACTGCATCCACCATAGCATCAAATAGATTCTGGTAATGATATTGACCATCTTGTACCACAGTCGAGCGAGACGTAAATAGTGCATAGTCCAAATGAATATCATTCGGGTTGCTAATATACGCAAAATATGGATATACATTTAAAAGTAAAGGGCTCCGAGTTTTAGCAAGAAACTTCACTATAGGGGCAATAAACGTGTGGATTTCCGATTTGAACACGCCGGATGATGGGGGATACGAGTTTCCAAGAATTTCCATACTCAAAGCGGTGGAAATTTTAACTTTTCTCCCGAGTCCAACCGCAAATATGGCCTTGTATATGTTTCGCATAGCACTGGGCACGCTTGGTGCAATACTAGAACCTCCGTTTAATGGGCTTATCTCGTTTCCAACTGCAATGTATCTGAAGTTTACATTTCCGTATTTTACCACATTGTTTTGTACCCAAGATTTTGCAACGGTGAGATCATTAGCAATTGCTATAATGTCCTCATTTGGAACACCTACGATGACTGAAATTTTACGTTGGCCTTTAAGAGCTTGGAGAACCGATGGGTTCGGATTGTAGAGGCGAATTCTCTTAATGTTGTTTTTGTTGAGGAGGGCAATCACTTCTGTCGCTGGCGGTAAATTATCACCAAGAGTTCCATAACAAGCTCCGGTGTGTGCATCTACATGTCAAAACGAGTAAACTACTAGTCTTCTAACATTCTTGTCAAAATTTTATTCAATATCGATATAGAGACGAGCAAAAGAGATCGATATAGAGACGGACCTGCTTCGTGTAAGCAAAAGATCAATATTGCTATTAGAAGCATTTGAGCAATTGCTGCAGAGTGAAGGAGCAAGAGCTGTGATTTGGTCATTGCAAATGTAAATGAAGGCAAAAGTAATGCAAATTTATTGTACATTTTAGGTAAAGGATTGACTAGTTTATATACAGACAAAGGTACCATGTACAAGAAACAGGACTAGAATTATGAAACATGGTATTAATTATCATTTGCCATTTTTTTTTAAAATTTAGACATGATTGTATCCATTCTCTCTTGCCTGAATATATAAATGAAATTTTGAGGCAACATTCATTATACAGACTAGATTCATGGTAGTTAGAAGGCTAGTTTCAAATGGTATTTTAAGATGAAGTGATTAGTTTCAATTAAAATTAAGGGTTTATTTGGATGGATTTTGGCTCGGTTTCGCGGGTCTCGGTTTAAAAAAATGGTTTTTGTGGTTTCGATGAAATCTTTGAGACCTCATTTTGATGAGTTTTGGCTGTTGGGTTTTATGGTTTGATTAAGTTGAAACCCCACTTGGATTTAGTTTGGATGTTGGGATTTAGGGGAAAAAATAAAAATAGGTGGTAGGTGTCAAATCAATGTATTTTTTAGCGAGATTTGGGGGGAAATGTAGGTGGTAGGTGTCAAATCCATGTTTTATAGGTTTTAAGAGTTTGAGTGTGAGTTTTTAAATAAGTTTTTTATGGTTTTATGGGTTTGGCGAAAACTCATTTGAAAGGGTTTTGGCTCGGTCTCGCGAAACCTGCGAGACCGGGCCAAAACCCATCCATATACACCCTAAGTTCTTTTTTTGGTAAAAAATTACTTAGAAGTTATTGGTCATAAATTAGTTTGATATTTAATTATTATCATGTGTTATATTTTTTTACATACAAGGATTTCCATGTGAATAACTAAATTTCATGAGGGGTTTGCATAATTGTTTTTTTTTCTTTTGCAAAATGACCATAATCAAATGGTTCAATCAGCATTAATATATAGAATCTGAGATAAATTTCTAATAAATTCATTAGGTTCAGATTCACGCTTGGTTTCATACAAAATATCTATTAACATTTCTTTTTATTGAAAATAAAACATCATTTTTTTTTTGTTTCTCGGGTCTAATCCCTTTCGAGACGCGTCGGACACATAAAGTGGGAACATATCCCAATAGGGAATCAAACCTGAGTCCGCTACTTTGTAGTGACTAGTCCCTTCCACTAGACCATGTTGAGTCCAATTTTAACATAATTACCACCATTACTTGGGTCCAATTTTATTTAATCTCCATGTTTATACTTTTTGATATCAAAAAGCTAAATTCAAATGTTCCAAGAAATATCTGAGGAGAACTAGAACGTATGGATTTCATTTTGAATTCAAACAAACGTAATCATAAATAATACATGACTATTAGAAGGTGACTAATACAACACACAAATGTCATCATAAATAACACATGACTATTAGAAGGTGACTAACACAACACACAATGTTCTTTGTGCATTATAAATTCACAAACTAATTAGTTGAACAAATAATGAACTAGGAGCCTTCGAACGCTTGATAGTTGAGCAGACATATTTACAGACCTTTAGATGGGATTGTGAAATCAACGATATCTGTCGACCAATTGTCCTTCAAACAGATGACATCTTAAGGTTCTGATAATATCATCCAAAGCCCCATCATTTGCAGCCAAAAACCTTAAAGCTTCCTCTTTACTCTGTAATATTTTGCCTTTTATGAAGTAGTTGTTTCCTTCTTTCACAATGACACCATGTTCACAGGCTAAATCCAAGGCTTCGGATTCACAGCAGAATCCTTTCCCAAATTTTATACTTAACTCGGCTTTTGCCATTGAAGGTGCTAGCTTATTTTTAACTACTTGCACGCAAATTCCAAGACCAGTAGCCTGTCAGCAGATATGGTATTATAATATTAATCTAGTCAAAACAGTAAAAGTTATAGAGAGAGAACATATAAGTATATAATCCATCAGAGATAACACAAATAACAATACTGATGAAATTTGCATCAAAAGCTTAGGTCAACCACACATCCTCATTTGGTTTGCTCCTCTTGAGTGTATTTTCAAAATATTATAGAAAGTTCCACTATTAGGGTTTAAGGTAATGATGATGGTTTTGAATAATAAAATGTGTTTGGTTTGTGTATTAGTACAATGAGATTTTTGTTGAAAATGGGTTGTTAGTTGTCAAATCTGTAAGGCGTAATGTTTGAAAATAGGATAATGACGATGTTTTTTCAGAAATGATTTTAATAAAAGATTGATGTGACAATGTGTGTTTGGTTTGTCTTTTGGATAACATTGAAAATTTTCAGAATATCCAAACGAACAAGGTCTTAGATTTTCAAATATAATAGTCTTATCAAACACAAAAAAAATTGCAATAAACTTCATAGTCCAAGAGATAAGTACAACATAACATCATCCACTCTGATACCCTTATGAGTCTTACCTTATCCTCCGTCTTCAGCAATGCCATTCTGCTAATCCGTAGCCGTATAGCAGCATAGAATTTCAAGGCATTTCCACCACAGGTTACTTCATCCGCACGAACAGAGCCTTCAACTAATTGCAATTTTTTCCTTACCTAGAATGAATAGCAAACACTGAATACAAATACCCAGTATATGCAAAAACTGAAGTTTCTAGTTTTTATTTTTTGCTGACCTGGTTAATAAAAATAATAAGAGTACTAGAATTGCAAAGAGAATAATGTATTTTCCGTAGTGCTTGGGTCATTAATTTTGATTGTAGGTCTCTTGAGGAGCCACATGATAACGAGTCAACTTCACATTGAGGAACGAGAGCAGCTACCTTGGGGGGGTGGGGGGGGGGGGGGGTGGGGGGGGGGGGGGGTGGGGGGGGGGGGGGGTGGGGGGGGGGGGGGGTGGGGGGGGGGGGGGGTGGGGGGGGGGGGGGGTGGGGGGGGGGGGGGGTGGGGGGGGGGGGGGGTGGGGGGGGGGGGGGGTGGGGGGGGGGGGGGGTGGGGGGGGGGGGGGGTGGGGGGGGGGGGGGGTGGGGGGGGGGGGGGGTGGGGGGGGGGGGGGGTGGGGGGGGGGGGGGGTGGGGGGGGGGGGGGGTGGGGGGGGGGGGGGGTGGGGGGGGGGGGGGGTGGGGGGGGGGGGGGGTGGGGGGGGGGGGGGGTGGGGGGGGGGGGGGGTGGGGGGGGGGGGGGGTGGGGGGGGGGGGGGGTGGGGGGGGGGGGGGGTGGGGGGGGGGGGGGGTGGGGGGGGGGGGGGGTGGGGGGGGGGGGGGGTGGGGGGGGGGGGGGGTGGGGGGGGGGGGGGGTGGGGGGGGGGGGGGGTGGGGGGGGGGGGATTAGGCATGACAAGACTTGATCGCGTGTCTCTCCTCATGTATTGGAAAAAAGCATTTTACCCCCTATGAAAATTTTAAAGAAGCAATTTAACTCATTCTTCCGGAGAGTGTATAACTCACTAGCCATAATTGAGAGTGGGCATGAAAAGATAATACATGGGGTAAAGTGCCACATATAAAAATATCAGAGATGCAGTGTGAAACTTTTATAAGATTACATGGAGGTAAATAACTCTTTTTAAAATCACAATTAAGGTAAATTGAATATTATGAATATCACAGAGAGTAAATTAC
The DNA here is from genome assembly GCA_034814905.1 of Penstemon davidsonii. Taxonomy (NCBI): domain Eukaryota; kingdom Viridiplantae; phylum Streptophyta; class Magnoliopsida; order Lamiales; family Plantaginaceae; genus Penstemon; species Penstemon davidsonii. The sequence continues at coordinate 26,468,577 of JAYDYQ010002533.1, read as the reverse complement.
CATTAACTCTGGTTTAATATCATATCCTCCTATATATTTTACGTGATGTTATTGAAATTAGAAATGAACAATATCTTACTTTATAAGTGCCCTTATCGTTGCAAAGTCGAATAATTAAGGAGGAATGGTATATGATTTCATGACAATTGTTCAAGATGCCAATGATCTTTGTCATGTCTTGACCAACACCCAAAAGTGCATGTAAAGAAAGCACATGACCCGACGATGATATCCACCCATTTTCAAGATATCTAAATTCTAAAAGAGTTGGAGTATGACCCGTATGGTACCATTTTGCTTCCATAAGCAATGCTCTACAAAAATCTGTCCACTATTTGAACACCAAAAATGAAAAAAAAAAAAAAACCCTTAAAATTATGGTGATTTGTATAATAAATTATTTACATACATACAATATGATCTCATAAATATAATAATTAAGACATACATACCACTCTCTTTAGATGGGGTAAAACCGAGTTCCAATTTTTTTCTTTCTGTATTTCAAGATCGATGTCATTTGTTGTATCATATAGCAACCAAAAGCATCTCTTTATAGCTTTTGGCAGCTGTTGAATTTCCTTTGGATCCCACCTGAAATTGAAATAAGTAACTCATTTGACCAGATGTTGACTAATTGAGATTTAATTGCTACAATATTTTTCGGTAAATTTACATATTTGGTACCATATAGTAGGCATGGATCAAAATTTAGTTTCGAGGATGTGTCTCGGTCAGCTCAATATTGGAAAATTTTTGAGAATTTTTCGAAAACGTTTCGGAAACAATAGGAAAAATTGTAAAAAGAGTTACTAAATTAAGAAAAATAATAGAGTTTATATTAGGCAAATAAATCGAATTACACATTATTTTCGTTTCCGTTGAAAAAAAACAGAAACTTTTCGATGTTTTCGATGGAAAAAGATGAAAATTTTGATCCATGATAGTCGGATAATTTATAGCATTGGTACTAGTGGATACCTTAATGCACATTTAATACCACAATTTAAATTTTTGTTGCAATGTTCATACCACCGTCAAATAATTGGACGAATGTGGATGAAATCAGCCACGTGCACCCAACGTGACCGTTACCTTGTCTTCTCGAGGAAAAATTATTACGTAATAACGTGATAAATTGAAGGAAACGTTATCATTTTCCCTTCAAAAGACTAAAAAATGTAATAATTTTACCTCCAAAAGTGAGGGGAACTTTATTATTTTTCCTTAAAAAGATGAGATAACGGTCACGTGTGGTGCACGTGGCTTATTCCGTTATTTTTTGTCCCATTATTTGACAGTGGTATGAACATTACAACAAATATTTAAATTGTGGTATTAAATATGTATTTACGTATCCAATGGTACCAATGTTACAAAATATATTATTGTATGCTACTAAATATACAATTTCCCCAGTATTTCCTGTGATAATTAGAAAACATAGTATTAAAAAGTTAAATAGTTAGGAAATACATATATTGCACTTAGCTTAAATAAAAATAAATAAATTAGCTAGAGTACATATTAGTAAAATTGTAAAATTGTATGTTGAAACATTATACCTTTCAACTGCATAAGTGAATTGCTCTAGTTCTTCCATTGAGCCATAAATGTCATATACATCATCAATTATTAGGATCAACGTAATTGCTTTAGTGAGCCATTTCCTAAGGCTTCCATGTTGAGGTTCATAAGCCACTCCCACTGCCCAGAGAAAGCTCTCAACCACTCGATCTCTAGCGAAGGTTAGAACTTCCGATAGGCCCAAATTCTTCCACCACCTCATATATCAAAGTCAATTAAAAAAAAAAGGAAAAAATGTCTGTTAAATTGACCTAGTTGTTCAAGAAACAATTTTATGCCTTATTGAAGGAAAAGATGCAAATTTAGTTCTACAGGACTGGACCCTCATGGCCTATTTGGAAAGGTATTGGTTCGGTTTCGCGGGTCTCAGTTTCAAAAAATGTTCGGGTGATTTCGGCGAAACCTTTGAAACTCCGTTTGGTTAGATTTTGGATGTTGGTGTTTTTATTTTGAAAAAGCTGAAACCTCAATTGGATTGTGTTTGGATGTTGGGATTTAGAGAAAAAAGTAAGTAGTAAGTGTCAAATCAATGCACTTTTTTATAAGTTTGAGGGGTTAAATATGTGGTATATGTCAAATCAATGTTTTATAAGTTCAATAGTTTGGATGTGGGTTTCGGAATATATTTGTAATGAGTTTCAACGGTTTGGCCAAACTCCATTTGAAAGAGTTCTGACTCAGTTTCGCGAGACCGACGAGACCGGGCCAGAACCCAGCCAAATAGGCCCTCAGTGTTTTTGGTCTCAAAGTTTTAAAAAATTGCACGGTTTATTTTTTTTTTTTTTTTGAGACGGTGAATAAATCATTACATCAAGAAATCTATTTGAATCTATTTCTATGATATCATAGTACTAAGATAAACTAATTACAAATACTAGTATTAAACCAAAAAAAATACCCACACTAGTGGGAGTTGAACCCATGACCTCTTAGTCATGAAGCCTCAACTTTAGCAACCATGCTACTGTCTCATCGACGCACGTTTTCATATGTTTCGCATTTTGATCTAATTGACTCATTTCGATCCATCAAATTTGGGACCAAAAAAAGTGTAAATCTGACAGTCCTATGTTACTAAAAACGCTAAACAGAGACTATGTTATGAGATCAGAATTATAATTTTATAGAATACATGACCAAAGTGGTAAGCATCCAATCCTATGGAACTAAAAATGCGATTTGGCCGCTTCAAATATAATTTACTCTATAAGCTAACAAGTCTAAGCATGTACCTTAAGATTTCCTTCAAGTCATTTTGGTGTTGAACTTGAACAATGTTAAAACTAAGTCTTGCAAGTTGAATCAACATAGAATCGTTCTTTGCTTGTAGTATACGTTTCTTAACATTAAACCAACTCACACTCCAATGCAAAGGGCGCTTGAGTGAATTTATTTTATCAGTGCAACTATAATGCATTGTGAGATTCTTTGAGGCTAATGTTTTTGCCTTGTCAAATACTACACATTCATCCTCCGAAATAAGATGAGAGGCTTCAAAAATTTCAATAATCGTTTTAGTATCTGAAAACGCGCTTTTGATGAACTTCTCATCATCATCCATGAGGCAAAGAAATGCATCTGTGTTTGATCACATTGTCGAATTAGAATAAATGGAAATGTTATAGGAATTACAAGCTTTAAATACACTAAACACATTGAGAAAATAGAAAGAACCGAAATAATTAGCAAGGACTTCAAATAATTATTATTGGCACACACAACACTAAACACTATTTGGGAAAAAAACACCACACCTACCCGTGTTTTGGGAAACCTGCGCAAAATCCTTTTGTGATTTTTTTTTGCAAGAAATCCCTTAGTGTTTTCATAAAATGTTGCACACTTTCCATTTCGCCCATTAAATAGTTAAACCTGTTAGTTTGTTTAGGTTAAATAATGTTTTACACTCCATACTTATTGTACATATCTATTAAACTAATTAGATATATATAATATTACTAATCCTATTTAATATTTATGAAAATAATAATTTTTTTATATATTATCATTATAATTTAAAAATATTGAAAAAAGGATACTACCAACCCATTTAATATTTATTACAACAATAAATTTTATATATATATATATATATATATATTTTATAATTAAAATAAAAAACGAAAATACTACCCTACCCTTAACAACACCCCACCCAATGCAATCCAGGCTGTTGCTGGCATGTTACCAACGATCCCAGGCCTGAGGTGACCGGGGTTGCATTTGGGGTGGGGGTGTGTGGACGGGTTTGACGGGGGTGGGGGTGGGTGAGTGGGTTTGGGAAGAGGGGTTAGGTTATTTTTTTATTTTAAAGCTAGGGTATTTTAGTAATTTGTCAATTAAAATTGATGAAATGAATTTCAATCTCGCAAAACGCGAGTAAGAGACACTTCCGGTTACTTTGAACATAAAAGAGATCATGTGCAACAGTTTGTAAAATGCAAGGGGATTCCTTGAAAAAAATAAAATAATAGGGGGGTTATGCGCAAGTTTCACATGTGGGTATGATTTTTTTTCTACACAGATGGGTATGATGTTTTTTTCTCAACAATTATTCGATAGTATTGTTTTTTTTTTTTGGGGTTAAGTCCCATAAAAGTGGATTCTCCGCAATTTTTATTCCGCAAGTTAAAAAAAACTGCACTTTTGGTCTCCAATTTTGAAAAAAAAAATGTATTTATGGTCCCATGATTTATGATAAATTAATTTTTACCTGGTGAAACATTGTGACCATGTTGTCTTAAAATCCTGAAGTACAATGCAGTGATATACGGATCATGGTTCATGTTGAGGCTTACACTATTGGTACATGATATTTCATTCACAACCTCAAAAATATCTTTCTCAAAGTAATGGGAAAGAGCAAATTTGTTCATCTCATCTATAAGTTCCAACTTATAGTACAATGGATTTTCTACTGCACAAAGAATACTAGACACCTCCACTTTTAGTGCCTCCATTTCTCTTTTGCATTTCTCTTCCTACAAATCAAATTATCAAATGAGAGCCCCTCTTTTTTTGTCAAGAATTAAAGAAATCAAAATTAAAAAGAAATTTTATTTACATTATATATATAGAATACGTAATTAATTTTACCTAAGTATATATCAAATGATTCTTTTCCGTTAAATAAATAAAAAAAACTCACATCGTATTGATTCGTGAGGGATTGGAGATGCTCATAGTTCCATATATTTGCTTTGTAATTGGCATTGCGTCTAGCAAAATCACTATCGCGAACTTGGTGATTAATGGATTCCGCCATTGGTTAATTTAATTTGAAGTTATATATATGTAATAAAGTTTGTAAGAAATGTATTTTTTGATGTACGTTGTAATATGATAGCTTAAGATTCAAGAGTGATTGGGGATTGCTTATACAGAAAGCTTATAATAGTGGAAGAAATGGAGAGCAATGTCTTAGGCTCTTAGACCATACTTAGTTAATAATAATAATTAATAACAATGCATATTTTTCCAATAATAATTTATTACTTTTTTAAAATGTATAACATCTAGGGTTTCAGCTAGCCCATTCTCAATGAATAAGTTTTTAATTAGTCATTAGATTATACTCCTTCAATATGTGTGTATATAAATCACATGTCCATTAACATAATGTTAGTTATTCCAATAGCCCTACTGTGTTGACAATCCTCTTTACCTTTAAAATAAAAAATAAAAAATTAAATATAAGCAGAGTAGTTGTGACATGCCACAATTTTCTTCCACATTAACAAATAGATTATGAGTTCCTAGTTCCTACATATATATATAACCCTAATCTTTAATTATATATCTTCTCATCTTTTTTCATGTAATATTTAATATGTTGTATAAACTATTAATTTGTAATACCCCAATTCTTTTATTTCCTTAAAGTGTGAAATTTGATCATTAGACATTTGATCCATAAGTAATTGGCAAAAAATCAATTTTCATACCATAGAACTGGGCCGATTTAATTTTTCATACCAAACATACAAAAAAGTACCAATTCTCTGTCAAACGTTACAAGTGATATTTCCATTAGTTTTGTTGATAGAATTGCCACGTGACTGTAAAAATTTAAACTACATAATATTAAGATTAATTTAAGTGATTAAACTTTGGCAATTTTGCGGATTAACTCCTGCCTTTTGGCGATTTTGCAAATTGACTCTTGTCTCATTCCTCATGCACGACTACCATCCTCTGGTAGTTGTTCATCGAAAGAAGGAGAGGAGTTATGTTCGTGTCTTCACTGCGAACACATACGTATAATAAATTTCATATTATGTTGAGTGATTCGTTCAATTTTTGCATTGAAAATTTAGATCGCGAAATCCTTTTCCTCACAAATTTCAAATCGCGATTACAGGCTTGTTTCTCCATCTTTTTCATAAATTTTTGCGTCATTTTACTCCTTTGGACCTGGACTTCAATCTCCATGGTTTGATTCCCTCAACAAAACTAACGAAAGTATCACTTTTGTAACGTTTGTCAATAATTGGTATGTTTTTTGCGAGTTTAGTATTAAAAATAAAATTTATCAAGTTCTGTGGTATGAAAAATGAATTTTTGCCATAACTAATTAGTGTCAACACATTTTGATATTCATGTTTGAGAATTATTTTAAAAGTGGGCCAAAAATGTATTTTAAAAGTAACATTTAAAACTCTAGTTTTATTAGAACTTTGTTCTATTAATTAAGTATACATTAATAAAGTTACCTCTCCTTTAAGAAGTTGGCGGACAAAGGAAAATTAGGTTAGATGAGAGTTAATTTTGTAATTATAAGCAAATCAAATCCTTAGGTTTAGTTTTAGTATTAGTCTAGGTTTTGACATCTCATGACATAAAATTGCGGCCAGGAAAAGGAACCAACTAGGATTAATTTCAACCCGTATAGCTAGCTTGGATATTAGGCACGTTTGTAAACTATTGAGTTATTAATTAGTTTTCAGATCCGAGGTAAGTAGTTCTTGATATTTTTGTACTTGTTATTTTTGTTATTTTTGTTATTATTATTATTATTGATCTTCCATGAAATAACAAAATCTTTATGCTTCTTGTATGTATTGGGACGACATTCAAAGCATTGATTGTTGATGTCTAACAATTTGTGCACTTATATATTACTCAATATATAGAATATAATAAATAATATTTTGTCAAATAATTTCACACACTGTTAAAGCATGTAAATTAAATCATAATTACTTGGTTACAATTAATTCGTAGAACACTTGAATTAAGAGGGAATTGCACTTTTCATATCAAACATTTGCTTGCTTTACACTTTTGGTATCATGTTTTCTGAAAATTAGAAGATAATATTGTATTCATTTATTAAGAATTAATGAAATGGAGGAAAATAATTAGGTTATTAAGCTGCTCTGTTTTTGTTTCTCTGCCCGAGCCAAAAAATGTGATGCTTAACAGCCACATGTGTGACACGTGATGGATTATGTCAAGTATTTAGTGGAGAAAGCAAATGTGTTAGGTGTCGTTAAATCGTGGTATTAAATCTGTTTTTTAAGAAGGTATGGTACCAAAAGTGTAAAGCAAGTAAATGTTTAGTATGAAAAGTGCAATTCCCTTGAATTAACACGCGAAAATAGGAAATAAGATCGAGGCACTGCCTTTGGTGCACACATTTTATATAAGGTAGTCTCTCAAGATACAACATTCTTGATGGTTTATGGTTTCCATGAACAAAAAGCTCACAACCGAACTTGAACAAACATAAATTTTGAACTAAAATTTGAAGAACGTTAAGAGAAAAGATGGAGTAGTATTTTTTTGTTTTAGTTGTTATTCATTGATCGATAATTGGCCAGATTCTAATAGACCAAAAAATGTCTTTTGTTTTTCGTTTTAGTTGTTATTGTAATATTAGTTTTAAAATAAAGTTACAAGAAAACATTAGTACATTATACAATGACAGGTTTGAAATAATTATGTGCTTCTAATATTGGTTCTGTAATTAGTCATGCTATAAAATGTTAGCAATCTACATCTTGGTTCTTATTTTCAAAAGAAAAATGACATTATTAGTGGTATTGTTCAATACTCAATTAATTAGGTTATTTAGTTTAAATATCTCATTATATTTATGTTACTTGGTATAGTATAAAAGTCAGTCATGAAATTAACCGGACACGTAGAACATCCATGCACCTTTTTCATGTATAAAAGAAGAGCAAATATTATCCTATCACAGAATTTCATTAAGAGTGATGATCAAGAAATAAGTCTTTTTAATTAAATGATACTATAACATATTCATTGTCATATTTTGTTAAAATTTAAGAGGATATTTTGGTTGTTTATTAGGTAGAAAAACTCCCCAATGCTTCTCAAGTTCAGGGCTCTTTTGGTTCTCATCAATCAAGTCAAAGATATAAGCTTCAATAGGCTTTCCAGGCTTCCTTGGAGTCCCTTTATGGACATTCTTGATCAAATTGGAGTTATAAGTCTTAGCACTGTCAATAGTTGTTGCGGTCCCACCAGCCGACGGCCATCCCGTTTCCGACACAACAACCTCAACATCGGCCCCACCAACCTTCTCCAGTGCTGCATATACTGCATCCACCATAGCATCAAATAGATTCTGGTAATGATATTGACCATCTCGTACCACAGTCGAGCGAGACGTAAATAGTGCATAGTCCAAACGAATATCATTCGGGTTGCTAATCTACGCAAAATATGGATATACATTTAAAAGTAAAGGGCTCCGAGTTTTAGCAAGAAACTTCACTATAGGGGCAATAAACGTGTGGATTTCCGATTTGAACACGCTGGATGATGGAGGATACGAGTTTCCAAGAATTTCCATACTCAAAGCGGTGGAAATTTTAACTTTTCTCCCGAGTCCAACCACAAATATGGCCTTGTATATGTTTCGCATAGCACTGGGCACGTTTGGTGCAATACTAGAACCTCCGTTTAATGGGCTTATCTCGTTTCCAACTGCAATGTATCTGAAGTTTACATTTCCGTATTTTATCACATTGTTTTGTACCCAAGATTTTGCAACGGTGAGATCATTAGCAATTGCTATAATGTCCTCATTTTGAACACCTACGATGACTGAAATTTTACGTTGGCCTTTAAGAGCTTGGAGAACCGATGGGTTCGGATTGTAGGGGCGGATTCTCTTAATGTTGTTTTTGTTGAGGAGGGCAATCACTTCTGTCGCTGGCGGTAAATTATCACCAAGAGTTCCATAACAAGCTCCGGTGTGTGCATCTACATGTCAAAACAAGTAAACGACTAGTCTTCTAACATTCTTGTCAAAATTTTATTCAATACTTAAAAGTAAGAGATCGATATAGAGACGAGCAAAAGAGATCGATATAGAGACGGACCTACTTCGTGTAAGCAAAAGATCGATATTGCCATTAGAAGCATTTGAGCAATTGCTGCAGAGTGAAGGAGCAAGAGCTGTGATTTGGCCATTGCAAATGTAAATGAAGGCAAAAGTAATGCAAATTTATTGTACATTTTAGGTAAAGGATTGACTAGTTTATATACAAACAAAGGTACCATGTACAAGAAACAGGACTAGAATTATGAAACATTGTATTAATTATCATTTGCCATTTTTTTTTTAAATTTAGACATGATTGTATCCATTCTCTCTTGCCTGAATATATAAATGAAAATTTTCAGGCAACATTCATTATACGGACTAGATTCATGGTAGTTAGAAGGCTAGTGCTTTTTCAAATGGTATTTTAAGATGAAGTGATTAGTTTCAATTAAAATTAAGTTCTTTTTTTGGTAAAAAATTACTTAGAAGTTATTGGTCATAAATTAGTTTGATATTTAATTATTATCATGTGTTATATTTTTTTGCATACAAGGATTTCCATGTGAATAACTAAATTTCATGAGGGGTTTGCATAATTGTTTTTTTTATTTTTTGCAAAATGACCATACTCAAATGGTTCAATCAGCATTAATATATAGAATCTGAGATAAATTTCTAATAAATTCATTAGGTTCAGATTCACGCTTGGTTTCATACAAAATATCTATTAACATTTCTTTTTTATTGAAAATAAAACATCATTTTTTTTTGTTTCTCAAGGGTTTAATCCCTTTCGAGGCGCGTTGGACACATAAAGTGGGAACCTCTCCCAATAGGGAATCAAACCTGAGTCCGCTACTTTGTAGTGACTAGTCCCTTCCACTAGACCATGTTGAGTCCAATTTTAACATAATTACCACCATTACTTGGGTCCAATTTTATTTAATCTCCATGTTTATACTTTTTGATATCAAAAAGCTAAATTCAAATGTTCCAAGAAATATCTTAGGAGAACTAGAACGTATGGATTTCATTTTGAATTCAAACAAACGTCATCATAAATAATACATGACTATTAGAAGGTGACTAATACAACACACAAATGTCATCATAAATAACACATGACTATTAGAAGGTGAGTAATACAACACACAATGTTCTTTGTGCATTATAAATTCACAAACTAATTAGTTGAACAAATAATGAACTAGGAGCCTTCGAACGCTTGATAGTTGAGCCGACATATTTACAGACCTTTAGATGGGATTGTGAAATCAACGATATCTGTCGACCAATTGTCCTTCAAACAGATGACACCTTAATGTTCTGATAATATCATCCAAAGCCCCATCATTTGCAGCCAAAAACCTTAAAGCCTCCTCTTTACTCTCTAATATTTTGCCTTTTATGAAGTAGTTGTTTCCTTCTTTCACAATGACACCATGTTCACAGGCTAAATCCAAGGCTTCGGATTCACAGCAGAATCCTTTCCCAAATTTTATACTTAACTCGGCTTTTGCCATTGAAGGTGCTAGCTTATTTTTAACTACTTGCACGCAAATTCCAAGACCAGTAGCCTGTCAGCAGATATGGTATTATAATATTAATCTTGTCAAAACAGTTAAAGTTATAGAGAGAGAACAGATAAGTATATACAAAATCAGAGATAACACAAATAACAATACTGATGAAATTTGCATCAAAAGCTTAGGTCAACCACACATCTTCATTTGGATTGCTCCTCTTGAGTGTATTTTCAAAATATTATAGAGAGTTCCACTATTAGGGATGGTTTTGAATAAATAAATATGTTTGGTTTGTGTATTAATACAATGAGATTTTTTTGAAAATGGGTTGTTAGATGTCGAATCTGTAGGTGTAGTGTTTGAAAATAGGATAATGACGATGTTATTTCAGAAATGATTTTAATAAAAGATTGATGTGACAATGTGTGTTTGGTTTATCTTTTCGAAAACATTGAAAATTTTCAGAATATCCAAACGAACAAGGTCTTAGATTTTCAAATATAATAGTCTTATCAAACACAAAAGGAATTGCAATAAACTTCATAGTGCAAGAGATAAGTACAACATAACATCATCCACTCTGATACCCTTACGAGTCTTACCTTATCCTCCGTCTTCAGCAATGCCATTCTGCTAATCCGTAGCCGTATAGCAGCATAGAATTTCAAGGCATTTCCACCACAGGTTACTTCATCCGCACGAACAGAGCCTTCAACTAATTTCAATTTTTTTCTTACCTAAAGGATTAGCGAACATTGAATACAAATACCCAGTATATGCAAAAACTGAAGTTTCTAGTTATAAGGTGCTGACCTGGTTAATAAAAATAATAAGAGTACTAGAATTGCAAAGAGAATAATGTATTTTCCGTAGTGCTTGGGTCATTAATTTTGATTGTAGGTCTCTTGAGGAGCCACATGATAACGAGTCAACTTCACATTGAGGTACGAGAGCAGCTACCTGCAAAAGTAATGCAGATAAAATATTATGGGGAGGAAAAAAAGATAGTTTCTGAACAAGTTAATTATCCACCACTGACGAGGTAGAAAAAGATAATGTGCAGACATCTCCAAACATAAACAGGTTGTTTTAGATATGAGGGGGCACAATAAAGCAAACTGCCTAGAAAGGAAACCACACTAGAATACAAATTTAACACATCTTCTTGAAAGATTCTAAATTGATCCGAAAATGATTATTTTTTCGCAAAAGTAGGTTAAGATGGAAAGATACATACACTGTCAACAACAATTACAGAAACTGATCCACTTTTTGTCAATGTATCTACCACACTTAACAAGTTTTCAGCAGAATCAGGCTGTGAGATAAGGAGATTGTCTGTGTTTACACCTATTGATTCTGCAAGCGAAGGATCCAAAGCATTCTCCACGTCAAGATAAGCACAGTAACCTATCAGAGTAAAAAACTGGTATCAAGAAGATAATAAAGAGAATATAAAGTGATAAAAGCAGAATGCGTGACATTAAAAGTGAGACTGTTAGAAGAACAAAAGGGTATTTCATATCGACCAAAGATATCACCACATCATTGAACCTTGACAAAATAGAGACTTTGTGGCGCTCGGAATGAAGAGTGAACATCTCGTCAACCTGGTTTTACAAATTCAGATTTTTCCTTTCCTTTTCATTATTCTCATTTTGCATCATTTGAAATTTGTGTAAACTCTAACGTGACACTATATTAAAAAAGACCAAAAACAATGTCTATACTCTAATGTGAAACTATATTAAAACAGATAGAACATTCTTACTAATTCGTCGGTAAGGTCTCCATCGGGTTAAATGCAGCCAACAGATTAGAAAATTTAAGGAAGTCAATTATCTTTCATATTTTATCATTAATTTGTTCTCCTCATTATATTTTATAATCTACCTTTAACAAGACATTTGAGATTTCATATCACATGTTCAATCTGGGCATCAACTGTGAAACAATTGAAGAGTACAAAGACAGAAGACCAATAGACTTACTTGCATACATACTAGCCTGTTCCTTTAGAGAATCTTCCTCATACTTCACAAAACTGTATGAATTGTTATTGAGCCACAAGACTTGAGCAATAAATAACAAAAATCTATCTTAATTGTTCTCAAAGGTGAAGCCATTAGTAGTTTGTACACAGAAAAAATGTGCAAGAGCATCACAATTTGTAACAGTTTCCATTTGATACAGGGTTGTTTTGAAAAGAAAAATAAATTATCAGACATATAACTATACCCATGAAAGAAGAAACACCATGGAAACAGACATTCTTACTACCACATAAATTTTGGTCATCAAAGCTCAACTTTTAGATATACTAACAATAGCAAGCTCTTTGAGACTTAAATTCTCAATAGTGCATGTCAAAAACTGAACACATGGTATAGTGAGCACCTCCAAGCTTTTGAGCCTCCTTGATAACATGGAGGGCGAGTGTCGTCTTTCCTGATGCTTCTTGCCCATAAATTTCAACCATCCTTCCCTAATAAAAGCAATACAGATCTGTTACAATGTTCATATTTCTCATGTGAAGCTAAGAGAAATAAAAGAGGAAGAGCACATCTGCTCTGGTCCAACATATCAGAGTTCAGAAGAACAGCTTAGCTCCATGCTATGCAAATAAACGTTCGTTAGAAGTGATCCCCTAATCTCTGAATCAGCATAAACATGGTCCAGAAATAGAAAAAGGGAGGCCAGCATCTTTAAATCCACACCCATACATTCTCAAAGATGAATCAAATGAAAAACGCATATGCAACTAGTTTATCAGAGAAAACCTTTGGTAATCCACCAGTGCCAAGAGCCTGATCAAGCCTGATCGAGCCTGTGGATATAACAGGGGCCCGTCTAGCACCAAAGAAGCGCTGCAACGACAGCATCGATTCTTTACCAAATTCTCCTGAAAGCTTTGAAAGAGCCAGACGCAATGCAGTATCTTTCTCTGTCACTTTGGAATCGTCGGGAATATGATCGTCGTATGCACATTCTTCAACTAAAACCAAAACAAACAAATGATAAGCAACCTGTTTTAATCCAATTGCAAAACATAAAAAATAAAAAATAAATAAAAATTAGACAATAAGATTACTCAAACTGTATTCTTTACCTGTTGATGATGCATAAGTAGTCTGCTTCCTTGTCCAACCAAATGCATTCTTACAAAAATTAATTACTTAAGAATATCAATAACTTAAATTTGAAATTTTCACCACAAATAATTAAACAAACACCACTACAAAGCAAAACTAAGCATTTCAACATCAAAATATAACATATAATAAACATATTAACACTATTCGACATTCATAAACACCTATTCGTGTGTAAAATTAATTTACCTGCAGTTCGGTGGAGAGGATAGAGGAGAGGCGAAAGGCCGAAATGGCATTAAATCGAACATATTTGATTGATTTCGGTGCAAAAGACACCATATATCCTTATTCTTCGTGCCGAATTTATTCTATAAAAATTAGGGTTTCACTTCCAAGTGTATTTTGGTACTGTATAGTGTATACAAATTTCTGAGTTATAGAGAGGTGGCGCCAATTTCCACGAACAAAAGACTTGTAGAGAAAGGGGTAACTAGAATCGCATTTCAGAAGTGACGACCTATCACAAAACATGGTTAGTCCCGACTTGGTTTTAATTGATAATAATAAATCAAAAAAATAGGTTTAAAAGATAATTGTTTTATCAACACATTGTTCTATTGAGACACTTCAATTTCATATGATCGTGAGAGAAACACTTAAATATGATTCAACCCTAAATTATTGTATTTGGTCATAAAGAAAATTTAAGAATATCGCGAATGAATTAAACTTTCTTTGACAAATTAGCTTTTTTTAGAGAAAAACGCACTTCTCCCCCATAACTTACAGACAAATTGCACTTTCTCCCTTGGTTTCATTTTTTTGCGCCGTCCACCTTAAATTTACATTAATGTTGCACTTTTTCCCCCGAACTCTTTTCCGGCCAAAGAGTTCATAGGGGAAAGTGCAACAAGAGTGTAAGTTAGTGCAACTCGACTATAATTTGAAGGGGGAAAACGCAATTTCTGCTTGTAAGTATTATTGTGCTTCTATAATTATTAAGTTTACATTTTTATTATTCAAATGATATGCAATCTTCTCTTATATCTATATATTAGTATATCCTTAACACGCGTCTCCGCATGCTTTAATTTTTTCAGCATGCGTTTCTGCATTCATTATTCTTTTTATTAACGAAAAGTAATGATTTCTTTATTGGGGAAAAATAAAACGCTACACCAATTTTTTTACCAATTTTACCCGTCTTGTTAATGCTTGTAATTAATGCTAATTATTGCAATAATTATTTAATTAAAAGGGTATTTTAAAATATTTGCTTAAAAAAGTGGCTATTTATTACATTTCTTAACCCGTGTGCAATCCTCCAAAACGACAAATAAAAAAAGATAAAGAGAGTAATTAAATTAAGGGAAAAAAGGAATATCAAAAAATTGCTACACCATGACATAGTTTCTCTTTATATATATATATATATATACATTATATCATATCATATATGATCATCTCTTTAGACTTATTTAAATTGGTCATGGGTTAATTGGATATTTATTTTCCAATTAATAAATCCAATATCTAAATCAAAATTAGAAACCCATTTAATTTCCTCATTTAATTAATTAGACCCATCTAATTAATTTTGACTAAAATAATTTAACACTTAATTAATTGAGTTCTTTGATTAATTAATCTTCATTAATTAGATCAAACTAAGTTGCATCTTGTGCTGATATGTGTGTATGACTCATTGGGTTCACCATCAATTAGTCGTGGGCTCACAAATATTTTGTGATATAATTAAAAAATAAATTAAACTACCAAATCAAACTACCTTTAATTATTCACTCTTGGATATGATCTCATCAAATCTAGAGTACCTAACACTCGAGGTAGTCGTCTAGTCACGGTCGACGAGTCCTAACTAATGATGAATATAAAGTGTGAACCTTTCTTGCATTGATATTATCAATCCTCTTACGATACCATGACTAAGCTCCTTCCAATAACTTATTTCCCGATCAAGGCCTAGGACATAGAGTACGACAGATTCCTATTAGCCTTGATACTATGCGTCTTTATTCTTGATGGTGAACTTTTTTGTGATTACCCATTTGGAAACTCCTGACCGAAGATTCCCGGAATCAATCCATACAAAATAATGCATAGGAAATCATCTAACCTCATTACGGCGGGGTTAATGGATCCTCTATTGGTGTCATTAGCTTCACTCTAAAGCAATCCATACCCAACATGAAACTATATTGACTTGTTAATTAATAGTCGAGTAACACATTAAAGCATAAACTCTCCGTATGAAGTTCACTTTAACGTCTCAAGTCAAAGGACCAATTTACGTACACTATCGTAACTAGAAGAATTCATCATCTTCGATAAACTCCTAAGATGATATTCTTCCGGCGGGGATTCGATGTTTTTGATATCATCAGCCACTCACTCACATGAATTGATGTCTCCCATATTAGTGTCCATGAAACTATCCACCTAGAGATAATGCATATGTGTTCAAGTCTTAGCGAACACAATGATGTCCTTTTTCAATGGTATTCTACGACTTGGAATGATTCTAAGATCTTAAACCATAGTAGAAAACATATTCCATAGAGGGATGCACCATGTTCTACAGGGCTTCATAAATTGCTTAAATGTATAACAATAAATGAAGAATTGTTAATGCGAATTTTTATTGGTCATGAATAAGATTGATTACAAGAATAACTACAAAATAACCTATTGCCTTGCAGTGCACTAATCTAACATCAATAATATTTGACTTATGGCATTTGGATTCATCGAGCTTGTTTCAAGCTTCAATTATGTAGTTTGAAATGGACACTCTAGTTCTTGAAAGGAGGAAACTTTTATAGGGTTTATCACAATTTCCCCCACCATGAGAATGAAAGTTTGCAGCAGTAAATACTTTATTGCAACATACTCAAAATATGCTATTTCTCTGAATTATTCCTTTGCTTTTCATTTGTTTACTTATATCACCCACTGAAAATACTTATGCACCTTCTTCAATTGTTCTTATATGTATAAGCCAGGAAAATATGGTTCTCTTCTTGCTATTATTCTCAAGTCTTTTATTTGTTCTACTCCTTTTCCTTATAGAAGAAATCCCGAAATTCTCATATTCTGCATTTTATATTGAAATTTTATTATGTTTCTAATATTCTCTTCTTTCATGAAATGGAACAACTCTTTGTTCTTCTGAACTGATCATTAATCTCTGAAATCCTTCATTTGATCATTTTCTTTCTTTTAGGGCAGTTTCTTTTTTCTATCTTTATGGACCGTCTTAAATCATAGTCTGGATCAGATGCACTATTTGATAAACTGCTTGTGCTTGAGCTTGAGCAACTATTTTGATTTTTCTTACATGTTTTTTATTTGTCTACCATGTTTGATTTGGTCCAGTGTTGTAGAGAAAATGTTTCTACCTTTCTCTGACGAAGAAACCCAAAATAGATTAAAAGAATATTAATATAAAATTTTACGTACTAATTTATATTCATAATGATCTGTAATAAAGATGTGCATGAAAAAAACTGATTTTCTTTGATTTCTTTCTATCCTACAATTGATTATCATTATCATGTAGATTGAAGTTTTAATTTTTCATTTGAGAATTTTGGATGGTAACTTTAGCAAAAGTAGTACATATGAAACTAACATTTTTTTCATTTAATAATGTTATAATTTGATAAAAGAGTTGTGTCTATTATTTGGAGTGAAATGAAAGATACTTGTCGTGCGTGCAAATGTGTGATTGCTCGTACATATATCGTACAATAATTGTGAACCCTTTTATATAACCATTATGATTCTTTAGATCTAATATGTGATAATTTGTTCAAGTATACACGCGTGTAACACCACACGCTTTATGTAATCATTTTGACTATATTTAATTGACTCAAAACATTCTTCCATCAATCTTCTTGCAACTGCAAGTTCACAGTGACATATTTTTCTCAAGTATTTATCTTCAAAATACATTCCACCAACTCCTTCATCGTCCATTCGACGTAGTAATGTCAATGAATATCGTCATCTTGTTCATTTATCTTCACAACCACCTCTTTTGCCAACTTATGAGTAATCTAATTCATAACATATTATGCGACATTACAATTTACAAACATTCATGAAACTAAAAATTTAGTATGCTAAACCACTCTTTATTTGTGATTAAATACCAATTCTTTTAATGAATGTGGTGATATTTGGCAAAACTACAGTGTTATATAAGTCAATAACAATAGTCAATTGGCAATATATCTTGCAACTATTTGGGGAGACAATTTTCTCGCACAAGTTTGTTAGCTAGTGCAATTTTTGTGCTATTATAATCCAACTCAATGAATAAGTTCAATATTGTCACACAATATAGTATGTTGCACGATCAATGATATTAAAAGTTTTAATACATGGCCTATGCACAAACCTCATTGATGGGCAAATTGAAGAAAAGCGCTTACAAATATTTCCAGGTGAATATTGTTTGAGCACCAAAAATTTTAAAACTTCGTTATTAAAATTAAATTTTAGAAATTGTCTTGCGCCATTCACATTATCTATACTATTATCCAATCAAAACATTTATCCTAGCACATTTAGTTAGTCCAACGATGAGATTAAAGTGTGCATCATGCCAATTATAATAGCAAAATTTTAAGCCAAAATATCAAGATCCCCAATTACTCTCGTCACGTTGTAAAAGAAAAAAATGGATAGCTAAAGTAATGAGCCCATAATGCAATTTTACTAGTGCTATTAACTCAAAAAAAAAAAAAAAATTACTCTTCACAATATGGAAATTTACATAGACACCCCCTGGCTATAAGGCTAATTACAGGAACTTACCCTCCTATTTCAAATATTACAAAAACACCCCCTTGACTTAGCGGTCGTTAGTCAACTTTAACGGAACACTTAAAATGTCCAAAATATCCTTAGTTATTTTTAATATTTACAAAAAAAATAAAAAAATAAAACCCCCTCAACTGCCGCCGCATCCACCACCTCCGTTTTTTTCACTTTTCCGGCGACTCCGGACACGGTTTGAGCTATCTTTGATGGCTATAGACTCGTCTTCACGTCCTCTACAAATCCCAAGCATTAATTATCAGTTCCAAGTTTATCCCGCCACTCTATTTTCAGATCTACGAATTTTACGTTTTTTCGATTTTACGCCGCCGTCGGCGGTGGAGCTTGACCCACCGCCTCCCCTTTCAGCCGTGGACTCCCCTCGGTGTGGCGGTCATTTTGGTACCAACCTTGTCCAATTTGGTGCTGAATTGAAGACTCCCCATTTCCAAGCTTACGACAATGGCGAATGTTTCATCTTCGCAAAATCAGCCCCTCTATCCCAATCGCAATGTGACCCTTGTACTTTCCCACCTTTATAATATGTCCCTACATTTATAGAAAAACTCGAACTTCCACTTTGATTTGGTCAAAATTCACAATTTACATGTCACATGGCCCGCACATGGGCGATTTCGGGCTAATTTTGAAATTGGGCCTCAATTTGGACCAAAATTGCCACTGAAGTTGAAGGTGTGGTACCAAATGTGTCAGCCCAAAAAGATATGGGTAAAAATGCTAGTGAGCTTAAGTTGTGGCACCAAAAATGTAATAATCCCGTAACAAAATCACCAAGCCCTAGATCCCCAAAAATTCTCTGGACTTCAAGAATTCGAATTGTGTTATTGTAGATAAATTTATTAAATATTAAATGGGTTTGTTTTATTTTTGTAAGAAAAATATTTGTTATTAAAGTGAAACTTTATTTACCAATTGTGTTATTGTAAATAAATTATTAAATTTTAAAAGAGTTTTTTTTTTGTAAGAAAATATATGTTATTAAAGAATTGTGCTATTGTAAATAAATTTAATAAATTTTAATTTGGTTTGTTTGATATTTGAATGAAAATAAACGTTATTAAAACTTTATTTACCAGATTGAGTTATTGTAAATAAATTTATTAAATTTTAAATTGGTTTATTTTATTTTATAAGGAAATATATGTTATTGAAATTTTATTTATCGAATTGTGTTATTGTAAAGTTATTAAAGCTTTATTTATCGAATTGTGTTATTGTAAATAAAAATTTATTAAATCTTAAATTGGTTTGTTATAATTTTAAAATTTAATAAATTTATTTACAATATTTATTACACGGTTACAAAGACACCCCCTGTAACACAAAATACATTACAAATACACCCCTTGGGGGCAAAATTGGAAAAACATTAAATATTTCTGATGACGTCATCATCTACCGTCAAAAATTGACGCCGTAAGGGGTCTCCTTGTAATACTGTTTTGGTCGAGGGGGTGTCTTTGTAATATTTGCAACAGGAGGGTAAGTTCCTGTAATTAGCCTTATAGCCAGGGGGTGTCTATGTAAATTTCCCTAATATAAATAAGAAAATTAGACATTTGCATACATCTTTTTTCACACTGAGGAAAACTTAGTAAGAATCATTTTCATAGATTGGATTAGCACAAAGTTTGCACACACAATATGGACAATACCATGATTCCTTAGGAACATCCTACATTTCAAATTCAATAAACAAATTAATCTTCTTCCCAATTTATAATTATTTTGAATAAATAACATATAATAATTTTTTACCTTCATACCAATACATACTTGATGATAAGTAGAGTTACATTCTTCACAACACATCATATTAGCTCCATCAACACAAATCATACAAACATCATCATACAAATTACTTACATTACTCATGGCCTCAATAATATTTGGCTTATGACATTTGTATTCATCGTGCTTATTCCAAGCTTCAATTATGTAGTTTAAAATGGACAATCTAGTCTTGAAAGGAGGAGACTTTCATAGGGTTTATCACAATTTCTCCCACCATGAACATGAAAGTTTGCAGCAGTAAATACTTTATTGCAACATACACAAAATATGTCATTTCTCTGAATTATTCCTTATATCATATATCCACTGAAAATACTTATGCCCCTTCTTCAAATTAGTTCTTGTATCTATAAGCCATGAAAATATGGTTCTATTCGTGTTATTATTCTCATGTCTTTTCTTTGTAATACTTATTTTCCTTATAGAAGAAATCCCGAAATCCCGAAATTCTCATATTCTTCATTTGATATTGAATTTTATTATCTTTCTCTAATTTTCTCTTCTTTCTTGAAGGCGAACAACTCTTTGTTCTTCTGAACTGATCATTAATCTCCGAAAGTTATTAATTTGACCCTTGGGGTGGTTTTGTTTTTGTACCTTTATGGACCGTCTCAAACCATATTATGGACCAGATGAACTATTTGATGAACTGCTTGTGCTTGTGATTGAACAACTGCTTTGATTCTTCTTGCATGTTTTTGATTTGTCTACCATGTTTGATTTGGTCCAATGTTGTAGAGAAACTGTTTCCACCTTCCTTTAGTGAAGAAAACCCAAAATAGATAAAAAGAATGAATAGAAAAAATTAAATACAATATTCATAATAATTTGTAATAAATATGTGCAGGAAAAAACTGATTTTCTTTGATTTATTTCTATCCTACACCTGATTCTCATTATCACGTAGATTGAAGTTTTAATTTTTTATTTAAGAATTTTGGATTGTAACTTAAGCAAAAGTAGTACATATGAAACTACCATTTATTTAATTTAATAATGTTAGAATTTGAATTAAAAAGTTGTGTCTATTATTTGGAGTGAAATGAAATGCACTTTTCGTGCGAGCAATCATGTGATTGCTCGCACATCGCACAATAGTTGTGATCTCTTTTATATAAACCATTATGATTCTTGAGATATAAATTATGATAATTTGTTCAAGTATATTTCAACTAATTTTCTTAATTGTGTATATACAAGAGATTATACAATATATATGTATATGTATGCATCACTTATTAGCCTATTTGATATGATTTAATATAATAGAGTATAATCATGATTACATTATTAACATGGACAAAAAAGAAACATATTACATTAAAAGAACATAAAAAAAATCGAACGTTTATAGTAACATTTTTTTAAAAATAATTTTCACAAAAATCTTACTAGAAACATAATTGAAGAGCTATTAGGGTTTGCTCTTTTCTCTCTTGACCAAGTAACGATTGCAATTTCAACTAAGCTTGAATTGACTATTTACCTTTGAAGCAAAGAAAATGGTGAAAACTCCAAGACTAGTAAATGCTTTATTTCGTCACCAGAGATCACAACTCAATATCGTGAAAACACTTGTAAACATATCTTCTTCGAAAATCTATATATGAATTGATAAAGGTATCCGCAATAGGAAAACTTGATCATCGAGTTCCTTCTCTTCTTTCAACTCGATCTCAACCCGTTCCACCAAGTATCAAAACAAGAACAAAATCAGTCGGACAAAAATAAAGGTAATTAAGACTTCTTTCTTTATGGAGCTCGTATATTGAAGACTGTCGTTAAAAATATTGTCTCAGTTAAGAATGAGAATCGATGGAGTAGGGTTTATGCGGGTCGAAGGTTCGGATATATCAAAGGTGGCCATTAAAAATATAGTCTCAGTTAAGAATGACAATCAAAGGAGTAGGGTTTGTGAGGGTCGAAGGTTTGGATATATCAAAGGCGGCCGTTAAAATTATTATCTCTGCTAAGAATGACAATATAATGAGTAAGGTTTGTGAGGATCGAAAAGTGGGTCAGGCCCGGACATGGTCCACCCATATAGGTCGTCGAGTACTATTTTTTTATTTTTTTTTTATTTTATATTTTGGTTAAACTAACATAACAAAAATTTAAGTCGGTAGTTTCAACTAAATCCACCTAAGTAAAAAAAAAAAATAGATTAACAAAAATAGAACATCATAGTCAACTTTGACAACATGCACTCCCTAGTTTTTTCTCCCATTTTCCATCTCCACCACTTCCATTGTGTTCGGAATTGCCATCACCAATATATGCACAACAAGCGTGAGGAGACTTGAGTTAGTCCGAGGCAAAGACGTCCTACGAGATTTATTAAGCTTCAGGCTTTAGATATAAAAAGTAATAATAGTATAATATTTTTCCACTTAAAATAAATTAATTGCAATTATACACGCTCGTGAAACACCACACGCTTTATGTGATCATTTTGTCCATTTTCATTGTGGTAACATGCTTTCTGTTCTTTCTATGAAATCTAATTTTCAAAATGAAATTTACCCAAGTGGTTGGATAAAGAAAAAAAATCATATTTTACATATTTATTATTCATTTATCTACATACATACTTGTTTATCTTCATCAATAAATTTAATTTTCTATAACTTGAATTTGCACAATGAAGCTCAAAGTTGTAAAATCTATATAGAACTAATTTAAGAACTAAAACTCAAAAAACTTTGAAAGGGAATATTATGGTATGACACAGTTTCATACCAAGCAATAAATGGATATGTTTCATATACATATGTACTGTAATCGAGGTTTTTTGTTTACTGTTCAATAATAGATATGAAAAATATTTGTTTTACTCGTGGTTTTTTTTTTTAATATAGAGAAAAAATAGTATTTTTGGCTATTTTGACACAATAAGTTGATTTTATAGAGTTGAACTTTCTTCAATACAGAAACTACAATCAATGAGATTTAAATTTGGCCTACATTTAGGCCGGATTAATGCCTACAAAAAATCTTAGAAAATGAACCAACCATCAAATACCATTTTATTTTTAAAGAAAAATAAAGAAGACCATTATCATGAAAATATCTCATATATATCATACTATAAATATATGGCACAAACAAGAATAGTTTACATATTACGTCATTGTGCTTAAATCATAAATCAAATACATCATTGTTGTCACTTATCAAGAGTGCATCCAGGATTGAAGAATCTAGGGAGCCAAACTTCACTATTTGTGATTATTTTACAATGATATCCAAATTATTTTATTAGAAATCCACAAAAATAAAATTACTAAAAATAACTATATTAAATGCAAAATGCAAAATAAATTTAGCAAATAAATTATGAAAATTACATGGGAGTTTTTTATATCATAAAATAACCTATATTATTTCATTAAATTAGAAATAGTTATTTTCTTTCAAGTGCGCATCTAACCAGTGCTCGCGGTCATGGAAAGCACCTACCAAGCTCCAACGGGTTGAGGACCTGATGCACACAAACGTGGTGTGCCATGGCCCCACATTGGAAGTATAATCGTCCACTACTTTGCGACCCGCTTGACCGAAATGTAGAATAAGCTCGATTTGTTCTTGTCATTAGGGGTGGACATTTGGGTTGGGTATTTCCCGTTTAGGACGAAAACATGGATTTTCTTTTACATTTAGGGTCGGGTATCCGACACCCAAAATATTTATTCGGGTTGAGTTTTGGGTATTGATTTTACACCCGAACAAGTATTTTGGACCCGCAGAGTATTGAATAATTATTTTTTTGCCCAATTACAAATTAAAATGAGATGACATATGAGTGGTCTTGGCTCAAATTTATTCTTCTTCTCATTATCAAATGTGTTACTATATTAAATAATTTAAATTTCTTGTACAATATACATATATTGAAAAAAAATGTAAATTTTGGGTTACCCGAAACCTAAACGGGATGGGTTTGGGTGTGAAAAATCAATATCCGCCAAAATACCCGAAACGCGAAATACTCGACCCCTGCCCACCCTTACTTGTCACGATGGCTAACCATGAACCTACGGAGGAACCTGGAAAACGAGAGGACAAGCTGCTTACACCTCATCAGAATGACGTAAGAAATAATGCTCGCATACTTGTTGGGATGAAATCACTACTAGAAAACAGAGAAATTTCGACCGAAATGTGCCGTCGAAATCAAAGTTTCGACGAAAATTATTTCCGTTGAAATTTATGAAATTTTCGACGGAAATAACTTCCATTGAAATTTGTGAGATTTCGACGGAAAATTTTCTGTCGAAATTTTCAAATATTTGTTTTTTTTATTTTTATCTTTTGCACCTGTTAATTATACCTAAATTATACATTCGACAAACAATAATATAACATTCAAAAACATTTTAATAAACATGATTCAATAATCAAAACATACATTAATTGATCAAACATCCAACTACGAAATTCCAAATCCAAATACAATCACAAATTCAAGTAAATAACTCCAATTACTACAAATCCAAGTAACTAATAACTCCAAATACTACAAAACAATCACAAACAAACAACTAATCATCCGGTGATATAGGTCGAGGTAGTGCCGGTATATTTTTCACTAATAATTTATCCTATTTTCTTGTCATCTAGCCGATTATGCTCCATTGGACCAAAACTGCATACGAGAAAAAAAAACTCGCCATCAACTCAATCATAACAAATTAATGTACATAATTTTTGCAAATAAACAAACACAAATTCAAATGACCCATTAATTACCATGAGTTAGTCATTTTTACTTGATTTCAATTTCTTATCTACTAATTCAAAATTTGAACACATCACTCTATTATGGTAAAAAAAGTTCAATTTTTATTTATTTGTTTATACATCTACAATAAACTTCAAAAATACCCTTGTTTACTTAAATAAAATGGTAATATTATGTATATTAACTTTAAAATTTGGCAATAATTCCCTTATTATTGACTTATGAGAGTGTGTTAGATGGTGCAATAAGCTAATAACATATTGTAACACATTAGATTTTTGCTAATAAAAATAACACCAAAAGTTTAGGTAGTTGTTAAAGTTTATAAGTAATAATTCAAGATGTCCATTTTTCATGCTTCAAAGTAAATAAACTTAAGAATGCTAAACATCACATACCCTTTAAATTTTTCATATAAAATGTACAAAACATCACATGAATATCCAAATAAATAAAGGGATCAATATTATAATTACATGAAGAAAAAGTAATCCATATATATCACTTGAGTTCTTCCTACAGTTTCACATATTACTGAACACACTACAAGAACTCAAACAATCACACACAATAACTCAAATATAAACAATCACATAAACAATCTCCTTCGTTATAAGTCTGAATTACGCATACTATATATGGTTGAAAACCTCTCGATGAGATCTTTCTAACGGTACATGAATCATCTCATAAGCCGCAACATATAATCCGCAAAAAATTAAACAATTTTCAACCAAATAATAAACAAAAAATCATATCTCAAATTCTTCATATCCAACGAGCATGAAATTTTGCAGAGATGATCAACAACATGTAAGCATGATGTGTACAAATATTCGGACCAAAATAATAGGCACATTTAAATCCGCAAATAAAATGTCAAACAATTTAGACATATAAGGCAGAAACTTGAATTGACCATATCTTTCTCATTTCTAATCCAAAAACAGATTTTCATACATGGTTGGAAAGATAATTTCAAGAGGATTATAATGGTATATAGCACATCACATGAATCCAAGTATTGAATCGTGAATTCGCATTTAACTTTTCAGCAAATAATTCAATCAACAATTTTTTCAAAACAAATTTCTTAACAAAAAAATCTGAAAAAATACAGATGCATTCAAGAACATAAAATCATGCTGCAGTAAAATTTTCATACCATTCTGGAGTTGGAGCCGCGGGTGGCGGAGGTGGAGCTGCTGCCGGAGCACGGATCTGGAGCCGGAGCCACGTACGGAGCTGGAGCCGCGGCGGAGGTGGAGCTGGAGTAGCGGTGGAGGTGGAGCTAATTTCCGTCGAATTTTTTTTTCATTTCTTCGCAAAAATATTAAATTTCTGTCGAAAATTTAAAAATTTCGACGGATTTTTCTTTCCGTCGAAATTTCTATTTTTTTCGTTTTTTATATCTTCTTTTCGACAGATTATTTCGACCGAACATAATTCGGTTGAAATTATTTTCGACGGATTTTTTTCGGTCGAAATATTTCGACGGAAAAATTTTCCGTCGAAAATTTTCTGTCGAAATTTCTCTATTTTCTAGTAGTGAATTAAGGAGGAGCAAGTTGAAGGTCGTTGGCATCCGTGCTAAAGGCCAAACAACTCTCAAGGGACACATACATCATGTTCCTTGCGGCCGAACATATCACCTTGTATCTGGTCGGCAAACAAATACGGGAGACATGTGAATTTCACAACAAAACTTGTCTTGATTCTCTTATGGAATGACTGAAGCCTCAATCCTCTTCCGTAACACGTCATTAAAAACAATCACCTTGGGATGATTGACCTAGACTTTAGGGGTAGCAGTGACATTCTCGGTGGCCATACTAACCTGAAAAGTTGAAAACATGAAGAAAACTTCGAACTTTTGAACTCGCAATAACATTTGGCACAAAGGGGGTTTTAAAAATTTAGAAACTTAAAGAGTCCAAAAGCCCAAGTCTTACCTATTTGTATGAAAATATAGACGCTTCGAAAGCATCACAAAAATTGAGAAAGCATCAAGTAACATTTTCATGACTTGTGCATAGAAAATGCGTCAAGAATACCATATAGGACTACAAATAAACGTCAATAATACATTTCCACGACGAAAGGAAAACCTAGAAAATCCACGATTTTAGATTGCCGAGATATTTTTAACAAATTTAGACAACTTGAAACCTTATTTGAAGAATTTAATGCAAAACTTGCAAGATGAACCAAATTTATGAAAATATTCGATATTATATTCTTATTACAATTTTACATAATTTTTAAATCTCCATGTTTTCTGCACTTTGAATTATAATTGATTGCGAAAACTGAGTTTTGGCCCTTAAACTTACATCAAAGTTGTACTGTTCCTCTTAAACTTACACACTTGTTGCATTTTCCCCCTAAACTCTTTGGCCGGAAAAGATTTTAGGGGGGAAAGTGCAACAGTAATGCAAGTTGAGGTTGGTTAATGCAAAAAAATGAATTTCAGGGAAAAAATGCAACTTGACAATAATTTCAGGGGAAAAGTGCGATTTTATCTTATGAACCACCCCCCTCCGCAACCATCGTTTTGGACTTGGAAACTAAAAATTCTGTAGAACATGATAAAAAATATTACCAACAAATTACAAAAAATGCAAATGCTAGAACTAAATTTTGTTCAAGTAAATACAAAACTCAACATTATTGGAAAAAAAAAAAGTGTGAGCGAATTACACAAACCTAATTATGTGAAATTAACCAATCTCTTGACAAGTTATTAAGTATTTACGTGAATAATTACTCTTCTATAACTTCTTTTTTTTTTTTTTTTAAATATATGTATACATTTAAGACCATTTTTTCTAAAACATTTACTTATTTTATGAAAATGAAGAGTAAACCAAGAATATATAGAGTTAACAATTACTCATTTTGTCACAAAATTGTAGTCTTGTAACTTTTTATTATTATTATTTTTTGGTTTTTTTATTACATTTCAGTGTAAAAATATAAAAATACCTAATCTCACTACAAAAAATATAAATATATCTATTTAATTACTATTTCAGTTCCGAATAAAATTTATGGTAAGATGAAATAGAACAAAAATATCATAACAGATATAGCTATGAATATAGATGTAAATATGTAATTATAAAAGTGATATCTTTAATTTTCCAAACCAGAGAATAAAAAATAAATGCATAAATGGGAATTAGCTTTTCTGTTTTCTTTTACCTAAATGGGAATTACTTAAATGTGAGCAAATCCATTTACAGTGAGAGCTTAGGTAAAGTCAAAGCATTTCTGCTGACTATTTCCCTCT
Source organism: Penstemon davidsonii (assembly GCA_034814905.1). Classification (NCBI taxonomy): domain Eukaryota; kingdom Viridiplantae; phylum Streptophyta; class Magnoliopsida; order Lamiales; family Plantaginaceae; genus Penstemon; species Penstemon davidsonii. Next base: position 26,440,373 of record JAYDYQ010002533.1, on the reverse strand, counting down.
TCTTCATACGCGACGCGATTGTTTTTCATTCATCCGTCAATTCACAAATTTCAGTGGAGAAATAAAAATCGAAATTAATTGAATATCTGGAAATAGTAAAGTAAAACCATGTCGTCGGCGATTATTCAGTTCTCGTGCTTCTCTTCCATGGCTAATAACCGCCGGTTGCAGCTCCACACCAGATCCTACCCCTGCCTCACCAATTTTCGCCCCGGAAAGGTATAGTTTTATTTATGTATTTTTCTTCTTTAAATTCTTCAGAATTTGAAGATTAATGCTACACTGTATCACTCCCTTCATCATCAATTTATTACCTGTGTGAAAAAAAATGCAAAAGGGGTAATGATAGTCAGAATCGGTGATAATTCTACGTGATATAGCTGACTTGTAGTGTGTTTGGATTTTTTAATAGCCGTGGGTTTACTTGTTGAAGGGTTAAAAAATGAGGATTTGAATATATTGCGAATAAAATTCAGGTGCCATTTTCTTTGGTTTAGTGAATTAAGGTTCTGTAAACAAATGGTAAGGAAATAGAGTATAGTTGGTATTTGTAATTTTTTTGCTGGTTAGGGTGAGGGTGAGGGTGAAGGGGGAACCGTGCAGGAGTCAAACTGGAAAGCTAATTGGTGTTGTTTCAAAATGAAAGAACTTCTAAATGTTTATGCGTTGGGACGTGGAGGCCAAATTGCCTTTTGCCATGAAATTCCGAATTTAGAGACGGAAAACGTAACACATCTGATTTACAGATGGACATAATTAGAGCTTCAAATTGTGTGTATTGGATATTAAACGCATCAAAGCATTTGTGTTTAATCAATGTCTACATATAGCATAACTTTGGAGAAATGCACCAATTAGTGAGTTACTTTTATGGTTACTCAATAAAAAAAAGGTTCTCAAACTGTTGCAAACTAAGAAAAGGGAGTTTAAAATCACGGATTAACAATTTGATTTCCATGCAAAATTTCTTTGCAGGTAAAACAAAAAGTTGCTAGGAATTCTTTTGATAATGTTTGACAATTCACTAAAAACATAGTTGATTTTTGGAATTATACATGAGCTCTTTGAACTTGGACTGATGACACATTCTCCATATCTTGATTAGGCATGTTCATCCTATAATTTCACAAATTCATAATTTAATTTTTCACGGAGCTGATTGCATAGTAGAAGTGAATTAGTTTTATTCAAAATCTGTTGTTTTTCAAACTTCACTCACATTTCTCTATGACTTTTTTAAAACTAAATGGTTGTAAGTAACATTCATCAGCATCCACGTGGACTTGAGAGGAGGAGCTACAATCTAAGGCAATTTATAAATTCCTATATCACCAATTATTACTCTAAAAATGTACATAAACATAGTAAGAAATCCTCCTTAATTGGTGCTATTCTCAATGCACTTACCGAAGGGAAGCAATTAGTGATGGCAGCTAATTTGAAGCTTGAGTGAGTGGAAGGCGAGATACTGATGAATGATTCAGTTGATAATAAGTTTCGCTATGATTTGGTTGTGAAGAAAGATGGGAGAAGACGAAACACAAGAACTTGCTAGTCGTTGTTGGTTAGAGTTTCTCATACACGCACTTGCTTTCACATGATCTGACTAGTGCTTAAGATGTACTCAGTGCAAGTATTTGGACATAGAATAGAAGTGTGTAGTAACCATGTTCGTAAAATAACTGTATGAAATACTAGAAGCCTACTGCGCCTTAACCGTTTTCATAAATTCTGCTGATATGTTTTAAGATATTTGGTTAATATTTATTACATTCTATGTGCATCTTGTAGTGCTGTCGGTTGCAAATGTACACAAACATAGTAAGAAATCCTCCTTAATTGGTGCTATTCTCAATGCACTTAACGAAGGGAAGCAATTAGTGATGGCAGCTAATTTGAAGCTTGAGTGAGTGGAAGGCGAGATACTGATGAATGATTCAGTTGATAATAAGTTTCGCTATGATTTGGACAGAATTGCTTGCTAGTCGTTATTGGTTAGAGTTTCTCATACCCCGCACTTGCTTTCACATGATCTGACTAGTGCTTAAGATGTACTCAATGGAAGTAGTTGGACAATGAATAGAAGTGTGTAGTAACCATGTTCGTAAAATAACTGTATGAAATACTATAAGCCTACTCTGCCTTAACCGTTTTCATAAATTCTGCTGATATGTTTTAAGATATTTGGTTAATATTTATTACATTCTATGTGCATCTTGTAGTGTTTTTGGTTGCAAATGTACACAAACATAGTAAGAAATCCTCCTTAATTGGTGCTATTCTCAATGCACTTAACGAAGGGAAGCAATTAGTGATGGCAGCTAATTTGAAGCTTGAGTGAGTGGAAGGCGAGATGATGAATGATTCAGTTGATAATAAGTTTTGCTATGATTTGGACAGAATTGCTTGCTAGTCGTTATTGGTTAGAGTTTCTCATACCCCGCACTTGCTTTCACATGATCTGACTAGTGCTTAAGATGTACTCAATGGAAGTATTTGGACATTGAATAGAAGTGTGTAGTAACCATGTTCGTAAAATAACTGTATGAAATACTATAAGCCTACTGCGCCTTAACCGTTTTCATAAATTCTGCTGATATGTTTTAAGATATTTGGTTAATATTTATTACATTCTATGTGCATCTTGTAGTGTTTTCGGTTGCAAATGTACACAAACATAGTAAGAAATCCTCCTTAATTGGTGCTATTGTCAATGCACTTAACGAAGGGAAGCAATTAGTGATGGCAGCTAATTTGAAGCTTGAGTGAGTGGAAGGCGAGATACTGATGAATGATTCAGTTGATAATAAGTTTCTCTATGATTTGGTTGTGAAGAAAGATGGGGGAAGACGAAACACAAGTGCTTTCTAGTCGTCGTTGGTTAGAGTTTCTCAAACCCGCTCTTGCTTTCACATGATCTGACTAGTGCTTAAGATGTACTCAGTGGAAGTATTTGGACATAGAATAGAAGTGTGTAGTAACCGTGTTTGTAAAATAACTGTATGAAATACTAGAAGCCTACTGCGCCTTAACCGTTTTCATAAATGCTGATATGTTTTAAGATATTTGGTTAATATTTATTACATTCTATGTGCATCTTGTAGTGTTGTCGTTTGCAAATGTACACAAAATAAGTGTACATCAGTGGATGGCTGCACTCTGTGGTACTTCGTGTTATTTTTGTCATATTCGGATCTAAATTTGATGGTAGCAATGGTATTGATTAGGGTTTTGCTAAATTTGAAAATGATATTAAATTCAGATGCTGTCATCTTCAGGTTTTAAACGTTACGAGCAGTGATGGACGTGGCACAGAAGTATCCAACTTGGAGAATAAGACCACTTTAAGTTACAATGAAGATGCATCACATAATGAAAACTCCGTACAATCACATCCTATTGAAGAGAGCTTTGTTGTTGGTGGAGCAGCAGATGGGCACATACAGGAACAAGCTGTCAGCGAACCAAAGAGGGCAGCTATGATTCATGACTTTTGTTTTGGAATCCCATTTGGTGAGTATTTATTGACCTAAAGTATAAGAGGAAATACTTGCTTTCTGCCCTTGGGTTTACAAGCTGGGCACTTATGGATTTCCTTGTCCTTTACTCCCCTAAAAACTACAAAACACAAAATAAAAAGGCAAGTTTTCATCAGATATCAGATATATATTTTCTCCTGAAATTTATAAAAGTAAAGTGAAATTGTTTTAACATGTTTCAGAAAGAATTCCAGTGGAACTCAACATCAGATTGTTTGAAATAGATTAATTTGGATGGGTTCAATTTCAGCAGAACTTACAATACCTGAATAAATATAGTACTTACGAGCACCAAATCTCACATTTCTCAAAAGGAGATGCAGTATATCCAAGCAAATTATATGACCTAATTGTGCTGAATTATAGTAACTTTTACTGTTTAATTGAATTATGAAAGTGAAGATTCATATTGCTCGTAAATTTTTCTTGTCATGCGACAAACATTACTTTCTTTGAAAAAAAATATAAAAGATTATTGAAAAGATTCATATAAAGTCATTGAAACTTGTTTCACTAACTATCACCACAGGTGGACTTGTCCTAAGTGGAGGACTTCTTGGTTTCATATTCTCAAGAAACCCGGCTACTTTAGGCACCGGTGTGCTTTTCGGAGGTGCTCTACTAGCCCTTAGCACTTTTAGTTTGAAGGTTTGGAGACAAGGAAAATCCAGTTTACCATTCATACTCGGACAAGCAGGTGATCACAATTTCCCTTTATTGAATCAATTAAATGGCCCCTTCCGTTTATCCCTTCCAATTGAATTTTGTGCTATTTTTTTTTTTTTGTATTAACTGAAATTCTGTTGGTGGTCTATCCATTTTTAGATCGAATGTATTCAATATGGAATATTTTCTTTCTTTTTTGGGTATTTTTGCATTGTGATTTTACACTTTCCAATTTGCAGTACTCTCTGTGGCCCTCCTCTCAAAGAACTTTAAGGCCTATTCATTGGTAATAATACATCACATTACCCAAATTTTATTCTCACCTGTTGCCCATTCTATGTTCCATAGTTAACGGAAATTTTTGACATCATTGCAGACTCAAAAACTATTCCCAGCAGGCTTTAATGTTGTCATCAGGTACTGCAATATGGTTTTACCATTGAAGTTGCACTTGAACAAGTTCCAACTTTATACATTTTTTATCGTCTAATGTTCTTCTGTTGCTTAATATGTATTAGTGCTGCAATGTTATGCTTCTATTCTTATGTTGTGATATCTGGAGGTAATCCTCCACCAAAGAAGTTGAAGGCTTCAGCTGCTGTTGCATCTTCTTAGGCTTTCAGAATTCGATCCTCAGGGTAACCCTCCGGAATTTTTGCTCTTTCATGTCGAGGTGAATTTGTGTGTTGATGAAGTTAAAACTTGTCATCTTTGAATCATATTGTGTGTGACTATATATTTACCTTAGGTATAAGTTAAGACATCAGAATGTGGAATATATTACTTGTACTTTAACAAAAATATATTTAGGAATCTTTCAAAGCTGCTTAAATAAATGTGATTTTGCTATTCTAAAAGCGGAAAGCATGTGTTGTTATGTTTCCATGTAATTTTCAGCAGAAATATTGGTTTTGAACCTAGGTTTCAGTGCTATATTTTTTGAACCATTTCTTGTTAAGTTTTGTAATTATCACCAATAACATGTAGTATAGAAAACAGTACATTAGTTGAAAATAATATAGCTCTTAAAGCAAAGTTGGAAATTTGGAATTTGATAATGATAATGATGAAGTAAACTATCACTAATTGAGTGGAAAGAGTTCATCATCCATAAACATTCTTGATTGACTTAATGTATCCAACTTTGCACCTGTGATTGGACATTTTTTGGGCAGTGGGGGTTCATCAGTATTTGCTGAATGGGCCAAGATTGAATGTACACCAAAATTGGTGGAGAATAAGGTTTCAAGCTGAAACTTTAAGGTTATAGGTTATAGTTTTGGATGTTGAATAAGTTGGATGTATTTTCATAATGTAGAATAATGTAACAGGAATTGTTTTGTTTTAAAATGTGAGATGTGATTTAGTTGTAGTATTGCTGTTGGGGTTTTGGGGTGGAAAGTACGCGGATAGAAAGTCATGGTCAACACTAAAGGAATAACAAAATTGAGGCAAATGAAATTGTATTATCGTAATAATTAATTGTCAAAATGTCGAAGAAGTTTGTCCCTTTGATTTGTTGCGTCACAAAATTGCTCAACAAATGTTCCTCTTGCCTTCGGGATCTAAGTAGGGCTATGGATCAGCTTAGATCCGGATTCACATATTTTAATCGGTTCAGATTTAGATATTATCCTACTCGAATTCGGGTTTAAATCCATCGAGTTTTGGATAGAAATTCAGGTAGCTGAATTTCCACCATAAAAATCTCCAACACTATCTCCGTGCGTAAGTTTTTTAATGCAATACAAACATTCAACTGAGCCCACGAGCTTAAACTTTCTCTATTGCATTGAGCTTCAAAAATAGAAAAAAAGCAAGTATAGACTCTAGTCAACCACCTATTATAAAGCATTTGTTAGATCTCGTTGGAGAACAATTGTATTGATAATGTAAGAAAGTTAGGAACTATTTCATTAAAATCCTATGATGTAATGATCAGATTCAGATCAAAATTTGCTTCTGAAACGTTCATTTAGTATTTGAAAAGGACACAATTTCCAAGTTCAAAGTAACCTAATCTAATCCCTAGAAAATATTGGTAAAGAGGCATTGAGGATCTTTCAAGATAAGATGACAAGTATTTGAAACTTGTCCTTGTCCACGTGGTAATGTAAGAAAGCAATTGTTCATAGCCCCTCTATGCCTAATACTTGGGCTTGTGAGATAAGTGCTGGACATGTAAATATAGTGGTCAATATCATGACCCATAAGCACTAACGGACTTCAACCAACTTGGAGTCCCCTCTAACTTTTCAAACGTCCCCTCATGTTTTTCAAAATTCTTTGTGAGTGAAATGTGAAAAAAGAAAATGGAGATTTATGTTGTGTACTTTGAGGAAGTCTTGTCATGTTTGTTTGGCCTTAACTGCTTGCACTCCTGGACTTGATTTGCTTGAGCTATAATTATTAATTAGTACATGCATATATTTTGGTGCATGTCTTTTGAAGTTCTCATGTCGAGATTCAACCGAGTTTTTCGAGCTACCAATCATAAATATACACAAAATGAGAACTTTTATGGATCGGACTTAAGGCGGATTTCCTATTAATTTGTTTTGTGCTCATCCCTAGTTTTGGCTATTCTTCTATATATAAAAGTATGATTGATTTATGTTTCATTTTTCATTCTTGTGTGGACTAATATACCCTTATTTGAAATGTGTTGTGATATTTGGTATAATGGTAACATAATAAGTAAATATTAATGAATCAAGAAATTTGGCATATGGAAATTACATGCTCTCATGTCCAATCATGAATACTATTCATATATTTGTCGACTGTCAATATATTCTTATTTTATTCTCCAACATATTTATTGCAAAATATGTAAACTTCAACTCCTTATATATCATGAACTGACTCCAACTTCAGTCGGTCATTGCATCTAAAGTGAACATGCATGAGTCCTCATCACCAAATTTTCCCCTTCAGTGTGTGTATGGTGTGTGTGGGGGAGGTGTAGGCACAATAAGTCTTGAAAAGAAAGGCTTGTGTTTCTATCAAGCGTGCAATAAAAGCCATTTTCTTAGGTCCTTTTTAGAATAAATTCAGGTTTAGATACTGTGTCCCTTATCTTATTTTAATCACATGATATCCATAAAAGAAGACATTATATACTGAAAATGATAAGCGCTTTGGATATGGGTCTAGCCCTATTACAGTTTAAAAATATAAATGGGATATTTGAATATATTATTTTACATAATGTGCAACTTTGAAAAGAATAGCAAGCATAGAATTGATTGAATTGATATATTCCAAAGGTGAAGAGTAGCAGTAGAATAGAAAATGCTTCACATTTTTTATCTTCTTGCCTCCTAAAGCAGGTGTAGTACTGATTAAACATTATCAACACGCGTTTGGTCTTTTTTTGTCCGTCTATAAATGGAGATGTTCTGAAAAATGTGAGTACTCATCGACTGCATCGTATAGTACTGATGAAGGGAAAACTAGTCGAAGTTATGAAAACTATACTGCATCGTATAGGGTGACTCGAGTCCGACCCATATATTAGGGATTCTGTTTGGTAAATTAGAACATCAGTAACTTTTATTAGGAAAGTTGGATTTACTTTTTTCTTTTTTTGAATAGGGTTATCAATCCTGTAGGGTTCTGAGTCTATTTTGTTTATTTGGGTATATAACTTTAACTCTGGTGTTGAAAATATTTATCGTATTTTTTTATGCTGGTCTGAGTATTTATACAACGTCATATACGGACCCCCCCTCCCCCTCCGCTTTCGTGCTATGGTCGTTGGAAGTACATAGGAGTGATCTATATTCTATAATGTTTATGAATCTTTCACAAACATGCACACATGCACATGAACATGCAAAAGTGTGGATATCACGTGTACCAGATGAAAGGTAGAAAAGAAGTTTAAGGGATCAATCAAACGTCCTAGAAAAAGGACAATGAATTGATTTGTACCTTTCCAGGTTCACAAGTTGCATTTTGAAAATGTATAAGCTTTTGCATAAACAAACATGCCTAAATGGTTTTGGTACTACCCTCTAAAGCAGTACCAAAAAGAATCTAGCTAAATAGCTACTAGAGTCCTTGGGTGTTTTATCTTGACTTTTATTCCAGCTGATTTACAAGTCTATATATGTTTGTTGGTGGTGGGACAAAGCCACATGGGATGTGAAATAATTGATCGATAGTAAATTAAGTTTGATTAACCTAATTACATAGTAAAGTTTGGTTAATACTATTGATTCCCTATTGTTCCTTTTGTGGTAAATTAAGGATTCAAGAAATCTGTTATTACTCTTTAACTATTGGAAGGTGGATGTTATGATCTTTGGAGAATACTACCTCAAAGGCTAGCTATTGGAATGGGAAACCTGATGTCATATGACTTTCACATTAATGTTTCATATTATCAATGTGGGATTTAGGTTCATATCCCTTGCAATTAGGATCATGGCATCCTGTCACACTCTATGGACCCGTTTATTTAACAGGAATGTAATCTGATTCTGGGAATTTGATTTCTAGGAATATAATTCCATTATAGTTTTTTAGCAACACTCTGGATTTCAGGGAGGAATGTGTGACAAGCTCATTTTTATGTTTGGTAAACATAAGAAATGGAATCCGTGTGCTTGTGCGTGTAGGCTTTATGCTAGTTTAAGCTAGCCTTGGGTGAAACATGGCAATGTTAGCTCGCACAATTGCAACCGGGAGGGAGTAATGACCTGCTACCAATTGTTATTGATGTTGGGAGAATCCTACATAAAAAAAAACTAGCCATCGAAGTGTGAGAGTTTTAATATATGACCCATACTAATACCTGATATTATCAATGTGAGATCAAGGTCCGCATCCCTTACAACTAGAATCATAACATTTTATCATGCTCCGTAGCCCTGACACTCATGAGGGTTGGCTTAGCGCTAACTTAACCGAGCCTCGAGGGCACACTGCAATGCTGGCATCAACACTTGTGCCGCACTATTGCAACTTAGAGGGTGTAGTATTTTGCTGCACTATATAAAATTGGGATAACATACCTAAAAAGCTTAATTGAAGTCCCACAGTGTTACCTAATAGTTTCAATGTAGATCAAAAGTTCATACCCCTTAATACAAAGATGATGACAATGGATATGGATCATAGAGTAGACAATGTAAAGAGACCGTTTACCTAAAAGTGACATTCAGTCGAAATGACTTTGTGTTGGTCGAAGATGGGTCGGTCGAAGAAAATTTACGGTCAAGTCAAAACATACCAGGTCACTCTGGGTCGTTGTCATATTCGGATCGATATTTGAATGAATGTTGTACCTTAACTTGAACCAATCAGATCAAATTTAACACTCATTATTTTTATCCTCGATGAACTTGAACATAAACAAAAATTAGGATTGTGTTCAAATTTGCTTCTAAAATTCATGATGTGATGAATTTTTTACTACGAGATCTAGACAACTATTTTATATCTGGTTTAGGTAAGAATTTTCCTATTGATTGTGGCTCATTTTTCAAGCACTAAGTTTTTTCTCTCTATGAACGGAGATGCTCCAAGTTTTTTTTGGGGTGTAGCGAGAAATCTTAGTTAATTATGGAAGAAATATAACATTTGTTTGAACTTATTTCATGAAACACAATCATGAATAACACTTATTCTGGTAATGGCCATCTTAATCGCTCGCCAATGGAATTAAATTAATCGGTAAAATTGTTTATTCATCACACTGCAAGAAATCTTCTGCGACATGATCATAATGTATAACAAGTGTAACGCAAATTAGTATACATCTTATAAGTATTTTAAATTGTTTTGTAAATGGCACAAATTAAAAACTACATGAATGTTTTGGAAATTTTGAAAGCGAGAGCGGAGCATCTAAAAATCTCAAGTATTTTGTGATTATACAAGCATGCATCCTTTTTTAATAAATGCATTTTAGTTTTTTTTTTTTAATTTGATATATATTTTATCTAAGAGTAATTGATCAGTTAAATAGAGTCAAACAATCAAGGAAAATTCTTGTCCAAGTCTGGCTTGGTCAAACCCATCCAACCACCAAGCAAGTGTATTGCACTTGCTTTGTGATTGATCACTCTCCTGAGAGTTACATCCAATCCCAAAGCAAGTGTATTGCACTTGCCATGTAGTTATTTTGGGTTTGGTCAAACCTGGTGTGGGTAAGAATTTCCCAACAATCAATTATAATTTTATTTTCTTAATGAATTTAAGATTGTGTCAAATATTGATATTTAAACGAACTAAGATTAAAATAACTTTAATCGAGTCGAATATGAGTCGTCAAGCTCGACTCATATTAGGCCAAATACAATGGAGTTATAAGAAATGATAAATGTTGTTCGAGCTTGGTATGGTGGTATGATCATACATATAACAAACATAGTCCAAACCAGCTTTTATCAATCGATCTTAGACCAAACATAGATAGTTTTGTTTATATTTCAGTTTAAGCAAAATTATTTATCAATTACAACAGTAATTTGTGAGCCCCTTTTTGTGACATAGTTAATTACAAGAGAATTGATCTTAATAAGTCAAAAGTTAAATTTATTGATCGTACACTTGTGGAAAATTCTTAACTAGACCAGCTCTAGAAATAATGTGGTTGAAAATGTATCAAAAGTTTCACAACATTACTTATGATGATGTCGTGCTTTTAAAGTAAATGGTGTGGTGCATTTACAACCACAAGGTCTAGGAACGTTTCTTAACCTGATTTAGTCAAGAATGTCCCTACACTTGTTATGGAATTATATTCAATGTATATACTCATTAATTCATTAAATTTTCTTCGCTAAAAGAATATTTCAAAATTAAAAACTATTCACGATGGATTATGTAAGAAAGAAAAAAAAAATTGGACTTGTCATTTTATAAATCTAAAAGTTAGTATGTTGGGGGATGCTAATAACAGTTCATGTTGTAGAAAACTGTCGAAAGTTTTCCCACAATTTGAACTGAAATAATATTTTATTAATATAATTATGACCTGCCCTTCAAGTTGCAATTTGCCGGTCATATTGTTATAAATAATTGTTTAATTACTTATATGCCCTGCCCCTTATTAATATTAATAATAATCATATCATTAAATATCTTAATGTCACAGCCTATTTTCTAAAAATCAGTTAAAATATTGTTTTATATAATTAAATATAAGAAAAAGGAATTTCAAAAAAAAAAAAAAAAGAATATTGTTCATCTTCTTCACCCGTGGACAGCCATTGTTGAAGGTACCAAATATATTAACTCAAAATTCCCTGTTTCTTTACTCAAACCAGCCCCCAAAATCGTGTCCTCTTGCTAAAGCTCAAGAAATCGAAATCTGAAAATGAGATTCTTGAAAAAATGGAGAAAAATTAACAAGTAAAAAAAAAGAATATTGTTCATCTTCTTCACCGGTGGACAGCCATTGTTGAAGGTACCAAAGATATTAACTCAAAATTCCCTGTTTCTTTACTCAAATCAGCCCCCAAAATCGTGTCCTCTTGCTAAAGCTCAAGAAATCGAAATCTGAAAATGAGATTCTTGAAAAAATGGAGAAAAATTAACAAGTTTCAACCAAATCAAATCGACCAACAGAGGGATGTTCTTGTCGCACGCGCGAGAACAGCGGCAAAGGCTTGCCGCTCACGTCGCCACCGGAAAGGATTAGGGTTTAGCTAGGGATGGAAGAGAAATTGAGGGAGATGAAATGAGAGGGGTAAAATTGACAATTACCAAATCATCTAGTAGAATTCTTCACCCGGTTTCAAGTCATTATGTTGCCACATGGCAACAACTGAGTGGAAAACTACCGGTAGTTTAGCCAAGGCTGAACTACAATTAGCCAACCCGTAGTATGTTAGAAAAAGTAAAGAGAGAATTGCATTTTTCATATCAAGTTTTTACCTACTTTAGACATTTGATACCAAACCTTCAAAACACCATATTTAATACCAAAACTGAAGGACACTTTTCACATTTCCTTTCTCCATCAATTTTCGGGGGCTAAATTTGTGTTCTTTATATGGCTGGAAAGCTCTTGACGAGAGCTTTATAATGATATAAGTTTCAGTTCATGAAACACAATAAATAATCCGTAGAAAATTAACAAAATTTCAGGATATTAATCAAAATTAAATCTTATCTCATAATCTACAAATAATCATGCCACAATAATTTTCAGATATGATACAGAGCACATAAGCATGTTGTGGTAAAAGTTTTGGAGCATAATTTTAAGCATACCAAATATCACCATTAAAACTCAAACAAATGTGAAAAAAAAATCCTTCAATTTTGGTATTAAATGTATTTTTCCGAAGATTTGATACTAAATGTCTAAAGTATGTAAAATTTTGATACGAAAAATACAATTCCCTCAAAAAGTAAAATGTCAACATTAAATGAGTATCTTTGCATTTTAAAAAGTAGGGAAATAAGTTCACATATACAATTTTTTTATAACATAAGCCTCCGATTTTAGAAGTCACTTAGGCCCACCTGTGGAATTTAATGGGTATACTAGAACTCTTAATCTCACAACTCAGAGCGACAAAATCATGCTCATGTCGACTCTTAGAAGCTAAGTATTATTATTGCATTAATTGCATGCACTAACTAACTTCAATTCTATTCTATGATTCTTAAAAAGCCATATATTGCAAATTATTGTACTATAATAATAAAAAAATACTCATTATTGTTTCTTTTTTGAAAAAAGGAAAAATACTCAGTATTTTAAAGAAAGGGAACATTCTTGTGGCGACAAATAAGAAGTGAATACAAAAATGTTGACAATAATAGCAATGAAAAAAAAAAGGGTACTCTTCAATGAGTCTATAAGCAAAAGTTAGTAAGGGACAAAGAAACATGATTAGAGTAGAATGTTAGCTTTATAAGGAACATGATAAAAGATATTGTATTATTTCTCATCTTATAAGTTTGAAATCCTTGTGCACAAATTATTATTTTTTTCTCATGGATATTCAGGTTGATCTGATTTAATCATTTTTAAGACACATTAGACAAATTATATGAGAATTCTTTTAAATGAGAATTAGAATCGAGGTTCAGCATATTGTTGGGTTTATTCCATTCCATCCACGAGACCAACTCGTTGATGCACACTGATAACTAACTCATAAGATTTTATTTAGTTGAAAGGCAATTTCATATAACATTCTTGAAAGAATAATATAAACTCCAAATGTCACATTATTATTATTATTATTATCATTATTATTATTATTTTGTTGATAGGCACATTATTATTTGTTACCTCTCCACATGCTCAGCCAATCAAGAACTCTATATATACGTTGACAAACTGTATCTAAGGCATATGCTTCACAAAATTAAAATTTAATAAGTCTTCCTTTAGCCACTTCTTGTTGCAATTAAGGAGCAGATGGCACTATATAAAATGAAAATTAATATATGTTGGTCATCATGTATGTGTGTGTGCACATGTAGATAGAAATATCGAAAGATCGACATGTACTCAAATACATTTCTGGGAAAAAAGCACCATCCTCACATATATTTTGGAAAACCTGAATAAAACACCTCTATTTTATTTTTATGGCTAGGAATTCTCTTGTGTTTTTACCCGAGTTGGAGTGGCTTTGCCCAAGTTGCCGAATTCAGATAAATCGAATTTATCCCGGATATTGAAATCACATGTACCAGTATTACAACATCTTTCAATTTCAAAAATAACTCTATTAAATATCAAATTTATCAATAATAATACTACTTAACTCAACACTATAATCTAGTGAAACAGATTTAGTTTTGAAATCGCATTATCAAATATTGAAAGACCCATAGTATTCATAGTTCAAACTTAATCAAAAATTTTGGTTTTTCCAGGGTATTTAGGTCTTGGACTTACTTAATTCATTTTGATGCGTGTTAGCCAACTTGGATTCGTCACATTATGGGGGACTAGCTAGTACTAGTATCTTCTAATAGATCAATCACATATTGATAGATGGTACGAGTGTGATTGTGATCCTAAGAGGGAATTCATATGAAAATTTGTGATTTGAATAAATTTTACAAGTATTTAATTAGAGGTTTTATTTTTATATAGTAAGGAGAGCAATATATCTAGTAATTAATTTCACCATTAAATTTGAAGTTATTAATATTGTTACTCTATCAAATCCATCTTAGCCCACCTAATTCGTCCATAACCAGGTCGATAAAATTCCGTCGTGCTCCAACATCAAGTAGAAAGGATGGTAATCCGTTGAACCCGATATGTTGGTTTTACTCATATATGGATCAAATTTTTCATATTATCCGTTGAAAACATCAAACAAAATTTGTTTTTGAATCAATCGAACGAAAATAATATGTAATTTCGAAACTAATTTATTGCCTTAAACTCTGTTATTTTCTTAATTTAGTAACTTTTTATACAAATTTTCCTAATGTTTCCATGACATTTACGAAAAATTTTCGAAAAGTTTTCAATATTTTTAGCTGACCGAAACATACACTTGAAACGAAATTTTGATTAGTGATTTTACTAACCAATGCCATGTTATGTGTTTCGACACAATTTATATAATTTAATTAATCTTATTAAGCCCTATCAAATTGCCCATATAATATCTATATTGCTAAATCTAGTGAAACCTCCCCCACTCACAACTACTCATTCAAATGAAAACCCAAAAAATTGAAGTCTATATCCCAAGAAAAAAAAAATGTTAAATGAAACTTGCAAAATTTCCATTCGATAAACAATGAAATTATTGAATGTAGTGTTTGATGCGATGTTAAATGTAAATATCCAATGGTTCACATGGGAAGGTATTGGCTCGTCATGTCCAAAAATAGGTCGAATATAGGAATTTTGATATTGACAGAAGGTTTAGAAAATTGTAAAGAATTTGACAAATTACAACCACATATACATGGCTTGCCCCTTAACATATAGGCTTGGGCAACAACATTGCAACTGCCCTTTAACTTGAAGGGGCAAATCCCATTATGAGATGAAGAAACTTTATAAATCAAATCAAATATAAATTCAACATTCAATGCTAAGTAATTATATATGTTCTTGGTCAGATGCCATTTCTGATCAAAGAAACGGATCATATATATCATAAGAATGTATTTTAATTTTGAACTGAGTAATTTAAAATTGTATGAAATTTTTTTAAATTAATAGTATTAGCTAATTAGAAATTATCTAAATGCAAAAATACTAAATGTGTCAAGAGGGTGTGATTCATTGTATGGAATTTTTTTCTCCAAAATCTTGGTACCAAATGTGTTTTTTGAACTATTGTTTGGTATTAAGTGTTTTTCCCTCGAATGAAAATTCATATCAGAACATGAAAAATAAGATCTAAATTAATACAAATTGGTGAATGCTTCACATAAGAAGTTATGTTTGAGTCAAATAAAAATTAATCTTCATTTCATCCTTCTATAATCTTTTTTTGTCTCTGAAATAGGAACAATATCTTGTGACATCAACTTCCAACCAACGTAATAAGATATCACCTTATACATTTACTACAATGAGCATATATTTGATATTTGGTGAAATAGTGCCAAATTTACTACAACGGATATATCAATGAATGCTTCAAAAAGATTTTTGCAGATATTGAGGTTGTTTGAATTGTACTTTTCCTACATAGCAAACAGTATCTTTTCAAAGTACAACTGTATCTGCATACCATCATAATCTTCATCACACATCAACCACAATTATAGAGAACGTACATATATATATATATATTTTTCTTTTGATGAATACAAAGTACATGTATCCGCAACAATAAATGAGGTAATATATAGTACAACACAAAAAGGGAATATTGACGAAGTAGCAAAATAATTTAATATAATTAATGACACAAATAGCATTAGTTGCTATTTTTATCATTTAATGCCAGGAAAAATAAATTAACACGAAATAAATAAATAAATGATTTTTTCAATTTGGTCTACAATGGTATCTTATTGTAATATGGTGAATTGAGACAATATTTTGTAAATATGTAATTATCTTGAATATATTGTGTCATTTTTCATTTCTTGATTGCTTGGATGAAAAAGAAAATCTTTAGTACATGGTTCTTTAACAATTTCCATCACTTGTGTACTTAATCATGAAAACAAATCAAACTATTTGATATTTGTCTCGAGCTCATTTGACAAAAGTGTTTGTTCGACATTACTCGGTTCATTTACACCCTTGGATGGACCTCTATCAGGAGAAGTAAAATCATTATTAGTAATCATATATATATACTTGGGTGTGACCGTGCCAAAAGAATAGTCCATTACTTTATAACACATGGTTTGAGCAACAACTATGTTCACAAGCAGGATCAGCCCTACACATTCAAGGGTCCTAGATAAATTCTAAAATTGAAATCCTATGTATTACGAAAAAATTGTGCATGCAACTTTATATATTTTTACTTTTGAAAATATAAAATTACTAATTAAATATAGACGTATTATTTTTTCTTAAAATTATTTTTCAGATAATTGGAATATAATACAAAGCCACTCACAAACTAGTTAGCCTATGGTTATTTGCTACATAAATTTCCCCCAAAAACTATATATACAATCTTATATATCTCTCCTTCACTTCTACACCTTATATAAAAGGTTTTAAACTTTTAAAGAGATGAATACCCTGTGCATGCATCATACATCATATACCATGCATCATACATCATATAGTACAAATGCTATTAAAAAATAAAATAAAAGAAAAAGAAATGGCGTAATAATATATATTGACGACATTAGCAGCATTGAAAAACTTAAGTAATATTAAAATGAGGAATCATCTAGGCTTGTCCCATTGTTGGGGATCCAAAAGGCCAAATGAATTGATAGATTGCCTTTTTTAGTGTTTCCTCCATTCAAACTGTCATCCACCGCTTTCCCATTGGGAAAATTGATTTTTTGGTACCATATGATAGAGCTATTTACATTTGATACCATTAAATACGAAAATGTAAATTTAGTACCATAGGATTAAATACAAAAATGCAAATTTAGTACCATAGAATAGGTTTTCATTGCAACTTTGGTACCAAGCCCAATTTTTCTCTAAAGTTAATGATAATTCACCCCCTGTGAAATGCATAATATTCAATTTACCCCTTCTGATTTAAAAAAGATAATTTTACATCCTGTAATTTAATAAAAGTTTCACACCGGCTCCCTGATATTCTATATAGGCGGCACTTTATCCACTTTTACTATGATCGTGTGGAATTTTACCCCCTGTGTTATGATAAATGTGGCAATTTATTCATCTATGTTAAAAAAATAGTTTTCATGCCTACTCTCAATTTCAGCAAGTGAGTTACACTCTCCGGCTGAAAGAGGTAAATTACTTCATTAATTTTTTTACAAGGGTTAAATTGATTTTTTTTCTAATTATAGAGTGATAGATTAAACATTATGCATTTCATAAAGGATAAATTGTCATTAACTTTAGAGAAAAATTGGGTTTGGTACCAAGATTGCAATGAAAACCTATTATATAATATCAAATTTGCATTCTCGTATCCAAGGATACTAAAGTTGTAAATTAGTCTATTCTATAATACCAAAAAAACATTTTTCCCCTTTCCCATTTTATTCTACAGTACCAAAATGAATCAAACTTACCAGGCCCCTACATGAACAATTCCTACTGTTATAACTGGCCCAACAACTGCCATCACATGCACACTATTCTATAGGGCGGTTCTTTTCCGGCCTAGTTTTGCCCAATAAAATTATACTCTATCCATCCCTTTTTTTATACTTTTTACTTCTCACGTGGGGTTTTGGATAAAGTTAAAAATGTAGATTTTTTTTTTTACTTGTATGTTCTTAAAATAAGTGGTTAAGAAAGTGGTGTTAAATCATTATTTTATGTGAGAAGGTATTTTTCAAAAAGGTAATTTTATTTATAGAAATGAAATGTTATTTTGAAACTTCACAAAAAAAAAATAGTAGTAAGAATTTAGAGACAGATGGGGTATCTATATCTCGTACAACTTACGTGACATCCAACACATAAAGAAACCGAGTCAAAGCCATTTACAAAGAGTGTCTCGATCCCAATGGAGTGGCTCGCCAAAGCCCTTCTCCACCATCGATGTGGCTCCTCAATGGCCATTTGATTTGCCTGAAGGTCCTAGTCGTTGGATCACCAAGTGTTTCAACAAGTGGTCCATAGAACAAAGACCAAAATCGACAACGTCAACACGAACGAAAATATCCTTATGCACCATCCGAAACTACAAAACTCTCCAGAATCTGCACTTCATTTACCTGGGTCGACCTTGTTAAATCCGACCAAATGACCCGCACTTCAAATAATTTACCTACTATAAATATCCACGCATCGATGAGACTATCTACGCATCCATTACAACTCAAACTATCATGTTCGAATATATCTGACTTAGGCATTGTTTGGCTAGGCAGATTCAACCCTAGAGAGCCTAACAATCTTCTTGACTTTGGTTCTAGTTCCATCTAATCTAGGAGTCGACCGTCAATCCATCAATCAGTCTCTACACGTAACGCTTACCTTTGACCATGTCCATTCTAAATGAAGTTATCCCTCGTTCGAGATCGAGTTAGTTTTATCCAATGGGTGGGTGGAAGATTGCCTTTTGCAATGTATAACTCAATGTAGAACATTTTTTATTGCCTTTCCATTTGCTTTTCCATAAAAGGGTAATGAAAAGAACACAAATTAGGCAGATTAGGTAAGCCAAACTTACATTGGGACGAGAGGTAAGACCCCAAAACAGGAAACTGACTCTCTAAAAGCATGGCATCAAAGTAGGGGCCGCCCAAAATTTTCAGCCTCCTTCACAAACTAAAAAGTGCTTTTTTTATATAGAATTTGAAAGCAGCTTGTGCATGCAATTGCAAATTTGGGATTGGGGGTGAAGGGGACTGATCAAATGCACTATAAAAATGCATGTAGTAACATGTGAAGAAAAATTTCGACGCCGCAAACAAGTATTGAAGCATCTCCTGCAATAAAAGCAAAAACAAAAAGAAATTGATATTGAAATTAGCATTTTAATTAGTAGGGTCCCAACAGAAGAAATTATATAAGCTCATTTTACCACTAAATAAGTAGTGCATTTTCACTGCATAAAGAATCATCTTGTCTCAAGAATGATGTCATAAAGTTCCCAAAATGACAACATAATGAATATAGGCCAAACAATACTACTATTATATTTGTTCGAAACAGACAAAAAAAGAAGCAAGCTTCATTTGGTTTGCTTTTGTGAGAGTATTGTTAAAAATGAGAGGATTTTCAAAATATTTTAGAAACATTAAATTTTTTGAGTAATACTGGACATATATTTTAAAACCAAAAAAAAAAATCTCTAAAATAAATGTGTTCCTTTTACGTTTCAATTGAGAGGGTTCTTTACAGTGAGTGAATGTCCATTAATGAGGTTTAAGTCTTGAAAATACAATATGATGACTGTCTTTTAGAAATAATAAAAAAAAAAATCATCTATGTTTGTTTCGTCTTCGGAAAAACCCTGAAAATTCAAATATCAAAACAAACAAGGCTGGTATCTTTTCAACATGGAGGTGACACAAGATGAAAAGCATTTATGTCTGTATATTTATAAAATAAAATATAATGTATATGTGGGCTAAGAAAAAAAATCTCAAACACCCTATAGGCTATAGTACGAAATAGACCATCAAATGCTCATTCAAATGTTTCTTGACAGTTAAACCATCCTCCCCTTTAAATTCTCTTCACATCATACACTTTATGAGCCTATTCTTCACCATCTCATTTAGTTAATTAAAAAAAAAAAATTTATACTCCTCTGTATCAAGAAAAATCAAGATGTTCAACTCACAATCTTCCATACAAAAAACTATAGCCTCAAAACTTCTACTTATTTCTTTACTTAGTTTTATGATCAATAAAACTCACCTTTCTTCTAATAACTCTTTCACAGTGTCTCCTCACATAGCGAATATGAAATTCGATGGGCACCTAAGCTTCATGAACAACGAAAATGAATCGAAAGACTTTGGCAATAGATACCATCTCATCCCATTTGCAGTTTTACACCCGAAATCAGTTTCCGATATTTCATCCATCGTAAAATGTATTTTTGATATGGGCGTAAATTCGGAGCTTACAGTCGCGGCTAGAGGTCACGGTCACTCGTTAGAAGGCCAAGCACAAGCATACCAAGGTGTCGTTATAAGTATGGAGTCGCTTAGGGTGCCAGAGATGAGTTTTCACATTGGAAAGTATCCATATGTTGATGTATCAGGTGGTGAACTATGGATAAATATTCTGCATGAAAGTCTTAAACATGGGCTTACGCCTAAATCGTGGACCGATTATCTTCATCTCACGGTCGGAGGTACTTTGTCAAATGCCGGAATAAGCGGCCAAGCATTCTTACATGGACCACAAATCAACAATGTTTATCAACTACAAGTTGTCACAGGTTTGTTATCATTACAAGAGAGAAATTTACATTTTAAGTACATGGGACTGGACCCTCATCACTTTTAGTAATATTTTTTCATGAGTAATGGCATTTTGCACCTAGAAAATACATCAATTCGGCACTAATTTGCATCCTGAAATTAAAATTTTGGCACATTGCACCCTTGAGTTGCATATTCTTTGGCAAAATGAACCATATTAGGGTGCTAAATGTCTATCGTAATGCCAAGAATATGCAATTCGAGGGTGCAAGTGCCAGAATTTTAATTTCAGGGTGCAAAGTGCCAAAATGATGTATTCTTGGGTTGCAAAATGGCAATAACATTTTTTTTTATTGTACTCATTTCCATCTAGTTCCGGACCAAAAGTTCTATACAAGGACTATTCTATGGAACCAAAGTTGCAATTTTGTAAAGTGGTGAAATCAAAATTTGAACAAAAATGCAATTTTATTAAGTACAGGACCAAAAGTGTGGAAGATCTAGTCTTATGGGACCAAAATGTAAATTATGCCTATTACAAGAACACGATTCCAGTTCGAGTAGGTTGATAAAAGCATAATGTACTAACCTTAATAAATTTGTTCAGGCAGAGGAGAAGTGGTAACTTGTTCAGACGAGCAAAACACCGATCTTTTCCATGCTGTACTAGGAGGGCTCGGACAGTTCGGTATCATCACACAAGCAAGAATTGCCCTGCAACCAGCTCCAAGAAAGGTAATTAATTACATTTCAATAAAATTACTAAAATTAAAATAACTTCATATGGTATCACATTATAACAACTTATGTTTTCGTACAGGTTAAATGGATCAGAGCACTTTATTCAGACTTTACATTATTCACCAATGACCAGGAGCATCTAATATCTTCCACAAACTCATTTGACTATGTAGAAGGATTTGTAATTATAAACAGAACTGGTTTATTAAACAACTGGAGGTCATCTTTCAATCCAAAAGATCCAGTTCAAGCAAACCAGTTCACATCTGAAGGAAAGATTCTGTTTTGTCTAGAAATCGCAAAGTACTTCAATCCTGAAGAGTCTAATAACATTGATCAAGTAATAATATTCAATCTATTGTCGTTCTTAAACAGCTGAAAAAGTTATCGGTTTTCTTACATCATCGCCTCTTTTATAATGCAGGAAATTGATACCCTTTTATCGGAATTGAGTTACATCAAGTCCACTCTCTTTCAATCTGAAGTCTCTTATGTGGATTTTCTGGATAGAGTGCATGTATCTGAAATAAAGCTTCGCGAAAAAGGCTTATGGGAGGTGCCTCATCCTTGGCTAAATCTTCTTGTTCCGAGCAGCAGAATTCATGAGTTTGCCCATGAAGTTTTTGGGAACATTCTAAAAGATACAAGCAATGGTCCTGTCTTGATCTACCCTGTCAACAAATCAAGGTACTTAACTAATCATTGGACAAATCAGGAAAAATTGCACTTTTAGTCCCACAGGGCTGTATACTTAGCACCGGTCCCAAACTTTACGCAATCGAACTTTTGGTTCCAATTTTTTAAATGTAGGATAGTTGACATTTTTCACCCAAAAGAGTTTCTAATTTTTGCACTTATCCCCTAAAAGTACAATTATTGCACTTAACCCCCTGAAATTTGAACAACAGGAGTACAATGCCCCTGATTAACATCTAAATAAGTTTAAAGGCACAAATGTTATTCTAGAGCATTAGTAACTTTTGAGGCCCTAGTGCAAATATCAATGCACAATATTCCTAATAAGTTAAAGTACAAAAGAATGAAACATTTTTAGGATTATGCTTCTTCAACTTTTACGATTTTGGTTCGATATAATATAGTATGCAGTATTTACAGATCCATAATTAGTTCAGTTGATTCATTTATATGATTATATCTAAACCCTCAAAATTACATGGGGTTAAGTGCAGAAAATTAAACTTCTGGGGCCTAAAATGAATTGTCGTTTTATAGAGCCTGCACTTCTGGTCCTATTACCCCTTTTCAGTCCAAGTCGGAACAAAAAGTGCAAAACTTTGATAGTCTAATGGGACAATAAGTGTGAAAGATCCAAGATATTTCAAAATTTTGGCACCCAGAGTGCAGTTTTCTGAAGTACGGAACCTAAAGTGTAGGGACCAGTCTTACAGGACTAAAAATGCAATTTTTCCGACATCATCTAGGATAAATATGATTCCAAGTACTTACTTCATCCCATTCTTTGTACCGCAGGTGGAGAAATGGAACATCCTTAGTTACACCCAAGGAGGACGTTTTCTACTTAGTTGCCTTCCTATCTTCCGCATTACCATCTTCCACCGGAAAAGACGGCCTACAACATATTTTGACACAAAACAAAAAAATACTAAGTTTTTGTGGAAGGCCTCATCTTGGAATCAAACAATATTTGCCCCATTATAGCAATCAAGAAGAGTGGAAAGCTCACTTTGGCACTAACTGGGAAGTTTTCTTCAGGAGGAAATTGAGTTATGATCCTTTGGCAATCCTAGCTCCAGGACAGAGAATCTTTCAAAGAGCCAATGCCTTTAGCATAGAGTGATGTAGAATCATTTAATAACTAGAGCTCTATGGCACATAGATGAAGCCTATTAAATGTACATAATTGTAGAATTTTTGTATTTCCTGTCTCGGATATGTAGCAATATATCTATTATTTTGAGAATCGTAAACGAAAGTAACGAGATCGAGGGAAAAAATGTGCATTAGGTAATTTGAGAGAATATTGAAAACAATGCCTCAAATTCATGCGACAAAAATGCATTTTAAATCCCACAGAACTGGAAACTCAACACTTTGAGTCCAGTACCGCGCTTTAAAAAATAACAAACATTTTGAGAAAAAAATTGCAAATTTCAACATCCCCCCTTTCATCCATTTTTTGCACTTTTAGTCCTATGGAACAATCTCTATTTTGCACGTTTGTTCTTGATGTCTCTGTTTTGAACTTGTGGTCCCAAAATAGGATGGAAAGGGAGGAAAGGACGAAATGCATGAAAAAAAATTTAAAACTAGCAACCAAACATGCTATTCTAGAAAGCGCGGGATCAAATATGTTGAATGTCCAATCATGTGGGAGTAAAAATGCAATTTCCTCATTTCATATCTATGGAGCAGTATAAATAACATCATGTACCATTGTCAAGGGCCCCAAGGCTATCACTTAAAAAGATACAAGTCAATAGAGAAGAATTGATTGGTACAACTTGAACATAACTATATTCAAATAAAATCATTCAAAATTCGATTACGACTTTAAGTCTTAAGGAAGCAAAGGATACAAGATTGGAACCAAAAGTACAAGATATAAATTTGTAACCAAAGCTTATTCATTTTTTCTCATTGCTCCAGCCAAGGCCAGGGCGGTTAATTTCTTCCATCGATTCCTCATATCCTCGAGCATCACGAATATGGGCCTCAAAATCGGTAAAATCACTTGCAACCGGAAGAAAACTACTTATATCATCTGTAGCTCCAAAGCCTCCAGCCCTCATAACTTCATCGGAAGTTACAGAAGCTTCCATATTCAGTTCACCAGAAGCATCTTCCTTTAAATTCTCAATGTCATTAAGATTAGCTTTGCGAACTTCTAGAATGTCTTCAGGGGGATTAGACACCTCTAAATCTTCATAGTTTTGAATGGCTCGAACATGGGCCTCAAAATCGGTTGAATCTCTTGCAACTGGAAGTAAACTACTGATATCATCAGTAGTACCAAAGCCTCCAGCACGCATAATGTCGTCAGCAGAGACAGATGCCTCCATATATACTTCTCCGGAAGTTTCTTTAGATGCAGGAGTCACATTCTTTGGAATATTATTGATGTCTTTAGAACCAACTTTACGAACTCCTGCAATTTAGTTCACAGAAGATATTTAGGCTACTTAACAACCTCAGGACTATCAAGGAAGTTTTCGAACTCTTTTAATAGGCACAACTGTATTTTTGGTCAACGGGATTGGACCCTCAACACTTCTGGTCCCGCGTTTTACAAAATTGGACTTGTGGTAAGAAGATTGAAAGTTTGTTTTTTTGCCCTTTTGGCCCTAAGACCCTTTTGCGTCCATTTTTTGCAATTTTGGTCCCATAGAATAGTCTATGTTTTGCACATTTGGTCCATAGGAATGTCTCAATTTTGCAATTTTGAAATTTTGTTCCCAAATAGGATGGAAAGGGGCGATAGGACCAAAAGTGCAAACAATTTAAAAATTTGGGACCAAAAGTACAAATTTTAAAAATGCGGGACCCGAAAGTGTTGAGGATACAGTCCGATGGGGCTAAAAATGCAATTTTACATTTTGAGAGATATTTAAGATTTAATTCCAAAGGAGCTTGCGATGTTACCCAAGAAGAAAATATGATTTCAAATGAATTTCAAATTTCATAACAAATTCAAGGCAATCGGGCAAATATGCAGAATTTTTGAAAGACTTTGTCAAGACAAATGAACTAGTTTGGTAGATATTCCAATATAACAATTCAAAAATTCAGAAACTCATATATGTTTGAGAATTTAAAAAACTGAGACGGCGTAAAATGCAAGATGCACACAACGAGATACCTTGCACATTTTCATCCGAGCCAAACTCCATGAGTGATTGTAAGTTTGGTCGATATCTCGTTTCGGAACTATCTGCATAAGAAAAGGTGCAATATAAAGCTAATATAATACCATACATAAGACAAGATATTGGAACTTATGAAGGTGCAAACAACAGCATAGACTTAAGCCCTCAAATTAAGTTTATTTTCTTTCAAGTTCTCAATCATTGAACCATAACACATTGCCAAACCTCAAACAATTATTCAATACAATATAGAAATAAAGAACTCTAATTTCAGTTTCTAGGTGACTGGACTTAAAATTGTTATAGCATCTACTTTCCAACAAATTAAATGCTATGCGTTAACATTCAGATATACAATAGGGTAAATTTCATTTTGCACCTTTCACCTATCGTCGCTTCACACTTTCCTCCTCCAACTATCTATTGCATTAGTTTACCCCTCTCAACTATTTCGTTTCACTTTTGCCTTCCAACTATCTATTGCTTCAATTTACCCCCTTCCACTACCACTTGTGCACAAATAGCTTGTTCACCTTCAATTACTCAATTTATGCATGGTTGATCTTATATCAATAAGAAAGATATAAAATAGATCATCTTCTACATTGATAATGAAATTAAAAATATTGGTGTAATGGAATAAAGGGCACATCAATTTGGTCAATAACAAGATCATCACAATCGTTTTTTGAAACACTACAACTTTAATGAAAAAAAAAAAAATTGATAAGCATGTTTATCTACTAGTTATGGTGATCAATATTTCTCTCTAAACACTATCTCCAAACACTATAATTTCATTCAAATTCCTTCATAACTTGAAATGTGATCAAAATAAATATTTGCATCCCTTATTTCATTATAAATGAGCTATTTGTTCGAGTGTTGGATCCTAGAGGTGGTAGAGTGATGCAAAACATAGTTGAAGGGGGCAATACGTGCAGCGAAAATAGATCAAAGGGGTAAATTATTGCAATATATATTTAAAAAGGGGCAAGGCTTTTGCACAACTATAGTTTTAAGGGGACAAGATGAAATTTACCCTATAAAATATGCAAAAGAACTCTTTAATGGTTCATCTCAATGAGCAATTATTGAAATCGTCACTAAATGTAATAGTAAAGGGGGCATTACTAAAATAATACTCCAATGAGAATATATTAATCAAGCTCCAGAGGTTGAAGAAAACATATTCATGGACAACCAATATATAGAATAATAAAGCAAATAAAGACAACAATTGAAATAATTATAAAGTTCAACCTCAAATTCACAATTTCACACACATAATTGACTGAAAATAAAAGTACCCACTTTGGGTCATTGAAAATCAGGAAATATTATATTTGCAGAATAAAAAGAAAAGGTACCCACTTCCGTTTTAGTCCGAATAGTTCTTCAAAACAAAAACAAAGAAAAGCTCTGAATTGATCGTTCTCCGATTCTTGGAGTTCTATAGGGGTAGCCGGGTGGGTAGCAGTGTTTCCGACTTAATGTGTGAGTGTTCTTTGTAAGACACGTTTCTTCTCGTTTGTGTTTTTCAATTGAGAAATTTTCAATTTTTCCCCTAAACTTCAACTTTTTGCATTATCCACCCTAAACTTACACTAATATTGCAATTTCTCCCCTGAATTCTTTACCAACCACTTTTTCGGCTAAAGAATTCAGTAGGGAAAGTGTAACACAAAAGTTCAGGGTGAAAAGTTCTATACGGGTGTATGTTCAGGGGGAAAAAGAGTAATTTTTTAATTGAAAGTATTATTTTGTTTCTTGAATTAATAAATTTACCTCTTTTTCAAATGCTAATTATCAATTAGAAAATCCATGATTTTAGATTGTCAAATATTTTTTGTGTTGTACATTCCCCTATGAACTATTTGGCCGAAATAGTGGTCGGAAAAAAGCTTAAGGAAAAAAAGTACAACATTAAGGTAAGTTCAGAGTGAACATGCAAAAAAATGAAATTCGAGAGAGTGCAACTAGACTGATAGTTCAGGGAGGGAAATGCGATTTTTTCTTTTTTATTTTGGGTTTAACGCTCACCTGTTCAGATATATAGCTGATAATAAAGTTTTATTGTCATTTTCTGTACAATTATAAATTATACCTTTTTAATGACATTTTCTATTTTTTCTCATTAATTATTTCTATATGTCCTCGACTTCATGAAGGTCAATTTTTTGTTTTACATATTTATTTTTTTATTAAAATTCTTTTTAGTTTTTTCTTATGTGGATATGTCAAATGACTGCAAAGTATTATCAATATTTGTATTATAATAAATGTTGTTTTAAAATATGATCTTATATTAAGTAGTTCTTTTTTTTCAAACAAGTATATATAATTAAAGAGGAAATAACACTTTTGGTCATTCTTATGGGTAATTTTTTGCAAATTTGTTCTTCTTAAATTTTTCGTAGCAGATTTGTCCCTCTTATCAATGTAGTGTAACACATTCGTCCCTCTTAAATCCAAAATGTATCATTTGGTACCAAAATACATCCTAAAATGGACGAAAATTTATGTAGTTTGGATTTAAAAAGGGCGAATGTATTACACTACATTGATTTTAATCATCAATATATTTGGAATGTGAAAACAAAAACCTAAAAATCTTTTTACAAATTTAATTAGAGTAAATAGCACTTTTGGTCCTCCTTATGGGCAAATATTTGCACATTCGTCCCTCTTAAAATTTTCATATAGATTCGTCCATCTTAAATTTTTCGTACAAATTCGTCTCTCTTATCAATGTAGTGTAACATATTTGTTTCTCTTATCAATGTAGTGTAACATATCCGTCCCTCTTAATCCAAAATACATCCTAAAATGTATGAAAAATTGATGTATTTTGAATTTAAGAGGGATGAATGTGTTACACTACATTGATAAGATGGATGCATCTGCTACAAAAATTTAAGAGGGACGATGTGTTGAAGAGGGACGAATCTATTACGAAAAATTTAAGAGAAACGAATGTGCAAAAATTTGCCCATAAAGAAACCAAAAGTGCCATTTACTCTATATACTTTCATAAAATTTAACTTAAAATAGTTTGGTGCATGGCACTGGTCTGAAGTTAGTATATATATATATAAGATATATACTTGTAAGAGAAGATGTTTGGTAGAGTCTTCAATGCCTTGCATGAATACTATAATTGGTGCTGCAATTTATGTGTGTATATATTTTTGGTCTTAAGATTATTATACTCTATGAATGAAGCGAATAGACGTATAGGAAAATTCTTGTCCAAGCCTGGCTTGGCCAAATCCATCCAACCATCAAGCAAGTGTATTGCACTTGTTTTATGATTGTCCACTCTCCTGGGAGTTACATCCAATTCCAACGCAAGTGTATTGCACTTGTCTTGTAGTTACTTTGAGTTTGGTCAAACCCAATGTGGGTAAGAATTTTTCGTAACGTATATTAATATATCAATCATTACATTAGAATTTATCTAATTACTATCAAAGTTCACCGATAAAGTACAGGGTAATTGCAAAATTGTGTTAGGCTAAATCTGCAAGAAACTATCCTGTAAAAATTTTATTGCGCCAAACTTCCTTGTGTTTTCAAAAACCCTACAAAAAACACCAAATTTATAAAAAAAATAGGTCGTTTTGGATCGACATATTTCAATAAACCATTTTTAAAATACTTCAAGTTGGTCCCTATAACCATAGGCGGACGTACATAGGGACGGGGGGTGGGGTGGGGTGGGGGGGGGGGGCTATATCCCCCCCTGAATTTTTTTTTTTGGAAAAAAAAAAATTCAATAAATTAGCCCAATATGAAATTTTCAGCCCAAATATAATTTTAGTCCAATTAATATCACACAACCCACTCTAATAATAACTCACTCTACCCAATTTCTAAGCCACAATGAAAAGCCCAATTTTTCTCTACTCCCAACATCTCCAAACCCTAACTCTAGCCACTATTGCCACCTCCTGCCATCAGACCGCCGCCGCCCCACCTCCGACCATCCACCCAACCCAAGTCCCAATCCATTGAAGTCTTGAACACAAAAATGCCCATTGTGAATGTTAGTAATTTTTTCTATTTATATTTATGATATATGTTTGTGTAATTGTGCGTATGTAATAAACTAATAGTTTTATATATTCATTTTTAATGTTTATATTCATTTCCCAAAATCAATTTTTAGATTCAAGTTTTATTTTTGTGCTTAAAGTTATATATTTGTTAAGATTTTCATATGATGATTAAATCAAGATGCAATAGAGTTAATAGTATTATATTAAAATAATATGATGATTAAATCAAGATGCAATAGAGTTAATAGTATTCATTTACATATCAAACACTAATCTTAGATGGTTAATAGTTTTTTTTTTTATTGAAATGTCAAACACTAATCTAATAGTCTTTTATTAGCATTTATTGGCCTATTGGGATTCAACCTCTATTGTTTTATCAAATGGAATGAAAAATAAGTCTTGTCATTATTATGTCTCTATTATATTTAACTTCTACTTCTTGAGTAAGTCATTATTCTTGAGATAGTTATGTTTTGTACGTTTATAGTGTTAGAAATATGGAGAGATACTTTAAGGCTATACCTACACCTACACCTCACGATGAGTCTTCAAGTAACGTTCACATTCAAAGTGACCCGCATGAGCTTCCAAACTTTCATATTAAAACGAACTTGTCCGAGCTTCTGAGTGATCCCGGTCTATGACCTCATATAACTTTATATGATTCTAACATTCGAGAGAGAAACATAGAGCATACTTGCTCAAAGGTTTATTTTTGTCAAACTCCACTTCCCCATTTTTGTATTGCGTCATATATTTTCTTGTTAATAATATAAACTTTAAGTTTAACTGTTTGACAGATTTTTTTTTGTATAAGTTTAGCCCCCCCTGAACAAAAATTCTGGATCCACCCCTGCCTATAACTTCATGTTATATATTTTTAAAATTATTTCTCGAAATATGTCGATCCAAAACGACCCATTTTTTACAAATTGGGTGTTTTTTGTAAGGTTTTTAAAAATACAAAGAAATTTGACGCAATAAAAATTTCACAGGATAGTTTCTTGCAGATTTAGCATAACACAGGGAAGTATCTTGCATTTTCTCCGATAAAGTTCCTACAAAATATTAGTAATAAACTTTACAAATTTTATATGCTAGTGGAATCGTATCGGGTTGACACTAGCCCAGAACCACAATTAGAACTTTTCTCAATCTCAAGGTATCTCATTCTGAAACAAAATTGACGAACTTAAATTCAATCCACACCCCTTTTTCTCATTATAATTCTAAAGCTAAATCGGATTTTATTCTTAGCTTTACTTCCAAATACACCGTGACTTTTTTTTTTTGTTTTGAAATTATTAAAAAAGAAGAAGAAAGAATCACACTTTTGCACTGAACTTCAAATTTTGCACTGTCCACCTTGAACTTACTTTAATATTGCACTTTCCCCTTGAACTCTTTTCGACCATTTTTTCGGCCAAAGAGTTAACGGGAAAAGTGTCACACAAAAGTTCAGGGTGAAAAGTGCAACAAGGGGGTAAACTTGCTAATTCAAGAAACAAAATAATACTTCCGAACAGAAAAGTGCACTTTTCCTCCTGAACTTATAGTTAGGTTGTACTTTCTGCCCTGAACTTACACCCGTATTATACTTTTCACCCTGAACTTTTGTGTTGTACTTTTCTACCCTGAACTCTTTGGTCTGAAAAATGATTGGAAAAGAGTTCAAAGGGGGAAATACAATATTAATGTAAGTTCAGGATAGACAATGCAAAAAATTGAAGTTCGGGTGGGAAAGTGCACAAAAGCTCAATTTTATTGGAAAAAAAAAGAAAAAAAAACATAACATACCCATACCAAAAGAAGGGGGAAAACAAAAATCACCCGCACGAAACCGGA
Source organism: Penstemon davidsonii (assembly GCA_034814905.1). Lineage (NCBI taxonomy): Eukaryota > Viridiplantae > Streptophyta > Magnoliopsida > Lamiales > Plantaginaceae > Penstemon > Penstemon davidsonii. Next base: position 26,409,206 of record JAYDYQ010002533.1, on the reverse strand, counting down.
AACCCTACAAAATCCCAAAAAAGCAAGAGATTTTCTTACCCCAAACCCAGTTTCAAACAGTGAGATGAAGAATCAAGGAAAGATGAAAATGAAGAAAGAAGCTGAGGATCAAAATCAAGAAAACTGGCTTAGTGAATTCTTGGACGATGGGAGCATGGAGAGTCACAAATACTATGTGGCTCGCAGAACTATGCTCGAAATGCTAAAGGACCGAGGCTATGCTGTGCCCACTTCCGAGATTGAAATTTCACTCCAACAATTTCGAGATAAGCATGGACAAAACCCCGACATTAATTCCTTGAGAATCTCTGTTCTTCACAAGGATAATCCTTCTATTAAGGTTGTCATTTTCTTACTCTCTTTCTATTTCCGCCCACATTATATTTCATTTCATTGATTGGGGAACTAAGAATGTTGATTCATGGTTTTAAGTTTTTTTTCTTGGCATGTTTATTTTTCAGATAAGATTTTTTCGGTTGAAGTATAAGTTTTATTTTTGTTTCGATTGACTCAAAATGGAAACTTTGCTCTGTTATCGGTGGAAACTTATCGAAATTTTGATTTATGGTGGTTTTTCTGGTGTTTTCTTTAGAATTTCTTGGATTTTGTGATCCCCTTTGTATAATGTGTGTGTGTGTGTGTGTTTGGTTCGTATTTGTTTAGTATTCTGTTTTGGGAAATAAAATTGTAATGCACTTATAATTGTTGTATGAGAATCAATCTTGTTCTTTAAGGAATTACTTTACCTCAGTGAAAATGTGTACTTCTAACAGGACAGATATGGAAGTTCTATTGAATTTGTTGTTTCAAAATGATTATCCTAGCTTTTAATAACTTGTTTGCAATAGCTTACGGAGGGTGATATTAAGCTTTTGGTTTGCGGAAAGTTAATTTTAGATATTTTTTAATTGAAAACATAGTAGTTAAAAGCGAGAAAAGCGCTCGCTATAGCGCGGCGCTATGCGCTATAGCCCCAGGAGCCTTTGCGCGTCGCTGCGTTATTCGCTTCTGACTACTATGATTGAAAAGCACAAGCTCTTGCAAACAAGTCCTAATTTGAGTGAATACAAAAGTATGAAGCCCTTATATTTGAAAATTTGCTGAAGTTTAAAGTGTTTTTTAATTTTATTGCAGGTTGTAGCTTTATTCTGTAGTCCAGGGATAGTTAAAGTAAGTGTGATTCGTCCCCTTGCATCTATGATAGTTATCGACAGCTTAAGCCGCCTGATATTGATAGTGCAGAATAAAGTAACTACCGAGGCCTTAAAAAGTCTAGATCTTTTCCCATTCAAAGTTGAAATTTTCCAGGTAAATTGTTTATCCATTTGGAAAGAAATATTGTATTAGTGAATAGTGATCCCATAATTATGTCTTACTAATTAAGTCATTTATATATTAATTTTGCGATAACTTGAATGTTTGATTTGATTTAACTATTAATCTCGTATTTTTCTAAAATTTTCCCTTGATGTTTAGATCAACGACTTGCTTGTCAATATAACAAAAAATGAAATGATGCCAAAACATAAAGTGCTGAGTGATGAAGAGAAAAAAGATCTACTGGAGAAGTACAAAATAGATGAGAAACTGGTTAGTCTTTCTACCTGATAATGATGACTGATATTGATCATCAGCTTGTTTTCTTGAACAAAAAAGATTAAAAAATCTTGGACAGCATTTAACATTTTAGTTTTGTTACTTTTTTCAGCTCCCGCGGATGTCAGAGAAAGATGCCATAGCTAGATACTATGGGCTGGAGAAAGGACAGGTTGTGAAGACTACATACAGCGGTGAACTTACGCAGTTACACGAAGCATATCGCTGTGTTTGCTGATATGCTAGTGTGAATCTGTTAAGACATGGATTTGTGTAGGAGTTCTCGCTGCAATATATATGGGTTGATTGTGTTTTTTGAGGGTAATGGTATTACAAACATGATGAACCTTTTGACTGCTATAAAAAAAATAGATTTTGGATTATGTGATATCTTTAAAGTTTTCATGGGTGTGCTTTGTTTACACTTTTTATTTCTAGATCAAGAAACAGTGTGTGCATGTGTGTGTGTGTATGGGGGTAGGGGGGACTGATAGGCTAAATTTTAATTTGCTCCATCCAACTATCAATGTTCTTTACTAAAACCTAAATGGCTAAGATGTGGGTGTTGGCTAAGATCGTTTCACTTTTGCACGCAGTTATAGGTAAAAGTTGAAAAAATGGATTTTTTAAGTCTTTTTACATATATGTTCTTAAAAGTAGTGATTGAGACTTAGTGATGTCAAATTACTATTTTATGTAAGATAATATTTTTGAGGAAAAAATTATTTCGTATATAGAAATGGACTCTTATTTTAGGACATCCGATTAATGAAGTAGGAGTAAAACTTTAGGGACAGAAAGTAGCTGAGTAGGTTTTACATGGTTCTAATTTGAAGCCAACTTCTAAAAATGGAGGAAAAGTTTCACTTATTCATTGTGATTGTGGAAATGAAGACACTTATTGCATTATATATTGAGCATGAGTTCTTTTGTTTCTTAAGCAATCTCTTTGTGTAATTTTTTGTAGCAAGAACTTAAAATTTTATGCTATATAATTGTTTAGGTGTTATATTTTAGATATTAAGGGCCCGTTTGTCTCTTTTGATGTTTTAGAAAATTCTCGAATTTTTTTAAGTTGTTTTTTCGATTTTTTGAGATGAAATCAATAGTAGGTATAGAAATGAGTAGTTATTTTTTTTTAAAGAAAGAAGAACAACTGTGTAAAATATAAGTTATTTTATGCCAAATTATGTTTGTTATGTGAATAAGTAGTGTAAAAAAAATTATTTTATGTCAAATCAAAGAGTTTGTTTAGGTTTTTTTAAAGATAAGAGAATTTTAAGATGAGATTATTTTTAAAATTTGAGAGATGATAATTTAATTTTGAAAATGAAAAAATTGTTTGTTTTGACTTTCAAAGAGTGCATCGAAATGCTCTCTGAAAAGCGAGACAAACATGCACTAAGATTTTTGGTATTATGTTTTTGTTCAACCTACCAATCCTTTCGTCAATCCACTCTCAACCAACCAAATCAACCGTTTGGTTTATAAACAATAATAAAACAATTGCGATTTGCTAATTTAACAATCGTTTGGTTTGTCGGGTTGTTTTTTATGTGAACCCGCCCAAATCCACCAGCATTAACCCCTACCCCAAGACCAAGAGAAACAAAATATGATTAGTTTTAAGGAAAATACATTACTTAAATTCACAAATATGAGTGTATTTCTAACAAAAATATCAACAAATACATAACTTTTGTTTTTTGTTTTTTGGGTTTTCATCAACAAATACATACTTACAGATAAGATAGTGTGTTCTTTATGATTGTTCTAATTGTATTTTATATGTTACAGATTCTCCGTGCCGTTGAAAAAGGTTTAAGGTCATCATCCAAAAATTTACTAAAGAACCATGCTAGCATCACAACCAAGCATCACATCCCATCTATACAGCCGTTGGAATCTCAAAATTCACTGAAATTTGACTCAAAAATATAAAATTGCAAACAAAAACCCATAATTAATCATCAAGTAAATATAAATCATGTTTATAAAATAATCAACACTAATTCATCAATTTGAAACCTATCATATCTAGTGTTTTAATACCATGGACGAGGGCAGTTAGGCCATCTCCAGCCGAGGCAGGCAATAGCCCCCTCATGCCTGCCTGCTTGCTTGCATGTCTTGCCTAGTCTCAGGGGCGGATCCAGGATTTTTGGTCAGGGGGGCTAAACTTATACAAAAAAAAATCTGTCAAACAGTTAAACTTAAAGTTTATATTATTCACGAGAAAATATATGACGCAATACAAATATGGGGAGGCGGAGTTTGACAAAAATAAACCTTTGAGCATTTATGCTCTATGAACTCTCTCTCGAATGTTATAATCATATAAAGTTATATGAGGTCATAGACCGGGATCACTCGGAAGCTCGGGCAAGTTCGTTTCAATATGAAAGTTTGGAAGCTCATGCGGGTCACTTTGAATGTGAACGTTACTTGAAGACTCATCGTGAGGTGTAGGTGTAGCCTTAAAGTATATCTCCATATTTCTAACACTATAAAATGTACAAAACATAACTATCTCAAGAATAATGACATACTCAAGAAGTAGAAGTTAAATATAATAGAGACATAATAATGACAAGACTTATTTTTCATTCCATTTGATAAAACAAGAGAGGTTGAATCCCAATAGGCCAATAAATGCTAATAAAAGACTATTAAGAATATAAGATTAGTGTTTGACATTTCAATAAATAAAAACTATTAACCATCTAAGATTAGTGTTTGATATGTAAATGAATACTATTAACTCTATTGCATCTTGATCTAATCATCATATTATTTTAATATAATACTATTAACTCTATTGCATCTTGATTTAATCATTACATGAAAATCTTAACAAATATATAACTTTAAGCACAAAAATGAAACTTGAATCTAAAAATTGATTTTGGGAAGTGAATATATAACACTATTAGTTTATTACATAAGCACAATTGCACAAACATATATCATAAATATATATAGAAAAAATTACTAACATTCACAATTGGGCCTTTTGTGTTCAAGACTTCAATGGGTTGGGACTTGGGTTGGGTGGATGGTCGGAGGTGGGGCGGCGACGGTGGTCTAGTGGCAGGAGGTGGCAATGGTGGCTAGAGTTAGGGTTTGGAGATGTTGGGAGTAGAGAAAAATTGGGCTTCTCATTGGGGCTTAAAAATTGGGTAGAGTGAGTTATTATTAGAGTGGGTTGTGTGATATTAATTGGACTAAAATTATATTTGGGCTGGAACATATTGGACTAATTTATTGAATTTTTTTTAAAAAAAAAATAAATACACCACTCTTATACTAAAAAAAAAAAAAAAAAAAATCAGGGGACCCCCCCTTGTCCCTATGTACGTCCGCCTATGCCTAGTATGTCATCTCCAACCGAACAAATAATCCAAAACATTTAATTCAATTTCAAACTTTTTCCACTCTCACTTAACAATAACAATAATAATATTATTATTATCGGCAATAATAATAATAATAAAGAAGTCAATAAGCAATTGAAAAAAGATTTAGTCGAACACTTGTGGGTAACACACGGGCCATTTTCGAATTAGGTGTTCCTTTGTAATCATATTTGTTAAGTTGTCTACTTGATCTTGTAATTGTATTTTTAAATTAAGTTGCAATAATAATAAGTTTTGTTAAGTCATATTTATATAACAATAACTATATTTTTTTTAAACTAAGTCATAGTTTATCAAAATACACCCAATTTTTTTACAAACTCACATAAATATTTTAATTTATTTAAGAAAAAAAGTGACCAATTGCATAAAATTGACTATTTTGTAAGAATTTTTACACAAACTTTTAAGGATTTTTACAAACACATATACATGTTTTATTTTATTTTAAAAAAGTGACCAATAAATTTTTTTATACACACATATATATATATATATATAATTAATATAATATAATTTTTTTAAACACATTTTAAATTATTTTTTTAAATTAAAAATTAAAAAAATATAAATATAGGGTTGCCGCCAAATGGCGGCCATCCATTGGCCTAGAGCTTGCTTGCCCGGAGGCAGACAGGCAGGCAACCATTGCCTGCCTGCCTGCCTAGATACCCCCCGGTTGCCCTCCAAAAATAATTTCATCTCCAGCCGACGACCCCCCTCATGCCTACCTCCCCACTTCGGCTGGAGATGGCCTTAAGTGCAACCAATCTCCATCAGGATAGTCCGTAACAAATGCTCAATTTGAGGCTCATCCAAATCAGGGTCACTTTCGTCAACAACTTCATTCAGTAGCTCACAACATTCCCAAATACTCATCTCAACCTTGTCCATTTTTTTATATTCTTCCCTCATTTTCTTCACCTGAATGAATAATATTCAACAATGATTAGAAAGTGAAATGTCCATTTATTTAAAAACTAGTAATTACTTACAAAGTCATAAGATTGGTTAATGTGATTGGTTTTGTAGAAAATTTCCACCCCCTTCCTACCTCTCACTTTCAGCATCATAATCCCTGTTTTAAGTATCACACACATGACATACTATTAGAATTTACTACTTTTTAAGCAATATGGAGATCAGATAATTTAAGTCCAAGGATAATTAGTCAATAATCATGTCATTGTAACTTTCATATCCAAGAATAGTTATATGATTGAAGTAGATCATTCATTATGTATTTTCGTAAACATCTAATCTGGTTTTAATTAGGCCCAAAGTGGAAATTTCAGAAGTTTTAGGAATGAAAAGGACCTAAAGTTGTGTCCAAAAGTATTGGCATGTGGTACCACAAATCCTCCATCTGTTAATTTTATATAATTGACATATATGAAAATTGAATTGAATTGTAATCTTGATTGAGAGAAAAAGAACTCTGTGTATTGATTGTAAAATTGTGATTACAGAAGAGAGAAAAATAATCGTCAGTAAATTACATTACAAGTCCTCTATATATATACAACTAAATAACCGACCTAAAGAAGGGTAGAAAAGGAACTTTACATAACATAAGTTAGAAAATAAATCAACGGTCATATTATGACCTAATTTCTTCAATTTGGGAAAACTAATACGCAGCTTATTTCTTCAATTGCTTATTCCTTCTTCATTTCTTCTTCAATTGTGAGCTGCTGTTGTTCAATTGATGAATTATCATCTAATAGCCCCCCACAAGATGGCATATAAAGATCCTTTATGCCCATCTTGGATAAAATAAACTGGAATGGCTGCTTTGGAAGGGATTTGGTGAATATGTCAGCCAGTTGAAGAGATGATCTTATTGGGAGCAGACGGAGATGCCGGCGAGATACATGTTCACGGACGAAGTGGCAATCAATCTCCACGTGTTTCGTCCGCTCGTGAAAAACTGGATTTGTGGCAAGGTGGAGAGCTGAATTGTTATCACAGTATAACACAGGAGGAAAGGTATGTTGTTTTAAATCTTTTAATAATTGAGCTAGCCAAAGTAATTCGCTGGTAGTGGCAGCAAGCGAGCGATACTCAGCTTCAGCTGATGAACGGGAAACAGTTTGTTGTCTCTTGGATTTCCAAGAGATCAATGAATTGCCCAAGAAAACACAGAACCCAGTAGTTGATCTACGGGTATCCAAACATGAGCCCCAATCTGCATCACAGAATGCAGAAATATTAAGGTTAGTGCTAGGTGAATAATGTAATCCCTGTCCTGGACTGCCCTTTAGATACCTAAGTAGATAATGCACTGCATCCATGTGGCATTGAGAAGGCTTAGCTAGAAACTGACTTAATTTGTGAACTGCAAAGCTAATGTCAGGTCTTGTTAGAGTTAGGTATATGAGTCTACCAACTAGCCGTCTGTAAGGTGAGGGATCAGGTAAAAGAGTGGATGGATCATGAGCTAATTTGATATTAGGATCCATAGGCAGCACCATAGGTTTACTTGCAAGGAATCCAGTGTCTTCTAACAATTGGAGGGTGTATTGTCTCTGAGTTATAATTAAACCAGACTTAGAATGAGCTAGTTCTAAACCCAAAAAATATTTTAGCTGGCCCAAGTCCCTTAAGGTGAAAAAAGTACTGAGCAGAGCTTTAGTAGAAGAAATCAGTGAAAGATTTGGACTAGCTAGAATAATGTCATCAACATAAACAAGTAAAGAGATAAAAGAAGAACCATACCCTTTTGTGTATAAAGAATAGTCAGAAAATGATTGAGTGAAACCCAATGATTTTAAGACATTTGTAAGCTTGGTGTTCCATTGTCTACTTGCCTGTTTGAGTCCATAGATAGATTTAGTAAGCTTACAAACCTGTTTACCTGTGATGGAAGAAGTAGGAGGAATGTAACCCTGTGGTAACTCCATGTAGACCTCTTCAGTTAGGTCACCATTTAGGAAGGCATTGTTGATGTCAAGTTGGTGAAGGAACCAATTTTGTGTAACTGAAAGTGCAAGTAAAACTCTCACTGTTACTAGTTTGGCCACAGGAGAGAAAGTGTCATGGTAGTCAATACCCTCAGTCTGAGTGAACCCTTTAGCAACAAGTCTAGCTTTAAACCTGTCAATAGAACCATCTGATTTCCTTTTGGCCTTAAAAACCCATTTGCACCCAATGGGTGATTTATGAGGTGGTAATGTAGTGACAGTCCATGTGTTGTTTTGTTCCATGGCTTTTAGTTCTTCATTAATTGCAAGTACCCATTCTGGGTGTTTAATGGCTTGCTTATATGTAGTGGGTTCAAAAACAGAAGATATATTAGCAAGGAAAACCCTGTAAGGAGTAGAAACATTGGTGTAGGAGAGAACAGAAGATAAAGGGTAATTAGGTGTGGAAGAAGATGTTGAATTACAGTGGAAGTCAGCTAGGTAAGATGGTGGTTTTACAAGTCTAGAAGACTTCCTGAGGACAGGGATAAGTGAGTTGTTTTGATCAGAGGGTAGTTGAGAAGAAGGAGAGTTGGATGGTATAGGATCAGAAGGAAAAGAGTGAGGTGGGGTAGGTTGGGTTGGTGGGGAGAAAGTATTTTCAGGTTGTATAAAAGGGGATGAATGAGAACCAGTGGGAAGCACAGTGGTGTTGGGTGATGTAGGATGAATAGAGTGGAAAGGAAAAGTATCCTCATGAAATATCACATCTCTAGACATGAAAACCTCTTTAGTAACATTATCAAATAGCTTGTAACCTTTGATACCAGGGGCATAGCCAATGAAGGTGCATTGTCTTGCCCTGGGATCAAACTTCTTTCTGTGATCAGCAAGAGTGGAAGCATATGCCAGGCAACCAAATTTTCTTAAAAAATCATAGTTAACAGGTTTATCATATAGGACTGTGTAGGGGCAGGAATGATTTAGTAAGGGGGATGGAGTTCTATTCATTAGATAGACAGCAGTGAGAATGCATTCAGTCCACATATCAATAGGTAATTTGGATTGAAAAAGTAATGATCTGGCAATGTTTAATATATGTTGATGCTTCCTCTCCACAACAGAATTCTGTTGTGGAGTTTGAACATTTGAAAATTGGTGCAAAATGCCTAGGTTAGAAAAAAGTGATTCAAATAGTAATTCCTTTGCATTGTCTGACCTAAACACTTTAATTGTTTTATTGAATTGAGTTTGTATCATTTTAATGAATTTTGGGATAAAAATATTAGTTTCATGTTTATGAGAGATTAGATAAACCCAAGTGAAACGTGTGAAATCATCAACCAAGGTAATAAAGTATCTAAAACCAGTAAAAGAGGTAATATGGAAGGGTCCCCATAAATCACAGTGTATCAAATCAAAAGCGTTAGTAGTCAGATTAGTATGTGTAGGGAAAGGTAATCTCTTCTGTTTTGCTAGGGGACAAATTTCACAAATATGATCAGTTTTATTAGAACAATCAGGTAGATGGAGTACATTTTTAAGAGAAAGTAACCTCTGGTAAGAGGGATGTCCTAGCCTACAATGCCATGTATCTAAAGAAATGGCTTTATTACAAGCAGCTGAAATAGAACTAGATGTGGTAGGAGCTTCAAGGATGTATAAGCCTTGGTGTAGTTTACCCAGTCCAATCTTCTTGGATGAGAGTGTCTCCTGTATATAAAAATGGTCATGCATAAAAACAACAGTATGCAATCCAGCATGTAAAAGAGCACTAACAGAGAGAAGGTTGAACTTAAAAGATGGAACATATAGCACATTAGATAGGAAAATATTAGGATAAATGATGACAGTACCAATGAAGTAAACAGAAATAGATGAATTATCTGGTAAAGTAATACTAGTGTTAGCTGTCTGTTTAATTGTACTAAAAAGGTGTATGTTTGTGCAGATATGATGAGAAGCACCAGAATCAAGTATCCAGTGATTGCTGGGAAAACTGAAGTGAAGAGAAGAGGCAGAGAGACAGGTACCTGTATTACCTTTATTGTTTTGAATGCTGAAAGAATTAATAGTAGATTCTGTTGGGGGGGTAGTAGGTGTCTGTCCATTGCCTTGAGAATTTATTAGGTGAGATAAATGCTGGTACTGATCAGGATTGAGAGTCTGAACAAAGTCAGACAAACCAGGAGTGGTAGTGCAGAAATTGTTAGCTTGAGGTTGAGAAACTTTGGAGGTGTTCCTAAATCCAGGAGGGAAACCATGAATTTTGAAGCAGGTTTCTATAGTGTGTCCCTGCATGTGACAGTGAGTACAATAAGGTCTTGGCTTGTTGCCTTTGTAGTTTGGATTGACATTGGGTCTTGCTGGTTGGTTTGGGGAATTAAAGTTGTTTGGGAAAGGGGGTCTTTGGTTGGAAAAGGATGGTCTAAAGGGAGCTGGTTTAGGATTTGTAGGTGGTGGAGTGAAAAGAGGGGGTTTAATGGCAAAGGCCATGGAATTCTTAGGATCAAGACCAGGGGGTGGGAATTGGAGAGACTTTTGTTTTTCTTCTTGGGAGATAAGAGCCAATGCTTTATTTACAGTAGGTAAAGGATCCATGAGTAAGATTTGGCTTCTAGTATGTGAGAGGGAGTCATCCAGACCCATTAAGAAGATAAACAAATATTCATGTTGGAAGTATTCTTCTAGTTTCCCACAAGTACAGGCAGGTCTAGAGTGTTGAATTTCATCCCAAAAGACCTTGAACTTGGTGTAGTAAGAGTTGACAGATTGTCTTTCTTGAGTCAGCTTGAGTAAATCCCTTCTGAGTTGGTATAAACGGGGTCCATTCCCTTGTTTGAACCTCTCTGTCAATTCTGCCCAAAGATCTGTGGCAAGAGTATGATATTGGATGCTAGATTCAATATCTGAGGACACTGCATTTAGGAGCCAAGAAACAACAATTGTGTTGTTTCTTTCCCAATAGTTGATGAGTGATGGATCAGTAGTGGGTTTGGGAATTGAACCATCCACAAAACCCCATTTGTTTTTGACAGTAAGGCTCATCTTCATGGCCCTGCTCCATGATTGAAAATTATCCTCTGTTAATGGTTTATTGACTAGGCTTAAACCTGGACCATCAGCTGGATGTAAGTAGTAAGGACTGGATGGGTCCTCTACTGGGGGTCTAGTTCTTGGTGGGGGAGTGGTATCATCAGAAGTCATGATGAAGAGTGAGATATAGAAAGATCAAGAAACAGAGTGTCTTGATGGAATTTTATTGAAAGAATAGGAAAAATAATAGATTTTGGGAATTCTGAATTGTGGAGAATGAAGTGAATAGACAATCTGTTGATTTGAGAATTTGGCAATATGAATTTGAAAATTTGATATGAAACTGATTTTATGATTGCGGTGATGGAAATTGATATGTGATCTGAAATCTGGATGTGTTGTTATATGCGTGTGAATTGGAGAAGATAATTGATGGCTGATGATTTTCTTGAATTTGTTGTGTAACCAGGATATGGCGATGGAGGAATCTTGGTTGAACTGGAATTGTGAGGATGATGATCAAAGGTATATGAAGAAAGTTTGCAGCGGATGGAAAAATTTACAGTAGGATTACTGCTGATACCATGTTAATTTTATATAATTGACATATATGAAAATTGAATTGAATTGTAATCTTGATTGAGAGAAAAAGAACTCTGTGTATTGATTGTAAAATTGTGATTACAGAAGAGAGAAAAAAATAATCGTAAGTAAAATTACATTACAAGTCCTCTATATATATACAACTAAATAACCGACCTAAAGAAGGGTAGAAAAGGAACTTTACATAACATAAGTTAGAAAATAAATCAACGGTCATATTATGACCTAATTTCTTCAATTTGGGAAAACTAATACGCAGCTTATTTCTTCAATTGCTTATTCCTTCTTCATTTCTTCTTCAATTGTGAGCTGCTGTTGTTCAATTGATGAATTATCATCTAATACCATCCAAAATCAAATCCTTTTCCGAGTTAGGGACCTTCTTTTCCTCCACTTCAATTCCTGTTTGTTTTTTCACAAAACAATTGAAAGACAAGAGTAAACATAAAGTTTGAATTAATTAATTGCCAAAAAAAAAATTTACTACTAATTGCAAACTGCAAAAACCACGGAACAACTAACAAATATGCCAAAACAAAACAAAATGTTTAGTGAATTTTATAGGAAAAGTTAAAATTTTAAATTTTGGTATTTTTTTTAATGAAACAGACGTTGAATGGTCGAAATCATTTTTCTTGTCACATGGCCCACACATGGGGGAATTTCGGGTCAATTTTGAAATTAGGCCTCATTTGGCACAAAAATTGTCATTGATGTTGAACTTGTGGCACCAAATATGACAGCCCGAAATGTTATGGGATATAAATGGCAGTGAACTATAGTTGTGCACAAAAAATACAATAATCCCTCTTTTGTGGTTGCATAACTTGAGAGGAGATCTTTGTAATTTTGTGAAAAACCTTATATGGGTATCTCCAAACCTAAAAAAAAAAATGGGCCTTTATAATTACATGATTTTGATTAGGGCTGTCAATGGGGCGGATTTCAATCCGGATCCGGTCCAATTTATTAGGATAATTGTCCAATTAGTGATTCGATGGACCTGATCCGATTAAGAAGATCCGTAATTCGAATTATATGGAGCGAATATGGATCTATACTGATCCGGTCCGTTACAGATCCGTATCCGATATATATTACTATATGTTGTTTATATATAATGTATTTAAACCAAAATAAAAATAAAACTATTTTATGTTCCATTAAAATCTTTTACTATATTAAAAATAATCTTAAAAAGAAATACATGAGAGGTGTTGTTGGACTGACCTGGTAACTAATTGGGCCTAAATCATATTAATTTATGCTATTTAATAAGAAAAACCAAAACCATAACCATTCATCTATGTAGTAGCCGCCATCTTCCCCCTACTTTTTCGTCCAATTTTTTTCTTCTCTTCCATTATTGGGTTTTCTTCTTCTTTTTCCCAATTTCTATCTTGTTTTATTCATATTTTTGTTTATTCCTTTGTTCTAAGTTGTGCATATTATTCCATATTTTATAATTTTCCAACAATAGTTTTGATGAAATAAGCAAAATATTACATTTTTAATTAATTGTGGTGGAATCTACAAGTGATTTGAAGGAGAAAATGAAAGAAAAAAATTAATGCTAAACGGATCCGGATAATTTATCCAGATCCGGGATATCCACCGAATTCGGATCCAGTTGTTACTTTTCAAGATACGCTCGGATCCGGATAGAAGAAATGAAAATCGGACTCGGATCCGGATCTGACCTGATCCGGTCCGAGTCCAGCCCATTGACAACCCTAATTTTGATTATGATAATATAATCTCCGGAGAATTTATTAGATGGCAAAACTGAGTTAAATATTTCAGCAACAATAGGAAACAAATAATTATTTTCTGTACAAATTTTATTCCTACGTATTATTCAAATACCCAGAATTCATAATATATATTTTCTTTAAAATCTTCGAAATACCTCACATAATTCCCAATTATGAAATACCCAAAACTAAAAGTAAATCCAAATTTATTTTTGCAATGTCCATTACATAATGTCTCACGTACGTGCCTTCACAGAATATTGGAGTATATTTTTACTTTTTCATTCAAATTATGTTTCAAAATTTACTCTCTCCCCAAATTTTAAAAAAGGGAAACAGCATACAAGCCTAGACCATTTTTCTTGGGGGAGGACTTTGGGGATAACTCTATATTTTCTTAGATTGACTTGACAAAATGACATAATTTTGACTTATTTTCTATTGCAAAACCGACTATTTTCTATTGCACAAAAAAATCAATTCAGTGTGTTCTAAAAGATTCAACAATCTCCTTCAAAATACATAAAAGTATGCTATCGATCTCCAAAAAAGTTGTATTCGATCCCTTTTGTTCGAAAACCTAATTTTAGTATGCATCATAACATAAAATATTCATTATATAACAATGCATATGATTCATATCAATTCCCATTTTGCAACAATCTAAGATTGATTACCATTTCTGAATTTTCAATACTAAAAATTGATTCCAAATTTCCAAATTACTTACTCAGACATAAAAGTTGGCACATCACATTTCCATCAATATATTCATATATGATGATGTTGAGTAAAAAAATCAGGTGGTAATTTTGGGATTTCGCCTATTTCCTTAGTCCTTGTCAAAATGAAACCTGACTTGCATTTTACAAACTTCAAAGAAAGTGAATGACTTCTTTTCTAGAGTGAATAGCAAATTAACTCCCTATGTTATTCTAAATAGGTAATTTAACTCACTGTGACAAGAAAAATGGCAAAATACCTCCCCGTGTTTTTATAAAAGAAGCACATTGCCTCCCTCTTAATTGCTTATTAATTCATTCATATCACATGGTGTTAAAGTACTCATTATTTCATTTCACAGGGAGGTAAATTACCGATTTTTATATCACAAGGAGGTAAATTGGTCATTATTTCATTTCACAGGGAGTTAAATTGCCTATTTTTATTTTACAGGGAGGTAAATTGCCTATTAAACATATCACAGGGAGTTAACTTGCAAAAAACCCTCTTTTCTCCTTATTTCAACTTACCCTTTTTATTGAATATGATGTGTTATTTATAGAAAAAATTGAAGAAAGCAAATAATCATCTATTTCATGTTAAAACTTAAATAAGGTTAAAGTGATCTTTTCAGAAGGTGGCATAAATGCTACTCTTTAATATTTAGTTATTCAATTATTTTAATATTAAGAAATAACAAAATTACTAATATGCCCTTCGGGCATAAATTATCACCATCACAAGTCAAAACTAATCAGTTTTCTACCAAATTTTGCGATAACTCATACATACCTAATGAATCAGAAATACCTAATTAATCACATGATTTTATTTTATTCAGTTGGTTATACAACTTACACCTAATTATTCACATGATTATGTTTTATACAATTAATCACACAATATATATATTTATACCTAACTTAAAACATGAGTCCATTTTACGCTCTTAATTAAGCAACTTATCACATAATCTACACTTAACTTATAACACATTGCAATTTGCAATTTATACGGTTACTTTTAGTTTGTCTGTTGACTTGAATGAATAGAGGGTTTGTTTTTACTATTTTGTAAGTGATGAAGAAGAGCCCTTTAATTAAAAAAGAATACATGAATATATATATATATATATATATCTTTTTTCTTTTTCTTTTTTTATCATTTTTTGGGGCTCTCCAAAGGATCGTCCCTGCACATGAGTCGAGCACATTTAAGGAAAATTCTTGTCCAAATCTTGTTTGACCAAACACATCCAACCATCAATTAAGTGTATTGAACTTGCTTTGTGATTGGTCACTCTCGTGGGAGTTATATCAAATCTCAAAGCAAGTGTATTGCACTTGCCATGTAGTTATTTTGGGTTCGGTCAAACCCGATATGGGTAAGAATTTCCTCACATATAAACCGAGCATAAATTCTTACTGAGAAACAACCCTCAAAATTATACTTAATGTCAAAAGGGTCCAAAAATATTTGAAAAGTGCTCCATTTGATTCTAAAAAAAATTCTAGGAGCGTGATCTTTTTAGGTCTAATTCAATAACATATTCACATTAATTAATTATAGTCAAAAGAAACAATAGTTTTGAAAGGCTTTCTCATTGATTTCTTTCACTACAAGAAAAACAGGATTTTAACAGGATTTTCCGACGGATTTCAAGCAAAATCCGTCGGAAAATGGGTTTTCCGACGGATTTTGCCCGTCGGAAAATCCGTCGGAAAAAGTGGCGTCGGAAAATTTCCGACGGATTTTCCGATGGATTTTCCGACGGACAAAATCCGTCGGAAAATCTGTCGGAAAACTTTCCGACGGACAAATTCCGACGATTTTTCCCACGGAATAATTCCATCGGAAATTTTATTTTCCGACGGAATTATTCCGTGGGAAAAAACTTTTTAATAATTTTTTTTATTTCCGACGGAATAATTCCGTCGGAAATTATAAATATTTTTTGTTTTTCTTCAATTTTCCCACGGAATATTTCCATCGGAAAAAATGAAAAAAAAAAATCAAATTAAAAATTCCCAAAAATAATCAAACCTGCTAATAAAAAACTTAATCGATTGAGAATCATAAAATATTTTACAATTCAATCATCATCCCAAAATTAAATAAGTTTAATCATAGTAAGAATTAATAAGTCTCAAAACATTAGAAACATAAACCATCAAAAAATCACTAAGTATTCAAATATTGCAACACAATATAATACAACAAATCCATAACTTAGATAAAATTATCAAGAATTTCAACATTTATAATTATATGTGAATACAACAAATAGTCCTAACAAGTTCTACATTGGAAAAAAATATCATTCTTCGTCGTTGTCTTCTTCATCTTCTTCACCATGGTCTTCTTCTTCGTCTTCATCTTCTTCACCATGGTAAAATTACACTTTTCGTTCTAAATATGTGATATTCATATTTAAAAAGTTAATGTCATTACACAATGTGATACAAGATATGATATTCATAATTAAAAAATAACCATCATAATTAAGAATATTTAAATTTTTTGGTGGGGGGGGGGGGGGGTGGGGGGGGGGGGGGGTGGGGGGGGGGGGGGGTGGGGGGGGGGGGGGGTGGGGGGGGGGGGGGGTGGGGGGGGGGGGGGGTGGGGGGGGGGGGGGGTGGGGGGGGGGGGGGGTGGGGGGGGGGGGGGGTGGGGGGGGGGGGGGGTGGGGGGGGGGGGGGGTGGGGGGGGGGGGGGGTGGGGGGGGGGGGGGGTGGGGGGGGGGGGGGGTGGGGGGGGGGGGGGGTGGGGGGGGGGGGGGGTGGGGGGGGGGGGGGGTGGGGGGGGGGGGGGGTGGGGGGGGGGGGGGGTGGGGGGGGGGGGGGGTGGGGGGGGGGGGGGGTGGGGGGGGGGGGGGGTGGGGGGGGGGGGGGGTGGGGGGGGGGGGGGGTGGGGGGGGGGGGGGGTGGGGGGGGGGGGGGGTGGGGGGGGGGGGGGGTGGGGGGGGGGGGGGGTGGGGGGGGGGGGGGGTGGGGGGGGGGGGGGGTGGGGGGGGGGGGGGGTATGATGAACGGGAAACAGTTTGTTGTCTCTTGGATTTCCAAGAGATCAATGAATTGCCCAAGAAAACACAGAAACCAGTGGTTGATCTACGGGTATCCAAACATGAGCCCCAATCTGCATCACAGAATGCAGAAATATTAAGGTTAGTGCTAGGTGAATAATGTAATCCCTGTCCTGGACTGCCCTTTAGATACCTAAGTAGATAATGCACTGCATCCATGTGGCATTGAGAAGGCTTAGCTAGAAACTGACTTAATTTGTGAACTGCAAAGCTAATGTCAGGTCTTGTTAGAGTTAGGTATATGAGTCTACCAACTAGCCGTCTGTAAGGTGAGGGATCAGGTAAAAGAGTGGATGGATCATGAGCTAATTTGATATTAGGATCCATAGGCAGCACCATAGGTTTACTTGCAAGGAATCCAGTGTCTTCTAACAATTGGAGGGTGTATTGTCTCTGAGTTATAATTAAACCAGACTTAGAATGAGCTAGTTCTAAACCCAAAAAATATTTTAGCTGGCCCAAGTCCCTTAAGGTGAAAAAAGTACTGAGCAGAGCTTTAGTAGAAGAAATCAGTGAAAGATTTGGACTAGCTAGAATAATGTCATCAACATAAACAAGTAAAGAGATAAAAGAAGAACCATACCCTTTTGTGTATAAAGAATAGTCAGAAAATGATTGAGTGAAACCCAATGATTTTAAGACATTTGTAAGCTTGGTGTTCCATTGTCTACTTGCCTGTTTGAGTCCATAGATAGATTTAGTAAGCTTACAAACCTGTTTACCTGTGATGGAAGAAGTAGGAGGAATGTAACCCTGTGGTAACTCCATGTAGACCTCTTCAGTTAGGTCACCATTTAGGAAGGCATTGTTGATGTCAAGTTGGTGAAGGAACCAATTTTGTGTAACTGAAAGTGCAAGTAAAACTCTCACTGTTACTAGTTTGGCCACAGGAGAGAAAGTGTCATGGTAGTCAATACCCTCAGTCTGAGTGAACCCTTTAGCAACAAGTCTAGCTTTAAACCTGTCAATAGAACCATCTGATTTCCTTTTGGCCTTAAAAACCCATTTGCACCCAATGGGTGATTTATGAGGTGGTAATGTAGTGACAGTCCATGTGTTGTTTTGTTCCATGGCTTTTAGTTCTTCATTAATTGCAAGTACCCATTCTGGGTGTTTAATGGCTTGCTTATATGTAGTGGGTTCAAAAACAGAAGATATATTAGCAAGGAAAACCCTGTAAGGAGTAGAAACATTGGTGTAGGAGAGAACAGAAGATAAAGGGTAATTAGGTGTGGAAGAAGATGTTGAATTACAGTGGAAGTCAGCTAGGTAAGATGGTGGTTTTACAAGTCTAGAAGACTTCCTGAGGACAGGGATAAGTGAGTTGTTTTGATCAGAGGGTAGTTGAGAAGAAGGAGAGTTGGATGGTATAGGATCAGAAGGAAAAGAGTGAGGTGGGGTAGGTTGGGTTGGTGGGGAGAAAGTATTTTCAGGTTGTATAAAAGGGGATGAATGAGAACCAGTGGGAAGCACAGTGGTGTTGGGTGATGTAGGATGAATAGAGTGGAAAGGAAAAGTATCCTCATGAAATATCACATCTCTAGACATGAAAACCTCTTTAGTAACATTATCAAATAGCTTGTAACCTTTGATACCAGGGGCATAGCCAATGAAGGTGCATTGTCTTGCCCTGGGATCAAACTTCTTTCTGTGATCAGCAAGAGTGGAAGCATATGCCAGGCAACCAAATT
Source organism: Penstemon davidsonii (assembly GCA_034814905.1). Lineage (NCBI taxonomy): Eukaryota > Viridiplantae > Streptophyta > Magnoliopsida > Lamiales > Plantaginaceae > Penstemon > Penstemon davidsonii. The sequence goes on along the minus strand of JAYDYQ010002533.1, from coordinate 26,390,402 downwards.
TTCTTAAAAAATCATAGTTAACAGGTTTATCATATAGGACTGTGTAGGGGCAGGAATGATTTAGTAAGGGGGATGGAGTTCTATTCATTAGATAGACAGCAGTGAGAATGCATTCAGTCCACATATCAATAGGTAATTTGGATTGAAAAAGTAATGATCTGGCAATGTTTAATATATGTTGATGCTTCCTCTCCACAACAGAATTCTGTTGTGGAGTTTGAACATTTGAAAATTGGTGCAAAATGCCTAGGTTAGAAAAAAGTGATTCAAATAGTAATTCCTTTGCATTGTCTGACCTAAACACTTTAATTGTTTTATTGAATTGAGTTTGTATCATTTTAATGAATTTTGGGATAAAAATATTAGTTTCATGTTTATGAGAGATTAGATAAACCCAAGTGAAACGTGTGAAATCATCAACCAAGGTAATAAAGTATCTAAAACCAGTAAAAGAGGTAATATGGAAGGGTCCCCATAAATCACAGTGTATCAAATCAAAAGCGTTAGTAGTCAGATTAGTATGTGTAGGGAAAGGTAATCTCTTCTGTTTTGCTAGGGGACAAATTTCACAAATATGATCAGTTTTATTAGAACAATCAGGTAGATGGAGTACATTTTTAAGAGAAAGTAACCTCTGGTAAGAGGGATGTCCTAGCCTACAATGCCATGTATCTAAAGAAATGGCTTTATTACAAGCAGCTGAAATAGAACTAGATGTGGTAGGAGCTTCAAGGATGTATAAGCCTTGGTGTAGTTTACCCAGTCCAATCTTCTTGGATGAGAGTGTCTCCTGTATATAAAAATGGTCATGCATAAAAACAACAGTATGCAATCCAGCATGTAAAAGAGCACTAACAGAGAGAAGGTTGAACTTAAAAGATGGAACATATAGCACATTAGATAGGAAAATATTAGGATAAATGATGACAGTACCAATGAAGTAAACAGAAATAGATGAATTATCTGGTAAAGTAATACTAGTGTTAGCTGTCTGTTTAATTGTACTAAAAAGGTGTATGTTTGTGCAGATATGATGAGAAGCACCAGAATCAAGTATCCAGTGATTGCTGGGAAAACTGAAGTGAAGAGAAGAGGCAGAGAGACAGGTACCTGTATTACCTTTATTGTTTTGAATGCTGAAAGAATTAATAGTAGATTCTGTTGGGGGGTAGTAGGTGTCTGTCCATTGCCTTGAGAATTTATTAGGTGAGATAAATGCTGGTACTGATCAGGATTGAGAGTCTGAACAAAGTCAGACAAACCAGGAGTGGTAGTGCAGAAATTGTTAGCTTGAGGTTGAGAAACTTTGGAGGTGTTCCTAAATCCAGGAGGGAAACCATGAATTTTGAAGCAGGTTTCTATAGTGTGTCCCTGCATGTGACAGTGAGTACAATAAGGTCTTGGCTTGTTGCCTTTGTAGTTTGGATTGACATTGGGTCTTGCTGGTTGGTTTGGGGAATTAAAGTTGTTTGGGAAAGGGGGTCTTTGGTTGGAAAAGGATGGTCTAAAGGGAGCTGGTTTAGGATTTGTAGGTGGTGGAGTGAAAAGAGGGGGTTTAATGGCAAAGGCCATGGAATTCTTAGGATCAAGACCAGGGGGTGGGAATTGGAGAGACTTTTGTTTTTCTTCTTGGGAGATAAGAGCCAATGCTTTATTTACAGTAGGTAAAGGATCCATGAGTAAGATTTGGCTTCTAGTATGTGAGAGGGAGTCATCCAGACCCATTAAGAAGATAAACAAATATTCATGTTGGAAGTATTCTTCTAGTTTCCCACAAGTACAGGCAGGTCTAGAGTGTTGAATTTCATCCCAAAAGACCTTGAACTTGGTGTAGTAAGAGTTGACAGATTGTCTTTCTTGAGTCAGCTTGAGTAAATCCCTTCTGAGTTGGTATAAACGGGGTCCATTCCCTTGTTTGAACCTCTCTGTCAATTCTGCCCAAAGATCTGTGGCAAGAGTATGATATTGGATGCTAGATTCAATATCTGAGGACACTGCATTTAGGAGCCAAGAAACAACAATTGTGTTGTTTCTTTCCCAATAGTTGATGAGTGATGGATCAGTAGTGGGTTTGGGAATTGAACCATCCACAAAACCCCATTTGTTTTTGACAGTAAGGCTCATCTTCATGGCCCTGCTCCATGATTGAAAATTATCCTCTGTTAATGGTTTATTGACTAGGCTTAAACCTGGACCATCAGCTGGATGTAAGTAGTAAGGACTGGATGGGTCCTCTACTGGGGGTCTAGTTCTTGGTGGGGGAGTGGTATCATCAGAAGTCATGATGAAGAGTGAGATATAGAAAGATCAAGAAACAGAGTGTCTTGATGGAATTTTATTGAAAGAATAGGAAAAATAATAGATTTTGGGAATTCTGAATTGTGGAGAATGAAGTGAATAGACAATCTGTTGATTTGAGAATTTGGCAATATGAATTTGAAAATTTGATATGAAACTGATTTTATGATTGCGGTGATGGAAATTGATATGTGATCTGAAATCTGGATGTGTTGTTATATGCGTGTGAATTGGAGAAGATAATTGATGGCTGATGATTTTCTTGAATTTGTTGTGTAACCAGGATATGGCGATGGAGGAATCTTGGTTGAACTGGAATTGTGAGGATGATGATCAAAGGTATATGAAGAAAGTTTGCAGCGGATGGAAAAATTTACAGTAGGATTACTGCTGATACCATGTTAATTTTATATAATTGACATATATGAAAATTGAATTGAATTGTAATCTTGATTGAGAGAAAAAGAACTCTGTGTATTGATTGTAAAAATTGTGATTACAGAAGAGAGAAAAATAATCGTCAGTAAATTACATTACAAGTCCTCTATATATATACAACTAAATAACCGACCTAAAGAAGGGTAGAAAAGGAACTTTACATAACATAAGTTAGAAAATAAATCAACGGTCATATTATGACCTAATTTCTTCAATTTGGGAAAACTAATACGCAGCTTATTTCTTCAATTGCTTATTCCTTCTTCATTTCTTCTTCAATTGTGAGCTGCTGTTGTTCAATTGATGAATTATCATCTAATACCATCCAAAATCAAATCCTTTTCCGAGTTAGGGACCTTCTTTTCCTCCACTTCAATTCCTGTTTGTTTTTTCACAAAACAATTGAAAGACAAGAGTAAACATAAAGTTTGAATTAATTAATTGCCAAAAAAAAAATTTACTACTAATTGCAAACTGCAAAAACCACGGAACAACTAACAAATATGCCAAAACAAAACAAAATGTTTAGTGAATTTTATAGGAAAAGTTAAAATTTTAAATTTTGGTATTTTTTTTAATGAAACAGACGTTGAATGGTTGAAATCATTTTTCTTGTCACATGGCCCACACATGGGGGAATTTCGGGTCAATTTTAAAATTAGGCCTCAATTGGCACCAAAATTGTCATTGATGTTGAACTTGTGGCACCAAATATGCCAGCCCGAAAAGTTATGGGCAGTGAACTATAGTTGTGCACAAAAAATACAATAATCCCTCTTTTGTGGTTGCATAATTGAGAGGAGATCTTTGTAATTTTGTGAAAAACCTTATATGGGTATCTCCAAACCTAAAAAAAAAAATGGGCCTTTATAATTACATGATTTTGATTAGGGCTGTCAATGGGGCGGATTTCAATCCGGATTCGGTCCAATTTATCAGGATAATTGTCCAATTAGTGATCCGATGGACCTGATCCGATTAAGAAGATCCGTAATCCGAATTATATGGAGCGAACATGGATCTATACTGATCCGGTCCGTTACAGATCCGTATCCGATAGATATTACTATATGTTGTTTATATATAATGTATTTAAACCAAAATAAAAATAAAACTATTTTATGTTCCATTAAAATCTTTTACTATATTAAAAATAAACTTAAAAAGAAATGCATGAGAGGTGTTGTTGGACTGACCTGGTAACTAATTGGGCCTAAATCATATTAAATTATGCTATTTAATAAGAAAAACCAAAACCATAACCATTCATCTATGTAGTAGCCGCCATCTTCCCCCTACTTTTTCGTCCAATTTTTTTATTCTCTTCCATTATTGGGTTTTCTTTTTCTTTTTCCCAATTTCTATCTTTTTTTATTCATATTTTTGTTTATTCCTTTGTTCTAAGTTGTGCATATTATTCCATATTTTATAATTTTCCAACAATAGTTTTGATGAAATAAGCAAAATATTACATTTTTAATTCATTGTGGTGGAATCTACAAGTGATTTGAAGGAGAAAATGAAAGAAAAAAATTAATGCTAAACGGATCCGGATAATTTATCCAGATCCGGGATATCCACCGAATTCGGATCCAGTTGTTACTTTTCAAGATACGCTCGGATCCGGATAGAAGAAATGAAAATCGGACTCGGATCCGGATCTGACCTGATCCGGTCCGAGTCCAGCCCATTGACAACCCTAATTTTGATTATGATAATATAATCTCCGGAGAATTTATTAGATGGCAAAACTGAGTTAAATATTTCAGCAACAATAGGAAACAAATAATTATTTTCTGTACAAATTTTATTCCTACGTATTTATTCAAATACCCAGAATTCATAATATATATTTTCTTTAAAATCTTCGAAATACCTCACATAATTCCCAATTATGAAATACCCAAAACTAAAAGTAAATCCAAATTTATTTTTGCAATGTCCATTACATAATGTCTCACGTACGTGCCTTCACAGAATATTGGAGTATATTTTTACTTTTTCATTCAAATTATGTTTCAAAATTTACTCTCTCCCCAAATTTTAAAAAAGGGAAACAGCATACAAGCCTAGACCATTTTTCTTGGGGGAGGACTTTGGGGATAACTCTATATTTTCTTAGATTGACTTGACAAAATGACATAATTTTGACTTATTTTCTATTGCAAAACCGACTATTTTCTATAGCACAAAAAAATCAATTCAGTGTATTCTAAAAGATTAAACAATCTCCTTCAAAATACATAAAAGTATGCTATCGATCTCCAAAAAAGTTGTATTCCCTTTTGTTCGAAAACCTAATTTTAGTATGCATCATAACATAAAATTTTCATTATATGACAATGCATATGATTCATATCAATTCCCATTTTGCAACAATCTAAGATTGATTACCATTTCTGAATTTTCAATACTAAAAATTGATTCCAAATTTCCAAATTACTTACTCAAACATAAAAGTTGACACATCACATTTCCATCAATATATTCATATATGATGATGTTGCGTAAAAAAATCAGGTGGTAATTTTGGGATTTCACCTATTTCCTTAGTCCTTGTCAAAATGAAGACCTGACTTGCATTTTACAAACTTCAAAGAAAGTGAATGACTTCTTTTCTGGAGTGAATAGCAAATTAACTCCCTATGTTATTTTAAATAGGTAATTTAACTCACTGTGATAAATAAAATGGCAAAATACCTCCCCGTGTTTTTATAAAAGAAGCACATTGCCTCCCTCTTAATTGTTTATTAATTAATTCATATCACAGGGAGTTAAATTGCTCATTATTTCATTTCACAGGGAGGTAAATTACCTATTTTTATATCACAAGGAGGTAAATTGGTCATTATTTCATTTCACAGGGAGTTAAATTGCCTATTTTTATTTTACAGGAAGGTAAATTGCCTATTAAACATATCACAGGGAGTTAACTTGCAAAAAAACCCTCTTTTCTCCTTATTTCAACTTACCCTTTTTATTGAATATGATGTGCTATTTATAGAAAAAATTGAAGAAAGCAAATAATCATCTATTTCATGTTAAAACTTAAATAAGGTTAAAGTGATCTTTTCAGAAGGTGGCATAAATGCTACCCTTTAATATTTATTTATTCAATTATTTTAATATTAAGAAATAACAAAATTACTAATATGCCCTTCGGGCATAAATTATCACCATCACAAGTCAAAACTAATCAGTTTTCTACCAAATTTTGCGATAACTCATACATACCTAATGAATCAGAAATACCTAATGAATCAGAAATACCTAATTAATCAAATGATTTTATTTTATTCAGTTGGTTATACAACTTACACCTAATTATTCACATGATTATGTTTTATACAATTAATCACACAATATATTTATACCTAACTTAAAACATGAGTCCATTTTACGCTCTTAATTAAGCAACTTATCACATAATCTACACTTAACTTATAACACATTGCAATTTGCAATTTATACGGTTACTTTTAGTTTGTCTGTTGACTTGAATGAATAGAGGGTTTGTTTTTACTATTTTGTAAGTGATGAAGAAGAGCCCTTTAATTAAAAAAGAATACATGAATATATATATATATATATATATCTTTTTTCTTTTTCTTTTTTTATCATTTTTTGGGGCTCTCCAAAGGATCGTCCCTGCACATGAGTCGAGCACATTTAAGGAAAATTCTTGTCCAAATCTTGTTTGATCAAACACATCCAACCATCAATTAAGTGTATTGAACTTGCTTTGTGATTCGTCACTCTCGTGGGAGTTATATCAAATCTCAAAGCAAGTGTATTGCACTTGCCATGTAGTTATTTTGGGTTCGGTCAAACCCGATATGGGTAAGAATTTCTTCACATATAAACCGAGCATAAATTCTTACTGAGAAACAACCCTCAAAATTATTACTTAATGTCAAAAGGGTCCAAAAATATTTGAAAAGTGCTCCATTTGATTCTAAAAAAAATTCTAGGAGCATGATCTTTTTAGGTCTAATTCAATAACATATTCACATTAATTAATTATAGTCAAAAGAAACAATAGTTTTGAAAGGCTTTCTCATTGATTTCTTTCACTACAAGAAAAACAGGATTTTAACAGGATTTTCCGACGGATTTCAAGCAAAATCCGTCGGAAAATGGGTTTTCCGACGGATTTTGCCCGTCGGAAAATCCGTCGGAAAAAGTGGCGTCGGAAAATTTCCGACGGATTTTCCGATGGATTTTCCGACGGACAAAATCCGTCGGAAAATCTGTCGGAAAACTTTCCGACGGACAAATTCCGACGATTTTTCCCACGGAATAATTCCATCGGAAATTTTATTTTCCGACGGAATTATTCCGTGGGAAAACACTTTTTAATAATTTTTTTTATTTCCGACGGAATTATTCCGTCGGAAATTATAAATATTTTTTGTTTTTCTTCAATTTTCCCACGGAATATTTCCATCGGAAAAAATGAAAAAAAAAATCAAATTAAAAATTCCCAAAAATAATCAAACCTGCTAATAAAAAACTTAATCGATTGAGAATCATAAAATATTTTACAATTCAATCATCATCCCAAAATTAAATAAGTTTAATCATAGTAAGAATTAATAAGTCTCAAAACATTAGAAACATAAACCATCAAAAAATCACTAAGTATTCAAATATTGCAACACAATATAATACAACAAATCCATAACTTAGATAAAATTATCAAGAATTTCAACATTTATAATTATATGTGAATACAACAAATAGTCCTAACAAGTTCTACATTGGAAAAAAATATCATTCTTCGTCGTTGTCTTCTTCATCTTCTTCACCATGGTCTTCTTCTTCGTCTTCGTCTTCTTCACCATGGTAAAATTACACTTTTCGTTCTAAATATGTGATATTCATATTTAAAAAGTTAATGTCATTACACAATGTGATACAAGATATGATATTCATAATTAAAAAATAACCATCATAATTAAGAATATTTAAATTTTTAGACATTAGAACCAAATACACCATATTTAAAAATTGTACAATGAAAACTTAACCCGTGGGACCAAAAACCAATCTAGAATTAGAAAATCAAGACCAAACTATATCATTGGTGAAATTGTAAACAACGTTTCTTTTTTTCTAACATAAATATTTAGATGATCAAGCGTTTAACAACACATCTCACATAGACAAAACAAGTAAATAATACTTTTGAAAAGACTTCCTATATATTCCTTGAAGCCTAAAAGTGATTAATTTAAACTAGGAAACTAAAAGTGATTAATTTAAACTAGGAAATAAAAAGAGAGCTGTATACATATATTCCCCATCTAATTAATTAATGTGATTAAAATACAGTATAGAACTATATAGATCTTTATCAAATATATATGTAAGCACAAAGTATTTATGTATCTTCATATTTATAAATTATCACTAAATTAAAAGTTGATGCTGATTAATTAGAATCAAAAGCTAGCATTTTTGGCATTTCGATCGCCTGTATTTTTATGATTAGCTAGGGTAAAATTGGAATGGATTCCAATATATATGAAGAATATGATACCAAACAATTTGGGGCAGAACTACTCGTCGAATCCTTGAATAATACAGCTCATGTATATCAACATAATACACTATATTAAAGGCGAAAAACGGAGTAAAAGTAGAGAATTACATCTACAATGTACAATAGATCTAGGAAAAATGCACAAAGGCAATTACCTCTACAATGTATTGTATTTCGGGCTGGGCTGGGCGGCGTGAACAGGGGCCGTCACGGGGTCTGGGCAGCAGGTTCGGCAGCGGCGGCGTGAGCAGGGGAACTCACGCGGGTCTGGGCAGCGGGTTCGGGCAGCGGCTGCGTGAGCAGGGGAACTCCCGCGGGTCTGGGCAGCGGCGGCGTGAGCAGGTGGGGACACGCAGGTCTGGGCAGCGAGTGTCTTGGCAGTCAGGGGCTTGGAGAGTTCAGTGACGATGACCGAATCAACCACCTTGTCTTCATTCTTACGAATCTCAGGGTAGAGCGCGAATGGCTACGGTACGATGGACGCGCGGGCTGCTGCGGAAATTGTAGGATGGGGTCGGGTTGGGGAGTGGGTCGAGCAAGGAGATGGGTTCAGTTGGGGCGGCGGTAGAATTGTAGAGGAGAGGAGAGGATAGTGGGTTTGAGGAGGAGGAGCGGCGGGTATGAGAAAGGGGAAAGAGAGTGTGATAAGTTAGGGTTTACCACAACCCTAACTTATCTGTAAATTTTATTTTTCAAAAAAATTATGTTATTTTTATTACAAAATTAATTAGTTCATGAAATTTTTAGAAAATGTATATTATTGTTTTTATTCGTATCTAGACATGCCCAGTTTGGATTCGGTTAAATTTGGTTGAAACGGGTGAAAAATAATGAAAAACATAAGAAAAAATGGTTGAATCGATCAATAACAGGTTAAGTCGGAGAATTGTTAGTGAAAAACGAGTTCAATTGAGGTTATTCGATATCAAATCGATATTTGGCTCGAAATTAATTAATTAGTCACTAATTTAAAATTGTTGACTATATGGTTAGGTACATTGAAGTTATTCTCAATCAGATCGATCAGTTCTCGATTTGTAACGTTAATTGACAAAGTCAACATTGTTGACCATATGGTTATGTACATTAAGGTTATGAGAAATCAAATCGATACTTTGCTCAGAATTATTTAATTAGTCACTAATTCAAAATTATTGACTATATGATTATGTACATAGAGGTTATTCGCAATCAAATGTCATGACTTGGCTTGAAATTAATTAATTAGACACTAAACCGAAATTGGTGACTATATGGTTATGTACATTGAGGTTATTCGCAATCAGATCAATCGATTCTCGATTTGTAACATTATTTGATCAAAGTCAACATTGTTGACCTCGAGGTTATGTACATTGAGGTTATTCGCAATCAGATCAATCGATTCTCGATTTGTAACGTTAATTGATCAAAGTCAACATTGTTGACCTCAGGGTTATGTACATCGAGGTTATTCGAAATCAAACTGTGACTTGGCTCGTTATTAATCAATTAGTCACTAAATCAAAATTGTTGACTATGTGGTTATATACATTGAAGTTATTCGCAATCAAATCGATCGATTTGTTACGTTAATTGACCAAAGTCAACATTGTTGACCTTAGGATTATGAACATTTAGGTTATTCGAAATCAAATTGATAGTTCGATCTAAATTAATTAATTAGTCATTAATTCAATTTTTTTTACTATATGGTTATGTAAAAACGAGTTAAGTCGATAAAAAAGATTTAAATTAATCAAATTATTGCAAAAAGTTGTTTAAATCAATCAAAATTGATGGAAAACGAGTCAAGTCAATGAAATTTGCAAAGATATGGATCAAAATATTTAATTTTCCCGATTATATATTTCAATTTATTATTTTTTATAATAATAAAATAATTTAAATTTTATTTTTTTCTATTATGTTCTGACGGAATTTTTCCGTTGGAAAATATTTAATATTTTTTAAATCAAAGAAAGTTAGTGAAAACGACCGAGAACAATATAATTAAATTAATCAATTATTTCAAAAATAGATTAAATTAGAAAAAAAGGGTTTAAATCGATGATCAAGATATGGTGGAAAATGAGTTACATCAATTAATAAGGGTTAAGTCGATGAAATTTGTGAAAATACTGGTTAAGTCGAAGAAAGTTAGTGAAAATTTAGTTAATTAGATTAAGAACGGTTTAAATTAATCAAATAATTGCAAAAAATGGATTAAATTAGAGAAAAATGTTTAAATAAATGAAAATGGGTGGATAACGAGTTAAATAAATCAATAAGGATTTTAAATCGGTGAATTTTGTGAAAATATGAGTTAAATTAGTGAAAAAATGGTTAAATGGATCAAGAATGGTCTAAATTAATCGAATTAGGAAAAAATTAAGCCGAAAAATAATTTATATTTTTTAATTATTTCCGACGGAATTATTCCGTCGGAAATAATTTTTTTTTATTTTTTTTATTTTCTAAAATACTTTCCGACGGATTAAATCCGTCGGAAAATAATAGAAAATTTTTCTATTATTTTCCGACGGATTTAATCCATCGGAAATATATAATAAATTTTTTATTTAGTTTTAATTATTTTCCGACGGATTTTTTCCGTCGGAAAATAATTAAACTTTTTTTTGCTTTTTTTAAATTATTTTCCGACGGATTAATTCCGTCGGAAAATAATTAAACATTTTCTTTTTTTTTAAAATTATTTTCCGACGGATTAGTTCCGTCGGAAAATAGTTAAAACTGTTTTTGTTTTTTTAAATTATTTTCCGACGGATTAAATCCGTGGGAAACTAATTAAACAATTTTTTTGTTTTTTTTAATTATTTTCCGACGGATTTCATCCGTCGGAAAATGTAATTATTTTATTTTTTATTAAATTTTAATACAATTTCCGACGGAGCTATACCTCCGTCGGAAAATCCGTCGGAAATTTCCGACGGATTTTGGCCCGTCGGAAAATTCGTCGGAATTTCCCACGGATTTTGACCCGTCGGAAAATCCGTCGGAAATTTCCGACGGATTCTAGTCCGTCGGAAATTTTCCGTCGGAAAATCCTGCTTTTCTTGTAGTGTTTAGACAATATTGAATAGTTCATCCAATGTTCTTCTCAATAATAAAATAAAAAATATGTGATCCTAGTATGCATTGATTTTTTCTTTAAATTTGTTCCGATCTGCATTTATACTATTAAAACTATGAAATGTCAAATGTACTTGTATTCATAGTAACAGATCTGCATTTAGAAAAGGACATGATTGGAAGTGAAGAATGATGAAGAAAAGATCCAACAAAGTCAAATGCTGCAAAAATGAAGAAGGAAAAAGCTATCAAAAATGTTGATGTGCACTCCAAGGACAATAACTCTCTCACGGGAGATCCAATAAGCTTAAATTCTACTATGTTATAGAAGAGAGAGTTAGCTACGCTAGGGATTTTACAGATCGTGATTTGGAGGTGTGAGCTAAAAGTTATGTCACTTGCAAAACAATCCCGTAAGCTGGACGAGATTTTAAGCGGGAATTTAATACAAAACTTGGGCCCAAAGTCTCCTACTAAGCCTCTACTTGGTAGATCTATTTAAGGGCTACTAAGTCACGAAATTACACATCTTTGAACATTCTTTTCTCATAGAATACACCTAGAACATCAAAGATCTACTTGGAGAAAGATTGAAGAATAAAAGAGGGAAGTCCTGAAGATCACCCAAGCAAGAAGAATGCAATATTGAAGATCTTTATCTCGGATTCATCGTTTTGTCTATAAAACCACATAAACTCAGATTTGTTTTTCTTTATTATTTTTCTTCATATATTTATGATGAACTAATTCTTTAGGATCTAGGGTTTTTATAAAACTATGTTATTTTGGTTATTTTTATTGGATTATTCGTAGTTAGGGACAATTCTTGTGTTTGATTTAATTTTGTTCTCTACGCTTGTAACTTGATTGTCCACCTACTTATTAGATTTAATATTCTCTTTGAACTTGGAAAATGGAGATTATGATCAGATAGAAATTGAATAATAAACTATCCTTAGAATTAGGAATATACTTAAAGCGTTTATACCCGTTACATGAAGTTTGTGTTTAATGTTTTATTTTATTATTTACGAATCACCTAGGAATGAAGTCGATTTGGATAATACATTAATTACTTACGTATTTCAAAAAATTACGCAGGAAAATACTTGAATTCTCGGGTAACACTCTTGTCACCACAATAACTACAGAAATCTCAATTAAGCAATGAATGGTTAACATAGTTGATTATAACCATAGATCTCTCTTCTCTTTATTTGAACTCAATCCAAGTACTTAGTAATCTAATTAGTTAATCTAGTTAATTTAAACCCAAAACTATATTTGAATTAGGAACCATATTAAAAGTAAATTAGAAATTAAAATTTGGTAGATATTTAGTCAGGTCCATATGGAGACGATATTCTTATACTTACTCTTTATTATTTGTTCAATAGGTGCAGTTGCATTTATTTGTGTATGTAAAATTCGCAACAGAACTCTTAGAATTTGGGACGCTAGATCATCCGTGATTTATTCTCACCGAAAAATAACCTTCAGAGTTATCATTTATTGTCAAGAGGGTCCACAAATGTTTGAAAAGAAACAAACTACTTTATTTGATTCCTTACATTAATCAATTAAAAAAAAATTACTTACAACATTCTAGGAGCATGATCTTTTAGGTTTAATTCAACTACAAAATTCAGTTAATTAATTATAGTAAAATTAAGAATAACTTTGAAATGCTTTCTCGTTGATTTCTTTAGACAATATTGAATAGTTCATCTTTTCTCTTTTTCTGTGAAACAGTGATTACATAATTATATAATTATTAAATTTAAAATGTGTTCAGTGATTACTAAATTATAAAGATAAATCAAGTATTAGTACTAGAATTAAATTAAAGAAGATCCAAGGTGGTTGGGTCAAGTGGTAGTGACTTGCGACCCCAAGAGGCGAGACTCAAGTTCGAATCCTACTGGAGACAACACACTGGGGAGGACCTATACCCTTTGCACTCTTCGGTCCGAGCTGTAAATACACAGTCTAGTAGATCAAAAAAAAATTAAAGAAGTATCTTTATTAATGCGATTTGAACCCAAATCCAAGTTTTTTTGTCTTGGCCCTCAATTTTTTTCTAATACGCTTATTGTCTCATTGATATTTTTTTTTTGTTTCCCAAGGGTTTAATCCCTTTCGAGGTGCGTCGGGCACATAAAGTGGGAACCTCTCCCAACAGGGATTCGAACCTGAGTCCGCTACTTTGTAGTGACTAGTCTCTTCCACTAGACCAATCACCTGTTGGTTTGTTTCATTGGTATATTGAATATTTCTTCCAATGTCTTTATTTTTCTTCTCAACCATAATATCATGAATACGTTATATATGAATTAAATTCTTCTTTAAATTTGTTCCAATCTACATTTATACATATTTTTTTGGTTGTATACTAGGAAATGTATAATTTGACTGACTCTTCTTTTAGTAGGTAAGATATGAATTAAGAGTGACAAACGGACGGGTCGATAATGGGTTGGGTGACAAACGGGTCACTTTATAGGTCATAAACAGGTCGGTTTGATAATGGGTCGGATCATAAGCAAATCTGTCCGGGTTGAGTCATGGGTCGACCCGTTTATGTTTAGTGATAGTGTTTTTTTTTTTAATAATAAAAAAAATACATCATAGTTATAAGTAAATATTGTTCAAATATTCAAGTATAACTAAATCAGATTATATTAATATGATATTATTTAATTTATATGGATTAATTAAAACTCACTACACTTATGAGTTTTTTTTCTATTTTTTTAAAACAATTTAATATTTTACAATTATTTGATACTTAAATATATTTAATAATTTAATATTGTAAGTAAAATTTTCATGAACTTAGGAGAAAAAAATAAAATAATATTGTTGAGTCAAAATTAAGTCATTAAATATTAATTAGTTTAACTAGATGCGTTTTTTTTCACTTGACCCATTAATGACTCCGTTTATGAACCTATTAAGAACTCATATAAATGAATACAAAACCCAACTCAACCCATCAACAATAAAAAAATACATGGATTGAATTGGGTCGGGCCGTTAAAGGACCACCCTAGGTCTTGGCCTTTTTTCTACCCCTATTATGAATCATGTTATGATAAGAAAATGCCTTCTTTTTTCTTTATTTTTTATTTGTGAGAATAAGAAAATAGCTTATTGGATCAAGCAAGTTTAAGTCCTTGTCTATTTAAGTTGACGTGATGATCAATTCTTAATTTGAGGTCGACCTTCAGATTCTTAAATTAATCTCTTAAGATGTAGAACTTGTCCTACAAGATTGATTAATGTGAGATTTAATTAACGAAATACTAGCTAGCTAGGTGTCCATAGTTGAATAAAATGACGGTGACATTGTATATCAAATTGATCAAATTATTAAGAAAAGATGACTAATTCAATTTTTCGTTATATTTTCACGTAACCTAGGACTATTATAAAAAAAATGAATAAAATAGTCAAGTAAACACAACAATCATAATATTTCAAGAATTTTTAAAAAAAAAATATGTTTAACTTTTTGTCATTGAAATTGAGATAGATATAGCTGATGAAAAGAAATGATTATAATAATATTATGGGCAAATTAGACATTTTTCACATATATTAAAGTCACGTTGAAAGAAGTAACTACTTTGTTACTTTTTTGTACCGTGAGTTTCATACCATGTAGAGCAAACGTGACTGTGATTTCGTTTTCGGTCAAACAATCTCAATTTCACGTTTGGGCTCGAAACGCAATGTGAGGCCAAACAACCTCGAAATGTTAGTTTTGAGTCATAGTTAATTTTTTGAGAAGATATATTTGCCATTTATATTCCCACAAAAATACTAATCAAAATAAAAAGGGTGAATGACACTAATCGTCCCTTAGGTTGAGTACTTATAACAGATTGATTCTTCAAGTTCAAAACATATCAATTTGGTCCCTCCTATGATTTATTTGTCCACAACTTGTCCTTTCCAACAACTTTCTGTGTAATCTAGCTAGTTACATATATGTGCATTGCATGTGACCCTTTTTAAGAATAATCTTGTCAATTTAAGTTTTATTACAAATTTCAATTGTTTTGCAAAGCATTTTATTCCCTTGCAAGTTAATTTTATTTCAATTTGGTCCTATTCAGGAGGAAAATTGGTTATTATTTACTAGCCAAACCATCTTCTTTCCCTTTATATGTACCATTTTTCTTTACATTGTTACCTGAATTTTTGTTAGGAGAGAATGAAAAACAAAACTTGTTTTTGTATTAGGATTTAGGACTACTAAAATTACCTTCTAAAGATCACATAGTTAAAATAGAGTCCACATATTCATTGATGATCCAAGAGCAACGATTTTTAGCAAACCCAACATAAAACAAGTTACGTCTTCATTTTACTTTAATTAAACAAAATTAACATAGATAAGTGAATAAAATTGTGGTAACAAATTTATATATAATGGGGATGAAAATAGTTTTAGAGTGAAAATAATACATAATTTTTCGCCTGCAAACGTTCAAGAACCAAACTAAAACAAAATTAATTTGCAAAACAATTAAAATCTATAAAATAACTTAAATTGATGAAATTACCCTTAAAAAGTGTCAAGTGCAATGCACATGACACTAGATTCCATAAAAAATAGTCGGAGATAACGAACGACGGACAATAATTCGTAGGAGGGACCAAAATAATACATTTTGAATTTGGAGGACCGAACTGCTATAGATATTCAACTAGAGGGACGACTAGTGTCATTCACCTAAATAATTTACTATAGAAGTACATGGTACATGGTTTATGCTTTATTTGATTTTTTTCTTACCAAAATAAATAGAGTTAAATGCAAAAACATTTCTTGTGCTTTGTGCATTTGTCTAACTATTAAAAAAAACTAAATTAATTTATTAGCAAAAAACCCCTTTATATTTTTTTATTAACAAAAAGAACCCATTTAAAATTACTTCATAAATTATAGAGGTATATTTATCAATTTTTTTAATTGAATAGAGAGCTTATTACCAATTTTACATGTTAACAAGGGGATTGCTGATACTGTTTAGGTTAAGACAGATATTTTTGCATTATTTTGTGGAGATATAATTGTTATCTGGACTTTTTTTGCTAATAAAAAATATATATAAGGGAATTGAATAATAAAAACAACATGAGTTTTTTTTTTTTGATTTTGATAGTTACACAAAGCCTAGCAAACAAATAAATTAGACACATTTGATCCTACTGGCTAGATCAATCACATCTATCAATTCAAATAAAAACCCTAAAATACAAAACCCCTTGTAATCAAAATTCATACAATATAAAAGGTAAAGAATCACAAATGCACAAACAATTGCAAGCTCATTACCATTTTCGTCTTTCTACAAATCCATTTCAACCAAAGCAAGCAATCAAAGCCCCCTTATTTTTCTTTTTGTTTCTTGTTAACTGAGGTACAAAATCCCAAAATCTTACCCACTCAGAACCCTAAATTCGCAAATTCATCATCTAACTTTGAAAATGTCACCTCCAGTAAATTCCCAGCACGCCACTCCTGAAATGCGGAAAGCACATATCCCTGTAAGTCCGAATTTAAATTCATCTGAAAATTTTGATTTTTCAAGTTTTGCTGGATTCCATTACTCGAAAACGGTCCCCGAAAAATCAAATACTTCTACTCGATTGAGGCCGAGGCTAACGAAGATAAGAAGGAAACAAAATGAGAAGTCTGTAAATTTAGATTTAGGATTGAATGGGTTTAGTGATGCTAGTGGTGAGGTTAAGGTTGATGGTAAATTGGGGGGAAATGCGTTTGGGGGCAGTAATGGAAATTCAGAAAATGGAGTGTTAAATGGAAGTTCGGTGCAGTTTAGGGATTCTGATAGTGGTGGATTAGGTTGTGGACTTAAGTTTGGTGATTCTGTATTTGGTTTGGGTATGGGAAAAGGTAATTCTTGTTTGGGTGCTCGTACGAATAGCTCAGCATCTAATCTTCAGTCACAAGATGGCGATTTTTCGTTTGAGTCTGATAAAGGTAGCTCGAAATTGGATTTACAGAATGAAAATGGGACTTTTGTGTTTGGTCCTAGTAAGAGTGGATTGGCAAGAAAGGCGGAGTCCGGACGTAATGGTCTGGATTCAAATTTCAGTACAAAAGATTCTACAAGAGATGTGGACCAACAAAAAAGTAATTTTGAGTTTGTGTTTGGTTCGAGAAAGTACGACCCCAATTCGAACGTGAAGTTAGACAATCATGAGACAAAAAAGTCCGGTTGGGATTTGAATGTTGATGAGTTCAGTAAAGTTAACTATGCAGGTTTTGTGTTTGGTGCTAAGAATGCTTCTGCGGTGAACAATTTAGATCAACAAAAGCAAGATTCTTCCAAAAATAAGGACAAAGATGAATCAGGTAAAGATGCTGGAAACACAATACCTGATATGATGGGTAAAGTAAAATTGAACATACCTGGAGTTTCTGAGAAGGTCTATAATCCGTGCTTCAAGTTCCCTTCAAACTGGAGTAATCATAGTAAAGAAAATCATGTGAACTTTGTATTTGGTTCTAACAATAATGATTCTATATCAGGCATAGATTCAGGAAATAAACCTAGTAGTAAAAGTGGGGATGGAACCAATGATACAAACTGTGGCAAAGTAAATGCAAATATCGAAATTAAGTTTCAGAATGCTTGTTTAAGAGGTGTTCATGAGAAAGCTAAGGGTAGTACTGAGAATGTTAATGAGGTGAATCAATTGAACAAGGGAAATGCTGAAGATTGCGATGTTTCTACAGAGCATGATCATAGTATAGGATCGGATGTCAATGCTAAATTTAAAAATGGTTGTAATTCACATGTCTCCCTTGAGGAAGACCTTTTATATAAGTTATCAAATAAGATGAAGAAGTTAAACATTGATGGTTCTGAAGCAGAAGCTGATGAGACCCGAAAGTTTACTTGTAATTTATCATCCAATGTTAGTAATGTGTTTGTTTTTGGAAGCAGCCAGAATAATTCAGGCTCCATAAAGGAAAATCATCAGAAAGGCAAAAGTCCAGATGTGACTCACTTGTCACAGAATAACTCTAAATCCAATAGAACTTCATCATCTTTTTTTTCAATGGTTGGAGATGGCATCCAGCTAAATGATAGTTTCTGTGAAGTACCATCTACGGATAAAGGTGACAAGGAAGGATATAGCTTTACAAGCACTCTGGAGGGATTAGACTCATCCAATGCAGACTGTAGCACGCCAAATTTAAAGTTTGCATTCTCAAATTTAAATGTTGATAAGAAGACAGATAAAGCAATTAATAAATATCGGAGGGGCAAAAAGTTGAAGAATACAAATGGAAAGTTAGGAAAGAAAACATTGGTCCATGATTTGTTTGGCCAAGATCATCCATCTGAAGAAGGCAGTTCCCAGAAAAATCAGAACACTCCTGGATATGGTTCGCCAATGGAATTCTCACCTTATCAAGTTCCTAGTGCTAGCAATGCACAACCTGAACTGAAAAAAGAAGAGTTTACTGCTAATGAGAAAGATAACTCGGAGCAGTGTGAAAAGCCCCATGACGATGAGAAGAAATCAAACTTATCTCCTCCATTACATGCACAAGATGGCCTGTCAGCAATAAGACGCCAATACAAGAAAAAGTATAAGTTGAAAGTTGGCTTAAGTCACACAGTCCAAGGCAATAATTCTGATAAAATAGACAATGAGCAAGGCTCTGCTAGTCCTGCTAATGAAGTGTGCGAAGTATGGCGAACAAGGTAATAATTTCTGTAATTAACCCCCCCCCCCCCCCCCCGGTTGCATTAATCAAGTTTTCATCAACTTTTGGTTTTGATGAATATTCATTTTGATGCAATTTCTATAGTTATCTGATAGGAACAGTAGCCACTTATAAAACTAAGGAATGAAGTTCAAGTAAACCTCTAATGGAGAATAAATGCAAGGATCTTAAACATTATTTCAACCATTAAATTTGTCCGTATGGAGAGGACAAGACTCCAGAAATAAAACATTTCCTAATACACCTTCTCAACATATTAATACTAGATACACATAATAACTCCTATAAAATAGGAAAGTGCTCTAAACAACTGCCTTAGACTACGTTTTTAGGCTATTTACATTCTTAATCTGACTAACTCCTAAGTAATCCTTCGGCTAATTACTAAACAGAAACCGAATCCTACAAAATAGGAGTGGGGTAGTGGGGATCATGGGGTGGTTATGTATCATTATCATTCTTGTGCAGTTTACTAATCTTATTTAATAATATGAAATTTCCCAGGGGAAACCAGGCTTATCATGCTGGAAAGCTTTCTAAGGCTGAAGAATTTTACTCAAATGGCATAAATTCTGTTCAACATGCCAGTGCCCTTGGATATTCCATGGAACCACTGTTGCTGTGCTATAGTAATCGAGCTGCCACACGAATGACACTTGGAAGGATGAGGGAAGCCATAGATGATTGTACAAGGGCTGCTGCACTAGATCCAAACTTTCTCAAAGTTACATTAAGGGCTGGAAAGTATATACCTTAACCTTGTTTCTTTCTGGTCTTGAGTACTCAATTTATACATAACCGTGCTATCACAAATATGGAAGGCATTGACCTAATATTTTATTCTTATAAATTTCATGTAAATCTCTGTCAACAGGTTATAATGTGTTGAATTTTCTACCATTTTCTAAAATTTTGTAGTTGTTATTTGGTATTGGGAGAAGTTGAAGATGCCATTTTGTGGTACAATAAGTGCTTGGGATCAGGGTCTGGCGTGTGCTTAGATAGGAAAATTACTATTGAAGCTGCCGAGGGCATTCAAAAGGCAAAGGTGAGTTCTTAGTGGGTTATTCTTTCTTCTGACTTCTTACATTGGAAGCTCCAGTAAAAGACATGCTTCTTCATCAATTCCTTCCTTTTTTTAGCTACTAGTATTGACTTTCCTGGTCACTTCTTTGGAGTTGGAATCTGTCATGATTCGCGAGGAAGCAGACAATAAGAAAAAACTTGAGTACAGGAGAATTCTACTGAAAATGTTTCATTCTAGAATATACTTATAATAGTGCTCTCTCACTTCTGTATTTGTGTTTGTTTCTTTCTCCATGGTGTCTGTTCCTATTCTGTGTTAATTTCTATTGACTACCCGTATTGCAACATCTGATTGCATTTTGTGGTTGGCAGAGAGTGGCTGAGTATACTTCTCAGTCCGCCAAACTCTTGCAAGAAGGAACACATGATGCTGCCAAAGTTGCTCTAGATAACATTGCAGAGGCCTTGTCAATAAGCCGTTACTCTGAGGAATTACTTGAGATGAAAGGAGAGGCTCTGTGCATTGTATGTATCACTAAATGGCTCACTTATTTTTTCGCTGTCTGTTGACATTTCGAAATTAAAATAGTTCTGAGAATCTCATAGTCTTGTTGTATTATTGGGACAGTTGCGAATGTATGAAGAGGTGATTGAACTGTGTGAGCAAACTCTTCCTATTGCAAAAAAGAACTTTCCTGCTCATCATTCAGAAAAATCTCATGTGAGTTTGTGGAGGTGGCACTTACAGACTAAGTCCCATTATCATCTTGGGAGGCTTGATTTGGCTCTTGATATGATTGAAAAACAAGAAAAAATGCCTTTGAGCTCCACGTAAGCTCGTTGGCCATCAAACCTGGAATTGTCCTCTTAGTAAATGTTTCTTCAGGTGTTAATTGCATATTTTGTGGTTTAGGTCTGGAAACATGACTCGGGAAACCTCAATTGCTTTAGCTGCCACTATACGGGAACTTCTACGCTTGAAAGTAAGTTGATTGTTGAGTTTACACTTGGTTTGCATCTTATATGTTCCTTAAATATCTGTTTATGCTTAATTTTACATCAATTGATTTGGCTTTGCTTGTTTACTTCATACATTTCTTGAAGCTTTTTGTTTAAAAATGGGGACTTATTTTAAAAAGACAGGAAGTACACATTTGCAATTCCATTCATTTTAACCTCCTGCTTCTCTTTAAGTGTAATTCGTCTGGAATTTTGCACTTTCATCTTATGAAATTAATTGTCCTTTTTGTCAAGGTGTTTGTGATGAAAATTCTTTCTAATAGACCATGTCTTGGTTTTTTTTAACATTTTTCCTTTTTGTTCTCTACAAGGTATCAGGAAATGATGCTTTTCATTCTGGAAAATATTCAGAAGCTGTGGAGCATTATACTGTCGCTATATCTAAAAGTATTGACTCGCGTCCTTTTATGGCTATCTGTTTCTGCAACCGTGCTGCTGCAAACCAATCAATTGGCCAAATTATTGATGCCATTGCAGATTGTAGTCTAGCCATCGCTCTAGATGAAAATTACCAAAAGGTAGGCTACAATAAAAATGTCTATAAATACCAACAGATGATTGGTCTAGTGAAAGGAACTAGCCACTACAAAGTAGCGAACCCAGGTTCGAATCCCTGTTGGGACAGGTTCCCACTTAATCTGCCTGACGCGCCTCGAAAGGGAAAAAAACCCTTCGAAAACCAAAAAAAAATGTCTATGAATGCTATTCCTAGACTAAATTTATTTTTTGCTCTTTAACTTTTTTATAATACCACCTACTTTTATGTTCTTCGTTACATATTTTGACGACCAAACTTTGCCTTAAAATGATTTCTCTTGTTGACAAAGTTATTTTTACTGTTATGTGACTTTGCAGGCAATTTCTAGGAGAGCTACTTTACATGAGATGATTAGAGATTATAAGCAAGCAGCTTATGATCTGGAGAGATTAATCTCTCTTCTTGAAAGTCAATCACAACCCAAGACTCAAGAAAAACAATATGATTCTCAGAGTAGATCAAGTGGAGGCACTGTGAGGGATTTAAGAAAAGCTCGTCGCCAACTTTCCCTAATTGAAGAAAAATCTATAAATGAAATTCCTCTTAATCTATACCTCATTTTGTAAGTCCAATGATCTTTTCTGTTTTAAGCACGAGATGCTTTGTCAACGATATATGGCCATTAATGACATTAATCTAATTCTTTTTCATATTCAATAACTGACAGGGGAATCAAAGCATCTGAGACCGAATCTGAAATTAAGAGGGCATATAGAAAGGCGGCTCTCAAACATCATCCAGACAAGGTCTTAAGCCGTTTTTCTTAGTTATACAGTTATATATAGGCAAAATTGCATTTTTAGTCTCACCGGAGTGGACCCTCAACACTTTTTGGTCCTACGCTTTACAAAGTTGCACTCTTACTCCCAACTTTTTAAAATGCTTTGTGCTTTTGGTCATTTTTGTACTTTTGGTCGCTGTCCCAGTTTCACACTTTTAGTCTCAAATTGCATGGAAAGTGTGCAATAGGACCAAAGTGCAAAACATTTAAAAAAATTGGGAGCAAAAGCACAATTTTGTGAAACGCAAGATCAGAAGTGCTGAATGGCCTATGGGAATAAAAACACAATTTTGTTATATATTATATGAAATTTGTTATGAACATTGTTTATGTTGATATAGGCTGGTCAAGTCCTTGTACGGAGTGATGCCGGGGATGTTGGCACATTATGGAAGGAAGTTTGCGAGAAAATTCACAAGGATGCTGACAGGCTATTCAAAATAATTGGGGAGGCTTATGCTGTACTTTCAGATCCATCCAAGGTAAATACATATTTACAAATGCGAAATTGCATTTTTAGACCCATATAATTGAACCCTCAGCATTTTTGGTCCCACGCTTTACAAAAGTGCACTTCTGGTCCCAAGCATTTAAAATATTTTGCACTCTCCCTCTTTTTTGTCCAAGAATTGCACTTACGGTCCCATTAGAATAGTCTATGTTTGGTACTTTGAGTACCCTATAGAATTGGCTTAGTTTGCGCTTTTGGTTCTGAATTTGATGGAAAGGGTGGGACAGGACTAACTGTGCAAATTATTTAAGTAATTGCAATTAAACATGCAACTTCATAAAATGCATGATTAAAAGTGCCGAGAAGCTGATGATCCATTGTAGGACTATTTACAATTTCATCTATTTATGAGCTATCTCTGCTGATATTGCGATTCCTTTTCCTTATTTCTACTCTTTGATGCAGCGGTCTAAATATGACGACGAAGAGGAGAGGAGGAATGTTTATAACAACAGAAACAGCAATTGTGAACACCCATCTACTTCTTATAGTTCTCCATATGGAAGAGGAAGACAAGCAGGTACAGGTTTTAGTACTTCTTCTGATAGAAACAACAATAGGAGATATTGGTCCGAGTCAAAATCGTCACGATGGTGGTAGACATGAAACTTTTACTACACTTGCAATATTACAACTCACTTGATGAAGAGACGAAGTGGTTACATTTCTTAAAATTTACGGAAAAGTAAAGTAAAACCCACAATTTTGGGTCGCTTAGGATACTACATTTTGCATAGTGTTTGTAAATGACATTGTGCAACCCTTGATTTTTTTTTTCTTTTAAATATATGGTGGAGATTTGATTGTAAAGTATCATTTTTATACTCAAAACGACGTGCTTGTACATCCAAACAAATTATCATGGAATTACACTTGACAGCATAACACAAACAATTAAAGATTATCTATCACTATTTAATACATGTACATTGCTTTTAGTACTTGTTGCACTAATACAGAAAACTTTCATAGAAACAAAATGATAACTACTAAAAAAACAACACGTTAAAACTAACATAAGAGCGTATGATTTGCATATAACCCCAACTTTACAGGAAATTTAAATGTTACACGCCGTGCAATGCACGGGTGTATTGTCCTAATTACACTTGTCTTTGTTATAAACTAGCATTGACAAAGTAGATTTTTGTAAAATAAAAAATAAAATAAAATTGGACACATTTCATTATGAGAATGCACTCGTGCATCGCACGTCGTGTAGCATCTAAGTTCCCAGGTTTTGACACTTTTGTACCATGACTTAAAACTTTTGGCACTTTGCATCCTAGAAATACATTCTATTTGTCACTTTGCATCCTAATGTGTGTTTTAATGAAAAAAAGTTTAGTTGTAGGAAGGGTAAAATAGTCATTTTAAAATTTTCTTGGCATTTTGTAACCTAGAAATATAAATTTTGGCATTATGCACACTGAAAATATAAATCATTGTCACTTTGCACCCTGAAAACATAAAGATTGTGCATTTTCCACCTCGAATTGAAAAATTTGGCAAATTTTTTATTTTAAACAAATTATTGGTAGGAACTCTTTTTTTGTTTTTTATAATTCCTAAATTTGACATGCTAGTAGATAATAATTATGGATTTGTAAAGTATGTCGTGTGAAAAAAATTATGAATCATTACACGCGAGTCTTATAACAACAATATCATATGATAAGGTGTTAGATTTGTAAACGTATTATTTAGATACATTGTAATCAATCCTAAGACATGGAAACAACACGAAAACAATGTCTTCTTTTCCTCAGATCTAAGTCTTACTTAGAGAAAATATTAAAAGAAGTTATTCAAAACTATAATATATTAAGCATAACATGTTTTTGATTTAGTTTTTTAACAAATAAGATGTTTAAGATTGGCTATGTCACAAAATTTACTAAATAAATTGATTATATTATTTTGAGAAAAAATGCAATAAAAACTTTTCGATAATGACTATTATACCCTTCTACCAACAACTTTTCTCACTAAAACACTCACTAGGGTCGCAAAGTGCCAAAACTTTTAAGTCGAGGTGCCAAGTACCAAAATTCTATATTTTCAGGGTGTAAAATGCAAAAAATTCGTAATTATCCAAAACCAAAAAAAAAAAAAAAAAAAACGTTTATATTCTCAATTCTTTTATTTTTCTTCCGCATTCTTTTAAGATGTCCTAAAACAACACTCTATTTTTTAAAAGTGAATTATTATTCTAAAATATATACTAACAAAAAATTGAATCAACACGATTTATTATCTCTACGTCTTCTTCAAAGATATAAATGTGAAGATGCCTAAAATTTACTTTTTAACTTTTACCTTGAATTACACGCTAAACTAAATGGAAGAAAAGAAAGGAGACGGAGATATAGATTAACAAAAATTATTGATGTACATTTGCTATACACCATATAATTTTGGTCTACATTTCATGCCAACCATACTTTTCATGTATTTTTACCGGAAACAAATTAGTTTTTCCAATTTTGAGTCGTTAAGAACTTAATATGGACTTTGATTTACATTTTAAAAAAATTTCCCAAAATTTTCATTTATACAAGTTTCTATTATTTACTAACGGAAACATACTTGAAAAACAAAATTTTATTCCATAATGTAAACAAGCCATATGGACATGTGATCCTTCTTGGGCTAGAACACTAAGTTTGGATCAAGAACTGAATTGTAATCCCTCAATAAGCTTAGTCAAATATGTACAAAACGTCTAACATTCAAACCAACAACTGATGCAATCATACTTAGCAAATTAACACCATAGAATCTAGGAACTATTGTGTGTTTCTTAGGCAATAAACGAAAAATTATGAGCCATATCAGAGCCGATTGTATGGCTACGCAAATTAGGGCATCTTCAATCGTTGGGACAAAAATGCCCCATTACCCTCCCCTCCCTCTTTCATGGTCGTCTTCAATAGTTAGGGGTATTTGGTTGTATTTGTTTAAATATTTTTAGTATTGTCTAAATTTTTTAATATATAATTTTGTTAAATTAAATCGTATTTTTATTAAAACATATTTAATTTAAAAAATATCGTAATCACTTATATATATCAAGTTATACTCGAGTTTGAATCGTGTTAAAGCTCATTTATTTCATTAAAAATAATATATAATTCGTTTAATGTGTACATTTAGTCTAAATTATAATACAAATTTAAAATATCTAAATTAAAACTAATTCCTTTAAATATTTAATTTAAAATATAAATTTATCAAATCATGCATAAAATTTGAAAATCATTTTTTTCCATTCTCAATTTTTATGTTAATTCCATATTTTATATCTAAATTAAAACTAATTCCTTTAAAGATTTAATTTAAAATATAAATTTATTAAATCATACACAAAATTTTAAAAAATAAAAAGCAATGAATACAAAAAAGGTTGTAGCAAGTGAGAATTGATGGGGGAAAGGAAGGGCAAGCTTTTGCCCTTTGTTTCCCACACCCCTCCCCACTCTCCCCAACCATTGAAGACCACCATTCTTTTTCCCCTCAAACTCCCCATCTCCCACCCCCTCACTATTGAAGATGGCCTTAGGCCATCTCCAGTGACTTCATTATTATTTGTTACTATTAATTATTAATAATGGATAATAATACGCAAATTTAAGGATTTTTTTAAAAATAAAAAGATTTTTATTAAATTAAAATTGAGTTTATTGAATAAGAGTTACATTTTTAAACTAAAATTAACTTTTTAAAAATTATACACAAATTAACTAAAACTAAAATTAAATAAGAGTTACATTTCATTTAATAAGATATTTTAAAGGAATTTTTTTTTAAAAAACAAAAAGGTTTTTGTTTAATACTATTTCAGAAAAAAAAAAATTAAGAAAAAAAACTGAACAGCAGGAGGCTGACAAGTTGCACTCGCCTGCCCAGCAAGTGGCTAGATCGATCCCCTCCAAGCTATTTAATTTCCCCTCTATGGGAAATCACCTTTATCACCCCTTTACTCATTTTACTTCATATTTTTTCCCCCCTAAATCTAATTTCCCCCTCCCCTTGCCTCATAGGAGAGGGCCTTAGGACTTTGCATGTGCCCCCCTCCCACTGTCCTCCCCCACCATTGAAGACCACCATTCTTTTCCCTTGCAAACTCCCCCTCTCCCTCCACTATTAAGGATGGCCTTAGGACTTTGCATAGGACCTCAACCATAAAAGGGACCTCAGTTTTTTTTATTTTTTATAAATATGTAAATATTTTTTCAATTTAATAAATGTTTTATTTTTTGTCGAATATAAATTATGTATAACAGAATTATATATGTAAGTTGCAAAAAATAGAGTTAAATGAAGTTGTAAGAACTCTTGGGACGAAGACAACCTATTTTTTGAAGAAGTAAGAATGTGAATTGTGGAATAAAGTAAGAAGGGTGTAAAAACACTTTAAAATGTTTTATTGCTATTAAGCATGGATACTTTACAAATGAGGTATTGTCTATTTATATAACCACATTTCTCGAACATAATGTAGATCAACTTGATCTATTGGCTTAGAGTGATACTCTTAGACTTTTGTTAGATATTTTATGGATCTATCTAGAAATTACTACTCTAAAATAGTGTACATCAGTGGAGAAATATCTATAGCTTCCTAAAAGGAATTATCTACATAGAATGTTCCAGAATTTAGAACCATGTACAAACAAAAAATGACATGGAAACATCCATGCATGATTTGAGCTAATTTATTTGGTGAAACTTAATTTATTGTTGGGGCAATTATTGATCTTAAGACATGTCGGACATGCATGGCCTGAGCATGACATTAAGTTAGATTTTATCTTTCAAATTAATGTGAATCGAATATTGGTTAATTTTATTTGAGTTTTAGTCTAAGCATTGTTTTCTATTTTTATGGTCATGAGGAGTATGAATGTGCACACAATTCGATAAATCGATAAAATCGTATAGAAATTGAACGTTTGATTCATATTGAATATTGACTATAAGTATCAATTCGATATTTGGTACAAAGCCTAATTACCAAACTTTATTTCTTTTCGATTTCAGTATTACCGGTCGACTTACGAACCAAACTGATAATACCAAAAATATGAATTTTATTTTTACTTGTAATTGCACCCAATAAAAGTCTCTCACTTGACATTTTGATTATCCTTGTACCCAAAAAAGAGTTTTTTTGTCCTTCCTTGTCCCCGTTCTCTAATTTCTCTCGTATGCGCTAAAGTTTGCACAAAGCATGTGTCGCCCGTCCGCCTCTTCCGATTTTCCTTCCTTCGGCCGTTCATTTAATCTCTTGGCATGTAAGAGGATTCAATTCCTCATCTCTTTTCTTATTTTCTTTCTTTTTCCTTCATGTTTTGTTTGTTTCGAACATAATACACATTCTATTATAATTCTCTTTGTCTATGTGATGTAAGCTCCATTTAGCTAATTGATGTTTTAAAATGATTATTTCGTATTATTGGTGTCAAATGATAAAGAATATATGTCATTAATAGTATAATTATTTTTATTTTATTGTATCTTAATATTTTGGTAAAAAGAATATGATACTTTGAACTTGCAACATTACATCAAGTTCATAATTTGAAGACGTCATTTATATGGACCTGGCAATTTCTTTTTCTTATTTTGGCATATACGATCAACTTAAATATTAGGGTTGATATTTAACTTGATATAATATATTTGGATCAAACTACAAATTTCAAAATACTTACATGAAATTTACAAGATCCAAAACTGCACTTTTCAATTTTTTTGTACCAAACAAACCAAACCGAACCCAATTGTTCGGTCTGGCATACGATACCAATTCTAAAATTACCAAATTAATCTAGATATCGAAAATTAAAACAGTTCAATTTGTTTTTAATGAAGAGCCCCTCTTGTTACATAATCACGAGAACACACAAGTAAAAAATTAACTCTATTAGCATAAATTTGTTGTATAGTTTCATTATACTTATAATATTTATTTTTCCAAGTGAAGAATTTTAAATTATATGTTATAAAAACATATGACTATTTGAAAAAGAAGTTGAGTTTATTAGTCATTTTATCTATCTATAACAAATATGTTAGAAAAAAATCATGTAAATGCATAATAAATACTTCTACAATTTTAAAAGTAGGAAAATAAATTTCATAATAATTTTTTTTTTTATAGAATAGGGCTTCAATTTTACATTTCGCCTAGGGCCCTGATACTTCGGGCCGGCCCTGAGCCACATGCTCATAATCCAAAATTTGCAAGAAAAGAAAACCATTGGTCAAAATCAAGGAGCAAATTGGGTATTAAAATTTATCGAGTAGGCTGTGGCTGAGCCTGTTCCAGAATCTGGCTGACTAATTTATAAGTGCGGCCTGAAAGTGCTTTTGTGTGGTCAATAAGCTGCTCATACCTACAATAAGGAAAAAGTAATTGCAATGAGGCAAAAAAAAAAAATAACGGTACTAAAGTATATGGTGTGTATAAGCAAAACTTACACATTGGTATAATTCGGTTCCATTAAGATTGTTCCCTTTTCTGAGTCAATCTTAGCTTCAAAGTTTGAGGTCCTTATAAGATTCACAATCCATCTTTCTGCCTCCTCGTAATTCAAATTCAGTTTCTCAGCTAGTACGCTGCAAAGGAATCAGCCACTAACTCAGAAGTGTGGTTTCTAAATTACAGTAATTCAAATATTGATGGAAACATATTGCATCTACAAAGACACACTTATATATATACATAGAGAGAGAGAGAGAGAGAGAGAGAGAGAGATGATTATGCAGCCAAAACAGGTATAAAATGTTGTAAGCATAGATTATGCATTTTCTGAAATGGTGCATTTAGAGGTTTCAAAGAGAGGGTGATCGAATTTATGTGCGTAACTTGGATGCCGGTTATCAGTTTCTTACATGTAATTGAAGGAACAATTTCAGGCACATACCTCATGTCAATGCGCTGATGAATGCGGCAGTAGGTCTCAAAGATGAAAAGGCGAGCATTTTCAAGGAACTCATCTCTTAATGGTACGGTAGTATAGTTTCCTTCTTCGTTTCTCTTGCCAAGAAATGGGTCGTTCAAAATAGCCTACATCAACAGAAAAAAAGTTCAGAAAATCCATAAAAAAGGAACCAAAAAATACAGAATTAGTCAAGGATAAGCTTTCGATTAAGAAGCAGATTGCTAGATAACTTGTATAAGAGCAATAGCATAGTGTGAGGAAAACCTATACAGCACTGCCAACTATATCCGCTAACTCAAAAGAACATAATAAAATTAGTGTTAGGAAGTTACTTCTTCACACTCTTTCATCTTTTTTTGAGCTCCATCAAAGTCATAATTGACATACACGCATGCCAAGAACTGCGTAATGGGATCTTCATTAGAGTACTGCTCTTGCTGAATCACCTTAATAAAATCCTTAAATTGAGGTCGCTTCCTTTTGTTGACAATGAATGCAATCGCCAGATAACGTAAAAGATGGGGAGCATTTGTTTGAATGGCATTCAGATACCTGGAAGAAATTTTTACCATAAAAAATGCTGTGAAAGACTACTTATTCAAAAGGAGGGTAAACCTCGAACACCATAGTAGATACTATTAAATCTGTCATCTAGTTAGGTATAAAAAAAGTATGAAATAAGAGAAGGAAGCATAATGGGTTATTTGCAAGATTTAATAAAAGTTGTGATATTCATTATAATTCTAGTGATTCTCTCTCTTGCTCTGATAACCTAGTAAAGAAAGACAAATAACCTCCCCACCCCCCATCCTTGAGGCCCAAATAGAAAGAGAAGAACGATATGCAATAGAGGAAGATATACTACAAATGACAAGAGTAATTTTAATTAATGAAATAAAATATCACTTCATTACTGGACTAGATGGTGAAGATAATAAATCGCTTAAGAGCCATACTTGTCCTGATTAAACAAGTCAATAATCTGTGTTCTTCCGTTGTCATGGTTGAAGAAGATGAACAAACTCCAATGCATTAACCATATTCTACTTTGGACTTGATTCAAAGGAGAAGAGAAATTCTGCAAAGGCAGACACCATGATAAGTTTTGTTCCTGATAACGAAGAAGGGAAGATCACAAGTTAGTACAACTAATAGGTTATTTAGAGCAACCTTTGAGTCGATAATATCCTTCACGCGGTTAAGCTCCTCCAACGCATCTCCCCAATTCTGCATCAATATCTCTGCCGCCAGTTTTCCCCATAATGCACTCAAACTCCTTTCACTATTGGTGCTTAATGCCCTGTACTGATACAAGTAATCAGCAGCGCCAGAGTAGTTTCCACATTCAAACTGGAATTTCGCATACTGATACAACGCTTCTATCTGCTCTGGACCAATCTGGAAACCAATGTTACATGAGTTAGATAAGTTAAAATATTTGACATAAGAAATCAAAGGGTAAGCATTTCAAGAGGAGGATTAAAATATTACAAAGCCTATTTAGTTCACAACTTTATTTGATCACCAAAATTGATGACCAACCCAAGATATAGGACACAAGCAATTGCAATTTTCAGCCATATGTAATGCAGATGAGAGACAAACTTGCAATCATAGCATAGAAGAATGAAAAAAACAACCCTCCTACTTTATTTATCCTAAAAGTTAAGCCCATATCCTAATACTACAATTTTTTTATAAATTAAAATGATCTCGGACTAGCGAGACGAAACTCAACCTGATATCGTTCTTTAAGGATCTGAAGATTCTGCTGCTTGTCAGACCTCAATTCCTGAACTGCGTTAGGATTCTGCAGAAAGGCAATCAAAGGAGCTGCTCCCTCTTCCAATGCCTTCAGCCTGCCCACAACCTCGGCTCTCCTCTCCATCATTTCTAAAACATAAAATGTTAGAGAAAGTTCAGAAAATATCAATTTGAAACAAACTCAAGAACACTGTCTCCAACAATTTCAAATATGTGATAACATATGCCCATGTCTGGAAATGCAATGAGTAACTTCATCTTGAAGACTGAAAAAACATGAACAATTCAAGCTCCATTCCCTGCTTCTTCCAGAGAGAAAAAGGGGATCAAACACCAAAAGTCGAAACAAATCTGAGAAGTATTGTCACCCAATGAACAAAAATATTCCAGCTAACACAATGACTTGCGTAAGACTAAAGAAAGAAAAAACACAGTTCTTGCCAGATAAACACAAGACCAATACAAAATCATATAAAACCTAATACAGGAAAACAAATGTAGACGCCCTACCTTCATAAGCCAACCCATAAATGATGACACATTAACGAGATTAACACGAACCCAGCTACCTATCATATAATGACACATAGACAAATTAACACAAATTTAGCTAGCTATCAATGATGACACATAACCGAGATTAACACAAACCTAGCTAGCTATCAAAGCAAGTAGCAAATAAATGAACCAACTTAAGCGTCTAAATATAAGACGCCCTTCTCCTCGGCTATCCAAATTCACACTCAAATGGAGTACTTTTTTAAAAACAATTCCCAAGCACAAGTAAAAATGAAATTCACTGCCAGTAAATGTCAGTTTTTCTTCACAAAAGCTAATCAAACTACAGTGACTTTAAAACCATTAACAGCTTCACGATATATATATATATATATGCGTGTATATATATATAGGTCACACATACCCTGTGGAACGTCTTCGGTTCGGTATAGAGATTTGTGAATGTCCATAGCATAATCTACCATGTTAGTGTGGTTAAGAAGCTCGATTTTGGCCTTCAAGAGTTCTTCGTCGGGGTACATTCCCCTCTCCTGCAAAAACTCAAGCAGTGGGAACACCAGATGACGGTCCAGCTGCGGCGCTATCCGCTGCGTCAAATCGTATTTCGCCGCCATTTTCTTCGATGCGGTGGTTGTGGATTGTGATCTGCAGTCGTCGTTACTTTCTACTGCTTTGGGGATTTAGGGTTTTTTGCACCTCGACTGGATAATATTAAAAGGAATCCCTGGAGTTATTGATGTTTCATTTTTTATCAAGCTATAAGGCTATCCATCTTTCATGGAGGAATTGGGCCTATTGGGCCGGATCGGATGAATGATATCTTTTAACAAATATCTTTTTTTATACAACGGAGTTGTTAACACAATAACACTTAAGGGTTGTCAATGGGGTGGATTTCAATCCGGATCCGTTTGAATCCGGTCTAATTTATTAGGATAATTCATGTCATAAACCTAATTTAATCAATTTTGATACTTGTCTTGCATACTATAAGAACCTGGACCAACAGTGATTCGAACTTATGTTCGCTATAACTACATTTTCATGTGTATATCACAATATGGTTCTAATGATTGTGGTTATGCTAAAAGCAGTAGATGAATGCTCATCAGTGCCCTCAACAAATTGTTGACACATTTGCTCACAGTTTAACCAGAATGACGATAATTGCACTCAATTATTTGATTATTGTGATGCGACGATACGGCTAAAAATATCGCTAATTGTTCGGTTCACCGACATTATGGAGGGCATGGGTGAGTTTGTGAAACGTGTTCCTGTCCATTCTAAAATTATTTTAGTACTCAACGTCACATTTGTCTATTAATTCACTTAAATTCATAATAGTGTAGGTTGATCAATCGATTAGACTGTATCGAACTCTTTTTCGAGTGCCTTGATTTCGGTCGTACTCCTTCCTTTTTTTATTTGTCGTTTTGGCAAGAAAAAAAGTTGTTTACTTTTATTTTTCGTTTTAGGAGTTCAATGTAAAATTATTGTTTTTCTACCGATTTTACCCTTCTTGTTAAAGCTTGTAATTAATGTTAATTAATGATGTAATTATTTAGTTAAAAGGGTGTTTTGAAATTTTTGCTTAAAAAAGTGACTATCTATTACATTTCTTAATACGTGCGCAACCCTCTAAAACGACAAATAAAAAAAAGGAAAGTATACATTTTTTGCACGCATAAATGTGGAAAGGAAAAAGAAGGATCGCTATAAAAATTGATGTATAATAATTATTAAGAGTAATTTCATTGTTCGATCCATACTCTTCGATTTTTCTGCCTTAAATCAATGAATTAAAGAAAATGTGATTTAAAGTACCACGTCATAAAGTAACTAATTTTTTCAAGTTCAAAGGCGACAAACAAATGTAATGAAAAATGTGATGAAGACATAAATAAACAATTTACTTTTTAATTGAACATTAATATGAAGAACAAATATGTTCCTTCATTTTCCAAACATCCCATTATATAATTTTAACAAATGAACCAAAGATATCAACGGATTCAAACTGAATGACCTAATGAACCATAAATAAATGAGGGAAAAACACTTTTGATTTCAATTTTTAGTTCAAAAAACACATTTTGTATTAAGCTTTTTTAAAAAACACATTTCATATCATGATTCACACCCTCTTGACACATTTAGTTTTGTCGTCAATTTTCGGACGGAATTCAGCACGTGCCCCTCATGGGCCCGTTAAGTTGACAATGGGAGGGAAAACATGCACGGATTCTAAAGATCCACCATTGTTAACTTAACAGGCACATGCTGAATTCCGTCCGAAAATTGATCAGGAAAACTAAATGTGTCAAGATGATGTGAATCATGGAATGAAATGTGTTTTTTTTGTAAAGTTTGGTATCAAATGTATTTTTGGATTAAAATTTGGTATCAAAAGTATTTTTCCCTCTAAACAAATTCATCCAATTTAACAAAATGAACATTCTATTGAACCAAATTAGCTAAGTCAAAATCTATTTTAGCAAAATTAATTCTCCAATAATTGTTTTTCGAACCTCTAGACCAAACTCACCCTAAGTCATGTTTAACGGTGAGTTTGGCCTAACGATAGTAGAATTGACTATTGGAGAATCCATTATAGTAAAAGTAATTATAGATAATTGATTATTGTAGAATTGATTAAGCGTTTGGGTTCAATTTTCGAAAATTAATTCCAGATTACATAATTTACAAAATTAACCTCATCTTTAAATCAATTACATAGTAAAACATTCTGGAGTGAAATCAAAAGTAAAACAATTGACTAGATAGATTAAGCTACTAAAAAAGAATTTTAAGTAAATCAACTTGAAAATGAGCTAATTATTGGAGTTATTACTCTTAAAAAGATAAAGAACAGTTAGATAATAAAAAATAAAATAAAAATAAAAACAACTTCAAAATTGTTTGATGGTGCAGAAATTAAAATGTAAAAAAGGTAAAAGTAAGTTCTTTTCTTTACTTTTATGGGTTAATCTACTATGAGATAGCTGAAAAAGCTATCTCTAGTAAGATAGGTGATCTTCACCATCCAAATTCATCAAGATTAAATTCAGGCCATATAAATTTGTCCAAGGTAAAAATGATAAATTAGACCCTTTTTTAGTTGGACAAATCTGAAAATGAAAATGTACATTTATACCCTCCCATATATAGGTTCAACAAAGCCTAAAAAACACAAAATATTTCTCACTTCTTCTTCCTCTCCATCTACCATGTCCATATCTCTCTTCCTCCAAAAGCCTATCACCCCCAGGCCGCCACCACCTCGGCCTCAAGAAAATTTTGTGACAAATTTCGGCCACCCGACGGACATAACATCTTCCATGTTCATCTCTCTCCTCCTTTAAAAGCTTATAACCACCGGACCACCACCTCCGCCTATTATAAAAAAAGTTTGGTGTAAAATTCTGGTTTGCCGAAACTGGCCTTCGTGTGGCCGGATCCGGCACCTCGAAGGTCAGATCTGCGTGGCCGGTAGTGGCCACGCAGAGGCCAAGCACTCGGAGGCAGATCTGGCTTCGTCGGATCCGGCACCGCGAAGGTCAGATCTGCGTGGCCGGTAGTGGCCACGCAGCGGCCATGAACTCAGAGGCCAGATCTTTAGCCGACGCGAAGGTCAACAATGGTGGCTGCTGGCCACTTCCGGCCACACGAAGGCGGCGCAGCTCCGGTCACGCAGCGGCGCCGCCTTCCAGAAAATATATTAAAAAAAAACTTAACTATTTTGAAATTGAGATTAAAAAAAAATTAAAAAATAATTATTACCAATAAATATGAGATATTTTATTTCACAATATTCATAATAATTTCCATGTGTTCTTTTGTAAAATAAATTTGTTAAAATAAATTTGAATAACATATTGATTATATTATCGAATTAATCTTATTAAAACAAAAGTGGTTATCATATAACATATATTTTTCTTGTAGAAATGTAAGTAATTAAAGGGTAAAAATGTATTTAAGTAATTAATTTATTTTATTATTAAATTTTGAGGACACTTGTCAATCAATGAAAGGGTATCTCAATTACCCTTGGACCAACAAAATCTTCTAGTAGAATGCCCCTACTTTTATGCATTAACTTGCACTAGTGGAGTAAAAATGTGATTGGGCAGTAAAGGATAAAATAGAGAAAACAATGATATAAAATGGTTGTCAGCAAAAGCACCTAATGAGGTACTTTCGTGAAACGTGAGATTATCACGATTGAAGTGTCGAAAGCAGAATCGGAAAAGGCGACCAAACAGTCTCAAAATTACGTCAGATATCAAATCGTGAAATTTGGTTGTCCTAACGTGAGGCCAAACGGGCACTAAGACTTAAATACCCTTGAGAAAAAATAAAACAAAACAAAACAAAAATGATGGTTAAACATGTCGGTGACTAATTTTTTAAGCTCATTTCAGTGATGAAAGTTTGGACTAGTGAGGTAAGTTGAATGATTTTAGTGCATTTGACGGATCCAAATCTCTATGTGGAATCCGCCAAAAATAAGAAAATTTGATGGATCTAGACCTCAGATGAAGTTCAATCCGACCCCTCAAACATCGACAGTCCGATGCGACATAATTGCTCCTTATCTGAGCTCAAATCATGTTTAACAACATGTAGTTTGTGTAAAATATCGGGAACTTAGATGCTACACGTCGTGCAATGTATGGATGCATTCTCCTAATGACATGTGTCCAGTTTTATTTTATTTTTACTTTTTTAAAAATCTACCTTGTCAATACTAATTCACAATCAGGACACATTACATTAGGAGAATGCATCGCACGTAACATCTAAATTTCCGTAAAATATCATAGATTCTTAAATATGGTTTAACTCAGTAAGTTGGATGCCTAAAATCTAGATAGGACTTGGTTGGGCCTTAATCAATTTGGCAGGTCTAAGGTAATATCGGTTCTAGAGTAGGGCTGGCTTGTAATGTCAAATAGCACATTCGGGTTAATTTTGGAAATAATATATAAAGAGTGAATAAATTAATTTATTAGTTGGAGTAATAATTTATTAGTATAAAAAAGGATACAGTAATTTTGGAAATAATATACAAAGGGTAAATAAACTAAAATCGGTTTACTTCAAAGATTATGCAAAGGCCTAACATAAAATTTGTACAATAAAACATTTATTCTCAAATTAGTCAAAGGTGGTTCTAATTAAGTTATATGACTTTAGCTTCAACTAGAGGTGGTGGCAGCCATGACCTTCACATTCTTTCCACCTTCAAATTATATGCATTGCATATATTATTACTAGGGCTGTCAATGGGGCAGATTAATTTCAATCTGAATCTATCCAAATTCGGTAATGATTTATTAGGATAATTGTCCGATTAGAGATTCGATGGACCTGATCCGATTATAATGATTCGTAATCCGAATCATATAGAGCGAATATGTAATGCTTAAATTCGACCTATAATAAGTTATTTGACAACAATGTATTTTAACATACGATTTTAAGTTAAAACAATTTAAAGTATTGTTAGTTTTAGAACTTCAATGTGAAGTTGACTCAGTAAGTTGAAAGTAACAACATATTCAAAAAAACATCAAGTTCAACGAGCTTGATCCATATTCAATTTGATTCAAATTATTTCAAGTTCGATTACCCTGAAAGCTCGTATCAATTTGGATAAATTAAAGTAAATAAAATAAAGTCTGAACTTACCTTTTTCATACTTTTTGTTTAACAAATGGTTATCATGATGTTCTGTTTATGTATACTGTTTGGTTATTTTTTTCTAACTTAAAAGTGGTGTTTGCAAGAGTTTTTTGAAGTACTTTTTGGCTTTTTTTTTTTATGCTTAAAGCACTTTGAAAGTATTTGCAAATAGTGCTTCTTTTATTGTTTCTTCAACTGAAAAGCAAATAAAAATATTTTTAGAAGAAGCAAGGTGCTTTCTTGGAGTGGTGGCATTTTTGTAATATTTCATAATTAGTTTGTGACAATTTTGTCCTCAGTAAATTATTCTATTTTCAGGTATATCCTCATATATATATAACATTTTCCGATTTTCATTTACATCTACTTGTACGCTCCTTTCACTTTGGGAGAACCCATTCCAATTAACCCAAGTATTTTTGTAAGGTAATTTAAATTCTTTTTTCGTTATCTTATTTTAACACCTCTTTTGTATTGTTTGCAATATTTTGAAAAAAAATATTCCATAATACGGGTTTTAGGTGAAATATGGGTTTTCCTTGAACTATATAGGTATAGAAGTCGTATTTTGTGGGAATATGTCTCTTCCAAAACAATCAATTTGATATTTCATATTGGACAAAAATGAGGATAAATATGTAATTGAATAGTTACAAATACTAGAAACACAAGAGTCGTATTTTGAAATGCAAACATTAAATAAACTGCTTAAAGTTATATTTTTTTTACTTATTTGCAAATACCCTTTGCTTTTAAATAAAAGTACTTACTTTTCTTTTTTTGCTTTAAGTAACTGCTTTTGGGTTTTCAAAAGCAATTGCAAACACCTTTCGAATACGATTTCCTTTTCCCCAAATATTCTTTTATAAATTAAATAATTTCCTTATAAATAATCCTAGTATTTGTTTTAAGGATTTCTTTCCAACTAGCCCTTATAGCTCAGTGGTAGAGCGTCAGTCTTGTAAACTGAAGGTCTGCAGTTCGATCCTGCATGAGGGCAAAAATATGGCTCATCTTTTTATCTTTCCTTTTTTGTTTCATTTAGAGAAGAAAAAAGGATGAGACATGTATTTTATGAACAATATTCTCTTTTCATTTACTGGATTATATACATTAAGGATTTGAAGTCAACTTGAAATTTCCCCATTAATTATACGTATATTGACTATTGACTGCAA
Source organism: Penstemon davidsonii (assembly GCA_034814905.1). NCBI lineage: Eukaryota > Viridiplantae > Streptophyta > Magnoliopsida > Lamiales > Plantaginaceae > Penstemon > Penstemon davidsonii. Next base: position 26,351,297 of record JAYDYQ010002533.1, on the reverse strand, counting down.
GATGAGACGAACTGAACCAAATCCCCCTAATTCTCTAATTAAATGCTTTAAATATTCTATTTTTGCTATTTAATTCTCTCCATCTCTATAATCCTTTCTTGCAATATAAATACACATTCTTGCTATCTACTTTTATTGTTATAACTCCAAACATAAATATATAATCAATTCCTCCTTTATATAGGACTATTTAGTTAATACTCATCTCATCGCCACCATCGAACCGGCTGTGCCGCCACCTTTCACGGCGGAGCTTGAGCTTTGAGATGGGATTCAAGGACAATACTTCCACTCTCATTTTGTTTAGCTATCTTCTTTTCACATCCCTTCGGAACACCGTTGTGAATGCTACTGACCCTGAATTGAGTATGTAGCATAACTCTCTCGTTTTCTTTGCGTACAATATTTGTCATTATGTTTCCTTTTTGGATTTTAGTGAGTAAAAATACGCAAAATATAATATATTTTTTTTAATTAAATATTAGATCATTAAGCTCTATTTGTTGTTTATTTTTATTTTTTCTATTATATTATTCACTGAAATTCAGTAACCAAACATAGCCTATATATACAATGTCACTCACACACACGATGCATAGGGTGCCAAACAATGTACATGCGGAATATATAATATATTGTAGTATTTTATACGGAGTTTGCAATGTACATGCGGAATATATAATATATTGTAGTATTTTATACGGAGTTTGCGAGTTATTATATTGTCTAAACATGTTAAAATTGAATAAAATAAACACTATTCATCTATAAGTATTAAAATATATTAATTTATCTCAATATTTCATAAAATTGAGTTGGGAAGGAACAATTAGATAAAATTCTGAAGAAAAATCAATGTAATCTATTTTTTAGTGTAAAAAAATAATAAAGTGATCGAACCCTATCCAAACAAATTATTATGCAATGTCAATATATATGGAAGTTTGTAAGTTACTTTTCATAAAAACACTAGGGCGCTTTTGTTTGGGTCTTTTAAGAATGTCCTTAGAGAACTTTTTGATATGCAATCAATTTATGTGTACTTGGAAAAAAAATGTTAGAGTTTATCTTAGAGATGAAATGAATAATATATTGGAATTTTTAGAATATATTGATAAAAAAAAAAAATATTAGGGACTGTGAACATAAGGTATCGGGATATATAAACTTTTTATACAACTTTCGTGTCATTCTTTGATATACATATGGTGATGAATATATATTTAGATTTTAGATTTGTCTAAACCCACATATATATATACTTATTAGTGAATATGTGACATAGATAATCTTTTGCACGTAAGATATATATATATATTTACTTGCAAATTTTTTCCATTAAATACACTTACCAAACAATTTAACAATTTGTTATAATAGTACATATTTTAGACAATACATGCCATAACAAGTAAAAGTACACGACAAAGACACTACGAATCAGTGACCAAAAAGGAATAAGAAAAATTACTTATAGCATGTACTCAAACGGCACCCTAGTGATATTTTTCACTTACCCACGAAAAACAAGGAAAAAAAAAAAGAAAAAGAAAAAGAAAAAGTGACAGATTAAATCCTATTTTCAGAAATTTTTATTAAACCTAATAGATTATTGTCACAGAGGATGAAATTTCATTTTCCTATGTGGTTGGTGCTCCAAATGGACCACAAAACTGGAGCAACTTGAACTCGTCATGGATCCTTTGTGGAACTGGGCAAAGTCAATCTCCAATTAATCTTCTTGTAGATAGAGCGGCGGTGCTGCCCGTGAGTCGGGGCAGCTTTACAAGAAATTACAGGCCAGCTCTGGCTACAATCAGAAACCGAGGCCATGATATTCAGGTAATATCTTTTTTTTTTTTTTTTGGTTTCCTAAGGGTTTAATCTCTTTCGAGGCGGGTTGGACACATGATTAAGTGGGTACCTCTCCCAATAGGGATTCGAACTTGAGTCCGCTACTTTGTAGTGACTAGTCCCTTCCACTAGACCAATCACCTGTTGATTCAGGTACTATCTTATGACTCTACAACTAGACAGGACATTAGTGACGACATAAACATGACATCATCAGTGAAAAACGATTTCGTCAGTGATCAGTGACGTAGCTACTTAAGGCCGGGGTACATGGACTCCCCAATTTTATTTTTTGTTAAGAAAATAGATGTATTAATTCTTTTTATTGAACAATAGATATAATTTTTGTATAATTTGAGTTTGTTTTCTAATTCCCTCATCGATTAAAATGTTTAAATTCAAATGTGGTATTAGAAACAAACGTTTAGATCAGTTAATAATTTTTTTTTATCAATGTACTTTCTTTTATTAGAAATTGAGTTTTTGACAATATTATTATTATTATTATTCTCTAACATAGTCAAATGTCACAAAGTGGGCTCTAACTCAAATTACAAAATGCTTTTGTATTTTACAATTTGAATTATATTAAAAGGCATATCATATTGTTTTAGATTTTGGGGACATTTTTTTCAATAACACTTGTCTCATCTTCATCTTTATCCCCACAAAATAGAGTCAAAGAAATAGATGCAAAACAGAAAAACAAGAAAAATTAAAGGATGGTTTGGTTTCGGGCTTTTTTAGATTAGAAGGACAACCCATTTATTCTTGAAGAGATATAAAAATAATTTGTATTGGTGTATTATTTAAAATTGTTAAGATGTAATATATTTATCATAATCGGGGTTGTGGTTGAAATGATTTATTAGTTTACTTTAATATTTGAAATTTAATGTATTTTTAAGTTTTATAGTGATCCCCGTGAATCTTTTATTTTTGCCTACACCATTGTCAGTGATGCCCAATTTATGTAGTTAATTATGCTTTTTTTATTTTGCGGCCAATTTTATCATTTTCTTACAATGATTTTTTTTTTTTTAATTAGGTGAAATGGACAGGAAATGCAGGAGGGATTGTAATAAATGGAACTGAATATAAAGTAGATAATTGTCACTGGCACATTCCTTCTGAACATACCGTTAATGGAACAAGGTTCATATATCCTACTTATAATTCTTTCTATTTTGTTTCTTTATGATAAATGTACTTATAATTCGTCATTAACTAAATTGCAAAATGTATCTATTCTCATACATCTGTCACTAATGGTTCTGTTTTTTCGAAATGACAACTATTAGTTATGCATAACCTTTTAAAATGATTTACACTTTAAAGGGAAAGAAAAAAGTAAAATTGGTCCCATAATTTATGTCATTGTGAAGTTTGCTATAAGTTTTCGGGTTGTCAATTTTACTCCATAAGTCATAAAATTGAAGCAAAATTGAGACATATGCAGTCCAACTGAAAGAGTGAGCTTCACTATCAGGCTTGGGAATGTGAGTTTAAGGATATGACAATGATTATTTAAAAAATATATATATATATATATATAAGTCATGTGCTGACCCATGCAAATTCTGATTTTGGCTTTCAAGAAGGCTCCAATCACAATTTTGGTAAAAGAATTTAATATATTTTTTTCTTGTTCTTCTTAGTTGCGATTTTGGGATAAAAACTTAATCTTTGTTTATTGCTATTACTAATTGCGATTTTGAGACATTTTTTTTTATTTTGTTATTTCTAATCACGATTTTGGAACAAAAATTAAAAGAAAATTCTTTTTCTTTTGTCCCAATATCTTAATTGTGGAACAATTTTTTTAAGAAAAATATGATTTTTATAATTGCGATTTTTGGGATCATTTTTTCTACTCTTCCTAATCGTGATTTTGAAACAAAAAAAAAAAAAATTCTAAAATCCTAATTGCGATTTTTAAAGATTTTTATTAAAAGGAGTATTCTGCAATTTTTATTTTTTTTCTTCCAAAAGCAATTAAGGAAATAATTTCCAAAGTCGCGATAGGAGCCTTCCTAAAAGTCAAAATTAGATTTTGCATTGATCTTGTGCCGCTCACATGACCTATATTAATTTTTTTTTCTTTTTTTCTTAAAATCATGGTATAACAAAAATCAATTGAAATTCAAAAGCGGAAGAGTGAAGCTCACTCTCCAATTGGGCCGAAAATGTCCTAAATTTGCTTCAGTTTTGTGACTTATGTAATAAACTTGCCAGCATGAAAACTTACGCGACAACCTTGTCAGCGACCATAAGTTATGGGACCAATTTTATCTTTTCCCCCACTTTCGTTTATATGTCTCTTTTCCATCAAATTGCCATTAACTCTATATATTCTACTTGTCATGTGAGACTAATTAACTTAGATTATTTGTTTGTAGATTTGCTATGGAGCTCCATATCGTTCATACAAGCTTCAATGGAGATATTGCTGTGATTGGAGTTTTGTACAATTTCGGGCTCTCGGATCGTTTTCTTGCACGAGTGTGTATTCTTGCACTCAAATTTTAAATTAATTTTGGAATTTGATATTTATTATTTCTTAATTATGACATTGTGCTTTGGCAAAATAATTCAATTAATTGCAGCTTGATCCATATTTGAGAAATGTGAGTCATGAAGAAGAAACTGAAGTGGGAATACTTAATCCATGGGAAATCAACTTTGAGAGCAGTGAGTATTATAGATATAATGGCTCTCTCACAACTCCACCTTGCTCAGAAAATGTTACTTGGACAGTAATTAAGAAGGTAATTAATCTAGTTAATTAGTTTATGATGTTTAATTTCAACCATATTTATAAATTTTCATTTGATAATATTTAGAAATGAGAATGTGTCGAACACTCTGAAAAGTTTTTGATTTTGAATTAGTTAAAACGAAAATGTAAAGTAATTGAGTTGATACCAATTTACCCTTGTGATATATAATGTTAAATTTATACCCCTATGATTTAAAAAAGAACACTTTACCTCCCTTAACTGGAGAGCGTAACTCACTCGCCAAAACTAAAAAGTGTTTTTGTAACATAGGGGGATAAAGTGCAACATTTATCATAACACATGGGGTAAAATGTCACATATAAGAGGGGTAGTTTTGTCAATTCATATTATTTTTAAGTTTAAAAATTTCGGGGAGGCTGTGTGATACTTTTATAATATTATAGAGAGGGTAAAGTGTTCTTTTTCAAATCACAGAAAAATAAATTGAACATTATGCATGTCACGGGGGTTTAAATTATCATTAACTCTAAAGTAATATCTACTTGAACATATTTGTTTTATTTGCAATTTTTCAAATGCTTCACAATAATTTTCCGGAGAATTTCAAAAAAAAAATTCTAATATTCTACTGACTAAACCATATCACAAAATCATATCCCATGTTTTTGGCATTGCTTATTTTAAAGTCCTCTATATTTATAACACCTAAACTGACCTTTATGCTGTAGGTGAAGACAGTCTCAAGGGCGCAAGTAAGAGCCCTACAAAATGCTATTCATGACGTAAGTGCCCTCAATATATATACTTGGAAACAAAAGCCAAAAAAGTCTTTTTTTGGTTTCTTTAAAAAAAACAAAAAAAAAAAAAAACAAAAATGCCTTTATTCCTTTATGTAGCTTTTAAAAATATGCTAATTAATTAATATTTCGTTTGATCAGGGATCTGTGGGGAATGCGAGGCCAATTCAGGCATTGAATGGGAGAACCGTATTCTTGTATCGATCAAGAATATTCTACTGAACAATAATACATTTCTTTTATTATAAATTAAATAAAATTATGAATATTAATAATCTATTAGAAGTGTACCCCCAGGCTAGCTCCACTTTTGTGTTAGTCTATACTATAAAATATATACAATACAATATTTATTGGTGGCTCAAGCAATTAAGGCAAAAATACTTATACTTACTATTTAATTATTGCATGACATGTTAATTTATTTCATTTGAGTTTCTCTTTAAATTTTATTTTTTTAACTAGCCGAACACGCACAAGGTTTAATTGGGTCAAATGAGAATAGAGTACATTCGAGTAACTTAATATTTGACCACATATTTTATTATTTTATCTTATTGAGTTGAACTTAAATTGAGCTAATTAATTTAAAAAATTACCATATAGGTCAAACTTAACTGATATTTATATATATGAGAGAATTGCATTTTTGCTACGCGCTTTAGGTTAATTTTCATTTTTGGTACACCGTTTTTTATGTCCAACACATTTGGTACACCGTTTTAACAAATTGTGACACATTTGGTACTGCCGTTAAAATCACCGTTAAGTTATGACGTGGCAGTTAAGTTTTATTGCAAAGTTGATGTCATTACTTATATAGACTGATATTTTAACCGCATAACATTTCAGGCTACCAAAATAGCCCCACATCTTCAAATTTAGTGACGATTTTAGTCCACATATATAGTTGCCAAATTTCAAAATTTATTCAAATAAGACCACGTCCGGACCAATTTGGAGATTTTACTTATTATATTTAAATAACTAATTATATTAATCTATTTAATATTTTTAATTATATAATTTATTATTTAAATAAAATATTAAATATATTAATACTATTATATAAATATTAGATCCAAAAAGAATATTTTTTTGATTAATACTATTTTATAAATCTTAGATTCAAAAATAATATTTTTTTTATTAATACTATTATATAAATCTTAGATTCGAAAAGAATATCTTTTTTTCCAGATTTATATTAATTTATAAAATTAAATTAATTATGTAAATAATATAAGTAAAATCTCAAAATTAGTACAGGCGTGATCTTATTCGAGTCAATTTTGAAATTTGGCAACTATGTGGACTAAAATCGTCACTAAATTTGGAGATGTGTGGCTATTTTGGTAGCTTGTAATGTTACAAGGTAAAAATGTCAGTCAATATAAGTAATGACATTAATTTTGCAATAAAACTTAACTGCCACGTCACCACTTAACGGTGATTTTTAACGGCGGTACCAAATATGTTGGACACAAAAATCGGTGTATCAAAAATAGAAATTGACCTAAAACACGATACCAAAAATGCAATTCTCTCATTTATATATACAACAAACTTAGCTCAAACGAGTTCTTTCAATTGAATTCGAGCCATATCTCAAATTAATTTTCAATAATTTTAGAATTATATACAGTAAAAAAAACTCAGTCTACTAGATTCCGGTAATACATTTTCTTCCTAATCATTACAAATTCATCTTTTTTTCTCTAAAAGTATATTCAGCATTATTTCATTCTTCTTGTTACCACTATAGCATCTAAATGTTCATTTACAACTATGAAAATGATGAAGACAAGGTTTCCGAGAAAGATAGCGGAATATCATATTTAAATTTATAATAATGAGCTTTCAGAATGAAATAGTAAATTCATCTTATGAAGAATTAATGTACTGTTATATCTTTTTGCTTATATAATCTAATCTTTGTTATTTCATTATATACACACTACATGAAATAGGTGCATCAACCATGCATAAACATAATAGCGAATAGCTCAAAGTCGTTGCTAAAACTCAATCACCACAGTTTCGCAATGATTTTCATGCGTGGTTTGTGGAGAAGTGACAAATGTATTCACCACGACTTTTAGCCATATTAAGAATATCCACCACGACTTTTAGCTATGATGGAAACATCCACCACGGTTGTGAGTCGTGATGGATGTTTCCACCACTGTTTCAAGTCGTTGTTTGTATTTAGCACAAATGACTAATTAGCCGTGGCGGATACATAACGGTCAATACTCTAATTTCTTATAGTGACACTAACATTGATACAATTCGGACAACTGTGTTTGAGAGAAATTTAGAATCTTCACTTAGTATTTCTCCCATAATTTGAAATACATGGTTGAGACATTTCTGGTAATTTTGATTTGTGTAAGAAAGGAAGAAAAGCTATAAGGTTATAACTTTGCTATATAGGAAGATGTCTTTACTTCTATGTTTTGTTGGGTGAATGCAAGATACTCCCTTGTGTAATACCAACTACACGAAATTAACTTGTGAAATCTTTCTTACATAGAATTCTTTTGTTCTTTTGATAACTCAGAACGGAACCCCCAATTTGTAAAAAATAGGTTCTTTTGGATAGGCATATTTCAATAAACTATTTTTAAAATACTTTATGTTAGTCCCTATAACTTCACGTGAAATATTTTAAAATTAGTTTTTGAAAATAAATCGATCTGAAACAACCTATTTTGTTGGATGTTTTGTTACGAGTTTTGAAAAGAACAAGGGGATTCTATGCCAAAAAAAATTGCATGGTAAAGTTTCACATGACACGGGGAGTATCTTGCATTTTTCCGTGTTTTGTTGCAATTAAATTGTTAATTAACATATATATTGGTAGCCGTCATCTCTATAAACCAAAAGAGACATACATATGTAACATTTCAAACAATTTTTATCGAAAATTGCATATTTGGTATCATACAATAAGACACTTTTCATGTTGGTACCACTGAATATATATGTAATTGCACATTTAGTATCACAACTTAAATATTCAGTGCAATGTGCATACCACTGTCAAATAATTGGACGAATTAATATTGACAACCGTTTTCTCGTCTTTTGAGGAAAAATAATCAGGTTTAGCTCAATTTTTTAGGGAAAAATATCACATTATCTCATCTTTTGAAGGGAAAATGATAACGCTTCTCTTACGTTATCACATTATCATGTGATAATTTTCACTCCAAAAGACAAGATAAAGGCCTTGTGCGGTGCACGTGGCCAATTCTGTCAATTTCGGTCAAATTATTTGATGATGATATGAACATTGCAACAAATATTTAAATTGTGTTACCAAATGTGCATTTTTTTTAAACTAAATGTTTATTTAGGTATCCAGTCCTACCAGTATAGCAAAGTGCCCGTCAAATATGCATTTTTCTTCAATTTTTTACTCATCCATTAATAGTTATATGTATATTGAGTGCAAAAAATGATACGAATTGAACCAAACTCCCTAATTCTCTAATAAATGCTTTATATATTCTACTTTTGCTCTTTAATTCTCTCCATCTCTATAATCCTTTCTTGCAATATAAATACATGTACATTCTTGCTATCTACTTTTCTTATTATAACTCCAAACATAAATATATCATCAATTCCTCCTTTATCAAGGACTATTTGGTTAATTGTCATCTCATCGCCACCACCGAACCGGTTGTGCCGCCACCTTTCACGGCGGAGCTTGAGCTTTGAGATGGGATTCAAGGACAATACTTCCACTCTCATTTTGTTTAGCTATCTCCTTTTCACATCCCTTTTCAACACCACTTTGCATGCTAATGACCTAGAAGTGGGTACGTATATATGTAGGATAACTCATAACTCTCTTTCTTTCTTTCTAATCCATGGTCACTTAATTTCATGTCATACTTTGATATACATATGTTGACAAATGTCTTGATCATTTTAAATTTGTCTAAGCCCAAATATACACTTTTTGATGGAATCAATCATATGTGACATAGATAATCTTTTCACGTAAGAGATACTTCATTTTTCTAGCAACAATTTGTTATAATAGTATATATTTTAGACAATACGTTATTGCCATAATAAGTAAAAGTACACAACTTGGCACTGTGACAAATCAGTGACCAAAAAGAAAAAAATACTTATAGCATTTCTTTTTTGAAACGGCACAATAGAGATCTTTTTCACTTGTCCACCAAAAATTAACAAGAAAAAAAAAAAGTGAAAAAAAATCAGAAATTTTTAATTAAGCCTAACAAATTATTGTCACAGAGGATGAAAGTTCATTTTCCTATGTGGTTGGTGCTCCAAACGGACCACAAAATTGGGGCAAATTGAACCCGTCTTGGAGACTATGTGGAACGGGACAAAGTCAATCTCCAATTAATCTTCTTGAAGATAAAGTGGTGGTGCTGCCTGGGAGTCGGGGCAGCTTTCCAACAAATTACAGGCCAGCTCCGGCTACAATCAGAAATCGAGGTCACGATATCCGGGTAAGATGTTACGACTTTATGAAAATAGGATATCAATGACGACATAAATATATAGGACATCATATTATCGACGATATCTTCAGTGATTAGTGGCGTAGCTACTCTAAGGCCAGGGGTGCATGGACCCCCTGAAATTTTAATTTTTGTTAATAAAATAGATGTATTAATTCTTATAATGAAAGTTTTAAGTTTTTACATAAATGTGTTAGAATTCACCACATGGCCGGATTACTTAATTCTGAATAATTTTTTTTTGTTAATCTACTTTTTTTTTTTTAATTAGAAATTCAGTATTTGGAAAAACTGAAAAAGTATTAGTATACTAGAACATAGTCAAATGTCACAAAGTGGGCTTCAACTCAATTTATTCAACATTTTATAATTTACAATTTGAATCATATTAAAAGACATTATAACTTTGTAGATTTGGGAGACATTTTTTCAGTATCATGTCTCATCTTCGTCTTTATCTCAATCTAAATTTAGATGCAAAATAAAAAATCAAGAAAATGAGAGGATGGTTCAGGTTGGGGCGTTTTTAAGATTAAAAGGACAAACCATTCAATTTTGAAGATATATATAAACAATTAAACATATTGGGTATCGTGTATTATTTAGAATTGTTAAGATGTAATATATTTATCATAATTGGGGTTGTGGTTGAAATTACTTTAAATTTGAAATTTAATGTAACTTTCGGTTTTATAGTGACACCGATGAATTCTTTTTCTGCCTACGCCACTGTCAATGATGCCCTACTTATGTCGTCAGTGATTTTTTATTTTTTTTACTATGCGGCCAATTTTATCATATTCTTACAATTTTTTTTAGGTGAAATGGAGAGGAAATGCAGGAGAAATTGTACTAAATGGAATTGAATATAAAATAGATGATTGTCACTGGCATATTCCTTCTGAACATACCGTTAACGGAGCAAGGTTCATATTCCTACTTATAATTCTTTCTTTTTTGTTTCTTTATGATAAATTTACTAATAATTCGTCATTAACTAAATTGCAAAATTAATGTAATTCTATTCTCATATATTGTTACTTGTTCCTTGTTTTTAAAATGACACTTTAGTTATGAATATGTTTTACACTTTTGATCATATGTATATTTTCCATTCCATCAATTGTTTTGCATCATTTTTCATATGGCCCTCCTTCCACTAAATATGGCACCAAGCGTGCAAAACTGACGCCGGGAATGGATGATTAGGTAAGATAAAACAAGTGAGAACGGATATAGGCTCGTCTCTCGTAGGAATTCAACTAGAGATATAGGACCTTATGCGGAATATAGGCAGGGCCGACCCTAGACTTTTTGGGCCCTTAGTTGAAGTTCAAAACTGGGGCCCTAGAATATAGACGCGCGTTAAGGAAAAAAAATATTGATGTTAAACCAAACCCAAACTCTTGGAATTTTTGAAGTTAATTTTTTTTTTCTTTTTGTATTTGTGAAATCCACAACAATAACTCAATAAGAGGCAGGTCAATTTTGTTCTGATAAAAAAAATAAAAAATTAAAAAGAAAGAAAACGGGTAATCATTAATGTTTTGGCGTTCTGAGGTTGGAAACCAAAAATTCTTGTTCAATTTTAGTGCATCCACTAAATATATTTGCAATATTTTGCAATTTTCCTAATGGGTTTACTGGAGTTTCAAGTTTGGTATGGCTCATTTATGCATCCGTATAATTTTATTATATTTAATTATGTATAAATTGCATATATGGGTTGGTGGATAATCAAGACTAAATTGGTAAATTGTTAACATTTTACAATTATTTAAATTGCTTGCATATCTAAACTGTTTTGAACAAGACATGACCGATGTTACTTACTTAAAATCTTAAATTATGTGCGCTCCATATTTTTTTTTATTACAACGCCAAAACTAATATTTAAATTTAATACATAATTTATCTTATTTTTTGAAATCAGTTGGATAAACTCTTGAGTACTACTATATATATTTCAAATTTTACATAAATTTAAAACCTTTCAGTGAAAAAAATGAAATGAAACCACCTCCCGAATTCTATGTGCAAATTATGTCAACCCTGTTTTTATCCTTTTTTAAAAAAAACTAATCCATTCTTTTTCCCTTTGGGGCTTGAAATTGCAATTGAAAACATACATAGCCCCAAAAAAAAAATATTAACGAATGCACTCCATGTGGTTCCGCCATTGTGATATGGCGAAACTTGCAAAATATTCTGAGAAGAACTTGGATCAAAAGTATAATTTCATAAATTTTGTGACCAAAATTGTTGAAGGTACATCCCCGTGAAACTAAAAATTGGAACTTAACCCTAAATAACTCATAAAATTAAAGGAAATTCGTCAATATATTGTACTTGTCATGTGAAACTAATTTAGATTATTTGTTTGTAGATTTGCTATGGAGCTTCATATTGTTCATAGAAGCCACAATGGAGATATTGCTGTGATTGCAGTTCTGTACGAATTCGGGTTCCCAAATGGTTTTCTTGCACGAGTGTGTACACTTTCACTCAAATTTAAAATTTAAAATTTTGAGATTTCCATTTCCAGATATTTATTATTGTGCTTTGGCTAAATATTATTCAATTAATTGCAGCTTAGTCCATATTTGAGAAGTGTGAGTCATGTAAAAGAAACTGAAGTGGGAATACTTAATCCATGGGACATCAACTTTCGGAGCACTGCGTATTATAGATATGATGGTTCTGTCACAACTCCACCATGCTCAGAAACTGTTACTTGGACAATAATTGAAAAGGTAATCCTAATTTACTACTTACATATTTTCATGTCACAATATTTAGAAATAAATGTTTTTGATTTGTTTTATAGCAGAGATTTTTGAATTTTTTAAAGTGAATTTTCAGATGACAAACCAACTATGAACCAAAATTTTCATATATTTATGCCGAAATCATCAAAAGATTCTATATTACAGAGACGATAATATAAGGGTTTGTTTGTTTCGATTTTCAGTGTTGTCTAAAAAGCTAAACAAACAATTTTTTTGTTTTCTTTAAAGAATTTCTACAAAAAAAAAAAAAAAGTTAATTCGGTCAATCTTCCATTTCATATTCTTATTTGATTCATTAATGGAATTCATAAGATTTCTCAAAAAAAAAAAAAAAAAACTTCTCTTACAATTTTCAATTTTCCAAAAAACAATCTCCTCTTAAAAATTTCTGAAAAAACTAAACAAACTCTATTTTAATTTGACATAGAGTAACTTATCTCTTACCTTGATTTTCTTCTATCCATAATTTCTAAAAACCTACCACTTTTTAATTATTATAAATATATACTATCCATTTCATCTCCGAAAATTCAAAATAAACAACTTTTTCAAATACACGAGAACCGATAATATTTTAAAAATTCTCCAAATCTCTAAGACTACTCTCAGAAAATCCAAACAATCCCAAAATAGTTTCTACTTCAACATTTTTGTTCTATTTATAGTTTTTCGAAATATTTCCCTAATTTTTTTGAAAAGTATGAAAAGTACCCAAAAAGTTCCATTTCTAGTATAACTACCTAAAACATATCACCAAATGTCAATCCATGCTTTTGGCACTGCTTATTTTGAAGTCCTGTATAACAACTAAACTGGGCTTCATTTCATGTTATAGGTGGAGACAGTCTCAAGGGAGCAAGTAAACGCACTACAGAATGCTGTTCACGATGTAAGTGGCCCTTAATACTTTGGAAACAAAAGCAATAAATTAATCAAATTTCTGATATAGAGAAAATGGTTTTTATTCAAAATCGACAAGAGAAAATGCCTTCATGCCATTATAAGGAAGAAAAAAAAAACCAAGAATGATTATTTCTGATGTCCTTTTTTAGAAATATGCAGTAACATTTCTGGTCTACTTCAAATCTTAAAGCTGGTAGAATTAATATTTCATTTTATCAGGGATCTGTGGGGAATGCTAGGCCAATTCAGGCATTGAATGGAAGAACCATCTTCCTGTATCGACCAAGAATACTCTAGCGATAATATATTTCTTTAGTACGAATGAAATAAAATGATGCATATTCATCATCTACATTCTTGTTGAATGAAATATTATACCAAAACTTATACGTGTATATAATATGCTGTCAGCCAAAAAAAGAAGTTTCGCAATTATTAGGAAGAAAATGAAGAACATGGCAAAGTTTTTTTACAGAGCTGTAATACAAATCTTTTATGGAAACACACTGTCCATTAGAGGTAACTACGGGTAGGCAACTATGCTTTATAAAGTGAAAAGGAAAGCTCACAAAGAGTGCAGCAAATTACAGTGCAAAAAGAACATAGCAAGTTTACAAGAAGGAAATCAACAGTAAATTGCACTAAGCAATGAGGAAAGGCAAAACAGTCAACATGAAGGATTCATAAGTGAAAGTTGCTGACCCGGAGAATGAGAGATCCTTTTCCTTAAATTTTTCAGTCAGTCCCTGCACAAACACAGTCCAATTTTAGAATTAAATGAGCAGATTTTCTAACTCTACAGTTTACGACAAAAAAGTTGAACAAGAAAAGGGGAAAGTAGAACATTTGGCCTACCTTAACTGTGAGACAGCACCTGTTCAAGAAAAAGAAGAGGGAGATGGTGCAGTGGTTAGTAAAATTGAATATATATATACTATAATGTATGATGAAAATTGAATATATAAACTAAACGTACTCGATAAAGTTGTCATATTCAATGGCCTTGTTCTTTCCACCGGATTTATCGAACTTGGAAACCAGTAAATCCAGAACCATGGGTGATACTGAAAATCCAAGACTAAGAAGAGCGTCTCTCAATTCTGTTGTATCAATCTTGCCACTTCGGTCCCTATCGAATCTCTCAAATATTGTCTGAAAGAAATTAAGCATGATCGAATGTTAAAGAAAAGTAACTACATATATATATATATATATATATATATATATATATATATATATATATATCCGAATGGAAGTCAAAAGTGTTAAATAATGCAGAGGTGGAATGGAGTTGCGACTAACCCTCCAGTTCTGAAGACTGTAAAAGACTTGGGTAAACTCCTTTGGGCCTGATTTGAGATATAACAGCAGATTAACAACATACTCTCAATGTATCAGGGGATTGGTTATAATTCACAAGTTTCACTGAACACATATAGAGATTTTTTAACAAATCACCTTTTCGAGAAAACCAATTCCCTTTTTGAGTTATTGAGAAAAGTTAAAAAGAGTCCGGAAAAAGAATTGATTATTAAAGCAAAGAGAAGAACACGTTCTCGATGCAAAGCTGAAGTCCACGGGCTAGCAAATATAAATGAATGGATTCAAGATTCATTAGCAAGGGAATTGGTTTTCTCGAAAAGATTTAATATTGGCCATCAGACTTTGCATCAATGTCCAAGATTTAATATTGGAGGTACCCTTGCTAATAATTAACCTATTGGCCATCAGACATTGCATCAATGTCCAAGATTTCATAAGATAATATATATGGAGAAAGATCATTTTGTCCCACATTAATTCGTCATAATTATCATTAATTTTAAAGTACAATCCCGGTGAGGTTGTCGATTATACATCACTGATGATGTGACTCACATTGTAACTCTCCAAGTTCTTTGTCTGACTATCTGCAGTTCTTTCTAACAAAAACTCATAAATTAGCTTTTCCTATCCAAAGCTAAAACACATTTAACTTCTCTACATCCACATCTTAAGAGGTCTAAAAGCAGGTCGAGTCTCAACAATCAGACACTTTATTAGATCATAGCAAAGCAAATATCCTATTGATTTTCTACTCAAAAGTCGCATTCTCTCTCACTCAAATTCTACAGTTATATCTTCCCTCATGATGCATAGATAACTAAGTCTAGTAGCTGGAAGGCTCACTGCAGGGTCAATTCACAATAAAACACAAAACTGTAAAATGGAATGATTGTTTCTATCCATGGGCCGATCTTCATAGTCACTAGATAGCATATACCCCAAAAACTAGTACTTATTACCTCCCAAATCGAGTTTGAAGATCAAATCCATATAATTCGTAACAAGCAAACTCATCCAACCACTACCTAAGCAATTTTGTAGTATAAAACCTTTCAGTTTCTTAATTGCTAATTTCATCGAAAATAGTAATGCAGCAACAAGTTATTAATTCAACTATATTCACGAGGAATAAACATTTATATCTAGAAGCATATTAACTATTGTGTTTTTGCTTAAGACACTGATTGTTTTTCCGACTATATACCCAAGGAATAAACATTTATTCTAGAAGCATATTAACTGTTATATTTTCATTAGGAAACAGCAATGCCAAATAAAAATCTTACGTAAATCCAAAGTAATAAATCAGTATTAATCCAATGTTTTTAGCATATCACATCAATCCAATTTCAAATTATCTAGTAAGTTGTAAGAAGCAAAATACTGTAATATCAAAATAAATCAAACTTTCCGCAGAGATTCAAAGTAACAGCATACCGATCTTTCTGTTATTAGTGTTTGTAAATAGATACATAAGCAGATGAACAGTCCTCAATCCGAAACTCTGATTATACGTCGTAAGTGCGCGCTGAAGCTCCTTATCGTCAATAAACCCGCTTCCATCCTGATCAGCCACCTGAAAGCAAGCGACAACGTTCGGATCAGTTCCAGGCGGAAAAGCAGAGGGCGTGAGCGCAGCAAAGGGGCTTCCGTATGGCGCGGACGGTTGCGGGGTCGGAGTAGGGTAACCACTGTAATTAGAATGCTGCGGAGGCGGAGCACCATAATTGTCCTTTGGGGGAGCTGAAGGGGCGGGGTAGGCTGTGTAGGGTGCAGATTGGTTGGAAGGCGGCGGAGCGCTGCCGTAGGGTGAGTGTTGGTTGGGAGGTGGCGGAGCGCCGTAGGGTGAGGGTTGGTTGGGAGGTGGGGGTCCGCCGTAGGGGTAGGATTGGGAGGGCGGTGCTCCGCCGTAGGGGTAACCGGAGGGGTTTTGGTGGGGGTAGTTTGACATGATGATCTTTTGCTGAGCGTTGAGGAAAAGGGGAGGATATTGTTGTTTTACGCGGAGATTTTTTCTTATAGACAGTGGGTTTGGGAAATTGGGTGTGGGGTTGGGCGATATTGCAAATTTGCCACTCATTAGACTCGATTATTTTACGGATAATTACCTTCACCTCCTTGAGATTATGTGAAATTACAAAAACCTCTCCTGATATTTCAGAAACTACAAACACCTCCCGTACTTTACGTTTTATTTTGCAAATAGACTCTCTGTCATTGTCAATAAGTTTATAATGGAAAAGGTGATGTCATCATGCCAATTTTTGCTTTTTATTTTATTTTTTCATTGAAGCTCAATGCCAATTTTTTCTCTTAATTTAAAGGGATATTGAGTTTGAATTTTATTATGAAAATAGATAAGCTTATATATATATATATATATATATTTAAAAAATTAATATAAACTTAAATATTTGAAATTGATAATTTAAATGTATTCGATAATAAAAATAATAAATTTAATTAAATACTTAAATAAATTCAATTTTAATTCGATTAAAAAAATGATGATTTGAATTATTTGACCCATTATAATTTTGGCCTACGCATTTTATTTTGGTTGATCCATTTTGAGACTACATTATTATTTGTTTTTAAATTATTCTTAAAAAAATTAGGAAAGTTATTCATAGAGGAAGAAATTTATAAAGCAAACTATAAAATTATTCATTTTATAGTATTGACTTAAACCTAGTTGTCCCTATTATTTTACATTAAGCAGCTTGCCCCTATATATTTTATGTGTATCAGTTTATATCATGTGTTATTTTATGTGAAGCAGTTTATCACTTTGTTATTTTGTCTTTTTACTCAACTATTTTCATCTAATCATTCAATTTCAAGTCTGTAAATTAACTACACTCATCAACGGAAGAAAACAAAATGACCATTTAATTTTTTTTATGGGGTTAATATGTCTATATCTTCATAATACTATAATAGGGAATAAATTGAATGTCATACTTATTACATGGAGTTAATGAAAATTAACCCTGCGAAATAGTGGAGCTCTTCAAAGAATAAGCTATAATGTAAATTTGATTAGGTGAAGGGCTAGGTTGAAAATTCCAAAAGTATTTGGACCCTTAATCGTCGCCTACGCGTAAACCCACGTGGCCATGTTAAGATTGAGAAGTCAAAGAAATAAAAATAAAAAACAAAAGTCGACTCAGGCTCCAAAGTCGCCTTTTCTTAATAATAAGATTCCAGTCAAATCTGGTAATTTTATTTGAATAATCACAATTTGGCAACTTGCATAGTTGCATACATTAGGTTAAATCATAATAATATATTAGCTACTTTTATTAGATTAAAATAAATATTTATTGTTGTTTGCATTAATGTTTTGGATGAGTACTAATACTTGAGAATTGTTTTCTTTCTAGTTAGTAAAAACTCTATCAACTAATATAACAATTTGGAATAACTCAATCCTTTTATTTATAAATTTGGATGACGTGTTCTTAGCACCCGTAATTGCAATCTACATTTTGTATGTATGTAATATATATGAGAAATATAGGGCATGTTTGTTTGGTGTTTAGAAAAATAGTTTGAGAGAATAGTGGAGGTTTATGAAATAATCTCGATTTGTGTAATGTTATTTGTTTGAGTTTTGAGAAAGTGGTTTGAGAAATAAAGTAGGTGTATGCTTTTTTGGAAGAGTTAGGTTGTAGGTGTAAAATGTGTAAGACTTTATGTCTAATCATGTTTATTATGTGAGATTGTATAAGAGATATGCTATTTTATGTCAAATCAGAGTAGAGTTTGTATATGTTTTGTTTAATGATAAAAATATTGTTGTTTGTTTGACTTTGAAAGAGTAGCTTTAGAAATTTGAGAGGTTAAAAAATTTATTTCAGAAAGTAGAAAATATGTTTGTTTGACATTTCCCAAACACGAAATAATTTTGGGAAACGCCAAACAAACTGGCCCATAATCTTACGAAACAGTAAGGCTAAATATTAAACCAACACTCAGCTCGAGTTAATTCGATAAAAGTTCGTTTTGAGCTCGGTTTGTCATACTTATCAAACAATCTTGAATAATATTCTTTGTTTGATAAGTTTTGAAGTGCTATTTGCAGGGGCGGAGTTTTACATACTTTATGTTTACACCATTGTTAGTTTTAGTCATTTTTTGTCGGAATTCTTTAATTTCGCCGAAAAATATGAAGTGCCCATCACGTGACACTCTTAAAATTGAGAATTTTCAGATTTTGGATGCAAAATTGACACATGAATGATAGTCATTTTTTGGGGAAAAAACATAAGAATTACCTCCAAAACTAATTTTTCCTGCATAACCTATCATCTAAAAACGTTTCCTTTTGTTATGTGCACATGTTTGATTATTTTGATTAACTTTTTTTTTTAAAATTCACATCTTGAAAATTTCTAATTATTGCAATAAAACCCCCAAAATATTTACAAATTCACATTTCATTTCAAATCCTGATTTTTTTTATTTATTGCAATAAAATCTCAAAAATTTTACAAATTCACATGTCATTTCATCCCATAATTTTTTGTTAATTGCAATAAACCCCAAAAAAATTCAATTGTTGCACTAAACCTCTAAAATGACGTTTTTATCCTTTAGAAACCATTGAAAAATTGAACCAATGTGTTTTACCTCACATAATATGATTACGATACGTTAAACACGATTAACATGATTGCTAGTAAGCCGATACCATCACAATGGCACTATACAAATACAACCATCACAGTTGAATATCTCACATCTATTTATTTATTATTAGTGTTTTTGGCTATATTTATATAGTAGCATTGTGCTGACATCGGCTTATTAGTAATCGTTTTTAAGGTATTGTAATCGTGATTTGGGAGGTAAAATACACTTTGTTCAAATTTTTAATGGTTTCTAAAGTATAAAAGCGTAATTTTAGAGGTTTAGTGCAACAATTGAAATTTATGGGGGTTTTATTGCAATAACTAGAAAATTATAGGATGTGAACTTGCAAAATAAAATTTAATCAAAATAATCAAATATGTGCACATAATAAAAATAATTGTTTATAGATGACATGTTAGAAGGAAAATTAGTTTTTGAGGGAATTCTTATGTAATGACCATTAGTCTTGACCAGGTGTATCTCACATCTCAATTTTCCCTCCAAAATCTGAAAATCCCAATTTTAATTGTCAGGTGATATTTTCCAACGAAACTAAAGAATTTCGACCAAAAAGAACTAAAATTGACAACGATGTGAACATAAAGTATGTAAAATGGCGGGATGTCACATTATATGACAAATTTCTAAATGAAACCACATTAAAAAATCAAAAACAAAATTTTGTTTGTCCAATATACCCGCACGGCCGCACCCCCCAACCCATTCTTTTTTTACAACCCATTCTTTTTTTTGGGTTAGTATAATTGTACAAAGATTAATTGTATTTACTTGAGCCAACCCTCATTTGTTCTTTCTAATAATTATCATAGACATTCCAAGACTCCAAAAGCCCAAATTAATTTAATTTGTCCAATCTAACCCTTAGGGAAGGAAATAGATTTCTCAAGTTATATAATGCTTGTACTATTATGCAAGCTAAATTATTGGCTTTGATAGAAGGTCTGGCTTGTGTATGGGAGAGAGGGATTGAGTACTTGATGGTTGAGATTGACTCTGAAGTTATCCTTAAACTGGTTAAGAAGACATATACACGAGACCACCCCTTGGATTATATTTTGGAGGATTGCAAGAGATTTCTTGGGTTGCCATGAGGAGTAAGAAGAAAATTACTTTTTACTTCAAAATATATTGGCCTCAAGATGCTAGTTCTTCTAACCTTTATATTTATGTATATAACTGTAACACCCTTCCAAGTATATATCTTCCAAAATATCAAAATATGCGTCCAAATCATAATAAGGTAAAACTAGATCCATGAAATATAAGTAAGAGTGATAGGAGAGATGAAATTTGACGAGAGCTTATTTAAGACATGGTCCTTATCAAGTTAATCCACAAAAATCCTTTGAGTTTAATTATAAATATAAATATATGTTATTGTAATCTCGCCCTCCTCGACTTAAATTTCCGACTCCGTCCCTGGCTATTTGAGCTCTTCTCGATAAATTAATAGTTGACAAATGTAAAATCTCAAGACTCGACTCGAATTTATTCAGTAAAAGCTTGTTCGAGCTCAATTCGTTAAATAATTAAACAAAAATATCAAACACCCCCACGTTAAAGGGAATACCTATAGCATCACTTTCCAATAAAAAATTACAAAGAATTAAGATAAAAAAATATTGAAATACAGAATGATGAGGGAATAATTATGGGTCCCTTGCTATTCGTTAAATGGGCTCGGGGATTAACAAAAAAGAATTGTTGATTTTGTCAATAAAAGCCTTTATTTAATTCCTATAGCATATAATCTTGTGCATGTTAGCTTAGATGATATTGTTTTTGTTATCGTTATCCTATTTAAAAATAGAAATTGGTTGTTGTTATGAATCTAATATTAGGTGGGTGCATTTGGAAGTTCATTAGCCACATGAAGAACCTTTGAACTCAACATATGAAAGGGCATGCACAAGATGTATTGACCAACATTAATGAAGTGCTAGTTGTCTTGCAACCTTTGGCTTTTGAGTTGCTTTTCTAGTCCTATTAGGAGTATTGTAAAGTGTTTATACACACAATTGTATACAATCTAAGTATGAATTAAGAATAGTTATCTCATGTTGTAAAACTAATCTAAAATGATCAATTAAAATAAACAAAGTAAGAACTAAGAACAATAGAAAATCGGGAGAGTATATCATTTCATTCCATTCTTGTTGTGTGTACAAAATACAATGAAAATATTCTCTATTTATAGGTCTAAGAAATACAACTAAAGGTTAAGAATACATGCACCACCATATTCATTGAGTTCAATGTACAATAGATATGACCTTTGTTATAATGTGTTCAAGAGGGACTTAATGTAGCTAATGACCATTCAATGACATCCACAAATTAAAAGAATTCATAACACTCCCCCTTGGATGTCCGTTACTTATGGAATATGCCTCGTTAAAAACCTTGTTAGAAAAACCCGGTGGGAAAAACCTGAACAAGGAAAAGAGAGTACACATCCATATGGGATCCATAAGCGTGTAACACTGCCTCGTTAAAACCTTGCCAAGAAAACCTATTTGGACAAAAACTTGGACAAAGGAAAAATAGTACAGTGTGCAATTAATTATTAATAACACGTTCCCCCTGAAGTCGGTACAAGGTCCACAAGTTGATGCATTCTGATGTTGTGGACCATTTTCCTGAATGATGTAGTCGGCAGTGCTTTAGCTAAAAATCGCCAAGATTGTTGCTTGACTTAAATTGATGAACGTTCAAATCACCATTTTTATGAGACTTGTGGGTAAGAGAAACTTTTGGTGATACGTATTCCGTTATATCTCTTTTGATATATTCATTTTCGATTTGAGCAATACAAGTGATATTGTCTTCATATAATAATGTTGGCGTATTCCTTATTGAATGTAACCCACATGTTTATGAAAATATTGAATCACTGATCTCATCCATAAACATTTATGAAATGTCAAAATTTCAGAGTGGTTAGAAGAGTGACTGCTAAAGCTTGTTTCAGAGATTGCCATGATTTAGCAGCACCACCACAAGTAAATACATGTTCACTTTGGAATAAAATTTTATGCAACCAACATCTACATAATCCACTACTTGTGGGCTTGAACAATTAGAGTAAAAACAAACTCATGTCAGTCGTTCCACGAATATAGTATAATGCTTGTTTAATGTCATTTCAGTGCCTTCGTGTTGGTGCAAAGTTGTATCTTTGTTAGTAAGTTTACCGAGAAAGTTATACAATATATTCCAAGATACATGAGGCTATTATTACACTTAGATATGGTACTTCATGACCAAAATATTATTCTTTGTTCTTCCCGAGACGAAGTGATATTCATATGTCGAAAGAAAAAAACAACCACGAAATTTGCTCAACGAATAAATATTTATCAAATTTTTATCTGAAGTTATTTCATCAAGTAATTTGCGGTTTTTGTGGGCTCTTCAGGAGTCCTCATAAAATTTAAATCATCCATGCATACCGGAATAATAGAAAATTCATTTCAAATAGATTATCCACGAATCCTTCTTTTGCGAGGTATCCATTGAGCAGGTTATACCACATCCGACCAGGTTACCCTAAGTATAAGGATGATAATGCATGAGACCATATAATTCCTTCAGGGATTTTAAAATAAATGTCACTATCCAATAATCTATCTAATATGCGGTAAGTACATCCATAAACACATTTCAAGTCCTTCAGGGACTGCAAATCAATTAAATACCGCAACGTGATTGCACCAATCACGGGGGAATATGTTTCATCGTAGTTATCGGTCTCTGCAAGAATTCGTACAAGAAGTCATGTCTAATATCTCACATTTTCATCATATTTTCGTAAAATTATATGTTTGTGACATGCCAATTTCACGTCTTCAGGCATGCGGACAACTAGTCCAAATACTTTACAATTTAATAGCGATCTTGAATCACATATTTCTATTTTGGTCAATTTATTTATGTCGATATTAATATAACCGTTCACGGTTCAGGATCCTGATTTTTTAACTTTTAGATTTAGTGCGACCCAAATAAACAAAACTATTATCTATAATTACTTTCCTTTATATCCCAGTTTTCTTGATTATTCATATATTTATTTCTGTTTCATGTGCCTCTTCATGGACATCTCGTGATTTAGACTGATCAATCATTTTTTTCTATAGCGCTTTATTTTGAAACAGTTTCCTCTTCAGGAGGGACAAGTACTTTATGTACCTTTTTTCTTCAGAAGTTTTCTTTTGCACCAATAGTAATTTCATGCTTCAAGTGCGTGTATAGTATGCAAACATATTGTCCTTTAAGGACTTCAATCCATGTTGGTGCAATTTTTAATTCTTGCTCGTACTATTTCTGCGTGGGCCAAGCAGAGACAAGTATTGTACATTTATGTACTCATGTCAAATAATTTCATGCCGTTCTACATGCAATGACTTCGATTCTCCCCCTAACGGCTGGAAAATTGTCTCATAAAAAAGGATTATCATGATATTTTGATTTAACCATATCGCCTCGTCAAGCGTTTAAGATATATGGTTATAGCCTCGTCAGGCGTTCAAAATATATGATTACAGATGGGAAATAAAAATTAACAAACACGTATTTGTAGACCCATATTTGTTCATTTTGGTGGAAAAATCAGAACATAAATCGCACAATCATAAATTTTAATTTAGAATTATTATGCTTTCAGCCTGACACAAGTTGCAACGTTGCCCTCAATCTTATACTTGAGCAAGAATCTTAACAAAATCCATACATGTTGACAGTAGGCATATCTTAGACCATTAAAAAAAATACTTATACGGGACCATGAAATAACAAAATGGTCCACAAAATGGATCTACACGTCCACATATATCCCATTAAAATCATCATAAAAAAGGTTTGGGACTCACGATCATTCTTAACAATAGATGGTCTTAAAATGTACTTTCTTTGTGAGCAATCAACACACACATAATCATGAGGTAAAGAATCGTAAGGTTCCTTAAAAGATGCTCGTAACCATTCGGCGCATTTGTAATTTTCCCTGGATTACCAAATTTATCATGCCACTTCATAATATTTGGATCATTGAACTTCTGGTTCAACTTAAATTTTTGATCCAACATTGCTTATGGTCGCATAATTCATTTTGATGAGAAAACTGGGATCTTATTCATCAATATTTTGCTGGCATGAAATATTGGATGTAGTATAAGTATATATCATATTCCCCTCATATATATAGTTTCCATATGAAGCTCGTCAATACATTCTTCAAGACTTATGTCCATTTTAGATTTTAAAGAGCACAAAGCATCTTTTACAAAAATATTTGCTCATCCAGATAATTTATATATGCCTTTCTGGAGTCCTTATAGTACCTCAATTTGTATTAACTTTTATTTTTACTAATTTCAAGTTAGAGAATATTTTCGATCTAGAAGAATTGTGCGTGTTGACCCACTGTCAATCAAAATATTTCCACCATTTTTTTTTATGCATCTTCGGGATGTTCACATAATTTTATGCATCTAACATGATGCATAAATCATTTTGCATCTTCATGATGCTCACTCGTATCAATGTTATTTTTCATTATATAAATAAAAGTGTAAAATAAAGTAATAAATTTTACCAAATATTTTAAAAAGTCACTTAAATTATTAAAGAGTACTTGAAATCAAATACATAGAAGAAAGCATAACATCGTATTAGAGATTCACGTATGAGATTTGTTGCCATTATTACCTCCACTTGATTTAATAAAATAAATCACTAAACATCATATAAGTGATATCAAGTGGTTCAATTGTTAACTCCACACTTCTACCAAGTGTTATCAATTTATACACACTATTATTTTCCTTGTTTACATTGTCACTTTATCGTTTCACTTCGAGTGAATGATGAAATCAGTCTATGGAATACATACTATACATTTTTAGCATGACTAAACCATGTCATGTCTATAGTTAGTTGATTTCACTTCTGGGAAATCATTTATATTAACATTTTGCATCTACATCAGGGAATTCTTATCAATTAGTGTGGTGGGAGTTTATGATTTTCATCAAGAGTTCATCAAGAATTAGTAATAGTTCATTATTCAAAATAAATCAATTTTCTCAACACATCTCTTTCAACTTTGCTTCTTCATGAACATTTTAAAATCGTGAAAATTGTGATACTTTAGCCCCGCATAATTTCGATTGAGATTTCATTTCAAATTGTGGAGTATAATCATATACCCGTTTAATTTATTGCAACTTTCGGGTGCAAACATTCATCTTGAGCATTTGTGAATATCACACATATTTAGTGACTATATCGCTCATTTAGAATTTAATATGATGCATTTGTATGTGCCATCATTCATATTATATCAAACCCTTTTTGAATATTAACATTTTGGTAGCTATATTGTGGCCCCAACATTTCATAGGACAAATCGGTCCTCTACTTCGATATATTAAGACCTCAATCCTTCAAGGGGAAATGGTCAATGAAAAATCGCCCTTTATCTTTTTCGTTTGCCCAACTTTTTATTCTATACGAAATTTTCGAGGCTCTTTTTCATTGAAATGGATTTCAACATCAATAATCCATGTCATAATCCCTTTTATTTTTCCGGAAATTTCAAGGGCAACAATGCCTAAATTGATTATATAAGCCTTAACTTTAAAGCCCAAACATATAACTCCGGAAATTTCAAGGGAAACAAGGCCTAAATTGATTATATTAGCCTTAACTTTAAAGCTCAAACATATAACTTGGGATTGCTAAAAGTATACCCAAATCTTTGGGTTTGAGTTTATCACTTAGGCTTCGGGCCTAACAATTTATCGCACAAGCATCAAGCCTACAATTAAAATAACACTCAGAACTTCGGGTTTGAGTTTAGCATAAATTTAAAATTTAATTCAAATTTTTCAAGAGTGAGTTCAAAGGCCACTGGTTTATCACAATATTATGGATGATAATATTCAACATTAAATGATTAGTATCAATTGTCAGACTGGCTTCATCGATTATTCGGGTTGGGCCAATACTTTTGTATTTATTATTAAGCATTCACATGTATAAGATTAATTATAGGGTCAAAGCAAGTTCCCTATTTGCCAGAACAAAGTCCTTCGAAATAACATCACTGCCCTTTAACCAATAAAAGGACAAAAATATCCTACCAATCTAAGTCCAGGTAATGTAAAAATCACATAATTGATTTGATGATTTTCAATATAATAAAAAAATATATCAAAAGGAAGAAAAATGCCAAATAAATGTGTTTCACTTTATAAAGACTGCAGTAGCATAATAAATCAGGTTAATTAAACATTTCAGAGTATTTATTTCCCAATTACCAACCATATAAGAATTAAGAATTAAGAATAAACGAATAGGGCCAAAAAAAAATGAGTATGCGGTTGTAATTTTGTCATAATGTTATAAACTGGTCAATATTTCTCATGAATTTCTTTGACTGCCACTTATTCATTGAAAACATGTGAAAGGTAAAAAAATAAATTCGGTAGGATAAAGCTTTGACTAAACTAAATCTAACATAAAAGGATAACACATATGATCTAGTTGTAGAGGCACGAATCATGATATTGGCCTATAAATACTTTGGAACACGAACTATAATAACAGAGCACAAATATAATTGTTATTGACAATGAAAGATAGAATACCTGTGAAGAAACTTCAAGTTTCTTGTTGATTCGATTAGCCAGTTTGGAATAAAAAAAATTGAGCAAGTTAGTGTTGATAAGGTGTTGTAAAACTAATCTAAAATGATCAATTAAAATAAACAAAGTAAGAACTAAGAACAATAGAAAATCGTGAGAGTATATCATTTCATTCCATTCTTGTTGTGTGTACAAAATACAAGGAACATATTCTCTATTTATAGGTCTAAGAAATACAACTAAAGGTTAAGAATACATGCACCACCATATTCATTGAGTTCAATGTACAATAGATATGACATTTGATATAATGTGTTCAAGAGGGACTTAATGTAGCTAATGACCATTCAATGACATCCACAAATTAAAAGAATTCATAACATCTCCCTAATATTCATTATTCTTTACATTCTATTTTTTACACTAAAGTTGTTGTTCCATTTAGCTTAGTTTCACAACAGTTGTAGCCATTCTTATCATATTAAGAAATGTAGTTGATAGTTGTTTTATTATTATTATTAAATTAGTAAATTATTATTATTATTATTATTATTACTACTAGAAAACTTAAAATTGCAACTGAATTTTTGTAACCGAATTAAATTGGTTGGAAATTTGGGTAAAATTGCAAACGAAATAATTTCGATTAAAATTTGGGTTGGAATTGTAGTATCTGCATATTATTTGCAACCGATTTAAATCGATTGCAAAATTTGGGTAAAATTGCAACTGAATTTGTTTCGGTTGCAATTCTCGACCAAAATTGCAACCGAAATAAATTTGGTTGCAATATTGCAACAAAAATTCTATTCAGTTGCAATTGTTTCTACATGAAGAAAAAAAAACGCGATCTCTATCGGGTTTAACAAAAAAAAATAGAAAAAATCTCCTTCACTTCCTTCACTTTCTCCACCGTGCACCACCAACACCGACGTGAGCTCACTACCACCAGAACACCTCGCGTGCACCACCACTGTGTACCCCGCACCATCACCACAATCGCCGAACACCCCGCGCGGCCGCGCCAGCACCCCCACCGCGCAACACCCCGCGACCTTCTACATATTTAGAGGTATGTATTAGGAATTAGTTAATTAATTTAGGATTTGATTAATTAGGGCTTAATTGTTTTAGGGTTTAATTTATTTGAATTAATTAATTGATTTAGGGTTTAACTGAAAGGGGTTAATTTCACATAGTTGACACATGATTTATGTCTACATTCTTCACATGCCTACCATGTTCAATTAAACGATTTGGGTATATCATTTATAATAATTACATGAATCCTCTCTTCTCTTTTATAGTAGTACTTTCAAATTTTTTTTTAAAATATTGTTAAAAGTCACTCATATGGATAATTTCTTCAAAGTTATTGTCAAGAAACCTTGTAATTCAATTGGGTTAATTTGTGATAGATTAATAAGGAATTATGTGAGTACTATTTTATGTATATCTCGATGTAAGTCAACCAACCCATTGACCGAATTATTGCATGCACAATTGCTTCACAAGAAGATGGTGGTAATTATACAGCTCAAGTGTTTTACGCTATTTTAATCAACATTTTTCGATTTAGTTGAATCTAAATATAATTCACACAAATTTTGCAATTGAGCAATCTATTTGTGTTTGTTATGTGAGTTATTTAGGTTTGGTTGTGAATGTGAGTAAAGAAAAGAACAAATCATTTTCAATTTTTAAGAAAACCAGTTTGATTCACCATGTGTTATTATTTTTCGTATGTTATAGTATAAATTATCTTGTGTTATTACCCAATTACCAATTAATTAATGAAATATTGCATACATGATTTTAATGGTAATGAAAGAATATTCCTAATGTTCAAAACACTTAGCCATTGATGTAATAGAAGCAATTGTCTTGTAAATTGTCCAATAAATTGGGTTTTGTGGTGCTATTTACTTATCCTATCAAGAAATTATATATGTTTGATTGTGTTATAATATCTTATAGTTAGGATTCAAATTCAGTAGATTTACTTGTTCATTGATTGTTAATTGTTGAATTATGTATGTAAGTTGTTTGACTTATTTTATAATGTGAAACTGAAGATAGCGTGTATAGATTATTTTTTGGTAAATTTAAGTAGATATTTATATGTAATCAAAGTGTGAATTTTTATAAAAGATTTTTAAATTAAAAATTGAATCTTTATTGATTCAAAAATTTGAAGTATTACAAAAAGAAACTTAAAGTGCAGTGTTTTCATTTGCAACAAGAAAAGTTCAATTTAATTTCTTAACTTGTCCAATAAGATGTTCGAGGATTTCAAATTGTTCATAACCAAGTCTTTCCTTTGCCACTCTTGTAATGCTAAAGCTGCTCCCATAAGAACTTTGAGTGTTCTTTCCCAATTTGAAGTTGCATTCCATAAAAGTTATGATTACAAATTGTTGCTTTATACATTAAAGATTAACATTATAATATCCAGTAGTTAATTTACCTTGTAAATTCCTTAAGACATCACCTGCTGCGAAGAAAGGGAACACCAAAAATAATCTTTTGGTCGTCCTAGCCATACCAATCAGTTTAATAATGTTTGGATGGTTGAACATATGTATATATTGGATCTCAGCCTAGTAGTAATCCAATACAATGTAGTATGATATATTAGTAAAAAAGAATTAAGTAGAAAAGAACAATAAAGTTGTGAACTCATCTTCCATTGTTCTTCATAAAAACGTGTGAATAAAGAAACTCTAATTGCTACTTCACGGTTATTAAGATGTTGTTTTGTTCTCCCCTCAATTGCACCTCTTTAAACAGTACCAAAATCTCCGGAGCCAACTTTGTTTTTGTCATTAAAATCATTAGTGTACTTTTTCATTTCTTGGAATGTGAACACAACTGTTTGATGAACCTTGCCAAAATAAAATAATTATGATAGGTAAAAATCAATATAATCAAATTTAATTTATTTATATTTTTGATTGAACAATTTTAGAAAATTAAAAACTCTTCTTTATAATAAAAATAGTTTTATAATATCCTTTTAATTATTCTTGAGTTGATTTATGTCAATGATGTATGTTAAATGGAATAGAAAATGAAATGATTAGTTATGTGACATAACAAATATATAGGATGATTCTATTTTAGTTGTGTTATTATACTCTATTATGAATTTATTTGTTACTAAATGTTTGGAAGGCTCTATGGTTGACTGATTGGATCTTCTTTTTCTTGTTTTTTCAGGTTCGGTAAGGAATTAAACAAAAAGGCTTCTATTAAGGTCATTGATTTAGAAGAATCGTGAATATATAAACTTGGATTATATCTGTTTGTACTATATTTGATGTGACACTACCCCCCTCCCCAAACACACGCACATATATTTATCGGAAAAAAAATTCAAATGAGATTTTTTATTTATAGATTCAATATCTCCTCAGCACTAGAGGATCTGCATCTGTTCAATTCCACTACTTCTTGATAGAATTGGTCATGTTTTTAGCCCAATTATGTGAAACAAGTGTGTTGTTTGCTGAGTATGAAAAAAAGAACAAATATAGATAGATGCATTAGCCAAATTGCATACGGGTTAGTGTGTTATTGCTTTAGACAATTAAGGAGTACCATTGTTTTTTGGCACCGTAGTATATCATGGGAAATTTTATCCCAAGTTGGGTTTGCTCGAACCCATATTATTTACAGACAAGCGCAATATACATGTTGTTGGGTTCTCACTTAATTTCAGTTTTCATTGTAGAATATGGATATTGCATTCAACGTAGTTGGATGTATGATAGACTTGATTTGCATCGTATTTCGCATTGTACTACTTCGAATAGGACATTGAAACAAGAGTATGATGATTAGGCGAAATGAATTCTATGGAGGTGTAGATGAAACTACATACACTATATATGTTTTTAAACAAGCCGGTCGTCACATTATATATATCTTTAAAGATTATATTTTATCGTGACTTCCTAATATCCTTTCATAATATACAAAAACTTGGCAGGATTTTTAGGACGAGGCCTCAAGAAATACTGCCCGACCTCAGCAATAATAGAGTCGAAGAAGTTGTAGAACAGATGACGGCGTTTAAATTTATTGTTGTAGTTTTTGGATTATGAATTGTGGATTATTCGACTGTTGTTTGTGGAATGAGAATGATTTAGGGGTGTAGTTTTGGATTATGGATTATGGATTATTAGATTATTATTTGTGGATTGTATTTATGTTTATGAATTGTATTTGTGGATTGTGTATATGGAAATAGAAATGTGTTTATGAATTTTGGATTATGTTTGTTTGTGGATTACATTCAAAACAATTTCAATTTATTAAGGTTTAAACTGTAAAAAAAGAATAAAGAAAAATGGGGAGGTCCCAACTGATTCTGGATGGTCGAATTTTCGGTTGGAATGTTTCCAACAGACAAAATCGGTTGGAAATATTGCAACCGATGAATTCCTACCGATTTTGAAATCGGTTGGGAATTTGGTTGCAAAAGTTTTCGGTTCGACTTTGGGCCATTTTCAATTGGAATTTCAATTTTTTCTAGCAGTGTATTATTATTGTTATACACTACCAGAAAAAACTAAAATTTCAACTGAAAATGGGTCAAAGAAAATATCGGTTGGAAAAACCCCCGTTGTAATTGGTTTTGCAACCAAAATTCCAACCGAATTTCCAACCGAGTCAAAATCGGTTGGAAAATTTTCCAACCGATTTTTTTCGGTTGGAAATTTTCCAACTGACTTTTTCGATTTGAAAATTTCCAACAGAAAATCCAACCACTCAAAATCGATTGGAATTTCTCCAGTTTTTTTTTCTTCAATTTTTGCAATTTAAACCCTAAACACAATCCATTTCAGTTTCCATAAACACATATCAATTTCCATGAACACAATCCAAAATCAATAAATACATTTTAATTTTCATAAACACAATCCAAAATCCATAAACACATTTAAATTTTCATAAACACAATCCACGATTCAATTTATAAACATAATTCATAATCCAAAATCTACACCACCAAATAATTCTCAATCAATAACTACACCACTAAAACTACAGTGGAATAATCCACAATCCATACTCCAAAAATACCTAAGTACTTGAAATACAATTCAATCATCATTTTGATGCTCCGATTGATTCTCTTGAGAATATGCATGATTTGGATGTAAATAAATTAGATTCGATCAAACCCGACTTGGGATAAAAGTTTCCATGATATACGATGAAAAACAACAGTAATATAGAACACTTATAGCTAGTTCATAGTATTTTCTCTTCATTGTCTATCCTATTTGATATAGAATAGTAAATAGTTGCATATATTCAAAGTATAATAGTCTGGGAATTGGCAAATTATAACTGAATCACCTTCAAGAAACTAAAACGTTAATTCTGCCTATACAAACCTAATTAAGCCCTAATTAATTAAACCCTAAATTAATCCCTAATTAATCAAACCCTAAATTAGTTAACTAATTCCTAGCTAATACATACCTCTAAATATATAAAAGGTCGTGGGGTAGTGGTGCGGCCGTGGGGTGTTTCGCGGTGGGGATGGAAATATGACAGTCGCTGGGCAGTTGTGATGGTGCGGGGTACTCGGTGGTGCTGCGCGCGGGGTGTTGCGGTGGTGGTGGGCTCACGCCGGTGTTGGTGGTGCACGGTTGAGAGAGTGATGAAGGAAGTGAGAGAACTTTTTTTTTTTTTGTAAAACTAAGAGGGAGTGAGAAGTAGATATGCGCAGAGGGAGTGTGCTCACGTCCCTTTTTTCAATTAGAGTAAATTGCAACCGATTTTTTGTTTGGTTGCAATTTTGGGTGAAATTGCAATTCAGTTGCAATTCTAGGTCAAAATTGCAACCGAAACAAATCCGGTTGCAATTTCACCCAAAAATTGCAACCGATTTCAGATCGGTTGCAATTTTCCATCGGGAATTGCAACCGATTTTAAATCAATTGCAAATAATGTGCATATATTGAAATTTCAACCCACATTCCAACCGGAATAATATCTGTTGCAATTTTATCCAAATTTTTAACCGATTTAATTCGGTTGCAAAAATTCATGCATATTAACTGTTTGACTTATAAATACCTCAAGAATGAGAATAATTTTTTATGCATTTTATGGTTTTTAATGTCTCATTTGCCAACACTGATAACCATAACATATGATATCTTCTTTGGCTTAGCTGTTCTCACTTTTGCACCCTTTGTCATATTAGAAATGTTTTGTCTATTTATATGATTTGGAATCTTTTCTTGTAGTAATAATTCTAAATATAACGGTATGAACATACATGGTCCAACCATTGTTATTAAAACCATCAACCAACTAAGAACAATATTTTGCTCCCCCAAGATTAAGCCTAAACATTAGAGTGGTGTTAATGATGTCTTCCTACAATGGGGGATTCATTTGAAGCCCTCCCCTGTCCAGAGGGTTACTTTAGTTAAATGGGTGACACCCTTCAGTTAACTATTTTAACCCAACACATATGGATGTTTTAGAGGTAATCATGGGGAATGGGTCATAGGTCGTGGGGTTAGAGATGAACTTTGTAAAATGGTGGTTGGTTTCTATCTTTACCTTGGTGTTTGTACAAATAATGAAGCTGAGTTGCATGCTTTACTTTTTGGTATGGATTTATGTTGAGACGAGGGATACTACTCTCTTTTGGTTGAACTTGATTCTCATGTCGTTATAATTTATAAAATTTGTTGATGACCAGGCCTCTTGGACTTGGAAGATCTAAAACTTAATAAAAGTGAAAATGCTTCTTGGTGAGATGAATTTGTAAAATCAGTCATGTCACCATATAAGGTAATAAAGTCGTTGATTATTTGGAAAATGTTGGCTACTATTATAAACTAACAAAAATTTTGATCCAGGTGAAAGAGACTACAACCTCAAATGAAATTTTTTGGTGCGGTGTTCAGTTTCCCAAATTAAGGATTATACATTAGGGGGTAAAAATCCTAGACTGCACGCTTTATATTTTTTGCACTCTAGGATTTCCGTTCGTTTTGCATTTTGGACAATACACCCATGTTGTCCCTAGGTTAATTATTTCAACATTATCGATTTATGGACTTTGTTGTGTTTGTGGCCTGCTCTGTATTACTTGCGTTTGGCCTAGCCTTATTCCTTGCTTGGTTTTATCATTTTATTTCTCAGCTAAAACACAAAACAATTTCTATGCGTGCCCACGTTGCACCTACAAACTACACGTCACACATTACTATTTGATCCTTTGATCAATGATGATTTTGATGGTTACTTGTCCGATATCCGACTTTTATTTGTGCATGTATTTCACCGACTCTCTCACAAGGTATCTACTAACATAGACACTAGAAGCTTGCAGTGTGTGATCTCTCTAAATACATATGCCTCTATAGGACCATGCTCATATTGACGGTTTGAATCTGTCGTCTCACTTGATTGCTTTTGGTGCCCAACACTTCTCTACTCCTAAATCTTGTGTGTGTCTTCACTTCATTCCCGTCATTTTTTGAGCTCCTATTTTTTTGGTTTGGTTGCATTACTCTGCCCTCGGGTTTGAAGCTACAACATACATCTTCTTCAGATGGCAATTCTACCATTGATTGGAGCTCTACCATATTTGAAGATCCTTGAGATTCGTAGTTCATTCTCTTGATTTTTTTTGGACTATCGTTTTCACGTAACTTCGCATTCTATTTTTTTGCCGCTACTTTTGTCATTTTAGCTACTTTTTCCTGGAGGTGCGATTCTAATTTTGCACCTTATTTTGACACTTGGTTCTTAATATTATTTCCCCCTCCCACCATTTTTACTCTTATTTTTTTAGTATTAAATAAACCGTGGTTTCCCCCACCGCCTTTTATATATATAAAAAAGTTGAAATCTATCTTCTTGGCACCAAAGTTGAGTCAAGAAAATGAAGAACAAAACTAAACACTAACTGTGTTGGTCTATTGTGCTCAAAGCCTCACACTACTGTTTTTTTTTTTCCGATTGTCAACTTCAAAGGAAATTGGAATTCTCTGAAAACAACCTATTTCGGCTAGTAAAATGAAGCTATAAATTATCTCTTGAATCAGAAATCATCACTCATTCGACACAATGGATGATATTTGGCTTTCTATTTTGGGAATCTAATAGATATTTTTTCGAGAGTTATGAACAATTTAACAAAGTGGTCAAGAAGTGTGAAACGATACTAATATTTTTCAGAAAACTACTGAATGATAAGAAGTATATTTATTTCTTGGTGGACTAGATAATGGGTTTGATCAAGTATGGGGAGAAGTGCTAAACAAAGATCCATCACTTAAATTCCAAGCTTCTTATGCGTTCGTTTTAAAATGGTTTCTCTGTAGTACAATATGAATATTTGAGTTCTCCAAAGTGATAATGGAGAAGGGTACATGAATGTCGAACTTCGATCATTCCCTTATATGCTTCATATTGTTCATCATATCAAGTAATATATACACTCCCCAAGGTGTAGTCGAATGGAAGAATCGACACTTGTTAAAAATGGCACATTCTTCTCTTCTTGAGGCAGACTTTCTTTTACATTAATGGCCGGTGTGAAACAATCACCTCATTTGCATAGATTATTAATCGTCTTTCCTCTCGTACTCTTGAATTTCATCTGTCTTTCCAAACCCTTATGTCTCTGACCAGTTGCTCATCAATTCCTAACCTTTCTCCACGGGTCTTTGGATGCATCGCCTTAGTTCTCATGCATCCTGCCCAACTACATAGTAAACTTGAAGCTCAAGCCATTCATTGTGTATTTTTAGGGTATGCTACTACTTGAGCCAAATAAGTCTTATATAGATCCAAGTGGCATAATTTAAAATTGAATATGGTACAAAACTTAATACCCAAATGTGAATCTTATTCGAGGCAGGCAACAAAATAAAATATATTTTCAAATAAGGTTTTGTATTTTTTTCCTTATAATTAAATAAGATTTGTATGAAATTATTATTAATGATATAGAGACAACCATTATTTTTTACATCATTCTTATGCAACTAAATATTACTTAAAAGCTCACATAAAAAAACATCGACATAATATAATTGGGGGCTACTAACACCCTACCCGTTACTCTAAAGGCACTACTCATGAATTACTCAAATTACATTTATTCATATTTGCATGAGAAAAAAACTGATTTTTTAACACCCAGTCATTAGTTAATTCTATTTTAAATATGACCAAAATGAACTTATTAGTATATAATAATAATAATAATAATAATAATAATAATAATAATAATAATGACAATAACAATCAAATGACAAAATGCTCAATTAAATAATGACACTTATAAAATAATTATTGGTTATCAATTAATTCTCTATTTTATATTTGGGATTTTACTAAGTTAAATACCTTTAATAAATAGTTAATCATGTGTCAAAATGATGAATTTAATCCAATCAAATCATGTTATTGGCCTTGTAAAGAAGTGGCCACTCAAAATGCGTCACATGTCTAGATGAAGTGGTTTGCCCAATCAAATGAAGTTTTTCATTCCAAGGAAGTAAAGACCAATCAAGTCAAGCCACGTCATCAAACTGTTGTGAATAAGACTATTCAAATACTACATAAATGAGTCTTGTGAATTAATTTGAACTCAACAACACATATATTCTCATATACACAAGAAGCTTTGAAGCTCCGCCAAGTTTTGCAAACATAAGTCTTCGACTTTCAAATCCGTTACTCCATTCGCAAATCCTGGAGAAGGTCACCACATGATTCAAGAACACGCTCAAAACCCTTGAATCCATGTACTCGACGAATCCGCAAATCAAGGAGGAAGTCACACCATTCAAGAACAAGCCTAGTGCCCTTGAATCCATACATCTACCGAAGAGAAGAATCAGATGATTTATATATAGAGATTGTAACCACTTTTAATTCTATCATATATATTGTTATTTTGTTACACTTGTTTTATTTCTATATCTAAGATTTTTGTAGACATGTAAAATTCGTTTTAACACTTACTTTACCACTATTTTTTTTTTCTTTATAATATTAGTACATCAACAAAAATTCAACCAAACAAATCAATTAACAATTTTTCTTTGATGTTTCCTCTCCATATAGGGTTTGGTTCAAATTGAATGATAATGTAACCTTCTCTTTTGATGCTATCACAACGAACATTCTGCAAAATCACAATGCATTCGTCATATTTGCTGCCACAACCACTAGCCACTAGCCACTAGTTTGATTCTTTGAGAGTGATTGTTGGACGAATTCTCTTAAAGTCGTGTCTGCCGTTGAATGGGTCACTTTTATATTGTTTTAATAAAAAAAATCATTTTTTTTGTTAATTTTTTTTCTTAATCCGAAAAGGGGTAATCACTACATGTCGTTCTCAACTAAGTCCCGAACGAATTCAAGCAGCTCTTCCATCCAAAGCAGACCCTCACCCAAGTCATGGTTAACTTGTCGAACGCATCCGTCACTGAGCTGGTTGACCTTCTGATATGATGGAGGGACACAACGCACAACTCGACGAGAAGATTCCCAACAATCTTCCGAAATAAAATCCAACATATGATTCTAATATCTAACTTCTTCACGATGCTTTAGATGACCTCAGAGTCAGATCTCTATCATGATGTTACTAAACCTCCTTTTCCCATGCACATTGTAATTAATCCATCATGGAGGGCCAAAAGCTTCGCCTGATAAATAGATCAAGAACCCACTCATGGGCAAAAATAAAAAATTCACTTACCGTCGTCATCTTGAACTACACCCCTAACTGCCGCGGAGTTCGAGCAAGCTAGCCAACTCCCATCCATGTTCAACTTAACCCAGTCCTTGTCTGGACAAGACCAAACCTGAGACAGAAAAGTCTATTCGCCTGTCTAGAGAGTTCGAACTCCGACAATCAAGAGAAAAATGTTTTACCCTGAATATAATAGCTTGAGATGCCTCATATCTTTCCTCAAACACACGAAAGTTACGTGCCTTCCAGATATTTCAAATAGTCGCAAAAAACACTCAAACACTACTGAGCTCTAGGTAACACAATACTATCCAGGTTAACCCGAACGACTTTTCTCACCCATCCTCCCTACCAATAGAAGCAAGGGCTGAAGTGTCCTCTTGAGAAATCAACTTGTATCAAATCATCTTAGCAAATGTACATTAGAAAAGTAGATGGAACAAATCCTCCCTTGCGGAGCAAACATCTAGGGCAGAGATCAGACTCTGCAAATGAAAATCAAGACGAAGGGCATCGTTAACAGGCTCCCGTGTTCAATCAGTCACACAAAAAGCTTCAAACGAAGTGGAACACATCAATTTCCAAAGCCACGTAAATGACCTTTCTACACTCGAGTTTTGAGTGTCTAGGTCTCTATAAGAAGGTTCACAAGAGAATTGATAGTTCGAAGAGACACACCACCCTTGGGTATCCAGTCGATATGTCTCAAAAGATATGAGTACCGATATAATACTGGCCCCGATGCTATCCGAAATAATTTGACTAATTTATTAATTTTGTCAACTTTTCAACAATTAAACCAAAAGGAAAAAATGTAACCAAAAAAAAAAACCAAAAGGAAAAAAGAGTCGAGCATTAGAGTTAGAGGCCGGTACACTGTAGCGAAAGGGCGCGCGCTTATCCTACGCCACCCACCCGTTCACGTTAGCACGCACCAATGAACAACTTCACCTGTCTCCACCCTCCCTCTCATCTTCTCCTTACCCTGTTTTTCTCTCTCTCTAGGGTTAGGGTTCATTCCGCATCTTCTGCACCGCCCCTTACTCACACAAAAACCTCTCTTTATGCTATAACAATACTGTAATTTTATTCGGCGATGCCGCAGTAGAATTCTGGTTTGATCAGTACCAAAGCTCATGGACCCCAAGAGGAAGTACACTTATTCGAAACTCTTCAATCTCGAGGTACGCTTTACATTCTCAAATTTTTTCTCGTTTACTAGATGCGTGTAAGTTTCGTTTGAGGCAATTAATTTCATGATGAACGGAATTTATTAATTTTGGATTTTGATAGCCTTTGATGAACTTTCAACTGCCGAAACAAGATGATGATTTTGATTATTATGAAAATAGTAGTCAGGATGAGAGCAGAGGTAGTCAAGGTTGGCACTTTCTTCATTCGTTTTTTCACTTTTATGTTGAATTTTGGATTCTGTTGTCTTGTTTTCTCATTCTTTGCATGTGACGATAGGTTTTCATGGCTTTTGGTAATTTTGAGTGTTGGATTTGTTTAATATATTTAGGTATAGCGATGGGGGAGCGTAACAACGGAATAACGTCGGAGAGGGGAGCGAAGAAGAAGAGGCGGAGTGCTTATAGTAGTGAAGAGGAAGAAGCTAGTAATTATAGTCCTCATATTTCAGAGGAGCGGTATAGAGCAATGCTCGGAGATCATATAAAAAAGTACAAGAGGAGGTCGAATAATTCATATCAAGGTCCTACAGTGACTAGAACCGTGACACCAGTAAATAAAAGTAATGTAGGTCTGAAAGATCAGAGACCAGCAAATGATAGAGGAGGAATGCGCAGGCTTGAATCACCTTCAGACTTTCTAGGTAGCGGTAGTTCCCAAAAATTAGGAAATAATTATCCCGAATCAGGTTTTGGGCTGCAGTATGGTGCTAACAGGTGTGCTTCTTTATTCTAATTTTCACCATGTAGAGGATTTACTTTTCTTATTGATATTTATGTTAATTTATTTCATGACTAAAAACAATATTTGAAGGTCTTAACTTCATCGTACTTGCCACTTTACGAGTTTCCAATTAATGATACCACATAGTATTTTTGAACTTTGTTCATATTTCATTCATCTTTGCCTGATAATTACAAGCTCAGTTGGCAATGTTGTGAGAAACTAACACTTGTTTAAGTCATTAGTATACCTCTTCACATATGTTCAAGGTTGTTGCGTATGATTCGGCAACGGGATTGAATAATTATTGGTAGGAAATCTTAAAACCTTGATTATTCTGGACAACCACTCTCTTTGACTAAGATTATTGTAGTGGCACTGGCATTATTCTACTACTGAAATTTCAAGCAATGATTTGTAGGCCACAATTGTGTTAATTACTATAAGATGTAGGACACTACTATTAGAATTAGCGACGTCCATCCATTACAACAGTAAGGTAAATGGTATCTTTCAAGTACTATACAAA
This sequence comes from Penstemon davidsonii, assembly GCA_034814905.1. NCBI lineage: Eukaryota > Viridiplantae > Streptophyta > Magnoliopsida > Lamiales > Plantaginaceae > Penstemon > Penstemon davidsonii. The sequence goes on along the minus strand of JAYDYQ010002533.1, from coordinate 26,310,875 downwards.
GGAGTTGTAAGATATGCTACAAACTTTTTATAAGAATCCAAAAATGAAAAACAAAGCATTGCTCTTCCTTCCAACCCCCTTCTTCTATTTTGGACAACAAAGAATATGAAGAAGGTGAAAAATTTCTTCATCATGAGGACATATGGACTATAATTGGTGTCTTTAATTTTCTTTTCCCATTATGATCATTTAGTAAAGAGTTGATTTGATTATTTTGATATGCATGTTATATATTGAACTCTGATTTGGCTATTATATTCATATACTGGTGAATTATCAAAATCTACAGACCAAATCTTGAACCTGCCTTCTTAGATATTGGGGATGGCATCACTTATAGGATACCACTGCCATATGAAAAGTTGTTATCGTCCTTGAATTTACCTAGTATGTCGGACATCCGAGTGGAGGAATTTTACCTAAAGGGCACCCTTGACTTGGGGTCATTGGCTGCAATGATGGATTCTGATAATAGGTTTCAGCAGAGAAGCAGAGCAGGGATGGGTGACTCCAAGCCCCAGTATGAATCTCTTCAGGCAAAGCTGAAAGCAATGTCAGGCAATAATTCAACTGAGAATTTCTGCCTAAAAATAAGTGAAGCTGCATTGCAATCCAATGGCATTCCAGAGGGAGCAGCTGGAGGGATTAGGAGGTCTATTTTGTCGGAAGGTGGTATTTTGCAGGGCTATTATGTCAAAGTTTTGGAGAAAGGGGATACATATGAGGTCAGCATTATTTATTTCTCTACCATTTTGCATACATGGATCTGTTAATCATATGGTGTGAATGTATGGTGGTGCAGATTATTGAGCGAAGTTTGCCTAAAAAGCCAAAGATGAAGAAAGACCCTTCTGTCATTGAGAGGGAAGAGTTGGAAAAAATTGGTAAATTTTGGGTAAATATGGCAAGGAAAGACATTCCAAAACATCATAGGATTTTCACTAACTTAAACAGAAAGCACTTAACTGATGCAAAGAGGTTCTCAGAGACCTGTCAAAGAGAGGTATGTGTTACTGGAGATATTCTATTCCATGTGTTGTTTTCCTGTTATCTTTAGTGATTCACCATGACAAATGCTTCAATTTTGATTATTTTTCAGGTGAAAATGAAGGTCAGCAGATCCCTTAAATTAATGAGGAATGCTGCGCTCCGGACAAGGAAACTGGCCAGGGACATGCTAGTATTTTGGAAGAGAGTTGACAAGGAGATGGTACGTTTTTTAGTAATCATGTTTATTGGTTTAAACTTGAAGAAACCTAAAATTGTGAACTTGTTGGTGATCAACTGCACAGGAAGACTTTAAAGGACTTTAATTTTACCAAAACTAGTTTTCCTTGTTCCCGATAACTGTGAGGAGACTTTCTCTGCGGGATGGAATTTGATTCTCATAGTTCCTTTTTTGTTAGACAGTTTATGTTTGTAATGGTTCTTACATGTAATTTTCCTCTCAAAGGCTGAAGTGAGGAAAAAAGAGGAAAAAGAAGCTGCAGAAGCTCTGAAGCGAGAACAGGAACTTCGTGAAGCAAAGAGACAACAGCAAAGGCTCAACTTTTTGCTGTCTCAAACAGAACTTTACAGTCATTTCATGCAGAATAAGACTTCACAAACCTCTGAAGCATTAACAGCTGGTGAGGAAAAATCTAGTGATGAAGAAATGCTCTTGAATTCTTCAGAAGCTCAGCTCGAGGAGGAAGAAGATCCTGAAGATGCTGAACTGAGAAAGGAAGCTTTGAAAGCAGCCCAGGATGCAGTTTCTAAGCAGAAAAAAATGTTGAGTGCATTTGATAGTGAATGCTTGAAGCTACGGCTGGCTGCAGATATTGAGGCCCCTCTTCAGGATGCCTCAGTTACTGAGTCAAGCAACATTGATTTACTGCATCCGTGAGTCTGTTTCCCCTCTGAACATTGAACCACAGTTTTAACTTATATAAAATGTTATATGTGGCGCAATCTACCCATGATCGATCACATTCTCTTAACACTATTTCATGCTCTCAGATCAACCATGCCTGTGGCATCAACTGTGCAGACACCAGAGATGTTTAAGGGCTCCCTTAAAGAATATCAGCTGAAAGGCCTTCAGTGGCTTGTAAATTGTTATGAGCAGGTGATAAAGTGATAAATATTACAGGTTTCTGACCCCTTTTTAGAAGTATACTCAGGCTCTAACAACATTTTTTCTTTTAGGGTTTAAATGGTATTCTTGCTGATGAGATGGGTTTGGGAAAGACGATTCAAGCAATGGCATTCTTGGCTCATTTAGCTGAGGTAACTAAATAAAATTTTCATTTTTAGCTGTTAACCCTTTCCAACTTCAATTTTTCGTGCTCTACAGGAGAAAAATATATGGGGGCCGTTCCTAGTTGTTGCTCCTGCTTCTGTCTTGAATAACTGGGCTGATGAAATCAGTCGTTTCTGCCCTGACTTGAAGACTCTTCCTTATTGGGGTGGTCTTCAGGAGCGTACGGTGCTTAGGAAGAACATCAACCCAAAACGTCTATATCGAAGGTGATTTACCATTTCAAAGGTCCTTGCACTTTATCTAGCTGCTTCTGAGTGTTTCTATGATAAATCAACTAAAACTCTCATTATACTGCATTGTACATCTATAATGAGTTTTAATTCTACTGCAAAGTGTAACATGTATAGGTTATTCCTTGCATGTGATTGAAATTGGCATTTACTCGGGCAAGAAATATATGTTACTAGCTTACTGTTTCGAGATAATGATACTAGCCACTTAAAACATCATTGACTTGGGATTTAATGTGCCCAAAGAAGAATTCCATTTGATTTCACATGAATATAGCTTACTTTACGTTTTATATGCCATGAAACTACCGAATAGTTGAGAATAAGACATATTCTTGTTATTATGGCCAGCCGTAGGAGCGAGATTCTGCTTCTTGCATAGATCCAAAACAAGTTTGGCCATGTTTATAGAAAGTAATTCGGCTCTATACACTGGAAGATTATGATTAATCAAGAAACCGTGGCAAACACAGAGGCCAAGTATGATTTGGATGTGCAGCACCTTCTATACTTGGTAGCTTTCCTCTACGTGAAACTAAGCTATATTTTCAACACTTCTGTAGTTCTGTACTAGGATATTTGGGCACGCATAGCTGTATGTTGGTGCCTGGTAATGTCATGGTGATGGATCTGGCAGTTTGAGAAACCTAATCCTTGTTTGTTAAAATTTGGGGCAATTGACTAAAAGCAAAACTAGAAACTATGGTATGTTAGATTGAAGATTAGAGCACTATTAGCGCCAAAGAGCTATAAAGAGGAATATGGATGTGCAATGTAAATGGCCTCAGTTCATATTGAACTGATTGCAAAATGGTGAATGTTTATACTTGTAGCTTTTCTACTGACAACGCGGAAAGATTCAGTGTTTCTTCCCGCTAAATGAAAACATGTAAAGTTATATGGATTCGGTTGACCATTTTATTTGAATGCATCCAGGAGTTCCTCATCTGCACAATTACCTACCTTGTACTGTATACCTCTTGTGCTCTGCTCTCCTCTATGAGGGAACTGTTCGACTACTGTGAAATTGTTATAATGTGTGGTTCATGAATACCAGGTCCACTCTTTTTGATTTTGCTGATGAAGTCTTATATTAAATGTTAGGGATGCTGGATTTCACATTCTGATTACCAGTTACCAGCTGCTTGTTTCTGATGAGAAGTACTTTCGCCGTGTTAAGTGGCAATACATGGTGTTGGATGAAGCCCAAGCAATCAAGAGTTCGAACAGGTTTGACCACTCATAATGTATTCCTTTCTCATGTAAAAACTTCCAATAAAATCAATAATTTGGTCTAGGTTAACCCTATTTGCCAGTGAATATTCACTTATTTTCACTGGCATTAGCATTTGCTGCAGACTGGTTTACTAGGTGCAAACTGTAAAACATCGAAAGCATATTGATGATTATAAAAAATGTTGTTAACTGATAGCATAATTTGCAACTCGTAGCTTGGTAAATCTCTGACATGCTGAAAAACGAGGCAAATGATCACAATGTATTGAAGGCATTTTTGTTTTTTTACGAAGTTGAGAGTGCTATCTTGAAAGAAAAAACCACGTGTGATTTGAAGCCACCATGAGAAAGTCAAATATGAAATGCATATTGGCTTGTAATTGCAATCTTAGCCTGCATATTCAAATGTTCCTCCCGTAGCCCCTTAAGAAGTTGTATCTTTTTCATACAATTCATTCATTACGATTATTAGCTTCCCAGCATCTGAGATAGGTTGGTGTTTTCATAGTGGTCAATAACTGTCATGAATGGTACATGTTGGTCATGTCACTGCTAGTAGTTCATGTTTCTTCTGTCTGCTAGACTGCTTCATGAATGAATATATATGTCTAATGCATTAATTTTCAAAACTTTGAACACGAATAACAACCTTCAATATGACAGTATAAGATGGAAGACTCTGCTCAGTTTCAATTGTCGGAACCGCTTGCTTCTGACTGGTACTCCAATTCAAAATAACATGGCTGAACTATGGGCGCTCCTACATTTTATTATGCCGACATTGTTTGATAGCCATGAACAGTTCAATGAGTGGTTTTCAAAAGGGTATGTTTCTCCTATAAGGCCTTAATATCTCCAAACTTTTATTATTGTTTTCTCATTATTCTCTCTCATTACAACCAGAATAGAGAGTCACGCAGAACACGGTGGAACGTTAAATGAGCACCAGCTTAACCGATTGGTGAGCACTGGGGTTACTTTACTTTCCGTCGTCATTGAGAATGATGCATAACTTAATTCTTTGACTGGTATCACAATTTGTTGCAATTTTCAGGTGCCCATCTTCTGTATGCATATTAGCAAAATAGAAATGAGGTTCTTAGGGCATGCATGTAAAACTTGCTGCAGTTATTATATTTGATTAAAACATTGGCAATTATATGCACAAATGTTCCAAGAAACAGAAACAGATTCTAAAGCTTCTCTGCAATAGGTTGTATAAGTAAAGTGAGATTGAAGGTTGCATGAGTCGTGAGATGGCAACTCTTTATTGTTTATTCTTTATGAGCGAGCATTGTGTGACAAACCCATTGTATTAGAAACAAGGTTTATTCTTTATGAGCGAGCATTGTGTGACAAACCCATTGTATTAGAAACAAGGATATGGTACTTCATTCTTTATTTCTGACTTTAAATGATTGAAGTAGAACTTTGTGTTGCCATTAGCTTCTTCCTTTCACATCAATGCTCTCTTTATTTCTATAATTAAGCTGTGGGTTATATGGTTTGAGAATTGACCATCCTTGTGTTGGTTGTGAATTGTTAGCTTGTTCTTAAATTATGACAGTTTTCGATCTGTTGTATTATACTCAGTTTTGCTGTATTGGACTTACGGTTTTTTTTCCTTCTTCCTCCCCCCTAAAATTTCTTAAAACAGCATGCTATTCTGAAACCTTTCATGCTAAGGCGGGTTAAGAAGGATGTCGTCTCTGAGCTTACTGGGAAGACTGAGGTTACAGTCCACTGTAAATTAAGTTCTCGCCAGCAAGCTTTTTATCAAGCTATAAAGAACAAGATATCCCTTGCTGAATTGTTTGATGGAAACCGTGGACATCTTAATGAAAAGAAACTTCTGAATCTGATGAACATTGTCATTCAACTGAGAAAGGTAGTTTTTGGATTAGGTTGGTGGTCTTATTGTATGCTTTGCCAATGTAGGGATACTTCATTGATGAATTGGCACAGTTTCTTTTTAACATTAATATTAAATGGGCAGACTTACATGATGCACTTAAGAAAAGAAGGGAAATTTTCTTTTATAAAAAAGAAGCATTACTTGTGAACTTTCCGAAAGGGAAATAAGCACATTCTACCATGCTTGGATGGTTCATATTCTTGAAGTTTTTTTACCTTGATCTTTGCTCAAAATTAATGTAATAATAATTTGCTTTATTCTGCACTCCAGGTGTGCAATCATCCAGAATTATTTGAGAGAAATGAGGGAAGTTCATATTTCCATTTTGGAGAAGTTTCCAATTCGCTCCTCCCTCCTCCCTTTGGAGAATTGGAAGACGTTTGCTATTCTGGTGGTAGAAATCCCATTGTATATGAGGTAATTTAAGCATTATGTAGACTACTATTTTTCCACGTGTTGGCTTACTGAAGTGTTCAGCATATTCTCAGTTTGCCCGGTACAACACTTTGATTTCTTACCCCTAAATCATTTGGACTTTTTTTAATTATCAGGCTATCTAGGTAAACTGTATTTTTATAGGTTTGTATCCCATTAACAAATATTTTGAACCCACTGAAGCACAAACATGGTACAATTGTTTCTTTTCTGATGAAATTTCATCCACACTTTTTAAAAACTTACACATGGTCTAATGATACGAGAAATGTTTGAGCATATCTTTGAATAAACACCTTGATTTAATTGGGCAAATTTTTTTTTTTTAATTGGGTATTATTCAAGTAGTTGTGTTTATAACACATAAATCACTTCAATTTTGATCTTTTTTTTTCAAATTGTTTTTTCTACTAGATACCAAAATTGGTCTACCAAGAAGTTGCTGACGGTTCCTGGATTCATTATTCAGAAGCTGGCAAAGGATTAAGCAGAGCATCATTTGAGAAATTATTTAACATTTTTTCTCCAGAAAATATCTATCATTCTGCTCTACAACAAGAATACATTTCGGATAGTACTTCCAGACAATGTGGAATATTTGGATTTTCCCGGTTGATTGATTTATCACCAGCAGAAGTATCATTCCTGGCAGCTGGTTCTTCTATGGAGAGATTATTGTTCTCGGTTATGAGATCAGATCGGCAATTTCTTGATGAAACGTTGGATCTTTTGACGAAGAATGACCATGATGATGATCCTCACTGTGCTCATATTGGCAAGGAAAAAGTAAGGGCAGTTACGCGCATGTTGCTACTGCCAAGTAAGTCAGAGACACATTTGCTTAGGAGAAGGCTTGCAACAGGTCCTGGGGATGCTCCATTTGAGGCTCTTATCATGCCTTATCAGGATAGACTTCTATCTGATATCAAGCTATTGCATTCAGTGTACTCTTTCATCCCAAGAACTAGAGCACCCCCTGTAAGTTCTAATCTTTACTAATTCATAGTAATATAATATCCTGACTAGTGGTGAATTGTATGCAAACTGAAGTCTTCTTGTAATGGTGACTTGGATCAGATAAATGCACATTGTTCGGATAGAAGCTTTGCATACAAGATGACTGAAGAGTGGCATCATCCCTGGCTTAAGAGGTTGTTGACCGGATTTGCACGAACGTCTGACTGTAATGGCCCAAGGAAACCAGGTTCCCCTCACCAATTAATACAAGAGATTGACGCAGAGTTGCCAATTTCACAACCTGCGCTTCAGCTAACATATAAGATCTTTGGGTCTTGTCCACCCATGCAACCGTTTGACCCTGCAAAGATGCTCACGGTCAGCTCTCTCTCTGCACCCTTGTATTTGTTGACTTCATGAATTGTGTACCTTATAGATGATATTTTTTCATGTTTCTCCAGGACTCAGGGAAGCTTCAAACACTTGATATCCTGCTGAAACGTCTGCGCGCGGGAAATCATCGTGTTCTTCTTTTTGCACAAATGACCAAAATGTTGAATATCATTGAGGTATATTGAACTTATTTTGCAAATCATGATTTGCCATCTATTAATAATGAGAAACATAGGGTTTTGTGGCTTAATTGTCTCCTCGTAATAATACATCATTGGGACACGACGAATCATGGCCTTCTTTGTTTTTCCTTGAAATCGAATACCCCCACCCTGCAACACAACAAAGCTCAAAAATGTACTCAGTTGTACAGGATGTAGTAGGTTGGATTGAAAAAAAATCAGCCCTCTGTAATTGATCGTTAGTGGAGTTGCTAGAGTTCGTTTCGGTGGATTTTTCAGTTTCCTCTTTACATAATAGAGTGAGGCGTTGAATGTTTGACCAGGCTAATTTTATTAGGTTTAATGGTCCGGATGCCCTTCATCTCAGATTTGGTACCCTTTTTTGAAGAAGGGACTGGTTTTGTGCAACTTAGAGTATTTCTTTTTCACAAGATTGAGTTTAGAGTTTAAGAGAAGTTTCTCCATTGTATATTTTCTGGAGACGAGAGATGTGTGGAATCCTCTTACTATGTTGGGTGATGACATTGTGTCTTGCTTTGTAGGACTATATGAATTACAGGAAGTACCGCTATTTGAGGCTTGATGGATCGTCGACGATAATGGATCGTCGAGACATGGTGAAAGATTTTCAGCATAGGTATGTGCTTAGTTGAGTAGTCCTGGTCATTTTTCTTCCATATAATTAATGAACTTTTTGCCATATGTTCCATTAAGCTATGTTCCTCTAATGTAGGAATGATATATTTGTGTTCTTGCTGAGCACAAGAGCTGGAGGGCTTGGAATCAACTTGACAGCTGCTGACACAGTAATATTTTATGAAAGTGATTGGAATCCAACTTTGGATTTACAGGCAATGGATAGAGCTCATCGGCTGGGTCAAACTAAGAATGTCAGTTTATCTCTATCTGACTAATCATCTCTTAAAACTTGTGCAAGTGAATGGTTTAAATTTGACCCGTATGTTCTTTTGTCAGGAAATTGAAAATCTAAATATTTTATTTAGTATAGGACTGAAATATTGCTTTCTTTGGGTAATTTTCTATATTATGACGAGTTATGCTTATGTTTTTCCTTAGTAGTACAAGCCCATAATTTGATCATATTGTATTTTACATTCCTTATCGTGGAAACATATAGACTTGCTATGTGGAAGTGGCTTTTTACCTAGAAGATTACTACTTCAGCCATCATTTCTCTGTCTTTTCGTTGCAACAGAACCCTGATAAATTTTTTTTTTGGCATGGAGTCCTGAGAAAATGTTAGTAGTCACGTATCTGGTAATCTTTTTCTTTTTTGGGTCAATTATTAATAGATTTGATATTTTTCTTTTTCAAGTATCACTTGTTATTTTGAAATTTCATTTGATCGATCTTTCATCTGAAGAAAAAATATGTGTTGCTTAATCCACTCTAGTAAAAATTGATAAATGTTTCCTCCATCTTGCTTTTGAGGTGTTTTAAGTATCTTCTTCTTTCATAATCTCGGTATTAAAATATATCTTTTCATGGCATAGGTAACTGTGTACCGTTTAATATGTAAAGAGACGGTTGAGGAAAAAATTCTGCAGAGAGCCAGTCAGAAAAGTACTGTGCAGCAGCTTGTCATGACTGGGGGCCATGTCCAGGGTGACCTTTTGGCTCCTGAAGATGTTGTATCATTATTGATTGATGATGCTCAACTGGAGCAGAAACTAAAACAAGTTTCACAACAGGTGGGAAGTGATTTGGGTTTTCCTTCTATCTTTGAAACATCTTATTCCTGCTTGATATAATACGAGTATTAAATAGTTTGGATCCAAAGCACCCTCAAAGATATTGAACTTATTAATGTGTATTTACTCCTAACCAGGCTAAAGATAGAAAGAAGAGGGGGGGTGGGACAAAGGGTATACGGATTGATGCAGACGGAGGTGCATCTTTCGAGGAACTTACAAACTCTGAGGCACAGGATACCGAACCCGAACTTCCTGATCCCGGCAGCAAAGCCAAGTCCAGTAACAAAAAGGTATTAACCCTTCTTTGTTATGAATTTTCTCATGTGATTAGATTCGATTTTGCTTATTAATTTTTTAAAACAATTTTTCAACCACAACATTAGAAACTCTTAAATTTTCACATTTTTAATTCTAAAAAAATCCATCAGCCCACATGCTTCCAAAAATTTCACATTTAAAACACATTCAAGTACATTTTCACAATCCACAAAATCTCATCGGGCCCACATGTTTCTCCAGAATCAGTCGTGCAATTCTTCTTTTTCATCCAGATCATGTCAATGTATTTCTCACTCCAGAACGCATGAGCCAAAAAATCCATCCAGGCCTAAATAATTCAGTCTGACTAGATTACTTTTTGACAGTTCGTATCAACCTGAAGGATATAATTATTTTGTCTTCTGGAAATGGATAACATTTATGAAATTAATATTTCATGATAATGGATTGTTTGATGATTTCGTAGAATTTTTCAAATGGCTTTTGTCATGATATATTTACCATATATATAGTGTCTGAAATGCTTACTTATGGTAATGATTGATTATCATAATCGACCGTTAGAATCGTACACAGATGTAGTTTTGTAATGCCCAAGTTGTATGTGCAGAGGAAAGCTGCGACAGACAAGCAAACTCAGTCAAAACCAAGGCCTCAAAAGAGTTCTAAACAGGTTGATACACCATCTACTAACCCCCCACCAGCAATGGACTATGAGCTAAATGATCCTGCACAGAACACCGAAACATTACAGCAAAGACCCAAGAGGTTGAAAAGACCAACAAAGAGCGTAAATGAGAACATTGAACCTGCATTTACTGCTAGCTCTAGTATACTTCAACAACCGAACTCAGAATTCTAGTAACTCAAGTCACGAGCTGTAGCAATTTGTGAACTAAATGGAAGCTCCAAAGTTCATCGGATTTGGTGCAAGTATTGTCATCGCTCGGGTGCAAATTCATCACATCTTGCTGATTAAGAGTATAATGACAATATATAGCAGAATTGTATAGTAGTGTTGTACAGATTAATTTATTAGGATTTTGCTGCCAGATTTTCTGGTCACTTAATCAGAAGTGTAGTTTCTATGTATATCAGGATAACAGTTCCATGGTAGCAACCCTTTATTTTAGGGGTTAAATCGTTACGACAGATGTATTAAAAAGATCAAGAATCAAGAAGCCAAAAATAGGAAATGAAAAGACAAAGAAACTATTAACCAAAAATAAATAATAATCAAGAACCCAGAAATCCATGCATTAGGACACATGTACGTACAACCAAAAAAACTAGTACTCCATCTGATTGCAGTTTTGACAAATTTTTTGTTTCATATTATTTGTTGTTTTAGAAGTTCAATGTAAAATTAATTTAATTTTTGTAGATTTATTTTTTCATCGTGATTGTTCCACCTCCTAATAAAGAAATGAGAGAGAAAAACAATTATTATTCCAGTGAGGGTATTTTTGGATTTTTACCTTTAAATAATGGCTATTTAATAGAATTTTTAATCGTTGTGTCACACAATCCAAAGTGACAAATTATATGAAACGAATGATCTAATTGTCAGTATGCATTCAATGAAATATGAATCTGTAGGGGGTATGTATGCAAGAGACGTGCGTCATTTATATTGATTTCTTTAATACATAAAAAAGTACCATATCTTTATTTTGAAAAATAAATGAAATTTTGTAGAATAAACCTTAGAAATTAACACAAGTCTGCTGGTGCTGGTTAATATGTAATTTTATTGTAATTCAACATATTTCTAATTTAGTCATATGGATTTAATGATATTAATATAATGAATTAAAAAAGAAAAATGAAAAGATATAATATAAATTCAATAAAATAATGTTGACTAGGGGCTACAGCCCCCACTTGTCCCAATGTTCCGATCCTGTAGATTGCACCCTCTTTCTTACCAATCCATTACTCCGTTAAAATATCTCCCGCAATTACTTTTTTAGCTTATCCAATAGCTAAAAGCACAAATATTTATAATCAAATCAATTTTTTGTCGTCCAATAATGTCTTGTATTTATACAAGACTATGTATAATACAAATTTGGACTTGCATATATGGATGTTCATGTATATTTATACAGGACATCTATGTCAACAAATTTATGTCTCAACTATAGTTTGTTAAATCGGTTTGAGTTAAATTTTTATTTGAATTAAATAGTTTAGCCATTTTTTGCATTTTTTACTAATTATTATATTTAAATAAAAAAATTAAAACGTGTATTTATTATTTATATTTTATGTGTAAAATGTAATACAACATTATTTATAATGTCATTTATAATTTAATATTGGAAGAAGTTAAATAATTCTGAAAATTTTAGATGATGAGTGATGTATTAAGGCAAAATTGCAGAAAGCGTCCCAAACTAATTAATTATTTTGGGTTTTCGTCCCAAACTATATCACCTCATCGAATTTCGTCCCGTAATTTGATATTTGTTTGGAATATCGTCCCAAACTAATTACTAATTTTAATTTTTCGTCCCAAACTATATCAACTCGCCGAATCTCGTCTAATAATTTATCATTTTGCATGAATTTAGTCCCAATATTAGATTTCTAATTTAATGAAAATGACAGTTCAATCTGGTAATTAGTTTGTGACGAATTCTGTAATATTGTATAATTGTCCATGCTAACCTTTGCCACGTCATGACACATAAGCAACCATGTGACAATTTAACGGACACATGCGCAGTTTCCGTTTCATAATTAACGGTGGGACGATATTCCAAAAAAATATGAAATTACGGGATGAAATTCGATGAGGTGATATAGTTTGGGACGAAAACCCAAAATCACTGATTAGTTTGGAACGTCTTCTGCAATTTTCCCTAAAATCTATGATAGGAGGAAGTTTAATTAATTAGTTAGTTCTAAATATAAATATAATCTATGCTTATGAAGTTAATATATTAGTTATATTATATGTTTCAAGTAGGATCCTGATTCAATCTCTCCACCAGTTTCTTTTAAATGTTTATTTGTTTGATTTCATGGAATCCTTTATCTCAATTTCATTTCTTATATTTAAAGAGTAGAAGATTTGCTTGCACATGTTTTTATTCAAAAATTATTAAGTACAATATTTTCTTTTATCTTCAAACGGATCGATTTAATCAATCAAATAGATAATCCATATTTTCTTTTGTGGAAATTTGTTCCTGATCAATCAAACCAAACCGACTTTATCTCCAAATTCCATCCAATGTTTCCATATGTCAAATTTTTTCTTGTCAAAATCAATTTTGAACGCTAAAAACGATTCATCCGGTACCTTCTTTTTTTTTTCCTCTACTTTCAGATAATATCTTGCTACTAAATTGTTAATTAACACAAGGTGTATTTTGTTAGGAAAAATTATAGAATACCAACAAATAATTGATTTAGTGGAGGAGACTAGTCACTATAAAGTAGCGAACTCAAGTTTGAATTCCTGTTGGGAGAGTGCTCACTTAATGTGTTCGACGCGCCTAGAAAAAAATTAAACCCTTGAAAACTCGAAAAAAACAAAATATAGAATGGAGGCCAGAAGCTAGAGCTGTAATTGAACAAGGATTTTTTTTTTTTAGATAATTAATTGAACAAGGAAATTGAACCGGTGAGTTTCTTAGAATATTTAATTTATTTGTTTAAAGATTCCTTTTTGGACTTTTGGCTGAATGAGCCGAAAATACCCAACTTATCCTTGAAGTGTTAGATATTTTCAAAATTAAATTTTTTTAAAATTAAATCTGGACCATTTGTAAATAACTATCAATCTAAAGAATGCGACTTTTAACTAAAGCATTTTCAAATCAAATGCCTTTGGTTTACTCCGAAAGGACACGACTCATTGGAAATGAGTTAGTTTTCTTATTTAATGTGCAAAGAGCATTGAAATAAAAGGATATAGGAAAATCAATTCCTCCATTTACTTTTATGGATACATCCGCTGAAAGTAAAACATAACACCCATTTTCTTATTTGCTATACTTCCTTCTATTTATATTTTCAATCGATAATTCCATTAATAAATTTGGGTTCTTTGTAATTGAGTATTTGAGTTTGTTTTCGAAAGTGTAATTCGCAGACAAACAAACAGTTTATAACTGGGCTCCATTATATCCTGGGACAAATTCGTTGTAGAACCCATTTACACATTGATGGGGGCGAATATTGTCTTGAAGAGAGCGTAGAATCTGCGCGACTTGCAGGAATTGACTTTTCGATATTGCTGAAATTTATTCTGTTTCAGCGGTTTATACAACAAATTGCAACAAATATTTTTATCATTTTCAGCCCACTATTTGGTGAATATTTTCCAACAATCTCAAGACAATATTCTGGTATCTCAAAGCTTGCAACAACTCACTACCGATTTCGTCAAATTGGAGAGGTTTGATGGAGGAAATTTTATGTGATGGCAAAAGAAGATCCATTTTTCTTTTGTTGTCACTATCGGTGGAGTACGTGTTGACAAAACTAAAGCCACAAGGACATGAAGACGAAACATTCGCTAAATCTCGAAGACGAACAAAGTGGGGGGCATATGATAGAATTTGTAAGGTTCATATCTTGAATGCATTGGCGGAAATTTTGTTTAGACGTTTATCAAGATATTGAAACGGCAAAGGAATTTTGGGACACTCTCAATGCACGGTACTTAATTGAAAACGCTACAAGTAAGAAATTCCTAGTTTCTCAATTTATGAATTACAAGAGGGTCGATTAAAAAAAAATATATATATCTATCAATGAGCAATTTAATGAACTACAATCCATGTTAGGGCATTTGAAACAATTGAATATGAATATGAATGTGTGCATTGTTATGTTTTGCATAATAGATAAATCTAAAAAGTTCATGACAAAGACAACTTTAATAAATTAGTTGTATGTAATGACTTTCATGATTCATGAATCTGATAAATTGTTAATAGTAAATTTCATGGTGGTATTACAAATCCTTAGTGCTATTATGGAATCTGGTGCTGTTTTGATACTGTTAAAAATCATTAGAAATATGATTGATCAATTTTTCCTCTATCTTATTACATGGAAAACATTGTTTATAAAGTTCAGTCGTTATAATTACATTCCTGTGGATACTATTTCCAAATCTAGCATTAACAACTTAATGATTGCATAACTATTAGTCATGACCATTGGAATGTGATAAGCAAAGCATTTTAAGAAAACCATCATTTATGGAATTCGTCTTATAAAGGGTATTCTTCGGTTTTGGAAGGATTTACTGATGCCAGTTAGATAACTGAGCGGGAAAATCATACATTCACATGTGGGTGGATCTTGACTCGTGGTGGAGGAGTTAGCGGAATAGCTAAGGAATTTGATGAACGAAATTCCGATATGACCAAAGTCTATGCCACCTATATCTATTCATTGTGATAGTGAGGCCACACTGTCAAGAGCCTATAGTAAGGTGTATAATGAAAAGTCCTAACATATTGGACTGAGACATAGCTAATTACAATTGATTTTGTACGGTTAAGTCAAAATCTGACGGATCCTTTGAAAAAAGGATTAACAAGATATATGATTAATCAAACTGCAAAAGGGATGAGATTTAAGCATAATTTCGATAACCACCAATGTTAGAAACTCAACTCTATTCTTGAAATTCAAGTCTAAGAGTTCAATGAGCAAAGTATAATATATGAAGTGGTTGAAGCACTAACAATACATCATCCCGAGTAAATAGTGCTTGTAACTGTATTACTAAAGATAGGTTGAGATGATACTCTTAATAGACTTATTACACATGTGTGTTAAAGTGCTTATGTTACAGGGCACTTTCGATAAGTTTACCTAGGTGAGTGTAGAGGGTGGTGCTGCCTTCTATGAGTTAAGGGCTTAACTCTAGAGCACTCATGAAACAGGATATAGACACAAGGCCAATCCACGTGTCGGCTTTTAGAATACTCAAAAACATTGAAGATTATGTATTAGTATTTCCGGTTGATCTTATAGGAAGATGGTTCAAGGCAAGTCTACCACTCTTCTTGATTAGCTTTGAAACACTTTCACTAGGTAATGGTTCAAGTCGTGAGACACCATTATTGAAACACAATCTCCGAAACCTAGAAGTTTTACTTTTGAAAATGGTGGAGGAATGTTAGATATTTTCAAAATTAAATTTGTTTAAAATTAAATCTGGACCATTTGTAAATAACTATCAATCTAACGGTCATTATTTAATTTAATAATCTAAACAATGTGACTTTTAACTAAAGCATTTTCAAATCACATGCCGTTGATTTACTCCCAAAGGATACGACTCATTGGAAATGAGTTAGTTTTCTTGTTTAATGTGCAAAGAGCATTGAATAAAAGGATATAGGAAAATCAATTCCTCCATTTACTTTTATGGATACATCGACTGAAAGTAAAACAGAACACCCATTTTCTTATTTGCTATACTCCCTTCTATTTATATGAACACACATTTTCTTATTTGCTATACTTCCTTCTATTTATATTTTCAGTCGATAATTCCATTAATAAATTTGGGTTCTTTGTAATTGAGTATTTGGGTTTGTTTTCGAAAGTGTAATTCGCAGACAAACAAACAGTTTATAACTGAGCTCCATTGTATCATGGGACAAATTCGTTGTAGAACTCGTTTACACATTGGTGGCGGCAAATATTGTCTTGAGGAGAGCGTAGAATCTGCACGACTTGGAGGAATCGAGTTTTCGATATTGCTGAAATTTATTGTTCTGTTTCAGCGGTTTATACAACTAATTGCAACAAATGTTTTTATCATTTTCAGCCCACTATTTGGTGAATATTTTCCAACATGAAGTAGGAGAAATTCTAGGTTATACAACAAAAGAGTGAATTACAGTTTTAGTCATTCTTATGCATTGATTTTTGTACATTCGTCCCTCATAATTTTTTTTATCAGTTGGCTCTTATCAATGTATTGTTTCACCGGTGACTTTTCAGGCAATTACACTGTGGAGACGACCTCACGTGCCTTACTTCAAGGTCATTTTCATCCTTTCACCTCAATGTAAATTTCCGCTTTATATAGCATATTATAGTGGTTCACTGTGGTCCCTCTTAAACATGTATGTTAACACCAATAGTCCCTATGAATTTTAAAACAGATTATTGTACGTTTAACCAAAACTATGAATTGGACAATTTGAAAATTGATAACTACATATTTACCCTAAAAAAATGACAAAATTGTGTTGTTAAAGTTTCAATAAGTATGAACATTTGAACTAATAGTCCATAAATTTTAACTAAAAAATCAATAAATTCTTTTACAAAATTTAAAAATGCTATTTACTAGTTTTAGGCTTAAATAATTATATTTCTTACTTAAATACAATATAACCAAATAACAGTATAATATTTTACCATAAAATATAAAAATAAATCTTATTTACATATTTATTAAATCATTTTTTTCTACATACTATTAAAATAAATTATGTAGAAATAAAACATAGCACTTTATAAAATATTAATTTTATTTTACATAATCAATAAAATAATTTTTATACATATAATATAATATTATATAAATTAAATAAAGTTTAGCGTGACTCAGGGAATCATCATATACAAAGGGAGAATTTTTGTGGGCAAAGGAAGTGATTTGAGGCAAAGAATTATTCAGACCCAACATGATTATGTAGTTGGAGGTCATTCTGCCACTTATCACATAGCTAAAGCAATTTTCCACTGGTCAGGTATGAAAACTGAGATTATGAAGTATGTTCAATGTTGTGATGTGTGCAAAATGGCCAAACATGAAAATAACCCTTATCCTGCATTATTGGAACCCTTAAGTATGGTCATTTCTTGGCTCTGTCACACCCTTACACTGCTGCTTCTGTGTAAATTGTTTTAGATAATATTTTCAAGTTACACGACCAGCCAGTGAGTATAGTTATTGACAGGGATATGACATCTACTTATCATTAGCTTATGCTGCTTCATTAGTTCTTTTTGGTCTGAGCTTTTTAAGCTACTTGGTACGAGGCCGGTATGACATCTACTTATCACCCCCAGAATGATGGTCGGACTGAAAAGCTCAACATGAATGAAGTTCCTGAAACTTCAACCTTTCCGACAAAACTCTGTCGCCTTGAGGAAGAACTTGAGGCTGTCAAACCGCTACTATGGCCCCTACAAGGTTATTGGAAAAATTGGTAAGGTGTCGTACGTATTACAATTACCAAACACATCTCAAATTCACAATGTGTTTCAGGTTTTTCTACTTAAGAAGAAGATTAGTACACGACATATTCCTAGTCCTAATATGCCATTTACTGATGAGGAGGGGAGATTGAAACTTTACCCACTTAAGGTGTTGGATAAGAGGATTGTGAAACGTAACAATGCTGCTGATACACAAATCTTGGTGCAGTGGGAGAATTTTGGCCCCTGCTCTTGCAACTTGGGGGGATTATTATCAAATTGTTGCTCAATTTCCAGATTTTGATCCTTGGGGACAAGGATATAGTCCATCGGGGGTAATGTCACGACGAATGTGCTTGTTGAAGCAAATTTATGAAGAGGGATTGATGGATTCTGGAAGAATGGAATTTAGGACAAGAAAGATGCGACCTTTGGAGAAGGAAGATTATAAATCTGATTTGGGGTGATTAATTGCAATTGATTCTAATTCAATTGCTAACGACGCCATTCTAAGTGGTGTAGGAGGAATTGCTGCAGATGATCATTATAACTCCGCTAGACCAATTGTTATTGAAGGTGTACGTGCACTGGAGCTGACTCCTGATTGTATTAGAGAAATGTAACAGCTGTCAATTAGTTATTGGCTTATCTAAGAATATTCCTTATAGGTCATTCTCAGTTATTAATTGTAATACGCAGTATATGTATGAGCATGATTATGAAATGAAATACATCTTTGAACACAAATTCTATCTCTCATCCTAATTTCTTCTATCTTCTTTTTCACTCCTTTTACATTCTCTTACTGCAATTTATTTGATTTCTTTATCTAAAAAATATCAAAAATAGGTTCAATTCTGACATTTGGAATGAAAAATTGAACAACAAAGGGAATTGGATTTCACATACAACCATGCAAGCGGTTTAGGTGGGACTGCAGGGGTCATAAGCGTCTATACCGTAAAATCGATTTTCGACGGAATGAAAAAGACCTATATGGTAGAATCGTAACCATAGAATACGACCCTAATCGAAATCCCTCATTTGAAAATCAATCCGTGCACATATGACATTTGAACTTCGTGTTATTAATCAATATCTGGATGCTTTAAGGAAAGAGATCAGGACTATGGAGAAACTCCAAGATCCACCCCTTCTCGCGATTTTGATACTCAAAGAGACCCTTCTGAAACTTGAGGAAGAAGATTTATGCATAATTATAGAGAAAAATGAGAAGGCGAAGAAATTGATAGAAGAAGGAGCTAAAAAGAAAACGGGTAAAACGAGAGACCAAATCTGAAAAGATGAAATGGACTAATGAAATGGATGAAGCATTTATGGATGCAATTGATGATCTGGGAAGGCTTACGAAAGCTTCTCCTAAGCCCATTTGGTCGAAAATAGGGGAGAAATTCAAAATCAACCGTGAATAGGTCATGTGGCACCTGAAAATTGTTCAAGGCAACACAACTCGATATATTGGTAAAGTTGTTGATTTTAGTGGAGACAAGGAAGGTGTTAAAGAAGTTACTGGTGTTAGTGGCGACAAGAAAGGTGTTAAAGAAGCAGTTGGTGGAGGAAATGATGGTCTTAATGAAAAGAAAAAGACACAAGAGAAGAAGGAGAGAACGGTACCGAAGACACATAAAATTGAATGCTGTGACATTTTTTATGCTGTTTTTTGGCTTTTGTTCTGTTTGTGCAATGTGAGGTTTTTTTAAATGATTTGGAAATTTTAGATTGTCTCTTTATAGAATCCTGTTTGTACGGTTTCAAGATCTTGTGTTCTTTTTAATTACCATTAAGTTGGGAAAAAAATTAGTGCAATGAAAATTCTCACCACCCCGCCCCCCCCAAAAAAATCCGTCTAGCTCCGCCACTGACTTCATGTGCTCGTAGAATTTTTCTTAGTCGTCCTAATATTTGAAGAAGCAAGAATGTGAATTGTGGAATAAATGGTTGTAAGAACACTTTAAAACATGTTATTGCTATTAAACTTGGGTAATTTACAAATGAGGTATTGTCTATTTATATAACCACATTCTCGACCGAACTGTAGATCAACTTGATCTATTGGCTAAGAATGATACTCGTTGACTTTTATTAGATATATTTATGGATCTATCCAGAAATTACTGCTCTAAAATAGTGTACATGAGTGGAGAAATATCTATAGCTTCCTAATAGAATTATCTACACGGAATGTTCCAGAATGCAGAATCATGTACAAACAAAAAATGACATGGAAATATCCATGCATTATTTGAGCTAATTTTTTGGGTCAAACTTAATTGGTCAAGTATTGTTGGGGCAATTATTGACCTTAAGATATGTCGGACATGCATGGTGAGAGCATGGCATGAAGCTAGATTTTATCTATCAAATTTACATGAATCGAATATTGATTAGTTTTATTTGAGTTTTAGTATAAGCATAGTTGTCTATTTTATGATCATGATGAGTATGAATGTGCACACAATTTGATAAATCGACCAAATTGTATTGAAATCGAACGTTTGATTCATATTAAATACTCGAATCTAAATGTCAATTCGATATTTCGTACAAAGCCTAATATTCAAACCTTATTCCTTTTCGATTTTGGTATTACAGGTCAATTTATGAACCGAACCGAATCGATAATACCAAAATTATGACATTTATTTTTACTTGTAATTGTACCCATTAAAGAGTCTCTCACTTGACCTTTTGATTATCCTTGTACCCAAAAAAGAGATTTTTTTTGGTCCTTCCTTGTCCCCGTTCTCTAATTTCTCTTGTCTGCGCTAAAGTTTGCACAAAGCATGTATCGCCCGTCCGCCTCTTCCGATTTTCCTTCCTTCGGCCGTTCATTTAGTCTCTTGGCATGTAAGAGGATTCAATTCCTCATCTCTTTTCTTATTTCTTTTTCTTTTTTGGTTCCTTCCTGCTTTGTTTGTTTCAAATAGCATAAGGATTCAATTCCTCATCTCTTTTCTTATTTCTTTTTCTTTTTTGGTTCCTTCCTGCTTTGTTTGTTTCAAATAGCACTGCACATTCTATTGAAATTCTCTTTGTCTATGTTATGTAAGCTTCATTTAGCTAACTGATGTTTTAAAAATAATTATTTCGTAATATTGGTGTCAAATGATAAAGAATATATGCCATTGATAGTATAATTATTTCTATTTTATTGTATCTTAGTATTTGGTAAAAATATAGAATACTTGTAACTTTTCATCAAATTCATGATTTGGAACGTTGGAGTTATGTGGAGGTGTCATTTTCTTTTTTCTTTTTCTTATTCTGGTATATAGGATCAACCTAAAAATTAGGGTTGATATTTAACTTGATTCTATGAGTTTGGGTCAAACTACAAATTTTAAAATTAATTTACATGAAATTCACAAAAAAGACCCAAATTGCACTTTTACCAAACCAAACCGAACCAAATTGTTCGTTTGATACACGATACCAATTCTGATATTACCGAACCAATTTGGATATCGAAAATTGATACGACTCGATTTGATTTTAATAAAAAGCCTCTGTTGTAACATAATTGAAAAAACATAAACATTCTACTTTTATATTTTATCTATTATTAATTTTGACAAGTAAAGAGTTAACTCTATTAACATACTTTAGTTGTATAGTCATATTTCCCAGTTCTTATATTATTTGCTTTTTCGAAGGGTTTTAGATTATATGATACAAAAATATATTATGATTTGAAAAAGAGGTTAAGTTGAATTATAATTTTATCTATCTATAACAAATATGTTAAGAGAAAAACCATGTAAATACTTAATAAATCCTTTTACAATTTTTAAAGTAAGAAAATAAATTTTAATAATAATCAATTTCTTTTTTGTAGAATAGGACCCCGATTTGACATTTCGCCTAGGCCCCCCTGATACGTCGGGTCGGGCCGGCCCTGTCCATCCCTCTTATTATCATCCACTCAAGGCTGGCCAAGAAGTGAAGGCTTGTAGAATGCATGCGTTTGGGCAATCTCTATACGATCTCGTGGATCATTCAAGTTTTCATCCCTCAATGCCTCGAGAATTGCTTCTGCTCCTTGTTCCCTGTCCAATGCCAAGACAAACATAAGCAGTACAGTATGTTAATCAAAGTCATACGAGGCGGTAAGAATGAACAAAAGATGAAATGATTTGAGGATATAAGGCCTTCGACTACGTTTTGTTTCTTATAATATCGATACTTATGAAAACAAATTACCTTGTAAGTAGGATTTTATACAAAGTCTTTAAGATAGGGCAGAGCTCAACAGGTGCAACTGGCTTGTTCGCTTCAGGGTGCAATATGTTTAAACTTGCCTGGCTTAGGAGTTCATAAAATGCTTCAATAGCAGAAACACCCTGCAAATTTTCAACAGAACTTTAAAGCTATGTTTGGTTCTTGAATTTCAATGAGTAAAATGATAAGGAAATATGAAAAGGAACAATAAATGAAACTCAAATTTAATGCAATGAAAACATTCTTATTGTGTTTTACTCACTTAAAAGTTCAAGAACAAACATAGTCTAGAAAGTTATTGTGAGATACAGAAACACAATTCAAATTAAGCAATTCTGAATGTAGGAAGTTATAAATATTACCATTTGCTAGTATTATGACTTCATAATTATAACAAATATCAACTCTCAAGGAAAGTAAATAGTTCTTTTAATGGACATTGATAATAGCTTAGGTTGCTTAATTAAGGCCTAAAAGCACATTGGATTCCAATGGAAGTTCATCTAGAAGGTCGGAATCCTCCTACAAGGAACTCATGAATTTCAAAGAGGTAAAATTGTATTTTTAGTCATTCATGTATCAACACTTTCTGATCCCACACTACAAAAAATTGCACTTTTAGTCCCATTTTTTAACATTTCTCATACTTTTGGTCCTATTGCTTCCTTTCCATCCGAATTGGGACCACCACCAAAAGTGCAAAACTGAGACAATTCTATAGGAAGAAAAGTGCAAAACTAAGATGGGACCAAAATTGCAAAATAAGATTATTATATATGACCATAAGTGCAAAAACTGGATGGAAAGGGGGTGATGAGACAAAAATGCAAGATATTCCAAAAATTGGGCCCAAAATTGCAAATCTGATGCCACCCTATGGGACCACAAGTGCAAAACTAAGATAGTCCTATTGGACTGAAAGTGCAAAACGCAAA
This sequence comes from Penstemon davidsonii, assembly GCA_034814905.1. Lineage (NCBI taxonomy): Eukaryota > Viridiplantae > Streptophyta > Magnoliopsida > Lamiales > Plantaginaceae > Penstemon > Penstemon davidsonii. The sequence goes on along the minus strand of JAYDYQ010002533.1, from coordinate 26,287,864 downwards.
CTATATTATGTGACCAGAAGTGCAAACACTGGATACAAAAGGGGTCGTGGGTCCAAAAAGTGCAAAATATTCAAACGAGATGTGACCAAAAAGTACAAATTTGTAATGTGCGGGACCAAAAGTGTTGAAGGTCCACAGTCCGCTCCTCTGAGACAAAAAAATGCAATTTTGTCATATAAAAAGATTGACAATTATTTGGTGGTCCCGTTGGACTAAAAAAGATCTGGGACCTCTCCAAATCCAAAAGGAAAATCTGTAGTAATCAAGTCTCCACGTAAAATGCCATCCGAAACCTACCTTCGAGGCCTAATCTATCCTAAAAAATTCTATATAATTCAACATAAAAATGCAAAATCATATAGGATTTACTGTAACCTGAATAGTTCCTTTGCCACTGATGCTAGAACCCATGTCGAGGCTCAGCTTTCCACTGGCTATCATATGGCCATACCATGCATTCCGACCTTTTAACAATGTTACATATGTGTCAGCAAGCAAAGGCCCTGCAAGCTTCTCTGGTTCTTCAGCCAACAAATGAGTAATAAATATCATCTCTGATGTACAATGCGCAAAATACACTGATTTGCTTGTGGCACTTTCATTAGTTAGAGCCGCCACCATGCCTGATCAAAACAATTAAACAAGCACAAATAATTATAACATTGAAGAGTTAACCACTTTTCGTCTCCGAAGATTGAAAATAATTTTTTGGCTAGCTAAAGCAAAAACACAAAAAGGACAAGCACTAAGCACTAAGTTAAATGAAATGAAAACGAAAGCCAAATATTGAGTTAGTGTTAAATTTGGGATATACACAATATACACTCCTATGCTCGTTCTAATTAGCAGATACACCAGGCAGATTCTCGATTGTGTAAATTAAACTGTAGCTAATAAACGCCCTAGCACATGTTAACATTCTATAAAATATGCAATTACCTATTTATATGTATCAAATATGTTGTCTCATTTCAATATTTCACTGAATTTAGATTAGAAAAAAAGGAATCAGATAAAATTATGATCCATTTTGAAGAAAAGACAAATAGATTTTAGCGTTAAAATAATTTTTTTTTTATATTAAAGGACATGTAATTATATTCAAACAGGTTAACATGTATCAAGAACAAAATATTGATGTCTAGAGGTCATTTCACAAGGAAAAGAATGAATTATCGGTTGCGCTTAATAGCAAGCAAATGACAATTTAATTCACAAAGGAGTCTCATCGCTGCATTTCTATGAACACAATCTGATATATGCTAATTAATATAATAGAGAAGGGTATTTGCTAATTAGAATGAAACTGCGTGATGTATTTAGCTAATAAATCGTTAAAAAATTACCAGCACCAATGGCATAAACATTTTTCAAGCCTCCCATGACTTCATGTGTTACAAGATCACTATTATCCCATACAATGAAGTGAGGTTGTCTTAAGAACTTTGCAAGAGCAAATCTCCATTTATCAGCACCACATATACGAGCATTAGCATATTCCTTGTTGTATATCTCTGAAGCAATATTTGGTCCACCAAGATACAAAATGTTCTCTATTGGGACTCCAGCTGAATTACAAATGTGAGATAGATGGTTAATAAAGATGAAAAAAAAAGAGACTTAAGTATATAATGAAGCTTGACAATGGAGAATATGCTTACTTGCTCGATTAATCATTTGCGTAGGAGTAATTATACGAGGAGAAGGGTCCAATTCAGCCTCTATACCCTTTGCCAAAGATATAATAATCGGTGTAGTGATTCTCTCTTTCCAATACTTTCTAATCTCTTCAAAAACTTCACGAGTTTCAGTCGAAGGCAATCCATTTATTACAATATCAGCATCCCAAACAGCCTCCTGCAAGTTAGTCACAACTTTCATAGGACAAAGTGGTGTATCAATCATGTTCAGACAAAACCCATCTTTCAAGATCTCGTCTGCATAAAGAGTTCGATCTCCCAAACGAGCCTCGACATACTTCAAATATGCACATCTTCTGATTAACCTTCTTAACACATCTTCCCTTGAATTGATCACTTCAAATAAATGTTCAGCTGTGGCTTTATCTACAGCTCTTCTGGGCCTTCTCCATATCCTAATCTGAACCTTGTCTCTAAATGCACCATAGTTGTCTTGAAGCAAAGCTGCAAAGACACTGCCCCATGCACCACCTCCAACACCAACGATCTTTAGAAGATCATCGTTAGACTTGCCTAGAAATCTACGAAATTCATCGAGTTTCTCTTCGAGACCATTATGGTTCGATATATTCCCATTTGAGTATGGTTTACTTATTGCAACCTCAATGCTACCAACCATCTTTTTTAACGCAAAATCAAGATCCAACGATCAACAAATCTACACTGCAATGAAATCCCAAAAAATTGAAACTTTGTAAAGAATCACTCACTAATACATCTAATTTCAAAGCACTATCAAGAAAAAATGTAATTTAAAAAAAAGCCTTGAAACAGCTTGCTTCTGCTTTTACTTGAATTTACGTAAATCTTGGTGTGATTATATAGAGTATTTCCCTCCTACAAAATCCTCAAGATTTTTCCCTGTTGCAGATTTGTATGACTTTTCCTCACTGAGTTTTTTAGCTATATACAATAATACACCTAATAAGTCATTAATGACCTTTAAGTTGGTAGTAGCAATAGCTTATGCAAAATCAAAAAGTTTCTGCTTTTGCTTTAAGTAAGGCATAAGCGATTTTTACAATAAGTTGGGGATTGTTTGCAAATACACAATAAAATAAAATAAACTTTAAGCTGCCAAAATCGAAGAAAGAGGTATTTCTAAACCAATTTTTGGCACAACTTATTTTGGTATAAATGTCTAAATCAGCTTCCAATCAATTAAAAATTTGTCATTAATCTCTAAAAGTTGCTTTTCTAATTATAGCTTTTAACAACTTATTAGTAAAGAAGCAAAAACAAAAGATGTGTTTGCAAAATATTTACTAGTGAAAAGTTCACCTAAATCTGAACTAATAATGATCCTCTCAAAAATCTCTTTTCCTTAATTCCTTAGAAAATTGAAGAAAAGACAGAGCACATCAGATAATTACTGACCAGTTCAAGATTTTATTTCATTAAATTAAACCTAACTTTATACAAAGTAAACAGATATTGCAATTAAATATATATAAAAAAAATCCATAAAACATAGTAGTCTCCGCCGAGTTAGTTCATCTACCAGAAGAATTAATTAAAACCACAATCAAACTAATAAAGAAAAAATTAAAGTCCAGAAAACCACCGATTACCTTTTACTTGTCGATTACAACAAGGAATGCGTCAAAAATGTCAACACACATTAAATTTGATCAACTCTTCACAATTATTCTATTTTGGGTCACAATTTTTTGTGACCCATCATCTACATTATATGTTCATTCAAAAATGTGAGTTTGTGTGTATTTATGTATGTATATACATGGAGGAGAGAGAAAGGTATGTGCATTGATTGAAACAGGTGAAATTGGGGTGGGTGCCAAATCAAAATGCATTTAAGGAGGTTTTACAGATGGAGCCAAACCAACTTCTTCAGCGGTCATTAATTTGGAGAAGACGCGTGCTGTAGATGTCTGTAGTAATTTCTTTAATTGTCATTTGGCCCCTCTACTTTTAGTTATATATTAAATGGAACCATTTATTTAATAAGGTGATGAATTAAATTGTTGACCTATATTATATGATATAGTCCACCGTCTTTGAAATCTGATCAAGACTTTATTTTAGAGTTTTAGAAAGGCCGGCATATAATTGTTATTGTCAAAACAAAATTATTAATATTTCTTAAAATGCCCTCATGTGTTAGTCAAATATATTTGTTTGTCTGTTTTTCCTTTATTAATGCACACTTTATTTTATTTTCATATTTAATAAAAACTTTCTAATATTAGACATTATACAAATCTGATAAAGACTTTATTACAAGTTTTAAAATTTAAGAGCCCTCCAAAATTTGTAATTTGGTCTCTTAGTTCTAACTAAACTTAATTATTTCATATGAAAAAGTTTCATCAGGAATTATATCCATGGCGTAATTAATTAAAATTGTATTAGACCGGTTCCTCATATCACAAATTAATATTGACAGTCCGTCCTTAAACTAAAGGGTAAAAGATAATAAGGAAAAAAAAGAGTACTATTAGTTTGAGGATATACAAAGATGACATTGAATTTGATTGTAATTCGACCCAAATAAAATTTATTGTAATGAAATTTAATAGAAAAAAGAATGATTTGTTTTAATAGATTTTCTAAACTTGAAGCCCTATTAGACAATTGAATTATAATATCGTTAACCTTTGAAAAGCATTTTTGAGCCGATCTTTAGTGAGGAACACGAGAAATTTATTATTACAAAATAAAATAAAAACAGCCCGAAAGTTCTCTATTTTCTTATTAATGTTTAATTCGTCATACTCTCTTTCTTCCACTTCTTTCTCACATTTTAAAATTAAAATTTAGTTAAACATAGTTCGTGTGAATAGAACTAATAGTCCACTATAACTTTGACACAGTTATTCTCCTTATCATTTATTTCTCATCTGGATCCCTAATATCCATTATTTATTTCACGGATCAGTTTTACGACGAAAATGGGGTGATGTCAAGATCATATGATTGTCACATGTTAACTTTCAGGGTGAATTTGTAAAATTAAAAAATAATTAAAAATAAAATGGAAAATTCAAATAAAAAATATTAAATGAAATTCAATTTTTTTTAAAAAAAATCTAATTTATCAAATACACCCCATGCCAATCCCCAAGCGGTGCGGCCAATTTTGACCATGACCATCTATGTCATGACGCATCGCTAATTTGGCTGCTACCCAAATAGTTGCGACCAAAATGGGCGATTGTGGCCAATTTGGCCATCGCCGTTGGATAGGGGAAGGAGGTTGCTGCAAATTAGAGTTTTCTATGTATGTTTTTGAAAATTTGTTTTTCATTTTTTTTAAAATTTAACTTTTATTTGAATATTCTTTTTTGTTCTATAGTTGGACATTTTTGCCCCTAAAAATTGCATTGTGCAAGGCACATGTTATCGGGGCAGTCCCATTTTCGTCAAAAAACTTATCAGTGAAACATATACTCGAATAGATATTAGAGACCCGGGTGAAAAAAAAAAAAGGATAAATGTGCCAAAAGTTATAAACTTATGGATAGTAAAAACAATTAGTGATATTATTTATCAAAAAAAAATGGGCATTAGTGATATTTACCCAAACAGCTCCAACTCTTTGTTGTATAATGCTAAAGTAGCATTTTACAGTATCAAAAGCAAAAAAAAAAAAAAAAAAAAAAAAAAAAAAAAGTACAGCTCTCCAATGAGAAAGCTGTAAGCTTGTAAAATAATAGTACATCTTATCAAATTTGGTTTGGCCCGGCATTAATACTAAGACCTCCTAAATTTTACAATACCTAATTGTTAAAACTGGAAAGAAAAAAAAGTATAAAATTATAAATTTACAAAATTAGTCTCAAACCATCAAATTTAATCAACCACAAAACAAATTTTCTTAATTTTATATCAAATCTCATCTAATTTCACATTACAAATTGAAAAAAGTATTAAACCTCACATCTTCTCATTTAACTATTATTTTTCTGAAGAAAAAAAGAATATTAAGAGATATATATATTGAAATATCATATAATATTATTATAATTAAAAAGTAAAATATAATATATTGAAGCAAATAAATTGCAACATGGAATATATCTTATCAAGTCAAGCTTTATTCGAGATTAAATGGTCCGAACCTAACATTTGACAATCCATCTCCAACTGAGTTTGGAATAAGTTGATTTAATTTTCAAATGACAGAACTAATTAAATTGTTTTTAGTATATTTGGCTAACATTTATTTATATGATCAATAAATATTACTTGAGGTTCAGGGTAGCAAATTTTATCACGTGAATAATGAGCCCTTTTCCTAAAAAACTGTATCATAGGCTCATAGCACGTGTTTGTAAAAGTGAGCTGTCATGTGATATGGCCTCACGGGACATTCTTGATTCTTGACTAGACCATATCTTCAAAATATTTTAAATATCTTGGGGTTGAAAAGGAACTATCACAATCAATAATATGTCCCGCCTTTCAATTTAGTGCAACATGTATAAATTTATCAAAATAGGGCCATAAGGAGATACTTTTTTCCGTGTTATGTTAAATCTGCAAGAAATTATCATGTAAAATTTTTATTGCGTCAAATTTCATTATACTTTAAAAAACAATTCAAAAAATACTCAATTTATAAAAAATAGGTCGTTTTGAATCGACATATTTTAAAAATATATTACGTAAAGTTATAGGGACCAACTTAAAGTATTTTAAAAATAATTTCTTGAAATATATCGATAAAAAACGATTTATTTTTTTACGAATTGGGTTTTTTTTTGCAAGGTTTTTGAAAGTATAAGAAAGTTTGGCGCATTAAAAATTTCACAGAATAGTTTCTTGCAGGTTTAACATAACACAGTGGAGTATTTTGCATTTACCCCGCCATAAGGCCAAAATTGCACGACAAGTTCGAAAATCGGGACCGAAAATGCTATACGGAAATTGCTGAGGGTCAAACTTGAGCTGCTGCACAAAATCAAGCACTAAAGTTGGATCACTAACTTCCTGTAGTATAATGAGATTCTTAAATTCTTTCTATTTATGTATTATTTTCACTAAATGAGAGAACAAAATGAATTACTTCAAGTCCTGTGGCTCCAATCCTAGTTGTTTTTGCAGCTCTTCCTTCTTGAGTGCATAATAACCTGGTAACTTTCGATTTTTTGCAATGGTCTTGAGATCCCTAAGTGTCAAATTTTCCACATCCTTAAAACAAAGTACTGAAAAATTATCTTTCTTGATGATCTTTTCCGGCCCCTCCAAAGTTTCTTTAGATGATGATTCCAAATCTATTTTTGGAGCTGGCTCATATGTCTTCTCTAGTTCTTGGCCTCCTAGGTTCAATGAATAATTTTGATCGGCCTCGTTCATAACAACAACAGTTTCAGTTTCTTGTATTTGATGCCCTTGAAGTTTGTTTTCCATTTTCTTCTTTGGCTTGCTTGCACGTCTTCTTTTATGGTTGAATAACGCAAGAAGTGAGTCTGAATCAGTATCTGTAGTTTCAGTTGCCTGAGCTTCCAATGCCATAGTTCTTTCAGAAATGTTTATCTTATTTCTTTTTGGTTTCACCAATGGCTTTCTAGGGACGACATTTTTGTTAATAGCATGCTTATACACCCTTGTTTTTTGTGTCTTACTCAATTCTTCGGGTACTATTTTCACAGGAATTAAATGGGAATCCAAGGTGGCATCTGCAAGCTGATAAAAACAACAATTGAATAAGCATAATTGGTAGGAAGATTCGCCCTTTAGCTTCACTACATTTTGGGCATAAACTGAATCATAGCAATCTGGTTTGTAAGCAATGATTTGAGGTGGATCAATCTAAAAGATAGCTGCTCAAATAAGGTGGTCCCTGTTTGGGGATCAGTTGCCAGTGAAAATTGAGGCAGTGAGAATAATTATGTATACCTTAACTGTTTTTGCAATTTTTGTTTCCACTTCTTCTGACTTCACATATGAAATTGTCACTTTGCCTTCATGCGTGACCCGGCTTTGAGTGACTTTTTCCTTAGAGATAACCTCCATATTTGCGTTTCGCCTCTCATCTCTTTCACTGGAACCAACTTTCTCAATAGAAGCATTTGCATTTGAATCCTTTACCATGGCATTAGATACCTGTAGAAACGGAAAAGACACAAGTGAATCATTAAATCATCGTAATCAAAACTATATGCTCAAGGAACATACTTTTATAATTGCCTCTTTTAATATGGCGGGACTTCGCCTCCCTGACTTCTTAGAGGGAGAATTCCGCATTCTCTTTCCCAGCTGTATTTTTAAAGTGCTTGTATCCTTCTCAGAGAGCAAGTCATTTGCACATTTAGGAGGATTTGCAATGGGCTTGCGGCTGATGATATCTTCCTTCTGATTGAATAGCAGAAAGAAGGTTAAGAATTTCCCAGTGTTGTGATTATATAAATGCATTTTGTAGCAGTTGATCAACAATCTAATGGAGCAAATTGGTTTTTCGCAATCGGGAATTATAGAAAAGACTCTGGTACCTTATTCCTACCCATTTCTGCTTCCACTGCAGGCTTCAAAAGAGGTATAGTCTCTTTCGATGTGTTTCTGCAACAGCCTTCTGAGTTCCAATTGTTTAATATCTTCTTCTCCTTTAAATTCGTACCTGATGACTTCTTAGCAGTTGATTTCTAGATAGTGGCATTGAAGGTAGTTTTAACACATTAGTATACAACAGTAAAATCACATAAAAACAAAGAAAAAGTTGATTGCTCTACAGGGTCCAGCAATAAAAAGAACAAATGAGGGAAAAATACAGAATGAAAATGTGGATATGAGGCTTGTGAGCCAATCAACAAGCAAATCAATGTAGAAGTGGTCCATTGGAAAGAAATGATTTCTCCATCTCATTGATATATCCATTGGTACATTGGGTTAAATGGCAGTAAAAATGGAGGGAGATTTATTTACTGCTAAGGAAAGAAATCATATTGATACATTGGGTTAAATGGCAGTAAAAATGATGAATCATTTTTGCAAACAAAAGAACAGCTACAATAAAATTTACATCTTATCTTTAATATAAAGTGTGGGAGATTCTGTAATATTTTCTTGATTTCATGACACAGAAACCATCCCACTTATAAGAAACTCATACCTAATGTTAGTGGTTGAGAACCTATGTTTCCTTTGAAATAATGGGGAACAAGTTAAAAGATTTTCTAACAGGAAGGCCAGTCGAACTAAGAAGAGAATTGGATTATTCAATTAAGCAAATCAACATACTACGCAGCTGGTTTTCCTATTTCAACCACGTTATTACTGAAGCAATATTAATATCAAATATTCTGAAGTTGCAGGGAAAAGAAAGTTTCAAAAAAGTATATAATTTCAAAAACTTTCGGAATTGTATATGGCAACTTAAATAACATATGATGAATATCATAGGAACTAGGAGTATTTTTTTGAAGTTTGGTGTGCTTTACCTGATTACTTTTTACTTGAAAGTAATTTTCCAATAAAGGCTTCACTAGATCATGTAATCTCGGAGGTACTTTCCGAAGTTCTTCTATTTCAACACTACTATCTTTTATAATCACCTTGTTTAAGCTTTCGATCGAAGAATCAAGCCACTCAATCTTTTCTTGCAAAGCAGCAGAGCATGGCTTAGACCAGTCTTCATCATCCCAAGCCAGCTGACACTGAAGCATAACAATATCTTCCTCAAGTTCTCTGATTTCTCCATCTGCTTTATTAATCAATATCCTTAGCACTTGCACACAAGACTTCTCATTCATCGCATCTTCTTCTATCAAATCTTTACACCCAAATACATAGGAGGAATAAATTAACAGCAATTCAGAAATCGATTCCACACGAAAAAGACTAAAGGCTAACACAAACCAACTTACCACGCCCACAACCAAAATAAAAGTCACAGTGCCAATGATCTTCAACATGATAGTTGCTTTCACCTGCAATTTGAAATTAAAATCATTGCACATTTAGTAAATTGCAGCATAATCTAAGTCTCCAAATTAAAGGCAAACTTTATGACGCTATATTATGCAATATAATCGCCGAGCTTAGGTAAAAATGATCAACTTACATGACAATGTTAGGTAATCTGATGAATCCCAAAGAGATAAATCCATAACTTCAAAAAAACTTCAATCTGAAATTAAAAAGAAAAAAGAAAAAAATTGTTGAACAATATCCACTGAAAACTGTACCTAGTGCTTCAAAAACTGTACCCATCATGAATCAAAATACTCTAAAGTCATCAACACTCAATAATACCAAACGAATGACCTATTAACATATATACGTACGATAAACACGCACGTACGCACACAAATCACGCGTGAAAGTGATAAACAAATTGTAAAAAATAATACGAAATGAACGACGAAATAGAGAAAAAAAATGAATAATGCAGTAACAAATACTGTACAAAAACCTGAATCAATTTACCGTGAAAATGCTGGAAACGAAGCGAATCCAGTTCCACACTTGGATTTATGAGAGAGAGGGCTTTTCAAAAGACTGAGGCTTTCTTTGATTGCAGAGAAAATGGAGGGGCGTTGTTGTAAATAGATAGTTCGAGGGAAAAATTTAAAAAGAAAATGAAGTTTTGGCGCTACTGTTTTTCCTCTCCATTGTTTTGCAATTTCAATTAAAGTCGCTATGTTCTTGGATGTAAAAGCGTTTGTGATCGAACTGTTTTAGACCTGTCAGTATCATGCGATCCTTCTTGGAAGCAGCGGACCCACTTTTAGGATCCTCAGAATAGTGGGGGCCCAGTTCACATTTATGCTTTGTCTGCTTGTTTTGGGTCTTTTGGTCAATTTTCTTCCTATTTTTAGTAAATGACGAGTTTTATTCAAAATTTGGAAGAAAAGAAAAGGCACTATAATGGGATGAGATTAAATCAATTACTACTATTTAGAGGGTTAGGTCATAAAGTTTAGAAAGGCTTGGAGAAATCAACCTTTACCATTTTCTAATTATTTGACAATAAACCATTCACATTTACCACTATGCCATTTTTTGTGATGGGCGAGTTATTTACCTAAGCCAATTAAGATAAGTATATTCAAAATAGTTAATTATTGTGAAAAAATCAGTTATTTAGTCCCATGAAATTGGTCATTGATGGAGTTAGTATTACAATATTTATTCTATTACATTAACCTTTCGAGTTTAGATTACAAAGAAACTTCTTTTGAATTCTTCAATCAAAAGTTTTTTTGGAAGAGTTTAGGTTGTAAGTGTAAGGCCATCTCCAATCAAGAAGCTTGAAAGCTCTGCCCATGTCCTTGCCTACTCGTCTCCAACCAAAGGACTTGAGAGAGAATAAATTTATTTTAGAAAGTAAAAATGATGTTTATCTTGCTTTTCCCAAACACGAATTTTTTTTGGGAGATATCAAACAAACAAGCCCTATATGTTTATTCGACACTATGTGATCCAATAATAAATGAAAAATTAATGGTGAATTAAATGAAGTTAACAAAATGAGTACATATGGACTAATATAATGCATACAATTATGTGAGTTTCGTATTTTGAAGGATCGTAGGGTCACTGTATAACAAGTATAAATCATTATAATGATAACTATTTAGGTTACAAAACCATAATTTTTAGTTAAGTTCATGTTAATGTTTATTGTGGTGGGGGTTCACCCATTTTTACTTTGTAAAGTCGTTTTTCTAATATTTGATAATAATAAGTTATTTGAAAAAAAAACTATTTTGACTAAAAAAAAATTAATAAATTTGTAAAATTAACAAACAAGGCAACAAGACTTTTGCACGTGAACTAGGAAACTAGCATGGTCCCCAACTAGTATAGTAGCAGTAGCTTACTTAATATTTAACTAAAATGAGTAAGAATGAACATCAAGAAACATTAATTACAAAATAAAGAAATTACTAATTAAATTATTTTAATTGCCCAAATGGGTAAGAATGAACATCACTTCTACAAGTACATGTCTCTTAATTCTCATTATTCCAGTTTTGGATGACAATGAAAGGTATTTGTTATTTTATTTTTATTTTGAATTTCTATTTTTATTAAAATAACAAGCATTGTTGCTTGACTTACCTCGGACTTTTGCCTAAGTTTCTCAATTTTGCAAAAAGTCAAATAAAAAGAATTATTAAACTCGATTTGGCTTATAGTACAAATGACAGGCTTCTAAAATTTGCTTGTTAGGGTTGTGAACGGGATGGATTTAGAATGGATCATTTCAAATTAAATCCGTCTCCATTTATATTAGCTCAAATTCGTGTTTGATAATTTTTGAGATTTTTGAGACTATAAGATTTTGTCTGAATAAGTCAGGTTTCATATTTTATTCAGATTCAATAAAATCTACACTTTTAAAATCATCATCTATATTTCTCTACAATAAGTTTGTTCACGCTGGATAATCATTGGGTTAACACCGAGCTTATTGTTGGAAAATCAGTTTTAAGATTATCAAAATCTGAACACAAATCGAAACTAAAGCAAACAAACCAATTTGAACAGTAAAAGAAAATACAATCAGTTAAATAACCGAACAGATAATTTGAACAACTTATCTCACAATTCTGTATAGTAACAGAATTGATCCAACCAAATCGCAGAAATAAGTCTGCTTGCCTTGAAGAAATTATCGACCCACCTTCGGTGCAATTGGGAATCACGAACACTTCTTCCAGGATAATTTCGCTACAAGAATTCCTCCACTGCACAATAGCAGAAATTCCACCTCGAAGAACACTCAGAAACAAAAATAACCCAGAGATATTTTTCCAAATATGTTTTCTTTCGGAGATAGAACAAAGAGAATTGTGTTGTGTTGGTGTGTTTCTGAAATCAGAAATACACATATATATAGGTGGGGAGTGGGCTACAAATTTAATTCTGCAACATAAATTTTCGTAACTGAAAAAAACGTTTTTATCAATTGATTTCTGTAACTGAAAGAAGTTACACAATTTAAAAACTGCAGAATTAATATTGTGACTGTTTCAATTTCGAATTTCAAAGTAATTAAAATTTTAATTCAAAATTCCTCCAAAAAGATAAGTCCGAGACGAGACAATTCGCCCGAGCCCAGTTCAGTTCAGATCATATTAGATCCGAGCCGAGCCGAGCGGGGTCGGACGGGCGGCGGCGGCGCGCGTGTGGTGTATTCATATGACCCTCTTTGTAAAGATTTATACCAAGTCTATACACTTAAGTTCATATATACTAGTACACACAAATATAAAAAGTCAATGTGGGACAAATGAAGAGTTTGAAACTCTTCAACTTCCTCACAAGGCTTTTATAATTTGCCAATTAGTCTTAGACTAATGTGGGCCAGACCCACATACACAATTATTTATTTGAACTATTCCCACTATAATAATTTATCTATGGATTCCAACCTTTTAATTAAGTATCCATCCATATAATTACAACAATCCCCCACAAATTCATAGAAAAATAATCTATTAGGGTTACCGTAACATGCTTTCAGCAATGGTACCTTCCGGTTTGAACCACTGCCTAAGTTATCCAACTTATGCTACCACAAGGACAAATGGATCTAAGCCTTGAATTTGGCCCTTGAAGTGGTAGCGTCCATTGGTAACAACACATCACTTGCTTTGTGTTAATCTTTAGATTTGACACTATAGGTCATGTGTCCCGATCCTGTATCATGAACGTTATTTAAGGAATAACCCTATTTCCTCTAGTTGCGGCCAAACAACTACATTCACTTAGTTGAGCGTCTCAGGATGTACTGCTAGCATCCCGTCTTACAGACTCGACCTTATTCAGTGTTTAATACACTTACTGGATTAGCAGCAGTCTGCTCCTATCAGGTATATCAGGGGATAGACTCAGATACTTAGTATCAGTCATAGTTAGGAGCAACTTTTATATACCCAGCAGTTTGTTTATACCACATTGAACCTTCCTTGTGGGATCTCCACTTGGTAGGTTGGGTTGCCACTGCTTGTATATCAATTTAGGGTTTTTAGTCCCATCCCCAGCCTGGATTTCTGAACTAAGGACAAGTCAAGTCCTTTAGTCAAAGGGTCAGCCACATTGTCTTTGGTACCAACAAAGTCAACGACTATGACCCTATCAGACACAAGTTCCCTTATAGACTTTAGTCTAACTTGGATGTGTCTCTTCGTCTTTTGATTATATTTTTGGCTTTTAATCTTTGCAATTGTGGTTTGAGAATCACAATGGACAACGACTGCTGGAAGAGGCAAGCTAACCATGGGTAATTGGACCAATAACCCATGTAGCCATTCAGCTTCAGTCCCTGTCGTGTCTAAAGCACATAATTCTGCCTCAAATGTGGACCGAGTCACCAAGGTTTGCTTGGTTGATTTACAGGAGACAGCGCCCCCACCTAGGGTAAATACGTAACCCTTACACCCATTGCTTCCGGAGTTCTTGGCTATCCAGCTAGCATGACTATACCCTTCAAGAACTGCAGGGAACCTGCCATATTGAAGAGATAGTGACACCGTGCCCTTCAGATACCTAAGTACCCGGTCAAGAGCTTCCCAATGGGTTCGATTTGGACAACTTGTATATCTTGCTAACTTTGAGACTGCAAATGAAATGCCTGGTCTCGTGCCATTTGCCAGATATTGCAAGCTTCCAATAATTTGTGAATATCTTAATTGTGATATAGGAACACCACTTTCATTTTTAAAGAGAGCAACTGAAGGATCATATGGTGTTTTGGCAATTCTACATTCTTTATAGCCAAATTTCTCAATTATCTTCTCAACATAGTGAGATTGAGAAACTGTTATACCCTCAGTTGACCGAGTCAACTTGAGTCCAAGAATTACATTTGTCACACCCATATCCTTCATTTCAAACTTACTCTTTAAGAATGACTTGGTTTCATTTATTATCTCAATGTTAGATCCAATCAATAGAATATTATCAACATACAGACATAAGACAATACATTTATCACCTTTAACTTTACAGTAGATGCACTTATCATTATCGTTTACAACAAAGCCAAAAGATAAAATAGTTTTATCGAATTTCTCATGCCATTGTTTAGGAGTTTGTTTCAAACCATAGAGTGATTTAACAAACTTACAAAATTTTCGCTCATTTCCACAAGCTACAAATCCCTCTGGCTGATCCATATAGATTTCCTCCTCGAGATCACCATATAGGAATGCTGTTTTAACATCCATTTGGTAAATCGGGAAATCATATATAGAAGCCAGTGCTATTAGCACCCGGATTGTAGTCAAACGAGCAACAGGGGAATATGTATCGAAAAAATCGATTTCCTCTTTTTGCCTAAACCTTTTGGCAACTAACCTGGCTTTCAACTTATCTATGGTTCCATCAGATTTAAATTTCTTTTTAAAGATCCATTTATATCCAATCGTATTACACCCCGGAGGGAGATCAACTAGTTCCCATGTCCCGTTAGAGACAATGGAGTCCATCTCACTTTTGACAGCTACCTTCCAATGCTTTGCTTCTTTCGAAGCCATTGCATCTTTGAAGGTTATAGGATCACCCTCGATGTTGTAAGTGATAAAATCACTTCCAAAATCCTTGGCAATTCTAGCTCTCTTACTCCGTCTAGGTTCATCCGATTTAATTGGTACTGAATCAGAACTACTTGGATTAACCCCCACATTTGTCATCTTTTCCACATGTTCAGGAATTGATGAAGATGTAAGGGCTGAATCTAAAGAATTTTCATTGGGGATTCCCGTTTTCATAGGAAATACGTCATCAAAGAACGTAGCATCACGATATTCAACTATTGTGTTAACCTCTATGCCAGGAATTTCTGATTTAATAACTAGAAACCTGAGAGCATAGCTTGTTTCCACATAGCCTAAAAAGATTGCATCAACAGTCTTTGGACCCAGTTTCTTTCTTTTGTGTTCTGGAACTAGAACTTTTGCAAGACAACCCCACACACGAAAGTATTTTAAACTAGGTTTTCTGCCTTTCCAGAATTCAAACGGAGTGCTTTCATTATGTTTTAGAGGAACTCTGTTCAGAATATGGCAAGCCGTATTCAAAGCTTCTCCCCACATATATTTAGGCAATCCAGAATTCAAAAGCAGACTATTAATCATATCTTTAAAAAATCTATTCTTTCGTTCTTAAACGTTACGAATTTTTCAAGTGCTTCATGAAGGAGTCTCTTCATGAATAATGCCAAAATTTCGGCAATATTCTTCGAACAAATTCGACTCATACTCTCCACCTCTATCTGATATTAACCGTTTAAGTTTCTTACCAGTTTGAGTTTCAACTTCATTCTTAAACGTTATGAATTTTTCAAGTGCTTCAGATTTATGTTCTAATAAATAAACATAACAATACCTACTGCAATCATCTATAAAAGTAATAAAGTATTTCTTATTTTATTTAGTTAAAATTCCATTGAATTTACAAATGTCCATATAAACCAAATCAAGTATTTCAGAATGCCTTTCAACCGATTGGTATGACTTTCTTACTTGTTTTGCCTCAACACAAATGTGACATTTGTCTTTATGGTTTATTTCATGTTTGGGGATTAGATTTAAATTCATCATCCGTTTAACAGAATCAAAATTTAAATGTTATAATCTATCATGCCAAACATTAGAAGATTCAATTGCATTCACAACAGGAAATTCATAAAATTTATTAGAACCAACATTTTCAACTCTTATTTTAAATAAACCATCATCTAAATAACCTTTACCAACAAAAGTCCCATAATACAAAATTACGACTTTATTGGACTTAAAGTTCATTTCATAACCCTCCCTAACTATTACAGAACCACTTATTATGTTTCTCCTGATCGTAGGAACATGATGCACCCTTTGTAGTGATAGTATGCGCCCTGAAGGAAACTTCAAGTCCACGCGTCCTATCCCTAACACTTTGGCACCACTTGAATTTCCCATAGTCACGGATTTTCCATCAACAGGCTGATAAGACACAAATAGCAATTTATCAGCACATACATGCACATTTGCCCCAGTGTCAATTAGCCAATCATATGGTTCATAAATAGTAAGAAGTTCAGGTTTTAAGGAAACATACCCATCAACAGAGTTTTCTGGAGCTTTAGTTTTACTAGTTTCCCCCACAACCATGTTTACCATAGCCGGAGCTCTAGTTTCACCAATGTCTCCCACAACCATGTTGACTATAGCCGGTGTAGTAGACTCGGATTTGGCTTTGGACTTTTTAGTAGGAGACTCCTTAGCCCAGTGACCCATCTGTCCACAAGTCCAGCATGGTTTGTTTGCCTTTGGTTTCTTTTTGTTTTTAGGTTTATTTATGGATTTGGAGTTGGGGTTTACATGGTTCACTTTTTTCTTTCCAGTTATCATATTTGCCTTAGGCTGGTACTCAATAGGAACAACATGAGTTTGATTCTTGTATTCTTCTTCGATACTTATGGCAACCATAAGATCATCAAGACTCAGCTTTCATTTTTGATGTTTTAATGTCATACCAAAGTTCTCCCAAGATTTGGGAAACTTATCTACAATTGACATAACCAGAAACTTCTCTGGAAGCTTCATTTTAGCATCAGAAAGGGAATGCTCAAGATTTATCAGTTCATGCGCTTGTTCAGTTACAGACTTTCCTTCAACCATCTGATATTTCAGGAACTTGGAAACAGAATACTTTTCAAGCCCTTGCTCTTCAGTATTATATTTCATGTCCAATTCGTCCCAAAGAGACTTAGCTGTATATGTATCATAACAGTACACGTCGAAGAGTACATTCGATAAAGCAGAAAGAATGACTCCTCGACCAATTTGGTCCCGTTCTGACCATTCAGCTATTTGATCAGTCTTTGGGTCCGTTTCAGTTGGTTCAGGTCTAGTCACCTGAATAACCGACAAAAGTCCTTTCATCGTAAACCAAATTTTCATACGTTGTTGCCAACGCTTAAAAAATTGGCTCGAAAACTTTTCCGGTAAACCGGATAAGTCGACTTTTGTGGCTGATATGGACACAGTACCGGAGCCTCCTGCAGATGACATGATAATTTTAAAATACAGTTAATAATTTCTTCAAGATTGTTGGAAAATCAGTTTTAAGATTATCAAAATCTGAACACAAATCGAAACTAAAGCAAACAAACCAATTTGAACAGTAAAAGAAAATACAATCAGTTAAATAACCGAACAGATAATTTGAACAACTTATCTCACAATTCTGTATAGTAACAAAATTGATCCAACCAAATCGCAGAAATAAGTCTGCTTGCCTTGAAGAAATTATCGACCCACCTTCGGTGCAATTGGGAATCACGAACACTTCTTCCAGGATAGTTTCGCTACAAGAATTCATCCACTGCACAATAGCAGAAATTCCACCTCGAAGAACACTCAGAAGCAAAAATAACCCAGAGATATTTTTCCAGAAATGTTTTCTTTCGGAGATAGAACATAGAGAATTGTGTTGTGTTGGTGTGTTTCTGAAATCAGAAATACACATATATATAGGTGGGGAGTGGGCTACAAATTTAATTCTGCAACATAAATTTTCGTAACTGAAAAAAATGTTTTTATCAATTGATTTCTGTAACTGAAAGGAGTTACACAATTTAAAAACTGCAGAATTAATATTGTGACTGTTTCAATTTCGAATTTCAAAGTAATTAAAATTTTAATTCAAAATTCCTCCAAAAAGATAAGTCCGAGACGAGACAATTCGCCCGAGCCCAGTTCAGTTCAGATCCGAGCCGAGCCGAGCCGGGCGGGCGGCGGCGGCGCGCGTGTGGTGTATTCATATGACCCTCTTTGTAAAGACTTATACCAAGTCTATACACTTAAGTTCATATATACTAGTACACACAAATATAAAAAGTCAATGTAGGACAAATGAAGAGTTTGAAACTCTTCAACTTCCTCACAAGGCTTTTATAATTTGCCAATTAGTCTTAGACCAATGTGGGCCAGACCCACATACACATTATCTATTTGGACTATCCCCACTATAATAATTTATCTATGGATTCCAACCTTTTAATTAAGTATCCATCCATATAATTACAACACTTATAAACACAAAACAACCTCATTAGTGAATCCAGTAAACATATTTGTAAAATTTTGTGTATAGTCTATGAAAAATCGAATCTATAAAAGAATTTTTCACGCTCATAATAACATAAGAGATTATATGCTACCTATGTTGCACAGACACTGACTCGGCGACTCGGACTCGACACGATTCGGATTCGGCGACTCGTTTTCTAAAAAAAATTCAAGATGCTACACGGCATGGATACGTATATTAAAAAATAAAAAAACTATATAGTTTATATAAAAATAAAATAAATTAACATCATAGCCAATGAATTAACATTCATTCTAATATTCCAAACACAAAATAAAAAAAAAATCACAAAAGGTGTATAATTCACTCTAAGCACATCGTAAATGATTCAAACAAGTTTCATATGAAAAAAAATATCAAAACAAGTCTCATAAGAAAGATAATCACTCCAAGTACATAACAATCAGTCAATTACACGAAAATTGTTCGAAATCTTTAAATAAAATTAGTTTTTTTTTATTACAAGATAGAAATACCACTTTTTTTTTTTTTTTCTTCTTTTGCTTCAGATTTTTTTTTATAGCAATTACCTAGAGGTTAAAAGATAATACATTTCTTGCCACACAAAGAGAAATAGTATGGTTTATGTGCAATAGAGTTTAACAATGCGGCACCGTCACTGAATAGAAACACCAGATAAAAGAACTCCAAATAACTCTAATTTTAGGCCATAATGTCAATAATTTTTGTAAAAGAAGTACACATTGTTCATAGAAAAAGAAGAAAAAATAAAAACCCGAACTCAAATTTCAAGGAAATAAAACATAAATGCACAAAAATGAGGTAGAGAGGTAAAATTGAATTAATTGGAAGAGAATTCTTGAACTAAGGTTTATGAAAATGAATGAAATTGGGGAGTTCAGGAGTTGTTTTAATTTGTGTTTGGAATGAAGAGGAAGAGTACTCTGTAGAAGTTTAATCGATTAGTTCACAAAAGTATTACTATTTTCTAATTTTTTTAATTAAGTTTCAAATTTTCAATTTTAACCCACAATTTTGAAAAAAATTGCAGAAAGACCCCCGCCGTGTCCAAGACCGAGTCATGCCGAGTCCTTGACCGAGTCCGAGTCCTTGACCGTATCCCCGCCGAGTCCAATACCGTATTTTCTCAGACTCGCCACGTGACGAGTCAGACGCGTGTCCGAGCCGAGTCGCACACGTGTCCGAGTCCGTAAAGAGTCCGGAAAATGTGTCTTGTTATGGATAACGTTGATTAATTGTAGTGCTGAAGGTATACATATAAGAATACGTTTATCCTCCACAAATTTTTAAGGCTTGATAATTCAATGGAGACAATGTGATTTTGATTTAATAAACAAAGAAGATTTTGTGACAAGTCAGGAGCGAATGAAAGAGGTGGAGCTTTATCATGTTAGTTTCAGAGTGCACATTGCTTTCTTAATTTTTGAGTGATGCGTAAATTAAATATTACGATTATCACATAGGGATAAAATGTCATTGAATCTATATCCATTAAACTTAGTTCACATGTTCAAACTTTCTCCTTATCCTTTGAACTCCAAAATAAAAAGGTTAAATCAATATTTAAGATAATATATCAATATTAGTTCCTAATGTTAGGTAAACATATGCATAGTATTTCATGTCTTGTTAAATTTCATGGTAAAATTTTATTAGTCTTGTGTATATATAGTTTTTTTAATTGATTATCTGATTTAAAATCTAATATTGAATCAACCTAGACAATATTTGCTTCAATATTTATAATTGGATCATGTCTAATATTTGTTCTAATAAATTTGATGGAGTTCTAACCGGATTCAAATTAATATCCTTTTCTCGTTGGCATAAGTTGTAGGACGATGGCAAAGTAAGAGATCTTGATGTCTACCCAGGTGTGCCCTCCACAGGGCCCGACTAGGAAGACATGGATCCAGAAACCATGCACCACTTCAACTGTCCAACAAATGCTAGGAACCCGGTCTAAAGGACTTCACAGTTTCTAGCCTAGCTCTAGTCCTAGCCGACTCTAGCTTATAGGCTCAAGTTCAAGTAATATAATACATGAGTCATAATATAGGTAGGGCTAATGCACTCTACCATCAGCAAAAAAATAAAACATGTTTCAACCACAAAAAAAAAGGTCGAGTTTGGTTGGATCGAGCCCAGGTCCAATAGAAATCACATGATTGGATCTGAATTGGGTCCAATTTTAATAATGTTACATTAAATAAGGAATTGACAGGGTCTGGGTCTGGGTCCGGGTCCGGGTCCGACCTTTGACGGGCCTATACATGACGGGCAATTGTGTCTCTATATCGCAAGTCACTGGGGCTTGACTTAATAATTTGGACCTTCACGGGTCATAGCCCATTTCCGTCATCAAGTGAATTTAGAATCATGCAACAAAAGAAAACGGGGAGTGACGCTTCACGACCTTCCCTTCATTCTTGTAGGACATCAAACTTTTATAAAAGAGAACATCTAATGGTAGGGATGTAAATAATAGCGTATCAAGTACCAAACCCACAAGTGAAGTAGGTTAATTTGACAATGAATTGCTACTGAAGGAGTAAGCATACGCTCCTTAGAAAATGAATCTGCAGCTATATTGAGATTTACTATCACAAAAATAAAGCACCAAATATTTATATCCACCAATAAAAAGGGGTGACACTAAAAGAAATGATTTTGTTTCTCCAAATATTCCCCTCATTCTCCAAACTTCATTCTTCATACGAACTCAAAAAAATTACATCAATGAATTCGCATCCGGAAGTAACAAAATTCCATTAAAATGTTGTGTGCAATTCTTGTTTAGCACCAAGGCTATGTACATCAAAACATACTCCCAATACTTAAACAGTCGTGGCCAAGGTTATAAGGATGTGAAACCATAGGAAAACTAAAGAGTATATTTTCTTCCTTCTAGTTTTGCAAACTTTTCAAATTATTCTTCCCTTATTCAAATTGTAACAAAAAAATATTTATATCTCCACGACTGCATCAAGATCTATAATGGAGCTCCAAAAATACCATTCAAATCAATCCACAACGAGAAATGCTCTCAATTTGTATTTTTACCTAATTGTTTACGCAAGTTCTGGACCGCTGGGGAGTGGATCATAACCATCGTGCTGTGTGGAAGTAGCAGTTTTTTTGTTAACGGGAATGCATTTCAAGACAACTGCAATGGGCATGCTTACTGCGCCCAACAGTACGCTGTATAGCCATAACTCCCAGCTTAGAGGTACTGTGCTAGCAAAAGTGCCCAAGAATTCAACTATAATCACTTGGAATACAACAGTGGACGCGATAATTCCTGAGAATATCCAGTTCCCAAACATTCCGCGGAATATGTTTATCTTCTCAATGTCACGGCTGTTTATTTCATTGAAAACCTGAAGGAAAGGGGAAAAGGAAGTCAAGAATTATGAAACGCAAGGCTATGTTTGGTTCTTGTGTATCAGCGAGTAAAACATTGAGGAAAATCCTTCATCACATAATAGAATATCAAGCTTAACTCAATTTCCATTTCATTTTACTTACTGATCACCAAGAACCAAACACTGCAGTCACCGAATATCTCTATTGACATAGAGACAAATAAAATTAGTTTAAGACTAATGATTTAAATTGTCAATAAGTAATATATAACTTTCTGGTAAAAACATAAATAACAAGAAAATGCATCTGCTATAATTCAAAAAAATATTTTATTTTATTTATTATAGATACATTTAACACCTAATATGTGATTACATAAATTTCTAACGAATATATGTGAACCCAAAATTCTTTACTACGTGTTTTTTTGTTATTTAACCCAACTTTGACAGGGACCAAACTCATTTTTTATCCAGCTAAATTTGAATCCAACCCAACCCAATGAAAAGTAAACGATATAAGGGTCGGGTCAGATTGGGTTGAGACACGTTGGTCCAGGACCTCCCGTAGATCATGACCTATATTGCCACCTAGATGGAATATGTATTCATATTTCAAAATCTATCATCGTGCGAACTATGCATGTAAAAATGTTGACTTAAAAAAGGATTACTAGGTTAAAAGTGGATGTGAAGTTACCTGGCAGAAAACGAAGGTGTTGAATATGAAAGTATTGACTACTTCAGTAGCATCAGAACCATTAAGACCCAATATTTGCTCCCCAACAAAATTGAGGACAAGCAAAACAGATAATTGATAAATGCTCTGACCAATGATATTCCTCCACATGGTCCTGGTAATGAAATTCTCAGTTCTACCAACAGGAGGTCTCTTCATTAGTCCATCATGTGGAGGTTCAGTGGCCAATGCAAGTGCACCTAAAGTGTCCATAATTAGGTTCACCCAAAGCAATTGCACTGCTGTAAGGGGAGCTGATCCTGGAAATTACCATCAAAAGAACATATTGTTTCAGTCGATATTAATAGTATAAGAGTACAAGTGGAAAATGAATGTACGAACAAAAAGTACCTGAGATGCAAGCAGATATAAAATTGATCATGAGAGCAACTATGTTAACTGTCAACTGGAATTGCACGAATTTCTGAATGTTTATGTACACAGAACGTCCCCACTTTGCGACGTTTACGATTGTGGAGAAATTATCATCCAACACAATCACATCAGCACTTTCTTTGGCAACCTGAAAGAATTATTGATGAAGAATTTGTTATTTGTCAAACATACGGTTTTCATACAAAAAAAAATTGCATCAAGGAAATTTCAATCCACTAGACAAAAACATGGGATTATTTGCAAATTACATGCATGTGTTAGTTTTAAAGAAAGAATACATGGAATTAACTTGTAAGGCAAAGGAGCCCATAGACAGACCTCTGTTCCAGCAATGCCCATAGCAAATCCAATGTCTGCTTCATGCAAAGCAGGAGCATCGTTCGTCCCATCACCAGTAACTGCAACAACCTCTTTAAGTACGTTTCTTGATGTCTTAACCAGGACATGCTTGTCTGTTGGTGATGACCGAGCCATTACCTATACGTAAGATTCAAACACGTCAGATTACTTAAAAGAAAAAAAACATCATAACTTTCTTAGGATTACATAATTATGCTTATTATCAACCTTAATTTTTGGTATTGCTTGGGACATCTCATAAGGAGTCATTAGGCGAAAATCTGGACCTTCTACAGCAATATCACCATCATTAAGGATGCCACATTCTTTAGCAATTGCTTTAGCTGTATTGATATTATCACCAGTGATCATACGTACAGTAATTCCCGCAGCCAAACAGGTCTTCACTGCTTCTTTAACCCCCGGACGAACTGGATCCTTAATTCCCACAACTGCAATAAGTGTATAGCCACTCTCAGGGATGCTATTCTCTGGAAAACCATCATCAATGTCCTTAAAAGCCACACATAGAGTACGCAAAGATTCATTGGCCATGCCATTGATGACATCTGTTACATTTCTCACTTGTTCTTCGGTCAAAGGAACTATTTCCCCATCGGCATTAATACCCTTGTCACAGAATCTCAATATAATCTCTGATGCACCTTTGCAAAAAGCTCGGGTTTTTCCATCTGGAAGGGATACAAGCACAGACATCTTCTTCTTTTCTGAATTGAAAGGTTCAACCTTCAATAATTTTCCTTGGCGTTGCTCATCAAAATCACCACCTAGATGCAATCCATATTCGAGTATTGCTGTTTCCGTAGGTGTGCCTAAAATGGATGTTTTTCCATCTTTATTTTTTACCACCTCGGACCCAGTATTATAAAATATTCCTTGTAAGAGAACTCTAAGAACATCTTCTGATATATCAGAATCTAATATATTATCCTTGCCTCGACTGGCATCCACCTCATTCAATTTTCCACAAATCCATGTTTTACTTACTACCATATGGTTTGTGGTCAATGTCCCAGTTTTATCAGTGCAAATGCAAGTAGCAGAACCCATTGTCTCACATGCAGAAAGATGTCTCACTAGTGCTTTGTCTTTCATTAACTGCTTCATGGCAAATGCAAGACTCAGTGTCACAGCCAGGGGCAGTCCTTCTGGAACTGCAACGACTATTATAGTAACTGCAGTAGCAAAGTAATTCAAAAGCTTCAAAGCATCACCGGAGGACCATACGGTAAATTCATGGGCAAGTCCTTTCTCAACCAAAAATCTGACAGCTAAGACCAGGAAAGTCAAAACAGCAAATACAAGTCCGATTTTACCAATAAGTGTCGCAACACCA
This sequence comes from Penstemon davidsonii, assembly GCA_034814905.1. NCBI lineage: Eukaryota > Viridiplantae > Streptophyta > Magnoliopsida > Lamiales > Plantaginaceae > Penstemon > Penstemon davidsonii. The sequence continues at coordinate 26,262,937 of JAYDYQ010002533.1, read as the reverse complement.
TTTAGCTTCACCTGTAAGGGTGTTTCATCTTCTCCTCCTTCGCTTAAAGTTTCCATTAACTTCCCCCATTCAGTTCTCATACCAACTGTAGTTACCAACATTTTACCTGACCCATCTTGAACTTTTGTTCCGGATAAAAGAAATGGTCTTTTTTCATATATATTTATAGGCACACTTTCACCAGTCAAACTTGACTGATCAATCAACAAATTGTACCCTGATATAAAAATTCCATCTGCTGGAACTAGGTCTCCAATGGATAAATGAACAATATCTCCAACAACTAAATCATATATAGAGATTTTTTGCCGAATTCCATCTCTAATGACCTGGATAAAGATCTTTTTCTTCTCCTTGTCCAACTCCTTGAACTGTAATGATTGCTTGTAATCACTAACTGCAGTAACCATGACCACCAAAAATATGCTAAATATAATTCCCAACCCATCATACATTCCTTTAGGCCAACCTTCAGTAGCTAGCCCGACTCCAATAGAGACCACAGCGCAAACTATTAGAATGATGAGTGTCAAATCATGCAAAGCCTCCCACACAAACATCCAAAAACTCTTAGAAGGCTTCTCGGTGAACCTATTGGGGCCAAAGATGTTTTGCCTAATGGACACATCATTTGACTTGACTCCTTCGTCTAGTGAAACGTTCAGTTTATTTGCAAGCCCTTCAACTCCTTTGAGTTTTCTTAAGGTCTTGATGTCATAAGATGAAACAAGAGATGCAAGTTTATCTGGGTGAATGTGATACCCTGCAAGTCTAGCTTCTTCTTGAAGCCCATTTACAAAGTCTTCTTCAGCATCTTCTACAGGGTTTTCACTTGAGTCTCTATCTGAGGGCAATTTTTTAAATTGTCCGGCTACTGAAAAAGGAAAGATAAGTAGTGAAAATGAGAAAAACAATATGGATCTAAAACAACTCGTCCACAGTAACTAAGACTACTATATTAGTAAAACTATACCATCAATAAACCTGAGAGCTGCTGTAAAGGCCACAAAACAAACACGTATATTCTCCTGTAATAAATAACGAAAAATTCATTAGACACATAATTTACATTTTTCAAAACCATATAAAACTTAAAGGCCTTCTAGCTTTACTGAGAGTTTTAGTCTATAATAAGTTTCATACTAATAGCAAGTACTGCAAAATGCAGAAATCAGTTAACCACGACAGAGATTATGGCTCACATTTCTTTCTTATTGACACATGATAGGTAAACATAATAAAAATCAAACCGAACAATTCCCCAAGAATGTCTTAATAGGGACAATATGCATGAGCTGCCTATATAAATTTCACTATAAGAAGTTTGCAAAAAAAAAAAAAAAACACCTACAAGTATAAGTAATAGATCATTTAATAATCACCATAAGGAAGCTCTATGACATTAAATATTGATTTTCTTCTATTGTATGCATAAGAGGCATTGTGAGTATGGCCAAATGATTAATTATTGCTCAGGTTAATGAAACTGAACTAAGTCAAGGAACTAATGAGTACGTATATATCAAGTCAAATGAGACAATATGGGATTTGATTCCATGCATTAATCCAGTATTGCTATTAATTTTAATGTTATACACATGTGTGTGCATATATATATGCACACACACGCTCATGTAAGGTTAAAATTTAATCAATATATATATGTTCGAATATAATTGTCTATTATTTTGATTATCACTAAAAAAAATTAGACTAAATCAAAATGTTATTATCTTAAAATATTTTCCTTACATTGTTTACACTAATAAAATTCATCCAACATATTGTCCGTCCAATATGCAAGAATTATAATTTTTTTAATAAAGTAGTGAATTTGCTCAAAACACCATCCTAACCTTTTTCAACGTCTCGAAGAACATTACAAGCACTTGAGGGAAAAAAACAAGTTGGTTAGGTCTCGAATGCAAATGAGATACAAGAATAACATTAATAGAAGGTCTATAACTATTGTCATGAATAAAATAGGTAGAAGATTTCTTTTTCATTTGTGAAATTTCACTGGAAACTCTTCATGAGTTGCTATCATAAACGATAAATTATCTTATAGTTTTCTGAGACTTTTTTAGAGATGTTTGTCGAAAGAACAAGTTATTGGAGATTTTATCTTTAAAAATAAAAAAATTAAAGAGTGAGAGATGTTTTATCTTTAGAAAATGAGAAATCAAATTAACAAGTGATAATTATCTCTAACATTCGGATAGAACTTCAAATTTGTACGAATTTGTTGTCACTCGTCAAACTGACGATTACAATATTTATTTACTAATAATTTATGTTGTCTTCTATTCAAATTTGTATGACGACGGTTGTCCCTAGTCCTACAGGTAAGGAAAAATATTCAGAAGGTGGGGCTAATTCAGAGGATGGGCTATTGTTCAATAATAACAGCATATATATTTTTATTAAAATCTACGTATGTTTTTGTGTACTAGTCAATGTCATTATGAAGTTTCGAGGAAATTTCCTTGTACAAGTCAAAAAGTGACATTTGTGAATTTATTAGTATGGTGTGTCCCATTCACTTGTTAACAACCATAACAGTTATTGAAACTGGAACCGGTCAAACTCTAGGAGGTTCAAAGAAAAATAAAAATACAAATTAAGATGTAAATTTTCAGTGTAAAATAATTATTAGTATTTTTTTTTTTGGCCAACCATTTATGAAGCTACTAGAACCAAACCCGTACATCACCATAAATGAGAAATATTTATAAGGACCTAAAAGGAAGAAAAAGAAAACTACATACGTACATACAACCCACTCGACCCAAAAAAAAACACATAAGAGTCATTCCAATTAATTTTAAATTGACCCAGAAACAAGAATAAAAAAGAAAATTAGATAAGTTGATCAGGGCAACTATTGCATCCTACATTCTTTGTGCTATTGCCTAGCCAGTAGCCACCCAAAGAAAATTAATTCAAGAACGCACGCTTAAACATTAAATAAGAGTATTTAAATATTCTTTGTGATTTCTTATTTTCCTTAAAAAATGGAATCATATTTACATTAAAGTAATTTGAGTTGTGGAAAAAAAAAAGAGCTTATCAGAAACAACGATATTATATCAACTTTGTTTGTAGAAATTTAAAATGCATGAAATCTAATCAAGAACCAGAAGAAATGGGGTTTGTCTAAGCTAATTGTTTATAATTTGGTGTATTTCATAAATACCTTTCTTTCGGTCAATATAATAGAAAATGATTTTAACTTAAATGTTATAGAAATTTGTGGATGTGTAAAAAAGTCCAAACGTGGAAGACCTTTAGCAAAAATCCAACATTCTTCAAAAGACAAAAAGTCAAATGTGACTTTAAAACCCTATATTATTTACAACAAAAGAAAGCGATGCCCATTACCTAGAGTTGTCACTTACCCAATTACCCTTCTATGGTATTGTTTAAAATGCACACAAGATGTTGATGTTGATGTTGATGTTGAAATTGAAATTGAAATTGAAATTGAAATTGAATGACGTCGGATCTCACGCCTCTTTCTTTTTTAAGAACCATCAATGATAAAATAAAATAAAAAATCTTAGCAATTATCGCTAAATTACACTTAAAACCGTGGATCAAACTTTCGAAATGTTTTCGTCCAAAACATCGAAAAGTTTACGTGAGTCAATCTAAACGAAAATATGGTTTAGTTTATAATCAACATATTTCTATATTTTACAATTTTTTAAAATGTTTCCCGAAAATTTGGAAAAGATTCTAATTTTCGGCTAACCGAAATATACCACGGAAACGAACCCCTCTAGGTGACAATTATCTATTACGTAGATAATTCATTATTATTGTGTGTACATTATGGAAAATCTATAACTCTCTTACAATACAAATAATTCAATATATATATTTGTTTGTAATTCAATATTATTGTGTGTACATTATGGAAAATCTATAACTCTCTTACAATACAAATAATTCATCTTTTGGTTTATTTTATAACATTTAATCCATGTAACCTGAAATACCTCCAATGGCACGATTATTTTATCAAATTTATTTAGAATTGAGCAACGATAATCAATATATATATATATATATATAATGTCAACCATTTTTTTTAGGATTGACTATAGATTTGAACACATTGGAAAGTATTTGTATCTACTTTTATATGATGTCAAATATTGGAAGTTATATAAAAAATACTTATTTTAAATATTGCGAATGAGCAGATTATCAAATTGTCAAAGAAATTTAATCTTATCCTAAAGAAATTATAAATGTAGTTCAATAGTTCAACTTTCTTGTTTCATACAGCAACACAAATTCAAACTTAAATGAATTTAAACATATAAAAGTTTAATTTAATTTTCTATCTTAATTCTTGTTAATTTTAAAAGACGTAATAGATAATCTAATACACTACAAATCTACAATGCACATTTTTAAGGAGAAGAACAAAGCACAAAGTCATGATATTCTCCTTTGCAAAGAGGAAAAAATTCCTCAAACATTTTACAGGCATTCATAATTTCATCGCTTAATAGTACTCTGAAGAAACAAATCTAAGGGTTAAGTTTCGATAAAAACAGGGCTGATAATCATTCGAATATTATTTCAATCGCATAAAAAATAAAAACATTTAAACAAATCCTGGTAATTCTACGTGATTCATGACGAAAAATTTCACGATCTCGTATTTAAATTGCCACATTTTTCATAGAAACAGCAAAAAAATAAAAGAGAAAAAGGTATAGTAATGCTTACTCTGAGTCTTCGCATCTGTTCCTTCGCTTCTGATCGCTTCTCAAGGACCGCCGCATATCTAAATCGACGACGGCGGTTCTTCACGATTTTTCCGACGGCTTCGCGCCACTTTCTCAGAGTCTCATCCGACCGCCCCTTGTTCGGTAAATCGAACTCCGGCGGAATAAACTTTTCCATTATTGTGATTCCTCTGACTCTTTGCCTTCACAGTATATGTGAACCACGAAGTAGTGGCGATTGCAGACAGACTAACAGTAGAGAACAAAACAAACAAACGATTGGATATAAAAAGGAGCAAAGCGCCCTACGCGTTTTCTCATTTTTACCCTTGACCTTTACTTTTCTTTTTAGACATTATTACTACCTTTAATTTTATTATGACCAAAATTTACCCACGGATTTTAATTTTTTATCTCTTACTTGATTTGACTATATTAGAAAGGTTTATTTAGGTTATATATGGTTAATTACGAAATAATTTATCACATATCAATCAATTATTGACTCGAAGATTTTGTTTGTGACTCAAGCAATTATCGAATAAATTTCTACATAGTTTGAGGTGAGTTAATACCATAATAAATTATAATTTTACTTGCTATATATATGTAGTTGGTTTACTCTATTATTTAAATTGACGTTTATCACAATTTTTGCATAAAATTTTAAATAGAAATTGAATTTTATTTTTAGCTATATTTTCTTGATGAAATAGTGAATATTATTACATCAATCACCATATCATAAATTTATTCAAATCTATGTAATTATTGTTAAATTTTAAAGATATTCAACTACATAGACTAATATTAAGTTAAATAAATACTTATACTAGTGGTACTCAAACTTGAGATATATAACTTAATTCGTCACATAATATTTCACAGTATATTTAGCTTCATAACATATTTGGTTCCATACTTAATTAATTAGTGATTTATAACTAGAGCACACATGTGATATGTGATCATATTGATTCAAATGTTATTTAATTTTTATGTCGAATTTCTATGTCAAATAACCATATCGCTTTTGAGATATGTTGTACAAATAAGGTTGAAAATCTAAGCTATTCGACTTGTTATGTACAAATTATTTTGTGAATTCACCAGTTTTTCAAAATATGTTTTGCACCATTTTTGCATTAAAAATGTCTTATAACGTATAAGATATTATATTATTTCCTAAATTTAGAGAATAATTGTAATCTGAAACTTTGTTTCCGTAATAACGAAAAAACTGAATTAGCAGATATTGTTTGGAAGGGGAAAAAGAAAAGAAAAAACCTCAATGATCTATCTATATAAGCCAACATGCAAAGTTCGTATGACCATTAATAAAAAAAATTATTTTTACAATGACCATTAATAATGGTCTCACCAGACCAAATAGTCTATATTTTATTTACATTAAGGAGAAATTCATTAATGATGTAACTCCAAACAAAAGAAAATCAACTTTTAAAGCTAGTGAAATCAATTTTCAGAAAAGAATAATTTCCAAATTTAACGATCTATCTAAATATGTCAAAATGCAAATAATGTTCATTAATAGAGGCCTCACCAAATAGTCTAAATTTTATTTAAATTAAGGAATTAAGGACAAAATTAGTAACAATGGATTTTTGGCACTTTGCATACTGAAAATATAGGGTTTTGACACTTTGCACTCCGACTAAAAAGTTTTAGCACTTTGCATTATGGACATACATTTTATTAGGCATTTTGCACCTTAATGTGTGTTCTAGTGAGAAATTTTGTTAGTGAAAGTGTATAATAGTCAATTTTGAATAACTTTTTGTACTTTGCACACTGAAAATGTAGATTTTGGCACTTTGTACCCTACAAATATAAAATATTGGCACTTTCCACCCCGAAAATATAAATTTTTTGCACTTTCCACCCCGACTTAAAATTTTGGCATATTTTTTATTTTAACAAAATTACAGTGCTATTAGTAATTAGATAATAACTCTTTTTTCTTTTTTTTTTTGTAATTCCTAAATTTGACATGCTAGTAGATAATAATTATAGATTTGTAGAGCATGTTGTGTAGAAATTTTTTGGGAAAAAAAAAACTTGTATCTATTATATAATTTTGTATGAATATCACAACTGATGCAAATCAGTGTCTATTTAAGGACAAAATGTAAATATAATTTGCAAAAAAAAATTTGATTATTTTTGTGATTGAACTCGAAATAGATTTTGTTTCCCTATGTTTGATTGTTGTGCATTCAAAATGACCATTTTATCTCTCCATCGATGACATTCAAGGGACTTTTTAAAAGGAAAATATTAGGGTACAAAATGCCAAAAATTATATTTATAAGGTTCAAAGTGCCAAATTTTTTGAATTGGGGTGGAATGTGCCAATACATTTATATTTCACGGTGTGAAGTGCTAACATCTTATCTTTGTACGGTGCAAGGTGCCAAAATCTATATTTTCAGGATGTAAAGTACAAGAAAAATATTAAAAAATGACTATTATACCCTTTTACTAACAAATTTTTTCACTAAAACACACACTATGGTGCAAAATGTCAGATAAATTATATTTTCAAGGTGCGAAGAGCCAAAACATTTTAAATCGAAATACAAAGTGTCAAAACCTTAAGTTTCCAAGATGCAAAATGCCAAAAACCCTGTAACAATCAACTTTGAAAAGCTAGTGAAAATTCAATTTTCATAAAGAATAATTTGTCATGAAAACCTAATCTTTCTTAAAATTGTACTTGAAAAGTTCTATAGAATTATTAGTAGGGTAAATTACGAATACCCCCCTGAGGTAAGGCCTAATTACAAAAATCCCCCTCACGTATTGGGTATTACAAAAAACCCCTCACGTTTGTCACCTTCTTACAATTAACCCATTACCTCAAAAATGTTTCAATTTTGTCCTTGGTGGTTATTTGTAATGTTTATAATATCTTATAAATGTTAAAACTTGGGTGCTAATTGTTATATCTTATAAATTATAAAAGTGATAATTATATATTTACTACCAAAATAATTGATAAAATTAATAATTGCCCATAAGTTTTAATAAACATCGCAAAAAAAAGAAGAAGGGTATTTACATATTTATTAACAATTTAAATTGTATATCAATAAATTAAATAGAATTTCAATACTATTATTTTATAAATATGAACAAATTGTTTACACATTTAGATGAATTTATTTTCTAAATTAGTATTTTTTTTAAATTTATTATAGAAATTAAATTAATAATAAATATGTAAAAAAATCAATATTTATTAAAATTTATGACAATTATAAATTATATTAAATATTTTGGTATTAATATATGATTATCATTTATATAATTTATAAGATATAACAATTAGCACCCAAATTTGATAATTTATAAGATATTATAAACATTACAAATAACTTTCAAGGGCAAAATTGGAACATTTTATGGGCAAGGGGTTAATTGTAAGAAGATGACAAACATGAGGGGGATTTTTGTAATACCCAATACGTGAGGGGGATTTTTGTAGTTAGGCCTTACCTCAGGGGGGTATTCGTAATTTACCCTTATTAGTATAACATGATACACTACGTGTGCCGGAGCGCCGGCTGGTTTCGTGGATCCCAATACCAAATTCCACAATTGCATGTGGCTGGCAAAATGGAATTTAGAATGTGAATAAACTATGTAATGTTATTAGCATTGTTATATCAAAAACCTTTTAATTGTATCTTATTAGATATCGATATTTATAGTATTTAATTTAAATAAGAACTCAAGATTTGAAAATAAAGCGGTTCATAACTTAGGGTGAGTTTGGCCTAGAGATTCGAAAATCAATTAAAGGATAATTAATTTTGACAATAATTGATTATGATAAAATTTAATTTTAAAATAATTGATTTTGGATAATAGCTTTTCCAAAAGTAACACTTTAGTAGCTTCTAAAATAAGTTGATTTTTAGCTTCTGGAGATTCCAAAAGTAATTATTGTATTGGGGGCCAAACAACATTAAAATCACGATTGACTAAAAATAATTTCTATAATTGGGGCCAAACACTTCAAAAATCACAATGAAAGTTTAAAATTATTTTTAAGAGCTCCCACCGCTAGGCCAAACTCACCCTTAATGAAATAGGGAGCCTTGTAATTGGAGCATGTCTATCCTCTTAAGTCCTAACCCTTATTGTACCAAAAAAAAATCCTAACCCTTATTTTTCATTATGTTTTCTGTGATTATGATTCTCCTAAAACTTTTATAACAGACTTATTTTCATCTATTAATGTTTAATTTTACGTATAAAAATAATAAGTCAAAAGAAGGAATCAGAAAAAGATCTTCACAGGATTTAACATATGAGTTTATGGCAAAAGTTATTGGGTTATTGTCTTCCACTATCTGCTAAATATTACTTTAGTATGTGTATTATAATAATAATAATTATATCTAGATTTGCACAACGTTTTGGGGGGTGGGGGGGGGGGGGGGTGGGGGGGGGGGGGGGTGGGGGGGGGGGGGGGTGGGGGGGGGGGGGGGTGGGGGGGGGGGGGGGTGGGGGGGGGGGGGGGTGGGGGGGGGGGGGGGTGGGGGGGGGGGGGGGTGGGGGGGGGGGGGGGTGGGGGGGGGGGGGGGTGGGGGGGGGGGGGGGTGGGGGGGGGGGGGGGTGGGGGGGGGGGGGGGTGGGGGGGGGGGGGGGTGGGGGGGGGGGGGGGTGGGGGGGGGGGGGGGTGGGGGGGGGGGGGGGTGGGGGGGGGGGGGGGTGGGGGGGGGGGGGGGTGGGGGGGGGGGGGGGTGGGGGGGGGGGGGGGTGGGGGGGGGGGGGGGTGGGGGGGGGGGGGGGTGGGGGGGGGGGGGGGTGGGGGGGGGGGGGGGTGGGGGGGGGGGGGGGTGGGGGGGGGGGGGGGTGGGGGGGGGGGGGGGTGGGGGGGGGGGGGGGTGGGGGGGGGGGGGGGTGGGGGGGGGGGGGGTCATATCCCATTCCCGTGATCAAGTGAATTTTGAATCATGCAACAAAAGAAAACCGATTGTTACGCTTAACGACCTTCCTTTCATTCTTGTAGGACATCAAACTTTTATAAAAGAGAACATCTAATGGTAGGGATGTCTCCCAATAATAGCGTATCAAGTACCAAGCCCACAAGTGAAGTATAATTTGACAATGAATTGCTACTAAAGGAGTAAGCATGCGCTCCTTAGAAATTGAATCTGCAGTTATATTGAGATTTAATATCACAAAAATAAAGCACCAAATATTTATATCCACCAATAAAAAAGGTGACACTAAAAGAAATGATTTTGTTTTTCCAAATATTCCCCTCATTCTCCAAACTTCATTCTTCATACGAACTCAAAAAAATTACATCAATGAATTCGCATCCGGAAGTAACAAAATTCCATTAAAATGTTGTGTGCAATTCTTGTTTAGCACCAAGGCTATGTACATCAAAACATACTCCCAATACTTAAACAGTCGTGGCCAAGGTTATAAGGATGTGAAACCATAGGAAAACTAAAGAGTATATTTTCTTCCTTCTAGTTTTGCAAACTTTTCAAATTATTCTTCCCTTATTCAAATTGTAACAAAAAAATATTTATATCTCCACGACTGCATCAAGATCTATAATGGAGCTCCAAAAATACCATTCAAATCAATCCACAACGAGAAATGCTCTCAATTTGTATTTTTACCTAATTGTTTACGCAAGTTCTGGACCGCTGGGGAGTGGATCATAACCATCGTGCTGTGTGGAAGTAGCAGTTTTTTTGTTAACGGGAATGCATTTCAAGACAACTGCAATGGGCATGCTTACTGCGCCCAACAGTACGCTGTATAGCCATAACTCCCAGCTTAGAGGTACTGTGCTAGCAAAAGTGCCCAAGAATTCAACTATAATCACTTGGAATACAACAGTGGACGCGATAATTCCTGAGAATATCCAGTTCCCAAACATTCCGCGCAATATGTTTATCTTCTCAATGTCACGGCTGTTTATTTCATTGAAAACCTGAAGGAAAGGGGAAAAGGAAGTCAAGAATTATGAAACGCAAGGCTATGTTTGGTTCTTGTGTATCAGCTAGTAAAACATTGAGGAAAATCCTTCATCACATAATAGAATATCAAGCTTAACTCAATTTCCATTTCATTTTACTTACTGATCACCAAGAACCAAACACTGCAGTCACCGAATATCTCTATTGACATAGAGACAAATAAAATTAGTTTAAGACTAATGATTTAAATTGTCAATAAGTAATATATAACTTTCTGGTAAAAACATAAATAACAAGAAAATGCATCTGCTATAATTCAAAAAAATATTTTATTTTATTTATTATAGATACATTTAACACCTAATATGTGATTACATAAATTTTTAACGAATATATGTGAACCCAAAATTCTTTATTACGTGTTTTTTTGTTATTTAACCCAACTTTGACAGGGACCAAACTCATTTTTTATCCAGCTAAATTTGAATCCAACCCAACCCAATGAAAAGTAAACGATATAAGGGTCGGGTCAGATTGGGTTGAGACACGTTGGTCCAGGACCTCCCGTAGATCATGACCTATATTGCCACCTAGATGGAATATGTATTCATATTTCAAAATCTATCATCGTGCGAACTATGCATGTAAAAATGTTGACTTAAAAAAGGATTACTAGGTTAAAAGTGGATGTGAAGTTACCTGGCAGAAAACGAAGGTGTTGAATATGAAAGTATTGACTACTTCAGTAGCATCAGAACCATTAAGACCCAATATTTGCTCCCCAACAAAATTGAGGACAAGCAAAACAGATAATTGATAAATGCTCTGACCAATGATATTCCTCCACATGGTCCTGGTAATGAAATTCTCAGTTCTACCAACAGGAGGTCTCTTCATTAGTCCATCATGTGGAGGTTCAGTGGCCAATGCAAGTGCACCTAAAGTGTCCATAATTAGGTTCACCCAAAGCAATTGCACTGCTGTAAGGGGAGCTGATCCTGGAAATTACCATCAAAAGAACATATTGTTTCAGTCGATATTAATAGTATAAGAGTACAAGTGGAAAATGAATGTACGAACAAAAAGTACCTGAGATGCAAGCAGATATAAAATTGATCATGAGAGCAACTATGTTAACTGTCAACTGGAATTGCACGAATTTCTGAATGTTTATGTACACAGAACGTCCCCACTTTGCGACGTTTACGATTGTGGAGAAATTATCATCCAACACAATCACATCAGCACTTTCTTTGGCAACCTGAAAGAATTATTGATGAAGAATTTGTTATTTGTCAAACATACGGTCTTCATACAAAAAAAAATTGCATCAAGGAAATTTCAATCCACTAGACAAAAACATGGGATTATTTGCAAATTACATGCATGTGTTAGTTTTAAAGAAAGAATACATGGAATTAACTTGTAAGGCAAAGGAGCCCATAGACAGACCTCTGTTCCAGCAATGCCCATAGCAAATCCAATGTCTGCTTCATGCAAAGCAGGAGCATCGTTCGTCCCATCACCAGTAACTGCAACAACCTCTTTAAGTACGTTTCTTGATGTCTTAACCAGGACATGCTTGTCTGTTGGTGATGACCGAGCCATTACCTATACGTAAGATTCAAACACGTCAGATTACTTAAAAGAAAAAAAACATCATAACTTTCTTAGGATTACATAATTATGCTTATTATCAACCTTAATTTTTGGTATTGCTTGGGACATCTCATAAGGAGTCATTAGGCGAAAATCTGGACCTTCTACAGCAATATCACCATCATTAAGGATGCCACATTCTTTAGCAATTGCTTTAGCTGTATTGATATTATCACCAGTGATCATACGTACAGTAATTCCCGCAGCCAAACAGGTCTTCACTGCTTCTTTAACCCCCGGACGAACTGGATCCTTAATTCCCACAACTGCAATAAGTGTATAGCCACTCTCAGGGATGCTATTCTCTGGAAAACCATCATCAATGTCCTTAAAAGCCACACATAGAGTACGCAAAGATTCATTGGCCATGCCATTGATGACATCTGTTACATTTCTCACTTGTTCTTCGGTCAAAGGAACTATTTCCCCATCGGCATTAATACCCTTGTCACAGAATCTCAATATAATCTCTGATGCACCTTTGCAAAAAGCTCGGGTTTTTCCATCTGGAAGGGATACAAGCACAGACATCTTCTTCTTTTCTGAATTGAAAGGTTCAACCTTCAATAATTTTCCTTGGCGTTGCTCATCAAAATCACCACCTAGATGCAATCCATATTCGAGTATTGCTGTTTCCGTAGGTGTGCCTAAAATGGATGTTTTTCCATCTTTATTTTTTACCACCTCGGACCCAGTATTATAAAATATTCCTTGTAAGAGAACTCTAAGAACATCTTCTGATATATCAGAATCTAATATATTATCCTTGCCTCGACTGGCATCCACCTCATTCAATTTTCCACAAATCCATGTTTTACTTACTACCATATGGTTTGTGGTCAATGTCCCAGTTTTATCAGTGCAAATGCAAGTAGCAGAACCCATTGTCTCACATGCAGAAAGATGTCTCACTAGTGCTTTGTCTTTCATTAACTGCTTCATGGCAAATGCAAGACTCAGTGTCACAGCCAGGGGCAGTCCTTCTGGAACTGCAACGACTATTATAGTAACTGCAGTAGCAAAGTAATTCAAAAGCTTCAAAGCATCACCGGAGGACCATACGGTAAATTCATGGGCAAGTCCTTTCTCAACCAAAAATCTGACAGCTAAGACCAGGAAAGTCAAAACAGCAAATACAAGTCCGATTTTACCAATAAGTGTCGCAACACCATTTAGCTTCACCTGTAAGGGTGTTTCATCTTCTCCTCCTTCGCTTAAAGTTTCCATTAACTTCCCCCATTCAGTTCTCATACCAACTGTAGTTACCAACATTTTACCTGACCCATCTTGAACTTTTGTTCCGGATAAAAGAAATGGTCTTTTTTCATATATATTTATAGGCACACTTTCACCAGTCAAACTTGACTGATCAATCAACAAATTGTACCCTGATATAAAAATTCCATCTGCTGGAACTAGGTCTCCAATGGATAAATGAACAATATCTCCAACAACTAAATCATATATAGAGATTTTTTGCCGAATTCCATCTCTAATGACCTGGATAAAGATCTTTTTCTTCTCCTTGTCCAACTCCTTGAACTGTAATGATTGCTTGTAATCACTAACTGCAGTAACCATGACCACCAAAAATATGCTAAATATAATTCCCAACCCATCATACATTCCTTTAGGCCAACCTTCAGTAGCTAGCCCGACTCCAATAGAGACCACAGCGCAAACTATTAGAATGATGAGTGTCAAATCATGCAAAGCCTCCCACACAAACATCCAAAAACTCTTAGAAGGCTTCTCGGTGAACCTATTGGGGCCAAAGATGTTTTGCCTAATGGACACATCATTTGACTTGACTCCTTCGTCTAGTGAAACGTTCAGTTTATTTGCAAGCCCTTCAACTCCTTTGAGTTTTCTTAAGGTCTTGATGTCATAAGATGAAACAAGAGATGCAAGTTTATCTGGGTGAATGTGATACCCTGCAAGTCTAGCTTCTTCTTGAAGCCCATTTACAAAGTCTTCTTCAGCATCTTCTACAGGGTTTTCACTTGAGTCTCTATCTGAGGGCAATTTTTTAAATTGTCCGGCTACTGAAAAAGGAAAGATAAGTAGTGAAAATGAGAAAAACAATATGGATCTAAAACAACTCGTCCACAGTAACTAAGACTACTATATTAGTAAAACTATACCATCAATAAACCTGAGAGCTGCTGTAAAGGCCACAAAACAAACACGTATATTCTCCTGTAATAAATAACGAAAAATTCATTAGACACATAATTTACATTTTTCAAAACCATATAAAACTTAAAGGCCTTCTAGCTTTACTGAGAGTTTTAGTCTATAATAAGTTTCATACTAATAGCAAGTACTGCAAAATGCAGAAATCAGTTAACCACGACAGAGATTATGGCTCACATTTCTTTCTTATTGACACATGATAGGTAAACATAATAAAAATCAAACCGAACAATTCCCCAAGAATGTCTTAATAGGGACAATATGCATGAGCTGCCTATATAAATTTCACTATAAGAAGTTTGCAAAAAAAAAAAAAAAAACACCTACAAGTATAAGTAATAGATCATTTAATAATCACCATAAGGAAGCTCTATGACATTAAATATTGATTTTCTTCTATTGTATGCATAAGAGGCATTGTGAGTATGGCCAAATGATTAATTATTGCTCAGGTTAATGAAACTGAACTAAGTCAAGGAACTAATGAGTACGTATATATCAAGTCAAATGAGACAATATGGGATTTGATTCCATGCATTAATCCAGTATTGCTATTAATTTTAATGTTATACACATGTGTGTGCATATATATATGCACACACACGCTCATGTAAGGTTAAAATTTAATCAATATATATATGTTCGAATATAATTGACTATTATTTTGATTATCACTAAAAAAAATTAGACTAAATCAAAATGTTATTATCTTAAAATATTTTCCTTACATTGTTTACACTAATAAAATTCATCCAACATATTGTCCGTCCAATATGCAAGAATTATAATTTTTTTAATAAAGTAGTGAATTTGCTCAAAACACCATCCTAACCTTTTTCAACGTCTCGAAGAACATTACAAGCACTTGAGAGAAAAAAACAAGTTGGTTAGGTCTCGAATGCAAATGAGATACAAGAATAACATTAATAGAAGGTCTATAACTATTGTCATGAATAAAATAGGTAGAAGATTTCTTTTTCATTTGTGAAATTTCACTGGAAACTCTTCATGAGTTGCTATCATAAACGATAAATTATCTTATAGTTTTATGAGATTTTTTTAGAGATGTTTGTCGAAAGAACAAGTTTTTGGAGATTTTATCTTTAAAAATAAAAAATTTAAAGAGTGAGAGATGTTTTATCTTTAGAAAATGAGAAATCAAATTAACAAGTGATAATTATCTCTAACATTCGGATAGAACTTCAAATTTGTACGAATTTGTACGAATTTGTTGTCACTTGTCAAACTGACGATTACAATATTTATTTACTAATAATTTATGTTGTCTTCTATTCAAATTTGTATGACGACGGTTGTCCCTAGTCCTACAGGTAAGGAAAAATATTCAGAAGGTGGGGCTAATTCAGAGGATGGGCTGTTGTTCAATAATAACAGCATATATATTTTTATTAAAATCTACGTATGTTTTTGTGTACTAGTCAATGTCATTATGAAGTTTCGAGGAAATTTCCTTGTACAAGTCAAAAAGTGACATTTGTGAATTTATTAGTATGGTGTGTCCCATTCACTTGTTAACAACCATAACAGTTATTGAAACTGGAACCGGTCAAACTCTAGGAGGTTCAAAGAAAAATAAAAATATAAATTAAGATGTAAATTTTCAGTGTAAAATAATTATTAGTATTTTTTTTTTTGCCAACCATTTATGAAGCTGCTAGAACCAAACCCGTACATCACCGTAAATGAGAAATATTTATAAGGACCTAAAAGGAAGAAAAAGAAAACTACATACGTAAATACAGCCCACTCGACCAAAAAAAAAAAACACATAAGAGTCATTCCAATTAATTTTAAATTGAACCAGAAACAAGAATAAAAATGAAAATTAGATAAGTTGATCAGGGCAACTAATGCATCCTACAACCTTTGTGCTATTGCCTAGCCAGTAGCCACCCAAAGAAAATTAATTCAAGAACGCACGCTTAAACATAAAATAAGAGTATTTAAATATTCTTTGTGATTTCTTATTTTCCTTAAAAAATGGACTCATATTTACATTAAAGTAATTTGAGATGTGAAAAAAAAAAAGGGCTTATCAGAAACAATGATATTATATCAACTTTGTTTGTAGAAATTTAAAATGCATGAAATCTAATCAAGAACCAGAAGAAATGGGGTTTGTCTAAGCTAATTGTTTATAATTTGGTGTATTTCATAATTACCTTTCTTTCGGTCAATATAATAGAAAATGATTTTAACTTAAATGTTATAGAAATTTGTGGATGTGTAAAAAAGTCCAAACGTGGAAGACCTTTAGCAAAAATCCAACATTCTTCAAAAGACAAAAAGTCAAATGTGACTTTAAAACCCTATATTATTTACAACAAAAGAAAGCGATGCCCATTACCTAGAGTTGTCACTTACCCAATTACCCTTCTATGGTATTGTTTAAAATGCACACAAGATGTTGATGTTGATGTTGATGTTGAAATTGAAATTGAAATTGAAATTGAATGACGTCGGATCTCACGCCTCTTTCTTTTTTAAGAACCATCAATGATAAAATAAAATAAAAAATCTTAGCAATTATCGCTAAATTACACTTAAAACCGTGGATCAAACTTTCGAAATGTTTTCGTCCAAAACATCGAAAAGTTTACGTGAGTCAATCTAAACGAAAATATGGTTTAGTTTATAATCAACATATTTCTATATTTTACAATTTTTTAAAATGTTTCCCGAAAATTTGGAAAAGATTCTAATTTTCGGCTAACCGAAATATACCACGGAAACGAACCCCTCTAGGTGACAATTATCTATTACGTAGATAATTCATTATTATTGTGTGTACATTATGGAAAATCTATAACTCTCTTACAATACAAATAATTCAATATATATATTTGTTTGTAATTCAATATTATTGTGTGTACATTATGGAAAATCTATAACTCTCTTACAATACAAATAATTCATCTTTTGGTTTATTTTATAACATTTAATCCATGTAACCTGAAATACCTCCAATGGCACGATTATTTTATCAAATTTATTTAGAATTGAGCAACGATAATCAATATATATATATATAATGTCAACCATTTTTTTTTAGGATTGACTATAGATTTGAAGACATTGGAAAGTATTTGTATCTACTTTTATATGATGTCAAACATTGGAACTTATATAAAAAATACTTATTTTAAATATTGCGAATGAGCAGATTATCAAATTGGCAAAGAAATTTAATCTTATCCTAAAGAAATTATAAATGTAGTTCAATAGTTCAACTTTCTTGTTTCATACAGCAACACAAATTCAAACTTAAATGAATTTAAACATATAAAAGTTTAATTTAATTTTCTATCTTAATTCTTGTTAATTTTAAAAGACGTAATAGATAATCTAATACACTACAAATCTACAATGCACATTTTTAAGGAGAAGAACAAAGCACAAAGTCATGATATTCTCCTTTGCAAAGAGGAAAAAATTCCTCAAACATTTTACAGGCATTCATAATTTCATCGCTTAATAGTACTCTGAAGAAACAAATCTAAGGGTTAAGTTTCGATAAAAACAGGGCTGATAATCATTCGAATATTATTTCAATCGCATAAAAAATAAAAACATTTAAACAAATCCTGGTAATTCTACGTGATTCATGACGAAAAATTTCACGATCTCGTATTTAAATTGCCACATTTTTCATAGAAACAGCAAAAAAATAAAAGAGAAAAAGGTATAGTAATGCTTACTCTGAGTCTTCGCATCTGTTCCTTCGCTTCTGATCGCTTCTCAAGGACCGCCGCATATCTAAATCGACGACGGCGGTTCTTCACGATTTTTCCGACGGCTTCGCGCCACTTTCTCAGAGTCTCATCCGACCGCCCCTTGTTCGGTAAATCGAACTCCGGCGGAATAAACTTTTCCATTATTGTGATTCCTCTGACTCTTTGCCTTCACAGTATATGTGAACCACGAAGTAGTGGCGATTGCAGACAGACTAACAGTAGAGAACAAAACAAACAAACGATTGGATATAAAAAGGAGCAAAGCGCCCTACGCGTTTTCTCATTTTTACCCTTGACCTTTACTTTTCTTTTTAGACATTATTACTACCTTTAATTTTATTATGACCAAAATTTACCCACGGATTTTAATTTTTTATCTCTTACTTGATTTGACTATATTAGAAAGGTTTATTTAGGTTATATATGGTTAATTACGAAATAATTTATCACATATCAATCAATTATTGACTCGAAGATTTTGTTTGTGACTCAAGCAATTATCGAATAAATTTCTACATAGTTTGAGGTGAGTTAATACCATAATAAATTATAATTTTACTTGCTATATATATGTAGTTGGTTTACTCTATTATTTAAATTGACGTTATCACAATTTTTGCATAAAATTTTAAATAGAAATTGAATTTTATTTTTAGCTATATTTTCTTGATGAAATAGTGAATATTATTACATCAATCACCATATCATAAATTTATTCAAATCTATGTAATTATTGTTAAATTTTAAAGATATTCAACTACATAGACTAATATTAAGTTAGATAAATACTTATACTAGTGGTACTCAAACTCGAGATATATAACTTAATTCGTCACATAATATTTCACAGTATATTTAGCTTCATAACATATTTGGTTCCATACTTAATTAATTAGTGATTTATAACTAGAGCACACATGTGATATGTGATCATATTGATTCAAATGTTATTTAATTTTTATGTCGAATTTCTATGTCAAATAACCATATCGCTTTTGAGATATGTTGTACAAATAAGGTTGAAAATCTAAGCTATTCGACTTGTTATGTACAAATTATTTTGTGAATTCACCAGTTTTTCAAAATATGTTTTGCACCATTTTTGCATTAAAAATGTCTTATAACGTATAAGATATTATATTATTTCCTAAATTTAGAGAATAATTGTAATCTGAAACTTTGTTTCCGTAATAACGAAAAAACTGAATTAGCAGATATTGTTTGGAAGGGGAAAAAGAAAAGAAAAAACCTCAATGATCTATCTATATAAGCCAACATGCAAAGTTCGTATGACCATTAATAAAAAAAATTATTTTTACAATGACCATTAATAATGGTCTCACCAGACCAAATAGTCTATATTTTATTTACATTAAGGAGAAATTCATTAATGATGTAACTCCAAACAAAAGAAAATCAACTTTTAAAGCTAGTGAAATCAATTTTCAGAAAAGAATAATTTCCAAATTTAACGATCTATCTAAATATGTCAAAATGCAAATAATGTTCATTAATAGAGGCCTCACCAAATAGTCTAAATTTTATTTAAATTAAGGAATTAAGGACAAAATTAGTAACAATGGATTTTTGGCACTTTGCATACTGAAAATATAGGGTTTTGACACTTTGCACTCCGACTAAAAAGTTTTAGCACTTTGCACTATGGACATACATTTTATTAGGCATTTTGCACCTTAATGTGTGTTCTAGTGAGAAATTTTGTTAGTGAAAGTGTATAATAGTCAATTTTGAATAACTTTTTGTACTTTGCACACTGAAAATGTAGATTTTGACACTTTGTACCCTACAAATATAAAATATTGGCACTTTCCACCCCGAAAATATAAATTTTTTGCACTTTCCACCCCGACTTAAAATTTTGGCATATTTTTTATTTTAACAAAATTACAGTGCTATTAGTAATTAGATAATAACTCTTTTTTCTTTTTTTTTTTGTAATTCCTAAATTTGACATGCTAGTAGATAATAATTATAGATTTGTAGAGTATGTCGTGTAGTTTATTGGGAAAAAAAAACTTGTATCTATTATATAATTTTGTATGAATTATCACAACTGGTACAAATCAGTGTCTATGTAAGGCAAAATGTAAATATAATTTGAAAAAAAAAATTATTATTATTTTGATTGAACTCGAAATAATTTTTTTTCCTTATGTTTGATTGTTGTGCATTCAAAATGACCATTTTATCTCTCCATCGATTACATTCAAGGGACTTTTTAAAAGGAAAATATTAGGGTACAAAATGCCAAAAATTATATTTATAAGGTTCAAAGTGCCAAATTTTTTGAATTGGGGTGGAATGTGCCAATACATTTATATTTCACGGTGTGAAGTGCTAACATCTTATCTTTGTACGGTGCAAGGTGCCAAAATCTATATTTTCAGGATGTAAAGTACAAGAAAAATATTAAAAAATGACTATTATACCCTTTTACTAACAAATTTTTTCACTAAAACACACACTATGGTGCAAAATGTCAGATAAATTATATTTTCAAGGTGTGAAGTGCCAAAACATTTTAAATCGAAATACAAAGTGTCAAAACCTTAAGTTTCCAAGATGCAAAATGCCAAAAACCCTGTAACAATCAACTTTGAAAAGCTAGTGAAAATTCAATTTTCATAAAGAATAATTTGTCATGAAAACCTAATCTTTCTTAAAATTGTACTTGAAAAGTTCTATAGAATTATTAGTAGGGTAAATTACGAATACCCCCCTGAGGTAAGGCCTAATTACAAAAATCCCCCTCACGTATTGGGTATTACAAAAATTCCCCTCAGGTTTGTCACCTTCTTACAATTAACCCCTTGCCCCTAAAATATTCCAATTTTGCCCTTGAGGGTCATTTGTAATGTTTATAATATCTTATAAATGTTAAAACTTGGGTGATAATTGTTATATCTTATAAATTATAAAAGTGATAATTATATATTTACTACCAAAATAATTGATAAAATTAATAATTGCCCATAAGTTTTAATAAACATCGCAAAAAAAAGAAGAAGGGTATTTACATATTTATTAACAATTTAAATTGTATATCAATAAATTAAATAGAATTTTAATACTATTATTTTATAAATATGAACAAATTGTTTACACATTTAGATGAATTTATTTTCTAAATTAGTATTTTTTTTTAAATTTATTATAGAAATTAAATTAATAATAAATATGTAAAAAAATCAATATTTATTAAAATTTATGACAATTATAAATTATATTAAATATTTTGGTATTAATATATGATTATCATTTATATAATTTATAAGATATAACAATTAGCACCCAAATTTGATAATTTATAAGATATTATAAACATTACAAATAACTTTCAAGGGCAAAATTGGAACATTTTATGGGCAAGGGGTTAATTGTAAGAAGATGACAAACATGAGGGGGATTTTTGTAATACCCAATACGTGAGGGGGATTTTTGTAGTTAGGCCTTACCTCAGGGGGGTATTCGTAATTTACCCTTATTAGTATAACATGATACACTACGTGTGCCGGAGCGCCGGCTGGTTTCGTGGATCCCAATACCAAATTCCACAATTGCATGTGGCTGGCAAAATGGAATTTAGAATGTGAATAAACTATGTAATGTTATTAGCATTGTTATATCAAAAACCTTTTAATTGTATCTTATTAGATATCGATATTTATAGTATTTAATTTAAATAAGAACTCAAGATTTGAAAATAAAGCGGTTCATAACTTAGGGTGAGTTTGGCCTAGAGATTCGAAAATCAATTAAAGGATAATTAATTTTGACAATAATTGATTATGATAAAATTTAATTTTAAAATAATTGATTTTGGATAATAGTTTTTCCAAAAGTAACACTTTAGTAGCTTCTAAAATAAGTTAATTTTTAGCTTCTGGAGATTCCAAAAGTAATTATGGTATTGGGGGCCAAACAACATTAAAATCACGATTGACTAAAAATAATTTCTATAATTTGGGCCAAACACTTCAAAAATCACAATGAAAGTTTAAAATTATTTTTAAGAGCTCCCACCGCTAGGCCAAACTCACCCTTAATGAAATAGGGAGCCTTGTAATTGGAGCATGTCTATCCTCTTAAGTCCTAACCCTTATTGTACCAAAAAAAATCCTAACCCTTATTTTTCATTATGTTTTCTGTGATTATGATTCTCCTAAAACTTTTATAACAGACTTATTTTCATCTATTAATGTTTAATTTTACGTATAAAAATAATAAGTCAAAAGAAGGAATCAGAAAAAGATCTTCACAGGATTTAACATATGAGTTTATGGCAAAAGTTATTGGGTTATTGTCTTCCACTATCTGCTAAATATTACTTTAGTATGTGTATTATAATAATAATAATTATATCTAGATTTGCACAACGTTTAACATATAATTTAAAAGGACAGAAGTATCTATGTGAAAAATGACAGCACTCACTTTTATTTCCTGGATTTAAATATGTCCAGCTATAGCCTATAGGTATTGACAACTCAAATATTCAATTTGGGGAAATTAGTTGCCAAACTTTAGAGCACGTTTTCTTCCAAAATAATTTTGAAAGAATTACTGTTGTTACAATTTGTTTTATTAAATGCTCTTAAGAAAAATCTCAAGAAAATAATTACCTACACAACATATAAGATATCATTAGTTATCATAGGAGGTGGGTGGCCAGAACGAGCTCAACGGCTATCGGATGTGTGGTGAGATATGCCGATGGTATTTGGCGATTTGGCTTTTACATGAGGTGGGATCTAGTGCTATTTACATGACCGAACTTTTGACCCTCTGAGATGGCTTGAGCTTTGCGCCTTTGCGTGGGAAAGGCAGATTCAAAATCTGGTGGTAGAAATTGACTCAGAGGTGATCCACCACTTTATTTAGAAGTCCGACACAATAGAGCATCCGTTAGACCCTATATTGAAAGATTGTAGAAGCTTGCTTGCTAAGCCGATGAATATTTCTATATGACATATTAGAAGATTGGCTAATTCGATGACGGACGCTTCGACCAAGTTAGGACAAACTATGGGAGATCTAAGGACTACACTGGATGAAAGAACCACCAGATTCCAAACATGAACTATTTGAGAATGATAGACAATAATTGCCCCTTTTCGGATAAAAAAAAAAGTTATCAGGGCACAAATAGGAATGAGTATTGAGTTCGAGTAACTCAAACCCGTCTCGTCCTATTTTCTTGAAAACCTGTACAAAACAAATTTTTGAAGTTTGAGTACCCAAAATTTAAGAAAACAATAATCTTTAACAGGATTATGAGATGGAACTGAGACTGGACTGGATATTCCAATATTAAAACTTTAAAATTGTAATTTATTTCTTATATATTCTAAATATATCCTTTTAAATCTACATTAAATTTGCTATATGCACTTATAATTTTTTGTTTAAATAATCAAGTCAGTAATTTGATCGATCATCGGTCTTGAAAGTTAGTCGAGGTGCATGAAAATTGGCCCGGACACCCAACTCACACCCCCACCCACCCCCACCCCCACCCCCACCCAAATATCCCCACATGATAGATTATCAACACCATATTCAATCTAAAATTTTCGATTAATGAAGCTTTAACCAAACTAAACACCTTGTAAAAATACGAAATTACTGAGAATATATATACTTGGGTCAATTTTCGACACTACTTGACTCATTTAGAGTTTTACAATATATAAAAACAATATATATTCAAAACAGGGCAATGTCAGGTTGGATCGGATCACCCATTTGTCTATTCCCTTTTAGTTTTGTTGTATTTTGTTCAATTAAACATTGAAAAACATATACCATAAAAATTTGCATATAAATAAATAATTTTTTTTTAATTAATAATCATCTGTATTTTTTTAGTTTTTCATAGGTTTAATGCCCTTTGAGGCGCGTCAAACATATTATATGAAATTCTCTCCCAACAGAGATTCGAACTTGAGTTCGACACTTTGGGGGGACTAATCCCTTTCACTAAAACAAGATTACCTTTTTTGCGCGCCTTTTCAATTTAAATACGCAAATGTCCAAAATGTGATTAAAGTTATATAAACTTAGAAAAAATATTGTGGGGTCATGACTAAGTTTGTTTTAGTTGGTTGGATCGGAAAGGTGTGATAATTTTCGAGCTTGGTTAAGGTTGTCAATTGGGTAAAATATAAATTGGATAAAAAAGACGGGTCAGTTAATACAGGTTAAAATTTGATCGGGTTGAAAATAAGCCACCCAATGTTTTTTTCTTTTTTTTTACTACAGTTGTGTATTTTGTCAATTCAAAATTAAGGAAAAATGCACCATACTTATAAGTATTATAACTAAATGAGATTATATATTATTATTATTAAATAAATTAATATTATATGAAGGTTTCTCTATGTTTTATTTTTTCATAGTATCATTTAATATTTTATAGTTATTTTGAAATTTAAATATATTTAATATTGTAACTACAATTTTCATGAATTTAGGAGAGAAAAATAAACAATATTTTTGCGTAAAAATTAAGTCATTAAATGTTAACTAGTTTAACTATTTTTTTTTCTTTCACTTGACTCATTTACCGGCTTATGAAATCATATTTGATCAATACAAATGTTAATTAAAACTCAATTCGACCCAATCCATTAACAGTAAAAAAAGAAAATATGAATTAAATTGAGTTTAATCGAACCGATCCGGCTAACCTATAGGTCCATGACTCATTTTGCCACCAACAAGTTTCGTCATTAAATGGATATTAAGCAAGTTTATCTAATCAAGTATTTTGTTTTTTTTTTTGAATTCATGTATTTTGGTTATTTAATTGACCTATTCTTTCATCCCGTGAAATCCACTTCTACGCCTATACAAATGAAATTCAATAAAACTGAAACCATCCCAACTAAAAAATAAACAAATAAATTAAGGGTTGGGTCAGGATGGACCTAACCAATGGTTGAAGACCCATATTACTACCCATATACACCAAACGTCTACAAATTACTTATCGATTATCTCATCAATACAAGAACCAAACGGGTACTAAAATAAATAATTTGATACCACAAATGGGTTCACTTCGAGGGGTATAAATGAGTCGACTAGTGTCAAACTACACATTGTTCCAGCTTCGGTTGAATTTTCTATCGAGTTTGATTTAATTGTTGAACGATTCGATTTCCAACAAGCGTTTGTGGATGAGCTTGAGTCAATATAAAATAGCTTGATATTTCCACATATTATTTGTTAGTTTTTAACTTATCGAGTTAAACTCGAACTGAGTTCAAAAGTTATCAAACGAAAAATGTTGTTAAAGTTTATTGATATGTATAACTTACCATGCGCAAGTGAATTTTTATCGGACGAGCTCAACTCAAATATGAAATAACTTTATTCGATATTCAATTTCAACCCTCAATCACATCCATTCACCCCAAAAATGGTCTCCACGGTTCACATAGATTTTTCTAGGTGGTCACTGGAAACCAATTTTTCTTAGGTTGGTCCTGGCCCTAATAGCACGGGAAGTTAAGAAACAAAAGATAAACATGAAAAGAATGATGTTCCTTAAGTGAAAGTTCAAAAAAGCAAAAAAGACCCCCAAAAGTCTTGCTAAAATAAACAATACAATTCTTGATCAAAGTATCTAGAACCGAGTAACTTTCATGGTTGCATAATAGTGCATTATAAAATTGCACTTTTATTCCCGAGTTTTAAACATGACACTTTTGATCCTTATCACTCCCTTTACATTTGGTTTGAGACCGAAAGTGCAAAACTAAAAGATAGTTCTATTTCTATAAGACAAAAAGTAACAAACATAAACTATTCTATGAGACTAAAAGTGCATGTCATTTTTTAAAAATGGGACTAAAGTAATCTAATAAAATATGGGATAAAAAGTGCAAGTCATGTTAAAAAATTGGACCAAATATACAATATTGCGACCCAAAGACTGAGAATCTTATCCTATGGGACTAAAAGTACAATTTTGCACTTCATATTGAAGAAATTGTGCACATGTATTGTATGTATGAAGAACATATGCAGTGTGTACCTAGATAGAAAAGAACTTAAGGGTGATTTTGAATGAATATTGCCACTAGTGACTCTGCCCTTTCTGAAAAGTGATGCAAAGGGAATCCATTTCTTTTGCCGATTCCTATATTCCGAACATCATTTTATCTATAAGCCGCTACAGAGTTGCATTTAGAGATGAGTGTAAATGTTGCACGAGAATAATTCAGAAAATTCTCTTTTTCATATTAATATTAAAATTATTAGGTAGATATAATTGAGAAGAGCAAATCGTCTTTCCTAAAAGACCTTTCAACCTCTCATCGTTACTAATATTACTATAAATACGGCGTTCATTCAAACACTATAACCGTTTTTCTGTATGCAGACCACGTTATTCATGAATTCAAGGTGTGGACTATAGGCGAAGGACGACAAATACATATTTTCCCTCAACATTTTTACGCCACATCACTTGGATTTTGGCTTAACTTTTTGACAAGTATCCTCATATGACAAAATAGGCAATGGTCAAAGCTAGAAGTTGAGTAAACAACGACTATGCTACGAAACTAATGGGCTAAATTCGAGCCCTAACGATTTTTCTGAAAGTTAATCGAGTTGCAGAATTTGTCTACGTTACTTGTGTTCTAATTTACCATCATATCCTTTAGCTTTTGCAGCCAGTTCATGTACTGACCTTGCTCCTTTTTATGGAGGTGGAGGAGGAGGAAGTTCGTAAAGTTGTCCTCAATTCCTCTGACAGCTAAATATTGCTTCAGCTCTTGTTGCAATGCGGGGTCCAAATCACTGCAAAACGATGTGACATGAGAAATTACGAAATGTAAATCAAATTATAGGGGTAATAATCGGGTGGAAAGCTGGACATATAAGAAAATTAGCAATGGTTTAAAGTTTCTATTCTGTCATCAAAGAACAAATAACAAGAAATTTTCATGCGTTTGTAAATATTCCAGTTATTAACTTATTATCTATTGTTACTCAAATTTAACATATTGAGACGAAGAATAATCCATGTCTACATTTGCGAGTTATTATCTTCTGTGATTCAATTTTCACATATTGAGACTCAGAAGAATCCATGTCTATTTTAGTAACTCTAAACCATAAAGATTATCTGTACTAAGAATAATTCAAGATGACAAAACTAAAACATTTTAAAATCCTATGTAGATACTTGTGAGAACTTTGATGAACTTGTCAAACAATTTCCCCAGCACAATTACATGTAATGAAAAAAATTTCCTTCCAAAATCGAACATTAAACATGATAAATAGCAAAAGAATAATACTAGTCAAAACTAAGGTAAATACATAGATATTTGGGTTCCAAAAGTCCATGTGTATATATGCTGAAGTTTACGATAAGCCAGAGTTCATTGCAAGATAAGAAATCAAGCACACGTAACTCAAAACTATGACAAAATAAGCAAGATGTAATCCCCGGATCTAAACACCTAACCTTTTATCGAACTCAGGGTATTATTGCTTTATGGATTTTAGTGAGTGAAAAACACTAAGGAAAATGTTAACAGGATATTTGGCAATGCTTTCTGTTCATTATTATTCTACTTGCTAAACATAGCTTTAAGAAATTTAGACACTCATAATGATGGAGAGGACAAATGATGTCCGGGGCAAGGGAGCCAATATTCTTAACAGTAAAAATCACGAATAAATAATCATTGATTTTCTTTAACATGAGAAGCTCGTGTATTCCTAGCTTGGTAAGCCCAAGTGGCTCTACTTTTTCATCATTTAATCAAAACAAAGTCAACTGAACTTTAAACATAAAATACCTGAATAAGGGACCTCTATAATTTGAGGAGTGAAGGGATGATGATGAAGATGGAATGTAATGGGCATTCTGAATGTCAAACTCGGATTCACTACCTCTTTTGTTATATGCCACACAATCAAACTGCAAGATGGAGCTCAAACCAGGCTTCTTTACACATATTTTCATCAAAGCTTCCCTGGGCAAATACCCATCTCCTTGGTATGTATCACGACCCAATAAAGCTGAAACAGCCACCTCCTCCCCTGATGAACATTTTTTCCGTAAAACCACATCTTGTGACTGAGGAGAATCCCACTCCAGTACAAAATCTCCCAAGGAACCAATTTTGTCACTCTACACCATATTAACACATACATAGAAGAGTTTAAAAATCCAAGGAAGAGATGACGATTTTCTTTAGTTATGTTAATAATCATTTTTAGTAACTTGATTTTGGTATTAGTACTTTCCACGGACAAATATCTAACCCCTTTTCTAGTTTCCAAAGAACTAATGTATGTTGATAAACTGTAAAATTTTATATATCGATGAATAGAAAGATGATAAACATACTGGATGGATTCAATGATAGAGTAGATATAGATATCACGAGATTAGTTATGATTCTTGATCATGTGCATTGGCCATAACTATAGGTACATTGCAAAACTTCTAAATTTTCCATTCAAATGCAAAATAGTGAAACAATCAATCTTCCATGAAAAACAATCAAAACATGTAATACATCAACGAATCGGAATTAAATAAACTGAATTTTCAATATAGTGTTCTAACAAATACAACTCATCAGCATATTAGCTGCCATAGCAAGGTACAATTTGCAAAGTCAAATTTGTGAAAAAGGAAGTTGTAACTCATGCATTGGTTCTTGTACCTTGCCCTCTAGGCAAGGCTTGGTGAACTAATGCCGAGCCCTAGAACGAATCACAGGTCACGAAAAACCCTATTTTATTCTTAAAGATGAAATCAAACCAATGTAATGAGCAATAGTACGTCGGGCTTCCAAAATTGTACCTCCTAAAATTAGATAAATCATGGAAAAACCTTTTATTTCAAAAAAACAGAGTCAATGGGCATCAACATATAGAGGAAATATACAATTACTATGACATTGAATTCATGTGGATGATAAAACTGAAGGCGGAAAATCGACCTGGAAACGCATGGAGGAGAGTTCGTGGTTGAGTTCCGATTCCAAAATTTTCAGTAAATCCAAATCTTGAACGGCTTTACGAGCTGTGCGCAGAACTTGGGTCACTCTCGGCATGATTTCTCGATTCTTTGTAGTTCAATTCTGCTGGGGACTCACTTTTTACAGGTTGAAGTTTGAATCAACTTGTGTTTGTGTTTTTTTTGATAATTTTTTTTTTTTGATAATTTGTTTGTGTTTGTGTTTGTGTTTGTGTTTGGCAAGACTCTGTTTGGATACATAATTTGATGGTAAAGAAACATTTTATCACGGCGAGCAAATTAATTTTATAGTATCTTTTCGCAGCAGCAATTTTAGTCCATTTTTCCACAATTTCAGTTTTTTTGCGCTGAAATTAACAAAATTGTCCAGAAATTACACAGTTGGCAATTTCCGAATATCTTTATGAATTCCGGCGAAGTAGGGATTGGAAATATGGATAAGTGGATTGCAATTGCGAGTACAAAAAAGATATAGAAGTAAGATGTAATTTGCTCTCCAAAAAATACAGCATCCTGATCCCGCGGACATGTAAAAGTTAAATGACCTATAATGTTTTTTTTTTGCCATATATTGATTCAAGAGTTATAATTTTAAAAGACTTTAAGGCTGGCTTAATTTCGCGTTATTTTGAATTATAAGGGGTTATTTGAGACACATTTAATCACCTAATTCAAACGAACATGTTGGAAAATAATAGAATTTGATATTAATGCATCAAAAATTTGGGTGAATATATGCATGAAAATGAGATCATAAATGAAATATTAACTCATCTATTTAAATTATCGATAATATTATTCATAAAAAAAAATTATGTATGTATATATATATATATATATATATTTATGTAATATTGAATGAGTGAGTAGCAAATTAACTCCCTATATTATTCTAAATATGCAGTTTAACTCTCTGTGATAAATAAAAAGGGCAAAATACCTCCTTGTGTTTTTATAAAAGAAGCACACTGTCTCCTTCTTGATTTTTACATTTTTACAATGGGTAAGATGCCCATTATGCGATATCACAGGGAGTTAAAGTGTTCATTTATGCATGTGAGGTAAATTACCTATTTACGCATATTACAGGTCTAAAGTGAGGTGAATATGTTGTAGTGTAAGGTTAATTTGATCATTTTTTACATGAAAATAAAATTTCAGTCGCACTATAGAGTATGTGTGCAGCACCTCCACTAGCAAGGAATTAAATTGCTCATTATTTCATTATTTCATTTTACAAGGAGGTAAATTGCTCATTATTTCATTTCACGGGAAGGTAAATTGCCTATTTCCATATCACATGAAGGTAAATTGCCAATTAGACATATTATCACATGGAGTTAACTTGCCAAAAAACCCATATCGAATTCGAATCTTTAACCCATGGAATATTTCTCCTTTTCAACATTTCTGTATTAATCTGCACTTGGAATGCCTAAGGCATACTTACATGACGAGATGCTATCTTATGTATTGGCCGACCTCCATCAAAACAAGAGATCAAGGACCTCGAGGCATGCACGTTACAAGGGAAGTCCACTAAAATTCTGTATTGTTGATTATGTCAGTTTCTCGTCATTTATGTAATCATGTAATGAAAACTCTTTGTGGATTGCGATACTTTCTTTGTTAAGAAGAATTGAGTTTCTTGTCTTTCTGCGACTAGGATAGATTTGTTTCGAAGTGCGTAGTTTCTTATGCTAAATGTAACTGGAGTTGCTTGATTTGTACGGTTCTAGAATGTAATAAAACTGATATGTCTAATAATAGTATTAATATTCTGCTATATATGGATAATAATCGTTATTATCATCGGTTCTTGATTTTCAATGAAGAGTGGGTGCTTGCTATACCTTCTTGTATCCATATTGTAGTTGTATGTATGAAGAGTGACCCTTAATTGTATTTAAGTGTATCTCAATATCTTTCGTACATGAGTTATCTGTTGCATATTCTTGCAATGAGCTACAAGGATATACTTTTGAATGACCAGATTGGTTTAAATATGAATTAAATAATCATGAATTATTAACAGTCTGAATGCACAGATGAGGGATTTAAGAGCTAATTTGTGTTGGTTTGGAAGAAAAACACCCAGATTTTTGAAGCAACAAATAGGATTTGGAATTGAACATTGCCAATTGGAATCCAGTTGCCTTGATTTCATGTTCTCCAGCTGTATGTGACATAGAGACCTGCAGCCTGAATATTTGAGACAATGATACTGGTAAGATGAAGTATTATAATAAATGACGGCTAGAGAAACAAGCGTACAACTTTAAACAACAGATGTCTGAGAAGAAGTATCACAACATGCAGAAGAACTACTCAGACTACTTGTTCTTGCCAATAGATCATTGTCTCGGGTGATATGGGCAATGAAAGAATCCAACTCGACACGAGACACACCACCTTCTTCAGTTGCCTGTCGTAAGGTAGCACCTAACTCCTCGGCCCTCTTTCTTATCTCGTTCCCTTCTTCCGATGCCATTAATCTTCTCACGACATTCTCAATAGTTGATGCTTTCACTAATTCTTCCCTTTGTGTCCATTCCCTCACAACAAGACCTACCTTCAATATATCTGTTACGAGCATCGTGTTTCTTGGTTGGTCTGAATGCATAGGCCAAGCTGCTATAGGCACTCCCATTGTAATGCTTTCTATGCACGAATTCCATCCACAATGGCTCATGAATCCACCAGTTGATGGATGAGCCAAAATTTCTGGCTGCGGTGCCCAATCTCTCACTACTATTCCCATTTCTTTCACCCTCTCTTCGAAACCTTCAGGTAATTTAGCTCTTTTAACTTCTCCATCGAATATATTCCCTTTATCGGCATCCCTCAATACCCATAAGAACCTCTGCGTGCTCTGTTCTAACCCGAGTGCTAGCTCTTCTATTTGTTCATCGGACAGAGAAGTTGTTGTCCCAAAAGAAACGTAAATAACGGACTTCGCCTCTTGTTTATCGAGCCACTCTAAACATTTGATGGATTTGTTAGCCGAAGATAATTTAGTAGGAAGTATTGGTCCTATAGCCCAAGTCTTCCTGTTACCAGTTTCATCCTCCCTAGCTAATAAATCCAAGTAAGGGGCTTCTATCAATCTACAGGTGTTGTAGATATCTCCAGCTCTATAATTCAGCTGCTCCATTTGTAAAGCTACAAAGCTTTGTACGTCATCTGGTATACATCCTTCCATAGAGGGCAACTCTTTTGGAAGTTCTGTCGGGAAAGGTATACCCTTATTCTCCCAATTGAAAGAGGATTGAAAAAATGCAGAGATACAGTTGAATACATAAGATTCTGCATTACGAATTGAGACAACATCCTGAACCACCGCTGCCATCATAGGGTCGTGAATGACGACAACCCTATTGGCTTTGGAGGACATGTCTCGTAAGTAAGTAGCAACCGTTTGGCGTTGGCCCAATGTGGCATCCCAGGCGGGTTGAAGCTGTGCAGGGAATTTATTGGATGAGTTGGGGTTCGGAGGTGGAGAGGCGAACGATGGGGTAGGGAGATCGTGAAAATGGATCTTGGCGATGTCGTGAGGGCTTAAGCCATTGACACGGACTTTGGCTTGGCGATTGTGGATGGCGGAGCCAACGTAGTGAACGGGGATATCGTACGAGGTTATTAGGCAGGAGAGTTGCATCAGTTGATTGAGGTGTCCCTGAGCCGGAAACGGAACCATGATAACGGCAACATGAGGTGCTTCTGTGCTTTTATTATCGTGTTGATTTTGGTGATTTGTTAAGCTGCCCATTGGATGAAGTTACATGAGTAGTAGCATATGCGATATGCCCATGATCTTATATAGATCAAGAACCTGAGGCTTTTTTTTTTTTTTTTTTTTAATAGGTGGTGTGTGATGATAATGTAATGTAATGTGAGGCAGAGATGATCCATCAAGAATTGTGATTCAGTGGGAGAGCTAACACTAACAGCCAATGAGAAACAAAACAAGGTATAATCCAAATTTCATTCCATCTTCTCTTGCCTATCATGGACCATGGTTCTATTAAAATTGTCTTCTTGCTTCATATCAATCCAAATTTAACCATTATTTGGCGCTACACATGATGTACGTGCTTCACATTTTGGACCATATATTTTTGGGGTTAATGGCATTTTACCCCTGTAATATTCATAATGTTCAATTTACCCCCCTATGATTTGAAAAAGAACAATTTACCCTCTTGTGAAAATTTTAAAGAAGCAATTTACCTCTTTCAGCCGGAGAGTGTAATTTACTTGCCGAAATTGAGAGTGGCATGAAAAGTATTTTGTAACATATGGGGTAAATTGTCACAATTATCATAACATATGGGTAAATTTCCACATTTATCATACCACAGGGGATAAATTGTCACATTTATCATACCAAAAGTGGGTGAATTGTCACCTTAATCATACCACAAGGGGGTAAACTGCCACATTATCATAACACCGGGGTAAAGTGTCACATATAAAAATGTCATGGAGGCGGTGTGAAATTTTTATAAAATTATAGAGGGTAAAATGCACTTTTTTAAATTACAGAGAGTTAAATTAAATTATAAATATTACATGAGATAATTTGCCATTAACTCTATATTTTGGGGTAGTGAGAGTTGATATGTCTATACTATACAAGGAAATAAAACATTGCATGTTAACCTAATCTCTTACTTTTATGCAAAAATTCAGAACTCCAACGATAAGATATGTAACTAAAAAATAGTTACAAGTTAAATTTTGGTTTAGTATTATAGAATGTTGGTGTATTATGATTTTGAGTCCATAATTAATCGAGTGGGTTACACTCATTAATTTTTGGTAAATTATATTGGGATGTTATATAAACACGAGACGACTGATTTCATCTCTTAAGATTTGGTCAAATTACCAAAATTCTTCTCGAATATTAGAAATTACAAGAACACCCCCTCTAATTAACCGAACATTAATTAGTATTTTTTTTTTTTTTTTTGAAATCAACAGACATTAATTAGTTCAAACTATGGTGAAATGTCTTCTTGTATGTGCCTTTATAAGAAGGAAAAAATTACAATACACCCTGAAGGTTTGGTCAAATTACCAAAACCTCTTAGGGATATTGAAGACTGCAATAGCTCCTCCTCAATTTAATATAACCTTAGGCCATCTCCTATGAGGCAAGGGGAGGTGATTTTCCATAAAGGAGAAATTAAATAGCTTGGATTGGCTTGCCTCACCCATCGATCCAGCCACTTTGCAGGTGGTAGACACTTGTCGGCCATCTGCTGTTCAGTTTTTTTTTTTTTTCTGAAATAGTATTAAACAAAAACCTTTTTGTTTTTTTAAAAAAATTCCTTTAAAATATCTTATTAAATGAAATGTAACTTTTATTTAATTTTAGTTTTAGTTAATCTGTGTATTATTTTTAAAAAGTTAATTTCAGTTTAAAAAATGTAACTCTTATTTAATAAACTCAATTTTAATTTAATAAAAAATCTTTTTATTTTTAAAAAAAATTCTTAAATTTGTGTATTATTTTGAAAAAGTTAATTTTAGTTTTAAAAATGTAGCTCTTATATAATAAACTCAAATTTAATTTAATTTAATTTGTTATTATTATTATTATTATTATGGGGAAGAATGAATATTGAAATTAATTGAAATGGAAATATTGATTCACTGGAGATGACTATATAAATAAGAAGGAGAAGGGGAAGGGGTGAAAAAGGGGAAGGTGTGAAAAATGGGAAGGGGAAGGGGAAACTGGACTGAAGTCACTGGAGATATGCGATTAAAACTATAAGACTCCACAAAATATTACTATATGCTATATTAAACTTGAGATATTTCTTAAGTCGCAATATTTACTTTTCATGAATATAGAATAAAATTTAATATATCTGATTAACGAAATAGAAAATCCTCTTACAAATAATACACATATTAGGGTTATAAATGCATAATTTGGCAACTAATGATTTCCAATGAACATTTAAGAAATATTTTCTGTTACTTACATTTCAACACCTGTAATAGTACTAATCATCATGAATACACCCATGTGTTGTTAGAACTTAGAAACATAACGAAAACACTATCATAGTATAAATGGGTTGCATACACTTAAAGAACACAAGGAGTTTAAGTAATGATGTGAGGGAGTCATTTATATTTATCTCCCGGTGATATGCGTAAATGAACATTTTAACTCTATGCGATGTTTCATAATGGACATTTTACCCCCTTGTAAAAATTTAAAAATCAAAAGGGAGGCAATGTGCTTTTTTTTATAAAAATACAGGGAGGTATTTTGCTATTGTATTTATCGCAGAGAGTTTAACTGCCTATTTAAAATAACACAAGAAGTTTATTTGCTATTCACTCAAAATAATTAGTTACAAAAGAGCCAATAAAATATCATGATATTGATTGAACTTGAGTTTGCAAACTGTAATATTTTACTAATTATAAAAAATAAAACTACTTTATAATATTTTACCAAAAATAATTGCAACTGCTGATAAGTTTCTTGTGAAAGATATATTTCTACTTACATGTGATGGACATTCTTAAGTACAGAGTACGTACTCTTAATCTTTTGAGGTTATTAGTGTAGTTGATCTTTGTTTTATCTTTTACCCAAACTACCTCCGTTTGTGTAGTAAAATGCACTCAATATTGTTGTGAGTTTGGTTTCAAGGACATTTACAAAAATCATGCGTTTAATTACTTGATACGTGCCGGAAACAAATTCCTAATTATTTGTCCGAAAAAGCTTCAAATTTTGATAATTTGAATGCACTTGTGTGGAAATTTTCAGGACTTGTTTGTGTTGGGTTAGAAGAAGGCAACAAAAAGTGTAGCTAATTCGGACATGATTTTATTTCTTCTTGATCCCTTTCAAAGACACGTCGGGCATATAATATGTGAACCTCTTCCATCAGGGGTTCGAACATGGGTTCGCTACTTTGGGGGATTATATAATTTTTATGCTACATTACCGATATAGAAAAATTGTGAAGAAATTACTAAATTAAGAAAAATAAGAGATTCTATACAAACCCTTTGAAGCCTTTCAAACCTATATATACTCAAAGTCCCAACTTCATCAAACATACTCACTTCTGCTTCAAACATTCAAAAGTTCTAAATTCAAGTAAAGAACTAACCATGTAGGCCTTCTTACCATATGTTCTTCCTCTTGTACTTCTTCCAATCTCCCTCTATCTTATCTCGTTTCTTCGTAAAAATGGCTCTAGCAACACGAAAAACCACCCGCCTGGCTCAAAAGGTTAGCCAATGCTAGGAGAAAATCTAGAGTTTGCCTTATTAGGCCCTCATAAATTCGTCAAAGATAGAATGGAGAAATACTCACCAGAAATGTTCCGAACCTCCTTGTTAGGCGAGAAAATGGCGATTTTCTGCAGTGCCCAAGGCAACAAGTTTCTCGGCTCTAAAACGTAGCTTTCACCACGACATTCTCAAACCCGAAGCCTTGAAACAATACATACCGGTAATGGACACCTACTAGTCATTAACCAACTTTTTTTCTTTTGGAAAAAACCTCTTGGTGTTTCTTGTAATACCTATTCTCTTTTCCATCACAGATAACTAATGAAAATAATATTATGAATGAAATACTAACTCGTCTTGTTAAATTACCGATAATATTATTTATAAGAAATAATTATGCACATAATATATATTTTTAGAGATCTTAAGAAATAATTATGCACGTAATATAGATTTTTAGAGATCTTTTTATGTAATATCAAATTCAAATCTTTAACGGATTGTAAATCGACTTAAAATTATATTTGCTCTATGCATTTCGAGTTATAGATATTTTTAATAGGATTAAATTTTTAATCTAATAATGCCGAGTTTGGTTATTTTGACTACATAAGACTGGATTGGGTCAGTTTTTATTTCGTCTGGACTGACTGTCCATGGTTATTTTAATTGGGCTGCATTATCAATGTGAGGTGTTTGGTTACAATTTTTGACCCAAAACTAGATATCATAAAACTATAAAATAAAAAGGGCCCAATTAGATGCAAATGACAAAATTACCCACGCATATACTGAGCAAAAGTGAAGAAACCGTGTTTCAATAGCAAAACTAAATAAGAAGGAACAAAAGGATTTGGGCGTCGAGAAGAAAACAAAGAATGCAGTAGCCAATTTGAAGTTCGAAGTTTAGAACAAGGTAAACAAATTCTTTGATGTTTTCTACGTCAACGTTTTCTTGCTTCAGCTTTGTGGGTTGTTGATTTACTAGATATTAATAATGAAGAAAAGAAAAAAAAAAGTGTAAGTTTAATTCAAAGCTGCTGAATTGAAATGCATTTGACATTAGTATGTACGCATTTTGCAAGACAGTTTAGTAGATTTTATTTGCGGTTGTTGGTGTAGAGTGTTAAAATGGTGCATAATATTGTAATTTACTTGCACATAATGTGCTCGATTTAAAGACTACATAACCCTTACTTGAGATTCTTCTATATTCATTAGCAATTATTGATATTGATGATTGTGGTTATATAAATAGCTTGGTTGGTACTAATATTAACAAAAATCGAATATAAGAAGTTCGAGTCTCATAGGAGAAAGTACTAATAATATCAGTATAATTTAGTTGTATTTGATTATGAAAGTAATGAACTGCGATATTCAAGAAGTTTGAACAGGTGCTTCTTATCTTAGACTGCTTATTTGAATACAGAGTTCTAGATTTAATATAAAATGAGAATTAATATAGGGAACGAGCATATTTCTGTTATATATCTATGTAATATGGTTGCATGAAACCTTAATTGCTTTGATTGCGTTGAGATAATTATTGTTAATTAAACTCTCATACCGCTTGAAAACCTTATTTGGATTTCCTTGACACTAGGAGCTAGTTTCAGAAATTCATAACTTGAACATGGCTAGTCAATGGAATATAGAAGTGATCAAAGTCCTTCGTTTAAGTGGAATAAAGTAACTTATTGTGGTTTTGAGCTCAAGGATTCAATTACAGAGGCATATTGTGGACATTTTATGTATCTTTTTGTTGATTTAGGTGTGAGATACTTGGAATTCGTTTCCATATTCTTTAACTGTGGTTTTGATATGTTTAAAATTTGGATGCTCAATCTAAGCCTTATGTGGATATATTTGACTTTTGTATATTTTGTGTGTTTAATATGAACGATGTTTTCTTATGACGTGAACATAACTATCCATTGGTTTTTATCTTGTTGTTTCAGGTTATTGTGGTGTTTATACTGTAGTAGCAACACTGTGTTAAAGACTCGTTTGAGGGTGACATTTTTCAAGCTGTCCTATTTTTCTGTGTGAGAATATTTATGATTCTTAATTTCTAGTGTCTTGAAGTTTCATGTAGTCTGAGACAATGGAAGTTGATGATATCGAGAGGTTGATTTCTCCTGAAGGAACATATGCATGTGATAGTGATTCTGAGGGTTATGTAGATGATTCATATGACGGAGAAATTTTCTATGCCTCTGATGACACCCAAAGATTGCAATTTAGGTATAATATGGGAAAAAAAGTTATACTAAATCTCTCTCTATTTATTTGGTTGGACTTTGTTTTTTGTTTTTTATTTTTTAAGAATTTCGTGGATGAGGACCCAAAATTGATATTTATTTATAAGGAAAGAGGCATCAAAGGCACGGTGGATCGAAGAGTTGGGAATGGCTGAATTGGTGGAGAAAAAGGGTAAAATGTGGACCACAACTGGGATAAACCGTGGTGGGAAAACATATTGCTCCATTGAAGAAACTTTGTATGTATACGAACTCTCTTGATATTGTTGGCACTATTATAGCTTCTTCTTTTTTGGTTTTGTTGGTTTTTTGTGTCACTTAAATCTGTTTGGTTAGAGACATGGAATTTTTCATCACGTGTGCTTTCCAATATTTGATAAGTGATCTCACAGATTTTTATTGTAGGTTTCTGGCTGAAATTGGGGCATTGGATGTCTTGGGTGCAGATGATACACCCCTTCTCTTAAGTGACATATACGGAAAGGTAGCAGAAGACAAGAATAGGTATGTATACTCCTGGGAGTCTTTTGAAGTATATCGACACCTGAAGTTTCTAGGTTATATTGTTGGTCGGCAAGGTGTCCCTTGGTCCTTGAAGAATATTAAAATTAAACTTCATGATTGGGAAAGTATGGCAGAATCTGACAGGACGAGAGAGGAGGAATTGGTAGAAGAGAGTTCCTTGACAGAGATGTTCAGTAGTTTACAGTTTAGTGAAATCAGACCAATATTTGATGTTTATCCTCCTAATAGCAAGTTTAAAAAGTCTTCTCCTGGCAGTCCATTATTTGTGCTCTTCCTCATCAGGTAACTAACTAAAGCTCAGATTATGTTTCTCTTAACAAAATTAGAATTAGGTTGATACACGATACCATGAATTTGCACAATTTTATGAATATAAAAGGTGCATACTGGTCTAGTGCTACATCTGGATTTCAAATTCATACTTATATTTCTCTAGGTCGACTATGTTATCGATGTAAGAGTGTTTTTTTCATTTATGGGAGTTATGAATTTCTATAACAACTTTTAAACATGCACAAAGTAAGAGAAAAGCTAGTATATGTTCCCAAATGCTGCTGTCTGTGATTTCACTTACCAGTCAACTATATATCCTCTCTTACACTTCGAATCTTTGATTTTTCATATGCACTGAATACTGCATAGTCCTCTAGACATGTCACTTCCATTGCTTTTGCAATCTGACCTAAATCATGGTGCCTCCATAATAGTGCAAGGCATTCTGTCAACTTTTTTAGTTTACACACTGCCTTCATAATAAAAAACTTCTTTGCAAGGGTATGGATATCTCATAGACTAAGATTATTAGATTGTAAATAATGTTATTATGAGCTTTAATTACTGGCATTTATTGCATTTCTTATGCCCCTGAGTGCAAACTGTGCAACTTACTATTTTGAAAAGTAAGAATTTTGTATGTGTGACTTTGGTTAACTGTTCAACCTGGTGTTGGATAGACTAAGGATTCTTCCTATCCTCCTCCAGCTGTATGAACTGTTATATTTCTTCTTTTCAACATTTCTGTATTAATCTGCACTTGGAATGCCTAAGGCATACTTACATGACGAGATGCTTTCTTATGTAGTGGCCGACCTCCATCAAAACAAGAGCTCAAGGACCTCAAGGCACGTTACAAGGGAAGTCCTCTAAAATTTTGTATTGTTGATCATGGGCGTGTCAGTTTCTTGTCATTCTCCAAAGTAGAGCTCCCTGTCCTCCCGTGATGTTTTTAGTGGACAAACTTATTAGCCATCAAAGGAAATTAATTATATGGTAACACTTCTGTTTATCTAGTTATACAACAATACTTTTAATTTCACTTTGGTGCATGCACACAACTGTGGTTTTATGTAATAATGTAATGGGAACTCTTTGTGGATTGTGATGCTTTCTTTTCTTTGTTAAGAAGAATTGAGTTTCTTGTCTTTCCGCGACTAGGATAGATTTGTTTGGAAGTGCATAGTTTATTATGCTAAATGTACCTGGAGTTGCTTGATTTGTACGTTCTCGAATGTAATTAATTATCACGGAAAGTTCAATGTGTTACTCTTTTCTATAAGTTCCTGATGAATTAATGCATTGGTATCTTAACTTTTTTTAGTTAGTCAGTTGTTAATGGTGAGATGAATATTAGATTCAAACTGGATTTCCCCAGTGTCAAGCGGACCCTTAAAACTGATATGTCTAATAATAGTATTAATTCTGCTATATATGGATAATCGTTATTATCATCGGTTCTTGATTTTCAATGAAGAGTGGGTGCTTGCTATACCTTCTTGTATCCATGTTGTAGTTGTATGTATGCAACACGATACTGATTCAGTATTTGCATTGCTTATGCTTAAAAATTCAAGAGTGAACCTTAAATGTATTCAAGTGTATCTCAATATTTTTCTTACATGAGTTATCTGTTGCATATTCTTGCAATGAGCTACAAGGATATACTTTTGAATGACCAGTTTGGTTTAAACATGAACTAAATAATCATGAATTATTAACAATCTGAATGCACAGATGAGGGATTTAAGAGCTAATTTGTGTTGGTTTAGAAGAAAACACCAAGATGTTCAACAAATAGGATTAATTGTAAGGGTACAAATAAATTTGAAATTGAACATTGCCAATTGGAATCCCGTTGCCTTGATTTCATGTTCTCCAGCTGTATGTGACATAGAGACCAGCAGCCTGAATATTTGAGACAATGATACTGGTAAGATGAAGTATTATAATATCAATTCTATAGCATTTATGCATGGAGGATAACTTCACCAACTGCGCTTTTATTTGAAAATTGAAAGGTTCGCATTCATTGTTAAAGACTTGACTTGAACACCATGCTTGCAACA
This sequence comes from Penstemon davidsonii, assembly GCA_034814905.1. NCBI lineage: Eukaryota > Viridiplantae > Streptophyta > Magnoliopsida > Lamiales > Plantaginaceae > Penstemon > Penstemon davidsonii. Next base: position 26,221,172 of record JAYDYQ010002533.1, on the reverse strand, counting down.
ACCAGCCATCAGTGGGTCATGCACAACTTTATTGTAGCAAAGATTGTGCCTTCCCAATATGAGCAACATAGCCCAGGTAAGAAACTGCGAAACCTTAATCTAATGCCAACACTTCTAGCTCGTTTTGTCCATGCCTATATTTGTGATTTTCATAAGCAGTTTATGAAACTTTAGTTTCGTAATTCTTGTAAAATGGTGTTCACTATTGAAAGAACTCAGTTTAGAGGTAGATGCCAACTTGAAAGAATCAATAGTATTTTGGGTTTCAGCATTCAGGTAATCTTCAATGGAGTTTGATTGCTTATTTTGTGTCCAAAAGTTTCCCTCAAGGATGTCATGATTTTTTTGTCTGTCTATAATTTATCATACAATAGTAATATGATGAAATCTTAAACCTAGAAAAAGCAAGAATTTCAGTTTCCATAAACTAATTGCGTACAACTTTAGACAACAGATGTATGAGAGGAAGTATCACAACACACAGAAGATATGTGCAGTAAATCATTTATCATTGTCTCTGGTGATATGGGCAATGAACGAATCCAACTCCAAACGGGATACACCACCTTCTTCAGTTGCCTGTTGAATGGTAGCACCTAACTCCGCTGCCCTCTTTCTTATCTCATTCCCTTCTTCCAATGCCATTAATCTTTTCACAACATTCTCGATAGTCGACGCTTTCACTAGTTCTTCCCTTTGTGTCCATTCCCTCACAACAAGACCTATCTTCAGTATATCTGTTACGAGCATCGTGTTTCTTGGTTGGTCTGAATGCATAGGCCAAGCTGCTATCGGCACTCCCATTGTAATACTTTCAATACACGAATTCCAGCCGCAATGGCTCATGAATCCACCAGTTGATGGATGAGCCAGAATTTCTAGCTGTGGTGCCCAATCTCTCACCACTATTCCCACTCCTTTCACCCTGTCCTCGAAACCTTCTGGTAATTTAGCTCTTCTAACTTCTCCATCGAAAACATTTCCTTTATCTGCATCCCTTAATACCCATAAAAAATTCTGTTTGCTCTGTTCTAACCCCAGTGCTAGCTGCTCTATTTGTTCATCGGACAAAGACGTTGTTGTCCCGAAAGTAATGTAAATAACGGACTTCGCCTCTTGTTTATCGAGCCACTCTAAACATTTGAGTTGGCCATTAGATGAAAATTTAGTAGGAAGTATTGGCCCTATAGCCCAACTCTTCCTGTTAGTGCTATTCACCTCTTCCTCCCTAGCTAAAATGTCCAAATAAGGAGCTTCTATTAATCTGCAGGTATTGTATATATCTCCACCTCTACATTTTAGTGGCTCCATTTGTAAAGCTACAAAATCCTTGATCTCATCCGGTGTACAGCCTTCGTAAGAAGGCAACTCTTTTGGGAAATATTTGCTCGTGTTCTCACAACTAAAAGAGGCTAGACAAAGCGCGGAGATACTATTGAATGCGTAGGATTCAGCATTAGGGATTAAAGAAACATCCTGGACTACGTACGCCATCATAGAGTCGTGAATGACTATAACCCGGTTGGCTTTCGCTGACATGGCACGTAAGTAGGTAGTAACCGGTTGGCGTAGGCTCAACGTGGCTTCGTAGGATGGTAGGAGTTGTATAGGGAATTTGTCATGTGAGTTGGGGTTCGGAGGGGGAGAGGCAAATGATGGAGTGGGAAAATCGTGGAAATCGATTTTGGCTATGTCGTGAGGGTTTAGGCCGTGGGAACGGAGTTTGGCTTGACGGTTATGGATGGCGGAGCCGATGTAGTGGACGGGGATATCGTACGAGGTTATTAGGCAGGAGAGTTGTAGGAGTTGATTGAGGTGTCCTTGAGCTGGAAATGGAACCATAATGACTGCAACATGAGATTTTTCCATAATTTGAGAGTTCTTTTATTTGGACTACTTCTGGAAAGGTACATGGTTGAGAACTTAAATAGAGCAAGGAACTTGGGGAACACATCAAATTAATTTGGAATTTTGTTCTATGTCCCCAAACTCGAATTTTATAATCTAATTCATGTCATGGTCATTGACTCTAAGACTTACTTTTTATCCATGTTAGTTCCACTTTGATCTATTTTCTACGCACGTTGACGAAATGTGCACCGTTTATAATACTTGATTGCCAAGATAAAGTAGCTTGGATAAAGTTAAAGAACTTGAATTTGAAAATAATTTAATATTTTATGAAGAAGTAGTGCAACTGATGAGAAACTTCTTGTGGGGTTTTGATTTATGGGGGCTTCAGATCTAAATATAAATTTTGGTCATTATTTAGTTTTAATCGTCTTTTGAAAAAACTCAAAACATTTATAAGGTAAATGTAGTACTTTTATTTGCGATTGAATAACGTTGTTGGGAAAATGACAAATTATAAGATATGAGCAAATGTATATGTTTTGTGATTGTACTTGTGATTGTGATTGGATAGTCTGATCAAGGTAGATAGATTTTTTTTTCTTATATCTCAAAGTGTAGTACTTTGTATCTGAAAATTGTATTTCTAGTACCACAAGAACACTTTGGGCTCACAATTCATGAAATTGCACTTTTGGTCATTTGCTTAAACTATTTTGTATTTTTGGTTTCATCACCTCTTTTTTCATCTAATTTGGGATAAAAAATGAGGGAAAAATACTTTTTTTTTTTGGTTTCCCAAGGGTTTAATCCCTTTCGAGGCGGGTTGGGCACATATGTGGGTACCTCTCCCAACAGGGATTCGAACCTGAGTCCGCTACTTTGTATAAATGTATCGCCATGCTATTAAGTATTTTGATTTAAGTTCTTTTCTTTCTAAGAGGTGGAATAGAATAACCCCGTTGAAGCGTAATGATCATACGTCTGTATTGCATTGTATGTCCCATAATAGGTCCTATTCTTCTACCCTTTCCCGGAAGTCGATGACTATTCATAGCTATTACCTTGACACCAAAGAAGAGTTCGACCCAATGCTTTAGTTCTGTCCTAGTTGATCCTGATTCGACATTAGAAGTATATTGATTTTTCCCCAATAACCGAATACTTTTGTCTGTAAATACTGCATATTTGATTCCATCCATAAATCTATTTTCTTCCCTATGAGTTATAGTCTCAATAAGACTGCTAGTTCTTACTGTTCATATATTATGATATGAATATACCACACCAATTCGTTATGTATGGATGATTTTGATACCAAACTTTAGTCCAAAAAACATATTCGGTACCAAACTTTTCGAAAAAATACATTTCATACCATGATTTGCACCATCTTGACATATTTAGTTTTGACGTCAATTTTCGGACAAAATTCAGCACGTGCCATTCACGTGCCCGTTAAGTTGACAATGGGAGGGACAACATGCACGTATTTTAAAGACCCACTATTGTTAACTTAACGCGCACATGTTGAATTCCGCTTGAAAATTGATTAGGAAAACTAAATATGTCAAGAAAGTGTGAATCATGGTATGAAATGTATTTTTTCAAAAAACTTGGTATCAAATGTATTTTTTGGACTAAAGTTTGGTATCAAAAGTGTTTTTCCCTAGATAAAAAATTGCAGGATTGAGACAATCATTTAGGATCAAAAGTGCTAAACAATGACTATTCTATGAGAAAAAATATACAAAATGTTATAAAACTTTGGGACTAAAAGTAGATTTTTATAAAATTATGCTACCTAAAGTAAAAATTATTTTTAGAAAATTGGATAAAAAAATACAATTTTAACAATACTATACCAGAAATATTCAGAATCCGATTTTATGAGATTAAAAATTTAATTTTATAGATTTATTCATCTGTTGCCCCAACCTTAAGAAAAGAAGAAAAAAATATATTGTGATCGAGATAAATCTAGAGGCGTGTTTGGTTCGTTTTAGGGGGAAAATGTAAGATACTCCCCTGTTTTATGCTAAACCTGCAAGAAACTATCCTGTGAAATTTTTATTGCGTCAAACTTCATTGTGTTTTCAAAAACCCTGCAAAAAACACCCAATTTGTAAAAAAGAGGTCGTATTGAATTGACATATTTCAAGAAATAATTTTAAAAATATATCACGTGAAGCTGTAGGGACCAACTTAAAGTATTTTAAAAATGATTTCTTAAAATATGTTGATCCAAAACAATTTATTTTTTACAAATTGGGTGTTTTTTGCAGGTTTTTTAAAAATACAAGGAAGTTTGGCGAAATAATTTCACAAGGTAGTTTCTTGCAGGTTTAGCATAACATAGGGGAGTATTTTGCATTTACCCCTCGTTTTAGACACATGTGATCGAGATTCCTTTGTAATATTACAAAGTTTACGAGTAGAAAATTATGAAGGTGAAACCAATATGTGATTGGTAAAGCGGAAGATGTACGATCAAAGTGGTGAACCAAATCCAAATATGTGTTGGGAGGTTCTCATATAATATGCCACACGAGTCTCCGAAATAGATTAAACCCTTGTTATTACATATAGAATTGCAACTTTAGTTCCATATAATTGGACGTTCAATATTCTTGTTCTCATGCTTTATAAAATTGCACTTTTTATTCAATTTTTTTTAAATATTTTGCATAATTGTGTTGTCGCTCCCTCCGTATCAATTTTGAGATCGAAAGTATAAACGGAGACGATCATATGAGACAAAAAATGCAAATTAAAGACTATTGTACTGAACCAAAAAATTTCTTTGTAATTTAAGTTCTTCTCAGATTGATCTCATTTTTTTCTTTTTTTGTTGTTATCACAATACAGATTTGAACCGGGCCAGCCTTAGATCATCATCCATATTGTTACCCATGGTCTAATTCACTAATAATTATTGCTAAATATTTTAGTTAAACTTTGCAACTTAAAACTTTTGAGGTTAATTATCCACCTCCTTATTGCATGAGTAAAGAATCAAAGGGTCAGATACGAAACTCTTCGAAAACTTGATATGGAGATGGCTGCAAAAATAATCTTAAAATAACATGATTTATAAGATCAAGTTTTTTTGGGGAAAATGCAAGTTACTCCCCTGTGAAATTTTAATTGCGTAAAACTTATTTGTGTTTTTAAAAAACCCTACAAAAAACACCCAATTTGTAAAAAATAGGTTGTTTTGGATCGACATATTTGTAGAAATAATTTTAAAAATATATCACGTGAAGTTGTAGGGACCAACTTGAAGTATTTTAAAAATGATTTCTTGAAATATGCCGATCCAAAACGACCTATTTTTCATAAATTGGGTGTTTTTTGCAGGATTTTTGAAAACACAAGGAAGTTTGGCGCAATAAAAATTTCACAGGGTAATTTTTTGCAGATTTAGCATAATACAGGGGAGTATTTTGCATTTACCCCAGATTTTTTGGGAAGTCAATATTTAATTTCAAATTCGTCTTGGCAACTTAGACCACATCCGTGGGTCAATTCAAATTCATCTACATAAATTGAAAATTTATTTTAGATAACACTAAAAATTAAATTGGATCAATTAATTAGTCCAATAAAAAGAATACTAAGTAAACTTACCGTAAAAGAGGAGAATTAATGTCAATTTATCCCCGTAAAATGCATAATATTTAGTTTAACCCTCTATAATTTGAAAAAAAATAATTTACCCCCCAATATTATGATAAATGTGGCACTTTACCCCCCAGTATTAAGATAAATATCACATTTTGCCCCTTATGTTACAAAAACACTTTTCATGCTCACTCTCAGTCTCGGCAAGTGAATTACACTCACAAAATCCCCTTGTACTTTTTAAACATAACACGTAATACCCTTATAAACTTGACATATAATCTTCTTATATCTAGAGGTAATTTAGGTATATCAACTAAAAATTAACGGCTTTAGACAAACAGACAAAGTAAGGGGAGAGTACGCAGAAAACTTGTTAGTATAAGGTGATTTCATGCAATACAAATATCACAGAGTAGCATGCTTTCAACAACAAAGGGAAATATTGTGCATTTTTCCCTTGAAATTTGTCTGTTCAAATTCCTATTTAGAATCTTTCAATCTGTTAGTCTAATCTATTATGAATTTATGCTAGTTGTTTTCAATATTCTTCTATGATGAGTGAAGTGGATACAATTGTTTCTACGTGGTGTGAAATTTTTATAAGATTACAGGGGGTAAAGTGTTCTTTTTAAATCACAGGGAAGTAAATTGAATATTATGCAAATTACATGGGGATAATTTGCCATTAACTTTATCACAGTGATCGTACCTTATTCTGACCCAACCCACATTGGCGCAACATATTTTCGATCTATTCAACTCTCAGGATTACCACACTTTATATTTTTTTTTTTTTGAAATGATACAAATTTTGATCTACATAATTGAATCTCTATGGGCCTGTTTGTTTGGCGTTTGGGAAAGTAGTTTGGGAGAGTAGTGGAGGTTTGTGAAATAATCTCGATTTGCGTAATGTTGTTTGTTTGGGTTTTGAGAGAGTGGTTTCAGAAATAAAGTAGGTGTAGGTTTTTTTGGAAGAGTTGGGTTGTAGGTGTAAGATGTGTAAAACTTTATGTCAAATTATGTTTATTATGTGAGATAAATTGTGTAAGAGATAGGTTACTTTATGTCAAATCAAAGTAGAGTTTGTATAAGTTTTGTTTAGAGATAAGAAAATTGTTGTTTGTTTGGCTTTTGAGAGAGTAATTTGAGAAAATTAATAGATGAAAAATTTATTTCGGAAAATAGAAAACATGTTTGTTTGGCATTTCCCAAACACGAAAAAATTCTGGGAAACGCCAAACAAACAAGCCCTATGTGTTTATAGTCGGAAATTTCTAAACGTCTATTGAATATAAAGAATTTTATGAAACAGAGTACAAGTGATGGCAAACAATATAATCTATATGACATTATCAAAAAACATCAAGACATCACAATTCATATTAGACCATCTCCAACTCACTGGGCTTTTTACAGCCCAGGAGTGTCAATCTCCATCCGGGTGAATCTGCACTCTCCTTAGCACCGTCTCCAACCGTCAGGACTAATTCCTCGATTAATAAAAAAAAAACTTCCCCACTCTCACCTATATTATCAATAATAATAATAATATTATTATTAATTTTAAAAATAAATAATATTAATAATAAATATGAAAATGCATAATAATAAATATAGAGGCAATAATAATAAAATTAAGCATAATAATATTACATCAGGGACAAGAAAACAAATTGTTATTAAACCTTACACAATTTTTATATTTAAATGTATCTTCCATTTCTAGTTAATTAAATTAAACAAGGTGTTTTTAAATTCGTAGTTAATTTTTTCAATCTTTATTTTTTTTATTAATAATTTCTTTTATTAATAACTATTTTTAATTTATAATAAAAAAGAATAAAAAAAATGTAAAGGCACCAGGTGACGCCAAGTGGCACCACCTGGTGCCATGTTGGTAAGGGACGCGCTCATAACCAGGGTTGTGCCCTGGGCTTTTGAAAACCCCCATTTACACCCCCGGGATGGTCGGACCATCCAAGGGTAGGCCTTGGGCCTTAGATAGTAAGACGTAAAATTTGATTGAACAAAAAAATAATTTCAATTTTATTGGAACTTCTAAAATAAAATACATATTAGATAGTAAGATGTCATTGGCTTATGCCTTTTTGTCGAACCATGGTGCTTTGCCCGTTAACATATGTAAAACGGTGCAACCCAAAGCTTGTTAAAGCTAATGAAGCTAATATCTCAGATTTGCTCCTCAACATTTTCCAAATTAAAGTAATAAAACATTAAGGGTCTGTTTGTCTCTCATTTTCGAAAAAAATTATTGTTTAGGAAAAACAAGACAAACACGTTTTTACTTTTTAAAATAAATTTATTTTCTCTCAATTTTCTCAAAACTAATAAATTACTATAATAATTAATTTTAGACTTAAATGCGTTGTATTTTTATACCTCCGGAAAATGACAATTTCTGTAAGTCTGGAGATTCCAAAGATAATTGGTGATTTGGTTGTCAATTTGATATTCACTACGAGTAAAATTTAGGGGGTGGTAAAAACGTTTTGTGATTTGTGAACAATATCTTTTCGTCCATTTCGTCCATTTCGTCCATTCCATAAAAGGCTACTTCAATGAGCTGACACACATTAATTAGTAATAGCAACTTTGCCTAGATCTGCAGGAAACTTGAATGCATCATATATATAGTACTAGTATTTATATTTTCAGGATAAAATTAAAATGGATTGATTATTCAGTCTTTAACATGGGGGAGTGAATGGACCGGGGTGGATGAAGTAGTGGGTGAAAATAATAATTAATTGCCCCAAATCTACTAAAATCACAGGTTATGAGAAACGTGTTAAATGAATGGCAAAGGGGTGCGGTACGTCCAACAAGTCCAGCTTGATTTTCTTATGGAAATTGATAATTGAGAATGTACGTTTTATGGTTTTCTTAACGAGTTGGGCTCGAACTAGCTTTAATATCGCACGTGAGTCGAGCTTCATTAACATATGTAAAATGTGTTCTAGGTTGAATTAGAATTCACCACATATTCACTTATATGGTTTAGACCTAACTCAACCTCAAAAGCTAGCTTATAAGGTGATGATTGTTCAAGACCTTATAAGTTGGACTTAACTATTAATTTTAATCCATGTGGGACATTTATTCTCAATATTTCTGCTTATATATGAATATATATATATATATATATATATATATATATATATATATATATATATATATATATATATAAGTGTGATTTAGAGTTGGATAGAGATTAAGAATAACAAAGTCTAGCATTCTATTGGCACAAAGATTAATGAGAACTAAGATAATTAATTAATTATTCCATTTAGATAATCTTGGTGAGAAGTTTATGGATGTTGTTATAAGATTGCTTACATCTCATGCACCAGTGACCAAGTAAAAGTTGCAATCAAGGGCCCAATTCGTCTAACTTGAAAAGCCTGACATTAAGGCTGGTTATCCACATAATTATGGGCCGGCCTGTGATTGTAGTTGGCTAACCAAACACCTCATAACCCACATGTTTTATTTGTACGGCTAATTGGACCCAAGGCCCCAAAGTAAATGGGCCTTTAAGGCTGGATCTTTACATTGTTTTAGGTCACTACAAGAAAAAGGAATTTTAGTGACAAAATATTAAGTGACATTGTTGAAATTGTCACTTTTTGCATATATTTAGTGACAAGAATATTAGTTTTATCACAATAATAATAGTGATAAGTGCAATAGTGACAAAATATATTTTTAAGTTGTCACTAATTGCTATTAGTGACAAGTATATGAAACTTAAGTTGTCACTATTGACAATTAGTGACACCCTTTCAGTGACAACGTAGTGACAATAAATATTGTCACTATAATTTACTGACAATTTTTTAGTTGTCACTTTTGGGGTATCACTAAATGTCAATAGTGACAACTTTTTCACATTTCTTGTCATTAATGTACCTATATATATCATTTGAGTGACAATATTTAAATTCTTGTCACTTTGTCATTTACTATTTTGTCATTAAAATTTAAATTTTTTGTAGTGGGTTTTGCCAGAGATGAAATCGAAAATCTGAACTAGTGAGACTATTTCAAGCATGGTAATCACCATCTTATGATTTACGATACAAAATATGGGATCCAAAACAATACGGAGGTTGAACAGTACGAATCGCAAGTTGTATCGTGCAACCTCTTGTATCTTATTGATACGATATGGATCTGATAAATAGTACATGATACGATACATATGTTATGATACACACATGATCCGTGAAAAAAATTGATTCCAATAATAAATAAAGTTTTATATATATTCTATTCATATAAGCAACAATAATACTTCTTTTACCATCAATATAACATAACGTGAATAATTATCTAGGTCAAAATCTCAAGTGTATAAATATATTCAACTAGCAACGTGTATTAATTTTGATACATTACTATTAATTAACCCTCCTTAAGGATTATGATTATTTCATAGGGAGATTTTGAAAGTCTGGACTACAAAATCTTATTGCACTAGATGAGGTCTGGACTTGAATTAAAGTCGAGGCAAATATAACGATATGCCTTTGCTAATCATTCTTTTACTGACATATGAAATAAATTCAGAGAATGAGTTTTTTCTAATAATTATAATAGCACAAATTATCAATATGTGATTGGTCTAGTGGAAGAGATTAGTTACTACAAAGTAACGAACTCATGTTCGAATCCATGTTGGGAGAGGTTCCCACTTAATCTGTTCGACGCGCCTCGAAAGGGATTAAACCCTTGGAAAACAAAAAATAATGATAAATTATGCAAATACAAAAAGATAACCAACCACCACGTACCAAATGCACCTTTGATTCTCTCATATGATATGTACTAAACTCGAGCTAGACCTTCATAGTAATTAAGAGAATTGAAAAAATAGGATGCACCAAAAGTATCAACATCTTCTTTAATTTCCTTCTCAATGTCATACCACTTCAACTTAAAACGACATCTGATGAGCACTTTCTGTTGATTCATCTTCTCCAAATTTCCTATAGCAATAATTCGTAGTTCACTATTGTCATAATCATCCTTGATTGTAAACAACTTGCTCCAAGAAATGTTTATCCCTTGATCAATTTTCATGACCCACATATCAACATGTGTATAATAATGGAAACTAGCACATAGAGATCCATTGTGGTTACTCAAAATCATTTTCTTCAAACATGTATTCGGCCCCGGCGGTATTGGTGGCGGTATAGTCCACTCTTCCGTGGCCAAATCGAAGGAAACAATCTCAAACTTGTTTTCTAACGGTATACGAGAATCAACCCAGTGTAAAATACCATCAACATGAACTCCCGGAGTAGTATGAAGTTTCCGTAGGTCATTCTTTGTGGGTCCAAGTCTCCAGGAATTTGATTTCAAGCTATAAACATGAACAATGTAACATGTTTGTTTCTTACTCAACCAATGACTAGAAGATTCTAGTATCACCAACTTGTAGTCGTCCGTTTTATAATCGTACCCAAAACCTAATATATAAGTCCACTTAAATTCAAGATAACGCAAGGGCGACCACGACACTTCTCGTTGCCTGCGAGTTGCGGGGTTCCAAATAACAATGCTATCTATTGATTTCGAGACTAAACAAATTAGGTTATTGCAGGCCAAGACGTTATAATAGGCGAAGAATAAAGGAGGATTGAGTTTTTTGGTTTCGGCCTTGGTATTGTTTCGGACATCAAATTAAATTTAAAGCATGTAAGAAAGGATTACGATCAATATGGTTATATAACCCCGTTAAGAAAATAGTTTTGGAATTTCGTTTTATGTGGTACGAATGAAGGTTGGTGAAGTATGTACTGTCGATAAGTTTAAGCCATAATTTTGATACGCACCTAAATCGCAAAAGAGATTTCACGGGCAATTTGGAGAACGCGATGTATAATAATTCTTCCGGGAGGTAAGACATGATGATGATGAATTTCGAGATTTATTTGGATGGATTGCACGGCGCAATAATTAGCTAGGGTTTAAATCAACAGTTTAGTAGTACTAGGAATATTTGGGGACGGCGAATAATCATAAGGAATTAAGGATATGAGTTCATGACAATTTATAAAGATTCGTAATCCGAAACACATGGAACGAATATTGATTTAAGTCGATGCGATCCGTTAAAGATTCGTATCCGATAAAAAATAAAAAGAAATTATATATTTACATATATATATATATATATATATATATATAATGTTTTATAAAAGTAAGTACCATTAATAACATTTCACTGTCAATTTAAGAAGATAGTCATTTATAACTTGTTTATAAATTTATTTAAACCAATATTTTTTTTCATCTAAAAATATGAATATTAGTAAATGATGTTTGAACATGTGAGTTAAAATTAAATAAAATTATAAAGTTAATAAACTTATTTTAGGAAAAAATATTAATGTAATATTTTCTATGAAAATTTATTGGATCAAAAAAAGATCCGATATCCGGCCAAATATGACCAAGATCCATTGGATTCAAAAAATATAGATCCGAACACAATCCGAGCAAGAGTCGAATCCGACAGGATCCGATCAGATATAAATAAAGTCGGATCTGAACGAGTTTGATCCGACAAGAATCCGACCTATTGGGAGCCCTACTGAACATTATGATCCGTGATGTAAGTAACCGTGCCTTTTAATTTGATAAATCATTGTGTAATAAACTTCCATTCTTTTTTATTTGAATAAAAAAGCTAAATCACATTTATGGTTCCTCAAGTATAAAAAAATGTGTTACACTAATAGTCACTTTCCCGGTCAAATTACACCGATAAAATGTGTTATCTTGATCAAATCAAAATATTAAAACACATAAAATCCGAAAATACCCTTATTAATAGTCACATGACTTACACGTGGTTGCATTTTCGCCAGAAAAATGTCTATTTTTGTAACACATTTTATATAAGAGAGACTTACGTATTTTTTTGCACAATGAATATAAGTGTAACATATTTTTTATAAGAGAGACTTAAATGTAACTTTTTTGGCAAGAGGGATATAAGTATAAAACACCTTGTACTTGAGGGACCATAAATATGATTTAGCCCAAAAAGGAAAAAAAATTACACCCTCAAAAACAAAATGCACAAGACATGGTTTTAATTCTAACTGTTATGTAGATAAATGATTGATTAACTTTCTGTTTTTTGTTTTCTTGTTCAAATGTATCACTAGATTAATATATTGTACTCATTCCAAATCACTAAACACTGGAAACAGATCATGAACATCTTGAAAGAGCAGCACATTATCCTCAAAACCAGGCAACAAAATTCAAACTTGCAAAAAATCATCTAGTAATATGAGCAATAAAAGCATCCAATTCCCTACAAAATTCACCACCTTCCTCCATTGATTTCTTGATTTCAACACTCAACTCTTTAGCCCTTTTCCTCATCTCATCTCCTTCTTCACACCCCATCAACCTCTCCACAACATTCTTGATTTTCGACGCTTTCACCACTTCATTCCTTTCTCCCCACTCCCTAACAATTACTCCAATTTTCAAAACCTCTGTCAAGAACAAAGCATTAAGTGGTTGATCAGAATGCATAGGCAATGCAGCTATAGGCACTCCCATTGTAATACTTTCCAAACACGAGTTCCAACCGCAATGGCTCATGAATCCACCGATCGATTCATGAGCTAAAATCTCGATTTGTGGCGCCCAATCTCTAACCACTAATCCATAATCTCTCACTCTCTCTTCAAACCCTTCTGGCAATTCAATCCTTCTATCTTCTCCGTCAAATATATTCGTTTTATCGGCATCTCTAACTACCCAAACAAACTTTTTCTTACTTAGTTCTAACCCCATTGCAAACTCCTTAGCTTCCTCATCCGAGATCGAAATACTAGTTCCGAACGACACGTATATAACCGATCTCGGATCTTGTTTATTAAGCCAATCCAAGCATTTATGCCCTGTTTTTGTATTGTTTAATTTCATGGTTGGTGTAATAGCCCATTGCTTTATATTCCCATTAATCTCTTCTCTTTCAAGAAGCTCAATGTAATTACCCTCTATCAATCTACTTGTGTTATGTATATCTCCAGCTCTCCTTTTGAAATTCTCAGGTTTAGATACTATAAACTCAAGAACCTCTTCTGGAAAAAACTCTTTAACAGAAGGAAGTTTATTTATTTCTTCTCCCACATCGATTGGCTTTCCCAATGACTCCCACAAAATGTAGAATAAATTGAAAGCCGAGAGGCAATTATATGCATAACACTCTACATTTGGAATTAAAACAGCATCCTCAACTGCCTCAGCCATAAGCCTATCATGAATAATTACAACTCTTCTTGCTTTTGTGGAGAGTTCTTGTAAGAGGGTAGTGATTGGGTGTCGCAGGTTCATGTAGGCCACGATTGCTGGGGAGAGGTGTGATGGAATTTTGTCTAATGTGTTGGGATTTGGATTAGGAGATTCGATTGGTGGAGTGGGTAGATCGTGGAAATTGATTTTAGGGTTTAGGCCGTGGGCGCGGAGCTTGGCTTGGCGGTTGTGGGTGGCGGAGCCGAGGTAGTGAACTGGTAAGGTGTAGGAAGATATTACGGAGGAGAGTTGAAGAAGCTGGTTGAGGTGGCTTTGGCTTGGGAGTGGGACTATAACTGCAATGACTTCTGATTTCTCCATGGTGTTGGGAAGAAATCAAGATTTTAGATTAAAATGCAAAAGAATTGGATTGAATTAAATTTATCTTGTTCTTTGTTCTTGATGGAATCTACATTTCATTGTGATAAGGCGCTTGGGAATTTTTGTGAACACATATTTTACGGGGCCTAAAATTAAACTAAGCTACTTGAGCTCGATTCGTCATATTTATCAAACAAGTTTGAACAATATTTTTCGTTTGATAACTTTTGAAGCTCGGGTCTATAAGCTAAAAATGGATAAAACACATGTAAAAATATCAAGTTACTCGATAATCGGCTCGAGCTCGAGTCGGTAAGTAATCAAATCAAGCTCAAACAAAATGTCAAATTCAATTAATATTTCAAACCAAACTTGAACAATATATCATTCGATACTACTCGACTAGTTTATCACCTACATATTTATTGGTGTTTTTGGCACTGTATGGTACGGCCACACAAAAGATATGGACACTATATTTAGTTTAATTAGCTGTCATTATGTAACCAAAAAATAAAAAATAAAATAGCTGTCATGATTGGAACAAGAAGGCTGATACTAGAAGCAAACAAATAACCTTGATTCTGGATATCATGATCTTGAAATTATCTCTCAAGATTTGTTTTTGTGGTGCAATTACAATATGCATACAAACAAAAGTGTTACGGCATGTTTGTTTGATATTTAAGAGAGTAGTTTGTGAGAATGGTGGAGTATGTGTAATAATTTTAATTTGCGTAATGTTGTTTATATGAATTTTAGAAGAGCGGTTTGAGAAATAAGGTGTGTGTATAGTTTTTTTAAGAGTTTAAGTTGTAGGTATAAGATGTAAGATGTATAAAACTTTATGTCAAATTATGTTTGTTATGTTAGATAAATTGTGTAAGAGATTAATTATTTTATGTCAAATCAAAGTAGAGTTTGTGTAGGTTTTTTTTAGAAATAAAAAAATTGTTGTTTGTTTGCTTGTTTGGCTTTTGAAAGAGAAGTTTGAAAAAGTTGAGAGAAGATAAATTTATTTTAGAAAAAATGATTTTAGAAAAATAAAAATAAAAAATCTAAAAATGCAATTTTACTAGGATGACATTTGATCCAAAGTTTAAGTGTCCCCGTTACGTTCAATCTACCTGACGTTCGAATTAGGTGGTGTTTGCAACAACTTCTCAAAATAGTTTTTCAGCTTTTCAGGATTCATAAGAGGTGTCTGCAAATGCTTTTAAAAAGTACATTTTTGCTTTTTTTGTGCTTAAAGCACTTTGATAATGTTTGCAAGTAGGTGCTTTTGTTATTGCTTCTTCAATTGAAAAGCAGGTTGGCAAGAAGCAGTTTAGGAGGTGTTTCTTCTATTGCTTCTTCTAGGTGACATTTTTGTAATAATTGAAACTATTTTTTTTGGGTTTTTTGCACTTTGCACCCCCGAAACATGGAAAATAGGCACATTGCACCCCCGAAACTTAGATTTAGCACTTTGCACCCTCGAAATATGAAAAATACAGCACTTTGCAATCTCTTTTATTTTTAGGCAAAAAATTCATGGGAAAAATTGGTAATTCAATTATAAATCTTTGGTACTTTGCACCCCCAAAACTTGAGAAATTGGCGATTTTCACCCCCGAAATAAAATTAGCACTCAACACTCTAGAATTAAGAACAAATCAACAACTTGCACCCCCGAAACACAATAAATGGGCACTTTGCATCACGAAACACAAAATTAACACTTACCACCCTCAAATAAAAAAATAAAAAAATAAAAACTCAAACCCCTCGTTTTATCCGGCAAAGTTGACCATCGGGGTGAAAAATATCTAAGGCAAAATAGGAAATTATTTTTTTCCTTAAATTTCGTAAAATACAATCATAAATACTAGAATACATATCCATAAATAACTAAATATGGTACATGTAAACTTCTCAAAGACCCATTGTCTACTTCAAAATATCAAATACGAACTTGATGTTCAAAATACACACCTAGAAGTTCAAAATAAATAGATAACAAAATCCATTGTCTACTTCATGAACTGCATTCATCAATAATGTTGAACATAGATTTTGGAGACCATGTTGCCTCATGTTGAACATAGAATACTTGTACTTTATTTAGTTATTCATGGATATGTATTTTGATGAAAAGAAAGATGGAGAGAGAAATGAGTATTTTAGTATTTATAATTGTATTTTACAAAATTTAAGGGAAAAAAATGAATTATCTATTATGCCTTAGATTTTTTTCACCCCAACGGTCACCTATGCAGGATAAAACGAGGGGTTTGAGTTTTTTTTTTTTTTTTGAGGGTGTTAAGTGTTAATTTTGTGTTTCGGGGTGCAAAGTGTCCATTTATTGTGTTTCAGGGGTGCAAGTTGCTGATTTATTCTTAATTTGAGGGTGTTAAGTGCTAATTTTATTTCGGGGTGCAAAGTGCCAAAGATTTATAACTGAATTACCGATTTTGCCCATGAATTTTTACCTGAAAATAAAAAAGGGTGCAAAGTGTTGCATTTTTCATATTTTGAGGGTGCAAAGTGCTAAATCTAAGTTTCGGGGGTGCAAAATGCCTATTTCCGATGTTTCGGGGGTGCAAAATGCAAAATCTAAGTTTACAATTATATTTACAAACACCTCCTGCTTTAAATAAAAATATTTATTTTTTTATTTTATTTTAAGAAACTGCTTTTGGGTTCCAAAAGCATTTGCAAACACACATTTAGTACTATAGAGCTTCCATAGTTGATTGGTCTTCGAAGTGTCAATAAAAATATTGTACCTCTTATTTGGTAAGCCTGTATTGGGTAAATATAGTATGGTAAGAGAAAATAGTTACTTTTCTCTATGTTGTTAATTTTAAGATTCATTCGAGATGTGGATTTCCAAAATTGCCCTTCAGATCAAAATCATACTGATCGGTTAGTTATCTAAAATATTTATTGATTGCTCCTTTGATTTAATCCAGTGATATGGTCTTCAATAAAATTTAATGAAGATCAAGATCAGTTTTGTTTTTTTGGTTTGTTTAATTTTGTTTTTTCTTAGTGCTATTTTACAATTATTTTTCATAGTTAGAACTAGGGCTATCAATGGGGTGTATTTCAATCCAGATCGGATTCGAATCCGGTCCGATTTATTATGATATTGTCCGATAAATTATCTGAAGGATCTGATCCAATTAAGAAGATCTGTAATCCGAATTATATGGAGCGAATATGGATCGAGACTGATCTGATCCGTTAAAGATCTGCGTCCGACTAATATTTAATATAATATTATATACATTTAACTTTCATGTTTCATAAAATTATTTCTAATGTCCACTTCTATTTTGGTTATTTATTAGGTCGACTTGGAATTATAATATTGATAGCTACAAGTGAAAATGAAAGATATTTTACTTAATAAACAATATTATCATATTGTTTGGTTTAAACTTAATAAAAGAAGGAAAACGACTACTACTATAAATTGTAGTTATGGTCTATGCTATTTTGTTACCAATTAAAAATGTTCATGTATCAATGTAGTATTACCAACAAGCTAACCTCCATTCGATTATAAGTAATGGTGTTTAGTATTTTTACCATTTATTATAAAATTTGTAACTTTGTATTATGATACTACATATTACTTGCAATGATTTTCATTCCTCTTTAGCTTGTCCGATTTTTTGGATTAGATAATTCATAATTTTTTTTATCTTTGTGCCACATATCAGATTTTTTCTAAAATTCGAATTCGATTTCGGTAGCACTTTTGAAAATTCGATAGGATCTTGGATCGGATCAGGATACACTTTTTTATTTTCAGACCCGGATCCGGATCCACCTTGATTCGCTCCGAGTATACCCCATTGACAGCTTAAAACTAATTATAAAATTTTGATAAACTTTTCCAAAAACTTCCTTTTGTATACTAAACAACAAACACATTTCATTTTACTAAAGTTACTTATAAAACATAAAATAGAATAAAAATAACATGACGATATGAAATGAATATTCATCTAGTTTTGTTGTTCATTCTCAAACTCCTTTTTCCCTCTCTTGGAACCTTTCAACATATCAACTGCGAATGAGTTCAAGCAATTAATATTATACAACTCAAGCTCATCAAAATTCTTACTTTTCATGAGCTCATTCATTAGCAACTAAGACTCTTTCATTTCATTTTTCTTCTTCAACTTTGCCATATTTTCTACCTCGTCTATTACTCTTTGGCTTATATAGCTTTCATGTTCTACCATCTTTCTTGACCTTTCTGGATCTGGAAAATCGAGAAACTTCTTCACCCTTTTCTCTACATAAATCAAGAGATGGCCATAATGTTAAATTATTTTCGCCGAGTTTATGTATAATTATGGCCATGTCAACTCCATAAATTAAAGAATGGAAAGTTAATTTGTTTGCTTTTTTAAGGAAACCATCTCACTTTTTCTGAAAATGGAGTTTCTTTTTCTTTCGTTAGGTACTTGTTCAAGTTTGATTATGCTTCTTGCATGTTGTTTGGTACTTGTAGACTAGAATTGATTTATTTTCACATGAAACTTTAGATTTTATTGGATGTATTTTGAAAAAAAAAAAAAAAACATGCATCATTTTTTTGTAAGGGTTGTTCAATTATTGAATATAATAAAAAAAAATTGACTTTCTGAATTCCCAATAATTTATTGTTATGATATAAGAACATTCTACATTCATTACTTTTCATATATGGTAATGACACAAATTATACACATGTTTTATCTAGTTTTATGTTCAAATTTATTTATTTTGTGAAAATCGAGTTGAACAAAAGATAGTTAAGCCTATGTAATGACTTTCATATATTTGAGCGATGTTCTAATTTGCTATTAATGCAACAAGATTGTGATTTGTTCTAATTTGCTATTAATGCAAAAGCCTACGGTACAATTTTTTTCAAAAAAATGCGTAGAACTTATTATATGTACCCCTATATAATGACTTTTATATATTCTAATTCTAATTTTTTTTCCTAAAATATTGCAAACATTACAAATATTCTTGTAACGGCAAAATTGAAACTTTTCAAATTTTAGGAGCAAGCTGTAAAAATCGGAGGGGATCTTTCGTAATTACCAATTTGTAAAGGAAATTTTTGTAATTAGACGGTACATCTCTGTATTCGTCATTCTAAACTTTATCTACAAATATGATGTATGAAAGAATCCATCTCCAACCTCGTAGCGCCGCCTTCCGCCACCGCCCTCCTAACAGCGCCACCCAACTCCACCGCCCTCCGCCGCATCTCCTCCCCTTCTTCCGATGCCATCAATCTTTTCAATGCTTCCGAGACCATTAAACTCGTCACAATCTCCCTTCTCTTTTCCCAATCCTTCACAACCACCCCAATTTTCAACCTTTTAGTTATCAGAACACTATTTCTCGGCTGATCCGAATGCATCGGCCAAGTCGCAATCGGCACCCCCATTGAAATACTCTCCATACACGAATTCCATCCGCAATGACTCAAAAACCCACCAATAGCAAAATGCCCCAAAATTTCCAATTGTGGGGCCCAATCTCTAACAACAATTGCTCTTTCTTTCAATCTCAGTTCAAACCCATTTGGCAATTGAGGCCTTTTAGCTTCATTAGTAGCAGTATTGAGATCTCCTTTATCCGCGTCTCTTAAAACCCAGATGAATTTCATCTGGGTTTGTTCTAACCCAGTTGCTAATTCTTTGATTTGTGCATGAGGCAATGAAACTGTAGTGCCAAAAGAAACGAAAATAACTGATTTTGGTTCTTGTTTGTCAAGCCATTTGAGACACTCATGGCGTGATTTTTCAGATTTTGTTTCGTTTGGTATTATTACTGGATTGAATGGCCCAATAGCCCATTGTTTCTTGTTTTGGTTTTCAGGCATCTTTTGGATTAGGTTCATGTATTTACCTGTAGATAAGACAGATTTGTTGTCAATTTTACGATATGATTTGTAAAGATAACATATTTCATTGCAAAATATTTTATTTCAATATTTCTTTCAAGGCTTTATTGGCTAAACTCAATGCATTCTTCAAGAAAATCAAAGTCAATAAAATAGTGGTGTTTGATTTGAGTGCAATAGCCCTCAGTTAACGTTACAGGAATTCCACAAGGCTTTGAATAAGATCAAAGTGATCAAACCAAATTTTAAATCGTTTGTTCTTGAAGAACAGAGACAGGATTTAGTTAGATGTTGGAACACATTTTCTTTCTAAATCTCTTAAAAACTCGAATTTGTACGATTAATTGTTATCTAATAAAATTCAGGACACCAAAGTAGTTATCTACATTACCTTCTACTACTCTGCTGGAGTTATAAAGAGTTCCAGAGCTCAACTCATTGCACTTATGTTCCGAAACAAGAAACTCCATGAATTCGGATGTATAACAATCTTCGACAGACGGGATCTCTTCTAGTTGTTCCTCCTCAATCAAGAATGGATTTTCCATCCTTTCCCAATGGTACCAAAATATGGCAAAAGCAGAGATGCTTCCGAAAACGTAGGATTCGGCATTTGGAATCGAACCCACATCTTGAACTACGGACGACATTAATGAATCGTGGATGACGATAACTCTTTGTGTAGTGTGTGAAAGAGAGTGGACGAGGGCGGTGAGCGGGTGGCGGAGGTGAGTTGCAGAGTTAAATAGCGGTTGGAGGTGTGAGGGGAATTTGTTTGTGGCGTCGGGGTTAATTGTAGGAGTTGGAAATTCCGGTATAGGAAAGTCGTGGAAATGGATGTTGGCGGTGGCGAGTGGGTGCCATCCGTGGACGCGGAGTTTTGCTTGGTGGTTATGAGTGGCGGTCGAGACGTAGTGAACGGGTATGTTGTAGGCGGTTATGAGGCGACTGAGGTGGAGGAGTTGGTTGAGATGGCCTTGTGCCGGTAGAGGAACCATTATCACCTCTACTTTGGTGGCCATGGGGACTTGTTTGAGAGTTTTTTGTTAAACTGGGATTAGGTATTTAAATTAGATATGTAGTTTAAATAGTATTCTCTTTTTATTTGAAGTTAATTACATTTAAATTTAGAAAAGGCTAGCGATAATGTCAGAGCTGCAAGTGTTGACAAGCAAGTGTTGCAATCAGAGCAAACTTTTAAAATTTTCAGTTTTATCCTTTAAGTGAATGTCAGTCTTAAACGACAACGGAATATTTCTAACATTTTATGATTTTGACTACCTTAATTAGCGCCTAAACAAAATAAGTAATCCAGAGTATAAAAATATAGGGCCAAAATATGTAATTCATTTTTGAATCTTTGGCACTTTGTACCCCCGAAAACGAGAATTGGACCATTTGTACCCCCGAGAAACAGAATTAACACTTAGCACTCTCGAATTAAGAACAACTCATTAACTTGCACCTCCGAAACACGATAAATGGGCACTTTGCACCCCAAATCATAAAATTAACACTTAGCATCCTCAAATTAAGAAAAAATCAGTAAGTAGCACCTCCTTATTTTTTCGGCAGAGTTGACCATAAGGTCAAAAAAATCTAGGGGCAAAATAGGTAATTCATTTCTTTTTTCCTTAAAATTTGCAAAATACGATTATGCATACTAGCATACTCATTTCTCTCTCCATCTTTCTTTTCATCAATATGCATATCCATATTGTAAACTTGGATTAATTTTTTTTTTTTGTGATATGATTCGGTAAATTTTATGTATTAAAACTTTCTAAGAAAATCTTCGAATTCTTTTGGAAATTTTCAAGGACATTTGAAAAATTGTTAATTAAAGACAAATTGCAAAAGATCCAAAAATGAATTGCCTATTTTGTTCCTAGATCTTTTTTATCCCGGTGGTCAACTCTGCCGGAAAAAACGAGTGGGTGGTAGTTACTTAATTTTTATTAATTTGAGGGTGCTAAGTGTTAATTTTGTATTTTGGGGGTGCAAAGTGCTAATTTATTGTGTTTCGGGCAAGTTGTTGAGTTGTTCTTAATTCGAGGGTGTTAAGTGCTAATTTTGTTTCAGGGGTGCAAAGTGCCTATTTTTTGTGTTTCGGGGGTGCAAAGTGCGAAAAATCCAAAAATAAATTACCTATTTTATCCCTAGGTTTTTTGACTCCGGTGGTCAACTTTGCCGGAAATTAAGAGAAGATACAAAGTGCTGAATTGTTGATGTAAAGTGTTAAATCTTTGTTTTAGGAGTGCAAAGTATCTATTTTCCATATTTTGAGGATGCAAAGTACAAAATACCCTTTTCTTTAATTAACATCATCACATTTATTGCTAGATATCATAAACAAACTCGAAAGTGTAGACTGGAAAATTTAAAAACTTTTGCTCTGACGGCGACGTTTGTTGTTGTTGCAATATTGCTACCCAAACAGCATAAATATGGGATAGATTTTTTGTCACACTTTGGTTAAACATTTTTATTTCACACATATAGATTTATTTACAGATATGCATATTTAAAATTTGTGTGGACCCAAATATTCACTTTGACGAGTTAGTATGTGGCACTAAAATGAAACGTCAAAACGTGATGAAAACGTGAGGAGTAACTTTTGCCGCAAAAACATATACATTATAAAGATGCCTAAAAAATGTAACAAATAGAGCCATACAACATGATAGGTAGACGCCTAAAATTAGGTGATTGTCACAAAATAAAACCTAATTAAGAGGTGAGGGATTTCAAGTGGGAATGGGCTCTCATCTAAAATCAGTTTTTAGGCTAACTAACCCCAAAAAATCTTATTCATCAATAGGTTGTGTTATTTATTTTATTTTTCTAATGGTATCAAAATTTTAAATCTGATTTAATTTCAAAGAGACATTATAAACATATAATGAGGATATTTCTCTCGGTATGGATTCAATCTTGATCTCCACATTAATTATGGGATTTAGTAATGTCCACTAAATCAAACTCTTATTGATCTTTGTGTATATTTTAGATGACTTGTTAATTGTTGAGTTTGACTTGTTAAGTTTGGCAAGTCAAAACTCAAAATTTATTTAAAATTAACAAATAGATAATTAGAGTTTTTTTAATTCTATTGAGCTCTTTCAAGCTCAATTTATTTGAAAATCAGACTGAATTGGAATAAATCCCATGATCATTAATAAAATAATATATAATTTAAACCAGATTTCTTCAACTAAACTTTCATTGATTTACATATTTAATCGCATGCAAGAAAATTTAGTTAAGGAAAGAGACGCAATAACTGATAACTCAAAGAAAACAAGTAGTCTTGGTAACCATTGAATGAAAAGATAATACAAGCTTTAGGTTCTTTAGCATACAAGAGAAAAAGAGGCAAAAGAATAATAAAAGAATGAGAAGAGAAAAAGTCTAAATAGCTAGGGCAAACACTAAAAGACTAAACTACCCTTCTACTAAATATATATAATTTACACTAATAATAAAACTCTAACATCCCCCCTCAAACTCACGATGCAGCAGCAAGAAGCATCGAGAGTTTGTCAACCAAGAAACGAAAACGTGAAACGGAAAGCGGCTTGGTGAGCAAATCAGCAAGTTGCATGGAGGAGGAGAGAAATGGCAAAGTCAAAGTGCCATGCTGAAGATGATGTCGCGTGAAATGACAATCAATCTCAATATGCTTAGTCCGTTCATGAAAAACAGAGTTGTGCGCAATTTGAATAGCACTCTTGTTATCACAAAACATCGGAGTGGGACGAGAGATAAAAACACCCATATCTGCAAGTAACCACCGTAACCAGATTATCTCAGTAGTGGTAGATGCCATAGCACGGTACTCCGCTTCTGTCGAAGATCTAGCAACAACACTTTGTTTCTTACTCTTCCAAGAAATAAGAGAGTCACCTAAGAAGATACAAAAACCCGTAACAGACTTCCGATCAACAGGATCACTAGCCCAATCAGCATCAGAGTATGCACGCAACTCTAATGAAGAAGATGATGGAAATAACAAACTTTGAAAGAGAGTACCCCGAAGATACCGTAAGATGCGAAGAACGGCAGCCCAATGAACAGTAGTAGGAGAGGCAATGAACTGACTGACCACATGAACGGCATAGGCAATATCAGGACGAGTGATGGTGAGGTAAACCAAACTTCCAACAATGGTGCGATATAGAGTAGCATCTTCTAATGGTGTCCCATCAGAACTCGAGTAATGAACATTAACCTCTAAAGGAGTATCAACCGTCCTAGTGTCAGTGAGGCGAGCTCGCTCGATGATATCAGCCGTGTACTTAGATTGAGAGAGAAGATAACCACTAGGAGAGTATGCTACTTCAATCCCTAAAAAGTAGCGCAAAGAGCCCAAGTCCTTCATTTCAAACTGGCGACATAATTCAGACTTCAAAACTGCAATCCCATCATTATCATCACCGGTAATAATCATGTCATCAACATACAAGGAAAGCAAAATACGACCTGCATCGGTATTCCTGACAAAGAGAGCTGAATCATGATCACTGGGAGTGAAGCCAAGAGAAGTAATCACAACAGAGAATTTTTCAAACCAAGCTCGTGGTGCCTGTTTAAGCCCATACAATGCTTTCTTAAGCTTACAAACATCACCCGGACTATGAACAACACCTGGGGGCGGAGCCATGAAAACTTCCTCTCGAAGTTCTCCATTTAAGAAAGCATTCTTGACATCCATTTGAGAAAGTTTCCACTGGCGAGCGGAAGCAACTGCAATAAGAGTTCGAACAGTAGTCATTTTTGCAACAGGGGCAAAAGTTTCTTCATAATCCATACCATATTGTTGAGAAAATCCTTGGGCAACCAATCTGGCTTTGTATCTCTCAACCGACCCATCAGACTTTCTTTTAATTTTGTATACCCAACGAGAGCCAACAACACGTTTGCCGGCAGGCAAAGGAACCAAGTCCCAAGTGTCTGTCTTATGTAAAGCAGATAGTTCCTCAGCCATAGCTTGCTGCCAAAGGGGATCAATAACAGCCTCTTTATAGGACAAAGGCTCAGAAACAGAGTGAATAGCAGCCAAAAAGGAAGAAAAAGAAGGTGAATGTAGAGAATAAGCAAAATCAGGAAGTTGGGTCGACTTACGAGTACGATGAGGATATCGATGAGCAGGATCAGCAATCACAGGAAGCGGTTGGGCGTCCGTAGAAGGAGGGGAATCATCCAAGTTATCAGTGCCAACATTTTGACCCCTGCGATGATCATGCAAAGGAAAAGAAGTGACAGGAGCAGGACTATGAGATGAAGACAAATCAATATCTGTAGTGGAAGGAACATCAGTAGAAAGATTCTCACTATTATCTGAAAAAGGATCAATGTGTATGAGATCTGATTTTTTTAAATTATGAGTATTATCAGGAATGGAAAAGAAAGGAATATGTTCAAAAAACACAACGTGACGAGAAACATATAATTTCTTACTAACAGGATCATAACAACGATATCCTTTCTGTCCTGCACCATATCCAAGAAACACACAAACAACAGATCGTGGGGATAACTTATTACGCTCCACACGAGGGCGCAATACAAAGCAAGTACAACCAAAAACTCTCAAAGAAGAATAGTCAGGAGCATGCCCACAAAGTTTTTCAAAAGGAGACAGACCTAATGAGTGAGATGATGGAATCTTATTGATCAAGTTAACTGCAGTAAGAATTGCTTCCCCCCAAAATTCACTCGGAACAGATGCAGATATGAGAAGAGAACGAGCAGTTTCAACAATGTGTCTATGTTTTCTTTCGGCTACCCCATTTTGTTGAGGAGTATCTGTACATGAAGATTGATGAACAGTCCCATCTAAGGCAAGTAGTTCATTGAATTTATTAGAGGTGTACTCCCCACCCAAATCACATCTAAAACACTTTATAACAGCCGAATATTGAGTTTTAACTAAAGCCCGAAACATATGATAAATACCAAAAAACTCAGAGCGCCGTTTCATTAGATAAACCCAACAATAACGAGTATAATCATCAATGAATGAAACATAATATCGAGACCCTCCTTTCGTAGCAATAGGAGCTGGTCCCCAAACATCAGAATGAATCAAATCAAATGGTGCACATGAACGAGATAAACTTAAATTAAAAGGAAGAGCAGCAAATTTTGCCAGTTTACAACCAGAACAATCAGAAATATCAGTAGTTTTTAAACTTCCTAAAGCTCCACTAGACACTAAATATTTTAAACGAGGAGCCGAAACATGACCAAGACGAGAGTGCCACAAATAAAAAGGAGAAGATGAAGAATTTAAATGAAAAGAAGACAAATCAACACTAGAGGCTGCAATTGCTGGTGCTTTTAACTTGTCCAAAACGTACAATCCCCCCTGCCTACGGCCTGTCCCAATCAGCTTCTTGGATTGTTGATCCTGCACATGACAAGAAGTAG
This sequence comes from Penstemon davidsonii, assembly GCA_034814905.1. NCBI lineage: Eukaryota > Viridiplantae > Streptophyta > Magnoliopsida > Lamiales > Plantaginaceae > Penstemon > Penstemon davidsonii. The sequence goes on along the minus strand of JAYDYQ010002533.1, from coordinate 26,194,687 downwards.
AGGAAAAGGAGACTGAGTATCCAGAGTCACATAATTGACCAACAGAGACAAGATTCATTGCAAGATTTGGAATGTGATAGACACTATCAAGAGACATATTCGGTGTATCAATAGGACCAATACCCGCTAATGGCATAGGAGTACCATCAGCAGTTGTAACCGAACCATAAGGTTTAGAATGTAAAACAGTAAAGACAGTTGAATCAGGTGACATGTGATGAGAAGCTCCAGAATCTAAGAGCCACGTGGAGGGAGATTTACCTGAGGAACCAGGGGGTGACAAACCTATATGAGGAGTAGAGGCAGCAGACATAGCATGTGGTTGTATAGCAAGAATCTTCTGAATTTGCTGAATTTGCTCGGCAAGAGAATCCATAGAGGAGCTCGAAGAAGGAGAACCTCCAAAGCTAGCAGAATCTGAAGATGGCACAACAGCGGCAGTGTTAGGCCGTGAATTCATGTTTGGCCGCTGTTGATTTCCATATCTCCATGGTGGTTGCGACTGATGTTGAGGCTGTTGTTGTTGTAGTGGTTTCTGTCTCATTAATACTGGACATTGAGACTTCCAGTGACCTTTTTTCTTGCAGAATCGACACTCATCAGGTGCAGTTGGAACATAAGGTTGGTTTCTATTATTGGCAGGTGGTCTCGAAGGAACTGCCAATACAGATGCACTTGGAGATGGTAGAAGTCCTTTTCCTGAATGAGACTTCAAACGAGTCTCCTCAGCTAATAGTTCACTCACCACAGAATCAACAGAGGGGAGAGGACTGCGATGTAGAATTGATCCACGAATTCCTTCAAAGTCATTGCGCAAGGCCATAAAAAACTGAACCAACCTTTGTTCTTCTCTATAGGTAATAAAAGAACTATTTCCTCTTAAATCCGTTGGTTCAGTAAGAGCTAATTGATCCCAAAGGTTTGACATTAACGTATAAAACTCCTGAATACCCAAGTCATTCTGCTCAAGAGCACGTATATCATGCTCCAATTGATACCTTTTAGCAAAATTAGACTGAGTATATAATTTTGTTAAATGATCCCAAACATCATTTGCACACTCATATTTTGCTAATTGCATACCAATAGAGCATTCCACCGAGTTATTGATCCAAGTAATAACTTTCGAGTTGTTCGTTTCCCAAATATCCAATAATTTAGCATAATCAGCACCAGAATCTGTTGTCGGTTTAACCTCAATACCAGTAACATAGCCCCACATCTTTTTCCCTTTCAAGAAATTTTTCATAACATAACTCCAATATGAAAAATTCTTCCCATTCAATCTAACACTAATAGACTGCAACGAATCACCACTTTCGGAAGTCATATTCAACCAATACACAATCTATCAATATCGGACACAGCCGAACCACAATCGAGTATAAAGAACCCTAACCCAAAACAATTGAATTCGAAAGAACCGAAACAAATAGAGCAGAAACGAACCTCAAACAAATGAAGCGAAACGAAAATTAACAAAGCTGCTGTCGTAAAATTATCCGGAAAAAAAAAAAAAGAAAACAAGTAGTCTTGGTAACCATTGAATGAAAAGATAATACAAGCTTTAGGTTCTTTAGCATACAAGAGAAAAAGAGGCAAAAGAATAATAAAAGAATGAGAAGAGAAAAAGTCTAAATAGCTAGGGCAAACACTAAAAGACTAAAATACCCTTCTACTAAATATATATAATTTACACTAATAATAAAACTCTAACAATAACAAATGATGGCCCCCAAAAGGGCCGTCTTCTCCAATTAAAGTGTATTTTAATTTTTTGTGTTGTGTTTGAACTTAGTTTAAGGAGTTTCAAGTTCTGATACAAGGGATTATGATATAAATGATGCTAAACTTTAGGATTAATGTCGCTGAAATACCACAAGTCGGCAGATCAACGCAAAATCAGAAGATATTCGATATTCTTGTCCGAATTGAGCCTCTTTTGAAGGTTTCACTATTTTGACCATAACTTTGGCTATGGTCATTACAGTTGTGGATTAAGACCCCCATTCCGGAAAGCTATCGGCGCCCCGCACTCAATTACCAATTCTGTGAAGCTCGATTGACACTTTCAATCCAAAAAGCCGATTGTTATGACCCTCAAAATGTAGTTTTTAGTTTTCCTAGATAATTTTTCGATTATTAGTTACGAAATCGACACTTATTGTATTTTATCATGTATTTTGATATATTATAATTTGGACTAAGTTTCTAGGATCATTTTGAGTTATAATATTTAACACTGAGAAGGTTCTTTTTCTAGGATTTTCGTTGTTGGCTTTCATCTGCTGTCATTCCGTGATTCAATTCATTTTACAGATAAACCGCGAATCTGTACCAACTTCATAATCCAGAATCACATATGCTACATGTATTTTGGGTCACATAACATCTTAATCGAGTAAGATCTATTAGATCTCTAATCTAATCGTATGAGAATCTTAATAAATAAGATCATTATTCGAATAAGGATTCTAATAAATCGGGTTAGATTTGTGCAAAATTCAAATTAATATTTGCTCAACAAGCTTGAGAGTATTTCAAACATAAAAGGGACTCCTATACGTACCATTCCGAAATGGTTAAAACTGTCAACACTTGAAGTTTCCTTTTGTGTGTGCCTTGTATTTGGTCTCATGGAGTAGACAAAATAAGTGAAATTTGAGTTCTTAGCACATTCAAACATGTGATATATTAGAATATTTGGAATTGCTGATGGTAATAAATACATAAAGTGAATTATTAATTTTCCGTTGATTTGACTAGAATATTAAACAAACTCATTTGATTAACTCATTTTAGTGTTTTTAATTTATCTGTAGGAAAAAAAATTGAATAGTCATATTTAGACCAGAATTTTATGTCCAATAATTGTCCACTAAAAGTCGAACCCATTACCTCAGCTTTTTTATACCAATTGTCGTCTTTGCTAGCTTATATGTATAGGCTGATTTGAATTGTCAATTTTGCTAGTTCTTTTTATTTTAGTAGTTATTGTCAATTTTGTTTCCGTTGAAACTTCTAAAATATTATTATGAGAGATACAATATCACAGAAATAGAACAGAAGATAATGAAAGCAACCTGATTAATTTCTAGGTATGCCAAGGGAAAGCTACTTGAACGCGCACAATTTCTTTCCAGTGTTTTAAAAGTAAAAAAAAAAAAAAAAATATGTGTCCGGAAAATATACAACTTTGAATTCTAAATTTTCAGAATGAGCATCTACTAATTAATGGGAATTGACTGATTCAGATGGTAATTTATTTGGTCAATAAAAGCAGTTGATGTGATATTCATATATAGTGTAAAATATTATAATTTTGATTAGTTTTACTTTTAACTTAATGAGTAGTGAAGCTCGAATAAAGCTTCCAAAGCTATAAGACGATAAATATTATTGAAGCTTGATTTGATATGTACAAAGTACCAACTCAAGAGTTCTGATACCTGTCAAACTCAATAGTATAGACTTCAACAGACTTGAAGAAATGTACTTCAACAGATCTAATGAATGATAAGGGCAGAGTACGTGGATAAAAATATATGGACAACGAACAAAAAAAATATAACATTAAAATATCAAGAAAATTGGTATTAAAAGTCTAATCATAAGACTTTAATTTAAAATTTCTTTCATAAGTTTCATCGCATTTAATGCAAATGTCAACTTGACAAGCAAAGTCAGACTACTGTTAATATATGTACAACAGGCGCCACATAGCAAACACGTTTTATGCAGGGAGCCGTTTGAATTGACGAGACTACTAGGGGGCAATTGGAATGCTTCTTTCAACGGATTGTTTCTCTATCCTAGTGTAAATATGTCCTCACCATTGAAGAAGAAAAGGAGAGAACAACAAGAAAGATGTGAGCCTATATAGATAAACTTTCTTATGAAGAAAAACAGCTTTTAAGTTGGAGTAGTTAAACCTTTTCTTTTAATCTTTCTACAACTTAATGCTGTGATAGGAAGTCATCTTGTGAGCAGCATTTCATTGTGGATCTCTTGTGAGGTTCACCCTGACCTGCTGAGTGATTTGGTCTTGTAATTCTTCCCTGCTTTGTGATCTGGGAAAAGAGGTATGCTTTGCGATCTGACCTATGACCTACTTTTGATCTGGTCTAACTTGTGACTATCTTTGTGATCAACGTCCAAGCTTCTGAATACTCTGTAAACTCAGTGAAGTCTTCCTTGCTTTGTGATATGGGAAGATGTCTGTTTTGTGATTTGGTCTGGCTTGTGACTGGCTTTGTGATCAACGTCCAAGCCACTGAGTACTTTGTAACCTCAAAAAAATTCTCTACTTTGTGGTCTGGAAAAAGTGGACTAGGGAGATTACACCACCTCCGAACCACTATAAATCTTGTGTTATTTACTTTTTGCACTTTACTTATCTGCTTATATAAACTGCGATATTAACTGTTTATCATTTGTGCAAGAAAAGAACCAAGTTTTTTATCAAGAGGGAAAGAGTTTGAAAAGAGTTTTTCAAAAGTTATCTATCCGTTGCATAAACTCAAACTCTGATTTACTTTAATATTCTAAATGTTTCAAGCTTTAAAGTTTCAAACTTGAAGAATAGATTTGATATCTTTAAGTTTGCTAACCTAAGAACATATTCCTTGAATAGGAACAAACTTGATCATATCTGTTAAAATGCAATAATTATATAAAGTCTATTATCGCTTTCCCTCTAGATCTTATTGACCACTTGGGATTGGGACCAACACATAGCCTAAAGTATTCATTATTTTTCTTGTAACTATCACTGCAGTCCTAACAGGATCCAATCGTCAATAACCGAAAGTTCAGGGAAACAAACAATATGATACTAAACTTTAAGAACTACTATAAAAAAGTAACTTATGGTCAATATATCTTGATTGAAAACTAAATCTTTGGCCTAGCTTTATAAGAATTAACGTCACTTTACATTAGCAAAATATAAATCCTAATATTATATATAGGTAGAGAAATCAAAGTTTAATTGAGAGCTAACCAAACCTAATTCCCAATGGCAAATCAACCTATAACATCAGTGGCTGTAGTCATGGTACCACTACCAGCACAAGGCCATCTCAACCAACTCCTCCACCTCTCCCGCCTCGTCTCCGCCTACGACATCCCAATCCACTTCGTCGGCACCACCACGCACACCAGCCAGGCGAAGACTCGTGTCCATGGTTGGGACCCTCTATCGAAAACCAACATAAACTTCCACGAATTCCCAACTCCTCCATTCAACAACCCTCCTCCAAATCCCAACTCCCCAATCAAATTCCCTTCACAAATAATTCCATCTCTACACGCATCGACAAATCTCCGTGACCCCGTCTACAAACTAATCCAAAATCTTTCGAAAACAACTCAAAGGATAGTAATCATTTACGACTCCATGATGGCTTATGTAGTCCAAGACATAAGTTCTATACCAAATGCAGAGTCATTCTGTTTTCACAGTATATCCGCGTTCACTTTATACTCGTTTTATTGGGAAGCAGTAGGAAAGCCACTTCTACCAATTAAGGCATGTCATCTCGAAAACGTTCCCTTAGAGGATTGTTTCCCGATAGAGTTTGAAGAGCTTGTAAAAGTACTACACGATGTGCCAAAATCTAATACGGGGGATATTTACAATACATCGAGATTGATTGAAGGTACATATCTTGACTTGCTTGCAGAAGCAAAAGCCACCGGTACCGATAACCAATTTGCTGTAGGTCCATTCAATCCAATTTCATTACTTGGTACTAAAAATCAAGAAAACAATCAAAACAAATGCTTGTTATGGCTAGACAAACAAGAACCAAATTCTGTTTTGTTCATTTCTTTTGGAACTACATCTTCATTAACAGATGAACAAATCAATGAAATTGCAATTGGATTAGAGAAAAGTGAACATAAGTTCATTTGGGTATTGAGAGATGCGGATAAAGGAGATGTTTTCGAAGGGGAAATCCGAAAAGCTCCATTGCCGGAAGGGTATGAAGAAAGGGTCAAGGAAAGAGGGATCATTGTAAGAGATTGGGCACCACAGTTGGAGATTTTAGGACATGGTTCGACTGGCGGTTTCATAAGTCATTGTGGATGGAATTCTTGTATGGAGAGTATAAGCATGGGAGTGCCAATAGGAGCTTGGCCTATGCATTCTGACCAACCGGGGAATGCGTTCTTGGTTACGAAAGTACTAAGAATTGGTGTCGAAGTGAAGGATTGGGCGCGTAGAGATGAAGTTATAGATTCTATTACAGTGGAAAAGGTTGTAAGAAGATTGATGGGATCTGAAGAAGGAGATGAGATTAGGAAAAGAGCAAAGGAGTTGGGGGAGATTGTGAGGGAGTCTGTGGTTGAAGGTGGAGATACAAAGAAAGAAATGGATTCATTTATTGCTCATATTACTAGATAAGAATGTTCGTTTTGGAAATTGTTGTATGTTTTTTAAATTTATGTTTTAAGGTAAAAATATATGAAGATTGTTGGATTTTCACTGATTAGATAGAAATTATAGTTTGATATGTTGGGTTTTGAGAATGAATTATGTGACATAGTCACTTCATGGATTTGAGATTTTTTTTTTTCGAAATTTAATAAGATCTCTTTGGTTATAAAAAATTTCATGGGTGAAATTTCCTACAATATGAGGGTGGGTGTGTGTGTGTGTTGGGGGGGGGGGGGGGATTGCATTATAGGTGTGACATTAAAAGTTATACACAAAATTCACTTTTGAGTTAGGTGCAATATTTAACTAAAAACGTATAAGAGCAAAATTGGTTTTTTTTTCTTACTGGATTGGTTCCTCAACACTCTCGGTTTCGTAATGAAATGAACTTTGGTCCCTATTTTTCAAAGTATTTCACACTTTTGATCCTGTACTTTATAAAATTACACTTTTAGTCTCAATTCTTTACTCCTTGCACTTTTAATTCCACATAATAGTCTTTGTTATGCAATTTAAATCTCATAGGACTGTCTTAATTTTGCACTTTTGATCCCAAATTAAATGTAAATAAGGTGATAAGACCAAAAATGAAAAATCTTTCAAATATTGAAGCTAAAAGTGCATTTTCTATAAATTGTAAGACAAAAAATGCTCATAATCCAGTCCAACGGGACTAAAATTGCAATTCCTCCACGTATAATCAATATGAAGGATCCCATCTTAACTTTATAAAAATCAGGGGAGACATTGTTTTTCCTTTCTATTAGAATTCACCACATGGATTGGGCTAAGTCCACTTACTTGGTTTGGGCCTAACTCAACCTCAAAAGCTAGCTTGTAAGGTGAGGATTGCCCAAGACCTTATAAGGTGAACTTAACTATTGTTTTCAACCAATGTGGGACATTTAGTCTCAATACTCCCCCTTCACGTGTGGGCGGGCTGAATGTGTGGGTGAAACAAGCCCAACACGTGAAACATTAAAGCCCAACCTTGCGGATTGCGACATGTGGGCCCCAACACACGAATAATGACCGTCCAGGACTTTGTTAACTGGACGAAGAATGACAACCCAGGCCTTTGTTATCTGGGGGAAATGTGTGGGTGAAGAATAATCCCATCATGCGAACAAGGAGGAGCCCATCACGGAAGGAGGTGGCCCACTTCAACCTGGGGCTCTGATACCATATTAAATCTGGTAAAACATTTATTTGTGAAGAAATTAACTTTGTATATTAAAATTGGAGAGAGAGAATTACAATATGACAATTCATTCTTTCAAGTATTTTCATATTGTAATTCTCTCTCTCCAATTTTAATATACAAAGTTAATTTCTTCACAAATAAATGTTTTACCAGATTTAATACTTTCAATTGGAAGATCTTTATATAATTGATGGAAAACGAATTTGTTTATAATTGATTGAAATCGAATTTTTTTTTAAATCGAATTTTTTTGTATATAGTTTATTGGAATATCAGTAATTTCTGTGATGCACAGTTGTACACAAATGTTTTACTTACAACCGTTCATGTAGATAAGACATAATTGGTGTCAATTTAACGATATGATGTGTAAAAATAACATATTTTTTTGCAAAATTAAATCTTGAAAGATAAGAATTTTTTTTCATAATATTTGCTAACAGAATGCAATTCAGAGATTAAAGAAGAGAATGGAGTTTTACCTACAAATCATTATTTGCCATGAAGTTTGCTAGCTAACGATGGAAGAGAAGGCAACAAGGAGAGTTCACCAATTCTATTTACAAAAATTAGATCTTACCAATTTGCAATGTTACTGTTATGTTTTAACTTAGCGTGTTTTTAGTTAACTAGGAAAGTGCATGTGGGTTGCATGTAATTAAAAAATTTCATAAGTTAGTTGAATCATATAATAATTTTTCATCATACTATGGTCTTAATGATATACTACATAATTTTTTTGACTAAATCACTTTAATTATTACTATTTTATTACCAGTAATTTAAAGTTATTATCATAAATACCTAAAATCAAAACTTGAAAATTATAAAGGAACTATAATTACTAAGTACTTCTAACCTAAAATTACATGTCTACATAACTGTAATTCTAAAACTACCATTTGAACGAATGAACAACATCAATTCTTTTCTTCCTTGACTTTGATATTTCCATCTAAACGGTTTTTCTATCTAAATCAGTTTTCACAAGTTTAACCCTTTTTTTTTCAATCGATTTCACCAGTTTTGTCGGTTATACCTGTGTTTTACTGATCATCAATTTTCAATTACATGGCTAATCCATTTTTATAACCAATTTAACTCATTTTTTATCAATTTTCCACAATTTTATCGAGTAAACATATTTTACGATTTAACCCGCATCTACACCAACTTTTTCATTTTTTTATGTTATTTTAACTCGTTCTTTCATCAATTTCATCTTTTTTTTTTGTGGTTTATCTCATTTGTTAACCAGTTCACTCATTCTCTTGTTTAACCCAATTTTAGTCGATTTTGCTTATTCTTCTGCTGATTTAACCAATTTTCTCGACTATTTCACATTTTTGTTAATTTAACTCATTTTTTTTGTTCATGTTCTTTCATCGATTTAACCCATTTTTTTGTTATCCCGTGTTTAGCCGATATCATTCTTTCTTTTACCGGTTTGCCCGTGTTTTGTCGGTTTACCCTGTTATTTTATAAATTTTACCATTTTTTTGTTGCTTTAACTCGTTTTTCTTCAATCTAACCTATTTTTTCATTGTTTTTATCATATAAATTTTTAATCAAATTTTACATGTTTTCACCATTTTTAACCATTTATATGTTTGACTATTTTTACTTAAGCAAATTATAAGTTTTTCGTTTAACTAAAATAGTACTTTATTCATACAACAAAAAAGTGGCATTTTTTTTAGGTCTTTAATTTAATAATTGATCATTTCTTAAGAAATGTTCAAAGAAATGTCGATTGCATCCGCTTTTACACTGAGTGTATCATTTTTTTTTGTTATTTTAACCCACTCTTTGACCGATTTTATCCATTTTTGTGTTTTATCTCATTTCATAATCAACTCACCCATTCTCTTCGGCTTAACACAATTTTAGTCGATTTAACCTATTCTTTGATTGATTTAACCTATTTTCTCACATGTTTTTGCTAATTTAACTCATTTTTTGTTCTTATTCTTTTATCGATTTGATCCCCCCCCCCCCTTCCATTTTGTTATCTCATGTTTAGCCAATATCATCTATTGTTTTACCAGTTTACCCCGTTGTTTTATCAATTGTATGCACCATTTTTCTTCTATCTAATCAATTTTTCCATTGATTTTACCATTCTTATCATATAGTTTTTAATCGAATTTTACACGTTTTCACATATTTTAACCATTCTAAGTTTTGAATTATTTTGGCTTAAGCCAATTATAAGTTTTTCAGTTAACTAAATTGTAGTTTTTTTTATTCATCCAGCACGAAGGTGGCCTTTTGTTTTTAGGTTCTTTAATAAGTGATAATTTCTTAAGAACTTTTCAAAAATATATCGAATTTACCGGCTCTTCACTGAGTTTAACATTTTTTATTATTATTTTAACCCGTTCTTTCACTGATTTCACCCATCTTTTTGTGGTTTATCCCATTTGTTATTGAATCCATCCATTCTATCTAGTTTAACCCAATTTTAGTCGATTTTATCCCATTTGTTAATCAGTTCATTCATTATCTCTGGTTTAACCAAATTCTAGTCTGATTTTACTTATTCTTTTGCTGATTTAACCTATTTTCTAAGATATTTCACCTTCGTTTTTGCCAATTTACTCATTTTTTATTCTTGTTCTTTTAACGATTTGAGGCTTTTTTTTTGTTTCTCGTGTTTAGCCTATGTCATTCATTTTTTTTTGTTTTACCAATTTTTTGCAGGTTTACCTTGTTGTTTTATCAATTGCACTATTTTTTTCTTTTAACTCGCTTTTATTTTTATTTTCTATCTAACCCATTTTTCATTGATTTTACCATTTTTTAATCATATATTTTGAATTTTTTTTGCTAAAGACAATTATATATTTTTAGTTAACTTAATAGTACTTTTTTTTTTTAATTCATGTAGCACAAATGTGGCATAATATTTTTTTTAGTTATTTAATAAGTGATAACTTTTTAAGAACTTTTCAAGGAAATTTTTGAAGAAATATTGAGTAATACTAGTTTTTTTTAATTATTATTATTTTTACTGTTAATATTTTAATGAGTTGTACAATTATACTTCTCGGATTCTTTTATTTTATCTTTTTGAAATAAAATTAAATATTGCATTATAATTTAAATAGACTTATATTAGTCATCATAAAAAATAGAAGATATTTTCTTGGCCAATCAGTACTTTTATATGTAAATAAAATAGTCGTCTTTGCTAGCTGCTATATATAATGTGTTACAACTTACGTATAGTGAAAACAGTACAAACAAATGAATTATCACAATGATATAAACTTTACGAAAATTAAACAAAAATTGAACAAACAATAATGCTAAATAATGAATAACAAAATAAATCAACCCGAGGCCTGTGTGAAAACACAATGTCCTTAAGACATTCGCTCCCTCACCCTTCAGAGGTTTGTGCTTGAGGTTCTTCGAACGTTCGTCTCCCAGGATTCAACGGTATAAGCAAATGAGCTTCGCACCAAGCTATTGCAGAAACTGAAACTTTTGAACTCTAGAGCAGAAAGGAAGAAGAAAGGATTGGTTCTGTTTTTCATGTCTAAACAGATGACATGAGCCAGTATTTATAGGATGGGAAGTGAGGGTAAAATCGGAATAAAATGAAGTTAATGAGATTTTCGTTCGGGAGTTACGGTCCGTTACAAAAACGTTTCGGGAGTTACATTTCGAGAGGGCCTTCCAGAAACTGGGCCTTCGAGATTTAATGTACATGGGCCAAAAGAAATTATTCAATCCGGCAAGCTGTAATGTGCCAAAAGAAATCATTTATCTTCTTGGGCCAAAAAGAAAATCGCAAAACTGGGCCTGTCCGAATAGGCTTTTCGGGACGATATTCGTGTTCGCAGGCACGCACAAGTCTTGAAGGGCCGAGTGTAAAGATTTGCTAGCTGCTATGTATAATGTGTTACAACTTACGTATAGTGAAAACATTACAAACAAATGAAATATCACAATGATATAAACTTTACGAAAATTAAACAAAAACTGAACAAACAATAATGCTAAATTCTTAATAACAAAATAAATCAACCCGAGGCCTGTGTGAAAACACAGTGTCCTTAAGACAAATTCGCTCCCTCACCCTTCAGAGGTTTGTGCTTGAGGTTCTTCGAACGTTCGTCGCCCAGGATTCAACGGTATAAGCAAATGAGCTTCGCACCAAGCTATTGCAGCAAACAGAAACTTTTGAACTCTAGAGCAGAAAGGAAGAAGAGAGGACTGGTTCTATTTTTCGTGTCTAAACAGATGAAATGAGCCAGTATTTATAGGATGGGAAGCGAGGGTAAAATCGGAATAAAATGAAGTTAATGAGATTTCCGTTCAGGAGTTATGGTACATTACAGAAACGTTTCGGGAGTTACATTTCGAGAGGGCCTTCCAGAAACTGGGCCTTCGAGATTTAATGTACATGGGCCAAAAGAAATTATTCAATCTGGCAAGCTGTAATGTGCCAAAAGAAATCTTTTGACTTCTTGGGCCAAAAAGAAAATCGCAAAACTGGGCCTATCCGAATAGGCTTTTCGGGACGACATTCGTGTCCGCACGCACGCACAAGTCTTGAAGCTTTGAGTTCTAAATTTTCAGAATGAACATCTACTAATAAATGGGAATTGACTGCTTCAGATGGTAATTTCTTTGGTCAATAAAGGCAGATGATGTGATATTCAACAAGCTAGTGTAAAATAGTATAATTTTGATCAGTTTTCTTTTCAAAGCTATAAGACGATAAGATAAATAATATTAAAGGTTGATTTGATATGTACAATGTACCAGTTCAAGAGGACTTTTACGTGTCAAACTCAAATCAAAGTTTGAATAATTTGATTTTTATTAACTTATTTTGCTTTTTTGTACGGTCAATTGATCAATTTAATTAAATTTATAAAAATTATAATAAATAATTTAATTAATATATTTCATTAATAAGATACTAATTTTATATGACAACATATATATATATATATATATTTAAAAAATTTAATACACCACAAATGTGAATAATTTAATATGATAAGTCACTTAAAAGACTGAATAGTTTGACCGGTGTAACAAATTGAACAAAATAAATGGGGACACAGAAAGGAGTATTATATAGGTAGAGAAATTAATCTAAGTTTGAGAGCTAACCAAACCTTTCCAATGGCAAATCAACCTGTAACACCAGTGGCTGTAGTCATGGTACCACTACCGTTACAAGGCCATCTCAACCAACTCCTCCACCTCTCCCGCCTCGTCTCTGCCTAAAACATCCCAATCCACTTCGTCGGCACAACCACGCACACCCGTCAGACGAAGACTCGTGTCCAAGGTTGGGACCCAATATCGAAAACTAACATAAACTTCCACGAATTCCTAACTCCTCCATTCAACAACCCTCCTCCAAATCCCAACTCCACAATCAAATTTCCTTTACAAATACTTCAATCTCTACACGCATCGACAAATATCCGTGACCCCGTCTACAAACTAGTCCAAAATCTTTCAAAAACAACTCAAAGGATAGTAATCATTTACGACGCATTGATGGCTTATGTAGTCCAAGACATACATTCGATACCAAATGCAGAGTCGTTCTGTTTTCAAAGTTCATCTGCGTTTACTATATCCTCGTTATATTGGGAAGCGGTAGGAAAGCCACTTCTACCATTTAAGGCATGTCATATCGAAAATGTTCCCTTAGAGGAATCAAATCTAAGAAGGTGCGGGTAATATTATTCTATAAATTCGGGTGTACTGAATAACTTATGGGGGGAAAACTCATTAGATGCCTAACTGCATATTGAATCGAGTTTCACACAAGAAAATCAAATATAATTCCATATGAGTTATGGAAGGGAAGAAAAACAAAATACCTAAAATGTGGGGGTACTTGGTCAGATATTCGGTTTCACCACCGAAAAAAGAAAATAACTTAAAAATATTAATTACTACTAGCTTATGCGATAAATAGTAGCAATTCATATTTTGGTATTTAAATCTGAAACAGAGTCACTTGATGTAACATTCATTGAGAATGTAAGAAGGATTTGAGAATCATCTCTTATAAATTGATCTTTCTTTTGGTTCAGATTTATTTTGCAGTAAGTGTGATTTACTGATATTAAAATATGATCAAGTAATATTATTGATTATATTACTTACATAAACCTTTTTACAGTTTATAATTAGAGTTAATTATAAATTATTTATTCTACGAGAGTAAACACTATAGTCTAATCATTTTAGACTAGAATGTTTATTTAAAAGTCATAGAATATTTTGTGATAATATTTCATTGATTTTGATCAAGAGGGTCAGTTTTCTGCGAGAATATACATAAGAGATCATCTTAAATCAACATGAGTTTGTTGACCAGTTGTAGACATTCTAACTTATATATTAGAGGATGAGCCTCAAACATATAAATAAATTATGTCGGGTTCCAATATTGTGTATTGGAAAGAGGCGATTGAAAATGAATTACAATCATAAAATTGGTAGACCTCGAGGAGTGAACCAATTGGATGTAGACGAGTTTTTAAGTTCAAGAGTTTAAAAACTTCGATAAGACAATCGATAAAAACTAGGCTAGAAGAGTAGCCACGTTGCCTTATTAAAAGAAACATTTTTACTTATTTTACTCATATTCAGTAGAGATTAGGATGACATCTATTTGAATGTTAATAGCTCTAATAGCTATATACAGAACGAGGTTCTATCAAATGGACGCTAAAATTGTTTTCCTTAATGGTGAATTAAATGAGAATATTTATGAGGAGTAACTAAATGGTCTCATTGTTAAAGGAAAAGAAAAACATAGTTTGCAAAACTTTTATATTTTCTTGTTGACCTTTAACAAGCTCCTAAACAATGACACGAAAAATGTGATAGTGTCATCAACAAATTTTGACTTTCATATTAATAAATATGACAAGTGTGTCCATATAAACAAATTGATAATTGAGTATCATGGTTTGTTTATACGTAAATGATATGTTAATATTTGAGACTAATATTAAGAATATTAAATCCACCGAGAAAATATTAACTTATGATATGAAAACTTTAGTTTAATCAATTATGATTAAGAGTTCATGCGATGCCATTAAATTATCTTAAGCACATTATGTGGATGAGTGATAGATAAGTTTAATACGTATGAAATTAAGAGTTTTCATAATTCTATTTAATTCATATATTGTGTGCAACACGAGAACAAATATGACAGAGTATCACAATTTGAGTATGCTCATAAAATTAGATGGCACACATATATCGTAAAAATGCAAGAGGCCAGTGATAGAATAGTGTCCTGCAAGCCAACTGTTTTGGCTGCATTTAATTAGTAATAATTAAAATAACTATTCAATTCGATTAATAAATGCATTTTTATTATATGGTCACTTTATCTTATGTAATAATTATCTACGCATAAGGATAGAAGTCCTTAGATCACAGGGCTATGGGACAACCCGTGGACTGATCTCCAAGGTCGTGATCTAGAACATATTCAAGAGTCGTAGAATCCAATCGAGATAGGACATCGTTGGATTCGGTTAGACTCTCACTAATGTGTATACTCCGATGAACTGGAGAACGCTGGGGTCCACGAGCGTGACTGGGATAGCCGATACACATAAGTGGGTGACTTGCTGGGATGGCAAGTGCACTGAATACCCCAATTAGAAAATAACTCACCATGGAAGCGGTAGTCGCATATCGGAGTTGAAGTTATTCCAATTTACAATAGTATACAAGGAATGATCCCTAAATACTTGAGGTGATAGGGTTTATCTGGTGCGAGAACGTCTATACTTAGATGTGAGTTCCGACCGACTGGAGATTACCAGAAAGTCTCTGTGGATTCACGTTGGGTATAGAGGGACTCGTATGCAGGTTCATATCATCAACAAAGGATCCATTGACCCGACTTGATAGGTTGGGAAATTCTCCTATGGATTTCTGTGAGAAATTAATTCTGGTAAAATCCTTGACCAATGTATCTGACGGCTTTATGAAAGTAGCTCATAAAGATTAAGTCAAAGAGAATTATTTCAAGATCAGAATGCATAAAGTCAAGACAAATTAAAAGGGAACCTATGAAAAATCCATGCCCTTAAGTTTTGATTGGGAGATCGATCGATGGAGAGATTATAGCGTATAAGGAAATTGTAAATGATTAAAAGGTTCACTGAATTAATTCACCAGTGATTGGGCTTCATGGGCTTGTGGCCAGACATCGACCGTGGAGTGTGGGAGAATTCCCAAATTGGCAGGGCTGCTAATTTTGGAATGATCAGTCGACAGAGTGTTCGATTGATTTAGAGTATTTAATACTCGAGTAATTAAATAAATATTTAATTATAACCCACGGCCAATTATGTGGTGAACCTACGGGGGCATACACAATACACATGAAGCGAAAGCGAGGAAATGGATAACAACTGAGTCGACTGGGTCGACCCAATTGGAGCGAAGGTGATCCGATTGGAATTGGATCAAGACTGTAAATTAAATTAGAATTTAATTTGTAAGTTAATTAATTAAACTAGATTTAATTAATTATGGGAATATTTGATTAAATAGACTTAGAGTCTAATTTAATTAAATGAGAGACAAATAAATTAATTGGGCTATTTAATTGAGAAATTAAATAAAGACCCAATTAATTAAATCAAGTATGGGCCATGAATTAATTAGAAGACTTGGTCTTCCAATTAAAAGGGTCATGGCCCATGTAGGAGAGTTAGAAGACTTAGGAGTCCTAATCCTAGGAGGATTAGGATAATGAGATACATATAAATAGGAGACTTGATGTCATATCTCATACACACAATTCAAGAGCCAAAATTTAAGTCAAGAAAAACTCTCTCCCTCTCTCTCTCTCCCCAAATCGGCCGAACTCTCTTTCCTCTTGGAAGAGATTTTCGTTTTTCGATTCTTGCTCCATATTGTTCTCTAATTTTAGATATTAATATATCTTATGTTCTAGCCGATTAGGATATATTAATTTTCGTGATATTGTGGTGTATCAATCCGTAGAGGCGCAACACGTGGGGCGCTACTAGGAGCTTGGGATCGAACCAGTCGAGTGAGAAACACAACGACTTTTCTGACAGTTTGGATTTCCAAGGAGACAGGTATAATTTAGATCTGAATTATTCCAGTCGTTTTATTATTCATATATATACAACCAGTTTAGTATCCTGGCAAGGTTCCGTAAGAGGTCCTAAAAATTTTAAATTCCGCTACGTTAAGGGCTGTTTATCTTACCGAATCCCAACAGCCAGACATCGGCCTCTTTAGTTAATAAACTAAGGAGATACATGAGCAATCTTAGCAAGATTCGTTGTGATGCTATAATGAGAATGTTTGAATCTTGAAAGAATACATTTGTATGTGCATTATATGTTGGAAAAATATCCAACAACACAGGAGGGATAAAATAATGCAAATGAAACTTCTGATTTAGAGGAATCAAAGTTTATAAGCGGATATGTATTCAATTTAGGAGACACCGCTATTTCTTGAGAATCTTCCAAACAAATGCATATAGCTCAATCCACTATGAAATTATAGTGCATAGCATTGGATAAAGCTATTGAAGAATTTGAGTGATTTTACAAAATTCTGGAAGATATTCTAATATGACTGAAAATTGTGTCAGTAATACGTAAAATGCGATAATCAAGCGGTGATACATAGAGCTCAACAAACTCTATGTATAATGGTAAAGTCACGACATATTCGTTGTTGTTGATACAATACCGAGAGACATCTACTTTCAAAAATAGAATGGACTTTACGAAGTCAAGAGATAATCCTGATTCCGGATATTAAAGGTTTATCTAGAGAGTAGTATGTGCATCGAGGGGAATGGGCTTAAAGCCTAATTTAGACTAAGTTACCTCGTACGGAAACCTAACCTGGCGACTGGAGATCCCACGGACCAGGTTCAATAGGACAACCAGTCTTGGCTAACTTAAAAGAAAGCACTTAAGAGTATAACTCTATCCCATTCTTATGATGCAATAAGTGCAAGCCTACCGCGTTATTTTATAGGTTAAGCAAATGCTTTTAATGACGTCTATATCTTGTCAAAACAAGTAGAGTATGGTAGGATACTCTTGATAGATGCGGTCACCTATGTTAGTGTGAGCTGGGTCGGCTCGTTGAGAATTTCTTTATAGGTTGGAATTCTCTAAAGCATTCGCATACCAAGAATGTTCAGGGCCAAAACGAACACAACCGAGAACTTAAAACAAATCGGTTTAGTACTGTGTTAAGTTTATTGTCTTGGCTTACACCAACAACCGACGGTTCAAGATGAAATATTTCACTGATTGGCTAAGTAAATCCGATAAGCTTTAACTAGGAAAGGTTCAAGATGAAATATTTCACCTATCTCGATGCGGTATTATTCTTAAAGAATATTTTGACATAATATGTCCTGTGAGTCGGGACACGAAGAACTATTTTATTCATGTGGGGGATTGTTGGATTTTATAATTAATATGTGAATAAATTAGTTGAGAGTAATTAAGGGTTGCGTCTGTTCGATCTGAAAAGACACCCTTTGGACCGAAACGGTGCAATCCAAGCAATGTGACATTTATGTGTCTATAAATAGGAGACTTAATCTGGCCAATTAAGTATCATTTTTCCGACAATAATTATAAATTACTCTCCTCTCTACTTTAAATTTATGTCAAAATTTTCTGCTTGCTTCAGTTCGCTGTGGGTTCATTATTTGTGCAAATAATGAACAACAGACTGTTATATCTTGGGAGACTACTGGGAATCAAACTGTATGCACCGTGACAGCCTAGGAAATATTGTCTTAAGGAAACTGGAACTTAGTCCCAGTTTTTGGTTTATTTCGATCCAAGTAAGTATTTCTTACTAGCTTTTTACGTTGATATATAATCTAATTTTATTAAAGTTAATATATGTTAGATTATCTACATTTGATCTATGATGAGATTTAAGTTAGAAATATTTTTATGAAATATTCAAATACACAGATTGTTAAACACCAACAATAGATTTTTTTAATTAATTATTATTATTTTTACTATTAATATTTAAATGAGTTGTACTACTTTAAAAGATAATTATAATAAGGTTGATGTAGGAGAGACTTCTTGTCTAATTATACTTCCAGGATTCTTTTATTTTACCTTTTTGCCATAAAATTAATTATCACAATATAATTTAAATAGAGGTATATTAGTCATCACAAAAAAAGGAAAGAAATTTTCTTGATCAACCAGTACTTTTATATGTAAAAAAATAATATAAATAGTATAAAGAGTGAACAAACCCTGACCAACTCAGACACATCCCGCGATTTACTTCCGCACATTGCTGAGAGGCCAGTGATGGGTGGTCCAGGACTTAACCTGGGTTAACAAAAAAAAAAATAATATAAATAATATAATGATAAGGCAAAATTACAGAAAACGTCCCAATTTTGGGTTTTCATCCCAAACTATATAACCTCACCGAATTTCATCCCGTAATTTAATATTTTTCGGAATATTGTCCCATACTAATTACTAATTTTGGATTTTCGTCCCAAACTATATCAACTCGGCGAATTTCATCCCGTAACTTACCATTTTACATGAACTTAGTCCCAGTATTAAATTTCTAATTTAATGGAAATGGCGGTACAATCTTGTAATTAGTTTGGGACGAATTCTACAATATTATATAATTGTTCATGCTAAAATTTGTCACATCATGACACTTAAGCAGCCATGTGGCAATTTAACGGATGCATCACAATTTTATTCTCATAATTAACGGTGGGATGATATTCCAAAAAAATATTAAATTACGGGACGAAATTCGGTAAGGTGATATAGTTTAGGACGAAAATCCAAAATCACTAATTAATTTGGGACTTTTTTGCAATTTTACCTAATAATAATATAGAGTTGTCGTCTTTGCTAGCTGATATGTATAATGTTGACTGATTTGAATTGTCAATTTTGCCAATTCTTTTTATTTTAGTAGTTATTGTCAATTTTTATGATATTTAATTTTTATTCATAGAAATAGAAATAGAACAGAAGATAATGAAAGTAACCTGATTAATTTCTAGGTATCTGCCAAGAGAAAGCAACTTGAGCGCGCACAATTTTTTTCCAATGTTTTAAAAGTAAAAAAAAAAAAAAAAAAAAAAAATGTCCGGAAAATGTACAACTTTGAATTCTAAATTTTCAGAATGAACATCTACTAATTAATAAGAATCGACTGATTCTGATGGTAATTTATTTGGTCAATAAAAGCAGATGATGGGATGATGTGATATTCATCTGGGGTAAAATAGTATAATTTTGATCAGTTTATAAGTAGTGAAGATCGAATCAAGCTTTCAAAGCTATAAGACAATAAATATTATTGAAGCTTGATCTAATATGTACAACGACTCAAGAATTTTTTCACCTATCAAACTCAAATCAAAGTTTGAATAGTTCACTACTAAACTTGAAGTTCAAGAAACATTCAATATTCAATATGCTACTAAACTTGACAAACTACTATTTTTTTTTTTTATCTACTAGACTGTATATTTACAGTTCGGATCGAAAAGTGCAAAGGGTATAGGTCCTCCCCAGTGTGATGTCTCCAGTAGGATTCGAAAATGAGTCTCGCCTCTGAGGGTCGCAAGTCACTACCACTTGACCCAACCTGGGTGACAAACTACTATCCAAAAAGTAACTTATGATCAATAAATCTTTATTGAAAATTAAATCTTTGGCCTAACTTGGGTTATCGTCACTTTACATTAATAAAATATAAATCCTAATATTATATATAGGTAGAAAAATTAATCAAAGATGGAGAGCTAACCAAACCTTAATTCCCAATGGCAAATCAACCTATAACATCTGTGGCTGTAGTCATGGTACCACTACCGGCACAAGGCCATCTCAACCAACTCCTCCACCTCTCCCGCCTCGTCTCTGTCTACGACATACCAATCCACTTCATCAGCACCACCACACACACCCGCCAGGCGAAGACTCGTGTCCACGGTTGGGACCCACTATCGAAAACAAACATAAACTTCCACGAATTCCCAACTCCTCCATTCAACAACCCTCCTCCAAATCCCAACTCCTCAATCAAATTTCCTTCACAAATAATTCCATCTCTACACGCATCGACAAATCTCCGTGACCCCGTCTACAAACTAATCCAAAAACTTTCGAAAACAACTCAAAGGATAGTAATCATTTACGACTCATTGATGGCTTATGTAGTCCAAGACATACGTTCTATACCAAATGCAGAGTCGTTCTGTTTTCAAAGTTCATCTGCGTTTACTATATACTCGTTATATTGGGAAGCAGTAGGAAAGCCACTTCTACCATTTAAGGCATGTCATATCGAAAATGTTCCCTTAGAGGATTGTTTCCCGTTAGAGATTCAAGAGCTCGTAAAAGTACTATACGATGTGCCAAAATCTAATACGGGGGATATTTACAATACATCGAGATTGATTGATGGTATATATCTTGACTTGCTTGCAGAAGCAAAAGCCACCGGCACCAATAAACTATTTGCTATAGGTCCATTTAACCCAATTTCATTACTTGGTACTAAAAATCAAGAAAACAATCAAAACAAATGCTTGTTATGGCTAGACAAACAAGAACCAAATTCTGTTTTGTTCATTTCTTTTGGAACTACATCTTCATTAACAGATGAACAAATCAATGAAATTGCAATTGGATTAGAGAAAAGTGAACATAAGTTCATTTGGGTATTGAGAGATGCGGATAAAGGAGATGTTTTCGAAGGGGAAATCCGAAAAGCTCCATTGCCGGAAGGGTATGAAGAAAGGGTCAAGGAAAGAGGGATCATTGTAAGAGATTGGGCACCACAGTTGGAGATTTTAGGACATGGTTCTACTGGCGGTTTCATAAGTCATTGTGGATGGAATTCTTGTATGGAGAGTATAAGCCTGGGAGTGCCAATAGGAGCTTGGCCTATGCATTCTGACCAACCGGGGAACGCGTTCTTGGTTACGAAAGTACTAAGAATTGGTGTCGAAGTGAAGGATTGGGCACGTAGAGATGAAGTTATAGATTCTATTACAGTGGAAAAGGTTGTAAGAAGATTGTTGGGATCTGAAGAAGGAGATGAGATTAGGAAAAGAGCAAAGGAGTTGGGGGAGATTGTGAGGGAGTCTGTGGTTGAAGGTGGAGATACTAAAAAGGAAATGGATTCATTTATTGCTCATATTACTAGATAAGAATGTTTGTTTTGGAAATTGTTGTGTGTTTTTTGAATTTATGTTTAAGGTAAAAATACATGAAGATTGTTGGATTTTCACCAATTAGATAGAAATTATAGTTTGATCTGTCGGATTTTGAGAATGAATTATGTAACATAGAAAGGCACTTCATGATTTGAGATTTTTGTTTTTTAATTTTAATAATATTTTTTTGTTTAGGAAAAAATAAATTGGTGAATTTTTCTAAAATAGTGGGGGGGGGGGGGGGGAATCATATGTACTCGTAAATATTGCAAATGCATTATAGGTGTGACGTTAATCCATTTTTTACTAAGTTAATCCATTTTCAATTACATGCCTAATCCATTTTTTAATCAATTTAACTCGTTTTTACAAATTTTCCTCAATTTTTTCGAGTAAACATTTTTTATCTATTTAACCAGCATGCACACCGAAATTTTCATTTTTTTTGTTATTTTAACATGTTTTTTCATCGATTTCATCCGCTTTTACATTGAGTTTACCATTATTTTCATGTTATTTTAACACGTACTTTCACCAATTTCATCTATCTTTTGTGGTTTATTTCATTTGTTAATCAGTTCACCCATTCTCCGATTTAACCCAATTTTAGTCGATTTTTCTTATTCTTCTGCTGATTTAACCTATTTTCTCGACTATTTCACATTTTTGTTTATTTAACTCATTTTTTTTGTTCTTGTTCTTTTTATCAATTTGACCCATTTTTTGTTATCCCGTGTTTAGCCGACATAATTCATTTTTTATCGGTGTACCCGTGTTTTGTCGGTTTACCCCGTTGTTTTATCAATTTTACCATTTTTTTGTTGCTTTAACTCGTTTTTCTTCGATTTAAATCATTTTTTCATTGTTTTACCATTTTTTTATCATATATTTTTTAAATCAAATTTTACCTTTTTTCACTAGTTTTAACCATTTATACGTTTGATTTTTTTTTACTTAACCCAATTATAAGTTTTTCGGTTAACTAAATAGTGCTTTATTTTATTAATACAGCAAAAGAGTGGCTTTTGTTTTTTGAGGTTCTTTAATTTAATAATTGATCATTTCTTAAGAAATATCGATTGTACCCGCTTTTACACTGAGTTTATCATTTCTTTTTAGCTATTTTACCCCTTTTTGTGTTTTATCACATTCGTTAATCAATTCACCCATTCTCTAATATTTTACTGATTTAAACTATTTTCTCATTTTTTTTGCCAATTTAACTCATTTTTTTGTTCTTATTCTTTTATCGTTTTTTTCTCCCCCCCCCCCCTTTGTTATCCCATGTTTAGTCAATATCATTCATTTTTTTGCCAGTTTACTCGGTTGTTTTATCAAATTGCATGCACCATTTTTTTTATGCTTTAACTCATTTTTCTTCTATCTAACCCATTTTCCCATTGATTTTATCATTTTTATCATATAATGTTTTAATCAATATTACCCATTTACACCGATTTAACCATTCTAAGTTTTGAATTATTTTGGCTTAAGCCAATCACTATAAGTTTTTCTGTTAACTAAATAACACTTTTTTTATTCGACTAGCCCGAAGGTGGCCTTTTGTTTTTAAGTTCTTTAGGGTCTGTTTGTCTCGCATCTCGGAAAATTATTTCCCAGTTCCGAGATGCGAGACAAACAACCCAACTCATTTCCCAAACCTTCTCCTTTGGGAGAATATTTCTGAAACCAATTTCAGGAATTGGGCTGCAGCCCATTTTTATTATGAAAAAACCCTACTTATACACTACTCTATCCTCTCTCTCTCTCTCTCTCCTCTCTCTCATTTCACGATTTCTGCTCTTCTCTCCTTCTCTCAAACTGTCTCTTTCTCTCTGCCGATTCACGGACTAAACAATGGTTCTTCTGAGTTTTTTTTTGTGCTTCACGTGCCATTTATTTTCGACTCTTCACTTCAATCACTTCTACCAACTCCCCCTTCCCCGGTGATATTTGGTCGTGATTTGTGTCTATATATGTATGCTGGATTTGTGCTTGAAATTTCCCGAAACACTAGTTTGGATAGTTTTGAGTAGCAAATAATTTAGGGCTTTTTTAATTGCACACGAGCACGACGGAGGGACCTTGTGGATCTGTGTGTGACTCAAGCGAGTGGCCGTCGTCACCACCAAGAGGGAAACTGAAGGTACTCTTCGATTTTTTGTGTTCTATTTTTTGAAAATATATTTGGTGCTTTGTAAAATTGTTTGCTGAAATTGTTTTTGCCGTTTCATTTTTTCAATTGTTGGGCTAAAATTTGGTAATTTTTGGAGTTGTTGCCGATTCATGTTTTGGTGTTTGGGGTTTTGTTTATATATCTGAATTTTTTGTGATTTGTGTATATATCTAATAATGGTAAACTATGGTTTTTTTTTTTTTTTTTTTTGCATTGTTGCCAATTTATGTGTTTAGATTTGAAATTTGTTGCTCGAAAACCAATGTAATTTTTGTGAATCTAAAAATGGTTAACTTGGCTTTTTTTTAAATGGTTGCCAATTTCTGTGTATATATCTCGGAAAATATGTGTTGAAAATTGGGCTTGTTTCTTTCGTGAATCTGGGAATGGTTAACTTGGGTTTTTTTTTTCTATAATGGTTGCTAATTTCTGTGTATATATCTCGGAAAATGTGTGCTAAAAATTGGGCTTGTTTCTTTCGTGAATCTGGGAATGGTTAACTTGGGTTTTTTTTCTATAATGATTGCCAATTTCTGTGTATATATCTCAAATTGTGTGCTGAAAATTGGGCTGTAACTTTCGTGAATCTGAAAATGGTTAACTTGGGTTTTTTTCTTTAATTGTTGCCAATTTCTGTGTATATATCTCAAATTGTTTGCTGAAAATTGGGCTGTAATTTTGGTGATTTGTGTATATTTATTAATTGGTTAACTTGGAATTTTTTCTTTGTCTGTGATAGTTGAAATGGTTGTAATGCTATGCTCTAATATGTGATGTAATTGTTAAAATTTTCTGAAAATTTTTTGGTGCCGATTTGCAAATTTTTCGATATTGTTTCATTTTTATAGTAGGATATTACATAGTTTACTGCCATGCTTGGGGTTTACTCAACAAGATTGAGTAAGTAAGTCATTCCCCCATGGCCGTATTAGATTTTCATGGTTCTTCTTTGTTTTTGTTTCGAAATGCAATTGAACATGATATCACGTAATAAGTGGGTCGGTATTTAAGGTGCTATTTTTGTTACATATGTGTGTGTTTTTATGTTAGATATATTTCTTTCCTATTTATTGACTTAAATTATTTATATGTTATCCAAGATTATGATATGTGATATAGTTGAATAGATATGCTATAGTTTCTTATTTGCACACGAGCACATTGTTAAATTAGACTTTGTGTGAGCAACCTCATATTAATTTGAACTCGATGCCAAGATATTCCATTAGTGATGCTTCATCACACATTGGTCCCGTTGACAACTGGGAGCGTGCAACGTTGTTGACTCGGAGGCGGTTGGTCCATCGTGGAGGGAATAATAGTCATGATGGGTCGGATAACACTACTGGTCCAAGCCCACATTCGTGGAATTAGTCACATTCATTGTAAAATTGTCGTTAATTTTTATTATGCTAGACAATATGAAGACAACTTAATATATTATTTCCGTTCGTAGATTAATCTGGATATTGTAAAATAACTATTAGGTTTATGTCATAATATTTTAAGGATATTGTGTAATTCCTGGCAAATTTAATATGCCATTTGAATGGATTTGTCGGTGAGATAAAATAGTTAAAAGGATTTTATTATAACATTTTATAATAAAAAAATTCAAAAAAATTAAAATTAAGTAGTAATATTTTTTATTATTTTAGAAAGCATAAATAATTAATTATAAAATATTATTTACCACATATATTACATAAAATATATATACACCAATAAATTAAATTATATATAACTAACTGATGTGACATAAAGTTTTACACTATCTTACACCTAATTAACTAACTCTCTACAACCTAAACCTATCAAAATAACATAAATCTTCATTATTTCCCAAACCACTCTCCTAAAACCCAAACAAACAACATTACGCAAATCGAGATTATTTCTCAAACCTCTACCACTTTCCCAAACCACTCTCCCAAAGGCCAAACAAACATGCCCTTAATTTTTTAGGTTCTTTAATAAGTGATAATTTTTTAAGAACTTTCCAAAGAAATATCGATTTTACCTGCTTTTCCTTAAGTTTAACATTTTTTTGTTGTTTTAACCAGTTCTTTCACCGATTTCACCCATTTTTTTTGTGGTTTATCCCATTTGTTAATCAATCCATCCATTCTATCTAATTTAACCCAATTTTAATCGATTGTATATCATGTGTTAATCAATTCACCCATTCTCTCCGGTTGAACCTAATTTTAATCTGATTTTACATATTCTTTTGTTGATTTAACCTATTTTTTCTCACATATTTCTCTTTCTTTCTTTTTTTGCCAATATACTCATTTGTTATTATTGTTCATTTAACGATTTGATCCCTTTTTTGTTTCTCGTGTTTAGCTGATGTCATTCATCTTTTTTATCGATTTTATCAATTTTTTGTCAGTTTACCTTGTTGTTTTATTAATTGCACTTTTTTTTTGCTTTAACTAGTCTTTTCTTTCTATCTAACCCCTTTTTCCATTGATTTTACCATTTTTTTATCATATATTTTGACTTTTTTTGCTTAAGCCAATTATATGTTTTTTAGTTAACTAAATAATACCTTTTTTTTTTTAATTCATGTAGCACAAATGTAGCATATTTTTTTAAGGTTATTTAATAAGTGATAACTTTTTAAGAACTTTTCAAATAAATTTTAGAAGAAGAAATATAGAGTAATAGTTATTTTTTAATTATTGTTATTTTTAGTATTAATATTTTAATGAGTTGTAAAACATTAAAATATAATTGTAATAAGGTTTATGTAGGAGAGACTTATTGTCGAATTATCCTTATAGGATTATTTTCTTTTACCTTTTTGCCATAAAATTAAATATCACAATATAATTTAAATAGGGTATATTAATCATCACAAAAAGGAAAGAAATTTTCTTGGTCAACTAGTACTTTTATTTGTAAAAAATAATATAAATAATATAATAATAAGGCAAAATTGCAGAAAACGTCCCAAACTAATTAATGATTTTGGGTTTTCGCCCCAAACTAGATAACATCACTGAATTTCGTCCCGTAATTTAATGTTTTTCGGACTATTGTCCCCCTACCAATTACTAATTCTTGTTTTTCGTCCCAAACTATATCAACTCGGCGAATTTCATCCCGTAACTTACCATTTTACTGGAACTTAGTCCCAGTATTAAATTTCTAATTTAATGGAAATGACTAGGGGTGTTCATAAACCCGTCCGACCCGCTCCAACCCGCCCGCAACCCGCCGGTTTTATTTTTAAAATAAACAAGTGCGGGTTGGTAATTTGTAAACCCGCACGTTATGGGTCGGGTGACGGGTTTGATGGTTAAAAAACCGACCCACCAGCAACCCGCACTTAATCATCCTTGATGTACTTTTTATTCATGTTTTAATAAAAGTTTGAAATAAATTACATTTATTAACAAATGAATAAGAACAAACAAACAAACTACGTTCAAGTTTTTTGTTTATATTAATGTTAATGGTACAAATATGTTAGTACAATTTTTCATAAAGAGTTTGTTGTTGAAAAATCGAGAAGAAACTTTACTAATTTGTTATTGTTTGTAATGTGTGAGTGATTTGGGGGGGGGGGTGGGGGGGGGGGGGGGTGGGGGGGGGGGGGGGTGGGGGGGGGGGGGGGTGGGGGGGGGGGGGGGTGGGGGGGGGGGGGGGTGGGGGGGGGGGGGGGTGGGGGGGGGGGGGGGTGGGGGGGGGGGGGGGTGGGGGGGGGGGGGGGTGGGGGGGGGGGGGGGTGGGGGGGGGGGGGGGTGGGGGGGGGGGGGGGTGGGGGGGGGGGGGGGTGGGGGGGGGGGGGGGTGGGGGGGGGGGGGGGTGGGGGGGGGGGGGGGTGGGGGGGGGGGGGGGTGGGGGGGGGGGGGGGTGGGGGGGGGGGGGGGTGGGGGGGGGGGGGGGTGGGGGGGGGGGGGGGTGGGGGGGGGGGGGGGTGGGGGGGGGGGGGGGTGGGGGGGGGGGGGGGTGGGGGGGGGGGGGGGTGGGGGGGGGGGGGGGTGGGGGGGGGGGGGGGTGGGGGGGGGGGGGGGTGGGGGGGGGGGGGGGTGGGGGGGGGGGGGGGTGGGGGGGGGTTTTAATTCCAAATGTAGAGTGTTATGCTTATAATTGCCTCTCGGCTTTCAATTTATTCTACATTTTGTGGGAGTCATTGGGAAAACCAATCGATGTGGGAGAAGAAATAAATAAACTTCCTTCTGTTAAAGAGTTTTTTCCAGAAGGGGTTCTTGAGTTTATTGTATCTAAACCTGAGAATTTCAAAAAGAGAGCTGGAGATATACATAACACAAGTAGATTGATAGAGGGTAATTACATTGAGCTTCTTGAAAGAGAAGAGATTAATGGGAATGTAAAGCAATGGGCTATTACACCAACCATGAAATTAAACAATACAAAAACAGGGCATAAATGCTTGGATTGGCTTAATAAACAAGGTCCGAGATCGGTTATATACGTGTCGTTCGGAACTAGTATTTCGATCTCGGATGAGGAAGCTAAGGAGTTTGCAATGGGGTTAGAACTAAGTAAGAAAAAGTTTGTTTGGGTAGTTAGAGATGCCGATAAAACGAATATATTTGACGGAGAAGATAGAAGGATTGAATTGCCAGAAGGGTTTGAAGAGAGAGTGAGAGATTATGGATTAGTGGTTAGAGATTGGGCGCCACAAATCGAGATTTTAGCTCATGAATCGATCGGTGGATTCATGAGCCATTGCGGTTGGAACTCGTGTTTGGAAAGTATTACAATGGGAGTGCCTATAGCTGCATTGCCTATGCATTCTGATCAACCACTTAATGCTTTGTTCTTGACAGAGGTTTTGAAAATTGGAGTAATTGTTAGGGAGTGGGGAGAAAGGAATGAAGTGGTGAAAGCGTCGAAAATCAAGAATGTTGTGGAGAGGTTGATGGGGTGTGAAGAAGGAGATGAGATGAGGAAAAGGGCTAAAGAGTTGAGTGTAGAAATCAAGAAATCAATGGAGGAAGGTGGTGAATTTTGTAGGGAATTGGATGCTTTTATTGCTCATATTACTAGATGATTTTTTTGCAAGTTTGAATTTTGTTGCCTGGTTTTGAGGATAATGTGCTGCTCTTTAATTCAAGATGTTCATGATCTGTTTCCAGTGTTTAGTGATTTGGAATGAGTACAATATATTAATCTAGTGATACATTTGAACAAGAAAATAAAAAACAGAAAGTTAATCAATCATTTATCTACATAGCAGTTAGAATTAAAACCATGTCTTGTGCATTTTGTTTTTGAGGGTGTAATTTTTTTTCCTTATTGGGCTAAATCATATTTATGGTCCCTCAAGTATAAGGTGTTTTATACTTATATCCCTCTTGCCAGAAAAGTTACATTTAAGTCTCTCTTATAAAAAATATGTTACACTTATGTTCATTGTGCAAAAAAATTATACTTAAGTCCCTCTTATATAAAATGTGTTACAAAAATAGACATTTTTCTGGCGAAAATGCAACCAGGTGCAAGTCATGTGATTATAAGAGGGACTTAAATGTAACTTTTTTGACAAAAGGGATAATATTTTATACTTGAGGAACCATAAATGTGATTTAGCTTTTTTATTCAAATAAAAAAGAATGGAAGTTTATTACACAATGATTTATCAAATTAAAAGGTACGGTTACTTACATCACTGATCATAATGTTCAGTAGGGCTCTCAATAGGTCGGATTTTGGTCGGATCAAACTCGTTCAGATCCGACTTTATTTATATCTGATCAGATCCTGTCGGATTCGGCTCTTGCTCGGATTGTGTTGGGATCTATATTGTTTGAATCCAATGGATCTTGGTCATATTTGGCAGGATATCGAATCTTTTTTTTATCCAATAAATTTTCATATAAAATATTACATTAATATTCTTTCCTAAAATAAGTTTATTAACTTTATAATTTTATTTAATTTTAACTCACATGTTCAAACATCATTTACTAATATTCATATTTTTAGATGAAAATATTGGTTTAAATAAATTTATAAACAAGTTATAAATGACTATCTTCTTAAATTGACAGTGAAATGTTATTAATGGTACTTACTTTATATATATATACAAATTCTTTCTATTTTTTATCGGATACGGATCTTTAACGGATCGTAGCGACTTAAATCCATATTCGCTCTATGTGTTTCGGATTACGGATCTTTATAAATTGTCATGAACTCATATCCTTCCATATGATTATTCGCCGTCTCCAAATATTCCTAGTACTACTAAACTGTTGATTTAAACCCTAGCTAATTATTTAGTTATGGATACCTTTCCATTGTAAAATGCGCCGTGCAATCCATCCAAATAAATCTCGAAATTCATCATCATCATCATGTCTTACCTCCCGGAAGAATTATTATACATCACGTTCTCCAAATTGCCCGTGAAATCTCTTTTGCGATTCAGGTGCGTATCAAAATTATGGCTTAAACTTATCGACAGTACATACTTCACCAACCTTCATTCGTACCACATAAAACGAAATTCCAAAACTATTTTCTTAACGGGGTTATATAACCATATTGATCATAATCCTTCCTTACATGCTTTAAATTTTGATGTCCGAAACAATACCAAGGCCGAAACCAAAAAACTCAATCCTCCTTCATTCTTCGCCTATTCTAACGTCTTGGCCTGCAATAACCTAATTTGTTTAGTCTCGAAATCAATAGATAGCATTGTTATTTGGAACCCCGCGACTCGCAGGCAACGAAAAGTGTCGTGGTGGTCCTCGCGTTTTCTCCAATTTAAGTGGAGTTATATATTAGGTTTTGGGTACGATTATAAAACGGACGACTACAAGTTGGTGATACTAGAATCTTCTAATTATTGGTTGAGTAAGAAACAAACATGTTACACTGATGTTTATAGCTTGAAATCAAATTCCTGGAGTCTTGGACCCACAAAGAATGACCTACGAAAACTTCATACTACTCCGGGAGTTCATGTTGGTGGAGTTTTGCACTGGGTTGATTCTCGTGTACCGTTAGAAAACAAGTTTGAGATCGTTTCCTTCGATTTGGCCACGGAAGAGTGGACTATACCGCCACCAATACCGCCGGGGCCGAGTACATGTTTGAAGAAAATGATTTTGAGTAACCACAATGGATCTCTATGTGCTACTTTCCATTATTATACACATGTTGATATGTGGGTCATGAAAATTGATCAAGGGATAAACATTTCTTGGAGCAAGTTGTTTACAATCAAGGATGATTATTACAATAGTGGACTAAGAATTATTGCTATAGGAAATTTGGAGAAGATGAATCAACAGAAAGTGCTCATCAGATGTCGTTTTAAGTTGAAGTGGTATGACATTGACAAGGAAATTAAAGAAGATGTTGATACTTTTGGTGCATCCTATTTTTTCAATTCTCTTAATTACTATGAAGGTCTTGCTCGAGTTTAGTACATATCATATGAGAGAATCAAAGGTGCATTTGGTACGTGGTGGTTGGTTATCTTTTTGTATTTGCATAATTTAGCTCGACTTGTGCTTTTATTTTATTTTTCGTTTTCCAAAGTTTTAATCCCTTTCGAGGCGTGTCGAACAGATTAAGTGGGAACCTCTCCCAACATAAGTTCGCTACTTAGTAGTGACTAATCTCTTCCACTAGACCAATCACATATTCATAATTTGTGCTATTATAATTATTAGAAAATGCTCATTCTCTGAATTTATTTCATATGTCAGTAAAAGATTGATTAGCAAAGGCATATCGTTATATTTGCCTCCACTTTCATGTCCAGACCTCATCTAGTGCAATAAGATTTTGTAGTCCAGACTTTCAAAATCTCCCTATGAAATAATCATTATCCTTAAGGAGGGACGACTAATTAATAGTAATGTATCAAAATTAATACACGTTGCTAGTTGAATATATGTATGCACTTGAGATTTTGAAATAGATAATTATTCTTTTTTTTTTTTTGGTGGATAAAGAAATAGATAATTATTCACGTTATGTTATATTGATGGTAAAAGAAGTATTATTGTTGCTTATACGAATAGAATATATATAAAACTTCATTTATTATTTATTGGAATCAATTTTTTTCACGGATCATGTGTGTATCATAACATATGTATCGTATCATGTACTATTTATCAGATCCATATCATATCGATAAGATACAAGATGTTGCACGATACAACTTGCGATTCGTACCGTTCAGCCTCCGTATTGTGTTGGATCCCATATTTTGTATAGTAAATAAATTGTAATATGCTGATAACCATGCTTGAAATAGTCTCACTAGTTCAGATTTTCGATTTCATGTCTGGCAAAACCTAAACAATGTAAAGATCCAGCCTTAAAGGCCCATTTACTTTGGGGCCTTGGGTCCAAGTATCCGTACAAATAAAACATGTGGGTTATGAGGTGTTTGGTTAGCCAACTACAATCACAGGCCGGCCCATAATTGTAGTCCACAATTATGTGGATAACAATTAACATTTTACATATGTTAATGAAGCTCGACTCACGTGCGATATTAAAGCTAGTTCGAGCCCAACTCGTTAAGAAAATCATAAAACGTACATTCTCAATTATCAATTTCCATAAGAAAATCAAGCTGGACTTGTTGCACCGCACCCTTTTGCCCATCATTTAACACGTTTCTCATAACCTACGATTTTAGTAGATTTGGGGCAATTAATTATTATTTTCACCCACTACTTCATCCACCCCGGCCCATTCACTCCCCCATGTTAAAGACTGAATAATCTTGCGACCCCCAGAGGCGAGACTCAAGTTCGAATCCTACTGGAGACATCACACTGGGGAGGACCTATACCCTTTGCACTCTTCGGTCCGAGCTGTAAATACACAGTCTAATATAAAAAAAAAAAAAAAAAAAAAAAATCCATTTTAATTTTATCCTGAAAATATAAATACTAGTACTATATATATGATGCATTCAAGTTTCCTGCATATCTAGGCAAAGTTGCTATTAATAATTAATGTGTGTCAGCTCATTGAAGTAGCCTTTATGGAATGGACGAAATGGACGAAAATATATTGTTCACAAATCACAAAACGTTTTTACCACCCCCTAAATTTTAGTGAATATTAATTTGACAACCAATCACCAATTATTGTAGATTTGTCCAGACTTAAAGAAATTGTCATTTTCCGGAGGTATAAAAATACAACGCATTTAAGTCTAAAATTAATTATTATAGTAATTTATTAGTTTTGGGAAAATTGAGAGAAAATAAATTTACTTTAAAAAGTAAAAACGTGTTTGTTTGTCTTGTTTTTCCTAAACAATAATTTTTTTCGAAAATGAGAGACAAACAGACCCTTAATGTTTTATTACTTTAATTTGGAAAATGTTGAGGAGCAAATCTGAGATATTAGCTTCATTAGCTTTAACATCGCAAGTGAACTAGCTTTGGGTTGCTGCACCGTTTTACATATGTTAACAGGCAAAGCACCATGGAAGTTCGACAAAAAGGCACAAGCCAATGACATCTTACTATCTAATATGTATTTTATTTTACAAGTTCCAATAAAATTGAAATTATTTTTTTTTCAATCAAATTTTACGTCTTACTATCCAAGGCCATCTCCAACCCACCCATGGGGTGGGTGGAGATGGCCCAAGGCCTACCCCTGGATGGTCCGACCATCCAGGGGGTGTAAATAGGGGCATTCAAAAGCCCAGGGCACAACCCTGGTTATGGGACGCGCTATTAGCGCGTCCCTCCCAACATGGCACCAGGTGGTGCTACTTGGCGTCACCTGGTGCCTTTACATTTTTTTTGTTCTTTTTTATTATAAATTAAAAATAGTTATTAATAAAAAAAATTATTAATAAAAAAAAATAAAGATTGAAAAAATTAACTACGAATTTAAAAACACCTTGTTTAATTTAATTAACTAAAAATGAAAGATACATTTAATTATAAAAATTGTGTAAGGTTTAATAACAATTTGTTTTCTTGTCCCCGATGTAATATTATTATATTTAATTTTATTATTATTGCCTCTATATTTATTATTATGCATTTTCATATTTATTATTAATATTATTTATTTTTAAAATTAATAATAATAATAATAATATTATTATTATTGATAATATAGGTGAGAGTGGGGAAGTTTTTTTTTTTAATTAATTGAAGGAATTAGCCCTGACGGTTGGAGACGGTGCTAAGGAGGGTGCAGATTCACCCGGATGGAAATTGACACTCCTGATCTGTAAAAAGCCCAGTGGGTTGAAGATACTCTAATATGAATTGTGATGTCTTCATGTTTTTTAATAATGTCATATAGATTATATTGTTTGCTATCACTTGTACTCTGTTTCATAAAATTCTTTATATTCAATAGACGTTTAGAAATTTCCGACTATAAAAACATAGAGATTCAATTATGTAGATCAAAATTTGTATCATTTCAGAAAGAAAAAAATATAAAGTGTGGTAATCCTGAGAGTTGAATAGATCGAAAATATGTTGTGCCAATGTGGGTTGGGTCAGAATAAGGTACGATCACTGTGATAAAGTTAATGGCAAATTATCCCCATGTAATTTGCATAATATTCAATTTACTTCTCTGTGATTTAAAAAGAACACTTTACCCCCCTGTAATCTTATAAAAATTTCACACCACGTAGAAACAATTGTGTCCACTTCACTCATCATAGAAGAATATTGAAAACACCTAG
The DNA here is from genome assembly GCA_034814905.1 of Penstemon davidsonii. NCBI lineage: Eukaryota > Viridiplantae > Streptophyta > Magnoliopsida > Lamiales > Plantaginaceae > Penstemon > Penstemon davidsonii. The sequence goes on along the minus strand of JAYDYQ010002533.1, from coordinate 26,159,921 downwards.
CATAAATTCATAATAGATTAGACTAACAGATTGAAAGATTCTAAATAGGAATTTGAACAGACAAATTTCAAGGGAAAAATGCACAATATTTCCCTTTGTTGTTGAAAGCATGCTACTCTGTGATATTTGTATTGCATCAAATCACCTTATACTAACAGGTTTTCTGCGTACTCTCCCCTTACTTTGTCTGTTAGTTGTCTAAAGCCGTTAATTTTTAGTTGATATACCTAAATTACCTCTAGATATAAGAAGATTATATGTCAAGTTTATAAGGGTATTTTGTGAGTGTAATTCACTTGCCGAGACTGAGAGTGAGCATGAAAAGTGTTTTTGTAACATAAGGGGCAAAATGTCATATTTATCTTAATACTGGGGGTAAAGTGCACATTTATCATAATATTGGGGGGTGAATTATTTTTTTTCAAATTATAGAGGGTTAAACTAAATATTATGCATTTTACGGGGATAAATTGACATTAATTCTCCTCTTTTACGGTAAGTTTACTTAGTATTCTTTTTATTGGACTAATTAATGATCCAATTTAATTTTTAGTACTGTTATCTAAAATAAATTTTCAATTTATGTAGATGAATTTGAATTGACCCACGGATGTGGTCTAAGTTGCCAAGACGAATTTGAAATTATATATTGACTTCCCAAAAAATATGGGGTAAATGCAAAATACTCCCCTGTGTTATGCTAAATCTGCAAAAACTACCCTGTGAAATTTTTATTGCGCCAAACTTCCTTGTGTTTTCAAAAATCCTGCAAAAAACACCCAATTTTTGAAAAATAGGTCGTTTTGGATCGACATATTTCAAGAAACCATTTTTAAAATACTTCAAGTTGGTCCCTACAACTTCACGTGATATATTTTTAAAATTATTTCTACAAATATGTCGATCCAAAACGACCTATTTTTTACAAATTTGGTGTTTTTTGCAGGATTTTTTAAAAACACAAAAAAGTTTTACGCAATTAAAATTTCACAGGGGAGTAACTTGCATTTTCCCCAAAAAAACTTGATCTTATAAATCATGTTATTTTAAGATTATTTTTGCAGCCATCTTCATATCAAGTTTTCTAAGAGTTTCGTATCTGACCCTTTGGTTCTTTACTCATGCAATAAGGAGGTGGATAATTAACCTCAAAAGTTTTAAGTTGCAAAGTTTAACTAAAATATTAAGCAATAATTATTAGTGAATTAGACCATGGGTAACAATATGGATGATGATCTAAGGCTGGCCCGGTTCAAATCTGTATTGAGATAACAACAACAAAAAAAAAAAAATGAGATCAATCTGAGAAGAACTTAAATTACAAAAAAAAAAAAAATTGGTTCAGTACAATAGTCTTTAATTTGCATTTTTTGTCTCATATGATCGTCTCCGTTTACACTTTTGATCTCAAAATTGATACGGAGGGAGCGACAACACAATTATGCAAAATATTTAAAAAAAAAATTGAATAAAAAGTGCAATTTTATAAAGCATGAGAACAAGAATATTGAATGTCCAATTATATGGAACTAAAGTTGCAATTCTATCTGTAGCTTAAATTTAGTAAAATAACAAAAGTTTAATCTATTTCGGAGACTCGTGTGGCATATTATATGAGAACCTCCCAGCACATATTTGGATTTGGTTCACCACTTTGAGCGTACGTTTTCCGCTAATATACTAAACCCATGATACAACAAAATGCAGACACACTCTACATGGATTTTTAGGGGAAAATGCAAGACACTCCCCTGTGTTATGCTAAACCTGCAAGAAACTACCCTGTGAAATTTTTATTGCGCAAAACTTCCTTGTGTTTTCAAAAACCCTGCAAAAAACACCCAATTTGTAAAAAATAGGTCGTTTTGGATCGACATATCTCAAGAAATAATTTTAAAAATATACCACATGAAGTTGTAGGGATCAACTTGAAGTATTTCAAAAATGGTTTCTTGAAATATGTCAATCCAAAACGACCTATTTTTTACAAATTGGGTGTTTTTTGCAGGGTTTTTAAAAACATAAGGAAGTTTGGTGCAATAAAAATTTCACAGGGTAGTTTCTTGCAGGTTTAGCATAACACAGGGAAGTATTTTGCATTTATCCCGGATTTTTACAATATCAAACTTATCAAAAATTGAAAAAAAAGACAAAAATATTACTTTTTTCATTCTATTTCATAATTTTCTACTCGTAAACTTTGTAATATTACAAAAGAATCTCGATCACATGTGTCTAAAACGATGGGTAAATGCAAAATACTCCCTTGTGTTATGCTAAACCTGCAAGAAACTACCCTGTGAAATTATTGCGCCAAACTTCCTTGTGTTTTTAAAAACCCTGCAAAAAACACCCAATTTGGAAAAAATAAGTCGTTTTGGATCAACATATTTTAAGAAATCATTTTTAAAATACTTCAAATTGGTCCCTACAGCTTCACGTGATATATTTTCAAAATTATTTCTTGAAATATGTCAATTCAAAACGACCTATTTTTTACAAATTGGGTGTTTTTTGCAGGATTTTTGAAAACACAATGAAGTTTGGCGCAATAAAAATTTCACATGATAGTTTCTTGCAGGTTTAGCATAACACAGGGGAGTATCTTACATTTTCCCCCTAAAACGAACCAAACACGCCTCTAGATTTATCTCGATCACAATTTATTTTGTTCTTCTTTTCTTAAGGTTGGGGCAACAGATAAATAAATCTATAAAGGATTCTGAATATTTCTGGTTAGTATTGTTAAAATTGTATTTTTTTATCCAATTTTCTAAAAATATTTTTTACGTTAGGTAGCATAATTTTATAAAAATCTACTTTTAGTCCCAAAGTTTTATAACATTTTGTATTTTTTTTCTCATAGAATAGTCATTGTTTAGCACTTTTGATCATAAATGATTGTCTCAATCCTGCAATTTTTTATCGAGGGAAAAACACTTTTGATACCAAACTTTAGTCCAAAAAATACATTTGATACCAAGCTTTTTGAAAAAACACATTCCATACCATGATTCACACTTTCTTGACACATTTAGTTTCCTTAATCAATTTTCAAACGGAATTCAACACGTGCGCGTTAAGTTAACAATTGTGGGTCTTTAAAATACGTGCATGTTGTCCCTCCCATTGTCAACTTAATGGGCACGTGAATGGCACGTACTGAATTTCGTCCGAAAATTGACGTCAAAACTAAATATATCAAGATGGTGCACATCATGGTATGAAATATACTTTTTCAAAAAGTTTGGTACCGAATATGTTTTTTGGACTAAAGTTTGGTATCAAAAGTATTTTTCCCTCATTTTTTATACCAAATTAGATGAAAAAGAGGTGATGAAACCAAAAATGCAAAATAGTTTAAGCAAATGACCAAAAGTGCAATTTCATGAATTGTGAGCCCAAAGTGTTCTTGTGGTACTAGAAATACAATATTCAGATACAAAGTACTACACTTGAGATATAAGAAAAAAATCTATCTAGCTTGATCACACTATCCAATCACAATCACAATTACAATCACATTACATATATATTTGCTCATATCTTATAATTTGTCATTTTCCCAACAACATTATTCAATCGCAAATAAGAGTACTAAATTTACCGCATATGGGCCTGTTTGTTTGGCTTTTCTCAAAAAAAATTCGTGTTTGGAAAATGCCAAACAAACATGTTTTCTATTTTTCGAAATAAATTTTCCATCCATTAATTTTCTCAAACTACTCTCTCAAAAGCCAAACAAACAACAATTTTCTTATCTCTAAACAAAACCTATACAAACTCTACTTTGATTTGACATAAAGTAACATAACTCTTACACAATTTATCTCACATAACAAACATGATTTGACATAAAGTCTTACACATCTTACACCTACAACCCAACTCTTCCAAAAAAACCTACACCTACTTTATTTCCCAAACCACTCTCTCAAAACCCAAACAAACAACATTACGTAAATCGAGATTATTTCACAAACCTCCACTACTCTCCCAAACTACTTTCCGAAACGCCAAAAAATATATTTAGATCTGAAGCCCACAAAAATCAAAACCCCACAAGAAGTTTCTCATCAGTTGCACTACTTCTTCATAAAATATTAAAATATTTGCAAATTCAAGTTCTTTAACTTTATCCAAGCTACTTTATCTTGGCAACCAAGTATTATAAACGGTGCACATTTCGTCAACGTGCGTAGAAAATAGATCAAAGTGGGACTAACATGGATAAAAAGTAAGTCTTAGAGTCAATGACCATGACATGAATTAGATTATAAAATTCCAAATTAATTTTAAGTGTTCACCAAGTTCCTTGCTCTATTTAAGTTCTCAACCATGTACCTTTCTAGAAGTATTCCAAATAAAAGAACCCTCAAATAATGGAAAAAGGTCATGATCATGTTGCAGTCATTATGGTTCCATTTCCAGCTCAAGGACACCTAAATCAACTCCTACAACTCTCCTGCCTAATAACCTCGTACGATATCTCCGTCCACTACATCGGCTCCGCCATCCACAACCGTCAAGCCAAACTCCGTGCCCACGGCCTAAACCCTCACGACATAGCCAAAATCGATTTCCACGATTTTCCCACTCCATCATTTGCCTCTCCTCCTCCGAACCCCAACTCACGTGACAAATTCCCGATACAACTCCTACCATCCTACGAAGCCACGTTGAGCCTACGCCAACCGGTTACTACATACTTACGTGCCATGTCAGCGAAAGCCAACCGGGTTATAGTCATTCACGACTCTATGATGTCGTACGTGGTCCAGGATGTTTCTTTAATCCCTAATGCTGAATCCTACGCATTCAATAGTATCTCCGCGTTTTGTCTAGCCTCTTTTAGTTGTGAGAACACGAGCAAATATTTCCCAAAAGAGTTGCCTTCTTTCGAAGGATGTACACCAGATGAGATCAAGGATTTTGTAGCTTTACAAATGGAGCAACTAAAATGTAGAGGTGGAGATATATACAATACCTGCAGATTAATAGAAGCTCCTTATTTGGACATTTTAGCTAGGGAGGAAGAGGTGAATAGTACTAACAGGAAGAGTTGGGTTATAGGGCCAATACTTCCTACTAAATTTTCATCTAATGGCCAACTCAATTGTTTAGAGTGGCTCGATAAACAAGAGGCGAAGTCCGTTATTTACATTACTTTCGGGACAACAACGTCTTTGTCCGATGAACAAATAGAGCAGCTAGCACTGGGGTTAGAACAGAGCAAACAGAATTTTTTATGGGTATTAAGGGATGCAGATAAAGGAAATGTTTTCGATGGAGAAGTTAGAAGAGCTAAATTACCAGAAGGTTTCGAGGACAGGGTGAAAGGAGTGGGAATAGTGGTGAGAGATTGGGCACCACAGCTAGAAATTCTGGCTCATCCATCAACTGGTGGATTCATGAGCCATTGCGGCTGGAATTCGTGTATTGAAAGTATTACAATGGGAGTGCCGATAGCAGCTTGGCCTATGCATTCAGACCAACCAAGAAACACGATGCTCGTAACAGATATACTGAAGATAGGTCTTGTTGTGAGGGAATGGACACAAAGGGAAGAACTAGTGAAAGCGTCGACTATCGAGAATGTTGTGAAAAGATTAATGGCATCGGAAGAAGGGAATGAGATAAGAAAGAGGGCAGAGGAGTTAGGTGCTACCATTCAACAGGCAACTGAAGAAGGTGGTGTATCCCGTTTGGAGTTGGATTCGTTCATTGCCCATATCACCAGAGACAATGATAAATGATTTACTGCACATATCTTCTGCGTGTTGTGATACTTCCTCTCATACATCTGTTGTCTAAAGTTGTACGCAATTAGTTTATGGAAACTGAAATTCTTGCTTTATCTAGGTTTAAGATTTCATCATATTACTATTGTATGATAAATTATAGACAGACAAAAAAATCATGACATCCTTGAGGGAAACTTTTGGACACAAAATAAGCAATCAAACTCCATTGAAGATTACCTGAATGCTGAAACCCAAAATACTATTGATTCTTTCAAGTTGGCATCTACCTCTAAACTGAGTTCTTTCAATAGTGAACACCATTTTACAAGAATTACGATACTAAAGTTTCATAAACTGCTTATGAAAATCACAAATATAGGCATGGACAAAACAAGCTAGAAGTGTTGGCATTAGATCAAGGTTTCGCAGTTTTTACCTGGGCTATGTTGCTCATATTGGGAAGGCACAATCTTTGCTACAATAAAGTTGTGCATGACCCACTGATGGCTGGTTGTTGCAAGCATGGTGTTCATGTCAAGTCTTTAACAATGAATGCGAACCTTTCAATTTTCAAATAAAAGCGCAGTTGGTGAAGTTATCCTCCATGCATAAATGCTATAGAATTGATATTATAATACTTCATCTTACCAGTATCATTGTCTCATATATTCAGGCTGCCGGTCTCTATGTCACATACAGCTGGAGAACATGAAATCAAGGCAACGGGATTCCAATTGGCAATGTTCAATTTCAAATTATTTGTACCCTTACAGGCTGAGTACACAATCAATCCTATTTGTTGAACATCTTGGTGTTTTCTTCTAAACCAACACAAATTAGCTCTTAAATCCCTCATCTGTGCATTCAGATTGTTAATAATTCATGATTATTTAATTCATGTTTAAACCAAACTGGTCATTCAAAAGTATATCCTTGTAGCTCATTGCAAGAATATGCAACAGATAACTCATGTACGAAAAATATTGAGATACACTTGAATACATTTAAGGTTCACTCTTGAATTTTTAAGCATAAGCAATGCAAATACTGAATCAGTATCGTGTTGCATACATACAACTACAACATGGATACAAGAAGGTATAGCAAGCACCCACTCTTCATTGAAAATCAAGAACCGATGATAATAACGATTATCCATATATAGCAGAATTACTACTATATTAGGCATATCAGTTTTAAGGGTCCGCTTGACACTGGGGAAATCCAGTTTGAATCTAATATTCATCTCACCATTAACAACTGACTAACTAAAAAAAGTTAGGATACCAATGCATTAATTCATTAGGAACTTATAGAAAAGAGTAACACATTGAACTTTCCGTGATAATTTATTACATTCTAGAACGTACAAATCAAGCAACTCCAGGTACATTTAGCATAATAAACTATGCACTTCCAAACAAATCTATCCTAGCCGCGGAAAGACAAGAAACTCAATTCTTCTTAACAAAGAAAAGAAAGCATCACAATCCACAAAGAGTTCCCATTACATTATTACATAAAACCACAGTTGTGTGCATGCACCAAAGTGAAATTAAAAGTATTGTTGTATAACTAGATAAACAGAAGTGTTACCATATAATTAATTTTCTTTGATGGCTACTAAGTTTGTCCACTAAAAACATCACGAGAGGACAGGGAGCTCTACTTTGGAGAATGACAAGAAACTGACACGCCCATGATCAACAATACAAAATTTTAGAGGACTTCCCTTGTAACGTGCCTCGAGGTCCTTGAGCTCTTGTTTTGATGGAGGTCGGCCACTACATAAGATAGCATCTCGTCATGTAAGTATGCCTTAGGCATTCCAAGTGCAGATTAATACAGAAATGTTGAAAAGAAGAAATATAACAGTTCATACAGCTGGAGGAGGATAGGAAGAACCCTTAGCCTATCCAACACCAGGTTGAACAGTTAACCAAAGTCACACATACAAAATTCTTACTTTTCAAAATAGTAAGTTGCACAGTTTGCACTCAGGGGCATAAGAAATGCAATAAATGCCAGTAATTAAAGTTCATAATGACATTATTTACAATCTAATAATCTTAGCCTATGAGATATCCATACCCTTGCAAAGAAGTTTTTTATTATGAAGGCAGTGTGTAAACTAAAAAAGTTGACAGAATGCCTTGCACTATTATGGAGGCACCATGATTTGTGACAGAAAGCAAAAGATATGGAAGTGACATGTCTAGAGGACTATGCAGTATTCAGTGCATATGAAAAATCAAAGATTCGAAGTGTAAGAGAGGATATATAGTTGACTGGTAAGTGAAATCACAGACAGCAGCATTTGGGAACATATACTAGCTTTTCTCTTACTTTGTGCATGTTTAAAAGTTGTTATAGAAATTCATAACTCCCATAAATGAAAAAAACACTCTTACATCGATAACATAGTCGACCTAGAGAAATATAAGTATGAATTTGAAATCCAGATGTAGCACTAGACCAGTATGCACCTTTTATGTTCATAAAATTGTGCAAATTCATGGTATCGTGTATCAACCTAATTCTAATTTTGTTAAGAGAAACATAATCTGAGCTTTAGTTAGTTACCTGATGAGGAAGAGCACAAATAAGGGACTGCCAGGAGAAGACTTTTTAAACTTGCTATTAGGAGGATAAACATCAAATATTGGTCTGATTTCACTAAACTGTAAACTACTGAACATCTCTGTCAAGGAACTCTCTTCTACCAATTCCTCCTCTCTCGTCCTGTCAGATTCTGCCATACTTTCCCAATCATGAAGTTTAATTTTAATATTCTTCAAGGACCAAGGGACACCTTGCCGACCAACAATATAACCTAGAAACTCAGGTGTCGATATACTTCAAAAGACTCCCAGGAGTATACATACCTATTCTTGTCTTCTGCTACCTTTCCGTATATGTCACTTAAGAGAAGGGGTGTATCATCTGCACCCAAGACATCCAATGCCCCAATTTCAGCCAGAAACCTACAATAAAAATCTGTGAGATCACTTATCAAATATTGGAAAGCACACGTGATGAAAAATTCCATGTCTCTAACCAAACAGATTTAAGTGACACAAAAAACCAACAAAACCAAAAAAGAAGAAGCTATAATAGTGCCAACAATATCAAGAGAGTTCGTATACATACAAAGTTTCTTCAATAGAGCAATATGTTTTCCCACCACGGTTTATCCCAGTTGTGGTCCACATTTTACCCTTTTTCTCAACCAATTCAGCCATTCCCAACTCTTCGATCCACCGTGCCTTTGATGCCTCTTTCCTTATAAATAAATATCAATTTTGGGTCCTCATCCACGAAATTCTTAAAAAATAAAAAACAAAAAACAAAGTCCAACCAAATAAATAGAGAGAGATTTAGTATAACTTGTTTTCCCATATTATACCTAAATTGCAATCTTTGGGTGTCATCAGAGGCATAGAAAATTTCTCCATCATCTGAATCATCTACATAACCCTCAGAATCACTATCACATGCATATGTTCCTCCAGGAGAAATCAACCTCTCGATATCATCAACTTCCATTGTCTCAGACTACATGAAACTTCAAGACACTAGAAATTAAGAATCATAAATATTCTCACACAGAAAAATGGGACAGCTTGAAAAATGTCACCCTCAAACGAGTCTGTAACACAGTGTTGCTACTACAGTATAAACACCACAATAACCTGAAACAACAAGATAAAAACCAATGGATAGTTATGTTCACGTCATAAGAAAACATCGTTCATATTAAACACACAAAATATACAAAAGTCAAATATATCCACATAAGGCTTAGATTGAGCATCCAAATTTTAAACATATCAAAACCACAGTTAAAGAATATGGAAACGAATTCCAAGTATCTCACACCTAAATCAACAAAAAGATACATAAAATGTCCACAATATGCCTCTGTAATTGAATCCTTGAGCTCAAAACCACAATAAGTTACTTTATTCCACTTAAACGAAGGACTTTGATCACTTCTATATTCCATTGACTAGCCATGTTCAAGTTATGAATATCTGAAACTAGCTCTTAGTTTCAAGGAAATCCAAATAAGGTTTTCAAGCAGTATGAGAGTTTAATTAACAATAATTATCTCAACGCAATCAAAGCAATTAAGGTTTCATGCAACCATATTACATAGATATATAACAGAAATATGCTCGTTCCCTATATTAATTCTCATTTTATATTAAATCTAGAACTCTGTATTCAAATAAGCAGTCTAAGATAAGAAGCACCTTTCAAACTTCTTGAATATCGCAGTTCATTACTTTCATAATCAAATACAACTAAATTATACTGATATTATTAGTACTTTCTCCTATGAGACTCGAACTTCTTATATTCGATTTTTGTTAATATTAGTACCAACCAAGCTATTTATATAACCACAATCATCAATATCAATAATTGCTGATGAATATAGAAGAATCGCAAGTAAGGGTTATGTAGTCTTTAAATCGAGCACATTATGTGCAAGTAAATTACAATATTATGCACCATTTTAACACTCTACACCAACAACCCCAAATAAAATCTACTAAACTGTCTTGCAAAATGCGTACATACTAATGTCAAATGCCTTCCAATTCAGCAGCTTTGGATTAAACTTACACTTTTCTTTTCTTTTCTTCATTATTAATATCTAGTAAATCAACAACCCACAAAGCTGAAGCAAGAAAACATTGACGTAGAAAACATCAAAGAATTTGTTTACCTTGTTCTAAACTTCTAACTTCAAATTGGCTGCTGCATTCTTTTTTTTCTTCTCCCCCAAATCCTTTTGTTCCTTCGTCTTTATTAGTTTTGCTATTGAAAGTTGAAACAAGGTTTCTTCACTTTTGCTCAGTATATGCGTGGGTAATTTTGTCATTTGCATCTAATTGGGCCCTTTTTATTTTATAGTTTTATGATATCTAGTTTTGGGTCAAAAATTGTAACCAAACACCTCACATTGATAATGCAGCCCAATTAAAACAACCATGGACAGTCCAGACTAAATAAACTGACCCAATCCAGCCTTATGTAGTCAAAATAACCAAACTGGGCATTATTAGATTAAAAATTTAATCCGATTAAAAATATCTATAATTCGAAATACATGAAGTAAATATAATTTTAGGTCGATACAATCCGTTAAAGATTTGAATTTGATATTACATAAAAAATCTCTAAAAATCTATATTATGTGCATAATTATTTCTTAAGATCTCTAAAAATCTATATTATGTGCATAATTATTTCTTATAAATAATATTATCGGTAATCTAACAAGACGAGTTAGTATTTCATTCATAATATTATTTTCATCAGTTAGCTGTGATAGAAAAGAGAATAAGTATTACAAGAAACAACAAGAGGTTTTTTCCAAAAGAACAAAAGTTGGTTAATCACCATTAGGCATCCATTACGGGTATGCATTGTTTCAAGGCTTCGGGTTTGAGAATGTCGTGGTAAAAGCTACGTTTTAGAGCCGAGAAACTTGTTGCCTTGGGGCACCGCAGAAAATTGCCATTTTCTCGCCTAACAAGGAGGTTCGGAACACTTCTGGTGAGTATTTCTCCATTCTATCTTTGACGAATTTATGAGGGCCTTATAAGGCAAACTCTAGATTTTCTCCTAGCATTGGTTAATTACCTTTTGAGCCGGGCGGGTGGTTTTTCATGTTGCTAGAGCCGTTTTTACGAAGAAACGAGATAAGATAGAGGGAGATTGGAAGAAGTACAAGAGGAAGAACATATGGTAAGAAGGCCTACATGGTTAGTTCTTTAATTGAATTTAGAACTTTTGAATGTTGGAAGCAGAAATGAGTACGTTTGATGAAAATAAAGTTCTTGTGTTATTTTAAATAGGCAGTTTAACTCTCTGTGATAAATAAAGAGCAAATTAAAATACCTCCCTGTATTTTTATAAAAGAAGCACATTGCCACCCTTTTGATTTTTAAATTTACAAGGGGGTAAAATGTCCATTATAAAATGTCACAGAGAGTTAAAATGCCCACTTATGCATATCACAGGTAGGACTGTCAATTGAGTCGGGCCTACCCGAAGCCCGATGGTTCGACCCGATTAAATTTGACCCGAACCCGAATAATTATTGTGGGTCGGGCTGAGTTTGAGCCATTATATTAAAATCGATTAATTTATGAACCGATCTTGAGCCTTACAAGGCTCAACCCGAATAAAGCCCGAATATTTTATTATCTTAGATATTATTAATCAAATTTATTGTTAGTAAAGTTATAGTATACTAATTACTATTTTTTTTTACAAAAAAAAAAAACCTTACTAATAATCCACCACATATAAATTGTGACTTTGTAAACTGATTGCCAACACATATATGAATTATAACTAAAGTTCCCGCAGGTCAAAGGGAAACATAATCAACAAAAAGAAAAAACGGAAAAGTTAAAACAAATGGTGAAAAATTGTGAGTCTTTGACACTTTACAAATTTATTAAATGTTTTATGTTATGGATTACTAGTATAAAATTTGTATATTCTTGTGCATTAATTAAAATTAGTCTATAAATTCCGTTTAAATTATGCATAGTTTTTTATTTGTCAAGTAAAATTTTCTAGAGTGAGCAAACCCGATATGAGCCCGATATAAACCCGAAGCCCGAAAAATTACATGAGATGAGTTTGAGCCTATAGTTGTTAAACCCGATAGTATTTGAGTTTGAGCCTATAGACATGAAGCCAGACGGTATTTGAGTTTGAGAAATTAAAGGCTCGGCTCACAGGACTCGATTGACAGGCGTAATCACAGGGAGATAAATTGCCTATTTATGCATATCACATAGGGATAAAGTGAGGTTAATATGTTGTCAATGGTAAGGTTAAATTGGTCATTTTTTACATGAAAATGAAGTCTCAATCTCATTATAGAGTCTAAGGTAAGGCTAAATTGGTTATTTCATATCAAAGGAAGGTAAATTGTTCATTATTTCATTTCACATGGAGGTAAATTATCCATTAAACATATCACATGGAGTTACTTTGCGAAAAACCCAATTATTTTACTTGGTGCAGATTTCACCTCCTACATCAAAAGAGATCAGGGTAACATGGATTAAGTGCTTAGTGTTGGTCTTTTGTCAATATTATCTCTTTCTTTAGATTATCAGCAACAACAAAAAAAAATTACCTAATTTTTCATCCATGCAAATGGATTGTCCAATTTAAAGCTACTCACTTTGAAGACAATTTTCATTCACATTATTTATTGTTTTGAACAAGTGAATATATATAGAAGGATAAAATACAAAACACCCCCGGAGGATTGATCAAATTACCAAAACCCCCTAGGGGAAAAAAGACTATAAGAACACCCCTCAAATTAAAAGACTTACAACTTTTACCCAACAGCATTACCTCCTAGCGACAATTGATGATGTCATCTGACATCCATCCAATTATACTATGAGAGTGCTTTCGTTATGTTTCTAAGTTCTAACAACACATGGGCGTATTCATGATGATTAGTAATATTACAAGTGTTGAAATGTAAGTAACAGAAAGTATTTAATTTCTTAAATGTTCAATGGAAATCATTAGTTGCCAAATTATGCATTTATAACCCTAATATGTGCATTATTTGTTAGAGGATTTTCGATTTCGTTAATATAGCATATAGTAATATTTTGTGGAGTCTTATAGTTTTAATCGCATCATATGTTAAGTACATGTAGAATTAAATTAAAAAATATCGAAATTGTAAGGTTATATTAAATTGAGGGGGAGCTATCGCAGTCTTCAATTAATACCCCTAAGAGGTTTTGGTAATTTGACCAAACCTTCAGGGTGTATTGTAATTTTTTGCTTCTTATAAAGGCACATACAAGAAGACATTTCACCATAGTTTGAACTAATTAATGTCCGTTGATTTCAAAAAAAAAATACTAATTAATGTCCGGTTAATTAGAGGGGATGTTCTTGTAATTTCTAATATTCGAGGAGAATTTTGGTAATTTGACCAAACCTTTAAGAGATGAAATCAGTCGTCTCGTATTTATATAACATCCCAATATAATTTACCAAAAATTAATGAGTGTAACCCACTCGATTAATTATGGACTCAAAATCATAAAACACCAACATCCTATAATACTAAACCAAAATTTAACTTGTAACTGTTTTTTTAGTTACATATCTTATCGTTGGAGTTCTGAATTTTTGCATAAAAGTAAGAGATTAGGTTAACATGCAATGTTTTATTTCCTTGTATAGTATAGACATATCAACTCTCATTACCCCAAAATATAGAGTTAATGGCAATTTACACCCTGTGATATTCATAATTTTCAATCTACCTCCCTGTGATTTAAAAAAGTGCACTTTACCCTCTATAATTTTATAAAAGTTTCACAACTCCTCCATGACATTTTTATATGTGGCACTTTACCCCTGTGTTATGATAATGTGGCAGTTTATCCCCTTGTGGTATGATTAAGGTGACAATTTACCCACTTTTGGTATGATAAATGTGACAATTTATCCCCTGTGGTATGATAAATATTGAAATTTACCCCCTATGATATGATAAATGTGTCAATTTACCCCCCTATGTTACAAAATATTTTTCATGCTCACTCTCAACTTCGACAAGTGAGTTACACTCTCCGACTGAAGGAGGTAACTTGCTTCTTTAAAATTTTCACAAGGGGGTAAATTGTTTTTTTTCAAATCACAGGGAGATAAATTGAACTTTATGAATATCACATGAAGTAAATTGCCATTAACCGCCAAAATATATGGTCCAAAATGTTAGGCATTTATGTCATATGTGGAGCCGAATAATGGTTAAATTTGGATTGATATGAAGCAAGAAGACAATTTTAATTGAACCATGGTCCATGATAGCTAGGCAAGAGAAGATGGAATGAAATTCTGCTGCACTCTCTTGGATTATATATATAATATATATATACCTTGTTTTGTTTCTCATTGGCTGTTAGTGTTAGCTCTCCCACTGAATCACAATTCTTGATGGATCATCTCTGGTTGGCTCACATTACAATCATCACACACCACCTATTTAACAAAAAAAAATTCAGATTCTTGATCTATATAAGATCATGGGCATATGCTACTACTCATGTAACTTCATCCAATGGGCAGCTTAACAAATCACCAAAATCAACATGATAATGTTGCCGTTATCATGGTTCCGTTTCCGGCTCAGGGACACCTCAATCAGTTGATGCAATTCTCCTGCCTAATAACCTCGTACGATATCCCCGTTTACTACGTTGGCTCTGCCATCCACAATCGCCAAGCCAAAGTCCGTGTCAATGGCTTAAGCCCTCATGACATCGCCAAGATCCATTTTCACGATCTCCCTACCCCATCATTCGCCTCTCCACCTCCAAACCCCAACTCATCCAATAAATTCCCTGCACAGCTTCAACCAGCCTGGGATGCCACATTGGGCCTACGCCAACCGGTTGCTACTTACTTACGAGACATGTCCTCCAAAGCCAATAGGGTTGTCGTCATTCACGACCCTATGATGGCATATGTGGTTCAGGATGTTGTCTCAATTCGTAATGCAGAATCTTATGTATTCAACTGTATCTCCGCATTATTTCAATCCTCTTTCAATTGGGAGAATAAGGGTATACCTTTCCCGATAGAACTTCCAAAAGAGTTGCCCTCTATCGAAGGATGTATACCAGATGACGTACAAAGCTTTGTAGCTTTACAAATGGAGCAGCTGAATTATAGAGCTGGAGATATCTACAACACCTGTAGATTGATAGAAGCCCCTTACTTGGATTTATTAGCTAGGGAGGATGAAACTGGTAACAGGAAGAGTTGGGCAATAGGACCAATACTTCCTACTAAATTATCTTCGGCTAACAAATCCATCAAATGTTTAGAGTGGCTCGATAAACAAGAGGCGAAGTCTGTTATTTACGTTTCTTTTGGGACAACAACTTCTCTGTCCGATGAACAAATAGAAGAGCTAGCACTGGGGTTAGAACAGAGCACGCAGAGGTTCTTATGGGTATTGAGGGATGCCGATAAAGGGAATATATTCGATGGAGAAGTTAGAGGAGCTAAATTACCTGAAGGTTTCGAAGAGAGGGTGAAAGAAATGGGAATAGTAGCGAGAGATTGGGCACCGCAGCCAGAAATTTTGGCTCATCCATCAACTGGAGGATTCATGAGCCATTGTGGATGGAATTCGTGCATAGAAAGCATTACAATGGGGGTGCCTATAGCAGCTTGGCCTATGCATTCAGACCAACCAAGAAACACGATGCTCGTAACAGATATACTGAAGATAGGTCTTGTTGTGAGGGAATGGACACAAAGGGAAGAATTAGTGAAAGCATCAACTATTGAGAATGTCGTGAGAAGATTAATGGCATCGGAAGAAGGGAACGAGATAAGAAAGAGGGCCGAGGAGTTAGGTGCTACCGTACGACAGGCAACTGAAGAAGGTGGTGTGTCTCGTGTCGAGTTGGATTCGTTCATTGCCCATATCACCAGAGACAATGATCTATTGGCAAGAACAAGTAGTCTGAGTAGTTCTTCTGCGTGTTGTGATACTTCTTCTCAGACATCTGTTGTTTAAAGTTGTACGCTTGTTTCTCTAGCCGTCATTTATTATAATACTTCATCTTACTCTTACCAGTATCATTGTCTCAAATATTCAGGCTGCAGGTCTCTATGTCACATACAGCTGGAGAACATGAAATCAAGGCAACTGGATTCCAATTGGCAATGTTCAATTCCAAATCCTATTTGTTGTTCAAAAATCTGGGTGTTTTTCTTCCAAACCAACACAAATTAGCTCTTAAATCCCTCATCTGTGCATTCAGATTGTTAATAATTCATGTTTAAACCAAACTGGTCATTCAAAAGTATATCCTTGTAGCTCATTGCAAGAATATGCAACAGATAACTCATGAATTTAAACATGATTACATAAATGACAAGATACTGACATAATCAACAATACAGAATTTTAGTGGACTTCCCTTGTAACGTGCATGCCTCGAGGTCCTTGATCTCTTGTTTTGATGGAGGTCGGCCAATACATAAGATAGTATCTCGTCATGTAAGTATGCCTTAGGCATTCCAAGTGCAGATTAATACAGAAATGTTGCAAAGGAGAAATATTCCATCGGTCGAATTCATAATATAAAATTAATTTGCTCGCCGTGATAAAGGGCCTGTTTGTTTGGCGTTTGGGAGAGTAGTGGAGGTTTGTGAAATAATCTCGATTTGCGTAATGTTGTTTGTTTGGGTTTTGAGAGAGTGGTTTGAGAAATAAAGTAGGTGTAGGTTTTTTTGGAAGAGTTGGGTTGTAAGTGTAAGATGTGTAAAACTTTTATGTCAAATCATGTTTGTATGTGAGATAAATTGTGTAAGAGATGGGTTACTTTATGTCAAATCAGAGTAAAATTTTATAGTTTTTGTTTAGAGATAAGAAAATTGTTGTTTGTTTGGCTTTTGAGAGGGTAGTTTGAGAAAATTGAGAGATGAAAAATTTATTTGAAAAAATAGAAAATATGTTTGTTTGGTATTTCCCAAACACGAAAAAATTTTAGGAAACGCCAAACAAGCGTGCCCAAAATGTTTCTTTGCCTATCAAATTATATATCCAAAAAGAGTCTTGCCAAACACAATCACAAACAAATTATCAAAAAACAAAAAAATTTATCAAAAAAAACACAAACACAAACACAAGTTGATTCAACTTCAACCTGTAAAAAGTGAGTCCCCAGCAGAGTTGAACTAGAAAGAATCGAGAAATCATGCCGAGAGTGACCCAAGTTCTGCGCACAGCTCGTAAAGCCGTTCAGGATTTGGATTTACTGAAAATTTTGGAATCGGAACTCAACCACGAACTCTCCTCCATGCGTTTCCAGGTCGATTTTCCGCCTTCAGTTTTATCATCCACATGCATTCAATGTCATAGTAATTGTATATTTCCTCGATATGTTGATGCCCATTGACTCTGTGTTTTGAAATAAATGGTTTTTCCATGATTTATCTAATTTTAGGAGGTACAATTTTGGAAGCCCGACGTACTATTGCTCATTACATTGGTTTGATTTCATCTTTAAGTATAAAATAGGGTTTTTAGTGACCTGTATTCGTTCTAGGGCTCGGCATTAGTTCACCAAGCCTTGCCTAGAGGGCAAGGTACGAGAACTAATGCATGAGTTACAACTTCCTTTTTCACAGATTTGACTTTGCAAATTGTACCTTGCTATGGCAGCTAATATGCTGATGAGTTGTGTTTGTTAGAACACTATATTGAAAATTCAGTTTATTTAATTCCGATTCGTTGATGTATTACATGTTTTGATTGTTTTTCATGGAAGATTGATTGTTTCACTATTTTGCATTTGAATGGAAAATTTAGAAGTTTTGCAATGTACCTATAGTTATGGCCAATGCACATGATCAAGAATCATAACTAATCTCGTGATATCTATATCTACTCTATCATTGAATCCATCCAGTATGTTTATCATCTTTCTATTCATCGATATATAAAATTTTACAGTTTATCAACATACATTAGTTCTTTGGAAACTAGAAAAGGGGTTATATATTTGTCCGTGGAAAGTACTAATACCAAAATCAAGTTACTAAAAATGATTATTAACATAACTAAAGAAAATCGTCATCTCTTCCTTGGATTTTTAAACTCTTCTATGTGTGTGTTAATATGGTGTAGAGTGACAAAATTGGTTCCTTGGGAGATTTTGTACTGGAGTGGGATTCTCCTCAGTCACAAGATGTGGTTTTACGGAAAAAATGTTCATCAGGGGAGGAGGTGGCTGTTTCAGCTTTATTGGGTCGTGATACATACCAAGGAGATGGGTATTTGCCCAGGGAAGCTTTGATGAAAATATGTGTAAAGAAGCCTGGTTTGAGCTCCATCTTGCAGTTTGATTGTGTGGCATATAACAAAAGAGGTAGTGAATCCGAGTTTGACATTCAGAATGCCCATTACATTCCATCTTCATCATCATCCCTTCACTCCTCAAATTATAGAGGTCCCTTATTCAGGTATTTTATGTTTAAAGTTCAGTTGACTTTGTTTTGATTAAATGATGAAAAAGTAGAGCCACTTGGGCTTACCAAGCTAGGAATACACGAGCTTCTCATGTTAAAGAAAATCAATGATTATTTATTCGTGATTTTTACTGTTAAGAATATTGGCTCCCTTGCCCCGGACATCATTTGTCCTCTCCATCATTATGAGTGTCTAAATTTCTTAAAGCTATGTTTAGCAAGTAGAATAATAATGAACAGAAAGCATTGCCAAATATCCTGTTAACATTTTCCTTAGTTGGGGGGGGGGGGTGGGGGGGGGGGGGGGTGGGGGGGGGGGGGGGTGGGGGGGGGGGGGGGTGGGGGGGGGGGGGGGTGGGGGGGGGGGGGGGTGGGGGGGGGGGGGGGTGGGGGGGGGGGGGGGTGGGGGGGGGGGGGGGTGGGGGGGGGGGGGGGTGGGGGGGGGGGGGGGTGGGGGGGGGGGGGGGTGGGGGGGGGGGGGGGTGGGGGGGGGGGGGGGTGGGGGGGGGGGGGGGTGGGGGGGGGGGGGGGTGGGGGGGGGGGGGGGTGGGGGGGGGGGGGGGTGGGGGGGGGGGGGGGTGGGGGGGGGGGGGGGTGGGGGGGGGGGGGGGTGGGGGGGGGGGGGGGTGGGGGGGGGGGGGGGTGGGGGGGGGGGGGGGTGGGGGGGGGGGGGGGTGGGGGGGGGGGGGGGTGGGGGGGGGGGGGGGTGGGGGGGGGGGGGGGTGGGGGGGGGGGGGGGTGGGGGGGGGGGGGGGTGGGGGGGGGGGGGGGTGGGGGGAGGTAGTCGCATATCGGAGTTGAAGTTATTCCAATTTACAATAGTATACAAGGAATGATCCCTAAATACTTGAGGTGATAGGGTTTATCTGGTGCGAGAACGTCTATACTTAGATGTGAGTTCCGACCGACTGGAGATTACCAGAAAGTCTCTGTGGATTCACGTTGGGTATAGAGGGACTCGTATGCAGGTTCATATCATCAACAAAGGATCCATTGACCCGACTTGATAGGTTGGGAAATTCTCCTATGGATTTCTTTGAGAAATTAATTCTGGTAAAATCCTTGGCCAAGGTATCTGACGGCTTTATGAAAGTAGCTCATAAAGATTAAGTCAAAGAGAATTATTTCAAGATCAGAATGCATAAAGTCAAGACAAATTAAAAGGGAACCTATGAAAAATCCATGCCCTTAAGTTTTGATTGGGAGATCGATCGATGGATGAGATTATAGCGTATAAGGAAATTGTAAATGATTAAAGGTTCACTGAATTAATTCACCAGTGATTGGGCTTCATGGGCTTGTGGCCAGACATCGACCGTGGAGTGTGGGAGAATTCCCAAATTGGCAGGGCTGCTAATTTTGGAATGATCAGTCGACAGAGTGTTCGATTGATTTAGAGTATTTAATACTCGAGTAATTAAATAAATATTTAATTATAACCACCAGCCAAGCAGGTGGTGAACTTACGGGGGCATACACAACACACATGAAGCGAAAGCGAGGAAATGGATAACAACTGAGTCGACTGGGTCGACCAATTGGAGCGAAGGTGATCCGATTGGAATTGGATCAAGACTGTAAATTAAATTAGAATTTAATTTGTAAGTTAATTAATTAAACTAGATTTAATTAATTATGGGAATATTTGATTAAATAGACTTAGAGTCTAATTTAATTAAATGAGAGACAAATAAATTAATTGGGCTATTTAATTGAGAAATTAAATAAAGACCCAATTAATTAAATCAAGTATGGGCCATGAATTAATTAGAAGACTTGGTCTTCCAATTAAAAGGGTCATGGCCCATGTAGGAGAGTTAGAAGACTTAGGAGTCCTAATCCTAGGAGGATTAGGATAATGAGATACATATAAATAGGAGACTTGATGTCATATCTCATACACACAATTCAAGAGCCAAAATTTAAGTCAAGAAAAACTCTCTCCCTCTCTCTCTCTCCCCAAATCGGCCGAACTCTCTTTCCTCTTGGAAGAGATTTTCGTTTTTCGATTCTTGCTCCATATTGTTCTCTAATTTTAGATATTAATATATCTTATGTTCTAGCCGATTAGGATATATTAATTTTCGTGATATTGTGGTGTATCAATCCGTAGAGGCGCAACACGTGGGGCGCTACTAGGAGCTTGGGATCGAACCAGTCGAGTGAGAAACACAACGACTTTTCTGACAGTTTGGATTTCCAAGGAGACAGGTATAATTTAGATCTGAATTATTCCAGTCGTTTTATTATTCATATATATACAACCAGTTTAGTATCCTGGCAAGGTTCCGTAAGAGGTCCTAAAAATTTTAAATTCCGCTACGTTAAGGGCTGTTTATCTTACCGAATCCCAACAGCCAGACATCGGCCTCTTTAGTTAATAAACTAAGGAGATACATGAGCAATCTTAGCAAGATTCGTTGTGATGCTATAATGAGAATGTTTGAATCTTGAAAGAATACATTTGTATGTGCATTATATGTTGGAAAAATATCCAACAACACAGGAGGGATAAAATAATGCAAATGAAACTTCTGATTTAGAGGAATCAAAGTTTATAAGCGGATATGTATTCAATTTAGGAGACACCGCTATTTCTTGAGAATCTTCCAAACAAATGCATATAGCTCAATCCACTATGAAATTATAGTGCATAGCATTGGATAAAGCTATTGAAGAATTTGAGTGATTTTACAAAATTCTGGAAGATATTCTAATATGACTGAAAATTGTGTCAGTAATACGTAAAATGCGATAATCAAGCGGTGATACATAGAGCTCAACAAACTCTATGTATAATGGTAAAGTCACGACATATTCGTTGTTGTTGATACAATACCGAGAGACATCTACTTTCAAAAATAGAATGGACTTTACGAAGTCAAGAGATAATCATGATTCCGGTTATTAAAGGTTTATCTAGAGAGTAGTATGTGCATCGAGGGGAATGGGCTTAAAGCCTAATTTAGACTAAGTTACCTCGTACGGAAACCTAACCTGGCGACTGGAGATCCCACGGACCAGGTTCAATAGGACAACCAGTCTTGGCTAACTTAAAAGAAAGCACTTAAGAGTATAACTCTATCCCATTCTTATGATGCAATAAGTGCAAGCCTACCGCGTTATTTTATAGGTTAAGCAAATGCTTTTAATGACGTCTATATCTTGTCAAAACAAGTAGAGTATGGTAGGATACTCTTGATAGATGCGGTCACCTATGTTAGTGTGAGCTGGGTCGGCTCGTTGAGAATTTCTTTATAGGTTGGAATTCTCTAAAGCATTCGCATACCAAGAATGTTCAGGGCCAAAACGAACACAACCGAGAACTTAAAACAAATCGGTTTAGTACTGTGTTAAGTTTATTGTCTTGGCTTACACCAACAACCGACGGTTCAAGATGAAATATTTCACTGATTGGCTAAGTAAATCCGATAAGCTTTAACTAGGAAAGGTTCAAGATGAAATATTTCACCTATCTCGATGCGGTATTATTCTTAAAGAATATTTTGACATAATATGTCCTGTGAGTCGGGACACGAAGAACTATTTTATTCATGTGGGGGATTGTTGGATTTTATAATTAATATGTGAATAAATTAGTTGAGAGTAATTAAGGGTTGCGTCTGTTCGATCTGAAAAGACACCCTTTGGACCGAAACGGTGCAATCCAAGCAATGTGACATTTATGTGTCTATAAATAGGAGACTTAATCTGGCCAATTAAGTATCATTTTTCCGACAATAATTATAAATTACTCTCCTCTCTACTTTAAATTTATGTCAAAATTTTCTGCTTGCTTCAGTTCGCTGTGGGTTCATTATTTGTGCAAATAATGAACAACAGACTGTTATATCTTGGGAGACTACTGGGAATCAAACTGTATGCACCGTGACAGCCTAGGAAATATTGTCTTAAGGAAACTGGAACTTAGTCCCAGTTTTTGGTTTATTTCGATCCAAGTAAGTATTTCTTACTAGCTTTTTACGTTGATATATAATCTAATTTTATTAAAGTTAATATATGTTAGATTATCTACATTTGATCTATGATGAGATTTAAGTTAGAAATATTTTTATGAAATATTCAAATACACAGATTGTTAAACACCAACAATAGATTTTTTTAATTAATTATTATTATTTTTACTATTAATATTTAAATGAGTTGTACTACTTTAAAAGATAATTATAATAAGGTTGATGTAGGAGAGACTTCTTGTCTAATTATACTTCCAGGATTCTTTTATTTTACCTTTTTGCCATAAAATTAATTATCACAATATAATTTAAATAGAGGTATATTAGTCATCACAAAAAAAGGAAAGAAATTTTCTTGATCAACCAGTACTTTTATATGTAAAAAAATAATATAAATAGTATAAAGAGTGAACAAACCCTGACCAACTCAGACACATCCCGCGATTTACTTCCGCACATTGCTGAGAGGCCAGTGATGGGTGGTCCAGGACTTAACCTGGGTTAACAAAAAAAAAAATAATATAAATAATATAATGATAAGGCAAAATTACAGAAAACGTCCCAATTTTGGGTTTTCATCCCAAACTATATAACCTCACCGAATTTCATCCCGTAATTTAATATTTTTCGGAATATTGTCCCATACTAATTACTAATTTTGGATTTTCGTCCCAAACTATATCAACTCGGCGAATTTCATCCCGTAACTTACCATTTTACATGAACTTAGTCCCAGTATTAAATTTCTAATTTAATGGAAATGGCGGTACAATCTTGTAATTAGTTTGGGACGAATTCTACAATATTATATAATTGTTCATGCTAAAATTTGTCACATCATGACACTTAAGCAGCCATGTGGCAATTTAACGGATGCATCACAATTTTATTCTCATAATTAACGGTGGGATGATATTCCAAAAAAATATTAAATTACGGGACGAAATTCGGTAAGGTGATATAGTTTAGGACGAAAATCCAAAATCACTAATTAATTTGGGACTTTTTTGCAATTTTACCTAATAATAATATAGAGTTGTCGTCTTTGCTAGCTGATATGTATAATGTTGACTGATTTGAATTGTCAATTTTGCCAATTCTTTTTATTTTAGTAGTTATTGTCAATTTTTATGATATTTAATTTTTATTCATAGAAATAGAAATAGAACAGAAGATAATGAAAGTAACCTGATTAATTTCTAGGTATCTGCCAAGAGAAAGCAACTTGAGCGCGCACAATTTTTTTCCAATGTTTTAAAAGTAAAAAAAAAAAAAAAAAAAAATGTCCGGAAAATGTACAACTTTGAATTCTAAATTTTCAGAATGAACATCTACTAATTAATAAGAATCGACTGATTCTGATGGTAATTTATTTGGTCAATAAAAGCAGATGATGGGATGATGTGATATTCATCTGGGGTAAAATAGTATAATTTTGATCAGTTTATAAGTAGTGAAGATCGAATCAAGCTTTCAAAGCTATAAGACAATAAATATTATTGAAGCTTGATCTAATATGTACAACGACTCAAGAATTTTTTCACCTATCAAACTCAAATCAAAGTTTGAATAGTTCACTACTAAACTTGAAGTTCAAGAAACATTCAATATTCAATATGCTACTAAACTTGACAAACTACTATTTTTTTTTTTTATCTACTAGACTGTATATTTACAGTTCGGATCGAAAAGTGCAAAGGGTATAGGTCCTCCCCAGTGTGATGTCTCCAGTAGGATTCGAAAATGAGTCTCGCCTCTGAGGGTCGCAAGTCACTACCACTTGACCCAACCTGGGTGACAAACTACTATCCAAAAAGTAACTTATGATCAATAAATCTTTATTGAAAATTAAATCTTTGGCCTAACTTGGGTTATCGTCACTTTACATTAATAAAATATAAATCCTAATATTATATATAGGTAGAAAAATTAATCAAAGATGGAGAGCTAACCAAACCTTAATTCCCAATGGCAAATCAACCTATAACATCTGTGGCTGTAGTCATGGTACCACTACCGGCACAAGGCCATCTCAACCAACTCCTCCACCTCTCCCGCCTCGTCTCTGTCTACGACATACCAATCCACTTCATCAGCACCACCACACACACCCGCCAGGCGAAGACTCGTGTCCACGGTTGGGACCCACTATCGAAAACAAACATAAACTTCCACGAATTCCCAACTCCTCCATTCAACAACCCTCCTCCAAATCCCAACTCCTCAATCAAATTTCCTTCACAAATAATTCCATCTCTACACGCATCGACAAATCTCCGTGACCCCGTCTACAAACTAATCCAAAAACTTTCGAAAACAACTCAAAGGATAGTAATCATTTACGACTCATTGATGGCTTATGTAGTCCAAGACATACGTTCTATACCAAATGCAGAGTCGTTCTGTTTTCAAAGTTCATCTGCGTTTACTATATACTCGTTATATTGGGAAGCAGTAGGAAAGCCACTTCTACCATTTAAGGCATGTCATATCGAAAATGTTCCCTTAGAGGATTGTTTCCCGTTAGAGATTCAAGAGCTCGTAAAAGTACTATACGATGTGCCAAAATCTAATACGGGGGATATTTACAATACATCGAGATTGATTGATGGTATATATCTTGACTTGCTTGCAGAAGCAAAAGCCACCGGCACCAATAAACTATTTGCTATAGGTCCATTTAACCCAATTTCATTACTTGGTACTAAAAATCAAGAAAACAATCAAAACAAATGCTTGTTATGGCTAGACAAACAAGAACCAAATTCTGTTTTGTTCATTTCTTTTGGAACTACATCTTCATTAACAGATGAACAAATCAATGAAATTGCAATTGGATTAGAGAAAAGTGAACATAAGTTCATTTGGGTATTGAGAGATGCGGATAAAGGAGATGTTTTCGAAGGGGAAATCCGAAAAGCTCCATTGCCGGAAGGGTATGAAGAAAGGGTCAAGGAAAGAGGGATCATTGTAAGAGATTGGGCACCACAGTTGGAGATTTTAGGACATGGTTCTACTGGCGGTTTCATAAGTCATTGTGGATGGAATTCTTGTATGGAGAGTATAAGCCTGGGAGTGCCAATAGGAGCTTGGCCTATGCATTCTGACCAACCGGGGAACGCGTTCTTGGTTACGAAAGTACTAAGAATTGGTGTCGAAGTGAAGGATTGGGCACGTAGAGATGAAGTTATAGATTCTATTACAGTGGAAAAGGTTGTAAGAAGATTGTTGGGATCTGAAGAAGGAGATGAGATTAGGAAAAGAGCAAAGGAGTTGGGGGAGATTGTGAGGGAGTCTGTGGTTGAAGGTGGAGATACTAAAAAGGAAATGGATTCATTTATTGCTCATATTACTAGATAAGAATGTTTGTTTTGGAAATTGTTGTGTGTTTTTTGAATTTATGTTTAAGGTAAAAATACATGAAGATTGTTGGATTTTCACCAATTAGATAGAAATTATAGTTTGATCTGTCGGATTTTGAGAATGAATTATGTAACATAGAAAGGCACTTCATGATTTGAGATTTTTGTTTTTTAAATTTAATAATATCTTATTGATTATGAGAAAATTAATTGGTGAAATTTTCTACAATAGTAGGGGTGGGGGAGGGGAATCATATGTACTCGTAAATATTGCAAATGCATTATAGGTGTGACGTTAATCCATTTTTTACTAAGTTAATCCATTTTCAATTACATGCCTAATCCATTTTTTAATCAATTTAACTCGTTTTTACAAATTTTCCTCAATTTTTTCGAGTAAACATTTTTTATCTATTTAACCAGCATGCACACCGAAATTTTCATTTTTTTTGTTATTTTAACATGTTTTTTCATCGATTTCATCCGCTTTTACATTGAGTTTACCATTATTTTCATGTTATTTTAACACGTACTTTCACCAATTTCATCTATCTTTTGTGGTTTATTTCATTTGTTAATCAGTTCACCCATTCTCCGATTTAACCCAATTTTAGTCGATTTTTCTTATTCTTCTGCTGATTTAACCTATTTTCTCGACTATTTCACATTTTTGTTTATTTAACTCATTTTTTTTGTTCTTGTTCTTTTTATCAATTTGACCCATTTTTTGTTATCCCGTGTTTAGCCGACATAATTCATTTTTTATCGGTGTACCCGTGTTTTGTCGGTTTACCCCGTTGTTTTATCAATTTTACCATTTTTTTGTTGCTTTAACTCGTTTTTCTTCGATTTAAATCATTTTTTCATTGTTTTACCATTTTTTTATCATATATTTTTTAAATCAAATTTTACCTTTTTTCACTAGTTTTAACCATTTATACGTTTGATTTTTTTTTACTTAACCCAATTATAAGTTTTTCGGTTAACTAAATAGTGCTTTATTTTATTAATACAGCAAAAGAGTGGCTTTTGTTTTTTGAGGTTCTTTAATTTAATAATTGATCATTTCTTAAGAAATATCGATTGTACCCGCTTTTACACTGAGTTTATCATTTCTTTTTAGCTATTTTACCCCTTTTTGTGTTTTATCACATTCGTTAATCAATTCACCCATTCTCTAATATTTTACTGATTTAAACTATTTTCTCATTTTTTTTGCCAATTTAACTCATTTTTTTGTTCTTATTCTTTTATCGATTTAATCTCCCCCCCCCCCCTTTGTTATCCCATGTTTAGTCAATATCATTCATTTTTTTGCCAGTTTACTCGGTTGTTTTATCAAATTGCATGCACCATTTTTTTTATGCTTTAACTCATTTTTCTTCTATCTAACCCATTTTCCCATTGATTTTATCATTTTTATCATATAATGTTTTAATCAATATTACCCATTTACACCGATTTAACCATTCTAAGTTTTGAATTATTTTGGCTTAAGCCAATCACTATAAGTTTTTCTGTTAACTAAATAACACTTTTTTTATTCGACTAGCCCGAAGGTGGCCTTTTGTTTTTAAGTTCTTTAGGGTCTGTTTGTCTCGCATCTCGGAAAATTATTTCCCAGTTCCGAGATGCGAGACAAACAACCCAACTCATTTCCCAAACCTTCTCCTTTGGGAGAATATTTCTGAAACCAATTTCAGGAATTGGGCTGCAGCCCATTTTTATTATGAAAAAACCCTACTTATACACTACTCTATCCTCTCTCTCTCTCTCTCTCCTCTCTCTCAATTCACGATTTCTGCTCTTCTCTCCTTCTCTCAAACTGTCTCTTTCTCTCTGCCGATTCACGGACTAAACAATGGTTCTTCTGAGTTTTTTTTTGTGCTTCACGTGCCATTTATTTTCGACTCTTCACTTCAATCACTTCTACCAACTCCCCCTTCCCCGGTGATATTTGGTCGTGATTTGTGTCTATATATGTATGCTGGATTTGTGCTTGAAATTTCCCGAAACACTAGTTTGGATAGTTTTGAGTAGCAAATAATTTAGGGCTTTTTTAATTGCACACGAGCACGACGGAGGGACCTTGTGGATCTGTGTGTGACTCAAGCGAGTGGCCGTCGTCACCACCAAGAGGGAAACTGAAGGTACTCTTCGATTTTTTGTGTTCTATTTTTTGAAAATATATTTGGTGCTTTGTAAAATTGTTTGCTGAAATTGTTTTTGCCGTTTCATTTTTTCAATTGTTGGGCTAAAATTTGGTAATTTTTGGAGTTGTTGCCGATTCATGTTTTGGTGTTTGGGGTTTTGTTTATATATCTGAATTTTTTGTGATTTGTGTATATATCTAATAATGGTAAACTATGGTTTTTTTTTTTTTTTTTTGCATTGTTGCCAATTTATGTGTTTAGATTTGAAATTTGTTGCTCGAAAACCAATGTAATTTTTGTGAATCTAAAAATGGTTAACTTGGCTTTTTTTTAAATGGTTGCCAATTTCTGTGTATATATCTCGGAAAATATGTGTTGAAAATTGGGCTTGTTTCTTTCGTGAATCTGGGAATGGTTAACTTGGGTTTTTTTTTTCTATAATGGTTGCCAATTTCTGTGTATATATCCCGGAACATGTGTCCTAAAAATTGGGATTGTTTATTACGTGAATCTGGGAATGCTTAACTTGGGTTTTTTTTCTATAATGTTTGCTCATTTCTGTGTATATATCTCTCATTGTGTGCTGAAAATTGGGCTGTACCTTTCGTGAATCTCCAAATGGTTAACTTTGGTTTCTTTCTTTAATTGTTGCCAATTTCTGTGTATATATCTCAAATTGTTTGCTGAAAATTGGGCTGTAATTTTGGTGATTTGTGTATATTTATTAATTGGTTAACTTGGAATTTTTTCTTTGTCTGTGATAGTTGAAATGGTTGTAATGCTATGCTCTAATATGTGATGTAATTGTTAAAATTTTCTGAAAATTTTTTGGTGCCGATTTGCAAATTTTTCGATATTGTTTCATTTTTATAGTAGGATATTACATAGTTTACTGCCATGCTTGGGGTTTACTCAACAAGATTGAGTAAGTAAGTCATTCCCCCATGGCCGTATTAGATTTTCATGGTTCTTCTTTGTTTTTGTTTCGAAATGCAATTGAACATGATATCACGTAATAAGTGGGTCGGTATTTAAGGTGCTATTTTTGTTACATATGTGTGTGTTTTTATGTTAGATATATTTCTTTCCTATTTATTGACTTAAATTATTTATATGTTATCCAAGATTATGATATGTGATATAGTTGAATAGATATGCTATAGTTTCTTATTTGCACACGAGCACATTGTTAAATTAGACTTTGTGTGAGCAACCTCATATTAATTTGAACTCGATGCCAAGATATTCCATTAGTGATGCTTCATCACACATTGGTCCCGTTGACAACTGGGAGCGTGCAACGTTGTTGACTCGGAGGCGGTTGGTCCATCGTGGAGGGAATAATAGTCATGATGGGTCGGATAACACTACTGGTCCAAGCCCACATTCGTGGAATTAGTCACATTCATTGTAAAATTGTCGTTAATTTTTATTATGCTAGACAATATGAAGACAACTTAATATATTATTTCCGTTCGTAGATTAATCTGGATATTGTAAAATAACTATTAGGTTTATGTCATAATATTTTAAGGATATTGTGTAATTCCTGGCAAATTTAATATGCCATTTGAATGGATTTGTCGGTGAGATAAAATAGTTAAAAGGATTTTATTATAACATTTTATAATAAAAAAATTCAAAAAAATTAAAATTAAGTAGTAATATTTTTTATTATTTTAGAAAGCATAAATAATTAATTATAAAATATTATTTACCACATATATTACATAAAATATATATACACCAATAAATTAAATTATATATAACTAACTGATGTGACATAAAGTTTTACACTATCTTACACCTAATTAACTAACTCTCTACAACCTAAACCTATCAAAATAACATAAATCTTCATTATTTCCCAAACCACTCTCCTAAAACCCAAACAAACAACATTACGCAAATCGAGATTATTTCTCAAACCTCTACCACTTTCCCAAACCACTCTCCCAAAGGCCAAACAAACATGCCCTTAATTTTTTAGGTTCTTTAATAAGTGATAATTTTTTAAGAACTTTCCAAAGAAATATCGATTTTACCTGCTTTTCCTTAAGTTTAACATTTTTTTGTTGTTTTAACCAGTTCTTTCACCGATTTCACCCATTTTTTTGTGGTTTATCCCATTTGTTAATCAATCCATCCATTCTATCTAATTTAACCCAATTTTAATCGATTGTATATCATGTGTTAATCAATTCACCCATTCTCTCCGGTTGAACCTAATTTTAATCTGATTTTACATATTCTTTTGTTGATTTAACCTATTTTTTCTCACATATTTCTCTTTCTTTCTTTTTTTGCCAATATACTCATTTGTTATTATTGTTCATTTAACGATTTGATCCCTTTTTTGTTTCTCGTGTTTAGCTGATGTCATTCATCTTTTTTATCGATTTTATCAATTTTTTGTCAGTTTACCTTGTTGTTTTATTAATTGCACTTTTTTTTTGCTTTAACTAGTCTTTTCTTTCTATCTAACCCATTTTTCCATTGATTTTACCATTTTTTTATCATATATTTTGACTTTTTTTTTTTGCTTCAGCAAATTATATGTTTTTTAGTTAACTAAATAGTACTTTTTTTTATTCATGTAGCACAAATGTGACATAATTTTTTTTAAGGTTATTTAATAAGTGATAACTTTGTAAGAACTTTCCAAATAAATTTTCGAAGAAATATAGAGAAATAGTTTTTATAATTATTATTATTTTTACTATTTATATTTTAATGAGCTGTAAAACTTTAAAAGATAATTATAATAAGGTTGATGTAGGAGAGACTTCTTGTTTAATTATACTTATAAATTCTTTTATTTTACCTTTTTGCCATAAAATTAAATATCACAATATAATTTAAATATAAATATATTAGTCATCACAAAAAAAGAAAGAAATTTTCTTGGTCAACTAGTACTTTTATTTGTAAAAAATAATATAAATAATATACTAATAAGGCAAAATTGCAGAAAACGTCCCAAACTAATTAATCATTTTAGGTTTTCGTCCCAAACCATATCACCTCACTGAATTTCGTCCCGTAATTTAATGTTTTTCGGAATATTGTCCCCCTACTAATTACTAATTTTTGTTTTTCGTCCCAAACTATATCAACTCGGCGAATTTCATCCCGTAACTTACCATTTTACTGGAACTTAGTCCCAGTATTAAATTTCTAATTTAATGGAAATGACTAGGGGTGTTCATAAACCCGATCCACCCGCTCCAACCCGCCCGCAACCCGCCGGTTTTATTTTTAAAATAAACAAGTGCGGCTTGGTAATTTGTAAACCCGCACGTTATGGGTCGGGTGGCGGGTTTGATGGTTAAAAAACCGACCCACCCGCAACCCGCACTTAATCATCTTTGATATACTTTTTATACATGGTTTAATAAAAGTGTGAAATAAACTACATTTATTAACAAATGAAGAAGAACAAAACAACAAACTTTTTTCAAGTTTTTTGTTTATATTAATGTTAATGGTACAAATATATTAGTACAGTTTTTCCTAAAGAGTTTGTTGTTGAAAAATCGAGAAGAAATTTCACTAATTTGTTATTGTTTGTAATGTGTGAGTGATGATTTGTAATGAATTTTTTTGTGGGGATTCATAATATTCTTTTTGGTGGAGATTGTTGATTTAATTAGTAAGAAATTGTTGATTATATTCTAGTTTTGTACATTTTGCTTCTAGGATTTAATTTCAAATGTAATGGTGAACATATTTGGCACATTTTATTTGTTGTTTGAAGAACTTAAGATTATATATATGTTTAATTGTTTATATTTATTGATATGTTGCTAGTCTAATAGATGTCAATATTTTATGACATTGTTTCCGTTCAACCCGCCAACCCGACAGCCACCCGCCCGCACCCATTCCACCTGAACCGGGCGGTTTATGAAAATAACAATGCAGGTGCGGTTTAAAAAATTGGCAACCCGCACGTGTTGGGTCGGGTTGGTTTTTTCATGCAAATCCGCCCAAACCCGACCGCGTTCACCCCTAGAAATGACGGTACAATCTTGTAATTAGTTTGGGACGAATTCTACAATATTGTATAATTGTTCATGTTAAAATTTGTCACGTCATGACACGTAAAAAGCCATGTGGCAATTTAACGGACACATTGCAATTTTCGTCTCATAATTAACGGTGGGATAATATTTCAAAAAAATATTAAATTACGGGACGAAATTCGGTGAGGTGATATAGTTTGGGACGAAAATCCAAAATCACTAATTATTTTGTGAGCTTTAATAATATAGAGTGTCGTCTTTGCTAGTTGATATGTATAATGTTGACTGATTTGAATTGTCAATTTTGCTAATTCTTTTTATTTTAGTAGTTATTGTCAATTTCTATGATATTTAATTTTTATTTCATAGAAATAGAAATAGAACCGAAGATAATGAAAGTAACCTGATTAATTTCTAGGGGCATGTTTGTTTGGCGTTTGAGAAAGTAGTTTGGGAGAGTAGTGGAGGTTTATGAAATAATCTCGATTTGCGTAATGTTGTTTGTTGGGTTTTGAGAGAGTGGTTTGAGAAATAAAATAGGTGTAGGTTTTTTTGGAAGAGTTGGGTTGTAGGTATAAGATGTGTAAGACTTTATGTCAAATTATGTTTGTTATGTGAGATAAATTGTGTAAGAGATAAGTTACTTTATGTCAAATCAAAGTAGTGTTTGTATAGGTTTTGTTTAGAGATAAAAAAATTGTTGTTTGTTTGACTTTTGAGAGAGTAGTTTGAGAAAATTAATGAATGAAAAATTTATTTCGAAAAAGAGAAAATATGTTTGTTTGGTGTTTCCCAAACATGAAAAAAATCTGGGAAACGCCAAACAAACAGGCCCTAGGTATCTGCCAAGAGAAAGCAATTTGAGCGCGCACAATTTCTTTCCAATGTTTTAAAAGGAAAAAATAAAATAAAAAATGTCCGGAAAATATACAACTTTGAATTCTAAATTTTCAGAATGAACATCTACTAATTAATAGGAATTGACTGATTCAGATGGTAATTTATTTGGTCAATAAAAGCAGATGATGGGAATTGAGTGATTCGGATGGTAATTTATTTGGTCAATAAAAACAGATGATGTGATATTCATCTGGTGTAAAATAGTATAATTTTGATCATTTTATAAGTAGTGGAGATTGAATCAAGCATTTACCAAAAAAAAAAAAAAAAAAAAAAAAGGAGAGATTGAATCTAGCTTTCAAAGCTATAAGACAATAAATATTATTGAAACTTGATTTGATGTATACAACGACTCAAGAATTTTTAACCTGTCAAACTCAAATCAAAGTTTGAATAGTTTGATTTTCATTGACTCATATTGTTTTAACTATTACACTATAGTCACCCCAGGCATATTTTCAACTGGCTAACCAATAAATCATAAGACTTCCTCCAGCGGCAAGGGTGGGGGTTTTAATCCCATTTGGAACTTAGATGGAAGCATTTTCATGAGTCTGTCTAAGGGTTATTTGTGGTGAAGACCCCTTTATGCGCAGAGTGTACAGCAGTATGGTGGGATCCCGAGGCTTGGTGGAGGCACATCCTGCGATTTACATCCTTCAGGGTCCTAGGGCAAGGGTTCTGAGGGTCCAGGATTAGTCTATTGTAAGCTTGGACACCTGGGTTATCAAAAAAAAAAAAAAACTATTACACTATGGTTAGAATTTGAATTTTACAGAAAAATAAAAACGAACAACAAATGAAACTTCACTTTTATCACATTAATTTGATGCAAGAAAAACAAACTCGATATTATTACAATTCAAATTCCAAACATAGCCTAAAGTATTCATTATTTTTCTAGTAACTATCACTGCAGTCCTAACATGTCCAATCTTCAATAATTGAAGTTCAAGAAACATTCAATATGCTACAAAACTTGACAAACTACTAAACTTGAAGTTCAAGAAACACTACTAAACTTGAAGTTCAAGAAACATTCAATATGCTACTAAACTTGACAAACTATTTTTTTTTTTATCTACTAGACTGAATATTTAGAGCTCGGACCGAAGAGAGCAAAGGGTATAGATCCTCCCCAGTGTGATGTCTCCAGTAGGATTCGAACTTGAGTTTCGCCTCAGAGGGTCGCAAGTCACTGCTACTTGGCCCAACCACCTTAGATGACAAACTACTATCCAAAAAGTAACTTATGATCAATAAATCTTGATTGAAAATTAAATCTTTGGCCTAACTTGGATTATCGTCACTTTACATTAATAAAATATAAATCCTAATATTATATATAGGTAGAAAAACTAATCAAAGATGGAGAGCTAATCAAACCTTAATTCCCAATGGCAAATCAACCTATAACATCTGTGGCTGTAGTCATGGTACCACTACCGGCACAAGGCCATCTCAACCAACTCCTCCACCTCTCCCGCCTCGTCTCCGCCTACGACATCCCAATCCACTTCGTCGGCACCACCACGCACACCCGCCAGGCGAAGACTCGTGTCCACGGTTGGGACCCTCTATCGAAAACCAATATAAACTTCCACGAATTCCCAACTCCTTCATTCAACAACCCTCCTCCAAATCCCAACTCCTCAATCAAATTTCCTTCACAAATAATTCCATCTCTACACGCATCGACAAATCTCCGTGACCCCGTCTACAAACTAGTCCAAAATCTTTCGAAAACAACTCAAAGGATAGTAATCATTTACGACTCCATGATGGCTTATGTAGTACAAGACATACGTTCTATACCAAATGCAGAGTCGTTCTGTTTTCAAAGTATATCCGCGTTCACTACATATTCGTTTTATTGGGAAGCGGTAGGAAAGCCACTTCAACCATTTAAGGCATGTCATATCGAAAACGCCACCTTAGAGGATTGTTTCCCGTTAGAGTTTCTAGAGCTCGTAAAAGTACTACACGATGTGCCAAAATCTAATACGGGGGATATTTACAATACATCGAGATTGATTGAAGGTACATATCTTGACTTGCTTGCAGAAGCAAAAGCCACCGGTACCGATAACCAATTTGCTATAGGTCCATTCAATCCAATTTCATTACTTGGTACTAAAAATCAAGAAAACAATCAAAACAAATGCTTGTTATGGCTAGACAAACAAGAACCAAATTCTGTTTTGTTCGTTTCTTTTGGAACTACATCTTCATTATCAGATGAACAAATCAATGAAATTGCAATTGGATTAGAGAAAAGTGAACATAGGTTCATTTGGGTATTGAGAGATGCGGATAAAGGAGATGTTTTCGAAGGGGAAATCCGAAAAGCTCCATTGCCGGAAGGGTATGAAGAAAGGGTCAAGGAAAGAGGGATCATTGTAAGAGATTGGGCACCACAGTTGGAGATTTTGGGACATGGTTCGACTGGCGGTTTCATAAGTCATTGTGGATGGAATTCTTGTATGGAGAGTATAAGCATGGGAGTGCCAATAGGAGCTTGGCCTATGCATTCTGACCAACCGGGGAATGCGTTCTTGGTTACGAAAGTACTAAGAATTGGTGTCGAAGTGAAGGATTGGGCGCGTAGAGATGAAGTTATAGATTCTATTACAGTGGAAAAGGTTGTAAGAAGATTGATGGGATCTGAAGAAGGAGATGAAATTAGGAAAAGAGCAAAGGAGTTGGGGGAGATTGTGAGGGAGTCTGTGGTTGAAGGTGGAGATACTAAAAAGGAAATGGATTCATTTATTGCTCATATTACTAGATAAGAATGTTTGTTTTGGAAATTGTTGTGTGTTTTTTGAATTCATGTTTAAGGTAAAATTATATGAAGATTGTTGAATTTTCACCGATTAGATAGAAATTGTAGTTTTATCTGTCGGATTTTGAGAATGAATTATGTAACATAGAAAGGCACTTCATGATTTGAGATTTTTGTTTTTTAAATTTAATAATATCTCATTGATTATGAGAAATTTAATGGGTGAAATTTTCTACAATTGTAGGGGTGGGGGAGGGGGATCATATGTACTCGTAAATATTGCAAATGCATTATAGGTGTGACGTTAATCCATTTTTCACTAAGTTAATTCATTTTCAATTACACGTCTAATCCATTTTTTAACCAATTTAACTCATTTTAACAAATTTTTCTCAATTTTTTCGAGTAAACATATTTTATCGATTTAACCAGCATTTACACCGAAATTTTCATTTTTTTTTGTTATTTTAACATGTTCTTTCATCAATTTCATCCGCTTTTACATTGAGTTTACCATTTCTTTTTATGTTATGTTAACACGTTCTTTCACCAATTTCATCTATTTTTTGTGGTTTATCTCATTTGTTAATCAGTTCACTCATTCTCCGGTTTAACCCAATTTTAGTCGATTTTGCTTATTCTTCTGCTGATTTAACCTATTTTCTCGACTATTTCACATTTTTGTTAATTTAACTCATTTTTTTTGTTCTTGTACTTTTATCGATTTGACCTAATTTTTGTTATCCCATGTTTAGCAGATATAATTCATTTTTTACCGGTGTACCCGTGTTTTGTCGGTTTACACCATTGTTTTATCGATTTTACCATATTTTTGTTGCTTTAACTCGTTTTTCTTCGATTTAAATCATTTTTTCATTGTTTTACCCTTTTCATCATATATTTTTTTAATATTTACCTTTTTTTCACTAGTTTTAACCATTTGTATGTTTGATTTTTTTTTTTACTTAAGCTAATTATAAGTTTTCGGTTAACTAAACAGTGCTTTATTTTATTCATACAGCAAAAGAGTGGCATTTTTTTTTTTGAGGTTCTTTAATTTAATAATTGATCATTTCTTAAGAAATGTCCAAAGAAATATAGATTGCACCTGCTTTTACACTGAGTTTATCATTTTTTTTTTTGCTATTTTACCCATTTTTGTGTTTTATCTAATTTGTTAATCAATTCACCCATTCTCTATTCTTTTACTGATTTAAACTATTTTCTCATCTTTTTTTGCCAGTTTAACTCATTTTCTTGTTCTTATTCGTTTATCGATTTAATCTCCACGCCCCCCCTCCCCTTTGTTATCCCATGTTTAGTCAATATCATTCATTTTTTACCAGTTTACTCGGTTGTTTTATCAAATTGCATGCACCATTTTTTTTATGCTTTAACTCATTTTTCTTCTATCTAATCCATTTTTCAATTGATTTTATCATTTTTATCATATTTTTTTAATCAAATTTTACCCATTTACACCGATTTTAACCATTCTAAGTTTTGAATTATTTTGGCTTAAGCCAATCACTATAAGTTTTTCAGTTAACTAAATAATACATTTTTTATTCGACTAGCCCGAATTTGGCCTTTTGTTTTTAATTCTTTAATGTTTTTTAGGTTCTTTGATAAGTGATAATTTCTTAAGAACTTTCCAAAGAAATATCGATTTTACCTGCTTTTCACTGGGTTTAACATTTTTTTTGTTATTTTAACCAGTTCTTTCACCAATTTCACCCATTTTTTTGTGGTTTATCTCATTTGTTAATCAATCCATCCATTCTATCTAATTTAACCCAATTTTAATCGATTGTATATCATTTGTTAATCAATTCACCCATTCTCTCCGGTTTAACCTAATTTTAGTCTGATTTTACATATTCTTTTGTTGATTTAACCTATTTTTTCTCACATATTTCTCTTTTTTTTTTTTTTTTTGCCAATATACTCATTTTTTTATTCTTGTTCATTTAACGGTTTGATCCCTTTTTTGTTTCTCGTGTTTAGCCGATGTCATTCATCTTTTTTATCGGTTTTATCAATTTTTTGCCAGTTTACCTTGTTGTTTTATTAATTCACTTTTTTTTTTTTTTGCTTTAACTCGTCTTTTCTTTCTATCTAGCCCATTTTTCCATTGATTTACCATTTTTTTATCATATATTTTGACTTTTTTTTTTTTTTTTGCTTAAGCAAATTATATGTTTTTTATTTAACTAAATAGTACCTTTTTTTATTCATGTAGCACAAATGTGGCATAATTTTTTTTAAGATTATTTAATAAGTGATAACTTTTTAAGAACTATCCAACTAAATTTTCGAAGAAATATAGAGTAATTAGATTTTTTTTAATTATTATTATTATTTTTACTATTAATATTTAAATGAGTTGTACAACATTAAAAGATAATTATAATAAAGTTGATGTAGGAGAGACTTCTTGTATAATTATACTTCCAAATTCTTTTATTTTTTTTGCCATAAAATTAATTATCACAATATAATTTAAATAGAGGTATATTAGTTATCACAAAAAAGGAAAGAAATTTTCTTGGCCAACCAGTACTATGTAAAAAAATAATATAAATTATATAATAATAAGGCATAATTGCAGAAAACGTCCCAAACTAATTAGTGATTTTGGGTTTTCATCTCAAACTATATCACCTCACCAAATTTTGTCCCGTAATTTAATATTTTTTCGGAATATTGTCCCATACTAATTACTAATTGGTTTTTCGTCCCAAACTATATCAACTCGGCGAATTTCATTCCGTAACTTACCATTTTACATGAACTTAGTCCCAATATTAAATTTCTAATTTAATGGAAATGATGGTACAATCTTGTAATTAGTTTGGGACAAATTCTACAATATTGTATAATTGTTCATGCTAAAATTTGTCACGTCATGACACGTAAGCGGCCATGTGGCAATTTAACGGACACATCGTAATTTTCGTCTCATAATTAACGGTGGGATGATATTCCAAAAAAATATTAAATTACGGGACGAAATTCGGTGAGGTAA
The DNA here is from genome assembly GCA_034814905.1 of Penstemon davidsonii. Lineage (NCBI taxonomy): Eukaryota > Viridiplantae > Streptophyta > Magnoliopsida > Lamiales > Plantaginaceae > Penstemon > Penstemon davidsonii. The sequence continues at coordinate 26,120,885 of JAYDYQ010002533.1, read as the reverse complement.
TATAGTTTGGGACGAAAATCCAAAATCACTAATTAGTTTGGAACGTTTTTTACAATTTTACCTAATAGTAATATAGAGTTGTCGTCTTTGCTAGTTGATATGTATAATGTTGACTGATTTGAATTGTCAATTTTGCTAATTCTTTTTATTTTAGTAGTTATTGTCAATTTCTATGATATTTAATTTTTATTTCATAGAAATAGAAATAGAACAGAAGATAATGAAAGTAACCTGAGTCTTTCTAAAATAAGATTTTATGGAACATAAGTGTATATGAGATACTCCATCTCAATCACTAAAAAAAGTCAACAATAAATCTGAACCACAATTTTTTGTCAAAATGTTCAATGATGATGTGGCATCGGACATTTAGAAAAAATAAACATATGCTAAATTACATACTAACCCTTTAATTAATATGTTTAAAAAATCTCTCTAATCTCTAATTAATTTCATATTTCTCTTCCAAAAAAGAAACAAAAAAATTGAGGGAATTGCACTTTTCATACCAAACTTTTGTCTACTTTGTACATTGAAGGGCACATGTATATTCTTGGAAAATATACATGTGCCCCTCAATTTTTATGGAAAATATACATGTGCCCCTCAAAAATGAAAACTTTAGCTTCTCATTTCTCTGTTGTAATTTGTGAACAACTTAATTATTAGTACACAAACACAATGTTCTCTGTCGTTGGGGATAAATGCAAAATACTCCCCTGTGTTATGCTAAATCTGCAAGAAACTACCCTGTAAAATTTTATTGCACCAAACTTCCTTGTACTTTCAAAAACCCTGCAAAAAACACCCAATTGTAAAAAATAGGTCGTTTTGGATCGACATATTTCAAGAAACAATTTTTAGAATATTTCACGTGAAGTTGTAGGAACCAACTTGAAGTATTTTAAAAATAGTTTCTTGAAATATGTCGATCCAAAAAGACTTATTTTTTACAAATTGAGTGTTTTTTACAGGGTTTTTGAAAGCACAAGGAAGTTTGGCGCAATAAAAATTTCACAGGGTAGTTTCTTGCAGGCATAACATAACACAGGGAAGTAACTGGCATTTTCCCCCTGTCTTTGGTGAAAAATAAATTATTTCTCGGATTTGTGGTCGGTACTTGCACAATTAGTATGAATCTAAGGCCCGAAAATAGTTTTTGGTGCTTGCTTTACTAACCATGGCAATGAGCTTTGTGCAGAAAAATGATCCGCAACTTCAAAGCTCGACAAGCCCAATGGAGGGTTGGGCGGTGGTTGTGGTGCTGGAGGTGAAGAAAGAAGGGTTGGGGAATTACAATTACCCCTCCCAATTTTTAGGTATTTTTTGCTCAATTGCAAATGCCCTTGAAGAGATGAAAATGGTGACTTAACGGATACGTGCATGACACGTGCCCTTTTCTATCTGAAAACTAACGGTCGGATGAAATTGACAATTAAGACTATCAGTGTAAGATCATTTGAAACATTTTTAAGAAAAAAATGCACTTTACACCCCCTCTCAAGGCTACATATTTTGAATTTTACCACCCAAAAGTATAAAATAAGTACATATGAAATCCGTTGCACTTTCCTCCCTTAAATGATTTTATGCCAATTTTGATCGCCGAAAAATTCATATATGTGACTCAAATGTGTATTTTAAGGTTAAATTATAGTCAAAACATGACGTGCATTTTTCCCTCTCCATATAAATAAAATATTTTTCTACTTCACTTCGGATTTTTGGTTCTTTTACATGAGCAAAGTATTTGGACTTGTAAGAAGTGTTGTGACTAACTTTGAAAATTCATGGGGCACATGTATATTTTCCATCGAACAAAAATTAAATAAAATTATTTGAGACGGTTAAATGCTTATTTTGTACATATGGGTGGTAAAGTGCCACAATATGTAACTTTGGGGGGATAAGATTTTTTGTCAATTTTTTAAAGTGGACTTCATAAATCATATGGAAGTTTTTGTCAATTTTTTTTTAAAAAAAGAAAAAACCAGGGGGGTTATTGCAAAATTTGAAGTTACCAGGGGCTATTGTTAATCTTTTAAGTTAAGTGGATGTTTTTTCATCCTTTGATGGGGTAAAATTGTAATTTCAACTTGAGAGGGATATTTGTTGCTAATAAAAAAAATACAGGGTTTTTATGCTAATAAAAATAAAACATATTTTTTTAGTTAGGCAAAACACAAGGGGTAGTGTTGTTGAATTTCACTCATTAAAAAGGGTAAATTTGTCTGTAAAAAAATAAATTATTTTAACTTAAATTTCAAGGGGATATATGTCACCAAGATAAATATTATCTCATGTGCTCCCCATCCCTCAAAATCTCATTTAGACAGGCACAAGTAACCTGATTAATTTCTAGGTATCTGCCAAGAGAAAGCAACTTGAGCGCGCACAATTCTTTTACAATGTTTTAAAAGAAAAAAAAAAAAAGGAAAAAGAAAAAAGGTCCGGAAAATATACAACTTTGAATTCTAAATTTTCAGAATGAACATCTACTACTAATTAATAGGAATTGACTGATTCAGATGGTAATTTATTTGGTCAATAAAAGCAGATGATGTGATATTCATCTGGTGTAAAATAGTATAATTTTGATCAGTTAATAAGTAGTGGAGATTGAATCAAGCTTTCAAATTTATAAGACAATAAATATTATTGAAGCTTGTGTACAACGACTCAAGAATTTTTTCACCTATCAAACTCAAATCAAAGTTTGAATAGTTTGATTTTCATTGACTTATATTGTTTGAACTATTACATTATGGTTAGAATTTCAATTTTACAGAAAAATAAAAACGAATAACAAATGAAACTTCATTTTTATCACATTAATTTGATGCAAGAAAAATAAACTCGATATTTTACCAATTACAATTCAAATTCCAAACATAGCCTAAAGTATTCATTATTTTTCTAGTAACTATCACTGCAGTCATAACATGTCCAATCTTCAATAATTGAAGTTCAAGAAACATTCAATGTACTACTAAACTTGGAGTTCAAGAAACATTCAATATGCTATTGACAAACTACTAAACTCGAAGTTCAAGAAACATTCAATATTCAATATGCTACTAAACTTGACAAACTACTATTTTTTTTTTTGATCTACTAGACCGTATATTTACAGTTCGGATCGAAAAGTGCAAAGGGTATAGGTCCTCCCCAGTGTGATGTCTCCAGTAGGATTCGAACTTGAGTCTCGCCTCTGAGAGTCGCAAGTCACTACCACTTGGCCCAACCACCTTGGGTGACAAACTACTATCCAAAAAGTAACTTATGATCAATAAATCTTTGGCCTAACTTGGGTTATCGTAACTTTACATTAATAAAATATAAATCCTAACATTATATATAGGTAGAAAAATTAATCAAAGATGGAGAGCTAACCAAACCTTAATTCCCAATGGCAAATCAACCTATAACATCTGTGGCTGTAGTCATGGTACCACTACCGGCACAAGGCCATCTCAACCAACTCCTCCACCTCTCCCGCCTCGTCTCTGCCTACGACATACCAATCCACTTCATCAGCACCACCACACACACCCGCCAGGCGAAGACTCGTGTCCACGGTTGGGACCCACTATCGAAAACAAACATAAACTTCCACGAATTCCCAACTCCTCCATTCAACAACCCTCCTCCAAATCCCAACTCCTCAATCAAATTTCCTTCACAAATAATTCCATCTCTACACGCATCGACAAATCTCCGTGACCCCGTCTACAAACTAGTCCAAAATCTTTCGAAAACAACTCAAAGGATAGTAATCATTTACGACTCATTGATGGCTTATGTAGTCCAAGACATACGTTCTATACCAAATGCAGAGTCGTTCTGTTTTCAAAGTTCATCTGCGTTTACTATATACTCGTTATATTGGGAAGCGGTAGGAAAGCCACTTCTACCATTTAAGGCATGTCATATCGAAAATGTTCCCTTAGAGGATTGTTTCCCGTTAGAGATTCAAGAGCTCGTAAAAGTACTATACGATGTGCCAAAATCTAATACGGGGGATATTTACAATACATCGAGATTGATTGATGGTATATATCTTGACTTGCTTGCAGAAGCAAAAGCCACCGGCAGCAATAAACTATTTGCTATAGGTCCATTTAACCCAATTTCATTACTTGGTACTAAAAATCAAGAAAACAATCAAAACAAATGCTTGTTATGGCTAGACAAACAAGAACCAAATTCTCTTTTGTTCGTTTCTTTTGGAACTACATCTTCATTAACAGATGAACAAATCAATGAAATTGCAATTGGATTAGAGAAAAGTGAACATAAGTTCATTTGGGTATTGAGAGATGCGGATAAAGGAGATGTTTTCAAAGGGGAAATACGAAAAGCTCCATTGCCAGAAGGGTATGAAGAAAGGGTCAAGGAAAGAGGGATAATTGTAAGAGATTGGGCACCACAGTTGGAGATTTTAGGACATGGTTCGACTGGCGGTTTCATAAGTCATTGTGGATGGAATTCTTGTATGGAGAGTATAAGCATGGGAGTGCCAATAGGAGCTTGGCCTATGCATTCTGACCAACCGGGGAACGCCTTCTTGGTTACGAAAGTACTTAGAATTGGCGTCGAAGTTAAGGACTGGGCGCGTAGAGATGAAGTTATAGATTCTATTACAGTGGAAAAGGTTGTAAGAAGATTGATGGGATCTGAAGAAGGAGATGAGATTAGGAAAAGAGCAAAGGAGTTGGGGGAGATTGTGAGGGAGTCTGGTTGAAGGTGGAGATACTAAGAAAGAAATGGATTCATTTATTGCTCACATTACTAGATAAGAATGTTCGTTTTGGAAATTGTTGTATGTTTTTTAAATTTATGTTTTAAGGTAAAAATATATGAAGATTGTTGGATTTTCACTGATTAGATAGAAATTATAGTTTGATATGTTGGGTTTTGAGAATGAATTATGTAAACAAATAGATGAAAGTGGGGTGATGAGACCAAAAACGCAAAATCTTTCAAAAATAGAGACTAAAAATGCAATTTCCTCAATACAGAATGTAAAGGATCCCATCTTATATTGTATAAAATTCAGGGGAGATTTTTTTTTTTTTTTTTGTCTTTGAATATCTTTTTATAATTGATTGAAAATGAAATTTTTGGTATATAGTTTATTGGAATTATCAGTAGTTTCTGTGTACACAAGTGTTTTACTTACAATCATGCTAAAGAAAAGCCAAGGAAAAAGACAACTTGTTATCCAAGAAGATCTTCAAAATTGGTTTATATGAATTATCATAAATTTCTCCATCACAACAAAGACGATAACGGGTATATTCTCGCAAATCTGTCTGTATAATTCCGTGTTTTATCGTTGCCGAGAAGAAGAATCAGAAGATATAATTCCTATACAAATAAAAAAGAAAAAGTACTTTACCATCTTTACAATTTGATTAGGTACATATGAAGGGCTGCAAAGATTCTTGAGGTCATTTTCATGTATGTGCATAACAATTTGGTATTATCTTTGAAAGCAGTGGCGGAGTGGCGTGTTGTTGACGGGATTGACCCCCCTCAACTTCTAATAGACTATACGTGGATGGGATTTGGTCCAGCTTTGTGGGTTTTGCGAGATCGGGTCACATCCTTTCCAAATGATCTTTCGTCAGATCCATGAAACTCAATACAAATTTATTCACAAATTTACATCCAAACTCTTGAAACGTATAAAATATTGATTTGACACCTACCATTTATTTTTTTCCCCAAACTTTCTAAAAATATATTGATTTGACACCTACTACGGTACTACCTACTTTTTCCCCACACCCCAACATCCAAAATCAATTCAAGTGGGGTTTCAACTTTTCAGAACCACAAAACCTAACCAAATGGGGGTTTCAAAAACTACCCAAATCATTTTTTTAAAACCGAGCCCCATGAAACTGGGTCAGAACCCATTCAAATAAGCCCATAATATTTATATAAAGAGATGTATATATATTACATAATCTCAAGTTTGTTTTCTTTTTGTATTTACTAGAAAAGTGCACGTGTGTTGTACATGATTAACTAATTTCGTAAGTAAGTTGAATCATATGATATTTTTTCATCATATTATGAACTTAATGACACATCACATAATTTTTTTGACTAAATCACTTTAATTATTACTATGCTGTTACCAATAATATAAAGTTGTTATCATAAACACCTAAAACCAAAACTTGAAAATAATAAACAAACTATAATTATAACCTAAAACTACATGTCTACATAACTATTATTTCAAAACTACCATTTGAACGAATAAACAACATCAGTTTTTTTCTTCCTTGACTTTGTTATTTTCATCTAAATAATTTTTTTTATCTAAACCAGTTTTCACAGGTTTAACTCTTTATTTTCCAATATTTCACCAGTTTTGCCGGTTATACATGTATTTTATTGAGTTCATCTATTTTCAATTACATGCCCAGTCCATTTTTAACCAATTTAACTCGTTTTTACCAATTTTCCTCAATTTTGTCGAGTAAACATATTTTTATCGATTTAACCTGCATTTAGACTGAGTTTTTTCTTTTTTTTGTTTGTTATTTTAACATGTTCTTTCATCGATTTCATCCGCTTTTACACTTGCACTTTAGTTCTCATATGACTGTCTTAACTTTACACTTTTGATCCCAAATGTAAAATCTTTCAAATATTCAAACTGCATTCTCTATAAATTGTAGGACTAAAAATGCTCAGAATCCATTCCAACCGGACTAAAAATGTTATTTTCCAATTTTGTATATAGTTTATTGGAATTATCAGTAGTAGTACACAAATGTTTACGTACAATCATGCTAAAAAAAGAAAAGCCAAAGAAAAAGACAACTTTCAGGAGGTTTGGACCGATACAATCTTGGCTTACATAACCATTTTTTACATGAGAGACCAAATCCAATCTTTCGTTTTAATTAATTTCCGGTTTACATAGGAGCAGGGACACTTAAATATCTTTTAGCAATATCAGCTACCCCAAAAGAGTACAAACATAAAATCAAAATATATTTTACTTCACCATTTTTTATTTAAAGAAAAAAACAAATAACCCAAAAAAAAAAACCCACGCCGCCACGCAAAATATCTTTGTTTTTTCCAAAAAAAAAAAAAATCAAAACGTCCCTGCTACATCCAAGAACTTCTCCTATACCATACATATACTAAAACATCATCAGCTAAGTTATCCTCTATCAATTTCCAGTCATAAGTGACAGTGATATTGAATGGATAACACACAAAAGACCCATCACTACAAAATGAAAACACGATAAAAGCTTTTTCGAATAATGATTAACTTATATGCGAAAATCAAATTTCAAAATTGAAATATTTGTGACTTTAAGTGACAAAGAGTTAATGTTTTGAAGTAAAACTGTATTGCAGTATCTCTGTATTGAAATCTCAGATTTAAGCTTTGGGACTGCTAAGGTTCTTTAGATCCCGTTCCTTTGCATACCATTCTGGTATGATCTTGGCAGCATGTGGGTAGAGATCCCTATAAGCATTCTTGATTGTCCCTTCTGCAACTGTTGTAGCAGCTGAGATATCTGCAAGTACACCTCTCATATTAGATTCGCGAACGAGAAATAAACCCGAGACAACTCTGTGATAGTCCATTTCAATAAGGTAACTTGAAAATATTTTAAATTCTACGCTGCCCCTTCCAACCATCCTTCAAGCTTTTGCACTAAACCGTTAGTTTAAAATGATTTTTTTTCTTTACCCTCTCATATTGACACTTTGTCCTCGTACAAATTTGAGGCATTTTGCCAATACGCGAAATTTATGACTTGGTGAAATAGAAGCATAGAGGATAATCCGAGGGGGCAAAGTGATGCAATCGTTATATGAAGAGACAAAGTAGGCATAAAAAACAGCTGGAGGGGCAAAAGATACGATATAGCTGAGTTATCATAAATATTACGATAGTAAAAGCTAAAACCTCGAAGAGGCTTCTTCGATTCTGACAGCTGAGTTATCATAAATATTATAGCTGCAGCAATAGATATAGGACTCCTCCTGCAATAAAAGAATAGTGATGTTAAAAAACATCAGGTAAGCCATAGTTCTCTGGCAGTTCTAATCAGAAACAGCAGATTCTCAAGTACCATATAAAGCCCAGAATCTATTAGCAAGAATGTAGTACCTGTGTGAGATGCATATTGAGAACATAAAGTGATATCATTCCATTCTTCCCCTTTACTAAAAGCTTTTAAAATTTACGTGCGACTCATTTTCAAGAATGAAGAGATATAGAACTTTAAATCAGGTGTGTAACTGAGTCGAGTAGAAGAATAATACATTGAAGGTTTTTTTATAGAGCTTGAAATTGGTCTGATTGTTAATCGGACGAGCTTTAACGAATCAAACACCAGTCAAGTTTGAGTTTGAGTAGCTTAATATATTTACATATATTATCTTATTTTTAAGTTTATTGAGTCGAATTCAAACCAAGAGGCTTGGTTTGATATGTATAACAGAACTAAATCCAAACGCGTTTTAACTCGAGCCGAAAAGCAAGTAGCTTATTTTGATTTTCAACTCTATTTTCAATGCTTTAAAGATAATGAGACAGATATCAAAATCAGGCAAACATCTCACATCATTTTATGTCTTATTTACATTGGCCATTCATTGCGGAAAGCATTATGCCCACACCATCCTTATTTACTTCCTCTTTATACATTTATAAACTTAACACAAAATCAATATAGTGTTCAAGGAGAAACATAAAAAAAATCAATAAAATGAGATGCAAAGAATATCAAAGTACCTAATATCAAAGTCTCCTGCCTTCTGGACGGTTTCTTGGACAGCTTTGACCTCATCATGAGTCATACCAAGATTGGAACAGAAACGCCTCTGCAAACCAAAGCAAACAAAACTAAATTGTTAAATTATAATCAAATGAAAGTAAAGGTCTTCTTTTTTTTAATAATTGAAGTGAAGAAGGTCAACGCAAGTAAAAAAAATCCGAAAAAATATTTGAATTAACTAAAGATCTACAACTTGCCAAAACAAATAATTTTCAAGGCAAACTCACCAAATAGTCCCCTGCATGAATGGTACCCATCTCCATTGACTCACCCATCTCAACCTTCAACTGTTTCACAATAAACTCTTTTGCTCGGCCAATTTCTTTCTTTGTAGCTCCAGTGACAATAGAGCATATTTCTAAATGAAACCCAAAGGTTCAGAAGACTTCATTCATACAGGGGAGGGGGTAAGTAAAAGGAAATTATCACGTAATTAAGGTAACACCTTTCACAGTACGTGGCTTTCCTTCCTGCCGACAAGCAATATAAATACAGGCAGCTACTAGTGCCTCCAAGTTTCTTCCTCTTGTACACTTCTGATCATCCAACCTTTTATATATTTCATTTGCCCGATCCTTTAAATAAAAGCACCAACATAAAACAAGTTAGAGTTACAGAGTATGAAACAAATATGATACCCCGAGAAAAGGGCTGAGACATCAAAACCGAGAATATTGCTCAGATTGTATACATAAAGAATGTGCGTCATATTGCAACACTTTTCATGAGTAAACAAATTTTCACAAATACCAAAGCCAAAATTTTTAATATAGTCCATTTTGTGTAAATTGAGAAAAGGTGAATTTATTCACGCAAAGATATTGATCAAAGATTACATAGCAACAACTTCTCCCAACCCATTCAAAGCATACAATAGAACCTCTAAGCTATCTATGGCAAACACATAAGGGGAGAGAGAGAGAGACAGAGTAGAATCAGAAAAAGACATATGTAGGACCTCACAAGCGAGTTCTCAGAATGTGCATTTTGTATCACTTTCACACACTTTGACACAAGAAAAAAAATTATCAGGGCTACATACCTTAATGGTTGTTACAAGGCTCAACCTGGAACAAGGAAAAAACAATTAATATTAGATGAGCTCAACGCAAGAGTAAGGAAAGTAACTACGAAGTACCCTAAAAGCCATAACTTGGTCCGATTCAAATAGACAACTTCACAGAGATTTCCACACCAGCATCCATTGATAATTTTTTTTAATATGATAAATGATAACTTAAGATAACAAAGCTTCATTAAATCAAACTAATGCGATGTTTGGGACCAGTATATTGCAATCAGACAAGAACCAGAATACTTTGAATGACTTAAAATCATGCTCAAATGTTCAGACACAAAATTAGATATATAAGACTGAAAAGTCCATCCGAAATTAAGAACTGTCCCAAAGTAGGAATAAAAACCATTAATTTTCACCCATAAACTAATAGTTGATTCCCCTCTTTCTTTAATGTTGGTTTTATGTCCCCTCTTTTAAGAATTAAACTATTACATATCAACATTACACCTATTCCATCTAAATTCCTAACTTCCAGAGATTAACTTCATATTTTCTGCATCATTGATGAATCAAAACAGTAAGAATCAAAAGCATACACCTTTCACCTACAACTCCCTCTCTCACATCATTTTCCTTTCCTTTTCTTTTTATGGTGACTTTCTATCAGTCCCATCACATCATTCAGACAATAAATCTTTGTTCAAGAGCTGCCAGTCAAAATCCTGAATAATGCCCATTCTAAAATCATAATTGAAAAGCACAACCTTCATGTGAAAAAAATTCCTAATTCTATCATCACATTTCGCCAAACCATTAGACAAACCACATAAAAAAACCTTCAAATGCTCCACAATTAACCCCAACAAATCCCCCAAAACCAACAAATTAACAAAACACACACACACACACAACAGGACGAATCCACCCGTTTGGAAGTGATTAACTTTTAATATACGCCTCTCAAAATTAAGTTTTTAGAGATTAATTCAGGTCTAAAATCTAAATTCATTAAAAAACCAAAAACACACACACACACAGAAACACACACGCACACACACCTATCAGCCATGTTAGCAATAGTCTTAAACGCCAACACAATAGCCCTGTCCGGATCCCCACCCCGGTTCTGCAACCGGGCCAACGACGAGTCCCCATTCGAACCATTAGCAACCCGAGAAATAACAGTAGTAAGAGCACCATCCGCCAATAGCGGGTTAACGGGTCCTCCCACACGGTTCGGATCGTGATCGCCCGATTCGTCGGCAAAGGTACGCCACTCAGAGGTCTCGTCAATTGAGCGGGACTCAAGTACGAGGCCGCACTCCGAGCACACTGTATCCCCCGCCGAGTGGTCGAATACAACCTCCGTGTTTCTCTTGCAGTCCGAACAGTAAGTGTCCGACATCGTAATTTTAATCGGATCTTAAAATTCGGGTTTCAAATTTTGTGGATTTCGTTTTGGATAAATCTCTGATGAGCTAATTTTCTTCACCCTGTAGATTCTCTCTCTACAATCTGTAATGGAGACAGAGAAAAATTTTGGGGAGAGAGAGGACATGGAGGAGCATGGTCAAAGGGATATATATAGAGAGGTCGAGTCGGTGTGATAAAGGGTTTGTTCGGGTCGGGTCCCACTTTACAGCTTGTAAATTGGGCAAAATTGAATTATTATTCACGTGTTATTTTTGGGTTCCTTCTTGCAACTTTCTTTTATTTTTTGTGATATTATTCGGAGTATTTTATACTTTATAGTTATACTACTCATCATATTCCTACAATTTATTCCTAATTAATGATTAAATAATTAATTATGAATAATTCTTTGAAGAACCAGATAACACTCTAAATAAGAAAAAAAATTGAAAAAGGGGGATATTAGTGCTAACCATTAAGAGATAATATGGGTTCGTTTTGATTAAATTTGATCTTGTTGTTGTGTACGGAAATACTATATCGGCATGATTAACCATCAATTAGGAGTAATAATTAGTGAATTTTGAAAATTTTACATGTAGTAGATTGGATTAATTTCGAATGTAGAAGCATGAGCATATAAGTAGATAAACTGGAGTAACGGAATAATACTATATTAATTAATAATTTATAGTAAAAGTTTAATTACAACTGAATGTTTTGTATATGCTTAAAGATGACATTTATAAAATGTATATAGATTAACCTAATTACTAGAGCATAAGTACTCTCATTCATTATTATTTACTAATCATCGGTCATGGGCTGAAAATTGGGTCAATGTTTGTAGCCTATGTTAATGGGCCAAAAGTGATCCAAATTGAGGTTCAAAGTTTTTCACTTGGGCAAAGCCTGGCTAGAATCAGTCCATAGGAGAGTTTGGGCAAGCTTTTAAAAGTTTAATACAAGAATTTAATATTTTTCCTTTGAAAATTCAGATTAGCATTGTTTTAACTTTTATTGTATATTTAATTAGGTTATTTTAGATTTTAAATTAGTGGAGGGCCTCCGAGGTCGTTGTAAATTATATTCAAATGGGATTGTAATTGTATAATAATGTATTAGTAGGTATGCTATAAAACAGAAAAGAAAAAGAAAAAGGAAAAAAGGTGATACTATATACATTTCACAAATCAATTACAATGATGAGTAAAAACTAATCGTGCGAGTACAAGTAATTCTTGAAAAGTAACACGACACAATTATTAAATAAATGTACCTATGTTATTAGGTGCTCAATATTTTTTTTCTATGTTAATGAGGTCGTAGTCTAGTGATAATCCCTGGTAAAGTTGAGGCTCCAGGATCAAGAGGTCATATGTTCAAATTTCACTGATATAGGTTTTTCTCTAATTTAATACTAGTGTTTGATAGTGATTTATTATTTGTAATTCTTTAGACTTTGACAGTTAATGAATGCATTTTAAAAAGAAAAAATATTTTTCTTATTTGTATATTATAATTCGAGTTAACGAAAATTTACTCTCATGTGATTTGCATATTGTTCAATTTACTTCCATGTGATTTGAAAAAGAGTATTTTACCCTTTTGAAATCTTATAAAAGTGTCACACCACCTCCCTAACATTTTTAAACTTAAAAAAAATACGAGTTAACTAAACTGCCCTTTTTATATGTGGCACATTACCCCCCTGTGTTATGATAAATGTGACATTTTACCCCATGTGTCATGATAAATATTGCACTTTACCTCCTATGTTACAAAAACACTTTTCATGTCCACCTCAATTCCGACGAGTGAGTTACACTCTCTGGCTGAAGGAGGTAAATTGTTTCCTTAAAATTTTCATAGGAGAGTAAAGTCATCTTTTTTTAATCAAAGGAATATATTGAACATTATGCATTTCACAGGGGTTAAATTGACATTTGCTCATTATAATTCATACAAGATCAAAAAAAAAAAAACTTCACAACCTTAATGAATAGCATGCTATAAGACACCTTGTTTTCTCTTCAAAACATTTGTAAACTTTTCATTTATTTCTTCTATCAAACAAGATATTTACATGGTAATATAGAGCTCGTTTATTAAATACATCACAAACTATATATATGAAACTACATAAGATGATATTAATTTGGTGGCAAAGAAGGTAGACATGGAGGTGGTGATGGTGATGGAAAAGGCAAAAACGGATACCTATGCCAATTGGAGGTTGGAGTTGGTGGTGCATAAAAAGGTGGTCGAGCCATCACTTTCAAAATAGTTATACATGGATGGTTTGTTTGTAAGAGTATAAATTCGTGTATTATTATTAATACGAGCAAGATGGAAGCTATCTTCATTTTTTAAATTTGGTAAATACCATTTGGTTTTGCAATTTATATACTGCAAATAATCAAATGAGACAATATTTATGATGATCGAGTGACTAATGTATGACAAAAATGAGAGGACTATTTGTGGGAGACGGGTGGGAGTTGTGTGTGTTTAATGGAGTTAAGTTGGACTTTATTATTCTAAGCATTGGATATTAAATCAGCCCACTTAGCACTTCTTCCTCTTTTTTTCTTTTTTTCTTTTTTGGTAGTGTTGAATTTGGCTGTATTTTTTCAGAAAATGGTAATGCTTTGATAACCGGTTATTCAATAAACAAAGTAAATTTTATTAAATCTATTTTAGAAATTAGTGCGAATATGGATAATCAAATATTTTTCTCACTTTGGTTTTGAAGGAAAACATAAAAGAGGTTTAAAATAATGATGTATATTGATGGGGATCTTTGGCCCTATATGGATGAGTTTTGGGTGCGCGTCGCTTGATTTTGGTTCCGAAAAATGATTTGGGCGATTTCCGTGAAACCTTTGAAATCTCATTTGAATTGATTTTAAATTTTGGGTTGTGATTTCGATAAAGTTGAAACACCATTTGTATTGAGTTTGAATTTTGAAATTTAAAGTGATTAAATAAGTGGTAAATATTAAATCAATTCTTTTTGTAAAGAAAAAAAATAAGTAGTACATGTCAAATTATTATAGTTTATAAGTTTGAATTTCAAGAGGTGTGCCAAATTACGAATCCCGCGAAACTGGATCAAAACTCTTCCACATAAACCTATTATTTATTGATAATTATTATTTTTTCTTGCAAACTCTTATCCATAGAGAAAGAATAATATGAATATTTTTTTTAAAAAAAAAAGAAAAGAAAATTATGAAAATGAATTATTGCCTATATGATGGCATTGACAGAAGTTGGATCAGTGTTGACCAATATGGCCCATAATATATATATGTCCTCTTCTTCATTTGAATCAAATATGGATAGGATATAATAATAGCAGTATAATCCGTCATTTGACTCATTTCAGTATGTTCTCTAATGGGCCTTTTCCTTAATCTGATTTTTATGGTTTTCCTAAATCTGATTTTCATGGGCTTTAGAAATGCAAGTCCACACACACAATTAGAAATTATATTCATTGGCATATTCGGATGTCAAATTTTGTAATAATATCAATTCTCTTTGTATCAGTAATTATATAATGTTCGATTTAAACCATAGTTTCATATAAGTGGTATTTATTTTTAAGACACTACACAAAAGTTCAAACACACGACCTCTGCTAAAATATTGATACTTTTAAGTTACAAAATTCATTGTTGCGCGTAATCTCTAAATATGAGAAAAACTAATTAGATTCACGTAAATTGAGTTAAGTTCATATGATTTGAGTTTAATTCACCTCAAGAGATCATGCTATATTGACCAGACATTATATGAAGTACTATTGACCAGACATTATATGGAATACTTATCATTCAATTAATGTGAGACATTTAGTTTTAACACTATCCCTCCACATGTGGGCGGATTGAACATGTGGGTGAACAAATTCAACACGTGACAACAGCCAAGGTCTGGTTATTTGGATGAAATATGACAAACCAGATTTTGTTATATGGTCGAAATATGTGGGTAAAGAATGGAGTTCAACTTTTGAGTAAGGAGAAATCCATCAGGAAATGAGGTGACTCACATTAACATAGGGGTAGGATATCATATGAGATACACATGGCTAATGTCTAACCACCGGCGGAGCTACGTTGTGAGTAGGGGGGTGCATGGAACCCCCTCAACTTTTCATCTTGTTTCAAAAATAAGTACTAAGTAGTGTTAGGTTTAGTTTTAATTTTTGTATTGAAATTTTAGTGTAATTTTGGTTTAGCTTCAAAATTACCCCACTAACTAAAGTTCTAAATTGCATATTAACGGGGTCCATACTTTAATTAGAGTGATTTAAAGTTACATTTTCATTTACTTATAAAATATTAAGAAATTGGATATTGGATAAACTACTATATATTTTTATGGTTAATAAAATCTAACAAAGTCAAATGCCACAAATTTGGCTTCAACTCAAATACCAATTGCTTTATTTTACAATATGTTGAACCATAATAAAATACAAATCACAAAATTTAAGATTGGGTGATACTTTTCTAATAGTAGGAATCATTTTAATTTCATATCAAACTCTTTCACCCAAAAAAATTACGTAAAAAACATCCCGTTTACTTAAATTATATTTGATTTGAATTAATTTTTATTGGCTTATCAATGTCGTGGTTGATTTTTTTTTAAATTTCTAATTAACATTTAAATTTGATTGTAATCTTTAATTTTATAATGATCCCGATGAAAATATTTTATGACTCCCTCACTGTGTCTAACTCACTTTAAAGAGCTTGCTTCATGATGAACATTGCCCAATTTTTTTTTTATATTATTAATATTGATATTTAATTATGTGTGGCATTTAGTTCTAATAACTTAAAAATAGTAAACACAAACCACTTCTTATTAACGTATACTAGGAGTAATATTTATGGATAACTATTACTACATAATGTTATGTAACATGTCGTGGCATTTTGAGGCTAAGAACCTTCAAACATGTTGAACCCGGGCCGGGGTCATGTGACTTCCTGTCTGTCATGGGAGTGTGGGGTTGTCAGAAAATTATTTTTTGTTTAGTAATATAATCTAATCTTACTGGCTGGCGCCAAACGTTATTTTTAACATTGCAACGGTCCAATTTTTGAAGCTGATTGGCTGCTTCAGTTTTGTTCTGACAAATTGGCCAGTTCGAAGCAATATTATTTGTTAGTATTATTTAATTTTTAATCCACTTGGAATATTTAGCTAAAACACTCATGGTCTATTTGGATGGGTTTTGGCTCGGTTTCGCGGATTTCGATTTTAAAAAAAATAGTTTGGGTGATTTCGATGAAACCTTTGAGACCTCATTTGGATGAGTTTTGGCTGTTGGGTTTTGTGGTTTGAATAAGTTGAAACCTCACTTGGATTGGTTTTGGATGTTGGGGTTTAGGGGAAAAAGTAGATGGTAGGTGTCAAACCAATATTTTTTTTAGTGAGATTTGGGGGAAAAAGTAAGTTGTAGGTATCAAATCAATGTTTTATAAGTTTGAAAAGTTTGAGTGTGAGTTTTTGAATAGGTTTTTGATGGTTTTATGAGTTTGGCGAAAACTCATCTGAAAGGGTTTTGGCTCGATCTCGCGAAACCCGCGAGACCGGGCCAAAACCCATCCACATACAGCCTCACTTTTTTTTTGTGTGAGAGGACTGAACGTTTTTCATCAGCCTCACTTTTTTTTGTGTGTGAGAGGACTGAACGTTTGGATGAAACAAGTTCATCATGTGACAGTATTATAAAGTCTAACTGCGATATATGGGTAAGAGTCCAATAAAGTCCAACATGTAACAATGAGAAGTCCATTACTGAAGGAGGTGATCACATTAACCTAAGGCTCTACTACCATATTAAAATCACATGGATTGAACAAATCCATTTAAATTGTTTGGGTCTAACCCACCTCAAAAGATAGTTTAAGAGGTAATGATCGTCCAAAATCTTATAAGGAGATCTTAATTTTGATTTTCAATTCACGTGAAACGTTTAGTCCCAAAATATTCTTATATGCAAATTCCAACTTACCCAATTAAAAGCAAGGGATCTCCTACGGTTCAACCTTAATGATAAAAAAATACAACTTTGACTTTGAAAGATTGCAACAAGAAGATCAGCTTCAAAATGACAAATCAAAGCTCTGGGTGAGAGAGACCATGTTCTAGATGAGTAATGGATATTTTTGTGTAATTTATTCACACCATTACAAATAAATTACGGTCTCACACAATATTAAAATGGTTTGCTAGATGACTAATGAATATTGTGTGAGATTTGAAAGTAGAATAATGATGATGTTTTTCTTTAAGATTTAAAAGAAATTTTACATGTTTGATTTATTTTCAAAAAGATCCTGATAATATTTATAGATTTCAAATAAACAAGATCTTTCTTTTTTAGATTGTCAATGAGATGACCATGAAATTAAATAAATTACGGCGCCAGTTTTGGCTTTGAGCCAAATCTATTGCTTTTTCCATTTATTAATTTGTATTGTTAGAGACTCACCTTTGATCGGACTCATATTTTTTTATCAATTATGTTTATTTGTTGTAATAAGGAAAAAAAGATAGGTGAATGCATTTTTACCTAATTAATAATGGTTTTTCCGATGCCTTCTTTTGATCATTTAGTACTAATATTTCTTAAATCAGTCTTTGAAAATTTGAAATAGTATTAGTTCCTATTTAAGATTTTTAAAATCATTCTTAAACTTATATTGTAACTTAAAGAGTTGTTTGAGAACTTATGTTAAATCTGGAGGAATTGATTTGAAATTGAAGAACAATGTGAAAGAAACAAAGAAAAATTTACAGGAAAAGAAAAAGGGCCTGTTTGTTTGGCGTTTCCCAGAATTTTTTCATGTTTGGGAAATGTCAAACAAACATGTTTTCTATTTTTCGAAATAAATTTTTCATCCATTAATTTTCTCAAATTACTCTCTCAAAAGCCAAACAAACAACAATTTTCTTATCTATAAACAAAACCTATACAAACTCTACTTTGATTTAACATAAAGTAACCTATCTCTTACACAATTTATCTCACATAACAAACATGATTTGACATAAAGTCTTACACATCTTACACCTACAACCCAACTCTTCCAAGAAAACCTACAACTTTATTTCTCAAACCACTCTCTCAAAACCCAAACAAACAACATTACGCAAATCGAGATTATTTCACAAACCTCCACTACTCTCCCAAACTACTTTCTCAAACGCCAAACAAACAGGCCATAATCGTTCATTGAGAACAAAACTTGATTTACAGAATTTGAATTACAATAAAGGGAAAAAGTGTATTGAACAAACAACATACCACCTATACAAACTATAATGTCTAATAACTTATATTAGAATCAATTTGTCTATGAATTATAATATTTAAAACCATTAATTATATAAGATTAATTTCCAGAGTCTAAACTCACCTTTACCAATAAAAAAGAAATTCTCCCATTCTCCTTCTCACTAGTGGTCTTGGAATGCTAAACTCACTTTTTACAATGTCACTCTATTGTGTCGCTTTATCCTTTAGATTATAGAATTATTTTTTGATAATATTGTGTTTATCGAGATTCTTAGTCTAAGATTGATAAACTATGTTTAACTGTTTAAGATAAGATCTTCAATATATAAACTCTTCTCACCAAAACATAAAATATATATTAAATTTTGACAATTGTATTCACACGCAAATATTTAATTAGACTAGTTCAAGTAACAATCACTATCATCAAATGCTCATATGGAGTCATTTCATTTAGTAATTAGTACTATCATCATCTATTTCCGTGTTAAACTTAAATTCTTATAATCTTTTCATTAAGATTTTTATATTTTAACTTGTGACAAGTGTAGAGACTAAGTCCATATCTAGTCATGATAAGCATTGATAGAGTAAAGTTTTTTGGTTAGCATTCCATATTTAATTAGTCATGAAATTAATAATTTTAATTTTGAAATTTGTCGTCAAAAAATTCTTTCCATTATTATTTCTATTATTATTTTAATGCTAATGGATCCTTTTAATTTTGACTAAAGTATCCACATCTAGTGTAATTCAAGAAATCTTAGCTACTTTTCTCACAATTAAACAAGCATTGTCAAGATTAAAAGAAATTGGATTGTGATTAATTGTATAAATTAATTTCAAATGGTTGATGTTCCTATTAACCTTCACTCATCCAGGGAAATTAATTGTACCTCAGACCAAAATAATTTATGAAATAATATTTATAGTAATTAATTTGTTAACGGTTAACAAATGCATATATTATTGTGAAATTCAAGAAAACTTACAAAACTATATTAGGATAAATTTCCAGTGATTTATTTATTTATTTTTTTAAATTTTATTTTATCCCCGTATTATCTCGGAAAAAGGGCTAATTTTTTATTTTAATTAAACCAACAATGGTCCATAATATGCCTCAAAGACATTAGCTGTCTCTTAAGGAATAATTAATATTGCTCTAAACAGAGTATTTAGTCTCCAATCACGCGTTGAATGGATCTCTTCCACCCTATTCGGATTCCTATCTAAAAATAGAGTCTTGGAAGCCTAAAAATATAATATTATCAATTTGTCATTCATACAATATTAAATTGTAAATTAACAATATAATTCACTGTCAACTCAAATCAATACATAATTTTGTTGAGCTATTAATACATTTATTCATCTAAGTTTGAACTCTTTTTTATTTTTTTTATTTTGTCGTTTTGGTGGTTTACACGCATATTAAGAAATACAATAAATATAATATATTTTAAAGTAAAATCTCAAAATACCCTTTTAATCAAATAATCACAGTATTAATTAACAATAATTATAAGCATTAACAAGAAGTATAAAATTAATTTTACATTGAACTTCTAAAATGACTAATAAAAGTAAAAAAAATTTCTCCCAAAACGACAAATAAAAAAATTGAGGTAGTAATATATTAAAATTTGATTTTCTGGTATAACTCTGACGGTTAAATATTTGAAACTGTTCAAAAAAAATTCAGAAAGAAGACTTTTTGGTATTTTCGAATAGAAACGTATGAAAATTGAAATTATGTTTTACTAATAGAAATCTAGATACCTATAACTATTAAAGCACAAATTTAAAAAGAACTGTTATACGATGATCCTTATTAATAATGTAGTAGTTTTATTTTATTAATAAATTTAAAAAACTTTTAATTTTATTTCAAGAATCTTTTCGCTGGAAAATAGTTCAAAATAAGCCTACTTTCCTTCCTTGCACATAAATAGATTCTCTTTTTTCAGCTCTGTTCCCAATAATATACAGAGCCACCCCAGAAAAAGGCGCACACAACACCTTCTCCAAGCAAATCCTACATACCCATATGTCCCTTTTCTCTTTTTGCAGTATAAATCTCTCTCCTTTATTACAACTCTTCATATAAATCTCTCTCTCTTTTTCTCAATCTCCGTGTCTCTGTTTTTTCCTTTCTTTTATTTTCATTCTTTTTAGAAAAAAATGGTCAAGTACCAGAGAAAAAATCTGTATACCCATTTCAAGAAAAGCAAAGATTATAGTATGGTTGATGAAGATGAAGAGTCAATTTTAGACCCTTTTGGTTTAATCTGTGGAAGCTCTGTTTTCAGCAACAAAAGATCCAAACCTAAGATTTTATATATCATCTTTCTTTGTCTCGTTTCTTGCAGCTTGATTTTAACGCTACAGTTCTTTTCCTCCAACTTTAACTTCTCCTTGCTTTGTAAGTTTGTGTCTTTTTGTTTTTACTTTTTTGGGATTAAAACGTTTTTTTTCATTGATTTTATGTGTGCTTACTGTTTCATTGTGAATTTTCAGATTCATTTGGGTTTGATAAAGGTGATGTAAATGGTCCACTTTGTTCCTCTGTTCCTAATGGTAAGTAAACTAACTATTTTTACTCTTTTACTCTGTTTTTATGTGTTAGGGGAAAGGTGGTATGAGCTTTTTATTTTTCTTTTCCCTATGTGTTATGTTCATGCTGTGGTAGGTTAAATAAAAGAAATTTCTTTTCTATTTCCATTAACCAAAGTTCAACTATCTAAATATGACATATTTGCCACTATCTTCAATTTTGGCAACACAAAATTGTATTTTTGGTCCATTAGATCTTTAGTGAGTTTGGTATTGAGCTTTACAGAGTTGGACTTTTGATCTTAAAATGCTTTTCATTTTTCAGTCCTTCCTTTCCAATTTGGGATTTTTATGGAAAGTGCAGAATTGAGATGGTCCTAGCAAAATTGCAAAGAAGAAATATTGGATGGAGTTAGTTTATTGTAATAGGACAACAATTGTAAGATGTTCTGAAAAATTGAGACCAAACAATTTTGTAAAATGTGGAAGAAAAATGCAAATGGTCTTAACTTTTGGGACTAAGAATGCAAATTTGCCCTTATAATTTGGTACCATTTTTGGTTAGATGTACCAAGAATATAACAATAGAAAGATGGTGTTGGGAATAGCCTTTATATTTTCTTTCTTTATCATGGTTTTTTACCATGTGTATTTGAGTTTCCTTCAATTGTTGGATGGATTTTTCCTTTAAATGACAAATGAATAATCTTAATGCAGGTACTATTTGTTGCGACAGAAGAAGCATTAGATCCGATATATGTATTATGAGAGGGGATGTAAGAACTCACTCTTCCTCCTCTTCTATCGTACTTTACAACAAAATTGGTACAAACGATTTTGTTTCCGGCTTATCTGATGGCAATGGACATGCAGCAGTAGCTACCCAACACGAAAAGATTAGGCCATATACACGAAAATGGGAAACAAATGTAATGGACACAGTTGATGAATTAGACCTCATTGTGAAACGAGGCTCAAACTTTCATCACAAGTGTGATGTCCAGCACGATGTGCCTGCCGTATTCTTCTCGACTGGAGGATATACCGGTAATCTTTACCATGAGTTCAACGATGGGATTTTACCTTTATATATCACTTCTCAACATTTGAACAAGAAGGTTGTTTTCGTCATTCTTGAATATCATAATTGGTGGATCACAAAGTATGGTGATATACTTTCTCAACTCTCGGATTATCCGGTTATAGATTTTCACGGGGATAAAAGGGTACATTGTTTTCCGGAAGCCATTGTTGGATTAAGAATTCATAATGAGCTCACTGTTGATTCTTCATTGATGAAAGGTAACAAGACTATAGAAGAGTTTCACGATCTTTTAAACCGAGCTTATTGGCCTCGTATTAGAGATCTTATACTAGACGAGGAACGTGAAGCTATGTCACCTTCTTCTTTCAATCCAACAAAAGAAAAGAGAAATTCCTATACAAAGCCTAAACTAGTTATAGTATCTAGGAATGGTTCAAGAGCGATAACAAACGAGGATTTGTTAGTGAAAATGGCTGAGGAAATTGGGTTTGTCGTAGAGGTTTTGAGGCCTCAAAGAACTACCGAACTTGCAAAAATCTATCGAGTTCTTAACTCGAGTGATGTTATGATTGGAGTCCATGGTGCAGCCATGACTCATTTCCTCTTCACAAAGCCAAGTTCGGTTTTCATACAAGTTGTACCTCTAGGTACAGATTGGGCAGCCGAAACTTACTATGGAGAACCAGCTAGAAAACTTGGTTTGAGGTACATTGGTTACAAAATCCTTCCTAAAGAGAGCTCGTTGCACGATGATTACGAGAAAAATGATCCAATTTTGATTGATCCAAACAGTGTGAACCGTAAGGGATGGGAATTTACGAAGAAGATTTATCTTGATCGACAAACTGTGAGATTGGATCTTAGAAGGTTCCAAAAGCGATTGCTTCGTGCCTATTACTACACCATTGCTAGGAAGAATGGACGTTTACGGAGTCATGGAACTTTCCATTCTTTTTAAGCTATTTATCTATCATGTTCATTAAAGTAGTTCAACTTTTGTAAACTAGTAACCTTAGAAGGAAAGGATTTGGTTGTAAAAACTAATGTTATTGTTCATATTGTATATGAAATTGCAAAAATTAAGCTTCATTTAAGTTTTGGTTTGGTTTCTTCTAGATGCTTTGACATTCATCCTTCTGTCAAATTCATGAGGCATTATTAATGTGATTGAACGTTTAGTTTCATAAAGTTTAAGGGGGAAATTTGAGTAATGGATTATGATGATTAATACTTCCCTAACTATATAATCATCAATTATGTTATTTTTTCTTCTTGATAAAGATACTATTTTTTGTTTAAAAAAGAGAAACAAACTGTCTCCTTTCCATTAGGTGTGTTCTCAAATGTTTAATTTTTTAGTTAATTTTCGAAAAAAACCATAAAAGTAGATGAAAATAAATAAGTGGATGATGTTTGCAATTTAACAGAAAGATGTCATGTTTAGCTTCTCAAAGCTAACCCATAAGTTGTTTTTGCTTACATATTACAAACACTTTTGGAGCTAAAAAGCAGAGAAATGATTTTCTTAAGCTTTAAAATTAAAAAACCCTTAGAATGAGAGGGTGTGTGTAAACATGCTTGTCTTAGAAACTCTAGAAAACACTCAATTAGTATATAAACAACAGCATGAATAATTTATAAAAATGCCATCAAGGACATTTCCCAGTTTTTCCGGACAATCTAAAGTAGAAAATGAGAAAGGGTAAAATTGGAAAAAGATGCATTGGAAAACCAAATGTGACAAGTGACTTGAAACATGAAAATTTTACAAATGTGCCAATTATTTTGAAACGGAAGGAGTAATTATTACTATCATTCAAGAATGTGTCCACCGTCAAACGACCATAGGCCAGATATGTAAAATAATTTTTACAACTTGTGGAGGCAAGTGTAATAACTCTGAGTTGAGGATTTCCTCTATAAAAAATAGGTATCAAAAGGGGTTGAGTAATTACTCAATATGGAACATTGCTTCCACTACAATGAATGAAAATGGATAATCAAACATGTTTACTTTGGCTGCAGCTAACTTCACTATGCAGTATATGCATTGAATCTGCCTGTAAAATGTACTGCCTAGATTCAACTTATGAGGCCATCTCGAAAAGAGCTTTTAAATGTCAAATTTTAAGAAAAATTATAATCTTATGTACTCACAAAGATAAAAAATGTGGGATTTAAGTCAAATAAATTGTAGTAGTATCGTAATAGTGAAAAAAATACACGAATTCCGAAATATATGGTTGATAAATTTAAATTAATATTACTTTCCAATTTTTTTTATTATTATTAACAAATAAATATTAAATATTTAAATAGTTAAAAATAGTTTGTTAAAATATAAACGAGTTGTGTGGTTGTTCAAAAGTAGTTTCTTGAAATATTAACTAGATGTTTGGAGATCAAAGTAAAAAGTGACAATGTATAATATTGTTCACCTATTAAGTTTTGAGATAATAACCAAATTTTAAGAAGACTGCGTGATAACTTTTTCCTATCAAATCTTTATATTGTTCTTTTTTTTTTTTTTTGGAGGGGGGTTGCCGCCGGGGGGGAGTGTGTGTGTTAAATCATTGTTCATTTGCATTGATCCTAAACAAACTATATAGTTGTGCTTCGAGTTAAAGCATAACCCCACCTATTTCAACTATCCTAAATCAATCTTCTAAAGCCATCGTTTCGTTAGCTTTGCTGATGCCCGAACTTGAGGGGGTGGTGTCTTGGCATTCCTATTTTCATTTGCATCTGCACAAAAAAAAATATATATATATATAAAAGGAATCCTCATTTCACGTAGAGATTATAATACAACCATCATTGTTTCACCCACATGAATCAGTCGAAACCTCTCCAACCGAAGACCGTATCGAGCCTTCAGGCACTATGCCAGTTAGTGACTGTCTCCTTAGGGCCCTTGCATTTGATGAAACTGGCGACTTTGGCTCGTGTATGGTGCCATTGTACGGTGTCAGTGCTTCAATTTGTTTCTGTTGGCTCCTACATTTCGAGTAACATACAAAGTTCAATACCATTCCTCGAGGAAAAAACAAGATCGAACAAGAAAACAATTTCCTACCTTTTCTCAGAGCCATTAATTAACTTCCCAATAGTTCGAAGAGATTTCCTTATCTGAGATGCTTTTCCCTGAGTTGGACGCTCATTTGGCAGCTGAACTTTCTGTATCTCATTCGTCGATTTTATTTGTGGCTCTGGCGTTTTGGGAACTTGAAAAGATGGAACCTTTATTGCTGTATCGATTCTTATGATTGGACTTTTCATGGCAGAACTAATAGGACTCTTAGGAGCTGCCATTTGATGTTGCAAAGAAACCTTTTGTGTTTGTGTCCCTTCTAGACTTAATATTCGAGAGGGAGTCTTTACAGGAGTTTTGGCTACCCTTTTGTTGTCATAATTGATTGTGGTACCATTTTCGATACTTAACCTTCTCGGACGTGGAGGCGTTTTCTCAGTCATTTGTTTAGGTTTCTCAACCGGTGATTTGACAACACTTTTGTGGTTATAATTGCCATTTTCGATACTCAATCTTCGAGGTTGTGGAGGCGTTTTCTCAGTCATTTGTTTAGGTTTCTCAACCGGTGATTTGGCAACACTTTTGTGGTCATAATTGCCATTTTCCATACTCAATCTTCGAGGTCGTGGAGGCGTTTTCTCAGTCATTTGTTTAGGTTTCTCAACAGGTGATTTGGCAACCCTTTTGTTGTCATAATTGATTGATCTGTCCATTTGCATTGTGGTACCATTCTCGATACTCAGTCTTCGGGGTCGTGGAGGCGTTTTATCAGTCATTAGTTTAGGTTTTCCGACTGGTGTCTTTGCTGATTCCTTCAGGCTTTTAGTCTGAGGAGTCTGGACTTCCTTGTAAGCAAGTGCTCTTTTTAGGCTCTCAATCTGTAAAAGAAATTCAAGAAACCTCATAATTTAATTAAATTATCACCAAATTAATATAACAAGTAAAAACCAGAATCAAGTTAAGTCAAATCTATCTACCTGGGCTTTGAGCTCTAATACCTCAGTGCTTTCCTTATTCGCACGTGCCGCACCGAGTTCTACAGTCGAGACCCTCTGAGCAAATTTTAAAGTACCCATTGTTTCTCCAAAAGAATCTCCTTCTGGACTCACATGAGCAAACATTAAGGTTTTTGCATTTCCTCCTGTGACATAGAAGAAGCTATTAGCAACCTTTTCGAAATAAAAAGATAAGATTTTTTTCGAAGTTATCAAGAATTATAATACATACCTAAAGAGTTCTGCAGAAGTAAAGTGAGCTTGCTGTTTCTATAAGGGATATGAGAGTTCTTCTGGGCCAAGGAGGTGATAACATCTCCCAAACAAGAAAGAGATTTGTTTATGTATTGTGCTTCTTTGAGTCCATCACCACTAACTTCCGATTTATCAACACGTTCACTACCCGCGAGATCCACCAAATGGAGGCAACTACGGAGTATGTTCCCTCCAGTTACATCTTCGCCTTGTACGTGTACAGTCAAAACACTGCTCACACAAGAAGTGAGGCCCATTTCATCGGTCGAGATAATAATGAATGGTTTTAACTAATAAAGCCAAAAAAATTTAAATTTACCTATGTGAACGACTGCTTCGAATGTTAATGGCAGTGGATCCAAGTGCACGGTTCACTTCACCGAGTTTCATCAAGTTTATGACATCAATTGTGGACTTCACTTTACGCAATGTAGCATCTGGAAGAACTAAACTATCGTCACTTACACAACTCCTGATCTCTAATGTATCCATAGTTAAGGAACCTACAAGCAAATGCATAAATGAAGTAACAAGAGTTCCATTGGTTCATCATTTTTCCTTTTTTTCTTTCCTGCTAAATGCAAAGTACCCCCTGTACTTTTCCTAATTAGCAAAAACCTCCCTATGTTATTTCTATTAGTAAAACCCCCCCTGTGTTCTTTTTTTGTTTACCAAAAGAACCCATTTGAAATCCCTTATTAAATCATAGGGAGGTTATTGCCAATTTTTGTAAGGAACAGGGGGGCCTATTGTCAATCTTTTAAGTAAATAAGGGGTGTTTTCACATCTTTTGGTGGAAGTATAATTGTCATTTTGGCTTGGGAGGCACGGGGTTGGTAATAAAAAATAATACATGGGGATATTTGCTAGCAAAATATAGGGGGTGTTTTTGCATTTCACTAGTTTTCTTTAGCCAAATAAGTAAAAGAAGCAATTTGAAGAATGCAGAATGTCTAAATGTGAAAGGATATTTTGAAGAGGCTGAATCTTCTGTAAGAAGATCACGAACTTGTTCATTGTATATCTCAACCATTTGTACTTTGATTTCATACTTGATAATATCCTTTCTTTGGGCAGAGAGTTCGAAAAGATCATTAATAGCCAAATAACAAATTCCGAACTCGTTCGCTGATCCACACGGAGGGCCACTCTGTCAGTCAGTTGAAAGTTGTTTATCAAGGCAGAAGAAATATACACTAAATACAATAAGAAAAATCGAGAAATGTAACTTACCATGGTATGTGTTTTGCCGGATCCAGTTTGCCCGTAAGCAAAGATGCAGACGTTATAACCATCCATTACAGATCTAATAAGAGGCTGAGTATCTCTGAACACCTCATCTGAAAGATAGAATTATTTTATCAATAAAGCAATTTCTCGAGCCTTTTCGACAAATGAAGAATGTATTAATTACCTTGAGTGGATGTTGGACCAAATACGCGATTAAATTGGAATAGTTTCTTTCCATCTTTTTGAGGTTTAAGAGGATCTATAACCACTAGGGAACCATCTGATCCAATAAAATCTATAATATTTTGAACTGAAGTATTTAATGGAGGTCTAATCCTGCAGTAAACTCGAATGTTTCCTGAAAAAAAAAATATCAATAGAATAAATCAAACTTTCATAATTAATCATCTGTTAAAATGCAAGGTAAAACTAACCTTTTAGATCCTGAACAATGTTGTAAAGATTTCGGTTCTCTTTTACAACCTTATGATAACCAAGAGCGGCATTGGACATCTCAAGCAACTGATCCCCTGATAAATTTATAATATCATTAAATTCATGGTTTTGCAAATATTTATTAAAATCTCATTTGATGAACATTTTGAAACATACCGAGCTGTTTCAAATCACTTTGGAACTGAGATTGCAGGCTCTCAAATTCGTTCTTTGCACTTGATAACAACTGTCTAATATTCTGCAATTGAAAAATGGAATTAAATAAAGCATAAAGTACATAATGCATATCATTGTGGACGTTGTTTGTGCTGGTGGTCGAAGGAGGTGCAAAGTTTTGCTTTTTACTTCTTTGATGAATTATTTAGTAATATTTCAGAATGTTTTTTAAAGATTTAAAGTATCTCTACTAACTAGATCAAGAAATGTCGTAAATTTATTTCGATGAATCATGAATGATTTCCCATTAATATTTCTAAACTGTAGCAAATACTCATTAGTTTTATAGAAATTGTTTAGGAATCCGTACTTTACAAAATTGAACTTGTGCTTCCAACTTTTTTTATAATATTTCACACTTTTTTGTCCCACATATTGAAAATGTTTCTGCACTTCATCACAGGAGGAATGGGACCAAAAGTGCATAACATAATAAATATTTTGACCAAATATGCAATTTCGTAAAATGCAGGACCAAAGTTGAAGATCGAGTCATGTGGGACTAAAACTGCAATTTTTCCATAAGAATTTCCAGTTTTGAAACTGAGAAACTAGAAACACAAAGGGCTTACCAAAAGTTCCTTCTCTTGATTCTCAACTAGATTCCAATGATTGCAGTTACCCTTTTCCAAACAAGCTCTGCAGCACTATTACCAAATAATTCATCTAAGTTAACATAAATTTGCATAAGTAAAAATAATTTGAACAAATAACAAAAGCCAATGATATATCTGATGCTTATAGACACCACCACGATATTGTTTCAACAAACTAATTAATCAAAAAAGTGGTTCGATTTTAAGAAGATTCCTTCTATGATGTAAGGAAAGATTACCTTGTGGTTTTGAAGATTCGAGAAATCAGCAAGGGGCACATATGCAGTTTTCACAGGTGAGCAGCTTCTTTCTTGTAAATGGTCCAATATAGTTGATTTCATCTGGTTGTTAATACAGATTTCACAAACGTCAACACTGTAACAAATAAACGAGAAATTATATTCGCTTCCATTGAATAACAAAAAGACTTACCTCGGGGAATGTTTTCTGAAGTTGTTCCTCCAAGCAATTTGATAGAATCTTTCTGAAGAATTTCACCGAATCCTAAGGATAATATAAGAACATGATCATACTTTGAGGTTATAACTGATAAATCTAAGAAACAAGAATCAAATATATATTTTTCTCACCACATTTCCACTACGATAACTAGCAAACAAGTTAGTGTCCATGTTCTCCTTTGAGTCAGCTAGAGCCTTGACAATCGTATCTATAAAATTTTAGGAACCATGATTAGAAAACAACTAAAAATACATAATCGAATTCAATTAAACTACCTTCAAGTCTCTTGATTTCCGTCATTGATGGCATTGGTTTGTTGTTGCCTCCTGACATGTCTAGTTTCCTGGAACAATCGTAGGTAACTGTAACTGGAGTTCGCACTTGAATCCTACTAGCGGAATGCACACCAAGAGGTGATCTTGGTGGCTTATAAGTTCCATTGCCACCTGTCATTTGCTTCCACTCACTGTAAGCCTTCAGTGCCAAAATGCAGTCGACAACCTTGGTTGATGAACCCTCTTCCAAATTATCCTACCCATTATATAAAATAAAAGTCAAATTAATAAACTCATAGAGTTTATATATTCATATGCATATACTTGATGCAGAAAAATGGTGGCAAAAATAGCATTTTCAGCCCCATAGGATTGGACCATTACCACTTTTGGTCCCATACTTTACAAAATTGCACTTTTGGTTTGAAAGATTAGTCTTAGTTTTGCGCTTTTGGTCCAAAGATGGAAATGGGGCGATATGACCAAAAGCGAAAACATTTTAGAAATTAGGATCAAATGTGCAATTTTGTAAAATGCGGCCAGTAAAAGTGTAACTTTACCAGAAAGGTATTCAGTTCTTACCCTTTCAAAAATAGAAGCTTCGAAAACAGGAAGCTTCAGTTCTTCCACAGCCGCTAAAAAGTTCCGAACATTCTCAAAGTATTGATAAGCTGGCAATGGCTGGCTATCCCATAAGAGTGACTGTGTAGCTGAATTATTCTCTATGACCTAAATAATATTATTGTAAAACCAAAAAAAATCAAAATCTAACAAGTCATAAGAACTAGGCGTGGATGAATGGCATTATAGGCATACACTAAGCAATAGGAGAACTAGTTACCTTTGAAACTGAACCTGGTTGGATTTTATTGATTATCTTGCAAAGGATTAACCCATTTCTCAAGCAAGAAATAAACTCTTTCTCCGATGGCTGACTTGGTATTCCGAGCGGCCCAACTAGGTAATCTAGCCAATGTACAGCTTGATATCGTCTCAAAGCTATATTTTTGACAACGAAATTAATTAACCTCTAGGTTTTCCATAATTTTATAACGAATTAAAGCGCAAACACACATAAAGCAACAAATTAGGATCAACTAGGGTCTAGGTAATTCATCTCAAAGCTATGAAGTTGATGAAAGACTAAAATAAACTTGATTTGTAATCTAAAGGTAAGAATTAAGAACGTTATTCATCAAATTAAGATCAATTTGTAATGGTTTCATGAAAAATAAAAATCTAAAGGATCACAACATAAAATTCGAGAAAAAAAAACCGAAACATACAACAACTATTTCCATATAGAAAGTGGAGTCCTCATTTTTCCAAGAATCAACAGCCATCCAAAACATGTTAATAAACAATCATAAAAATATTGAAAAAATAATTAAAAAAAAAACATAAACAGTGTTAGGAAAAACATCAAATTGAGTTTTTTATAACTGCATCATTTCAGCAGCATTGCCAAAAACTAAAAACTAATTAGTACTAAATCAGTAACACTATTAAAGAAATGACGAAAATCGTACCAGCTTCTTCGGCCCTTCTTGAAGCCAAATTGAACTCATCAACTCTCCCTCTTGTTAAATTCTCCATTAAAACTGCAATCTTGAAAGAAAAAAATAACCATTAATCTTTTTCATTCAGAAATCATATATACGCATATCTATTCGATCACAAACTTAAAAATGCGTAGTATATATACTGATATGCATATAAAAGGTAAATCTTTAATCAATTATCAAGAACAATCCAAAAACATACTCCGAAGATTAATTTCCACAATCGAGCTTTGATTACATAGAAATAAAACAAATCCCCAAAATTTCCCTAAATATTAGAGAGAGAAACCAAAGACTGAAATTGGGTTTTGTAATTAAAGTTGTAATTTCATTTCAGTTTAGTGAAGACGATGTAAGTTTTATTATGCTGTCAAATTCCTTTTACTAGGTTCGGTTATTCCGAACCTAAGGCTCCGGAATCGTAACGTTACTTCTGTTAATTTGAATTCAAATATGTGGGGACTAGGAGTGATCTACGACGTTGATTTTCCAAGCTAATAATTAACAACCGTTGATTTGATTTGGTGGAGCTGTGGGCTTTGGAATTGGGCTTGGAGTCTGGGCTTTCGTCAATTACGAGATTTATGTCTTTCCGGTTCGGATTTTACGCAAATGCAAAATTCATATTTATTTACAATTAGAAGTGATTAAGATATTTTTCCATTAATAGAGAAAAGAACAAATATTGGGATTGCAATTTTTCAGCATAATTACACTAATGCTTTCTTTATTAAGTGAACATTCTAAATTTGATTAACTAGAAAAATGGGAGTGAGTTAATGTTAAGAATTAGTTAGTGTTCGACTTAACTCATACATTATGTAATATACGTTATCTTTTACTAGATTCAAACTTTGATCCAAGTCCAGGCAAAATTTGAGTATTCAATAGATTTTGATATGTGTATAAATTTCTAAATATCAGTAGGATCTGATTCCATAAATATACTTTGGATAAATAATCAGTTAGATCTAATTTGAATCTGATCAATTAACAGTAGTTTCATTCATCAACTTTTTATTTTCTTTCCCAAAAATGTACAAAGGTTGGCTCAAACTCCATTAATTAAAATTTCTAGTTAAGAGTTAGGAATTAACCGAGTTGATGAATCGGTGCAAAATCAGAGATTAACCGAATATCCTTTTCGAATTGAGCTCCTTTTGCGTTGTACCTTTTGATCATAATTTTTGCTACGGTTATCATAACCGTGATTAAGACCCCAACCCAAAGAGCGCAAATCAAAGAAAACTGGCTATGATCGTTCAACATCATTTATGTCTTCAAATTTCTTCGTTTTCCCCTTCAAAAGTACGATTTAGTAATTTTTTGCCATTTTTTGTAATATTTACCTAGTTGATAAGGAGATCGTTTTGAACTCGATTTGGGCCAAATTTGGGGCGAGAATATTATTTTATTTGATACTTTAAACTAGTTTTTAGTTCTCGAATTTTGTAATATTGCGGCACATTATTACTATTTTGTCCTTTTGGCTCTTTAATCCGGCTTGTGGACTATTTTTTAATCAATTGATTATTTTGATTTAATAAAATTCGCGAGTTTCTCCCCTAGCGTTTCATTTCTTGCAATCTTCACCTGATAAATTTCTTATTGTGCAACAGATTAATTAGTAATATGTTCTGGCACCAATATGTAAATATAATTATCTTATGACTTAATGAAATCAAGACACTTGGTTGGGTTGGGGCTGGTCGTCTCATTGAGATAGGATCAAAATTCATTTGTAACTAATTCTAATCAATATCAACCCAAAATCAGTCCAGATGCATTTTCACAAACATAATAAAACATTAAACAAATAAAAGTCATTTATTTGACACATGTCCACCTACATTTTTTCTATATTAGGTATTGATTGACACATACCACACATTATCCCTCAAAACCTGAGCATATGTATCTAACTAATTCAAATTATATCTTAGATTTTCAAAACCCACAAAAACTAAACATCCAAATTCAATTGAAAACGTATTCAAAGGTTTTGCTCACTCAAACCTGATTTACGAAATGAAATTAGTTAAAATCAGACCAACACCGATCATTACGTAAGTCAAACTACTTACAACCAGACCAACACCGATCAATATAGAGTCTAACTTTGGGAAGGTGGAAAAGCCATCACCATAAGAAGGGTTAAGGGTAAGATTGCCACATATAGCAAATTGGTTACACTTACACCCCTTCCATGTTTCATTTACATCATGTTTTTCACATTTGCCTTCATTAATTCCTTTGATCCTAAACCATAAGTATATATCTTTCTTTTTTCTTTTTGGGTAAAGTGGTTAGTGTGTACACTAAGAATTCTTGCAAGTATATTAAACATAGTAAGCCTCCACCAAATGCCATTACAAAAATTGGAGATATTTCAAACTTCTCATCTGTTTCATTTCCAATTTTAAATCCCAAATTTATACATTTTTCTTTCTGTTTTTCTCTCTAAAATTGTAAGAAAGTTATGCATGCACGCATTAGTTATAATGGAAAAGTACAGTGCGGTCTAGTTTGATAAAATATATATCATCTAAAAAAAAGTATTTATGTATTGTTTGTGATTCGGTACTCACTTTTTAAAGTAATAATCTGTTGTGTTTTATGGTTAGTATGATGAAAAACTACCCTTTTCATTGTTTGTGTTTTATGGTTAGTATGATGGCAATCTTTAGTAATCAGGTATTTCTTTGTCTTCTTATTTGTGATGTTTTTACATGTATGTTGTTTTTGTGTTTTTTGTTCTATTATTTTGATTTTTTTTTTGTGGTTTTTGTGTTTGTGTATGTGTTTGTGTGTTGTTAGTTTTACAAGGGAGGTACTGTTTAGGTCTTTCCTAACAATGTACTTTTGCAGCATAAAATTTAAAGTTTCAGTTTCTTGCACATTGTGAAATTTAAAAGTGTAGTAGTTCATATTATTTAGGAATAAGCTGTCATATATTGCTGTGAACTTCTGTGCTTGTTTGTTCATAGTAGTCTACAATGGGATAGTAAATTAAGATCAAACAAAATGAAACTTAGTGAGGGCTAATTATGGAAATAAATGGGATAGTAAATTAAGATCAAACATACACCACCTTGTAAATCATATGGATTAAAATAATCTACCATGTATTTCATAATTAGTAGTAAAATAAGAGTGCATAATTAGTGTTAAACCTCTATTAAACTTCTTAGAACTAGGAATTGGTACTTTTAAAATAAGTGTGCATAATTAGTGTTAAACCTCTATTAAACTTCTTTAGAACTAGAATGGGTACTCGTATGGTTCTGGAGCATAATCTTCTTTAGCCTCCACCTAAACTCCATCATCCTCCACATCAGCTTTGTTCCCTCCAGCAGCAGCAGCAGCAGCATCATCATCATCCTTCTTCTCCGTTTATGTCCCATCATTCATTTCATCCTTCTTCTCTTCTTTCCCATCCATCATTTCCTTCAGAGTATATCTTTAATTTCCTTCACATCTCCTTGTATAGTGTCAATCCTTTTGGAATTAAAAAAAAAAGGATTAAATGGAAAGCCCATTTCTAGATATCAATTTTTTTTTTAATTTAACTTTTTATTTTTACCTTTCCCCTTTTTCCTCTTCTCTCTTATTGTTGCTAATCTTCTCATAAACCCAATAAACAGTTGAAACTATGTAGCCAATGTTGGTTTTTCCAAATTCTTGAACCTTTTCAAAAACAGATTTTATTGTTGTTGCAGCCATGGTTTTTTAGGAAGTTGTAATGAAAGATTATTTTTAAGTGTGAAAAATGAAAGAAATGTTGATGTATAAATGTGATCTTTAGAACGTGGATGGTAAGTAATTAATTTGATTTTTTTTAAAAGCCTGTTGTAGTGTGTCCTATAGGTTGTAAATTGTAATTGTTCTTATTGTAACATCAAATAAATTCACACAAAATGAAACCCAAATTTAAATGAAATTCACCATCCCACGCCAATAAGCAATCAAATAACTATATGACTGCGTTCGTTTGCACTGACTAGCCCACAATTAGGAAATTGGCCCAGACTAGTTGGCCCAATACTCAGTTCGGTTGGCCAGATAACTTCACGTGCATCCCGTAGTTATCGGGCAAAATGGTGGGCCACCCCACCTAATTGGCCTGATTGCAATATCTCCTCCAACCCATAAATTGTGCAATTGGGCCAAACTGCAATATTTTGAGACCAAAAAACCCTTAAATTTCAGACATATAACAATGATTTTGCCACTCAATAATTCTCCCGATTAAAACATGTACATCCTCCTTTTTCACTTTCCCACTTTCTTTCCCTCCATTTGCTTACGGTGAGAAGAACCCTAGCTCCAATTTTCTCTATTTTTTTCCCTCACTGTTGTTTACTCTTGTGTTGTAAAAATTAATTATTCATCATCTCAAACTTTCTCATCCCATTCACCATTTCTTGTGATAATTTAGGTACAAGGAAGTAGCTATTTTATCAAGTTGAATAAGGATTTCTTGAGCAACATTAAGGTGAGAACTCATACACCAACAATTTTATGCCCAAATTTCTTATTTCTTTTTTTGGTTGATTTGAGTATCTCTTTCCTGTTGATTTTTTGTCCATGCAATTTTTTTCCTAAATTCTTTTTGGCTTGAGACTCCTTACCTTGGTGTGGTTATTCTTTATAATGGAAACTTTATTTGCGTGTTTAATGGACGTGTTGGTGTATAATATTTTTTGTAAAGTAGCATAATATTTGTTATCTTGGAATGCTTGGATATGGCTAGTCAAATTATTTTTGGCATATAAATATATATTTTATTAAAATGGTTATTTCATATATCTTAATTCAAGTTTTTGGCATATCAAATACAGAATACCGCTTATGGATCCGAGGAGGAACAAACAAGCCCTAAATTTATTCCGTCAATTTTTTTGGAAATGTGTAATAATAATATGTATATGCCTTATTTGCACACGAAGCACAATCTAATTCCCAAATATCTAATAGGAAGAGACAAAGGTATAGCATCATCCGTAAGAAACACAAACAAGCCAAATATTTACATCGGGTAACTATGAAGATGGATGTTAAAACTAAGTCAGTATTAAGGTTCACTATGAGTTCTTTCAGTAAACTATGTAGTTTATTGCATAACATTGGTGGTCTAAAGGACACTAAATATGTCCCTCTCAATGAACAAGTTGCAATGTTCTTGTATGTCCTTTCACATCACAAGAAAAATTGAATCGTCGAGTTTGATTATCGTCGGTCTGGGGATACAGTGAGCAAGTGTTTTCACCGTGTATTGAATAGTGTGATCAAATGTCATTCTATTTTACTATCTCAACCTATACCAATGCCAGAAGATGACGAGAGTTCAAGATGGTGTTGTTTTCCGGTGCGTACTCATGAGTACTAGTTACTATTCGTTTCATTCGCGGTAGGTTAAAATATAGCAACTTAACTACTATGCAATATTTCTCTATATAATTGTTTGTAGGGTTGTTTAGGGGCTTTGGATGATTCTTATGTGAGAGTACTAGCATCGCTTGCTGATAAACCACGATATAGATCAAGAAAAGGAGATAGTGCAACGAATGTGCTTGTTGCTTGCGATGTTAATGGAAGATTCACTTATGCATTGGCTGGATGGGAGGGCTCCACTGCAGATGGTCGGGTCCTTAGAGACGCAATTACCCGTCCCAACAGGCTTCGAGTTCTTGCCGGTATACGATAAACTTTTATTTTCAAACCATTTTATGTTTCATTGATTCCCATTCATGCGATTCTATTAAAATGACTATAACAATGTTTAACGGTTGTTCAATTTCTGGTATGTTATGAATATTGTAGGTACATATTACCTTTGCGATAATAGATATACTAATGGAGAAGATTTTTTTGACACCATATAGGGGAGTACGCCACCATTTAAAGGAATGGGAGGTCGGACAAGACGCTCCTCAAAATTATAAAAAAAAGTACTTCGACATGAAGCATTCCCAGGCAAGAAACGTCATTGAACGTTGTTTCAGTCAAGTTAAAAAGAGGTGGGCAGTACTTAGGAGTGATGCTTTCTACCCATTGAAGACCCAAAATCGAATTATCATGGGTTGTATTCTTATCCACAATTTTCTGCTAATGACAATGCCCAATGAAATGTCATATTCAGATTTTTCTAGTGAATCGGAAAGTGATGATGATGATGAAGGGGATGGGCAGGATCCTAATGGTGACTTTGTCGATGTGGTTGAGCCTTCATAAGTGTGGACTAATTATCGAGATACTATGGCTCGGGCTATGTATGATAATTGGTTGTCAAGTCTTTGAGATAAATGGGTTTGTTGCAGTTTGCTTGGGAACATTGTTCGATTGGATATTATGTTTTAGAGTTGTGATGATTGTTTATTTGATTGTGCTAATAATTGATGTGGTATATTAGTATGTATGTGGATAATGGGTTTGTTGATTGTTTTTGTATCATTTTTAATGTTCGGAATATTACACCATGATGATGTTTGGACTTTAGTTTTATCTAAGTTGCATCGACCATTAGTGTGTGAGTATTTATGTGCAGATGAGAACAAAACCGGCCCTAGAACCTTACATTCCATCATTTGATATTGAGAGCCCATGTATTGATTTGACGATGGATGCCGCTGATTGGGATGGAGATCACACGGATAACAAAATCAACTCAACTCCGGATACATCTGATGGATGTGGAAGGAAATTGAAATCTAAGGTGAAGCAATTTGGTCTTAAGATTGGCGGGAATGAGAAGAAAAAGAAATTTAAATTGACTAGAGAAAGGAAGGTTAGAACACCCGAATTCGCAAAAAATGAGTCTATTATGTCCGTCTTGACAAGTTTCATTGAGGAGGCAAAATCTTCCTTCATTAATCTTACACAAAAAATGAGCAAGGAGGAAGATACGGTGGATGAAAAGGCTATGAAAGTTATTGCCGCATTGGAGAAGGTCCCGGGGCTATCCGAGGAAAATCTGAACTTTCTTTGTTACAAGATCATGGATGACCCAAAGCACGTAAGCTTGTTTTTACGTTCAAGTGAACGTAATCGTGAAATACAAGCACACATGATGCTCGAGGGTAAGATGCCATGAATTATAGTATATGACATATTATTATTATGTGGTGTGTGAAAGTGAGACTTTGCAACTTTGATTTCCGCCATTTATTTTGTGGTATTGGTTAGGGTATGTTATATTGGTGTTAATTTTGGAAACATGGGGGTGTGAATTATGTGGCTTCTTATTTTGGTATGGTATATGCATACATGGCTTGTGAATTAGTATAAAACCATGTTAATTTTGGAGCCATGTTTGGTGTAGTATTTGTTGTTTGATAATATTTTGCAATGATTTTGGACATATTTTACCATTGAATTGTAAGATTATTTTTGTAATATTGTGCAATTATAAATTAAAGTCTCATATAAGTGCAAGTTTTGAATGACTTAACAGTGTTTTGAATGACTTAACAGTGACCCATGTTAGCATCCTTACCTCACCAAACTCAAAATCTGGAGAAAAAGTTGCAAGACTTGTGTTTTATGCTGCTGATTTTTTTTGCAAATGTTAGCTCACCATAACAAAATCTGAAATAATAGACGCAGCCATAGTCCTTTACAAAAGTATTGCATTTTTAATTGAGTAAAATTTGAACAATGTTTTGTGATTTGTCAATAGATATTTTGAGTGTCAAGACAGTTAAAATCTGAAAAAGTATTTATGAGTACAAGTTGTGTAAAGGATAGTGAACTTTATATTCAACTTTTTACAAAAGTAATGGCAGTTTTTAATAAAAAGTGTAACATTTCTGATATGCAAATTGTTTGAGTGTTAAGATTGATTTACATCTATATAAATATTATTGAGTCATGTGATGAAGAATCTTTTGTCAGCCAAATTATGACAAAATATAAAATCAAATCATGTAAACAAGGATAATAAAATATATAAATAGACAGATTATAAGGTCTCTGCCTACAGTTCATTTTACTAGTACAAATAAAAATAAAAACAATTCAAGGTGTTCTGCACCTTACTACCTTAAACCATACCCAACATGGGCACCATAAAAAAGGACATATTACTCGGTTCTTCATGCATGCAAACAACCCAAAATGTGCATGAAGAACCGTCGAACAAAGATAACATTCATTAAAAAAACATACACTGCCATAAGCAAATAACCACCACCTATTAACCAACACAACCCACAACATCCCCGTTAGTCAACATCTGATAACCCACCCCCTGCATCACCATTCACATATTCGGCTGCCCCGGAATTTCCTCCTTCATACACAATAATAACAAGTGGATTTACCTCTTCGGAAGGTGGGGCAGCAGCCTCAAGAGCATCCTCATCATTGGCAGATAAGTCAATGGGATGCAGAGGAGAGCCGAGGAGTGATCGTGGGAAGTGGGCACATTGCTTAATCTCAAAAATATATTTCAGTTTTCGGTAGGGTCGATGCCCTTCAAGCTGGTACCTCCTGTAGCTCCCCGGCTCGTCCTACAAATAAAACAATACACTAGTTAGTGAAAACCTATACACACAAAAAATTATATAAACATAACTTAAGTACTTAACACTTACGTGTGGGCTGATGACAGTCCACCTGTATGGGTCATACCGTATCCCAGACAGCTCCAGAAAATCTTTGAAGTCAATAAATTCCCTCCGTATGCGTTCCAACTTCAGGCGAAGTGATGTAAGGTGGAACCTTCGTTGAAAGCATTCAGTCATCTTCACACTGATCCTTTCAAGACAAGCATGCAGATCGTTAATGTCTTGAACAGAGTCCCTCCTTGCAACACGGTACAATTTGGTTATGAAAAATGCCTCTTCTTCGGGACTCCACCCGTCGTACCTTGCATTCATATCAACTATTTGCCTCCTTGTGAGTGACATTTTTGTACCTGCAAAAGGAAGAGAGAACTCACTGTTTTCAGAAGGCAGTTGGTATTATAATTCATGTATTATGTGCAAAAGGAAGAAGAAGAAGAAGGAAGAACAAAAAATGATTATTATATGAAAGAGAGAACTCACTGTTTTCAAATGTAGGGAGATAATATTGTGTTCGGCCGATTTGTAATGCCTTATATAGGTAGTTGCATTTTGTAACTTTGGGTAAATAAAGAGTTGTTGGGTAATAAATGTGAGTAAAATATCATAATGGAGACAGTTGAAACTTATTATAGGTAAATCAAGAGATTTTATAGATTAATTACAAGCATTGAAAAATGAAAAAAATAATAAATTATATTTGCAAAAACAAATATGGCTAACAAACCTCGGGTAAAAAAATAATAATGAGGGCAGATGATTAATGCATATTATTTGTACAAAAAATACCAAGATTGGATAGTAAAAAAGGTAATAAATTCTACTTACCAAAAGTAAATATGGAAAAAACACATCATATCAAGTCATGTATGCCCAGATTTGACAACTCCAAAAAAGAAAAATCTTTAAAATGGTGAAAAGATCTCATACAACTTTTTCAAATGTACTCATGATTTTATTAATGCATCACATGAAACAAATGTGCACCCAACTGATGCTCAAACATATTACAAAAATATCTTATGCACATGAACCATTTATCATGACACAACCAAGACATGACAAACTGTTGATATGTCTAATTATAAGTTACCAGTGCTCATGTCACCCAACAAATACAGTTTGGAAAAAATGAAACATATCACTGAATCATATATGGCTTGTTTGGTTGTCGGGAAAGTGAGGGAAAATTGTAGGAAAAGGAAAAGGAAAGGAAAGGAAAAGAAAAGGAAAAGAAAGTCATTTTCCTCTACATGTTTGGTTGTCAGGAAAATTATTTTCTTGCAATTGTTTGGTTGTCAAGAAAATTCAGGAATATAATATTTTTGATTAATTAATGTTTAATTATGATACTTTCAAAATTGTAAAATATATTAAAAGATACATATAAAGATATTATAGCAAAATGATATACTTGAAAAAAAGATACATATAAAGATATTTGGTTTGAGAGTTTGAATAGGTAAAAAGAGTTGAATAACAAAATACATTCTACACGTTAATGTTTATCTATCCATGTAGATATATGATATATCTACACCTATATACACGTTTTTATATACATTTATTTTATATATATATATATATATATACACATTAATTTATATATATATATATATACACATTAATTTTTATCTATATATATGATTAAAATCTTTAACTTTTCTTTGATTGAGATTTATGTAAATTTTAGTTGATATTGTCTTTTGTTATTTGTACTTTTCTATTTCAAGATAAGAATTACGTTTTCTTTGTTGATAAAATATTGTATGAATAATCACGTTGTCATTATATTAACTATAGTATTTAGATTAATTTGACGCTATTGTATACTATTTTCTTGCAATTGTTTGGTTGTGAAGAAAGTTTAGGAACATAATATTTTTGATAAATATTTTTGTTCGATTATGAATTACGTTTTTTTTTGTGATAAAATATTAACTTTATTATAAATTAATTTGACGTTATTGTATATTTTATAGTCACCGAATTTATATCAATCTTCAATGTTAACAGGGGTTATTGTCAATTTTTAAAGTTAACAGGGGGTTATTGATAATTTTTTTAGGTAAAAAGGGTGCTTTTGCGTCATTTTGTGGGGGTATAATTGTTATATGACTTGAGAGGGTATTTTTTTGCAAATAATAAATAAGTACAAAGGGGTTTTCGATAAGAAAAAATCACAAATAGGGGATTTTGATATTTAGACAAAGTACAAGGGGTGTTTTGCAATTTACTGTAAAATTTTCTCAAGATTTTCCCAGGATTTCCCCATCAAATTGATGGGGAAATTTTTTCTTCACAAAATTTTCCTGCAGGAAAGTTGAAGGAAAATAATAACTTCCTTTCCTGCTATCCAAACAACAAGTGGGAGAAAAAAAACTTACTTTCCCTCACTTTCCCTCACTTTCCCGACAACCAAACAGTACAATACTAAACAGTCATGATTTTATACCAACACCTAAATGGTTATTAATGCAAATCTTACAGTCATCCATAAGTAGCATTGTCATAAAATAAAATACAATTATCATGCATAACATAACTACTAACCCATGAAATCAAATAATTCACACTATCACTAAATCATATACCAAACAGTAATGATTTTATTAATGCACCACATCAAGGATTTGAACAATGTTACAACACCCAAGTGATGCTCAAACATGTTACAACAGCTGAAAAGTTTATATGTCCAATTATAAGTCACTAGTGCTCATGTTACCCAACAAAGACAATCTGGAAAGAATGAAACAGAAACATGCTACAAGTGATGCTCAAACATGTCACATCAAGTGATGTAAGGTGGAACCTTCGTTGAAAGCATTCTGTCATCTTCACACTGATCCTTTCAAGACAAGCACGCAGACCGTTAATGTCTTGAACATAGTCCCTCCTTGCAGCACGGTACAATTTGGTTATGAAAAATGCCTCTTCTTCGGGACTCCACCCGTCGTAACTTGCATTCATATCAACTATTTGCCTCCTTGTGAGTGACATTTTTGTACCTGCAAAAGGAAGAGAGAACTCACTGTTTTCAGAAGGCAGTT
Source organism: Penstemon davidsonii (assembly GCA_034814905.1). Classification (NCBI taxonomy): domain Eukaryota; kingdom Viridiplantae; phylum Streptophyta; class Magnoliopsida; order Lamiales; family Plantaginaceae; genus Penstemon; species Penstemon davidsonii. Next base: position 26,078,000 of record JAYDYQ010002533.1, on the reverse strand, counting down.
GGTATTATAATTCATGTATTATGTGCAAAAGGAAGAAGAAGAAGAAGGAAGAACAAAAAATGATTATTATATGAAAGAGAGAACTCACTGTTTTCAAATGTAGGGAGATAATATTGTGTTCGGCCGATTTGTAATGGCCTTATATAGGTAGTTGCATTTTGTAACTTTGGGTAAATAAAGAGTTGTTGGGTAATAAATGTGAGTAAAATATCATAATGGAGACAGTTGAAACTTATTATAGGTAAATCAAGAGATTTTATAGATTAATTACAAGCATTGAAAAATGAAAAAAATAATAAATTATATTTGCAAAAACAAATATGGCTAACAAACCTCGGGTAAAAAAATAATAATGAGGGCAGATGATTAATGCATATTATTTGTACAAAAAATACCAAGATTGGATAGTAAAAAAGGTAATAAATTCTACTTACCAAAAGTAAATATGGAAAAAACACATCATATCAAGTCATGTATGCCCAGATTTGACAACTCCAAAAAAGCAAAATCTTTAAAATGGTGAAAAGATCTCATACAACTTTTTCAAATGTACTCATGATTTTATTAATGCATTACATGAAACAAATGTGAACCCAATTGATGCTCAAACATGTTACAACAATATCTTATGCACATGAACCATTTATCATGACACAACCAAGACATGGCAAACTGTTGATATGTCCAATTATAAGTTACCAGTGCTCATGTCACCCAACAAATACAGTTTGGAACAAATGAAACATATCACTGAATCATATACCAAACAGTCATGATTTTATACCAACACCTAAATGGTTATTAATGCAAATCTTACAGTCATCCATAAGTAGCATTGTCATAAAATAAAATACAATTATCATGCATAACATAGCTACTAACCCATGAAATCAAATAATTCACACTATCACTAAATCATATATCAAACAATAATGATTTTATTAATGCACCACATCAAGGATTTGAACAATGTTACAACGCCCAAGTGATGCTCAAACATGTTACAACACCTGAAAAGTTTATATGTCTAATTATAAGTCACTAGTGCTCATGTTACCCAACAAAGACAATCTGGAAAGAATGAAACAGAAACATGCTACAAGTGATGCTCAAACATGTCACAGCACCTGAAAAGTTCATATGCACACCAATCATGTATTATGACACAACCAAGACATGCCAAACTGCTTATATGTCCAATTATAAGTCACTAGTGCTCATGTTACCCAATCAAGGCAATCTAGAAAGAATGAAACATAAACATGCTATAATTACACTTTTTTCATTATATATTACAGTATCTTACACAAAAAATGGTTACTAATCATGATTACTTTCATCCATAAATAGCATTGTCCCAAAATAAGATACAGTTATAAAGCATAACATAGCATTTATCCCAGATAACCAATTAATACACATTATCAGACAATTATAAACCAAACAGTAATGAGCAAGCATAATAGAGCACAAAATTTCATAATCTTAAATTTATAAATTCACTTTCACACACCACATAATAATAATACGTCATATACTATAATTCATGGCATCTTACCCTCGAGCATCATGTGTGCTTGTATTTCACGATTACGTTCACTTGAACGTAAAAACAAGCTTACGTGCTTTGGGTCATCCATGATCTTGTAACAAAGAAAGTTCATATTTTCCTCGGATAGCCCCGGGACCTTCTCCAATGCGGCAATAACCTTCATAGTCTTTTCATCCACCGTATCTTCCTCCTTGCTCATTTTTTGTGTAAGATTAATGAAGGAAGATTTTGCCTCCTCAATGAAACTTGTCAAGACGGACATAATAGACTCATTTTTTGCGAATTCGGGTGTTCTAACCTTCCTTTCTCTAGTCAATTTAAATTTCTTTTTCTTCTCATTCCCGCCAATCTTAAAACCAAATTGCTTCACCTTAGATTTCAATTTCCTTCCACCTCCATCAGATGTATCCGGAGTTGAGTTGATTTTGTTATTCGTGTGATCTCCATCCCAATCAGCGGCATCCATCGTCAAATCAATACATGGGCTCTCAATATCAAATGATGGAATATAAGGTTCTAGGGCCGGTTCTGTTCTCATCTGCACATTGTTTGATTTTGTAAGGTTTTCAGTCAATAATATGTCATCCACAAGATCAGTGAACCCTTGAGCATGATCCCCCGTAGCCCTATCTTTTCCGAACAATTCACACCAATCATCGTAGTGCATACAAGACTTCATCCTCATGTCACGAACTTCACGATTAGCTTTCGAAGAGAGAAAATTGAGCTTACAACATCAACAAGTATTGTGAATGATACAAAATAAAATCAAAGTGTATTTACCCGTGCATATTAAGCCCAAACATCATCATTGAACTCTATCATTTTGACATCGTTATTTCATCCAAAGCCACAAGTACCCAGCATGCCAAACAACAAATAGTATTGTTTTTTCCAAACGGTCAACTTTGAGTTTATGTGCCTAACTTTAATGTCGCTTCCCGGTATCCTTGTATTAATCTAAGGCTTGTAAATATCCTGGCTTAAAACCATTATCAGCTTTCCACCCAGTTGATATCATCTCATGTAAACAAGAAATCAACATTTGCTCCACATCATTATTCCATATTCTACGAGAAACTTGTGGTGTTTGAGCGCGATGTTCCGGCATACCTTGGTATTGGCTCCATTTAGTTTTCCTGTTATATAAAAGTTAATAAAGAAATGCCTTAGGACACAAAAATACTCACACACTAAAATGGTCGATGCAACTTAGATAAAACTAAAGTCCAAACATCATCATGGTGTAATATTCCGAACATTAAAAATGATACAAAAACAATCAACAAACCCATTATCCACATACATAATAATATACCACATCTATTATTAGCACAATCAAATAAACAATCATCACAACTCTAAAACATAATATTCAATCGAACAATGTTCCCAAGCAAACTGCAACAAACCCATTTATCTCAAAGACTTGACGACCAATTATCATACATAGCCCGAGCCATAGTATCTCGATAATTAGTCCACGCTTATGAAGGCTCAACCACATCGACAAAGTCCCCATTAGGATCCTTCCAATCCCCTTCATCATCATCATCACTTTCCGATTCACTAGAAAAATCTGAATATGACATGTCATTGGGCATTGTCATTAGCAGAAAATTGTGGATAAGAATACAAGCCATGATAATTCGATTTTGGGTCTTCAATGGGTAGAAAGCATCACTCCTAAGTACTGCCCACCTCTTTTTAACTTGGCCGAAACAACGTTCAATGACGTTTCTTGCCTGGGAATGCTTCATGTTGAAGTACTCTTTTTTATAATTTTGAGGAGCGTCTTGTCCGACCTCCCATTCCTTTAAATGGTAGCGTACTTCCTTATATGGTGTCAAAAAACCTTCTCCATTAGTATATCTATTATCGCAAAGGTAATATGTACCTACAATATTCATAACATACCAAAAAATGAACAACCGTTAAACATTGTTATAGTCATTTTAATAGAATCGCATGAATGGAAATCAATGAAACATAAAATTGTTTGAAAATATAAGTTTATCGTATACCGGCAGGAACTCGAAGCCCGTTGGGACGGGTAATTGCGTCTCTAAGGACCCTCCCATCTGCAGTGGAACCCTCCCATCCAGTAAATGCATAAGTGAATCTTCCATTAACATCGCAAGCAACAAGCACATTCGTTGCACTATCTCCTTTTCTTGATCTATATCGTGGTTTATCAGCAAGCGGTGCTAGTACTCTCACATAAGAATCATCCAAAGCCCCTAAACAACCCTACAAACAATTATATAGAGAAATATTGCATAGTAGTTAAGTTGCTATATTTTAACCTACCGCGAATGAAACGAATAGTAACTAGTACTCATGAGTACGCACCGGAAAACAACACCATCTTGAACTCTCGTCATCTTCTGGCATTGGTATAGGTTGAGATAGTAAAATAGAATGACATTTGATCACACTATTCAATACACGGTGAAAACATTTGCTCACTGTATCCCCAGACCGACGATAATCAAACTCGACGATTCGATTTTTCTTGTGATGTGAAAGGACATACAAGAACATTGCAACTTGTTCATTGAGAGGGACATATTTAGTGTCCTTTAGAACACCAATGTTATGCAATAAACTACATAGTTTACTGAAAGAACTCATAGTGAACCTTAATACTGACTTAGTTTTAACATACATCTTCATAGTTACCCGATGTAAATATTTGGCTTGTTTGTGTTTCTTACGGATGATGCTATACCTTTTTCTCTTCCTATTAGATATTTGGGAATTATATTGTGTTTCGTGTGCAATAAAGCATATACATATTATTATTACACATTTCCAAAAATAATTGACGGAAGAAATTTAGGGCTTGTACGTTCCTCCCCGAATCCATAAGCGGTATTCTGTATTTGATATGCCAAAAACTTGAATTAAGATATATGAAATAACCATTTTAATAAAATATATATTTATATGCCAAAAACAATTTGACTAGCCATATCCAAGCATTCCAAGATAACAAATATTATGCTACTTTACAAAAAATAATATACAACAACACATCCATTAAACACACAAATAAAGTTTCCATTATAAAGATTAACCACACCAAGGTAAGGAGTCTCAAGCCAAAAAGAATTTAGGAAAAAAATTACATGGACAAAAAATCAACAGGAAAGAGATATTCAAATCAACCAAAATAGTAAATAAGAAATTTGGGCATAAAATTGTTGGTGTATGAGTTCTCACCTTAATGTTGCTCAAGAAATCCTTATTCAACTTGATAAAATAGCTACTTCCTTGTACCTAAATTATCACAAGAAATGGTGAATGAGACGAGAAAGTTTGAGATGATGAATAATTAATTTTTACAACACAAGAGTAAACAACATTGAGGAAAAAAAATAGAGAAAATTGGAGCTAGGGTTCTTCTCACCGTAAGCAAATGGAGGGAAAGAAAGTGGGAAAGTGAAAATGGAGGATGTACATGTTTTAATCGGGAGAATTATTGAGTGGCAAAATCATTGTAATATGTCTGAAATTTAAGGGCTTTTTGGTCTCAAAATATTGCAGTTTGGCCCAATTGCACAATTTCTGGGTTGAAGGAGATATTGCAATCGGGCCAATTAGGTGGGGTGGCCCACCTTTTTGCCCGATAACTACGGGCTGCCCGTGAAGTTATCTGGCCAACCGAACTGAGTATTGGGCCAACTAGTCTGGGCCGATTTTCCTAATTGTGGGCTAGTCAGTGCAAACGAACGCAGCCATATAGTTATTTGATTGCTTATTGGCGTGGGATGGTGAATTTCATTTAAATTTGGGTTTCATTTTGTGTGAATTTATTTGATGTTACAATAAGAACAATTACAATTTACAACCTATAAGACACACTACAATAGGCTTTTAAAAAAAAATCAAATTAATTACTTACCATCCACGTTCTAAAGATCACATTTATACATCAACATTTCTTTCATTTTTCACACTTAAAAACAATCTTTCATTACAACTTCCTAAAACACCATGGCTGCAAAAACACTAAAATATGCTTTTGAAATGGTTCAAGAATTTGGAAAAACCAACATTGGCTACATAGCTTCAACTCTTTATTGGGTTTATGAGAAGATTAGCAACAATAAGAGAGAAGAGGAAAAAGGGGAAAGGTAAAAATAAAAAGTTAAATTAAAAAAAAATATTGATATCTAGAAATGGGCTTTCCATTTAATCCTTTTTTCTTAATTCCAAAAGGATTGACACTATACAAGGAGATGTGAAGGAAATTAAAGATATACTCTGAAGGAAATGATGGATGGGAAAAAAGAGAAGAAGGATGAAATGAAGGATGGGACAGAAACAGAGAAGAAGGATGATGTTGCTGCTGTTACTGGAGGGAACAAAGCTGATGTGGAGGATGATGGAGTTGAGGTGGAGGCTTAAGAAGATTATGCTCTAGAACCATACGAGTACCCATTCTAGTTCTAAAGAAGTTTAATAGAGGTTTAACACTAATTATGCGCTCTTATTTTAAAAGTACCAATTCCTAGTTCTAAGAAGTTTAATAGAGGTTTAACACTAATTATGCACTCTTATTTTACTACTAATTATGAAATACATGGTAGATTATTTTAATCCATATGATTTACAAGGTGGTGTTACTAGTGAGAAGTTTACAACTTAGGAGATTACAACTCTTTGATGTGATTTACAAATGAAATGTCGTCCTATTTATACTACTCCTATCTACAATGGATGGCTAGGATTACTTTGATCTAAGGGTGCACATTAGTCCTCTAGGATGGCTGTGGAGTTCCTACTACAATCTAAGTGATATTTACATGTTTCTACAATATTTCAAAGTCTTCCACAAGTCTCTAGAGTATTCTGCCATGTTCCTTACTTGTGTAGATCTTTCCCGGATGCTCTAGAATGTCCCGGACTCGTATGGAACCTTCCAGAATTCTTCGGAAACCTCAAGTACCTTGTTTGGTTTATCTTTTGCGTTGTTAGCCTTGGGCACTTGCTGGGACGCCAATGGGCCATAGTGCAGGCTGTTCCTTGGCCAAATGTTTTCCTGTGACCTAGTTGACTCCCTGTTTTGCATGGGCCATGCCCAGGGTCATGTATTGCACGCCCATCTAGGCCGTTTGCCTGACCCGCTGTCCCGTGATGTCCCTTTGAGCCCTTGTCTCGGCCTTAAGCCTTGCTTGCTCGGCCACCATGGTCGGGTAAAGTGTTGGGGCGTGACAATGCGCCCCTCTTTATGTCAAGTGGCGCCACCTGATTGGATTTTTTTTAATTTTTTTTAACAATTAATCAATTATGTAGTAAAATTAAACATTGAAAATTAAAGAATTATTTAATAAAATTAAAATTTCCTTTAAATTAAATCATTAATAATTAATTAGAATTGTAATTAAAATATTTAAACTCACAACTCTCTTTAATTTTAATTTATTATTATCAACTTTCTTTAATTCTAATATTTAAATATTATTATTATATTACAATTAATTTAATTATATTATTATTATAGTTATTATTATTATTATTATTATTATTATTATTATTATTATTATTATTATTATTATTATTTCTATTATTATTAAAATTAAAATTAAAATTATTATTATTATTATAATGATGAGAGTGGAGAAGAAATGAAACTGGAAGTATTTGGGGCTCGAAGCCCTGCCATTGGAGACGACCAGGCAGAACTAGAGGGAGGGGCAGGGGTAACCCCAGGGCTCCGGAACCCTGCCTCTGCCCTTGTCCCTACCATTGAAGATGGCCTCAGGGGCCGAGTCAGGATTTGAAGTAGGTGACTATTTTGTTAAAATGTGTCTTATAATATATTCATAACCTTAATATTGGTTGATATGAATAAAAACAAATAATCAAGTAAGATAATAATAAATATTTCTAGAAACATACATTACTCTAAAGCATGAGAAAACAAATCAATTCTCTTCCCTTTCATGGTAAATATGTTTGCACTATTCTTTATCTATCAACTTATATAATATCCTAACTACAGAATCTATTTCTTAAATAAATGCATTTATTTGATCCAAATACTTCCTTCGTTCCCATTTCTTTTATTTTTTCACTTTCAACACGGAGATTTAGGTAAAAGTTAAAAATGTGATATTTTTAGATATTTTAATATATATGCCTTTAAAAGTAATAGTTGATAGTTAGTGATATCAAATAAAAGTAGCTAGTGGTTGAGAGTTATATGAAGAAATAAACAATAACTCAACAATCTTACGCTTATATTTGTTAATCAATGCTATAAAGTAAAATCTTAGACCAGAAGAAAAGAAAAAAGAAAAACTCCCCTCTTGATGAAATCACTTGAGAAGCAACAAGTTGAATCACAATTATTCTTTAGCCTTTTCTCATAACTCAATTATGAATCTTAGTCAAATTTATTTTAATATTAAAGTAGATCGAGATGATTTTAAATACCCCAAGGACATATGGATGATGAGCATAATAACAAAGGTCAATGAAAAATAGAACTCGTGTACGTTGATAAGTCACTTTGTCTGCATAACTTTTGGAGTAGAAACCTATTTAGTATATAATTTGGTCCTTAATTTAAAGCCCCCCAAAAAGAATTATGGTTCTTAATCAATTCTTTAATCTAATTAATTTGGGCCGGTTCCAAACATATCGAGTATACAGTTTTCTTGGCTACAATAAATCCCATTGGTGGCCTACCCATTTTGACGTCGACTACGATCCATTTACGAATCTTACCACGTGGACTGCTAATCACCACTAGAAAACATGCCTCGTCCGGAATCCGGATGTAGTTTGAATATTTTCGTTTGGTATTTCTAAACTTCACTTGAAAATTGTATGAAATAGTTGAAACCATGGATCAGATTTATTCTAGTTATAATTTTTTTAATGTAAAATAATAGTTAAATAAAGCTGGGTTTGAAAATATAGATTGTGATTTTGATGTATTTTGAATGTTGAATTTTTTAGAGAAAATGTATATGAAAAGTGTAAAATAATGTCTTTGAGAACACTACAAAAAAATTAAACTTTAGTGATAAAATTTTATGTGACAATGTTAAAGTTGTCACTTCTTATATATAATAAGTGACAACAACTCAAATATTATCACTAAAATGGTTTTCATAAACATACTAGTGACAAGAATTGTAAAAAAGTTGTCACTATTGACATTTAGCGATACCCCAAAAGTGACAACCAAAAAGTTGTCACTAAACCATAGTGACAATATTTATTGTCACTAGGTTATCACTAAAAGGGTGTCGCTAATTGTCAATAGTGACAACTTAGTCACAATATATTTGTCATTAATAGCTATTAGTGACAACTTAAAAACATATATTGTCACTATTGCACGTGTCACCATTATTATTATGACAAAATTAATATTTTTATCACTAAATGCATATAAAGAGTGACAACTTCCATATTATCACTTAATTTTTTGTCACTTAAGCTCAATTTTCTTGTAGTGGAATTAAATTAAGAGCTGACAAAAATACTTATTTTTAATTGGCAAAAGTCCTCTATATTATTTTAATTAAAAAAAATCTCTCTACATTATGATGTAATTAGCTCACTTCACCTAGGTAAATATTAAAAGTTAACTAAGAGAAAAATAAACTGCAATGGCATTGTTTATATTTGTTTAAGTTACATGGGGTATTGAAAATTTTCTAAATAACCATGGGCTTTGCTAATTTTTAGGGGTTTGCTGTCAGTTTTTCAAGTAAATATGCGAGTCATAGAAAAAAAATTAAATGTACATATTGTCAATTTTTAAGTAAATAAGGATATCGCCGTTTTTTTTTTTGTTTTTTTAGTAACATGGAGCTTATTGCCAATTTCATGTAAACATGATATTATAGCCAAATTTTGAAAATTAAATTATATAAGGTGGTTATTGCTACATTTTTTTAAGTAAACAAGAATATTGCACAATGAGATTTCAAAAGAAAAAAGGGCATTATTGTCACTTTGTGCGAAGATTCAATGAACACTTGCAACTACATTGCTTGAATCTCACACTCGCGTGTGAGGGGTAATTGCATTTGACTTATTAACATATGAGCTTTTTGTTACTAAAAATAACATAAAGGGATTTTATGTAAATTAGAAATAACAAAATTGAATTTTTACATTTTATTTAGGAATTTGGGATTTGATTTTTCGTTTAATAGTATATCTAGGAAAAGAATTGCAAATTTAGACTTTTTCATAAAAGTGAAGATATATATGATTCAATTTCTCTGTTTCGAAATAAAAGTTCCATTTCTGTCTCCCCGCTCCATTGTTCTGGTAAGATTGTGTCATATAATATTAGCATATTTATGAAATATGCATCTTTGTAGTATATTATTTACACTTGTCAGTTGAAATATATTTATTATTGGGGTTATGCATAAAACATGTATGTTATTTTATTCAAATTTTTATCATTGTGGTTGAACCTTTTTCTTTCCTCGAATTTTACTAATATTTGAAATCTGAGGTAGTTTCTATTTTTATAGTGACCCGGTGAAAGGAAAAAAAAAACTGGCTACGTGTACTCCTGGTGATATTGATCAAATATCATCTCAAAATTAACCATTTGGTCACATTGATCATGAGATTAAGAAAGAGAAACAAAAGTTCTTTCATTTTTTAGGAGGGTTAATGGCAATATACCCACTTGATATTCATAATGTTTAATTTACCCCTGTAATTTGAAAAAGAGCAATTTAACCCCATGTGAAAATTTTAAAGAAGCAATTTAGCCCCTTAAGCCGAAGAGTGTAACTCACTTGCCAAAATTGAGAGTGGGCATGAAAAGTGTTTTATAACACCGAGGGGGGGGGGGGGGGAAATTGCCACATTTATCATAACACAGGGGGTAAATTACCACATTTATCATAATATAGGGGGTAAACTGCCACATTATTATAACACTTGGAGGTAAAGTGTCACATATAAAAATGTCAAAAAGGCAATGTGAAACTTTTATAAAATTAAAGGGGGTAAAGTATTAATTTTCAAATCACAGAGAGGTAAATTGAACATTAAGAACATCACAAAAGGATAAATTAACATTAACTCTTTTTGAGAATGTCAATTAAATTCTAATAATTCTTTTATAATTAAGCATCCAAAACTATGTTAATGATAACCTCAAAAACAACATATATAAGAACAATAAGTGCCAAAGTCTTTGCTTATTGGTATTAACTTAGGTCATCATATTTAAGAAACCATAAATATTAGTCGACTAAAAGAATATGATTCTTGTCATCATTGGTTGTTTCTATCTTCAGGACTTTACGCTTGCAACAAAGATCAACCGATGGTGATAATCTGTAAGTTTCAACATAATTAATTTGTATAATTTAGAAGGACTATAATTGAAATTAAGCAAAAGTATAGCATGATAAATTCTATTCATAATTAAAATATCCTACTGCGCCTTAATTAAGTATAGGCAAATTTGCAATTTTAGTCTAGTGCTTTACAAAAATTGCACTTTTTGTCCTAAATTTTAAAACGTGTTATTGGTTCTGTACTTAACACACATAATTGCACTTTTTGTTCCATTTTTAAAAGCATTTTGCAAGGTTGGTATCGTTGTTAATTTGCACTTTTGGTCCAATAATGAAAACGCCGATGAGACCAAAAGGGAATAACATTATGGAAAATACTAAAAGAACAATTTTGTAAATGCGGAACAAAAAGTGTTAATATACTACTCCTTCCGTCCCTTTTCTTTTGCTGAGTTTTGACATGGAGAATTGTGTAATAATTGAAAAAGTGAAACTTTTAGACATCTTTACATTTATGCTCCAAAAGTAGTGGTAGAGAATTAGCGGTGTCAAATCATTAATTTATGTGAAATGGTACTTTTGAAAAAAATAATTTCATATTTAGTAACGATAGTGTTGTTTTGGGACATCCCAAAAAGGAAACATGAGCAAAAATAAAAGGACGGAGGGAGTAATATAGTACTAAAAATGCAATTTAGTTCATAAATTAAACAAAATTAAACATATATTGGCTCTCAACTTACCCTAAGCATAAAGAAATTTCAGAGGTTCCTTCCTTATAAGTTGATCTGCATTTGTGTACTGGACTTGAGCTAGTGCATGAATCTTTGCTTGTAAGAAGATTTTTTCCATGACTCGTTTTTACATGATGGCGAAATTCTTCAATCTGCACTTTTTATATTTCTTTTTAAAAAAAAACTAACTATATATAAATTATAAACTCATTAAATTGACAGTTTACCATATGACCATGATTTAGCCAAATGACAATCCTTCTTTTCCTAGGTACAAAGTAGTTGAAGTTAATAAATAATCAACTCAATATTGATGAGTCAAATGTTAAAATAACTTTTGTGCTTTGTCTAACTAACGAAACCCTCGCTCTCCTCCCCCCCCCCCTGGTGTTAACTTTATTAGAAAAATTCCCTTTGAGTTCTTTTTTTTATTAGAAAATATCCCCATTTGAAATTTTTTTATAAGTCAATAGGGAGGTTATTTGTCAACTTTTTAATTGAACATGGTGGTTATTGTCAATTTTCAAAGTTAACAGGTGATTTTATTGATTTTTAACGTTAATATGAGTGTTTCGCATTTTTTTGTGGGGTATAATTGTTATTTGTCCTGCAAAATATATAATTCGGCATGGGAGAGGGATTTTTTCTAATAAGAAAATAACACAAGAAAATTTTCCTAACAAAAATAACACACAAGGTTTTTCACTAAGATGAATATAATAATTATAATCTCGTAAAATTTTGCCTGTAATTTCGATATCTCTAACTCTCCCAAAAGTATTTTCTCCTACAATTTATAATATTCAAAATAATTAATTCAAGGATGTCGAAATATAATCTTTAATGGAGAATCAGAATTTTAAAGAAAAATAAATTTACTTTTTGTACATTTCACATAAAATTTAAATGAAGACGCGCACACATCCACACTCATTAATTTTACCTTTCTGTCCTTAACAGATAGTATTCCTTCATTAATTTGTTGCTCTAAATTGTGCAACTCATTATAAGTCAAGCCTTCCAGCTCCTTTCCCGTCATACGGCTTTAAAAGTTAAAACCCAACAAATTATAATTAAACAAAATAAATTCATGTACTAATTTTATATTAAATAACTACTTCTACATAATTGATTTCTAAATGTCTTAAAATCATTATCATCCAAAATAAAATGAGAAAAGTTAGACGTACCGGTGCATTAATGAAGTTTTTTAAGTTCATCCTTGAGGGCTTTTACCTCAACCGTTGACTCTTGCTTAAGAAATTATGAAAGAAAATAGAAATATCATGTTAAATATATTAATAACATACAAGCACAAATATTTTATTTCAACCCCTTCAGTTTTATTTTTCTAAATAAGAGAAAATATGATTGGTTATATTATCATTTTTGGCATGTGCAATTTCTACTAAAATAAAAAACATCGGAATTTTCAAAATACTATGATTAAGTTTAAATGCATGTCTCCCTATGTTGTTCTCAACAATAACATAGTAATATATTTCTTTGTTCAACTGGGTCAGTTGTCACCATATCTACATATTCCATCTGTTGAGCATATATTAGTTTTATAATTCATATGTTGAGAATATAACACAGATCTTTTATTGAATTAGCGTTATTTAAGTTCTTAAACATATATGTTTTGAATAAAAAATGACGAGCATATCATCATGATATTATTATATATACTGAGATACAAAAGGATCCTTGTGAGAATAATTTGTCCCGGTGTTAGTCGAAATTTAGGATCACGTAGATTTAATGTATGAGTTTCTCTAGATATCAATTAGATGGTGTCCATGTAACTCACTCGTTTTTTTCCTTGTAACACGAGACTACATCTTTCTTATCTACTTTAGCAAGGTTTCCATGGGGATCAAGATCAATTAATGATTTAAACGACCAACATAAAGGAGATTCTCCGCTCCATTTTCCACTTTTGAATTCGGTCATATAGGAGTATTATTTTTGGAAATTCATGTGAAAAAATTCTCTTCTAACTCATTTTAATTAACTGCACATTTGGTAACAAATTATTTTGTTACAATAAGTGCAATATTCGTTACCACATGTATTGGTAACGAAAATATTTCGTGACATGATTTGTTTTTTAGAGTCCGTCGCGAAAAGTTTTAGTAACCAAAACTTTGTGTTCGTTACAATTGATATGGTAACAAAGAAGATTTTGTTACAATATGTCATCCATTGGTAATGGTAACTACTACACCTTCATCACAAAAAGATGATCTAGTTTGTTGCTAAAAATGTTTTCGTTGCTAGTAATTGAATTGATGAATAATAAATATATAATAAATTTTCGTTACCAAAGAATAAGGAACCAAAAAAATTTGTTACCTTTTCTATTTATTTTGTCATATAATAAATATTCAATTTTGTTACAATAATGTAGCATGATGGTTATCAATAACCTTAATTTCTTGTTAATCTAAAACATGTTTAGAAACAATCAAAATGTCCACATCTTTTCGTAAATCAATTCATAAAACAAGCTGCAAAATTTAAATATAAATAGAATATAAAACTATACATAAATTATATAAGAAGTAAAATATTTTGGTACAATCTAATCTAACATAACTGAATCTAGAATTACAATAAAATTTCATTTCTAAAGTAAACAACATGATATCAATATCTCAATTCATACCAATTCTTAGGAGACTTTGTAACTCCTTTAACAAAATAGACTTTGTAGTATGTTCCAAAATGAATGTATCCGTCACTAGGGTTTTGATTGAACAAAATTTATCTAACTTGTTAAAGCTTGACGCCGAAATATCCAAATAGATGCTTAAACCTTCAAATAAGATCAAAATATGGAAAGTTACACTATTTATACAATCAAAGTAAACAAAGTAAAAAGTCTCTCAATCCAAACGAAACAAAGAAACTTCATATACAGTGAAATATATATAAGTTGTTGAAATCATGAATAACAAACTTCATTACAACATAATTGATTAAAATGCTTAGTAAAATGAAATAGAACCTAAAATAAACACATTTATGTTTGCACATGTGGCATAGCTTCACAAGAAACATCACACCATCACTATCACATTAGCCTTAAGAAATTTTACCAAGGATTTCGCACCTTCCATATATTCTTGAATTTGAAACTTGAAAGCATTTAAACATTTAATGTTTACAAAAAAAGAATATCAGTAGGAATTGTAATCTACAATGCTACGACCAGTATATACACGCTCTTTGACAAAAATGAAATATCCAAAAATCATACATCCCACGGTTACCACATAATTCTGGCATCCTACTTCCGACTAGTTCAAAGCTTGAAGAAATTATTAATATGATTACATTATACAAAATAAACAATTCAATCATATTTAATCTTACCAGAATCAAGATTATAATCTAATAATCAGAATAAATAAATCACACAAAAACCATCTGAGTAACAAATGACAAGAGCAACTTATTTGGAAATCTTAAGTGCAAAGCAACTCACGTTAGAAAGTCATTTAGTTTACAAATTTACCAGAAGTAGTGAATAAACAAGTAGAAGGCAAGAATTGTGATTGTACCGATTTCGATGTCGTGTTAAACAATGTTTTTTCTAGGGGCACAATGCAGAACCTTCAATTGAGAAGAAAAAACAAAGAAGAATATAAATTTATCAGATGTATAGTTTCTCAAATCTTTGTTTAGTCGATTGTCCGCACTAGAGATCTATGATGTTAGATGAAGGACATAATGTTAACATAACAATTAGTTAAATGAACCGGCAACTCAAATCCTTCGAAAATCAAATTAGTATAAGATTTTGAAAGATAAAGGAAGAAGATGAATACTAAAATAAAAAGGCGGATAACTTACTTCTTCCCACTTAATAATATGACCTTCTCAACCTACAAAATGACATAAACTTAACTTTATATCATGAACATAATAGTATTCTGAATAAAGGTTGTTCCTTTTCTTTATTACCATTACTTTAATCATTCTCAATGTAGAATTACTTAAGGCTATGTTTGATTAAACTGATAACAAATGGTTACAAGTATCTAAAATATTGACTAACTACAACTACCATTATGAAATATAAGTACCGCAAACACACCAAATTTGAGCAACTAAACCAAGCACGAATTTATGAATATTGTGTATAGGCATATGTAGGAATAAATGAATTATAATTGGTAAGCTGCAATAACATTTTTTGCATAAGGTGAAATTGGATATCTCTTTATTGTGGAATTTCAATCTTCCATGTTGTTTTTAATTATTGTTGGATCCCTTGAGAAACAAAAAAAAAAAATTGAAATAACCTCAAGGCATGTGTGGTCATTCTATCTAATTGTTTGAAAATCTTCTGGTTCATATCTTATCTTAATACTTTATCTTGGCCCTATATCACCCTTTGATGTTGCAACCGTAATTTTAGCTATTGATAAAGCTGTAACAATATTGTCATGGACTAAGAACTAGGAAAAATATCACAAGTATATTTCTTGAATAAACAAAGACATAATATAGATCACTAATGGAATACCCATGCCTAAAACTCCCAAAATTCAGAAAACATGTTATAAATAAATATACTCCCATTATTGAAGTCCCATTCACTATTTAACGAAACTCACGAATCTTGAAAATGAAATACTGGGAGCAAAACCACAAGGAGAGAATATGGATTCGACTGAAAAATCAAAAGCAAATAACAAATGGAGAAAAAATTACCAGGTGGTGGACTGGCCGATTGGTGTTCCGCGCTATATGATTTCTCTGCCCTAACTTTGGAGATTTGAGGGGAAAAAAGATAACCACAAAAAAAGATAATTTAGCAATGAGATTGGGAGGTGAAGTAGATGGAAGGACAAAAATTTCAAACATACTTGTGGTGGCCGATCGACTCTTTGAGGAATTTCAATATCTGCCCTAATTTTTAGATCTGAGAAGAACAAAACCATAAAAGCACCAAATAGTTGGCTGCAAATTTTCCACCCATTTTTCACCTTTTAATTTTATTAGTATATTTGTTCTTAATATACTTGGTCTGTCCCTTTTTATTTGCTCCCTTGAAGGTAAGAGTTGAAAAGGTAAAACTTTAATACATTTTTAAGTAATGGTAGTGAATTAGTGTTGTAAAATCAATGCTTTATGTGAAATGGTGCTTTTGAGAAAAATAATTTCATATTTGGAAAGGGAGTGTTATTTGGGACATCCCAAAAAGAAAATAGAAGCAAAAAAAAAAAAAAAGGACGAGGGAGTATTACATTACTATATAAAAACTCTTTAATTTTTATGGGTTATAATAATATCAATTAGTGATTGGTATATCAAAATGGATTAGATCCCGAATCTATAAAGTGGTGAATCCAAGTTCAAATTAATGCTTAGAGAGCTGCACATATAATATTATTGACCATCTCTTGAAAGATACTGAGTCAGTTCTAAAAATTGGACACCCTCGAGAAACCAAAAAAAATGGATTATTATTGTAATTCATAGCGTATTATCTTACAAAATTATTAATTATATAAAATAGGATTAATCACAATATTATTAGTTATTAAGTTCATGGGTATAATTAATGAGTCGTGTATTCTTTGTAAAAAAAGTTCAAGCTTTTGTAACGACATCCAACCTCGTCATCAAAGAACAACCTTTTGCAACGACGTTAATCTTTTTACTAACAAAATATTATTTTGTTACAATTGATTAACTTATTTGTAATGATATTTTATATTTGGTAACAAATTGTGTGGTTTGTTACGAGAGACTATTTGTAAAGATATTTTCATATTTGGTAACAAATTTTCGGGTTTTTTACCATTGACTATACTATTTGTAACGATAATTTATTATTTGTAACAAATTATTTAGTTCGTCACAAAAAACAAAATCATTTGTAACGAAATCTGTATTTTGTTACACAGACATCGTTCTTGTAACAAGTTTTGTCTTTGTTAAAAATATTTTTGTTACAAGAGGTGCATTTTCTTGTAGTGTCATCACTGGAATTGTTGTCATTAATATATAATCAGAATCTAACCCTTTTTTGTGTCATTCTTATAGTTTTGACCTCGAGATTTCTTAAAGATAATAGGAATTGTCAAGCCATGCCCTTTTTGCAGGATGGTACATAGGCGATAATTGAGCTCGATTTATCTATAGAGGTGCACAGCAAAAACTTGCCATATTCTTTATAGTTTATCTTTCCTTATCTTTTTGGAAAATATTTTGTGGAATATTTCATTTTGTGCAGATCTTTCCATTTCCAAAAGGGTGACTAAGAGACAGGGCAATGGTTTAAAACATTGGTTGCAAAGAATACGTAATTTGTCTTCGAATTCTTTAAAACATCCATATTTCATATAGGATGTTTATGGCCTTCCCGTTTCAACGAAAAGAGGTTTTTATCATGAATCTAACATGTGACAGTTATTTCAAGTATGATTGGAACTTTTCTTCATATTTGGTCTTAAGATATGTTTTGATAATAATTCATACATTTGACTTAAACATAGATAGAAAAACTATTAGTTTGAAGAGTGAGCATTTGGATTGGCTTTTAAAAATTCTGACCCTGCTAAGTTTTTTGGAAATTCACTTATAAAAGCTTTAGTACTACACAATATAACAAGCCTAAAGAGTTGATCAAAACATCCTGGCCTACATTTGTTCTTCCAAGATCGAGAATAAATGGAGGGCAAGCATAATGGAGGCTGAAAAAGTGAAATGTTTCATTTGATCTTTTCGAGAAAAACTTATTCTTCCTATTAAATTTGGGTTAATAATTTCCACTAGAAAAGCCGGTCTTTCTTTGAAATTGGTGGTTATGGATGCACACTTAATGTGTTTGCATTATTTTTTGGTGGTGGAAAATATAAAGTAGGATGAAGAACACAATTTTCCTTTACAAAAAATATTTCTATTAACAAAAGAATGCTTTTTGATAAGGTTGGTTGTTTAGGTGTTTATGAATATTTAATAGATGAAATAATCAGGGATATTGTGGTGTATATGAGAATTCGGGATTATGATGTGGGAGCTGTGTAAAGATCAATGCTTTGTTTAGAAGGAAAAATAAATAGTTGTAGAGCTTTAACTGATGGGAAAAAATTAGAAAGAAATTATATACTATTATCACCTATGAAAATATTTATGAGTGATGTCATTTAGAGTTTATACTGGTTTATAACCCCTGCTAACCTGCTTAATATGTAAGTCAAGAAACTCTGATGTGTTTGAAAAAGTTTTAATTATTAAATTTTGTGACAAAGAAAGGATAATAAAATTGGGCTATATTTAGAGGCATTCTTGAGTTAAAGAAACTCGATGGAACTTCTCCTTTATACTTTAGAAATTGGATGTACATAGCAGAAGAAGACCTCTTGCTAATAAACCTCTGTGGAACTAATATAGTTATGAAACATTAATCCACTTTCTTCAAGACATTTGAGTTTTCTAAAAGTGTTTTAGTTTGCATATAAATGTATGTTCTTGGAGTAATACACAAATGATCTTGTGGATTTGTTTTTGGATTAGAGATTATAAGTTCTTGATATATTCATGTATTTGTTCTATGTAGGAAGAGCCTCCAAAAAAAAATTGTATCTATTAAATCTTTACATCGATTTTTTCATGGAGATAGGAATGAAATCAACTTTGATTATTGTCAAATGATAGTATGCATCAAGTAATAGCTAATGTACTAATTGAATTCTCGTTGTCCAAAGTGTAAACTTGTTTTCTCTTTATCAGGTAAAGTATTTGTAATGTTTGATTTTTCAAAAATAGAATAGTCTTGACTATAGTTTGTTTTGTTTTTAGCATGACTTATATTTCATATATAGGTGTCTTAATTGGGCCAATCCAATGATTTTATGAAAGTTCTTCATGTTAAATGAGTGCATACATACATATATATATATACATATATATATACATATATATATACATATATATATATATATACATATATATATATATATATATATATGTATATATATATAAGATTTCATTCTTGAATCTTCAATGTTGTCATTTCAGTGGAAGAGTTGATGAGATTCATTAGGTAGAATATATTATGGTTTTGCTTCAATTTGGAATTTCATTTGTTCATGCATGTGATGTAGGTTGTGAAGGGTACAAGTTTGGTAAAGTATATTTTTTTTTATCGATTTTTATTGTTCAGATCCCTATTATTTATATATATATATATATATATATGTATATATATATAAGATTTCATTCTTGAATCTTCAATGTTGTCATTTCAGTGGAAGAGTTGATGAGATTCATTAGGTAGAATATATTATGGTTTTGCTTCAATTTGGAATTTCATTTGTTCATGCATGTGATGTAGGTTGTGAAGGGTACAAGTTTGGTAAAGTATATTTTTTTTTATCGATTTTTATTGTTCAGATCCCTATTATTTATACTTATTGTACAAGAAATACATATTATAATTATGTGGTTAATAAGGTGGTAAGCTGCAAAAACACTTCACCCCCTTATAATTCTATGCTTATTTTTCACTTCTGGGTGGTAAAGTGCCAAAACATGTAACTTTGAGGGGGTGAAGTATAGTAAAAGTGTTTAAACATGAAGTATTTTTTTTTTTTTAACGATTTCCACTTTGAGGGTGTTAAGGTGCAAAAACATGTAACTGTTCTTTAAAAAATATTAGTAAATTACATAATAACCCTTATGAGTTAGAGTTTAGGGCTTGAGGTGTTTCAGTTTTGCTCCTTGCGACTGGGATTTAGCTAAATGGCAAGAGATTGATGAAAAGAAAGAAAAAAAAATGTGAATGTCCAAGTAAATTAAACTTTATCTTCCCAATGCTCTATACAATTATAATATTGTCAATGCCTATTTTTAGTGCAGGTAAACGTCTTCCCAGTGCAATTTACATCAAACAATAGAGTTTAGGGCTTGAGGTGTTTCGGTTTTGCTCCTTGCGACTGAGATTTAGCTAAATGGCAAGAGATTGATGAAAAGAAAGAAAAAAAAATGTGAATGTCCAAGTAAATTAAATTTTATCTTCCCAATGCTCTATACAATTATAATATTGTTAATGCCTCTTTTTAGTGCAGGTAAACGTCTTCCCAATGCAATTTACATCAAACAATAATTTGTTAAAAAATCGTCTAGCATTTAATTAGTGTCGGTTCAATTTTTTTTTTTTTAATGAGCGAGTGTCAGTTCATTTATAACCTATAGATACAATGAATTTATTTATTAACATTATTATTATTACCGTTAAGCATCATGTGCTATTTGGGGAGTGACATTGACACTTCAAATTCCAAAATAGTGGGGGGAAAAGTAAGTACAATAATTCTAACTTTATCTAGTTATTTTAGGGCAAGTTTATTTGGTGTTTGAGAGAGTAATTTTGGAGAGTGGTGAAAGTTTGTGAAATAATTTCGATTTTTGTAATGTTGTTTGTTTGGATTTTGGGACAATGTTTGAGAAATAAAGTAGTTGAATAAAAAAAAAAGCTAGCGATATTGCTAGAGCTCATATTGTTGCTGCCAAAGCAATTTTTTTAATATTCTCAATTAGCCCTTAATAATTACAGTAATAAAGACAAGAAAGGTAAGATACATCTTTTCCCTCCTTCTCCCTCCTTGTTCATTCTCTCTTTCTCGTTATTCATTTTATTACCCAAATATGTATCCACCCATTCTCACCCATTAAATTATTATTTTTGTAGAACAATTTTTGCCATTAAATTGATATTCAATAGCAAAATGAAAATTCAAAATGCATTCCATCTGCAAGATCTCTAAAAAATGATTCCAAGCTTCAAATGGACTCAATAAGATATAGAACAACAAATTTTATTTTTGTGGAACCACCAAGGTGGATTCCTGCAATAGTTCAGCCAACTAAAATTCAAATCACCATCTCTCATATTTTGTTTTACTCAACAAGAAATTTTAAAAAATAAAATTTTGGAATGGGAAACATCATTCACCAACTAAAATGGGTTTGATGCTTCAGTAATTATAATTCTTGGCAATTTGATAGATTATCATGTTCATCCATTTGTCGATCAAAAGTTTCAGATTAACGAAACTTGAAGAACCACATTGGCAATCAAGTAATAATTTGAAATCATCAAGGGGAAAAACATCAAAAAGAAAAGTATTGCAATCAAAATCCAAATATATTGAAAGTTTGGAGTTTCGTTACTCGTGTTTGTTTTCCTTTTCTTCGATGTGTGAGAATGAATGGTTTCGGGTTTGTAGCCGCTTTGTTTGTTTGTAGAGGTTGAAGGAATGAAAATTTTTGTGAGTTGATTTAACTATTTTACTAAATCAATATGTTTAAAAAAAAAATAGTGAGTTGATTCTAACTATATCTGCAAAACTAACTACATCGTGTGTTTTAGTATACAAATATCACATATAACTGTTTTTGTTTGTGTGTGAGAGAGGGTGAAGTAGAGAGAACAAATTAATTAAGAGAAATGGAAAATTGAACTCAAGAGTCATAACTATTATTTTTTAGGGCAGATTAGGAATTTAATTAAATTGCTCTGGCAGCACCAATTGTTGCTCTGGCAATATCACTAGCCAAAAAAAACGTTTTAAGTGTAAGATATTTATGCTTTATGTGAAATCATGTTTGTTAAGTGAGATAAGTTGTATAAGAATGAGTTAATATGTCGAATCAATATAGAGTTTATGTACATTTTTTTTTAAAGATAAGAAAATTGTTGTTTGTTTGGCTTTTGGGAGAGTAGTTTGAGAAAATTAAAAGATGATAAATTTATTTCAAAAAGTGTTTCAGAAAGAGGAAAGGTAAAAAGTTTAATTATTATTGATATTTAGAAATGGGTTTTTCATTTAATCTTTTTTTTTTATTCCAATAATGGACAATATACAAGACGATCTGAAGGAAATTCAAGATACTCTAAAGGAAATGAATGATGGGAAAGAAAAGGAGAATGATGAGTATGAGGGCCTTCGGTTGTCTCCTTTTCAATCCAATTATTCATTTTTACCTTAACTATTTAGTGATAATGTCAAATCAAATTATAATTTAGTCTAATCAACAAACAATTAATAGACATAACAAAATAACAACTAAGGGATAATTTATTCCAAAATTACACATTACTACATAATATACAAAAATAAAGAAATTTTTATAAGTACTTCAACATTAAATAAAATCCTGAAAACCATCTTCATCATCATCATCATCTTCATTCCCATCCTTATCTGCATCCTCATCCTCATCATCACCATCACCATCACCATCAACATCAACATCAACATCATCTTCATCCCCTTCATCAACATCATCATCATCATCATCATCATCCCCATTCACATCATCCTCATCTACATCATCCTCATCTTTATTTTGTTGCCCTCTTCTTTAACAACATCGTCCCTCACTATGTAAAGATAATTGTGAAATGTGCCCATCCACGAAGTGAAGTAACACATTGACCAATTCTTCCACAAGAACATTTTTTGGCTTCTTTCTCATCCTCGGTAAAAGGTTCTTCTTCATTTTTCCTCTTCTTATCAAGTTCTTCAGCCCATTATTTCACATTGTCTCCATACTCCTCCCTGAAATATGTACGATTACTCATTCATTTTTTAGGATCATAATACATCAATATGAAATACTAGACTTGAACTGATAAAAAAAAACATACAACAGTAAACTTGACCAAAAAAATACCAATAACCATCGTCTTTAATATCTCGTGCTTATTGGCTTCATTCTTCCTCTCAATTTCAACTTGTACTTCTGCATCAGAATCATAGTGTGAAAAAATGTCTTCAAAGGAAGAAGAAGAAGAAGAATCCGAAGACGTGAGTGAAAGAGAGAAAGAGGGAAATAGTGAAGAAATGAAAGAGGGAAGATAGTATTAATGTTTGTTAAGATAATTATATATTGGAGGATTTAAAGTGCTCATAATTAATTATATCAATTTAAATGCTAATCTCAACTACTTAGAGCAGTTGACGTGTGCATCGGACACATTAAGTGGTACCTCTCCTAACAGGGATTTGAACCTGGATTTTCGCTACTTTGTAGTTAATAGTTCCTTCCACTGGACCAATCATTTGTTGTTGTCAGGACAATATATGCAGTAAACTCAATAACTATATTTGACTTGCATTTAAACACCAAAAATTCTCATCATGCAATTCAAAGAATCACTTAACATGATTTATTTATCAATGTACAAATCTATAACTCTCAAAGAGAAACATAAAATATAGTATCATGGATGCCGTATAAACCAGAGGTACAAAATTCATCGGTATTTTTGGATGATAGTGTCCATGTATTGAAATGAAATCAAAACTATTGTATTAAAGTAATATTAAAGTGTAGAACATAACACACAAAGAGTTGAGGAAAAAGCTAACCAGTAAGTGATATTTGGCAAACAAATCATGTCCGAAAGAGGCAACCGTAGCTCCTTCGGTTGTCTCTTTTCCAATTCAATTTTTTATTTTTACCTTAACTGTTTAGTGATAATGTCAAATCAAATTGTAATTTCGTCTAATCAACAAACAATTAATAGACATAACAAAATGACAACTAAGGGATAATTTCATTCCAAAATAACACATTACTTCATAAAATACAAAAATAAAGAAATTTTTACTAGTACTTTAATATTAATTAAAATTCTAAAACCTATCTTCATCATCATCATCTTCATTCTGATCCTTATCCTCATCCTCATCCTCATCATCACCATCATCATCAACATCATCTTCATCCCCTACATCATCATCATCATCCTCATCCACATCATCCTCATCTTTATTTTTTTGCCATCTTCGTTAACAACATCGTCCCTCACTATATAAGAATAATTGTGAAATGTGTCCATCCACGAATTGAAGTTAAGCATTGACCAATTCTTCCACAAGAACAATTTTTGGCTTCTTTCTCATCTTCTATAAAAGGTTCTTCTTCCTTTTTCCATTTTTTATCAAGTTCTTCAGCCCATGATTTCATATTGTCTCCATACTCTTCCCTGAAATAAGTACAATTACTCATTCATTTTTTAGGATCATAATACATCAATATGAATTACTAGACTTGAACTGACAAAAAAAAAAACAAAAAACAGTAGACCTGACCCAAAAAAAAAACAAACAATAACCATCGTCTTTAATATCTCGTGCTGATTGGCTTCGTTCTTCTTCTCAATTTCAGCTTTTACTTTTGCTTCAAAATCATAGGTTGAAACAATGTCTTCAAACGAAGTAGAAGAATCCAAAGACATGAGTGAAATAGAGAAAGAGGAAAATAGTGAAGAAATAAAAGAGGTAAGATAATATTAATGTTTGTCAAGATAATTATATATGGGAGGAAGTGCTCATAACTAATTATATCAATTTAAATGCTAATCTCAACTACTTAGATCAGTTGCCGTGATATATATATATATATATATATATATTGTTTCCTAAGGGTTTAATCCATTTCGAGACGAGTCGGACACATTAAGTGGGAACATCTCCCAATAGGAATTCGAAACTGAGTTCCCTACTTTGTAGTGACTAGTTCCTTCTCTAGACCAATCACTTGTTGGTGCAAGGACAATTTATGCAGTAAACTCAATAACCATATTTGACTTGTATTTAATCACCAAAAATTCTCATCATGCACTTCAAAGAATCACTTAACATGATTTATTTCTCAATGCACAAATCCATAACTATCCAAGAGAAATATAAAAGATGATGTCATGATGCCCTATACACCAAAGATGAAAAATTCATTAGTATATTTGGCTGATAGTGTCCATGTATTGAAATGAAATCCAAATTATTGTTTTAAAGTAATAATCAAGTGTAGAACATAACACACAAAGATTTGAGGAAAAAGATGAGCTAGTAAGTGATATATGGCAAACAAATCATGTCCAAAAGAGGCAACCGTAACTCCTTCAGTTGACTCTTATTCGATTCAATTTTTCATTTTTACCTTAACTGTTTAGTGATAATGTCAAATCAAATTGTAATTTAGTATAATCAACAAACAATTAATAGACATAACAAAATAAAAACTAAGGGATAATTTTATTCCAAAATTACACATTACTACATAAAATACAAAAATAAATAATTTTTTACTAGTACTTTAACATTAATTAAAATCCTGAAAACCATCTTCATCATCATGATCTTCATCCCATCCTCATCATCACCATAATCATCAACATTATATTCATCCCCTACATCATCATCATCATCATCATCATCATCATCCACGCCATCCTCATCTTTATATATTTTGCCCTCTTCTTTAACAACATTGTCCCTCACTATGTAAGGATAATTGTGAAATGTGTCCATCCACGTATTGAAGTAACGCATTGACCAATTCTTCCACAAAAACATTTTTTGGCTTCTTTCTCATCTTCTGTAAAAGATTTTTCTTCCTTTTTCCTCTTTTTATCAAGTTCTTCAGCCCATGATTTCATATTGTCTCCATACTCCTCCCTGAAATAAGTACGATTACTCATTCATTTTTTACGATCATGAGCTAAAATACATCAATATGAAATACTAGACTTGAACTGACAAAAAAACAAAAAACAGTAGACTTTACAAAAAAAAAAAAATAATCAATAGCCATCGTCTTTAAACTCAATTATGAAATTGTCCCACGTTCGAGGAGTATCTTATTGCTTTCAATGTTGTTCCACCACTCTCCAGCAATGCCTTGCAGAATCTTCTAATCGGAATGTAGCGAGGTTGATCTGTTGCGTATCAGTGTAGTTCAATACACAGAAGATGTTCTCTATTTCAGAAAGCCATAGTTCAACTTTTCGGTCATCAGGCTACCCTACGAACTTTGGAGGTTGGAATCGAAGAAACCTTTCAAGAGTTTGATCGGTAGTCGGCAAGTTGATAGAGTTGTAGGCATGTGCTTGCTGTTGACAAAATTCCATGTATTGTTGAATAAATGTCAATATTGGCGGAAGTTCTAAGCCCCCGTCCCTCGGGAATGTTGGTTGTCCATTAATGGGTTCAGTAGTGACTGAATCCTGCCCATGATTAGAAACATCTTCGCCTTGAGTTGGTACTTCGTGTGTTTGAGCATTTGGTGGAAATGTAGTTTGTGGATCCTCGGGTACCGAGGTTGTTTGTCCTGGGCTTTCCATTCTACTAGACATACATAAGTAGGATGTAACTTTAATAACTGTTATTTCTTCACAACATGCATTTTATAATATGATAACAATTTAATATGAAATGTAATGCATGACAATTACTACTAATATATATGCATCCATATAATAGCTAAATTAGTTTATTTACATGTCAAAAGGTGTGTTATTTTTGCTAACCTGTATCATACACAAAATGGGATCAACCGAATGCATAGTCAAACTAGAATTATCTTATAAGTCAATACTATTGATCTATATACGTGACCTACCGAGAGTCTACCCATATCGAGAGTCACATGTCGGGTTAGATACCAAAAGGCATACGTACAACATCAAAATAGTTTGTCACTAGTGATTTAGATGCATAAAAACAACAAGGAAAAACAATGATTTCAATTTTAGAACATGAATTTCAAAACAGCCCCAAAACAGTCCGACGAGTGAAACTCACTCGTCGGTACTGTTCCGAAAATGTGCTGGTAGTGACCCAACGCGCCGGAGGTGTTTGACACCTCTCATACCTCTAAACTCTAGATCGAGCCATCTTTTCAATGGTGCAAACTTTTCTCAAAAAGACCTAGCCGATTTCAAGTTATAGCTAAATTTCAAATATCAAGCAAAAACAGGGAAAAAATGAATATTTACCTTGATATTTCAATCTCTAACTATTGGAATTAGGAAGATCTTGAACTTATTCACTCCTCATTGAATTAGATGATACTAGTAAACGGGAAATAATGAAATTTCATAAATTTAGCTAGGATTATGAAGTTTTTAAATGTGAATTTAGATATAAAATGGAAAAGGTTAACACACAAGAACTCTTTAATGGTTTAAAATTTCTACACTTCTTATATGAAAGGCTATGGTAAAATGTTGTAATGAAGTGATATTATTGCTGAATATTTGAACTATTCTGGGTTGCTTGAGTAGGGTTGGTGGATTTTAACATGAAAAGTGATGTGCCAAGTATACCTATACGTATGTTATAAGATTATTTTGAAAATTGAGTTATAAACTGAAATCTTTTGCATCTTCTTGCTGTTTTTATGCCTCTTAATCATTTTATGATATCTTGGTAAGCTTATAAAGTAGTAAGAGAAGCTAATCAAATAATTAAGGATAGAAGATGATATAAAAAAGGCGATGTACTTATAACATGTAACTTGGTTAAATTTTTTTTTGTCTTCTTGTATTGGTTGTGCTTAGTGATCTGCTCATTTTCGTACTTTGATATTAAAATTTGGATCTATACTTAGTTATGCGTTCTTGAAGCATTGATAAATTAATAAGAAAAAGTAATTGTTGATTAAAGAAAAAACAAATGGGTTGTAACTCATTTATGTTTAGAATGACTTCTGTTAATTATGTTTAGAATGACTTTTGTTAATGACTTAAGGGTGTCAATATTCATTGAAGTTGTAGTCTCACAAAAACATTCCCTGCCTTTCATTCAATAACGCTATTTATGTTTAATTAGGTAGCTTTGTGAATGACTATGTTGTTTTACTTAACAAAGTATGTACGAATTGCCAGTAGACAATAAGGTATGGATTTGGTGGTACTTAACCATTCTCACTTTATAGAGTAGACAATCTAGTACTTCTTTTACAATGATTTATGATTTTTTGCATAAAGATCTTAAAATGATTACTTGACAAGTTCTATTGATAAAATCTTTTACATATGATTAAGATTAATTACTATAAGTAATGTTATTAATTTATAAAGTAAGCTCAAGATAAAACCAGTGATACTTTGTCGCTAAGAAATAAAACCACATGATCCTAATAGACTAATTCCCTCATTTACTGGAAACCAAAATGTCCTAAAATGTTGCACTGATGAACTTATAATGACATTATTAAAAAAATTACAAAATTTAGCATTATGAAAAAGTAAGTTAAATATATGACTTCTCAAAACTATCAACTTAAACGGTAAAATACAACTTAGGGGGTACTTAATCGAACTAATAAGATCCTCCTTGACATTGATCCTTTCCATTTTGCTACACTTAGGTTTCGAGGAATCTATTGATACCGAGGATCAAGCTTAGACAACCACTCTTCGACATAAGATGAGGTTTTTCTTGTTCTTCCTTAATCTATTCGGCACTTGCCCTGAGAAAATTCTTCGTTTCTTAATTCTCGATCTTTTGGAAATATTTCATCTCATTTCATCTATTGCTTTGTTATAAGCTATTCATTTTTGTAACCTATCGATCTATTTACATTATTCTCAGTTTAATAGCTTCGATTCTTATATCTTTATGGTAGTTAACTTTAATATGTTTCTTGATCATTCAATAGTCTTGCATTCTTTATTTACTGTTTCTACTCCATCTTGTAAGTGGTATTATTATGAACAACGGACAACGCCTGGCTCCAAATTTACTTAAACTTTTTATACCCTTGGGGACGCTCTTGGGAAGTTGGGCCCTGGGACTAATAGAGGTGACTGTTGGGCGGCATCGAGTTGTCGGTGTATGGTCTATTTGTTAAGTACCCACCGTGATTAAATTGTTGAGTATAGTTTGAGGTAATTGTGCTCTCTACTGGGTCGACATGTACCCGGGCATGTCATTCCATTTTTGCGAGGTCGCTCCTCGTAGGGAGGTATAAGGATGTTAATTTCAGGCGTTGGGTTGAATGTATTACTTTACCACAATCTGTTTCAAAATGATTGTTTGAATTCCCGTTTATTTTAATTTTATTGCTTTGTTATTTCCATTTATCTAATGTCTTTCGCAGGACTATTACATTCCAATTCTTATTTTCTTCATAGATAATAATCTTACTTTTGGTCATATTACCTATATCTTCAATCCGTTGGTATAAATCCTCACTAAGTCAAATAAGACTTGCGCCGTTTTTTTGTTTATTTTCTAAGATTAGCAGCATGAATTCGAGATGGAAACACGTTGACATGGGAGTGACATATTATATTAAATATCGTATTTATCTACTTTATCGAATAATTAAGAGATGAAATTCCGTTGTAAGGGAATGTAAAATTTCATATATCTATGGGCCGGGTAGCTTCTTCCTAAAGACCTTAAAATTTCAATATTTCCGTTGCGACGATTGGTTATAATATATTTTTTCTCTATTGTTCTGCTAGTTCGACGCACGGCTAGTTCAAATAGTTAATCATCATTTTATTCCGAGCTAGAAGACCTAGTCGGGGCGTTACAATTTCTCAATGCACAAATCCATAACTATGCAAGAGAAACATAAAAGATGATGTTATGGATGCCCTATAAAACAGAGGTACAAAATTCATTAGTATTTTTGGTTGATAGTCTCCATGTATTGAAATGAAATCCAAACTATTATATTAAAGTAATATTCAAGTGTAGAACATAACACACAAAGAGTTGAAGAAAAAGTTGAGCCAGTAAGTGATATTGGCAAACAAATAATGTCCGAAAGAGGCAACCGTAACTCCTTCGGTTGTCTCATTTTCAATCCAATTTTTCAGTTTTACCTTAACTGTTTAGTGATAATGTCAAATCAAATTGTAATTTAGACTAATCAACAAACAATTAACAGACATAACAAAATGACAACTAAGGGATAATTTCATTCCAAAATTACACATTACTACATAAAATACATAATAAAGAAATTTGTACTAGTACTTTAACATTCATTAAAATCCTAAAAATCATCTTCATTATCATCAGCTTCATTCTCACCCTCATCCTCTTCCTCATCATCATTAACATCATCTTCATCCCCTACGTCATCATCATCATCATCCTCATCCTCATCCACATCCTCATCCACACTATCCTCTTCTTTAACAACACCGTCCCTCACTATGTAAGGATAATTGTGAAATGTGCCCATCCATGAAGTGAAGTAACGCATTGACCAATTCTTCCACATAAACATTTTTTGGCTTCTTTCTCATCCTCTGTAAAAGGTTCTTCTTCCTTTTTCCTCTTCTTATCAAGTTCTTCGGCCCATGATTTCATATTGTTTCCATACTCCTCCATAAAATAAATACGATTACTCATTAATTTTTTAGGATCATAAGCTAAAATACATCAATTTGAAATACTAGACTTGAACTGACAAAAAAAAACAAAAAACAGTAGACTTGACAAAAAAAAAATACTAATAACCAATCGTCTTTAATATCTCGTGCTTATTGGCTTCGTTCTTCCTCTCAATTTTAGCTTGTACTTCTGCTTCAGAATCATAGTCTGAAACAATGTCTTCAAAGGAAGAAGAATAATCCAAAGACATGAGTGAAAGAGGGAAATAATGAATAAATGAAAAAGTGAAGATAGTATTAATGTTTGTCAAGATAATTATATATGGGAGGATTTAAAGTGGTCATAATTTATTATATCAATTTAAATGATAATCTCAACTACTTAGAGCAGTTGCCGTGATATATATAAATGGAAATGAGTTGACCTCTACCTATTAAGAAGAGCGATCACTAGTGAAGACAACCATCATAACACAAATAAAAAAATAAAGATAAAATTGACATATCAATTCAAGTATTAAAATAAAATTGTATTTGTACTTATTTTACTACAAAGACTTTTGAGTACTACAAATTGGACTCTGAATGATGATCATATGATCTCCTATGAAAGACACCAAGCAAAAAAACGTCTCTCTAGTTGTCACAAAAAAAAAATGAAAACCAAAAAAATGGGTGGTAATTTATCAGAATAGTAAAAGTAAATATTAAAGGAAAAAATGTACAAATATAATTAAAATATTTAAGAAAGCAAAACGTTACAATTTCTATATGATCATCTGATTATACGTAACTAAACGAGAAGACAATTAAAAACATACAGTACTTCTGTCAAGTGGGAATTCAATCATATGCCTAGAAATACAGACAACATTGGGGGTTTTTCTCATTCTTGGTCTGATTTTGATTCATTTTAATGTGATTCGAATTGTTGTTGACCAAAATAAAACTAAAAATCCAAAGCAGGAAAAGTTTTTCATTGTCTCTCTAAAAACCCTAAATCATTTCTCTCCCAAAACTAAAATCTTTCACACACATTTCGCTCAAATCAAAGAGGAAACGGAAGAAGAACAACATAAAAAGGTTAGCATTTGCAATTTCACAATATTTTTGAGTGATTTGGTATACAAAATGAAGTAGAAAAATCTGCTGAAAAATTCGCGATCTCTTGGCGTTTGGCGTTTGGGAATGTTAAATGCCAAACGCCATGCATATCTTCATGGCGTTTGGTATTGTCAAACGCCAAACGCCATAAAGATATTCATGGCGTTTGGAATGACAAACGTCAAAAGCCATATGTTGAATTTCAAACGTCATTTTTTATTTAGATAATTTGTGTGTTAATTTTAGTTGTTTACTTGTAGAACTGAAAAAATTATATTTTATCTTCGGTATGGCGGTTAATTTAAGAGAACAGGCTGAAAATAGGAATATGTTGTTGATAAAAAAATTGTGAAAACAATATTGGTGGATAGAACAATTTTGTTTGGGGAACTACTTGACAGAATATGCGAAACGTTGGATTTTGATCGGTATACAAATAATGTTGAGATATATCGTAATGCGGTAAGGGAGCCGACTATGAAATAGTGCGCCCATATAAAATGAATCACATTGGGAGGTAACGAAGTACTACGTCCGGGATCATACTAAATTTAATTTGTACGTGACTTGGACTTTGAGGTAAGAAGAGAGTCCGAGAAAACTTATAAACTGGGCTAAAGGAAGAAAAAATTATGACCGAGCTAGTCTTAGACATAGACATAACCTTGATGGATGCGAGATAGGAGGACCAAATGCACGTAATGATGTTGATGATGCAAATGAGGAGATCATTGCCTTCAGTCCAACGTTACCTACAGTTGAGGAAGATGAACCTAGCCGTCGCACTTCTGAACTTAGCAATTGGACTCCGGAATACACCAACAAGAAAGGTGATGATGTAGGTGTTGACTACTACTACTTTAACAATGAAGGTGGTGATGTAGGTGTTGGCCACCGTAACTTTGACAATGAATGAGGTTATGGTGGTGCTGATGTAGGTGCTGATGTAGATAGTAGTGTAGGTGTTGATGTAGGTGGTTATGGTCAACATCCAAATTTTACCGAGCCACCTAGTGTTTATGGTCAAGCGCCAGATTTTTATGAACCACCTAGCCATGGAGTCTTTGACGACGTTAATGATGTCAATTATGCACCTAGTTATTTCTCTAGTGATGTTTGAAGAATTTGTTCGGGATCAAATATCTTTTCTTGAGAAATAATTGGCCGCTTCGGACATGCCTTCAATGACCTACAACATCCAAAACTGCACATATTCAAAACATATCCAGAATTTAGGAAAAAAATAACTAAAGAGAAATATTTTCAAATCAAGAATAGAGTTTACGAAAATACCAATATAATAAAGGGGAATCAGCTCGCATTCCATCTACGATGTCCTCGACTGGGGGGGGGGGTGGGGGGGGGGGGGGGTGGGGGGGGGGGGGGGTGGGGGGGGGGGGGGGTGGGGGGGGGGGGGGGTGGGGGGGGGGGGGGGTGGGGGGGGGGGGGGGTGGGGGGGGGGGGGGGTGGGGGGGGGGGGGGGTGGGGGGGGGGGGGGGTGGGGGGGGGGGGGGGTGGGGGGGGGGGGGGGTGGGGGGGGGGGGGGGTGGGGGGGGGGGGGGGTGGGGGGGGGGGGGGGTGGGGGGGGGGGGGGGTGGGGGGGGGGGGGGGTGGGGGGGGGGGGGGGTGGGGGGGGGGGGGGGTGGGGGGGGGGGGGGGTGGGGGGGGGGGGGGGTGGGGGGGGGGGGGTGTGGGGGTGGGGGGGGGGTGGGGGGGGGGGGGGGTGGGGGGGGGGGGGGGGGGGGGGGGGGGGGGGGGGGGGGGGGGGGGGGTGGGGGGGGGGGGGGGGGGGGGGGGGGGGGGGGGGGAGGGGGGGGGGGGGGGGGGGGGGGGGGGTGGGGGGGAGTGAATGACGCATGTTAAAATACTCGCGATAGTCTTGGGGAGTTTGTTGACCTTGTCCCCCATTCTTTGAGATGGTATCGAACACCTCAATATGGTGTGAGAAAACTTTTTCCGTTTGTATATCCATTATCGGCCAAGTAATATGTGCCTACAACATCAATTGAGAATAGTGTCAATGAAATCTTGTGTACTAATTGTAAATATTCAATTTATCTAGAAAAATCATTAAAACAATATTAAAATAATAAACCTTTGGCCACTTTTCACCCATAAGGCCTAGTGATAGCATCTCGCAATATTCTACCATCAGCGGCAGATCCTTCCCATCCAGTCAATACATAGGTAAATAACATATCCTTAGTGCAACATGCTAGTGCATTTGTAGCTATGTCACCCCTGCGACATCTATACCGTGGTCTATCAACCGCCAATGTATTTACCTTTATGTAAGTCCCATCCAATGCACCAACACAACCCTATACATAAAAAATAGAATTATTAATACTTACCCAAAGAAGAGAAGAGGTAATACAAGACTATAAATTAATTGTTTACATCATAAGCGTACCTTAAAACATGTCCAAGTGTATATATCACAATTGGGCCTAATTGGCTCAGGTGCAGCTACGAGGAGAGGATGAAGTCGTAATACTGCCCTTAAGACGCTATTGAAGCATTTGCTTACGGTTTCACCAGATCTCTTATAGTCATGGCCAACTATTATATTCTTCTTGTGATGGGACAACACAGCTAAAAACAAGGCTAATTGTTCGTGTACACTAACATACTTGGTTGGACATAATCCACCCCTAGCTTCGAGCAACGCAGACAGTTTAAAGAATATGGCCCTATCCATCTGTAAATTCCTGCAACAGTCAACATCATCAACTTTCTAGATTCTCGATAGTGTTAGACATCTTATCTATTATACTATAACGAACTCTCCTCCTATTCGACCTAATACATTCATTCCTAATTCTTTGTTCACGTGACCGTAAGTACATGTAAAGGAGAATGCAATATCGGTATAAAAATTGATGAATTATAATTAGAAGCAGTAACTTCTGTCGACGGTTCATTTTCGGATTCTGTAAGATAAAAATAGAGATCAAAGTATTAACGCCTAAACTAACAACTAACCATTTTATTCTATATAATAATGGAAGACAAATGAAGATGTATTTATATAATACTCTACATGATGAAAATATCAATACCCAAAAGACATCAAATATGAAAAAGTGATACTAACAATCAATTCAAATGTCCCGTACACTTTAACCTTGTCATGAAGCTTCACAATTAACATAATAAGCTTCCAAATAACAAGACCATAACTAAGAACAACTCCGCATATTTTTAATAAAAAGTTAATTTTCTCATATACTATAACCGTTGCTTAAAATTCCAAAAATCTTACAAATCAAACTTAAACTTTACACATCAAGGAAAAAGTAAACAAATCAAGCATAAAGATCTCAAATAAGACTAAAAAACTCAAACCCCCCTACCCAAAATATAGGGTCCATACCTTGGGTTAGAGATTCCACTCCAATTATGCGTAAATCTTCAACTACAACGAAGAGGGTGAGTAGTAGTATGGTTAAAAAAACATGAATAGATGATGGAAAATTCGATTATAATAACAATTAAATATAAAAAGCAAAAAAAAAAAAAAGGTAGAGAACCCGTACTTCAGCAGCTTGGTCATCAATAAATCATCATCAATGTTAGGGTTCATGGTTTGGTCAGCCTTAAACTTATTGTTTTCACAGAATCAATCTGTTATAGAATTGGAATGACATTGCGATCGGTGTTAAAGGGCTTTGTAATCACATTCCACGCAAAATCACAAACCAGTCCAATCATCTCATTCATATCGTCTGTGTCAATTGGTCCCGTTGGTTCCAATACGAGAGACAAGATGTCATGTGCGGCATAATTGTAGAACAAGCAATCACGCGGAAGCCAAACATATTTTTCAATAATCTGGCCATCTGCCACTTTCTGTTCTAATTTGTTGCCATGTTGGTCGACAAATTGATACAATTTGTAATTCTGGCGACGCACTATAAAGTGTCAGTTAGTTGTAGTATTGTACATTTTATTAACCTCATATAATATCTGTAATTTATTGTGATCTTTATTTAAAATCTTGTTTTGCAGCGATTCAAATTTATGTTGATTATCTCATCTTGGCTTCAAAAAGTCTATTGTTAAAAAATGTAAGTTATTACTCGAAATGTGAACATTTTTATCTATATATTTATAAATTTGGCTATTTATTTATTTAAATTTTGTAGATGTTTGCTACTAGAATGAGAGATAAAAGACACAAAACAATTCAAGTTTCTATTAAAGCTTCTGCTTGTAATTCCAATCTAATTTTAGTATTATTTTAATTATTATTTGGTTTTGTATATTCTTAATATTTTTTTCTTGGTTATGCATATGAAACAGCCTTTATGGGTCTGCTTAGATATATATATATATATATATATATATATATATATATATATATATATTGCATGCACCTGCAATGTAAAACAGTTTCGGATTTCATGGCTCTGCTTGGATTAGCTGATGAGTTACTTGTTCCTTCCTGCCTTGATTATTGTTTTAAAATGCTCTCAGCAATGTATATGGACAGTGAGACTGCTCTTAAGTGTTTGAAAGTAGCTTCAAAACCTTATGTTGATGATTCAATGTTTGCTAACTAGATTACGAATTCTGCCAAAACTCAGCTCATATTTTACTTCATAGATGTATACATGTAATTATTTTTGTTAATTTTTTAAGAATATTAAGATTAATTGCATTGTTCATTATTTGATAATACTAACTTTAGCTTAAATTTATCTTTCCTTTAGTATGGAAAATGTAATATTAGGCCTTTCTCTAATTGGGTTGGAGGTGCTGCTGGAAAGTGAATTACTAATTGTAAACTCCGACGATGCTTTACTTGGGATTATGTTGAAGTGGGGGAGGAGTCGTCCTGAACAAAGGCAAGATTTAATTTCTTGTCTCTTCCCCCTCATTCGTATCCCTTTATTGAATCTAAGTTTTATGAATGAATTAATTACGAATGAGTTGCAAACTGATTTGTGTCTTAGGTTAGTTGCATTTTTACGTAATAGCGTAGATCCCTTGGTTGACACTCCTCTTATTGAGCAGAGGTGTTATAGGATACCTCCTATAAAGGTTTTTTAATTAGTTTATCCCCATTAACAAACTTTTGTTCTTCTTGATTTGAAATGTTTGAATCTAAGTTTTATGAATGAATTAATTACGAATGAGTTGCAAACTGATTTGTGTCTTAGGTTAGTTGCATTTTTACGTAATAGCGTAGATCCCTTGGTTGACACTCCTCTTATTGAGCAGAGGTGTTATAGGATACCTCCTATAAAGATTTTTTAATTAGTTTATCCCCATTAACAAACTTTTGTTCTTCTTGATTTGAAATGGCCTATGCTTGAAACCATACATATGGCCGGGGCCTCAGACCTATTAGTCTTTACAGCTATTGCTATCTATCTAAATAATATCCTTTGGTTACCCGTTCTTTCCTTTTCAATGATCAACAATTCCGACTGTCCATTCGTTGTAAGCGTGATGGGAAGATCCATGTATTAGGTTTTTTCCTATGGAAACAGTCACCTGGGGCTATAATATTTGATTGCGAGCTTTCTGTTAGAGTATCGCTTACGTGGAAGTTTGATAAAAGGCAATAAGCATACTGCAAATTCAGTGGATCTGAAAGAGATGATGAAGATATTCAATATTGTTGTGGTATGAAAATTTTTTGTCAGGACCCCTGGAGTACCTTGGTTGAAAAGAATGAGCCGTATTGTTTCAAATGCCATCTTTGTCTGAAAGTTGACATGTTGTTATGTAGTTGATTTTTTTATATAGTATGTGTGTGGTGGGCCATCTCTCTCTAAATATTGATAGATGTTAACTAGTTGACATAGGTTGTTTGCTATACCATATGTTTGTCTAAAAGTTGATTCAATATGATGTTATGTAGTAAGTACTATATGTTTGTAGAGTGCCTGTTATTGTACCCTAAACCATACAAATATTATATTTGAAAGTCTTTTTTTTTTTGATCTACTAGACTGTGTGTATACAGCTCGGACCGAAGAGTAAAAAGGGTATAGATCCTCCACAGTGTGGTGTCTCCAATATGATTCGAACTTGAGTCTCGCCTTTGGGGATCGCAAGTCACTACCACTTGGCCCAACCACCTTGGGTATTGTATTGAATTCTTCCCTTTTTATTTTATACGTTTGTTAAATGATTGGTTACACTATTAACTTTCACAGTCATTCACCACGAATAATTGATTGATTACAACACTGTTACAAGCTACAATTATCATATTGTACTCCCAATTTGTAAATATTATCCAATTCGTAAATTTATTTAACTTTTTAATCTTCATTGATAAACATGTGTAATCAGTAATTAAGTATATCTAAAAAAAAAAAATAGAATAAAGTTCCTACAGTGCCGTAAAGGTTACTTGTATAAATTAATATATAATAATAAATTAATATTTATGTTTAATTAGTAGTGCGGTATGAGATTTTTTAAAATTTACAGCCTTGCTTCAAAATATATATATATATATATATATATATATATATATATATATATAATATATATATATATATATATATATACTACACGAGCTAGAAATTATTTTGACATACACTAATTTTATCTTTAAAAGTGTCATACAAAAATATTCAGTATTTTTTTTCTTTACAAACATTGAACTCATATATGTGCATACAAACATGTACTTTATTCGATACGAAACGAAAGGAAGCGAAAACATCGGATGATTCAAAGTTTTGGGCCAGCTGGGAGGGCCAAGGTTGTTGCACACATGCAACAAGCTTTTTAGATTGTTACTATGTTCAGCGGACAAAGCCTGTTGAACATCCAGTGGGCCCGGCCCGGTCAATGGCTGACAGACATCGAAGGTTATTTTGATTTTATTTTCGGTCCGATAAACGATCCATGGATTTTCAGGATCGAACCGGCCAGGAACCGAAATTCGGTTCGGTTCGATCCGAATGCTCACCCCTAATAGTAATAATGCAGAACACTTAGAAGGAGTACCAATGATTGAAGGTAGTCTGATGGAGTCCCTTCAAGAATTAAATGCAAGCGCCTTCACTAAAGTGTTACAAGATAATGATGGGAGTATAACTAAATTAAAGCAAGGTAGCAATATTGGTGTTACGGGCATTAGAAAAATGTTCACAGAGGTGTTCCAAACAGAGCTATTGGCTGAAGTGTACCTTGCAATAACGGAATTGGATAAAAGAGGTGACAAACAAATGAAGGATAATCAGCTTGATAAAACTCGACATATCTTTCATCTTGTGGGTTACTATGGACGACATCGTTCTATAAATAGAATTTGATCCTTGAGGACAAGGATCATTTTAAAGAGGGGAAATGTCATGACCATGGCAATCGAAACATTGTCGTTTCCCATTTAAAATATTTCAAAAGCTGGAACCAATGGATAATCGACACGTGGCAATGGAATATTGTTATTCTACAACAACATAACGCCATCATCAGAATTGCACATTTAGTCCTTTTAATTTAGATTGCAAACAATTGTTACCTTGTGTAATGGGTTAGTTAAATAGGGCAAAGTTGTAAACGGTGATTTCATCAAGGAATTAATATCTAATTTTCTATCCTCAACTTCTCTCAAATTCCCTTCCCAATTTCTCTAAATTCTCATTTCTTCTTATTTTTTTGAATTATCATACATCAAATACAATTCTAGGAGTAGTCATGGTCAAATCAGATTTAGCAGTCCAAAACCATGATAGTCTATAGCCATATAATTTCTAATCATGGGTCTTCGATAGGTCTTACCATTTCAGCCATGAGAAAAACAAATTGTTGTGATGTGAATAAAAATAATGTAGTGAATAGTGAAGAGAAAGAGGATAGAGATACCGTGAATTTATGAGTGAGTGAGTTGTGTTTTATCTGATTAAATGAATGAAGGGCTCATATCTTTTCTTACACTGATCCACCTCAAACCAATCAAGGGCTAAGATTACATTTAAGTGGTACACACGGATCTAGAAGACGTTCTATTCTTTTTTCTCCTCTTAAATGAATGAATGGCTTAGACCAGTTCCAAACAAAAGGGCTGAGATTAAATTAAATGATATTATACGGATCCAAGTGTGAGGCCTAGGTTTTTTTTTTAGGCCACAATACTTCATGTTTGTAGCTAGCTTAAAATATTTAACCATTGTGTTTATGATTCTGTGAATATTGTTTAAAAGTATTGATCAGTTTGTAAAAATAAAATAAAGCATTTATTTCCTTGTCAAAGTCAAATCATGATAAAATTGTTCAATCAAATATGATAATAGAATATAAATATTTATTATATCATATACCGTGACATTAACATTAAACAAATACAAACATTTTAAACCTTAACTAATGGCTTAATCCCACTTTGCACCCTATAAATGTATCAGTTTGGCACTTTGCACCCTCGAAAAAAATCAATCCCACTTTGCACCCTCAAAACATATATTGTCTTTCACTTTGCACCCTAGGTGAATTTTAGGCCAAAAAGCAGGGGTATTTTTGTCACTCCCTTCAAAAGTCAACATATATTCCCTCCAAAATGTATTAATGTAAGATTCATGTGCAATTAAGAGTAAAATTGACAATTAGCAATTAAAACAACTCCGAAAAAAAATGAGAGGTCACATGTTGTAAATATAAATTTGAATTTGGGGTTTTACGGTTTTAATTCATGTGCAATTAAGAGTAAAATTGATAATTACCCATTAAAATAACTCCGAAAAAACATGTGACGTCTCATTTTTTTTGGGGTTTAGGGTTTTAATTCATGTGTAATTAAGAGTAAAATTAACAATTATCCATTAAAATAACTCCGAAAAAACATAAAAAAAAAAAATGAGACGTCACATGTTGTAAATAAAAATTTAAAAAGATCGATATCATATGATATTTTTTCCCATGTTGGAGTTTAAGGATTCTTATATATTTGAATGCACAACCTTCATATATTATATTTCGTATGAAACACTATCTAAACCAACTACGTTAATTTTTTAGCTCAATACACTTCGATGGATTTTTTGTCACATTTGTCGCGGCGAAAATTGGGACCAAAACATTTCGTCGAAAAACATCGTGTCGAATTTTTTTTGATGAATTTTTTAGTGT
Source organism: Penstemon davidsonii (assembly GCA_034814905.1). Lineage (NCBI taxonomy): Eukaryota > Viridiplantae > Streptophyta > Magnoliopsida > Lamiales > Plantaginaceae > Penstemon > Penstemon davidsonii. The sequence continues at coordinate 26,037,047 of JAYDYQ010002533.1, read as the reverse complement.
AAGTATTTTCGACAGTTATTCCACTTTACTATACTCCACCACTAGACTGTAAAAACAAAACTATGTTTTCTCTATTTATTAATATTATATTTTCTTATTTCAAGTTATATACATATTTTTTAGAATAATATTTTATATTAGATCGAGTTAAGAATAAGTAAAGTACTCATTTAACTACCCTTCAAAATGAATTTTTTTCAAAGTTATTTTAATGGGTAAATTTTCAGTTATACTCTAAATTGTATATAAATCTCACATTATTATATTTTGGAGGGAATATATGTTGATCTTTTAAGGAAGTGACGGAAATACCCTTGCTTTTTTGCTTGAAAATCATCTAGGGTGCAAAGTAAAATGCAATATATGTTTTGAGGGTGCAAAGTGGGATTAATTTTCTTCGAGGGTGCAAAGTGCCAAATTGATACATTTATAGGGTGCAAAGTGGAATTAAGCCTTAACTAATTAAGAACTATATTTCGTAACCCTAATACTCCATTTGGGACAAGATAAATATTTTTTTTATTGTAAATAACATATAAATAGTTACAAATGTAAAACTATTAGCTCGTAAAACAAAACCCACACATACCATATACGGGAGCTTCTCCATTTGCTCGACGACGACGAGGACCCATGCTAGCTCTTTGAATCTGAGTAAACCCGTAACGAATTTTAAAAGGGCAATGAATTACTAGGGTTTGTGGATGGGAGAAGTGCAGTGGAATTGGGGGATAAAAACTAGAGTTTGATTTTTTTTTAATTGGAATTGGAATGGGACGATTTGGCTGCCCTATTATGTTCCCATGTGCCCATGTGCCCAGCATGCTTTTTTTTTTCCCGCCCACTAAGACTTAATGGACACGTGGCAGTTCCGTTAAGTAAACTAATGGAAGTGCCTTTTTTGAAACGACTGAGTAGGAACTGGTATGATTTTTGAACTTTTGGTATGAAAATTGAAATTTTCATGGTACCAAAATTGAATTTTTGCCCTATATATATATACTACCACAACCTTAGAAGTTAAGTCCATGTCAGTCTATTTATAGGACAATCTAAGTCTATTTAATTTTTTTAGGAACTTTTTTAAGAAAATTAAATGTAACAAGAATCACTACGAATTGGGGAACTTTGTAACATCTAAATAGAATTAATTTAGTGTTAATTGGAAAATTAACATGTTTGAATATTTTTTGATTGTCCAAATACAATGTTGCCCTGTTAAATTATTCAAAACATGATATATATTTATTGATTCTATATAGGTGCGTACAGTTTTAAAGAATGCTCGTAATAAAAAAAATATACATTTTTCTATTGGGCCTACATCTTCCAATTAATTGAGAATTTGGATCATCAAATGTAGCATTTGTTATTACAAATTAAAAGATCAGAAGAGTAACTGCACCTAAATCGTGTTGGGGTAATTGTTATTAGTGGAGCTTTGGTGGAGGCACCCGCACCCCATGTGGCTCCACCACTGGTCCGTGTTAATACCCCATTATTATTCTTACACTTATGTCAGTAAACATTCACTCAATTTTAAGCATTTATTTTCTTTCCCATTTTCCGCTGGAAATTAATTAAATCAATCTTTTTTTCTTTCAATCTATTAAATATTTTTTTTCTCCACGTGGCCGACACATGGCCATATCAACAACAGTGAACTTGCCTGATTGGTTAAAGATTTATCGAGTCGACTCGGTTGAGTCATTTCATGACTCTGTGTGTTACTTTGATGACAATGACTCGGAGCTCATTTCGCTACACGAGTATTTGGCCTTTGAGTATTTGAGGGTGTGGGTCGAACTCCAAACAGACGTGACTTGAGTCAGGTCCGAGATGCAGTCTGGAGTCAGACCGGGTTTGATGGCTAGTTAAATCATCTATTAAATAATTATAGGCTAAATTAATATGATTAGTTTTAAAATTGTCATTAGTGAATTAAGAATTTTTTTTTTCCTGTTTGGGCAATGAGTCAAGATCAAGTGAGTTCACTAGGAGGGACTGAGCCCAAATCATTTGTTAAACGTTGATTTCAAGTTTCCTAAGTTTTCTCTATGTTGTATCACTACTAGAAAAATTTAAAATTGCAACCGAATTAAATCGGTTGGAAATTTGGGTAAAATTGCAACCGAAATAATATCAGTTGGAATTGGGGTTGAAATGGAAAAATACGGATATTATTTGCAACCGATTTTAAATCGGTTGCAATATTTGGGTGAAATTTCAACTGAATAAAAATAAGGTTGCAATTTTTGCAACCGATTAAAACTTCGGTTGCAATTTTGGCCCAAAATTGCAATCGAAAATCAATTCGAAAAAAACATGCTCATTCACAAAAACTGCCCATCGAAGAAGCTCTTCCTCACCACCAACACTCACCACCAGCACGCCGATATGAAGTAAAAAACCACCGGCACGCTGACACCGCAACACATCCTCCGCACCACTACCACAACACACCTTGCGTACCACTACCGCAGCACACCCCGCGTGGCCGTACCACCACCACTGTGCAATAGCCCCACGGCCGCACCACCACCTCTGCGCAATAGCCCCACGACCGCACCACCACCACCCCGGCCTTCTACAAATTTAGAGGTATGTAATACCTTGGAATTAGTTAGTTAATTTAGAGTTTGATTAATTAGGGCTTAAGTATTTTAGGGTTTGGAAAGATTAATTGAATTAGGGTTAATTAATTGAAGCTGAGGGCAACTCGTATTTAGGTTATACATTTCAATTCCAAGTTCAGCAGTGTTAGACAATTAAGAATGCTTTAGTCAGTCCCTTTTGCTTTAAGAATGCTTAAGTATATATATATTATTATTCCCTTTTGCTTTAAGAATTCTTATGTGTATTAATTTATTAGTTAGTGTGTTCTTGCTGTCTTCACTTTGTTTAGTTTAATCATTCCATTAATTATTGCATAAAAAGTGTTTAAGACATATGTTTATGTTTTGTGTATTGGCTAATTTTTCAACTTCCGAATCTGCTCATGTCCCACAATATATACATATGAAGTTATGAACATCTTACTGTCAAAATTAACTGACTAAGCAATGAATTTAGAAGCCCAAAAAACACAAGATACATAAAGTATGTACCTGAAACTTCTAACTTCCCCTAGTAACAAGAAGTCCTATTTGTGAGGCTTCATTCCCTGCACGTTTTTGTTAAGAAGTTGCAATTACACATAGCTAAGTACCTTTTTTTCTTCTTTCAAATTTCTATAAAAATGTTGTAGGTACATTCAAAGTACATCTATATAAAATTGCACAAGTAAATAGAACATGGATCCTCTTTCAGTTAACATACAGGACCAATTGAATAATCAATTTCTTCATAATCAAGAGGCTTAAAAAGCTTTATGGTAGGAATTGAAATATTTGCATGAGAAAGTCAGCTTCTTGAAGTGGCCAAGTAAGAAACATGAAATTCGACTTAAGTTTGGCTAGCTAATATATCTATAAATATAATTTGAATTTATTGTTATGGTGATTGATTTGTATCGAAAAAGATAGAAACAAATTCGTCACAGTAAGTGTGTGATCTTTTGGCTGATTTTGTCGTTTTGTATCAGTGGCTGCCACACCCTTCATAGTTGCTGAATTTTCCAATTTGCCACTTGAACGACCAAGTAAAAACATTTTCCTTTTAACAAAAACTAACAAAAATCTAAAGCAAAAAAGTATTGAAAGTTTATTTCCAAATATTTTTTGCTCAAGGAATTATTCTGAATGCAGGTTCAATACATTTTCTTATAATTGATTTATGTGTGAACAAGCCAGATAAGATTTGTGTGCTATAATTTTACATTTTTTCATACTTGTTTGCAATTTCCATGGTAAAAAGTGACAATTTTCTACTTATTATCTTGTGCAATAGGCTTCATCTGGTAGTAAGAAGATTGTGGGTGTATTAGCTAGGAATTTATTGATACATTTTTCACATGCCGTTTAGTTAAATGATTCTCAAAATTCTTTCAATTTCAATCTTTAAAGAGGGAATGACATTATAAAATGAAAGGAAAACACCAAAAAAAAAAAAAAAATTCACAACATACATGTTGTGGGATTCTCAATTACTTTTGAATTTTCATTGTAGAATATGGATATTCGCGTTCAACGTAGTTGGATGTATGATAGACTTGATTTGAGTAATCATTCTCTGAAGCCTGATTTCAAAAGAGGAGTATACGAGTTTATTGAGTATGCTACATTACAACCCCAATTCGCATTAGATAAGGAAATCAGATGCCCTTGTTGGAAATGTAAAAACCTAAAGCATTATGCACCAGATACTGTAATAGTTCATTTGTTTAACAGAGGATTTATTTCTGATTATTAGTATTGGACGTCACATGGAGAGGTTAAACAACCTAATTCTATCTTTAATACCGGAGCTTCGACTAGTGCTCAAATTAGGCATAGTGAGAATTACAATCGACATGAAGAAGTTGTACATGATGCCATGAGAGGTGTTGTGCATAATTGGGAGGACGAAGCGGATAATGTGGATGTAGATGACCTACCAAACACGGAGGCTCAACATTTCTACAATATGTTGCCTACTGCACAACGACCTTTGTGGGAAGGTTGTGAAACTCAGACCGAGTTATCCGCAGCACTACAAATGATGACTCTAAAATCTGACTACAACATGTCACAAGGGTGTTTTAATAGAATGGCCAAGATGATGAAAACAATGGCTCCTCAAGAAAATTGTGTTCCTAATAGTTTATATGAGGATAAGAAAATGGTGTCAAAGCTGGGTTTAAGTTCAGTTAAAATTGATTGTTGTAAAATGGATGTATGGTTGATAACGCCGTGAAAACGTCGTTATTACCTATCTCTTTAAGCCCAAAACATCTTGTTTTGATCCGAGTTTCTGTTTGTCTCCGCGTGTTTTCGTGTCTTTTGTGCTTTTGGTCCCTTTGTTCGGCCTTTGTTCGTTTTTCGTGTTTTGTTCGTGTTCTAACTGTGTTTATCGGTGGTTTGCAGGATTCGACGCATTGAAGCAATTTCGGGAACATTTCTTGCGTGGATTGCAAGTTGCTTTCGACCGCGGGGGGGACCTAAAGCAAAAGAAAGGAAAAAAATCATGAATCTAGGTCCTGCTTCACCTCGCCGCCGCGAGGTTATTCCTCGCGGCCGCGAGTTGGTGTCCGAGAGTTGCTTAAACTGTCTGCCTCAACCTCGCGGCCGCGAGGTCCTGCCCAATTGAAGGCTCGCGACCGCGAAATTAGGTCTTGCGGCCGCGAGGCCTGCTCTGTTTTCTGCGTTTTTTGGAAGGGCTTTATGTACATAACCCCTTTTCCCCCAATTGTAATTCAAACCTCCTTGGGGGACTTTTTGGCCTTAGTTACCATAGTTTGGAGGGTAACTTAGGCAATGGAAACTTGTTGTTTTACTAGGTTAAAGGGTTAGGAGATGAAAATCATAACAACTTCTACAACTTTACATCTCATTTGATCTTGCCTCCCTTCGAAGAAAAGCTCTTGCTTGCACTTTTTGGATTGAAGAATACAAAAGCTTGAGAGAGGAGTTGTATTGGTTTTCATCACATAAGCTTATTCTTAACCTTTATCTTGTTTATTTTGTACTTATGACATTGTTTAATGTAATGAATATTGTGTTGATTAATATGAGTAGTTAAGCATTTAACTCCTAGGTTTTTATGGAGCTTATGATTGATCTATGATTGAATGATGAGTTAATGGTTGTTGCTATGCTTATAAGTGCTTGTTAATCTAGTTTGAGTTTTTGTCAACTTGTGGTTAGGCCAACCCTAAGATGAAATTGATTGATCTTTAATTGCTAGGCATAGTGGATTAAAGATTAGATTGTAAAACTAGGTTGTGATTTGATTTTAGGATAGGAATATACCTAGGTCATTTCATGTTCTAACAAGGTTTGGAATTAATGCATCACTTAGGCTTAATCCTTTTAGACATAAATTGGATTAGTCTATTTTGGTAGGTTCGTACGCAATTCGGAAGATACGTATGAATAATTTATGAAACCTTGAACAACAAACATAAGCATTGTTATCAATTTGTGAATCATTCAAGATTGGATCAATCTAAGTAACATGGAAATCTAGGAACCTTTATCAATTGAATCAAAGTATTGTAATTCTTACTCACTTCACTTTTAGTTGTTTAAACAAACTACAATCTCACTACTATCATTCACATAAGTTCAAGTAAGTTAATAGAATAGATCTTGGTAATTATTCGTTTGATTCCTCGTGGGTTCGACACCCCTTATCACTTTATTACTTGTAAACGAACGTATACTTGCGCGATTACGTACTCGTATTTGGAACTTAACAATGTTATATTACAAGGAAGATGTTAACTTGGCTGAATGTAAATTCTGTCATGAGGACCGTTACAAAATAACTAATTCGGCTCGGCGAGGCAAGAACAAACTTGTACCTCAACAAAGAATGCACTATTTGCCCTTAATTCCAAGACTCAAACGATTGTATACATCTATGAAGTCAGCTCCTCACATGCGGTGGCATTTTGAGAACAAAATAGAAGAAGGTGTTTTGTGTCACCCATCTGTATACGGTCTCGGTGGTGACGCAGTTCATGTACGCCCTACTTGTTCGATATTACCATCAAATTCTCGAATCAATCTGGAAACTAATGAAAGAATAAGCATATTAGCAGCAGAGTTGCAAGAACAGAGGGCTAGGGACGCAGCCCGGGAGGAGCAAATACGTCAGTATATGAGGCAAAGGGATGCGGAAGAACAACGAGTGGACCAATATTTTCTCAGATGAACATATTTTCCCCCCAGTTGGCGCAATTTCAAGGCTTATTCAATGCTATATTACCTAGGCTCGAACAAATGGGTATAAACCTTAATGTCGGTCCATCTCAGCCCTCCCACTCTACTCAGCCCGGGATATATTCCCAAGCAGCTGGCATGTCTCTCGGGGGAATTTCCCACATCGTGAGCCAGGCATCCCAAGGTATTTCAAATCTCAATTTTATGGGTATCTCTGATCAGCCGAGTAATGTTCCTCAGTACTATAATTTGCCAAATATAGATCACCCCAGGCCCCCCGCAACATCCAAATCATGCATCGTCTCAAGAGAATCAATCGGAGCATCAAAATGATGATTGAATTGTATTTCAAGTACTTAGGTAATTTTGGAGTATGTAGTTTTAGTGATGTAGTTATTGATTGAGAATTATTTGATGGTGTGGTTTTTGGATTATGAAATATGTTTATGAATTGGATTGTGGATTTTGTTTATGAAAATTGAAATGTGTTGATGAATTTTGGATTATGTTTATGAAAATCCAAATGTATTTATTGATTTTAGATTGTGTTTATTTGATGTTTAGGGTTTAAATTGCAAAAAAAGAGAAAAAAAAGGGGGAGAAATTCCAACCGAAAATAATCGGTTGGAAAGATATTCCAACCGAAGGTTTTCGGTTGGAATAAACCTTCGGTTGGAATATCTTTCCAACCGATTTTGAAGTCGGTTGGAAATTCGGTTGCAAAGAATTTCGGTTGCAAACCCAATTCCAACGGAGGTTTTTCCAACCGATATTTTCGGTTGCAAAATCGGTTGGAAATTCAATTTTCCAACCGATTTTGACCCATTTTCGGTTGCAATTTTAGTTTTTTTTAGTAGTGTATTGCTCTAAAAAATTTGGCCTAAAATATGGTGTCATTTTCAAATTAAATATTAGACACGTTAAATTTCAGTACATTGGATTTAATATATACTAGTTCACATAACAAATTAAATAATTTATGTTGCAATGAAATAAACCTATTTTTCAAGTGTCATATCAATTAATTAGCAAATTATTGGACTCGGAATGATATAAATTTAAACCCCCATACAGCAGTATGGGAAACTGACCATTCCCCTACTTAGTTACTGGTAACATTTTGCCCATTGTCTATGTTGTTGTTCCGCTTCAGTGAACCTATTTATTATTATTATATATAGGAGCATAGGATTGGAGTTGAATAATGCATTTTCAATTATTTTTTAATCAACATATGAATTTGATATAATTTTAAATAAATTGAGTTATTCGAGCTGAACATGAGTCGAGTTTAAAAATAAAATTGAATATTTTATTATCTTGTTGAGTCGAGTTAATAAAAAAGGTCTTAGAAAAATCATCCTCCTTTCAAACATGAAGTGATGTTTGTGATATTTAAGCAAAATGTTTGAATATTAAAAATATACCCTTTTCTATTAGAAGCTAAAACATTTCATTTTGAATCGGTAATAAATATATATCATAGTTAGTTGTACCAACATCGTATATATACTCTAAATGTTAACTTGACATATTTTAGCAGATTTTAAGCAAGACGATCGGAAGCCATTGATGTACTAAGGGCGGACCCAATGCAAACTGTTGGGTCGAGCTTACCGGATTGTACTCACGCATGTGGATCTTGTACCCTATGCGGATTAGTGATAGTTACCCTTGAAGAGGCTGAGACATGTCCTATTGCTTATAAATGTAGGTGTCACAATAAGTCATATCATGTCCCATGAATTAATGGACACACAATAACGAAATGATTTATTCATGAAGTTTCATTCATTATTTCTCCTGTAAAATGTACTAGCCCACTATTTATTTAATTTTTTCAGTTTATTACCTTCTTGTTCCCTATTTTTATTTTTATTCGTCATTTATGAATTCGAATTAAATCAAAGCCAGATCATATGCGGTTTCGTGAACCAATTATCAAGAGAGAAACCCAGAAAAATTCAAGTCTCAGATCAAGAGTCCGTGCCTCTTAGTAATCGGTGACTAGACAAAGAGTGTGGGGCAAAATAGCAATTTACGTTCCTTAATTTTCAGTGATCCGCATAATTATGACACTTAATTTTCCAGCAAGCATTTTACATCCCTTAACTTTCACAGGTCCGCAAAATTAGGACACTTAATTTTTTAACAAGTATAAATCAATTCGTTATTATAAAATTGAAGTACAACAGACAACACTTTTAATGAAATGACAGACCTTTGAGAATGGAGAGAAGGCTTAAGGAAAAAGCATGTGCTATACATGTACTTTTAAGGAAGTTCTATAACTAAGCGTTTTTAGATAAAATGTGTTACCAAAATACATAATTTTCGTCCATTTTATGATGTATTGTGAATTTAAGAGGGACAAATGTGTTAAACTACATTGATTAGGGAGATGCATCTGCTATGAAATATTTAAAAGGGATGAATGTGTTACATTACATTGAAAAGAGGGACAGAATTGATACGAAAAATTTAAGGTGGACGAATATGCAAAAGTTGACACATAAAGAAGCGGAAAAGTGCCATTTACTCTTATTTTTTTGTCTATCATTTATTGTTTTATTTTCATCCTTATTGGCGTATTGCTAGCTGTATTATTCCTGCAGTAGTTAAAATTAGAAGATGGACTTTTAAAATTGCAAGGTATATATTTATAGTAAATGGAAAGAGTAGTTTGTGGACGCTAGTCAAAAGCATAAGTTTGTGTCCTATAATTCAATTTTTCAAAAAAGAAAATTAAATTATTTTGCAGTTTTGAGTCCATTATCACGTTTTCATTCAATTCACTTGCCAAAACTGTTGAAATGGGAGAGTTAGACTACAAATGCTAATCCTAAACTATTATACGAGACCAAAAGCACATAGTTTTCTAAAAGAAAATGCACCAAAAATAAGTAATCATGGAGCTGTTTGCAAATCAGGGGGGGTTTTTTGCTAAGGGAATTTTATTCAATTAGTTGGAGTTAGTTACTTTAAATCGTGAGTAAAGAAAAGACGCTTTCATCAGTTATCAACTACACTCTGTGACGTGGAAAGTGTTCAGCTCGGATTGGAAGCTTTTATACAGCTGGACGCCACGTCAGCCAGATAGCCACGTCCGCAACAACTGAATGGGACTGCTTTAAATAGCAGCAATTCACGCGAATTGAGCAGCACGTATGATCAGGTAATACAATTTCTCTCTCACCTTCTCTGATCCCATTAATACCTTCTTCCCGAATTAATCTAGCTTGCCCATTGTTATTTCAGGTAATACAAGAATCTTGAGCTGATTTTAGATACATCCGGTTACTTATTGTAATCCTTTGTATTTGTTGGTTTCCCTGGTTATTCTTAGTTGTCGATTATTTTGATTTGTTCAGTTGTCTTGATTGAGGTTGGGAATGAAATTGAACCTTGGATTATCGAGTTAATGAATTATTGTTGCTACTGTTCTATTCATTTTGTTATAAACATGCTCTATCTTGTGTGGTGTTGTGATTGTTGGCATTTTTAGCTGGAATTGTAATTATCATCCATCAGTGGTATCCAGAGCTTGGGGTATCCTTGCGCAATGGCAGCAAATACTAGGTCACAGGATTTACAGAAAGAAGTTGAGCAGCTCAGAACTAATTCTGAGAATTTGGAAAGGAAGTTTGATGCTTATATGGAGGAAATGAGAAAATCATTGGCGGATATAGCCAATGATAGATCAAGTGTTAGACAATCCCAGAATATGGAGAATGAAGTGAATAGGGAAACTTCACCCTTTTCTAATGGAGCTGGACTCCAGTTTTCACATGGGGTTAATAGGCACGTTAGAATAGATTGTCCCAGATTCAGTGGTGATGGAGTGAAGGAATGGTTGTATAGGGCAGAACAGTACTTTGAGTTAGAGGGTATCAATGATAATGCAAGGGTTAAGGTAGCTGGAGTGCATATGGAGGGCAGGGCTTTATGTTGACAACAATCTTATCTTAAGATGAGGAGAGGAATAGTACATTGGGAGGAGTATGTATTGGCTCTACAACAAAGGTTTGGAACTACACTTTTTGAAGATCCTATGAGTGATTTGAAGAAGTTGAAACAAACAGGTGCAGTGCAAACTTACGTAGACTCTTTTGATGAGTTATTTAACAAAGATGACATTTCAGAAGGGGGTAGATAATAAGGTTGCAGATGCTTTGAGTAGAGTCTCTTCTACTGATCCTGTACAACTCAATGCTATTATGGTGGTTACCTCTTCCTTGGTTACAAGAATTAGAGAAAGTTGGAAAACAGATGACAAGTTACAAGCCATCATCTCAACATTGCAAAAACAACCCTCACTAAAACCTAACTACTCTTGGTCCAATGAACTCCTGAAGAGGAAAGGTAAATTGGTGGTAGGACAAGATGACAACTTGAGAATTGACATTGTTAGACTTTACCATGAAAGCCCAGAAGGTGGTCACTCAGGTATGTTGAAAACACTACACAGAGTGGGAAGTCATTTCTATTGGAAAAAGATGAAGCATACTATTTTCAACTTTGTACAAAATTGCCTCACTTGCCAAACTTATAAACCCTTGAATACACTTCCTGCTGGCCTTTTACAACCCTTACCCATTCCAGAAAGAGTATGGCAAGACATTTCAATGGATTTCATTGAAGGGTTACCTACAGTACAGGGTAAGGAAGTGATTTTTGTGGTTGTGGACAGACTGAGTAAGTATGCTCACTTTATGGCTTTACCTCATCCCTACACTGCTTTGAATGTTGCTCAGGTGTTCATTGATAATGTCTATAAGTTACATGGGCTGCCTCACACTATAATAAGTGATAGAGATACTATTTTTTTAAGCAAATTCTGGATGGAGTTTTTTAAGATACAGGGAACATAATTACTCCATTCCACTGCATACCACCCCCAGACTGATAACCAGACAGAGGTGGTTAATAGGTGCTTGGAAACCTACTTAAGATGTATGGTTTCAGCTAGACCAAAAACATGGTTACACTTTATTTCCTTGGCTGAGTGGTGGTACAACTCCTCCTTCCATTCTTCCACAAATCACACTCCCTATGAAATTCTTTATGGACAGCCACCTCCTCCACATCTACTATACCAACCACTGACTTCGAGTGTGGAGACTGTAGATAGGAGCTTGACGGCAAGAGAATCTACCATCAGACTCTTAAAGTTTCATTTGAACCGAGCTCAATCCAGAATGAAGAATCTTCTGATAAGAAAAGGTTGGACCTGGAATTTGAAGTTGGTGATTGGGTTTTTGTTAAACTCCAGCCCTATAGACAGGTTTCTATGAGAAGTTCAACTTACACCAAACTTAGTCCCAAGTTTTATGGTCCTTTTCAGATCTCTCACCGCATTGGAAAGGTTGCTTATAGACTTGTATTACCCCCTGAGGCCAAGATTCATAATGTGTTCCATATTTCTCAGTTGCGAAAGAAAATTGGCTTAGCTGTGGCTGTTCCCTCTCTTCCCGTTTCTCAGTCAGAACATGGCCATGTCTTACAAGAACCGGATCTAATTCTTGAGAGGAGACTCTACCAAAAGAATGGAAGACCAGCCACTCAAGTTCTTGTGAAATGGAAGAATACTGCAGAGGAGGACAGCTCTTAGGAGGATTACTACAATTTGAAGTAGCGTTTTCCCTCTTTCCTTCCTTGAGGACAATGAATCTTTGAGGGGAGGGTATTGATGCATGTCTCAAATAAAGGTAGAAGAATAAAGAGTAATCAGGGGGCTGTTTGCAAATCACAGGGGGTTTTTTGCTAAGGGAATTTTATTCAGTTAGTTGGAGTTAGTTGTTTTAAATCGTGAGTAAAGAAAAGACGCTTTCACTAGTTATCAACTACACTCTGTGACGTGGAAAGTGTTCAGCTCGGATTGGAAGCTTTTATGCAGCTGGAGGCCACGTTAGTCAGATAGCCACGTCCGCAACAGTTGAATGGGACTGCTTTAAATAGCAGCAATTCACGCAAATTAAGCAGCACGTATGATCAAGTAATACAATTTCTTTCTCACCTTCTCTGATCCCATTAATACCTTCTTCCCGAATTAATCAAGCTTGCCCATTCTTGTTTCAGGTAATACAAGAATCTCGAGCTGATTTTAGATACATCCGGTTACTTATTGTAATCCTTTGTATTTGTTGGTTTCCCTGGATATTCTTAGTTGTCGATTATTTTGATTTGTTCAGTTGTCTTGATCGAGGTTGGGAATGAAATTGAACCTTGGATTATTGAGTTAATTGAATTATTGTTGCTACTGTTCTATTCATTTTGTTATAAACTAGCTCTATCTTGTGTGGTGTTGTGATTGTGGGCATTTTTAGCTGGAATTGGAATTATCATCCATCATATGCAAGTCCATCCCATGAATTAATTTGGAATGGACTAGTTCCTTTTGCAGGTTTAGCACTTTAATCCAGAATATTTCGTAAACTCCACATTGTAAATTTGTAATGATTTTTTATTCTTTTATGCATTTTATAAACTAATTAAGTGTTAATTTTGACCTTATTGTTCACATTATCTATAACTGCATTTTCTGGACTTCCATCATTCTCGTTGTACCTTGCTAGAATTTGCTCCATGCTGGAAAAAACCAAATAATATATAAATTCAAATTTGGTTCGGACGAGCAAACCCTAGTATGAAAATTATATTTTTATTTACGTAACTTAATATAATACAATAATACGATAAACTAGATAACAAATATGAATTAACACACATATCAACAATTTTTCGGCATACAACTCCCACATCAAACTGCATTTCTAAAAATATCAGTGTTTTTTTGTCTTTTTTGCATTAATTTACATGTAAATATAATTATTGAATATACAAGATTTAAGGTATTACTATTACTTTAGTAAAACAAAAAGTGATAGAATAATACTTTAGTAATATTAAGGGCCACAAATAAATAAAGATAACTTTGAGTAGATAATAAACTAGTAATATATGTTTGAAATTTGAACTGTGTTTCTCACACAAAAAAACAAAAACAAAAACAAAAGAAATTAATTGTGGGCTGTGAAATAGCCCAGGCCCAGTAACTCCTGTCCAGCACAGTTTGTAACCAAAGGAATTAAAAAGAAAAGCAAATATTGAATTATCATAAAAAGAAGCAAATATTAAGTATTAGTCATGTTACTAGTATAAACCAAACTCTCATTTCCAAATTTAATCTTACATAAATTTCAACTTTAATATGGTATAAATTCCAAATAAGTCCTAAAATCCGATTTTATATGAGAATTGTTGTTGGATACAATTAATGATTCAAAATAATCTATTTTTTTTTTGAGATGGTGAATATATTGTTACATCAAACACTATATCGAATTGAATTTATTCCACTGATATCAAAATAACTAATTACAAATGCTAGTATTAAACTAAATAAAATACCCACGTTTGTAGGAGTTGAACCCATGACCTCTTTGAGCATCACACAATTTGAGCATCACATTCATCAATCCGTTACGTCATTTCGAGAACGTCACCTGTCGGCTATTCACATTTTCACCTGTCGTCATTTCGAGAACGTAATTCACATGTACCTATATATTGAAAAATATGAAGGAAATTGGGTTTGAAAAGAACCAAATTTGGTAATGGCAAATGCCTTTTGGTTGAGCTTACTATCTATGAATTAATGTATTGTCACAATTCAATGTGTGTTACAATTCACTATTTTGGGGGTGTAATAATGAAGGCACATATTATGAAAATTTGGAATGGAAATTGGAAAGGGAGAATATTTATTACTATATATAGGAATATTACCTCAAGTGGTAAAAACAAGTTACCTTATGACGGTGGGCTTTACTATTTTGTTAACAAATTTATTTCCTTAATTGATATAAGTATTTGATTAGTGAAATTATGAGGATGTTTTTTATTAGAGTAAAATTTTCTTTTAAATCAAAGTGCGGTAACTTTGAAAAAATTTAAAGGTGTTTAAGTAAGGACTTGGCTAACGAATAATCTTATTGTACTTTTGTGGAAAATCATGAAAAAATTGACCTTTGACAAATTAAGTAGAAAAGGTGTTCCTAAGTTCATAATTTTGACCTTAAAGACAAATTTTGGATATTCTCCTTCGTATTTATAGTAAAAGAATAAAAGAACAGAAAAATAATAAATCGATTTATCTTTGTGATCATGGGCTTAATAAAGAACAATGTGATGAATTATCTTTGACATTTCAAGGACCACCAATCCACCATACACATATTATATATATCTCATTCAATATAGAAGGTGGTAAGTTATTGTGGGAAAAAACTTGCTTAGATCAGATTTAGGATAATTGTCTAGACATTCTGATTATAAATTTAATATATCATTAATTTTCAAAAGTTCATTTACCACAATGAATGATGTGGTGAATTCTTAACTCTATCATTCCTAGCAAAACCTGGTCTACATGTCGAACCCCTTTTTGGTGGAAGGCAAAGTGGATCTTAAAAATAATTATGCATTTCTTCATCGATATTAATTTATTAAATATAAATTCTTAAATTGTTGAATGTTGGAATGCATATACATGCGAGACTTGTTTAGTACAAACTTAAATGAAATGGAACCGAAAGCAAATAATAGAGGAAAATTTACCACTTGGTCCAAAATCATCTCATGAGTCCATATATATTGAAGTAATTTGTAAATAAATAACAAGCAATAATTAATTTCACAAGTAAAATATTTCTATATGGTACCTCAAGATTTTGTGGTTGAGGTGAACCCTGAACATTGACTGCGCGACTGGTGTGAAAGTGAGTACTATCCCCACAGAATTATATTTGCGCATGGCATTCGAACCTCGGATGGGATTGTCTATAATGACACTTTCATGGAGATAGTCATGTACCAATCCAATGAAATTGTGTCATTGTCCCAATGTACATGCCCTACTAAAATCTGAAATACCCAAAATACTCCTACATTAAAATAAAAAAAACACATACACACACGAAACCCTATCACCCCCTCCCCTTCCCCCTCTCCCCCACCCACCAAACCCCAACCCTGTCTCCCACCACCTTCCTAGGCCGTCGTGACGGTCTAGGATCGTCGGATCCAGGCCGGTGACGACCTAGGGAGAAGTTCTCAGGCCGTCGCCGACCTAGAACTACAGATTAGAGGCCTGCAACGGCTTGGATCCGGTGATCCTTGGCCGTCGCGGGCCTAGAATCGGTCGTTCCGACGGCTTGGATAGGGGAAGGATAATGGCGGCGGGGTGGTGGGTGGGTGGGTGGGTAAAGGGTTATTTTTTTTAATTAAAATTTTATTTTATTAAAAACAAAATAAATATTTTTATATTTATATTTAATTATAAAAATTAAAATGTTAATAAATATGTATAATTTGAAAACTGTTATACTGTAAATTAATGAATAATTTTCAAAAAAAAAATTTCCAACAAATAAGTTCTTTAATTATTTTTTACATCACACCAATAAAACTTGGGTTGACATATTTACAATGTTTTTTTATAAAATATTATTGGCTATTATAAAGTTTTACAAAAGATACTTGCAAAAAATATTATAATAGTCAAATTTGTAACAATAATCAAGTTTGCTTCAATTAAAATAAATAGAATTTTATATAATTTATAATTATAATTAAGTAAATTGTAATAAATATGTAAAAAAAAATTAGATATATTCATAAAAAATTATTTTAATATAATTTGTGAATAATGTAAATAAAAAAAATGTTCCAACAAATTTTAATATAATTACATCTTACTAATTAAATTTGAGTCGAATGATTGACCAAAATCAACAAATTTCACTAATTAACGATTTGCGAGGGCTTAATGATACTATAAGTGTAGCTTCTCCGTTTGGAGTAATTTTTTTACAAAAACTAACAAATTTCACTAATTACGGAGGGGTTAATGATACTATCAGTGTAGCTTTTCCCTTTGACATAAGTTTTACCAAAACCAACAAATTTGACTAACTAACGATATACAGAGGCATTAATGATAAGTGTAGGTTCTCCGTTTGGAGTAATTTTTTACCAAAATCAACAAATTTTACTAATTAATGATTTACGGAGGGATGAATAATACTATAAGTGTATGTTTTTCGTTTGGAGTAATTTTTTACCAAAATCAACAAAATTCACTAATTAACAATTTACGGAATGGTTAATGATACTATAAGTGTATGTTATCCGTTTGGATTATTTTTTTACCAAAATCAACAAATTTCACTAATTAATGATTTACATGGGACTAATGATATTATAAGTGTAGGTTCTCCGTTTGGAGTGATAATTGACCAATATCAACATATTTCACTAATTAATGATTTATGGTGGGGTTAATGATACTATAAGTGTAGGTACTCCGTTTGGAGTAACATTTTACCAAAAAAAATAAATTTCACTAATTAACGATTTACGGAGGGGTTAATAATATTATAAGTGTAGGTTCTCTGTTTGGAGTAATTATAAATCAAAATCAACAAATTTCACTAATTAACGATTTATGGAGGGGTTAATGATACTATAAGTGTATGTTCTCCGTTTGGAGTAATAATTGACCAAAATCAATAAATTTCACTAAATAACGATATGCAGAGAGCTGGTTAATGATACTATAAGTGTAGGTTCTCGGTTTGAAATAATTTTTGACCAAAATAAATAAATTTCACTAATTAACAATTTACGGAGGGTTAATGATACTATAAGTGTAGGTTCCCCGTTTGGAGTAAATTTTTTTATCAAAATCAACAAATTTAACTAATTAACGATTTACAAAATGATTAATGATACTATAAGTGTATGTTATCTGTTTGGATTAATTTTTTACCAAAATCAACAAATTTCCCTAATTAACGATTTATAGGGGAGTTAGTGATACTATAAGTGTAGGTTCACCGTTTGGAGTAATAATAATTTTATATTTTTAATAAGTATATTTGATACCATTTTCCATTAAAATACTTGTATATAATCGATCATTTAAAATTTTATTCTTATTTTAATAAAATTCGAGAATAAGGTTTTTTTTCAAGTTATAAAAGTGAAAATACAAATATGAAGAGATAATTGACCATTTGGCTATTTAGTTGCTAAATTTGCATTAAATGCCCTCTATTGTCTGAGGTTTTTCCGTCTGTTGTCACAAATGACTCAGCTCCTGAATCATTTGTTGGAGTCACTTGGCTGATCAACGAACTTGGTAGTATAATACTCAGCTATGTGGCTCAGCTGATGGAATACTTAATTGTCTGACTCCGCTGATCGGACTACTCATATGTTCCATACTCATCTATTTGGCTCTGCTGATGGAATACTTAGTTGTCCGATTCCTCTGATCCAGACTACTCATTTTTTCCGTACTCAACTGTTTGTACTAAGCTCTTCAATGAATTCATAATTAGAAAGAATAATTTTAAATTTTAATAAATATATTTATACCATTTTCCATTAATTTAATATTTAATCAATATGTTAATATTGTAGGTTTTTAATAAAATTAAAGAATAAGTTTAATATTATTTTTTCAAATTATAAAAGTGAAAAAACAAATATGAAGAGATGGTTGACCATTTGGCTATTTAGTTCCACTATTTGGCTATCTTACTAAATATAGTCGTTAAATTTGAATTGTACGTTTAAAAAATTAATTTGAAATTCATTGAAATATCATTATATTTTCTACCAAGCAAAATATAAGAACATTAAAATAATAAAAACAAATTTCAAATTTTTATGTATATAAATTCAAATAAATTGAATATGTTTAACTTAAAAAGATAAACTTTTCTAAATTTAAATATTTTTCTACAAGCCTTGCACATGTTTATAAAATTTTATAATAGCTAATAATGTTTTAGAAAAAAATATTACAAGTATATCAACTCAAGTTTTATTGGTGTGATGTAAAAATAATTAGAGAACTTATTTGTTGGAACATTTACTTTTTTGACATTACAATTTTTTCAAAGATATACATATTTATTAACATTTTAATTTTTATAATTACATATAAATATAAAATATTTATTTTGTTTCTAATAAAATAATATTTTATTAAAATTATTATTGAGGAGTCGAGATTATTTGGTACTCTCCCAAACTGTTTTCCTAAACACCAAACAAACAGGCCCATAGTAAGGCTGGCCTAATTTCGCGTCATTTTTCAAATCTTAAATAATACTCCTATATTGTTTGAATTATAAAGGGTTATTTGAGATTTTGTAAAATTAGTTTGCAACACATTTAACTATTTAGTTCATATAGAACATATCAAGTTGAAAAATAATTTAATATGATATCAATGCATGAAAATAAGATTATGAATGAAGTATTATCTCGTTAAATTATTGATAGTATTATTTATGAGAAATAATTACGTACATATGTATAGATGTTTTTGGGGTAATTGTATATTAGATATCATATAATAGGTACTTTGCAATCTTGGTATTACTGTATATGTAAATATATATTTAGGATCACAATTTAAAGTTTGATTATAATGTTATACCACCGTCAAATAATTGGATGAAAAATGGACGGAATTTGCCACGTAGAGGGACGGAAAATCCAATCAAATAGTTGAACGTAAAGCTTATATTATTCACGAAAAAATATATGAAGCAATACAAAAGCGGGGAGGTGGAGTTTGACAAAAATATACCCAAGAGATACTCTAATTACAAAAGAATCCAAAATATCTACGTATTTACTTTAATAATTGACCACGGCGATTTTTCATCTTTTGAAATCGGTTCATGATAGCATCGTTTGAAATACTACGAAATATGTCTCTCTCTATAAAGACAACTAAACTATCATTTAGCCATTGATCGCCCATTCGGTTACAAAGTCGATTTTCTTTACTATCTTCATAACCGAAAAAATTCTCTCCACTGATGCAGTTGCAACTGATAGAATAAGAGTCAATGTCACAAGTTTGTAAACCACATGTCTTTTAGTTGCAACCATCTTCTTAGCAATATCACCAACCTCTTTCAAGCTAGAAATATCATCACTTGATCGAACATCCCTAATATAATTTTCAAGTTGATAGGGAAGGGACGAGAGCTCAAGAAAAGAGAAGTCATTTGGATAAAGTTCGGCAAGACGGACAAGTTTTTCTTTGTCAAAAGCCTCAAAGCGATTGGATGGGTTTAATCATGCAATACAAAGAATCAACTCTATGTTTACTTCATTGACACGGTTGTTGGGTTTGGAGATGTTGGGAGTAGAGAATAAATGGGTTTTTTTAATTTGGGCTTAAGAGTTGGGTAGAGTGATGTATTATTAGAGTAGGTTGTGTTATTAATTGGACTAAAATTTTATTTGGGTTGGAAATTTCGAATTGGGCCAATTTATTTGGATTTTAAAAAAAATAATACCTACTACTATCTATAAATAAAAAAAAATTTGAGGGGGTCTATAGACCTCCCTAGTTCCTTACTGCGTCCACCCTTGGCCACGTACACCGCACTATCACGTGATGATTTTCACTCAAAGAGATGAGATAACAGTCACTTGTGATGCACGTGGCCGATTTCATCCATTTAGGTCCAATTATTCGATGGTGATATGAACATTACAACTAATAATTTAATTGTGTACTAAATATGCATTTATGTCCAATGAATCAATATTATAAAGTTTTACTTTATTGTATTATATCAAATTTGCACTTTTTTCGATTTCTTTTCTATGTAATATTGAATTCGAATCTTTAACGGATTGTTTCGACTTATAATTATATTTGATCCTTGTATTTCAAATTATATATATTCTTAATCTAATATTGCCACGTTTGGTTATTTTGACTTGATAAGACTGGATTGGGTCCATAAGAAAACATACCGTCGAGAAGAAAACAAAGAATGCAGCAGCCAATTTGAAGTTGGAAATTTAAAACAAGGTAAACAAATTCTTTGATGTTTTCTACGTCATAGTTTAAGCTCCTAAAATAATGGTTTTTCTTCCTTCAGCTTTGTGGGTTGTTGATTTACTAGATATTAAATAATGAAGAAACAGTAAAATAAAAAAAAAGGGTAAGTTTAATCCAAAGCTGCTGAATTGAAGTGCATTTGACATTAGTGTGTACGCATTTTGCAAGACAGTTTAGTAGATTTTATTGGTGTAGAGTGTTAAAATGGTGCGTAGTATTGTAATTTACTTGCACAGAATGTGCTCGACTTAAAGCTTACATAATCCTTACTTGAGATTCTTCTATATTCATTAGCAATTATTGATATTGCTGATTGTGGTTATAGAAATTAGCTTGGTTGGTATTAATATTAACAAAAATCGAATATAAAATCAGTGGATCGATCACGGACAACTTTATTGTAGCAAATATTGTGCCTTCCTAATATGAGCAGCATAGCACAGGTAAGAAACTGTGAAACCATAATCTAATGCAAACACTTGTAGCTTCCTAATATTGTGCCTTTATCTCTGATTTTTATCTATATTTTATAAACTTTAGCTTCGAAATTCTCGTAGATTGGT
The DNA here is from genome assembly GCA_034814905.1 of Penstemon davidsonii. Classification (NCBI taxonomy): domain Eukaryota; kingdom Viridiplantae; phylum Streptophyta; class Magnoliopsida; order Lamiales; family Plantaginaceae; genus Penstemon; species Penstemon davidsonii. The sequence continues at coordinate 26,015,739 of JAYDYQ010002533.1, read as the reverse complement.
GTTCGCTACGGAAAGAATTCAGTTTGATTGCCTCGTTTTAGTCCAAAAGTTTCCCACAAGGATCTCAGAATTATTTTGTTCGTCTATAATTTGTCATACATAACATTATGATGAAATCTTAAGCCTAGAAAAGCAAGAATTTCAGTTTTCATAAACTAACTGCTAGAGAAACAACAGATGTCTGAGAAGAACTACTCAGACTACTTGTTCTTGCCAATAGATCATTATCTCTGGTGATATGGGCAATGAACGAATCGAACTCGACACGAGACACACCACCTTCCTCAGTTGCCTGTCGTACGGTAGCACCTAACTCCTCAGCCCTCTTTCTTATCTCGTTCCCTTCTTCCGATGCCATTAATCTTTTCACAACATTCTCGATAGTCGACGCTTTCACTAGTTCTTCCCTTTGTGTCCATTCCCTCACAACAAGACCTATCTTCAGTATATCTGTTACGAGCATCGTGTTGCTTGGTTGGTCTGAATGCATGGGCCAAGCTGCTATAGGCACTCCCATTGTAATGCTTTCTATGCACGAATTCCATCCACAATGGCTCATGAATCCTCCAGTTGATGGATGAGCCAAAATTTCTGGCTGTGGTGCCCAATCTCTAACTACTATTCCCATTTCTTTCACCCTCTCTTCGAAACCTTCAGGTAATTTAACTCTTCTCACTTCTCCATCGAAGACATTCCCTTTATCGGCATCCCTCAATACCCATAAGAACCTCTGCTTGCTCTGTTCTAACCCCAGTGCTAGCTCTTCTATTTGTTCATCGGACAGAGAAGTTGTTGTCCCAAACGAAACGTAAATAACGGACTTCGCCTCTTGTTTATCGAGCCACTCTAAACATTTGAGTTTGCCTTCACTGGATTTGTTAGCCAAAGAAAATTTAGTAGGAAGTATTGGTCCTATAGCCCATCTCTTCCTATTACCAATTTCATCCTCCCTAGCTAATAAATCCAAATAAGGGGCTTCTATCAATCTGCATGTGTTGTGGATATCTCCAGCTCTATAGTTCCGTGGCTCCATTTGTAAAGCTACAAAACTTTGTACCTCATCTGATATACATCCTTCGATAGAGGGCAACTCTTTTGGAAGTTCAATCGGGAAAGGTATGCCCTTATTCTCCCAGTTGAAAGAGAATTGACAAAATGCGGAGATACAGTTGAATACATAAGATTCCGCATTATGAATTGAGACAACATCCTGAACCACCACAGCCATCATAGGGTCGTGAATGACGACAACCCTATTGGCTTTGGAGGACATGTCTCGTAAGTAAGTAGCAACCGGTTGGCGTAGGCCCAATGTGGCATCCCAGGCTGGTTGAAGCTGTGCAGGGAATTTATTGGATGAGTTGGGGTTCGGAGGTGGAGAGGCGAACGATGGGGTTGGGAGATCGTGAAAATGGATCTTGGCAATGTCATGAGGGTTTAAGCCATTAACACGGACTTTGGCTTGGCGATTGTGGATGGCAGAGCCAACGTAGTAAACGGGGATATCGTACGAGGATATTAGGCAGGAGAGTTGCATCAATTGATTGAGGTGTCCCTGAGCCGGAAACGGAACCATGATAACGGCAACATGAGGTTGTTCTGTGCTTTTATTATCATGTTGATTTTGGTGATTTGTTAAGCTGCCCATTGAATGAAGTTACATGAGTAGTAGCATATGCCCCCATGATCTTAAATAGAGCAAGAAACTTGGGAAATACTCTAAAAGGGGTTTACTTTTCGTGGTGCATAAGTAGTAAATAATTTTCATAGGAAGAGTTCACTTTTATTGACTCAGTGGGAGAGCTAATAACACTAACAGCCAATGAGAAACAAAACAAGGTATATATATATATAATCCAAGAGAGTGCAGCAGAATTTCATTCCATCTTCTCTTGGTTTCTATTAAAATTGTCTTCTTGCTTGATATTTTTTCTTTTTTTGGTCCAAAGTAACTATTGTTTGGCAACACATGACGTAAATGCTTATGCTAGCCTCACATTTTGGAATATACTTTGAGGTAACGAGAGTTGATATATCTGTACATAAGAAGTAAAAAATAAGGAAAGAATGCATTGCATGTTATGAACTAATGAGCAATTTACCTCCCTGTAAATGAAAGAATGGACATTTTACCTCCTTGTGATATGAACTAATGAGCAATTTACCTCTTGCTAGTGGAGGTGTTGCACACACTATATAATGCGACCAAGACTTCATTTTCATGTAAAAAATGACCAATTTAACCTTACACTTGATAACATATTCATCTCACTTTACCCCCTTGTGATATGCATAAATAGGCAATTTATCTCCATGTGATATGCTTAAATGGGCGCTTTAACTCCGTGTGTTATTGCATAATGGACACTTTACCCCACTGGAATAATGTAAATGAGTGCTTTACTCCGTGTGTTATTGCATAAAGGATACTTTACCCCATTGGAATAGTATAAAAATCAAGATGGAAGCAGTGTGCTTCTTTTTTAAAAACATAGGGAGGTATTTTACTCTATTATTCATCACATGGAGTTAAACTGCCTATTTAGAAGAACACAGGGAGTTAATTGCTATTCACTCAAATTTATAGACACTAATATTAATTTCGATGAACATAGGATTAAAATTGCGGGTAAAAGTACTAAAATTACAACAACTTAAAATATACATGTTGTAAATTATTTATCGGAATTACAAATGTCTCATTTTTGCGTTCCTCCCAAAGATGAAAGGATTAGTAATGCTTTTTTTCCCAAATGTCACATAGGGTAAATTACAACAACAGAACACCCCCTCTAACTAACGACCACTAATTAGTTCATATTAGAAAACAAAAGTGGTCGTTACGTTCCCTCTATAAGAAATGTCTTATAGAGAAATGTCTTATATGATTCCGCTATGATAAAACAAAAAATTACAGTTCTCTGAAAGTTTGGTCAAATTACCAAAACCTCATATAGGTATCCTGTTTTTTTTTTTTTTTTTTTTTTTTGATAATTTCATTTAGGTATCTAAAACTATGATAGCACACCCTCAATTTTATTTTGAAAACCGCGATACCTCTTCCTCATCTTTTTTATTCTTTACAATTTCTACAATTTCAAGACGTTTGTTACTATTGACGAACTGCCCATTCAGTGACTTTAGCACTAGAAGTTTCCAATGTGGGTTCGGGTTAAATAGAGGCATGTTAGCATTTCACCTTTACTTCTCCTTTCAAGGATTATTCAAAAGACACAATTCAATATTTCTTGATCGTGAATTAAAATAAAAACAAAAGATTTTAGTTTGAACTTCAGGTAACTATATTGTGTCTTTCTTACATAAGATTTTATGGAACATAAGTGTATATGAGATACTCCATGTCAATCACTAAAAAAAGTCAACAACAAATCTGAAGCACAATTTTTGGTCAAAGCGTCCAATGATGATGTGTCATCGGATATTTAGAAAGAAAAAAAAACATATGTTAAATTACATACTAATCCTTCAATTAATTTGTTTAAAACAATTTCTCTAATCACTAATTAATTTTGGAACTCTTTCCCTAAAAAAACAAAAAAGTCGAGGGAATTGAACTTTTTATATCAAACTTTTGCCTACTTTATACATTTAATATCAAACTTTTCAAAAAATCATATTTCATACCAAAATTGGACAATTTTTTTTTTCACATTTCATTTGACCGTTAGTTTTTGGATGAAAAAAATATCATGTGCCAAGAACGTGTCCGTTAAGTCACAATTTTTATCTCTTCAGGGGTATTTGCAATTGAGCAAAAAATACCCTACAAATTGGGAGGGGCTAATTGCAATTATTGCCACCCCAATTCCTATATCTTCACCCCCGGCACCACAACCACCGCCCAACCCTTCCCCACCTGAAAACAGATCTTTAATGCAATATATGGGGGGTATATTTCAGTTCTTCCAAACTAAGAACAGAAGAGCCATATTTCAGGTTTGTGCGTGAAATCTAATGTTCTTAACATCAAAAGATTTCGATTTTTAATTCAGCTAGATTCTCTATCTATATACATTAGATTCACGCACAAACTCGTAATATGTCTTTTCAATTTATATCTCGCTTCCCAATTTAATTCACTTCAACCCTTACCCGTATTAGCTACACCGAATTGGATCCGGATTTGTTTCTCTTTAGTTAGTTTATTTATATTTGTTGCCTCTCATGATTTATTATTCATCTGGTAATTGTTCTAAATTTCTAAATTGTGTATGATGTTTTTTTAAGAACTTTGTTATGTAAATAGTGGAGTATTAATTATTATCGATTTGGATGCAAAATCTCTGTGTTTGATATAACATGTCGGCTTTGATCTTTTTCTTTTCCGGATTGTTTAGCTTCTCATTTCTATGTTTTAATTTGTGAATAGCTTAATTATTAGTACACAACACAAACACAATGTTCTCTGTATTTGGTGAAAAATAAATTATATCTGGAATTTGTGATTGGTACTTGCACAATTGGTATGAATCTAAGCCCTGAAAATTGTTTTTACTGACGATGACAATGAGCTTTTAGGTAGAAAGATAGTCTTCAACTTTAAAGCTCAACAAGCCCAATGGAGGGTTGGGCGGTGGTTATGGTGCCGGAGGTGACCCCTCCCAATTTTTATGTATTTTTTTTATCATTTGCAAATATCCCTGAAATGATAAAAATGGTGACTTAATGGACACGTGCATGACAAGTGACCTTTTCTATCCAAAAATTAATGGTCGAATGAAATTTGGAAAAGTTTGTTCAATTTTGGTATAAAATATGTCTTTTTGAAAGATTTGGTATTAAATGTATAAAATAGGCAAAAGTTTGGTATGAAAATTGCGATTCCCTCCAAAAAATCTCTTAATTATTCCCATCGTCTTCTTCCTCGTACCCACACAACCCTTAAAATTTTAACACAAGTCAAATAATTTTAATATCTTTTGTATTATAAAACTATCTGAACTTTCAATTAATCAAAATTTTATACGAATTTTTAAGCAAAAATGCACTTTACACCTCCTCCCAAAGCTATATATTTTTAATTTTACCATCCAAAAGTATAAAATAAGTACATATAAAATCCGTTGCACTTTCCCCCCTCAAAGAATTTTATGCCAATTTTGATCGCCGAAAAACTCATATATGCGCCTCACATATATATTTTAGGGGTAAATTAGTCAAAATATGATGTGCATTTTTCCCTCTCTCTTTATAAATAAAATATTTTTCTTTCACTTGGGATTTTCAGTTCTTTTACATGAGTGAAGTATTTGACTTGTAAGAAGTGTTGTGACTAACTTTGAAAATTCATGTGAGGGGTACATGTATATTTTCCGTTGAACAAAAATTAAATAAAATTATTTGAGGAGGTAAAGTGCTTATTTTGTACATATGGGTGGTAAAGTGCCACAACATGTAACTTTGAGGGAATAAGATTTTTGTCAATTTTTTAAAGTGGACTTCATAAATCATATGAAAGTTTTTGTTAATTTTTTTAAAAAACACATGGGGGTTATTGCAAATTTTTAAAGTTACCGGGGGTTATTGCAAATTTTTAAAGTTACCAGGGGTTATTGGTTATATTTTAGGTTAAGATATATGTTTTTTCTGATGGGGTAAAATTGTCATTTCGACTTGAGAGAGATATTTTTTTGCTAATAATTAAAAAAAGTACAGAGTTTTTTTGCTAATAAAATAATACAGTTTTTTTCTTTTGTTAGGCAAAACACAAGGGATGTCGCTGAATTTTACTCATTAAAAAGGGTAAATTTGTATTTAAGAAAATAGATTATTTTAACGTAAATTTTAAGGGGACATGTGTCATCAAGATAAATGTTATCTCATGTATTCCACATCCCTCAAAATCTCATTTTAGACAAACCCAACTATATTAGTTCATCTAATTTTTTAGGGTAAACACCACTAATGGTTCTCCTTATCATTAACTTTTTAAATAGTGGTCCCTCTTTTTGTTTTTTTCCCATGTTAGTCCCTACTATGAATTATTTGTTTCACTTTGGTCATTTAAAATGGGTCGTTTACTTATAGTATTACACTTTAGTCCCTCATAAAATTATTTTGTATCTATTTAGTTGCTCATAAAACTGTTTATTTATCAATATAGTCATTCATAAAACTGTTTTCACTTTAGTTCACCTTGGATTACCTGAAAATTACCAAAGTGAAACAAATAATTCATAGTGATGACTAACGTGGGAAAAAAATACAAGAGGGACCACTCTGTGAAAAAATAATGATAAGGAGGACCACTAGTAATATTGATTGAACTTGAGTTAGCAAACTTAATATTTTACCAAAAATAATTGCAACTGCTGATAAGTTTCTTGTGGAGAATATATTTCTACTTACATGTGATGGAAAGTTCTCAAGTATAGAGTACTTTTAATCTTTTGATGTTATAAGTCTACTTTTGTCATAAGTGTTGTTGATCTTTGTTATATCTTTTACCCAAACTACCTCCGTTTCAAGGACATTTATATAAATCATGCGTTTAATTACTTGATACGTGCATTGATTTGGGGGGGGGGGTGGGGGGGGGGGGGGGTGGGGGGGGGGGGGGGTGGGGGGGGGGGGGGGTGGGGGGGGGGGGGGGTGGGGGGGGGGGGGGGTGGGGGGGGGGGGGGGTGGGGGGGGGGGGGGGTGGGGGGGGGGGGGGGTGGGGGGGGGGGGGGGTGGGGGGGGGGGGGGGTGGGGGGGGGGGGGGGTGGGGGGGGGGGGGGGTGGGGGGGGGGGGGGGTGGGGGGGGGGGGGGGTGGGGGGGGGGGGGGGTGGGGGGGGGGGGGGGTGGGGGGGGGGGGGGGTGGGGGGGGGGGGGGGTGGGGGGGGGGGGGGGTGGGGGGGGGGGGGGGTGGGGGGGGGGGGGGGTGGGGGGGGGGGGGGGTGGGGGGGGGGGGGGGTGGGGGGGGGGGGGGGTGGGGGGGGGGGGGGGTGGGGGGGGGGGGGGGTGGGGGGGGGGGGGGGTGGGGGGGGGGGGGGGTGGGGGGGGGGGGGGGTGGGGGGGGGGGGGGGTGGGGGGGAAACACATGAAGTAGAGGTCTCCCTTGAGTTCCATCGGTGTCATATAAGCAATTAGGCCCAAATAATCCATCTGCAACTTTGAAGTCGAAATAACTTGTGTCTCCGTGTCAAAGGAGAGGATATAGCGCTTGGAATCATCATCATGCACCACCCAATAAAATGTCCCACCAACAAATGTGCCCCATATCTTGTAATCAATATAGACATTGACCGTCGACTCAACTGATCTCCAATTAGTTGCAGCAATATCGTAATTCATCAGTTCATCATCTATGGATACAGTGAGGATCTCAAAACCCAATTTTAACATTCGTTGGATTATTGGTCTTGGTTCATGTGTGTCAAAAATGTTCACGATAACATATTCATCCCTCGATGGAACATAACCGAAACCACAGGCATAAGAATAATGAGTACTATCAGGCAAGCGGATGAGTCGCCGAGTGGTGGGATTGCACAAGAAGAATTTTTTATTATCTTCGGTGAAACATACCAATTTAGATTGGGATGGAATGGGTATCATCTCTAGATATGATGAATTAATAGGAAGACTCCATTGTTGGACTAAATCTCCATCGTCGAGATTCAATGTGGTTAGTACATATTTAGAACAGTCACAACCTATATCTCGACGTGTACAACTAGTGTGCAAAACTAACATTGATGGGGGATTCTTGTTTGTTAAATTTTTACGGTGTAATTTCTTGAATGAATTAAGAAAGATTAGAGATTTCCAATACCTCGAAACGCACGTGTACCTTAAGAGACTCTTTACCGGCAATCTTGATAATATCTCCCTCAATATTTCATCAGGGAAGAATCCAATTCCTCCATGCCAAATTTTGAGATTCATTGATGTTTGATTCTCTAGTTGCATCTCCGATTTCTCCATCCTAATTAGAATATTAATTTGTTAATTGTGTGTCGTGTGTTATATTTATGTGTAGGGTTGGGTTGTTCAGGGGGGCTTGTTTTGGGCTGGCTGATTGAAATCGGACCGGACCGGCTTATTTGGATATATGGTTAAATTACCAAAAATCAATATAATAAAGATTCCTTGTAATTATAAAAAAAAAATAAAAAAAAAAGCCCCTTTAAATGACTATTCAGAAACTTCACGTATTTAAAAAGAAAAAATTAAAGAGAGAGGAAGGGGAGCTTTTGATATTAGTACAAACTTTTTGTTAATTTTAGTTTTTCACCTTATCTAAATAAAGTACGTGAAGAATTAATGAAGAAACTGAATTTTAAAATGAGATGTTAATATTTCTTTCACATGTGGGATTATTATTGTAGCCACAGAAATTGAGTACTGAAACTTACTATTAGACAACAATAATTTATTTGCAAAAATTAAATTTAATGACAACGATCATTGAATTTGATGATTTTATGATATTTGAATAAACGTTAATTTGAAAACGCTGTCACTTAATCTCAAATCAAAGTATGATGTGGAATTGAATCTTTTAACGAATAATTTGAACTCCGCCTTGAATGCTTCAATCTTGATGGACTTTAATTTTTCTTAAAGCACAATTGATCGCCTAACGTTGATTTAATGCTTTTCTTTTATGAAACCTTTTCTTTTAAAGTTGTGTAAGTATATATTTCAGATTTTTTCTTTTGTTTTTTGGATTATTATGACGGGAGTCTTTATGTGTGATATATAGAGTTTGCTTGTCACTCATTGATAATCTTGTTATAATTGCAAAAGATTGAATTTTTCTTGCTAATCAAGAACTTGATGCTTTGTTTTCTTATTGGTTTAAATTAAAGTACAAGTACTAGTATTTATTTTTTAAGCAAAAGATGGGTTAAGTTCAAATTGTGTTGCCACGTGCTCGGCCTTGTAATACTTACTTTGCTAGCTAGCTCGAAGGAGTGACTAAATGCTTGTGACCAGTCCATAACATATAGACATATAGTCTTTGCTCTTTTGCGGCAAAGGTGAGTTATGAAACTCGATTTGGAAATATATATAAAACATATCGGGGCAATAGAATTTATAATTTTTTCAAGATTGTTTCAAGAAATAACAGCAGAAATAGAGAATCAATGGATTGGTTGATGACATTGTTAATGAAAGTTATGCAAAGATTGAGCAGTATATATGGTAGTTAGCAGGGATTGTGAGGGAATTGTATATTGGATTTCTAAATTTGTAGATAATAATGTTGCAACAAAAATAAGAAAAGTGGTGATCATTTTTTGTATATTTATCATTTATTTTTCCCACTATTTGATTTTTGATGAAATTTTTGCATTAATTGAACAGGAATTTGGTTACCGAATTACAAAAAATAGTGGGATATATTACAGAGTAGTTAGTAGTCAAAACAAATGTATCAAACGACCTTCAATATTGGTATTAATTGTGTCTTTTTTGAAAGTTTGGTACTAGAAATGTGTAATGTCGGTAAAAGTTTAGTGTCAAAAATGAAATTTTACCCTCTGCACGAAGTAAAAATCGTGCCACTAACTGACAAATGCCGCGTACGTGATGAATTTTGTTAAAAAACTGACGGTCAGATGAAATGTGTCAAGATGGCCTAAATCATGGTATAAAATGTATTTTTTCATAAAGTTTAATATCAAATATGTAATCTGGACATATATTTGGTATCAAAAATATTTTTTCCGCATTAGTTAATTTTAAGCTTATAATGTCACAAATGGCTCATCGAATTTATAATAATTATATAGACCAACTGTAATGATTTGCTAATTTTATTGAATATCAATAAAACAAAGTATTTGAGTCCACATATGCTTAGCAAAACTCATGCATGACACCGGATTGAAGATATATAAGCCTATTATGGAATTATTTTAGTTGAGTTTCATCTCGGTATGATTTTGGAAAGTCATGATTTCGGAGTTTTCAGTTTGAACTCGATTTAGATAATGATTTTAATAGAAAATACTTGAAAAAATATTAATGAGGAATATTTATTGGTGATGAATCGGGTTGGTTGCAGGTCAATCTTGGGTACACAGATCCTTGGAGTGTTAGATAATTACTTCATCGTTCTTGTGGTATTATGGTCTTTTCAGTCAAGATAGCATGCCATGTTGATGTCGATGTATATGATTCGTGTTGGATCTGATTCTTGGTGTGTAAAGGTGTAAAGTGCTACATGTAGTGATATAATATTTGGTAAATAAAAAATTTCACGGAGCAGTTTTGTTCACGTTTTGTATAACACAATGGAATATCTTGTATTTTTTCTATTGATTTGACACCTACCACCTAATTTTTCCTCCCAAATCTCAGCATTCAAACCCAGCCTCAATAGGGTTTCAACTTTTTCAAAATATGAAAATTCAGTATCCAAACTCAATTTAAATGAGGTTTCACCGTATCACCGCAACTATCCAAAACCATTTTATTAAAATTAAAATTCGCGAAATCGAACCAACAACTTCCAAATAGAGTTTTCATGGTCTCGGGATTTGATTGAAATAAAATGAAATGTAGCATGTTCTCTCGTTTATTTACTTTTAATTTTCAAACTATCATTTATTTCGCCAATTGCAATTGCTACAGCATCAGCTGAGAATGAGATGTCATTTTCGGATACGGAAAATTCAACCAATTATTCAATGGGCCATGATGGTTAAATCAATGCATCATAGGGAGATAAGGAATTTAATAAGCCCAATTCAAATCAAACGCAACTTGTGAGTTGAAGGTTGAGTGAGGTGGTCTTGGACTTCAATTAAAAGAATATGATAAATGTAGTTGGGCCTGGACTTGTAGTTTACACATAATATTTTATATTTAAACTATCTGTTTAAAATAATAGATATTAATGGGTATATTTATTGTTATAGTTCATAGACTTAATTATAATGTATATTTATTTTGTATATGGACTTTGTAACATCTTTGTAACATATTTTGATATAAGAGTTTTTTCCATAAAAAAAAAATCTTTAATTTTATCTACGTATTATCTTTGTCTCTCTAGTACTCTTATTTTCTTTATATTTCATATTAATTGTTATTATATTGTTCATCAATCTTATTACCTCAATCACTAAACAAAGAGCTGATATAATAAACTATTTACAACAATATCTTATTTATTTGGATAGTCGATTTTAAAAGATAGGACAAAGAATAAAACATCTTTTTCAGATTTTCTGGTTACTATTGAATGATTAGGGAATAGAAATGTAAAATCCCTTAATTGGCCTTGTGCACAAAAATTGCACACATCAGAGTAAAACTTAATTAATTTGTAAACTCGAACATGTTATAAACATTATTATTTGAAACAATCAATTGACTTTGGACTCATCAGAAAATAGGATCGAGATAATTTCATATAGTAAATTCAAATTAAAAACTTTTTTATGTTATTAGTGTCTCACATCTTGTGCTTATATTAAATATGAAAAAAAAAATGAACTGACTAAGGCATGAACGAGTTTAAGTTTAGACCAAATACCTTATATTAATTTTAGTAAATCTAACAAGTGCATTAGTGAGATCAATTAACAACTAATTAATTAATGAATGAATATAAGAACAATCAACCAGCTTACACGTGTTATTAGAGTAATGCAATACGTACTGACATTAGTTAAATTGTACAAAAAAATTAATCTCACTTAAATCAATACCAACTTGGGCACTTCTTATGCTATTTGTCTAATTCGACTAATTTATTAATTGATACATGACTTCATTAATTTACCACATACATTCACTGTGTCATATTTTATATCTTAAAATAATCATGATGGTCATAAATGTCGTATATTGCAAAATATTATAAGTACATAACACCGCTACGTACTTTTTGATGACTCTAAGGGCCAACTTGTTTTTTTTAAATTAAAAAAGAGAAAATTGTTTGAGTTATAATTACAGTTGTCCTACCAATTAGGTACCTTGATTATTAATTAAGAAGAAGATCAATGTAATTTAGGATTTGCACGTGTTGATCTGATACAATGAAACAAATTAAGATTGACATCTGCCATACAATGAAACACAGGGCACTAACTAGAATTGGATAGACACAATTAAGTGTTAAAAGTGTAAAACCAAACATGTAAACATATAATATATTAATATCTAAAATGAGGAGTTCAAGACTTGCTTATGTTCTCAATATGGGACAAATCCCACACATATATTAAGAATTATAATTTCAAAAATACTCCAATATATCATAATATTCATGTCTCAAACTATGATAGTTGTAACATCAAAGTGGAGCTAAACAATTTCAGCCCTTAGTAACAATAATCAAACTTAAACCCTAGAACATGCTTTTTAAACATCAAATTCCTAGATTTAAAGCATATAATTCATAAAGATTCAAAAGATTCCGGCTTACCTGAAAATTGTTAATAGCACCAAGGATTATGAATTATGGACCCACGAAAGTTCGTTCTTCACCCGAACAAAAAAATTCCTTCAACAATCTCCTTCCACGATCACGAAGAGACTATCGTGCTGATAAAACCAAGTACTAACCCACTTATATCAATCAAATGGTTAATCATACTTAACAAAGAATAATTTTACTGCATGAGATCTATCACACATTAATATTATCATATGATAAATACTATTAAGTATCAAAAAGACCGCCAATATTCTGATAATAATAGTGTGATTTTTTTTTTTTTTTTTTTTTTTTTTTTTTTTTTTAGTAGTGCATTGAATTTTATCAATCCAGAGCCCAGTACACTTTACCCCCTTAATATGCATAATTTAATTTATTTCATGTGATTTAAAAAAAAAACAATTTACTCCTCTTTGAAAAATTTAAAGGAGCAATTTACTTCCTTCAATCGAAGAGTCACGTAAGTCACTCGCTGGAATTAAGAGTGGGCATGGAAAGTATTTTTATAACATTAGGGGTAAAATTCCATATTTATCATATATATATATAACACAGAGGATAAAGTGTCATATTTATCATAAAACACGGGGTAAAGTGTCAGATTTATCATAATACAGGGGGTAAAGTGTCACATATAAGAGGGGTAGTTTTGTCATTCGTTTATATTTTGAAGTTAAAAAATGTCAGAGAGACGGTGTGAAACTTTTACTTCATAAGATTATAAGGAGGTAAACTTCTATTTTCTAAATCGCAGAGAGATAAACTGAACATTATGCATATCTGGGGTAAACTGCTATTAACTCCATCAAAATATAGATAATTATTTTATTTTTTTTTATTTTCTTAAATGGTAATCTTAAACATCACAAGCCTCCATAGCTTCCCTATATATATATATATGTCCACCCTCAAGCACCATTAGCAACCCTTCCATCCACCCCCCACCCCCCTCTTTCCAACTTGTCTTTCACTATTCTTTCCTTCTCCCCAAAATCAACAAAACAACACAATCATTGATTGAAGCATTGTTGTGTTTGTTGATAACATATATAATAATAAGTAAAAAATGTCCACTATGAGATCATCACAATATGAACAAATAGTTCTACCAAGAAGCAGCAGCTGCAAAAGCACAACCAACTATATAACAACAACATCAACTTACTACAATCTCAACCCCGAAACCCCCGACCTCGATTTCCACAGCCTTCCCCTTGTTGCCCGATCCTCCACCACCTCCGCCGCCGCCTTCCACCGTACCCGCATCACCGTCGCCGCCTTCATCCGCTCCCTCCTCTCGATCTTCACCTTTCATTTCCCAGCCTCCATCTTCACCATTCCCACTCATCTCTCCATCACCCCCTCCCTCGGCCGGAGAGTCACCGGAACGCTCTTCGGCAACCGCCACGGCCATGTCACTTTTGCCGTGCAGTATGATTCGAGATCCGTACCCGTTCTTATAATCGAATTCGCCGTATCCACATCCACCCTCGTTAAAGAAATGTCTTCCGGGCTTGTGAGGATAGCCCTCGAGTGCGAAAAGGTAATAGATTTATTTGTTTAGATAGTAATTTATGCTCCATTAGCTAAATTGCGGAGTCAAAATTTTCAATCAAGTTGTATTTATTACATGTATTGAGTTTTAAACTTTTTAAATAAAAATATATGTTGTATAGTATTATAAATTATTGTTACGATTAATTAGTTAGACTATTTATAATTAATTTTTTAAATTTAGTCAAGTTGACAAGACTTGTCGACTGTACCACACGATAAAGAATTATGGAAGGGAGGTAGTAAATATTTATATGTAATAGGTTTTTCCTATGAGTAATTAGTTCTAGACATGTTTATTAAGTAGACTAATATAATTTGAATTAATTAGTTAGTTCTAGTCATAGTTGTCATTTGTATGGTTAATGAATAATTAACCAAGCGTGACATTTTATTTTTCTCTATTTAACAGAAAATACAGACGCCGCGTGGCGGTCGAGGGAGGTCGGCGATGAGACTATTTGGGGAACCGGCATGGACGATGTATTGCAACGGTAGGAAGTGTGGGTACGCGGTGTCTAGGTCGTGCAATGAGTCGGATTGGCACGTGCTTAGCACAGTCGAAAGAGTGTCTGTCGGGGCGGGGGTGATTCCGACTTTGGTTGACAACGATCATAAGGGCGGCGTGTCGGAGGGAGAGTTGTTGTACATGAGGGCTCGATTCGAGCGCGTGGTGGGTAGCCGTGACTCGGAGGCGTTCTATATGTTGAATCCGGATGGCAATGGAGGGGCGGAGCTCAGTATTTTCTTGCTTAGAATTTGAACATTATCTTTACGTAGGAAAAAAATATTAAATTACTCTATGTTGCTTGATTTGGAATTTTGTACTAGTTAAATTAGAGATATTGTGGTCCATCTATGGTTTAATTGAAAATTTGGTTGTGTTTAGGGACCATTTAATTGATAAAATGATGTTTAGGGACCTTAGTTGTACTTTTATATTACTTCAATAAATTTTGTAGAAGTTAATTGCATGGTTTATATATATACAATTCTTACAATGTGGCGAGTAATTAATTAATTGTTTTTATATTTGACGTATATATAAATCCCTAAATAATTAATTAGTTCTACGTTTAAGTTTAGGGGGTGGGGGGTGGGTGGAGGGAATCATATTATTTGTCTCCAAAATTGAAATGTAAGTTCATTAAGTACCGTCAGGTATAAAAAATAATCAACTTTACTATATAATATTTTGGTAAATACAATATTGAATAATATAATACAACTGATTTACAGGAAATGCTAAATACACAATAAAATATATGTTTACTTAGCTTGGTGAAGTTTTACGGTGTTATTGCAAAATATCAGTGAAATAATAGACAGTTTATTCTATCTTGTAGCAAATCAGAAATCGAATAGCTAGCTAGACTCAAATAATAATTAATTTATTTTTTGAATTAGATTTAATTTTATCACCAATTTGAAATTATAAAGCGGTCGTATGATATTTTTCATATATTATTCGTTCTCTAGCTTGTCGAATTATATTTAAACTTTATTGAACAATAAAATTAATAAATTCAATTAATTGAATGTCGAATAACCTTATTTGATATAGCTCTACACGTATATTTGCAAATTATCAGTTTAATATGATTGTATTAAATAATTATAAGACATAATACTTATAAAGACTTTTTGCTCATGTAAAGTACGTACAAGATCTATCATAATGACTCCTAAAGTTTTCATTTGTTACTTTGTGCCAGTTGCAGAGTAATTATTTATTAATTGATACGCTTAATTAGTACTCCAAATTAAACCATCCATATATTAAAGTATTTTAATACTAGTTCCAAGTATATATATATATATATATATATATATATATATATATATATATATATAAAATAAATATTTCAAACCATTCATTTTGTAGGTTTATATATGAACTTCGGCAAGATCTTTAATTACTCTCTCTATTAATTCCTGCTTTTTTTTTTGGGTACAGTATATATATATTCTTGCTTATATTTGTGAGTTAATAAATTCTACAAAAACTTGTGTACACAAAGGTAAACACTATAGTCACATTTCAGAATTAATTATCTGATATTTTACCTTACTTCTAGGTTACTGTGATGAAAGTACTTTATGTAAACATAAGAAAATAAATTATTTATCGACACATAAAATTATAATAACTTTTGATTGGTTGATATCCTGAAAATATAATTATTTTTTGTTTGTCAATTGTAGGGGCGTAAACGAGTTAAGTAGTGTCGAATGACATACTATTCAAGCTTGGTTTGATTAATTTCGAATCGAACTTCAATTTATTTGAGTTTGGTTTGATTGTTAAATGAACCAAGCTCAAACGAGCTCTTATTGAATGAACTCAAGTTGAGTATCGAGTAACTTGATATTTTTATTTGTATATTTTTTCTTTATCAGTTTTTAGCTTATCGAGTCTAGCTCGAGTCGAGACACAAAAGTTATCAAACGTAAAATAATGTTCGAGTTTATTTAATTTATATGATGAATCGAACTCAGATAAACTTTTACTGTACGATCTTGACTCAAGTATCGAGTTATTTAATTTTCCATCATGTATATGTTCAATACGAGGGTTACACTAAAATATATTTCATACACTAGTCTTTATCATGAACTCGCTTCTCCCAAAGTATTTTGAAAGGAAATGAAGGCTATTGCATTCATGTATGTCAAATTAACCCAAGAAGAGATGGATGTCTTTGACGTAGACAAATCATAGATAAGATATTAAGTACAAGGATTAGCTTTACATTTGAAAGTATTTAATTTTTGCATTATAATTGTTATTTACGAGATTATAACAAGAAGATTTAATTATTATTTCCTTCAAAATTAGTTTGATCAACTATGTACTACGTACTCTTCAAAATAAATACAAACACTAACTAATTAACGTATTTTAGATCAACGGGCTATTGGTTTAATGAAAGAGATCAGTCCCCACAAAGTGACGAACTCAAGCTTTAATTCCAGTTCATAGAGGTTTTCATACAATATGTCTGACGCATTTCGAAAGACGTTAAATCACGTTTAAGACCTGAATACTCTTGAAAAATATAAAATAATTAACTATTTTAGTTTTTATCTAAAACTCTCTATCAAATAAAAAAAAAAAAGATAAATACAAAAATGTAGAATATCATACGTAGTATAGATTATTGTTGTTAATTGTAGTAGATACTTGCAAAACATCCAAAAGTTGAAGCCACGTGATTAGGTGATGGATTATAACCATTGACCACTATACGGCAATGACTTGGAATTTAGATAAGTACGTATTATCATCGAGTCATCAACACTTGAGTTTTAATTATTTTCTAGTTGTTACATTGATGGAATTAAATGGAAGGAAATATATATTTTAGTAATAATTAATTAAGGTTAATAAATTGTCCATGATTTGTGAAATAGACAAAACGAATTGGTGTGGCTCTGGTTTGCTCCGCCCACAATTACCATGTTCGGGCTCGAAACGATTTGCTCTTGTACAAAATAGAAGTCTCTTAATGGACCACGTCAGAAGTAATTTCGGCAAAGCCCCTCTAATATTAAATAAGGTAATTGTATTTTTGAACTTGAAAGTAAGAAAAAGAGAATATTTTGAAATATTTGGAATGTGTCTAGTAGTGTACACTTGAATGTAAAACATAACTTATTATAGAGGTGGTGTTGCGGTTTCGGCCCTCTTATTATACGTCACATGTCAGGGTGCACCTACATTGCTAGCTATAGTAAAATTGATTTTGGTACACTAACAGATATTAGAATTCACTGCATTAATTGGGTTAAGTCTAGCTTAAAATGTGAGAATGTGGACTTAATTAACTAAGATTTTTAATCCATGTGGAACATTAAGTCTCAATAACAGACAATGATTTTAATATTATTTCGATTGTGTCAGTTGGTAATGTTTGACATTACTATTGGTATGCTTAAGCAGCAAATTACCAACATTGTGTTCTCTTTTATCGCCTATTCAATGGAATTATGGTGGAGGTCGAAATTGCCTGTTATGAATATTTTGATAAATAAGAATATTAATAATTCAAGTGGTAGTTGTTTGCTCAAGTTCAAATTCTACTGGAGTCACCACATTGGGGAGGATATATACCCAATACGTTCTTCGATCCGAGCTGTGATCCACAGTTTAATTGAACAATATGCAGGGATTATTCTGAAACACATGTTAAAAGATCACGTGTGGAGCATGTGAGACCGGAAACTTGTCGAAAAGGACTTCGGATGGACAATTTTTTTGTGTTAAGGGACGAAGAAAGCGTAAAAGGTTGATGTTATGGATGAAAGTGTAACAACGACCTGACAAAAGGGACATATTTATGTGATTTAGCCTAACTAGTATTGTATATATTTTTAATTTAAGAATAGACACTTTAGCCAGCACACACTAATCCATATTCTTACTTTATAAGAAAAATGATTTATATAATAGCCTCCTAGAATCATTCTTATAGTAATGAACAAACAAACGATTATTTGAATTGATAGAAGTAATTAAACAATAGGAATCATTGAAGTTAATTTGTGGAAATAAGTACTACCTGATGCGCCAAGTCTTCGTCTTCTGACACGGACTTCCACGTGCTTAAAATATGTATATATAAATATCAACGTAACCGCAAAAATAGAGACAAGAAGGCGTCTCGACACTGTAAGTACGCAATCGACAAGTACATCGATTGACGACGTCCTTAGACCACATCACTACGCCACTGGATCGAGTCGGATAAACCATACCCATATCCGAACTCATACGTCTTGTCACTATCCGACCCGGTAGTTGGAATCCAAAACTTTAAATACCCCTCTTTAATGAGAATAGGTACGCACAATCTTAACACGCGATATAAAACCATATCTCTATTCCTCGAGACTAACTTAATCATCGGAGGGTTATCACCGGGTCACCACCGGTACTAACCCAACGTAGTTATCTTTGATTTCAGGTTAAGATCCCAAAACTTAGAGGAAAGGCTTGATTGACATGTTGATCCTCATTTTGATGAGTCACGTTTAATCTTGACATCTGGACAATAAACAATTAATATAAAGAAAATACACACATCAATTGGCGCCGTCTGTGGGAACTTTAGCCACGAATCGAAGGAAGATGACTACTAGATCAAAGGCCGCACTCGCGCGTGATCGAGAGGATAACAGAGAGCAGAATGGCGAAGGGCAAGGGGATAATATCGCTCGAAGAAAAACCGATCCCATCTCCCATCGATGAGACGGGACCATCAAGGCCGGCAGCTCCAGCCGTCTTCCAACTCACTAGGGAAGACCTGAAAACCTTCTTGGACGAGGCCAGAAGAGAGTGGGCTGCCGAGATAGGGAAAGAGGGGCTACATATGCCTCGAGAACTCCCGCCAACGGCAGTGCCGGGATTAGGAGTAAGAAGAGATGCAAACGAGGCCATCAGTAGGGCTCGAGAAGGTTTCGAAAGACACGTTGAAAGGGACGACTTGGGGGAGGACTCAGGGAGAGAAGTCAATAAACTGGCTTCTGAGGTTAGATCACTCCACCAAAAACTGGATCGACACGAGAAGAAGAATGAAATACCAATTTCGAACTCTCGACTGAGGAAATCCCCTTTTTGTGATGAAATCTTCTTCGAGAGGCTACCATTGGATAAAAGGTTGCCAACCCAATTACCGAGATACTTTGGCACGGAAGATCCCGAAGAACATTTAGCCTCGTTCAACTTACAAATGCAGTTGCACGGAATCTCTGACAATGTCGCGGCGAAGGCTTTCTCCACGACACTTGCCGGTATGGCCCAATCCTGGTTCGGTAGATTGGAGGAGAAGTCGATTTTCGATTTCGATCAATTATGTGACAAGTTTATGAGCCAGTTTGGCAGTAAGAAAGCAGTGAGACCTCCGGCGAACCATTTGTACTCGATAATACATTCACCTGGGGAATCATTTAGAACCTTCATGGGAAGATTCAATAATGAATTATTGAAAGTCGAAATGCCGAGAGTGGACTTCCTAATAACAGTCCTCTTCCAAAGTACGTTGAATCGAGGCTTTGCCAGTGCAATCGTGAGAGAAAATCCTTCGACATACGAAAAACTGATGGAAATGGCCAACCAATACATGGTCGAGGAGGAGATGACCAAATTAAGGGGAACGTTTTTCGGCTTGAGCAAAGTGGAGGAAAGGGAACCTTTAATCGACAGGGCTACAGTCGACAGGTATGTCGAAAGGAGGAACAAAAGGGAATTTCACGAAGAAGAAAGAAATTTCGATCCAAAAAGGCAAAACAAGGGGAGATCGCCTCGGAGATTTAACGAGAACTTTACACCATTGAAAAGACCCAGAACCGAGATCTTATTTGCAATACAAGACAAGAACCTCTTAAGACGACCTCCCCAGCAGAGGGAACCCCCAAACTCAAAAAGATATTGCAGATTTCATAGACAAAGAGGTCATGATACCGAAGACTGTTACCAATTAAAGGAAGAAATCGAGAGACTGATTACATAAGGACATTTAACGGGATATGTTAAAATCGAAAAAGGTGGCCGAGCAGAGCCTAGGACAAGAGGTGATCGGTCTCCATCGAAATCCCCAGGAAAGAAGGATCCGCAAACAGGTAATCGAGATAACCAGCCAAGGAGAGCTCAGCCAGGAACAATCGTCAACATGATCTCAGGAGGACCTGCGGGGGGAGACAGCAAGAACTCTAGGAGACTAGTCTCTAGAGCTCTTGAGGAGAGGAGGAGAAGCAATCGAAAAGAAGTCTTCTCGATAAAATCTTCATCCCCAAATAAATTTATCGGGTTTGACGACTCAGACCTGCTTCAAGGCTATGTACCCTACGATGAAAGTGACATGCCCGACTGTCCAATGGTAATAACAGCCCAAATAGCCAGCGCAACGGTCAAACGGATACTGATTGATTCGGGTAGCTCAGCTAATATCCTTTTCCTGGATGCATTAACAAGAATGGACCTCGGACACACGCCACTTGAGCCCATAGCTACGCCCCTAGTCGGGTTTGGAGGAGCGCAAGTAGTACCCTTAGGAACTTTATCTCTGTCACTAATGCTTGGCGATGGGGATAATTCTAAAATCAGAATGATAAAGTTTCTAGTCCTCGATGCTCGGTGCGCCTATAATGTGATATTAGGTAGACCGGCCCTGAACAGCTTTCAAGCGATTATTTCAACGTATCATCAAAAGCTCAAATTCCCAACCTCCAAATGAGTGGGCGAGGTACGGGGAAATCTGAAAGAAGCTTGGGATTGTTATACGGTGGCTCTCGACAAACGTGTAAGGGAAGTACAACTCCCTTTCTCGATGGACAAAATACCCCATAAAGAGAACCAGTACCAACCAGTCACCCCGATCCTACTGGATTGTCTAATCAATGAAGATTCGACTAAGAAATCAAAGGAAAAACAGGAAGAGTTGAACGCTAGAAAGAGGAAGTTTGAAAGAATAGAACCTTCAGAAGGTCACAAAACTATTGAATTGATCCCTGGGGAGTCGTCAAAGACGACAAGAGTGGGAAACCAACTCTCTGAAGGGTTGGAGACCCAACTGATCGATTTCCTCAGACAGAATGTCAATGTTTTTGCATGGTCAACCACCGATTTGCAAGGAATCGACCCCAAAGTCATCGTACATAGGCTCAACATTGACCCAGCTGCAAGACCTGCGAGGTAGAAGAAAAGAAACTTTGGGCCTGAAAGGAACAGGATAATTAAGGAAGAAGTTAAAAAACTACTCGATGCCGATTACATAGCTGAAGTACAATTCATGGAGTGGCTCTGCAACGTAGTTCTGGTTTCCAAGGGTGAAGGAAAATGGAGAATGTGCAACGATTTCACGGACTTAAACAAGTTATGTCCCCGAGATCCCTACCCACTCCCGAGAATTGATTCCCTAGTCGACTCGACGGCGGGATGTGCGATTCTTAGTATGATGGACGCCTTCCAAGGTTTTTATCAAATATTCATGGCCCTCGAAGACCAGGAGAAAATCGCGTTCATCACTGAATTTGGCGTCTACTTCTTCAAGGTGATGCCCTTTGGGCTAAGGAACGCAGGAGCTACTTATCAACGCTTGGTCAACAAGATGTTTGAAACACTTCTTGGAAAATCCATGGAGGTCTATGTCGATGATATGCTGGTCAAAAGCCTTGACGAGAATGATCACCTGGAACACATCAGACAAGCTTTCGACATCATGAGGAAATACGGAATGAAACTAAATCCAACGAAATGTACTTTCGGAGTCAGATCGGGAAAGTTCCTAGGGTACTTGGTAAACGAGAGGGGAATAGAAGCCAACCCAGAGAAGATCCAAGCAATTTTAGACCTCAGAGCTCCACGCAACTTGAACGAGGTACAGAAACTGGTCGGGAAAATTACAGCTCTAAATAGATTCATATCCCGATCCGCAGACAAAAGCCTCCCATTCTTCAAAATCATGAGAAATGCTAAAAAATTCGAGTGGTCGAAAGATTGTGACCAAGCCTTCGAACAACTCAAAACATACTTAATATCACCACCTCTCTTAGCCAAACCTCAAGAAGGCGAAAGTTTATACCTATACATAGCTGTTTCCGAACAAGCAATCAGCTCGGTCTTGGTCAGATTGGAGGCAAAGATTAGTCATCCAATATATTACGTAAGCAGGGTTCTGCAAGGACCAGAGAAAAACTACACCGAGATCGAGAAATTCGCTCTAGCCATCATAACGACGGCCAGAAAGCTACGTCCTTATTTTCAATCACACAAAATCGTTATCCTCACAAATCAACCACTGAGACAAACCCTTTCTAAACCAAACGCATCTGGAAGACTGATCAAATGGGCAGTCGAACTAGGTGAATACGACATCGACTATATGCCAAGAACTTCCATTAAGGCACAAGTCTTGGCCGATTTTGTACTGGAAAACACACAGCTAGAAGAAGAGAAAATAGAATTGTGGACGATGCACGTCGATGGATCTTCGACATCGACAGGAGGAGGCGCAGGAGTATTTTTCCGAGGACCAATGGAAGAGGAGTTGGAATTCGCTCTGAAATTAGACTTTCAAGTCTCAAATAATGAGGCGGAGTACGAGGCGCTGCTGGCAGGCCTCAAAATGGCTAAAGAAGCAGGAATACAAGATCTGATTGCATTTACAGACTCCCAGCTAGTGGAAAAACAATTCAAGGGATTGTTCGAGGCCAAAGAGGATTCCATGATCAAATATTTAAAACTTATCAAGGTTCAGGCATCCAAGTTTCGAAGCTTCCAACTGGAATATATAAGAAGAACCGAGAATACAAGAGCGGATGCATTGTCAAAATTCGGGAACCTGATCGAGGGAGTCACGACGAGAAAAATAACGCTCCTGGTCTCCACTAAACCGACCATCGTACGCAAATCGAAACTATGAGCATTGAAGTGCTGAATCTCGACGATACGGAGCCCAGCTGGAAAACCAGCTTGATTGAGTATTTGTCCAAAGGAACGTTGCCTGCCGACAACAATGACGCAAGAAGAATTAAGTATAGAGCACCTCGGTACGTTATTCTTAACGACGAATTATATCGTCGATTTGTGTCAGGAGTCCTGCTCAGATGCATTTCCGCGCCACAGACGATGACTGTACTTAAAGAAGTTCATGAAGGCTCCTGCGGAAGTCATTCCGGAGGAAGATCACTGGCAATTAGGATATCCGGACTGGGATACTATTGGCCAACTTTAACTAAAGACGCTAATGATTATGCAAAGTGTTGTGCTCGCTGTCAATATCATGCAAACATGCCTCACCAACCAGTTCAAAAGATGGAGTCAATTTCGATTGCTTGGCCTTTTGATCAATGGGGCGTCGATTTGGTTGGGCCACTCCCAATAGCAAGAGGACAAAAGAAATTCCTCCTCGTGGCCGTTGAATATTTCAGCAAATGGATTGAAGTAGTACCCTTGCAGAAGATCACTCAAACACAGATCATCAATTTCTACTGGTCGATAATTTGCAGATTCGGTCTCCCGAGGATTATCATATCGGATAACGGAGGGCAATTCGTCGGCAAAAGAGTAACGGATTGGTGTGCGAAACATAGAATTACACAACGCTTCACCTCTGTCGGGTGTCCTCAAACCAACGGTCAGACCGAAGTCACTAATAGAGAAATCGTCCGACTCCTAAAAAAAAGACTGACAGAGGCCAGTGGAGCTTGGCTGGACGAGTTGCCTTGGGTAATTTGGGCAAATAGAACCAAGGAAAAAACAGCAACAGGAGAAACGCCTTTTAGTCTAGTATACGGCTCCGAAGCGGTTGCTCCGGCAGAACTCGAAATTCCCTCACCAAGAGTCGAGCTTTATGACGAAATGGAAAACACGGAGAAACGAAACTACGAACTCGACCAAACGGAAGCTAGACGTGAGAGGGCCTCGACGAGAATTCAAGCCTATAAAACTACGATGGCCAAAGCATATGATAAGAACGTGAGGCTGAAGTTCTTTCAGGTAGGAGACTACGTACTTAAACGAGTCGACGTGTCGAAAAACAAAGGAAAACTGGACGCTAACTGGGAAGGACCTTTTAAAGTAACCGAGGTAGGAAAGAAGGGAGCATATCGGTTATCCACCATGGACGGAAAGCAAGTAGACCGAACCTGGAACGAGAGAAATCTTAGAAAGTTTTACGCCTGAAGATCTTGTTTTATTGTCGCACTTAAAGATCTCGTTTGGTTGGATATTTCAATTATCTTGTGAATATCTACCTATTTTGTATCTAATTTAGAAGGAAGCATTGACATTCAAGCATTCAAGCTATTAATAAGCTTAAGATTATTCAAATTCCTCGACAGCTGAAGAAGCATCGAGATGCGAGCTATTAATAAGCTTAAGATTATTCAAATTCCTCGACAGCTGAAGATGCATCGAGATGCGAGCTATTAATAAGCTTAAGATTATTCAAATTCCTCGACAGCTGAAGAAGCATCGAGATGCAAGCTATTAATAAGCTTAAGAAAATGCAAATTCCTCGACAGCTGAAGAAGCATCGAGATGCAAGCTATTAATAAGCTTAAGAATATTCAAATTCCTCGACAGCCGAAAAGGCATCGAGATGCAAGCTATTAACAAGCTTAAGAAAATGCAAATTCCTCGACAGCTGAAGAAGCATCGAAATGCAAGCCATTGATAAGCTTAAGAAAATTCAAACTCTGCAAGAACTTCGGGATACAAGCTATTAATAAACTTCGAGATATAGGCTGAAACGAGCACTAACATTTATTCGCGAAAATAGAAGCATAAAAATAAAGAGTAATTGCTGAAATATCTAAAAAATTTATTTCTCACAAGGAAATAATTCAGATACATCGAAATTGTTACAAAATCATCGACGTCCTATTACAATGCTGCGTCTATCTAGATCCTATTACGTTCTTGTTACCTCAACTATTGGAGACTTAGGTGGTATTTTGACCTCGAAGATCTCGACATCAAGTTAATTAAGGCCTCTTTTTCAAGGTGTAATGTGAATACTTCGTTGTACACCTTGATCTTAGACGCCCCAAACCATGTCCTCGAGTCTTCATGCCTTCCAAGGCCAGGGGTTTTTAATGGCAGCAGCTTGCTTCTTGATAGTATCCATCATCTCTATCAGAGGGAACGATACGAGATGAGGATGACACAATGTGCATCGAGCTGGGGAGCCGCACGTCGAATGTTTGCGCTTTAGTTCGTCCGCCCTTTTCTCGGCTGCCGACAACTTGTATCTCCCTCCTGGCCCAGGGATTTCGGCGACAACTCGAAATTTCGACGTCCAGATGTATGGTGAATGGTTTCTGAACGAGGAAATCTCGAGACGCACCGACGTTGTCCCCTCCTCAATTACCGGTCCCACCCAATCGAAAGGAGAGGACAACGCAACGGGGAAGCCCCTTTACCGATACCACCCAATCCAAGACAAACAAGCAGCTTTTCCTCTGTATACGGCGTCGAGATGATCGAGGAGGTGCGAAGATAAAAAGGGTACTCAATAATTTGATGAAAACATGGTAGGAAAGAAAGTATGTGGGGAAATCCATAGGAGGATACATGCTTGGATACTTTGGTACGAAAAAGTATGAGCACCCCTAACCTTATAAAGGCATGGACCATATGATCTGACGGTCCACCAAAAATCGCGTCCAACGGCTCAGATCAGATCCATTAAATGCGGTGACCATCCCAATACCTGAAAATTCACGCTGACCAAATCTGACGGTCTGAAAACAATGCAAGCAACGGCTCAGATAGAACCCTGAAAATAAGGCGACCGTTCCGCTTCCCGATAGGTCCTGTCGATTAGACGACAGTTCATAAAGAACATCTCAACGAAAACTAACTAATGCGTCAACCTGAAATGATCGACAAGTCTGCAATGATTAAACATGTTAAAGCTGGAATGAGAACACGACCTCATAGCAGAATTGATTATCACTAGCGCAAAGTCGACATAAAAGGAAAATTCGAACAAAAACGATGCACGTCGATCCGATGACAAATTTCCAATTTCTCCCATACCAAATTATACGTAGCAGAATTGTGATTAATCACAAATAAACCCAAGATCAACAATGTGAAGCGGCTAAACAAAGACATATTACGACAACTCTCCTTTGTGCAAAAGATAATCTTAAGACACCTATATATATAGGAAACTCGAAATTCAATCCGACGGTCCAGAAACAATAAACTACCTCGGGATCAACAACTCATTTAAATTTTGGAAATGACAGGGGAGGGACCCCCTTTATTTCTCATTAAAGCAAGAATTTAAATTAAGGTTTAAAACAAGACATCGATTAGATAGATTACGTCTTTTGCATACGAGTACGAGTCATGATATCCGATGGAACAATCGATTCATTACATAAAAAAGAAATTACAAGAGGTCGCCAGCCAGACGAGAATCGATTACAAAAGCTAAACCTATCTAAAACTGCAAAATAGTCAGACTAGGTCAGCAGGCCAAAATTCGAGACGTCAATTCTTAGAAGGACCAAACTGGCCTTCGTGCAAAAGTAGATCTATGTGAGAAGAGGACTTGGACTTATCTCCAACCTCCTGCTGGATCACAGCCGCCTCACGAACCTTCTCGGCCTGGAGATCGAGGAGAAATCCGAACTCATGATCCTCAGGTCTCTCTGAGGGATTTTCCTCGTCGGTTGGTCCTTCCTTGATTGGCATACCCTTCTCATCCATATAGGGATTAAGCCGCGCAGCATCAAAAGTTTCATTAAGAAAACCAAAAGCTTCGCACTGTTTCCAGCCTTTCACAAACATACTATGGAGCTCACCCCCTGACTGGCGATCAACGAGCTCCTGAAAAACGATACTGTTAAAAAACTCGAGGACAATCTCCTTCCTTTCGACAGGAGAAACGTCGCGACGGAGGGCCAACGCCTCTCGCTGGCCTCTCTCAAAACTTTCTGCAGCCTTCTGCTCAACTTGAGCGTCGAAACTCTCCTTCAGAAGTGCTAACTCGGCTTCGAGTGCAGCAATCCTCTCCTCTTTCTTCGACATCTCTGCCTCGAGCGAAGCGGCTCTCTGTTCATATTCGACGGACTTTTTGTGAACCTCCTTGAGCTCTTTCTCCTTTTCTTTTCCTAGGGCGCGGTACTTCTCGACCCGTTTACGGGATGACTCGACCCGATAACCGGCTTGGAACAGCACTTGGTTGAGCTGCGCACGAAAGATAAATTGGATTTAAACAACGATACCTTTATATATGATTAAGAAAGACTAAATGAACATACCCCAATCAGGCAGCCAGATCCCATCCTTATAAGCTCGCTCATATCCATCGGGCCCATGGCGGCCTGATCGAGTACAGATATGGTCGAACAAAATTTGTCCCACACGTCGGGACTACAGGGAGAACTTAACAAGGCAGGATTCAGCATGGAAGTGTTAGGGGCCTGTCCCCCAGTTCGTTGCTTCATCTTCTCGATAATCGACTCGAGAGATTCCTTCACCACAGTTTTGGCGCACCCAGGAGACACAGTATCCTCACCGGTTTTGAGCTTCTTTGGAGCTGGCTCCTCACTCTGCGAACCATCGATGTACTTTGCCTTTTTCCCCTTATCAAGAGGGTGAGATTTATCCTGATGCTTCGACACCAGGGGTGGGGGCTGAGTTGTCGATGTGGCAGGTCCCGTCGACTTCGGTATAGGAGCCTTCGTGGGCGCGTTAGGAGGGGGAGCGGGGGCGTTACCCAATTTAGCAGCCTTGGCCATGGATAATAGCGCTCGACTCATGGTCGCTTGTACGACGGATTCTGCACGCAACGAAATCAGTTAGCAAACGACAAGAGTATCCACATTTATAAAACTACCAAGTATAGTAACTACCTAGAGAAGGACTGTCGATAGATAAATGAGCTATCGACATCCCTCCCAAACTCAAGATCGGCTCCCGCAGAAGCAAGTTCGTGTCGTATGTCGATTCCGACAATTGCGATGGAAAGTCGGGTCCCCATGAAGGCTCGGGCACACTCTTTAGCAGAATGGGACCCGACCTCCATTCGCGTGTCGTCCTCCATACGTAATTCTCGGGGGCACGAATGAATACAAACTTGGTTTTCCAACCCTTCCCATGAGATGATTTTAAATCCCCAAGGAACCTAACATTGGGTTTCGATTTTATGAAATAAAAACCCTCATTCGACTTAGGGGACTCGCTCACTCTAAAGAGAGCACAAAAATTTGCAAAAGAGGCCGGTTGACCCAATGATTTCATGACGAGACAAAAACCTATGATATAACCTATGGCATTAGGAACTAACTGGGTCGGACATAGTCCGAGACCATTTACGATATCGATAAACTCATCAGCTAATGGGAAGCGAAGACCATTCTCCAAGGCATCAATATGAAAGGCCCTACATCCGAGTGGCGGATCGTTCATTCTATGGTCGGGTGTAGGAAGAAGGACGGACCATCCTGACGGAAATTGGTATTTAGCCAGAATGGACTCTGTCGATATACGCTGTCGACTGGCTATTATGGTACTAAAATGATCTATAGTACGGTGTGTGTCCTTCGCAGATTGCGATCGACCACCCTTAGACCTCGCGGCTACTACATCTATCAACTCGGCAGAGAGAGGGCTACGTAGTCGACCCTCGAACGGAATTTCAAAATGAGACATGATAGACTCAAACGACATACCCTCTCCCTCCCCAACCGACTCATCTCCGACAGATACAGATCGACTAGCCATAGAATAAAGAGAGAAGAAATACCTAAATAGCTTCTCGACAGGAAACTTCGAAGAGAAAAACAACTTGATTACGACAACTCGCTTCTAGCTCCGACAACCTGGCGCCGACAAGTAAAATTCAAATTTGCTAAAGATGGAATGAACAGTACAAAGATATACGCCTATTTATAAGAAGTCCAATACAAAAAGTGCGCGAAACTACTTGGTCACGCCTTTCTTTTGAAACGCATTGAAACAGACGCACTCATTGGTTGGCAATTGGAACAATCGCGATGATTGGGGGGAAGGCCCATCCTCTTTTGTTCATACAAGAGGCCCAAAGAGCCCAATCCATCGAAACAGGAAATACGAGGAACATATATTCGCTAATAAGAACCATATTTTCATTAAGATTGTTAACAATAAAATTACAAAGGCCCTAACTAGTTACAAAGCCAACGGCCGTCTAATATCTATGGGTTCTCGGAAGGGGGCGGAGGTATCAAACTACCAAACTCATGGCTTCGCGCTGCTGCCTCCTCCTCATCCTCCCCCTCAAGGGTCTCGACCCTACATTCTTCATCCCAAAACGGGTTGATGGCAGTACGATCGAAATCTGGGGTCAGAAAACCTTGGTGTGCGCACTGACTGATTGCTTTATCGAACATCTTCAAGAGCTCGACACCCATCTTCGCATCGGACAAATACTCGTACACGGGGGACTCGAGAAATTCCTTCGCGATGGCCAACCTCTGATCCGCAGAAACGATTTCTTCCTGACGGAACTCCCTGGCCCTTAGTCTATCGTTCTCAACCGATAAAAGGCTCAGTTGCTTAACGGCCGCGCTAAGCTCCTCCTCCTTGGCCCGAAGGGATTCTTCCGCCTCTCTCTTTTGTTCGATCAGCTGCTCGTCTTTCACGCGAAGGGCAGCCTTACTCGCCTCCTTCTGTTTATTAAATTCCACTTCCGCCAACTCAGCCCGATAATATCCGTGAAAGAGGAATTGAATCATCTGCATGGAAACATCTAGTATATTGGTATAAGCAGAATAAAGGAAATAAAAAAAAAAAAAGACTCAGAATCACGTACGCCGACACCAAGACGCCCAGCAGTATGCACATTCTCTTGAATCGACTTCTTTGATAAGTACGTCTGGTCGCTTTTAAAAATGCCATGTATAAATGCTGTAAACGCCGAATTAAAAGACTCAGAGTAGAGCACCGACGTATCGGGCCCTAAACCGCCAGGATGAGTCAATTCCGACGCCATCCAATCAGACAAACTCCAATCAAATAATGGCCGTTCCTCATCAGAAATCCTATCGCTAGCTTGATTTATAGGATCGGCAGCTTCCTCGATATTTTCATCCTCTTCAACTCGAGGTCTTTTCCCACGTCGACGCTCCTCGCGAGTTATGATCCGCCCAGATTCTACGGTCTGCCCGACATTATTAGTAGCTCTCGGTATCGCCGAGGGCCCCCTCGATGTAGAAGCACGACTCCCAAATGCTTCATTTTTCCGTCGCAAATCGTGATATTATTTACCCTTCGGCACGACCATGGCCCCACGAAGTACCTCCTCCATGCTCGGGTCTTCGGGGTCCCCAACGTTCCTACGCGACGACGTTAACCCACAAGCACGTAGCCGCGGTTCCTCGACAAGCTTCTGTACGTCAAGGTTGTAGCGTCGGAGATTCTCGACGAATCCCTCGTGCCAGGAAGGCCCCGGAACGTTCTTTGGGTTAATCGCGCCAACCCGCCATGGACAATTGACGTTCCATTTATAACCCTTCGGGGGAAATACGTAAATATATCTCGACTTCCACCCTTTGCCGTGGGAGCTTTTCGTCGAACACAGGAATCGATTGTTGTTTCCCCGAGACTTGACCTGATAGAATCCTTCATTCGACTTCGGGGACTCAGTAACCTTGAATAAGGCCCAGAAGTTACCAAACGAAGCAGCATGACCGAGTACTTTCATAACCACGCAGAAGGCGATAATAGTCGACATGCCATTAGGCAATATCTGAGTAGGCCGAACACCTAAAGCATTTATAATCCCCGCCACCTCCGGGGGAATAGGGAACCGAAATCCACCCTCTAAACTTGCCTCGTGGATCGCCATTCCAGACCCGGGAGGGTTATGCATCCTTTGGTTGGAACTTGGGGTGCATATCGTCCAGCCAGCCGGAATCGAAAACGCCTCGCTCATCTCGGCTAGAGTACGCCTGTAATCTCCAGCCACAAACTCATGATACATAGTCTCGGTAAAAAACCGCCGAGACCCACCGGTCCCTTCAGCATCATCGGACCCCTCTCAAGACTCCATAAAATCTAATACGTTTTGTACAGCGTTTCTATCGATATCTTCGATATCCCCCTCCGTACCGCTCGATGACATCTTTTCACGTAGTATAAACAAATTGGATGAATACTGTTCTGAATACGCGAAACCTTTTTACTGCAAAGTAATTCCGCATACAGTTGTGGGACCTATATATAGGACCACTAAATAACCGCACGGGCTATTTGCACATGGCCCCCTAAAGAATTGCGACGATTCGCATCCGGTACAATTTTTGAAATACTTCCTCAGAAACCGCGCGCCAAAACTTCATGACTTCGCGCCACCCTCGAACTCATGAACTTGGGGGACCACCATATACCTAATCTCAGTTTCTTGATATACTACGTTTGCCAATCTATAAAATTTTTCCTAAATAAAAACTTCGTGACTTCGCGCCACACTTGAACTCATGAACTTGGGGGACTCTTGATGCGCCAAGTCTTCGTCTTCTGACACGGACTTCCACGTGCTTAAAATATGTATATATAAATATCAACGTAACCGCAAAAATAGAGACAAGAAGGCGTCTCGACACTGTAAGTACACAATCGACAAGTACATCGATTGACGACGTCCTTAGACCACATCACTACGCCACTGGATCGAGTCGGATAAACCATACCCATATCCGAACTCATACGTCTTGTCACTATCCGACCCGGTAGTTGGAATCCAAAACTATAAATACCCCTCTTTAATGAGAATAGGTACGCACAATCTTAACACGCGATATAAAACCATATCTCTATTCCTCGAGACTAACTTAATCATCGGAGGGTTATCACCGGGTCACCACCGGTACTAACCCAACGTAGTTATCTTTGATTTCAGGTTAAGATCCCAAAACTTAGAGGAAATGCTTGATTGACATGTTGATCCTCATTTTGATGAGTCACGTTTAATCTTGACATCTGGACAATAAACAATTAATATAAAAAAAATACACACATCACTGTCATGCAGTCGATGTTGTCTTATCTCAATTTAATTTCTCATGCATATATTATTTATATATTAAAATTATGGGTTGTACTCGATAGTTCCAATGAAATAATATCTCAGATAGGATTCATTTGCCAACCTCCTCGATCAGAAGATATTTTACAAAAATATCTGTACATCTGTTCAGATATTTTAAGATATTAACAAATCTCCTTCGGTTCGGACAAAGACAAGTATCTCTGTCTAACCACAGATATTAAACAC
Source organism: Penstemon davidsonii (assembly GCA_034814905.1). NCBI lineage: Eukaryota > Viridiplantae > Streptophyta > Magnoliopsida > Lamiales > Plantaginaceae > Penstemon > Penstemon davidsonii. The sequence continues at coordinate 25,983,005 of JAYDYQ010002533.1, read as the reverse complement.
CAATTAGAGATCTATAATTAACATTATGAGTATGACCAACTTATATAATAATCATTAGCCTGCAGCTGCAGCTTTTTTCTTCTTATGTGCAAATGAGATAATAGCTCGAATAATTCTTTTTATTTTTTAATTAATGGGCATCAAATAGAGTTGAAAACCAACTCAAACTATATTTTTTGGGTTGTTTAGGTTTTATTTAGTTTTTTGTTTTGAAAAATTAATTTGGGTGCTTTTATTGAAATTTTGAAATGCAATTTAGTTCGATTTGAATAAAATATTGGGATAATAAATAAAATATTAAACTAATAGTTAAATGTTCAATTTGAAGTATGATGAAGGCTATGTTATATCAATTATTTTGTGAAGGGGAAATGTATGTGATGTGTCAAATATTAATTTTATATGTTTGAAGAATTGAGATAGATTTGGATAATTGGTTAGGATAAAATTTGAGTAATTTTAATTTCTTAACTTCTTACACATTGGTTTTAGACCAGTCTCGACATGAACTATATTCGTAATGGTCTTTGAAGAGTTGTCAATGTATAAGAATTTTAGTTTGATGCATAAAATCATCCAATTAAGTTCAAATTCGTTATATAAGATTGATGCAAGAAAATTAGAGACAATTCTATTATTTATTAGTTTTTTTTTTAATAATTGACTCTTGAAGGAAAAAGAGTAACTCATAAACTCCTATTTAAACTAAATAATTAAAAATACGAAAACAAAATAACTAGAAGAAATAAACTTTATTAAAAAAAAAAGTAAAAAAAAATAACTGTAATATTCATTATTTTCTTTCCTTCAACAATCTTATTTTACAACTACTTATTAGGGTTAGAGTCTTATGTAAAGAACTGTAATATTCATTATTATCGGACACTTGAATATTATGATTTTTTTAAAAGATGAGCTATATATGTTCTTTCCGGGGAGCTAAGTTCTATATGAGGTTCATATGTGTGCTATTTCTTGTATTCTTTCTTGCAATTTATTTGATCAAAGTTGCCTATTCAGACATACTAATATTGAAAAGATTTATTGTTTAACAACTTTATTTTATATAGATAGATTCAATAAGTAAAAATAATATATATAAAAATATTAAACTATTTGAATTCGACTCAAATAAATTTCATTTGAGTTTGGTCCATTGAATGATCAAACAAAATTCAACATAACTCAAGTTTTGAATCGATGAGGCTTAGCCTAATGACAAAGTTGAGGCCACAAGATGTTAGAGACCTTGAATTCGAATAGCGTCATATGTGTGGTTTCTTTCTAGATTAATATTAGCTACTCTTGTTTGTTTGATATTCTTTTCACTTATAGTTAGTTGAATATTCATTTACTCTGCTAAAACATAAATCTTTTAATATAATGATTATTTACAGTTTAACAAAAAAAAATATAATTTATTTTCAATAAGAAAAACAATTTTGTTACGACTTATCTGAATACCAGCAAGATCAATTAAACATTAAGGCATTAAATAAACAAGACAAGTTTACATATGACCGTTGTAATGTAAACACTACGTTGACATGCTAAAATAGGATGGCCACAAGGAGTTCTGACATGGCCAATGAGGTCGTAGCCCGTTGGTATAAGGTTGAAGCCCCAAGAGTCCAAGACTAAAAAGTTATGGGTTCAACTTTTTTTAATGTGGATTTTCCTCTACTTTTTTTACAGTTATTTTCCCTTGTAATTTTGTTGTACTTTAATATATTTATGATTTGATGATATTTATGGTATTTGTACTCTTAAAAAAATAAGGAGATTTAGCATGAGATAAATCAAAAGTTATTACAAGATATTGTAAGCAAACACGGTAACACAAACTCCTATTTGAAGGCCAACACTATATGTCAATCAAATTACAAATATGAGATCTTCAAAATATTTAATAAACAAATAATTTATATTGTAAATTTGTGTAAAATATGACTTAGATTTTAATGAAAGTCTAATATTTAACAAAATTAACCAAGTCTTGAACTATATATATATATATATATTCTCAAACCGTTTAAACCTTAACTATTTGAAACTTCTTCACTTCTTCACTTCTTCATTACACTTAATATTGAATATATGACACTAAATCAGTTGATATAAAAGTGTATAAATGCCTTTAGTTTTTGAAGAAAAAGTTTAGTAGTTAAACACCACTAATGGCTCTCCTTATTAATAACTTTCTACATAGTGGTTCCTTTTGTGTTTTTTTCTCACATTAGTCCTCATTATAAATTATTTGTCTCACTTTGGTCATTTACAAGGGGTCTTTTACTTATAGTGTTACATTTTTAGTCCCTCATAAAACTGTTTTGGCATTTTAGTTCACCTTAGACCACCTAAAAATGATCAAAGTGAAACAAATAATCATAGTGGGGAGTAACGTGGGAAAAAAAACACAAGAAGGACCACTATGTAAAAAATATGATAAGGAGGACCATTAGTGGTATTTACCCAAGTTTAGTTTTTGAAGAAAAAGTTCTAGTATCATAGGGTTTGTGACGTTTATTTAAATTGTCAAAAGAAAATTACCAATTTTATTTAAAAAAGTCTATGGTCAAAAGTAATTACTTGGTGGCCAGGTGGGTGACAATTCATAAGTCTTGATGCTTTGTGGAAGCACCAAATCTCACATGGGAAAACCTTCTTGCTCCAATTTTCGAGTAAGTAAAACAACAAAACAATCTTGGATCTATAAATCCTACAAATATTTTAAGAATGCCAATGTTTAATTAATAAAAATTGTAGGATATTATATTTTAAAAGAGGATAAAATGTATGTTACATAATAGATCTGCGTATTGTTAACTAGTTTAGGTCATTAATTTAATTTATCGTCTGTCTATAGCCAAGAACAGCTTCATAGTATTTTGCTTTATTTGGACTATAAGCTATGGCGAGACGTGGCTTAATTTAGTTACATTCAATTATAAGTACGTTGAAATTTACCCCAAAAAAATAATAGTGTACGTAGATCTCATTGTCGAGTGCTACATTATCATTTAAATATTTTTTTCACCTAATACATTTGTACAAATATTGAGATGGTGATTTAGGAGGGAAAAGTTAATACATTTTCCCTTTTTGGAATTTGAAAAAGAAAAGGAAATTGGGCCTAAAAGGAGCATATTTTATAGTTCAATATTTAAACTAAGCGATCTCATAGACAAAACTCAAGTTTGAATCTTACTGAAAATATCACATTGGGAAGAACTTATACTCAATGCACTCTTCGGTCCGAGTTGTACATACACAATTCAGTAGATTAAAAAAAAATTAAACTAGGCCAAGTCCAAAACCAAGATGCGAATTAGATAAAAGGCCTATGGACCAGTATTGTTTATGGGTCAAACAAAAGAAGATTGTCTATTAGCCTATGCTTTGAATCCATAATTAATTTATCTCAAAAGCCCAATTGTCCTTTTCATGAATGCCAAGCCCAAATTAGTCATCATAGTTCAGGTTTATTAGCCCTTTTAATTTTGATTCGAGCTTGGGGTACCTTTAACTTTTTCTTTTTCTTTTCTTCGAGAAGCTCGGGGTAACTAAATAATAAACACCAAAAAAACGATATGCAAACAAGAATTTAAATAAGGCCTTGTTTTACCTTTCCAAGATTTTTTACAAAAAAAAAAACGTTATACAAATTTTCAATATGTTTGTATTTATTTATTTAATAAAGAAATCAACATTTCAATCCCAGCACTTTATACATTTAACATTCAACAACTCATTTTCTCACTGCCAAAATATATAACTCTAAGGCCATTTTCAACCAAAGTCCTTGCCCAATTGTTCAATTGTCTTTTCGACCTACCTAAAAAACTCATCTTCAACCGAATGGCAATCAACATCCATTAATTCAATTTCACAATTTTCTCCACTCTCACTTTCCCCATTCTCCCACTCAAACTTATTTTAATAATAATAATAATAGTAATGATAATAATAATAATAATAATAATAAAATTAATAAAAATCATAATAAATTTTTTTAATAGTTACACAATCATGAAAATTAAGTATTTTGTGTTTTTTTATTTAAGTTGTATTGTGTATTTTTAAATTAAGTGTTTGTGTTCGACAAATCTCATTTATTTAGATTTGTATTTGTCTAATTATATATAAAATTGTTCAACAAATCTCATTTATTTAATTCATGAAATTTAAAAAAATAAAAAAATAGCACCCGAGCCACCCGCAGGTAGCAGGCGCGTTTGCCTGCCTGCCCCGAACCCTTGCCCGCCCTGCCCCCTTGCCCTCCGAATTGCCATGATTCATCTCCAACCTAACCGAGCCGAAAACCCCCCTCATGCCCGGTTACCGGCTCGGTTGGAGATGGCCTAAGAATAACCTGTAAATATAATTTAAGCTTTGTTGATAAAAATCATTTTTTTTTTGTTTTTTTTTTTCTCTCTTTGTAGAATACACTCCCCAGCACTAAAAGTAATCTCCAAAATTATAATCTAAATTATATTCCCCTACAACAAATTTTATATTTTTTTTTTTTTGTTTCCCAAGAGTTTAATCCATTTCGAGGGGCGTCCATATTATATAGGAATCTCTCCCAACTGGGATTTAAACTCGGGTTCGTTATTTTGGAATGATTAGTCCCTTCCACTAGACTAATCCATGGTTGGTACAAATTTTATATCTTTTGTAATATGTTTGACTATAATTGTGAAAATCATTTTGCCAGTATAAGTGGGTAACCGCAATTTACAATACAGAGGCTTATAATTAACTTTGTCCGCACGCGGGGATAATATTGTAAATCTTTACAATATGAGGGTTGAAAATCAAACAAAACTATTCGATACTTGGCTCGAGCTCGTTCGTCAAACAAATCAAACAAACTTGAACACAATTTCTCGTTTGATAACTTTTGAAGCTCAGCTTGAGCTCGACTCGATTAGTTTAAAACTGAAAAAACATATGTAAAATACCAAGCTACTCGATACTCGAGCTCGAGCTCGTTTGAGCTCGGTTCGTTAAGAAATCAAACATAAGTACATAACTCAAACTCAGAATTTCAAATTCGATAAAATTCAAACCAAACTTTGAACAATGTGTCGTTCGATACTACTCGGCTCGTTTACACCCATATATGCTAAATCACCATAAAATTCTATCTCACTTTCCTTATATTCTTATTTTTTTACCTTATCAATCTATTGTTTTGATATTTCTTTCGAATTGTAAGCCTTTTTGTACTAAATAAAAATTTATTTATATCTATAAAAATAGAACAAGTTCTTCCAAAAATAGAATTAAAAAAAAAAAATAGAACAAATAGAAATAAACATTTTTTTTAAACTGGAATAAACATATTTTTACAGGAGTGATTTTTAAAATTGGCCTTTTGTAAAGTTTAATTTGCGAAAATGGCCTTTGAGGGGCTTTTTACTATAGAAGTGATATCTGCAATAGTTCCTTCTATGTCTTTATTTTTCATTTTAGTACCCTGAGTTTTGATATCAATGGTTTTCCAATTGCAGGCATAATTTTCTTATTTGTCTAATTGTACCCATAGAGGGTATTAAAAATTTCTCTGAATTCGTTAATTTTGAGTGTTATGAAGTATGATATGTCTTCACTATTTCTTCGTTTCGACTTTCTTTTCAGATGATCTATTTCTCGAGATAAGGTATCTAACATTCTGGACCTATTTTTTGACATAGGCATATATTTGCAGTATTGTCTAACAGCTTCTAATATTTCTAAATATAGGAAAGTATCTTGTTCAGTAGTATAAGTTTTATATCTACGTTTTTTCTTAGGTGATTCACTGTTTTCTCCTATTTCTAATATATTTTCTAATTGTTTACTAAAATCCTTAAGAGGACTAGTTATGTCGATATCGGAGAAATCGAAGTCTAAAAGACTTTGATAGTTTTCAGTGCAAACTAAGTTGCATATATTTAAATCGTCTGTATTTAAATCGTCACCGTGCTCTGATACCAGAGCCAACAGAGCGCTTTCTGGTGCGTTTTCTGGTGCGGAAGCACAGTCATTATTTGGACTAGTATAATTATATTTATATTCATCGGAGGATAATTCAAATCCTGTCATTTATGCAGCTCGTATTATTCTTAATTGGTTTCGTTTTTTGAGATAGTAATCTCGTGTATTTTCAAAGAATGTCTTTTCATACGTTCCATTTATAAGAGTTTCGCATAATTCTTTGTAAAAAATATACTGGGAGTCTATCCATTCGTGATATGAACTATTTTTATAAAGAAGTATTTTTCTAGGTGGCATTTATAGAATGATATCTATAATATAGAATGTAATAGTATTCTTTTCTTTCTTTAAAATCTTGTATATGAGGATAATCTTCTGAAAGTTTTTTATAAAATTTATAAGAAGATTCTATGTATGCATAAGTATTCCAATTCTTATAGTTTTTCTTGAACATATTGAGTTAAACTATTTATTTGTTTATTTAGAGTTTTTATGCCTTCTTCTATTTCTTTAGAATCATTTTTTATTGGTATAAAAGTTGTTGGTCTTTCTATTCTCATGGATGTTCTTTGAGGTTCGATGGGTTGTTTTTTTAGGGACAAATTTAATTTGAGCAAAGTCTTTGAATAGAGAATCCATGCTAATTTTATCTTCAGTTTTATAGTCTATACTATGATGACTATTACTAATAGCGTATCCTACAGCATATGTCATAGAGAAAGGGTAATCTCCTTGTTCCATTAAATCTTTTCTAGAGAATTTATATAAAAGAGATATAGATTGGCTTAAGTTTTTGGTTACTAGGGGTATTCCGTATTGTATCAAAACATTAAACATAAGTTTTGTTGCCTTTAGATTTCCTTCAATTACTCCTCGGATTTTATCCTGAGTGTCTCTTATCCTATCGTCTATAACCCAGAATTTAACTGGTGATTCTATTCCTTCGGCAAAGGTTGATTTTATCAACACTTGTATAGTTGAAATATGTATGTATCCAAATTCACTTGGTGACTTATTAAGTGAACGTATTTTTTGAAGAATATGATTCTCATTTATTAATGGTAAGGAAAGTTTTCCTTGGGCTTCAGTTATTTCTATTGGGGTTTCCTGTATAAATTTTCCAAAATAAATTAAATTTTTTCGTTGAAACATATTATGAAAGAATGAAGGTTTCCTAATACCTTGTCCATCATTTATATTTAACTCCTTTTGTCTTATTTTACTTATTGTTTTAGGACTTATAACTATATCTTGGGAAAAACTCCCATATGCTTCAGAAACTTCTTCTGATTCTAATTGTTCTATCTCGTTAGAGATGTTTTCAATATTTTTTATTTCTAAGGTGTTCATATTTGAGATCTAAGTTGAGATTCAGAAAGCTTTATTCGTGGTATTCTTCGAACTGTATTTTGAAAAGTAATATCTATATGTTCTCGAGTAAGAACGAAGTTTTTTAAAGAATCTAGGAAATCCATTCCTAAAATTATCTCGTATGGGGATTCATTATCTATATAGATTCGTGTACAAAGAGTAAGATTATTTTCTAATGTTATTTCTATCTTTCCTGTTTTTTCTATAGTTATTTCTTTTCCATTATATTTTATGTATGTTTCAGCACTGGTTTTTCTTATATCTGTAGCTAGGTGTTCATGAACATGAGACCATGTTGCTCCTGTATCCATAAGAATGGGTATCAAGTTATTTTTCATTATTCCTATTAAATGATGTTGAAGGGATTTAGTGTTGAAGGATGTGTTTACTTGTATATTTTGATATTCATGCAAATCATTCATTGTAAACAGATATTTAAAAATGTTCAAGACGTATGATGATATATGAAAATGTATGAAAATATATAAGTATGTACCTGTCACAGAAGGTTACTCTGCAGAACTGGTTAAGTTCTAAGGTGGAGATGAAGTATGCTAACTCTCAATAGCACGATCGACATTCCGAAAGAGCAAAACTTTCATAAGAAAGATAAAGTTGAAAACTTATTTTATTCACTCTTATTTTAAACGATTACATATGATCGATCTTGATTACAAATGAAGGGAAAAACTATTACAATCTGCAAATGAAGGGAAATACTATTACAATTTTGAAAAGTGTCGGGTAAAGGAGTGGTTCTCTTTTTGCCGACGTTTCTTTGCAGGACCTACATCGTGCTTTCTTCTATTATTGGTGATGAGTTACCACTTTCTTCATCACTGGTTGCGTAGGCATCTTTGTATTCTTTTTCGTCACTACTGACGTCCTTTTTCTTGCAATATTTGCAAATATGGACCTCCAAGTTTTTCATTTCTTCATGGAGTATCTTCCTTGTTTTTTCTGCCAGAGTTGATAGGTGGAATTCATCAACTCTAAGTATCTTCTGATGGTGCTCATAAACATATTCCCAATGGGATTCTCGCAGTGTTTTCTGAGTCATCCCGTATATCAAATGATTTTTTCCTTTCATATTTATTCGAAAAGTCTTTGTTCTATACAGATCATGTATGAGATTGTGAATTTGTATAAGCTGCCAAGCGACTGCTTCTTCTTGTTGATTTGTATCAAGTTTTTCCACTGTTTCTATTGCTGGATATTCACCATTGCTAGTTACCAATTTAATTAACCCAAAACTCGGGGTAATTCCTTCTTCAAATGTTGGATATGTAAGATGGCATTTTACAACCACTTCTTTTTGCCCATTTTTCCCAACATTAATGAAATATTCTGAGATGCTTTTTCGAATGTTTCCTGGAAATTTCTGGAGCATTGCTGTATTTTGAAGGTACATTATATCCACTAAGCCATATACGAAAAACTGATATGCCAAGATTGGATCTATTCCATTAACAAGGACGGCTTTTGGTCCATATCTATTCACTGGGTAGAATCTTTTTTCTCTGTCCTTGGAAGGATCATATTCTTCTAATTTCCTTAGGAGCTCGTTGAACTTATCTTTCTTTAGGGTATTTTGCTCCTCATTTTCCTTATCTTTTTCTTCCTTTGTTGGGATATGATCAAGGGGATTTTTGAGTGAGGGTATCTTTCCAAGAACAACCTTGGATGTCATGGGTTTCTCTGTTTCCATAAGAGCTTGTTTATAATGACTAAGCTCATATTGTGCCAAGGCTGTTTTGGCTTCTTCAAGTGTTTTGAAAGATTGGTGTAGACTTCCTTTTGTGATAAATGGCGCAATCTTACTCCATTCATCATATATTCCTTTCATTGATCCATTGAACATGGTGTACCATTTCTTTTTGTCTGGGTGTTCAGCTTGTTTTTTGGCTTGTTCCATTTCGGGCAGTATTTTTGGCATGGGTGTTTGGTATTGAATTGGTTTATCATTTTTTGTAAGAGGTGGTGGTGATGGAAGATTTTTTGTGTTTGTGTTTGTGGTGTTTGTGGGTAATGGATCCACCATGTTTTGGCTGCTAAACTCTGATGGAAAGGGTATTTTTAGTGTAGTGCAAAGTGTTTGGAGACTAGATTCTAGTTCGTGTACCTTTCTAGCTGCTGTGGCTGCTGTTTCCGAAATGTATTTTTCTTTAGCTGCTGTGAAGTTTTGGATTTCCTTTCGAGCAAGTTGTTCTGTTTTCTTTTGCTCATTTTTGATGTCTTGTATCTGTTTACAGAAAATAGATATCATTGTTTCCATTCTCTTGTCAAGGTATCTGCAAGTACGTTGTCTTTTCCTGCGAGATGTACAATATGAAAATTGTATCGTGTTAGCTCCAATTGCCAACGTATCAGTCTTCCTTGATTTGAGCTATCTGCAATTTTTGTTTTACAGAAATATGTTAAATATTTAGAATCTGTGCGGACTTCGAATTCTCGTGGTAGCAATTCGATCTTCCATTTTTTCAAGGCATTGTATAATGCCAGTGTTTCTTTTTCATGAACTGTATAGTTCATCTGACATTGTGTAAAGGTGTCTGATACATATTTGCATAGGCGTATATATTTTTGTGCTTTTGTTGAAAGCGTATTTTTATGTCCATTGGACATATGTGGGAGAGTGTTGTACTCTATAGCCGGTATTGCTAGCATAACGGCGGCCCACGTGTCTTTGGATGCATCCGTTTCGAGAATAATAAAATCATTCTCTTGCGGATTGTATAGTTGGGGTAGGTTTTTACACCGTCCCTTAATGGTTTTTACCATTAATGTATCTGCTTCAGACCAAGTCTATTGAACTTTGGTAGAAAGTTTTTTCTGAAGCGTTTTTCTTTGTAAGGCAAGGTCTTTAAGATAGCCTTGATCGGAAATATAGTTTAGGCATCCTAAAATCTTTGTATTTGTTTTCGATCTTCTAATTGATCTGGAAAAGAGTTTAATTTTTCTAAAACATTTGGTTGAATAATCATGTTTCCTTCTGAATCAAAAGTATTTCCAATAAAATCAATTTTATTTTTACAAAGCTGAGCTTTTCTTTTTGAAAGGACTAAACCCTTTTCTTTGCATCTTATTAAGACAATTTTTAGTTTTTTCAAATGATCTTCTCTATCTTGATTACTAAAGATGATAATATCATCGATGTAAGCAAGACATATATTTTCTAAACCTTCAAGGTTTTTATCCATGAATCTTTGATAGATTCCTGGTGCTTGTTTAAGGCCAAAAGGCAAAACATTCCATTGAAAATGTTTTTGAGGTGGACATGTAAAAGCAGTTAATGGTTTGGTATTCTCATGTAACCTAATCTGCCAATAGCCAGATTTAGCATCTAGAGTACTAAACCATTTTTGTCCTTTTAATTTTGTTTTTATGAAGTCAATTCTTGGGAGCTTATAGGCATCACCAATAGTTGCTTCATTCATTTTCTTGTAATTTATGACCATTCTTCTCTGGCCACGTTTAATTTCATTGTGATTTTCAACGTAAAAAGCAGGTGCTGCATGTGGTGAATGACTTTCAGAAATAATTCCTTTTTCCAGAAGTTTTGAACATTCTTCTTTAAATTCGTTTATATCCCTTTGAGAATAAGGAATATTATTTTTCACATTTACTTATTGCGAAGGATCCTTTAGTTTTATTTCTACTAACATGGTGTTAGTATTTTTAAAATCTAAGGGATTTTCGCTGGAAGTAGATTCAAGTATTTCATCAATTTCTTTATCCAAATTGGATGTGTAAAGAGTAATCTGATAGACTAGGTTTGAAATTTTTTCTATCAGTTTTTTGGTTTCTATTGGAATAGAAATTTGTTGTTTTCTTTGTTTATACTTACTTCGAAAAGGTACAGTAAGTGATATGGTGGAAATATTTTGTATAAATGATGCGTGTAGCTTTAGGAAATTATTGCCTAAAATAAAAGGTAAACCTGTTTTGTGTTTATAAATGGTTGGGACTGTAAAAGCAAAGTTCTGTATAAAAATAGTTTGCATTTTCACTACTTCCCAAATGTAGTAATGAGATGCATTGGCAATCATAACTCGTATGGGCGTTTTTAATCGTTCCCATTTGAAACAGTTTAACTTTGGCGAAGCAAGGCAGAGACTTGCTCCAGTATCAATTAAAGCATATATATAAGTATCATTGATACGTATTTTTATGAAGGTAGAATTCTGACTAGGCATCACTATTAGGATATTCTATCTCCTCGTCTTCATCAGTCTCTGATATTAATTCATACCAATCTGTATCTGATTCATAATCAGAATCTTCTATTGGTTCTAATTCTTGTGTATAGGCAAACTGTAAAAGTCTAACCTGATGTTCTTTCTTATTTTGTTTCTTTGGGCACTCATTAGCATAGTGACCTTCTTCTTTACATAACCAACATGTACATTTCTTTTTTCCTTCAGGGCAGTATTTATTCCTTTTATTATTCTCCTTTTTATAGAATGGTTTCTTCCTAAAAAACCTGTGTCTATTTTTCCTAAAGTAAGGTTTATTTCCTTTTATCCAATGTCTATTTCGTTTTTTCCATATTTTCTTGTTATGCTTTTTCCTATATTCCTTTCTACAACCATATTGCTGAGGTAGGTAGTCTTCTGTACAACAGAGTTTAGTTAATGGTTTCATAGCTATAGATCGTTTCTTTTGTATACATTGTTCCGTTGTGTATTTTCGAACTATGGTTCTAGCAGCTCCTATAGTTCTATGTGTTTCTGGAACTTCTTCCTTATATTTTTTCTGACATTCTACTCCTATGGGGTAAGGTAGTTTAGCAAAGAATATATCTATAAATGGGGATTGTTCCGGTATAGGTATTTTAGTTAGATGTTCAATAAACTCACAGTAATAGTTTTCAAAATAGCACATATTACATATAGCCATGTTATGCAAATGTCGTTTTGATTCTTCCGTTTCATGTAATCCCATAAAGGTATTTTCTATTTGTAAATCTCCTATAAAATATACATATATTGTCTTTGCAATTTTCTTAAACATGTGTAACTGTGTGTCAGCATTGAAATTAGTTTGTACATCTTCATTCGTATAGTTTTGCAACATTCTTAAAACATTTCCAGTAGTTTTATGTAAAACGAATGTAAATATATCGAGAACAGAAGAGTTAGAGAACTCATCCGTTGTTTGTATAATCAGACCTATCTGGTTAGTCCAGTAAGTAAGCATTTCTTTTTCATTGTCTACACAATCTAAATTAAGAATGTTTTATTGGTTCATATTTCCATGTATTGGTTGCCATTTTGCTGGAACCTTTTTCCATGGGTTTCTACTACCTGGTCTACTTGGTATATAGCCTTGACTAAAAGGATAAAAATTTGATCCTAAAGCTGGTATATCTCCTGCATCAGCTCTATGTGGTGCAGAATATCCGTATCTATTTCTCTGATTACTAGATTCTGGTTGATCTTCTGTTTTGGGATTTCTAATATCTTCCATTCCTACGTATTCTTCATCTGTTTCAGATGGTGTATATTCAAAGATAACATCTTCATTCTCTTGATTTCGTATAAGATAAGCTTCTTCTATATCTATGTTTGAAGTAGTTTCTTTATCCATTAAGCTTAGCGAGCTTAACATATGTCTAAGTTCTTCTAACGTTTCTTCTATGGTTTTCGCCATATATATTCTAGTTTGTTAGGCATCTTAAACCCTTTTCTTGAGGATATTCTAAAATATTTTTCTAGATCTTGTTCAGTTAATCCCCGTGTTTGCTCTTTTTGATATATTATCATTTCAAGGTTTCCTATGGTCTTTTTCAGATTTTCTAAAGCATTTTCTTCCTTTGGTACTATTTCTAAGTTGTTTATTTGTTCTTTTAATTTATTTATTTCATAATTATTAGCATGTTTTTGATTATTAAGCATATCTGATATATTATTTAATTGCGGATGAAAAGTGTGAAATAAATTATTTACTTGTTCTAAAACCTTTTGAAGGTTTCGTATATCGTCTGTTAATCTATCGATCTTTTCTTCTAATTTCATAGTTTATTTTCTATATAAACTCGTATCTATTTTCCTGGGTGACTTTTTTAATTCTAAAGGACTTCTTTTGTAAATAGGGTTGATATGAGTATTGCAGAAGGTCATTTTTGAAATTTTGGTTTTTGAAAAGGTCATTCTTCACAATTACTCTTTTTACAGCCATAGAAATGGACGCAGGAGAAATGGCTCAAGATCCTCTATACCACTATTTGTGTACCATACTTGTGTATCACTAATAAGTAATTGCCACATGTACATGTGGCAATTATTATAATTGTTACATGTACATGTGGCAATTACTTATTAGTGGTACACAAGTATGGTACACTAATAGTGGTATAGAGGATCTCGGTGAGGAGAAATTGTAAAAATAGAGAATAGGGTTTAAGAACAATTTCTGAAGAAAAGGGGTTTAAGCTTTTTCAAATCCCACAACACACAGTAATGGGGGCGAACGCGAAAAGAATAGTGAAGAAAGCTTCGTTAATCGGAGAAATGGGTTTCATTAAAGGAGGTGGGAACATAAATTGGTTTCCAGGTCACATGGCGGTTGCCACTCGGGCCATCCGAGACCGCCTCAAACTCTCCGATTTCGTCATCGAAGTTCGGGATGCCCGCGTAAGAACAACTATCCCTGCTTCATTATTCGTTGTTTGTTGCTTCTTCTTCTGTAATTGTAACTTTTTTTAAAGAAAATCTCCTAGTTTTGTATTCGTGGGGTAGTAAAGCAGCTGATTCAAGCCGAAGCACGCATTATTCATTTATTGTCTGAAATATCTTGAATGAGCTTAAATCAGGTTAAACTCATTTTATTAGTTTTAGATTTAGCTTAGAAATTCGAGATTTATTATGTTAATGACCACAGCTCAAATTGGTTTTTGTTGGGAAATTATTATCGAGTTCAATATTGAGTAATCTGATCTTTTTCAACAATCTATTTCAGTTTACAGAAGAATTGAAATTCCGAGCCCGTGTGTTGGATTTTCAATAAATTGGATGCTTTCTTGATTTTGTTTCCTTTCTAAATTGTGTAGATACCATTGTCGTCTGCAAATGCAGATTTGCAACCTATGCTTGCAGGAAAAAGGCGGGTCATTGCTCTCAACAAGAAAGATTTGGCCAATACCAATATCATGAATGTACGGAATTCCCTCTTTTATGGTTGTATGCAACCTTGTTGGACAGACATTATTTTGTACTCAATTAATTATTGTGAATTAAATTTTATTTATCATGAATTCTTAGGTTTTATTTTATAAGTGAAGTTCCAAACAATGTTAAGATTATGTGTGATGTTAAAGTTTTAAAATGTATTATATGTTGCATTTCAGTGCAATGTTGTGTTACATTTCGGAGATGTAATCCTTAAGGGTTTGCCAGCTTTTCTATTTTTTTGGTGTGTGTGAGAGTTGGGGGGGGGGGGGGTATTGTAGTCTTTATATGTCTTGATTGGCTATATTTACCTCAAGTTCATTTCCTAATAGTTTGAAATGATTATGCACTGATATCAAATCATACTGTAATTATGTTGCTACTTTCTGGTCGAAGTTATCATTTTCCTTGCCAGAGAGTGGAAACAATATATACCAAATTACTTTTCAGGATATTGTATAAATGTTGTGATGCCATATGGTACATAAAATTTTTCATAAAACTTAAATCTTGCTTGATTTTAGATAACCACTTTAGTTCTTTCAAAGTTCATATGATTGTGCTGTTATATACTGCTTTATTTTATTCAAATGGAATGAGATGTTTACTCTTTCCATGTTGCAGAAATGGACTCGCTGTTTTGAGTCATGCAAACAAGATTGCCTGACAATAAATGCACACAGTAAAGGTTCTGTTCAAAAGGTAGGTTAATGTTTCTGTCATTGTGATTTGTTTTTTATATTATTTATTTAAAATTCATACTTGTGGAAATGGGTTTTGAACAATTTGTTTGATATATAAACTCTTGCAACTCGATTTACCTTGTTCTGACTTGTGATTGATGTACGATAGCTTCTTGATTTTGTGGAGTACAAATTGAAGGAGGCAATATCTAGGGAGCCAACTCTCCTTGTCATGGTAGTTGGTGTTCCCAATGTTGGCAAGTCAGCCCTAATCAACTCCATCCATCAAATAGCATCTGCTCGATTTCCAGGTGAGATATTCTGGCCAACACCTCATGGCTATGTTTGGTTCTTGAATTTTAATAAATAAAAACTAGAAAATATGTTTCTTGCATGTAATATTGAGCTTTGATATTAGTTATCTTTTTCTCTTTGGAATTCAAGAACCAAACATAGTCTATAGATGGGAAAATGTCAGCGAGAAAGTGATGACGATCTTACTTCCATCTTAGCACAGGATAGGAAGAAGCGAGCCACCGTGGGAGCGCTTCCTGGAGTTACTCAAGATATTGCTGGATTCAAGGTGAATCTGTTTGTCAAGAATGAAAAAGTTATTTTTTTTTCCGAGACCCTATTTTTTCTTTTTGGCTATGTTTGGTATTTGGATTTCAGTGAGTAAAATGATAAGTAAAATGCAAATGAACAAGAAATAAAGCTCAATGTTGCGTCACTGGATGCAACAGAAAATATTTTCCTGAGCGTTTTACTCACTTATATCCTAGAATCAAACATACCCTTAAAAAAGTTAATATAGTTAATTGCATGCGATTGAAAAGATACACTATGGGAATTCAAGTGACCATGCTAGTCCTAATTTTGAATGATTTGTGTATATATTAATGTCTAATGTGTTGGGGAAGTGTCATTACACTATGAGACAGTGGCTACATAATACTATTTTTCTTATGGTGCATTCTTGTAAAATATATCTAAATATTTCATTTTTCATCCTCTCTTATAAACTGAATGTTGCTATTACTTCGAGAGAGTGCAGCAATTACCCTATCGATTTCAAGTTTGGCTCTCTGACTATTGTTTTGCGTAGATCCTAATAACTTAAAACATCAAAATGTAAATGAATAAATTATTATTATTTGACTAATACTCAATTTCCATGGAATATCTGATGCCATTTTGATATGTCTTCACATATTTAGAATTTAGATGTTCCCCCTTTTTTATGTTTCCTTTTTAAATAACAGTCGTTGCTTTTAATCTTTGTTCTTTGTTCTTTGTTCTTTGCCATTTTTTATTTTTCTATCCACATTTTCGCTTGCTATCTTATATATATAACTCCATGCAGATTGCGCATCAACCGAGCATATACGTTTTGGACACTCCAGGAGTGTTGGTTCCAAGTATCCCCGACATTGAAACTGGTTTAAAGCTAGCTGCAGCAGGTTTTTTTTTAAGTCAATATCTTATTTTTTATTGTGTTGAATGACCTCAACTACAAGTTTTTCTTTTTAGACAATTGTTATTGCACTAAATATTTAGAGATATATGTGCAGGTTCCGTAAAGGATTCTGTAGTTGGTGAAGAGCGAATTGCTCAGTACTTACTGGCAGTTTTAAACACCCGAAGCACTCCTCTCCATTGGAGGCGCTCCTTAGATAGAGAAACTGAGAGGCGCCATGAACTTGAAGACAAACCGGACTATAATAATCTTAAAGATCTTTTACCAAATAGAAAGAGGCCTCCTAGTACATCTGCTGTACATTACATTGAGGTAACTTTACTTTAATAATCCTCAAAATCTCTTGCTAAATAGAAAGTGACCTCCTAGTACATCTGTTGTTTACTACATTGAGTCAACCTTACTAATTTCAAGTAAAATTGCATTTTTACATTTTTAGTGACCTTCAACACTTTTTGTCCCGCATTTTATGAATAGCAGTTTGCTTCCAATTTTTTAAAATGTTTTGCACTTTCGATTTTATAGCCCCTTTCCCTTCAATTTGGTACTTGCACTTTTACATTTTTAGTGACCTTCAACACTTTTGGTCCTGTATTTTATGAATTGCACTTTGCTTCCAATTTTTTTTTTTTTTTTGCTTCCAATTTTTTTCAAGTTTGATTTTATATCCCCTTTCCCATTCAATTTGGTACCATGTAAAAATTGGGACAGTCATATGACTCTTATATCTGTCCAAAAACACCAGACCGTTATGTGTGCAAAAAAAGAAGAAAAGGGACTGTTATAATATGTGTCCAAAAATTGGATTGGAAAAGGTAAGGTAGGACAAAAGTAAAACATCCTAAAAATTAGGACCAAAAGTGCAGTTTTGTAAAGCATGGGATCGTAAGTGTTACCTGTCAATCATGTGGGACTAAAACTACAATTACCAATTAAAATTGTTTATTTGATTACGAGTTTTAGTGAATTTAGTTATTTTGGAAGGTTCCTATTAAAATTTTCAAAAATGAAAATCGTTGGTGGCGGGTATGAAGTAAATGTAGCATATTACTACCGAGATAAATGATTTTTGCATTTTCTCATCGCATATATTTCTCGTGTGATTGTTCAATTCTTTTTGTAGGACATTGTTACTCAAGTTCAACGAGCGCTTTGTGAAACTTTGACAGAATTTGATGGAAACTTGGAGGACGAAGGTGATTTGGGGGGTCTCTTAGACTTACAATTTGAAGCACTGCAAAAAGCGCTGAAGATACCACATAAAGCTTCGGAGGCTCGAACAATTATATCAAAGAGATTTCTAACGTTGTTTAGGACAGGCAGACTTGGTCCTTTCATCCTTGATGATGTCCCTGATGATGATGTTTCCGTTCTTTGAAACCTCGTATACGTTTTTTTTTCTTTTTTCAATATCCTATCTAACTTGTATAATGTAAAACTTGTTAGTCATGTTGTCGATAGTGTCTTTTCTTTTCTTGTGTCGAAGGCAGCATTTGCTTAGTTTCACCTGTAACTCGTGGGTATATCCAAGACGTAGAGAAATGAAGTTCTTTCTCAAATTGATTTTCGTCTGAAAAAATAAGGGTCTGTTTATTTTGCTTTTCAGATAATGCTTTTAAAAAATTTAATTTTTTTTTGCTTTTTTGTGTAGCTGAAAAGGTTGTTTTTTCAGACTTTTAGAGATGGAATGAACAGTATAATTAGTTTTAGAAAGTTATAAGTTATTTTTGTAGGTTATGAAAAGGAAAAAAAAATAGCGATAAAATTTGTATGTGAAATAAGTATAAAAAATAAATCACTTTATATCGAATTAAAGTAGAGTTTAAAGTTTTATTTTAGAAATAAAATGATTCTTTTAAGATGAAATTACTTTGAAATAAATAAATTTAGATTAAATCACACTTATGGGGCATTGAGAATAAAGTGTTCTACACTTGTATCTCCTTGCGAAAAAATTACATTTAGATCTCTCCTATATAAGTGTTTTACACTTAAAGCATCTCTAATTCATAGGGCTTTTACAACCCAGGGCTGTCTACCTCCACCCCCAGGTGAATTTGCACCCCCTGGCTACTATCTCCAATCGCTAGGGGGAACAACACTAATTAATTAAAAAAAAGCTTTCCCACTCTCACCTATTAATATATATAATAATAATAATGTCAATAATAATAATCATAAAACTAATAATAATTTTAAAAATTAATAATAATAATAACTCACACGGTGCATAATAATTATAATATCATTAAACTTAATTTTAAAATGAATGATAATAATAGTAATTATTATTATTATTATTATTATTATTATTATTATTATTATTATTATTGTTGTTGTTGTTGTTATTGTTATTGTTATTGTTATTGTTATTATTATTATTATTATTATTATTATTATTATTATTATTTTGATAGGTAAAATTAAGCATAATAACCATAGAGACAATAATAATAAAATAATGCATAATAATATCTAATTATGAAGAATCAAAGTTCAAATATTTACATATTTTGAATAAATTTTACTTTCATAGACAAATTTATAAATTTACAAATTCAAAATTAAAATTAATAATGTTGCATCTTTAATTTAAAATAAAACGTTCTTAACTCCTTCCCTGTTTTTATAATTAAATGTATCTTCCATTTCTAGTTAATTAAATTAAACATGATGGTGTTAAATTTGTAGTTAATTTTTTCAATCTTTAATTTTTTTAATAATAAACATGTTTTTACTTAAAAGAAAAAAATAAATAAGAAGACACCAGGTGGCGCCTGGTTTCTTCTTGTAAGGGAGGCAGCCTGGGGCACAGCCTTGGGCGAGGCTCTTGGGACGCCCTGGATGGTTGGAGACCATCCAGGACAACCACCCAGGGCCATCTCCTCCCACCCCATGGTGGGTTGGAGAGGACATTATATCCTTCTTGCCAAAGAATTTATACTTAAGTCTTTTCTATATAAAATGTGTCATACCAATCAATTTTTCGGCACTTTTTCCAACGAAATGCAATCACGTACAAGTTACGCGACTTTAAGTAAGGGTAATTATAACATAAAAACCCAAAAATACGCTTATTAAAAGTCACGTGACTTGCACATGATTGCGCCGAAAAAGTATTAGAAAATTGATCAGTGTAACACATTTTATAAAGGAAGGACTTAAGTGTAAATTCTTTGCCAAGAGGATATAAATATAAAACACTTTATACTTAGGGACTAGAAGTGTAATTTAGCTATAAATTTATGATATAACCTTCTCTCATGAAAGAAAAAAATTGTTTGCTTGGGTTGCAGAGAGCATTTAAATGCTCATTTAAAAAACGAAACAAACATGCCTTAATATTATTCCGTCAAACCAATCTTTTTCTTTATGTGCATCAACATTTCAGTAATTAAAGAAACACATGCGAAAAAAGTTCATGGAAAAGGTGATCCATGGTCACAAAAAACCGAACACAGGAGGTCCATAGGATTAATATTACCAGAATCGAGACATCCTTAGTCCATATTGCACAAAAATGCACCGCAAAACTAGAGTTTCTACGAACAAATTTGAACTTCCACTTGGGCCATTGGCCCAATATCTTTTGATGGCATCGGTCAGAGACCCGGTCGACTTCTTGAGAATCAGAGATGAAGCGGATTGCATTTATGTTATCACTCTCAGTCACCACTTCATCTAATCTTACATTCCTCGTACTGCAAATATAAATTCTTAGAGGTGAAATCTTCCTCTTCCTTTTCTTTTTTTCCAGACAAAATTGAAATGGGATTTCTCATTTAGGTTTTGTATAAACAATCACTATGGAACCTAATGTTAAATATGTGATTTTTGGCAACTTTGTGATCTACATTTCCACTAAGATAATATATCTAGGCCATGTTTGATTCAGTTAAAAAGACTAATTTTCACAACGCAATTTCAGTGCTAGTTATCCAGCTACAGAAGCGACCCCGTAGGCTGATAC
The DNA here is from genome assembly GCA_034814905.1 of Penstemon davidsonii. NCBI lineage: Eukaryota > Viridiplantae > Streptophyta > Magnoliopsida > Lamiales > Plantaginaceae > Penstemon > Penstemon davidsonii. Next base: position 25,962,353 of record JAYDYQ010002533.1, on the reverse strand, counting down.
ACAATCTTTAGAGATAAAGAAGGGTGTGAGCTTGCATGCCTAATTTTTTTTTTTTAAAACATTTCCAGTCGTTTTGGTAGTCGCCAAGAAGGCGACGGAATCAATACTTCCAAATAGATTAGAAAGATGTTGGGTTCTTGGATTTTGGTGAAAAAGTTGATGAGAAATATAATAATAAACACAAACTAAAGTCCCAAGTTCAAACATTATATGCAAGAAAAATAATAAATTTATAGGTCCCAAAATCCAAAAACCAAACACGGTCTTTCGCCAAGACACAACGAATGCTTGTTGCTAAGCAAGTCGCAACAAACAGATCCGTGTTTGGGAACGACTTGTTCAAAGAAATCAAACAGGCAATTTTAACATAGTACAATTATTCAGAAAAATCTATAAACTTTTGCTATTTACAGTGATTAAAAAGTACCCATAATGTATAAAAAAGTAGACCTTTCTTCAAGGATCATCACAACAAAAATGTAGACCTTTTTCGAAAGGAAAAAAAAAAGAGGCCTCTGGTAAACTAACTAGGGATTGGCATGAGTTCATCTCATGAATTTGTTGCAAAATGGTTGAAAATTGTTTCAAGTGTAGATTGACTGATGCTATACTCTGCTATACGAAGTACGTTTCTGCAAAAGGTATATATATCAATCAATGATTATCCCAGAAAAGATCAAGCAAATATATCAATTTTGAAATAAATTCACCTATTTCTTTCCATGTGCCCGAAAACATCAGCAAGCGAGAGATCTTCTTCGTATGGCAACTGTAATAAAACATAAAAACAATAGAAAATTCAAAACCCAATTACAATAAACACAAGATCAATCCCTCATAATGACTTATGAATAATCATACGAAAAACGAATTTTACCTGATACTTAACACTCAATCCATTACAGCCTTTATATATTGCATTAGGGAAGGAAGATCGAATAAATGAATCAATCGCTGCAAATTTTTCTTTCGTCAACCACCACTCTGAGAATACTGGCAGAGGGATACCACCTAAGAAAAATTACCATATATTAAATAAAATTTTATAAGAAAAGTTGAGCAATGACAAATGTATTTAATATAAATACTGAAATTTGGGTTTGCAAAACCTATACCATCAAAACTCAATGCTGACGAAAAATTAATAAGATACCTTTGAGTCATTTTGCAGTTTACCCCAACTTTTTTGCATTTGCACATTCGCCTTAAGCTCTTATATTGTTGCGGTTCACTACCTTTGAACGTTCCCGTCACGTCTTTAAATGCAAAATGTTTTAGAAAATGAAGTGCAATACAGTTGAAAGGCACCGCGAATGGGTCAAAGGTTGTGAACCGCAGTAACGTTTTGAAATTTGTGGGAGACAAGTGCAAATGCAAAATAGTTAGGGGGTAAAGTGCAAAACGACCAAAAACATTAGGGGCAAAGTGCAATTTCCCCTAAAAATGACACGCGGTTCCTAATTCAACTTATTTAAGTATGTAAGTCTCAAATTAGAGTTCCTAAAACCTATATACCATTCATTCCAATCTTGCTAAAAACAAATTGATCATAAAACAAATAGTTGACATACCATCACGAAGCAACTGCTCTGATAACTGTTCACCAGATATAAGAGTCTCCACTCTCTCTGCATTGCCAAGCCACCTTCCTAATGTTGCAATCATTTCATTTGATATGCTTATCTCTGCCGCTGATTCAGCTGTAATGGAATCGCTGCCCACTATGCAGCCTTCAATGTCATTGAGTATACTTCTAGGATGACAAGGAACGTCAAAGAATTTCTCCTGAATCAACTGGCACAGAGAATCCAGGTCCACAGTGCTTATTTCGGTAGGTTTAACCTGAAGAAAAGAAAAGTTTAAAACTATAAAAAGGAGATTATATAAAGATGGCAGCATAGCCCACAGGATTGAACCCTCGGCACTTTTCTTCCCACTTTTTTACTAAGTTTGGAACTTTGGTCTATATCACCCCCTTTTCAATCCAAGTTTTGCACTCATTGTCACAAAAAAGAACAGCAGTTTCACACCTTTTGGGTGACAGGACCCTAAGTGAAATATTTTAAAAGTTGGGACCAAAAATGTTGAGGGTGAAATTTGCACATACTAATATACTTACTAAAAATCGAGATAGGTAAAATTACCTCTAGTTCAAGATGATTGCCAAATCTATTTTTCAAATGTTGAGGACTCCCAATGCATCTCAACTTGCCTCCAACCTATAATTATAAATTATAATACATAGATGCAATTTAAGAGAATAAGAAACAATCATGTCATATTTCAAAGCAAATAATATTTGGGATAAATGGATTTAAAAAGATACCATTATCCCGATTCTAGTGCAGAGGGCTTGAGCTTCATTCATGCTGTGGGTAGTTAAAATGACAGCTGTCTTTCCTCGTCTAGTTGATAGACGTGATATGACTTCCCACATGAATCTTTTGGCAATAGGATCCATTCCTAGCATAATCAAGAAACAATATGTGTGACGTGAAGGTTCTTGAATTAAATATTCTTAATACCATCTCCTCTCCCTACCCGTGAGTGTATCCTTGATACTATATCTCCTTGGTCTTTGTATAACGGTCTTTACCACATGAATCAAGTGTCAATGGATCTTCAGTAGGCTTGTTAATGGAAGACAAGACTTTTAACTTTTATTCTTTTAGATAACACCTAGATGAAAGGTAAAATTTGCAAAGAGTATAAAGGAGGTAAATACCAGTAGATGGCTCATCAAGAATGACAAGAGGAGGATCCCCAATCATTGCAATTGCAACAGATAATTTACGTTTGTTTCCTCCACTTAATGCATAAGATGGCTTATCAGCATACTTCAATAAGTCAAACTCCACCATTTTTTCCGTCACAACCTGTAACATTAATTCAACACCTGCCTCAACCATCATGCAATATAACCTTGCACATACACATGTATGTATGTAATAATGTGTGTGTGTGTATGTTGTGTATACACATCATTTTTTCAACTGAGTGAAGTTATTTGATTACAATGGCCAAGGAAAAGTAAACTTTGGATTACATGTTCAAGCTCGTATTCTTCGACTCCTTTTATTCTTGCATATAGATCAAGGTGTTCTCGGACAGTGACAAATTCAAGCAGGGCGTCAAATTGAGGACAATATCCAATCTAACAGGTAAAGAATTTAGTGAATTAAATAAGTCAGAGATATAAAGTTTATATTAAATGAACTTGAAAAAGAAATTAAAATGATTCTTGAATGGCATACATGTCGACGAGCAGCTTTTGGATTTGATTTTATATCTTGACCAAAAATATATGCTGTTCCATCACTTGGACGTTCTTCTCCTGCAATCACAATTAGATAAGAAAACTATCAATGTTGTTATTGACCATTAGTAATAGATATACCTTTTGTTAGGCATTAATTAAAATATTCTTAGATAAGTTATGAATATTTCTTGCTAACTTAAAATATAAAAGACAATGATAATATAACAAGTAGTTTTACCAGACAGCATTGACAATGTTGTTGTTTTTCCAGCTCCATTGGTTCCTAGAAAACCAAAACACTCTCCTTCTTGTACTGAGAAAGTCAATGAATCAACTGCAACTTTTGAACCATTTTGCTTCCCTCCTGGATACACCTGAAACCAAAAGCACATAACGCTACTCAAATCTGCCAACTTGTACTACCAAAACCAAGAGCACATAATCTTAAATATCGTAATGTGCCAGCTGCCAAATACCTTTCGAAGATTACGCAGGTAGATAATTGCACTACCAACTGCACCTGATAGTACCCTGTTTCTTTCTGTTTGTACATCAATATCATCCTCAACATCGTGCATATCTCCCGAGTATGATTTAAGCAGAGGTTCTAAAAAGTTACTCGAATTTGAAGAAATCATATTTTTCACACTCGTCCACAAATTGGAGACTATTGCAAAATTTATCTTGTGAGGAAGTAAAACTTCAAGAACAAGCGTCAACACAAAGTAAATCATACCCTGCATCAGTAAAAAGATAGAATGAATTGTGAACTAAAATTAAAATAAAAAATGTAGATAACTATAAAATGATGTAAAAAAATAATTCGGAGATCAGAGAAGCACCTCAGCAGCCAAATAACATATAGAAGCACCAGTGACATTCCAGTCAAAAGCACTATCACCAGAACCCTTTTTCATACCTTGGCGCAGAAGAGCTAATGATGCTAATCCATCAGCAAAGCAAAATCCAGGCGACAATCTGAAGAAATTCTGAAAAATAATACTATTTGTCATATGGATATTTTTTATTTCCATTTCTCAACGAAGCAACATGAAATTTAGTAGGGTAATTCTAGCCCAAACCAGGCTGAACCCAAGACATTAACATGGAAAGTGTCATACACTTGCCGTATGATTGGATAACATTCTTAAGAAAATGACCAATAAGAAAGCATGTGCAAATCACTGCATTGTGGTTGGATAGGTTTGGCCAAGTCAGGCTTGGGGTTCTGGGTTAGAATTTACCTTTAAAGGTACCAACTGTTGTGATGATTATTTGCACTTCGATACACATTCTAATTAGCAAATACACCCGTGTTATATTTTAGTAGCAAAAACTCCCTTGTTAATTCCATTATGTGGATAGTATTGTAGCTAATTAACCTCTAGCATATGGTAAAATTCAATAAAAAGTGCAGATATCTATCAACAAGTACTAAAAATATTATTTCATTATTATTGTACGTTTATTATTGTATAGAGCTGAGCAAAGAAAAAACTATTAGATAAAATTATGACTCCATTTTGAAGTAAAGACAATTGATAATTTAATAATTTATTTATTTTAGTATTAAAATAACAAAATATATGTTTTTCATTATTGTAAAAAGATCCCTGATCCTATTCAAACAGAATAGCATGCATCAATAATATAATAAAAATATTTAGAGGTCATTTCACTAAAAAAAAAATGAATAATAGGTCACGAGTAACTGCATGTACATGACATTTAATGAACAAAGGGGTCTAATCTACATTTCTATGAACAAGAGGGGTTATATGCTAATTAATCTAACACATGGGTGTTCGCTAATTATAACGAACACATGGGTATATTTTGCTAATATCTCGATGTTGTGATGCCATTTCAAGAATAAACCTAATAATTTAATAGGATGGAATTCCAAACCTTGAGAAGAGAATTTGTATGCGCCAGTGACCCTATAAACCCCATTATAAAAGATATAACCATAAGAATGAGCCCAGTGAAAACATGTACGAAGAGGACAATGTTCTGCAGCCACATATAAACATTAGCATTTATGACAAGACAAAACCTCAGATCTTCATATACCAAAGTTTGGAGCCAATACCTGTGCTGTACTATGGTCTGAAAAGAAAAAAGTAAGGCAATAAGTAGATGAAGCAACTGCTAATCCATATTCCAAGAAAATGAGGACAGTAGGGAAGAAAGATTCCTTCCCAATGAATTGATCTAGGCCTGCACAATGAATTTCATGAAAGTTAAGTAAGTACTTAAGGGATTGATGGAAAATACTGAACTAAAAGCTTTTGAAATTGATATATGACAACTAAACAAAAAGAAAATTTAAATAACATACGAAATTTTCCTGAACATTTTTTATAACTGTATAGTATGATTTCCAGTAAATTCTCCGTATATTAAAGCCAACTTACAAATATCATGATATAATGAAACTTACCAAATATGCAGAAGAGAAAGATTGCAAAAAATGAAGGAAACATAAAGCTGATGAAGTCCCATATATATGTCGAAGCCCAATATGAAAGTATGGACACCTACAAAGGAATTCAAAAAAAATAAAAGGAAGTTTTCCAACTTAGAGAATCATGAAATAAATGAAGCAGCCAAAATGTTCAAAGAAGATAATCATACACCACTAAGAAGTTGTTGATGCTTAGCTTTTACTTCACGTTCCTGCATGAAGAAAATGAACTCTTGAAACAAACTAGCATGAAATGGTCTACATTACTTGCAAAACAAATTGAAAGAGTTAGATCATATGTGAATATGCAATTAGTGCTTCATTTTCTTCTCCTCAACTTCTAACAGTAAGCAAGGAAACTCCAAGAGCTATATAAAACTAAGTTCAGAGAAGATCAAGAGAAAATAAGCAAATTCAATATTTTCCAATATTGTCATTTATTGGTCAATAAATGGATGTTATATGAATTACAACATATGGACTTAGCTAACGAAAAAATTGAACAGTTCATAAGACAAAGATCTGAACCAATCTGTTGCTTCAGGTTCTGATTCAAAGAGGTTGTCAGGAACATTAGTTACATAACTTACATTTCATGTGAATAACTACACATTGCTTTCCCAGTGGAATGAATGAGTTTAAAAAATATATACATTTACTATATGCAAAAATAGTAAGCAAAAAAATAAAATTTACACATTACATTTTCATATCGCTCACTTTTCCATCCATCTCTTTGCACTTTTGGTCCAATAGAATAGTCTCAGTTTTGCACTTTTGGACACATAAAACAGTCTCAATTTTGCATTTTTGTTCCAAAATTGGATGAAAAGGGGACCATGTGATCAAAAGTGCAAAACATTTTATGAATTTTGGACCAAAAGTGCAATTTCGTAAAGCGCAGGACTGATAGTGCTGAACATCCAGTCGCATGTGAAAAGGGGGCCATGTGATAAAAAGTGCAAAACATTTTATGAATTTCGGACCAAAAGTGCAATTTCGTAAAGCGCAGGACTGATAGTGCTGAACACCCAGTCTCATGCGACTAAAAGTGCAATTTTGCTGATAAAAAATACATAATTTTCATTCAAAACTTCAATACTTACCTTTACAATAGCCACGGCAAATGAAGCAGGAATAAAGGCGAAGGCAATGCTAACAACAATAGCAACTTTGAAAGCATCCAGGTCCTAGATATCAAAATTAGAAATATAATGCAAAAATCAAGTATCATATAATGTGTAGTTCAAAAGGCACAGTTCATCATAAACAAAATATTTCTCCGAGGAATGGGAATAGGGTAAAGCAAATAATCAAGCTGCATAACTTCCTATTTTGGGCCATCAAAATATTAGTAACTTTTGAATATCATAGTAAACGTAGAATTTCAATAACAATTCTTAACATACATGGCGTTGCTGGAGCTGAGTCTTTGTCACGGGCAATGGATGATTACGCGTATGAATTGTCATATTCTCATCAAGAGTAGCAAGCCTGAGTATTGCTGAGTTCATCAAATTAATAAAGGTAGGAGCAGCATGCTGACAGGTACTGTTGTGAAGAACGGTATAACCTAGATGGCCATCCTCACTCTGTTCATCCATAACAACTGCTCCATATCTGTAGACAAAATGAGCATGACAAAAAATAAAAAGAAGAGTAACAAAAAGCGAGTAATTATGTGAATGTGTAAGATATTTTCCACTAAGATTACCACAAACTAACAACTAACAACTCTAAATACATTCGAATAAAAATCATAAGGTGAAAAACATCGGTGGGATCGTAATTACGATAAATTTTAGAGGGTTGTTCCACAAATTTAATTATCCTATACATACTAAGGATTCTATATAGTGGCATAGCCAGGTGAAAAACATCGGTGGGGTCGTAATTACGATAAATTTCAAATTACCTTATCATATTAAAAGAACACAAACACACAAATGCATATATATAGATATTCATGTTTATTATCACAGATGTCTAATTTATTTCCAAAAAAACGAGATCATATCATTAAAGTACCCAAAATTCCATTATCATTGAACAAATTGAGATTGAATGTTTATACATAAATCATAATTTAATCATATATATTGCTAGACCCACATGAGGTGGACTTGGAGGTACAAATACAAATACAAATAAATTTCTAAATTAGCTGATAGCCAAATGACCCCAGGAGACTCGATTGTGGGATACTAAACCATGTTTGGATAAAGGTTGTTGAGAACATCGATTTTTGTAGCTAGATAAATAGGAAAAGTACCTCGACTGATAGGATTCATTGTAGCTAGACATGAGAAATTCACTCATTGAAAGTAAAACCGGCCCCAAAGTTGGCCCTGCAGCTTCAACAGCATCATCCAATGCCTTGCTTGAATCAGGAAATCTGTAAGTAGTTTCTCTAAATCTTTGAATCCATCCTCCATGAACATGCTTCGATACCTGAGTAATAACAACCTTTCAAGAAATCTTTATACATTAAATCAAAAGAAACATAAGCCAAAAAAAAAATCACCTCTTTCGCAATGTTCAAGGAAAGATCAAAAGGAATCGGACCACCACCACCACCACCAGCTAACAAAGGATTGAACTGTGAGGTTGTGAAGGTAATGGACTGCTGGTCAGAATGTGGCTTAAGATTGATTAAAAGAAGACCCAAAAGCAAGAAAATTGCAGGAATTAACAACTGAAAAACAATCGTTTTTTGATCTCGCCTAGCCGACACAGCTCTTTTTATCAGTAATGCTTTTGAATGTCTCCAAAAAGTTGACCTTGAAAGTATACAAGAGCAACAGCACTGCATACTAATGAACTTTATGACATTCAGTGTAGTTTCCAAAAATAGCTTGCTAGCGTTTCCCATTACGGTGAATATAAAGCTAATAACTTCAATATAACTTTTACAGACTTTAGAGCAGAAGGTTCTTTTGGAAGCATGATTTGGGCTCGGTTGATTAACCTCTGAAACAGGTGTAGTTATAGTTAGAGGTTTCTCATCATTTTCATCAAAATCGCCTCCAGCAACTTTGAGGAATACTTCCTCCAGAGTTGTTACAGAGATACCATAACTTTCGATGCCAAAAGTGATGTTATCCTCATTGTCTACAGTTTCAAAGCTTCGGTTTGATCTTTGCATGCAATGCTCGATTTCACGGAACATGCTTTCAAAAGATGATGAAGATGCAAGAGGAAGCTTGAATGAAATTTCATTACCAACCTGCAAGGAATAAAAGAACCCAAGTGATCAGTTGAGCAAAATGCCTTGAAGTAGTAGATTTCTTTTCCTCAAAGTAGTAGATGTCTTTTTTTTCTTTCTCTAATTGTAATTTCACCTAAAAATTTGGTGACATTCACATTTAAGGTGATCCCATCAAATGACCGAGTATATGAAGATGTACATTTAAAACTCGTTTGGTAGCAGGTATAGAATATTGGTTTACTAATTATGTCATTACAGACAATATAATGTAACTTTTGGACTTGTTTGGCAGCAGAGTCTAAAGCGTAGTTTATGCACAAACTGGTAAAAATAGGCAAACTTCACCACCTAAATTTGTTTACCATGGAGATTATGTTATCACAGGGTTGGACCTTACAATCTAGAATAATTTTAATTGTGTTGGTGCTTAAGATGTTAAGCTTTAAGACAGTGATTGTTTATGACCGGTTGACCCACTTTATTTATCAACGCCTAACAAACAAGGAATAAAGGTTGATGGGTTGGACCTTACAATCTAGAATAATTTTAATTGTGTTGGTGCTTAAGATGTTAAGCTTTAAGACAGTGATTGTTTATGACCGGTTGACCCACTTTATTTATCAACGCCTAACAAACAAGGAATAAAGGTTGATACAATACCTAATCTTTGCTACCAAATAAGTTCTTAGAAAAATACCTCGCTCACGCATGTTGCTGATGGGATGTGACTGTAAACGATATCAGTTGCTGCTGAGGCAGTTGGCATAGTCTGAAAAAAATGAAATAATAAAGAAAAAGGAGAACATATAAAGGCCAATCAAGAACAACATAAGCGAACTGGACTTTGCACACCTTCACCAAAGTAAGAGTATAACCAACACCATACTGCTGCTTTAAGAAAAAGGAACTGTTGAAAAATGAAGCAAAATTTGATAAGATAGTATGAAATGCAGTAAATATTTTGGTTTCTAGCATAGAGTTTCTACGGGGATAATTTTTTATGAAGAATTTTAGTTGTAAAAACAATATAAGTCTAAGAAAGAAGAACCTTCCACAGCATTTAAGAGATCCATTAGCCATGATAGCTATTCGATCTCCTAGCACATCAGCCTCATCCATGGAGTGAGTAGTTAATAGTATTATCCTTCCCTTTTTTATTCTCCTAATTAACTGCCATGTCAACCGCATAGAGTATGGATCCATTCCACTTGTGGGTTCATCAAGGATAATAACCTGTATATAATGTGAAATTCCATTTTAGCAGAATTCTATAAGAAGAGCAATAATGTTCAGACACCAACACAAACCTTGCTGTTTCCTATTAGTGCGATTCCAAGAGATAACTTTCTCTTCATACCTCCAGAAAGTGCGCTCACAACAGTATTTAGTTTGTCTGCCAAACCCACCTAATGGAATAGATTATTAGCACAAATAGTCGATATTCTAATTGCAGAGAAAAAACCCACAAGAAATATTAACAGTTATTCATAAAAAGGACAACATTTTAGATAAATTTGCATTAAAGGACAAGGTCCGAATTCCCAACAAAGGAAAAAGAAACTTACTTCTTCAGCCATTTCAGTTACAACATTGTCCAAGCAATCATCATTCACACCCTTTAGATTAGAAAATATTTCTAAATGTTCCTTCACCTGAAAATCACAGACGCGACTTCTCATTTCAAATCAGTTTGAAAATGAGTGGCAAGAAGAAATAGACACTAGATATTTCGAAAAAGTATCTAACGAGTAATTGGTTTTCTTTTAAAAAAAGAACATCAAAGAATATGTGCCTAGCCGAAACTATCGGGAACATCAAACATATAAATGAAAGAAAAAGACAACTGAGAAAGAACTTTTTCTTACAGTAAGTTCTGGAAAAAGAATGTCGTGTTGAGGACAGACACCCAAACTTTGACGTATTTCATCCTGCAAAACCAACAGATAAGTAACCACCAACATAACACACACATGCACACACATACACACCTATATATGCTTAAACATATATTGTAAATCCATGACTGCGAGTAAAAGTTAATTGAACAACGTTAGTATTGGGTGTATAAGCTCCAAAAGTGTTTCTTATTCTCTATAGTTTTTCAATACCGTGTACTAAAGATCACCAATAAATACAATCACTAAACTATGAAGAATGATTCACATATGAAGATCCAAACTACTCATGAGACTTACCTAACCATGAAAAGATGGTAAATAGTTGTATTTAAAGTTCATCAGAAATTGTGAGTGGCACTAATGCAGCCTAAAGTTCCTAATTTCATTGTTTATGTATTAGTTCATAATGGTTTTAGTCAATAAGTAATATTTAAACGTAGTTATAGAAACTATAATATTTTGTTACAAGTACTTTTTAACTAAAACTATTAGTAAACAAAATATAATTACAATGAAATTTTAGGAACTTAGGCTGCATCAGAAACTTGAACCATTGTATACCTTAAAACTTTTAATTCGACAAATATATCAGAATATGTATAGGCACAGTATATATATATATATACAAGTTTACCATGTCTGTTAAGATGTTTTTTTCAAAAACTAATGAACTAGAAACTTGAATCATTTTTAACCTTAAAACTTTAATTCGAGAAAAATATTAGAATATATATGGACACAGTATATATATAGACAAGTTTACCATGTCGGTTAAGATGTTCTTTCCAAAAACTAATGCATCTCCAGAGGTAGGGCGAACAAGGCCAACAAGCATGGATATTGTTGTGCTTTTACCAGCTCCATTATGTCCTTCAGAATATATATATTGGCATCACAGATGAGTAAATAACAAGGGGAAGTTGCATTTTAAGTCCCACGGGACGGGGATCCTCAGCATTTCTGGTCCCGCATGTTACAAAATTGCACTTTTGGTCCCAATTTTATAAAATACTTTGCGTTTTTGGTCTCATCACCTCTTTTCCATCTAATTTGGGTCCAAAAGTGCTAAAAAGAGATTATTCTATGGGACCAAATTGCAAAAGAAAAAAAATTGGGACCCAGAGAGTAACATTATATAATACGGGACAAAAATGTTGAGGATCTAATCCCATACTTGACAGCAAATAATACTGTAGTTACCTAGAAGAGCAAGAATTTGATTTTCATACAGTGTCAGCTGTAGAGACTTAACAGCACAGCACCTTGCCTTCCTAGTGGCATACAACTTTTGCAAATTTCTAATCTGAATACATCTAATGAACAGTAGAAATCAAATAATGACTATAAAAATATTTATTCATGTTCATTGCCATGCACATTGAGATTCAGTCTTATTTACCGGCCATCAAGCTCTTGTTGCTTCATTTCTAAACTTATTGCTTCCACGGTTGGTTTGTGCGCACCTCTTTCAAAAAGACAAGCATTTTCCTCAAAATCGCTACCACTTACATTAACCGAAGAGCTTCCAGAAGACTCTTTGTGAGTATTCTTCTTCTTCCAAAAATATTTAGAAAACAAAGAATTCCCGCCATTTTCGTTATGGAGGACCTGGTCTCATAGTAAATGGATACAAATTCAGTATCAGGACCTATAAAATGCTGAAATCAGAAAAAATAAATTTTCAGTCCTAGAGGACTGGACCTTCAGCACTTTTGGTCTCACGCTTTACAAATTTGCGCTTTTGGTCCCAGAATTTTTTTTTTTCACTTTGGGTCCTACTGCCTTATTTCCAACTAATGTGGGACCAAGAGTGCAAAATTGAGAGAGTCCTATGGTATCAAGAGTGCAAAACAAGAGACTATTATGTGGGACCAAAAGTGCAAAAAATGGATGGAAGGGAGGTTATAGGACCAAAAGTGCAAAACATTTTTTAAAATGGGCCAAAAGTGTAATTTTTGTAAAACGTGGGACCAAAAGTGTTAAGGTTGGTGGGGCTAGAAATGCAATTTTTCCTGCTGAAATTTAATAGAGATGTTGGTGGCCTAGCTTCTACAAACTTTTCAGACAAGAAAAAATAGAAAATGCAGATATTGAAGATTTACCTTGTCTAAATATAGACCAATTGCACAGTATATGAAAGTGTCGAGCAACATCATCATAAGACAAACCAAAAAGCTAACCCCAGAAGAATCCTGTAATAAAATTCAAATTAAAACTTAGTGGACTGAAGATAAAGTAAAACGGAAATAGTTAATCAAAAGCATACCCGCCACATGTTACTCCAACGGAGTCCAACGTGAGCCCGTTCATAATCAGCAAAGTTAATTGACCCCAAGGCAAAGGCCGTGGGCGAAAGAAAAGATGCCATGACTTTGAATAGCCTACAAGCATACAAAACCGAGATATCTTATGTACTATCAAGGAAAAGTTTGGTCATATAATAGTTTTATTTTAGAAACATTACATAGAAACAGCCTCATCATCGACAGAATAATAAGGGAAGAAGGCTCCTAGGAAAGAAAGTGTCCCCACTGCTACTGCCGTTTTGGCCCGTGTGAAGAAGGTGGATATTAGAAAAGGCAACATTATTGAGCTGAGTCCAAAAGAGAAGAAGTACACAAACACCAAAGACTTGTCACTGTACTTAAAAAGGGTTCCCATCGTGCAAAGAGTGATGATTCCAGAAGAAACGGCAAACTGCCAGATTAATAAAAGGAATGAAAGAAGTTATGTTCTCACTCTCCATAAAATAAAATTTACACTAAGTGGAAATAATAAATCAAGTTCAACCAGCATGCAAGTTAGGTCCACAATTCTAAAATTTCATCAAAAATCTGTATTGTTTACTTTCAATAACCAAATTTTGATTTTATATATTAACGCAAGATTCTAATGATGGTAGAACAACATAGGACAGATAACTTCAGACATGAGATTGCATGCCTATGAAACCTCAGACAAATTTGAGGCATTTGAATCACTCCCTAGTGGAGTGTTAAAAAGACTCGAGCCAATTCTGTCATAATAGTAAAAACATAATAAACTCTTCACCAGTACACTTAAAGCTCAATTTATTTGGAAAAATAAAATAAAAGCATCTCCAGAAGATTCAACTTTATTTGCTTCTATGCGCAGATACATGTCCCAGATAAAGCCATACAGTGGCAGTTCATTTAGTCAGGATACATTCATGTAACTCAAACCTGCAACGCATATGTCAGAAACCACGAGAGGTGAAAAATATTGTCTTTTAAACCCATCATGTAGAGACCTTCCTTGATCTTCTGCTCCTGTGTATCAGAAATCAACAGTACTTAGTTATAAGGTCCAAAGAAATGCATTACTTCACTAGGCAACGAGAAAAGCGATTGAGAAAGAGGAAAAAACAAAAGACAAGTTCTAGGTGATGATGTATTATTATTACCTTTTCATATACAGAATAACTGATAAGTCGCGAGATAGGATAGAGGAATCCCAACAAATACCTAGTTTAGGAAACAAGAATTGTTGGCCAATGAGCAATACAATGAAGTTGAACAACAAATGTCTGAAAAAGTTACATACAGAACTCCCATAACTCTCTTGACAATTGACTGGAACTCGTCATCCGTGTATTCACGAGTTGGAAATGGAGCAATCCTTATATTTGAAGGGCTAAACTGTGTCCAGGGCATCTTAATTTGCTTACGTAATGTTGAGTCTATAGTTGAAACGACATCTTTCGCGTCAAAATTAGTCATTCGTTGTTGTCCAGCATATATAATGAATGAATCCATTACTTGTTGAAGCTGCAAACAAAAAAAACAAAAAAAAACTACGAATGAACAAGAGCATAAAAAATATCAAAATGTATTAAAGGAACTCATAATCAGTATTTTATAATGTAAATACTATAGAAGGATAATGGAACCATACAGTTAAAAATCCACTGAAACTGTACTGCGATATTGGTATTAGGTTCACGCCTAATTCCAAGTCATTTAAATAAGGACCATTAGTATCCATGATAGACTTAAGATTAGGAAATCCCGAAAAGGCCCATGTGTGGTTCAAGCGTATACTATAATCAAACAAATGAGGGCCTTGATTGTGAAACACAATTGCTCCTTTGATCTTTGGGTTCGTAAAATTCCTATAAAAAGTGAAGAGTAGTGTAAGTTTTCTTCTTATCCTATTTCATTACATTCCTTAAAATAATACAGGTAATAACCTGTGCATAAGAAATCGAAAGGAAAAAAAATATCTTTAACTCACTTCACTTTATCATAGGCACCATAAAGATCTGACTGAATGTATGTCTCAAGCTCTTCTTCATCTTTGTAAACTATTGCCGCCAGCTGGATTTACATGTGAAGTACAATCACGACCAAAAATAATTCAGAAAAACCATAATTCATGTTCAATATCAAAAGTACGAATCAGCTAAGTGAAAATAATAGTCCAAACTTCAAAACTTTTAATTATCTATTTCTTAAAATCATCTTATGCATTAACACCATAATGTGCTCTGGCATCTAAAATGCGGCAAATGTTTAATATATTTAGGCACACTGATACATATTTTGAACCTATCGATATATATACTAAAATTAATAAAGTTGTAGTATGAATTACTCATAAAGAATTAATGCATACCTTCAGTATAGGAAATTTTATAGACAGTACATTAATCATCATCCTTGTCTCTCTTGTATCTGGTGCAAATGCCAAATGCTCACCCTTGGCATATAATGATTCCAATAAAAGGTCAAAAGGTGGAGACTTTTCGTCTTTTCCCACATTCACAAGTATCTCCTTTCTTATATATCTGCATCAGATTTCTTTACAAGTGAGTAACATTTAAATCTCAAAATTTTCCTGCAACTATAAGTATAGATAATTAAATAGTACAATTCAATGAGAACTCATATATGATCGTTCAATCACCTAAAATAATTCTTGTCCTATTGAACATTCATTTGATTTAATATTTCAACTTTTATTTCTATTATTGCAGGAGAACACATCAAAAATAGTAAGTGTAAATAAATAGTCATAATATTTTCTTAAACAATATTAAAAGAGGACCAAGGATAAGAAACTCACGGCTGTGGTGGGTGAAGTTGGGTATCAACTTTTGTCCTTACAGCTATAAGTAATAACATTACAACAGTCGGAAGTAAAATCTGCCATTAAAATGGAAGTGAGTGAGTGAAAAACTCATCATTATGCTGATTTTGGCTATAAAGCAATCAAGTAAAGCTCAATTTAATCGATGCAAATGTCCGAAAACAAAGAAATGACGAAAGGTAAATTGATGCATAGGGTTAGGCTGTATATGTTAATATGACATAAAAAAACTAGTCCTCGGTAATCATATGACATACTAGTGCAACCCAACCAAAAACGGGAGAAAAATAGAATGATTAAAATTCTACGAGCAACCAACAGATAAATGCATGTGCATGTCGAATGCAATTTCACTGAAATTTATAATACGTTGATCAAGATTACCAATCATTTATACGTAGCTTAGATACAAAATCGCGGTTAGAATTTTTTTACGATAACACAAAAGTGTTATACTCATTAATTCCATGATGCAATTTGACAAGATGCAAGGCGATCAAATATTACATATATTGACTTGCATATGTAGATTCCACCATAATTTGAAACCCCAAATATCAATATTCAAAGTAAACTCAAAACTAACTCTACAAGGGAAGAGTAATAACATACCATTATTTAAACCCCAAACTTATTGATCAAAAAATTAAAAAACCTTTAAGATTCTAAGAGAACTCCATAATCAACTCTACACTCTACAGGGAAGGAAAATAAAATTCAATTTAAAATTTAAACCCCAAAATTAAACTCCAAAACTAACTCTACAATAAAGGAATACAACATTTCACCACAATTTTAACTCCAAATTTCAAAATTCCAACAAAATCCAATCCCACACACATGCAATAGCAAAATACAATGTTTGTGTGTGTGTGTGAAAAGTAGAGAGACCTCAGCACAGGTGACAAAAGGGTGTCGTATTTTGAGAAGCCAATTCTTTCGGAGCATCGCTTTCAATTGTTTTCTCGAAGACCTCATCCCCTCTTTCACTTTCTTCTTCTCCTCCATCGCATAAATTCTTCAAAATTTCAACAGACACACACACACTGGAACTGGAAACCTAATTATTAATCAGATGAAAAGCAAACATATCCATCTATCTGTAATTCCGTATATATATTACACAAATAATGTATTCTTATATAATATCAAATTTGTTAAAAGTGAAAATGAAGAAAGATTGTTAGAGAGAGAAAGTGGAGGTGGCTACTGTAGAAGGAAAGATCATTCCACTCTGTATCACTTTGTCCTTTTTGGTTGAGTGGAGACGTTTGGAATTTAGTGCAGTGTTGTTTTGTTAAATTAATACTTTGTATTGTATTTAGGAATATTTGTATAACGTAAACCTCACTTTTGTACTTTCCAAGATTTTAATAAATTGACCTTTAGCTTCTTTTTTTTTAATGATTCTTCATTGAAAAGGAAATAAATGAAAGTGATACAATCAGAGTAGTATTTTTCATAAATTAATTTCTGCAAATTTATAATGATTAATTTTGTTTTGATCTAATTATTTAGTGCTATAATTTTTAATTAACGTGATATAATATCTAATATTATCCTTAAAGTTCAAGTTACAGGAAAAATATAATAGAGTAGTCAAAAAGCATGCAGGTCGGCTAGGCGGCTGGCCACGTCACTATCAGTTTTCTGTTTGAAAGTTTTAATTTAATGGTAAGTTTCAACTCCAAATTTGATTTTCTTAAATAGAGTTGTAGAGAAAATATACTTAAACATTAAATAAAATTTAAGACCGTCAATTGAGTCGGGCCAATCTGAAATTCAATGGCTTGGCCCGATTAAATTTGACTCCAATCCGAATAATTGTGAACCGGTCTGAGTTTGAGCCATTATATTAAAATCGATTAATTTATGAGATGATCTTGAGCCTTACAAGGCACAACCCGAATAAAGCCCGAATATATTATTATCTTAGATATTACTACTAAAAATTATTGGTAGTAAAGTTATAGTATATTAATTACTATTTTATTAAAAAAAAAAACCTTACAAATAATCCACCATATATAAATTATGACTTTGTAAACTGATTACCTATCGAGTCAAGCTCAAGCCTAGGTTCAAAAGTTATCGAACGAAAAATTAAGTGTGACGAATCGAGCTCAAACAAGCTCGAGTCAAATATCAAGTAGCTTAATTTCATTTTCGGTCATAGCTAAAGTTTTATCCCCTGCCATACTGAAGAATGTTACCCAGGGGAATTAAACTTATATTTTTTTCACTTTTTCAGTGATTATTGTACTTAACTCCCAAAAAAAAAAAAAAAAAAAAAAAAAAAAAAAGGTGATTAATGTACTTTAATGGGACTGGAATATTGATGATTTTCCTTTTTCTATACAATTGAAAATGTAAGTAATAAACATATATCTAACAAGTGAAATAACACGATATAAAGTGCAGTATTTGTTAAGAAATGCTTTTCTTTTCTAATTCATCTTCTGATGACTATTGACTAGTATTTCATCAAATGGCCTCAATTTAATTAGCATGGATATAAAAACATGCATCTAATACCGAAAGGTGATAATTTTACTCAAATATTAACGTCACACAAATCACAAAAGTTCCACTTCCAAAAACAGATAAAATATCTTGACTACATTCTTCAGCATGTACAAACACAATACATATACACTCTTCTAATTATATGGAATAATTGATGGATGAAAAAATGAAAAAGAAAAAAGAGGAAGTTCATAAATCATAATCACAAACTAAGATACATACCAAACCAAATGAAAGAATTTAATCTGTCTGTAGCTTGAACTACTATCTGGGAATAGGCGACATAACCAAACCAAAGCAAATGCCAAGAACTCGATGCATGATAAACGCAAACAACAAAAATATAGATACGTGATCCAGGCGAAATGACCCATAAAAGTAGGTTGCACTGGAAGTATATATATATATATATATATGTGGGAAACGAGTGTAGAGAGGGAAAACGAGAAACAGACTTAGTCTGTGAATCCATTTCTAGAAGAGATCGACTTTCCTTTTGAGCATGTCCTGCTTCCACTTGGGTAGTTTATAGAAACTCTCTTTTGTCATTCCCAGCACTGATTGGAATTCTTCCTCAGAGAGATAAGCCTGAAAAAGATTAATTTCATTCAGAAGTGCGGCTTAGTATCTTGAAAAGATATATGTTGTTTTGGCAATTAACTTCTCTTTACGTTTAAAAAAATATACGAACCTCTCTACGTTTGAAATCAATTCCAGTGACGGGGTTGTCGGATTTAGCCCTCAGTTGTTCATAGCTAAATGTACTCTGGCTACATTCAGAGCCGTTTTCATCTTGGTCAATCTCTGTTTTTGAAATTGAATCCTCACCGTTAGTTTCCAAGACAGGCTCGACTGCCTCAGTTTCTTTAACTTCCGAAACTTCTTTGGAGTCTTCGACCTCAACTGAATCTTCACTCTTCACGGGAGCTGCTACAATAATTTTGAAAAAGTACTACTGAAATTAGAATTTAAAGGAAACCAAATTTTTGGTCGGATAACAAACTAAGGCTTTCATTTGGATTGAAGAATTTGGATATGTGGAAGGATTTGGAGAAAAGATTTCAAACAAGTCCAATATTGGGTGATTTCAAATTCATCATTTTTGGTAAACTAACAGTAAATAACTACCTATTGTTTAGAAATCTATCCAAAATTAAAATGATCCAAACAGAGACTAGTTTTTAGGGATTTGAAATTTATAGCTTCAAATCCCTCAATCCAAAAAGGGATGTGACCAACACCACTTGTAAATTTCGGTCAAATGATGGAATAAGGTTTCAATAACTTGGTGAGGCAATGGAGTCCCAAAAAATAAAGCAAGACATTCATAATACCAGGAAGCGTAGCTTCTGCAGGTGGACTTCTACTTGGTCGAGCAGGAGAGACTGAGGATGAGCGTTTCTGTTCGGCAGTCAGAACAGAAGATAAAGCAGCCACTGCAGCAGCTCTCTGTGACGCTGAGCTCGTTCCTCCTGGCTTTGGAGCTGAACCAGCTCTTGGAGATGGAGATGACTTAAATGCAGAATTCAGAGCAGCTAAAGCTGAAGCTCTTTGAGTTGGTCCCCCATTGTTTGAACTGCTGGACTTCTCCTGATATGAAAATAAATATCAAGGAAAAATGAGAGACACCAAAGTGCAAACAATAGTATAAAAGAACATCAAGACTTGTTATGTAAACGGGCAAGAAAGTACGGACTATATTACCTATCCGTGTTCACAAAACAAAGAGCTGAACAATATACTAATTCGAATGTTAATCAGTGAAATAATTATTATAAGCAAAGCCTGACTCGAAGATAAGCACGAGAAGAACATCAAGCAAAGTGAACTGGCAAAGTAAATTTGCACCAGGAAGCTCTTCTAATCTCTTTATTATCCCACTTATATATTGAAAATTATAGCAAAAGAGTCTACACAAAATGCAGAAAAGGCATTTGACA
Organism: Penstemon davidsonii; assembly: GCA_034814905.1. Taxonomy (NCBI): domain Eukaryota; kingdom Viridiplantae; phylum Streptophyta; class Magnoliopsida; order Lamiales; family Plantaginaceae; genus Penstemon; species Penstemon davidsonii. The sequence continues at coordinate 25,941,946 of JAYDYQ010002533.1, read as the reverse complement.
TTGCAAGACAATGAAAAACTTCACGCAAGAATATGCAACAGTGCACATTGTCAGTATACCTCTGCAGAATGACCAGAACCAAATAGCAGCATGACCTTCTTTTGGAATGAGTTTCCATGTGCCTGTTTTAGGAAGAACAAAGAAAACAAATATGGATAAGCCTACTATGGAAATTTATTTTTTTGCGAAAAAAAAAAAGCTAGAGTAGATGAATATCTGCAAACATACACTAGCTTTTGCAGGATCCCATGAAAAATATGTGGTGAAGAAGCAAGGCTCGTTTCCTTCTGTGACTTTGTATAATGGAACATTTGGGGACAACCCTTCCAATGAAACAGCCATCTCAACGTATTTCTGTGATAAGCTTTGACTAGTCACTAGAGCAAAAATGAACAGCAACTTTTAGCCATTGAAATTTTAAATGAATCACTACCTGTCCAATTTCAAAAGCATTTTGCTTCTCCTTGGAGTCCACTGATTGTCCAACCCAAACAAACACTTCTGCATGCGTGTCGAGTATCAATATATCTTCAGTCAAAAGGTCATCTTGAGAGAAGTTGTATATTTCTTCGACCTGGAATATGAGAAAATACACATTTATGATGTATGAATAGATAAAGGAACTTACTTAACTACTTTTTATTACAGCCTATACCTCAAATCTTCCTGGGAGTCCATGTGGCAGCATGTGTATGAAAAAGTAATAAGTTAGAACAGAATCAAAAGTTACCACATTCATGATATAAACATAAGCAAATGAACATACTTAGAAAGAGTAAACTAATTGCATCAGCAAGAATTGATACCTTTATTTAATGAGAATGCATATAAATGAGGATCTCTAATAACCTCTGGAGACAACTTCTTACTGGTATAACTTTGTTTTCCTCCAAGAGCAAACCAAAAGGATGAGTTCTCAGTTCCTTCTTTAGCATGCTTGACCGCTGATCCCGGCTGAATTCAAGTTCAAAATTGTCAGTTGCAACACAAGATGTACTAAAAATACTTATTTAAGTCAGAAGTATTAATGACTTCATATACATACAAAATTTTACGAGTTCATAATTTTGAGAGAGCAATATTAGGGATTTGGATCATTCACGTAAGAGAAAAAGTTAGAACCAAAGTTGAAACCAATTACTGATGACTAATGAGTCCTTCCATGATTCATGTACTAGTATCATTTCTATTTCTTTCACTTTCTTTGGGTCACAGTCGAACTGGAAGATAATATTTTATGAATTAGGAGATAATTTAAACAAGAAATCCACAGAATCGGTACCTTCAGAAATTCTGCAACTTTGGCTGCTAACTGTTGCTGCTCAAAGGTGCTTTGATTACCATGCCAACTGAAAATTGCAGATCCAGTTTGAAGCAGAAAACATCCATTCGAATTCAATGATGTAGCTACCTAAGATGATAACAAAATTTAACAAGGCAGAGTCAATTGAACCAAGTATAAAAAGGCCTCTCTAACATGTCACAAAAGTACCGAGCAAAAGACAAAAACACCCCCTATGCTTTGTCTAACTCCCCAAAACCCCCCTGTGTTATTTTAACTCCCAAAAAACCCCTTGTGATCTCAAATAAGTGAAAAATACACCCCCAAAAAAGAGTGTGTGTTTCAAACGCCAAAATTGCAAGTATTTGTTCACATTTTGCTTTTGATATGACAATTTTACCCCTGACATGGAAAGACAAAAACACCCCCTAGGCTTTGTCTACCTCCCAGAAAACTCCACATGTGTCATTTTAAATCCCCAAAACCCCCTTGTGTTTGATTTTAAATACCACACTTGACCCAAGTAGTATATACTTAATTTTTCAAAAAGAATAAATAAATTTAAAAAAAAACAAACACATAGGGGTAATATTGTCATTCCACCAAAATTCAAAAAAAAATTATAAGTATATACTACTTGGGTCGAGTGTGGTATTTAAACCAAACACAGGGGGGGTTTTGGGAATTAAAATAACACAGGGGGGTTTTTGGGAGTTAGATAAAGCATAGGGGGTGTTTTTGTCATTTGCTCCAAAAGTACCTTACAAATTATAATCCTATTATAGAACTTATCAAGTACCTCTCTCTTAACTCCTAAAAATCAATAATTCGACTGCTTATCATTTTCCCACAACATTTATTAGAGTTCTAAGTTATTTAAAGAGCTTATGCAAGATTATGACCAGCTAAAAATTGTTTGCATCACGATAGACCAGAGGCTGATGCATGATGTAGTAAGAATTAATAAATTAATGCAGTAAGACTTGGAAAATAAAAAACGAAACAGAATAAACAATAAGGAAGAATAGTGGTAAACATACAGCTTCAACTTGAAGAGCTTTATTGTTATGAAGAGAAGTTCCAGATATGCTGATGAGAGCAACACCGTCAACAGTGTACGTTTCATCATTTAAACCTTTGTCAGCAATATAGTTCTTGTAACCAGAGCTCAATCCACCCTAGTGAAACAATTTGAGATTGTCAATGAAAGCTTAGCACGTTCAGTTTCCTTTGTTTATAACTAGAATTTGATTATTTTCCAAATTCCAAGTAGTAAAATTGCACCTTAAGGATCACCATAGGCTGAAAGATTGCAACAAACTGTGGCGGCTCTTTCCCTTGAAATATCCTACCCTGGATTAAGCACAATTCACTTCTTAATTCGTAATTTGAAAATTTTCTAATGTGGTGAAGAACAAATGAGGTATGTTATTACCTGCAGTGGTCGCCCCTTCAGTGAATTATACATCGTAGTGCATAATTTGGCCGCCATCTTTTGATCCTCCTGTTGAATGGGAACTCGTCAGTGAATCCATTAAATTTCGGAATTAATCAATAACATGTCAGAGTTTTTTCACTCTAATTTAATTAAGCACAGTAAATTCCAACATGTAGTACCTCAATGCTGTCTTTTCCAATCCAACTACACAAGTAGTAATCTTCTTTCCTTTCACTAGAATGGTATGTATACAGCACGATATAGCAATCCCCACTATAAAATTTACCCACGTCTTCATTTGGCACTGGAGTTTTGGCACTGCCATTGATACACCAAACCTGAAAAAGAAAAATAAATAATTAAAATTACAATCTGTAATAAAACATAATTATTCCAATATTGGACCAAGAAGAAATACATGAAAGACATTAGACCTCTATTTTTCCACCTCCTTCAAGCAATGGAGGGACTTCTTCATTCACAGGAGCACTTTTACTTGCTCCCTTCATGCCAACACCTTGCTGTTTCAACAATGCTTCAAAATTTGCAGAAAAAGTTCAAAGTCATTAGTTACACATGTCCACCAAGGCATCAATTGTCTGGACATCTCAGGACTGGGACATACCTGCTACTTTTCCCCTTCCCTCCTCAGCAACAGATGGTGCTGATCCAGATGGCCAGGAATCAAAATTGGACTTGAAAGAATGAGTCTCATAACCTTGAATAACCCGAGTTATATGTGTAGACTTTGGTCTATTTTGGCTAGCAACAAAATCCTGAAATATAATTTGGATGTGAGAATTCATGTAAAGTATTAGAGTATGAAGATGTAGTTGCTGATCATCTACCTCTGCAGCTTGAATAGCAACTTTTCTTTCGTCGACTTGAGTAACCCGGCCAACCCAAACAAATACCTCAGAACCACAATCCAATAAATAACATTTGTTATTTTCAAGAATTGACTTGGAAAGTTCACCATCTACAGTCTTAACTTGACCATCAGCAATGCTGCCAAGAATTAAAGTAATGAAGAACGTTACGAGTAGCTCATAAGGTCTATAATCAAGCAAAAAGACAATCACTTGCAGCAGGACGAAAAAGATTTAGTGGACATTTGAAAAATCAACCAACAGCTCTAACACAAAAATAAATAGAAAAAGCTACAGAAAAATAACTACCTATAGAGTTGGGCAGGAGTCTTCTCTGGAATGATATCATCTTCAGTAGCAACCTTTTTACTAATTGGCGCAAACCCACCAAAGAGGACCCAGAATTCACCAGAATCTGACTCCGCTTGTAATTTTCCATCATCTGAAGTGGACAATAACATTTAGACAATAAAAGGTGAATGAAGATGCGTTAATCAAAAATCAAGTGTTTATATAGGAATAACAAGAAGCAAAAGTGTCTAGAGGTCAGGAGAGCTCTTACCAACAATGGCAACATCACACGTCCCCTCATGATACTTCTCCTTCAAAAACTGAATTACTTCTAATGCTTTGGCCCTTTCCTGAATATTGGAATTTGCACCGTTGAATTGAAATATCTTGTCTTTAGAATCAAGAATAAAAACATCATCGTGATTCAACGAGGACCGTGAAAATGGGACCTGCACGAAATGGAGAAATGATCAATGTCATTTATGTATAATTCTAGATAATGTTAGTATAAGGATTGTGGTACATGGAGAACTTATCCATGTTGTACTATTGTGATATTTAGATGCTTCATACCTGCTTCAATCTTACAACTCGTTTTCCTTTACAAATATATAACCGTGTTTCAAACTCTTCTTCTTCAGGTTTCTTAAATCCAGATGCGACACCACCTTCAAGTGGTATGATGCATGGTTTAAAATATGATAAAAATTTGTCAGTCTCATGCCCTTGAAGTTCTCTATACTGCACCGCACGGCCCCCAAGAACGGCATCAAGTTCAACAGTTTTGATAGCTGCAGTTCCAGCTTCATCCTAAGAATACGTAGAATTTCAAGCTAGTAAAATAGAGAACAAGAAAGCATTTCTAAGAGAAGGAACAACAATAAGATAAATACCTGGCTAGTATCCTTTCCGAGCCAGAAATGTATGTCATAAAGATATGCCCCTCCCCTGCCAGGACTTGTCTACATACATATTAATATGAGTATGGTAAGTGACTTTAGTCTATTTCTCTCTGCTTCTGAAATACCTCCAAACTAGAGAAGTTAAGTTCTTATATACAAGATAGAGGGAATAGAAAAACGCACCTGCAGTATTATATATGAATCTCCAGAGTAGAATTTACCATAATCAGATTTTGGTAAAGGAACTGGTTGGAAGTTCTCAATCCTCCAGATCTCAGTCCCGCTGTGAAGTGTTAAGTTTTAACCATCAAATAAGTATGCAGTCATGTCAAATTACTAAGATACATTTATAAGTACTAATTACTCATCGATTGGTCAGTCAGTCAAGCAAAGTTTTCGTATTAAAGGATACATTCTCTGGCCGGCTCCCTGAAAAGCAGGTTCCAGAGCTTTTGCTGAGCTAGACATTGTGTGATATCCTTCTTGATTCTGAAATGGAGAAGTAAACTTTTAGGATTCAAATTGATGATTTCCAATTCCAAATAATTAACTGTTGAAACAAAACGAATAACAAGAAAATTGCAGGGAAAAAGAAAACGACAAGATGAGACGCAAAAGTTTGCATGCTCTAGGTGTAGCTGCAGCAGCAATCATCATTATCTTATCTGTAAGGGAGATGAACATAACTGCTCCCTTTCAAGAAATATACATAGAGCACACTTAATAATATCTGCATATCCTTTCAAAAGCAAGGTCTAAATCCATACTAACAGGTTTTATTCACATTTCAGTAACTCAATAAGAAAAGTAGGGAAATACTTTGCAACCCTCACCAAACGCAATACATACCATCTATTATTTCATCTCTTTGATGAAATCAACTTTCTTGACCACTTGAAAATTCAAAAAATACTGTAGATCTAGACCCTATCACTATGAAAATGGACAATTATCATCGATTGGCTAGTGAATCTCTTTAGGGTAGTAAATTTTCATTTGAAAACATTATAAATAAAAAGAGACATTCAGTTTTAGTTGCAGCCAGAATCTCTTCAAAATGTTCCAAGTTATATTTGTGTAAACTGATGAGACTTGTTTCAAACGTGAGTCGTGAATCCATCAAAGTTGAATTAGAGAATTGTCCGGAAAGGAAATGTATATTCTGTGCACTAATGGTCCAATAGTTCCACAAGTGACCGTTACCAAAACCAGATAACAGTTAGTTCCAGAAACTAGATTAATTATTCTCAAACCAAGAACTCTTAGTTACTGAATTCTAAGAAGAATGGCTCAAATTATCATCAAAGAAATGTACTCCTCAGTCCTTATTCAATCCATGTGTTTGTTTGTTTAAATTATAGAAAGTTACCGGGTGGTATCTAATGAATATAAGGCAGAGCTAAATGGTTATAGACATAAATCCTTGGTGCACGCATTATTCTTAAAGTGACACACAAGCATAAGGCAGAGAGTATTGTTAAATTTTTCCCTTGTTATTCACAAAACTCAATATCCAAGAGAATCTTTTATCAGTCGTCATAGTTTCTCCGCGGACTACTCATTTACACAACTGCAGGATGTAACCGAAGCCATCCACTAAATCCTTTAAACAAAAAAGAACCTGTTGGGTATCCTGCTTTACACAATCACCATAGGCCAGGCTACCTTGCAGTGCTTGTTACATATTTTCAAAGACAACAACTAATCCATTGCTTGGACATATGTTCATAAAGAACTACACAACAACTTCTCCTAGAGAAGACAAAGAAGCCAAATCAATGTACTTAATCCGTCACCCTTCATATAGCTAGTATATCCTTGTAACTTGGTTACTTCAATCACTTACTGATGAAGGGAAGTGGCAGTTTAGACAACAAAGGAAATGGATGTCAACTGTTCTTGGTAATTCAACCATCCATATACTCGCACAATATTCCATTTGATTGGAATAACCTCAAATTAAGATGTCTTGTGCTCCCCACATGACACATTTCTTAAAATCCCCTTTTGTCACTATCAACAGGTTCACAATATACTGAAGTATCCCAATCCAAAACTTCATTGAACTCTTCTTGCATTATAGAAACATTTCTTAGACTCAAAACAAACAAAAGCATGATCATAATATGGTTAAATGGTTCTTTAATTTAAATTGTGCAGTTTTTAACATCTTTTTTTCAGCAGCGACAGAACCTCATCTCCACACAACCTCCCCACCAACCAACCCCACCCCACCCCACCCCACCCCCAATGCAGACAAACACATTTCAGCAACCTTCCTTTTAAACTCCCAAAAGAAATAAATCACGTAACCAACATTTTTATGATTGAAAAAGATTAATCCAAATAGGTAGATAGCAGCATGATTTTCAACTAAACAATCCACTAACAGACTATCAAGTGCCAGAGTAAGAGATTTAAAACAATGCTGATGTTAAAACCCCAATACCAGATCAAAATCTTCCAAGGATTTCTGTAAAATTTGAAATTTATTAAAGAAATAACTCAAGTTATGATATTTTAGATATGTAAAAACCTCACAACTTTAAGCCCATCATAAAAAGGTCCACCCTTTTACCATTCTGCTTGGACATTTAGGAGATCATAAAAGAATTATCCCAATATCCATATAAATAATCTATACCAACAACTTAAATATAGAAAACAAAACAAATCATATGTTAAGTAACTGATAAAAGAAAATCTGATAATACAGCAACACACTAAGTAAAGATTATAGCAAAGATTGCATCCTCATCAGATCATTTCTCCAATTAAAATAACTAGTAAGAGATAAACATTAATTAACAGCAGACCTATCTCAGAAACAACCTATAACGCCTTAGATCAACCAAATTTAAATCCAGTCATCACATAAATCAAAACGAACACGGGAAAAGGGATCTAGAAAAGAGCCAATAATCAAATAAACTCAATTCAATCAACAAACCCTTTAATAGATCTCTCAAATTCTCCCTTTCTCTTCAAAATTTTGATGAAGCGGTGATTTTACAGAGAGGAAATTTTAAAAAGGGAGAAAGGTTTATAGGGAGGAGAGAATAGCATGCAGTGCAGAGCTGGAAATATAAAAAAGCAGACAGAGAAAAGGGAAATATTATTTTTTTACTTTATAAGCGAGAAAAAGGGAAATGAATAATTGCTACATGGTATTATGGTATGTAATTTAATTTAATATTTTCTTTTTTCTTATCCAGAAAATTTGTACTTCCTTCGTTCCATTTTTTTATCCGTTGGTACAGTTGACCAGTCAACTTGACTAAATTAATTTATAAAAAATTTAATAAATAATTTAATTAATATATTTCACTAATAAGTTGATAATATCATATGGTTTAATACACCATAATTATGAATAATTTACATGATAAGTCACTTAAGAGATTGAAAGTTTGACCGGATATTGTAGCTAATGGAGTAAAAATAATGGGACGGAGGGAGTACAATTATTCTTCGAGACGATGAGAAGAAAATTATGTATAGAGTAAAATGCAAAAATACCCCCAACGTTTTAATTATGAAAAATCTCCATATTAATTTTATTTGCAAAAACATCATTTTGTTATTCTTTTAATTAGCAATAAACATCATGTGTTAATACTTTATTAGTTCACTGAATTTATTTGAAAATTAAGAGTTGACTGCGGGGAGATATTGCCATAATTTCAAGAGAATATGGGAAATATTGTCAAATTTTCAAGTGGCACTATCAATTTTTTTAAGTAAATAGTGGTGCTTTTGTATTTTATTCGGAAAAAAAAAATTAACAGACACGGATATAATTATCACTTCTCCTATAAATTATATGTAATACTGACACTTATAAGTTACAACGAGTGAAACACACAATTGGAGGAGATGGGATACATGCGTTTAAATTGTCCATACAAGAGATTCACAAAAAAAAATTGTCCATACAAGAGATTTTTTTGTTAATAATTAAAAATAATACTACAATTCTTTCCTTTTGCTAAATATAGAAAACGTAGGAGGTTTTTTGCATTATACTATTGTGTATAGATAAAGAGAGATACGTCTACAAAGATAGTTATTGTGTACATATCAAGTAATTCTTCTATTAACTATTGATTGTATACTTTTGTCCCCACCAACTATTTGCGGGCTTTAACATATTTACATCAAAATATTATTAATAAAAATGCCTCAATTTTATTTCTTTTTACCCTCATTATATGTTAAAAGTACTACGTCCCCTTAAACTATCCTATGATATGATAGAAAGAGAAATTTGAGATATTTGGCTAACGACATTTTTCAGGGGATATACATCGACCGGCCTAATGGTTCAATGCATTGAAGCACATAGAATAATTGAAGGGGATTAAGTGTTATGACTAGTAATTGAAGGGATAAACTTGATACCAAAATATGGTCATAATATAATTGGAATGAACAGAGTGAAAATCAATTATTAAAAAAAAAATGTGAAAAGTAAAACGAGCAAACTAAAATGTGAACTGTTCAGTTCCCTTTAGAGTATTGTGTTCTTAAAAGTCGAGGGGAGCAAAAAAAAGCCATCTTCAATCGTTGGGGCAGAAATGCCCCCTTCCCCCCTCCCAATCCCCCTCCATAGTCGTCTTCAACAGTTAGGGACATGTTTATGCTTTTATTTTCTACCACATCTCTCACCATAATAATAATAATAATAATAATAATAATACATAAATGATAATTTGTAATAATAAAATAGAGTTACAATTAACAATAAATTATAATTCGATTAATTTGTACATTTTATATAAATTATAATACAAATTTCAAATATCTGATTAAAACTAGTTCCTTTAAAGATTTTAATTTAAAATATAAATTTATTAAATCATACACAAAATTTGAAAATTAATTTCTTCCATTCTAAGTTTAATTTAATAAAAAAAATCCATTTTTATTAATTAAAAATCTTTTATAAGAAAAAAATGAGTGTTTGAGTTAAAATTGTTTAAAAGAAAAAAAATATAAGAAGGATTATCATTAAGGTTTTCTTTTAAATAATTTAAAAATTATAAAATTAACTAAAATTTAGAACAATTTAATTTGGGTTGATTATTTTAATAATAAGAATAACTAGATAAAGACTACTTTTAATTGTTACTACATTTTACAAATAAAAAAATTACCCACTAGATATAAAAGAAGTATAAAAAGAAATGAACAAAAAAAAGAATTGGAACAAGCAGGTGGCGCCAAGTGCTTGGCTGCAAGAGAATTTTGTGTGTGTGTGTGTGGGTGGGTGGGTGGGGGGGGGGGGTTGGGGGGGAGGGGGGAGCCCCTTACGTAACCCGCCAACTCCAAGTGTGCAAAAAAAAAAGAAAAAAAACCTAAAAGGAGCCGAAGCTAAAATAGAAAGGTTAAAAAACATTCTGCAAAATAGAAGGTAAAGAAACAAAAAACAAAAAAAAAAGGATTTTATCAAGCAAAATAGCTAAAGATTAAAGTGATTTTTTCTAGATTAATTTGTAATGAAAATTTGTTAACCTAGTGTTCAGGATTGTTTTTAGTTTTCATTAAATTATGTATTTATTGCAGATCATATTTTGCTAGTTGATATTTTGCATTATCTCCATTATATTTTCTATAAAACTTTATGAAGTTTATTTATAAATATAAAAAGTTGTAATTAGTTAGTGAATTTACATTTAACTTATCAGAAAACAAAAAATATTGAAGTTGAGAATGTTGAAATCGCAAAACCCGCCCCAACCCGAATGAACCGCAAAGTGCAATCTCAAGACTATTTGAGTTGGGTTTGGTCTAGAGTATTAAAAACCGCAAATATTGGATTGGGTTTGGGTGAGTACAAAACCGCACTAGACCGTACCGCGAACACCCCTATGTTAGATAATGTAAATAAATACCATGTTATAGTAAATTTCCAAACAACTTATATACGGAGTATTTAGTAAATTATTTTTTCAACTATTCCTTAAAAGTTCTTACTACAAGCGGAAATATTAACGTAAAATATCAGTTAACATAGTAATTTTTTACCAACATATGATTGGTCTAGTGGAAGAGACTAATCACTACAAAGTAGCGAATCCATGTTCAAATCCCTGTTGGGAGAGGTTCCCACTTATTGTGTCTGACGCGTCTCAAAAAGAATTAAACCCTTGGAAAATCAAGAAAAAAAAAAAAAACACAATAATTCTTTATAAAGAAATTGGCCGCGACAAATAAAACATTGTTCATACTATTTTTTTGATAACTAACATTGTTCATACTTTGGTGCAAGGAAATTAAACAAGCTAATAAAAACAAAGTTCAACGAATGAGAAAGGGAAAGATGATACAACTAGTTTGGTTTAAGTCATTTTCATTTGAATGAAAATCGCTTCCAACTTAAGCTCGTTTGGTTATTGCTTTCTTCACTTCCAATATAGTTCAGCCTGTGGTCTTATGGTTGAGATTTCATTTGATCAATTTGATCACATGAAATGCAATTTTCTTCTGCCAATTTATATGATTACTTAAATGCGCAATTTTCCTAGAACCTTTTTTTTTTTTTAAATTAGAAAGAGCAAGAAATTTATAATAATATCATTATGGGTCAAACAGTCACAATGGTGGGAAAAATCTTACCCAGATCGGGTTTGGCCGAACTCAAATAAACTACAAGACAAGTGCAATACACTTGCGTTGGGATTTGATGTAACTTCCAGGAGAGTGACCAATCACAAAACAAGTGCAATACACTTGCTTGGTGGTTGGCTGGATTTGACCAAGCCAGATTTGAACAAGAAATTTCCCACAATGGAGATATAAAACTTCCAAGCACGCAATACCTCTAAATTGAATGAATTGAAGACACATGTTAATTCGCTTACTAATTAATGATATAAAAAATAATACTTTAATATATATCTAACGCACTCTAAAGATCACAAGATAATATGACTTTCATTCCACATTGAGGAAAAATGCACGATACTATCCCGTGTTATGTGAAATTTGCACCAAATTACTATGTAATACATTTTTTGCACCAAACTTTCTTGTACTTTCAAAGACCCTGCATAAAATACCCAATCTCCGTTATTCACTAACACTGTTAATTTTTAATTGAATTTTCTAAGTTACCCCTAGATATATTTAAAAGTACAAGGGAGTTTCGTTCAAACGTTCAAAAGTACAAGGAAATGACTTTTGAGCAAATATTCAAAAGTCAAAGGAAGTTTTGCGCAGTAATCAAAAGTACAAGGGAGTTTTATGCAAATAAAATTATGCAAAAATTAACAATGTTTATAGCTAATGCATATTGGGTGTTTTATGCAAGGATTTTGAAAATACAAAGGAGTTTGATGCAAAAAAAATTCACATGGTAGTTTTGTGCTGGTTTCACATAACACATGGTAGTATCATTGTGTACATTATAAATATGGGGGACTTGGAGAGTATTTTCTATAAACTAGAGAAAATTAGAGACTTCTCCAAATGTAGAGACGTGTAATATGTTTGAATTAATTTTTGAAAATTTGAATTCAAAAGTATAGAATAAAGATTGTGTTTTCAAATATAAATAAATATATGTACGTTAGTTATGTGCAATTAAATTTCTTTTTGGTTATTAATTATGAACTGTCAGATCGAGGGGGCTTAATATATAAGAATAGGAAAATGCATTGTTTTGTACTATAAATATTTAAGAAAATTGAGGCATATTTGTGACGTCTTTCAAAAACATATCAAACTTTTAGAAAATGAAATAAAACGAGGCTTTTTTTTTTCTTTTTTCGTTTTCTATTTGTTGTCATATTACATCAAAATGGTTATTAACAGTGTAATACGTTCAAATGGATAATAAAAATATATTCAGTTTTTAAGTCCAAATAAGAACAAAATCAAATGATCAAAGCAACAGTATGACATGTACTAAATATAATTATTAATTTTATTCTATTTTATCATTCTATATATATTGTCTCCCGAATTGGACGGTATGGCCGGTGGCTCGGGACTCAAAAATTCATAAAATTAAGGACTGAAAATGACATTTCGAAGAAAACTAACAAAAGGTATGGCTGACTGCAAAGTAACAAAGCTTTTCTGTGACCATCTTTTTCTTTTTTGACAAATAAAATTAATAATAAGTGTTTGTATTAAAATGTTGTAATTTAAATAATAAGGTAAGTCTAATCTCAACAATTACCTGCACCACATTATATACAACACTATTTGCACGTAAAAACAATTCATTCACTTGTGATAAAAAAACAACCCATTCACTTGTGGTACATCATCACCTATGATATACGGATACTTCGAAAAAAGGCAAAGTATTGTGTCCGATACACGGGATATCAATATGCATATAATACGTGTGTGATACATATTCGATACACCATGTGGCGTATCGGTAATAAAAATAAATAAAAATTAAAATAGATACGTGTCGGATACACTAATTGGGCATCATGATACACCGATAGGTTTTTATGTGATATTTCAAGTCATATTTAAATTATTAAAAATAATAAAGTCACTAGGGTTAAACATAAACGATTAGTATTACTACTCTTTCTTTTTATTCAAGTCTATCTCCTAGGTCATGAAATCTCAAAAATGAATTCCTTCCATTGATGCGCTATGTTAAGAATGAATTATGTTTGCTTTTGGAGTTATATAACTTTTGTTTATCATAGTGGATTATTTTTGCTTTTAGGACTTAAATTGAATGATCTAGTTGCTTAGAAATTAATTTAAATTATATTTTTTACATCCGTATCCATGCCGTATCGTATTCAATAAATTTCAAAAATCCGTATCGCACTGTATCCGTATCCATGTATCTGTATCCGTGCAGCACCTAAAATCACATCAAGTACTAACTTAAAGGGGTGTTTGCAATAGCTTCTCCAAATGGAAAAACAATTATTTTTGCTTAAAGTAATACAAAAGTGCTTTTAAGAAAAACACGGGTGTTTGCAAAATAAGGTAAAAAACAACTTAAAACAATTATTTAGGTTTTTGCAATTTCTGAAAACATAATATAATAAATCTTTTGTTTTATATGAATTTTGTTACCAGCCCTATTTTACTCTTAACTTGGCGTGTTCATACATTAATTTTGTTTAATTTTTAAAAACGTCTCTTTGTAAGACACACGTCTTTTAGCAACTAAGATCAAAACAAACAAGGTTATAATTATATAAATAAACCATTGACTAAACTTTATCAAATCAAATGGATCAAACAAGATTATTATAAATCATTAAATAAGTTTATATTGAATTATAATGAATCAAACAAAACCACCTAAATTATTAACTAAGTTTTTGTCAAATAAAAATGAAAAAAATCAAGTTTATTTAAATCATTAACTAAGTTTATATTGAATAAGAATGAATACTTTGGTAAAATAGAAATAAATAAGATATTAGTGAAATCAAAACAAACAATCAATTTGAGCATAAAAGTGTAAAACGCTAATTACCATTGTAAAAAAGCTTATAATTAGCGAACAAACAAGAATAATAAAATCCTAAATAAAACTAAAAATGGCTACAACAATGCACAAAACTAAAAAAAAAAAAACATATTCTGAATTGAAGACGACACAAAAACAAAAATAATTTTTTTGTTGTAAAAAATTAATATCACGTGTTTTTATAGTCATTAACCGCAAGAATATAAATAAAATTATGAAAAGTAAAAATAAGTAGCTTCAATTACATAAAATAGAGAACTAGGTTATTATTGGAATTAAGAGATAGTATTAATGATATTTAATAAAACTGAAGACATTAAAAAACTCATAAAGTGACTCGTGATTAATTGTTCAACAACTGGCACTGGTACATTATCTTGCCCAACAAACATTAAATGTGATCTCATACAATATAAAAGTCCCTATTTTGCACTTTTGATCCCACAGAACCGTCTCAATTTTGTATTTTTGGTTCCAAATTAGATGAAAATAGGGGTATAGGACCAAAAGTACAATTTAGTAAAGTGATGGCACTTGTAAGTTAGGAGTCTAATCCTGTCGGACTAAGAATACAATTTTACCTTTTCTCTGAACAGATATACAAACAACATATTCTTATTTGCTTACAAGTAAGCATAAACACAGGGACAACAAATAAGGTAGCCACAAAAACTTGAATTGGATGGATAAAACAAGAAATGCTGAAGAGGACATGCAGCAAACTTATATAATGGGATAAAGGAAAAGATAAAGCATAAGAGGACCCCCACCCCCACCCCACCCCACCCCACCCCGCAGGGCCCTCCAATTCCAGTAAAGGAACATGTGAATTTTTGAATTGTACCAATCAATCACAATTATATCCTAAAAAGATCAATGGCTGCCCAGTGTATTGAATTCAATGTATTTATTAAAGAATGAAATTCAATAATGAGAAAAAAGAGGTAAATATGTACATATGTATTTCAAATTCATTTTTAGTTCAACTTGAACAAGTTATAGTTAATGGAACAGTGATAAAATAAAATAAAATAAAAGCAAACAAAGTTGGGTGGAATCTAAAATAGACAGGGAAAGATACCCTTACCTGGAAAGAGACAGAAAAAGTCAGAAACTACTTTCCATAGACAACATGATTTCAGGCACCAGAGAAAACATTGAGCAACTAAATCTATGTTAAAACTTAAAAGAGAACCACCACAATTTTGACACAAGAAATTTGGGAACATTGCAATTTTAGTGCAAGGTGACTACATCTTCAACAGTTTTGGTACCAATTTTTTAGAATTTCTGCACATTTGGTTCCATCGTCTTCTCTATGAGAGCAAAAAGCCAAATAGGAACTATTCTGTTAGACCAGAAAAGCAAAATATTTTAAAGAACTGGAACCACATGTACAAATTTATAAAGTTCGGAACCAAAAATGCAATTTTTTAAAGTAAGCAACCAAAAGTGGTTTCAGTCATGTGAGACTAAGATGCAAGTTTGCCCTATATAAATTAAATTTATACCCTGTAAAGTTACTTAAGAACAACCCAAAACAAATCACTAAAAAAAACAAAGATATCAATAAGAATTCTACATAATCAACCGGGCGAGGCTGCGGTTTCTTTCTACTCGTTTTTCGCTGTAGTATTTTTTATTGAATTTTGTCTTGGCTTCATTGGCTTCAAGAAGCAAGCCTGGAAACTAACCATAGCTCTTAAAACCTCGATTATTCTAGACTCGATTTCAATTCCGTTAGGCTCGAGGACTCGTAAAAACCTGGCAACTGCTTCCATTGTACTCATACATCCAGCAAATGGTTCTTTTCTTAGAATCAAGTCCGAGTCGAAAATAGTCCCACCATCAACCTTTGCATCAAAATCCAAACATACTTGAACAGCAAAAGAGGATAAAAACGATAAACTTGCAAGCATCATTTCCTTGGCATGCTTCCAAGTTCCGTCAAAAACGATTAGAACAAGTTCGTTCACGTTGACAGGACCAACAGAGGAATTATCTCGACTGATTTCAGTAAATGGCAAGGCATTTGAACCTACATGATTGTATGTGTAATATCAATGATTACGGTAGAAAGAATCAGAAATGGACACTAAAACGGCAATTATTTATTCATTACAGCTTCTACCAGCATAATTCCAGAAAAAGTTTCCATCTTGCATCACCAGAGATTGTAATGATTAATTTGAGTCAATAAATTATTCCAGGCAACAATAATCAAACACAAAAACAGCATTTAAATAGCACAAAATCGGCTTCTTTTTTCATACAAACGCCATTAAATATATAGGAATTTGATGTATAGAACCCAAATAGCCTCTTTATCCTTTCATCTCAGAATTGAAACTCCATCTTGACTTTAGATTATGTAGCAAGTACAAAAGATTATATCTTTAAGAAACATACAAACTACTAATAGATCTCACACTCACACTCTTTTGATTACAGAAGAAAAACGAAGAAACTGCCGTTACAATCAAGGAAGATCATTTTCATAAACACATATAAGGGTGTAAACGAATTGATTGTTCAGGTTGATTTGAATTCTTGAAATTGCATTTGAGCTAAGTTTGATTGTTTAAAGAGCCTAGTTTGAACGAGCTTTTATACTGATTAACTTGAAGCTCGAGTCAATTTTTTTTTAATGATTACCTTGATACTTTACACATACTATTTTCAGCCTATCGGGTGGAGCTTGAACCGGAATTTAAAAGTTATCTAACGAAAATATTGTTCAAGCTCGTTTGATTGATATGTATTACGATCTGAGCTCGAAAGAACTTTTATCGTATGAGTTCGAGTTCCGTTTGGTGATTTTCAGGCTTATGTACACATCATTTGCTTTGTTAATTTCCGACAATACGGAGTATAGCAAAGTGTCATGACTTTTCATCAAATATTGGTCTTACAAGAAAATAAGGGGTCTATTTATGCAGTTCAGGAAAAAAAAAAAAAAAAACTAGTTAGTGGATTTTATTATCACACATACCAGGGAAGAGATAAAGAGCTCGACGGAAGGGCAAATTGGGGTTTTCGCATGCTCGATCGTGGAGACAATCGAGAAGCTTCGATTGTCCGTACTTTAACTTACGTCCGACGATGATTTCGCAGTTGAGGAGGCATTTGGAGAGGAGGGGGACGGTGGCGAGCTTGTGGCGGCGCTCGTGGGGGTGGTGGAGGATAACAACATCTGTGGTGGTGGGCAGAGGAGTTGAAGGGAGGGTATGGCACAGGCACACGTTTATAGGGCGGCCGCAGCCAGCGGTGCAGATTCTCCGCCGTGTCTGTTTTTCGTCCGCGGAGGTTGGTTTTTCCGGCGAGTCCATTGGGCTTTTTGTTCATAAATGGGATTGTGTAATGTGATAAAAAGAACTGAAGTGGGCCATTTTTGAATGATGACGAGCAAGCCCATTAATTAAATGGACTTTTTAATTAGTGATTTATTATTGAAAATAGATGTTAATTTGAATTGGGTCAAAGTACCGATCCAGGTTCTAATTTTAATTCAAGTTAAGTACAAAACAAGGCTTATAGAATAGAGCGAATTTTAATTCAATTCTGGGACCTGGTTTATTTGAATTTTTTTTCAATGAATCTGATTTAATAAAAAAGATTTGCTCACGAAATAAGTGAAGAGAATGATCTTTATTCATTAAGGACTAGAATTCCATCATTAATAATATATATATATATATATATATATACAAATTATACACATCCTCCAATATGTTAGTCAATGTAAATAAATCAAAAAGTCAATTGATGCATGATTATTGTCATTGCACAATCTCTTAAAAATCTGTTAGAAAAATATACAAATAAGATGACAAAAGAAAGAACCAAATGCATTGCATAATAAACAACATAACCAGATAGAGCGAGCACTTAATTAGACCAATAGTAATTCTAAAAGAGAATGAAACCTCGACGCAAAGAAATAAAAAGAATAAATGTACAAACCTTTCTTTCCCGATTTGAAAAATGTGTCTTGAAGCGTGTCATGGATAACCACCTTTATAGGTTCATTAATGGGTTCACTAGCCCATCCTTTCACCATTTAAAAGAAAAGCCATAGTTAGAAATAATCAACACTAATAAGATTCAATTGATACTGAAGAATGAATATCACCAATTCAAAAGAATGAAATAAACTACAAATAGGCATTTTATATCTAAAAGAGGTGATTATAGTATTAGTCTATTAGAGGCTAAGGAGAGCATAATGAGTCAACAAAATTTAATGTTGTTACTAAGAGAAGTCTTCGGGAATAAAGTCAACACCTTACAAAACTTTAAGAAAATAGTACACATGTAATTAGAGCTTATAATTAAGTCAAACTATTGGAAATTCATCTATAATTTAATTAAATAAGCTCGTTTCACTTTGACTCGTTATACATAACATTTCATCTTGAGCGATATTTGTCTTTTAGTATCTTTTGAAACTAATCTCAATTCCATTCAATATGACAAAATATAACAAATTATATATAAAAATAGCAAGGCTCGAGCTTGATGATGGCTCGACTCAATTAGAGAAGGTTCATTCGTTTAACAATCACAAACTTAAAACAATCTCAAGTTGGACGAAAAAATCAAATCAAGTTTTAAAATATATCTTGTTTTGCTCAAGTCTTTACCAACTACAATTGCAGCTTTGGGTTTTAATTAATCAGCATCAACAATATTCTAATAAACATGCTTGAAAGTTCACCAAATCATCAAGGTCTAATGTAGCATAAAGCAAAACAAAAATCTTATACAAGTGTAATAATGCTAAAACAAAATGAGTAAAGTATGACACCCAACTTTACTATTTAGTAACACATGCATAGGTCACCAGAATGTACCTGAAATGAATTCCATCACATATTTAGGTCCCATCAGAAATTCTATTTTTGTCCTTCATCCATTCAAGCACAATTAAATGGTTTTATTGTTTTTCTAAAGAAAATTCACAAAAACATTTTATTGAAAGATTTATACATGAATATTTAAACACGTGAAATTCCACAATCCTTCCTTCGAAATGTCAAAAAATGGTTGTATGATGATTAGAACATAACCTTACAAAATTTAACTTAACTTCTCCAAAAATAAAAATTCAAAAGAACGTAATCTCAAATCTTTAAGAATTCAATTTTATAAAAAATATAAAAAATCTCACAGAAACTCATATTAATTAATAAGAGGCCAAAAGAACAAACCCTTAACCTCTTGGAAAATTATCTCCTTCCAATAAGATAATTCTTTCCCCAATTAAATCTTTTTGAAATTTAATTTGAAAGTCTTAATTAACTTGCAAGACAAGTCTTGCAATTAATTAATGAACTTGGTCTATTAATTAAATATGGGCCATAATTAATTAATTGGTCCATTATTTTAATTAATTTATATTTAACTCCTAGCTCAATTAATTAAATCCCTACTTGATAAATAGCTCAATTAATTAAATCCCCACTTGATAAATTAAATATAATCTAATTTATTTCACGATCCAATCCAATTGGACCTCGTCGAATTCGGGTCTTCCCAATCGAGATCTCATTTCTTCATTTCCTTGTTTTCGCTATATATGTATTGTGCGTTCTCGTAGATCCACCACATAATTGGTCGTGAATTGTAATTAAATACTCTTTAAATCAACTGAACATCCTGTCAATTGACCAGGCTCAAATTAGCATCCCTGCTAATTTGGGAATCCTCCCACACTCCACAATCGATGTTTTGTAAATTATGGCCCATTATGATTAACCCATTAGGGTTAGGTCCGTAGATGAAGAATCATTGAGTAGTGAGGATTAGGGTTCTACATCTATATAATGAGGAAACTGATCCTCTCTCTAAACGCTTTCAAAGCTGTTAAGTTCCTTCATAACTTAACGCATTATTAGAAACTCGAAACCGTGGCAAGAGAGAGAAACCAGTCTTCCATTCAATCAGCATTCCGCTACCGATTGTCCACGCCATGAAGACAATTATCTCTAAACCTTATTTATGATTAAGCAATTAGCATGATTATAGTCGATCCATTACCGTACATGCTTATGTGAATAATTGCTAAAAGTGGTATCAGAGCCCCTGTTGGGCTACTAAATTTGATTCTTGAATTATATGATCTAAAATTTATGTTTTCCTTTAGATCTGTATTTTCTAGTGGGATTTAGAGTACATGAATTGAATAATCTCATAATTACGTTTGTTATGTTGGATCCGTGTATTATATTTGAAATATGATCTAATGATACAAAAAATTAATTGTTAAAAACAATTTTTCTTGATTTGGTAAACATGCCGTTAGTAAAAAGTTCAAGTTCCAGATTTGTTTTTATAAGCATGATTATTATGATGATGCAACCATGATCATGAATCAAAACTTATGATATGCTTGAAAAAATCTTATGTATATAATTGTACTCGTTGGCCGCGTCTCTTCAAGAAGCAAAATTAGGTTGCTGATTTTGGGCTTTTCTTTTTTTTTATTTATTTCCTGGACATGGAACATTTTGGCCTGTCTAAATTCACTAATTCAGCAACATTATGGGTTGTTTCATAACAGCAAACATTTGAGCTACGTAGTATTTACCTTTTAAAACTTGGGTCTGGGCAACTGAGTTTTAATGTTTGTTTGAGGTAAAACAATGAGACTCATTTTTACTTTAATAAGTGTCGGAAGATTTTCAGTTGGTGATTTGGACTTAACTAATTTTTTTTTCTAACTTTTCTTTAGGCCTGAATGAGTTATAGGTTGAAGAATAAGTAAAAATTTGTAATAGATTACTGTGATGTAATATATTCTAATACGTTGGTAAAAAGTTAATTATTTTGGTCCAAACTCAAAAAAAAAAATTATGTTATAAAATCATTACAATTCTCTTGAACTGGGCTTAAAATATATGTGGAAATTTATTATTTTGAGCCAAAGAGAGATTCGATTTTATTATGAAAGTTTTCCAAGCTTGAATTATTGGTGAATTGATTTTGGGGGTAATTTTAATGCTTGAACCATCATGTGTTATGACTTAGGATTCAGTTTATTCTCTTGAATTGAGCCTATTTATGTAGTAAGAATTTATTATTCTTTTAGGCTAAGAGAAAGTGCATCTTATTGCCATGCAGATTTCCTCCGTATTAATGATTTGGATGGGTTAAAGTTGATATAATTTTACTCAATTATTTAAAATAATTCATAAACCCGGAATTTAAAATGTGCAATAAAAGTGAAAATTCACATTATTAGATTTGTTAGTCACCAAAGTGGCCTGATCTGTATGGGTTAGTGAATGCACATTAATTTATTGACTACCAGAACTTAAGTTACATGTTATGTAAAAGGATACGTAAGTGTTATATAAATTTTTTAGTCACCAAAGTGACCTGATTAATATAATTAATATCCTTATTGTAACTTATTGAAATGGTATAATGTGACAATTTGTGTACTAAAATTTACATAATGATGATTTGTTAGACACCAAAGTGGCCTAATAAGTATGGTTAGTAAATTTTCATGGTATTTGTCTTGAATATTTAATCGTACATTTATGAAAAAGGATATTGAAAGTTATATTGATTTGTTAGTCACAAAAGTGGCCTTATTGATATAATTAGTAATTTTCTTATGTACTATTTCATATTTATTGGTATAATGTGGTATATATACACTTATTATTTAAAATTCATATTATGATGATTTGTTAGTCAACAAAGTGACCTGATCAGTACAGTGAATGAATTTTAAATTGCATAAAAATCTGTGTTTTACCAATATTGAAATTTCACATTACGTAGAATTTGTTGTCATATTTGTTGGTCCCAAGTGGTCAGATGAGGTTTAGAGGGGGGGGGGTGAATAAACCTCTTTAAAAATTTTGCCTTTTTAAAACTTCTAACTTTTCTGTCAGCAGACTAAGCTGATCAAGAATTGTAAGCAGACTAAGCTGATCTCGCACAAAGCTTTGAACAGCAGAGTTGACCACTCTTCTAATTTTACTTAGCTGATTTTATCAAAATCAGAGTTTCAAAAATAACTAACTTGCAGCGGATTTATCAAGTGTTTTTCACAAGTAGTTTTCCTTAACTTTGAAATAGTTTTATCCCTAGTTTTTAACAAACTCCTTTAAAAACTTTTTCAACAGTTAACCTTTAAGTGTTTTAAGTATGCTGTTTTAAATATGCAGAAATTTATGCAAGTAAAAACACAAAGGATTTTTATAGTGGTTATATGGATATAAATCCTTTAGTCCACTCTTCCAAGTCACTTAGATCTTGGGTTATACTATAGTCACAAAGATTACAGTACACTCTGCTTGTGCCAAACAACAAATGAACTGGCCACAAGTTCGTAGTAGGAAGTCACAAAGAAATTCCTAACCTCTGAAGTAATATCGCTCACTAAGATTGATATCTACTCCTCACAACACAGTCCTAACAAAATCACTCAGATTTTACAAATATTTTCTGTTTTCTCTCTATTTGCTTCGTCAACAAATGACTCGGCTGTTGAGTGTTCTGTTCTTGAGTTTTGAGACTTAGAAGAATTCTGCTTCAGATTTTTGCTCTCAAAGTGTGTTGTATCAGTGTTGTGTCTTCTTCCTCAACTCACGAACTGAACTATTTATACTTGGAGATTTAAAAATCTGCCCGTTGAGAGATCGACAGGTGTCCAAATCCTCGAGTACTGGTTCTTCTGCAGAAACGGCTACCTGCGACTGAACACTGTACACTCTGCTGTACTTGCTGTCAGTCCGCATTAAATGCACCAAGCTGATACGAGGTTTCTCTTCAATCATTTGTCATAAATACCCTTCATCTTCAGCATTTATTACTCCAAGTGCATTTATTACCGTTGCACTGATCTTCTGATCCTCTTCCACTCAGCTGATCGAAATCACTCGTCTGATGTATACTCGGCTGATTCCAAACTTGAACTAATCTCATTTGAGTCGGCTGATAGTCCACCAGTCTGATTTCTTCTTCAGCAATAGATCAGTAGTCTTCTGGACCATACTTGACTAGTCTGAATTAATTCTTCCTTAGTCAAATATCTTTGAAGGTTTGTAGTAAGCTTCCACTTAGCTGATTCTGATGTTTTGGAAATCATCAAAACCTCCCTTCACTTCATATCTTCCATCTTCATCTTCATCCAACAATTTCCCCCTTTTTGATGATGACATAACTTCAGCTAAGTACCTGTACCTAAAGCTAAAGTTTAAGTCCTCAAAAATTTCTGAGATAGAAATAATTTGTTGGAAACTTGAACTTTTATAGATGTATCACTTTGATTACAAGTTACAAGTTTATCAGATGAGACAACAGAAAATAGAACATTACAAGTGATTTACAAAAGGATTGTAAGAAACCTAGTCTAATAACTTAGTCTAGTCCTTCTTTTCTTCTTGTATTTCTCCTTCTTCTTCTTCATCTTCAAGGTCTTCATCTTCTTGATCAGAACTAGAGAGATCTTTTTCAAGCATTTCAAATCTTTTTCTGAGATCCTCTATTCTTTTGTACTTGACGTATGGATCTAGCTGTTCAGCAGCAGAGTCCTTGGAAGCAGCAATTTCCTTATCAGATTTTACTGGTTCTTTGGGCTCTTCATCAGCATCGTTGTCTGCCTCACTTACTTCATTATCTGGTCTGCTTGTATTTTCATCATCAGCATCCTTTTCAGCAGAGTCCAATTTTTCAGTAACGTCAGCTGATAGATTAGCATCAGCACCCTTCTTCTTCGTTGTAGAATCTCCATCTTCCCCCTTTTTGTCATCATCAGCAGGGTAGATGGGTTCTTTAGGCAGAACATGAGTGATGTTAATTGCATCACAAATCAATCTGATGTTTTTATCCACCGCCATAAGATGATTTTCCCTTTTCAGTTGCTGCAATGTATTATACGACTCAATCTTCTTGAATGTAAGATCCACTTGATCACAAAGTTGAATCTGAGAACTCAGAATCAAATCAGCTGATATAGTGAATGCTTTCAGCATGCTCTCAGCTTTTTCTTCATGAGCCTCCATTGCATTCGCAACAACTTCATTTATGTCCCTCCAGCCAGCTGTGTTGTTCTTGACCCTTGCACCAAATGTCTCCATATCAAGTCTGATAGCTTGTACTTCACTTTTGATGTTTGCTATTTCTTCCACTATCAGAGGGCTAGGATCAACAACCTTTGGGACTTTTTCAGCAGCAGTAGACAGCATAGTTAAGGCTACTTCTTCAAAGTTCTTCATCTGTTCTCTATGTCTTTCTTCCATTTCCTTCATAGAATTGACAATCAACTCTTGGATGGACTCCAAGATAGTTGGTTGTATGTTTTCTGAAGGTGATGGAATAACTGTGCTTGCTGGTACAATCTCAGGAGTTTTCTCAGACTCCTTTGGTTTATCAATCAGAGTAGTATGCTGTTGGGGCAACTTCTCTGATGATGTTGAAATTTCAGCAGTCTTCTTTTGGACCTGTATTGGCTAATTTACCTCTGTAACAACATCAACACACCATTATCAGCAACAACAGTTTTATGTGTAAATATAAGAGCAGGTACAAATGGTGAAGTTGTCTGTTCAGGTAGATCTTCATAAGTTTTGATGGCCAGTCCAAAGACGATCTGTTGTAAGCTTGGCAGGGGCGTCAGTGAGCTAGGTTGACCCTTCTGGTGTCTGGACCTCTTTGCCCACATTTCCAAGGTTATGGAAAGTGCCAGCTTTACCATTCTGTTCTTTAAGTCTTCATCAGCAGCTGGAATTTCAGGAACAGAATTTTGTAGCATCTTGGCTTCAGACTTCGCCAACTTCCTCATCCGATAGTGGATCATATCGAAGAAGTGATCTGAATCCAATGCTTGCCTTAGACATCCAGTTTCCAGAAATTGCAGGACCCATCTTTCCTCAGCAGCAAATTCCTTCCACTGTACTATTTGTTCTTTGGTCTTTGTCAGACGATATTCTCTCCATCTATTATATCGTATCTTTTCAGTCACAAAGAGACTCTGACGGACCAAAACATCATTATACCGCTCAAGATCTGCCACAAACTGTTTGAATATCTCTGGATCATTTTGAACTATTTCCAGAGCATATTTCAGTTCTGATCTTTTCTTCTTTGGCAGCTTAGGTGTTGGCATAACAGCCTTTGGCTTCTTTGGATCTCCAATAGCAATTCCACCACTGTACCTTGGACCTTGGGCATCCTTGGTACTGGTTTCAATAGCCTTAGCCAAATCCTGAGCTTCCTTAGCAGCTATCTCAGCTTCAGACATATTTTTAGCCTGAGCCTCAAGCTCCCTAAGTTTACGAGCGTTTTCTTGGTCTTTCTTTTTCTTTTCTGCTTCATCTATCTTTTTCTGTTCAGCAGCAGTAATCACTTTAACCTTTGCCTTACCAGTTCTCTTCCTTCTGGCGGCAGGTGATTCCACTATTTGCAGTGGAGCAGCAGCAATTGGTGTAGAATGAATGAGTGGAACATTCTCCTCTGCTGTCAGAGTAGTCGGCTGTTCAGCAACAGCAGACTTGTCAAGAGATTGGTCCTCTGCTATCTTATCTTCTGCAGCTTTTTCTACTGCATCTACTGGTCTTTCAGCAGCAGGGGTTTCTCTGACTTGAATAGTTGGAGCAGTAGGGAAGGTAACTCTTTGACCACCTAGAGTCAACTTCCTTTTTGCTTTTGGTTTGGGCAAGATCTCAGTTTGTCGAGGTTCAGCAATTCTCTTCACTGAACTTCTTGTCCTTCGTCCAACCTCTTTTACTTGAACTGGTTCGTCAGACTCAGTTCTTTCTGGAGATGTTTCAGTACTCATCTCATCAATTTCCTTAGTCACTTCGGTGACTATTTTATCAGCAGCGTTAGACTCTACTGATCTGGCTTTAACAGCAGGGTTTGCTGTTTGATCAGCAGTCTTAGCCTTGATAGTAATTTTGGGCTTCTTGGTAGCGACAGACTTCTCTGCCTTTCCCTTTGCCTTTCTTTTCGACGCGGGCTTCAACTTTCACTGGTTCATACATTTTTACCTCCTTCAGTTTGTGAACCACTTTCCCATTCACAAGTGGACATCCAAGCGTTGAGAGCAGATGACTCATCATTATCACATGTCCATTTTTCTTTAACGCTAGAAGATAAAAGTAATGAACAGCCCAGTTTACTGGCAACCCATAGTAAATACAAACCATCGTTTGGTATCTTCTCCTAGGTAACCCATCTAAGGAGCTCGTAGAACACTCCAAGATCTTCGTAATGATATCAGCAAACCTTTGAAACTCATCCTTCAACTGAGTTTTCATTAAGGTTCCAGTCATCGGTTCTCCATCCTTAGCACAAATAAACCAGAATTCCTCCTCTTTTTCTGAACCCAGAGTGAACACCTCTCCTCCTTCATTTTTCAAGTCATAAAGTTCATTTAGAACAGCAGGCGAGATACAGATAGTCTTTCCTCCGACAGTACCCACAGAAGTCATCTTGGTTAAATCATTCCTCCTAGATCCGTAGAACTCAGCGACATCTTCAGTGAAAACGTACTCTTCGTGAGCTTCCAGAACCTTTACCAACGAAGCCTCTTTGATTTTGACCATGATTTCCTTCATTAAGGGAGTTCCAGAAGCGTGGAACTTCTCGTAATTCAAGTAGCGTCCTTCTACTCCGGCCATTTTAGTAAAATTGAAGTAGGTTGAGAGAATTTGAAACTCTTTAAGACAGAAAGCAAATAAATCAGTAACTTCTTTTTCACTTAGGATAATTTTGGGTGCGTAAGGTTTACCCTTCTGATCAGATCTGGATTTATAGATTTCGAATTGCTTCGGTTTCCGTGTTTTACGCGGACGGTTTGATTTGATCTGTCAGTTTCTAATCGTGCGGGCGAGAATTGCGGAATTCAAATTTTATTAATTATGTCAGACAGGCGAGAATTTGAAACGCCACTTGTCTGTTACTTATAAAAGCGTGCTTTTGATAAAAACGTTTTTGTACAACACTTAAATATAGGATGACATAAATAATAACAGATGAGTAAAATACTTATCTGATAGACGACTTGTCTTATACAATATATCACTAGTGAAAGCCAATATCTAGTGATCTTCCTTTGCTGTTTATCAATCCAGCAAGATAAATAATCTTCAAATCTTCAAGAATTAAGAACAGGTCTTCTGATTAAACAATTGCAACTAACTGTCATTGAAGATTTCATCTTTAAAACAAGGGTACCGCTAGTCTTACACGTTCCTCCTGAATTCAAGAATTCATCAGTCAACTAGTCTGTTGAGAGTCAGTCTTCTTGAAGTGTAACACTTGTTGATATCAGATTAGTAAGCTGTTGAACCCAGTCTTCTGATAGGTTCCCCCTCAGCTTATGAATCCAATTTTAACAAGTCCAATTCCGCTCTTAGAGTGGAAAATCTTGCTTCATTCAATGGTTTAGTGAAAATGTCAGCAATCTGGTTGTCTGTATGAACATACTCAATAATAACATTTCCTTTTTCAACATGGTCTCTGATGAAGTGATGTTTGATCTCAATGTGCTTAGTCCTGGAATGACTAGTAGTATTCTGAGTAAGTGAAATTGCACTTGTATTATCACAGTAGATAAGGATTCCACTGATCTTGAGATTATAGTCTTCTAGTTGATGCTTCAACCAAAGTATTTGTGCACAACATGCTCCAGCAGCAATGTATTCAGCTTCAGCAGTAGATATGGATACTGAAGTCTGTTTCTTACTCATCCATGAGATCAGACGACTGCCTAAAAATTGACAAGTACCTGTAGTACTCTTCCTATCAATTTTGCAGCCAGCAAGATCAGAATCTGAATATCCAATAAGTTCAAATCCTGATTCTCTTGGGTACCACAATCCCAATTCTTGAGTGCCTTTGAGATACTTTAGTATTCTTTTAGCAGCTAAGAGATGAGATTCCTTAGGATCTGATTGAAATCTCGCACAAACCCCAACAGAATACATAATATCTGGTCTGCTAGCTGTTAAGTATAACAGTGACCCAATTATGCCTCTGTATTTGGTGATGTCAACTGATTTGCCACCTTCATCCTTGTCCAGACGAAGTCCAGTAGACATAGGAACATTAAGAGATGAACTAGTTTCCATACCAAATTTCTTGAACAGATCTTTTGTGTACTTTGCTTGATTAATAAAAATACCATCAGGCAGCTGTTTGACTTGTAAACCAAGAAAGTAATTTAATTCTCCCATCATGCTCATTTCAAACTTGTTCTGCATCAGCTTAGAGAATCTTTCACACATCTGTTTGTTAGTTGAACCAAAAATAATATCGTCCACATATATTTGTACCAACAATATATGATTATCCCATTCAATAGTAAACAAGGTTTTATCTACTTTACCTTTGCGAAATCCTTTAATTAAAAGAAAATCAGATAAAGTATCATACCATGCTCTTGGAGCCTGTTTCAGTCCATAGAGGGCTTTCTTCAGACGATATACCTTGTCTCCTTGTTGATAAACTTCAAAACCGGGAGGTTGTTCAACATAAACTTCCTCTTTCAATTCTCCATTGAGAAAAGCAGACTTCACATCCATATGATAGACAGTGAAGTTCTTGTGAGCAGCATAGGCTAGGAACAATCTGATTGCTTCAAGCCTTGCAACTGGTGCGAATGTCTCATCAAAATCAATGCCTTCTTCTTGGCAGTAACCTTTGGCAACTAGTCTTGCTTTGTTTCTGGTAACCATACCATCTTCATTCATCTTATTTATGAAAACCCACTTAGTGCCAATTACTCTTTGATGAGTAGGTCTGGGAACTAAGTACCAAACTTCATTCCTTTCAAATTGATTCAACTCTTCTTGCATTGCTTCAATCCAGTGAGAATCACCAAGAGCTTCATCAATCAACTTAGGCTCAATTTGTGAAAGAAAACTTACAAACATTGTTTCATTTGCAGTTGACCTTCTAGTTCTCACTCTATCCAAAGGATCACCAATCACTAACTCAGGTGGGTGATCTCTGAGCCATCTGAGATCAGGTTGCAAATCTGGATGTTGTCCTCTTGATTGATCTTGCAACACTACTGTTGGAGTCTCAGTAGTATTCTGTTGAACAGTTGTAGTCTGTTGAACAGTCTCTGTTCTGTCAGCTGTTCGCAACTCCTCTGTTAGACAATCAGCAGACTGATTTTGAACAGCACTTGAGTTAACAGCTTGAGTTAAATCAGGTAGTATGATGGGTACATATTCTTCTTTTCTTTCCACATTCAATTTCTGAAAGTCAGCAGATATCTCTGGGTTTGCACTTTGATTCTTTTCAGATGATTGGCTTGGTTCATCAAATACTACATGAATAGATTCTTCTACAAGTAAAGTTCTTTTGTTAAACACTCTATAAGCTTTACTAACAGTAGAGTAACCTACAAAAACAGCTTCATCAGCCTTTTCTGCAAATGCAGTAAGGTGATTTTTCCCATTGTTCAAAACATAACATTTACAACCAAAAATCCTAAGATAATGTAAATTAGGCTTTCTGTTGTTCCATATCTCATAAGGTGTCTTGTTTTGACTTTTGTTGATCATACACCTGTTCTGTGTATAACATGCTGTATTTGTGGCTTCTGCCCAGAATCTTTGGGGCAACTTTGCTTCAGCTATCATTGTCCTGGTAGCTTCTTTTAGAGTTCTGTTTCTCCTTTCAGCAACTCCATTTTGTTGAGGGGTTCTGGCAGCAGAGTACTCATGACTGATTCCTCTGGAATTACAGTACTCTTCAACAGTAGAGTTTGTAAACTCAGTCCCTCTATCTGATCTGATCTTCAATATTCTTTGACTCTTCTCATTTTGGATCAATTCCATCAGATTGGTAAGATGTTCCTTGGTTTCACTTTTCTTCTTCATGAAAATCACCCAAGTGAATCTTGAAAAATCATCCACAACAGCTAGGCAGTATTTCTTTCCACCATTGCTGATTGGATCAATAGGGCCAAACAAGTCCATATGTAATAGCTCCAAAATTCTGGTTGAAGATTGGTGCTTCTTGCTTTTGAAAGATGACTTTACTTGTTTACCCTTCTGACAGGCATCACAGAGCTTGTCTTTGCTCATGACTGTCTTTGGAATTCCTTCTACCAGATCATTCTTTATCAATCTGTTTATGGTCTTGAAATTCAAATGATTCATTCTTTTGTGCCAAAGCCAACTGATTTCACTTGGTGTAGAAGCCACCAAACAAATATTAGAATTCTTGTCCACAGAATTCCAGTCGACTACATAGATGTTTCCCTGTCTTCTTCCAGATAAAATAACCTTCTTTGTTCCAACTTGTTCAACATAGCACTTATCTGATGAAAACACTACGGAAAATCCCTTGTCACAAAATTGACTAATGCTCAGCAGATTGTACTTCAGGCCACTAACATATGAGACGTCAGATATCTCTATGTTTCCTTTGATAAGCTTCCCAACAGCTACAACCTTGCCTTCTTTGCTGTCTCCAAAAGTAACTCTTGGACCATTCACAACAACAACATCTGCCAGTTCATGTATGTCTCCACACATGTGCCTTGAACATCTACTGTCCAAGTACCATTTCTTCACTACTTTACTCCTACTCCTAATCCTAACCTACAAAACAAAATAAAAATGTTTTAGGTACCCTTTATTGAGAGGGTCCTGGTGGATTAGTGTCACCTTTGACAACCCAAGATGTTGAAGTCTTAGGCTTCTTAGGCTTTAGAGTTTTAGCAGGAGCATGAGCACCTTCATTTTCATCATAATCAGCAGCCATGTTATGTTGATAATCATTATGATGATGATAAGGCTCATAAGCAGGATAAGATGCATGATAAGCAGGGTAAGCATGCATTGGTTGGTGAGCAGGATATGCAGCATAGTGAGGTGGATAATGAGGTGCAGCATAATAAGGAGGATAAGCAGGTTGCACATAGTAAGACTCATTTCCATACCAAGCATTATAGTTATAATTTCTTTGCTTCTTAGGTCTGCTCTTTACTTGCTCTTTAACAGACGACTTAGCTTTACTAGTCTGATTGGTTTTACTCTTATCAGCAGACTTCTTGGGACTACTCTGCTGTTTGGTTTTACCAGTCTGTTTTTCATTTTCAGGCTTTTTACCCTTCTTAGCCTTAGGAGTTTTCATCTCCTTTTTCTCAATCTCAGGTGAAATGAGTTTAGTAGTCTGAACATACAAGATAATATTACTATTATCAGCAGATATAAATTTTTCAGCTTTGTTCAGTTCTAAACTTTCTTTTACCACGGGAGTACTCTGTTCAATAGGTTTCTCTACTGTCACAACAGACGACTTAGGAACAGACGACTTATTATGTAGAGATATTCTAGCTTCAAGCTCTTTGATTTGTCCCTTGTACATTTCACATTCAGCTCTCAGAGATTCACATTCATGCGAAAGCTTTTTATACATAGCTGATTCTTCAGGTCTTTCAACCTTCGATTTCAGTTTAGTATTTTGCTTTTTCAGCAGAATCATCTCGTCCTTAAGCTTAGCAAGCTCATTCACAACATCTACTTTGTTGTTCATCATTTGCTCAAATGAGCTAAACAGTTGAAGCTCACTTTCAGAAAGTATTACCTCATTGTCTGAATCTTCATATTCCTTGGCCATGAGACAGAGCAGTGCGGGTGTCTCGTCAAAAACAGAGTCGTCACTTGAAGTGCCTGTTTCTGTGTTAGATGAGTAGATGGCTGCCATCTTTTCAGCTTCAGCCAACAGCACCTTGCTCTTCTGGTATCTCTTCTCTCTTATTTCTTTTCTTTGTTTCTTTTCCTCCTCTGTATATTTCTCCGCTTTAGGATATGGGCAGTCCTTGATGAAATGTCCCAATTTCCTGCAATTATAGCACATCATTTTAGATTTAAAATCCTCCTTGACATCATGAGAATTAGAGGTAGGTTTAGAAGTGGAAGCATTGTTATATTTGTTCTTCATTTTTCTCTTGTAGAACTTTTTGAACCCGTTCAATAACAAAGCCACATCGCCAGCAGTGTATTCTTTCTTGCTTAGTACAGGGGCCTCATCATATGAGTCCTCGTCTCTGCTTTTTCCGGCGGATCTTCTTGTTCTTTCTGCAGCAACCAGTGCAGCAGTGGGGCCAGAAGTTGAGGTCTCTTCTATTCCCATCCTTGGCATTTTATACTCGTACGCCTTGAGTGCAGAAAACAGCTCCGTCAGTGAGATCTTCCCCAGATCCCTTGATTCTTCCATCGCTGTTATCTTCATGTTGAACTTTGGTGGTGACGCCTTTAAGACTTTGACGGTGATCTCCTTATCTGTAAACGTCTTTCCCAACTTTAGAACATTGTTCAACACTTTTGTAAACCTTGAATCCATCTGGTCAATGGTTTCTCCAGGTTTCATTTTGAAGTTCTCAAACTTCTCCATGGCAACACTCAGATTGTGTTCTTTGATGGACTCGTTTCCTTCGCTCATGTCACGGACTTTATCCCACATCTCCTTAGATGTTTTGCAATGTTTGACCTTGTCAAACCTTTCACTGTCCAGAGCCTTGGTCATGATGAAGATTCCAACTTTATCAAGATTATTCAGCTTGATTTCCTCAGGTGTCATCTCCTCAACGTCTTTTTCAACGACCTTTTCTACGCCATCAACCATGATTTTCTTGGTAACTTTTATTGGACCTTGTGTTATGCATCGGTACATGTTATCGTTGTAAGCAGCAAGGAAAATTTCCATGTGTATCTTCCAGTCCTCAAAGCTCATACCGCCTATGTGGGGAACTAGGCTAATGCAGTCCATTTTTCAAAAAGTTTTGTTTTTCAAAAAGATGCTCTTTTGAAAACTTTTGAAAACCTTTGAAAAACACTTAAGGATCAAGCTCGTTGATCAGTCAGATGATTCAGATGAACCACCTGCTCTGATACCACTTGTTGGTCCCAAGTGGTCAGATGAGGTTTAGAGGGGGGGGGGGGGGGGGGTGAATAAACTTCTTCAAAAATTTTCTTTTTAAAACTTCTAACTTTTCTGTCAGCAGACTAAGCTGATCAAGAATTGTAAGCAGACTAAGCTGATCTCGCACAAAGCTTTGAACAGCAGAGTTGACCACTCTTCTGATTTTACTTAGCTGATTTTATCCAAATTGTGGGGGGGGGGGGGGGTGGGGGGGGGCGGGGGGGGGGGGGGGGGGGGGGGGGGGGGGGGGGGGGTGGGGGGGGGGGGTTTGGGGTGGGGGGGGGGGGGGGTGGGGGGGGGGGGGGGTGGGGGGGGGGGGGGGTGGGGGGGGGGGGGGGTGGGGGGGGGGGGGGGTGGGGGGGGGGGGGGGTGGGGGGGGGGGGGGGTGGGGGGGGGGGGGGGTGGGGGGGGGGGGGGGTGGGGGGGGGGGGGGGTGGGGGGGGGGGGGGGTGGGGGGGGGGGGGGGTGGGGGGGGGGGGGGGTGGGGGGGGGGGGGGGTGGGGGGGGGGGGGGGTGGGGGGGGGGGGGGGTGGGGGGGGGGGGGGGTGGGGGGGGGGGGGGGTGGGGGGGGGGGGGGGTGGGGGGGGGGGGGGGTGGGGGGGGGGGGGGGTGGGGGGGGGGGGGGGTGGGGGGGGGGGGGGGTGGGGGGGGGGGGGGGGGGGGGGGGGGGGGGGGGGGGGGGGGGGGGGTGAAAAAGCAATTCCACCACTGTACCTTGGACCTTGGGCATCCTTGGTACTGGTTTCAATAGCCTTAGCAAAATCCTGAGCTCCTTAGCAGCTATCTCAGCTTCAGACATATTTTTAGCCTGAGCCTCAAGCTCCCTAAGTTTACGAGCGTTTTCTTGGTCTTTCTTTTTCTTTTCTGCTTCATCTATCTTTTTCTGTTCAGCAGCAGTAATCACTTTAACCTTTGCCTTACCAGTTCTCTTCCTTCTGGCGGCAGGGTGATTCCACTATTTGCAGTGGAGCAGCAGCAATTGGTGTAGAATGAATGAGTGGAACATTCTCCTCTGCTGTCAGAGTAGTCGGCTGTTCAGCAACAGCAGACTTGTCAAGAGATTGGTCCTCTGCTATCTTATCTTCTGCAGCTTTTTCTACTGCATCTACTGGTCTTTCAGCAGCAGGGGTTCTCTGACTTGAATAGTTGGAGCAGTAGGGAAGGTAACTCTTTGACCACCTAGAGTCAACTTCCTTTTTGCTTTTGGTTTGGGCAAGATCTCAGTTTGTCGAGGTTCAGCAATTCTCTTCACTGAACTTCTTGTCCTTCGTCCAACCTCTTTTACTTGAACTGGTTCGTCAGACTCAGTTCTTTCTGGAGATGTTTCAGTACTCCATCTCATCAATTTCCTTAGTCACTTCGGTGACTATTTTTATCAGCAGCGTTTAGACTCTACTGATCTGGCTTTAACAGCAGGGTTTGCTGTTTGATCAGCAGTCTTAGCCTTGATAGTAATTTTGGGCTTCTTGGTTAGCGACAGACTTCTCTGCCTTTCCCTTTGCCTTTCTTTCCGACGCGGCTTCAACTTTCACTGGTTCATACATTTTTACCTCCTTCAGTTTGTGAACCACTTTCCCATTCACAAGTGGACATCCAAGCGTTGAGAGCAGAGACTCATCATTATCACATGTCCATTTTTCTTTAACGCTAGAAGATAAAAGTAATGAACAGCCCAGTTTACTGGCAACCCATAGTAAAATACAAACCATCGTTTGGTATCTTCTCCTAGGTAACCCATCTAAGGAGCTCGTAGAACACTCCAAGATCTTCGTAATGATATCAGCAAACCTTTGAAACTCATCCTTCTCAACTGAGTTTTCATTAAGGTTCCAGTCATCGGTTCTCCATCTTAGCACAAATAAACCAGAATTCCTCCTCTTTTTCTGAACCCAGAGTGAACACCTCTCCTCCTTCATTTTTCAAGTCATAAAGTTCATTTAGAACAGCAGGCGAGATACAGATAGTCTTTCCTCCGACAGTACCCACAGAAGTCATCTTGGTTAAATCATTCCTCCTAGATCCGTAGAACTCAGCGACATCTTCAGTGAAAACGTACTCTTCGTGAGCTTCCAGAACCTTTACCAACGAAGCCTCTTTGATTTTGACCATTGATTTCCTTCATTAAGGGAGTTCCAGAAGCGTGGAACTTCTCGTAATTCAAGTAGCGTCCTTCTACTCCGGCCATTTTAGTAAAATTGAAGTAGGTTGAGAGAATTTGAAACTCTTTAAGACAGAAAGCAAATAAATCAGTAACTTCTTTTTCACTTAGGATAATTTTGGGTGCGTAAGGTTTACCCTTCTGATCAGATCTGGATTTATAGATTTCGAATTGCTTCGGTTTCCGTGTTTTACGCGGACGGTTTGATTTGATCTGTCAGTTTCTAATCGTGCGGGCGAGAATTGCGGAATTCAAATTTTATTAATTATGTCAGACAGGCGAGAATTTGAAACGCCACTTGTCTGTTACTTATAAAAGCGTGCTTTTGATAAAAACGTTTTTGTACAACACTTAAATATAGGATGACATAAATAATAACAGATGAGTAAAATACTTATCTGATAGACGACTTGTCTTATACAATATATCACTAGTGAAAGCCAATATCTAGTGATCTTCCTTTGCTGTTTATCAATCCAGCAAGATAAATAATCTTCAAATCTTCAAGAATTAAGAACAGGTCTTCTGATTAAACAATTGCAACTAACTGTCATTGAAGATTTCATCTTTAAAACAAGGGTACCGCTAGTCTTACACGTTCCTCCTGAATTCAAGAATTCATCAGTCAACTAGTCTGTTGAGAGTCAGTCTTCTTGAAGTGTAACACTTGTTGATATCAGATTAGTAAGCTGTTGAACCCAGTCTTCTGATAGGTTCCCCCTCAGCTTATGAATCCAATTTTAACAAGTCCAATTCCGCTCTTAGAGTGGAAAATCTTGCTTCATTCAATGGTTTAGTGAAAATGTCAGCAATCTGGTTGTCTGTATGAACATACTCAATAATAACATTTCCTTTTTCAACATGGTCTCTGATGAAGTGATGTTTGATCTCAATGTGCTTAGTCCTGGAATGACTAGTAGTATTCTGAGTAAGTGAAATTGCACTTGTATTATCACAGTAGATAAGGATTCCACTGATCTTGAGATTATAGTCTTCTAGTTGATGCTTCAACCAAAGTATTTGTGCACAACATGCTCCAGCAGCAATGTATTCAGCTTCAGCAGTAGATATGGATACTGAAGTCTGTTTCTTACTCATCCATGAGATCAGACGACTGCCTAAAAATTGACAAGTACCTGTAGTACTCTTCCTATCAATTTTGCAGCCAGCAAGATCAGAATCTGAATATCCAATAAGTTCAAATCCTGATTCTCTTGGGTACCACAATCCCAATTCTTGAGTGCCTTTGAGATACTTTAGTATTCTTTTAGCAGCTAAGAGATGAGATTCCTTAGGATCTGATTGAAATCTCGCACAAACCCCAACAGAATACATAATATCTGGTCTGCTAGCTGTTAAGTATAACAGTGACCCAATTATGCCTCTGTATTTGGTGATGTCAACTGATTTGCCACCTTCATCCTTGTCCAGACGAAGTCCAGTAGACATAGGAACATTAAGAGATGAACTAGTTTCCATACCAAATTTCTTGAACAGATCTTTTGTGTACTTTGCTTGATTAATAAAAATACCATCAGGCAGCTGTTTGACTTGTAAACCAAGAAAGTAATTTAATTCTCCCATCATGCTCATTTCAAACTTGTTCTGCATCAGCTTAGAGAATCTTTCACACATCTGTTTGTTAGTTGAACCAAAAATAATATCGTCCACATATATTTGTACCAACAATATATGATTATCCCATTCAATAGTAAACAAGGTTTTATCTACTTTACCTTTGCGAAATCCTTTAATTAAAAGAAAATCAGATAAAGTATCATACCATGCTCTTGGAGCCTGTTTCAGTCCATAGAGGGCTTTCTTCAGACGATATACCTTGTCTCCTTGTTGATAAACTTCAAAACCGGGAGGTTGTTCAACATAAACTTCCTCTTTCAATTCTCCATTGAGAAAAGCAGACTTCACATCCATATGATAGACAGTGAAGTTCTTGTGAGCAGCATAGGCTAGGAACAATCTGATTGCTTCAAGCCTTGCAACTGGTGCGAATGTCTCATCAAAATCAATGCCTTCTTCTTGGCAGTAACCTTTGGCAACTAGTCTTGCTTTGTTTCTGGTAACCATACCATCTTCATTCATCTTATTTATGAAAACCCACTTAGTGCCAATTACTCTTTGATGAGTAGGTCTGGGAACTAAGTACCAAACTTCATTCCTTTCAAATTGATTCAACTCTTCTTGCATTGCTTCAATCCAGTGAGAATCACCAAGAGCTTCATCAATCAACTTAGGCTCAATTTGTGAAAGAAAACTTACAAACATTGTTTCATTTGCAGTTGACCTTCTAGTTCTCACTCTATCCAAAGGATCACCAATCACTAACTCAGGTGGGTGATCTCTGAGCCATCTGAGATCAGGTTGCAAATCTGGATGTTGTCCTCTTGATTGATCTTGCAACACTACTGTTGGAGTCTCAGTAGTATTCTGTTGAACAGTTGTAGTCTGTTGAACAGTCTCTGTTCTGTCAGCTGTTCGCAACTCCTCTGTTAGACAATCAGCAGACTGATTTTGAACAGCACTTGAGTTAACAGCTTGAGTTAAATCAGGTAGTATGATGGGTACATATTCTTCTTTTCTTTCCACATTCAATTTCTGAAAGTCAGCAGATATCTCTGGGTTTGCACTTTGATTCTTTTCAGATGATTGGCTTGGTTCATCAAATACTACATGAATAGATTCTTCTACAAGTAAAGTTCTTTTGTTAAACACTCTATAAGCTTTACTAACAGTAGAGTAACCTACAAAAACAGCTTCATCAGCCTTTTCTGCAAATGCAGTAAGGTGATTTTTCCCATTGTTCAAAACATAACATTTACAACCAAAAATCCTAAGATAATGTAAATTAGGCTTTCTGTTGTTCCATATCTCATAAGGTGTCTTGTTTTGACTTTTGTTGATCATACACCTGTTCTGTGTATAACATGCTGTATTTGTGGCTTCTGCCCAGAATCTTTGGGGCAACTTTGCTTCAGCTATCATTGTCCTGGTAGCTTCTTTTAGAGTTCTGTTTCTCCTTTCAGCAACTCCATTTTGTTGAGGGGTTCTGGCAGCAGAGTACTCATGACTGATTCCTCTGGAATTACAGTACTCTTCAACAGTAGAGTTTGTAAACTCAGTCCCTCTATCTGATCTGATCTTCAATATTCTTTGACTCTTCTCATTTTGGATCAATTCCATCAGATTGGTAAGATGTTCCTTGGTTTCACTTTTCTTCTTCATGAAAATCACCCAAGTGAATCTTGAAAAATCATCCACAACAGCTAGGCAGTATTTCTTTCCACCATTGCTGATTGGATCAATAGGGCCAAACAAGTCCATATGTAATAGCTCCAAAATTCTGGTTGAAGATTGGTGCTTCTTGCTTTTGAAAGATGACTTTACTTGTTTACCCTTCTGACAGGCATCACAGAGCTTGTCTTTGCTCATGACTGTCTTTGGAATTCCTTCTACCAGATCATTCTTTATCAATCTGTTTATGGTCTTGAAATTCAAATGATTCATTCTTTTGTGCCAAAGCCAACTGATTTCACTTGGTGTAGAAGCCACCAAACAAATATTAGAATTCTTGTCCACAGAATTCCAGTCGACTACATAGATGTTTCCCTGTCTTCTTCCAGATAAAATAACCTTCTTTGTTCCAACTTGTTCAACATAGCACTTATCTGATGAAAACACTACGGAAAATCCCTTGTCACAAAATTGACTAATGCTCAGCAGATTGTACTTCAGGCCACTAACATATGAGACGTCAGATATCTCTATGTTTCCTTTGATAAGCTTCCCAACAGCTACAACCTTGCCTTCTTTGCTGTCTCCAAAAGTAACTCTTGGACCATTCACAACAACAACATCTGCCAGTTCATGTATGTCTCCACACATGTGCCTTGAACATCTACTGTCCAAGTACCATTTCTTCACTACTTTACTCCTACTCCTAATCCTAACCTACAAAACAAAATAAAAATGTTTTAGGTACCCTTTATTGAGAGGGTCCTGGTGGATTAGTGTCACCTTTGACAACCCAAGATGTTGAAGTCTTAGGCTTCTTAGGCTTTAGAGTTTTAGCAGGAGCATGAGCACCTTCATTTTCATCATAATCAGCAGCCATGTTATGTTGATAATCATTATGATGATGATAAGGCTCATAAGCAGGATAAGATGCATGATAAGCAGGGTAAGCATGCATTGGTTGGTGAGCAGGATATGCAGCATAGTGAGGTGGATAATGAGGTGCAGCATAATAAGGAGGATAAGCAGGTTGCACATAGTAAGACTCATTTCCATACCAAGCATTATAGTTATAATTTCTTTGCTTCTTAGGTCTGCTCTTTACTTGCTCTTTAACAGACGACTTAGCTTTACTAGTCTGATTGGTTTTACTCTTATCAGCAGACTTCTTGGGACTACTCTGCTGTTTGGTTTTACCAGTCTGTTTTTCATTTTCAGGCTTTTTACCCTTCTTAGCCTTAGGAGTTTTCATCTCCTTTTTCTCAATCTCAGGTGAAATGAGTTTAGTAGTCTGAACATACAAGATAATATTACTATTATCAGCAGATATAAATTTTTCAGCGTTGTTCAGTTCTAAACTTTCTTTTACCAAGGGAGTACTCTGTTCAATAGGTTTCTCTACTGTCACAACAGACGACTTAGGAACAGACGACTTATTATGTAGAGATATTCTAGCTTCAAGCTCTTTGATTTGTCCCTTGTACATTTCACATTCAGCTCTCAGAGATTCACATTCATGCGAAAGCTTTTTATACATAGCTGATTCTTCAGGTCTTTCAACCTTCGATTTCAGTTTAGTATTTTGCTTTTTCAGCAGAATCATCTCGTCCTTAAGCTTAGCAAGCTCATTCACAACATCTACTTTGTTGTTCATCATTTGCTCAAATGAGCTAAACAGTTGAAGCTCACTTTCAGAAAGTATTACCTCATTGTCTGAATCTTCATATTCCTTGGCCATGAGACAGAGCAGTGCGGGTGTCTCGTCAAAAACAGAGTCGTCACTTGAAGTGCCTGTTTCTGTGTTAGATGAGTAGATGGCTGCCATCTTTTCAGCTTCAGCCACCAGCACCTTGCTCTTCTGGTATCTCTTCTCTCTTATTTCTTTTCTTTGTTTCTTTTCCTCCTCTGTATATTTCTCCGCTTTAGGATATGGGCAGTCCTTGATGAAATGTCCCAATTTCCTGCAATTATAGCACATCATTTTAGATTTAAAATCCTCCTTGACATCATGAGAATTAGAGGTAGGTTTAGAAGTGGAAGCATTGTTATATTTGTTCTTCATTTTTCTCTTGTAGAACTTTTTGAACCCGTTCAATAACAAAGCCACATCGCCAGCAGTGTATTCTTTCTTGCTTAGTACAGGGGCCTCATCATATGAGTCCTCGTCTCTGCTTTTTCCGGCGGATCTTCTTGTTCTTTCTGCAGCAACCAGTGCAGCAGTGGGGCCAGAAGTTGAGGTCTCTTCTATTCCCATCCTTGGCATTTTATACTCGTACGCCTTGAGTGCAGAAAACAGCTCCGTCAGTGAGATCTTCCCCAGATCCCTTGATTCTTCCATCGCTGTTATCTTCATGTTGAACTTTGGTGGTGACGCCTTTAAGACTTTGACGGTGATCTCCTTATCTGTAAACGTCTTTCCCAACTTTAGAACATTGTTCAACACTTTTGTAAACCTTGAATCCATCTGGTCAATGGTTTCTCCAGGTTTCATTTTGAAGTTCTCAAACTTCTCCATGGCAACACTCAGATTGTGTTCTTTGATGGACTCGTTTCCTTCGCTCATGTCACGGACTTTATCCCACATCTCCTTAGATGTTTTGCAATGTTTGACCTTGTCAAACCTTTCACTGTCCAGAGCCTTGGTCATGATGAAGATTCCAACTTTATCAAGATTATTCAGCTTGATTTCCTCAGGTGTCATCTCCTCAACGTCTTTTTCAACGACCTTTTCTACGCCATCAACCATGATTTTCTTGGTAACTTTTATTGGACCTTGTGTTATGCATCGGTACATGTTATCGTTGTAAGCAGCAAGGAAAATTTCCATGTGTATCTTCCAGTCCTCAAAGCTCATACCGCCTATGTGGGGAACTAGGCTAATGCAGTCCATTTTTCAAAAAGTTTTGTTTTTCAAAAAGATGCTCTTTTGAAAACTTTTGAAAACCTTTGAAAAACACTTAAGGATCAAGCTCGTTGATCAGTCAGATGATTCAGATGAACCACCTGCTCTGATACCACTTGTTGGTCCCAAGTGGTCAGATGAGGTTTAGAGGGGGGGGGGGGTGAATAAACCTCTTTAAAAATTTTGCCTTTTTAAAACTTCTAACTTTTCTGTCAGCAGACTAAGCTGATCAAGAATTGTAAGCAGACTAAGCTGATCTCGCACAAAGCTTTGAACAGCAGAGTTGACCACTCTTCTAATTTTACTTAGCTGATTTTATCAAAATCAGAGTTTCAAAAATAACTAACTTGCAGCGGATTTATCAAGTGTTTTTCACAAGTAGTTTTCCTTAACTTTGAAATAGTTTTATCCCTAGTTTTTAACAAACTCCTTTAAAAACTTTTTCAACAGTTAACCTTTAAGTGTTTTAAGTATGCTGTTTTAAATATGCAGAAATTTATGCAAGTAAAAACACAAAGGATTTTTATAGTGGTTATATGGATATAAATCCTTTAGTCCACTCTTCCAAGTCACTTAGATCTTGGGTTATACTATAGTCACAAAGATTACAGTACACTCTGCTTGTGCCAAACAACAAATGAACTGGCCACAAGTTCGTAGTAGGAAATCACAAAGAAATTCCTAACCTCTGAAGTAATATCGCTCACTAAGATTGATATCTACTCCTCACAACACAGTCCTAACAAAATCACTCAGGTTTTACAAGTATTTTCTGTTTTCTCTCTATTTGCTTCGTCAACAAATGACTCGGCTGTTGAGTGTTCTGTTCTTGAGTTTTGAGACTTAGAAGAATTCTGCTTCAGATTTTTGCTCTCAAAGTGTGTTGTATCAGTGTTGTGTCTTCTTCCTCAACTCACGAACTGAACTATTTATACTTGGAGATTTAAAAATCTGCCCGTTGAGAGATCGACAGGTGTCCAAATCCTCGAGTACTGGTCCTTCTGCAGAAACGGCTACCTGCGACTGAACACTGTACACTCTGCTGTACTTGCTGTCAGTCCGCATTAAATGCACCAAGCTGATACGAGGTTTCTCTTCAATCATTTGTCATAAATACCCTTCCTCTTCAGCATTTATTACTCCAAGTGCATTTATTACCGTTGCACTGATCTTCTGATCCTCTTCCACTCAGCTGATCGAAATCACTCGTCTGATGTATACTCGGCTGATTCCAAACTTGAACTAATCTCATTTGAGTCGGCTGATAGTCCACCAGTCTGATTTCTTCTTTAGCAATAGATCAGTAGTCTTCTGGACCATACTTGACTAGTCTGAATTAATTCTTCCTTAGTCAAATATCTTTGAAGGTTTGTACTAAGCTTCCACTTAGCTGATTCTGATGTTTTGGAAATCATCAAAACCTCCCTTCACTTCATATCTTCCATCTTCATCTTCATCCAACAATATTAGTCTCTTAGTCATCATAATGGTCTGATTAATATGATTGGTCAATTCTATTGTGTAAATTAACTTAATTGGTAATTTTGTCAGATTTATTGTGTATTTATTTTAAATTCATATTATGATGATTTGTTAGTCACTAAAGTGGCTTGATCAGTATTGTTAGTGAATTTAAAATAGTACATCGATTTATTTATTGCCACATATTAATTAGCATATTACGAAAAAAATATTTACTAATATATATTAGTTTGTTAGTCACCAAAGTGGGCTGACTTGTATATTTAGTGAATTCCCTTCATGTGCAATTTATTTATTTGGTATTTGATAATTCTAATATTGTGCATAAATATCCTATTATGATGATTTGTTAGTCACTAAAGTGGCCTGATCAGTACTGCTAGTGAATTTATATGTACAAATATAATGTTTATATTATCAATTAAAAGATAAATAAATCAGTTTACAATGAAAAAGCATAAGAGTTGACCCAAAGGAGGCTCAATCATTTTTCTAGTAAACAGTATGAGACAAGCCAATATCGAATATTATTTAGTGTGTTATAGTATTTTACTGAATCTTACTATGATATGCGCTTATGAATTTAATTTTAATGTGAGCTTCTTTCTTGCAATATTTAAAATTCTCTCAAATGAATTCAAGTTTATTGTTTCCCTTAGT
Organism: Penstemon davidsonii; assembly: GCA_034814905.1. NCBI lineage: Eukaryota > Viridiplantae > Streptophyta > Magnoliopsida > Lamiales > Plantaginaceae > Penstemon > Penstemon davidsonii. The sequence goes on along the minus strand of JAYDYQ010002533.1, from coordinate 25,898,344 downwards.
GATTCCAATTTTCTTTTACTAGATTGGATAAGGGTCAATAGATTTAGTATGAAATTCTTGAGATTTACCCTCATACCGAATAATTAATAATACCCTTCATTTCTTCATTTCTTCATTTCTTTGTTTTCGCTATATATGTATTGTGCGTTCTCGTAGATCCACCACATAATTGGTCGTGAATTGTAATTAAATACTCTTTAAATCAACTGAACATTCTGTCAATTGATCAGGCTCAAATTTGCATCCCTGCTAATTTGGGAATCCTCCCACACTCCACGGTCGATGTTTGGCCTCAAACCTACAAATCCCAATCATTGGTGAATTAATTCAGTGAACCTTTATGTCATCTACGAGTGTCATGTACGATATGGTCCATCCATTAGTTGGTCTTTCGGTCGAGATCCAGGGCACATATATTTATTGGTTTCCCTATTAATGGTGACTCATAATTTATGTTTCTGAAACGATTCCATCTGTGACTTACATTTCGCGAGCTACTTTCAAGCAACAGACTATTGCTTTGGCCAAAATCTTTTTTGGAATCAGCTTCTCAAAGAATTTATAAGAGAAACTCCTAACATATCAAGTCATGTCAATGGATCCTCTATTTTATGTCATAAATCTGCATACACGTCCACGTATACCAACGTGAATCCATAGAGACTTCCTAGTTTGATAAGCCAGTCAGTCAAAACTTACAACAAAGCACACATGCCCGTGCACCAGATAAACCTATCACCTCATGTAATAAGAATTATACCTTGTACACTATCGTCAACATGAGTAAACGCATCTCCTGTATGCGACAAGTTCCATGACTGGTTATCTCCGTTTGGGGTGTTCGGTGCACTTGCCATCTCAGCAAGCCACCCACTCATGTGCATCGACTATCCCAGTCACGCTCGTGGACCCAACGTTCTCCAGTTCATTGGAGTATACACAGTCGTGAGAGTCTATTTGAATCCATCGATATCCTATCTCAAGGGGTTCTACGACTCTTGAATGGTTTTAGATCACGACCTTAGGGATCAGTCCACGGGTTGTCTCATAGCCCTGTGATCTAAGGACTTCTATCCTAATGCTAGATAATTATTACATTAAATGAGGACGACCATAAGCAGAAAGTGCAATATATTAATCGAAAAGATTGTTTCCATAAGTAATACAAAAGCATAGCCATACAGTTGTCTCGCAGAACATTATTCCTATAAGAATCTGCACAACAAGTTCTTGGCAATGAGTTTGGGTGCTCAGGCTTGGCCGCGGCGCATAAAGCTAGGCCGAGTCACGACTTGCAAATCTCATTTATGTGTCTTGTTGCGATCCTTCGATTCCTTTGCGGTTCGTCTATTTCATCCTCCCTGGTATAAAGCTCTTATTCACATTTCCTACAAAAGCATAAAACCTAATGTAAACAATAGAAAACAACTAAAACTCAATCAAATTCTAAGACTTAGTAACACAAATCCTAACTAAAACACACAAAAACACTCGAGACTGGAGGAAAACAAATTGTTTTGAGCTTAAAAAAGCACATAATAACGTAATTTTTATGATGGTATCACCAAGAAAAGAAGTCTAAGGAAGGAAAAACACTTTTGATACTAAACTTTAGTCCAAAAAACACATTTGGTACCAAGCTCTTTCAAAAAACACATTACATACAATGATTCACACAATCTTGACACATTTAGTTTTGCTGTCAATTTTCAGACGAAATTTAGCACGTGTTTTTCATGTGTGGGTCTTTAAAACCCGTGCATATTATCCATCCCATTGTCAATGTAACGGGCACATGAGCGGCACGTGCTGAATTTCGTCCGAAAATTGACCGCAAAACTAAATGTGTCAAGATTTTGTGAATCATGGTATGAAATGTATTTTTTGAAAAAGCTTGGTACCAAATGTGTTTTTTGGAATAAAGTTTGATATCAATAGTATTTTTCCCTCGAAGTCTAAGTCAAGTTCGTGAAATCTGAATACCAAGTAGGTTATATTTTCATGAAGCCCCTCAAGAGAAAGTATGCGATAAGCTTAGGAGTAAACTTAGCATGCGGGAATCAAGCTTAAAGGGGCATGTTGGAAGTTAAGTTTGGTTCTAGAATAAGGGGAATATATTAGAAGTTACTATTTAATTTGTAACCGTTGTTTAAAATTAATGTCATATCCAAATTGTTAGCCTATGTATAGGTGGTTTGGTATTTGCACTTAGAAATGTGAAAAATCGTTAATAAAGAAAGAGTAATGTAAGTCGTCTTGTAAAATTATTTTCAGAATATTTTGGTATTCCTCTTTCTCCTGCTTCTGTTCCTATTAAATTTTCGTTGCGTTTTAAACCATTATTTTCTGCGCACCAGGCATGAGGCAACAAACATACCATTATTAAGGTTTCTACATTATTCAATTCCATTACTGTAGGAATATGTTAGTAGTTTAAAATTTCAGGGGGTCTACCTATAATTTTTCAAAACCTCGAGGATATGTATGTAATTCTACCTTCAAATAATAAAGGCGGATTGAATGATTGGAGAAGATATTCGTCTCTGTTCGGAAAGTCAATAATTGCCTTAGAGACACAAAAGTTATTTTTATAAAAAAGGAAGAAAGAGAAAGTTGATGATATTTTCATTCCCAGTTCAACATTTATAGTCCATTGACTTGGATTTGGCATCTTTAAATTAACTTCTCAAAATTTCAGATCTAAATTTATTTGCTTCTGCTCATCAATAATTCCAGGAGCTGAGAGCATTTTGCCAGGTTTTAGTGCTTTCAGAAATTGCTTTCGAGGACGTTTAAGGTAAGTAGACCTTTTCTATTTACTCTTTTACCTTAATTTTCTGTTATCTATCAATCATAATCTTTTACCAGACCCTTTTTTATTATCACAAAATGTATTGAGGGTAAAGTGCAAAAGATATAAATGTTTTAATCAAGGGTAATATTTAATTAATAGTCTAATTCATGAAAAAGATTGAAATAGCCTTTGATTAATACTTTCATATCTTTTGCACTTTAAATAGTAATTTGTATACACTTTCACACACTACCCCTAATATTTTGAGAAGTTATGGTATACACATTTTGTTGGAATTTTGACGGAATATTCCAATGCCGATGACTTTTTTCTTTTTTTTTTTGGAGGGGGAGGGTAGTTTTGAAATGGTGGGGGTTAAGTTCAAAATAGTGAATAGAATGGGGGGTAAAGTGCGGCATTCCCAAATATTTAACTTTGATCCATGATCATAATAATAGTCATATCTTTAAAACTTACCAAAATAAATAATCTCAAATTTTCGACAATTTCGTTGAAGCCCACACCCGCGAATAATGGGCAAATCGCACCAATTGATTGAATCCACCAGGGTAGACACATAATTTCCATATTTCAAGTATATATATAAAGAGTAAACAATTTGTACAATTGCTACTTGCCATAAATTGTGTTTGTTTAGGGAAACATAAGGCTGTCAGTGAGTGTTGGATCACGCTTGATTCAAATCCGACTCCATTTATGTCCTACTGAACTCAATTCCAAGGGTCTAAAAATCTTTATTTGTTTGTCTTTTCTTGTTAATAAACATGTAAAATTTTCCATATATAGATAAAGAGGGAAAAACACTTTTGATACCAAACTTTAGTCTAAAAAATACATTTGGTACCAAGCTTACATTTCATACCATGATTCACACAATCTTGACACATTTAGTTTTGCCTTCAATTTTCGGACGAAATTCAGCACGTGCCGCTCATGTGCCCGCTAAGTTGACAATGAGAGGGAAAACATGCACAAATTTTAAACACCCACAATTGACGGCATGTGTTGAATTCCGTCCGAAAATTGACGGCAAAAGTAAATATGTCAAGATGGTGTGAATCATGGTATGAAATGTGTTTTTTCGAAAAGCTTGGTACCAAATATGTTTTTTGGACTAAAGTTTGGTATCAAAAAGTGTTTTTTCCTCTATAGATAAAAGGGTAGTTTACTTAAGGATCCCTGAGGTAGATCCTAATTATTAAGATTATCCCCGTATTTTTGGGTATTACAAGAACACCCTCGCTGGTATAACTATTTTACAAGAACACCCCTCACGTCTTTATTTTTGACAGTTTTTTTTATGACGTCATCCAAATTTTTTTATGTTTTTCCGAAACTACCCCTCGGTCAACTTCGGGTTCAATGTAATATTTTTAATATAAAAGGGGATGTTTATGTTATACATATATAAGTTTCTTTTAATAAAATAAAATAATAATCAAACTTTTAATTGAAAGATAAATTAACTTTTTTAGAATAGCATAATTCAAATAGAGGGAAAAACACCTTTGATACCAATTTTTTATCAAAATTACACATTTGATACAATGATTTAGCCCTCTTGACATATTTCATTTGATCGTCAAATTTTTAACAGAATTCATCACGTGCACGGCACATGTCTGTAAAGTGGCATGGATTTTGCACGTTCAAGGGATAAATTTTTATTTTTGATACCAGACTTTTACCTACTTTACAATTTTGGTACCAAACCTTCGAAAAAGACACATTTAATACCAAAATTGAAGGTCGTTTGACACATTTGCTTTGGCCATCAATTTTTTGGACGAGAACGACCACGTGGCCATTAAGTCACCAAAATTGCACGTTTTTTGCACGTTATGTGCTCAGGCATGGAGTATTTGGACCTAATATAAATTTTTTCACAAGTCCTTCGTTACAAGGCCAAATTTCGTGTTCGTTATATGGCTGGAAAGCTCTTGGCTAGAGCTTTCTAACGTACGGTACAAGTTTCAGTTCATTAAACGCAATAGATAATTCCCAGAAAATTAGCAAAGTTTCAGTCTTTTTCCAATCTCATTCATTAAGATATAATCGAAACTTTGTTAATTTTCGGAAACTATCTATTGCGTTTCATGAATTAAAACTTATACCGTTAAAAATCTCTCATCAAGGGCTTTCCAGCCATATAAAGAACACAAAATTCGGCCTTGTAACGGAGGAGTTATGGCAAAATTAAGATTATGTTAAAAAACGTACTCCCTGCTAGAACCGAAACTTCTTTAATTTTCTGGGAATTATCTATTGCGTTCATCAACTGAAAGTTGTAGAGTTAGAAATCTCTCGTCAAGGGATTTTCAGCCATGTAAAGAACACGAAATTTGGCCTTGTAACGAAGGAGTTATGGCAAAATTAAGATTAGGTCCAAATACTCCCTGTCTGAGCACATCACGTGCAAAAAGCTTGCAATTTCGGTAACTTAACGGCCACGTGGTCGTTCCCGTCCAAAAAAATTGATTGTCAAAGCAAATGTGTCAAACGGCCTTCAATTGGAATTAATGTGTCTTTTTCGAAGGTTTGGTACCAAAAGTGTAAAGTAGGTAAAAGTCTGGTATCAAAAATGAAATTTTACCCATTGCACGTGCAAAATTCGTGCCACTTAATGGACATGTGCCGCGCACGTAATGAATTCTGTTAAAAATTTGACGGCCAAATGAAATATGTCAAGATGGCCTAAATCATGGTATTAAATGTGCTGTTTCAGTAAGTTTGGTATCAAATGTGTAATCTGGACAAAAGCTTGGTATCAAAAATGTTTTTGCCTCAATTCAAATAATTTCCATAAAATATTCTATAAAATAAAATTCTAATGAATCAATAAATAAAATTTCAATAACACAACTTAATAAAGTTTTCTACAAAATTAATTAATTAATAAATTAAAATCCGTCACCCCACCCCTGCCCTTCCCCACCCCGTCCCCTACCACCCCCCACTTCGAGCGTCGATAACCGATGCAACCGCGACCACTGGTAGTGGCCGGAAGTCGACGCAACTAGTAGCAAACATATGACCAGTTGTGGTCGCAGGCCTGCTACAAAGTCACAAAATTAGTTTGTCGCATATCTGCGAAGAAGTTGCGCCGGCATCGCAACCAACGTGATGCTAGAGCGGGGATGTGAGGGTGGGGGTCGGTGGTTGAAGCCAAGGGGAGGGGGGGGGGGAAGATGAATGGTTGATTTTCATTTTTTCAAATATTTTTGGGTAAATATTGAAGACCATTAGGGTATTTCGGATATTTGACAAAATTCGTAAAAGTTGACTAATGGTCGTTAGGTCAATGGGGTATATTTGTAATTTTTGAAAACTTAGGGAGTTCTGGTTAATTAGAATTTACCTTAGGGGTTTCGTACATACATTACCCTAGATGATAAATGCAGAATTAAGTAGAGTTGACCAATACATAGGGAAGCTTTTGTTTGATTTTAGATATCGAGTTTGAGATTATAGTTAAACTTTATATTTAAATAAATCGAGTTCAACAAATTTGGGGGGGGTGGGGGGGGGGGGGGGTGGGGGGGGGGGGGGGTGGGGGGGGGGGGGGGTGGGGGGGGGGGGGGGTGGGGGGGGGGGGGGGTGGGGGGGGGGGGGGGTGGGGGGGGGGGGGGGTGGGGGGGGGGGGGGGTGGGGGGGGGGGGGGGTGGGGGGGGGGGGGGGTGGGGGGGGGGGGGGGTGGGGGGGGGGGGGGGTGGGGGGGGGGGGGGGTGGGGGGGGGGGGGGGTGGGGGGGGGGGGGGGTGGGGGGGGGGGGGGGTGGGGGGGGGGGGGGGTGGGGGGGGGGGGGGGTGGGGGGGGGGGGGGGTGGGGGGGGGGGGGGGTGGGGGGGGGGGGGGGTGGGGGGGGGGGGGGGTGGGGGGGGGGGGGGGAGGGGGGGGGGGCGGGGTGAGGGGGGTGGGGGGGGGTGGGGGGGGCGGGGGAGAGGGGGTGGGGGGGGGGGGGGGGGGGGTAGGGGGGGGGGGCGGGCGTGCTGGGGGCGGGGGGGTGGGTGGGGGGGGGGGGGCTTCGAGAGATTGGTTGTACAGTCTTTATCGGCTGTCTGTAGCCCCATTAAAGACCTATATTTATATTTGAAGAACAAAAGGGATTACATAAAAAATTTGAATGAAAATTTAAGCAAGCTCTCAGTGGAGGTGATCACCATTAATTCAAGAAAGAAACAAATTGATGCTATTTTAGAGAGCTCTCTCTCCAAAGAAAAGTGTGACGAATACGACATTTTACAGAAACAACTTGAAGTTTTCCACAAAAAATACGCGAAATTCCTTTATAAGTATCAAAAATTTTGCGGCAATCTCCCAAGTTTGCCAGAGCCAAAGGCCAAAACCAATTGCCTAACTACTGTGCAGGAACATATTGCAATACCAGAACTAGATGTCTTGACTGCAAGAAATGTAATTGATGATCTCCAAGCAAGAAAACCAACCATATTCAGCTGCAAGTTCTTCGATCTTGCTGGACTTAGCAAAGACATTGATAAGCTTCTCGATCAGGTCACTCGAGTTACTGACAGAATGAAAGAGCCGCATTTGATATCTGAGAAGAAGCCTGATGTTGTCCAGAAGAAGCATGATGAAATTGATCATCCACGTCTCGATGAGTATGTTACAATGGTTTTGAAGTACCTCAATGAAAACGAGAACAGAATTGCTATTGTTGGCCCGGTTGGAGTAGGGAAAACAACTATCATGAAAAACTTGAATAATCAACTGGAAAATAGTAATTCATTTCTATCCAACAAATACAACAACTTAAGATATGATATTATTATTTGGGTACCTTATCCAACAGATCTTGATGCAAAGGATAAAATTGTTGGGAAGATACAGGATGAGATTATGACGCGGTTGAAGCTAGATAAGGAGAAAACCCATAGTACAAATCAAAATGCTGTTATAATTTCTACATTCCTACATAAAAAGAAATATGTACTGCTCATGGATCAGGTTGCGTCATACATTGATCTAGATGAAGTTGGAATTCATAAACAACACAATTATGGAAGAGTTGTGATTGCATCCAGTCATGTAAAGGTTGTCAATAGGATGGCAAATGAAAAGGTCGAGATAAAGACACTATCAGATAATGATGCGTTGAGTCTCTTTCAGGAGGTTTGGGGTACGATATGTGATACACGCATCAAATATATTGCTGATGGGATTATCAAGTCATGTGGAGGTCTCCCGCTGGTGATAAAGTTAGTAGCCACACATTTAAAAGACAAGACCGATGAAAGTTCATGGCATGATGCTAAACGGATGTTGCAGTGTGACACGTCAAATACGACCTTGGGTCTAGGAGGAGTTGGAAATGCTTTCAAGTTGGCATATGAAGAGTTGGAGAAGAATTATATGAAGAAGTGTCTACTCTATGGAGCATTGTTTCCGAATGACTACAAAATATTCAAAGACTACTTGATAGAGTGTTGGACGGCTGAACGCTTTATCGATAACATATATGATACCCAAAAACTTAGGGCTGCAAGAGACCATGGAGTGACAGTTTTAAACGAGCTTACAGATAGATACTTGTTGGAAAGATGTGCTGATGAATATGTGAAGATGCCGGTATTCTTCAGAAAAATGGCTTTAGAACAGAAATACCCTGACGAGGAAAACTCTGTAGTTTGGGTGTCGGAGAGGAACAAACTTATTAAGGATGAGAATTGGAGAGCAGCGAAAAGGGTGTCATTGATTGGTTGTAAGTCTGAATTACCTGAAAGTCCCGAAAGTCACAATATTTGTACATTGTTATTACAGTGCAATCCAGAGTTTGTGAGACTTGGAGATTTGTTCTTTCTTCATATGAAGAAGCTTCAAGTATTGGACTTGCATCGAATCGGTATAAGATCACTGCCAAGTTCAATCTCTAGTTTGGTGAACCTCATAGGTTTATATTTAAATGGTTGTACCCATCTTGCCACGCTGCCACCTCAAATAGGAAAGCTAAAGAAGCTTGAACTACTTGATATTCGTGGAACATCGATACCTTGGTTGCCTCAAGAAATTAGGAGTATGACTCGCTTGAGGTGTTTACGAGTTTCATTTTTCTTGAAAGTCGGTGAAGAAGAAGAAAATGAAATAGAGGTGATGAGTTCAAACATTATCAGCAATCTTGAACAACTGGAAGAATTAACTATTGAGGCTGACCTTCATTGTCAAGGCTTGATGAAGATTGCCGATGAAATAGCCATTGAAGTTGCTGGCTTGAAACACTTGACAACTCTTAACCTCAACTTTCCAAGTGTTTTCAGCCTACATAAATTCATTACCAACAGTCAATCCTGGAAGAACATAGATACAAATTGGGGAACCGATACTTTCAGGTCCTTCAAATTATTTATTGGCTTCCAAGAAACACGACATCCATATGGTTCAGATATCTCAGGAAATTGGTCTAAAAGACGATTGAGATTCTCCACCAACGAAGAACTTTCTTCAGTTAAAGAAGTACTCACGCAAGCCAGTGCTTTTGAATTAATTGGTCACTCCAATGTGAAGAGCTTCAGCGAGTTTGACTTGGAAAATGTTGGTCCACTCAAAGTTTGTGTTGTCGAAGGTTGCAATAGTCTACTATGCCTTGTTGACACACGGGAAATCAATGAGGGAAATGCTAATGGTATACTTCAAAGCTTGGAGAAACTTCATTTATTTGATCTCCAGTTACTGCAATGCATTTGGAGAGGATCCGTTTCTCCCCGAAGTCTTTCAAACTTGACTGTTTTAACTTTGTGTGGCTGCCCTGAGTTGACGGAGGTTCTAAAACCTTCACTAGTCAAAGCCCTTCTAAGCCTAAAACACTTAAAAGTTGAGAATTGTTCTAAAATCGTGAGAATTATCGAGGAGACTGAAATCCATGAATCTCACATATTTAAAAAGTTGGAGCTATTTGAACTTATAAACTTGCCACAATTGGAAAGCATATGCGGGACTACGCCAATGACCTGGAATTCGTTGAAGGAAATTGTGTCAATAAGGTGTAGTAAGCTGAGAAATCTGTCTCTGAATACCAATAACGCGGAAAAGCTAGAAACGATTAAGTGTGAAGCCAGTTGGTGGGATGCACTTCATTTTCCGGATGAAGTACCAAAGCAGCGTTTTCATCATTGTTGTCATTTTATTACTGTGGAACATCCAGTGGATAACCAAGTCCCTCGCGAAGAAGAGGTCCAAATCTACAACGACTTCTCGGAATCAAACAATCGTGCACAAGCAGGGAATGTTGCAATAAGTCATGTTGATGAGATTACACAGAATACCAACTTTCCAACATTTAAGTCATCAAACATCCAAGTTCCAGCATAAAATGAAATATTTTCACTTCCAGTCTAGAAGATTTTGTAGAAACAAAAAAAATCTGTTTTGTTTGTTTCTGGTATGCAGTAACATTATTTATTTTTAGTTCTTTGTTTACTAAATCCGTTTTATTGATATAGATAGTGCAGTATCTATTTAAAGACTGTTTTTACTTTCTAATGGAGTCCCTTTTTATGCATATTAATCTTGAATTCTTTTGTTTCTTTTGGCACATATTAATCTTGAATTCTGGATTGTAAAAGAATGAATGAAATGAATTGTCTAGATGAACAATATATAATAGATGGAATAAGGAGTGAATAACAAATTAACTCCATGTGTTATTCTAAATAGACAGTTTAATTCCATGTGATAAATAAAATGGCAAAATACCTCCCGGTGTTTATAAAAGTAGCACACTGCCTCCTTCTTAATTTTTACATTTTTACATTTTTACATTTTTACAAGGGGGTGAAATGCTCATTATATAATATCACATGTAGTTAAAGTGTTCATTTACGCATAGCACATGGAGGTAAATTGTCTATTTATGCTTATCACATGGAGATAAAGTGAAGTGAATATGCTGTCAATGGTAAGGTTAAATTTATCATTTTTTTACATGAAAATTAAGTATTAGTCGCACTATAGAGTGTGTACGCAACACTTCCACTATCAAGGATGTAAATTGTTAATCTTTTCATATCATAAGGAGATAAATTGCTCATTATTTCATTTCACAGAGAGATAAATTGCTTATTTTCATATTAAAAGGAGGTAAATTATTTATTTTCATATCACATGGAGATAAATTGTCCATTAGACATATCACAAGGATTTAACTTGCTAAAAAAAAACATGAATAAATGAGAAAATGAGAAAATGCGTATGTAACAACCAGAATGCACAAAAGATTAAAATGAATATTCTGTCACGATATGGTGACATATACTTGGTATCCTATGTAGTATGTAAGTTGGGACATTCTATTTTAACTCACACGAGTAGAATCACCATAAGAAAAGAATTTGAGACTTTGGATGAAAGTGAAGATTAATCCTGACCGTTGGATCATATATAATGTGTATGACACAATAATTAAGTAGGGGTTATCTTTGTTGACTCATGGGTGCAGTGAGTCACCACTGAACTCAATCATATTTTGACATTTGGACAAAGTACAAACCCAAGCATTTCTATGTACAACTCCACCTAATTTAGAAATAAATAATTTTAAGACAAGAATACTCTTTTACTTTCTTTGTCCCATTTATTTTGCTTATTTTGCTATAGTAATTGATTAAATTTTTCAATCTTTTAAGTGATTTATCATATTAAATTATTCACACATTTTGTATATTAAATTTTTTAAATATTAATATATATGGTGACATATGATATTATCAACTTATTAGTGAAATATATTAATTAAATTATTTATTATAATTTTAATAGATTTAATCAAGTTGATTGATCAATTGTACCAAATGAGCAAAATAAATGGGACAGAGAAAGTATTTTTTTAAAATAAAGAAATAAAAAAAGGTAAAATACAGAGAATCCTAACCAACCCCGCCCCTCCCTTGCCGTTCTGGTCGGAACATAACGGCGCAGAAGTTCCGCCGCCGTTCTGGTCCGCTTCCTTCACCGGTGGTGAAGGTTTTTTTTTTTTTTTATTAAGTGGATCCAATGTTATTAAAACCGGACCGGACAGGCCGATCGTTCGACCGCGAACTGGAGGCCTATCCGGTCCGGTCAACCCTCTAAAACCGCTGAGCAGTCCAAAACCGGCGAACCGGTTTGGACCGCGGTTCATACTTAAAAAAATAAAATAAAACCTAGGGCAAACTTACCCGCTGGAAACAGAACCATTTGAAAATACATACAAAGGGAAAAGGGAGCAGGGAGCGGAAGTTCAAAGTTCTCAAAGAAAAGGTAAGAATTTCTTATTTTCTCTTCAATCTTTGTTAATAAAGTACTTAGATTAGATAGATATTATACTAAGTTATCTTCTTCTTTGGCTATAAGGTGTTAATTTTTTTCTATGTTTACACTTTACCCATTCCAAAAAAAGAAGTAAAAAACTCATCTTTTTGAAAATAAATTCTAATATTAGTATTAATTTATAAGTAGTTAATTGGAAGAACAAGAACCCACCAAATTAGTTAAATAGTTAATTTGTTTCTATGTAGTTTTGCCATATTAGTGAAGGGATAAAGTTAGCAAGCATTAATTAATTTGTTTCTATATAAGTGTTTTGTTAATTCATGTTGTACTTTTCCTAATGCTTTGATGAGGACATTGTTCATTTTCCTAATGCTTTGATGAAGATTAATGATTTTTATCTTGATTGTAGTTTTTGAGACATTGTTGTATGCCTTATGAGTTTTAAGATCATGGTTAGATGTTTGATTGCTTATTTTGAACTTATGTTGTTTTAATTTGTCTACTCTTTTATTTAGGATCTATGTGTGATTTTACTTCGGTTAAAGTTTAAAGTTTAAACTTGTTATGTTGTAAGTTGTAATTCTTATGATATCATTTTTATTTTTAATTATGCATTGAACAAAATTTTTTCATTGATTAAGTGTTCATTTGTGTCTATTAATTAATGTTGGAATATGTTATATATAATAATTTATTAAAAATTAATAATATATTATTATGACGTCATCCGGTCCGACCAGTAAAATCAGTGGCCAGTTGGCTCACCGATTCACTGTCCGGTCCGATTCTGAAAACATTGAGTGGATCACGTGTTCATATTACACAACTTAAACAACAGAAATAAATATCATATGTACATATCTTTCATTCATTACTGTAAGTAGGGGTGGGCATTCGGTATCGGGTTTCGGGAACCCGTCCCGTCCCGGTCGGGATTTTGTAGTTTGGGACGGGAAGTATGATTGATTTTCGGGTTTTGGGAATCCCGAAAACCCGACAAACTAAATCGGGACGGTATTCGGGAAATATTTCACACCCGATTGGGAAAACCGAATCCCGAATTTCTTATCATACAAAATAAATTACCCCTTTCAATCAATCTCTTAATCCCAAACTCAAGCCCCATCACCTACCCCATGGTCTTGAAATTAACAATTCATGACCATAAAGAAAAATATAATGCTATGAAGGAGCAAAATAAATAAAAGTGTGATATTTCTACCATATAGGAGTTTAAAATTATTATTTTCGGGAAACCCGAATCCCGATCCCGAAAACCCTATATTTATCGGGAAACCGAGATACCGGGACCAAGTCAATTCAAATGGAATTCGGGTAGTAAAAATCAAAACCCGAATCCCAAAAATCCCGTCCCGAATTACCCGAAATCCCGTCCCGATCTCACCCCTAACTGTAAGATTGTAGGGTCAGTCTATTATGAGATAGGTCAAAAACCTATCTCGCTTAAGATAGTTCATCTTGGTCCTTAATATTTGTCAAGATCAAATCTGAACCACACAATCTTGTCCAATGCAAGAATGTTCAATTGCCAAAAATGATAATTTACTTTTATAACCCTATGTTTAATTAAAACCCTTCATTTCTTCCTTCCTTCCTTCTTCCTCTTCATCTTCCTTCTCCTTTCACACTCCCATCCCACCACCTCATTTTGAAAGGGTCACTACAGGTCTGGCCCAAACCCCATCACCACACCACCACCTCATTTCACAATCGACGCCAATACTGCGCCATTGCGACGCCGGCCAACGCGCCATTGCCTACGCCGGACAGAACCAACCCGATCTAGCCGCTGCGTGGCCGGCGGTCTGGAAGGTGTGGTGGTGGGGTGGTTTCTGAAATTTTATAATATTATAATTTTTACCCTTAATTTTCGATGTTTATTCTATTAGGTTTCTGAAATCAGATTTTTTTTCAAAATTTTGTTTGGTGAATTGTTGTTACTTTTGGATACTCATCGGCCATGGATGTTGGGAAGTGGGTGTTTGAGATAGGGGGAGTGGGGAGGAAGAGATTATTGGGAAGTGGGTGTTATTTTCACAATTGACACATTAACCCCAAAATATGAAATCATTTTTCAATTGAATCCAATTTGAATTTTTAATTAAGTTGTAAACTTAATCCAAAATCTCCAATATATTTACTATTTTGACTTTAATTAGTAGGACTGTCAATTGAATAAGGGCACACCCGAAGTTCGATGGCTCAATCCGATTAAAATTGACCTGGACTCAAATAATTGTAAGCCGACCCGAGTTAGAGCTATTATATTAAACCCGATCAATTTATGAGCCGAGTTTGAGCCTAATAAGGCTCAACCCAAATAAAGCACGAATATATAATTATTTTAAATATAATAATTATTTGTATTGAAGTTATAGTTACTAACTTCACTATCATTCACAAAAGCTAGTGTTTTTCGAATATGGCATCACTTGAGGTATTATTATACTAAAAATACCTAGTTGTTTTACTTTTGTTGTCTTTACAAGTGATGAGTAATAGTAGTTTATTCATATGTATTTCAATAATGTGAAACTTTAAATGTGGAGTAAAAATTAAGTTAATTGTAATCCATATCGATAATTGTCCCGATTAATTGATCAAAGTCAATATTATAGACTTTAGGGTACTATATAATTAAGTTAATTGTAATCCATATCGTTAATTGTTCCGATTAATTGACCAAAGTCAACTGTGTTGACCTTAGGGCAATGTATAATTAGGTTAGTCGTAATCCAAGTCGATAATAAGTTTGACGCATTATACATTACTCTAAGGTCAATAATATTAACTTTGGTCAATTAATCGGGACAATTATCGTTTGGGGTTAAGATTTACTTAATTATACATTACCCTAAGGTCAATAATGTTGATTTTGGTAAGTTAATCGGGACAATTATCTATTTCAGTTACGATTAACCTAATTTTACATACATTACCCTAAGGTCAATAATGTTGACTTTGGTCAATTAACCGAGCCAATTATCGATTTGAATTACGATTAACTTAATTATACATTACCCTAAGGTTAACACAGTTGAGCCAATTATCGATTTGGATTACGATTAACCTAATTATACCTTACCCTAAGGTCTATAATGTTGACTTTGGTCAATTAATCATTGCAATCATCGATTTCAGTTACAATTAACCTAATTATACATTACCCCTAAGGTCAATAATATTGACTTTGGTCAATTAGCCGAGCTTATTATTAATTTGAATTATGATTAACCTATTTATACATTACCCTAAGGTCAATAATGTTGACTTAGGTAAATTAATTGAGAAAATAATTGATTTCGGTTATGATTAATCTAATTATACCCCTAAGCCAATAATGTTGACTCTGGTCAATTAATCAAAATAATTATCGATTTTGATTATAATTAACCTAATTATATGTTACCCTAAGGTCAATAATGTTGATTTGATCAATTACCCGAATCAATTATCAATTTAGATTATAATTAACCTAATGATGCATTACCCTAAGATAATGTAATTAAATTGATCAACGAAAGCACACTGATTTATCAGTTCAATTGATATTCCATGAGTCATTTTATGTTAGGTTAAGAACAATATGAGTGTTTAAACCTAAGCTTATTTCTTTTCATATGAATTCAATTTAAATATTATATAAATTGTCACACCCTTGAATTCCAATATTCAAAAGATTTTCATAAATTAATAAAAACTTTTACTTTGTTGATATTTGAAAAACATTCTTAGAAGAATTCAAAAATCAAAATATTTAGGATATTAAGAATTAAATGTTTATAATTCGAATTAGACTAAATAGAACAAATACTTAAGATTTGATGGTAAATTTAGAATTTTAGAAACTACAGTATATTTTTCACTCCTAGTATTGAAAAAATAAAATTGAGTCCCCCCATGTCGAATAAGTCAAAATAAAAAGTAAGGTTTAGGGGTAAATCTGAAATTATAAAAACTTTAGCTTTATTAATAAAAAAAAAAATGAAAAACAACCAACACCACCACCGATTTCCTCCGCTTTCATCGAACTGTAGTTACTTGAAAAATTTGAAAAAACTTCCGGTTTCAGAAGGGGTGAAAAATAAAAGGCAGATCGATACTACTTCTTAATGGACTAAAATAGGAGCGGTATTAAGAAGAACAATGCATCAAACCCACCATTTCCATTT
Source organism: Penstemon davidsonii (assembly GCA_034814905.1). Classification (NCBI taxonomy): domain Eukaryota; kingdom Viridiplantae; phylum Streptophyta; class Magnoliopsida; order Lamiales; family Plantaginaceae; genus Penstemon; species Penstemon davidsonii. The sequence continues at coordinate 25,882,077 of JAYDYQ010002533.1, read as the reverse complement.
CCTTCTCCACGAGCGTGTTAGCTGTGAGATTTTGGCGGCGACGCACTTGACATGAAGGAAATAGGGCTCGGTCTGTGGGTGGTAATTAGACTAGAATTTGGTGATGGAGGGAAAAGTAATTAGCTATAGAAAGGGCATATAAGTCTTTCAATAAATAATTGATTTTATACATTTGTTTTAAAGGAAAAAGTATCTCATTTACCCACTACCCAATAAAATCTCATAGTAGAATGCCCCAAGATTGTAAGAACGGGTGGATTGAATTGCAGAAAAAAGTGAATTTTTGTTTACAACTCTTACACTATTGAGTAAAAATTATTTCACTTAATTGGGTACACCTCCACAAATCACAAACTTCACTGCCAAAGGAGTAGTAATCAATTTCAGCACTTCTAAATCTGGAAAATAATTAATTGGGTAAAAGATTTTGGGTGAGGTTGTTAGTATTTTCTCCATTGAATTTGTTGACTGTTTGTCAAGAATTCTTCACCGGTGAAAGGTTCCTTCACGCGAACGAAGAAGATGCTCAATTTCTTCTTTTTTTTGTGAAAAATCCTTTTTCAATTTAGTTATACGATAAATTTAACTCGATTTTTAGAAAATAGAGATTGATATTAGAACTTAACCATGTGCAATTCTTCTAGAAAAATATTTAAATTATAAAGGAAATGAATCATTTTAAATTACACATATTCGATTTAATTTTATATTTATAAACAAAAAAAATAAGTTTTGATTTTATTACTTTTAATGTTCTTGTATTTGGTTTGATAGAAAATTGAATAAATTTTAAACATCTATATGTCTTTTTAAGTATCACACAATTCATATCAATTTGGACCAAAATCCATCTCTAACGGGAGGAATATAATATGAAATTAAAATTAACTTTTAAACGGACTAATCAAATTTAACGACTACATGACCTTAGGGTAATGTATGATTAGGTTAATTGTAACTGAAATCAATAATTGGCTTGATTAATTGACCGAAGTCAACGTTGTTGACCATATGATAATGTATAATGTTAATCGTAATTCAAATCAATACTTGCCCCGATTATTGATCGAAGTGTTGACCATCGAGTATTGTAGTTTAATCGTAATACAAATCAATATTTGTCTCAGTTATTGAATGAAGTCAACATTGTTCACCATAGGGTAATGTATAATTAAGATGATCGTAATCGTAATCGAAATCGGCAACTGGCATGATTAATTCATCAAAGTCAATATTGTTGATCTTAGGATAATGTATAATTAAGTTAATTATAACCGAAATCGATAATTGTCTTGATTAAATGACTGAAGTCAACATTGTTTACTATATGATAATATATAATTAGGTTAATCATTCTCCAATTTGATAACTGTCTCAATAATTGACCGAAATGTTGAGCATAGAGTAATGTATAATTAAGTTAATCGTAATCCAGAACGATAATTATCCCAATTATTGAATGAAGTCAACAATGTTGACTTCGATAAATTAATTTAACTAATTCTTGATTTCGGTTATGATTAACCTAATTATAAACTACCCTAAGGTCAACAATGTTGAATTTGGTCAATTAATCGAGTCAATTGTCGATTGTTTACGATTAACTTAATTATACATTATTTTAAGGTCAACAATGTTGAATTTGGTCAATTAATTGAGCCAACTGTTGGTTTTGGTTAACTTAATTATATATTAACTTATGGTTACTTCGTTCAATAATCGGGACAAGTATTGATTTGATTACGATTAACCTTATTATACATTAACTTATGGTCAACATTGTTGACATTGGTCTTTTTTTTAAGAAAACCTGTAGGTGTTGACATTGGTCAATTAATCAAGTCAATTGTCGATTTCAGTTACGATTAACCTAATTAAACATCTCCATATGGTCAACAATGTTGAATTTGGTTAATTAATTGAGCAAATTGTCGATTTCGATTAACCTAATTATACATTACCATAAGGTCAACAATGTTAAATTCGGTCAATTAATCGAGTCAAATGGCGATTTCGGTTAATCTAATAACACGTTACCTTATGTTCAACAATGTTGATTTCGTTCAATAATCTGGACAATTATCGACTTAGTTACGATTAACCTAATTGTAAATTTATCATATGGTCAACAATGTTAACTCATGTCAATTAAGCGAGCCAAATAATTGATTTCAATTACGATTAACCTAACTATAACTATACGTTTGTCAACAATATTGACTTTGGTCAATTAATCGAGCCAATTATAAATTTTGGTTAATTATACATTACTCTATGCTCAACAATGTTGACTTTGTTCAATAATTGAGACAAGTATCTATTTGGATTATGATTAACCAAATTATGCATTACTCAATGCACAACAATGTTGATTTCGCTCAATTAATCGAGTCAATTCTCGATTTGGATTATGATTAACCTAATTATAAATTACCCAATGCACAACAATGTTGATTTCAGTCAATTAATCGAGCCAATTTTTAATTTCGATTACGACTTACCTAATTATACATTACCATAAGGTCATATAACCGTTAAATTTGAATTGTCAGTTTAAAAAGTAAATTTTAATTTCATACTCTAATCAAAATACATCTCTCCCATTAGAGATAAATTTTGGTTCAATTTCATATGAACTGTGATATTTAAAAAAATATAAAGATGTTTGAAATTTTTTTGATTTTCTGTCAAACCAAATACAAGAACATTAAAAGTAATAAAATCAATTTTTTTAATAAATATAAAATAAATTGAATATATTTAATTTAACAAGATGTATTTTCTCTACTATTTAAATATTTTTCTATTGCACATCATTAAGTTTTAATATCATTCACTATTCATTATTAAAAGCGAGTTACATTTATATAACTAAATTAAAAAAGATTTTTTCAAAAAAACCAAAAGGAAAAAAATGAAATTGAGCATCTCTTCGCCGGAGAAGAATTCTTTACAAACAGTCAACAAATTTAGTGGAGAAAATACTTACAACCCTTACCCCACCCAAAATATTTTACACAATTAATTCTTTTCCAGATTGAGAAGTGTTGAAATTGATTACTACTCCTTTGGCAGTGAAGCTTGTGAAATTTGAAAAAAAGAAATTATCATCTTCTTCGCGTGAATTTTACCCATGAAGGAACCTTCCGAGTCGTTCTTGTCGAACCACCGTTCTGGTCGCAACCAGAACAGAGGCGGCACTCCACTGCCGTTCTGGTTGAACGACAAGAGAGGGGGGGGGGGGGGGTTAGGGTTAGGGTTTGGGAAGGGCATTCGGAGAGAGTAATTCATGAAAAAGACCTTTCAACAATTTGTTTTTTTAAAAAATGACCCAAAATATTTTTCTTCTTTTGAAAAAAAAATTATAATTATCTCTTCATTCTCTTTTCCTATTCTCCACTCTCTTCACTATTTGAGTGAATATTCTAACTCCATCTTCTTCAAGCTAACTCCATCACAACCACTCCACCACCACCACCACGCGACGCAACCAACTACCACCACCACCACCGCGCGACCACCACCCTAACCTCTATCAAAATGTCCCAAAATCCCCAAAATTCTTAAAATTACCACGTAAATAATGAGGCTAGGGGTCCCAAGGTGCCGGAATCATCACATAGGGCTTCAACAAATGAATCACAACAAGAAGATTCGGTGGAACTTCTGAGTAATATTATTTTTTTCTTTCCCGTTCCCAATCAGTGTTCTTGCTCCTGTGCTTTTGGAAGCGCCCAGACGCACATACACAACTCGCTAGATGTGCATGTGCACCTGGGCCCTTCCAAGAGCACATGAGCAAAAATTGTGTCATTTTTAATAAAATGGGTGACTTGCACTCATACCCCTTGAGGTTTAGTCATTTTACAAGGAATCCCCTGACATTTCAAAAATTACAAAAAGACCCCCATGTTGTTCAACAAGTTTTACAAGGACTTCCCCTACAATTTGTAAAAATATTTATAAAAAACGCCCTATAAAGGGTGTTCTTGTAATTTTTGAAACTATGGGAGGTTTATGTAATTATGATAAATCTTAGGGGATCTGAGCGTAAATTCACCCTTTTAGAATTAAAATTTTAGGTGGTTATTTTTAAAATTTAAACTTCTAAAAAGGTTTTTTTTAAAATTACTGGGAGAGGATTTTTGGAGAGAAAATGGGAGGGGTATTTAAGTAATTTTGATTTTTATTGAAAGGATAAAAATGTATTTTTGGTGTGTGCAATTGAAAATTACCAAATTTGTAGGGTTAATAGACTTAATTGGGAAATTCTATTTTAACTCAATGGAGAACATTAACATCAACATTAACGAGTGTCTCAGATTCAATATAATATACATCAATACATGGCAATATTAGTGCATCGACTAATATGATATAAATGTAATACAAGTGTGTCAAATTTTATAAGAGTTGATCTCCTGAAGTAACAATAATTTAAGTGGGTTTGTCAATAGGACAGGGTTTTAATTAGTTGAATCATTGATAGAACATTTCAACCAAACTAAATGAAATTGAAACAATAATAAACTTGTTTAGAAAATGCTATAGCGTAAATTTTGAAAGTCAAGATTTTGATCCATAAAAGATCTGATATCCTAATGAATTCAGACAAGATCAATGGACTCGATTATTTTTAGAACTGAACAAGATCAAAATTCATTCCGAATCCAACCGAATATAAATAGAATTGGATTTTGGACGAGCTTGATCTAATTTGGATCAAACCCACTCGCAATCCAACAATTAGCATTACACCCCCTAGAACAAGTTACCATTACATATTTCCTATAGAGGGGGGGCACTTTGCTTCATTAAAAAAATAAGTGTCATAATCTTCGTTAGAAGATATTTTCATATAATATGTCAGATGTATTTCGAAAGAAATTAAGTCAAATTTAATATATATTTGAATACTCTTCAAAAAATTAGAAGGGAGAAACTATCGTATTGTAGCCCCCACTAGCTTCCTTTATTGATAAGATTGGAATATAATAAAGTATTATATAATTCAGAAAATGGATAATTACGCCTACCTCCACAGAGGTTAGGTAAAATTATAGACATCTCCCCTAATATTTTAACAATTTTAAACACCTTTCCTACTTTCATTTTTACATTATGGTAAACCCGTTGTCATTACATCTCTAATAGAAAAGGTAATATAATCACCAAAATATTAATGAAATATCAATTTCGCCCCTCATTGAAAGTGACTTTGAATTTGACAATTTTTGTAACAAATAAATAAGTTATTTGTTATTTTGTAACAAATAAATAACTTTTACATATTATTTTGTATTTAAAAAAAAGTTATTAATTTAAAGTATAATATTTGAAATTAATAATGTAAATATATTTGACAAAAAAATAAAATTGAATTAAATAATAATAAAGTCAACTTTTAATTGTTGTTTAAACTCGTGAGTATTATTAAACTTTCTCGTATTTATAGAGTTTGGGGCTAGCGATATTGCCAGAGCAGCTATTGTTGCTGCCAAAGCAAATTTTTTAAGTTACCTAATATGCCCCTCTAAAGTCAGCAGATTTCTTGTTACTCTATTTTTTTAAGTTACCTAAACTTTCAAATGAGTTTTCGCCAAACCGATAAAACCATCAAAAACCTATTAAAAAACTCACACTCAAACTCTTCAAACCTATAAAACATTGATTTGACACCTACAACCTATTTTTTCCCCAAAATCTCACTAAAAAAAACATTGATTTGACACCTACCATCTACTTTTTCCCCTAAACCCCAACATCCAAACTCAATCCAAGTGAGGTTTCAACTTATTCAAACCACAAAACCCAACAGCCAAAACCCATCCAAATGAGATCTCAAAGGTTTCATCGAAACCACCCAAACTATTTTCTTTAAATCGAGACCCGCGAAACCGAGCCAAAACCCATCCAAATAGACCCTTCATTCTCAACCTTTCTTTTAAAAAACAAAGAGAAAAATCATCACTCTAAATTCTAAACCCAAAGTATGTTATCAATTTCTTCTGCAATATTAGTGGTTATTGTCTTCATCTTCTCTGAACAGAAAACAAGTGCAAGTGTTTCTCGCCCATTTCCATCTCCACCATCTCTGACAATATTAAACTCCCATTGTTAATGTTTTTAGTTAATCTGATTATTATATTAATTTGTATATAAATATCACTAAATGTGCATGATAGGTTATATTTTGCAAATCTGTAGTTTATTTACATTAACAGATTAACTCATACATATCGTTTGATGGAGTAGTGTAAAATAACAGCAACTAATTCATAAAAAAAAAAGGAATCTAATTTAAAAATCAATTTTTGGGATAAATAAATCAGAATACAATCGAAAAATTACACACCACACTACAAAAAAAAGGAGCTTCACCTACGATCTGATTCCAACGAAAATAAATTTGTCGCTATTAGTGACGGATTAGTAACCAAATACCAACATAATTTCAATTAAAAAATCTACCTTCAATAACAGCGACAAATTACTGACGGAATGTCGAAAAAAATATTTTTTGTTGGAATTCGGTTGTTAAGTTGTAGGGAAAAGTTATCCATAGCGACGAAATCATTCCAACGGAAAATTATCTGTCGCTATTTAGATTTAAGTAACTGAACAGCGACGGAACCATCAACACAAATCTGTTCCGCCAATAATAACGACAAAATACCAACAAAATATTGGGAAAAAATATTTTTCATAGGAATTCGGTTGTTAAATTGTAGGAAAAAATTATCCATAGAGATGAAATTGTTCCAACGGAAAATTTTCGTTGCTATTTAGCTCTAGTAACAAATGTGTAACTGAACAGCAACAAAACCAATAATAGAAATATGTTTCCCGAATAATAACAACAAATTACCAAAGAAATTTTGAAATAAAAAATATTCTATGTATGACATTTGTTATTAAATTGTCGGGAAATGTGATCAATAGTAGTGAAATTATTTCGGTGAAAAAAATACGTCACTACTTCTCTTTCATAACACACAAAAATTAAGTGATTTTATATCTAAGCACTATGAAACAAGAATCGATAAATTAGATTTTCTTGAAGTAAGATAGTTCTCCCCAATACAAAAATAATAATTATGTCCAACTAATAAAATTTCTAGGACCGTAGAGTAAATGCAATTACATTGTAACTAAGATCATTGATAAATTAGCTCGGCATAGAGGTGGTAATATGGATCGATCTGCTGGATCCGATCCATATGGGATCCACTAAATTTTCAACATGATCAAATCTGTTGTATTCGATCCACTATGGATCCATAAATGAAAATTGTGGAAACATACTGTATCAACTTAAAAAAGAAAATATTTGTAAACTTCAATTGTCCAATCTCCCCCATCCCCACCCTGCCACCACCCCAATCCTCCGCCACCTCCCAACCATCCCCACACCCGGGCACCAACCACCCTCCACACGGATCACCCTTATGTGTTGGATCCATATTCAAATTGGACCCAATCAAACTCACGTTAATTTTGACCCATTTTTTCGTCGTTTTAACTTCTTTTTTTTACCAATTTCACCGGTATATCCCATTTTTAACTGATATTATCGATTTCCTCATTTTTAATCTGTTTAACCCGTTTTTACTTTCATTTCATCGATTATTTCACCAATTTCAGTAGTTTAACCATTTTTAACGATTTAACACGTTTTTCATCGAATTTTTAACCAATTTAACTCATTTTTTACCGACTTCACTGATTTTCTTCACTAATTTTATCAGGTATATTCGTTTTAATCAGTTTACATATTTTTTCACCAATTTCATCGATTTTTTATGGATTTAACGTGTTTTTTTAATTTTCACCGATTTCATCAATTTTCTAACTAATTTCATCGTTTTATAACACTTTTAACCGATTTTATAACACCGTTTTGTTCACTCGTTCACCTATTAAACTCGATCTCAATCGATTTAACCAGATTTTTCATTGATTAAATTCCTTTTCCAATGGATTAACCAAAATTTTCTCAATTAATAAATTTCATATATTTTCACTTATTTTACAGTTCACTAAAATTAGTGAAAAAACAAGTTATTCGGTGAAAAAATGTGTAAATCTGTAAATTGGTGAAAAAAATGGTGAAGATTGTTTAAGTCATCAAAAACAGATGATTTTATTATATTGAAGAAAAAAATTTGATGAATTCGATTTAAAATGGGTTTAACCTATCAGGAACATGTAAAACTGATGAAACTGGTAAAGTATTCGTAAAAACGAATGAAATCGGTAAAAAAAAAAAGACTTTAATTGTTTTGAAACATGTTGAATCAGCTAACTTAGTTAAAAACAAGTGAAGTCGGTGAAAAATGGGTGAATACGGTTAAATTGGTCAAACAAATCAAGTTGATAGAATTTGTGGAAAAAAAAGCAATTGTCGAAAATGGCGAAAATCGATGAAAATGGGTGAAAACGATGAAAAAGGGTTGTATTGGTCAAAATATTTTAAATCGATAAAATTGATGAAAAATGGGTGAAATCGATGAAAAATGGGTAAATTGATGAAATTAGTTAAAAGCATGTGAGATTGACGAAAAAATGAGTTAAATCAGACCATACCGTTTTAAATCGGTGAAATTGATGATAAAATAGGTTGAATCGGTCAAAATATGTTTAGATCGATGAGTCAAATTGGCAAAACAATGATATAAATTGATGAAATTAGTTAGAAAAACTAGTGATAATTAAAAAAATATTGGTTAAGTCGACGAAACTAGTGATAACGATGATTAAACGAGTTAAATCGGTCAAAAATAATTTAAATCGATAAAACTAGTATAAAGAGGATGGAAACGGACAAACTGTGGAAAAACTAGTTAAATTGGTCAAAATGATTTAAATTGATAAAATTAAGGAAAAAATAGTTATTTCAATAAAAAAAATTAAATCAATGAATTGGTGAAATCAATGGAAAAATGGGTTCAATCATGAAATTGAAAAAAAACTTATGAGATTGGTGAAAAAACGAGTTAAATTGGTCCAAAACAGTTTAAATCGCTGAAATTTGTGAACAAAACGGATTAAATCAATCAAAAAAATATTTACAATCGATGAAATTAATGAAAAAACAGATGAAATCGGAGGGAAATGGGTCAAACGATTAGAAATGGTTTAAATCGATGAAAAATAGGTGAAAATAATTTAAATCGATCAAAACAGTGCAACTCGATGAAATTATTGAAAAAAAAGAAGATGAAATCGACGAAAATTAGGTTAAATCAATCATAATCATATAACTCGATGAAAAATAGTGAAAAAAATGGGTTAAATTGATCAATAATATTTTAATTCGGTGAAATTAGCGCAAGGACAAATGATATCGGTGAATAATCGGATACTTCAGTCAGAAACGGTTTAAATCGATGAAAATGGTGAAAAATGAGTTGAACCGGTGAAAAATAGCTTAAATTTATTAAATTAGGAAAAAATATGTGAGATTGGTCAAAAAAGGGTTAAACTGGTGAAAACTGTGAGTAAACATGTTAGATAGGTAAAAAAAGGTTTAAATCAACGAAATTAGTGAAAAAATTTGATGAAAACTTTGGGAAAGTTTAAAATGATTTAAATCAATCAAACTAATAAAAATGAGTTAAATCATTGAAAAATTGATGAAATAAACTATTAGGTGACTCATATATATAATTATTTAATGAAAATACAACAAAGTTGTCCAGCTCAACTGGTTTGATCCTTTAAAATGTATATTATATATGAGGTCAAGGGTTCAAATCTCACATCCAACAAGTTAATTAAAAATACATTGCCTAGGCCAAGCCCAGGCGAGACCTAGGCACCCGAGGTAGTTCTATGAGTGGCCCAGGCAAGACCCAGGCATGGCCTAGGCCAAGCCCAGGCGAGCCCGAGGCAGGCCCATGAGTGGCCCGGGCGCCCGGCCCAGAACCAGGCGTGGCATTGGCGCCTAGGCCAAGCCCAGGCGATACCAAGGCAGCTCCATGAGTGGCCCGGGCGCCTGGGCCAGAACCAAGCATGGCCTAGGCGACTCAGGCCTAGGCGACTCAGCCAAGCCTAGGCGAGACCTAGGCGCCCGAGTCAGGCTCAGGCGCGCCCAGGAACGACTCTGTCAATGCTAAGTTGAGGTTCAATTTTTTGCTCCGACCCGATTGCTAGTAACGGAATCAGCAACAAAAACCAAGCATGGCCTAGGCGCCTCAACCAAGCCCAGGCGAGACCTGGGCGCCTGGGTCAGAGGCTCAGGCGCGCCCAGGAACGACTGAGTCAATGCTAAGTCGAGGTTCAATTTTTTGCTCCTACCCGATTGCTAGTAACGGAATCAGCAACAAAAAAGTTGTCACTAGATTCCAACTGATTTCCTACAAATTAGTGACAAATATAAGCTAACGGAAATATTTTGATGCTAAATCCGTCGGAATGATTCCAACCGATTAGCGACAAAATACCGACAGATTTTAGCTAACGGAATATTTGTGATGCTATATTCCATCACAATGTTTCCAACGGATTGACGACATAACACCAACAAATTTATGCCGTTGAAAATCAGTTAGTAATTTTCCTACGCATTTCCAACAACAAAATTTGTCGCAAAGATATTCGGGCCCGATCGTTCATCCGACGCTTTTTCCAACAAAATTACCAACAAAAATGAACCGTCGCAACATTTACCAACAGAAAAAAAAATCCGTTGATGCATTTACCTACGGGGCCTTCACCTACGAATCCACTAACGGAAAATATTCGTCGCTACGCATGAATACCAACGGTAATCAAGGCTTCACCAACAGAATCTGTAGTTTATTTACATTAACAGATTAACTCATACATATCGTTTGATGGAGTAGTGTAAAATAACAGCAACTAATTCATAAAAAAAAAAGGAATCTAATTTAAAAATCAATTTTTGGGATAAATAAATCAGAATACAATCGAAAAATTACACACCAGGGTGATGTTTAAAAAAATGTATTGCTTAATGATTGTTTGACATTATTGAATTTAACTGAAATATTTTTAACTAAACTAAATGTGGCAATATATATTACCTATAGATTTGCATATTTTTGTAGGGGAAAAAATTTCATTGTGGATAGAGAAAATCAAGCACAAATATTAGAAGTTTGCGGAATAGATCAAATTCAGAGTGATGGTGTTGGTGTTTTACCCAATCGGATCCGAACGATTCGACCCAACGAGTAAACAGGATCGAACTAATTCGACCCAATTGCGGAATTTGGTGGGATTTATGTTCCTAGTATATTTCAAAAATAACTAACATAAAAACGAGGATCCCATAAACGATACTTATTTTAATTATGCATAAGAAAGAAATAGAAAACTTACAGAAAGCTTCCCGTCCTTCGTTCTTTTGGTTGAACTTTTGGCTTCATGCTTTTCTTGAGTTTGATGAACAAACGTCTTTGATCTTTTTCACCATTGATATCAACCACGTTCTCCTTCTACTAGGTGTGTGGGCACCAACTTAAGAGAATCAAACTTTTCATTAACGTTTAGAGATCAAAATCTCAAGATGAAATTCTCTCTTTTGTTTCTTGAACAAGGGATGACTTTTGTATGTTTTAGGGTTGAAGAATTTTTTCTTCTTTTGAGTGTAATCTTAATGATTTCACAAATCAATGATTATCTCCTCTAAGATCTTATATCTCATATGTATATTTATAGATATGGGAGGAGTTAAACTCCTACCATAACTCACTCAAAGTTTCCTACTAGGATAAGAACTCTTCTTTCTCTTACCTTAAGAGAGTTATTAATTAAATACAACTCTTGTAAGTAATTAAAACATACATAAATATATTTATATATATAATTTCGAAAATTACATATAAAAATATATAATTTTTCCTTTTATTTATTATATAAATATATTATATATATTTACATAGTAAATAATGAATTTCTACTATTAGAAATTCCATAAATGCTAATGTTTCCTTTTTCTTGAATCTAGTATTCAATTTCCATTAGATTCAATTCAAAAATTAAATCTAATGTGACTAATCATGATTTTTTCTAATTAACTAATTCTAAATTAGTTAATTAAATATCATCTAATTAGTTCGGAGTTCCTATTTTGAGAAACTATTTCCAAAATGCAACGTGAATGAATTCGTTTTAATTTCTTAAGTTCAAATGTAGATTAACAGGAGCCGTGGTTGAGGACCTATGGACATGTAACTTCAAGCTCCAATAAATCGAATAATTTATCAAACTCTTTAATATAATTAATTCGATCTATTAATTCCAAGTAACTCCATTAATGACTTGGAATTGCACTCTTGTCATTACAATATATTTTACTCAAAAGATCAAGATAGTCCATTGATATAATCACTACATGCAATTTGATCCTCCAATAATTGATTCGTAACTAGAGCTAGGCGTAATTACCGTTTTGCCCTCTAATTACTTCTTTATCCTTAAGTTCCATTAGTTCACTAATAAACAGTTGATTTATGAACTTATTAATAAATCAGAGCGCTCTACTGTTCAGTTCCAGAACTAACACTTAAGGGAATCAATATTCCAGCTTCTCGCAAGAAGGGTTGGATTCCATATCTGTAGAACACATTCCCAGCCATTTATCTCAACGGATCTTCAAGACATAAGTTTTAGGCTCGACATGGTTACGGGCCATTACCTATGAGTCAAAAGAACTCGTTAACATAAACAGGAGTTTATGCCTACTCAGGATTTAGATCAATTCGCATATGATCATCAGTTGACATGTTCTAGAACCATAATATCAACGGTATCTTATTTATGATTCTAGATCATGTCTGGTCCAGTCCTATGTAATCGAATTACACAAAGTACCTCCACCTTCGATGTCTCTACATCAGTAATTCGGATCAAAATTACTACATTGTAAATGTTTCGTGGACCGTACTAGTAGTGTTTAGTTAAAGATCCCAACTTTAACTCACTACGGACATTTTAGTCTATTAGCTATAGCTTAAATCCTCCCGTATAATATATATACTTAAGTCATAGTCTCTTTAATAGACTTGGAATTTTCTGATGTTTATATTATGCAATAAATGCATAATCTAAATGATTATATGAAAAATAAATTTCAATTTATTTATTTATTTCATTTAAAGAATGTCAAATACATGCTTTAAGAGCATCATGCCTAACAATCTTCCATTTGCTCTAAAACATGGAGATATATCTCTCAAACCCATTCTCTCCAAATGTGCTTCAAACGATTTTGAAGGCACGATTTGGTAATTGCCTTTTAGTTGCTTCACAAGCTGCTATTCAGTTTATATGGTCATATAGTAAAGAGTTGTTTCAAATAACAACTATGCCATCAAGAGTGAATATTGATCAAGATGTTGACTTTCGACTTCCTTTGACTAAGAGTCAAAATCAATTATCCTACAAGGTTCAGGTCTCACCTGAATACAAGAGCATATAATCCATTGCTCTATTAGGACACTTGAGAATACGTTTCACTCGAACTCCTCGTTTTTAACGACAGATGATATCCTACGTCATTCCCAATGAGATGGACATCATCGATATAAACTACTAAAAGGACCACTTTCTTTTCTTTGATATACTTGTATACAAGGTTTATCAATGATTTTCCTCGAATCAGTAGACTTTGATCGTTTCATCAAACCTTAGATTCCAGGACTTACATGCTGGCTTAAGTCTACGAATGGACTTTTGCAGCTAACAGACTTTCTGTTCTTGGCCTTGATAAACGAACCCTTCTGGTTGCATCTTATAAATGCTCTCCTTAAGATAGCTATTCAAAAAAGTTGTCTTGACATCCAATTTTCATATCATATGATAAATGTTGGATGTGATGAATAAGAAGATGTGTATGGAATTAAGCTTAGCAACATGTGAGAAAGTTTCTTCATGGTCAACTCCCTTTGCTATTAGCCTAACCTTTTGAAAGTCTTTACTTTCTCGTACATACCTCTCTTATTCTTATATATCCAATTATATCAAATATATTTGATCTCATCATGTGGATCTACAAGCTTTCCAGATGTTATAGGATTCATCGCACCTTGCCATTTTTCCTTATTAGAATTTTCCATTGCATGCTTGTATGACAATGAATCATCTTGATTTGTGTCGTACACTACTAGAGGTACTTCTCATCATGCTCGCAAAAGGTGAGTAGTCTAACTACCCTCCCACTACGATGAGGTACCAAGATGTTCTAATCAGGAATTGTGGTCTTTCGTTGAGGTAATTTATCAGTAGTTAACTGAGGTATGCCGATCTCATCAGCTTAAATTTCATCCAATATTATTTAACTATGAGGTTTAAAGTTCGTTATCTAGCTTTCCTCAATAAAAGTAATATTCGTCGATACGAATCATCTTTTATCTTGAGTGCTACGAAACCTCCTCCAGTTTCGAATAGATTGACTAGAAATAGACACACTTTAGACCACAGTTTCAACTTTTCAGTCATTCCTTTCAACACGTGTGCCAAACACTCACATAAGTGAAAGTACTGTAAACTAACTTTACAACCATTCCACAACTCTATGGGAGTCTTATGGATTGACTTGTTTGTTGCTACATCCAAATGTAGATTGCGGTTTCTAGTGCCTATCACAAGAAAGACATTGGCAATGAGGAGTATAGTTCATTATTGATCTAACCATTTCTAAGAAACTTCTATTGTAGAGTTTTAGATGCTGTGAGTTGGATTGAATTCCACGCTCCAGCAAGTAGTCCTTGAATTCGTAATCCAAGTATTCTCTTCATTGATCTTATCAAAGAGTTTTGATTGATTTACCTAAATGCATTTCAACATCTCTAAGAATTCTTAATCTTTCCAGAAGATTCAGATTTCTTTTGCTATAAGTAAACATGAAGAGTGTTGACTTTCAACTCTCTTAAGGACATTTCTTTACTAGCATGTTTATCCTATCAAGGTTAATATCTACTAACCTTAGATGCCAAAGATATATTTTATCACTCTTAGAAGTTTTAGAATGCATGATTGATCAATAATTTGCTACCTAAAATAATTCATAAATTATTTATCGATCATTTATGACATTTACAGTCCATGTTCTATGTTTGCATCATACCATTTTCTGAAATAACAATCTTATTATCAGAAAAAGTAAAATAACAATCTTATTCATGCAATCATAATTGAGAAATCAAATTTCTAGAAAAGTTTTAGGAATAAATTATACATTGTTCAAAACAATGAATCTATTCCTAAATTCTAAGTGGACTGTTCATATGGTCTTTACGAAAAATGATCGCCGATTTTCCAACATTCATTGTGACATTCCATTTGGCAAGTCCCTTTAAAGAACCAAACATCTAAAGAAGAACAAATGCGATTAGTGATCTCTGATTTAAATATTCAGAATGACAAATCATTTTCCACTAAGGCCATCTCCAATGGAGATGGCCGGGCTGGGGGCGGGGTGGGGCTGCGGGGAGGGAGTCGTCTCCAGTGGGGGCTGGGCTCGGGGCGGGGCGGCGGGCGGGGTGGAACGGGCTGGGCGCAGGGCGCGGCGGAGCCCTGCGCCCGGCCCCGGGGTCGCGTGGGGAAGAAGAAGAAAATTAGGGGCGCGTGTTTGCACGCGCCCCTAATTAAGTCAGGGGACGCCAAGTGGCGTCCCCTGACTGGTCCGTTTTTTTTTTTTGTTTTTTTTTAAAAATTGTTTATTTAATTGGTTTTTTAATAAATAAAAATAGAAAAAAATATATATATACTTAAATAATTAATAAAATCAATTTCCCTATTAAATTAAATTAAATATGTAGAATTTAAATATTTAATAAAATTTATTTACTAGCATTTAATAAATATATGTAGTCACCAATTTTTAATTTGATTATTTAATATAATATAATTAATTTTTTTTAAATTAAAATCATTAATAATAAAAATTTGTTAGTATAGATAAATTTTTTGCATTTAATAAGTTCTAAATAACAAAAATTGGGTTTGTCCGAGAGCTAGAGAATTGGACTGCATTCGTGTCCGCAGGTCGCGGGCTCGCACAAGTCTTGAAGAGACGAAGTGAATTTGGATCCATGATTTGCACCCCCCGCCCCCCCTGCGCGCGAGGGAAGAGACTTCTTGTAGCTAAGTAGTTACACAACTACATTGACAAATCATATATAAACCTCAAGTTTTTTCACTCCACTTCCAATGTGGGATAAATGCCAATTGCATTTTTTTTCTTCCATTTCAAGAGGTGATTTTTGATTGTCAATTTCTAAATCACCCGAACTCCGATTTGGACACACGATATACCGTTTTAATCTACTCACGGAGTAGAATCTAATTCCAGAAAAACCCGAATGAATTTTATATTTATCAAATTTGTTTTAATTATAAATGAGAGTGGGCAAGAAAAGAAAATAGAATTAATTTCTCATTCACCCGAACTCTCTTTAATTTTAATATTTTAATATAATTAATAATTTAATTACAAGATGCAAATAATTATTAGTATTATTAATATTAATATTAAAAATAAAATTAAAACTATAATATTAATAGGTGAGAGTGGGCAAAGGAAAAAAATGGAATTAATTCCATTCCGGAGCCCTACCATTGGAGACGACCAGGCAGGGCTCAGGGGGGGGGGCAGGGCTGGCTCGGGGCTCCGGAGCCCCGGGGCTAGCCCTCTCCATTGGAGATGGCCTAACAAGTTTCCAAAAACCAGTAAATCAAATTTACCTTTTTCGTTTTGATATTCTTATCACAGAGATACCTTTTATAGTTTCTCTTTCAATGCCCATGAACTCCATAATGAAAACATTTTCTCTTATGGATTTTGTTCATGGAGTTGTTCTTATTTCACTTGCCCTAGGATGCTCATAGCTTCCTCGTGTCCTGACTTAGAACCACCTTTCGCCCTCTTCCTCTTTTTGTTCTTAACGGTAGAGGAAGACAAACTTTGCTTGACAACGTTTGCCTCATACTTTTAGTCTTATGTTTAAATATGGCTTCAAAAGTCTGCAATTCGTTTTAGCAATTTAGTCATGCTATAAACCAACTTATTCCTAATATAATTGGGTGTGAACGCAGAAAAGTCTGGCATGAGTGACCCAATAATTACACTAATTTGAGTCATCTCTTCAATGGTGGTCTCTTGTATTGTCGCCTTGTGCATAATTTTGATCATGTCAAGTACATAATCTCCTACCGAAGTGTCCTTCTTAAACTTAGCCTTCATGAATCTACGAGGCAATTCATGTTGATTTTGTTCAGAAGGTTTGCTAAACATGACTTGTAAAGATTCTCAAAACTCGTATGAGTTCTCCATGTACTAATGTTTCTTCTTAAGAACAACGTTCACGGAAGCAAGTATGTAGCAACACACCTTGTATTTGGTTCGGATCCAACTATCATATTTATCTCGTACGGTACGAGAAGCACCAGCGAGAGGTTCTGGAGGACAATCCTTTGTGAGAACAAACTCTTGATTCTCACAAATCATTCGTATGCTAATATTGGATTTTCAATTAACGTAGTTATGTTCCCCAGTTACCTTTTCGTTCGAGAGGAAATCGACAAATGAGTTTATAATAGACATAATTGTTGAATAAATAAATTGAAATTCGATCATACATTCATAATAAACATCATATTTCGGAATAGTAAACGTGATGCATGAATGCAACTCTTAAGAAAAACACATAAAACAATTTATTAATCCGCGATAAAATAATTTAGCTACTAATATGTTGCCGTAGGGTCGATCATATTCATACTAAATTAAGTTCGAGACAGTCTCAAGTTAATAAGTGAACTAAAATATCTCATATTCATCTTTCACTATTAATTACCGCATTATTTGGTCAACATGTATTCAACTAACTTAAATACATGTTTATGAGTGCAACCTATTGTTTCAGATTTTATGACTTAACTTAGACTTGTCACCGTAGGGTAGATCAAGCTAAAATACATCAATAAATCCTATCTCAAGGAAGTTTAATCTTGTTATTGATATAGGTGAGACACCTTCCGTAGGGAGAATGCAATCTAGGCACCGCGAGGCGCTACCTAAATCTCACTTTATTAAACTAACAATAGAGACCGTAGGATATATCGACATATATCCTTCTCCCACTCAATAATTTTAAAACACGTGTTTTATCTGACTACATATTTACGTATTAATAATCTACATCAACATTACTAGATTTTTAATCTCTAAGCTAATTTAGGATTAAAATCCAATCTAATTGGGTCTAATTTATTATGTAGATTATCTTCCAATCTAATTGGACATTTGGTGATCTTAGACTATCTAAGTTGAGATGGCACCTAAAATTAATAATTATCCAATCAAATTGGACTTCGGTTCCTTTAGACATTCTAACTAGGCTAACTTTTAGGTGAACCTTTATTAATTTTTACCAAACTCAAGAATCACCTAATTTTAAATAATGCTCATAAGTTTAACAATTAAACTAATTCATTATTTAAATAAATTTGTTTTCATAAAACAATTATACGCGCATGCATAAAAACATATATATATATATACCGAATATAAATCTATATGTGATGCATGAACATAATAAAGCGATTGTGGGTATCATGAATGACATGTAATATGCATGAACATGCTATCAATCATAACATAAGCGTAAATAAAAAATGGTGGGTCGGGTGTTTTTGGGTATTTCTAAAATTACAACCCATGAGAGAAATTACAACTCATAAAAAAAAACGAGCCTAATTATTACAAAAATAGCTTCATTTACAGATCTTCATCTTCAAGTCCATTCTTGCAATATTCTCCATCAAGCCCATATTCCAAAGTCAACAAGCTCAAACGGTTTTTGGTAAAGTTCTAAACTTATATCGAAAAATTCACAATTCAAAATTGTGCTAATGACCCAAATCAAACGTACAATTTTGGTTAAGTTCAAAACTTAATTCAAGATCCACAATTCTTAATTGTGCTAAAAGTCCAAACCAAATAACTTTGTTTAAGTTCTAAACTTAAAGTTTCAGACTCACAATTTTAAATTGTGCTAATAGTCCAAACCAAATAACTTTGTTTAAGTTCTAAACTTAAAGTTTCAGACTCACAATTCTAAATTGTGCTAATAGACCAAAAAAATAAAAAATCAATTTTTAAGTTCATAAATAAAAATTGGCTTTTGATTTCGGTTCGGTACCATGTCTTCAGCGACAGATTGCCTTTCTCAGTAACATGATTGGGCCCAAAGCCCACTGTAACAATTCCATCGAACCGAATTACTCTTACGAGAGTCCCACGTCCAAGGCCCCAAACTTAGTCAACTCTCCATCCTTGTGCATTGTTACAATTATATTTAATTATTTATAGCCAATCCCAAATTATGATGAACATACCAATATTTGGTGTCTTCAATTTCTTTCTCGATAACAATGCCGTTCATGTCATAAAGTAGAGACAATCTCATTGCTTCATAATAGAGATACTAAGTCAATATTTGCAATTCTTCTTTGATATTAAAATTGAGACGAAACAGTGAGTCACGCCGCCTTACGTCAAAAAACGTTAATTCTTCGATTCTCCATCTTTCTTCAATTTTTCGAATAATCTAATTATTACAGAAAATCTATGCCAAAAATTGGCGTACAAAAGATTCTTGGAATATAAATAACATAAAAGATCCTAACCCAAAAACACCAAATTCGGCCCTTAAATAAAAACATTCATTCATTCACAATTTAAACATGCATATACCCACAATCAATTAAAATAAAATCGTTATGGAGCGCTCTGATACCAATTGTTGGTGTTTTACCCAATCGGATCCGAACGATTCGACCCAACGAGTAAACAGGATCGAACTAATTCGACCCAATTGCGGAATTTGGTGGGATTTATGTTCCTAGTATATTTCAAAAATAACTAACATAAAAACGAGGATCCCATAAACGATACTTATTTTAATTATGCATAAGAAAGAAATAGAAAACTTACAGAAAGCTTCCCGTCCTTCGTTCTTTTGGTTGAACTTTTGGCTTCATGCTTTTCTTGAGTTTGATGAACAAACGTCTTTGATCTTTTTCACCATTGATATCAACCACGTTCTCCTTCTACTAGGTGTGTGGGCACCAACTTAAGAGAATCAAACTTTTCATTAACGTTTAGAGATCAAAATTTCAAGATGAAATTCTCTCTTTTGTTTCTTGAACAAGGGATGACTTTTGTATGTTTTAGGGTTGAAGAATTTTTTCTTCTTTTGAGTGTAATCTTAATGATTTCACAAATCAATGATTATCTCCTCTAAGATCTATATCTCATATGTATATTTATAGATATGGGAGGAGTTAAACTCCTACCATAACTCACTCAAAGTTTCCTACTAGGATAAGAACTCTTCTTTCTCTTACCTTAAGAGAGTTATTAATTAAATACAACTCTTGTAAGTAATTAAAACATACATAAATATATTTGTATATATAATTTCGAAAATTACATATAAAAATATATAATTTTTCCTTTTATTTATTATATAAATATATCATATATATTTACATAGTAAATAATGAATTTCTACTATTAGAAATTCCATAAATGCTAATGTTTCCTTTTTCTTGAATCTAGTATTCAATTTCCATTAGATTCAATTCAATAATTAAATCTAATGTGACTAATCATGATTTTTTCTAATTAACTAATTCTAAATTAGTTAATTAAATATCATCTAATTAGTTCGGAGTTTCTATTTTGAGAAACTATTTCCAAAATGCAACGTGAATGAATTCGTTTTAATTTCTTAAGTTCAAATGTAGATTAACAGGAGCCGTGGTTGAGGACCTATGGACATGTAACTTCAAGCTCCAATAAATCGAATAATTTATCAAACTCTTTAATATAATTAATTCGATCTATTAATTCCAAGTGACTCCATTAATGACTTGGAATTGCACTCTTGTCATTACAATATATTTTACTCAAAAGATCAAGATAGTCCATTGATATAATCACTACATGCAATTTGATCCTCCAATAATTGATTCGTAACTAGAGCTAGGCGTAATTACCGTTTTGCCCTCTAATTACTTCTTTATCCTTAAGTTCCATTAGTTCACTAGTAAACAGTTGATTTATGAACTTATTAATAAATCAGAGCGCTCTACTGTTCAGTTCCAGAACTAACACTTAAGGGAATCAATATTCCAGCTTCTCGCAAGAAGGGTTGGATTCCATATATGTAGAACACATTCCCAGCCATTTATCTCAACGGATCTTCAAGACATAAGTTTTAGGCTCGACATGGTTACGGGCCATTACCTATGAGTCAAAAGAACTCGTTAACATAAACAGGAGTTTATGCCTACTCAGGATTTAGATCAATTCGCATATGATTATCAGTTGACATGTTCTAGAACCATAATATCAACGGTATCTTATTTATGATTCTAGATCATGTCTGTTCCAGTCCTATGTAATCGAATTACACAAAGTACCTCCACCTTCGATGTCTCTACATCAGTAATTCGGATCAAAATTACTACATTGTAAATGTTTCGTGGACCGTACTAGTAGTGTTTAGTTAAAGATCCCAACTTTAACTCACTACGGACATTTTAGTCTATTAGCTATAGCTTAAATCCTCCCGTATAATATATATACTTAAGTCATAGTCTCTTTAATAGACTTGGAATTTTCTGATGTTTATATTATGCAATAAATGCATAAACTAAATGATTATATGAAAAATAAATTTCAAATTTATTTATTTATTTCATTTAAAGAATGTCAAATACATGCTTTAAGAGCATCATGCCTAACAGATGGTGCGAAGAAGAAAGAAGTCTTTTGTCCGGGTTATTGACTGCTGCTTAGAAAAATTGTTATTTTTCCATGGAAGCTTGTAGAGGGGAGTTGGGAATTTAATGGGTCAATGAAGCCTTTATTAAATGAAGGGCAAATTGGGTAATTAAAAAATTTTGCTCTGGCAGCAACAATTATTGCTCTGGCAATATCGTTAGCCTTAGAAAATGGTTTGATTTATTTGACCCATTATAATTAAGGTCAATCAAATTTGTTTGGGTTGATCCATTTTGAGGTTATATAATTATTTTAGCTATTTTCACATATTTTTCATGAAAATCACGGTTTAAAGAAAGGTGAGGGGTAAGGTAGATATAGTACACATTATGTTTATTTGTTTTAAAAAAAACAGCATTAATGGAGAAGATGTTTGTAATTATTGAAATCTCAAGGATGAATCATAAAATTTCACTTTACCTCGGGGGAGGTTGATGTAATTATTCCTTTATAAAGTTATCAACCAATACAAGAAAAAAAAATTGACTGAAATTCCGATTCCGACTGCAAAAGTTGATCTTTAAAACTCGGATCAGAAAGATTTTTCGACCGAAATTCTGACTGACAAAAATTCCGACCGATTTTTTTCAGTTGGAATTTTTGAAAAAAAAAATCAACTCAAATCAAATCAAATGTAATCACTATGTTTAATACCTTTAAAAAATTATCTAGACAATAATAATGTTAAACTAAGAAACACGGATTAAAAAGAACAAATTCAAATGCACCACTAAATTCCGTTTCTTTGGCCAAAATTATCTAGACAATAATAATGTTATATTAAGAGTGTCATTGCATTTTGTTATAACTAGGGTAGCCAAGAAGCAATAGAATGAAAGATATATATTTGAAGGGAGTGCATAAAAAAGATTTCAAAAACAAACCATATATGTCTTGTATAAATACCATTTAGTTTGATTTTCAACAGATATATCTATGACTTTATTGCTCCATTCAAAACCCTTCCACTCATCAACAATACCATCATAATGGAAAATCATCACTACAACATTGCTTCCTAGGAACTGCAATTAAACTAATTTAGTTATAATTTTCAGAAAATAATAATTAGTCAAATATATATGGACACTTTAATTACCTTTTGCACCATTTTGTCTACATTTTTCTTTTGCTTTATTCCAACAACAGCAGCGAATAAACTCTTAGTCGTATTCGAACTCTGTTTATAAATTAATATATAAAATAGTACGTCGATCAATGTTAAAACTTGAGGCATGATTCTTCAAAATGTTACTACAACAAATTACTTTTAATATAACTTTTATGTTTTTCTTAATGTTGTACACCCGCAATATAACTTTTAATAAACCAACAAAAATGACACGAAAAGGAGAACAATGATGTTGAAAGAAAATTTAACAGCTCAATTAGAACAGCTAAGTGGTTTAATAAGTTGAGTTGAGTATTTTATAATGGTAACAAAAAAAGCTAAATATATGAAGAGCTAAGTAACATCATCAACCAAGTAAACAGGGGCGGAGCTAGACCACTTTATTTTGGGGTGCCAGAAAGATTTGGGTAACGACCTCGATATTTTTGAACGTTTGGATGAAATTATTTTGATATAATGACAATTATTAAATCAAGGTAAACTAATTTATCCAACAAAAGGTTAAAAAAATATACTACCAATTTTCTTAATTAAGAGTACAACTTAAACACTCAATACCAAAAAGTTTAATACGCAATACAATTGGATATAAGTAAATAAGTGTTGTTTAGGCTAGACATAAATACGCTCAACGTGACATACATTTAACTCGTATGTTTGACTATATAGTACTTAAATAAAATGAATTTCATAAACAACGACAAGGAAAAAAAGAATTATTAGAGCACTTTAGAACGACTTGAGCTCGAGTCCTCGTACACATTTGGAAAGAACAAAACCACTAGGACAATGAACTCTTAAATAATAAAAGAAAGGAGCTCTTAAATAATAAAAGACAATTTAATAGTAATAAAAAAACCACTAGGTGAAGGATTCTTAACTAATAAAAGACAATTTAATAGTACAAAAGTAATAGAATGGTAAGATAATGACAATAATGGGATTCGAACTCCCTACATCAAAGGTTTGAAGGAATGCATTACCATTGGGGCACAGAGTCTCTTTGTTATAATCTCATTTAAAAATAAATATGTATAATGTTTTCTAGGGGGGACCATGGCCCCCGGCCCTCATGAGGCTCCGCCCATGCAAATAAAGAAGATATCTAAGTCGCCTCCCGGGGCATAGCTCAGTTGGTAAAGGAGGTGAACTGCGGGGCTCACTCCCCCAGGGTGGGGAGTTCGAATCCTGGGAGGAGCAGCTAAGTGTTGTAAAATCTTTGGGGGGGTATGGAGCAGCTTGTGTTTGGGGGGGGGGTGGGGGGGGGGGGGGGTGGGGGGGGGGGGGGGTGGGGGGGGGGGGGGGTGGGGGGGGGGGGGGGTGGGGGGGGGGGGGGGTGGGGGGGGGGGGGGGTGGGGGGGGGGGGGGGTGGGGGGGGGGGGGGGTGGGGGGGGGGGGGGGTGGGGGGGGGGGGGGGTGGGGGGGGGGGGGGGTGGGGGGGGGGGGGGGTGGGGGGGGGGGGGGGTGGGGGGGGGGGGGGGTGGGGGGGGGGGGGGGTGGGGGGGGGGGGGGGTGGGGGGGGGGGGGGGTGGGGGGGGGGGGGGGTGGGGGGGGGGGGGGGTGGGGGGGGGGGGGGGTGGGGGGGGGGGGGGGTGGGGGGGGGGGGGGGTGGGGGGGGGGGGGGGTGGGGGGGGGGGGGGGTGGGGGGGGGGGGGGGTGGGGGGGGGGGGGGGTGGGGGGGGGGGGGGGTGGGGGGGGGGGGGGGTGGGGGGGGGGGGGGGTGGGGGGGGGGGGGGGTGGGGGGGGGTCAGTCTAATTGTTATTAAAATTATTATTTTGTTTAAAAATGATGACTTTAAATTATTGTAATCAAATATAAATTGATGATTGATTTGTTCATAAGATCTTGTAAATTGAGATTTCATCGACGATTTCATCCGTTTTTTACAAATTTCACCCGAATTTTCATCGATTTCACATGTATTTACCGATTTCACGAATATTTTTTTTTACCTGTTTCGCACGTTTTTTCACTAACTTTACCAATATTTATATTTGAGGTTATTCATGTCTTGATTATTCGAGGTTATGGATGTCTTGATATTCTTGGATATTGTTTATATTTTGCTTTTCTAGCCAAACAAAAATTACGTACTTAGATTATAAACAAATTATAAAAATTGTTGTAAGAGATAATTTTTAGATTTTTAGGAGTTTATTAGGAAATAAATATATACCAAGACTTCATGTTTAATTATACCTCTTTATTTAGTTTTCTTATTTTTATTCTATTTATACTGAAGTGTTCATTTTAAAGTAGACTTCTTTTAATTTT
Organism: Penstemon davidsonii; assembly: GCA_034814905.1. Taxonomy (NCBI): domain Eukaryota; kingdom Viridiplantae; phylum Streptophyta; class Magnoliopsida; order Lamiales; family Plantaginaceae; genus Penstemon; species Penstemon davidsonii. The sequence continues at coordinate 25,856,847 of JAYDYQ010002533.1, read as the reverse complement.
AATTATTTTTTAAGTAGGGGTATATTAGTTTTCATAAAAAATTAATTTTTTTTTTGATGAACTCGTACTTTCATATGTATAAACAATAATAAATAAATAATATAGATTAGATAGATCTAGAATATATAAATTTACAAATATTAATAAGCTAATTTTTTTTCTACTAAAGTTAATCAAAATTTAACCCGGAGAAGACCGCAAACATCGAATGTTATCCACATGTATCGATTAAAAAAAAAAAAAAAAAAAAAAAAAAAAATTAGTATATATCTCTACAGTAGGGGTAGACGATGGAGTAGTTGGTAAGCATTTGGGTTATAGCATCTACCTTCTCATTTTTTGGAGGTCTAAGACCATGGCGATTCACGGTCAGTTTTTTCTCTTATCTTCTCCTCTTGGAATCAGAACCACCTCTGCTCATTATTTTCGTATGTTTTTTTTTTTTTTTTAATCTTAAGTTCCCAATAATTTGTATCCTGTTTCTTAGTTACTAAACTGTGATCTAGATCATATTGTACATTCCTCGTGGATTGTGTTCTGCCGTTTAATTTTGAGTGTAAACAGATCACCTAATTAACCCATATCGATTGCCTTCGATTCGACCCCTTGAGTGGTTTGGGATTCAATTTTAAGCCCTTTCCTTGCTTAAGAATTTTTTGTTAATATCTTTAGCCTGAATTGATTTTTGTATTATTAGTCACTATAAAGTAGCGAACCCAATTTCGAATCCCTAATGGTAGATGTTCCACTTAATGTGACCGACGCCCCTCCAAAGGGGTTTGGGTTCGAATCCCTGTTGGTAGATGTTCCACTTAATGTGACCAACGCCCTCGAAAGGGATTAAACCCCTGGAAAACCAAACAAAAAAAATAATTGATAATTGTATTCACTTATGTTATATGTGTGGCATTTAATGTTAGATCCTTAATTTGGTATATTAGCGAAGGGACTGGATGTTGTTATATAAGCAACATCCTTGCTTGAGCGTCTGGTCCAATGCTGGTTAGAAATAATTATGGATCTCCAAGTAGCCTTTTCATGATCATTCGGGTAAATCTTTTGAGTCTCGAGATCATCATATGCTTTTCCGAGTGTTGGAAATTAACCATTATTCTTCTAGAAGAATAATTAGAGATATGGTAACATATTTATTCCGTTACTCCAGTTTCCTACTTAGACGAGATCACTATTTATATTTGTAATGCTAGATAATACAAAGAAATGGGTTTCTGTTAGAATCTAGTGTTGATTGAGGTTAAGAAATGTGTTTTATTCTCCTCTATATGTCCTCCTCTTTCCTCATCTCTAAGATCATAGACCTAAGTTTGTTTATTACTGTTATTTTCCACATCCCGAATTACTTTAGTCCCAAACTCTAAATAAAGGCATTTTGCAATATCGGCTTGTAAGTACTCCCTCTATTTGGTAGTTAGAAAGTAGTACATTACATGAGAGGTGATTTCCTAATTAAAAGAATGATGTTAATGAGCCGATAGACCATTTGTTTTAGGCTGCCAATATCTGTACTGCAAATTTAATTGTTTTTCACAATTTACTGACCCTATTGTCTTGGTTATTGTTAACACATTACAAAGCAAGATGTAACACCTATAATGAATCTTAAACACAAATTCATTTAATAAACTTGTCCAAATCGAGAGGATAAAAATTCCATAAAACAACTTTGATGATACTTCAGTCTGAATTCTAAAACAAATCCTGTAGATAATAAAGCTAACCAAACAAAACCAACATCCGAGAAACGATAAAATAATGGCATGAGTGGTGTTGTAAAAGTCATAGAGTGGTTTCTTTAGGCATTTTCGGGTTTTTTGCACTTTGCACCCCCAAAACATGGGAAATAGGCACTTTGCACCCCCGAAATTTAGATTTAGCACTTTGCACCCTCGAAAGACGAAAAATGCAGCACTTTGCACCCTCTTTTATTTTTAGGCAAAAACTCATGGGTAAAATCGGTAATTCAACTATAAATATTTGGCACTTTGCACCCCCAAAATAAAATAGCACTTAACACCCTCGAATTAAGAATAAATCAGCAACTTGCACCCTCGAAACACAATAAATGGGCATTTTGCACCCCGAAACACACTATTAACACTTAACACCCTAAAAAAAAAAACTCAAACCCCTCGTTTTATCCGGCAAGGTTGACCATCGGGGTGAAAAAAATCTAAGGAAAAATATATAATTCATTTTTTTCCTTAAATTTTGTAAAATACAATTTTAAATACTAGAATACTCATTTCTCTCTCAATCTTTCTTTTCATCAATATACATATCCATAAATAACTAAATAAAGTACAAGTATTATATGTTTAGTATGAGGCAACATGGCCTCCAAAATCTATGTTCAACATTATTGGTGAATGCAGTTCATGAATTAGACAATGGATTTTGTTATCTATTTATTTTGAACTTCTAGGTGTGTATTTTGAACATCAAGTTCGTATTTGATATTTTGAAGTAGACAATGGGTCTTTGAGAAGTTTACTTGTACTTTATTTAGTAATTTATGGATATGTATATTGATGAAAAGAAAGATGGGGAGATAAATGAATATTATAGTATTTATAATTGTATTTTACAAAATTTAAGGAAAAAAATGAATTACCTATTTTGCCTTAGATTTTTTTCACCCCGATGGTCAACTTTGCCGGATAAAATAAGGGGTTTGAGTTTTTTTTTTTATTAGAGGGTGTTAAGTGTTAATTTTGTGTTTTGGGGTGCAAAGTGTCCATATATTGTGTTTTGGGGGTGTAAGTTGTTGATTTGTTCTTAATTCTAGGGTGTTAAGTGCTAATTTTATTTTGGGGGTGCAAATCGCCAATTTTTCAAGTTTTGGGGGCCAAAGTGCCAAAGATTTATAGTTGAATTACCGATTTTACCCATGAGTTTTTGCCTAAAAATAAAAGAGGGTGCAAAGTGCTGCATTCTTCTTATTTTGAGGGTGCAAAGTGCTAAATCTAAGTTTCGGGGGTGCAAAGTGCTATTTCCCATGTTTCGGGGGTGCAAAGTGCAAAAATCCCTGCTTTTTCCCCTTTCTACGCAAAAGTTACTCTAAGTTATGCACTTCAATTTTTTCGGACTTCATTCCACCTGCATTTTTTACTTTCCCCTTTTATATATTGCCTTTAGTTGCTAACTGATTATGTGTTCTCATTTATTCTTTTAACTAACACGAACTCTGGTACTATTTATTACTACAAATCAAGGTAGATAAGCAAATTGTATGTGTACATGTATCCTTTCCATGCATTTTTTGCACCTCATGGAAAATATTATACACTATTCGTAATGTTATGAGATATACCACAAAATGTATTTGCATGAATAAAGAACCGAAAAAATTAACATCAATATTTCATTGTGTTTGGACAAATTTTGTAATAAAGTTTGAAGTCTAGAACTAATATTTTAGTTATTGATATGAATAAGGCATGCCATATTCAGCATTACATAAAAATTAATTTAGTAGCTTGAGACTAGAGGAAACAAAATGTGTTTAACCTCATTTAAGATATCAAAATGCTTGAATAAAATAAGATATTATAAAATTTATAAACATAAACCAAGGAATCACTGGTGCATGGCAATGTTCGGTATTATACAACAATTAACTTAAAGTCTGAGGTTGGATTGAAACAAAGTCTTCTAAACATACAATCTACTTACACGTCAATGTTGACTGGATCACTTATGAAGACACTGAAGCTATATTGAACCTTAAAAAGGTAGAAATTAATGAAGTTTCTGTTCATGTTGCTGTTTTCTTTTCTTTTCTTAAACATATTCAAACATGTGTGCATGTTTTTGCAGACGCTTCAGTCAAAGGGTTTGAAGAGGTTTTCAAGACAACTAATATTCCTCAATATGTCAAAGATTCTCAGAGTGCAAGGGAAATTATAAAACTTCTCCATGATTTGTCCGACCAATATTTTAGCAGTAAAAAACAGATAAATAAAGAACTTTTGCAAGGGAGATATACACCAAAGAAATTAAGAAAATGGATGATGGAGGCTGTCTCATTGGAATCTCAAGTGAGGGATATTCTCTTATTGGGAGGCTTGTCTAACTCGATTGAAGATGAAGAGTTGGTAGAAATGGGTATCAAAATCATAAATCACTTGAATCATTGTCCATTAGTGGGTGAATTGGTGTACAAAAAACCAATTACCGTGACAAGAATGACAGACAACTTCAGTTCAAATAAACCACTTACAGGACTCGAAAAGAAATCTACTCATATTTCAGAAGAAAGGAGGTCATTGTTTATCCATAATGAAGAAAGTTTGAAACCCTTCCAAGGCAAAAGTGTGCCAGGAGTTGACTTCATGAAGAAAAGCGATGTTAATGTTGAACTTGATTACAAATCAGATTCATTTCCTAGTAAAGATTTTTTTTCTGCATCTATCCTTGAATTGGGAAATGAAAAGACTTCTTCTTCTGGAATGGGTAACATACAAGAAGAAGCATTTTCTGATGGGCCTGATGTATTGGTTTCGGAAAATACACCTTTGGATTCGAAACTCCACAGTAAACAGGGATCTAAAGTTAAGATTGAAGATGAGGTTACGACTGTGGATGAAAAGACAAAAATATCCCGCTCGTTTACTCAGCAAAAAGCTGAACTGGGAAAACCAAATGCTTCCTCAAAAGTTAAGACTGAAGATGAGGTTATCACTGCGGATGGAAAAACAAAAATATCCCGCTCGTTTACTCAGCAAAAAGCTGAACTGGGCAAACTAAATGAAAATATGCTAATTTCTCCGAGTGGTTTTGATCCAAAGCAGGAAGGTGAATCATCAACTTGCAGGGTAGCGGCGCAGTTAGAGCTTGAAACGACATTTAGTACAAGTGCAGAAGAAATATCTGTGGAGCAAAATGAGGCTAAGGCTGATAATTTGCATTCCAGTCACAAGTTATATCTGGATGATACTTCTAAAGGTATTACAATTTCAGTAACTGGCGAGATGTCCAAGTTTGTAGACCTCAATTTGATATTACGCACTTGCTCTTCACAAGAAATGCAGCGCCTGTTGAACACTGGCTTGAGCTTCATTGATTTGGTTCCTAAAATGGAAGATTACATGTTTCTTGTGAAGAAAAAGTTTGATCATCAATCGTCAGGACCACTTGAAAGTGCCCTAGTGATTAATGGTGGCTTAATTCCAGAACATATGATCTTGAACAAAGATATTTGTGGGACAAATGAAGTTGCAGCATCAGATAAATGGGGTCAAGTTTGTGTAGTAAACTTTATAGAAGAAAACTTTGATTCGCTCCCTGACAATCCAGATTGTCCTAACCTTGTGCTTTTGTTCCTTCAAAGAAACAACCGCTTGAGTAGTATTCCTTCCTCGTTTTTTCACAACATGCCTGCCCTCTGCTTTTTAGACTTATCTAATACCAGAATAAGGACCTTGCCTAGTTCGCTTTTCACTCTCACCAGACTTGAAGTGCTTATGTTGAGAAACTGTGTTTTTCTTGATAATCTTCCGAGTGAAATTAGCAAACTTGAGCATATGGAGGTGCTAGATCTTTCAGGCACTGAGCTCATTGATCTTCCTAAAGAAATAGTTAAACTTACGCGTCTAAGGCATTTACTACTATCCTTTTATGGACCTGATGATGAAAGCGAATATGTCCATTTGCCATCTGAACTTCTGTGTCATGGTATTATTTCCAAGCTCAAGGCACTACAAGCACTAAGCATCGTAGTGCACCCAGAGGATCACAGATGGACAACAATTGCCAGCAACATAGTGCAAGAGGTTGGCATGTTGAAAATGCTGGGATATCTTCAAATCTACTTCCCAAAAGTAGAAGATTTTAACCTTTTTATTGAAAGGAGCCCTTCATGGAACGAGAAGATATTGACAAAGTATAAGTTTGTTGTTGGGAATGATGTTAAACGAATTGTATCTCGAATTCCAGATGCATTGGAATCGAATTATGATCAACTAGACCAGTGCTTGAGATTTGTAAATGGTGATGAAGTGAACGTGATAAAAAAGGTACTTGCGCATGTCACAGCATTCTACTTGGATCATCACATTGAAATACAAAGCTTGTCAGAATTCGGCATTTTTAGTTTCAAGAATCTAAAATTCTTAGTGGTGAGAGAGTGCCCTAAAGTTGAGGTGATTATAGATGAGGAAATAAGTGAAAGTGCATTTCCAAATCTGGAACATTTGAGAATCCATTATCTATGGAAATTGGAGCAAATTTGGAAGTCTCCTGTGCCCCCGGGAAGCTTTCGTGCACTTAAATATCTAATAGTTCACATGTGTCCTCAGCTACAGTTCGTGCTTTCTGAATCCATGCTTCAATGTCTTTTTAACTTGGAGGAGTTAGTTGTTGAAGATTGTGAAGCTGTGACAATAATAATTGAACAAGGAAAAGAGAAAGTGCAACATGACGCCGTTAAGCTTCCTCGACTAAGGAAACTTATTCTTCGTTACTTACCTCAGTTGGTAACTCTCGGTAACGACCTGCATTTATCAGAGGAACAAATTAGTGTCTATGGTTGCCCGAGCTTAATCTTGAATTCGACTCCCAAAAAGAGAAAGCAGAAGAAATTGTTATCTTTATGTAGTGTCTGCATTTGATGCTGACCTTGCTCCGAATTCATACTTGTAATCTTCAAGTTTCAAATTGATATATTCCCAGCTTTGTGCCAACAATTGATTGCCTTTTTAGTGTTCAACTTGTCTGATTTTTTAATGTAACATTATTAAAGATGCAGATGAACTTGAATGGTGTTATATTTAGATATAACACCAGCTACCAATGTTCTTACTTAAATGCAATATATGTAGTCCTCCTAATCTTAGAAACCCCCAATTTAACAACTTTAAGGAATCTCTTTGTAAGTAGATATTTGAGATTATTTGGTGCAAGCCCGGGCCTCAAGACTTTCAAACACGTGGTCGTTTTCATAACTAATATGGCCGCCAACAGGACCATTTTAGAGAGACAAAAAATGATACATCAAAACAAATAAAATAAAAGTAAATGAAGAAATATGGCGAATCAAATTCTCCTAACCTTGTGATTTTGATCATGTCTATGCCAACGCAAGCGCAAAGCATCTGCCGCCTCCATTTTGGCCGTTATCCCAAGTATTGAATTGAGCTGACTTGGAAAATTGTGAAATTTGAGTTCAAAAAAGGACCAAAACCTTCATAAAAAGTAATTGTAGGACGTAACTTAGTTTTCGATCTTCAAAAGGACTAACTCCCCAACAAACTATAGTTGTAGGACTAATTTTAGGGAAAAAAAAAAGTAAGAGGATATATTTTAGCCACGAATTTTCCCAACCACCCACAAAAGTCAAAAGCCTCGACTCTTATGGTCTTTTGAGTTTTGATTCATCTTCCCCAGATTATACACAGAAACCAAGCGTATAAAACAATCAATATATGGAGCTTTCCGTACACTCACTCCTCAATTTGCTACAGAAATTGTCCGAAGCCGTTGGGATGAAACCGGGAGCAGATTATGATGATTTGCTTCTGAAGATTTTCGAGGAGAAATTCCCTCACGATGCAGATGAGAAATGGAAACATCTCTACTCCTCCACCGCCAAATTCCGATCCAAACACGAAATTGGTATCGCATCTATATTGAGATGTATTGGGAGGCACGATGAGAAGAATCAGCTATCATCCAAACTGTTGGGACCGGATACTGAATGTAGAAAAAATCAGATGTTATCTTCTGATAATAATATGTATATGTATGGGAAACAAGAGATACAAGTTTGTTTCATTCCAATTTTCGGGGCAGGTGGGATGGGGAAGACAACACTTGCTCGTGAACTGTATGAAAGCCCTAGAGTGCAAAAGTGTTTTGAATTGCGAGCGTGGGTGAAAGTGTCCGGGCAGGAAATAATGCTTCAGGCTGTTGCTAGAGAAATTCTAAAATCAGCTACGGGTATGTCTTTCCGGCTAGATGACCTGGATGAACTGGATGAAATTGTAAGAGATACTTTACAGTCACACAAATGTTTAATTGTTTTTGATGAAATTGAATCAATGACCAGAGATTCATGGCAGCATATGAAAAATTCATGGTTCAGTTTCATGGGTTTGGGATCTAGAGTCTTAGTAACTACTTCTAGCATACATGTTTCGAATCTCGTTTCCAAAATACCATTTGAATTGCTAGAAATGTCCTATAAGGATGCTGATCGATTTCTTCGTAAATTTGAGATATCATCGATTATGAGGTCCAATATACTATCCCTTAGCCAAGGGTTACCCCTTTCTCTCAAACTTATGATGGGATTGGTGACATGTGATAAAAAGCTTGCAGATTTACTTTCTTCACCGGATTTCTTAAATAACATCACCACCATGCCTGTTTTGCATGTTCCAATTGTTATTTTGCTGAGCATTTGGAGTCTTCCATGGCATTTGATTCAATGCCTTGCCTTCTGCGCCATCTTTCCTAGGGGTTATATGATTAACAGACAGAAGCTCATTGAGAAATGGATTGCTCACGGCCTCATCGTGAGTGGAACTGAGCATGCCGGTGGTGTTTATTTTCATAACTTGCTCTGCCGGTCATTTTTCACAGATATAACTTGGAATGAGTACGGTGACATTGAAGAGTTCCGTATGCCTGGTTTGATCCATGATATCTTGCAAGATGTCACAAGAATTGTCTTTCAAGTCAATGTCGGATTTGTTTCTGGGATTAGTGAAGATGCTGGTCAGCTTTCTGTTTATAGACCGCAAACAACACCTATTTTTCCAATTACCATATCTTTCCCGATTCATCAGCTTCTTGAATTTAAGCATTTGCACACACTTGATCTGAGTAGCAGTGGCATTCAAAGTTTGTCAGATGAGATATGTGCTTTAGAAGAAGTTAGGTACATAAATCTCTCTTATACTCTTATTGAAAGACTCCCAGATTCTATCACAAAACTTCCATATTTAAAAACTCTAGATCTATCAGGATGTTGCTATCTCCAAGTTTTACCAGAGCGAATGTGCGACCTGGTGCATCTCAGACATCTAGACTTACGGCTTTGTGATACCCTGTCTTACATACCATCTGGAATTTGCTGCCTTACATCTCTCAAGTCAATGACATTATTTGTTTTGGGTAAAGATGATGATAAAAGTGCTGCTGGCTTGGGAGAGATTGGGTCTTTAAACCAGCTCAGGGGTAAATTACAGATAAAAAATCTTGAAAATGTGAGGAATAATAGTGAGGCTCTTGATGCAAAGCTAAATAAGAAATTACTTCGTCATCTGGAATTGTCATGGAGTAAAAAAGGTGCTGCTAATCATTCTGAATTGTTGGAAATCTTACGGCCAAATCTGGGACTTAAAGTTCTGCATCTAACGGGTTATATGGGTATCAAGTTTCCGTCATGGATGTTATCCATCAAAGGTATAACTAAGATTTCTATAAATGATTGTGACTGCAAGGAACTACCATCATTAGGGCAATTGCCTGCTCTCAAGGAACTGCAACTCAAAGGGATGGCTAACCTCATTTCGATTAGTTCAGAATTTTATGGATATAAATTGTACAAAAGTTTTGGTTTCTTTCCATCTCTGGAACAACTTGGGCTCTATGATATGCCCAGATTGGAAGTATGGTCATGTTCATCCTCCCGTGTGTTCCCTAGACTAAAAACACTGACAATTGAAGGCTGTCCTCAACTTCAACGGTTGCCATCACTTCCTCGTCTACCGGATTTGATTGTTTGCAATAGCCATAGGAACATCCTTAGTTCCTTGAGTAGCTTTGGGTCACTTTCCTCCCTACTTATCAATGATATGGAGGATCCATCAAGGTATTTTGTGGATTTATTAAATTTGAAATCACTCAAGAAACTCATTATCTTCAGCAACAAAGTTGAAAATGGTTCTGAAAGTCATGATTTCCATACCTATACTGACCTTGAACATTTGAGTATTCTACAATGTAATAGGCTTAGGCACGTTCTCTTTGGTGGTTTCACTTCCCTACAGAAGCTACATATTCTAGACTGTCAAGAATTACTATATATTGACATTCGAAAGCCTCTTCCACTAAAAGAGTTGGTCATCCAGGAGTGTCCTCGAGCACAATTCAGAGACGGAATTTTTGATTTCCCCTACCTTAGGAAGTTGATTATGAAAAGTTGTTATCGGTTAGAAATTTCACCTGGGAAATTCAAAGAGCTAAAGGAACTTGAATATTTGTTTGTCAGTGAATGCCCACAGATGGAAAGCCAGTTGTGGAAGGACCTGTCGCAAACATCTGATGTCCCATGTGTCATACTTGGAAGTCATAAGGTAGAACATGAGACCTATTATCACTCGAAAAAGAATCCCGGTGGGGTTCCAGCGACAGAGAGGTCTCTGTTGGAACTTTTAGAAGAAATATTCTTTACAAATTTCGATATTACTGATTTACCTTTGGAAAAAGTTGATTCGAGGGCTCCTGTACTGCTTTGTGGTATCCTGTGGTGAGGTGTCAAGACAAATCAGTATGCAATCCGTCGAAGGTTGAAAGAAGTCCGAGTAAACGTGGAAACTGATCAACAGCTCTCGAAAGGTATCATAAATTAAGAACCTTTTGAGGCTATAAACAATATTTTAAAGTTTCATAAGCTGAATACTTTTCTAAGATTTCGAGATCGCTTTGATGAATAATTTAATCCCACGTTTATTTTTTTATGCAATAATGGATTTCATTGTACATAATTAAGATTAGCATTTTATTGGATGTCTTTAGTTTAACATTCGACAACTCTTCTTTTGAAATTTTCGTCCGGCGAATGATATTTAACTCCTTTCAGGTCAAATATATGTTGTTTTAGGCATGTGCTAATATTATTTGAAGCTTTGCTCCGTTTCCTTTCTCACTGTTAGATTGTTTTTTTGGTAATTTCTCTCCCACACTTGCTGATTTTCAGGTGCATACAGAGATACTTTTCAGTTACCATCCTCTGCTCAGGACTTGCAATATGGAACCCAACTGAAAAAGTTCCTGCTGGGAGTCCATATCAGTTGGTATTAATTTTTATTGGGGCACAATTGTATTTTTAGTCCCACTGAACTGGACACCGCGCTTTACAACTTTTTAGAATTTTGCGCTTTAAGTCCTATCGCCGCTTTACATCTAGTTTTTGCACTTTTGGTTAATTAGGATTAAAAGTGCAATTTACTAAAATGGGAAACTAAAAGGGCCGAATATCCTAAATAATTATACCAAAAGCGCAATTTAGTAAAACGCGAGATCAAAAACGTTGAGAGTTCAGTCCGAGAGATTAAAAATGCAATTTTACCATATTTTTCTTTCACCTATACTATTTAGAAGAGAAATGTAATATTGAGATTTCAAATATGTTTTATACTTTATTGGTCGAATATTGTAGCAATTTTAACAAAAAGTATCGCGAATTAGCAATTGGATAAAAGATAATCTAGGTATGCCTTTACATATGCAACTTTGGTTTAACCTCGCACTTGGTGGGCATTGTGAAAGTATAATTTTGTTTCTTGCGTCAAATTAGGAGAGTGCTATATAACTTTTCTTGAGAAGAAAAATGATGGTTCTAGGAGATTGGGGCGATATTGAAGCATAGATCACCTTTCTTGTACATCTCACATGTAACTATTTCACCAAATTGGGACGTTACTATAATTATTTGGAGAACACAATTTTATCTACAGGGATGGCTACTTGTGAATGTGAACATACACATAATTAATTGCAGGTTCAATCACATCAATCGTCCCTCAAGTTTAAAATTGTTTACGCTTTTGTCCCTCATAGATAAAGTATTTTCCATCCCTCTTAGATGTTATGTGTTACACCCTAGATTGCACGGATACTCCAAAAAATGGCCCTGTGCAGTATCCAGTACTCCGGGGATACGGATACGCGTCCGATACGCATGGGATACGCGTACAGTACGCCACTTGGAGTATCCTAATTAAATTAAATAAAAAATAATTCGGATACGGGTACAGTACGTTTTTTTGGAGTATCCTGCAGGTTTTGGATACGCACGGGGTGTTTTTGTTAGTTTTTCAAAGTTATGGGTTAAAAATTAATAAATTAAAGTTAAAAAAATGAGTATTTTGAATGGTCTTGAATAAGGGTATCAATACTCGTGATGTTTAGTTGGAAATTTCAAATCAATACGGGTCTTGGACAATTTTAGTGTATAACTTTTTTGTACTGTTGTCCAACCCGAAATTAAACTAGTAGACAATATATATTTTGAATATGATCTTTTGCTTTTGTGGTATAATAGAAGAATCAAATTAGTTATGTTGTTATGCATAGTATAAAATTATTTTATTTTATATGCGTATTTTTGCCGTATCGAATCCTATAAATTTTAAAAATTCGTATCGCCGTATTCGTATCGTATTATATCGTATCGCCGTATCCGTATCCGTGCAATCTAGGACTTACACCGATCACTATTCCGACCAATTTTCGGCAAATATATACCCCATGCAAAACATGTGCATTTTAGCAAGGCTATTTTCGGAATACCATATTTTCTAATATTTTAGTGTTACATTTACGTCCCTCATGTTAACATTTTGTTTCATTTTCGTCTTGTTGGGAATGAACAATGGCTTTCCCTACAAATTTCGTTGCATAAGGGCAACTCTATCCGACGAGCAATGGGAGGAGTTGCCTGCCAAATTTCGGTTGGAGATGGAGGGGAGGGGGGAGGGGGGGGGGGGGGGGAGGTGGGCGGTGGATGATCCCTTGCCCAATTGCCCGCGGGCAACACTGCCTTTGCACGCGTTCGTCCATCAAGTGGCGACCACGTTTTTGCTCCCTTTTGGTTTTGCAGGAGTTTTAGGTGTGAGTTGAAAAAGTGAAAGTTTTGGACATCTTTACTATTTTACTCCTAAAAGCAGTGGTTGATAATTAGTTGTGTCAAATCATTACTTTATTAAATAGGGTATTTTTGAGAAAAGAAATTCCATTTTAAGAGTATTGTTTTGGGACATTCCAAAAAGAAAATAAGAACAAAAAATTTGGGACGGAGGGAATATATATATATATATATATATATATATATTAATTGTGTAAAAAAAACTTAACAAAAAATGGTAAACTTTATTTTTAAATATTGTGAAAGATTTAATAACATTGTATTTTAAATTTTATGTAATATTTAATAACGTGAATACAATCGTTATTGTTTTCCGCTATTTATGTTTAGTCCTGTTGATTTTCTTATTATTATTGTGTACCTAATAAAAAATATTATTAGTAGTAGTAGAAATATTATTATTATTATTGTTATTGTTATTGTTATTGTTATTAAGTGAGAGTGGGAAAAGTTGTTAAATGGAATTAAATGGAAAATGATTGCCCTTCGGGTGGAGATTAGAGGCAAGAGAGGACATGAGGGGGGTGAAGTGGCATAAGGGGGAGGTTCGGTTGGAGATGGCCTACGAGTAATTTATTGGCTCCATTTTTATTTTTTTACCCCACAACTTCCATTCTCGTTTTTTATTGTAAAAAATTTCCAACTTTAAATATTATGTTGTAATTTTGGGAATGAAAAATTCGGATTTATTTCTTAGATGAAGGGTTAGTTTGGCCTCACTTTTGTATAACTGATCTAAAACTTGAGAAACGACTAGTGTAATTTAGCCTTAATTGCATCTTCCTAATAGAAATGGGCTTCAATATTACGTGCAATTTCAACAATGTGCCATAAGGTGCAAGATCCAAAAACTTCCAATGGTTGATTATTGAATTACAGTGAGTAAAAAATTAAGGAAAATATGCATCCAATGACACAACATTAAACTTTATTTATTGTTCACTTTCAAATTACTTATCATTTCACTCATTCAAATCCATAAACCAAACATAGGCTAAGAATTTGATTTCAAGTTCCACAAAAAAATTGAGTATTTGTCTAGTTTCATATTAGTTAGTTATTTATTCATTATAATCTGATTTTGTTGCAATTTGTTAGTGTAGTCAATTAAATATTACACTATCCGTTCCATTATTTTTACTCCATTAACTACAGTATTCGGTCAAATTTTTCAATCTTTTAAGTGACTTATCATGTTAAATTATTCACATTTTTGGTGTATTAAATATTTTATATTATTAATACACATAGTGTCATATGATATTATCAAATTATTAGTTAAATATATTAATTAAATTATTTATTATAATGTCGTAAAATTTAGTCAAGTTGATTGATCAACGATACCAAGAAATAAAGATTAATGGGAAAGAGGAAGTATAATATAATAATGTAATTTGGCGTATCACCAAAAAAATGTGTAACTTGGTGTTTCACTAAAATATTACTACAATTTTATGAATTAATGATGTAATTTGACGTTTCACAAAAGTTACACATTGCTGTTAAAATTCAATAACCAATAGGTTGATTATTAAACAGTGATCCATCCGTTAGAAATTGATTGGTACGTTTGACATTTTCACACAGATTAAGAAATTCAATAATTGGTCACTTATTTAAGATAAAATGTTAAAAATACTATTTTAGTGATTGATCTAATTAATATCATTAATCTTTGTGCACTCTACTTTATTGTGTAAACCTAGAAATAATAAATGGTAAAATTGAAAAAAGATACATTAGAATATCAAATATAACAAGTAATTTAAAACATAATTTTTTTTGCAAATGCGTCTATTAATTTGAAACTAAGGGAGTAGTAGTTATTGTTAGCCGAATGACATATGATTGCCAAACAATTATCATAACGTTTTCTTGAGTTTTGATCTTAGCAGGCCAAATACTTATCATTTTAAATATGTTGGAAGAACAAGGCCTATTTGTGAAGAAGTAAAGCCCTCGAAGAAACGTCAAAAAGAAAAGGCCAAGTCGAAGAATAAATTGAAGACCCATGCACCACTGGAAGAGCCCAACTCTCGACACAAGAAAGTTGAGGTTATAGGTTCAATCTATCTCAATTTATTAAGAGCAAAAGTTCTATCTTGGCCCAAACTATTTTCTAAAGTTTTAAATTCATTTTGGCCCAAAGTCTTTTAACAAAATGATGATTCTTTTAATTAGGCCATAGAAATATTTCAAAATCAGCCCATGCATTTTTGAAATATATTCAAAATGATTTTCACCTATTTTGGCAGAAAATTACATATACTTATTCTTGCTTACATTAGTTACTTATCATTCAAGACAATCAAGATCTTTCCTTTAATTTCTTAATCGGCTATACTTTAAAAGTCAAACTTGATTTACTATTGTTTCCTAAATCCTCTTGGCCGAGAATCATTTTTTTTTTAATTGATCTTGTGCAAATCTTTTTATAAGGAAAAATTCTCTTTAACTTGGCATTGAATCATGGACTCATTCATTTAATCACATCTTTGTCACATCTATTTAAAATCGGCAGAATATATCTTTATATGTGACAAAATCATCTTTGTTTTAAAGGAAAGATTTATCAAAGAAAATCTTGCCCATTTTACATATTGCTAGCTCACCTATAAATTGAGCTCATTTTGATCAGTTTTAAAACACCAACTTTGAGAGAAAACTTAGAGCTTTACTTTGAGAAAATTACTCTTGCTTTTTCGTACTTTAATTTGTGAAAATCATTTGAAAAGCAAAAAAATTCGTTTTTACTTAAACCTGCAAAAATATTTTTGTGAAAAACGAAAATCTTTTTTAACCCTTGCTTTTGAGAACTTTGAGAGGTTAAAAGAAAGATTAGTAAGCATACTTTTGTACATCTTACTCAAGAGGAGTATTCATTATACTACTTCAAAATCATCTTAATTGTAATAGTGCGATAGGAGGTGTCCTAGCAAGCACGATTGTTTAGTGCGATAGGTTGTTTACCTAGCAAGCACATTTTTGGTGCGATAGAACAGAGGGTTCTAGCAAGCACATGTAAGTGCGATAGGCCGAGGTCTAGCAAGCACATTGTTGGAGCGATAGGAGGTGTCCTAGCAAGCTCGTATCGAGAGTAAGAATTGAAATCTTGTAATCTCGAGTGGCGAAGGTTTGTCCTGCAAGCCACGATCTATTAGTGAATTTTACCCAGGGGTGCTGGAAGAGAGGAAGTAGGCCGTTTGGGCGCGAACCTCTATAAACGGTGTTTGCATTCTTACTTTATTTATTTTATACACTTTAACTTCACTGGAACTTTAAACTTAATCATATCAGAACTTTAAACTTAAAATCACTGGAACTATACACTTTGAAAAAGTTATATACCTAATTCACCCCTCAATTGGCATCAGAGCCTCGTGCTCTTTATATATTTGGTCTAATAACCTGAGTAGAAGATCATATGGCCTTAGAGGGTGAAATATTTTTAGAAGAAAGATGCATTACACAACCTCCTATGTTTAATGGCAATGATTATATTATTTGGAAAAATCAAATGGAAGATTTTTTACTTGCCCTTGATTTTGACTTATGGAGTATTGTTGTGCATGGATATGATGATTATGATTTGCATAAAAATAGCATGTGCTTAAATGCTAAAGCTTTATATTTTCTTTATTCTGCACTTGATCAAATGGCCCTGAAAGGTATTTGCAGATTAAGGACGGCATCTGAGATATGGTACACCTTGGATCAAATTTATGGAGATAATTCAAGTTGTGAAGATTCTATCATACTAGATGAATCTGATTTTAGAGGATACAATCAAGGTGAACCAACCAAAAGCTTGATCGATGGAAGAATAATATTTGCAATGATCCATATTGTTCATGTGAAGAGCAAAGTGATGATGAGATGGAAAATTTATGTTTTTTGGCAAAAGGTAAAGAGGTAAATAATTCTCTTTCTAGTAAATCTTATTGTGATAGTGATAATAAAAATTGTATGGATGACAATCAATTACAAAAAGATATTAAAGAGTGTCAGAATTATTTTCAAAACCTTACTACCAAAAATGAACTTTTGAAATGTCAAATTGAAATGATTTCTAAACAAAAATTTGAGCTTGAACAAAAAGTTTTCAATTTCTTAGAAAATCTTGAGCCCTTTAAAGAGGAAGACGATTATTTCAAATCCCAATTTTTTGATTTAAATAATGATAAATTTTCAAAGTACAAAAAGAAGTTGAACAATGATTTTAATGTGAAATGGTTTTCGCCTCAAAAGACGAGTAATAAATTTGTTCAAAATATGCGAATATCATATTGTCATACTTGTACATATTGTAGTAGAGGTCAACATTATGCTTATCATTGTCCTTTCAAGAAACATGTTGGCTCTAAGTTTATATGGGTTGTGAAAAATGAAATAACTAACCATTGTGGACCCAAAGTAAAACGGGTACCAAATAGATTCTAGAATTCTGTTTTGCAGGTCCAAATGAAGCATATGATGGCCATATAATAAAAGGACTTGCATAGTGCCCGAAAGAAATGTTGAAAATGATGATTTTGTAAATCTCTATGAACTTTCATTGGAACAATTGATGGAACGTTCAGTTCTACAAATTTTGTTGGAACATTATCTTCCAATGATTTAGTTTCTGGTAATATCAATAAAGTTATCAAGTAAGCCTATTAAAGAGTTTCTTGCTTTGGTTAATAACTAGCATGAATGAATTATGTGCACCTCTGAATTATAATATGGCTTCTATTTATCAAGTGTGCATCAATTCTTATGAAGAATGAAATATCATGATCATTTAGATTCAAGCATACATTTTGATTGATCATACACAAGACATGTGCTCCCCACTACTGCTCTCATCTATCTTAGATCACATAATTGCACCTACCTTGCAAAATGATATTCATAGTTCTTAATTAGACGCATTGCCTATTCCGATTATTCCTTAATTGCTTAAAGTTGATAAGAATAAGAATATTTAAGGAAGTGTGCTATAAATGCTTTATATTGTCATTGTCTTGCATTTGGAGTATGATTGAAAATTACTTTCTAAAACTACAAGAATGAAATATAAATTGTTGATTTGATTTACTTGGAGTTCATCATAAAAAATATTGTGATCATGTTTGGTATAAAAATAAGTTGTTAAATGTGCATTTATTTCTAACCTTTTGAGTGCCAAGGAACCCTTGAGCAATAATGTTCCAGATGTTGAAGACAAAGTCACAATAGGAAAACTGAATCTGTCGGAACCAGTACTGGAACAAGTAACTAAAATAGAAGAACGTTCCGAAACAGAATCGGAACATGAAACAGAAACAGAAACTGAAGAAGGAAGTTCCAGTACCAGAAATGACTTAGCCCATAGAAAATTCAAACATGCATCTAGTCACCCTACTACTCAAGTGATTGGTGACTTAAGAAGTGGACTTCAGACCAGATCAAAAGTAAAATAAAATCAAAGTGCCAATTTCGTCCTACTCTCAATCACCGAACCAAAAGACGTGAATGAAGCACTAAGTGATGAATTTTTTGTGGCTGCAATGAAAGAAGAACTTGCACAATTTGATAAAAATCAGGTATGGACTTTAGTCGAAAGACCAAGTAAGCATACCATCATTGGAACAAAATGGGGTATTTCGGAACAAACTCAATGAAGAAGGTAAAGTCACTCGAAACAAGGCGAGATTAATGGGGGGGGTGGGGGGGGGGGGGGGTGGGGGGGGGGGGGGGTGGGGGGGGGGGGGGGTGGGGGGGGGGGGGGGTGGGGGGGGGGGGGGGTGGGGGGGGGGGGGGGTGGGGGGGGGGGGGGGTGGGGGGGGGGGGGGGTGGGGGGGGGGGGGGGTGGGGGGGGGGGGGGGTGGGGGGGGGGGGGGGTGGGGGGGGGGGGGGGTGGGGGGGGGGGGGGGTGGGGGGGGGGGGGGGTGGGGGGGGGGGGGGGTGGGGGGGGGGGGGGGTGGGGGGGGGGGGGGGTGGGGGGGGGGGGGGGTGGGGGGGGGGGGGGGTGGGGGGGGGGGGGGGTGGGGGGGGGGGGGGGTGGGGGGGGGGGGGGGTGGGGGGGGGGGGGGGTGGGGGGGGGGGGGGGTGGGGGGGGGGGGGGGTGGGGGGGGGGGGGGGTGGGGGGGGGGGGGGGTGGGGGGGGGGGGGGGTGGGGGGGGGGGGGGGTGGGGGGGGGGGGGGGTGGGGGGGGGGAGAACTCTTAAAATATTTTATCGCATCAAAATTGTTTGTCAATCAAGGGGGAGATTGTTAGCCGAATGACATATGATTGCCAAACAATTATCATAACGTTTTCTTGAGTTTTGATCTTAGCAGGCCAAATACTTATCATTTTAAATATGTTGGAAGAACAAGGCCTATTTGTGAAGAAGTAAAGCCCTCGAAGAAACGTCAAAAAGAAAAGGCCAAGTCGAAGAATAAATTGAAGACCCATGCACCACTGGAAGAGCCCAACTCTCGACACAAGAAAGTTGAGGTTATAGGTTCAATCTATCTCAATTTATTAAGAGCAAAAGTTCTATCTTGGCCCAAACTATTTTCTAAAGTTTTAAATTCATTTTGGCCCAAAGTCTTTTAACAAAATGATGATTCTTTTAATTAGGCCATAGAAATATTTCAAAATCAGCCCATGCATTTTTGAAATATATTCAAAATGATTTTCACCTATTTTGGCAGAAAATTACATATACTTATTCTTGCTTACATTAGTTACTTATCATTCAAGACAATCAAGATCTTTCCTTTAATTTCTTAATCGGCTATACTTTAAAAGTCAAACTTGATTTACTATTGTTTCCTAAATCCTCTTGGCCGAGAATCATTTTTTTTTTAATTGATCTTGTGCAAATCTTTTTATAAGGAAAAATTCTCTTTAACTTGGCATTGAATCATGGACTCATTCATTTAATCACATCTTTGTCACATCTATTTAAAATCGGCAGAATATATCTTTATATGTGACAAAATCATCTTTGTTTTAAAGGAAAGATTTATCAAAGAAAATCTTGCCCATTTTACATATTGCTAGCTCACCTATAAATTGAGCTCATTTTGATCAGTTTTAAAACACCAACTTTGAGAGAAAACTTAGAGCTTTACTTTGAGAAAATTACTCTTGCTTTTTCGTACTTTAATTTGTGAAAATCATTTGAAAAGCAAAAAAATTCGTTTTTACTTAAACCTGCAAAAATATTTTTGTGAAAAACGAAAATCTTTTTTAACCCTTGCTCTTGAGAACTTTGAGATATTTTGAGAGGTTAAAAGAAAGATTAGTAAGCATACTTGTGTACATCTTACTCAAGAGGAGTATTCATTATACTACTTCAAAATCATCTTAATTGTAATAGTGCGATAGGAGATGTCCTAGCAAGCACGATTGTTTAGTGCGATAGGTTGTTTACCTAGCAAGCACATTTTTGGTGCGATAGAACAGAGGGTTCTAGCAAGCACATGTAAGTGCGATAGGCCGAGGTCTAGCAAGCACATTGTTGGAGCGATAGGAGGTGTCCTAGCAAGCTCGTATCGAGAGTAAGAATTGAAATCTTGTAATCTCGAGTGGCGAAGGTTTGTCCTGCAAGCCACGATCTATTAGTGAATTTTACCCAGGGGTGCTGGAAGAGAGGAAGTAGGCCGTTTGGGCGCAAACCTCTATAAACGGTGTTTGCATTCTTACTTTATTTATTTTATGCACTTTACTTCACTGGAACTTTAAACTTAATCATATTAGAACTTTTAAACTTAAAATCACTGGAACTATACACTTTGAAAAAGTTATATACCTAATTCACCCCCCCTCTTAGGTATCAGTTATTAGACATTGAAAGATCACCTAAACTGAAATATTTTTCCATTCAACTTGAAAGAACGTCCAATAACCATTAGACTTTTTTTGTTAGCAATCGTACCCCTTGGAAAATATGAAAATATAAACTTAAATTTTTAAGTGAATAATGAGATTATTGCCAATTTTAAATATTAACAGGGGGATTATTATCAATTTTTTTAGGGGAATATGGGTGTTATTGTGGTGATTTCGGGTTTTGGATTTTTCTATGTGAATTTTGGTTAATTTAGCTGAGAAGAAAGTCACCCACTTTGAATTAAAAGGAAAAATATTTGGATTTTTATGAGAAAGCTATGTACTATGTAGTATGTAGGTAGGGCTAATGCACTCTACGCTGGAAAAAAATATGGTTCAGCCAAATAAAAAATAATGGGTCGGGTCGGATCGAGTTTCAGGTTGGGCTGGGTTCGGGTCCAATCATAATCAATAATCGGGTCTGCATTAGGTTCAGGTCCAGGTCAGGTACAAGTCTAGTAATGTTACTTTAAATATGATTGGGTTTGGATCGGGTCCGGACCTGACCTCTGACAGTCCTACTCCATCGGTTTCATTTTATTTAGGGTTAATTACAGGGACCTCCCCTGTGGTTTGGTGTATTTCGCGTCCAATCCCCTCGAAGAATCATAATTACAAAGACCTCCCCTAACGTTTGCATAACCTTACATCCGTCGGTCCGCCGTTAGTTTTTGCTGATGTCAACACCCAAATTTTATTGAAAATCCCATTTTACCCTTGAGATTACTTTAGCTATTTTATGGACTATTATACCCTTGTTATGTTTGTTGCATGTTCGGTTTCAATGAAATGATGTGGTTTGTTTTGGGTGTAAATGTTATAAATATCAACAAAAAAGTAAAACTTAAAATTATTTATTACTGTGACGATATTAATTTCAATTTTTTTCATAATGTTTTTAAATTAAATCCCAAAGAAAAGTGAATAAATTATTGTTAATCATAAGAAAAATTGAAGATAAATAAAAAGTATCATTATGAAAATGCAAAAATATTAAGAATTATCCATATCTAAACCGTAATTTTAATAATTTTAATTTATTTTCATAATTATAAAAAAAATTAACTACAAAGATAATAAATAAAAATTAAGATTAATAGGGAAAAAAATTGGACAACAAAAAGCATTATAAAAATGCTAAAATATTAATAATTAGCCTGAAAAAAACCATAAACTTTTAATTAAGAAAATCAATTATTTTTTTAACAAAATTAAATAATACTCATTCAAATCCCATTTAATAAAATAAGAATTATTAATTTATTTATTTCTTAATTAGATCCAATACTATTAAATAATATTTACTATAAAATACTAAAATAAATATTGTTTACATATTTAATAAATTATTTTTTAAGCTATTGATAAATTATATAGTATTTAAATATGCATTTTATAAAAAATTAACTAAAATCAATAAATATTTTTTTCACAAAATTGAAAAATAATCATTCAAATACCCTTTTAATAAAATAATTATCTATGTAGTATTTTTAATTATTTCAGTTTTAGAATTAAATATATATATATATATATATATATATATATATATATATATATATATATAAGTATTTAATATTTTCAACAATAAAATCATAAATTTATGTCTTACTTAAATACAAAACAATGAATTAATATTTTATTATAAAATACGAAAATAAAATCTTAATCACGTATTTATTAAATTGTTTTTTTACTATTAATAAACTATATGAAAATGTTATATAACACTTTATAAAAATATTTCTTATTTTTCATAATTAATAAACTATATTTTTTTCTTTTCTATGTATAAATTGAATTTTTATTAAAGTTTAGGGACTAATATGCAAATATAAATTTTTGTAAGGTTTTGCAAACCTCAGGGGATGTCGAAGTAATTAAAATGGATGAGGACAAGAGGGTAATTTCACGTATTCTGTCCACCTCCGTTAGTCTCCGTTAAGGTTTTGTAAGGTTTTGCAAACTTGAAGGGAGGTCTCTGTAATTATGATTCTCCGAGGGGATTGGACGCGAAATTTACCAAACCATATGGGAGGTCCCTGTAATTAACCCTTTTATTTATTGCTTTAGGTAGCGACACATGAATTAAGAAATCTTTTAAATAGTCACCATTTGTAGAGAAAAATCCTCAAATACCCTCACCGGAGTATTAATTACTTTTCTATCTCCTCCCTTAGTTAGGAGTTAGAATAATTGATAGGAAAGGGTGAATTTATTTTACATTGAACTTCTAAAACAACAAATATTATGAAGAGTGATTTGCGATCGGGCCCCTTGAGGATTGCTAGTTTTACAAGGAAACCCCACGTTTCAGAAATTACAAGGAGACCTCTTTGATTTAAACTATGTATCAAAACACCCCTTACAACTTTAATAATTCTTACAAGAACCCCCAAATATAGGGTTGTGAATGGGGCGGATTTCAATCCGGATCCGATCCAAATTCGATCCGATTTATTAGGATAATTGTCCGATTAGTGATCCGATGGACCTGATCCAATTAAGAAGATCTGTAATCCGAATTATATGGAGCGAATAAGGATCTAGACCGATCCGTATCCGATATATATTACTATATGTTATTTATATATTATCTATTTAAACCAAAATAAAAAAAACTATTTATGTTCCACTAAAATCTTTTACTATATTAAAAATAATCTTAAAAAGAAATGCATGAGAGGTGCTGTTGGACTGACCTGATAACTAATTGGGCCTAAATCATATTAATTTATACTATTTAATAAGAAAAATCAAAACCATAACCATTCATCCATGTAGTAGCCGCCATCTTCCCCCTATTTTTTGTCCAATTTTTTTCTTCTCTACCATTATTGGGTTTTCTTCTTCTTTTCCCAATTTCTATCTTTTTTATTCATATTTTTGTTTATTCCTTTGTTCTAATTTTTATCGTTTATAGTTGTCCATCATATTCCATCTTTTCTAATTTTCTAACAATAGTTTTGATGAAATAAGCAAAATATTTCACTTTTAATTCATTGTGGTGGAATCTACAAGTGATTTGAAGAAAAATGAAAGAAAAAATTTATTGCTAAATATGCTAAACGGATCCGAATAATTTATCCGGATCCGGAATATCCACCGGATTCGGATCCGGTTGCTACTTTTCAAGATCCACTAGGATCCGGATCCGGAACCGAATAGAAGAAATAAAAATCGGACTCGAATTCGGATCTGCCCTGATCCAGTCCGAGTCCGGCCCATTGACAGCCCTACCCAAATATATATACAAAAATACCCTTAAGTAATATCCTCGTAATTTTTGAAGCTGGGGTTTTTAATCAATTCTAAACCAGTAAAAAAAGTACTTTTTTTTAAAAAAAAAAAGTGATACACAAACGTGTGTAATCAATTTTTGTTCTAACTTTTGTATTATTCCAATTTTCTAATGAAAGGTATGATGATCCTCTGGTATGAAACTAAGATACCTGGACCCATGAAACAACACAGAAAAAATATCAATCCCTTTTCACTTATCATCATGAGAAATAGTGACATGAAAATCTCTCATTTTATCATCATCCACACTCCTCTTCCTCTCCAATTCACTGAAAATCCAAACCAACCAATCACAATTCAGCAAACTTCACCCCCATCAGATTACCAAAAGTACCAACTGTGAAACATCAAAACTCAACCTCATAATACTCTCTTGACACGTGTCCCATACTCTCACCACTAACCAGAAAAAACTACCTGTATTTCTCCTTCCCCCCCTCCATTCATAAAAGAAGATGAAATAAAAGCTCTATATACAGAGAGGTTTAAGTTTCCTCTTCTTCTTCCATTGATTCTACTCTGTATTTGTATATACATTTCATCTCTGCTACTCTGTTTCTTGATGTTCTAGAGCTTGAACAAAAATGGCTTCTTTGGTTTCTTCGCCATTTACACTACCCAACACAAAATCAATTACACAAAGGAATTACTTCCTCCACTCATTTCTCCCCAAGAAACTCAACCAAAAACAAAAATCCCACAAATTCAAATGCAATGCAATTGGTAATGGTTTGTTCACTCAAACCTCGCCCGAAGTCCGTCGAATCGTACCCGAATCATCTAACGGGCTTCACACTGTTAAAGTTGTTTATGTTGTTCTAGAAGCTCAGTACCAATCATCACTCACAGCTGCAGTGCAAAGTCTCAACCTTAACAAAGAGTATGCTTCTTTTCAAGTGGTGGGCTACTTGGTTGAGGAGCTTAGAGATGAAAATACATACAAATCTTTGTGTAAAGATCTTGAAGATGCTAATATCTTTATTGGGTCTTTGATTTTTGTTGAGGAATTGGCTTTAAAAGTTAAGTCTGCAGTGGAGAAAGAAAGGGACAGGCTTGATGCAGTCTTGGTGTTTCCATCAATGCCTGAGGTAATGAGACTTAACAAATTAGGCTCATTTAGTATGTCGCAACTCGGACAATCGAAATCTCCGTTTTTTCAATTGTTCAAGAAGAATAAATCCTCTGCAGGCTTTGCTGATAGTATGTTAAAGCTTGTAAGAACTTTGCCTAAGGTTTTAAAGTATTTGCCTAGTGATAAAGCACAAGATGCTAGAATGTATATACTTAGTTTGCAGTTTTGGCTTGGGGGTTCACCTGATAATTTGGTTAATTTCTTGAAAATGATATCCGGGTCTTACGTACCCGCTTTGAAAGGGACGAAAATCGAGTATTCTGACCCGGTTTTGTACTTGGATACCGGGATTTGGCACCCTTTAGCTCCATGTATGTATGATGATGTTAAAGAGTATTTAAATTGGTATGGAACTAGAAGGGATGCAAATGAGAAGCTTAAGAGCTCGAACGCGCCCGTTATTGGACTGGTTTTGCAAAGGAGTCATATTGTTACTGGTGATGAGAGTCACTATGTGGCTGTGATTATGGAGCTTGAAGCTAAAGGTGCTAAGGTTATACCGATTTTCGCTGGTGGGCTCGATTTTTCGGGTCCCGTTGAGCGGTATTTCATTGATCCAATCACGAAGCAGCCGATGGTGAATTCAGTTATTTCACTTACCGGTTTTGCCCTTGTTGGTGGGCCCGCGAGGCAGGATCATCCGAGGGCAATTGAGGCATTGATGAAGCTTGGTGTGCCTTATATTGTGGCTGTGCCTCTGGTGTTCCAAACGACGGAGGAGTGGTTGAATAGTACTTTGGGGCTGCACCCTATTCAGGTGGCTCTGCAAGTGGCTTTACCGGAGCTTGATGGGGGTATGGAACCGATTATATTTGCTGGCCGGGATCCCAGAACAGGCAAGTTATTATTATTATTTTTTAATTCTTACTAATTATTGATTGGTCATTTTGTAGATTGTTTGGAATAGATTGTGAATAAATTCTTACTTTATTCTGAAATGATGATATGTGATTATAGGAAAATCGCATGCTCTTCATAAAAGAGTGGAGCAGCTTTGTACAAGAGCTATCAACTGGGCTAATCTGAAGAGGAAAACAAAGGTAACATACTGCTTTTTTTTTTTTTTAATAAGGTGTAAATAAAATTGAATAATTTGTATACTTGTTGTCTACAATACTAAGGTTATGTTTGGTTCTTGGATTTCAAAAATGAGACTGAACAAAAAATGAAGGTTATTGTTCTGTCATTTGATGCAAGGAAAACTATCTTTTTGACGTTATACTCAAAATAATGATTTGAAATGTAATGAAATCAATGTAATACAAACTTGTGTGTGGTTAAAGTAGTTCTGGTGCACTACATGATTTGTTTACGCTTGCTTTCATGAATAACTATGTTTCTTATTACATAAAAAGTTATTTACTTCTATATATGTAACGTAACTTAAAGGTAAAAGTGAATTAGTAATAAATCATTTGGCTTCGATGAATTCTTGAGTTTATGAAGCGTTTTAAATAATATTGCTTCTAATATATGTACTTTCCAAAAATAATTTAGCTTTACGCATCACTGAATTAGAATGGCATGTTATTCTTCAACTAAAAGTTTTGTTTTATTCGTTTGTAGGCGGAGAAGAGGGTAGCTATAACTGTCTTTAGCTTCCCCCCAGACAAAGGCAACGTAGGAACTGCGGCTTACCTAAACGTCTTCTCTTCCATTTACTCCGTCCTAAAAGATCTAAAAGAAGACGGCTACAACGTAGAAGGCCTTCCGGAAACTTCCGAAGCCTTAATCGAAGAAGTAATCCACGACAAGGAAGCTCAATTCAGTAGCCCAAATCTCAACATAGCATACAAAATGAACGTAAAAGAGTATCAAACTCTAACCACTTACGCCAAAGCTCTCGAAGAAAACTGGGGCAAACCACCTGGTAACTTAAACTCCGATGGAGAAAATCTCTTAGTTTACGGTAAACAGTATGGAAATGTATTCATAGGCGTGCAGCCGACATTTGGTTACGAGGGTGATCCAATGAGGCTTCTTTTCTCGAAATCCGCAAGTCCACACCATGGTTTCGCAGCTTATTACTCGTATGTCGAGAAAATCTTCAAAGCTGATGCAGTTCTTCACTTTGGAACTCATGGCTCACTTGAATTCATGCCTGGAAAACAAGTGGGAATGAGTGATGCTTGTTTTCCCGATAGTTTAATCGGTAACATACCTAACGTGTATTATTATGCGGCCAATAATCCATCGGAAGCCACGATTGCTAAGCGTAGGAGCTATGCAAATACCATTAGTTACTTGACTCCTCCTGCGGAAAATGCGGGACTTTACAAGGGACTCAAGCAGCTAAGTGAGTTAATAGCGTCTTACCAATCTTTGAAAGACACTGGACGGGGCCCACAAATTGTGAGCTCGATCATTAGCACGGCTAAGCAATGCAATCTCGATAAAGACGTGGATTTGCCAGAAGAGGGTGCTGAGATTTCGGCTAAAGAACGGGATTTGGTGGTTGGGAAAGTTTACTCAAAAATCATGGAGATTGAATCGAGGCTACTCCCTTGTGGGCTTCACGTTATAGGTGAGCCTCCATCTGCTATGGAAGCAGTGGCGACATTGGTCAACATTGCTGCATTGGATAGGCCTGAAGAAGGGATTTTTGCACTTCCGTCTATATTGGCGGAGACAATGGGTCGAGAAATCGAGGATGTTTATCGAGGAAGTGACAAAGGTGTGTTGAAAGATGTCGAGCTTCTTCGCCAGATCACTGATACTTCTCGAGGGGCGGTGTCCGCGTTTGTGGAGAAGACTACTAATGAGAAGGGTCAAGTCGTTAATGTTTCCGATAAGATCACTTCGATTTTTGGGTTCGGGATTAACGAGCCATGGATTAATTACTTGTCGAATACTAAATTCTATCGAGCTGATAGAGAAAAGCTCAGAGTGTTGTTTCAGTTTTTAGGTGAGTGTTTGAAGCTTATAGTGGCTGATAATGAGTTGGGAGCTTTGAAACAAGCTTTGGAAGGGAAGTATGTGGAGCCGGGTCCGGGTGGGGACCCGATTAGAAACCCGAAAGTCTTGCCTACGGGTAAGAATATCCATGCTTTGGACCCGCAATCTATTCCTACAGCTGCAGCTTTGCAAAGTGCGAAGGTGGTTGTTGATAGGTTGCTCGAGAGGCAAAAGATCGATAATGGAGGGAAATATCCGGAAACCGTTGCTCTTGTACTTTGGGGAACGGATAATATTAAGACGTACGGAGAATCATTGGCTCAAGTCATGTGGATGATCGGAGTTCGACCCATTACTGACACGTTTGGACGTGTGAACCGGGTCGAAGCCGTAAGCCTTGAAGAGCTCGGAAGGCCAAGAGTCGATGTTGTTGTCAATTGTTCTGGTGTGTTCAGAGATCTCTTCATTAATCAGGTATATTCATATTTCTTCTGACTTCATTTTTGGGACTATGAAAGATTTCTTTGATAGAGAAATGCAAAAATACTCCCTATGCTTTGCCTAATTAGTGAAACCCCGTGTTATTTTTTTATTAGCAAACAACCCCTCTTACGTGTATTGCAGCAAAAATGACAATCATATCCCAACAAAAAATTGCAAAAACACCCCTATTTACCTAAAAATTAGCAATAATCCTCCTGTTAACTTTAAAAACTTGCAATAACTCTCTTGTTCACTTAAAATATTGGTAATAACCTCCCTATTGATTTGTGAAGGAATTTCAAAAGGGGTGTTTTACTAATATAAAAAGAACACAGGTTTTTTTTTGCCAATTAGGCAAAGCACAGGGGGTATTTCTGCATTTAGCTCATTTCTTTTACTATAAATCTAAGTTTTTGTTTCTATCTTGTTTGTAGATGAATCTCTTGGATCGAGCGGTGAAGATGGTAGCCGAGCTAGATGAACCCGAAGACCAAAACTACGTAAGGAAACATGCTTTAGAGCAAGCGAAGACCTTAGGAGTCGAAGTACGTGAGGCTGCATCGAGGATCTATTCAAATGCATCAGGATCGTACTCCTCAAACATTAATCTTGCGGTCGAGAATTCATCGTGGAACGATGAGAAGCAACTTCAAGATATGTATTTGAGTCGAAAGTCGTTTGCGTTCGACTGTGATGCTCCCGGTACAGGCATGACTGAGAAAAGGCAAATCTTTGAGATGGCTCTTAGCACAGCTGATGCCACCTTCCAAAATCTCGATTCTTCGGAGATTTCCCTTACGGATGTTAGTCATTACTTTGATTCTGACCCGACAAACCTTGTACAGAACCTTAGAAAAGATGGAAAGAAGCCTAGTGCTTACATTGCCGACACAACTACAGCTAATGCACAGGTAAATCCAGTACTACTTACATCTCTTTGATTGAAATGCAAAAATATCCCCTGTACTTTGTATAATTATCAAAAATCCCCCTGTGCTAATTTTTATTAGCAAAAAATCCATCCCAAGCCAAAATGGCAATTATACCCTCTTCAAAGGATGCAAAAACACCCCTATTAACCTATTGGCAATAATCCCCCTGTTAACTTTGAGAATCGGCAATAATGCCCCTGGTCACTTAAGAATTGAAAAGGGATATTTTGCATTTAGCTCACTTCACTTTCATCACATGTTGGCTTAATTACAAGAATATATTTCTCTAACTTTTTGATGATGATTTAGGTTCGTACATTGTCTGAGACCGTACGTCTTGATGCAAGGACAAAGTTATTGAACCCGAAATGGTATGAAGGAATGCTGTCAAGTGGGTATGAAGGAGTTCGTGAGATCGAGAAACGTTTAACAAACACTGTCGGATGGAGTGCAACTTCAGGACAAGTCGACAATTGGGTGTATGAAGAGGCAAACACGACTTTCATCAAAGACGAGGAAATGCTGAATAGACTCATGAACACGAACCCGAACTCGTTTAGGAAGTTGCTTCAAACGTTTTTGGAGGCTAATGGGCGTGGATATTGGGACACTTCCGAAGAGAATCTTGAGAGATTGAAGGAGTTGTATTCTGAAGTTGAAGACAAGATTGAAGGAATCGATCGTTGAATCTCGTTTTGATATAAACAAAATGCAAATAACATTGGGGAATTTCCAAGAATTAGAGCCTAATTCTTTTCACAAATTGTACAATTAATGTGTTTAGTTTTGAAGAGTGGTTGTTTTTGTTGTGTTGTAAGTAACTTGTAAGCTACTGATTCACATACATTCTGTTATCAGCCACTGTTATTAGTATATATTAATGATGCTAATTTTACTTTAACTGTGCATCATACAAAAGAAAATTTCCTGATTTTTGTTGAAACTTTGCAATTAATTACAAATAGATTGTTTACAATCTATTAACACTCATAATACTAGCATAATACATAATTCTGATTATGTCTAGCATTTCAGTAGAAATTGGATCACGTGTACATTACGAGCATTCATTAAAACCAAACAAATTAATTCATGTTCATAATATTCACGTGACATGTAGCTTGTAAAACTAAATCATTCTTTATTTATGGAACAAAACTTTAGATTAATCACAAAGAGATGATTTAAAATTTACAAAAAACATACACGAATAGGGTTGAAGATTTTTACATCGACGAGCGCATGTAATGTGTACGACTGTACGCGATTGTAAAACATGATGTTCTTGTTTATTTTCATTTTTCTTGTCATTTTATTTACTGAAATTCAAGAATCAAATGTATTCTTATACAAAAAGTTGACGAAAAGAGGAAACAAAATACTGAAATTTTTTTTGGTGCAACAAAAAAAAAATGTTAGTAGTATGAATGTCAAGTTTACATTGTGAAATAAGTTCAATAACACTTCTTCTGTTTCAAACTTCAAACAGCAAAAGGGGAAACATAAACAAAAATATACTTCTTCAAATTCTTTTCTGTTACATCTACAATCAGTAAACTTACAAAAAAAAATAAAAAAAAAATCTACAAAGAATAGTAAAAATGAAAAAAGCTGCAGTATATGCCTGCCCTTGGGGACATATCTATCTTTCTTTTTGCATTAAACTAACTCCATTAACAAAGGATCACCTGCAGCCATGATTCTTATCAACTTAATAAAATCTTGCTCACTCGAAACATTCCACGGGTGCACCGCAGCTACTCCAGGGGAATAAAACGACGTAGAATTACTCTGTAACTTTTGTTTATATTTCATTGAGTCGAAAACCGAGTCAAAATTCTGAGGAGAGTCCATTGCTAGAAAGAACATTGGTATCGCTACTTTGTGATGGATATCTAAATCGCCCACTAGATTCACAAGGTCGATAAAATCGGGTACAAAATGCCGAGGAACGTAGAATACCTCTGAATTGCATATTGTGAGGCTTTGGTGATCTTTTACATTTTCTTTGTAGTTGACTTGTAAGTGAGCCGGCATTGTGTTGACCAATTTGTTGACCGTTTCCGCTTGCTTCACATACCAATCGGAGCTTCCAGCAATAGAGACGCTGGTCCATGACTTGTTTACCTATTCGTATTAGTGAAAACGAGGATTAATCAGATAGTCATATACACATCGAACTCGTTTGGTAGCCAATATTAGGTGAGATATTTTCTCATCTTTTGCCTTATTTTACTAAGTTGCCACTACTTAAGAGTCTTAGACAGTTCTACTAATGAAATCCAAAAATCATTAGTATTATTCAATTTGTATTGACATATTTAATAGGAGTTAAATGCAAATACCCTCTCTGATTTGCCTTATTGGCAAAAAAAAAAAAAAAAACATGTTTTTATTAGCAATAATTCCCCCGTGTTCTTTTCTTACTAGCAAAAAACCCCATTTGAAATTTCTTCATACGTCAATAGAGAGGATATTGCCAATTTTTTAAGTGAACAAGAGGGTTATTGCCAAATTTCAAAGTTAACAGGGGGATTTTTTAGGTGAGTAGGGGTGTTCTACTTAAACAGGCTATCTTGTTGTATTTCTTAATATATTTAGCCAGATTCAGCAACAGTTTAAACCTAGAAACAGAGCAAATACCGAAAAATATGAAAAAATAAATATATTTTACCTTGTTTGTGATCCAGAGTTTCGACTTATCAGCTTGGAGCAAGTTCCAGTAATTAAGAATTGTATCATCCATAAGAAATAAAAAGCCTTCCGCGCTTGTGTATCTATCGAACAACTTTGGCAAATACCTAAACAAAATCACAAGAGAACTTACATTAAAAAGAACCACATGGATAATATAAAAAAAAAGATGCAAATTTTCAATTCACTTACTTGTAAACATAATCCAACTGGCCTTGTTCCACAGCTAAGTCCACATTTTTCTCCTTAGATAACATAATAACTGTCTTAAATATCCTTCCGTAAAGTAATCTCCACTCCAATGCAGTTCTTTCCACGGGCCCTGAACAGAACATTATAAGTACAACGTTCCCAAAATTCTTCCTCCATTTTATCAAATTCCCAATTTCATTATTAACTGTTCCTATTTCCTCGACCCCAAGATGCACAGACGGTATTTTCCGAGGCACAAACTCCTTCCTATCACCGTGGCCAATACTTGCCCGTGGCCGGTCTATTTCAAGAGACATGAGTCGAGGCTGTTGGTACCCTACGGCAAGCAAATCTTGTAGCCATGCAGCGGTAAACTGCAAGTCTTTTTCGGTCCAAAATCCTTCCTCAGCCATAACATAACTCAACTCCAATATTTTCTCAAACAATCTATGCTTACTCGATCTCCAATCAACCAAAAACTTAATCAAACGGCCCACATTTACATGAAGATCTTTCTCTTCTGAAAAAGGGTACGCTTCGATTCTATCATAGCGGTGCACGGTAGGAGGATACACCACGACATACCCACCGATTTCCCATAAAATCCTTTGCGCAAAATACCCTCGTAAAACATCAGAAGCCATCGAGCTAACAGAAACCGGGAGCATCAATCCCCAAAACGCAGATGAATGAAAAATCGTGTTGAATGAATTAACGGGTACCATTATACCCTGAGGCAGCGCCACCTTAGGGGCATTTTCGTCAAAACGAATGTCGAATGGTTCTAACTCAGGTTTCCTAGTGAAGTAGAAAACCGAATCCACATCGGGTAATCCGTTTGAAATCCCTTGTTGTATATATTGTTTTCCACCAAAGATTTCGGTGTAGAACTCCTCGTGTCCAATTTTACCTACATTTTCTAAGGGTAACCCCCTCGGCCAAACAGACCTTTGTCCGAAATGTATGTAAGGGTTCACTATGGTTCGATTAGGATTCTCATGACTATATTGTAAGATAACTTCTTGTCTAGCTCCCTCGCCAAACAAATCTACATCGAAATGTTTTCCTATGTCATTATCAATCACATTACCACGATCATCTACGTCGTAAATCTTTTGAGCACCATGTTGTATAGCGAATAAATACCCAACGGTTTTACGAACATATGAATCGTAAGGCAAGTAATCAACCACTCTAAATTCCAATTGAGCTTGCATTTCCAATGACAAATAAATAGCCCCTATCATAAAATATTTAAAAAAACAAATAATCAATATGCTAGACATTTCCACCATTAATCACCAAGAATTCATATCAATATCAAATCTCACATATCATGACTAAAATAACTAATCAAATGCATCAAAATTAAGCTAATAGATTTAATAATACCTTTTAAGTTCCAGTCTTTGGGAGTCTTAGAATTCCCAATTGCAAGAACTTGCCACCCTTTAATCTTAGTCAATTTCGTCAAAGAATCCGATGGGTAATCCGAAACCGAAACCACGATCCATTTTTCGGATCTAAAGCTTGAAAAAGGAGTAACCTCATCAACTATCCGAGGAATATTCCAGTTAAACTGAGGTAACTTGGGGTGCATTGAGTGAGACTGAGTGGACTGCAAGCAGAGCAGCGCCGCCGAGTCACCACCGGCGGTGGAGTAGTTACGGAGGAAGAATAAGGCGGCGACGGTGGTGATGAGTAGAATAATTGTGATGATTTTGTAGAGATTTTCCGAAGCCCATGTCGGGAAATCGAGATTCTTTGAATGAATCGAAAAGGGTTTGTTTCTTGATTTGGGATTGTGGGGTTTTTGAGCATCGGAAGGATCTTGGACGAACATTTTTAATTTTTTTTTTTCAATTGAAGTTCAATTTGATTCGATCCCCCCCAAGAAAAAGAAACACACACACAAAAACGCACTGAAAAGAAGAGTGTGTGGAGTTTATTTGTTTGAGTCTTGTGTAATTCAGTGTAGTATTGACTAGAATCTGGTTTCTTGTTTGGTCTAAAACAGTGCGTGTGTGTGTGTGTGTGTTGGGGGGTGGGGGGGGGGTGGGGGGGGGGGGGGGGGTGGGGGATTACCGACAGGGAAAGAGAAGGTGGGTGTGGTTTTGGCTTAAGCTTGAATCCAACTGCTGCTGTTGGTTTGGTAAGGAATTATAAATATACAGTGATGTGTCGTCGTCTTCTTCTCTTTCCTTTATTGTGAGTTAAATGCAAAAACACTCCCTACTTTGCCTAATTATTAAAATCCCCCTATATTATTTTGTTAGCAAAAACTTACCTTTGTTCTTTTTTAGTACCAAAATAATCCCTATATCGACATTTTATTAGTTCAATGCATCTAATCAAAATATCTTCCTAAATCAATAAGGGGTTATTATCATTTTTTAAGTGAACACGAAGTTATTGTCAATTTTTAGGAATTTTATGGTGTAGGTCTACAAATTATGAACTTTGGAGGACTTTTGTTAGTTAGGCAAAATCATAGGGATATTTTGTACTTCATAAATGTGTTAAACATTTTTTTTTCTGTTTTCTTTTTCTCTATGATCTGGAATTGGGGTACTTTCAAAATTATTCATTTGATAAAAGAAATACATTTATTTAATTGAATACTAAAATATTTTGAAAATATAACTATTAATCATAATTATATGACACACATGTAAATATCCGTGTACATTTTCTTTGATGTTTGGTGTGTGATTAAACTATATATATATTCCTAGAATTGTTTGGGAATGAGATTTGACATGTCAACTAATATATTTTAAAAAAAATTATGGTTGTTATCCCAGTTCACTGATAACATTTGCCAAGTAAAATAACAAAATTATTTTCTTTGACTTGATGAAGAAATAAATGAAATGCATAAATGCTTGAACATTTCTAAATCCGTACATAAATATATTATAATTAAAAATACACATGATGCATTTATGGATGATATAAGCAATCTCCATAATAATTTAATAATGAATTGAAATATATAATTAAAATGTAACTTTTCAAGATCTATAAGTATAAAATTCTAATGTTTATAAAAGAATCACGTATAAATGTCATCAGTACAAATACAACCAACAAATGAGAAAAAGACAAATTTGGTAATGCAAAAAACTTAAAATCGCAAGATTCAATCATTTAATGTGATGTTTTTTTATGAGTTAATGGCAATTTAGCATATGTGGTATTTATAATGTTCAATTTATCTTTCTGATATTTGAAAAAGAACATTTTACCTCATGCAATTTTATAAAAGTTTCACACCGCCTCCCTGACATTTTTTTATATGACGCTTTACCTCATGTGTTATGATAATGTGACAATTTACCCCTTGTGCTATGATAAATGTGGCTATTTACCCCCTATATTACAAAAATACTTTTCATGCTAACTCTCAATTTCGGTAAGTGAGTTACACTCTTTAAAATTTTCACATTACAGTTGACATTAGCTCGTTTTTTTTCTCTTCGTTAAATTGTTCGTGACACAGTGTGAGGAAGGTTAAGGCCTGATTGATTAAATTTAAGCATTTTATTTCCCTGCCATTTGTAAATAAAAAAGCAAGTTGGATTAATTAAATGTAGTCACTAATTAATTTTTAACTGCTGAGGATAAGTGAATGCACATGGCGCAATTACTCTGTGATATTGAATTGATCCAATCCAATATATATATATATATATATATATATACTAACTTGTGTCCCGTGTTATGCACGATTTATATAAAAGAAATTAAATTATATTTGAATTAAAATCAAATGAATAGTAATTACTAAATAATATTTATTTTTTGAGATCCTACTAAAGAATTTATTGACTTCTATTATTTAAGTCAACTAATGTTAATATTCCACAATCAATACAAAACAACAAAAGACACAATGCTACATTTTCCTCGTTATCAATTTATAATATTGAATGAAAGTTAACAAACATTAATAAAGCATGAGCAAGTATATATATATATATTGATATTTATCCATTAAGGCAACTCAAATATTTGAAGTCGCTCCAACAATCAAATAATAACTATGTAATCATAAACTAAGTACAAAAAAATTCACCGAGCCATGTTCAAGTAGAAAAGTGATGGATATTGTTTAATATGTATATCTAATTGTCGATTTTAATATTTATACATAATATACTTGGTTTATTAGCAGGTAATTTGGAGATGATTCAAGACAAAGAAGATTTGGGAAGCAACGAAGAAGAAGAAGGAAATTAGAGCTGTAAATTGGGAATTGTTTATTTAAAATGTATATACAGTAATATGTATGTAATATATTCAGCTGGGTAAGTTAGTTATTCTGTTCAAGGGATTTTACCATTTTGCCCCTGGTAGTTGCCTATTTATATAGCAGGTAGGAGACTCATTTTGTACACAATTATCATTCTGTAAATTCAATAATAAAGTCCTACTTTTATTTACTCATTCATTCAAGATTCATATATGTACAGTTTGTATACATTAACATGGTATCAGCAGTTATTCTACTTAAAATTCCGCTGCCATATCCAATTTCTCTCTGGTTTTCTGCATTCACACTCAAAAATTATCCTTCAAGAACCCTCTGATTCTTGATTAAAAACTCATCTGCGCCTGCTCCAGAAATTCACCCATCCAGATCAATCCTCATCCGCGCCTGTTTTAATCTTCTTCATTCACATCCTGTGCCAGTCAACAGATCAAATTCATCATCTTCTTCACAATTCACAGATTCATCTACATCATCTTCTACAGATTTCAAGAAATCACATACTTCATTGAATATCAGATCATTCTTCTATTTTTTTTTTACACAGATCAAGTAAGTTTTTTTTTAAAAGTTCCATCAATTCTATAATCTCTTATATTCTATCCAATTCAGATCACTACTTTTTACATACATATTATTTTCAAGATATATCTACCATACTTACCATTATTTTCTCCATCAAGATTCTGCAATTTCAATCAGTTTTCTTGCTTTCTTGGGTCATAAACCTTTCCTCCCTTCTGTCTGTCATCATCTCTCATGTCTTCCTCCAGTCCCCCATCTGTTTCCAACCCCTCTGCTCGGGCCAGACCTGAAATAGAGGACCCATCCAGTCCTTTCTATCTTCACCCTGCAGACGGCCCAGGAGTCATTCTTGTCTCTGAAAAATTAGATGACAAAAACTATCAGACTTGGTCCAAGGCAATGATCAGGGCACTAACATTGAAAAATAAACTGAATTTTATTGATGAATCTTTACCTAGACCAACCAATGACCCTATCCTTGCTAACTATTGGGACAGGAATAACACCAATGTCATTACCTGGATCCTCAATTCCCTCTCTAAAGAAATAAACCACACAGTCCAGTATCACACTTTGGCAACTGTCCTATGGAAAGAATTAAGACAGAGGTTCCAACAAGCAAATGGACCTAGAATGTTTCAGTTACATAGGGACCTTATGCATTTACAACAGCAATCCTTGACAGTCAATGCCTATTTCTCTAAACTCAAGATAATATGGGATGAGATTTGCAACTTTAGACCTAGATGTACTTGTGGTCAATTGGACCAATACTTTGAAAATCAGTACCTAATGATATTTTTAATGGGACTTCAAGATTCTTTATCCCACACTAGAAGTCAGTTGTTACTCATGGATCCATTACATGATGTTACAAAGGCATATTCACTAGTTTCCCAAGAGGAAACACAGAGAGCAGTGCACTCTTTTCTCCCCTCTAATGACACCCTCAACACTGTAGCTTTCTCCACAAAGTTTGCCCCTTCTTTCAACTACACCAGACCACCAAACCCATCCTACTCTTCTCCCAACAAACCACATTTCCCTTCCCAATCCACCAATTTTAGACCACCCTCTAGACCACCTTTCAACCCTTCTTTTCCTAGACCAAACAGACCTTACTGTACTCATTGTCAAATGGCTGGACATACTATAAATACCTGTTTTAAGCTACATGGCTATCCCCCTGGTTATAGACCTCCTATACCCAGAAATACCACTCCCCCTACCAACAGAATCAATTCTATATCTTCAGACACACCTACAGCACCAACTCCTTTCCAGAATTTCATTCAGCCAATGACTCCTGACCAGATAAGTCAACTATCTCATCTATTCACAACTCAGACAAACACCACTTCATCAAATACAGATCAACCAGATAAGAACAATGACACAACTACATGCACAGTACATGCTCAATCAGGTGTCTACTCTAACTCTTTTAATCTTTCATCATCTAATTTTAGTAATTCTTGGATTTTGGATTCAGGGGCATCCAATCACATCTGTAATAATTTGTCTTTCTTCACAAAGATCATCCTTGCTATTAACACAACTATAACTTTACCTAATAACTGTATCATTCATGTTTTTTTTAAGGGAACTGTTTTATTAAATTCTTCTATCACTTTACATAATGTTTTATATGTTCCATCATTTAAATTTAACTTGTTATCTGTCAGTGCTTTATTAGCCTTAACTACACACAACATCATTTTTGAATCACATCAATTTTACATCCAGGACAAGACTTCTTTGGAGAAGATTGACAGGGGTGATCTAGAAGATGGTCTTTATATCATGCATCATAATAATCATTCTTTTCCCACTTCTTGTAATAAAATCAGTATAAATACTTGGCACAATAGATTAGGTCATCCTGCTCTAGATAGGATTAAAATCTTACAATCTGTACTTGATTTACCATTTTCTACTTCTTTAAATAAAAATGTTTGTGAAATTTGTCCATTAGCCAAGCAAAAGAATTTACCTTTTCCTGTTAGTACATCTACATCTTCTAGTCCTTTTGACATCATACACTGTGACATATGGGGACCATTCAAACTTGCTTCCTATAATGGTTTTAGATACTTTTTGACACTGGTAGATGACTTTTCCAGATTCACTTGGGTTTTTTTATTACAATTTAAATCTGATGTTCACAATATACTTCCTAAATTCATTAAAATGGTGCAGACTCAATTTAATTCTAAAATAAAGAAATTTAGAAGTGATAATGCTAAAGAGTTAACTTTTTCCAATCTATTCTCCAATTTAGGAATTTTACATCAATATTCATGTGTAGAAACACCTCAACAAAATGCAAAAGTGGAAAGAAAACATCAACAGATTCTAAATATAGCTAGATCTTTACTATTTCAATCTAATGTTCCTCTACAATACTGGAATGAATGTGTTCTTACAGCTGTCTTCCTTATGAATAGACTTCCTACACCTATTTTAGATAATTGTAGTCCATATTTTAAACTTTACCAAAAATCAGTTGATTATTCTTTCATGAGAACCTTTGGTTGTCTTACTTTTGCATCAACATTAAAGGAAAACAGATCCAAATTTGATCCTAGAGCTCAAAAATGTGTTTTCTTAGGTTATACTCCAGGTATAAAAGGGTATAAATTACTCAACCTAAATAATAAATCTATCATCCATTCTAGAAATGTTGTATTTCATGAGCATATTTTTCCTTTTTATGATTCTTCTGTTTTTAATCAGTTTTCAGACACTTCTACTTCTGATAATAACAGTCCTCCTACTAACCCTTCTCTATTTGACCCTATTCCTTCACATCATCCATCAAACAGTCCTGTTTCACATACCTCTAACCAACTTCCAACCTCAAATGATCCTCCTAATATATCTCTAACTTCTCATGACTCTATAAGAAAGTCTAGCAGGATTCATAAACCACCTAGTTATCTCCAAGATTATCAATGTAATCTCACCAATCCTACCTCATCCAGATATCCACTACAGTCTGTTTTAGATTACTCTTCAACTTCTAAATCTCATCAGACATTCATTGCTAATCTCTCTATTATTTCTGAGCCTCATACTTACAATCAAGCAATAAAACATCCTGAATGGGTTAAAGCTATTCAGGAAGAACTAACAGCTATGGAAAATAATAACACTTGGTCAGTCAAACCATTACCTCCTAATAAAGTCCCTATTGGATGTAAATGGATTTTTAAAGTTAAAACAAATTCAGATGGATCAATTGAAAGGTATAAAGCCAGACTAGTGGCTCAGGGATTTACTCAACAAGAAGGAATTGATTATACTTCTACTTTTTCTCCTGTTGCTAAACTTGTTTCTGTAAGAGTTATTTTAGCATTGGCAATGGCACACAACTAGGATTTACACCAACTGGACATTACCAATGCATTTCTTAATGGGGACCTAGATGAGGACATCTACATGACACTTCCAAAGGGGTACAATCCTAAATCTGAAAATTTTAACACAGGTATGACCTCTAATTTAGCTTGTAAACTCAATAAATCTATATATGGCCTCAAGCAAGCAAGTAGACAATGGAACAGTAAACTTACAGAAGTACTTATTTCTATGAATTTCACTCAATCAAGGTCAGATTACTCTCTCTTCACCTTTGGTTCTAATTTTGATTTTTTAGCTATTCTAGTATATGTGGATGACATTCTTATAGCTGGTCCTAATACTCAGCTTATTTGTGCAATAAAATTAAAACTTAGTACTAATTTCAATTTAAGGGACTTAGGTAGACTTAAATATTTTTTGGGAATTGAATTGGCTTACTCTAAAACTGGATTAATCATATCTCAAAGGCAATATGTTATTCAATTATGAAAAGATACAGGATATATAGGGAGTAAACCAGTCCATATTCCTATGGATCCTAAGAATAATCTAAAAACTAGTGATCATAATCTACTCCAAGATCCTTCTCCATACAGGAGACTCATAGGCAGATTAATTTATTTAACAATAACTCGTCCTGACATTTCATATGCAGTACACAAACTTAGCCAATTTATATCTAAACCTAATCATGATCATCTAATTGCTACTCACCATTTATTAAGATATTTAAAATCCACACCAGGGCAAGGTCTTTATTACTCTAAATCATCTAATATGCATTTAACTGGTTTTTGTGACAGTGATTGGGGATCATGCCTGGACTCCAGAAGATCCACAACTGGATTTTGTATTTTCTTAGGAAATTCATTAATATCGTGGAAAGCAAAGAGGCAAGCAACAGTGTCTAAATCTTCTGCAGAAGCAGAGTATCGTGCTCTAGCATCCATTACCAGTGAAATACTATGGCTATCACAACTATTACAAGACTTGAAAATACAAATAAAATTACCTCCAGCAGTATACTGTGACAATTCCTCCGCAATACACCTAGCCCAGAACCCCATCTTCCATGAACGGACGAAGCACATCGAAATTGATTTGCATTTTGTTCGTGAGCATATCAACAGGAATCATCTCAAATTACTCCCAATTTCGTCTTCTCTGCAATTAGCTGACGTTCTAACTAAACCGCTTCCAAAGCCTCAATTTTCATCAATTATATTCAAGATGGGCGTCAGAAATGTGTACGCTCCATCTTGCGGGGGGGTATTAGCAGGTAATTTGGAGATGATTCAAGACAAAGAAGATTTGGGAAGCAGCGGAGAAGAAGAAGGAAATTAGGGCTGTAAATTGGGAATTGTTTATTTAAAATGTATATACAGTAATGTGTATGTAATATATTCAGCTGGGTAAGTTAGTTATTCTGTTCAAGGGGTTTTACCGTTTTGCCCCTGGTAGTTGCCTATTTATATAGCAGGTAGGAGACTCATTTTGTACACAATTATCATTCTGTAAATTCAATAATAAAGTCCTACTTTTATTTACTCATTCATTCAAGATTCATATATGTACAGTTTGTATACATTAACATGGTTGATACCATGTGACCCCATAAACATTGAATTTATCATAACTTTGTTGATAGTCTATACAGTAATATCAGAAATTCAAATAATTCTACAATAGTACTTCAACAAAATATAAATAAAACTACTTAAATTGGCATACACTATAAATCATTCATCATTATTTTGTAATTCTGAATTACTATGATAAGACCTTAATCTATTTTCAAGACTAAAAATACAAATTAGTATTTACATTTCAATTTATACAAATACAAATTATGAGGAAAACTAATCTCCATTCATCAAGCTATTTCTAAAGTTACAATGTTGTGAATGAAATCAAGTAAAACAATTGAATCAAACGTATTTCTAAACGATAACTATGATATTCCATGAGATACCTGTTTTTCTTTGAGTCGGGTATGTCGAGTTGTAAAAGAGTCAAAAGTCAATCTTGTTTCCTTGGTATAATTGATGATGCTCCCATAATTTGCTCTAGAAACACAATGGGCCTGTTTGTTTGGCGTTTTCCAGAATTTTTTCGTGTTGGGGAAATGCCAAACAAACATGTTTTCTATTTTTCGAAATAAATTTTTCATCCATTAATTTTCTAAAACTACTTTCTCAAAAGCCAAATAAACAACAATTTTCTTATCTCTAAACAAAACCTATACAAACTCTACTTTGATTTGACATAATGTAACATATCTCTTACACAATTTATCTCACATAACAAACATGATTTGACATAAAGTCTTACACATCTTACACCTACAACCCAACTCTTCCAAAAAAACCTACACCTACTTTATTTCTCAAACCACTCTCTCAAAACTCAAACAAACAACATTACGCAAATCGAGATTATTTCACAAACCTCCACTACTCTCCCAAACAACTTTCCCAAACGCCAAACAAACAGACCCAATCACTCTCAATGGCTAAAATCGTCATGCTCGAATCAACCTTGATTATAACATTCCTTCAATTATGGCCTATCGCAAAGTTCACTTGCCATTAGCGATGCTTTAGCTCCAGTCGTCGAAGGTTCTAAAGGTATAAACACAAATTCTATTGATTGTGAAAATTAATTTGACAAAAAAATTATGATGAGAAATAACTAAAAGCATTCATATAATTAGGCGTGACGAATTAAATTCTCAAGCCTCAAACAAAAATAGAGCAAAAATTCAAATATTTATTACTAAGAGAAAACATAATAGAATCTACTAAAAAGAGAATAAGCAAAGAAAGTGTTTCAAAAAAAATCTTTTTATATGGGGATGTAATAAATCCAAAAGCAAACTCAAGAACATAAAATTTATAAAAAAGAAAAATAATATTAACTCAATAACACATAAAATATGATGTTTTGAAGAAAAGTAGAATAATTAAAACAACAAAAGCAAGACTAAATAAGAAACTTTTATCTACGTAAGAATTTAAAAAAAAAAAAACCACAAAAAGTTTGTAAATTTATCATATATATATATATAGACACACTATACATATACAAATAGAACAAATAGCCATTATCTATGGACATTAAAATAAACATATAAGTGTAATTATATTACGCAAAACCATTTCAAATTAAGTGGAAAGAATTATTCAAAAGAAAAAACAAAAAAAAACAAACCTACAAACACAAAATTGGTATATACTTGATGTAGGGAGACCATCAAATATGAAAGTAGAAATAACTTCATAGTCTACTGTAACAAAGATGTAGAATATACAATGTTGGATTTCTAGTTTGATATATTGAACCAAAAGAAAGAATAAAAATCAAAATTGGACTTTTAATACTGATACTCTAAGTTTTGTAAAAGAGAATACATAGTTCTTATCTAGTTACATTCATCCTACACCGGTGGATTATATCCATAGGGGTTGGATGATAAACACATGTGCTTAAGAGGACAAAAAATTATCCTCTTATACACACTTGTCGCTCATTCAGAACCCCAGTGGATTGAATCCACCGGGGTAGGCACATTATTTCCGTTCTTATATAAGAGGTTCTATGTAAGTACCATGATTTAATAGCTAAATTTACGGAAATAATTAAATATAATAAATTAAGTTATTTGGCTTTTTATTTGCATCAATCAAGGTATTAAACTTATTCCATATTAATGGCTGTATTTTAGGAATTTTTAAAATTTGAAACTCAAATTATATTTTAGTTTTGCTTAGTTGATAAGTAAAAATTATGATCAGAAACGGACACATAATGAATTGATGGACAACCAAAATTGGAAGTTTTTTATTATGAATTCACCTTTACTTTTTTTTTAGCCTAATTTGTTTATTTTTTTTAACACGGTTCTAGCCTAATTAATTATGATTCTTTTTGGAAGAGTGATTCTAGAGAGGATTTTGTAATTTCCTCCTTAAGTAA
This sequence comes from Penstemon davidsonii, assembly GCA_034814905.1. Taxonomy (NCBI): domain Eukaryota; kingdom Viridiplantae; phylum Streptophyta; class Magnoliopsida; order Lamiales; family Plantaginaceae; genus Penstemon; species Penstemon davidsonii. The sequence goes on along the minus strand of JAYDYQ010002533.1, from coordinate 25,812,339 downwards.
CGCATAAATTAGTTATGTTAGGATTAATATTAGTTATTTGGCACAATAATTTAGTTTTGACATTCCTTCTTGTGTAGAATTAATGTAAGAGATGAAATTGATTTTAATAGATTACCAATAATAGAATTTTGTAAAATTTAAAAAAAAAAAATCAAAACTCTAGAAAATTAAAATTTAGTCAAAACTCACCAATTGAAGTCAACGCCCACCCTGCAAATATATATATATGTGTATATGATATTCACTTACGTAAATATATAACTAAAACATTGTGTTACTAAAATGCTATATTTTTCTCTATAGGTAGTGCTGCGACGGATTTCAATATGAATTCAATTCAATTTATTAGAATTTTTACCCGATTAAAGATGTGGATCAATTTGATAATGAAGATCTGTAATCCAAAATACATGAAGCGAATATATGTCTAAGTCGTTCCGATTTGTTAAAAATTCGTATTCGAAAATAAATAAAAATATTATATATAAGATTTCTTGAGATAAATAACATTAATCATATTTCATTTTATTTTAAAAAGATATTAGTAAATAATTCATTAATATCTCATTTTTATGCATATTGTAATATTGAAGCATGAGTATTAATTAAAAAAAGAATGAACATGCAAGCTAAATTATCCAGACAAGATATGAGTGTATCAGAAAAATTAGATATGAGTAAGATATAAATTTGACCCGAACCGATATAAATGGAGTCGAATCTTGATCAATAGTAATCTAATTTGAATTTGGCCCATTGGCAGCCCTGTTAGGCGTAAGCCCAATGCACCCGTCCCCACCAAAAAAAGAAAAAGCCATGGGCCTTTTCTCCACCTCCTCCATTATTGGGCTACAGAAACTCGATACGTTCGAATTATATTAGTAATTAATATAATTCAAAATCAAATCAATACCTAGTGAAATTCTAGGGGCCTGTTTGTTTGGTGTTTCTCAAAATTATTTCGTGTTTAGGAAATGTCAAACAAACATGTTTTTTATTTTTTGAAATAAATTTTTCACCTTTCAATTTTCTCAAACTACTCTCTGAAAAGTCAAACAAACAATAATTTTCTTATCTCTAAAAATAATCTATACAAACTCTACTTTGATTTGACATAAAGTAACTTATCTCTAACACAATTTATCTTATATAATAAACATGATTTGACATAAAGTCTTACGTATCTTACATCTACAACATAACTCTTCCAAAAAAACTACAACTACTTTATTTCTCAAACCACTTTCTCAAAACTCAAACAAACAACATTACGCAAATCGGAATTATTTCACAAACCTCCACTACTCTCCCAAACTACTTTCTCAAACACCAAACAAACAAGCCCTAGAAGTTTAAATTGTAATAAAAGTCGAGAAAAGGTTGATTGTCAGTCTGATTGATTTATGGTCTGCAGTTTAATAATTGAAAAAAAATAAAACTTGGGTTTTGTTTCCTACTTCCATTGTTTATAGAGGCTATTAGACATTTTGATATTTTTGTCGATCATACCAAAAAACAGAATTTCTTATTTTTTTTACATTTCAATGGGTATTCACATTTTGTGGGTTTAATTGTCAATGATAGGTTAGATTGACCAAGTCTATTCAACGTAATGTGTTATTTGGTATGTTATACCGAATACCGGGTGGTCCATGTTAATTTACCTGATAAATCAGCCATATTTATTATTGGATTACCAAAAACCTTAGAATAATAATCTTATACTTTGATTTTTTTTTTTTTTGGTTGTCTAAATAAATAAATGAAGAGGTCAATACGGGAAAAAAAATATAGAGAGATTTCCACTATTCTAGAATGCTGGCGATATTGCCGGGGCAGAGAAACTTTAAGAGTGTTTGTGGATGGGTTTTGGCCCACCTGAGATACCGAGCCAAAATCATTTCAAATGAGTTTTCGCCAAACCCATAAAACCATCAAAAACTTATTTGTTAACTCACACTCAAGCTCTTGGGTTTTTTGCACTTTGCACCCCCGAAACATGGAAAATAGGCACTTTGCACCCTTGAAACTTAGATTTAGCACTTTGCACCCTCGAAATATGAAAAATGCAGCACTTTGCACCCTCTTTTATTTTCAGGCAAAAACTCAAGGGCAAAATAGGTAATTCAATTATAAATCTTTGGCACTTTGCACCCCCAAAACTTGAGAAATTGGCACTTTGCACCCCCGAAATAAAACTAACAATTAACACCCTCGAATTAAAAATAAATCAGCAACGTGCACCCTGAAACACAATAAATGGGCATTTTGCACCCCGAAACACAAAATTAACACTTAACACCCTCAAATTAAAAAAAAAACTCAAACCTCTCGTTTTTTCCGACAAAGTTGACCATCAGGGTGAAAAAAATCTGAACAACCTAGCAAATTGAATGTTTTTTTTTTTTCAAAAAAAAAAAAAAATTAGCAAATTGATTGTTGGATGGAACTTCGTCGTCTAACTGAAAAACACATCCATGGATTTGGTAATAGGGTCTCAGAATCCGACTAGATTTGAGAAATTAATTAGAAGATTAAGATATGTGAAGAAAACAAAAAACAAAAACAAAAATTGATGGAAAATTCATAATCACTGTCATAGAAATTGGGTGAAAGACTTTTCTCTATTAATTAAGAAAAAAATGTTGACTTTTCTTCATTTAATTTCTTTCAGTATCGAAATAACTTATTTAAAAGATTTTAATCTCTTGAAGTATAAAATCGTTAGGACAAAAGAACAAATCACATAATTAAAATATGAGGTTTGAAATTCGAATAGTATAATTGTTTGTTGTTTAAAATAAAATGTGATTATAATTGAAAGAATTGAAATCATAATAACGTGATATATTTGATCGTTTCAATAATAGCAATTATTGTGACATGTATTTTGCAAAATTTAAGGAAAAAAAATGAATTACCTATTTTGCCTAAGATTTTTTTCACTCTGATGGTCAACTTTGTCGGAAAAAACGAGGGGTTTGAGTTTTTTTTTTTTTTTAATTTGAGGGTGTTAAGTGTTAATTTTGTGTTTCGGGGTGCAAAATGCCCATTTATTGTGTTTCGGGGGTGCAAGTTGCTGATTTATTTTTAATTCGAGGGTATTGTTAATTTTATTTCGGGGGTGCAAAGTGCCAATTTCTCAAGTTTTGGGGGTGCAAAGTGCCAAAGATTTATAATTGAATTACCTATTTTGCCCTTGAGTTTTTGCCTAAAAATAAAAGAGGGTGCAAAGTGCTGCATTTTTCATATTTTGAGGGTGCAAAGTGCTAAATCTAAGTTTTGGGGGTGCAAAGTGCCTATTTCTCATGTTTCGGGGGTGCAAAGTGCAAAAAACCCCAAGCTCTTCAAACCTATAAAACATTGATTTGACACCTACAACCTATTTTTCCCCACAAATTTCACTAAAAAAGATATTGATTTGACACCTACCACATACTTTTTCTCTAAACCCCAACATCCAAACCCAATCCAAGTGGAGCTTAAACTTATTCAAACCACAAAACTCAACAGCCAAAACCCATCCAAATGAGGTTTCATCGAAAGTCGAAACCATTCAAACCATTTTTTTTTAAATCGAGACCCACAAATTCGAGCCAAAACCCATCCAAATAGACCCTAATAACTCTTCAATTTGCCCATTCTAATCAAGAATGCTAAATATTAAACTTTTTAAATTTCCATAATGCCCATAGTTACAAAGTTGATAAGTTGTTAACTAAATGTCTCCCTCATGTATAACTATTCTCTTTCTCAAGTTAAAATTTTTAAACGTGAGAAAAATAACTGTCAACGTGAAAAAAATAACAGTCAAGTTAAAATTTTTAAACGTGAGAAAAATAACAGTCAACTTTAAGCAATCTCCTAAATTAATTCTTAAAACAGTTAATAATTCTTTTGCTAGTTCTCAATAATTTACAGTCTTCCAAGCTACACTCTTATAATTCATACGTGAACCAAGGTAAAAAATTGTTTGATACATGTGTGCCTTCAATTTATGTTTGAATTTGATTTAATTGTTAAATAAACTGTTCAAACCAATAATCGAACCAAACACAATTCAACCTATCACTTTTTTAAATATATTGAGCTCAAATCGAACTTCGAAATTTATCATTTGTTCAAAGTTCAAGCTTGATTTGATATGCATAATGAATTAAATTACCCGAACCGAATATCAAAGAATTTGGTTTAAATATAAGTGAAAATTACACACGTAAGATTAAGTAATCGGATAAAGAGATAGGTAAAGGTAAATAAAATAATTTGAAATTGATCTTTAGTAAATGAACACATTTACTAGATCTGGATCTCTAGCTTGATCATCAATATTAAGATCATGCTGTCTTCAAGACAAAGACAAAAAGAAAAGTGAACATGAAAGAAAAATGGACATGGACGTCCATGGCAAACAAGAGATGAGGAAATTGAGAGAGACGATTTTAATGATGATTGAGATGCCTTGAATTCGATAGATATATTTCCAAATATGATGAAAAGAAAAAAAAATTGATAATTTAATCATGGAAGAGAAATTTAGTTGTTATGATTCACATCTTACCAACGTTGTAATGATGGGTATTATGGGAATTAAAAGTTTAGTATTTATCATCTTTAAATAAGATGGGTAAATTGGGGAGTTATTAAAGTTTGTTTTGGCAACAACATTTTCTGCTCTGACAATATCACGAACCTAAATTTTTACTTAATGTAAAAAACGAAACAAAATTCGAAGTTAATCGATGTGTTTAATTTGTTTTTTATTAATAAAAAGTTGAATATTACTTTATTTAACTCTTATCACATACAATATCACCATTCAAAAATTGAATTCAAATTTGAATTAGTATTTCGTGGAACCTGACCAAAATAATTGAAGTTGTAATCGTACAATTTTATGGGAATTATTTTCAATTACGAGTAGTTTATGATTTTCCCATTTTTTTTTAATTTTTTTGAACGAAAATCATAAATTAATTTATCATTTCTTTTAAAACTATAAAATAAATAAATATTAGAAATAAAAGTCCGTTAATTCATACTAACACAGCCAATACAAACAACATCACATGCAATCATAATTTCATACACAAAACACAAAACAGTAGTTTCACAGCAATTTCATTTTCTGAAATTTAAAAGCCTCCCGCCATTTTCAAAATTGAAAAGTATGGTTTCGAAAACTATGAAAGCTTCATTTCCTTCAACACTTGAACGCACTGTTGCCTCCGCTCTTCTCCTCCTCTCATCTTCTCCTCCAATTACAAAGTAAGATTTTCATTTTCAAATTCTCATTAGTAAATTGAGTTGAATTGAATTGAATTCGTATTTTGGAAAAATTCAGAGTAATCTGCAGTACTCCGGAGAGCAACGGGAGTGTTGATGGAGCATCATCTGAATCTCCTCGGATGCTGAGGCTGGTTGCTTACGTGTCAGGCGTCAATGATATGAAGTTCAAGGTGATAAGCAGATCGCTCGTTGTTGTTCATTTGATGAATCTGAATCTGAATTTGCTATTTGTTGTGATTAAATCGTGATCTAAATCATAATATGAGATGCTTCTGGAGTTTTAAACTGACTGAGATGAAGAATTTCAATGATCTGAAGTTCAAGGTTATAAATGGCAGATTGTTTTTTGTTGTTCATTTGATGAATTTGAATTTTGCTATTTGTGGTGAGTCAATCGTGATCTAAATCATAATCTGAGAAGCTTTTGAAGTTTTTAATTGATTAAGATTGAAGAAATTGCTAGATCTCTGTTTCTTTTAGCTGAGCTGAAGAATTGTTGCATTGTTTTTGCGTATAATTTGAATTGTAGCTTATTTCATGAATCTGTTGTTTCTCTGTGATTTGAATTAATTTAATTTTGTATTATATTTATATTGAGTGTCTTCTGAAATCAAAATTAGTGTTGAACATTGTGGCCGGTTGTTTCTATGATGTTCTATGTTTTAGTTTTAATTGGAACGGTTGCTTTGTGATTGAACTGCATGTTCGTTTTACTAGATGAATTTTCTAAATGTATTTTTCATCTGGCAGATACTTGTGTCTAATTGTTAAGTTATTAATGTGATCTATGTGCTGATGCTCTGTTTTATATGATCTCTCAGTTGAAGATGGCTTGTTTTTGTTGCTTAAGTTTCAACTTGATTAATTCATATTTCTAACAAGAATCAACAATTTGTATACATCAATTTGCTAGTTATCTTGATTGTAGTGTTGTACAATCAGCAAAAATGTTAATTACAATGTAATGATTTTAAATTTGATCCCTAGATATGGTAGCTAATTTGAACTTGAAGGCCATTCAGCTAAAGTATCACTAAACAATAATCAGCTAACTACAGATGCTTCTTGTTTTCATCCTATATTTTTTCTAAATATCTTCTTTTTTTGCTCTGAAATCACTCATTGAACCATCAGATAGTGCGAAAGAAACGTTCGAAGAGCATATGGATCTCCAACGACAAGAAACTGAATATCATTGAGCCTAAACCAACTTGTGCCCCAGCATCATCTGACTGTGTTTCTGAAATAACCACTGCTGATACTTCGTCTTGCTTGTCCAGTGCCTCAAGCACAAATAGTTCCATCATTAAAACTAATGCTGCTTATAAGCAGAAAAAATCAATTATTTCATCTCAGTTGAGGCACCAAGCTGAGGCCATACTGAGGGTTCTGTCTTATGGGAGCTTTTCTGAATTGAGGATTCGCCAGTTGCTTGGTGATAGTCCTACCACTAGCAAAGCCTTAAGAATGTAAGTATGAACTCTCATTCCTTTATTATATATTTCTGCAATTCCGAAACTCAAACAAGATTTTATGCACATATAGTATAACTTGGAGTTTTGTTGTTGGTATATTTTAATAGATAGAGAATGCCGTACCCCCTTCAGTTGAAGAGGGAAGAAAACCAATATTTCCTTAGAAGTAAATTCCATGAAATTCAGTTTGAGTGTGTGTTATCTCCATAGAAGATTGAGTTCTTTCATGACATTGAATATGATTCTTGATAAATTATGGTAATGTACAGATTGCTGCAAAAAGAGGAGGTGAAGAGGAGTGGTCATGGAGGTCGTTCCGATCCTTATATATACATGGTAATTATGCTACTATTATTCGCTTCATAAGAAAAGGCCAAGAATTGTGAATCGTGATAATCTATAAAGTTGAGGAGGATAAGTGCAAACACAATGCATTTAAGGATCAAAATGGGCTATGATTTTCTCTTTTTAAAATGACGTTAACCTTATGAAATTGCTCTTGTATTTTGATTGACTCTACTGGGTTGTTGATTTTTGCTTATAATTTTGCAGATAGCATGATAAGTTACACGGTATGCCAACAAAAAGGAATTCGTATTACAAGCTATCCCTAATTGTTAATACTTACCAGTACAGGTACTATACCATTAATTACTAAGTGCAAGCTAAGTTGTATATGCATATAATTGCCTAGTTTTAGTATAGAAAATATGTTTTGATCGTGTATTGGAGTAACATAATCTTAGCAATAACTATATATATATATATATATATATATTGATAATTGGTTTGTGTCTTGGTATAACTATAACTTTGATTGATGAGTTACTATTCCAATGTCTTATATGATTATTTACTTAATAAGCAACAATAAATAATTTAATAGTCTCTGCTGTTAACAATAGCCAGCCCCAAAGTCTAAATGCTAACATACCACTTCATACCTGTTGTTGCGTAAAAAAAGCTCTTCAAACAACCCAACAGCCCATTTTTATATTTGTTTACTCTGCAATAACATAGTTTAATATTGTGTAAATCAATATCATGTTGCGCAGTATGTAACTTTGCTGTTGGGGTTGGCCTCCATTATAACGAGCCCTTTTACGTATTTCCTAGTTAAGTTGTTTTTCCTTTCGGAAAATTTCCTACTTAAGTTTTAAATAACATAATTAGGCCTATGAAAAAAGCTTAATTAGCGAATCACATTCTAAAATCTACCCCGTCATTAATTGTGCTAAAAGCTATATATGATCAAATTACATTTTGGCCCACACACTATATGCCTCTTTGTCATGAAGGCAATTACTATCATACTGAGGTCAAAAGACACCTCCATAATAATTGTCCAATTGAGAATCGAACTCATGACATTGACACTAATACTAATTTTAGGTCTTATGTCATTGGCTAAAAGCTATAGTTGATTGTAACAATATAACCAAAAAATTTAAAAGTATACAACAATTCAAGTGTTCAACTATGTAGATTCATGGATCAAAATTTCGTTTCGAGTGTATGTTTCAGTCAGTCAAATATTGGAATTTTTTTGCAACTTTTCGGAACTGTGTCGGAAACACTAAGGAAATGTTGTAATTTTTTTTACTAAATTAAGAAAAATAAGAGAGTCTCACGCAAACAAATATTTTCGAAAAATATATCTTATTTTCGTTTCGCTTGATTCAAAAATGAAAACTGTACGATGTTTTCGACGAAAAATATGAAAATTTTGATCTAGGCCAACAATATATACATTAAAAAATACATGTACATACATACGACCACACGCTAATAAAATTAGCAGAATGAAGAAAAGACCAAGCCAAAGGCATCCCATAGTTGACTTGTCTTTGTTCATTTTTTCCAACTAGTAATAAACTATATACCTAGTTCCGCAACAAAAGCCACATTGGAAATAGTCACAAGTCAACTACCCATTTACTAGTAAAACACACGTACTTGGAACACCTTAGTTTAATTAAAAGTCAAATGTTATGTACCTATATATACACATTACTACTTGTCTCTCATTCTCCCTCAAGAACAAGAAAAATAAACCTTTACATTTAATTTGTTACAATATTGCAATATTCAGTTATATTCTTTAGAGTAAAGAAAACAAAATTTTCTCAATGGGAAAGTACGTAGAGATTTTGGATTTGGGGATCAGAATAGCAGCAAGATTTCATTCTCACTGCCCTATAACGGCTCGCCTTTACTACCACCCTCCCGCCGCCGAGGACGACCACCACCACCACCACCACCACTTGCTCAGCCTCCTCGACCACCATGAGATCTCATGCAGCGACGGTGGCCGAACCCATGAAGGGTTTCAAGAGTCGATGAATTTGGGTAGCTCTAGCGCCAAATCTGTCACTGAATTTGTTGTTTATTCTTTGGTATGAACTGTAAAACAACGCACGATGAAAATTCATTGGTCATTGTTAGGATTTTTTTACCATTTTTTTTTTAGTTTTACCAATTGATTGGGAAAGCGTGGAAAATTTGGGATATGTTTATTTTTTCCGTGAGATTTTTGGTTTTGGAGTTAGAATAAAAATATTGTAATAGTCTGCCATGAGAAAGAATAGTTAGGATTTAGAGAAATTTAGAAAAAATTAAAAGCTCTATATTATTTGTTCATTCAATTTCAAGATAATTATCTAAAAGATAAAATCAAAATTTTGGAGTTTCGGATTGAGAAAAAGAATTGAAATAATTGTTCTCTATTTCAAGTTGGACATCTAATTGAGATCTTGAACTTTTTCTTGTGATCTAGACTATGTCTGTTTGGGGGCATGTTGAGTAGCGGCCTCACTTTGGCCTGCCTCTACGAATATTTACCTTATCAATTATCATAGAATAACCTATGTTTTTTTACATAAATTAAAAATTTAAATACATATTGGAAAGTAGAGAGAGACTCTCAAAATAAAATTAAAAAAATTCATGAGAAAAATGGTCGTAAATTTATATACATGTTTTATTTGCAGCATAAATTTGAAGAGTTTTCTACGGTCACATGCTTTTGTTTTAGTTTATGTGTTCATTGGTTTAAGATTGTTAAATTGAATTTGTATGATAAATGTTAATATCTTCTACACAGGATTTAATGTTAATATATCTTCAGAACAGGATTAATATTAATGTAGCTTCAAAAAACTAGATCAAATTCAATAAACAAGAATCAAATGACCCTAAATAATAATTTTCCTCTAGAATATGAGTGGGCACAAAAAGAAAAGAAAAAGAGGAGCTAATAAAGTCAAATACAGATAAAAATAATATAAAGAAGGGCCCAACCGGGTTCGAACCGGTGACCTCTTGATCTGCAGTCAAATGCTCTACCACTGAGCTACGGACCCTTGTTGTGATGGCTGTAACATTTAAAATATATAAAAGAAATAAGTAGCTACCGAGATGTACTCCAATTGCAGAGCTATGGCAGAGGATGTCCTTAATAGAGTATTTACAATAGCTTCTCCAAAACACCCGTTTTTGCTTATTTTTCAAAACCAACTCCGTTGAAAAATATAGTTGTTTGGAAATTTCTAAAATAAGCAATAAAGTAGTGTTTGCAATTGCATAAAATCAGATTTTGTTATTGGTGTAAATTTTTTGTTAATGACAAAGTCACCCTCATTTCTTACACGTTTCTTGAATAACTGGAAAAAGCATGTCTTATAAGAACCTTTTTTTAGGTTAATAAAATTAACATTAAAATCAATTGAGAAAAACAATCACAATTATATCAATTCTCCATTTGATAAAACATTCAGGTATAATATATGAGTATAAATTTTGGGAAGTGCATTTCTTTTCAAAATAAAAGATTGGATCAGATGAAGATCCAAATCATTCTTGAAATTGTGTGCATTAATAAATTCACTAGTTTAGTCCCACTGAATAAATTCAATTTTGCTATTTTCATATTTATCTTTTTTGTTTCAAATTTAGTGTGCAATTTTATGGATTAGAATTTTGTATAAGATAACGTAACCTATTCATGATGGGTTCTAGCCCGGTCTCATGAAACTGAGCCCAAAATCTTTCAAATGGAGTTTGCCAAGGCACCCAGAATCCCAACAAGTTCACAAGTGAGCTAAAGCACGATGTAGAAATATACGGATATTATGAAACGCGACAAGCATGGCACGATCAAACGGTGGTACTCATTTAACAATAGAACCCCCCAGTACAACACACAAGAAAATTGAAAGAAAGAAAAAAACACCAGAAATCGAATTCAGTTTCTCACTTAACGGGAGCTGTAACTGTAATATACCTACTTGACATACAAAAAACAGAAGAAACTTTTAAGAATCATACCCTGCAAGTTAGCATTTTATACTGATTTTGTGTTTTCTGCTATAAATATAGTAAACCATCCCGATCAATTATATAACAAATATGCACGTTGTTTGATTTCCCCAGGGAACAATTTCACAACCAGGTCTTTTGGCAATCTCCCTAAGATTTAACATTAACATAAATATTTTTATTTTATGTCTCACAACTTGACATGGCCAAACCCACCTTTAAATGAACCATAAAGGGGTCGAGATCTTCTGAAACTATAAATATCTTCAATCTGAACAACATTGGATTCAGTTTTTTGGGAATTATCTGCCTTGTACTCGGAAGAATGTGCACTCCCATATACTCGAATGCTCAAACCTTTCTTTTGAAGAGCACCAACTTTGATATATTCGTTGAAGAAATCTATCAATTCTTGTTGGGTCAGTTGCTTCAATGCTGCGACCTGTTTCATCGAGTGTGTAAACATCAAAGATGTAGAACCAGCTTTTCATCGTCAAATTAGTGAATTATCTAAAGAATACCTCGCATTCTCTTCGGTCAAATTTCAGGGTTCCATCAGATATTTCTCTCCAGTAAAATCCGGACTCTTCTCGTAAATTTTTGTGCTTCTCAAGCTTCATCTCAATAAGTGCATTCACATTGCTCTGTGTAAAATACAGGCAATCTAAAGGTAAGTCATATCTCACCAAGTAGATTATCATAATAAATGAAGTGAAACTAGAAAATTACCAATAAGAAAAAAACTATATTATGTTAACTTTATATTGACATATAAATCAATTTAGTTGTCATAATATACTAAATGAGTTCAAGAAAATAAATTACCAAATTTTAAAATAGGTATAAAAGCCTAAGGTGTACCTTGATCTAGGTTTTCTATTATTAAATTCAAAGGTAATATATCAGTATCCTTCTTTACCAAAGCCAAGTATTTAAAAGGGAACGTCTACTTAATTCAATGTAATGATTCCAGTAGAAACTCATCCTTCTGTATCAAAATAGTAGTCCTACCTGTTTAGTTGATCAATTAACTTGTACCGAGCTCCAAATGAAATTTACAGAGTATGTACTATGGTCCCCACATAAGTTTGATTAATTAGACTAGCTCAGAAATCTCAAATTTTACAGTCAATAAGGATGTAATGGAACATAGATACCTGTTTCACAAAAAAGGTCGTGCAAGTTCTAGATTAATGCCAGTCTTTGAAAACTCTTACCTTAAATTCATCACTGGGCAGCTCATATAGCTTAGTCTCAAACATCTTCAGAAAAGATTCCACTCTCAAATCAACTTGGCCAGGACCCTGTCAAGCTCAAAGGGGTTTGCATGAAATATGAAGAAAGCATATTATGCAAACAAGATCTACAAACACTAGTAGCATCATTGGCGCAAATAATACCTTGGCACTGGATTGGATGATAAATTGCACGCCTCGGACACCAGAGTCATTCCTGAAGTGGGTCGCATAAAGTTATAGGAGCATTATTTTCTGACCAAAAATGGTTGTAGCACGACTGAAGACTTTAAAGAAAGGAAACTTTGCCTACCTCTGCATAAGTATAGTAATGTAACCAAGTTGCTCAACTGATCTTAGTTGGTGAAAAGCAGGTTGCTTTGCTATCACAGCAAAAAGCTGGAGCTTAGCATTCAACTTGAAATCATCCTGGTGCACCTATATATTGCAAAGGCATGTTATATTGAACAAACTCAGTACCAAAGGTAAAGGGTGATGGAAGGGTAATACAGAAAACACGCTGCTCTGAGGAAAAAAAGAAGTCCAATTTCTCAGTTCGAGATAACTTTCTAGCATTTTGATCAATTTGATGTTATTATATAATCTTATATTGCTTTAATTAGACACACACACACACACACACACACATATATATGTATATATAAATATATATAAAAAACCTGTCCAATATCCGCGTTCAACAAGAAAATATAAGAAACAACTTATACCTTAATTTAGTATGATAACTTAGTTGTAGCTCAAAACAATTATGTGCCAAAGTCTAGACAAATTCCAAGGCACTATCAAGAGCCGAGAGGAATGCGGGGGGAAGGGGTGGTATAGACAAATACATTCCCTCTATAACACTCATTGACATCTTCATTGCAGAAGCCTAGAAACGTGAAAGAACACCACTTTATAATAGTTAATTTTGCTTTACAAGTTTTGGGTATTTCTTGTTGCTTTCCCTTGGTAATCACAAGGAGGTATTATAGCAGGACATGTGGGGGAATTTTGAAGCAAGCATTGCACAAGGAGAGTAATACAGCAATGTGTGGTGCTTCTGTGATCAACTAGGATGTTGGGAATTAATGAGGCTGATTGTGGTAACTGTCTTAAATATTTCGATTTAACAAATAATGAGTGGGAGTTTGGGGTTTGGGGTTTACAGAGTAACATAGATTTACGGCCAGATGGTAAAATAGGTTAAACAGGTCACTTGGTAATCCTACAACTTAGGTCTCCCTTGCTGGCAGGCTTGCGGTGTGACACCTTTGATTAATAAGAAATGATTATCTATTTACTTGTAGATTATATCCAACGAACCTGAACCCAAAAGTCATAAAAATGTAAAGAATATTTTATAACATTTGCAGCCACTTATTAGTAATTCTCAGTAGGTAATTGGTTGATTGGTGTTTGGACCTTCTTTGATGGTTATGACATGTTATTGAGGTGAACTAGATTGATTAAAGTGTAAGATTCTAGATTGTTGATAAAAGTTACAAGGTTTTAAACTGACATACTTCCACTATATCATCCCAAGTTTATACATACCTGAATATAATGGACAAGGGCAGAATTTTCATCACTAGGATTTAGGCCTTCTGCACTGTAGAAGTAATTTATTCCCCTCTCAAGCTTAACAATTCTATTTGTCATGAATTGAGAAGCAAATAAAGCCTGAGATATGGGATTAGAACTTTTAAAGAACACATTTTCAACATTCTGAATCATCGACTCTGCTTCATTTGGCTCAACATTTCCTACACATGCAAACAGTTACATGGTGAATATATAAGCAAACCAAAGAAGCACGAAAAATTCACCAATGACCCATCAAACAACAGGTAGAGTTAGAACCTGCAATGTAGCATTCCAAGAAGGTCCTTGATAGCATTAGAGGAAAGAATTTAACAAGACTATCTGCGTCAAGACGAGGAAGAACTTCAAGTCCATAAGTCCAGGGCCATGTTTGGTCTTGTAGTATTAATGAACAATAGTACATAGCTTGCTGGTATGGCTGTTGGAACTTCAAATTCTGATATTCCTTGGTTACCAGTTCCTGTTCATGTGCAGCAAGTACATGAAAGAGGAAACTCAAAAGATAGCTATTGAACAAAAGAATCACAGAATAAAAGAATTTCCTAACTCAAATCGTCAAGTGCTGAAGTATATAATTACCAAAAATAAAGAAGATTACATTGATAAAAATAATCACATGGGCCAAGAGTGCCACAATTCATTTGCAAACCACCTATCAAAATCCAGGTCTGAAATCTGAGTGAATTTTGACAGTGTGCATTACTTGATCAAACTAACAGCTTCCAAGTAGCTCAGTTAATAGTTAGAAATTGTTATTTAGACATCTTGGTAAATGAATAAGCACTTTTGCTTGAAACAAAAAGTTTTCAATCTTATATATAATTCTGGTTTACGACCTACTTAAGGTTTGAAGCATGACAAAATTAAATTCCAGGCATATATTCATCAGGATCCTATAAATACCTGAAAATCGTGTTGATTAAAACTGAAAGTTACACAACAGTGATTGGTTAGGGGAATGAGTAACGCCTAACCTCATTTCACACCACAGAGAGAAGAAAGCAGACCTTGAATATAATAAAAAATAAGGACAAAGAAATTCTATTACATTTGCAGTTTTTCATTGACAAAACAACGTTCATATGACATGGTCCAACTAAAATCAGTGGAGAGTTATTGATTTCTGAGTTCATTGCCTCCTCTGAACACCTCAACTATTGGAAGGATAAAACAATGAAAATGCACTATTATCCGAGACGTTATGTTTTCAATCTTTAAACTATTCTGATTAGGACTAACTTAAAGTTGGAAGCACGATAAAAATAAATTCCAGGCATATATTCATGACTCATGAGGGCCCTGTATATACCTGAGAATCTTGTTGAATGAAACTGGAAATTATACAAAAGTGACTAAACAAGGGGAAGGAACAATATTTACTCTAGCTCTGCAGTTCACACGGTAGAGAAAATGCAGAACTTGAATGTAATAAGAAATTCTATTACACTGTTAATAGGAGATGTTGAAACTAAAATTAGTAGGAGTTTTTGGCTTGACTTAAATAACTCCTCTGAACTCCTAAAGTTGGAGATTAGAACATTGAAGTGAATCACCATTCATGTTTGTTCACCTCCCCCCCCCCCTTCCTTCCCCAACACACACACACAAAAGAAAAGGTCCACAGTCCTCCAATCCCATCCCCCCACCCCTCAAATCCTTCACAGCTAACGGAGTCTTACGGAAAAGAAGAAATTTACATGGATGAACTGAAAAGCAACAAAACCAAGACCATACACGAAATAAAACACACCGACTTTGAGGTTTACGTGTTACCTTTTACATGAGTTATGCAACAATACTTTGCACTTGGGTGCAAAGTTTAAAGGCCAATGTAACAGATAAAATAATTCAGAGACAACAGGGAACATCAACAACTCAAAAGATATATACAACATGATCAAAAAATAAAAAAGGGGTGAAAAGAGACGGTGCTCGCGTCTTATGTGCAAGACAGTAAAACGAAACTTATGATACTCTGGTAGCAAACATAGATTTAAAGGGAATGGGACTTGAAGTAGCAAAATATCATTGTTAAGTAGTTACCCCTTACCTTGATAACAGAGAACCTTTCAGGATTTACTTCAAAGTTGGCGATTCTTTGAATTACGGTCTCCAGTAAGATCTTTAGTTTGTCATTGTATCCAACCACAGTGACCTATTAAAAACGTAAAAGATAATAATGGATAAGAACAATTATTTCTAAGGAGAGTGCATTAACAACAAGAAGCAGAGTGGGACGGAGGGAGATTTTGAACCCTATATATGAAAGGTTGTAAATATTTTTATAGAATTGGAGTATGGCAAAAGTTCATAGAACTGATACAGAAAGCAAGAGAAGAAAGAAGTTGGAGAAGGTGGCTAATTCTGGTATGTAGTCAATAGGTTATAAATAGAACAAAGAGAATGTCGAAATTACTCGTACAGAACAGAAACCATGTAATTCTATATATTCACAACAATATGTAAAACCGGATAGAAGCTTAGATATATTAGAAATATAATAATCAGTTTAAATGAATAAAACAAAGCCACCAAAATGAATAATACCTGATACTTAAATATAGGAAGAAACAGTACCTGAAAACCACAGTCGGCGTTGCTAACTCCATAATAAAGACCAGCAACCTGGGCATCATAGGCTGAAATATGACAACAAGAACAGAAAAAAATAGTTTTATGACTTGTTTGTGAAATGAGGATTGCAATGGATCCATAAAGATGCACTACAAAATGTAGGTCTCAAGCCTTATCAACTAGATGAATTAGTCTCTGATGGTCATGAAAGAACAAAATTTCAATTGTATTCCATCGACAAGTTACCATATTCATTTAAGTAGTCCATCAACAAACGCGTAAATATTTCTGTAAGGACTTCTGATTCAGGGGAACTTCCAGAAAAAGGACAGTTGAAATCTATCTTAACATATGCTTTGGGAGAGGAAAATGATGTATCTGGTTTGTACCACAACCTCGAGTACATGGTTTTCCTCAAGAGAACTGGTAAATTTATCTGTTTAGAATGTAAAATGCATCAAAAACGTCAGGAGTTGATAGCAAGTTCAAACAACCAAAAAATCCAAATGGCACCAATTGAAGTTATAACAATAACTTACGTGTTCTGAAACAGCCTTAAGAGATAGGTCTGTAGGAATAAAGACATTAGGGTCAGGCAAATGCAAATCTTCTTTACGAGCTCGTTCAATCCATTGCTGCAAAGCAAAGGACATCGAAGAGTATTTATCATATACGAAATACATTATATCGATCTAAACTGAGAGAAAGGGATTTGATCACATTACACAGACATAAGAAACCAACCTCAATTGTGGAGCCAGTTAATTGCTCTTTTGAATACGCAGTTCCATACCAGGGCTCCTTTGAATCTGTAAGTCCTTCAAACTTTGTTGACTCCCAAAATATTCTGTGGACCACAAACATGATGCCACAAGGCAATAAAATGTCAATACAACTTAAAATTTCTGGACCATAGTTGGGGGAAAAAAATGGTTAAAGCCAACCATACATGTGAATGTTGGCATAACTTATTTATTAATATAGCCAAAAATAATAGTGGAGAAAAAACCGTTATGCACAAGAATGATGAGAATCCCACGAATCTTGGCAGACTCACCTAACTCTGTAAGGGCTGAGCTCTTCTAATGCTGACTGAATTAAGCCTGGATTAAACTTTGAAGGCAAAGATGATCCCACCAGCCAATCTTTCGGAGGATAAAACTGGCATATATTTTTCAGAAGTAACAAAAAGTAAGCTGAACAACCAACCAAATTCTTTTGGAGGATAAACTAGCATATATTTTTCAGAAATAACAAGAAATTAAGCCGAACAACCAATCAAACAGTCACATTATTCTGAGTGGAAGAAGGTAAATCAAATGAATAATATTGATTTCCAAAGCAAAGATAACAAACCAAGAAATTTTCAAAAATTATGAACTATACCAAAAAAATGGAAAAGTGCCATGCCTCAGCTGCATGCATAGGTTACACGATTCCAGTATGAAAAACAAGCATTCCAAAATCATTTCTTTCACTGTATTAACAAGACACCCTTTAAGAAAATGGTGTGAATTTCCACATGATCAGATTGAAAATTATAAATGAGAATGGCTTGCTCACTAGGGAATTAAATACATAACCTATTTCACAAACAGCTTTAACTGAATGATCACTCTATTTCAACAAGAATCTAAATATTTTTTTCCTTATATTAGATTTCTAAATCACCTGACTTCTATCATTGCATCTAAGTGCAAAACACAATTTACTTTTCCTGTTATTACGAGAATACGAATATTTGATACTGTCACCTGAAATGCTTTACATACATCATGTAAATGTACAGACTCTGGACATGACTAATTCTTTGATTGTAAAATGTGTTTTAGAATGAAATACTACTGTTACTGGACAGTGGACACACACAAAGAAAGATCATGTTACCTGCATATTCAATGCAACATCAACCACATAATCAATGGGACGAATCTTGTCTTGATAGTGGAAGGAAGTCTCAGAAATGGCTGCAAGCTTCATTAATAAATGAGGATGACATGTTAAAATTTTAAGAGCAAAAATAAAGACAAATTTTCAACAAAATATACAAATGAAAGTGCAGCATGGAGGTAGTAGCAGCTAAACAGGGCCCTCAAATCCCTCTATGGTTAAAATTCATCATAATTCAGCTCAAATTAGTGTTATAACAGTGTAAAAGAATCTAAACAGATAGCTAAGCAGCTGATTGTAAGTCATGAGCATGGTCATACTTCACACATGGAAACTAGATGCACGCTCAAGGTAGTGAACTTCCTCACTTTCAAATATTACTTAAACAAAAACCTCCCTCACTTTCTGTTAATTTGTCAAGTACGTGGGTTATCAGCAGGGTTTATTCCATAGAAAACTTGTACGTCTTTGTTAACAACAAAGGGAAAAGGGACACGTTGACTATTAATATGACCAACTTCTGCTCACTCACCATGATGGGCCCAATGCCTAAAAGTGGAGATGATTGCTTAAAAAACAGCTATATGCTAAAACTCCCATGAAATAAGGTAGTCAACATAAATATCAGCTGCATATCTAATAAGTAGTGCACATTAGCTAATCAAGATAAGCATTGAACACCTATAATTGCATAGGACACATTTGCAATGCACAAGTGGTGACTGGTGAGTATCAAGTTTATCAGCATGAGTAATGTAGTGCAAATTTAAATATTCCACCAAAACAACCAGAGACTACGTTCATCTCACCACTTCAGGATTTTATTCCAACATCTTTTATTGGTGGATAGAGATTCTTAAAGCTATTAAATTACATGTAGCAGGCAAAGTGTAAATTAATATAACTTCATTGCATGTAACAAAGAACTCTATACGAGATGTGACCATGTAATAAAGTGGTAAGAGATGTGATCAGTTTTACCTCATCAAATATCCATTGACAGGGGCCAGATTGCTGTAGGAGGTGAACATATTTGAATAATAGCGCCACAATATCCTCAAAATGCTCTGTGTTTATCATAAAAGGTACAATGTTACCTCAAATCTCACAAGGAAGTCTTTTAATAATGTACTAGACTAACAGAAATAAGGAAATTATCCATCATTAGCTTCAGGCCTCCTCCACTGAAATGAAAGAGAAACAGACGACTTGATTCAGAGCACTTACCATGACCAGCATCAGTCAGATCAATACCCACTTTAAAAAAAGAGAAGTCGTAAGTCGATGATGATTCTCCGGCAGATAAACTTGTTGCCCAGCCTGCAAGAGTTCATGGATGAACTAATCACTATAGCTTTTTATACAGAAATAATTTCAATAAGAATTTCCACAAGGTTTGATGCCACTAAGATGTCATTAGTGCTAAATAAAAATAATTGAGCCCTGCAAGTATATATACCAAAATGAACTAAATATAATATAAACAGATAATTATTTCCATCAGTGCAGTACAACACAAAGTGAGCATGTCACAATTCTGCATACATATTACCAGCAGATAAGATTTCTTTCAAATATAACGAAAGTCCTGAAAAACTCGTCATTTAAAAAGTATCGGGCCATCATTCTATAAGTGAGAAATCTTGTTTATCAAGTTTAAGAAATACATCCTAAAAAATCACACAGCCGGATTCCCATAACAAAGTTTGTAATAGGAGTAACTTTAGTCCATGGAGAGATATTACAACTCCGTCAGAAGCTCCTTCATTTCTCTTGAACCGTGTACAACACAATGAATCATTACAAACATCCTGATTCTTGTTTCTCATGAAAAGACAAGCTCTGCAGGATTACCTGCACTGGACACCTAAGACCAGCTTCCTCAAAAGCATCTGATCATATGTGAAAAAAGAAGCTAAAGAAAAAAGGGGGAAATAAAGATGGGGAGACAGAAAGAGATGATTTGATCTAAATTTGTTATGAATACTTTGGATCAAGCACCATTGCGTGAAAATAGCACGTCTCCATATAAAAAGTAATGGTACAATATATACACATATCCAGCAAAGCACACAAAATAATTCAAGGTCATGCATCCTAAAGCTATCAAGATGATCTACAAAGGTACAATGGGGAATGATGCAAACTAAAATATATTAATTGACCCAATAAAATTTTGATTGCTACATTTTAATTTTGCACCCCACATTACAGCTCAAAACCTTGTGATTTGCATTAATGTTTTGTATGACCTTTTGAACATGTACCACAATGCAAGTTGGGCCTAATCAGACTTCAACTAAAAAGGACAGCTCTTTCATGGCTGAAATTCATAATTTCTAATGGCAATACAAAATAACAAAGCAAACAGTTATGCACTTTGAACTTCTCAAAAAATTATCAGTGCTACGCTATGCCAAATAATTACTACCACAAATTCTGAACTAAATTGGAATTTTAGATAAGCACAATTAACAAATATCCATTATAAATTGTTTCACCAGCATATCCAAGGAGGGGAGTTGGGTATTTGACATGGAAGGAAATTCAACACCCACCCAGCTTTTTCAATATGTAAAACAAAGACCCTTCTCCTTCATGGCCAATCAAATGACTGAGATACCTTGTCGGCCCTTCCTTGTAATTACGAATTCCAGGAGTTATAGGCCATACAAATTTCAACTTGTGACCTTGTTTAATGGGGACGGTTTTGACAAGAATCTGAATCAGAAACAAAAAAAAAAGTGGTAGACCATCATTATCTTACCTTATCACCTATAATTAGAAATATCTGCAAACCTACTGCATTCAATCAACTAAGAAAAATAGATAATTGAGCCCGGCTACTAAACACAAAGCAATTAGCTGTTCATATAGTACCTGAAGATGTTCTGAATCACAAGGTTGACCAGTAAAACTAATACAACCTCGATCTGTATTCCGAATTTCCTGAAATTTGCTCCGCACTAGGCTTTCAGACTTATCAAGGCCATCTGAACCAATCAAAATTAATAACTTGATATATTTAAATCTCAGTATCACATTAACCAGGTGATAAATCCTAATCATTACCTTTTGTATATATTACAAGATGCATGTGGTTGGCTGAGTAATATTCATTATAAAATTGTAGAAGCTCCTGCCTTGTATCCAACCCTCTTTGTTTTGGCCGGATCTCCAGAGTGTCCCAATTTCCTATCCAGATAAAAAGAAAATCAAGACGATGAAAAGAATGAATTGGTTTATCACCAATACACCATTCTCCTCGTCCATTTGGTTTAAAGCTTATCATCTCATCAAGGAACAACATCGTATATTGTATCAAAAACATATTTGAAAAGGAACTTGAAACTGAACCACATAAGAATAAAAATGCATTTATGTTCGACCAAAATATTTATGCTTTCCAGCTAAAGTACGTACATCTTTTTACTACAGTATCATCATATAATAATTGTTTGCTGTTCTAGGTTATGATTCTGACACAATCACACCAAAGTGAGTAAACACATAACAAAAAGAGTCTCAGTATGATGGGAAGAATGACAACTTTCACAGAGAGAGGAGATAAACAAAAAGGGAAGGGAGAGGGGAGGAGTACACAAATATGTCAGGTCCTCTGGGCTTATTTCGACCCTGAAATTCCAAAGGTTAGCCTAGTATCGCACATCCAGTCTATCAACTCTAATCGAAATGTGGGTGCAATGCCTTAATTCCACAAGATCTTAAATAAGTAAATCAGGTGCAGTCCCAAATTTATTCCAAACCCTATGAAGTCAAAAAGTTTCTCATTTGTCTAGTTACGTAAATGTTTTTTAAATATTGCATCCTACTCAGAAACCAGGCACCAGAGTATAACTATGTCTTCTTTAATTCAATAGCAGAGTCAAACATCATGAAAGCAAGATATTCTTTGCCTATGAATTTGCTTAACATTACAAAGACGAGCAACATTATATTTATTTTTCTTTATTCTAATTGTAAGCTCCCAAGTTCTGTTCATTAATGCCAAAGCAGCCTCCAAACTTACTAAAACTGCTTCTCTTATGAGAAACATTCCTCACCAATTAGCAAACTTTGACCATATAATCTACATCAAACAACAACGTGAATCACATGAGGATTGAAGATAGTTTCTAAAGCCATCTCATTAATTAGATAAATTCTGATATAATGAGAAGTCATCAGTTTTTGGGACAATAAGATGCGTTTGACGATCAATCATACTGAAGGCTAAATAGTGTAACAGGAGAACAAAATGTATCAAAGAAATAAAGGTCATGCAAGTAAAAGAGTTTCAGTTTCCAAAAATATGATAGTTAAGACAGCTTTTGATAAGTTATGGTTTAAGAGTTATGAAAATTATATCACCCCCCAGTAACCAAACCAATGCTAGGGGAGTTTATCAGTGCAAAATAGAAATAGCATGAGATTAGCAATGATACTGCAAACCTGTGCTAAATTTGTGGTATGGATGATCTTTCGAACTAAGATGTTTCTGAAGCTGAAAGCATAGAAAATAAATGAAGGACTTCATTAGTTTATTTGCAAATAGGATAAAGAATCTGATTGTTTAGGATATAAAGAAAAAACAGAATACTGCTTTTGGTGATTTTTCATTCATCTATTCCACACAATGATCTCTTTTTCTTAGCTTTACTTAAAACTTATAATCAAGGTCTACGAATTTGCATTTCTTGAAATCTAAACCATAAATTGCTGCAGTTTCAATAATCCAATTTGCAACATATGCCCGAATAAAGTAATGAACTTGACTTGAAGTGATGAGATCAATCACTTTCAGTTAAGACTGATGAAATTAATTTGACCGGGTATGAAGAGATACTAGTTCAATAATCAACCAAATAAATTGATAAATTCAAAATCACTCTACACAGCTTCTTCCATTCAGAATCTTCATCTATTCCGTCTATACATTTACTTTGCCAAGATATTTGCCAACTTAAACATAAGCCTGAAGTTAAAGTTGAAGGCAGAGCTACAAATGTGAAAACTGTAACCAATAGAAGATGCCACAAACAATGGAAAGATACTCTCGGTAATTTCGATGGCATGATGGTGACACACCTATAACATGAATAATAAAAGGACAGGAAACTGATCATGTGCTAAAGTCAACGAAGCTCTTTAAAATTTGGTTTAAATAATTAATCTAGGACATTGAGATAACTGTGAAAGGGAGAGCACATCTTAAAATAGAAGCAGCGGTGATCTATCCAGAAATTTAAGAAACATATCTAATGAATAAGATAAAGGAGTCCTGCAAAAATAAAGCATTGGTACCAAATTGTCTGAATCAAAATGAGAGTAATTTATAAAGTAAACTGAGAACAAGAAATCAATAAACAGACAAAGTGAGAAAAGTCAGAAGCATTTCACTAGTTACTTCCATGAGATGAAAATGATAAAGATATACGTTTTCATAATGAAATTGGAGATGTAGCCTAAATATTGAATAAAAAGTACCTGGTTCATTCTCCAAGCATCAGCCAGTAAATTCTTCTGATTCTCTGAGATTGATAATAACAGGAGGAGTCATCAAAAAGCATTGAAATGTAGACATTTGACACATAGTTATCAAATCGTGAATCGTATCGGGTATCGGAGACCCATTGTATCGATACGAATCGTGTATCGTGTATCGAATCGTAAGATACATTCGAATGTAAAAAAAATGCATAAATCATATTTTCCACATAATTAAAAAAATTCATAAGCATATCAAAGTCTGAGAACTAACCAATTAAAGCCAAAAACATCATTAAATCAAGTTCCAAGTTTGCACTTTCAAATTTCAAGTCACAAAATAAAAACAAATATAAGTTTTCACTAAATTAACATCAAAATATCAATCCAAAACGATAATCCAAAACAAAAACTAAACATTAACACCTAATCATCAAAATAAAGTACTAAATATTAATAATTTAATACCCATTCAACAAACTAAAGTACTAACCAAGTAAACATTAACACCCAATCTAAAATAATAACTTACAAATCAAAATAATAACAATAACTAGGTATTTAGGGACTTTTTGTGTATCTCAAGAATGCCCAAGTTGGGGAATGGCCGGAAATAGGCCAGAATCACGTCGGAATCCGAGAGGCCCGCAGAAATCCGAGTGAACCGCTTCGGTTTGGTTAGAAAGGTCTTGAATTGCGATATTTTTGGTTGGTATCGCGATTTTTAAGTTAATTTTGCTTGGAACTATAGGTTTTTAGTTGAATTTTGATGAAATTTTAGGGAAAAAAAATCTAGGGTTTGAATAATTGAAGGAGGCGGCTTGAGAGAGGCTGAAAAAATGATTGGGTTTGGAAAAAAATATTGGATTACATGTTTAAAATGAACCGGGTCGCGAAAATCCGAACCGGTCCGATCCGGTTTGGACCCGCGACCCGGACAGTCAAAGAATCGTATGTATCGCGAATGTATCGAGATACGTACGATCCGTATCGAATCGCAAAAGAATCGTACGATTCTTTGGTCCAGCGATAAATTCATACGAGTTGACTCGTGTTGGGGTCGACTCGTATCGAATCGTACGATTCGAATCGTGAATCGTACGATTCTTACTACTATGATTTGACAATTCCAGATAAAATGCTTACCAGAGTCAACTGCTTTAATTTCCCTTGTGGTAGCATCAGCCGACATTAGCGGTTTGATGAAAAACTGGGCAAATCTAAATATAAACCGCAATAAGCCATCTCGAGGACAGAGGTAATAAAGAAACAGCCAAAAATAACTTCATATGATTAAACTATTCTACCTGTCCAAAGCTTCGTCAAAACTGTCGGGATTAACATCAAAATAGTAGTTTGTGTCTTCAGATGACGTAAAAGCATTTGTACTACCTCCATGCTAAACATGAAACTTACAAGAAATTAGGTATGTGATTGCCACAGTAAAATATGTACATATATATATATATATGTGTGTGTGTGTGATCATAATGTAGCATAAACAGGACTATAGAGACAAAAACACATCAGAAAAATCATATTTGACAGAGGATATGCAAGCAGTAAAACCAAACCTAAGGGTTTGTATCCACGGAGAAATTAGTTAATTAAGTTTCAACAATATCAAGAAAGGACCAAGCAAGTACCTCGCTGATATATTTCGAGTAACTGTCCTCCAAAGGATACTTCTCGCTTGCATAAAAAAGCATATGTTCTGTAATACAACCACATTACAGTGAGAATGAACTACGAGAAATTTTACAAATGCATAGTAATTAACAGAAGCCACAAATATATAGATAAAGAAAATATATATGAGATGAAGCGCGCAATTGATGAAGTAAGAAACTACACAGGAAGAATCAGAGAATGGGCTGGCCTTGTCCACTATTGCAGCCTAAGTACCAAATCGTTAAAAACTCGCGGAGCTAACTCATTCGTATTTAACTAAATCCTTGGCAATCATACAAACACTTAAACAATTACTTTTTGGATTTATGAGAAACCAATTTTTCTAATACAAGAACTGAGTGACTTAATGAACAATTTGTTGATTTCTCGGCTTTGAAAAAGATCTTATTCTACTCATTGAATTGTCTATCATACTATTATGCATCAGTGCTTGTCAATACTCAGCTACATAACCCTACAAAAGCCTGTGATTTCTGATACACCTTCCTTTACATGGATGCTTTAAATCTGTTCATACTTTTCCTATTTCAAAACAACTGTGCATACATAAAAAACTAAAAGAACTTATATTTTCAGGATCAAAACTCAAAATTTTTCGTCTATAATGAACCCAACTCACTTTTATTTTGATGACTAAAACCTTACCTAAACACATAAAACTATCACTAATAGTATGTCTAGACATAATAGTAAGAAAGCACCAACAGTTAATTATCTAAAACACATTTAAAGAAAATGAATCACTGCAAAAAGTATTCAATTTTATATAGAAGTTAAACTTACTGGGTAAAAGGTTAAGACACAATCTCCAAGTCAACGCGAAAAATTATTAATTACCTAACAAAGTCAATATAGAATATATTCCAGACATTCACAAAGAACATTCCAAATAAGATATTCCTGTATCCCTAAGAATAAAGTGATTAAAACTGACAAATAACCCAATCTTTCTCACCAAGGAAATGCGCGAGGCCTTCAAGTCCCTCAGGATCACTGAAGGAACCAACACGAACGTCCATTGAAGCAGCGCACTGCACCAAAAACACATCCAAACGACGAGATTCAAAACAAATTCCCTAAAACTCAATTAAATTTAAAAAAGAATAGCACAAAATCAATAAAATTTAACGGGAGATTACGAACTTTGTCGGTTTCGGAATCGCTGATGAGGAGAACTTGGAGATTATTCTGCAGAACGACTCTTCGATACTCTCTTTTATCATTGCGCGGCTTTATTATCTCCACTTCCTCTGTTATTGCTCCCACAGCCATCGTTTGTGTGTGTGTGGGTGTGTGCGTGAATGGAGATTGACTTGTTACAGAGACTTTGGGATGACTTTAATGGATCTTTTATACTGTAGAAGAGGTGTGAAATGTGACGCATATGAACTTTAAGCAAGGTTGGACCCTGTGCAGTTAATGTTATACGCTCAATAAATGATATATATTTTGTTCTTTACATTCGTTTATTTTTCTATTTTTTTTAATGAAAATCTGAAAGTTAAAATGGAGTAACCATTTAATAAATTTTGTCTTTAGATTTTTTATTTGTAATAAGAAATTTAAAGTCAAGATGAATTTTAGTTATATATAATGTTAACAGTGATGAGTACCACCACTTCTCAATGCTCAGTTATACTAAGATATTTTGTTGGTTTCTCAATCACTCGAGAGATATTAGAAAAAATTGTATAGTGTAAAGCGTCGATTTAGTGCCTCTTCGACACTCCCGGTTAATATTTTTAAAAACTTATGGTCGGTCAAGATACATAACCGCTTGAAGCTCTTTCTTGGAAGCTTATTCACAACATTCTTCCTACCAATCCGTTGATCATGTGGATTGTCCTATTTGCGATTTGAAAGAGGAAACGATTGACCATTGTTAACTCTACAAAATAGAGTTAATTTCTAGATCTTTATGCGGGGAATGACATTAGTTTCATGAGTTCTTGGGTCGTTTTCATTTTGGTTTAGCTTGGCTTATCTCGTTGGTGATTCCCGTACTCATATTGGTGTTTTTCATGAGAATATTTTAGATTTTCTCTTGATTTTCGGAAGTGCAAACATCAGTCTCTCCGCTGGAGCAAAATTACAGAGCAGACAAAAAATCTTGGACAGCAGCGTCTCCGCTGGGGCGAGACGACTTCTCCGTTGGGGCAGAAGACTTCTGCGGATTTTATTAATAAAACCCTAGTTTAACTTGAAAAAGGATATATCTAAGTGAAGAGAGAGAAAAATATCTTTTAGACACCTTTTGACTCGAGCAAAACTCCAAGAACAAGAAAATATCATTGGGGAGCATGGAAAACATCAGAGAGGGCGAATTCTGAAGATTTGAAAACGGATTTACACCTTTTCTTATCTTCTCCAATTTTTATCTC
This sequence comes from Penstemon davidsonii, assembly GCA_034814905.1. Classification (NCBI taxonomy): domain Eukaryota; kingdom Viridiplantae; phylum Streptophyta; class Magnoliopsida; order Lamiales; family Plantaginaceae; genus Penstemon; species Penstemon davidsonii. Next base: position 25,784,394 of record JAYDYQ010002533.1, on the reverse strand, counting down.
TTTTGTGATCTAGTACTCATGCCTTTTATTATTCTTGAGATGATTTTCGTTTTAACTATGAACTAAATTTACTTTTATAGGATTGCAATGTAATTCTTTGTTTGAATTGATTGTTACTTATTTTCCCTTATTCTATTTTATTGAGATTTATTGTTTATCCATTCTTGTGCTTGAATTTCAATAGCAACTATTGTTTCACAAATCTAATTGAATCGGAAGAGGAAATTAGGTTTTAGGTTAAGATTGGGTAACCTTTGTACGAATTGCACCTAAATTGAATTGGGTAATTTGTTTAATTGCCTTAGGTAGTCAAAATTAGGGCTTGTTCTTGATTCAATTTAACCTAACTTTATTGGCATATGAATATAGCTCTCTGATTAGGTTAGATTAATTTTATAATATTCTGGAAAGAAATTGTAAAAAACTTAAGTGCCCTAGACTAGCAATGAAACTTAATTGAAATAGAATTATTGAGAAAATAAGAACAATTAGTTTGACATTGAAGGAAGTTGCGATCCTAGGCTTTAATCATCATAGTAAATTTTGTCAATTTAAAATTTGGTTTAATTCCATTGTGTTTAGTTATAATCAAATCAAAGATTCGGTTAATTTGGATAAGAACAAAGGTGATCTTCTAATAATTAGCTAATCTAGCTCATTAATTCCTTGTGGAGACGATACTCTTCTTATCATTATATTACTTGTTGAGATAGATTATACTCGCGTTTACAAATCTTGCATCAACCATCTTTTTCTACGGTGCCCCTTTGCAAAAGTCGTGTGGTTCAAGTCTAAATGGAGCTTTCGGATTGATTCATCTAGTCACGAACCGCTTACCTTCTTAATTTGTTTCTTGAACTCAAGTCTCGACTCTTCCCCGACGAAATGGACGGTTTGGAATTCCTCATATTCGATGCAGTGCCTTTGAAATTTATTTGGACTCATCGTTGTTCAAGGTAAGCTAAAAAATGAGATTAATAAAGTGCTCAACACTTTCATGCCAAGAAACTTATTACCAAGGGCGGACCTCTTAAGGAACTGGGGGTAAACCATGCCCCCAGAAAAAAATAGATAAATTACATGTATATGTATACGTACACACATATATGAAAGTGGTTTGGTGGTAGAGTTCCCAATAATGCTGAGATAGGTCCCAATTCCGACTCCTTAAATACGTTGTGTATGTTAAATTTTTTTTTCCTTATGAAAATATAATAATTTTTGGATATTATATACTCCAATTTCTTAAACAAGTTATTGTGTAGTTAGATCTTAGTGTTTGATTTGCTAAAAAAAAGGTAGTCTGAGTTTATTTCAAAGTTCATTTTCGAGTTTGAAAACTGAGGTTATTTTATTTATTTTTTCCATTTCACCCTCATGTTCATTGAAGTATTCATTTTTCTAGTGTTCGTTAATCAATATTTTTCATGACCTCTTCGTTTATGCAAGTTTTAAATTCTCTGTTGGTTCCAAGTGGTCAAAAGGTCTAGGGAGGGGGGAAGGTTGAATAGACCTTATGTGATTTTTCTTTTCTTAACAATTTTAATGAAGTTTGTTTTGTTTAAGAGTCTATTCTTAGGTTTAACAGGTTTCAAATAAATAGATGTTCTAAGTACAACAGTTTTGTAAATCAAAGTTTGATGTTTTATGCAGCGGATTATAAGTTTGAATATGGATTTCAAACTCGTTTCCCACTCAACTTAATACATGGTTCCTTAAATGCACAAAGTGAAAACTTGTCAGCTAAGCAGTTTATATATAAACATAAAGGTAAATGTGCAGAAAGTAAAGAACACCAGATTTATAGTGGTTCGGAAGTGAAACAAGCCCCTTAGTCTACTTTTCTCAGAAATGTTGAGGAATATACTGAGATCATTTAGCACAGTACTTGAACTTTGGACACTAAGTCAGTTCAAGTAAGACCAGATCACTAAGCAGGTCTAAATGGCCAGATCACTAAGCATGCCAGTAGGAAAACAATGGTTTTCTAGAACAACACCAGTTATACACAAATGATTCTGAGTAGTTTGTGTTTTTCAACTTTTGTAGATTTGAAGATGAATCTTTTCATCACTTGGAAGTATTTGCTCGTGTGTTGTTATTATTCACTTCATCTTCAACTTCTATTTATACTGGTTGGTAATCTGCTCATTGAAAGAGCCAAATTACTGAAACACCCTCCAACTAAGCAAGTTACATAAAAAATGACTCTTTACATCAAGACGCACTCTGTATTCGGCGCCTGTTGTACGATATACTTCGGTAGCCTGACTTTGCTTATCAACTCTGCCTTTGCATTAAATGCGATGGTACTTATCAGGCAATTTTGAATTAAAGACTGATGATTAGACTTCAATACCCATGAGTCTTGATATTTCAATGCTTCATTTAATTTGTCGATTTGTGCCCAAACACCTTATCCTCGTACTTCAGCTCTTATCACTTTAACTTATATATCAAGGCACCTTTCTTGTACTGTGTTTAGAATGCGGCTTATGAAGTTTGTTGGAAATACGCCTCTGTTGACAGATTACTTCGCTGTCGGCACTAAGCTCCCAAGCTACTTGCTCGTTCACTTAGTTGGTCTAGTAACTTGGTTGTTCTGGGGGGTGGGGGGGGGGGGGGGTGGGGGGGGGGGGGGGTGGGGGGGGGGGGGGGTGGGGGGGGGGGGGGGTGGGGGGGGGGGGGGGTGGGGGGGGGGGGGGGTGGGGGGGGGGGGGGGTGGGGGGGGGGGGGGGTGGGGGGGGGGGGGGGTGGGGGGGGGGGGGGGTGGGGGGGGGGGGGGGTGGGGGGGGGGGGGGGTGGGGGGGGGGGGGGGTGGGGGGGGGGGGGGGTGGGGGGGGGGGGGGGTGGGGGGGGGGGGGGGTGGGGGGGGGGGGGGGTGGGGGGGGGGGGGGGTGGGGGGGGGGGGGGGTGGGGGGGGGGGGGGGTGGGGGGGGGGGGGGGTGGGGGGGGGGGGGGGTGGGGGGGGGGGGGGGTGGGGGGGGGGGGGGGTGGGGGGGGGGGGGGGTGGGGGGGGGGGGGGGTGGGGGGGGGGGGGGGGGGGGGGGGGGGGGGGGGGGGGGGGGGGGGGGGGGGGGGGGGGGGGGGGGGGGGGGGGGGGGAAAATCGCATTTCGCATATTTAACTATGTAAAACTTAATTCACCTAAAATTTTCATTTTAGAATTTAATTGGTTTGGTTACGTTATTATAGCTTTGTACTATATATTCTCATACATACGTCTTGTTCACTTATTTTAGCAATAAAGAATCCCTTAAGATTTATATGAATGCATTTTTTCCGAGTAATAGTGAGATTTATATTGCACATTTATCAATTATTTCATCAAGAATTTAGAATTTCGTAAAGGTAAATACACTTATAATATTTTTTTACCCATGCATTTTGTTTTAAAAATGAATTTTATCGGTTCAAAAATTTGTCGTACATATATCACATAGATTACTCGTGTGCCTTCAAATTACTGTACATATGTTTATGTATAGAATTAGATATTTGAACTCTATATGGTTAAACAAAACTAAAGTGATTAATCTCAAACACATCATCAAATTGTATTCTTTATTATATGTAGATGACACCTATCTATTGGATTGAAAATAGTCAATTGTTGGAAAATTTATGTTAATTGTCACAAGTCTCAAGGTTTGATTCATTTTTTTTAGAAATGAAGAGTTCAAGGCTGAATCAATATCTGAATTTTCATTGATCATATTATGTTAGATATTATGTTTTTAGATTCTTTGTTGGGGTGACTGTGCTATGAAGTGTGATTTTCAGGCTGTATAACTTGCCTAAAGATCTCTACAGAAATAGTTATATATTTTTGAAAAATTTATATAGTTGTTTAAGTAAAGTATGTTGATTTTCTGGCTGTATAACATGCCTAAAGATCTGTACAAAAATAGTTATATATTTTTGAAAATTTATATAGTTGTTTAAGTGAAGTATGTTGATATAAATTTAATGTTAACATATAATTAACTCTAATCATAAATCATAACGTAGTTTATCCTCGCGAAAAAACAAAAATAGGAGTATTATTTGCATTACTAACAAACTTAATTTAAAAACATTAATCATACTTGCTGACTTAATTTCGAACACAAAATGAAGTTGGATACTAGTTCCTTTACACAAAGAACAATTTCCCAACAAGCTCAAGCCATGACAATCAAACAGACGGCAATAGCGCGTTCATGTGGAGAACACATATTTTCTCTCCCTTTATAAATACTTGGTACTCTAAAGTTTTTTTTATATTATATTTCATTAAGCATACTTAATTTAATAACAGTAATCGTACTAAATTAATTTTGAATAAAAATATAAAGATCCAACAGTGGGATAGTTCAGTTAAATTAATTACGAACAAATATGTGAAGATAAAACGGTTAGATACTTGTTCGTTTCCACAAAGAACTCGGATACTTGTTTCTTTGCACAAAGAAAAAGTGCCCAAGAAGGTCAAGCCCGTGAACGTCAAACGAACATTTTTCTTAATTTTATGTTCATTTACTCTAATTCGTAGTGCCATATTTCTACTGTAAATATTTATTATTGATTTTATAATACTTGATAATTGTGGATACGATTTGCCCCATGGTTAGGCAATTGTAGTTGACTAGACCACTTAGTGTAGAAGGGTTCCATATTTTTTTTATAAGATTGTATTTTAGTCTATAAATTTACTAAATGAAATATCTTTTGTTTTATATACATAGTTAGATGACTTATAATAACTCGTGGTTAATTGGAAGAATTTTGGCAAGCTTTCAGGGATCTAGCAAAACTTTCCTGCAAAATACGTATGAATCTAAACTACATTATAATGGAAAGCTTATAATAAACAGTGTTCGAGTGCTGATGTATTCTCGTAGCGATGAAGCAGTTATCACAAAAATATGAATTAATATAAACAGTGTTATGAAGAACATATCAGGCAATATTCCTGATGTAATTTGATATAGAATTTCATGTATGGACATTGTTGATAGTCTTTGATGTGTTACTAATGATGTGATAGTTATAGAACAAAAATCTAAATACAACCACTATATATGTACGACCTCGTGAAGTTATCGAAAAGGAACACATCAAAGATATATTACGTCAGATTACTATGGTTAAAAATTTCTTTTTCCTACCTATGAATTAGTCGTGGCGAACGAGACAATTACATCTGATGAAGTAGAAAGAAAATAATGATGGTTAATGTAATATGATTTTACGTTTTATATTATGGTCCTTCTTTTTTTCATATAGGAATGTATCGATGTTTGTTTTCCATAATTTTAATGCATTTGAGGGATTTTGTTTGTTTAGTATTTAAACTGTATGGGTATCCATATAATTAAAATAGAAACAAATCGAATCTTCGGCTGAAATAATTGGTTTAGTATTTTACTTATACGGGTATCCATTTGGTATAGTAATTTACTTATCTGGTTATAGGTCATGTTTCAGCTGATTACTAAATATTCAATAGTATGAAAATGATGGCAAAGAACATGTCGAATTGCATCAATTCTAAGAAGTTCTAGCACCCCTAGACGTTAATATAAAATTCAAATAATTTGGAATCAGGATTATTAAGAAAAGACAAATTGCTTTCAACAACCTGGAAAAAGTAAAGTAGATTAGAAATTTTAGTATAGTAATATCGCAACACTAAAAATGCAAAAATGTCGCACATTAATGTCCTGAAGGTGCACATAAGGTGCACATCAGTTCATTAAAATCGCATTTCGCATATTTAATTAAGTAAAACTTAATTCACCTAAAATCATGTTAGAATTTAATTGTTTTGGTTACGTTATTATAGCTTTGTACTATAAATTCTCATACATACGATTTGTTCACTTATTTTAGTAATAAAGAATCCGTTATGATTTATTTGAATGCATTTTTTCCGAGTAATAGTGAGATTTATATTGCACATTTATCAATTATTTCATCAAGAATTTAGAATTTAGTAAAGGTAAATAAACTTATAATTTTTTTTACCCATGCATTTTGTTTTAAAACGGAATTTTATCGGTTCAAAAATTTGTCGTACATAGATTACTCGTGTGTCTTCAAATTACTGTGCATATGTTTATGTGTAGAATTAGATATTTGAACTCTATATGGTTAAACAAAACTAAAGTTAATATTATCAAACACATCATCAAATTGTATTATTTTTTATATGTAGATGACACCTATCTATTGGATTGAAAATAGTCAGTTGTCGGAAAATTTATGTTAATTGTCACAAGTCTCAAGGTTTGATTTAATATTTTTTTAGAAATGAAGAGTTCAAGGCTGAATCAATATCTGAATTTTTATTGATCTTCTTATGTTAGATATTATGTTTTTAGATTCTTTGTTGGAGGGACTATGCTATGCAGTGTGATTTTCTGGCTGTATAACATGCATAAAGATCTTTACAGAAATAGTTATATATTTTTGAAAATTTATATAGTTGTTTAAGTGAAGTATGTTGATTTAAATTTAATGTTAACATATAATTAACTCTAACCATAAATCATAACATAGTTTATCCTTGCGAAAAAACAAAAACAGGAGTATTATTTGCATTACTAACAAAATTAATTTAAAAACATTAATCATACTTGCTGACTTAATTTCGAACACAAAATGAAGTTGGATACTAGTTCCTTTACACAAAGAACAATTTTCCAACAAGCTCAAGCCATGACAATCAAACGGACGGCGATAGCGCGTTCATGTGGAGAACAAATATTTTCCCTCCCTTTATAAATACTTGGTACTCTAAAGGTTTTTTTTATATTATATTACATTAAACATATTTAATTTATTAACAAAAATCGTACTAAATTAATTTCGAACAAAAATATAAAGATCCAACAGTGGGATAGTTCAGTTAAATTAATTTCGAACAAATATGAGAATATAAAATAGTTAGATACTTGTTCATTTCCACAAAGAACTCGGATACTCGTTTCTTTGCACAAAGAAAAATTGCCCAACAAGCTCAAGCCCGTGAACGTCAAACGAACATTTTTCTTAATTTTATGTTTATCTACGCTAATTTGTAGTGCCACATTTATACTGTAAATATTTATTATTGATTTTATAATACTTGATAATTGTGGATACGATTTGCCCCATGGTTAGGCAATTGTAGATGACTTGACCACTTAGTGTAGAAGGGTTCCATATTTTTTTTTATAAGATTGTATTTTAGTCTATAAATTTACTAAATGAAATATCTTTTATTTTACATACGTAGTTGAATGACTTATAATAACTCGTGCTTATTTGGAAGAATTTTGTCACACTTTCGGGGATCTAGCAACACTTTCATGCAAAATACTTATGAATCTAATGTACATTATAATTGAAAGTTTATAATAAATAGTGTTGGAGTGCTGATGTATTCTCGTAGCGATGAAGCAGTTATCACAAAAATATGAATTAATATAAACAGTGTTGTGAAGAACATATCAGGCTATATCCCTGAAGTAATTTGATATAGAATTTCACGTATGGACATTGTTGATAGTCTTTGATGTAATGGTTATAGAACAAAAATCTAAATACAACCACTATATATGTACGACATTGTGAAGTTATCGAAAAGGAACACATCAAAGATATATTATGTCAGTTTACTATGGTTAAAAATTTCTTTTTACTACCTATGAATTAGTCGCGGCGAACAAGACAATTACATCTGATGAAGAAGAAATAAAATAATGATGGTTAATGTAATATGATTTTACGTTTTATATTATGGTCCTTCTTTTTTTCATATAGGAATGTATCGACGTTAGTTTTCCATAATTTTAATGCATTTAAGGGATTTTGTTTGTTTAGTATTTAAACTATATGGGTATCCATATAATTAAAAATAATAAATAATTGGTTTAGTATTTTACTTGTATGGGTATCCATTTGGTATAGTAATTTTCATATCTGGTTATAGGTCATGTTTCAGCTGATTACTAAATATTCAATAGTATGAAAATGATGTCAAAGAAGATGTCGAATTGCATCAATTCTTAGAAGTTCTAGTACACCTATACGTTAATATAAAATCCAAATAATTTGGAATCATGATTATTAAGAAAAGACAAATTGCTTTCAACAATCTGGAAAAAGTAAAGTAGATTAGAAATTTTAGTATAGGAATATCGCAACACTAAAGATGCAAAAATGTCGCACATTAATGTCCTGTAGTTGCACATAAGGTGCACATCAGTTCATTAAAATCGCATTTCGCATATTTAACTAAGTAAAACTTAATTCACCTAAAATTTTTATTTTAGAATTTAATTTGTTTGGTTACGTTATTACAGCTTTGTTCTATATATTTTCATACATACGACTTGTTCACTTATTTTAGCAATAAAGAATACCTTAAGATTTATATGAATGCATTTTTTCCGAGTAATAGTGAGATTTATATTGCACATTTATCAATTATTTCATCAAGAATTTAGAATTTCGTAAAGGTAAATACACTTATAATATTTTTTTACATATGCATTTTGTTTTAAAAAGGAATTTTATCGGTTCAAAAATTTGTCGTACATATATCACATAGATTACTCGTGTGCCTTCAAATTACTGTACATATGTTTATGTATAGAATTAGATAATTGAACTCTATATGGTTAAACAAAACTAAAGTGATTAATCTCAAACACATCATCAAATTGTATTCTTTTTTATATGTAGATGACACCTATCTATTGGATTGAAAATAGTCAATTGTTGGAAAATTTATGTTAATTGTCACAAGTCTCAAGGTTTGATTCATTTTTTTTAGAAATGAAGAGTTCAAGGCTGAATCAATATCTGAATTTTTATTGATCTTATTATGTTAGATATTATGCTTTTAGATTCTTTGTTGGAGTGACTATGCTATGCAGTGTGATTTTCAGGCTGTATAACATGCCTAAAGATCTTTACAGAAATAGTTATATGTTTTTGAAAAATTTATATAGTTGTTTAAGTGAAGTATATTGATATAAATTTAATGTTAACTTATAATTAACTCTAATCCTAAATCATAACGTAGTTTATCCTCGCGAGAAAACAAAAACAGGAGTATTATTTAAATTACTAACAAAATTAATTTAATAACATTAATCATACTTGCTGCCTTAATTTCTAACACAAAATGAAGTTGGATACTAGTTCCTTCACACAAAGAACAATTTCCCAACAAGCTCAAGCCATGACAATCAAACGGACGGCGATAGCGCGTTCATGTGGAGAACACATATTTTCCATCCGTTTATAAATACTTGGTACTCTAAAGGTTTTTTTATATTATATTACATTAAACCTATTTTATTTAATAACAATAATCGTACTAAATTAATTTCAAACGAAATTATAAAGATCCAACAGAGGGATAGTTCAGTTAAATTAATTCCGAACAAATGTGTGAAGATAAAATAGTTAGATACTTGTTCGTTTCCACAAAGAACTCGGATACTCGTTTCTTTGCACAAAGAAAAATTTCCCAATAAGCTCAAGCCCGTGAACGTCAAACGAACATTTTTCTTAATTTTATGTTCATCTACGCTAATTCGTAGTGCCACATTTCTACTGTAAATATTTATTATTGATTTTATAATACTTGATAATTGTGGATACGATTTGCCCCATGGTTAGGCAGTTGCAGTTGACTAAGACCACTTTGTGTAGAAGGGTTCCATATTTTTTTTTATAAGATTGTATTTTAGTCTGTAAATTTACTAAATGAAATATCTCTTATTTTACATACATAGTAAGATGACTTATAATAATTCAGGGTTATTTGGATGAAGTTTGGCAAGCTTTCGGGGATCTAGCAAAACTTTCATGCAAAATACGTATGAATCTAATGTACATTAAAATGGAAAGTTTATAATAAACAGTGTTGGAGTGCTGATGTATTCTCGTAGCGATGAAGCAGTTATCACAAAAATATGAATTAATATAAATAGTGTTGTGAAGAACATATCAGGCTATATCCCTGAATTAATTTGATATAGAATTTCACGTGTGGTCATTGTTGATAGTCTTTGATGTGTTGCTAATGATGTACTGGTTATAGAACAAAAATCTAAATACAACCACTATATATGTACGACCTTGTGAAGTTATCGAAAAGGAACACATCAAAGATATATTACGTCAGTTTACTATGGTTTAAAATTTCTTTTAACTATCTATGAATTAGTTGTGTCGAACGAGACAATTACATCTGATGAAGAAGAACGAAAATAATGATGGTTAATGTAATATGATTTTTTGTTTTATATTATGGTCCTTCTTTTTTTCATATAGGAATGTATCGACGTTTGTTTTCCATAATTTTAATGAATTTGAGGGATTTTGTTTGTTTAATATTTAAATTGTATGGGTATCCATATAATTAAAAATAGTAACAAATGGAATCTTCAGCTGAAATAATTGGTTTAGTATTTTACTTGTATGGGTATCCATTTGGTATAGTAATTTACTTATCTGGTTATAGGTCATGTTTCAGCTGATTACTAAATATTCAATAGTATGAAAATGATGGCAAAGAAGATGTCGAATTGCATCAATTCTTAGAAGTTCTAGTACACCTAGACGTTAATATAAAATTCAAATAATTTGGAATCATGATTATTAAGAAAAGACAAATTGCATTCAACAATCTGGAAAAAGTAAAGTAGATTAGAAATTTTAGTATAGGAATATCGCAACACTAAAGATGCCAAAATGTCGCACATTAATGTCCTGAAGTTGCACATAAGGTGCACATCAGTTCATTAAAATCGCATTTCGCATATTTAATTTGGTTAAACTTAATTCACCTAAAATTTTCATGTTAGAATTTAATTGTTTTGGTTACGTTATTATAGCTTTGTACTATATATTCTAATACATACGACTTGTTCACTTATTTTAGTAATAAAGAATTCCTTATGATTTATATGAATGCATTTTTTCCGAGTAATAGTGAGATTTATATTGCACATTTATCATTATTTCATCAAGAATTTAGAATTTCGTAAAGGTAAATACAATTATAATTTTTTTTTACCCATGCATTTTGTTTAAAAAGGAATTTTAGCGGTTCAATAAATTGTCGTACATATATCACATAGATTACTCCTGTGCCTTCAAATTACTGTACATATGTTTATGTATATAATTAGATATTTGAACTCTATATGGTTAAACAAAACATACACATCATCAAATTGAATTATTTTTTATATGTAGATGACACCTATCTATTGGATTGAAAAGAGTCAATTGTTGGAAAATTTATGTTAATTGTCACAAGTCTCAAGGTTTGATTCATTTTTTTTAGAAATGGAGAGTTCACGGCTGAATCAATATCTGAATTTTTATTGATCTTCTTATGTTAGATATTATGTTTTTAGATTTTTTGTTGGAATTACTATGCTATGCAGTGTTATTTTCAGGCTGTATAACATGCCTAAAGATCTTTACAGAAATAGTTATATATTTTTGAAAAATTTATATAGTTGTTTAAGTGAAGTATTTTGATATAAATTTAATGTTAACTTATAATTAACTCTAGTCATAAATCATAACGTAGTTTATCCTGGCGAAAAAACAAAAACAGGAGTATTATTTGCATTATGTTTTTGTATTATTTGCATTACTAACAAAATTAAATAAAAACATTAATCATACTTGCTGACTTAATTTCTAACACAAAATGAAGTTGGATACTAGTTCCTTTACACAAAGAACAATTTCCCAACAAGCTCAAGCCATGACAATCAAACGGACGGCGATAGCGCGTTCATGTGGAGAACACATATTTTCCATCCCTTTATAAATACTTGTTACTCTAAAGGTTTTTTTATATTATATTACATTAAACCTATTTAATTTAATAACAATAATCGTACTAAATTAATTTTCGAACGAAATTATAAAGATCCAACAGAGGTATAGTTCAGTTAAATTAATTCCGAACAAATATGTGAAGATAAAATAGTTAGATACTTGTTCGTTTCCACAAAGAACTCGGATACTTGTTTCTTCGCACAAAGAAAAAGTGCCCAAAAAGCTGAAGCCCGTGAACGTCAAACGAACATCTTTCTTAATCTTATGTCCATCTACGGTAATTCGTAGTGCCACATTTCTACTGTAAATATTTATTATTGATTTTATAATACTTGATAATTATGGATACGATTTGCCCCATCGTTAGGCAGTTGCAGTTTACGAAGACCACTTAGTGTAGAAGGGTTCCATATTTTTTTTTATAAGATTTTATTTTAGTCTGTAAATTTACTAAATGAAATATCTTTTATTTTACATACATAGTTAGATGACTTATAATAACTCGGGGTTATTTGGATGAATTTTTGCAAGCTTTCGGGGATCTAGCAAAACTTTCATGCAACATACGTATGAACCTAATGTACATTACAATGGAAAGTTTATAATAAACAGTGTTGGAGTGCTGATGTATTCTCGTAGCGATGAAGCAGTTATCACAAAAATATGAATTAATATAAACAGTGTTGTGAAGAACATATCAGGCAATATCCCTAAAGTAATTTGATATAGAATTTCACGTATGGACATTGTTGATAGTCTTTGATGTGTTACTAATGATGTAATGGTTATAGAACAAAAATATAAATACAACCACTATATATGTAAGACCTCGTGAAGTTAACGAAAAAGAACACATCAAAGATATATTACGTCAGTTTACTAGGGTTAAAATTTCTTTTAACTACCTATGAATTAGTCGACGTTTGTTTTCCATAATTTTAATGCATTTGATGGATTTTGTTTGTTTAGTATTTAAACTGTATGGGTATCCATATAATTAAGAATAGTAACAAATGGAAACTTCAGCTGAAATAATTGGTTTAGTATTTTATTTGTCATGTATCCATTTGGTAGAGTAATTTACTTATCTGGTTATAGGTCATGTTTCAGTTGATTACTAAATATTCAATAGTATGAAAATGATGGCAAAGAAGATGTCGAATTGCATCAATTCTAAGAAGTTGTAGTACCGCTAGACGTTAATATAAAATTCAAATAAAATGATGCCAAAATGTCGCACATTAATGTCCTGAAGTTGCACATAAGGTGCACATCAGTTCATTAAAATCGCATTTCGCATATTTAATTAAGTTAAACTTAATTCACCTAAAATTTTCATGTTAGAATTTAATTGTTTTGGTTACGTTGTTATAGCTTTGTACTATATATTCTCATACATACGAATTGTTCACTTATTTTAGCAATAAAGAACCCCTTATGATTTATATGAATGCATTTTTTCCGAGTAATAGTGAGATTTATATTGCACATTTATCAATTATTTCATCAAGAATTTAAAATTTCGTAAAGGTAAATACACTTATAATTTTTTTTACCCATGCATTTTGTTTTAAAAAGGAATTTTAGCGGTTAAAAAATTTGTCGTACATATATCACATAGATTACTCGTGTGCCTTCAAATTACTGTACATATGTTTATGTATAGAATTATATATTTGAACTCTATATGGTTAAACAAAACTAAAGTTATTAATCTCAAACACATCATCAAATTGTATTCTTTTTTATATGTAGATGACACCTATTTATTGGACGGAAAATAGTCAATTGTTGGAAAATTTATGTTATTTGCCACAAGTCTCAAGGTTTGATTCATTTTTTTTAGAAATGAAGAGTTCAAGGTTGAATCAATATCTGCTTTTTATTGATCTTCTCATGTTAGATATTATAATTTTAGATTCTTTGTTGGAGTGACTATGCTATGCAGTGTGATTTTCAGGCTATATAACATGCCTAAAGATCATTACAGAAATAGTTAAATATTTTTGAAAAATTTATATAGTTGTTTAAGTGAAGTATGTTTATTTAAATTTAATGTTAACTTATAATTAACTCTGATCATAAATCATAACGTAGTTTATCCTCGCGAAAAAATAAAAATAGGAGTATTATTTGTATTACTAACAAAATTAATTTAAAAACATTAATCAAACTTGCTGACTTAATTTCGAGCACAAAATGAAGTTGGATACTTGTTCCTTTACACAAAGAACAATTTCCCAACAAGCTCAAGCCATGACAATCAAACGGACGGCGATAGCGCGTTCATGTGGAGAACACATATTTTCCCTCCCTTTATAAATAATTGGTACTCTAAAGTTTTTTTTTATATTATATTACATTAAACATACATAATTTAATAACAGTAATCGTACTAAATTAATTTCGAATAAAAATATAAAGATCCAACAGTGGGATAGTTCAGTTAAATTAATTCCGAACAAATATGTGAAGATAAAACAGTTAGATACTTGTTCGTTGCCACAAAGAACTCGGATACTTGTTTCTTTGCACAAAGAAAAAGTGCTCAACAAGCTCAAGCCCGTGAACGTCAAACGAACATTTTTCTTAATTTTATGTTCATCTACGCTAATTCGTAGTGCCACATTTCTACTGTAAATATTTAATATTGATTTTATAATACTTGATAATTGTGGATACGATTTGCCCCATGGTTAGGCAATTGTAGTTGACTAGACCACTTAGTGTAGAAGGGTTCCATATTTTTTTTATAAGATTGTATTTTAGTCTATAAATTTACTAAATGAAATATCTTTTATTTTATATACATAGTTAGATGACTTATAATAACTCGGGGTTAATTGGAAGAATTTCGTCAAGCTTTCAGGGATCTAGCAAAACTTTCCTGCAAAATACGTATGAATCTAAACTACATTATAATGGAAAGTTTATAATAAACAGTGTTGGAGTGCTGATGTATTCTCGTAGCGATGAAGCAGTTATCACAAAAATATGAATTAATATAAACAGTGTTGTGAAGAACATATCAGGCAATATCCCTGAAGTAATTTGATATAGAATTTCATGTATGGACATTGTTGATAGTCTTTGATGTGTTACTAATGATGTAACAGTTATAGACCAAAAATAAATACAACCACTATATATGTACGACCTCGTGAAGTTATCGAAAAGGAACACATCCAAAGATATATTACGTCAGATTACTATGGTTAAAAATTTCTTTTTGTTGGTCCCAAGTGGTCAGATGAGGTCTAGAGGGGGGGGGGGGGGGCGGGGGTTAATAGACCTCTAAAAATTTATCTTTCCAAATCTCTAACTTTTTCTGTTAGCAGACTAAGCTGATCAGGAGTTGTAAGTTGACTAAGCTGATCTCGCATAAAGCTTTGAACAGCAGAGTTGCCACTCTTCTGATTTTACTTAGCTGATTTTATCAAAATCAGAGTTTTAAATTAACTAACTTGCAGCGGATTTTTCTAGTGTTTTTCACAAGTAGTTTTCTTAACTTAGAAAAAGTTTTATCCCCAGTTTTGCAAACTCCTTTTTAAAACTTTTTAACAGTTAACCTTTTCGTGTTAAAGTATGCTCTTTGAAAATATGCAAGAAATAATGCAAGTATAACACAAAGGATTTTTATAGTGGTTATATGGATAGAAATCCTTTAGTCCACTCTTCCAAGTCACTTAGATCTTGGGTTATACTATAAGCACACAGATTACAGTATACAATGCTTGCGCCAATCAACAAATGAAAAGGCCACAAGTGCGCAATAGGAAATCACAAAGAAACTCCTACTCTCTGAAGTAATATCACTAACATAGATGAATATCTACTTCTCACAACACGTTTCTAACAAAATCACTCAGATTTATATGTATATATTGTTTTCTCTCTATTCTGCTTCGTCAATAGATGACTAGGCTGATGAGTGTTTTGTTCTTGAAGTTGAGACTTAGAAGAATTTTGCTTTGATATTAATCTCAGTTGTGTTGTCTCTTCTTCTTCAACTCTTGAACTGAACTATTTATACTTTAGATTTGAAAATCTACTCGTTGAGAGATCGGCAGGTGTTCAAATCCTCGAGTACTGGTCCCTTTTGCAGAAACGGCTACCTGTGACTGAACACTGTACACTCTGCTGTACCTTCTGTCAGTCCGCAATAAATGCACCAAGCTGATACGAGGTTTCTCTTCAACCATTTGTCATAAATACCCTTCCTCTTCAGCATTTATTACTCCAAGTGCATTTATTACCGTTGCAATAACTTCTGATCCACTTCTACTGTGCTGATCGAAATCACTCGTCTGATGTACACTCGGCTGATCCTAAACTTGAACTAATATGATTTAAGTCGGCTGAAAATCCACCAGTCTGATTCCTTTTTTCAGCAACAGATCAGTAGTCTTCTGGACCATATTTGACTCGCCTGAAGTAAATTCTTCCTTGGTCAAATATCTTCTAAGGTTTGTGCTAAGCTTCCATACTTAGCTGATGACTTTTGGAAATCATCAAAACCTCCCTTCACTTCAAAGTCTTCATCTTCATCCAACAATTTCCCCCTTTTTGATGATGACAAAACTTAAGCTAAGTACCTGTACCTAAAACTAAAGTTAAGTCCTCAAAGATTTCTGAGATAGAAATAATTTGTTGGAAACTTGACTTTTATATATTTGATCTTTGAAATTACAGTACAAGTTAAAAGAAAATTGACTTGAGTGAAAATTACAAATAAAGTAAGCTGATTACAGATTTTCAACAGATATCCTAGTCTAGAAAACTTAGCCTAGTCCTCAGCTTCTTCATCTTCTTCATCTTCTTCTTCTTCCTCATCTTCAACTTCATCACTTTCATCATCTTCACCACTTGAGAAAGCATCAGCAAGATTCTTTAATTTTTCTCTTCTGTCATCAGCTTCGAATTTTGCTTTGATGTCCTCAATTCTTTTATACTTCACGTATGGATTAAACTGTTCTTCAGCAGAGTACTTAGAAGCAGCTAACTCTTTGTCAGTCTTAGCTACATCCTTGGGCTCTACTTCATCACCAGCTTCATCATCAGCTTCCTCTTCAAGTACTTTCTCTTCACTTGGCTTTTCAGCAGCTACACTTTGGACTTGTACTTGAATAGTTGTAGGAACAACAGTCCTCTTAGCTGATTCCTCTTCCCCCTTTTTGTCATCAGCAGCAGGGTTGAGTTGATCAGGAGTTACGTTGACAGCAGCACAAAGCTTTCTGATGTTTTGATCCACAACTTGGAGTTGATCAGAGTGATGATTCAGGGTTGCTTCCATACGAAGTGTTGGGTTATTGGTAACGTCAGAACGTTAAAAGCAGCGGAATTTAAAATTTTTAAAATAACCCAATCAAGATCTTTATTCATCTAGTCATACGAAAAGGATTTTTACACAAATCAAAACATCCATAGGGTGTTTAGCGATTTTACCTCACCACAGGAACGGTGGTGGTTTTTCTCCGGTCTTCTTTCAGATCTGATGGATTTGGTTCGAGAGAAGCACCCCAAGCGTTGTGCCTCTAGTGGTATCCACACCAACTGGATTGAAGCAACTCTCTTGAATCCTTAGGCTTAGAACTAGGATCCAAAAGTTATCAAGCAAGGAAGAAGGAGAAAACAATTCGCATGAACCCTGTGTAATTGCACAGGATTCGGCCGAACCTTCCCTGTAATAGAGAGAGAGGGGGGGGGGGGGCACAAAATTTTGTGTCTTGGGGCTTAGGTTTTTCACTTATGGAAGAGGTATGAAGAGATATATATTTATAAGAGAAGAATCCTTCTCTTAATAGATATCTCTTCCATGTATATCAAGACCTTTTTCCTTATCTCATTAGGAAACAAGATATACATGTATATCTCTTAGATTTTCCTTGTCACACAAGAAAACAAACTCTTCCATTATTTAATTTGTAAAAATCGCCCCTTATCTTGTTAGGAAAGTAGAATCCCATTATATCTTTATTTCCTTAACTAACTAGGTCTCCTTTAATCAATTAAACTATTTAATTAATTAAACTCTTTTAATTTATTCAGCCCATTTAATTAATTAATCCAATTAATTAATTAATTCTTCTCCATTAATTAATTAGACTACTTCTAATTAATATTTTTCTCCTTTAAGAATTAACATTTTAATTCTCCAGTTTTGATTTAACTCCTTAAATCAAACTTTCCTTAATAGATTTGTTGCAGTCCAATTATATTGTGTGTGACCCTCTATGTTCACCATCAATTGGCCGCGGGCCCACGACTTTCATGATTTAATTTGCGAGCTTATTAATTGCTCCGATTAATTGAACCCCTTCAATTAACCACTCAAGAATTAATCTCCTTATTAATTCATGAGTACCCACACCTCATGGTCGATGTCTAGCCACAAGCCCATGAGGCCCAACTTCAGGTGAATTGATCTCAGTGAACCTCACCTCTTATAAGTACCATGTATATACGGTCTTTCTATCGACTTAATTTTCCGATCGAGACCTAGGGTGTGTGAATTGATCGGCACCTCTAATTATCTCGATAACTATACTTTCTAATTCCGGATAATGATTCCAGTGTGACTGCTAAATTTGGAAACCCCTTTCCAAATCCGTCACCAACCATGGCCATGGGTTTCTCGAAATCTATTATCTAAGAACGAATAGGAAATTCTCTCAACACACTACGTTGAGTCGGTAGATCCCATCTTGATGCTAACCACTCGCGTACACGACTATACACACCCAACTTAGGCACACTATGATCAGGCTACGTGATCGGCACCTAAATCTAATTACGCACACCCATGCACCGAATTCGCCCTAGCATCTCAAGTCTAAGGACTAAATCATACACTATTATAAGTTTGAGAAACATCCCATCGCCGATGTGCGTCATGCGCTTCCACAATGGGTTTCTCTGTTCGGGTCGTTCGATGCGTTCGATCCCCTATCGAACCACCTACTCATATGCACTACCATCAAATGCCTTGCTCATGAAACGCTACAAATTCACTCCATGTGAATCATGCATATTTATACAAGTCTTTGTGATTCCTTCGATACCCCGTCTCGTTCGGAATCTATGACTTGGAACATGTTTTAAGATCACGACCTTAGAGACTGTTTCATGATTGCACTCATACTGAAGTGAATCGTCCCATAGTCTATTGTGATCCAAGGATTTCATCAATCGCTTAAGTGATTCGCGAGAGATGAAGTTGGCCATTGTTTGATTTACATACTATAAACAAACGAGCGTATTAATTCATTTATACTAGATAAAGATTACGATAGTCCTAATACAAGCTAAATATATTGGCTTGCAGGGCACTATCCTATCACGAAGTTGAGTAGTCTTCATATCACCAGATTGGTCGTTTAAGCAGTCAACATTCAGCTGAAGTGTTGACATTTCACTTTGAACTTTATTGGTGACAACAGTGAACTCTTGCATTAAGGCAACATTTTTCTCTATTTCTGCCACACCAACTTCCTTCATGACTCTGGCAATTCCTGCAATATCAGAATCATGTCTTTGAAGAGCAGTGTGCAGATGACTCACATAACCCTTCACGACGTCAATGTTTCTGTTCATGCTCAAGATACTTTGAGTCAGTGCAAGGGAATTGTCTGGTGGTAGAGGAAAATTCTCTATGGCTTCCTGCACCATCTTTGCAGTAGCCTCCTGCATTTTCTTTAACATCAGCTGATTCCTCCTTTCCATCTCCTTCATAGCATTATCAATCAGCATCTGCATTGACTCCATCAGTGAAGAATGTAAGTCAGCAGTAGGAACAGAGGTTGATGCTTCAACAGGTTCTTCCTGTTGAACAGGGGCTTCATGAAGAACTTGAGTTCACTACAAAAATCAGTCAAAATAGCGACGGAATCAGCGACGGATTTCGCTTCAAAATCCGTCGCTAATCGATTTAGCGACGGAATCAGAGACGGCCCAAAATCCGTCGCTAAAACCTTCGTCGCTAAATATTAGCGACGGATTTAGCGACGGAAATTTCAGCGACGGATATAGCGATGGATATAATTTCCGTCGCTATATATGACTGTAGCGACGGAAACTATTTCCGTCGCTATATTAATATTCAGCGACGGAAACTATATCCGTCGCTGAATATTAATATAGCGACGGACATATTTCCGTCGCTATATATTAATTCAACGACGGAAATTATGTTCGTCGCTGAATATTAATATAGCGACGGAAATAGTTTCCGTCGCTGTTTGTATTTTTAGCGACGGATTTTAAATCCGTCGCTGAATTAACATTAATTTCGCTTTTTTTAAAATAATTATTTTTTTTTTTTTCAAAATAACTTGTATTACCGCAATTAATCCAATAATTCACTACCACAATTAATCCAATAATTCACTACCACAAACATTCCAACAATTCGCTACCACAAACATTCCAACAATTCAATACCACACAATTAATTCAACAATTCAATACCACAATCACATACATAAAATAAATTAATAAGTACTCAATAATAATTATCATTTTCCTAATCATAAAAACCTAAAGATTCAGTTCAAAATTATCATAAAACTAAAGTAAAATTGTTCCCAAAGTAATGTAAACCTTCATATCGAATCTTGATCATTTGGCTGCTGAGAAAGAGGTCGTGTAACATCTTGTGGTTGAGACTGGGCATGAGGTGAAGCCTGAGCATGAGGCGAAGATTGGGCCTGTGGCGGAGTCTGGGTCGACTGATGTGGAAGGGGTGTCATATTCCCCATATACCCAAACATTGGGGATGACATATAATATGAAGGTTGGGAACCGGCAACTGAAGACTGAAATGGAGCCACGGGTTGTTGGTGAAACATGTTACCCCGCGCCATCATCATTTGCCACTGTTGCATCATGTTATCCATGTCTCCCCTCATTGTGTTAATTTTCTCCTCATAGGCCTTCTCCCGCATATTTGAGTCTTCTTTTATTTTTTCTATTTCCTCCGCATAAGTTTGACACTGTGATTTTAGTGTGGAAATCTCGTTAACTACCTCATCGGGGGGTTGTTGATTTTGTGAAAGTCCTCTTGATGAACCACCTTTAACTAACTTGGCCTCAGAAGCCAAACCATAACACCTCCCCTTCTTGTTTGGTGGCCCAACGACGTCTATCCACATCTACATAAGAAACAATATAACAATTGATTAATATTTAACTATAAATAATAATTACGTAATCTAAATAAAATAATAAAACTATAAGTCATATTCATATTACCTCCAACTCAGTTTGTGGATCCACTACACAAAGTTCTGTGGAATCTTGACTCGAAATGACATCCACAAAATTTCCCTACAAGACAAGTTTATTAATTAATACAGATAACTAAATGTCCAACATATTAAATACGCTAGTATAAAGTAACTAACGTGTGTAAACTCAGAACGTTCGTCGACCCATTCACGTTGGCCATCAACTACTTTTGAATGAGTAAGCATAAATACATCAGCTCGGGATGGTTTAGCTCCAGTTTTTGTTGTCTGTGAAAAAATAATAATTATAAAACATACATATGAAAAAGAAAAATATAAAATATGGAGTTGAACTTACAATATCATCCGAGTGACATAATTGTGACTTACTCCCACCAGCATAAAGTGGGAAGCCCATACCATCACAGTCCGATGCCCGATTTTGCTTATTTTTTTGACTCCTAGCTATAAATTTAGGGTCAGTCTTCCATCTATGAACCATCAAATCCCAATAACCTACCCCAATCCAGTCAGGTCTCTGAAAATTTTTTTCTACACGGGCTTTATATAACCTATCAGATAGTTCCTTTCCGGCTTTCATCTTATAAATACGAGAGATAGCTTTCTCACAATTTTGGTTCCAACGATATTTGTCCTGCAAGTCATTATAAGAAACTCCATAAAATAAAAACCTATTAGAAGAAATCAATATACATATAAAATTAAAAAAATTATACCTTAAATTTGTTGAACCACATCTCTTTGACCTCCCGAGGGACTTCAGAATAACAAATCCATGCGCCTTCATAGCTTTCACATATTTTCTCCATTAAGAACTTAACGACTGCATATGAGTTAGGGTAAAACCTATAATATAACCAAAATGTAAAACATTAGCTAGCATAATAAATATGGTAAATGTTTATTCTTTATAAATTATTAAAGAAAATTAAAATTTCATACTCGTCGCCTCGAGGTTCTATGTAGATCCTCGTATCAGTTGAACTCGGACCGACTGAAGGTCCCTCTGGTGTACTAGGAGAACAGGGAACACGACTAAGACGACTAGATGTCCGATCATCTGCAGGAACGGAACTAGGTGAAGGACTAGGTGAAGGACTAGGTGAAGGATTAGGAATATGATCTAAAGGAGGCATGTATGCGTCCATAGGTGCTGCTATCGATCGTTTTC
This sequence comes from Penstemon davidsonii, assembly GCA_034814905.1. Taxonomy (NCBI): domain Eukaryota; kingdom Viridiplantae; phylum Streptophyta; class Magnoliopsida; order Lamiales; family Plantaginaceae; genus Penstemon; species Penstemon davidsonii. The sequence continues at coordinate 25,762,137 of JAYDYQ010002533.1, read as the reverse complement.
CACCTCCTCTACTTGACATCTGCAAGAAAATTAAGTAATATGCATTGAAAGGTTAATATAAGCATTGACAATTACACAAATAATCTTAGTTAATTTGACATGATAAATTGGAAGATAAAATATTAAAGTAATTAGTGATAAATAAAATAGAATGTTTGTGTCACTAATTAAAGTTAGATATATATCTCATAATAATAAAAGAAGAGAATACAAATAATATATTATTCTTCATCATCTTCATCTTCTTCTTCTTCTTCTTCTTCTTTTTCTTCTTCTTCTTCTTCATCTTCATCTTCATCTTCATCTTCATCTTCATCTTCTTCTTCTTCTTCTTCTTCTTCTTCGACAACCTCATATGCACGTATCGTTGCTAAATTTGTAATGTTGACTTCTTCAAAACCTCCATCAGCCAAATCTCCTATGGGTTCGGTGGTATCAACAACTAAATTTTGCATGGTAGTCCTCGGTTCTTGCAAAACTTCTTCTACATTACAACTTTGATCCACTCTACTTCGTGGTCTTGTATTTATTATAATACGCCAATTAATCCTATCTTTTTTCTTTCCTGGATATGGGAGAAAGTAGACTTGAGATGCATGTTGAGCAAGTACAAACGGCTCATATTTGGGATAATTTACTTTGACATTGATCTCAACAATTCCATATTGCGGATGTTTCTTCATTCCTCGAGTAGACACTGAGTTATACCACTTACAGTCAAAGAGTACAACTTTATTTGAGTCATCACCTGGATATTGTAGTTCAATTACTCGTTTAAGTATCCCATAGAACTCTGAAGAATCTTGACCCTTTACACACACGCCCGAGTTATAAGTTTTACGATGCTCCGCCAATTCTTCTGTATGGAATACATATCCATTAACAAAAATTTTTTTCCATGTATTGACTCGTCTCAGCGGACCTTGCGCTAAATCCTTAAGACGTTGAATATGTATATTTTCCGAATGATGGTTTACCTATATCAGTAATCAGTAATGCAATAGTAAAGTAGTTGTACAGACGAAAAATCAGTGAATTAATATGTGAACTTTCTTATTCTCACATATTTTTGAAACCATTTTACGAAGTTTGCTTCAACACAAGATTCGACTTTGTCCTCAGTGAAGTTAGGCCGGTCCCTTCGAACCGATGTTTTAAAAATCCTGAGCAATTTATATTTCAGTCACGTTTTTATTTAAACTAAATAAAAAAAGCTTAGTAATATAGAATTTGAACACATACTCTAGAAACGGTAACACTTCATCGCAATTCATCAGAACATGGAGTTTAGCAGCTTCAAACTCTTCATCTTCCAAATATGTCCGAGTACACTTACCACTATGACGCCCTGATTGATTAAAAATCGATAAAGTGTGTGGAGATTGATTGTGACGTCCCTCAACTTCATTTCGTCTACTCCTTGTACTCTTTGTTTGAATGTCAGATTCAAAATAGTAAGAAGCAAAATATGATGCTTCTTGGGCCAGGTATGCTTGACAAATTGAGCCCTCAACTCTTGATGTATTTTTTACCATTGCTTTTAAGTCATGTAAAAACCTAATTTAAAATTTAGGAGTTAGATTATGCACAATCTTATGAATTATGGAATTATGAGAATCAAACAAATGGTTACCTTTCAAAAGGATACATCCATCTATATTGAACGGGCCCGCACATAAGTGCCTCATATGGTAAATGCACTGGCAAATGCTCCATTGAATCAAAGAAAGCACAAGGAAATATTCTTTCTAGTTTGCAAAGAATGAGGGGGATGTTTTTCTCCAGTTCATGCAACTTCTCTGTACGTAATTCAGTTGAGCACAAGTCCCTAAAGAACAAGCTTAATTCTGTTAATGGACTCCATACATTTTTTGGAAGCAAACTGAAACCGCTTGGCAACAATCGTTGCATAAACACGTGACAATCATGGCTCTTCAATCCATGTAATTTCAAATTTAAATTGTCGTCAACGCATCTCGACAAATTAGAAGCATATCCATCTGGCATTTTTAAATTCTCGAGCCATTGGCAGAACTCGCGTTTCTCATTGCTAGATAAAGCAAAACAAGCTTTCGGTTTGACCATTTTTCCATTATTCGGCGATTCTTTAAGATGTAGCTCCGATCTTTTACAATGTTGAGCCAGATCCAACCTCGCATTCTCATTGTCCTTTGTCTTTCCCTTGATGTCCATCACTGTGTTAAGCACATTATCAAAAACATTTTTTTCAATGTGCATAACGTCTAAATTGTGTCGGACTAAATTGTCTTTCCAATAAGGTAACTCCCAGAATATACTTTGTTTAGTCCAATTATGCAATGTGCCGTATCCTGGTAATTTTCCATGATCTCATGACAAGTCGGTTATCTTTGGAAAATACCGCACTCTCTCCCACTCTTGATGGCCAGTTAATCTCGGAGGTGCGGTTGACCTCTCCACCTTTCCCTTGTAAAATGAATCTCGATTATTCCGAAAATGGTGATCAGGGGGCAAGAATTGACGATGACAGTCAAACCACGACATTTTTTTACCGTACTTCAGCCAAAAAGCTTTTGAATGCTCCATACAAACTGGACAAGCTAATCTTCCCGCCGTCATCCAACCCGATAACATACCATAAGCAGGAAAATCATTGATGGTCCACATAAGTGCAGCTCTCATCCGAAAGTTCTCTTTCTTAGAAGTGTCATATGTTTCCACACCTGGTCCCCACAACTCGTTTAGTTCATCAATCAAAGGCCTCAAGTACACGTCAATTCTGCTCTTCGGATTGTGTGGTCCAGGAATTATGCAAGTAAGAAACATGTATGGAGTAGTCATACACATTTCAGGAGGCAAGTTATAGGGAGTTAAAATAACTGGCCAACATGAATAAGGTTTAGCAGAATGACTGAACGGGTTAAATCCATCTGAACACAAGGCAAGTCTGACATTTCTTGGCTCTGCTGCAAAATCTGGATGAGTGGTGTCAAAGTTCTTCCATGCCAGCCCATCAGATGGATGAGTCAGACAACCTTCTTGTCTTCTACTTTCATAGTGCCACCTCATGTGAGGAGCTGATCTCATCGATGCGTACAACCGTTTTAATCTAGGAATAATGGGCAAGTAATGCATCCTTTTATAAGGAACATTCTTCTTCTTTCTTTTTCCCTTATTTGGCTTGTAACGTGCTTCACCACAAAATCTACAGTTGGTTAACCCTTCATATTCTTTGTAATACAGCATGCAACCTTTTTTACAGCAATCAATTTTAATTGAAGTTAAACCCAACTTTGACACCAACTTCTTTGCTTCATAGAAACTTTCGGGAACACAATTTTCTTGAGGAACTGATGTTTTAAGCATATCACACATACGGTTAAAACACCCTTGTGACAAGTTGTAGTCAGATTTTAATGACATCATCTGTAAAGCCAATGACAACTCGGTTTGAGTGTCACAACCCTCCCATAAAGGTCGTTGAGCAGCATCCTGTGTGTTGTAAAAGTGTTGAGCTTCTACATTCGGACGGTTCTCTAAGTTGACATCATCCCCTTCATTTTCAGTGTCTTCAGTACCATATAGACAGTCCCTCATAGCATCAACTACAACATTTTCGTATCGGTTGTATCCCTCGTCGTGCCAAAATTGAGGATTACTACTCGAAGCTCCAACATTTTCGTATCGGTTATTATACGGATTATGTGGCTCAATCTCTCCATGTGAGGTCCAATACCAATAATTAGGCATAAATCCTTTCCTTAACAAATCTAGTTCCACGAGTTCAGGATCCATATATTTACAATTTTTATGTACATTGCAAGGACACCTAATTTCTTTATCTTCTAAATATCGAGGTTGAGATTTTGCATGTTGAATAAAACTTTTAACCCCATGATAAAACTCCATTGTTAAGTTTTTATTGGGCAAAAGTCTGTTATACATCCAACCACGTTGAATTTGAATATTATCCATCTTCTACAAAAATAATTAATTAATTAGTCATTTAAATTTTAGTAAACTCCCAAATAATATATACACGTTGAGCAAGTACAAACGGCTCATATTTGGGATAATTAACACTAAAGAGATAAATGAAACCTATACTAAAGGGCATAAGATTTGTATGGTCTTGAGCGAGCTTCGAACTATGTTGACAAAGCCATAGAACTGATGTTTATAGATGAATAAAGTAAAGACACAACAAAGCAAATTAATTGGTAATGAAGCCAAGAGCACATTCAAGACCACGGTGCATTCCTTAATTACTAGCAAGTCAAAATCTATAACCACCACTATTGTAAAATAAACATATTTCACACACAAATTTCAATAACAACAACACAAATTTAATATCCATTAACAAAAAAATAAATAGCAGCCCATTTTTGTTAAAGAAATTGAAGATCTTACTTGAAGGAGTCGGAGTCGCGGTCTGGAGGGACGGCACGGTCTGGCAGGCAGTGGCTGGCAGGGACGGCGCGGTCTGGTCTGGCTGGTCGGAGTCGCGCGGGTTCGGACTGGCCGTGGTGGAGTCACGCGGGTTCGGGCTTGCGGCAGGGGCGGCGGGATCTGAAAGGAAGTGGCTGGCCGTGGTGGAGTCGCGCGGCTGAGGGAGAAAGAAGAACCTGACCGTGCTGCGGCTGCGGCTGCGGTTGTGGCTGCGGCTGCGGCTGCGGCTGCGGCTGCGGTTGTGGCTGCGGCTGCGACTGCGGTTGTGGCTGCGGCTGCGGCTGCGGCTGCGTTGTGGCTGCGGCTGCGGTTAGGGTTGCGGGATAAAGAATAAGGGTCGCGGCTGCGGCTAGGCTAGGGTTGCGGCGGCTGCGGCTTGGCTAGGGTTGCGGCGGCTGTGGCTGGGCTAGGGTTGCGGCGGTGTGGCGGCTGCGGCAGAAATAGGGAGTGAGGAGTAAAAATTGAAAGTGAAAGAGAGAGTGAGAAGAGGTGTGGGGGAGAAATTAGGGTTTATTATTAATTATTATTATTAAATCATTAATTATTTATTATTTATTATTAATATTATTTTTTTTTTGTTTATCTTAAATCATTAATTATTTATTATTGTTATTAACATTTTTTTAAATTTACTAATTAAATTATTGTAACAAATTGATGAAATTAAAAAAATAATTAATGCTATTAAAGGGTTTAAATTGAATCTTTATTTATTTTTTGTCCTAGTTTAAATTGAACACATTGATCATTTTTTATTTTTGTATGTGTAATTGATCAATTGTTGACCTTAATGTTATGTACATTGAGGTTGTTCGAAATCAAATCGTTACTTGCTCGAAATTAATTAATTAGTTAGTCTGTAATTCAAAATTATTAATGACTATATATGGTTATATATATGTACATTGAGATTATTCGCAATCAGATCGATTGATTATCGATTTGTAACGTTAATTGACCAATTGTTGACCTTAAAGGTATATGTACATTGAGGTTATTCAAAATCAAATCCATACTTGGCTCGAAAATTCAAAATTGTTGATTTTATGGTTATGTACATTGAGCTAGGTTACTCGCAATCAGATCAATTGATTCTCGATCGATTTTTAACGTTAATTGACCTTATGGTTAATTATGTACATTGAGCTTATTCGAAATCAAATCGACACTTGACTCGAAATTAATTAATTAGTCGACACTTGATTCTCGAATTGCAACATTAATTAACTAATTGTTGATCTAGGTACGGGTTATGTACATTGAGAGGTTAATTATTCGAAATCAAATTGATACTCGAAATTAATTAATTAGTCTCTAAATTCAAAATTGTTGATTATATATATGTATATGTATATTGAGGTTATTCGCAATTATATTTTATTTCATCGGGAACAAATTATTTAAATAAAAAAATTATTTCCTTAATATTAAATAAAAAAATTATTTATCTTAGCGACGGAAACACATTTCCGTCGCTAAATTCATGTAATTCAGCGACGGAAATGTGTTTCCGTCGCTAAGTTCATGTATTTCAGCGACGGAAACACATTTCCGTCGCTAAGTTCATGTAAATCAGCGACGGAATTAAATTTCCGTCGCTAATTTCATGTAAATCAGCGAGTTAAACTTTAATTATTCTACTTAATTCAGCGACGGAAATATATTTCGTATTTCCGTCGCTAAGTTCATAAAATTTAGCGACGAAAATATATTTCCGTCGCTAAGTTCATAAAATTTAGCGACGGAAATTTATTTCCGTCGCTAAATTTTAAATATTTTTATTTCAGCGATGGAAATATGTTTTCCGTCGCTGAATTAATACTTTCTTTTTTTATTTTTATTATTAAATCATTTCGTAGTGATGGAAATAGCGTGGGATCTAGCGACGGAAATTTTTAGAGACGGAATTTAGCGATAGATGTACACTTCGTCGCTATTTTGGTCAGATGTAGCGACGGAATTGGCGACGGAATTATATAGCGACGGAATTTAGCGACGGTATTGGCGACGGAATTATGTAGCGACGAAATTTAGCGACGGAATTAATATCCGCCACTAAATTCCGTCGCTAAAAACAGTTTTTCTAGTAGTGGTTTCTTCAGCCTTCCACTCAATGGCTAAAGGAATCAAATCTTTGACTTCAGCAGGCAGCTTGTTTCATGTATCCAGGTTTATCTCTTCAGCTTGCTGGTCCTTCTTTCGTTCTTCACTAGATGGCTCATCAGCAATGTGAATGATCTCAGTACCATCAGTAGACACTACAGTCTTCTGACGAATCAAGTCAGCTGGAACAAAAGGTGACGTAGTTTGTTGAGCACTCAGCTGTTCTTGATATGTACTGATTTCTGAGCCAAAGGCAATACGCTGCAAACTTGGTAAAGTGGGCACATCACTGGTTGAATCAGGTTCATATCTTGATCGTTCAGCCCATTTTTCCATAGTTGTGTAGACAACGATCTTTACTGCTCTATCCACCAAGTCATCAGCAGGACTTGGTTTGTTTGATAATGAATCCTTTATAGCAGTTGCCTCTTCATTTACAATGACTCTTGCAAAGTCATGTAATCTGTCTCTAACAAAGTCTGAGTCCAATGCCTTTGCTATAGAAGTTGTATGCAGCCAACTTAGAACCCATCGTCCTTCATCAGCGAACTCCCTCCATGCTTGGATCTCTTCTTCAGACTTGTTCAACCAATACTCCTCTCCAGCTCAGCTTCAAACCTTCTGAAAATAGTAGAGTCACTTTGAACAATTTCAAGTGCTCTTCTGACTTCAGACTTCTTTCTTTTAATTGGTTTAGCCCTTGGTAGGACAAAGTCTCCTTCATTGGGTTTGCCAATTACGATGCCTTCTGACCGTCTTGGTATATAAGCATCCTTCTGACTTTCTTCAAGAGCCTTCGCCAAGTCTGCTTCTTCCTTGGCAGCTAATTCTGCTTCAGTCAACTTCTTGACATCATCATCTTTCTTACTTGCCTCAAGAACTCTCTTCAGTTCAGCTTCATCACGCTTTCTTTGTTCAGCTTCCTCACGCTTCTTCTTGTGATGAGCAGACATTTTTGCTTTGCCAATTCTTTTCTTCCTGGCAGCTCTTGATTCAACAACTGGTGCCGCAGCTGTTGGTTCTGGAGCAGCAATTGCTACTGGTGCAGCAACAATTGGTTCAAGGATCTGCACTTCAGGATCCTTTTGAGGTTGAGCAACCTCAGCTGTTGGTGCAGAAGTCTGTTTCACTTGATCATCAGCTGACTTCACGGCAGCAGACTCCTTTTCAAATCCAACAGGCCTCTCTGCTGTTGGAGGACTTTCTCTTACCAGCTCAGAAAGTTCTTTATCTTCTTCAATAAATGTCATCTTCTTTCTAGCAGTCTTTTTGGTGTGATGGACAGCAGCAGATGTAGCAGTATCTTTCATTGCGCTCCTTGTCCTTTTTGATATGTTTTCAGCTGGCACTTCAGTTGAACTATTCTTTCAGGAGATATTTCATAGGCCATCTCCTCAATCTCCTTGACTGTTTCATCTACAATAGTATCAACAGCATCCTTTTTCTTAGACAAATCTGTTCTGGCTTGAACAGCTGGCTTAGCTGTTTGAACAGTTGCCTTACTCCTCTTGGTCTTAACAGCTGGCTGCTTTGGCTCAGCAGCAGCCTTCCTTTTTGGTTGTTCTTTTGGCTCTTCAGGAGTCTCGACATTTGTCTTTGTGCGTACAGGCTCATAAACCTTCAGCTCCTTAGCATTATGGATGACCTTCCCATGGGTCATAATGCAACCAAGGATTGAAAATAGATGACTTAGGAATATTCTGTGATTTGAGTGACCACGCTGCTTGTGATCAGCCAGAATATACCACATGAAGGTTGCCCAGTTCATCTTCAACCCATAGTAGACAACAATCATGGTGTGAAAACGTTTCATTGGCACACTATCCAATGAAAAAGTGCAGTTCTCCAGTATTTTGGCAATTAAATCTGCCATACGCTGAAATTCGTCTGTCAGCTGATTCTTCTTAATATATCCAGACAGAACTTCATTTTTCTTTGCAGCCAGATTCCAAAAATCTGCTTCAAAGGGCTCAGCGAGGGTAGAGATTTCAGTGGTGCCTTCCATAGAGAGATGATACTTCTCGTTCAGCAGCTTGGGAGTTATGCAGATAACTTTGCCCCCAACCTCAGTCTTTATCTCCAACTTATCAAAATCAGGCTTCACATTTGAGTCGTAGTACTCTATGATTTGATCTTTGAACACCATTTTTTCATGGGCCTCCATGAAATCAACCAGTGTAGCAGCTTTGAACTTTTCCAAACTTTCTTTCATCTTGGGAGTGCCGGTCGTGTGATACGTCCGGTAGTTTAGGAATCTACCTTCAGCGTTGGATTCTTTCGTTTTGGCAGCCATTTCTGAAAAAGATTAAGGAAAAACGAGAGAGATTTGCAGTAGAATGAGTGCAAAAATGCTCTGTGCTCTTTTGAAATTTTGAGGGTGCGTAAAAGCTTAGTAAGCTGATCAGATCTGGATTTATAGATGTTGGTTTGATGTCGGTTTCCATGATTAGTGCCAACCGTTAGATCAATTACTGAAAAGTAGATCGTGTGAGCGATATACGCGGATTTCAAAAAATCATTAATTATGTCAGACGGGCGGGAATTTGAAATGCCACTTGTCTGTTACTTATAAAAGCATGTTTCTGATAAAAACGTTTTCAACACAACACTGAATATAAGCTGACATAAATAAATGAGTAAAATAATACTTATCTTATGGACGACTTGTCTGATACAGTATATCACTAGTGAAAGCCAATATCTAGTGATCTTCCTTTGCTGTTTGTTAATCCAGCAAGATAAATAATCTTCAAGTCTTCAAGAATTAAGAACAAATCTTCTGATTAAAACAACTTCAACTAACTGTCATTGAAGATTTCATCTTTAAAACAGGAGTACCGCTAGTCTTACACGTTCCCCCTGAATTCAAGAATTCATCAGTCAACTAGTTTGGAGAGTCAGTCTTCTTGAAGTACAACACTTGTTGATATCAGATTAATCAGCTGTTGAACCCAGTCTTCTGATAGGTTCCCCCTCAGCTTATGAATCCAATTTTAACAAGCCCAGTTCCACTCTTAGAGTAGAAAATCTTGCATCACTTAATGGTTTGGTGAAAATGTCAGCAATCTGATGTCTGTATGAACATACTCAATAATAACATTTCCTTTTTCAACATGGTCTCTGATGAAGTGATGTTTGATCTCAATATGTTTAGTCCTGGAATGACTAGTAGTATTCTGAGTAAGTGAGAATGCACTTGTATTGTCACAGTAGATAGGGATTCCGCTGATCTTGAGATTATAGTCTTCTAGTTGATGCTTCAACCAAAGTATTTGTGCACAACATGCTCCAGCAGCAATGTATTCAGCTTCAGCAGTAGATATGGATATTGAAGTCTATTTCTTACTCATCCAAGAGATCAGACGACTGCCTAAAAATTGACAAGTACCTGTAGTACTCTTCCTATCAATTTTACAGCCAGCAAGGTCAGAATCGGAATATCCAATAAGTTCAAATCCTGATTCCCTTAGATACCACAATCCCAATTTTTGTGTGCCTTTGAGATACCTTAATATCCTTTTAGCAACCAAGAGATGAGATTCCTTAGGATTTGATTGAAATCTCGCACAAACCCCAACAGAATACATAATATCAGGTCTGCTAGCTGTTAAGTATAACAGTGACCCAATTATGTCTCTGTACTTGGTGATGTCAACTGATTTGCCATCTTCATCCTTGTCCAGACGAAGTCCAGTAGACATAGGAACACTAACAGATGAGCTAGTTTCCATACCAAATTTCTTGAACAGATCTTTTTTGTACTTTGCTTGATTAATAAAAATACCATCAGGTAGCTGTTTGACTTGTAATCCAAGAAAGTAATTTAGTTCTCCCATCATGCTCATTTCAAACTTTTTCTGCATCAGCTTAGAGAACTTCTCACACATCTGTTGGTTAGTTGAACCAAAAATAATATCGTCCACATATATTTGAACTAACAATATATGATTATGCCATTCAATAGTGAACAAAGTCTTATCTACCTTACCTTAACGAAATCCTTTAACTAAAAGAAAATCAGATAAAATATCATACCATGCTCTTGGAGCATGTTTCAGTCCATAGAGAGCTTTCTTCAGACGATACACTTTGTCTCCTTGTTGATAAGCTTCAAAACCAGGAGGTTGTTCAACATAAACTTCTTCTTGCAATTCTCCATTGAGAAAAGCAGACTTCACATCCATCTGATAGACAGTGAAGTTCTTGTGAGCAGCATAGGCTAAGAATAATCTGATCGCTTTAAGCCTTGCAACTGGTGCGAATGTCTCCTCAAAATCAATGCCTTCTTCTTGGCAATATCCTTTGGCAACTAGTCTTGTTTTGTTTCTGGTAACAATACCATCTTCATTCATTTTATTCCTGAATACCCAATTAGTGCCAATTACCCTTTGATGAGTAGGTCTGGGAACTAAGTACCAGAATTCATTCCTTTCAAATTGATTCAACTCTTCTTGCATTGCTTCAATCCAGTGAGAATCACTAAGAGCTTCATCAATCAACTTAGGCTCAATTTGTGAAAGAAAACTTACAAACATTGTTTCATTTGCAGTTGACCTTCTAGTTCTCACTCTATCCAATGGATCACCAATCACTAAGCCAGGTGGGTGATCTCTGAGCCATCTGAGATCAGGTTGCAAATCTGGATTGATGAGGGATATTTCGTAGGCGCCATTTTAGGAAATACCTCTGCTCGAGATCGACCATTATCCCAACCAGGATGGTATTCTCCGACCTGAAGAGCCTAGTTTCCGATCGAGCCAGATTGATAGCACAAGATCCAGTACTCCGACCTTCTTCCCGATCTACTCGTCTCCTCGGAATTATTATGGGGCCGACCTACAGCTTTGTACAGCTGGCCGAGAGGTATTCTCCTGCGGACGGTCCAGCTAGCTCATTACTGTTCCTATATATACGCGGCGCATTTATGACATCAGGGAGGGCACGATTCCCAAGAAATACACTATGCTCGGACTAGCGGCTCGGACTAGGCCATAGGTCATTTCTTCTTGTATTTATCTTCCTAGTTGTACGACATCCTGTAATGCTCGGGTAGACCTACCTTGTAATTTGTACTCGAATATTGTTTTGCTCGACTTTCCATACATAAATACGAACGAAAAACAGCATAATCAATTGGCGCCCACCGTGGGGCCTATTCGAGTATTAGATCGAAAAATGCCTGCTACTAGGAGACATACATACCAACGTGGCGAGCCTTCACAAGCTGTTGGAGCTCAGCAGTCAGTAAACAACGAACCAAGAAACCAATCCCGAGCGGCCCGCCAATCTGAGGTGCCACCGCTCGACCCGCCGAATAATTTACCTATTCATACGACTGTAGCCGATCTTCGTTCCATTATCGGAACTATGTGCAGAGAATTCCTGAACACGGAGAGGGCGGATCGTGAAACTCTACCTGGTCAACAGCCCCCGGACGACCAACCTGCTGCCAGGGAAGGAAGTATCCGTCGATCTGCTTTGTGCGAACCGTCCAATGTTCGACCTAGAGCACCTCGAGCTAGGACCGTTGTCCGCTCAGGGCAGCCTTCTAGAACCATACAAGACTTGGAAGATTCGGTGGTCGGGGAGAGTCAACCCGAAGCCGCTGATAGAGTAAAGAAACCGGTCTACAGAAAGGTGACCGAGGCTGACTTGGAAAAGATTGTGCAGGAAAGGGTTGTGAAGGAGTTAAAGAGGGAAATGTTGGTAAAAGAAACCCGACCTGCAGAAGTCAGGGCTCGAAGAACTGAGGCCAGAGAGGATGGGGCCGTTTTCGTTGAGGAAGGACGAGATAAGGAGTTAAGTACGAATATTATGAGATGTTCGCCATTCTGCCAAGAGATTAGAGAGGCTCGAGGAACAGAGACTGTCCCTACCAGACTGCCAAGATATAATGGAACCTCCGACCCTGGGGAGCATATAAATAGTTTCATTAATGTGTTGAATTTATATGGGCATTCAGAAGATTTTTGTTGCAAGATTATGGTCACCACGTTCGAAGGAATCGCTTTGGACTGGTTCGGAAAACTACCTCCGAACTCTATCTTCTCTTTTGATGAGTTGTGCGATAAATTAAAACACCAGTTTGCCAGCCAAAGGAAACAAAGGTTACCTGCCAATCATTTGGGAACCATGAAGCAATTGGAAGGAGAAACACTAAGATAATGGCTGGCAAGGTTTAGTATTGAACTTCTGAAAGTTGACACTCCCCAGATTGAATTTCTGTCATCATTGATGTTCGATCTAACCCGTAATAGCCAATTCGGGAATGCTCTCTGCCGAAAGCAACCAAAGTCTTTCGAGCGAATCATGGAGATTGCTGAAAAATACAGGATTCAGGAGGAAATGAATAAGTTAAAGAATGCTCAGAACCCTAGGCCCCCGATCGGAAAGAAACCTGATCGGGCCCCTATCCCAAAGCTAAGCGACTATAGAGGATCAAATGCGCAGCAAAGAGGCTCGGTTTGGCAGAGACTTAAGGTCTATAAACCTCAGGCTCCGACCAACAGGTCAAATGTCTACGGTCGACCTGCTTCACCAGAGAGGGCTCCAAGGACGGAGCATGAAAAAAGCAATTTTACCAGGTTGAATACCTCAAGGGACGAAATCTTAACAGTGCTTAAGGAAAGGAATTTAGTTCCTGAAGCTCGGGGTGTAGCTCAGTCCAGACCTGGGACTATAAATCAGGAAAAGTATTGTAGATATCACCGGACCCGAGGGCACAGTACCGAGGATTGTTTTCAATTGAAACAGGAAATTGAGAAGTTGATTGCTCAGGGAAAATTAAAGGAGTATATCAGAAGGGAGAATCCTAATAACCGTTTCCGATCTAGAAGTCCACGGATGACTTCCGAACATCACCATATTGATCAACATCAGGGCGAAGAGCAGACGAACGGGGTGATAAATGTTATAGCTGGTGGACCTGCTGGGGGAGATAGCAGGAATACAAGGAAAAGAACAGCTAGGTCGATAAAGACGGGTGTGTCGACTAAGAGTGAGGTCATGACCTTAAGGTCAGCGCCCTCGATAAATCAGGTCATTAGTTTTACCGAGGCTGACAGACCAAGTGAAATAACTTGGGATACTAACGAAGACGACCCTGATTTTTCGATGGTCTTAACCTTGAAAATCGCTAACTTTGAAGTTAAGAGGGTGTTGATCGATAATGGCAGTTCAGCAAACATAATCTCTTCAGAAGCTCTCGATAGAATGAATCTACAGCATCCGTGTCTAGATCGGGTATCCACCCCGCTCATTGGGTTCGGTGGATCGGAAATTGTTCCTCTCGGAACCATCCTACTGAGTACTACTATGGGCAAGAAACCTAAGGATGTTACTAAAATGATTAAGTTCTTGGTAGTGAGTACCCCTTTTGCTTATAATGCTATTTTGGGAAGACCTGCTTTAAACGTTTTCAAAGCAGTCGTGTCGACTTACCATCAGATGGTCAAGTTCCCCACTTTGACCGGGGTCGGAGAGATGAGGAACGACCAGTGCATGGCGTGGGAATGTTATAGCACGTCCTTAAATATGAAGAAGCAGTTCAAGCCAGTATTGCCCTCAAAAAGAAAGTTAGAGGATGAAAAGGTTTTTTCGGTATCTGACCTCCCCTTGCCGGATTGTAAAAAGCTCCAGGGTAAAAAAGGTAAAGAGATCGATATGAGCGTTCAGCCCCCGAACCATAAACAAGTAACATTAGTCCCAGGTTCCCCCAAGAAGTTCACCAGGATCGGGACTGAGCTAAGTCAAGGGATGGAGACCATGCTAATTGAATTCCTGAGAAACAACGCCGATGTCTTCGCTTGGAGCTCCGATGACATCATAGGGATCGACCCGAGGGTAATTACTCATTCTTTAAATATCGACCCAAAAGCGAAGCCAGTTAGGCAAAAGAAGAGGAATCATGGTCGTGAAAAAGATAAAATCATTAACGCAGAGGTTGACAGATTGTTAGCTGCCGGGCAGATTAAGGAAATAACATTCACTGAGTGGCTTTGCAATGTGGTGTTGGTATCGAAGGGAGAGAAGGTCGACAACAAATGGAGAATGTGTAATGACTTTACCGACCTGAACAAGTTGTGTCCAAGGGACCCCTATCCCTTACCACGGATCGATATGCTGGTCGACTCGACCACTGGGTTCATTTTCTTTAGTATGATGGATGCTTTCCAAGGGTTTTATCAAATATTTATGAATGAAAGAGATCAGGACAAGACAACCTTCATCACCGAACGAGGAGTGTACTGTTTCATAGTAATGCCTTTCGGACTGAGGAATGCTGGGGCAACCTATCAGAGGCTCGTGAACATGATGTTCAAGGATCTTATTGGTGAAATGATGGAAGTTTATGTCGATGACATGCTTGTGAAGAGTATGACTGAGGAAGACCATATAAAGCACCTTGACAAATCTTTCGCAATCTTAAGGAAGTATATGATGAAACTAAATCCTGCTAAGTGCACTTTTGGGGTGAGATCGGGAAAATTCCTCGGCTATTTGGTCCATGAGCGCGGCATTGAGGCAAACCCAGAGAAAATCCGAGCTATAGCCGAACTAAAGCCACCAACAAAGCTTTCTGAAGTGCAGAGTTTGATCGAAAAAATAATATCAATAAACAGGTTTATATCCCGATCAGCAGACAAGAGTTTGCCTTTCTTCAAATTGCTGATGAGATCAAAAAGCTTCGAGTGGAATGAGGAATGCGATAAAGCTTTCGAAGAGCTTAAGAAATACTTGGTCTCCCCACCTATGTTGGCAAAACCGGTCGAGGGGGAGCCTTTGTATTTATACATAGCAGTATCGACCGAGGCAATAAGTTCAGTTTTAGTGAGAATTCATGATTCCGAGCACAAGCCTGTGTATTACCTAAGTAAGTTGCTTCAAGGGGCGGAGAAGAACTACTTAGAGATCGAGAAGTTCGCACTCGCTCTGGTTATTGCCGCACGAAGACTGAGGCCTTATTTCCAGACTTACAGAATTATCGTTCAAGTTCTGTCAAAACCAGAGACGTCCGGGAGATTTATTAAGTGGGCGGTGGAACTTGGACAGTTCGAAATCGAGTATAAACCTCGAACAACAATCAAGGCCCAGGTCCTGGCTGATTTCGTTGCAGAATCGACAGGATCCGGTTCGGGAGACTTGTCAGTTCCCGTGGTAAATCTGGTTGAAGATGTTCAGGAGAAAGTTTGGGTGATGCATGTAGATGGGTCATCGACCAGAGAAGGAGGAGGGGCCGGAATTCACTTTCAGGGTCCCGAGGGAGAAGACCTTAGTTATGCAATTACCTTATATTTCGTAGTCACGAACAATGAAGCAGAATACGAGGCCCTGATCGCTGGATTAGAAATGGCAATTAAAGCAAACATAATGTCTCTCACCGTATTGACCGACTCCGAGCTTGTACATAGACAAGTAAAGGGAGTGTATGATGCAAAAGAGTTCAACATGGTGAAGTATCTGAAAAGGGTGAAGGATCTGGTGGAAAAGCTGGATAAATTCGACATACAAGCTATCCCTCGAGAAGAGAACTCTTGGGCATATTTGCTCTCAAAATTTACAGGTTCGATGGATGGGCGAAAGGAGAGAATAATAACTTGGTTGATGTCTAACTCTCCAGCTGTAGAGTTGAACGTAGCTCCGAACTCGGAAATCATGGAGATAGACACGCAAGGCCTTTCCTGGATGGAACCTTTGAAAAATTACTTAAGAAGCGGTGTTCTACCGGAGGACGTAAATGAAGCTCGAAGGATTAAATATCGAGCTCCAGTGTATGTTTTGATCGATGATCAGCTCTACAAGAGATCAAGCTCGGGAGTTCTGTTGAAATGTATCCCAGAGAGTCAGTTCGATCTTGTCTTAAAGGAAGTGCACGAAGGTGAGGCTGGAAGTCATTGCGGTGCAAGAGCATTAGCCTTGAAATGCTCAAGGACTGGATACTATTGGCCTACTTTGATTTCAGATTCCATCGACTATGTTAAGAGGTGCCATCATTGCCAAATTCATTCAAATTTGATTCACCAGCTTGCCGAGCAGCTGCATTCAATTCCCATCTGCTGGTCGTTTGACAAATGGGGGATCGATATTGTGGGACCTTTCCCAACAGCTAGGTCGAGAAAAAACTATGTCCTGGTTGCTGTGGAATACTTCAGTAAATGGATCGAATGCGTTGCGCTGACGAAAATTACTCAGTTTCAGGTGATAAATTTTCTCTGGAAGTATATTGTTTGCAGGTTCGGTATACCGAGGATCCTTATCTCCGACAACGGAACTCAATTTGCTGGAAGACAAATTTTGGAGTGGTGTGAAAAGTTTGGGATCCAGCAGAATTTCACCTCGATCGGGCATCCCCAGGCAAATGGACAGACCGAGGTCACCAACAGGGAAATTGTCTGTTCACTCGAAAAACGTTAGTCCGAAGCAAAAGGCAAATGGTTAGACGAGCTTCCTGGAGTAATTTGGGCGAACAGGACCTCCATAAAGTCAGCTACAGGGGAAACTCCTTTTTCTTTGGTCTATGGTTCGGAAGCGGTAATCCCGGTCGAGACTTTGGTGCCTTCACCAAGGGTCGAGTCTTATGACCCCGATCAGAACCAATTATTGAGAGAGATGGATGTCGACCACGCAGATGGTAAACGCGACCGAGCGTGCGTAAAAATCCAAGCAACCAAATCTAACATGGAAAGAGCTTACGACAAGAAAGTCAGGATGAGAACATTCAAAGTGCGAGATTTGGTCCTAAAAAAGGTAGAGGTTTCTAAACACGTCGGAAAGCTTCAGCCTAACTGGGATGGCCCTTATGTTGTGCAAGAGGTCGGAAAAAAGGGGTCCTATAGAATTGCTCACCTCAACGGTGAAGTCTTGCCAAGAACCTGGAATGCAGTTAACCCAAGGAAATACTACGGAAGATAGTTGCAATCATTTAAATTTCTCTTGTAATTCACAGTTTTCGCAGTTTTATTTTTCCTAAAAGTGTAAGGACAAGCAATGAAATCCTCTATTTGAATTCAAACTGTATTCCGAGCACCAGGAAGAAAAAGAGTAATCATATCGGCCGAGGGTGCAAGCTATTGCTATGACCCTCCCTCGATAAATACATGTTCAAAATTAAAATCGGCCGAGGGTGCAAGCTATTGCTATGACCCTTCCTCGATTAATACATGTTCAAAAATTAAAATCGGCCGAGGGTGCAAGCTATTGCTATGACCCTTCCTCGATTAATACATGTTCAAAAATAAAAATCGGCCAAGGGTGCAAGCTATTGCTACGACCCTTCCTCGATTAATACATGTTCAAAAATAAAAATCGGCCAAGGGTGCAAGCTATTGCTACGACCCTTCCTCGATTAATACATGTTCAAAATAAAAATCGGCCGAGGGTGCAAGCTATTGCTACGACCCTCCCTCGATAAATACATGTTCAAAATAAAAATCGACCAAGGGTGCAAGCTATTGCTACGACCCTTCCTCGATTAATACATGTTCAAAATAAAAATCGGCCAAGGGTGCAAGCTATTGCTACGACCCTTCCTCGATTAATACATGTTCAAAATAAAAATCGGCCGAGGGTGCAAGCTATTGCTATGACCCTCCCTCGATAAATACATGTTCAAAATAAAAAATCGGCCAAGGGTGCAAGCTATTGCTATGACCCTTCCTCGATTAATACATGTTCAAAAATAAAAATCGGCCGAGGGTGCACGCTATTGCTATGACCCTTCCTCGATTAATACATGTTCGAAAATAAAAATCGGCCGAGGGTGCACGCTATTGCTCTGACCCTTCCTCGATTAATACATGTTCAAAAGTAAAAATCGACCAAGGGTGCAAGCTATTGCTATGACCCTTCCTCGATAAGGATCTATTCAAAAAGAACATGCCTATTCAGCTTGAAAAGAGCTCGAAGCTCGAGATATTATGATAATATAGATTTTCAAGAACTTTTTATCATTTGGAAATCCCTTAAGTTGGGATTATTATTTATTAAGCTCAGTTATGCTCGAAGGAAACATCTCAGTTTTCAGATACTATTCATTTGAACTTTATTCAGATAGTCTTTCCGAGAAGACTCTATCGGTTCTAACTTCAAGTTAAATCGTCCCATCTAGATGGTGAAAGTTTCATCGGATTATTAATTCATCATCGAGCGGATGAGTACGAGAAGAAAGCTAATAACAAGATGGAAAAGAATAAAAAATTGCAAGTATTTGATCTGATACAAAAGGTTGTTATTATTTCCGAGCAAGATACAAAAGATCAGTGAATTACAAGAATGACAATTTTATTGATATTCATCGAGCAGATTACAATGTTGTCTTTACAACTAATCAAGTCCTAATACAACTACTGGGCCCTATTCTATAGTCTTCGGGCGTCCTCATGGGTTCTCGACCAGGAGGGTCGGCAAGCATCCGACGACTGCACCACATTTTGTGTGATAAATAGGTTGTCCGGTAGACTTGTAAAGTGATCGAGCTGTCTATGTTTATCGTCTAATGATATCTGGGTTTGAAGTGAGGCAGTATGAATTGCAGACCATCTTTTCTGATTATCTCCATACTTTTCCAGCATTCTTGCTACCAGCCGAGCTCGATCACTTCCCCGAGTTGACGTCTAAGGTTACAATTCCTCATTTTGAGATCCGAAATTGCAACCCAAGCAGGCCAGTCATCATTTCATGATCGGGAAGCTCGACCCAAAGTTACCATTCTTCAAGGAAGAAAGGAAGAAATTGGTGATTCGAGGTCAAACTTCCTTTTAATTTTCTGACCTGCTTTCCGCCCTCGGGGATACCCCTCGAAACCCGCAATGCTAACCCTGCCCAAAATACCCGAGCAAGGGCCAGTCACTTGTTGGTATTTCAAGGGGAGATCCCATTTTCAGGGATCGGAGACCCCCCGATATTCGAGGGCCCCCTCTTTTCCGATTCCACCCATACCAAAAAAATTTATGTCTCGTTTGTAAGGTCGGAAGTACGTTTGAAGCCAAATCTCAAAGGCTTGAACAGGAAGAAGGAAGAATTCGAACTTGGTCCTCGGATAAAACATTTTGACAGCGCAAGGTAAAGATTTCCAGCAGAGTAAAAAACCCCTTGTATACTAAACCAAGAATTTAATCGACGGTCTGTATTCAACGAAACCAACGGCCCAGATTAAGGCATTTATCACAGGCGACCGTTCCGCTTCCCGAGATTTAGGCACTGTTTGGTCAGACTTTCTTTTGGACTTAGCTGGAAAAAGGGGAATACTATGACTTGGTCAGATGTGCAATGCAGGAGTTTTCCCTTTTCACTTTATGCTTGGAATTTCGATCACTCTTAACTCGAGTATAAATTGTTTCTACAAAAAGAATTCAACTTGAACGATCACTCGTAGCTTGAGTATAAATAGTTTCTACACTAAGAATGCAACTCGAGTATATAGAGACACAAATTAAACAATGCACAACATTACCGATTAAAAAGGAGAGAAGGTTTATTGTTTCAACTAGAACAGTACAAAAAAGGAAACAAACTTAAAAGTACAACATTGGATCGGGCATAAAGAAGAGATCTCTAGACGTTTTTCTCGAACAAGAGCTTGCGGACCTCGGCGTTGCGGGGCTCGTACCCCACATCATACCCTTTTTTATACGCTTCCTTCTCCCGCAGCTCGGCCTTTGTCTTCTCCTGCTCGATGAGGTTCTTCAGCCTATCCAGCTCCGTGCTCAACTGCTCGTGGACTTGACTCTCTTTCTGCTTCACAGCTTTCTCCGTCTCGGAGGCCAATTTCAGCTCGATGGCTCTGGCTTCTTCAAGGGACTTTGCCAATTCAACCTTCTTTTCCTCCAGCTCGAGAACAGCCACAGCATGTTGTTCGGCTTCTTGCTCGACCCGCAGCCCCAGGTTAAAAAGTTGCTGTCCAACCTTTCAGGAGTAAAAGCTGGAGCATTAAAAAAAAAAAAAAAATTGTTGAAATTGGAGACTCACTTGAGTAAGCAGATCTGCGCTCGATTGTACAATTTCCCGAGCACTTTGTACGTTCGACCGTTCTTGCTCGGCCAACTGAATGCTGCTGAGGAAATTTTCCCAATTGCTCGGGCCTGCTTCTGCAGCTACCGCCTTAATTTTCATCTCTTCAAAATAGGCAGCAAGTGCGCGGTCAAAGCGGGAGACCGAGCTCTCGACCTGGGGATTCTCACCTGGTGGAGGAGTTTTCTTCTGATCGGCAGAAGGGTCATTTATTTTGACCCTTTTATTAGGAAGCTCGCTCGTAACGTTCTTATTGGCCTCCAGAGCCAAAATGCTTCCAGTCAATATCTTATTCTCCACAGTCATTTGGATTAAGGCAGGGGTTGGAATCAGATCATCCACACGCGGCCTCTTTTTGGGGGGCAGGCTCGAAGCCACCAGGTGCGACTTGCTCATTGGGGATAACAACCTGCTTGCTTCCCTCGGAGGTGTTCCTCGACCTAGAGGTGGAATCCGCAATTTGTATAACTGACCCCGTTTCGGGGCGAACGGGCACGGAGTTAGGCAAAGGATTGGCTTCATTTTGGGCAAGATCATCCTTAGGAACCTCGGATTGTTTAGGCTCGGGATTTGATGGGGATTCGACCTTATTTTTGCCTCGATCGGCCTTAGAGGTTTTTCCGACCTCCGTGGAGGACTTGGACTCTCTGATTTTGGACTTTGGAAGCTTCTCCTTTTTGATCTTGAGCAATTGCTTTGGATCGAGCTTGGAGTTCACCATTCCTTCCATAATCGTTTTATTTCTAATGGAGAAGAGCGCTCGATTTCTTTTTATCGATCAATGAGCTCCGACGAAAAAAGAATTGTGATTTCAGTGATACAAATCTTTAACTGCTTCTTCTATTTATAAGAAAAGGGAACGTTGCCTTTTGGGGACCCAACAGTTGCGAATTTCAAGTTTTCCCGTGCATTATTATGAAGATCGATCGTTTTAATACCTTGCCTACTAAGGAATTGAGTTTTCAACTGCACAGATATGCTCGATATCGATGATCTTTTATGGACAATGTAGCTCACAAAGTCACTTGTATAATTAAGCAGTATAATAAGTCACTGATAGGCTCTAACTGGATGAACTCGAAAAACTTTGTTAAACGACAAAAGCAGATCTTATAAATGATAAAAATAATTACAGAGCATACAATGAAAAGTCCTACAATCTATTACAAGGAATTTTAAGGGCTTGACTGCTCCTCTTTGCCCTCGCTCTCGGACCCATCTTCGATGTCGACCTCAGCATCTCCAGAAGCTTCTCGATCGTCCCCACCATCAGAAGTATCTTGGCCTTCTTCGTTCTCCGAACTGTCTGAACTTGAGCTCGTGCTGGACGTCTCCAAATCCAACAAATCGGGATTGGGCATTGGAACCCCGAACTCTCTCACAAATGGAGCGAACTCATGGTTTTCCCAATCTGTGGAGCTCGAGGCTGAGACTCGATAGTTCTCTCCGTCCATGTTTTTGAAGATGTCCATATGCTTCAGATATTTATTTATTTGATTGGGGATAACCTTCGCGGAGACCAGTTGTCGAACGCCTTTGTAAAAGGTGGTCTAGAGAATTTGGTCCACCTTTCTCCGAGCTATGGCGTCTAGCGCGGGTGACTCCAAAAACTCTCTTATCGAGCTTAGGCGTGAGTCTTCTTTGCCGCGCTGATAAGATAACTCTGAATCTGCTTTGGTCTGCGCAAGCTCCTCTTCGAGTTTCTTGACTTTCTCCTCGAGCAAGCTCTTCTCAGCCACTACCTTCACCAAGTCTTCCTCAACAGCCGGGGTATACTTGGCCTCTTCCTCCAGAAGATTTCTGTACGCCAAATGAACTCGGTCAGACTCATCTTCCAGCATTGAGGTGCGATTCAGCTCGGTAAGGAAACAGTCCCCGATCTGCAAAGGAATGATAGAACAATCATTATTATGTTCAAAGATCAAAGAATGGCAATCATCGCAGAAGTTTCTTACCGTATGATATGCTCGAGAAAACTGTCCCAACACGTTAAGATCACAATGAGCCAAAAGCTCTTCCTCTCGGGATAACCTGCCGCTCGGTAACCTCGTAGTTGATCTTCGATAAAGTCCACCATATCAGGCCTGCTTCGACCAGAACGAGAAGTGAGAGCGGTTTGGTGCCGACCCCACAGTCCTCTCCTCCTTTTTGCCTCGGGGGGTCCTTCTCGGTCTTCCCGGGCTCGCTGATTAAGGATCTCTTTCCCTTTAAGCTTCTTCATGGTGAACATGCTATAGCCCAGGCCAGATGAAGAAGAAGGACCGACTTGGGTCGGAGGAGGTACCATTCGGAGGGGTTCAGCGTCCTCAGGCTTCCTGCGTTTCCGGTCTGCTGAGGTTGGGTAGAGCTTGCCCGAGGAGGGATGATAGTCCGATTAGATTGTGCGACGCCCCAGCCTAACTTGTCTTCTCGGCTGGCCAGGCGTCTTTTTCGAAGTAGAAGCCACTGTCTTACCGACTATGGAAGCTCGGTATTGTTCTACCATGGTACTTGAAGAAAGAAGAGATAAAATTTGTTTGGAATGAAGCCTTATGAATAGCTTATTATTATAAACGCTCGGTAAAGATTATTATTCTTACTTAACGATCGAGGATCGTCAGCGTCTGCAAGTGGGTATGTAGCTCGGCTGAGCTCCGCTTTCCGAAGAACGGGCTCCAAAACGAGGAAAGCTGACTGGTACGGGTCGGAGCGCATCGCAGTGACAAGGCTGTCTGAAATGACCTTCGTAAGCTGACCCATCAGTTCTCGTTTTCCGTACACCCAGTCTCGCTCACCTGGCCATCTGTGTGGGACCATCTCCGAGCTCCCCTCGGAAGCTGGTACATCAGGTCCTTTGATAAAGAAGAACCGTCTCTTCCAGTCGAGAGAATTGCTAGAGGTGATGGTCGATAAGACTGAATGATTTGAACGCTGAGAAAAATACACAAACCCAGCGTTCGAGGCGGAGGAAGTGCTGACTTTGAAGAACTGCCAAAAATTGTGGAAATTTGCAGTTTTGCCCTTGGCCTTCATCAAAACGCTGAAAGCTATCAGGTACCCAATCGAGTTGGGCAGGATCTGTGCGGGAGCCAGGGTGAACACATCTAGAACCCGCTCGAGTAACGGGGCAAAAGGAATACGCAAGCCATAGTCAAATTGCTTGGTATAGAAAGCTTGACATCCTTCAGGGGGCTGATTCACCCTTTGTGAGTGGGTCAGAATAACTAGCGAATAGCCCTCGGGGAGGAATTTACCTATCTCAGCCTGGAGGTCTGCTTCGTCCTCTTTTGGATCGTATGCACAAGAAATCTCGTCGACCCAATTTTTCAGTTTTCTGAGCTCGACCTGTGGCTTTGGACATCTTCGTGACACCAGCAAGGTCGATAATTCTCACACTGCACCCTCCTCCGATCAAGTATCTCATTATCTCATGCTCGTCCAGCACTATAGTCGAACCGTCCACATTACCGGAATCAGCATTTTCTCCATCTCCACCTTCCCCACCAGGCTCGGAATTCTGCTGAACGGATGTCCCCTCACCAGCATTTGACCCCAAGGCGTGCTCAATTTGATCGACGATTCTTCTCGTCTCGTCAGAAGAGTTTTCAGCGGTGTTGTAGGCATTAATGAGTTCGCCTGTGGATCCTAGGTTGGAATCCGATCGCGTAGGATTATTGGTTTGAATTTCTGGGTTTTCGGAGGTTGACATGATGGGAAATGTTTATTGCAACGATCAACAAAAAAAGGATATTCTTTTTCGATCTTAATGCTCCGATCAGAAGTAAGTATGGAAGAAGTACTCGTCCTTTTAAGTCAACGTATATATATAAAGGTTAAAAGGGTAAATTGCAAATTCAACCCCGAGTAACCGCGACGGTTAAGCTTCCACTCAGTAAATTGAAGGTTATCTCTCCGTTAATAGCATTTACGGTCCTCCAGGTTTCTGAAATGAGCATTTTCAGGTCGGTAAAATAAGATTAACTACATTGTCTTCCGAGGATATGCACTCTTTTTCCCTTCGCTCGGTTTTTATCCCCCTGGATTTTTTCGAGTAAGGTTTTTAATGAGGTATATCCGACGCAAGACCGTTCGAAACCCGCTCTTTGTTGCTCACCTCTCCAATCTTCAGATTTCATAATGTCCTATTGAATTATCGAAGTAAGACCCTCAGATCGAGAATATCATCTCCCTATTGTTCGAGGCACATCAATCTTCCACGGCTCCGATAGAGAAATATGCGCTCTTTTTCCCTGGCTCGGATTTTATCCCACTGGGTTTTTCCAAGTAAGGTTTTAACGAGGCATAACAAATCTTCTGGTGCAATGCTGTTTACTTCTCCGAGCTTCAGCTTCACTTACGCTCGAGAAGTGGGGAGTATTGATGAGGGATATTTCGTAGGCGCCATTTTAGGAAATACCTCTGCTCGAGATCGACCATTATCCCAACCAGGATGGTATTCTCCGACCTGAAGAGCCTAGTTTCCGATCGAGCCAGATTGATAGCACAAGATCCAGTACTCCGACCTTCTTCCCGATCTACTCGTCTCCTCGGAATTATTGTGGGGCCGACCTACAGCTTTGTACAGCTGGCCGAGAGGTATTCTCCTGCGGACGGTCCAGCTAGCTCATTACTGTTCCTATATATACGCGGCGCATTTATGACATCAGGGAGGGCACGATTCCCAAGAAATACACTATGCTCGGACTAGCGGCTCGGAATAGGCCATAGGTCATTTTCTTCTTGTATTTATCTTCCTAGTTGTACGACATCCTGTAATGCTCGGGTAGACCTACCTTGTAATTTGTACTCGAATATTGATATTAATATACACCATCCATACATTCCACACTTATTGTTTTGCTTGGGGGGGGGGTGGGGGGGGGGGGGGGTGGGGGGGGGGGGGGGTGGGGGGGGGGGGGGGTGGGGGGGGGGGGGGGTGGGGGGGGGGGGGGGTGGGGGGGGGGGGGGGTGGGGGGGGGGGGGGGTGGGGGGGGGGGGGGGTGGGGGGGGGGGGGGGTGGGGGGGGGGGGGGGTGGGGGGGGGGGGGGGTGGGGGGGGGGGGGGGTGGGGGGGGGGGGGGGTGGGGGGGGGGGGGGGTGGGGGGGGGGGGGGGTGGGGGGGGGGGGGGGTGGGGGGGGGGGGGGGTGGGGGGGGGGGGGGGTGGGGGGGGGGGGGGGTGGGGGGGGGGGGGGGTGGGGGGGGGGGGGGGTGGGGGGGGGGGGGGGTGGGGGGGGGGGGGGGTGGGGGGGGGGGGGGGTGGGGGGGGGGGGGGGTGGGGGGGGGGGGGGGTGGGGGGGGGGGGGGGTGGGGGGGGGGGGGGGTGGGGGGGGGGGGGGGTGGGGGGGGGGGGGGGTGGGGGGGGACTATTCCGAGCTGCTAGTCCGAGCATAGTGTATTTCTTGGGAATAGTGCCGTCCCTCATGTCATAAATGCGCCGCGTATTTATAGGAACAGTAATGAGCTAGCTGGACCGTCCGTAGGAGAATACCTCTCGGCCAGCTGTACAAAGCTGTAGGTCGGCCCCACAATAATTCCGAGGAGACGAGTAGATCGGGAAGAAGGTCGGAGTACTGGATCTAGTGCTATCAATCTGGCTCGATCGGAAACTAGGCTCTTCAGGTCGGAGAATACCATCCTGGTTGGGATAATGGTCGATCTCGAGCAGTGGTATTTCCTAAAATGGCGCCTACGAAATATCCCTCATCAAAAATATTTTAAAACGTGTAAAATTCGATTAAAAAATATATGATAAAAATGGTAAAATCAATGGAAAAATTGATTAGATAGAAGAAAAATGTGCATACAATTGATAAAACAACGGGGTAAACTGGTAAAAAAATAGATGATATTGGCTAAACATGGATAACAAAATGGAAAGGGGGGGGGGGGGGATCAAATCGATAAAAGAATAAGAACAAAAAATGAGTTAAATTGGCAAAAACATGTGAGAAAATAGGTTAAATCAGTAAAAGAATATGTTAAATCGACTAAAATTGTGTTAAGCCGAAGAGAATGGGTGAATTGATTATGAAATGAGATAAAACTCAAAAATGGATAAAATCGGTCAAAGAGCGGGTTAAAATAACAAAAAAAATGATAAATTCAGTGTAAAAGCGGATGCAATCGATATTTCTTTGAACATTTCTTAAGAAATGATCAATTATTAAATTAAAGACCTAAAAAAAAATGCCACTTTTTTGCTGTATGAATAAAATAAAGTACTATTTAGTTAAACGAAAAACTTATAATTGGCTTAAGTAAAAATAGTCAAACATATAAATGGTGAAAACACGTAAAATTTGATTAAAAATTTATATGATAAAAATGATAAAAACAATGAAAAAATAGGTTAAATTGAAGAAAAACGAGTTAAAGCAACAAAAAAATGGTAAAATTGATAAAATAACAGGGTAAACCGACAAAACACGGGCAAACCGGTAAAAAAAAGAATGATATCGGCTAAACACGGGATAACAAAAAAAAAATGGGTTAAATCGATGAAAGAACAGGAACAAAAAAAAAGAGTTATATTAACAAAAATCGACTAAAATTGGGTTAAACCGGAGAATGAGTGAACTGGTTAACAAATGAGATAAACAAAAAAAAAAAATAGATGAAATTGATGAAAGAACGAGTTAAAATAACATAAAAAAATTGGTAAACTTCAATGTAAAAGCGGATGAAATAGATGAAAGAACATGTTAAAATAATAAATAAAAAATGAAAAAGTTGGTGTAGATGCGGGTTAAATCGTAAAATATGTTTACTCGATAAAATTGTGGAAAATTGGTAAAAACGAGTTAAATTGGTTATAAAAATGGATTAGCCATGTAATTGAAAATTGATGAACTCAGTAAAAGACAGGTATAACCGACAAAACTGGTGAAATCGATTGAAAAAAAAAGGGTTAAACTTGTGAAAACTGATTTAGATAGAAAAACCGTTTAGATGGAAATATCAAAGTCAAGGAAGAAAAGAATTGATGTTGTTCATTCGTTCAAATGGTAGTTTTAGAATTACAGTTATGTAGACATGTAATTTTAGGTTAAAAGTACTTAGTAATTATAGTTCCTTTATAATTTTCATGTTTTGATTTTAGGTATTTATGATAATAACTTTAAATTACTGGTAATAAAATAGTAATAATTAAAGTGATTTAGTCAAAAAAATTATACAGTATATCATTAAGACCATAGTATGATGAAAAATTATTATATGATTCAATTAACTTATAAAATTATTTAATTACGTGCAATGCACGTCCACTTTCCTAGTTAACTAAAAACACGCTACTAACTAATAGTTAAAACATAACGGTAACATTACAAATTGGTAAGACCTAATTTTTGTAAATAGAATTGGTGAAATCTCCTTGTGCCTTCTCTTCCATCGTTAGCTAGCAAACTTCATGGCAAATAATGATTTGTAGGTAAAACTCCATTCTCTTCTTTAATCTCTGAATTGCATTCTGTTAGCAAATATTATGAAAAAAAATTCTTATCTTCCAAGATTTAATTTTGCAATAAAATATGTTATTTTTACACATCATATCGTTAAATTGACACCAATTATGTCTTATCTACATGAACGGTTGTAAGTAAAACATTTGTGTACAACTGTGCATCACAGAAATTACTGATAGTTCCAATAAACTATATACAAAAAAATTCGATTTAAAAAAAAAATTCGATTTCAATATTGAAAGGAAAAAAATGTCTCCCCTGAATTTTATAAAGTTAAGATGGGATCCTTCATATTGATTATACGTGGATAATTGCAATTTTAGTCCCGTTGGACTGGATTCTGAGCATTTTTTGTCTTACAATTTATAGAAAATGCACTTTTAGCTTCAATATTTGAAAGATTTTTCATTTTTGGTCTTATCACCTTATTTTCATTTAATTTGGGACCAAAAGTGCAAAATTAAGACAGTCCAATGAGATTTAAACTGCATAACAAAGACTATTATGTGGAATTAAAAGTGCAAGGAGTAAATAATTGAGACTAAAAGTGCAATTTTATAAAGTACGGAATCAAAAGTGTGAAATACTTCGAAAAATAGGGACCAAAGTTCATTTCATTACGAAACTGAGAGTGTTGAGGAACCAATCCAGTAAGAAAAAAAAACCAATTTTGCTCTTATACGTTTTTAGTTAAATATTGCACCTAACTCAAAAGTGAATTTTGTGTATAACTTTTAATGTCACACCTATAATGCAATCCCCCCCCCCCCTCCAAACACAAACACACACACCCTAATATTGTAGGAAATTTCACCCATGAAATTTTTTATAACCAATGAGATCTTATTAAATTTCGAAAAAAAAAAATCTCAAATCCATGAAGTGACTATGTCACATAATTCATTCTCAAAACCCAACATATCAAACTATAATTTCTATCTAATCAGTGAAAATCCAACAATCTTCATATATTTTTACCTTAAAACATAAATTTAAAAAACATACAACAATTTCCAAAACGAACATTCTTATCTAGTAATATGAGCAATAAATGAATCCATTTCTTTCTTTGTATCTCCACCTTCAACCACAGACTCCCTCACAATCTCCCCCAACTCCTTTGCTCTTTTCCTAATCTCATCTCCTTCTTCAGATCCCATCAATCTTCTTACAACCTTTTCCACTGTAATAGAATCTATAACTTCATCTCTACGCGCCCAATCCTTCACTTCGACACCAATTCTTAGTACTTTCGTAACCAAGAACGCATTCCCCGGTTGGTCAGAATGCATAGGCCAAGCTCCTATTGGCACTCCCATGCTTATACTCTCCATACAAGAATTCCATCCACAATGACTTATGAAACCGCCAGTCGAACCATGTCCTAAAATCTCCAACTGTGGTGCCCAATCTCTTACAATGATCCCTCTTTCCTTGACCCTTTCTTCATACCCTTCCGGCAATGGAGCTTTTCGGATTTCCCCTT
Organism: Penstemon davidsonii; assembly: GCA_034814905.1. Classification (NCBI taxonomy): domain Eukaryota; kingdom Viridiplantae; phylum Streptophyta; class Magnoliopsida; order Lamiales; family Plantaginaceae; genus Penstemon; species Penstemon davidsonii. Next base: position 25,732,668 of record JAYDYQ010002533.1, on the reverse strand, counting down.
CGAAAACATCTCCTTTATCCGCATCTCTCAATACCCAAATGAACTTATGTTCACTTTTCTCTAATCCAATTGCAATTTCATTGATTTGTTCATCTGTTAATGAAGATGTAGTTCCAAAAGAAATGAACAAAACAGAATTTGGTTCTTGTTTGTCTAGCCATAACAAGCATTTGTTTTGATTGTTTTCTTGATTTTTAGTACCAAGTAATGAAATTGGATTGAATGGACCTATAGCAAATTGGTTATCGGTACCGGTGGCTTTTGCTTCTGCAAGCAAGTCAAGATATGTACCTTCAATCAATCTCGATGTATTGTAAATATCCCCCGTATTAGATTTTGGCACATCGTGTAGTACTTTTACGAGCTCTAGAAACTCTAACGGGAAACAATCCTCTAAGGTGGCGTTTTCGATATGACATGCCTTAAATGGTTGAAGTGGCTTTCCTACCGCTTCCCAATAAAACGAATATGTAGTGAACGCGGATATACTTTGAAAACAGAACGACTCTGCATTTGGTATAGAACGTATGTCTTGTACTACATAAGCCATCATGGAGTCGTAAATGATTACTATCCTTTGAGTTGTTTTCGAAAGATTTTGGACTAGTTTGTAGACGGGGTCACGGAGATTTGTCGATGCGTGTAGAGATGGAATTATTTGTGAAGGAAATTTGATTGAGGAGTTGGGATTTGGAGGAGGGTTGTTGAATGAAGGAGTTGGGAATTCGTGGAAGTTTATATTGGTTTTCGATAGAGGGTCCCAACCGTGGACACGAGTCTTCGCCTGGCGGGTGTGCGTGGTGGTGCCGACGAAGTGGATTGGGATGTCGTAGGCGGAGACGAGGCGGGAGAGGTGGAGGAGTTGGTTGAGATGGCCTTGTGCCGGTAGTGGTACCATGACTACAGCCACAGATGTTATAGGTTGATTTGCCATTGGGAATTAAGGTTTGATTAGCTCTCCATCTTTGATTAGTTTTTCTACCTATATATAATATTAGGATTTATATTTTATTAATGTAAAGTGACGATAATCCAAGTTAGGCCAAAGATTTAATTTTCAATCAAGATTTATTGATCATAAGTTACTTTTTGGATAGTAGTTTGTCATCCAAGGTGGTTGGGCCAAGTAGCAGTGACGTGCGATCCTCTGAGGCGAAACTCAAGTTCGAATCCTACTGGAGACATCACACTGGGGAGGATCTATACCCTTTGCTCTCTTCGGTCCGAGCTCTAAATATTCAGTCTAGTAGATAAAAAAAAAAAATAGTTTGTCAAGTTTAGTAGCATATTGAATGTTTCTTGAACTTCAAGTTTAGTAGTGTTTCTTGAACTTCAAGTTTAGTAGTTTGTCAAGTTTTGTAGCATATTGAATGTTTCTTGAACTTCAATTATTGAAGATTGGACATGTTAGGACTGCAGTGATAGTTACTAGAAAAATAATGAATACTTTAGGCTATGTTTGGAATTTGAATTGTAATAATATCGAGTTTGTTTTTCTTGCATCAAATTAATGTGATAAAAGTGAAGTTTCATTTGTTGTTCGTTTTTATTTTTCTGTAAAATTCAAATTCTAACCATAGTGTAATAGTTTTTTTTTTTTTTTGATAACCCAGGTGTCCAAGCTTACAATAGACTAATCCTGGACCCTCAGAACCCTTGCCCTAGGACCCTGAAGGATGTAAATCGCAGGATGTGCCTCCACCAAGCCTCGGGATCCCACCATACTGCTGTACACTCTGCGCATAAAGGGGTCTTCACCACAAATAACCCTTAGACAGACTCATGAAAATGCTTCCATCTAAGTTCCAAATGGGATTCGAACCCCCACCCTTGCCGCTGGAGGAAGCCTTATGATTTATTGATTAGCCAGTTGAAAATATGCCTGGGGTGACTATAGTGTAATAGTTAAAACAATATAAGTCAATGAAAATCAAACTATTCAAACTTTGATTTGAGTTTGACAGGTTAAAAAATTCTTGAGTCGTTGTATACATCAAATCAAGTTTCAATAATATTTATTGTCTTATAGCTTTGAAAGCTAGATTCAATCTCTCCTTTTTTTTTTTTTTTTTTTTTGGTAAATGCTTGATTCAATCTCCACTACTTATAAAATGATCAAAATTATACTATTTTACACCAGATGAATATCACATCATCTGTTTTTATTGACCAAATAAATTACCATCCGAATCACTCAATTCCCATCATCTGCTTTTATTGACGGTTTGTTTGATGCTGCTACCAAGAGCACCTAGTGCTGCTCTCAGTACAATTAATTTGTTTTATTAATTGTCTAATTGTATCCATAGAGTATATTAAAGATTTCTCTAAATTCATTAATTTTAAGTGTTATGAAGTATGGTATATCTTCATTGTTTCTTCGTTTCGATTTTCTTTTTAAATGATCTATTTCTCGTGATAAGGTATCTAACATTCTAGACCTATTTTTTGACATAGGCATATATTTGCAATATTGTCTAACAGCTTCTAATATTTCTAGGTATAGGAAAGTATCTTGTTCAGTAGTATAAGTTTTATACCTACGTTTTTTCTTAGGTGGTTCACTATTTTCTCCTATTTCTAATATATTTTCTAGTTGAGTACTAAAATCCTTAAAAGGACTAGTTATTTCGATATCGGAGAAATCGAAGTCTAACAGACTTTGATAGTTTTCAGTGCAAACTAAGTTGCATATATTTAAATTATCTATATTTAAGTCGTCACCGTGCTCTGATACCAGAGCCAACAGAGCGCTTTCTGATGCGGAAGCACAGTCACTATTTTGACTGGTATAATTATATTTATATTCATCGGAGGATAATTCAAATCCTGTCATTTATGCAGCTCGTATTATCCTTAATTGATTTCGTTTTTTAAGATAGTAATCTCGTGTATTTTCAAAGAATGTTTTTTCATACGTTCCATTTATAAGAGTTTCGCATAATTCTTTATAAAAAATATACTGGGAGTCTATCCATTCGTAATATGAATTATTTTTATAAAGAAGTATTTTTCTAGGTGGCATTTATAGAATGATATCTATAATATAGGATGTAATAGTATTCTTTTCTTTCTTTAAAATCTTGTATATGAGGATAATCTTCTGAAAGTTTTTTATAAAATTTATAAGAAGATTCTATGTATGTATAAGTATTCCAATTCTTATAGTTTTTCTTGAACATATTGAGTTAAACTATTTATTTGTTTATTTAGAATTTTTATGCCTTCTTCTGTTTCTTTAGAATCATTTTTTATTGGTATAAAAGTTGTTGGTCTTTCTATCCTCATGGATGTTCTTTGAGGTTCGACGGATTGTTTTTTAGGGACAAATTTAATTTGAGCAAAGTCTTTGAATAGAGAATCCATATTAATTTTATCTTCAGTTTTATAGTCTATACTATGATGACTATTACTAATAGCGTATCCTACAGCATATGTCATAGAGAAAGGGTAATCTCCTTGTTCCATTAAATCTTTTCTAGAGAATTTATATAAAAGAGATATAGATTGGCTTAGATTTTTGGTTACTAGGGGTATTCCGTATTGTATCGAAACATTAAACATAAGTTTTGTTGCCTTTAGATTTCCTTCAATTACTCCTAGAATTTTATCCTGGGTGTCTCTTATCCTATCGTCTATAATCCAGAATTTAACTGGTGATTCTATTCCTTCGGCAAAGGTTGATTTTATCAATACTTGTATAGTTGAAATATGTATGTATCCAAATTCACTTGGTGACTTATTAAGTGAACGTATTTTTTGAAGAATATGATTTTCATTTATTAATGGTAAGGAAAGTTTTCCTTGGGCTTCGGTTATTTCTATTGGGGTTTCCTGTATAAATTTTCCAAAATATATTAAATTTTTTCGTTGAAACATATTATGGAAAAATGAAGGTTTTCTAATTCCTTGTCCATCATTTATATTTAACTCTTTTTGTCTTATTTTACTTATTGTTTTAGGACTTATAACTATATCTTGGGAAAAACTCCCATATGCTTCAGAAACTTCTTTTGATTCTAATTGTTCTATCTCGTTAGAGATGTTTTCAATATTTTTTATTTCTAAGGTGTTCATATTTGAGATCTAAGTTGAGATTCAGAAAGTTTTATTCGTGGTATTCTTCGAACTGTATTTTGAAAAGTAATATCTATATGTTCTTGAGTAAGAACGAAGCTTTTTAAAGAATCTAGGAAATCCATTCCTAAAATTATCTCATATGGGGATTCATTATCTATATAGATTCGTGTACAAAGAGTAAGATTATTTTCTAATGTTATTTCTATCTTTCCTGTTTTTTCTATAGTTATTTCTTTTCCATTATATTTCACATATGTTTCAGCACTGGTCTTTCTTATATCTGTAGCTAGGTTTTCATGAACATGGGACCATGTTGCTCCTGTATCTATAAGAATGGGTATCAAGTTATTTTTCATTATTCCTATTAGATGATATTGAAGAGATCTAGTGTTGAATGATGTGTTTACTTGTATATGTTGATATTCATGCAAATCATTCATTGTAAACAGATATTATATTTAAGATGTATGATGATATATGAAAATGTATAAAAGTATATAAGTATGTACCTGTTACAGAAGGTTACTCTGCAGAACTGGTTAGGTTCTAAGGTGGAGATGAGGTATGCTAACTCTCAATAGCACGATCAACATTCCGGAGGAGCAAAACTTTCATAAGAAAGATAAAGTTGAAAACTTATTTTATTCACTCTCTGTCTAATGTTTACATATGATCTCTTTATATAGGCAGAGATCTTTGATTGAAAATGGAGAGAAATACTATTACATAAAAGTGTCGGGAAGAAAGGAGTGGTTCTCCTTTTGCCGACGTTTTTCTCGTAGGACCTACATCTTTTCTGATGTGTTTTCCTCTATTATTGGTGATGAGCTGTTGCTTTCTTCATCACTTATTTCGTAAGCGTCCTTGTATTCTTTATCGTCATTGCTGACGTCTTTTTTCTTGCAGTATTTGCAATTGTGTACCTCCAAGTTTTTCATTTCTTCATGTAGAACCCTTTTTGTTTTTTTCTGCCAAGGTAGAGAGCTGAAAATCTTCCACCTTGAGTATCTTCTCATGATGTTCGTAGATGTATTCCCAATGGGTTTCCCGGAGTGGTCTCTGAGACATTCCATATATCAGATGATTTTTCCCTTTGAGATTTATTCTAAAGGATTTTACTTGATATAAATCATGGATAATATTATGGATCTGTATAAGTTGCCAGGCCACTGCTTCTTCTTGCTGGTCAGTATTCATTTTTTCTACTACTTCTATTGCTGGGTATTCTCCATTACTTGTAACAAGTTTAATTATTCCAAAACTTGGAGTAATTCCTTCTTCAAACGTTGGGTATGTGAGATGGCACTTAACTACCACTTCTTTTTGTCCGTTTTTGCCAACATTTGTAAAGTATTCTGAGATGCTTTTTCTGATATTTCCTGGAAATTTCTGAAGCATTGTTGTATTTTGTAGATACATGATGTCTACTAGCCCATATAAGAAAAACTGGTATGCCAATATAGGGTCTATTCCTTCGACTAGAATGGCTTTTGGGCCGTATCTATTTACTGGATAGAACCTTTTTTCTCTGTCTGTGGCTGGATTGTACTCTTCTAATTTTTTCAAGAGTTCTTCGAACTTTTCCTTTTTCAGTGTATTCTGTTCTTCATATTCTTTATCCTTTTCTTCCTTTGTAGGGATGTTATCAAGAGGGTTTTTTGTTGATGGAATTTTTCCTAAGACAACTTTGGATGTTGTTGGTTTGTCAGTATGCATAAGGGCTTGTTTATAGTGACTAAGTTCGTATTGCGTTAAGGCAGCTTTTGCTTCTTCGAGTGTTTTGAAGGATTGATGTATGCTTCCTTTTGTAATAAATGGGGCCATTTTACTCCATTCATCGTATATTCCTTTCATTGGTCCATTGAACATGGTGTACCATTTCTTTTTGTTTGCAGTTTCGACTTGTTTTTTCTCAGGAGGTATTTTTGGCATTGGTGTTTGGTACTGAATTGGTTTATCATTTTTCGTAAGAGGTGGTGGTGATGGAAGATTTGTTGTTTTTGTGTTTGTGGGTAATGGATCCACCACGTTTTGGCTGCTAAACTCTGATGGAAAGGGTATTTTTAGTGTAGTGCAAAGTGTTTGGAGGCTAGATTCTAGTTCGTGTACCTTTCTAGAATCTGTGCGGACTTCGAATTCTCGTGGTAGCAATTCGATCTTCCATTTTTTTCAAAGCATTGTATAATGCTAGTGTTTCTTTTTCATGAACTGTATAGTTCATTTGACATTGTGTAAAGGTGCCTGATACATATTTGCATAGGCGTATATATTTTTGTGCTTTTGTTGAAAGCGTATTTTTATGTCCATTGGACATATGTGGGAGAGTATTGTACTCTATAGCCGGTATTGCTAGCATAACGGCAGCCCACGTATCTTTTGATGCATCCGTTTCAAGAATAATAAAATCATTCTCTTGCGGATTGTATAGTTGGGGTAGGTTTTGACACCGTCCCTTAATAGTTTTCACCATTAGTGTATCTGCTTCAGTCCAAGTCCATTGAACTTTGGTAGAAAGTTTTTTCTGAAGCGTTTTTCTTTGTAAAGCAAGATCTTTAAGATAGCCTTGATCAGAAATATAGTTTAGGCATCCTAAAAATCTTTGTATTTGTTTTCGATCTTCTAGTTGATCTGGAAAAGTATTTAACTTTTCTAAAACATTTGGTTGAATAACCATGTTTCCTTCTGAATCAAAAGTATTTCCAAGAAAATCAATTTTATTTTTACAAAGCTGAGCTTTTCTTTTTGAAAGGACTAAACCTTTTTCTTTGCATCTTATTAAGACAATTTTTAGTTTTTTCAAATGATCTTCTCTATCTTGATTACTAAAGATAATAATATCATCGATGTAAGCAAGACATATATTTTCTAAACCTTCAAGGTTTTTATCCATGAATCTTTGATAGATTCCTGGTGCTTGTTTAAGGCCAAAAGGCAAAACATTCCATTGAAAATGTTTTTGAGGTGGACATGTAAAAGCAGTTAATGGTTTGGTATTCTCATGTAACCTAATCTGCCAATAGCCAGATTTAGCATCTAGAGTACTAAACCATTTCTGTCCTTTTAATTTTGTCTTTATGAAGTCAATTCTTGGGAGCTTATAGGCATCACCAATGGTTGCTTCATTCATTTTTTTGTAATTTATAACCATTCTTCTTTGGCCACGTTTAATTTCATTGTGATTTTCAACGTAAAAAGCAGGTGCTGCATGTGGTGAATGACTTTCAGAAATAATTCCTTTTTCCAAAAGTTTTGAACATTCTTCTTTAAATTCGTTTATATCCCTTTGAGAATAAGGAATATTATTTTTCACATTTACTTCTTGTGAAGGATCCTTTAGTTTTATTTCTACTAACATGGTGTTAGTATTTTTAAAATCTAAGGGATTTTCACTGGAAGTGGATTCAAGTATTTCATCAATTTCTTTATCCAAGTTGGATGTATAAAGAGTAATCTGATAGACTAGTTCTGAAATTTTTTCTATCAGTTTTTTGGTATTCAAATCTTTTTCTATTGGAATAGAAATTTGTTGTTTTCTTTGTTTATACTTACTTCGAAAAGGTACAGTAAGTGATATGGTGGAAATATTTTGCACAAATGGTGCGTGTAGCTTTAGGAAATTATTGCCTAAAATAAAAGGTAAACCTGTTTTATGTTTATAAATGGTTGGGGCTGTAAAAGCAAAGTTCTGTATAAAAATAGTTTGCATTTTCACTACTTCCCAAATGTAGTAATGAGATGCATTTGCAATCATAACTCGTATGGGCGTTTTTAACCGTTCCCAGTTGAAACATTTTAACTTTGGCGAAGCAAGGCAAAGACTTGCTCCAGTATCAATTAAAGCATATATATAAGTATCATTGATACGTATTTTTATGAAGGTAGAATTCTGACTAGGCATCACTATTAGGATATTCTATCTCCTCATCTTTATCAGTCTCTGATATTAATTCATACCAATCTGTATCTGATTCATAATCAGAATCTTCTATTGGTTCTAATTCTTGTGTATAGGCAAACTGTAAGAGTCTAACCTGATGTTCTTTCTTATTTTTCTTTGGGCACTCATTAGCATAGTGACCTTCTTCTTTACATAACCAACATGTACATTTCTTTTTTCCTTCAGGGCAGTATTTATTCCTATTCTTATTCTCCTTTTTATAGAATGGTTTTTTTCTAAAAAACCTGTGTCTATTTTTTCTAAAGTAAGGTTTATTTCCTTTTATCCAATGTTTATTTCGTTTTTTCCATATTTTCTTGTTATGCTTTTTCCTATATTCCTTTCTACAACCATATTGCTGAGGTAGATAGTCTTCTGTACAACAGAGTTTAGTTAATGGTTTCATAGCTATAGATCGTTTCTTTTGTATACATTGTTCCGTTGTATATTTTCGAACTATGGTTCTAGCAGCTCCTATAGTTCTATGTGTTTCTGGAACTTCTTCCTTATATTTTTTCTGACATTCTACTCCTATGGGGTAAGGTAATTTTGCAAAGAATATATCTATAAATGGGGATTGTTCCGGTATAGGTATTTTAGTTAGATGTTCAATAAACTCACAGTAATAGTTTTCAAAATAGCACATATTACATATAGCCATGTTATGCAAATGTCGTTTTGATTCTTCCGTTTCATGTAATCCCATAAAGGTATTTTCTATTTGTAAATCTCCTATAAAATATGCATATATTGCCTTTGCAATTTTCTTGAACATGTGTAACTGCGTATCAGCGTTGAAATTAGTTTGTACATCTTCATTCGTATAGTTTTGCAACATTCTTAAAACATTTCCAGTAGTTTTATGTAAAACGAATCTAAATATATCGAGAACAGAAGAGTTAGAGAACTCATCTGTTGTTTGTATAATCAGACTTATCTGGTTAGTCCAGTAAGTAAGCATTTCTTTTTCATTGTCTACACAATCTAAATTAAGAATGTTCTCTTGGCTCATATTTCCATGTATTGGCTGCCATTTTGCTGGAACCTTTTTCCATGGGTTTCTACTACCTGGCCTACTTGGTATATAGCCTTGACTAAAAGGATAAAAATTTGATCCTAAAGCTGGTATGTCTCCTGCATCAGCTCTATGTGGTGCAGAATATCCATATCTATTTCTCTGATTACTAGATTCTGGTTGATCTTCTGTTTTTGGATTTTTAACATCTTCCATTCCTATGTATTCTTCATCTGTTTCAGATGGTGTGTATTCAAATATAACATCTTCATTCTCTTGATGTTGTATAGGATAAGCCTCTTCCATATCTATGTTTGAAGTAGTTTCTTTATTCATTAAACTTAGCGAGCTTAACATGTACCTGAGTTCTTCTAAAGTTTCTTCTATGGTTTTCGCCATATATATTCTAGTTTGTTAGGCATCTTAAACCCTTTTCTTGAGGATGTTCTAAAATATTTTTCTAGATCTTGTTCAGTTAATCCTCGTATTTGCTCTTTTTGATATATTATCATTTCAAGGTGTTCTATAGTCTTTTTCAGATTTTCTAAAGCATTTTCTTCCTTTGGCACTATTTCTAAGTTATTAACTTGTTCTTTTAATTTATTTATTTCATAATTATTAGAATGTTTTTGATTATTAAGTATATCTGATATATTATTTAATTGCGGATGAAAAGTGTGAAATAAATTATTTACTTGTTCTAAAACCTTTTGAAGATTTCGTATATCATCTGTTAATCTATCGATCTTCTCTTCTAATTTCATAGTTTAAGCCTGTAATTTTTTACTAGTGTTAATTAAAGAGGGTTGTAGTTTTTCAGTGATGTGGACACGTGTTGCATAAATAAGACTTGGGAGCACGGTGCTCTCAAGACTAGCATCAAATTTTCCTTTATTGACCAAATAAATTACCATCTGAATCAGTCAATTCCTATTAATTAGTAGATGTTCATTCTGAAAATTTAGAATTCAAAGTTGTATATTTTCCGGACATTTTTTATTTTATTTTTTCCTTTTAAAACATTGGAAAGAAATTGTGCGCGCTCAAATTGCTTTCTCTTGGCAGATACCTAGGGCCTGTTTGTTTGGCGTTTCCCAGATTTTTTTCGTGTTTGGGAAATGCCAAACAAACATGTTTTCTGTTTTCCGAAATAAATTTTTCATCCATTAATTTTCTCAAACTACTCTCTCAAAAGCCAAACAAACAACAATTTTCTTATCTCTAAACAAAACATATACAAACTCTACTTTGATTTGACATAAATTAACCTATCTCTTACATAATTTATCTCACATAACAAACATAATTTGACATAAAGTCTTACACATCTTACACCTACAACCCAACTCTTCCAAAAAAACCTACACCTATTTTATTTCTCAAACCACCCTCTCAAAACCCAACAAACAACATTACGCAAATCGAGATTATTTCATAAACCTCCACTACTCTCCCAAACTACTTTCTCAAACGCCAAACAAACATGCCCCTAGAAATTAATCAGGTTACTTTCATTATCTTCGGTTCTATTTCTATTTCTATGAAATAAAAATTAAATATCATAGAAATTGACAATAACTACTAAAATAAAAAGAATTAGCAAAATTGACAATTCAAATCAGTCAACATTATACATATCAACTAGCAAAGACGACACTCTATATTATTAAAGCTCACAAAATAATTAGTGATTTTGGATTTTCGTCCCAAACTATATCACCTCACCGAATTTCGTCCCGTAATTTAATATTTTTTTGAAATATTATCCCACCGTTAATTATGAGACGAAAATTGCAATGTGTCCGTTAAATTGCCACATGGCTTTTTACGTGTCATGACGTGACAAATTTTAACATGAACAATTATACAATATTGTAGAATTCGTCCCAAACTAATTACAAGATTGTACCGTCATTTCTAGGGGTGAACGCGGTCGGGTTTGGGCGGATTTGCATGAAAAAACCAACCCGACCCAACACGTGCGGGTTGCCAATTTTTTAAACCACACCTGCATTGTTATTTTCATAAACCGCCCGGTTCAGGTGGAATGGGTGCGGGCGGGTGGCTGTCGGGTTGGCGGGTTGAACGGAAACAATGTCATAAAATATTGACATCTAATAGACTAGCAACATATCAATAAATATAAACAATTAAACATATATATAATCTTAAGTTCTTCAAACAACAAATAAAATGTGCCAAATATGTTCACCATTACATTTGAAATTAAATCCTAGAAGCAAAATGTACAAAACTAGAATATAATCAATAACACATTACAAACAATAACAAAATGTACAAAACTAGAATATAATCACTCACACATTACAAACAATAACAAATTAGTGAAATTTCTTCTCGATTTTTCAACAACAAACTCTTTAGGAAAAACTGTACTAATATATTTGTACCATTAACATTAATATAAACAAAAAACTTGAAAAAAGTTTGTTGTTTTGTTCTTCTTCATTTGTTAATAAATGTAGTTTATTTCACACTTTTATTAAACCATGTATAAAAAGTATATCAAAGATGATTAAGTGCGGGTTGCGGGTGGGTCGGTTTTTTAACCATCAAACCCGTCACCCGACCCATAACGTGCGGGTTTACAAATTACCAACCCGCACTTGTTTATTTTAAAAATAAAACCGGCGGGTTGCGGGCGGGTTGGAGCGGGTGGGACGGGTTTATGAACACCCCTAGTCATTTCCATTAAATTAGAAATTTAATACTGGGACTAAGTTCCAGTAAAATGGTAAGTTACGGGATGAAATTCGCCGAGTTGATATAGTTTGGGACGAAAAACAAAAATTAGTAATTAGTAGGGGGACAATATTCCGAAAAACATTAAATTACGGGACGAAATTCAGTGAGGTGATATAGTTTGGGACGAAAACCTAAAATCATTAATTAGTTTGGGACGTTTTCTGCAATTTTGCCTTATTATTATATTATTTATATTATTTTTTACAAATAAAAGTACTAGTTGACCAAGAAAATTTCTTTCCTTTTATGTGATGACTAATATACCTCTATTTAAATTATATTCTGATAATTAATTTTATGGCAAAAAGGTAAAATAAAAGAATCCTGAAAGTATAATTAGACAAGAAGTCTCTCCTACATCAACCTTATTATAATTATCTTTTAAAGTTGTACAACTCATTTAAATATTAATAGTAAAAATAATAATAATTAAAAAAAATCTATTACTCTATATTTCTTCGAAAATTTATTTGGAAAGTTCTTAAAAAGTTATCACTTATTAAATAACCTTAAAAAAAATTATGTCACATTTGTGCTACATGAATAAAAAAAAATACTATTTAGTTAACTAAAAAACATATAATTTGCTGAAGCAAAAAAAAAAAGTCAAAATATATGATAAAAAAATGGTAAAATCAATGGAAAAATGGGTTAGATAGAAAGAAAAGACTAGTTAAAGCAAAAAAAAAGTGCAATTAATAAAACAACAAGGTAAACTGACAAAAAATTGATAAAATCGATAAAAAAGATGAATGACATCAGCTAAACACGAGAAACAAAAAAGGGATCAAATCGTTAAATGAACAATAATAACAAATGAGTATATTGGCAAAAAAAGAAAGAAAGAGAAATATGTGAGAAAAAATAGGTTAAATCAACAAAAGAATATGTAAAATCAGATTAAAATTAGGTTCAACCGGAGAGAATGGGTGAATTGATTAACACATGATATACAATCGATTAAAATTGGGTTAAATTAGATAGAATGGATGGATTGATTAACAAATGGGATAAACCACAAAAAAATGGGTGAAATCGGTGAAAGAACTGGTTAAAACAACAAAAAAATGTTAAACTTAAGGAAAAGCAGGTAAAATCGATATTTCTTTGGAAAGTTCTTAAAAAATTATCACTTATTAAAGAACCTAAAAAATTAAGGGCATGTTTGTTTGGCCTTTGGGAGAGTGGTTTGGGAAAGTGGTAGAGGTTTGAGAAATAATCTCGATTTGCGTAATGTTGTTTGTTTGGGTTTTAGGAGAGTGGTTTGGGAAATAATGAAGATTTATGTTATTTTGATAGGTTTAGGTTGTAGAGAGTTAGTTAATTAGGTGTAAGATAGTGTAAAACTTTATGTCACATCAGTTAGTTATATATAATTTAATTTATTGGTGTATATATATTTTATGTAATATATGTGGTAAATAATATTTTATAATTAATTATTTATGCTTTCTAAAATAATAAAAAATATTACTACTTAATTTTAATTTTTTTGAATTTTTTTATTATAAAATGTTATAATAAAATCCTTTTAACTATTTTATCTCACCGACAAATCCATTCAAATGGCATATTAAATTTGCCAGGAATTACACAATATCCTTAAAATATTATGACATAAACCTAATAGTTATTTTACAATATCCAGATTAATCTACGAACGGAAATAACATATTAAGTTGTCTTCATATTGTCTAGCATAATAAAAATTAACGACAATTTTACAATGAATGTGACTAATTCCACGAATGTGGGCTTGGACCAGTAGTGTTATCCGACCCATCATGACTATTATTCCCTCCACGATGGACCAACCGCCTCCGAGTCAACAACGTTGCACGCTCCCAGTTGTCAACGGGACCAATGTGTGATGAAGCATCACTAATGGAATATCTTGGCATCGAGTTCAAATTAATATGAGGTTGCTCACACAAAGTCTAATTTAACAATGTGCTCGTGTGCAAATAAGAAACTATAGCATATCTATTCAACTATATCACATATCATAATCTTGGATAACATATAAATAATTTAAGTCAATAAATAGGAAAGAAATATATCTAACATAAAAACACACACATATGTAACAAAAATAGCACCTTAAATACCGACCCACTTATTACGTGATATCATGTTCAATTGCATTTCGAAACAAAAACAAAGAAGAACCATGAAAATCTAATACGGCCATGGGGGAATGACTTACTTACTCAATCTTGTTGAGTAAACCCCAAGCATGGCAGTAAACTATGTAATATCCTACTATAAAAATGAAACAATATCGAAAAATTTGCAAATCGGCACCAAAAAAATTTTCAGAAAATTTTAACAATTACATCACATATTAGAGCATAGCATTACAACCATTTCAACTATCACAGACAAAGAAAAAATTCCAAGTTAACCAATTAATAAATATACACAAATCACCAAAATTACAGCCCAATTTTCAGCAAACAATTTGAGATATATACACAGAAATTGGCAACAATTAAAGAAAAAAACCCAAGTTAACCATTTTCAGATTCACGAAAGTTACAGCCCAATTTTCAGCACACAATTTGAGATATATACACAGAAATTGGCAACCATTATAGAAAAAAAACCCAAGTTAACCATTCCCAGATTCACGAAAGAAACAAGCCCAATTTTTAGCACACATTTTCCGAGATATATACACAGAAATTGGCAACCATTATAGAAAAAAAAACCCAAGTTAACCATTCCCAGATTCACGAAAGAAACAAGCCCAATTTTCAACACATATTTTCCGAGATATATACACAGAAATTGGCAACCATTAAAAAAAAAAGCCAAGTTAACCATTTTTAGATTCACAAAAATTACATTGGTTTTCGAGCAACAAATTTCAGATCTAAACACATAAATTGGCAACAATGCAAAAAAAAAAAAAAAACCATAGTTTACCATTATTAGATATATACACAAATCACAAAAAATTCAGATATATAAACAAAACCCCAAACACCAAAACATGAATCGGCAACAACTCCAAAAATTACCAAATTTTAGCCCAACAATTGAAAAAATGAAACGGCAAAAACAATTTCAGCAAACAATTTTACAAAGCACCAAATATATTTTCAAAAAATAGAACACAAAAAATCGAAGAGTACCTTCAGTTTCCCTCTTGGTGGTGACGACGGCCACTCGCTTGAGTCACACACAGATCCACAAGGTCCCTCCGTCGTGCTCGTGTGCAATTAAAAAAGCCCTAAATTATTTGCTACTCAAAACTATCCAAACTAGTGTTTCGGGAAATTTCAAGCACAAATCCAGCACACATATATAGACACAAATCACGACCAAATATCACCGGGGAAGGGGGAGTTGGAAGAAGTGATTGAAGTGAAGAGTCGAAAATAAATGGCACGTGAAGCACAAAAAAAAACTCAGAAGAACCATTGTTTAGTCCGTGAATCGGCAGAGAGAAAGAGACAGTTTGAGAGAAGGAGAGAAGAGCAGAAATCGTGAATTGAGAGAGAGGAGAGAGAGAGAGAGAGAGAGAGAGGATAGAGTAGTGTATAAGTAGGGTTTTTTCATAATAAAAATGGGCTGCAGCCCAATTCCTGAAATTGGTTTCAGAAATATTCTCCCAAAGGAGAAGGTTTGGGAAATGAGTTGGGTTGTTTGTCTCGCATCTCGGAACTGGGAAATAATTTTCCGAGATGCGAGACAAACAGACCCTAAAGAACTTAAAAACAAAAGGCCACCTTCGGGCTAGTCGAATAAAAAAAGTGTTATTTAGTTAACTGAAAAACTTATAGTGATTGGCTTAAGCCAAAATAATTCAAAACTTAGAATGGTTAAATCGGTGTAAATGGGTAATATTGATTAAAACATTATATGATAAAAATGATAAAATCAATGGGAAAATGGGTTAGATAGAAGAAAAATGAGTTAAAGCATAAAAAAAAATGGTGCATGCAATTTGATAAAACAACCGAGTAAACTGGCAAAAAAATGAATGATATTGACTAAACATGGGATAACAAAGGGGGGGGGGGGGGGAGATTAAATCGATAAAAGAATAAGAACAAAAAAATGAGTTAAATTGGCAAAAAAAATGAGAAAATAGTTTAAATCAGTAAAATATTAGAGAAAGGGTGAATTGATTAACGAATGTGATAAAACACAAAAAGGGGTAAAATAGCTAAAAAGAAATGATAAACTCAGTGTAAAAGCGGGTGCAATCGATATTTCTTTGAACATTTCTTAAGAAATGATCAATTATTAAATTAAAGAACCTCAAAAAACAAAAGCCACTCTTTTGCTGTATTAATAAAATAAAGCACTATTTAGTTAACCGAAAAACTTATAATTGGCTTAAGTAAAAAAAAATCAAACGTATAAATGGTTAAAACTAGTGAAAAAAGGTAAAATTTGATTTAAAAAATATATGATAAAAAAATGGTAAAACAATGAAAAAATGATTTAAATCGAAGAAAAACGAGTTAAAGCAACAAAAAAATGGTAAAATTGATAAAACAACGGGGTAAACCAACAAAACACGGGTACACCGATAAAAAATGAATTATGTCGGCTAAACACGGGATAACAAAAAATGGGTCAAATTGATAAAAAGAACAAGAACAAAAAAAATGAGTTAAATAAACAAAAATGTGAAATAGTCGAGAAAATAGGTTAAATCAGCAGAAGAATAAGAAAAATCGACTAAAATTGGGTTAAATCGGAGAATGGGTGAACTGATTAACAAATGAAATAAACCACAAAAGATAGATGAAATTGGTGAAAGTACGTGTTAAAATAACATGAAAATAATGGTAAACTCAATGTAAAAGCGGATGAAATCGATGAAAAAACATGTTAAAATAACAAAAAAAATGAAAATTTCGGTGTGCATGCTGGTTAAATAGATAAAAAATGTTTACTCGAAAAAATTGAGGAAAATTTGTAAAAACGAGTTAAATTGATTAAAAAATGGATTAGGCATGTAATTGAAAATGGATTAACTTAGTAAAAAATGGATTAACGTCACACCTATAATGCATTTGCAATATTTACGAGTACATATGATTCCCCTCCCCCACCCCTACTATTGTAGAAAATTTCACCAATTAATTTTCTCATAATCAATAAGATATTATTAAATTTAAAAAACAAAAATCTCAAATCATGAAGTGCCTTTCTATGTTACATAATTCATTCTCAAAATCCGACAGATCAAACTATAATTTCTATCTAATTGGTGAAAATCCAACAATCTTCATATATTTTTACCTTAAACATAAATTCAAAAAACACACAACAATTTCCAAAACAAACATTCTTATCTAGTAATATGAGCAATAAATGAATCCATTTCCTTTTTAGTATCTCCACCTTCAACCACAGACTCCCTCACAATCTCCCCCAACTCCTTTGCTCTTTTCCTAATCTCATCTCCTTCTTCAGATCCCAACAATCTTCTTACAACCTTTTCCACTGTAATAGAATCTATAACTTCATCTCTACGTGCCCAATCCTTCACTTCGACACCAATTCTTAGTACTTTCGTAACCAAGAACGCGTTCCCCGGTTGGTCAGAATGCATAGGCCAAGCTCCTATTGGCACTCCCAGGCTTATACTCTCCATACAAGAATTCCATCCACAATGACTTATGAAACCGCCAGTAGAACCATGTCCTAAAATCTCCAACTGTGGTGCCCAATCTCTTACAATGATCCCTCTTTCCTTGACCCTTTCTTCATACCCTTCCGGCAATGGAGCTTTTCGGATTTCCCCTTCGAAAACATCTCCTTTATCCGCATCTCTCAATACCCAAATGAACTTATGTTCACTTTTCTCTAATCCAATTGCAATTTCATTGATTTGTTCATCTGATAATGAAGATGTAGTTCCAAAAGAAACGAACAAAACAGAATTTGGTTCTTGTTTGTCTAGCCATAACAAGCATTTGTTTTGATTGTTTTCTTGATTTTTAGTACCAAGTAATGAAATTGGGTTAAATGGACCTATAGCAAATAGTTTATTGGTGCCGGTGGCTTTTGCTTCTGCAAGCAAGTCAAGATATATACCATCAATCAATCTCGATGTATTGTAAATATCCCCCGTATTAGATTTTGGCACATCGTATAGTACTTTTACGAGCTCTTGAATCTCTAACGGGAAACAATCCTCTAAGGGAACATTTTCGATATGACATGCCTTAAATGGTAGAAGTGGCTTTCCTACTGCTTCCCAATATAACGAGTATATAGTAAACGCAGATGAACTTTGAAAACAGAACGACTCTGCATTTGGTATAGAACGTATGTCTTGGACTACATAAGCCATCAATGAGTCGTAAATGATTACTATCCTTTGAGTTGTTTTCGAAAGATTTTGGATTAGTTTGTAGACGGGGTCACGGAGATTTGTCGATGCGTGTAGAGATGGAATTATTTGTGAAGGAAATTTGATTGAGGAGGTGGGATTTGGAGGAGGGTTGTTGAATGGAGGAGTTGGGAATTCGTGGAAGTTTATGTTTGTTTTCGATAGTGGGTCCCAACCGTGGACACGAGTCTTCGCCTGGCGGGTGTGTGTGGTGGTGCTGATGAAGTGGATTGGTATGTCGTAGACAGAGACGAGGCGGGAGAGGTGGAGGAGTTGGTTGAGATGGCCTTGTTGGGGGTGGGGGGGGGGCGGGGGGGGGGGGGGGGGGGGGGGGGGGGCGGGGGGGTGGGGGGGGGGGGGGGTGGGGAGGGGGGGGGGTGGGGGGGGGGGGGGGTGGGGGGGGGGGGGGGTGGGGGGGGGGGGGGGTGGGGGGGGGGGGGGGTGGGGGGGGGGGGGGGTGGGGGGGGGGGGGGGTGGGGGGGGGGGGGGGTGGGGGGGGGGGGGGGTGGGGGGGGGGGGGGGTGGGGGGGGGGGGGGGTGGGGGGGGGGGGGGGTGGGGGGGGGGGGGGGTGGGGGGGGGGGGGGGTGGGGGGGGGGGGGGGTGGGGGGGGGGGGGGGTGGGGGGGGGGGGGGGTGGGGGGGGGGGGGGGTGGGGGGGGGGGGGGGTGGGGGGGGGGGGGGGTGGGGGGGGGGGGGGGTGGGGGGGGGGTGGGGATGGGGGGGGGGGGGGGGGGGGTGGGGGCGGGGTTGGAAGGGGGGGGAGGGATTGGATGGGGGCGGGGCTGGGCGGGGGTGGGGGGGGGGGGGGAGCTGCTCAAAGGATATTAAAGTATCTTAAGGGGCACTCAAGAATTGGGGATTGTGGTACCCAAGGGAATCAGGATTTGAACTTGTTGGATATTCAGATTCTGACCTCGTCTGGCTGCAAGATTGATAGGAAGAGTACAACAGGTACGTCGTCAATTTTTAGGCAGTCGTCTGATCTCATGGATGAGTAAGAAACAGACTTCAGTATCCATATCTACTGCTGAAGCTGAATACATTGCTGCTGGCGCATGTTGTGCACAAATACTCGGTTTGAAGCATCAACTAGAAGATTATAATCTGAAGATCAGTGGAATCCCTATCTACTGTGATAATACAAGTGCAATCTCACTTACTCAGAATACTACAAGTCATTCCAGGACTAAGCATATTGAGATCAAACATCACTTCATCAGAGACCATGTTGAAAAAGGAAATGTTATTATTGAATATGTTCAAACAGATAATCAGATCGCTGACATTTTCACCAAACCATTGAGTGATGCAAGATTTTCTACTCTAAGAGTGGAACTAGGCTTGTTAAAATTGGATTCATAAGCTGAGGGGGAACCTATCAGAAGACTGGTTTCAAACAGCTCACTAATCTGACTACAACAAGTGTGTTATACTTCAAGAAGACTGACTCTCAACAGACTAGTTGACTGATGAATTCTTGAATTCAGGGGGAACGTGTAAGACTAGCGGTACCCTTGTTTTAAAGATGAAATCTTCAATGACAGTTAGTTGAAGTTGTTTTAAGCAGAAGATTTGCTCTTAACTCTTGAAGATTTGAAGATTAATTATCTTGCTGGATTGACAAACAGCAAAGGAAGATCACTAGATATTGGCTTTCACTAGTGATATATTGTATCAGACAAGTCATAAATCAGATAAGTACTTCACTCATCTGTTTCTATTTATGTCAGCTTATATTTAAAGTGTCGCATTAAAAAACGTTTTATAAAAAGCACGCTTTCATAAGTAACAGACAAGTGGCGTTTCGTTTTCCCGCCCGTCTGACATATTTAATGCTATTTTGAAATCCGCGTTTCACGGTCGCACGATCTGCTTTTACAATGACTAATCTAACGGTTACCACTTTTCACGGAAACCGACAAGAATTAACATCTATA
This sequence comes from Penstemon davidsonii, assembly GCA_034814905.1. Taxonomy (NCBI): domain Eukaryota; kingdom Viridiplantae; phylum Streptophyta; class Magnoliopsida; order Lamiales; family Plantaginaceae; genus Penstemon; species Penstemon davidsonii. Next base: position 25,712,575 of record JAYDYQ010002533.1, on the reverse strand, counting down.
AATCCAGATCTGATCAGCTGACTGAGCTTTTACGCCCCCTAAAAATTTCAAAAGCATTCAGAGCATTTTTGCATCCATTCAACTGCAAATCTACTCTCGTTTTTCTTCAATCTCTTTCAGGAAAATGGGTTCCAAGGTACCTGCAAAAGAAGCTGCTGCTGAAGGTATGTTCTTGAACTACCTGACCTACCATACGACTGGCACACCATTAATGAAGGAAATTCTGGAGAAATTTAAGGCAGCCTCACTGGTAAACTTCATGGGGGCCCATGAAGATATGATCTTCAAAGACCAAGTAATGGAATTTTATGGTTCCAAGAAGGATGTCAATTTTGAGAAAGTGGAGATCACTGCCAAGATTGGGGACAAAGCTATCTGCGTAACCCCAAAACTGCTAAGTGAGAGATATGGACTCTCTCTTGAAGGTTCTACTGATATTGCAACTCTCTCTACTCCATTTGAAGCAGATTTCTGGAATCTGGCTTCAAAGAAGGATGAAATGCTAACTGGGGAGCATAAAGAAAAATCAATTGAAAGACGAGTTTCAACGAATGGCAGACTTGGTTGCCAAAGTTTTGGAGAATTGCACATTCTCACTAGACAGCGTACCAATGAAGCGTCTGCACACAATGATTGCCATTTTCTATGGCTTGAAGGTGAACTGGGCAAACTACATTTGGTATATACTGGCTGATCACAAAGTGCGTGGTTACACTCTGCACCGAATATTCCTGAGTCATCTGCTAGTAAATTTGGGATGTGATGTTACAAATGGCAAGGATGTTCACAAGGCTAAAGAATTGAAGATTTATGAACCAGTGAAATCTGGAAGATCAAAGGAGCCTGCGGTTGTGACAGAGTTGAAGCAAAAGAAAAGAAAGGCTTCTGAGCCAGAAAAGCCTGCTGATAAAGGCAAGAAAAGCAAGTCGACTGTTCAAACAGCAAAGCCTGCTGTTGAAGCCAGAACAGTTGTCTCTAAAAGAAAGGATGCTGCTGATTTGATTGTTGATGAAACAGTCAAGGAAATCAACGAGATGTCTACTGGGACATCCTCTGACAAGACTATTTCAGCTGAGCTACCGGTTGAAAATGTGGCTAAAAGAACAAGAAGTGCTATGAAGGACACTGCCACTTCTACCGTTGCAAATCCACCTTTCACAACAAGGACTGCCAGAAAGAAGCTGACACTTCTTGATGAAGATACTGAACTTTCTGAGTTAGCCAAAAGAAGTCCTCAATCTGCTGAGAGGCCTGTTGAATCAGTGAAGGGATCTACTGACCAAGTGAAACAGATTCCTACACCAACAGCTGAGGTTGCTAAACCTCAAGAGGATCCTGAAGTGCAGATCCTCGAACCAATTGCTGCTGCACCAGTAGCAGTTGCTTTACCAGAAACAACAGCTGCGGCACCAGTTGTTGAGTCAAGAAATGCCAGAAAGAAGAGAACTGGCAAAGCAAAAGTATCAGCTTATCACAAGAAGAAGCGTGAGGAGGCTGAACAACGAAAACGTGATGATGCTGAGCTAAAGAAAGCTCTTGAAGCAAGTAAAAAGGAAGCTGATGTCAAGAAAATGACAGAAGCTGAGTTAGCTGCCCAAGGAAGAAGCAGACTTGGCAAAGGCACTGGAAGAGAGCAAGAAGGATGCTTATGGACCAAGGAGGTCTGGAGGCATCGTGATTGGAGAAAAGCCTAAGGAAGGAGACTTTGTGCTACCAAAGGCTGAACCAATTAAAAAGAAAAAGAAGGAGGTCAGACGAGCAATTGAAATTGTTCAAAATGACTCCGTTGCCTTCAAAAGATTTGAAGCTGAGCTGGAAAGGCTGAACCAGCTGTTTCAATCAAGGACTACTTTTCTCCCAGAGAAGATCAGATACAATCAATGGAGAGAGTATAGATTGAACAAGTCTGAGGAAGAAATCCAAGCCTGGAAGGAGTTCGCTACAGAAGGACGTTGGGTTCTAAACTGGTTGCAAACATCCTCTGTTGTCAAGGCTTTGGACTCAGATTTTGTAAGGGATAGACTGCATGACTATGCAAGAGTTATTGTCAGTCAGGAGGCGAATGCTATTAAAAACTCAATTTCAAAGAAGCCAAGTCCTACTGATGATAGAATTGATAGAGCAGTCAAGATTGCTGTTTACACTACTCTGGAGAAATGGGTTGAAAGATCAAGGTTTGAACCAGGAACATCAAGTTCAACGCCCAGTCTGCCAAGTTTACAGCAAATCTGTTATGGCTCTGATATCAGTACTTATCAAGAGAAGCTGAAGAATTAAACAGACTACATCACCCTTTGTACCAGCTGACTTGATTCGTCAGAAGACAGTTGTGTCTACTGATGGTACTGAGATCATTCACATAGCTGATGAGCCAGCTAGTGAAGAACAAAAGAAAGACCAGAAGGCTGAAGAAATCAACTTGGATACTTCAAAGAAGCTGCCTATTATGGTCAAGGACTTAGTTCCCTTAGCTTTGGAATGGAAAACTGAAGAAAGTCCTGTTCTTCATGAAGCAACCGTTCAACAGGAGGAAGAACCTGCTGAACTTCCACAAGAAGAGGATCCTGCTGAATCATCACACTCTGCTCCTACTGCTGATTTGCATTCCTCACTGATGGAAGTCCATCCAGATGCTGATTGAGACTACTCTGAAGGGGGATGGAGACAAGAAATCAGCTGATGATTAAGCAAATGCAGGAAGAGACTGCAAAAATGGTCAAGGATGCTATTGAAGATTTTCCTCTACCACCAGATAACTCTTTAATGTTAACTCAGAGCATATTGAATATGAGCAGAAATATTGAAGATGTGAAGGCTGATGTAGGTCATCTCCACACTGCTCTTCAAAGGAATGAAGCTGACATTGCAAGAGTTGTTAGGGTCATGACACAAGTTGGTGAAGCAGAAACTGAGAAAAACATTGCTCTAATGCAAGAGGTTACCAACATCACTGACAAAGCACAAACTGAACTGTCAACACTTCAGTTGAATGTTGACTGTCTGAATGACCATTCTGGTGAAATAAAAGCTAATCAACTTCGCATGGAAAACCCTCTAAATCATCACTGTGGCTGAGCAAGGAGTCATGGATAGAAACATCAAGAAGCTTTGTGCTGCTGTCAACATAACTCCTGATCAACTCAACTAACCCTGCTGATGCTGACAAAAAGGGGGAAGAGGAATCAGCTAAGTTAGTTGTTGATGCTGCTGCAACTATTCAAGTACGAGACCAATGGGCTGCTGCTGAAAAGCCAAAAGAAGATGAAGTACTTGAAAAGGAAGCTGAAGATGGAGCTGATGATAAAGTAGAGCCCAAGGAAGTAGCTAAAACTGACAAGGAGTTAGCTGCCTCTAAGTACTCTGCTGAAGAACAGCTTAATCCAGACGTTAAGTATAAGAGGATTGAAGACATCAGAAAAAGATTTGAAGCTGAAGAAAGAAGAGAAAAATTAAAAGGTCTTGCTGATGCTTTCACATCTGGTGAAGATGAAGACAGTAGTGATGAAGTTGAAGAAGAAGTTGATGAGGAAGAAGAAGATGAAGAAGCTGAGGACTAGACTAGATTACTAGACTAGGTCATCTGTTGAAATTTTTGTAACCAGCCTTCTTCACTTGTAATTTTTTTTTCCATCTTGCTTGTAACTTGCACTGTAACTTTCAAATCAATCTATAAAAAGTTCAAGCTTCCAACACATTATTTCTATCTCAGAAATTTTTGAGGACTCAACTTTAGTTTAGGTACAGGTACTTAGCTGAAGTTTTGTCATCATCAAAAAGGGGGGAATGGTTGGATGAAGATGAAGACGGTGAAGTAAAGGAAGGTTTTGATGATTTCCAAAGTCATCAGCTAAGTGGAAGCTTAGTACAAACCTTAGAAGATATTTGACTAAGGAAGAAGTTCATCAGACTAGTCAAATATGGTCCAGAAGACTACTGATCTGTTGCTGAAGAAGTAATCAGACTGGTGGACTATCAGCCGACTCAAATCAGATTAGTTCAAGTTTGGGATCAGCCGAGTATACATCAGACGAGTGACTTCGATCAGCAGAGTGGAAGTGGATCAGAAGTTATTACAACGGTAATAAATGCACTTGAAGTAATAAATGCTGAAGAGGAAGGGTATTTATGACAAATGATTGAAGAGAAACCTCGTATCAGCTTGGTGCATTTAATGCGCATTTAATGCGATGCGACAGAAAAGTACAGCAGAGTGTACAGTGTTCAGTCGCAACAGCCGTTCTGCAGAAAAGGACCAGTACTCGAGGATTTGACAACTGGCGATCTCTCAACGGGCAGATTTTCAAATCCTTAGTATAAATAGCTTAGTTCATGAGTTGAAGAAGAAGAACAACACAGAGACAACACACTTTGAGAGCAAAAATCTGAAGCAAAATTCTTCTAAGTCTCTAACTCAAGAACAGAGCACTCATCAGCCGAGTCATTTGTTGACAAAGCTAAATAGAGAGAAAATAGAAAATACTTGTAAAATCTGAGTGATTTTGTTAGGGTTGTGTTGTGAGAAGTAGATATCAATCTTAGTGAGCGATATTACTTCAGAGGATAGGAGTTTCTTTGTGATTCCCTATTGTGAACTTACGGCCATTTCATTTGTTGTTTGGCGTAAGCATTGTATACCTTAATCTGTGTGATTTAGTATAACCCAAGATCTAAGTGACTTGGAAGAGTGGACTAAAGGATTTACATCCATATAACCACTATAAAAATCCTTTGTGTTTTTAACTTGCATTATTTCCTGCATATTTGAAAGAACAGTTTTTAAAACACTTAAAAGGTTAACTGCTGAAAAGTTTTAAAAGGAGTTTGTTAAAAACTGGGGATAAAACTATTTCAAGGTTAAAGAAAACTACTTGTGAAAAACACTTGATAAATCCGCTGCAAGTTAGTTTATTTTAAACTCTGATTTGATAAAATCAGCTGAGTGAAATCAGAAGAGTGGTCAACTCTGCTGTTCAAAGCTTTGTGCTAGATCAGCTTAGTCTGCTTACTGTTCTCGATCAGCTTAGTCTGCTGAACAGAAAAGTTAGAAGTTTTAAAAGGTAGATTTTTGAAGAGGTCTATTCACCCCCCCCCCTCTAGACCTCATCTGACCACTTGGGACCAACAATTCTTGCTACCAGCCGAGCTCGATCACTTCCCCGAGTTGACGTCTAAGGTTACAATTCCTCATTTTGAGATCCGAAATTGCAACCCAAGCAGGCCAGTCATCATTTCATGATCGGGAAGCTCGACCCAAAGTTACCATTCTTCAAGGAAGAAAGGAAGAAATTGGTGATTCGAAGTCAAACTTCCTTTTAATTTTCTGACCTGCTTTCCGCCCCCGGGGATACCCCTCGAAACCCGCAATGCTAACCCTGCCCAAAATACCCGAGCAAGGGTCAGTCACTTGTTGGTATTTCCAGGGGAGATCCCGTTTTCAGGGATCGGAGACCCCCCGATATCCGAGGGCCCCCTCTTTTCCGATTCCACCCATACCAAAAAAATTTATGTCTCGTTTGTAAGGTCGGAAGTACGTTCGAAGCCAAATCTCAAAGGCTTGAACAGGTAGAAGGAAGAATCCGAACTTGGTCCTCGGATAAAACATTTTGACAGCGCAAGGTAAAGATTTCCAGCAGAGTAAATAGCCCCTTATATACTAAACCAAGAATTTAATCGACGGTCTGTATTCAACGAAACCAACGGCCCAGATTAAGGCATTTATCACAGGCGACCGTTCCGCTTCCCGAGATTTAGGCACTGTTTGGTCAGACTTTCTTTGGGACTTAGCTGAAAAAAGGGGAATACTATGACTTGGTCAGATGTGCAATGCAGGAGTTTTCCCTTTTCACTTTATGCTCGGAATTTCGATCACTCTTAACTCGAGTATAAATTGTTTCTACAAAAAGAATTCAACTTGAACGATCACTCGTAGCTTGAGTATAAATAGTTTCTACACTAAGAATGCAACTCGAGTATAGAGAGACACAAAGTAAACAATGCACAACATTACCGATTAAAAAGGAGAGAAGGTTTATTATTTCAACGAGAACAGTACAATAAAGGAAACAAACTTAAAAGTACAACATTGGATCGGGCATAAAGAAGAGATCTCTAGACGCTTTTCTCGAACAAGAGCTTGCGGACCTCGGCGTTGCGGGCCTCGTACCCCGCATCATACCCTTTTTTATACGCTTCCTTCTCCCGCAGCTCGGCATTTGTCTTCTCCTGCTCGATGAGGTTCTTCAGCCTATCCAGCTCCGTGCTCAACTGCTCGTGGACTTGACTCTCTTTCTGCTTCACAGCTTTCTCCGTCTCGGAGGCCAATTTCAGCTCGATGGCTCTGGCTTCTTCAAGGGACTTTGCCAATTCAACCTTCTTTTCCTCCAGCTCGAGAACAGCCACAGCATGTTGTTCGGCTTCTTGCTCGACCCGCAGCCCCAGGTTAAAAAGCTGCTGTCCAACCTTTCAGGAATAAAAGCTGGAGCGTTAATAATAAAAAAAAAAAAAATGTTGAAATTGGAGACTCACTTGGGTAAGCAGATCTGCGCTCGGTTGTACAATTTCCCGAGCACTTTGTACGTTCGACCGTTCTTGCTCGGCCAACTGAATGCTGCTGAGGAAATTTTCCCAATTGCTCGGGCCTGCTTCTGCAGCTACCGCCTTAATTTTCATCTCTTCAAAATAGGCACCAAGTGTGCGGTCAACGCGGGAGACCGAGCTCTCGACCTGGGGATTCTCACCTGGTGGAGGAGTTTTCTTCTGATCGACAGAAGGGTCATTTATTTTGACCCTTTTATTAGGAAGCGCGCTCGTAACGTTCTTATTGGCCTCCAGAGCCAAAATGCTTCCAGTCAATATCTTATTCTCCCCAGTCATTTGGATTAAGGCAGGGGTTGGAATCAGATCATCCACACGCGGCCTCTTTTTGGGGGCAGGCTCGGAGCCACCAGGTGTGACTTGCTCATTGGGGGTAACAACCTGCTTGCTTCCCTCGGAGGTGTTCCTCGACCTAGAGGGGGAATCCGCAATTTGTATAACTGACCCCGTTTCGGGGCGAACGGGCACGGAGTTAGGCGAAGGATTGGCTTCATTTTGGGCAAGATCACCCTTAGGAACCTCGGATTGTTTAGGCTCGGGATTTGATGGGGATTCGACCTTATTTTTGCCTCGATTGGCCTTAGAGGTTTTCCCGACCTCCGTGGAGGACTTGGACTCTCTGATTTTGGACTTTGGATGCTTCTCCTTTTTGATCTTGAGCAATTGCTTTGGATCGAGCTTGGAGTTCACCATTCCTTCCATAATTGTTTTATTTCTAATGGAGAAGAGCGCTCGATTTCTTTTTATCGATCAATGAGCTCCGACGAAGAAAGAATTGTGATTTCAGTGATACAAATCTTTAACTGCTTCTTCTATTTATAAGAAAAGGGAACGTTGCCTTTTGGGGACCCAACAGTCGCGAATTTCAAGTTTTCCCGTGCATTATTATGAAGATCGATCGTTTTAATACCTTGCCTACTAAGGAATTGAGTTTTCAACTGCACAGATATGCTCGATATCGATGATCTTTTATGGACAATGTAGCTCACAAAGTCACTTGTATAATTAAGCAGTATAATAAGTCACTGATAGGCTCTAACTGGATGAACTCGGAAAACTTCGTTAAACGACAAAAGCAGATCTTATAAATGATAAAAATAATTACAGAGCATACAATGAAAAGGCCTACAATCTATTACAAGGAATTTTAAGGGCTTGACTGCTCCTCTTTGCCCTCGCTCTCGGACCCATCTTCGATGTCGACCTCAGCATCTCCAGAAGCTTCTCGATCGTCCACACCATCAGAAGTATCTTGGCCTTCTTCGTTCTCCGAACTGTCTGAACTTGAGCTCGTGCTGGACGTCTCCAAATCCAACAAATCGGGATTGGGCATTGGAACCCCGAACTCTCTCACAAGTGGAGCGAACTCATGGTTTTCCCAATCTGTGGAGCTCGAGGCTGAGACTCGATAGTTCTCTCCGTCCATGTTTTTGAAGATGTCCATATGCTTCAGATATTTATTTATTTGATTGGGGATAACCTTCGCGGAGACCAGTTGTCGAACGCCTTTGTAAAAGGTGGTCTGGAGAATTTGGTCCACCCTTTTCCGAGCTATGGCGTCTAGCGCGGGTGACTCCAAAAACTCTCTTATCGAGCTTAGGCGTGAGTCTTCTTTGCCGCGCTGATAAGATAACTCTGAATCTGCTTTGGCCTGCGCAAGCTCCTCTTCGAGTTTCTTGACTTTCTCCTCGAGCAAGTTCTTCTCAGCCACGACCTTCACCAAGTCTTCCTCAACAGCCGGGGTATACTTGGCCTTAGTAGACTCCAGTTCTTTTTGAATGGAAATGAACTGATCACGAAGTTTGGACTCTTCCTCCAGAAGATTTCTGTACGCCAAATGAACTCGGTCAGACTCATCTTCCAGCATTGAGGTGCGATTCAGCTCGGTAAGGAAACAGTCCCCGATCTGCAAAGGAATGATAGAACAATCATTATTATGTTCAAAGATCAAAGAATGGCAATCATCGCAGAAGTTTCTTACCGTATGATATGCTCGAGAAAACTGTCCAAACACGTCAAGATCACAATGAGCCAAAAGCTCTTCCTGATCTTCGCCGAATCTCCCTGCCATGAAGATCTTTATCGCCTTATCATGCTCGTTCTCGCCGTTTGGGTCGCGATCACATCGAATCGATCCCCTCTCGGGATAACCTGACGCTCGGTAACCTCGTAGTTGATCTTCGATAAAGTCCACCATATCAGGCCTGCCTCGACCAGAACGAGAAGTGAGAGCGGTTCGGTGTCGACCCCACAGTCCTCTCCTCTTTTTTGCCTCGGGAGGTCCTTCTCGGTCTTCCCGGGCTCGCTGATTGAAGATCTCTTTCCCTTTAAGCTTCTTCATGGTGAATATGCTATAGCCCAGGCCAGATGAAGAAGAAGGTCCGGCTTGGGTCGGAGGATGTACCATTCGGAGAGGTTCAGCGTCCTCGGGCTCTCCCGCGTTTCCGGTCTGCTGAGGTTGGGTAGAGCCTGCCCGAGGAGGGATGATAGTCCGATTGGATTGTGCGGCGCCCGGCCTAACTTGTCTTCTCGGCTGGCCAGGCATCCTTTTCGAGGTAGAAGCCACTGTCTTACCGACTATGGAAGCTCGGTATTGTTCTACCATGGTACCTGAAGAAAGAAGAGATAAAATTGGTTAGGAATGAAGCCTTATGAATAGCTTATTATTATAAACGCTCGGTAAAGATTATTATTCTTACTTAACGATCGAGGATCGTCAGCGTCTGCAAGTGGGTATGTAGCTCGGCTGAGCTCCGCTTTCCGAAGAACGGGCTCCAAAACGAGGAAAGCTGACTGGTACGGGTCGGAGCGCATCGCAGTGACAAGGCTGTCTGAAATGACCTTCGTAAGCTGACCCATCAGTTCTCGTTTTCCGTACACTCAGTCTCACTCACCTGGCCATCTGTGTGGGACCATCTCCGAGCTCCCCTCGGAAGCTGGTACATCAGGTCCTTTGATAAAGAAGAACCGTCTCTTCCAGTCGAGAGAATTGCTAGAGGTGATGGTCGATAATACTGAATGATTTGAACGTTGAGAAAAATACACAAACCCAGCGTTCGAGGCGGAGGAAGTGCTGACTTTCAAGAACTGCCAAAAATTGTGGAAATTTGCAGTTTTTCCCTTGGCCTTCATCAAAACGCTGAAAGCTATCAGGTACCCAATCGAGTTGGGGAGGATCTGTGCGGGAGCCAGGGTGAACACATCTAAAACCCGCTCGAGTAACGGGGCAAAGGGAATACGCAAGCCATAGTCAAATTGCTTGGTATAGAAAGCTTGACATCCTTCGGGGGGCTGATTCACCCTTTGTGAGTGGGTCGGAATGACTAGCGAATAGCCCTCGGGGAGGAATTTACCTATCTCAGCCTGGAGGTCTGCTTCGTCCTCTTTTGGATCGTATGCACAAGAAATCTCGTCGACCCGTTTTTCAGTTTTCTGAGCTCGACCTGTGGCTTTGGACTTCTTCGTGACACCAGCAAGGTCGATAATTCTCACACTGCACCCTCCTCCGATCGAGTATCTCATTATCTCATGCTCGTCCAGCACTATAGTCGAACCGTCCACATTACCGGAATCAGCATTTTCTCCATCTCCACCTTCCTCGCCATCGGGCTCGGTGTTCTGTTCCGCTTCCCCACCAGGCTCGGAATTCTGCTGACCGGATGTCCCCTCACCAGCATTTGACCCCAAGGCGTGCTCAATTTGATCGACGATTCTTCTCGTCTCGTCAGAAGAGTTTTCAGCGGTGTTGTAGGCATTAATGAATTCGCCTATGGATCCTAGGTCGGAATCCGATCGCGTAGGATTATTGGTTTGAATTTCTGGGTTTTCGGAGGTTGACATGATGGGAAATGTTTATTGCAACGATCAACAAAAAAGGGATATTCTTTTTCGATCTTAATGCTCCGATCAGAAGTAAGTATGGAAGAAGTACTCGTCCTTTCAAGTCAACGTATATATATAAAGGTTAAAAGGGTAAATTGCAAATTCAACCCCGAGTAACCGCTACGGTTAAGCTTCCACTCAGTAAATTGAAGGTTATCTCTCCGTTAATAGCATTTACGATCCTCCAAGTTTCTGAAATGAGCATTTTCAGGTCGGTAAAATAAGATTAACTACGTTGTCTTCCGAGGATATGCACTCTTTTTCCCTTCGCTCGGTTTTTATCCCCCTGGGTTTTTAATGAGGTATATCCGACGCAAGACCGTTCGAAACCCGCTCTTTGTTGCTCATCTCTCCAATCTTCAGATTTCATAATGCCCTATTGAATTATCGAAGTAAGACCCTCAGATCGAGAATATCATCTTCCTATTGTTCGAGGCACATCAGTCTTCCACGGCTCCGATAGAGAAATATGCGCTCTTTTTCCCTGGCTCGGATTTTATCCCACTGGGTTTTTCCGAGTAAGGTTTTTAACGAGGCATAACAAATCTTCTGGTGCAATGCTGTTTACTTCTCGGAGCTTCAGCTTCACTTACGCTCGAGAAGTGGGGGAGTATTGATGAGGGATATTTTGTAGGCGCCATTTTAGGAAATACCACTGCTCGAGATCGACCATTATCCCAACCAGGATGGTATTCTCCGACCTGAAGAGCCTAGTTTCCGATCGAGCCAGATTGATAGCACTAGATCCAGTACTCCGACCTTCTTCCCGATCTACTCGTCTCCTCGGAATTATTGTGGGGCCGACCTACAGCTTTGTACAGCTGGCCGAGAGGTATTCTCCTGCGGACGGTCAGCTAGCTCATTACTGTTCCTATATATACGCGGCGCATTTATGACATCAGGGACGGCACGATTCCCAAGAAATACACTATGCTCGGACTAGCGGCTCGGAATAGGCCATAGGTCATTTCTTCTTGTATTTATCTTCCTAGTTGTACGACATCCTGTAATGCTCGGGTAGACCTACCTTGTAATTTGTACTCGAATATTGATATTAATATACACCATCCATACATTCCACACTTATTGTTTTGCTCGACTTTCCATACATAAATACGAACAAAAAACAGCATAATCAATTTTAACCATTCTAAGTTTTGAATTATTTTGGCTTAAGCCAATTATAAGTTTTTCAGTTAACTAAATTGTACTTTTTTTTATTCATCCAGCACGAAGGTGGCCTTTTGTTTTTAGGTTCTTTAATAAGTGATAATTTCTTAAGAACTTTCCAAAAAAAATATCTAATTTACCGGCTTTTCACTGAGTTTAACATTTTTTATTATTATTTTAACCCGTTCTTTCACTGATTTCACCCATCTTTTTGTGGTTTATCCCATTTGTTATTGAATCCATCCATTCTATCTAGTTTAACCCAATTTTAGTCGATTTTATCCCATTTGTTAATCAGTTCATTCATTATCTCTGGTTTAACCAAATTCTAGCTGATTTTACTTATTCTTTTGCTGATTTAACCTATTTTCTAAGATATTTCACCTTCTTTTTTGCCAATTTACTCATTTTTTTTATTCTTGTTCTTTTAACGATTTGAGGCTTTTTTTTGTTTCTCGTGTTTAGCCGATGTCATTCCTTTTTTTTTTTTTGGTTTTACCAATTTTTTGCAGGTTTACCTTGTTGTTTTATCAATTGCACTATTTTTTTTCCTTTAACTCGATTTTATTTTTATTTTCTATCTAACCCATTTTTCCATTGATTTTACCATTTTTTTATCATATATTTTGATTTTTTTTTTTGCTAAAGACAATTATATGTTTTTAGTTAACTTAATAGTACTTTTTTTTTTATTCATGTAGCACAAATGTGGCATGATATTTTTTTTTTTAGTTATTTAATAAGTGATAACTTTTTAAGAACTTTTCAAGGAAATTTTTGAAGAAATATAGAGTAATACTAGTTTTTTTTAATTATTATTATTTTTACTATTAATATTTTAATGAGTTGTACAATTATACTTCTCGGATTCTTTTATTTTACATTTTTGCCATTAAATTAAATATTGCATTATAATTTAAATAGACTTATATAGTCATCTTAAAAACTAGAAGATATTTTCTTGGCCAATCAGTACTTTTATATGTAAATAAAATATAAATAATATAATAATAATATAGAATTGTCGTCTTTGCTAGCTGCTATGTATAATGTGTTACAACTTACGTATAGTGAAAATAGTACAAACAAATGAAATATCACAATGATATAAACTTTACGAAAATTAAACAACAACTGAACAAACAATAATGCTAAATACTGAAGAACGAAATAAATCAAACCGAGGCCTGTGTGAAAACACAGTGTCCTTAAGACAAATTCGCTCCCTCACCCTTCAGAGGTTTGTGCTTGAGGTTCTTCGAACGTTCGTCTCCCAGGATTCAACGGTATAAGCAAATGAGCTTCGCACCAAGCTATTGCAGCAAACTGAAACTTTTGAACTCTAGAGCAGAAAGGAAGAAGAGAGGATTGGTTCTGTTTTTCGTGTCTAAACAGATGACATGAGCCAGTATTTATAGGATGGGAAGCGAGGGTAAAATCGGAATAAAATGAAGTTAATGAGATTTCCGTTCGGGAGTTACGGTCCGTTACAGAAACGTTTCGGGAGTTACATTTTGAGAGGGCCTTCCAGATACTGGGCCTTCGAGATTTAATGTACATGGGCCAAAAGAAATTATTCAATCCGGCAAGCTGTAATGTGCCAAAAGAAATCATTTATCTTCTTGGGCCAAAAAGAAAATCGCAAAACTGGGCCTGTCCGATTAGGCTTTTCGGGACGACATTCGTGTCATCAGGCACGCACAAGTCTTGAAGGGCCGAGTGTAAAGATTTGCTAGATGCTATGTATAATGTGTTACAACTTACGCATAGTGAAAATAGTACAAACAAATGAAATATCACAATGATATAAACTTTACAAAAATTAAACAAAAAACTGAACAAACAATAATGCTAAATACTGAATAACAAAATAAATCAACCCAAGGCCTATGTGAAAACACAGTGTCCTTAAGACAAATTCGCTCCCTCACCCTTCAGAGGTTTGTGCTTGAGGTTCTTCGAACGTTCGTCTCCCAGGATTCAACGGTATAAGCAAATGAGCTTCGCACCAAGCTATTGCAGCAAACTGAAACTTTTGAACTCTAGAGCAGAAAGGAAGAAGAGAGGATTGGTTCTGTTTTTCGTGTCTAAACAGATGAAATGAGCCAGTATTTATAGGATGGGAAGTGAGGGTAAAATCGGAATAAAATGAAGTTAGTGAGATTTCCGTTCGGGAGTTACGGTCCGTTACAGAAACGTTTCGGGAGTTACATTTCGAGAGGACCTTCCAGAAACTGGGCCTTCGAGATTTAATGTACATGGGCCAAAAGAAATTATTCAATCCGGCAAGCTGTAATGTGCCAAAAGAAATCATTTGTCTTCTTGGGCCAAAAACAAAATCGCAAAACTGGGCCTGTCCAAATAGGCTTTTCGGGACGACATTCGTGTCCGCAGGCACGCACAAGTCTTGAATCGGAATAAAATGAAGTTAATGAGATTTCCGTTCGGGAGTTACGGTCCGTTACAGAAACGTTTCGGGAGTTACATTTCGAGAGGGCCTTCCAGAAACTGGGCCTTCGAGATTTAATGTACATGGGCCAAAAGAAATTATTCAATCCGGCAAGCTGTAATGTGCCAAAAGAAATCATTTGTCTTCTTGGGCCAAAAACAAAATCGCAAAACTGGGCCTGTCCGAATAGGCTTTTCGGGACAACATTCGTGTCCGCAGGCACGCACAAGTCTTGAAGCTTTGAATTCTAAATTTTCATAATGAACATCTACTAATTAATGGGAATTGATTGCTTCAGATGGTAATTTATTGGCAAAATTTTATTTTTGGCCCTCTAAAGTGGCTGCATTTCAAAATTGGCCCTTTATTGTGGTACCTCGACAATATACGTCATTTATTGTGTCAACGTCATCAATTTCAGTCCTTATCACCGATTTTTTTTTTAATTATCGCCAAAAAAAATCAATTTATGTCATATTTGACCTATCACATGGCTTAGCCTTGCAAATTGTGGAGTCAGAATATGAAATTCTTAATTTTAAGTGTCACTCGGCAAAATTTAACATAAACTTCCACGAATTCGTAACTCCTCCATTCAACAACCTTCCTCCAAATCCCAACTCCACAATCAAATTTCCTTTACAAATACTTCCATCTCTACACGCATCGACAAATCTCCGTGACCCCGTCTACAAACTAATCCAAAATCTTTCGAAAACAACTCAAAGGATAGTAATCATTTACGACTCATTGATGGCTTATGTAGTCCAAGACATACATTCTATACCAAATGCAGAGTCATTCTGTTTTCAAAGTTCATCTGCGTTTACTATATACTCGTTATATTGGGAAGCGGTAGGAAAGCCACTTCTACCATTTAAGGCATGTCATATCGAAAATGTTCCCTTAGAGGATTGTTTCCCGTTAGAGATTCAAGAGCACGTAAAAATACTATACGATGTGCCAAAATCTAATACGGGGGATATTTACAATACATTGAGATTGATTGATGGTATATATCTTGACTTGCTTGCAGAAGCAAAAGCCACCGGCACCAATAAACTATTTGCTATAGGTCCATTTAACCCAATTTCATTACTTGGTACTAAAAATCAAGAAAACAATCAAAACAAATGCTTGTTATGGCTAGACAAACAAGAACCAAATTCTGTTTTGTTCGTTTCTTTTGGAACTACATCTTCATTATCAGATGAACAAATCAATGAAATTGCAATTGGATTAGAGAAAAGTGAACATAAGTTCATTTGGGTATTGAGAGATGCGGATAAAGGAGATGTTTTCGAAGGGGAAATACGAACAGCTCCACTGCCAGAAGGGTATGAAGAAAGGGTCAAGGAAAGAGGGATCATTGTAAGAGATTGGGCACCACAGTTGGAGATTTTAGGACATGGTTCGACTGGCGGTTTCATAAGTCATTGTGGATGGAATTCTTGTATGGAGAGTATAAGCATGGGAGTGCCAATAGGAGCTTGGCCTATGCATTCTGACCAACCGGGGAACGCTGTCTTGGTTACAAAAGTACTAAGAATTGGTGTCGAAGTGAAGGATTGGGCGCGTAGAGAAGAAATTATAGATTCTATTAAAGTGGAAAAGGTTGTAAGAAGATTGATGGGATCTGAAGAAGGAGATGAAATTAGGAAAAGAGCAAAGGAGTTGGGGGAGATTGTGAGGGAGTCTGTGGTTGATGGTGGAGATACTAAAAAGGAAATGGATTCATTTATTGCTCATATTACTAGATAATAATGTTTGTTTTGGAAATTGTTGTGTGTTTTTTGAATTCATGTTTAAGGTAAAATTATATGAAGATTGTTGAATTTTCACCGATTAGATAGAAATTGTAGTTTTATCTGTCGGATTTTGAGAATGAATTATGTAACATAGAAAGGCACTTCATGATTTGAGATTTTTGTTTTTTAAATTTAATAATATCTCATTGATTATGAGAAATTTAATGGGTGAAATTTTCTACAATAGTAGGGGTGGGGGAGGGGGATCATATGTACTCGTAAATATTGCAAATGCATTATAGGTGTGACGTTAATCCATTTTTTACTAAATCCATTTTCAATTACACGTTTAATCCATTTTTTAACCAATTTAACTCATTTTTACAATTTTTCCTCAATTTTTTCGAGTATACATATTTTATCGATTTAATCAGCATGCACACCGAAATTTTCATTTTTTTTGTTATTTTAACATGTTCTTTCATTGATTTCATCCGCTTTTACATTGAGTTTACCATTTCTTTTTATGTTATTTTAACACGTACTTTCACCAATTTCATTAATTTTTTGTGGTTTATTTCATTTGTTAATCAGTTCACTCATTCTCCGGTTTAACCCAATTTTAGTCGATTTTGCTTATCCTTCTGCTGATTTAACCTATTTTCTCGACTATTTCACATTTTTGTTAATTTAACTCATTTTTTTTTGTTATTGTTCTTTATCGATTTGACCCAATTTTTGTTATCCCATGTTTAACCAATATCATTCATTTTTTACCCGTGTACCCGTGTTTTGTCGGTTTACACCATTGTTTTATCGATTTTACCATATTTTTTTTGTTGTTTTAACTCGTTTTTCTTCGATTTAAATCATTTTTTCATTGTTTTACCATTTTTTTAATCAAAATTTACCTTTTTTCACTAGTTTTAACCATTTATATGTTTGATTTTTTTTTTACTTAAGCCAATTATAAGTTTTTCGGTTAACTAAATAGTGCTTTATTCTATTCATACAGCAAAAGAGTGGCTTTTTTTTTTTTTTTTGAGGTTCTTTAATTTAATGATTGATCATTTCTTAAGAAATGTCCAAAGAAATATCGATTGCACCCGCTTTTACACTGAGTTTATTATTTCTTTTTTGCTATTTTACCCGTTTTTGTGTTTTATCTAATTTGTTAATCAATTCACCCGTTCTCTATTCTTTTACTGATTTAAACTATTTTCTCATCTTTTTTTGCCAGTTTAACTCATTATTTCTTTTGTCGATTTAATCTCCATCCCCCCTGTTAGGGAATGTTTAGTCAATATCATCCATTTTTTACTAGTTTACTCGGTTGTTTTATCAAATTGCATGCACCATTTTTTTTATGCTTTAACTCATTTTTCTTCTATCTAACCCATTTTCCCATTGATTTTATCATTTTTATCATATTTTTTTAATCAAATTTTACCCATTTACACCGATTTTAACTATTCTAAGTTTTGAATTATTTTGATTAAGCCAATCACTATAAGTTTTTCAGTTAACTAAATAATATTTTTTTTATTCGACTAACATGAAGGTGGCATTTTGTTTTTAAGTTCTTTAATGTTTTTTAGGTTCTTTGATAAGTGATAATTTCTTAAGAACTTTTCAAAAAAATATCGATTTTACCAGCTTTTCACTAAGTTAAACATTTTTTTTGTTATTTTAATCAGTACTTTCACCAATTTCACCCATTTTTTTGTGGTTTATCCCATCTGTTAATCAATTCATCCATTCTATCTAATTCAACCCAATTTTAATCGATTGTATCATTTGTTAATCAATACACACATTATCCGGTTTAACCTAATTTTAGTCTGATTTTACATATTCTTTTGTTGATTTAACCTATTTTTTCTCACATATTTCTCTTTCTTTCTTTTTTGCCAATATACTCATTTTTTATTCTTGTTCATTTAACGATTTGATCCCTTTTTTGTTTCTCGTGTTTAGCCGATGTCATTCATCTTTTTTATCGGTTTTATCAATTTTTTGCCAGTTTACCTTGTTGTTTTATTAATTGCACTTTTTTTTTTTTTTTTTTTGCTTTAACTCGCTTTTTCTTTCTATCTAACTCACTTTTCCATTGATTTTACCATTTTTTATCAAATATTTTGACTTTTTTTTTTGCTTAAGCAAATTATATGTTTTTTAGTTAACTAAATAGTACTTTTTTTATTCATGTAGCACAAATGTGGCATAATTTTTTTTAAGATTATTTAATAAGTGAAAACTTTTTAAGAACTTTCCAAATAAATTTTCGAAGAAATACAGAGTAATAGATTTTTTTTAATTATTATTATTTTTACTATTAATATTTAAATGAGTTGTACAACTTTAAAAGATAATTATAATAAGGTTGATGTAGGAGAGACTTCTTGTCTAATTATACTTCCAGGATTCTTTTATTTTACCTTTTTGCCATAAAATTAATTATCACAATATAATTTAAATAGAGATATATTAGTCATCACAAAAAAGGAAAGAAATTTTCTTGGTCAACCAGTACTTTTATATGTAAAAAAATAATATAAATAATATAATAATAAGGCAAAATTACAGATAACGTCCCAAACTAATTAGTGATTTTGGGTTTTCATCCCAAACTATATAACCTCACCGGATTTCGTCCCGTAATTTAATATTTTTTCGGAACATTGTCCCATACTAATTACTAATTTTGGTTTTTCGTCCCAAACTATATCAACTCGGCAAATTTCATCCTGTAACTTACCATTTTATATTCTCTCAAAAAAAAAAAAAAAACTTACCATTTTACATGAACTTAGTCCCAGTATTAAATTTCTAATTTAATGGAAATGACGGTACAATCTTGTAATTAGTTTGGGACGAATTCTACAATATTGTATAATTGTTCATGCTAAAATTTGTCACGTCGTGACATGTAAGCAGCCATGTGGCAATTTAACGGACACATCGCAATTTTCATAACATAATTAATTGTGGGATGATATTCCAAAAAAATATTAAATTACGGGACGAAATTCGGTGAGGTGATATAGTTTGGGACGAAAATCCAAAATCACTAAGTAGTTTGGAATTTTTTTTGTAATTTTATCTAATTATAATATAGAGTTGTCGTCTTTGCTAGCTGATATGTATAATGTTGACTGATTAGAATTGTCAATTTTGCTATTTCTATTTCTATGATATTTAATTTTTATTTCATAGAAATAGAAATAGAACAGAAGATAATGAAACTAACCTGATTTATTTCTAGGTATCTGCCAAGAGAAAGCAACTTGAGCGCGCACAATTTTTTTCCAATGTTTTGAAAGTAAAAAAAAAAAAAAAAAAAAAAAGGTCCGGAAAATGTACAACTTTGAATTCTAAATTTTCAGAATGAACATCTACTAATTAATAGGAATTGACTGATTCAGATGGTAATTTATTTGGTCAATAAAAGCAGGTGATGGGATGATGGGATATTCATCTGAGGTAAAATAGTATAATTTTGATCAGTTTATAAGTAGTGGAGATCGAATCAAGCTTTCAAAGCTATAAGACAATAAATATTATTGAAGCTTGATCTGATGTGTACAACCACTCAATTTTTTATCGCATCAATTTGATGCAAGAAAAATAAACTCGATATTTTACCAATTACAATTCAAATTCCAAACATAGCCTAAAGTATTCATTATTTTTCTAGTAACTATCACTGCAGTCCTAACATGTCCAATCTTCAATAATTGAAGTTCAAGAAACATTCAATATACTACTAAACTTGACAAACTACTAAACTTGGAGTTCAAGAAACATTCAATATGCTATTGACAAACTACTAAACTTGAAGTTCAAGAAACATTCAATATGCTATTGACAAACTACTAAACTTGAAGTTCAAGAAACATTCAATATTCAATATGCTACTAAACTTGACAAACTACTATTTTTTTTTTATCTACTTGACTGTATATTTACAGTTCGGATCGAAGAGTGCAAAGAATATAGGTCCTCCCCAGTGTGATGTCTCCAGTAGGATTCGAACTTGAGTCTCGCCTCTGAGGGTCGCAAGTCACTACCACTTGGTCCAACCAACTTGGGTGACAAACTACTATCCAAAAAGTAACTTATGATCAATAAATCTTGATTGAAAATTAAATCTTTGGCCTAACTTGGGTTATCGTCACTTTACATTAATAAAATATAAATCCTAATATTATATATAGGTAGAAAAATTAATCAAAGATGGAGAGCTAACCAAACCTTAATTCCCAATGGCAAATCAACCTATAACATCTGTGGCTGTAGTCATGGTACCACTACCGGCACAAGGCCATCTCAACCAACTCCTCCACCTCTCCCGCCTCGTCTCCGCCTACGAAATACCAATCCACTTCATCAGCACCACCACACACACCCGCCAGGCGAAGACTCGTGTCCACGGTTGGGACCCACTATCGAAAACAAACATAAACTTCCACGAATTCCCAACTCCTCCATTCAACAACCCTCCTCCAAATCCCAACTCCTCAATCAAATTTCCTTCACAAATAATTCCATCTCTACACACATCGACAAATCTCCGTGACCCCGTCTACAAACTAGTCCAAAATCTTTCGAAAACAACTCAAAGGATAGTAATCATTTACGACTCATTGATGGCTTATGTAGTCCAAGACATACGTTCTATACCAAATGCAGAGTCGTTCTGTTTTCAAAGTTCATCTGCGTTTACTATATACTCGTTATATTGGGAAGCGGTAGGAAAGCCACTTCTACCATTTAAGGCATGTCATATCGAAAATGTTCCCTTAGAGGATTGTTTCCCGTTAGAGATTCAAGAGCTCGTAAAAGTACTATACGATGTGCCAAAATCTAATACGGGGGATATTTACAATACATCGAGATTGATTGATGGTATATATCTTGACTTGCTTGCAGAAGCAAAAGCCACCGGCACCAATAAACTATTTGCTATAGGTCCATTTAACCCAATTTCATTACTTGGTACTAAAAATCAAGAAAACAATCAAAACAAATGCTTGTTATGGCTAGACAAACAAGAACCAAATTCTGTTTTGTTCGTTTCTTTTGGAACTACATCTTCATTAACAGATGAACAAATCAATGAAATTGCAATTGGATTAGAGAAAAGTGAACATAAGTTCATTTGGGTATTGAGAGATGCTGATAAAGGAGATGTTTTCGAAGGGGAAATCCGAAAAGCTCCACTGCCAAAAGGGTATGAAGAAAGGGTCAAGGAAAGAGGGATCATTGTAAGAGATTGGGCACCACAGTTGGAGATTTTAGGACATGGTTCGACTGGCGGTTTCATAAGTCATTGTGGATGGAATTCTTGTATGGAGAGTATAAGCATGGGAGTGCCAGTAGGAGCTTGGCCTATGCATTCTGACCAACCGGGGAACGCGTTCTTGGTTACGAAAGTACTAAGAATTGGTGTCGAAGTTAAGGACTGGGCGCGTAGAGATGAAGTTATAGATTCTATTACAGTGGAAAAGGTTGTAAGAAGATTGATGGGATCTGAAGAAGGAGATGAGATTAGGAAAAGAGCAAAGGAGTTGGGGGAGATTGTGAGGGAGTCTGTGGTTGAAGGTGGAGATACTAAGAAAGAAATGGATTCATTTATTGCTCATATTACTAGATAAGAATGTTTGTTTTGGAAATTGTTGTGTGTTTTTTAAATTTATGTTTAAGGTAAAAATATATGAAGATTGTTGGATTTTCACAGATTAGATAGAATTTGAGAATGAATTATGTAACTTAAAAGGTACTCCATGGATTTGACATTTTTTGTTTCTTAAATTTAGTAAGATATCATTGATTTGAGAAATTTCTTAGGTAATGAGATGTATGTGGATATTTTCTAATATAGTAGGGCAAAAAATCATATATTCCACTTTTAAAGGTTGTAAATGTATGAGGGGTACAACACTAAAAGTTAGATACAAAATTTGATTTGAGTTTATCAAGGCTTAGGTGCAACATGTAACTATGAATGTATCATATAGAAATTGCAATTTTATTCTTATGTCAGAATCGAACCTTTCGATCCCAACTTTTGTTCATGTGCTTAAGAAAATTGCACCTTCAATCCCAATTCTTTAAACCTTGCACTTTTAGTTCCAAAGCTAGAATAATCTTTCTTATACACTTTTGATATCATAGGACTATCTTAATTATGCACTTCTGGTCCCAAATAGATGAAAGTGAGGTGATGAGACCAAAAGCGTAAAATCTTTCAAAAATTGAGACTAAAAATGCAATTTTCTCAATACATTATGTTTTACTTACAATCATGCTAAAGAAAAGCCAAGGAAAAAGACAACTTGTTATCCAAGAAGATCTTCAAAATTGGTTTATATGAATTATTATCATAAATTTCTCCATCACAACAAAGATGATAACGGGTATATTCTCGCAAATATGTCTGTATAATTCCGTGTTTTATCGTTGCCGAGAAGAAGAATCAGAAGATATAATTCCTATACAAAGAAAAAGGAAAAAGTACTTTTACCATCTTTACAATTTGATTAGGTACATATGAAGGGCTGCAAAGATTCTTGAGGTCATTTTCATGGGCATAACAATTTGGTATTATCTTTGAAAGCAGTGGCGGAGTGGCGTGTTGTTGACGGGATTGACCCCCCTCAACTTCTAATAGACTATACGTGGATGGGATTTGGTCCAGCTTTGTGGGTTTTGCGAGATCAGGTCACATCCCTTCCAAATGATCTTTCGTCAGATCCATGAAACTCAATACAAATTTATTCACAAATTTACATCCAAACTCTTGAAACGTATAAAATATTGATTTGACACCTACCATTTATTTTTTTCCCCAAACTTTCTAAAAAATATATTGATTTGACACCTACTACGGTACTACCTACTTTTTCCCCACACCCCAACATCCAAAATCAATTCAAGTGGGGTTTCAACTTTTCAGAACCACAAAACCTAACCAAATGGGGGTTTCAAAAACTACCCAAATCATTTTTTTTAAACCGAGACCCATGAAACTGGGTCAGAACCCATCCAAATAAGCCCATAATATTTATATAAAGAGATGTATATATATTACATAATCTCAAGTTTGTTTTCTTTTTGTATTAACTAGAAAAGTGCACGTGCGTTGTACATGATTAACTAATTTCGTAAGTAAGTTGAATCATATGATATTTTTTCATCATATTATGAACTTAATGACACATCACATAATTTTTTTGACTAAATCACTTTAATTATTACTATGCTGTTACCAATAATCTAAAGTTGTTATCATAAACACCTAAAACCAAAACTTGAAAATAATAAACAAACTATAATTATAACCTAAAACTACATGTCTACATAACTATTATTTCAAAACTACCATTTGAACGAATAAACAACATCAGTTTTTTTCTTCCTTGACTTTGATATTTTCATCTAAATATTTTTTTTTATCTAAACCAGTTTTCACAGGTTTAACTCTTTATTTTCCAATATTTCACCAGTTTTGCCGGTTATACCTGTCTTTTATTGAGTTCATCTATTTTCAATTACATGCCCAGTCCATTTTTAACCAATTTAACTCGTTTTTACCAATTTTCCTCAATTTTGTCGAGTAAACATATTTTTATCGATTTAACCTGCATTTAGACTGAGTTTTTTCTTTTTTTTGTTTGTTATTTTAACATGTTCTTTCATCGATTTCATCCGCTTTTACACTTGCACTTTAGTTCTCATATGACTGTCTTAACTTTACACTTTTGATCCCAAATGTAAAATCTTTCAAATATTCAAACTGCATTCTCTATAAATTGTAGGACTAAAAATGCTCAGAATCCATTCCAACCGGACTAAAAATGCTATTTTCCAATTTTGTATATAGTTTATTGGAATTATCAGTAGTAATACACAAATGTTTACGTACAATCATGCTAAAAAAAGGAAAGCCAAAGAAAAAGACAACTTTCAGGAGGTTTGGACCGATACAATCTTGGCTTACATAACCATTTTTTACATGAGAGA
Organism: Penstemon davidsonii; assembly: GCA_034814905.1. Classification (NCBI taxonomy): domain Eukaryota; kingdom Viridiplantae; phylum Streptophyta; class Magnoliopsida; order Lamiales; family Plantaginaceae; genus Penstemon; species Penstemon davidsonii. The sequence continues at coordinate 25,688,707 of JAYDYQ010002533.1, read as the reverse complement.
CCAAATCCAATCTTTCGTTTTAATTAATTTCCGGTTTACATAGGAGCAGGGACACTTAAATATCTTTTAGCAATATCAGCTACCCCAAAAGAGTACAAACATAAAATCAAAATGTATTTTACTTCACCTATATTTATTTAAGGGGAGAAACAAATAATCCAATAAAAAGAACCCACGCCGCCACGCAAAATATCTTTGTTTTTTCCCAAAAAAAAAAAAAAAAAAAAATCAAAACGTCCCTGCTACATCCAAGAACTTCTCCTATACCATACATATACTAAAACATCATCAGCTAAGTTATCCTCTATCAATTTCCAGTCATAAGTGACAGTGATATTGAATGGATAACACACAAAAGACCCATCACTACAAAATGAAAACACGATAAAAGCTTTTTCGAATAATGATTAACTTATATGCGAAAATCAAATTTCAAAATTGAAATATTTGTGACTTTAAGTGACAAAGAGTTAATGTTTTGAAGTAAAACTGTATTGCAGTATCTCTGTATTGAAATCTCAGATTTAAGCTTTGGGACTGCTAAGGTTCTTTAGATCCCGTTCCTTTGCATACCATTCTGGTATGATCTTGGCAGCATGTGGGTAGAGATCCCTATAAGCATTCTTGATTGTCCCTTCTGCAACTGTTGTAGCAGCTGAGATATCTGCAAGTACACCATCTCATATTAGATTAAGCGAACGAGAAATAAACCCGAGACAACTCTGTGATAGTCCACTTCAATAAGGTAACTTGAAAATATTTTAAATTCGACGCTGCCCCTTCCAACCATCCTTCAAGCTTTTGCACTAAACCGTTAGTTTAAAATATTTTTTTTTTCTTTTACCCTCATATTGACTGAATGCACTTTGTCCTCATACAAATTTGAGGCATTTTGCCAATGAGCGAAATTAATGACTTGGTGAAATTGAAGCATAGAGGATAGTCGGAGGGGACAAAGTGATGCAATCGTTATATGAAGGGACAAAGTAGGCATAAAAAACAGCTGGAGGGGGCAAAAGACACGATATAGCTATCATAAATATTACGATAGTAAAAGCTCAAACCTCGAAGAGGCTTCTTCGATTCTGACAGCTGAGTTATCATAAATATTATAGCTGCAGCAATAGATATAGGACTCCTCCTGCAATAAAAGAATAGTGATGTTAAAAAACATCAGGTAAGCCATAGTTCTCTGGCAGTTCTAATTAGAAACAGCAGATTCTCAAGTACCATATCAAGCCCAGAACCTATTAGCAAGAATGTAGTACCTGTGTGAGATGCATATTGAGAACATAAAGTGATATCATTCCATTCTTTCCCTTTACTAAGAGCTTTTAAAATTTACGCGCGACTCATTTTCAAGAATGAAGAGATATAGAACTTTAAATCAGGTGTGTAACTGAGTCGAGTAGAAGAATAATACATTGAAGGTTTTTTTATAGAGCTTGAAATTGGTCTGATTGTTAATCGGACGAGCTTTAACGAATCAAACACCAGTCAAGTTTGAGTTTGAGTAGCTTAATAATATTATCTTATTTTTAAGTTTATTGAGTCGAATTCAAACCAAGAGGCTTGGTTTGATATGTATAACAGAACTAAATCCAAACGCGTTTTAACTCGAGCCGAAAAGCAAGTAGCTTATTTCGATTTTCAACTCTATTTTCAATGCTTTAGAGATAATGAGACAGATATCAAAATCAGGCAAACATCTCACATCATTTTATGTCTTATTTACATTGGCCATTCATTGCGGAGAGCATTATGCCCACACCATCCTTATTTACTTCCTCTTTATACATTTATAAACTTTAACACAAAATCAATATAGTGCTCAAGGAGAAACATAAAAAAAATCAATAAAATGAGATGCAAAGAATATCACAGTACCTAATATCAAAGTCTCCTGCCTTCTGGACAGTTTCTTGGACAGCTTTGACCTCATCATGAGTCATACCAAGATTGGAACAGAAACGCCTCTGCAAAACAAAGCAAACAAAACTAAATTGTTAAATTATAATCAAATGAAAGTAAAGGTCTTTTTTTTTTTTTTGATAATTAAAGTGAAAAAGGTCAACGCAAGTAAAAAAAATCCGAAAAAATATTTGAATTAACTAAAGATCTACAACTTGCCAAGAACAAATAATTTTCAAGGCAAACTCACCAAATAGTCCCCTGCATGAATGGTACCCATCTCCATTGACTCACCCATCTCAACCTTCAACTGTTTCACAATAAACTCTTTTGCTCGGCCAATTTCTTTCTTTGTAGCTCCAGTGACAATAGAGCATATTTCTAATTGAAACCCAAAGGTTCAGAAGACTTCATTCATACAGGGGAGGGGGTAAGTAAAAGGAAATTATCACGTAATTAAGGTAACACCTTTCACAGTACGTGGCTTTCCTTCCTGCCGACAAGCAATATAAATACAGGCAGCTACTAGTGCCTCCAAGTTTCTTCCTCTTGTACACTTCTGATCATCCAACCTTTTATATATTTCATTTGCCCGATCCTTTAAATAAAAGCACCAACATAAAACAAGTTAGAGTTACAGAGTATGAAACAAATATGATACCCTGAGAAAAGGGCTGAGACATCAAAACCGAGAATATTGCTCAGATTGTATACATAAAGAATGTGCGTCATATTGCAACACTTTTCATGAGCAAACAAATTTTCACAAATACCAAAGCCAAAAATTTAAATATAGTCCATTTGTGTACATTGAGAAGAGGTGAATTTCAAATTATTCACACAAAGATATTGATCAAAGATTACATAGCAACAACTTCTCCCAACCCATTCAAAGCATACAATAGAACCTCTAAGCTATCTATGGCAAACACATAAGGAGAGGGGGAGGGAGAGAGAGAGAGAGAGAGAGAGAGAGTAGAATCAGAAAAAGACATGTGTAGGACCTCACAAGCGATTTCTCAGAATGTGCATTCTGTATCACTTTCACACACTTTGACACAAGAAAAAAAAAATTAGCAGGGCTACATACCTTAATGGTTGTTACAAGGCTCAACCTGGAACAAGGTAAAAACAACTAATATTAGATGAGCTCAACGCAAGAGTAAGGAAAGTAACTACGAAGTACCCTAAAAGCCATAACTTGGTCCGACTCAAATAGACAACTTCACAGAGATTTCCACACCAGCATCCATTGATTATTTTTTTTAATATGATTAAATCAAAGCTTCATTAAATCAAACTAATGCGATGTTTGGGACCAGTATATTGCAATCAGACAAGAACCAGAATACTTTGAATGACTTAAAATCATGCTCAAATGTTCAGACACAAAATTAGATATATAAGACTGAAAAGTCCATCCGAAATTAAGAACTGTCCCAAAGTAGGAATAAAAACCATTAATTTTCACCCATAAACTAATAGTTGATTCCCCTCTTTCTTTAATGTTGGTTTTATGTCCCCTCTTTTAAGAATTAAACTATTACATATCAACATTACACCTATTCCATCTAAATTCCTAACTTCCAGAGATTAACTTCATATTTATCAAAAAAAAAAACTTCATATTTTCTGCATCATTGATGAATCAAAACAGTAAGAATCAAAAGCATACACCTTTCGCCTACAACTCCCTCTCTCACATCATTTTCCTTTCCTTTTCTTTTTATGGTGACTTTCTATCACTCCCATCACATCATTCAGACAATAAATCTTTGTTCAAGAGCTGCCAGTCAAAATCCTGAATAATGCCCATTCTAAAATCATAATTGAAAAGCACAATCTTCATGTGAAAATTTTTCCTAATTCTATCATCACATTTCGCCAAACCATTAGACAAACCACATAAAAAAACCTTCAAATGCTCCACAATTAACCCCAACAAATCCCCCAAAACCAACAAATTAACAAAACACACACACACACACAACACGACGAATCCACCCGTTTGGAAGTGATTAACTTTTAATATACGCCACTCAGAATTAAGTTTTTAGAGATTAATTCAGGTCTAAAATCTAAATTCATTAAAAAACCAAAAAAACACACACACACACAGAAACACACACGCACACACACCTATCAGCCATGTTAGCAATAGTCTTAAACGCCAACACAATAGCCCTGTCCGGATCCCCACCCCGGTTCTGCAACCGGGCCAACGACGAGTCCCCATTCGAACCATTAGCAACCCGAGAAATAACAGTAGTAAGAGCACCATCCGCCAATAGCGGGTTAACGGGTCCTCCCACACGGTTCGGATCGTGATCGCCCGATTCGTCGGCAAAGGTACGCCACTCAGAGGTCTCGTCAATTGAGCGGGACTCAAGTACGAGGCCGCACTCCGAGCACACTGTATCCCCCGCCGAGTGGTCGAATACAACCTCCGTGTTTCTCTTGCAGTCCGAACAGTAAGTGTCCGACATCGTAATTTTAATCGGATCTTAAAATTCGGGTTTCGAATTTTGTGGATTTCGTTTTGGATAAATCTCTGATGAGCTAATTTTCTTCACCCTGTAGATTCTCTCTCTACAATCTGTACTGGAGACAGAGAAAAAATTTGGGGAGAGAGAGGACATGGAGGAGCATGGTCAAAGGGATATATATAGAGAGGTCGAGTCGGTGTGATAAAGGGTTTGTTCGGGTCGGGTCCCACTTTACAGCTTGTAAATTGGGCAAAATTGAATTATTATTCACGTGTTATTTTTGGGTTCCTTCTTGCAACTTTCTTTTATTTTTTGTGATATTATTCGGAGTATTTTATACTTTATAGTTATACTACTCATCATATTCCTACAATTTATTCCTAATTAATGATTAAATAATTAATTATGAATAATTCTTTGAAGAACGAGATAACACTCTAAATAAGAAAAAAAATTGAAAAAGGGGGTCATTAGTGCTAACCATTAAGAGCTAATATGGGTTCGTTTTGATTAAATTTGATCTTGTTGTTGTGTACGGAATTAACCATCAATTAGGAGTAATAATTAGTGGATTTTAAAAATTTTACGTGTAGTAGATTGGATTAATTTCGAATGTTGGAGCATGAACAGATAAGTAGATAAACCAGAGTAACGGAATGATACTATATTAATTAATATTTGAGATTGTGATCGAAGTTATATTAATTCAATATCAAATAATTTATAGTAAAAGTTTAATTACAACTGAATGTTTTGTATATGCTTAAAGATGACATTTATAAAATGTATATTGATTAACCTAATTACTAGAGCATAAGTACTCTCATTCATTATTATTTACTAATCATCGGTCATGGGCTGAAAATTGGGTCAATGATTGTAGCCTATGTTAATGGGCCAAAAGTGATCCAAATTGAGGTTCAAAGTTTTTCACTTGGGCCAAGCCTGGCTAGAATCAGTCCATAGGAGAGTTTGGGCAAGCTTTTAAAAGTTTAATACAAGAATTTAATATTTTTCCTTTGAAAATTCAGATTAGCATTGTTTTAACTTTTTTGGTATATTTAATTAGGTTATTTTAGATTTTAAATTAGTGGAGGGCCTCCGGGGTCGTTGTAAATTATAGTCAAATGGGATTGTAATTGTATAATAATGTATTAGTAGGTATACTATAAAACAGAAAAGAAAAAAAAGAAAAAAAGAAAAAAAAGTGATACTATATACATTTCACAAATCAATTACAATGATGAGTAAAACTAATCGTGCGAGTACAAGTAATTCTTGAAAAGTAACACGACACAATAATTAAATAAATGTACCTATGTTATTAGATGCTCAATATTTTTTTTTCTTAGTTAATGAGGTCATAGTCTAGTGGTAATCACTGGTAAAGTTGAGGCTCCATTATCAAGAGGTCACATGTTCAACTTTCACTAATATAGGTTTTTCTCTAATTTAATACTAGTGCTTGATAGTGGTTTATTATTTGTAATTCTTTAGACTTTGACAGTTAATGAATGCATTCTAAAAAGAAAAAATATTTTTCTTATTTGTGTATTATAATTCGAGTTAACGGCAATTTACTCTCATGTGATTTGCATATTGTTCAATATACTTCCCTATGATTTGAAAAAAAGTATTTTATCCCTTTGAAATCTTATAAAAGTGTCACACCGCCTCCCTAGCATTTTTAAACTTAAAAAAAAATACGAGTTAACTAAACCGCCCTTTTTATATGTGAAACTTTACCCTCCCCGTGTTATGATAAATGTGGCATTTTACCCCATGTGTTATGATAAATGTTGCAGTTTACCCCCTATGTTACAAAAACACTTTTCATGTCCACCTCAATTCCGAAGAGTGAGTTACACTCTCTGGCTGAAGAAGGTAAATTGTTTCCTTAAAATTTTCATAGGAGAGTAAAGTGATCTTTTTTTAATCAAAGGAATATATTGAACATTATGCATTTCACATGGGGTTAAATTGGCATTTCCTCATTATAATTCATACAAGATCAAAAAAAAAAAAAAAAACTTCACAACCTTAATGATAGCATGCTATAAGACACCTTGTTTTCTCTTCAAAACATTTGTAAACTTTTCATTTATTTCTTCTATCAAACAAGATATTTACATGGTAATATAGAGCTAGTTTATTTATATACATCACAAACTATACATATGAAACTACATAAGATGATATTAATTTGGTGGCAAAGAAGGTAGACTTGGAGGTGGTGATGGTGATGGAAAAGGCAAAAACGGATACCTATGCCAATTGGAGGTTGGAGTTGGTGGTGCATAAAAAGGTGGTCGAGCCATCACTTTCAAAATAGTTATACATGGATGGTTTGTTTGTAAGAATATAAATTCGTGTATTATTATTAATACGAGCAAGAAGGAAGCTATCTTCATTTTAAATTTTGATAAATACCATTTGGTTTTGTAATTTATATACTGCAAATAATCAAATGAGACAATATTTATGATGATCGAGTGACTAATGTATGACAAATTTGATGACAAAAATGATAGGACTATTTGTGGGAGACGGGTGGGAGTTGTGTGTGTTTAATGGGAGTTAAGTTGGACTTTATTATTCTAAGCATTGGATATTAAAGCCCACTTAGCACTTCTTCCTCTTTTTTTATTTTTTTCTTTTTTGGTAGTGTTGAATTTGGCTGTATTTTTTCAGAAAATGTTAATGCTTCGATAACCGGTTATTCAATAAACAAAGTAAATTTTATTAAATCTAGTTAGGGCAAAAAATTATCTAAAATGTTATCATGCTTAAGCTGAGTTACTTTGATTTTAGAAATTAGTGCGAATATGGATAATCAAATATTTTTCTCACTTTGGTTTTGAAGGAAAACATAAAAGAGGTTTAAAATAATAATGTATGTTGATGGGGATCTTTGGCCCTATATGGATGAGTTATCTGCCAAACCTATCCTCACCCCGCAACCAGCTATTCACTTAGCCCAAGTCAAACTTATCCCCACTAATACTCTTATCGATAGACTCAAGGCCCAATCTAGCAACCCACCTGGCCCTGTACCTGATATTGTCCCAACCCACACTTTGACTGAAAGCAACAATGGCCATTTAGCCCAGACTAAGGTCCCTATTTCCCAGATCATGAAACCCGTCACTGAACACCTTCGATTCGACCCGCCACGCATAAACCCGGTCCTCACAAAACAGACTCGCACAATCCCTTCTGTCCCTGTTACTTTTTCAACCTCTCTTCCCCTACCTCCTCTAAACTCCGTTGAAGGAAAAATTCCACTTAACGCCACAAAAACCATCCAACTACTGAACTCTAATCTCAGCAAACCCCATCTCCGAAATTCTAACTACTCAAATCCTGTGAAGCAGAACAATCCCCCATCACTAGACAATCTCTTCCTTGTCCCGGTTAAAATTGAGCCCAATCAACTCTCAAGTGCTTATGATAAATCCAATTACAAGAAAAAACGAGTTCCAGGTAAAGAAAACTCTACTCCAAAAAAGCCCCGTGTACAAGAAACGACTTCTCCCCGTGCCCATCCCAATACCAAAACCCCGAAACCCCCCTTGACAGTTTGTGGAATTAAGAGAAAACAAGCAGAGTTTTTCCCCAATGTGCCCCCAACTACAGATTTTGATGTTCAGTTCATTTCCGAGCAAGCGGATGATACTTTTGTTGCTCTTCCAAGACCTTCAAAGCGGAATCTCATTGCTAGTACAGAGGCTGAGGCTGCCGAGCAGCCCCGCCTATCATCATGAATTGCCTAGCCTGGAACTGCCAGGGTATTGGGGGTTCCTTGGCAGTTCGGTACCTCGGATTTCACGTCCGAGATCACAACCCTCACATTATCTTCCTATCTGAAACTAGAGCTAAAGGTAGGAAGATTGAGTTCCTTAAATCGAAGTTTGATATGCATGGTGTTTTTGTTGAGCCTGTTGGGCGATCAGGAGGTTTAGCACTCCTATGGAAAAAGAACCTACAAGTTGACTTGCAGAGTCTTTCGCGTAATCACATCGATATCCATATTGCTGAAAATGATAATCCCACGGGCTGGAGATTAACGGGTTTTTACGGAGAACCAGATTCGGCCCTTAGGCAACGATCATGGGATCTTCTTTGCCTTCTTGCAAGTAAGAGTTCAAAACCTTGGATTTGTTTGGGTGATTTTAATGCTTTGCTTTACCACTCGGAAAAAGAGGGGGGTAACATTACACCAAGCCATCTTTTAAGAAACTTTAGAACTGCTTTACAGGACTCAGGGATTAGTGATTTAGGCTTTTCGGGGTTCCCATTCACGTGGTCTAATGGTTGGGAGTTCCCAAGTACGGTTTATGAGAGGCTTGACAGAGCATGTGTGTCAGATTCGTGGTTGCAAAAATTTCCATCTAGTAAAGTTGATCATCTTTATTTCGGAGGTTCGGATCATTCACCAATTCTGGTTCGGGTCCGAGACAGTGAGTTTATTCAGCCCCGACCGAAAAACAGGGGCTTTAAATTTGAATCGATGTGGCTTGAGGAGGGGAACTGTTATGAAGTTATAAGAAATTCCTGGGGCACCGTCGACTCATCTCGGGTAGGTAATGTTTGGGATAAGATTAGTAGGTGTGGCAAGGATCTTGGGACTTGGAGCAGTACTTCATTTGGGGGTATTAGGAAAAAAGTTTCGAAGATCAGAGAGAAAATTCAGATACTGAAAAGTGGGGTAATTACGGCAGCTTCTAAAGATCAAGTAAAAAATCTCTCTATTCAACTCGACGATGTTTTGGGTAAAGAAGAGAAGATGTGGCAACAACGCGCTAAAGCTCATTGGATGAAAGAGGGTGATCGGAACACTAGGTATTTCCATAGCCGTGCTTCGGGGCGTAACAAAAAAAATGAGATAAAGGGCATTAGAAAGGAAGATGGCACTTGGTGTAAACGTGATCCAGAGATTGAAGTTGAGGTTGTTGACTATTTCAGTAAGATTTTTACTTCTAGTCGACCATCGCCTGAAGAGTTTGATTTGGTTTTGAATGCAATAAGATCGAAGGTGAGTTCTGACGATAATCAATATCTTCTTCAGCCGTACACTGCTAAAGAGGTATACAATGCCCTTTTATCAATGTACCCCCTTAAATCCCCTGGCCCTGATGGTTTCCCTCCCCTATTTTTCCAAAAATCTTGGCATAGTCGGTAATGATGTTACTAATTGGGTCCTTGAGTTTCTTAATAATGGTGTCTTCGATGAATCTTGTAATCTTACGAATATTGTTCTTATACCGAAATGCCAAAAACCTGAATACATGTCCCATTTCCGCCCTATTAGCTTATGTAACGTGGTTTACAAAATTGCGTCCAAAACTTTAGCCAACCGTCTTAAGCCTATCATGAACTCAGTCATTTCAGAATACCAATCAGCTTTTGTTCCCGGTCGTCAGATCACTGACAATGCCCTCGTTGCTTTCGAGACTACTCATTATATGAAGAAACAGACTAGGAATAAGGTCGGCCAAATGGCTATTAAATTGGATCTTAGTAAAGCCTATGATAGAGTTGAGTGGGAGTTTTTAAGAGCTGTAATGATCCGCTTAGGGTTTGCTTCACATTTTGTTGATATCATTATGACTTGCGTTTCTTCTGTGTCTTACTCTTTTGTTCTCAATGGTGTCCAGTTTGGTTTGGTTAAACCGGAAAGGGGCATCCGTCAAGGAGACCCCCTTTCCCCTTATCTCTTCTTATTTTGTGCAGAGAGCTTGAGTTCTCTTATTTGTCAGGAAGAAGATAGAGGCCACTTGGAGGGTGTTTCTATTTGTTCAGGAGCCCCCAGAGTGTCACATCTTTTATTTGCAGACGATACTCTTATTCTCTGTCAGGCTACGGAGGAAGCTGCTATCTATGTCAACAACCTTCTTCAAGCTTACGGGATGGCGTCGGGTCAGAAAATCAATTTTGAGAAATCAAGTGTGGTGTTCACTAAGAGCACGAACGAGAGTGTTATATCTTCCATTCTGGATTTGCTTCCTATTCGTAGAGAGCTAAAGCATGAAAGGTATCTTGGCTTACCACTTTCTGCTGGAAAATCAAAAAGAGAGATTTTTGACTTCATAAGAGAACGCGTATGGAACCGTCTCCAAAGCCTACGCACTAAGTCTTTGTCCAAAGCTGGCAAGGAAATCTTGATTAAAGCGGTCGTCCAGGCAATTCCTTCGTACTTAATGAGCTGTTTTAAGCTTCCTAGCTATCTAATTAAGGAAATTGAGTCCATGGTTGCTAGATTTTGGTGGGATGAAAAAGATACAAAGAAGATACATTGGGTTAGTTGGGGAAAACTTTGTGCTAGTAAACGAGACGGAGGCATGGGATTTAGGGATTTAGAGTCCTTTAACTTAGCTCTTCTTGCGAAACAAGCTTGGCGTATTTTGGTTTCACCTAATTCTCTTCTCAGTCGTATCTTAAAAGCTCGGTATTTTCCTAATAGCGATATCATGAATTCTCAGTTGGGTTCGGCACCTTCTCTTACTTGGCGAGGTATTTGGGCTTCTAGAAAGATTATTACTGCAGGACTGTGATGGAGAGTGGGCAACGGTAATAATATTAACATTTGGGGGGATAATTGGCTTCCTAGAGCGTATTCGCATAAAATTATCACCCCTCCTCGTCTTTTTCCAAATGATGCGAAGGTTAACACTCTTATTGATTTTGATACGAGAACATGGAAGAAAGAATTAATCGAGGAACTGTTTATCAATGATGACAGTCAGTGCATTCTCTCCATTCCATTGTGTCGCACGGACTGCCCAGACAAATTGATTTGGCACTATGAAAAGCTGGGAGTCTTTACTGTTAAATCGGCATATAGGTTATGCCGCCACTTGATCATTTCTGATTCTGCTTCAGCTTCGGGATCCTCTAACTCCAGTCAGCCCTTCAACTGGAACCGCATTTGGTCGCTTAAGACTCCACCCAAGGTTAGACATTTTATGTGGTCTTGCTGTAGAGATACTTTACCAGTACGGGCTGTTCTATGCCATAGGAGAATTTTAACTGATGACTCTTGTAGCCGTTGTAAAGGTGGACCGGAAACTCCAATCCATTGTTTGTTGGCGTGTGATTTTGCAAGACAATGTTGGGCATTGTCCGGTCTATCATTGTCTAATTACTCCTGTAATTCTCTTGATGTTAGGGATTGGTTTTCGGTTCTATGTACCAACTTGGATGCTTTAGATTTGGGTTATGCAGTGACTTTGGCTTGGTGGATATGGTATAGTCGCAATAAGGCACTTTGGGAGGACGTTTTTTGTACTCCATCTGAAGTAGTTCAATTCGCTCAAAGATTCTACACCAGTTTTAAAGTTTCTCTCAATTTCTCTTCTGGTTTGGTCCACTTGAGGCCTGCTATCTCCATTTGGAAAAAGCCTCCTGCTGATTTTATAAAGATAAACGTTGATGCGGCAATTGATGTTAATACTAGCAGCATCGGTTTTGGTCTGATGGCCCGTGATCACTTTGGGATGTGTTTGGGATGGAAATCGGAGAGACGCAGTTTTCTTCTTGAACCCGAGGCAGCGGAAGCCGCGGCTATGACTTTCGGTCTTGAATTTGGAATTGCAAAGGGATGGAGACGTATCATCTTAGAAGGGGATTGTCTATCTGTCGTTAATGGAATTATGGGCTCCTCTTCAAGCAACAATTTTCACCCGTTAGGCCACTGTTTTGAAGATATTAAGTGTATGTCTACGATGCTAGATTCTTTTTCTTGCTCCCATGTGTTTAGGGAAGGTAACTCCGTCGCCCATGCTCTTTCAAAAGTAGCTTTTAGCATCATCCCGACTCCTACTGTTCTCCCTAAATTTATTCTGGATCTTGTAAACATTGATTTGGATCATTAATTTCTTCTCCCCCTGTTTGGGATTTCTCAAAAAAAAAAAAAAATCAATTTTTTTTGTAAAGAAAAAAAATAAGTAATACGTGTCAAATTCGACACGTGACATACAGAAACCCAACATTGTGAAGTACGACAAGCGGGTAAAGGCTCATCAATCATCATGCGAATAATGACAGTCGGGGTCTAGTTATTTGGATGAAATATGACAAACCATATTTTGTTATATGGTCGAAATATGTGGGCAAAGAATGAAGTTTAAATTTTGAGTAAGGAGAATCCATCAGGAAATGATGTGACTCACAAGCATTGGCCAATTTTTTTTTAATATTATTATTATTGATATTTAATTATGTGTGGCATTTAGTTCTAATAACTTAAAAATAGTAAACACAAACCACTTCTTATTAATGTATACTAGGAGTAATATTTATGGATAACTATTACTACATAATGTTATGTATATGTCGTGGCATTTTGAGGCCAAGAACCTTCAAACATGTTGAACCCGGGCCGGGGTCATGTGACTTCCTGTCTGTCATGGGAGTGTGGGGTTGTCAGAAAATTATTTTTTGTTTAGTAATCTAATCTTACTGGCTGGCGCCAAACGTTATTTTTAACATGGCAACGGTCCAATTTTTGAAGCTGATTGGCTGCTTCAGTTTTGTTCTGACAAATTGGCCAGTTCGAAGCAATATTATTTGTTAGTATTATTTATTTTAATCTACGTGGAACATTTAGCTTAAACACTCACTTGTCTTGTGTGAGAGGACTGAACGTTTGGATGAAGCAAGTTCATCACGTGACATTATTATAAAGTCTAACTGCGATATATGGATAATAATCCAATATAGAAATTTATTTGGGTGAAACATCATAGTAAATAATGAAGTCCAACATGTAAACAATGAGAAGTCTATTACGGAAGGAGGTGGTCACATTAACATAACGCTCTAATATCATATTTAATCGTTTGGGTCTAACCCACCTCAAAAGCTAGTTTAAGAGGTGATGATCGTCCAAAATCTTATAAGGAGATCTTAATTTTGATTTTCAATCCACGTGGAACATTTAATCCGAAAAGATCTTAAATGCAAATTCCAACTTACCCAATTAAAAGCAAGGAATCTCCTACGGTTCAACCTTAATGATAAAAAATATATATCTTTGACTTTGAAAGATTGCAACAAGAAGATCAGCTTCAAAATGACAAATCCAAGCTCTGGGTGAGAGAGACCATGTTCTAGATGAGTAATGGATATTTTTGTGTAATTTATTCACACCATTACAAATAAATTACGGTCTCACACAATATTAAAATGGTTTGATAGATGACTAACGAATATTGTGTGAGATTTGAAGTAGAATAATGATGATGTTTTTCTTTAAGAATTGAAAAGAAATTTTACATGTTTGATTTATTTTCAAAAAGATCCTGTTAATATTTATAGATTTCAAATAAACAAGACCTTTCTTTTTTAGATTGTCAATGAGATGACCATGAAATTAAATAAATTACGGCGCCAATGTTGGCTTTGAGTTTTCGCTATCTATTGCTTTTTCTATTTCTTATTTTGTATTATTAGAGATTTACCTTTGATCTCAATTAATCAATCTCACTTTTCTTCATTAAGAAGTGTCTATTGATTGTTCTCTAATTGTCTTAAATATTATGCTCCATGCTAACAAATTAGTAATACTTAATCACAATTTGGATGCTACAAAATCAAACGTTCAATTATTTGTATTATTTAACGTTCAATTCTTTGTATTATTTCGAGGGGTGGAAAACATGATACCTATATGTGATTTAGGAACACTACATATTACCTCCCTTTATTATTTGTATTGCGTAAATCCTCTAGTGTTATATAGAATGGTATGCATAATTCATTTTCCGATGAAAGTAATTGTGTAATTTAACAAACATGGAGTACCGCCAGTGTTATACAAGTAGTAGGGATTATACCCTTAAACATTAACTTAATCAGGCCATATTGTCTTTTTGATTGGTTGTCAAAAATTTGGGATATTCCTTGATTATATGTTGATTGACTTGATTAAGTTACGATTGTCCTCTAAATTAGTCCCGATGTAGGGATGAATTATTAGGTATTGGGGCGATGGTTAGGTTGAAATCACGACAAGTGATCATATGCCTTGATTACTGCATTGTTTAGATTAGAGAGAGAACAATTTCTCAAAACGACTTCGATTAACCCTGGGTAAAGGTGATGTGATGCGAGCTTATTTAATTTGTATATGGGCTTCATTTCACATTCCATGTGACATAACTATAGTTCACTATCTGCTAGCTTGACTTCATGTTGATGTCTAACAATTTGTGTACTTAAATATTTCATAAAAAAATATTTTTAACATAAATCTCAGTATAAAATAAATGTTTGATAATCTAATAAAAACGAGTAAAAAATACTTACTTGTATCGAAATCAAAGAACACTTCAATCAATATGAGAAAAACTAGGAAATTAAATTGAGGCTTGCCGAAACAAATTTCCTTAAGACAATATTTCCGGGCTGTCTACGGTGCACACAGTCGAACCCCGGTAGTCTCCCAAGATACAACAGTCTGTTGTTCATTATTTGCACAAATAATGAACCCACGGCGAACCGAAGCAAACAGAAAATTCGACATAAATTTAAAGTAAAGAAGAGAGTAATTTCTAATTATTGTCAGAAAATGATACTTAATTGGCCAGATTAAGTCTCCTATTTATAGGCACAAAAATGTCTTTTCGCAAGAGATACATCGCTTGGATTGCACTGTTTCGGTCCAAAGGGTACCTCTTCAGATCGAACAGACGCGACCCTTAATTACTCTTAACTAATTTATTCACATATTAATTATAAAATCCAACACTTCATTCCTTCAGGTTATATTCAAACTCAATTCGACTCATATTTTTTTATCAATTATGTTTATTTGTTGTAATAAGGAAAAAAAGATAGGTGAATGCATTTTTACCTAATTAATAATGGTTTTTCCGATGCCTTCTTCTGATCATTTAGTACTAATATTACTTAAATCTGTCTTTAAAAATTTGAAATAGTATTAGTTCCTATTTAAGATGAACTCGATTTAGCGGATGAATTTTTAAAATCATTCTTAAACTTATATTGTAATTTAAAGAGTTGTTTGAGAAACCAACAGGTGATTGGTCTAGTGGAATGAACTAGTTACTACAAAGTAGCAGACTCATGTTCGAATTCTTGTTGGGAGAGGTTCTTACTTTATGTGTCCGACGCGCCTCGAAAGGGATTAAACCCTTGGAAAAAAAAAAAGTTGTTTGAGAACTTATATTAGAATCAATTTGTATATGAATTATAATATTTAAAACCATAATTATAATATTAATTTCCAGAGTCTAAACTCACCTTTACCAATAAAAAAGAAATTCTCCCATTCTCCTTCTCACTAGTGGTCTTGGAAAGCTAAACTCACTTTTTACAATGTCACTCTATTGTGTCGCTTTATCCTTTAGATTATAGAATTATTTTTTGATAATATTGTGTTTATCGAGATTCTCAGTCTAAGATTGATAAATTACGTTTAAGATAAGATCTTCAATATATAAACTCTTCTCACCAAAACATAAAATATTAAATTTGACAATTGTATACTTCACACGCAAATATTTAATTAGACTAGTTCAAGTAACAATCACTGTCATCAAATGCTCATATTGAGTCATTTCATTTAGTAATTAGTACGATCATCATCTATTTCCGTGTTAAACTTAAATTCTTATAATCTTTTCATTAAGATTTTTATATTTTAACTTGTGACAAGTGTAGAGACTAAGTCCATATCTAGTCATGATAAGCATTGAAAGAGTAAACTTTTTTGGTTAACATTCCAAATTTAATTAGGCATGGAAATTAATAATCTTAATTTTGAAATTTGTCGTGTCAAAATTTTTACCATGATTATTTCTATTATTATTTTAATGCTAATGAATTCCTTTTAATTTTGACTAAAGTATTCACATCTAGTGTAATTCAAGAAATCTTAGCTACTTTTCTCACAATTAAACAAGCATTGTCAAGATTAAAAGAAATTGGATTGTGATTAATTGTATAAATTAATTTCAAATGGTTGATGTTCCTATTAAGCTTCACTCACCCAGGGAAATTAATTGTACCTCAGACCAAAATAATTTATGAAATAATGTTTATAGTAATTAATTTGTTAACGGTTAACAAATGCATATATATATATTGTGAAATTCAAGAAAACATACAAAACTAAGCCAAAAGAAAAATAAGTAGTTTTAAAAATTGTAGTTTGTACAATTGTAACAATCATTTTTAGCTGAATTTGTTATGGTGGCGTCCATGTATCTAAATATCTAATCGTAAATTAATTATGTTTTATTATTGATTGTAGTACATTTAATGTATTTGCAATTATGAACAATTTGAGTATAACCAAGTTGGATTTGAACAAGAATGTATACATGCAATTTTGACAATTTAATTTCTTATTTCATGTAATTTGTCTATACCAAATGCACCAAAAAGCGAACGATAAAGTCTATATAAGAAAAAGAATGATAGGAATCAAGAAATTTACTAATAATATTAGGACAAATTTCCAGTGATTTGTTCCAACTTTTTTTTTTTTTTTTAAATTTCATTTTATCCCCGCATTATCTCGGAAAAAGGGCTAATTTTTTATTTTAATTAAACCAACAATGGTCCATAATATGCCTCAAAGACATTAGCTGTCTCTTAAGGAATAATTAATATTGCTCTAAGCAGAGTATTTAGTCTCCAATAACGCGTTGAATGGACCTCTTCCACCCTATTCGGATTCCTATCTAAAAATAGAGTCTTGGTTGGATGCCTAAAAATATAATATTATCAATTTGTCATTCAGACAATATTAAATTGTAAATTAACAATATAATTGACCGTCAACTCAAATCAATGCAAAATTTTGTTGAGCTATTTTATACATTTATTCATCTATGTTTGAACTCCTTTTTTATTTTTTTTATTTGTTGTTTTTGTGTATTGCACACAAATTAAGAAATGCAATAAATAACCACTTTTTAAAGTAAAAATCTCAAAATACCCTTTTATATTCAAATTCTAAAACGACAAATAAAAAAAATGGAGGAAGTCATATATTAAAATTTTATTTTCTAGTATAATTCTAAAGGTTAAATATTTGAAACTGTTCAATAATTTTTCAAAAATATTTGAAAAAAAATGTAAATCAAATAAAAATATTAAACGTAAATTATTATTTAGCTTCGTTTAAATTGATCCAAAAAGAAGACTTTTTGGTATTTTCGATTAGAAAAGTATGAAAATTTTGATCCTTGAAATTACGTTTTACTAATAGAAATCTAGATACCTATAACTATTAAAGCACAAATTTAAAAAGAACTGTTATACGATGATGAGATGATCCTTATTAATAATGTAGTAGTTTTATTTTATTAATAAATTTAAAAAACTTTTAATTTTATTTCAAGAATCTTTTCGCTGGAAAATGATTCAAATAAGCCAACTTTCCTTCCTTGCACATAAATAGATTCTCTTTTTTCAGCTCTGTTCCCAATAATATACAGAGCCACCCCAGAAAAAGGCGCACACAACACACCTTCTCCAAGCAAATCCTACATACCCATATGCCCCTTTTTTCTTTCTGCAGTATAAAGCTCTCTCCTTTATTACAACTCTTCATATAAATCTCTCTTTTTCTCAATCTCTGTGTCTCTGTTTTTTCCTTTCTTTTATTTTCATTCTTTTTAGAAAAAAATGGTCAAGTACCAGAGAAAAAATCTGTATACCCATTTCAAGAAAAGCAAAGATTATAGTATGGTTGATGAAGATGAAGAGTCAATTTTATACCCTTTTGGTTTAATCTGTGGAAGCTCTGTTTTCAGCAACAAAAGATCCAAACCTAAGATTTTATATATCATCTTTCTTTGTCTCGTTTCTTGCAGCTTGATTTTAACACTACAGTTCTTTTCCTCCAACTTTAACTTCTCCTTGCTTTGTAAGTGTGTGTCTTTTTGTTTTTTCCTTTTTGGGATTAAAATGTTTTTTTTTTCATTGATTTTATGTGTGCTTACTGTTTTATTGTAAATTTTCAGATTCATTTGGGTTTGATAAAGGAGATGTAAATGGCCCACTTTGTTCTTCTGTTCTTAATGGTAAGTAAACTAACTATTTTTACTCTGTTTTTACTCTTTTACTCTGTTTTTATGTGTTAGGGGAAAGGTGGTATGAGCTTTTTATTTTTCTTTCCCCTATGTGTTATGTTCATGCTGTGGTAGGTTAAATAACAGGAATTTCTTTTCTATTTCCATTAATTAAAAGTTCAACTATCTTGACATATTTGCCACTATCTTCTATTTTGGCAACACAAAATTGTATTTTTGGTCCATTAGATCTTTAGTGAGTTTGGTATTGAGCTTTACAGAGTTGGACTTTTGATCTTAAAATGCTTTTCATTTTTCAGTCCTTCCTTTCCAATTTGGGATTTTTATGGAAAGTGCAGAATTGAGATGGTCCTAGCAAAATTGCAAAGAAGAGATGGATGGAGTTAGTTTATTGTAATAGGACAACAATTGTAAGATATTCTGAAAAATTGAGACCAAACAATTTTGTAAAATGTGGAAGAAAAATGCAAAGGGTCTAAACTTTTGGACTAAGAATGCAAATAATTTGGTACCATTTTTGGTTAGATGTACCAAGGATATAACAATAGAAAGATGGTGTTGGGAATAGCCTTTATATTTTCTTTCTTTATCATGTTTTTTTACCATTTCTGCTATTGTCAGTTCTGTGTATTTGAGTTTCCTTCAATTGTTGGATGGATTTTTCCTTTAAATGACAAATGAATAATCTTAATGCAGGTACTATTTGTTGTGACAGAAGAAGCATTAGATCCGATATATGTATTATGAGAGGGGATGTAAGAACTCACTCTTCCTCCTCGTCTATCGTACTTTACAACAAAATTGGTACAAACAATTTTGTTTCCGGCTTATCTGATGGCAATGAACATGCAGCAGTAGCTACCCAACACGAAAAGATTAGGCCATATACACGAAAATGGGAAACAAATGTAATGGACACAGTTGATGAATTAGACCTCATTGTGAAACGAGGCTCAAACGTTCATCACAAGTGTGATGTCCAGCACGATGTGCCTGCCGTATTCTTCTCGACTGGAGGATATACCGGTAATCTTTACCACGAATTCAACGATGGGATTTTACCTTTATATATCACTTCTCAACATTTGAACAAGAAGGTTGTTTTCGTCATTCTTGAATATCATAATTGGTGGATCACAAAGTATGGTGATATACTTTCTCAACTCTCGGATTATCCGGTTATAGATTTTCACGGGGATAAAAGGGTACATTGTTTTCCGGAAGCCATTGTTGGATTAAGAATTCATAATGAGCTCACTGTTGATTCTTCATTGATGAAAGGTAACAAGACTATAGAAGAGTTTCACGATCTTTTAAACCGAGCTTATTGGCCTCGTATTAGAGATCTTATACTAGACGAGGAACGTGAAGCTATGTCGCCTTCTTCTTTCAATCCAACAAAAGAAAAGAGAAATTCCTATACCAAGCCTAAACTAGTTATAGTATCTAGGAATGGTTCAAGAGCGATAACAAACGAGGATTTGTTAGTGAAAATGGCTGAGGAAATTGGGTTTGTCGTAGAGGTTTTGAGGCCTCAAAGAACTACCGAACTTGCAAAAATCTATCGAGTTCTTAACTCGAGTGATGTTATGATTGGAGTCCATGGTGCAGCCATGACTCATTTCCTCTTCACAAAGCCAAGTTCGGTTTTCATACAAGTTGTACCTCTAGGTACAGATTGGGCAGCCGAAACTTACTATGGAGAACCAGCTAGAAAACTTGGTTTGAGGTACATTGGTTACAAAATCCTTCCTAAAGAGAGCTCGTTGTACAATGATTACGAGAAAAATGATCCAATTTTGATTGATCCAAACAGTGTGAATCGTAAGGGATGGGAATTTACGAAGAAGATTTATCTTGATCGACAAACTGTGAGATTGGATCTTAGAAGGTTCCAAAAGCGATTGCTTCGTGCCTATTACTACACCATTGCTAGGAAGAATGGACGTTTACGGAGTCATGGAACTTTCCATTCTTTTTAAGCTATTTATCTATCATGTTCATTAAAGTAGTTCAACTTTTGTAAACTAGTAACCTTAGAAGGAAAGGAATTGGTTGTAAAAACTAATGTTATTGTTCATATTGTATATCAAATTGCAAAAATTAAAAGCTTCATTTTAGTTTTGGTTTGATTCCTTCTAGATGCTTTGATATTCATCCTTCTGTTAAATTCATGAGGCATTATTAATGTGATTGAACATTTAGTTTTATAAAGTTTTAAGGGGGAAAATTTGAGTAGTGGACTATGAAGATTAATACTTCCCTAACTATATAATCATCATGTTATTTTTTCTTCTTGATAAAGATACTATTTTTTGTTTAAAAAAGAGAAACAAACTTTGTCTCCTTTCCATTAGGTGTGTTCTCAAATGTTTAATTTTTTAGTTAATTTTCGAAAAAAACCATAAAAGTAGATGAAAATAAATAAGTGGATGATGTTTGCATTTTAACAGAAAGATGTCATGTTTAGCTTCTCAAAGCTAACCCATAAGTTGTTTTTGCTAACATATTACAAACACTTTTGGAGCTAAAAAGCAGAGAAATGACTTTCTTAAGCTTTAAAATTAAAAAACCCTTAGAATGAGAGGGTGTGTAAACATGCTTGTCTTAGAAACTCTAGAAAACACTCAATTAGTATATAAACAACAACATGAATAATTTATAAAAATGCCATCAAGGGCATTTCCCAGTTTTTCTAGACAATCTAAAGTAGAAAGTGAGAAAGGGTAAAATTGAAAAAATATGCATTGGGAAATCAAATGTGACAAGTGGCTTAAAACATGAAAATTTTACAAATGTGCCAATTATTTTGAAACGGAGAGAGTAATTATTACTATCAGTCAAGAATGTGTCCACCGTCAAACGACCATAGGCCAGATATGTAAAATAATTTTAACAACTTGTGGAGGCAAGTGTAATAACTCTGAGTTGAGGATTTCCTCTATATAAAATAGGTATCAAAAGGGGTTGAGTAATTACTCAATATGGAACATTGCTTCCACTACAATGAATGAAAATGGATAATCAAACATAACACTTTGGCTGCAGCTAACTTCACTATGCAGTATATGCATTGAATCTGCCTGTAAAATGTACTAGCTAGATTCAACTTATGAGGCCATCTCGAAAGAGCTTTTAAATGTCAAATTTTAAGAAAAATTATAATCTATGTACTCACAAAGATAAAAAATGTGGGATTTAAGTCGAATAAATTGTAGTAGTATCGTAATAGTGAAAAAAATACACGAATTCCTAAATATATGGTTGATAAATTTAAATTAATATTACTTAACAAATAAATATTAAATATTTAAATAGTTAAAAATAATTTGTTAAAATATAAACGAGTTGTGTGGTTGTTCAAAAGTAGTTTCTTGAACTAGATGTTTAGAGTTCAAAGTAAAAAGTGACAATGTATAATACTGTTCACCTCTTAAGTTTTGAGATAATAACCAAAATTTAAGAAGACTGCGTGATAACTTTTTCCTATCAAATCTTTATATTGTTCTTTCTTTTTTTTTGGAGGGGGGTTGCCGTCGGGGGGGAGTGTGTGTGTTAAATCATTGTTCATTTGCATTGATCGTAAACAAACTACATAGTTGTGCTTCGAGTTAAAGCATAACCCCACCTATTTCAACTATCCTAAATCAATCTTCTAAAGCCATCGTTTCGTTAACTTTGCTGATGCCCGAACTTGAGGGGGTGGTGTCTTGGCATTCCTATTTTCATTTGCATCTGCACAAAAAAAAAAAAATATAAAAAAGGAATCCTCATTTCACGTAGAGATTATAATACAACCATCATTGTTTCACCCACATGAGTCAGTCGAAACCTCTCCAAGCGAAGACCGTATCGAGCCTTCAGGCACTATGCCAGTTAGTGACTGTCTCCTTAGGGCCCTTGCATTTGATGAAACTGGCGACTTTGGCTCGTGTATGGTGCCATTGTACGGTGTCAGTGCTTCACTTTGTTTCTGTTGGCTCCTACATTTCAAGTAACATACAAAGTTCAATACCATCCCTTAAGGAAAAAAACAAGATTGAACAAGAAAACAATTTCCTACCTTTTCTCAGAGCCATTAATCAACTTCCCAATAGTTCGAAGAGATTTCCTTATCTGAGATGCTTTTCCCTGAGTTGGACGCTCATTTGGCAGCTGAACTTTCTGTATCTCATTCGTCGATTTTATTTGTGGCTCTGGCGTTTTGGGAACTTGAAAAGATGGAACCTTTATTGCTGTATCGATTCTTATGATTGGACTTTTCATGGCAGAACTAATAGGACTCTTAGGAGCTGCCATTTGATGTTGCAAAGAAACCTTTTGTGTTTGTGTCCCTTCTAGACTTAATATTCGAGAGGGAGTCTTTACAGGAGTTTTGGCTACCCTTTTGTTGTCATAATTGATTGTGGTACCATTTTCGATACTTAACCTTCTCGGACGTGGAGGCGTTTTCTCAGTCATTTGTTTAGGTTTCTCAACCGGTGATTTGACAACACTTTTGTGGTTATAATTGCCATTTTCGATACTCAATCTTCGAGCTTGTGGAGGCGTTTTCTCAGTCATTTGTTTAGGTTTCTCAACCGGTGATTTGGCAACACTTGTGTGGTCATAATTGCCATTTTCGATACTCAATCTTCGAGGTCGTGGAGGCGTTTTCTCAGTCATTTGTTTAGGTTTCTCAAAAGGTGATTTGGCAACCCTTTTGTTGTCATAATTGATTGATCTGTCCATTTGCATTGTGGTACCATTCTCGATACTCAGTCTTCGGGGTCGTGGAGGCGTTTTATCAGTCATTAGTTTAGGTTTTCCGACTGGTGTCTTTGCTGATTCCTTCAGGCTTTTAGTCTGAGGAGTCTGGCCTTCCTTGTAAGCAAGTGCTCTTTTTAGGCTCTCAATCTGTAAAAGAAATTCAAGAAACCTCATAATTTAATTAAATTATCACTAAATTAATATAACAAGTAAAAACCAGAATCAAGTTAAGTCAAATCTATCTACCTGGGCTTTGAGCTCTAATACCTCAGTGCTTTCCTTATTCGCACGAGCCGCACCGAGTTCTACAGTCGAGACCCTCTGAGCAAATTTTAAAGTACCCATTGTTTCTCCAAAAGAATCTCCTTCTGGACTCACATGAGCAAACATTAAGGTTTTTGCATTTCCTCCTGTGACATAGAAGAAGCTATTAGCAACATTTTCGAAATAAAAAGATAAGATTTTTTTCGAAGTTATCAAGAATTATAATACATACCTAAAGAGTTCTGCAGAAGTAAAGTGAGCTTGCTGTTTCTATAAGGGATATGAGAGTTCTTCTGGGCCAAGGCGGTGATAACATCTCCCAAACAAGAAAGAGATTTGTTTATGTATTGTGCTTCTTTAAGTCCATCACCACTAACTTCCGATTTATCAACCCGTTCACTACCCGCGAGATCCACCAAATGGAGGCAACTACGGAGTATGTTCCCTCCAGTTACATCTTCGCCTTGTACGTGTACAGTCAAAACACTGCTCACACAAGAAGTGAGGCCCATTTCATCGGTTGAGATAATAATGAATGGTTTTAACTAATAAAGCCAAAAAAAGTTAAATTTACCTATGTGAACGACTGCTTCGAATGTTAATGGCAGTGGATCCAACTGCACGGTTCACTTCACCGAGTTTCATCAAGTTTATGACATCAATTGTGGATTTCACTTCACGCAATGTAGCATCTGGAAGAACCAAACTATCGTCACTTACACAACTCCTGATCTCTAATGTATCCATAGTTAAGGAACCTACAAGCAAATGCATAAATGAAGTAACAAGAGTTCCATTGGTTCATCATTTTTCCTTTTTTTCTTTCCTGCTAAATGCAAAGTACCCCCTGTACTTTTCCTAATTAGCAAAAACCTCCCTATGTTATTTTTATTAGCAAAAATCCCCCTGTGTTCTTTTTTTTTACCAAAAGAACCCATTTGAAATCCCTTATTAAATCATAGGGAGGTTATTGCCAATTTTTGTAAGGAACAGGGGGGCGTTATTGCCAATTTTTGTAAGGAACAGGGGGGCCTATTGTCAATCTTTTAAGTAAATAAGGGGTGTTTTCACATCTTTTGGTGGAAGTATAATTGTCATTTTGGCTTGGGAGGGGTTTTTTGCTAATCAAAATTAGCACGGGGTTGGTAATAAAAAATAATACATGGGGATATTTGCTAATTAGGCAAAATATAGGGGGTATTTTTGCATTTCACTCGTTTCTTTAGCCAAATAAGTAAAAGAAGCAATTTGAAGAATGCAGAATGTCTAAATGTGAAAGGATATTTTGAAGAGGCTGAATCTTCTGTAAGAAGATCACGAACTTGTTCATTGTATATCTCAACCATTTGTACTTTGATTTCATACTTGATAATATCCTTTCTTTGGGCAGAGAGTTCGAAAAGATCATTAATAGCCAAATAACAAATTCCGAACTCGTTCGCTGATCCACACGGAGGGCCACTCTGTCAGTCAGTTGAAAGTTGTTTATCAAGGCAGAAGAATATGCAGTAAATACAATAAGAAAAATCGAGAAATGTAACTTACCATGGTATGTGTTTTGCCGGATCCAGTTTGCCCGTAAGCAAAGATGCAGACGTTATAACCATCCATTACAGATCTAATAAGAGGCTGAGTATCTCTGAACACCTCATCTGAAAGATAGAATTATTTTATCAATAAAGCAATTTCTCGAGCCTTTTCGACAAATGAAGAATGTATTAATTACCTTGAGTGGACGTTGGACCAAATACGCGATTAAATTGGAATAGTTTCTTTCCATCTTTTTGAGGTTTAAGAGGATCTATAACCACTAGGGAACCATCTGATCCAATAAAATCTATAATATTTTGAACTGAAGTATTTAATGGAGGTCTAATCCTGCAGTAAACTCGAATGTTTCCTGAAAAAAAAAATATCAATAAATCAAACTTTCATAATTAATCATCTGTTAAAATGCAAGGTAAAACTAACCTTTTAGATCCTGAACAATGTTGTAAAGATTTCGGTTCTCTTTTACAACCTTATGATAACCAAGAGCGGCATTGGACATCTCTAGCACCTGATCCCCTGATAAATTTATAATATCATTAAATTCATGGTTTTGCAAATATGTATTGAAATCTCATTTGATGAACATTTTGAAACATACCGAGCTGTTTCAAATCACTTTGGAACTGAGATTGCAGGCTCTCAAATTCGTTCTTTGCACTTGATAACAACTGTCTAATATTCTGCAATTGAAAAATGGAATTAAATAAAGCATAAAGTACATAATGCATATCATTGTGGACGTTCTTTGTGCTGGTGGTCGAAGGAGGTGCAAAGTTTTGCTTTTTACTTCTTTGATGAATTATTTAGTAATTTTTCAGATAGATTAATAATCTTGCATAATGTGTTTTAAAGATTTATGTATCTCTACTACCTAGATCAAGAAATGTCGTAAATTTATTCCGATGAATCATGAATGATTTCCCATTAATATTTCTAAACTGTAGTAAATACTCATTAGTTTTATAGAAATTGTTTAGGACGACCCTCAACACTTTTGATCCGTACTTTACAAAATTGAACTTGTGCTTCCAACTTTTTTTATAATATTTCACACTCTTTGTCCCACATATTGAAAATGTTTCTGCACTTTATCACAGGAGGAATGGGACCAAAAGTGCAAAACATAATAAATATTTTGACCAAATATGCAATTTTGTAAAATGCAGGACCAAAGTTGAAGATCGAGTCATGTGGGACTAAAACTGCAATTTTTCCATAAGAATTTCCAGTTTTGAAACTGAGAAACTAGAAACACAAAGGGCTTACCAAAAGTTCCTTCTCTTGATTCTCAACTAGATTCCAATGATTGCAGTTACCCTTTTCCAAACAAGCTCTGCAGCACTATTACCAAATAATTCATCTAAGTTACCATAAATTTGCATAAGTAAAAATAATTTGAACAAATAACAAAAGCCAAAGATATATCTGATGCTTATAGACACCACCACGATATTGTTTCAACAAACTAATTAATCAAAAAAGTGGTTCCATTTTAATAGGATTCCCTCTATGATGTAAGGAAAGATTACCTTGTGGTTTTGAAGATTCGAGAAATCAGCAAGGGGCACATATGCAGTTTTCACAGGTGTGCAGCTTCTTTCTTGTAAATGGTCCAATATAGTTGATTTCATCTGGTTGTTAATACAAATTTCACAAATGTCAACACTGTAACAAATAAACGAGAAATTTGAGAAAATATCCGCTTCCATTGAATAACAAAAAGACTTACCTCGGGGAATGTTTTCTGAAGTTGTTCCTCCAAGCAATTTGATAGAATCTTTCTGAAGAATTTCACCGAATCCTAAGGATAATGTACGAACGTGATCATACTTAGAGGTTATAATTGATAAATCTAAGAAACAAAAATCAAAATTATATATTTTACTCACCACATTTCCACTACGATAACTAGCAAACAAGTTAGTGTCCATGTTCTCCTTTGAGTCAATCATATGTTCAGCTAGAGCCTTGACAATCGTATCTATAAAATTTTAGGAACCATGTTTAGAAAACAACTAAAAATACATAATCGAATTCAATTAAACTACCTTCAAGTCTCTTGATTTCCGTCATTGATGGCATTGGTTTGTCGTTGCCTCCTGACATGTCTAGTTTCCTGGAACAATCGTAGGTAACCGTGACTGGAGTTCGCACTTGAATCCTACTAGCGGAATGCAAACCAAGAGGTGATCTTGGTGGCTTATAAGTTCCATTGCCACCTGTCATTTGCTTCCACTCACTGTAAGCCTTCAGTGCCAAAATGCAGTCCACAACCTTGGTTGATGAACCCTCCTCCAAATTATCCTACCCATTATATAAAATAAAAGTCAAATTAATAAACTCATGGAGTTTATATATTCATATGCATATACTTGATGCAGCAAAAGGGTGGCAAAAATTGCATTTTCAGCCCCATAGGATTGGACCATTATCACTTTTGGTCCCATACTTTACAAAATGACACTTTTGGTTTGAAAGATTAGTCTTAGTTTTGCGCTTTTGGTCCAAAGATTGGAATGGGGCTATATGACCAAAAGCGAAAACATCTAAAAATTAGGACCAAATGTGCAATTTTGTAAAATGCGGCCAGTAAAAGTGTAACTTTACCAGAAAGGATATTCAGTTCTTACCCTTTCAAAAATAGAAGCTTCGAAAACAGGAAGCTTCAGTTCTTCCACAGCCGCTAAAAAGTTCCGAACATTCTCAAAGTATTGATAAGCTGGCAATGGCTGGCTATCCCATAAGAGTGACTGTGTAGCTGAATTATTCTCTATGACCTAAACAATATTATTGTAAAACCAAAAAAAATCAAAATCTAACAAGTCATAAGAACTAGGCGTGGATGAATGGCATTATAGGCATATACACTAAGCAATAGGAGAACTAGTTACCTTTGAAACTGAACCTGGTTGGATTTTATTGATTATCTTGCAAAGGATTAACCCATTTCTCAAGCAAGAAATAAACTCTTTCTCCGATGGCTGGCTTGGTATTCCGAGCGGCCCAACTAGGTAATCTAGCCAATGTACAGCTTGATATCGTCTCAAAGCTATATTTTGACAACGAAATAATTAACCTCTAGGTTTTTTATAACGAATTAAAGCGCAAACACACACAAAGCAACAAATTAAGATTGATATTCCAAGTGATCAACTAAGTAATTCATCTCAAAGTAATGAAGTTGATGAAAGACCAAAATAAACTTGATTTGTAATCTAAAGGTAAGAATTAAGATCGATATTCAACAAATTAAGATCAATTTGTAATGGTTTCATAAAAAATAGAAATCTAAAGGATCACAAGATAAAATTCGAGAAAAATCAAACGGAAACATACAACAACTATTTCCGAGTCCTCATTTTTCCAAGAATCAACAGCCATCCAAAACATGTTAATAAACAATCATAAAAATATTGAACGAAAATAATTAAAAAAAAAAAACATAAACAATGTTTGGAAAAACATCAATTGAATTCTTATAAATGCATCAGTTCAGCAACATTGCCAAAAATTAAAAACTAATTAGTACTAATTCAGTAACACTATTAAAGAAATGACGAAAATCGTACCAGCTTCTTCAGCCCTTCTTGAAGCCAAATTGAACTCGTCAACTCTCCCTCTTGTTAAATTCTCCATTAAAACTGCAATCTTGAAAGAAAAAAATAACCATTAATCTTTTTCATTCAGAAATCATAATTACGCATATCTATTCGATCACAAACTTAAAAATGCGTAGTATATATACTGATATGCATATAAAAGGTAAATATTTAATCAATTATCAAGAACAATCCAAAGACATACTCCGAAGATTAATTTCCACAATCGAGCTTTGATTACATAGAAATAAAACAAATCCCCAAAATTTCCCTAAATATTAGAGACAGAAACCAAAGAATGAAATTGGGTTTTGTAATTAAAGTTGTAATTTCATTTCAGTTTAGTGAAGACGATGTAAGTTTTATTATGCTGGCAAATTCTTTTTACTAGGTTCGGTTATTCCGAACCTGAGGCTCCGGAATCGTAACGTTACTTCTGTTAATTTGAATTCAAATATGTGGGGACTAGGAGTGATCTACGACGTTGCTTTTCCAAGCTAATAATTTACAACCGTTGATTTGGTTTGGTGAAGCTGTGGGCTTTGGAATTGGGCTTGGAGTCTGGGCTTGGAGTCAATTACGAGATTTATGTCTTTCCGGTTCGGATTTTACGCAAATGCAAAATTCATATTTATTTACAATTAGAAGTGATTAAGATATTTTTCCATTAATAGAGAAAGAACAAATATTGGGATTGCAATTTTTCAGCATAATTACACTAATGCTTTCTTTATTAAGTGAACATTCTAAATTTGATTAACTAGAAAAATTGGAGTGAGTTAATGTTAAGTATCAATTAGTGTTCGACTTAACTCGTGCATTATGTAATATACGTTATCTTTTATTTAATTTTTATTTAATTCAAACTAGTCCAAGCAAAATTTGAATTATTCAGTAGATTTGGATATGTGTATAAATAAATTTCGAAATAAGGATCTGCTTCCATAAATATACTTGGATGAATAATCAGTTATATCTAATTTAAATCTGATAAATTAACAGTAGTTTCATTCATCAACTTTTTCTTTAATTTCTTTCCCACAAATGTACAAAGGTTGGCTCAAACTCCATTAATTAAAATTACTTGTTAAGAGTTAGGAATTAAAATCAAATCAAGTTACTTCAATACTTTTTTTATGGCTATATGATATGCAACTCGAGCTCGTCCGATAAAATTTGTTTGAGCTCGGATCGTAATGCAAAAACAAAACATGTTCGAACAACATTTCCTGTTTGAAACTTTTGAAGCTCGGTTCAAGCTCAACACATGTAAATGTATGAAGTAACTCGGCACTCGAATCGAGTTCGTTCAATAAAGCTCACTTCGAGCTTGGTTCGTGTAAAAATTAAACCAAACTCAAATACAATTTCAAGTTCGATATAAAAAAAATTAAATCAAACTTGAACAATGTATAGTTTGAGACTACTCGAGTCACTTACATACTAAGAGCATCTCCAATAGTAGTGTTTGAGATGGTGCATCATATTTTTAGATATGTAGTTTTAGTTACTGGTCACTCGAACATTCAACATATAGATTTAGATAACTAATTAATTTTATTTTCCTGCAAATATTAAATTACAATATAAACAAAATTTTATTACTTTATATGCGTAAAATATAAATAATAAAAAAATACATTTTAACGATCTAAATTTTGAAATATAATAATAAAGATAAATAATAAATTAACAAATATTTCTTTATATATATGAAATAAACAACTTATAAATTCAAAATGATATATTTAAATTATTTAGTCAAACCAATATATAATATGGGCTGGTGTTTTGGGGTTATACTGATGTGGCAAATGTAGATGACAACATTCCTATATAGATGGTCTTCCATAATATAGATGTCATTTGTTGGAACCTGCATTTTGATGATTCGTCACATAAACCAACAATTTAAAATAGTTCACCGTCTAAAAAAGAGAGTGTTGGAGTTGCTTTATTACATGATCAAATAACATTCAACGAAAAAAGTGGCCAATAATTATGTGATGTAGGAGGATTTGACACGGATGAAGCTAAACTGTCTGATGGCATATTATTGTCGCTGAAATTTCATGAATTGATGAATCGTAGCAAAATTAGGGATTAATCAAATATTCTTTTCGAATTGAGCTCTTTTTGTATGTTGCACCTTTTGGCCATAATTTTTGCTACGGTTATCAGAACCGTGATTAGGACCCCAACCCAAAGAGCGCACATCAAAGAAAACTGGCTATGATCGTTCAACATCATTTATGTCATCAATTTCCTTCCCCCTTCAAAAGTACGTTTTTAGTAATTTTTTGCCATTTTTTGGTAATATATACCTAGTTGATTAGGAGGTCGATTTGAACCTGATTTGGGCCGAACATCTTATTTTATTTGGTACTTTAAACTGGTTTAGTTTTCGAATTTTGCTATTTTTTGCATATTTTGTCCTTTTGGTTCTTTAGTCCGGCTTGTGGACTATTTTTGAATCAGTTGATTATTTTGATTTAATAAAATTCGCAATTTTCTCTCCTTACGTTTCGTTTCTTGTAATCTTCACCTGATACATTTCTTATTGTGCAACAAATTAATTATTAATATGTTCCAGCATCAATATGTAAATATAATTATCTTATGACTTAATGAAATCAAGACACTGGTTTTTTTTTTTTTTTTTCTCTCTTGCTTATGGATTAGGGCTGCTCGATCGTCTCTTTGAGATAGGATCAAAATTCATTTGTATCTAATTCTACCCGATATCAACCCAAAGCCGGTCCAGAGGCATTTTCACAAACATAATATTTAAACATATTAAAGTCATTTATTTGACACATGTTACCTATATTTTCTCTATAATAAGTATTGATTGACACATGCACCATATTATCCCTCAAAATTCGAGCATCTCTAACTAATTTATTAAAATTATATCTCTGATTTTTAAAACCCATAAAACTAAACATTCAAACTCAATCGAAAACATATTCAAAGGTTTTGCTCACTCAAACCTATTTTACGAAATAAAATTAGTTAGAACCAGACCAACACTGATCAATATAGAACCTAACTTTGGGAAGATGGAAAAGCCACCACCATAAGAAGGGGTAAGGGTAAGATTGCCACATATAGCAAATTAGTTACACTTACACCCCTTCCATGTTTCATTTACATCATTTAACATAAGTATATATCTTTCTTTTATCTTTTTGGGTAAAGTGGTTAGTGTGTACACTAAGAATTCTTGAAAGTATATTAAACATAGTAAGCCTCCACCAAATGCCATTACAAAAATTAGAGATGTTTCGCCCCCGGGGCATTTCTCCAACTGGCTAACCAACAATTCTTAAGGCTTGCTCCAGCGGCAAGGGTCGGGGTTCGAATCCCATTTGGAACTTGGATGGAAGCATTTTCATGAGTCTGTCTAAGGGTCATTTGTGGTCAAGACCCCTTTGTGCGCAGAGTGTACAACAGTATGGTGGGATCCCGAGGCTTGGTGGAGGCACATCCCGCGATTTACATCCTTCAGGGTTCTAGGGCAAGGGTTCTGAGGGTCCAGAATTAGTCTAGTGTAAGCTTGGACACCTGGGTTATCAAAAAAAAAAAAAAAAAAAAAAATTAGAGATATTTCAAACTTCTCATCTATTTCATTTCCAATTTTAAATCCCAAATTTATACATTTTTCTTTCTGTTTTTCTCTCTAAAATTGTAAGAAAGTTATGCATGCACGCATTAGGTATAATGGAAAAGTACAGTGCAGTCTAGTTTGATAAAATATAATTCATAAAAAAAAAAAATTATGAATTGTTTGTGATTTGGTACTATCTTTTTAAGGTAGCCAAGTGGTTAAGGATGAGGTTTCATGACCAAGAGGTCATGGGTTCAACTCCCACGAATGTGGGTATTTTCTCTAGTTTCATACTAGTCTTTCTCTAGTTTAATACTAGTAATTAGTTTACTTTGATATCATTGTAATAGTTTCGATTCAATATAGTTTTTGAAGTAATAATGTATGTATTCACCATTAAAAAAAAAAAAAAAAACAAAAATAAGCCATGGTGATGTTTGCTGTTTTAAAATTTTAGATTTTTCTAGATCGATGTCAGAACCAAGATTTTTCGCATTATGAATCAATCACATTCTCTCGTGGACCGTTGAAGTAAAACGTGAATTTTTTTCATGATTTCCCACAAAACTGTAATAAAATTATACGTCAATTAAGTCTTTACTTAAGCACCGTTTATTTCAAACTTACTGCACTTTAATTTAAAAGAAAATAATTAAAACATCCTTATAATTTCACTAATCAAATACTTATATCAATTAAGGGTGTGTTCGGTTTGCAGAATAAACCAAGATTCAAAAATTAATTATGCTTATATCACATGTTTGGTTTGATTGATTATTTTTCGGGTTGGCCCGAAAAAGTGGGCCACCTCCCCTTATTTTGTAAAGTTACTCCCTTATTTGGTCAGATAACAATTGCATCACTCCCACTGAGACCCAACAATCTGCTCAAGATTGAATTGCAATTGATTATTTAGTTCAATCCCATTAGACTAACTGAACACCCCTAAGAAAATAAATTTATTAACAAATAGTAAACCCCACCTTCATAATATTCCTAGATCTAGTAATACATCTTCACCCTTTCCAATTTCCGTTCCAAATTTTCATAATATGTGCCTTCATTATTACACCCCCCAAAATAGTGATTGTAATAAACATTGAATTGTGAAAATACATTCATATATAGTAAGCTCAACCAAAAGGCATTTGCCATTACCAAATTTGGTTCATTTCAAACCCAATTTATTCCTTCATATTTTTCCATCTATATAAGTAGGACAAACGCATTTGTTATAACTTATATTTATACCCCTCCAATCCTATATATTTGAATTACACTAGCAATGCATCACAAAAACATATAGCAAGATTTATTTATTAATTAGGTGAGAAAAAATGGGGAGGGGTAAAATAGAGATAAAGAAGATTGAAAGTGTGAATAGTAGACAAGTGACATTCTCGAAACGACGTAACGGATTGATGAAGAAAGCTAAAGAGTTGTCTGTTTTGTGTGATGCTCAAATTGCAGTTGTAATATTCTCCAGCACCGGAAAATTGTATGAATTTGCCAGTTCCCGGTATGTTCACATTAACTCTTCATCTAACAATTCTCATATAAAATCGGATTTTATAATTTATTTGGAATTTATATAATATTAAAGTTGTAATTTATATAAGATTAAATTTGGAATCTAGAGTTTGGTTTATACTAGTAACATGACTACTTAATATTTGTATATTTATTTTATTTTATTTTATATTTTAATTATTAATATTTTCTTTTCTTTTTAAATCATAAATCATAATTCATTTGATTACAAACTGTTAGAATCTTTAGGATTAATTTTAAGCTATGTGCTGGACAGGAGTTACTGGGCCTGAGCTCTTTCACAGCCCACACTTCAATTTTTATTTTTATTTTTTGAGAAACATAGTTCAAATTTCAAACATATGTTATTACTATCTACTCAAAGTTGTCTTTTTTATTTGAGGCCCTTATAATATTACTAAAGCATTATTCTATCACTTTTTTATGTTACTAAAGTAATAGAAATACCTTAAATCTTGTATATCCAATAATTATATATATTTACATGTAAATTAATGCAAAAAAGACGAAAAAAACACTAATATTTTTAGATATGCAGTTTGATGTGGGAGTTGTATGCCGAAAAATTGTTGATATGTGTTAAATGTTAATTCATATTTGTTATCTAATTTATCGTATTACAGTATTATATTAAGTTACGTAAATAGAAATACAGTTTTCTTACTTGCTTTGCTCGTCCAAACCAAATTTTAGTTATATATATATTTTGAAAATTTTTAAATGGGTTAGGAGAAAACAACACTAATAATAGTAAATTAGTAACTAAGAAATATTAAGATCCTTTCTCGTGTACTTATATATTTATTTGGTTTTTCCAGCATGGGGCAAATTCTAGCAAGGTACAACGAGAATGATGGAAGTCCAGAAAATGCAGTTATAGATAATGTGACCAATAAGGTAAAAATTGACACTAAATTAGTTTACAAAATGCATTACAGAAAAAAAAAAATCATTACAAATCTGCAAAAGTAACTGGTCCATTCCAAATTTATTTATGGGCATGGCCCATGGATTTACATAATGTTTTTTATTCATTAACATTCCATTGAGCACCGAAAAAAAAATGTGAGGTTTGGTTTCGTAAATAAATCACTAATTTTACTTATTTAAGTTTATTAGATGTTTGGTTTGTACAATAATATTTTAATTAGTGATCGAGATAAATAGTGTCGTGTGATAAAAATTATTATTCAAGCCAGGTAATGAATGAACCGCGAGTTACAATCACCCTCGGCAATAACATTGCTCAAACAATTTCGTAGACCGAATGGAAAGTATTGGCAATCCTTCTACCTATTCAAGCTACCTTGGGCCTATTTTTCAAGATATTTCTCGATTATCTAGTAATTTTCTTTCTTTTAAGTGTTTTAATACATTTAGAGAGAATAACTCTGTAGCTCATGCGTTAGGTAAAGTAGCTTCTAGTATTATCCCCCCATTACTGATCTTCCAGAATTTATTGTCGACTTTGTTCTTGATGATTTGACTTATTTATGAAATCTCTCTGATGAGTTTCCTTAGGAAAAAAAAAGAAAAAGAAAACAGACCGCGAGAGACCCAATTCTGAATATGATTGAGCAATACATTTACCTTCTTGTCCTTCTATGACCAATATTTGAGTTTTCGAATAAGAAAAGTACGAGTATTTTGAAATAAAATATTTGTGCTTGTATGTTATTAATATATTTAACATGATATTTCCATTTTCTTTCATAATTTCTTAAGCAAGAGTCAACGGTTGAGGTAAAAGCCCTTAAGGATGAACTTGAAAAACTTCAGTTAATGCACCGGTACGTCTAACTTTTCTCATTTTATTTTGGATGATAATGCTTAAAATTTAGAACATGTAGAAATCATTTATGTATAAGTAATTATTTAATATACAATTAGTACACTGTTCAATTGAATTTATTTTGTTTAATTATAATTTGTTGGGTTTTAACTTTAAAAGCCGTATGACGGGAAAGGAGCTGGAAGGCTTGACTTATAATGAGTTGCACAATTTAGAGCAACAAATTAATGAAGGAATACTATCTGTTAAGGACAGAAAGGTAAAATTAATGAGTGTGGATGTGTGCGTGTCTTCATTTAAATTTTATGTGAAATGTACAAAAAGTAAATTTATTTTTCTTTATCACTCTGATTCTCCATTAAAGGTTTTATTTCGACATCCTTGAATTAATTATTTTTATTATTATTAATTGCAGGAGAAAATACTTTTGGGGGAGTTAGAGATATCGACATTACAGGTAAAATTTTATGAGATTATAATTATTATATTCATCTTAGCGAAAAACCTTATGCATTATTTTTGTTAGGAAAAATTTCTTGTGCTATTTTCTTATTAGCAAAAATCCCTCTCCCATGTCAGATTATATATTTGTAGGACAAATAACAATTATACTCCATAAAAAAATGCGAAACATCCATATTAACGTTAAAAATCAATAAAATCACGTGTTAATGAAAAAAATTTCAAATGGGGTTATTTTCTAATAAAAAAAGAATTCAAAGGGAATTTTTCGAATAAAAATAAAATGAGGGGAGATGGGGGGTGTGGGGGGTGGGGGCTGGGTGGGGGAGTCGTTAGTTAGACAAAGCACATGAGTTATTTTTACAATTTGACTCATATATATTGAGTTGATTAATTATTTAATAACTTAAACTACTTTGTACATAGGAAAAGGAGGTTGGACAACAAAATGAAGCACTACGTGAAAAGGTAATTTGAAAAATATCAAAAGCATCACTAAAGTGGAAATTGAAATATATTATTTTAATAATTAATGATTGTCATTTGGCTAAATCATGGTCATATGGGAAACTGTCAATTTAATGAGTTCATAATTTATATATAGTTTAGTTTTTTTAAAAGAAATATAAAAAGTGCAGATTGAAGAACTTCGCCATCATGTAAAAACGAGTCATGAAAAAAATCTTCTTACAAGCAAAGATTCATACACTAGCTCAAGTCCCGTACACAAATGCAGATCAACTTATAAGGAAGGAACCTCTGATATTTCTTTACGCTTAGGGTAAGTTGAGAGCCAATTTATGTTTAATTTATAAACTAATTAAATTTCATTTTTAGTACTATATTACTCCCTCCGCCCTTTTATTTTTGCTCATGTTTCCTTTTTCGGATGTCCCAAAACAACACTATATTTCCTAAATATGAAATTATTTTTCTCAAAAATACCCTTTCACATAAATTAATGATTTGACACCGCTAGTTCTCTACCACTATTTTTTGGGGCATAAATGTAGGTGTCTAAAAGTTTCATTTTTCAACTATTAAATACTTCTCCATGCCAAAAACCAGGGGAGCAAAAGAAAATGGATAGAAGGAGTAGTTTATTAATACATTTTTTGTTCCGCATTTAAAAAATTGTATTTTTGGTATTTTCCATAATGTTATACCCTTTTGGTCTCATCGGCGTTTTCATTATTGGACCAAAAGTGCAAATTAACAAAGACTATTTTTAACGATACCAACCTTGCAAAATGCTTTTAAAAATGGAACAAAAAGTGCATTTATGTGTGTTAAGTACAGAATCAATAACACGTTTTGAATTTGGGACAAAAAGTGCAATTTTTTATAAAGCACGAGACTAAAATTGCAAATTTGCCTATACTTAATTAAGGTGCAGTAGGCTATTTTAAATATGAATAGAATTTCTCATGCTATACTTTTGCTTAATTTCAATTATAGTCCTTCTAAATTATACAAATTAATTATTTTGAAACTTACAGATTATCACCATCGGTTGATCTTTGTTGCAAGGGTAAAGTCCTGAAGATAGAAACAACCAATGTCATATGACTAATATTTATGGTTTCTTTCTTAAATATGATGACCTCAGTTAATTCCAATAAGCAAAGACTTTGGTACTTATTGTTCTTAATTATATATGTTGTTTTTGAGGTGATCATTAACATAAATTTGGATGCTTAATTATAAAAGAATTATTAGAATTTAATTGACATCCTAAAAAAGAGTTAATGGCAATTTACCTCTTTGTGATTTGAAAAAGAGCACTTTACCCCCTGTAATTTTATAAAAGTTTCACACTGTCTTCTTGACATTTTCATATGTGGCACTTTACCTCCATGTGTTATGATAATGTGGCAGGTTACTCCTTGTATTATGATAAATGTGGCAATTTACCCATGTGTTATGATAAATGTGGCAATATTAAAATAAATTTGACTAACATTCATAAATGAGTTATGAGAAAAGGCTAAAGATAATTGTGATTCAACTTGTTACTTCTCAAGTGATTTCATCAAGAGGGGAGTTTTTATTTTTTTCTTTTCTTCTGGTCTAAGATTTTACTTTATAGCATTGATTAAATTAATGTTTAATTGTTTCAATATCCAACGGAATGCTATTTTACTATGTCAGTAATAAGGATAGTTATGATCCACAAACATTTTTCAAAATCACATGATATAGTATTGAGCATATTTGAATCAAATAAATGCATTTTTTTAAGAAATAGATTCAGCAGTTAGGATATTATATAAGTTGATAGATAAAGAATAGTTCAAACATATTTACCATGAAAAGGAAGAGAATTGATTTGTTTTCTCCTGCTTTAGAGCAATGTATGTTTTTAGAAATATTTATTACTTCCTCCGTCCCATTTATTTTATCCATTGTTACAGTTCCGATCCAACCTAGTAGTAAGCGATCAACCAAAAGCAACCAAAATATTCCTTGGTGAATCGGGAGTCAACTTGACTAAATTTACAAAAATTATAATAAATCGTTTAATTAATATATTTCACTAATAAGTTGATAATATCATATGAAATCA
The DNA here is from genome assembly GCA_034814905.1 of Penstemon davidsonii. Classification (NCBI taxonomy): domain Eukaryota; kingdom Viridiplantae; phylum Streptophyta; class Magnoliopsida; order Lamiales; family Plantaginaceae; genus Penstemon; species Penstemon davidsonii. The sequence continues at coordinate 25,650,100 of JAYDYQ010002533.1, read as the reverse complement.
TATATATTAATATTTAAAATGATTAATACACCACAAATGTGAATAATTTAGTATGATAAGTCACTTAAAGACTGAAAAGTTTGACCGGACCGAGTATTGTAGCTAATGGAGTAAAAATAATGGGACGGAGGGAGTATTATCTTACTTGATTATTTGGTTTTTATTCATATCAACCAATATTAAGGTTACGAATGTATTATAAGAGACATTTTAAAAAAATAGTCACCTAATTCAAATCCTGACTCCACCCCTGAGGCCGTAGGGGCATGGGTAGGGTTCCGGAGCCCTGGGGCTAACCCTGAACCCTCTCCCGAGTCATGCCTGATCGTCTCCAATGGCAGGGCTCCGAGCCCCAATTACTTCCAATTCATTTCTTCCACACTCTCATCATTATAATAATAATTTTAATTTTAATAATAATAGAAATAATAATAATAATAACTATAATAATAATATAATTAAATTAATAATAATATAATAATTATATTGAAAATATTAAATTAAAGAGAGTTGATAATAGTATTAATTTAAATTGTTTAATTATTTTTTCAACTAATTTGATATTTTTGATTGAATTTTTAAAAGATATATATCCACCAATATTCTAATTAAAAAATTTAATTTTAATTACAATAAAATAAAATGTTTAAAAGAAATTATTAATTTTAAATATTAATTACAATTCTAAATCATTCTAATTAAATAGTTAAATTACAATTATAATTAATTCTAAATATAATTACAATTCTAACTAATTTATGAATTTAAATATCTAAATTACAATTCTAATTATTTATTAATGATTTAATTTAAAAGAAATTCTAACTTTAATATTTTTAAATTATTCTTTAATTGTCAATGTTTAATTTTACTGAATAATTGTTTAATTGTTAAAATAAATTAAAATAAAAAATGAAGAACCAATCAGGTGGCGCCACCTGACATAAAGAGGGACGCGTTGTCAAGCCCCAACACTTTACCCAATAAGGTGGCCGAGCAGGCAAGGCTTATGGCCGAGACAAGGGCTCAAAGGGACATCACGAGATAGCGGGTCAGGCAGGCGGCCTAGCTGGACGTGCAGTACATGACCCTGGGCATGGCCCAGGCAAGACAGGAAGCCAACCAGGCCGCGGGACAACATTTGGCCAAGGAGCAGCCCGCACTATAGCCCAGGGGCGTCCCAACCAAGTGTCCAGGGCTAGCAAGGCAAAAGATAAACCAAACAAGGCACTTGAGGTTTCCGGAGAATTCCGGAAGGTTCTGTACGAGTCCAGGGCATTCTAGAGCATCCGGCAAATGTCTACACAAGTAAATAACATAACAAAAATACTCTAAAGACTTGTGGAAGACTTTGAAATATTGTAGAAACATGTAGATATAACTTAGATTGTAGTTGGAACTCCATAGTATATTCTAGTAACATCCTAGAGGACTAATGTGCATCCTTAGATCAAAGTAATCATAGCCATCCATTGTAGGTAGGAGTAGTATAAATAGGACTTGTCATTTTTTCATTTGTAAATCAACTCCAAGAATTGTAATCTCCTAAGTTGTCAGAATCTCACTAGTAAAGTAAAGAATACTTTTCTATCACACTTGTCTTTCCACTTTCAACTTTACTTAGCAATCTTTCCTTAGGATTTTTTTTTTGATGAAGTAAATTCCTATTAATTACTTCCTATCCACGCACAACGGATCACACTTATACACCATTTCTTTCATTTCATCTTCCGTAAAAAAACATGGCTGAAAAAACTTCAACTGTTATATGGGTTTATGAGAAGATTAGCAACAATAAGAGAGAAGAGAAAAAAGGGGAAAGATAAAAAGTTTAATTAAATTTTTTTTAATTGATATCTAGAAATGGGCTTTTCATTTAATCCTTTTTTTTTAATTCCAAAAGAATGGACACTATATAAGAAGATGTGAATGAAATTAAAGATACTCCGAAGGAAATGAAAGATGGGAAAGAAACAGAGAAGAAGGTGGAGGCTGGAGAAGATTATGCTCCAGAACCTATGAGTACCCATTCTAGTTCTATAGAAGTTTAATTATGCACTCTTATTTTATAAGTACCCATTCTAGTTCTAAAGAAGTTTAATAGAGGTTTAACACTAAGATTATCAATAGTGCTTTAAGAAAAATAAAGAAAGAATTAGATGAAAAATGAAATAAAATAGAGACCAGAAAATCGAAGGAAACAAAAGACATAAAGAAATTGAAGCATAATATTATTTGGTGAATGGATGAATTCTTAATTAATAAAGTTTTTTTATTTATATAAATTAATAAAGAAACAGGGGTGGGGGTAGTTAGGGAATAAAATGTTCAATACTAAAACATAGGGGGGTAAGTTTTACAAGTTATACTTTAGGGGGATAATTACATTATTCTCAATTGATGTTGTAGGCACATATTACATGGCCGATAATGGATATACAAACGGAGAAGATTTTCTAAGACCGCACCGAGGTCTTCGATACCGTCATAAAGAATGGGGACAAGGTCAACAAACTTCCCAAGACTACCGCGAGTATTTTAACATGCGTCATTCGCATGCTAGGAATGTCATAGAGCGTACATTTTGAAACATTAAAACTCGTTGGGCAGTTTTGCGAAGTCCCTCCTTTTACCCTCTCAAGATCAAAAATCATATTATCTTGCTTGTTGTCTTATCAACAATTTTATTAGGAGTGAGATGACATTTGATCCTATTGAATTGGAGGATCTATATCAAAGCGATGATGAGGATGATAATGTTGATACCAACACATATGTGGAATCGGTAGAGCCTTCTAATGCTTGGTCAAGATTCCGCGACCGTTTGGCAAGGGATATGTACCGACAATGGAGACTTGCCCGCCGTTGAAGTTGTTTGACGTCGAATTATGTTATGTTTTTTTATGATTATGTGTACTTTATGAGTGGATATTGATTATCTTTTTTTATGTTGTTAATTGGAATGTTTTTTTATTTATATTTGTAGAATGGGATTGTACCAAAGCATGGTTCGACTAATGTTGTGTTGAATGTGATATTAATTTGAACATGTTGCAATCAATTGAGAATTATTTTATTTGTTGCTATGTGATATTATTCGAATTACAATTTGTTTTAATGTTGTAAGGCCCCGAAAAATTTTAATTTCAAAATTTCATAGTAACACTACTTAGAGTTGCTAATTTTACAATTATTTATTTGGGGTATATTATAGCTATTAATGAAGTGAAAGAGAATTAAGGACACTTTCATTTCCAAATTATTAAAGTTTGATGTCAAATCTATTTCTTTTGAATAATTCAGGGGTCAAGATTGCAAATTGTACATAAATAATATAAAAAATATAAAATTAGAACAGATGGAGAGGTTATTTCTCTCCACCTGTTCACGTGAATTGGGGATTCAATACCCCAATTCTTCATTTTTCCCCTAGTCTCAAGATAATCACTTTTTCATACATAAATTAGAGAAGAAAAGAGAGAGAGAGAGAGAGAGACGAGGAAGAGAGCGGCAAGGTTGAGAGTGAGGAAAGAAAGAAGAAAAGTTTGTGGGGTTTCAAGGTCAAGGTTAACACACTTGTTTTCCTTAATTGCTTACTTTATTAGCTTTGATTCTTGAATATTTGTGTAGATTTCTTTGAATATTTGACATATTTGAACATAGAGTTTTCAATTCAAGTATTTGGTTTCAATTTTACGATTTATAGTTCTTTTCATCTTGAAGACTATTTGATCATTGATAGATATTATTATCAAGTAGGATGTGAAGTCCTAATTAGCTAAATTTAACTTTGATTTGGGTTAGATGATTGTAGTTGAAGTATTAGAGTTTAGGGAATCCAATTGGTATTATTTCTTGAATTGTAAATTAATTAAGGTTACTTATATTAAGAGATAGAACAATTACCCACTTGAAGAGATTTGTAATGTGGGTCTTGAAAGTTATATAGAAGTGATAATGGAATTGAAGTTGACTCAAGTGAATCGAACTAGAATGTGATATGCCTTTCGAATTAGGTGATGATTCATTACGTAATATTATTGAAGTTTTCTATATGGTATAAGTTAAGATAGTTTTAATTTACCTCTCAAAGAGTATGCCTTAATATTTTGTTGCTTCTGGTGTACAGGTGCAGGCCAAGAACCATCCTATAATAATTAGTAAGGTTTGGGTAATTCGCATCGAAGGTGAGAGCTGCATCCTTGTGTAATACATGAATGTTTTATGTCTTTATATGTTTCTAATGTGATTATTTGCGGTATATAGGATTGTTAGTATTGGAGTTTAATGGAATAGCTAGATGGCAACCTATAATGATCGTATTGTTTGTTTTTAAAGTTGGATTACTGTTGGGACAGGGTGTATATTACTTTATTCCCCTGTTCATAGTGAGCGATAGTGGTAGGTTCGGATAAATCTGAAACAAGTGTAGACTTGTCAGGTTGACTCCGCAATCGATCATTATCTTGGTCTCGTATATCTCGTTATACGTGACCTAAATTGGCAGCGACTAATCAATGCATTTAGTGAGGGTTAGTAAGATTGACCCCTTACTCATAGTAATACGGTGATATTAATATCTCAAGTCTAATATTCTTTTGAAATAATAATTTTGTGTCTTGATTGTTTATTACTTGTTTAATTGTTCGAACGTGAAACTAAGTGGTTTAAAGTTGCAATAATTGTTGTTTATGTAGGGTGTATTATAATAAATTTCTAGCCTTGCATAAAAGTTCATGCACACACAGACACCAGTCTCACTAAGTTGATTAATTCAACTTACATTCTCTCTGTTATTTTTTTTCAGTGATTCAGGTACCGAACTCAAGTGAAGAAATATTTTCCTAGTGAATTGCTTTGATGTGCATTTTGTGTAAATAAGTCTATGTAAATTTGTAGTAATGACTTTTGGAGAAAGAAGGTTAAACTTGGATATATATGTATATAAATACCTACCTATTTTGTATCGACATGATGAATAGGTGCTGCACTTTGGGTTTATATGTAGGCATGAAAGTATGTATATATAATTGTCTATATGTCTATTTTGTAGTGATGCATCGATTTGAGCCAAGTAGAGGTATATTATTGGTATTGGAAATGTTTGAGCTCGATTCTATATAAATTTTAGTTGTTATGCATTAACCACATTTTGAGTTGGATTGTAGATATAAAGTTTGTAGTGGTTGCCTAATTGTAAGTGTTAGATTAACTCAAAGTTGGGTTATTACAAATGTGTTGAAATTGTACCAAAGCATGGTTTGAAATTGTTTACTTGGCAAAAATATATTAATGTGTTGCATTACGTGTGTTTTTTAATAGGAAACATGGAAGGTCCAACTCAATCACGTAGGACTTGGTCACGTCTTGAAGAAGATGCTTTGATACTTTCATTAAGGGAACTAGTTAGTAATGGTTGGAGGGCGGACAATTCTTTCAAGCCCTGTTATGTTGGTGCTTTGGAGAAATTGTTGGTCGTGAGGTTCTTGGGTAGTGATCTAAATCAATGCAATATAAACTCAAAGCTAACTGTATGGAAAAAAAATACTATGCCATTCTTATTGGGATACTAGGAACTAGTGGGATTGGATGGGATGCAAACAAAATTCTAGTTGATGGTGACGATATGTGAGATAACTACGTGAGGGTAATATGATTATATGATTTTTTAATTTCCGATTGTTCTAATTATTCCAAAAATATTCTTTTATTAAGTGATTTGGAGCTTTAATTAGTTATTAATGTTTGTAGGCCCATCCCAAAGCCGCTTGTTTTAAGGGGAAAACTTGGCCGTTCTATGAAGATTGGGTTGAAATATTTGGGAAATATCGTGCCACCAGAGAAGGGGCAACAAGTTTTGTAGATGCGGTGGTTGAAGAGGTCACGGATGATGATCGTTACACTACACCACAAAACAAGGGAAAGAAAACGGCGTTTGAAACAATATATGAAGACATGCCCGATTTTGTGAATTTAGCCACGGACGGTGATAAAGATCCATGTATAACACCGGTTGATAGATTGAATGTTCCCTGGGTCCAAAGTCAAAGAGATTGGTTGGGCGGAAGAGGAAAAGTGGAGAATCCTCCCGAGATGATAACATCTACTTGGACCGGTTTGTAAATAGCGCGGAGTCTACGTTTAGCACTTTGCTTACCAAATTTGACAAAGAGGGAAATTCTTCAATTCCACCTACTCCATCGCCTCCCCAACCATCTACATTGGCCAAACAAGTGTATGAGAATGTTGTCAAGTTTAATATTGAGCCGGCAGATACCCATTTTTTTGTGATAACCAAGATAAGATCAAATCCATACTACCCAAAGTCTTGTTCCTATCTATGCCGGAGAATGACCAAGCCAATTTCCTCCCGTCAATAATAGGGGAAAAGTGCAGTGAGATATCCCATATACTCTTTGAACTCACACGATGAATCCCTTGCTAATTTTGTTTAAAGGAGCAAAAAACTTTTATTTGATGTACCTTTAGAAGTGATTTATACTTTGGTTTTAACTAACTAATTTGGTGCCTATCTTTTGCATATTTGGTCCAGTGATTGGATTTTAGTTTAGGCTGTATGTAGTGTTTGAGAAATTGAACAATTGATGTGTATGGGATTATGAATTGTGATTAATGGCTAAAATATATGATTTTTGGATGTAAATTGCATTATTATATAATATATTGTACTTAGGGTCCAGTGATGTATATTCCAGGAGCAATTTGGCCATCAATCGTTTATGGGATGTCCATTCATCATGTGGACTATTTTTTAGTCATGGGCCAATAAATAAACCAAACAGCTGATTAGAAAGAGGAGTCAAATACGGAATTGATAAATAGTCAACCTGGACAGGATTAATTGCCCAATCTAGTGCAATTCGGTCCGGGAAACCAAACGGGCCCTTACTTAGTACTAAATCTACTATACCTATAAAGCTGCTGAAATTCCAAAAGAAAATTATTACAACCTATAGGACACACTACAACAGGCTTTTAAAAAAATAAATTAATTACTTCCTAACCACGTAGGAAAGATCACACTTATACAACAACATTTCTTTCATTTCTCACACCTAAACAACAATCTTTCATTATGTCTTCCTAAAAAGACCATGGCTGGAAAAACACTAAAATTTGCATTTGAACAAGCTAAACAAAATGTTCAAGAAATTGAAAACACCAACATTGGCTTCATAACTTCAACTGTTAGTTAGGTTTATGAGAAGATTATCAACAATAAGAGAGAGAGAAAAAAGGGGAAAGGTAAAAAGTTTAATTAAATTTTTTTAATTGATATCTAGAAATGGGTTTTTCATTTAATCCTTTTTTTTAGGGAAATTTACATAGACACCCCCTGGCTATTACCCTAATTACAGAATTTTACCTTCCTGTTTTAAATATTACAAAGACACCCCCTTGACTTAACGGAATTTAGTCAACTTTAACGGAACACTTAAAATGTCCAAAATGCCCTTAGTTGTTTTTAATATTTACAAAAAAAATTCAAAAAAATAATTGTTTCCCAACACCTCCGATGGTTTCCCGGCCACCACCTCCGATGGTTTTCCACCGGAATTGATCGGGGGGTCTTGTGCATATTTTCGCCGCGGACTCACTCGTATAAACAATTTCATTTTTGGCCTTGTAAATCGCTCAATTTTGGCCTCTGAAAATCACGATTTTGAAGCTGCCTACGTTTTTTTCACTTTTTCGGCGATGCAGGACACGGTTTGAGCTCTATTTTGTGGCTATAGACTCGTCTTCACGTCCTCTACAAATCCCAAGCATTAATTATCAGTTCCAAGTTTATCCCGTCACTCTATTTTCAGATCTACGAATTTTACGTTTTTTCAATTATACGCCGCCGTCGGCGGTGGAACTTGACACACCGCCTCCCCTTTCAGCCGTAGACTCCCCTCGGTGTGGCGGTAATTTTGGTACCAACCTTGTCCAATTTGGTGCTGAATTGAAGATTCCCCATTTCCAAGCTCACGTCAATGGCGGATCTTTCCATCTTCGCAAAATCAGCCCCTCTATCCCAATTCGCAAATTGACCCTTGTACTTTTCCACCTTTATAATATGTCCCTACATTTTTAGAAAAACCCAAACTTGCCCTTTGATTTGGTAAAAAACCACAATTTACATGTCACATGGCCCGCACATAGGCGATTTCGGGCTAATTTTGAAATTGGGCCTCAACATGGACCAAAATTGCCACTGAAGTTGAAGGTCTGACACCAAATGTGCCAGTCCGAAAAGATATGTTATTAAAGTGAAAATTTATTTAACAATTGTGTTATTGTAAATAAATTATTAAATTTTAAAAGCGGTTTTTTTTTGTAAGAAAATATATATTATTAAATAATTGTGTTATTGTAAATAAATTTATTAAATTTTAATTTGGTTTGTTTGATTTTTTAATGAAAATAAACGTTATTAAAACGTTATTTACCGGATTGAGTTATTGTAAATAAATTTATTAAATTTTAATTTGGTTTGTTTGATTTTTTTTAATGAAAATAAACGTTATTAAAACTTTATTTACCGGATTGAGTTATTGTAAATAAATTTATTAAATTTGAAATTGGTTTATTTTATTTTTTAAGGAAAAATATGTTATTGAAATTTTATTTATCGAATTGTGTTATTGTAAAGTTATTAAAGCTTTATTTATCGAATTGTGTTATTGTAAATAAATTTATTAAATTTTAAAATAGTTTGTTAAAATTTTAAAATTTAATAAATTTATTTACAATATTTATTACACGGTTACAAAGACACCCCTTGTAACATAAAATATATTATAAAAACACCCCTTGGGGGCAAAATTGGAAAAACATTAAATATTTTTTATGACATCATCGTCTACCGTAAAAAATTGACGCCGTAAAGGGTCTCCTTGTAATATTGTTTTGGTCGAGGGGGTGTCTTTATAATATTTCAAAAAGAGGGTAATTTCTTGTAATTAGGCTAAAAGTGGTCACCTCCCCTTATTTTGGAAAGTTACTCCCTTATTTGGTCAGATAACAACTGCACCACTCCCCCTGAGACCCAACAATTTGCTCAAGATTGAATTGCAATTGACTATTTAGGGGTCGTTTGGTAGGACCTAATAGGGGGTATTAGGCCATATTATATGTGTTAATATGAGCTAATACAACGTTTGGTGACATTGTTTAAATACCGGATCAAATGGATTAAATCCTTACGACCCGGTACCATACATGAGTGGATTAGTTAATCCGGGTGAATATGGATTCGGTGAAAGTCATTTATAACCTCAAATTTACATATTACCTATTTTAACATATCATTAAATATCATAAATTCAACCTCTGATCTAATCCGGCTCTGATCTAATCCACCTTAATTCCATACACCCTATCAAACAACCCCTTTAGTTCAATCCCATTAACTAACCGAACACCCCTAAGAAAATAAATTTATTAACAAATAGTAAACCCCACCGTCATAATATTCCTAGATATAGTAATACATCTTCACCCTTTCCAATTTCCATTCCAAATTTTCATAATATGTGCCATCATTATTACACCCCCCAAAATAGTGAATTGTAATAAACATTGAGTTGTGAAAATACATTCATATATAGTAAGCTCAACCAAAAGCATTTTCCATTACCAAATTTGGTTCATTTCAAACCCAATTTATTCCTTCATATTTTTCCATCTATATATGTAGGACAAACGCATTTGTTATAACTTATATTTATACTCCTCCAAGAATTGTAATCTCCTAAGTTGTAAGCGTCTCACTAGTAAAGTAAAGAATACTTTTCTATCACACTTGTCTTTCCACTTTCAACTTTACTTAGCAATCTTTCCTTAGAATTTTTTTTTGATGAAGTATACTAGAACGAATAACTGAACTCCCCTTGTGACTTCTGAGGCATTCAAAGATATTGTAGCTATTTGAGAAGTATTGAAACAAATATTACTGATTTTTGATAATATGAAACAAATCAATGCAAGAGATACATTTACAGAAATACTTAGTACTAAGTCTACTATACCTATAAATCTGCTAGATTTTAAAGAAATGAAACAAATCTTAAAACATTTACAGAAATACTTAGTACTAAGTCTACTATACCTATAAATCTGCTAGATTTTAAAGAAATGATTACAACCTATAACAGTACAACAATCTTAAAAAAATTCCTATTAATTACTTTCTATCCACGCACAACAGATCACACTTATACACCATTTCTTTCATTTCATCTTCCGTAAAAAAACATGGCCGGAAAAACTTCGAAATTTGCATTTGATCAAGCTAAAAAAATAGTTGAAGAAATTGGAAAACTAACATTGGCTTCATAAGTTTTACCTCAACTCCATCATCCTTGTCATCTCCAGCTGCCTCCACCTCAGACATCTCCACTGCAGCAACCCCCTTCATACTCATCCTTCTTCTCTTTATTTCCCTTCCTTCATTTCTTTAAGAATATCTTGAATATTGTCCATTCTTTTGGAATAAAAAAAATTAAATGAAAAACCCATTTCTAAATATAAATAAAAAAAATAATTAAACTTTTTATCTTTCGTCTTTCTGAAACACTTTATGAAATAAATTTATAATCTTTCAATTTTGTCAAATTACTTTCCCAAAAGGCAAACAAGCAACACTTTTCATATCTATAAAATAAAATCTACATAAACTCTACATTGATTTGACATAGCAACTCATTCTTATACAACTTATCTCAGTTAACAAACAAGATTTCACATAAAGTTATACACATCTTATAAATAATTTTTTTTTTCTACACATACTTTATTTCTCAAACATTCTCCCAAAACCCAAACAAACAACATTAAAAAAATCGAAATTATTTCACAAATTTTCACCATTCCAAAACTATTCTCTCAAACACCATATAAACATGCCCTAAAATAACTAAACAAAGTTAGAATTATTGTAATTACTTTTTTTCCCACTATTTTGGAATTTGAAGCGTCAATGTCACTCCTCAAATAGCACATGATGCTTAACGATAATAATGTTAATAAATAACTTCATTGTATCTATAGTTTATAAATGAACTGACATTGTCCATGTATTGAAATGAAATCCAAACTATTGTATTAAAGTAATATTCAAGTGTAGAACATAACACACAACACTACTAGAAACAATGAAAATTCCCACCGAACATAAATCGGTGGGAAATTTCATGAATTCCCACCGAAATTATTTTCGATGGGAATTTGAATTAAAAAATTCTGGAATTCCCACCGAAATATTTCGGTGGGAATTTCGGTCGGAAATTTGTCGGTCGGAATTTCGGTGGGAATTCGATTCCGACCCGACTTTTTCCCACCGATTTTTTTGGTCGGAATTTCGGTGGGAATCCGATTCCGACCCGACTTTTTCCCATCGATTTTTTCGGTCGGAATTTTATAATTCCGACTGATTTTTCCCAAAATCAGTGGGAATTTCGGTGGAAATTTTCCTTGTTTCTAGTAGTGCAAAGAGCTGAGGAAAAAGTTGAGCCAGTAAGTGACATTTGGCCAAAAAATCATATCCGAAAGAGGCAACCGTAGCTCCTTCGGTTGTCTCATTTTCAATCCAAATTTTCATTTTTACCTTAACTGTTTAGTGATAATGTCAAATCAAATTATAATTTAGTTTAATCAACAAACAATTAATAGACATAACAAAATGACAACTAAGGAATAATTTCATTCCAAACTTATACATTAATACATAAAATACAAAAATAAAGAATTTTTTACTAGTACTTTAACATTAATTAAAAATCCTAAAAACCATCTTCATCATCATCTTCATTCTAATCCTCATCATCACCATCATCATCAACATCATCCTCATCCCCTACATCAATTACAGGTGTGGTTCTGGCAGTATTGACCGAATCTTTTGGCGTAACTGGTTATTCCTTACCCCGGAACCAAATCGGTAATTGGGCGGTGAAAATTGTAACAGGTGTACCTGAGGCTATTCCTGTAATAGGATCACCTTTGGTAGAATTATTGCGCGGAAGTGCTAGTGTGGGACAATCCACCTTGACTCGTTTTTATAGTTTACACACTTTTGTATTGCCGCTTCTTACTGCTGTATTTATGTTAATGCACTTTCCAATGATACGTAAACAAGGTATTACATATATACATATACATATATATATATATATATATATATATATATATATATATTTGGTTTCCCAAGGGTTTAATCCCTTTCGAGGCGCATCAGACACATTAAGTGGGAACCTCTTCCAACAAGGATTCCAACCTGGTTTTGCTACTTTGCAGAGACTAGTTCCTTTCACTAGACCACTCACATGTCGGTGTTAGGACAATATAAGTAGTAAACTCAAAAAAAATATTTGATTTGCATTTAAACACAATAAATTATCATCATTAACTTCAAAGAATCATTTAACATGATTTATTTCTCAATGCATATAAATTCAAAACTATCCATGAGAAATATAAAAGATGATGTCATGGATGCCCTATAAACCAGAGGTACAAAATTTATCAGTATTTTTTGCTGATAGTGTCCATGTATTGAAATGAAATCCAAACTATTGTATTAAAGTAATATTCAAGTGTAGAACATAACACACAAAAAATTGAGGAAAAAACTGAACTAGCTAAGTGATTTTTGGCAAACAAATCATGTCCGAAAGAGGCAACCGTAGCTCATACGGTTGTCTCCTTTTCAATCCAATTTTTCATTTTTACCTTAACTGTTTAGTGATAATGTCAAACCAAATTGTAATTTAGTCTAATCAACAAACAATTAATAGACATAACAAAATGACAACTAAGAAATAATTTCATTCCAAACTTACACATTACTACATAAAATACAAAAATAAAGAATTTTTTACTAGTACTTAACATTAATTAAAATCCTAAAAACCATATTCATCATCATCATCTTCATTCTCCTCCTCACCATCACCATCACCATCAACATCATCTTCATCCCCTACATCATCATTTTCATCATCCTCATCCTCATCCTCATCCACATCCACATCCACATCATCCTCGTCTTTATTTTTCTTGCCCTCTTCTTTAAGAACATTGTCCCTCACTATGAAATGATAATTGTGTAATGTGTCCATCCATGAAGTGAAGTAACGCATTGACCAATTCTTCCACATGAACATTTTTTGGCTTGTTTCTCATCCTCTATAAAATGTTCTTCTTCCTTTTTCCTCTTCTTATCAAGTTATTCTGCCCATGATTACATATTGTCTTCATACTCCTACCTGAAATAAGTACGATACTCATTCATTATTTAGGATCATAAGCTAAAATATATCAATATGAAATATTAGACAGTCTAGACTTGAACAAAAAAAAAAAAAAAAGTAGACTTGACAAAAAAAAATACCAATAACCATCGTCTTCAAAAAAAAAATACCAATAACCATCTTCTTTAAAAAAAAATACCAATAACCATCGTCTTTAATATCTCATGCTTATTGGTTTCGTTCTTTCTTTCAATTCCACCTTGTACTTCTGTTTCAGAATCATCGTCTGAAATAATGTCTTCAAATGAAGAAGAAGAAGAATCTGAAGACATGAGTGAAAGAGTGAAAGAGTGAAGATAAGATGAAAAAGGGAAGATATTATTAATGTTTGTCAAGATAATTATATATGGGAGAATTTAAAGTGCTCATAATTAATTATATCACTCAACTACTTAGAGCAGTGTCGTGATATATATATATATATAAGAGTGATTATTAGTGAAGACAATAATCCGAACACAAATAAAAAAAATATAAAATTGGCATATCAATTCATGTAATAAAATAAAATTGAACATGTACTTTTTTAACCCCAGAGACTTTAATACAAACTGGACTTTGAATGATGACCATATAATCTCCTACAAAAAAAATTACTAGTTCTTTAACATTAATTAAAATTCTAAAAGCCATCTTCATTATCATTATTTTCATTCTTTTTCTCATCATCATCTTCATCGTCATCGTCACCATCACCATCAACATCATCTTCATCCCCTATATCATCCTCATCCTCATCTTTATTTTATTTGCTATCTTCTTCAACAAATCGTCCCTCATGAACATTTTTTGGCTTCTTTCTTATCATCTGTAAAATGTTTTCTTCCTTTTTCCTCTTCTTATCAAGCTTCAGCCCATGATTTCATATTATCTCCATACTCCTCCCTGAAATAAGTACGATTACTCATTCATTATTTAGGATCGTAAGCTAAAATACATCAATGTGAAATACTAGACTTGAACTGGAAAAAAAAATACCAATAACCATCGTTTTTGATATCTCGTGCTTATTGGCTTTGTTCTTCCTCTCAATTTCAGCTTGTACTTCTGCTTTAGTATCATAGTCTGAAACAATGTCTTCAAAGAAAGAAGAAGAATCCGAAGACATGAGTGAAATAGAGAAAAATGGAAATAGTGAAAAAATGAAAGAGAGAATAAAATATTAATGTTCGTAGAGATAATTATATATGGGAGAATTTGAAGTGCTCATAATTAATTATATACTACTTAGAGCAATTGCCGTGATATAAATACATATATGTACATGTATATATATATATATATATATATATGTATATGTATATGTATATGTATATATATATATATATATATATATATATATATATATGTATATATATGTATATATATATATAATATATTTATATATGTATATTTGGTTTCCAAGGGTTTAATCATTTTCGAGACGTATCAGACACATTAAGTGGGAACCTCTCCCAACAAGGATTCGAACCTGGTTTTGCTACTTTCCAGTGACTAGTTCCTTTCACTAGACCACTCACATGTTGGTGTTAGGACAATATACGCAGTAAACTCAATAACCATATTTGATTTGCATTTAAACACAAAAAATTGTCATCATGAACTTCAAAGAATCACTTAACATGATTTATTTCTCAATGCATATAAATTCATAGCTATCCATGAGAAACATAAAAGATGATGTCATGGATGCCCTATAAACCAGAGGTACAAAATTTATCAGTTTTTTTTGCTGATAGTGTCCATGTATTGAAATGAAATCCAAACTGTTGTATAGTAATATTTAAGTGTAGAACATAACACACAAAGAATTGAGGAAAAAACTGAACTAATAAGTGATATTTGACAAACAAATCATGTCCGAAAGAGGCAACCGTAGCTCATACGGTTGTCTCCTTTTCGATCCAATTTTTCATTTTTACCTTAACTTTTTAGTGATAATGTTAAATCAAATTGTAATTTAGTCTAATCAACAAACAATTAATAGACATAACAAAATGACAACTAAGAAATAATTTCATTCCAAACTTACACATTACTACATAAAATACAAAATTAAAGAATTTTTTACTAGTACTTAACATTTATTAAAATCCTAAAAATCATATTCATCATCATCATCTTCATTCTCATCCTCACCATCACCATCATCTTCATCCCCTACATCATCATTTTCATCATCCTCATCCTCATCCATATCCACATAATCCTCGTCTTTATTTTTCTTGCCCTCTACTTAAACAACATCGTCCCTCACTATGAAATGATAATTGTGTAATGTGTCCATCCATGAAGTGAAGTAACGCATTGACCAATTCTTCCACATGAACATTTTTTGGCTTGTTTCTCATCTTCTATAAAAGGTTCTTCTTCCTTTTTCCTCTTCTTATCAAGTTATTCTGCCCATGATTACATATTGTCTCCATATTCCTACCTGAAATAAGTACGATACTCATTCATTTTTTAGGATATAAGCTAAAATATATCAATACTCAATATTAGACAGTCTAGACTTGAACTGACAAAAAATAAAATAAAAAAAAAGTACTTGACAAAAAAAAATACCAATAACCATCGTCTTTAATATCTCATGCTTATTGGTTTCGTTCTTTCTTTCAATTCCACCTTGTACTTCTGTTTCAGAATCATAGTCTGAAATAATTTCTTCAAATGAAAAAGAAGAATCTGAAGACATGAATGAAAGAGTGAAAGAGAGAAATATTGAAGATAAGATGAAAAAGGGAAGATATTATTAATGTTTGTCAAGATAATTATATATGGGAGGATTTAAAGTGCTCATAATTAATTATATCACTCGACTACTTAGAGCAGTGTCGTGATATATATATATATATTAGTGAAGACAACAATTCGAACACAAATAAAAAAAATATAAAATTGGCATATCAATTCATGTAATAAAATAAAATTGAACATGTACTTATTTTATCCCAGAGACTTTTGAGTACTACAAACTGGACTTTGAATGATGACCATATGATCTCCTATAAAAAAAAAATTAAAAAAAAAAATTACTAGTTCTTTAACATTAATTATAAGGGTGATTTACACTCAGACCCCCTCAGGTTTGGGCATATTACAAGAAACCCCCTGTTGTTTAAAAAATTACAGGGACACCCCCTCAGGTTTGGACATTTTACAAGAAACCCCTTACGGCATTAAAAACAGACGGAATTTGATGACGTCAACAATTTTTTTTTATTTTTCAAATTTACCCCTGGCTAAATATACCCACAGGGGGTGTCTATGTAATAATATTATAGCATAGTGGGTGTATTTGAAAGATTACAATAACTTCAGGGAGTTACTTATAGCCAACGGTCATATTTGAAAAAATGACCATGGATGTTAATGTTGGCTATATATTCTGACGTCATCAAATTCCGTCTGTTTTTAATGCCGTAAGGGGTTTCTTGTAAAATGCCCAAACCTGAGGGGGTGTCCCTGTAATTTTTGAAACAACAGGGGGTTTCTTGTAATATGCCCAAACCTGAGGGGGTCTGAGTGTAAATCACCCTAATTATAATCCTAAAAGCCATCTTCATTATCATTATCTTCATTCTTATTCTCATCATCATCTTCATCCTTATCATCATCCTCATCATCACCATCATCATCAACATCATCTTCACCCCCTACATTATCATCATCATAATCCTCATCCTCATCTTTATTTTATTTGCTATCTTCTTCAACAAATCGTTCCTCATGAACATTTTTTGGCTTCTTTCTTATTATCTGTAAAATGTTTTCTTCCTTTTTCCTCTTCTTATCAAGTTCTTCAGCCCATGATTTCATATTATCTCCATACTCCTCCCTGAAATAAGTACGATTACTCATTAATTTTTTAGGATCGTAAGCTAAAATACATCAATGTGAAATATTAGACTTGAACTGGAAAAAAAAAATACCAATAACCGTCGTTTTTGATATCTCGTGCTTATTAGCTTTGTTCTTCCTCTCAATTTCAGCTTTTACTTCCGCTTTAGAATCTAAGTTTGAAACAATGTCTTCAATGAAAGAAGAAGAATCCGAAGACATGAGTGAAAGAGAGAAAAATAGAAATAGTGAAAAAATGAAAGAGGGAATAAAATATTAATGTTCGTAGATATAATTAAATATGGGAGGATTTGAAGTGCTCATAATTATTTATAAACTACTTAGAGCAATTGCCGTGATATAATATATATATATATATATATATATATATATATATATATATATATGGTTTAATTCCTTTCAAGGCGCATCAGACACATTAAGTGGGAACCTCTTCCAACAAGGATTCAAACCTGGTTTTGCTACTTTGCAGTGACTAGTTCCTTTCACTAGACCACTCACATGTCGGTGTTAGGACAATATATGTAGTAAACTCAATAACCATATTTGATTTGCATTTAAACACAAAAAATTGTCATCATGAACTTCAAAGAATCACTTAACATGATTTATTTCTCAATGCATATAAATTCATAACTATCCATGAGATACATAAAAGATGATGTCATGGATGCCCTATAAACCAGAGGTACAAAATTTATCAGTACTTTTTGCTGATAGTGTCCATGTATTGAAATGAAATCCAAACTATTGTATTAAAGTAATATTCAAGTGTAGAACATAACACACAAAAAATTGAGGAAAAAACTGAACTAGTAAGTGATATTTGGCAAACAAATCATGTCCGAAAGAGGCAACCGTAGCTCATACGGTTGTCTCCTTTTCAATCCAATTTTTCATTTTTACCTTAACTGTTTAGTGATAATGTCAAATCAAATTGTAATTTAGTCTAATCAACAAACAATTAATAGACATAACAAAATGACAACTAAGAAATAATTTCATTCCAAACTTACACATTACTACATAAAATTCAAAATTAAAGAATTTTTTACTAGTACTTAACATTAATTAAAATCCTAAAAACCATCTTCATCATCATCATGTTCATTCTCATCCTCACCATCACCATCATCATCAACATCATCTTCATCCCCTACATCATCATTTTCGTCATCCTCATCCTCATCCATATCCACATCATCCTCGTCTTTATTTTTCTTGCCCTCTTCTTTAACAACATCGTCCCTTACTATGAAATGATAATTTTGTAATGTGTCCATCCATGAAGTGAAGTAACGCATTGACCAATTCTTCCACATGAACATTTTTTGGCTTGTTTCTCATCCTCTATAAAAGGTTCTTCTTCCTTTTTGTCTTCTTATCAAGTTATTCTGCCCATGATTACATATTGTCTCCATACTCCTACCTGAAATAAGTACGATACTCATTCATTTTTTACGATCATAAGCTAAAAATATCAATATGAAATATTAGACAGTTTAGACTTGAACTGACAAAAAAAAAAAATAGTAGACTTGACAAAAAAAAATTACCAATAACCTTCGTCTTTAATATCTCATGCTTATTGGTTTCGTTCTTTCTTTCAATTCCACCTTGTCTTTCTGTTTTAGAATCATAGTCTGAAATAATGTCTTCAAATGAAGAAGAATAATCTGAAGAAATGAGTGAAAGAGTGAAAGAGAGAAATAGTGAAGATATGATTAAAAAGGGAAGATATTATAAATGTTTGTCAGATAATTATATATGGGAGGATTTAAAGTGCTCATAATTAATTATATCACTCAACTACTTAGAGCAGTGTCGTGATATATATATATATATACATATAAAACAATGATCATTAGTGAAGACAACAATCCGAACACAACTAAAAAAAATATAAAATTGGCATATCAATTCATGTAATAAAATAAAATTGAACATGTACTTATTTTACCCCAGAGACTTTTGAGTACTACAAACTGGACTTTGAATGATGACCATATGATCTCCTATGAAAGACAAAAAGCAAAAAAAGTCTTTGTAGTTGTCAAAAAAAAATGTGTGGAAATTTATAGAAAAGTAAAAATATATATTCAAAATAAAAAACAAATATAATTAAAATATTTAAGAAAGCAAAACGTTACAATTTCTATATGATCATCTGATTATACATAACTAAACTAGACTACTAAATTCAATGTAAGACCATTAAAAACATACAATACTTCTGTCAAATGAGAATTCAATCACGTGCCTAGAAATTTAGACTGTGCAACATTGGGGATTCTTCTCATTCTTGGTCTGATTTTGATTCCTTTTAATGTTATTTGAATTGTTGTTGACCAAAATAAAACTAAAAACCCAAAGCAGGAAAAGTTTTTCATTCTCTTTCTAAAAATTCTAAATCAATTCTCTCCCAAAACTAAAATTTTTTTGGTCAAATCAAAGAGGAAAAGGAAGAAGAACAACATAAAAAGGTTAGCATTTGCAATTTCAAAATATTTTTGAGTTATTTGGTATGCAAAATGAAGTATAAAAATCTACAAAAAAATTTACGATCTTTTGACTTTTGGTGTTTGGCGTTTCGGAATGTCAAAAGCCAAACGCCATGCATATCTTCATGGCGTTTGGTATTGTCAAACGCCATGAAGACATTCATGGCGTTTGGAATGACAAACGCCAAAAGCCATATGTTGAATTTCAAACACCATTTTTTGTTTGGGAAACTACTTTACAAAATATGCAAAACATTGGATTTTGATCGGTATAAAAATTATGTTGAGATATATCGCAAATGTGGTATGGGAGCCGACTATGAAATAGTGCCCATATCAAATGAATCACATTGGGAGGTATGAAGTACTACGTCCATGATCATACTGAATTTAATTATACATGACTTGGAATCCGAGGAGAGAAGAGACTCCGAGGAAACTTATAGTTATAAGCTTCAGACTAAAGGAAGAAAAAATTATGAACGAGCTAATTTCAATCATAACCTTGATGGTTGAGATAGGAGGACCAAGTGCATGTGATGATGTTGATGGTGCAAATGAAGAGATCATTGCTTCCAATCCAACGTTATCTACAGTTGAGGAAGATGAACCTAGCCGTTGGACGCATGATCCTAGCCGTCGAACTTCTGAACTTAGCCATTGGACTCCAGAATACAACAACAGCAAAGGTGATGATGTAGATGTTGACTACTACTTTAACAATGAAGGTGGTGATATAGGTGTTGGCCACAGTAACTTTGACAACGAAGGTGGTTATAGTTGTGTTGATGTAGATGGTGGTGTAGGTGTTGATGTAGGTGGTTATGGTCAACATCCAAATTTTGACGAGCCACCTAGTGTTTATGGTCAAACGCCATATTTTTACGAACCAGCTAGGCATGGAGGCTTTGACGATGTTGATGATGTTAATTATGCACCTAGTTATTTCGTTAGTGATGTTTGAAATTTTATTCGGGATCAAATATAGTTTCTTGAGAATTAATTGGCCGCTTGAGACATGCCTTCAATGGCCTTCAACATCCACTGTACATATTCAAAACACATCCTGAATGTAGAAAAAAATAACTAAAGAGAAACATATTCAAATCAAGAATAGAGTTTACGAAATACCAGTATTAATAAAGGGGAATCCGCTCGCATTCCATCTACAGATGTCCTCGACCTTCATCTCGTAGTCGGAGCAAATATGTTCCATAAGTTCTTCTAAAGTAAATCTTCAAATTATATTGCCCCAATGATACATCTCGCATATGTCGAGGTTATCACATACATGCAATATAAGACAAATTTATAGATAATTAGTTCTAAAACTTGAAGAAATAACAAAATTAAAATTAAATAAAGCTTACTTACATTGAAAATATAATTTTCAACAACTTTAGTAGGGCGTGCATGTACCAACGCCGATGATAACACCCAAACGAAGAACAACTTCAAGATATGCTCATCATGTTCATTCGACGTCAACATATTGACAATTTTGGATTGAAGATGTGCAACAATCACCCTCGTATCCCCCCATGCACCAAACAATCTATCTTTCAAGGTTGCCTCTTCCAAAATATGTTGGTTATCCAGCACATCCACTGAGCAAAATCGCAACCCCGACACGAGGCTAAACTCCTCCGCATCAAACCTGACTGACTTTCCATTTACCAAAAACTAGTATTCATATCTACTCAGTTGTCTCTCCCATTTTCATATCCGGAGCATCAAGTTGTGCAAGGTAGAGGCCTTAAATTTGCCCTTAGCACAAAGGCGCAAAAAACTCCCAATTTGGGGGTAATTATCCAACATCTCGATATGATGTGGTTGTAACAACTTTTGGATTTCGACAAGTTCACTCCATGCCGTCCGTTGTGTCACACTTCCTTCTGTGACCACTTTTTCATAGTGAAACTGAGGTAATTGTGGCAAAGCGGACATGGTTAAAGATTATATCCCTACAAAACAAACAACTATACAAACATGTCAAAAATACATAAAAGAACTCTTTTTTCCTCAAACGGATTTTTTTTTCATTTCTTATGCAGAAAAATGGCGTTTGGTATATCAAATGCCATGAGTTTTTGCTTTTGGCCCAAACGCCATGAGTAATCGTGCAATCTTCATGGCGTTTGGCGTTTGGATAGCCAAACGCCATGAGAAAGTGCCAAACGCCATGAAGATCTTCATGGAATTTGGCATAACATGAAGATGTTCATGGTGTTTGGAACCCCATGAAGATGTTCATGGCGTTTGACATTTGGCAACCCGAAACGCCAAATGCCAAAAAAGTGTAAACATGCATAAATCAGATCGGAGATGAAGAGCGGCGAAACTTACACCAAATGGCCATTCTCCTTCGTTCCTCCTCTCCCCATCATCTCTTATTGCATGTGCCGTCTCTAATTTGTCAAATTCTTGTGAAAATTTTGGAATTAAGAAGTTGAGATAGTTTAATTTTAAGAATTGTGTTTAAGTTTTTTTGTTTTGGTTATTATTAGGGTTAGGGGGGGTTTTGTTATGAGTTAAAGAATAGGGGGGTCTTTGCAATTAATTATCTCACTATTTACCTTTTTTATTTAAAGAAAAAAAGATAAAAATAAAAAGTAATGGCCAATGGACTTTTTCTAATTTCTGTTTTTGGCAATGGCCTTTGGTCGAATTACCTGGTTATAATTGATAAAGAAACGGGTGAATCAATACAAAAATATAAAACAGATAAAAATCAATGAAAATCGAATTAAACTAGTGAATATAATAATTGAAAATAAACAAGGTAAGAGAAAAAATTTGAGATACAGAAAATTGGTTAAACAGGTAAAAGCAAGTGAAATCAATATAATGAAAAAAGTTCAACCATTAGAAACAAGGTCAAGTCGTTAGAAAAATGGTTCAAATCGGAAAAAAACTAAAGAAATAGATGAAAATACCCTTGATGAAGTTAATAAACTTAATATCAATCATTAAGATGTAATATTTTATGACATAATAAACTTAATTTTACTCTAATTTATAACAAAATGCCCATGAAATTAACTAGATACGTACAACGTACGTGAACTTTTCTAGTACTACTAAAAACTACACATCAACTTCTATTAGCCCAATATTTACTTATGTTACAGAAGTTTAATCATAGTCATGATTTTGTGAACCGTTACTGCAAAGACATTACATAAATAACCACGACATATTTTATGTCATTTTTAGAATTAGAAATCATGAAAAATTAATTTTTTTTTTATCTAAAGATTGCATATAACCATTACATATTTTCTATCATTTTGAGAATTAGAAATCATGAAAATTTAAATTTTTTTGTAAAAATTGATTTGCAATCTTTACAAAAAAAAAATAGTTATAGGTTTATTTAATAAATAATAATGTTCATTCTTTTAATTGGCATTACCGTCATATATATATATATATATATATATATATATTTTGTTGGGGGGAGGGGGAGAGAATTTCATATACTACAATTGTAATTTAATGTAACTAAATATGGAGTACAAAAATAGGCATTTTCTGTAAAATCAACTATTTACGAGGGAAACAGAGTAGGGCGATTAAAATTTTTGTGAAAGGGTAGTTTAAAGCATTTAAAACCATTAAATGCCAACCCAAACTTAGAACAAGTCCAGAACATCTTTTACTTCACCTTCTGAGTCAATCTATCAATTTGTAAATAAGACGAAAAAGATTCGGCTATGTCAATCTATCTAGCATTTATCATGTCATGATTAAAATAGATATTATTTTGGTTTTATCAAATTGATGAAATTATGTCTGTGTGTATGTGATGTATGAAGCTTTCGTTTGAGTAATGCTCTTAAATAATTTATTTGAAAAATAAGACAAAGAATGTAATAGTTTAGGCATTACCGAACATATTTGATATTAAACCAAAAAATGCATCTTTCAATTTATGAGATGGTTCTATCTAGAGCTTAATTGAAAAAGGAAACTCCATTTATTTTAGAATAAATCCCAAATTGATTTGAAGCACAATTCAAAAACAGGATTCTCTATTATGGTTAACTCCAGTACTATATATGAAAACTATGCACAAACTCCCTTTCATATATTTCATTGCAATAGGATTTCCAACATTCTGACTCCAACAATTTTCCATGAGTAACAATGTGTGTGTGTGTTTTTTTTTTAAATAGTAATGAGTACAAAAATACCCCTTACACTGACATATATAAATCCTTTATATAAAGAAACAACGAGACTATGTAAAATTTAAATGAGGAATATTTCATTGCATAGGATTTAAAAAAAAAAAAAGGTAGAACTCCAACCAAATATAGAGATAATGTCAATTTATTTTTCATGTAAAATGCATAATGTTCAGTTAGTCCATGTGATTTGAAAAATAACACTTTATCTCTTGTGAAAATTTTAAAGAAGCAATTTACCTCATTTAGCCGGAAAGTGTAACTCACCATGAAAAGTGAGTTTATAACATAAGTGAGGCAAATTGCCACATTTATCATAACACGAGGGAGCTCCCCTGTATTATGTTAAACCTACAAGAAACATTTATCATAACTCGAGTAAATCGCCACATTTATCATATACACATGGGATAAATTGGGGGTAAATGCAAAATACTCCCCTGTATTATGTTAAACCTACAAGAAACTACCCTGTGAAATTTTTATTGCGTCAGACTTCCTTGTGTTTTCAAAAATCCTGCAAAAAACACCAAATTTATGAAAAATAGGTCGTTTTGAATCGACATATTTCAAGAAACCATTTTTAAAATACTTCAAATTGGTCCCTACAACTTCATGTGATATATTTTTAAAATTATTTCTTGAAATATGTCGATCCAAAACGACATATTTTTACAAATTGGGTGTTTTTTGCAGTGTTTTTAAAAACACAAGGAAGTTTGGCGCAATAAAAGTTTCACAGGGTAGTTTCTTGTAGGTTTAGCATAATATAGGGGAGTATCTTGCATTTTTCCCGATAAATTGTTACATTTATCATAACACTGATGATAAAGTGTCACATATAAGATGGATAGTTATGCCAATTCGTAACTTTTTAAAGTTTAAAAGGATTTAAATATTTGATTTTGGGTACGATTATAAAAACGACAACTACAAGTTGGTGATACTAGATCTTCTAGTTAAGAAATCAAATTTGTGGAGTCGTGGACCCATAAAGAATGGTATATGGAAACTTCGTACTACGCCGGGAGTTTATGTCGGGGGAGTTTATACCGCTAGAATATGAGTTTGAAATTGTTGCCTTTTGATTTGGTCACGGAAGAGTGGACTAGCAATAACCAAAATTGATCAATAAGCTAAAACTAATAAACACTCTAATTAATATCCAAAACAAACATAAACATTCATCCAATAATTGAGAGTATACTAATATCCAAAAATTAAAAACAAAAATGATATATATGCTTATAACATGCATTATTTAGCAATTAACTAATGTCATCAATCATCAGGATCGATAAAACCCTTGAGCATGTTGGATGACTTGATGTCGATGTAAGAGAAAGCTTCGATAAATCCCCACAAAGCATTCGAATCCGTAGTTGAAGCGAAAAAAGAAGGATCGAGGTGTGCTGAAAATGATGGGGTAGGGGGGGGGGGGGGGGGCCTAAAGTGGTCTTGATGCAATCCTTCTTGTTGAAGCTCATAACGGTCTTTATGATAGAAGGATTGGGATCAATCACGGGGGCTCATAACGGTCTTTATGATAGAAGGATTGGGATCAATCACGGGGTATGGCCTTCGCGTTTGTGATAATAATCAAGGCCTAATCCCATAAATTATATATATGTTGAAGCATGCCATTTGTGGTAATAATCAAGGCCTAATCCCAGAATGCAAGCATGTCTCTACCGTAAAGTACAAGTGAACTTTTGATGGTTTGAATACTAAATTTCAATAAAAAAATCAAATGTGAGTACTTTAACCTAACTTTTGATCTCCATTTAAGTACTTAATTTGCTTAAATTCGATTATATTGTTATGTGTTTGATTAATGTTGGTTGAAGATGATCCTTGCATCAAATTTCGGCAAGAAAAATAGCCTACATTTAGTTCTTCATAACAAATTTATGGAGAGTATGAAGCGCTTGGGAGGTGCAAAAAGTAAGTATTGTTCTTGGCTATATGCAGAGGCAACACCAAAGGAAATACTCAAGCTAATGAATTGTGAAGCAGTGGCGCAGCCTGAAAATTATTTCACCGGGGTTGCATGCTATAAAACTAAAGACTATATTAAATTTCAAATATTAATTGTAAAAGTGACTCAAAATACCTTTAAACCAAATTATAAAAATTTCAACAAGAGTAATTTATAATCAAAACTATATGAGTCAGACTTGAATTTTTATTTACAAGTGTCCATATCGATTCGACATAGATTGAAATCACTAATATGTTTCCGTTCAAGAACCAATTGTTCTTTAGTGGATCTTTATGGGAATATAGAAGAACATGAAACGGAGTTTGGTTTGAAATGAAAGTGTAATTTGTCTATTTAGTGCGAAGGGAATGATGGTATGATCATAAAGATATTTGATCATCGTGCTGCAGCTTCGGTTAGAAGGAAGTTACAAGAACTTCATAAAGCTAATAAAAGGCCAAAATGGATACTTGTGTCTCATTGGGCCGAGTTACTTGCATACTGGGATACGGATGAGTTCAAAAAATTAAGTCGGAAAAACAAGGAAAATCGAGCATCCGACTGTGGTGGACAGGGAGCTCCAAAGCACACGGGTGGGAGTATTACACATTCGGAGCACGAACGAAGAATAGTAAGTTTGTCAAATATTTATTTTTCTTGTTTCATATATTATATAGTAATATAAAACAATCAATATTTAATTGTATTGCAGACCAATGCCAAAGGTGGAGTAGAACCAATGCAAGGAAAAGTATTTATGTATACTCACTCGCAGTTAGATGAAAATGGAGATAGATCAAAGTGGGTCGATACTCGTTCAAAGGATACATATGTAAGTTTTACAATTATATGACTTAGTTGATAAATAAGTGTTATGTTTGAAAACTATGTTTTAAATTCGTGTCTTTTAGACTGCGTTTTTAGAAAAACTTCCTACTCCGCAAGTATCTGAAACTGGCGAATCACAACTGATCCCGGAAGATATTCAACTGCAGGTAACATATAATTATCATATTTAATAAAACTATTATGTACTTATAAATATTTATAATCTAATTAATGTTTTTGTTTGTTATTCAGGCATGGGTAGACACTGTAGGTATAGGAAAGAAGGGTACGGTTTATGGTCTGGCTGGTAAGGCCGCTCGGTTTAAACCTAGTTCATCGAGAGCATCACAATATTCTAGTTCATCTGACCCGGAGCTCGTGTTAAGAATTCTAACTTTGGAAGAAAGATTGCAACAATCGGAGGAGGAACGTCTACGAGAGAGGGAAGAACACAGGGCAATATTGGAGGAGGAACGTCGACGAGAGAGGGACGCGCACAGGGCAATATTGGAGGAGGAACGTCAACGAGATAGGGAGGAATGGCAACGAGAGAGAGAAGTACATAGAGCAATGTTGGAGGAAAGCCGAAGACAGATGATGGAGGAAAGCCGACGACAAATGCTTATGATGATTAACTCCATGCCTCCTAATGTATTATCACAGAACTCGCCCCACAACCCACCCCAAGATGACTAAAACTTAGTTTTATTTTTCGAGATATTTGAATACTTATTTTATTATTTAACTTTTGTTGATGATTGACACTAATTTTATTTTGTAAGATAGTTTATGATTTTCGACTTGTTTATTGATTTTGTAAGATATTTTATGATTTTTGACTTGTTTATTGATTTATTTTGCGTGATTTGTTGATTTTTGTATGGTATTTGGTGATTTAATTGATTTAATTTTAAATAAGAGAATATAAAAAATTAAGATAAATTAAATATTTAGTTGAAAATTTCCAACGGGTACCGTCCCATCGGAAATTAATAAAAAAAATAAAGAAATTAATTATTTTCCGACGGGGCTAACCCATCGGAAAATTCAAAAAAGTAATTAAAAAATATATTTTCCGACGGGAATAGCCCGTCGAAAATTTATTTAAAAAACTGTAAATAATTATTTTCCGATGGGTTTACCCCATCGGAAAAGCGAAAAAAATGAAAACAAGAAAATTGACAATTCCTTTTGCAACAGGATCATCCGTCGGAAAACGTCCCATCGGAATAAATTCCGATGGATCTCCCGACGGTAGTATCCCGTCGGAAAACACCCGTCGGAAATTTTTCCTACGTGTTTTTCCGACGGACTTTCCGACGGGTAGAATCCGTCGGAAATCATGTTTTCCGACGGAATTTCCGGGAAAATCCGTCGGAAAAAACTGTTTTTCTTGTAGTGACAGTTTTGATACCAAACTTTAGTCAAAAAAATACAATTGGTACCGAGCTTTTTGATTTCATACCATGATTCACACAATCTTGATACATTTAGTTTTGCCATCAATTTTCGGACGAAATTCAGCACGTGCCGCTCATGTGCCCGTTAAATTGACAATGGGAGGGAAAACATGCACGGGTTTTAAAGACCCACAATTGACGGCACGTGCTGAATTTCGTCCGAAAATTGACGTCAAAAGTAAATGTGTCAAGATGGTTTGAATCATGGTATAAAATGTGTTTTTCCAAAAAACTTGTTATCAAATGTGTTTTTGGACTAAAGTTTGGTATCAAAAGTATTTTTCTCTCATTTAGTATGATTCAGATTGTAAAATAAAAAGAATATGTTGGATTTTTAATTAACCCATTTTATGATATTTGACCTTGTTTCATACATGCACATAAAAAATAACATAAATAATTATGCCCAACACCCAAATTATTATTCAAGAATAGAATGATAAAAATAATTAATTCATTAATTAATACTCTGTGAATGAAGCTTAAGTTTTAGTATTCATTTTAACTAAAATGTGGACACTTTGTTATGTAATTTTTTTATTTGGTGAATAGTGTCCATTACAAAGCAAACCTAAATTATAAAACCATTACAACTATTTTTATACAAATAGAAGTCAAACGTTAGATTATATAATATATATACATCTATTTATACAAATATTAACAAATATTAGAAGTTGAAGGGGGTTCATGCACCCCGTCAACAACACGTCACTACCACTGTTTTTAAAGATAATACCAAATTGGTATGCACATGAAAATGACCTCTTGATATGTACATAATCAAATTGCAAAAATATGTCTTTTTCTTTTTTCTTTTTTCTTTGTATAGGAATTATATCTTCTGATTTTTCCTCTCGGCAACAATAAAACACGGAAAAAAAATATTAATAACTTGAAATACCTAAGTTTATACAGACAGATACCGTTATCATCTTTGTTGTGATGGAGAAATTTATGATAATTCATATAAACCAATTTTGAAGATCTTCTTGGATAACAAGTTGTCTTTTTCCTTGGCTTTTCTTTAGCATGATTGTAAGTAAAACACTTGTGTACACAGAAACTACTGATAATTCCAATAAACTATATACCAAAAATTTCATTTTCAATCAATTATAAAAAGATATTCAAAGACAAAAAAATAAATCTCCCCTGAATTTTATACAATT
Source organism: Penstemon davidsonii (assembly GCA_034814905.1). Taxonomy (NCBI): domain Eukaryota; kingdom Viridiplantae; phylum Streptophyta; class Magnoliopsida; order Lamiales; family Plantaginaceae; genus Penstemon; species Penstemon davidsonii. Next base: position 25,620,788 of record JAYDYQ010002533.1, on the reverse strand, counting down.
AAGATGGGATCCTTTACATAATGTATTGAGAATATTGCATTTTTAGTCTCAATTTTTGAAAGATTTTGCGCTTTTGGTCTCATCACCTCACTTTCATCTATTTGGGACCAGAAGTGCATAATTAAGATAGTCCTATTTTTGAGATCAAAAGCGTATAAGAAAGACTATTCTTTGGAACTAAAAGTGCAAGGTTTAAAGAATTGGGACTGAAGGAGCAGTTTTGTTAAATGCATGACCAAAATTCTGAAATATTTCAAAGAATAAAGACCAAAAGTGTGAAACACTTTAAAAAATACGGGATCGAAAGTGTTAAAGGTTCGGTTCTGTCATAAGAATAAAATTGCAATTTATCTACGATACATTCATAATTACATGTTGCACCTAAGCCTTGATAAACTCAAATTAAATTTTGTATCTAATTTTTAGCGTTGTACCCCTCATACATTTTACATTTAAAAGTAAAATATATGATTTTTTGCCCTACTATAGTTGAAAATTTCCACATACATCTCATTACCTAAGAAATTTCTCAAATCAATGATATCTTACTAAAATTTAGAAACAAAAATCTCAATTCCATGAAGTACCTTTTCAAGTTACATAATTCATTCTCAAATTTAAAATCCAACAATCTTCATATAATTGCACATTTAACATAAATTTAAAAAACATACAACAATTTTCAAAACAAACATTTTTATCTAGTAATATGAGCAATAAATGAATCCATTTCTTTCTTAGTATCTCCACCTTCAACAACAGACTCCCTCACAATCTCCCCCAACTCCTTTGCTCTTTTCCTAATCTCATCTCCTTCCTCAGATCCCATCAATCTTCTTACAACCTTTTCCACTGTAATAGAATCTATAACTTCATCTCTACGCGCCCAATCCTTCACTTCGACACCAATTCTTAGTACTTTCGTAACCAAGAACGCGTTCCCCGGTTGGTCAGAATGCATAGGCCAAGCTCCTATTGGCACTCCCATGCTTATACTCTCCATACAAGAATTCCATCCACAATGACTTATGAAACCGCCAGTCGAACCATGTCCTAAAATCTCCAACTGTGGTGCCCAATCTCTTACAATGATCCCTCTTTCCTTCACCCTTTCTTCATACCCTTCCGGCAATGGAGCTTTTCGGATTTCCCCTTCGAAAACATCTCCTTTATCCGCATCTCTCAATACCCAAATGAACTTATGTTCACTTTTCTCTAATCCAATTGCAATTTCATTGATTTGTTCATCTGATAATGAAGATGTAGTTCCAAAAGAAATGAACAAAACAGAATTTGGTTCTTGTTTGTCTAGCCATAACAAGCATTTGTTTTGATTGTTTTCTTGATTTTTAGTACCAAGTAATGAAATTGGATTGAATGGACCTATAGCAAATAGTTTATCGGTACTGGTGGCTTTTGCTTCTGCAAGCAAGTCAAGATATGTACCTTCAATCAATCTCGATGTATTGTAAATATCCCCCGTATTAGATTTTGGCACATCGTGTAGTACTTTTACAAGCTCTTCAAACTCTAACGGGAAACAATCCTCTAAGGGAACGTTTTTGATATGACATGCCTTAATTGGTAGAAGTGGCTTTCCTACTGCTTCCCAATAAAACGAGTATAAAGTGAACGCGGATATACTGTGAAAACAGAACGACTCTGCATTTGGTATAGAACTTATGTCTTGGACTACATAAGCCATCATGGAGTCGTAAATGATTACTATCCTTTGAGTTGTTTTCGAAAGATTTTGGACTAGTTTGTAGACAGGGTCACGGAGATTTATCGATGCATGTAGAGATGGAAGTATTTGTGAAGGAAATTTGATTGGGGAGTTGGGATTTGGAGGAGGGTTGTTGAACGGAGGAGTTGGGAATTCGTGGAACTTTATGTTGGTTTTCGATAGTGGGTCCCAACCGTGGACACGAGTCTTCGCCTGGCGGGTGTGCGTGGTGGTGCCGACGAAGTGGATTGGGATGTCGTAGGCGGAGACGAGGCGGGAGAGGTGGAGGAGTTGGTTGAGATGGCCTTGTGCTGGTAGTGGTACCATGACTACAGCCACAGATGTTATAGGCTGATTTGCCATTGGGAATTAAGGTTTGGTTAGCTCTCAATTAATCTTTGATTAATTTTTTTTACCTATATATAATATTAGGATTTATATTTTATTAATGTAAAGTGACGTTAATTCTTATAAAATTTTTGCCATTGGAAAGGATTGTTTAGCTCTAAATCTTTGATTAATTCTTATAAATTATTTTAATTAATGTACTTTTTCAACTCCACGTGAATATGATAATAATGTAATAAAGGATAGACTTTATAATACTAACAAATTATATTGCTTAGAATTGGCCAATTAGTCAGAACAAAATTCAAGCAGCCAATCAGCTTCAAAAATTGGACCGTTGCAATGTTAAAATAACGTTTGGCGCCAGCCTGCAGTAAGATTAGATTACTAAACAAAAAATAATTTTCTGACAACCCCACGCTCCAATGGCAGTCAGGAAACATGACCCCGAGTTTAATTAATAAACGAATATTAATTAAATTTTTGGAGTGAAAATTAAGTTACTTGACCCCGGGTTCTAGTCACAAGACTGACCATTTTCCATATTAAAAGCCATTTACAAGACTGACTATTTTTTTTAATTATTATTATTATATTAAGTTCAATATCTTAATCTTCAATGCTAACGATTTTCGAATTTAGGAATTTGAACTTTGAAAAAATATGTGATAATTTGAACATCGTTTAGAATGCTTCGATCTTGATTCATTTTAGGAGCGGTAGTTGGGTTTGGATTGTCAATGGACTCATAGGAGATAGAAACCCTTTGTCCTTGGCAAAAGGCACAATTAATTTAGGCTGTGTTCGGTTCCCTTTATTAATTAGTGGCCCAATTGTGAATTTTGGGTAATTATATAATCAACCCAACAAAATAGTGGACTGTTCGGCAGATTGAATCGGACTAATTTGATTTGAGTCCAAATTTCTTAAGAATCCGTTCGGTTGGTCCGATTAGGGTGAAATTACTTTTTTACCCCATCGAATTTATGATCTCACCGTTGATTTTAGGCAGGATTTGGGGCCGTTAGATCGGTCATACAAATACAAAAAAAAAACCTAATAGGTTCATTGCTTTTTTTCCCTATTTCCACTGATGCTGCATTTTTCCCCTTTCTCCACACTATACTCACGAAACACCGCTCGATTGACGTCTTTTGTCCTCCGATTGACGTCTTCTATCCACCTAATAGGATTTAGGGTTTTGAATTGAAGTAGAAATTTATTGAATTGAGTTGAAATTTGTTGAATTGAGGATGATAGAGGTGATACTGCATAACTAAAAAGTGGTAACCCTTCAATATCTCACTTTTAAATCAACCCAAGAACTAGATAATCATTGTGGGTATATGAGTTCTAACCTTATTGCTCAAGAAATCCTTCTTCAATTTGAGCTAGTAAGTACTTCCTTGTAGCTAAGTTAACACATGAAATGTAAAATTAGATGGTAAAACTTGAAGCAGATGGAAAAAAATTACTTCTTATACACAAAAGAGTAAACAATGGAGAGAAAAAAAAAAATTCCAAACTAGGATTCATCCTCACCTTATGCCAATGGAGGGAAAATGAATAAATGGTAGAGAGAAGTGAAAATGTAGGAGAGTACTATTTCCTAATCCGTGTAATAATAGAGTGGCAATTTTATGTAATAAGCCTGAAAATCAGGGACATTTGGGTCTCAAAAAAACATAATTGGGCCCAATTATATAATATTTGGGTAGGAAGTCAAATTGCAATCGGGCTGATAAAGAGGGGTGGCCCACCAATTTGCCCGATAACAACGGGCTGCCCGCAAATTTATTGGCCCAAACGAACACAAAATTGGGCCATTTTGTCTGGAGCAATTGTACTAATCTTGGGCTTGTTTGGCCAACCGAACACAGCCTTAATATCCGTTATGGCTGAGCTTGTTATTGTGCTTAAATAAAAGGATGGAACGTGGAAACAGCTGTCCATCACAAAATTATTTAATGTTACTTTCTTTGACCGGCATATGTATGTGACCACATCCACATGCCTTTAGTGGAAAAATAAAATACTTTATTTTATAATTTAATACTAGTATACTATATAGTAATGTCATCTCCAACAGCGTTCTTAAATTTTAACCTCTTATCTTAAAATATAAGAGGTGAACAATGTTATACATTCTCACTTTTTACTATGCACTCCAACAATTAATTTATATTTTAAGATTTTACTTTTAAACAATCACATCACTTCACTTCAACAACTCATTTATATATTAACAAATTCCAATTATTATTTATATATAAATAATAATGATACATATTTTTATATTTATTTTAATATAACAATAGAATTACTTTTAAAAATTACTATTTTGAGAAAGTAATATAAATTTAAATAAGTAATCATATTTTATATTTCAAGATTCAAGCAATTTTTGAATTTTGAATAAGAAAAGTAAGGGCCGCGTTTGGTCCATTTTAACATTAGCTTGAAATTGGATTTTTTTGTTAATGCAAAAGATGGTTCAACCAAATGCGACCTTAATTTTTATTTTTTTATTAAAAGAAGTTTTAAACAGAAGAAAACGAACGTTTTAAAAATGTTTTAGCTATGATATATATATAGAAATACACATATTTAATTTTGTACAGAAAAAGTACATTGTTTTTTGTACTTTTCCATGCAAAAGCATAATTTTACATTTCACTTTGGACTCTCATATTTAACAGTCCAAACTTAAAATTTTTTACCAATCTTAATTTTTAAAAGCTCTCTTGGAGCACCATTTTTGTGAAATACTTATAATTTGAGTTATAAATGACCCGTTGGAGATGGTCTAACGTTCTTAAATTTTCAATTTTGGTCAATGCGAGGAATAATGCTCCGCCAAGATGTCAGAATCTGGTGCAGTTGAGTCACGAACTCACGACTATAAACTTTTGAATCAAATTTATGACCTACTTCACAACTAAACAAATCGGGACAGTCTTCGTGTTTGGTTTTCCAAGTTTTAAGTAATTATAATAAAAAGAAAAAACAATTGAGATCATAAGCGCAACTTGAGTCTTGAGATTTTGGTGAAACATGTCCACATATAACAAATTAATTGCTGATTTGTAAGCCGAAATATGATTGGCATTTATTAGTGTAAACTTTTCAATATACATATTAGATCCTTTAAACATAATAATCTAACTATCTTATTTTAAATGACACGTAGAACCACATCATCAGCTCCAAATAATGATATATATTGCATTGACATATGAATTGATCAAGTTACACTAGATTAATATCCATATTAGGACCTATATTAATCGGTGTTGGCTCGACTTCGCTTGACTGTGTTTTCAGAAAAATTGTTTGAGTTGTTTCAAATAAACACCGGAACATCATTGAGATTGAGTTTGGATGTTGGGGTTTGAGGCGTAAAAATATATGGAATGTGTCAAATAAATGATTTTGCTAGGGAAAAAAAAAATAGATGATAAATGTATTTTATATGTTTAAATATATGAGACGATTTCGTAAAATAGCTAAACAACCCAATACGAATCCAAATGAAGCCTTAAAATTTTAAAACCTTAGGGCCTATTTGGAAGGGTTTTGGCTCAGTTTCACGGGTCTCGATTACCCCATTTGGTTAGGTTTTGGATGTTAGGTTTTTTAGTTTTGAAAAGTTGAAACCTCACTTGGATTGGGTTTGAATGTTAGGATTTGGGGAAAAAATATGTAGTAAGTGTCAAATTAATATTTTTTTATAGAGCTTAAGAAGGAAAAAATAGAATGCTTCGATCTTGATTCATTTTAGGAGCGGTAATTGGGTTTGGATTGTCAATGGACTCATAGGAGATAGAAACCCTTTGTCCTTGGCAAAAGATATGGAGATAATTATTGCTAATAGAAAAATCGACCACAAAAGATAGACAATGGAGAATATATAATTGTGTGCTACGCCAGTTAAATGCACAATCTTCAACCACGATGTGAAACATTAACCCAATAACTTAAATTTAGCAATATTTCGGGGAAAATGCAAGTTACTTCCCTGTATTATGCTAAATCTGTAAGAAACTACCCTGTAAAATTTTTATTATGTCAAACTTCCTTGTGTTTTTACAACCCTGTAAAAAACACCCAATTTGTAAAAAATAGGTCGTTTTGGATCGACATATTTCAAGAAATAATTTTAAAAATATATCACGTGAAGTTGTAGGGACCAACTTGAAGTATTTTAAAAATGGTTTCTTGAAATATGTCGTTTTTTGTAGTGTTTTTGAAAATACAAGGAAGTTTGGCGCAAAAAAAAAATTCAGAGGGTAGTTTCTTGCAGGTTTATCATAACATAGGGGAGTATTTTGCATTTACCCCCAATATTTCTTTCAATATTGTCCCAAAATTGTAATTAGAAATCTTTTCATTCATCTGCAACAGAACTAATCGTAGAAATTAATCCTAGAGAAAGTGTTTATTTCAGAAGTTTCAATAAAATTTAAATTATTCTTATGTTCCATCAAATTTTTCGTTTTACTATCTAATATCTATTGTGATATCTTGCTGTGTTTTAATAATGTCATATAGATTACTTGTACTCTGTTTCATATAATTCGTATGCAATAGACGTTTAGTAATTTCCGATTATAATTTATAAACACACACATATTGACATAAATCAAAATTTGAATGATTTTAAAATAATTAATATTAAGGGTGGTAATCAAAACAAAGGTATGATCAGTGTGCTCCTCTTTTAGGGTAAATTTGTTAAGTATTCTTTTTATTGGACTAGGTATTGGTCGAATTTAATTTTAGTATTATTTAAAATAAATTTTAAACCTATGTAAATGACCCATGGTCCGTGGTGGAGCCAGAATATTTTTTCACCGGGATCACTATAACTATATTAAAATTAAAATCTTAATAAAAATAATTACATCAAAAAAATCTACAACATAACTTAAATTTGAACAAAATTATTAATTAAAACTCAAAATCACACGAAACAAATTTTTATTTACATGCAAACTCTAACTTGATCTTGATAACACAAATGTATCAAAAAATAATAAATTAGAAGATTTCCGGCGGAAATAAAATTATATTTGTAAGTAATTAGGAGTACGAAATTAATATATGTATTGAATAAAAAAGATCCTATAAATGTGGATTTTATAATTTTAAAAGCTTGAATCCAAACCTTTTTCAATTGTTCTTAATATTTTTTGTTTTGGACCTTCTTTTGGTGGGTTTCTTTTGTGAAAATACAAAGAAGATGAGAGAGATGTACAAAATTTGAGTAATTATTTATATTTAAAAAGTATCTTTCTTACCAACATGTAATTGGTCTAGTGGAAGGGACTAGTACCCCCAAAGTGACAATCAAGTTCGAATCTCTGTTGACAGAGATTCACATATAATACGCTAGACGCTGCCCGAAATGGATTAAACCATTGGGAAAAAAAATCCATTCCTAATATAATAATATTGTTTGTTTGTTAGTACAATTCAAATTCCAAAATAAAAAGAATATATAAGTTGTGTTCCCATTATCTAATATAAACATAAAATTACACATAATATTTTACTGTATTAAATACCTAACATCACATTTAAGTGCACCCCCCTAGGTTGAACGTGGCTCCGCCACACGGATATGGTCTAATTTGCCAAGACGAATTTAAAATTATATATTGACTTCCCAAAAAATCTTATAAATCATGTTATTTTAAGATTATTTTTTCAGCCATCTCCATATCAAGTTTTAATGGTGTTTTGTCTATGATACTCAGGAACGTATTCAGGATGATAGAGTCGGGGGTCGAGTTTAACCATCCATCGCTAAAATTAATTGACAATAGTTAATATAATTAATTTGCATAAGAATAAATTATCAACGAGAACTCTATTGAATTCAGAATGCTAAAGTAATTGAAAAAACTATGATAATTGTATATGATGCTCTTCATGTCATAAAAATTCTTAGCATTTTTATTCTAAAAAAATGTGAATAATTAAACAATTCGCAAGGTAGTAATCTTTTATCTTGTATCTAAGCATGTTTATCACCAACTTTATTGTTGATAATGATTGTTTTTGTTGTGGTGGTAACATAAATAACTAATATCGAGCGAATCAAACAGTCTATTAAAAGTTACATCTTAGACTTTCTTGTACTCTTCAATGGTAAACTTAGCACAAAAACTATTGATAGTCATGTCTTCTAAATTAAGTCGAAATGGATGTTTTCATTCATTTAAGTAGGTGTAATTGACAATTTAACATGAAAAGATACTTGTCTTTTTATTAGATTTGTATCGAGCCCATGCGTATATGCGGAGTATAAGAAAAAAAACTTCTAATATTTTAAATTAGATAAGTGGTTGAATAATGTAAAATAATAATACTAATTTCTCAAAAAAAAAAAAGATTTATGGATGATGATCTAAGGTTGGCCAGGTTCAAATCTGTACGTGTTATTAAAAAAATAAAATAAAAAAGAATGAGATCAATCTGAGATGAATTTAAAGAATTGAATTAAAAATACAATTTTATAAAGCATTAGACCAAAAATATTGAACGCCCAATTATATGGAACTAAAATTGCAATTCTACTAGTAACTTAAAATTAGTAGAATACAAATTTTAATCCATTTTTGAGATGTGTCGACCATCGGGCATATTATATCAATCACCTGGGAGAGACAACGCACGAGGTCAGCTTTGTTTTTCTTTCCTTTTAGCTTTACAGTTTATCCTTTAATAACAATTTTCATTAATTTGTTTAATAACATATAATTAAACTAATTTGTTGTTGTACCAATTAAATAACTACATCCTCGTCTTGACTGGCTCCTTTATTTAGTAACGATCGTTAATCTAACGATGATGACCAAGACTAGCCTTAAAATAATTATTAAGTATTTCTAGGTCCAGCTCAAGGTTATCTGCTCTTGCTTGAATAGTATTTTTTTTTATCTTATCACGGATCACTATTTATTTTGAGCTCTTAAATATTATTGTACAAATTAAACATTTAATAAACTAAATAAAAAATATTATCCGAATTAATTTATGAAACCCAATGGAAAATAGGATAAATTTTTTTGTTAACAAGGGAACCCGCAACTAGGGTTGAAAATCAAACCAAACTACTCGATACTCGGCTCGAGTTTGTTAGATAAAACCTTGTTTAAACTTAGTTGGTCAAATATATCAAACAAGTTTGAACATAATTTTTTGTTTAATAAGTTTTGAAGCTCAACTCGATAATATATGTATAGCTTGAACATCTATCTTTATCTTTAATCTTTTTTTTTTTTTTTTTTTGATTATGCTTTATCATTTGCTTCCATTCCTTCTCACTACATACGTGGCTATGTTGTTGAATATATACTATATAGTAATAAGATATTTTGTACTAATAATAATTTTCTTTCATAGAGACGTAGGGCTGTATGACAACTTTATTCTTATCATTTACTTTCTCTAATGTTTCCACATCGAATTAAAAGATAACCTGCGAAAAGATCATACTATTATTTAATTTATTAATTGAAGCCTAAAGTGTTCTTGTGGAACTAGAAATATGTACAATTTTCAGATATAAAATACTAGAAAAAAATATATCTCGCTTGACCAGACTATTCAATCTTTCTTTAATTTTTCGTTTTCTAAGAACGTTATTCAATCACAAATAAAATTATACATTTATATCCTATAAATATTTTGAGTTTGATAAAAAAAAATTGATTTGAACTAGATAATTAACAGGAATAGACTTAAATCTGAAGCCCCCAAAGATCAAAGAGCACCAATTCTTTATACCATACACGATCTGTCCTTAATTTTTGCTCCTTTTACTTTTGGCACGGAATTTAATGTAACATTTAAAAAAATAAAACATTTGGATAACTTTACCTCTAAAATAAAACATTTGGATAACTTTTCGCCCGCCCCGCCCCGCCCCCAGCCCCCACTGGAGATGAATCCTTTCCCGCAGCCCCACCCCGCCCCGGCCCCGGCCATCTCCATTGGAGATGGCCTAATAGAAATTGAGAATTAGTGGTATTAAATAATTATTTTATGTGATAGACTGATAGATTAGTTTTGAAAAAAAAAAAAATTATTTTAAGAAAAACAATATTATTTTGATACATCCCAAAAAGAAAATATGATCAAATTTGAAGGTGGGCTATTAATTATTTGCAAACTGAAAAAATCTATTTTTATCTTGGCAACCAAGTAGTAATATTAAACTTGGTGCACAGTCAATATATTGACCACGAATTTAGATTATAAAATTGGAGTGTGGGGACATAGAACAAAATTCCAAATTAATTTAATTCGATGTGTTCCCCAAGTTCCTTGCTCTATTTAAGTTCTCAACCATGTACCTTTCTAGTAGTACTCCAAATAAAAGAACCCTCAAATAATGGAAAAAGGTCATGATGTTGCAGTCATTATGGTTCCATTTCCAGCTCAAGGACACCTCAATCAACTCCTACAACTCTCCTGCCTAATAACCTCGTACGACATCCCCGTCCACTACATCGGCTCCGCCATCCACAACCGTCAAGCCAAACTCCGTGCCCACGGCCTAAACCCTCACGACATAGCCAAAATCGATTTCCACGATTTTCCAACTCCATCATTTGCCTCTCCCCCTCCGAACCCCAACTCACATGACAAATTCCCTATACAACTCCTACCATCCTACGAAGCCACGTTGAGCCTACGCCAACCGGTTACTACCTACTTACGTGCCATGTCAGCGAAAGCCAACCGGGTTATAGTCATTCACGACTCTATGATGGCGTACGTGGTCCAGGATGTTTCTTTAATCCCTAATGCTGAATCCTACGCATTCAATAGTATCTCCGCGTTTTGTCTAGCCTCTTTTAGTTGTGAGAACACGAGCAAATATTTCCCAAAAGTGTTGCCTTCTTACGAAGGCTGTACACCGGATGAGATCAAGGATTTTGTAGCATTACAAATGGAGCTACTAAAACTAAAACGTAGTGGCGGAGATATACACAATACATGTAGATTAATAGAAGCTCCTTATTTGGATCTTTTGGCTAAGGAGGAGGAGGTGAATAATACTAAAAGGAAGAGTTGGGCTATTGGGCCAATACTTCCTACTAAATTCTCATCCAATGGCCAACAAAAATGTTTAGAGTGGCTCGATAAACAAGAGGCGAGGTCCATTATTTATGTTATTTGGGACCTCAACTTCAATGTCGGATGAGGAAATAGAAGAGCTAGCACTCGGGTTAGAACAGAGCAAACAGAGGTTCTTATGGGTGTTAAGGGATGCCGATAAAGGGAATGTCTTTCATGGAGAAGCTAGAAGAGGTAAGCTACCTGAAGGTTTCGAAGAGAGGGTGAAAGGTGTGGGAATAGTGGTGAGAGATTGGGCGCCACAAATCGAGATTTTAGCTCATGAATCGACAGGTGGATTCATGAGCCATTGCGGTTGGAATTCGTGTATAGAAAGCATTACCATGGGAGTGCCTGTAGCAGCTTGGCCTATGCATTCAGACCAACCAAGAAACACGGTGCTTGTTACGGAAGTATTAAAGATAGGCCTTGTTGTGAGGGAATGGACACATAGGGAAGAACTAGTGAAAGCATCGACTATTGGGAATGTTGTGAAAAGATTAATGGCTTCGGAAGAAGGGAATGTGATAAGAAAGAGGGCTGAGGAGTTAGGTGCTACCGTACGACAGGCAACTGAGGAAGGTGGCGTGTCTCGTGTCGAGTTGGATTCGTTCATTGCCCATATCACCAGAGACAATGACCTATTGCGAAAAGAAACTAGTTTGAGTTCTTCTTTGTCTTGTGATACTTCTTCCCCTCATACCTCTGATGTTTAGAGTAGTCTACTAGAATCTCTGGCCTTGCCCTATCATCAAAAGGGAGCAGTTATAGTTTATAGTTTGTCCCAAATTAGCGAATCCGTGTTCGAATCCCTGATGGGAGAGGTTCACATATTATATGCCATGCCCGAAGTGCCTTTGAAAGGGGTCAAGAAAAAAAATGCATATGCTTGAGGGAAAATTTTGGGGGAAAAGCAATCAAACTCCATGAAAGATTGGCATCTAATTCTAGTTGACAGTTTTCAATAGCAAACACCAGCTACAAGAAATGCAAAACTTATTGTTTCATTTGGCATTTACATGGATGAAATTTTGATAAATTTTTTGTTGTTGATTAATGATAATCTAAAGAAAGAGTAAAATAATTAGTTGCAAAGATAAAGAGCCAATAATATAATATCATGATATTGATTGAACTTGAGTTTGCAAATTATAATATTTTACCAAAAATAATATAATATCATGATATTTCTACTTACATGTGATGCAAATTCTCAAGTACAGAGTACTTTTAATCTTTTGAGATTATAAGTCCACTTTTGTCACAAGTACCTCAGTTTGTGTTGTAAAAGTAAAAGGCACTCAATATTGTTGTGAGCTTGGTTTCAAGGAAATTTTTAAAAATCATGCGTTTAATTACTTGACACGTGTGCATTGGAAACAAATTTATATTATTTGTCTTTAATAACACGCAACGTCATTGCATATATGAAAAAGCTACGAATTTTGATAATTTGCCACGTGCGGGAAACAAATTCGTATTGTTTGTCTCTAACAAGTGACATGGCATATCCGAAAAGGCTTCAAATTTTGACAATTTGAATGCACTTGTGTGGAAATTTTAAGGGCTTGTTTGTGTTGGGCTAGAAGAAGGCAACAAAAAGTGTAGCTAATACGGGTTGATTGTGTACTGACTACTGCATGGTATATAATACATTAATACTAGCTACTTGAATATGAATAGTTCGAAGAACGATATACGTAACTAGCTTTCAGACGAATGCAATGTCCTAAAGATAATATTCTTCGATTTTTACGATATTCAATTAGTCTTTCAAGATACAAGAGTTTATTGGTCCATTTGTACACGACAAACCAAAGCAAACAAGAAAAATTCGACAAACAATCCGAGTTGATCTATATAAGGAGCTCACATTATTTGGGTTCTTTAGTTGTATGCAAACCATTTGAAGCTACTCACTTTGAACACTCCATAGGGTTAACCAAATAACCAAAACCCCTTTGGGTATCAAAAAATACAAGAACACCCCTCAATTTAAAATCACCTACAAACCCCCAACGGCTTTAACTCCTACCAGCAATTAATGGGCATATTTATGATATTTAGGATATACAGGGATTGAAATATAAGTAGTAATAAATATTTCCTGAATGTCCATTGTAAATTATTAATTGCCAGATTATGTATTAATTTATAACCTCAATATGTGTATTGTTTGCAAAAGAATTTTCATACTTAAATATATTGGATTTTCTTCTTTATTTATGAAATAAGTATCTCAAGTTGAGTATAGCTTATCATTTTATGTGGAGTGTTATAGTTTGTAAACATTTAAAATATGATTCTTCTTGATATTTTAAGTGAATCATATATTATAAGTACATGAAAAAATAAATTCAAAATTTCTTTACTTTTACATTATAAAAAATTGGGTAAACACCACTAGTGGTCATTCTTATCATTATTTTTTTACAGAGTGGTCCCTTTTGTGTTTTTTTCCCACGTTAGTCCTCACTATGAATTATTTATTTCACTTTGGTCATTTTCAGGTGGTCCAAGGTAAACTAAAGTTTCAAAAACAGTTTTATGAAGGACTAAATTGATAAATAAACAATTTTATGAGGGACTAAAATGTAATACTATAAATAAAAGACCCATTTTAAATGATCAAAGTGAAACAAATAATTTATAGTAGGGACTAACATGGGAAAAAAACACAAGAGGGACTACTCTGTAAAAAGTTAATGATAAGGAGGTCCATTAGTAGTGTTTACCCTAAAAAATTTGATGAACTAATATAGTTGGGTCTGTCTAAATTGAGATTTTGAGGGATGTGAAGCACACGAGAAAAAATGTTTCAAATGATCAACACTGATAGTTTTAATTGGCAATTCGTATAAAATTTTGATTAAATGAAAGTTCAGATAGTATTATGATACAAAAGATATTAAAATTAGGGTAAATTACGAATACCCCCCTCAGGTAAGGCCTAATTACAAAAATTCCCCTCACGTATTGGGTATTACAAAATTCCCCTCAGGTTTGTCACATTCTTACAATTAACCCTTTGTCCCTAAAATATTCCAATTTTGCCCTTGGAAGTTATTTGTAATGTTTATAATATGTTATAAATTTTAAAATTTGGGTGTTAATTGTTTTATCTTGTAAATATAAAAATAATAATCATATATTTACCACCAAAATAATTGATATAATTTATAATTTCGCATAAATTTCAATAAATATTTCAATTTATAATACAATATAAACTTTAATAAATTAAAATATCTTATTTATAATACAATATAATTTATTAAATTTACTAATTTAAAAAATAAATTCATTTAACTAATGTGTAAACAATTCATATTTATAAAATATATTATTAAAATTCTATTTAATTTAATATTTTACAATTTAAATTGCTAATAAATATATAAATACCTTTTCTTTTGCAATATTTATTAAAACTTATGGACAATTATAAATTTTATCAATTATTCTGGTAGTAAATATATAATTATCTCTTTTCTAATTAATAAGATATAATAATTAGATCCCAAGTTTTAATATTTATAAGATATTACAAACAATACAAATAACATCCAAGGGCAGAATTGGAATATTTTATGGGCAAGGGGTTAATTGTAAGAAGGTGAAAAACCTGAGGGGGATTTTTGTAATATCCAACACGTGAGGGTGATTTTTGTAATTAGGGCTTACCTGAGGGGGGTATTAGTAATTTACCCTTAAAATTATTTGACTTGTATTAAACATTTAGAACAAATCGAGATTCCCAAAATAGAAAAGTCTAATCATAAAATGAAAGAAGGGTTGTGTGCGTACGAGAAAGGAGACGATGGGAATAATTAAGAGATTTTTTTTTGGAGGGAATCGTAATTTTCATATCAAATTTTTGCTTATTTTATACATTTAATATCAAACTTTTCAAAAAGACATTTTATACCAAAATTGAACAAACTTTTTCAAATTTCATTCGACCATTAATTTTTGGATAGAAAAGGTCACGTGTCATGCACGTGTCCGTTAAGTCACCATTTTTATCTTTTCAGGGGTATTTGCAATTGAGAAAAAAAATACCTAAAAATTGGGAGGGGTAATTGTAATTCCCCAATCCCTCTCTTCACCTCCGGCACCACAACCACCGCCCAACCCTCCATTGGGCTTGTTGAGCTTTAAAGTTGAAGACCATCTTTCTACCTAAAAGCTCATTGTCATGGTCAGTAAATCAAGCAATAAAAACAATTTTCGGGGGCATAGATTCATACCAATTGTGCAAGTACCAATCACAAATTCCAGAAATAATTTATTTTTCACCAAAGACAAAGAACATAATGTTTGTGTCGTACTAATAATTAAGCTGTTCACAAATTAAAACATAGAAATGAGAAGCTAAATAATCCGAAAAAGAAAAAGATCAAAGCCAACATGTTATATCAAACACAGATTTTGCATCCAAATCGATAATAATTAATACTCCACTATTTACATAACAAAGATCTTAAAAAAACATCATACACAATTTAGAAATTTAGAACAATTACCAGATGAATAATAAATCAAGAGAGGCAACAAATATAAATAAACTAATTAAAGAGAAACAAATCCGGATCCAATTCGGTGTAGCTAATACGGGTAAGGGTTGAACTGAATTAAATTGGGAAGCGAGATATAAATTGAAAAGTCAGATTACGAGTTTGTGCGTGAATCTAATGTATATAGATAGAGAATCTAGCTGAATTAAAAATCAAAATCTTTTGATGTTTGAACATTAGATTTCACGCACAAACCTGAAATATGACTCTTCTGTTCTTAGTTTGGAAGAACTGAAATATACCCCCCATTGCATTAAAGATCTGTTTTCAGGTGGGGAAGGGTTGGGCGGTGGTTGTGGTACCGGAGGTGAAGATATAGGAATTGGGGCGGCAATAATTGCAATTACCCCCTCCCAAATTGTAGGGTATTTTTTGCCCAATTGCAAATTCCTATGAAGAGATAAAAATGGTGACTTAACAGACATGTGTTTGGCACGTGACATTTTTCATCCAAAAACTAGCGGCAAAAGAAATGTGAAAAAAAAATTGTCGAATTTTGGTATGAAATATGTTTTTTTGAAAGATTTGGTATTAAATGTGTAAAGTAGGCAAAAGTTAGATATAAAAGGTGCAATTCCCTCGAATTTTTTGGTTTTTTTTAGGGAAAGAGATCTGAAATTAATTAGTGATTTGAGAAATTTTTTTAAACATATTAATTAAAGGGTTAGTATGTAATTTAACATATATTTTTTTTCTTTCTAAATATCCGATGACACGTCATCATTAGACGTTTTGACCAAAAATTGTTGAAATGGAGTATCTCTTATACACTTATGTTCCATAAAATCTTATTTAAGAAAGACACAATATAGTTACCTGAAGTTCAAACTAAAGTATTTTGTTTTTATTTTAATTCAAATATTAACGATCAAGAAATATTGAATTGTGTCTTTTGAATAATCCTTGAAAGGAGAAGTAAGGGTTTAGCTAGCATGCCTCTATTATTAAATTGACCCGAACCCACATTGGAAATTTCTAGTGCCAAAGTCACTGAATGGGTAGTTCTCCAATAGTAACAAGCATCTTGAAATTGTAAGAATTATAAAGAATTAAAAAAACAAAGATGAGGAAGAGGTATCGCGGTTTTCAAAATAAAATTGAGGGTGTGCTATCATAGTTTTAGATACCTACCTAAATGAAATTATCAAAAAAAAAAAAAGAGGATACCCAAATGAGGTTTTGGTAATTTGACCAAACCTTCAGAGAATTGTTTCTTATAGAGGGATCATAACGACCACTTTTGTTTTCTAATATGAACTAATTACTGGTCGTTAGTTAGAGGGGGTGTTCTGTTGTTGTAATTTAGCCCTCTACGTGACATTTGGGCAAAAAAACATTATTAATCCTTTAACTTTGAGAGGGACGCGGAAATGATATATGTGTAATTCCGACAAATAATTTACAGCATGTACATATTAAGTTGTTGTAATTTTAGTACTCTTACCCGTAATTTTAATTCTATGTTCGTCGGAAATTTGAGTGAATAGCAAATTAACTCCATGTGATAAATAAAAGAGCAAAATACCTCCCTTTGTTTCTAAAAAAAAAAGCACATTACCTCCCTCTTGATTTTTACACTTTTTCAAGGGGGAAAAATATCCATTATGCAATAACACAAGGAGTTAAAGCGCCCATTTATACATATTACAGTGAGATAAATTGCCTATTTATATATATCACAATGGGGTAAAGTGAAATGATTATGTTGTCAATGGTAAGGTTAAATTGGTCATTTTTAAAATGAAAATAAAGTCTCAGTCGCATTATAGAGTGTGTGAACACCTCCACTAACAAGGGGGTAAATTGCTCATTAGTTCATATCAGAGGGAGGTAAATTGTCCATAATTTCATTTCACAATTGAGGTAAATTGTCTATTTTCATATCACATAGAGGTAAATTACCTATTAGACATATCACGGAGAGTTAACTTGCAAACAAATTAAGGTTGTCCTAATAATTAGTACGTAGGGTAAGAAATGAAGGAAAATAAGGTGTCAATTTTTCTCCAACTTAAGTTAATTTGACAAAGTGACGTGGTAGATTAGCACCCAAAAGTACAAAACTCCCTAATTTATCTGTTTGCTTAGCAATTTAAGGACTAGTTCAAAGAGGACTAAAATTGCGACAAATTAAAAGATGAAGGATATAAATTAAAAGATATCAGATTAACATGCAATGCATTCTTTCCTTATTTTTTACTTCGCATATACAGATATATCAACTCTCATTACCTCAAAGTATATGGTCCAAAATGTGCGCCTAGACATAAGCATTTACGTCATGTGTTGCCAAACAATGGTTACTTTGGACCAAAAAAAGAAAAAAATATCAAGCAAGAAGACAATTTTAATAGAAAACAAGAGAAGATGGAATGAAATTCTGCTGCACTCTCTTGGATTATATATATATATATATATATATATATATACCTTGTTTTGTTTCTCATTGGCTGTTAGTGTTATTAGCTCTCCCACTGAATCAGAATTCTTGATGGATCCTCTGCCTCACATTACATTACATTATCATCACACCTATGGTAACAAAGAAAATAAAAAAAAAAATCAAGAACTAAATCAAGAAAAAAAGAAATTTCCAAGGCAAATACAGAGTTTCGAAAATACAACTTATTTCTGTTTCCATTGATTCAACAATGGAAACATTTCGATGTTTTTGACGGAAAAGATGAAATTTTTGGTCCATGGTTTTAGTCAATAAAAGTGAACTCTTCCTATGAAAATTATTTACTACTTATGCACCACGAAAAGTAACCCCTTTTAGAGCATTTCCCAAGGTTCTTGCTCTATTTAAGATCATGGGGGCATATGCTACTACTCATGTAACTTCATTCAATGGGGAGCTTAACAAATCACCAAAATCAACATGATAATAAAAGCACAGAACAACCTCATGTTGCCGTTATCATGGTTCCGTTTCCGGCTCAGGGACACCTCAATCAGTTGATGCAACTCTCCTGCCTAATAACCTCGTACGATATCCCCGTTTACTACGTTGGCTCTGCCATCCACAATCGCCAAGCCAAAGTCCGTATCAATGGCTTAAGCCCTCATGACATCGCCAAGATCCATTTTCACGATCTCCCTACCCCATCCTTCGCCTCTCCACCTCCGAACCCCAACTCATCCAATAAATTCCCTGCACAGCTTCAACCAGCCTGGGATGCCACATTGGGCCTACGCCAACCGGTTGCTACTTACTTACGAGACATGTCCTCCAAAGCCAATAGGGTTGTCGTCATTCACGACCCTATGATGGCTGTGGTGGTTCAGGATGTTGTCTCAATTCATAATGCGGAATCTTATGTATTCAACTGTATCTCCGCATTTTGTCAATTCTCTTTCAACTGCGAGAATAAGGGCATACCTTTCCCGATTGAACTTCCAAAAGAGTTGCCCTCTATCGAAGGATGTCTATCAGATGAGGTACAAAGTATTGTAGCTTTACAAATGGAGCCACTCAACTATAGAGCTGGAGATATCCACAACACATGCAGATTGATAGAAGCCCCTTATTTGGATTTATTAGCTAGGGAGGATGAAACTGGTAATAGGAAGAGATGGGCTATAGGACCAATACTTCCTACTAAATTATCTTTGGCTAACAAATCCAGTGATGGCAAACTCAAATGTTTAGAGTGGCTCGATAAACAAGAGGCGAAGTCCGTTATTTACGTTTCGTTTGGGACAACAACTTCTCTGTCCGATGAACAAATAGAAGAGCTAGCACTGGGGTTAGAACAGAGCAAGCAGAGGTTCTTATGGGCATTGAGGGATGCCGATAAAGGGAATGTCTTCGATGGAGAAGTGAGAAGAGTTAAATTACCTGAAGGTTTCGAAGAGAGGGTGAAAGAAATGGGAATAGTAGTTAGAGATTGGGCACCACAGCCAGAAATTTTGGCTCATCCATCAACTGGAGGATTCATGAGCCATTGTGGATGGAATTCGTGCATAGAAAGCATTACAATGGGGGTGCCTATAGCAGCTTGGCCTATGCATTCAGACCAACCAAGAAACACGATGCTCGTAACAGATATACTGAAGATAGGTCTTGTTGTGAGGGAATGGACACAAAGGGAAGAACTAGTGAAAGCATCAACTATTGAGAATGTCGTGAGAAGATTAATGGCATCGGAAGAAGGGAACGAGATAAGAAAGAGGGCTGAGGAGTTAGGTGCTACCGTACGACAGGCTACTGAGGAAGGTGGTGTGTCTCGTGTTGAGTTGGATTCGTTCATTGCCCATATCACCAGAGACAATGATCTATTGGCAAGAACAACTAGTCTGGGTAGTTCTTCTCAGACATCTGTTGTTTAAAGTAGTACGCTTGTTTCTCTAGCAGTTAGTTTATGAAAACTGAAATTCTTGCTTTTCTAGGCATAAGATTTCATCATAATGCTATGTATGACAAATTATAGACGAACAAAATAATTCTGAGATCCTTGTGGGAAACTTTTGGACTAAAATGAGGCAATCAAACTGAATTCTTTCCGTAGCGAACACCAATCTACGAGAATTTCGAAGCTAAAGTTTATAAATTATAGATAAAAATCAGAGATAAAGGCACAATATTGGGAAGCTACAAGTGTTTGCATTAGATTATGGTTTCCCAGTTTCTTTCCTGTGCTACGCTGCTCATATTAGGAAGGCACAATATTTGCTACAATAAAGTTGTCCGTGATTCACTGATTTTATATTCGATTTTTGTTAATATTAATACCAACCAAGCTAATTTCTATAACCACAATCAGCAATATCAATAATTGCTAATGAATATAGAAGAATCTCGAGTAAGGATTATGCAGGCTTTAAGTCGAGCACATTCTGTGCAAGTAAATTACAATACTACGCACCATTTTAACACTCTACACCAATAAAATCTACTAAACTGTCTTGCAAAATGCGTACACACTAATGTCAAATGCACTTCAATTCAGCAGCTTTGGATTAAACTTACCCTTTTTTTTTTTTTTTTAATTTTACTGTTTCTTCATTATTTAATATCTACTAAATCATCAACCCACAAAGCTTAAGCAAGAAAATCCATTATTTTAGGAGCTTAAAATTTGACGTAGAAAACATCAGAGAATTTGTTTACAACTTGGCTGCTGCATTCTTTGTTTTCTTCTCGACGGTATGTTTTCTTAAGGACCCAATCCAGTCTTATCAAGTCAAAATAACAAAACGTGGCAATATTAGATTAAGAATATATATAATTTGAAATACAAGGATCAAATATAATTATAGGTCGAAACAATCCATGAAAGATTCGGATTCAATATTACATAGAAAAGAAATCGGAAAAATTGCAAATTTGATATAATACAATAAAGTAAAACTTTATAATATTGATATCATTAGACATAAATGTATATTTAGTACCGTAATTAAATTATTAGTTGCA
Source organism: Penstemon davidsonii (assembly GCA_034814905.1). NCBI lineage: Eukaryota > Viridiplantae > Streptophyta > Magnoliopsida > Lamiales > Plantaginaceae > Penstemon > Penstemon davidsonii. The sequence continues at coordinate 25,599,589 of JAYDYQ010002533.1, read as the reverse complement.
ATGTTTATACCACCATCGAATAATTGGACCTAAATGGATGAAATCGGTCACGTGCATCTCAAGTGACTGTTATCTCATCTCTTTGAGTGAAAATCATCACGTGATAGTGCAATGTACGTGGCCAAGGGTGGACGTGGTAAGGAACTAGGAGGTCTATAGACCCCCTCAAACTTGTGACATTGGCTCTTGAACTTTTTCGGTTATGAAGATAGTAAAGAATAGACTTTGTAACCGAATGGGCGATCAATGACTAAATGATAGTTTAGTTGTCTTTATCGAGAGAGACATATTTAGTAGTATTTCAAATGATACTATCATGTACCGATTTCAAAAGATGAAAAATCGTCGTGGTCAATTATTAAAGTAAATATGGAGATATTTTAGATTCTTTTGGGACTATAACAGGAAATCATATGTAATTAGAGTATCTCTTGTGGTTTATTTTTGTACAAACTCCACCTCCCCGTTTTTGTATTGCTTTATATGTTTTTTCGTGAATAATATAAGCTTTACGTTCAACTGTTTGATTGGAATTTTTTTTTTTTTTTTTTTTTTGTATAAGTTAAGCCCCCTGGACCAAAAATCCTGGATCCACCCCTGTACGTGACAAATTTTGTCCATTTTTATCCAATTATTTGACGGTGGTATAACATTACAATCAAACTTTAAATTATGATCATAAATGTACATTTACATATACAATACCAAGATTGCAAAGTACCTATTATATGATATCTAATATACAATTACCCCAAAAACATCTATACATATGTACTTAATTATTTCTCATAAATAATATTATCGATAATTAACAAGACGAGTTAATACTTCATTCATAATCTTATTTTCATGCATTGATATCATATTCAATTATTTTTCAACTTGATATGTTCTATATGAGCTAAATAGTTAATGTGTTGCAAACTAATTCTACAAAATCTCAAATAACCCCTTATAATTCAAACAATATAGGAGTACTATTTAAGATTTGAAAAATTACACGAAATTAGGCCAGCCTTACTATAGGTATGTTTGTTTGGTGTTTGGGAAAACAGTTTGGGAGAGTACCAAATAATTCCGACTCCTCAATAATAATTTTAATAAAAAATTATTTTATTAGAAACAAAATAAATATTTTATATTTATATTTAATTATAAAAATTAAAATGTTAATAAATATGTATATCTTTGAAAAAATTGTAATGTCAAAAAAGTAAATGTTCCAACAAATAAGTTCTCTAACTATTTTTACAGCACACCAATAAAACTTGAGGTGATATATTCGTAATATTTTTTTTTAAATCATTATTAGCTATTATAAAATTTTATAAACATGTGCAAAGCTTGTAGAAAAATATTTAAATTTAGAAAAATGTATCTTTTTAAGTTAAACATATTAAATTTATTTGATTTTATATACATTAAAATTCAAAATTTGTTTTTATTATTTTTAGTGTTCTTATATTTTGCTTGATAGAAAATATAATGAAATTTCAATGAATTTCAAATTAATTTTTTAAACGTATAATTCAAATTTAACGACTATATTTGGTAAGATAGCCAAATAGTGGAATTAAATAGCCAAACGGTTAACCATCTCTTCATATTTGTTTTTTCACTTTTATAATTTGAAAAAATATTACTTATTCTGTAATTTTATTAAAACCTACAATATTAACATATTAATTAAATATTAAATTAACGGAAAATGGTATAAATATAAAGCCGTGTGCAATGAAAAATGCAAGCACGGCTTGGGGATTTATTAAAATTAAAAATTATTCTTTCTAATTATGAATTCATTGAAGAGCTTAGTACAAACAGTTGAGTACGGAACAAATGAGTAGTCTGGATCAGAGGAGTCAGACAACTAAGTTTTCCATCAGCAAAGCCAAATAACTGAGTATGGAACATATGAGTAGTCTGATCAGCGGAGTCAGGCAGCTAAGTATTCGATCAGCAGAGCCAAATAAATGAGTATGAAACAAATGAGTAGTCTGATCAGCGGAGTCAGACAGCTAAGTATTCCATCAGCTGAGTCACATAGCTGAGTATTATACTACCAAGTTCGTTGATTTGTACATTTTGTCTAAATTTATTAGACAAATTCAAAATATCTAAATTAAAACTAATTATGTTAAAGATTTAATTTAAAATATAAATTTATTATATCATACACAAAATTTATAAATCAATTTTTTCCATTTGAAGTTTAATTTAAATAAAAAATTCCATTTTTTATATTAATTTTAAAAAAATTATAAGAAAAAAATGCTTGTTTGAGTTAAAATTATTTATAAAAAAATTAAATATAAGAAGGTTTATCATTGAGGTTTTATTAAGGTTTTTTTTAAAAAAATGCTTTTATTAAAGGTTTTCTTTTAAATAATTTAAAAATAATAAAATTAACTAAAATTTAAAACAATTTAATTTGTCATGTTTATTTTAAGAATAAGAATAACTAGACAAAGACTACTTTTAATTGTTACTACATTTACAAATAAAAGATTTACACTTATGGTGATACAAAAATAAAACATAAACAATGAAAAAAAACAAAAAAATGTGGAAGAAGCAGGTGGCGCTAAGGGGTGTCACCTGCTTGGCTGCATGTGTGCAGCAAGTGAGAACTGGGAAGGGAAAAAAAGGATAAGCTTTTGCCCTTTCTTTCCCATTAGCAGAATTATAGCTTTACACAAATATACTTCATAATGTTTTCTTAAAGTTATTATATTTAACACATATCTTTCACCTTCTCTCGTTTTATTGAAGTGATAATTTGCACTTTTCATATCAAATTTTTGGTAAATCTATACATTTCATATCATACATTTCAAAAGGATACAATTGATACCAAAATTGACAAACCTTTTTCACATTTAGTTTGGCCGTTAATTTTTGGACGAAAAATGTCACGTGCATGGCACATGTCCGTTAAGTCAAAAAAATGGGGGGAAATGTAATTATCTAAAAATTGGGCATGTGTATTTGCAATTATCACCACTTTCTTACTCTTGTACGACTGCCAGCTTCCGATGGCAGTTAGTCAAAATTGGTTCAGGATTTTTTCTCGAGCTCCACCGTCAGCGGCCACTACAGTTAACCCATGGGAAATGTTGCCCACGATTATAGGGTTCTATTGGTTCAAGAATTAAGCAAATTGGTTGAGTAACGGCCAAACCAAATATGAAAAAAATTGGTCAATTTTGACATCAAATGTGTCATTTTGAAAGGTATGATATGACATATATAAAGGTACAAAAAGTTTGATATGAAAAGTGTAATTCCTTTGATAATTAATTATACATGCATATCAGCTTGTGCTTTGTAGTTATTATCTTATTGTAACCAACTTGATTTTGTTGTGATGACGAATACATAATACCGGTCATTCTTCGCTGTAATGTAATTATGATTAAATGAAGACAAAATACCAATCATTTTAAGGTTTTTTGTACCTACAATTACATATTGCTAAAAGATGTTGAATTTATCCTCCTTATATTAAGACATACCGACATGCAATATATCTGGTAGATAATATTAAATGGCATTATAAGTCTAAAGTCATAAGTATCATCCATCTAAAATCAAATATATAATTAATAAACAAATAATTATATCTAAAATACTATTTAATTAATTAATGAGTTTGCAGTCCAGTGACAAAGCTAGCTAAGATCTCAAGACTAAGAGGTCTTGTGTTCAATTAATTATAGTGGGTATTTTCAAGTTAATTGCTAATATTTATAGTTAATTTATCCTTGTACTTTAATTTTCGTCTATGAAAAAAGATCACGATGAGTGGGTGTGTACTAGAATTTATATTCAAGAAACATTATGTTTAATTTATTTTCCCCATACCATACAATAAAGTGTAAATTGCAACCCCCACGTACCGGGCCATACACATAAGAACCAAAATGAACAACACTTCATATATTTTTCTTCAATTCACCATAACTTTATGGTGATACTAATTGATTTTTAATTTGATGCATCATATCTGAATGGGACATGGCTATGTATATATGTATGATCAACATCCTTGAATAATACTATATTTTTACATCCATTCGTCCACGTTTTCGTTATATAATTAACCCATATATAAGCATCAACAATGGAAATGTAGTTGCATGTGTTATCACTTTTTCTTTTTCGTTTTTTTTTGGAACATGGGAGAGTGATCATCAACTCATATATAAGCATCAACAAAGGAGGTTCACATAGTGTTAACATGGTGCAGACCCGATGTGAATCAACACGGACGGCAGTGTATTTGTGGTGAAAAGATGTGCGGTTGCGGGTGGCCTGCTTAGTGACGAACATGGTGGCTGGATTACCGGTTTTACTAGATGCCTTGGGGATGTTTCAATTACGGTTGCAGAACTTTTAGCGGCTAGAGAAGGATTGATGTGAATACCGTAATCGATCGGAAAGACACATACAATACCCAATCGAACAAGCTAGTAGGAATAGATTCCTTTAAAGTGAGAAAAGGTTGGTGTGAATACCGTAATGAAGCCTTACCAACCTATTTTGAAGTTGGAGGTTCCACATTTCTCTTAAGATTTCATCTGGTAAGTTGTAACACTGAAGGTATTCTCGCCTATAAATCAATACTTCTCCAATCTCATAATCACAGCTATTCAAATTGATGCACAATGTTTGAGTCCATGTTGTCTGGCTCTTGACATCAGATATTTTCCAGAGTATTAAGGTTCGTGAGAAAAACACTGTTAAACACATGAAGTAGAGGTCTCCCTTGAGTTCCATCGGTGTCATATAAGCAATTAGGCCCAAATAATCCGTCTGCAACTTTGAAGTCGAAATAACTTGTGTCTCCGTGTCAAAGGAGAGGATATAGCGCTTGGAATCATCATCATGCACCACCCAATAAAATGTCCCACGAACAAATGTGCCCCATATCTTGTAATCAATATAGACATTGACCGTCGACTCAACTGATCTCCAATTAGTTGCAGCAATATCGTAATTCATCAGTTCATCATCTATGGATACAGTGAGGATCTCAAAACCCAATTTTAACATTCGTTGGATTATTGGTCTTGGTTCATGTGTGTCAAAAATGTTCACGATAACATATTCATCCCTCGATGGAACATAACCGAAACCACAGGCATAAGAATAATGAGTACTATCAGGCAAGCGGATGAGTCGCCGAGTGGTGGGATTGCACAAGAAGAATTTTTTATTATCTTCGGTGAAACATACCAATTTAGATTGGGATGGAATGGGTATCATCTCTAGATATGATGAATTAATAGGAAGACTCCATTGTTGGACTAAATCTCCGTCGTCGAGATTCAATGTGGTTAGTACATATTTAGAACAGTCACAACCTATATCTCGACGTGTACAACTAGTGTGCAAAACTAACATTGATGGGGGATTCTTGTTTGTTAAATTTTTACGGTGTAATTTCTTGAATGAATTAAGAAAGATTAGAGATTTCCAATACCTCGAAACGCACGTGTACCTTAAGAGACTCTTTACCGGCAATCTTGATAATATCTCCCTCAATATTTCATCAGGGAAGAATCCAATTCCTCCATGCCAAATTTTGAGATTCATTGATGTTTGATTCTCTAGTTGCATCTCCGATTTCTCCATCCTAATTAGAATATTAATTTGTTAATTGTGTGTCGTGTGTTATATTTATGTGTAGGGTTGGGTTGTTCAGGGGGGCTTGTTTTGGGCTGGCTGATTGAAATCGGACCGGACCGGCTTATTTGGATATATGGTTAAATTACCAAAAATCAATATAATAAAGATTCCTTGTAATTATAAAAAAAAAAAAAAAGCCCTTTAAATGACTATTCAGAAACTTCACGTATTTAAAAAGAAAAAATTAAAGAGAGAGGAAGGGGAGCTTTTGATATTAGTACAAACTTTTTGTTAATTTTAGTTTTTCACCTTATCTAAATAAAGTACGTGAAGAATTAATGAAGAAACTGAATTTTAAAATGAGATGTTAATATTTCTTTCACATGTGGGATTATTATTGTAGCCACAGAAATTGAGTACTGAAACTTACTATTAGACAACAATAATTTATTTGCAAAAATTAAATTTAATGACAACGATCATTGAATTTGATGATTTTATGATATTTGAATAAACGTTAATTTGAAAACGCTGTCACTTAATCTCAAATCAAAGTATGATGTGGAATTGAATCTTTTAACGAATAATTTGAACTCCGCCTTGAATGCTTCAATCTTGATGGACTTTAATTTTTCTTAAAGCACAATTGATCGCCTAACGTTGATTTAATCCTTTTCTTTTATGAAACCTTTTCTTTTAAAGTTGTGTAAGTATATATTTCAGATTTTTTCTTTTGTTTTTTGGATTATTATGACGGGAGTCTTTATGTGTGATATATAGAGTTTGCTTGTCACTCATTGATAATCTTGTTATAATTGCAAAAGATTGAATTTTTCTTGCTAATCAAGAACTTGATGCTTTGTTTTCTTATTGGTTTAAATTAAAGTACAAGTACTAGTATTTATTTTTTAAGCAAAAGATGGGTTAAGTTCAAATTGTGTTGCCACGTGCTCGGCCTTGTAATACTTACTTTGCTAGCTAGCTCGAAGGAGTGACTAAATGCTTGTGACCAGTCCATAACATATAGACATATAGTCTTTGCTCTTTTGCGGCAAAGGTGAGTTATGAAACTCGATTTGGAAATATATATAAAACATATCGGGGCAATAGAATTTATGATTTTTTCAAGTTTGTTTCAAGAAATAACAGCATAAATAGAGAATCAATGGATTGGTTGATGACATTGTTAATGAAAGTTATGCAAAGATTGAGCAGTATATATGGTAGTTAGCAGGGATTGTGAGGGAATTGTATATTGGATTTCTAAATTTGTAGATAATAATGTTGCAACAAAAACAAGAAAAGTGGTGATCATTTTTTGTATATTTATCATTTATTTTTCCCACTATTTGATTTTTGATGAAATTTTTGCATTAATTGAACAGGAATTTGGTTACCGAATTACAAAAAATAGTGGGATATATTACAGAGTAGTTAGTAGTCAAAACAAATGTATCAAACGACCTTCAATATTGGTATTAATTGTGTCTTTTTTGAAAGTTTGGTACTAGAAATGTGTAATGTCGGTAAAAGTTTAGTGTCAAAAATGAAATTTTACCCTCTGCACGAAGTAAAAATCGTGCCACTAACTGACAAATGCCGCGTACGTGATGAATTTTGTTAAAAAACTGACGGTCAGATGAAATGTGTCAAGATGGCCTAAATCATGGTATAAAATGTATTTTTTCATAAAGTTTAATATCAAATATGTAATCTGGACATATATTTGGTATCAAAAATATTTTTTCCGCATTAGTTAATTTTAAGCTTATAATGTCACAAATGGCTCATCGAATTTATAATAATTATATAGACCAACTGTAATGATTTGCTAATTTTATTGAATATCAATAAAACAAAGTATTTGAGTCCACATATGCTTAGCAAAACTCATGCATGACACCGGATTGAAGATATATAAGCCTATTATGGAATTATTTTAGTTGAGTTTCATCTCGGTATGATTTTGGAAAGTCATGATTTCGGAGTTTTCAGTTTGAACTCGATTTAGATAATGATTTTAATAGAAAATACTTGAAAAAATATTAATGAGGAATATTTATTGGTGATGAATCGGGTTGGTTGCGGGTCAATCTTGGGTACACAGATCCTTGGAGTGTTAGGTAATTACTTCATCGTTCTTGTGGTATTATGGTCTTTTCAGTCAAGATAGCATGCCATGTTGATGTCGATGTATATGATTCGTGTTGGATCTGATTCTTGGTGTGTATAGGTGTAAAGTGCTACATGTAGTGATATAATATTTGATAAATAAAAAATTTCACGGAGCAGTTTTGTTCACGTTTTGTATAACACAATGGAATATCTTGTATTTTTTCTATTGATTTGACACCTACCACCTAATTTTTCCTCCCAAATCTCAGCATTCAAACCCAGCCTCAATAGGGTTTCAACTTTTTCAAAATATGAAAATTCAGTATCCAAACTCAATTTAAATGAGGTTTCACCGTATCACCGCAACTATCCAAAACCATTTTATTAAAATTAAAATTCGCGAAATCGAACCAACAACTTCCAAATAGAGTTTTCATGGTCTCGGGATTTGATTGAAATAAAATGAAATGTAGCATGTTCTCTCGTTTATTTACTTTTAATTTTCAAACTATCATTTATTTCGCCAATTGCAATTGCTACAGCATCAGCTGAGAATGAGATGTCATTTTCGGATACGGAAAATTCAACCAATTATTCAATGGGCCATGATGGTTAAATCAATGCATCATAGGGAGATAAGGAATTTAATAAGCCCAATTCAAATCAAACGCAACTTGTGAGTTGAAGGTTGAGTGAGGTGGTCTTGGACTTCAATTAAAAGAATATGATAAATGTAGTTGGGCCTGGACTTGTAGTTTACACATAATATTTATATTTAAACTATCTGTTTAAAATAATAGATATTAATGGGTATATTTATTGTTATAGTTCATAGACTTAATTATAATGTATATTTATTTTGTATATGGACTTTGTAACATCTTTGTAACATATTTTGATATAAGAGTTTTTTCCATAAAAAAAAAATCTTTAATTTTATCTACGTATTATCTTTGTCTCTCTAGTACTCTTATTTTCTTTATATTTCATATTAATTATTAATTGTTATTATATTGTTCATCAATCTTATTACCTCAATCACTAAACAAAGAGCTGATATAATAAACTATTTACAACAATATCTTATTTATTTGGATAGTCGATTTTAAAAGATAGGACAAAGAATAAAACATCTTTTTCAGATTTTCTGGTTACTATTGAATGATTAGGGAATAGAAATGTAAAATCCCTTAATTGGCCTTGTGCACAAAAATTGCACACATCAGAGTAAAACTTAATTAATTTGTAAACTCGAACATGTTATAAACATTATTATTTGAAACAATCAATTGACTTTGGACTCATCAGAAAATAGGATCGAGATAATTTCATATAGTAAATTCAAATTAAAAACTTTTTTATGTTATTAGTGTCTCACATCTTGTGCTTATATTAAATATGAAAAAAAAATGAACTGACTAAAGCATGAACGAGTTTAAGTTTAGACCAAATACCTTATATTAATTTTAGTAAATCTAACAACTACATTAGTGAGATCAATTAACAACTAATTAATTAATTAATGAATATAAGAACAATCAACCAGCTTACACGTGTTATTAGAGTAATGCAATACGTACTGACATTAGTTAAATTGTACAAAAAAATTAATCTCACTTAAATCAAAACCAACTTGGGCACTTCTTATGCTATTCGTCTAATTCGACTAATTTATTAATTGATACATTACTTCATTAATTTACCACATACATTCACTGCGTCATATTTTATATCTTAAAATAATCATGATGGTCATAAATATGTCATATATTGCAAAATATTATAAGTACGTAACACCGGTACGTACTTTTTGATGACTCTAAGGGCCAACTTGTTTTTTTTTAATTAAAAAAGAGAAAATTGTTTGAGTTATAATTACAGTTGTCCTACCAATTAGGTACCCTGAAGTAATATAAAAGTACAACTAAGGTCCCTAAACATCATTTTATCAATTAAATGGTCCCTAAACACAACCAAAATTTCAATTAAACCATAGAGTAATTTAATATTTTTTTCCTACGTAAAGATAATGTTCAAATTTTAAGCAAGAAAATACTGAGCTCCGCCCCTCCATTGCCATCCGGATTCAACATATAGAACGCCTCCGAGTCACGGTTGCCCACCACGGGCATGTGAGTTACGCCCTCACATGCGGGAAGCCTCATCATGCCGTTCATTTGGCTCAGATTGATCTGGGTCGTTGATTAGATAACTTGGTCAAATATAATTTGTAACTATTGACTTTAATTAAATTCCGATTTGCCTAATTACCCTTTCTCTTATTTTGCTTCTAAAAAAATATAAAAACCGTTCTCATATAAAAAAGACCGTTTTAGCCCCAATTTTGACAAAAATTGAATTTGATAATTTTGCAAATTGACCCCTGTCTTTTGCGATTTTACAAATTGAACCCTCCCTCTTTCTTCCTCATGTACACCTTCTTATCACCCATGGATATTCAACATTAATCCCAGAAACATACACTTCTGACATTCAAAACACCATGAATATTGAGTAGAACATGAATTAAAATTCAAAGAGACAAAATACTAAATAAAATTCACATCCCACTGTTAGTTTCCACTTTCATTTCGAATTAAATAACACAACAATATTTGTTAGACAAAGTGAAAAAAAAAAACTACTTGGTCTTCAAAGACCAGGAAGAGAATCTACCTAAGAATAGATGGTTATGCCTTCAATAAAACTCGACTTCGTATTGCTCTTCTTGATTTCGCCGACGACTGGTGCTCCACCTATAGGGGTAGTGCGTTTCACCAAAACCCTAATTTTGCTCATTTTGACTGTTGTGGCCGTCTCCACCATCGAAATTAAATGGTGGGCTTTGTTCTCCTCTTCGTCGTTGTCACACTCGTATAATCAATTCATCCTAACTCCTACTAATTTGTCAAATATTTCCTCTTGAAATTCTAGATTGCAAACTCAATTTATGCCCGCTTTCTTTCATCGATTCCATTAATTGTTGTGCGGCTCCAATCTGTGAATCAGTTACATAGTTGAAATCCCCTTGTGAAGAGTTTCAAGGTAATTGCTGTCTTCGCCGGCGTTTTACCGAAACTCAGATTTGCTGGTTTCATCGGCGTTTTTCTCTGGAGAATAGTTTTTTTTCCTAAGGTTATAACCGTCTTGTGATAATTGATTGTTAAATGTTTCAATTTAAGATAAATGGGAAGGTTATAAAAGACTTTTCAAATTGGCTTGGTTATTCTAAGTTTTCTTTAAAAATAAAATTCAAAGGGTAATATGGTATATTAGAAGACCGCGTCAACTCATTGAGTTAACCTCTAGTTACGTGCGACACGTGGCATGATTCCAAGGCTATCCCTCATGTAAGGACAAGTTACTGCCCCCGCAACCTAGAAGCTCCGTGGTTTATATATATACAATTCTTACAATGTGGCGAGTAATTAATTAATTGTTTTTATATTTGATGTATATATAAATCCCTAAATAATTAATTAGTTCTACGTTTAAGTTGGGGGGGGGGGAGTAGTTGGTGGGGGTAGGGTATAAAAAATAATCAACTTTACTATATAATATTTTGGTAAATAAAATATTGAATAATAAAATACAACTGATTTACAGGAAATGCTAAATACAAAATAAAATATATGTTTACTTAGCTTGGTAAAGTTTTACGGTGTTAATGCAAAATATCAATGAAATAATAGACAGTTTATTCTATCTTGCAGCGAATCAGAAATCGAATAGCTAGACTCAAATAATAATTAATTTATTGTTTGAATTAGATTTGATTTTATCATCAATTTGAAATTATAAAGCGGTCGTATGATATTTTTGAAATATTATTCGTCCTCTAGCTTGTCGAATTATATTTAAAACTTTATTGAACAATAAAATTAATAAATTCAAATTGAATGTCGAATAACCTTATTTGATATAGCTCTTCACGTATATTTATAAGGAACCTCTGATATTTCTTTACGCTTTAGGGTAAGTTGAGAGCCAATTTATGTTTAGTTTATGAGAGAATTGCAATTGTGGTACCAAACTATATACCGATTCTTACTTGTGGTATCATAAAAATCGAGGCCGACACATTTGGTACCACAATTTAAGAAATTGAATCACTATTGGTACCACCGTTAAAATTGGACATTAACTGATGACGTGGCAGTTAAGTTTTATTGCAAAATTGATACCATTACTTATGTTGACTGACAATTATACCCCTAACTTTTCAAGTTGTCAAAATAACCCCACATCTTTAAATTTACTGACGATTTTAGTCCACATTGTTGCTCAATTTCAAAATTGGCTCGAATAAGACACGTGCGGACCAATTTAAAGATTTTACTTATTATATTTACATATTTATTTAACTAATTTAATTTTATAAATAATATTAATAGACCAAATAATACTTTAACATAAATTCGATAACATATTAATTAAATCTAAAATTTATATAATAATTTTAATATATTTAATATTTATTAAAAAATAAAGTTATTTATTATTAATAAAATAATTATAATTTAAAAAACAAAAAAAACCCATCTCCTACCCACCAACCCCATCCCCCCTAACCACCGGCCTGGGATCGTCCGTCCCAGGCCGTCGCCGGCCTGGGATCGCCGGTCCCAGGCCGCGGTGGCCTGGGATTGGAGGACCCAGGCCATCCCAGGCCACCGCGGCCTGGGACGGACGATCCCAGGCCGCCGGTGGCCTGGGATTTGGGTGGGTACGGGGGTGGTTAAGGGGGGATGGGGTTGGGGTAGGAGATGGTTTTTTTTTTTAAAAAAAAAAATTATAATTATTTTATTAATAATATATAACTTTATTTTTTAATAAATATTAAATATATTAATATTATTATATAAATTTTAGATTTAATTAATATTTTATCGAATTTATATTAAAGTATTATTTGGTCTATTAATATTATTTATAAAATTAAATTAGTTAAATAAATATGTAAATATAATAAGTAAAATCTCTAAATTGGTCCGCACGTGTCTTATTCGAGCCAATTTTGAAATTGGGCAACAATGTGGACTAAAATTGTCAGTAAATTTGAAGATGTGGGGTTATTTTGACAACTTGAAAAGTTAGGGGTATAATTGTCTGTCAACATAAGTAATGGTATCAATTTTGCAATAAAACTTAACTGCCACGTCATCAGTTACGTCCAATTTTAACGGTGATACCAAAAGTGATTCAATTTCTTAAATTGTGGTACCAAATGTGTCGGCCTCGATTTTTATGGTACCACAAGTGAATCGATATATAGTTTGGTACCACAATTGCAACTCTCTCTTTAGTTTATAAACTAAATTGCATTTCTAGTACTATATTACTCCCTCCGTCCTTTTATTTTTGCTCATATTTCCTTTTTGGGATGTCCCAAAATAATACCATATTTCCTAAATATGAAATTATTTTTCTCAAAAAGTACCATTTTATGTAAATTAATGATTTGACACAACTAATTCTCTACCACTACTTTTGACCTTGGGGGCATAAATGTAAAAATGTTTAAAAGTTTTACTTTTTTAGCTATTACATATTTCGGGACGGAAGAAGTAGTATATTAACACTTTTTGTTCCGCGTTTACAAAATTGTATTTTTGGTATTTTCCATAATGTTATACCCCTCTTGGTCTCATCGGCGTTTTCATTATTGGACCAAAAGTGCAAATTAACAATGACTATTTTTAACGATACCAACCTTGCAAAATGCTTTTAAAAATGGAACAAAAAGTGCATTTATGTGTGTTAAGTACGGAAAATTCTTGCATAGACCTGGTCTATGAGCTTTTCATAGACCTTGTGGTTGTATATGCATCACATCATACATTGTGAGTGCATGACATCGTCAAAATGTATTATGTGGTGCATTTACAACCACAAGGTCTACCACTAAGCTCTTTGACATGGTCTATGTAAGAATTTTCCGTTAAGTACAGAACCAATAATCCGTTTTAAAATTTGGGACAAAAAGTGCAATTTTTGTAAAGCACGAGACTAAAATCACAAATTTGCCTCTACTTAATTAAGGCGCAGTAGGAAATTTTAATTATGAATAGAATTTATCATGCTATACTTTTGCTTGATTTCAATTATAGTCCTTCTAAATTATACAAATTAATTATTTTGAAACTTACAGATTATCACCATCGGTTGATCTTTGTTGCAAGCGTAAAGTCCTGAAGACAGAAACAACCAATGTCATATGACTAATATTTATGGTTTCTTACTTAATATGATGACCATTAACATAAATTTCAATAAGCAAAGACTTTGGTACTTATTGTTCTTAATTATATATGTTGTTTTTGAGGTGATCATTAACATAAATTTGGATGCTTAATTATAAAAGAATTATTAGAATTTAATTGACATCCTAAAAAAGAGTTAATGGCAATTCACCTCTCTATGATTTGAAAAATAGCTCTTTACCCCCTGTCATTTTATAAAAGTTTTACACTGTCTTTTGACATTTTCATATGTAGCACTTTACCTCCATGTATTATAATAATGTGGCAATTTACCCCCTGTCTTATGATAAATGTGACAATCTCCCCCCCCCCCCCCCCCCATGTTACAAAAAACTTTCATGGCCACTCTTAATTTCGGCAAGTGAGTTACACTCGCCGGCTTAAGGGGGGAAAATTGTTTCTTTAAATTTTTTGCAGGGGATTAAATTGCTAATTTTTAAATTACAGAGGTAAATTGTTCAACACTATGAATATCACAGGTGATAAATTGCCATTAACCCTCCTAAAAATGAAAGAACTTTTGTTTCTCTCTTCATCTCATGATCAATGTGACCAAATGGTTAATTTTGTGATTATATATGATCAATATCACCAGGAGTACACATAGCCAGTTTTTTTTTTCTTTCACCGGCTATGAAAATAGAAACTACCTCAAGAGTTCAAATATTAGTAAAACTCGAGAAAAAAAAAAAGGTTCAACCACAATGATAAAAATTTGAATAAAATAACATACATGTTTTATGCATAACCCCAATAATAAATATATTTCAAAAATGACAAGTGTAAATAATATATTACAAAGAAGCATATTTCATAAATATGCTAATACTATACTATACAACCTTAAGAACAATGGAGCGGGGAGAATGAAATGAAACTTTTATTTCGAAACAAAGAAATCGAATTATATATATCTTCACTTTTAAGAAAAGCCTAAATTTGTGATTCTTTTCCTAGATATACAACTAAACGAAAAAATCAAATCCCAAATTCCTAAATAAAATATAAAAATACATTTTTCTTATTTCTAATTTACAGATAATCCCTTTATGTTATTTTTACTAACAAAAAGCTCATATATTAAAAAGTCAAATGCAATTACCCCTCACAAAGCAATGTAGCAATAACCACCATAGTGACAAATATGAGCCATATATTAAAAAAAAAAAAGGTTCAAGCAATGTAGTACAAGTGTTCATTGAATTTTCGCACAAAGCGACAATAATACCCTTTTTCTTTTGAAATCTCATTGTGCAATATTCTTGTTTACTTAAAAAATGTAGCAATAACCACCTTATGTAATTTAAATTTCAAAATTTGGCTATAATCTCATGTTTACTTGAAATTGTTATTAAAAAAAACAGCGATACCCTTATTTATTTAAAAATTGACAATATGTACATTTAATTTTTTTTCATAACTCTCTTATTTACTTGAAAAACTGACAGTAACCCCCTAAAAATAGCAAAAGCCCATTGTTATTTAGAAAATTTTCAATACCCCATGTAACTCAAAACAAATATAAACAATGCTATTGCAGTCAATTTTTCCTTTGGTTAACTTTTAATATTTACCTAGGTGAAGTGAGCTAATTACATCATAATGTATAGAGATTTTTTCTAATTAAAATAAAATAGAGTACTTTTGTCAATTAAAAATAAGTATTTTTGTCAGCTCTTAATTTAATTCTCAAAGACATTATTTGACATTTTTCATATACATCTTCTCTCAAAATTTCAACATTCAAAATAAATCAAAATCACAATCCATATTTTCAAACTCAGCTTCATTTAACTATTATTTTACATTAAAAGAATTATAACTAGGATAAATCTGAGCCACGGTTTCAACTATTTCATTAAATTTTCAAGTGAAGTTCAGAAATACCAAACGAAAATATTTTTCCCCGACCCCAAACCAAATCAAATCGGGTCAAACTACACCGGATTCCGAACAAGGCATGTTTTTTAGTGGTGATTAGCAGTCCATGTGGTAAGATTCGTAAATGGATCGTAGTCGACGTCAAAATGGGCAGGCCACCAATGTGATTTACTGTAGCCAAGAAAACTATATACTCGATATGTTTGGAACTGGCCCAAATTAAATTAGATTAAAGAACCATAATTCTTTTTGGGGGCTTTAAATTAAGGGAACAAATTATATATACTCCCTCCGTCTCATTATTTTTACTCCATTAGCTATAGTACTCGGTCAAATATTTTAATCTTTTAAATGATTTATCATGCTATTTTACTATATCAGTAATAAGGATAGTTATGATCCACAAACATTTTTCAAAATCACATGATATAGTATTGAGCATATGTTGTACATGGATACTTCTCGGGCACTAGTCTAGTGATGGTTAACAAAGTTTATGAAAAAATTAAATAGACTGTCCTATAAATTAACAAATATAAGCGTAAGATTGTTGAGTTATTGTTTATTTCTTGATATAACTCCTCCACCACGAAGGATAAAAAAAATGGATGAAGTATTTGAATCAAATAAATGCATTTTTTTAAGAAATAGATTCAGCAGTTAGGATATTATATAAGTTGATAGATAAAGAATAGTTCAAACATATTTACCTTGAAAAGGAAGAGAATTGATTTGTTTTATCATGCTTTAGAGCAATGTATGTTTTTAGAAATATTTATTACTTCCTCCGTCCCATTTATTTTATCCATTGTTACAGTTCCGATCCAACCTAGTAGTAAGCGATCCGCCAAAAGCAACCAAAATAATTTTTGGTGAATCGGGAGTCAACTTGACTAAATTTACAAAAATTATAATAAATCGTTTAATTAATATATTTCACTAATAAGTTGATAATATCATATGAAACCATATATATTAATATGTAAAATGATTAATACACCACAAATGTGAATAATTTAGTATGATAAGTCACTTAAAGACTGAAAAGTTTGACCGGACCGAGTATTATAGCTAATGGAGTAAAAATAATGGGACGGAGGGATTATTATCTTACTTCATTATTTGGTTTTTATTCGTATCAACCAATATTAAGGTTATGAATATATTATAAGAGACATTTTAACAAAATAGTCACCTATTTCAAATCCTGACTCCGCCCTCGAGGCCATCTCCAATGGTAGGGGCATGGGCAGGGTTCCGGAGCCCTGGGGCTACCCCTGCCCCCTCCCCCGAGTCCTGCCTGATCGTCTCCAATGGCAGGGCTCCGAGCCCCAATTACTTCCAATTCATTTCTTCCACACTCTCATCATTATAATAATAATTTTAATTTTAATAATAATAATAATAATAACTATAATAATAATATAATTAAATTAATAATAATATAATAATTATATTGAAAATATTAAATTAAAGAGAGTTGATAATAGTATTAATTTAAATTGTTTAATTATTTTTTCAACTAATTTGATATTTTTGATTGAATTTTTAAAAGATATATAGCCACCAATATTATCATTAAATGATTTAACTTTAATTAAAATAAAATAAAATGTTTAAAATAAATTATTAATTTTAAATATTAATTACAATTCTAAATCATTCTAATTAAATATTTAAATTACAATTATAATTAATTCTAAATATAATTACAATTCTAACTAATTTATGAATTTAAATATCTTAATTACAATTCTAATTAATTATTAATGATTAAATTTAAAAGAAATTCTAATTTTAATATTTTTAAATAATTTTTTAATTGTCAATGTTTAATTTTACTGAATAATTGTTTAATTGTTAAAATAAATTAAAAAAAAAAAATGAAGAACCAATCAGGTGGCGCCACCTGACATAAAGAGGGACGCGTTGTCAAGCCCCAACACTTTACCCAATAAGGTGGCCGAGCAGGCAAGGCTTATGGCCGAGACAAGGGCTCAAAGGGACATCACGAGATAGCGGGTCAGGCAGGCGGCCTAGCTGGAAGTGCAGTACATGACCCTGGGCATGGCCCAGGCAAGACAGGAAGCCAACCAGGCCGCGGGACAACATTTGGCCAAGGAGCAGCTCGCACTATAGCCCAGGGGCGTCCCAACCAAGTGTCCAGGGCTAGCAAGGCAAAAGATAAACCAAACAAGGCACTTGAGGTTTTCGGAGAATTCCGGAAGGTTCCGTACGAGTCCAGGGCATTCTAGAGCATCCGGCAAAGGTCTACACAAGTAAATAACATAACAAAATACTCTAAAGACTTGTGGAAGACTTTGAAATATTGTAGAAACATGTAGATATAACGTCTTAGATTGTAGTTGGAACTCCATAGTATATTCTAGTAGCCTAGAACATCCTAGAGGACTAATGTGCATCCTTAGATCAAAGTAATCATAGCCATCCATTGTAGGTAGGAGTAGTATAAATAGGACTTGTCATTTTTTCATTTGTAAATCAACTCCAAGAATTGTAATCTCCTAAGTTGTAAGCATCTCACTAGTAAAGTAAAGAATACTTTTCTATCACACTTGTCTTTCCACTTTCAACTTTACTTAGCAATCTTTCCTTAGGATTTTTTTTGTTTTTTTGATGAAGTATATTGGAACGAATAACTGAACTCCCCTTGTGACTTCTGAGGCTTTCAAAGATATTGTAGCTATTTGATAAGTATTGAAACAAATATTATTGATTTTTGATATTATGAAACAAATCAATGCAAAAGATACATTTACAGAAATACTTACTTAGTACTAAGTCTACTATACCTATAAATCTGCTGAAATTTTAAAGAAATGATTACAACCTATAACACTACAACAATCTTAAAAAAAATTCCTATTAATTACTTCCTATCCACGCACAACAGATCACACTTATACACCATTTCTTTCATTTCAACATGGCTGGAAAAACTTCAACTGTCATATGGGTTTATGAGAAGATTAGCAACAATAAGAGAGAAGAGAAAAAAGGGGAAAGATAAAAAGTTTATTTAAATTTTTTTAATTGATATCTAAAAATGGGCTTTTCATTTAATCCTTTTTTTTTAATTCCAAAAGAATGGACACTATACAAGAAGATGTGAATGAAATTAAAGATACTCCGAAGGAAATGAAGGATGGGAAAGAAACAGAGAAGAAGGTGGAGGCTGAAGAAGATTATGCTCCAGAACCATATGAGTACCCATTCTAGTTCTATGGAAGTTTAATAGAGGTTTAACACTAATTATGCACTCTTATTTACCCATTCTAAGAAGTTTAATAGAGGTTTAACACTAAGATTATCAATAGTGCTTTAAGAAAAATAAAGAAAGAATTAGATGAAAATGAAATAAAATAGAGACCAGAAAATCGAAAGAAACAAAAGACATAAAGAAATTGAAGCATAATATTATTTGGTGAATGGATGAATTCTTAATTAATAAAGTTTTTTTTATATAAATTAATAAAGAAACAATTTATTTGTTATAAAAGGGGTGGGGGTAGTTACAGAATAAAATGTTCAATACTAAAACAGAGGGGGGTAAGTTTTACAAGTTATACTTTAGGGGGATAATTGACATTATTCTCAATTGATGTTGTAGGCACATATTACATGGCCGATAATGGATATACAAACGGAGAAGGTTTTATAACACCATACCGAGGTCTTCGATACCGTCATAAAGAATGGGGACAAGGTCAACAAACTTCCAAAGACTACCGCGAGTATTTTAACATGCGTCATTCGCATGCTAGGAATGTCATAGATCGTACATTTTGAAACATTAAAACTCGTGCAGTTTTGCGAAGTCCCTCCTTTTACCCTCTCAAGATCCAAAATCATATTATCATTGCTTGTTATCTTATCAACAATTTTATTAGGAGTGAGATGACATTTGATCCTATTGAATTGGAGGATCTATATCAAAGTGATGATGAGCATGATAATGTTGATACCAACCCATATGTGGAATTGGTAGAGCCTTCTAATGCTTGGTCAAGATTCCGCGACCGTTTGGCAAGGGATATGTACGGACAATGGAGACTTGTCCGCCGTTGAAGTTGTTTGACGTCGAATTATGTTATGTTTTTTATGATTATGTGTACTTTATGAGTGGATATTGATTATCTTTTTTTATGTTGTTAATTGGAATGTTTTTTTTATTTATATTTGTCGAATGGGATTGTACCAAAGCATGGTTCGACTAATGTTGTGTTGAATGTGATATTAATTTGAACATGTTGCAATCAATTGAGAATTATTTTATTTGTTGCTATGTGATATTATTCGAATTACAATATGTTTTGGGCTTTGAAATTGTTTACTTGGCAAAAGTATATTAATCGGTTGCATTACGTGTGTTTTTTAAAAGGAAACATGGAAGGTCCAACTCAATCACGTAGGACTTGGTCACGTCTTGAAGAAGATGCTTTGATACTTTCATTAAGGAAACTAGTTACTAATGGTTGGAGGGCGGACAATTCTTTCAAGCCCTGTTATGTTGGCGCTTTGGAGAAATTGTTGGTCGTGAGGTGCTTGGGTAGTGATCTAAATCAACGCAATATAAACTCAAAGCTAACTGTATGGAAAAAAAAGCTATGCCATTCTTATTGGGATACTAGGAACTAGTGGGATTGGATGGGATGCAAAAAAAATTCTAGTTGATGGTGACGATGTGTGGGATAACTACGTGAGGGTAATATGTTTTTTAAATTTCCGATTGTTCTAATTATTCCTAAAGTATTCTTTATTAAGTGATTTGGAGCTTTACTTATTTATTAATGTTTGTAGGCCCATCCCGAAGCCGCTCGTTTTAAGAGGGAAACTTGGTCGTTCTATGAAGATTGGGTTGAAATATTTGGGAAAGATCGTGCCATCAAAGAAGGGGCAACAAGTTTTGTAGATGCGGTGGTTGAAAAGGTCACGGATGATGATCGTTACACTACACCACAAAACAAGGGAAAGAAAACGGCGTTTGAAACAATATATGAAGGCATGCCCGATTTTGTGAATTTAGCCACGGACGGTGATGAAGATCCATGTATAACACCGGTTGATAGATTGAATGTTCCTTGGGTCTAAAGTCAAAGAGCTTGGTTGGGCGGAAGAGGAAAAGTGGAGAATCCTCCCGAGATGATAACATCTACTTGGACCGGTTTGTAAATAGCGCGGAGTCTACGTTTAGCACTTTGCTTACCAAATTTGACAAAGAGGAAAATTCTTCAATTCCACCTACTCCATCGTCTCCCCAACCATCTACATTGCCTAAACAAGTGTATGAGAATGTTGTCAAATTTAACATTGAGCCAGCAGATACCCCTTTTTTTGTGATAACCAAGATCGGATCAAATCCATACTACCCAATGACTTGTTCCTATCTATGCCGGAGAATGACCAAGCCAATTTCCTCCAGTCGATAATAAGGGGAAAAGTGCAGTGAGATATCCCATATAATCTTTGAACTCACACGATGAATCACTTGCTAATTTTGTTTAAAGAAGCAAAAAACTTTTCTTTGATGTACCTTTGGAAGTGATTTATACTTTGGTTTTAACTAACTAATTTGGTGCCTATCTTTTGCATATTTGGTCCAGTGATTGTATTTTAGTTTAGGCTTTATGTAGTGGTTGGGCAATTGAACAATTGATGGTATGGGATTATGAATTGTGATTAATTAATGGCTAAAATATATGATTTTTGGACGTAAATTGATTATTATATAACATATTGTACTTAGGGTCCAGTGATGCATATTCCAGGAGCAATTTGGTCATCAACCGTTAATGGGTTGTCCAAAAATTCATCATGTGGACTATTTTTTAGTCATGGGCCAAAAAATAAACCAAACAGCTGATTAGAAAGAGGAGTCCAATTCGGAATTGATAAATAGTCAACCTGGACAGGATTAATTGCCCAATCTAGTGCAATCCAGTCCGGGAAACCAAACGGGCCCTTACTTAGTACTAAACCTACTATACCTATAAAGTTGTTGAAATTCTAAAAGAAAATTATTACAACCTATAGGACACACTACAACAGGCTTTAAAAAAAATCAAATGAATTACTTCCTAACCACGTAGTAAAGATCACCCTTATACAACAACATTTTTTTTCATTTCTCACACTTAAACAACAATATTTCATTACATCTTCCTAAAAAAACCATTACTGGACAAACACTAAAATTTGCATTTGAAAAGGCTAAACAAAAGGTTCAAGAAATTGGAAACACCAACATTGGATTCATAATTTCAACTGTTATATGGGTTTATGAGAAGATTAGCAACAATAAGAGAGAAGAGAAAAGAGGGGAAAGGTAAAACGTTTAATTAAATTTTTTTAATTGATATCTAGAAATGGGTTTTTCATTTAATCCTTTTTTTTTAGGGAAATTTACATAGACATCCCCTGGCTATTACCCTAATTACAGAATTTTACCCACATGTTTTAAATATTACAAAGACACCCCCTTGACTTAACGGAATTTAGTCGACTTTAATGGAACACTTAAAATATCCAAAATGCCCTTAGTTGTTTTTAATATTTACAAAAAAAATTCAAAAAAATAATTGTTTCCCACCACCTCCGATGGTTTCCCGGCCACCACCGCCGCACCTATCTCTCACGACCACCACCTCCGATGGTTTCCCACCTGAATTGATCGGGGGGTCTTGTGCATATTTTCGCCGCGGACTCACTCGTATAAACAATTTCTATTTTGTGGCTATAGACTCGTCTTCACGTCCTCTACAAATCCCAAGCATTAATTATCAGTTCCAAGTTTATCCCGTCACTCTATTTTTAGATCTCCGAATTTTACATTTTTTTCAAATTTACGCCGTCGTCGGCGGTGGAGCTTGACCCACCGCCTCCCCTTTCAGCCGTAGACTCCCCTCGGTGTGGCGGTAATTTTGGTACCAACCTTGTCCAATTTGGTGCTGAATTGAAGATTCCCCATTTCCAAGCTCACGTCAATGACGGATCTTTCCATCTTCGCAAAATCAGCCCCTCTATCCCAATTCGCAAATTGACCCTTGTACTTTCCCACCTTTATAATATGTCCCTACATTTTTAGAAAAACCCAAACTTGCCCTTTGATTTGGTCAAAATCCATAATTTACATGTCACATGGCCCGCATATGGGCGATTTCGGGCTAATTTTGAAATTGGACCTCAATTTGGACCAAAATTGCCACTGAAGTTGAAGGTGTGGCACCAAATGTGCCAGTCCGAAAAGATATGTTATTAAAGTGAAAATTTATTTACCAATTGTGTTATTGTAAATAAATTATTAAATTTTTGTAAGAAAATATATGTTATTAAATAATTGTGTTATTGTAAATAAATTTATTAAATTTTAATTTGGTTTGTTTGAATTTTTATTGAAAATAAACGTTATTAAAACATTATTTACCGGATTGAGTTATTGTAAATAAATTTATTAAATTTTAATTTGGTTTGTTTGATTTTTGAATGAAAATAAACGTTATTAAAACTTTATTTACCGGATTGAGTTATTGTAAATAAATTTATTAAATTTTAAATTGATTTATTTTATTTTTTATGAAAAAATATGTTACTGAAATTTTATTTATCGAATTGTATTATTGTAAAGTTATTAAAGCTTTATTTATCGAATTGTGTTATTGTAAATAAATTTATTAAATTTTAAATTGGTTTGTTAAAATTTTAAAATTTAATAAATTTATTTACAATATTTATTACACGGTTACAAAGACACCCTCTATAACATAAAATATATTATAAAAACACCCCTTGGGGCAAAATTGAAAAAACATTAAATTATTTTTATGACATCATCATCTACCGTCAAAAATTGATGCCGTAAGGGGTCTCCATGTAATATTGTTTTGGTCGAGGGGTGTCTTTGTAATATTTCAAATAGAGGGTAATTTCTTGTAATTAGGCTTATAGTCAGGGGGTGTCTATGTAAATTTCCCTTTTTTTTAATTCCAAAATAATGGACACTATACAAGAAGATGTGAAGGAAATTAAAGATACTCCGAAGGAAATGAAGGATAGGAAAGAAACAGAGAAGAAGGTGGAGGCTAAAGAAGATTATGCTCCAGAACCATATGAGTACCCATTCTAGTTCTATAGAAGTTTAATGGAGGTTTTAACACTAATTATGCATTCTTATTTTATAAGGTACCATTCTAGTTCTAAAGAAGTTTAACAGAGGTTTAACACTAAGATTATCAATGGTGCTTTAAGAAAAATTAAGAAAAAATTAGATGAAAATGAAATAAATAGAGACCAGAAAATCGAGGGAAAAAAAGACATAAAGAAGTTGAAGCATAATATTGTTTGGTGAATGGATGAATTCTTAATTAATAAAGTTTTTTTTTTTTGATAAATTAATAAATAAACAATTTATTTGTTATAAAAGGGGTGGGGGTAGTTATGGAATAAAATGCTCAATACTATAACAGAGGGGGTAAGTTTTACAAGTTATACTTTAGGGGGATAATTGATACAACCCCCATACTTTAAGGGGTAAACTGTATTTCATCCAAAAAAAACGAACACGAAATAACTAAGTTGAGGATGAAATGAATAAGGAATCATATCAATACATAAGTTTATCAGTTTATGTTAATTAAGTTTCCAAATAAAAGACAAGAAAATATCATATCTCTAGACCAATATAGAAAAAGGTTTAAATTACCGGTAAAAGATAATACCATAAAAAGATTAAAAGAACATATATATCTTACCACTAGACCAAGATAAAAAGGAATTGGATGAGTCACCATTACAATTAGGGGTGTAATTGAGCCGAGTAGTGTCGAACGACACAATGTTCAAGTTTGATTTGAATTTTATCGAGCCGAACTCAAACGAACTTTTACCGAACGAGCAGAGTATCGAGTAGCTAAAATCCGAAAGTTAAAAAAATCCAGGACAAGTAAAACGAAGTGCTTAGACCAATCGTCAACCTAAAAAGTGCCACGTACACTGTTCACCTTCAAAGGGCTTTCCCCGAATATTTTTTCCTGATCAATCCATCCCATCACTACACCACCACAGGTACTTTATTTCTCAAAGAAAAGAAAGCTAATTTGAAATTCAGATTTTGTTGAGTTTGAGTAAATTGCTAGTATCAGTCTTGCTTGTGATCGAGTTTCCTTCAAATTCTTGATTTATACTCGAGCTTCAATCGTATTAAAGCTCATTTATTTTATTGAAATAATTTATAATTCGATTAATTTGTATATTTTGTCTAAATTATTAGACAAATTTAAAATATCTAAATTAAAACTAATTATGTTAAAGATTTAATTTAAAATATAAATTTATTAAATCATACACAAAATTTATAAATCAATTTTTCCATTTTAAGTTTAATTTAAATAAAAGATTCCATTTTTTATATGAATTTAAAAATCTTTTATAAGAAAAAAAAATGATTGTTTGAGTTATTTATAAAAAAAAATTAAATATAAGAAGGTTTATCATTGAGGTTTTATTAAGGTTTTCTTTTAAATAATTTAAAAATAATAAAATTAACTAAAATTTAAAACAATTTAATTTGGCCTCATTATTTTAAGAATAAGAATAACTAGATAACGATTATTTTTAATTGTTACTACATATTACAAATAAAAGATTTACACATATGGTGATACAAAAATAAAACATAAACAATGAAAATAACAAAAAAAGGTGGAACAAACATGTGGCGCCAAATGGTGCCACCTGCTTGGCTGCACGCGTGCAGCAGGTGAGAACTGGGAAGGGAAAGGAAGGATAAGCTTTTGCCCTTTCTTTCCCTTTAGCAGAATTATAGCTTTACACAAATATACTTCATAATGTTTTCTTAAAGTTATGATATTTAACACATATCTTTCACCTTCTCTCGTTTTATTGAAGTGATAATTAATGAGAGAATTTCACTTTTCATACCAAACTTTTGGTAAATTTATACATTCCATATCATACATTTCAAAAGGATACAATTGATACCAAAAGTGACCAACATTTTTCACATTTAGTTTGGCCGTTAATTTTTGGACGAAAAATGTCACGTGCGTGGCACATGTCCGTTAAGTCAAAAAAATGGGGGGAAATGTAATTATCTAAAAATTAGGCAGGTGTATTTGCAATTATCACTGCCTTCTTACTCTTGTACGACTGCCAGCTTCCGGTGGCTGTAGTCAAAATTGGTTGAGGGTTTTTGCTCGAGCTCCACCGTCAGCGGCCACTACAATTAACTGTGTCATTTTGAAAGGTATGATATGACATGTATAATTAATGGTACAAAAAGTTTGATATGAAAAGTGCAATTCCCTTGATAATTAATTATACATGCATATCAGCTTGTGCTTTGTAGTTATTATCTTATTGTAACCAACTTGATATTGTTGTGATGACGAATACATAATACCAGTCATTCTTCGATGTAATGTAATTATGATTAAATGAAGACAAAACTAATCATTTTAAGGTTATTTGTAACTACAACTACATATTGCTAAATTTATCTTCCTTATTATAAGACATACCGACATGCAGTATATCTGGTAGATAATATTAAATGGAATTATAAGTCTAAAGACATAAGTATCATTCATCTAAAATCAAATATATAACTAATAAACAAATAATTATATCTAAAATAACTATTTAATTAATTAAATGCCCAAATTATGTACCATTTTTTTTAAATGTCACCTATAACCAATGATATGAGTTATGACATTGTAGGGCCATAACAAACTAAAATAAGATAACATTTTAATTAAAATTGTATTATGTTAAGTCTTTTAATTTTTTATAACTCCTAATCTAACTATACTTATGATTTCTAATCTAACTATACTTCTTGAGTTCATTTAACTTATTAAAATCACATAGGGATATTATAGTCCGTACAAAAAAGTTAAGAATATTCATGCTTTTATAATAGTAAAAATAATGTCACGAATGGCTCATCGAATTTATAATAATTATATAAACCAACTGTAATGATTTGCTAATTTTCTTGAATATCAATAAAACAAAGTATGCATGACACCGGATTGAAGATATATAAGCCTATTATGGAATTAGTTTGGTTGAGTTTCATCTCGATTTGATTTCAGAAACTGGTTTCGGAGTTTTCAGAGAAACTTTGAACTCGATTTAAATTATGATTTTAATAGAATATTGAAATAGTGAAATACCTGAGAAAATATTAATGAGGAATATTTATAGATGGTGAATTTGTATCGGGTTGGTCGCGGGTCAATCTTGGGTACACGGATCCTTGGAGTGTTAGGTAATTACTTCATCGTTCTTGGGGTATTATGGTCTTTTCAGTCGAGGTGGCCTGTCATGTCGATTTATCTGTCATATTGGTCGGATGATGTTGAATGTTGATGTATATGATTTATGTTCAATCTGGTTCTTGTTACTATTGTAGTCTGTAGACAATTTTAAGCCATAATGATTCATTTTCTTAGTCCAATAAAGAAGGTTTTAAAGAATTGACAAATTTATTCATCTGGATTTTTATTTATAAAATGAAAATCTTAACACTTCATATGCACTAACTCAGTAGTCATGCCAAGCTGGACAACATAATGAGTTTGGAATGTGGATTTTTTTTTTTTTTTTCCATTTTTGAGTCTGCAAAATATAATAGCCGTTTGTATTATTAAATCAAAATCCGAGAGTATTTAGTAAGAACCATGTATCAGCTCTTGTTGTTTTCCCCTCTATTTCTGTTCCCCGTTAGTTAATATGAGAGTCAAATTTCATCCTTGTTGTCTACAATTTTCACTTACTCAGTAGTCATGCCAGGCTTATCAACAAGATTGAAAAGGTTGGGCTCAATTTAGCTAACAATAACAAATGTATAAACCTTCTTCGTAATTCAATAAGCTTCAACATATTAAAAATTGAAAATCGACTTTCGACATATTTAACCACCACCAAGTGATCGATAATAGGAAAGCATTGATATTAATGTATCAAATTTTATTATGTTGTTTGGTTAAAATATGCATAAAACTAATATAATTAATTGTAAAATATTATTAATGTTACTTAAAAAATAAAGAGGTATTATTATTCTTTTACCGAATCCAAACTTTTATCTTATTGACCTAAATAGAATATTCTTAAAATATATCCAATCCTAACATCGAATTATAAATCTTACCATTCCAAATTCGAGAAATCAAATTCCCACTCCATAGATATTACTTATTATAGCAAGACCACCGAATGAAAAAAAAAAAATTACAATTTATTGGTAGATTCTTCAAAGAGGTGCACCAGGTTGTACACCTTTCTCTCTATGCTGCAACACCATGTCATATGTAACATGGTGTGCATTGAGCCCTCCGATACTAACCCAATTAGGTCAAGCTTTATCAAGAAATAATAGCTTTCCAGTCCACAATGAACTGGGGGTGCAACCAATTTCGGAGTAGAGGAAAATCAACACAACCTTTTGGGCCTTGAATCCTCCACCAATATTTCGTAACTTTATTGCCCCGCTTGGTTACAAGCCCACGCTACATGGCTTGGCAATTAAAGTACATCATTAACTTAATTATATTATGATTACTCGGATTAACTTTGTTCCATGTGGGATATGAAAATATTTAACTATTGACGCTCACCGATTTCCACGCTTCGGCCGAGGCCACGAGGGCCGCACCTACCAACCTAAAAAACAAATGCACTGCTATTTAGTAATATGCATTGCTTAATTAGCCAGTTAGAATCTAACCCCAATTCATTTTTCCTCCCTCGGCCCAATACTCATAGCAGATTTTTGTTTGATTATTATTTAATTGGATATTTGATGAGGGGTATTTCGCATACGCCACTTTAGGAAATACTTTCTGCTCGAGCTCGGCCTCGATCCCGACCAGAATGGTATTCTCCGACCATAAGAACATGGTTTTCCGATCTAGCCCGGTTGATAGCTCTAGATCAAGTATTCCGACCTACTTCCCGATCTACTCGTCTCCTCGAATTACTGGGGGGCCGACCTACAGCTTTATACAGCTGGCCGAGAAGTGTTCTCCTACGGATGGTCTAGCTAGCTCATTACTGTTCCTATAAATACGCGGCGCATTTATGACATCAGGGGACACGACTTCCAAGATATTCCTTCTGCTCGGACCTATCGTTCGGATTAGGAACTAGCTTGTATTCTCATTGTATTTAGTCTTTCTAGTAGTACGGCATCCCGTAATGCTCGGGTAGACCCGCTTTGTAATTTGTATTTGAACACTGATATCAATATACAGTTTTCACACGCTCGATTCATATATTGTTATACTCTACTTTCCTTATTGAACTCGAACAAAAAAACGGTATAATCAATTGGCGCCCACCGAGGGGCCTACTCGGGTGTTAGATCGAAATATGCCTACTACTAGGAGGTACACGTACAATCGAGGTGAGCCTTCACAAGCTGTTGGAGCGCAGCGCTCCGTAAATAATGAACCAAGTAACCAATCCCGAGCGGCCCACCAATCTGAGGTGCCGCCGCTCGACCCGCCGAATGATATGCCTATTCATACGACAATGGCTGATTTACGTTCCATTATCGGAACCATGTGTAGAGAATTCTTGAACACGGAGAGAGCAGATCATGAAACTCTGCCAGGTCAGCAGCCCCCGGTCGATCAGCCTACTGCTCGGGGTCCGATTTCCAACAGGCCAAGGGAAGGAAGTGTTCGTCGATCTGCTCTGGGCGAACCATCTGATGTAAGACCCAACCCTCCGCGAGCTAGAACTGTTGTCCGATCAGGGCAACCTTCTAGGAACGTGCAAAATTTAGAGGATTCGGTGGTCGGGGAAAGTCAACCCAAAGCTGTGGAGAGATCTAGAAAACCAGCCTACAGGAAGGTGACCGAGGCTGACTTGGAAAAGATTGTTCAAGAAAGAGTCTCAAAGGAGTTGGAGAAGGAGAAGTTAATAAAAGAAACCCCACCCGCAGACGTCAGGGCTCGAGGAGTTGAGGCCAAAGAGCATGGGGCCGTTTTCCTTGAAGCGCGAAATAGGGAACTGAGCACGAACATTATGCGATGTTCGCCTTTCTGTCAAGAAATTAGAGAAGCTCGGGGAACAGAGACGGTCCCGACCAGGTTGCCAAGATATAGTGGGACCTCTGACCCCGGGGAGCATATAAACAGTTTCATAAATGTGTTGAATTTATATGGACATTCGGAGGATTTTTGTTGCAAAATCATGGTCACAACGTTCGAGGGAATTGCTTTGGATTGGTTCGGAAAACTACCTCCGAACTCGATCTTCTCTTTCGATGAGTTGTGCGATAAATTGAAACATCAGTTTGCTAGCCAAAGGAAACAAAGGTTACCTGCTAATCATTTGGGAACGGTGAAGCAACTGGAAGGAGAAACACTGAGGCAGTGGCTGGCTAGATTTAGTATTGAACTTCTGAAAGTTGATACCCCACAGATTGAATTTCTGTCATCATTGATGTTCGAGCTGACCCGTAATAGCCAGTTCGGGAATGCTCTCTGCCGAAAGCAACCAAAGTCTTTCGAGCGAATTATGGAAATAGCTGAGAAATACATGATCCAAGAGGAAATGAATAAGTTAAAGAATGCACAGAATCCTAGGCCCCCGATCGTGAAGAAACCTGATCGGGCCCCTATCCCGAAGCCAAGCGACTACGGAGGGTCAAACGCGCAGCAAAGAGGCTCGGTTTGGCAGAGACTTAAGGTCTATAAACCTCAGGCTCCGACCCACAGATCTAATGTCTACGGTCGACCTGCGTCTCCAGATAGGGCTCCGAGGACGGAGCATGAAAAAAACAACTTTACCAGACTGAATACCTCAAGGGACGAGATTCTAACAGTCCTCGAGGAGAGAAATTTGGTCCCTGGAGCTCGGCGTATCACTCAACCTAGGCCAGGGACTATGAATCACGATAAGTATTGCAGATACCACAGAGCTCGGGGGCATAGCACCGAGGATTGTTTTCAATTAAAGCAGGAAATCGAAAAACTGATTGCTCAAGGAAAGTTGAAGGAATACGTCAGAAAGGAGAACCATAACAGCCGTTATCGATCCAGAAGTCCTAGGAGGTCCTCCGAACAACACCGTGAGGATCAACACCAAGCAGAGGACCAGACGAATCGGGTGATCAATATGATATCTGGTGGGCCAGCTGGGGGAGATAGCAGGAATGCGAGGAAAAGGACGGCCAGGTCGATAAAGACTGGTGTCTCGACTAAGAAAGAAGTCATGTCCTTAAGACCAGCGCCCTCGATAAATCAAGTCATTAGTTTTTCCGAGGCTGACAGACCAAGTGATGTGACTTGGGATACTAATGAAGATGACCCTGATTTTTCGATGGTCTTGACCCTGAGAATTGCTAACTTCGAAGTTAGGAGGGTATTAATCGATAATGGCAGTTCGGCAAACATAATCTCTTCTGAGGCGCTCGACAGAATGAATCTACAACACCCGCGACTGGAACGGGTATCCACCCCGCTCATTGGGTTCGGTGGATCGGAAATTGTTCCTCTCGGAACCATTCTCTTGAGTACTACTATGGGTAAAAAACCTAAAGATGTTACGAAGATGGTTAAGTTCTTGGTCGTGAGTACCCCGTTCGCTTATAATGCAATTTTGGGAAGACCGGCTTTAAACGTATTCAAAGCGGTCGTGTCGACTTACCACCAGATGGTCAAGTTTCCCACTTTGGTAGGGGTCGGAGAAATGAGGAACGACCAATGCATGGCGTGGGAATGTTATAACACATCTTTAAACATGAAGAAGCAGTTCGAGCCAGTATTGTCTTCGAAAAGAAAGTTAGAGGAGGAAAAGGTATTCTCGGTATCCGACCTCCCTTTGCCAGATTGTGAAAAGTTGCAGAGTAAAAAAGGAAAAGAGATCGATATGAGCGTACAGCCCCCAAATCATAAACAAGTAACGTTAATCCCTGGCTCTCCAGAGAAGTTCACCAGAATTGGAACCGAGCTAAGTCAAGGGATGGAGACCATGTTGATCGAATTCCTTAGAAACAACGCCGATGTCTTTGCTTGGAGTTCTGACGATATCGTCGGGATCGACCCAAGGGTGATTACTCACTCCCTGAATATCGATCCTAAAGCAAAGCCAGTTAGACAAAAGAAGAGGAATCACGGTCGAGAAAAAGACAAAATCATCAATGCTGAGGTGGATAGATTATTGGCAGCAAAACAGATTCGGGAAATAACATTCACTGAGTGGCTTTGTAACGTAGTGTTGGTGTCGAAGGGAGAGAAGGTCGACAACAAGTGGAGAATGTGTAATGATTTTACCGACCTGAACAAGTTGTGTCCAAGGGACCCCTATCCTTTACCACGGATTGATATGCTGGTTGACTCGACTGCGGGGTTCATTTTCTTTAGTATGATGGATGCTTTCCAAGGGTTTTATCAAATATTTATGAATGAGAGAGATCAGGATAAAACAGCCTTTATTACCGAACGAGGAGTGTACTGCTTCATTGTAATGCCGTTCGGGCTAAGGAATGCAGGAGCAACTTATCAAAGGCTCGTGAATATGATGTTTAAGGATCTTATCGGTGAGATCATGGAAGTTTATGTTGATGATATGCTAGTGAAGAGCATGACCGAGGAGGATCATATAGAACACCTTGGCAGATGTTTCGCGATCCTGAGGAAGTACAGAATGAAATTAAATCCGGCCAAGTGCACTTTCGGGGTAAGGTCGGGAAAGTTCCTCGGTTATCTGGTACACGAGCGCGGCATTGAGGCGAATCCAGAAAAAATCCGAGCTATAGCTGAGCTACAACCGCCAACTAAGTTGTCTGAAGTGCAGAGTCTAATCGGAAAAATAATATCGTTGAATAGGTTTATATCCCGATCAGCAGACAAGAGTTTGCCTTTCTTCAAGTTGTTGAGGAAATCAAAAGGCTTCGAATGGAATGAGGAATGCAGTAAAGCTTTCGAAGAGCTTAAAAGATATTTGGTTTCCCCTCCGATGTTGGCAAAACCGGTCGAGGGAGAGCCCTTGTATCTGTACATAGCGGTATCGAGAGAGGCAATAAGTTCTGTTTTGGTGAGAATTCAGGATTCCGAGCATAAACCGGTATACTATCTGAGTAAGTTGCTTCAAGGGGCAGAAAAGAATTACCTGGAGATCGAGAAATTCGCACTGGCTTTAGTTATTGCCGCACGGAGACTGCGACCTTATTTCCAAACTTACAAAATTATTGTTCTGACTAATCAACCTCTACGGCAAGTTCTATCAAAACCAGAGACGTCCGGGAGATTGATTAAATGGGCGGTGGAACTGGGTCAGTTCGAGATCGAGTACCAACCTCGAACAGCGATCAAGGCTCAAGTCCTGGCTGATTTCATTGCAGAATCAACAGGGTCCAGTTCGGGCGACTTGTCAGTTCCCGTGGTAAATCTGGTTGAGGATGTTCAGCACAAAGTTTGGGTGATGCATGTCGACGGGTCGTCGACCAGAGAAGGTGGTGGGGCCGGAATTCACTTTCAGGGTCCCGAGGGGGAGGATCTCAGTTATGCGATCACCCTAGACTTCGTAGTCACGAACAATGAGGCAGAGTATGAGGCTTTGATCGCAGGTTTAGAAATGGCAGTTAAAGCAAATATAAAGTCACTGACAGTGCTAACTGACTCTGAGCTCGTGCACAGACAAATAAAAGGGGTTTATGAAGCAAAAGAGTTTAACATGGTGAAATATTTGAAAAGAGTGAAGGATCTGGCGACAAAGTTCGAGATGTTTGATATACAAGCTATCCCTCGAGAAGAGAACTGTTGGGCGGATTTGCTTTCGAAATTTACGGGGTCGATTGACGGACGGAAGGAAAGAGTAATAACTTGGCTAATGTCCAACTCCCCAGCTATAGACTCCGACCTAACCCTAAACTCGGAGGTAATGGAGATAGATGTTCGAGAATCTTCTTGGATGGAGCCTTTAAAGGCTTATCTAAGAGATGGTACTTTACCGGAAGATACAAATCAAGCTCGAAGGATTAAATATCGGGCTCCAATGTACGTTTTGAACGAAGATAGGCTTTATAAAAGATCAAGCTCAGGAGTTTTGTTGAAGTGCATTCCCGAGAGTCAGTTCGATCTCATTTTAAAGGAGGTTCACGAAGGTGAAGCGGGAAGTCATTGCGGTGCACGAGCCTTAGCCTTGAAGTGCTCGAGGACTGGATATTATTGGCCTACTATGATCTCGGATTCCATCGACTATGTCAAGAAATGCCATCATTGCCAAATCTATTCAAATCTAATTCATCAGCCCGCCGAGCAGATGCATTCGATTCCGATCTGCTGGCCCTTCGACAAGTGGGGAATCGATATTGTGGGACCTTTCCCAACTGCTAGATCGAGAAAAAACTATGTCCTGGTCGCTGTGGAATACTTCAGTAAATGGATCGAATACATTGCCTTAACAAAAATCACTCAATTCCAGGTGATAAATTTTCTATGGAAACATATTGTTTGCAGGTTCGGGATTCCGAGGGTCCTTATCTCCGACAATGGAACTCAGTTCGCGGGAAAACAAATTTTGGAATGGTGCGAAAAGTTTGGAATCCAGCAGAATTTCACCTCGGTCGGGCATCCCCAGGCGAACGGACAGACCGAGGTCACCAACAGGGAAATTGTTCGATCATTGGAAAAACGTTTGGCCGAAGCAAAAGGCAAATGGTTAGACGAGCTTCCTGGAGTAATTTGGGCGAACAGGACCTCCATAAAATCCGCTACAGGAGAGACTCCTTTTTCCTTGGTATACGGTTCGGAAGCGGTAATTCCGGTCGAAACATTAGTTCCTTCACCAAGGGTCGAATCTTATGACCCCGATCAGAATCAATTGCTGAGAGAGATGGATATCGATCACGCGGATAGTAAACGCGACCGAGCATGCATAAAGATCCAAGCCACCAAGTCCAGCATGGAAAGAGCTTATGACAAGAAGGTCAGAATAAGAACATTCAAAGTCGGGGAATTGGTTCTCAAAAAGGT
The DNA here is from genome assembly GCA_034814905.1 of Penstemon davidsonii. Classification (NCBI taxonomy): domain Eukaryota; kingdom Viridiplantae; phylum Streptophyta; class Magnoliopsida; order Lamiales; family Plantaginaceae; genus Penstemon; species Penstemon davidsonii. Next base: position 25,564,668 of record JAYDYQ010002533.1, on the reverse strand, counting down.
GGAAGTATCTAAGCATGTCGGAAAGCTTCAGCCAAACTGGGACGGCCCTTATGTCGTGCAGGAGGTCGGAAAAAAGGGATCCTATAAAATTGCTCACCTCAACGGTGAAGTTTTGCCAAGAGCTTGGAATGCAGTCAATCTGAGGAAATATTATGGAAGATAGATGCTCTCATTCTTAATTTTTCTTGTAATTTACTGTTTACTCAAACTTTACTTTCCTAAAATGTAAGGACAATCAATGAAATCCTTGGTTCAAGTTCAAATTGTATTCCGAGTACCATGACAAAGAAAAACTAATTTTATCGGCCGAGGGTGAAAGCTGTTGCTATGACCCTCCCTCGATAAAAAATGTTCAAAAAATCAAAATCGGCCGAGGGTGAAAGCTGTTGCTATGACCCTCCCTCGATAAAGAGATGTTCAAAAAATGAAAATCGGCCGAGGGTGAAAGCTGTTGCTATGACCCTCCCTCGATAAAAAATGTTCAAAAAATCAAAATCGGCCGAGGGTGAAAGCTGTTGCTATGACCCTCCCTCGATAAAAAATGTTCAAAAAATCAAAATCGGCCGAGGGTGAAAGCTGTTGCTATGACCCTCCCTCGATAAAAAATGTTCAAAAAAATGAAAATCGGCCGAGGGTGAAAGCTGTTGCTATGACCCTCCCTCGATAAAAAGATGTTCAAAAATGAAAATCGGCCGAGGGTGAAAGCTTTCGCTATGACCCTCCCTCGATAAAAAGATGTTCAAAAATGAAAATCGGCCGAGGGTGAAAGCTATTGCTATGACCCTCCTTCGATAAAATCTGTTCGAAAATAAATATCGGCCGAAGGTGAAAGCTTGTGCTATGACCTTTCCTCGATAAAAATCCAGGATGACTATCCAGCTCACTGAATAGCGGCAAATTATGCAAGCAAACAGTACAATTTTGATTAACTCCAACTGATGTTCTAAATGCTTTGATGAAGCAGTTCTGCTCGAAACCCGAACACCCTTCAAGAATTTCTTACCGCTTGAAAATTCTTTAAGTTAGGATTGTTATTTCTTAAGTTGGGATCATTATTTCCTAAGTTCAATTATTCTTAAAGAGAACTTCCCAAGTTTCAGAGATTATTCATTTGGACGATTGTCGGATAATCTTTCCGAGGACAGTTCACCGATCAATAAATGTTCCAGGTACAAGTTCAACCTTATCATCCAAATATTTGAGTTTCATCGGATAATTAATTCGTCGTCGAGTTGGTTGTTATGAGCAGAATACTAATGTTAAGATGGCGGAAAAGAAAAGTTGCAACTATTTGATTTGAAACGAAAGGTTCTCATTATTATTTTCGAGCAAGATACAAAAGATCAATTAAAGGCAAATGTTACAACTTTATTGACATTCATCGAACAGACTACAAAGTTGTTGAATGTACAAATGAAGTCCTAATACAACTAGTACCCTATTCTATGGTCTTCGAGTCTTCAAGCATCTTTCAGGGTTGTTGACCAGGAATATCGCCGAGCGTCCGATGTTTGCATCACAATTTGTGACAAAGTGATCGAGCTGTATATGTTTATCGTCTGATGATATCTGGTTTTGAAATTAGACAATATGGATCGCAGATCACATTTTCTGATCTCCATACAGTCCCCAGCATTCTTGCTACCAGCCGAGCTCGATCACTTCCCCGAGTCGGCGTCCAAGGTTGAAATTTCTCATTGTAAGATCCAAAAGCTCAACCTCGAACGGCCGGTCATCTTCTTACGATCGGGAAACTTGACCCAAAGTTACCATTCTTCAGAGAAGAAAGGAAGAAATTGGTGAAACAAGATAACCTCAAAGAAAGTACTTGAGGTCAAACTTCCTTTTAATTTTCTGACCAGCTTTCCGCCCTCGGGTATACCCCTCGAAACCAGCAATGCTAACCCTGCCCAAAATACCCAAGCAAGGGTCAGTCACTTGTTGGTATTTCAAGGGGAGATCCCGCTTTCAGGGATCAGAGACCCCCAGATAGAGGAGGTGCTCCTTTTTTCCGATTCCACCCATACCAAAGAAGTTTGTCTTGTACAAAAGATCGGACGTACGTTCGAAGCCAAATTTCAAAGGCTTGAACGGGAAGAAGGAAGGTTCCGAGCTTCGTCCTCGGATAAAACATTTTTGACAGTGGAGGGTAAAGATTTTCAACTGAGCAAATGCCATATTTATACTAAAAGGAAGATTTGATCGACGGTCTGTATTCAACGAAACAAACGGCGTAGATTAAGGCGTTTATCACGGATGACCTTTCCACTTCCCGAGATTAAGGTACTGTTTGTACAGATTTTCTCTGAAACTTAGCTGAAAAAAGGGGAATACTATGACTTGGTCAAATATGCAGTGCAGAAACTTTCCCTTCTTACTTTGTGCTCGGAATGTCGATCACTCTTAACTCGAGTATAAATTGTTTTGACTAAGAATGCAACTTGATTGTTTACTCTTAACTCGAGTATAAATTGTTTATACAGTAAATCACTTCACCAGAACACAAAACACCATCGATTAGCAGGAAGAAAAAAGTTTATTATTCCAACAGGGAAAACAAGTACAAAAGGAAGAAATGTAAAAGTACAACATTCAGTTGAGCAAAAGAAGAAATCTCTAGACGCTTTTCTCGAACAGAAGCTTGCGGACTTCAACATTGCGGGCCTCATACCCGGCCTCGTAACCTTTTTGATAGGCCTCTTTCTCCCGCTGCTCGGCGCTTTTCTTCTCCTGCTCGACGAGTGACTTCAGCCTGTCCAACTCCTTGCTCAACTCCTCGTGAACCTGGCTCTCTTTCTGCTTTACAGCTTTCTCCGTCTCGGAGGCCAATTTCAGCTCGATGGCTTTGGCTTCTTCAAGGGACTTTGACAGTGCAACCTTCTTCTCCTCAAGCTCGAGGATAACCTTAGCACGCTGCTCGGCTTCTTGCTCGACTTGCAGCCCGAGGTTGAATAAATGTAGTCCGACCTTAAATGGACAAAAGTAATTATGTTAGTAAAACATATATTATAAAAAAAATATAAAAAAAAAAGGGAGAGAGAGGACACTTACTTGAAAAAGCAGATCTGTGCTCGATCGCGCCATTTCATTCACATTTTTCCCTTCTTGTTCGGCCATGGCCTTATTTGTCACCTCTTCAAAAAAGGCACTTAGCGTCCGAGCAACATTAGGAACAGAGTTTTGGGGTTCCGGGTTACCACCCGACGAAGGAGTTTTCTTCTGGTCGACGGGAGGGTCATTTATTTTGACCTTCTTATTGGGAGGCTCGACCACAGTGTCCTTATTTGCCTCCAGAGCCAAGACACTACCAGCCAATGTTTGGTTCGCCCCCGTCATCTGAATCAGAATTGAGGTTGGAGTCAGATCGTCAACGACTGGATTTTTGATCAAAGCAGACTCAGAGCTTTGCTTGTTCACCACCGAGCTGCCCTTAGACCTAGAAGGAGAGTCCGAAATTGGTATAACGGCTTTGTCCTCGATCCGAACGGGTGACGGGTTGAGCAAAGACTTGGTCTCAGCTTTGCCAGGATCACCTTTAGGGATTTCAGTTTGCTCGTTGACTACATTCGAAGGAGAATCGATCTTGCGCTTCCCGCGGTCGCTCTTAGAGGTTTTTCCTACGTCCGAGGAGGATTTAGATTCTCTAATTTTGGACTTGGGACCCTTCTCCTTTTTGACCTTCAACAATAGTTTGGGATCGAGTTTGGAACTCACCATACCCTCCATGATCTATTTTTTAGTATAAAAGAAGAAGTTTCGATTTATGTTATCGATCAAAGGGCTCCGATGAAAAAAGACTTATAATTTCAGTGGTGCAAACCTTATACTGCCTCCTATTTATAAGAAAGTGGAACGCTGCCTTTTTGGGAACCCAACGGTCGCGAACTTCGAGTTTTTCCGTGCCCTATTAAAAGGCTCGATCGTTTTGATTACTCGCCTACTAAGTGATTCACATGCGAGATAATGCTCGATATCGATGATCTTTTACGGACCTTCTAGCTCACAAAGACTTTTGTCTAGTTGGGTAATATATTAAATTAATGATAAGCAGATTCAGAGAAAAACAGAAAAAGCAGATTTTATAGATGATCGAAATAATTACAGTGCATATAATAAAGCCCTACTATCTATTACAAGAAATCTAAGGGTTTACTGCTCCTCTTTGCCCTCACCCTCGGAGTCACCCTCGACGTCGACGTCTCCAGAAGCTTCCCGATCATCCCCATCATCTGAAGAATCTCGATCTTCCTCTCCGGAACTGTCTTGGTTATTCTCCTCATCGGAACTATCTGAACCCGAGCTCGTATTGGACGTCTCCAAGTCCATCAAGTCAGGATTGGGCATGGGAACTCCGAACTCTCTCACGAAGGGAGCGAACTCATGGTTTTCCCAATCTGTGGAGCTCGAGGATGATACTCGATAGTTCTCTCCGTCCATGTTCTTGAAGATATCCATATGTTCTAGATATCTATTTATCTGGTCGGGAATAACTTTCGCGGAGACCAATTGTCGAACGCCCTTGTAGAAAGTGGTCTGAAGAATCTGGTCCACTCTTTTCCGAGCTATAGCATCCAACGCAGGGGACTCTAAAAATTCTCTTATCGAGCTTAGGCGAGACTCTTCTTTGCCCCGCTGGTAAGACAACTCGGAATCTGCCTTAGTTTGCTCGAGCTCCTCTTCAAGTTTCCTGACTTTCTCCTCGAGCAAGCTCTTCTCTTCCACAACTTTCACCAAGTCTTCCTCGACGGCCGGGGTATACTTGGCTTTCATCGACTCCAATTCTGCTTGGACGGAGTTAAATTGTTTGCGCAGTTGGGACTCTTCCTTGAGTAAGTCCCTATAAGCGATATGAACACGATCAGACTCCTCTTCTAACATGGAGGTACGGTTCACCTCAGTGAGAAAGCAGTCCCCGATCTGCAAGAACAGGGTAATTAGTATTTTATTCCGAGACTTAAACAGCCGCAACGAATGTAAAGTGATCTACCGTATGATATGCTTTGGAGAATTGGCCTAGTACGTCAAGGTCGCATTGACCGAGAAGCTCCTCCTGGTCTTCGGCAAATCTCCCCGCCATGAAAATCTTGATCGCCTTATCATGCTCATTCTCGCCGTTCGGGGTGCGATCACTTCGAATTGATCCCCTCTCGGGATAACCCGCTGCTCGGGAACCTCTAAGTTGATCTTCGATGAAGTCCACCATATCAGGCCTACTTCGACCGGATCTGGAAGAGAGGGGTGTTCGATGTCGACCCCACAATGCGGTCCTCCTCTTTGCCTCGGGGGGTCCCTCGAGATCTTCCCGAGCTCGCCGACGGGAGATCTCCGTTCCTCTGAGTTTCTTCATGGTAAACAGGCTGTATCCTAAGCCAGAAGAGGAAGAAGGACCAGCTTGGTGAGGAGGTGGTACCATTCGGATCGGCTCAGCATTCTCGGGCTCCTCCTCGTTTCCAATCTGGTCAGTCCGAGCCGAGCTTCCCCGAGGAGGGACGGCAGTTCTGGGCTCCGGTCTAGTTTGCCTCCTCGGTTGACCGGGCGTTTTCCTCGAGGTAGATGCTACAGTTTTACCGACTATGGAAGCTCGGTATTGCTCCACCATTGTTTCTGAAGAAATAAAGAAAGGAAATGTTAAGTAATGAAATCCGCTGAAAAGCTTACTATCAAAGTCACTCGGGAAAGACTCCTTACTCAATGTTCGAGGGTCATCAGCAACTGCTAGTGGAAAGGTAGCTCGGCTGAGTCCAGCTTTTCGAAGTACGGGTTCCAGAATAAGGAAAGCCGACTGGTACAAATCCGAACACATCTCTTTGACAACATCGTCAGGAATGACCTTCTGGAGCGGACCTAACAGTTCTCGTTTTCCGTACACCCACTCTCGCTCACCCGGCCATTTGTGTGGAACCATCTCCGAACTTCCCTCGGAAGCCGGTACTTCAGGTCCTTTGATAAAGAAGAATTGTTTCTTCCAATCGAGAGAATTGCTAGAAGTGATGGTTGATAAGACCGAATGATTCGAACGCTGGGAGAAATACACAAACCCAACGTTCGAGGTGGAGGAAGTACTGATCTTGAAGAATTGCCAAAAGCGTCGGAAATTAGCGGCTTGGTTCTTGGCCTTCATCAAGACGCTAAAAGCTATCAAGTACCCAATCGAATTGGGAAGGATCTGTGCGGGAGCCAGGCTGAATGCATCTAAGACCTGCCCGAGTAAGGGGGCAAAAGGAATACGCAACCCATAGTCGAATTGCCGAGCATAGAAAGCTTGACATCCTGCGGGGGGCTTATTCACTCTTTGAGAAGGGGTCGGGATGATTAACGAGTAACCCTCGGGAAGGAATTTACCTATCGTAGCTTTGAGGTTTGCCTCGTGCTCTTTCGGATCATACGCACTTGAGATGTCGTCGACCCGTTTCTCGGTCTTCTGAGCCCGACCTGCGGCTTTGGATTTTTTCGAAACACCGGCTAGGTCGAGGATTCTCACACTGCACCCGCCTCCGATTTGATACCTCATTATCTCATGCTTATCGAACGGTACAGTCAAGCTATTATCATTGTCGGAGTCAGCTTTTTCTCCATCTCCACCCTCCTCACTGTCGGCCTCAGCATTTGGTTCCGCATCACCGTCGTGCTCGGAACCTTGTCGACCAGATGTTCCTTCTTCGATGTTTGGCTCCAAGGCATTCTCTATTTGATTGACGATCCTATTCGTCTCTTCAGAAGAATTTTCAGTATTTTTGTAGTCGTTTATAAGTTCTCCTGTGGATCCTAGCTCGGAATCCGATCGTGTAGGATTATCAGTTGAATTTCTGGGTTCTCGGAAGTAGACATGATGATAAATGCTTATTGTGATGGTCAATAAAAGAGGGATACTTTTTATCGATCTGATTGCTCCGATCTGCACTAACTTTGAAAGACGTACTCTTCTTTTCTAAGTTAACGTATATATATAAAGGTTAAAAGGGTAAATTGCAAATTCAACCCCGAGTAACCGCGACGGTTAGGCTCCCACTCAGTAAAATTGAAGATTATCTTTTTGATTAATAGCAATTACGGTCCTCCAAGCTTCTGAAATGAGTATTTTCGAGTCAACAGGATAAGATCAACTACATTGTCTCTCGAGGATGTGCACTCTTTTTCCCTTCGCTCGGTTTTTTTTATCCCACTGGGTTTTTCCGAGTAAGGTTTTTAATGAGGCATATCCGACCCGAGACCGTTTGAGACTCGATCTCTGATTTATTTCTCCAATTCTCAGATATTGTAAACGTCATCGAGGTAGAGTACTCCGATCGCAAACGTCGGCCCCCTATGGTTTGAAGTATCAATGCCTTCCGTTGCTCCAAAGATGTGTGCTCTTTTTCCCTAGCTCGGATTTTGTCCCACTGGGTTTTTCCGCACTAGGTTTTTAACGAGGCATATCCGAAACATCGAGAAATCAAAGTCTTTCGCCGTGACGCTATGTTTACTTCTCCGAGCTTCAGCTTCACTTACGCTCGAGAAGTGGGGGAGTATTGATGAGGGTATTTCGCATACGCCACTTTAGGAAATACTTTCTGCTCGAGCTCGGCCTCGATCCCGACCAGAATGGTATTCTCCGACCATAAGAACATGGTTTTCCGATCTAGCCCGGTTGATAGCTCTAGATCAAGTATTCCGACCTACTTCCCGATCTACTCGTCTCCTCGAATTACTGGGGGGCCGTGGGGGGGTGGGGGGGGGGGGGGGTGGGGGGGGGGGGGGGTGGGGGGGGGGGGGGGTGGGGGGGGGGGGGGGTGGGGGGGGGGGGGGGTGGGGGGGGGGGGGGGTGGGGGGGGGGGGGGGTGGGGGGGGGGGGGGGTGGGGGGGGGGGGGGGTGGGGGGGGGGGGGGGTGGGGGGGGGGGGGGGTGGGGGGGGGGGGGGGTGGGGGGGGGGGGGGGTGGGGGGGGGGGGGGGTGGGGGGGGGGGGGGGTGGGGGGGGGGGGGGGTGGGGGGGGGGGGGGGTGGGGGGGGGGGGGGGTGGGGGGGGGGGGGGGTGGGGGGGGGGGGGGGTGGGGGGGGGGGGGGGTGGGGGGGGGGGGGGGTGGGGGGGGGGGGGGGTGGGGGGGGGGGGGGGTGGGGGGGGGGGGGGGTGGGGGGGGGGGGGGGTGGGGGGGGGGGGGGGGGGGGGGGGGGGGGGGGGGGGGGGGGGGGGGGCGGGGGGGGGTGGGGGCTGGGGGTGGGGGGCGCCCTCCCTCGATAAAAAGATGTTCAAAAACGAAAATCGGCCGAGGGTGAAAGCTATTGCTATGACCCTCCCTCGATAAAACATGTTCAAAAAATAAATATCGGCCGAAGGTGAAAGCTTGTGCTATGACCTTTCCTCGATAAAAATCCAGGATGACTATCCAGCTCACTGAATAGCGGCAAATTATGCAAGCAAACAGTACAATTTTGATTAACTCCAACTGATGTTCTAAATGCTTTAATGAAGCAGTTCTGCTCGAAACCCGAACACCCTTCAAGAATTTCTTACCACTTAAGTTGGGATCATTATTTCCTAAGTTCAATTATTCTTAAAGAGATTATTTATTTGGACGATTGTCGGATAATCTTTCCGAGGACAGTTCATCGATCAATAAATGTTCCAGGTACAAGTTCAACCTTATCATCCAGATATTTGAGTTTCATCGGATAATTAATTCGTCGTCGAGTTGGCTGTTTTGAGCAGAATACTAATGTTGAGATGGTGGAAAAGAAAAGTTGCAACTATTTGATTTGAAACGAAAGGTTCTCATTATTATTTTCGAGCAAGATACAAAAGATCAATTAAAGGCAAATGTTACAACTTTATTGACATTCATCGAACAGACTACAAAGTTGTTGAATGTACAAATGAAGTCCTAATACAACTAGTACCCTATTCTATGGTCTTCGAGTCTTCGAGCATCTTTCAGTGTTGTTGACCAGGAATATCGCCGAGCATCCGATGATTGCATCACAATTTGTGACAAAGTGATCGAGCTGTATATGTTTATCGTCTGATGATATCTGGTTTTGAAATTAGACAATATGGATCGCAGATCACATTTTCTGATCTCCATACAGTCCCCAGCATTCTTGCTACCAGCCGAGCTCGATCACTTCCCCGAGTCGGCGTCCAAGGTTGAAATTTCTCATTGTAAGATCCAAAAGCTCAACCTAGAACGGCCGGTCATCTTCTTACGATCGGGAAACTTGACCCAAAGTTACCATTCTTCAGAGAAAGGAAGAAATTGGTGAAACAAGATAACCTCAAAGAAAGTACTTGAGGTCAAACTTCCTTTTAATTTTCTGACCAGCTTTCCGCCCTCGGGTATACCCCTCGAAACCAGCAATGCTAACCCTGCCCAAAATACCCAAGCAAGGGTCAGTCACTTGTTGGTATTTCAAGGGGAGATCCCGCTTTCAGGGATCAGAGACCCCCAGATAGAGGAGGTGCTCCTTTTTTCCGATTCCACCCATACCAAAGAAGTTTGTCTTGTACAAAAGGTCGGACGTACGTTCGAAGCCAAATTTCAAAGGCTTGAACGGGAAGAAGGAAGGTTCCGAGCTTCGTCCTCGGATAAAACATTTTTGACAATGGAGGGTAAAGATTTTCAACTGAGCAAATGCCATATTTATACTAAAAGGAAGATTTGATCGACGGTCTGTATTCAACGAAACAAACGGCGTAGATTAAGGCGTTTATCACGGATGACCTTTCCACTTCCCGAGATTAAGGTACTGTTTGTACAGATTTTCTCTGAAACTTAGCTGAAAAAAGGGGAATACTATGACTTGGTCAAATATGCAGTGCAGAAACCTTCCCTTCTTACTTTGTGCTCGGAATGTCGATCACTCTTAACTCGAGTATAAATTGTTTTGACTAAGAATGCAACTTGATTGTTTACTCTTAACTCGAGTATAAATTGTTTATACAGTAAATCACTTCACCAGAACACAAAACACCATCGATTAGCAGGAAGAAAAAAGTTTATTATTCCAACAGGGAAAACAAGTACAAAAGGAAGAAATGTAAAAGTACAACATTCAGTTGAGCAAAAGAAGAAATCTCTAGACGCTTTTCTCGAACAGAAGCTTGCGGACTTCAACATTGCGGGCCTCATACCCGGCCTCGTAACCTTTTTGATAGGCCTCTTTCTCCCGCTGCTCGGCGCTTTTCTTCTCCTGCTCGACGAGTGACTTCAGCCTGTCCAACTCCTTGCTCAACTCCTCGTGAACCTGGCTCTCTTTCTGCTTTACAGCTTTCTCCGTCTCGGAGGCCAATTTCAGCTCGATGGCTTTGGCTTCTTCAAGGGACTTTGACAGTGCAACCTTCTTCTCCTCAAGCTCGAGGATAACCTTAGCACGCTGCTCGGCTTCTTGCTCGACTTGCAGCCCGAGGTTGAATAAATGTAGTCCGACCTTAAATGGACAAAAGTAATTATGTTAGTAAAACATATATTATAAAAAAAAAGGGAGAGAGAGGACACTTACTTGAAAAAGCAGATCTGTGCTCGATCGCGCCATTTCATTCACATTTTTCCCTTCTTGTTCGGCCATGGCCTTATTTGTCACCTCTTCAAAAAAGGCACTTAGCGTCCGAGCAACATTAGGAACAGAGTTTTGGGGTTCCGGGTTACCACCCGACGAAGGAGTTTTCTTCTGGTCGACGGGAGGGTCATTTATTTTGACCTTCTTATTGGGAGGCTCGACCACAGTGTCCTTATTTGCCTCCAGAGCCAAGACACTACCAGCCAATGTTTGGTTCGCCCCCGTCATCTGAATCAGAATTGAGGTTGGAGTCAGATCGTCAACGACTGGATTTTTGATCAAAGCAGACTCAGAGCTTTGCTTGTTCACCACCGAGCTGCCCTTAGACCTAGAAGGAGAGTCCGAAATTGGTATAACGGCTTTGTCCTCGATCCGAACGGGTGACGGGTTGAGCAAAGACTTGGTCTCAGCTTTGCCAGGATCACCTTTAGGGATTTCAGTTTGCTCGTTGACTACATTCGAAGGAGAATCGATCTTGCGCTTCCCGCGGTCGCTCTTAGAGGTTTTTCCTACGTCCGAGGAGGATTTAGATTCTCTAATTTTGGACTTGGGACCCTTCTCCTTTTTGACCTTCAACAATAGTTTGGGATCGAGTTTGGAACTCACCATACCCTCCATGATCTATTTTTTAGTATAAAAGAAGAAGTTTCGATTTATGTTATCGATCAAAGGGCTCCGATGAAAAAAGACTTATAATTTCAGTGGTGCAAACCTTATACTGCCTCCTATTTATAAGAAAGTGGAACGCTGCCTTTTTGGGAACCCAACGGTCGCGAACTTCGAGTTTTTCCGTGCCCTTTTAAAAGGCTCGATCGTTTTGATTACTCGCCTACTAAGTGATTCACATGCGAGATAATGCTCGATATCGATGATCTTTTACGGACCTTCTAGCTCACAAAGACTTTTGTCTAGTTGGGTAATATATTAAATTAATGATAAGCAGATTCAGAGAAAAACAGAAAAAGCAGATTTTATAGATGATCGAAATAATTACAGTGCATATAATAAAGCCCTACTATCTATTACAAGAAATCTAAGGGTTTACTGCTCCTCTTTGCCCTCACCCTCGGAGTCACCCTCGACGTCGACGTCTCCAGAAGCTTCCCGATCATCCCCATCATCTGAAGAATCTCGATCTTCCTCTCCGGAACTGTCTTGGTTATTCTCCTCATCGGAACTATCTGAACCCGAGCTCGTATTGGACGTCTCCAAGTCCATCAAGTCAGGATTGGGCATGGGAACTCCGAACTCTCTCACGAAGGGAGCGAACTCATGGTTTTCCCAATCTGTGGAGCTCGAGGATGATACTCGATAGTTCTCTCCGTCCATGTTCTTGAAGATATCCATATGTTCTAGATATCTATTTATCTGGTCGGGAATAACTTTCGCGGAGACCAATTGTCGAACGCCCTTGTAGAAAGTGGTCTGAAGAATCTGGTCCACTCTTTTCCGAGCTATAGCATCCAACGCAGGGGACTCTAAAAATTCTCTTATCGAGCTTAGGCGAGACTCTTCTTTGCCCCGCTGGTAAGACAACTCGGAATCTGCCTTAGTTTGCTCGAGCTCCTCTTCAAGTTTCCTGACTTTCTCCTCGAGCAAGCTCTTCTCTTCCACAACTTTCACCAAGTCTTCCTCGACGGTCGGGGTATACTTGGCTTTCATCGACTCCAATTCTGCTTGGACGGAGTTAAATTGTTTGCGCAGTTGGGACTCTTCCTTGAGTAAGTCCCTATAAGCGATATGAACACGATCAGACTCCTCTTCTAACATGGAGGTACGGTTCACCTCAGTGAGAAAGCAGTCCCCGATCTGCAAGAACAGGGTAATTAGTATTTTATTCCGAGACTTAAACAGCCGCAACGAATGTAAAGTGATCTACCGTATGATATGCTTTGGAGAATTGGCCTAGTACGTCAAGGTCGCATTGACCGAGAAGCTCCTCCTGGTCCTCGGCAAATCTCCCCGCCATGAAAATCTTGATCGCCTTATCATGCTCATTCTCGCCGTTCGGGGTGCGATCACTTCGAATTGATCCCCTCTCGGGATAACCCGCTGCTCGGGAACCTCTAAGTTGATCTTCGATGAAGTCCACCATATCAGGCCTACTTCGACCGGATCTGGAAGAGAGGGGTGTTCGATGTCGACCCCACAATGCGGTCCTCCTCTTTGCCTCGGGGGGTCCCTCGAGATCTTCCCGAGCTCGCCGACGGGAGATCTCCGTTCCTCTGAGTTTCTTCATGGTAAACAGGCTGTATCCTAAGCCAGAAGAGGAAGAAGGACCAGCTTGGTGAGGAGGTGGTACCATTCGGATCGGCTCAGCATTCTCGGGCTCCTCCTCGTTTCCGATCTGGTCAGTCCGAGCCGAGCTTCCCCGAGGAGGGACGGCAGTTCTGGGCTCCGGTCTAGTTTGCCTCCTCGGTTGACCGGAGCGTTTTCCTCGAGGTAGATGCTACAGTTTTACCGACTATGGAAGCTCGGTATTGCTCCACCATTGTTTCTGAAGAAATAAAGAAAGGAAATGTTAAGTAATGAAATCCGCTGAAAAGCTTACTATCAAAGTCACTCGGGAAAGACTCCTTACTCAATGTTCGAGGGTCATCAGCAACTGCTAGTGGAAAGGTAGCTCGACTGAGTCCAGCTTTTCGAAGTACGGGTTCCAGAATAAGGAAAGCCGACTGGTACAAATCCGAACACATCTCTTTGACAACATCGTCAGGAATGACCTTCTGGAGCGGACCTAACAGTTCTCGTTTTCCGTACACCCACTCTCGCTCACCCGGCCATTTGTGTGGAACCATCTCCGAACTTCCCTCGGAAGCCGGTACTTCAGGTCCTTTGATAAAGAAGAATTGTTTCTTCCAATCGAGAGAATTGCTAGAAGTGATGGTCGATAAGACCGAATGATTCGAACGCTGGGAGAAATACACAAACCCAACGTTCGAGGCGGAGGAAGTACTGATCTTGAAGAATTGCCAAAAGCGTCGGAAATTAGCGGCTTGGTTCTTGGCCTTCATCAAGACGCTAAAAGCTATCAAGTACCCAATCGAATTGGGAAGGATCTGTGCGGGAGCCAGGCTGAATGCATCTAAGACCTGCCCGAGTAAGGGGGCAAAAGGAATACGCAACCCATAGTCGAATTGCCGAGCATAGAAAGCTTGACATCCTGCGGGGGGCTTATTCACTCTTTGAGAAGGGGTCGGGATGATTAACGAGTAACCCTCGGGAAGGAATTTACCTATCGTAGCTTTGAGGTTTGCCTCGTGCTCTTTCGGATCATACGCACTTGAGATGTCGTCGACCCGTTTCTCGGTCTTCTGAGCCCGACCTGCGGCTTTGGATTTTTTCGAAACACCGGCTAGGTCGAGGATTCTCACACTGCACCCGCCTCCGATTTGATACCTCATTATCTCATGCTTATCGAACGGTACAGTCAAGCTATTATCATTGTCGGAGTCAGCTTTTTCTCCATCTCCACCCTCCTCACTGTCGGCCTCAGCATTTGGTTCCGCATCACCGTCGTGCTCGGAACCTTGTCGACCAGATGTTCCTTCTTCGATGTTTGGCTCCAAGGCATTCTCTATTTGATTGACGATCCTATTCGTCTCTTCAGAAGAATTTTCAGTATTTTTGTAGTCGTTTATAAGTTCTCCTGTGGATCCTAGCTCGGAATCCGATCGTGTAGGATTATCAGTTTGAATTTCTGGGTTCTCGGAAGTAGACATGATGATAAATGCTTATTGTGATGGTCAATAAAAGAGGGATACTTTTTATCGATCTGATTGCTCCGATCTGCACTAACTTTGAAAGACGTACTCTTCTTTTCTAAGTTAACGTATATATATAAAGGTTAAAAGGGTAAATTGCAAATTCAACCCCGAGTAACCGCGACGGTTAGGCTCCCACTCAGTAAAATTGAAGATTATCTTTTTGATTAATAGCAATTACGGTCCTCCAAGCTTCTGAAATGAGTATTTTCGAGTCAACAGGATAAGATCAACTACATTGTCTCTCGAGGATGTGCACTCTTTTTCCCTTCGCTCGGTTTTTTTTATCCCACTGGGTTTTTCCGAGTAAGGTTTTTAATGAGGCATATCCGACCCGAGACCGTTTGAGACTCGATCTCTGATTTATTTCTCCAATTCTCAGATATTGTAAACGTCATCGAGGTAGAGTACTCCGATCGAAAACTCCGCCCTCCTATGGTTCGAAGTATCAATGCCTTCCGTTGCTCCAAAGATGTGTGCTCTTTTTCCCTAGCTCGGATTTTGTCCCACTGGGTTTTTCCGCACTAGGTTTTTAACGAGGCATATCCGAAACATCGAGAAATCAAAGTCTTTCGCCGTGACGCTATGTTTACTTCTCCGAGCTTCAGCTTCACTTACGCTCGAGAAGTGGGGGAGTATTGATGAGGGGTATTTCGCATACGCCACTTTAGGAAATACTTTCTGCTCGAGCTCGGCCTCGATCCCGACCAGAATGGTATTCTCCGACCATAAGAACATGGTTTTCCGATCTAGCCCGGTTGATAGCTCTAGATCAAGTATTCCGACCTACTTCCCGATCTACTCGTCTCCTCGAATTACTGGGGGGCCGACCTACAGCTTTATACAGCTGGCCGAGAAGTGTTCTCCTACGGATGGTCTAACTAGCTCATTACTGTTCCTATAAATACGCGGCGCATTTATGACATCAGGGGACACGACTTCCAAGATATTCCTTCTGCTCGGACCTATCGTTCGGATTAGGAACTAGCTTGTATTCTCATTGTATTTAGTCTTTCTAGTAGTACGGCATCCCGTAATGCTCGGGTAGACCCGCTTTGTAATTTGTATTCGAACACTGATATCAATATACAGTTTTCACACGCTCGATTCATATATTGTTATACTCTACTTTCCTTATTGAACTCGAACAAAAAAACGGTATAATCAATATTGGAAAAGGAATATTGTCTTGTTTCGATAATTAGCTAGTTAAGTTAGGTATTACATTCTTTAATAATGTATATTGAGAAAAAAAAATATAATATTTTAGATATTAATTCAGCCATGGATGAATTTAATGTCACGAAATGCCTAAGTGAAATTTAAACATTAATAATATCATTCATTTGTATTTCAATGTTTTCCAAGTTAGTTCATATATATAAATGGAAAATGACAAATTTATTCATATGGGTTCTTTACATTCTTGGAATTCACGTGGTTGGATGGAGAGTTCTCCAAAAAGAATTGAGGTCTATTTGGAAGAGTTTTGGTTCGATTTCGTGGGTCTCGCGAAACTTAGTCAGAACTCCTCCTAATGGAGTTTGGTTAAACCCATAAAACTCATCTCAAACTTATTCACAAACCCATAAATAAACTCTTGAAATTCTATAAAACTTTGATTTGACACCTATTACTTACTTTTCCCCTAAACTATATTTAAAAAACATTAAAAATTTTATTGCATAGACTCCCTTGTACATTTAAAAACTCAGCATGAAACTCTCAGTTAGTAAAATATAGGTTATTTTGGATCGTCGTATTTCCAGAAATCATTTGTAAAATACTTTATGTTGGTTCCAACAACTTCCGTGAAATATTTTTAGATTAGTTTCTTGAAACAAGTTGAAACGACCTATTTTGAATATGTTTGGGGTTTCTTGCTGAGTTTTCAAAAGTACAAGGAAATATTATGCAGAAAAAATTTCACAGAGCAATTTTGTTCAAGTTTTGTTTAAACACAATGGAACACAGGTGATTGGTCTAGTGGAAGGGACTAATCACTACAAAGTAACGGACTCATGTTCGAATCCCTGTTGGGAGAGATACCCACTTAATGTGTCCAACCCGCCTCGAAAGGAATTAAACCCTTGGGAAACAAAAAAAAATGGAATATCTTGTATTTTCCTATTGATTTAACACCTGCCACCTAATTTTTTCTCTCAAACCCAGTCTTAATAGGGTTTCAACTTTTTCAAAATCTCAAAATTCAGTATCCTAACTCAATTTAATGAGGTTTCAATGTTTCACCGCAACCATCCAAACTATTTTTTTTAAGCGAAATCGAGTCAAAAACTTCCAAATAGAGTCTTCATGGCCTCGGGATTTGATAGAAATAAAATGAAATGTAGTATGTTCTCTCGTTTGTTTACTTTTAATTTTTAACCTATCATTTATTTCGCCAATTGCAATTGCTACAGCATCAGCTGAGACGTCATTTTCGGATACGGAAAATGCAACCAATTATTCAAATGGGCCATGATGGTTAAATCAATGCATCATAAAGAGAAAAGGAAATTTAATAAGCCCAATTCAAATCAAACGCAACTTGTGAGTTGAAGGTTCAAAATTAAAAAAAAATGATAAATGTGGTTGGGCCTCGACTTGTAGTTTATAGAGTGCATAAGTCGCACTCGACTCGACCAATAATACATATATTTTATATTTATAATATCTGTTTAAAATAATAAATATTAGTGGGTATTTTTATTGCTACAGTTCAGAGATTTAATTATAATGTATATACATCTTGTATATAGACTTTGTAATTTACTTTGATATAATAAGAAGAACACCTTAATTTTGTCTACGTTAATATTTGTCTCATATTTTCTTTATTTTTCATATTAATTGTTATGATATTGTTCATAGTAAACTATTTACAACAATATCTTTATTTATTTGGATAGTCGATTTTAAAGGATACACCAAAGAATAAAACATCTTTTTCAGATTTTCTGGTGAGTTACTAACTTACTATTGAATGATTAGGGAATAGAAATATAAAATCCCTTAATTATTGGCCTTGTGCACAAAAATTGCACACATCTGAGTAAAACTTAATTAATTTGTAAACTTGAACATGTAATAAACATAATTATTTGAAAGGGATTAAACCCTTGGGAAACCAAAAAAAAAAAAAAAAAACATAATTATTTGAAGGAAAATTCTTGTCCAAGTCTGGTTTGGTCAAATCCATCCAACCACCAAGCAAGTGTATTGCATTTGCTTTGTGATTGGTCACTCTCTTGGGAGTTACATCCAATCCCAAAGCAAGTATATTACACTTTCCTTGTAGTTACTTTGGGTTCGGACAAACCCGGTGTGGGTAAGAATTTCCCAATAATCAATCGACTTTGGACTGATCAGAAAATAGGATCGCGATAATTTGATATAGTAAATTCAATTTAAAACTTTTTATGTTATTATTGTCTCACATCTTGTGCTTATATTAAAGCATGAACCAGTTTAAGTTTAGACCAAATACCTTATATTAATTCTAGTAAATCTAACAAGTACATTAGTGATATCAATTAACAACTAATTAATTAATTAATGAATATAAGAACAATCAACCAGCTTACACGTGTTATTAGAGTAATGCAATACGTACTGACATTAGTTAAATTGTACAAAAAAATTAATCTCACTTAAATCAAAACCAACTTGGGCACTTCTTATGCTATTTGTCTATTAATTGATACATTACTTCATTAATTTACCACATACATTCACTGTGTAATATTTTAATCTTAAAATAATCATGATGGTCATAAATATGTCGTATATTGCAAAATATTATAAGTACATAACACCGGTACGTACTTTTTGATGACTCTAAGGGCCAACTTGTTTTTTTTTTAATTAAAAAAGAGAAAATTGTTTGAGTTATAATTACAGTTGTCCTACCAATTAGGTACCTTGATTATTAATTAAGAAGAAGATCAATGTAATTCAGGATTTGCACGTGTTGATCTGATACAATGAAACAAATTAAGATTGACATCTGTCATACAATGAAACACAGGGCACTAACTAGAATTGGATAGACACAATTAAGTGTTAAAAGTGTAAAATCAAACATGTAAACATATAGTATATTAATATCTAAAATGAGGAGTTCAAGACTTGCTTATGTTCTCAATATGGGACAAATCCCACATATATATTAAGAATCATTATTTTGAATATACTCCAACATATCATAATATTCATGTCTCAAATTATGATAGTTGTAACACTAAACTGGAGCTAATGCTAATTTACCCCCTTAATATGCATAATTCAATTTATTTCCTTTGATTTTTTAAAAAAAAAAAAAAAACAACAATTTACTCCTATGTAAAAAATTTAAAGGAGCAATTTACCTTCTTCAATCGAAGAGTCACGTAAGTCACTCGCTGGAATTAAGAGTGGGCATGAAATGTATTTTTATAACATTGGGGGTAAAATTCCATATTTATCATATATAACACAGAGGATACAGTGTCATATTTATCATAAAACACGGGGTAAAGTGTCAGATTTGTCATAATACAGGGGGTAAAGTACCACATATAAGAGAGGTAGTTTTGTCATTCGTTTATATTTTGAAGTTAAAAAATGTCAGAGAGACGGCGTGAAACTTTTACTTCATAAAATTATAAGGAGGTAAACTTCTATTTTCTAAATCGCAGAGAGATAAACTGAACATTATGCATATCCGGGGGTAAACTGCTATTAACTCCATCAAAATTAGATAAATATATATTTTTTTTTATTTTCTTAAATGGTGATCTTAAACAGCACAAGCCTCCATATCTTCCCTTTATATATATGTCCACCCTCAAGCACCATTAGCAACCCTTCCATTCACTCCCCCCACCCCCCTCTTTCCAACTTGTCTTTCACTATTCTTTCCTTCTCCCAAAAATCAACAAAACAACACAAACATTGATTGAAGCATTGTTGTGTTTGTTGATAACATATATAATAAGTAAAAAATGTCCACTATGAGATCATCACAATATGAACAAATAGTTCTACCAAGAAGCAGCAGCTGCAAAAGCACAACCAACTACATAACAACAACATCGACTTACTACAATCTCAACCCCGAAACCCCCGACCTCGATTTCCACAGCCTTCCCCTTGTTGCCCGATCCTCCACCACCTCCGCAGCCGCCTTCCACCGTACCCGCATCACCATCGCCGCCTTCATCCGCTCCCTCCTCTCGATCTTCACATTTCATTTCCCAGCCACCATCTTCACCATTCCCACTCATCTCTCCATCACCCCCTCCCTCGGCCGGAGAGTCACCGGAACGCTCTTCGGCAACCGCCACGGCCATGTCACTTTTGCCGTGCAGTATGACTCGAGATCCGTACCCGTTCTTATAATCGAATTCGCGGTATCCACGTCCACCCTCGTTAAAGAAATGTCTTCCGGGCTTGTGAGGATCGCCCTCGAGTGCGAAAAGGTAATAGATTTATTTGTTTAGATAGTAACTTCTGCTCCATTAGCTAAAGTGCGGAGTCAAAAATTTCAATCAAGTTGTATTTATTACATGTACTGCGTTTTAAACATTTTAAATAAAAATATATGTTGTTATATAGTATTACAAATTATTGTTACGATTAATTAGTTATACTATTTATAATTAATTTTTTAAATTTAGTCAAGTTGACAAGACTTGTCAACTGTATCACACGATAAAGAAATATGGAAGGATCTAATTTGAATTAATTAGTTAGTTCTAGTCATAGTTATCATTTGTATGATTAATGAATAATTAACCAAGCGTGACATTTAATTTTTCTCTATTTAACAGAAAATACAGACGCCGCGTGGCGGTCGAGGGAGGTCGGCGATGAGACTATTTGGGGAACCGGCATGGACAATGTATTGCAACGGTAGGAAGTGTGGGTACGCGGTGTCTAGGTCGTGCAATGAGTCGGATTGGCACGTGCTCAGCACGGTCGAAAGAGTGTCTGTCGGGGCGGGGGTGATTCCGACTTTGGTTGACAACGATCAGAAGGGCGGCGTGTCGGAGGGAGAGTTGTTGTACATGAGGGCTCGATTCGAGCGCGTGGTGGGCAGCCGTGACTCGGAGGCGTTCTATATGTTGAATCCGGATGGCAATGGAGGGGCGGAGCTCAGTATTTTCTTGCTTAGAATTTGAACATTATCTTTACGTAGGAAAAAAAATATTAAATTATTCTATGTTGCTTGATTTGGAATTTTGTACTAGTTAAATTAGAGATATTGTGGTCCATCTATGGTTTAATTGAAAATTTGGTTGTGTTTAGAGACCATTTAATTGATAAATGATGTTTAGGGACCTTAGTTGTACTTTTATATTACTTCAATAAATTTTGTAGAAGTTAATTGCGTGGTTTATATATATACAACTCTTACAATGTGGCGAGTAATTAATTAATTGTTTTTATATTTGGCGTATATGTAAATCCCTAAATAATTAATTAGTTGTGGAGGGAATCATAAATATTTGTCTCCAAAATTGAAATGGAAGTTCATTTAGTACCGTCAGTCCGTCAGGTATAAAAAATAATCAACTTTACCATATAATATTTTGGTAAATAAAATATTGAATAATATAATACAACTGATTTACATGAAATGCTAAATACACAATAAAATATATGTTTACTTAGCTTGGTAAAGTTTTACGGTGTTATTGCAAAATATCAATGAAATAATAGACAGTTTATTCTATCTTGTAGCGAATCAGAAATCGAATAGGGACTCAAATAATAATTAATTTATTGTTTGAATTAGATTTGATTTTATCATCAATTTGAAATTATAAAGCGGTCGTATGATATTTTTCACATATTATTCGTTCTCTAGCTTGTCGAATTATATTTAAACTTTATTCAAATCGAATGTCGAATGACCTTATTTGATATAGCTCTACACTTATATTTGCAAATTATCAGTTCAAATACTTATAAAGACTTTTTGCTCATGTAAAGAAGTACGTACAAGATCTATCATAATGACTCCTAAATTTTTCATTTGTTACTTTGTGCCAGTTGCAGAGTAATTATTTATTAATTGATACGCTTAATTAGTACTCTAAACCATCCATATATTAAAGTATTTTAATACTAGTTCGTATATATATATGTAAAATAAATATTTCAAACCATTCATTTTGTAGGTTTATATATGAACTTCAGCAAGATCTTTAAATACTCTCTCTATTAATTCTTGCTTCTTTTTTTTGGGTACGGTATATATTCTTGCTTATATTTGTGAGTTAATAAATGCTACAAAAACTTGTGTACACAAAGGTAAACACTATAGTCACATTTCAGAATAGATAATCTGATATTTTACCTTACTTCTAGGTTACTGTGATGAAAATACTTTATGTAAACAAAAGAAAATTAATTATTTATCGACACATAAAATTATAATAACTTCTGATTGGTTGATATCCTTAAAATATATTATTTTTTATTTGTCATATGTAGGGGCGTAAACGAGTTAAGTAGTGTCGAACGACATATATACTATTCAAGCTTGGTTTGATTATTTTCGAATCGAACTTCAAATTTATTTGAGTTTGGTTTGATTGTAAAATGAACCAAGCTCAAACGAGCTTTAATTGAATGAACTCAAGTTGAGTATCGAAACTTGATATTTTTATTTGCATATTTTTTCTTTATCAATTTTTAACTTATCGAGTCTAGCTCGAGTCGAGACAAAAAAGTTATGAAACGTAAAATGATGTTCGAGTTTATTTAATTTATATGATGAATCGAACTCGGATAAACTTTTATTGTATGATCTTGAATCAAGTATCGAGTTATTTAATTTTCCATCATGTATATGTTCAATACGAGGGTTACACTAAAATATATTTCATACACTAGTCTTTATCATGAACTCGCTTCTCCCAAAAGGAAATGAAGGCTATTGCATTCATGTATGTCAAATTAACTAAAGAAGAGATGGATGTCTTTGACTTAGACAAATCATAGATAAGAACTATATATTAAGTACAAGGTTTAGCTTTACATTAGAAAGTATTTGATTTTGCATTATAATTGTTATTTACGAGATTATAACAAGAAGATTTAATTATTATTTCCTTCAAAATTAGTATGATCAACTACTACGTACTCTTCAAAATATAAATACAAACACTAACTAATTAACTTATTTTAGATCAACGGGTTATTGATTTAATGAAAAAGATCAGTTCCCACAAAGTAACGAACTCAAGCTTTAATTTCAGTTGAGAGAGGTTCTCATACAATATGTCTAACGCATCTTGAAAGACGTTAAATCACGTTTAAGACATGAATACCCTTGAAAAATAAAAAATAATTAACTATTTTAGTTTTTATCTAAAACTCTCTATCAAATAAAAAAAAAAGATAAATACATATTTTAAAAAAAATGTAGAATATCATACGTAGTATAGATTATTGTTGTTAATTGTAGTAGATACTTGCAAAACCTCCAAAAGTTGAAGCCACGTGATTAGGTGTTGGATTATAACCATTAATTAATTATTACTATACGGCAATGACTTAGATAAGTACGTATTATCATCATCAACACTAGAGTTTTAATTATTTGCTAGTTGTTATATTGATGGAATTAAATGGAAGAAAATATATATTTTAGTAATAATTAATTAAGATTAAATATATTGTCCATGATTTGTGAAATAGACAAAACGAATTGGTGTGGCTCTGGTTTGCTCCACCCACAATTACCAGATGTTCGGGCTCAAAATGATTGACTCTTGTACAAAATAGAAGTCTCTTAATGGACCACGTCAAAAGTAATTTCGGCAAAGCCCCTCTAATATTAAATAAGGTAATTGTTTTTTTTTTACTTGAAAGTAAGAAAAAGAGAATATTTTGAAATATTTGGAATGTGTGTAGTAGTGTACACTTGAATGTAAAACATAACTTATATAGAGGTGTTGTTGCGGTTTCGGCCTTCTTATTATATGTCACATGTCAAGGTGCACCTTATTGAGTGTGTTCCTCTACATTGCTAGCTATATTAAGATTGATTTTTGTACAATGACACATATTAGAATTCACCATATTGATTGAGTTAAGTTTACATTATGTGGATTGCGTTTAACTCACCTCAAAAGCTAGCTTAATAGGTGGTGATTGCACGAGACCTTATAAGGTGGATTTAACTATGATTTTCAATCCACCGGAACATTTAGTCTCAATAACAGACAATGGTTTTAATATTATTTCGATTGTGTCAGTTGGTAGTGTCTGACATTACTATTGGTATTCTCAAGCATCAGAGCACCAACATTGTGTTCTCTTTTATCGCATATTCAGTGGAACTGTGGTGGAGGTCGAAATATGAATATTTTGATAAATAAGAATATTAATAATTCACGTGGTAGTTGTTTGCAAGTCCACAGGTGAAACTCAAGTTCAAATTCTACTGGAATCACCACAATGAGGAGGATATATACCCAATGCGGTATTCGATCCGAACTGTGATCCACAATTTAGTAAATCTAAAAAAGAAAAACATTAACTGAACAACATGCAGGCGATTATACTGAAACACATGTTGAAATTATTTTTTAGTTTTCCGAAATTGCCCTCCAAAAGATCATGTGTGGAGCGTGTGAGACCGGAAACTTGTTGAAAAGAACTTGAAATGGACAATTTTTTTGTGTTGAGGGACGAAGAAACCGTAAAAAGTTGATGTTATGGATGAAAGTGTAACAACGACCTAACAAATGGGACATATTTATGTGATTTAGCCTAACTAGTATTGTATATATTTTTAATTTAAGAATAGATACTTTAGCCAGCACACACTAATCCATATTCTTACTTTATAAGAAAAATGATTTATATATTAGCCTCCTAGAATCATTCTTATAGTAATGAACAAACAAACGATTATTTGAATTGATAGAAGTAATTAAACAATAGGAATCATTGAATATAATTTGTGGAAATAAGTACTGCCATGCAGTCGATGTTGTCTTTTCTCAATTTAATTTCTCATGCATATATTATTTATATATTAAAATTATGGAATGTACTCGATAGTTCCAATAATATCTCAGATAGGATTCATTTGCCAACCTCCTCGATCAGAAGATATTTTACAAAAATATCTGTACATCTGTTCAGATATTTTAAGATATTAACAAATCTCCTTCGGTTCGGACAATGACAAGTATCTCTGTCTAACCACAGATATTAAACACCAATTAGAGATCTATAATTAACATTATGAGTATGACCAACTTGTATTATAATCATTAGCCTGCAGCTGCAGCTTTTTTCTTCATATGTTCAAATGCGATAATAGCTCGAGTAATTCTTTTTATTTTTTAATTAATGGGCATCAAATAGAGTTGAAAACCAACTCAAACTATATTTTGGGTTGTTTATAGATCGATTTTGATATGGTTTTATTTAGTTTTTTGTTTTGAAAAATTGATTTGGGTGCTTTTATTGAAACTTTGAAATGCGATTTAGTTTGATTTGAATAAAATATTGGGATAATAAATAAAATATTAAACTAATAGTTAAATGTTCAATTTGAAGTATGAAGAAGGCTATGTTATATCAATTATTTTGTGAGGGAGAATGTATGTGATGTGTCAAATATTAATTTTATATGTTTGAAGAATTGAGATAGATTTGGATAATTGGTTAGGACAAAATTTGAGTAATTTTAATTGCTTAACTTCTTACATATCGGTTTTAGACCAGTCTCGACATGAACTATATTCGTAATGGCCTTTGAAGAGTTGTCAATTTATAAGAATTTTAGTTTGGTGCATAAAATCATCCAATTAAGTTCAAATTCGTTATATAAGATTGATGCAAGAAAATTAAAGACAATTGTATTATTTATTAGTTTTTTTTTAATAATTGACTCTTGAAGGAAAAAGAGTAACTCATAAACTCCTATTAAACTAAATAACTAAAAATACGAAAACAAAATAACTAAAAGAAATAAACTTTATTAAAAAAAAAAGTAAAATAAAAATAATACAATTGTCTCGAATTCTCCTGCATCAATCTTATATAACGAAATTGAACTTAATTAGATGATTACTATAATTTTTTGAAAACATAAGATATGTTCTATCTAGGGTTCATAAATGTCTATTTCGTGTGTTCTTCCTTGCAGTTTATCTGATCAAACTTGTTGGGAGAATAATCGCTATTTTGTTAGGCTTCAGTTGATATTAAAGCCTCATATATTTTTCTTAGGGAGAATTTCATCAGTTTAATGACTACTGGTGGTTGTGGTCGTTGTGGGTAGGTTTCAACTAAGGAAGTTCAACACTTTAATCGTATTCAGGATATAATGATTGAGGATTTGCTGAGAAAATTGTAGATTTTATTCAGCGTCTAGAGGTGACTTGATTTTTTCTTCCTGCGGTGAATTTTCATCGGTTTCAGTGGCTAGTGGCCATAGTCGTCGTGGGAAAATTGAAATATTGAAGAAGTCAACACTTGATCGTAGTGTTTGTTTTGAGGATTTAATGATTGAGGATTTGTGATGCAATTGCGAATTTAATTCAGTGTCTGGATACAGTTAAGTTATTCACAAGACAGACAGAGAGGTGGTGGGGGGGGGGGGGGGGGGGGGGGGGGGGGGGGGGGGGGGGGGGGCGGCGGGGGGGGCGGGGTGGGGGGGGGGTGGGGGGGGGGGGGGGGGGGGGGGGGGTGGGCGGCGGGCGGGGTTGGGGGGGGGGGTGGGGGGGGGGGGGGGGGTGGGGGGGGGGGGGGGTGGGGGGGGGGGGGGGTGGGGGGGGGGGGGGGTGGGGGGGGGGGGGGGTGGGGGGGGGGGGGGGTGGGGGGGGGGGGGGGTGGGGGGGGGGGGGGGTGGGGGGGGGGGGGGGTGGGGGGGGGGGGGGGTGGGGGGGGGGGGGGGTGGGGGGGGGGGGGGGTGGGGGGGGGGGGGGGTGGGGGGGGGGGGGGGTGGGGGGGGGGGGGGGTGGGGGGGGGGGGGGGTGGGGGGGGGGGGGGGTGGGGGGGGGGGGGGGTGGGGGGGGGGGGGGGTGGGGGGGGGGGGGGGTGGGGGGGGGGGGGGGTGGGGGGGGGGGGGGGTGGGGGGGGGGGGGGGTAAATAATCTTAAAGATCTTTTACCAAATAGAAAGAGACCTCCCAGTACATCTGCTGTTCATTACATTGAGGTAACTTTACTTTAATAATCCTCAAAATTAAATAGAAAGAGACCTCCTAGTACATCTGTTGTTTACTACATTGAGGCAACCTTACTAATTTCCGAGTAAAATTGCATTTTTACATTTTTACTGACCTTCAACACTTTTTGTCCCGCATTTTATGAATTGCAGTCTGCTTCCAATTTTTTAAAATGTTTTGCACTTTCGATTTTATAGCCCCTTTCCATTCAATTTGGTACTTGCACGTTTACATTTTTAGTGACCTTCAACACTTTTGGTCTCAGTATTTTACGAATTGCACTTTGCTTCCAAATTTTTTTTTTTTGCTTCCAATTTTTTTCAAGTTTGATTTTATATCCCCTTTCCCATTCAGTTTGGTACCATGTAAAAATTGAGACAGTCATATGACTCTTATATCTGTTCAAAAACAACAAAGACTGTTATATGTGCAAAAAAAGAAGAAAAAGGACTGTTATAATATGTGTCCAAAAATTGGATTGGAAAAGGTAGGTAGGACAAAAGTAAAACATCCTAAAAATTAGGACCAAAAGTTCAGTTTTGTAAAGCATGGGATCATAAGTGTTACGTCAATCACGTGGGACTAAAACTACAATTACCAATTAAAATTGTTTATTTGATTACGAGTTTTAGTGAATTTAGTTATTTTGTAAGGTTCCTATTAAAATTTTCAAAAATGAAAAATCGTTGGTGGCGGGTATGAAGTAAATGTAGCATATTACTATCGAGATGATAAACGATCTTTGCATTTTCTCATCGCATATATTTCTCGTGTGTTGTTCAATTTTTTTTGTAGGACATTGTTACTCAAGTTCAACGGGCGCTTTGCGAAACTTTGACAGAATTTGATGGAAACTTGGAGGATGAAGGTGATTTGGGGGGTCTCTTAGACTTACAATTCGAAGCACTGCAAAAAGCGCTTAAGATACCACATAAAGCTTCGGAGGCTCGAACAATTATAGCAAAGAAATTTCTAACGTTGTTCAGGACAGGCAGACTTGGTCCTTTCATCCTTGATGATGTCCCTGATGCCGATGTTTCCGTTCTTTGAAACCTCGTATACGATGTTTATTTTTCTTGATGTCCTATCTAACTTGTATAATGTAAAACTTGTTAGTCATGTTGTCGATAGTGTCTTTGTTTTTCTTGTGTCGAAGGCAGCATTTGCTTAGTTTCACCTGTAACTCATAGGTATATCCAAGACGTAGAGAATGAAGTTCTTTCTCAATTTGATTTTCGACCAAAAAAAGGAAAATTTTTGTCCTAAGCGTAGCTTGGTCAAACTCATTCAACCATCAAACAAGTGTATTGTACTTGCTTTGTGATTGGTCATTTTTTTGGGGTTATTCAATCTTTAAGCAAGTGTATTGCACTTGTCATGTAGTTACTTTGGGTTCGGCCAATTGTGCAAAAAAATAAGGGTCTGTTTATTTTGCTTTTTAGATAATACTTTTAAAAGATTTAAAATATTTTTGCTTTTTGTGTATCTGAAGTTGTTCTTTTTTTTTCTTTGGTTTCCCAAGGGTTTAATTCCTTTCGAGGCACGTCGGACACGTTAAGTGGGGACCTCTCCCACAAGGATTCGAACTTGGGTTCGCTACTTTGTAGTGATCAGTTCCTTTCACTAGACAAATCAAATATTGGTGAAGAAGTTGTTTGTTCAGACTTTTAGAGATGTAATGAACAGTATAATTATTTTATTTTAAGAAAGTTTTAAGTTATTTTTGTAGGTTATGAAAAGGAAAAAAATAGCGATAAATTTTATATGTGAAATAATTAGTATAAAAAATAAATTACTTTAATTAAAATAGAGTGTAGAGTTATATTTTTTAAGATGAAATTACTTTAAAATAAATAAATTTAGGTTAAATCACGCTTATGGTTCATCGAGAATAAAGTGTTTTACACTTATATTTCTCTTGCGAAAAAATTACACTTAAGTTTCTCCTTATAAAGTGTTTTACACTTATATCTTCTTGCCAAAGTATTTACACTTAAGTCTCTCCTATGTAAATTGTGTTGCATCGATCAATTTTTCGGCGAAAATGCAATCACGTGCAAGTTATGAGACTTCAAGTAAGGGTAATTATAACATAAAAAATCAAAAATACCCTTACTAAAAGTCATGTGATTACATTTTCGCTGGAAAAGTGATCAAGTATAACACATTTTATATAGGAGAGACTTAAGTGTAAATTTTTTGCCAAAATGATATAAGTGTAAAACACTTTATACTTGGAGGAGCAGAAATATGATTTAGCCACAAATTTATGATATACCGTCTCTCCATGAAATAAAAAAAGTTGTTTGCTAGGGGCTGCAGAGAGCATTTAAATGCTCATTTGAAAAACGAAACAAACTTGCCCTAATATTATTCCATCAAACCAATCGTTTTCTTTTCTTTATGTGCATCAACATTTCATTAATTAAGAAACACATGCGAACAAAGTTAAGTTCATGGAAAAGACCAGAATTGAGACATCCTTAGTCCATATTGCACAAAAATGCACCGCAAAACTAGAGTTTCTACAAACAATTTTGAACTTTCACTTGGGCCACTGGCCCAATATCTTTTGATGGCATCAACATTAGTTTGAGACAAATTAGTTTGAAACGAAAAATCAAAATTTGTAATTAATTTAAAACGAATTATGCAATTTTGTGTAATTGTTAATGCTAAAATTTGTCACGTCATAACACGTAAGCAGCCAAGTGACAGTTTAACGGATACATGTGTAATTTATGCCTCATAATTAACGGTTGAATGATATTCCAAAACAATATTAAATTACAGGACGAATTCGATGAGGTGATACAATATAAAACAAAAACTCAAAATCACTAATTAATTTGAAACATTTTCTGCAATTTTAGAGGGTATATAAAAAGGGCGTTAGCTTATATGCCTACTTTATTTTAAAGCATTTCCAATCGTTTTGGTAAGAAAAATAGATTAAAAAGATTTTGGGTTCTAGGATTTTGGTGAAAAATTTAATAAGAAATATAATAATAAACACAAACTAAAGTTCAAGTTCAAACATTATATGCAAGAAAAATTATAGGTCCCAAAATCCAAAAACCGAACACGGTCTTTCGCCAAGACACAACGAATGCTTGTTGCTAAGCAAAGTCGCAACAAACAGATCCGTGTTTGGGAACGACTTGTTCAAAGAAATCAAACAGGCAATTTTAACATAGTACAATTATTCAGAAAAATCTATAAAGTTTTGCTATTTACAGTGAATTAAAGTACCCATAATGTATAAAAAAAGTAGACCTTTCTTCAAAGGATCATCACAACAAAAATGTAGACCTTTTTCGAAAGTTTTTAAAAAAAAAAAAAAAAAAAAAAAAGAGGCCTCTGGTAAACTAACTAGGGATTGGCATGAATTCATCTCATGAATTTGTTGCAAAATGGTTGAAAATTGTTTCAAGTGTAGATTGACTGATGCTATACTCTGCTATACGAAGTACGTTTCTGCAAAAGGTATATATATCAATCAATGATTATCCAAGAAAAGATCAAGCAAATATATCAATTTTGAAATAAATTTTCACCTATTTCTTTCCATGTGCCCGAAAACATCAGCCAGCGAGAGATCTTCTTCGTATGGCAACTGCAATAAAACATAAAAACAATAGAAAATTCAAAACCCAATTACAATAAACACAAGATCAATCCCTCATAATGACTTATGAATAATTATACGAAAAACGAATTTTACCTGATACTTAACACTCAATCCATTACAGCCTTTATATATTGCATTAGGGAAGGAAGATCGAATAAATGAATCAATCGCTGCAAATTTTTCTTTCGTCAACCACCACTCTGAGAATACTGGCAGAGGGATACCACCTAAGAAAAATTACCATATATTAAATAAAATTTTATAAGAAAAGTTGAGCAATGACAAATGTATTTAATATAAATACTGAAATTTGGGTTTGCAAAACCTATACCATCAAAACTCAATGCTGACGAAAAATTAATAAGATACCTTTGAGTCATTTTGCAGTTTACCCCAACTTTTTTGCATTTGCACATTCGCCTTAAGCTCTTATATTGTTGCGGTTCACTACCTTTGAACGTTCCCGTCACGTCTTTAAATGCAAAATGATTTAGAAAAGGAAGTGCAATACAGTTGAAAGGCACCGTGAATGGGTCAAAGGTTGTGAACCGCAGTAACGTTTTGAAATTGTGGGAGACAAGTGCAAATGCAAAATAGTTAGGGGGTAAAGTGCAAAACGACCAAAAACATTAGGGGCAAAGTGCAATTTCCCCTAAAAATGACACGCGGTTCCTAATTCAACTTATTTAAGTATGTAAGTCTCAAATTAGAGTTCCTAAAACCTATATACCATTCATTCCAATCTTGCTAAAAACAAATAGTTGACATACCATCACGAAGCAACTGCTCTGATAACTGTTCACCAGATATAAGAGTATCCACTCTCTCTGCATTGCCAAGCCACCTTCCTAATGTTGCAATCATTTCATTTGATATGCTGATCTCTGCCGCTGATTCAGCTGTAATGGAATCGCTGCCCCCTATGCAGCCTTCAATGTCATTGAGTATACTTCTAGGATGACAAGGAACGTCAAAGAATTTCTCCTGAATCAACTGGCACAGAGAATCCAGGTCCACAGTGCTTATTTCGGTAGGTTTAACCTGAAGAAAAGAAAAGTTTAAAACTATAAAAAGGAGATTATATAAAGATGGCAGCATAGCCCACAGGATTGAACCATCGGCACTTTTCTTCCCACTTTTTTAGTAAGTTTGGAACTTTGGTCTATATCACCCCCTTTTCAATCCAATTTTTGCACTCATTGTCACAAAAAAGAACAGCAGTTTCGCACCTTTTGGGTGACAGGACCCTAAGTGAAATATTTTAAAAGTTGGGACCAAAAATGTTGAGGGTGAAATTTGCACATACTAATATACTTACTAAAAATCGAGATAGGTAAAATTACCTCTAGTTCAAGATGATTGCCAAATCTATTTTTCAAATGTTGAGGACTCCCAATGCATCTCAACTTGCCTCCAACCTATAATTATAAATTATAATACATAGATGCAATTTAAGAGAATAAGAAACAATCATGTCATATTTCGAAGCAAATAATATTTGGGATAAATGCATTTAAAAAGATACCATTATCCCGATTCTAGTGCAGAGGGCTTGAGCTTCATTCATGCTGTGGGTAGTTAAAATGACAGCTGTCTTTCCTCGTCTAGTTGATAGACGTGATATGACTTCCCACATGAATCTTTTGGCAATAGGATCCATTCCTAGCATAATCAAGAAACAATATGTGTGATGTGAAGGTTCTTGAATTAAATATTCTTAATACCATCTCCTCTCCCTACCCGTGAGTGTATCCTTGATACTATATCTCCTTGGTCTTTGTATAACGGTCTTTACCACATGAAACAATTGTCAATGGATCTTCAGTAGGCTTGTTAATGGAAGACAAGACTTTTAACTTTTATTCTTTTAGATACCACCTAGATGAGAGGTAAAAATTGCAGAGAGTATAAAGGAGGTAAATACCAGTAGATGGCTCATCAAGAATGACAAGAGGAGGATCCCCAATCATTGCAATTGCAACAGATAATTTACGTTTGTTTCCTCCACTTAATGCATAAGATGGCTTATCAGCATACTTCAATAAGTCAAACTCCACCATTTTTTCCGTCACAACCTGTAACATTAATTCAACACCTGCCTCAACCATCATGCAATATAACCTTGCGCATACACATGTATGTATGTAATAATGTGTGTGTGTGTGTTGTGTATACACATCATTTTTTCAACTGAGTGAAGTTATTTGATTACAATGGCCAAGGAAAAGTAAACTGTGGATTACATGTTCAAGCTCGTATTCTTCGACTCCTTTTATTCTTGCATATAGATCAAGATGTTCTCGGACAGTGACAAATTCAAGCAGGGCGTCAAATTGAGGACAATATCCAATCTAACAGGTAAAGAATTTAGTGAATTAAATAAGTCAGAGATATAAAGTTTATATTAAATGAACTTGAAAAAGAAATTAAAATGATTCTTGAAGGGCATACATGTCGACGAGCAGCTTTTGGATTTGATTTTATATCTTGACCAAAAATATATGCTGTTCCATCACTTGGACGTTCTTCTCCTGCAATCACAATTAGATAAGAAAACTATCAATGTTGTTATTGACCATTAGTAATAGATACACCTTTTGTTAGGCATGAATTAAAATATTCTTAGACAAGTTATGAATATTTCTTGCTAACTTAAAAATATAAAAGACAATGATAATATAACAAGTAGTTTTACCAGACAGCATTGACAATGTTGTTGTTTTTCCAGCTCCATTGGTTCCTAGAAAACCAAAACACTCTCCTTCTTGTACTGAGAAAGTCAATGAATCAACTGCAACTTTTGAACCATTTTGATTCCCTCCTGGATACACCTGAAACCAAAAGAACATAATGCTACTCAAATCTGCCAACTTGTACTGCCAAAACCAAGAGCACATAATCTTAGATATCGTAATGTGCCAGCTGCCAAATACCTTTCGAAGATTACGCAAGTAGATAATTGCACTACCAACTGCACCTGATAGCACCCTGTTTCTTTCTGTTTGTACATCAATATCATCCTCAACATCACGCATATCTCCCGAGTATGATTTAAGCAGAGGTTCTAAAAAGTTACTCGAATTTGAAGAAATCATATTTTTCACACTCGTCCACAAATTGGAGACTATTGCAAAATTTATCTTGTGAGGAAGTAAAACTTCAAGAACAAGTGTCAACACAAAGTAAATCATACCCTGCATCAGTAAAAAGATAGAATGAATTGTGAACTAAAATTAAAATAAAAAATGTAGATAACTATAAAATGACGTAAAAAAATAATTCGGAGATCAGAGAAGCACCTCAGCAGCCAAATAACATATAGAAGCACCAGTGACATTCCAGTCAAAAGCACTATCACCAGATCCCTTTTTCATACCCTGGCGCAGAAGAGCTAATGATGCTAATCCATCAGCAAAGCAAAATCCAGGCGACAATCTGAAGAAATTCTGAAAAATAATACTATTTGTCATATGGATATTTTTTATTTCCATTTCTCAACGAAGCAAACATGAAATTTAGTAGGGTAATTCTAGCCCAAACCAGGCTGAACCCAAGACATTAACATGGAAAGTGTCATACACTTGCCGTATGATTGGATAACATTCTTAAGAAAATGACCAATAAGAAAGCATGTGCAAATCACTGCGTTGTGGTTGGATAGGTTTGGCCAAGTCAGGCTTGGGGTTCTGGTTACCTTTAAAGGTACCAACTGTTGTGATGATTATTTGCACTTCGATACACGTTCTAATTAGCAAATACACCCGTGTTATATTTAGTAGCAAAAACTCCCTTGTTAATTCCATTATGTGGATAGTATTGTAGCTAATTAACCTCTAGCATATGGTAAAATTCAATAAAAAGTGCAGATATCTATCAACAAGTACTAAAAATATTATTTCATTATTTTTGTACGTTTATTATTGTATAGAGCTGAGCAAAGAAAACACTATTAGATAAAATTATGACTCCATTTTGAAGTAAAGACTATTGATAATTTAATAATTAATTTATTTTAGTATTAAAATAACAAAATATATGTTTTTCATTATTGTAAAAAGATCCCTGATCCTATTCAAACAGAATAGCATGCATCAATAATATAATAAAAATATTTAGAGGTCATTCCACTAAAAAAAAAATGAATAATAGGTCACGAGTAACTGCATGTACATGACATTTAATGAACAAAGGGGTCTAATCTACATTTCTATGAACAAGAGGGGTTATATGCTAATTAATCTAACACATGGGTGTTTGCTAATTATAACGAACACATGGATATATTTTGCTAATAACTCGATGTTGTGATGCCATTTCAAGAATAAACCTAATAATTTAATAGGATGGAATTCCAAACCTTGAGAAGAGAATTTGTATGAGCCAGTGACCCTATAAACCCCATTATAAAAGATATAACCATAAGAACGAGCCCAGTGAAAACATGTACGAAGAGGACAATGTTCTGCAGCCACATATAAACATTAGCATTTATGACAAGACAAAACCTCAGATCTTCATATACCAAAGTTTGGAGCCAATACCTGTGCTGTACTATGGTCTGAAAAGAAAAAAGTAAGGCAATAAGTAGATGAAGCAACTGCTAATCCATATTCCAAGAAAATGAGGACAGTAGGGAAGAAAGATTCCTTCCCAATGAATTGATCTAGGCCTGCACAATGAATTTCAAGAAAGTTAAGTAAGTACTTGAGGGATTGATGAAAAATACAGAACTAAAAGCTTTTGAAATTGATATATGACAACTAAACAAAAAGAAAATTTAAATAACATACGAAATTTTCCTGAACATTTTTTATAACTGTATAGTATGATTTCCAGTAAATTCTCCGTACATTAAAGCCAACATACAAACATCATGATATAATGAAACTTACCAAATATGCAGAAGAGAAAGATTGCAAAAAATGAAGGAAACATAAAGCTGATGAAGTCCCATATATATGTCGAAGCCCAATATGAAAGTATGGACACCTACAAAGGAATTCAAAAAAAATAAAAGGAAGTTTTCCAACTTAGAGAATCATGAAATAAATGAAGCAGCCAAAATGTTCAAAGAAGATAATCATACACCACTAAGAAGTTGTTGATGCTTAGCTTTTACTTCACGTTCCTGCATGAAGAAAATGAACTCTTGAAACAAACTAGCATGAAATGGTCTACATTACTTGCAAAACAAATTGAAAGAGTTAGATCATATGTGAATATGCAATTAGTGCTTCATTTCTTCTCCTCAACTTCTAACAGTAAGCAAGGAAACTCCAAGAGTTATATAAAACTAAGTTCAGAGAAGATCAAGAGAAAATAAGCAAATTCAATATTTTCAAATATTGTCATTTATTGGTCAATAAATGCATATTATATGAATTACAACATATGGACTTTGCTAACGAAAAAATTGAACAGTTCATAAGACAAAGATCTGAACCAATCTGTTGCTTCAGGTTCTGATTCAAAGAGGTTGTCAGGAACATTAGTTACATAACTTACATTTCATGTGAATAACTACACATTGCTTTCACAGTGGAATGAATGAGTTTAAAAAATATATACATTTACTATATGGAAAAATAGTAAGCAAAAAATTAAAATTTACACATTACATTTTCATATCGCTCACTTTTCCATCCATCTCTTTGCATTTTTGGTCCAATTGAATAGTCTCAGTTTTGCACTTTTGGACATTAAAACAGTCTCAATTTTGCATTTTTGTTCCAAAATTGGATGAAAAGGGGACCATGTGATCAAAAGTGCAAAACATTTTATGAATTTTGGACCAAAAGTGCAATTTCGTAAAGCGCAGGACTGATAGTGCTGAACATCCAGTCGCAAGTGAAAAGGGGGCCATGTGATAAAAAGTGCAAAACATTTTATGAATTTCGGACCAAAAGTGCAATTTCGTAAAGCGCAGGACTGATAGTGCTGAACATCCAGTCTCATGCGACTAAAAGTGCAATTTTGCTGATAAAAAATACATAATTTTCATTCAAAACTTCAATACTTACCTTTACAATAGCCACGGCAAATGAAGCAGGAATAAAGGCGAAGGCAATGCTAACAACAATAGCAACTTTGAAAGCATCCAGGTCCTAGATATCAAAATTAGAAATATAATGCAAAAATCAAGTATCACATAATGTGTATATCAAAAGGCACAGTTCATCAGAAACAAAATATTTCTCCGAGGAATGGTAATAGGGTAAAGCAAATAATCAAACTGCATAACTTCCTATTTTGGGCCATCAAAATATTAGTAACTTTTGAATATCATAGTAAACGTAGAATTTCAATAACAATTCTTAACATACATGGCGTTGCTGGAGCTGAGTCTTTGTCACGGGCAATGGATGATTACGCGTATGAATTGTCATATTCTCATCAAGAGTAGCAAGCCTGAGTATTGCTGAGTTCATCAAATTAATAAAGGTAGGAGCAGCATGCTGACAGGTACTGTTGTGAAGAACGGTATAACCTAGATGGCCATCCTCACTCTGTTCATCCATAGCAACTGCTCCATATCTGTAGACAAAATGAGCATGACAAAAAATAAAAAGAAGAGTAACAAAAAGCGAGTAATTATGTGAATGTGTAAGATATTTTCCACTAAAATTACCACAAACTAACAACTAACAACTCTAAATACATTCGAATAAAAATCATAAGGTGAAAAACATCGGTGGGGTCGTAATTACGATAAATTTTAGAGGGTTGTTCCACAAATTTAATTATCCTATATATACTAAGGATTCTATATAGTGGCATAGCCAGGTGAAAAACATCGGTGGGGTCGTAATTACGATAAATTTCAAATTACCTTATCATATTAAAAGAACACAAACACACACATGCATATATATAGATATTCATGTTTATTATCACAGATGTCTAATTTATTTCCAAAAAAACGAGATCATATCATTAAAGTACCCAAAATTCCATTATCATTGAACAAATTGAGATTGAATGTTTATACATAAATCATAATTTAATCATATATATTGTTAGACCCACATGAGGTGGACTTGGAGGTACAAATACAAATACAAATAAATTTCTAAATTAGCTGATAGCCAAATGACCCCAGGAGACTCGATTGTGGGATACTAAACCATGTTTGGATAAAGGTTGTTGAGAACATCGATTTTTGTAGCTAGATAAATAGGAAAAGTACCTCGACTGATAGGATTCATTGTAGCTAGACATGAGAAATTCACTCATTGAAAGTAAAACCGGCCCCAAAGTTGGCCCTGCAGCTTCAACAGCATCATCCAATGCCTTGCTTGAATCAGGAAATCTGTAAGTAGTTTCTCTAAATCTTTGAATCCATCCTCCATGAACATGCTTTGATACCTGAGTAATAACAACCTTTCAAGAAATCTTTATACATAAAATCAAAAGAAACATAAGCCAAAAAAAAAAATCACCTCTTTCGCAATGTTCAAAGAAAGATCAAAAGGAATCGGACCACCACCACCACCACCAGCTAACAAAGGATTGAACTGTGAGGTTGTGAAGGTAATGGACTGCTGGTCAGAATGTGACTTAAGATTGATTAAAAGAAGACCCAAAAGCAAGAAAATCGCAGGAATTAACAACTGAAAAACAATCGTTTTTTGATCTCGCCTAGCCGACACAGCTCTTTTTATCAGTAACGCTTTTGAATGTCTCCAAAAAGTTGACCTTGAAAGTATACAAGAGCAACAGCACTGCATACTAATGAACTTTATGACATTCAGTGTAGTTTCCAAAAATAGCTTGCTAGCGTTTCGCATTACGGTGAATATAAAGCTAATAACTTCAATATAACTTTTACAGACTTTAGAGCAGAAGGTTCTTTTTGAAGCATGATTTGGGCTCGGTTGATTAACCTCTGAAACAGGTGTAGTTATAGTTAGAGGTTTCTCATCATTTTCATCAAAATCGCCTCCAGCAACTTTGAGGAATACTTCCTCCAGAGTTGTTACAGAGATACCATAACTTTCGATGCCAAAAGAGATGTTATCCTCATTGTCTACAGTTTCAAAGCTTCGGTTTGATCTTTGCATGCAATGCTCGATTTCACGGAACATGCTTTCAAAAGACGATGAAGATGCAAGAGGAAGCTTGAATGAAATTTCATTACCAACCTGCAAGGAATAAAAGAACCCAAGTGATCAGTTGAGCAAAATGCCTTAAAGTAATTTCTTTTCCTCAAAGTAGTAGATGTCTTTTTTTTCTTTCACTAATTGTAATTTCACCTAAAAATTTGGTGACATTCACATTCAAGGTGATCCCATCAAATGACCCAGTATATGAAGATGTACATTTAAAACTTGTTTGGTAGCAGCTATAGAATATTGGTTTACTAATTATGTCATTACAGACAAAATAATGTAAATTTTGGACTTGTTTGGCAGCAGAGTCTAAAGCGTAGTTTATGCACAAACTGGTAAAAAGAGGCAAACTTCACCACCTAAATTTGTTGACCATGGAGATTATGTTATCACAGGGTTGGACCTTACAATCTAGAATAATTTTAATTGTGTTGGTGCTTAAGATGTTAAGCTTTAAGACAGTGATTGTTTATGACCGGTTGACCCACTTTATTTATCAACGCCTAACAAACAAGGAATAACGGTTGATACAATACCTAATCTTTGCTACCAAATAAGTTCTTAGAAAAATACCTCGCTCACGCATGTTGCTGATGGGATGTGACTGTAAACGATATCAGTTGCTGCTGAGGCAGTTGGCATAGTCTGAAAAAAATGAAATAATAAAGAAAAAGGAGAACATATGAAGGCCAATCAAGAACAACATAAGCGAACTGGACTTTGCACACCTTCACCAAAGTAAGAGTATAACCAACACCATACTGCTGCTTTAAGAAAAAGGAACTGTTGAAAAATGAAGCAAAATTTGATAAGATAGTATGAACTGCAGTAAATATTTTGGTTTCTAGCATAGAGTTTCTACGGGGATAATTTTTTATGAAGAATTTTAGTTGTAAAAACAATATAAGTCTATTTAAGAAGAACCTTCCACAGCATTTAAGAGATCCATTAGCCATGATAGCTATTCGATCTCCTAGCACATCAGCCTCATCCATGGAGTGAGTAGTTAATAGTATTATCCTTCCCTTTTTTATTCTCCTAATTAACTGCCATGTCAACCGCATAGAGTATGGATCCATTCCACTTGTGGGTTCATCAAGGATAATAACCTGTATATAATGTAAAATTCCATTTTAGCAGAATTCTATAAAAAGAGCGATAATGTTCAGACACCAACACAAACCTTGCTGTTTCCTATTAGTGCGATTCCAAGAGATAACTTTCTCTTCATACCTCCAGAAAGTGTGCTCACAACAGTATTTAGTTTGTCTGCCAAACCCACCTAATGGAATAGATTATTAGCACAAATAGTCGATATTCTAATTGCAGAGAAAAAACCCACAAGAAATATTAACAGTTATTCATAAAAAGGACAACATTTTAGATAAATTTGCATTAAAGGACAAGGTCCGAATTCCCAAGAAAGGAAAAAGAAACTTACTTCTTCAGCCATTTCAGTTACAACATTGTCCAAGCAATCATCATTCACACCCTTTAGATTAGAAAATATTTCTAAATGTTCCTTCACCTGAAAATCACAGACGCAACTTCTCATTTCAAATCAGTTTGAAAATGTGTGGCAAGAAGAAATAGACACTAGAGATTTCGAAAAAGTATCTAACGAGTAATTGGTTTTCTTTTAAAAAAAGAACATCAAAGAATATGTGCCTAGCCGAAACTATCGGGAACATCAAACATATAAATGAAAGAAAAAGGCAACTGAGAAAGAACTTTTTCTTACAGTAAGTTCTGGAAAAAGAATGTCATGTTGAGGACAGACACCCAAACTTTGACGTATTTCATCCTGCAAAACCAACAGATAAGTAACCACCAACATAACACACACATACACACCTATATATGCTTATACATATATTGCAAATCCATGACTGCGAGTAAAAGTTAATTGAACAACGTTATTATTGGGTGTATAAGCTCCAAAAGTGTTTCTTATTCTCTATAGTTTTTCAATACCGTGTACTAAAGATCACCAATAAATGCAATCACTAAACTATGAAGAATGATTCACATATGAAGATCCAAACTACTCATGAGACTTACCTAACCATGAAAAGATGGTATATAGTTGTATTTAATGTTCATCCAGAAATTGTGAGTGGCACTAATGCAGCCTAAAGTTCCTAATTTCATTGTTTATGTACTAGTTCATAATGGTTTTAGTCAATAAGTAATATTTAAACGTAATTATAGAAAATATAATATTTTGTTACAAGTACTTATTAACTAAAACTATTAGTAAACAAAATATAATTACAATGAAATTTTAGGAACTTAGGCTGCATCAGAAACTTGAACCATTGTATACCTTAAAACTTTTAATTTGACAAATATATCAGAATATGTATAGGCACAGTATATATATACATATATATACAAGTTTACCATGTCTGTTAAGA
This sequence comes from Penstemon davidsonii, assembly GCA_034814905.1. Taxonomy (NCBI): domain Eukaryota; kingdom Viridiplantae; phylum Streptophyta; class Magnoliopsida; order Lamiales; family Plantaginaceae; genus Penstemon; species Penstemon davidsonii. The sequence continues at coordinate 25,524,042 of JAYDYQ010002533.1, read as the reverse complement.
TGTTTTGTTCAAAAACTAATGCACTAGAAACTTGAATCATTTTTAACCTTAAAACTTTAATTCGAGAAATATATTAGAATATATATGGACACAGTATATATATAGACAAGTTTACCATGTCGGTTAAGATGTTCTTTCCAAAAACTAATGCATCTCCAGAGGTAGGGCGAACAAGGCCAACAAGCATGGATATTGTCGTGCTTTTACCAGCTCCATTATGTCCTTCAGAATATATATATTGGCATCACAGATGAGTAAATAACAAGGGGAAGTTGCATTTTAAGTCCCACGGGACGGGGATCCTCAGCATTTCTGGTCCCCGCATGTTACAAAATTGCACTTTTGGTCCCAATTTTATAAAATACTTTGCGCTTTTGGTCTCATCACCTCTTTTCCATCTAATTTGGGTCCAAAAGTGCTAAAAAGAGATTATTCTATGGGACCAAATTGCAAAAAAAAAAAAAAAATTGGGACCCAGAGAGTAACATTATATAATACAGGACAAAAATGTTGAGGGTCCAATCCCATACTTGACAGCAAATAATACTGTAGTTACCTAGAAGAGCAAGAATTTGATTTTCATACAGTGTCAGCTGTAGAGACTTAACAGCACAGCACCTTGCCTTCCTAGTGGCGTACAACTTTTGCAAATTTCTAATCTGAATACATCTAATGAACAGTAGAAATCAAATAATGACTATAAAAATATTTATTCATGTTCATTGCCATGCACATTGAGATTCAGTCTTATTTACCGGCCATCAAGCTCTTGTTGCTTCATTTCTAAACTTATTGCTTCCACGGTTGGTTTGTAAGCACCTCTTTCAAAAAGACAAGCATTTTCCTCAAAATCGCGACTACTTACATTAACCAAAGAGCTTCCAGAAGACTCTTTGTGAGTAATCTTCTTCTTCCAAAAATATTTAGAAAACAAAGAATTCCCGCCATTTTCGTTATGGAGGACCTGGTCTCATAGTAAATGGATACAAATTCAGTATCAGGACCTATAAAATGCTGAAATCAGAAAAAATAAATTTTCAGTCCTAGAGGACTGGACCTTCAGCACTTTTGGTCTCACGCTTTACAAATTTGCGCTTTTGGTCCCAGAATTTTTTTTTTTCACTTTGGGTCCTACTGCCTTATTTCCAACTAATGTGGGACCAGGAGTGCAAAATTGAGAGAGTCCTATGGTATCAAGAGTGCAAAACAAGAGACTATTATGTGGGACCAAAAGTGCAAAAAATGGATGGAAGGGAGGTTATAGGACCAAAAGTGCAAAACATTTTTAAAAATGGGCCAAAAGTGTAATTTTTGTAAAGCGTGGGACCAAAAGTGTTAAGGTTGGTGGGGCTAAAAATGCAATTTTTCCTGCTGAAATTTAACAGAAATGTTGGTGGCCTAGCTTCTACAAACTTTTCAGACAAGAAAAAACAGAAAATGAAGGTATTGAAGATTTACCTTGTCTAAATATAGACCAATTGCACAGTATATGAATGTGTCGAGCAACATCATCATAAGACAAACCAAAAAGCTAACCCCAGAAGAATCCTGTAATAAAATTCAAATTAAAACTTAGAGGACTGAAGATAAAGTAAAACGGAAATAGTTAATCAAAAGCATACCCGCCACATGTTACTCCAACGGAGTCCAACGTGAGCCCGTTCATAATCAGCAAAGTTAATTGACCCCAAAGCAAAGGCCGTGGGCGAAAGAAAAGATGCCATGACTTTGAATAGCCTACAAGCATACAAAACCGAGATATCTTATGTACTATCAAGGAAAAATGTGGTCATATAATAGTCTTATTTTAGAAACATTACATAGAAGCAGCCTCATCATCAACGGAATAATAAGGGAAGAAGGCTCCTAGGAAAGAAAGTGTCCCCACTGCTACTGCCGTTTTTGCCCGTGTGAAGAATGTGGATATTAGAAAAGACAACATTATTGAGCTGAGTCCAAAAGAGAAGAAGTACACAAACACCAAAGACTTGTCACTGTACTTAAAAAGGGTTCCCATCGTGCAAAGAGTGATGATTCCAGAAGAAACAGCAAACTGCCAGATTAATAAAAGGAATGAAAGAAGTTATGTTCTCACTCTCCATAAAATAAAAGTTACACTAAGTAGAAATAATAAATCAAGTTCAACCAGCATGCAAGTTAGGTCCACAATTCTAAAATTTCATCAAAAATCTGTATTGTTTACTTTCAATAACCAAATTTTGATTTTATATATTAACGCAAGATTCTAATGATGGTAGAACAATATAGGACAGATAACTTCAGACATGAGATTGCATGCCTATGAAACCTCAGACAAATTTGAGGCATTTGAATCACTCCCTAGTGGAGTGTTAAAAAGACTCGAGCCAATTCTGTCATAATAGCAAAAACATAATAAACTCTTCACCAGTACATTTAAAGCTCAATTTATTTGGAAAAATAAAATAAAAGCATCTCCAGAAGATTCAACTTTATTTGCTTCTATGTGCACATACATGTCCCAGATAAAGCCATACAGTGGCAGTTCATTTAGTCAGGATACATTCATGTAACTCAAACCTGCAACGCATATGTCAGAAACCAAGAGAGGTGAAAAATATTGTCTTTTAAACCCATCATGTAGAGACCTTCCTTGATCTTCTGCTCCTGTGTATCAGAAATCAACAGTACTTAGTTATAAGGTCCAAAGAAATGCATTACTTCACTAGGCAACGAGAAAAGCGATTGAGAAAGAGGAAAAAACAAAAGACAAGTTCTAGGTGATGATGTATTATTATTACCTTTTCATATACAGAATAACTGATAAGTCGCGAGATAGGATAGAGGAATCCCAACAAATACCTAGTTTAGGAAACAAGAATTGTTGGCCAATGAGCAATACAATGAAGTTGAACAACAAATGTCTGAAAAAGTTACATACAGAACTCCCATAACTCTCTTGACAATTGACTGGAACTCGTCATCCGTGTATTCACGAGTTGGAAATGGAGCAATCCTTATATTTGAAGGGCTAAACTGTGTCCAGGGCATCTTAATTTGCTTACGTAATGTTGAGTCTATAGTTGAAACGACATCTTTCGTGTCAAAATTAGTCATTAGTTGTTGTCCAGCATATATAATGAATGAATCCATTACTTGTTGAAGCTGCAAACAAAAAAAAGCTACGAATGAACAAGAGCATAAAAAATATCAAAATGTATTAATGGAACTCATAATCAGTATTTTATAATGTAAATACTATAGAAGGATAATGGAACCATACAGTTAAAAACCCACTGAAACTGTACTGCGATATTGGTATTAGGTTCACGCCTAATTCCAAGTCATTTAAATAAGGACCATTAGTATCCATGATAGACTTAAGATTAGGAAATCCCGAAAAGGCCCATGTGTGGTTCAAGCGTATACTATAATCAAACAAATGAGGGCCTTGATTGTGAAACACAATTGCTCCTTTGATCTTTGGGTTCGTAAAATTCCTATAAAAAGTGAAGAGTAGTGTAAGTTTTCTTCTTATCCTATTTCATTACATTCCTTAAAATAATACAGGTAATAACCTGTGCATAAGAAATCGAAAGGAAAAAAAAATCTTTAACTCACTTCACTTTATCATAGGCACCATAAAGATCTGACTGAATGTATGTCTCAAGCTCTTCTTCATCTTTGTAAACTATTGCCGCCAGCTGGATTTACATGTGAAGTACAATCACGGCCAAAAATAATTCAGAAAAACCATAATTCATGTTCAATATCAAAAGTACGAATCAGCTAAGTGAAAATAATAGTCCAAACTTCAAACCTTTTAATTATCTATTTCTTAAAATCATCTTATGCATTAACACCATAATGTGCTCTGGCATCTAAAATGCGGCAAATGTTTAATATATTTAGGCACAGTGATACATATTTTGAACCTATCGATATATATACTAAAATTAATAAAGTTGTAGTATGAATTACTCATAAAGTATTAATGCATACCTTCAGTATAGGAAATTTTATAGACAGTACATTAATCATCATCCTTGTCTCTCTTGTATCTGGTGCAAATGCCAAATGCTCACCCTTGGCATATAATGATTCCAATAAAAGGTCAAAAGGTGGAGACTTTTCGTCTTTTCCCACATTCACAAGTATCTCCTTTCTTATATATCTGCATCAGATTTCTTTACTAGTGAGGAACATTTAAATCTCAAAATTTTCCTGCAACTATAAGTATAGATAATTAAATAGTACAATTCATTGAGAACTCATATATGATCGTTCAGTCACCTAAAATAATTCTTGTCCTATTGAACATTCATTTGATTTAATATTTCAACTTTTATTTCTATTATTGCAGGAGAACACATCAAAAATAGTAAGTGTAAATAACAAGTCATAATATTTTCATAAACAATATTAAAAGAGGACCAAGGATAAGAAACTCACGGCTGTGGTGGGTGAAGTTGGGTATCAACTTTTGTCCTTACAGCTATAAGTAATAACATTACAACAGTCGGAAGTAAAATCTGCCATTAAAATGGAAGTGAGTGAAAAACTCATCATTATGCTGATTTTGGCTATAAAGCAATCAAGTAAAGCTCAATTTAATCGATGCAGATGTCCGAAAACAAAGAAATGACGAAAGGTAAAATGATGCATAGGGTGAGGCTGTATATTTTAATATGACATAAAAAAACTAGTCCTCGGTAATCATTTGACATACTAGTGCAACCCAACCAAAAACGGGTGAAAAATAGAATGATTAAAATTCTACGAGCAACCAACAGATAAATGCATGTGCATGTCGAATGCAATTTCACTAAAATTTATAATACGTTGATCAAGATTACCAATCATTTATACGTAGCTTAGATACAAAATCGCGGTTAGAATATTTTTACGATAACACAAGAGTGTTATACTCATTAATTCCATGATGCAATTTGACAAGATGCAAGGCGATCAAATATTACATATATTGACTTGCATATGTAGATTCCACCATAATTTGAAACCCCAAATATCAATATTCAAAGTAAACTGAAAACTAACTCTACAAGGGAAGAGTAATAACATACCATTATTTAAACCCCAAACTTATTGATCAAAAAATTAAAAAAAACCTTTAAGATTCTAAGAGAACTCCATAATCAACTCTACACTCTACAGGGAAGGAAAATAAAATTCAATTTAAAATTTAAACCCCAAAATTAAACTCCAAAACTAACTACAATAAAGGAATACAACATTTCACCGCAATTTTAACTCCAAATTTCAAAATTCCAACAAAACCCAACCCCACATACATGCAATAGCAAAATACAATGTTTGTGTGTGTGTGTGTGTGTGTGTGTGTGTGTGTGTGTGTGTGTGTGAAAAGTAGAGAGACCTCAGCACAGGTGACAAAAGGGTGTCGTATTTTGAGAAGCCAATTCTTTCGGAGCATCGCTTTCAATTGTTTTCTCGAAGACCTCATCCCCTCTTTCACTTTCTTCTTCTCCTCCATCGCATAAATTCTTCAAAATTTCAACAGACACACACACACTGGAACTGGAAACCTAATTATTAATCAGATGAAAAGCAAACATATCCATCTATCTGTAATTCTGTATACATATTACACAAATAATGTATAATTATAATATCAAATTGTTAAAATGAAAATGAAGAAAGATTGTTAGAGAGAGAAAGTGGAGGTGGCAACTGTAGAAGAAAAGATCACTCTGTATCACTTTTTCCTTTTTGGTTGAGTGGAGACGTTTGGAATTTGGTGCAGTGTTGTTTTGTTAAATAAATACTTTATTTTGTATTTAGGAATATTTGTATAACGTAAACCCCACTTTTGCACTTTCCAAGATTTAATAAATTGACCTTTAGCTTCTTTTTTTTTTAATGATTCTTCATTGAAAAGGAAATAAATGAAAGTGATACAATCAGAGTAGTATTTTTCATAAATTAATTTCTTCAAATTTATAATGATTAATTTTGTTTTGATCTAATTATTTAGTGCTATAATTTTTAATTAACGTGAGATAATATCTAATATTATCCTTAAAGTTCAAGTAACAGGAAAAATATAATAGAGTAGTCAAAAAGCATGCAGGTCGGCTAGGCGGCTGGCCACGTCACTATCAGTTTTCTGTTTGAAAATTTTAATTTAATGGTAAGTTTCAACTCTAAATTTTGATTTTCTTAAATAGAGTTGTAGAGAAAATATACTTAAATATTAAATTTCATTTTAGGACCGTCAATTAAGTCGGGCCTATTCGAAGCCTGATGGCTCGGCCCGATTAAATTTGACCCAAACCCGAATAATTGTGAATCGGTCTGAGTTTGAGCCATTATATTAAAACCGATTAATTTATGAGACGAGATTGAGTCTTACAAGGCTCAACACGAATAAGGCCCGAATATATTATTATCTTAGATATTACTACTAAAAATTATTGATAGTAAAGTTATAGGATATTAATTACTATTTAAAAAAAAAAAAAAAAACTTACAAATAATCCACCACATATAAATTGTGACTTTGTAAATTGATTGCCAACACAGATATGAATTAACTAAAGTTCCAGCAGGTCAAAGGGAAACATAATCAACAAAAGGAAAAACGGAAAAGTTAAAAACAAATGGGAAAAAATTGGGAGTCTTGGCACTTTACAAATTATTTAATGTTTTATGTTATGGATTACTATTTACTAGTATAAAATTTGTATATTCTTGTGCATTAAATAAAACTAGTCTATATATTGCGTTAAAAGAATGCGTAGTTTTTTATTTATCAAGTAAAATTTGCTAGAGTGAGCAAATTCAATATGAGCCCAATATAAACACAAGCCTGAAAAGTTACATGAGACGAGTTTGGGTCTATAGATGTGAGACTCGATAGTATTTGAGTTTGAGCCTGTAGACATGAAGTCAACGGTATTTGAGTTTGAGCAATTAAAGGTTCGGTTCCCGAATCAGGTGACAGGTAGGGTCACTTGCATTTGGCCCATTATGGTGGACCCACTAAGTGACAATTATAGGTTTATTTTTGTGGTTGGATACTTGGATTTATCATATTTCTTCATATCACCAAAATATATTCAAGAAAAAAAATATATATATATTCAAGAAAATAGTTTGATTCATGATTTTACTGATTTCTTAAACATTTTACCTGCACGATTCGCATACTTAGAAGTTGGAACAAACTGAAACCACCACGTATGAAAAGAATAATTGTGAAATTCCAAATATAAAAACGAAAATTATTAACATGAATAGTTGATTCTGAATATCTATTTTGAGTTCAATTAAATAATATCTTCATGTAAACTAAGTGCCTGGGTATTCGTAATTAAGATAATAAAATTCAATTTTTCTGCAAACTACGGCGAGTAATTTTTAACTTTAAAAATATCTGTTTTCCTAATTTTCTTATTTTATTAATAAGTACGGAGTATCTTTTAAGTATTTATTATTTTTCTCCTTATCAATGTGTTATCACTTTACTTCTTATAAACAAAATAGCAAATTTTAATTGAAGCTTAATTGATTGTTACTTAATCATAAAACAAATATATTTACATATGACTTATATTTAGTTATTTTCGTATTAATCTTATTAAATCATTATTTATATATATTGTTACTTGACTTCTAAATAAACATAGTTTGAGATATAATTTTCCTATGATTTTACCATGTAATTTTATTAGGCCTAGCTATCAGTTTCTTGAATATTAATGTTTATCTTGCTGGCAAATCGTTTTATTCTATTTATATAAAAAAAAAAAAAAAAAAAAAAAGAAAACCAAAACTAAAAATATTTCGGATTTTCTTTTAATATATTAGGAGTATAACATTTTCAAATAACTGAAACAAATTTGATAAAGAAACATCTTTCAACCAATACACTAGTTCAACTCCATTTCCGAACGACAAACTTTATTTATTTGATACGAACAAACCATGTATTTAAGAAATATTATTTACAAAAATATTGATCAAACACATACCATCATCGATATCGTACAAACTCACTGGCTATTTTTTTTTTTTTTTTAAATTAATATCATCTCTCTTACACTTCATATATCAAAATATTTGAAGAAGTTTTTATTTGTAAAAGAAAGTCCGAAATAAAGTAATCCAAAAGATAAAGCACTGTTTAAGTTTGATTCACACTTTATCGAGCTTGAAATTTTGTATTTGAGTTTGGTTTGATGGTTAAACGAGTCGAGTTCGAACGAAGTCGAGCCGAATATCGAGTAGCTTAATGTGTATTATGAATTTGCAACCTATTGAGTCAAACTCTGTCACGCCCCAAAATTTAAACGTGACTGGCCGTGCCGTCGCTACGAATCAAGACGACACGAAGCCCTCCATTTGAGTCTTTTCAACTCTATAACAACATATCGAGAAAGAATCATCTAATAATTTAATAAAAATGATCTCAATACAAAGCATTTAACCCCTTAACAAGCTAAAAATTAAACCAAAAGCTAAAATCCACTCTAATCTAAAGAATAAATAAGATTAATTATATCTAATGATCTAGTTACTAATAAAATAAAGTAGCTCCACTTTTGATACGCCATCCTATTCGACTCTTAGCTCCACGAACTAAATCTCTGAAATAATAAAAACATTGCGATGGGTGAGCCGCAAACTCAATAAGTAGTTCAAGATACAATATTACTGGATCAAACATTTATAAAGAGTACACTAATTATACATGCAAATACTATTCTTACATATTTAGCAAAATGATTTCATGGAGTCAATAAACAGATTTAGAGGTACCAAAAACAAATATTTTCAAAGATTAGTAAGCTCACAGACAAACACTACGACTACTATTATAACCCATGGCACGGGCCGTTAGCATATGGATATCCATGGTCCAAAACAAAAATACTCCAAGTGATAAACAATTGGAGGCCAAAACAAAAATATTCGGAACTAGTTCCTGTCGCTAACCAAATTCCCCCAAAGGGGCCCAAAACAAACGTAGGTCAGAACTGAGAGCTTAACGAAACAATATTTTTCTCCATGTGTCAAAATCAAACAATCTTTACATGCAATCAACATAAAGATATTTTATGATTGATCCAAGTCGTTCAAAAAAATCTCATTATTCTTTCAATTTCAAAATACAAACAATTTTCTTTTTAGTTCAAACTTTAGAATCGTAACAACGAGACATATTTTTCAAACACTAAAAAATATTATAATATATAATAATACGAAGAAAATACGAGTAGAAAAGCATCGAGAACTACTTACCTATTTAGCAAAATTTGTTAACTCAATAATCTAACTTGTGATTCTCCCAGCCGTGCCTAATCTAAGAGCTATCCAAGAATTGAAATCTCGTATCATATATATACAAGGATTTGGTATGCTTATAATTACAAAACTAACCCATACATCCTAGTTATCTTTGGTCCGCACAGTTCTTAAAGGAAAAGGTAACTTTATTCTCAAATAGTATTAGAATTCTAACAAAACTGGAGTCCTATTACTTATAACATACCTTTTCGGCCCCTTTTTCAAAAAATTACTCAAACACAAATGTCCGAATGCGGTGAACCTAATTAATATAAATACAAAGCCTAACAAAAAAATTGAAAATTTTGGGATATTACAAACTCAAACCTAGCTTCAAAAGTTAAGAATTATGTTCAAACTTGTTTGATAAGAATAACGAATCGAGCTCAAACGAGCTTTTATCGAACGAGCTTGAATCAAATATCAAGTAGCTTGATTTGATTTTCAGTCATAGCTAAAGTTGCCATACGGAAGAATGTTATCCAGGGGAATTAAACTTTTTTTTTCCTTCACTTTTTTAGTGACTATTGTACTTAACTCTAAAAAAGAAGAAGTTATTATTGTACTTTAATGGGACTGGAATATTGATGATTTTCCTTTTTCTATACAATTGAAAATGTAAGTAATAAACATATATTTAACAAGTGAAGATTCACTAAGTATATAGTTATTTATATAAAGTGACCTTAACACAATACAAAGTGCAGTGTTTGTTAAGAAATGTGCTTCTTTTCTAATTCATTTTCTAACGACTATTGAAAAGTATTTCATCAAATGGCCTCAATTTAATTAGCATGGATATAAAAACATGCATCTAATACCGAAAGGTGATAATTTTACTCAAATATTAATGTCACACAAATCACAAAAGTTCCACTTCCAAAAACAGATAAAATATCTTGACTACATTCTTCAGCATGTACAAACACAATACATATACACTCTTCTAATTATATGGAATAATTGATGGATGAAAAAATGAAAAAGAAAAAAGAGGAAGTTCATAAATCATAATCACAAACTAAGATACATACCAAACCAAATGAAAGAATTTAATCTGTCTGTAGCTTGAACTACTATCTGGGAATAGGCGACATAACCAAACCAAAGCAAATGCCAAGAACTCGATGCATGATAAACGCAAACAACAAAAATATAGATACGTGATCCAGGCGAAATGACCCATAAAAGTAGGTTGCACTGGAAGTATATATATATATGGGAAACGAGTGTAGAGAGGGAAAACGAGAAACAGACTTAGTCTGCGAATCCATTTCTAGAAGAGATCGACTTTCCTTTTGAGCATGTCCTGCTTCCACTTGGGTAGTTTATAGAAACTCTCTTTTGTCATTCCCAGCACTGATTGGAATTCTTCCTCAGAGAGATATGCCTGGAAACGATTAATATCATTCAGAAGTGCGGCTTAGTATCTGGAAAAGATAAATGTTGTATTGGCAATTAACTTCTCTTTACGTTTAAAAAATATACGAACCTCTCTACGTTTGAAATCAATTCCAGTGACGGGGTTGTCGGATTTAGCCCTCAGTTGTTCATAGCTAAATGTACTCTGGCTACATTCAGAGCCGTTTTCATCTTGGTCAATCTCTGTTTTTGAAATTGAATCCTCACCGTTAGTTTCCAAGACAGGCTCGACTGCCTCAGTTTCTTTAACTTCCGAAACTTCTTTGGAGTCTTCGACCTCAACTGAATCTTCACTCTTCACGGGAGCTGCTACAATAATTTTGAAAAAGTACTACTGAAATTAGAATTTAAAGGAAACCAAATTTTTGGTCGGATAACAAACTAAGGCTTTCATATGGATTGAAGAATTTGGAGAAAAGATTTCAAACAAGTCCAATATTGGGTGATTTCAAATTCATCATTTTTGGTAAACTAACAGTAAATAACTACCTATTGTTTAGAAATCTATCCAAAATTAAAATGATCCAAACAGAGACTAGTTTTTATGGATTTGAAATCCATAGCTTCAAATTCCTCAATCCAAAAAGGGATTTGACCAACACCACTTGTAAATTTCGGTCAAATGATGGAATATGGTTTCAATAACTTGGTGAGGCAATAGAGTCCCAAAAAATAAAGCAAGACATTCATAGTACCAGGAAGCGTAGCTTCTGCAGGTGGACTTCTACTTGGTCGAGCAGGAGAGACTGAGGATGAGCGTTTCTGTTCGGCAGTCAGAACAGAAGATAAAGCAGCCACTGCAGCAGCTCTCTGTGACGCTGAGCTCGTTCCTCCTGGCTTTGGAGCTGAACCAGCTCTTGGAGATGGAGATGACTTAAATGCAGAATTCAGAGCAGCTAAAGCTGAAGCTCTTTGAGTTGGTCCCCCATTGTTTGAACTGCTGGACTTCTCCTGATATGAAAATAGATAATATCAAGGAAAAATGAGAGACGCCAAAGTGCAAACAATAATAATAAAGAACATCAAGACTTGTGATGTAAACGTGCAAGAAAGTACGGACTATATTACTTATCAGTGTTCACAATGCAAAGAGCTGAACTATATACTAATTCGAATGTTAATCAGTGAAATAATTATTATAAGCAAAGCCTGACTCGAAGATAAGCACGAGAAGAATATCAAGCAAAGTGAACTGGCAAAGTAAATTTGCACCAGGAAGCTCTTCTAATTTCTTTATTATCCCACTTATATATTGAAAATTATAGCAAAAGAGTCTACACAAAATGCAGAAAAGGCATTTGACATTGCAAGACAATGAAAAACTTCACGCAAGAATATGCAACAGTTCACATTGTCAGTATACCTCTGCAGAATGACCAGAACCAAATAACAGCATGACCTTCTTTTGGAATGAGTTTCCATGTGCCTGTTTTAGGAAGAACAAAGAAAACAAATATGGATAAGCCTACTATGGAAATTTATCTTTTTGCGAAAAAGAAAAAAAAGCAGTAGATGAATATCTGCGAACATACACTAGCTTTAGCAGGATCCCATGAAAAATATGTGGTGAAGAAGCAAGGCTCGTTTCCTTCATTGACTTTGTATAATGGAACATTTGGGGACAACCCTTCCAATGAAACAGCCATCTCAACGTATTTCTGTGATAAGCTTTGACTAGTCACTAGAGCAAAAATGAAAAGCAACTTTTAGCCATTGAAATTTTAAATGAATCACTACCTGTCCAATTTCAAAAGCATTTTGCTTCTCCTTGGAGTCCACTGATTGTCCAACCCAAACAAACACTTCGGCATGCGTGTCGAGTATCAATATATCTTCGGTTAAAAGGTCATCTTGAGAGAAGTTGTATATTTCTTCGACCTGGAATATGAGAAAATACACATTTATGATGTATGAATAGATAAAGGAGCTTACTCAACTACTTTTTATTACAGCCTATACCTCAAATTTTCCTGGGAGTCCATGTGGCAGCATGTGTATGAAAAAGCAATAAGTTAGAACAGAATCGAAAGTTACCAATTCATGATATAAACATAAGCAAATGAACATACTTAGAAAGAGTAAACTAATTGCATCAGCAAGAATTGATACCTTTATTAAATGAGAATGCATATAAATGAGGATCTCTAATAACCTCTGGAGACAACTTCTTACTGGTATAACTTTGTTTTCCTCCAAGAGCAAACCAAAAGGATGAGTTCTCAGTTCCTTCTTTAGCATGCTTGACCGCTGATCCCGGCTGAATTCAAGTTCAAAATTGTCAGTTGCGACACAAGATGTACTAAAAATACTTATTTAAGTCAGAAGTATTAATGATCTCATATACATATAAAATTTTACGAGTTCATAATTTTGAGAGAGCAATATTAGGGATTTGGATCATTCACGTAAGAGAAAAAGTTAGAACCAAAGTTGAAACCAATTACTGATGACTAATGAGTCCTTCCATGATTCATGTACTAGTATCATTTCTATTTCTTTCACTTTCTTTGGGTCACAGTCGAACTGGAAGATAATATTTTATGAATTAGGAGATAATTTAAACAAGAAATCCACAGAATCAGTACCTTCAGAAATTCTGCAACTTTGGCTGCTAACTGTTGCTGCTCAAAGGTGCTTTGATTACCATGCCAACTGAAAATCGCAGATCCAGTTTGAAGCAGAAAACATCCATTCGAATTCAGTGATGTAGCCACCTAAGATGATAACAAAATTTAACAAGGCAGAGTCAATTGAACCAAGTATAAAAAGGCCTCTCTAACCTGTCACAAAAGTACCTTACAGATTATAATCCTATTATAGAACTTATCAAGTACCTCTCTCTTAACTCCTAAAAATCAATAATTCGACTGCTTATCATTTTCCCACAACATTTACTAGAGTTCTAAGTTATTTAAAGAGCTTATGAAAGATTATGATTTAAAAATTGTTTGCATCACGATAGACCAGAGGCTGATGCATGATGTAGTAAGAATTAATAAATTAATGCAGTGAGACTTGGGAAAAGAAAAAACGAAACAGAATAAACAATAAGCAAGAATAGTGGTAAACATACAGCTTCAACTTGAAGAGCTTTATTGTTATGAAGAGAAGTTCCAGATATGCTGATGAGAGCAACACCGTCAACAGTGTACGTTTCATCATTTAAACCTTTGTCGGCAATATAGTTCTTGTAACCAGAGCTCAATCCACCCTAGTGAAACAATTTGAGATTGTCAATGAAAGCTTAGCACGTTCAGTTTCCTTTGTTTATAACAAGAATTTGATTATTTTCCAAATGCCGAGTAGTAAAATTGCACCTTAAGGATCACCATAGGCTGAAAGATTGCAACAAACTGTGGCGGCTCTTTCCCTTGAAATATCCTACCCTGGATTAAGCACAATTCACTTCTTAATTCGTAATTTGAAATTTTTTTAATGTGGTGAACAAATGAGGTATGTTATTACCTGCAGTGGTCGCCCCTTCAGTGAATTATACATCGTAGTGCATAATTTAGCCGCCATCTTTTGATCCTCCTGTTGAATGGGAACTCGGTCTTGTCAGTGAATCCATTAAATTTCGGAATTAATCAATAACATGTCTTGAGTTTTTTCACTCTTTTTCAATTAAGCACAGTAAATTCCAACATGTAGTACCTCAATGCTGTCCTTTCCAATCCAACTACACAAGTAGTAATCTTCTTTCCTTTCACTAGAATGATATGTATACAGCACGATATAGCAATCCCCACTATAAAATTTACCGACGTCTTCATTTGGCACTGGAGTTTTGGCACTGCCATTGATACACCAAACCTGAAAAAGAAAAATAAATAATTAAAATTACAATCTGTAATAAAACATAATTATTCTAATATTGGACCAAGAAGAAATACATGAAAGACATTAGACCTCTATTTTTCCACCTCCTTCAAGCAATGGAGGGACTTCTTCATTCACAGGAGCACTTTTACTTGCTCCCTTCATGCCAACACCTTGCTGTTTCAACAATGCTTCAAATTTGCAGAAAAAGTTCAAAGTCATTAGTTACACATGTCCACCAAGGCATCAATTATCTGGACATCTCAGGACTGGGACATACCTGCTACTTTTCCCCTTCCCTCCTCAGCAACAGAAGGTGCTGATCCAGATGGCCAGGAATCAAAATTGGACTTGAAAGAATGAGTCTCATAACCTTGAATAACCCGAGTTATATGTGTAGACTTTGGTCTATTTTGGCTAGCAACAAAATCCTGAAATATAATTTGGATGTGAGAATTCATGTAAAGTATTAGAGTATGAAGATGTAGTAGCTGATCATCTACCTCTGCAGCTTGAATAGCAACTTTTCTTTCGTCGACTTGAGTAACCCGGCCAACCCAAACAAATACCTCAGAACCACAATCCAATAAATAACATTTGTTATTTTCAAGAATTGACTTGGAAAGTTCACCATCTACAGTCTTAACTTGACCATCAGCAATGCTGCCAAGAATTAAAGTAATGAAGAACGTTACGAG
This sequence comes from Penstemon davidsonii, assembly GCA_034814905.1. Classification (NCBI taxonomy): domain Eukaryota; kingdom Viridiplantae; phylum Streptophyta; class Magnoliopsida; order Lamiales; family Plantaginaceae; genus Penstemon; species Penstemon davidsonii. The sequence continues at coordinate 25,508,797 of JAYDYQ010002533.1, read as the reverse complement.
TAGCTCATAAGGTCTATAATCAAGCAAAAAGACAATCACTTGCACCAGGAAGAAAAATAAGTGGACATTTGAAAAATCAACCAACAGCTCTAACACAAAAAAATAAATAGAAAAAGCTACAGAAAAATAACTACCTATAGAGTTGGGCAGGAGTCTTCTCTGGAATGATATCATCTTCAGTAGCAACCTTTTTACTAATTGGCGCAAACCCACCAAAGAGGACCCAGAATTCACCAGAATCTGACTCCGCTTGTAATTTTCCATCATCTGAAGTGGACAATAACATTTAGACAATAAAAGATGAATGAAGATGCGTCAATAAAAAATCAAGTGTTTATATAGGAATACCAACAAGCAAAAATGTCTAGAGGTCAGGAGAGCTCTTACCAACAATGGCAACATCACAGGTCCCCTCATGATACTTCTCCTTCAAAAACTGAATTACTTCTAATGCTCTGGCCCTTTCCTGAATATTGGAATTTGCACCGTTGAATTGAAATATCTTGTCTTTAGAATCAAGAATAAAAACATCATCGTGATTCAATGAGGAACGTGAAAATGGGACCTGCACGAAATGGAGAAATGATCAATGTCATTTATGTATAATTCTAGATAACGTTAGTATAAGGATTGTGGTATATGGAGAACTTATCAATGTTATACTATTGTGATATTTAGATGCTCCATACCTGCTTCAATCTTACAACTCGTTTTCCTTTACATATATATAACCGTGTTTCAAACTCTTCTTCTTCAGGTTTCTTAAATCCAGATGCAACTCCACCTTCAAGTGGTATGATGCATGGTTTAAAATATGATAAAAATTTGTCAGTCTCATGCCCTTGAAGTTCTCTATACTGCACCGCACGGCCCCCAAGAACGGCATCAAGTTCAACAGTTTTGATAGCTGCAGTTCCAGCTTCATCCTAAGAATACGTAGAATTTCAAGGTAGTAAAAATAGAGAACAAGAAAGCATTTCTAAGAGTAGAAACAACAATAAGATAAATACCTGGCTAGTATCCTTTCCGAGCCAGAAATGTATGTCATAAAGATAAGCACCTCCCCTGCCAGGACTTGTCTACATACATATTAATACGAGTATGGTAAGTGACTTTAGTCTATTTCTCTCTGCTTCTGAAATACCTCCAAACTAGCGAAGTTAAGTTCTTATATACAAGATAGAGGGAATAGAAAAACGCACCTGCAGTATTATATATGAATCTCCAGAGTAGAATTTACCATAATCAGATTTTGGTAAAGGAACTGGTTGGAAGTTCTCAATCCTCCAGATCTCAGTCCCGCTGTGAAGTGTTAAGTTTTAACCATCAAATAAGTATGCAGTCATGTCAAATTACTAAGATACATTTATAAGTACTAATTACTCATCGATTGGCCAGTCAAGCAAGCAAAGTTTTCGTATTAAAGGATACATTCTCTGGCCGGCTCCCTGAAAAGCAGGTTCCAGAGCTTTCGCTGAGCTAGACATTGTGTGATATCCTTCTCAATTCTGAAATGGAGAAGTAAACTTTTAGGATTCAAATTGATGATTTCCAATTCCAAATAATTAGATGTTGAAACAAAACGAATAACAATAAAAGGGCAGGGGAAAAGAAAATGACAAAATGCAATCAAAAGTTTGCATGCTCTAGGTCTATTGCAGCAGCAATCATCATATCTTATCTGTAAGGGAGATGAACATAACTGCAACATAACTGCTCCCTTTCAAGAAATATACATAGAGCACACTTAATAATATCTGCATATCCTTTCAAGAGCAAAGGTCTAAATTCCATACTAACAGGTTCTATTCACATTTCAGTAACTCAATAAGAAAAGTAAGGAAATTCTTTGCAATCCTCAACAAACGCAATACATACCATCTATTAATTCATCTCTTTGATGAAATCAACTTTCTTGACCACTTGAAAATGAAAAAAATTACTGTAGATCTAGACCCTATCACTATGAAAAAGGACAATTATCATCGATTGGCTAGTGAATCTCCTTAGGGTAGTAAATTTTCATTTGAAAACATTATAAGTAGAAAGGGACATTCAGTTTTAGTTGCAGCCAGAATCTCTTCAAAATGTTCCAAGTTAAAATTGTGTAGACTGATGAGACTTGTTTCAAATGTGAGTCATGAATCCATCAAAGATGAATTAGAGAATTTTCCGGAAAGGAATTGTATATTCTGTGCACTAATGGTCCAATAGTTCCACAAGTGACCGTTACCAAAATCAGATAACAGTAAGTTCCAGAAACTAGATTAATTATTCTCAAACCAAGAACTCTTAGTTACTGAATTCTAAGAAGAATGGCTCAAACTATCATCAAAGAAATGTACTCCTCAGTCCTTATTCAATCCATGTGTTTGTTTGTTTCATTTATAGAAAGTTACCGGGTGGTATCTAATGAATATAAGGCAGAGCTAAATGGTTATAGACATAAATCCTTGGTGCATGCATAATTCTTAAAGTGACACACAAGCATAAGGCAGAGAGTATTGTTAAATTTTTCCCTTGTTATTCACAAAACTCAATATCCAAGAGAATATTTTATCAGTCGTCATAGTTTCTCCGCGGACTACTCATTTACACAACTGCAGTATGTAACCGAAGCAATCCACTAAATCCTTTAAACAAAAAAGAACCTGTTGGGTATCCTGCTTTACACAATCACCATAGGCCAGGCTACCTTGCAGTGCTTGTTACATATTTTCAAAGACAACAATTAATCCATTGCTTGGACATATGTTCATAAAGAACTACACAACAACTTCTCCTAGAGAATACAAAGAAGCCAAATCAATGTACTTAATCCGTCGCCCTTCATATAGCTAGTATATCCTTATAACTTGGTTACTTCAATCACTTACTGATGAAGGGAAGTGGCAGTTTAGACAACAAAGGAAATGGATGACAACTGTACTTGGTAATTCAACCATCCATATACTCGCACAATATTCCATTTGATTGGAATAACCTCAAATTTAGATGTCTTGAGCTCCCCACATGACACATTTCTTAAAATCCCCTTTTGTCATTATCAACAGGTTCACAATATACTGAAGTATCCCAATCCAAAACTTCATTGAACTCTTCTTATATTATAGAAACATTTCTTAGACTAAAAACAAACAAAAGCATGATCCATAATATGGTTAAATGGTTCTTTAATTCCATCTGTGCAGCTTTTAACATCTTTTTTTCAGCAGCGATAGAACCTCATCTCCACACAACAACAACAACCCCCCCCCCCAACCCCCCCAATGCAGACAAACACATGTCAGCAACCTTCCTTTTAAACTCCCAAAAGAAATAAATCACGTAACCAACATTTTTACGATTGAAAAAGATTAATCCAAATAGGTAGATAGCAGCGTCATTTTCAACTAAACAATCCACTAACAGACTATCAAGGGCCAGAGTAAGAGATTTAAAACAATGCTGATGTTAAAACCCCAATACCAGATCAAAATCTTCCAAGGATTTCTGTAAAATTTGAAAATTTATTAAAGAAATAACTCAAGTTATGATATTTTAGATATGTAAAAACCTCACAACTTTAAGCCCATCATAAAAAGGTCCACCCTTTTACCATTCTGCTTGGACATTTAGGAGATCATAAAAGAATTATCCCAATATCCATATAAATAATCTATACCAACAACTTAAATATAGAAAACAAAACAAATCATATGTTAAGTAACTGATAAAAGAAAATCTGATAATACAGCAACACACTAAGTAAAGATTATAGCAAAGATTGCATCCTCATCAGATCATTTCTCCAATTAAAATAACTAGTAAGAGATAAACATTAATTAACAGCAGACCTATCTCAGAAACAACCTATAACGCCTTAGATCAACCAAATTTAAATCCAGTCATCACATAAATCAAAACGAAAACGGGAAAAGGGATCTAGAAAAGAGCCAATAATCAAATAAACTCAATTCAATCAACAAACCCTTTAATAGATCTCTCAAATTCTCCCTTTTCTCTTCAAAATTTTGATGAAGCGGTGATTTTACAGAGAGGAAATTTTAAAAAGGGAGAAAGGTTTATAGGGAGGAGAGAATAGCATGCAGTGCAGAGCTGGAAATACAAAAAAGCAGACAGAGGAAAGGGAAATATTATTTTTTTACTTTATAAGCGAGAAAAAGGGAAATGAATAATTGCTACATGGTATTATGGTATGTAATTTAATTTAATATTTTCTTTTTTCTTATCCAGAAAATTTGAGATTTAATTCAGAAAATTTGTACTTCCTTCATTCCATTTTTTTTATCCGAAGGTACAGTTGATCAATCAACTTGACTAAATTTATAAAATTTATAATAAATAATTTAATTAATATGTTTCACTAATAAGTTGATAATATCATATGGTTTAATACACCATAATTGTGAATAATTTACATGATAAGTCACTTAAGAGATTGAAAGTTTGACCGGATATTATAGCTAATGGAGTAAAAATAATGGGACGGAGGGAGTACAATTATTTTTCGAGACGATGAGAAGAAAATTATGTATAGAGTAAAATGCAAAAATGCCCCCAATGTTTTTAATTATGAAAAATCTCCATATTATTTTTATTTGCAAAAACATCATTTTTGTTATTCTTTTAATTAGTAATAAACATCATGTGCTAATACTTTATATAGTTCACTGAATCTATTTGAAAATTAAGAGTTGACTGCAGGGAGATATTGCCATAATTTCGAGAATATGGGGAATATTGTCAAATTTTCAAGTGGCACTATAAATTTTCTTAAGTAAACAGTGGTGCTTTCGTATTTTATTCGGAAAAAAAAATTAACAGACAGGGATATAATTATCACTTCTCCTATAAATTATATTTAATACTCACACTTACAAGTTACAACGAGTGAAACACACAACAGGAGGAGATGGGATAAATGCGTTTAAATTGTCCATACAAGAGATTTTTTTGTTAATAATTAAAAATAATACTACAATTCTTTCCTTTTGCCCATTATAGAAAACGTAGGAGGTTTTTTGCATTATACTATTATGTATAGATAAAGAGAGATACGTCTACAAAGATAGTTACTGTGTACATATCAAGTAATTCTTTTAAATAAAAAGGAACAATAAGAAAGAAGAAAAAGGATCTAAATGAAATTGACTAAATTCCACATTGTCCTCTAAAACTAGTTTCAGTGTTCACTTTAATCTATCAACTATTGATTGTATACTTTTGTCCCCACCAACTATTTGCGGGCTTTAACATATTTACATCAAAATATTATTAATAAAAAGGCCTCAATTTTTTTTCTTTTTCCCCTCATTATTTGTGAAAAGTACTACGTCCCCTTAAACTATCCTTCATATATGATATTATAGAAAGAGAAATTTGAGATATTTGGCTAACGACATTTTTCAGGGGATATAAATCGACCGGCCTAATGGTTCAATGCAATTGAAGCACATAGAATAATTGAAGGGGATTAAGTGTTATGACTAGTAATTGAAGGGATAAACTTGATACCAAAATATGGTCATAATATAATTGGAATGAATAGAGTGAAAATCAATTATTAAAAAAAATGTGAAAAGTAAAACGAGCAAACTGAAATTTTAACTTTTCAGTTCCCTTTAGATTATTGTTTTCTTAAAAGTTGAGGGGAGCGAAAAAAAGCCATCTTCAATCGTTGGGGCAGAAATGCCCCCTTCCCCCCTTCCACTCCCCCTCCATAGTCGTCTTCAACAATTAGAGCCATGTTTATGCTTTTATTTTCTACCACCACTCTCACCATAATAATAATAATTATAAAAAATACATAAATAATAATTCATAAAAATAAAATAGAGTTACAATTAACAATAAATTATAATTCGATTAATTTGAACATTTTGTATAAATTATAATACAAATTTAAAATATTTAAATTAAAAATAATTCCTTTAACCCGTCAACTCCAAGTGTGCAAAAAAAAAAAAAAAGGAGCCGAAGCTAAAATAGAAAGGTTAAAAAACATTATGCAAAATAAAAGGTAAAGAAACAAAAAACAAAAAAAGGATTTTATCAAGCAAAATAGCTAAAGATTAAAGTGATTCTTTCTAGATTATTTTGTAATGAAAATTTGTTAACCTAGTGTGCAGGATTGTTTTTAGTTTTCAATAAATTATGTATTTATTGCAGATCATATTTTGTTAGTTGATATTTTGCATTATCTCTGTTATATTTTCTATAAAACTTTATGAAGTTTATTTATAAATATAAAAAGTTGTAATTAGTTAGTGAATTTACATTTAACTTATCAGAAAACAAAAAATATTGAAGTTGAGAATGTTGAAATCGCAAAACCCGCCCCAACCCGAATGAACCGCAAAGTGCAATCTCAAGACTTTTTGAGTTGGGTTTGGACTAGAGTATTAAAAACTGCAAATATTGGATTGGGTTTGGGTGAGTACAAAACTGCACTAGACCGTACCGCTAACACCCATATGTTAGATAATGTAAATAAATACATGTTATAGTAAATTTCCAAACAACTTATATACGGATTATTTGGTAAATTATTTTTTCAACTATTCCTTAAAAGTTCTTACTACAAGCGGAAATATTAACGTAAAATATCAGTTAACATAGTAATTTTTTACCAACATATGATTGGTCTAGTGGAAGAGATTAATCACTACAAAGTAGCGAATCCATGTTCAAATCCCTGTTGGGAGAGGTTCCCACTTATATTGTCCGACGCGCCTAAAAAAGAATTAAACCCTTGGAAAACTAGGAAAAAAAAACACAATAATTCTTTATAAAGAAATTGGCCGCGACAAATAAAATATTGTTCATACTATTTTTTTGATAACTAACATTGTTCATACTTTGGTGCAAGGAAATTAAATAAACTAATAAAGACAAAGTTCAACGAATGAGAAAGGGAAAGATGATACAACTAGTTTGGTTTAAGTCATTTTCATTTGAATGAAAATCGCTTCCAACTTAAGTTCGTTTGGTTATTGCTTTCTTCACTTCCAATATAGTTCAGCCTGTGGTCTTATCTTATGGTTGAGATTTCATGTGATCAATTTGATCACATGAAATGCAATTTTCTTCTGCCAATTTATATGATTACTTAAATGCGCAATTTTCCTAGAACTTTGTTTTTTTAATTAGAAAGAGCAAGAAATTTATAATAATATCATTATGGGTCAAACAGTCACAATGGTGGGAAAAATCTTACCCAGATTGGGTTTGACCGAACTTAAATAAACTACAAGACAAGTGCAATACACTTGCGTTGGGATTTGATGTAACTTCCAGGAGAGTGACCAATCACGCAATACACTTGCTTGGTGGTTGGATGAATTTGACCAAGCCAGATTTGAACACCCACAATGGAGTTATAAAACTTCCAAGAACGCAATACCTCTAAATTGAATGAATTGAAGACACATGTTAATTCGCTTACTAATTAATGATATAAAAAATAATACTTTAATATATATATCTAACGCACTCTAAAGATCACAAGACAACATGACTTTTATCCACATTGGGGAAAATGCAGGATACTATCCCGTGTTATGTGAAACTTGCACCAAATTACTATGTAATATATTTTTTGCACCAAACTTCCTTGTACTTTCAAAGACCCTGCATAAAATATCCAATCTCCGTTATTCACTAACACTGTTAATTTTTAATTGAATTTTCTAAGTTACCCCTAGATATATTTAAAAGTACAAGGGAGTTTTGTTCAAACGTTCAAAAGTACAAGGAAATGACTTTTGAGCAAACGTTCAAAACTACAAGGAAGTTTTGCGCAGTAATCAAAAGTACAAGGGAGTTTTATAGCTAATGCATATTGGGTGTTTTATGCAAGGATTTTGAAAATACAAGGGAGTTTGATGCAAAAAAAATTCACATAGTAGTTTTGTGCAGGTTTCGCATAACACATGGTAGTATCATTGTGTACATTATAAATATGGGGGACTTGGAGAGTATTTTCTATAAGAGAAAATTAGAGACTTCTCAAAATGTAGAGACGTGTAATATGTTTGAATTAATTTTTGAAAATTTGAATTCAAAAGCATAGAATAAAGATTGTGTTTTCAAATATAAATAAATATATGTACGTTAGTTATGTGCAATTAAATTTCTTTTTGGTTATTAATTATGAACTGTCAGATCGAGGGGGCTTAATATAGGAAAATTCTTACATAGACCTGGTCTATGAGCTTAGTGGTAGACCTTGTGATTGTAAATGCACCACATAATACATTTTGATGATGTCATGCTCTCACAATGTATGATGTGGTGCATTTACAACCACAAGGTCTATGAAAAACTCATAGACCAGGTCTATGCAAGAATTATCCCTTAATATATAAGAAGAATAGGAAAATGCATTGTTTTGTACTATAAATATTTAAGAAAAGTGAGGCATATTTGTGGCGTTTTTCAAAAACGGAAAATTCTTGCATAGACCTGGTCTATGAGCTTTTCATAGACCTTGTGGTTGTAAATGCACCACATCATACATTGTGAGAGCATGACATCATCAAAATGTATTATGTGGTGCATTTACAACCACAAGGTCTACCACTAAGCTCATAGACCTGGTCTATGTAAGAATTTTCCTTCAAAAACATATCAAACTTTTAGAAAATGAAATAAAACGAGGCTTTGTTTTTTTTGTTTTTTTTCATTTTCTATTTGTTGTCATATTACATCAAAATGGTTATTAACAGTGTAATACGTTCAAATGGATAATACAAATATATTCAGTTTTTAATTCCAAATAAGAACAAAATCAAATCATCAAAGCAACAGTTTGACATGTACTAAATATAATTATTAATTTTATTCTATTTTATCATTCTATATATATTGTCTCCCGAATTGGACCGTATGGCCGGTGGCTCGGGACTCAAAAATTCATAAAATTAAGGACTGAAAATGACATTTCGAAGAAAACTAACAAAAGGTATGGCTGACTGCAAAGTAACAAAGCTTTTCTGTGACCATCTTTTTCTTTTTTGACAAATAAAATTAATAATAAGTGTTTGTATTAAAATTTTGTAATTTAAATAATAAGGTAAGTCTAATCTCAACAATTATACTATTCTCTAGTGTTTTTAAATAAACTAAATTAACTGCACCACGTTATATACAACAATATTTGCACGTAAAAACAATTCATTCACTTGTGATAAAAAAAACAACCCATTCACTTGTGGTACATCATCACCTATGATACACGGATACTTCGAAAAAATGCAAAGTATTGTATCGGATATACGGGATATCAATATGCGTATAATACGTGTGTGATATGTATTCGATACACCATGTGGCGTATCGGTAATAAAAATTAAAATAGATACGTGTCGGATACACTAATTGGGCATCAGGATATACCGATAGGTTTTTATGTGGTATTTCGGGTCATATTAAAATTATTAAAAATAATAAAGTCTCTAGGATTAAACATAAACGATTAGTATCACTACTCTTTCTTTTTATTCAAGTCTATCTCCTAGGTCATGAAATCTCAAAAATAAATTTCTTCCATTGATGCGCTATGTTAAGAATGAATTATGTTTGCTTTTGAAGTTATATAACTTTTGTTTATATCATAGTGGATTATTTTTGCTTTTAGGACTTAAATTGAATGATCTAGTTGCTTAGAAATTAATTTAAATTATATTTTTACATCCGTATCCATGCCGTATCGTATTCAATAAATTTCAAAAATCCGTATCGCACTGTATCCGTGCAACATAGATCATCACAAGTTTCAAACTTTGCACCTAAAAGCACATCAAGTACAACTGACTTAAAGGGGTGTTTGCAATAGCTTCTCCAAATGGAAAAACAATTATTTTTGCTTAAAGTAATACAAAAGTGCTTTTAAAAAAAACACGGGTGTTTGCAAAATAAGGTAAAAAACAGCTTAAAACAATTATTTAGGTGTTTGCAATTTCTGAAAACATAATATAATAAATCTTTTGTTTTATATGAATTTTGTTACAAGCCCTATTTTACTCTTAACTTGGTGTGTTCATACATTAATTTTGTTTAGTTTTTAAAAACGTCTTTTTGTAAGACACACGTCTTTTAGCAACTAAGATCAAAACAAACAAGGTTATAATTATATAAATAAACCATTGACTAAACTTTATCAAATCAAATGGATCAAACAAGATTATTATAAATCATTAAATAAGTTTATATTGAATTATAATGAATCAAACAAAACCACCTAAATTATTAACTAAGTTTTTGTCAAATAAAAATGAAAAAAAATCAAGGTTATTTAAATCATTAACTAAGTTTATATTGAATAAGAATGAATACTTTGGTAAAATAGAAATAAATAAGATATTAGTGAAATCAAAACAAACAAACAATTTGAGCATAAAAGGCTAATTACCACTGTAAAAAAAGCTTATAATTAGCGAACAAGAATAATAAAACCCTAAATAAAACTAAAAATGGCTACAACAATGTACAAAACTAAAAAAAAGTAAAAATAAAAAATAAAAACAAAATATTCTGAATTGAAGACGACACAAAAATAAAAATAATTTTTTTGTTGTAAAAAATTAATATCACGTGTTTTTATAGTCATTAACCGTAAGAATATAAATAAAATTATGAAAAGTAAAAATAAGTAGCTTCAATTACATAAAATAGAGAACTAGGGTATTATTGGAATTAAGAGATAGTATTAATGGTATTTAATAAAACTGAAGACATTAAAAAACTCATAAAGTGACTCGTGATTAATTGTTCAACAACTGGCACTGGTACATTATCTTGCCCAACAAACATTAATTGTGATCTCATACCATATAAAAGTCCTTATTTTGCACTTTTGATCCCACAGGACCGTCTCAATTTTGTATTTTTGGTTCCAAATTAGATGAAAATAGGGGTATAGGACCAAAAGTACAATTTAGTAAAGTGAGGGCACTTGTAAGTTAGGAGTCTAATCCTGTCGGACTAAGAATACAATTTTACCTTTTCTCTGAACAGATATACAAACAACATATTCTTATTTGCTTACAAGTAAGCATAAACACAGGGACAACAAATAAGGTAGCCACAAAAACTTGAATTGGGTGGATAAAACAAGAAATGCTGAAGAGGACATGGAGCAAACTTATATAATGGGATAAAGGAAAAAATAAAGCATAAGAGGACCCCCACCCCCACCCCACCCCACCCCGCAGGGCCCTCCAATTCCAGTAAAGGAACATGTGAAATTTTGAATTGTACCAATCAATCACAATTATATCCTAAAAAGATCAATGGCTGGCCAGTGTATTGAATTCAATGTATTTATTAAATAATGAAATTCAATAATGAGAAAAAAGAGGTAAATATGTACATATGTATTTCAAATTCATTTTTAGTTCAACTTGAAGTTATTTTTAATGGAACAGTGATAAAATAAAATAAAATAAAAGCAAACAAAGTTGGGTGGAATCTAAAATAGACAGGGAAAGATACCCTTACCTGGAAAGAGACAGAAAAGGTCAGAAACTACTTTCCATAGACAACATGATTTCAGGCACCAGATAAAACATTGAGCAACTAAATCTATGTTAAAAGAGAACCACCACAATTTTGACACAAGAAATTTGGGAACATTGCAATTTTAGTCCAAGGGGACTACATCTTCAACAGTTTTGGTCCCAATTTTTTAGAATTTCTGCACATTTGGTTCCATCGTCTTCTCTATGGGAGCAAAAATGCCAAATAGGAACTATTCTATTAGACCAGAAAAGCAAAATATTTTAAAGAACTGGAACCACAAGTACAAATTTATAAAGTTCGGAACCAAAAGTGCAATTTTGTAAAGTAAGCAACCAAAAGTGTTTCAGTCATGTGAGACTAAGATGCAAGTTTGCCCTATATAAATTAAATTTATACCCTGTAAAGTTACTTAAGAACAACCCAAAACAAATCACCAAAAAAACAAAGATATCTATAAGAATTTCTACATAATTAACAGGGCGAGGCTGCGGTTTCTTTCTACTCGTTTTTCGCTGTAGTATTTTTTATTGAATTTTGTCTTGGCTTCATTGGCTTCAAGAAGCAAGCCTGGAAACTAACCATAGCTCTTAAAACCTCGATTATTCTAGACTCGATTTCAATTCCGTTAGGCTCGAGGACTCGTAAACACCTGGCAACTGCTTCCATTGTACTCATACATCCAGCAAATGGTTCTTTTCTTAGAATCAAGTCCGAGTCGTAAATAGTCCCACCATCAACCTTTGCATCAAAATCCAAACATACTTGAACAGCAAAAGAGGAGAAAAATGATAAACTTGCAAGCATCATTTCCTTGGCATGCTTCCAAGTTCCATCAAAAACGATTAGAACGAGATTGTTCACGTTGACAGGACCAACAGAGGAATTATCTCCACTGATTTCAGTAAATGGCAAGGCATTTGAACCTACATGATTGTATGTGTAATATCAATGATTACGGTAGAAAGAATCAGAAATGGACACTAAAACGGCAATTATTTATTCATTACAGCTTCTACCATGTTGTTGGACAGCATAATTCCAGAAAAAGTTTACATCTTGCATCACCAGAGATTGTAATGATTAATTTGATTCAATAAATTATTCCAGGCAACAATAATCAAACACAAAAACAGCATTTAAATAGCACAAAATTGGCTTCTTTTTTCATACAAACGCCATTAAATATATAGGAATTTGATGTATAGAACACAAACTCTTTATCCTTTCATCTCAGAATTGAAATTCCATCTTGAATTTAGATTATGTAGCAAGTACAAAAGATTATATCTTTAAGAAACATACAAACTACTAATAGATCTCACTCTCTTTTGTTTGGTTACAGAAGAAAAACGAAGAAACTGCCGTTACAATCAAGGAAGACCATTTTCATAAACACATATAAGGGTGTAAACGAATTGATTGTTAAAGGTTGATTCGAATTCTTGAAATTGCATTTGAGCTAAGTTTGATTGTTTAACGAATCTAGTTTGACCGAGCTTTTATCCTGATTAACTTGAAGCTCGAGTCAAATTTTTTTTTTTAATGATTACCTTGATACTTTACACATACTATTTTCAGCCTATCGGGTGGAGCTTGAACCGGAATTTAAAAGTTATCTAACGAAAATATTGTTCAAGCTCGTTTGATTGATATGTATTACGCTCTAAGCTAAAAAGAACTTTTATTAAATGAGTTCGAGTTCCTTTTGGTGATTTTCAGGCTTATATACACATCATTTGCTTTGTTAATTTCGACAATATAGAGTATAGCAAAGTGTCATGACTTTTGATCAAATATTGGTCTTACTAGAAAATAAGGGGTCTATTTATGCAAAAAAAAAAAAAAAAACACTAGTTAGTGGAAATTATTATCACACATACCAGGGAAGAGATAAAGAGCTCGACGGAAGGGCAAATTGGGGTTTTCGCATGCTTGATCGTGGAGAGAATCGAGAAGCTTGGATTGTCCGTACTTTAATTTACGTCCGACGATGATTTCGCAGTTGAGGAGGCATTTGGAGAGGAGGGGGACGGTGGCGAGCTTGTGGCGGCGCTCGTGGGGGTGGTGGAGGATAACAACATCTGTGGTGGTGGGCAGAGGAGTTGAAGGGAGGGTATGGCACAGGCACACGTTTATAGGGCGGCCGCAGCCGGCGGTGCAGATTCTCCGCCGTGTCGTTTTTTCGTCTGCGGAGGTTGGTTTTTCCGGCGAGTCCATTGGGCTTTTGTTCATAAATGGGATTGAGTAATGTGATAAAAAGAACTGAAGTGGGCCATTTTTGAATGATGACGAGAAAGCCCATTAATTAAATGGACTTTTTAATTAGTGATTTATTATTTAAAATAGATGCTAATTTGAATTGGGTCAAAGTACCGATCCAGGTTCTAATTTTAATTCAAGTCAAGTACAAAACAAGGCTTATCGAATAGAGCGAATTTTAATTCAATTCTGGGACCTGGTTTATTTGAATTTTATCAAGTAGAGTTCAATGAATCTGATTTAACAAAAAGATTTGCACCCGAAATACGTGAAGAGAATGATCTTTATTTGGGGTAAATGCAAAATACTCCCCTGTGAATTTTTATTGCGCCAAATTTCATTGTATTTTTAAAAATCCTGCAAAAAACACCCAATTTATAAAAAAAATAGGTCGTTTTGGATAGAAATATTTCAAGAAACTATTTTTAAAATACTTCAAATTGGTCCCTAAAACTTCACGTGATTTATTTTAAAAATTATTTCTTGAAATATATCCATCCAAAACGACCTATCTTTTACAAATTGGGTGTTTTTTACAGGGTTTTTAAAAGCACAAGGAAGTTTGGCGCAATAAAAATTTCATAGGGTAATTTCATGCAGGTTTAACATAATACATGGGAGTATCTTGCATTTCCCCCTCTTTATTCATTAAGGACCTGAATTCCATATTTAATATATATATATATATATATATATATATATATATATATATATATATATATATATATATATATATATATATATATTCTCTAAAATTAACATTAATAATGTTTTCATTAGTTTAGTAATACGTGCATTAATATTTCATTGATGATGTTAATATGTTATCTGTATGTATAATCAGTTAATCACCTAGCAATATGTATTAGTTGTGATATTTTTTTTTTAATTTCCCAATGATTTAATATCTCCTAACAGAGATTCAAACTTGAAATCGTCACTACGTGGTGACTAATCCCTTCCACTAGATCTATCATCCGCTGGTGTTATAAATATTAATATAACTGTTTTCTAATGAAATCCGAGTTAAATTTGATCCTACACGAACCAGCCCTAGTATTATATTTGGTATTTAATTCGGTTTCAATTTCTTAATGGGATGGATCTGGATGGCTTAATTTGGGACTATTGGATCCCCAGTTCTCTGTATCAGTCCAAAATTAAGAGTATTTTGAATTACCAAAAACCTTTCCTTCTTCCATTTCTCTGTCCTCGCTCTTGTTTGCTCAAAATTTATGTTGCTTGGCCTTGATAAGAGAGTATGTTTGCAAATATTTTAAGTGCGGTAAGCAAATATAACGTAAAAATAACGGACAAAATCGATTAATGATGCAACACCTCGATAATGACCTAACTTCTATCATACAATCGTGCGGAATAGGCAAACTCAACCCCTACTTCTTTCAATACTTGCATGACTTAACAATTTATGATAATTTTATTTTAAAGCACAAAACTTGTCCAAAGAATCACTTCTCGACGTATCAAATTGATTTATAAATGTTTCAAAGTTATCGAGTTGACTTGTGAAAGGACTTCGAATAATTAAAATGATACATTGGACCAATTAACAATTAAAATATTGTCGACACTAACTGTAAAATGATTCGATATTAATGAAAAGTAATTTAGGATCACTCGATATAACACGCATGGTAAGAAAATCAAAGAGCTAGCAGATTCTGAGGGAAACATTCCGATAAATAAATAAATAATTAAATGATTACAAATGTCTGAGAGAAATTCCTACAAAGCCTAGCCTGTTTACTTTCCCCATTACAAAGTTACAAAAAAATGTAAGTTCTTGGTTGGCGATATACACCATGTGATCTGAGTGACATGAACACTCTCCAAAGAGATTGTCAGGAGGACTACAGACTAAGGACAATGATACGAACAATAAACTGTAACTTTGATGGCAGATGGGTACCAATCAAAGGATCACCCAACTGACAAATGGCTACCAATTGATTCCTAACTAGCAAAGGTCTACTAGATTCTTGATTAGTTAGAGTCCTTGATATATCTTCATCCTGCACCAACTAATGCTCACATTCATGTGGTTATGCTTCAACAAATTACAAGCCTCTCCAAATTGAGTTTGTTATGGGTCGGTTATGGACCAGTTATTCGTAACAGTTTGTTGGTACCGTGCTTCTTGTTGTACGTTTGAACCACGTGATCAATTGGGTCTAATTTTAAGGGGGGGAAATTGGTTTTGGTACCATTGGATATGAAAATGCAAATTTGGTATCATAGAATAGGTTTTCATTGCAACTTTGGTACCAAACCCAATTTTCACCCAAAGTTAATGATAATTTACCCCCTATGAAATGCATAATGTTTAATTTATCCCCTTGGGTTCTAGAGCATTTTACCCCCTGAAATTTTGTAAAAGTTTTACATCGCCTCCCTGATATTTTAAAGGCGGCACTTTATCCACTTTTATAATGATAATTGGCATTTTACCCCATGTATTATGATAAATGTGGCAATTTATCCCCCTATGTTATAAAATAGTTTGCATGCCTACTCTCAATTTCGGCAAGTGTTACACTCTCCGGCTGAAGGGGGTAAATTGCTTCATTAAAAATTTTACAGGGGGTAAATTGATTTTTTTCCAAATTATGGAGGGATAAATTGAACATTATGCATTTCATAGGGGGTATATTGCCATTAACTTTGGAGAAAAATTGAATTTGGTACCAAAATTGCAATGAAAACCTATCCTATGGTACCAAATTTGCATTTTCGTACCCAATGATACCAAAAGCGCGAGTTAGCCTATCCTATGGTACCAAAAAAACAAATTTCCCAATTTTTATGGCTGGACTTCACCCCTTCTTGATCCTAACTAATTAGGAATTAGGGTCAGAGGTAGTTATAACTAATTAGCTTAGGGCAAGTCCAATGGTAGTTTGTATATTTGGGGATGTAAAATGCATTATACATTCTCAAATAGTTGTTTGCATACTCATTTAAATTGATTCATTCCAATGGTGAGCATGTAAATTGAGTTTCTATGTCACTTTATTAATATTTTTATTATTTACTAAATATTTCTATCCAATCACATTCATTCCCTCTCAACAACTACCATTTACATACCATGTTTCTCTCTCTTCAAGAGTAAGTAAATTTGAATTCTTAAAGTACAATTTGTATAATAGAAACTCTCTTTCATGCTCCCTTTGGAATGCGAAAAAATATAAATTGGGAATGAATAATGGTAGTTAGGATTTTGCATCTCCGTTTGCATATTTCCATTGGACTTGCCCTTATTATCCTATTTCCCCAAGATTTTTCAAGCATTTTCAAGAAAAAATGCTAGATCTAGTACCAAAAATAGAAATTGAATTGAAAGCTTCGAAGATTATCCTTAGAAATTGAAATTCTAATCTTTGGCAAAATGTAAAAGTAAGCTACTCTTCTAAAAATCCCTCTCTCTAATGTGTATCTCTAATCCAATTGTATATAAGTGTCAATAACCTAGATATTACTAATGTGCATAAAGACCCATGTACCCCTGCCGATGTTGAACTTGTCAATTTGATATTCCAGGGTGAAAAGACAAGCTTGCCCTTCAAAATATGATAAAATTTGATGTTTGTCACCGGCTAAGCATTTTGTGCAAGGAAATGAGCCGCGACTCCACGGTCATAACTGTTGTTGCGCCGCCACTCAGGAATGTGTTGGGGTTCGTTGATACGATCACAAGGTACTGAAATATTGAGATTCTTGCTCGGAGCGCAAGTAAGCCACAAACTGAAATAATTCTCATTAATCAAAATAACGTCCTACCACCATGATATAAGAAAACTACTCCTAAACATTTAGAGTCCTATATGTTTAATAGTCCTAACTAACTACGAAGTCTAAAGCAAATGAAATAGCAGTAAACTAACATAACTATTCTTTAATCCATGTACTTAGGATTCGGGTGTGGCTGTCTTTGGCTGCGCTTGGGCCTATCAATCGCCCCCCCTTCGAGATCATCCTTGTCCTCAAGGTTGAAGGTAGGAAACTGTTGTTCTAGCATTGACACCGGCTCCCAAGTAGCATCTTCATCAGGTAAGGAATTCCACTGAACCAAAGCTTCACGCACACGACCAACTCCTGATCCCACCCAACGATAAGCCAACACTCGTGAGGGTTCAATCATAGGCTGACCATCCTCATGATAAGGCGGTAAGGTTGGATGTGCACCTTCAACATTCCCCACTTTCTTACGAAGCAAAGAGACATGAAAAACTGGGTGGATTTTGGCAGTTGCGGGAAGTTGAAGCTTATAAGCTACTGGCCCCACTTTCGCTATTACAGGAAAATGGACCATAGAACTTGTTGGCCAACTTCTGATACACTCGTTTGAGGACTGAATGCTGACGATATGGCTGCAGTTTAAGGTACACCAAATCACCTATTTCAAAGTTTACTTCCCGTCGACGCTTGTCAGCATTTTGTTTCATTCGACTCCGAGCTGCAACCAAATGCTCCCGTAATTCTTTCAAAATATCATCTCTTGACCGCAGAGCTCGATCCACCTCCTGTACCACAGTTGAGTAGGGATCATAGAATGTGAGAATTGGAGGTGGCTGACCGTAAACTGCTTCAAATGGTGACATTCCAATAGAACTATGAAATGTTGTGTTGTACCAAAACTCCGCCCACGCTAAAATTTTTTCCCACTGTCGGGGCTGATCACTCGTCAAACAACGCAAATATTGTTCTAAACAACGATTTACCACCTCCGTTTGGCCGTCTGTTTCGGGGTGATAAGCAGAGCTAGTGCGCAACTGAGTGCCTTGCAATTTAAAAAGTTCTCGCCAGAAGTTACTAAGAAAAATCCGATCACGATCAGAAACTATAGATTCAGGTATCCCATGCAATCGAACAACCCCGCGAACAAACACTTCGTCAAAGGCAGATGTAAACGACAAGCGATTTGATACGATCTTCTGGCACCATTGTTCGTTTCTTACTTTAATGGACGTAAGAAGGACCATAATCTTACTTTAGGGGACGTAAGATGGATCACAATATCACTTAAGGTGGAAAAAACCATAAACTCTTATTTATTCCATAACTCTGAAAAGATTACAATGAGTGCTTATATAGAACTCAAACCCTAAACAACTAGATAAATATGGAAATAGACTCCTACGGAAATAGAATAACTAAAAGAAAATAATCCTAATAACAATGGTAACATAATAAAATCAGAATCGTAACATTCTCCACCCCTTGAAATCGAACTTTGTCCTCAAGGTTCATGCCCAAGAACAGTAGTCAATTTTCTTGTCTTTGATATTATCACCAACAAGGATATTGAGTGTTGCACTGTAGATTTATAAGGTCTACTCTTCGCCTTCGCCCTTGATGCAATCTCTGACGAGGACGTCACACCACTGATTTTTATGAATGTCTTGATCTTTGATATAATCTCAGAAGAAGACACCAAACCAGTTTTTCTTGTGTCCTTAGAGAGGCCTCCACTTCATCGTTGATGTTATAGCTGATTAAAATGCAAATCCATTAATGCTGACTTTTTTTTTTTTTTTTTGAGAAAGTAAATCTACGGATAGGGTAAACAAGGTATTGATGCAATCTCCACCTGTTTACGAGCAAAGCGTTGATGTGATCTCAACCCGCTCTGATACCAATTGATACGATCGCAAGGTACTGAAATATTGAGATTCTTGCTCGGGGCGCAAGTAAGCCACAAACTGAAATAATTCTCATTAATCAAAATAACGTCCTACCACCATGATATAAGAAAACTACTCCTAAACATTTAGAGTCCTATATGTTTAATAGTCCTAACTAACTACGAAGTCTAAAGCAAATGAAATAGCAGTAAACTAACATAACTATTCTTTAATCCATGTACTTAGGATTCGGGTGTGGCTGTCTTTGGCTGCGCCTGGGCCTATCATTCGAACAAGGAAATAAATCACACACAACAGATATTAGAACTTTTTAGCTCCCTCATATAAATCTTATTAGGATACAATTCGGTATATATATAAATCAATAATAAAGTAAAAACAAAATAAGAGTATTCATTTATACCTGACTCCTACCTCGTCCAAGAAGATCTATATCTGAATCTGGAACATGACTTTGACTGTCGCCCCTTCACCTTTGAGAAAATGGTTCTCTGCTTTTGATTAATGCCTTAAGTGTTGCGTCTCTACAACTCCACATACCACACGATACGAGAACTTTGATTAAACTGATGTGCAAAAATTACAATATAATCAAAAGGTGAAATCCAAAAGATAAAGGAGACTTCTTCACAGGGTAGGGGGCGACGACTTTTGAGGTGTGAGAGGGTTAAGGTTTTTACAGGACTTGTGGTAATTATCTCAAGGAGGTAGTTATGTTATTCTAGTTGTAACCTTTTTCCACAAGTCTAAATCCTCTTATTTATAGATACTAGAGAATCGTAGATTTTCTAGGTCTTTCATAAACCCTTAGGACATGTTCTTTTGGCCTCTCATTCTCTGAAAATGCATTTTGAGAGACAAAATCTTTGAAAATAAGTTCTTTTGACAAAAAATCTCTGAAAAAATCTTAGAGAAATTATTGGTCCCGAGTGGTCAGAAGGTCTAGAGGGGGGGGGGGGGGGGGGGGTAATGGACTTTCTATAATCTTTGCCTTTTTAATTAGATATTTGATGAAGTCTCTTTTAGGTTGAGCAGACTTCATGATATCAAATATGTTCTTTAATTTTAGTACTCTAATGCTCTAAATATTTAGAGTGTCATGGTAAATCAGAGTTTGAGTTGATGCAACGGATAAATAACTTTTGAAAAACTCTTTTCAAACTCTTTCCTCAATAAAAGACTTGGTTCTTTTATGCACAAAATGTATAAGCAATATGTATGGCAATTTATATGAGCAGATAAGTAAGTGCATGAAGTAAATAACACAAGATTTATAGTGGTTCGGTGGTAATGTAATCCCTCTAGTCCACTCTTCTCATCCAACTGAGGAATCCACAAAGTACTCACTGGCATGAACCTTGAACGCTAAGCCAGTCACAAGCCAAACCAGACCACAAATTCAGCCCGTGCACCAGATAAACCCTATCACCTCATGTAATAAGAATTATACCTTGTACACTATCGTCAACCTTGTACACTATCGTCAACATGAGTAAACGCATCTCCGATATGCGACAAGTTCCATGACTGGTTATCTCCATTTGGGGTGTTCGGTGCACTTGCCATCTCAGCAAGTCACCCACTCATGTGCATCGACTATTCCAGTCACGCTCGTGGACCCTAACGTTCTCCAGTTCATTGGATTATACACAGTCGTGAGCGATATCCTATCTCAAGGGGTTCTACGACTCTTGAATGGTTTTAGATCACGACCTTAGATATCAGTCAACGGGTTGTCCCTTAGCTCTGTAATCTAAGGACTTCTATCCTAATGCTAGATAATTATTACATTAAATGAGGACGACCATAAGCAGAAGGTGCAATATATTAATCGAAAAGATTGTTTCCATATGTAGTACAAAAGCATAGCCATACAGTTGGTTTGCAGGACATTATTCCTTTAAGAATGTGCACAACAACAAGTTCTTGGCAGTGAGTTTGGGTGGTCAGGCTTGGCCGCGGCGCATAAAGCTAGACCGAGTCACGACTTGCAAATCTCATTTATGTGTCTCGTTGCGATCCTTCGATTCCTTTGCGGTTCGTCTATTTCATCCTCCCTGGTATAAAGATCTTATTCACATTTCCTACAAAAGCATAAAACCTAATGTAAACAATAGAAAACATGGATAATTACAGGGATCTCCCCTGAGATTTGAGGTAATTGTTGCCCAATCCCCTCGCAATTTCATAATTACATCCACCTCCCCCGACATTTCGAAAACCTTACATTTTGATGACGTCATCGCCAAATTTTTATTGAACTTCCTATTTTACCCTTGAAATTACTGTAACTATTTTATTGGACAATTATACCCTTGTTATGTTTGGTATATATGAGGGGTTTCTTGCAATGTTTATGTATAAGTATGGGTTCAAATGTTATAAATTTACATGAAACTTATAATTAGTTTATTAGTGTATATGTATTCTTAAAATAAAATATAATAGCACATCAACGTTTTTTTTCAATTTTTTTTATAATGATTTTACAATTAAAGAACAAGGAAAAATAAATATGGTTAATTATAAGAAAAAAACATTGTAGAACATAAATAAAAATGTAAACACATTCAACTTCACATTTAACCAGTAATTTTAATAATTTCAATTTTTTTCCTAATTAAAGTAAAAGAATAAATGAATGAATTAGGTTTCAAAGAATAATGAATTTTAATAGTAGTGTATATGTATTCTTAAAATAAAAATATAATAACACATCAATGGTTTTTCCAAAAAAAATTCATAATGCTTTTACAATTAAAGTACAAGGAAAAATAAATAAATTATGGTTAATTATAAGAAAAAATATTGTAGAACATAAATAAAAAATGTAAATACATTCAACTTTAACATTTAACCAGCAATTTTAATAATTTCAATTTTGTTCATAATTAAAGTACAAGGATATAAACGAATGAATTACGTTTAATCATGAGAAGAAAAATAACTTGAACAATAATTATTAGACATTATAAAAATGCTCACATGTTTACTAAAAAATTTCTTAAACTTTTAACTAAAATAGTTATTATAAATCAATAATTATTTTACAAAAATTAAAAATACTCGATTTAATAACAAAAATCACAAATATTTTTTTAATATTTCTTACTTAAATACAATGATATCAAAATCATATCTTATTTATATAAAAATACTATTATTAATAAATCAATAAATTATTATTATTTTTTAAAAAATCATCACCATCCCTAACCCCCCCAACCCCTCACCCGCTGGTCCCCAACCCTTCACCCACCGTCCCCAACCCCGCAAATCTCCTCCCTGGCCGCGCCACCGGCCTGGAAGGTCTAGGGTTCGAACCAGGCCGGCAACACTGCCTGGGAGGATATTTGCGGGGTTAGGACGGTGGAGGTGGGGTGGGGGGTTAGGGTTAGAGTTTTTTTTATGTATAAAATTATTTTTTGCAAGGGTAGTATTGTAATTTTGTGTATCATTGCAAGGGTAATATTGTAATTTTGTGTATCATTTCACATCATTTTGTAAGATTTTTGAAATATGGGGGGAGGTGGATGTAATTATGAAATTGCGAGGGGATTGGCAATAATTAGCCCAAACCTCAGGGGAGGTTGATGTAAATATCCCTAGAAAACAACTAAAACTCAATCAAATTCTAAGACTCAGTAACACAAATCCTAACTAAAACACACGAAAACACTCAAGACTGGAGGAAAACAAATTGTTTTGAGCTTAAAAAAGCACATAATAGCGTTATTTTTATGACGTTATCACCAAGAAAGAAGTCTAAGTCAAGTTCGTGAAGTCTGAATACCAAGTAGCTTATATTTTCATGAAGCCCCTCAAGAGAAAGTATGCGATAAGCTTAGGAGTAAACTTAGCACGCTGGAATCAAGCTTAAAGGGGCATGTTGGAAGTTAAGTTTGGTTCTAGAATAAGGGGAATATATTAGAAGTTACTATTTGTGACCGTTGTTTAAAATTAATGTCATATCCAAATTGTTAGCCTATGTATAGATGGTTTGGTATTTGCACTTAGTAAGAAATGTGAAAAATCGTTAATAATAGAAGAGTAATGTAAGTCGTCTTGTAAAATTATTTTCAGATTTTGGTATTCCTCTTAAATTTCCTTTGCTTTTTACACCATTATTTTCTGCGCACCAGGCATGAGGCAACAAACATACCATTATTAAGGTTTCTACATTATTCAATTCCATTACTGTAGGAATATGTTCGTAGTTTAAAATTTCAGGGGGTCTACCTATAATTTTTTAAAACCACGAGGATATGTATGTAATTCCACCTTAAAATAATAAAGGCGGATTGAATGATTGGAGAAGATATTCGTCTTGGTTCGGAAAGTCAATAATTGCCTTAGACACACAAAAATTATTTTTATAAAAAAGGAAGAAAGAGAAAGTTGATGATATTTTCATTCCCAGTTCAACACTAATAGTCCATTGACTTGGATTTGGCATCTTTAAATTAACTTCTCAAAATTTCAGATCTAAATTTATATGCTTCTGCTTATCAATAATACCAGGAGCTGAGAGCATTTTGCCAGGTTTTAGTGCTTTCAGAAATTTCTTTCGAGGACGTTTAAGGTAAGTAGACCTTTTCTATTTACTCTTTTACCTTAATTATCTGTTATCTATCAATCATAATTTTGCATTTTGTGATTTAGACCATATACCAGACCCTTTTTTATTATCACAAAATGTATTGAGGGTAAAGTGCAAAAGATATAAATGTTTTAATCAAGGGTAATATTTAATTAATAGTCTAAATTCATGAAAAAGATTAAAATAGCCTTTGATTTTAAGTAGAGTTGACCAATACATAGGGAAGCTTTTGTTTGATTTTAAGGTTTAATATGGAAGTAGTTTGACTGGTTCCGTCTCGGTTTAGTTTCAAAAAATGGTTTGGGAGTTTTCGGCGAAACTTTGAAACTCGATTTGGATAATGATTTCAATTTAATGGAATATTATTAAATAATAGTTAGTGGACTATAATATTTGAGATATGATTTGGATTGAGGTTTGGTTGTTGGGTTTTATAGGTCTCAAGTTGGGTTTTGTAAATTTTGATTTGGGATGAAACTGAGTTTGGATTGAGACCTCTTCAAACTTGTACCTAATAGGGTTTGGCTCAATTTGAATGAGACCAAATCCAGTCAAACTACTTCCATACGGAGCCTAAATATCGAGTTTGAGATTATAGTTAAACTTAATATTTAAATAAATCGAGTTCAACAAATTTAAAATGAGCCAATCATAAGTCGACCTTGAATATTTTTACACACATTTTGTTGATTTTTTTGGATTATCCAGTCGAATTTGGATCAAGTTTCAAAATCTGCCAAACCAGTAAATATAGGTATCCTCCCGCTGAATCAAGACTAAAATGCACTTAAGTCTACATGATTTGACTTTATTTGTGACTTATATTCTTTGATTTCAGATTATTATTAAATGGGTGATTTACACTTAAACCCCCTGAAATTTATCGTAATTATAGAAAATTTCCTATAGTTTAAAAAATTACAAGGACATCCCTTATAGGGTATTTTTTGTAAATATTTTTACAAGTTGTAGGGGGTGTCTTTGTAAGACTTGTTGAACCACAAGGATTTTTTTTGTAATTTTTGAAACGTCAGGGGGTTCTTTGTAATATGACTAAATCTCAGGGGATGTAAGTGTAAATCACCCTTATTAAATTGATGATTTCACATTCATTATGATTTATATATCTCTGCCAATGTGTTTAAACTTCAACAAACAAGAGATAATATAATGTCCATCTCTCAGGATGGGTGATAAGATGGGCTTCGAGAGATTGGTTGTGCAGTCTTTATCGGCTGTCTGTAGCCCCATTAAAGACCTATATTTATATTTGAAGAACAAAAGGGATTACATAAAAAATTTGAATGAAAATTTAAGCAAGCTCTCAGTGGAGGTGATCACCATTAATTCACGAAAGAAACAAATTGATGCTATTTTAGAGACCTCTCTCTTCAAAGAAAAGTGTGACGAATACGACATTTTGCAGAAACAACTTGAAGTTTTCCACAAAAAATACACGAAATTCCTTTATAAGTATCAAAAAAATTGCTGCAATCTCCCAAGTTTGCCAGAGCCAAAGGCCACAACAATTGGCCTAACTACTGTGCAGGAACATATTGCAATACCAGAACTAGATGTCTCGACTGCAAGAAATGTAATTGACGATCTCCAAACAAGAAAACCAACCATCTTCACCCGCAAGTTCTTCGCTCTTGCAGGACTTAGCAAAGACATTGCTGAGCTTCTCGATCATGTCACTCGAGTTACTGACAGAATGAAACAGTCACATTTGATATTTGAGAAGAAGCCTGGTGTTGTCCAGGTGAAGCATGATGAAATTGATCATCCACGTCTCGATGAGTATGTTACAATGGTTTTGAAGTACCTCAATGAAAACGAGAACAGAATTGCTATTGTTGGCCCGGTTGGAGTAGGGAAAACAACGATCATGAAAAACTTGAATAATCAACTGGAAAATAGTAATTCATTTCTATCCAACAAATACAACAACTTAAGATATGATATTATTATTTGGGTAACTTATCCAACAGATCTTGATGCAAAGGATAAAATTGTTGGGAAGATACAGGATGAGATTATGACGCGGTTGAAGCTAGATAAGGAGAAAACCCATAGTAAAAATCAAAATGCTGTTATAATTTCTACATTCCTACTTAAAAAGAAATATGTACTGCTCATGGATCAGGTTGCGTCATACATTGATCTAGATGAAGTTGGAATTCATAAACAACACAATCATGGAAGAGTTGTGATTGCATCCAGTCATGTAAAAGTTGTCAATAGGATGGCAAATGAAAAGGTCGAGATAAAGACACTATCAGATAGTGATGCGTTGAGTCTCTTTCAGGAGGTTTGGGGTACGATATGTGATACACGCATCAAATATATTGCTGATGGGATTATCAAGTCATGTGGAGGTCTCCCGCTGGTGATAAAGTTAGTAGCCACACATTTAAAAGACAAGACCGATGAAAGTTCATGGCATGATGCTAAACGGATGTTGCAGTGTGACACGTCAAATACGACCTTGGGTCTAGGAGGAGTTGGAAATGCTTTCAAGTTGGCATATGAAGAGTTGGAGAAGAATTATATGAAGAAGTGTCTACTCTATGGAGCATTGTTTCCGAATGACTACAAAATATTCAAAGACTACTTGATAGAGTGTTGGACGGCTGAACGCTTTATCGATAAAATATATGATACCCAGAAGCTTAGGGCTGCAAGAGACCATGGAGTGACAGTTTTGAACGAGCTTACAGATAGATACTTGTTGGAAAGATGTGCTGATGAATATGTGAAGATGCCGGTATTCTTCAGAAAAATGGCTTTAGAACAGAAATACCCTGACGAGGAAAACTCTGTAGTTTGGGTGTCGGAGAGGAACAAACTTATTAAGGATGAGAATTGGAGAGCAGCGAAAAGGGTGTCATTGATTGGTTGTAAGTCTGAATTACCTGAAAGTCCCGAAAGTCACAATATTTGTACATTGTTATTACAGTGCAATCCAGAGTTTGTGAGACTTGGAGACTTGTTCTTTCTTCATATGAAGAAGCTTCAAGTATTGGACTTGCATCGAATCGGTATAAGATCACTGCCAAGTTCAATCTCTAGTTTGGTGAACCTCATAGGTTTATATTTAAATGGTTGTACCCATCTTGCCACGCTGCCACCTCAAATAGGAAAGCTAAAGAAGCTTGAACTACTTGATATTCGTGGAACATCGATACCTTGGTTGCCTCAAGAAATTAGGAGTATGACTCGCTTGAGGTGTTTACGAGTTTCATTTTTCTTGAAAGTCGGTGAAGAAGAAGAAAATGAAATAGAGGTGATGAGTTCAAACATTATCAGCAATCTTGAACAACTGGAAGAATTAACTATTGAGGCTGACCTTCATTGTCAAGGCTGGATGAAGATTGCCGATGAAATAGCCATTGAAGTTGCTGGCTTGAAACACTTGACAACTCTTAACATCAACTTTCCAAGTGTTTTCAGCCTACATAAATTCATTACCAACAGTCAATCCTGGAAGAACATAGATACAAATTGGGGAACCGATACTTTCAGGTCCTTCAAATTATTTATTGGCTTCCAAGAAACACGACATCCATATGGTTCAGATATCTCAGGAAATTGGTCTAAAAGACGATTGAGATTCTCCACCAACGAAGAACTTTCTTCAGTTAAAGAAGTACTCACGCAAGCCAGTGCTTTCGAATTAATTGGTCACTCCAATGTGAAGAGCTTCAGCGAGTTTGACTTGGAAAATGTTGGTCCACTCAAAGTTTGTGTTGTCGAAGGTTGCAATAGTCTACTATGCCTTGTGGACACACGGGAAATCAATGAGGGAAATGCTAATGGTATACTTCAAAGCTTGGAGAAACTTCATTTATTTGATCTCCAGTTACTGCAATGCATTTGGAGAGGATCCGTTTCTCCCCGAAGTCTTTCAAACTTGACTGTTTTAACTTTGTGTGGCTGCCCTGAGTTAACGGAGGTTCTAAAACCTTCACTAGTCAAAGCCCTTCTAAGCCTAAAACACTTAAAAGTTGAGAATTGTTCTAATATCGTGAGAATTATCGAGGAGACTGAAATCCATGAATCTCACATATTTAAAAAGTTGGAGCTATTTGAACTTATAAACTTGCCACAATTGGAAAGCATATGCGGGACTACGCCAATGACCTGGAATTCGTTGAAGGAAATTGTGTCAATAAGGTGTAGTAAGCTGAGAAATCTGTCTCTGAATACCAATAACGCGGAAAAGCTAGAAACGATTAAGTGTGAAGCCAGTTGGTGGGATGCACTTCATTTTCCGGATGAAGTACTAAAGCAGCATCTTCATCATTGTTGTCATTTTATTACTGTGGAACATCCAGTGGATAACCAAGTCCCTCGCGACGACTTCTCGGAATCAAACACTCGTGCACAAGCAGGGAATGTTGCAATAAGTCATGTTGATGAGATTACACAGAATGCCAACTTTCCAACATTTAAGTCATCAAACATCCAAGTTCCAGCATAAAATGAAATATTTTCACTTCCAGTCTAGAAGATTTTGTAGAAACAAAAAAAATCCGTTTTATTGATATAGATAGTGGAGTACCTATTTAAAGACTGTTATTACTTTTGTTGAATTCTGGATTGTAAAAGAATGAATGAAATGAATTGTCTAGATGAACAATATATAATAGCATGGAATAAGGAGTGAATAACAAATATACTCCATGTGTTATTTTAAATAGACAGTTTAATTCCATGTGATAAATAAAATGGCAAAATACCTCCCAGTGTTTATAAAAGTAGCACACTGTCTCCTTCTTAATTTTTACATTTTTACATTTTTACAAGGGGGTGAAATGCTCATTGATGTTGTATAAAAATGTTCAGGACAAAGATGGAATAAGCCCTTCGATTTATAACAACATCACAATAATAAAATAAGATCTGCACACAGATATCGAGAGAAAAATTGTATTGTAATTGTAATAGTTAATTGAGTTCTTCATTGTTTGGAAATAGAGCGACCTATTTATAGGTACATACAGGGGTATAATAGTCTCTATAGGAAAGACGTTACAAGTAATAAATACAAAGACGTTACAGACGTTACAAGACTTAAATGATAAAGACGTTACAAATCTCTTATTTATGTCAACTTATTGTAGAGCTGTGTAATCTCTTAATTGCCCTCGGGTACAAAATTTGCACACATCACTCATTATATAATATCACATGGAGTTAAAGTGTTCATTTACTCATAGCACATTGAGGAAAATTGTCTATTTATGCTTATCACATGGAGATAAAAGTGAGGTGAATATGTTGTCAATGGTAAGGTTAAATTTATCATTTTTTTTTACATAAAAATGAAGTATTAGTCGCACTATAGAGTGTGTACGCAACACCTCCACTATCAAGAATGTAAATTGTTAATTTTTTGAGGTAAATTGCTCATTATTTCATTTTACAGAGAGATAAATAAATTGTTTATTTTCATATTACAAGGAGGTAAATTATTTATTTTCATATCACATAGAGATAAATTGTTCATTAGACATATCACAATAAATGAGAAAATGTCATTAGACATATCACAATAAATGAGAAAATGCGTATGTAACAAACCAACAAAAGATTAAAATGAATATTCTATCACGATATAATTTTAAGACAAGAATACTCTTTCTGTCCTATTTATTTTTTGCTTAGTTTTAAATTATTTATTATAATTTTAATAGATTTAATCAAGTTGGTTGGTCAACTGTACCAAATGAACAAAATAAATGGGACGTAGAAAGTATTTTTTAAAAATAAAGAAATAAAAAAAGGTAAAATACAGAGAATCCTAACCAACCCCGCCCCTCCCTTGCCGTTCTGGTCGGAACAGAACGGCGGAGAAGTTCCGCCGCCGTTCTGGTCCGCTTCCTTCACCGGTGGTGAAGGTTTTTTATTTTATTTTATTAAGTGGATCACGTGTTCATATTACACAACATAAACAACAGAAATAAATATCATCTGTACATATCTTTCATTCATTACTGTAAGATTGTAAGAACGGGTGGATTGAATTGCAGAAAAAAGTGAATTTTTGTTTACAACTCTTACACTATTGAGTAAAAATTATTTCACTTAATTGGGTACACCTCCACAAATCACAAACTTCACTGCCAAAGGAGTAGTAATCAATTTCAGCACTTCTCAATCTGGAAAATAATTAATTGGGTAAAAGATTTTGGGTGAGGTTGTTAGTATTTTCTCCATTGAATTTGTTTGACTGTTTGTGAAGAATTCTTCACCGGTGAAAGGTTTCTTCACGCGAACGAAGAAGATGCTCAACTTCTTCTTTTTTGTGAAAAATCCTTTTTTAATTTAGTTATACTATAAATTTAACTCGATTTTTAGAAAATAGAGATTGATATTAGAACTTAATGATGTCCAATTCTTGTTGAAAAATATTTAAATTATAAAGGAAATGAATCATTTTAAATTACACATATTCGATTTAATTTTATATTTATAAACAAAAATAATAAGTTTTGATTTTATTACTTTAAATGTTCTTGTATTTCGTTTGATAGAAAATCGAATAAATTTTAAACATCTATATGTCTTTTTAAGTATCACAATTATATCAATTTGGACCAAAATCCATCTCTAACGGGAGGAATATATTTTGATTAGTATATGAAATTAAAATAAACTTTTAAACGGACTAATCAAATTTAACGACTATATGACCGTAGTGTAATGTATGATTATGTTAATCGTAACTGAAATAAATAATTGGCTTGATTAATTGACCGAAGTCAACATTGTTGACCATATGGTAATTTATAATTATGTTAATCGTAATTCAAATCAATACTTGTCCCGATTATTGATCGAAGTGTTGACCATCGAGTATTGTAGTTTAATCATAATACAAATCGATATTTGTCTCAGTAATTGAATGAAGATAATCGTAATCGAAATCGGCAATTGGCACGATTAATTCATCAAAGTCAATATTGTTGATCTTAAGGTAGTGTATAATTAGGTTAATTATAATCGAAATCGATAATTGTCTTGATTAAATGACTGAAGTCAACATTGTTGACTATATGATAAAGTATAATTAGGTTAATCATTCTTCAATTTGATCACTGTCTCAATAATTGACTGAAGTGTTGACCATAAATTAATGTATAATTAGGTTAATCGTAATCCAGAACGATTATTATCCCAATTATTCAATGAAGTCAACAATGTTGACTTCGATCAATTAATCTAACCAATCCTCGATTTCGGTTATGATTAACTTAATTATACATTACCCTAAGGTCAACAATGTTAAATTCGGTCAATTAGTCGAGTCAATTGGCGATTTCGGTTAACCTAATTACACGTTACCTTATGTTCAACAATGTTGATTTCGTTCAATAATCTGAACAATTATCGACTTAGTTACGATTAACCTAATTATGAATTTATCATATGGTCAACAATGTTGACTCGTGTCAATTAAGCCAGCCAAATTATTGATTTAAATTACGATTAACCTAACTAAAATTATACGTTTGTCAACAATATTGACTTTTGTCAATTAATCGAGCCAATTATAAATTTTGGTTAATTATACATTACTCTATGTTCAACAATGTTGACTTTGTTCAATAATCAAGACAAGTATCTATTTGGATTATGATTAACCTAATTATACATTACTCAATGCACAACAATGTTGATTTCGCTCAATTAATCGAGTCAATTATCAATTTATATTACGATTAACCTAATTATACATTACCCAATGCACAACAATGTTGATTTCAGTCAATTAATCGAGCCAATTTTCAATCACGATTACGACTAACCTAATTATACATTACCCTAAGGTCATATAGCCGTTAAATTTGAATTGTCAATTTAAAAAGTAAATTTTAATTTCATATTCTAATCAAAATACATCTCTCCCGTTAGAGATAAATTTTGGTCCAACTTCATATAAACTGTGATATTTAAAAAAATATATAGATGTTTGAAATTTTTTTGATTTTCTGTCAAACCAAATACAAGAACATTAAAAGCAATAAAATCAATTTATTTTAATAAATATAAAATAAATTGAATATGTTTAATTTAACAAGATGTATTTTTTTTACTATTTAAATATTTTTCTATTGCACATCATTAAGTTTTAATATCATTCACTATTCTAAAAGCGAGTAAAATTTATATAACTAAATTAAAAAAGATTTTTTCAAAAAATCCAAAAGGAAAAAAATGAAATTGAGCATCTTCTTCGCATCTTCGCCGGAGAATAATTCTTTACAAACAGTCAACAAATTCAAGACATTTTCTAAAAAGCCATAAATAAAAGTTTAAATTACAAAAAAGCCATTAAATGTTTAAAAATTTCAAAAAGGCCACAAGATTAATTAATCAACTAAACTAAATTAATTAACTCTTCTTAATTAGACTAAACTATAACAAATATAACCCAGGATTTTCAAAATTCAAATTCAACCCCACCCAAAATCAATTCAATTTCTCTCCCAAAATCAACCTCAAACCCTAACCCATTTCACACAAATTTCACACAAATTTCACTCAAATCAAGGAAGAAAAGGAAGAAGAACAACATAAAAGGTAAGCATTTGCAAGTTACTTGAATTTTTGATGTATTATTGAGTGATTTAGTTCGCAAAAATGGAGAATTTTTTCGGGCTGCACAATCCTGTTTTTGGCGTGTGGCGTGTGTCATTTGCCAAATGCCACACGCCATGCTTATCTTCATGGCGTGTGGCATTTGGCAAATGCCACACGCCATGAAGATAAACATGGCGTGTGGCGTTTGTTCCTTGCCAAATGCCACGCGCCACACGCCAACATGGCAGTATTCGAATTCGAGAATGCATTTTTTATTTAGATAGTTTGTGTATTAATTTTTGTTTTTACTTGTAGGAATGGACAAAATTATAATATATCTTCGATATAGCGGTGATTTTACACGCGAAATGGATGATAAATGGTGTTGGAGTGGTGATAGAAATTATGTGAAAACGATAATGGTGGATAGGAGAATTTCGTTTGAGGAACTAGTTGATAAAATTTGCGAGAAGTTGAATTTAGATCGGTTTACTGATATTTTTGAGATACT
This sequence comes from Penstemon davidsonii, assembly GCA_034814905.1. Classification (NCBI taxonomy): domain Eukaryota; kingdom Viridiplantae; phylum Streptophyta; class Magnoliopsida; order Lamiales; family Plantaginaceae; genus Penstemon; species Penstemon davidsonii. Next base: position 25,475,649 of record JAYDYQ010002533.1, on the reverse strand, counting down.
GCGCAAATGTGTTGATAACCAAATAGTGAAAGTATCAGATGAAGAAGATTGGGAGATAACAAAGCACTATGCCCATAGTTCTATTGATTTAAATTTGTACTTGATTTTTTCTCCGAGAGAAGAAATTATGAGGATAGAGTCAACTCCGAGGAGAAAAGAGAAAGAGAAATCGAAGAAACTTATGACCCATGATAAAGGAAAAAAAATCATGGACAAAGTTAGTTTCAGTTACCAACTTGATGGATGTGTTATAGGAGGATCAAGTGCACAAGATGATGTTGATGAGGAGATCATTGCCTCTAATCCAACTTTACCTACAGTGGAGGAAGTTGAACCACTACATTGTTCTCCTGCATATAGTCAGTGGTCTCCGTATGACAACGAAGGTCGTAATGTTCGTTATGACCACCGTAACTTTGACGGCGAAGGTCATTATGGTGGTGCTGATGTAAATGGTGAACACCGTAACGTTGACAACGAGTGTGGTGATGTGGGTGGTGATGTGGGTGATGATATAGGTGGTGGTGATGTAGGTGGTGATGTTGGTGCTGGTTATGGTGAAGCGCCTAGCCATGAAGAATTTTACGAACCACCTAGTCATGAAGGCTTTGATAACGCTGATGATGTTGTAAGAAATTATTCGGGATCAAATTCCAGTCAGGGGAGGAGTGATGAATCAGGATGGACAGTTGGTCAACGGTTTAGAAACAAAACAGAGTTTATGGATGCACTTAATGAAACTGCTGTACATAAAAAATGGGAAGTTAGATCGTATAAGTCTGACCTTGATAGGAAGATAGCTCGGTGTAAGACTACTGGTTGTCCATGGCGTTTATATGCGACTAAGGAAGCGAAGTGTGATGAATTAGTTATTCGAACATATAGAAACCTTCACACTTGTGGGATATCGAATAGAGGTGCCGGTCATAGACAAGCAACAAGTCGTATGGTTGGTTTACGGACGTCGGGATTATATCTGAACGCCAATGAAGCCCCAAAACCAGATGCACTGATAAACTTCATGCATGCCGAAGAAAATGTTAACATTAGCTATCAAACAGCTTGGAAGGCGAAACAAGTTGCTCAAGCGCAAATTATGGGTACATTCGAAGAAATTTTGCCAATCTACCCTCCTATGCTTACATGATTGAGCAAAAAAATCCTGGCACGCGCACTCGCATCCATACGGACTCCGAAAATAAGTTTAAATATTTCTTCATGGCTTTAGGAGCGGCTACTCGAGGATTCCATTTCCTAAGAAATGTAATTGTAATTGATGCAACATTTATGGGGCAAAGATATAAAGGAACCGTTCTAATTGCAAGTGCGACGGATAGTGAAAATCGTTGTTATCCAATTGCATGGGGGGTAACTAATGGCACCGAGGATGCAGCGTGTTGGACTTATTTCCTAGAGTGCTTGAGAGAGGGTGTACCAGACAGAGACGATCTGATTATTGTTTCAGACAGGGGCAAAGGGCTTATTAAAGCGGTAAAATATGTTTACCCTTTAGCTGATCATGGGGCATGTTACTACCACCTCAAAGATAACTTGCTAAAAAAGTTTAGGAAAGTTGGGGTAGCCGGGTATTTTTACAAAGCTGCTTTCGTGTACACTGAGAGTGAGTTCGAAAAATATTTTGGTTACTTGAAAACCAAGAGCCCATCATGTACAAATTGACTACAGAACGAGGTGACGTTTGAGAAATGGGCGAGAATCCACCATCGCCCAGATATGAGGTAATGACGTCTAACCATGTTGAGGTCCTTAATAATCGGATCAAAGATGCCAAATATTATCCCATATGTTACTTCCTCAAATTTATTGTTGATTTGATGGGAAAGTGGTTTAGAGAGCGTCGTGATGAGGCTGAGCAATGGCTGTCTGTATTTACCCCATCGAATGAGAAGTTGATAAATGAGCGATATGTAAAGGCATATGGGTGGCGCAAATGTGAATTAGGGTATGAAACATGGAAAGTGGAATCTACCGAGTGGTCTGGAATTGTAGATTTAGCGGGAAGAACTTGTTCTTGTGGCGTCTTTCAGATTTAGCAAATACCGTGTGAGCACACAATTGCAGCTGTCATGGACAAGCGACCAAGAGATAGTGGTCAGTATGTGTATGAGCTTGTTAGCCAATACTACACGGTCAGAAATACGCGTCAAGCATACTATGAGCTCATAGAACCCGTTCCATCGAAAGACCAATGGATGAACATCCCCGATGATGTTATGGCGAGAGTAGTGTTACCTCCAGACGCCGTCATGACCCGTGGAAGGCCTAAAATGTCACGATATGTATCATCCCTTGAAAATTTGAAGAAAAAATACAAGTGCTCAATTTGCAAAAATACCGGTCACAACGCATCTAGATGTCCTCAAACACGGCCAAAGTTCGGGCAATAACGAAAGTGAATCTTAGATGTTTAGTGAATTTTGTAAGTTGTATTTGATGTTTATTGAACAATGTTTGATGTAATTGATGTTTATTATTGGCATGTACTTGATAATTCGTGTTCTATGCAAATTCTTATTGAATGAACATTTTAATTTTGTGCAACTAATGGATTGAATCGCAATTATAAATTTTTTATAAATTTTGGGGGTAAAATTGTAATTTACGAAAGTTATGAATAACCTCGTCGCTGCGAGAAATTGAAGGCAGAGAGTTCAAACTCTCTGCCTTTGGCGTGTGGCATTTGGAGTTTTGGCGTGTGGCATTTGGCGTGTGACACACGCCAATGAATGTGGCCTTTGGCATTTGACAAATGCCAAATGCCACACGCCATAAAAACCCTAACCCTAAAACTCTAACCCTAACCCTAACCCTAGCTTCATATATCCTCCGTAAATGTTAACTTCGTACATGTTGGTCAATTTTGTAAGATTTGGTTAATTTATCACCCGAAAGGAGAAGTAACACTTACAGTAACATTATAACCTCCGTAAATCATAACTTCGTACATGTTGGTCAATTTTTTAACTTTTCAACAATTTATCACCCGAAAGGAGAAGTAACACTTACAGTAACATTATATCCTCCGTAAATCATAACTTCGTACATGTTGGTCAATTTTGTAAGATTTGGTCAATTTATCACCCGAAAGGAGAAGTAACACTTACAGTAACATTATATCATCCGTAAATCATAACTTCGTACATGTTGGTCAATTTTTTAACTTTTCAACAATTTACCACCCGAAAGGAGAAGTAACACTTACAGTAACATTATATCCTCCGTAAAGCATAACTCCGTACATGTTGGTCAATTTTGTAAGATTTGGTCAATTTATCACCCGAAAGGAGAAGTAACACTTACAGTAACATTATATCCTCCGTAAACCATAACTCCGTACATGTTGGTCAATTTTGTAAGATTTGGTCAATTTATCACCCGAAAGGAGAAGTAACACTTACAGTAACATTATATCCTCCGTAAATCATAACTTCGTACACGTTGGTCAATTTTGTAAGATTTGGTCAATTTATCACCCGAAAGGAGAAGTAACACTTACAGTAACATTATATCCTCCGTAAATCAATCGTTAGTTGCACAAAATTAAAATGTTCACTTACTACGAATTTGAATTTAACACGAATTTGCAGTTTGGTCCCTAACTTTTCAAAAATTACAATTTTACCCCCAAAATTTTAAAAAATTCATTATTGCGATTCAATCGTTAGTTGCACAAAATTAAAATGTTCACTTACTACGAATTTGAATTTAACACGAATTTGCAGTTTGTTCCCTAACTTTTTAAAAATTACAATTTTAACCCCAAAATTTTAAAAAATTCATTATTGCGATTCAATCCGTTAGTCGCACAAAATTAACATGTTCATTCACTACGAACTTGCATTTAACCCGAATTTGCAGTTTGGTCCATAACTTTTCAAAAATTATAATTTTACCCCCAAAATTTACAACTTCCGGTCCCTAACCTAATTAAATATTACAAAAAAAAAAAAAAAAACTAATTACTTAGTAGATTTTTTGTTCCTCGTGTACTATTGTAAATTGGAATAACTTCAACTCCGATATGCGACTACCGCTCCCATGATGAGTTATATCCTAATTGGGGTATTCAGTGCATTTGTCATCCCATCAAGTCACCCACTTATGTGTATCGACTATCCCAGTCACGCTCGTGGACCCCAGCGTCCTCCAGTTCATCGGAGTATACACATTAGTGAGAGTCTAACCGAATCCAGCGATGTCTCATCTCGATTGGATTCTACGACTCTTGAATATGTTCTAGATCACGGCCTTGGAGATCAGTCCACGAGTTGTCCCATAGCCCTGTGATCTAAGGACTAATATCCTTATGCGTAGATAATTATTACATAAGATAAAGTTGACCATATAATAAAGATGCATTTATGAATCTAAATTGAATTGTTCCTTTATTTATTACAATAAATGGCAGCCATACAGTTGGCTTGCCGGACACTATTCTATCACATATCTTCTCTCCCCAAGGATATCTCTCGCAAATCGCGAGATCGTCACATACCTTCAATATATACAAATTTACAGTTTTGTTATTTTTAAAACTTTAAAGAAATAATAAAAATTAAAATTAAAGTTTACTTACCGCGAAGGTTTTGTTTTCAACCACTTTCATGGGCCGAAGGGGTACCAACAATGCCGATATCACCCAGGCGAATATTAACTTGCATACGGCCTCGTGATTCGCATTATTGCGACCCAACAATTCAATGATCCTCGTTTTGAGAACATGAACAGAAACCTCCTCCTGCCCCCACCTGGCAAAGTATCGGTTCTTCAAGTTACTCCCTTGGTCGATACTTTCGGCGTCAGCATCACTCACTCTCCCAAATCGCAACCCCGATACGAGGCTAAATTCCTCTGCGCCGAATCTGACTGGCTTTCCATTTACCAAAAACCAGTATTCGTATCTACTTTTTTTCTGCAGTCGTTCGCATACTCGGAGGATCATACCGTGCAACACCGATGACTTGAATTTGCCGTTCCCGGTTAGGCGTAGAAAACTCCCAATCTGGGGGTACTCATCTATAATCAGCCAATGCTCGGGTCTTAGCATTCTTACAATCTCCGGAATCTCGCTCCATGCACAGCGCTGTGTTACCATTCCATTTACGACCACAGTATCGTAGTGAAAGTGGGGTAATTCCGATAGGGCCGATGTGGGTAAGGTAACGTATCCCTACAAAACAAACAACAAAAAAATGTCAAAATAAAAGTTCTGTTCTGGCGTGTGGCGTGTGGAAAACACACGCCACACGCCATGATCAAATTCATGGGTGGCGTGTGGCGTGTGGCGTTCCCAACCGCCACACGCCAAACCTCGCGGCGGGAGGTTATTCCTCGCGGCCGCGAGGAATAACCTCACCGCCGCGAGGTTTGGCGTGTGGCGGTTGGGCGTAACACACGCCACACGCCATGAGTAAATTCATGGCGTGTGGCGTGTGTTCTTCCCAACCGCCACACGCCATGTACATTTTCATAATCGAGCAAATTTGCCATGTACATTTTTTTATTAAATCGAGTATTTTTAATATTAAAAGAATTAGTGATTTTATAATAACTATTTTAGTTAAAAACTTTAAGAATTTTTTTAGTAAACATGTGAGCATTTTTATAATTTCTAATAATTATTGTTCAAGTTTTTTTTCTTCTCATGATTAAACATAATTCATTCATTTATATCCTTGTACTTTAATTATGAACAAAATTGAAATTATTAAAATTACTGGTTAAATGTTAAAATTGAATGTATTTACATTTTTTATTTATGTTCTACAATATTTTTTCTTATAATTAACCATAATTTATTTAATTTTCCTTGTACTTTAACTGTAAAACCATTGATGTGTTATTATATTTTTATTTTAAGAATACATATACACTACTATTAAAATTCAATATTCTTTTAAACCTAATTCATTCATTTATTCTTTTACTTTAATTAGGAAAAAAATTGAAATTGTTAAAATTACGGGTTAAATGTGAAGTTGAATGTGTTCACATTTTTATTTATGTTCTACACTGTTTTTTTTTTCTTATAATTAACCATAATTTATTTATTTTTCCTTGTTCTTTAATTGTAAAAGAATTATAAAAAAAATTGGAAAAAACGTTGATGTGTTATTATATTTTATTTTAAGAATACATATGCACTAATAAACTAATTATAAGTTTCAGGTAAATTTATGTCATTTGAATCCATTCTTATACATAAACATTGCAAAGAAACCCCTCATATGAACCAAACATAACAAGAGTATAATTGTCCAATAAAATAGTTACAGTAATCTCAAGGGTAAAATAGGAAGTTCAATAAAAATTCGGCGATGACGTCATCAAAATGTAAGGTTTTCGAAATGTCGGGGGAGGTGGATGTAATTATGAAATTGCGAGGGAATTGGGCAATAATTACCCCAAACCTCAGGGGAGGTCCCTGTAATTATCCCTTTAATAAAATGGGTGATTTACACTCATACCCCTTGAGGCTTAGTCATTTTATAAAGAACCCCATAACGTTTCAAAAATTACAAAATAACCCCATGCGGTTCAACAAGTCGGACACCCCCTACAATTTGTAAAAATATTTATAAAAAACACCCTATAAGGGGTGTTCTTGTAATTTTTAAAACTATAGGCGATTTTATGTAATTATGATAAATCTTAGGGGATCTGAGCGTAAATCACCCTTTTAGAATTAAAATTTTAGGTAGGTTATTTTTAAAATTTAAACTTCTAAAAAGGTTATTTTTAATTGGGATAATTACATGGACCTCCCCTGAGGTTTGGGGGTAATTATTGCCCAATCCCCTCGCAATTTCATAATTACATCCACCTCCCCTGACATTTCGAAAACCTTACATTTTGATGACGTCATCGCCAAATTTTTATTGAACTTCCTATTTTACCCTTGAGATTACTGTAACTATTTTATTGGACAATTATACCCTTGTTATGTTTCGTACATAGGAGGGGTTTCTTTGCAATGTTTATGTATAAGTATGGGTTCAAATGTTATAAATTTACATGAAACTTATAATTAGTTTATTAGTGTATATGTATTCTTAAAATAAAATATAATAACACATCAACCTTTTTTTCCAATTTTTTTATATTGCTTTTACAATTAAAGCACAAGGAAAAATAAATAAATTATGGTTAATTATAAGAAAAAAACATTGTAGAACATAAATAAAAATGTAAACACATACAACTTCACATTTAACCCGTAATTTTAATAATTTCAATATTTTTTCCTAATTAAAGTAAAAGAATAAATGAATGAATTAGGTTTAAAAGAATAATGAATTTTAATAGTAGTGTATATGTATTCTTAAAATAAAAATATAATAACATATCAATGATTTTTCCCAAAAAGAATTCATAGTGCTTTTACAATTAAAGTACAAGGAAAAGTAAATAAATTATGGTTAATTATAAGAAAAAATGTTGTAAAACATAAATAAAAAATGTAAATACATTCAACTTTAACATTTAACCAGTAATTTTAATAATTTCAATTTTGTTCATAATTAAAGTACAAGGATATAAATGAATGAATTACATTTAATCATGAGAAGAAGAAAAAACGTGAACAATAATTATTAGACATTATAAAAATGCTCACATGTTTACTAAAAAAATTCTTAAACTTTTAACTAAAATAGTTATTATAAATCAATAATTATTTTACAAAAATTAAAAATAATTGATTTAATAACAAAGTTATTATAAAATCACAAATATTTTTTTTAATATTTCTTAATTAAATAAAATGATATTAAAATCATATCTTATTTATATAAAAATACTATTATTAGTAAATCAATAAATTATTTTAATATAAATTATTATTTTTTAAAAAAAAATCCTCACCATCCCTAACCCCCCCAACTCCTCACCCGCGGGTCCCCAACCCTTCACCCACCGTCCCCAACCCCGCAAATCTCCTCCCAGGCTGCGCCGTCGGCCTGGAAGGCCTAGGGTTCGAACCAGGCCGGCAACACTGCCTGGGAGGATATTTGTGGGGTTAGGACGGTGGAGGTGGGGTGGGGTGGGGAGGGGGGGTTAGGGTTAGAGTTTATTTTTTATGTATAAAATTAATTTTTGCAAGGGTAGTATTGTCATTTTGTGTATCATTTCACATCATTTTGTAAGATTTTTCAAATGTGGGGGGAGGTGGATGTAATTATGAAATTCCGCGGGGATTGGGCAATAATTAGTCAAAACCTCCGGGGATGTCGATGTAATTATCCCTTGCAAAGGTAAATAGGACATTTTGTTAATTTTTTTTTAATTAAAACTGACGAGGACAAGATGGTCATTTCACATCATTTTGTAAGGTTTTTCAAACGTGAGGGGAGGTGGATGTAATTATGAAATTGCGAGGGGATTGGGCAATAATTAGCCCAAACCTCGGGGGAGTGGGCAATAATTAGCCCAAACCTCGGGGGAGGTTGATGTAATTATCCCTTTTTAAAATTTATTGGGAGAGGATTTTTGGAGAGAAAATGGGAGGGGTATTTAAGTAATTTTGATTTTTATTGAAAGGATACAAATGTATTTTTTGCTGTGTGCAATTGAAAATTACCAAATTTGTAGGGTTAATAGACTTAATTGGGAAATTCTATTTTAACTCAATGGAGAACATTACCATCAACATTAACGAGTGTCTCAGATTCAATATAATATACATCAATACATGGCAATATTAGTGCATCGACTAATATGATATAAATGTAATACAAGTGTGTCTAATTTTATAAAAATTGATCTCCTGAAGTAACAATAATTTAAGTGGGTTTGTCAATAGGACAGGGTTTTAATTAGTTGAATCATTGATAGAACATTTCAACCAAACTAAATGAAATTGTAACAATAATAAATTTGTTTAGAAAATGCTATAGGCGTAAATTTTGAAAGTGAAGATTTTGATCCATAAAAGATCTGATATCCTAATGAATTCAGACAAGATCAATGAACTCGATTTTTTTTAGAACTGAACAAGATCAAAATTCAATCCGAATCCAACCCAATATAAATAGAACTGGACTTTGGACGGGCTTGATCTAATTTGTATCAAACCCACTCGCAATCCAACAATTAGCATTACACCCCCTAGAACAAGATACCATTTCATATTTCCTATAGAGGGGCACTTTGCTTCATTAAAAAAATAAGTGTCGCAGTCTTCGTTAGAAGAGATTTTCATATAATATGTCAGATAAATCTCGAAAGAGATTAAGTCAAATCTACTTATATATATATATATATATATATATATATATATATATATATATATATATATATATATATATATATTTAAGACTAGTCTTTAACCGCCACAATTAAATTTTGACTAAAATCCTATTTTCTCAGATTTTTGAATTATTTTATTTATTAAATGATGGTAGAAATTTTCCAATAACCAACTCAAATGATCCACTTTCTCTATCTTCCCTTCAAAATCGGTTCATTTCTCTGTCTCTCTCTCTCTCAAAAACTTCCCAATTTCCCACATCTTCCTTTCTCCCTCACTTTTCAGGTGAACAAAAAAATTTCTCTTCATAATTTCTCTCATGAAAACCAATTCATTGATTAAAAGAATGTATAAAAGAACTAAGATTGACGTGGTGGATGGAAACTTGTGATGCTAGGGCTATACTAGAATAAGAAAGACGAAAGAGAAGACCGACAGATTATCAGTGACAAAATAGTTTATATCCACAATAAATTATCTTTAAGTTTTTTCTCTTTGTGTTTCTAAAATATGACTGATTTTTTTGTTCCTCTTTTTAATTATATATGTAAATAGATAAAAAGTTGATAGAGTATGTTATTTAATCTGCTTTGGTGTGTTGTTTGTAGGTCTCTTTTTTTTTTTTTTTTTTTAATCTAGGACTTGGACCAACAAGAACTATGAGAGCATATATGAGCATAAATTGATTTAGAAAGTAGAGATAAAATGTTATAAGAATGAGTTCACTTTCAATTTCAATGTTCTAATACCAAACTTTTGCTGTTTCTTAAATTCTTTATTTTGTTTTGTGTCATGTGCTAAATATTTGGATTGAGTGGAAAAAGGTGAGAGGTAAACTTGCTTTTAATTCCAATAATCTATTAGGCTAGACTATGTTGGAGATTGGTGCAAAGAGATGGTCTGGATAGATATGAAGGTGAATAGAGGTGTAGGATGTGTAAATAAAAGAGATGGTATGATTTTCCGTGCATATTTCATTGAACTAAGATTTCTGGTGTGTTTTATGGCTTAATACAAATACTACTTTGATTTAAATGGGAGATACCCCGCATTGAAATATTTTAATTCTTTATTCTCTTAAAATACAATTTTCTATTTATTGATTTGGCTGAAGTGTGTCAAAATATGTATTTTTGTTTTGTGTCATATAGTTTTCCATGCTTTGTGTAATGTTTAAAGTGATTGATGTCATTAACAACAATATATTTGTCTAGGGTATTTTATTATCAATTTTTCCAGAACTACTGAGCAACAACATGTTGCCAACATTGTTGGAGTCGTTGAGATTGGGAATTGCAAAGCATGAAGAAAAGATATTTTGCAGCACACTTGATGGAAGAAACATAAAGACTGTTGGAAATAACTCAAAGTAGGAGTTTTTCATAAGAAAATAGGCTGCTGGAAATGCCCTTCTGCTGTCAATTGTTCACTGTGGGGGGGGGGGGGGGGGGGGGGGGGGGGGGGCCGCCCCCCAGGGGGGGGGGGGGGGGGGGGGGGGGGGGGGGGGGGCGGGGGGGGTGGGGGGGGGGGGGGGTGGGGGGGGGGGGGGGTGGGGGGGGGGGGGGGTGGGGGGGGGGGGGGGTGGGGGGGGGGGGGGGTGGGGGGGGGGGGGGGTGGGGGGGGGGGGGGGTGGGGGGGGGGGGGGGTGGGGGGGGGGGGGGGTGGGGGGGGGGGGGGGTGGGGGGGGGGGGGGGTGGGGGGGGGGGGGGGTGGGGGGGGGGGGGGGTGGGGGGGGGGGGGGGTGGGGGGGGGGGGGGGTGGGGGGGGGGGGGGGTGGGGGGGGGGGGGGGTGGGGGGGGGGGGGGGTGGGGGGGGGGGGGGGTGGGGGGGGGGGGGGGTGGGGGGGGGGGGGGGTGGGGGGGGGGGGGGGTGGGGGGGGGGGGGGGTGGGGGGGGGGGGGGGTGGGGGGGGGGGGGGGTGGGGGGGGGGGGGGGTGGTCTTATTACAAAATGAGGGATGAACTCATCTATTTATAGGAGTTCAAGATTACACATGCCATACAAAGAAGAGTGATGGGTGGCTTCACACATGTCTTACAAAGGAAAGTGATGGGTGGCTTCTCATGCATTGTGATACATGGCTATACTTAGAAGCATCCATTTGTTCTTGCCTTGCCACACTTATTCTTGCTTTGACACATATTGTGTTATGTGTTGTTTCTTTGTTTCACCAAGTGGAAGGATCTTGTATAGCCACCTTATATCTTGAATGGTAAATTACCAATGGCATCCACAAAATATGCATATTTCATAACACTCCCCCTTGGATGCCCATTGCTTCTGGAGTATGCCTCGTTAAAACCTTGTCAAGAAAAACCCATTGGGACAAAAACTTGGACGAAGGAAAAAGAGTACATATCCATATGGGATTTATAAGCGTGTAACACTGCCTCGTTAAAACCTTGCCAAGAAAAACCCATTGGGACAAAAACTTGGACGAAGGAAAAAGAGTACAGTGTAAGTGTCGTTAATTACACGCTCCCCCTGATGCCGACATAAGATCCACAAGTCGCTGCATTCCAATGTTGTAAACCATCTTTCTGAATGATGTAGTTGGCAATGCTTTAGTGAATAAATCAGCAAAGTTGTTACATGACTGAATCTGAAGCATGTCTATATCACCCCTTTTCTGAAGCTCATGGGTAAAGAAAAACTTTGGTGATATGTGCTTCATTCTGTCTCCTTTGATATATCCATTTCTTATTTGAGCAATACAAGCGGCATTGTCTTCATATAATGATGTTGGTATATTCTTTGTTGAAGGCAACCCACAAGATTCTTGAATATATTGAACCATTGATCTCAGCCATAAACATTCTCGACTTGCTTCATGCAATGCCAAAATTTCAGCATGATTGGAAGAAGTGGCTTCTAGAGTTTGTTTAACAGATCGCCATGATATTGCAGCGCCACCACAAGTAAATACATATCCACTTTGTGATCTACCTTTGTGTGGATCAGAAAGATAACCGGCATCTGCATAACCCACTACATGTGGGTCGGAATCTCTGGAGTAAAATAAACCCAAATCAATCGTTCCACGAAGATAACGCAAAATATGTTTAACTCCATTCCAGTGTCTTCGTGTTGGTGCAGAGCTATATCTTGCCAGCAAATTAACTGAGAAAGCGATATATGGCCTAGTACAATTTGCAAGATACATCAAGGCTCCAATTGCACTTAGATAAGGTACTTCAGGACCAAGCAATTCTTCATTTTCCTCCTGAGGACGGAAAGGATCTTTCTTTATATCCAAAGATCGGACAACCATGGGACTGCTCAATGGATGAGCTTTGTCCATATAAAATTTCTTCATAATCTTTTCTGTATATGCCGATTGATGAATAAATATTCCAGTTGATAAATGTTCGATCTGCAGGCCGAGACAAAACTTTGTTTTCCCGAGATTTTTCATCTCAAATTCTTTCATCAAATAGTTTGCGGTCTTTGTGAGCTCTTCAGGAGTCCCCACAAGATTTAAGTCGTCCACGTATACCGCAATAATGGAAAATCCATTCTCAAATCTTTTAATGAAAACACATGGACAAATTGGATTATTAACAAATCCTTCCTTTACGAGATAATCACTGAGCCAATTTTACCACATCCGACCAGACTGTTTTAATACGTACAAGGATCGTTGCAATTTAATTGAATACAATCCATGAGACCTTTGATTATGAGATCCTTCAGGGATTTTGATTCCTTCAGGGATTTTCATATATATATATCACTATCAAGTGATCCATATAAATATGCGGTAACCACATCCATGAGACGCATGTCCAGTCCTTCAGAGACTGCAAAGCTAATCAAATACCGCAACGTGATTACATCAATTACAGGGGAATATGTTTCATCATAATCAATTCCAGGTCTTTGTGAGAATCCTTGTGCAACAAGTCGTGCCTTGTATCTCACAATCTCATTTTTCTCATTCCGTTTTCGTACAAATACCCATTTGTACCCGACCGGTTGCACGTCTTCGGGCGTGCGAACTATCGGTCCAAAAAATTTGCGATTCTCTAGCGAGTTCAGCTCAGCTTGAATTGCATCTTTTCATTTTGGCCAATCATTTCTATGTCGACATTCATCAACCGATATCGGTTCGGGATCTTCGGGATCCTTATTTATAATATCTAGTGCGACCCCATACGCAAAGACATTGTCTACAATCACTTTCTTTCTATCCCAGTTTTCTCGGGTATTTAAATAATTCAAAGAGATCTCTTCAAATATCGTCTCTTCAGGAGTATCAGTTTCATTTGCCTCTTCCGGGGCATTTCTTAATTCAGACTGATCAGTTATTTTTTCTATAGCGCTTTGTGTTGAAACAGTTTCCTCTCCAGGAGGAATACATACTTCTGGTATCTTTTTCCTTCGGGGATTCTTGTCTTTTGCACCAACCGGGCGTCCACGTTTCATTCGTGGTTTTTCAAATTGTCCTGCAGGGATATGTCCTTCAGGGTCATCAATCCGTGTTGGTGCATTAACAGCCGGTATATAAGATTTTGTTATATTCTTTGTATCAACAAATGCATCCGGCAATTGATTTGCAACATTTTGCAAATGTATAATCTTTCTTATTTCTTGCTCACAATTATTTGTATGTGGGTCATAATGAGACAAAGATGGCACATTCCATTCTATTTCACGCCGTTCTTCAGGAACATGCTTCTTATCTCCCCCTAACGGCGGGAAAACTGTCTCATTAAAAATACTATCAGCATATCTTGCTTTAAACATATCACCCGTCAGGGGCTCAAAATATCTGATAATAGACGGGGAATCAAAACCAATGTAGATCACAAGTCGTCTCTGTGGACCCATTTTTGTTCGTTGTGGCGGTGATATTGGAACATAAACCGCACATCCGAAAATTCTCAAATGAGAAATATCAGGCTGCTGGCCTGTCACAAGCTGCAATGGCGAATACGCCTCGAATGAACTTGGTCTAATCCAGACCAGTGAAACAGCATGTAATATTGCATGTCCCCAAACAGAGGTGGGTAAATTTGACCTTAAAAGTAAAGGTCTAGCAATTAATTGTAACCTCTTTATAAATGACTCAGCTAGGCCATTTTGGGTATGAACATGTGCAACAGAATGTTCAACATCAATTCCAATTGACATGCAATAATCATCAAATGCCTGAGATGTAAATTCACTGGCATTATCAAGACGGATTGTCTTTATCGAATAATCAGGGAATTGTGCCCTCAATTTTATAATTTGAGCAAGAAGTTTAGCAAAAGCCATTGTACGCGTTGACAGTAGGCATACATGAGACCATCTCGAAGATGCGTCTATTAGGACCATAAAATAACGAAAAGGTCCGCAAGGTGGATCTACAGGCCCACATATATCTCCATGAATTCGTTGAAAAAACTTTGGGGATTCAACACCAATCTTCATAGGAGACGGTCTGATGATTAATTTCCCCTGTGAGCATGCCACACACACACATTTTCTTGCGGCAAAAGAATCTTCTGGTTCTTTAAAGGGCCCGCTTGAATTCTTTATTATTCGACGCATCATAATTGCTCCCGGGTGGCCAAGTCGGTCATCCCAAAGCGAGAAAAGTTTTGAATCATTGAACTTCCGGTTCAATACAGCATTTGATTCAAAAACTCTTATGGTCACATAATATAAACCCGATGAGAAAACTGGGAGTTTTTCTGTTACATGCTTCTGGCATGAAATCATGGATGTGATACAAAGATATTCCATATTCCCCTCATTCATGGTCTCAATATGAAATCCATTCAAACGTATATCTTTGAAACTTAACAAGTTTCTTTTGGATTTCGGAGAGTACAACGCCTCTTTCATTAAAATATTTGTACCACCGGGCAACATCATATTGGCTCTTACGGAGCCTTCAATTAATGTTGTAGTACCACAAATTGTACTAACATTAGCCTTTGATAATTTCAAAATCGAGAATACTTCTTATCTTGAAGAATCGTGTGTGTGGTTCCACTGTCATCCAAACAAATATCTCCATTGTTCATGCTCACATCAATGTTATTTTTCATTTTTCTATAACATAAAGATAATGAGATATAAGTTAGAAAACATGCCTTTTATACATAGGTCAAAAATTGTATATATTTAGATATATACATATACACATAATAAAAAAAACATTAAGATACATAATACAAAATGACAAGTTCATTTTCTATTGTCATCAAGTAATTCATTCTGGACTTTTTCATTGTCGTCATAAGCACTGCTGGGCTCAATGAAGAAATCGGCAACATCTAAATGAGTGGTTTCAAATTGTCCTATTTTATCAACTGTATTGATAAAATTAGCCTCTTTCTCTTTTTCTTTTATAGAAGCTTGATAAAGATCAACAAGATGTTTTGGCATACGACAGGTACGAGACCAATGTCCTTTAACTCCACACATATAGCAAGTTTCATCTTTGTACCTTTTAGTACTCTCCCCTTTTTCATATTTATTATTGTTTCCCTTTGAGTGGTACGGTGCAGTCCTTTTATTAGGACCACCTCGGTTCCTTCCAGAGCCGCCACTATAACCACGGCAGCGTCTACGACCACGACCACGACCACGATAGTTTCCATAATTACTTGCATTTCCCTTCTGGGAATGAAGTATTTGCATTTACTTCTGGAAATGCTTGGGAACCGGTGGGGTGGGAGTTGTGATTTTTCATCAACAATTCATTATTTTGTTCGGCCACAAGAAGGCATGAAATCAATTGAGAGTATTTCTTAAAATTCCTCTCACGATATTGCTGCTGCAGGAGCATATTAGAGGCATGAAAAGTAGTATATGTTTTCTCTAACATATCTTCATCAGTGATATTATCTCCGCACAATCTCAATTGAGATACAATTTTGAACATTGTGGAGTTATACTCATTCACTGTTTTAAAATCTTGCAGCCTCAGGTGCATCCACTCATATCGAGCTTTTGGGAGTATCACACTCTTTTGGTGATCATATCTTTCCTCCAAGCTTTCCCATAGGGCAGCGGGATCTTTCATCCCAAGATATTCAGATTTAAGCCCTTCATGGATGTGATGGCGAATGAAAATCATAGCCTTTGCCTTTTCTTGTTCGGTTGCCTCATTTCCTTTTTTGATAGCATTTCCGAGGTTCATTGCACTCAAATGAATGCCAACATCAAGAACCCATGTCAAATAATTCTTTCCGGAAATGTCAAGGGCAGCGAACTCGAGCTTTGTAATATTTGCCATTTTTCTATGGTATAAATATAGTAGGCCCAAGCCGAAAATATACTCAAAACTTCGGGTTTGAGTTTTTCGCCTAGACTTTCTTTCAAGTCTAAGATTTTCGAAGCTTTCTTTCAAGCTTAAACTTTAAAGCTTTATTTCAAGCTCAAAACTTATTAGGCTTTCTTTCAAGCCGAAAACAATTTGTTCATATTCGAATTTCAAGTTATTTATACTACGTATAATAAAGTATGCATATTAATTCGAATTTCAAGTTATTTATACTACGTATAATAAAGTATGCATATTACTTGTTTGTCGATTTTAATCCTTTCGTATAGAGGCAATTGCTACTTTCCTCAACCTTCTTTTTCGTCAACTTCTGATGGATGCCGTGTCACCTACAAACGTTGTAAGGACGATCCGAACGGTCAGAATGAAGAGGCTGGTGTGAGGAACCTTCGATTAAAATTTGAGGATGATCCAACGGTGGAAATGGTCGGAATAAGTGAAAAACAGAAGCTATTTTGTGCAAATCCGAAAATCTGCTTTTCAAAGTGTTTGCCTCATTTCTTTCTTGTTTGTGTGATATATTTTAGTGGTCAAGCTAAACATCGGGAAATCGAGTTATGGAGCAAATTCGTGCTGATAATATGTTATAAAACTTAGGATAAAAGGGATGAACTTGTTCTTATTACAAAATGAGGGATGAACTCATCTATTTATAGGAGTTCAAGATTACACATGCCATACAAAGAAGAGTGATGGGTGGCTTCACACATGTCTTACAAAGGAAAGTGATGGGTGGCTTTTCATGAATTGTGATACATGGCTATACTTAGAAGCATCCATTTGTTCTTGCCTTGCCACACTTATTCTTGCTTTGACACATATTGTGTTATGTGTTTTTTCTTTGTTTCACCAAGTGGAAGGATCTTGTATAGCCACCTTATATCTTGAATGGTAAATTACCAATGACATCCACAAAATATGCATATTTCATAACAAATATCTTATTGTAGCCCCCAGTAGCTTCCTTTATTGATAAGATTGGAATATAATAAAGTATTATATAATTCAGAAATTGGATAATTACGCCTACCTCCACAGAGGTTAGGTAAAATTATAGAGATCTCCCCTAATATTTTAACAATTATAAACACCTTTACTAATTTAATTTTTACATTATGGTAAACCCGTTGTCATTACATCTCTAATAGAAAAGGTAATATAATCACCAAAATATTAATGAAATATCAATTTCGCCCTCATTGAAAGTGACTTTGAATTTGACAATTTTTGTAACAAATAAATAAGTTATTTGTTATTTTGAAACAAATAAATAACTTTTACATAATATTTTGTATTTTAAAAAAAGTTACTAATATAAAGTATAATATTTGAAATTAATAATGTAAATATATTTGACAAAAAAATAAAATTGAATTAAATAATAATAAAGTCAACTTTTAATTGTTATTTAAACTCGTGAGTATTATTAAACTTTCTCGTATTTATAGAGTTTAGAAAATGGTTTGATTTATTTGACCCATTATAATTAGGGTCAATCAAATTTGTTTGGGTTGATCCATTTTGAGGTTATATAATTATTTTAGCTATTTTCACATATTTTTCATGAAAATCACCGTTTAAAGAAAGGTGAGGGGTAAGGTAGATATAGTACAACTTATGTTTATTTGTTCTAACAAAATAGCATTAATGGAGAAGATGTTTGTAATTATTGAAATTTCAAGGGAGAATCATAAAATTTCACTTTACCTAGGGGGAGGTTGATGTAATTATCCCTTTATAAAGTTATCAACCAATACAAGAAAAAAAAATTGACTGAAATTCCAATTCCGACCGATTTTTCGACCGCAAAAGTTGATCTTAAAAACTCAGGTCAGAAAGATTTTTTGGCCGAAATTCATAAACAACGACAAGGAAAAAAATAAAATGACTAATATACTTAAATAAAATGAATTTCATAAACAACGACAAGGAAAAAAAGAATTATTAGAGCACTTTAGAACGACTTGAGCTCGAGTCCTCGTACACATTTGGGAAGAACAAAACCACTAGGACAATGAACTCTTAAATAATAAAAGAAAGGAGCTCTTAAATAATAAAAGACAATTTAATAGTAATAAAAAAACTGCTAGGTGAAGGATTCTTAAATAATAAAAGACAGTTTAATAGTACAAAAGTAATAGAATGATAAAATAATGACAATAATAGGATTCGATCTCCCTACATCAAAGTTTTGAAGGAATGCATTACCATTGGGCCACAAAGTCTCTTTGTTATAATCTCATATAAAAATCAATATGTATAATGTTTTCAATAAATGCATCTTACTCACGTTTTTAGGAGAAAAATCTATTGAAACATTTATTCATCATTGTTGAGGGTATTTATTTGAATAAGTAGAACCAATATAATGCAAAAGTTACAAGAGACAAAGAAGGTCAAACAGGCCCTAGTGTTTTCCGTACAAGTTGCTAAAAAAAGGGTTTTTCGTACAAGCTAAGTCAAATCCTATGGAATTGGCCATGTACAATGTACATGACCGTTATCTCGACTTCGTCTTTTGATGGGAAACATTAATATTTTTCCTCCAAAAGATGATCTACTAGACTGTGTATTTACAGCTCGGACCGAAGAGTGCAAAGGGTATAGATCATCCCCACCTCCAAAAGATGATATAACATGATTAATGCTCGATAAATACCTGATTTCTGAATCCGGTACTATTTGCTTCAATATCCAGTCAATTTCTTGCTTTATGTTACCTATAAAACAAAGGTTACACGTCGAGGTGGGAGTTGTCGGCGGAACCACCTCCGATGCCTAAGTCAGCAAGTGCTCGAAACTTAAACAACTTTTATTGTAGATAAGATGGTGGCATAATTGTGTATTATGGTTAGAAGGATCATACCAGAGGTGATTTATACCAATTAGGAGAGACCAAAGTTTGTTGAGATCTTCCTTATTCTGGGGATTTAGTTTACATGTATGGAAACTCTTCCTTAGATCATTGTTCCCTAAAACGGGTATTATATTGGTGCAGATCTCGTAAGAATCCTTTTGTTTTTAGTCGGGTGGAAGTCGCCCCGCGGATTTGTCCAAGGCCGCTTGATTGGCCTGGTTTTCTATGGACCTCGCTCAGTGTAATTAGATCAAGGGATCACGCCACTTGTATGATTCAGGTACGCGTCCCTAAAATCTTTCATTCTGGGTCCTCTTTACGGGTCGGATATGGATTTGGACCCATGCTATATCAATGATAATTATCCCTCCAAAGTGAGGAAAACGTGATATTATCCAAAAGACGAGACAACGATCACGTACACCGCACATGACCAATTCCGTCAAATTATTTGACGGTGGTTTGAACATTGCAACCAATATTTAAATGGCAAAATTTCAAAAATAGCCCTATGGCTTTGAGATTCTTTTAAAAGTAGTAATGTAACTATACCGCACACACATTTAGTCCTCTAACTTCCACCAAATTTCAATTTTAGTCCTATGCATGACAAATTTCCTCCACTAACTTAAATAAGTTCCAATTTTCGTCCTGAACTACAAATTTTTTCTTTCAACTTTTAGTAAGTTTCCAATTTTGTTTTTCAATTACAAATTTTTTTTCCAGTAATATGACCGAATTTATATTTGCAGGACTAAAAATTGAAATCTATTGAGGTTATAATTAGATGCCGGTATATGTTATGCATATGACTAATATTGAAATTGGTTGAAAGTTAGAGGATGTAGTTTGTTATGCATAGGACTAAAATTGAAATTGGGTGAAAATTAAAGGACTAAATACATATTTAGTATAGTTATAAGAATATTTAAAAAAAAATCAAAGTTACATGATCATTTTTAAAATTTTGTCATATTTAAATTTATGGTCCTAATTGTATGTTTACGTATCCATTGGTACCAAAATTGCGGACTGCCTATTAATTATTATAATAAGTCTTTGTAGGTGATAATCTTCCCCTATTTCATTAACTAGAAAAGTGCACGTACGTTGTACGTGTCTAGTTAATTTCATGAGTAAATTTTATAAATTATAGTGAAATTAATTTTATCATGTCACAAAATAGCACAAATTAATGACTAAGATTCTGTTGTAATTATATGGATGTATACCTAATTAAAAGGTTGGAATCCATAGATAAATTATTATAGTGGGGATAGTCCAAATAGATAATGTGTATGTGGGTCTGACCCACATTGGTCTAAGACTAATTGGCAGATTATAAAAGCCGTGTGAGGAAGTTCAAGAGTTTCAAACTCTTCATTTGTCTCACATTGACTTTTTATATTTGTGTGTACTAGTATATATGAACTTAAGTGTATAGACTTGGTATAAGTCTTTACAAAGAAGGTCATATGAATACACCACACGCGCGCCGCCGCCGCCCGCCCGACCCGACCCGGCTCGGCTGGGCTGGGCTCGGGCGTTTGGGCGAATTGTCTCGTCTCGGACTTATCTTTTTGGAGGAATTTTGAATTAAAATTTTAATTAATTTGAAATTCGAAATTGAAACAGTCACAATATTAATTCTGCAGTTTTTAAATTGTGTAACTCCTTTCAGTTACAGAAATCAATTGATAAAAACGTTTTTTTTCAGTTACGAAAATTTATGTTGCAGAATTAAATTTGTAGCCCACTCCCCACCTACATATATGTGTATTTCTGATTTCAGAAACACACCAACACAACACAATTATCTATGTTCTATCTCCGAAAGAAAACATTTCTGGAAAAATATCTCTGGGTTATTTTTGCTTCTGAGGGTTCTTCGAGTTGGAATTTCTGCTACTGTGCAGTGGAGGAATTCCTGTAGCCAAATTATCCTGGAAGAAGTGTTCGTGATTCCCAATTGCACCGAAGATGGGTCGATAATTTCTTCAAGGCAAGCAGACTTATTTCTGCGATTTGGTTGGATCAATTCTGTTACTATACAGAATTGTGAGATAAGTTGTTCAAATTATCTGTTCGGTTATTTAACTGATTGTATTTTATTTTACTGTTCAAATTGGTTTGTTTGCTTTAGTTTCGATTTGTGTTCATATTTTGATAATCTTAAAACTGATTTTTCCAACAATCTTGAAGAAATTATCAACTGTGTTTTAAAATTATCATGTCATCTGCAGGAGGCTCCGGTATTGTGTCCATGCCAGCCACAAAAGTCGACTTATCCAGTTTATCGGAAAAGTTTTCGGGCCAATTTTTTAAGCGTTGGCAACAGCGTATGAAAATTTGGTTTACGATGAAAGGACTTTTGTCGGTTATTCAGGTGACTAGACCTGAACCAACTGAAACGGACCCAAAGACTGAACAAATAGCTGAATGGTCAGAACATGACCAAATTGGTCGAGGAGTCATTCTTTCTGCTTTATCGAATGTACTCTTCGACGTGTACTGTTCTGATACATATACAGCTAAGTCTCTTTGGGATGAATTGGACAGGAAATATAATACTGAAGAGCAAGGGCTTGAAAAGTACTATGTTTCCAAGTTCCTGAAATATCAGATGGTTGAAGGAAAGTCTGTAACTGAACAAGCGCATGAACTGATAAATCTTGAGCACTCCCTTTCTGATGCTAAAATGAAGCTTCCTGAGAAGTTTCTGGTTATGTCAATTGTATAAGTTTCCCAAATATTGGGAGAACTTTGGTATGACATTAAAACATCAAAAAGGAAAGCTGAGTCTTGATGATCTTATGGTTGCCATAAGTATCGAAGAAGAACACAAGAATCAAACTCATGGTGTTCCTATTGAGTACCAGCCTAAGGCAAATATGATAACTGGAAAGAAAAAAGTGAACCATGTAAACCCCAACTCCAAATCCATAAATAAACCTAAAAATAAAAAGTAACCAAAGGCAAACAAACCATGCTGGACTTGTGGACAGATGGGTCACTGGGCTAAGGAATGTCCTACTAAAAAGTCCAAAGCCAAATCTGAGTCTACTACACCAGCTATAGTCAACATGGTTGTGGGAGACATTGGTGAAACTAGAGCTCCGGCTATGGTAAGCATGGTTGTGGGGAAACTAGTGAAACTAAAGCTCCAGAAAACTCTGTTGATGGGTATGTTTCCTTAAAACCTGAACTTCTTACTATTTATGAACCATATGATTGGCTAATTGACACTGGGGCAAATGTGCATGTATGTGCTGATAAATTGCTATTTGTGTCTTATCAGCCTGTTAATGGAAAATCCGTGACAATGGGAAATTCAAGTGCTGCCAAAGTGTTAGGGATAGGACGCGTGGACTTGAAGTTTCCTTCAGGGCGCATACTATCACTACAAAGGGTGCATCATGTTCCTAAGATCAGGAGAAACATAATAAGTGGTTCTGTAATAGTTAGGGAGGGTTATGAAATGAACTTTAAGTCCAATAAAGTCGTAATTTTGTATTATGGGACTTTTGTTGGTAAAGGTTATTTAGATGATGGTTTATTTAAAATAAGAGTTGAAAATGTTGGTTCTAATAAATTTTCTGAATTTCCTGTTGTGAATGCAATTGAATCTTCTAATGTTTGGCATGATAGATTAGGACATTTAAATTTTGGTTCTGTTAAACGGATGATGAATTTAAATCTAAACCCCAAACATGAAATAAACCATAAAGACAAATGTCACATCTGTGTTGAGGCAAAACAAGTAAGAAAGCCATACCAATCGGTTGAAAGGCATTCTGAAATACTTGATTTGGTTCATACGGACTTTTGTAAATTCAATGGAATTTTAACTAAAGATAATAATAAATACTTTATTACTTTTATAGATGATTGCAGTAGGTATTGTTATGTTTATTTGTTAGAACATAAATCTGAAGCACTTGAAAAATTCACAACGTTTAAGAATGAAGCTGAAACTCAAACTGGTAAAAAACTTAAACGGTTAAGATCAGATAGAGGTGGAGAATATGAGGCTAATTTGTTCGAAGAATATTGCCGAAATTTTGGCATTATTCATGAAGAGACTCCTCCATATTCCCATTCGTCGAATGGGATAGCAGAACGAAAGAATAGAACTTTTAAAGATATGATTAATAGTCTGCTTTTGAATTCTGGATTGCCTAAATATATGTGGGGAGAAGCTTTGAATACGGCTTGCCATATTCTGAACAGAGTTCCTCTAAAACATAATGAAAGCACTCCGTTTGAATTCTGGAAAGACAGAAAACCTAGTTTAAAATACTTTCGTGGGTGGGTTGTCTTGCAAAAGTCCTAGTTCCAGAACACAAAAGAAAGAAACTGGGTCCAAAGACTGTTGATGCAATCTTTTTAGGCTATGTGGAAACAAGCTATGCTCTCAGGTTTCTGGTTATTAAATCAGCAATTCCTGGCATAGAGGTTAACACAATAATTGAATATCGTGATGCTACGTTCTTTGAGGACCTATTTCCTATGAAAATAGGAATCCCTAATGACAATTCTTTAGATTCAGCCCTTACATCTTCATCAATTCCTGAACATGTGGAAAAGATGACAAATGTGGGGGTTAATCCAAGTAGTTCAGATTCAGTACCAACTGAATCAGATGAACCTAGACGGAGTAAGAGAGCTAGAATTGCCAAGGATTTTGGAAGTGATTTTATCACTTACAACATCGAGGGTGATCCTGTAACCTTCAAAGATGCAATGGCTTCGAAAGAAGCAAAGCATTGGAAGGTAGCTGTCAAAAGTGAGATGGACTCCATTGTCTCTAACGGGACATGGGAACTAGTTGATCTCCCTTCGGGGTGTAATACGATTGGATGTAAATGGATCTTTAAAAAGAAATTTAAATCTGATGGAACCATAGATAAGTTTAAAGCCAGATTAGTTGCCAAAGGGTTTAGGCAAAAAGAGGGAATCGATTTTTTCGATACATATTCCCCTGTTGCTCGTTTGACTACAATCCGGGTGCTAATAGCACTGACTTCTATATATGATTTCCCGATTCGCCAGATGGATGTTAAAACAACATTCCTGTATGGTGATCTTGAGGAGGAATCTATATGGATCAGCCAGAGGGATTTGTAGCTTCTGGAAATGAGCGAAAAGTTTGTAAGCTTGTTAAATCACTCTATGGTTTGAAACAAGCTCCTAAACAATGGCATGAGAAATTCGATAAAACTAATTTATCTTTTGGCTTTGTTGTAAACGATAATGATAAGTGCATCTACTGTAAAGTTAAAGGTGATAAATGTATTGTCTTATGTCTGTATGTTGATGATATTCTGTTGATTGGATCTAACATTGAGATAAGTTGTTCAAATTATCTGTTCGGTTATTTAACTGATTGTATTTTATTTTACTGTTCAAATTGGTTTATTTGCTTTAGTTTCGATTTGTGTTCAGATTTTGATAATCTTTAAAACTGATTTTTCCAACAGATTCAATCTAATTATTATTAAAATTATTATTTTGTTTAAAAATGATTACTTTAAATTATTGTAATCAAATATAAATTGATGATTGATTTGTTCATAAGATCTTGTAAATTCAAATTTCATCGACGATTTCATCCGTTTTTTACGAATTTCACCCGAATTTTCATCGATTTCACATGTATTTACCTATTTCACGAATATTCTTTTACCGGTTTCGCACGTTTTCATGAGTAAATTTTATAAATTATAGTGAAATTAACTTTATCATGTCACAAAATAGCACACATTAATGGTTAAGATTCAATCTAATTATTATTAAAATTATTATTTTGTTTAAAAATGATGACTTTAAATTATTGTAATCAAATATAAATTGATGATTGGTTTTTTCATAAGATCTTGTAAATTGAGATTTCATCGACGATTTCATCCGGCTATTTTACGAATTTCACCCGAATTTTCATCGATTTCACATGTATTTACCGATTTCACGAATATTTTTTTTTTACCTGTTTCGCACGTTTTTCCACTAACTTTCCAATATTTATATTTGAGGTTATTCATGTCTTGATCATTCGAGGTTATGCATGTCTTGATATTCTTGGATATTGTTTATATTTTGCTTTTCTAGCCAAACAAAAATTACGTACTTAGATTATAAACAAATTATAAAAGTTGATGTAAGAGATAATTTTTAGATTTTAGGAGTTTATTAGGAAATAAATATATACTAAGACTTTATTTTTAATTATACCACTTTATTTAGTTTTCTTATTTTTATTCTATTTATATTGAAGTGTTCATTTTAAAGTAGACTTCTTTTAATTTTAATTATCTTTTAAGTAGGGGTATATTCGTCTTCACAAAAAAATAATTTTTTTTTTATGAACCCGTACTTTCATATGTATAAACAATAATAAATAAATAATATAGATTAGATAGATATAGAATATATACATTTACAAATTATTAATAAGCTAATTTTTTTTCTACTAAAGTTAATCAAAATTTAACCCGGAGAAGACCGCAAACATCGAATGTTATCCACATGTATCCATAAAAATAAATAAAAAATTAGTATATATCTCTACAGTAGGGGTAGACGATGGAGTAGTTGGTAAGCATTTGGGTTATAGCATCTACCCTCTCATTTTTTGGAGGTCTAAGACCATGGCGATTCACGGTCAGTTTTTTCTCTTATCTTCTCCTCTTGGAATCAGAACCACCTCTGCTCATTATTTTCGTATGTTTTATTTTTATTTTTTATTCTTAAGTTCCCAATAATTTGTATCCTGTTTCTTAGTTACTAAACTGTGATCTAGATCATATTGTACATTCCTCGTGGATTGTGTTCTGCCGTTTAATTTTGAGTGTAAACAGATCACCTAATTAACCCATATCGATTGCCTTCGATTCGACCCCTTGAGTGGTTTGGGATTCAATTTTAAGCCCTTTCCTTGCTTGAGAATCTTTTGTTAATATCTTTAGCCTGAATTGATTTTTGTATTATTAGTCACTATAAAGTAGCGAACCCAATTTTGAATCCCTATTGGTAGATGATCCACTTAATGTGACCGAAGCCCCTCGAAAGGGGTTTGGGTTCGAATCCCTGTTGGTAGATGTTCCACTTAATGTGACCAACGCCCCTCGAAAGGGATTAAACCCCTGGAAAACCAAAAAAAAAAAAAAAAAATTATAATTGTATTCACTTATGTTATATGTGTGGCATTTAATGTTAGATCCTTAATTTGGTATATTAGCGAAGGGACTGGATGTTGTTATATAAGCAACATCCTTGCTTGAGCGTCTGGTCCAATGCTGGTTAGAAATAATTATGGATCTCCAAGTAGCCTTTTCATGATCATTCGGGTAAATCTTTTGAGTCTCGAGATCATCATATGCTTTTCCGAGTGTTGGAAATTAACCATTATTCATCTAGAAGAATAATTAGAGATATGGTAACATATTTATTCCGTTACTCCAGTTTCCTACTTAGACGAGATCACTATTTATATTTGTAATGCTAGATAATACAAAGAAATGGGTTTCTGATAGAATCTAGTGTTGATTGAGGTTAAGAAATGTGTTTTATTCTCCTCTATATGTCCTCCTCTTTCCTCATCTCTAAGATCATAGACCTAAGTTTGTTTATTACTGTTATTTTCCACATCCCTAATTACTTCCCAAACTCTAAATAAAGGCATTTTGCAATATCGGCTTGTAAGTACTCCCTCTATTTGGTAGTTAGAAAGTAGTACATTACATGAGAGGTGATTTCCTAATTAAAAGAATGATGTTAATGAGCCGATAGACCATTTGTTTTAGGCTGCCAATATCTGTACTGCAAATTTAATTGTTTTTCACAATTTACTGACCCTATTGTCTTGGTTATTGTTAACACATTACAAAGCAAGATATAACACCTATAATGAATCTTAAACACAAATTCATTTAATAAACTTGTCCAAATCGAGAGGATAAAAATTCCATAAAACAACTTTGATGATACTTCAGTCTGAATTCTAAAACAAATCCTGTAGATAATAAAGCTAACCAAACAAAACCAACATCCGAGAAACGATAAAATAATGGCATGAGTGGTGTTGTAAAAGTCATAGAGTGGTTTCTTTAGGCATTTTCGGGTTTTTTGCACTTTGCACCCCCAAAACATGGGAAATAGGCACTTTGCACCCCCGAAATTTAGATTTAGCACTTTGCACCCTCGAAAGACGAAAAATGCAGCACTTTGCACCCTCTTTTATTTTTAGGCAAAAACTAATGGGTAAAATCGGTAATTCAACTATAAATATTTGGCACTTTGCACCCCCAAAATAAAATTAGCACTTAACACCCTCGAATTAAGAATAAATCAGCAACTTGCACCCTCGAAACACAATAAATGGGCATTTTGCACCCCGAAACACAATATTAACACTTAACACCCCTAAAAAAAAAAACTCAAACCCCTCGTTTTATCCGGCAAGGTTGACCATCGGGGTGAAAAAAATCTAAGGAAAAATATATAATTCATTTTTTTCCTTAAATTTTGTAAAATACAATTTTAAATACTAGAATACTCATTTCTCTCTCAATCTTTCTTTTCATCAATATACATATCCATAAATAACTAAATAAAGTACAAGTATTATATGTTCAGTATGAGGCAACATGGTCTCCAAAATCTATGTTCAACATTATTGGTGAATGCAGTTCATGAATTAGACAATGGATTTTGTTTTCTATTTATTTTGAACTTCTAGGTGTGTATTTTGAACATCAAGTTCGTATTTGATATTTTGAAGTAGACAATGGGTCTTTGAGAAGTTTACTTGTACTTTATTTAGTAATTTATGGATATGTATATTGATGAAAAGAAAGATGGGGAGATAAATGAATATTATAGTATTTATAATTGTATTTTACAAAATTTAAGGAAAAAAATGAATTACCTATTTTGCCTTAGATTTTTTTCACCCCGATGGTCAACTTTGCCGGATAAAATAAGGGGTTTGAGTTTTTTTTTATTAGAGGGTGTTAAGTGTTAATTTTGTGTTTTGGGGTGCAAAGTGTCCATTTATTGTGTTTTGGGGGTGTAAGTTGTTGATTTGTTCTTAATTCTAGGGTGTTAAGTGCTAATTTTGTTTTGGGGGTGCAAATCGCCAATTTTTCAAGTTTTGGGGGTGCAAAGTGCCAAAGATTTATAGTTGAATTACCGATTTTACCCATGAGTTTTTGCCTAAAAATAAAAGAGGGTGCAAAGTGCTGCATTTTTCATATTTCGAGGGTGCAAAGTGCTAAATCTAAATTTTGGGAGGTGCAAAGTGCCTATTTCCCATGTTTCGGGGGTGCAAAGTGCAAAAAACCCGGCATTTTCCCCTTTCTACTCAAAAGTTACTCTAAGTTATGCACTTCAATTTTTTCGGACTTCATTCCACCTGCATTTTTTACTTTCCCATTTAATAGATTGCCTTAAGTTGCTAACTGATTATGTGTTCTCATTTATTCTTTTAACTAACACGAACTCTGGTACTATTTATTACTACAAATCAAGGTAGATAAGCAAATTGTATGTGTACATGTATCCTTTCCATGCATTTTTTACACCTCATGGAAAATATTATAAACTATTCATAATGTTATGAGATATACCACAAAATGTATTTGCATGAATAAAGAACCGAAAAAATTAACATCAATATTTCATTGTGTTTGGACAAATTTTGTAATAAAGTTTGAAGTCTAGAACTAATATTTTAGTTATTGATATGAATAAGGCATGCCAATATTCAGCATTACATAAAAATTAATTTAGTAGCTTGAGACTAGAGGAAACAAAATGTGTTTAACCTCATTTAAGATATCAAAATGCTTGAATAAAATAAGATATTATAAAATTTATAAACATAAACCAAGGAATCACTGGTGCATGGCAATGTTCGGTATTATACAACAATTAACTTAAAGTCGGAGGTTGGATTGAAACAAAGTCTTCTAAACATACAATCTACTTACACGTCAATGTTGACTGGATCACTTATGAAGACACTGAAGCTATATTGAACCTTAAAAAGGTAGAAATTAATGAAGTTTCTGTTCATGTTGCTGTTTTCTTTTCTTTTCTTAAACATATTCAAACATGTGTGCATGTTTTTGCAGACGCTTCAGTCAAAGGGTTTGAAGAGGTTTTCAAGACAACTAATATTCCTCAATATGTCAAAGATTCTCAGAGTGCAAGGGAAATTATAAAACTTCTCCATGATTTGTCCGACCAATATTTTAGCAGTAAAAAACAGATAAATAAAGAACTTTTGCAAGGGAGATATACACCAAAGAAATTAAGAAAATGGATGATGGAGGCTGTCTCATTGGAATCTCAAGTGAGGGATATTCTCTTATTGGGAGGCTTGTCTAACTCGATTGAAGATGAAGAGTTGGTAGAAATGGGTATCAAAATCATAAATCACTTGAATCATTGTCCATTAGTGGGTGAATTGGTGTACAAAAAACCAATTACCGTGACAAGAATGACAGACAACTCCAGTTCAAATAAACCACTTACAGGACTCGAAAAGAAATCTACTCATATTTCAGAAGAAAGGAGGTCATTGTTTATCCATAATGAAGAAAGTTTGAAACCCTTCCAAGGCAAAAGTGTGCCAGGAGTTGACTTCATGAAGAAAAGCGATGTTAATGTTGAACTTGATTACAAATCAGATTCATTTCCTAGTAAAGATTTTTTTTCTGCATCTATCCTTGAATTGGGAAATGAAAAGACTTCTTCTTCTGGAATGGGTAACATACAAGAAGAAGCATTTTCTGATGGGCCTGATGTATTGGTTTCGGAAAATACACCTTTGGATTCGAAACTCCACAGTAAACAGGGATCTAAAGTTAAGATTGAAGATGAGGTTACGACTGTGGATGAAAAGACAAAAATATCCCGCTCGTTTACTCAGCAAAAAGCTGAACTGGGAAAACCAAATGCTTCCTCAAAAGTTAAGACTGAAGATGAGGTTATCACTGCGGATGGAAAAACAAAAATATCCCGCTCGTTTACTCAGCAAAAAGCTGAACTGGGCAAACTAAATGAAAATATGCTAATTTCTGCGAGTGGTTTTGATCCAAAGCAGGAAGGTGAATCATCAACTTGCAGGGTAGCGGCGCAGTTAGAGCTTGAAACGACATTTAGTACAAGTGCAGAAGAAATATCTGTGGAGCAAAATGAGGCTAAGGCTGATAATTTGCATTCCAGTCACAAGTTATATCTGGATGATACTTCTAAAGGTATTACAATTTCAGTAACTGGCGAGATGTCCAAGTTTGTAGACCTCAATTTGATATTACGCACTTGCTCTTCACAAGAAATGCAGCGCCTGTTGAACACTGGCTTGAGCTTCATTGATTTGGTTCCTAAAATGGAAGATTACATGTTTCTTGTGAAGAAAAAGTTTGATCATCAATCGTCAGGACCACTTGAAAGTGCCCTAGTGATTAATGGTGGCTTAGTTCCAGAACATATGATCTTGAACAAAGATATTTGTGGGACAAATGAAGTTGCAGCATCAGATAAATGGGGTCAAGTTTGTGTAGTAAACTTTATAGAAGAAAACTTTGATTCGCTCCCTGACAATCCAGATTGTCCTAACCTTGTGCTTTTGTTCCTTCAAAGAAACAACCGCTTGAGTAGTATTCCTTCCTCGTTTTTTCACAACATGCCTGCCCTCTGCTTTTTAGACTTATCTAATACCAGAATAAGGACCTTGCCTAGTTCGCTTTTCACTCTCACCAGACTTGAAGTGCTTATGTTGAGAAACTGTGTTTTTCTTGATAATCTTCCGAGTGAAATTAGCAAACTTGAGCATATGGAGGTGCTAGATCTTTCAGGCACTGAGCTCATTGATCTTCCTAAAGAAATAGTTAAACTTACGCGTCTAAGGCATTTACTACTATCCTTTTATGGACCTGATGATGAAAGCGAATATGTCCATTTGCCATCTGAACTTCTGTGTCATGGTATTATTTCCAAGCTCAAGGCACTACAAGCACTAAGCATCGTAGTGCACCCAGAGGATCACAGATGGACAACAATTGCCAGCAACATAGTGCAAGAGGTTGGCATGTTGAAAATGCTGGGATATCTTCAAATCTACTTCCCAAAAGTAGAAGATTTTAACCTTTTTATTGAAAGGAGCCCTTCATGGAACGAGAAGATATTGACAAAGTATAAGTTTGTTGTTGGGAATGATGTTAAACGAATTGTATCTCGAATTCCAGATGCATTGGAATCGAATTATGATCAACTAGACCAGTGCTTGAGATTTGTAAATGGTGATGAAGTGAACGTGATAAAAAAGGTACTTGCGCATGTCACAGCATTCTACTTGGATCATCACATTGAAATACAAAGCTTGTCAGAATTCGGCATTTTTAGTTTCAAGAATCTAAAATTCTTAGTGGTGAGAGAGTGCCCTAAAGTTGAGGTGATTATAGATGAGGAAATAAGTGAAAGTGCATTTCCAAATCTGGAACATTTGAGAATCCATTATCTATGGAAATTGGAGCAAATTTGGAAGTCTCCTGTGCCCCCGGGAAGCTTTCGTGCACTTAAATATCTAATAGTTCACATGTGTCCTCAGCTACAGTTCGTGCTTTCTGAATCCATGCTTCAATGTCTTTTTAACTTGGAGGAGTTAGTTGTTGAAGATTGTGAAGCTGTGACAATAATAATTGAACAAGGAAAAGAGAAAGTGCAACATGACGCCGTTAAGCTTCCTCGACTAAGGAAACTTATTCTTCGTTACTTACCTCAGTTGGTAACTCTCGGTAACGACCTGCATTTATCAGAGGAACAAATTAGTGTCTATGGTTGCCCGAGCTTAATCTTGAATTCGACTCCCAAAAAGAGAAAGCAGAAGAAATTGTTATCTTTATGTAGTGTCTGCATTTGATGCTGACCTTGCTCCGAATTCATACTTGTAATCTTCAAGTTTCAAATTGATATATTCCCAGCTTTGTGCCAACAATTGATTGCCTTTTTAGTGTTCAACTTGTCTGATTTTTTAATGTAACATTATTAAAGATGCAGATGAACTTGAATGGTGTTATATTTAGATATAACACCAGCTACCAATGTTCTTACTTAAATGCAATATATGTAGTCCTCCTAATCTTAGAAACCCCCAATTTAACAACTTTAAGGAATCTCTTTGTAAGTAGATATTTGAGATTATTTGGTGCAAGCCCGGGCCTCAAGACTTTCAAACACGTGGTCGTTTTCATAACTAATATGGCCGCCAACAGGACCATTTTAGAGAGACAAAAAATGATACATCAAAACAAATAAAATAAAAGTAAATGAAGAAATATGGCGAATCAAATTCTCCTAACCTTGTGATTTTGATCATGTCTATGCCAACGCAAGCGCAAAGCATCTGCCGCCTCCATTTTGGCCGTTATCCCAAGTATTGAATTGAGCTGACTTGGAAAATTGTGAAATTTGAGTTCAAAAAAGGACCAAAACCTTCATAAAAAGTAATTGTAGGACGTAACTTAGTTTTCGATCTTCAAAAGGACTAACTCCCCAACAAACTATAGTTGTAGGACTAATTTTAGGGGAAAAAAAAAGTAAGAGGATATATTTTAGCCACGAATTTTCCCAACCACCCACAAAAGTCAAAAGCCTCGACTCTTATGGTCTTTTGAGTTTTGATTCATCTTCCCCAGATTATACACAGAAACCAAGCGTATAAAACAATCAATATATGGAGCTTTCCGTACACTCACTCCTCAATTTGCTACAGAAATTGTCCGAAGCCGTTGGGATGAAACCGGGAGCAGATTATGATGATTTGCTTCTGAAGATTTTCGAGGAGAAATTCCCTCACGATGCAGATGAGAAATGGAAACATCTCTACTCCTCCACCGCCAAATTCCGATCCAAACACGAAATTGGTATCGCATCTATATTGAGATGTATTGGGAGGCACGATGAGAAGAATCAGCTATCATCCAAACTGTTGGGACCGGATACTGAATGTAGAAAAAATCAGATGTTATCTTCTGATAATAATATGTATATGTATGGGAAACAAGAGATACAAGTTTGTATCATTCCAATTCTCGGGATAGGTGGGATCGGGAAGACAACACTTGCTCGTGCATTGTTTGAAAGCCCTAGAGTGCAAAAGTGTTTTGAATTGCGAGCGTGGGTGAAAGTGTCCGGGCAGGAAATAATGCTTCAGGCTGTTGCTAGAGAAATTCTAAAATCAGCTACGGGTATGTCTTTCCGGCTAGATGACCTGGATGAACTGGATGAAATTGTAAGAGATACTTTACAGTCACACAAATGTTTAATTGTTTTTGATGAAATTGAATCCATGACCAGAGATTCATGGCAGCATATGAAAAATTCATGGTTCAGTTTCATGGGTTTGGGATCTAGAGTCTTAGTAACTACTTCTAGCATACATGTTTCGAATCTTGTTGCCAAAATACCATTTGAATTGCTAGAAATGTCCTATAAGGATGCTGATCGATTTCTTCGTAAATTTGAGATATCATCGATTATGAGGTCCAATATACTATCCCTTAGCCAAGGGTTACCCCTTTCTCTCAAACTTATGATGGGATTGGTGACGTGTGATAAAAAGCTTGCAGATTTACTTTCTTCACCGGATTTCTTAAATAACATCACCACCATGCCTGTTTTGCATGTTCCAATTGTTATTTTGCTGAGCATTTGGAGTCTTCCATGGCATTTGATTCAATGCCTTGCCTTCTGCGCCATCTTTCCTAGGGGTTATATGATTAACAGACAGAAGCTCATTGAGAAATGGATTGCTCACGGCCTCATCGTGAGTGGAACTGAGCATGCCGGTGGTGTTTATTTTCATAACTTGCTCTGCCGGTCATTTTTCACAGATATAACTTGGAATGAGTACGGTGACATTGAAGAGTTCCGTATGCCTGGTTTGATCCATGATATCGTGCAAGATGTCACAAGAATTGTCTTTCAAGTCAAGGTCGGAGTTGTTGTTTGGATTAGTGAAGATGCTGGTCGGCTTTCTCTTTATAGACCGCAAACAACACCTATTTTTTCAATTACCAAATCTTTCCCGATTCATCAGCTTCTTGAATTTAAGCATTTGCACTCACTTGATCTGAGTAGCAGTGGCATTCAAAGTTTGTCAGATGAGATATGTGCTTTAGAAGAAGTTAGGTACATAAATCTCTCTTATACTCTTATTGAAAGACTCCCAGATTCTATCACGGAACTTCCGTATTTAAAAACTCTAGATCTATCAGGATGTTGCTATCTCCAAGTTTTACCAGAGCGAATGTGCGACCTGGTGCATCTCAGACATCTAGACTTACGGCTTTGTGATACCTTGTCTTACATACCATCTGGAATTTGCTGCCTTACATCTCTCAAGTCAATGACATTATTTGTTTTGGGTAAAGATGATGATAAAAGTGCTGCTGGCTTGGGAGAGATTGGGTCTTTAAACCAGCTCAGGGGTAAATTACAGATAAAAAATCTTGAACGTGTGAGGAATAATAGTGAGGCTCTTGATGCAAAGCTAAATAAGAAATTACTTCGTCATCTGGAATTGTCATGGAGTAAAAAAGGTGCTGCTAATCATTCTGAATTGTTGGAAATCTTACGGCCAAATCTGGGACTTAAAGTTCTGCATCTAACTGGTTATATGGGTATCAAATTTCCGTCATGG
Source organism: Penstemon davidsonii (assembly GCA_034814905.1). NCBI lineage: Eukaryota > Viridiplantae > Streptophyta > Magnoliopsida > Lamiales > Plantaginaceae > Penstemon > Penstemon davidsonii. The sequence continues at coordinate 25,440,540 of JAYDYQ010002533.1, read as the reverse complement.
ATGTTATCCATCAAAGGTATAACTAAGATTTCTATAAATGATTGTGAATGCGAGGAACTACCATCATTAGGGCAATTGCCTGCTCTCAAGGAACTGCAACTCAAAGGGATGGCTAACCTCATTTCGATTAGTTCAGAATTTTATGGATATAAATTGTATAAAAGTTTTGGTTTCTTTCCATCTCTGGAACAACTTGGGCTCTATGATATGCCCAGATTGGAAGTATGGTCATGTTCATCCTCCCGTGTGTTCCCTAGACTAAAAACACTGACAATTGAAGGCTGTCCTCAACTTCGACGGTTGCCATCACTTCCTCGTCTTCCTGATTTGATTGTTTGCAATAGCCAAAGGAACATCCTTAGTTCCTTGAGTAGCTTTGGGTCACTTTCCTCCCTACTTATCAATGATATGGAGGATCCATCAAGGTATTTCGTGGATTTATTAAATTTGAAATCACTCAAGAAACTCATTATCTTCAGCAACAAAGTTGAAAATGGTTCTGAAAGTCATGATTTCAATACCTATACTGCCCTTGAACATTTGAGTATTCTACAATGTAATAGGCTTAGGCACGTTCTCTTAGGTGGTTTCTTTTACCTACAGAAGCTACATATTCTAGACTGTCAAGAATTACTATATATTGACATTCGAAAGCCTCTTCCACTAAAAGAGTTGGTCATCCAGGAATGTCCTCTAGCACAATTCAGAGACGGAATTTTTGATTTCCCCTACCTCAGGAAGTTGATTATGAAAAGTTGTTATCGGTTAGAAATTTCACCAAGGAAATTCAAAGAGCTAAAGGAACTTGAATATTTGTTTATCAGTGAATGCCCACAGATGGAAAGCCAGTTGTGGAAGGACCTGAAGCAAACATCTGATGTCCCATGTGTCATACTTGGAAGTCATAAGGTAGAACATGAGACCTATTATCTCTCGAAAAAGAATTCCGGTGGGGTTCCAGCGATAGAGAGGTCTCTGTTGGAACTTAAAGAAGAAATATACTGTACAAATATTGATATTACTGATTTATCTTTGGAAAAAGTTGATTCGGGGGCACCTGTAATGCGTTGGGGTGTATCCTGAGGTGAGGTGTCAAGACAAATCAGTATGCAATCCGTCGAAGGTTGAAAGAATTCCCAGTAAACGTGGAAACTGATCTACAGTTCTCGAAAGGTATCATAAATTAAGAACCTTTTGAGGCTATAAACAATATTTTAAAGTTCCATAAGCTGAATACTATTCTAAGATTTCTAGATCGCTTTGATGAATATTTTGTGAAGCTTTTTGATCATTTAATCCCACGTTTATTTTTTTATGCAATATTGGATTTCATTGTACATAATTAAGATTAGCATTTTATTGGATGTCTTGAGTTTAACATTCGACAACTCTTTTTTTGAAATTTTCGTCCGGCGAATGATATTTAACTCCTTTCAGGTCAAATATCTGTTGTTTTAGGCGTGTGCTAATATTATTTGAAGCTTTGCTCCGTTTCCTTTCTCACTTTTAGATTGTTTTAAGATTGTTTTTTTGGTAATTTCTCTCCCACACTTGCTGATTTTCAGGTGCATACAGAGATACTTTTCAGTTACCATCCTCTGCTCAGGGCTTGCAATATGGAACCCAACTGAAAAAGTTCCTGCTGGGAGTCCATATCAGTTGGTATTAATTTTTATTGGGGCACAATTGTATTTTTAGTCCCACTGAACTGGACACTTCTTTTGGTCCCGCGCTTTACACCTTTTTAGAATTTTGCACTTTTAGTCCTATCGCCGCTTTTTACATTAGTTTTTGCACTTTTGGTTAATTAGGATTGAAAGTGCAATTTACTAAAATGGGAAACTAAAATGGCCAAATATCCTAAATAATTATACCAAAAGCGCAATTTAGTAAAACGTTGAAAGTTCAGTCCGAGAGATTAAAAATGTAAGTTTACCATATTTTTCTTTCACCTATACTATTTAGAAGAGAAATGTAATATTGAGATTTCAAATATGTTTTATACTTTGTAGGTTGAATATTTTAGCAATTTTAACAAAAAGTATCGCGAATTAGCAATTGGATAAAAGATAATCTAGGTATGCCTTTACATATGCAACTTTGGTTTAACCTCGCACTTGGTGGACATTGTGAAAGTATAATTTTGTTTCCTGCGTCAAATTAGGAGAGTGATATATAACTTTTCTTGAGAAGAAAAATGATGGTTCTAGGAGATTGGGGTGATTGGTACTTGAAAATGTACTTAAGTTGTTCTTATTTTCTAAATAAATCAAGTGTTAATTTGATATTTTCATGAAATTAATAGAAATTATTGTGATTAGAAAATATTGAGTTTTGATTTGTTTTTGTAGGAAAATAAAATATGGACCCCGGAATATTTAGCTTTCTCAAATGTACAAGTATCAAAGGCATAATTTGAAGCAAGGAAAGATTCAAGGAAGTCAAGTAATGCAAGAACAACGAAGAAGGAATCTGCCAGAAATGTTGCTGCTCATTCCAAGGACTATAACTCTCGCAAGGAAAGTCCTATGAAGCTGAATTTCGGATATGTTATAGAGGAAGGAGTTAGCTATGCTACAGACTTTACGGATCTGGATTTGGAGTTCGGAGCACAAAGATATGTATTTTTTAAATATGTCGCGCAGAGCAGAATCTACTACGCGGGAAACGCGATTTTTGTCCTAAAGTGATTAGGAAACTTACCTAAATCCTTTCCATACGAGGATTGAGCCTCCTAAACATCTTCCTACTCAATTTCTACCTCCTAAGCATTCTCCTACTTGGATTAGGCCTCCTTAATACTTATATATAGTCCTAGAATTACACATCTTGGAACACACAATTCTTAGTCTTAGTTACAATTCTCTCTCAAATCATTATCATATTTTCTCTCTAGAACTTGTGATAATGATTAGCAAATTAGGCTAGAGTTTCTTTGGTGAGGTTAGAGATGAACTTACATGCGTAGTGATCTTATTTGGATTCGATTCTTCAAGGTTTTGTAAGTTTTATAAATTTGAGTAATTTACTCTTCTTCAACTATTTTCATCAATTCTTATGTTAATACAATTGTTTTATAAATTTTCATATAAATCTAGTCAAGCTCTTTTTATGTGAGAATCTTTATGATATAATTATATTGATATAAGTCATTCGTTTTATGGGTAGTCTTTTAATGCAATATGCCTTGGTATATAGTATGTTTTCGATTTCTCATAAGATGATATTGTGTGCCAATTCTAAAAGCAAGAAAACTATTTACTCAAATACATTAGAAATCATGTGTTTTTCAATTCTTTATCTTCCAATTGATTGTTTGGGATGTGAAACTTTCAATTGAGTAATTTTATGAATCAATCCAAATAAGTGAACGAAGCATATAAGGGATTCTTGACACCTTATCGTTTTAATTATCGTATTTTTCAACAACCAAAAATTCACTTTTCTTTATGTTTTCATAAAATCAAATCACTTCGTTAATTTAGTTTGTTTATTCATCTCTAAAGCTACTTTGTCTACTAACCGTTTAAACTTGTTTTTGTCATCTCCTCGTGGATACGACCGCCCAATCTATTCTACATCGATCGCTTTGTTTCGACAAGTTTGGACGTAATCATGGGGCGATATTGAAGCATAGATCACCTTTCATGTACATCTCCCATGTAACTATTTCACCAAATTGGGACGTTACTATAATTATTTGGAGAACACAATTTTTTTTTTTTTTTATAACCCAGGTGTCCAAACTTACAACAGACTAATTCTGGACCCTTAGAACCCTTGCCCTAGAACCATGAAGGATGTAAATCGCGGGATGTGCCTATCTACAGGTATACTTGTGAATGTGAACATAAATTGGGTCACATAATTAATTGCAGGTTCAATCACATCAATCGTCCCTCAAGTTTAAAGTTGTTTACGCTTTTGTCCCTTATTAGGAAAGTGCACGTACGTTGTACGTGTCTAGTTAATTTCATGGGTATTTTTTATAAATTAGAATAATAATAATTTTATCATGTCATAAAATAGAGCAAATGAACTTGCTTTAACCAAATTAATTCATTTTTCATCGCTTTAATATGTTATTAACCGATTTTTTTCACTTTTACCAGTTTAATATTTTTTTTACTGTTTACCTAATTTTTATCAGTTATAACTTATTTTCACTTCTTTTACGATTTTTTCCATTTTAAACCATAATTCTACCGGTTCACCTTATTTAGTCGGTTACACTTTTTTTTTAACTTATTTCACTTGTTTTTATCATATTAACCCATTTTCACATATTTCGCACATTTTTTCGTTGATTTCACAAGTTGAATTTTCATTGATTTGGCAGGTTTTCACCTACTATATTCATTTTTTCACCGATTTAACCTGCTTTTCACTAATGTTGTTGATTCATCGGTTTAATCCCATTTTTCCGAATTTTCGTTGATTTCACATGTATTTATCAATTTCAAGGGCATTTTTTTTATTGGTTTCACCCGAATTTTCACCAACTTCGCCAGTGTTCACCAATTTTACCAGAATTTTCATCGATTTTACATGTTTTCAACAATTTCATAGATTTTGTTTTATCGATTTCACCATTTTCCACCAATTTCACCCGTTTTCACGAAAAGAATTCCATAAAAATTCGAGGTTATGCATGTCTTGATATCATTGAATATTTTGTATATTTTTTTATTCGAGTCAAAGTAAAATTATATAATTAGTTAAGTCATAAGAATTTTTTATTCTTTCGTAGTAAGATGCGATTCAATTTTAATTTTTTTTTTATCTATTATAAGAAAAGAAGATTAAAATTACAAAAATTGATGTAAGATAGAATTCATAAATTTTAGGAGTTTGTGTAGGAGATAAATATAATAAGACTTCATGTCTAAATATACCTCTTCAATTACTTTTAATCTTTCATATATATACCATAATTAAATTAGGGGTATTTTAGTCTGAACAAAAAAGTTAAGAAATATTCATGCTTTTATAATAAAGTATTTCCACCCCTCTTAGATGTTATGTGTAACACCAATCACTATTCCGGCCAATTTTCGGCAAATATATACCCCGTGCAAAACATGTGCATTTTAGCAGGGGTATTTTTGAAATACCATATTTTCTAATATTTTAGTGTTACAATTTACGTCCCTCATATTAACATTTTGTTTCATTTTCATCTTGTTGGGAATGAACAATGACTTTCCCTCCAAATTTCGTTGCATAAGGGCAACTCCATCCGACGGGCAACGAGAGGAGTTGCCTGCCGAATTTCGATTGGAGATGGAAGGGGGGGGGGGGGGGGGGGGGGGGGGTCGGGCAGCGGATGATCCCTCGCCCAATTGCCCGCGGGCAACACTGCCTTTACACGCATTCATCCATCACTTGGCGACCACCTGTTGGCTCTTTTTTTTTTTATTATTATAATTATTGTATTATGTATATATATATACTCCCTCCGTCCCAAATATTTTGCTCCCTTTTGGTTTTGCAGGAGTTTTAGGTGTGAGTTGAAAAAGTGAAAGTTTTGAACATCTTTACTATTTTACTCCTAAAAGTAGTGGATGATAAGTAGTTGTGTCAAATCATTACTTTATCAAATAGGGTATTTTTGAGAAAAGAAATTCCATTTTAAGAAATAGAGTATTGTTTTGGGACATCCCAAAAAGAAAATAAGAGCAAAAAATTTGGGACGGAGGATATATATATATATATATATTAATTGTGTAAAATAAACTTAACAAAAAATGGTAAACTTTATTTTTAAATATTGTGAAAGATTTAATAACATTGTATTTTAAATTTTATGTAATATTTAATAACGTGAATACAATTATTGTTGTTTTCCGCTAATTATGTTTAGTCCTGTTGATTTTCTTATTATTATTGTGTACCTAATAAAAAATATTTGTAGTAGTAGTAGAAATATTATTATTATTATTGTTAATGTTAATGTTAGTCAAGTTGATTGGTGAACGATACCAATGGATTAAGATTAATGGGACTGTGGAAGTATAATACAATAATGTAATTTGGCGTATCACTAAAAAAATGTGTAACTTGGTGTTTCACTAAAATATTACTACAATTTTATGAATTAATGATGTAATTTGACATTTCACATAAGTTACACATTGCTGCTAAAATTCAATAACCATAGGGTTGATTATTAAATAGTGATCCATCCGTTATAAATTGATTGGTACGTTTGACATTTTCACACAGATTAAGAAATTCAATAATTAGTCACTTATTTAAGATAAAATGTTAAAAGTACCATTTTAGTGATTGATCTAATTAATATCATAGATTTTTGTGCACTCTACTTTATTGTGTAAACTTAGTAAATGATAAAATTGAAAAAAGATATATTGAAAAGTCACATATAACAAGTAATTTAAAAGAAAACTTTTTTTGCAAATGTGTCTATTAATTTGAAACCGAGGGAGTAGTAATTATTAGACATTGAAAGATCACCTAAACTGTAACATCCATTCAACTTGAAGGAACATCCAATAACCATTAGACTTTTTTTGTTAGCAATCGTACCCCTTGGAAAATATGAAAATATAAGAAAGAAGTTCTTTCTTTTTAAAAAACAACTGCTACACGTACGTGTGTAATAAATTGTTGTTTTAGCTATTATTCAGTTATATATATATTAAAAAAAAGTTGTATTATTCCAATTTTGTGATGAAAGGTATGGGGCCTGTTTGTTTGGCATTTCATAGAATTTTTTTGTGTTTGGGAAATGCCAAACAAACATGTTTTCTATTTTCCGAAATAAATTTTTCATCCATTAATTTTCTCAAACTACTCTCTCAAAAGCCAAACAAACAATAATTTTCTTATCTCTAAACAAAACCTATACAAACTCTACTTTGATTTGATATAAAGTAACATATCTCTTATACAATTTATCTCACATAACAAACATAATTTGACATAAAGTCTTACACATCTTACACCTACAACCCAACTCTTCCAAAAAAACATACACCTACTTTCTTTTTCAAACCAATCTCTCAAAACCCAAACAAACAACATTACGCAAATCGAGATTATTTCACAAACCTTCACTACTCTCCTAAACTATTTTTTCAAACACCAAACAAACAGGCCCATGATGATCCTCTGGTATGAAACTAAGATACCTGGACCCATGAAACAACACAGAAAAAATATCAATCCCTTTTCACTTAATGAGAAATAGTGACATGAAAATCTCTCATTTTATCATCATCCACACTTCTCTTCCTCTCCAATTCACTGAAAATCCAAACCAACCAATCACAATTCAGCAAACTTCACCCCCATCAGATTACCAAAAGTACCAACTGTGAAACATCAAAACTCAACCTCATAATACTCTCTTGACACGTGTCCCATACTCTCACCACTAACCAGAAAAACTACCTGTATTTCTCCTTCCCCCCCTCCATTCATAAAAGAAGATGAAATAAAAGCTCTATATACAGAGAGGTCTGAGTTTCCTCTTCTTCTTCCATTGATTCTACTCTGTATTTGTTTGTATATACATTTCATCTCTGCTACTCTGTTTCTTGATGTTCTAGAGCTTGAATAAAAATGGCTTCTTTGGTTTCTTCGCCATTTACACTACCCAACACAAAATCAATTTCACAAAGGAATTACTTCCTCCACTCATTTCTTCCCAAGAAACTCAACCAAAAACAAAAATCCCACAAATTCAAATGCAATGCAATTGGTAATGGTTTGTTCACTCAAACCTCGCCCGAAGTCCGTCGAATCGTACCCGAATCATCTAATGGACTTCACACTGTTAAAGTTGTTTATGTTGTTCTAGAAGCTCAATACCAATCATCACTCACAGCTGCAGTGCAAAGTCTCAACCTTAACAAAGAGTATGCTTCTTTTCAAGTGGTGGGCTACTTGGTTGAGGAGCTTAGAGATGAAAATACATACGAATCTTTCTGTAAAGATCTTGAAGATGCTAATATCTTTATTGGGTCTTTGATTTTTGTTGAGGAATTGGCTTTAAAAGTTAAGTCTGCAGTGGAGAAAGAAAGGGACAGGCTTGATGCAGTCTTGGTGTTTCCATCAATGCCTGAGGTAATGAGACTTAACAAATTAGGCTCATTTAGTATGTCGCAACTCGGACAATCAAAATCTCCGTTTTTTCAATTGTTCAAGAAGAATAAATCCTCTGCAGGCTTTGCTGATAGTATGTTAAAGCTTGTAAGAACTTTGCCTAAGGTTTTAAAGTATTTGCCTAGTGATAAAGCACAAGATGCTAGAATGTATATACTTAGTTTGCAGTTTTGGCTTGGGGGTTCACCTGATAATTTGGTTAATTTCTTGAAAATGATATCTGGGTCTTACGTGCCCGCTTTGAAAGGGACGAAAATCGAGTATTCTGACCCGGTTTTGTACTTGGATACCGGGATTTGGCACCCTTTAGCTCCATGTATGTATGATGATGTTAAAGAGTATTTAAATTGGTATGGAACTAGAAGGGATGCAAATGAGAAGCTTAAGAGCTCGGACGCGCCCGTTATTGGACTGGTTTTGCAAAGGAGTCATATTGTTACTGGTGATGAGAGTCACTATGTGGCTGTGATTATGGAGCTTGAAGCTAAAGGTGCTAAGGTTATACCGATTTTCGCTGGTGGGCTCGATTTTTCGGGGCCCGTTGAGCGGTATTTCATTGATCCGATCACGAAGAAGCCGATGGTGAATTCAGTTATTTCACTTACCGGTTTTGCCCTTGTTGGTGGGCCCGCGAGGCAGGATCATCCGAGGGCAATTGAGGCATTGATGAAGCTTGGTGTGCCTTATATTGTGGCTGTGCCTCTGGTGTTTCAAACGACGGAGGAGTGGTTGAATAGTACTTTGGGGCTGCACCCTATTCAGGTGGCTCTGCAAGTGGCTTTACCGGAGCTTGATGGGGGTATGGAACCGATTATATTTGCTGGCCGGGATCCCAGAACAGGCAAGTTATTATTATTATTTTTTAATTCTTACTAATTATTGATTGGTCATTTTGTAGATTGTTTGGAATAGATTGTGAATAAATTCTCACTTTATTCTGAAATGATGATATGTGATTATAGGAAAATCGCATGCTCTTCATAAAAGAGTGGAGCAGCTTTGTACAAGAGCTATCAACTGGGCTAATCTGAAGAGGAAAACAAAGGTAACATATTGCATTTTTTTTTTTTTTTTTTTTTTTTTTTTTTTTTTTTTTATAAGGTGTACACATATTGCTTTAAAATTGAATAACTTGTATACTAGTTGTCTACAATACTAAGGTTATGTTTGGTTCTTGGATTTCAAAAATGAACCTGAACGAAAAATGAAGGTTTATTGTTCTGTCATTTGAATCAAGGAAAACTATCTTTTTGACGTTTTACTCAAAATAATGATTTGAAAAGTAATGAAATCAATGTAATACAAACTTGTGTGTAGTTAAAGTAGTTCTGGTGCACTACATGATTTGTTTACGCTTGCTTTCATGGATAATATGTTTCTTATCACATAAAAGTTCTTTACTTCTATATATGTAACGTAACTTAAAGGTAAAAGTGAGTCAGTAATAAATCATTTGACTTCGATGAATTCTTGAGTTAACGAAGCGTTTTAAATAATATTGCTTCTAATATATGTACTTTCCAAAAATAATTTAGCTTTACGCATCACTGAATTAGAATGGCATGTTATTCTTCAGCTAAAAGTTTTGTTTTATTCGTTTGTAGGCGGAGAAGAGGGTAGCTATAACTGTCTTTAGCTTCCCCCCAGACAAAGGCAACGTAGGAACTGCGGCTTACCTAAACGTCTTCTCTTCCATTTACTCCGTCCTGAAAGATCTAAAAGAAGACGGCTACAACGTAGAAGGCCTTCCGGAAACTTCCGAAGCCTTAATCGAAGAAGTAATCCACGACAAGGAAGCTCAATTCAGTAGCCCAAATCTCAACATAGCATACAAAATGAACGTAAAAGAGTATCAAACTCTAACCACTTACGCCAAAGCTCTCGAAGAAAACTGGGGCAAACCACCTGGTAACTTAAACTCCGATGGAGAAAATCTCTTAGTTTACGGTAAACAGTATGGAAATGTATTCATAGGCGTGCAGCCTACATTTGGTTACGAGGGTGATCCAATGAGGCTTCTTTTCTCGAAATCCGCAAGTCCACACCATGGTTTCGCAGCTTATTACTCGTATGTCGAGAAAATCTTCAAAGCTGATGCAGTTCTTCACTTTGGAACTCATGGCTCACTTGAATTCATGCCTGGAAAACAAGTGGGAATGAGTGATGCTTGTTTTCCCGATAGTTTAATTGGTAACATACCTAACGTGTACTATTATGCGGCCAATAATCCATCGGAAGCCACGATTGCTAAGCGTAGGAGCTATGCAAATACCATTAGTTACTTGACTCCTCCTGCGGAAAATGCGGGACTTTACAAGGGACTTAAGCAGCTAAGTGAGTTAATAGCGTCTTACCAATCTTTGAAAGACACTGGACGGGGCCCACAAATTGTGAGCTCGATCATTAGCACGGCTAAGCAATGCAATCTCGATAAAGACGTGGATTTGCCAGAAGAGGGTGCTGAGATTTCGGCTAAAGAACGAGATTTGGTGGTTGGGAAAGTTTACTCGAAAATCATGGAGATTGAATCGAGGCTACTCCCTTGTGGGCTCCACATTATAGGTGAGCCTCCATCTGCTATGGAAGCAGTGGCGACATTGGTCAACATTGCTGCATTGGATAGGCCTGAAGAAGGGATTTTTGCACTTCCGTCTATATTGGCGGAGACAATGGGTCGAGAAATCGAGGATGTTTATCGTGGAAGTGACAAAGGCGTGTTGAAAGATGTCGAGCTTCTTCGCCAGATCACTGATACTTCTCGAGGGGCGGTGTCCGCGTTTGTGGAGAAGACAACTAATGAGAAGGGTCAAGTCGTTAATGTTTCCGATAAGATCACTTCGATTTTTGGGTTCGGGATTAACGAGCCATGGATTAATTACTTGTCGAATACTAAATTCTATCGAGCTGATAGAGAAAAGCTCAGAGTGTTGTTCCAGTTTTTAGGTGAGTGTTTGAAGCTTATAGTGGCTGATAATGAGTTGGGAGCTTTGAAACAAGCTTTGGAAGGGAAGTATGTGGAGCCGGGTCCGGGTGGGGACCCGATTAGAAACCCGAAAGTCTTGCCTACGGGTAAGAATATCCATGCTTTGGACCCGCAATCTATTCCTACAGCTGCAGCTTTGCAAAGTGCGAAGGTGGTTGTTGATAGGTTGCTCGAGAGGCAAAAGATCGATAACGGAGGGAAATATCCGGAAACCGTTGCTCTTGTACTTTGGGGAACGGATAATATTAAGACGTACGGGGAATCATTGGCTCAAGTCATGTGGATGATCGGAGTTCGACCCATTACTGACACGTTTGGACGTGTGAACCGGGTCGAACCCGTAAGCCTTGAAGAGCTCGGAAGGCCAAGAGTCGATGTTGTTGTCAATTGTTCTGGTGTGTTCAGAGATCTCTTCATTAATCAGGTATATTCATATTTCTTCTGACTTCATTTTTGGGACTATGAACGATTTCTTTTGATAGAGAAATGCAAAAATACTCCCTATGCTTTGCCTAATTAGTGAAACCCCGTGTTATTTTTTTATTAGCAAACAACCCCTCTTACGTGTATTGCAGCAAAAATGACAATCATATCCCAACAAAAAAATTGCGAAAACACCCCTATTTACCTAAAAAATAGCAATAATCCTCCTGTTAACTTTAAAAACTGGCAATAAATCTCTTGTTCACTTAAAATATTGGTAATAACCTCCCTATTGATTTGTGAAGGAATTTCAAAAGGGGTATTCTACTAATATAAAAAGAACACGGGGTATTTTCACCAATTAGGCAATGCATCGGGGGTATTTTTGCATTTAGCTCATTTATTTTACTATAAATCTAAGTTTTTGTTTCTATCTTGTTCGTAGATGAATCTCTTGGACCGTGCGGTGAAGATGGTAGCCGAGCTAGATGAACCCGAAGACCAAAACTATGTAAGGAAACACGCTTTAGAGCAAGCGAAAACCTTAGGAGTCGAAGTGCGTGAGGCTGCATCGAGGATCTATTCAAATGCATCAGGCTCGTACTCCTCGAACATAAATCTTGCAGTCGAGAATTCATCATGGAACGATGAGAAACAACTTCAAGATATGTATTTGAGTCGTAAGTCGTTTGCATTCGACTGTGATGCTCCTGGTACAGGCATGACTGAGAAAAGGCAAATCTTTGAGATGGCTCTTAGCACAGCTGATGCCACCTTCCAAAATCTCGATTCCTCGGAGATTTCTCTTACGGACGTTAGTCATTACTTCGATTCTGACCCGACAAACCTCGTACAGAACCTTAGAAAAGATGGAAAGAAGCCTAGTGCTTACATTGCCGACACAACTACAGCTAATGCACAGGTAAATCCAGTACTACTTACATCTCTTTGATTGAAATGCAAAAATATCCACTATACTTTGTATAATTATCAAAAATCCCCCTGTGCTAATTTTTATTAGCAAAAAATCCATCCCAAGCCAAAATGGCAATTATACCCTCTTCAAAGGATGCAAAAACACCCTATTAACCTATTGGCAATAATCCCCCTGTTAACTTTGAGAATCGGCAATAATGCCCCTGGTCACTTAAGAATTGAAAAGGGATATTTTTGCATTTAGCTCACTTCACTTTCATAAAATGTTGGCTTAATTACAAGAATATATTTCCCTAACTTTTTTATGATGATTTAGGTTCGTACATTGTCTGAGACCGTACGTCTTGATGCAAGGACAAAGTTATTGAACCCGAAATGGTATGAAGGAATGCTGTCAAGTGGGTATGAAGGAGTTCGTGAGATCGAGAAACGTTTAACAAACACTGTCGGATGGAGTGCAACTTCAGGACAAGTCGACAATTGGGTGTATGAAGAGGCAAACACGACTTTCATCAAAGACGAGGAAATGCTGAATAGACTCATGAACACGAACCCGAACTCGTTTAGGAAGTTGCTTCAAACGTTTTTGGAGGCTAATGGGCGTGGATATTGGGACACTTCCGAAGAGAATCTAGAGAGATTGAAGGAGTTGTATTCTGAAGTTGAAGACAAGATTGAAGGAATTTGTGGGGGGGGGGGGGGGTGGGGGGGGGGGGGGGTGGGGGGGGGGGGGGGTGGGGGGGGGGGGGGGTGGGGGGGGGGGGGGGTGGGGGGGGGGGGGGGTGGGGGGGGGGGGGGGTGGGGGGGGGGGGGGGTGGGGGGGGGGGGGGGTGGGGGGGGGGGGGGGTGGGGGGGGGGGGGGGTGGGGGGGGGGGGGGGTGGGGGGGGGGGGGGGTGGGGGGGGGGGGGGGTGGGGGGGGGGGGGGGTGGGGGGGGGGGGGGGTGGGGGGGGGGGGGGGTGGGGGGGGGGGGGGGTGGGGGGGGGGGGGGGTGGGGGGGGGGGGGGGTGGGGGGGGGGGGGGGTGGGGGGGGGGGGGGGTGGGGGGGGGGGGGGGTGGGGGGGGGGGGGGGTGGGGGGGGGGGGGGGTGGGGGGGGGGGGGGGTGGGGGGGGGGGGGGGTGGGGGGGGGGGGGGGTGGGGGGGGGGGGGGGTGGGGGGGGGGGGGGGTGGGGGGGGGGGGGGGTGGGAAACAAATGTTTAAGATGCAATCCAGTTAATCAGAAAAAACAAATAAAAGTTGCTTAGCCAGGACATATAAATGTCGAATGTCCCACTAATATGTGTAATGGACGGGATAAAATCATATTTCTATTTCTGTAATTATAGTAAAATTTTAATATCATAATTCAACAAAAAAAATTACTATAGGTTAACGAATACTATATAGACTTGAGGGTGAAATAAAGAAAAAAATATATCAATATATGATATTATGCTAATTTAATTTTCATAAAATGAAATGTAGAGTATCATATATACTTCTTGGCCAAAATAGAGAAAAAAAATTGATCTCCATTAGGCAAAAAAACAAATCAAATCTCCATAAATAGATAAAAGTAATATAAACAGGTGCAGAAAAAAATTGAACTCTAGACCTCTTGTTGCCAAATCAAGTACCCAACCACTATGCCAACTGCATATAATAATATACATACTATTTTTTCTGGGGGGGCCCCCCCCCCCCCCCCCCCCCCCTCTCCTCAGTCCCCGTTGAGGTCCGCCCCTGTTTGGGGGAGAGTGGTATTTTTATGAAATTGCTGTATGTCAATTATCAGACATGGTTTCATTTTTCCAGCCAAGAGTTATGCAAATTTATTTACATTAATGAGAATTAGTGTTTGGCAAACATGCCAATAGACCACCTTTATTTGCATATTTCTGTCGCAACATTTTTGTTATTTTTCATGTTTTTTGCCATTCACTGAATTCTCCTTTTCCTTATGTTCCTTCTTGCACTGGTTGCAATGTGATCCTCATTTAGTCACTGAGTATCAGAGCCTCACGTTGTTGAGATTTTCTCGTGAGGTTTAAACCAGTGATAAAAAAAAGTTGTAAAAGATGCTTCTGATCTTGAAATGATTAGTCGATGAATGTCTTATGCAGACACCAGCTCATATATGTTTGAACTTTGAATGGCATATTTTTCTCTTGATTATTATAACTAATTGTGCGTAGTCTGTTCTTTTATCCTGCTTTGGATGAGGTTAAGTAATTAAGGTCTTCACGCTTTAATTTTTGAAGTATACATGATATTTAATTATGAGATGTGGCCATGGTAAAATTCTTGCATATGATTTGTTGCTTCGGGTTCTTGATGTTGTGGAGTTTGGTTACAATAACTGTGTCAAATAAGTTTAACATTAACAGTCTACTTGATTCTTAATGTGAATTAGTTGGTTTTGATCAGAATGAAAGAGAATTTGACTATTTGGTTTTATTATATTTGTGATTACCTACTTAATATACCTCCTCATTAAATGATGCAAGTCTCAAATTCTTGACATATTTTTTTTTTTTTTGTTAATAATTATTTCCTTGTTCAGTTTATTCCTCATTATGTCTAAACACGTATCTCTAGTTTTCCCACAGAATTGTTCAATCATATGATTTTTCCTTACTTCCCATTATGTCTAAACACGTATCCAATTATAATTGAGGTACTTTAGTTTAGGTGAAGTAACACTAATATTTCCCATTAGTTAAATCTTAGGTAGTTAGCATCAATAAGTTTTTTCAAATTATTCTTGTGTGTCCTGTGGAGTTTTGGGGTTGTCTTGAATTGTTACATCTATAAATATATCGTTAATTAGTATGCTTGGGCACTGCATAGATGCATCAAAAATTTCAATTTTGACCATTAGGTGACCGTAGTAAGTCCAGACCCTGGTGGAATATCACGTCCCACAAGCTCCTTATAACATTTCACATGCCACTAACTTTTTTTTAAGGTCATTTTAATACTATCGTATAAAGAATATACAGTCAGTAACCTGCGATAAAATTTCAAGAATCAGTTTCATCAGCTTAATGGCTCAATAGTGTCAGTTTTCCATATTAGCTTCACATTTGTTTCAAGCGTTAGGACCTTGACAAAGATGTATTAGAACGTATAAAATTTTACAAGATTATGGTTTTAATGTTGTGGTTGTTTATTTTATATCTAAGTGGTTGTTTGTTTTATGTTTGTTCCAGCCATTATAAGCAGCTCCAATTATTAATGGATCTCAAGAGGAAATGGTTCTAACCCAAGCATGATGGCAAGAAAAAAAGGTCAATTAAGCTAGAAATAAAGTTGCCACATAAACATAAGGGAATCAATGTAAAAATTGGAACTGCCTCAGAAAGCTTAGGTGATGATTTTCCAAGACCTCATAAGGAGTCTCTTGAGACATTTAGGCTTATTATGGAATTAGTTTGGCTGGGTTCCGACTTGTTTTGGTTTCTAAAAGTGGTTTGGGAGTTTTCAGCGAAACTTTGAAACTCGATTTGGATAATGGTTTCAATGGAATATTAAGATAGTAAAATATTATTAAATAATTGTTGGTGGGTATAGAAAATTTGAGATGTGATTTGGATTGAGGTTTGGTTGTTTGGGCTTGGAGGAGAAAAGTACGGTGGATATCAAATCAATAATTTTATATGTGTGAAGATGAGAAGACAAATGTCAAATCAATAATATAGGTTTCAAGTAGGGTTGTATAGGTTTCGGTTTGGGTTGAAACTTGGGGTTTGGGTTGAAACCTGAGGTTTGGACTGAGAGCTCTTCCAACTCTTTAACTAATTAGGTTTGACTCGGTTTGAGTGAGGCCAAACTCAACCAAACTTCTTCTATACGAAGCCTTAGTTTCAACATGATATTGCAGTGCCAAAAAATGGAGGAGCAAGTAGAACTATGGTATACATGACTATAGCACATGACAACTTAAGTTGGAACATCAGGGTTCAGGTAAATTTCTTGCACTTTTGTATTGCTATGCTTTAAGATGTTAACTTCGACTTTGAATGCAACGTCCAGTTTGTTTGTGCTCTTAAACATAGAAGTAGTAATTAATATGCATTTAACGAATTAGTATTAGTGTTTAAAAGTATTGGACTTCAAGGTTTTGCATGCCTATAGTTTATGTTCATTCACCGATTTAAAATATTTGCTTCAGGTGTAGTAAATAAAAATATCATTATCCTCATCATTTTTTCCGGTCGGAATTTCGGTCGCAATCCAGATTCCGAAGCTATATTTTCCAACCGACTTTTGGCCAATTTCGGTTGCAATTTCCTGTTTTTCTAGTAGTGCACTTTATGTATCAGGTGACTAATTTTATTATTAAGTACTTACAATGGATTCTTTTCATCAAATTGCTTTTGCCACACTAAGCTGGCCAATATTTTTTTGTAGTACGAGCTGATGATATTACACTTAAGAAAGATTCATTACTAAATTATTGTATTAAATCAATAATAATAATAAAGTTAAATACAAAGGTTGAAAAAAACATAGTGTCAATCTCAAAGAGCATATGAAGATAAATATCGAGTCTCCATGTAGTCATACCACCATTTAATAGGTCGGCCCCCATGATGTAGGACTAACTCAATTGATTTGCTCTCTAAGTTGTAAAGAAATATTGTTTCCCTGAACCTGAGAACAACAACAATTCTGTTGTTACATGAAATCAATGCCTCGAGCCGAAGTACCTTTCTTTTATTAATGTATTCTAGCAATGATATGTTAGGTTCTGTGTTGAGGGAATCATTCGTGATCGTGTGCATCAAGCTCCATTCCCTAGCAGGTATAGTGGTGGAACGCCTGTAACCTCCATCTTTATTCTTGGGAAGCATCCAAAATTTCTCGTCTATGTTGCCATACCATAAGACATCATCACGTTCTGACCTGGTGATATTTGCGTCCTTATATTTTCCATAATATGTTATTGATGGCAGCATTATCAACTGCAGATGATTTTCACCATCGTTTGGATCATAAAGGGCAATGGCACTATATCCAGTCCAATCCACGACACCATTACAAACAAGCGGTAGCATCTCCAAATTTGGAAGAAAGATATGAGTGCTGGCCAGTGTCGACAAAGCCCACGTGCCAGTCTTGGAAGAATAAGTTTCAATATCCATAGTCATAGTACACCCCTCTGCACCTCTCGGCATGCCAGCCCATATAACTGTGTAATTTGGTACGAGTTCGTCTATATTCTCCTCACACACTAATCCAACGAATGTTTCATGATATGTATGGCTAGGGATCTTGCGTGGCGGCAAAGAAACACACTTTCTGGTTAGGGGATTGAAAACGTGGTAAGTACTCTTGTTGGTAGAGTGTGAACAATATAGGACGAGCCCGTTTGAGGAATTGATGAAGTCTACTGATCCTCTCGGCACCAGTTGATTGATCAGCTCTGGTTAAATGTTCTTGTTCCTCTTTAGGGAACCTTTTCTTCGATTTAAGTGTGATTTTGTTAATTGAACAAATGGTAGCAGACGTTCCCCACTTAGTGGACGTTTTGTTGTTATGGCGCTGTAACTCTTAAGAAAGTAAGGATCAGCAATCATATTGTTCCATTTGTTTGATACGCATCTAAATCTGAACACGGATTTTGGTGGCAATCGAACTAGTATGGACGTTAATACGTCAACGTTGACCTCTACTTTCTCTGCAGCTATTGATTCCATGGTTGAAAGCTAGAAGGAAGAAGTACTCCGAATTATGTTGTGTATTGTGATCAATTAATGTGATTGGGTATAAGAATGGGACATGAACCTTAATTATTGTCAGTTTCCTTTCCTTGTTAGGACTCTTAACTTTCCATTCATTTATGTTGGGGAACTCTTAGAAGTAATATATACAGTGAGGAAATAGAAAGAAAAACGTGTGTGGAAGAGGAAGTGTATTTGGAATCGGATTCTAATTCTGGTTATACATATAAAAATTAGAAGCCTATTAATATTGAATTCTAAATAAAAAGAAGAACCTATTCTTTTTGGAGATTGGCTTGTTAGAGTGTGATTCTTGTGATTCTTTACTATTCACCAAAAAAAAAATTAAAAGTGAATTTTCTAGTAAAAGCGAATTTATCTTGGTTTAGGTCAAGATTTTTTTTTGAATTGAAGTACCAAATTTGAATTTTTAATTATATTAGCAAGATTTTTTCTGATTTCATATAAAATACTTCTATGCGTGAATATTTAGAAATATGAAAGTTTGAACTTTCAAAAGACTCTCAGATAAAATAAAATAAAAATATTATCTTTATGCTAGAATATTATGAAAGTAAACTCATATAAAAGTGGCCGTGAATTGACAAATATTTTCTGAATTATGACTACATATAGTACGTAAGAGAGGGTATTTTTGTCAAATTATATATATAGATAGATATTTTTTTTTTAAGCTTAAAAATGTCATGGAGACATTGTTAATCTTTTCTAAGAATATAGGGAGGTAAATGAACTTTTTTAAATTACGGGAAGGTAGATTGAAAATTATGACTATTCATGAGGAGTAAATTGCCATTAACTCCGAGAAAAATACCTATGAATTGCCTAATTTTTATTTTTTTCAAAGCAAGATCAACATTTTTTTCAATTTTGTTAGCAAGATTTTGTTTTATTTCATTAATAACCTACTATATGCATGAACTATAAAGAAATATGAGAGGAAAATGCATAATATATTCACGTGTATGTGAAATTTGCACAAACTCTCTTATGAATTTTTTATTATAACAAATTTCCTTGTACTTTCAGATTCTCTGCATAGAATATCTCGTTCACATTCGCTAGTTTTTTTACAAGCGTATCATGCGACTTTTTTGGTATATCTTCAGCCTAAATGACAATAATTGTTATTTTATACATTACTCTCCTTTATTAATTTCACTTGAAACAAAATCATCATGTACTTTTTAAACTTAGCACGTACACTCCCTTATAATTTTTAAAATTAGCACAAAATTCCTTGTACCTTTAAGTTAGCATATAAAACTATTATACTTTCTAAACTTATGACATAATCTTCTTATATCTAAGAGTAATTTAGGAAATGTATAGAGAATCTGAAAATACATTACACGTAGTTTTGGTATAATAAAAGTTTCACAAGAGAGTTTTACATAAAACATAGAAGTATCATTCATTTTCCCTATATGACAATATGAACTTTCAAAAGGCTTCAAATAAAATATAATAGAAATATTCTCTCTGAGCTTGAATATTATTAAAGTAAGTACGACATATATAGCTTATGACAATATGAACTTTCAAAAGGCTTCAAATAAAATATAATAGAAATATTCTCTCTGAGCTAGAATATTATTAAAGTAAGTACGACATATATAGCTGATTAAAAAGAAAAGTACGAGATATCTAAATGTGGTTGTGAGTTGCCAAATTAATTAATGATTTTTTTTTACTTTATTTATTTATTTATTTATTTATATCACAATCATAATTCTTACACTCTAAGAATTTTTGTGTGCATAGATATCTTAAGTGATCCATTCAATATGACTCCAGACTTTGGTGTGGTGCATCTAATGGCAAATTCACATGTAGCTCTGCCTATAAGGCTTTAGTTGCACACACTTCGGTCAGAGGTCACAATGCCCTCAACGTTTGAGAATATTTTTATGGTTAATTGCTCATGGAAGCTTGATGACAAATGCTCTAAGATTTGATAGGCACTTTGCAACCTCAGATTGGTGCCCGAGAGGTTGAGCTACAAGAGAAGATATTCTACACATTCTTTATTATTACAGTTATGCAAAAAAAGTTTGGGATATGATCGTTGCCCCTACGAACTACCTTGAGTTCGTAGCTATTGGCAGATCTTAGATCAGAAATAACTTACCTCTGAACATTAAGAATATATTAATTTCTCAGTGCGATTGGCATTGGATTTTTATGACGAGTATTCGGAGCATTTGGAAAGCCCATAATATGCAAATTTTGACGGAAAAAAGTGAACTCATAGAGACTACCACTTCCAAGATAAAGGCACTGGCTTTGGATTTGCAAATGAATTTTGCTAAAACATTGACGTCTATAGTTCGTTCCTGTCAGACTTGGTGTCGACCAAATATAGGCTGGTATAAACTTAATACTGATGGTAGTTGGATCCAACAAAATAATTCAGCAGCTATTGGTGGAGTAATAAGGAAGGATCAGGGTTAGTGGATGATTGGCTATAGTGGGAGAGTTGGGGCCTGCTCCGACTGAACTTTTGGCGCTTAGAGAAGGGCTCAAGATTGCTTGGGATAGAAGAATTCCGAACCTAGAGGTGGAGTTAGATTAAGAAGTCATATGTTCATTAGTTAAGAAGACTGATTCAAGAGATCATCCGCTTGATAACATTATTGAGGATTGCAGAAAAATTCCTTGGAACATTTTTTTGAGACACGTTAAAAGAACGGCTAATGCTGTCGCAGATGGATTGGCTAAAGAAGGCCATCAATTTGGTGGATTTTTAATGAAATCGGAGGAGCCACCGGAGAGTATCCAAAACTTGTTGATGGAAGACACGGAGTAGTTTTTTTTTTTCTTTTCTCCTTCTGACAAAAAAAAAAAAAAAAACAATATATTAGTATGACATAACTTAAACTTCGTCCAGCAACATGACTTCTTTTTCGTGACTAGATTAAGTGTTTTCCCAAACAAAGAAAATTTCAACTAAGTACACATTGTTTTTACCGAAATTTTTTGTTAAGATTTTGACACTTATTCCGTATTTATTTTTTTAATCAATTAAACTTTTTATTTACATCACTGGGTAAATGTCTCTCTAGTGTGGTACTTCAGTGGGTGACAAACTTAAGTTTCGTCTATGAGGATCGTAAACCGCTACCACTTAATCCAACCAACTTGAATTAAAAGCTCATTTAAAACAATGATTGATTAAATTAACTTTATCAGCTGCAAACACATTATTATAATTGTTGAGGCTCACATGGAGCTTGTTTGTTTGGCATCTTCCAAAAAATATTCATGTTTGGGAAAAACGAGACAAACATCATTTCTACTTTATGAAATAAATTTATCTTCTTTCAATTTTCTCAAACTACTCTCCCTGAAGTCAAACAAACAACAATTTTCTTATCTTTAAAAAAAAACCTACACAAACTCTATTTTGACATAAAGTAATTATCTCGCACACAACTTGTCTCACATAACAAATTTGATTTGACATAAAGTTTTAACATCTTACACCTACAATATAAACTCTTCCAAAAAAAACTACACTCACCTTATTTCCCAAACCACTCTCCCAAAAATCAAAACAAACAATATTACGCAAATCGAGATTATTTCATAAACCCCCACGCGAATTTTTTTCCAAAATAGGCTTCATGGCAAAGAAATTGCCCAAAATGACTTTGTTGCCAAAGTAATTCCCGGAATGTACCTTTTGCTTAAACTCGCTGTTGCGAACTACAATTCTTTAAAAGAATCGCAGTTGACAACTGCGAGTTTACTTAACATTTTAAAAAAAAAAAAAAATTTAAACTCGTAGTTGCCAACTGCGAGTTTTCATTTCCTATAACCTCCCGCACGAAGTCTGCCATTTCATTTCCTTCTTCTCTTCTATGCCATTCTTTCATTTCCTTCTCTGCCAGAAATCAACTCCGGCGACGAAACCCTAACCCAGAAACTCCGGCGAAGACTCTAGCGACGAAACCCTAACCTAAACCCTCTCTCTCGATCAGGTATTCATATTGTACTACTTTTCTATGTTTTTTTTTTAATTTGAGATTAAATAGTGATAAAATAATACTTGCATAAAATATTGTTACATGTACTTGCATAAATAACACATTTTATGTAAAAAATGATATGACTGCACACAAGCAAGTATGCGGTCCGCGGTAACGTGTCACTTCCCACAATCCATTCTTCTTCAGCAAGAAACTAGCACAAAGATAGAAATTGCACGGATACTCTTTCTTATAACAATATATTGTCCATGTTTTATCAGTGCTCTTCCTTACCTTATAGCGCCAAGTCTTTTTTATATGATATTTCTTGACAGCACACTGCATGTCGTTGTTCGACCTAAAGAGTAATCTTTTAACCAATTGGTCACTCTTCGACAACTGAATTTGACTTGCACGAATATCTGTGGCACACGATTCTTCACCAATCTCCTTATAAAATGGACAATCTATATCATTTATATGATTTTCAGGAAGCTCATTGACATCCATATTATTATCCTCAGTACTAGTCTCCTCAATGTCACTTCTACTACTGCTACTTCCATCGTCCTCTTCCATTAGTCTATTTTCAATATATTCTTCATCGTCTTCAGAATCAGTCTCCAAATCAACATTTAGTCCCCTTGCATTTCGAGGCCCAGGAGGACTAATATCCGTGGGTACTACTAGGTCAATTTGATTAGTTGTACCAACATCTGACTGAAAAGTAGACGGACCAGGGTTACCTTCGTCCACATGTGAATCAATTGTGCCACCAACGTTATGGCTGCATCCAACCTCTGTGTCAATAGCAAATCCTAGGTTGTCTATCGGCTCTATCTCCATGTACAACTGTAAACTGCCTATCCCCAAAAAATAAGTAAAAGCATCAAACATAGCTTCAACACAACTATTATCACTAATGGGAAGGGCAATGTAATTAGCAGTGCCACAGTCAAATGAAATAGGATATCTACATATCACTCCCAATTTGAAATCCCGTTTATTTAGCCCAGTAACTTTGTACAACTCTGTTATTAAATTCTCATAACTCCATCTAATATTCGCCCTAAGGGGTCATTTTGGTGGAATGTTATACTCACAACCACTACATGGGTTCAATATATTTCCTCCCCAATAGTACAAAAACGTAATCGATAAGCCATCCATTACAAACCTGAGAAAATTTTAAAAAAAAATTATAAATCACCTTTTGAACAATTTTACTAATTGTCATGTTCATTTATCCACGTAGTAAAATTTACAAAACAAGGTTGCTTAATTTAAGAAAATATTTTAATTAGTACGCATCAAATTTAAAATAACGAAATATTTCCTCTGTCCAATCCATACAAAGCCATACACAAACTTAATCTTACATGTTGAATCTCTTTAGAATGTTTTTTACCAAAATTGCAGCATTACTCCTCAAAATACTAAAATTAGTAGTATATCAATAGAGAATATAATGATAGAAAGAATTTACATTACGCAAATATGAGTACACATAAATGTAATTGAATACCTGATCGAGAGAGAGAGAAGAATCCGCAAATTTCCGCTGCCTCTGGCTTTTTTCGCAAATGGGAAGAAGAAATGGAGTTTGTTTACGTAGCTAGGGCTTAAAACATATATTTCGAGTAAACTCGCAATTGCCAACTGCGAGTTTACTCAAAATTAAGAAAGATAAAATAAAATAAAATCAAACTCGCAGTTACTAACTGCGAGTTTGGTCAATTTTTTTGCCATGAAGCCTATTTTGGAAAAAAATTCCCCCCACGCCACTCTTACAAACTACTCTCCCAAATATCAAACAAACAACCGACGTCTCTACCAAATTTTTTATATTTTTGTCAGAGTCTTCACTAATTCCTAATCGTGTATAATATGTAAAAATAAACTTAATTAAATTTGATCTATTTGTTGCACTATCATACACATTCTTTAGTAGAAAATAATTTAATCAAAATTTGAAGCCGGTAAAAATAAATTGTTATTAAGATATAAAACCAAAAAATCAATCAATAAACTTCTACCGTGCGGACTAAACGGTATCGTTTCAGGTCCGCAGACCACTTCATTCTATCGGGAAATAGATAACGGGTGTTCAAGCGTAGAGAAGCAGAGGCAACAGCTGAACCGACCTAAATCATCAGGTTCACTCTCCATGTTACCGTATATATTACTATATAAAATGAAATGAGTGTAAACTAAATGCATGTTCCAGAACTTGAGCTAATTTGGGGTTTAGGGTTTGTGAGTAAAAGGATAAGAATAATTAAAAAAAAATCATAAAGCAAGGAAAATGAAATTCATAATCCGAATACTCCCAATAAAGCCTTGAAGAATGGATCCTCCTTATCTATCGTCTTTAAAGTGTATAGAGAATGAGTAAAAGGTTTTTGGTCGATGGTTAATAACTTTTTTTTTTTTTCTTTTGATGTAGTTTACTCTTTATTCACTGATTTAATAACTTTTTACGAGTATAAATGAGTTAACTTCTGTAAAAAATCAACGTAATTGGAACGTTGAGACTGTTTGTGATTCACCACTGTAATGTCATCTGATAATGTATTTCATATCAGACTTGCATTCCTTGTTCTCTAAAAAATGAAGAAAAAAATTGCGTACCTTGAAGTTTTAGCCAATTTATTTGGGAATTGCCTATGCTAGGGTTGATTTTGAGCCGGAAAGATGACATTTTAATATTCTGCAATCCCCCGTTAAGGTCGTTTGGCATCCATTCTATTTCTCCGTATGCTTTGGAGATAGGAGTCGAACTACATTATGAAGTTGGCTTTTTTATTTCGTATTTCTAAAACGAACTGTATGAGTAGTTGCATTTTCTCTCATCTTATTTCTAACCAGAACATGCCATCTTTTGTTATAATGATGTTATCTTTAATTGATACTTTAATGTAATTGTTGTATGTCAATTCTTGTAATAACCAATTTTTAGATATATTATATATGTACATATATATAATTAAAGAATTAATAATAATTAAACTAGGATTGTTGGGTAACTTAATTACTTGAGGGTACATAAGTAATTTAGATAAGTATAGTGACCTAGGAATTAAAAGGTGTCCTATATTGCATAGATGTAGTCTTGGAGAAAAAAAAGAAAACTTGCGCCGCCTTTCACTGTTGAAGCACAAGAAAAGAAAAGAAGGTGAGATTGTTGATTTGGTTTATGTGAGAATTGTTTAATCCATTTATGTATAAGATTTAGAAGCAGATTAATTAATTTCATACCTAAATAGAAAGTAATTGTTCTTTCATTACTCATAAATGGTTACTTTATTGGCAGTGGGAATTTTATATTCTTAAAGATAGGATGTATATATGTGTTTGAGGGATTTAAGTAATTAATTGTCATGCCATGAACAGTAAATATATACTACCAAGGCTACGTGACTTTTACAATTTAATTAGTGAGTTAATTGGTGGAATTGAGAAATCAGATTTATGTTTGTCTTCACATATGAACGAGATGCAGTAATGATTAATTCCTTATTTGAATTCGGAACTGACCTATTTAGTTGTTTATGTAGGGTATAGCGGGAAATTATTGGACTATAATTGGTCTTCATGTGTAATTAATGTATTGATACATGAACTGAAGATAGTTTATTAATCCTTAAATTTATGTATTTTAGTTTTGCATTAAAGATATTGGAGTTGGTTGGGTTTTCATAAGTGTCGTAATCTCAAAGGTTTAAGGTAAGTAATTTTGAACACTTTCCTATCGTTTTATGAGCTCGAATATAATTTCTTAACTTTTGGAATTTGTGAATGTTTCGAAACATGGAGATACATTGTTATACTTTGTTAGCTCTCAAGTGCATGCGTGTATTCGGTCTACCTTTTGGACTCTGTTCTGTTCTGTTCTGTTTGTCCCCGGGGGTCATCTGCGTGCCCACTGGTCATGGGCTCATCTGTTCTGTCCCCTTCGACCGAGGGGTCTCTGTTTATCCATTGGGTCACTATGAGTCATGCATGTAATATCTTGTGAGCAAAACTATATGGATTTTTGAAATATTTGCTTTGACAATTCTCCATGTTCTGGCCAAAGTAATTTTATAAGTTGTGAAAGTTTTAGCTATGATAATCCAATGGGTCTCTGTTCATGGTTGCTTGCTGAGTTTGCGACTCACCCTTCGTCATATTTTCTTCTTCTTTCAGATGTTTAGTTATATTTTGTGGAGCTAAGAAAACAAGTAGATGGATTGCTCGAGGTCGAGACGAAGTTTTCTTTTATTTAGACGATTCATTATTCTAATAGACTTTGAAACAGTTTCTTATGATTTTAAGACTATTTTTGGTATTAGATTAATTGGGGAAAATTTTAGATGTTCGTTGTACTCGAATATTTTTATTGGTTGTGTTTTAGGATTTATTTACAAGACCTTTACTTGCTATATTATTGTCAATTTGTTATTGATTTAGAGGCTTCGTGTCGCCGTTGTTATTACGACGACACGGCCTGTCATGTCTCCTTTTTTAGGGCGTGACAAAGTGGTATCAGAGCCAGGTTTATGTTGTTTGTTTAATATCTGATCTTCGTAGTTGTACAAATATTGGTTTACTTTAGCCTAAATAGAAGATCTTTTCCGTTTTGTCATGTTTGAGGCTTAAAATTAACTGAATCAATTTTTGTTAGAACATCCGTATGGCTCGTGCTAGAGGTAACCGAAGAGGTCAGGGTCGTGGTCGTGGTCGTGGTCGTGGCCGCGGGAGAACTGCTAGCAACACTATTGCCAATGAATCATCTGTCCATGTTGATTTAGGTGAACAAAATGCCCATGCTCAAACCGCAGCACAGGGTCAACAGGCTAATCAGGCAACTACACACAATCCCGGTGTGCCTGCTACACAAGCGGACCTAGCAGGTGTTTTTCAAGTGATTGTAAATCTATTACAGCAGCAACAACAACAACCATCTCAACCACAACCTCCCACGATGATATCTTACTTTGAAAGGTTTAGGAGACTCAACTTTCCAACATTCGAGGGCAGTGATGATCCTGTTGCAGCCGAAAAATGGATTAGCAGCATTGAAGAAACATTTATTGCGATGGAGTACCCAGTTGGAGTAAGATTAAATGTGGCTTTGTCATTTTTAGCCGGGAATGCTAAGTATTGGTGGGACTCGGTGAAGTCTGCATATGCTGATCCAACCAATCCGCTGTCATGGGAGGATTTTAAGAAGTTGTTTCTTGATAATTATTTTCCTCGTGCTGTCAGAATAGCCAAGGAAATTGAATTCCTTAACCTCAAGCAAGTTGGGGATATGACAGTATTGGAGACTGCGAATAAGTTCAACGAACTAGGAAGGTTTTGCCCTTTATATATGAGCACAGAGGAAAGTAAAGTGAATAGATTTTGTCAGGTATTAAAGAAGGATATTCAAATTCGTGTCTCACCTCATATGGATACCACATTCCGTGACTTATTGGAGAGAGCTTTGAGAGTTGAGGCAGACATGAAAAGTCATGAACAATATGTTGGTGATCGTAAGAGACCAAGATCTGAAATATCTCCGAATATTCGTGATATCGGCACCAACATCAGTGTAACTAAGAAAAGAGAAACAGGGAACTCAAGTACTCAGAGCAAGGAGTGTGATCATTGCCATAAACTTCATTTCGGGGAGTGTCGTTGGAGGACTGGTGCGTGCTTTAAGTGTGGTCGATCAGACCATCGTAGTAGGGATTGCCCACTCACGACGGGTACATCAGTCAAACCACCTGAACAGACAAAGAAAGGCAATGCTCGACTATTTTCTATGACTCAGAATGATGTGAATGCGAACGACGATGTGGTGACAGGTACTGTGTATATACAGTCTACAAATGCTTACGTATTGTTTGACTCTGGTGCCTCTCATTCTTTCATCTCTAAGAAATTTGTTGAATATTTGAATTGTGTGTCTGAAAAATTGGATGTACCTTTACATGTTGCTACGCCAATGAGAAAAGTGATTATTACTGATAGGATTGTCAGAGATTGCAATATGAAGTTAGGAGAAAAAGAATTTAGAGCAAACTTGATACAATTAGATATAAGTGATTTTGATGTTATCTTAGGTATGGATTGGTTGTCCTCTTATCATGCCCATATAGATTGTTTTGGAAAGAAAATTGTGTTTAGAATCCCAGATCAAGAAGAATTTTCTTACCAAGGTCATAGTCCTAAGTTACTTAATCCTTCCATCCCTATAATTTCTTCTATTGATGCTTTCAAAGCTTTAAGGAAAGGAAGTATCGGATACCTAGCTTACATTGTGAATCCAAAGAAGGATGGTAAGCAACTAGATGATATCCCAGTTGTGAAAGAATTTCCAGATGTCTTTCCTGAAGATCTTTTTGGACTACCTCCAGATCGAGATATCGAATTCGAAATAGATTTGGAACCAAGGACGGAGCCAATTTCCAAGCCCCCATACCGAATGGCCCCACGGGAGATGCGTGAATTAAAAGAACAGCTCCAGGAACTACTCGATAAAGGATTCATTCGCCCTAGTGTGTCTCCATGGGGAGCACCAGTGTTGTTTGTGAAAAAGAAGGATGGAAGTCTACGACTATGCATTGATTATCGTGAGTTGAACAAAGTGACTGTAAAGAACAAGTATCCCCTGCCCCGAATTGACGACTTGTTTGACCAATTGCAAGGAGCGTGTGTATTTTCAAAGATAGATCTTAGATCCGGTTATCACCAATTAAAGATTAAAGCGGGAGATGTTTCGAAAACGGCTTTCCGAACGAGGTACGGCCATTATGAGTTTTTAGTGATGCCTTTTGGGCTAACAAATGCTCCTGCTGCATTTATGGGCTTAATGAACAAGGTTTTCAGAAAATACTTGGATCAATTCGTCGTGGTTTTCATTGACGATATCTTGGTCTACTCTAAAAGTATTGAGGAGCACACAAAGCATTTGAGAATGGTACTACAAATACTGCAAGAGGAGCAATTGTTCGCTAAGCTAAGTAAGTGTGAATTTTGGCTTGACAGTGTATCTTTTCTTGGACACGTGGTATCGGCAAGAGGGATTTCTGTTGATCCCGCAAAGACTGAAGCAGTAGTAAATTGGCCTCGCCCAACAACTATCACCGAAATTAGAAGCTTTCTGGGATTTGCGGGTTATTACAGGAAATTTGTTCAAGGCTTTTCTCAGATAGCCATTCCTTTGACCCGGCTTACCCAGAAAGGAGTAAAATTTGATTGGACTTCAGATTGTGAACAGAGTTTCAAAGAGTTGAAAGAAAAGTTGGTTTCTGCACCAGTTTTAACATTGCCTTCCAGTGATGAAAACTTTGTTATCTTTAGTGATGCATCAAAAGACGGTTTGGGTTGTGTGTTGATGCAGAATGGAAAAGTCATTGCTTATGCTTCTCGCCAGCTGAAGACTTATGAACGAAGTTACCCAACCCACGACCTAGAATTAGCTGCAGTTGTCTTTGCCTTGAAGATTTGGCGACATTATCTGTACGGGGAGAAATGTGATATCTACACTGACCATAAGAGTCTAAAATACTTGTTCACTCAAAAGGAGCTGAACATGAGGCAGAGGAGGTGGCTTGAATTGCTTAAAGACTACGATATTACTATTAATTACCACCCTGGGAAAGCCAATGTAGTCGCCGATGCCCTTAGCAGAAATCCATCCCCTATGGGAGCTATATTGACCAAGCAACCCAAAATATTGGAGGAATTAGAGAACTTGGAGATTGAATTAGTGACCAGCAGTTTCAAAAACATGATGGCAAGCCTAATTGCCCAACCTGCGTTGATTGAACGTATTAAATTTGCTCAAGGAGAAGACCCTAAATTATGCAAGATTCGCGAAGGTGTAAAAAAGGGATTGCATCCAAGATTTCGTCTTCATATTGATGGTTCTTTGAGGTTTGGAGATAGGGTATGCGTCCCAATGAACCCTAAACTAAAGAAAGAAATTCTTGAAGAAGCTCATAAGTCGCGATTCTCCATACATCCAGGTACCACCAAGATGTATAGAGATTTAAAGAGTCACTTTTGGTGGATGTCGATGAAGCGAGATGTAACAGAGTTTGTGGCTAAGTGCATAACGTGTCAACAAGTTAAGGCCGAACACCAAAGAGTGGCTGGTGAACTACAAAATTTAGAAATCCCTCAGTGGAAGTGGGAACATATTACCATGGATTTTGTTTGCGGTTTACCAACTACTCCACAGAAAAAGAATGATTCGATATGGGTAATTGTAGATAGACTCACTAAATCAGCCCACTTTGTACCTGTTAAGAGGAAAACCCCACTTGATGAGTTAGCACAATTATACGTGGATAATATTGTATGCCTTCACGGGGTTCCGGTGAGTATAGTGTCAGATCGAGACTCCAGGTTTGTGTCTCACTTTTGGGGAAGCCTACAGAGTGCCCTTAACACAGAGTTGAAGTTCAGTACCGCTTTTCATCCGCAAACAGACGGCCAATCAGAGAGAACTATACAAATCCTTGAGGACATGTTGAGAGCTTGTGTAATGGACTTCAAGGGAAGTTGGGATAAGTATTTGAAGTTAGCCGAATTTGCTTATAACAATAGCTATCAATCAAGTATCGGGATGGCCCCTTATGAGGCCTTATATGGTAGAAAGTGCAGATCTCCGGTGCATTGGGATGATATTGGGGAAAAGAGAATGTTGGGGCCTGATTTGGTGCACAGTGCTTTGGAGAAGATTCCTTTAATAACTAGACGAATCAAGTTGGCTCAAGATAGGCAAAAGAGTTGGGCAGACCTAAAGAGGAGACACGTAGAATTTAAAATTGGTGATTTTGTTCATTTGAAGATCTCACCTAAGAAGGGAGTTATGAGGTTTGGGAAGCGTGGGAAGTTAAGCCCTCGCTATGTAGGGCCATTCGAAATCCTTGATAGAGTCGGAGAAGTGGCTTATAGGTTAGCACTACCACCAAAATTATATAAGGTGCATAATGTATTTCACGTAGCCATGTTGAGGAGATACGTCCCCGACCCTAGTCACATTTTGGAGTACGAACCATTGGAAGTTCAAGAGGATTTGACTTATGAGGAATTTCCAATTCATATAATTGACCGAAAGGAACAAATATTGAGGCATCGCACTATTCCATTTGTGAAAGTCCAATGGTCAAATCATTCAACTAGAGAAGCTACTTGGGAACTGGAAGAAGAGATGAGGAATAAGTACCCGCATATCTTCATCAATGAAGGTATATTTTTTCTTACTATTTAAGTTTCGAGGACGAAACTTATTTTCAAGGGGGGGAGAATGTAATAACCAATTTTTAGATATATTATATATGTACATATATATAATTAAAGAATTAATAATAATTAAACTAGGATTGTTGGGTAACTTAATTACTTGAGGGTACATAAGTAATTTAGATAAGTATAGTGACCTAGGAATTAAAAGGTGTCCTATATTGCATAGATGTAGTCTTGGAGAAAAAAAAGAAAACTTGCGCCGCCTTTCACTGTTGAAGCACAAGAAAAGAAAAGAAGGTGAGATTGTTGATTTGGTTTATGTGAGAATTGTTTAATCCATTTATGTATAAGATTTAGAAGCAGATTAATTAATTTCATACCTAAATAGAAAGTAATTGTTCTTTCATTACTCATAAATGGTTACTTTATTGGCAGTGGGAATTTTATATTCTTAAAGATAGGATGTATATATGTGTTTGAGGGATTTAAGTAATTAATTGTCATGCCATGAACAGTAAATATATACTACCAAGGCTACGTGACTTTTACAATTTAATTAGTGAGTTAATTGGTGGAATTGAGAAATCAGATTTATGTTTGTCTTCACATATGAACGAGATGCAGTAATGATTAATTCCTTATTTGAATTCGGAACTGACCTATTTAGTTGTTTATGTAGGGTATAGCGGGAAATTATTGGACTATAATTGGTCTTCATGTGTAATTAATGTATTGATACATGAACTGAAGATAGTTTATTAATCCTTAAATTTATGTATTTTAGTTTTGCATTAAAGATATTGGAGTTGGTTGGGTTTTCATAAGTGTCGTAATCTCAAAGGTTTAAGGTAAGTAATTTTGAACACTTTCCTATCGTTTTATGAGCTCGAATATAATTTCTTAACTTTTGGAATTTGTGAATGTTTCGAAACATGGAGATACATTGTTATACTTTGTTAGCTCTCAAGTGCATGCGTGTATTCGGTCTACCTTTTGGACTCTGTTCTGTTCTGTTCTGTTTGTCCCCGGGGGTCATCTGCGTGCCCACTGGTCATGGGCTCATCTGTTCTGTCCCCTTCGACCGAGGGGTCTCTGTTTATCCATTGGGTCACTATGAGTCATGCATGTAATATCTTGTGAGCAAAACTATATGGATTTTTGAAATATTTGCTTTGACAATTCTCCATGTTCTGGCCAAAGTAATTTTATAAGTTGTGAAAGTTTTAGCTATGATAATCCAATGGGTCTCTGTTCATGGTTGCTTGCTGAGTTTGCGACTCACCCTTCGTCATATTTTCTTCTTCTTTCAGATGTTTAGTTATATTTTGTGGAGCTAAGAAAACAAGTAGATGGATTGCTCGAGGTCGAGACGAAGTTTTCTTTTATTTAGACGATTCATTATTCTAATAGACTTTGAAACAGTTTCTTATGATTTTAAGACTATTTTTGGTATTAGATTAATTGGGGAAAATTTTAGATGTTCGTTGTACTCGAATATTTTTATTGGTTGTGTTTTAGGATTTATTTACAAGACCTTTACTTGCTATATTATTGTCAATTTGTTATTGATTTAGAGGCTTCGTGTCGCCGTTGTTATTACGACGACACGGCCTGTCATGTCTCCTTTTTTAGGGCGTGACAATTCTCAGGCATGGTTTCATTTTTCCAGCCAAGAGTTATGCAAATTTATTTAAATTAATGATAAATGGTGTTTGGCAGACATGCCAATAGACCACCTTTATTTGAATATTTCTGTCGCAACATTTTTGTTATTTGTCGTTCACTGAATTCTCCTTTTCCTGGTTGCAAAATAGTCCTCAGACTTATCCTTTTATTATCTTTATAGTCACTGTGTATCAGAGCCTCACGTTGTTGAGATTTTCTCGTAAGGTTTAAACCAGTGATAAAAGAATATCAGAGTTGTAAAAGATGCTTCTGATCTAGAAATGATTAGTTGATGAATGTCTTAATCAGACACCAGCTCATATAAAATTGAATGCCATGTTTTTCTCCTGTATATTGTGACTAATTGTGCGTAGTCTGTTCTTTTGTTCTGCTCTTGATAAAATTAAATTCGTATACTAGTTTGTATTGGAGGTTTTCATGCTTTAATTTTTTCAGTATTCATGATTTTAGATTTTAGTCATGAGTTGTGGCCGTGTTAAAATACTTGCATATGATTTGTTGCTTCAGGTTCTTGATGTTGTGGAGATTGATAGCAGTAACTGTGTTAAAATTAAAATCTGGTTTCCACCATTTTTTATATCCGAGGATGTGCGAATGAATTTGTTTTGATGGTTATCTTGTTAGCAGATACTATGTTTCAAAATAATATATTTCTCTAAGATAATTCTGTATGCTATTTATAGATTATATGTTTGAAAGTTTTTACTATATGATTCTTACTTTTTGTTGTTGTAACGATTGTAGGATATATATATTGAAGATGAATGTGATGATCATATAATCTGATTTTAAAAAAGTGCAAGCAAATATATGAGGAGCAATACATTTGCTGATCGGTTTTTGAGGCATTATAGAACTCATCTTAATTATCCTTTACAAAGATGTATTAAGAGGTATGAAATTCTGCCAGATTATATTGATTTTAGTATTGTGGTTGTTTGTTTTATGTTTGTTCCAGCAATTATAAGCAGTTCCAATTATTAATGGATCTCAAGACGAAACGGTTCTAACCCAAGCATGATTGCAAAAATCTGAAGTCAGTTACGCTAGACTTAAGTTGCCACATAAACATGAGGGACCAAATGTAAGGATTGGAACTGTTTCAGAAAGCTAGCTCAAGAGGTGATGATTGCCGAATACCTTGTGAGTGTATTGATATCCAGTCCATGTGAAACATTTAGTTTCAATATGCGACTCGAGAATTTGCAGTGCCAAAATATGGATGAGCAAGTAGAATTATGATATACAATACTTAAGAAAACGACAACTTAAGTTGGAATATCAGGATTCAGGTAATTTCTCGCACTTTTGTATTGCTCTGCCCAGATTTTTTTTTTCTTTCTAATTTGCTATATGGGCATGAATTTGGTACTTTCTTAAGTTAAGGTGGGAACTAATAGCACGTTAACTTCAACACTGAATGCAATATACAGCTTGTTTTTGCTTTCAAACTTAGAAGTAGTAATTAATCAATATTCATTTAAAGACTGAATATTATTGTTTAAAAGCATCGGACTGTAAGGTTATACATGTCTATAGCTTATTCATTCACCAATTTACAATCTTGGCATCATGTGTAGTATATAAAAATATATTATTATCCTCATCAATCAATTAAGAATTTAGTACCAAGTAGTGACAAAAGATTCATCTCTTTGTTGTTTTTCTTCTTGTGTATGAACAAAAATATCTGTGTACGTACATAATGCAGGTCGGTAAAGCACTCGTGATCTTTGTTCACGCTCTCAGTTAGTCTCACTTAGTTACTTTGCTTATCGTCTCACTTTAAGCTTGCCAATATTTTTTTAGTACATATAAAATTAGCTGATGATAATAAACTAAAGCTGATGATAATAAACTAAAAAAGATTCATAATTAAATTATTGTATTAACTCAATAAAGTTAAATACAAAGGTTAAAAAAACATAGTGTCAATCTCAAAGAGCATATGAGGATAAGTATCGGGTCTCCATGTAGTCATACCACCAATTAATAGGTCGGTCACCACTATATAGTACTGACTCAATTGATTTGCTCTCTACGTTGTAAATAAATAATATTTCCCCGACCATGAGAACAGCAACAATTCTGTTGTCACATGAAATCAATGCCTCGAGCCAAACTAGCTTACTTCTATTTATGTTTTGTAGCAATGATAGGATGGGTTCTTTCTGCAGGGAAATAGGCCTGATCGTGTGCATCAAGCTCCAATCATTGGCAGGTATAATGTTGGAGCCCCTGTAACGTTCTTCTTTATTCTTGGGAAGCATCCAAAATCGTATCGCTTGATGAGCGTCTGTAGTGACATACCATAAGAAATCATCACTTTCTGACCTGGTGAAACTCGAGCTACTATATCCAGCACATGATGGCAACATTATCAACCGCAGATTATTTTTACCTTCATCTACATCGTTTGGATCATAAAGGGCGATGGAGCCCAATCCACACCAATGCACGACACCATTAAACACGAGCGGTGGCAGATCAAAACTTACAAGTGAAATCGCAGTGCTGACCAGTGTCGATATAGCCCACGTGCCAGTCCTGGAAGAATAAGTTTCTATATCTATAGAATCTCCACCTATAGGTATGCCAGCCGATATAACCGTGTAATTTGGTATGAGTTCGTCTATATTCTCCTCACACACTAATCCAATGGATGTTTCACGATATCTATGGTTAGGGAATTTTTCGCGTGGCGGTAAAGAAACGCACTTCTGGGTTAAGGGATTAAAAACTCGGTAATAAGTGATGGCAAGGAATGAACTACATAGGAGGATGAGCCAGTTTGAGGAATTGATGAATCCTTGTAAACCCACTAAGTGCATATATGTTAATTGAGCGAATGGTAGCAGACTTTTCCCACTTAGTGGATGTATTGTTGTTATGGCGCTGTAACTCTTAAGAAAGTAAGGATCGGCAATCATATTGTTCCATTTGTTTGATACACATCTGAATCTGAACACGGATTTTGGTGGCAATCGAACTAGTATGGACGTTAATACGTCATCGTTGACCTCTACTTTCTCTGCAGCTATTGAGTCCATGGTTGAAAGCTACAAGGAA
Organism: Penstemon davidsonii; assembly: GCA_034814905.1. Taxonomy (NCBI): domain Eukaryota; kingdom Viridiplantae; phylum Streptophyta; class Magnoliopsida; order Lamiales; family Plantaginaceae; genus Penstemon; species Penstemon davidsonii. The sequence continues at coordinate 25,404,390 of JAYDYQ010002533.1, read as the reverse complement.
GAAGTACTCCGAATCATGTTGTGTATTGTGATAAATTAATGTGATTTGAATGAAACACGAGCCTTCAATTGTTTTCAGTTTGCTTGTTAGGACTCCAACTTTCCAGGGCCTGTCTAAAATGAGATTTTGAGGGATGGGGAGCACATGAGATAGCAGTTATCTTGGTGACACGTGTCCCCTTCAAATTTAAGTTGAAATAATTTATTTTCTTACAGACAAATTTACCCTTTTTAATGAGTGAAATTCAACAACATTATTACTCCCTGTGTTTTGCCTAATTAAAAAAAATATGTGTTATTTTTATTAGCAAAAAATATCCCTCTCAAGTTGAAATTACAGTTTTACCCCATCAAAGGATGAAAAAACATCAACTTAACTTAAAAGATTACCAATAGTCCCTGGTAACTTCAAAATTTTGCAATAACCCCCTGGCCTTTTTTTAAAAAAATTGACAAAAACTTCCACATGGTTTATGAAGTCCACTTTAAAAAATTGACAAAAAATCTTATCCCCCCAAAGCTATATATTGTGGCACTTTACCACCCATATGTACAAAATAAGCATTTTACCGTTTCAAATAATTTTATTTAAGTTTTGTTCGATGGAAAATATACATGTGCCCCATGAATTTTCAAAGTTAGTCACAACACTTCTTACAAGTCCAAATACTTCGCTCATGTAAAAGAACCAAAAATCCGAAGTGAAGTAGAAAAATATTGTATTTGTAAAGAGAGGGAAAAATGCACGCTTTTGACTGATTTAACCTTAAAATACACATGTGAGTCACATATATGAGTTTGTCGGCGATCAAAATTGGCATAAAATTATCTAAGGGAGGAAAGTGCAACGGATTTCATATGTATTTATTTTATACTTTTGGGTGGTAAAATTCAAAATATGTAGCCTTGGGAGGGGGTGTAAAGTGTATTTTTCCTTAAAAATGCTCTTACATTGATAGTCTTAATTGTCAATTTCATCCGACCGTTAATTTTTGGATAGAAAATGTCACGTGCCATGCACGTGTCTGTTAAGTCACCATTTTTATCTCTTCAAGGGTATTTGCAATTGAGCAAAAAATACTTAAAAATTGAGAGGGGTAATTGCAATTTCCCAATCCCTCTCTCTTTCACCTCCAGCACCACAACCACCGCCCAACCCTCCATTGGACTTGTTGAGCTTTGAAGTTGCGGACCATTTTTCTGCCCAAAGCTCATTGGCATGGTTAGTAAAGCAAGCACCAAAAACTATTTTCGGGCCTTAGATTCATACCAATTGTGCAAGTACCGACCACAAATTCCAGAAATAATTTATTTTTCACCAAAGACAGGGGGAAAATGCAAGTTACTTCCCTGTGTTATGTTAAGCCAGCAAGAAACTATCATGTGAAATTTTATTGCGCCAAACTTCCTTGTGCTTTCAAAAACCCTGAAAAAAACACTCAATTTGTAAAAAATAGGTCGTTTTGGATCGACATATTTCAAGAAATCATTTTTAAAATACTTCAAGTTGGTCCCTACAACTTCACGTGAAATATTCTAAAAATTGTTTCTTGAAATATGTCGATCCAAATCGACCTATTTTTTACAAATTGGGTGTTTTTTGCAGGATTTTTGAAAGTACAAGGAAGTTTGGCGCAATATAATTTTTACAGAGTAGTTTCTTGCAGGTTTAGCATAACACAGAGGAGTATTTTGTATTTACCCCCCAAAGACAGAGAACATTGTGTTTGTGTACTAATAATTAAGCTGTTCCCAAATTACAACAGAGAAATGAGAAGCTAAAGTTTTTATTTTTGAGGGGCACATGTATTTTTTTAAAGAATATACATGTGCCCCTCAATGTATAAAGTAGACAAAGTTTGGTATGAAAAGTGTAATTCCCTCAATTTTTTTGTTTTTTTTTTTGAAGAGAAATATGAAATTAATTAGAGATTAGAGAGATTTTTTTAAACATATTAATTAAAGGGTTAGTATGTAATTTAACATATGTTTATTTTTTCTAAATGTCCGATGCCACATAATCATTGAACATTTTGACAAAAAATTGTGGTTTAGATTTGTTGTTGACTTTTTTTTAGTGGTTGAGATGGGGTATCTCATATACACTTATGTTCCATAAAATCTTATTTTAAAAAGAACCAACTTTCCATGCATATATGTTAAAAGTAATATCCAGTAAGGAAACAAAAGCAAAAACGTTTGTGATGAGATAGTATATTTGGAATCGGACTCTAATTATGGTATACACATAAAAGTAGAAGCCTAGTAATATTGAATTCTAAATAAAGAACCTATTTTTCTAGGGAATTTTATACATACTATTTTAGAAGACTTGAAAGAAAATAAAATACAAATATCATCTCTTTTTTTAGAAGAATGAAAATATCAAAGTGGTTGTGAGTTGACAACTATTTTCTGAATTATGATTTTTTTTTGTGTGTGTGTATGTGTGTGTTATACAATCATAATTCTTACAAGAAATTGTGTGTGCTATCTTAAGTGATCCACTTCAATATACTAATATTTATAGGTATGACGTAGTTGCATAACATAAAATTAATAATGTTTTAAGTTATACGGATTGACACTTATTCTGTCTTAATCAAACTACTGGAAAACAATATAATGATCATTGATTATATAAACTTCATCAGCAACACATTATTTTATAAATGTTGAGGCTCACATGAAGTCTTTTGTTTTATTTTTCAAAGTCTTCACCAATTTTTGGGTGTATAAACTTAAAACCTGTAAATAAATAATTGAATATCTACCACGTGAGGGACACGGCTGAAAATTAATAGGCCTCTCTTCAATTTGATTTCTACTTTACCAGTCTAAGAGTATGTTCATGAATAAAAATAAATAAAGTACATATATTTAATTAAAAAAAAATGGAAGTATAATTATATTTTCTAGAAAGTGTTGGTATGTGAATTAGTTTGTTAGAAGCTTAATTAATATGTCACGGTGATGATTTTTCCCTTAACATAAAGTATTAGGTTGATATACTAGTAAAAAAATGAAACTTTAATTTGGAGATCATCAGGAAAATTTCAAGAATTGCAAATTGTAATGAACATAATCTGGTTTCTTCGGGAAAACTATAATTGGCCTGGACCTATTGATTTTTGCATATTTGTTTGTTTAACTAAGAAAAGGGAACCTGTTTTCACTTATTTGTAATTTTAAGTTAATGACGTTTTTTCTTCTTCTTTTATACAGATAAATAAAAAGAAGAAGTCACATACGAGTTTTTATCATTAATCTAAAGATCTAGAAAGCATGAAAATGAACCCAAGATAGATAAACCCTAGAGAGAAAATTCTCATTTATTTTTCAATATCAATATCAATAACAACTGTTGAAATAAGTCCACAAGTCAGACTTATATAAGCAAAAAAAAATAACAAACTAACTTCTAAAAGAAAATAAATAAATAAAAGATACACCTAACAGTTAGACTCCTACGGCAATAAAATAACTTAACTTAAAAATTGAAAACTAATCTACCATATGATTCTACCATATAAAATATTTTTATATCCAGATTCTCCTGCATCACTTGTACATTTAAGGGAGATATGCAAGAGAAATATGAACCATGTTAAATCAAAGAGTTTGACCCTAAACGGCGGAAGTTCAGTAGTCGAAAATATCACTAGCTTGACGCGAGTAGCATGGAACAAGTTAATATAAAAAATATTTGGTGCATCCGTTGCACAAATATTATGGTTAAACACAAGGATGAGATATAATCAAGTCCCTAAAATTAATGAGAAGTTGACCAACCGTGTGTGTATTAATATGCAAAAATTAACTTAAATAATTTTTATTTGTTTGTGGTACAACGTCATGTGCAGCTTATACACCAAATGATCTCTCAATAGGAAATAGAGCTTGGTTTTGTTGGGGGCACAACTAGGTGGGGGTATAAAACTTGGGCAGTTGGAGAACGTAGACTTGTAGAGTAAATTTGACTGAAAAATATTTTAATTAATTTTTAAGTAGATTTTGATATACATTTTTTTTTTTGGGAAACGTTTTTAATATACATGAAATGCCATGATAAAATTATTTGTTATAAATTTTTTTAGAGAAGTTTTTTAATACAATATTTTTCTTCTTATCAGAAGTTGATTGTCCAATTTACTACAGAGACACTCAGGCATATGTGTAGGCGAATATTTGGGGCTTATAAATCATTTTAGTAAATAGCTAAGTAAAAAGAATTATAAATAATAAAATACTATCGAACACTAGTATTAAACTAGATAAAAACTCAAATTAGTTGGATTTGAACTTGAACCTGACCTCTTACTCCTATTGTCTTAGTTTTACAAGTGATTCATGATTTACATATCGCAATTAATAACAAATTGAAAAACAAGAAAACTGCATTCCGTCTTAATCAAAGTATGAAAGCAAGGGGAACAAATGATTGACGTCTAGACCAATTGTCATTAAGAGTTTAACCTTAAAGACCAAAAGCTAGAAGAAATTAAATTGTAGTAGTGTGTATATACTTTTTAGGGGAAGATAATATATCTAGTATGTTCCACGTGAAATAAAATTAAAATAGAGCTTGGTTTTGTGGCCGGCGCCACTAGGTGGGGCAACATAGAACTTGGGGAAAATGCAAGATATTCCCCTATATTATGCTAAACCTGTAAGAAATTACCCTGTAAAATTTTTATTACGCCAAACTTCCTTGTATTTTTAAAAACCCTGCAAAAGACACCTAATTTGTAAAAAATTGGTCGTTTTTATCGACATATTTCAAGAAATAATTTTAAAAATATATCACGTGAAGTTGTAGGGACCAACTTGAAGTATTTTAAAAATGGTTTCTTGAAATATGTCGATCCAAAATGACCTATTTGCAGGATTTTTGAAAACACAAGGAAGTTTGACGCAATAAAAATTTTACAGGATAGTTTCTTGCAGGCTTAGCATAACACAGGGGAGTATTTTGCATTTACCCCTAAAATTTGGGCAGTCGGAGAATGTACAGTAAATTTGACAAGACATTTGAATTATTAGTTTTGTAGAAAAATCTGTCATCCTTGATTGCAAATTTGAGGAAAATGCACAATATTATCATGTGATATGTGAAATTTACACAAAAACTATCTTGTGAAATTTTTTTTGTAACAAATTTTCTTGTATTTTTAAAAATCCTATATAAAACACTCAATCCGTCTCCTTCCGTCCATTTTTTAACGCGGGTGTGTTTCACGCGAATAATATGCGATTTTTTTTTTGCATAATTTTTTCAGCAAAAAACTCCCTTGTATTTTTTAATGTTTGCGCAAAACTCTCTTATACTTTTGAACATTTGCACAAAATCCTCTTGTACTTTTAATATATCTAGGGATAATTTAGGCAATTCAGTTAAAAATTAACGGTGTTAGTAACTAACGTAGATTGTGCGTTTTATGGATTTTTTAAAATACAAGAAAGTTTGGTGCAAAAAAAATTATAGTACAATTTTATGCATGTTTCACATAACACATGATAATATCTTACATTTTTCCCACAAATTTATGGTCATCAATTCCCGATGAACCAAAAAAAAAAAAAAAAAACCACCTATATATCTACGAAGGCATAAACCAAAAAATAGAAAGAATTAAAAATACCTAGAAGTAGAAGATCAGTAGCAACATCACCAAAGAAAACGTTGGAGGTTAGGTTTTGATTTTCATCATTAGATGAAAGAAATTGGAAAATATGTAATTGAGGGTTACCAACTGCTAATTGGAGCAACAAAAATACTAGATATTAATCCAATAATTTTGAAAAATTGCACAAAAACTTCTCGTGTATCGGATCCTTAAAGTAACGGACACTCTCTCAAGTGGTGTCCGATACCGTGTCCAGTATCCTTCCGATTCATGTTCTTTTTCTTTTTATTTTAATAAAAATAAATATATAAGATTATTCTGATTAATTAATTAATTAAACAAATGAGAATCAGTACTCCCATTTGTAATTTTGTATGAGCTATTTAGATATACATATTAAAAAGATCAGTATAATTAAATAAATAAATAGATATCATAATCACAATTTAAAGAAAAAGAACATATTTTCAAAGATTTTTTCCTTTACAAAAGACAGAAACCAAATTGTACAACTATACATTAACTAAAGCTTTCCATCCTAAAAAATCGTATTTTAAATCAAATTCAAACACCAAACAACGATCCGAACCCATAATTTTCCTCCACTTCAAGAACATTACTACATTTTTCCACATTAGGAGATGGTACATCTTCTGGATCTCTTTTGGGTTTCACCCACCTACCATAATGGTTTCGGACCAACCCTTTATTAGCCAATTGATACCAATTGTGAGGGATTCTCAATTCATCAACTAGCATATCACATTCCTTATTCACCAAGGCCACATCCCTTTTAGCATCCACCCGAAAACCCGAATCACTACTATGAAACCCGTCCACGAGATGGAGATAGGTCTCGAGCATGTGACATCCGACCAAATTCAACCCTTTTTTGAGATACGGAGATGACCTAACATCGAGCTTCAATTCAACTCCAACGTGAGTATACACCCATTCCAACGTACCCATAATGTCATCAAATCTTTGTAAACTTTCGTTAAATACTATTCCAGGCATTTTTGGCACCACGTCCTGCTTTAATGTCACGCGTAAAGTTTTCACGCCCATTTGGTACAATTCATCACGGAATGCAATGTTGCCTACACGGGGGGCCGCAAACGACAACACACTTATCGGTAGGCCCGGGAAATTTTTTGCAGCCTCATAGGCATTTAGTAGTCCCAAGGCACCACCTAGGCTATGTCCCGTGATGGTTAGGCTAACTTGTTCACCTCTTTTACGATAGAATTCAATTAATTTCTTTACTTCTCTCATGACTTGTTCCGAGGCACTTGACTTATTGTACCTAGTGGTGTCCCTTTTAGAGGTGTAAATGCTAAGGAAACCATGTTCAACTTTTGCTTCCCCTTGCCCAATTGGTTCTAATTGTCCTTGCATATTGTCGTACCACTCGGACGGTGCCACCGTCCCCCGCCATGCTACGATGATGTCGCGTCTTCCTATACGTAACGATTCTTGATCGTCACTTACCCCCACAAAACCCATCCAATTCGAATCTTTGCTCCAAGTGTCGACTAATCGCGACTTTTCTAGCCATTGGGGCAAGTCTACATGTGACATCGCATATATGTATTTTGTAACATTATAGCCACTTTTGTCAAGGCCTAACCGATTGAAAAGTTTGTGTTGGTTGTATCTACAACTCCCATAATACTCCGAATACGAGTCGAAATCAAACGCATCATATGTTGCTTGTGCGAATTCACCGTACTTCACGATCTCCCTCCTTAGCCAAGGGTGCAGAGGATTAAGAAGATTGTCCCAATCATGACAACCGTGGATCTCGCGCCATTTTTCCGATATGTCCTCTTTCGGGGACATGGTGGGAGTATCGTGCTTTTCTGCGATGCTCAAAACATTCAAATTCGAACGATTGAGGCTCCTTTGGATTGTGGTCTCGATATGAAGATTCAACATGTTTGACAAGGATTCAGCCAACTTCATAGCCTTTTTGGAAGGTTTTTCATGTGGGTTTTTGCCTATAGTTGAAGCTTGATATGCACGAATCGTGACCGGAAGCCGGTGGTTGTGGGCGGTGGGGATGTGGTTGTGTGGAGGAACTGCATTTCTTGTGGCCATTTTTTGATAGAGATATGAGAGTTGAAAGGGTTGGGGCGAAGCACAAGTTTATATAAAGGTGCAATTGTACGTTGGTATGACTTTGAATTTTGAATTTTTTGTGTTGACGGCATCAATTTTTTTTCTTTTTGAACAATGTTGACGGCGTCAATTAAATAAACCAAATAGATGTACTAACTACTATGAATGTATTAATTTTTAGGAGTTAGTGGTTGACCAAAAATGTTAATTACGCGTTGGTCTTGGCTCGTGGGCTTGAGTGCAACAACCTAGAAATTTCTGTTTGTACAAAACTTGAAAAAGATAGAATTGCCGAAAGTTTATTTATTAATTAGTTTTCTTCACGTAAGTAGTTTACCACGAGATGAGGCAAATGACTCATCTCATGAATTTATTTAGGAAAAACTATGGACTTGTTCGCATAAACTTGCCAAAAATGGATTATTCTAGGTTATATTTGATTATATTGAACATTAATTAGTAAAAATATGGTTATTTAATTAGTGACCGAGTTTCTCTCGATCCACACTGCATGTTCGCTTCCCATCAAGTGACGTATTCATGAAGTTTAAGTGTGCATATAAAATATTTGTCACCAAATTATTTTTGAGATTTTCAATTCTTGGAAAGTGTCAGATTGGTCCGCTTGGGGAATATTTTTTTAAATAATTTTTTTTGGGGTTTGTTGGCCTAATTAATTGGAAGTTAAAGTTTTCGCCTCGATACTCAAGTTTTGCAGCCACAACCTTGATGCGTAGACATTTAACTTTGGTTGGTCGAATTAATTTGTATTTTATTTTATTTTTCCTATTAATGTTCGTTGTGATGAGGGTTTCTCATTTTAGACTTTGTTGTACCATTTTATCAAGTATGGAATGAAATTTATTAATTAAAAAAAAAAGTATAACAAACATACTAGTGCAGTACACGTTACTTGTGAATGACGAATATTAATTGGGTTATTTGCACTTATACCCCCTAAACAATTGCATATGGCCATCACCCTCAAAACTTCTCTTTTTTTGGCAGTCATACCCCTGCTGTTATTTGACAATCCATTTCGTCATGAAAAAATAATTAAATGTCAAAATTACCCACTAACGGCCATTGACACTAAAATTTTATATGGATTACTTTTAGAAATGGTGAAATTTATCCCAAATTTTTAACTCAATTTGTCACAGTGTGATGTCAAACTTTTTAATATTTTAAGTAACTTATCAAATTGAATTTTTTTTATATTTATTGTCTTTTAAAGCTATCAAATAATAAATCATATGGTATTATATAACATTATCAAATTGTTGTTGAAATTTAATTATTTGTTATAATTTTTTTAAATTTTATCAAGTTGACTAGCCAACATTACCAAGGGATTAAAATTTATGTCACAGAGGTAGTATTTGTTTTGGTACTTTTAAGGATTTGAAAATATTAAGCATAATGTTTTTTCATGTAATGTTTTATTTTTTCATGCTCTGGTTATAATTTTCATGCATAGATTCAACACTATAGGCTGAGTTTTTGGAATAGAAGCATGACAAGCTTGTGTTTTGTGTTGATTTTTTTTGATAAAATTGCAATAAAAATTAAAAGCAATATTTACAGTTCCAAAGTTAATATTATTCGAATCAATCAACTAGCCGTTAGGATGGTCAAATAACAGAAAGGTTGTGACTGCCAAACAATGAGAAGTTTTGAAGGTAACTGCCGAATAACAATAGTTTAGGGGGTGTAAATACAAATAACCCAATATTACTTTAAATGGAAGAGTAAGCATTATTGTTATAATTTGTGTGAGCCCCACGTTCACTAAAGTGTGCAATGGCTATGTGATATAAGATCTAGAGTGAGATATTTAATGAATTCATTTCAAGCTGGAATATATAATTTATTTTATATACGTTGTATCATTATTTGTTTGGTGATTTACATTCAGACTCCTTGAGGTTTATTCTAATTATATAAAAATTCTTGTAATTTTAAAAATTACAAGGACACCCTATAAGGGTTTTTTTTTAACATTTTTAAGGATCCTTGTAAAAACAAGTAAACCTCAAAGGATCCGGTAGTAAATCGGCCATTGTTTTACGTGATATTCATTCTTATAACGAACACGGAGTGCATGACTAAACCTATATATTGTATAAAATTATATGTTCAACTCTTCACCTAAACCTTCCTCAAAAATTTATAAAAAAGAAAAAAGAAAAAAGATCTTCACCTAAACCCTAAGTTATAGTTTAAAACTCAATAGTCTTGTTTTTAGTAACAGTGAAAACAGTTGAATATCCATAGAGCCCTTGACATTTTCACGTGGAAAATTACCTTGTTTTCACTTTTCAGTGGAGTAAAATGCAAAAACATCCGCTTGTACCTTTTTCAATTCGCAAAAGCTCATATATTATTTTATTGGGATAAATTCATGATACTACCCTGTGTTATGCGAAACATGCATAAAATTACCTTGTGAATTTTTTTTTGCATCAAACTCCCTTGTACTTTCAAAAATCCTGAAGAAAACATTCAATCTCTGTTAGTTACTAACACCGTCAATTTTTACATAATTTTGATTGCGTAAAACTTCCTTATACTTTTGATTGTTTGAGAAAAACTCCCTTGTACTTTTGAATATTTGCACAAAACTCCCTTGTATTTTTGAATATTTGCATAAAACTCCCTTGTACTTTTGACGTTTAGACAAAACTCCCTTATACTTTTAAATATGTCTAGGGGTAATTCAGGTAACTCAATTAAAATTTAACGTTGTTAGTAACTAACGGAGATTGGATGTTTTATGCAGGGTTTTTGAAAGTACAAGGGAGTTTGATGCAAAAAAAAATTAAATGATAGTTTGGTGCAGATTTTGCATAACACATGGTAATATCATGCATTTTCATTAGCAAAACCCCCACGCTTTAGCATTTTATTAATAAGAAAATCCTTATAGTAATATTGCATTAGTTTAGTGAACCTATTTAAAAATTAAGAGATGACCGTAGTGAGGTCATTGTCCCCGCCGAATGTCTAATAATTATTAATATATGAGAGATTTTTGTCAATAGAAGTTACAAAGGCTTTGCTGCCAAGTAAAAGAGACAAAGGGATATATTTACATTTTACTCCTTTCCTATGCACACTTTAAACACTTTTCTTTGCTTTATGGCTTTAATTAATAAGATAAAGTACAACAAATCATGTGGATTTTGCTGATATGCCTATCTTGGATTATTATTTGTGTCTAAATCATGATTCTACCAATATTGTTTTTTCTTTTTGAATAAAATGCTAAAACACTATTTTCTACTTAACAAGTCGCAATAAACAAAAAGGGAATTTAGTGAAATAAAATTTAATACATTATAGTTTCGGGGAAGTTTCTCATAACATAAAGGTGCTTCATACATTATAATTAATTAGATAAATAAAAATTACGTCTTAGTTTCACTAAGCATGAGTGTTGCACAAGTTTATCAATATTTAACAAAATTGGACGAATTAGAAATCTCGTAAAGAGTTTATAAAACCATAAAGAAATTTGATGCAATAAACTCACAAATATAGTAGTTTTATGGAGGTTTTCATTATACAAAGGCATTTTATGTCATGTTCATAAAAGTTTCTTCCTCTTCTATTTGAAGCAATAAGAATAAGCCAAAAGAGAAATTCTACTATTTCAGTTGGAAATATTTAAGAGACCAACTTTTAAATTTATCTGTAATAATTTACAACATGAAGGGAGTGTTTCTTTTCTCTAAATTCTAGAGAAAAAGTCTAAAACACATCACAAATGCACACAATAAATCCTCACACATCCTAATAAGAAACAAAATCTAGCACTAAAACACAAACCCACAAGTGGAAACTATGAATAAAATCATTTTCTAGCAGTTATACACACTCTAGGAAGTAGTAATTAAACTACAAATACCACATTTATAAACCACAAAATATACATCAAGCCATCGAACTTGATCTCGAAACATGAGACAAGGCATCTTCAAACTGATCTTCATCAGCCTTCTCGGAGTCAGAACGCAAACAAAGTGGAACGTATGACCTGAAAATAACTTCCATATTTGGAATTTCCTTTAGTTCGCGGCAAGCAACTTCAAGTGCCGTGGTTTGGAAAAATCGGTAGAATTTTTTGTCACAAATAAAAGCAAAGAGGAGGGATGTAATAGGAAGTGGGATTAAAATCGGAGCATAGTAGAATTTCTTCACACCAAAATAACCAAGCATTGTAATTTGATATAGAATCAACGAAGCCACGATTCTTGTGTATATATGGGGCCACATCTTTCCGTAGGTCTCGTACGAAGGAGCGTAGACCTTAAATACCTGTTGATAGAAGGAAAAGTGATCAGAAAAATAAATTATAAACAACAAAGATAACAAAATCACATACAAAACGCAAAGAGCGAAGTGCAAAAATATCCCCTTTTGTTTTTCCTAAATAGCAAAATCTCCTCATGACAAATATCCCACACCAAAAAAAAAAAAAAAAACCTATTCAATTAAAAAATTGATAATAATACCACTGTTAACTTTGAAAATTGGCACTAAACCCCCCTGTTCACTTGAAAAATTGACAATAACCTCCCTGTTGATTTATGAAGGAATTTCAATGGAGTTTTTTGCTAATAAAAAAGAACATAGAGGTGTTTTTGCTAATAAAAATAACACAGGGGGTTTTAGCCAATTAGGTAAAGCACAAGGAGTATTCTTGCATTTAGCTCAAAATCGCAAACGATGCAAGAAATTATAAGGGAATGTAACCTGATTCCGCAAAACGAGCCATCCCAATCCAAAGTACACGACACCGAATGGAATAATTAGAGGCGCTATGACCGAATAGCAAAGTACAACCGTAAATATAAGCAAGTCACCCGGGACTCTAGTTGCATATCCAAGATCTCCGGGAGTCCAAGCTTCTTTGAGCTCAGCTTCAGTCTTACATATATACTTTTTCTTTATGTGAAATATAATTAAAGGAACTATTCTCGATAACTCAAGCCCGTACCCCACAAAGAACCTGAATTCAACAAATTTTGAAACATTCACTTAATCGTCTAATCAATAATGAATAGAAAAAATAGAAAAACTTACTTTAAAGCAACGAAAGTGAGGAAGAAAGTAGCACTTCCGGGGAGGCTTTGTGCTAGTAAAGTGAAAAGCATGTTCGGATCCTTCTCAACCTCCTTCAATGTACTGAAAAGCGTTGAACCAATCGTAACACCAATAAACACATTTAGAATCGAAAAATAGAAGTACTTTCCGGAAGCCGCCCTCTGTGCATGACTCTCTGAAGGGATACCCTCAGCCTTCGATAAAAACAATAGAAACTTCGGCAATAAAGCCAGAAACAATAAGAGTGCAAGCTGAGGAAGGTATGCTCCCAAAACCGTTCTAATTATTTGTTGATCCAGAATCGGTTTTAAAAACGGGAGTAACTTCTTCAAATTCTCAAGAGTGGTGAATGCGGAAACAAACCCGATTGGTATCATGTAAAAGAAAATGGTCAGAAACACAATGAAGTAAATGACGTATTGTCGAATTTGCCTCTGGTAGAAATGTTTAGGAAGATTGGTCCATATTATCTGGCGTGGCTCGGGTGCATCGAGGACCGTCCATGTGTCGACCATTGTATCATGTAGACTTTGTGAAGCGGCAGCTGCGGTTGTCCTGTTGTTGAAAAAGATAATGGCTGCACATTGCTGTTTGTCCTTGAGAGTGAGCTTTCTTTCGGCTTCTAGCTTTGGAATCAACTCTTTTATCTTTGCATCATAGTGTTCGATTGCGTCAACCTTTTTACCAATAAGTCCTAGCCAACCGGTTTTGGTAGTTGGTCTTATTCCTTCCGGATTACCGCCCTTTTTGGAACTGGCATATATGGCTTCCGCTCGTGCAAGCTTCTTTTTGTACCCTTCCAACTCCTCGTAAATTTTGATTACCTAAAGTACATATAGGTAACCTTTCAGTGTGAAGCTACAATCGAACTTGAACTTAAAGCAACCATATTTTAGTTCTTCAATTTTGGTGAGTAAAACAGCATCCAGATGACAGAAATTTAGGCTTTCATTCTCAGTTCTCTCTCATTTTTATTAACTAAAATTCAAGGGGGAAAAGGCAAAACTGATCCCATAAATAATGGCCGCTGACATATTTGCCCCACAATTTCGGCTGACAACTTTACCCCACAACTTATAAAACTAAAGCAATTTTGGGACTTTCTTGGCCCTATTACGAAAGTGAACCTTACTCGCATGCCTGTTGAATTTAAACTGGGCAACTTCCAGTGCACGACTGAGATTCACTTTCGCAATTGGGCCGTAAAAGTCCCAAAATTGCTTCGGTTTGTAAGTTGGGGGTAAAAATGTCAGCACAAATACTTGTAGGGCAAACTTGCCAACGACTATTAGTTATGGGACCATTTTTGCTTCTTTTCTGAAATTCAAGAACCACTTTAGAAATAGTGTAAAAAAATAATCGATGAGAATGAAAAAAGAATATGAATTACAAATATGTACCTTCCCATTGTCGGTGACGATCATCGATCTATAGAAAGTGTCTGGATAGATTGCTTTAAAGTACGAGTCTACTTGTTCCTTTCTGGTTTGGCCACCGGTAGGAGGAGGTATGTCTCGGACAACCACAGCAAATTGCTCACATTTCACCTCAGGCGACATAAGGGCTTCGGCTCTCAAATCGGCAACATGTTTGTATGCCTTCCATAAGAGGTAATATGTAACAACCGAAACCCAATAGGTTGATAACAAGTATGCCCACAATCGGGGACTGCTTTCCTGTAATCCACGAGAAAAGGAACACGAAATTGATCACTAAATTACCATTCTCTTAAGTAATAAAGTAAAATATAAGACTGGATGAAAGGGTAGTATAGTACTTACTTCAATACGCCCCATAGATAGTTTGTCAAGGTCATCAAAAGTTCCTTCACTTGTGGTATCGTTGACCTTCACTATGCCACGCGCAGTAATGGAGATTGGTAGAAGTATCGGCAGAATAATAACTCCAGCCAAAACCAAAATCGCCAACACTTCATGAATAACGGTAAGTATTATTATCAGATGAATAGCCGAAATTCGGAAAATTCTTACATAGACCAGGTCTATGAGCTTAGTGGTAGACCTTGTGGTTGTAAATGCACCACATCATACATTTTGATGATGTCATGCTTTCACAATGTATGATGTGGTGCATTTACAATCACAAGGTCTATGAAAAGCTCATACACCAGGTCTATGCAAGAATTTTCCCCGAAATTCCTACTTATCGAGATTATGATATTTGGTTAAAGTAAAACTATTGCTTATTGATGAAGATGTGTAAAAGGAAGATGCACAATTTTGCAATAAGAACAATTTCTAAGGATAATGGATTCCATTCGAGACTATGTGCCTAAACTAAAACTGTAATTGATTTTGCTCTTCACTAAGCAGTAAAAATTTCTCACTCGCTATAAAAATGACAGAACAAAAGTCCCAAATTTCATTTACA
This sequence comes from Penstemon davidsonii, assembly GCA_034814905.1. Classification (NCBI taxonomy): domain Eukaryota; kingdom Viridiplantae; phylum Streptophyta; class Magnoliopsida; order Lamiales; family Plantaginaceae; genus Penstemon; species Penstemon davidsonii. The sequence goes on along the minus strand of JAYDYQ010002533.1, from coordinate 25,389,143 downwards.
GCAAAAAACTATGAAAAACCATATTACAATAAAACATTAACAAGTAATTGTGGGGTAAATAGCTGCATATAGTGAAAAATCAATAAAATGGTAAAACCACAAAATTAATCCAAGAAAAAACAGTTTATTTGACCTAGAGCTTTAAACGAGCTAACTAAAGAACCAAATACATATAAAAATCAGACAAGTAAATGGTAAAATCACCTAGTTAACCCAAAAACAGAGTCAGTTAAAACATCAATAAAAAGGGTAACTTTTGCTGCAAAATTAAAAACAACTTCACTTAATGCAATATATATATATATATACAGAAATTACCAGTTGTGAGGAAAACAAAGTGAACAGCAGTATCAACGCCGGAGCAACGGATGACGTCAGCCTCAGTAGAGGCGAGGGCTTCCCGGATCCAAGTAAATGGATTCCGGGTAGCCCGAAAACCATCATAGGGATCCAAGCCTCTCAAGATCCGATTCGGGTAATAAATGACATGGTTTGAGGGTCTACGAGACAGCCAAGTGAAAAGGCACATCAAAACAAAGAATAACAGAAAAGACGTTCCCAAAGACGTCAAGAACGAACTGAAATCCATGGCTTCTCTTCCTCTTCCTCTTCACTTCACACTATAATACGTATTTATTTATTAGGAGTAATAGCCGTTAAAGAAAGGGCATTTAAGGAAAGAGGGGTGGGGGTAGCAAGTAACCGTTGATAGAGAAATGGACACACTGTTATTTTTTTGGTGGGTTTAATAGCAAAACCCGAAAAATATCTCCTCTGTTTTGATTGAAGTTGAGGTATTTATGGAATGTGGGGTATGTATATGAATGAATATCAACTGGGGGTTTACGCGGACAAGAAGTGTGCACATGGATAAGAATGACTTTCTTGATTTATTGTGCCATCTCATTTCTCTTCTGATTTTGTTTTTGTTGCTTTGGTTTCTCACTTTCTTGCTTTGAAATGCAGAAAAAGAAAAAGGATAAATTGTGAGATAATGCATTTAGTTAACATTAGATTGGATGGTGGAGCTTCATTAATTTTAACATTTGGAACTACATAAAATATACTCCTGTTATTATTATTTTTTAAAAAGAAAGACACGTGTAACTAATTAGAATCAATAAGTGATTGATTTAGTGAAAATAACTAGATCTCACAATGTGGCAATTATTGTTAGGAGAACTATGTGCACATTGCACAACGTGCCTCAAAAGATATTAAATTATGTGTAAAACCTGAATACTTGAGAAAACAATGACTAATTAGGAGAAATTATGAAAGTGGAGGGGAGAGCACTATAATTATTATTTATAAAAATAAATTGTAAATAGTTAGATTGGGTTGGAAAAAATATTTTTTTTTCTTTTTTTTATTTAGAAGAAAATATATGTCAATTTTCATCTAACAGAAGCTTCCCGAGCTTAGACGATGCCTCCATCATCTTCAAATCTTTACCGGCTTCATGGTCTAACTTGGTAAGAGCATCCGCAACTATTAAGAGTATAACCTAACTTGGCAAGAGCATCGACAATCAGATTAAGTTTCTCTTGATATGTAATAACTGAACATTCCATGCCATTTTGAGAAGTCACATACAATCATCCAAAATGTCCGACTCAATAGAATTCATTTATGTACGGGTATTTTAACCACCAAAAGCACATGAAATGAGAAACATTGACCGGTTGTTGGTATGAATATGGTCTAAATTTATTATCGAGTTTGATTTTGTGTTTTGAATATATAACTGATCAAAAATCAAACTTAAATAGTTTAATATACATAGTACTTTTTTTTGGTTTCTTAATGGTATTTATGTTTAGACCTGACTTAATTTCTCTAAAGACGTATCAGACACAATAATTTAGTGAGAACTTCTCCCAATAAAAATTTTGAATTTGATTTTGAATTATAAAGTAATCCCTTTTATTAAATCACTCTTGCCAAGAAAAAAAAGGATGTTTTTAATCATCCGATGCGTCGTGCAAATCATTATGCAAGTTGGTCTGAAATTGTTGCATGGGCCGGTCACACAAATGTTAGGTGAAGTTAAATTGATGAGATATACTAACAACTAACTAAAACATTTTGGGCCTGTTTGTTTGGCGTTTGGGAAAGTAGTTTAGGAGAGTAGTGGATGTTTGTGAAATAATCTCGATTTGCGTAATGTTGTTTGTTTGGGTTTTGAGAGAGTGGTTTGAGAAATAAAGTAGGTATAGGTTTTTTTGGAAGAGTTGGGTTGTAGGTGTAAGATGTGTAAGACTTTATGTCAAATCATGTTTGTTATATGAGATAAATTGTGTAAGAGATAGGTTACTTTATGTTAAATCAAAGTAGAGTTTGTATAGGTCTTATTTAGAGATAATAAAATTGTTGCTTGTTTGGCTTTTGAGAGAGTAGTTTGAGAAAATTAATGGATGAAAAATTTATTTCTGAAAGTAGAAAACATGTTTGTTTGGTATTTCCCAAACACGAAAAAAATCTGGGAAACGCCAAACAAACAGGCCCTTTAAGTCACATCATTGAAGATAGTCCTACGCTTTGAATTAATAGGACTTAATAAGAGAAAATAATATAATTAATAACAATTATATTATATTATATATTTTGTGAGAAGGCGTAGTGGCACTCTTAAAATCTGATAGCAATTTTGGTTATGTTGTTTTCCGACAAAAGTTGGTTCTCAAAATGCCAACTAACGTGTCAAACCCTTTGTGGAAGGGGAATAATAAAAATCAAGAAGATTTTTTAATTGAGAGTTGAATAAATCTCTTTAAATATATCTCCTTTTCCTTTTTGGGATTTCTTCTCTCCTAACCAACTGTGAAAGTACTTTTTTATGTCGGCCATCAATATTATATACTCTTATACAACTTAATAAAAAGAATAAACGATAAAGGGAATTGTTTATCTACGCAAAGGTCAATTTGACTTAGAAGTTAAAACTAACTTGAAAGCTAAAAAGTAAAGAGATAATTGCATTTTTGGTACTGTGCTTTAGGTTAATTATCATTTTTGATACTCCGCTTTATGTGTTCAACACATTTTAATAAATTGTGACACATTTGGTATCAACTTTAAAAATCACCATAAAGTGGTGACGCGACAGTTAAATCTTATTGCAAAGTTGATGCCATTACTTGTTGGTGTCTAACAATCCATGTACTTAAATATTTCATAAAATATTTTTAACATAAATCTCAGCACAAAATAAATGTTGATAATTAACATAAAAACTAGTAAGAAATACTTACTTGTATTGAAACCAAATAACACTTCAATCAATACGTGAAAAACTAGGAAATTAGACTGAGGCTTGCCGAAACAAATTTCCTTAAGACAATATTTCCGGGTCTGTCACGGTGCATACTGTTTGATTCCCGGTAGTCTCCCAAGATACAACAGTCTGTTGTTCATTATTTGCACAAATAATGAACCCACGGCGAACCGAAGCAAACAAAAAATTCGACATAAATTTAAAGTAGAAAAGAGAGTAAATTCTGATTATTGTCTTTAAAAAGGATACTTAATTGGCCAGATTAAGTCTCTTATTTATAGGCACAAAGATGTATTTTCGCAAGAGACACATCGTTTGGATTGCACTGTTTCGGTCCAAAGGGTACCTCTTCAGATCGAACAAACACAACCCCTTACTCTCAACTAATTTTATTCACATATAAAATATAAATTCCAACAATCCCCCACATGAATAAAATAGTTTGTTGTGTCCTGTCTCACATGACATATTATGTCGAAGTATTCTTTAGGAATAATACCGCATCGAGATAGGTGAAATATTTCATCTTGAACCTTCCCTAGTTAAAGCTTATCGGATTTACTTAGCCAATCGGTGAAATATTTCATCTTGAACCGTTGGCTGTTTGTGTAAACCAAGACAATAAACTTAACACAGTATTAGACTGATTTGCTTCAAGTTCTCGGTTGTGTTCGTTTTGGCCCTGAACATTCTTGGTTATGCGAGTGCTTTAGATAATTTCAGCCTATAAAGAAATTCTCAACGAGCCGACCCAGCTCACGCTAACATTGGTGACCGCATCTATCAAGAGTATCCTACCATACTCTACTTGTTTTGACAAGATATAGATGTCATTAAAAGCCTTTGCTTAACCTATAAAATAACGCGGTAGGCTTGCACTTATTGCATCATAAGAATGGGATAGAGTTATACTCTTAAGTGCTTTCTTTTAAGTTAGCCAAGACTGGTTGTCCTATTGAACCTGGTCCGTGGGATCTCCAGTCGCCAGGTTAGGTTTCCGTACGAGGTAACTTAGTCTAAATTAGGCTTTAAGCTCATTCCCCTCGATGCACATACTACTCTCTAGATATAAACCTTTAATATCCGGAATCAGGATTATCTCTTGACTTCATAAAGTCCATTCTATTTGAAAGTAGATGTCTCTCGGTATAGTATCAACAACAACGAATATGTCGTGACTTTACCATTATACATAGACTTTGTTGAGCTCTATGTATCACCGCTTGATTATCACATTATACGTATGACTAACACAATTTTCAGTCATATTATAATATCTTCCAAGAATTTTGTGAAACCACTCAAATTCTTCAATAGCTTTATCCAATGCTATGCACTCTAATTTCATGATTGATTGAGCTATATGCGTTTATTTGGAAGATTCTTAAGAAATAGCGGTGACTCCTAAATTGAATACATATCCGCTTATGAACTTTGATTCCTCAAAATCAGAAGTTTCATTTGCATTACTATTCCCCTCTTGGGTCGTTGGATATTTTTCCAAAATAGAATGCACATACAAATGTATTCTTTGAAGATTCAAGCATTCTCATTAATGCATGCCAACGAATCTTGCTAGGATTGCTCATGTATCTCCTTAGTTTATTAACCAAAGAGACGATGTCTGGCCTCTTGCATTTTACGATATATGTGTGACATCTAATTTTATGAGCATACTCAAATTGTGATATTCTATCACATTTGTTCTCGTGTAGCACACAAGATATGAATTAAATAAAATTATGAAATCCCTTAATTTCATAAGTATTTAACTTATATATCATTCATCCAAGTAATGTGCTTGAGATAATTTAATGTCATTACATGACCTCATAATCATAATTTATTGAACCGAAGTTTTTCATATCATAAGTTAATATTTTCTCGGTGGATTTAATATTCTCAATATTAGTCTCAAATATTAACTTATCATTTACGTATAAACAAACCGCGATACCCAATTATCCAATTTGCTTATACGGACACACTTGTCATATTATTAATATGAAAGTCCAAATTTGTTGATGACACTATCACATTTTTCGTGTCATTATTAAGGATCTTGTTAAAGGTTAACAAGAAAAATATAAAAGTTTCGCAAACTATGTTTTCTTTTCCTTTAACAACGAGACCCTCTGGTTACTCCTCATAAATATTCTCATTTAATTCACCATTAAAGAAAACATTTTTAACGTCCATTTGATGAAACCTCGTACTGTATACATAGCTATTGGAGCTATTAACATTCAAATGGATATTGTTGGGATTCGGTAAGATAAACAGCCATTCAGGCAGCGGAAACCATAAATTTTAAGGACCTCTTACGGAATCTTGCCAGGATACTAAACTGGTTGTATATATATGAATATTAAACGACAAGAATAATTAGATCCAAATTATACCTGTCTCCTAGCAAATCCAAGTAACTAGCAAAGTCGTTGCGTTTTTCTCCCTCGGTAGAATCGATCCAAGCTTTGTTGTAGCGCCCCACGTGTTGCGCCTCTACGAGTTGATACACCACAATATCACGAAATATAATATATCCTAATCGGCTAGAACATAGGATATATTAATATCTAGGATTAGAGAACAAGATTGGAACGAAAAACGAAATCGAAAAATTCTTCCAAAAGGAAGAGAGTGTTCGGCCGATTTCACTAGGGAGAGAGGGAGAGAATTTTTCTTGACTTGGCTTTTGGCTCTTGATTAGTGTGTATGAGATATGACCTCAAGTCTCCTATTTATAGGAATCTCATAATCCTAATCCTCCTAGGATTAGGACTCCCAAGTCTTCTAATTCTCCTACATGGGCCATGGCCCTTTTAATTGGAAGACCAAGTCTTCTAATTAATTCATGGCCCATACTTGATTTAATTAATTGGGTTTTTATTTAATCTATCAATTAAATGGCCCAATTAATTTATTTCTTTCTCATTTAATTAAATTAGACTCTAAGTCTATTTAATTAAACTTTCCCATAATTAATTAAATCCAATTTAATTAACTAACTCACAAATTAAATTTCAATTTAATTTTCAGTCTTGATCCAATTCCAATTGGATCAAGTTCGCTCCAATTGGGTCGACCCAGTCAACCCAATCGACCCAGTCGACCCAATCGACCCAGTCGATTTAGTTGACTCAGTTGTCCTTCATTTCCTCGCTTTCGCTTCATGTGTATTGTGTATGCCCCCGTAGGTTCACCACATAATTGGCCGTGGGTTATAATTAAATATTTATTTAATTACTCGAGCATTAAATACTCTAAATCAATCGAACACTCTGTCGACTAATCATTCCAAAATTAGCACCCCTGCTAATTTGGGAATTCTCCCACACTCCACGGTCGATGTCTGGCCACAAGCCCATGGAGCCCAATCACTGGTGAATTAATTCAGTGAACCTTTTAATCATTTACAATTTCCATATACGCTATAATCTCTCCATCGATCAATCTCCCAGTCAATACTTAAGGACATGGATTTTTCATCGGTTCCCTTTTAATTCGTTTTGACTTTATGCATTCTGATCTCGAAATAATTCTCTTTGACTTAATCTTTATGAGCTACTTACATAAAGTCGTCAGATACCTTGGCCAAGGATTTTACCAGAATTAATTTCTCACAGAAATCCATAGGAGAATTTTCCAACCTATCAAGTCGGGTCAATGGATCCTTTGTTGATGATATGAACCTGCATACGAGTCCCTCTATACCCAACGTGAATCCACAGAGACTTTCTGGTGATATCCAGTCGGTCGGAACTCACATCTAAGTATAAACGTTCTCGCACCAGATAAACCCTATCACCTCAAGTATTTAGGGATCATTCCTCGTATACTATTATAAATTGGAATAACTTCAACCCCGATATGCGACTACCGCTTCCATGGTGAGTTATTTCCTAATTGGGGTATTCAGTGCACTTGCCATCCCAGCAAGTCACCCACTTATGTGTATCGATTATCCCAGTCACGCTCGTGGACCCCAGCGTCCTCCAGTTCATCGGAGTATACACATTAGTGAGAGTCTAATCGAATCCAACGATGTCCCATCTCGATTGGATTCTACGACTCTTGAATATGTTCTAGATCACGGCCTTGGAGATCAGTCCACGGGTTGTCCCATAGCCCTGTGATCTAAGGACTTGTATCCTTGTGCGTAGATAATTATTACATAAGATAAAGTTGACCATATAATAAAGATGCATTTATTAATCTAAATTGAATAGTTCATTTATTTATTACAATAAATGGCAGCCATACAGTTGGCTTGCCGGACACTATTATATCAATCTTCCACTTGTCCTAAAGCCAACTTTCTATGTTCTTGAGTCCCATCTTTATCAGATGTTTCTCGTATGCCTTTTGAGGCAGTGGCTTCGTAAGCGGGTCCGCGGTATTATCTTCCGAGTCGACACGTTCCATCTTTATGTCTCCTCTACCAATGATATCCCTTATCAAATGGTATCGTCTGAGTACGTGCTAGGATTTCTGATGAGATCTCGGCTCCTTTGCTTGCGCTATTGCTCCATTATTATCACAGAAGATAGTAATGGGCTCAGCAATGCTAGGTATCACATCCAATTCCTGGATGAAGTTTTTCATCCAAACACCTTCCTTTGCGGCTTCACACGCCGCAATGTACTCTGCTTAGGTGGTTGAATCTGCGGTAGTATCTTGCTTGGAGCTTTTCCAGCTTACCGCACCACCATTGAGGCAGAATACGTATCCAGATGTTGACTTGAAATCGTCTACATCGCATTGGAAGCTCGAATCTGTAAAGCCTTCCAATTTCAATTCTCTTCCACCATATACCAAGAACAATTCCTTAGTCCTTCTCAGGTACTTCAGAATTGCCTTTACGGCTATCCAGTGCTGCTATCCTGGATCAGACTGATAGCGACTCGTAACGCTTAATGCGTACGCCACGTCTGGTCTAGTACATAGCATACCATACATTATGCTTCCTATAGCGGAGGCATATGGTATTTGAGACATATTGCTTCTCTCTTCAGGCGTCTTTGGGGCCATAGACTTAGAGAGTGCAATACCATGTCTCATTGGAAGTAATCCTCTCTTGGATTCTTCCATACGGAATCTCTTCAGTATTTTATCTATGTACTGTGTTTGGGAGAGGCCCAGCAGTCCTTTTGATCTATCTCGGTAGATCCTTATACCTAGTACAAAGGATGCTTCTCCCAAATCCTTCATTGAGAATTGTGTAGACAACCATGCTTTCGTTTCGGATAACACCTTTACATTGTTTCCAATGAGAAGGATGTCATCAACGTAAAGCACCAAAAATTCAATTGTACTCCCACTGATCTTCTTGTACACACAAGGTTCGAACACGTTTTTGATGAATCCAAAAGTTTGGATTGTTTCATCGAAACGGATGTTCCAACTTCGGGAAGCTTGCTTCAGTCCATAAATGGATCTCTGGAGTTTGCACACCTTGTGCTCATCTCCTTTGGATGCATATCCTTTTGGTTGCTAGATGTAGATCTCCTTATCAATGTCTCCATTGAGGAAGACGGTCTTCACATCCATCTGCCATATCTCGTAGTTATACCACGCAGCTATGGCTAGCAAGATTCGAATGGATTTAGGCATTGCGACGGGCGAGAAGGTTTCCTCAAAGTCAATGCCTGGTCTTTGAGTGTATCCTTTTGCCACTAGTCGCGCCTTGTAGGTTATCACCTCTCCGTTCACTCCTAGCTTTCGCTTATAGATCCACTTGCAACCCACGGGAGTCACTCCCACTGGTGGATCTACCAAGGTCCAGACCTTGTTTGAGTGCATGGAGTCCAATTCGGATTCCATGGCTTCGCGCCACTTTCCCGAATCTATGTCCAACATAGCTTCATCGTAAGTCCTTGGGTCGGTTAGAGACTGTCCAGTCTCATGCAGCAGACCGTAGTACCTTTCGGGTTCTCTACGTTGTCTTTCTGACCTACGAAGTATTGGTGTACTTACTGGTGCACTTTCATGCTCTTGTTCTCCCACTGCCTGTGGTGATGGGTCAGCTTGTTCGACCTCTTCGGCCTTTTCAGCTTCAGTGACCTCATCCAGTTCTATGTTATGTTCTTTCTTGTCCACCAAGAAATCTTTCTCTAAGAAGTGTGCGTTCCTTGAGACAAACGTAGTTTGTCTTGTAGGATCATAGAACTCGTATCCTATCGAGTTTTCTGGATACCCCACGAATTTGCACAAAGTGGATTTTGTTTCCAATTTATCTCCCACTAGCTTTTTGACGTAAGCGGGAGATCCCCATATGCGGATGAATGCGTATGAGGGTGCCTTGCCAAACCATAATTCGTATGGTGTCTTTTGTACGGATTTAGAAGGTACCATATTTAGTATCTTCGTTGCCGTGAGGAGGGCATGTCCCCAAAATGAAAGAGGAAGGTCAGTGGCACTCATCATGGATCGAACCATATCCATCAAGGTTCGATTCCTTCTCTCAGCTACTCCATTTAATTGTGGTGTAGCAGGAGGAGTCCACTGAGATAATATTCCATGCTCTACAAGATAATTCAGAAATTCGTTACTAAGAAATTCTCCACCTCGGTCAGAACGAAGAGCCTTTATCGTATGACCAAGTTGATTCTCTACTTCCATCTTGAATTCTTTGAATCGTTCAAAGGCTTCAGACTTGTGTTTCAGCAAGAACACATACCCATAACGACTATAGTCGTCAGTGAAGGTAATGAAGTAGTCGTAGCCACCTCGGGCACTTTTTCTTAGTGGTCCACATACGTCAGTATGTATCAAGTCCAATGTTTGCTTGGTTCGCTCAGGGTTTCCTTTAAATGGCAACTTAGCCATTTTACCCTTAAGACATGGTTCACATGTTGGCATTTCATCAATGTGCTTGATCTCAAGCGCGCCAGATGATGCTAACTTTTGAATCCTTGACTTGGATATATGTCCAAGTCGAGCGTGCCATAATTGGGCAGAAATTTCATTATCTTGTTTTCTTTTGTTTTGTTGTACGTGCATAACTAACTTAGGTGGTTCTATGGTGTATAGTCCATCTTTCAATGTACCAGTGAAAAACAAATGATCATTCATGAATAATGAAAAGGAACCTTTATTAATAGTAAAATTAAAACCTTCATTATCCAAAACAGGAATAGAAATAATGTTTTTCACTAAGCCAGGTACATAAAGAACGTTCCTAAGGACTAACTTATTACCACCTAAATCTAACTCCACTTCGCCTATGGCCTCGGCAGCAGCTCTAGCTCCATTGCCAAATCGCAGGATCCAATCCCCAGGCCTAAGTGGCCTTGTTGCTCCCATCATCTGTAAATCATTACAAAGATGAGAACCACAAGCAGTGTCTAACACCCAAGATGCACAGTTAATTGATAAATTAACTTCAACAAGGAATATACCTTTGGAGCTCTCCAAGAACTCCTTGCAGTTCCTCTTCCAGTGTCCAGGTTTCTTGCAGTAGAAACATTTATGTTCACCAGTAGAAGCTTTTCGCTTCTTTCCCTTTCCTATGGGCCCAGATGGTCCTTTTGCTTTGCTCGGAGGAGCATTTCCCTTCCCCTTCCCTTTCTTGGTCCTTTTAGACCTCGATTGGGTGGAAGTTGCAACCATCACTGGCTTCTCTCTTTTCATGGAAGCCTCTGCAGTGGCGAGCATATTTGCCAACTCGTGAAGTTCAACATTCATCTTGTGCATGTTGTAGTTCACTACGAATTGCTCGAATGATCTTGGCAACGATTGGAGGATTATATCCTGGCAGTATGACTTGTCCATTTTCACCTCAAGTTGACCAAGCTTTTCAATAAGCCCAATCATTTTGATACAGTGAGAGCGGACATCAGTACCCTCTGCCATCCTCTTTTGTTGCAAAGTCTTAGCAGTTTCATACCGCTCATATCTACTTTGCACCCCAAAGAGGCCATTGAGGTGTGTGTAGATTTCAAAAGCAGATTTCATATGCTCATGCTGCTTTTGAAGCTCATTCGACATGGATGCTAGCATGAGACAACGTGACTGTAAGTCATCGTCTTGCCACAATTCAGTAGCTTCTTTCTCAGTGTCACTAGCATCCAGAGCAATTGCAGGTGGGGGTCCATCAAGGACAAAAGATCGTTTCTCAGAAGCAAGAATGATCTTAAGGTTTCTGACCCAGTCATGAAAGTTGGGTCCAGTCAATTTGTTTTGTTCAAGTATGATGGAAATCGGATTCTTAGACATTATATCTACAAAAAGACGATAGAAGAAATAAATACGCGAATGATTAATTTTAAATGCATAATTTACAAACATGGTTTTTATTTGTAAATTACTCCCACTATTTTAATCAAAATCTTATGCCCCCACATAAGTTTCGAGAATATAAAAATATCCTAGCGGGCTCAAGGCCCAAATGCAATCTTCTAGTACCCACGACTCGTTGGCCATACTATTAGATCCACTTGGTGGGTGATCATGTCCCCGGTTAACCATCGCAGCTAACCCTTGAGTTCATTTAGCCTCGTTTTTCGTTATGGACCCACGACTCGTGAGACATCCATACTTACTAGCGTTAAATCATGTCCAATACTCGTGGAGAGAAATAGTTCAATCCTAGACGCCCCACGACTCGTGAGATAGCGCCTAGAACCTTGCTATCCCCTCCCTTGGCACTAAACTGTGCATCGAGGCAATAGACACATTATCTTCCTATAGCTCGACCCACGACTCGTGAGACATCGAGATATATTCGTACAATATGCCTAAGACCTAGTAATTGGATAGGCTCGGACCATAGACACCATTCATATGCGCCCGTTAGTCGATTTAATATTATAATTGAATTTTAAAGTTCAATTGGAGGTTTTTCATTTTTCTTGTGCGAGGTCTCATCAGATTATGCTTCATCTTGTTTACGTTATCTATTCTAAGCATGCATGACATACATCAAAGAACAATAAGTAAACACACATCACCTAGCAAGATATGATTGATCGATTGCCCATCCTATGCGATCCATCACGAGCCATGCGATGGATCAATTGGTCAGTCTAGGGTGGAAATTAAATGTCCTAATTTTCAAACCCATACATGCATGGGCCTTCTTGTAATATCCTCCTTGATTGGGCCTCCATGTATTGAATTGGGCCTCCATGTCCTCCAAGGTAATGGGCCTCCATATGGATCTCCAAGTCTTCATGAGGTCTTCTCGGCTTCAAGCCTAAACTAAGTCTAACTTATAATGGCCCTATTCTATTACATTTTAATTGCGCAAGCAAGGAGCACCAATCAGGCCCATTTAATTACAACCCATAAAAATAAATAAACCAAAACTACACAGGGCTTAGGGGCAAAATCGACCAATCCACATATTCACTCAAGAACATGCATAAATTCACATAATTATAAAAATGTAAATTTATCGGCTCCTTAAATTTTAATTCACAAAAATTAGCCAAGTTAATTAATTTTGAATTAACAATTAATCTCTAAGATTAATTAACTCTTACTTGAGTTCTAAGTAATCTACAATTCTTATCTTGATAAAGTTGGTTAATTAAGATAGTTACAAATCTTCCAAGATTCCTATCTTGTCCAAAACTCTAAGTTTCCCAATTTTTCAAATCTCCAAGATTCTCAAGATAATCCTATTTTGACTAGATTAGATAACTAAGGTAGTTCCCAAATCTTCCAAGATTCCTACCTTATCCAAAACTCCAAGTTTCCTAATCTCACAAATCTCCAAGATTTTTCAAACTTTCCAAAATAGGCAAATTAGAGACCAACCAAAAATCAGCCACACATTGACCAATCGTGGACTGCCACGTGGCCAACCCACACTCGGCCACAACGGCCGCGCGTGGGTTGCTCACGGCAGCCGCTGCTGCGCGTAGCAGCGCACGGTAGCGCGCGGCTGCGCGTGACAGCACGCGGCAGACAGCCCATAGGCTGCTGTCGTGTGCCACACGCGCATCCAGCTTGCACGCTGCTGCGGGCAGCAACTCACGGTGGCCGCCTAGCCGAGGTGCGCTGCTGCGCACCGCCGCGTGACACCGCGGTTGGGTCTAAAAAATTTTTTTTTTTTTGTTTTCTTGATTACTTTTGATTTAATTAAAACAGATCCAATTAATTAAATCATAATCCAAAATAAAAAATTAACATGATAAAATTTCGAATCAAAATTTTCTATTAACTCCAAGTTAATCAGATCTACGTTCTAAAACACATACAGTAAAAGAACTAGCCACATATAAATCAAACATATGATTTAAAACACAGAATTTGCAAATTCATATATATACAAAGCCAGAGTTGGCTCTGATACCACTGTTGGGATTCGGTAAGATAAACAGCCCTTCAGGCAGCGGAAAACAAAAATTTTAAGGACCTCTTACGGAATCTTGCCAGGATACTAAACTGGTTGTATATATATGAATATTAAACGACAAGAATAATTAGATCTAAATTATACCTGTCTCCTAGGAATCGATCCAAGCTTTGTTGTAGCGCCCCACGTGAATATAATATATCCTAATCAGCTAGAACATAGGATATATTAATATCTAGGATTAGAGAACAAGATTGGAACGAAAAACGAAATCGAAAAATTCTTCCAAAAGGAAGAGAGTGTTCGGCCGATTTCACTAGGGAGAGAGGGAGAGAATTTTTCTTGACTTGGCTTTTGGCTCTTGATTAGTGTGTATGAGATATGACCTCAAGTCTCCTATTTATAGGAATCTCATAATCCTAATCCTCCTAGGATTAGGACTCCCAAGTCTTCTAATTCTCCTACATGGGCCATGGTCCTTTTAATTGGAAGACCAAGTCTTCTAATTAATTCATGGCCCATACTTGATTTAATTAATTGGGTCTTTATTTAATCTATCAATTAAATGGCCCAATTAATTTATTTCTTTCTCATTTAATTAAATTAGACTCTAAGTCTATTTAATTAAACTTTCCCATAATTAATTAAATCCAATTTAATTAACTAACTCACAAATTAAATTCCAATTTAATTTCCAGTCTTGATCCAATTCCAATTGGATCAAGTTCGCTCCAATTGGGTCGACCCAGTCAACCCAGTCGACCCAGTCAACCCAATCGACCCAGTCGATTTAGTTGACTCAGTTGTCCTTCATTTCCTCGCTTTCGCTTCATGTGTATTGTGTATGCCCCCGTAGGTTCACCACATAATTGGCCGTGGGTTATAATTAAATATTTATTTAATTACTCGAGCATTAAATACTCTAAATCAATCGAACACTCTGTCGACTGATCATTCCAAAATTAGCACCCCTGCTAATTTGGGAATTCTCCCACACTCCACGGTCGATGTCTGGCCACAAGCCCATGGAGCCCAATCACTGGTGAATTAATTCAGTGAACCTTTTAATCATTTACAATTTCCATATACGCTATAATCTCTCCATCGATCAATCTCCCAGTCAATACTTAAGGGCATGGATTTTTCATCGGTTCCCTTTTAATTCGTTTTGACTTTATGCATTCTGATCTCGAAATAATTCTCTTTGACTTAATCTTTATGAGCTACTTACATAAAGCCGTCAGATACCTTGGCCAAGGATTTTACCAGAATTAATTTCTCACAGAAATCCATAGGAGAATTTCCCAACCTATCAAGTCGGATCAATGGATCATTTGTTGATGATATGAACCTGCATACGAGTCCCTCTATACCCAACGTGAATCCACGGAGACTTTCTGGTGATCTCCAGTCGGTCGGAACTCACATCTAAGTATAAACGTTCTCGCACCAGATAAACCCTATTACCTCAAGTATTTAGGGATCATTCCTCGTATACTATTGTAAATTGGAATAACTTCAACCCCGATATGCGACTACCGCTTCCATGGTGAGTTATTTCCTAATTGGGGTATTCAGTGCACTTGCCATCCCAGCAAGTCACCCACTTATGTGTATCGACTATCCCAGTCACGCTCGTGGACCCCAGCGTCCTCCAGTTCATCGGAGTATACACATTAGTGAGAGTCTAACCGAATCCAACGATGTCCCATCTCTATTGGATTCTACGACTCTTGAATATGTTCTAGATCACGGCCTTGGAGATCAGTCCACGGGTTGTCCCATAGCCCTGTGATCTAAGGACTTGTATTCTTATGCGTAGATAATTATTACATAAGATAAAGTTGACCATATAATAAAGATGCATTTATTAATCTAAATTGAAAAGTTCATTTATTTATTACAATAAATGGCAGCCATACAGTTGGCTTGCCGGACACTATTCTATCAGATATCATCCTATTCGCTAGTGAATCTGAGTCAAAGAAGTAAAAGTGTTTCTTTTAATAAGGCACATTGGCTACTCGTCTAGCCTAATTTTTATTGATTGACTTATCGAAGTTTTTAACTCTTGAACTTAAAAACTCCGTCTACATCTATTTGGTTCACTTCTCGAGGTCTACCAATTTATGAATGTAACTTGCTGTCAATCATCTCTTTCCAATCCACGATATTGGAATGTGGTATAAATTATTTATATGTTTTTAAGTTAGAATATCTGGATCAAAGAACTTCGAGCTTTTAGCTCATTTGTCTCTTCAACTCGTCAACAAACTCATGTTGAAGTAAGAGATTGACCTCTTTAGAGATCGACTCATATGTATATTCTCGCAGAGTATATTAGTTTATAATTAATAAACTTCACAAAGTTGACCATCTTGATCAAAATCAATTAAATATTTTCGCAAAATATTCTTTGAAATTTTAAAATAATATTCTAGTCTAAAATGGATTAGACTATAGTATTTATTCTCACAGAATAAATAATTTATAATTAACTCTAATTATAGACTGTAAAAAAGTTTATGTAAGTAATATAATAAATAATATTACTTTATCATATTTTAATATCAGTAAATCACACTTACTGAAACCCTTCTTACATTCTAAATGAATATTACATCACGTGGCTCGGTTCACATGATTACATTTATTTCTGATTTAAATACTAAAAATATGAACTGCTACTATTTATCGCATAAGTTTGTAGTAATTAATATCTTTAAGTTATTTTCTTTTTCGATTGTGAAATCGAAATCTGACCCAAGTACCCCCCACATTTTAAGGTATTTGGTTTTCTTCCCTTCCATAACTCATATGGAATGATATTTGACTTTCTTGTCTGAAACACGACTTAGTATGTGTGTTTACATCTAATGAGCTTTCCCCCACAAGTTGTCAAGTAAACCCGAATTTAAAGATTGACGTTTAACCGCATCTTAAAATTATGTTATTTAGCTACCAAATTTAATTGAGTTGAGCTAGGTAAATCATTTGACGAATTATTCATAATTTAACACACTCTTGTGTACATGAATATATTCGTATTTACCACCACAATTTGGATATAAGAATTTAATTTTCTTATTCCATTATCCGAATTTTTATTTCACAAATGCATTTCTTCGTATTTCACAAATACATTTATTGCCTCGTATTTATAACTCAATAAATAGACCAATAATATCTATGTGATTAAATACATTCTCAAACTCCACGAGTTAGTAATGGTTTCAAAATCACACATTTAATTAGTTCAAAAGTTTTGAACTCTTACACGTTTGTTTCATAAACAAATAAATTATAATTATTTTGCGAATAAATTACAAATATTATCAATATTTCCTCAATAAAATATTGATACAATAGTAATTACTCCTTCATCTCCATATAAAGGTTATTAGTAATTATATAATTTTCATATATCCCTCATATGCATAAGTTGCACTTATGAAATCATTGGAACATATACTCATATGAGATTTAAATCACTACTCTCATATAATAATTCAATATATGATTCACTTCAATCAAAATTAGTGCATCTCTAAAATATTTATAAAAGAAGTAATTTATGCTAGATTATAGCAAATTGAATGCGCCTTTCATTTGAATAATTTCATATATTGAATATTCTCTCAATATATGCAAATAAATAATTTTTCTATTTATTGAATTTACAATTCAAAATAGAAAATAACTCAAGTCTCAATTGATTTACTTTCATATTTATTCTGAACCATAGTGATCCTTCACAAAGTTCACGTTGCACCACAATTAATTTTAAAGTTTAACTATTACGGGAAGTTAAGTGCACTAGTTCAGAAAATGATAAGTGCCGCAATGATAGGATTAACAATTATTCCTATTTCTGTACAACATATCTAATAATGACCCTCAGAATCAGAATTACCAAATATTTATTTAGGTATAAAGTGTTGTGTTATCATTAAATTTCTTCCAGTGAAAAACTCGTTACATCACACCGTTTCAAATTCTCTGAAGGAAACACTCCATTTACATCCTTTGAAAAACTTCACAATTACATAAGGAGACATCGTGTCTCTTTATCAGAGATTTAATTTTGAGCATTCATTTCTACATAAATGAACTACGATCTTATTTTTCCCAAAATAAATAAATAAAACAAATGTTTGTTCTTTGGCTGAGACCTTCCCTCAAAGTCCTGACTACTAGTAATTGAGTTTTAATTCACGCAAAATATTCATAGGCAGGATTCGAGAGAATATGAAAAGACACCTTTTCAGTTCTTTTAAATTTTTCATCAAGCAACACACTTATTCACAATTTACTTTGAATTAGTTAATCAATTTCTCGGAATTCAAAATTTCTGCTCCTAAATATTTTATTATTTTTAGAGAGATGGATAGTTCTCTTCGCAAGAGTTCAACCATTTACATGAATTCCTCTATTTTCTACTTTCAGGAAACCAGTAGTCTAACATAACTAAATTTGTTTAATGATAAATACTTCTGACTAAATATGTTGCCAAATGAACATCCAATTCCAATATAGTGTCTAACATAACTAAATTTGTTTAATGATAAATACTTCTGACTAAATATGTTGCCAAATGAACATCCAATTCCAATATAGTGTCTAGACAGAAGCCAAATTTAAATTTGAACATTCTATATTCACAGATTGAGTTTCATAATATATGGCAAGTTAACAATGTTCAAGCAACATGTTATCTCAAATCAAACAAACCCAGTCTTTAAGTTTATAAAATTCTACATGTTTTTCAAATGATATATACATACTAAATAATCGTATTTGATCATTATACCATTGACACAAATATGTTAAACAAAAAATATTGTCTTAAGATTGTTGGTGTCTAACAATCCATGTACTTAAATATTTCATAAAATATTTTTAACATAAATCTCAGCACAAAATAAATGTTGATAATTAACATAAAAACTAGTAAGAAATACTTACTTGTATTGAAACCAAATAACACTTCAATCAATACGTGAAAAACTAGGAAATTAGACTGAGGCTTGCCGAAACAAATTTCCTTAAGACAATATTTCCGGGGCTGCCACGGTGCATACAGTTTGATTCCCGGTAGTCTCCCAAGATACAACAGTCTGTTGTTCATTATTTGCACAAATAATGAACCCACGGCGAACGAAGCAAACAAAAAATTCGACATAAATTTAAAGTAGAAAAGAGAGTAAATTCTTATTATTGTCTTTAAAAAGGATACTTAATTGGCCAGATTAAGTCTCCTATTTATAGGCACAAATATGTCTTTTCGCAAGAGACACATCGTTTGGATTGCACTGTTTCGGTCCAAAGGGTACCTCTTCAGATCGAACAAACACAACCCCTTACTCTCAACTAATTTTATTCACATATAAAATATAAATTCCAACATTACTTATGTTGATTGACAATTTTACCTCATAACATTTCAGGCTACCAAAATATCCCCCATCTCCAAATTTAGTGAGGATTTTAGTCCACATTGGTCCGCACGTGATCTTATTTGAGTCAATTTTGAAATTTGACAACAATGTGGACTAAAAACGTCAGTAAATTTGAAGATGTGCTATTTTGGTAGCCTGAAATATTATGGGGTAAAATTGCAAGTCAACATATGTATTTGCATTAACTGCCACGTCATTAGCTAACGGTGATTTTTAATAGCGGTACCAAATGTGTCACAATTTGTTAAAATATGGTATCAAATGTGTTGAACAAATAAAGCAGTGTACCAAAAGTGAGAATTGACCTACAATATGGTACCAAAAATGCAATTCTCTCCTAAAGTAAAATGAGCGAAAGACAAAAACACCCTCTATACTTTGTCGAACTCCCAAAAAAACTTCATATGTTATTTTAACTCCCAAAAACCCCAATGTGATCTCAAGAAGTGCCAAATACACTCCCGAAAAAGAGAGTTTGATTCAAACGCGAAAAATTGCAAGTATTTGTTCACATTTTTCTTTTGATATGACAATTTTACCCATGACATCGGAAGACAAAAACACCCCTTGTGCTTTGTCTAACTCCTAAAAAAAACCCCGTGTTATTTTAAATTCCAAAAAACCCTTTATTTGATTTTAAATACCACATTCGATCCAAGTAGTATATACTTTTGTTTTCAAAAAGAATAAATAAATTTTAAAAAAACAATACCGAGGGGTAATTTTGTCATTCCATCAAAAGTCAAAAGTAAAATTTTATTTGAATTGAGTGTGATAATTAAAATCAAACACTGAAGAATTTTTGAAAATTAAAATAACACAGAGTGTTTTGGGAGATAGACAAATCACATGGAAGCTCAAAGTAAAATATTCACAACTCACATTCAAGTTTTAATGAAGGTTCAACTAGACGACACGTGGCTACTCCAGTCGTTTACTCCTACGCGCGGGATAAAAAGCGTGTATTTATCACTGCTGCCGACACAGAGTTTCAAGATCGACGTGACTTTCGCTGTCTGATTGTGGAAGTATTTTTGGTTTTTAATCATCTTTGTCTTTAGCGCAGGGGCCCAAAATGCCTAATTATCCGCTCTGGAAAAAGAAAAAAAAAGGGAGCACTTTGTCACACTTATACAAGTGGATACAAGTGATGGTTGGGCAAAGTGATAAGGACTTGCGAGTTGCGATATTCAGAGGCGAGACTTAAGTTCGAATTTTACTGGAGATATCACATTGAGGAAGACCTATACCCTTTGCACTATTCGATCCGGTCTGTAAATACACAGTCTAGTAGATTAAAAAAAAAACAAATGGCTACGTAAATAAATATTTTGTATCACAATTTAAATATTGATTGCAAAGTTCATGCCACTGTCAAATAATTGAATGAAAATGAACGAAATTGGTCACGTGGTCATGATCTCATTATCATATTTTCAAGGAAAAGTTATCATATGATAACGTAAGGGAAACATTATTATTTTCCCTCCAAATAATGAGATAATGGCGACGTACGGTGCACGTGGTCAGTTTCGTTCAATATTTTGACTGTGATATGAATATTGCAACCAATATTTAATATAAATTGTGGTACTAAATATGCATTAACGTATCCAGTAATACCAATTTTGCCAAGTGTTCTATCGTACGGTACCAAATATGCCGTTTTCCTTTATTTATTGTAATTTCGGTTGTGTTTACACAATAAATCGGATTGGTCAGAATAAATAATTATCATCAAGTTCATGATTATATATATTCAAGTCAACTTGTATTCTTAATAGAAGGAATTTTAATCAAGTCAAAAAAAGATTATCACAAGTATTTTATTCGCCATATCAAAAAAAATAAAACCTAAGTTAATTCTTTATAATAAACTTAACAAAATCAATGACCTAGATGTGATTGTGAAAGTTCTATTTACAGTTGTGCTCCATGAAACTGTGTCACGTGTGCTATGATTGTGCCACCTAATGCAATCAATTTTGGGTTGGACCATTCTTAGATATGGACCTAACCCCATAGGCTCCACCCATTTGTCAAAACTTGCAATAACGGCGACACAAACACGGTCAGACTCACAGAGGAGTAGGACACATTTTCTTGACTTATTTTTCTTCAATTAAATTTCATTTTCTTCATTTATAGTTGATTGATAGTGTTGTTATAATGTGAACTAACTTACTAAAGAGTAATTATTGTCAATCCCATTTCCTCAAGCAAAGTGACAATAGATATCTTATCTGAGTTCAAGTCCGATTCGCTAAGACAGTATGCACATGAATTAAAATTTCACTTCTACTACATATTTCGATTAACTAAATATTAATTGAAAAAACCAACGGGTGATTGGTCTAGTGAAAGGGACTAGTCACTACAAAGTAGCGGACTCATATTCGAATTCATGTTAGGAGAGGTGCCCACTTAATCTATTCAACCCACCTCGAAAAGAATTAAACTATTGAGAAACCAATATATATATATATATATATATATATATATATATATATATATATATATATATATATATATATATATATATATATATATATTAATTAAAAAATTTTGAATATATAGGACCGGCCAGAAACTTCCTGAGACTCTAGGGTGTGTATGGATCTAATTTGACCCAATTTGGTCTCAGCCAAACTGGGCCAAACCTTGTTTGGCAACAAGCTTAGACAGATTTCAACCCAGACCTTGGACCGAAACCTGTCGAGACCCGCCTTATGTGAGTGGGATAGGCGCTGACAATTGTCAGAGCCTACCTTGCATTGTTTTTTTTTTTTTTTTTTCCCCCTATGATTTCTTTTGATAATTTATTTTTTTCTATGCCAACTTCATAAAATTAATACTTTAATGGTACTAATTACATTACCAATTTTTGTATTATTAATTTTTGTCATATTATTTGATTTTTGCATTATTATTTTTTGTATTTATTAATTGTTATTAAAATATCTAACTATAATTTTAAATGTTATATTCGATTATATTAGCTGGCAAAAATTAACTTCATTTTAATATTGTACATATTACAACAATTTTTCTTATTAATTATCTCATTAAATATACATTCTATTTATAATAACATAAATTATTATAATAATCACAATAAAATAATTACAAACACTTCTTAATCATCACTATAACATAATATTAAATTTTCATCTTAATTATTACACAATAAAATATAATATATTATCTCAAACCCAATAAAGTTATGGACTTGACATTTATTACTCACTTTTCTCCCTCAAACCCTAACAACCAAACCCCAATCCAAATCAAATCTCAAAGTTTCAAAACCCACTAACTATTATTTAATAGTATTTTACAATCTCAATATCCATTGAAACCATTATCCAAATCAAATTTCAATGCTTTCGCCGAAACCTCCGAAACCACTTATTGAAACCAAATCGAGACCAAACTCAATCAAACTACTTCCATATTACCCTAGGTGAAATTCATACTCGGGGCCTTAGGCGAAATTCAAAATCGGGGCCCCAAATCGTAAAAAAAAATTAAAAAAAAATTAAGTAAAATTTATTTTTCTTGCTTTAGTAGATGTAGGAGTATTGATTAAATCTTTGGATTCTATCATATTTTTTTCTATAGGTGCAGTTATCAATTCACTTAATCTTTCATATGACATTGTTGATCATAAAAAGAATTTTGTCAATTTTAATTTTGAAAAACTTCTTTCAACAAAAGCATTTGTTACATATGTAATAAATATTATCTTATGGCAAATAAATATGTTTGATAAAACTTTTAGCTAGGTCATAATATAAATCTGAGCATCTATGTCTATTAAATTATGTTTTAAGAATTTTGAAGATTTATAGAATGTCCTTTTAAATTTTGTCATCTAATATTTAAATAAAAAAAGAAATACTAGCATCTAATTTATGTAAATTTTTCAAATCTAATTCTTGAAAGTAATCTTTTCAATATTTTGTTTTATATATTAAGATTGTCCAGTCTAATGCAATTGTAATTGTTTCTTTTTTACTTTTGTTGTAAAAAAGAAAATTAGAATGGGCTGGGGTGAGACGAAGGCCCACGGAAGTTGAGGTTGTTGCTGATTTTTATTTATTTTTCTTGTGAGGTGCAATATAGATATTATGGCTTGGCGCCCTAGGCAACTTAGGGCCGGTCATGCAAATAAATACTAGAAAAGACCGTGAAAAAATTATTAAATTAAGAAAAATAAGATAATTTTAAAGTAAATAAAGTATTTTGAGATTTCATTTTATATCTTCGACGTTTCCCGTTGATTAAAAAATAGTGAATTTTTTATATCTTCGATCGAAACGATGAAAATTTTATTTTTTTAATAAGAATCATGATTCAAGAATTGACCTCGAGAACATTAGACAAGGTTTAAGTAAACCTGTTTGGTTCACATAATTACATACCCTTCAATGGGCAGACTTGGATCAGATATTGCAAAAATCTATCTTAAATACATTATTTATCAATAATGATATTTCATTTATCCATGAAATTTACTTATTATTAGTTGGGCCCACAAAATGCCTGCGGATA
This sequence comes from Penstemon davidsonii, assembly GCA_034814905.1. NCBI lineage: Eukaryota > Viridiplantae > Streptophyta > Magnoliopsida > Lamiales > Plantaginaceae > Penstemon > Penstemon davidsonii. The sequence goes on along the minus strand of JAYDYQ010002533.1, from coordinate 25,365,550 downwards.
CATAGGTCCATCGTCTATCATGTTCATATCTTCAGTATCATTTCACTCCCTCAAAATATTAATGTATTACACATGCATCCACTATCGTCTCTCAAGTAGTGTTAAAACATTGTGAAAACTGCTAGACAATTATCATAGTTTTTGTAGTTATGATAGAATGAGAAAATTTAATTTAAGATAAAGTAATACTATAATTATATCCAACATATACTAGCAATTGTTTTATCCAACAAAGGATGAAAAAAGTCTACCGACGGGTTTATTAAGAGTCCATTAAATATATGGTTCAAAATATTTAGGAATTAATAAAGTACCCAAAAAAATTTATGTAACTTAAAGAAGCGTAATAATTGATATTTGATAAAAAAAAAAAAAAAAAAAATACAATAAATTAAATAAAAAGAAGAGAATGTTCTCCATGAAGGTTCGAACTCTGGCCCTCAATCAAAATCTTGGTTACCCTATCCAGCAGACCACAAAACGTTTCTTTTCATTTTTCCCAAATAATATATACATACATATATATATATATATATATATATCCAGAATTTTCTTGGGGGGGGGGGGGGGGGGGGGAGACCGCCCCCAGCCCCTGTATAGCTCCGCCACTGAATATACGTATTTTGCCGGTAATCAAATATGCAGTATATACAGACCAGCCCATGTATAGCTCCGCCACTGAATATACGTATGTTGCCGGAAATCAAATATGCAGTACATACAGACAAAAGTAAAAAGGTAATCGATTAATGGGGAAAAAATCAATATACTTTTAATTAATGTCAAATCAAGGTCGAACAATTAGAACAAAACTTAAGCATTGGATCGAACTATTTTTTTATGTCAAGGGTAATAATTATGAATAGTCATCGATTTTCGGGAAATGATAGAAGAATGAGACATATAATTCAATACATATGAATGGTTATTGCGCTATAAATCAAATATTTAAGAGTGTTGATGTGAACAAGCAACCCCATTACTAATAATTAGGATCAGTAGTAACTCAAGAAGAATATTTGTCGGGTGCAGTATCTAAACTATGATCATTGTATTAATAATATGGTTTTCATAATTTGAATATCTATTTGTTCAGAATTGCTAAATTTTAATTAGAAGTGTGATTTATTTATTGGGGTGAGCCAAAAGTATAGGGTGACTACAAAATAATCAAAAGAGGTTTAAATTCTAGAACAGAATATAATGATAAAATTCAAAAAATAAATGATTTTACTCAATTTAGTTAGAGCGGGTATTTTGTAACAGTAAACACTTCAACTTCAATAGACGGGGAGGATTGTCTAGTTAATTTCTTATATTATGGCGAATTCATATTTAAAGTCTCATTGGTACATGCAAATAAAACTATAAATTTTATGTTCTAGAGTGCCTACTTAAATTTATAAAGCTAAATCATTGCACAGGTTTGGGTCAAATTTTGTGTTCTTTATATTGCTGAAAAACTTTTAACGAGGGTTTTCTAATGGTACAAGTTTCAGTTCATGAAAACACAATAAATAATTCGTAGAAAATTAACAAAATTTTGGGACATTAATCAAAGTCAAATCATATCTCATAATCTACAAGTAATCATGCCACCATAATTTTCAAATATGATATACGGCACATAAGCATGCTATGGTAAAAATTTGAAACATAATTTTAAGCATACAAAAAATCGTCAATAAAACTAAATCAAATATGAAAAAAGTCCTTCAATTTTGGTATTAAATGCGTTCTGTTTTAAAGTTTGGTATCAAATGGTAGGTAAAACTTTGGTATGAAAAATTTAATTCCCTCTACTCATTTATCTTCATATAAAAACTCTAATAAATTGAAAAAATCAAATGCATTTTCATGAAGAACGTATTAAAAATATCTCAAAATTTCTGAAACCCCTCTCAGAAAGCCCTATTAAATAATCATAACACGTAACATTTTCTTTCCGGAGTTCAGGCGACATATTTCTTGCCTCAACAAAGAATAGGCCCAAGTAAATGTAGGATGAATAATTAAGCTTTCATTGGGCCTTGGCGTCTAGATGATTCAACCCGTTGTTAGGCTTTTAGGCCCATCGAGAAATTGAGAATTTTCACCCCAACCCCAATATAATAGATTACACTACAAAATCCAACATGCACTTTATTTAAAAATATAAAAAAATATTAATTGAAGATTGATTTAGTACAAGGAACTAGTCCAGCATTATAATGTTTTGAACTTAAAATTCGAATCCTTATTGTTAGAGGCGGACCGTAAGCGGAATTGGGGGCATGGTCCCCCAAAATCCTTTTTTTTTTTTTTTAAAATGTAAATATTAACCTTTGCATTGGGCTAGCTTCAAAATGAATTTATTCTTGTGATGGGAAACATATGCATGTTGATTGTGTCCATAGAGATTTGGGATACTACTATCTTTGGACATTTTGCTGCCCGCCCCATTTTCTTTGAGGAGTCGTTTCATGCACACATCAAGCATCAAGTATTACGTTTTGTTATTAATTCAATTTTAATTAGAAAACAAGCAGGATTAAAATTAGTCTATATAATGTTAATCATCCTATACATCTTATTTATGTGTTATTTGTATTACAAATATATGTTTAGAATGGAGTAATATTTATATTACAAACATGCATTGCGATTGCGATTAGGTGGTGCACGAGCCATTTTGTTTTTCTGGTTTTTTCATTTTTTGAGAGAATTTCATTTTTCTGGTTAATGCCTGTAAAAGTACAATAATAGGATTTTAAAACCACATGAAGCCGTCCTTTTTATAAACATAATTTGTCTTCTCCTAATCAATGGGTTCACAAGAGTATAGCAATTTTATTACTACAAGAGCAATGCTTTAAGTGTCAACTCAAAGAATTAAATGTATATATAATATGAGTATATATTAAATTTAACTTCCACTTGGCGTAGTACCCAGTACCCACTTCCATTTAATGAATCTTTAGGTGGACAAATATTGATAAAATATGCAAAGCTTTTTTGTTTTCACATTTCAACAAATTCCCACAAATACCCATTTTATTTTGAAATTACTCCAACAAAATATTCTTGAAGATAACATTTTTTAATGAAATAAATATATAGAATTTTTAATGTTAAAAAAAAAAAAAAGTTATACTATTACCCAATTAAAGTAGCTGCCCAAATAGGACTACATTACATATGACAATTCTAGAAAATCTTTGACAAGTTTAGTAGTACTAGTTATCACGTTTCCATTGAAAACTATTTGAGAATCAATTAATAATTTCAAAAAAGAAAAAAAAAAAAGTAAAAGAACACATGGAAAACGATAATTAAGTTAAAATAATAATTATTGAGAATCAAATTCAACTTATTTAATGAGTACTTCATAGTTAATTTTTTAGCAAAACATTCATACGATCCTACAATTGATATCAAAATCAAGGTCAAATGTTTGACTCTTAGTAGGCAATTGTGCAATTGTAAACAATCTCTGTTGGCCAGGATTGATTTAGGGAGCAAGACAAAAAAAAAAAAAAAAAAAAACTTATTTAAATCACTCACTCTGAATTACTCTTTGCAATAAGAAACTTTCAAGTCCACATTGAAAAAGGATAACCTAACTATACAGGATACAAAATGAAGGCAACTACAATTGCACTCTCATTCTAAGGCTTGGAATACTTCATTGTCTTTGTTGTGCATCTCACACGATTCACGACCAACCACAGCATGGAAAAGGAGAGGATGGAATTCGACCCGTTTGGCGAATATACTCTGCTTGCCCTGCAGATTTTTCAGCCTGTCGGTTTTTTCTAGCTTCTGCTGCGGCACGCTTTTCTTCTGATTTTTGCCTAGCCATTGCAACTTTCTTTACCATCTTTGCTTGAGCTTGAGCTTTCATTTGTTCAATTTGTGCCTGAGAGTCAATTTCCACTCACATTTATCACCACAAACACATATAATGTCACATGCATTTAAGCAGCTAATATTTGTATTAGAGTTTTTTGCCGACTACCCCCAAGAAAGACTTACTAAGCAACTTAACTCCATGTCACATGAAAATCGGTTGATTAACCCCTATGAAAACAAAAAATGGGTTCAACCTAAGGCTTATGGTGTTGTTCACGCGTGATAAAGTGCATGTAAAACTAGCTTTTGGGACATGAAAAGACTATAATACCCTTGTTTCATCAAAAAGTATCTAAATAACCGTCCAAAAATAAAACACTAAATGGAAACCCAAAAAGCCCCCCCCACCCCCCCCCGGCGGAAGGTGGGGTGGGGTTAGGGAAGATGGTAAGTCTTATCTTTTTATATTTAAGCAAGGCAATTTAGTCTCAATAAAAAAAATTATGGTTTGAAGGCCGTAAGATATATTTTAGTAAATGAAAAGAGTCTTTTTCCTCTTTTTTACGCCAGGGGGTAAGGTTCTCATTCAACATATCACCTGGAGCTATTTTGTTATTCACTCATTTGTTGTATTCAAAGATTAAAGTTGAGGCGAAGTATACCTCAATTTTCCTCATTTCTGCTTCAAGCTTTGCTTTCTGCTGACTTTCCCACGCTTGGATTCTAATTTCTTCACGTTTACACCTGAAATCATAGTTATTGATTAAGTCAAAACATACATATAATAACATAAGTACTAGTAGCTCAACACAATAGAATCTAATCGGAAATTACCTTGCAGCGTGTTTAGCCTTCTCAGCTTCTTCCCATGCAGCTGCACGTTTTGCGTTCTCAATACGTTCAAGCTCATCTACATCGTTCTCGTTTCCAGAAAAGCTTTTTTCTCTCTCATCCTTGCTTGCCCATGCATTAGCAATATTCATCTTACCAAGTTGGACACCTAGAGCCACAATCTCTCTTCTTGTTTTTAGCTTCTTTTCTTCCTCAGACAATTCATTTTTCCGATTTTCTGTTGCATTGCCGATGGAGTGCTCCGTTGGTGTGGGGGCCGGCTCCCCTCTTCGAGGAGTAGAAGGTATAGAAGATGTCGGGCTTCGGAGTGGAGTTGTTGAACTTACGGGGGTAGCACTTCTTGAAGGCTCTTGACTCGGAATCGGAGTCATCTCCGTTCCCATGTCTCTCATTGACACCGATCTTATGGCCGGAGGAACACCTGTGTTATCTTCTGTCACGCTCTTTGTGCAGGGCAAACCCGAATCATCTACCTCCGTCAAATCCTTACCCTCAGGAAACAAAGCAAACTTTGACCCTGATCCCGTTGACTGACAAAAGTCGACCCTCTTCACCGACGGCTTATTTTCCGACCCATTAGACTCGGGCGCAACTCTCACCATATTAGTGGTCGATTGCCTGTTCACTTGATTTTGTAAATTGGCCTTCTTTGAAATGTTCGATTGCACGTTTTGTCTATTCATAATCCACTTCTCTGCATCGTTCCATTTAGACGGCACTGGTCTCGAGAAGGATCTTGACACCGAATGGTGTAATGACCTCTCGCCTTTGTGGAACTCGAAGCTAGATGTGCTATCGTAGTCAAGATTTTCATCTTCGCAGGTTCTAACCGGGTGTACTGAACTAGAATTGGAAGTGTCGCCCTTTGAAACTAGCTGCATTCTAAAACGGTTAGCATCGCTATTGTCTTTGGATACAACGTCTTTTGACAGCGACAAATTTTCATCACTTTGGGTAGAATCTACTAGCATAGAACTATCACATTTCATTGGCGGAACTTCTAAAGTGGAAGCTGCGAAAAAAGGGGATAGGGTACAAAAATCAGCAATAAGCTTTACACAATCCAAATTATCTAATCAAAATCATTAGACTATGTCCCTATAGAAAACTAAATTATCTACAATTACTTCAAACTATAAGAAAATAATTCTTCCCAATGTCAAGAATGAAAAAAAAGCAGTTTTGACCAAATAAAAACTGTTCAAAGCATTTTAGGCAAAAAAGAAAAATAGAGGAAATTATGAAACCTTCATCCCCAAAATCATCATTTTGAGCTGCCAACAAGCTGTTCTTGACAAACTCTGAATCTTGAAGCCTAGAAGGAGATGTTCTTGAAGAATTACTGTTTGATCCACCATCTTTTTTCTTCTGATGATTTGACCCCATAAGCTTCATCCTCAACTTACTTGGAGATATCATTCCAGTCTGCAAAAAAAAAAAATTTAAAAAAAAAAAGTTAATAGTAATTTTCCCAAATTGAGAAAATCAAGTACAACCCACCTAAGAAAATTAGAAAACAATTCAAATTTATTCACACACCAGTACAATAAAACCCATCTCAATAATCTGTAAAATCCCAATTTTTTATATTTCCTCATGGCAATTCATATAAACAGATCAGAGAACATTTGAATTCCAAGAAGAAGAAAAAATGGAATCAACAGCAATTCGGAAAAGACAAACAATGCTATATGATTACAAAATGAGAAGAACAAGTACCTGAACTTTGTGTATCCTTTCGTACTCCATAAGATCTTTTCACTCTCTGTCACACACACACACACGCACCAAATACACACACTTGGACAACAAAAATGAGAAGCTTGGAGAGAGTTAAGAAGAGAAGAAGCCAAAATTGTTTACGGACACAGAGCTCTGCTAATCTGAAGAAAGGAAGAGAGAAAGAGTGCAAACAAACATAACTTTGTAATAAAGGTTGGGGGCCTGTTTGTTTGGCGTTTGGGAAAGTAGTTTGGGAGAGTAGTGGAGGTTTGTGAAATAATCTCGATTTGCGTAATGTTGTTTGTTTGGGTTTTGAGAGAGTGGTTTGAGAAATAAAGTAGGTGTAGGTTTTTTTGGAAGAGTTGGGTTGTAGGTGTAAGATGTGTAAGACTTTATGTCAAATCATGTTTGTTATGTGAGATAAATTGTGTAAGAGATAGGTTACTTTATGTCAAATCAAAGTAGAGTTTGTATAGGTTTTGTTTAGAGATAAGAAAATTGTTGTTTGTTTGGCTTTTGAGAGAGTGGTTTGAGAAAATTAATGAATGAAACATTTCTTTCGGAAAATAGAAAACATGTTTGTTTGGCATTTCCCAAACGCGAAAAAATTCTGGGAAACGCCAAACAAACAGGCCCTGGGCATCTTTTACCATTTTGTTTGACCGGCTTCTCGCCCATTTCAGTTTTTCTTTTTTCTTTTTTTCTTTTCAAATAAAAAAAAAAAAGAAAAAACTTTTACCAGTCAAAATTAGGAAAATTACTTCTATATTTTAGTAACATGTAATTTCATTTTGGTCAGGCCAATTAATTGATGGTTTTTGTTATTTTATTGAATAATTACACTAAATGAATAATAAAGAATTAGAAAATCATCAAATTATGAAAAATAAATAACTAATTGGTGTAAAATCAAGCAAATATTCACATGTTTGTTGGACCATGGACTCGAATGGAAAACTTTTATTTATGGCGGAGAATTTGAGGAAAGTGATAATTAGAAAAATAATATATATTCACATGTTTGTTGGACTATGGACTCGAATTGAAAACTTTTATTTATGACGGAGAATTTGAGGAAAGTGATAATTAGAAAAATAAATAAGTATAGTAGTGTCTAAGTGTGTGACTTGATTGAATTTGGACTATAATTTTTTTCAATTATTAAAGACAATATAAAATTTTGGATACAAAAAGAATTTATTTACAAAACATATACATTACATACGTGTTTAGACGAATCAAATTTTAAATATATTTTTTCTTGAATTTTATTTTCCTCATTTTATCTTCTTTCATCAATTACTTATTTCTTTATGAAATTGCTATAAATATTGGGCTATTTAATATATTAATGGTAATTGATTTCATTTTCTCAACTATATTTTGCATCAGCAATGACTGATACCTTCCTATAGTAATTGCTTTCATTTTTTTTTTGTAATAAATGCTCTCATTTATTTCTACCATAATCATAAATGTGATTTACTTTGAGTTTGCTTCCAAATATTATTTTTCTTGAGTTGAATTAATCCATCATTTTCAATCAATCAAAAGGAAGATTTTCAAGATGTCATGGCAATATAATTACATTGTTGAGTCCAATAAATTCGATTCATGGATTATTATCACAACTTAGCTGTAATGAGCAATTATGACTTTAATGTTTGACCAGTGGTCTTTTCAAGTGGTCCTCATTTAACATAAAGTAGTAATTAGTAACAATCTAAACCATCCAACTTTTAGAATTGAAATTATAAATGTACACTTTTTTACATAAGTAGTACAGTATTAAACTGAAATTTTTGAATATTGGGTATTAAATATTTTAGGTTTAAACTTATTTAGTTCATTTTAGAAAGAAAAAAAAACTTTCGGAATGTTAAATCACATTTTTATGAGCCTTGGGGTAGCTCATACTAAAAGTTAAATTAGCGAAAAAACATGTATCAAAATTTGAGTGGAATGCAATAACACTATAAGAGTGTCTGTTCTTTGTCTAACTATTAAAAAAAATATTTGTGTTATTTTCATTATCAAAAACCTTCATGTGCTTATTTTTATTAGCACAAAAACTCCTTCCAGTCTGAAATGACAATTATACCTTCACAAAAAGATGTAAAACATCCCTCTGGACCTAAAAATTTATCAATAACCCCCTGTTAACTTTGAAAATTGGCAATAACCATATTTAGTTAAAAAAAATTAATAATCCTCCCTATAGTTTATAAAGAAATTTCAAATAGATTTTTTGCTAATTAAGAAAAACACAGTGGAATTTTCGCTAATAAAAATAACATGTGAGATTTTAATAATTAGACAAAACATATAGGTTATTTTTGTATTTAGCTAATCAAAATTTTGATTTGTTCTCGACAAAAACATTGAAATGTTTCTGTTTTTTAACAAAAGAAAAAAAAAATACAGCATAATTACTACTTTGCCATGTTTCATTGATCTATAATATTTTAAAATGTTTCCTCAAAAGTTTCCAAGTCATGAAAAATTCCCAGAAATTACGATTTTTTTTATATCTTTTACTTATTGAAATATACCTCTTGGATCCACGATGAAAAAGGACAAAAGTGATTGCACTACATACAATTGTGTATTTATATTTTAAAAATATACAAGTTGTTACTCTTTATTTGTATTAGTGACAAAATATTGGTTTGTCACAAAAATAATAGTGACAAATGTAACAGTTGCAATAAAATCTTTTAAGTTGTCACTAATAACTATTATAATAAATATATCACAACAATTTAATGATAAATTATTGATTGTCTATTTGGTGTATAGTAACAACATTTTTGCAATTTATGAAAAATATTTATGTAAGTAATGACTATTTAATATTGTCCCATACTATTTAGTCACTAGCCCTAATTTTCAATCTTGTAGAGTAATTAATGTACTATGGGGTTTTTTTTTCAAAAAAAAATATATATATATATATTACTCTTTCAAAAACTTGCACGGATATTATTTTAGTAAAAAACAATTGGGTATACTGAAAAATCACAAATATTATAAAAACCCATAAAATTTTACACAGAAGTGAAAAGATTTTACTAGAAATCGATTGAGGGAAAAACACTTTTAATACCAAACTTTTTAAAAAAATACATTTGATACCATGATTTAGGTCCTCTCGACACATTTCATTTAGCCATCAAAATTTTAACAGAATTCATCACGTACGCGGCACGTGTTTGTTAAGTAGCACGGGTTTTGCACTTGAAGAGGGTAAAAATTCATTTTTGATACCAGACATTTACCTACTTTATACATTTGGTACCAAGCATTCAAAAAAGACACATTTAATACTAAAATTGAAGGTTTTTTGACACATTTGTTTTGATCATCAATTTTTGGAGGGAAACGATCACGTGGTCGTTAAGTCACCAAAATTGCATGTTTTCACGTAATGTGCTCAGGCATGGAGTATATGAACCTAATGTTAATTTTGAAATAACTCATTCGTTAAAAGGCCAAATTTTGTGTTATTTATATGGTTGGAAAACTCTTGACGAGAACTTTCTAACGGGACAAGTTTCAGATCATGAAACGCAATAGATAATTCCTAGATAATTAATAAAGTTTCAGTCTTTTTTCCAATTTCATACATTAAGATAGAAACGAAACTTTGTTAATTTTCTGAGAATTACATATTGCATTTCATGAATTAAAACTTGTACCGTTAAAAAGCTCTCGTCAAGAACTTTCGAGCCATATAAAGAACACGAAATTTGGCCTTGTTACGAAGAAGTTATGACGAAATTAAGATTAGGTTCAAATAGTCCCTGCTCGAGCACATCACGTGTAAAAAACGTGCAATTTTGATGACTTAACTGCTACGCGGTCGTTCCCGTTCAAAAATGTGTGGTCAAAGCAAAGGTGTCAAACGACCTTTAATTTTGGTATTAAATGTGTCTTTTTCGAAGGTTTGGTATCAAATGTGTAAAGTAGGTAAAAGTCTGGCATCAAAAATGAAATTTTACCCCCTGCACGTGCCGCGCACTGATGATTCTGTTAAAAAATTGACGGTCAAATGAAATGTGTCAAGATGATCTAAATTATGGTATCAAATATATTTTTACAAAATATTTAGTATCAAATATGTAATTTGAACAAAATTGATATCAAAAGTGTTTTTCCCTCGAAATCGATTATACCTTACACCTACGGTAAAATAATTGACCATATTTCGTATATTAATCTTACTCAGTTCAACTCCACCTCATAAATTGATTAGATTTAGTTAACATATCTCCACTTTGCTCAAATTCAAGTTGGTTCAATTTAAATATATTAAAAATCGAATAAGTAAAGTTGTGGCAACTGACTTATTGACAATCTACATACAATAAGATGGATAAAATTAGCTTTTTCACTAATTAAAATAATAAGTAGTTTTTCTCATCATCATTGTCATGAGAAAAGGGATAGTATCATTACTTAAAACATTAGTTGTGCCTAAAGTACTGTATATTTTGGGCGAAATAACTCAATCTAATTATATTATTATTTATATGGAGGCATAATTTTTAGTTTGGGGAAAAAAAAAGATTTGAGTAGCTACATTTTCATAAAATTTTGTCACCATGGGTACATGTGAAAATTTCTTAGCTCCTTCTATATTCTGTTCAAAAAAGAAAATGTGTAAGGATTTCACTCATTAATCAATTGAATTTTCTGATCAAGAGAAAGTGAAGAAGAAATTATGGTATTGAGTTGTCGAGTTAATTAAATTCAAACAAGAACTGATGGACTTGAGTTCCAATTCAAAATTTATAATTGATGATATATTGAAAAGGTTCCGTAACATTTCAAGCTCGAAAATATTAATTTCAGCCTTAATTTTAATTACTTGAAGTATGAAGAATAGGAAAATGTACATTGCACGAACACTTTTAAAAAATGAACAATGCAACATTGGACATTTTTGAGACATGAACACGGTCCCGACTCCCGACACGTCAAACTTATTTTCAAGATTTAGGGCAAAAGAGTTTAAAAAGAAATATGTTTAACTTTAACTAGACTTTAAATATGCTAATGATAATATTGGAATTTTGGCAAGTAAATTATTATTATTGCTACCACTACTATTACTATTACTATTATAATTATAATGTAAAATCCGTGTTCATATCTTATAATTTTCAAAAATACGTGTAAGCATGTATATATCGTGTTGCCGTGTTTGTGCATCATAGGGAAAAAATTGTACAATTTACTTTAGGATGAGATTGTCCCTACAATTGATAAATTGGTTGTACAAAAACTAATTTAGGTGAAATTCATTTGAAAATAACTATAATTATAATACTTAGTTTGCATAGGGTCTAATTAGTCAAAAAAATATTTGAAAATATTATTTAAAGCATTCAAATGCCTAAATTATCAAACTTCTCAAACGAATATGATAGATCAAAAATAATTTTTAACGTAATTTGAGAGTAAGAATTGGACTCGTTGCCATGTTCATGAAGCAATTGGTAAATCGAGGCGTCTAAATACCATTTTCAAACATTATTTATTTTCATTTTCTCAAACAATGATTTATTTTTGCGAAGAAAATTCTACTTTTTGCACTTGATTTTCTGAAAAAACTTTCTGCCTGAAATTGAATTAACATTGTATTCTGCCATCTAAGATCATTCCTAATAGTGGATAAAAATACCTCCCAATACTGCAATATATGTATTTGATTCAAATCTTGTCTTATATTTGAGAGTATTTTTTAGTCCACATAAATTAAAGTAGATAAAACACAATTTATGTGAAGATAGATATATAAAATATAAATTATTTTTATTTTGCTTAAATATTTTTTTTGTTGAGGAGGCCTAGCCCAATGGCCCCATGACCAAGAAGTCATGTGTTTAACTCCCGCTAATATGGGTAATTTTCTAGTTTAATATTAGTATTTGTATTTAACTTATCTTTGTAATTCATTGTAATTGAAATATATTCGAATATAATTTCTGATTTAGTGTTTGATGTAATATGTATTAATCATTAAAAAAATATTTTTTGCATCTTCGTATGAAAAAATAATTTACATAATTTTTTTATATACTCTTATTTAAATAAACATTTCACATTTTTTTTTCTTATTATAATTATTCACACACATGTACTCTACTTTGGCTTATGTCGTAAGGTGGGCTCCAATTTTATTGACTGGGTTGAGCTTTTGGCCCTTCGGGATGGCTTGAGTTTTGCATGGGAGAGGAGGTCTCGGAACCTAGTCGTGAAAATGATTCAGATGTGATCTACAAGCTGATTCAGAAGACCGATGCAAGAGAGCACCCTTTGGAACTCATCTTGGAGGACTGTAGGACTTTGCTTTTAAAGTCTTGGAATTTATTAATACGTCATACCAGAAGATCGATCAATTTGGTGGCGAACAATTTAGCCAAGTTATTTCACATTTTGGATGAAAACTTGCATTAGATTGAAGAACCATCGGACCCTACACAAGAGCTAGTAAAAAATGATAGGCATTGATTGCTGCATTTCGAATTAAAAAAAAAAAAAAAAGCACATGAAAGTAAATTTGTTATTCAAACACCAAAGGCGCGAAAAGGATTTTATTGACGAGTGTTTATCATTTAAATTGAGTCCGGCCCGGAAATTGTCCATATGTATGTACAATGTAGTGGTTCAGATTCCTGATTCCTTTTACTTATTTCAGAAGTTATATATGGTAAAGTCTGATAGACTATACCTATTAAAATCTTTCAGTTTGCAGGCCTATAAAATGAAATCAATATAATATATATATAGAGTGACGATTGCATGTCCTTTTATTTATCAATAAATAAAATAAAGGAGCTAGCAATTTCTTTTAAAATATCTCACTGTGATAGAATTTTTATAATGTACTATTTGATTCTTCTTTCAACAGTACATGTTTAATTTTCTAATTCTTGTTTTACAAATTTTATAAATGTTGGGGTTTTTATATGTGAATGAAATAAATAAGAGTAAGAGATGTGTCTATTCGGTCCGAAGAGGTACCCTTTGGACCGAAACAATGTGTCCCTTTCCAAGATGCACTTTTGTGTCTATAAATATGAGACAGAATCTGGCCAATTCTGAATCAATTTGATAGTAACTAAAAAAGGAAAATTAATACACTCTCTTTCTCTTACTTTCATCAAAATTTAGTCCGAAATTTTTGTTTGTTCAAGTTCGCCGTGGGTTCATTATTTGTGCAAATAATGAACAACAGACTGTTGTATCTTGGGAGACTACCGGGAATCAAACTGTATGCACCGTGGCAGCCCCGGAAATATTGTCTTAAGGAAATTTGTTTCGACAAGCCTCAGTCTTATTTCCTATTTTATGTGTTGATTAAAATGTTCTACGAATTAATCCTAACCAGGTAAGTATGATTTATATGCTTTAATAATGCATGAATTTATTTGTTAGAACATTATTTATTATATTCTATGTTTTATGAAACATATAAGTGCACAGATTGTTAGACACCAACAATCTTAAGACAATAATTATCTTTGTTTAACTTATCTGTGTTCGGCATAGTATTTGTACTAATCAAGATTACACAGTGAATTTGAAAGTGTGCTAAACTGAAAATTCCTTGTTTACGTGAAAAATTGCAACGTTTGATTTTGGAACGGTCAGCCAAACAAACTCTGCTTTAGTATATATGACTTTTGGCTTAATCTTATTCTGAAAATTTTATAAAGAGGCTTCACCATGTTAATTAATGTGAATTGCAAAAGGAAACATGGAATACTTGATTAAGTTGAGAAGAAAAGACAAAAACAATGACCTATATTATTTGGTATTTTATTGAATAATCTATAAATAATGTTTTGATCTCAAAAGAGATAAAGCACCTTCATCTTTGAAGTCAAAAATAAGTTTTGAAGAATTGTACCGTGGGCTAATGATTACTGCGCATAAAACATACAAAGAACACAATTTGACAGAATTGAGAATGCCTTGCTTTGTTCGAAGCGTCGTGCATCACTTTGTGTATTCTTTAGCAACTAGCGGTTAATTAACCAAATGGTCTTTTGATGACCCTTTGACTTTGCTAAAAATAATACTTCGAAATTAAATATCTAACTAAATTTGCCATCCTTGGAAGGATTATATATTTAGGCTAGATGAAAAGATGTATTTGTTTGAGACAAATATTGATGATGAACGGGTGTGTTCATTTTCAAATTTTAGTTTTACAAAATTAATGCAATTTCATTATATTGCATTTGAAACGATGCTTTTACAGCATCTTTGTGAATCAAGGACATTTATATTTCAATTGTTGGCTGTTATTAGTTAAAACTATTATTATTTTGATTGAAAATTATTGCGTGTATTCAATTCGGAATGAGGGTTAATTCTATTTTGAATTGTGAATTCTATACACAAGAAATTATTTAAAAGAGTAATTTCAATTCTGAAATTTAAATGTCGCGTTTTCATATTATACAAGTTAAATAAATTACTTCTTATATAAATATTCTAGTGGTGCACTAATTTATTTTATTGATTGAAGTAAATTATACATGTATTATTGGGTCATTACATGTAAGTAATGATTTAAAGTTTTAATGACATGAACACTGAAGTATGAACATCATATATGAGTATGTGATTCATAGCTCGTGTACATTATTTAATCAGTGCGACTTATATATATGCGAGGCATATTAAAAGCACATAAATTTACTAATATCCTTTATGTGGAGATAAGGGATTAATCAGTATTAATCTCAAATCAATATTTTATTTGAGATTGATGATTTATGTGTGAAAATAGTTATAATTTATTTGAGAAATAAATATGATTTATTTTCAAGTCAATCTTTTATTTGAGGAAATATTAATTTATTGTGAGAAATAATTATAAATTATTTGTGAGATAATTATAATTTTATTTGTTTGCGAGACAAATTATCATGTGTGTAAGAGTTCAGACGTTTGGACTAGTTCCGTGATTTTAATTCATTACTAACTCGTGGAGTTTGAGAATGTATTTTATCACATATATATTATTGCTCTATTTATTGAGTTATAAATATGAGGCAATAAATCTATTTGCGAAATAGGAAAAGATGCATTTGTGAAATACAAATCCGGATAATGGAATTAAAAAAAAATAAAAAAAAAAATTTAATTCTTATATCCAAATTGTGGGGGGTAAATACGAATATATTCATTTACACAAAAGTGTGTTAAATTGGGAATAGTTTGTCAAATAATTTACCTAGTTCAACTCAATTGAATTTGGTAGCTAAAATAACAGAATTTTAAGATGTGGTTAAACGTCAATCTTTAAATTCAGTTTTACTTGACAACTTGTGAGGGAAAACTCGTTAGATGTCTACACACATACTATGTCGAGTTTCATACAAGAAAGTCAATTATTATTCAATATGAGTTATGGAAGGGAAGAAAAACCAATTAAATAACTTAAAATGTGGGGGTACTTGGGTCAGATTTCGGTTTTCACCACCGGAAAAGAAAAATAACTTAAAAAATATTAATTACTACTAGCTTATGCGAAAAATAGTAGCAGTTCATTTTTTGTGTTTAAATCTGAAATAAATGTAATCATGTGAACTGAGTCATGTGATGTAACATTAATTGAGAATGTAAGAAGGATTTGAGAATAATTTCTTATAAAATTGATCCTTCTTTTGGTTCAGATTTATTTTCAGTAAGTGTGATTTACTGATATTAAAATATGATCAAGTAATATTATTGATTATATTACTTACATAAACTTTTTTACAGTATATAATTAGAGTTAATTATAAATTATTTATTCTGTGAGAATAAACACTATAGTCTAACCCATTTTAGACTAGAATATTTTGCGAAAATATTTAATTGATTTTGATCAAGAGGGTCTACTTTGTGAATATTATAATTATATTTAATTATAAACTACTATATTCTGCGAGAATATAAATATGAATCGGTCTCTAAAGAGGTCAAACCTCAAACATATAAATAAATTATGCCAAGTTCCAATATCGTGGATTGAAAAGAGACGATTGACAACGAGTTACATTTATAAAATTGGTAGACCTCGAGGAGTAAACCAATTATTCGAGGTCTACCAATTAGATGTAGACGAGTTTTTAAGTTCAAGAGGTTAAAAACTTCGATAAGTCAATCGATAAAAACTAGGCTAGACGAGTAGCCAAGGTGCCTTATTAAAAGAAACATTTTTACTTCTTTAACTCATGTTCACTAGCGATTAGGATGACATCCATTTGAATGTTAATAGCTCTAATAGCTATATACAATACAAGGTTTTATCAAATGGACATTAAAATTGTCTTCCTTAATGGTGAATTAAATGAGAATATTTATGAAGAGTAACCAGAGGGGCCCATTGTTAAAAGAAAAAAAAACATAGTTTGCGAAACTTTTATATTTTCTTGTTGATCTTTAACAAGCTCCTAAACAATGACACGAAAATTGTGATAGTGTCATCAATAAATTTTGACTTTCATATTAATAAATATGACAAGTGTGTCCATATAAACAAATTGGATAATTGAGTATCAGAGTTTGTTTATACGCAAATGATATGTTAATATTTGAGACTAATATTGAGAATATTAAATCCATAGAGAAAATATTAACTTATGAAATGAAAATTTTTGGTTTAATCAATTATGATTATGAGGTCATATGATGACATTAAATTATCTCAAGCACATTACGTTGATGAGTGATAGATAAATTAAATACTTATGAAATTAAGGGATTTCATAAGTCTATTTAATTAATATCTTGTGTGCTACATGAGAACAAATGTGATATAATATCACAATTTGAGTATGCTCATAAAATTAGATGTCACGCATATATCGTAAAATGCAAGAGGCCAGACATCGTCTCTTTAGTTAATAAATTAAGGAGACATGAGCAATCTTAGTAAGATTCGTTGGGATGCATTAATGAGAATGTTTGAATCTTGAAAGAATACATATGTATGTGCATTATATTTTGGAAAAATATTCTAAGATCCAGGAGGGATATAGTAATGCAAATGAAACTTCTGATTTAGAGAAATCAAAGTTTATAAGCGGATATGTATTCAATTTAAGAGGCACCGCTATTTCTTGAGAATCTTCCAAACAAACGAATATAGCTCAATCCACTATGAAATTAGAATGCATAGCATTGGATAAAGCTAATGAAGAATTTGAGTGGCTTCACAAAATTAATGGAAGATATTCTAATATGACTGAAAATTGTGTCAGCCATACGTAAAATGTGATAATCAAGCGGTGATACACAGAGCTCAACAAACTCTATGTGTAATGGTAAAGTCACGGCATATTCGTTGTCATTGATACAATACCGAAAGACATCTACTTTCAAATGGGAGGACTTTATGAAGTCAAGAGATAATCCTAATTCCGGATATTAAAGGTTTATCTAGAGAGTAGTATGTGCATCGAGGGGAATGGGCCTAAAGCCTAAATTTGACTAAGTTACCTCGTACGGAAACCCAACCTGGCGACTGGAGATCCCACGGACCAGGTTCAATAGGACAACCAGTCTTGGCTAACTTAAAAGATAGCACTTAAGAGTATAACTCTATCCCATTCTTATGATGCAATAAGTGCAAACCTACCGCGTTATATTATAGGTTAAGCAAATGTTTTTAATGACGTCTATATCTTGTCAAAACAAGTGGAGTATGGTAGGATACTCTTGATAGATGCGGTCACCTATGTTAGTGTGAGCTGGGTCGGCTCGTTGAGAATTTCTTTATAGGCTGGAATTCTCTAAAGCACTCGCATAACCAAGAATGTTCAGGGCCAAAACGAACACAACCGAGAACTTAAAACAAATCGGTTTAGTACTGTGTTAGTTTATTGTCTTGGTTTACACAAACAGCCGACGGTTCAAGATGAAATATTTCACCGATTGGCTAAGTAAATCCGATAAGCTTTAACTAGGGAAGGTTCAAGATGAAATATTTCACCTATCCCGATGCGGTATTATTCCTAAAGAAATTTCGACATGATATATCTCATGAGAAGGAACTCGAAGAACAATTTCATTCATGTGGGGGATTGTTGGGGTTTTTATATGTGAATGAAATAAATAAGAGTAAGAGATGTGTCTATTCGGTCCGAAGAGGTACCCTTTGGACCGAAACAATGTGTCCCTTTCCAAGATGCACTTTTGTGTCTATAAATATGAGACAGAATCTGGCCAATTCTGAATCAATTTGATAGTAACTAAAAAAGGAAAATTAATACACTCTCTTTCTCTTACTTTCATCAAAATTTAGTCCGAAATTTTTGTTTGTTCAAGTTCGCCGTGGGTTCATTATTTGTGCAAATAATGAACAACAGACTGTTGTATCTTGGGAGACTACCGGGAATCAAACTGTATGCACCGTGGCAGCCCCGGAAATATTGTCTTAAGGAAATTTGTTTCGACAAGCCTCAGTCTTATTTCCTATTTTATGTGTTGATTAAAATGTTATACGAATTAATCCTAACCAGGTAAGTATGATTTATATGCTTTAATAATGCATGAATTTATTTGTTAGAACATTATTTATTATATTCTATGTTTTATGAAACATATAAGTGCACAGATTGTTAGACACCAACAATAAATTGATGGATATTTGCTTTGTGAATTTAGGAAAATTCCTCCAATGTTTTCACGATTACATATTTAACAAGAAAAGAAGGGAATTAAATTTAGCCATTAACAATTCATTTACTAAATTAAAGGAATGATCAATAAACCTTTAAGAATTTCTGTGCAAAGAATATTAAAATACGGGCAATTATAATTGAAAATCAGTCAAAGAAACTTAAAATCTTCACTTCCACCAATGACTCCGTGAGTGAATGAATGAGTTGTATTAGATCAGCAAAATCAAGAAAAATAAAAGTGCTGAATTCTATAATATATGTGACCCGCCCCCTTTAGTCATTTATTATACGCCACCCTCGGGTCCCTACCCGCCCACCCCATACTAATTTTTTTATTTCTATTTACTTTCGGCATGTCCCATATTAAAATTTCATTTATTAATTTTTTTTCTTAAAACTAACAACTCACATAAAATAATAATTTGACAAGACTTATTCTCAATCACTATTTTAAAAACATAAATTTAAAGTTTTCAATTAATATAAACTTTTCTAATTTTTTATCAAACACTCTGCAAACAAAACATAAAGTTAATTAAGGGAGTATTTTTTTTCTTTTTTCTAGAAGCGGATAGTGCTGACATAAATTTCCAAGAGACTATTTTGATTTTGTAAAAAATAAGTCAATACCTGATCCACTATGGAATATATTTACCAAAAAAAATATATATATCCACTATGAAATTTGAACAAAACAAAAAAGATACCGCTATGAAAAGACCCTAAAAGTAAAACTTTATTTAAGACAAAAATATAATTCCAATCCGATTGATTCAGAGCAACTCGACCAAAGCTAAGATGTATTTTCTGGTCTTAATTGCTTGACATAAAATAAGAATAACATGCACACGTAAATGGTACATTTTCTGCATGGAATAGCTTGACAATTGTTTCATAAAAAAAAAAAAAAAAAAGCTTGACAATTGAAAATCTCGATTTGTTTAATAGGCAACAAGCAATCAAATTAGTCAAAAAGTACACATCATTAGTTAATAACATATTGCCAATATTTTCTAATTCAAACAATTGAAAATAATAAACGTTCAAATTCACATAATTGGATTTATAGACAAATAATTAAAATAGTGTTCACTTTATCTAATGTACCAAAAAATATGAAATTTAATAATGAAAAGAAAATTAAATTCAAGAAATCTAGGCGTCCTAAGTTTTTATAGGCTGGCGCTCATGATTAAATACTAGCCATTGCCCATTGGCATTGAAATTGGCAAGTGAAAATCCCCTGATTTACCTCCAACTTTTATGCTATGAATTCTTAGGGTATTAGTAATAGTAAGATGCGATTTATTCTTTTTATGCCATTGATTAATTATAGTAATTAGCATAAGCCAATTATACTTTTTTCCTTTTTATACCATGATTGATATTAGCTTAAAGTTGTGTGCACGTGATCACGTAACCCGATGTGTGATTAAACATAATAAGCATAAATAAAGTGAGAACTGGCCTTTTTTTTATTTTTTTTCTTCTTTTTGTAGTTTGACCAATCAAATATTAATACTACAAATATGGTCATTCTTCTTAAATAATGTAACTATGTGTTACATTTATTAATCTGTGTGCAATCCTACAAGATGACGAATAAAAAAAATAAAGGGAGTATAATAAAGTAAAAAAGTGCACTCATATAAGTAAAGCATCCTTCATTGAGAATTAGAGAGAAGATTATATACCCACATCTATTTTTTGTTTTTATTAGGGTACAAAACCCCAAAGTATGCTTCCTGCACCATCTTCCAACATATTAAAAACAATATCCACAAAACAAAAATATTATACCCAAATTAAGTTCAAAACCCTAGGTTAATCAAGTTCACCTCCTTTACATTATTACACCCTTCATTTTTTTTATTTGTCGCTATGGTGAAATTTTTTTGTTTACTTTATTTGTCGTTTTAGGATTTTAATGTAAAATTAACGTTTTTTTTTCAATTTTACCCTTCTTACTAATACTTGTCATTAATGCTAGTTAATGCTAAGATTATTTAATTAAAATGATATTTTAAAATTTTTGCTTCAGAAAAATGGCTATTTAAGATATTTCTTAATTCGTGTGCAACTCTCCAAAACGACAAATAAAAAAAAAATGAGGGAGTACCTCTTTTTTTTTCCTTCATGTGAACCTACAATTAATGCCATGTAACATTATTATTAATTGGAAAGAATTTTATATAACGGCTTCAAGCATTAATCCAAAACATTCTTTCTAAGTGTAGGCCATTCCTATTATTTTACTTATTTTATTTTATTTTGGAATGTGGTGTTGGGCCTAGATTCACATGGAGTGCTTATCCAATTAATGTCTTTAAATTGGTGTGTAATGTGTGGGTTCACATTTGTGTCCTTGGCCAATGTTTGACCACACATCATTTATCTTACTAAATTATGATTAATACATGATGTGGAAGCTGGGTATTCAAATTAATGCGTATCTTTGACCATCATTTCCACGTTGCAAGCATGATTATAAATTTGTTCATTATGGGTCAGAAAATTAGATGATTATTATTAAGTGAGAAACTTATAAATAAATTTATCATCAATTTATATTAGAATAATTAGAGTTGGTTCAACTGGTATGGATTAAATTGTTTGGCTTATGAAAACGTAAGTTACAAACCCGTCTATTTGTAAGTTTACTGTTGGATATCATAACTGGAAATTAAATTAACTTGATCTTGTTAAATTAAATTTCGTTTAAGCTCATCTAATTATACGTAATAAACTAAAACAATAATCATATATGAAGGGTAAAATACAATTTTCCCCCTTAAGTATGGGACGGAAAGTATTATTTATAACATATATCCCCTTAATTTTGGACATTTTATTTAAAAGCTACCCCCGACCTTTGTATAATTAATTAATTATCTCTTTATTAATTTATCAAAAAAATTGTTTCTTTATTAATTATAAATTCATCCATCCATCAAATAACATTATGTTTCAATGTCTTTTATTTCCTTCCGAATTTTGGTCTCAAATTTTTTTTTTTGGTATTTCCGTCTCATTTTTTTTCTTTATTTATGTTTAAATTTGTTCTCTTTATTTTCTGTTTCAACTTTTTCTTTATTTCTATTCGATATTTTTCTTTATAATTTGACTCAGTTTTTATTTAGTGATAATTAGTTCCATTAGTTTTGTTACAAATGTTATTCCAAATGTTTGTGTGAAGTTTTAATTTTGCGAGTAAGAATTCGAAGAAGAATTACTCAACATTTGGAATAATAATTTGTATTGAAAATAAATGAGACAATTATCATGAAATTAAAAATGAGAAAAAATATAAATAAAAAAATCGAGATAGGATAAAGAAACAAATTGAAATGGAAATAAACGAAAAAAAGAAGAAGATGGAATTACAGAAAAAAACTGAGATTGGAAAATGGAAGGAAACAAAAGGAATGACGAAACTGAGACATAATGTTATTTGATGGATGGAGGAATAAATAAATAATAAAGAAACAATTCATTGGTAATAAAAGGGGCAAGGGTAAATTTGAAATAAAAAGTCCAAAACTATAATAGAGGGCGATAAATGTTACAAGTGATGTATTATGGCGTAACTGGTACCACCCCGTCCTTTTAGGGAGTAAATTGTATTTTACCCATGAATTCGTAGATTTTGAATTTGAGTTGAGCTCGTCTCGGAAAAGTGAAGATATGATAAAGAAATACATACAAATATTGAGATTGTTAAGTGATATATATTAAATGATTCATTTCTCTAATAGAAGCTTTTAGATGAGTTGGTCATTCAATATGGTATCGTATGATCTCTATTGAATGATCAATTCATCTAAAAACTTAAACTATTAGAGAGAGGAATCATTTAATATATATCACTTAACATGCCCCCCTCACTTGTTATTTAGAAATAGGTTGCAGTGGGATTCTAACACATGATATCTTTGGGCATGAACTCTGATACCATATTGAATGACCAACTGCCACCCATTTCTAAACAACACATGTCTTCAGTAAATGAATATCACTGCACGTGAGGGGGCGTGTTAAGTGATATATATTAAATGATTCCTCTTTCTAATAGCTTTAGTTTTTAGATGAGCTGATCATTCAATAGAGATCATACGAAGCACATGCAAATATAAAATGCTGTAAAAGGCTAAATCACACTAATTGTCGTATAGTTTAAATTTTTTTACGCTTTATTTCCTCATGTCAAATATTGAAGTTATATTCCTTTTACACAATATTTGTTACACTTGCAAATATTTCTGGTAATTTTTCGGCCAATTCGACCTCATTTGCCATTCACGTTACTTTTAGGTGTGGTAATTTCGATATTTCGTCTCTTGAACTACATTTATCCAAACTCAAAGCTCACAATCTAATCCAATGCATGATTTTTTTTAACCGAATTATCCATCTTAACATGTGAATGACAAATTGGGTATTTTGACCGGGATATTTCAAAAAATATGGTCAGTGTAACAAATATTATATAAGGGAGATATAAATGTAATTTGTTATCATGAGCAAAGCGTAAAAAAATTAAATTTGAGGGAATATTAGTGTGATTTAGCTGTTGTAAAATGTTGAAATATTAACTGTATATATGACAAAAATACATTTACTCTTATCTTTTTATGAAAAAATAGAAAAAAGAAGTAAATGAACAATAATGATTAAAAGGTTATGGAATAAATTAAAGTGCAGATGGCAGGGAAATGTACAGTACGTTTCTATTCAAATCTGCATTGACCCATACGTACAGACACAAAAATTTGTATACTTTCTCTCTCTCTCCCAATGCAAGAAATGTCATCATCTGGATGTTGATCATATGGTACTTTCTTTTTGTAATTGATTGAGCATATATAAATATGATAGATTTCTATTGGTACAATACGTACCAAACGCAAGAAATTTGACCAAACTTAAATTTGAACATTCAAGTGGATATTTAATAGGAAAATAAGGTTCTATTTGGATGAGTTTTGTTTCGATTTTGCGGGTATCGATTTAAAAAAAATAGTTTGGGCGATTTCGATGAAACATTTGAGATCTCATTGGGATGAGTTTTGCTTATTGGATTTTGTGGTTTGAATAAGTTGAAACCCCACTTGGATTGTGTTTGGATGTTGGATTTAGGGAAAAAAGTAGGTGATAGTAGGTGTCAAATCAATGTTTTTTTTAGTGAGATTTGGGGGAAAAAGTAGGTGGTAGTGACAAATAAATGTTTTTATAGGTCTGAAGAGTTTGAGTGTGAGTTTCTGAATAGGTTTTTTATGGTTTAATGGATTTGGCGAAAGCTTATTTGAAAAGGTTTTGGCTCGGTCTCGCGAAACTCGCGAGATCGGGCCAAACCCATCCACATACACCCTAAGTTAAACAATTTGGGACTCAAATTCTATTACGACTAATAAAAGTTCGTTTTAACTCGTCTTGTTATACATATCAAATCAATTTGATAGTGGAGGTGATGTTTTGACCTGGATGGCTCGAAGTTTGTTACTCCCTTCGTTTCAAATTAATTTGTACATTTGTCAAATTTTCATGTTTCAAATTATTGGAAAACACATTTGATTTTTTAATGCAATTTTTTTAATTTTGCCATTTTTTTACATTTAGGTTGGGAAGCTCAAGGATTACATGCCATTAATTGATAGCAATCATTAAAAATGATATGTTTAGTATTTTACCATGAAAAATTAATTAATTATGAAGTTTCATAAATCTGTATAAAAATAAGGAATATGTCAATTAATTTGAAATAGATGAAATAATAAATATACAACATATGCACGACTGCATAAATAATTTATTAAAAGTAAACAAAAATAAAGTTTTTTACTTTGTTATGATAGTTCACAATTCACATGTTTTTGACTGAGAGAGATGCCATTCTTCCATCTAATTTCTTAGATGGGGCCCATTAAATTTGATAACTTTTCACCAATCTTTGAAAAGTGTTGGCAAAAGTTGTCTCCTTCTCCCCATAATTAGAGGGGCAGGGAAGAAGATTTTTCCTTTTTTTTTTTTTTTTGTAGGAATTGCAATTCAAAAATCTCATCTTTTTTCCTCAATAGAGAATCTCATTTGTCTAGGTGGGCCGTACATTTAGATGGAAAATGTGAGAGAATATAAAAAATCAAAGATCAGCCCACCAAAGCTAGTTGTCGGTTGTCTTACTACAGTTTATTAAATGTATTCTATTTTCTAAAAGTGATATAAATTCCGTGTCCAAAGATTATACATTAGAGTCAAATTAATTTATTTTAAAATTAATACAATAGCATTGATTTATTTAAATTATTTCTTTAATTATTGTTTATTGGATTCCATGACTCATTTGTACTTTAAATTTGTTAGAAATTATTATGTTAATTTTGATTTTGAAATCAATTATAATAACATTTATAATTTTAAAAACATTCATATTAAAACAAAGATATAATTAGTTAAAGGAAAAAAAAAAAGGTGAAAATTAATAAGGAGAAAAATAGGGTCAGATCTGGTGGGTTGACCAGTCGTGCTTATTTGCCAGCTATAGTCGACATAGTTTGGGCCGACAACAGCGAGACCAATGTAAACAATCAGTTAATAGATCAATAACAAATTTTGGGCCGAGAACAACATTTCAGAAAAGGTTTAATTCGAATCCCAATATGAATCTGACCTGGTTTATTAGGATTATAATTTAATTAATATTCAATGAATTTGAGCAAGTATAAGTGTAGGTTGATCCAATCACTTAAAAGTCTGCATCCAATAACAAACGAAAAAAATTATATACATATATAAATAAGATTCATTTAAATAATATTAATAATATTTTACCATTAATTTAATAATATTTTTGTAACATTCATGATCTCATTTTAATATGCATATTTTCACGTAACCACATGATTTAGTTTTGATACATTAATATCAATTCAACTGTTCTCCAACATCATCTTAAATAATTTGAATTAAGTGGTTAGATGTTAATCTTTTCTATATTTGAAGCATAACAAATCATGAAGAAAATCTTAACGTGTAGACTAAGTGGTGAAAATTTTCAAAATTGAAATTTCATTGGCTTGGGGAAAAATTTGATGGACATGGAAATTTCAGATAATCCGATCCAAATTAAATGAAGACGGATCCAGAACAAGCCGAATCCAACCTAAATATAACCCGTTGACAGTCCTAAAAACAAGCAAACATCTAGATAACAAGTTAAAAGGAAATATATAATCATTAATCAGTAATTTCTCTACATAAAAATGGGTCTCAATCATTCATTATAACTAGGTAAATCTATCAATCTCTTCAGAATCTTGCACAATAGGGTAAGCTTCATTCTTCTTATCCACTTCATTTTCCAGCATCCTAGGATGCAACTCAACATTCACAACATTATCACCACTTACATACACAACTCGAAAAACATCGTACTTAATGTCGAGAGCAAAATCATCAAGATACGGAAGAACGGTCTTCGTATAATCGGATTTGAGAATGTATGAATAGCATAACTGAAGAGATTTCCACACGAAAAGGCCAACTACTCTTGGCATGCTCTGTGACCTCAAGCAAACACCGGCTCTCGCGCCATTCATTTTGTGGAATCGATCTTTAAACAACGCTAAACATGGATAAGTAATGTTTTTTCCACTCGATTCTTTGGGTGAAAGGGTGGCTGAGTTCAAGGAAATAATGTCACCGGTGAAAAATTTAGCAGCCGGTGAGCCATCTTTCGACTCTCCAGCATATGCATCGAAGAAGCAGTGGTCGATTAAGGTTGCCATGTTTGCTACATTTTGTAACATGGAAAGCTAGGAAAAAGAAGAGGGCATGTAGGTTAAATTTCTCACCAAACTATGTAGAATGCAAAAATACCCCATGTGCTTTGCCTAATTGACAAAAACCCCACTGTATTTTTTTTTTTAGCAAAAACTTCCACTGTGTTCGTTTTTTCATTACGAAAAAAATCGAAAAATGTGAAGTAGCAAATACGGTATATACTTACAAGGGTAGCAGTTAACATTTGCTTGTTCTCATTACTTCTCTTAATCCATGCTCCATACCATATAACCTGCGCAGGAAAGACAGAATTTCATTGGCGAAAGCATAAATTAAGGACATTCGATTTGGGAAAAAGAAACTATAAATATAGACAAATGAATCCATGTCATAAATCAAGAACAAAATCCCTTACCATGTTTCCATGTATACTTTTAATAACAGAAGTGTGAACACAACCAAGATTCTCTGTATAAAAAGAATATTGCTTTAGAGCCTCTACAAATTCATCAACAAATACCACAGTTGGTCTGAATACAAAAGAACTTATATCCAAATTCCTATTGTTAAAAGGAACATAACAAGCCATTTCTTTTCTTTTTTCTCTTCTTTCTTCTTGTATATTCGTCTTGATTTCCTGCTTTTTCTCACATGTGTGATATATCAGTATATATACCAGGAAAATGAAACAAAAATCTAGAAAATTCTCATGTTTGAAAGTATGAAGATTGAATTTCAAACAAGGAACTATAGTTGGTCATAGAGTTTTGGTAAGTCTTAGGTTTTGGTTCTTTTTTCTGGACCAATAAAAAATGTTGAAAATTTGAACAGACAACCAGTGAGTCTTGCATATTGACTACGTTGTTTACCGCAAGAATGGTAAGGTTCCTTTTGATTTTTTTAGATCTAATTTATTTGTTTGGAACATACTATAAAACTCAACAAGTAAGAATATAAATTGTGTTACTTAATTGCCTTTAACATACTTCATAAGTTCATAGGTAGATCAACATTCCAAATTCTCATTACCAACATAAAATTTGAATTTAACATTGTAACTTAATACTTTTGCAAATTTTTGTTTTGGTCATCTATCAGCAAAAAGCAATTTGACTGAAATGCTTAATTGAACATATTATAACAATTTTGACTAAATAATGAAGATTTCAGAACTAGTCCCTAAGATCTAGATATGAACAAATAATTCTAGCATTTAAATCAAATACAATAAGCTAGTTCTAACACTCAAATCACAAAAAATAATAAAATTAATCATATTTTACAAACCTTCTTCAACAACATATTTAACATGTGTGGAATGGATTACTAAAAGAATCCATTCTCTATTTCACAAACTAAACAAGCAGGGAAAATGCTACACTCCCTTGTGTTCTATAATACTACAATATAGTTCTATATTTTGTTTGGTTTGTACTCCGAATGAATCAGAGGAGGCTGATGATGAAAATTCCCCTTGTAATATTTTTACGGGGGATAAACAATAAATATCTACTACCATGTCCATGTATCGTTATCCTGCATGAGGGAAGATATTAGTTTTCTTTCAAACCAAGAGAACAAAATTAGTCTCAGCCTCGAGTGCATAATGTTTATGTTTTGATGCTCCTGTGTCTTAAATAGCAAAAATTAGACAGACAGTAATTTGTTCTTCTCTCCTGCGGTTTTTCATTATCTTTATCTATGAACTTGGGGGGAAGTATGACAAACCAATAGTTAATTTCACAACATTTCAAGGAATTGGAGGGGGTAAAGTTATGTAATTAAAAGGTGGATTCAAGTTAAGCCATAGTACAGGGACGTAAAGTGAAATATGCAGATTTTGTGATTTAATTAAGCAAGATCTGTACTCCATAGATTGAACCTTACCTCATCAAAGGTCTGTCGAGATTCGCAGCCCATCATATGCAAGCTGAACTGGTATTCCTTCTCTGGAAACAAAAAAAATTGCTAAATCCTAAAAGGATTGAATATCATTGTACTCGACAACATTGCATTATGCTTGTCCATGTCATATTTGTGGAGATTCAATGGCAAACTATGAATTCAATTATCATATAGTGCGCATCACAGCACGTAGAGAATGAAGAGCTAAAAGGGGAAATTTCCATGCTCGATTTTCCAGTGAAAATGATTCACCTCATACAAAGATTCAGAAGAAAAGCATATGAAAGTTTCTACAACCCAAAGAAATGGGACATATCATAATGTGTGGAAGGGATCTTTGTATTTGAGATTTAACTACTTGAATTCTTCCCTGTTTACTTTTTTAAAGTAAGTAAAAAGGTAGGCAAATACTGTGGAAGTCACACTCGTACTCAGTTACTTTACCACATTCCAACCAAGTTGTCATAAAACTTTCTACAAAGTCATGCAAGCAACAATACCTTCTAGACCACTCCTTAAGAAATTCATTGTCTTTGTGGTGATCAAACTCATGGGTCATTCCAATAAGCAAAGCTCTCTTTGGGCTTATCCTCTTCACGGCATCGAGAGTCTGCGGATAAAAAACTTTGAAAATGTAAACGCAACAGCATTTGCCATAACAAAAAAGAAAAGATGAAGAGATTAAGAAAAACCTGAGGGAAGCAGAAGTGAGTATTGTGGGACCCTTTCTGCAATTTAAGTAATAGCAAAATTGTTAAGCGCAACAAAATGGATATCATCACTCCATGATGAAAGAGAAAAATCAGTAAAAGAAATCAAATGAAGTTCTGATTACCTAAAACGTATACTTGAATACTGGAGGTAACTACTGTCATTTTTCTTAAGAAAGAAATAAAGGATAAAGCAAGCTAGAGAAAGGTAAAATGTTCAGGAAAGTTTAGTAAACATGTGATAGCAAAGACGGGTCAAAATACCCAACGGTCAAAGGGAAATGATAGCCATGAAGGGAAGTTGGACATACAAATGAAATTGAATCCTAGGAAATGATGGTAATGTATTACGAATGTATTTCAAAACATAGGATATTGCACAATGCATAGAATTAAAAAAATTCATCTTCCATTTATCCATTCAACAACTGAATTAGATCAATCAAACAATAGGAAGGAGAAGATTTCAATACAAATACTTATTGACTACGGTGAGAAAGAACGTGAAAACATAGCTACATGATGCAAGAATGTAAAATAAACATGAATACAAAAAATTGACAGATAGTAGCTTACCTTATAAAGTGTGTCCAAAATGAGGAGATCCAACTGTCCACCGCCATCTTTTGAAATATCTACAAACTCAGAGCTATCTTTAAATAAGCCTACAGAATTGTACTTATGTACAAATAGTTTAGACACTAGTATGCTATGCTCCTTTTCAGTCTTTAGGCTCATTCATTGCTTATTTGGTTTATTTCATCAACCTATTCATGGCTATCAACACTAAATCTGGACACTTACATTAGTCATCTTATACATTAACTTTGTCAATGTTCTTTTTGCCCCAGAATCACATGCCATGTCTTTCAACCTTTCCTCTATACAATAAGTTTAAGATAGCCCATACTATGACAGATGCTTCTAAATTTTTAAAATTGCAATAACGGGACACAAGTTGTACAACAGATAAAACAAATTAGGAGAGGACAGTACTTACGGTGTTCTGTGGATGGAAGAAATCGTGAAATGTCTGATATATACGCAATTCTGGATCTTTCACCAAAGAGAAAACCTAAGCATACATAATCTTCACCATGCATAACCTGGTACAAATATAAAGGGAATATATAAAGGATCCACAAGAGGTTTATATGAATTAAAACAAGATGCACAAGGCATAGAAGGTTTCTCAAGATGAAATTAAAGCTTAAGCGGAAACTAACAGGCAAGGGAACAAATTTTAGTCCAGATGCCACAAATGACTTCTCGATATCACTTTCTATAATTTTCCACTCAAGCTGCGCCACACGTCTGATTTCCTGACCAAGCTTCACTTTTTTCTGAACCAAGTAAGGGAATTTCACTGCAATGCTGTTCAAAAGGAATCAACAATTCATAACACATAACATAAATTGTAATATTCAAATCAGGTCTAATAACCAAATTGATTATTACAAAGAACAACTCATGTTAACCCTAATGGATGGGAGCCATTAATAAATTATTTACCACACTCTATTTCCCTACTAATGTATAACTCATATATTTCACTTTCTCATATTGAAAACTTGTAAACTGTAACTAACACTACATCTGCCATCCACCAGGGAAAAAAGGAGACTAATTGAAAGGCAAAGCATATGTTTATTTTTATATTATACCAAGATAATAATGGTTTCACCTTTATTCAATTTAAAATACTCCCATCCCATAAATATTCTAGTGACAATCTTTAGCCAAAAAATGAAAAATGATCACAACAGAATTTACGTAATTAAGGAAACTGAAATCATATCTTCAGTCTGTTAAAAAACATTTTGTGACTGAGGTTAATAGAAGCAATAGTACAAAACCAGACGGTCACAACAACACTGAACTTGCATGTATAAATAACTCTAAGTACAAATACCTATCCATTGCGTATTCTGTGAGGTAGATCGGAGTTGGATCAATGTCATTAGTCGGGCTAAATGGTTGCACAATGCGTATATCATCCAAACCAAGAACCGCATCAGCATGTTCATGAGTTAATATGATCTGAAAAAATAGCAAATCAGCTAACTGGATAATTCTATTCTAAAATGTAAATATATCAGTAACAACTAAACCAAAATGCAGAAGTAGGGGAGTAAGAAAAGTTTGCTCAAGTTTACCAAAACATAAAGATAAATAAGTAGCTTTATAAGAACTAAAACAGTGAGTATTTATTCTGCATCATTGCTAGTAATTACTTAGCAAAGTTGAGATCTTTAGATAGTGGAAAGAAATAGAAACACAAGAGCAATTTTTGAAATGTCTTTACACGATCATTAGGTGGACGATCAAGAATCAGTTCTCTTGTCGACTATGTGATACTATCAAATGCAAAACTTAATCTAGAATCACCAAAGTAATTACATGTTTATCCAAGAAAAATGAATATGCCATTTATTTAATGCACATAGAAATGACAAGA
The DNA here is from genome assembly GCA_034814905.1 of Penstemon davidsonii. NCBI lineage: Eukaryota > Viridiplantae > Streptophyta > Magnoliopsida > Lamiales > Plantaginaceae > Penstemon > Penstemon davidsonii. The sequence goes on along the minus strand of JAYDYQ010002533.1, from coordinate 25,333,607 downwards.
TATATGGGAGAAAGAAAACTCACAGAATCTACTTGAGGAATTTTATGAAAGGTAAACCATCGGAGTACTTGTTCCCTAAACGTCTTTCCAACATCAATCAAGATATATTTATGGTTGCCCTCATCACCGCAATAATCAATTAGGAGGGATGTATTGCACCTATAATACCATCATAAACCATCAACCAACAAATATTTATGTATAAAAGAACAAACAAGGTGTATACATTGCACAAAACCACCAATAATCCACCAAACAGCTAGGTGAGAGCAACATTCCATAATTAAACACCAACAAATCGTTCAGGATGCTAGAAAATTTCAATTACTGAAATTAGGTAAGTTGTACGTAGTAAATAAAAACTCGTACCAAAAAAATAGTGAAGAAAGTTGAAAGGTTAATGTAAAACCTGTAATTGGGGTTTTGGTCCGGATGTAGGGATAAAGATTGGGAGCAGACGTGGCAAGGAGGATCTGAAGGTTGGATCAAACACAAAGCATTTGGCACCGCGCTCGAACAACCGGTACCGATAAAAATCAAAGCTGATTGGGGCGGATCCACATTGCCGTTCTCCACCACTTCACCGCCGGCATCGGCCATTTTTTACGGCGAACTCTCTGTGGGGTTATGTGTCTTAGAAGCGTACGTTGTGAAGAGAATCTCCGGCGTCTATGGTGAAGAGAATGTCCGCAAGTTTTCGATGTAATTTATATTTTGGACATTTATAGAATTTATTTATTTATCCAATAAAAAATAAAAGATGGCCCGGGCTAATTAAGAATAAAATTCCATTTTTTTAGGAATATTTTATTTTGTTAAAGTATAACAACTTTTTGAAGGTTTTGAAGGTTTATGTAAATGTAGTATTTGATACTATGAAAACTAATTGGAAAATTGTTTTTTTGGTACCATATGATAGATCTATTTGTAATTTTGGTACAATTGGATACGAAAATGCAAATTTGGTACCATATGATAGGTTTTCATTGCAACTTTGGTACCAAACCCAATTTTTTCCCAAAGTTCATGATAATTTAACCCCTATGAAATGCATAATGTTCAATTACCCCCATTGTGGTTTAAAAAAGAGCATTTTACCCACAGAAATTTTGTGAAAGTTTCACATCGCCTCCCAGATATTTTTATAGGCGGCACTTTATCCACTTTTATTATGATAATGTGGCATTTTACCCCCTGTGTTATGATAAATGTGGCAATTTATCCCCCTATCTAATAAAATAGTTTGCATGCCTACTCTCAATTTCGGTAAGTGAGTTACACTCTCCGGCTGAAGGGGGTAAATTGCTTCATTAAAAATTTTACAGGGGGTAATTGATTTTTTTTCCAAATTATAGAAGGGTAAATTGAACATTATGCATTTCATAGGGGGTAAATTGCCATTAACTTTGTAAAAAAATTGGGTTTGGTACCAAAATTGTAATAAAAACCTATCCTACGGTACCAAATTTGTATTTTCGTGTCCAATGGTACCAAAAGTGCAAGTTAGTCTATCCTATGGTACCAAAAAACCATTTTCCCGAAAACTAATGCATTCAAATATTTTAATATTATTTCTCATAATTTTTTTTTTTCTTATGAATTAGCATAAAATACAGGGACAATGACAATCATCTCCCTTAGACGTATGATAATGATTGCTCCAATAAATGAAATTTTTTGAAGTAATATTTTCTCTGTCTCAAACTTGTTGAAAGTCAATTCTTTTTTAAAATTTTAAGTGACTATATCAAGTTGTTTTATTTTTTATATTTATGGCGTTTTAAAGTTTAAAAATATTAATATATATTTCTTTTATAAGTAAATATTATTATTATTATTATTATTAATGTATATGGTGTTGTGTAATATTATCAAATTTGTATATAAATAAATAGACTATTTATTATATTTTTTAAATTTAATGACGAAATATGTGACAGAAGGAGTAATATTAATTTGTGCATTTGAGTTATAGCATAATTAAAACTAAATTATTAGGTTTGGCATAGCAGTTCAAACCCTCAAAAGTACATCTAGATCTCTATCATGATTTTAAAGTGTTTGACCCGCTTTCATAAACACTTTTGAGATCTCCCAAAATAAAAATCAACGGGATGTTTGTTTGGCATTTTCCAAAAAAAAAAATTATTTGGAAAAAGCCATACAAACATCATTTATACTTTCTGAAATAAATTTATTCTCTCCAAAAAAAATTTAACATCTTTTCCAAAAATCAAACAAACCACAATATTTCTTATTCTAAAAAATCCTACAATTGATTTGACATAAAATAATATATTTCTCATACAACTTATCTCGCATAACAAACATGATTTGACATAAAATTTTATACATCTTACATCTACATCCTAAACTCTTTCAAAAAAACTATACACACCTTATTTCCCAAACCACTCTTTTAAAATCCAAACAAACGATGTAAGTCAAAATTATTCATAAAACCCACCACTCTCACAAACTTCAATCCCAAATAGGACCAAGATATTTTAGAAGACAATAAAGAGTTGCTTTTGATAAAAACAATTATAAGAATACAATTATTTTATAATTAATTGTACTGTTTCTATGCACTAAACCCCCTAATTTCATAAGTTGGCTTGACCGTGGCATCCTTGAAGCGCCTACTTGGATAGCTGAGCACAGGTGGGTTTGAAATTTTGAATGTAATAGAGATTTTTTTTTTTTTTAGAAACAATTTAAGAGAGATTCTAAACCTCCATTTCGTATTCACTGAAATGTCCTTAAATTTGTATGTACGAAAGAGGATCCTAGAAATTTTAGCTACTACTTACTCATTCAGTAAAGTTACTGGGTTATCTAGATGTATTTGTTGCGATAACCACTTTCACAAACGCCCATTTGCTTCTTCCTCATGGTCGTATGAGAACCCTAATTCAGGACCGCGTTCGGCGCCCCAAATTCGCAAGCGGTGTGTTGAAAGAGACGATTTTGATAAAACAGAACATGATTTTGGTGGCCTTAAAGAAAAGGGTTTTGAAGAATTTAGAATATTGGGTTCAGATTATAATTTTGGTAATAGGGGTGGAGAAAAATGTAATCTTGATGGTTTAAATGACGTTAGTGAGTCAGAAGATGAAGAGGAGGAAGTGGGTGAAAATGAGGAAGATAAAGATGATGAATTGAGGGCTTTGGATTCATTTGACAAGAACAGAAAAAGAAGTGAAGTTTCTAGAATAATCGAGGTGGATGAAGACGAACTAAGACACCCTTTAGTGAGGGAAATTTCTAGGTTGATCGATCTTAGGTCAGCTTGGACTCCAAATCATGAATCGGAGTTAAAACGTTTGTTGCGTAGTTTAAAACCTAGTCAAGTTTGTGCCGTACTTAAAGCTCAATCCGATGAAAGATTAGCTTTAAAATTCTTTTACTGGGCTGATAGGCAATGGCGGTACAAACACGATCCTATAGTTTATTATGCAATGCTTAAAGTTTTGAGTAAAACTAAGTTATGTCAGGGGGCTAAGCGTGTTCTAAGGCTTATGATGCGTAGAAAGATTGAACTTTATCCCGAAGATTTTGGTTGTGTGATGGTCTCTTTCAGTAGAGCTGGACATTTGAGGAAAGCACTGCAAATATTGACTGTTATGCAAAGAGCAGGAGTCGAGCTTGATATCTCGATATGTAACACTGCGATTAATGTTTTGGTGGAAGGGGAAAAGTTGGAGAAGGCATTGAGGTTTTTGGTGAGAATGGAGCTTGTTGGAATTGAACCTAATGTGGTATCGTATAATTGCTTGATTAAGGGTTACTGTGAAGAGAAAAGGGTTGAAGATGCAATTAAGTTGATCGAAGAAATGCCTCTTAAAGGTTGTTTTCCGGATAAGATTAGCTACTATACTGCAATGGGATTTTTGTGTAAGGAGAAAAGAATCGATGAATTGAGAGGGCTTATGGAGAAGATGTTGGCTGAGACTAAATTGCGACCTGATCAAGTAACTTACAATACTATTATCCACATGCTTTGTAAGTATAACCACGCTGAAGAGGCACTTGGATTTTTATGTGAAGCGGAAGAAAAAGGGTTCCATATTGATAAAGTCGGGCACACTGCAATAATAAATTGCTTTTGTCAAGAAGGAAAGTTAGATAAAGCTAAAGAGCTTGTTAATGAAATGTTTTTAAAAGGGTGCAATCCTGATGTTGTGACTTACACTGCTATTTTGAATGGATTTTGTAGAGCAGGAGAAGTTGATCATGCTAAAAAATTGTTGCAACAAATGTACAAGAATGGATGTAAACCGAACTGTGTCTCGTATACAGCTCTATTAAACGGGCTTTGTCATAATGGGAACTCTGTAGAAGCAAGAGAGATGATGGATATGAGTGAGGGGTGGTGGACCCCAAATGCCGTGACTTATAGTGTCATAATGCATGGATTTCGCAAAGAAGGAAAGTTTTCTGAGGCCTGTGATATGATCACGGAAATGATTGGTAAAGGCTTTTTTCCTTCTCCTGTCGAAATTAACCTCTTGATTCAGTCTCTTTGCGGAAAAGGTAAAACGGATAAAGCGAAAAAGTTAATGGAAGAATGCTTGAAAAAAGGATGTGCTGTAAATGTTGTGAATTTTACCACCGTAATTCACGGATTCTGTCAAAATGATGACTTGGACTCTGCTTTATCTGTTCTTGATGATATTTATTTGAATAACAAGCATCCTGATGAAGTGACATATACCGTCATAATTGACGCATTAGGAAGAAAAGGTAGAATAGATGAGGCAATAGAAATGACAAAGAAAATGCTCCACAGTGGTTTGCTTCCGACTCCCGTGACATATCGATCGCTCATTCACCATTTCTGTCAGAAGGGAAGAATAGATGAATTGCTGAAATTGTTGGAAAAGATGCTTCAAAGACAAAACTTTGGGACTGTATATAACCAAGTTATTGAAAAGCTATGCTATTTTGGAAACACTGATGAAGCATATAAGCTATTGGGGAAAGTTCTGAGAACAGCTTCTAGAACTGATGCTAATACGTGTCACGTTCTCATGAAAGGTTTCTTGAAGAATGGGAATCCAGTTGGGTCATATAGAGTGGCTTGTAGGATGTTTAACCGAAATATGATTCCCGACTTAAAGCTATGTGAGGAAGTGAGTAAAAAACTTATTATAGAGAAGAAGTTAGATGAAGCGGATAAGCTTATGCTGCGATTTGTGGAGCGTGGGCATGTGTCACCCGAGTGTAAACAAGCTGCGTAAGAGAAGGTTTGGTTTAACTGCAATAACTGTGGCATTGCTTACTTCACAAAAAACTATTTTCAGTTATGGATATGAATTAACTGATTAATAGTCACATGGATCAACAAGAGCAAAATCTACCAGTGACCAATAAAGAAGATTTTTTTTAACCTGGAAGTGGATTGATTGTGGTGATCTTTTCCCCTCAGTCCAAATCTTTTTCCTTAAAATTAGAGTTATCAATGGGCTGTTAGGTAATTTCTTTCCTTTAAATTTGCTTTCAATGTTTGTTTCATGTCTAAATGATGTTCTGTTTCCAATGCCCAATCATTTTCTTTATTCATTTTGGTTGTGTTTTGAGTTCTCAAACTAATTAAACACGAGTTATGCTTTTTACTATCTTTACTTATATATTCCCCTCAGTGAGTGCTATCTTTTTTCATTCGGTATTTTAGTACATATATGCATAAATACACTGATTTGCAATTTTCTAATGTTAAACCTGCTAACATTTATCTTTTCGTATCTGATACTTTGCAGGGTACCCGATTCTGAACCTAGAGAAAAGTGAGTCATCGGACAACTTACTCCCAGATATGAGTTATTATTCTCCGTTCTATCTATAGGCTTTTCGATTTTGGCTTAAATTAAATAACTGTATTGGCTTTATAGATGCTTGCCTATGAATTGACCTAATTAGGTTATTCTTCCATCATCGTTTATCTTAAATTAATGAGAAAATTATAGTCAAAATTGCTTTTTGATACTATAGAATAAGATGATTTACAACTTTGGTAACGAGTATCGAATTGCACATTCCAAACTATAATTTAACACACGCTTGCATACCACCGTTAATTATTTGGTCAAAATTGAGCACGTGTGTTGCACGTGGCTGTTAACACGGCATTTTTTTTAGAGAAGACAAGTTAAACTCGGCATAATCTGGTCTCAGATGTTATTTATTTTTTTAGATTAGTTTATATGATCTTGTCCAAGCAAAACTTCATAAAATTCGGGCAATTCGATATACCACCAGAAAAACGTGACTTTTCCCTCCAAAATGCGGAGTTAACAACCACATGTGACGCACGTGGCCAATTACATCCAAATAATTTACAGTGGTACGAAATATGCAATCGGGTGTTAAGTTATGATATGAAATATGCAAGTCGATATTCTTCGGTTAGCAAAATTACAAATACCCTATTTTGTGGTACTAAAAAAACAATTTTACCGAAAATTCTACTATGTCATTCTTGTTGACACAGTGTTCTTGGTTACTAAGAAGAGAGATATACGTACTTGAACTCAGTGTTCTGCCTTTAGAAGTACAGGATTTAGCTTTCAAAGCATTACTAGAATGAAATAAAGAGGAATGAGGCTTGATTAATTTATATTGTATATACAGACTGGTTTACTAAGGTTTTCACATTTTAACTCTATGTTATATAGTATAGGTATCATTATTATTGAATGATAATATATCAGTGACACAGAGAAACATTTAGTACTTGAGTTAAGATTGTCTACTTATACTTAGCTGGTAAGGGTACTAAATGCATTAGTGAGCTACTCTATTTCTCGCCTCTTTCATAGTTCTTTTATTGATTGTCGGTGAATGCAAACAACTGGTACCCGAAATAATTCATTTGGCTCGATTATCAAATAATTTATCTGTCACTTCTCTTCATTGACAATATTGGTGAGAATTTATAAATATTTGATGGGATTCTTGTCCTTTTATTGATCTTTTGGCTTTGATAGCAGGTGGGATTGGCTTTTCAACTACTCCATTTCTTCACCTGTTTGTTTGTTTTCAGAACTTTGGGTATGAATGCAGAATTTTCTGTGTCTGTGCCTTTCCTCCCTGTTTAACATAGTCATGAGCAGTGTGAACTAATAACTCTACATGCATAACTATATGTGGTATCACCATGTAGTGCTTGTACTTTTCTTGGTTAGAATCCTACAACAGCTTTTTCGTACTTTTCATGGTTAGAATCCTACAACAGCTTTTTCAAACGAACTGCAACCGTAGCCATGTCTGGTTGCATAGTGCTTCACGTGAAAAGCTCGTGATTTTGTGAAGCTTGATGTTTTGATGTTTGTTGGAGTCTTTCCCCTAGTTGTTTTTAATTATTAACTATTCTGTTCTCATGTTCGATGACCCACTTCCTAGTAAGGGCGACGTAGGAAGGGTGACAATTGGTCTGGTTATAGATGTGATTTTTCGAGGAATTATGGCATGTTTTTAACGATGCTGCGTTATTATAAATGAAAAATGCTTATACATAAGTTCTTTGGGGTGCTAGTTTGTTTTCCATTTAACATAGAAAAGGTTCTTAATGTAATCAATTCTTTACACAACTCATAACTTTATACTCATACTTAGTAATTTAATATAGTAGTAATAGATTGTGAAGCAAATCCCCCCACAATATGTAGAACAAATCATATGGGCACACATGGAGCAAAGGCAAACACCCCTTTTATTAAATGATTTTGCTTTAGGAATCCAATGATTATATTTGTTTTTCAAGCAAAGATGGTAGGAAAAAGTTAGAGAGAACAAGGCTTAATTCATCTCATAAAAGTTGGTTTAAATGAAGATATAGAGCATGCATTGTCTCCTTAAGAGCTGTCCATTATCTTTTTTTCTATGTAACCATTTTTCTATTAGAAATTTAGAACTCATCCATATACACTTTTTGCTCTCAAATTTCAATTGATTTATGTAATTCCTCTTTGGTGAAAAATAGGTTGGGCATTTGGCTTGCTCCTCGTGCCTCTTGTCTTCCCCTTATGTTGTATATCTCTCTCTTTTATTTTGTTTGCATTCATGATCAAGAACGAATAGTTACTGCCTAAAAGAAACCAACTTTATGTGTCAACTGAAATTTGCTAATGATTTATATGATTATAATTCTTATGAGTTGGTTATCATTGACTAGGGAGCAAATATTTAATAGTGTGATATGTGGGCACTTCAATTATCGTAATTTATCGCATGTTCTTGTCTAGAATGTCCTTTTAATAATGTACGCTATTTTGTTCTTTGTATAATGAAGTAAGATTGCATGTTTTGATGAGAAGAATTAAAAATCTCACTCAACAATGAGATTATCTTTTTATAAAAAAAAAAAGAAAAAAGAAAAAAGAAAAAAGATAGTAACCTGTTAATGTGCACCTATCTTAATAGCATATCTTGGTAGAAGTTAGAGCGAAAGACAAAAATATCTTCTATGCTTGGTCTAATTTAAAAAAAAAAAAAATTCTGTTATTTTAACTCTAAAAAATTTCCCTTTTTTCTCAAGTTAGCGCTAAATACACCCTCCAGAAAAGAGAGTGTGATTCAAACGCGGAAATTGAAAGTATTTGTTCATATTTTGTTTTTGATATGACAATTTAACCCCCGACACTTAGTTGTACGAGTGAAAGACAAAAACACCCCCTATGCTTTGTTTAACTCCCAAAAAACTCTCTGTGTTATTTTAAATCCCAAAAAATCCCCTTGTGTATACTTGGATTTTCAAAAGGAATAAATTTTAAAAAAAAAGTTAATACATAAGGGTAATCTTGTCAAAATTCAAATTATACTTGGGTCGAGTGTGGTAATTAAAACCAAACACAAAAGAATTTTAAGAGTTAAAATAACATAGAGATTTTTTGGGGCGTTTTTACGAAAAATGCACAATACTCCCGTGTTATGTGAACTTGCACAAGACTAATACGTGAAATTTTTGTTGCATCAAACTCTCTTGTACTTTTAGAAATCCTTCATGACCATTATCCATTATCCACCTTTTTTATTTAATAAGATGCACGAAAATCCCCTTGTGCTTTTCGAATTTAGCACGGAATACCCTTGTACTTTTTTGACTTAGCACAGTATCCCCTTGTACTTTTAACCTTGCACGTAATATCCCTATACCTTTGAAAGTTTGCACAGAACTCTCTTGCACTTTTGAAAGTTCGAACAAAACTCTCTTGTGCTTTTGAACGTTTGTACAAAATTTCCGTGTAATTTTTCATTAACACCGTTAGATGAGTTAAATCAAATACGATTTGGACTTAACATTTCATGTGACAGATATTTAAGATATATTTACGATTTGCGTAATGTTGTTTGTTTGAGTTTTGAGAGAGTGGTTTGGGAAATAATGTAGGTGTATGTGTTTTTGGAAGGGTTTAGTTTGTAATTGTAAGATGTGTAAGACTTTATGTCAAATTATATAAGTTATGTGAGATAAGTTGTGTAAAATAATTGTTACTTTATGTCAAATCAAAGTAGAGTTGATGTAGATTTTTTTAGAGATAAGAACATTATTGTTTATTTGGTTTTTGAGAGAATAGTTTGAGAAAATTGAAATAGTATAAATTTATTTAAGAAATTGAAAAATGTGTTTGTCTCACTTTTTTCAAACGTGAAATAAATTTGGGAAACGCCAAACAAACATGCCCATTATGATGATTTGACATAGATATTTATGAAATAATTAGGGTTCTCACTTCTCAATTTGCCATGTGCTATTTGGCTGTCGTCTCCGCTTAAAGTATCCGCCAGCACTTGTGCTCATTTACCTGCATGGTCTAGTCTAAGCCTTGCTTTAGGTGCCTTTCCCTTTTTTTTTTCTTTTTTTTTTTTATAGTTTATTAAGGTGCCTTTCCTTTCACCACTTGGACATTATATGAAAAATCTAAAATCTAGCCTCCCGGGGCACAGCTCAGTTGGTAAAGAAGGTGAACTGCGGGGCTCACTCCCCCAGGGTGGGGAGTTCGAATCCTGGGAGGAGCAGCCAAGTGTTGTAAAAATCTTTGAGGGAGGATGGAGCAGCTTGGTGTTGTAAGTTCCATGGTAGTAGGCTCCATTGGGGGCCAGGAGTATAAAGAGTGAACAAACCCTGACCAACTCAGGCACATCCCGCGATTTACTTCCGCACATTGCTGAGAGGCAAGTAATGGGTGGTCCAGGACTAAACCTGGGTTAAAAAAAAAAAAAAAAAATATAAAATCTAATCAACTCTATTCCACTTGTTGGAACTCTTTCGATTCGACATTTCATAAAATAATACCATAAATTATATATACTTTGAAGGCTAATTTAAATATACTAGGAAGATGAGTTCAATTAATTATTATTGATTTTTTTTTCATATAATACAATGCACAAAAGTATTATAAATATAGGTACCAACAGAAAATTAAACGTATCACAAAATCATATAAATAGAAATATTATTATAACTATAAAGTTTTATACATAGCTTTATTTTTTTTATAATTTATTTTAGACATTATCAAAAATATTTTTGTATAAATTACAAACACATTTAAATTTATATCTTCTAATTGTACGACAATAGGTTTAAATATTTAATAAAGTGAATTCAAATTCAAGATACACACAAGATGGTCTCAAATTGTGTAACATCTTTTATGTCATTCTTAAGACCTTGCTCAATAATACAACTAACATCTTGTTTGTTTCAATTTTTTAATTATAGTTAAAATTGTATTATGTTAAGTCTCTTAATTTATTATGCCTCATAATCTAGTTATATCTTGTAATTCCTAATCTAACTATACTTTTTTTAACTTTTAAGTTTATTTTGGCTATTAAATTATTTTAGTTAGAATTGTATTATGTTAAGTCTTTTAACTTCTAATGTCTTATAATATAGCTATACTTCTTGGGTTTCTCTTGTTTTTTAAAATCACATAGGGATATTATAGTCCGCAAAAAAAGGTTAAGAAATAGGTAAATTTACATAGACACCCCATGGTTATTACCCTAATTACAAGAATTTACCCTCCTATTTCAAAAATTACAAGAATTTACCCTCCTACTTCAAAAATTACAAGAACAACCCCTTGACTTAACGATCGTTAGTCAAACTTAATAAAAACTGTAAAATGTCCAAAACGCCCTTAATTATTTTTAATATTTGTACATTTTTTTAACAAAATAGGAAAATTTACATAAACACCCCCTGAGTATTACCCTAATTACAAGAACTTACCCTCCTGTTTCAAAAATTACAAAGAAACCCCCTTGACTTTCTGTGATGTTGGATGGGATGGGGGTGGGGGTGGGGGTGGGGGATTGGGTTATTAATTTCTTTTGAAAAAAAATAATTCTAAATTTAATTTATAATTTTTTTACTTATGTTAAAACAAATTTATTAAATTTAAAATTGATTTGTTTTATTTTTGTAAGAAAATGTATAATATTATTTATGGAATTGTGTTATTATAAATAAATTTATTAAATTTTAAACTGGTTTGTTACTTTATTTACCAATTGTGTCATTGTAAATAAATTTATTATATTTTAAATTGGTTTGTTTTAATTTTGTAAGAAAATATATGTTAATAAAACTTTATTTACCGACTTGTGTTATTGTAAATAAGTTATATTAAATTTTAAACTGGTTTGTTACTTTATTTACCAATTGTGTTATTGTAAACAAATTTATTAAATTTTAAATTGGTTTGTTTTAATTTTGCAAGAAAATATATGTTATTAAAACTTTATTTACCGAATTGTGTTATCGTAAATAAATTTATTAAATTTTAAATTGGTTTGTTTTAATTTTAAATTTTAAAAATTTATTTACAATATTTATTACACGGTTACAAAGATACCCCCTGTAACATAAAATATATTACAAATACATCCCTTGGGGGCAAAACTGAAATAACATTAAAATATTTGGATGATGTCATCATCTACCGTTAAAAATTAACGCCGTAAGTGATCTTCTTGTAATATTATTTTAGCTAAGGGGGTGTCTTTGTAACTTCTAAAACAGGAGGATAAGAGTAATAGCCGGGGAATGTCTATAAATTTCTCTAAGAAATATTCATACTTTTATAATAGTATATATATATACTAAAGAAAAGAAATCTTGTATTAGGACATTTCAAATGAAAAAATAAGAGTAGTAGAATTGAGACCTAGAAGTTCAAGTTTAGAGACATACAATTTATTTAGTCTTTTGGTCGTTAGAGACTGGGATTGAAAATCAAATCAAATTATTCGATGATTGTTCGATAAAAGTTCATTTGAGCTCGGTTCGTCACACAAATCAAATAAGTTTGGATATTATTTCTCGTTTAATAACTTTTGAAGCTCACATTGAGCTCAAGCTCGATAAGCTAAAATTTGAAAAATTACAAAGTAAAATATCAAGCGGCCTACTTCGATACTCGTTCGATAAAAAACTCATTTGAGCTCGGTTGGTTAAACAATAAAACCAAGCTCAAACACAAAATTTCAATTTCGATAAAATTCAAATCAAACTTGAACAGTTTGTCATTTGATACTACGCGACTCATTTACACTACTACTCCCTCCGTCCCATAATTAATCTCACTCTTATTTCATTATTGGGATGTCCCAAATCAACACTCGTTTTCTTAAAATATAATTATTTTTCTAAAAATTGCCCTCTCAATAAATTAATGATTTGAAAACACTAATTCTCAACCACTACTTTTAAGGGCATAAATGTAAATATACCTAAAACTTTCACTTTTCCATCACTTACATAAAACTTTATACCAACAATAAAAGGGATTAAAAATAATAGGACGGAGGAAGTAGTATAGAGTAGAGACATACACACATTTTTCACCCAGACTTTGATAAGTTCTAAAACTCAGAGGATAATAAGGGCTCATGTAAGTTGTACGGAAAATTCTTGCATAGACATGACCTATGAAATTTTTGTAGATTTTGTGATTGTAAATGCAACACATCATACATTGTGAGAACATAACATCAACAAAAATATAATGTTGTACATTTACAATTACAAGGTATATGAAAATTGCAGACTAGTGAAAAAAAGTCCAAATTGTAAAGTGAGGGCAATAAAATACAGTATAAAATTAACAAAATTAATTCTAAATAATAGTATTATATTCCACCAAAGGGCTCCACATTCCACGAAGGCTATACGGATGAGAATATTGGCTCAATATATAAACATATCAATTGGAGCATTTCATCATACACTTTCTAACCAAATAATCACAGCTCCCTCTTCTCTCCCCACCACTTCCTCCGCCGCCGGAAAATGGACGATTCTTGGAGAATGAGAGCTGGAATGCCCACAGCCCCACCGCCTCCTCCCAAATTCCCGAACTGCCCTCCCCGGCGATCCACCGAGGACGCCACCTTCTACCGCCGCAAACACATAATCTCAGACTTCACCGACGTTTTCGGTGGGCCCCCTCGTACATTTCTCTCCCGCCAGTCGTTCTCCTCCACCGGCGGCTTACCCAGATCCTCCTCCTCCTCTAGTTTCTTGTACGAGGAGATTTTCCTGCAGCCGGAGAAAACGCCGCCGGTAGTAAGGAGGAACGGACGTCGCTTGCCTGAGTTCACGATCCCTGGATGTCATCAAAGAAGAGAGAAGTATGTATATAATCAGCGAAATAACTCTTTTTATAATGACATTTTTGGATTGGATGATGAGAGGCCGGTAATGAGGTCGAGATCGAGATCAAAGACGAGTTCTTCGTCTGTTCTAAGCTCGGAGGAGCTCAGTCCTCTCCGGCCGTCGGATTCCGGCAACGGAGACTGTGGTGTTTTCTCGTTTACTTCTAAGCTCAGGTGCGTATTTTTTACAAAGAAAATTATGTATTAAACTTTTGTCAAATTAATCATGAACTTACGACAATTTAAATCTGTCACAATTGATAATTAGTGACAAACTAGTACTGTCAAAGTTATGACCCACAACATTCTGAATGTTTTTCTTTTTCTGTATATTTCTAATTGTCTTAATTATAATTCTCGTCATTAATATATTTGCAAAATCAGTTTAACGACAAAATTTGTGTAGTTGATCACTTAATATTTTTCATTAATATGTTTCCGAGTTGATTCTTTTTTCAAATTCTTGATGACTTGAAAGTACATTACTCTAAATACAATCTGTTGGTATCTAGTGTTTGTTTGAGAATGTTTTTGTCAGTTCTTTTGTCTGGTATGCCACTTGAATTGAATTTGCTCCAATTTTCAGGCCAATAAATGTAAAGTCTACTTGGAATTCAACAAGAACAAGGAATGAAGATTATTACCAAAGAGAACAAACTACACCTGCATTTTCAATTCATAGTACTGAAAATGACTATCTTGAGAGCTTGAAGAACTACCCTTTTGACGTAAATCGAAGAAATGCATCCGCGGAAACTATAAGTTTCGAACCAATATCAAACGGCAGTTACAGAGCATCTGCAGATGATGATTTAGAACACATTAATTCACCTTCGTCGTCAGTTTCTTCAGTTTGCCATTCAAACCAAGAGCAAAGAGGACATGATATTGAGGCCGAGATTGATGATCCCAAGGAAGAAGATGGAGGTGAAGATGATGAATCAATGAGCTCTTATGTTATAGAGATCAATTCTGATTATTACAAAGAAGGGACATGTGAACCAAACGGTGTCGATGAAGCTATTGCGTGGGTGAATGAAAAGTTCAAATGGAACACACAAGAATGCCGGAAAGATAAGCCCACAGAAGGTTCGATTAAATTCTTCTTTTAGCCCATAAGACTGATGTACACCAATTTTTTTCTAATATGGTCAATGTTGGTTGATATTATGCAGAAATGTTAAGTGCACATCAGCTTTCAGAAGGGCAAACAGAGAGTTCTGGATCAATTGTATGTCTTTTGTTAATTAAACTCAAACAAATTATTACACCAAAATATAGTCCACTTGTTTGAATTACAGCTTGCTGTCTTTATGACAATATGAGAGACATTTAATATTTATTACAGTTATATTCATGTTGAGTTATTTTTTTTTCTAGGACGAACAACAGGATAAATGGGCTACAGAAGAAGACACTGAACAATTTGAAAGCAAGGTACCATCACATCAATTTTCATCATATAGAAAACCATCATTAATTAATTTCTCAAAATCTCAAATTTTCTCAAATCATGACGACAGGTGAAAACCGAAACAGAAATTCTGGATGAAAAGATAAGATTGTGGTCTAATGGCAAGGAGACTGATATACGTCTGCTATTTTCTTCATTACATAATGTGAGATGATCAATCTATGGAACTTAAGTTAGTAATTGAATGCTTACTTTTGAGGCTTATAGTGTAACAATAGTAGCTACGTTTCTTGATTCAGATTCTATGGCCTAATAGTGGATGGATTTCAATACCCCCGACAAGCGTAACTGAAAGGTCAGAAGTGAAGAAAGCGTACCAGAAAGCGCGGTTGTGTCTGCATCCCGACAAGTTGCAACAAAGGGGTGCAACGCTCCCACAAAAGTACATTGCCGAGAAAGCGTTTTTGGTCCTTCAGGTTAGTTTCTAGCCTTGTTAGAAGTTTACTTGTTGGGTTAAACAGTGGTGAAGTATTTAACTGTGTGATAAACTTATATGTTTGTAGGATGCTTGGACCACGTTTAATTCCCAAGATGACCTTAGTCAGTGACAAATTGCTGAAGGACGGGGGCTGTTTCTTTAACTGCGCTTCAATGTTGATTAGCATGTAAAGTAATGTTTAAATTTTGGTCAAATAACTTTTGTTCATCAATTTGTTTATTAGCATATTTAAATTAAAAAATGTTTCAATTTCAAGGCATTTGAAACACGGGTTGTCATTTAAGGAAATTAATTGGGCAAACCATTAATTCTAGGCATAATCGAAAATCTTGGAGGATCAAACTTCAATGAATTTGAAAAGCAAACTTAACTATTCTATGTTCACTCAAATTCAATCTTAAAATCATACTAAATTACTCGAATTCTAAAAACAAAATTTGGATCAAACTAAATTACTCAAAATTCAACCATGATACCGAGCAAGCTTGAATTTTGTTCGTTAAACAACTTGAATAACTTTCATCATATAAGGCAAAAAAACAATACAAGTCTTTTAACTTTGTCAGGGAAGCAAAAATGGGACATTTAGTAATTTCAACAAGCTATTTACATCATTTATATTTTAAGTTTCTGCAATTTAGTCCTCTTACCCACAATTTTAGTAGGCAAGAAGAGAAAATGAAGGTAATTTGTTTACGTAGCAATTTAAGGCACTAATCTAGGACTAAAATTTGAGTAAGAGACTAAAATTACAGGACCTTAAAACATATAGGATGTAAATTACTTGTCGAAACTACATATGCCCCATTTTAACGTTTCTACAAAAGTTAAAAGGACTAAAATTGCTTTTTTGCCCTATCACATACTCCCTCCGTCCCATTTATTTTGCTCCCTTTGCTACAGTACCCGATCAAACTTTTCAATCTTTTAAGTGACTTATCATATTAAATTATTCATATTCGTAAAGTACTAAACCTTTTAAATATAAATATATATGGTATTATATGATATTATTAACTTATTAGTGAAATATATTAATTAAATTATTTATTATAATTTTTATAAATTTAGTCAAATTGACTGGTCAACTGTACCAAGGGATAAAAATAATTGGGAATGAGGAAATACTACATTTCTAAATAAACCAAATCAAAAACTCAACTCTAACCGAATCAAAATCCGTTCCAACTTCCAACTGAATTTGTTTAACAATAAACTAAATTCTTATACAATGTCAAACCTTTTTTTTTTTTTTTTACAAAAAAAAACAAAACTAAATGAACTTACATAGTATCTTATTTGACCCAGAGCCATATAAGCCTCATGGGATTGCTGATAGATATTACCCCAAAAGATATGACCATAACTACAATTTTAACCAAAATTACATGTTGCAACAAATAACCAAGAAAACAAGAAAACATAACGGATCCAAAGTCACTGGAATACATCGCATCACATGATAAATCAAACATCTCCTGTATGAATCAGAAAAAAAGCTTCTAGCATGGTACATACATACTTTACAGCCGGCTCCCATTACATGAGATAATCTTATTATTGGCAAAATTAATAATTTGAATGGCTGATGAAATGATGATGATGAATATATTAAGGGATCTTGTGGTAGTGATTGAGGACAACTTGTAGAAAAAGGAAAGACAAAAAATTCCTAAACCTAGAACATGTGACTGTAACCTGACTAAATCACTTGCTGTATGTCTTTATTTCTTTCTGTTGATGACTCTGTATGTTAATTCTACAAGGGCTCTTCTTGATAATTGAACATCCTCATCATCATTGTCTGGAAAGGAACTAATCGCAGCCGAGGCAAGATTAGCATGCTTTGTTGCTAGCTCCCTAGTCCTCTCAATTCCACGACTCTTGCCAAGATACTCCAGAGCCTGTAGTTTCAGTTTTACAAATCAACTTTTTGCAGAGATAGAGAGAGAAAGAGAGAAGAGAGAAACAATAATTTCTAACCAGGATCATACAAGTATATATGTTAAAAAAAACACGAAACCATTTGACTTTCGTGTTTGAGTCGAACAAAATAGAATTGAAGGATGATGTTCCACATTGGCAGAACATGAAACCATTTAAACTATAAATGATGTTTTATAGATTGATTTCAGAAATTTAACATATAAGTTCACAGAAAACTTACACGTTCCACATTGGCAGAATTGTCAAATCCTTTATCCACAACTGCTCGCAGCTCAGGATATTCCTCCATAGCGAACAGTATAGGGGCAGTAATAATCCCCTGGAAAAGAATAAAAGCACTTTCAGCATAGGGTTAGGACCAATTCATAAAGACCCAACCAAAAGGAGTAAGCTGAAGTCCTTAATGGTATGTATACATTACAAAAGGTATACGTAAAAAGGATAGGAACATCACATGGCGAATGTCAGACAAGGAGCCCTTTCCAAGGGAGGTTGATGTGCCAGTGAAATCAAGTACATCATCGATTAACTGAAAAGCCAACCCCTGCAAGCAAATATGCAAAGGAGATATTGAGCCAGAAAGATGCTAATAGAAAACATAACAAGGATGTTAATACCATGATTACAAAAAATTCAAATTATGGAATGTCAAAGAGAAAGCAAGTAGACAACATTGCAGTCAGTCAATGCAGAATATTAGTCCATCAAATTGGGGGAGTGATAACAAGAGGATCAAAAGTAGCTCATCGATAAGAATAAGCAGTTTGGATCCATGTTCGAAAAAATAAAGATATGAGAAACATGTGTCTTTTTATTTTGTTTTGAAAAGAAGCATCATGCATTTACAAAATTCTTCTTTAAGCTAACCATAAACCTATATATTGTGCACGTCATTAACTAACCCCTAGACAGAAATAGTACAATGATTGAAGAAAGTTGTGAAGATGAACATTAAACCTTATCTAATGAGATAGGTTTCCTAGAAGTACTGGAAAATTTGTAATGCTTTATGTAGAAAGTTCAGTGGTATGATATGAATGATACTAGGATCTTAACATTTTCATTAACCACTATATAGTCCGTCAAGATTATTGCATATACTTTCAATTTAATTAGAACTTAAACATAAGAGAGGTGTAGCTGACGCTGACAAGTATACCGACCAAATTTTTTCCGTATTCATAAGCCAATATTGAAACTTCAGCTGATTGTCCAGCTAAAAGGGCAATGGCCTTGCAGCTATTTGATATCAGTGAGGCAGTTTTGTAGTATGTCTTCTGCATATAGTATTCCATGCTGAAAAAAGAAATGGTAGCATGATTAACAAGAATAGCATAATTACCAGGCAAGTATGCCCAAGAACTAGCTGCCATGATATAAGATAAACAAAATGAGTAAGGTCAAATTGAATATTGTTCCGTGCCAGACTCAAATTGAATTTGTCCATAGTAAAAGAACAGAAACAAATTTTATGCTAATGAACCACCACCAGAGCAGGATATACCTGCAACGCTGATCAGATGATGTCGTCATTTGCATGGTCTCTCCAGTAACTAGATGCTCCACAACTTTAGCCAAGAGGGATACAACCTGAAATACACAGTGCAAGCGAGAATGCATGAGTAGCTATCTCGAGTATGATACTCAACCAAGCAAGTTCAGTATCAAGACAGTAAGATAGGAAAATTATAGTACGAGATGCACCTCATATGTGAGGTAAAGAAATGCTAATGGACAAAGTGTACCTCAGTGTTTTTCAAAGAGGCCAGTGCCACACAAGCTCTAGATAGCAGGAAATCTCCAGCCAATACAGCTAACTGCAATTTCACAGGGAACACACACCTAAGGACATACCAGATTCAACATAAAATCATGTTTGTGTTTCTTTCTTTTTCATATTCTCTTCTATGGACTGGTTTTCATAGTTTACATTGTTTTTCTTTTTCCTTTAAATATTGGGGGGGGGGGGGGGGTTGAAAAGAACAACCATAAAGTACCTTATTCCCCATCACGTAATTTAATGAACCAATCCCCCGCCTGGTATCAGCATCATCCAACACGTCATCATGGAGAAGGCTAGCTACCTATTATAGATTAGAGAAAAACTAAATGAAGGTGCAAATAGATCCACTAGAACGTGCATCTTCATATAAATACTGATAAGTTGGACAAACATGCTTGTCACTAATACATTTGAGATGCCATGTCATCCATTCCATGTCTTCACATGACAAAGCTTACAGTCATAATATCTTAAAAGTTGTGTTTCAGTTTGAAAGATATTTGAACAATTAAAAGAATTGAGAAAAGACTTCCCTGTAAACAATATTATGAAAAAGAACCAAGGTTTTGTAAGCTCTATCCAATTTGTAAGACTATTCTCATTAAGAACATATGCATGAGACATAAAGGACCCAAATCCATATAAAAAACAAGAGAGATGTCATGAAATTATTCAGTAAGGATGTAAAAGAAGTGACACTAAAAAACGTGACACAAATTTATAAGAATACAATGCTCCTGTTCTCGGAGCACAAGTTCATGCTATCTTAAAAGAATAGGTATTTCGGGAACCATCTTTTGTTCTCATAGACCACATACACAAAACATAAACGATCCAACAAAATCGGGAAAGGAGAGAAAGAACTAGTAAAGATGTAAAAGAAGGTGAAAACTAAAAATGCGACACAAATATCTAACGCATAACAGTTTCTGTATTCACAGAAGGAGAACAAACTATACAGCTTTACCTAACATTATACAAGGCCACAATCTGCCCTCATCTGTCTCATTGTAAAACTAAAGATGACAAAGATCTACATATGTAAACCATTTATATACCAAATACAATGAAGATCTACATATGTGAACTAAATTCATAGTCCATTATCTAGACATAGAATTGAACTACAATACATCACCTTGACGGATTGACCCACTACGCATGGCTCCAACCAGATTAGTTAGTGCATGGTTATTAGGTAAAGGTTGAAACAACATAGAAATTACAAACATATATCGTTGGTCCATAAGAATGCGAGATGGAGTGGAAAGTCATGCCACTAGCTTTCAGAGGGGAAGTACAAAAGTCACTAACATGTATCATCTCTGTGATCTCAGCAATACTCTGTTGTCTTGACCGCAACTCCGTGGACAAAGTATCAACTGCATCTTTAGGAGGCAGAGTGTGCATTGGCACATTCAAAGCGGTTGCCATCAACAATAAAACCTGAGGTACATCAGCGAGTCAGGTAACTAAGTCCAGGAAACATAAAAATATCGGAAGCATAAACCTTGTAAACGTCCATCTATGCATACATACAAGAATAAGCCAACGTGATGGTACACCAAGATTTTATAGTTGCACCTTTTGTATGTGATATGTGTTGATAATGGCTGCAAAATCTTGAGTACTATATGCAACGCAGAACATGGAAATGACAAGCGAAAAGAGGCAGAAATTAATTAAAAAAAATGTCTGAGCTTCGTTCTATCATAGGTAGCATTTTCCTACTTCAAAGCTTGAGACACTAAAGTTGTGATGCGTCGGCATTAATTTTATTAAAAAGGGTGTAGCAAATAGGGTTGAGTCATAGTAGTTAACAGCGTCATATCATTCAGTTGTAGAAGGTGGTTATTTGATTATTTGGTGAAGTATGTAGTTGTTCATAAAAATAAAGAAAGGTAGAATAAAAATTAGCATTTGGCAAATCAAATCCCAGAGAACATGTTACTATAGCAAGTGGTAAACCAGGTTTTCCTCATCTAAAGCCAGAGGCATCCTACACTTTGTTATAACATCTTTTTCAGTTAATTCTATTTTCGAAAGCACAATTTATCTCGTCGAGATGACAAAATATGTAGAGTGATACAACTGAGAGAACTCTCAGTTTGAACCGAAGATCTTACAGTGGGCCTAAATCTTTTTCCTTCCACTCCCATTTTGAAAAAGTACTCTGCAGCAGAGGCAAGCTTGGGAACCTATAAGAGATGAAAGGAATCAGCTTCGCCATCAGTATATTTCTATATGTTGGCAACCAAATCAAAGCAAAAGTTTAATACCTCCGCAACTACCATGGACCTTAAGCGGTTTGCAAGAATAGACAATTCATCAGCAACAAGAGAAAATGGATCTAGTCGCTCCTGTCAGAGAAGGAAAGTTGAGATAATTTTACATCTTTCTAGGGTTAAGTATTATTTTAAGTGAATTATCCGCAACATCCATTTTTAGGTTAAGTGTGCAAATAAAACGGCTATAGAAAGTAAACAGGGTGGTAAAGAATTGAACAAACCTCAGAGCTGCTCTGAAGGTGGGCTTGTTGTCCGACACTATTTATGGCACTTGAAACCCATGAATAAATAACTCTGCAACCCAAAACCTACTAATCACCAGCAACATAACAAATACAGCACAAAGAATCAAAAGATGGCAAACAAAGATGTTACCAACTTACTTACATCAAGAAGTGAGCACAATATTACAAGAAAAATACAAAATAAGATATTTGTATCAACATAGACGCATGACTCCCAGGACACAGCAGTTGAAGAAATTGCACACAATATTGCATTAGTGCTAGAGAGATTAACAGCCAGAGGCCATGGTTGGAAAGCTAAAACTTATAACATATTGCCTTTCTCATCACAGCTTAAGTACCTGTGTTGGACACCCAACACTAACAGAGTGTAGGTCGTGTCAGTCCTTATTTTCAGGGATCCAACATATGCACATGAACCTATGTTCTACACCAGAACAACTCATATCCAGATCATATAGCAAAAAGTACTCTAATTAACAGTCATGCCTATACCACTATACAAGAACCCTGTCACAAAAACAACCCACAAACAAAGAAAATGTTTCCTATATCCTTCATGCTTCCAGTACCGAGAGAGACACGCAATAGTACTTATAAACTTTCATTTTCTAACTCTAGAGCTTTTGTATCATATCTATTACTATATGCAACTAAACGCAAAAATACTGGAAGCGATAGACTAATTATATTCATTTTCTTGGAGCTACCATAAAATAAACAAAAATAAGATATGAAACCAAAAACACACTGCTGAATGAATAATAAATTAACCATATTAATCTGTTCAAGTTAAGGGTACTGTTACCTCAAGATGCGCATGAGCATTAATGCAATAATTAAGCTCACCACTAAGACACATTGTCACATAAGAATGATGAAAAGCAGCCCAATTTAAAAAAATAATGATGCGGCACCAACCACTAAACAACAACCTCCAAGTGTTCAATGGGATCTCCACAATTAAATAAAGTAAAAATCATGCGGCATTAACACAATAGCCAATCGCTAAGAGTTACAAAATTGACTACCTACATAGCTAAGCTAATCATCTCATTCAGGCAAAATATATCAAAATCCAAAACACGCCACAATTCACAAAACTAATGCTGCAAAGTTCACCTCTTCAGAAGAATGAATGGGGGAGCGGAAGTGATTTGAGTTGTGGAGCAATTGGGGGTCGTAATTGTTGCGTATGGGAGAGTAAACCCATCGGCTCCGATTGTAACCGGCCCTAGATATCCGTGTCAGACTCCTTATAAATAACATCTTCTATTTCTTAACTATTAATTGTGCTTGTGAATATATTTTTGCTGTATTATTAGATTGGCGGTGAAATACAAATAGGAAACGAAACCCTGTTCTCCAAGAAAGAGAGGAAGAAGAAAGACTAGTTATCGGTGACGAAGAAATATATTGTCAGCCGACATTAATGTATGTTATAATCATAAACACCACATATAATTGCAGAACTCGACCCGAACCCATGACCCATATTTTGTGTGTGTGTAAAAGATTTAACCCATTTCGGGATATGGTTGGGTAGGCAGCGTACACTTCGGCCATCGGGCCATGTGATCATGTGATGAAGCGGAAGAAAGTAGGGCGACTATTTTTAGTGGTGTAAATATGTTAGACGTAACCAAAAAAGAAATATATATATATATATATATATATATATACTAGTGGGTCCCGCACCGCGCATAGCGCGGTGCTGTTGCCCTGTATCGATATTGAAGGTTTAAATGATGATTGAGCCCAACTTTAAAAATTGGGCTTAAAAAATGTCTGATAAATAATAATGGATACATTTACCGTGGGCTTTTGCATTATATGATTGAAGTAGCCCAATCTCATATCACCTATTTCAGAAAGAATTTTTTTTTTTTTTTTTTTATATAATGAATATAAAAAAAAAAATTTTATTACATCTGTTCACTCTAATTGTATAAATTAGACATATTTTAACAATTAACAATTAAAAAAAATAATACAGATTATATTTCTTAGTTAACAGAATTCACTAATAAGGTTAAAAAGAAAAATAAAAAAAGAGCGCCCATAAAAGAGCTGAAATCCCTAAATCCTCTTTCTCTCATTTGTTTCGTTCCTTTTAAAAATAAACATTATAAACGATGCAAGGAAATTTTAGATACATCAAGTCTGGTTGGTTTGTTCCCACCGATTTTTGGTTTCATAATGAAACTAAGGTATATCAGTGGGATCGATCAACCAGCCCTGATATATCTTCGATGTTATAATTTTATTATATATTAATTTGGAGGGTATAATATGTTTTCGCAAGAAATTGTTGCAGAGATGGTAAAAGCATAGCAGCAGCCATATCATATACGTTTGAGGTTTGTGGATGAAAATTTATTTTTTGTAGTTTAAAATATATGTATTTGCTAATGTAGTGAATCGGATATTTGTGTTCCTACTAATTGATTGTGGAAAATTGAAGCATACCCTAAATTAATTTAAAACATTTCTTCACCGCTTTTGGTATTTTCAATTTCTTCTGCTACTGACTCCAATTTTCTCTCTTCTTTGCAGGATTGATTTGAAGCTTGATCTGCTTTCAATAAATTATCCCCAATCTATTTGCAGAATTTATTTAAAGATTGATCTTCTTTCAATAGTTGGTTTCCACTGATTTTTTATTTCACAGTGAATCTTAGTTTGTCAGTGGAATCGATCAACCAGTCCTAAAATATCTTCAAGAATTGCTGTGGAGATGAGAAGCACAAGGCAGCTTCCTTATCATATACATATAAGGTTTGTAAATAAGAAATTATTTTTTACAATTTACCTTGTACGTATTTGATAATGTGGTGAAGTGAATGTATATATTCTTAGATATATCCTGTGCTGTTATGTATTAACAATAGAATATATTTACATCCACTCTATAAGTTATAGTCAAAACAAAATACTGATATTAAAGTGCTTAGGATTTACAAAAAGGATATCCATTATGTTAATAGATAAGTCAGACATAATTAAGAAACAGGATGACTGAAATTGGATTTCCAGTCTGAAAATGTGATGTTCTGTAACATCAGTAGAGTGAATATGGTAAATTAACAGTATTTATATTCCCAAGCTCATTTCCCAAGCAGCTTCGTTCTTCATTTGTGACTCTATGTGTTAACATGCAACCTGTTTTTTGAGAAACAGCATAAATTTCGTAATTTTATCAAAATTTATATTAAACTTGAATAAACTTACTGTTGTTATATACGAGCATATGATCAGTGAGGCTCGTGTTGCTTGATGATGGTTGACTAATTGGTGATTGTTCTGTTATCATTTCTTGGAAATTTGTATATGGTAACATAAGGAGTAGGATAATCAGTGAATGAATAATTAGATAATAAAAAATAAGAAAAAAAGGATTTAGTAATGTTACCTTGAATAGGAAATTCATTATCCAATGGAGATACATTAATGCAGTCAGTGTTTCCAAGAAATTTCATATCTTTAAGTATATACTGACTTTGCATTTGACCTTTGTATGAACGATTCCTTTTTTGTAGTTTGATTAAAAACCACTTGTTCTGTAGTATGTTGTTGATGTAATCAAGTGGGAACTGGAGTTTCTGCAATATAGAAGTAGGATAGCATTTCTTACAAATATATATGAGAGTATTGTATTTGAATAAATGTAAATATTGTGATACCTTATTGTAAAAATCCATTAATGTTGAGGCATTAAACCCTGTAATATATGAAGCCTTTTCACCTAATGCAGCAACATTTAAAGTAGAAGTGCCATCACAAATGCGTAAGCGTATCTTTTCCCTGTCGGAAAATTTAACAATAGATATTAATATAGTGCACTTTATATTTTAATTTAAACGTATTTAGATATTTAACCTTAGAGTTGGCCTGTTAAACTTCCCGCATGAAGAACAATTGTAAAGGTATCCAGCAATCCCTTTTATACTTGAGCAACAATATTCACAGCTCACAAAAAAATACTTAGGAGCAGGTAAAACTTTTGCTGAATGAACCTTTACTAAGAAGTCAATCTCCTGTAAGTACATTTAAAGTAATTTGTTAGCAAAAATGAAGTAAAGTTATTTTTGGATTTGTAGTTTGTGATTTTATTAGCAATATAATGTAAAACAATACATAAATGTGATTTATAAAATGTAATTAGGTAGAAACTTTTTCATAGTTTATGGCTTCTCAGTATGTAGGAACAATTTATAAACCTGGGTTTCTGTGATGACTGTTTGTATAGGTACGATCTGTAGTTGCCGTGAATGACGTGAATTCAAACTTGGTTGATACATTGGCAATTTGAAAGTACCACTCATCAAACTCAGTAAATTTCTTTCGCGCCTGTATAATATAATAAAATTTTAAACAGGTATGTATCCTTATTGTTTTATATATTTATGTTTATATTGATGTTATAGCTCACCAGTTGTACAAATTTGTTGCTTCTGGTATTTGTGGGTTGACTGCTATGATTGTGGATGATGTAGATCCTAGTGAACCACCTGTTTGACATGTAAGCTATGTCAATTAATTATTTTGTTCCTTAAAATATTTATATTTTTAAAATTTTGTATGTATGCAAACCTCGGAATGACGAGATTGCTAAGCTTGTTGCACGTATGACTGGGAATATTTCATTGGCGTCGTCAATCAGTGGACCTTCAGATGTTGCTATGTTGTTCCACAAGGTTAGTAGAACAATTGCACCTCTAGTGAATTTAGCATATAAGAAAGAACATATTAGATAATAAATGGTATAATGTTTTAACAAAAGTATGAAAAGTGTAAACCGGAAATGAGAAAAAATGTGAATTTGCTGTCTATTACTTACTCTTCATTCATAATTGTGTATTCCTTCTTCAACATTTGTTCCTCATAAATGTTTATATGATGTTGACCTTTTTTCTCTACCACAACAGCCAGAACATCTGCCATAATAAACAATTTGTTAGAGGGCTAGGAAAATTTATGCCATATGACTATTGTACTATTAAAGAGCCAAAATAGACTGCATGGTGTCTGTAGCCTTTTCTAAGACAACATAAACAATCATATCAGTTTACTGCATGAAATAATTTTATCTAGATAATGTATATTTACCTATCAGTATTCTCTTGTCAATGTAGTTGCTAAGACCTCGAAGTGATGCAAAACGGTAATTCAGTATTGAAGGATCGATTTTGTTGTGCTTCTGGAATCGGACTCTAGTGTAGTATTTCAAAGTCCATTGAAATGGGTAGTTGTATATGTTATATTTGCTTTGTTGCTGTGTTACACAAGCATTAGAGATGATGTAAGTATTGTATAGTTCAAGCTTATTTCCAATTGTGTTGATGTCGGATCCATATGTTGTTGCAGTAACTTTTTGTTCCTGAAATGTATTAATTTTTATATTCACTTATGTGGATTATTTGGATAAAATATAGAATAGCAATTTTAAGTAATTGACAGAAATTTACCAGTTCATCCATTAAAATTATCCTTTGGTAAGGATTAGGACTGGAGGGATAAAGCCTTGCCTGTGTTTTATCACAAACTATAACCTTTACATTCCAATTGCGTGAGGATGGTCTGATGTGATGAATGTACTGCAAATTCATCATGTAGATACCGTCTTCTGCGCAAAAAAAAAAAAAAAAAAAAGGTTATAGAAACAATTTATTTTGTCAAAGTTTTAGTATTTTCATTGTTAATGTATATTATAATTGAATCATAAAATTCGTTTCAAGAAATCATAAACAGTTTATATTAAATTTATTTGTAATGAATTTTAAATGAAAAATTTTATATTATATTATTTAAGACTTCTTCAACATATGGAAAAAAATTCAATCAATAATTGTTATATTTAATAATAAAGTTTACTTTTTCCTTTGTCTAATTAATTACTCATTCATAATTAATAGACTGTCAATTTGTCTCTTAATTAAGCAGTAAATGAATATTTTTTTTCTCCATGAAACTTGAACATGCAGTACATATATAGTAACCGTTTAATTGTTCGTATTTTTTTTCAATGAAGTAAAAGTATTTAATAAATTGAGTATGAACAAACATTATCAACATTATTAAAATATATTAATGCCCAATATTTAAATAAAATTGACAATAAACTTACTTATGAAATACTAATATATTGAATAAGTATAATTTATCAAAACACCAATTAAAAAAAATGATTAATTAAAATGAAAATATATAGTAACGTTATATCAATATATTAATTTTTTTCATAATTTTTTAAACCTTTTCTATTTATAATACTTTTTTTTACGTAAGATTCTCCAATTAATTCATAATGTAATGAAGAAATTACATTACGATTTTGTATTGAATACAACAAAAGTTCAATTGGCATTCTTTTAATTGAAAGTCAGATAATAGAAAATTAGTTTTTCTTGGGCTGGTTCAAATAATCCAATAATAGTGTACTGTTCTAATTTTCATGGGCTTGTTCGTCAGGTAGAAACGGAAAACAAGGGCCTCATAAAATATAATTAATGTATCAACAAATATAATAAAATAAACTTAGCAAATCATGAAATCATTGTTGTGAAAATATTTTTATACATAAGTACTTATGTTTAATTTTTATTTACTAACCGTTTGTTTTAGTATTTCACTTATTAATGTAAATTATTATTGAATCATATATTTCGATTAAAGAAATCATAAACAGTTTTTAGTAAATCTCTTTGCGGTAAATTTTGAATGAAAAATTTTATATTTTGTTATTTACAATTTCTTGAACATATGGGAAATAATTCAATCAATAATTGCTATAGTTTAAGAATAAAGATTTACCTTTTTCTTTCTCTAATTAATTAGTCATACATAATTATTAAATTGTCAATTAATCATTTATCTAAAAAAAAAAATTTCCTATAAAAATTGGACATGCAGTACATATGTAGTAATACTTTAATTATCTTTTTTTTTCTCAATTAAGTAAAAGTATTTAATAGATTGAGTATGAGTAAGCACCATGAACATTAAAAAAACAAATTGATATCCAATATTTAAGTAAAATTGAATGGCACTTACTGTTTAGTAATTATAGTTTATTTGTTTAATAGTTCATTAAAGTAAAATATATGGTTTATCAACAGTTATATTCCATTTGCAATTTATTCATATAAATTATACGATAACATTTTAATTTTCAATTATTTATTCAAATAAATAAAATTTGAAGTAATGTTCAAAAATTCTTACTATTTAGGAAATGCGGTTTAATTATTTAGTAGTTGATAAGAACAAGATATGCAGATTTTGAACTGTTAAATTACATTTGTAGCTTACTTAACATAAACTATTTTTATTACACAAGAGTTTGTAAAACGTTTATGCGTACCTGGAAACTGCGTAGTCAAGTACTTTGCTATATTACTTGAAAATTTGTAAGTTGCATACACAGTAAGCTTTTTCTCGTGTCTTATATTATGTTGTATTCTACTTATGTGCGTCTTTAAATAGATTTAAGAATATAGAGATGGTCGGAAGGAAATGAGTTATGGTCGATCTTTCACAATCGGATTTACACAGCAGTAGAGGAGATATGAATTGATGTTGTCTAGAAAATGGTTTCTCTACAGTTCAGATGTTGGAGTGTTGAATTGACTATGTGAGATCATTCATCTATATAGAGGTAAAGTTATCTGAAGAAAATATTATTAATATATCTGTTTTTCTTCAATAGTGGAGCGGTGATAGAACATTTCTTGTAATTGTCTGCATATTTGCTTTATGGAACTTCGGAATTCATCATAGCAGTTACATGGATGTTTACATATAATTTTCTTGTTATGATTTGAACTGTATATGATGTTGAACATTTTTAAGAGAGAATAATTTTTTGACGAGTGTAGTAACCAGAAATTATATATGTATGTTGTTTATGAAGTAATATTTAAAAAACTGGAAATACAATTTGTGTACATTATTATTTTAAAGTTGTGAAATAAATATGTTTTTAACAGATATTTATTACGTAAAATTAATTTAACAATGCTTTATTTGTTTTCTTATTTGCAAACAATGGAAAGGTGCATTAATGTAGTTAAGTATTTTTTCTTTGGGTATGTACTCTACTTTTTTAGAAAAAAATCTTTGAATTCTTGCAAAAAATTACTTTATGTTAACAGCAATTATTATTAGAGATGAACAAGAGATGGGTTTCGAAATGGTTTAGAGTTAGAGATAAAGGAATAATAAATTTTGGGATTGATATTTTTCATCCTGAACCTGCACTGTAATAATTCGGATATTCACAAGTTGATATCTGAGTTGTCGTGGAACAAAATAGGACGGGATTACGAATCTCATATTATTTTTATCTATCAATTTTTCATTCATCTAACAAATAATATTACAATTTTACGTAATTATATATCGTCATCTCTCCAGTTTTCTGCTGAAGTCTATCTTATAGAGGTACTCAAATTAGATAAGTTATCGATTTATAGATTTCGTCATAAACTTAATTGGTTACTTCAAATCACGTAAATTAATAGTTAAAACTGCACTCAAAAGTAGGGCATTTCCAATTTTTATAGGAACTTCTGTACCAGAAACAATAATATCTCCAATTATAGCCCCTCTGCGATGTAAAATATATCTTTTATCACCATCCCCATAGTGTATGAGACAAATGTATACATTTCGATTAGTGTTGTATTATGTGGTTACGATTCTACCATATACATCTTTCTCATTCCGTTAAAAATCGATTTTACGGTATAGACGCTTATAACCTGTAATAATTCGGGTATTCAAAGGTTGATATCCAATTTATTGCGGGATAAGACGGGACAGTATTATGAGTACGATATTATTTTTATCTATCAATTTTTCATCCACCTAACAAATAATATTACAATTTTACGTAATTATATACCGTCATTTTTGTATAACTTTTAAACAATTTTGCATTAAATATATATATCATCAATTTATCATAATGACTATCTCAAATATATTTAAATACGACCACAAAGAGAAATCACATAATAAGACATTGATAAAATTCGATCATTATCAACTCTGAATAAGAAAAATCTAATCCAAATATTATATATAGTTGATACCAAAATAATTTTTGAAAACTCACACTTAAATTACGCTAAAGTTATAAATTCTTAGAACAACTAAAAACCTAAAATTATATAACGACCCATAATATTGATTATTAATAATTAATGAAATATTTAAAAAATATATTAAGATAACGTAAGAAAATTCATTTATTATATGATGTTAATTAATTAATAAAATAATTAATTATATAACTAAAGTGTATAGATTATATGATAATAATATTATATAGATGGGTTCTGATTTTTGAGGTCGGAGAGACTAAATCAAAATCCATCCCTTATTTCCGTAATAAAATACGAGTATGTAAGTTCCGGATGATGTAGATAAAATTGTACCATTATTTATGAATTAAAATTTTCAATAATCTTTAGCTATAAGATAATTCTGCAATATTTTGGTTAGTTCAGTAAGCAATATTGCTAGTAATCTGCATACAACTTTAAGCCTGTGTACTTCAAATAATTTATTTGTACATACATTATTGTTATTTCTATACAAAATGCACTAAACTATAAGAAAAGGAGATAAATAAAAAGTTTTTGCACACAAAGTACCTAAATATATAAAAAATTGTTCTTTTAATTTATAACATAACAAACACAAAAGATGCCTCATTGAATATTTTCTATATATTATTTATAGAGTTTGAATTATGACAAACAAGCTATAACAAAAATTTTAGACATTTATTAAGTAAGTGAAACAACTAAAGAAATAAAATTATATATATGTGTATATATATATATCATTACTTCACAATAAAACTACATGGGGAAGAAACGGAAAAATTGTATATTTGATACAATAGGTCAGTTTGCACTATTGGTACCACTAAAGAGGGAATTGCACTTTTCATAACAAACCTTTACCTATTTTATACATTTCATACCACACCTTTTAGAATGATACATTTCATACCCAAATCAATCAACCTTTTTCAATTTTCATATCATCGTTAAATTTTAGATGGAATCATATAGGATCTTCTTAATTTGAGGAAACCGTAATAAATCATATGATCGATAACATTTTTGCTTCTTTTTCGAAATGATACAAAATATAATAAAATACGATCTTCTTTATCTACGAAAATCATACTGAATCATAATTTTGTAATTCTTTTGTCAAATTTCTAAATACAGTTATTTTATAAAAAAAAATTGTTATAATTAATTCCTCACCCCTAAAATGTTACAATTTTGACTATTGATTTTAAGCTGAAAATATAAACTATAATCTTTGCAATTATACAGAGGGGAATTTGCAATAATACAGACATTTTCCATTCCGGGAGATATTTGCAATTTTGCAGGGAGTATTTACAATTTTACCTAATCTACTTTTCTCCTAATTTGCAAAAAACGAATAATGAAAGGACATTGATTTCCCCCCACCAATTTTCTTCTCTATTTAATTAGTTCCCTTCCCGTCAAATTGATAGCCTCTACTCTCGTCCTAGCTCATCAAAGAGCTAGATTTGCTTCAATTATTTGTCTTCTTCGTTAAGTTTTTCTCCAATTAGCTTGTGCTATTTCAAGAGTTTGTTGAACTTCTCATGGATCAATATCACTCCCCCTTTCCGCCTCATTTATTAAGACTATGATTTCATTATTGCTTATTCGAACAAAACGATCCGTTACAACCATTGTTAACCATTGGTCCTTAAGGCATATTCTTAGTTCATTTATCTATCCGGAATCTAATTAAACGTCACGAACTTTTTCCATACCATAAGAACTCTTAACAATATTTATGTCTTAAAAAACAGTACGAAACAAACAAAATTTCTATTTATTTCATTCGATCACAAAAGAAACTTTGGATTGGTGAATGAAAGACAAAAAAAGAATTCATTTTAAAATGTAAAGCAAGGGAGCTATTAGAGTATTTTTTAGCTACTTGAGAAGAATTTGAATTTTTGCGCAAAGGTGTAGGTAAAAGTTAAAAAAATTAATTTCTTTTCCTGTTTTTACATTTATGTTCAAAAAAAATGTAGTGCTGGATAGGTAGTGCTATAAAATTATTAAGAACACCTTAACTTAGTTCCCATTCCACTTAGGACAAATTTTTTGGGCGAATTAATCAAAAAATTTAACCTATGATTTTCATGATATGAGATTCTCTTTGTTAAAATTTTCATTCAGGTTGTGCCATTGTTTTCTTTTTCTTTTTCTTTTGTAGAAAAGCAAAAGAATATGTTATTAATTTGGATTTATTGAGGTCATTGTTCATTTGTCCGTATTTCACCGAAGTTGAATCCTAAAGTTTTTAGACAAGTCTAAGAAGCCCAAGTTCAATTTAAGAAATTGAAATTTAATGAATTAGGCAAATTTAGGTTAATGTTAGTCAGAGTCTTTCCATATCTGCTTGTATTCAATACCCAATAAAATTTATTCTGAATTTTCTTGTATTAAAATTTTTTGTTTTCAAAATTAAATACTATGAATTATGAACTATAAACAATGAATTTGTACTTTCCCAAATAACTATTAACATAAGACAAATAGTATATGGGTGAGATTGGCACAACAGTTGGAGATCTTAAAAGGTAAACCTATATTTTTAAACTATAACAATATTGATAGATTTTTTTTCCATGGATCCAATAAATTGTAAACAACATAATATAAAATTTCCCATTTAAAATTCACCGGAGATTTTTTTATTGTATGATTTCTTGGAATGAATTTGATGATTCAATCATAATTTACATTAATAACGAAAATACCAAAAGAAGCAGTTAGCAAAAAAAAAATTAGCATAACCTTTTAAGAATAAATTTTTTTACATAACAGTGATTTTAATATTTACAAAGGGTGAGTTTGGCCTAGCGATTCGAAAATCAATTATAGGAGAATTAATTTTACTAAAATGGATTTTGGCAATTATTGATTATGATAAAATTCAATTATAAAATAATTGCTTTTGGATAATAGCTTTTGCAAAAGTAACATTTTAGTAGCTTTTAAAATAAGTTGATTTTTAGCTTATGCAGATCCCAAAAGTGATTATGATATTAGGGTCCAAACACCATTAAAATCATGATTGACTAAAAGCAATTTCAATAATTGAGGCCAAACACTTCAAAAATCACAATGAAGGTTTAGAAGTGCTTTTAAAAACTCTCACTGCTGGGCTAAAATCATTCTAAGTTTGTCCTATTATTTAGTTAAACAAACATATCTATATTTATATAGTTATTATTATATTTTTTGATTCAGTAATTATATTAGTCCAGCCTTTATATTCCGTTTATAATTAACAGAGAAGTCCATTAAAATAATAACAGTCCACCTTTAACAGGTTATTTGGATCAGCCCAAAAAAAATTAATTCTCAGCTTTCATTGGACCCAATACCAAACATTAAAATAATTAGCCCATTAGGGATTACTATTATATAATACATATATAAGGATGGCATCTATGGATAAAAAATTTCCTATGGTAGGTTCGGTCAGTTATATATATTAACTAAAGACTCTTACGAAAATTTAAATATCATAAATAAAAAAAGTTTTAAGAATTATGAAAAAATTAAATATATTGATATAATACTACTCTATATTTTTGTTCATCAATGCAAAAGATTACCAAGTCACTAAACCGCTATTACAAATTATGTATATCAATTGTTACTGTATATTAAGTTCAAAATTAAATAAATCCTAATCAACTTTGTTACAAATCCTTCATAATTTGATCGAACTAAATAAACTTATTCGCATCATAGATGTAATATTGAGCCATATTTTTATTTAATAGGAACTTAAAAAATATATATATATATATATATATATATATATATATGTATATATATATATATATATATAATAAAATAAATTAAAATCATTATGTAAAATCAAACATCCTACAATCATGATGTAAAAAATGATGTAAAAAATAATGTAAACTCAATCATAGTGTATTTTCTATATGTATACTTTACAACTTATAGGAAAATAATTACCCAAAATTTATTTTTATATATCTATGATTTATTGTACTTTACCAAGTAAATTTTTTTATTAATTTTTATAACGATTAACAGTGACATTTTTTTTTCCGACCATGTGTATATCAGTTTTACCAAATTCGTTTTAGTGGACATTTCTTAAAAAAATAAATTTTATTTTAATATACATAAGATGATCTTTCCTATGTTTGTAAGTTAGTTTTCTAAAATTGAAGCTATAAACTGGCCTTGTTCAATTAGTGTATTTTTTATCTACATACTTTACAACTTATAAGAAAATAATTACCAAAAATTTATTTCTAAATATTTATGATTTATTTTACTTTATTAAATAAATTTAATTATTAATTTTTATAACTATTGGGATGATATTTGTTTTTTTTGGTCATGCGTATGTCAGTTTTACCAAATTCAATTTAATGGGCCGTTTTAAAAAAAATGGGTTTCCTTTTAATATACACAAGTCCATGTTAGTTATGCTTGTAAGTGGGTTTTATTAAGTTTAATTTATGCGCTTCATTTGTTGAAACATATTTATTCACCCGTAAGTTAATTTTTTTTCGTTTTGATGTTAATAAAATTATGAATTTTTTTTTACATTTGTATAAACTGGTAAACCAATAATATAACCAAACATTTATGTGAATAAAAGATTATAGATTTAACGTTAGATGTAATTTACATATTTGATTATGTATATAATTTATAGTAATTATCTCTGCACGTGTATTTTAATATTAATATTTTTTCATTTTGAAGATCTAAGATTTCGTATCTGTATTGTTTTTCGTGAAGTAGATATCGCATTAAATAAACTTTCCGAAATTACCTTTACTTTAGTAGATAGTTGTTATTTCTCGTGTTTTAGTCACCTTTCAATAACTTGTTTAATTATATACGATGTATTGACCTATCGGGAGAAAAATTACTACGCAAAACATTCGAGCCTGTTCATGGAATAGGCTTCCATAAATCTTTTGTCAACCAGGGCAGTCACTTAGAGTGAGGAGGGTATAACACAATTCGAATTATCAAATTGATGTCTCTACTAATTGCTTGTTTCTTAGTTTTTTAATAACTTTTTTAACTTTTGTGTAAATTAAATTATGATGAAAATTTATGAATTTGTTCAGTTTGAACAATAAAAAAGTTCAAAATAAACTGAAACTTATGCGTATATTCTTAAGGTAATAGATATTATGTTTTTGAAGTGAAATATGTAAATATCCTTTCAGCTTTCTTAAAATGTTTAAAAATACTTAAAATCCTAACATTCAACAATAATAACTTAACAATAAAAAAAAAGGAATTTATCAATTAGTGCATTGTACATAGCATTTTTAAAATAAGAGTAATAATTACATATTACGAAGTATTTTTTACAAAATAAAATGCAAACTTAAAGTCTAAACATCCCATAATATTTTCCTTGTTCATTTTTCTTCTTCAAAGATGCACCTATGACTTATTTGATAAATGTGATCATAGGCATCCTCTTCCTTGGACATTCCTTTGATGATCTTCAATGATTTCATTGTGTTGACCTTATTAAATACTCGGGGTACGCCTCCTGGTAATGCACGAATAGCAAATCTTTCTGAATTAAGCTGCACCAGTTTCTTTTGTGCATAGATACACATTTTGTAGGTCCCTGCTGCCATTAGAAGATCAAATATGGTGCGGATATTTTGGTTACTGCTTATAGTTCTCAAACCATCAGCAAATTCAGCGTTTGGTACCCTATACCAAAGGCCTTCTGGTATATACTTTCCAAGTTTGTAAATCACATGCACCAAATGTTGCAACCTGAATTTTTTTATATCTATGTTCATCAGTATCGCTCCAGGATCAGCCGAATAGCCTATTCCTCCTCCATGTTTGCGGAAGAAGTAACCTTCATAAAACAGATATAGTTCACATTGATTTGCCCTTTTCCTTGTCTGTATGGAAGGAAACAATGTAATAGAAGTGTAAGTACTTTGATATGCATACAAGAACAAATCAAAGATAAAGAATAGGAAAGTAACATATCTTTATAGTTCACAAGAAAAGTATGTTAACTTCTTAAATTTCGTATTATTATTTACTTCAAGAGCATATTGCATGAAGTCTAATCATAAACAAAACCTAATCTCAGAGTACAAATAATACAGCAGCAAAAGTCAGAGTTTAATAATCAAACAAGTTTTTCTCTTGTGTATCAGTAAAATTATAAAACAAAGTTTACCTTAGATTCATTGTAGACATAAGTTCTTCGTGTGAAACCTCTTTGTCGCTACAAAAAACATATTGATAATTAGATATAAATATATCTTATAATATCATAACATATTTAATTACTTTACCTGCATGATTTTGTTGTAATAAAATATCTTTTAATAGTCTGCAATATAAAAAAATTAATTTCAGTTTATAATGTAAAAGAACAATTCGAACAAGAAAATATTAAAATGGCAACATAAAATAGAAAGAAATATAATCAAATATTGAATTGCAATAAATTTATTTTAAATAGCTTAAAAATGTAATAAATTTCAACAGAATGAGCAAAGTGTATTTCAGTTGTTCATCATACCAAAACTTTATTCCTATCTTCACTTTTCATATACTATTATTCGAAAATAATAAGAATTTTTTTTTCTATCAGGTAAATGTAGTATCATACATTTAAATATTTCTACGTTCCTAGGTAATGAAATAAAATTTCCACAATAGATATTTAGGGAGTGTATTCTATGATATATTTGCACATTATACAGAAACAAACTTATCAAAGAGATTAACCTGAATAAACATGTTTTTCTTTCCAAAATTGTCTAACACGTACAAGTTTTCACACTAACTAATAAATATTTTTTTTTAATTTTAAAACATGCTTCTG
This sequence comes from Penstemon davidsonii, assembly GCA_034814905.1. Classification (NCBI taxonomy): domain Eukaryota; kingdom Viridiplantae; phylum Streptophyta; class Magnoliopsida; order Lamiales; family Plantaginaceae; genus Penstemon; species Penstemon davidsonii. Next base: position 25,295,800 of record JAYDYQ010002533.1, on the reverse strand, counting down.
GTTCAAGACAGGACAAACAAATAGATTTCTATAAGGACAGTGAATATTTCTTTGCAACTTACAAACGAAATAACAGTAAAAATTTTTTTTTATTAAGTTATCTACCATTTTTTTGCTATACCTGGAATCTCTGTTTTCTCTGAGAAGATGAACAGTCACTCCGGAATGAAGAAACTTGATAAGAATGAATGTTCTTTGATAAGTTTACTGACACACGTTAGGAAAAAGTGTTAATATCGACATTTGTTATCATTATTTTCTTTTACTTGGATTAATATAGTATTGGGCCATTTTTGGGATAAAAAAAAAACGATTGCTTTATATTTCGAATTGGGCTTTCCAAATTTATGATTTCAGAGGCCCAAATATTTGTGTTGCAAACGGGACACTCATTTAACTTTTCATCATAAAACAATTATATTTGTTCTTGTTTTATACGATTCTTATAATTATGAGATATAGTATTTTAATAAACAATAAATACAATTTTTTTCAAAAAAAAAAAAAAATTAAGTTTTAGTCACTCAAAGTATGATAATATTATTTATACATAATATGTCTTTGTTATATTAGTTCATTACTTTTTTTTTAATATTAATATTTCAATTTTGTTAATTACGTATATTTATTACGATATTTGATAACATTTATAGTTTAATAGTCCATTATTAATCCTTTTTTTTTAGTCAAATTTACAATAATTATTTACATAATATTACCGAAGCAAATATCACATATTCTCCATCATATTTTGGTTATGTTATTCCAACCTATACTTGTATTAATTGAGTCTTGTAACAATACAGGAATCTAAGACATAAACTGTGTATAGTAATTAATTTTTTTAATAAACGGCATTTTTTTTTTCGTGTAGAATAGGCAGATATTATATATGTTTATTATTAATTTTTATTCGTGAATTTGTTATTTAAAAAAGTTAAATAAATATTTCGCAGTAAATTATTCCAAATTTATAAAAGAAAAACATATTTAACCGAAATTTACTATGCAAAATTAAGTTAATATTTTAATAATAGTAAAGACAAATTGAACTGTTTGTAAAAAACAAAATATTTGTTGAATTTGATGTTTCGTTCTAATATCATAACCAAAGATAGACATATGTGGATGCTAATTCTTAGAAAAGTCTGAAATTTTACTTTGTCAATCTATGATTGGTTAATTTGTGCGTTTAATACATTCCTTAAATGTGGTATTTTTTTGTAGGATTCGTTGTTATTCTAGAATCTAACAATTCTTTGATTTTCATTAGCACCATAGCAGCTTGTTATCCTACTATTAAATGTTAATAGGAAAAACTTTGAATGATGTGTTTTCTATAAGATGGCTGCGTGATCTTTTTAGTTATCATGGATCATTGTGGCAATCACCATAGTTCATATCTACCTTTTGTCTAATAAATGCGTTTTAATAATGGAATCAGCATGGCTGTTTAAATACAAAATGTAATTAGATTTATTTTTCTTAAAATAAAGAAGGACAACAATAAATTCTAAATATAGTAAAATATAAAGTAATGTTGTAAGCTTATAAATATTTAATAGTTAAATGTTTAATCGTGTAATATATTTATTATGTATATTTTAAGATGATCTTTTACTTATATTTTATAATTATCGATGGATGTATGCTCAATGTAATATGTGTAATTTGATCTTTCAATGTATTACGTTAAGCAAACAAGCATCTCACCCCCTTGTAATTGTCCAATTGTTTATATGGTGTGTTATATTGTTTTGTTAGTTCAATGTGGGATGAAAGTTCAATATGTTATAAAAAATGAATTTCCAAATAATAGTGTATTTTATATGTGCATGTTTCACAAATTCTAAGGAAATAATTACCCTAAATTTCTATGTACATACTTATAATTTGTTACACTTTACTAACTAATTTTATTTATTAAATTTTATAGTTATTAAGAGTGACAATTTATTTTTCAGTAATGCGTATGGTCGGTTTACCAAACTCGTTTTAGTGGGGTTTTTTCAAAAAATATGATCTTCATTTTAATGAATATAAGTCCATGTATGCTATGCCTTTAAATGAATTTTATACAATTTAATTTATGATCTGGCCTTGTTAAAATGAAACAGATTCATTAACCTATAAGCTTATTAATATTTTTCTGGTGTCATTAAAATTAAGAAATTTTTTCTGCCCTTACATTAATTGAGTAATCATTATAGCTTATTAAAAATAGGTTACTTAAATTATTCATAGGCCGAAAAATTTAAATTACCCATTATTAGAATTTGGTATTATGATAAATTATTTTTTACAAATATATTGTTATTATACGATATTCAACTATTTGTTAACTAAAAAATACGAAGTAATTGTATTAATATGTTAAAATGGTATTATGTTGAAATATTTTGATAACATGTAAATAATTTAGTAGCTTTTAATTATGTTCTATCCATGACACCTTAGTAAGGCCATGTAAAATAATTTTGTACGTATTTACATAAATTCCTTTTTTTTATTTTTTTTTCAGAAATTAATGAAATAAGATTGGATTATCTATTTAGGTCAACAAAAGACCCACATCATTAGTCATATTTATTTAGTGAACTTCACGCTTGAAACGTTAATAGTAATAATGTATACTTTTTTTATGCATAAACTCAATAGAAAAAAATTAAAAGGTCATATTTACTTACCTAATGTAACAAACTAACGTAATTTATTACATATAAGTCTTATTTATATACTTATATTGGTATCACATTTCATATCTGTTAATTTTATATATATAATTATCCTTTATCTGATAAATTAATAATGTAACAATAAATCGTGAATTATTAAACAACTTATTATATATAATGAGTTCTGAAAAAAAGAACTTTGAAGGCAAATAGATCTTCTGCACATTCTCATTAATCAATTAACAGAATATATACGGCAATATAAGAGAATAAAATAAAAGATGAATCATAAATAAACTAAGCTACTACAGGAATATTGGATATTCTTTGTTACATCACAAGTATTTCAATCTATTCAGAGAATAATTTTGAGATACATACCAATTATTTAACAAAGTACAATAACAATGAATTGGAAGAGATTTCCGTTATTCTATTTACAATTAAATAGAAATGGAAAGAAAAGACTTGAGTGTAAATATGGGTTATCATGAAGTTGATGCTATAATCTCTTATGGAAGGAGGTAAACTGCTCCTTAAATATTTTATAGAGGGTAAAACATTTTTTCAAATCAAAGGAGAAAAAATTGAACATTTTAGATATCATATGGTGATAAATTGACATTGACTCTTATTTCTCACAACCAATGTCATTAAAATCAGATCGGTCAACCCGACCAGTATAATGACAAATCAATAGCCTGTTCAGTTTGAACACACCTCTAAAACTGAGGAGTTCAAAAACCAGTGTGAACCGTTCAAAACCGGCCTATAATTGGAGAACTGGTGGATCTGTTAGGCCCATACTTCATATTTTTTTAACGTAAATTACTAATACATATTACCAAATAAAATATTGATTTATATTTAAAATAAAAAAACTCATATTTCCGCTATATATACACCGGATATGCTTTCATAAGGAAGCATACTAATATTTCTTACCCATACATCATTGAAGAAAAATTTAAACACAAAGCATCATTCTTATACATATTAATGGCAAAGGATATATTTCAAATAAATTTCTAAAAATTAAATTTTAAGATTTTCCCAAATATGTCCTGTGCCATCAGTATGGAAAAGAGAAATTCCTTTGTTTTTAAAAATCAGTCATTCATCTCCAACAGAAATTTATATCAGTGATTAACAACACTTCAAAAGGTATGTAATTTACAAAATCTACATTGTTAAAGTTAAATTGTGAGTAAGAAATAGAATAAGATCATACATCCAGGGAAAATAATAACCTATGTCGTGAACAATCATTTATAATGGAATATGATAATGTCTTGTAAAAAAAAATACATTATAATTTTATAAACTACATGAATTTGTTATGATATAATTAATAATTATGCAGAAAAATTGCAAGTCGAAAACCTCATTTTGACAGTTGAGCTTCTTCAAGGTAATCGCTACTAAAAGTGAAGATATTTAGTAGAAGCTTTATTACATAACATTATAAAAAATATGAACAATGTCAATAAGCCAAGACGAAAAAAATATAGGAGCTAAATATTTAGACATAATTAAGTATAATTTAGTACATTATTTTGATGTTATACTTTTTTTTTTCCCGAATATATAGTTACAATGAACCTAATTAAACTCAACAATTTCAATTTTCTGGGAGAACAATTTTTTAAATTCTTATGAAGTGAAAGAAATAAAATATTATATACTAACATAACATTTAAGTAAAATTAAATTGAAAAACTGAGAAGAATAAAGAAGATCCATAAATTTATCTACAGCTATAAGTTATATGATATCAAAAAAAAAAAAAAAATAGATCACTTAAGAAAGCAAAATGTAATTCAAATAGAAAATATTTTTTTGACAAGCCTCCATAGGAAATTTTGTCCGATAAAAATACCCTTTAATAAGATTGCAAAATAAAAAGAGCGGACGTAATTCAAACGATATTCAAATAAGACAAAATAAATTGTTGAAGATCTTACCCGAATAAATTTTAATAAGGCGACAGAACAACATATTTCTTCTTATACATACGGATGGAACTGGATATATTTTTGCACACTTACTGTTATAGGCTGGGATTCTCAATTATGAATATATCCTTTTCCACCAATATGTATAGGAACAAAGTATTGAATATAAATATTTTGTAACAAAGTTTTAATGTATGTGTTATGAATATATTAGCTGTGATGTAGGTTAAATTTAGTTTTTTTTTCTTTGAATGAAAAGTGTTTGATATATATATATATATATATAAAGTGACGATACATGTTCTTAAAACACAATTTAAAATCCTGCCGACAAAAAAAAAAGAAGAAAACCAAAAAATTCTTTATTTATAATAATTTAGATAAACACTACCGACACTATAAAGATTGATACACGTGGATGAACATTTTAGCTAAGTCACGAAATACAATGGCTAGTATTATACATTATCATGTTCATATTCATCATGCAAAAGTGAGGTATGAATATCATAAATTTACATATATCGATACAAGAAATAATGACACAATTCTGGTCACAAGTTCCAATTTTGCACAGTAAAATACATCGAAGAAATCAAACGTAATTATTTCTTTCCAAAATCTAATGTATGTGTAATAAAAGACGTGAACTATATTAAATTAAGATATTAATAGATTTGAAATACAATATGTAAGAATTCCGGGATTTTAAGATTACATTTACAAAATACAATATAAAATACAAGAACAATAAAGACGGATTTTTTATTAGAACTAAATTTATAGTCAAGCACATGTTATAGATGTGGTATTATACCACGGATAAAAGATTTCATCGTGTTTATCGTTAAATATAACAGCTCTGAATGAGTGATTTTTTGTAAGAAAAAAGAAAATCGTCGTGTGAGTAAGGTTATGATCTTCGTAAAATTCTGTCCAGCCTCTTTCAAAGCCTGTATTATTCAATGTGACTTCCCAACTTCTTCTTCCAGTCTTCAATTTAATTTGTTTTTTTCCGTGTAATCTTGCTGTATGAATGAATTGACTGGGTATCATCTAAAGAACAACAACAAATATTATAATATTGTATAGTATATTAATATTTTTATACAATAATTATATAACATAATTAGTATTTTTACCAGATGATCTGATTTCACCAACACATGGATGTAGAACGCTCCAGTTTGTGAAAATTCATGTCTACAAGTTGGTATCCATGAAGTCATAAAATTTGATATCTCAACTTGACTATTGTAAGCTGTTGTGACATTTTTGGAAAACTCATACTCATTAAACCAGTGCGTTTTTTTAACACCGTGAACTGTGAACACAGCAAGTTCAAAAACATTTATAAAAGACCTATAAAATATAATCTTATCGTCTATATCGACTTCATTGTCAGTCAATAGTTTATTCCAGCATTTCTTCAATTGTGACGTTCTTGTTGGCAGTAACCAATATTTACTTCCGTTTCGAACAACAACTATTTGTCCTGGTACTTCGGTTATGATTGTCGCTATGTTTTCAGGGAAATTCTGCATTTATTAAAAATTTGTAAGAAAAATATCTATAAAACAACAATATAAATTTCTTATAAGGCATAAAATGTACCTTGCTGAATAGCATAGTTACGTTAGTTTGTAAAAAGAAAAGTCCTCGTATGTTGTGCAAATTCGATGCATGTGTATTTTCGTGACTGATTATCCCATTTTCCGGTTCACTTGCTATCAAAGCCGTTGATTTATATTCTGCCACTAAATCTTCTATCAAATTTTTCTTACTCGCAAGGTTGCAAGCAAAATGTTCTTCCAGTAATTCTTGAGTTGAAGAAATTGTTATGATTTCGGGATCTAAGTTTTTCACTTTCTCTATAAATATCCGACGAAGCATTGTATCATTTATCATTTTTACTAAAATTTGCTAATAAAAAAATTATGTGACACGGACTTAGTATATATATAGTAGAGATATATTAAGATTGTAATAATGTATTTTCTATTCTAGTTAAATAGTAGATGTGATGTTAAAGCTGTCCCCTTTATACTGTAGCAATAAAATATATAAGTTCATAACTTAAAAAATATGAAGTATAATACAAAGTAGTAAAAATAATTAGCAATTGTATAAAAAATTTTATTATTGTTTTTTCTTCAATAAAATGTAAATCTGTAAAAACAAATTAGAAGCGAATAGTAATTATTACCATTAAACATCATTGTATATAGAAAATAAATAGTAAATTACGACATAATACTAATACAATATTAATTATTTTAAGAATATTAATCAATGGATTTCCTTATATATTAAACTTCATGTGGTCTGGCCCAATAGGTCAGATAAACTTCGTTATATATATATAATAGAATACATTTAAAATTAATAACAGAAATCAATAGTTGTTTTGTGCAATTTTATTATTTCTACAATTTTATTTTTGGATGAGAAATGGACACGTTCTATTGGGACTTAATTCTACGATAAAGAGCTACTTCACACTTATGATTAATATTTTGTCAGAAGACCATGTGATTGATACAGAATTTTTGTTTTTGTATGCATTTAATATATTTAATTATGTATTCAAGAAACTTCATTTAATATAAGATTAAATATTCCGGATAAACATTATTTTTATAAGCAATTTGTTCTTTTGTATATGGATCTTCAATGTCCTAAATATTATATAAAGGACCATTGCCATCTTCCATCCCATTCAACTTACACATTAAACGAGAACGATTACTAATAATTTTTTTTTTTATTTGAAGATTATACATATCAGAGATTTCATATCCGAATATATCTGGGCATATACAACAACTATTTGAATAGTAAGTTACACAGACGAAAAAGTTAAGCATTTTCCGATTTATGTGAATATATCATATAAATATTGTAGTGATCTCGTAATTGTTTTAATTAATTTTCTCTTATAAGAGTAAGAAAAATCTTCTATTTTGGGGAATTTCTTATTAACTTTATTATTTCATTCACTTGTACACATATATTTATAATTCCATAAATAAACACTATGTATCATTACAATGAGTCTGGTAGTAATATAAGTTTTTTTAATGGTGGAAGTTTGATAATTCTTCTGGAAGAAGGTTTTTTTAATGATCATGTTATATTTTCTGCATATGATATATCAGCTATAAGTGTGACTATACATAGTCCCATTTTATATAGTAATTGTCAAACTTATAAAATTCACATATGTAACGAAAGCCAAAACTTCCCTAATAATGAAAAAAAAATATCTATCATATTCGTGAACGGGGCAAATATTATTTTCAGAGAATTTATAACAAAATTACGCAGTTTAATAGCAGAACATAATACAGATGTTCTTTTTATCATGGATCCCCAATTCCACTATGAATCTATGTGGGAAGCACTGTTCGATACAGAGTACGAATTAAAAATTTGGACACAGAGTTTGTGGATCCTCAGCAAAACAGATAAAAGAAATGTCTTTCACGCAAGATCCAGAGAAGGTGCTATTTCCGAATATATTATAAGTTGATGTTTTGATTCATATTATTTATGCAAAAATATGTTGTCTATGATGTAAAACTATTTATTTTATAAATTATCAGGATGATCTATCTGTAAAAAAATATGTATTAAGATTCAGAAAGTTATGTTATTTAATTTTCAATACCACATGTAAAGAAAAAGCAAAGTTCACAACTATGTACTGTAAATAAGTGCTATACCTCTTTATAGTTTCTTAATATAGGGAAAATAAATATTTTATATAATTTTTACAATACGAGGAATAAACTGTAGAATTGTTTTAATTACCCTAATATGTAATACATGGAATATGTAAAAGCTTCATTAAAAAAGAACAGATATATTAACAATATATATATTATGCCTACAGAAATAAAAATAATATAATATAAGGTCCCCTATTTTGTTCCAGGAACAACATTTTCATGCTTATTTTCAACTTTGTAATGTATGGAACCATCCTTTTCCTAAACTAATACATTGTTAAAGAAGATATAGAAGAATAAGAAAAAACGTTATTAAAAAATATTAAACTCTCTTTTAAATTAGAGTGCAAAATACCAAAACCGTATAATTTTAGGGCGCAAAAACACTTTAAAAAATATTGTAATCGCAAAAGTTGGTGATGTTTGTTTCTTTACTGTAATATATTACAAAGTTCATTGTAATATATTACAGTAAAGAAACAAACACCACCGTTCATTTTAATTACTTGAGTATATAAAAGATGTATTATAATGATCTCTTTTTCCGATGTGGAATAACAATTTTGTAAAAACTATTAGAAAAGACTAAGATTTTGGCCCATTAACAGTGGGCATAATATTTTGTTCATGAAGTTGTTTTTTAAACATTATAAATAAATATTTAGTAGTATATTATTCAGATTTGTAAAAGAGAAACATGTTTAACTGAAATTTATTATGCAAATTGAAGTTAATATTTTAATAATAGTAAAGACAAATTGAACTGTTTTTAAATAATTTTTTCTTTTCTTCAATTCGATGTTTTGTTCTAGTATCATAACAAGAGATAAAAGTATGTCTATGTTAATTCTTAGAAAACTCTGGAATTGTGCTTTATCAAATGGGTAATTTACTCGTTTGATGCATTCCTTAGATGTGATATTTTTTTTAAAGTTGTTATAGCTTTCTAGAATAAAAGAAAAATTAGTGATTCTTTGGAGCTTGATTTATTGAGTTTTTTTAGAAATACAAAATTGGAAATCCTAATGTTATAGAATTTGAAGTATATATTATATAGTTTTTTTCATATAGCCAAATATCTATGCAAATGCATTAAATGGAAGTTAATTTATGTAGTATAGGAGTCGCATATATATAACATATAAAAAATTAGAATAATTAAGTAAATATCCTGTAATATAGCCAAATATTATATTATTATAGAACAATTCAATGCTCAATCATCATTAAGCCTCAAAACAATTCAATCAACCAATCAAATCAAACCGTGAATAAAATTTTAGTTGAGTAAACTATTCCTGTTCCAAAATAGATCCTTTAAAACAGTAGATTCTGGATAATATTGATCAGTTTACCAAATAGACTTACTAAAATTGAACAATGGAAAGAAAAAATATTACTAAACTTAATGTATGGAAACAATTTTTTTACTAAATTTAATATTTTAAAACTTATATTTCTTTATTACCGAATATAAAGCTTGGAAGAAATAGAAATATAAAACAAATCATTTTATATATGCATAAAATATTTACTATATATATATTCTTATGAGAAACAAAACTATAAGAACCGAACATAAACTGAAAAATAATTTTAATATTTTTAAGCACATGTAATACAAATTGGATGAAATATCTCATACTATGACAAACAAGGACTAACAATTATTGTTATAATTTTATGTTCTTAAAAACTCGTTAAAAGAAATTTAAAAAAATGCACCGTAATGCATCTACTAAAATTAATTAAATAGCAAAATCAGTTTTATCATTAAAAACCCAAATAAAAAATCACAAATAAATATTCTGTAAATATGAAGAACAGCTCAGAATACATCGTTAAGTTCACCAAGAACTGCTCATTATTCTCATTCAAGTACCTAGAAAAAGCAACATTGATAAACGAAACTTTCAGACCTTATTGGAACAAGTAAAATGCAAGTTCCAACATAATTTTTGTCGGATAAATCTATCGAATAGTTTCTAACTATTTCTCAACATAAAATATTTACATCCAAGCTTACAAAAGAAATCCGAAAGAAATATATTAAAAAATCGTGAAGAATAAATAGCATTTAATTTTTATTTCCCCAGAAATACCGTAATACTATACACATTAATTTCTTTTTTTTTATCTACCAGCCTAATTATAAATAAAATAATTTCAAATTGAAACAATTATTGATAAAAAAAAAAGTTTGAATGATTACCACTTTATTTATTACGAAGGTAAGCTAAACTGAATAAATTTATTAAAGTTAAATATACATTCACTCCTATAATATTGGATTAAATATATTATTTGATAAAATATTATTTGTACCATTTATTCATACGATTATTTCCATGCACAAAGCTATGGATAATCTGAACATGTGCTATGAATTAAAATTAGATAAATTATTGATAAGAAAAAAGTTTGTATAATTACTTCTTTATTTATTAAGAAGGTCAGCTAAACTGAATAAATTTATTAAAGTTAAATATATATTCATTTCTACAATATTGAAATAAATATATGATTTGATAAAATATTACTTCTACCATTTACTCGTATGATTATTTCCATGCACAAATTAACTAATAATCATAATATCATGTATAACATTCCCAACGACAAATGATATATTAAAGAAAAAAAAAACAAGAGGACGAAGTTTATTATTCATATGAAATTCGTAACTAAAATTATATTAAGATATTAAATAGTGTTTCTATTAAATATTTAACATAATTTGTAGAACACATATTATTTTAAACAAAGTATCTAAGCAAAATTGATAAAAGAAATGTCTTTCACGCAAGTTCGAGAAAAGGTACTATATCCGAATATATTATAAATTGATGTTTTGATTTATATAATTTATGTGAAAATATGTTATCTGTGATGTAAAACTATTTATTTTATAAGTTATTGGGAATATCTATCTGTAAGAAAATATTAATTAATATTCAAAAAGTTATGTTATTTAATTTTTAATACAGCATGTATAATATAATAAAGGGAAAATAAAAAATTTATATAATTTCTACTATGTAAGGAATAAACTGTAGACTTCTTTTAATTACCCTAATATGTAGTACATGGAAAATGTAAATGCTTCAGTAAAAAAGAACAGATATATTAGGGATCCAAAAAAAACTCTCAAGGGATATAGATATTATACTCACGGAAATAAAGATAATATAATATAAGATCCGCTATTTTGTTCCTGGAGCAACATTTTTATGGTTATTTTCAATCTTGTAATATATGGAACCAACGTTTTCCTCATTATTAAAAAATGTTAAATTCTCTTTTAAGTCAAATTGCAAAATGTCTGGGGGGGGGGGGGGGTGGGGGGGGGGGGGGGTGGGGGGGGGGGGGGGTGGGGGGGGGGGGGGGTGGGGGGGGGGGGGGGTGGGGGGGGGGGGGGGTGGGGGGGGGGGGGGGTGGGGGGGGGGGGGGGTGGGGGGGGGGGGGGGTGGGGGGGGGGGGGGGTGGGGGGGGGGGGGGGTGGGGGGGGGGGGGGGTGGGGGGGGGGGGGGGTGGGGGGGGGGGGGGGTGGGGGGGGGGGGGGGTGGGGGGGGGGGGGGGTGGGGGGGGGGGGGGGTGGGGGGGGGGGGGGGTGGGGGGGGGGGGGGGTGGGGGGGGGGGGGGGTGGGGGGGGGGGGGGGTGGGGGGGGGGGGGGGTGGGGGGGGGGGGGGGTGGGGGGGGGGGGGGGTGGGGGGGGGGGGGGGTGGGGGGGGGGGGGGGTGGGGGGGGGGGGGGGTGGGGGGGGGGGGGGGTGGGGGGGGGGGGGGGTGGGGGGGGGGGGGGGTGGGGGGGGGGGGGGGTGGGAATGAAATAAAATTGACCATTTTTTTACACAAGTATTACAAATTTTTAAATATTTTTTAAACACATATAAATTAGGTGATATAAATAAAATTAAAAAAAAATTAAAATAGCGGCCACCCATTGGCCTGGAAAGCACGCGCGCGTCCCGGAACTGCTTGCTTGCGAGCAAGCAGGCAGGCAACCATTGCCTGCCTGCCTACCTGCATGCAAGCAACTCCCCCTGGATGCATGCCTGCCCATCCGTGGGGAGTCCCATCTCCAACCGACGAGGGGGCTGTTGCTTGCCTCCCCGGTTCGGCTGGAGATGGCCTTAGATAGTAAAATATCGTTAGGGATCTATGTCCCATTTTAGGACATCTCCAATGGTAGGGACAGGGACAAGGTCAGGGACAGGGATCCAGAGCCCTTGGTCTGTCCCTGCCCCTAGCCTTATATGGTCGTCTCCAATGGCAAGGCTTCGAGCCCCAATTACTTTCAATTTCATTTCTTTTCCACTCTCACTATAATAATAATAATATTAGTGTTAATATTAATTGAACAAATAATAATAACTATAATTAAAAAATGAAAATGAAAGAGGGTTATAATAAAATTAAAACTGACTCAAAACACGAGTTACAACATTAAATAAACGTCACACACAAAAACAAGAAGGAAATATTAATTTAAATTGTTTGTCTAAGTGTTTAATTATATTTTCAACTAATTCAATAAGTTTATAAATTATAGCCACCAATATTGTCATTAAATGATTTAATTTTTCATTACAATAAAATAAATTAAAATAAAATATTTAAAAGAAATTATTAATTTTAAATATTAATACAATTCTAATAAAATATTTCAGATTACAATTCTAATTCTAATTACAAATCTAACTAATTTATGAATTTAAATAAATTAATTACAATTTTAATTAATTATTAATGATTTAATTTAAAAGAAATTTTAATTTTAATTTTATTTAATAATCATTTAAAAGAAATTTTATTAAATAGTCATTTAAAAGATTAAAAAAGAAATAAAAAAAAAAAAACAAACCAATCAGGTGGCGCCACCTGACTTAAAGAGGCGAGCCGCAAGGAGGGCTACAATCGGCTCTCCCCCCACCCCCCCCCCTCCCCTACCACTAATTCCTACCAAACCACCTAGCCCCAGCCCCAGCCCCAACCTAGCCATCTCTATGGAGGTGGTATTAGTGTCCCACTTGATGTCACACTCTCATTCTTTGCCACTTGTCATATTATGTTATAGTGCACTACAAGATATAATTTTTCACCTATCTTCTTCACCATCTCCGTTATAACCGCTAGGGATCTACTGTCCCATTCTTAGGCCATCTCCAATTGGGTGTGTGTGTGTGTGGGGGGGAGGGGGGGGGGGGGGGGGGGGGGAGAGGGGGTCTCAGTGCTCCGGAGCCCTGGGGCTGCCTCTGCCTGGTCCTCTCCAATGGCAGTGCTCCGAACCCCATTTAATTTCACTTTATTTTCTTCCCCACTCTCACTATTATAATAATAGTTTTAATTTTGTTTTTAATATTAATATTAATAATTATAATAGAAATAATAATAATAACTATAATATTAATATTTAAATAAATTCAAGAGAGTTAATAATAATAAAATTAAAATTCATTCAAAACAAGAGTTACAACATAAAATAAATGGCATACACAAAAACAAGAAGGAAATTAAATTGTTTGTCTAAGTGTTTAATTATTATTTCAACTAATTCGATATTTTTATAAGTTGAGGAATTATATTCGGGTCTTTGCGGAGTTATATTCTACTCCGTTAGTAGATTAAAACGGTATATGGTATGTCCAAATCGGAGTTCGGGTGAATGATAAATTGATTCTCAAAGATCAACCTTTGAAATGGAAGAAAAGTAATAGAAGTGGTTTTATCCCACATTAGAATTGAAAGGAAAAATCTTGAGGTTTATATATGATTTGACAATGTAGTGGTACAACAATCTATCTTCCAAAAGTCTCTTCCTTCGCGCGCGGGGGGGCAAATTAATCATGGATCGAAACTCACTTTGGACCTTCAAGACTTGTGCGAGCCCGCGACTTGCGGGCACGAATGCAATCTAATTTCTCTAGCTTCCGGACAAACCCAATTTTTGCATATTGGTGGCTTTGTATATTTCAATTAAAAGGAAATTTAAATTTTTTTTTATTTTAAATAATTCAATTAAAAATTGGTGGCTATAACAAATTTTATTTAATAATTCAATTATACAAATTTAATTTAATTTAGGAGGAAATTTTAATTTTATTCAAAATTTCTTTAAATAATTAATTTTAAATATATAAAAACATTAAAAAAAATTAACAGAACCAATCAGGTGGCGCCACCTGACTTAAAGAAGGGCGCGTGCTCTTCTTCCTGGCATAATCGACGCGGCCCCTAGGCCGCAGGCAGAGCTTCGCCGAGTTCTGCGCCCACCCCGTTTTCCCCCCGCCCAGCAACCCTAGCCATTGGAGACGGCTTCCCCTCCCACCCCGACCCCGGCCATCTCCAATGGAGATGGCCTAAGTGTCCCACTTGATGTCATTTTTGGATGTGCAACTTCTAATTTTTCTTTTCCAAAGAGAAAATTAATAAAAGGAAAAAGGAAAGGCATATTTGGACTTGCTTCTAAAACCACTTTATTTTTTCTTTTGGCAATCACTATAGCTCCGCATGGGGATGCATTGACTTGTTTCTTCAAATTGCCGAGCTAACCCATAAGTAACATGTACTTCGACGAATTTCAAATGAAACCCAACTCAAAATCAAATGAAATCTTAAAATTTATACTAATTTTTTTCTCATCTTAAATATTATAAAAATCATTGAGTCGACATTTACCATTTACTTTTTTCATCTCACACTCTTATAAGTCATGGATTTAACACATATCACTAACTTTTTCTCTAAACCTGAATATCCAAACACACTCCAAATGACATATCAAATTTTCGAAACCCACAAGCCCAATCCTAATTGCAATTTAAAGATTTCTCCTAAACTGATCTAATATAAACTCATCCGTTTTTCATTCTATACTACTTTATAGATTGTAAAGTAGTAGGGTTTAGGTTTTGAAACTTTGAGGGAGATAACCATTAGCTTTTGAATTCTAAAAAATCTAATTTTTATTTTGATAGGTTTTAATTTCTTTCCGCTAAAAAATAACACAAAATTGAAACTGGAAACAAGCGTTTTTTTTTTTTTTTTTTTTTTTTTGAGAAACCCAGCAGGGTAGAATCACTAATGATTAAAATCGTTGATTACAAGATCATGAATAAAACTCGGGAGAACAACAGTGGAAGGGGAAATGCTAAAAGCTACTTTGGATAAAGCATGAGCTACTGAATTATTTTCCCTAAACACGTGGGAACACACAAGTTACTAGCTATAGCCTTAATGCTCTCAAAAAAGTGCCCCAAGGGATGAAATCTATTGTACGATTCAACTACTAGGATTCCACTTACAACGGATTTACAATCCCCTTCGAGTATAATATGCCTCCAACCTCTAGCTATTCCAAATTCCAAACCCCGTACCATTGCCGCTGTTTCTGCTGCCTCTGGTTCGAGCATAAAATCGCTTTTTTCTGAACGCCAATCCAAACACACACCCAGAGCAAAAAATCGCTTTTTTCCCTAAACAAGCGTATTTTTTTAAAAGCACAATTTTAAACAAATATGCCCATCAATTTTTTTTAACATTTCATTAAGCAAAAACTCAAACAACTACAAATACCTTAATGTTATGGATCCAAATTTTATTTCTAGTGTATGTTTTCGTCAACTAAAATTTAATTTTTTTTGGAACTTTTTGAAAACAGTTGGAAAAATTATGAAATAATTACTAAATTATTAAAATTAAGAGTCTCAAGACAATTATTTTTTTAGTAATTACACTTTATATTCATTTTCATTGTTTTCAAAATTGAAATGTGTCATATTTTTGATGGAATTTTGGTAAACAACTAAAGCAAAATTGTTGGGCCTGTTTGTTTAGTGGTTGAGAAAATAGTGGATGTTTGTGAAATAATCTCGATTTGCGTAATGTTGTTTGTTTGAGTTTGAGAAATTGGTTTGAGAAATAAGGTAGGTGTATGTTTCTTTGAAGAGTTTAGTTGATAGGTGTAAGATGCGTAATATTTTATGTCAAATTATATTTGTTACGTGAAGTAAGAGATAAATTATTTTATGTCAAATCAAAATAAAGTTTGTGTAGATATTTTTAAAGATAAGAAAATTGTTGTTTAAATAGTTTTTTAGAGAGTATTTTTGAAACATTGATTGAGGATAACTTTATTTCAAAAAGTAGGAATATTATTTATCTCGCTTTTTCCAAACATGATAATATTTTTGGAAATGCAAGACAAACAGACTCGTTGCTTTCCAATCACGCAGCTAATAATCTTACAGCTTGGACTACGGCTACCAAGAGTTCTTATTCTAACAATTGCATAATAAGAACTTTAATCCTTTCGTATTATTTGAAAAATTCTTTAAATCAGATCTATGATAATTACATGGACTTTGTGATTAAAAATTTACAAAATTATTAATTTTAAAAGCACAACATCATCACCTGAATTCATTCATCAATTAAAAAAAAAAAATCATAGAAGGGATTTTTCCCTAATTCAAGCACGCTTGCAGTGGTTGCAGGGAAGTGAGACCATTGACTCATGACTGCTCATTTCTCGTGAAGCTTTTCATTATACACTCAATGTAACATCAATCATATATACAGTGACATTTCTCTCTCTCTCTCTCTCTCTCTCTCTCAATCAAAACACCTGACCCGTGAAACAAGTTACCTAAACATTGTACACTTCTTCTTTCATCACACTGCATTTTCTTTTAATGCTCCTAAACTTTTGTTCTTTTGTACAAAGATTGCCCTTTTTTTGGTGACTCCTCTCTGCAAACCCCTTGCTCTTCAATGGTAATTTCAATGTCAGTTGGGTTTTGCTCAAGAATTTCTTCAAAATACAATTAATATTTTAGCCCTCAATTAGAGAGCTTTCAATTATGAATTCCTTCCTTTTCAAAAACTTTGAGATGGGTCATTTTGAAAAAAAGGTTAAAAGTTCATGTGGGTTCTTTAGTTCAAGGCTTTATTGTTCAAGTTAATAAGTACTATGGTATTGTTTAGAGGCAAGAATTTTCCAAAAGAAATCATATTTTAATTTCACTTTCTGGGTATCTTTTGAGAGGATAAATAAACATTTAATTTCATCTTTCCCAAAATGAAGGCACCCCCAAAAATGCCATTTTTGAGTTTCTTGATTATTTTTCTATTTGGGTTTCTTTCAAGTTCTCAACTTGTGGTTACTACTCATTTGCTCAATGAACAAGCAACATTATTAGCAATTGGGAAAGAGCTTAGATTATCCAATTGGGATGGAAATAACTCAAATCATTGCACTTGGATTGGCATTTCTTGCTACTCTAATAATTCATTTGTGGAGAAGCTTGATCTTTCTAGTCATGCTTTACAAGGTAATATCACTCTCATTTCTGAGCTCAAATCACTCAAATGGCTTGATCTTTCAAACAACTTCTTCCATGGGAAAATACCTTCTGCTTTAGGCAATTTATCAGAGCTTGAATTTCTCGATTTATCGTTTAATAACTTTGGAGGCTCAATCCCTCTTGAATTGGGTAGACTAAGAAACCTTAAAGCATTAAATCTTTCCAACAACTTGCTCATGAATGTGTTACCTAATGAGCTTGAAGAGTTGGAAAAGTTGGAGGATTTGCAGTTGTATACAAATAGATTGAATGGCTCTATCCCACATTGGGTAGGTAATTTAACCCATTTGAGAGTTTTTACTGCCTATGAGAATGAATTAAGTGGTGTTATTCCGGATACATTAGGTTCGGTTTCTGAACTTGAATTGTTGAATCTTCATTCAAACCAACTTGAAGGAACAATTCCTGAGAGCCTTTTTGCTATGGAGAAGCTTGAAACTTTGGTTCTGACTCAGAATAGATTGACCGGAAATATTCCTAAATCAATTGGTAATTGTAAAGTTCTTTCAAGTATAAGGATTGGGAATAACAATTTGATTGGAGGGATTCCGGCAGAAATTGGTAATATTAGTAGCCTCACTTATTTCGAAGCCGACAACAACAATCTTTCGGGGGAGATTGTGAAGGAATTTTCAAAATGTTCTAATCTCACTCTCCTTAACTTAGCTTCAAATGGTTTTGCTGGAACTATTCCATTTGAATTTGGCTTACTCGGTAGTCTTCAAGAATTGATTGTATCTGGGAATGATTTGTTTGGAGAAATACCCACATCGATTCTGAAGGGAAAGAATTTAAACAAGCTTGATTTGAGCAATAATACATTCAATGGCACTATACCTAAGAATATATGCAACACTTCAAGATTGCAGTTCTTGATCTTAGGCCAGAATTCGATAAAAGGGGAGATACCAAACGAGATTGGAAACTGTATTAAACTTCTTGAATTGCAATTGGGCAGTAATTATCTGACTGGATCTATTCCTCCTGAGATCGGTCGTATCAAGAACTTGCAAATTGCTTTGAATTTGAGCTCCAATCACCTCCATGGGCAGCTTCCCGAAGAGTTGGGCAGACTCGACAAGTTGGTTTCTTTAGACGTATCTAATAATCAACTCAGTGGAGCTATTCCTTTGGCACTTAAAGGGATGCAAAGTTTGATCGAGGTTAATTTCTCAAACAATCGATTCAAAGGCCCGATACCCTTTTTTGTACCCTTTCAGAAAAGTTCGATTTCAAGCTTTCTTGGAAACAAAGGGCTTTGTGGTGAGCCATTGAACGTTTCTTGCAAAAGTTTGAATAGTTCGGGTAGTGATGCTTATTACCACCACAAGGTTTCCTACAAGATTGTGTTAGTTGTTTTTGGTACGGGATTAGCAGTTTTTGCATCCGTGACTGTGGTTGTTATTCTATTTATGAAGAGGGAAAGACAAGAAAAGGCCGAACAAGAAGCAAAAGCGGGTAATGATGATACGAGTAAGAAACCAGTGATTTCAGAAGGAAATGTGTTTATTGAAAATCTCAAGCAAGCCATAGACTTTGAGGCTGTGGCTACAGCAACAATGAAAGACTCAAACAAGGTAAATATTGGCACGTTTAGTACGGTTTATAAAGCAGAAATGCCTTCTGGCATTAATTTATCGGTTAGAAGATTGAAATCAATGGACAATACTTTGGTTCATCATCGAAACAAGATGATCAGAGAGGTTGAAAAGCTAAGTAAACTCAGCCATGAAAACTTGATGAAACCTATTGGATACGTTGTATTTGAAGACATCGTGCTTTTATTACATCACTATTGTCCTAATGGGACATTGTCTCAGTTTCTTCATGATCATACCAAAAAACCCAACTGGCAAACAAGACTTAGCATTGCGATTGGAGTGGCGGAAGGGTTGGCGTTCCTACACAATTTGGCCATTATACATCTCGATATTTCTTCGAGCAACGTGGTTCTTGATTCAAATTATAACCCTTTGGTTGGTGAAGTTGAAATATCAAAGCTTCTTGATCCATCTAAAGGGACAGCAAGTATTAGTGCTGTTGCTGGCTCGTTCGGTTATATTCCTCCGGGTAATTTTATCTTGAAAATCGCTCGATAGTCATATCTTTTTTTGTACGATAATATTGTAAGATTTATTTAATTTCTTTTTATTTTGGATTTTGAAACAGAGTATGCATATACTATGCAAGTTACAGCACCAGGTAACGTGTATAGCTATGGGGTTATTTTGCTTGAGATCCTCACGACTCGACTACCGGTTGATGAGTCATTTGGTGAAGGGATTGATTTGGTGAAGTGGGTTCACACGGCCCCTGCTAGAGGAGAAACTCCAGAGCAGATACTCGATTCCAGGCTAAGCACGGTGTCATTTGCTTGGAGAAAAGAAATGCTTGCTGCTCTAAAGGTAGCATTGCTTTGCACTGAAAGCACACCAGCCAAAAGGCCTAAAATGAAGAAGGTGGTGGAAATGCTTCGAGAGATTAGTACTCCGAATTAGGAGAGACGAGCTTCGCTTGTGCTCGTATTTAACCAAAAAAATACCCTTTTTGTGAAATTCTTGGGTGGCTCTATCATTTGTCCACCTTATTGTGTATCAAGAACTTGTCATAAAAGAAAGTTGTAATCTTTGTTAATAGAAATTGATGGAAGCATTGGATGAAGCAATTTGTACCTTTGATGAAGCCTCAAATTAGGACCCAAAATAAAAAGATGAAGCTGCAAATTATATGAACGCAATATTGTTTTCACCTTTGTAGAGAAGTTGCAGTGAATGGCAAATGCTTCTCTTGGAATATTGGGTACAAGTATTAATCCAGTATTACTAATAGATTAACATACATCATTAGTTCAATATTACTAATATATTATTATACAATCAAAGAAATAATTTTAATAATGATAAGAAGCTACTGTACTAAATTTTTTAGTCTTTCACATTATAATAATGTCCGATCAAGCTGAAACCTTAAAAACATAAGTAGAATTTTTCCCTTCAATTAAGCATGAAATTGTAGATAATTAAGAAATGGACAAGTTTATAGCCTTACGTAAAGATATTGAAAATTAAAATCATGATATAGTGTGATGAACTATAGTTGGTGAGTTCAATAAGGCAGATGTCAAGTAATGATTATTTTTCCTTCTTAACTATTTCACCATGTAACCATTAGACCAGAAAGATTAGAAGTAGGAAATATTTAAGAACAAGACTACAAATTAGAGCTCTAATACAAGAACTAAATATGATCAAGCAAAAAACACCTCCAACCAAAATACATACCACGAAAAAAATAAAAAATGTGCCAGTCGTATAAGCCGTGATTAATGATCAAATCACCATTATCTTTCAAATGGAAAAAGATTCCACAAGTATGTCAAAGCATACATTGTTATTTATAGCTGTTGTGCAGCTTACCAATGAAGTCTAAACTCAAGAGAGGCGAGGAACCAAACAATATTTGAACACATTTGCACCTCACATTGTTTACTAATGAGAAACGAACAGTTCTATAACATGGGAAAACAAGCAAAACATCCATACTAGAAGGCATTTCTTAATTAATCGAGGCTGGACTTGACAATGAAATTTTGGCGGCTGATGGGGTTCATGACCACTGGGGGACCAGCAGTGCGAGGCCACGCCTGGAACTTTTTGTCAGTCTCCTTCCACCATTCTTTATTTGAGACAGTACTTGGGGTAGAACCTAGACCCAAATGAAAATGTTGATACAT
Source organism: Penstemon davidsonii (assembly GCA_034814905.1). Taxonomy (NCBI): domain Eukaryota; kingdom Viridiplantae; phylum Streptophyta; class Magnoliopsida; order Lamiales; family Plantaginaceae; genus Penstemon; species Penstemon davidsonii. The sequence goes on along the minus strand of JAYDYQ010002533.1, from coordinate 25,274,341 downwards.
GACCAGAAAAAATGTAAAGATAAAATGAATCAATGAATTGAAGGTAGCAAGTACTTACCTCCAAAGATCTTCTGGTCAGAAATCAAATAGTCACCAACATAAGCAATTGTAATGGTTCCCAACATAGAAGCAAGGATGTATTTAGTTGCCATTTGTCAACAAAAAACTGCAAAATATAAATCAAGAAACAAAAGATTTATTCATCTGTTGAGGTGCCTAATGGACAACTATCCAATACAATGAATGAAACAAAAGAATTGTTCATCTGTTCATGAGCCAAATGGACAACTATCCAATACTACTCCCAATTTATCAACAAATGTTAGTGCTAGGAATATGTTCAGATATAACTTCGCAACAAGTGAAAAGATAATTTCCACCTTCATATTCAAGGGTTAATGTAACAAAGATACTAGAAGTACTGAGTTGACAACAATATGATAGTTGATGACCTAAAGAAATGCCAGGTCAGTACCCCAAAGAAAACAATACAATGTTCCGTAAGAAAAGGAATTATTTATAAGTGAATATACAACAAATAGAAACATAACAACATATAACCATCTCATAGCAAGATATAAAATATTAAAGATCTATTCAGAAATAAGTCAGGTGCTCCAAAATCTAAATGGCTCAACACAAACATAACTATTCACAATAAACATATACCCATAAAAATATGTTTCACAACTGAGAACTGTCATGAACAATCAAATTCCTATTGCCCATCATTTTTGGCAAATAGCGATGATAAACAATTGAATTCCAGAAACAAGTTTCCTTAAGAATAAAGTAACTAATTGCCAATCAAGATTAACACTTACTCTATATCTTTTGAAAAAAAACACAATTAACATGTTACTGAAAACAAATACCTGATAAATATCCTACCATACATAAAAGTTCAATTGATCAAGATTCTACCCATAAGAAATCTATCATAACACCAATAAACAAGCACAGAGAAAAGCACAAACTAGCGACGATGAATGGTACAAACACTGAAACACAAGCATCGAAAAAACGTAAATCTAAATCATAGATCCAGCAGGAGCTCTAAATTCAGATCATTATATAACATCCAGAGCACAAAATGGAGTGAAGAACAAACCCTAAAATCTCAATTAAGAATAAAAGTGAAATTAAAAACCCAACGAGCTCGAATTAGATGGAAAAGACATCCAAAACACATTTATCCATGAATTTAAAAAAACAGAAATTTCTTACCGCAATGGATTTGTGGGGAAGAGAGAGAATCGGTCAGGTGCGATAATAGGGAAAATGATAATGAATTGAGAGATTATAAGATGCGAGTGGTTAACTAGTAATACGATGTCGTTACATCCCTCCGCGTTTACTCAGTCGCCTCTTAAAATTATTTTTAGTAAGGGGGTAAAAATGTAAAATATGGAGAAATTAGGCCCAAACATAATTTTGGGAAATTGTTTGGCCCAATTCTTTTTTTTTTTTTTTTTTTTTTTTTTTTTTTGTGTTAAGTGGGGTTCTGTCCAACTCTAAAGTTCAGCCCGGGTCAAAACATATTCAATCATAGTCGGAGTCTATGAAATTATAAATTTAAAGCATATAATATTGTGAATTTAATACATACCACCTATTTCTTTTCTCAAATTTCATTTTAAATTATAACTCAAATTTTTATTCAGTAACTATTATTTATTAATATATTATCAACAAAATATTTTATTGAAACTATTGTCCAAAATTCGAGTTTCAAAAAGTTTTCCAGAAAATCTCAAACCACTTTCTAAGGCTAAATCGGACAGAACTAGCCAAATTTTCCATTATAGAATGATTAATTTTAATTTGAGGTGTCTTCGTGAAAAAAAATTATAAATCTTTTGAGACTATCTTATTTAATTAACGAATTATACTTGAAGTACAAATTATTTTGAAAACCTATCATATAATTGGTGTGATTACAAACGTGTACAACAATTGCACAAAATACTTTTTGTTGCATTTTTAAGCTTTAACACTTTAAAGTTATTTCAAAAACACATGATTTTACATGTTCTAAAATATAATATTTCATAAATGAATAGAAGCATATTTTGAAACATTTTTAAATTTGCAGAAGTTCCAAATACAAATCCATTTTTTCTTCTGTTTTTTTTTTTGTCCGAATAAATGAATCCACATAATCGTAATAATTATAATTGTATTGAAAGAGTACTATAGGATCCTCTATACCACAATTGTGTACCACATTTGTGTACCATCAATAATTAATTGCCACATGTCAGGTTAAATTGTAACTTACCACACCAGATCATTTTCCTATCTTCCATTCTCTCTTTAACTTCCATCTCCAAATCGGCAACTCCATTAATGTAGAGAAAAAGAAGAATATTACCAGCATCGCATCGAAATTTCTCCGACATTTCGAAATCATAGATCCCAAACTGTAGTAACCATTTTCCACTGATTGTTAGTGTAATTGAATGTTGCTTTGCAATTCTTATGCTATAAAATTTAATAGAATTGTGGAACCCTAGATCCATTGCGTTAAAATAATCCAGTAAGATTTTTTATGAACGACATACATGTATTTGAAGAACTAAAACTCAATTCAAAATTTTCTTTTGCTAATTTAATTTCAGTAATTCCATTGGCTCTTAGTACAAGAATCATGCGTTGTATTTTGTGTTACATGGCTTTTTTTGTTTAATAATGAAACATTATCCACGGACTAATTTTCTGTAAATCAATTCAATTTTCTGAATGCTAATTTAATTTTACTAATTTCGTTGTCTTCACGTACATTAATTTTGCGTTTGATTTCGATATAAGAATGTTAAAACTTAGAAACAGATGATAGATGATGAAGAAGGAGCAAATAATCTGGTGTGGTAAGTTACAATTTAACATGACATGTGGTAATTAATTATTGATGGTACATAAATGTGGTACACAATTGTGGTATAGAGGATCCAAAGCCAGTACTATAGGAAGCTGTTCGAAAATATATAAATCCCATTTGTTCGAAATGTATGATTTAGTTGGTTAGTATTCTAGCTTTGGCATTTATTTTTTTGATAAATAAATTAATTAAAGCTTCTTTTCATTTTCTTTTCTTTGTCCAAGGAGTAAGGATTTACTTACCAAATGCGCTCATATTTGATATAATAATTCGTTCATTTAGCAAAATAAACAAATAGAAATATCAACGTTCAGTTTTAACTCAAAGGCCAAAGCTATAAACTATGTAATGAAAATCAATAAATTTTATAGAAAAAGAATAGCAAACTGTGCAGAGTTACAAATATTGACACTCACTTCTGATTAAGCTTTCGACACACCTCCATGTTCTCTCTCTACATGCTCTACAAGCGTCACCGGGTCACGAAACCCTTTACTACACTTGGGACAAACATCAAGCGTTGCCTTCATAACCCCATTCCTTTGATGAACTTTCTCCACATGTTCAATTAACGCTCCAACAGTCGAGAATCTCAAATTGCAATTCGGACAAGCTTCAACTTTCCCGTTTGCAGTCCCATTGTGGCTCGTACTGGCCCCATTCGAACCCAATGCTTGATTAAATTCACTGCTCAATCTAGCCATTCCGGCTTCAGCTGCCTTGAAGAAACTTGTAGCCCATTTTGATGAAGATGTGGCTGGAGCTTGCTTTGGTTCGTCTTTTCTACTTCTGTTTAAGAAGCTCATAAACTGAAATGCTGAATCAGGTTTCTTAGGTCCAGGACAGTTGTGGTCTGGTCCAAATCTATGTTTCAAACAATGGTCAATCGTACAATCCCTACACTTAATAGTGTTTGAGAAGGTTAGGAGCTCTTTACATCTAGGCACAGGGCATTTCTTTTTCTTTGTGGCTTTCTCATAGTTTGATGGATCACAATCGATGTTTACATGTGATTCCCAAGTGATATTTGGATCTTCTTCGGTAATTAAGCGAACTCCTTTAGCACAGAGGGGACATATGACAACCGTAACATCGTTTTTGTTGGCTTTAGGACATTGATGTCTATTGTAGCTACGGTGATCAAGACAATATACCTGTGAGAGGTTGGTAAAAGGATTATATTTGAGCACATGAACGAGCATCATAAATCAGAATCAAATTAGTAAATTGAAACGAAACTTACCACCTAATTTTGTGTTTGGACCATAGAGATCTATTATTTACCACTAAACGTTTTCTAAATCGAATTTAAGGCATGGAAAAGTTCCAAGTACAGCAACCGTATATGTTTTACCAATATATTGCCTAGTTCTTTATAAAAACTTCAAAGTGCAAAGAAAAATCTTCTTGATAAATGACACATCATGAGCATCAGCACTAATTTGAGTCTTTCTGAAAAATAAGCACTTGCACAGATATACTTCAACAATCTTCAACTTTCATGTATGAATGTTATATACCAATATTAGCATTGTTCTTCAACCAATTTCGATCTTCTAGTTCAACTATATACCAAAACACACATCACTATAATCAATTGTTTGTTATTTCTCACCTATGCCACGAAATTCACACTTTATCTCAGGTCAAACTTTCTCAGTAACAAACAAACAAAGCTTTAGTTGTTATCAAGGAATTAGTAACAATTAAAATTTAACCTGATTTTCATTAATACCGATTTCATGATCTCGATTTCGTGGATCAAAGTGCACTACAACTTACACAATTTCATCCAATTCTAAAAAAATCAAGCGTTGCAGCAGATACTTAATAATTCCAAACCAAATTAATTAATAGTATAAAATAGAGATACAAAATTGTAAGTATACCTTGTGACAGCAATCGCAGGTGAACGGCAAGAAATCAATGAGGCGGCAATCGTCAACGCTGCAGTGTTTTCCGAGATTGGGAAAAGCCGGAGTACCCATTTTTTTTCAAAATTTTCCCCAAAAAATAAGAATTTTATGTACAGAAAAATCAATCAACGCGTAAATGTATATCTACTAGGGTTTAAATAACGAATCTGCAGCGAGGAATGAGGAATTCGGGGGTTAGATTTATACTTTCCCGAACTCCGCGTATGGAAGAATCTGAATGAGGAGATGACGATTTTTGACTTGTTATTTGTTCTTTCATTCAAACTTTCAAAGTCTTTCTTCTTTTGAAGTAATGGGCCGTTGAAGTCCAGCAGTTTTGGGCTGGAGCCCTCATAATTATGCATAGGGCAGAATCCGATCCGAATCTGGGCAGATATTAGATATATTAGGTTTTTTTGTCCAATTAGAAATATGATGGATCTAACCCGATTACAATGATTATTAATTTGAAATATCTCTAATGAATATGGAGCTAGGTCGATACGATCTGCTAAAGATTTATACTCGATAATAAAAGAAATTTGGTCTTTCTAAAATAAGATTTTATGGAACATAGGTGTACATGAGATGTCCCATCTCAACCACTAAAAAAAGTCAACAACAAATCTGAACCACAAGTTTTGGTCAAAATGTCCAATGATGACGTGGCATCGAACATTTAGAAAAAATAAATATATGTTAAATTACATACTAATCCTTTAATTAATATGTTTAAAAATTTATCCCTTATCTCTAATTAATTTCATCTCTTTCCCAAAAAAAAAAATCTCAAGTAATCAAAATTTTATACGAAAAAAATCTCTCAAATAATCAATTTTTTATACGAATTGACAATTAAGACCATCAATATAAGATCATTTAAAATATTTTTAGGGAAAAATGCACTTTACACCCCATCTCAAAGTTACATATTTTGAACTTTATCACCCAAAAGTATAAATTAAATAAGCATGTATAAAATCAACTGCTGCACTTTTTCCCTCAAATGATTTTAAGCCAATTCCGTTCACCAAAAAACATAGATATGCGTCTCACTTGTGTATTTTAAGGGTAAATTAGTTCCAACATCGATTTTTCGCACAAATATTTCACTGACGCGTATTTTTCCCTCTTTCTTTACAAATAATTTTTTTTCTACTTAACTTTAGATTTTTGGTTCACAAGACATGAGTCAAGTATTTGGCAAGTAAGAAGTGATGTGACTAATTTACCCTTTGAAAATTCATGCGAGGGGCACATGTACATTTTCCGTCATACAAAAATTGCATAAAATCATTTGAGGGGGTAAAGTGCAACTAATTTTATTTTTCAGGCGGTAAAGTGTTTATTTTGTACATATGGGTGGTAAAGTGCCAAAACATGTAACTGTGGGGGATAAGATTTTTGTCAACTTTTTGATATGGGATTCATAAATCATACGGAGAATTTTGTCAATTTTTTCCAAAAAAAAAATGGGGAGGAGGGGGTGTATTCCCAATTTTTAAAGTTACCAGGGGTTATTGGTAACCATTTAGGTAACAGGGATGTTTTTAGATTGTTTGGTGGGGTAAAATTGTCATTTCGACTTGAGAGGGGTTTTCTTTGGTAATAAAAAAAAGTACAAGGTTTTGTTGCTAATAAAAATAACATAGGTTTTTTTATAGTTAGACAAAACACAAGGGGTGTTTTTAAATTCACTCACTAAAAAGGATAAATTTGTCTTTAAGAAAATAAATTATTTAAAGTTAAATTCTAAGGGACATGTGTCACCAAGATAAATGATATCTCATGTGCTCCCCATCCCTCAAAATCTCATTTTAGACAGACCCAAGAAAATTAATCCTTACTTCATGCTTCCAAGTTACAGTATTGTTTGTTGACTTAACCATCGGAAAATGCTCCGCCTGCTCACCCCCGGTGAGTATTTGTCTATTTTGTACGACCTAGATGCACATGATTCATTTGTAGAAGCGGAGCTACTCAGATCCTCAGTAAATCGAATCCTACTATTATTATACAAGTGGGTTAAAACGAATCTATTGATAAAAAAATTAGATAAATAATTAATAAAATTATAAATGAAACTTTTAGCAGTCTCGCCCCCTTTGTATAGTTTTCTAGTAGCGCCCCTATTCAAAAACTAATTAAGTCGGATCGTATCGGGTCATGTTGTAAATGATTTATGTATAGTTTTCTAGCAGCTCCCCTATTCAAATACTAATTAAGTTGGATCGTATCGGGTCATGTTGTATATTTATGGGGTTATTACCATTTTGTTTAAGTCGGTCATGGTGAGTCTATCTGAAATGCAACATTTCTTTTGCTAAAATTATTAAATGTTCAAATTTTTTGAAATAATTGCATTATTTTTTTCATAACAAATTCAAAGAAAATTATAAATATAATAAACAGTAACATAGTTTCATAAGTAATAAATTTCACATATAAATTCATATATAATGCTATTACATCCTCTTAATAATTGTTGCCTCTTTTACTCGTAAATAATATTTCTTTCCAAAATAATCAAAATAATATAACATAATCAACAGTAGCAATGGCAAAAATGGTTAGGAGGCGCATGCTTGAAAACTTTGCAGAAGCCTCCTTTATAACAACCTTTGCTACACATTGCATCACATCTTTTATCGTCCACCCCCGGAATGCAACGACCGATATGGTTGTCGAAGCAACATGTCAACTTTCCATCGACTGTAACAAGATCAATACCTAAACGAGTAAACATTAAGGAAATTGTATTAGTTTGTTGTCACTCAATGAGGAATATGATGAAAAAATATAAGCAACAAGAAATCAAGAAACAGATCCAGAAATAAAGAGTCGAGGAGGGTTCGAATTATAATGTTGAATGGATTTTTTCAAATACTACTTTCAATATAGTTTTTATTAGTGTGGCACATGAAGATAAAAACACAATAAAATAAGTTGACGATAAAACTCAATATGTGATATGTATATATATATATATATAGTAACAAACATGCATTTTACAAAGATCAGAGAAAATCAAAGGCATAAAATAGAGAGAATATATTAACATTTCAGCATAGACAAATCTAGATGAAAAAAAATTCAGAAATTGGGAAAAACCAAGAGTTTGAAAAGAAATTTAATTGTGATTATGTAGCAGAAAGGGATATATAATAATATAATAGGCCTATAAGATTAATTTAATTCCGCAATTCAGAGTCAAATTATAACAAACAGAATAATTATAATAAAAAATTAAAAAAAAAAAGTTAAATTGACCTGATAAGAGCATGAAAATGGGTGGGGGGGGGGGGGGGTGGGGGGGGGGGGGGGTGGGGGGGGGGGGGGGTGGGGGGGGGGGGGGGTGGGGGGGGGGGGGGGTGGGGGGGGGGGGGGGTGGGGGGGGGGGGGGGTGGGGGGGGGGGGGGGTGGGGGGGGGGGGGGGTGGGGGGGGGGGGGGGTGGGGGGGGGGGGGGGTGGGGGGGGGGGGGGGTGGGGGGGGGGGGGGGTGGGGGGGGGGGGGGGTGGGGGGGGGGGGGGGTGGGGGGGGGGGGGGGTGGGGGGGGGGGGGGGTGGGGGGGGGGGGGGGTGGGGGGGGGGGGGGGTGGGGGGGGGGGGGGGTGGGGGGGGGGGGGGGTGGGGGGGGGGGGGGGTGGGGGGGGGGGGGGGTGGGGGGGGGGGGGGGTGGGGGGGGGGGGGGGTAGGGGGGGGGGGGGGGGGGGGGGGGGGGGGGGTGGGGGGGGGGGATGGGGGGGGGGGGGGGGGGGGGGGGGGGGGGGGGGGGGGGGGGGGGGGCCCTTTGTAAATATTAAAATCACTGTTATGTAAAAAAATTTATTCTTAAAAGGTTATGCTAATTTTTTTTTTGCTAACTGCTTCTTTTGGTATTTTCGTTATTAATGTAAATTATGATTGAATCATCAAATTCATTCCAAGAAATCATACAATAAAAAAATCTCCGGTGAATTTTAAATGGGAAATTTTATATTATGTTGTTTACAATTTATTGGATCCATGGAAAAAAAATCTATCAATAATTGTTATAGTTTAAAAATATAGGTTTACCTTTTAAGATCTCCAACTGTTGTGCCAATCTCACCCATATACTATTTGTCTTATGTTAATAGTTATTTGGGAAAGTACAAATTCATTGTTTATAGTTCATAATTCATAGTATTTAATTTTGAAAACAAAAAATTTTAATACAAGAAAATTCAGAATAAATTTTATTTGGTATTGAATACAAGCAGATATGGAAAGACTCTGACTAACATTAACCTAAATTTGCCTAATTCATTAAATTTCAATTTCTTAAATTGAACTTGGGCTTCTTAGACTTGTCTAAAAACTTTAGGATTCAACTTCGGTGAAATACGGACAAATGAACAATGACCTCAATAAATCCAAATTAATAACATATTCTTTTGCTTTTCTACAAAAGAAAAAGAAAAAGAAAACAATGGCACAACCTGAATGAAAATTTTAACAAAGAGAATCTCATATCATGAAAATCATAGGTTAAATTTTTTGATTAATTCGCCCAAAAAATTTGTCCTAAGTGGAATGGGAACTAAGTTAAGGTGTACTTAATAATTTTATAGCACTACCTATCCACCACTAAATTTTTTTTGAACATAAATGTAAAAACAGGAAAAGAAATTAATTTTTTTAACTTTTACCTACACCTTTGCGCAAAAATTCAAATTCTTCTCAAGTAGCTAAAAAATACTCTAATGGCTCCCTTGCTTTACATTTTAAAATGAATTCTTTTTTTGTCTTTCATTCACCAATCCAAAGTTTCTTTTGTGATCGAATGAAATAAATAGAAATTTTGTTTGTTTCGTACTGTTTTTTAAGACATAAATATTGTTAAGAGCACTTATGGTATGGAAAAAGTTCGTGACGTTTAATTAGATTCCGGATAGATAAATGAACTAAGAATATGCCTTAAGGACCAATGGTTAACAATGGTTGTAACGGATCGTTTTGTTGGAATAAGCAATAATGAAATCATAGTCTTAATAAATGAGGCGGAAAGGGGGAGTGATATTGATCCATGAGAAGTTCAACAAACTCTTGAAATAGCACAAGCTAATTGGAGAAAAACTTAACGAAAGAGACAAATAATTGAAGCAAATCTAGCTCTTTGATGAGCTAGGACGAGAGTAGAGGCTATCAATTTGACGGGAAGGGAACTAATTAAATAGAGAAGAAATTTGGTGGGGGGAAATCAATGTCCTTTCATTATTCGTTTTTCGTAAATTAGGAGAAAAGTAGATTAGGTAAAATTGTAAATACTCCCTGCAAAATTGCAAATATCTCCCAGAATGGAAAATGTCTGTATTATTGCAAATTCCCCTCTGTATAATTGCAAAGATTATAGTTTATATTTTCAGCTTAAAATCAATAGTCAAAATTGTAACATTTTAGGGGTGAGGAATTAATTATAACAATTTTTTTTTTATAAATCAACTGTATTTAGAAATTTGACAAAAGAATTACAAAATTATGATTGAGTATGATTTTCATAGATAAAGAAGATCGTATTTTATTATATTTTGTATCCTTTCGAAAAAGAAGCAAAAATGTTATCGATCATATGATTTATTACGGTTTCCTCAAATTAAGAAGATCCTATATGATTCCATCTAAAATTTAACGATGATATGAAAATTGAAAAAGGTTAATTGATTTGGGTATGAAATGTATCATTCTAAAAGGTGTGGTATGAAATGTATAAAATAGGTAAAGGTTTGTTATGAAAAGTGCAATTCCCTCTTTAGTGGTACCAATAGTGCAAACTGACCTATTGTATCAAATATGCAATTTTTCCGTTTCTTCCCCATGTAGTTTTATTGAGAAGTAATGATATATATATATACACATATATATAATTTTATTTCTTTAGTTGTTTCACTTACTTAATAAATGTCTAAAATTTTTGTTATAGCTTGTTTGTCATAATTCAAACTCTATAAATAATATATAGAAAATATTCAATGAGGCATCTTTTGTGTTTGTTATATTATAAATTAAAAGAACAATTTTTTATATATTTAGGTACTTTGTGTGCAAAAACTTTTTATTTATCTCCTTTTCTTATAGTTTAGTGCATTTTGTATAGAAATAACAATAATGTATCTACAAATAAATTATTTGAAGTACACAGGCTTAAAGTTGTATGCAGATTACTAGCAATATTGCTTACTGAACTAACCAAAATATTGCAGAATTATCTTGTAGCTAAAGATTATTGAAAATTTTAATTCATAAATAACGGTACAATTTTATCTACATCATCCGGAACTTACATACTCGTATTTTATTACGGAAATAAGGGATGGATTTTGATTTAGTCTCTCCGACCTCAAAAATCAGAACCCATCTATATAATATTATTATCATATAATCTATACACTTTAGTTATATAATTAATTATTTTATTAATTAATTAACATCATATAATAAATGAATTTTCTTACGTTATCTTAATATATTTTTTAAATATTTCATTAATTATTAATAATCAATATTATGGGTCGTTATATAATTTTAGGTTTTTAGTTGTTCTAAGAATTTATAACTTTAGCGTAATTTAAGTGTGAGTTTTCAAAAATTGTTTTGGTATCAACTATATATAATATTTGGATTAGATTTTTCTTATTCAGAGTTGATAATGATCGAATTTTATCAATGTCTTATTATGTGATTTCTCTTTGTGGTCGTATTTAAATATATTTGAGATAGTCATTATGATAAATTGATGATATATATATTTAATGCAAAATTGTTTAAAAGTTATACAAAAATGACGGTATATAATTACGTAAAATTGTAATATTATTTGTTAGGTGGATGAAAAATTGATAGATAAAAATAATATCGTACTCATAATACTGTCCCGTCTTATCCCGCAATAAATTGGATATCAACCTTTGAATACCCGAATTATTACAGGTTATAAGCGTCTATACCGTAAAATCGATTTTTAACGGAATGAAAAAGACGTATATGGTAGAATCGTAACCACATAATACAACACTAATCGAAATGCATACATTTGTCTCATACACTATGGGGATGGTGATAAAAGATATATTTTACATCTCAGAGGGGCTATAATTGGAGATATTATTGTTTCTGGTACAGAAGTTCCTATAAAAATTGGAAATGCCCTACTTTTGAGTGCAGTTTTAACTATTAATTTACGTGATTTGAAGTAACCAATTAAGTTTATGACGAAATCTATAAATCGATAACTTATCTAATTTGAGTACCTCTATAAGATAGACTTCAGCAGAAAACTGGAGAGATGACGATATATAATTACGTAAAATTGTAATATTATTTGTTAGATGAATGAAAAATTGATAGATAAAAATAATATGAGATTCGTAATCCCGTCCTATTTTGTTCCACGACAACTCATATATCAACTTGTGAATATCCGAATTATTACAGTGCAGGTTCAGGATGAAAAATATCAATCCCAAAATTTATTATTCCTTTATCTCTAACTCTAAACCATTTCGAAACCCACCTCTTGTTCATCTCTAATAATAATTGCTGTTAACATAAAGTAATTTTTTGCAAGAATTCAAAGATTTTTTTCTAAAAAAGTAGAGTACATATCCAAAGAAAAAATACTTAACTACATTAATGCACCTTTCCATTTTTTGCAAATAAGAAAACAAATAAAGCATTGTTAAATTAATTTTACGTAATAAATATCTGTTAAAAACATATTTATTTCACAACTTTAAAATAATAATGTACACAAATTGTATTTCCAGTTTTTTAAATATTACTTCATAAACAACATACATATATAATTTCTGGTTACTACACTCGTCAAAAAATTATTCTCTCTTAAAAATGTTCAATATCATATACAGTTCAAATCATAACAAGAAAATTATATGTAAACATCCATGTAACTGCTATGATGAATTCCGAAGTTCCATAAAGCAAATATGCAGACAATTACAAGAAATGTTCTATCACCGCTCCACTATTGAAGAAAAACAGATATATTAATAATATTTTCTTCAGATAACTTTACCTCTATATAGATGAATGATCTCACATAGTCAATTCAACACTCCAACATCTGAACTGTAGAGAAACCATTTTCTAGACAACATCAATTCATATCTCCTCTACTGCTGTGTAAATCCGATTGTGAAAGATCGACCATAACTCATTTCCTTCCGACCATCTCTATATTCTTAAATCTATTTAAAGACGCACATAAGTAGAATACAACATAATATAAGACACGAGAAAAAGCTTACTGTGTATGCAACTTACAAATTTTCAAGTAATATAGCAAAGTACTTGACTACGCAGTTTCCAGGTACGCATAAACGTTTTACAAACTCTTGTGTAATAAAAATAGTTTATGTTAAGTAAGCTACAAATGTAATTTAACAGTTCAAAATCTGCATATCTTGTTCCTATCAACTACTAAATAATTAAACCGCATTTCCTAAATAGTAAGAATTTTTGAACATTACTTCAAATTTTATTTATTTGAATAAATAATTGAAAATTAAAATGTTATCGTATAATTTTTATGAATAAATTGCAAATGGAATATAACTGTTGATAAACCATATATTTTACTTTAATGAACTATTAAACAAATAAACTATAATTACTAAACAGTAAGTGCCATTCAATTTTACTTAAATATTGGATATCAATTTGTTTTTTTAATGTTCATGGTGCTTACTCATACTCAATCTATTAAATACTTTTACTTAATTGAGAAAAAAAAAGATAATTAAAGTATTACTACATATGTACTGCATGTCCAATTTTTATAGGAAATTTTTTTTTTTAGATAAATGATTAATTGACAATTTAATAATTATGTATGACTAATTAATTAGAGAAAGAAAAAGGTAAATCTTTATTCTTAAACTATAGCAATTATTGATTGAATTATTTCCCATATGTTCAAGAAATTGTAAATAACAAAATATAAAATTTTTCATTCAAAATTTACCGCAAAGAAATTTACTAAAAACTGTTTATGATTTCTTTAATCGAAATATATGATTCAATAATAATTTACATTAATAAGTGAAATACTAAAACAAACGGTTAGTAAATAAAAATTAAACATAAGTACTTATGTATAAAAATATTTTCACAACAATGATTTCATGATTTGCTAAGTTTATTTTATTATATTTGTCGATACATTAATTATATTTTATGAGGCCCTTGTTTTCCGTTTCTACCTGACGAACAAGCCCATGAAAATTAGAACAGTACACTATTATTGGATTATTTGAACCAGCCCAAGAAAAACTAATTTTCTATTATCTGACTTTCAATTAAAAGAATGCCAATTGAACTTTTGTTGTACTCAATACAAAATCGTAATGTAATTTCTTCATTACATTATGAATTAATTGGAGAATCTTACGTAAAAAAAAGTATTATAAATAGAAAAGGTTTAAAAAATTATGAAAAAAATTAATATATTGATATAACGTTACTATATATTTTCATTTTAATTAATCATTTTTTTTAATTGGTGTTTTGATAAATTATACTTATTCAATATATTAGTATTTCATAAGTAAGTTTATTGTCAACTTTATTTAAATATTGGGCATTAATATATTTTAATAATGTTGATAATGTTTGTTCATACTCAATTTATTAAATACTTTTACTTAATTGAAAAAAAATACGAGCAATTAAACGGTTACTATATATGTACTGCATGTTCAAGTTTCATGGAGAAAAAAAATATTCATTTACTGCTTAATTAAGAGACAAATTGACAGTCTATTAATTATGAATGAGTAATTAATTAGAGAAAGGAAAAAGTAAACTTTATTATTAAATATAACAATTATTGATTGAATTTTTTTCCATATGTTTAAGAAGTCTTAAATAATATAATATAAAATTTTTCATTTAAAATTCATTACAAATAAATTTAATATAAACTGTTTATGATTTCTTGAAACGAATTTTATGATTCAATCATAATATACATTAACAATGAAAATACTAAAACTTTGACAAAATAAATTGTTTCTATAACCTTTTTTTTTTTTTTTTTTTTTGCGCAGAAGACGGTATCTACATGATGAATTTGCAGTACATTCATCACATCAGACCATCCTCACGCAATTGGAATGTAAAGGTTATAGTTTGTGATAAAACACAGGCAAGGCTTTCTCCCTCCAGTCCTAATCCTTACCAAAGGATAATTTTAATGGATGAACTGGTAAATTTCTGTCAATTTCTTAAAATTGCTATTCTATATTTTATCCAAATAATCCACATAAGTGAATATAAAAATTAATACATTTCAGGAACAAAAAGTTACTGCAACAACATATGGATCCGACATCAACACAATTGGAAATAAACTTGAACTATACAATACTTACATCATCTCTAATGCTTGTGTAACACAGCAACAAAGCAAATATAACATATACAACTACCCATTTCAATGGACTTTGAAATACTACACTAGAGTCCGATTCCAGAAGCACAACAAAATCGATCCTTCAATACTGAATTACCGTTTTGCATCACTTCGAGGTCTTAGCAACTACATTGACAAGAGAATACTGATAGGTAAATATACATTATCTAGATAAAATTATTTCATGCAGTAAACTGATATGATTGTTTATGTTGTCCTAGAAAAGGCTACAGACACCAGGCAGTCTATTTTGGCTCTTTAATAGTACAATAGTCATATGGCATAAATTTTCCTAGCCCTCTAACAAATTGTTTATTATGGCAGATGTTCTGGCTGTTGTGGTAGAGAAAAAAGGTCAACATCATATAAACATTTATGAGGAACAAATGTTGAAGAAGGAATACACAATTATGAATGAAGAGTAAGTAATAGACAGCAAATTCACATTTTTTCTCGTTTCCGGTTTACACTTTTCATACTTTTGTTAAAACATTATACCATTTATTATCTAATATGTTCTTTCTTATATGCTAAATTCACTAGAGGTGCAATTGTTCTACTAACCTTGTGGAACAACATAGCAACGTCTGAAGGTCCACTGATTGACGACGCCAATGAAATATTCCCAGTCATACGTGCAACAAGCTTAGCAATCTCGTCATTCCGAGGTTTGCATACATACAAAATTTTAAAATATAAATATTTTAAGGAACAAAATAATTAATTGACATAGCTTACATGTCAAACAGGTGGTTCACTAGGATCTACATCATCCACAATCATAGCAGTCAACCCACAAATACCAGAAGCAACAAATTTGTACAACTGGTGAGCTATAACATCAATATAAACATAAATATATAAAACAATAAGGATACATACCTGTTTAAAATTTTATTATATTATACAGGCGCGAAAGAAATTTACTGAGTTTGATGAGTGGTACTTTCAAATTGCCAATGTATCAACCAAGTTTGAATTCACGTCATTCACGGCAACTACAGATCGTACCTATACAAACAGTCATCACAGAAACCCAGGTTTATAAATTGTTCCTACATACTGAGAAGCCATAAACTATGAAAAAGTTTCTACCTAATTACATTTTATAAATCACATTTCTGTATTGTTTTACATTATATTTCTAATAAAATCACAAACTACAAATTCAAAAATAACTTTACTTCATTTTTGCTAACAAATTACCTTAAATGTACTTACAGGAGATTGACTTCTTAGTAAAGGTTCATTCAGCAAAAGTTTTACCTGCTCCTAAGTATTTTTTTGTGAGCTGTGAATATTGTTGCTCAAGTATAAAAGGGATTGCTGGATACCTTTACAATTGTTCTTCATGCGGGAAGTTTAACAGGCCAACTCTAAGGTTAAATATCTAAATACATTTAAATTAAAATATAAAGCGCACTATATTAATATCTATTGTTAAATTTTCCGACAGGGAAAAGATACGCTTACGCATTTGTGATGGCACTTCTACTTTAAATGTTGCTGCATTAGGTGAAAAGGCTTCATATATTACAGGGTTTAATGCCTCAACATTAATGGATTTTTACAATAAGGTATCACAATATTTACATTTATTCAAATACAATACTCTCATATATATTTGTAAGAAATGCTATCCTACTTCTATATTGCAGAAACTCCAGTTCCCACTTGATTACATCAACAACATACTACAGAACAAGTGGTTTTTAATCAAACTACAAAAAAGGAATCGTTCATACAAAGGTCAAATGCAAAGTCAGTATATACTTAAAGATATGAAATTTCTTGGAAACACTGATTGCATTAATGTATCTCCATTGGATAATGAATTTCCTATTCAAGGTAACATTACTAAATCCTTTTTTTCTTATTTTTTATTATCTACTTATTCATTCACTGATTATCCTACTCCTTATGTTACCATATACAAATTTCCAAGAAATGATAACAGAACAATCACCAATTAGTCAACCATCATCAAGCAACACGAGCCTCACTGATCATATGCTCGTATATAACAACAGTAAGTTTATTCAAGTTTAATGTAAATTTTGATAAAATTACGAAATTTATGCTGTTTCTCAAAAAACAGGTTGCATGTTAACACATAGAGTCACAAATGAAGAACGAAGCTGCTTGGGAAATGAGCTTGGGAATATAAATACTGTTAATTTACCATATTCACTCTACTGATGTTACAGAACATCACATTTTCAGACTGGAAATCCAATTTCAGTCATCCTGTTTCTTAATTATGTCTGACTTATCTATTAACATAATGGATATCCTTTTTGTAAATCCTAAGCACTTTAATATCAGTATTTTGTTTTGACTATAACTTATAGAGTGGATGTAAATATATTCTATTGTTAATACATAACAACACAGGATATATCTGAGAATATATACATTCACTTCACCACATTATCAAATACGTACAAGGTAAATTGTAAAAAATAATTTCTTATTTACAAACCTTATATGTATATGATAAGGAAGCTGCCTTGTGCTTCTCATCTCCACAGCAATTCTTGAAGATATTTCAGGACTGGTTGATCGATTCCACTGACATACTAAGATTCACTGTGAAATAAAAAATCAGTGGAAACAAACTATTGAAGGAAGATCAATCTTTAAATAAATTCTGCAAATAGATTGGGGATAATTTATTGAAAGCAGATCAAGCTTCAAATCAATCCTGCAAAGAAGAGAGAAAATTGGAGTCAGTAGCAGAAGAAATTGAAAATACCAAAAGCGGTGAAGAAATGTTTTAAATTAATTTAGGGTATGCTTCAATTTTCCACAATCAATTAGTAGGAACACAAATATCCGATTCACTACATTAGCAAATACATATATTTTAAACTACAAAAAATAAATTTTCATCCACAAACCTCAAACGTATATGATATGGCTGCTGCTATGCTTTTACCATCTCTGCAACAATTTCTTGCGAAAACATATTATACCCTCCAAATTAATATATAATAAAATTATAACATCGAAGATATATCAGGGCTGGTTGATCGATCCCACTGATATACCTTAGTTTCATTATGAAACCAAAAATCGGTGGGAACAAACCAACCAGACTTGATGTATCTAAAATTTCCTTGCATCGTTTATAATGTTTATTTTTAAAAGAAACGAAACAAATGAGAGAAAGAGGATTTAGGGATTTCAGCTCTTTTATGGGCGCTCTTTTTTTATTTTTCTTTTTAACCTTATTAGTGAATTCTGTTAACTAAGAAATATAATCTGTATTATTTTTTTTAATTGTTAATTGTTAAAATATGTCTAATTTATACAATTAGAGTGAACAAATGTAATAAATTTTTTTTTTTTATATTCATTATATAAAAAAAAAAAAAAAAAATTCTTTCTGAAATAGGTGATATGAGATTGGGCTACTTCAATCATATAATGCAAAAGCCCACGGTAAATGTATCCATTATTATTTATCAGACATTTTTTAAGCCCAATTTTTAAAGTTGGGCTCAATCATCATTTAAACCTTCAATATCGATACAGGGCAACAGCACCGCGCTATGCGCGGTGCGGGACCCACTAGTATATGTATATATATACATCACCCATTCATATGTCGTGCTGTAATTCAACTACAAGATAAATGGTTAGTTTTTCTTCTCTCTCTTTCCAGTAATTAATTATTTGACCCGACTTTATTTTGCTCTATTTAATTTTCTCGATTAATTGATGTTATGCTTTTAGTTTGGTTTGAAATCAATGGTGTTTTTGTAATTAATAGAATGCGGAGGTTGTGATTTGAATTGCTACGAATTCAATATTTGTGGATAATTTATGTTCTTCGTTGCCCTGTTTTGCTTTTGTGTGTATATTCAATTCTTAGTGTTTAACTTTTGTGATTCAATTCTTAGAGTTTAACTTTTGTGATTTAATTCCGGTGATACTTTAGATTAGGGGTGTACGAGTTAACACACTGTTTAAGTTTGGTTTGAATTTTATCGAGCTTGAAATTTTGTGTTTGAGCTTGGTGTCAATTTAACCCCTATAAGATGCATAATATTCAATTTACCCCATGTTATTTGAAAAAGAGCACATTACCCCTCAATAATCTTTTAAAAGTCACACTTTCGAGTACAACCAATAGCTATTCGAACACCGACTCTCTGACATTTTTATTTGTGGTACTTTATCACCTATATTAATTTGATAGTGTGGCAGTTTATCACATGTATTATGATAAATATGTCAATTTGTCCCTGTTTTATGATTAATGTGACAGTTTACCCCTTATGTTACAAAAATACTTTTCATGTCAATCACAAATTTGGCAAGTGAATTACACTCTTTGACTAATAAATGAGATAAATTGCTTCTTTAAAATTTTTACAAGGAGGTAAAATGCTATTTTTTAATTTACAGGGGATTAATTAAATATTATGCATTTCACATGGGTCAAATTGGCATTACCTCGTTTAATTTTTGTGATTTTCAGCAATAACCAAACCCATTGGAAGTGGTCCTGCAGGCGGGCATGTCTATAAGTAGAATGTATACGTTTATATGGCCTTGTTTATCCTTTCATTAATGCTACATTTGGTTTTGAATTTAATTTTTGTTCCCATTTTAATTTTCTTATTTAATAAATCCAAGATCCAAAGGTTTAAGAATTTGATTCTTCTGCTTTTTGGTGATTTTTTTCCTTATTCTCTAAATTCTACTATTACTATTTATGTAAAACCTGCACAAAACTCTCATGTGAATTTTTTATTGCACCAAATCTCCTTGTATTTTCAGATTTTCTGCATATAACTCCCGTCCGTCCACTTTCATTAGTTTTTTGATAAGCGTATGTTCCTCGTGGTTTTGATGGGATTTTTCTTGTATTTAATCTAATTTGTTCAGCCTTACCCACACTTATTAATTCACTTGACACGAGCAATCCTCTTGTAATTTTTAAACTTAGAACATAACATTCTTGTACTTTAGACTTAGCACATAATCTCCTTATATCTAAGGGTAATTTATGCATATCAACTGAAATTAACAGCACAACTGAACAAGTAAAAAAAGCATGTGTAGAGAATTTTGAAAGCACAAGTGAATTAGATGTAGTAAAAAATTAACTAAAGAGTTTATGCAGATTTCCCTAAGCACAAGTGAATTAGATGTAGTAAAAAATTAACTAAAGAGTTTATGCAGATTTCCCTAAATACGGATGGGTATCATGCATATTCCAAAAAAAGGATATTACAATAAACCCAACAATAAGTTATGGATATTACCACAAAAGAAAATTCTTTACTTTTTTCCACAACAGTTGTTGATAGATTGTCCGCCCTCACTGGAAGATATTATTTAGTATAATCGTTGCACCACGTCATCAAATAAATGTGGTGTAACCGATCAATGGAATTATTACATGTGGAGTCAGAACCCATAGTATTCATGTTCTGGATAATATGAATACAATTTTAAAATCCTATATTCTAGAAGAACATGGAGTGATGTGATATTTTACTTCATATGTAATAGTTATATTTATCGATTACATCATATGTGTTTAATGACGTGATATAACGGTTATACTACATAATTTCCCAATCCGACCTAACTGTCTAACCAATTCTTTTATAATTAATAAATAATTGCACAATAAATTACTAGAAATCAACTTCTTCAATTCATTCATAATTTAATTAAATCCTCAGTTAAGAAAGAGGACATTAAATTAATCAAGAAATTACGATGGATACCGGGGGGCCGCGGCCACCACCACCAACACCAAAGGCAAAAGAATTGGATGTTCCTCTTCACACAATCGGCTTTGAATTTGATGACCTATCACCTCAAAGAGTTTCCGGCCACTTTCTGGTCACTTCAAAGTGTTGTCAGGTATCTCCTATGTTCACTCTTATATTTTTATATGTATATAACTATATATGTATACTGGTAAATTACGGATATGTCATGAGACGAGGTAAGATTATATTATAAAAATATCTTTCATGTATTGAATATTACGAAGATTCAGATTTGTCACCATCTTATAATTATTCCAGAATTTTTTTAAATTTATTCCTAGGGTTTATTTGTAATGTTTGTACTATCTGTTATAAATTTAAAACTTGAATATTAATTATAATATCTCATATACAAAACTGGTAATTATACATTTTATAAGATATTATAAACATTATAAATAACCCTAGGAAAAAATTGGAACTTTTCAGGTCTAAAGGCTAATTGTAAGATGGTGAACCTGATGAAATTTTCGCAATACCCAATATGTGAAGGCTTTTTTTTTTCTTTTAATTTGATCTTACCTCAGGGGTATCCGTAACTTACCCTATATATTAAGGAGTGAAATGCAAAAATACCCATTGTGCTTTGTTTAACTAACAAAAAACTCCCTTTGTTATTTTAACTAAAAAAACTCCCCTGTGTTATTTTTCTATTAGCAAAATAATCCCTCCTAAGTCAAAAAGACATTTATACCCCCACCAAATGATACAAAACTAACCTAACTCAGAGAGGTATTTTTGCATTTAACTCTATATTAATTATTAAGGTATGGGGGTTTTTTGTTAGTTAGGGAATGGTGTTTTTGCTTTTAGCTCTATATTAAGGCATGCAACTGATGAATTAATATGTGTATGAGGGTGCAGCCATATAAGGTGCTGCACGGAGGGGTGTCGGCGCTCGTAGCAGAGGCTCTGGCGAGCATGGGAGCTCACCTCGCGTCGGGGCAGCAAAGGGTTGCCGGAATACACCTCAGCATCAGCCATCTAAAGAGCGCACATTTAGGTGACTTTGTTGTTGCTGAGGCTACACCGATCGATGTTGGCAAAACCATTCAGGTAATGAAAGTTTTAGTGATGTGTTGTTGAAAATTTCTAAGTGCAAATGCTAGTTATATAAACTCAGATCAAAAGAATGATTTGTCAAAGTAAAAAAGAAAATACTGAGAAAGTAAGGTACTATTGAAGTAATTAGAAGCGTTACACTTAAAATGAAAAGGGTGATTTATATATACTCGGACCCCTTGAGGTTTATCGTAATTACAGAAAATTTCATGTTGTTTCAAATATTAGAAAGACACTTTTAGAGGGTGTTTTTCGTAAATATTTCCAGAAGTTGTAGGAGGTATCTTTGTAAGGATTGTTGAAACTGTAAGGGATTGTTTTTGTACATAGTCTAAATCAAAAGGGGCCTCCAATTGTAACTTCTGAAATGTCAGGGGTTTCCTCTTTAGACAACTAAACCTTAGGGGGTCCGGTTGTAAATCACCCAAAATGAAAATTTGAACATTTGATGGTGTATAGCTTATGCTAGACAATTCTACCGAAATGTTACTTTTCCAGCCTGAAATGTTACAGGTAGAATTGTCAGCTAGTATAAGTTAGAACATGAATTTTGCAATAATTAAAACTGACTTAACAGCCACATCACTAATTTGAAGGTGATTTTCAAATTTAGTTAACGACGGTACCAAATGTGGAACGATTTGTAAAATTATGGAACAAAATGTGCTTACCAGCATTTGTTTGATACCAAAAGTAAAAATTGACATAAAGTTATTTTTGAACAGGTTTGGGAGGTACGCCTCTCGAAATGTGATCCTTCGAAGCCTGAGATTAAAACATTGATTGCATCCTCAAGACTTACTCTTCTTTGCAACTCACCTATACCAGAATCTGCAAAGGATGCTGTTGAAAATTTCAAGAAGTACGCAAAGTTATAGACTGCGTTTTGTGTTGTAATTGTCTGATATATAGCGCTTCGATTAAATTGTCTATGTACTGGTCAACAAATTGCAATAAATGGTCAAGATTATTTTTACATGTCCTCGATGTTCGCGTATTTGAAAAAGTTGTATGTTCGAGTTTTAAGAAATGAAATGCATAGTATGTTTAAATTTTGGAAAATTGGTATGAACTTTTAGAGATTATGGAAAGAAGGAAAGCAGGGCAAGTGAGCTGGCTGATTTTCGAACGAGGTCTAGCTAGGTTGTTGGATGTTGGATCGAGTTTGATAGTGTAAAGTGAATGATAAGTGTTAAATTAATGATTTTTACGGAGAAAAGGTGATAAGTTCCAATTAATTGTTTTTATAAGTTTATAACAGTATTTTATTGAATTTGCATAGATGGTTGAAAACCGATGTTACGCGGGATCCAAACTTTTTTGCAGTGTAATATTATTTTGTGATGGTTCAATACCACTACAAAAAATTTAAATTTAGTGATAAAATTTTATGTGACAATGTTGAAGTTGTCACTTCTTATATATATTCAAAATCCTAACTTTTCATATAATATTCACCAAACATTCCCTTAATTAAATTGTTACCCACTTTCTTATTCTTCCCCTAATAAAAACATCCAAGTAGTCTAATTCTTGGTGGGTGGAATTTTTTTTTTCATGAAAAAGGTGTTGAATGGTCAAAATCCTCAATTTTCATGTCACATGGCCCGTACATGGGGGAATTTCGGGCCAATTTAAAAATTGGGCCTCAATTGGCACCAAAATTGCCATTGATGTTGAAGTTGTGGAACCAAATGTGCCAGTCCGAAAAGTTACGGAGTAAAAATGCCAGTGGACTATAGTTGTGGCACCAAAAATACAATAACCCCTATATATATAATATTCTATATAAATACATATTAATAGTGTATTAGTGTTTTATAATTAATTTAAAATGACAGAAGTTTATATTTTCACTCTTGATATTATTTTGTATAACAATTCTCAAACAACAAGATATATCAATTTTGACACATTAACATGATATCATTTTGTATCTGAATGCTCAAATAACAAGATAAATCAATTTTGAAACATTATCAATATAGTTGTTTCATATAATTACTCAAAAACAAATAGTTAACGTAGTTGATGGCTTATTTTATCTATTTTGAAACTTAGTGCAATTTGAAACATTATCAATATAGTTGTTTCAGATAATTACTCAAAAACAAATAGTTAACGTAGTTGATGGCTTATTTTATCTATTTTGAAACTTAGTGCAATGAAGAAATTAAAGTTTGTGACCCTAATAAAATTATTATATCGCATGAACAATTGATATTGGTAATGAATTTGAGGATGAAGATCTATGTAGACCCAAATTTTTATCATAAATTCGACGAAAGAATTAGGTCCGGTTTTGGCCGGACCCTATAATTAATTAATTAAAAACACAAATTAAAAAAGTTGATCGTTTATATTTTCCATTTTGAAACTTAGTGCAATAAAGAAATTTGAGTTTGTGAGTAATGTTGAACATTTATATTGCATGAAGAAATAAAAATGTAGTAGTTCATATCATTTAGGAATAACCTTTCATATATTGCTGTGAACTACTGTGCTTGTTTGTTCGTAGTATGCATATATCTGTTATGTCTACAATGCATATACCTATTTTTGGGATATCGTTGCTAAACCAACATGAGTTTATCTGCGTAAGCATTGGATCTTATTTTATTGGCTTCTTTTGAGCATTTTTACTGATTTAATAGGCCAAAGTGTTGTTTGTGATTTCAAATCAAAATTTTGATATCTTGATGTGTTTATACTTGACTAGTATATTTTAAGGTCTCTATCACTTCAATGTTTAAATATTTGATTTTAATATACTATGTGAGTAATATTGCATCAAATCATATAGATCCAACCTTTTTCATTCATATAGATGCAATATTTTAAACATGTGTCACTCCAGAGATACATTCATTATGTTGCCAGTATTTCTTTGTATTTTTTTTTTTTGGGTTTTGTCATATTCAATTTGTAAATTCCGCACCCCAATCGATATTCATCATGTATGTTCTTGAGATCCTTGGGGAGACACTGTTAAGTTACTTGAATATCTTAACTTGCATTTGGTATGTGCACACCTTATGCTGTAATGAAATATTGATACATTATGGTTCTTTTTACGTGGGTTCTCTATAGATTTCTGAAATAATATAGTCAATTTGATTGGGAGAATTATTTGCATCAGTTTTAAAAGGTCTGTTTTTAGGTCATCTCTTCCTGTTTAATTTATATTTAATAGATTGTCTGGGTTTAGTATGATTGCAATATTTCCCACCCCTATTGAAACTACCCTTTTCAATGTTTGTGTTTTATGGTTAATATGATGGTAATCTTCATTGCTTGATGTGAAAAAGTAATCAGGTATTTCTCTCTCTCCTTATTTGTGATGTTTTTACATGTATGGTGTTTTTGTGTTTTTTCTTCTATTTTTTGAGGTTTTCGAGTAATAGTAAACCTTTAACTGTGTACTCTTTTTTCACAGAATTAACCTGCAACAATATCCTTTTTTTAAATTTTTATTTTTTATTTTTGTGGTTTTTGTGTTTGGGTGTTGTCTGTTTTACAAGTGAGGTACTTTTTAGGTCTTCCTCAGCAATGTACTTTGGCAGCAGATTGAATACGTGTAATTTTCAAGACAAAATTTGAAGTTTCAGTTTCTTGCACATTGTCAAAATTTAAAAATGTAGTAGTTCATATTATTTAGGAATAACCTTTCATATATTGCTGTGAAATAGTGTGCTTGTTTGTTCATAGTATGCATATATCTGGTATGTCTACAATGTATATACCTATTTTTGAGATATCGTTGCTAAACCAACAATGAGTTTATCTGCGTAAGCATTGGATCTTAGTGTATTGGCTTCTTTTGAGCATTTTTACTGATTTAACAGGCCAAAGTGTTGTTTGTGATTTCAAATCAAAATTTTGATATCTTGATGTGTTTATACTTGACTAGTATATTTTAAGGTCTCTATCACTTCAATGTTTAAATATTTGATTTTAATATACTATGCGAGTAATATTGCATCAAATCATATAGATCCAACCTTTTTCATTCATATAGATGCAATATTTTAAACATGTGGCACTCTAGAGATACATTCATTATGTTGCTAGTATTTCTTTGTATTTTTTTTTTGGGTTTTGTCATATTCAATTTGTAAATTCCACACCCCAATCGATATTCATAATGTATGTTCTTGAGATCCTCGGGGAGACTGTTAAGTTACTTGAATATCTTAACTTGCATATATTATGAGGACACCTTATGCTGTTTTGTCAGTCAGCGAAACACTTTTAACTTCTGGTGAATGCATATGTTTCTATTTCAGCCCATTTGTTTCAATTGTTGCTTCAGTTTTTACTATCTTCAACCCTCCCCCTCCTCTGATTACTATATTCTATCTCCGTCTGTTGTCAAATTTACTGTTTTAAAGAATATTGGAATGCTAATTATGTGATAAGATACATATTGTGGTAGTGATTCCATTTGAGAGAGTACTTGTACACAATAATCTTTTGCTTTGCTTTGTTTAATGGTCATTGTGAAGAAGCTGTCAATTACATGAAGGTTTTGCTTTAGTGAAAGAATTTGTTTTCTTTTATTTAAATGTTAATTTTCCGTCGTGAGGTTTTA
Organism: Penstemon davidsonii; assembly: GCA_034814905.1. Lineage (NCBI taxonomy): Eukaryota > Viridiplantae > Streptophyta > Magnoliopsida > Lamiales > Plantaginaceae > Penstemon > Penstemon davidsonii. The sequence goes on along the minus strand of JAYDYQ010002533.1, from coordinate 25,247,646 downwards.
AACTGAATATGCCTGCTCTTTTGATGGCAGGGTAAACTTGTGAAATGCATTGTGCTGGACATTGTGATCGAAATATCTTTCAATCAGTTGGGTGGACTTTCTACGCATTTGTTTCCTTGTGAGTTCTATGCTGCATCGTTTTACGTGGATTTCTGAAATATTATAGTCAATTTGATTGTGAGAATTATTGCATCAGATTTAAAAGGCCTGTTTGTAGATCATCTCTTTATGTTCAATTTATATGTAATAATAGATAGTGTGGGTTTAATATGATTGCAATATTTCCTACCCCTGTTGAAACTACCATTTTCATTGTTTGTGTTTTGTGGTTAATATGATGGTAATCTTTAGTAATCAGGTATTTCTTTGTCTCCTTATTTGTGATTTTTTTTACATGTATGTTGTTTTTTGTGTTTTTTGTTCTATTATTTTGAGTTTTCACTGTTTTTTTTTTGTGGTTTTTGTGTTTGTGTTCGTGTGTTGTTAGTTTTACGAGGGAGGTACTGCTTAGGTCTTTCCTAACAATGTACTTTTGCAGCATAAAGTTCACATTGTGAAATTTAAAAGTGTAGTAGTTCATATTATTTAGGAATAACCTGTCATATATTGATGTGAACTACTGTGCTTGTTTGTTCATAGTATGCATGTTTCTGGTATGTCTACAATGGGGTAGTAAATTTAGATCAAACAAAATAAAACTTAGTGAGGGCTAATTATGGAAATAAATGGGATAGTAAATTAAGATCAAACATACATCAAGTTGTAAATCATATGGATTAAAATAATCTACCATGTATTTCATAATTACCATGTACTTCTTAGAATTAGAATGGGTATTAAGATCAAACATACATCAACTTGTAAGTCATATGGATTAAAATAGTCTACCATGTATTACATAATTACCATGTACTTCTTAGAATTAGAATGGGTAAATAAGAGTGCATAATTAAACTTCTTAGAATGGGTACTCGTTAGGTTACAGTGCATAATCTTCAGCCTCCACCTCATCTTCAACTGCTGCTCCATCATCCTCCACATCAGCTTCAGCAGCTTCCTTCTTTTCTGCACCTTTCACATCCTTCTTTTCATCCTCCTTCTCAGTTCCTTGGCCATTCTCAGTTCCTTTGCATCCTTCAATTCATTCACAACATCTTTCATTTCATTGATATCTTCCTGAATAAAGTCCCTCCTTTTGTAATTAAACAAAAAAAAAAAAAAAAGGATTAGATTGAAAGCCCATTTTCTAGGTATCAATAAAAAAAAATTAATCTAACTTTTTATTTTTACCATTCATCTTCTTCGTCCTCTCTCTTCTTGTTGGTGATCTTATCAAAAACCCATATAAGAGTTGTAGTGATGTAGCCAATGTTGGCTTTTCCATGCTGTTGAACCTTTCAAAAGCAGATTTTAGTGTTCTTGCCGCCATTGTTTTTTAGGAAGTTGTAATTAAAGGTTATTCCTTAATGATATGAACTACTACATTTTTATTTTTTTGTTTTAAGGTCGATAATGTGTAGTTTTTATTCAATATTTTTCTTTAATTTACTTATTTTTCCAAAGTTTTCTGAAAAAATATCAAAAATATTTTCAATATTTATTTAACCGGCTGAAATATACCAAAAATGATTTTTTTATTATCCATGTTGAGTATATATTTAGAATAATGAATGTATCTCTGGAGTGACACATGTTTAAAATATTGCATCTATATGAATGAAAAAGGTTGGATCTATATAAGTTGATGCAATATTACTCACATAGTATATTAAAATCAAATATTTAAACATTGAAGTGATAGAGACCTTAAAATATACTAGTCAAGTATAAAAACATCAAGATATCAAAATTTTGATTTGAAATCACAAACAACACTTTGGCCTATTAAATCAGTAAAAATGCTCAAAAGAAGCCAATAAAATAAGATCCAATGCTTACGCAGATAAACTCATGTTGGTTTAGCAACGATATCCCAAAAATAGGTATATGCATTGTAGACATAACAGATATATGCATACTACGAACAAACAAGCACAGTAGTTCACAGCAATATATGAAAGGTTATTCCTAAATGATATGAACTACTACATTTTTATTTTTTTGTTTTAAGGTCAATAATGTGTAGTTTTTATTCAATATTTTTCTTTAATTTACATATTTTTCCAAAGTTTTCTGAAAAAATATCAAAAAATATTTTAAATATTTATTTAACCGGCTGAAATATACCAAAAATGTGGGGGGGGGGGGGGGTGGGGGGGGGGGGGGGTGGGGGGGGGGGGGGGTGGGGGGGGGGGGGGGTGGGGGGGGGGGGGGGTGGGGGGGGGGGGGGGTGGGGGGGGGGGGGGGTGGGGGGGGGGGGGGGTGGGGGGGGGGGGGGGTGGGGGGGGGGGGGGGTGGGGGGGGGGGGGGGTGGGGGGGGGGGGGGGTGGGGGGGGGGGGGGGTGGGGGGGGGGGGGGGTGGGGGGGGGGGGGGGTGGGGGGGGGGGGGGGTGGGGGGGGGGGGGGGTGGGGGGGGGGGGGGGTGGGGGGGGGGGGGGGTGGGGGGGGGGGGGGGTGGGGGGGGGGGGGGGTGGGGGGGGGGGGGGGTGGGGGGGGGGGGGGGTGGGGGGGGGGGGGGGTGGGGGGGGGGGGGGGTGGGGGGGGGGGGGGGTGGGGGGGGGGGGGGGTGGGGGGGGGGGGGGGTGGGGGGGGGGGGGGGTGGGGGGGGGGGGGGGTGGGGGGGGGGGGGGGTGGGGGGAATTATTGCATCAGATTTAAAAGGCCTGTTTGTAGATCATCTCTTTATGTTCAATTTATATGTAATAATAGATAGTGTGGGTTTAATATGATTGCAAATATTCCTACCCCTGTTGAAACTACCATTTTCAGTGTTTGTGTTTTGTGGTTAATATGATGGTAATCTTTAGTAATCAGGTATTTCTTTGTCTCCTTATTTGTGATTTTTTTACATGTATGTTGTTTTTTGTGTTTTTTGTTCTATTATTTTGAGTTTTCACTGTTTTTTTTTTGTGGTTTTTGTGTTTGTGTTCGTGTGTTGTTAGTTTTACGAGGAAGGTACTGTTTAGGTCTTTCCTAACAATGTACTTTTGCAGCATAAAGTTCACATTGTGAAATTTAAAAGTGTAGTAGTTCATATTATTTAGGAATAACCTGTCATATATTGATGTGAACTACTGTGCTTGTTTGTTCATAGTATGCATGTTTCTGGTATGTCTACAATGGGGTAGTAAATTTAGATCAAACAAAATAAAACTTAGTGAGGGCTAATTATGGAAATAAATGGGATAGTAAATTAAGATCAAACATACATCAAGTTGTAAATCATATAGATTAAAATAATCTACCATGTATTTCATAATTACCATGTACTTCTTAGAATTAGAATGGGTATTAAGATCAAACATACATCAACTTGTAAATCATATGGATTAAAATAATCTACCATGTATTTCATAATTACCATGTACTTCTTAGAATTAGAATGGGTAAATAAGAGTGCATAATTAAACTTCTTAGAATGGGTACTCGTTAGGTTCCGGTGCATAATCTTCAGCCTCCACCTCATCTTCAACTGCTGCTCCATCATCCTCCACATCAGCTTCAGCAGCTTCCTTCTTTTCTGCACCTTTCACATCCTTCTTTTCATCCTCCTTCTCAGTTCCTTGGCCATTCTCAGTTCCTTTGCCATCCTTCAATTCATTCACAACATCTTTCATTTCATTGATATCTTCCTGAATAAAGTCCCTCCTTTTGTAATTAAACAAAAAAAAAAAGGATTAGATTGAAAGCCCATTTTCTAGGTATCAATAAAAAAAAAATTAATCTAACTTTTTATTTTTACCATTCATCTTCTTCGTCCTCTCTCTTCTTGTTGGTGATCTTATCAAAAACCCATATAAGAGTTGTAGTTATGTAGCCATTTCCATGCTGTTGAACCTTTCAAAAGCAGATTTTAGTGTTCTTGCCGCCATTGTTTTTTAGGAAGTTGTAATTAAAGGTTATTCCTTAATGATATGAACTACTACATTTTTATTTTTTTGTTTTAAGGTCAATAATGTGTAGTTTTTATTCAATATTTTTCTTTAATTTACATATTTTTCCAAAGTTTTCTGAAAAAATATCAAAAATATTTTCAATATTTATTTAACCGGCTGAAATATACCAAAAATGATTTTTTTATTATCCATGTTGAGTATATATTTAGAATAATGAATGTATCTCTGGAGTGACACATGTTTAAAATATTGCATCTATATGAATGAAAAAGGTTGGATCTATATAAGTTGATGCAATATTACTCACATAGTATATTAAAATCAAATATTTAAACATTGAAGTGATAGAGACCTTAAAATATACTAGTCAAATATAAAAACATCAAGATATCAAAATTTTTATTTGAAATCACAAACAACACTTTGGCCTATTAAATCAGTAAAAATGCTCAAAAGAAGCCAATAAAATAAGATCCAATGCTTACGCAGATAAACTCATGTTGGTTTAGCAACGATATCCCAAAAATAGGTATATGCATTGTAGACATAACAGATATATGCATACTACGAACAAACAAGCACAGTAGTTCACAGCAATATATGAAAGGTTATTCCTAAATGATATGAACTACTACATTTTTATTTTTTTGTTTTAAGGTCAATAATGTGTAGTTTTTATTCAATATTTTTCTTTAATTTACATATTTTTCCAAAGTTTTCTGAAAAAATATCAAAAATATTTTAAATATTTATTGAACCGGTTGAAATATACCAAAAATGATTTTTTTATTATCCATGTTTAGTATATATTTAGAATTGTGACTATAACGACACCTTAAGTGAAAAATCAAAATATAGTTGTCAATAGAGCATATTATAATTTGAGCTTGGTTCGATTTATTAGGAGCTCTACAAATTAAAGATCCTAAATACATGAAGTGAATATATTATTCTGGAATGATCAAATCGAGTAAAAATTCATATTAGTGTTTTATTATTCATTTAAAATGACACGATTTTAAATTTTCACTCTTGATATGATCATTTTTGTATATCATTTCTCAAATTATATATATATAGAGGGATTAATGCATTTTTGGTGCCACAACTATATCCCACTGGCGTTTTTACCCCATAATTTTCAAGCAGGCACATTTGGTGCCACAACTTCAACATCAGTGGCAATTTTGGTGCCAGTTGAGGCTCAATTTCAAAATTGGCCCAAAATTCCCCCATATGCGGGCCATGTGACACGAAAAATGGGGATTTATACCATTCAACGTTTTTTTCATTAAAAAAAAATACCAAATTCAAAATCCTAACTTTTCATATAATATTCACCAAACATTCCCTTAATTAAATTGTTACCCACTTTCTTATTATTCCCCAAATAAAAACATCCAAGTAGTCTAATTCTTGGTGGGTGGAATTTTTTTTTTTCATGAAAAAGGTGTTGAATGGTCAAAATCCTCAATTTTCATGTCACATGGCCCGTACATGGGGGAATTTCGGGCCAATTTAAAAATTGGGCCTCAATTGGCACCAAAATTGCCATTGATGTTGAAGTTGTGGCACCACATGTGCCAGCCCGAAAAGTTACGGGGTAAAAATGCCAGTGGACTATAGTTGTGGCACCAAAAATACAATAACCCCTATATATATAATATTCTATATAAATACATATTAATAGTGTATTAGTGTTTTATAATTAATTTAAAATGACAGAAGTTTATATTTTCACTCTTGATATTATTTTGTATAACAATTCTCAAACAACAAGATAAATCAATTTTGACACATTAACATGATATCATTTTGTATCTGAATGCTCAAATAACAAGATAAATCAATTTTGAAACATTATCAATATAGTTGTTTAAGATAATTACTCAAAAACAAATAGTTAACGTAGTTGATGGCTTATTTTATCTATTTTGAAACTTAGTGCAATGAAGAAATTAAAGTTTGTGACCCTAATAAAATTATTATATCGCATGAACAATTGATATTGGTAATGAATTTGAGGATGAAGATCTATGTAGACCCAAATTTTTGTGATAAATTCGACGAAAGAATTAGGTCCGGTTTTGGCCGGACCCTATAATTAATTAATTAAAAACACAAATTAAAAAAGTTGATCGTTTATATTTTCCATTTTGAAACTTAGTGCAATAAAGAAATTTGAGTTTGTGAGTAATGTTGAACATTTATATTGCATGAAGAAATAAGAATGTAGTAGTTAATATCATTTAGGATTAACCTTTCATATATTGCTGTGAACTACTGTGCTTGTTTGTTCGTAGTATGCATATATCTGTTATGTCTACAATGCAAATACCTATTTTTGGGATATCGTTGCTAAACCAACATGAGTTTATCTGCGTAAGCATTGGATCTTATTTTATTGGCTTCTTTTGACATTTTTACTGATTTAATAGGCCAAAGTGTTGTTTGTGATTTCAAATCAAAATTTTGATATCTTGATGTGTTTATACTTGACTAGTATATTTTAAGGTCTCTATCACTTCAATGTTTAAATATTTGATTTTAATATACTATGTGAGTAATATTGCATCAAATCATATAGATCCAACCTTTTTCATTCATATAGATGCAATATTTTAAACATGTGTCACTCCAGAGATACATTCATTATGTTGCCAGTATTTCTTTGTAATTTTTTTTTTTGGGTTTTGTCATATTCAATTTGTAAATTCCGCACCCCAATCGATATTCATCATGTATGTTCTTGAGATCCTTGGGGAGACACTGTTAGGTTACTTGAATATCTTAACATGCATTTGGTATGCGCACACCTTATGCTGTAATGAAATATTGAACATTATGGTTCTTTTTACGTGGGTTCTTTATAGATTTCTGAAATAATATGGTCAATTTGATTGGGAGAATTATTTGCATCAGTTTTAAAAGGCCTGTTTTTAGGTCATCTCTTCCTGTTTAATTTATATTTAATTAATAGTCTGGGTTTAGTATGATTGCAATATTTCCCACCCCTATTGAAACTACCCTTTTCATGTTTGTGTTTTATGGTTAATATGATGGTAATCTTCATTGCTTGATGTGAAAAAGTAATCAGGTATTTCTCTCTCTCCTTATTTGTGATGTTTTTACATGTATGGTGTTTTTGTGTTTTTTCTTCTATTTTTAGAGGTTTTCGAGTAATAGTAAACTTTAACTGTGTACTCTTTTTTCACAGAATTAACCTGCAACAATATCCTTTTTTTCAAATTTTTTATTTATTTTTGTGTTTGGGTGTTGTCTGTTTTACAAGTGAGGTACTTTTTAGGTCTTCCTCAGCAATGTACTTTGGCAGCAGATTGAATACGTGTAATTTTCAAGACAAAATTTGAAGTTTCAGTTTCTTGCACATTGTCAAAATTTAAAAATGTAGTAGTTCATATTATTTAGGAATAACCTTTCATATATTGCTGTGAAATAGTGTGCTTGTTTGTTCATAGTATGCATATATCTGGTATGTCTACAATGTATATACCTATTTTTGGGATATCGTTGCTAAACCAACAATGAATTTATCTGCGTAAGAATTCGATCTTAGTGTATTGGCTTCTTTTGAGCATTTTTACTGATTTAACAGGCCAAAGTGTTGTTTGTGATTTCAAATCAAAATTTTGATATCTTGATGTGTTTATACTTGACTAGTATATTTTAAGGTCTCTATCACTTCAATGTTTAAATATTTAATTTTAATATACTATGCGAGTAATATTGCATCAAATCATATAGATCCAACCTTTTTCATTCATATAGATGCAATATTTTAAACATGTGGCACTCTAGAGATACATTCATTATGTTGCTAGTATTTCTTTGTATTTTTTTTTTGTGGGTTTTGTCATATTCAATTTGTAAATTCCACACCCCAATCGATATTCATAATGTATGTTCTTGAGATCCTCGGGGAGACTGTTAAGTTACTTGAATATCTTAACTTGCATATATTATGAGGACACCTTATGCTGTTTTGTCAGTCAGCGACACACTTTTAACTTCTGGTGAATGCATATGTTTCTATTTCAGCCCATTTGTTTAAATTGTTGCTTCAGTTTTTACTATCTTCACCCTTTCCCCCTCTTCTGATTACTATATTCTATCTCCGTCTGTTGTCAAATTTACTGTTTTAAAGAATATTGGAATGCTAATTATGTGATAAGATACATATTATGGTAGTGATTCCATTTGAGAGAGTACTTGTACATAATAATCTTTTGCTTTGCTTTGTTAAATGGTCATTGTGAAGAAGCTGTCAATTACATGAAGGTTTTGCTTTAGTGAAAGAATTTGTTTTCTTTTATTTAAATGTTAATTTTCCGTCGTGAGGTTTTCAACTGAATATGCCTGCTCTTTTGATGGCAGGGTAAACTTGTGAAATGCATTGTGCTGGACATTGTGATCGAAATATCTTTCAATCAGTTGGGTGGACTTTCTACGCATTTGTTTCCTTGTGAGTTCTATGCTGCATCGTTTTACGTGGATTTTTGAAATATTATAGTCAATTTGATTGTGAGAATTATTGCATCAGATTTAAAAGGCCTGTTTGTAGATCATCTCTTTATGTTCAATTTATATGTAATAATAGATAGTGTGGGTTTAATATGATTGCAATATTTCCTACCCCTGTTGAAACTACCATTTTCATTGTTTGTGTTTTGTGGTTAATATGATGGTAATCTTTAGTAATCAGGTATTTCTTTGTCTCCTTATTTGTGATTTTTTTACATGTATGTTGTTTTTTGTGTTTTTTGTTCTATTATTTTGAGTTTTCACCGTTTTTTTTTTGTGGTTTTTGTGTTTGTGTTCGTGTGTTGTTAGTTTTACGAGGGAGGTACTGCTTAGGTCTTTCCTAACAATGTACTTTTGCAGCATAAAGTTCACATTGTGAAATTTAAAAGTGTAGTAGTTCATATTATTTAGGAATAACCTGTCATATATTGATGTGAACTACTGTGCTTGTTTGTTCATAGTATGCATGTTTCTGGTATGTCTACAATGGGGTAGTAAATTTAGATCAAACAAAATAAAACTTAGTGAGGGCTAATTATGGAAATAAATGGGATATTAAATTAAGATCAAACATACATCAAGTTGTAAATCATATGGATTAAAATAATCTATCATGTATTTCATAATTACCATGTACTTCTTAGAATTAGAATGGGTATTAAGATCAAACATACATCAACTTGTAAGTCATATGGATTAAAATAGTCTACCATGTATTTCATAAGAGTGCATAATTAAACTTCTTAGAATGGGTACTCGTTAGGTTCCGGTGCATAATCTTCAGCCTCCACCTCATCTTCAACTGCTGCTCCATCATCCTCCACATCAGCTTCAGCAGCTTCCTTCTTTTCTGCACCTTTCACATCCTTCTTTTCATCCTCCTTCTCAGTTCCTTGGCCATTCTCAGTTCCTTTGCCATCCTTCAATTCATTCACAACATCTTTCATTTCATTTATATCTTCCTGAATAAAGTCCCTCCTTTTGTAATTAAACAAAAAAAAAAAAAAAGGATTAGATTGAAAGCCCATTTTCTAGGTATCAATAAAAAAAAATTAATCTAACTTTTTATTTTTACCATTCATCTTCTTCGTCCTCTCTCTTCTTGTTGGTGATCTTATCAAAAACCCATATAAGAGTTGTAGTGATGTAGCCAATGTTGGCTTTTCCATGCTGTTGAACCTTTCAAAAGCAGATTTTAGTGTTCTTGCCGCCATTGTTTTTTAGGAAGTTGTAATTAAAGGTTATTCCTTAATGATATGAACTACTACATTTTTATTTTTTTGTTTTAAGGTCAATAATGTGTAGTTTTTATTCAATATTTTTCTTTAATTTTACTTATTTTTCCAAAGTTTTCTGAAAAAATATCAAAAATATTTTCAATATTTATTTAACCGGCTGAAATATACCAAAAATGATTTTTTTATTATCCATGTTGAGTATATATTTAGAATAATGAATGTATCTCTGGAATGACACATGTTTAAAATATTGCATCTATATGAATGAAAAAGGTTGGATCTATATAAGTTGATGCAATATTACTCACATAGTATATTAAAATCAAATATTTAAACATTGAAGTGATAGAGACCTTAAAATATACTAGTCAAGTATAAAAACATCAAGATATCAAAATTTTGATTTGAAATCACAAACAACACTTTGGTCTATTAAATCAGTAAAAATGCTCAAAAGAAGCCAATAAAATAAGATCCAATGCTTACGCAGATAAACTCATGTTGGTTTAGCAACGATATCCCAAAAATAGGTATATGCATTGTAGACATAACAGATATATGCATACTACGAACAAACAAGCACAGTAGTTCACAGCAATATATGAAAGGTTATTCCTAAATGATATGAACTACTACATTTTTATTTTTTTGTTTTAAGGTCAATAATGTGTAGTTCTTATTCAATATTTTTCTTTAATTTACATATTTTTCCAAAGTTTTCTGAAAAAATATCAAAAATATTTTAAATATTTATTTAACCGGCTGAAATATACCAAAAATGATTTTTTTATTATCCATGTTTACTATATATTTAGAATAGCGACTCTAACGACACCTTAAGTGAAAAATCAAAATATAGTTGTCAATGGAGCATATTATAATTTGAGCTTGGTTCGATTTATTAGGAGCTCTACAGATTAAAGATCCTAAATACATAAAGTGAATATATTATTCTGGAATGATCAAATCCAGTAAAACTTTGAATCATATTAGTGTTTTATTATTCATTTAAAATGACACGATTTTAAATTTTCACTCTTGATATGATCATTTTTGTATCTCATTTCTCAAATTATATATATATATATATAGGGATTAATGCATTTTTGGTGCCACAACTATATCCCACTGGCGTTTTTACCCCATAACTTTCAAGCTGGCACATTTGGTGCCACAACTTCAACATCAGTGGCAATTTTGGAACCAGTTGAGGCTCAATTTCAAAATTGGCCCAAAATTCCCCCATATGCGGGCCATGTGACACGAAAAATGGGGATTTCGACCATTCAACGTCTTTTTCATTAAAAAAAATACCAAAATTCAAAATCCTAACTTTTCATATAATATTCACCAAACATTCCCTTAATTAAATTGTTACCCACTTTCTTATTCTTCCCCAAATAAAAACATCCAAGTAGTCTAATTCTTGGTGGGTGGAATTTTTTTTTTTCATGAAAAAGGTGTTGAATGGTCAAAATCCTCAATTTTCATGTCACATGGCCCGTACATGGGGGAATTTCGGGCCAATTTCAAAATTGGGCCTCAATTGGCACCAAAATTGCCATTGATGTTGAAGTTGTGGCACCAAATGTGCCAGCCCGAAAAGTTACGGGGTAAAAATGCCAGTGGACTATAGTTGTGGCACCAAAAATACAATAACCCCTATATATATAATATTCTATATAAATACATATTAATAGTGTATTAGTGTTTTATAATTAATTTAAAATGACAGAAGTTTATATTTTCACTCTTGATATTATTTTGTATAACAATTCTCAAACAACAAGATAAATCAATTTTGACACATTAACATGATATCATTTTGTATCTGAATGCTCAAATAGCAAGATAAATCAATTTTGAAACATTATCAATATAGTTGTTTCAGATAATTACTCAAAAACAAATAGTTAACGTAGTTGATGGCTTATTTTATCTATTTTGAAACTTAGTGCAATGAAGAAATTAAAGTTTGTGACCCTAATAAAATTATTATATCGCATGAACAATTGATATTGGTAATGAATTTGAGGATGAAGATCTATGTAGACCCAAATTTTTATGATAAATTCGACGAAAGAATTAGGTCCGGTTTTGGCCGGACCCTATAATTAATTAATTAAAAACACAAAATTAAAAAAGTTGATCGTTTATATTTTCCATTTTGAAACTTAGTGCAATAAAGAAATTTGAGTTTGTGAGTAATGTTGAACATTTATATTGCATGAAGAAACTTTCCGTAGGTTGTTATTGTGAGGATGAATCTGAGGGCTAAGATTTATTTAGATCCAAATTTTAATCATAATTTTGACGAAATTAGGTCCGATTTCCTATCCAACAAGATCCACATCCGACTAAGCATAATGGGGCAGATCCACATACCTAGGCTAACCTACCTAAATCTCAGCTATTGACAGCCGTAATTACACATCTACTCCCCTGATGTTTGATGAATTTGCAAATAAACCTCTTGAAGTTTCAATAATTACAAACATCTCCTTACTTTAAGTTTCATTTTATAGATACACCCTCTACAATTATTTTTCTAAGAAATTCTATTATAACCCTGAACAATTTTCGTAAAGTTTGACCAAAAAAATTTGGACAAAGATATACCCTCTTCATGTTAAGCATTTAACATGCATGGGGTGAAAAATGTACTTTGATAATTAATTTTTAACTTTAAGGAGTGTGTTGCAAATTTTTTAAAAGTACTGCTTACTAAAGAAGCCTCACTATACAAACATATTTCATTAAAAAAAAAAAAGTAATTTTAAAAGAATAATTTTATTTAATTTTGATATAAGTATTTAATATTTATTTTACAAAAATATATATTATCTGTTGTATATACTTAAAATTAAAATTATATTCTGAATTATTGAACTACAGAAAAATAAATATATTATATTTTCATACTCAGATACTCAAAGTTTAGAAATGATTGACCCATTAAAATTTGATTCAACCAAATTAATGATTATTATTTGCCAGTTTAAAACATTTTTATCAATAGTAATTTTAAGGACACGGCAGAGATAAAAATATCCATGTAAACTAAATATTAAATATTTACGTGAGATGGAAAGTTTTTGAAATAATGGAAATCTTAAGTGGTGTATTTGTAATTTACCAAAACTCAGGGGGTGTATTTTGTAATTAGTTCTAAGAAAAATGTTGTACATGTAAAAACGGTGTGATTCACGTGGATAGCCGTGAGGCGTGAAGCTTGACGACGTTTTTCCAAATTCTCCATACATTATATTATATATATATATATACATCACCCATTCATATTTCGTGCTGTAATTCAACTACCAGATAAATGGTTAGTTTTTCTTCTTTCAATTTCCAGTAATTAATTATTTGACCCGACTCTGTTTTTCTCTATTTAATTTACTCGATTAATTGATGTTATGCTTTTAGTTTGGTTTGGAATCTTTGTTGATTTTTGTAATTAGAATGCGGAGGTTGTGATTTGAATTGCTACGAATTTATGTTCTTCATTGCCCCTGTTTTGCTTTTGTGTTTAAATTCTTTTTGATAATTTCTTTTGTGTTTAAATTCAATTCGTAGAGTTTAAGTTTTGTGATTTAATTAATTCTGGTGATGCTTGAGATTAGGGGTGTAATTGAGTCGAGTAGTGTCGAATAACACACTGTTCAAGTTTGATTTGAATTTTACTGAACTTAAAATTTTGTGTTTGAGTTTGGTGTCAATTTAACCCCTGTAAGATGGATAATATTCAATTGACCCCCTGTTATTTGAAAAAGAGCACATTACCCCTCAGTAATCTTTTAAAAGTTTCACTTTCGAGTACAACCAATAGCTATTTGAACACCGTCTCACTGACATTTTTATTTGTGGTACTTTACCACCTATATTAATATGATAGTATGACAGTTTATCACATGTGTTATGATTAATATGACAATTTACCCCCTGTTTTATGATTAATGTGACTTTTTACCCCTTATGTTACAAAAATACTTTTTATGTCACTCTCAATTTTGGCAAGTGAAGTACACTCTTCGGTTAAATCAAATGAGATAAATTGTTTCTTTAAAATTTTCACAGGGGATAAAGTACTCTTTTTTTAATTTACAGGGGTTTAATTAAATATTATGGGCCTGTTTGTTTGGCGTTTGGGATAGTAGTTGAAGTTTGTGAAATAATCTCGATTTGCGTAATGTTGTTTGTTTGAGTTTTGAGAGAGTGGTTTGAGAAATAAAGTAGGTGTAGGTTTTTTTGGAAGAGTTGGGTTGTAGGTATAAGATGTGTAAGACTTTATGTCAAATCATGTTTGTTTGTGAGATAAATTGTGTAAGAGATAGGTTACTTTATGTTAAATCAAAGTAGAGTTTGTATATGTTTTGTTTAGAGATAAGAAAATTGTTGTTTGTTTGGCTTTTGACAGAATAGTTTGAGAAAATTAATGAATGAAAAATTTATTTCGGAAAATAAAAAACATGTTTGTTTGGCATTTTCCAAACACGAAAAAATTCTGCAAAATGCCAAACAAACACGCCCATAAGCATTTTACAGGATTAAATTGGCATTACCTCGTTTAATTTTTGTGATTTTGACTTTTGAGCAATAACCAAACGGCCAAACCCATTGGAACTTTGGAAGTGGTCCTGCAGGCGGGCATGTCAATGAGTAGAATGTATACGTTTATATGGCCTTGTTTATCCTTTCATTAATGCTACATTTGGTTTTGAATTTAATTTCTATTCCCATTTTAATTTTCTTATTTAATAAATCTAAGATCCAAAGGTTTAAGAATTTTATTCTTCTGCTTTTTGGTGATTTTTTTCCTTATTCTCTAAATTCTACTATTACTATTAAACCTGCACAAATCTTTCATGTGAATTTTTTATTGCATTAAATCTCCTTATATTTTCAGATTCTCTGCATATAACCCTCGTCCGTCCACTTTCATCAGTTTTTTGATAAGCGGGTGTTCCACGTTATTTTGGTGGGATTTTTCTTGTATTTAGTCTAATTTGTTTAGCCTTACCCACACTTATTAATTCACTTGACACGAGCAATCCTCTATTCCTCTTGTAATTCTAAACTTCGTCCAAACATTCTTGTACTTTTTAAACTTAGTAAAAAATCTCCTTATATCTAAGGATAATTTATGCATATCAACTGAAAATTAATAGCATTAGACAATTGAACAGTAAGAAAAGCGTGTGTAGAGAATTTGAAAACACAAGTGAATTAGATGTAGTAAAAATTTAACTTAAGAGTTTATGTTCGGGCGAGTATCATGCAAATTCCAAAAAAAGGATATTACCATAAACCCAACAATAAGTTATGGATATTACCACAAAAGAAAATTCTTTACTTTTTTCCATAACAGTTGGTGATAGGTTGTCCACCCACAATCCGAGAAATTATTTCGTATAATCGTTGCACCACGTTATCAAATAAATTTGGTGTAACCGACCAATGAAAATATTACATGTGGAATGATAATCCATATCACCCATGTTCTGGATAATGTAAACACAATTTAAAATCCCATATTCTGAAAGAAATATAGAGTGATGTGGGATCTCACTTCAAATGTAATAGTTATATTGACTAACTGTACCACGTGTGCTTAATGACGTGATAAATTATTATACTATATAATTTCTCGGTCCGACCTAATCGTCTAACCAATTCTTTTATAATTAATAAATAATTGCACAATAAAGAACTAGAAGTCAACTTCTTCAATTCATTCATTAATTTAATTAAATCCTCAGTTAAGAAAGAGGACATTAAATTAATCAAGAAATTACGATGGATACCGGGGGGCCGCCGCCACCACCACCAACACCAAAGAGAAAAGAATTGGACGTTCCTCTTCACACAATTGGCTTTGAAATTGATGACCTATCACCTCAAAGAGTTTCAGGCCACTTTCTGGTCACTTCAAAATGTTGTCAGGTATCTCCTATGTTCACTCTTGATATTTATATGTATATGTAAAATGGTAAATTACAGATATCCTTCATATTATAAAAATCTCTCTAACGAATGGAATATTACGAAAATTCGTTTTAAATTTGTCATCATCTTACAATTTATAAGTTATTACTGAAAAATTTCAAATTTATCACAGGAATTATTTGTAGTGTTTGTAATATATTATAAAACTTTGAAACTTGAGTATTAATTAATATCTCATATACAAAATTGGAAATTATACATTTGATAAGATTTTACAAACATTACAAATAACCCCTAGGGAAAAAATTTCAGGTATAAGGCACTAATTGTAAGATGGTGACAAACCTGGTAAAATTTTTCGTAATACTCAATATGGAAGATTTTTTTCTTTCTAATTTGACCTTACCTCAGGGTATCCGTAATTTACCCTTTATATTAAGGAGTGAAATGCAAAAACACCCATTGTGCTTTGTCTAACTAACAAAAATCTCCCTTTGTTATTTTAACTAACAAAAACCCCTATGTGTTATTTTTCTATTAGCAAAATAATCCCTCTCAAGTCAAAATAATATTTATACCCCCACCAGATAATACAAAATTAACCTAAAAAATAGCATTAACCCCTTTATTGACTCTGAAAATTGACAATAACCCCATGTTCACTAAAACAATTAACAAAAATCCCCTTATTAATGAAAAAATTTCAAATGTGTTTTTTTATAATAGAAAAAGAACACGGGTTTTTTTTTTTAGTTAAAATAACACACGGAATGGTGTTTTTGCATTTAGCTCTATATTAAAGCATGCAACTGATGCATTCATATGTGTATGAGGGTACAGCCATATAAGGTGCTGCACGGAGGGGTGTCGGCGCTCGTAGCAGAGTCTCTGGCGAGCATGGGAGCTCACCTCGCGTCGGGGCAGCAAAGGGTTGCCGGCATACACCTCAGCATCAGCCATCTAAAGAGCGCACAGTTAGGTGACTTTGTTGTTGCTGAGGCTACACCGATCAATGTTGGCAAAACCATTCAGGTAATGAATGTTTTAGTGATGTGTTGTTGAAAATTTCTAAGTGCAAATGCTAGATATATAGACTCGGATCAAAAGAATGATTTGTCAAAGTAAAAAAGAAAGTGAGAAAGTAAGGTACTATTGAAGTAATTAGAAGTGTTACACTTAAAATGAAAAGGGTGATTTATACTCGGACCCCTTGAGGTTTATCGTAATTACAGAAAACCCCCGTGACTCCAAATATTACACGGGGATTTTCGTAAATATTTTCAGAAGTTGTAGGGGGTGTCCTTGTAAGGATTGTTGAAACTGTAAGGGATTGTTTTTGTACATAGTCTAAATCAGAAGGGGTCTCCAATTGTAACTTCTGAAATGTCAGGGGTTTCCTCTTTAGATAACTAAACCTCAGGGAGTCCGGTTGTAAATCACCCAAAATGAAACTTTGAACATTTGATGGTGCATAGCTTATACAAGACAATTCTACCGAAATGTTACTTTGCCAGCCCAAAATGTTACAGGTAGAATTGTCAGCTAGTATATGTTATGACACTAATTTTGCAATAACAAAAACTGACTTACGGTCACGTCACCAATTTGAAGATAATTTTCAAATTTAATTAACGACGATCGCACCAAATGTGTTGATCAGCATTTGTTTGGTACCAAAAGTAAAAATCGACATAAAGCTACTTTTGAACAGGTTTGGGAGGTACGCCTCTCGAAATGTGATCCTTCGAAGCCTGAGATTAAAACATTGATTGCATCCTCAAGACTTACTCTTCTTTGCAACTTACCTATACCAGAATCTGCAAAGGGTGCTGTTGAAAATTTCAAGAAGTACGCAAAGTTATAGATTGCGTTTTGCGTTGTAATTGTCTGAAATGAGGAAAAAACATCGTTGATATATAGCGATTCGATTTAATTGTCTATGTACTGGTCAACAAATTGCAATAAATGGTCAAGATTATTTTAAGATGTCCTCGATGTTCGCATATTTGAAAAAGTTGTATGTTCGAATTTTAAGAAATGAATATGTTTAAATTTTAGAAAATTAATAGGGACTTTTAGAGATTACGGAGAAAAAGTGATAAGTTCCAATTAATTGTTTTTATAAGTTTAATACAGTATTTTATTGAATTTGCATAAATGGTTGAAAACCGATGTTACGCGGGATCCAAACTTTTTTGCAGTGTAATATTATTTTGTGATGGTTCAACCAATTCAAAATGAACCTAAACTCTTGTAGAGAAAAAGAAAGTAAAGAGATGAAACATAGAAAACTACTCCTACATATCCTTTTCTGCAGTGTAACATTCAACATGTAATAAAAAGCAAATCAAACTCCAACGTCCAACAACCTAGATGGTGGAAAACCAGGAATGATTATTTATCACATTTTGATGTCAGACAAGTATATAAATTCAAAATTTGTGTGGGATCGTACATTTACTTGGAGGGTAGATTTATTATGTGATACTAAAATAAGGGGTTCTTGGCAAGTTAACTCCCTGTGATATGTCTAATGGACAATTTACCTCCCTGTGATATGAAGATAGGCAATTTAACTCATGTGAAATGAAATAATTAGTAATTTACCTCCCTGTGATATGAAATAATGATCAATTTACCTCCTTGCTAGTGCAGGTGTTGCACACTCACTCTATAATGCGACCGAGACTTTATTTTCATGTAAAAAATGACCAATTTAACCTTACATTTGACAACATATTCACCTCAATTTACTCCCTTTGATATGCGTAAATAGACAATTTAACTCCCTGTGATATTCGTAAATGGGCACTTTAACTCCTTGTGATATTGCATAATGAGCATTTTACCCCCTTGTAAAAATGTAAAAATCAAGAGGAAGGCAGTGTGCTTCTTTTAAAAAAACACAGGGAGGTATTTAGCCCTTTTATTTATCACAGAGAGTTAAACTGCTATTTTAGAATATCACATGAAATTTATTTGCTATTCACTCCTAAAATAAGACATGAAAGTGTGATAGATAACTTTTTGCCGTTGAAAACCGATGTTTCGCATAATCCAATTTTTTTGTAGTGAGTATTATTTTGTGATGGATCAATACCAATTCAAATGCCTAAACTCTTGTAGAGAAAAAGAAAGAAAAAATAGGAAACATAAGAAACTACTCCGGCATATCCTTTTCTGCTGTGTAACATTCAACATTGTAATAAAGCAAATCAAAATAATTACCTTCACTAAATCCAGCTATTAATTACATCGCTGATGTAGTGGCGATTTCAGAATCTATTTCAGTATGTAGAGTAACTTTGAACGTAAAATTGATATGATTGGTAATGAATTAGAAGGTGTGTATATACATGATTAGAAAGCTACGAAATCTTAATTAAAAAAAGGTAACCTGAGGTTTTTTTTAAATAGTTATGGTCATTTTATTAGAAGTTGTCTGACTGCACTCGATAAACAAACAACTTCTAGGTGCATTCATTATTTCATTTGGTTATTTGATCTAATTTCGAGTTAATACCATTATTATCAGATATTAGGATGATGTTTTTTTTTTTTTTACGAGTCAAAGTTCAATTTATCTATTTTCTAGAATAGGAAAATGAGAAGTCATTCATAAGTTTTAAATGGATGTTCCAAAACTCCTATATAAATCGCTCCAATGAATAAATCAAGAATGAGCGTTTAAGTTTAAAGATATAATTGTTTGCAAATGTTCTTGCATGTGGGATGAGTGATTCCTACTTTACAAATGAGTGGCTTGGTTGCGTCGAGTGAGTCTGCCGCCACTGATTGATTGATTCACGGTCCTTCATCTTTTCGTCCACTTTACGTTGTGCGTTTCGACCTGCATCACTGCCCTCCAAATTTGGGACATCCATGACTAAACTAGGTCTATGAAATTTTACTAGACATTATGGTTGTAAACACACAACACCTTTTATTTTGGGAGCATGACATCGTCGACATTACTAATGACGTACACTTTCAGCCACAAGATCTACAAATATTTTCCGACCTAATTTGGTCAAGAATTTTCCCCAAAACTCTGTCTCTTGCCCATCCAACTTTTGAAATTCCTAAATTCCAAAGCAACATATCATGAAACCTTAAGTATCAAAAGATATATTGTATACATAATTGTCAAAAACTCTGCCTCCTCTACACGTGTCCCCCCCTCCCCCCTCCCCAAACACCTTTCACTTTGAGAGCATGACATCATCATAGTAATGACGTGTATTTTCAACCACAAGATTTAAAAATATTTTCCTAAACCTAATTTGATCAAGAATTTTCCCCAAAACTCTGCCTCTTGCCCATCCAAAATTTAAAATTCCTAAGCTTTGCTGTATCTTGATTGGTATGGATTGATAATGGAGTTTGTCTTCCCACAATTTCATTGAAATTCTCCAACAATCAAGTATAATCTCATTGTACATTATGATAACTCCAAATACCTAGGTGCTCATATGATTGTTTACACCTGAGAAAACACAATAGAAATCGATAAATGTTTGTCTTATAGGTACTCTCAAATATAAGTACATCACCAAATAACTTATACTCAGCCCTCGAACAACCATATACCAAAACAACCTCGTTATTTATCCTCATCTCATGTGGTATAATCAAATAACAAATCTTTGTCATGGAAGCTTTCAAGAAAGGAAAGTGCAGTATTCACAACATCCCGCTTGAGTTAAAATGGTACTCTCGTAAGTTCCTTTAATTTTAACAGAGAATATTGAGTTGACCGTTATTTTAGGGGAGTAAGTGAAGATTTCAATAGTAGAAAGAAGATAAGTGAAAGTTTAAATAATACAAGGGGGTACATAAAGGTTTAAATAGTACATGAGAGGTAAGCGAATCATATGTAATAGTACAAATAAGATATCTGAAATTAACTCTTTTTTAAACACTGATGAAGTTAATTTATCTTTTTTTTTTAAAATGAAGGATCATTGCATTATATATATAGTGTCCTGTAATCTAGTTAGAAAATTCTAAATTTGGTTTAATTAGTTATATTATGAAAACTGAATCTATGACTTACATGAAAATTGAATGAGGAAATTGCATTTTTCATACCAAACCTTTACCTACTTTATACATTTCATACCACACCTTTCAAAATGACACATTTCATACCAAAATCAATCAACCTTTTTCAATTTTCATACCGCCGTTAAATTTTGGACGGAAATGGACACGTGCGCCGCACGTGTCCGTTAACTCTCAGAAAAAAAAAAAAAAAAAAAAAAAAAAATTTCCAGATTTCTTCACGTAGAAGACGATGAACAGTAACCTAAATTTTAAAAATTGGGGATTTCTTCAATACTTGATGAAAATGGATGAGGTTGGTGGCAAAAGAACCGTTACACCAAGGGGAATGAACGGAACTAAGTATTAGACGGTGGGTCGACCTCCTCCGCCGGCGGCGGAGCAAAAACCGAAAATACTAAAATTCGTAGATTTGAAATACAAGCGACGGGATCGATATGAAACAACGAAATAGTGTATGATCTTTGTAGAGGAGGTCAAGACGAAGCCGTAGCCACCAAGAAGAGGTTTAATGGTGGCCGGAGTCACCGGGAAATTGAAAATTACGTGGAGGTGGTGGAGGTGGTGGAGATGGTGGAAAATAATTGCAAAAATCCCCCCTGACCAATTGCAAATATCCCCCCCTAAGAATTCAAAATTGTGACTTAACGGACACGTGCGGCGCACGTGTCCATTTCCGTCCAAAATTTAACGGCGGTATGAAAATTGAAAAAGGTTGATTGATTTTGGTATGAAATGTGTCATTCTGAAAGGTGTGGTATGAAATGTATAAAGTAGGTAAAGGTTTGGTATGAAAAATGCAATTCCCTCAAAATTGAATACATTCAATAAAAAATAGAAACAATTTATTAAAAGAATTCATCGTAGACCAAACATTCATGTAGAACAACAGATTTAAGTTATGAATTTTGCAATTGTATTTATGTATTATTTACAGTACCAACAATAGAGAGTAATTATTTACCTAATGTGACAATTTTGTCTTGAACTCCATGAGATGTAATAACTAGAAGACAACTTTGCATGATCTTTATTGAACTATCTATCTATATATTTTTTACTGTAAGAAAATCCTAATTAAATTAAATTCAGTATAATTATCCCATAGCCTATATATGCATTTTACATTTCAGTTGCCTTTGAAATTTTAAGGGCAACGCGGTGAAACGGTTCCTACATTCTGCAAATTGACATTTTTGCACATAGCTTGAACTTTTTCACCATTTTCACCCACCAAATTCACATTTTGCAACACAATTCCTTGGCAAGGATGGCTCTTACTGCAGTCGAAATCGATAGCAACATTTGAAGCACTTGTGCCCTTTATGTTTTGGTACACAACATTTTTTACTTGTACAGCTGAACCCTGAATTATATAACAATGATTTAAAATTGTTAATTTGATCAAACAAAATGATTTTATTTTTTTTCAATATTAAAGGGTTTTATTTATTTAGTTATTATTTAATTTACCTGTTCTTGGCATGGTCCTTTTTGATCGCAATAGTTTTGGTCTATGATTATTGGATTTTGCACATTCTGCATCTCTATGTTCTGGAATTTGATGTTGCTTGCACTTCCTGACCCGCCCTATTTATGAAAAAATATTTTATAAATAGGGTAAAAATTAAGTTACCATGCATCCACAATATAATGCAAATTTAAAGCTTCAACCAACACTCCCACAATTTTTTTTTTAAAAATGGCAAAATTGAATTCTCAGTCCCACAAAATTGGATTCTCAACATTTTTAGTCTCGTATTTATAAAAATTGCATGCACTTTTGATCCCAAAATTTTAAAAGTACTTTACGAAATTGCATTTTTGGTCCCAATTTTTTGGAATATTTTGGGATTTTTTTTTCTCAAACTTTAACTGAGTTTGAAGATAGTTTTGGGAAAAAAATATTATGCATTTCGAGATGAATAGTTTAATTTTGAGACGTGTCAAAATGAAAATAAAGATAAAATTTTGGGAATGGATGAAGTATTTGCATGTATGTACACATAATTTAATTACCTGCCATGTCTTGATTCGGACACCATTTGTAGTTCCAGAAAGCTTTGCTCCATTAACCACAATATCTGAGACATAAGCTTCTGAATTTCCAGAACCTAAGCTTCCAATACTGAATTAAGAAATATCAATGCATAAAAAAACAATTACAATCATTAATATATTGTCACAGGTTCTGTTATAATTAATATAGACTAATTTTAAATATTAATTTCAGGGTTTTGGATCTAAACCTTATTCCATGGCCAGGTCCACAAGTAATGTCTGTGGCTTGAACATTCTGTGATCCACTCACAATCGAAATGCAATCATCACCTATAAATACAACAAAATTTGTTATTTCAAAAATTTATTTTTTCAAAATAACAATTATACCCCCAGCTAGGATGCAAAAACAACCCTATTCATTTGAAAAGTTGGAAATAATTCCCCTGCTAACTTTACAAATTGACAATAACCTCTTTATTCACTTTCGAAATTGACAATAACCACCCTATGATTTGAGAAGAAATTTCAAATAGATCCTTTTGCTAATAAGAAAAAGAACAGATAGGTATATTGCTAATAAAAATAACACACGAGGATTTGACCAATTAAACAAAGTACATGATATATTTTTATTTAGCTCTAATTTTAGCCCCAATGAAAATAGTTTATATATATATGTATAAATATCATTAATTTCTTGAATTAATACCTGTGCCAATAGTGCAGCTTGATATTTGAATATTTTGAGTGCCAGTTACATGGATCCCATCAGTGTTGGGGCTCTTTCCCGGAGAAGTCACCACAAGATTTGAAGCTTCAACATTTGTGCACGTGTCAAAGGACAAGTGAATTTGTTGTGCATTTTGGATCTTCAAATTCTTTACTATCAAGTTATTGCACTTGTAAAATGTTAAAGCCTGCAACAATTTGTGAATTCAAATCAAGTAAAATTTAATGATTTCAGGATAATGATGATTAGGACCACATCTTGAGTTACTAATTATTGAGTTTTAAAAGGAAAAAAGTTTGATTTTTTTTTTTATTTAAAAGAAAAAAATTCAATCATTAAGTAATCATCAAATATAAGGCAGAAATATTGGAATATTAAAAGAAATCCATAGATAGAAGAAAGTGGCCATACCGTTGGAGCATCCTTGCATGGCTGCAAATTTAGAAACGAAAGAAATAATTAATATATAAAAGTCATGATCTAACTAACAAAAAATAAAAATAAAACATAGATATATTCTCCTTCCGTCTTTTTATTTTTGTTCTTATTTTCTTTTTGAATTTTCGAAAATAAAATTTAATTTCCTAATATGAAATTATTTTTTCAAAAGTACTCTTTCACATAAATTAATGATTTGATATCAATAATTCTCTGTCATTACTTTTAAGGGCATAAATGTAAAGATGCCTAAAATTTCACATTTTCAATTCTTACCTAAAACTCCGTACCAAAACTCAAGGGAACAAAATAAAAGGGACAAAGGGAGTATAATCAATTTTTTTGAGAGTCATTTAATTATTTCGCACCTTAGCTTTATTTATTTTGCAAGAATTTTGCCACCAAATGTTACCATTTCCATTTATGGTTCCACCACCTTGAACAACTAGATTTTGAACACTGTCGAAAATAAGCCAATGTCTCCCATCTTTACTATAGTCGGAACGATCATCCGATGCTAATATGGTTCCACCAATCTGCACACATTTTTAGTGCCTCAATTTAATTTATTAAAAATAATAATAAATATTCTAATTTTTTATGTCCTTTAAATTACCTGAAATGTTATGTCAAATTTGCAAGGACCTGAAAATCTAATCGGTTTCAGAAGATAACTTTTGCTTTGTGGCACCAAGATATTTACATCTGCAGAGGATGCACAAGCTTCTCTCCACGCGTTCTCAAATGCCTAGAAGAACAAAAGATTTTTAAAATGTATTGTTAGAATATATTGAAGATATTTTAATAAAACCAAACAAGAAAGTTCATAAAAAAATAATATTGTCCATGCTTAGTAAATTACTCATATTATGTTTATTAGACATTCAAATGATTTTGTGATTATTACATTGGTATATAAACCAAAATTTCACAACAAAAAGAATGTACATGCTTCATTTAATTTAATAAAAGATGATATATATATAACTTTTTTTGAGTGATGGATTTGAAAAAATATTATGCCTTATGATTCCCATTTTTTATAATAACTTGTGTGAATTCCCAACCTTATTAATTTATGATTTACCTTAGGAGTTAATGGTAATAAGTGTGACTATTTACCCCCTATGTTATGATAAATGTGATAATTTTCCGTCTATGTTACAAAAATATTTTTCATGCTCAGTCTTAATTTCGGCAACTTAGTTACCTCTCAGGCTGAATGAGGTAAATTGGTTCTTTAAAATTTTCTCAGGGGGGATAATTTTTTTTTTCAAATCACATGGAGTTAAATTGAATATTATATACATTTCATAGGGGTATATAAATTGGCATTAGCTCTTTACCTTACTATCATCGCTACTCCCATCACCTTTAGCTCCAAAGTTGAGTACATTAATTGTTTTCACCGAGGTTGAAATTTTTCTCAACTCCTTGAAATCGAGAGAGTTATTGTCAATCTTTAAATCTTCAAAGGGGCCAAAATAAGAAGGGAAGGCTCGAAAATCATAACCGGCTTCTTCTTGGAAGTAATCGTTAGGCAAATGATCATCATAAAGGTTGGAGGTGCAACATGAACTTAAAAAGAAAATAAATATAAATAAGTATGGAAAAAATAGCTTTTTCATAAGAGCCATTGTTTGTTTTTTGATGCAATAAATAAAGATTTTGTGGATGTCAAAATATCTTGAGGAAATGATATTATTGATTGGGTAAGAAGCTAGTATGGATGTGATGACAACAAGGTCATGTGTGGTTTGTATATTTATAGAAGTGGGCCGGGTTGGGGTATGTAGGTGTTGTGTTTTGTTCTCTACGGCTCTTTTAATCAAGTATGGAAAATGGGATGAAAAGATTTAGACGAAATGATTTCTAGGGTAGTTAATTTCTGACTTTTGTTCCATGCTTGCATACATACATATATTCGAATTAAAATATGCATTATTCATTCATAATGACTTGACACACATGCTGCAAGGTAACTTGTGCAAATTTTTTATTTGATAATGGGAAATATATATATATATATTTTTTAATATATTATTCCTTCTCGAGAGAGTTAATGTTAATTTATCTCATGTGAAATGCATAATGTTCAATTTATTTTCTATAATTTGAAAAATAATACTTTACCCCCTGTTAAAATTTCAAAGAAGCAATTTACCTCATTCAGCAGGAGAGTGTAACTCACTTTTCGAAATTGAGAGTAGAAATGAAAAGTGTTTTGTAACATAGGGATGCAAATTGCCACATTTATCAAAACACAAGGGAATAAATTGTCATATTTATCATAACACGGGGATTGGGGTAAACTGCCACATTATCATAACAAGATGATAAAGTGACACATGTAAAAATATTAGGGAGGTGGTGTGAAACTTATATAAGATTACAGGTTGGTAGTGTTCTTTTTAAAACCACAGGAAATTATACTGAATATCATGACTATCACAGGAGGGTAAATTGTCATTTACTCCTTTTCGAGATCCTCTTTGAAAAGTCATTTACCCTTTATTAATTGGGAATTGATCATTAATGACATGTATATTCGTAGACAAAATATTGAAACTATTTTATTTGCGTAAGTCTACAAAAACAACAATACTTTACTAATGCAAAAATACATAAAGTTCATTCAAATAATAAAATTCATATCAGTATCAAAATTCTCAAAAATTTCTTTTTAAATAATAAAATATTGCACAAGGTATTAATTCATCATTCATTATATATATGCCTATCTTCTTGGTTAAAAATATAAATGATTCACAATAAGAAAAAAATTAGAGATACGTATAATTAATTATTAATTACAATATAATACTACATATAAAAAATCCCAGAATCTTTGAGCCCCGCACCCCAACCCCAACCCCCCACACACACAAAAAAAACCACCCAAACCCAAAAAAAAAAAAAAAAAAAAAAAACCCCTAAATCCGTCCTTGCATTTACCCTTCATTAATGTGGAATTGATCATTAAGAAGAAACAGAAAAAAGAAGAAAAACTAGCAATAATAATTATTTTGTACAGTCTTGCATGCACTGATATTGATCATTTGTATCTCCAAAAAAAGATTAGAGTTTCCTCTGATTTCATAAGTAATTAATATATAATAAATATTGCTTTCCAGAGTTGGCTTATTTATTTTTATTTAGTGCATGTACAATTAATGCTTAATTAGTTTGTAACCAAATGGATGTTTTGAGCATGCACCTTGCCTCACATCATATATATTCTGGAAATTATTAATGTCAACATGTATTAATGTTATCTTAATTAACCTTCTTCTAGAAAATGATTATGTATTTGTTGAATTTCTAATATGTTATATTGAGAAACATCGGTCAATCCTTTTGTTTAGTATTACGTACAATAGATTGGCACTTTTTTAAATGTTCTACTACTTTCATTATTAACTTGTTCGGGATATACTACATGATTGGACAGGAATTCATGAAAATTATAGAGTTAATTAATTTCTTGTATCTCATGATGAATTAAAACAATAAATTCAAAAGCTATGGCTTTTATCATTTATATCTTTCCCTCCATGACATCATGTTCAATTAACACACATTGTTCCTTCCCCTCTATTCCGCTCCACTCATATCAATTACATCACATAATTAAATGGAAGTAATCCAATTGAAAGATTAATTAAAGAAGATAAGAACGTTTGATTATTGTACTACTAAGCATCCTTGATCACGTATGTGAAGAATTACTTGAAGGCTTCTACAATCGTACATGATAAGCTATTATCTCGATCCACACATTTTACAAAACGTGCAGATAATTGATTATTTTCTTAAATTTTATCCGATTTTGTGTGATGTAAACTAAGAGATGAATTTTGTATACGATTGATCATGAATTCGTGATCATCTTGTATAAGTCAACCGGACGGACACAATGTTGAACCCTAATTTATGTCATTAATGATATATATGGACAAAATGTTGAACCCTAATATATATATGTCATTAGGGTTAAGAGGTACAGCCCGACAGACCTATGGGATGAACCGGCTATGTGGAGGCTCAAAGTATGGACATGCATATTTAAAACATGATGTTTGTATAAGTTGATTTAAAAATTTCAGTTGCGATTGAATTTACCAATAATATATAATAGTCCTAGTGATGTGCATTCAGTGTGAACCCGAATTTACGAATTCATCAAATAATGAGCTGGTCGGGTGCTATAACCACTAATCCATTTTTTATTAGATGGTGAATGTATAGATCGTTACACCAAACATTATATCAAATCGAATTTATTATATTGATTTTAAAGTAAACTAGTTACAAATGATAGTATTAAACTAGAGAAAATGTTCATACTAATTAATGGGAGTTGAAACCTTCCATGAATGCATATACAACGAATATTCTTGGAGAGAATTGCACTTGTGGTACCAAACTATAGGCCGATTCTCGCTTGTGGTACCATAAAAATCGAGACCGACACATTTGGTGCCACAATTTAAGAAATCAATCAATTTTGGTACCACCGTTAAAAATAGACGTTAGTTGATAACGTGACAGTTAAGTGTTATTGTAAAATTGATATCATTGCTTATTTCGACTGACAATTCTACTACATAATATTTCAATTGTCAAAATAACCCCACATCTTCAAATTTACTGACAATTTGAGTCCACTTTGTTGCCCAATTTCAAAATTGGCTCGAATAAGACACGTGCGGACCAATTTAGAGATTTTACTTATTATATTTACATATTTATTTAACTAATTCAGTTTTATAAATAATATTAACAGATCAAATAATACTTTAATACAAATTCGATAAAATATTAATTAAATGTAAAATTTATATAATAATATTAATATTTATTAAGAAAAAAAACCATCCCTACCCCCGGTAACACCCCCCCCCCCCCCCCCCCCAATCCCAAATCCCAGGCCGCCACCGACCTGGGATCGTCGGTCCCAGGCCGCGGTGGTCAGGGACGGACGATCAGCGGCCTAGGATTTGGGTGGGGGGTGGTGGTGCTTACGTTTTTTTTAAATTATAATTATTTTTTAATAATATATAACTTTAATAAATATTAAATATATTAATATTATTATATACATTTTAGATTTAATTAATATTTTGTCGGATTTATGTTAAAGTATTATTTGGTCTGTTAATATTATTTATAAAACTAAATTAGTAAAATAAATATGTAAATATAATAAGTCAAATCTCTAAATTGGTCCGCACGTGTCTTATTCGAGCCAATTTTTAAAACCGGGCAACAATGTGGACTAAATTATGTTAGTAAATTTGAAGATGTGGGGTTATTTTGACAACCTTAAATGTTATGGGGTAGAATTATCAGTCAACATAAGTAATGGTATCAATTTTGCAATAGCACTTAACTGCCACGTCATCAGTTAAAGTCAATTTTTAACGGTGGTACCAAAATTGATTGATTTCTTATATTGTAGTACCAAATGTGTCGAGTTCGGTTTTTATAGTACCACAAGTGAGAATCGACATATAGTTAGTACCACATTCTCTCAATATTCTTGTATACTTTAAAATAAGGGATTATTGCATTTTTGGCGTCATAACTATAGCTCGCTGGCGTTTCTACCGCGTATCTTTTCGGGCTTGTACATTTGGTGCCACAACTTCAACATTGGTGATAATTTTGGTGCCAATTGATGTCCAATTCCGAAATTGGCCCGAAATCCCCCACGTTGTGCCAATTTTCATGTCACGTGGCTCGCACGTGGGGACTTCACATCAATTTGGAATTCAATTGGCACCAAAATTTCCACCGGTGTTGAAGTTGTGGCACCAAATATGCCAGACTAAAAAAATATGGGATAGAAACGCCAACGAGCTATAGTTGTGACACAAAAAATGAAATAATCCTCATATTAATCCATATGACCATATTAATGTGTACTAATGTATATGTTGATCCATATAATCATATTAATATTATGAAGAAAAAAAAAGAAACTTATTTATTAGCAATTTGACGGGGCGC
This sequence comes from Penstemon davidsonii, assembly GCA_034814905.1. Classification (NCBI taxonomy): domain Eukaryota; kingdom Viridiplantae; phylum Streptophyta; class Magnoliopsida; order Lamiales; family Plantaginaceae; genus Penstemon; species Penstemon davidsonii. The sequence continues at coordinate 25,217,674 of JAYDYQ010002533.1, read as the reverse complement.
GTCTTGGGTTATTTATTTGTTTCCTCATTTATTTGTTATGGAAGGACCTATCACCTAAGATATGCAATTTGAGTTAAATGTAAAAATATCCTTCGTGCTTCATCTAATTGATTAGAACTCTCTTGGGTTATTATTAGCAAAGATTCTCTTGTTCTTTTTTAATAGTAATAATTATGCCCAAACTTTTTTTATTTTGGCCCTTTAAAGTGGTTGTGTTTGAAAATTGGCTCTTTACTGTGGTACCACGACAATAAATCATTTATTGTGTCACCGTCATTAATTTCAGTCCGTATCAACTGAAAAATTTAATTATCGTCAGAAATCATCAATATATATCTTATTTGACCGGAATATTAATTTTTTTTGCCGAAAATTATCAATTTATGCCTTATCTGACCCAAAAATTTAATTTTCGCCAAAAATATCATATGTCAAGTGACCCTTAAAAATTAGAGATTTTAGATTCTGACTCCAAAATTTACAAGTCCAAGTCACGTGATAGGTTTATAACTTCAAATTTTGATGAAAAAGGGTTAAAGTTCCCCTAAAAATCGATGATACATTTTTTATTTATAAAGAAATAAATAGATCAAATTTACAAAACAAATATTAGTTTAAAATACCATTACTTGGTGGAATTTGAATTGGGCGTGTAGTATATTATATTTCATAGAAAATGATGACATTTTTGGATGTATTGAGAAAATTTGAGGCAAATGTGATTGTAAATTTGACCTATTTTTTTCTTTATAAATAAAACTAGATATCTTCGATTTCTGGAGGAAACTTTAACCGTTTTTCATCAAAATTTGAGATTATAGACCCATCACTTGACTTACAAATTTTGTAGTCAGGATCTGAAATCTTCAATATTTAAGTGTCACTCGACACATAATATTTTTTGCGAAAATTAAATTTTCCACTCAAACAAGACATAAATTGATGATTTTCGGCGAAACAATAATTTTTCGATCAAACAAGACATATATTGATGATTTCCGGAGTTAATTAAAAAATTTCGGCGATAAGGATTGAAATTGATGATGACGAATCAATAAATTACTTATGTTGTCGAGGTACCAAAATAAATGACCAATTTTGAAATCCAGTCACTTTAAAGGGCCAAGAAATGAAATTTTACCTAATAATTACCATGTGAAAGTCCTTCATAAGAAATTAATATATATATATATATCTTTCGTAAGTGAATAGGGAGGTTACTGACAATTTTTTAAATGAACAGGTGGTTATTGTCAGTTTTTAAAGTTAATAGGGTGAATATGACCCATTTGTTTCAGTTTTCGGATAGTACTTTTAGAAATTTGGAGGATTATTGAGATGATTTTAATTAGTTTTGTGTAGAAAAAAATGTTCTGATTGAAGAGGTGAAATGAATAGTTGATTTAACTTTTAAGGATTACGGAAAAAAGAAAAATAGTGAAAGATATACATTACTTTATGTCAAATCAATTTTCTCGGCGAGGAGACTCAACCTAGCGGTGAAGCTGAGGCCCCATGACTTCGAGTCCTACTTGAGGTGTGTCTTTTTCTAGTTTAAACTAGTCTTGTTAATAAACATTTTTATATTTGTTAGTTGAATATCATTTGTACTTTAATAATGATCAAATAAATTTCCCCATATAATAATGTAATCATCACTTTCACTAAGAAAAATCAACTTTGTTACTAGAGATATATAACTTTTTAGAGGGAAAAACACTTTTGATACCAAACTTTAGTCCCAAAAATACATTTGGTACCAAGATTTTTCAAAAAACACATTTCATACCATGATTCACACAATCTTGATACATTTAATTTTGCCGTCAATTTTCAGACGAAATTTAGCACTTTCCGTTCATGTGTGGGTCTTTAAAACCCGTGCATGTTCTCCATCCCATTGTCAATTTAAAGGGCACATGAGTGACACGTGCTGAATTTCGTCTGAAAATTAACGGCAAAACCAAATGTGTCAAGATTGTGTGAATCATGGTATGAAATGTGTTTTTTGAAAAAGCTTGTTACCAAATGTATTTTTTGGACTAAAGTTTGGTATCAAAAGTGTTTTTCCCTCTAACTTTTTAAATAACTAAAATAAAGTTTGTTCAAGTTTTTCTTAAAAATAAGATTTTTTTTTTTAGAATATATTTAGAATTGAGAAAGATGTTTCTCTCCGAAATGAGAAAGCTTATTTGTTAGCAAAACGATTTTGTATTAAGTGATTCCAATGAAGATATGAATTTACATGTAATGATATTAATGTAACGATCGTTTTTCTAAAAAAAATGTTACAATCTGGAAATTTACAATTCGTGTCTTCAAAATGAAAAATAAACTGCTATATAGTAAACAAACAAAAATAATATAATGAGTTCTTTGATTAAGGCCATGCTGTAAATTTGTCCAATGTAAATTAACTGTATTACGTTCTTCACTAAAAGCCATTATGTCTAGAAATAAAAATTCTACTAGCTTCCTGGTCATTCATAACAAAAACAATTATAAAATCACAAATGACAAAACAATGTTATTATTACAAGATCATAATATATGATGTTTTTATCAATTATTCTACAAATAAAATGTACTATGAGTACCGTTTACGGACTTAATTAACTAGTCCTATCACCTCAATCTCCCCGGCAAACTAAATTAACTTTAATTAATTATTTCCAATAAAGTATTTGCATCTTCTTTCAACTATAAATACATGAGCAATCATAGGTTAAATGAGCAAGCCAAATAACTCAACATTCCAAAACAATGGCATTCTCAATTACGATCAAACTTTCCATTTTCACCTTACTAATCTTGGGAATGTTCGCTTCTCAAACATCATCTCGTCTAATAACCAAACCATCGACCATGTTAGAGAAACACGAACAATGGATGGCAAAATATAACCGCGTTTACAAAAATATTGAAGAAAGGGTGATGCGTTTCAAGATTTTTAGAGACAATGTGGAATTTATCGAAGCGTTTAATGAGGCCGGGACTCGACCGTACATGCTTGGTATTAATGCATTTGCTGATCAAACAAATGAGGAGTTTAGAGCTTCTAGGAATGGACTTAAGGTTCCTTCATTATCACAAGAAAGAGTGTCTAAAATTACTTCATTTAGGTATGAGAATTTGAGTGTTGTTCCTAGCATGGATTGGAGGGAGAAAGGGGCTGTCACTCCGGTCAAGAATCAGGGCCAATGTGGTAAGTTATTTGATCATTAAAGCTTATATATATATATATATATATATATATATATATAGTATTAAGGATATTTTACAGATACCCTGAGGTAAGGTCAAAGTATAAAAATTCCCCGCACGTATTGAATATTACAAAACTGAAACTTTTTAGGGGTGAGGGGCTAATTGTAAGATGCTAAAAAACTTGAGGGGATTTTTGTAATGGATTTTTGGCAAAGTTAAATTCCTGTAATATGTCTAATGGACAATTTACCTCCATGTGATATGTCTAATGGGCAATTTACCTCCCTGTGAAATGAAATAATGAGTAATTTAACTCATAACATGCAGCGAAAGAATTCCATTTTCGTAATAACCACATTTACATAAAATCATCTTATGATCAATTCAATAAAAAAAAACAGGAAGTTGTTGGGCGTTCTCAGCAATTGGAGCGACAGAAGGAATCAACCAACTTTCCACAGGCAAACTCATCTCTCTATCCGAGCAAGAAATAGTAGATTGTGATAAAACAAGTCAAGACCAAGGATGTGGGGGAGGATACATGGAAGATGCATTTGAATTCATAACTAAAAACAAAGGCATCGCCGCGGAATCAACATACCCTTATCAAGCAACGGACGGAACTTGCAACAAAAAGGAAGAATCATCACATGCAGCCAAGATTTCAGGATACGAAAAAGTGCCAATGAACAATGAAAATGCATTGCTTAAAGCCGTAGCAAATCAACCAATATCGGTTTCCATTGATGCAGGGGGGATGGCATTTCAGTTTTACTCGAGTGGGGTTTTTACGGGCGATTGTGGGACCGATCTTGATCATGGTGTCACGGCTGTTGGATATGGAAAAAGTGGTGATGGTACTAAATATTGGTTGGTTAAAAATTCATGGGGCACAAGTTGGGGGGAAGAAGGGTATATAAGAATGGAAAGGGGTGTTAGTGCCAAAGAAGGGCTTTGTGGGATTGCAATGGATTCTTCGTATCCTATTGTTGGGTAATTCTAGTTCAGGTCGGATTCGATATATATGGATTTGGTCTCACATATGAAACGTTTAAACTATGTGTATAAAATATAATTGTTTTATGATTGACTGGGTGTGACCAAACTGAATTTACGAAGAATTCCACTTACTTGTATGTATGTGTATATTAATTATGTAATAGTCATCATGTACATGTACATGTACATCTCATGCAAAATTAAATATTGTGTATAGCTTGTATACATTTTCGTTAATGAAACTATCATTGTAGTGTCTTCTGAAATGCAACCGCGTATTTTGTTATCTTGATAATGGAGGTTTGGAGTAATCTACATCTAAATCTAAACTCTATGTGAAATTTTAAATAAATAAAAGTTAAGGTATCTTGATAATTGATATATGTATTATTAGCTTGACATGAATTCAAGACTATTTGAATATAATCTAAGTTAAGGTATTACCTTAACTTAGATTATATTCAAATAGTCTTGAATTCATGTCAAGCTAATAATACATATATTCCCCAATAATAATACCTCAACTTAGATTAACGAGTGTTTACTCCCTATAATATATGAAGAATTCGGGTTCCAATACATGCCAATAGAGATATTATTTAATGTATTCATCAATATCTCAAAATAAATTAAGTCAAATATAAAACCTAAATATCGAAATAAAATAACAAGTTTAATAATAGAACTGGATTGCTTGGTGTACACACTTAAAATTAGGCTCTTTTGACATACTTGGGACTACTCAAATTTAGTAAAACTGGGCCATGGCCCATGGGCTTTGGGAAAATAAATAAATAAGCCTGATCTGTATACATATACATCTTTACTTCATGCTGTATCTAAAGAAAATAATTATTATTACTACATTTAAATTTGAAGCAGCAAGAAAACAGAGTAGTAGAGCTGGAAGGAGGAGAAGAAGAAAGATTGGCATCACTAATCCAAAAATGTCCGAACATGAGAGTCCTCACTCAAATCCACGCCCACATTCTCACCCACCCACACTTCTCTCTTTCCTCTGTTTCCTTTACCCTCTCCAAAATCCTCTGCTTCGCGGCCTACCGCAACATTCTGTACGCGAAAACGCTGCTTTTCCGAATACCATATCCGACGATATTCTGCTACAATACTCTCATGAGAGGATTTCTACTGCAAAATCCATCTCGAGAACCTATTTTCTTGTTTAAAAAGTTGGTTCAGAAAAAGTTCCCAAAATCAAACACCTTTACTATGGCTTTTGTACTCAAGTGTTGTTCGATTTTACCGGCACTGGAAGAAGGAAAACAGGTTCACAAGCACGTGATAGCATCTGGGTTCGGTGGTAATTCCTTTGTTCAGACGTCGTTATTGAATTTCTATACGAAATGTGAGGAGGTTGAGTTGGGGCGGAAGGTGTTTGATGAAATGACTGAAAGAAATGTGGTGGCGTGGAGTGCGATGATTGGAGGGTATGCGAGAGTGGGAATGGTTAATGAGGCTTTGGGATTGTTTAGAGAGATGCAAAGGGGTGGAGTTGAGCCGGATGAGGTGACGATGGTGAGTGTGATTTCCGCATGTGCTATAACCGGTGCATTGGATTTGGGGAGGTGGCTGCATAAATTTATTGATAAAAAAGGGTTAAATAATGATCTTATGGTGAGTACTGCGCTTGTTAATATGTATGCTAAGTGTGGGAGCATTGAGAAGGCCAAGGAAGTTTTTGAGGCAATGCCATATAAGGATGCCAAAGCTTGGAGCTCTATGATTGTGGGATTTGCAGTTCATGGCCTTGCGGAAGAAGCGTTAGGGACTTTTGCGGAAATGGGAGAAGCCAAGGTAATCAGATTGACTATTCTAGGACTCATTGACATTTTCATGAATAGTTTTACCTTTTCATTTTTTTGGATAGCTTGTAATGCACATTTTCTTTGAATTTATTTCAGGTTGAGCCTAATCATGTGACACTAGTTGGTGTACTATCGGCATGTGCTCACGGTGGGTTAGTTTCTAAGGGAAGAAAGTATTGGTCAAGCATGCTTGAATCCGGGATTGAACCATCTATGGAGCATTATGGTTGCATGGTTGATTTATTTTGCCGTGCAAACCTTGTTGAAGACGCATATGAATTCGTTAAAACCATGCCAATCGCCCCAAATCCTGCAATATGGCGTACTTTACTCGTCACTTGCAAAAGGAAAAAAATGTTTGAAAAAGGTGAGATCATAGCAGAGCAGCTTCTTCAATTAGAGCCACTCAATGCAGAGAATTACATACTACTCTCTAGCTTATATGCATCGGGGGCGAATTGGGTAAAAATGAGTCGAGTAAGGAGACAAATGAAAGAACGTGGTATTAAGGTTGTACCTGGTTGCAGCTCCACTGAAATAGACAGACACGTGCATGAGTTTGTAATGGGTAATTGGTCTCATCCTGAAGCAAAGGACATAAGAGAGTTATTACAAGAAGTGTCTGAAAGGGTTCGTGGAGTAGGGCACGAGCCTTGGATTGCGACTGTATTGCAAAATGTGGGTGATGGAGAAAAACAGGATACTCTTTGGGAGCATAGTGAAAGATTGGCTATTGCTTATGGTCTATTGAAGACTAAAGCACCTGTGGTGATTAGGGTAGTTAAGAATCTTAGGGTGTGTGTAGATTGTCATGAAGTGACAAAGACAATTAGTAAATTGTACGGGAGAGAGATTGTTGTTAGGGACCGGGTTCGGTTTCATAAGTTTGTCGATGGAGCGTGCTCTTGCCAGGATTTTTGGTGAGTTTTTGTGATAAACACTTATTGTGTCTTTGTTTGTGTAGAGAAGTGGAAATTTTGGACAACAATCTTATTTCGTCGAAAATATGGAAACATTTGCTTTTTAAATAATGAAAATGTAAATATGGTGTAGTTTCCGGTGATCGAAATTTTGTTTCTAGTGTATGTTTCAGTTAGTTGAATATTGAAAAATTTTCAACAAATTTCGACAATGTTTTTGGAAACACTGGGAAAAATTATGAAGAAATTACAACATTAAGGAGAAAAAGAGTGTCAAGGCAAACTAAATCATGTGGAATTACGTCGTATTTTCGTTTTTATTGATTCAAAATAGGAACTTTTCGTTTTTATTGATGGAAATAAAAGTAATTTTTGATCCATGGTAGGCTCTCTTATTTTTCTTAATTAGCAATTTGTTTACAAATTTATGGTGTTTTCAATATGTGCTTCGACCGTATATTTTTCCATATATTTTTACCAAGAACATGAAAATGTATTTCTCATTAACCAAATGGGAACATATTCAAATCATTTCTAAATTGTTTGTTTTCTTTAAAATCTATTTTGTAATTTTCCGAAAAAATTAGGCAAACATTTTTACTAACCTATCTTTCTTAATTTTGTAACACTTGCCCTTTTATGTTGTGGAAAATATGGTTTCTGTTAGTCTCATACCATATTATAAATATTTTATATATCAAGTCTGATAAAACTATTTTTCGTAGTAAAAAATACAACAAACTCTATTTGTCCTATTTTTACTACAAATGCTAACAGTAACACTACAAACATACTGGATAATTTTATTAGAGAAAATGTAAATGTTTTACCCAGAATGAGGCTTTCATGAAATCCACGTCTCTTATTTACTCACATACAAGTTTCCTGTATGGTGACATATGAGAGTAAGATTAATTCCTTCAAATTTAACTACTTAAAACATGGAATTTGATATTCCATTTATACATTTCCTCGTTCGGAACTTCAATGTGGCCCACGGTGCATTTTAGCGCTTGCTGAGAACAATAGGCTCCAAAGCGCCGCACCCCCTGACCTTTAGTGCTATGGTGCTGGTGTTGCTATCGAGAGACTCGGATGTTTTCTCGACTTCAAACAGCTCCACGACACCAGTAGAGTTGAACATGTCCAGCAAGCCAATGGGCGCAAATGAAATGTTCGCTACAATAATTTGTTTGCGAAATAAAAAAAGAAAAAGATCATTATGGATCGATTTCGGCAATCCGACAATGCTTAGACCGTCAAACGAGCATGTTTGCTATTTTTGGTTATTTAGAGTATGCTAATATTGATTGTCCAACTCATATGTGAATTGTTAATACTTAGTCTTCTTGAGTGAGAGGATGAAAGGGTAATAATAGGTAGGGCTGTTCTCGGTTCGGTTCGGCCACGGTTCGGATAACCGGCCGAACCGAACCGAACCGAAATGAGTTCGGTGAAAACCGAACCGAACCAAAGCTATTTGGTTCGGTTTTTGATTTTGAGATTTGGCCTAATTCGGTTTTCGGTTAGGTTCGGTTATTTTTGTTCGGTTAACCGAACCGTACCGAAAATCGAATTTTTGGTTCAAATAGTTTTTTTTTTCGGTTTTATGGACTTTAAAATCCTTTAATTTTATGCCTATGGATATAAATTTTACTTGTTTAATTTATGTCATTTGAGGATTGTTAAATGTTAGTTTTTGTAGTTAGACTGTAAAATTCTTTAATTTTATGCCTATGATATGTATTTTAGTTGTTTAATTTATGTCATGTGAGGATTGTTAAAGGTTAACCACTTAATTATTTAGTTCTATGTAATGTTTAATTATGTTTAGTGTTATGGTTACCTATTAATTTGATTTTTTTATGATAAATGATATAGTATTTAATTATATAATTTTTAGTAAAATACAAAATAATATAAAATTTCGGTTAAACCGAAACCAAACCGAACCGAACCGAAATTTTTCGGTTAAAACCGAAAACTGAATTAGGATGTTCGGTTCGGTTTTCGGTTTTAAAAAATCAAGAACCGAAATTTCGGTTATCCGAAATTTCGGTTCGGTTCGGTTCGGTTTTCACCTAATGAACAGCCCTAATAATAGGGTTGTGATGATGGTAATTTGTGTTATAAGGGTATTTTAGTAATTATCATAATAATCAATAAATAAATAATAAATAATTGTATTTATGTCACCTACTAAAATGATCGTTTTGCCCCTATTTATTTCTCATGTTAGTGGGAGGTTCTTCCTCTCCCCATAATGATGAGAGATTCGTCATCTCCCAAAATTGATGAGGTGACTCTTCATTTCCTACATTTTTCCCAATAAATAGCTTCATTTTTTCACTAGAGAATACAAGTGGGAGAAGAAAGAAGAATTGCTGAAGGTTTTCCTAGAAGTTCGTCTCGTGCAGTCAGAGCTTGATTTGAAGACGATCAAGAAAGGAGGAGGCAATCCCGGAGATACCCCTTGATCATTTTCACGCAACATCATTTCTGGCGCCGTCTGTAGGAACTTCCTGATCTGCATGTTGAGATGGCGAATGAGAAAGAAGAAAACCAATGGGAAAACCTAGAAGAACCAAAGGATCCACTAGAAGGAGGCGGTGCAGGAGGCGCACAAGCTCAAATGCCAAACCCTGAAGAAGCACCTGATGCGCGAAATCCTGAAGCAGCGCCTGATGCGCCAAATCCTGAACCAGCACCTGATGTACCACTTCTAGCACCCACGATACAAATGACTCAGGAGATGCTTGATGCGATGGCAACAACAGTTGACACACGAGTGGTCGCGCAATACGTGGCAGAGAAACAACGAACATGTGTTCCACCTACGTCCCAGCACAGAGTGTCTGGAGCAACAGAGAGAGGTGGACGAAGACAAAGGGAGCAACAAATTTCAGGACAGTCATGAATGATAAAGAGGTCAATAATAAAGCTCCTGCAAGAAAGGAGAAAATCATGAGATAACCTCGCTCCAGGATTGATAGAGAACCTGCTCTAACGTTGAATGTAGGAATAAGGGAGCCTGAAGGACAAAACAACGAGCAACAAGGGCAAGAAGAAATAGGAGAACAACATGCAACAATAATGCTACTAAGGAGAAGTCATTTTGCACCAGCACTGCTCGCATAACCCTTACCACAAGGGTTCATGATCCCAAGCCTCACGAAATATGATGGAACGGGAGACCCGCATGAGCGTTTGGATAATTTCGCAGCCAAGGCAGATCTATATGCTATAAGCGATGTTGCCACCTGCAAAAATTTTCGTACCACTCTTAGCAAAGATTGCCCTCACATGGTTTAACCAACTTCCGTCAGGCACAATCACCAAACTTTGAGAAGATGTGTTAACGTTTCCTTCATCACTTCTCAAATGAACAAGAAGACTCAAAAGACCGTTGCTCATTTATTCAAAGGAGACAAAGAGCTGGAGAACCGATTAGAGAATATATACAACGCTTCACTAGTGCAGTGGTGGAAGTTCCACAGGTAGACCCGGAGCTCTTTGCAATTATTCTTCAGCAGACATTGTTGTACGAGCGTCTAAAGGAATCCTTGGCTGGAAAACCCCCCAACAACTATTGACTTTCTTTTAGCAAGAAAATAAAAATTCATGAGGATCGAATAAGCAATGGAGATGATGAGGGTAGACAAATAAAACAAGAGGACGATCAGAATGACCATACAAGAAAAAATAATTCCTCAAGGCGAAGAGGAAAACCCTCGCCCGAAGGCGATGAGGGAAGTACTGCGCCTCAGGACAAAAAATAATTCCTCAAGGCGGAGAGAAAAACCCTCGCCCGAAGGCGATGAGGGATGTATCACGCCTCAGGACAAAAAAATAATTCCTCAAGGCGGAGAGAAAAACCAACGCCCGAAGGCTAAATTCTCATTCGAGGCGATGAGGAAAGTATCGCGCCACAGGATAAAAAAAAAATTCCTCAAGGCGGAGAGGAAAACCCTCGATCGAAGACCAAATGCTTATTCGAGGCGATGAGGGATGTACCGCGCCATAGGAAAAAATATCAATTTCTTTGAGACAGTGATTCATCAATCACACATGTCCTAGAAACGTTAAAATAACTTACTTGAGACAGGTTCTTCAATCACACATGTCCTAGAAGAAAAAACAATTTCTTTGAGACAGTGATTTTTCAATCACACATGTCCTAGAAACGGTAAAATAACTTCTTTGAGACAGTGGTTCTTCAATATCATATCCCCAAGAAGCAGCAAAATTTCTAGTTAAATACGTAAAAGGAGCACTATGATAAATGTAATGCCCATATACTTGAATATCGCATCACTAACAACAAAATAGCACCTGAAAATGTGATCGAACAAGGCACAAAATGTCTGGCCGAGGCACCATGGCCCGATCAAGGCACAATCCCGGCCGAGGCAAAAATGCCAGGCCGAGACACAATCCAGATCAAGGCACAATCCCGGCCAAGGCACAAAGGCCCAGAAATGACTCACTAAAGAAAAAAACATTTAAGGATAATGCGTGCGAATGTGAAAATCTAAAGCAACCACGATTATTCATAAACGACAAATCAATTGTCAAAGTAAAAAGAAAAACTCAAACTACGGAAGGAAAAGGTTATTACATAATAATCAACTTTCTACATCTCTACTGAAAATAATAACCAACTATTTATTTTCTTTAAATGACTTCAGCCTAGTAGTTGCCTTCGCTAAGTACTCCGTAATAACTTCATCAAGAGCACGGTTCTCTCCATCTTCATCCAGATCAGACTCATCAAAAACTTTTGGGTCAAGAAACATAAAATCCTAAAGTCAAAACATATTAATGTATTTTGCATCAATACCTTAAATGTTGGTATTCCTATAGTTAAATATGGAATACGTTCTTAGTAAATATTATTATCAATTTAAAATTCCACAAATAAATATTCTTTGATATTTACTTCCGGAATTGGGGGGCTTCATGAAGATGATAATTTGTGTTATAAGGGTATTTTAGTAATTATTATAAAATAAATAAATAAATAAATAATAAATAATTACATTTATGTCACCTACTAATATGACTATTTGCCCCTGTTTATTTATCATGTTAGTGGGAGGCTCTTTCTCTCCCCATATTGATGAGAGATTCTTCATCTCTCAAAATATGAGGTGACTCTTCATTCCCTATATTTTTCCCTATAAATAGCTCTCCCATTTCACAAGAGAAGACAAGTGGGAGAAGAGAGAAGAATTGCTGAAGGTTTTCATAGAAGTTCGTCTCGTGCAGTTTGAGCTTGATTTGAAGACGATCAAGAAAGAATGAGACAATCCCGGAAGTACCACTTGATCATTTTCACGCAACATCAGATTTGGCGCCGTCTGTGAGAACTTCCTGATTTGCACGTTGAGATGGCGAACGAGAAAGACGAAAACCAATGGGAAACCCTGGATGAACGAGAGGATCCATAGAAGGAGGCGGTGCAAGATATGCACAAGGTCAAATGCCAAACCCTGAAGCAGCGCCTAATGCGCCAAATCCTAATGGAACGAGAGACCCGCATGAGCATTTGGATAAATTCGCAGCCAAGGCGGATCTATATGCTATAAGCGATGTGGCCACTTGGTTCAACCAAATTCCGTCTGGCACAATCACCAAACTTTGAGCACATGTGTCAACGCTTCCTTCATCACTTCTCAAATGAACAAGAAGACTCAGAAGATCGTTGCACATTTATTCACCAGGAGACAAAGAGTCGGAGAACCGCTTAGAGAATATATACAACGCTTCACTAATGTAGTGTTATCGAAGACCAATCGTGGTTATGGCATTTGAGGCTTGTACATCTTAACTTCGATGGATTAAAGTTGTTATCGAAGAAGAATATGGTCACTGGATTATCATCGATTGACACCCTGACCAGTTGTGTGAAGGTTGTTTAGTTGGCAAGCAACACCGACAAAATTTCCCAAAGTCGATGTCAAGGGCCTAACAACCGTTGGAGTTGATCCACACAAACGTGTATGACCACATCAAACCCATTTCGTTTGGAGAGAACAAGTACTTTTTGACGTTTATTGATGATTAAAGTCGAAAAAACTGGTTGTACTTTTTGATAGATATTGGAGGTATTTTTTGTTTTCAAAATCTTTAAAGCTTCTGTTGAAAAGCAAAGTGGTTGTCATATCAATGCGATGCGATCTGATCGAGGGGGTGAATTTACATCGAGGACATTCACAATGTTTTGTGATGAAATTGTATCCGTCGATCCCTTACCACCCCATACACACCTCAGTAGAACGGAGTTGTTGAGAGGTAAAACTGTGCGATAATGACCATGATTCGAAGTATGCTGAAGATCAAGGATTTGCCAAATGAGTTTTGGATAAATGCTGTAGATTGTGATGTATATATGTTGAACAGATGTACGACGAAGACAGTTCAAAATCAAACACCTCAATAAGCTTGGATTGACACAAACCAAGTGTGGCTCATTTAATAGTGATTGGAAGTATTGCACATATGCATGTTCCGGATAAACAAAGAAAGAAACCCGGTGATAAAAGTAAGAAGTATATCTTTGTGGGATACAACCGGTCATCGAAGGGTTACAACTTGTATGATGTATTCAACAAGTGCATCAAGATCATTCGTGATGTGATCTTTCAAATTATCACTTATTTTGTTTAAGGTTTACAAAAAAGAGTTTTAGTAACACAAACTTATCAGTTATACAAAAACATTCCCCCATGTTCAATTTATTACAAAGGAACAAAGGTTACCCCATTCTCCCATGCATCTTCTTTTGAGAATCTGACAATGGGTCTTAATTTATCAATCAATAATTGAAGTGTATTTTTTTTTTTTAATCTTAACAATGCACATAAATTGTTCTTCTTCTACATCCATAGTTTGCTGCCTCTTCGAAGAAACTTGAGTTGTGGAAAAATAAAGCTCAGGGAAGAGAGAATCAGAGGTTCATGTCTTTCCAGATGCAAGACCCATGTATTTAATTTTATTGTCAAAGTCGGTCACTTGTAACTTAGCATGTAGCTCATTTAAAAGGTTCAATGATGGTATATTTCGGCCTATTTTGTCATGTGTCGGTCACATGTAACTTAGCAGGGCCAAAATTATCTCATCACGCTTGACTTGACAAATACAAGAGTCAACGTTGGATTCTATTTCCCCAAAATCAAATACGATCAAACCTAGGTTTCTGTAGGATGAGTTATGCGTGCTTGAATTTAGCCAAAAATTGCTTTGGAAAATCAGAAATTACAATGATAATATTCCGTCGAAAATCCGATTTTTCAAAATTTCGAGGTTTATGGGTATGTTCATCTAAAATTCAGAAAGAGATGAGTTTGTTTTGCTTTTCCATATCCAGACTAAACACCCTATTCGTCCCCTGCCCACAAATACTAGCATTTTATAATCTGAAAAGGGCATTGTTGCATTTTGTAGTCTGGGTTACTAGAACAAGCACCATTGCTAGTTGTGAAATATACGTGATGTTATTTGTTGATTTAGTAAACATCATGTCATAGTTTTGTTTATTTTGACATAGTTGAGGGTAAATCCATGAAAAATAGTTGTAGATTTGCAACCTCCATTTTCCTGGTAAGCATCAACTTGGGTGAGGAAGAATCATTATAATTTATCGAGAACATGGGATAAATCGAAAGGTAGATAATTTACTCAAATCAACACATGAAGTAAGGGTGGCAAACGGGCAGGTCATGTCGGGTCCAAGTGGGTAAAAAATGAGATAGGTCTTTAACGGGTCATAAATGGGCCGAGTTGATAATGGGTCTAATAGTAAACTGATCGGTTCGAGTCGAGTCATGGGTCAGCCTGCTTAAGTGTAGTAAAGGTGTGTATTTTACTAAATTAAAATTAAAAAAAAATTCATAGTTACAAGTAAATATTATTCAAATATTCAAGTATAACTAAACGAGATTAGATTAATATGATATTATTTAAATTATTTTTTCAATTTTTTGAAAGCAATTTAGTATTTTTATTTTTAATTGAAACACTAAATATATTTAATAATCTAATATCGTAACTAAAATTTTCGTGAATTTGGGAGAAAACAATACAATAAGTTGTGGAGTTTGTTGCTTACAGATAAAATTTCTCTTCCAATAAATAGGAGTTTTCCCCATCACAATTTATATACAGAAGAAAAGCAGTAAATGCAGAAAAAGTAGAGTTAGGCACAAAAAATTATTGATCACTTTTGATTTCATTTTTCTTGTGTTATTTTATAATAAAAATAGAATTAAATCTTATAATAATTTTAAAATCACGCATAAAATTACCAAATCACGTACAATGTACTTGCGCCTTTCTATTACCACAAAAATTTGGAGGGAAAAATCCATTTTCACTCCCGAAAAAGGATGAAAATGAAACAACATATTAAAATGTGGGACGTAATCAAAATATTAGAAAAACGCACGTGAAGTCTTTTTTTTCCAGAAAATTATCGAAAAACTGATCGGTGTAATACATATTTTCCAGAAAATCACACTCACTGAGTGCCTTACGCATATTTCAAAGGATCTACTTCTCAGGATCATATATTAACAAACATCAAAAGATAATTATGTCAGCTTCAAAGAAATCAAATGGAAAAAAATGACCAAAAAGAAAAAGAAATGGAAACATAGAGGAATATAAAATATGAAATGAAGTAGGATGTATCTCCCAATATAGTAATTTATCTTAATAAAAAATCCGTAATAAATCGTTATATTCGTAGTCTTTGTAAATAATAATTGGCTATCTTCACAAATATTTTCTCAATTCCTTTCCCCTCTACTATCTTACAATTTTTTACTTTGTCTCCAAAACCTCATTGGGTTTGTGTGAATGAATTTATGTTTGAGAAACTTTTACAGTATTCCTAGTGAAGTTGATCTACTGAAAGTGGGAATGATACTTGAGGAAGCTCAAGGGTTATGGGTAGTGGGTTGCATGGAGTTTTGGTGCTACTTGGGTTGTTGATTTTGGGGTTTTAGGTGTTAAGACTGTGAATTTTTTTTTTTATTTTTAATTTTGATGAAAAAGCATTCCATTGAAAAGAAAGAGTTTGACAAACTATTTTAAAGAGGGGTTGATGAGAAGGGAACCTCCATCACAAAAAATGATGATTTTGTAAACGACATTTCCTGGTAATTATGTAGATTGAAGTGCAAGCATATTTTACGTTTGTGCCCCATTAAATGATTTAAAATGATGATTTTGCCCTTGGATAATGTCATCATAAATCGTCTTAAATGAACGCCGTAAGGGGTGTTCTTGTAATATGATTTTATTTGAGGGGGAGTCTCGATAATTTTTGAAATACTAGGGTAAGTTTTGATAATTAGGGTGTATATTAGGGGGTGTCTATGTAAACTTTCCTAACTAAATATATAAATATAGATGGTAGAACGTGTTATGTGAATTATTGTTGCTAAGAAAATCAAAATCCTCTTCCGGCTTTGTTGTTAAAATTATGACTTTTGTGAAACAAAAAAGACGTCCACGAAGGCATTACCCTCCAGCTCCTACCACTAGTACGCCACCTCCCCTTGTTGGACATCCACGAAGGCATTACCCTCCAGCTCCTATCACTAGTACGCCACCTCCCCCTTTTGGGTAGACTGCATCTCCTACCACTAGTACGCCACTTCCCTACCTTCCAGCTCCTACCATTAGTACGCCACCTCCCCCTTTTGGATGGACCGCATCTCCTACCACTAGAATGCCACTTCCCCCTTTTGGGTGGACTCCAGCTCCTACCACTAGTACGCTACTTCCCCCCTTTTAGGTATTACCCTCCAGCTCCTACCAGTAGTACTCCACCTCCCCTTGTTAGATGTCCACGAAGGCATTACCCTCCAGCTCCTACCACTAGTACGCCACCTCCCCATTTTGGATGGACTGCATCTCCTACCATTAGTACGCCACTTCCACTTTTTGAGTATTACCCTTCAGCTCCTACCACTAGTACGCCACATCCCCCTTTTGAGTGGACTGCATCTCCTAACACTAGTATGCCACTTCCCCATTTTGGGTGGACTTCAACTCCTACCACTAGTACGCCACTTCCCTCTTTTGAGTATTACCCTCCAGTTCCTACCACTAGTACGCCACCTCCCCTTGTTGGACGTCCACGAAGGGATTACCCTCCAGCTACTACCACTAGTACGCCACCTCTCCCTTTTGGGTGGACTCCAACTCCTACCACTAGTACGCCACTTCCCCCTTTTGGGTCGTCTGTCAATGGAAGTACGCTGGCCTCACATGTTCCTTCCGTGCCTACGGAGAAACTCATTGCAGGATCAAATCAATCTAGTGCGAATATACCTTCAAATGAAACATTAGGGAATTCAGGGGGTCTAGGAGCTGGAGGTAGAGCTGTAATACGAAGTTTTGTGGGCCTTTTTGCACTCACTCTTGTGGTTATGGATGTGTGGTTTGTCCACAGAAGAAAGAAAAGGAATGAAATATTTGGTCTCAATTATATGATGCCCTCACCTTTCGCGTCAGAAAAAACAGGTAATACGCGTCGGAAAATTTGTCGAAAAATGGGGTATATTTTTTCGATGGATTTTTACACGTCGAAAAAAATATGTCGGAAAAACTATTTTTCTTGTAGTGCCTGGATGAGTCGTACTCGACAATAGTTATAGGCGAAAGTTTTCGATTGCCGAACAAAATGAAGAAATTTGCCCAATCTGCCTTGCTGATTACCAGCCTGGAGAGACATTAAGAATCATTCCAGAGTGCACTCACAATTTTCATGCCGCTTGTATAGATGAGTGGCTTAGGAGTAGTGCCACTTGCCCTTTGTGTAGGAATTCAATGGTTTCAAAAAAAAATTGGGAGCAAGGATACCGCAAGCAGCCTATCTCCCTCGGTTTCTAAATTTTATGTAACTTTTTTTGTTAAATAAATTTTATGTAATTGATTTTCACTTTTTGATTTCATTATTTATACTGATCAATTTTGATTGCGTTGCTCTTGTCTTATTTCATAATAAATCAAAACTAAATCACATTATATTTCTAAAATCGCACATATATTACCAAACCACGTACACGTGCACATTTCCAATAACACAAAAATTTGGAGGGAAAAGTCAATGTTCATTCCCGTAGATGTACAAAAATGAAACAACATAATAAAATGAGGGATGTAAGTGTAGTACCGAAATATTAGAAAAATGCACGTAATTTGCACGTGAGGTCAATTTTTCTAGAAAATAGCCAGAAAAGTGATTGGTGTAGTAACATATATTTTCCGAAAAATCCCATCCACTGAGTGCCCTAGAAACTTAAGGGGTAAATAAGTCAATGAAAGTATTTTTGCTCTGGCATTATGCTAAGTGCTCTGGCTATATCAGTAGCCTCCAAGTATCCGTGTCCCATATAACCAAACTAATTAACTATATCTTATTTTTTTCTTCTTCCAACTAACTATTTTTTGTTTGTATTCCCATTTTACATGTTACTCCTTAGGTGTCAAACTTTGTATCATAATTGGAGTTGCAGTAGTAGTACTAACATGCCTAATTGGTATGATAAGTTACGTTTGTTTCCAAATACGCTGTGTAAATAACGAGCTCCCCACCAGCACTGTTTCCAATCAACAATCTAGAACTGGCCTGGATGGGGCAATCATTGAGTCGTACCCAACGATAGTTATAGGCAAAAGTTTCTGATTGCCCCGATGCAAGTCAAGAATATTTGCCCAATCCGCCTTCCTGATTACCAGCCTGGAGAGACATTAAGAATCATTCCAGAGTGCACTCACAATTTTCATGCCGCTTGTATAGATGAGTGGCTTAGGAGTAGTGCCACTTGCCCTTTGTGTAGGAATTCAATGGTTTCGAAAAAAAATTAGGAGCAAGGATACCGCAAGCAGCCTATCTCCCTCGGTTTCTAAATTTTATGTAACTTTTTTTGTTAAATAATTTTTATGTAATTGATTTTCATTTTTTGATTTCATTATTTATACAGATCAATTTTGATTGCGTTGCTCTTGTCTTATTTCATAATAAATCAAAATTAAATCACATTATATTTCTAAAATCGCACATATATTACCAAACCACGTACACGTGCACCTTTCCAGTAGCACACAAAATTTGGAGGGAAAAATCAATGTTCATTCCCGTAGAAGTACAAAAATGAAACAACATAATAAAATGAGGGATGTAAGTGTAGTACCGAAATATTAGAAAAATGCACGTAATTTGCACGTGAGGTCAATTTTTCTAGAAAATAGACAGAAAAGTGATTGGTGTAGTAACATATATTTTCCGAAAAATCCCATTCATTGAGTGCCCTAGAAACTTAAGGGGTAAATAGGCAAAAATTTCTGATTGCCCGATGCAAGTCAAGAAATTTGCCCAATCCGCCTTGCTGATTTCCAGCCTGGAGAGACATTTAAAATCATTCCAGAGTGCACTCACAATTTTCATGCCGCTTGTATAGATGAGTGGCTTAGGAGTAGTGCTACTTGCCCTTTTGTGTAGGAATTCAATGGTTTCGAAAAAAAATTGGGAGCAAGGATACCGCAAACAGCCTATCTCCCTTGGTTTCTAAATTTTATGTAACTTTTTTTGTTAAATAAATTTCATGTAATTGATTTTCACTTTTTGATTTCATTATTTATACTGATCAATTTTGATTGCATTGCTCTTGTATTATTTCATAATAAATCAAAATTAAATCACATTATATTTCTAAAATCGCACATATATTACCAAACCACGTACACGTGCACCTTTCCAGTAACACACAAAATTTGGAGGGAAATATCAATGTTAATTCCCGTAGAAGTACAAAAATGAAACAACATAATAAAATGAGGGATGTAAGTGTAGTACCGAAATATTAGAAAAATGCACGTAATTTGCACGTGAGGTCAATTTTTCTAGAAAATAGCCAGAAAAGTGATTGGCGTAGTAACACATATTTTCCAAAAAATCCCATTCATCGAGTGCCCTAGAAACTTAAGGGGTAAATAAGTCAATGAAAGTATTTTTGCTCTGGCATTATGCTAAGTGCTCTGGCTATATCAGTAGCCTCCAAGTATCCGTGTCCCATATAACCAAACTAATTAACTATATCTTATTTTTTTCTTCTTCCAACTAACTAATTTTTGTTTGTATTCCCATTTTACATGTTACTCCTTAGGTGTCAAACTTGGTATCATAATTGGAGTTCCAGTAGTAGTACTAGCATGCCTAATTGGTATGATAAGTTACGTTTGTTTCCAAATACGCTGTGCAAATAACGAGCTCCCCACCAGCACTGTTTCCAATCAACAATCTAGAACTGGCCTGGATGGGGCAATCATTGAGTCGTACCCAACGATAGTTATAGGCAAAAGTTTCTGATTGCCCGAAGCAAGTGAAGAAATTTGCCCAATCCGCTTTGCTAATTACCAGCCTGCAGAGACATTAAGAATCATTCCAGAGTGCACTCACAATTTTCATGTCGCTTGTATAGATGAGAAGCTTTAGAGTAGTGCCACTTGTCGTTTGTGTCAGAATTCAATGGTTGTGAAAAAAAGAATTGGGAGCAAGGATACCGCAAGCATCCTATATCCCTTATTTTCTAATTTTTATGTTATTTTTTTTTTGTTAAATAAATTTTATGTGATTGATTTTCACTTATTGATTTCTTTATTTATACCGATTAATTTTGATTGCATTGCTCTTGTGTTATTTCACAATAAATCGAAATTAAATCTTATTATAATTTTAATATTGCACATAAATTTACCAAACCACATACAACATACGTGCACCTTTCTAGTAACACACAAACTTTTGAGGAAAAAATCAATCTTAATTCCTGTAGAAGAACGAAAATGAAACAACATATTAAAATGAGGGATGTAGGTGTAATAACGAAATATTAGAAAAATGCACGTAATTTACACGTGAATAGCCAAAAAAATGATTGGTGTAGTAACACATATTTTCCAAAAAATTCCATTCATTGAGTGCCCTAAAAATGTTGCAAAGGATCTTTTTCTCGGGAGCATATATTGACAAACATTAAAAAATAATTATGCCACCTTTAAAGAAATCAAATGGAAAGTTTTGACCAAAAGAAATAAAAAAAGGAAACCTAGAGGAATATAAAATATTAAATAAAGTAGGATGTATCTCCCAAATTTAGTAATTTATCTTAATATAAAACTTGAAATAAATTGTTATATCCATAGTCTTTGTAAATCATAAATGGGGCATTCTATTACAAGATTTTGTTGGTTATTGTGTAATTGAGATACCCCTCCATGAAGTGACACGTGTCATATTTTTTATTTAATTTTATATGATAATTTTTTAATAGACAAAGTTACCCTTCTGAAATGAACTACTCCCTCCGGTCTCAATATCCTAACCCACTTCTCAGCTCTCAATACACTTTTATGTTTCTCTCTCTGCAGAGATGGATTTGTAGCATGGATTGGAATCAATTTTGAATCAAAATGGAAATACTCACCATGGCTGAGTATGCTTGGATGAAAATTACTTCAATTTAATGTTACAATAATAAATTTACATAGCCTTTGTACATAAGTAAATTAAATTGCTTCAATAGTTAACAAATTTACATATGGACAATTTATTGCTTCAATTGTTCCCTGCTCTACAGATCCAATTATAAAAAATAAAAAATAAAAAATAAAAACTGCTCTACAGATCTAATATATTGAGTATATTCACTTTGTTGCAGCTGCGCGAAGGGGACAAGGATGGGGGTTGTGAAGGACGCGGGTTGCCGGGAGGGGAGCGGGAAAAGAGATGGTCTCGGGCCGACGGTTGTTCGCGCTGGGCTACAGGTCTGGCTCGCTGCCGCTGCCGCCGCCGGGGAGGTGGAAGATGATGATTGAGTTAGGGTTTGCTCAAATTTTAGAATATTAACATTGACCCTCAAACTGTAAATATATTGTCAATTGAGTCCGATTTGTATTATCAATTGAAATTTTAATCTTTTCACTTAGTTCAATTTAACCCCAAAATGTTTGACTCCTCAATTTAACCCACAAATATTTGACTCCTCAAATAAAACAAATAAGAATTTATAATAATTATTTATAGTACTATTGATGTTATGTGAAATCCAATTAATGATTTTTCACCAAAAGTCAATGTTAAACATATGATTATGTACTACTCTATTACTTTCTCTGTCCCATTTATTTTTATCCATTGATACAGTTGACCAGTCAACTTAACTAAATTTATAAAAATTATAATAAATAATTTAAATAATCTATCTTACTAATAAATTGATAATATCAGATAGTTCCATTTATATTGATATTTAAAAGGTTTAATAGACCACAAATGTGAATAATTTAACATAATAAGTCACTTAAATATTGAAAAGTTTGACCAGATACTGTAGCTAAATAATGTGACAGATAGATTATTAAAGTTAATTGAAATTGAACCAATTTTTGACTCGATTATTGATCAAAGTTGACAATGTTTTTCTAACGGTTATGTTCTACTATACTATTGATGTTAATTGAAAACGAATCAATAATTGAGTAAAATTTGCCTAAAATTACTAATTGACAATGATTTTGAATTTCATCTTTAAATTGTGCTCCAATAAACATTTATAAATTTAAGCCTTATTGATTATTTTTGGAGTTTCAATTTTAGTAAGAAAAATGGCAAGAAGATTATTCTTCCGCTATAAATTGGGAAAACAAAAATAGACTTTGTAAAACATTAATAATTTCATAAATATACAATCACAAAATAAATGAAAACTTATAATAGTCATAAATATTATTTTTTGAATATTGAATTGAAATATAAATATACAATCCCAAAATAAATGAAAATTTATAATATTGAATTTTTACTATTATTAGTGAAATATATATTTTGCTTGATATATTTTAACTAAAATAATGTAAAATTAAGATGTAGGGACTAAATTGACACAAATCAGAAAATTAAAGATTCAATTGTTTACTTCAATAGTCCAATTTCATCCAAAATATTTCAATATTGAAATTTAAGGGTAAAATTTGTAATAATGTAAAATTTCAAAACACCCCCAAGCCCAACCATTCAGGCCCAAATCCCCAAACCCTAATTTCATCTTCTTCCACCACAAACCCTAGCCGCCGCCACCCTTCTATCACCTCCGCCGCCAACCTTCTACCACCGCCGCCGCCAAACTACACCTAAAACACACCCCTCACCCCAACCTTCATCCGGCAACAAAATTTAGGGCCGCGGTAGGGATGGGAATAGAAGTTGCGTGGCCGGAACCGGCCACTCGAAGGCCATTTCCGGGAACCCGACGACCAAAAATGGCCTTCGCGTGGCCCGACTTTGTCACAAAAGAAATATTTGAAGGAGATGGCGGCGGAGGTTGTGGTGGGCCGGTGTTGATATGGTTTTGAAGGAGGAGAGAGATGATGATTGGAGAGAAAGAAGTGAGAACTTTTTTCTTTTTTGGAGATTTTTAAACATATTTATGTGAGGGTATAAAAGTACATTTCTATTTTCAGATTTGTCCAACCAAAAAAAAGTCCAATTGAACACTTTTGCTTTGGATAAAATTATGTGGCCTGGATTTAATCTTGATGAATATTGATGGTGAAGATCACCTATCTCATTGGAGATAGCTTTTTCAGTTATCTCATAATAGAAAAACCCATCATAAATGGCCATCTTCACTAAGATTTTCTTAGTCCCTTTCAACCTCTATCTTATCTACAGTCAATGAAGCCTTGTTGTCAACATTAACAAACAACTCTCGTCATTGTCAAAAATATTACCATTTTTCATCTCTGAAAGGAATAAATAATAAAAGTAGTTGTAAGTGTAATAACAAAAAATAAATCAAAGACGTTGTAATAACAAGAATCATACTATAACTATCAGCTAGTTCATATGATAATAATGCAAAAACTATGGGAAGTTAACCTTAATTGATTACATTATGGAAAGTTAACCTTAAATGATAATAAAGATAACACACGATTAATGATAGGAGATTTCCTTAGGAAGTAATTCGAATCTTTCTAATATAAGATTATTTGGAACAAGAGTGTATATAAGATACACCATTTCAACCACAAAAAAAAAAAAATCAATGATAAATTTGGGACACAATTTTCGGTCAAAATGTTCCGTGATGATGTGGCATTGGACATAGGATCGGATATTACCAAAAATTAGAAAATCCGAAATTACTAAATTGCCCCATCATAAATATGTATTTTTCAGACACAATTTTCTCTCTCCCCTTCATTCGTTTTCTATTTTTTATGTCACTCAACCAATTTCTCTAATTTTCTTACCGATTATCCTCACCCAATTTCTCGAAGCCGCTGTCATTGTCATCGGCGGAGCCTTGTCGATCAATTGATGATTGTGGTTTTCCCTTGGTATAAGAACATCTACCCTTTTCATAAGTAAGTTATCTAATTTTATATTTTTTGTAATGGGCAGAAACAAAAATGCGGAAAAGATTTACTTGCCGTTTGAAATATTTTATTATTTATTTTTGTATTTCTGTAAATATAATTGAACTGGGTGGTATCTCTATTTTGCAATTTTGGATTAATGGGGTTTGAAACTCTTGTTATAATGGAATCGATTCAGACATTACAATATCAAATAAGCTCATTAGTTAATTTTTCCTTTATTAGTCAAAATATGCTAAACTCTTATCAATTGTGATTCTTGAAAATTATTCGACGTGACTCATTTTTTCCCTTGAAATATTCAGGTGGGAACAATTCTACTCGGTTGTGCATTATTGTTCGATATTTCTTGGGTATTTGTCTCCAAAAAGTTGTTCAAGAAGAGCGTTATGATTGTGGTGAGTAATAGTTATAATCTTGAGAAGTGAAATAGAAAACCATATAGTTGCATAACTATATTAGTTTGCATTGTTTTGTGTAGGTCGCTCGTGGTGAGGGAAGTGGAGAAGATGGCATTCCTATGCTCGAATGTTTGATCCTTGGGGTGGATACATCATAATTGGATTTGGTGATATTATTTTACCAGGACTACTTGTAGCATTTTCTCTAAGGTATGAGTCGAGACTTTCTAAACTACCATCATCCTAGTTTGCTTCGTGAATTTTAGTGGTTAATACTAGTTATTCTTGTGTTGTTGAAGGTATGATTGGCTATCTAACAGAAGTCTAAAAGCTGGATCTTTTATGTGGGCAATGTTCGCTCACGATCTAGGTACGACTCTATTTTATTCAGAAATATGGTTTCCAATAAAAAAAAAAAAAAAATACTAAGAAAATGTTAGGTAAACAATTTGACACTTCAGTGTCTTCGGTGCAGGTCTTCTAATAATGTACGTGGCCCTGAATTGATGGACGGGCATGGCCAACCGGCTTTGCTTTACATTGTTCATTTCACATTAGGTAAAGAAAAAATGCTTTCATATAGGAAAATATACAAAAGCTACGAGTTCAATTTTCTCAGGATTCAGCATTTTAGCACCATTTTCTTCATATAAACCAGTGAAGTTGTGTTTGATTATTTCATGATGATTACTATGATAATCTGTATTGAGTTTCTTGATCGATTTTGTACTATATGCAGGCACATTGATCACGTTGGCAATGAACATCGGTGAACTGATGCATTTATGGACACGAGGGAAGCCCGAAAGACCTTGTCCGCACAGAGCCGGTCCGACATATTAGGGGGCCTAGACGAAATTTAAAATAGGGGTGTTGGTAGAATTGGTTTATTATTAGCTTAAAAATTTAAAAGACTAGTATTTTTTTATGATTTTATTTGACGTTTCTCCCTTGAATGTAACCATTGCAGTGCGATATAGCGTAATGACATTAACAAAACCTGATCATTCTTATATTAACTATGTGCATCATGAATAGACTTGGTGAATTATATGTACAATTTTTTTATTTGAATACTTGCAATTGCATTGAATGGAGAAAAGGGTTTATACGAGTAACTTCTTGTTCAGGTCAATCAACCAAAGAACAGCTATCATAAAGAATATGGGAGATGGTTATGCAGATTTCGTCTGTAGTTTTGACAACACGTAGTGATTATAGAATTGGTTCTTTGTATTCATTCGAGTAATGTTAAAGCTGAAACTTCAAGATTTTAGAATTTTAGTAAAATTCTGGATATTTGTCTAGTCAAGTACTGATTTTTTTTTTTTTTTAGTTTGCTAGTAATCAAGTAAATATTATGATGTAATGATGTTATCACTATTTCATTTAATAATTATATATGCACAATCATACGCTGATAATTTACATATATAATTATATGAATTAATGTCAATTTATCCCCTGCAAAATGCATAATTTATCCTCTGTGATTTGAAAATTAACACTTTATTTCCTCTGAATATTTAAAAAAAAATATTTTACCCCCTTCAGTCAGAGAGTGAACCTCACTTACTGAAATTGAGAGCAAGCATGAAAAGTATTTTGTAACGGAGGAGGGGGGATAAAATGTCACATTATCATAACATAACATTATGCAATATGTATTTCATGAAGATTCACATGACGTGCATACATTTCTCTTTTGTTCCCCATCGATTAAAAGCAACATATATTTTCATGGAACTTGATTAGGCTCTTACAATTATTTTATCAAGCATTTTATAATGGCATGTAATAGTAAAAAGCCAAACAAATTCAAGTCAAAACTAGAGATTTAAGGAAACAAATGTATCTTCACGATATTCATATCATTCAAACCAATTAATGGGGCAATCTACCATATGACATTATCAAAGAGAAAAAAAAAATTCAAAACATGTGGTATCTAAAACATATAATTTCTTCTGCATCCAATAGGGAAATTCAAAGTGAAATTGCATCATTCCGAGCTTGGTGATTCACATCCCACGCTTCCCACGCCAACTTGTTAGCCTTGCATTTATACAAGTTTATAGTGCTACGCGATGTCTGTATTCATATCAATTCCATCAAATTTATAATGGACCAATAAAAGTTTCATGTACATGAACGCATTTGCTGACGTGTGTAAGTGGAGTAAGACAATTAAATAGATTCGAGCAAAAAAAAATATTAATCAACCAAATATACAACATAAAATTTGGAATACTAATTCCTTAGTTCTAAGCATGTCGTCCACCTCTGTGAACTCTTGTTCTATAATGGCATCAATTGATATTGCCTCTTTCTTGTATAAGTTGAAAATTCAAGCATCGTATCATTTATCTTATCACCAATTTTATATGGTTCATTTAATCACTAACTAACCATAAAAAAGGAAAATAAGCCCAAATCCTCATCTATCTTAATGAAACCCTAAAGTTAATTTTATATGTTATGATTTAACAATTTAACCACGTACTTGCCGCTGAATACGATAGATAGAGAAAAAAATACCAAATTTCCGTAAATCTGAGGAATTCGTAATGTAATACAAAAATCTGAAGAAAAAAAAGAGCAATTCGGAAAATAAAGTTAATTAGTGTTAAGAGGTTAATGTTTTGGAGAAATTGAAGCAACAAAATTAAAAGATTTTTTCACCTCTTTATGTTCACACCCGTGTAGTAACCATTATTTTCTTTCTTCTGAATTTCAAACTTTATCAGAGAGCGAAACCCTAATTTTTTTTGGAGGCGATTAAGTAAGAGATTAAAAATGGGTAATTTTATCTTTAAGAAAATATATTATTTAAATTTAAATTTTAAGGAGACACGTGTCACCAAAATAAATGTTATTTTATTTGCTCCCCATCCCTCAAAATCTCATTTTAGACGGACCAAGTAATTCCTTCACAAAGTTTGGCTTCTTAAAGGTTGTGGTTAGGTTCCTCTTATGTCAAATAAGTTAGAAGAGTAATATGTGAGCATTAAAATAATATTTTTGCATTTTAAAAGTAAAAAATTAATTTTAGTACACAGCCCTCCCTAACTTTCAGGCTCAGCTTGTCGTGGCCTACTTTTCTGAGCCAGGACGGGAATTTTCTAGCCATGTCTTATTTTAAGCTCACCGCGGCCAGATATTCGGGGACCGCCGAGAACTCTCTACCCGATGATATTTTTCTATACTCAGCCTTTTCATTCACGTGTGCACCTAGTTGCAAAAATAAATTTGAAACCTTAAGAAAAACATCAAATAAATCTAATTGTGGATGACATTTTTTTTTATCTAGCAATTTGTTGCTTGTTTGAAAAAAATAAAACGATGATTACATCATTATATCGACGCAAATCTAACTGATCGCTAGTAAAGCACAAATAATGTACAACTAAGTTACTAAAAAATACAAAAAATATTCATTAACAAATGTAGTATAAACATGAGGGAAACTCACACATAAAGTGGGATTATCTTCATATTTATGTCATTATTAAATATAGTTTCCCTTTTCTAATGTTGTTATAGATATCTATGGAATATATATTTATTAAATAGTATTGATAAAAATATTTTATTGTATCATAAAAACATGCCAACATCTATTTAATTCCAGAATCATATATTTATTAATAGAAAGCAAAAATACCCCATGTGTTACTAACTCCGTGCACCTAGGTAAATACTAAGCATTGATTGATAAAAATTGACTAAGATAGCTTTGGTTATATTTTTTAAGTAATATGGAGCACTTGTTAATTTTATAAACAAAATGGGTATTATTGTCAATTTTTTAAGTAAATAGGGGATCATTGTCAATTTTACAAGAAATCAAACGGGTATAGCCAATTTTTAGATATACAGTGATATTGCTAATTCTTTCAAGTAACAAGGGGTATTGTCAATTTTCTAAATAATTGGAAGTTATTGTTAATTATTTATTAAATAAGAGGATTATTATCAATTTTACAAATAAACAGAGTAGGTTATAGTCGATACTTTGAATACTAGAGGATTATTGCCAATTTCTTAAGTAAACATACGGGTTGTTGCACAGTGAGATTTGACAAGGAAAAATGTATTATTGTCATTATCCTTCGAATTTCAAAGAACACTTGAAATTAAAAACATGATCAAATTTTAGCAATCCTATAATGGTCCTTCTACATCTTTCATTAATTTTCATAATTTCTTCCAAATATTTTAGAAATATCTTCAATAGTTTCTAATATTTTGGCATCACATTTAAAAATGAAAGTCTAATCCAAATTTGAGAATACATTTACAAGAAAATGTAGCCAAAACCAGGAGAGAAGAAGATATGCTTCATTTTATTAGACAAAATGAAAATGTTACACTAGACTTATTTTTCTTCTCAAATAGAAGCCTCCCTAAAATCCTCATCTCTTATTTCCTCTGCCACACAAACCACATCACTTCCTCAGCCCATGCCTAAAGCTACAATGTCGACAACTACTACGAGTTCGAGTAGGATTAATTTCTTCAAATTTAACTACTTAAACTTGGAATTTGATAGACCATTTATACATTTCCTCGTTCGGAATTGGGATGGTTAGAGTTACCAACCCAGTTGCAGCTTCGTAATTAAACTCGGTTTCAATGTCATCCACGGTGCATTTTAGCGGCTTCTGAGAACAATAGGCTCCAAAGCGCCCGCATCCCCTGACCTTCAGTGTGATGGTTGCTGCGCTTGAAGCCTCGGATGCTTGGTCGACTTCAAACTGTTCCACGGCACCAGTAGTATTGAACATGTCCAGCAAGCCAATAGGTGCAAATGAAATGTTTGCTGCAACATTCTGTGTTTAAAAAAGAGAGATACTAGATTAGTCAACAAATAGTAACATAATACATTTATGAAGGGCATATTGGGTAAAGTCTTGCAATATATTTTCAGCACTTTTGGTCCATCGTTTTACAAAATTGCACTTCTGTTGTGATTTTTTTAAATGGTTTTGAACTTTGTATCATATAATTAAGTACATTTCCATCTACTTTGGGACCAACAGTACAAAATAGAGATATTTTACGGGACCAAAAGTGCAAAACGTGGATTAAAGGGCATCATATGACTAAAGAAAAATCATTTCACAAAAATTGAACAAATGTCCAATTTTTCAAGGCGATGGACCAAATGTGCTTCAAGGTCAACTTTTTTGCTATTTTTGGTATTTTTTCAGTATAATAAGGTTCGAGCTTATTTAAAAGTTCAGTTGGTAGAAGCTCACCTTGAGAGGGCAGAAGTGGAAGAGCTCATATTCAAGGACCTTAAGTGTAACAGGCAGTGAAGCACCTTTCGGCAACTTAACAACCTCTCCTGTCCTATACGCGTAAACGACAGCGTCTCCATTCCATTCCGGTCCAGCAATTTGAGCTATAGAATCGACATCAGTGGCTTGAACTGAGCTAGTAAGAGTGCCAGGGGAGGCATCATGAATGCGTGTCTTTTTCGCTACCTTGCACCAACCAGCACCTTGACAATTGAAGACACCAACCACTCCAGAACACTTGTTAACATTCCAGATTTTAAGCAAGCTGCAACATATACACATTGAGAGCTTAGTTCATGTTTAGATGATTCATTTCAACACGTTTAACTTTTCTACTTGACTTAGGCTCAAATCATTGAAATATTATTTCTTTGCAGACCTTCTGTATTCAATATGAATGTATGAAAGTAATCTATTTAAATAGATTGACACTATTTTTCTCCATTGAACTTTTCTACACAAACCTTATCCCGTCTCTGGCCGGATCAACAAAGAGACAGTCAACCGTAGGTCGTCCAGGCAATTTCGCACGGAGAACTGAACCGTCGGGGAGGACCAGCTTTTTCAAAAGCTCGAAGTTGTGGTGACCAGGCTTGTCACTACATAGAGATCAAAAAGATTAAAACTTGATCAGCAGCAACTATGGAATAATGGTTTAAATATTGTGTCATTACGAATTACATAAGACGGAGTATAACATTTGGATGTGTTTGGTAGCACTGTCAAACGCATAAATTATTAGTAAATTAGTAACACGAGGTTAAAAAATCACCACCAATTTTTTTGTTGAAACATGATGAATATATTATCAAAGAATTGGACATGTGATAATTATATTCCTAT
Source organism: Penstemon davidsonii (assembly GCA_034814905.1). Taxonomy (NCBI): domain Eukaryota; kingdom Viridiplantae; phylum Streptophyta; class Magnoliopsida; order Lamiales; family Plantaginaceae; genus Penstemon; species Penstemon davidsonii. Next base: position 25,186,721 of record JAYDYQ010002533.1, on the reverse strand, counting down.
TGATATCAAAAAGTTGCAGTATATCACTTGTTTATGACTCGACTCGACCTATATTAAAAACAATACCAAACAAGGCATAAAGGTTGATAAAAAACATGGCCTCACTTAATCTTTAAAAGCGGGTTTATATGTTAACCAATAGCAATATGGAGAAACAATTAGGTGCAACTATTAGTATGAGATTACCTGACATAAATTGCACATCCTCCAACAGCTCGAGCTGCAGCATGGTAGTCAGCAGCTGGGTGCAGGCTCTGTAATATATGCGCAGAAGTTAGCATTTCATATTCCAGAAAATCAATATATCGAATTGAAGTTTTAGAAATACTCACATGGAACATATCCCAATCAGGCTGCATGAACTCTCCCAAGAACACAGTATTATAAGCCACAGACGATATATGGATAGTGTGTGAAGCAGGATCATGAGGGTAGAAATCATCAGAAGCTCTAACTACTGCAGTCTGTTTAGCACTGTAAATCCCATCAGTGTTATGACACATACAAGCAATGGTTCCATTTTCGGCAAAGTTCCGCGAGACAGAGGCTTCAAGGGCCTGGTGATAGCTACGAGTGAGAGACACACGACCACCATGGCCAGCACCAAGAGTCTCAATGATGTTCTGCACATCAACTTTGACTCCATCTACACCACATGAAGCAAGATAGGAATGAAGCTCATTGTAAAAGTTGAAAACTTTCTGAGGGTGCACCAAGCCCAAGCCGTGAACTGCTAGACTATCCATGACTATGTCTGGTTGGTTGCCCGTTACACCCGGAGACTGAACTGGGTAGGCCAAAGCAGTGTCGTAATGTTCCAGGCCGGGACCCGCCGGCTGGACTCCACCCCAGTAACCGGCTAGAGCGTGCCATACATAAACGTACCTAGTATTAGGAGCGTTAGTTGATTGTGTTTTAGTAGTATAACATGCGCGTTAGGTGATTGAATTTCAACAGAATTACGTGAAGGTATTTCAGTAATTTGTACAAATACCCTCGGGATTATGTTGTAAATGCACATCGTTGAATACTATCGAATGATCATAAAAATCTCTTCTACTTTACAAGAAAATACAACAATGCTAACAACAGTGAAGCAAAAGGACCAAGTTGGAGAACTTACTTGACATTGTGATGCTCCTTTGCTTCTTTTACAACATGTTTCAGACCTGGTTCCTGATCATCAGCTTTTCCATTCTTTTGGAATTTTACGTTCTCTTTAATCCCAATTAGCCTGTTGGCAAACCTGCAAATTTTAAAATAGAAGCATATTCAGGATGAGTTTAAGTTACAAGAACTGCATTAATAGAAAAAAATGTAGAAAATCACTAGAGTCGAATGTCAAATATACAAGTGATGTGTTAAAGAACCAAAAATTTCATAGTTGTGCCTCTGCTTACTCGAACACAAGTTGTATAAAATACACCGTGCATCTTTGCAAACTATAATAGGTGTGACTCAATATAATAACGACATAGTCCAACTCTAAGGCTCTTATTTTTAGTGTTTAATTGGCAAGAACATGATCAATAGCTATTTAGAGAAAGTTATTTCTTATAGAGATCAAACTATTAAACGACTTACTGAGCTCCTTCTTGAACAACACAATTTGGGTCAGCCTTGACTTCATTTCCAATTTGTTGCCAGCCATCATCTATGATAAGAAAACGAGGAGGAGTGCCTCCCTCTGACAAGCTGCAAGTGAAAATGATGATTTTGGCAACTTAATTCCCATTCACCGAAATTCAATATTTATTTATATATCAATCTAGTGACCAAGAAATGAAAAAATACAATATTTTACCTCTTAAGTCCTTCTTCAACGCCCTCTGCGGTGACATCAGTGTAAAAAGCATCCCACGTGCACCACCCAAACCAGTCGAGGAATGAAGGCAACTATAAGAAGTCCAAAGAGCATAAGTCAGCAACTCATCTTGGTCCAAATCGACCTAAAACTTTAGTTAAAAAAATAAAAATGAAAAAAAACCGTAAATATACCCACCTTCTTGTTCATTCTGTGATGAAATGTTTGCAAGTGTTTTTCTACAGCCCTGTTTCACGAAAAGACGATTTTTAATGTATCTGAGAAAGTGCAACATTGCATGAGTTCCATAAATTAAGACTTACTTCACAGCTTGGGTGATGACTTCAAAAGGATTGGTTCCAGCATGCATGTAAACAAGGTAGAGTCCTTGGTTGGTCTCAACAGCATTATCACCTACAGCCAAAATAACACGCAAGAAACAAGGTCATTTCAGTTCTTTCGAACTCTTAGGCTTTGTTTGCCTTTGGAATTTCAGTAGGTAAAACACATGAAGTACTCACCACTTTCAAGGCAGATCTCCAGCTCATTCTTCTCGTTTCCCTGCAGAACAGCACGGAACTGCCCTTCAAGGAGAGGTAGGAAAACAGTATAGATAGTTGGGGCATCATCCTTTTCGCCTTCAGTCGTGTCTTTGCTCTCCAAGAGCATGAACTGAGTCTCTAGGGGAATGTCTTTCCCACAAGTCCCCATTCTCTGAGTCATCCACCACAGCTTGAAACGGAACAAACACATGAAACGGACATCCCTGTTTTCAGCACAAAATTGGTGAACATTGTTATGCAAATTACATCTAAAAAATATTATATATCATGTGAGATAATAGTCAAGTGCTTACTCTAAGATACCAACTGGGAAAACATGCAGACTTTTGGTATGGGAAGCTGTGGCACCGATGAATGCACCTTCAACAAGGCCTACACCTGATCCCGGGGTCACCACTATGTTTTCGGGTACTCCTTTAAGTATTGTTTTACCATGAACCACAAGGTTCCCTTCATTGACAGAGATTTTTGGTGTAACAGTCATCTTTGCACTTTCTAGTACTGCTTGAGAATTTACTGCACATTCAGAAATATAATAAGCATAGAGTAAAGTAAGATTAGCCATCTTCAAGCAAACCACTCAACACTTATTGAAATTCATTTACAGTTTCAAAGTAGCAAGAATTCATTAAATAATGTTAATATTCAGTCATTTAGATGCTTACACAGATAGTGGATATTGCCAATTCATCATACCAAGGACAAAGCAACAAGTTTACTGTACCAGCAAGAAGCTCAATATGTAGAGGGATTTAGAGAATTATGTAAACCAAGATCAGGTATTACTTTTCTTAACCCTTATGAAAAATAATTGGAGTTTCACCCCCTTATGCTTTTAAAAACAAAGCTCATAAAGGGATAATAGTTCTTAAAAACATAGAGGGGTTAAACGTCAATTTATATTTTACAGGGGGTTCAATGACACAAAACTTATTTCACTACTTCTTTCTGTTAAAAAACTTTGAATCACAACAAAAGTGGGAACACTGTTGCTAGTCATGAAAAAAAAGATAGCATTCTTGGACCACCACATCAAGATCCAGATCTTCCACAGATCCATTTCACTCGTTTTTTTTTTTTTCAACATTATGAAGCAGAGATAGCTTTACCAAATTTGTCTTTTGGCTGCCTACATAGCATTTTTCTCTACTCTTTCTGTTGAAAAAAAAATAGTGAAATGCTCCTAATTCTCAGAAAACCGATGTATTTAACTTTAAAATTAAAAATTAAAAATTAAAAATCAATGTAGAAATCTTCAAAAAAGCATATCCTACTGGAACATCACCAGAAAATTCCAGAAGAACAGGGGAAAATGAAAAAAAATAAAAACAGAAGAAATTACAGCCGCAATAGAAGTAGCACAACTTGTAAACTAAAGTTTCACCGGTCAATCACCTCGCAAAGGCTTCAAATACTAAGATTCGATGGTACCAAATTTGAAGCTCAAGGTACAATCAGCGTTCAAAAGAATATTCAGTTTTTCAGTTTTAAACCGATAAAATAAAACAGAAAGAATCTACAAATATAGCACCATCAAATCACCTCCCGGGAGCTTGAAATTCTTACTTTGTAAAAACATAACAATCATGCAAAAGCAGAATCAAAGATCGACAGGAAATCAAAACACACACTTGACGTAATATCATTTTCGATTATACAATTAAAAAAATCAACTAAAAATCGGAGTTAAGAAACTCCAATTGAATCCACATGTACACCACAAAGATCAAAAACCTTCATCCGTACAATTATTCCACATTTTCAGTAATAACAAATAATCCTTCAAATTAAAACGCTAAAATTTTACCTTTCAATTAGCCGCTTCAGAAAGTAGCTTCAGAAGAACGATTATTCCACCTAACAAAAGTTGAAAACTCAACAGAAGAGCATTCCAGTGGAGAATGCAAACTTCACGAGAGCGAATGTAATACACGCGCACACAGTTAGTTCAACAATGCAATGCTTACTTGAATGAAGACTATATCGGGGGTCTTTATATACAATGATTGGCGTTAAATGACGAACTGTTTTCCAAAGCAGGCAAATAGCTTGATGACACGTGGGTTGGAGGTGCTCGATGTTTAATGAAATCTTCAGGTGCATAGTTTTAATGATTACTTACATTAACTATCTCCTCAAAAAAAAAACATTAATTATCCACATACTCCTATTATTAGTATATTGTTTTTCTGTATTTATGATAGAGAAAAGTAGTTTGTTGTTTTACTGCAAAAAACATATAGTAATAATAGCTATTAATTGTATTCACATAAAAGGTAATTCAACAGTAATGTGACTATATAATAGTATTTTAAATAATAAATATACCCCTATATATATTTTTTATCATGTTTTAGTTATACATTTGGATACAACTTCTCAATTCATAAATTAACGGATAACTTAATCTTTAACAAAATGTAAATTTGTCAATTTAATAATATCAATGCATATAGCTCTAAAAGCTTATTAAATTTACACTACAAGAGAATTTTAGTTACAAAATATTAAGTGACACTGTGACAATGTGAAAGGTTTCAATTTTTGCATGTAATTAGTGAAAAAAAGAATTGGAATTTAAAGCTGAGAATTTCATAAGAAATGAACTTCAATGAAATCCCCATATTTGCTAATAAATGAAGAGTTTTATCGCTAAATTATGTAGAAAAAACATTAACTTTTTTTTTCAAATAAAAATAAACTTCGTCTAGAAAAGAAAATTATGTGTTTATTCACAAGTACTAATGTTACAACATTTAAGTCGCCAATTTGATTGTTTTTAATTGTTTGGTCATTTCTTGGAGTGGCATAAAAGAAGAAAGTTATCAACCGGTGATTGGTCTATTGAAAGGGTCTAATTCCCACAAAGTGAGAAAGCGGCGAATCCAAATTCAAATCCTCGTTGGGAGATCAGGTTCTCATATAATGTGTCTGGCGCACCTCAAAATGGATTAAGTCAGGTATAAATATTGAAAACACTTGGGAAACAAAAAAAAAAATAGTTAAAAATAAAAATAAAAAGTTATTGTGCTCGGAATATTATGATATGTTGCCTATATTTTAAAAAAAAAATATTAAAATCATGTGTTATTGATATGAAAATATTCACTCAAAAAATGTAAAAATATGTCTATTTTTTAGGAAGTAATACATGATTTAAACAACCAAAAATATAGAAAATATAATTTGACTATGTTAATATATTAGCTTAATTCCAAATAAAAAGACAAAATAAATAAGATCCAATACATTAAAAAAATTAATCAACACAATTCAATACATTACATATTCTAGATTCTACAGAATTAATTCTAATAAGTAAAATAAGCTAAAGATTTTGCTAACTTGATTCCAAAGTTGGATGGCTCTAATTCATTGCACAGTATTCCATCGAGATTATGATGGTGCACCTTATTTCCCAGTTATTTTAACAACAAGGCATCATTCTTTATTTTATTTTATTTTATTTTATTTTATATTATAATTATCCATGATTATAATTATATGGCCAAGGCATTTTGCCCTTACGATAAGAAGATGGGATATAAACCTATTTTATCCAAATTTAGAAATAAATTATGTGATCACCCACTCAAATTCCGATAGGGGCAGATGTGATATAAAATCGATTTTATCCTAATTTAGAATTGAAATTACATGCCATCCACTCAACATATCAACGATTCTTCACTTCATGAAGGACGTCTGGTGGATCTATTATTCTTTCTTTTTGTACTAGCTAAAGGAAAGTGATAGACTTGTGAAAGATATTTTCTATCTCCTTAATTTTTTTTGGATAAATGTAAGAGCACACTCTCGTGTTATGTAAAATCAGCACGAAATTGTCTTGTGAATGTTTACGGTGAAGAGAAAATTTTGTACTATTAAATATTTGAAACGAACCCATTGAAATGTTTATAAAATATTCGGCATGAAGTACTCCACATCCGTACAAATTTTACAGCCTCTTTGTACGTGCGTGTGGGAGATTTCTTGTCGAATTTTTAATAATACAGGGAAGTTCCATGAAATGAATACTATTTCATAATTTCATGCAGATTTTGGTAACATAGAAATGTGTATTGCAATTTCCACTTTTTTTTTCTAAGTCCATTTTTATTGTTGTTCAATCAATTTTAGATGTTGATATTTCAATTTCCGCCATTTTGACAAGTCCATTTTTCTTGTTGTTAAATCAACTTTAAATGTTGTAAATAAAGTTTTAAAGTTAGGAATGACGTGTATCTTCATTTACCACAAATTATGACATATATTTGACCACTTGACTTACCAGGACGCCTCTTTAAAATGAAGATCGTTAGCATAGGTTATGTCCGTTGGGTAACACTTTAAATCAAATATTGATTGTGGGAGAATTGCTTGTATTGTTATTATAGATTTGAATTAATTCTACTTATCAACATGAATAACAAATTTTGGACTAGTTGGTTAGAGTAAGACATTGTGGTAAGGGACGAGAGTAATGGGTTAATGTCCTTATAATTACATGCAATTTACACTTTAGTGTGATGATCTCAAATATCTAAAATTATTTAGTTTTTCGTCGTTCCTTTATGATGATTCACATCCAAAAGTTATATGGTTTGATGAAACATTTGAGATGTACAAAACAAATAATTAGAGAGGTTCAAAGTGATTCCTAGCTTAGATTGAAAATCATTGTAAATCATGACTTACCAAATAATCATGTAATAAATGTTCGATTGGATTTGCGAAAGTGATTTCTAGCGTTGATTGAAAAACATATATAATTTTCTAACCTATCAAATAATCTTGTAATAAATGTTCGATTGAATTTTCAATAGCTACAAAAGAGACTATCCAAAAAAAAAAGAATGTTTTAAATTATCATTTTTCTTTGATAATTTTAAAATATCATTGTTTAGTTATTTAAAATAATAAGATTAAAAAAATATTAAAATTATTAATCATTCAAAATAAATAAATTTACAGATTAGCTCATGGTATATATTGTGTCCAAGTGTTTTTTCCACAATATATTTTGCCACGTGGCTTAAATAACTCCTCCATGTCAGCTGCACAAATGAGAAATTGTCAAATCATCATCATGCATGGGACCCATCAGTCCAAAATGTATTTTCTTTCGGTGGATTTGTCCTGATTAGGTGAAGTTCTCTATTTACTTTTGGTTAATTGGTTGTCTTCTTTCAAATCAATGGCGACGTGTGAAATTAAAAAAATAAAAAATAAATAAAAATTGCGACGTGTGGAATCAATTCACGACAGCCGCACAAGACATGAAAATCTCGCCGACCCTTCTCTTGTACATGTGTAAAATATCTTTTTAATTGTATAAAGCAATTGATTAAAGTGTATGTTAAATCTCAAATGGAAACTAATTGAACTCTCCTCAAAGGAGAGATGCATCTAGATTTGTAATAAGTAGTGGAGATTATCAAAGTGTGTTAGCAATTGTTTGCGTTTTTGTTCAACAATATTGATTGAGAATTTTAAAATTAAATTAATAATAATATGCGAGAATTATATTCAACACATGCGTCTGAGTAAGGGCATGATAGCGAAGTTGGGACTCTACGACTAGAAGTTATGAGTTCGAATCCGATTTGATATATATGTGAATCTTTTTCTTGTATGATAGTACTTATTTTTTAGTGATGTTAGATGGACTACAAAAGTATATTACAGGGAAATTATTAAAAAAAAGGATATTACATGGAAAATTGTGTATGATTTAAAGTAAAAACTAGAAAGTAGGTATAAACATCAATAAACGATTGATTTAGTTGAAGAGATTAGCCTACAAAGTGATTAACCCAAGTTTAAATTCTTACTGTGAGAGGTTCCTTATAATATTTCCGATCAGTCAAAAAGAATTAAGTAATGTTTAAAACATGAATTTTCTTCAGAAAAAAAGAAAAGAAATGTACATTTAAATAGAGAAAATATGGCAGAAGAATGTAAGCAATATATAATTCATATAAACCTTGCAGATATTTTGAGCTCTTAATATACAAAATATCGAGAACTAGGCGTATAAGATTATGTATCATTAGGCGTGTTAGATAGAAAGAAGGGACTTTGACATTGCATTTTTTTGTTTGTTGATTTATTTAAATTCCTCAACTTTTGAATGCGACTTTTCAGCCTAATTCTCACTATTTTTCACTTCGGGACGTTCTAATTAACGTGAGAATCTATTTTCCAAAATAGATTATTTTTATATTCATATATCAAAAAATGATAAATAATAAAATTACCAACTATTACTATTAAAAGAAATAATATTGTAAAAGTACATTATTGATATTAAATGTTTCATATAGGTTGAAAATCATAGTAAAGTCTACCTTATAAGGTCTTGAGCAATCATTGCCTCTTAATTAAGCAGGTTTTTATGTTGATTTAGGCGTCAATACACGTAGTGAAATCTAATAAAAGTTAATTTTATATTTTTCTTAATTCTTATTTAAAATTTTAAGTAAAATTTAAATGGTTGAATATTAAATTTTGATTGGTCATGCTTGGATTTATTATGTCCCCTAGTGTTTGGGATTTGTGTTGGGTACTAAAATGTTATTCGGAACTGTTCTTATCCAAATAAATCTACAAATCAAATATTTTAACTCAAAATAAAAATATTTCAATCAAATCAATCATCATATAATATTATGTAAATTAATTTCATACCAAAAGACATAATTTAACGTTTATCTCATACATCAATTCACATTTACAAACTAAATTCACCATTAAATTAATATTACCTTACATTCAAATACAAATATGTCCCCTAGTATTTGGAATTTGTGTTGGGTACTAAAATGTTATTCGGAACTGTTCTTATCCAAATAAATCTACAAATTAAATATTTAACTCAAAATAAAAATGTTTCAATCAAATTAATTATCATACAATATTATGTAAATTAACATAAATTTAACGTTTATCTCATACATCAATTAACAATATTTACAAACTAAATTCACCATTAAATTAATATTACCTTACATTCAAATACATTACTAAATGTATCCGAATAATATTTTCATTATTTGACAACATTAAAAAAAAAACTCAAACCAAAATATTTTTCACTGATCAAATAAAGCCAAAAAAGGCCAAAAGAAATTTAAACTGGCCATAATACACGGGGATTGGAAAGACAATGATACAAAAAGCAGCACGTCTTTCCAAGCCACCAAATACCATGCACGTGGGAGAACATAATTAAGGATATGCACTAAATTTGTGACTATATATTAGCAATTAATTAATTATATTTCAAAAGTACTACTCAATGATTATTCATTACGACAGGGAAAAGGACCGGTTGAGGGTTGTAGTTTGAATAGTGGATCCTGCACTAATTTGGACTTTAACAGGAAATAATCTTTTGGAGATTGTTTTAAGACAGCTTTTTGCATGAAATATGCTGATGATTTGACTCTAATATATTAAAGCAAGCTATAGAATCACTAGACCTGATACCAACGAAAACAATTTTGTCGCTATTAAAAATAGATTAGTAACGAAATATCAACAAAATTTCAATTAAAAAGTGTTCCTTCAATAATAGCGAAATTACCAACGGAATATCGAAAAATAATATTTTTTGTAAGAATTTGGTTGTTAAGTTATAGGAAAAAGCTATCCATAACGACGAAATCATTTCAACGGAAAATTATCCGTCGCTATTTAGATTTAGTAACTGAACAGCGACGGAACCATCAACAGAAATATGTTCCGCCAATAATAACGAAAAATTACCAACGAAAAATTGGGAAAAAAATATTTTTCGTAGGAATTCAATTTTTAAGTTGTAGGAAAAAGTTATCCATAGCGATGAAATTGTTCCAACGAAAAAATTTCCGTTTCTATTTAGCTCTAGTAACAAATGTGTAACTAAACAGCAACAAACCCAACGATAGAAATATGTTCCACAAATAATAACAACAAATTATCAAAGAAATTTTGAAATAAAAAATATTCTGTGTATGACATCTGTTGTTACCATAGTAGTGAAATTATTCTGGTGAAAAAAATACGTCACTATTTCTCTTTCATAACACACAAAAGTTTAAGTGATTTTATATCTAAGCACTATGAAACAAGAACCGATAAATTAGATTCTCTTGAAGTAAGATAGTTCTCTCCAATCCAAAGCTAATAATTATGTCCAACTAATCAAATTTCTAGGAACGTAGAAATGCATTTACACTTAATCAATTACATTGTGACTAAGATCATTAATAAATAAGTTCGGCATAGGGGTGGTAATATGGATAGATCTGCTAGATCCGATCCATATGGGATACACTAAATTTTAACATGAACAAATCTGCTGGATCTGATGCACTATGGATCCATAAATGAAAATTTTGGAATAATACTGGAATATATATATATATATATATATATATATATATATATATATATATATATTTATTTATTTGTAAACTTCAATTGTGCAATCTCAACAACCCCCACCCCTACCCTGCCACCACCCCCATCTTCCCCACACCCGGGCACCAACCACCCTCCACACGGATCACCCTTCTGTGTTGGATTCATATTCAAATTGGACCCAATTAAACTCATGTTAATTTTGAACCTTTTTTCGTCGTTTTAACTTTTTATTTACCAATTTCACCGGTATATCTCATTTTTAACCGATATCATCGATTTACTCATTTTTATGCAGTTTAACCCGTTTTTACTTCGATTTCATCGATTATTTTACCAATTTCACTGGTTTAACCATTTTTAACGATTTAACACGTTATTTATCGAATTTTTTAACCAATTTAACTCCTCTTTTTACCAACTTCACTTACTTTCTTCACTAAATTTACCAAGTATTCTCGTTTTAATCAGTTTAACATATTTTTTCACCAATTTCATTAATTTTCTAACAAATTTCATCATTTTATTACACTTTTAACCGATTTTATAACATCGATGTTTTCACTCGTTCAATTATAAAACTCGTTTTCAATCGATTTAACCAGATTTTTCATTGATTAAATTCATTTTCCAATGGATTAACCAAATTTTTCATCAATATATAAATTTCATATATTTTCACTGATTTAACACTTAGATAAAATTAGTGAAAAAATAAATTATTCGGTGAAAAAATGTGTAAATCTGTAAATTAGTGAAAAAAATGGTGAAGATGGGTTAAGTCTTTGAAAATGGATGATTTCAGTTAAATTGTAGAACAAAATTGATGAATTCGATTAAACATGGATTTAATCTATCAGGAACATGTAAAACTGATGAAAAATTCATAAAAATGAATGAAATCGGTAAAAAAAAGACTTTAATTGTTTTGAAGCATGTTGAATCAGCTAACTTAGTTAAAAATAAGTGAAGTCGATGAAAAATGGGTGAATACAGTTAAATCGGTCAAACAAATCAAGTTGATAAAATTTGTGAAAAAATACAATTGACGAAAATGGCAAAAATCAATGAAATTGGGTGAAAACGATGAAAAGGGGTTCTATTGGTCAAAATATTTTAAATCGATAAAATTAATGAAAAATGGGTGAAATCGATAAAAAAATGGGTAAATTGATGAAATTAGTTAAAAGCACGTGAGATTGGCGAAAATTGAGTTAAATCAGACCATAACATTTTAAATCCAGTGAAATTGGTGATAAAATGGTTTGAATCGATCAAAATATGTTTAGATCGACAAGTCAAATTGGCAAAACAACGATATAAATTGATTATTAGTGAGAAAAAACTAGTGATGATTAAAAAAAAATTGGTTAAGTCGACGAAACTAGTGATAACGATGATTAAACTAGTTAAATCGGTAAAAAATGGTTTAAATCGATAAATTTAGTAAAATGATTATGAAATTGGTGGAAAAACTAGTTAAATTGGTCAAAACGATTTAAATTGATGAAATTGAGGGGAAAAACTAGTTGTATCGATAAAAAAATTAAATCAATTAATTGGTGAAAAAAATGTATGAAATCAATGGAAAAATGGGTTCAATTGGTCCAAAACAGTTTAAATCGCTGAAATTTGTGAACAAAACGGGTTAAATCAATAAAAAAATATTTACAATCGATGGAATTAATGAAAAACAGATGAAATCGGTAGAAAATGGGTCAAACGGATAAAATAATTTAAATCGATGAAAAATTGGTGAAAATATTTTAAATCGATCAAAACAGTGCAACTCGATGAAATTATTGAAAAAAAAATGAAATCGATGAAAATGAGGTTAAAATCGATCAATATCGTGTAACTTGATGAAAAATAATAAAAGAATACGTTAAATCGATCAATAATATTTTAATTCGATGAAACTAGCGCAAAGACAAATGATATCGGTGAATAATCAGATACCTCAGTCAGAAATGGTTTAAATCGATAAAAATAGTGAAAAGCGAGTTGAACCAGTATAAAATAGCTTAAATTAATGAAATTAGGGAAACATATGTGAAATTGGTCAAAAATGGGTTAAACTGGTGAGTAAACATGTTAGATCGGTCAAAAAAGGTTTGAATCAACGAAATTAGTGATAAAAATTGATGAAAACCGTGGAAAATGTCAAAATTATTTAAATCGATCAAATTAATGAAAATCGAGTTAAATCATTGAAAAAATTGATGAAATAAACTATTAGTTGGCTCATATATATAATTGTTTAATGAAAATACAATAAAGTTGTCCAGTTTAACTGGTTTGATCCTTTAATATGTATATATATGAGGTCAAGGGTTCAAATACCACATCCAACAAGTTAATTAAAAACACATTGCCTAGGCTCCCAGGTGTGGCCCGGGCGTACATTGCCTACGCCAAGCCTAAGCGAGACCTTGGCAGCCCCATGAGTGGCCCATGCAAGACCCAGGCGTGGCCTAGGAGCCTAGGCCAAGTCCAGGCGAGACCTAGACGCTCGAGGCAACCCCATGAGTGGCCCGGGCGCCCGGGCTACTCATGGGGCTGCCCCGGGCGCCTCGGTAGGCGCCTCAGCCAAGCCCAAGCGAGACCTAGGCGCTTGGGTCAGGCTCAGGCGCGCCCAGGAACGACTCAGTCAATGCTAAGTCGAGGTTCAACTTTTTGCTCCGACCCGATTGCTAGTAACGGAATCAGCAACAAAAACATTGTCACTAGGTTCCAACTGATTTCCTTCAAATTAGTGACGAAAATAACTAACGGAAATATTTCGATGCTTAATCAGTCGAAATGATTCCAACCGATTCGCAACAAAATACCGACATATTTTATCCAACGGAATAATTTTGATGCTGTATTCCGTCACAATGTTTCTAACGGATAGGCGACAGAATACCAATAAATTTATGCCGTTGGAAACCAGTTAGTAATTTTCCTACGCATTTCCAACAACAAAAATTATCGCAAAAAATATTCCGGCCCAATCGTTCATCCGACGCTTTTTCCAACAAAAATACCAACAAAAATGAACAGTTGCAACATTTACCAACGGAAAAAAAAAATCTGTTGTTGCATTTATCTACGGGGCCTTCACCTACGAATTAACTAACGAAAAAAAAGCGTCGCTACACATGAATACCAACGGAAATCAAGGTTTCACCAACGGAATCTGCCTTAGGTAAAGCCCAATTTTCATGTAGTGAATAAGTGATAATTAAAAAATCAACCAGAAAATTGAGCGATTACAATGTTAAAAATATTTACTGAAAAAACATTATTATCTTTGAAGTTACAATTAAAGAATCCACTTAGCTAATAAGTATGTTGCTCAACTATTTTATCTCTCCAACTAGATAGAAGATCAATTTAATTTATCTCTCCAACTCACGCATTCTCCGACGTTGCTGGATAATCCCAACGATAATTCTCCTATGGTCACCCGCAATCGCCGCATCAAAATTAAGTTTAATCAATGTCTTCCTCAGAGACTCTCAGGTATTACTGTAGTCACCTCACATCGAGGCGACGCTGTTCTGAACATATCATAGAAGTTCATCGTGAACGCCACCACCTCCCTTGATTTCATGTTCATTCATTTTCGGATACTCGGACTCAGAATCTCAATCATGAATAAAATGAGTTCGAATTTTACAGCTAAAGAGAATTTTAAATTAAAGTGTAATTTAATCTAGATCACCATTCTTTCCTAACTCTCTTTTGATTTTCTCTCTCTTTGAAGAACCTACACAATCACACTTTTACACACATTATTTTCTGTATAACTTATCTTGTAATTAATAGTATTATTTGTGTGTTAGTCATGTTTATAAGAGAGAGCGAGTGGAGAGATGATTTCTCCCCATTCAAAAAAGGAAAAACCACTTCCTCCAAAATTGTAGACGAGTTTTGGACCCGATTTGGTCAGCTCATGAGACGACCCGGATCCGATGACAAATAACACAAGCAACCTTCGTTTTGGACGCAAGAAATTCTACCACGTGTCACAAGCTGTCAAATTCATACGATATTAACCTGGCACGGTATTAGCCAGGACATGGTACTATATATCTTGCGCTGAGGGGATGATTGGGCCCACCTAAAAATACAACCCCATAATGCATGACAGATGTTAATTTGTTGTACAGAATATTCGTGCTCACCTTTTTTCACAATTTACACATAAGGCAATTTTCATTTTCATTTTCATTTGCACCTTTTAGTTAGTATTATTTTTTCAGTTATAAATTTACATTATTATTAAACGTTACTACATGTCATGTAATGATGTAATCAAGCAGGATACGTATATATAGTCCAATAATTCAAATTTCGAGTTACAAGCAAAATATAGAAATAGATATTGATTGTCTTGATTATTTAGCAAGATTGATGTAACTAATAAGGCATGAAAATGTTTTAGTACAGTTTTGCGGGTCTCGATTTCAAAATAATGGGTTTGGGTAAAAAAATTGAAACTTCATTTGGTTAGGTTTTGAATGTTGAATTTTGTGATTTTGAAAAAATTGAAACCCCACTTGAATTATGTTTGGTGTTGGGGTTTGGGGAAAAATACACAATGTATGTGTCAAATCAATATTTTTGTATATAGAGTTTGAGAGAAAAAATAGGTGGTAGGTATCAAATAGAGTTTGTGCGTACGTTTGTGATGAATTTCATGAATTTTATCAAACTCCATTTAAAAAAGTTTTGGTTCAGTCCATAACTCTTCCAAATAAGCCCTCGGAGTCAAACCCTTCTCAATATCTAGGTATTTTGGGGCCAATATTAATTTGAGGATATAATGCATAGATGTCAACTTCTTTGAAGGTTTCTCAGGTTTCAGAACACATTCTTAGAGAGGGTAGCCAAATGACTCACTCTTAGCTAGCTAGATTGACTTCTAGAAATATCATGTGTGATCTCATTCTTCCTAGTGCTACTTTTGATTACTCTCTGAATTTGGCAATATATGAAAGTTTTGTTGGATTCTACAAAATGAAAAAAAAAATTGAATAAATAGATTAATTCTTCCAAAATTTTCATCAAATCATAATTTTGCAAATTACCCATTATCCATTAGTATGTATTTATGAACTTTAAATGCAATCCACAATCACTACTAAATTGCTGGCCATATATGTAAATGCATGGACGTGCACAATTTTGTTCATGGTCCAGGATATATGTCATGACCTGATGTAGATATAACATATGTCATATTAATTATTGGCTCGTACACTTCGGCAAGTTCTACATCTCATGACAATCTACGTACACTTTATTTTATTCCTTTTTTGAATATTTTTTTTACATTTGTATAGACTCGGGTGCAATGAGTACATTAAAATCCAAAACTTAACATAGTTTTAATTAAGTATTTTTATGAAGCATTAATCGTTGATTGAAGATATATTCCAGATCAACATATGGGATATGCATTAAACTTGTGGGAGTTGCCAACATTGAGAGATATCTATGTCTCAAATAATTAATTGAGTCCTCACTTGTGATATTCAACTCCTTGCATGATTTGATAATGACGTTCAAATTGTTAAAGGGTTGTGGTCATTTATCCTAGAGTCTAAAGGATTTTTCCAAGGAAAAACAAAAGCAATTCCTTGACGATATTTACCTATATATAAATTAGTCTATGAGAACTAGGAATCTAGGTGTTTTTTATTTAATTATTAATTCTAGTATGGTTTGAATATATTATATTCTTTGTATTTTGTGGATTGAACATTCTTGGTATTTTATTAATAGTCGAATAAATTTAATTCTGTAATTATATATTTATTGTCTCATTAAAAAATCAATGTTCTGTATAAATTAAAAAAACAATACTATTGCTATCAATTATGTTTTGTCACCTTAATTCATATTTTGGGCTGAATAATAATTATATATGTTACAAAGTTTAAGCACGGTTACCATGTATATCCAGGGCTAGGTTGCACGGATACTTCGAAATTATACACCGTGCAGTATCGTATGCGTATCGGATACTCGGATACTCGGATACTCAGATACTCGTACGATACTTGTGAAATACTTAACTGTGGCGTTTTCAATAATAAGAAAATAAAAAATAAAAAGGATACCGTATCGAATACACAGAAAGGCGTATCGAAAATACCCAGAATACTTAAGAGCATGTATTTTCAAAAATAATTTCTAGATTATGTATATTATCAAAGTGATCTACATAAAATTCTTGAAATTATGTAAAAGGCCAAAGACTTTGCATATGGTATTAAAATACTATGGTTTTACTTGAACACTTATATAAGAGGGAGATAGCATTGTTCATTTTTAAAAAAGAATAAAAACTGAACTAAACATATATTACATAATTTTTATTATACATTTTTAAAACAATGGTTTATTATTATAATATATTTTTAAATGTACACAAACGTATTTTAGCCGTATCGTATTCTATAAATTTTAAAAATCCGTATCGCCGTATTCGTATCGTATCCGTTCGTATCGCCGTATCCGTATCCGTGCAACATAGATCCAGGGTGTGGGAGGGGGAGGGGGGGGGGGGGGGGGGGGGGGGGGGGTGTTCAAAAGGGCAACTGGACGGGCAATGCTTGCCTTGCTTACCTTTTTATTTTTTTGTTTATATATTATATATATAAATTAATTATGTAAAAAATGTGTAAAAATAATTAACAAAAAAAAAATGATCAACTAACATTGTATTTTAAATTTTGTGTTAGATTTAATAACATGATTAGTTCAAATTTAAAATTTGTCTACATTCATACAAATAAAATATAATTAGAATTTAATTTGTCGTCTAAATATTGATAGTGAAAAATATAAAATATCTAATATGAGTATAAAAAATACGACTTAATTATAATTATTATTATTGCAACTTAATTTAAAAATTAAACTTCATCAAGACACAATTTAGATGAAAAATACAACTTTTTGCATACGAAGAAACACCTAAGCCGAAAATGGTCTGTGTGTTGCCCACACGTGTTCAACGAAGTATTTTCGAAGTTGGCCATTGACATCTTTATTTCGAATACTGGCACGACGCCTCATATATTCTACCAAGTTGAAATTGTCTGATCTTGTTGTATCCAAATCTACAGATGTAGAGTTTTTCTTTTCCGATTCGTGGGTAAATTTTGGCACGAGCCCTAAGAGATTTACGAAGATTGGTATCATCATCACCTGAGTCCTCATTGGCTTATTCGTTGTTAGTCATTGTTGATTATGTTAGTCGTTGTTGATTTCTGTTAAATATTATTATTTTGTACCTAATAATAATAATAATAATAATAATAATAATAATAATAATAATAATAATTCTTATTATTATTATTATTATTATTATTATTATTATTATTATTATTATTATTTGATGCAGGGTAAATACATGATTCCGAATTTGGTACTTCTTGCTCCAATGTCCAAATAATTTCAAGCTTCCCGTTTTCCTGCAAAAGAAAGGTTACTACGCCGGGGTGGGGGTTTGCCGGTGGAACCTCCTCCGATGCTTAAGTCAGTAAGGTGCTAAAAACTTAAACAATGGAATTGCAGAGAAGGAGGCGGCATAATTGTGTATTAGGTTTAGAATGATCATACTAGAGGTGTTTATGGGTGGGGGGGGGGGGGGGTGGGGGGGGGGGGGGGTGGGGGGGGGGGGGGGTGGGGGGGGGGGGGGGTGGGGGGGGGGGGGGGTGGGGGGGGGGGGGGGTGGGGGGGGGGGGGGGTGGGGGGGGGGGGGGGTGGGGGGGGGGGGGGGTGGGGGGGGGGGGGGGTGGGGGGGGGGGGGGGTGGGGGGGGGGGGGGGTGGGGGGGGGGGGGGGTGGGGGGGGGGGGGGGTGGGGGGGGGGGGGGGTGGGGGGGGGGGGGGGTGGGGGGGGGGGGGGGTGGGGGGGGGGGGGGGTGGGGGGGGGGGGGGGTGGGGGGGGGGGGGGGTGGGGGGGGGGGGGGGTGGGGGGGGGGGGGGGTGGGGGGGGGGGGGGGTGGGGGGGGGGGGGGGTGGGGGGGGGGGGGGGTGGGGGGGGGGGGGGGTGGGGGGGGGGGGGGGTGGGGGGGGGGGGGGGTGGGGGGGGGGGGGGGTGGGGGGGGGGGGGGGTGGGGGGGGGGGGGGGAACCCTTCGAAATAGGCCCTAAGAGTCAAACCCTTCTCAATATCTAGGTATTTCAGAACACATTCTTAGAGAGGGTAGCCAAATGACTCACTCCTTAGCTAGGTGGATTGACTTCTAGAAATTTCATGTGTGATCTCATTCTTCCATGGTTACTTTTGATATTTTACTCTCTGAATTTGCAATGTATGAAAGTTTTGTTGGATTCTACAAAATGAAAAAAAAATTGAATAAATAGATTAATTCTTCCAAAATTTTCATCAAATCATAATTTTGCAAGTTACCATTATCCATTAGTATGTATTTATGAACGTTAAATGCAATCCACAATCACTACTAAAGTGCTGGCCATATATGTAAATGCATGGACGTGCACAATTTTGTTCATGGTCCAGGATATATGTCATGACCTGATGTACAAATAACATGTGTCATATTAATTATTGGCTCGTACTCTTCGGCATGTCCTACATTTGATCATGAGAATCTAAGTACGTACACTTTATGTTATAATAATTCATTTTTTGAATATTTTTTACATTTGTATAGACTCGGGTGCAGTGGGTACATTAAAATCCAAGAACTTAACATAGTTTTAATTAAGTATTTTCATGAAGCATTAATCGTTGATTGATCGAAGAGATCCAGATAAACATATGGAATAGGCATACTGATGAAGGTAATGTAAATTAATATTATTATTTTTTTGGGTCCCGAAATCCTTATAAAGACATAGATATATAAATGTTAATTATAAAGTTGATTAAACTTGTGGGAGTTGCCAACAATGAGATATATCCATGTCTCAAATAATTGAGGCCTCACTTATGAAATTCAACTCCTTGCATGATTTGATAGCGACGTTCAAATTGTTAAAGGGTTGTGGTCATTTTAATTAATCTAGATCTAGGATTTTTCCAGGGAAAAACAAAAGCAATTTCTTGACGATATTTACCTATATTTAAATATTTAAAATAAAATTAGTCTATGAGACCTAGGAATGTAGGTGTTGTTTATTTAATACTAGTATGGTTTAAATATATTATATTTTTTGTATTTTGTTAGTTCAACATTCTTTGTATTTTATTAGTAACCGAACAAATTTAATTATGTAATGATATATTTATTGTTTCATAAAGAATCAATTATTTTTTGTTACCTACTTTCATTTTGGGCTTCTACAATCATAATTATGTATGTTAGAAAGTTCAAGCACGGTATCGTAATCCATGTATGTCCAAGATCAAATCTAACTCCAACCTAATTTTTTTTTTTTTTTTTTAATAGCTATGATTGATGAATTAAATAAATTAGCCAAATTTTTGCATGAAAGGGAAAAGCCAAACCAAAGTCCATGTGTTAAGAACTGGACTAATGGTAACTTACCCCATATGATTATTATAATGTTCAATAATTATTTTTAATAGTTGAATATTTCATGTATTTGTTAATCCAGATTCATCATATTTTGTTAGTAAGTAAATAAATGTGTTGATGTAATGTTATATATAACTATCAATTCTATAAAATAAAAAAAGTCAAGTCTACTCAAATTCAATTATTTTTCTTCACTAAAATTATGACAAATTTATATCATTACATCTAAATATCAATTGATTATAATATCAAATTAAAACAAATAAATAACAAAAAAAAGAAAATAGTAAAATTAGTGTAGAATTAACTAGATACTTTTAGAACTTGTGTTAAGAATTAACCCCAACACATTTAAAGAATGTTCATAGTTTTGATGTGGTTTTGTCAGGAGAAAAATGATTCATACATCGGCAAATTCAACTAAATTAAATAGCATGATTTTGACAATTTGGCCATACCACTTGTGAATAACCTTGTGAAACACAACACTCCACATGTAAAATGTTAGGACACACAAATTTGTTTTACATATTTGGCAATCATGAAAGCCTATGGACTAATCATAGAGACGTCTTAATAGTGATGTTACAATATTTTTCTGAAATTTTGTGAAGGGGTGGTCACCTTCCTCGTCAACTTGAAAGGGAATTTTGGTATTTTGTCACTTGTTTGTGAACATAACAAGATAACAAAATGAATATATCAGATAGTGGGTTTAAACGAGGTGAGTAATGTCGAACCATATTGTTCAAGTTTAGATTGAATTTTCTATCGAGGTTGAACTGATGTCTGAATTTGGTTGGATTGTTAAACTGACCGAGGTCGAATGTGCTCGTATCGAGTAACAAGTAGCTATATTATTTTACATTTATTTTATCAATTTTTAGTTTATTAAGTTGTGATCAAACGAACTTTTATCAAATAAGTTCGAGTCGAATATCAAGTAATTTAATTTACTTTTTAGCCCTACACAAATATTTAGTAAAATCCAAGTTTTCACGTGTTTTTATTAATTTTGTTATGATCAATTTGTTTGGAAAATCTTAAGCTTTTAATATTTACTAGAACGCACGTGATTAGCTAATTTCCTAAGTTAGTTAAATCATATAATATTTTTTTATCATATTATAGTCTTAATGACACACCACATATATTTTTTGACTAAATCACTTTAATTATTATTATGTTGTTACTAAGAATTTAAAGTTGTTATCATGAATAAAACCAAAACTTCAATATAAAAAATGAACTATAATTACTAAGTATTTCTAACCTAAAATGTTTACATAATTATAATTCTAACTACCATTTGAACAAATGGACAACATTGTTTTTTCCTTCCTTGACCTTGATATTTCCATCTAAACCAATTTTCACATATTTAACCCATATTTCTTAATCGATTTCACTAGTTTGGTCGGTTATAACTGTTTTTTTTACTGAGTTCATCCATTTTCAATTACATGCCTAACCCAATTTTTTACCAATCTAACTCGTTTTTACTAATTTTCATCAATTTTATCGAGTTAACATAATTTATCGATTTAACCCGCTTCTACACTAAGTTTACCATTATTTTTTAGTTATTTTAACATGTTCTTTCATCGATTTCATCCGCTTTTACATTGAGTTTACTATTTTTTTATGTTATTTAACCGTTCTTTCATCAATTGCACCAATTTTTTGTGGTTTATCCCATTTGTTAATCAATACACTCATTCTCTCCGGTTTAACCCAATTTTAATCGATTATGCTTTTTCTTTTTTTGATGATTTAACCTTTTAACGACTATTTCACATTTGTTGTCTATTTAACTCGATTTTTTTGTTGTTGTTCTTTTATCGATTTGACCCATTATTGTTTATCCAGTGTATGGCTGATATCATTCATTTTTTATCGGGTTACTCATGTTTTGCCAGATTATCCCGTTGTTTTATCAATTTTACCATATTTTGTTGCTTTAACTCGTTTTTCTTTGATATAACCCATTTTCCATTATTTTACCATTTTTTTATCATCTATTATTTAATCAAATTTTACTTGTTTTCTTCAGTTTTAACCATTTTTATGTTTTGACTTAAACCAATTATAAGTTTTTTTGTTAACTAAAAATAAAAATTTATTTTTTTCATACAACACAAATGTGCCATTTTTTTCGAGGTTCTTTAATGGTTTTTAGGTTATTTGATAATTGATAATTTCTTAAGAATTGTACAAAGAAGTATCAATTGCACTTTTTTGTTATTTTAATCCGTTCTTTGACCGATTTCACCCATTTTTGTGTTTTATCCAATTTTAGCAGATTTTAACTATTCTTTTGCTAATTTAACCTATTTTCTCAAATATTTCACCTTCGTTTTTTGCCAATATGTTACTTAAAAGATTTTATCCCCAGTTTTAAAACTCCTTTTAAAATCTTTTACTCTGTTCAAAGTGTTTGTATGCTTTTGGAAATGTGCAAATAAAAATGCAAGTAATCAAACACAAAGAATTTTTATAGTGGTTATATAAACAAGAATGTCTTTTAGTCCACTATTCCAAATCATGAAGATTTTGGGTTATACTAAGAACATTAAGGGGCCGTTTGGTAGGGTGTATGAGATTAAGGTGGATTAGATCAGAGACAGATTGAAGGCCATATTAAAATTACGTTTGGTAGATTTGATAGAGTCATATTACATTAAAGCAATAAACTGTAATATGTTTGGGGGAGTTATGAGTTTATGCATATTTTAATATATTTTCACTACTTAATTGAACATATTATGCTAGTTAAGATATATCATTTCATCGAAGCCATTTGTATAATTCGTATAAGAGTAAGAGTTGATTTTTAGTTCGAATGCCTCCATGTTCATTGTAAATTGATATAGATTTTAGTTTGTGATTTATTTATGTATAATGTGTTTCCATTTTCAGAGATTTAAGAAGAATTTATGATATTTAATGATATGTTAAAATAGGTAATATGTAAATTTGAGGTTATAAGTGACATTTCATCGAATCCATATTCACCCGGATTAACTAATCTACCCATGCTTGGGTGGATTATAATCTAGCCTTAATACCGGGTCATAATGATTTAATCCATTTGACCCGGTATTAGAGCAATGCCACCAAACATTGTATTATCCCATATGGACACATATAATATGACCTAATGCCCCCTATTAGGTCCTACCAAATGGCCCCTAAGTAAATAGTACACTCTACTTGCGCTTTTACAACAAATGACAAAGCCACAAGTTCGCTATAGGAAATCACAAAGAAGACCTATACTCTGAAGTATTTTCACTCACTAAGATGAAAAACTACTTCTCACAACTCTATCTTTTACAGAAATCACTAAGATTTGAATGTATGTTCGTTTTTCTCGACTCAGCTTGTCAACAGATGACTTCGATGTTAGTGTTCTGTTCTTGAGTATTTGAGACTTGAAGATTTGATAGTGAATTCTCTCAGTTGTAATTGAGTTGCTTGTCTCTAACTCTTGAATCCAGAACTATTTATACTTGAGGATTTGAATTCTGCCCGTTGAGGTGAAACAGATTTTCAGATATTCCTCAAGTACTGGTCCTTGTCTCAGAACCAATGTTATTAAAATCGGATCGGACCGGCCAGTCCGACCGGTTCAACCGCGAACGGGAGGTTGGTCCGGTCCGTTTTACCCCTAAAACAGCTTGACTCAAAAACCAGACTGAACCGGGTTGAACCGATCCAACCCGGTTAAAAATAAGCTAAAATTTATTGTAGAAAGTGGGATTTGAACACCTAATCTCTTGCATGAAACATAACTTCCTTATCGTTTGAGCTAAATCATTTTTGTTGAACTTTTAGTACAAAAATTTATAAATTTTAGAAAACGTATAGCCAAATTTATTTATAAATTAGATTATGATAATTAACTCAAATTAACATTTTACACATTATCAATAAAAATTAATACTCAAATAATATTCAAATTAACATTTTACACATTATCAATGAGAATATTCATTAAAAAATTCTAATTTTATCTACGGGGGTTATTTATGATTTTTGTATTGCCTTATAAATTTTGGTTCCTATCTGTAACATCTCAAAATTTAAAAAATGATAATTATGTATTTACCCCCAAAAGTTTGATAAAACTGTATATTGGAATAATATTGAAATAATTATCTATGCAAGAAGAGCTGAACCAATTTGAAAGGAATGAAGTCTGGTACTTAGTTCCTAGACCAAATCATCAAAGAGTCATTGGCACTAAGTGGGTTTTCAGAAATAAGATGAATGAAGATGGTATTGTTACCAGAAACAAAGCAAGACTAGTTGCCAAGGGTTACTGTCAAGAAGAAGGCATTGACTTTGATGAGACATTTGCACCAGTAGCAAGGCTTGAAGCAATCAGATTGTTCCTAGCTTATGCTGCTCACAAGAACTTCATAGTCTAGCAGATGGATGTGAAGTCTGCTTTTCTCAACGGAGAATTGCAAGACGAAGTTTATGTTGAACAACCTACAGGATTTGAAGCTTATCAACAGGGAGACAAAGTATATCGTCTGAAGAAAGCTCTCTATGGACTGAAACAGGCTCCAAGAGCATGGTATGATACTTTATCTGATTTTCTTTTAATTAAAGGATTTCGAAAAGGTAAAGTAGACAAGACCTTGTTTACTATTGAATGGGAAGATCATATATTACTTGTGCATATATATGTGGACGATATTATTTTCGGTTCAACTAACCAACAAATGTGTGAAAAGTTCTCTAAGCTGATGCAAAACAAGTTTGATATGAGCATGATGGGAGAACTAAATTACTTTCTTGGATTACAAGTTAAACAGCTACCTGATGGTATTTTTATTAATCAAGCAAAGTACACAAAAGATCTGTTCAAGAAATTTGGTATGGAAACTAGCTCATCTGTTAGTGTTCCTATGTCTACTGGACTTCGTCTGGATAAAGATGAAGATGGCAAGTCAGTTGACATCACCAAATATAGAGGCATAATAGGGTCACTGTTATATCTAACAGCTAGCAGACCAGGCATTATGTACTCTGTTGGGGTTTGTGCGAGATTTCAATCAAATCCTAAGGAATTTCATCTCTTAGCTGCCAAAAATATATTAAGGTATCTCAAAGGCACTCAAGAATTGGGATTGTGGTATCCAAGGGAATCAGGATTTGAACTTATTGGATATTCAGATTCTGACCTTGCTGGCTGCAAGATTGATAGGAAGAGTACTACAGGTACTTGTCAATTTTTAGGCAGTCGTCTGATCTCATGGATGAGTAAGAAACAGACTTCAATATCCATATCTACTGCTGAAGCTGAATACATTGATGCTGGAGCATGTTGTGCACAGATACTTTGGTTGAAGCATCAACTAGAAGACTATAATCTCAAGATCAGTCGAATACCAATCTACTGTGATGATACAAGTGCAATTTCACTTACTCAGAACACTACTAGTCATTCCAGGACTAAGCATATTGAGATCAAACATCACTTCATCAGAGATCATGTTGAAAAAGAAAATGTTATTATTGAATATGTTCATACAGATAATCAGATCGCTGACATTTTCACCAAACATTTAAGTGATGCAAGATTTTCTACTCTAAGAGTGGAACTGAGCTTGTTAAAATTGGATTCATAAGCTGAGGGGGAACCTATCAGAAGACTGGGTTCATCAGCTGACTAATCTAATAACAACAAGTATTATTCTTCAAGAAGACTGACTCTCAACAGACTAGTTGACTAATGGATTCTTGAATTCAAGGGGAACGTGTAAGACTAGCGGTACTCCTGTTTTAAAGATGAAATCTTCAATGACAGTTAGTTGAAGTTGTTTTAATCAGAAGATTTGTTCTTAGTTCTTGAAGACTTGAAGATTATTTATCTTGCTGGATTGACAAACAGCAAAGGAAGATCACTAGATATTGGCTTTCACTAGTGATATATTGTATCAGACAAGTCATCTGTCAGATAAGTATTATTTTACTCATCTGTTTACTAATGTCAATTTATAACTGTGTTGTATTAAAAACGCAATATCAGAAAACACTTTTATAAATAAAAGACTGGTGGCGTTTCACATTCCCGCCTAGTCTGACATAATTAATAAATTTTGAAATCCGCGTATCTCGCTCACACGATTTACTTTATCAGTAACTGATTTAACGGTTGTCTTGAATCACGGAAACCGACATCAATCCAACTCTTATAAATCCAGATCTGATCAGCTAACTGATCTTTTACGCACACACCAAATTTTTCTAAGTACATAGCATTCTATCCTTCATATTTTCTGCAAAATTCTCTCTGCTTTTCATTTACCATTTTCCAGAAAAATCATGACTTCAAAAGCTTCTAATGCTGAGGGAAGGTTTATCAACTATGGTACTTATCATGCCACTGAAGGAGATTTTGGAGAAGTTCAAAGCTTCTTCTCTGGTGAATTTCATGGAAGCTCACGAGACTATGGTATTCTACCCTGAAGTGGATGAATTCTACCGCACTGCTAAGCGTGAGGTGGATAAAATGGAAATTAAAGCAAAGGTTGGAGGTAAAGATGTTTGCATCACTCCTGCTTTGTTAAATGAGAAGTATGGACTGTCCATCGAAGGTTCTACGGACCTGGCTGCGTTGGCTGCTCCTTTGGAGGTTGAATTTTGGAAGATTGCTGCCAAGAAGGGTGAAATTCTCACTGGGTCAGTTAAGAAGACTCAGTTGGTGGATGAATTTCTCCAACTGATGACCTCTTTGAGAGAGCAATCAAGGTTGCAGTATATGTCACTTTGGAAAAATGGGTTGAAAGATCAGTCTACATCAAAGGAACATCTAGTGATCTGCCCAGTTTACCAAATCTGCAACAAATAGCCTTTGGTTCTGCAGTCAGTTCTTATCAAGAGCAAAACAGCCAACCTCAGACGACGTCTCCATTTATGCCTGCTGATTTTATACGACAGAAGACCGTTGTATCTATTGATGGTTCTGGTTTTGTTCATTTGGAAGATAAGCCAGCTGATAAAGAATCAGATGAAGATCAGAAGACAGCTAAGCCTAATGCTGAAACCACTACAAAGCTGTTAACTGCTGCACCTTCCATTCCAGCTGATTCTGCTCAACCTTCAATCATGGACTCCATAAAAGCCTTGATTGAAAACTCAATGAAGGAATGGAAGAGAAGAACAAAGAGATGATGTGCAAGTTTGAAGAAACAGCTGCCAAACTTGTTCAAAGTGCTGTGGAAAGCCTTCCACAACCAGCTGACCATTCCATGCTACTAAAGGAAGGAATTGTTGCATTGACTAGTCAGGTTGAAAACATCAAGATGGATGTAAATCAGATTCATGCAACTCTTCAAAGACATGAGATGGATTGGACTAAAGTTGGTCAAGCATTTCAAGAGGCAACTGAAGCAGAGACGAAGAAAACTGCCTATCTGTTTCAGAATTTCACTGACCAAGCTGCTCAGGTTACTTCAGAGATGGCCACCTTACAAGTAAATGTGGATTATCTGAATGACCAGACTGCTGCCTTGAAGTGTAATCAAGTTCAACAAAATCTTCGACTTCAGACCGTGGATCAAAACATCAGACTGCTATGTGATGCTGTCAACATTACTCCTGTTCCAGTTGCTCAACTCAACCCTACTGATGATGACAAAAAGGGGGAAGAGGGATCAGCCAACAAGAAGAATGTTGCATCTGCTGTTGAAGTTACTGAGAAAGTGGAGTCTACTAAAAAGCCTGCTGATGAAGAAACAAGCAGACCAACTGTTGAAGTAACCAAGACAAAGGAAGCTGCTGATGAAGAAGCTGAAGCTGAAAATATTGAAGAGCCTAAGGATGTGGCAAAATTCGACAAGGAATTGGCTGCTTCCAAAGACTCTGTTGATGAACCGCTAGATCCAGATAGAAAGTACAAGAGATTAGAGGACATTAAAAAGAAGATCGAAGCTGCCTCTAAGAACTTGGATACATTTTCTAGTGGAGAAGAAGAGGATGATGAAGTTGAAGAAGAAGAGGAGGAAGATAATGAAGAAGCTGAAGACTAGACTAGAGTCTCTAGACTAGGACTTTAAATTGAAAATTTGTATATCAGCTCACTTCATTGTATTTTACTTTAAGTTCTTTCTTTGTAAACTTGTACTTTGTAATATATTTGAAAATCTATAAAAGTCAATTTTGAAGATGAAGATAGAGACTTAAAAGTGAAGGGAGGTTTTGATGATTTCCAAAACATCATCATCAGCTATGTAATGGAAACTTAGTCAATCC
Source organism: Penstemon davidsonii (assembly GCA_034814905.1). NCBI lineage: Eukaryota > Viridiplantae > Streptophyta > Magnoliopsida > Lamiales > Plantaginaceae > Penstemon > Penstemon davidsonii. The sequence continues at coordinate 25,158,174 of JAYDYQ010002533.1, read as the reverse complement.
CTTAGAAGATTTTTGACCAAGGAAGAAGCCAAATCAGAATGGTCAAATCTTATGGTCCAGAAGACTACTGATCTGTTGATGCATTTCGGATCAGACTGGTGGATTTTCAGCAGACTCAAATCAGATGAGTTCGGTTTGGGATCAGCCGAGTGTTCATCAGACGAGTGGATTCGATTAGCAGAGTGGAAGTGATCAGAAGTTATTACAACGGTAATAAATGCACCTGAAGTAATAAATGCTGAAGAGGAAGGGTATTTATGACAAATGGTTGAAGAGAAACCTCGGATCAGCAGGACAGAAAGTACATCAGAGTGTACAGTGTTCAGTCGCAGGTAGCCGTTTCTGAAACAGGGACCAGTACTCGAGGTTTTGGACACCTGTCGATCTCTCAACGGGCAGATTTTCAAACCTCAAGTATAAATAGTTCTAGCTCAACAGTTGAAGAAGGAGAGACAACACAACTAAGAGAAAATTTCGAAGCAAAATCCTTCTAAGTCTCAAACTCAAGAACAGAACACTCATAAGCCTAGTCATCTGTTGACGAAAGCAGAAAAGAGAGATAAAAGAATATACATACAAATCTGAGTGATTTTGTTAGAGAAGTGTTGTGAGAAGTTGTTATCCATCTTTGTGAGTGATAAAGCTTTGTAGTATAGGACTTCTAAGTGATTTCCTGTAACGAACTTGTGGCCATTTCATTTGTTGTTTGGCGCAAGCAGAGTATATTGTAATCTGTGTGATTATAGTATAACCCAAGATCTTAGTGACTTGGAAGAGTGGACTAAATGATTTTTATCCATATAACCACTATAAAATTCTGGTGTTTATACTTGCATTATTTTCTTGCAAATTTTCAAAAAGCATACCAAACACTTAAGTTAACTTTTGAAAAGATTTTAAAAGAAGTTTGCAAAAAAACTGGGGATAAAATCTTTTAAGTTAAAAGAAACCTACTTGTGAAAAACACTTGATAAATCCACTGCCAAGTAAGTTATTTAAAACTCTGATTTTCTCAAAATCAGCTAAGTGAAATCAGAAGAGTGGTCAACTCTGCTGTTCAAAGCTTTGTGCGAGATCAACTTAGTCTACTTACGAATCTTGATCAGCTTAGTCTGCTCACAGAAAAAGTTAGAGAATTTTAAAGGTAAAATTTTTAGAGGTCTATTCACCCCCCCCCCCCCCCCCTCCCCTCTAGACCTCATCTGACCACTTGGGACCAACACAAAACGAGACCTAGATGGATGACCAAGGCGAGAATGCATTAAGTTAAATTTATTACAACTGAATGAAAAAGCATAATTAAAAACTAGATCTAAATCTAAATCCAAATAAAAGAGATCATTCCGAGCTCTACCCCGACCAATCATCTTCTTCGTTGTTTGGTCTTGAAAGACACATTTAGAAGATGAAAAAATTACATCACAATTTGTTGACTTTGTTAATTGTGAGATGGATAATAAATTGAATTTAAATGATGGAATGTGAAAAACATTCGTGAGAGTGAGTAATGATGAACATTGAACAGTGCCTATGTGTGTCACAGACGCTTGAGAACCATCAGGTAATTGAACAGATATGTACTTATTAACAATAGAATATGAAGAAAAAAAATGAAAGAGATTTACATATATTATTGGAAGCACCTGAATCGATTATCCAATTACAAGGTGGTAGACAAGTGAGAGCAGTACCTGCCAGATGGGCTGAGGATCCACCAGATTCTTCTTTGGCTAGAATTTTAAGAAGCTTGTTGTATTGTTCAGATGTCAATTGGCTTGCAAAAGTAGCGGAAATGGATGATGGTGGCCCTGATTTCTTCACCTGTTTATCTGGAAAGCCATGAATCTGGTAGCAAAAGTGTGACCGTGTTTGTTACAATGTTCACAGAAAGGACGTTGGTGTTTTCCCGATGATCGAGACAATGGTTTTTATGCCTGAAGTGCTGCTGAATCAACAGAAGGACTGATTCCAATGTTAATCTCTTGATGTTTTTCTTGTTGACGTACCAAATTATAGATATGTTGAATTGAAGGAAACGGATCCATCAAGAGAATTTGACTACGAATTGCTGAAAACGATCATAGAGTCCTTGGAGAAATTCCATGGCACGATTTTGATTTTGCTTATCAATGATACTTTTAGCATTACCACATATGCATGGAGTAACAGAAATAATGGAACTGAGTTCGTCCCATAGAGATTTGAGTTGAGTGAAATACAATGAAACAGACATACCATCTTGCTTGAGGACAGAAATTGACTGTTTGAGTTGATAGATTTTTGGAGCATTGGATTGGGAGAATCGATCCTTAAGATCTATCCAGATATGTGTTGCAGTTTCAGCATACAGAATACTGGGACGAATCTCAGGTGAAATTGAGTTGAGAATCCAACTAGCAACTAAATCATTATACCGTTGCCAGTTGGGGATATCATCTTCCTCTTCTGGAACTGAGAGTGACCCATCAACAAAACCAAGTTTGTTCTTTGCACGAAGTGCCATTGTTACTGCACGACTCCATGGTTCATAATTGTCTCCTGATAACAAAGGTGTAACAAGAATGGTAGAAGGGCTATCTGAGTGGTGAATGGCATAAGAATCTGGTTTTAGAGGAATTGTTTGTTGTGGAGATGATGACATGGTGAAGATCAGAGAAGAAAAAATTTGTGACTCAAATGTTATTCAACTGATACCATGTAAAATAATAGAGAGCACAAAGAGAATGGAAAAAATGTTGTGTATTATTTCAACTTACATGCCTTGTATTTACAGGCAAGTTACAAAAAAGATAAGAACTAGGAGTTTGAAACTATCTATCAAGTATACAAGATAAAGACTAGGAGTTTGAAACTATCTATCAAATATACAAGATAAAGACTAGGAGTTATATCTATCTATCAAATACTAGGAGTTTACAATATAACAAACTATTGAACTCTAGCTAATTAAGATAAACTTTAACAACTTCCAATATATAAGAGAAATTCTTATAACTAACTTTATCTCAGTAAAATATCCGTAATTTAATCTTTATTCAATGCATGCATGAGTAAGCTTTGTAATTTTTTTTTTATGTCCTTTAATTTCAAAGAATTTTACTTTTGCTAAGACTTGACCCTATAAAAGCAAAAGAATGGGGAAAAAAATAGCATAATATATTGCCATGGCAGCCCCGATATGCAAGGTGCTAGAAACTTAAACAGAGAAATTGCAGAGAAGGAATGCGACAAAATTGTGTATTATGGTTAAAAAGATCATACCATAGATGTATTTATACCGGTTGGATGAGATCTAGGTTGGTTGAGATACTCCTTGATTTGGAAAACCCAGTTTGCATGCATGGTAATTCTTTCTAAGATAGAGTCGAGTGGTTTGATGATCTTGTGGAGATCTAATGTTTTTTATCGTGTTAGTGTGAACTAGCGAGTTCTTCCATGGATGCTTAGCGCTTCATGTGTTGCATGTAATCTGGTTCAGTGCGTTAGCGGCGAGTAGGCGTGTTTCCCTTATTAGTTAGGATTGTGTCCTGGATTTCTTTCGTCCCAAAGATTGCATTCGCACTGAATATGAATATGGATTTGGACCCAGGCTATATCAATGAGTTTTGACAAACTCCATTTAAAAGAGTTTTGGCTCAATTTCGCAAAACCGAGCCAGAACCCTTCGAAATAGGCCCTTAGAGTCAAACCCTTCTCAATATCTAGGTATTTTGGGGCCAATATTAATTTGAAGATATAAAGCATAGATGTCAACTTCTTTGAAGGTTTCTTAGGTTTCAGAACACATTCTTAGAGAGGGTAGCCAAATGATTCACTCCTAAGCTAGCTAGATTGACTTCTAGAAATTTCATGTGTGATCTCATTCTTCCTAGTGTTACTTTTGATATTTTTTCTCTTAATTTTGCAATATATGGAAGTTTTGTTGGATTCTACAAAATGAAAAAAAAAATTGAATAAATAGATTAATTCTTCCAAAATTTTCATCAAATCATAATTTTGCATGTTACCCATTATCCATTAGTATGTAGGGGTGTAATCGAGTCGAGTAGTGTTGAACGATACAATGTTCAAATATCGTTTGAATTTTATCGAGTTTGAAATTTTGTGTTTGAGCTTGGTTTGATTGTTAAACGAGCCGAGCTTAAACGAGCTTTTATCGAACGAGCTCGAGTCAAGTATTGAGTAGCTTGATATTTTACATGTATTTTATCAATTTTTAGCTTATCGTATTGAGCTCGAACCGAGCTTTAAAAGATCGAACGAAAAATGATGTTCAAGCTTGTTTGATTTATATGACGAAGTGAGCTCAAACGAACTTTTATCGAACGATCTCGAATCAAATATTGAGTAGCTTGATTTGACTTACAGCCCTATTAGTATTAGTATGTAATCATGAACTTTAAATGCAATCCACAATCACTACTAAAGTGCTGGCCATATATGTAAATGCATGGCTGTGCACAAATGTGTTCATGGTCCAGGATATATATCATGACGTGATGTAGATATAACATATGTCATATTAATTATTGGCTCGTACTCTTCGGCATGTCCTACATTTCATGACAATAACGTACATTTTATGTTATTCCTTTTTTGAATAATTTTCACATATGTATAGACTCGGATGCAATTGGGACATTAAAATCCAAGAACTTAACATAGTTTTAATTAAGTATTTTCATGAAGCATTAATCGTTGATTGAAGAGATCCAGATAAACATATGGATTAGGCATACTGATGAAGAGAATGTAAATTTTTTTTTTTTTGGGTCCCGAAATCCTTATAACGACATAGATATATGCATTTTAATTACAAAGTTGATTAAACTTGTGGGAGTTGCCAACAATGAGAGATATACGTCTCAAATAATTGAGGCCTCACTAATGATATTCAACTCCTTATATGATTTGATAGCGACTTTCAAATTGTCAAAAGGGTTGTCGTCATTTTAATTAATCTAGAGTCCTAGGATTTTTCCAAAGAAAAACAAAAGCATTCCTTGACGATATTTACCTATAATTAAATATTTAAAATAAATTAGTCTATGACCTAGGAATGTAGGTGTATTTTTCATTTAATACTAGTATGGTTTGATATACTATATTTTTTGTATTTTCTTAGCGTAACATTCTTTGTATTTCATTAGTAATCGAACAAATTTAATTATGTAATGATATATTTATTGTTTCATTATATTATTCTTTTGTCACCTACTTTCAATTTTGGGCTTCTACAATCATAATTATATGTTAGAAAGTTTAAGCACGGTACCCGTAACCCATGTATACATGCCCATGATCAAATCTAACTCCTACCTAATTTTGGTCTCAAACCCCACCCCCGGAAAAAAATCAAAAGAGAGTAATTTATTCAAATAAAAATGAAGTTAAATATAAAGAAGAAAACTCAACCAAACTATGTCAAATTAGTTATAGGTACACTTATTCATATTTCGTAATTAATTGGTCTCCTCCTTAAGATGATGATAAATCACAATTTAAGCGTGTTAACTAGTGTATTGAGATATTCAAATTTGAACTTAAATCTTTTCAATGAAAATTTGATACATAGAAAAAAGGGAATATCGTATAATCGAGGGAAATTTTATCCCATACTGGTTTTGACCGAATCCAGAAGAACTATATGGTAAATGTAATACTTGTTGCTTTGAAATTGATGTATTTATTAGGAGAATGGTCAATCACAACGTAAATGCAGCACTTATTTTATGGTCGAGTGATTTTGGGCCAAACCAAATCTAGACAAAAAAAATCTACTAACTGAAAACAAAAATTTGGAGATCAAATATTCATCATTCTATGATACCTTTTTTTTTTTATAGCTATCATCCTATGATTGATGAATTAAATAAATCAGCCAAATTTTTGCATGAAAGGGAAAAGCCAAATCAAAATCCACGTGTTAAAAATTGGGCTAATGGCAATTTACCCCCTGTGATTATCATAATGTTCAATATTTAGTTTTAATAGTTGAGTATTCCACGTAATGCATGGCTAATCCAGCTTCATCATATTTTGTTAGTAACTATTAATTACATAAAAAATAAAAAATAAAAAAAAAGGTAACATTGAAATTATGAAAAATTTATATAATTACATCTAAATATCAATTGATTATAATATCAAATAAAAAAAAAAAACTAGTAAAATTAGTGTAGAATTAACTAGATACTCTTAAATAAGGTTTAATTGCGAATGTCGACGCTCCCAAAGAATATTCAAAGTTTTGATGTCTCGGTTTTGTCAGGAGAAAAATGATTCATGCATCGGCAAGATTATAAAAAAAATTTAAAGGTAAATGACGAACATCCCTCTTAAATAAGGTTTAATTGCGAATGTCGCTCCCATGTATTGAATAATACAAAAAACAACCCTCAAGCTTGCATTGTCTTACAATTCATTCCTTACATCGTTAAATGTGACATATCTGAAATTTTTCTAAAGAATATTCATTAAAAAGTTCTAATTTTGTCTTTGGGGTTACTAGTAATTTTTGTATTATCTTATAAAGTTTGGGTGCTATTTGTAACATCTCAAAATTTTAAAAATGATAATTATATATTTACCCCCAATAATTTGATAAAATGTATATTGGAATGTTATTGAAATAATTATCAAGAGAAATGAAATAAGAAATAAAATATTAAACAAAAATATTGCAGATTCATCGATTCAAATTTGTCTGATAAAGTATGTTGTATTTGTTAAAACAATTGTTGTCCATACCATTCATAAATAAATAAAATCTTAATATAACTTTTTTTTAAATATTAAGAAAAAACAATCCTATTTAAATTTATTAACAATTACTTTTATAATAATAAATTAAACATAATATTTTATAATGTGAAGTTTTCATTACATATTTAATAACATAATTTATTTTTTATATTTTTAATAACTAGAATAAAATTTCATATTACAAAACATGAAGAAGAAAAAATTCCTCTCCGGCCAACCCCAATCGTGCCACCTCCACCGACTACCTAGGTCATCGGCACGGTCTGGGGTCGTCTTCTTAGGCCGTGCCGACAGTCTGGGAGGTTTGGGCTATTCTGAAGGTTGAGATTGGGTTGGGGTGGAAAGGTGATTTTGTTTTTGAAAAAAGAAAATAAAGGAAATTAAAATTTATTAAATTTAAGGGTTAAATATGCAATTTTAGGGAGTATATATGTAATTTTTTGTTTTCTCTATTTTTCTTTTTAAATAATCAAAGAGCATTACCAAGAAGTTTACATCTTTCCTTAGGATTTCAAACATTTCATTAAATGAATGAGGACTTCCAATATATAAGAGAAATTTTTATAATTAAACTTTATCTCAGTGAAATATCCATAATTTCGAATATAATCTTTTTTCAATGTATGCATGAGCTAAGAATTTTCATTTTTTATGTCCTTTAATTTCAAAGAATTTTACTTTTGCCAAGACTTAACCCCATAAAAGCAAAAAAAGGGGAAGAGAAAAAATAGCATTATATTACCAACAAAAAAGAAGAAACTTTCACAAAGGAAGAAACTACATATGAACAGTAAAAGAAGCAGGAATAATCAATTGAATTTGTTATACCAGTGTATTTACACTATAAATATTTTACAAACCCCACAAAAAAAAAAAAAAACCTTAATCACAGAAATACATACAAATCATAATAACAAGAACACCCCATCTAAAAGGATTTCACAAGCAATATTATGTAGAAATAATACAAAACAATTTAGGAAATTGAAAAGATTTTTCTTTTCTTTTCTTTTCTTTTCTTTTCTTTTCTTTAAAAGTCTTAATCCTCTTCTGGCTATCTATCTATTTTCATTGCTCATTTGTAAAGAACCATCCTTCATCAATTTCAAGCTTAGACTGTTATACCTTTCTCTTGAATATTGTCTTGATGCCTTTCTCCAATCTGTGCCTGCCTTCATCATAGCCGCAAACTCCTCGAAACTTATACGTCCATCCTGCATATACAATGAACAAATTTAACCCCATAAAAAAAAAATCTACAATGTCTTATGAATTAAATTTGTGAAATATTTAGACAACTTTGATAAAGTCGAACTAAAAATTAGGATAACGGACCTTGTCTGTATCTACGTCTTGTATAATGGCATTGATAACCTCTTCACTCGTAGACTCTACCTCATCTGCAAAGGCATCCCTTAGCTCTTCGATCTCTATGTACCCACTTTCATTTCTATCGAAGAAATCAAAGGCTTTACGCATATGATCTTCACTTCCCATCTTTCTTAAGTGTACGGAAATAGCAACAAATTCCGCGCAGTCGAGATATCCATCCTTGTCAACATCACCCTGTACAAGGAAACACTCGTTACCTCAATGTAAAATATAAAGAAAAATGTTATATTTAATTACCTACACATAGGTAAAATTCAAAGTCAACATTCACTAGGGGTAAAACTGACATTTTACTAAAATTTTGTAGATGAAGTCAATTCGGCTGTTAAAATTTTGCCAAAAATTTACACTTAAGTCCCCTCTTATATAAAATGTGTTACACTGATAGGCACTTTTCGGCCAAATTACACCGATAAAATGTGTTACACCGATAAAATCAAAATATTATAACACATAAAAACCTGAAAATACCCTTACTAAAAGTCACGTGACTTGCACATGGTTGCATTTTCGCCAGAAGATTGATCGGTGTAATATAAGAGGGACGTAAGTGTAAATTCTTTGGCACAAGGGATATAAGTGTAACACATTTTATAGAAGAGAGACTTGAGTGTAACTTTTTTGGCAAGAGGGATATAAGTGTAAACACTTTATACTTTTGAGGGACCATAAAAGTCTAGCAGCATATGAGAATTTGGTACCATATGCACATAAACTAGAATGGCATATCACAATGCAAGTCTTTTGAAGTATAAGCACCCAATGAGACTTGAAGCCGTTCAAACAAGACTTATAGCTTGTTCACAAAAGCTTAAGGAAAATGACTTTTAGCTTTTGGATTCTGAAAAACTAATTGGTCATTGGAGTGAGTGTTTTAGCTTCTACTTGAGAGAAAAATAACATAAAAGCATGCAAAAACCAGAAGCACTCAAGCAAGGTAAGGGTTGCTTCTTGCTTCTGCCGTCAAAAGTACTTTCTTAAAATGCTCAAGTTTTTGCAAACAAGCCCTTAAGCCAAGGCAATTCTAGCTTCTAACCAGAAAAAAAAAAGCACTTACAGCTTCCATAAGAACATGAAGATCAGTGTCGGGTATTTGATGACCAAGCTTGTGTAACCCAGCTCTCAACTCATTAATGTCGATTTTACCCTTGTTGCTTGTATCCATCAATTGAAATCCTTCCTTTATTCCTGCTACTTCCTCGACCGACAAATGCTCGGCAATAATCTGACATTGTCGAAAAGTGCACAAGGTATCATTTCCAAACATGCCCCAACAATTTATATACCAACGAAAATCAAGACATCAGTTTGTTTATGTAGTTCATAAAGCAAGAAATTTTACCCTTAAAGCTCTTTTCTTTAACTTATTCATCATTGAAAATTGCTTAAGCCTTGATCTCACAGTTTCACCTAAAGAGACATTTGGAGCACTTTTCGCGTTGTGTAACCAAGGATGATCTGCATGCCAGCAGCTATACTTGTCAAGAAATTTATTTCATGCGATATATTTATACATATACATAGTCATATATATATATATATATATATATATATATATATATATATATATATATATATATATATTTTTATTTCATGCGATATATTTATACATATACATAATATAGTGGCTTTACTTTACCTAGAACTTCATCTGCTGTAGGGCGCTGATTGGGGTCGGGGTTGAGCATTTTCTTGACTAGGTCTTTTGCTCTTTCGGAAATCTTAGGCCAAGGGTCTCTTTTCAAATCCACAACTGAACGAATGATTGATAAGGCGACTCCTTGTTCAGTTTCTGTAATCGAACATCAGTTTAAGTCGAGCGTCAGTTAAAATTTAAGGACATATATAACTAGTTTGGTAGCAAAGATTATGTAATATTAAGTCTTATGTTGACATTTATATGTTGTTTGGTAGCTACTGACAAATAAAGCTTGTCATACAAAGAACCCGCCACTTTTAAGCACTAACACAAATATAATTATCACAAATCCACCCCTATGACAATTCTAGTCCGTGGCTCATCAACAAATTTAGATGGTTAACTTTGCCTCATTTTACTAATTTAATCAATGTGACATGGCTACCATAAAAATCCAAAAGTTATGTAATGACATAAATACATAATTAAAATTTTCCACAATTTTTTATAGCGGGTTCCCATCTCAATTGCAACCACGCAATTTAGACACACTAAACAAGACAAAGATAATTATATCTACATATGTTGTTATAAACTTGCTACGTTTGTAAAGGCGTGTCAATAAAGATGAAGATTAAACTGACCAGCCCAAAAAGGTGGGACCCCAGAAAGTAAGATGTACAGAATTACACCAGCACTCCAAATATCGACTTCTGGACCATAGTTTCTCTTGAGTACCTCTGGAGCCATATAATAAGGACTACCCACAATCTCATTGAATCTCTCACCTGTAGAATTACAATACAAAATCAGTTATGAATTGAAAAGAAAAACTACGTGACTGGTATATAGTGTATACTGATAGTGTAAAAGGCAGTACCAGGGGTAAAGAAAACTGACAGCCCAAAATCAATGGCCTTGAGTGGAGCAGTTTCCTTCTTATTTGCAAACAAGAAATTTTCAGGCTTGAGATCACGATGTATGACCCCGTGCTTATGGCAACTCTGCAAAATAATCAAAGTTAACAAATTTTATCTTGATGTAAAAGTACAAGTTATTTTGACTTAATCTCATAAATCAAGAGAACAAACTGTGGAAGATAGAAAACAATGAGAACAGGACCAAAAAACAAAAAAAGAAAACAATGAGAACAAAATGGACCTTTTATATTCAAATATTACAATAAGTATAAATAGATATAGAATGATACAACAATTAGATCTCAATTCATAGTTTTTACACAACTACCTTAAATTAGCAAATTGACATTTCAGTGGCATGAGAATAGATGTATCACAAAAGGAATCAAATTGTCCTAACAAAGAACACAAGCAAAAAAATCAACTCATTTTGATGAACTTAACTGATAAATGCTTATATAATAAAACAAAAGAAGGCAATGAGCACTTCTTAGTTTTACAAAACCTTAATAAACTACAATCTAAAAACTTTCACGTCACAACCTGAATCACTATATCACTATTGAAGTAGACTTATAATAAGAGCATTTGATGAAGGACAAAGTAGACATTCTGAAGCAAATCTGGCCAAGGATCAAAAGACATGTCCAGAGCAACTATACATTTCGACAATACTTTTTCCTACTTTGCCCTTCATCAATTTAGATTTTGTACATTATTTAACATTTAGTTCCGTCTATCCTTGTACTGAAAAGTCTTTTCTAGATATTAATCCAACATTACATTGATGCACTTAACAAGTTAAGTTCTGACACTCAATAAACATAAACCATGAGACCTCAATTATAAAAATAAAAAATAAAAAAATAAAAAAAAAACAAGATTCTAAATTAATAATTCTCAGATCATAGAAATCCTCACCTGAATAACTTCGACAATCGTTCTTGTAACAGCAGCCGCTGCCCTTTCAGTATAATGTCCTCTAGCAACAATTCTATCAAACAATTCACCTCCTTCACACAACTCCATAACCAAATGGACTGCATAATCATCTTCGTAAGTATCCTTCAAGCTCACAATATTAGGATTTTTAGGCAACCTTTTCATGATCTCAACTTCCCTTCTAACATCCTCAATATCTACTCTAGTCTTGAGCTTCTTCTTCGATATCGATTTACAAGCAAACACATCTCCATTAGTTTTATCAGTACACAAATATGTGATACCAAATTCACCACGACCCAACTCGCGACCCAACTCGTAACACTCTTCGAGATTATGCCCTGTTGGATCGGTCAACACATAGGATTTGTGTCCACCTTTTGTTGGTACTGGGTGATGAACACCATAGTGAACAGAAAAGGGATTTTGTTTATGCTTTTCATCTGAAGTTTGTGGTACAGCACAACAATTTCCCATTTTGAATTTTCAATTTTTGGCTAAATCTTATCAAATCACCACAAGCTAATATAGAGTATAAAGGTTTGGTATTTCTTAACTAAGGCTTAAATTTTCAGACTTTTCCACTTTTATGGATCTTTCAGCCAATTGGGTTTTTGGGTTGGAGCAAAAAAAGTAGTCAACAACGATCAAGATTCAATTTTTACCTTCAGAACCCACCTTGAAAAAACTTCAAATCCTTCAAGACTGAGTTTACTTGTGAAAAGGGTAGAAAAACCAAGAAAATTTCGACTGAGTTTCCAAGATAATAAGATGAAAATATGTTGATTAAAGGAGAAATTGTGGAATGCCCTGAAATGGGGGAAGGTGATTTAATAAGGGGAGAGGAAGGAGAAGGGTTTTGGGATTGATAAGAAAAGGTTGAGGAGGAGAATTTTCTCTTTATAATCTCATGAGAGAGAAAGAGAGACATTTCATAGAGACTTTCTACCTACCCCGCGTATCACTAATATTTTTAAATTCTTGTTTTTAACTACTATAATAAGTGCATTTCTTTATCTTTCTTTTTATTGTACATTGGATTTCAAATGGAGAAAACATATTTTTGTTGCTTCCTTAATTGCCAAAAAAGAACTCAAATGGGGCTCACTTTGAGGTATTATTAGACTTTGACTCAAGTGGTTTAGTTGTTGAGCTTCCTATTTTTGGTTTGAGTGCTTAATAATTATATAAAAAACACAAAAAAAAAAAACACTAAAGATTGAATGTTTGGGTTTCAATTGATTGTCTTGTCATTAAAATCTAATCACTTAAAACTCATCCTTGCTAAAAAAAATTCACGAGTCAACTTAATTTCACAACGGATCGTATAATATTTTCTTCGTAAGTTAAGAGTTTTATAAATCTATTCGATAAAGCTCTAATTCAAATTTCTTTATAAAATCCCGCCGTTATTCAATTTATAATAACTCCTTAGATTTTAAAAGTCTTTCCAATAAATGTAAATCAAATGTTTATATTCTGATAATCTTATCGGGTTGTGTATAATATTTTTAAAGTCTTTCCAATAAATGTAAATCAAATATTTATATTCTGATAATCTTATCGGAATGTTAATTATACATATGAGTCTATAATAAACTTTGTGGGGGGGGGGGGGGGTGGGGGGGGGGGGGGGTGGGGGGGGGGGGGGGTGGGGGGGGGGGGGGGTGGGGGGGGGGGGGGGTGGGGGGGGGGGGGGGTGGGGGGGGGGGGGGGTGGGGGGGGGGGGGGGTGGGGGGGGGGGGGGGTGGGGGGGGGGGGGGGTGGGGGGGGGGGGGGGTGGGGGGGGGGGGGGGTGGGGGGGGGGGGGGGTGGGGGGGGGGGGGGGTGGGGGGGGGGGGGGGTGGGGGGGGGGGGGGGTGGGGGGGGGGGGGGGTGGGGGGGGGGGGGGGTGGGGGGGGGGGGGGGTGGGGGGGGGGGGGGGTGGGGGGGGGGGGGGGTGGGGGGGGGGGGGGGTGGGGGGGGGGGGGGGTGGGGGGGGGGGGGGGTGGGGGGGGGGGGGGGTGGGGGGGGGGGGGGGTGGGGGGGGGGGGGGGTGGGGGGGGGGGGGGGTGGGGGGGGGGGGGGGGGGGGGGGGGGGGGGGGGGGGGGGGGGGGTGATTCTGTGTTATTCAAGTTAGTGACTTGAGGTTTTCCACCTTGTTGATGAGATTATTAATATTGTGTTCCAAGAGTGTTCTCTTGAGGATTTGGTTAGCCCCTAGTGGTTTTAGGGAGGATTTTGTAAACCCATTATCATTATAGTGGTTGAGTTAGATCGGTTTTCGATCTCGTGGTTTTTTCCCGGTTTGGGTTTCCACGTAAAATTGTCATGTGCATATTTACTTTTCTCGCACCTTAATTCTTGTTTAGTTCAGTGAATTAGTGCTTGGGTTTAATTTGATCCTGTTATTCTCAATTTCAATCCGTGGATATTTGTGGGAAAGAACGAATTGCTTCCGTTGTGATATTAGTTGTTACTAATTTGATATTCTTTCCCTAACAAGTGGCATCAGAGCCGCGGTTAGGATAAGTTTGGGGAATAAAATAGATGATTCTATTGGAGGGATGGTCAAATTGAATGGATCAAATTATTCGTTTTGGAAATCAAGTATGGAGGACTTGTTGTATTGCAAGGATTTGTATTTTCCCTTGCACGGAGATGAAGCCAAACCGAAGGATATGACTACGTCTGCTTGGGATATCATGCATAGAAAGACAGTTGCATATATCCGACGTTTCATTGATCACAGTTTGTATCACAACTTTGCTAGTGAAAATAAGGCTGATGATTTATGGAAGAAAATTGAGGCTATGTTCGAAAGTAAAAGTGCCTTAAACAAAGCTTCTATCTTCAGGAAGATGGTTCGGTTGAGATACCAGGATGATACTAGCATGGCAGAGCATCTCAACATTTTCCAGGGTTTCATTAATCAGTCTGTTGCAATGGAAATACCTCTAGATGATGAGGTGATGGCCTTGCTGCTTCTTGGCTCACTATCTGACAGTTGGGACACACTTGTTGTGACAATCAGTAACTCGACACCAGATGGAGAATTGACATTGGAGATGGTAAAAAACAGTTTGCTTAATGAAGAAGCTAGGAAGATGGAGATAAATTTTAGTTCTGATACATAGACTAAGATTTTGGTCACGGGAATTGATAACAGAGACAACAATAAAGGTTCTAATGAGACGTCAAAGTCAAAGAAAAATGTGAAGTGTTATTATTGTGATTTTCTAGGTCACTATATGAGACATTGTAGAAAGAAGAAAAGGGATCAAGAGAAGGGGACTACGGATAATAAGAAAGACGACAAAAGCACTGCAACAGTTGCATATGATGGTGATTTAATCACTGTTGCTGATTATGCATGTGTTAGTTCAGCATGCAAACGAATGGATTGAATTGTCGATTCAGGAGCTTCATATCACATCACTCCATATAGAGATATGTTTTCATCATACTCTAGTGGCAGTTTTGGTAAAGTAAGAATGGCGAATTTGGATGCTAGCGAGATTGTTGGCATAGGGAATGTTGTTTTGGAGACAGACACAGGTTGCAGACTTCTTTTGAGCGATGTCAGACATGTCCCGGATATCCGACTCAATATTATTTCTACAGGCAAACTTGATGACGATGGCTATGCTTATCACACTGGTGAAGGAAAATGGAAAATCACCAAATATACTCTCACTATTGCAAACGGTAAGAAACAGAATTCACTCTACCTGATGCAAGCACAATTATCGAATGGATAAGTGAATGCAGTTGGCAAGGATTACTCCATAGATTTGTGGCACAAAAGACTTGGACACATGAGTCAAAATGGTTTGCAGCTTCTGGCTAAGCAGAAACTCCTCCCTGATGTGACAGGTACTCCCTTACAGACTTGTGTTGATTGTTCGGCTGTAAAACAACACAAGTTTCTTATTCAGAATCTATCATCCCGTAGAAAATCTTATCCACTAGATTTGGTGAATACGAATTTATGTTGGATGAAAGATAGAACATTTGGTGGTGCATTATACTTTATTTCTTTCATTGATGATTTCTCGAGAAAAGTTTGGTGTTTTGCTTTGAAATCTAAAAATCAGGTACTTGAGATTTTTAAGGTTTTTCAAGCAAAAGTTGAAAATTGAAGTGTATTCGTGCAGATAATGGTGATGATTATCGGGGTCTGTTTGAACAGTATTGCAATAATCATGGTATCAAGTTTGAGAAGAGTTTTCCTCAACACAACGGCGTGGCTGAGAGAATGAATGTGAAAATTTGTGAGCGAACAAGATGTATGCTTTCACACTCGAAATTGTCTAAATCTTTTTGGGGTGAAGCAATGAGAACTGCAGTTGATTTGATTAATCTTTCTCCGTCAGTTCCTTTGGATGGTGACATTCCAGACAGAGTTTGGACAGGGAAAGAAGTTTCGTATGAGCATTTAAGAGTATTTGGTTGCAGAGCTTATGTTCACGTTCCAAAAGATGAAATATCCAAGCTTGATGATAAGAGTAAACTATGTATCTTCTTGGGATATGACCATGAAGAGTTTGGTTATAGACTATGGGACACGGTAAATCGAAAATTTGTCAGAAGCAAGGATGTTGTATTCATTGAGGATCAGATTGTTGTTGATTCAGAGCAAAGTCTGATATCAGAATTCAGTCAAGAAATTCCTGTCAACTTTCAAGTTCCTATACCGATAGTTCAGGATTATGGGGGAGATGTACGAGACATACATGATGAGCATGTGATGCCTTCTGATGGGGGAGATCCCGAAAGTTCTACACGAGTTATATCAAAGGAGCAGGTTGAAGCTTTCACTCATAGGGTAGGCTTGGTTGAACCCCACACATGAGCTGGAGGGGGAGAATTGTTGGGCTTGTCCACTCATAGTGGGGCCCAACCCATTCAAACAATAAAAAGAAAAAGGGTTTAGTAGTTCCTACGTAATATAGCAACTTAGATATAAAAATTGGCATAAGCCCTCCATAGGCAGCCGCAATAGTCACGAGAGAGAGAACAAAATTGTCAGGCAAATTGATTAAGAGTAGAAAAATAGGTGAGAACTATTGAGATTTATTTTGGGGTTTGTGAAAGAGATCGAGGTACTTCAAGTAATTGGTTTCGTCTCGGATTCAGTCAGAGATTCTTCACAAAGTGCTCAATCGTCCAATTGGTTCGGGTTTTTATTCTTGCTCTTTAATTTGGTGATTTATTTGTTCTTCTGTGTTATTCAAGTTAGTGACTTGAGGTTTTCCACCTTGTTGGTGAGATTATTAATATTGTGATCCAAGAGTGTTCTCTTGAGGATTTGGTTAGCCCCTAGTGGTTTTAGGGAGGATTTTGTAAACCCATTATCATTATAGTGGTTGAGTTAGATCGGTTTTCGATCTCGTGGTTTTTTCCCGGTTTGGGTTTCCACGTAAAATTGTCATGTGCATATTTACTTTTCTCGCACATTAATTCTTGTTTAGTTCAGTGAATTAGTGCTTGGGTTTAATTTGATCATGTTATTCTCAATTTCAATCCGTGAATATTTGTGGGAAAGAACGAATTGCTTCCGTTGTGATATTAGTTGTTACTAATTTGATATTCTTTCCCTAACAGTTGCTCAACTATTTTATCTCTCCAACTAGATAGAAGATCAATTTAATTTATCTCTCCAACTCATGACGTTGCTTGATAATCCCAACGATAATTCTCCTATGGTCACTCGCAATCGCTGCATCAAAATTAAGTTTAATCAATGTCTTCCTCAGAGACTCTCACGTATTACCGTAGTCACCTCACATCGAGGCGACACCGTTATGAAAATATCATAGAAGTTCATCGTGAACGCCACCACATCCCTTGATTTCATGTTCATTCATTTTCGGATACTCGGACTCAGAATCTCAATCACGAATGAAATGAATTCGAATTTTACAGCTAAAGAGAATTTTAAATAAAGTGTAATTTAATCTAGATCACCATTCTTTCCTAACTCTCTTTTGATTTTCTCTCTCTTTGAAGAACCTACACAATCACACTTTTACACACATTTTTTTGTCTAATTAACTTAAAATGTAATTAATAGTATTATTTGTGTGTTAGTCATGTTTATAAGAGAGAGCGAGTGGAGAGATGATTTCTCCCCATTCAAAAAAGGAAAAACCACTTCCTCAAAAATTGTAGACGAGTTTTGGACCCGATTTGGTCAGCTCACGAGACGACCCGGATCCGATGACAAATAACACAAGCAACCTTCGTTTTGGACGCAAGAAATTCTACCACGTGTCACAAGCTGCCAAATTCATACGATATTAGCCAGGATATGGTACTATATATCTTGCGCTGAGGCGATGATTGGGCCCACCTAAAAATACAACCCCATAATGCATGACAGATGTTAATTATTCGTGCTCCCATTCCTTATTTTTATTTTCTTTTGATTTAAAAAATTTAATTGAAAAGTGCAACACAATATAATTTCTATATTTTTATTTTTTCATTGAATATAGTTACTAGATAGATCATTGAATTCGATATTCTTACTACTTGGTTTTGGGAAAAGAAAAAAAAATACAGGGCTGGTTACTTGGACTCCACTATTTAATTATCATTGTCCAAAAAAATATGAAATAAGTTACTAATCATTATAATCAACACCTTTTTTTTTTTTTTTTTTTATAACCCAGGTGTCCAAGCTTACACTAGACTAATCATGGACCCTGAGAACCCTTGCCCTAAAACCTTGAAGGATGTAAATCACGGGATGTGCCTCCACAAAGCCTCGGGATCCCACCATACTGTTGTACACTCTGCGCACAAAGGGGTCTTGACCACAAATGTAACTTTTTTTACAATTTACACATAAGGCGATTAACATAAATTTTCATTTGCACCTTTCAGTTAGTATTATTTTTTCAGTTATTAATTTACATTATTATTAAACGTTACTACATGTCATGTAATGATGTAATCAAGCTGGATACGTATATATAGTCCAATAATTCAACTTTCGAGTTACAAGCAAAATAGATATTGATTGTCTTGATTATTTAGCAAGATTGATGTAACTAATAAGGCATGAAAATGTTTTAGTACGGTTTCGCGTGTCTCGATTTCAAAATAATGGTTTGGGTAAAAAAATTGAAACTTCATTTAGTTAGGTTTTGAATGTTGAATTTTGTGATTTTGAAGAAAATTGAAACCCCACTTGAATTATGTTTGGTGTTGGGGTTCCGGAAAGAAAACAGAATGTATGTGTCAAATCAATATTTTTGTATATAGAGTTTGAGAGAAAAAATAGGTGGTAGGTATCAAATATAGTTTGTGCGTACGTTTGTGATGAATTTCATGAATTTTTTCAAACTCCATTTAAAAGAGTTTTGTTTCAGTTTCGCGAGACCAGACCATAACTCTTTCAAATAAGCCCTCGGAGTCAAACCCTTCTTAATATCTAGGTATTTTGGGGCCAATATTAATTTGAGGATATAATGCATAGATGTCAACTTCTTTGAAGGTTTCTTAGGTTTCAGAATACATTCTTAGAGAGGGTAGCCAAATGACTCACTCTTAGCTAGCTAGATTGACTTCTAGAAATATCATGTGTGATCTCATTCTTCCTAGTGCTAGAATTTGCAATATATGAAAGTTTTGTTGGATTCTACAAAATGAAAAAAAAATAAAATTGAATAAATAGATTAATTCTTCCAAAATTTTCATCAAATCATAATTTTGCAAGTTACCCATTATCCATTAGCATGTATTTATGAACTTTAAATGCAATCCACAATCACTACTAAATTGCTGGCCATATATGTAAATGCATGGACATGCACAATTTTCTTCATGGTCCAGGATATATGTCATGACCTGATGTAGATATAACATATGTCATATTAATTATTGGCTCCTACTCTTGTCCTACATTTCATGACAATCTAAGTACACTTTATGTTATAATAATTCCTTTTTTGAATATTTTTTACATTTGTATAGACTCGGGTGCAATGGGTACATTAAAATCCAAAACTTAACATAGTTTTAATTAAGTATTTTCATGAAGGATTAATCGTTGATTGAAGATATATTCCAGATCAACATATGGGATATGCATTAAACTTGTGGGAGTTGCCAACAATGAGAGATACCTATGTCTCAAATAATTAATTGAGTCCTCATTTGTGATATTCAACTCTTGCATGATTTGATAATGACGTTCAAATTGTTAAAGGGTTGTGGTCATTTTAATTCTAGAGTCCAAGGATTTTTCCAAGGAAAAACAAAAGCAATTCCTTGACTATATTTACCTATATATAAATTAGTCTATGAGAACTAGGAATCTAGGTGTTTTTTATTTAATTATTAATTCTAGTATGGTTTGAATATATTATATTTATTGTATTTTGTTGGTTGAACATTCTTTGTATTTTACTAATAGTCGAATAAATTTAATTCTGTAATGATATATTTATTGTCTCATTAAAAAATCAATATTCTGTATAAATTAGAAAATAATACTATTGCTATCAATTATGTTTTGTCACCTTAATTCATATTTTGGGCTTATACAATCATAATTATATGTTACAAAGTTTAAGCACGGTACCCGTGTATATCCATGATAAACTCTAACTCCTTAGAAATCATTTTAATAACTAGTCTATAGAGAACTAGTCTATAGAGATATTCAAATTTGAACTAACATCTTTTCGATGAAAATTTGATACATAGAGGAAAAAGGAATATCGCCTAATTGAGGAAAATTTTATTTCATATAGGGTTTGGTCGAATTCAAAATTACTACGTGGTAAATGCAATATATGTTGCTTTGAGATTAATGTTATTCTTAGGAGAATAATCAATCACAACATAAATGCAATACATTTATTTTATGATTGAATGATTTTGGTCAAGCCAGGTCTAGACAAAAAAATTCCACTAACTGAAAAAAAGAATTTGGAGATCAAATATTCATCATTCTACAATATTTTTTTTTTCTTTTTTTTTCTTTTTTTTCTTTTTGATAGCTATCATCCTATGATTGATGAATTAAATAAATCAGCCAAATTTTTGCATGAAAGGGAAAAGCAAAACCAAAGTCCATGTGTTAAGAATTGCTACAGTATTGCGTACCTTAGGTCATATCCATTCGAGGAGGGCATGAGGGCGAGGGGGGAGGGGAAGTCGATTTTTGGTAGGAGATGGCAAGGGAGGGAGCAACTAGACGGGCAATGCTTGCCTTGCTTTCCTTTTTATTTTTATTTTTTTGTTTATATATTATATATATAAATTAATTATGTAAAAATTGTGTAAGAAATTGTAAAAAAATTTGTAAAAAATGTGTAAAAATAATTTTAAAAAAAATGATCAACTAACATTATATTTTAAATTTTGTGTTAGATTTAATAATTAATGTGATTAGTTTAAATTTAAAATTTGTCTACATTTATAAAATTCATACAAATAAAAAATAACTAGAATTTAATTTGTAGTTTAAATATTGTTAGTTTTAATTTTTAAATCTTAAATTTGAAAAATATAAAATATCTAGTATGAGTATAAAAAAAGATGACTTAATTATAATTATTATTATTGCAACTTAATTTAAAAATTAAACTTCATTAAGACACAATTTAGATGAAAAATACAACTCTTTGCATACGGAGAAACACCTAAGATGAAAATGGTCCGTGTGTTGCCCACACGTGTTCGACGAAGTATTTTCGAAGTTGGCCATTGACATCTTTATTTCGAATACTGGCACGACGCCTCATATATTCTCCCAAGTTGAAATTGTCTGATCTTGTTGTATCCAAATTTACAGATGTAGGGTTTTTCTTTTCCGATTCGTGGGTAAATTTTGGCACGAGCCCTAAGAGATTTACGAAGATTGGTATCATCATCACCTGAGTCCTCATCGGCTTATTCGTTGTTAGTCATTGTTGATTATGTTAGTCGTTGTTGAATTCTGTTAAATATTATTGTTTTGTACTTAATAAATATTATTATTATTATTATTATTATTATTGTTGTTGTTATTATTATTTGATGCAGGGTAAATACATGATTTCCAAATCTGGTACTTCTTACTCCAATGTCCAAATAATTTCAAGCTTCATGTTTTCCTGCAAAAGAAAGGTTACTATGCCAGGGTGGGGGTTTGCCGGCAGAACCTCTTCCGATGCTTAAGTCAGTAAGGTGCTAAAAACTTAAACAATGGAATTGCAGAGAAGGAGTCGGCATAATTGTGTATTAGGTTTATTATGATCATACTAGAAAGGTGTATTTATACCAGTTGGAACAGAGATCTGTGGGGATCTTTCTTTATTATGGGGATCTCGTTTGCATGCATGAAAATTCTTCCTTAGATAGAGTCCATATTCCTAAAAATAGGGATCCATGCTGATCTTGTTTCATTGTATTGTTCCGAGTCGTATGGTCATCGCCTCGCGGAGTCGCCCAAGGTCGCTTGATGCCCTGGGAACGCATTGTCCTCGTGCCTTGGATGGGGAGATATGTACATCGTGCCCTTTGTCAGGTCCTGACTCGCGTCCTGGGGATTTTTCCGTTCGGATTGCTTTTCCGGTCTTCGGTATTTGGACCTTATTATTATTATTATTATTATTAAGTAAGAGTGAGAAAAATTGTGAAATTGAATTATATGAATGTTGATTGCCCGTCGGTTGAATATGAGAGACAAGGTGGATCGAAAAAAGGGTCACGAAGGCAAGAACAAGGACAAATGGACAAGGACAAAGACAAATGGGCATAAAAAGCGTCAATTGAACATGAGGGCATCTCCGATTGAAGTGCAACTGGAGATGCCTTACATAATGAATTAACTTTTCACAAAGAGTGTATTTTTACTGACAACATGTGACGTTGGCTTCACATTCCAATTGATATGCATTTATGTAGAAATTTACAAAAACATTAGAAAATCAATATTTATTTTTAGTGGTTGAATATTCGATGTATTTGTTAATCGAGCTTCTTTATATATTATTAGTAACTAAATAGATTTGTTGATGTAATGATATATATATATATAACTATCAATTCTCTAAAAAAAAGTCAAGTTTACTCAAATTCAACTATTTTTCTTCACTAAAATTATGACAAATTATATCATTACATCTAAATATCAATTGATTATAATATCAAATAAAAACAAATAAATAACAAATAACTAGTAAAATTAGTGTAAAACTAGATACTCTTAGAACTTCTGTTAGAAATTAACCTAACATATTTAAAGAATATTGAAACTCATATTTAAAAAATATCTAAAGTATCTCATCTTTTTTTATTTAGAATACATTTATTATTAATCATTACATCAGAAAAATTTCGATAACTCTTCAAAAAAAACAAATTGCAGATAATAAATTACTAGTATTAAACAAGAAGAAATTCAAATTAATGAAAGTTGAACACATGACATATTGGTCTTGGACCTCAGCTTTGCCAAGTAACCATTATATTAATAATGATTCATCGGCAAATTCAACTAAATTAAGTTGCATGATTTTGACAATTTGGCCACTTGTGAAGAACCTTGTGAAACACAACAGTCCATATGTAAAATGTTGAACACAATTTAAGAACAGAATTTGTTAGGCAATCATGAAAGCATGTGGACTAATCATAGAGACGTCTTAATAGTGATGTTACTATATTTTTCTGAAATTTTGTGTAGAGGTTGTCACCTTCCTCGTCAACTTAAGAGGGAGTTTTGGTGTTTTGCCTTTTTTTGTTAGCATAAAAGATATCAAAATAAATATATCGGATATAAAATGTGTGTTTAAACGAGGTGAGTAATGTTGAACGATACACTGTTCAAGTTTAGATTGAATTTTTTATCGAACTTGAAATAATGTTTGAGTTTGGTTTGATTGTCAACTAACCAAGCTCGAATGTCTTCGAATCGAGTAACGAGTAGCTATATTCTTTTGTATATATTTTGTCAATTTTTAGTTTATTGAGTCATAATCAAACGAACTTTTATCGAACAAGATTGAGTCGAATATCAAGTAATTTAATTTACTTTTTAGCCCTACATAAATATTTAGTAAAAGCCAAGTTTTCACGTATTCTTACTAATTTTGTTATGATTTGTTTGGAAAATCTTAAGCTTTTAATATTTATTTATTTATTATTGTAACTATAAATTTAACCCTGGAGTGGGCTGGACATTTGAAGCTGATCACAGCACAAATTGAACCATATTTGGGCTTGACTTGTAACTAAAAAGGCAGTGGCCCAAACCAAAGTATCATAGTTGTAGTTAAATGCACATTCACATGTATAAATCGGCACATCTTTCGTAACTTGATTTGAACATTTTTTTCTTTTCAAAAAGATTGTAACAATTAAAGCCCAAAGAAATAAATCGGCACTCCTCCAGGTGTTGCATGTAATCTAGTTCAGTGCGTTAGCAGCGAGGACGTTTGTTGCCCTTATTAGTTAGGATTGTGTCCTGGATTTCTTTCGTCCCAAAGATTGTAGTCGCACCGAATATGGATTGGATTTGGACCTAGGTCATATCAATGAGTTTTGTCAAACTCCATCTGAAAGAGATTTGACTCAGTTTCGCATAACCCTTCGAAATAGGCCCTAAGAGTCAAACCCTTCTCAATATCTAGGTATTT
Organism: Penstemon davidsonii; assembly: GCA_034814905.1. NCBI lineage: Eukaryota > Viridiplantae > Streptophyta > Magnoliopsida > Lamiales > Plantaginaceae > Penstemon > Penstemon davidsonii. Next base: position 25,133,898 of record JAYDYQ010002533.1, on the reverse strand, counting down.
CATAACACATTCTTAGAGAGGGTAGCCAAATGACTTACTCCTTAGCTAGCTGGATTGACTTCTAGAAATTTCATTGTGTGATCTCATTCTTCCTAGTGTTACTTTTGATATTTTACTCTCTGAATTTGCAATATATGAAAGTTTTGTTGGATTCTACAAAATGAAAAAAAAAAATTGAATAAATAGATTAATTCTTCCAAAATTTTCATCAAATCATAATTTTGCAAGTTACCATTATCCATTAGTATGTATTTATGAACTTTAAATGCAATCCACAATCACTACTAAAGTGCTGGCCATATATGTAAATGCATGGACGTGCACAATTTTGTTCATGGTCCAGGATATATGTCATGACCTGATGTACAAATAACATGTGTCATATTAATTATTGGCTCGTACTCTTCGGCATGTCCTACATTTGATCATGAGAATCTAAGTACGTACACTTTATGTTATAATAATTCATTTTTTGAATATTTTTTACATTTGTATAGACTCGGGTGCAATGGGTACATTAAAATCCAAGAACTTAACATAGTTTTAATTAAGTATTTTCATGAAGCATTAATCGTTGATTGATCGAAGAGATCCAGATAAACATATGGATTAGGCATACTGATGAAGGGAATGTAAATTAATATTATTATTATTTTTTTGGGTCCCGAAATCCTTATAAAGACATAGATATATAAATGTTAATTATAAAGTTGATTAAACTTGTGGGAGTTGCCAACAATGAGATATATCTATGTCTCAAATAATTGAGGCCTCACTTATGAAATTCAACTCCTTGCATGATTTGATAGCGACGTTCAAATCGTTAGAGGGTTGTGGTCATTTTAATTAATCTAGAATCCCTAGGATTTTTCTAGGGAAAACAAATGCAATTTCTTGACGACATTTACCTATATTTAAATATTTAAAATAAATTAGTATATGAGACCTTGGAATGTAGGTGTTGTTTATTTAATACTAGTATGGTTTAAATATATTATATTTTTTGTATTTTGTTGATTCAACATTCTTTGTATTTTATTAATAATCGAACAAATTTAATTATGTAATGATATATTTATTGTTTCATTAAAAAAATCAATTATTTTTTGTTACCTACTTTCATTTTGGGCTTCTACAATCATGATTATATATGTTAGAAAGTTTAAGCACGGTACCGTAACCCATGTATGTCCAAGATCAAATCTAACTCCAACCTAATTTTTTTTTTTGATAGCTATGATTGATGAATTAAATAAATTAGCCAAATTTTTGCATGAAAGGGAAAAGCCAAACCAAAGTCCATGTGTTAAGAACTGGACTAATGGTAACTTACCCCATATAATTATTATAATGTTCAATAATTATTTTTAATAGTTGAATATTTCATGTATTTGTTAATCCAGCTTCATCATATTTTGTTAGTAACTAAATAAATGTGTTGATGTAATGTTATATATAACTATCAATTCTATAAAATAAAAAAAGTCAAGTCTACTCAAATTCAATTATTTTTCTTCACTAAAATTATGACAAATTTATATCATTACATCTAAATATCAATTAATTATAATATCAAATTAAAACAAATAAATAACACAAAAAAAAAACTAGTAAAATTAGTGTAGAATTAACTAGATACTCTTAGAACTTCTGTTAGGAATTAACCCAAAGAATATTCGAAGTTTTGATGTCTCGGTCTTGTCAGGAGAAAAATGATTCATGCATCGGCAAATTCAACTAAATTAAGTAGCATGATTTTGACAATTTGGCCATACCACTTGTGAATAACCTTGTGAAACACAACACTCCACATGTAAAATGTTAGGACACACAAATTTGCTTTACATATTTGGCAATCATGAAAGGATATGGACTAATCATAGAGACGTCTTAATAGTGATGTTACAATATTTTTATGAAATTTTGTGAAGGGGTGGTCACCTTCCTCGTCAACTTGAAAGGGAATTTTGGTATTTTGTCACTTGTTTGTGAACATAACAAGATAACAAAATGAATATATCAGATAGTGGGTTTAAACGAGGTCAGTAATGTCGAACGGTAGTGTTCAAGTTTAGATTGAATTTTCTATCGAGGTTGAAATGATGTCTGAATTTGGTTGGATTGTCAAACTGACCGAGGTCGAATGTGCTCTTATTGAGTAACGAGTAGCTATATTCTTTTACATTTATTTTATCAATTTTTAGTTTATTAAGTTGTGATCAAACGAACATTTATCGAACAAGTTTGAGTCGAATATCAAGTAATTTAATTTACTTTACAGCCCTATACAAATATTTAGTAAAAGCCAAGTTTTCACGTATTTTTACTAATTTTGTTATGTGATATTTGTTTGGAAAATCATAAGCTTTTAATATTTACTAGAAAAGTATACGTGCGTTGCACGTGATTAGCTAATTTCCTAAGTTAGTTAAATCATATAATATTTTTTATCATATTATAGTCTTAATGACACACCACATATATTTTTTGACTAAATCACTTTAATTATTACTATGTTGTTACTAAGAATTTAAAGTTGTTATCATGAATACATAAAACCAAAACTTCAAAATAAAAAATGAACTATAATTACTAAGTATTTCTAACCTAAAATGTTTACATAATTATAATTCTAACTACCATTTGAACAAATGGACAACACAGTTTTTTCCTTCCTTGACCTTGATATTTTCATCTAAACCAATTTTCACATATTTAACCCATTTTTCTTAATCGATTTCACCAGTTTGGTCGGTTATACCTGTTTTTTACTGAGTTCATCCATTTTCAATTACATGCCTAACCCAATTTTTTACCAATCTAACTCGTTTTACTAATTTTCCTCAATTTTATCGAGTTAACATAATTTATCGATTTAACCCGCTTCTACACTAAGTTTACCATTATTTTTTAGTTATTTTAACATGTTCTTTCATCGATTGCATCCGCTTTTACATTGAGTTTACCATTTTTTTATGTTATTTAACCGTTCTTTCATCAATTGCACCAATTTTTTGTGGTTTATCCCATCTATTAATCAATACACTCATTCTATCCGGTTTAACACAATTTTAATCGATTATGCTTTTTCTTTTTTTGATGATGTAACCTTTTAACGACTATTTCACATTTGTTGTCTATTTAACTCGATTTTTTTTGTTGTTGTTCTTTTATCGATTTGACCCATTGTTTTTTAATCCAGTGTAGGGCTGATATCATTCATTTTTTATCGGGTGACTCATGTTTTGCCAGTTTATCCCGTTGTTCTATTTTATTTCACCATATTTTGTTTCTTTAACTCGTTTTTCTTTGATATAACCCATTTTTCCATTATTTTACCATTTTTTTTAATCATCTATTATTTAATCAAATTTTACTTGTTATCTTCAGTTTTAACCATTTTTATGTTTTGACTTAAACCAATTATAAGTTTTTCAGTTAACTAAAAATAGCACTTTATTTTTTTCATACAACACAAATGTGCCATTTTTTTCGAGGTTGTTTAATGGTTTTTAGGTTATTTGATAATTGATAATTTCTTAAGAATTGTACAAAGAAGTATAAATTGCATTTTTTTGTTATTTTAATCCGTTCTTTGACCGATTTCACCCAATTGTTGTGTTTTATCCCATATGTTAATCAACTCACCTATTCTCTCCGGTTTAACCCAATTTTAGCCGATTTACCTATTATTTTGCTAATTTAACCTATTTTATCATATATTTCACCTTCGATTTTTGCCAATATGTTACGTAAAAGATTTTATCCCCAGTTTTAAAACTCCTTTTAAAATCTTTTAGTCTGTTCAAAGTGTTTGTATGCTTTTGGAAATGTGCAAATAAAAATGCAAGTAATCAAACACAAATAATTTTTATAGTGGTTATATACACAATAATGTCTTTTAGTCCACTATTCCAAATCACGAAGATTTTGGGTTATACTAAGAACACTAAGTAAATAGTACACTCTACTTGCGCTTTTACAACAATTGACAAAGCCACAAGTTCGCTATAAGAAATTATAAAGAAGACCTATAATCTGAAGTATTTTCACTCATTAAGATGGAAAACTATTTCTCACAACTCTCTCTTTTACAGAAATCACTAAGATTTGAATGTATGTTCGTTTTTCTCGACTCAGCTTGTCAACAGATGACTTCGCTGTTAGTGTTCTTGACACCGAATTTAGCCATTCAAAATGAATTCATGAATGTTGATTTATTTTATATGCATTTACCTAAGTAGTAATAAATAAAATACATGTATGTCCCTTTGTTTTCATGCATGTATCATTAGATTCATGAATAACCTTTGGGATCCATACATGAACCTACTCATGGAGGTTGTCCATGATATCCTATAAATACCCCATTCCCTATTATCCTAAATAATCAATTGAAAAGTAATAAGAAAGTTATCTTTTGAAGAGTGTTTCTTCATATTTTCTTCTCTTATCTCTTTAGTGGATTCTATAGAGTGGTGAGTTGAGTGATTTTACTCTTATCTCATTGGTGGATTCCATTGAGTGGTGAGTTTATTTTCCCGAGATGTTCGCTTGTGTTCCCTCTTCCAATTCTTCCCTAATTCCGTGTCAGTTCTGTTCTTGAGTATTTGAGACTTGAAGATTTGATCCAGAACTATTTATACTTGAGGGTTTGAATTCTGCCCGTTGAGGTGAAGCAGATTTTCAGATCTTCCTCGAGTACTGGTCCTTGTCTCAGAACCAATGTTATTAAAATCGGACCGGAGTGATCGGTCCGACCGGTTCGACCACGAACTGGAGGTTGGTCCGGTCCGATTTACCCCCTAAAACCGCTTGACTAAAAAACCAGACTGAACCAGGTAGAACCGGTCCTGATCCTGAATTTCCCTTCTTTTTTTTTCGATTTTTTAAATTTTTTAAATTTTAAAAATAAGCTAAAATTTATTGTAGAAAGTGGGATTTGAACACCTAACCTCTTGAATGAAACATAACTTCCTTACCATTTGAGCTACATCATTTTTGTCGAACTTTTAGTACAAAAATTTATAAATTTTAGAAAGCGTGTAGCCAAATTTATTTATAAATTAGATTATGATAATTAACTCAAATTAACATTTTACACATTATCAATGAAAATTAATACTCAAATAATATTTTTTTATTAAAATTTGTTCTATAAGATATTTCTTTCCAATATTATTTTTAGGATAAAGAATGTCAAATTTTGAAAGTCAAATCGATATATTATGCAAGTTTGATTTTGAATATTAGACTTTTATACATAATCATATTTTAAAATTTATTAATCTTAGTTTGTTGTATTTTTAAATTACACTTTTAAAATTTTATAAAAAATATAATCATGTTATATTTATATGAGCTTACAAATTAGTATCACATTATCGTTATGATATAAGTTAGATAATTATTATATGATTTAATTTAAATATAATCTAAGATTTTGTATATTTGAAATCAGTTGTAGGATAATGTTTAAATTTTATGCATATTACATATACTTTAAAATTAAATATATTTATTATATCATTATGACGTCATCCGATCCGACCAGCGGTTTGATCGGTTCGACCAGTAAAACCAGTGGCCAGTCGGCTCATCGGTTCACTGTCCGGTCCGGTTCTGAAAACATTGCTCAGAACGGCTTCTACAACTGTTCACTGTACAGTTCTGCTGTACTTTCTGTCACGTCGCATTAAATGCACCTTGCTGATCCGAGGTTTCTCTTCAATCATTTGTCTTTAATACACTCTTCTTACATCATTTATTACGCCGAGTGCATTTATTACCATTGTAATATCTTTCTGATCACTTCCACTCCGCTGATCGAATTCACTCTGCTGATGAACACTCTTTTGATTCAAATCGAACTCATCTGATTTGACTCTGCTGAAATTCACCAGCCTGATTCCGAACTCAGCATCAGATCAGTAGTCTTTTGGACCAAAATTTAACCTTCTGATTTTACTTGTCTTCTCGGTTAAACTTTTTAGAGGCTTGTTAAGCTTCCATTACTTAGCTGATGACTTTTGGAAATTATCAGAACCCCCTTCACTTCTTCATCTTCATCTTCATCCAACAAAAATGGTTACCTAGAGATTTGAAATCCATAAGAAATAAAATGGCCTAAACACGAGTTAAGAATTTGTTATCGTAAATATGAAATACTTAGCTCCAATTCTCTTAATCCAAATGAAGCTCAAGTCAAATCACGCTATCAATTAATGAAAAACTTGTGGTACCCATTAATTTCAATAAGAAAATTGAAAAATTAACCAGCATGGACCATAAATCTAAATGATAAGGGGAAAATAACAAAATTAGTTCTTTTTTCTAATCAAATTAAGAAAACTTTGCGCAGGTTAAAGAAAAAACTTCGAGAAAACACTAAAGAAATCAATTCAACTTCTGATTCCCTATCTATAAGCAGTACTGATTCTGAAGAGGAAGAAGTCATGGCTGGTAATCAAACTTCGAAAGAGCTTGCTGTCTCTGATTCGAATCAACACCCTCTATGCATTACTTTTCCTACTTTAGATGTTGCTACTACTTTTGAACTAAAATAATGACTAATACATCTTTTGTCAACTTTCCATGGTTTTGCAGGTTAAGATCCTCACAAGCATCTAAAGGAACTACATGTGATATGCACGAGTATGAAATATGTGGGGGTTACTGAAGAGCAAATAAAATTAAGAGCCTTTCCATTTTCTTTGAAAGATTCGACCAAGGATTGGTTGTATTATCTACCATCTGGGACCATTACTACATGGAACGAGATGAAAATGATGTTCCTGGAGAAATATTTCCCAGCATCAAGAGCATCCAACATTCGAAAGGAAATTTGTGGTGTAAGGCAACACAATGGAGAATCTCTTTACGAATATTACGATTTAAGAAATTATGTGCAAGTTGTCCCCATGATCAAATTACTGAGCAACTACTTATCTATTATTTTTATGAGGGTCTCCTACACATTGATATAAACATGATTGATGCCGCTAGTGGAGGAACTTTAGTGGATAAAACTCCGGAGGCTGCCACGAACTTGATTGCATATATGGCAGCAAATTCCCAACAATTTGGCACTAGGCTTGATGCTCCACCAAAGAATGTTAATGAGGTCACCAAAGAATGTTAATGAAGTAAATGTTTCCTCCCTTGAACAACAAATTTCTAGTTAAACTTCTCTTGTTCGTCAAATGGTTGTAGGTAATGTGCAAACAACAAAATCTTGTGGGATTTGTTCGGTAGTAGGGCATCCATCTGATATGTGCCCAACTCTTCAAGAGGAATCCATTGAGGAAGTGAATGCTACGGGTGATTTTCATGGACTGCCGCAAAGGAAGTATGATCCGTACTCAAACACGTACAATTCGGGATGGAGGGACTGTTGGTTTTAACCCAATCGGATTGTGAACAATTTGACCCAATTGAATAAAACATGATCGAACTTATTCGAACCAGTTGCGGAATTCGGTGGGTTTTATGTTTTCAATATATTTCAAAAATATTTTACATAAAACATGAGGATCACATAACGAATATTATTTTAATTTATGCAAAAGAGAGAGAAAACAAATCATACCGAAAGCTTCCTGTTCTTCGTCTTCTCGGTTGAACTTTGGTGTTAGGATGAGATCAAAAAACTTTATTGATCTTTTTAACCCTTGATCTTCAACCCAATTTCTCCTTCTACTAGTGGGTGGACACTAACCTTTTAAGTTTGGATAATTAAACTCTAGAAAGTGGAAGAACAAATTTCTCCTAGTTTCTAAGGTGATGGACGATTTTTGTGTAGAGAATTGTTACAAAATTGTATTTTGTAAAAAACTTATGTGACTAGAAAAGAGATATCTCATATATATAGATATGTCATACATATCATCTTTCCTTATCTTTCTCAAATACTTTCTCCTAACTCAAATAGGATTACATCTCCTTCCTTCTAGGTAATTGCATTATTTGTATAACTCTTATATTATGAGTATATCATATATAATCATAAAATGCATTTTCCTATTAAAGAAATTCCTACACAAATTTGATTCAATAATTAAATTTGATTTAATCAATTGTCATATTTTTAATTGATTAATTCACAATTCATCAATTAAATATCACAATTAATTCATCATGTATGTATATTAGAAAAACAATTTCCCAAAATATATCGAGAGTTTAATCATTCTTATTATAGGTTCAATCTTGAGTTAGGTCCAGCTCATGTAACTAAACTTAGCCCAATCCATGTGGTAAATTCTAATATGGTATCAGAGCCCCAGGTTGAAGTGGGTCATCTCTTTCCGTGATAGGCTCCTCCTTGTTCGCATGATGGGATATTCTTCACCCACACAGTTCGCCCAGATAACAAAGGCATGGGTTGTCATTCTTCGTCCAGTTAACAAAGGCCTGGACGGGCATTATTCGTGTGTTGGGGCTCACATGTCGCAATTCACAAGGTTGGAATCTAATATATCACGTGTTGGGCTTGCTTAACCCACACATTCAATCCGCCCACACGTGAAGGGGAAGTATTGAGACTAAATGTCTCACATTGGTTCACCACATAGATTGGGCTAAGTCCACTTACATTGGTTGGGCCTAACTCAACCTCAAAGGCTTTTGAGGTGTGTTAGGTACAAGCCATATAAATGGACTTAGCCATGTGGTGAAATTCTAATATGGTATCAGAGCCCCAAGTTAATGTAGGACACCTCCTTTCATGATGTGCTCCTCCTTGCTCGCATGATGGGATTTATTCTTCACCCACACATTTCGCCCAGATAACAAAGTCCTGGGTTGTCATTCTTCGTCCAGTTAACAAAGGTCCGGACGGTCATTATTCGTGTGTTGGGGCCCATATGTCGTAATTTACAAGGTTGGGCTTTAATATGTCACGTGCTGGGCTTGCTTCATCCACACATTCAGCTCGCCTACACGTGAAAGGGGAGTATTGAGACAAAATGTCCCACATGGGTTGAAAATCATACTTGAATCCACCTTATAAGGTCTTGGGCAATCCTCACCTCTAAAGCTAGCTTTTGAGGTGTGTTAGGTCCAAGCCATATCAGTGGACTTAACCCGATCCATGTGGTGAAATCTAATATATACCACATCCGATCAGACTGTTTTAAACCCGTACAAGGATCGTTGTAGTTTAATAGAATATAATTCATGATACATTTGAATATGTGCTTCAGGATTTTTAAATCCTTCAGGAATTTTCATGCAAATGTCATTATCAAGTGACACATACAAATATGTGGAAGCTACATCCATAAGACGCATTTTTAGTCTTTCAAAGACTGCAAAGCTAATTAAATACCGCAGCGAGATTACGTCGATCACGGGGGAATATGTTTCATCATAATCAATTTCAGATCTTTCTTGTGCAACAAGTCATGTCTTATATCTTACAATTTCATTTTTCTCATTTCATTTCGTACAAATACCAATTGTCACGCGATCAGTTCATGACCTCAGTCGTGTTGACTACAGGTCCAAATACTTAACAATATCATAGGGATCAGTATCGCATCTTTCAATCTGGCCAATTATTTTAAGTCGACATTCATTCAATCGATCAACATTCAGGATCCTGATTTACAATTTTTATTGCTACCTTATAAGCAAAAATATTCTCTATAATTTTTTTATTTATATCCCAGTTTTATCGAGTTTTCAAATAACTCAAATAGATCTCTTAACATATTTGTTATGTTTCGTGTGCCTTTTCAAGGACTTTCATTTTTATAGCGCTTTTTGAAATAGTTTCCTCTCCAGAGGGAACATGTACCTCTAGTACCTTTTTTTTCTTCGAGAGTTCTCTTTTGCACCAATAGTAATTATCTGCTTCAAATGCGGTTATATTGTGCTAGCATGTTGTCTTCCAAGGACTTCAATCCATTTTGGTGCAATTTCCAATCTTGCTCGTATTACTTGGGCTTGGGTCAAGATGAGACCTTCACTTCCAGCCTATAATTGAGACCTTCACTTCCATTATAGACAAAAAAAGGAAGAAAAAAAAAACCAGCTCTAATTGGATTTTTTTTTGGAATTAAGCAATTTGAGCACATTGTGTTCATATTCTCACATGATAAAAAGAAGTAACAAAGAAAAACAACTCGTAGCCAAACCATTTAGCTAGTCCTCAATAGTCAATACTGTTTTTAAGTTTAAGATAGTACTCATATATCTTATTTGAGAAATTAGAATAAATGGCTTATAGGCAGAACAAGCACTGGAGACACATCTTTCCTCTGCCCATCTTTACATTGTATGTACTGCACGAACCATCCTAGGATAATATATCTGTCAGACTTACATTTGCATGAAAATGTTAAATTGGCGATCAATACCACAAATTTCTTGATCCAAGAACTCCAAGAAACAGAAGTCCAAAACCTATGTTCATATATAGAGGCTGCCTTGCCAAACAAATCCAAGAGCACCTTTTAAGATAATTCAAACTTTAAAATTCTATTTATATAAACTGATTAAATTATTTAATGAATACAAATATGTTCCCTAACCAATTCCACATCAAGAGATCTGTACAAAAGAACAGTATAAAAAGTAATATTGCTTAATAGCCACTCTACAAGGCACAAGAAAGAAAGAAACTTCTTCACAAACCAAAGCTTCCATCCCGAACATATGAGGAATTCCTAATGCAATACAAATTTCTGGAAAAAATACCAAATTTTCGTAAATATGAGGAATTGCTCTTCTGGGAGAAATTGAAGCAACAAAATTGAAAGGTTTTTGGAGAAATTGAAGCAACAAAATTGCTTTTTTTTTTTTCCAGAAATTTGTATTACATTAGGAATTCCTCATATTTACGAATCCGTGTAGTAGCAATTCTTGCCATATTTTATCAATTCTTACTCTTTATCTTCACATCCTGTGTAGTAGCAATTATTTTCCCATTTTTTTATTTTTATTTTTTATAAAAGGCAGATTAAAAAAGCCCTAATTTTTCTTTATTTTTGTTGAAAAGAATCAATTAAGTTAAGTGGAGATTTAAAATGGATAATTTTGTCTTTTAGAAAAATTTAAAAAAGGATAATTTTGTATTTATAAATTTAAATTTTAAGAGGACACGTGGCACCAAGATAAATACTATTTTATGTGCTCCCCGTCCCTCGAAATCTCATTTTAAACGCACCCATGTAGCAATCAATACTTTGGAACGTCATAATGCGATTAAGGTTATATTTCTTTTCCCCCAGTTCCTGCCTATGCCCATCTCCTTATAACATTCTCGTGCTCTACTTTGCTATTAGTCCATATATTATGAACTTCTATTAAGACTATAACTCTTATTGTTATTATCAAAAGAAACCTTATCTAAATAGAACTATTAATAATTAAAAATGTTGCAAGAGAACCGCATAGTTGTATCTAACCTTCTTTTTCTTTGACTTATCAAAGGATTCCTTCCATTGATTAATATATACACCATATAGGTTAGAATCTTTTAAGAAGCTATTTGTTAGGTTCAGGTTCAACTTGATAAACTAAAAATTGATATGTAAAAATGTCAAGTTACTTGATACTCAATTCAAGCTCATATGAGTCCACTTTGTTTAATAATTAAACCAAACTTAAACACAATTTCAAGCTCGATAAAAAATTTAAACCACACTTTAATATATAATATATATTGTTTGAAGCTACTCAACTAGTTGAAACAAAAAAACAAAAAAACAAAAAACAAAGAAAGAAAAAAAGAAAAAAAAACTACTCAGCTTGTTTACCTTCAAAGAAAATCCATATCACCCACATAGATGAAAATATCCTTAAATACCCATTAGTTGAAGGTAGAACTGGGAATATTGTTCACTTTATGATAAGTTCTTGGCATTTTGGTTCCTGATAAAAGGGTAATTTATGGTCCATACAAATTAATTTGTTGGGCTAACTGAATATCTGGGCCATTCAATCTTCCGAACATTGGATTGTATAGAGGCTCCAATTGTCTAATCAGCCCAAACTGTAATTTTGGGCCGATGATAATTGGGCCAATCAAACACAACCTAAGGAAATTCCGAAATTGCCTATTTGCATAATATACCAAGTCATCAACATTATTACTACTATTATACTTTTTTTTTTTATTTGTCGCTTTGATATAAAAAAAAATTGTTCACTTTTATTTATTATTTTAAGAGTTCAATATAAAACTAATATTTTCTCTACCAATTTTATCCTTCTTGTTAATGCTTGTAATTAATGCTAATTAATGTTGTAATTATTTGATTAAAAGAGTATTTTTGGAGTTTTTGCTTAATAAAAGTAGTTGTTTATTACATTTCTTAATCTGTGTGTAATCCTCCAAAATGACAAATAAAAAAATGAAGGGAGTATAATATTCATCTTAGATTCTTCATATGTGTTGCCACCGTATCTTTTAGTGTATTTACTGAATACTAATATGAATGTTCGAATAGTAAAAATTGGTTTTGAAAAAGACTAAAAGAAGACAACAATACCCAAAAGAATAAATTAATTATGATTTCTATTAAACATTGATTAACATTTAACAGTTACTATCTCCGTTTTTTTTTATTTATTGTTTAGAGGATTGCACACATATTAAAAAATAAAATAAATAGTCAATTTCAAGTTAGAACCTCAAAACACTATTTTAATCAAATAATCACATTATTTATTAGAATAATTTCTCATTGAACTCTAAAACGACAAATAAAAATGTTTCATGATATGATTAGCATGAACCCACTACCTTCTGTGAATGATTTCAATAGATTAGCGACTATTGCTGTTAGGATGAAAAGATACCACATTGGTATCTACCTGTTTGATAAAATGCGACAATCGGGTATCCAGACCAATAGCTACACTATATGAACATAGCGATTAACTGTTATTCTTGTCTTGAAAAAATTGATTTTGGTTTTGCAATATTAGGTGTGTTTATTAAGAGCGTATGTGGGGGGGGGTGGGGGGGGGGGGGGGTGGGGGGGGGGGGGGGTGGGGGGGGGGGGGGGTGGGGGGGGGGGGGGGTGGGGGGGGGGGGGGGTGGGGGGGGGGGGGGGTGGGGGGGGGGGGGGGTGGGGGGGGGGGGGGGTGGGGGGGGGGGGGGGTGGGGGGGGGGGGGGGTGGGGGGGGGGGGGGGTGGGGGGGGGGGGGGGTGGGGGGGGGGGGGGGTGGGGGGGGGGGGGGGTGGGGGGGGGGGGGGGTGGGGGGGGGGGGGGGTGGGGGGGGGGGGGGGTGGGGGGGGGGGGGGGTGGGGGGGGGGGGGGGTGGGGGGGGGGGGGGGTGGGGGGGGGGGGGGGTGGGGGGGGGGGGGGGTGGGGGGGGGGGGGGGTGGGGGGGGGGGGGGGTGGGGGGGGGGGGGGGTGGGGGGGGGGGGGGGTGGGGGGGGGGGGGGGTGGGGGGGGGGGGGGGTGGGGGGGGGGGGGGGTGGGGGGGGGGGGGGGTGGGGGGGGGAGAATTAGGAGCATTTCACTATTTTTTTTTCAACAGAAAGAGTAGAGAAAAATGCTATGTAGGCAGCCAAAAGACAAATTTGGTAAAGCTATCTCTGCTTCATAATGTTGAAAAAAAAAAAAAAAACGAGTGAAATGGATCTATGGAAGATCTGGATCTTGATGTGGTGGTCCAAGAATGCTATCTTTTTTTTCATGACTAGAAACAGTGTTCCCACTTTTGAGTTGTGATCCAAAGTTTTTTAACAGAAAGAAGTAGTGAAATAAGTTTTGTGTCATTGAACCCCCTGTAAAATATAAATTGACGTTTAATCCCTCTATGTTTTTAAGAACTATTATCCCTTTATGAGTTTTGTTTTTGAAAGCATAAGGGGGTGAAACCCCAATTATTTTTCATAAGGGTTAAGAAAAGTAATACCTGATCTTGGTTTACATAATTATCCAAATCCCTCTACATATTGAGATTCTTGCTGGTACAGTAAACTTGTTGCTTTGTCCTTGGTTATGATGAATTGGCAATATCCACAATCTGTGTAAGCATCTAAATGACTGAATTTTAACATTATTTAATGAATTCTTGCTACTTTGAAACTGTAAATGAATTTCAGTAAGTGTTGAGTGGTTTGCTTGAAGATGGCTAATTTTACTTTAAGTTATGCTTATTATATTTCTGAATGTGCAGTAAATTCTCAAGCAGTACTAGAAAGTGCAAAGATGACTGTTACACCAAAAATCTCCGTCAATGAAGGGAACCTTGTGGTTCATGGTAAAACAATACTTAAAGGAGTACCCGAAAACATAGTGGTGACCCCGGGATCCGGTGTAGGCCTTGTTGAAGGTGCATTCATCGGTGCCACAGCTTCCCATACCAAAAGTCTGCATGTTTTCCCAGTTGGTATCTTAGAGTAAGCACTTGACTATTATCTCACATGATATATAATATTTTTTAGATGTAATTTGCATAACAATGTTCACCAATTTTGTGCTGAAAACAGGGATGTCCGTTTCATGTGTTTGTTCCGTTTCAAGCTGTGGTGGATGACTCAGAGAATGGGGACTTGTGGGAAAGACATTCCCCTAGAGACTCAGTTCATGCTCTTGGAGAGCAAAGACACGACTGAAGGCGAAAAGGATGATGCCCCAACTATCTATACTGTTTTCCTACCTCTCCTTGAAGGGCAGTTCCGTGCTGTTCTGCAGGGAAACGAGAAGAATGAGCTGGAGATCTGCCTTGAAAGTGGTGAGTACTTCATGTGTTTTACCTACTGAAATTCCAAAGGCAAACAAAGCCCAAGAGTTCGAAAGAACTGAAATGACCTTGTTTCTTGCGTGTTATTTTGGCTGTAGGTGATAATGCTGTTGAGACCAACCAAGGACTCTACCTTGTTTACATGCATGCTGGAACCAATCCTTTTGAAGTCATCACCCAAGCTGTGAAGTAAGTCTTAATTTATGGAACTCATGCAATGTTAGCACTTTCTCAGATACATGAAAAATCGTCTTTTTGTGAAACAGGGCTGTTGAAAAACACTTGCAAACATTTCATCACAGAATGAACAAGAAGGTGGGTATATTTAGGGTTTTTTTTCGTTTTTATTTTTTTTACTAAAGTTTTAGGTTGATTTGGACCAAGATGAGTTGCTGATTTATGCTCTTTGGACTTCTTATAGTTGCCTTCATTCCTCGACTGGTTTGGGTGGTGCACGTGGGATGCTTTTTACACTGATGTCACCGCAGAGGGCGTTGAAGAAGGACTTAAGAGGTAAACTGTTGTATTTTTTTCATTTCTTGGTCACTAGATTGATATATAAATAAATATTGAATTTCGGTGAATGGGAATTAAGTTGCTAAAATCATCATTTGCGCTTGCAGCTTGTCAGAGGGAGGCACTCCTCCTCGTTTTCTTATCATAGATGATGGCTGGCAACAAATTGGAAATGAAGTCAAGGCTGACCCAAATTGTGTTGTTCAAGAAGGAGCTCAGTAAGTCGTTTAATAGTTTGATCTTTATAAGAAATAACTTCCTCTAAATAGCTATTGATCATGTTCTTGCCAATTAAACACTAAAAATAAGAGCCTTAGAATTGGACTATGTCGTTATTATATTGAGTCACACCTATTATAGTTTGCAAAGATGCACGGTGTATTTTATACAACTTGTGTTCGAGTAAGCAGAGGCACAACTATGTAATTTTTTGGTTCTTTAACACATCACTTGTATATTTGACATTTGACTCTAGTGATGTTCTACATTTTTTTCTATTAATGCAGTTCTTGTAACTTAAACTCATCCTGAATATGCTCCTATTTTAAAATTTGCAGGTTTGCCAACAGGCTAATTGGAATTAAAGAGAACGTAAAATTCCAAAAGAATGGAAAAGCTGATGATCAGGAACCAGGTCTGAAACACGTTGTAAAAGAAGCAAAGGAGCATCACAATGTCAAGTAAGTTCTCCAACTTGGTCCTTTTGCTTCACTGTTGTTAGCATTGTTGTATTTTCTTGTAAAGTAGAAGAGATTTTTATGATCATTCGATAGTATTCAACGATGTGCATTTACAACATAAACCCGAGGGTATTTGTACAAATTACTGAAATACCTTCACGTAATTCTGTTGAAATTCAATCATCTACCGCTCATGTTATACTGCTAAAACACTATCAACTAACGCATCTAATACTAGGTACGTTTATGTATGGCACGCTCTAGCTGGTTACTGGGGTGGAGTCCAGCCGGCGGGTCCCGGCCTGGAACATTACGACACTGCTTTGGCCTACCCAGTTCAGTCTCCGGGTGTAACGGGCAACCAACCAGACATAGTCATGGATAGTCTCGCAGTTCACGGCTTGGGCTTGGTGCACCCTCAGAAAGTTTTCAACTTTTACAATGAGCTTCATTCCTATCTTGCTTCATGTGGTGTAGATGGAGTCAAAGTTGATGTGCAGAACATCATTGAGACTCTTGGTGCGGGCCATGGTGGTCGTGTGTCTCTCACTCGTAGCTATCACCAGGCCCTTGAAGCCTCTGTCTCGCGGAACTTTGCCGAAAATGGAACCATTGCTTGTATGTGTCATAACACTGATGGGATTTACAGTGCTAAACAGACTGCAGTAGTTAGAGCTTCTGATGATTTCTACCCTCATGATCCTGCTTCACACACTATCCATATATCATCCGTGGCTTATAATACTGTGTTCTTGGGAGAGTTCATGCAGCCTGACTGGGATATGTTCCATGTGAGTATTTCTAGGAACTTCTTTTCGATATATTGATTTTATGGAATATGTAATGCTGACTTCTGCACATATATTGCAGAGCCTGCACCCAGCTGCTGACTACCATGCTGCAGCTCGAGCTGTTGGAGGATGTGCAATATATGTTAGGTAATCTCATACTAATAGTTGCATCTAATTGTTTCTCCATATTGCTATTGGTTAACATATAAACCCGCTTTTAAAGATTAAGTGAGGCCATGTTTTTTATCAACCTTTATGTCTTGATTGGTATTGTTTTTAATATAGGTCGAGTCGAGTCATAAACAAGTGATATCCTGCAATTTTTTGACATCAATAGGAATATAATTATGACATGTCCAATTCTTTGATAATATATTCATCATGTTTCAACAAAAAATTGGCGGTTATTTTTTAACCTCGTGTTACTAATTTAACAATAATTTATGCATTTGACAGTGCTACCAAACAAATCCAAATGTTATACTCCGTATTATGTAATTTGTAATGACACAATCTTAAAACCATTATTCCATAGTTGCTGCTGATCAAGTTTTAATCTTTTTGATGTCTATATAGTGACAAGCCTGGTCACCACAACTTCGAGCTTTTGAAAAAGCTGGTCCTCCCCGACGGTTCAGTTCTCCGTGCGAAATTGCCTGGACGACCTACGGTTGACTGTCTCTTTGTTGATCCAGCCAGAGACGGAATAAGGTTTGTGTAGAAAAGTTGAATGGAGAAAAATCGTGTCAATCTACTTAAATAGATTACTTTCATATTGAATATGGAAGGTCTACAAGGAAATAAATATTACAATGATTCTGGAGCCTTATTTAAGTGCTCAACTTAAACATGTCGAAATGAATCATCTTGACATGAACTAAGCTCTCAATGTGTATATGTTGCAGCTTGCTTAAAATCTGGAATGTTAACAAGTGTTCTGGAGTGGTTGGTGTCTTCAATTGTCAAGGTGCTGGTTGGTGCAAGGTAGCGAAAAAGACACGCATTCATGATGCCTCCCCTGGCACTCTTACTAGCTCTGTTCGAGCCACTGATGTCGATTCTATAGCTCAAATTGCTGGACCGGAATGGAATGGAGACGCTATAGTTTACGCGTATAGAACTGGAGAGGTTATTAAGTTGCCAAAAGGCACTTCACTTCCTGTGACTCTTAAGGTCCTTGAATATGAGCTCTTCCACTTCTGCCCTCTGAAGGTGAGCATCTTTCAACTGAATTTTTAAATAAGCTCGAACCTTTAGCTATACCGAAAAATACCAAAAATAGCAAAAAATTGACCTTGAAGCACATTTGGTTCATTGCCTTAAATTTTTTGACTTTTGTTTCCATTTTTGTAAAATATTTTGTACTTTGGTCATATGATGCCCCCCTTTGATCCGCGTCTTGCACTTTCAGTCCCATAAAATGTCTCTGTTTTGTACTGTTGGTCCCAAATTTGATGGAAATGTACTTAATTATATGATACAAAGTTCAAAACCATTTAAAAAAATCACAACTGAAGTGCAATTTTGTAAAACGAGGGACCAAAAGTGCTGAAAATATATTGCAAGACTTTAACCAATATGCCCTTCATAAATGTATTATGTTACTATTTGTTGACTAATCTAGTATCTCTCTTTTCTGTACACAGAATGTTGCAGCAAACATTTCATTTGCACCTATTGGCTTGCTGGACATGTTCAATACTACTGGTGCCGTGGAACAGTTTGAAGTTGACCAAGCATCCGAGGCTTCGAGCGCAGCAACCATCACACTGAAGGTCAGGGGATGCGGGCGCTTTGGAGCCTATTGTTCTCAGAAGCCGCTAAAATGCACCGTGGATGACATTGAAACCGAGTTTAATTACGAAGCTGCAACTGGGTTGGTAACTCTAACTATCCCAGTTCCGAACGAGGAAATGTATAAATGGTCTATCAAATTCCAAGTTTAAGTAGTTAAATTTGAAGAAATTAATCCTACTCGTACTCGTAGTAGTTGTCGACATTGTAGCTTTAGGCATGGGCTGAGGAAGTGAGGTGGTTTGTGCTGTAGAGAAACTTGTATGGCAGAGGAAATAAGAGATGAGGATTTTAGGGAGGCTTTTATTTGAGAAGAAAAATAAGTATTGTGTAACATTTTCATTTTGTCTAATAAAATGAAGCATATCTTCTTCTCTCTTGGTTTTGGCTACATTTTTTGTAAATGGATTATCAACTTTGGATTAGACTTTCATTTTTAAATGTGATGCCAAAATATTAGAAACTATTGAAGATATTTCTAAAATATTTGGAAGAAATTATGAAAATTATTGAAAGATGTAGAAGGACCATTATAGGATTGCTAAAGTTTGAATCATGTATTTACTTTCAAGTGTTCTTTGAAATTTGAAGGAAAATGACAATAATACATTTTTCCTGTCAAATCTCAATATGCAACAACCCCTATGTTTACTTAAGAAATTGGCAATAATCCTCTAGTATTTAAAATATCGACTATAACCTACTTTGTTTATTTGTAAAATTGACAATAATCCTCTTATTTAATAAATAATTAACAATAACTTCCAGTTATTTAGAAAATTGACAATACCCTTGTTACTTGAAAGAATTAGCAATATCACTGTATATCTAAAAATTGGCTATACCCGTTTGATTTCTTGTAAAATTGACAATGACCCCCTATTTACTTAAAAAATTGACAATAATACCCATGTTGTTTATAAAATTAACAATGCTCCATATTACTTAAAAAATGTCAACAAATTTATCTTAGTCAATATTTATCAATCAACGCTTAATATTTACCTAGGTGCACTGAGTTAATAACACATGGGGTATTTTTGCTTTCTATTAATAAATATATGATTCTGGAATTAAATAGATGTTGGCATGTTTTTATGATACAATAAAATATTGGGATAATTACATCGACCTCCCCTGAGGTTTGGACTAATTATTGCCCAATCCCTTCGCAATTTCTTAATTACATCAACCTCCCCCTACATTTGAAAAACCTTACAAAATGATGTGAAATGATATACAAAATTGCAATACTACCCCTGCAATGATACACAAAATTACAATACTACCCGTGCAAAAATTAATTTTATACATAAAAAAAAGACTCTAACCCTAACCCCCCCACCCCACCTCCACCGTCCCAAACCTGCAAATATCCTCCCAGGCCGTGTCGTCGGCCTGGTTCGAACCCTAGGCCTTCCAGGCCGGTGGCACGACCTGGGAGGAGATTTACGGGGTTGGGGACGTCGGGTGAGGGGTTGGGGACCAGCGGGTGCGGGGTTGGGGGGTTAGGGATGGTGAGGGTTTTTTTTTTTTTAAAAAATAATAATTTATATTGAAATAGTTTATTTATTTATTAATATTAGTATTTTTATATAAATAAGATATGATTTAAGATTATTATATTTAAGTAAGAAATATCAAAAAAATATTTCTGATTTTATAATAACTATTTTATTAAATCGAGTATTTTTATTTTTTGTAAAAAAATTATTGATTTTATAATAACTATTTTAGTTGAAAGTTTAAGAATTTTTGTAGTAAACATGTGAGCATTTTTATAATGTCTAATAATTTATGTTCAAGTTTTTTCTTCTTCTACAATATTTTCTTCTTATAATTAACCATAATTTATTTACTTTAATTGTAAAAGCATTATGAAAAAAATTGGAAAAAAAAATTAATGTCTTATTATATTTTTATTTTAAGAATACATATACACTACTATTAAAATTTATTTATTATTTTAAACCTAATTCATTAATTTATTCTTTTACTTTAATTAGGAGAAAAAATTGAAATTATTAAAATTACGGGTTAAATGTGAAGTTGAATGTATTTACATTTTTATTTATGTTCTACAATGTTTTTTTCTTATAATTAACCATAATTTATTTATTTTTCCTTGTATTTTAATTGTAAAAGCATTATGAAAAAAATTGAAAAAAAATGTTGATGTGTTATTATATTTTTATTTTAAGAATACATATACATTAATAAACTAATTATAAGTTTCATATAAATTTATAACATTTGAACCCATACTTATACATATACATTGCAAAGAAACCCCTCCTATGTACCAAACATAACAAGGGTATAATTGTCCAACAAAATAGCTATAGTAACCTCAAGGGTAAAATAGGATTAAAAATTCGTCGATGACGTCATAATAATGTAAGGTTTTCGAAACGTCGGGGGAGGGGATTGGGCAATAATTACCCCAAACCTCAGGGGAGGTCCCTGTAATTATCCCTAAAATATTTTTATCAGTACTATTTAATAAATATATATTCCATAGATATCTATAAAAACATTAGAAAAGGGAAACTATATTTAATAATGACATAAATATGAAGATAATCCCACTTTATGTGTGAGTTTCCCTCAGGTTTATACTACTTTTGCTAATGAATATTTTTTGTATTTGTTAGTAACTTAGGTGTACACTAGTTGTGCTTTACTAGTGATCAGTTAGATTTGCGCCGATATAATGATGTAATCATCGTTTTATTTTTTTCAAACAAGCAACAAATTGCTAGAAAAAAAAATGTCATCCACAATTAGATTTATTTGATGTTTTTCTTAAGGTTTCAAATTTATTTTTGCAACTGGGTGCACACGTGAATGAAAAGGCTGAGTATAGAAAAATATCATCGGGTAGAGAGTTCTCGACGGTCCTGAATTTTGGCCGCGGCAAGATAAGGGATGGTTGTGTACTAAAATTAATTTTTTACTTTGAAATGCAAAAATATTATTTTAATGTTCACATGTTACTTTTTCTAACTTATTTGACATAAGGGTAACCTAACCACAAGAAGTCAAACTTTGTTGGGCATGTCTACCGATAGTTCATGTTGATCAGAACTATCGGTAGTTCATGCTTCTCTATCACTCATATATTGTATTTTAATTTTTTTTTACCTAGACAAAGGGTAACATTAGTCGGTGATTTTCTTTGTTGATTTATGATTTAATTAGCTTAAATTACCTTGATGCCCTTATGCCTTAATTAAATATTGTTTTTGCATCTACTTTGCTGTGTAATAGTTGTATCTACTCACATGGGAATAGGATGGGAAATAGGGACGTACAGGTTATTTTATTGATTTGACATGTCTTGGAATTGTACATATTGAAGGCTTTTACAGAAAGTTTCGATATTGATAGATTTTTTTAGATGTAGCACATTTTCGATTTTATTAAAACTACTACTTCCATTTTCGGTCTTAAAAATGGACGTTAACTGATGAAGTGGCAGTTAAATTTTATTGCAAATTTGATACCATTACTTATGTTGATTGACAATTATATCCCTAACATTTTAGGTAGTCAAAATAACCCCACATTTTCAAATTTATTGACAATTTTTGTCCACGTTGTTGCCCAATTTCAAAATTGGCTCGAATAAGACACGTGCGGACCAATTTAAAGATTTTACTTATCATATTTATATATTTATTTAACTAAATTAGTTTAATATAAAATATTAACAAACCAAATAATACTTTGACATAAATTCAACAAAATATTAATTAAATCTAAAATTTATATAACAATATTAATATAATTAGTATTGGGTTGGGGCGGTGGTTGTTACGTGGGATGGGTTGGGGGGGGGGGGGGGGGGGGGGGGGGGGGGATGGGGTTGGGTTCCATATATTATAATTTTTTTTAATAAATACTATATTAATATTATTATATAAATTTTAGATTTAATTAATATTTTGTCGGATTTATGTTAAAGTATTATTTGGTCTGTTGATATTCTTTATAAAACTAAAATAGTTAAATAAATATGTAAATATAATAAGTAAAATCTCTAAATTAGTCCGCACGTGTCTTATTCGAGCCAATTTTGAAATTGGGCAACAAAGTGGACTAAAAATGTCAGTAAATTTGAAGATGTGGGGTTATTTTGATAATCTGAAATATTAGAGGTATAATTGTCAGTCAACATAAGTAATGGTATCAATTTTGCAATAAAACTTAACTGCCACATCATTAGTTAACGTCCATTTTTAACGGTGGTACCAAAACTGATTGATTTCTTAAATTGTGGTACCAAATATATCGGACTCAATTTTTATGGTACCACAAGCAGGGGCGGAGGGACATGGGGTGCGGGTGGGGGCACCCGCACCCCCCAGCCCATTACTTATTTTCTAGTGTAAGTGTATTAATTACCTGGTTCTAGTTTTTTTTAATTGGTCTTCTAATCCTAGCCAACATCCAAGCCTCCAAAGTGATTAATACTCGGGTCATGGAAAATAGAGACTACAATATAATATTTATTCTTCACTTACTATAGTAAACTTCTACAATTATTTTAGTTGGTTAAAAAAAAATCCTACAAATAAACGTAATTTCCTTATTAAACTTCTTGGTATATAGTTATTCTTTCCTCTCTTTTTTTCACAAAGTAGGTAGATTAATCATCAAAATATTATAAAAAAAGGTGTTATTCTAAAACTTTAAATCATGAATATTTAAATTTATTCTTAATTTTATTAATTAGGAGATAAATTTTATTTCTACAATTTTATATTATGTTTGATGACTTGCCTGATCTATTTTTTAATTTCTTGACAAACTATATGGGTAAAAATCATCTGATTTCATGAAAGAGCGTAGACACAATTTAGGATG
Source organism: Penstemon davidsonii (assembly GCA_034814905.1). NCBI lineage: Eukaryota > Viridiplantae > Streptophyta > Magnoliopsida > Lamiales > Plantaginaceae > Penstemon > Penstemon davidsonii. The sequence continues at coordinate 25,110,542 of JAYDYQ010002533.1, read as the reverse complement.
TCTAAGTAAATTAAATTTTAGTTGTTGATATTCAATTTTCGTCAAATTACTTTATATTTTCCTTATGTCTAATGATTGCTTATCTCATAATATGAAAATGTCTAATGATTTTTTTATACAAATCATTATAAAATTATATACTTATTGAAAACAATGTCACATGAAAATTGCAAGTTAATTTTTTTTTAGGAATAATAATATGATAGAGATAAATAGATTTTCACTTTAATCTCGCCCCCCTCGGTTTAAATTCCTGGCTCCGCCCCTGACCACAAGTGAGAATCGGTATATAGTTTGGTACCACAAGTGCAATTCTCTCGGTGAACAATGTTATACATTATTTAAGAGTCCAAAAATGATATTTTTTCTTATAATTTGAGTTATACATGGTCCCTAGGAGATGGCCTAAGAAAACCAATTCAATCACTATATTATATGTTTACATAATTGCATGTGTCAATATATTTCTTGTACCAAATATTTCACTCTTTTATTATAACCGAGCAAATAGGCACCTCAATTGACAGGAAAAATTGTCAAATTCTTGGTTGTTGTTTGGAATCTCATGAGGTGTGCAACTAATAAATTATGTATATTACCCATATATCTAAAAAAGTATTTTATTATTTGATATTGACTGCTTTTATAAAATTTGAAGCATAAAATAAAACAGTGTGCAGAAAAAAAATATCAATTGCCTTATCATAAATTGACTGTAAAAATATACCCTTAAGGGCCTTTTCTAAATTAAACAAACTTATTACAAAAAAAAAAAAGGTATACTTGTGACAAACATTTTAATCGTATTACATAACGAGACAAATTATTAGATTAATATTACTATTTAATATTATAATGTCAAATTATGAGCAACTATTTTTTAAATATTATTATATAAGTGTACATGTGTAATATAATAATATGCATATCAGTGTACAAGTGTACTATAATAATATACAGGATGATTACACAAATGCATGTCACTCTAGCCCGTTGCAAGTTTCAAATGGGACACGTTGCAACATTTGGGTGGTGAACTATTGACAGTTCTATCAACGTTGAACTGTTAGTAGAAAGCCCGAACTTTGTGAAGGAATTACTTGGGTCCGTCTAAAATGAGATTTTGAGGGATGGAGAACACATAAAATATCATTTATCTTGGTGATACGTGTTCCCTTAAAATTTAAGTTTAAATAATATATTTTCTTAAAGACAAAATTACCCTTTTTTAGTCTCTTACTTAATCGCTTCTAAAAAAAATTAGGGCTTTGGTTGTGAACAAAAAGAGGTGAAAAAATCTTTTAATTTTGTTTTATTTTCTGAATTGCTCTTTTTTTTCTTCAGATTTTTGTATTACATTACGAATTCCTCAGATTTACGAAAATTTGGTATTTTTTTCTCTATCTATCGTATTCAGTGGCAAGTATGTGGTTAAATTGTTAAATCAGAACATATAAAATTAACTTTAGGCTAACAAGTTGGCGTGGGAAGCGTGGGATGTGAATCACCAAGCGCGGAATGATGCAATTTCACTTTGAATTTTCCTATGGGATGCAGAAGAAATTATATGTTTTAGATACCACATGTTTTGAATTTTTTTTCTCTCTTTGATAATGTCATATGGTAGATTGCCCCATTAATTGGTTTGAATGATATGAATATCGTGAAGATATATTTTTTTCCTTAATATCTAGTTTTGACTTGAAATTGTTTGGCTTTTTACTATTACATGCGATTATAAAATGCTTGATAAAATAATTGTAAGAGCCTAATCAAGTTCCATGAAAATATATGTTGCTTTTAATCGATGGGGAACAAAAGAGAAATGTATGCATGTCATGTGAATCTTCATGAAATACATATTGCATAATGTTATGTTATGATAAATGTGACAATTTATCCCCCCTCCCCCCATTACAAAACACTTTCATGCTTGCTCTCAATTTCGGTAAGTGAGGTTCACTCTCTGACTGAAGGGGATATTTTTTTTTTTTAAGTATTCAGAAAGGATAAAATGCTATTTTTCAAATCACAGAGGATAAATTATGCATTTTGCAGGGGAGAAATTGACATTAATTCTTATAAATATATATGTAAATTATCAGTGTATGATTGTGCATATATAATTATTAAATGAAATAGTGGTAACATCATTACATCATGATATTTATTTGATTACTAGCAAACTATATAAAAAAAAAAAAAATTAGTACATAACTAGACAAATATCCAGAATTTTACAAAGAATCTAAAATCTTGAAGTTTCAGCTTTAACATTGCTCGAATGAATACAAAGAACCAATTCTATAATCACTACGTGTTGTCAAAACTACAGACGAAATCTGCATAACCAGCTTCCATATTCTTTATGGGGAAATTCTTACCCAAATCGAGTTTGGCCGAACCCAAAATAATTACATGGAAAGTGCAATACACTTGCTTTGGGATTGGATGTAACTCCCAGGAGAGTGACCAATCACAAAGCAAGTGTAATACACTTGCTTGATGGTTGAATGGGTTTGGCCAAACCAGACTTGCACAAGAATTTTCCTTCTTTATGATAGCTGTTCTTTGGTTGATTGACCTGAGATAAACCCTTTTCTCCATTCAATGCAATTGCAAGTATTCAAATAAAAAAATTGTACATATAATTCACCAAGTATATTCATGATGCACATAATTAATATAAAAATTATCAGATTTTGTTAATGTCATTACGCTATATCGCTCTGCAATGGTTACATTCAAGGGAATAAACGTCCAATAAAATCATAAAAAAATACTAGTCTTTTAAATTTTTTAGCTAATAATAAACCAATTCTACCAACACCCCTATTTTAAATTTCGCCTAGGCCCCCTAATATGTCGGACCGGCTCTACGCGGACAAGGTCTTTCGAGCTTCCCTCGTGTCCATAAATGCATCAGTTCACCGATGTTCATCGCGAACGTAATCAATGTGCTTGCATATAGTACAAAACCGATCAAGAAACTCAATACAGATTATCATAGTAATCATCATGAAATAATCAAACACAACTTCACTGGTTTATAAGAAGAAAATGGTGCTAAAATGCTGAATCCTGAGAAAATCGAACTCGTAGCTTTTGTATATTTTCCTTATGAAAGCATTTTTTCCTTACCTAATGTGAAAGGAACAATGTAAAGCAAAGCCGGTTGGCCATGACCGTCCATCAAATTCAGGGCCACGTACATTATTAGAAGACCTGCACCGAAGACACTGAAGTGTCAAATTGTTTACCTAACATTTTCTTAGTATTTTTTTTTTATTGGATACCATATTTCTGAATAAAATAGAGTCGTACCTAGATCGTAAGCGAACATTGCCCACATAAAATATCCAGCTTTTAGACTTCTGTTAGATAGCCAATCATACCTTCAACAACACAAGAATAACTAGTATTAACCACTAAAATCCACGAAGCAAACTAGGATGATGGTAGTTTAGAAAGTCTCGACTCATACCTTAGAGAAAATGCTACAAGTAGTCCTGGTAAAACAATATCACCAAATCCAATTATGATGTATCCACCCCAAGGATCAAACATTCGAGCATAGGAATGCCATCTTCTGCACTTCCATCACCACGAGCGACCTACACAGAACAATGCAAACTAATATAGTTATGCAACTATATGGTTTTCTATTTCACATCTCAAGATTATAACTATTACTCACCACAATCATAACGCTCTTCTTGAACAACTTTTTGGAGACAAATACCCAAGAAATACCGTACAATAATGCACAACCGAGTAGAATTGTTCCCACCTGAATATTCCAAGGGAAAAAATGAGTCACGTCGACTCATTTTCAAGAATCACAAGTGATAAGAGTTTAGCATCTTTTGACTAATAAAAGAAAAATTAACTAATGAGCTTATTTGATATTGTAATGTCTGAATCGATTCCATTATAACAAGAGTTTCAATAATCATTATCTGTAGAACAGTGGTAATCAATGTAATGCCCAGTTACAAAAGTTACTGCCCCAGAAAAAGGTACTTTAACATACGACTCTGCAACGTATTCAAACCCCATTACTCCAAAATTGCAAAATAGAGATACCACCCAGTTCAATTATATTAACAGAAATACAAAAATAAATAAGAAAAAGATTTCAAACGGCAAGTAAATATTTTCCGCATTTTTGTTTCTGCCCCTTTATGTATTAAAGAACACAAACATTCAAATTCAAACCGTAACAGTACAAAAAATATAAAATTAGATAACTTACTTATGAAATGGGTAGATGTTCTTAGACCAAGGGAAAACCACAATCATCAATTGATCGGCAAGGCTCCGCCGATGACAATGACGGCGGCTTCGAGAAATTGGTTGAGGATAATCGGTAAGAAAATTAGAGAAATTGGTTGAGCGACATAAAAAATAGAAAACGAATGAAGGGTTGAGAGAAAATTGTGTCTGAAAAATACATATTTATGATGGGGCAATTTAGTAATTTCGGATTTTCTAATTTTTGTAATATCCGATCTTATGTCCAATGCCACATCATCATGGGACATTTTGACCGAAAATTGTGTCCCAAATTTATCATGGACTTTTTTGTGTGATTGAAATGGTGTATCTTATATAGTTATATACACCCCAATGTTTTCAGAACCGGACCGGACAGTGAACCGGTGAGCCAATTGGCCACTGGTTTTACTGGTCGAACCGGTCGGACCGCTGGTCGGACCGGATGACGTCATAATGATATAATAAATATATTTAATTTTAAAGTATATATATAGTATGCATAAAATTTAAACATTATCCTACAATTGATTAAAAATATATAAAATCTTAGAATATATTTAAATTAAATCACATAATATTTATATAACTCATATCATAATTATAATATGATACTAATTTGTAAGCTCATATAAATATAATATGACTATATTTCTTTATAAAAATTTAAAAGTGTAAGTTAAAAATACAACTAATTAAGAGATTAATAATTTTAAAATATGATTATGCATAAAATTCTAATATTCAAAATAAAACTTGCATAATATATCGATTTGATTTTCAAAATTTGACACTCTTTATCCTAAAAATAATATTGGAAAGAAATATCTTATAGAATAAATTTTAATAAAAAATTATTATTTGAGTATTAATTTTCATTGATAATGTGTAAAATGTTAATTTGAGTTATCATAATCTAATTTATAAACAAATTTGGCTACAAGTTTTCTGTAATTTATAGTAAAAGATTATTCTAGAAATTCAACAAAAATGATGTAGCTCAAATGGTAAGGAAGTTATGTTTCATGCAAGAGGTTAGGTGTTCAAATCCCACCTTCTACAAGAATTTTTAATTTATTTTTAACATTAATAAAATTTAAAAAATCGAAAAAAAAGAAAAAAAAAAAAGAAATTCAAAATCGGGTTGAACCGGCCCAAACCGGTTCGGCGGTTCACCGGTTCTGGAATGGTTCAACCCGGTTCAGTCTGGTTTTTTAAACAAGTGGTTTTAGGGGTAAATCGGACCGGACCATCCTCCGGTTCGCGGTCGAACCAGTCGGACCGACCGATCCGGTCCGGTTTTAATAACATTGATACACCCTTGTTCCAACAAAATCTTATATTAGAAATATTCGAATTACTTCCTAAGGAAATCTCCTATCATTAATCGTGTGTTATCTTTATTATCATTTAAGGTTAACTTTCCATAATGTATCATTTAAGGTTAACTTCCCATAATTTTTGCATTATTCTCATATGAACTAGCTGATAGTTATAGTATGATTCTTGTTATTACAACGTCTTTCATTTATTTTTTGTTATTACACTTACAACTACTTTTATTATTTATTCCTTTCAGAGATGAAAAATGGTAATATTTTTGACAATGTCGAGAGTTGTTTGTTCACGTTGACAACAAACCTTCATTGTGTAACGCCCCAAAAATTCCAAATCCTTTTGATTGGATTTTAATCCAAATTTATGTGCTATTTTTTATTTTCAAAGTTAAGCATTATTTGAACTAAAATATATAATTTAATTAAATCTTGTGACCTTATGAACTTTGAAATAATTTAAAAACATATAAGTTACTTTAATATTATAATAAAACCTTTATGAAATTTTTCTGGCTTGGATGCACAAAATTTTTAATTTAAGGGCTAAAATGTAAGTTTTCAAAACTTTAGGGGGCAAATTTTTGACAGATTTTCTAGAGGAGAGTAATTATTTTCTCTCATTGCACACTCTTTAGGCTGCAAAGTATGGTCTAGGGTGGAAAAATTGTTCTACCCAATGTATACATGCATTAGTGGAATTAAAAAAATTAAGCATAATATCTCTCTCTCTTCCCAATGTGTGTATACTTGTTATATACACTTAATATCAGATTTTATCCTCTCAATTACCTCATTTAGACACACATCATATCGTATAAAGAAAATAAGAGAGGGGAAAGAGACAACAAACTAGAAAGATAAAATTTTCGGAATTACACAATACAGCCTCAGTGTTTCGCTCTTTACGTCTTAGTGAACCGTTGGATCATGCCCATATTTTGTTTTAAGGTCCTACACACGTGGGGCTACATATTTACCGTTCGGATCGTCGTTTGGATGTAACAAAGTGAATCGACAGTCGTTAGAAATTGGTGAAAAGTAAGGATTTGAGGGCTTTTGTTATGAACCACCACCAGAGCCGCCACCACTGCCACCACCACCTTCAGAGGTCTGAAAATGAATAGAGCTTCATCCCCTTTGTTGCTTTGGGTAAAGATCCGCATATGCTTGTGTTCTTAAATTGATTGAATTTTATTTTGTTATCTTTTAAAGTGTTCTTTTAAAGAAAGAAAATAGAGAAAATATAAATTCTTTCGAGGATAAATTGGATCTATGTTATTATAGTGTAAAGTAAACTTTATTTTCAGATTTGTTATGCATTTTCATGTGATTTACTAAAATAATTAAAATCTTGTGGGCTTTTGCACAAAACTAAAATATTGAAGAACTTTTGTTTATTTATTGTAGTTTTGCGAAAAGTTGTTGAGTTTATATTTAATGTTAGATATTTATTGTGACTTTGCATTGATTTTGTTTAAATATTGCTTATATGTTTGGATCTTGATTTATTTTTGTAAGAAAGTTAATATTTTTAATTTTCAAAACTTTGGGGGGTATTTTTGAAAGGTTTTAAAAGTTGAAGGGATAGGGCTGCGATGTTTTTTGGGAGTAAAAATGGACTGAAAATCTCTGTTTTTATTTGATATTTGGTATGAGTTTACTTAAATTTTTTTTTAAAGTTGCTTCGAGTTTGTTTGCAAAAAGGGAGTTTTTGAAAGTTTTGGGGTTATTTTTGTAAATCTAAAAATAAGGGAGCAAAGGCGTTGTGTTGTCGCTGTTTTTACATAGTTACTTTTATAAACTTTTGATTAATTGATTCGATGTAGTGCTTTGTTCACTTTTGTTTTAAGATTGAAAATTTGTAAATTTTTCCGAAGAAAATTTATGATTAAAGAACTTTTTGTTTCTCATTGTTAGTTGGTGAAAAGTTATTAAAACTTATTTTTAATATCAGCTTTATAGTGAAATTATGCTTAACTATTTTTAAATATTGCTTAGATGTTTGGATCTTGAATTATTTTTCAAGAAAGTTGATTTTCTTAAGTTTTCAAAACTATGAGGGTGTTTTTGAATTTTTAAACTTGTGGGATTTTTAAAGCTTTGATCTTTGGAGTAACAAGATACTTAATACTCTGCTTTTATTGATTTTCGATATGGGTTTATTTAAAAATCCTTTGATTTAAAGTTTGTTCCAAATTTTCGCAAAAATGGATGTTTTTAAAAGTTTAGGGGCTGTTTTGTAAATCTGGAAAATGAAGGGGAAAAAAAGTTGTTTTGGCACTGTTTTATGTAATTAGTATTTTGAGTTTTGAAAAGAATTACTCTTAATTAGAGTTGATATCGTAAGTTCTAAGTTCTTGTGTGCGATGTGTTAGTTTAGGAAATCCTTGGATTTTCATTAGTTATGTTTAATTAAGGTTGTTAGATAAATTCTAAGTTGTACGTACTTGCTCAGGTTTCGGATACGCTTCATTTGTGGAATTTTAGTCGATATACTAAGCGACAAAGGTGAGCGTTGTGTGTTGAATTTGTATGTCGGTCTGATGTACTAGTAGATCGAGTCAAACATTTACTTATGCTCTTAATAATCAAAGCATGTGTTATATTTTACTAAATTATCATGATACCCAAAATTGCATTTGATAAGTTGTTAAATGTTTGATAATATGTTAAATATGTTTGATATGTTATGTTTCCGTTTGTTTTCGATTATGTGTTTCCGTTTGTTTCCGAATTTGTGTGGGCCCCTTTTGATTGGTATATGGACCTGATGCCAACCTGGACGGCAAGGGCCGGCGGGATTGTCACGGTTATCCATAGGCCTGGCCTTCCAATCCAAGTGGGGAGGAACACTTCGGGAGTAAGGACGAAATTAGGCAAAGACATGTCAATGCATTTTAGATAGTAAAGTCGCTCCTTAAATGGTGAGTTTAGATGGACATCAGACTGAGGATGAAGGGTAAGTGGAGGACGGCATCAACAATACTTGGTTATGTGAATTCTGTGTGTCTTTCGTCTTGAATATATGCTTAATTTTCTTAATAACATGCTCACGTTATATAATATGCTGCATCCACGCATCACCATGCAAATTCGCACATAGCATCACCAAGTTGGATGATCAACTTATGCGTTCCGTGTTTCATTCTTTTCAGTTTCAGGTGTTCTGGAAAATAATAGTCGTGTTGCGGTTCCACCTTAGTATTTGGGAGAGTATTTATATTTTGTTGTCGATTTATGTTCTTTTTCGATTTTGTTTAAAACCTTACTTAGAATATTTGAATCGTTAAAGTTGATTTATATTTTCATAAAAGAGACAAGATTTTCATAAATTACTAATTTATATCTCTCAGTTGATTTTGTCCAAATCTTTTGATATGTTGTGATTAAATGCTTCCGCTTTAAACCTCTACTATGGATGATTTTATTTTTTCGTCAAAAAAAAAACTTAGTAATTTAAATTGTTTTTATTTTGTTTTAAACCTCTTCCGCTAAAAACTTTTAATTGTTGATTTTAATTTATCGTTTCTTTTAAAAAAAGTTTCGATATTTTAACATTTTTTCAAAATAATAATAATTTTTTGACTGTTATTCAACGGACCCGCGAAGTCGGACCGTCACACATTGACCGTAGATAAGATAGAGGTTGAAAAGGACTAAGAAAATCTTAGTGAAGATAGCCATTTATGATTTACAAAGACTATGGATATAATAATTTATTTCAAGTTTTATATTAAGATAAATTACTAAATTTGGAAGATACATCTTACTTTATTTAATATTTTATACCTCTAGGTTTCCCTTTCTTATTTCTTTTGAGCAAAACATTCCATTTGATTTCTTTAAAGGTGGCATAATTATTTTTTAATGTTTGTCAATATGAAACAGATCCTTTGCTATATTTCTAGGGCACTCAGTGAATGGGATTTTTCAGAAAATATGAGTTGCTACACCAATCATTTTTCTGGCTATTCACGTGTAAATTACGTGCATTTTTCTAATATTTCAGTATTACACCTACATCCCTCATTTTAATATGTTGTTTCATTTTCGTCCTTCTGCTGGAATGAACATTGATGTTTTCCTCAAAATTTTGCGTGCTACTAGAAAGTTGCACGTATGTTGTACATGGTTTGGTAAATTTATGTGCAATTTTAAAATTATAATATGATTTAATTTTGATTTATTGTGAAATAACACAAGAGCAATGCAATCAAAATTAATCGGTCTAAATAATGAAATCACTAAGTGAAAATCAATTACATAAAATTTATTTAACAAAAAAAATTACATAAAAATTAGCAACTGAGGGAGATAGGATGCTTGTGGTATCCTTGCTCCCAATTTTTTTCTCAAAACCATTGAATTCTTTCACAAAGGGCAAGTGGCACTACTCTTAAGCCTCTCATCTATACAAGCGGCATGAAAATTGTGAGTGCACTCTGGAATGATTCTTAATATCTTTCCAGGCTGGTAATCAGCAAGGCGAATTGGGCAAATTTCTTCACTTACTTCGGGCAATCAGAAACTTTTGCCTATAACTATCGTAGGGTAGGACTCAATGATTGCCCCATCCAGGCCAGTTCTAGATTGTTGATTGGAAACAGTGGTGGCGGGGAGCTTGTTATTTGCACGACTTATTTGGAAACAAACGTAACCTATCATACCAATTAGGCATGTCAGTACTACTACTGCAACTCCAATTATGATACCAAGTTTGACACCTAAGGAGTAACATGTAAAATGGGAATACAAACAAAAGAAATAGTTAGTTGGAAGAAGAAAAAATAAGATATAGTTAGTTTGGTTATATGGGACACGGATACTTGGAGGCTACATATATAGCTAGAGCACTTAGCATAATGCCAGAGCAAAACTTATTTACCTCTTAAGTTTCTAGGCCACTCAATGGATGGGATTTTTCGGAAAATATGTGTTACTACACCAATCACTTTTCTGGCTATTTTCTGGAAAAATCGGTCTCACGTGCAAATTATGTGCAATTTCCTAATATTTCGGTATTACACTTACATCCCTCATTTTAGTATGTTGTTTCATTTTCGTAGTTCTACGGGAATGAACATTGATTTTTCCCTCCAAATTTTGTGTGTTACTAGAAAGGTGGTGTATGTGGTTTGGTCATATATGTGCGATTTTAGAAATATAAGTGCAAGACGAAAACATAGCATACCTTCGCTTCAAAGTCGTTATCCAAGAGAATGTTTGTTGACTTAATATCTCTGTGAATGATACGGGGTTGACCTGGTAAACACGCAACCAAATACTTTCTTTAGCTTCTTTACTAAAATTTCAGAGCAAACTCCAGAAAAGAACTGCAGTAGAGGTTGTCTCGACAATCAACTCTTCCATTCAAGAATAGTTAAAAGTTATATTGTTTAATTTGTTGACGATAATTAAAATGTTCTTTGAGGAAAATGCACAAATCAAAATCTAGGTTTTATAGAACCACACAAGGAGAATGAAAAGAAAAATATGTAAAAAAATGCCTAGAGCTTACAGTCTTCATGAAGGTACGTTAATCCACGTGCAGAACCAGTTGCAACTTTAACTCGATTAGCCCAATTCAAGACTGGTTTGCCTTTACTTGCACATGCCTACTAAATGAGTACTAAAGCACGATAACATAAAACCCAAAATGAGCTTCTTCTTTAACTATGCCAAATGTTATAGCTCAAACTGTTAATCCTTTTCAGCTTTAAAATGGAATCTAATGTGGCAAGTCAATAGCTTAATTTAGTCTTACCATGAATATGATGATGTAGGGTGTCGTTTGGCACATAATCATAAACCCAAAACCTTTGAGTTTCAACGGTGCAGTAACCAACAAATGATACCAAATGCCTATGGTGTATTCTGTTGATGGTTTTGACTTCTGCTCTGAATTCTCGTTCCCCTTGTCCACTACCATCCTTCAATTGTTTAACAACAACTTCTCTACCATCAACCATAACTCCTTTATAAACACAGCAAAATCCACATTCACCCAGAATTGCTGAAAACCCATTTGTAGCCTCATATAGTTCTTCATATGTAAACCATGACCTTTAAGTGCCCATGCCACCATCTGGTGAGTAAATTTAAATTTTTGCAGAAGAAGTTATTGATCGTAGATCATCATTGCTCCTCGATATATAAGATATATAACACGTGGCCAGAACGCAATATATAGTGATGTATTACCTTTTTTTTCGGACGCGAAAGGAGAGGGCATCATATAATTGAGACCAAATCTTTCATTCATTTTCTTTCTTCTGTGGACAAACCACACAGCCATAACCACAAGAGTGAGTGCAAAAACTCCCACAAAACTTCCTATTGCAGCTCTACCTCCAGCTCCTAGACCCCCTGAATTCTCTGATGTTTATTTGAAGGTATATTCAGACTAGATTGAGTTGATCCTGCAATAGGTTTCTCCGTAGGCACGGAAGGAACATGTGAGTCCAACGTACTTCCATTGACAGACAACCCAAAAGGGGGAAGTGGCGTACTAGTGGTAGGAGTTGGAGTCCACCCAAAAGGGGGAGGTGGCGTACTAGTGGTAGGAGCTGGAGGTTAATACCCAAAAGTGGGAAGTGGAGTACTAGTGGTAGGAGCTGAAGTCCACCCAAAAGGGGGAAGTGGCATCTAGTGGTAGGAGATGCAATCCACCTAAAAGGGGGAGGTGGCGTACTAGTGGTAAGAGCTGGAGGGTAATACTAAAAAAGGGGAAGTGGCGTACTAGTGGTAGGAGCTGGAGGGTAATGCCTTCATGGACGTCCAACAGGGGGAGGTAGCGTACTAATGGTAGGAGCTGAAGGGTAATACACAAAAGGGAGAAGTGGCGTACTAGTGGTAGGAGCTGGAGTCCACCCAAAAGGTGGAAGTGGCATACTAGTGGTAGGAGATGTTGTCCACCCAAAAGGGGGAGGTGGCGTACTAGTGGTAGGAGCTGGAGGGTAATACTCAAAAAGGGGAAGTGGCGTACTAGTGGTAGGAGCTGGAGGGTAATGCCTTCGTGGACGTCCAACAGGGGGAGGTGGCGTACTAGTGGTAGGAGCTGGAAGGTAATACCCAAAAGGGGGAAGTGGCGTACTAGTGGTAGGAGTTGGAGTCCACCCAAAAAGGGAAGTGGCATACTAGTGGTAGGAGATGTTTTCCACCCAAAAGGTGGAGGTGGCGTACTAGTGGTAGGACCTGAAGGGTAATACTCAAAAAGGGGAAGTGGTGTACTAGTGGTAGGAGATGCAATCCACCCATATGGCGTACTAGTGGTAGGAGCTGGAGGGTAATGCCTTTGTGGACATCCAACAGGGGGAGGTGGCGTACTAGTGGTAGGAGCTGGAGGGTAATGCCTTCGTGGACGTCTTTTTTGTTTCACAAAAGTCATAATTTTAACGACAATGCCGGAAGAGGATTTTGATTTTCTTAGCAACAGTAATTCACGTAAAACGTTCTACCATCTATATTTATATATTTAGTTAGGAAAGTTTACATAGACACCCCCTGATATATACCCTAATTATCAAAACTTACCCTATTGTTTAAAAAATTATCGAGACACCCTCTCAAATAAAGTCATATTACAAGAACACCCCTTACGGCGTTCATTTAAGACGATTTGTGATGACGTTATCCAAGGGCAAAATCATCATTTTAAATCATTTAATGGGGCACAAATGTAAAATATGCTTGCACTTCAATCTACATAATTACCAGGAAATGTCCTTTACAAAATCATCATTTTTTGTGATGAAGGTTCCTTTCTCATCAACCCCTCTTTAATTTAGTTTGTCAAACTCTTTCCTTTAATGGAATGCTTTCATCAAAATTTAAAATAAAAAAAAAATTCACAGTTTTAACACCTAAAATCCCAAAATCAACAACCTAAGTAGCACCAAAACTCCATACAACCCACTCCCCATAACCCCTTGAGCTTCCTCCAATATCATTCCCACTTTCAATAGATCAACTTCATTAAGAATACTGTAAAAGTTTCTCAAACATAAATTCATTCACACAAACCCAATGAGGTTTTGGGGACAAAGTAAAATATTGTAAGATAGTAGAGGGGAAAGGAATTGGGAAAAAATTTGTGAAGATAGCCAATTATTATTTACAAAGACTACGAATATAATGATTTATTTTGGATTTTTTATTAAGATAAATTACTAAATTGGGATATACATCCTGCTTTATTTCATATTTTATATTCCTCTATGTTTCCATTTCTTTTTCTTTTGGTCATTTTTTTTCATTTGATTTTTTTGAAGCTGACATAATTATCTTTTGATGTTTGTTAATATATGATCCTGAGAAGTAGATCATTTGAAATATGCGTAGGGCACTCAGTGAGTGTGATTTTCTGGAAAATATGTGTTACACCGATTAGTTTTTCGATAATTTTCTGAAAAAAAACGACTTCACGTGCATTTTTATAATATTTTGATTACGTCCCACATTTTAATATGTTGTTTCATTTTCATCCTTTTTCGGGAATGAAAATGGATTTTTCCCTCCAAATTTTTGTAGTACTAGAAAAGGCGCAAGTACATTGTAAGTGATTTGGTAATTTTATGCTTTATTTTAAAATTATTATAAGATTTAATTCTATTTATATTATAAAATAACACAAGAAAAATGAAATCAAAAGTGATCAGTAATTTTTTGTGACTAACTCTACTTTTTCTGCATTTACTATAAATTGTGATGGGGAAGACTCCTATTTATTGGAAGAGAAATCTTATCTCTAAGCAACAAACTGCACAACTTATTGTATTGTTTTCTCCTAAATTCACAAAAAAATTAGTTATAATATTAGATTATTAAATATATTTAATGTTTCAAATAAATATAAAAATACTAAATTTCTTTTAAAAAATTGAAAAAATAATTTAAATAATATCATATTAATCTGATCTCATTTAGTTATACTTGAATATATGAATAATATTTACTTATAACTATGAATTATTTTTTTAATTTTAATTTAGTAAAATACACACCTTTACTACACCTAAGCGGGTCGACCCATGACTCGACCCGGACCGATCAATTTACTACTAAACCCATTATCAACTCGGCCCATTTATGACCCGTTAAAGACCTATTTCGTTTTTACCCGCTCGGACCAGACATGACCTGCCGGTTTGCTACCCTTACTTCATGTGTTGATTCGAGTAAATTATCCACCTTTCGATTTATCCCATGTTCTCGATAAATTATAATGATTCTTCCTCACCCAAGTTGATGCTTACCAGGAAAATGGAGGTTGCAAGTCTACAACTATTTTTCATGGATTTACCCTCAACTATGTCAAAATAAACAAAAAGGTGATTTACACTCAGACCCCTCAGGTTTGGGCATATTACAAGAAACCCCCCGCTGTTTAAAAAATTATAGGGACACCCCCTCGGGTTTGGGCATATTACAAGAAACCCCTTACGGCGTTAAAAACAGACGGAATTTGATGACGTCATCATTTTTTTTTAATTTTCCAAATTTAACCCTCGCTAAATATACCCACAGGGGGTTTGTCTATGTAATAATATTACACCACAGGGGGTGTCTTTGTAATAATATTATACCACGGGGGTGTATTTGAAAGATTACAATAACTTCAGGGAGTTAGTTATAGCCAACGGTCATATTTTTAAAAATGACAAATTGATGTTAATGTTGGTCATATATTTTAACTATAAATTTCATGGGGATACTTATAGCCAGTGGTCATATTTTAAAAAATGACCAAAGGATGTTACTGTTGGCCATATATTTTGACTATAAATCAAAATGTTCACGTGTACGGATAATACAACTTTAAATCTAGGCGTGCATTTGCAACCATTATTGGTGCATTCTTCACACACCCTACACATGAATATTTTGATTAACTACCTCTTGAATTTGATAATGACATTATTAAATTTGTGGGATGAAATGCAAAAAAAAAAAAAAAAAAATATTTGGACTGCTATTTATAACCAAAATATGTGGCCAATAGTAACATCCAACGGTCATTTGTTAAAATATGACAGTTGGCTACAAGTAACTCCCTGAAGTGATTGTAATCTTTCAAATACACCCCCTGTGGCATAATATGATTACATAGACACCCCATGTGGTATAAAATAATTACATAGACACCCCTTGTGGTATAATATTGTTATATAGACACCCCATGTGGTATAATATTATTACATAGACATCCTCTGTGGGTATATTTAGCCAGGGGTAGATTTGGAAAATCAAATTTTTTTGCTGACGTCATCAAATTCCTTCTGTTTTTAATGCCATAAGATGTTTCTTGTAATATGCTCAAACCTGAAGGGGTCTGAATGTAAATCACTGTAGATACATGAAAGTTACGCCCAATTAAATAATGACACTTATAAGTAATTTTTAATTATCAATTAATTTTCTATTTTGGAATTTTATTATATTAAATCCCGAAAGTAAATAATTATATTAATTGATTTTTAATATTTATTTATTGGCCAATTATATCAAGCCATGTGTCAAAATGATATATTTAAAGCCAATCGAATTATATTTTGGCCTTATAAGTATGTAGCCACTCAAAATGCGCCACATGTCAAGACAAGGTGTTTTGGCCAATCATATAAAGTCTTCCATTCCAAGGAAGTAAGGGCCAATCAAATCGTGACATGTCACCAAACTGCTATGAAGGAGATTCTTCAAAATCTATATAAAGGAGTCTTGTGAATTCATTTGGGAGATATACATACCTACATACACACATACCTACCGACATACATACATATATACAAGCATATACATACATATACACATATATTCACATATATTCTTATCAAGCTTTGAAGATCTGCAAAGCTCTTCAAGTCCGTGACTCCATCCGCAAATCTTGGAGAAAGTCGCACCATACGATTCAAGAACAAGCCTAGTGCCCTTGAATTCATACATTCAACGAAGAGAAGAATCAGAGGATTTACACATAGGGATTTGTAACCACTTTTAAATTTAAAATAAATATTATTTGTTACTTCTTATTTTATTATCTATTTAGCTTTTGCAGACATTTAAAATTTGTTGTAAACAATCACCCTAAACAAAACTATGACATGATGTTTACTAAATCAACTAATAACATGATGTATATTTCACAACTAGAAATGGTGATTGTTCTAGTAACCCAGACTACAAAATGCAAGCAATGCCCTTTTCAGATTACAAAAAGCTAGTATTTGTGGGCAGGTGACGAATAGGGAGTTTATTCTAGATCTGGAAAGGCAAAACAAACTCATCTCTTTCTTAAATTTAGATAAACATACCCATAAACCTCGAAAATTTAAAAAGTCAGATTTCCGACGGAATATTATTATCATTGTAATTTCTGATTTTCCAAAGCAATTTCTGGCTAAATTCAAGCACTCATAACTCCTCCTACAAAAACCTAGGTTTGATCATATTTGATTTTGGGGAAATTTTGGGGAAGTAGAATCAAACGTTGACTCTTGTATTTGTCAAGTCAAGCGTGATGAGATAATTTCGGCCCTGCTAAGTTACATGTGACCGACACATGACAAAATAGGCAGGAATATACCATCATTGAACCTTTTAAATGAGCTACATGCTAATTTACAGTGACCGACTTTGACAATAAAATTAAATACCTGGGTCTTGTATCTGGAAAGATATGAACATCTGATTCTCTCTTCCCTGAGCTTCATTTTTCGACAACTCAAGTTCTTCGAAGAGGCAGCAAACTATGGATGTAGAAGAAGAACAATTTATGTGCATTGCTAAGATAAAAAAGAAAATAAAAAAAAACATTGTAATTATTGTTTGATAAATAAGACCCATTGTCAAATTCTCAAAAGAAGATGCATGGGAGAATGGGGTAACTTTTGTTTTTTTGTAATAAATTGGACATGGGGGAATGTTTTTGTATAACTGTTAAGTTTGTGTTACTAAAACTCTTTTTTGTAAACCTTAAACAAAATAAGTGATAATTTGAAAGATCACATCATGAATGATCTTGCTGCACTTGTTGAATAGATCATACAAGTTGTAACCCTTCGATGACCGGCTATATCCCACAAAGATATACTTCTTACTTTTATCACCAAGTTTCTTTCTTTGTTTATCCGGAACATGCATATGTGCAATACTTCCAAACACTTTTAAATGAGCCACACTTGGTTTGTGCCAATCCAAGCTTCTTGAGGTGTTTGATTTTGAACTGTCCTTGTCGTACATCTGTTCAACATATATATGGCACAATCTACCGCATTTATCCAAAACTCATTTGATAAATTCTTGCTCTTCGGCATACTTCGAATCATGGTCATTATCGCACATTTTTTCCTCTCAACAACTCCGTTCTGCTGAGGTGTGTATGGGGTGGTAAGGGATTGACGGATACAATTTTCATCACAAAACGTTTTTTATGTCCTCGATGTAAATTCACCCCCTCGATCAGATCGCATCGCCTTGATCTGATAACCAATTTGCTTTTCAACAGAAGCTTTAAAGATTTTGAAAACAAAAAATACCTCCAATATCTTTCAAAAAGAACAACCAGTTTTTTCAAATTTTAGTAGGTGACATAAATGAAATTATTTATTATTTATTTATTAATTATTATGGTAATTATTAAAATACCCTTATAACACAAATTATCATCATCATGAAGCCCCCCATTTCCGAAAGTAAATATCAAAGAATATTTACTTGTGGAATTTTAAAGTGATAGTAATATTTACTAAGAACGTATTCCCTATTTAACAATAGGAATACCAAAATTTAAGGTATCGATGCAAAATACATTAATATGTTGTGACTTTATTCTAGAAGGATTTTATGTTTCTTGACCCAAAAGTTTTTGATGAGCCTGATCTAGATGAAGATGGAGAGAATCGTGCTCTTGATGAAGTTATTATGGAGTACTTAGCGAAGGCAACTACTAGGCAGAAGTCAGTTAAAGAAAAGAAATAGTTGGTTATTATTTTCTGTAGAGATGTAGTAAGTTGATTATTATGTAATCACATATTCCTTCCGTACTTTTGAGTTTTTCTTTCTGCTTTGACATTTGATTTGTCGTTTATGAATAATCGTGGTTGCTTTAGATTTTCACATTTGCACGCATTATCCGTATATGTTTTTTTCTTTAGTGACTCATTTCTGGGCCATTGTGCCTCGGCTGGGATTGTGCCTCGATCGGGATTGTGTCTCGGCCTGGCATTTTGGCCTCGGCCAAACATTTTGTGCCTTGGTCGATCGCCTTTTTCAGGTGCGATTTTGTTGTTAGTGATGCGATATTCAAGTATATGGGCATTACATTTATCATAGTGCTCCATTTGCATTTTTACCTAGAAATTTTGCCTCTTCTTGGGTATATGATATTGAAGAACCATTGTCTCAAAGAAGTTATTTTAACGTTTATAGGACATGTGTGATTGAAAAACCACTGTCTCAAAGAAATCATTTTTGCTTCTAGGACGTGTGTGATTGAAGAACCACTGTCTCAAATAAGTTATTTTACCGTTTCTAGGACATGTGTGATTGATGAATCACTGTCTCAAAGAAATTGATATTTTTTTTTCCTGTGGCGCGGTACATCCCTCACCGTCTCGAATGAGCACTTGGCCTTCGATCGAGGGTTTTCCTCTCCGCCTTATGGAATTATTTTTTTTATCCTGTGGCGCGGTACTTCCCTCATCGCCTCGAATGAGAACTTAGCCTTCGGGCATTGGTTTTCCTCTCCGCCTTGAGGAATTATTTTTTTGTCTTGAGGCATGATACCTCCCTCATCGCCTTCGGGCGAGGGTTTTCCTCTCCGCCTTGAGGAATTATTTTTTGTCCTGAGGCGCGGTACTTCCCTTATCGCCTTCAGGCGAGGGTTTTCCTATCCGCCTTGAGGAATTATTTTTTCTTGGTTGGTCATTCTGATCGTCCTCTTGTTTCCTTTGTCTACCCTCATCATCTCCATTGCTTCTTCGATCCTCATGAATTTTTATGGTCTTGCTAAAAGAAAGTCAATAGTTGTTGGGGGTTTTCCAGCCAAGGATTCCTTCAGACGCTCGTCCAACAATGTATGCTAAAGAATAATTGCAAAGATCTCCGGGTCTACCTGTGGAACTTCCAACTCTGCACTAGTGAAGCGTTGTATATATTCTCTAATTGGTTATCCAGCTCTTTGTCTCTTGGTGAATAAATGAGCAACGGTCTTCTGAGTCTTCTTGTTCATTTGAGAAGTGATGAATGAAGCATTAACACATCTTCTCAAAGTTTGGTGATTGTGCCTGGCAGAAGTTGGTTAAACCATGTAAGGGCAATCTTTGCTAAGAGTGGTACGGAAATTTTTGCAGGTGGCCACATCATTTATAGCATATAGATCCGCCTTGGCTGCAAATTTATCCAAACGCTCCTGAGGGTCTCCCGTTTCATCATATTTCGTGAGGCTTGAGACCATGAACCCTTGTGGTAAGGGTTATGCGAGCAGTGCTAGTGCAGAATGACTTCTCCTGAGTAGCATTATTGCTCCATGTTGTTCTCCTATTTCTTCTTGCCCTTGTTGCTCGTTGTTTTGTCATTCAGGCTCCCTTATTCCTACATTCCACGTTGGAGTAGGTTTATCAATCCTGGAGCGAGGTTATCTCATGAATTCCTCCTCTCTCACATGAGCTTTATTGTTGACCTCTTTCTCATTCATGGACTGTCCTGGAATTTGTTGCTCCCTTTGTCTTCGTCCACCTCTCTCTGTTGCTCCAGACGCTCTGTGATGGGACGTAGGTGGAACACATGTTCGTTGTTGCTCTGCCACGTATTGCGCGACCAATCGTGTGTCAACCATCGTTGCCATCGTATCAAGCATCTCCTGAGTCTTTTGTATCGTGGGTGCTAGGAGTGGTATATCAGGTGTTGCTTCAGGATTTGGTGCATCAGGCGCTGCTTCATGATTTGGCGCATCAGGCGCTGCTTCAGGGTTTGGCATTTGAGCTTGTGCGCCTCCTGCACCGCCTCCTTCTAGTGGATCCTCTGGTTCCTCCAGGTTTTCGCATTGGTTTTCTTCTTTCTCATTCGCCATCTCAACGTGCAGATCAGGAAGTTCCCACAAACGCCGCCAAAAATGATGTTGCGTGAAAGTGATCAAGGGGTATCTCCTGAATTGCCTCATCATTTCTTTATTGTCTTCAAATCAAGCTATGACTGCACGAGACGAACTTCTAGGAAAACCTTCAACAATTCTTATTTCTTCTCCCACTTGTATTCTCTAGTGAAAATAAAAGGAAGCTATTTATTGGGAAAATATAAAGGAAATGAAGAGTCACCTCATCAATTTTGGGAGATGAGGAATCTCTCATCATTATGGGGAGAGGAAGAGCCTCCCACTAGCATGAGAAATAAATAGGGGCAAAACGGTCATTTTAGTAGGTGACATAAATACAATTATTTATTATTATTTATTGATTATTATAATAATTACTAAAATACCCTTATAACACAAATTACCATCATCACAACCCTTTTATTACCCTTTCATCTTGTCACTCTAGAAAACTAATATTTCCTCTTATATATTAACAGTTCTCATATGAGTTGGACAATCAATATTAGCATACTCAGAATAACAAAAAATAGCAAACATTCTAGTTTGACAATCTAAGCATTGTCAGATTGTCAAAATCCATAATGATATTTTTCTTTTTTTATTTCGCAAACAAATTATTGTAGCGAACATTTCATTTGCGTCGATTGGCTTGCTTGACATGTTCAACTCTAGTGGTGTCGTGGAGCTGTTTGAAGTCGAGAAAACATCCGAGTCTCTCGATAGCAACACCAGCACCATAGCACTAAAGGTCAGGGGGTGCGGGCGCTTTGGAGCCTATTGTTCTCAGCAACCGCTAGAAATGCACCGTGGGCGACATTGAAAGTTTCGAACGAGGAAATGTATAAATGGAATATCAAATTCCATGTTTAAGTAGTTAAATTTGAAGGAATTAATCCTACTCTCATATGTCACCATACAGGAAACTTGTATGTGAGAGTAAATAAGAGATGGATTTCATGAAGGCCTCATTCTGGGTAAAAATAAGTGTTGTACTAAAACATTTACATTTTCTCTAATAAAATTATCCAGTATGTTTGTAGTGTTACAGTTAGCATTTGTAGTAAAAATAGGACAAATAGAGTTTGTTGTATTTTTTACTACGAAAAATAGTTTTATCAGACTTGATATATAGAATATTTATAATATGGTATGAGACTAACATAAACCATATTTTCCACAACATTAAAGGCAAGTGTTATAAAATTAAGAAAGATAGGTTAGTAAAAATGTTTGCCTAATTTTTTGGGAAAATTACAAAATAGATTTTAAAGAAAACAAAGAATTTAGAAATGATTTGAATATGTTCCCATTTGGTTAATGAGAAATACATTTTCATGTTCTTGGTAAAAATATATTGAAATTATATGGTCGAAGCACATATTGGAAACACCATAAATTTGTAAACAAATTGCTAATTAAGAAAAATAAGAGAGCCTACCATGGATCAAAAATTTCTTTTATTTCCATCAATAACAACGAAAAGTTCCTATTTTTGAATCAATAAAAATGAAAATACGACATAATTCCACATGATTTTAGTTTGCCTTGACACAATTTTTCTCCTTAATGTTGTAATTTCTTTATAAATTTTCCCAGCGTTTCCAAAACAATGTCGAAATTTGTTGAAAATTTTTCAATATTCAACTAACTGAAACATACACTAGAAACAAAATTTCGATCACCGGAAACTACACCATATTTACATTTTCATTATTTAAAAAGAAAATGTTTCCATATTTTCGAAGAAATAAGATTGTTATCCAAAATTTCCACTTCTCTACACAAACAAAGACACAATAAGTGTTTATCATAAAAACTCACCAAAAATCCCGGCAAGAGCACGCTCCATTGACAAACTTATGGAACCGAACCCGGTCCCTAACAACAATCTCTCTCCCGTACAATTTACTAATTGTCTTTGTCACTTCATGACAATCTACACACACCCTAAGATTCTTAACTACCCTAATCACCACAGGTGCTTTAGTCTTCAATAGACCATAAGCAATAGCCAATCTTTCACTATGCTCCCAAAGAGTATCCTGTTTTTCTCCATCACCCACATTTTGCAATACAGTCGCAATCCAAGGCTCGTGCCCTACTCCACGAACCCTTTCAGACACTTCTTGTAATAACTCTCTTATGTCCTTTGCTTCAGGATGAGACCAATTACCCATTACAAACTCATGCACGTGTCCGTTTATTTCAGTGGAGCTGCAACCAGGTACAACCTTAATACCACGTTCTTTCATTTGTCTCCTTACTCGACTCATTTTTACCCAATTCGCCCCCGATGCATATAAGCTAGAGAGTAGTATGTAATTCTCTGCATTGAGTGGCTCTAATTGAAGAAGCTGCTCTGCTATGATCTCACCTTTTTCAAACATTTTGTTCCTTTTGCAAGTGACGAGTAAAGTACGCCATATTGCAGGATTTGGGGCGATCGGCATGGTTTTAACGAATTCATATGCGTCTTCAACAAGGTTTGCACGGCAAAATAAATCAACCATGCAACCATAATGCTCCATAGATGGTTCAATCCCGGATTCAAGCATGCTTGACCAATACTTTCTTCCCTTAGAAACTAACCCACCATGAGCACATGCCGATAGTACACCAACTAGTGTCACATGATTAGGCTCAACCTGAATTAAATTCAAAGAAAATGTGCATTACAAATTATCCAAGAAAATGAAAAGGTAAAACTATTCATAAAAAGGTTAATGAGTCCTAGAATAGTCAATCTGATTACCTTGGCTTCTCCCATTTCCGCAAAAGTCCCTAACGCCTCTTCCGCAAGGCCATGAACTGCAAATCCCACAATCATAGAGCTCCAAGCTTTGGCATCCTTATATGGCATTGCCTCAAAAACTTCTTTCGCCTTCCCAATGCTTCCGCACTTAGCATACATATTAACAAGAGCTGTACTCACCATAAGATCATTGTTTAAGCCTTTCTTATCAATAAATTTATGCACCCACCTCCCCAAATCCAATGCCCCGGTCATAGCACACGCGGAAATCACACTCACCATCGTCACCTCATCCGGCTCAACCCCACCCCTTTGCATCTCTCTAAACAATCCCAAAGCCTCATTAACCATTCCCACTCTCGCATACCCTCCAATCATCGCACTCCACGCCACCACATTTCTTTCAATCATTTCATCGAACACCTTCCGCCCCAACTCAACCTCCTCACATTTCGTATAGAAATTCAATAACGACGTCTGGACAAAGGAATTACCACCGAACCCAGATGCTATCACGTGCTTGTGAACCTGTTTTCCTTCTTCCAGTGCCGGTAAAATCGAACAACACTTGAGTACAAAAGCCATAGTAAAGGTGTTTGATTTTGGGAACTTTTTCTGAACCAACTTTTTAAACAAGAAAATAGGTTCTCGAGATGGGTTTTGCAGTAGAAACCCTCTCATTAGAGTATTGTAGCAGAATATCGTCGGATATGGGATTCGGAAAAGCAGCGTTTTCGCGTACAGAATGTTGCGGTAGGCCGCGAAGCAGAGGATTTTGGAGAGGGTAAAGGAAACAGAGGAAAGAGAGAAGTGTGGGTGGGTGAGAATGTGGGCGTGTATTTGAGTGAGGACTCTCATGTTCGGACATTTTTGGATTAGTGATGCCAATCTTTCTTCTTCTCCTCCTTCCAGCTCTACTACTCTGTTTTCTTGATGCTTCAAATTTAAATGTAGTAATAATAATTATTTTCTTTAGATACAGCATGAAGTAAAGATGTATATGTATATACAGATCAGGCTTATTTATTTATTTTCCCAAAGCCCATGGGCCATGGCCCAGTTTTACTGAATTTGAGTAGTCCAAGTATGTCAAAAGAGCCTAATTTAAGTGTGTACACAAAGCAATCCAGTTCTATTATTAAACTTTTTTATTTTATTTCGATATTCAGGTTTTATATTTGAATTAATTTATTTTAAGATATTGATGAATACATTAAATAATACCTCTATTGGCATGTATTGGAACTCGAATTCTTCATATATTATAGGGAGCAATTCATTTCACTAGAATAAACACTCGTTAATCTAAGTTAAGGTATTATTATTGGCTAGCGATATTGCCAGAGCAGCAATTGTTGCTGCCAGAGCAAAATTAATATAATCCCAAAATTGCCCTCGTCATCAACTTCTTTATTATTTTTCAGTTTCCTAGTTTTTCTAATTAAGTACAGTAGTTAATGAATCTTTTGTGCCATTGGTTCGTAACTTCAAATATCCAAACTTTCCACCAAAGTCACTCCACCCAAAGAAACTAGAACAAAATAGAAATTATGATTCTTTTTTTCTTCTTCTTTTTTTAGTGGTTCTTTCTTATGCTCTGCTCTGTACTCATATTTGATTGATATATATCTAAAGAGAAGTAATATTCCCTTAATTACACCATGGATACTCTCTTAAGAAGCTCCTTAATCAAAGGGGTAAAAGAAATGAAGATCATTTGACGTTGAAAAAAAGACAATTTTTAATTTAGTTTCTATGAATATCTGACAACCCAAAATCGAAAGAGAAAAATTCTAGTTAGGTTTCAGAAAAAACACTCCAGAAAAAAATAACTCGAACAATTAAATTATAAATTTCAGATTCAAGATTTCTTGTGCCAAGAAAGTCTCTGTTCTTTTTTTTGGTGGGAGATCTACGAGTTCTGGACAATTGAGTAAATACAAAGTTTAGTTTTAATTTGGCTACAAATTGTCAAACTTCTCCTGGGGAGAATTAGATAGAAATGGGGAATAAAGAAGAAGAATAAGGACGAACGATGAAGAATATTAGACGCAAAGGTGGGTACTGGGTAGGTTGATAAGTTAGAGTGAAAGTGAAAAAGAGGTAATTAATATGAGAGTGAAATAAATGCTAATTAAGATAATCAAAGAATTAGTTTAAGTCAAATATTAAAGGGTATAATAGGTAATTGAATTTTTTTGCTCTGACAGCAACAATTGCTCTGGCAATATCGCTAGCCATTATTATTGGGGAATATATGTATTATTAGCTTGACATGAATTCAAGACTATTTGAATATAATCTAAGTTAAGGTATTACTAAAAGTTTTTTTCTAAGTTCGATAAAATATCAATGAATTGTATTTTAGTAGCTAGAGAGGATTTTTCTTCAAGTGATTTGTTAGATGTAAAATTTGAAATAGGATAATGGTGTTTTCTTAAAAAGAAAATTCAAAAATTATTGATGTATATTTGTTTGGTCTCCCGAAAAATTCTGATTTTTTTTGAAGCACCAAACAAACAAGCCCAGACCTTTTCGAATCTAAGTGAAGAGTTTAATTGTTTAACTATGACGATTTGAAAAACTTATAATGCATTGCCCTCATTCTTTTCATCCCTCAATTTGATTGCATCATAAGTTTTATTTATTTAAAATTTCACATAGAGTTTAGATTTAGATGTAGATTACTCCAAACCTCCATTATCAAGATAACAAAATGCGCGGTTGATTAACGAAAATTTATACAAGCTATACACAATATTTAATTTTGCATGAGATGTACATGTACACGATGACTATTACATAATTAATATACACATACATACAAGTAAGTGGAGTTCTTCGTAAATTCAGTTTGGTCACACCCACTCAATCATAAAACAATTATATTTTATACACATAGTTTAAACGTTTGATATGTGAGACCAAATCCATATATATCGAATCTGACCTGAACTAGAATTACCCAACAATAGGATACGAAGAATCCATTGCAATCCCACAAAGCCCTTCTTTGGCACTAACACCCCTTTCCATTCTTATATACCCTTCTTCCCCCCAACTTGTGCCCCATGAATTTTTAATCAACCAATATTTAGTACCATCACCACTTTTCCCATATCCAACGGCCGTGACACCATGATCAAGATCGGTCCCACAATCGCCCGTAAAAACCCCACTCGAGTAAAACTGAAATGCCATCCCCCCTGCATCAATGGAAACCGATATTGGTTGATTTGCAACGGCTTTAAGCAATGCGTTTTCATTGTTCATTGGCACTTTTTCGTATCCTGAAATCTTGGCTGCATGTGATGATTCTTCCTTTTTGTTGCAAGTTCCGTCCGTAGCTTGATAAGGGTATGTTGATTCCGAAGCGATGCCTTTGTTTTTATTTATGAATTCAAATGCATCTTCCATGTATCCTCCTCCACATCCTTGGTCTTGATTTGTTTTATCACAATCTACTATTTCTTGCTCGGATAGAGAGATGAGTTTGCCTGTGGAAAGTTGGTTGATTCCTTCTGTCGCTCCGATTGCTGAGAACGCCCAACAACTTCCTGTTTTTTTTTTTATTGAATTGATCATAAGATGATTTTATGTAAATGTGGTTATTACAAAAATGGAACTCTTTCGCTGCATGTTATGAGTTAAATTGCTCATTATTTCATTTCACAGGGAGGTAAATTGCCCATTAGACATATCACATGGAGGTAAATTGTCCATTAGACATATTACAGGGAGTTACCTCACCAAAAATCCATTACAAAAATCCCCTCAAGTTTTTTAGCATCTTACAATTAGCCCCTCACCCCTACAAAGTTTCAGTTTTGTAATATTCAATACGTGAGAGGAATTTTTATACTTTGACATATCCTTAATACTATATATATATAAGCTTTAATGATCAAATGACTTACCACATTGGCCCTGATTCTTGACCGGAGTGACGGCCCCTTTCTCCCTCCAATCCATGCTAGATGGAACAACACTCAAATTCTCATACCTAAATGAAGTAATTTTAGACACTCTTTCTTGTGATAATGAAGGAACCTTAAGTCCATTCCTAGAAGCTCTAAACTCCTCATTTGTTTGATCAGCAAATGCATTAATACCAAGCATGTACGGTCGAGTCCCGGCCTCATTAAACGCTTCGATAAATTCCACATTGTCTCTAAAAATCTTGAAACGCATCACCCTTTCTTCAATATTCTTGTAAACGCGATTATATTTTGCCATCCATTGTTCGTGTTTCTCTAACATGGTTGATGGTTTGATTATTAGACGAGATGATGTTTGAGAAGCGAACATTCCCAAGATTAGTAAGGTGAAAATAGAAAGTTTCATCGTAATTGAGAATGCCATTGTTTTGGAATTTTGAGTTATTTGGCTTGCTCATTTAACCTATGATTGCTCATGTATTTATAGTTGAAAGAAGATGCAAATACTTTATTGGAAATAATTAATTAAAGTTAATTTTTAGTTTGCCGGGGAGATTAAGGTGATAGGACTAGTTAATTAAGTCCGTAAACGGTACTCATAGTACATTTTTTTTGTAAAATAATTGATAAAAACATCATATATTATGATCTTGTAATAATAACATTGTTTTGTCATTTGTGATTTTATAATTGTTTTTGTTATGAATGACAAGGAAGCTAATAGAATTTTTATTTCTAGACATAATGGCTTTTAGTGAAGAACGTAATACAGTTAATTTATATTGGACAAATTTACAGCATGGCCTTAATCAAAGAACTCATTATATTCTTTTTGTTTGTTTACTATATAGCAGTTTATTTTTCATTTTGAAGACACGAACTGTAAATTTCTAGATTGTAACATTTTTTTTAGAAAAACGATCCTTATATTAATATCATTACATGTAAATTCATATCTTCATTGGAATCACTTAATACAAATCGTTTTACTAACAAATAAGCTTTCTCATTTCGGAGAGAAACATTTTTCTCAATTCTAAATATATTCTAAAAAAAAATCTTATTTTTAAGAAAAACTTGAAAAAACTTTATTTTAGTTATTTAAAAAGTTATATATCTCTTATCATACTTATAGATCTCTAGTTACAAATTTGATTTTTCTTAGTGAAAATGATGATTACATTATTATATGGGAAATTTTTTTTGATCATTATTAAAGTACAAATGGTATTCAACTAACAAATATAAAAATGTTTATTAACAAGACTAGTTTAAACTAGAAAAAGACACACTTCAAGTAGGACTCGAAGTTATGGGGCCTCAGCTTCACCACTAGGTTGAGTCTCCTCGTCGAGAAAATTGATTTGACATAAAGTAATGTATATCTTTCACTATTTTTATTTTTTCCATAATCCTTAAAAGTTAAATCAACTATTCATTTCACCTCTTCAATCAGAACATTTTTTTCTACACAAAACTAATTAAAATCATCTCAATAATCCTCCAAATTTCTAAAAGTACTATCCGAAAACTGAAACAAATGGGTCATATTCACCCTATTAACTTTAAAAAATGACAATAATCACCTGTTCATTTAAAAAATTGTCAGTGACCTCCCTATTCACTTACGAAAGATATATATATATATATATATATATTAATTTCTTATGAAGGACTTTCACATGGTAATTATTAGGCAAAATTTCATTTAAAGTGGCTGGATTTCAAAATTGGTCATTTATTGTGGTACCTCGACAACATAAATCATTTATTGTGTCGCCGTCATCAATTTCAGACCTTAGCGCTGAAATTTTTTAATTAACTCCGGAAATCATCAATATATGTCTTGTTTGTTTGAAAAAATTATTGTTTCGCCGAAAATCATCAATTTATGTCTTATTTGAGTGGAAAATTTAATTTTCGCCAAAAATATTATGTGTCGAGTGACACTTAAATATTGAAGATTTCAGATCCTGACTACAAAATTTGTAAGTCAAGTGATGGGTCTATAATCTCAAATTTTGATGAAAAATGGTTAAAGTTTCCTCCAGAAATCGAAGATATCTATTTTTATTTATAAAGAAATAAATAGGTCAAATTTACAATCACATTTGCCTCAAATTTTCTCAATACATCCAAAAATGTCATCATTTTCTATGAAATATAATATACTACATGCCCAATTCAAATTCCACCAAGTAATGGTATTTTAAACTAATATTTGTTTTGTTAATTTGATCTATTTATTTCTTTATAAATAAAAAATGTAACATCGATTTTTAGGGGAACTTTAACCCTTTTTCATCAAAATTTGAAGTTATAAACTCTTCACGTGACTTGGACTTGCAAATTTTGGAGTTAGAATCTGAAATCTCTAATTTTTAAGGGTCACTTGACATATGATATTTTTGGCAAAAATTAAATTTTTGGGTCAGATAAGGCATAAATTGATAATTTTCGGCAAAAAATTAAATTTTCCGATCAAATAAGATATATATTGATGATTTCTGACGATAATTAAATTTTTCCGGTGATATGGACTGAAATTAATGACGGTGATACAATAAATAATTTATTGTCGTGGTACCACAGTAAAGAGCCAATTTTCAAACACAGCCACTTTAAAGGGCCAAAATAAAAAAATTTGGGCATAATTATTACTATTAAAAAAAGAAAACAATAGAATCTTTGCTAATAATAACCCAAGAGAGTTTTAGATGAAGCACGAAGGATATTTTTACATTTAACTCAAATTGCATATCTTAGGTGATAGGCCCGTCCATAACAAATAAATAAGTGAGGAAACAAATAAATAACCCAAGACACGCGCCCCGTCAAATTGCTAATAAATAAGTTCCTTTTTTTTTCTTCATATTATTAATATGATTATATGGATCAACATATACATTAGTACACATTAATATGGACATATGGATTAATATGGGGATTATTGCATTTTTTGTGTCACAATTATAGCTCATTGGAGTTTCTATCCCATATTTTTTCAGTCTGGCATATTTGGTGCCACAACTTCAACGCCGGTGGAAATTTTGGTGCCAAATCCAATTGATGCTCCATTCCAAATTGGTGTGAAGTCCCCACGTGTGAGCCAAGTGACATGAAAATTGGCACACACGTGGGGGATTTCCGGCCAATTTCGGAATTGGACATCAATTGGCACCAAAATTATCACCAATGTTGAAGTTGTGGCACCAAATATACAAACCTGAAAAGATACGCGGTAGAAACGCCAGCGAGCTATAGTTATGACACCAAAAATGCAATAATCCCTTATTTTAAAGTATACAAGAATATTGAGAGAATGTGGTACTAACTATATGTCGATTCTCACTTGTGGTACCATAAAAACCGAAGCCGACACGTTTGGTATTACAATATAAGAAATCAATCAATTTTGGTACCATGTTAAAAATTGACTTTAACTGATGACGTGGTAGTTAAGTGCTATTGCAAAATTGATACCATTATTTATGTTGACTGACAATTCTATCCCATAATATTTAATGCTGTCAAAATAACCCCACATCTTCAAATTTACTAACAATTTAGTCTACGTTGTTGCCCGATTTTAAAATTGGCTCGAATAAGATACGTGCAAACCAATTTAGAGATTTTACTTATTACATTTACATATTTATTTAACTAATTTAGTTTTATAAATAATATTAACAGACCAAATAATACTTTAAAAAAACTTAAATCTAAAATTTATATAATAATATTAATATATTTAATATTTATTAAAGTTATATATTATTAAAAAATAATTATAATTTAAAAAAACGTAATCACCACCACCCCCACCCAAATCCTAGGCCGCCGATCGTCCGTCCCTGACCACCGCGGCCTGGGATCGACGATCCCAGGCCGACTTGGGATTGGGGAGGGGGGGGGGGGGGGGGTTACCAGGGGGAGGGATTTTTTTTTTAAAAAAAAAATTATAATTATTTTGTTAATAATATATAATTTTATTTTCTTAATAAATATTAATATTATTATATATATTTTAGATTTAATTAATATTTTGTCGGATTTATATTAAAGTATTATTTGATCTGCTAATATTATTTATAAAACTGAATTAGTTAAATAAATATGTAAATATAATAAGTAAAATCTCTAAATTGGTCCGCACGTGTCTTATTCGAGCCAATTTTGAAATTGGGCAACAATGTGGACTCAAATTGTCAGTAAATTTGAAGATGTGGGGTTATTTTGACAATTGAAATAATTATGTGGTAGAATTGTCAGTCAAAATAAGCAATGGTTTCAATTTTACAATAACACTTAACTGTCACGTTATCAACTAACGTCTATTTTTAACGGTGGTAGCACAAAATATGTCAGTCTCGGTTTTTATGGTACCACAAGCGAGAATCGGCATATAGCTTGGTACCACAAATGCAATTATCTCCAAAAATACTCGTTATATATGCATTCATGGATGGTTTCAACTCCCATTAGTATGAGCATTTTCTTTAGTTTAATACTATCATTTGTAATTAGTTTACTTTAAAATTAATGTAATAAATTCGATTTGATATATTATTTGATGTGACGCTATATATTAACATCTAATAAAAAAATGGATTAGTGGTTATAGCACCCGACCAGCTCATTATTTGATGAATTCGTAAATTCGTGTTCACACTGAATGCACATCACTAGGACTATTATATATTATTGGTAAATTCAATCGCAACTGAAATTTTTGAATTAACTTAAACTAACATCATGTTTTAAATATGCATGTCCATACTTTGAGCCTCCACATAGCCGGTTCATCCTATAGGTCTGTCGGGCTGTACCTCGTAACCCTAATGACATATATATATTAGGGTTCAACATTGTGTCCATATATATCATTAATGACATATAAATTAGGGTTCAACATTGTGTACGTCCGGTTGACTTATACAAGATGATCACGAATTCATGTTCAATCGTATACAAAATTACATCTCTTAGTTTACATCACACAAAATCGGATAAAATTTAAGAAAATAATCAAATATCTGCACGTTTTGTAAAATGTGTGGATCGAGATAATAGCTTATCATGTACGATTGTAGAAGCCTTCAAGTAATTCTTCACATACGTGATCAAGGATGCTTAGTAGTACAATAATCAAACGTTCTTATCTTCTTTAATTAATCTTTCAATTGGATTACTTCCATTTAATTATGTGATGTAATTGATATGAGTGGAGAGGAATAGAGGGGAAGGAACAATTTGTGTTAATTGAACATGATGTCATGGAGGGAAAGATATAAATGATAAAAGCCATAGCTTTTGAATTTATTGTTTTAATTCATCATGAGATACAAGAAATTAAAATTAACTCTATAATTTTCATGAATTCCTGTCCAATTATGTAGTATATCCCGAACAAGTTGATAATGAAAGTAGTAGAACATTTAAAAAAAGTGCCAATCTAGTACGTAATACTAGCCAAAAGGATTGACAGATGTTTCTCAATATTATGTAACATATTAGAAATTCAACAAATACATAATAATTTTCTAGAAGAAGGTTAATTAAGATAACATTAATACATGTTGACATTAATAATTTCTAGAATATATATGATGTGAGGCTAGGTGCATGCTCAAAACATCCATTTGGTTACAAACTAATTAAGCATTAATTGTACATGTACTAAATAAAACTAAATAAGCCCAACTCTGGAAAGCAATATTTAATATATATTAATTACTTATGAAATCAGAGGAAACTCTAATCTTTTTTTGGAGATACAAATGATCAATATCAGTGCATGCAAGACTGTACATAATAATTATTATTGCTAGTTTTTCTTCTTTTTTCTGTTTCTTCTTAATGATCAATTCCACATTAATGAAGGGTAAATGCAAGGACGGACTTAGGGTCTTTTTTTTTTTTTGGGGGGGGGGGGGGGGCCCCGAAGATTCTGGGAATTTTTTATATGTAGTATTATATTGTAATTAATAATTAATTATGTAAAATTTCATCTTCGCATCTCTAATTTTTTTCTTATTGTGAATCATTTATATTTTTAACCAAGAAGATAGGCATATATATAATGAATGATGAATTAATACCTTGTGCAATATTTTATAATTTCAAAAGAAATTTTTGAGAAATTTGATATTGATATGAATTTTATTATTTGAATGAACTTTATGTATTTTTGCTTTAGTAAAGTATTGTTGTTTTTGCAGACTTACGCAAATAAAATAGTTTCAATATTTTATCTACGAATATACATGTCATTAATGATCAATTCCCCATTAATAAAGGGTAAATGACTTTTCAAAGAGGATCTCGAAAAGGAGTAAATGACAATTTACCCCCCTGTGATAGTCATAATATTCAGTATACTTTCCTGTGATTTTAAAAAGAACACTACCAACCTGTAATCTTATATAAGTTTCACACCACCTTCCTGATATTTTTACATGTGGCACTTTACCCTCTTGTTATGATAATGTGGCAATTTACCCCAACCCCCGTGTTATGATAAATATGGCAATTTATTCCCTTGTGTTTTGATAAATGTGGCAATTTATATCCCTATGTTACAAAACACTTTTCATTTCTACTCTCAATTTCGAAAAGTGAGTTACACTCTATGAGGTAAATTGCTTCTTTGAAATTTTGACAGGGGGTAAAGTATTATTTTTCAAATCATAGGAAATAAATTGAACATTATGCATTTTACATGAGATAAATTAACATTAACTCTCTCGAGAAGGAATAATATATAAAAAAAATGAGAGAATTTCACTTTTGATACCATAATTATACTTACTTTAGGGATTTGATACCACAACTATTTCTGTCGACACATTTGGTACCATATTTCAATTCCACTTTGCAGATTTGATACTTCCGTCAAATTAATGACGGAATTGACACGTGATTCGCACGTGCTCGTTAAATCTCGTTATATATTGAGTCGCCCCCCAAATTCAATTCGAGAGAATTTCACTTTTGGTACCACAAGTAACCCTACTTTAAGGTTACGGTACCATAACTTTAAAAACATACACATTTGGTACCACATGTTAACTGCTCTCAACACATTTGGTACTTTCGTCAAATTTTGTACGGAAAATTTAATTTTAGACTGAAAATTGATGAAAAATTTATAGAATTGGTCCTATAGTTATAGATTGTTGACAAACTTTGCCTCACATATTTTATGGCCGACAAATTTACACCACAATTCACAAGTTTGAAGCATTTCAGTCCCAATTGCAAATATAATTAATTATAAATCCTAGTTATAAATTTTATATACTATAATTATTAAATCTCTTACACTAATTAGATTTTATATATAATATATATAAACTAAATTATATTTTATGTAAAATTCAAAAAAAAAGTATCAATAATTTTTTTTAAACTAATTATATTTTACATATAACAAATATAAAATAAATAATATTTTATATAAAATTTGAAAAATAAATATCAATTAAACTTATTAATTTTTTTAATTTGAAAAAAAATCTTTTAAACTAATTAGATAATAATATATACAAATTAAATAGTATTTATTATGAAAGCTGGAAAAAAAATCTTTTTAAAATTATGTAAATAATAATAATTTTAATTAATAAATTTATTATAATTAAAAAAAATCCTAATTTAGTCTAAAAGATTTTTTTTAATTTTAAAATTTAATAAGTATATTTATTTTTCAGATTAAAATATTATTTAATTTATATATATTATATGTAAAATCTAATTAGTTTGAAAGATTATTTTTCGAAGTTAAAAAATTCTAATAAATTTAATTTATATTTATCAGATTTTATATAAAATATTATTTAGTTTATATATATTATATATATAATCTAATTAGATTAAGAAATTTAATAATAATAATATATAAAATTTGTAAAACTTGTGAACTTTGGGGTAAATTTATCTGCCAGAAAATATGTGGGACAAACTTTGGCAGTAATCTATAACTATAGGACTAATTATGCAAATTTTTCATTAACTTTCCGTCCGAAATTGTATTTTCGGTCCAAAAATTGACGGAAGTACCAAATGTGTCGAGGACAGTTAATATGTGGTACCAAATGTGTATGTTTTTAAAGTTATGGTATCGTAACCTTAAAGTAGGGTTACTTGTGGTACCAAAAGTGAAATTCTCTCAATTCAGATTTAACGAGATTTAACGAGCACGTGAGAATCACGTGTCAATTCCGTCATTAATTTGACGGAAGTATCAAATCTGTAAAGTGGAATTGAAATATGGTACCAAATGTGTCGATAGAAATAGTTGTGGTACCAAATCCCTAAAATAAATATAATTATGGTATCAAAAGTGAAATTCTCCCAAAAAAAAAACAACATAATATTTCCTCATTATCAAATAAAAAATTTGCACAAGTTACCTTGCAGCATGTGTGTCAAGTCATTATGAATGAATAATGCATATTTTAATTCGAATATATGTATGTATGCAAGCATGGAACAAAAGTCAGAAATTAACTACCCTAGAAATCATTTCGTCTAAATCTTTTCATCCCATTTTCCATACTTGATTAAAAGAGCCGTAGAGAACAAAACACAACACCTACATACCCCAACCCGGCCCACTTCTATAAATATACAAACCACACATGACCTTGTTGTCATCACATCCATACTAGCTTCTTACCCAATCAATATTATCATTTCCTCAAGATATTTTGACATCCACAAAATCTTTATTTATTGCATCAAAAAACAAACAATGGCTCTTGTGAAAAAGCTATTTTTTCCATACTTATTTATATTTATTTTCTTTTTAAGTTCATGTTGCACCTCCAACCTTTACGATGATCATTTGCCTAACGATTACTTCCAAGAAGAAGCCGGTTATGATTTTCGAGCCTTCCCTTCTTATTTTGGCCCCTTTGAAGATTTAAAGATTGACAATAACTCTCTCGATTTCAAGGAGTTCAGAAAAATTTCAACCTCGGTGAAAACAATTAATGTACTCAACTTTGGAGCTAAAGGTGATGGGAGTAGTGATGATACTAAGGTAAAGAGCTAATGCCAATTTATATACCCCTATGAAATGCATAATATTCAATTTATCCGTTTGTGATTTAAAAAAATAAATTATCCCCCTGTGACTATTTTAAAGAACCAATTTACCTCCTTCAGCATGAGAGTGTAACTAAGTTGCCGAAATTAAGATTGTGCATGAAAAGTATTTTTGTAACATAGAGGAAAAATATCACATTTATCATAACATAGGGGGTAAATTGTCACACTTAAAAAATTGGAATCATAAGGCATAATATTTTTTCCAATCCATCACTCAAAATGAGTTATATATATATATATATATATATATATATATATATATATATATATATATATATATATCATCTTTTATTCAAATTAAATGAAGCATGTACATTCTTTTTGTTGTGAAATTTTGGTTTTTATACCAATGTAATAATCACAAAATCATTTGAATGTCTAATAAACATAATATGAGTAATTTAATAAGTTTGGACAATATTATTTTTTTATTAACTTTCTTGTTTGGTTTTATTAAAATATCTTCACAATATATTCTAACAATACATTTTAAAAATCTTATGTTCTTCTAGGCATTTGAGAACGCGTGGAGAGAAGCTTGTGCATCCTCTGCAGATGTAAATATCTTGGTGCCACAAAGCAAAAGTTATCTTCTGAAACCAATTAGATTTTCAGGTCCTTGCAAATTTGACATAACATTTCAGGTAATTTAAAGGACATAAAAAATTAGAATATTTATTATTATTTTTAATAAATTAAATTGAGGCACTAAAAATGTGTGCAGATTGGTGGAACCATATTAGCTTCGGATGATCGTTCCGACTATAGTAAAGATGGAAGACACTGGCTTATTTTCGACAGTGTTCAAAATCTAGTTGTTCAAGGTGGTGGAACCATAAATGGAAATGGTAACATTTGGTGGCAAAATTCTTGCAAAATAAATAAAGCTAAGGTGCGAAATAATTAAATGACTCTCAAAAAAATTGATTATACTCCCTTCGTCCCTTTTATTTTGCTCCCCTTAGTTTTGGTACGGAGTTTTAGGTAAGAATTAAAAATGTGGAATTTTAGGCATCTTTACATTTATGCCCTTAAAAGTAATGACAGAGAATTATTGGTGTCAAATTATTAACTTACGTGAAAGAGTACTTTTGAAAAAATAATTTCATATTAGGAAATTAAGTTTTGTTTTCGAAAATCCAAAAAGAAAATGAGAACAAAAATAAAAGGACGGAAGGAGAATATATCTATGTTTTATTTTTATTTTTTGTTAGTTAGATCATGACTTTTATATATTAATTATTTCTTTCGTTTCTAAATTTGCAGCCATGCAAGGATGCTCCAACGGTATGGCCACTTCCTTCTATCTATGGATTTCTTTTAATATTCCAATATTTCTGCCTTATGTTTGATGATTACTTATTGATTGAATTTTTTTCTTTTAAATAAAAAAAAAATCAAACTTTTTTCCTTTTAAAACTCAATAATTAGTAACTCAAGATGTGGTCCTAATCATCATTATCCTGAAATCATTAAATTTTACTTGATTTGAATTCACAAATTGTTGCAGGCTTTAACATTTTACAAGTGCAAAAACTTGATAGTAAAGAATTTGAAGATCCAAAATGCACAACAAATTCACTTGTCCTTTGACACGTGCACAAATGTTGAAGCTTCGAATCTAGTGGTGACTTCTCCGGGAAAGAGCCCCAACACTGATGGGATCCATGTCACTGGCACTCAAAATATTCAAATATCAAGCTGCACTATTGGCACAGGTATTAATTCAAGAAATTAAATTAATGATATTTATACATACATATATAAACTATTTTCATTGGGGCTAAAATTAGAACTAAATGTAAAAATATCCCATGTACTTTGTTTAATTGGTCAAATCCTCGTGTGTTATTTTTATTAGCAATATACCTCTCTGTTCTTTTTCTTATTAGCAAAATATTTGAAATTTCTTCATAAATCATAGGGAGGTTATTGTCAATTTGTAAAGTTAGCAGGGGAATTATTTCCAACTTTTCAAATGAATAGGGATGTTTTTGCATCCTAGCTGGGGTATAATTGTTATTTTGAAAAAATAAAGTTTTGAAATAACAAAATTTTGTTGTATTTATAGGTGATGATTGCATTTCGATTGTGAGTGGATCACAGAAAGTTCAAGCCACAGACATTACTTGTGGACCTGGCCATGGAATAAGGTTTAGATCCAAAAACCTGAAATTAATATTTAAAATTAGTCTATATTAATTATAACAGAACCTGTGACAATATATTAATGATTGTAATTGTTTTTTTATGCATTGATATTTCTTAATTCAGTATTGGAAGCTTAGGTTCTGGAAATTCAGAAGCTTATGTCTCAGATATTGTGGTTAATGGAGCAAAGCTTTCTGGAACCACAAATGGTGTCCGAATCAAGACATGGCAGGTAATTAAATTATGTGTAGATACATGCAAATAATTCATCCATTCCCAAAATTTTATCTTTATTTTCTTTTTGGCACGTCTCAATTTAAACTATTCATCTCGAAATGCATAATATTTTTTTCCCAAAACTATCTTCAAACTCACTTAATGTTTGAGAAAAAAAAATCCCAAAAATATTTAAAAAATTGGGACCAAAAGTGCAATTTTGTAAAAGTGCGGGAGCAAGTCGTAAAGTATTTTTAAAAATTTTGGGATCAAAAGTGCATGCAGTTTTTATAAACACGAGACTAAAAATGTTGAGAATCCAATTTTGTGGGACTAAGAATTCAATTTTGCCATTTTTAAAAAAAAATTGGGGGAGTGTTGGTTGAAGCTTTAAATTTGCATGATATTGTGGATGCATTATAAAATATTTTTTTATATATAGGGCGGGTCAGGAAGTGCAAGCAACATCAAATTCCAGAACATAGAGATGCAAAATGTGCAAAATCCAATAATCATAGACCAAAACTATTGCGATCAAAAAGGACCATGCCAAGAACAGGTAAATTAAATAATAACTAAACAAATAAAACCCTTTAATATTGAAAAAAAATAAAATCATTTTGTTTGATCAAATTAACAATTTTAATTCATTGTTATATAATTCAGGGTTCAGCTGTACAAGTAAAAAATGTTGTGTACCAAAACATAAAGGGCACAAGTGCTTCAAATATAGCTATCGATTTCGACTGCAGTAAGAGCCATCCTTGCCAAGGAATTGTGTTGCAAAATGTGAATTTGGTGGGTGAAAAAGTTAAAGCTATGTGCAAAAATGTCAATTTGCAGAATGTAGGAACCGTTTCACCGCGTTGCCCTTAAAATTTCAAAGGCAACTGAAATGTAAAATGCATATATAGGCTATGGGATAATTATACTGAATTTAATTTAATTAGGATTTACTTACAGTACAAATATATAGATAGATAGTTCAATAAAGATCATGCAAAGTTGTCTTCTAGTTATAACATCTCATGGGGTTCAAGACAAAATTGTCACATTAGGTAAAATAATTACTCTCTATTGTTTGTACTGTAAATAATACATAAATACAATTGCAAGATTCATAACTTAAATCTGTTGTTCTACATGAATGTTTGGTCTACGATGAATTCTTTTAATAAATTGTTTCTAATTTTTATTGAATGTATTCAATTTTCCTGTAAGTCATTCAGTTTTCATAATACATGTATAACAATAAAAGATACTTCTATTTGTGTAGCCGTTGTGTAGTACTATTGTAGCACACCAAAGCAAATTTAGAATTTTCTAACTAGATTGTAGGAGACTATATAATGTAATGATCAATTAACTTCATCTTTCATAAAATAAAAAAAATAAAAAAAAAAATCAATTAACTTCATCACAAATTTGTAGTGTTTAAAAAATGATTAATTTCATATACCTCTCATATGTACTATTACATATCCTTCACTTATTCCTTGTATTTTTCCAAAAAAAAAACTTATTCCTTGTATTTAAATTTTCACGTATCTCCTTGTATTATTTAAACATTCACTTACCTCCCTTGTAATATAACGGTCAACTCAATATTCTCTAATAAAATTAACGGAACTTACTAGAGTATCATTTTAACTCATCCAGCGGGACGATGGGAATACTGCACTTTGCTTTCTTGAAAGCTTCCACGACAAAGATATGTTATTTGATTACACCACAGATGATGATAGATCACTAACCAGGTTGTTTTGGGCATGTGGTTGTTCAAGGACTGAGTATAAGTTATTTGATGATGTACTTATATTTGAGAGTACCTAAAAGACAAACATTTATCGATTTCTATTGTTGTTTTCTCCGGTGTAAACAATCATATGAGCACGTAGGTATTTGGAGTTGTCATATTGTACAATGAGATATACTTGATTGTTGGAGAATTTCAATGAAATTATGGGAAGGCAAACTCTATTATCAATCCATATCGATCAAGATGCAGCAAACCTATGGGATATATATGAGGGAAGGGGGTGGGGGGGGGGGGGGGGGGAGGACGACACGTGTAGAGGAGGCCTGGAATGAGGCGTATGTATACTGTCTTTTTTTTTTTTAATAATTATGTATACAATCTTTTGATACTTAAGGTTTTGTAATATGTTGTTTGGAATTTAGGAATTTTAAAATTTTGGATGGGCAAGAGGCAGAGTTTTGGGGAAAATTCTTGATCAAATTAGGTCTAGGAAAATATTTTTAAATTTTATGGTTTAAAATACACGTCATTACTTATGATGATGTCATGCTGTCAAATGGAAAGGTGTTGGGGGAGGGCGGGACACGTGTAGAGGAGGCAAAGTTTTTGACAATTATGTATACAACCTTTTGATACTTAAGGTTTTATGATACGTTGCTTTGGAATTTAGGAATTTCAAAATTTGGATGAGCAAGAGACAGAGTTTTCGGGAAATTCTTGACCAAATTAGGTCGGAAAATATTTGTAAATCTTGTGGCTGAAAATGCACATCATTAGTAATGTCGACGATGTCATACTCCTAAAATAAACAATGTTGTGTGTTTACAACCATAATGTCTAGGAAAATTTCATAGACCTAGTTTAGTCATGGATGTCCCGAGTTTGGAGGGCAGTGATGCAGGTCGAAACGCACAACGTAAAGAGGACGAAAAAATGAAGGACCGTGAATCAATCAATCAGTGGTGGCAGACTCACTCGACGCACCCAAGCCACTCACTTGTAAAGTAGGAATCACTCATCCCACATGCAAGAACATTTGCAAACAATTATATCTTTACACTTAAACACTCATTCTTGATTTATTCATTGGAGCGATTTATATGGGAGTTTTAGAACATCCCTTTAAAACTTATGAAATAACAAATTTGAATGACTTCTCATTTTCCTATTCTAGAAAATAGATAAATTGAACTTTGACTCGTAAAAAATAAAAATAAACATCATCCTAATATCTGATAATAATGATATTAACTCGAAATTAGATAAAATAACCAAGTGAATGCACCTAGAAACATGAAAAGACAAAAGGTTGGTTGTTTATCGAGTGTGGTTCGACAACTTCTAATAAAATGACCATAACTATTTCAAAAAAACCTTATGTAAACCTTTTTTTTAATTAAGACTTTCGTAGCTTTGTATGACACACCTTCTAGTTCATTACCAATCATATATATCAATCAAAGTTACTCTATATATTGAAATAGATTCACTACAACAGCGGTGTAATTAATAGCTGGATTTAGTGTTGGTAATGATTTTGATTTGCTTTATTACAATGTTGAATGTTACACTGCAGAAAAGGATATGTAGGAGTAGTTCTCCTATATATGTTTCATCTCTTTACTTTCTTTTTCTCTACTAGAGTTTAGGTTCATTTTGAATTGGTATTGAACCATCACAAAATATTACACTGCAAAAAAGTTTGGATCCCGCGAAACATCGGTTTTCAACCATCTATCCAAATTCAATAAAATGTTAAACTTATAATGGCAAAATTTCATTTTTGGCCCTCTCAAGTGGTTGCGTTTCAAAATAGGTCATTTATTGTGATACATCGACAATATACATTATTTATTATGTCATCATCATCAATTTCAGTCCTTATTGCCGAAAAATTTTAATTATCGCCAGAAATCATCAATCTATGCTTTAATTGATTGGAAAACTATTTTTTTTTACCGAAAATCACAAATTTATGTCTAATCTAATCGAAAAATTTAATTTTAATCAAAAATATCATTTATCGAGTGACACTTAAAAATTAAGAATTTCATATTCTGACTCCACAATATGCAAGTCCAAGTCATGTGATATGTCACATATGACATAAATTGATGATTTTTTGCGATAATTAAAAAAATTCGATGATAAAGACTGAAATTGATGATGATGACACAATAAAGGACTTATATTGTCGAGGTACCACAATAAAGGGCCAATTTTAAAACGCAACCACTTTAGGGGGCCAAAAATAAAATTGTGCCACTTATAATAAACACAATGTTATTAAAACCGGACCGAATCGATCGGTTCAACCGCGAACCAAATACATGTCCGATCCGATTAACCCCTAAAACTAGTAAGCTTAAAAACCAATTTTCCAAAATTTAAACATACTATCTATTTCATTTCAAAAACTCGAACATATAACTTTTTCCAATATGCGAACATCGAGGACATCTTAAAATAATCTTGCCAATTAATTGCAATTTGTTGACCAGTACATAGACAATTAAAACGAATCGCTATATATCAACGATGTTTTTTTTTTTTT
Organism: Penstemon davidsonii; assembly: GCA_034814905.1. NCBI lineage: Eukaryota > Viridiplantae > Streptophyta > Magnoliopsida > Lamiales > Plantaginaceae > Penstemon > Penstemon davidsonii. The sequence continues at coordinate 25,067,355 of JAYDYQ010002533.1, read as the reverse complement.
CATTTCAGACAATTACAACACAAAACGCAATCTATAACTTTGCGTACTTCTTGAAATTTTCAACAGCACCCTTTGCAGATTCTGGTATAGGTAAGTTGCAAAGAAGAGTAAGTCTTGAGGATGCAATCAATGTTTTAATCTCAGGCTTCGAAGGATCACATTTCGAGAGGCGTAACTCCCAAACCTGTTCAAAAGTAGCTTTATGTCAATTTTTACTTTTGGTACCAAACAAATGCGGGTGTTACATTTGGTATCGTCGTTAACTAAATTTGAAAATCATCTTCAAATTGGTGACATGGCCGTAAGTTACTTTTAATTATTGCAAAATTAGTGTCATAACTTATACTAGCTGACAATTCTACCTGTAACATTTCGGGCTGACAAAGTAACATTTCGGTATAATTGTCTAGTATAAATTATGCACCATCAAATGTTCAAATTTTCATTTTGGAAGATTTACAACCGGACCCCCTGAGGTTTAGTTGTCTTAAGAGGAACCCCTAACATTTCAGAAGCTACAATTGGAGACCCCCTCTGGTTTAGACTATGTACAAAAACAACCCCCTTGCAGTTTCAACAATCCTTACAAGGACACCCCCTACAACTTCTGAAAATATTTATGAAAAAACTCCCTGTAATATTTGGAATCGCAGGAGATTTTCTGTAATTACGATAAACCTCAAGGGTCCGAATATAAATCACCATTTTCATTTTAAGTGTAACACTTCTAATTACTTCAATAGTACCTTACTTTCTCACTTTCTTTTTTACTTTGACAAATCATTCATTTGATCTGAGTTTATATAACTAGCATTTGCACTTAGAAATTTTCAACAACACATCACTAAAACATTCATTACCTGAATGGTTTTGCCAACATTGATCGGTGTAGCCTCAGCAACAACAAAGTCACCTAACTGTGCGCTCTTTAGATGGCTGATGCTGAGGTGTATTCCGGCAACCCTTTGCTGCCCCGACGCGAGGTGAGCTCCCATGCTCGCCAGAGACTCTGCTACGAGCGCCGACACCCCTCCGTGCAGCACCTTATATGGCTGCACCCTCATACACACATGAATTCATCAGTTGCATGCTTTAATATAGAGCTAAATGCAATAAACACCATTCCCTGTGTTATTTTAACTAACAAAAAAACCCCGTGTTCTTTTTCTATTATAAAAAAACACATTTGAAATTTTTCATTAATTAGGGGACTTTTGTTAATTGTTTTAGTGAACATGGGGTTATTGTCAATTTTCAAAGTCAATAGGGTTACTGATATTTTTTAGGTTAATTTTGTATCATTTGGTGGGGTATAAATGTTATTTTGGCTTGAGAGGGATTATTTTGCTAATATAAAAATAACACAGGGGTTTTTTGTTAGTTAAAATAACATAGGGAGTTAGACAAAGCACAATGAGTGTTTTTGCATTTCACTCCTTAATATAGAGGGTAAATTACGGATACCCTTAGGTAACGTCAAATTAGAAAGAAAAAAATCTTCCATATTGAGTAATACGAAAAATTTTACCAGGTTTGTCACCATCTTATAATTAGTGCCTTATACCTTAAATTTTTTTCCTAGGAGTTATTTGTAATGTTTGTAAAATCTTATCAAATGTATAATTACCAATTTTGTATATGAGATATTAATTAATACTCAAATTTCAAAGTTTTATAATATATTACAAATATTACAAATAATTCTTGTGATAAATTTGAAATTTTTCAGTAATAACTGATAAATTGTAAGATGATGACAGATTTGAAACGAATCTTCGTAATATTCCATTCGTTAGAGAGATTTTTATAATATTATCTTACCTATAAGATATCTATAATTTACCATTATACATATACATATAAATATCAAGAGTGAACATATATAGGAGATTGCTTATCAAAAAAAAAGAACATATATAGGAGATACCTGACAACACTTTGAAGTGACCAGAAAGTGGCCTGAAACTCTTTGAGGTGATAGGTCATCAATTTCAAAGCCAATTGTGTGAAGAGGAACGTCCAATTCTTTTCTCTTTGGTGTTGGTGGTGGTGGCGGCGGCCCCCCGGTATCCATCGTAATTTCTTGATTAATTTAATGTCCTCTTTCTTAACTGAGGATTTAATTAAATTATGAATGAATTGAAGAAGTTGACTTCTAGTTCTTTATTGTGCAATTATTTATTAATTATAAAAGAATTGGTTAGACGGTTAGGTCGGACTGAGAAATTATATTGTATAATAGGTGCACCACGTCATCAACTACACGTACTGCAGTCGGTCGAAATAACTATTATATTTGAAGTGAGATTCCACATCACTTTATATTTTTTAAGAATCTGGGATTTTAAATTATGTTTACATATCCAGAACATGGGTGATATGTATTATCATTTCACATGTAATAATTTCATTAGTCGGTTACACCACATTTACTTGATAACGTGGTGCAACGATTATACTAAATAATTTCTCGGATTGTGGGTGGACAACCTATCACCAACTGTTATGGAAAAAAAGTAAAGAATTTTCTTTTGTGGTAATATCCATAACTTATTGTTGGGTTTATGGTAATATCCTTTTTCCGGAATTTGCATGATACTCGCCCGAAGTAAGGGAAATCTGCATAAACTCTTAAGTTAAATTTTTACTACGTCTAATTCACTTGTGTTTTCAAATTCTCTACACAGGCTTTTCTTACTTGTTCAATTGTCTAATGCTATTAATTTTCAATTGATATGCATAAATTACCCTTAGATATAAGAAGATTTTGTACTAAGTTTAAAAAGTACAAGAATGTTATGGACGAAGTTTAGAATTACAAGAGGAATAGAGGATTGCTCGTGTCAAGTGAATTAATAAGTGTGAGTAAGGCTGAACAAATTAGACTAAATACAAGAAAAATCCCACCAAAATCAAGTGGAACATCTGCTTATCAAAAAACTGATGAAAGTGGACGGACGGGGGTTATATGCATAGAATCTGAAAATACAAGGAGATTTGATGCAATAAAAAATTTACATGAGAGTTTTATACAGGTTTTACATAAATAGTAATAGTAGAATTTAGAGAATATGGAAAAAAAATCACCAAAAAGCAGAAGAATAAAATTCTTAAACCTTTGGATCTTGGATTTATTAAATAAGAAAATTAAAATGGGAACAGAAATTTAATTCAAACCAAATGTAGCATTAATGAAAGGATAAACAAGGCCATATAAACGTATACATTCTACTTATTGACATGCCCGCCTGCAGGACCACTTCCAAAGTTCCAATGGGTTTGGCCGTTTGGTTATTGCTCAAAAGTCAAAATCACAAAAATTAAACGAGGTAATGCCAATTTAACCCTGTAAAATGCATAATGTTTAATTAACCCCCTGTAAATTAAAAAAGAGCACTTTATCCCCTATGAAAATTTTAAAGAAGCAATTTATATCATTTAGCCGAAGAGTGTACTTCACTTGCCAAAATTGAGAGTGACATGAAAAGTATTTTTATAACATAAGGGGTAAACTGCCACATTAATCATAAAACAGGGGGTAAATTGTCATATTAATCATAACACATGTGATAAACTGTCACACTATCATATTAATATAGGTGGTAAAGTACCATAAATAAAAATGTCAGAGAGACGGTATTCGAATAGCTATTAGTTGTACTCGAAAGTGAAACTTTTAAAAGATTACTGAGGGGTAATGTGCTCTTTTTCAAATAACAGGGGGTAAATTGAATATTATGCATCTTACAGGGGTTAAATTGACACCAAACTCAAACACAAAATTTCAAGTTCGATAAAATTCAAACCAAACTTGAACAGTGTGTTATTCGACACTACTCGACTCAATTACACCCCTAATCTCAAGCATCACCAGAATTAATTAAATCACAAAACTTAAACTCTACGAATTGAATTTAAACACAAAAGAAATTATCAAAAAAGAATTTAAACACAAAAGCAAAACAGGGGCAATGAAGAACATAAATTATCCTCAAATATTGAATTCGTAGCAATTCAAATCACAACCTCCGCATTCTATTAATTACAAAAATCAACAAAGATTCCAAACCAAACTAAAAGCATAACATCAATTAATAGAGTAAATTAAATAGAGAAAAACAGAGTCGGGTCAAATAATTAATTACTGGAAATTGAAAGAAGAAAAACTAACCATTTATCTGGTAGTTGAATTACAGCACGAAATATGAATGGGTGATGTATATATAATATAATGTATGGAGAATTTGGAAAAACGTCGTCAAGCTTCACGCCTCACGGCTATCCACGTGAATCACACCGTTTTACATGTGCAACAATTTTCTTAGACCTAATTACAAAATACACCCCCTGAGTTTTGGTAAATTACAAATACACCACTTAAGATTTCGATTATTTCAAAAACTTTCCATCTCACGATAATATTTAGTTTACATGGATATATTTAACTCTGCCGTGTCCTTAAAATTACTATTGATAAAAATGTTTTAAACTGGCAAATAATAATCATTAATTTGGTTAAATCAAATTTTAATGGGTCAATCATATTTAAACTTTGAGTATCTGAGTATGAAAATATAATATATTTATTTTTCTGTAGTTCAATAATTCAGAATATCATTTTAATTTTAAGTATATACAACAGATAAAATATATTTTTGTAAAATAAATATTAAATACTTATATCAAAATTAAATAAAATTATTCTTGAAAATTACTTTTTTTTTTAATGAAATATGTTTGTATAGTGTGGCTCCTTTAGTAAGCAGTACTTTTATAAAATTTGCAACACACCCCTCAAAGTTAAAAATTAATTATCAAAGTACATTTTTCACCCCATGCATGTCAAATGCTTAACATGAAGAGGGTATATCTTTGTCCAAATTTTTTTGGTCAAACTTAAGGAGATAAAGTTTACCAAAATTGTTCAGGGTTATAATAGAATTTCTTAGAAAAATAATAGAATTTCTTATAATAGAATTTTTCACCGGTGTATCTATAAAATGAAACTTAAAGTAAGGAGATGTTTGTAATTATTGAAAATTCAAGAGGTTTATTTGCAAATTCATGAAACAACAGGGGAGTAGATGTGTAATTACGGCTGTCAATAGCTGACATTTAGGTAGGTTAGCCTAGGTATGTGGATCTGCCCCATTATGCTTAGTCGGATGTGGATCTTGTTGGATAGGAAATCGGACCTAATTTCGTCAAAATTATGATTAAAATTTGGATCTAAATAAATCTTAGCCCTCAGATTCATCCTCACAATAACAAACTACGGAAAGTTTCTTCATGCAATATAAATGTTCAACATTACTCTCAAACTCAAATTTCTTTATTGCACTAAGTTTCAAAATGGAAAATATATACGATCAACTTTTTTAATTTGTGTTTTTAATTAATTAATTATAGGGTCCGGCCAAAACCGGACCTAATTCTTTCGTCGACTTTATCATAAAAATTTGGGTCTACATAGATCTTCATCCTCAAATTCATTACCAATATCAATTGTTCATGCGATATAATAATTTTATTAGGGTCACAAACTTTAATTTCTTCATTGCACTAAGTTTCAAAATAGATAAAATAAGCCATCAACTACGTTAACTATTTGTTTTTGAGTAATTATCTGAAACAACTATATTGATAATGTTTCAAAATTGATTTATCTTGTTATTTGAGCATTCAGATACAAAATGATATCATGTTAATGTGTCAAAATTGATTTATCTTGTTGTTTGAGAATTGTTATACAAAATAATATCAAGAGTGAAAATATAAACTTGTGTCATTTTAAATTAATTATAAAACACTAATACACTATTAATATGTATTTATATAGAATATTATATATATAGGGGTTATTGTATTTCTGGTGCCACAACTATAGTCCACTGGCATTTTTACCCCGTAACTTTTTGGGCTGGCACATTTGGTGCCACAACTTCAACATCAATGGCAATTTTGGTGCCAATTGAGGCCCAATTTTGAAATTGGCCCGAAATTCCCCCATGTACGGGCCATGTGACATGAAAATTGAGGATTTTGACCATTCAACACCTTTTTCATGAAAAAAAATTCCACCCACCTAGAATTAGACTACTTGGATGTTTTATTAGGGGAAGAATAAGAAAGTGGGTAACAATTTAATTAAGGGAATGTTTTGTGAATATTATATGAAAAGTTAGGATTTTGAATTTTGGTATTTTTTTTTAATGAAAAAACGTTGAATGGTATAAATCCCCATTTTTCGTGTCACATGGCCCGCATATGGGGGAATTTTGGGCCAATTTTGAAATTGAGCCTCAACTGGCACCAAAATTGCCACTGATGTTGAAGTTGTGGCACCAAATGTGCCTGCTTGAAAATTATGGGGTAAAAACGCCAGTGGGATATAGTTGTGGCACCAAAAATGCATTAATCCCTCTATATATATATAATTTGAGAAATGATATACAAAAATGATCATATCAAGAGTGAAAATTTAAAATCGTTTCATTTTAAATGAATAATAAAACACTAATATGATTCAAATTTTTACTCGATTTGATCATTCCAGAATAATATATTCACTTCATGTATTTAGGATCTTTAATCTGTAGAGCTCCTAATAAATCGAACCAAGCTTAAATTATAATATGCTCCATTGACAACTATATTTTGATTTTTCACTTAAGGTGTCGTTAGAGTCGCTATTCTAAATATATACTAAATATGGATAATAAAAAAATCATTTTTGGTATATTTCAGCCGGTTAAATAAATATTTAAAATATTTTTTGATATTTTTTCAGAAAACTTTGGAAAAATATGTAAATTAAAGAAAAATATTGAATAAAAACTACACATTATTGACCTTAAAACAAAAAAATAAAAATGTAGTAGTTCATATCATTTAGGAATAACCTTTCATATATTGCTGTGAACTACTGTGCTTGTTTGTTCGTAGTATGCATATATCTGTTATGTCTACAATGCATATACCTATTTTTGGGATATCGTTGCTAAACCAACATGAGTTTATCTGCGTAAGCATTGGATCTTATTTTATTGGCTTCTTTTGAGCATTTTTACTGATTTAATAGGCCAAAGTGTTGTTTGTGATTTCAAATCAAAATTTTGATATCTTGATGTTTTTATACTTGACTAGTATATTTTAAGGTCTCTATCACTTCAATGTTTAAATATTTGATTTTAATATACTATGTGAGTAATATTGCATCAACTTATATAGATCCAACCTTTTTCATTCATATAGATGCAATATTTTAAACATGTGTCACTCCAGAGATACATTCATTATTCTAAATATATACTCAACATGGATAATAAAAAAATCATTTTTGGTATATTTCAGCCGGTTAAATAAATATTGAAAATATTTTTGATATTTTTTCAGAAAACTTTGGAAAAATAAGTAAATTAAAGAAAAATATTGAATAAAAACTACACATTATCGACCTTAAAACAAAAAAATAAAAATGTAGTAGTTCATATCATTAAGGAATAACCTTTAATTACAACTTCCTAAAAAACAATGGCGGCAAGAACACTAAAATCTGCTTTTGAAAGGTTCAACAGCATGGAAAAGCCAACATTGGCTACATCACTACAACTCTTATATGGGTTTTTGATAAGATCACCAACAAGAAGAGAGAGGACGAAGAAGATGAATGGTAAAAATAAAAAGTTAGATTAATTTTTTTTTATTGATACCTAGAAAATGGGCTTTCAATCTAATCCTTTTTTTTTTTTTTTGTTTAATTACAAAAGGAGGGACTTTATTCAGGAAGATATCAATGAAATGAAAGATGTTGTGAATGAATTGAAGGATGGCAAAGGAACTGAGAATGGCCAAGGAACTGAGAAGGAGGATGAAAAGAAGGATGTGAAAGGTGCAGAAAAGAAGGAAGCTGCTGAAGCTGATGTGGAGGATGATGGAGCAGCAGTTGAAGATGAGGTGGAGGCTGAAGATTATGCACTGTAACCTAACGAGTACCCATTCTAAGAAGTTTAATTATGCACTCTTATTTACCCATTCTAATTCTAAGAAGTACATGGTAATTATGTAATACATGGTAGACTATTTTAATCCATATGACTTACAAGTTGATGTATGTTTGATCTTAATACCCATTCTAATTCTAAGAAGTACATGGTAATTATGAAATACATGGTAGATTATTTTAATCCATATGATTTACAACTTGATGTATGTTTGATCTTAATTTACTATCCCATTTATTTCCATAATTAGCCCTCACTAAGTTTTATTTTGTTTGATCTAAATTTACTACCCCATTGTAGACATACCAGAAACATGCATACTATGAACAAACAAGCACAGTAGTTCACATCAATATATGACAGGTTATTCCTAAATAATATGAACTACTACACTTTTAAATTTCACAATGTGAACTTTATGCTGCAAAAGTACATTGTTAGGAAAGACCTAAGCAGTACCTCCCTCGTAAAACTAACAACACACGAACACAAACACAAAAACCACAAAAAAAAAACAGTGAAAACTCAAAATAATAGAACAAAAAACACAAAAAACAACATACATGTAAAAAAAATCACAAATAAGGAGACAAAGAAATACCTGATTACTAAAGATTACCATCATATTAACCACAAAACACAAACAATGAAAATGGTAGTTTCAACAGGGGTAGGAAATATTGCAATCATATTAAACCCACACTATCTATTATTACATATAAATTGAACATAAAGAGATGATCTACAAACAGGCCTTTTAAATCTGATGCAATAATTCTCACAATCAAATTGACTATAATATTTCAGAAATCCACGTAAAACGATGCAGCATAGAACTCACAAGGAAACAAATGCGTAGAAAGTCCACCCAACTGATTGAAAGATATTTCGATCACAATGTCCAGCACAATGCATTTCACAAGTTTACCCTGCCATCAAAAGAGCAGGCATATTCAGTTGAAAACCTCACGACGGAAAATTAACATTTAAATAAAAGAAAACAAATTCTTTCACTAAAGCAAAACCTTCATGTAATTGACAGCTTCTTCACAATGACCATTAAACAAAGCAAAGCAAAAGATTATTGTGTACAAGTACTCTCTCAAATGGAATCACTACCACAATATGTATCTTATCACATAATTAGCATTCCAATATTCTTTAAAACAGTAAATTTGACAACAGACGGAGATAGAATATAGTAATCAGAGGAGGGGGAGGGTTGAAGATAGTAAAAACTGAAGCAACAATTGAAACAAATGGGCTGAAATAGAAACATATGCATTCACCAGAAGTTAAAAGTGTGCCGCTGACTGACAAAACAGCATAAGGTGTCCTCATAATATATGCAAGTTAAGATATTCAAGTAACTTAACAGTCTCCCCGAGGATCTCAAGAACATACATTATGAATATCGATTGGGGTGTGGAATTTACAAATTGAATATGACAAAACCCAAAAAAAAAATACAAAGAAATACCAGCAACATAATGAATGTATCTCTAGAGTGCCACATGTTTAAAATATTGCATCTATATGAATGAAAAAGGTTGGATCTATATGATTTGATGCAATATTACTCGCACAGTATATTAAAATCAAATATTTAAACATTGAAGTGATAGAGACCTTAAAATATACTAGTCAAGTATAAACACATCAAGATATCACAATTTTGATTTGAAATCACAAACAACACTTTGGCCTGTTAAATCAGTAAAAATGCTCAAAAGAAGCCAATACACTAAGATCCAATGCTTACGCAGATAAACTCATTGTTGGTTTAGCAACGATATCCCAAAAATAGGTATATACATTGTAGACATACCAGATATATGCATACTATGAACAAACAAGCACACTATTTCACAGCAATATATGAAAGGTTATTCCTAAATAATATGAACTACTACATTTTTAAATTTTGACAATGTGCAAGAAACTGAAACTTCAAATTTTGTCTTGAAAATTACACGTATTCAATCTGCTGCCAAAGTACATTGCTGAGGAAGACCTAAAAAGTACCTCACTTGTAAAACAGACAACACCAAAACACAAAAATAAATAAAAAATTTAAAAAAAAGGATATTGTTGCAGGTTAATTCTGTGAAAAAAGAGTACACAGTTAAAGTTTACTATTACTCGAAAACCTCAAAAAATAGAAGAAAAAACACAAAAACACCATACATGTAAAAACATCTCAAATAAGGAGAGAGAGAAATACCTGATTACTTTTTCACATCAAGCAATGAAGATTACCATCATATTAACCATAAAACACAAACATTGAAACGGGTAGTTTCAATAGGGGTGGGAAATATTGCAATCATACTAAACCCAGACTATCTATTAAATATAAATTAAACAGGAAGAGATGACCTAAAAACAGACCTTTTAAAACTGATACAAATAATTCTCCCAATCAAATTGACCATATTATTTCAGAAATATATAGAGAACCCACGTAAAAAGAACCATAATGTATCAATATTTCATTACAGCATAAGGTGTGCACATACCAAATGCATGTTAAGATATTCAAGTAACTTAACAGTGTCTCCCCAAGGATCTCAAGAACATACATGATGAATATCGTATTTGGGTGCGGAATTTACAAATTGAATATGACAAAACCCAAAAAAAAAAAATACAAAGAAATACTGGCAACATAATGAATGTATCTCTGGAGTGACACATGTTTAAAATATTGCATCTATATGAATGAAAAAGGTTGGATCTATATGATTTGATGCAATATTACTCACATAGTATATTAAAATCAAATATTTAAACATTGAAGTGATAGAGACCTTAAAATATACTAGTCAAGTATAAACACATCAAGATATCAAAATTTTGATTTGAAATCACAAACAACACTTTGGCCTATTAAATCAGTAAAAATGCTCAAAAGAAGCCAATAAAATAAGATCCAATGCTTACGCAGATAAACTCATGTTGGTTTAGCAACGATATCCAAAAAATAGGTATATGCATTGTAGACATAACAGATATATGCATACTACGAACAAACAAGCACAGTAGTTCACAGCAATATATGAAAGGTTATTCCTAAATGATATGAACTACTACATTTTTATTTCTTCATGCAATATAAATGTTCAACATTACTCACAAACTCAAATTTCTTTATTGCACTAAGTTTCAAAATGGAAAATATAAACGATCAACTTTTTTAATTTGTGTTTTTAATTAATTAATTATAGGGTCCGGCCAAAACCGGACCTAATTCTTTCGTCGACTTTATCATAAAAATTTGGGTCTACATAGATCTTCATCCTCAAATTCATTACAAATATCAATTGTTCATGCGATATAATAATTTTATTAGGGTCAAAAACTTTAATTTCTTCATTGCACTAAGTTTCAAAATATATAAAATAAGCCATCAACTACGTTAACTATTTGTTTTTGAGTAATTATCTGAAACAACTATATTGATAATGTTTCAAAATTGATTTATCTTGTTATTTGAGCATTCAGATACAAAATGATATCATGTTAATGTGTCAAAATTGATTTATCTTGTTGTTTGAGAATTGTTATACAAAATAATATCAAGAGTGAAAATATAAACTTATGTCATTTTAAATTAATTATAAAACACTAATACACTATTAATATGTATTTATATAGAATATTATATATATAGGGGTTATTGTATTTCTGGTGCCACAACTATAGTCCACTGGCATTTTTACCCCGTAACTTTTTGGGCTGGCACATTTGGTGCCACAACTTCAACATCAATGGCAATTTTGGTGCCAATTGAGGCCCAATTTTGAAATTGGCCCGAAATTCCCCCATGTACGGGCCATGTGACAAGAAAATTGAGGATTTTGACCATTCAACACCTTTTTCATGAAAAAAAAAATTCCACCCACCAAGAATTAGACTACTTGGATGTTTTTATTAGGGGAAGAATAAGAAAGTGGGTAACAATTTAATTAAGGGAATGTTTGGTGAATATTATATGAAAAGTTAGGATTTTGAATTTTGGTATTTTTTTTTTAATGAAAAAAACGTTGAATGGTATAAATCCCCATTTTTCGTGTCACATGGCCCGCATATGGGGGAATTTTGGGCCAATTTTGAAATTGAGCCTCAACTGGCACCAAAATTGCCACTGATGTTGAAGTTGTGGCACCAAATGTGCCTGCTTGAAAATTATGGGGTAAAAACGCCAGTGGGATATAGTTGTGGCACCAAAAATGCATTAATCCCTCTATATATATATAATTTGAGAAATGATATACAAAAATGATCATATCAAGAGTGAAAATTTAAAATCGTTTCATTTTAAATGAATAATAAAACACTAATATGATTCAAATTTTTACTCGATTTGATCATTCCAGAATAATATATTCACTTCATGTATTTAGGATCTTTAATCTGTAGAGCTCCTAATAAATCGAACCAAGCTTAAATTATAATATGCTCCATTGACAACTATATTTTGATTTTTCACTTAAGGTGTCGTTAGAGTCGCTATTCTAAATATATACTAAATATGGATAATAAAAAAATCATTTTTGGTATATTTCAGCCGGTTAAATAAATATTTAAAATATTTTTTGATATTTTTTCAGAAAACTTTGGAAAAATATGTAAATTAAAGAAAAATATTGAATAAAAACTACACATTATTGACCTTAAAACAAAAAAATAAAAATGTAGTAGTTCATATCATTTAGGAATAACCTTTCATATATTGCTGTGAACTACTGTGCTTGTTTGTTCGTAGTATGCATATATCTGTTATGTCTACAATGCATATACCTATTTTTGGGATATCGTTGCTAAACCAACATGAGTTTATCTGCGTAAGCATTGGATCTTATTTTATTGGCTTCTTTTGAGCATTTTTACTGATTTAATAGGCCAAAGTGTTGTTTGTGATTTCAAATCAAAATTTTGATATCTTGATGTTTTTATACTTGACTAGTATATTTTAAGGTCTCTATCACTTCAATGTTTAAATATTTGATTTTAATATACTATGTGAGTAATATTGCATCAACTTATATAGATCCAACCTTTTTCATTCATATAGATGCAATATTTTAAACATGTGTCACTCCAGAGATACATTCATTATTCTAAATATATACTCAACATGGATAATAAAAAAATCATTTTTGGTATATTTCAGCCGGTTAAATAAATATTGAAAATATTTTTGATATTTTTTCAGAAAACTTTGGAAAAATAAGTAAATTAAAGAAAAATATTGAATAAAAACTACACATTATCGACCTTAAAACAAAAAAATAAAAATGTAGTAGTTCATATCATTAAGGAATAACCTTTAATTACAACTTCCTAAAAAACAATGGCGGCAAGAACACTAAAATCTGCTTTTGAAAGGTTCAACAGCATGGAAAAGCCAACATTGGCTACATCACTACAACTCTTATATGGGTTTTTGATAAGATCACCAACAAGAAGAGAGAGGACGAAGAAGATGAATGGTAAAAATAAAAAGTTAGATTAATTTTTTTTTATTGATACCTAGAAAATGGGCTTTCAATCTAATCCTTTTTTTTTTTTTTTTGTTTAATTACAAAAGGAGGGACTTTATTCAGGAAGATATCAATGAAATGAAAGATGTTGTGAATGAATTGAAGGATGGCAAAGGAACTGAGAATGGCCAAGGAACTGAGAAGGAGGATGAAAAGAAGGATGTGAAAGGTGCAGAAAAGAAGGAAGCTGCTGAAGCTGATGTGGAGGATGATGGAGCAGCAGTTGAAGATGAGGTGGAGGCTGAAGATTATGCACTGTAACCTAACGAGTACCCATTCTAAGAAGTTTAATTATGCACTCTTATTTACCCATTCTAATTCTAAGAAGTACATGGTAATTATGTAATACATGGTAGACTATTTTAATCCATATGACTTACAAGTTGATGTATGTTTGATCTTAATACCCATTCTAATTCTAAGAAGTACATGGTAATTATGAAATACATGGTAGATTATTTTAATCCATATGATTTACAACTTGATGTATGTTTGATCTTAATTTACTATCCCATTTATTTCCATAATTAGCCCTCACTAAGTTTTATTTTGTTTGATCTAAATTTACTACCCCATTGTAGACATACCAGAAACATGCATACTATGAACAAACAAGCACAGTAGTTCACATCAATATATGACAGGTTATTCCTAAATAATATGAACTACTACACTTTTAAATTTCACAATGTGAACTTTATGCTGCAAAAGTACATTGTTAGGAAAGACCTAAGCAGTACCTCCCTCGTAAAACTAACAACACACGAACACAAACACAAAAACCACAAAAAAAAAACAGTGAAAACTCAAAATAATAGAACAAAAAACACAAAAAACAACATACATGTAAAAAAAATCACAAATAAGGAGACAAAGAAATACCTGATTACTAAAGATTACCATCATATTAACCACAAAACACAAACAATGAAAATGGTAGTTTCAACAGGGGTAGGAAATATTGCAATCATATTAAACCCACACTATCTATTATTACATATAAATTGAACATAAAGAGATGATCTACAAACAGGCCTTTTAAATCTGATGCAATAATTCTCACAATCAAATTGACTATAATATTTCAGAAATCCACGTAAAACGATGCAGCATAGAACTCACAAGGAAACAAATGCGTAGAAAGTCCACCCAACTGATTGAAAGATATTTCGATCACAATGTCCAGCACAATGCATTTCACAAGTTTACCCTGCCATCAAAAGAGCAGGCATATTCAGTTGAAAACCTCACGACGGAAAATTAACATTTAAATAAAAGAAAACAAATTCTTTCACTAAAGCAAAACCTTCATGTAATTGACAGCTTCTTCACAATGACCATTAAACAAAGCAAAGCAAAAGATTATTGTGTACAAGTACTCTCTCAAATGGAATCACTACCACAATATGTATCTTATCACATAATTAGCATTCCAATATTCTTTAAAACAGTAAATTTGACAACAGACGGAGATAGAATATAGTAATCAGAGGAGGGGGAGGGTTGAAGATAGTAAAAACTGAAGCAACAATTGAAACAAATGGGCTGAAATAGAAACATATGCATTCACCAGAAGTTAAAAGTGTGCCGCTGACTGACAAAACAGCATAAGGTGTCCTCATAATATATGCAAGTTAAGATATTCAAGTAACTTAACAGTCTCCCCGAGGATCTCAAGAACATACATTATGAATATCGATTGGGGTGTGGAATTTACAAATTGAATATGACAAAACCCAAAAAAAAAATACAAAGAAATACCAGCAACATAATGAATGTATCTCTAGAGTGCCACATGTTTAAAATATTGCATCTATATGAATGAAAAAGGTTGGATCTATATGATTTGATGCAATATTACTCGCACAGTATATTAAAATAAAATATTTAAACATTGAAGTGATAGAGACCTTAAAATATACTAGTCAAGTATAAACACATCAAGATATCACAATTTTGATTTGAAATCACAAACAACACTTTGGCCTGTTAAATCAGTAAAAATGCTCAAAAGAAGCCAATACACTAAGATCCAATGCTTACGCAGATAAACTCATTGTTGGTTTAGCAACGATATCCCAAAAATAGGTATATACATTGTAGACATACCAGATATATGCATACTATGAACAAACAAGCACACTATTTCACAGCAATATATGAAAGGTTATTCCTAAATAATATGAACTACTACATTTTTAAATTTTGACAATGTGCAAGAAACTGAAACTTCAAATTTTGTCTTGAAAATTACACGTATTCAATCTGCTGCCAAAGTACATTGCTGAGGAAGACCTAAAAAGTACCTCACTTGTAAAACAGACAACACCCAAACACAAAAATAAATAAAAAATTTAAAAAAAAGGATATTGTTGCAGGTTAATTCTGTGAAAAAAGAGTACACAGTTAAAGTTTACTATTACTCGAAAACCTCAAAAAATAGAAGAAAAAACACAAAAACACCATACATGTAAAAACATCACAAATAAGGAGAGAGAGAAATACCTGATTACTTCTTCACATCAAGCAATGAAGATTACCATCATATTAACCATAAAACACAAACATTGAAAAGGGTAGTTTCAATAGGGGTGGGAAATATTGCAATCATACTAAACCCAGACTATCTATTAAATATAAATTAAACAGGAAGAGATGACCTAAAAACAGGCCTTTTAAAACTGATGCAAATAATTCTCCCAATCAAATTGACCATATTATTTCAGAAATCTATAGAGAACCCACGTAAAAAGAACCATAATGTATCAATATTTCATAACAGCATAAGGTGTGCACATACCAAATGCATGTTAAGATATTCAAGTAACTTAACAGTGTCTCCCCAAGGATCTCAAGAACATACATGATGAATATCGTATTTGGGTGCGGAATTTACAAATTGAATATGACAAAACCCAAAAAAAAAAAAATACAAAGAAATACTGGCAACATAATGAATGTATCTCTGGAGTGACACATGTTTAAAATATTGCATCTATATGAATGAAAAAGGTTGGATCTATATGATTTGATGCAATATTACTCACATAGTATATTAAAATCAAATATTTAAACATTGAAGTGATAGAGACCTTAAAATATACTAGTCAAGTATAAACACATCAAGATATCAAAATTTTGATTTGAAATCACAAACAACACTTTGGCCTATTAAATCAGTAAAAATGCTCAAAAGAAGCCAATAAAATAAGATCCAATGCTTACGCAGATAAACTCATGTTGGTTTAGCAACGATATCCCAAAAATAGGTATATGCATTGTAGACATAACAGATATATGCATACTACGAACAAACAAGCACAGTAGTTCACAGCAATATATGAAAGGTTATTCCTAAATGATATGAACTACTACATTTTTATTTCTTCATGCAATATAAATGTTCAACATTACTCACAAACTCAAATTTCTTTATTGCACTAAGTTTCAAAATGGAAAATATAAACGATCAACTTTTTTAATTTGTGTTTTTAATTAATTAATTATAGGGTCCGGCCAAAACCGGACCTAATTCTTTCGTCGACTTTATCATAAAAATTTGGGTCTACATAGATCTTCATCCTCAAATTCATTACCAATATCAATTGTTCATGCGATATAATAATTTTATTAGGGTCACAAACTTTAATTTCTTCATTGCACTAAGTTTCAAAATAGATAAAATAAGCCATCAACTACGTTAACTATTTGTTTTTGAGTAATTATCTGAAACAACTATATTGATAATGTTTCAAAATTGATTTATCTTGTTATTTGAGCATTCAGATACAAAATGATATCATGTTAATGTGTCAAAATTGATTTATCTTGTTGTTTGAGAATTGTTATACAAAATAATATCAAGAGTGAAAATATAAACTTATGTCATTTTAAATTAATTATAAAACACTAATACACTATTAATATGTATTTATATAGAATATTATATATATAGGGGTTATTGTATTTCTGGTGCCACAACTATAGTCCACTGGCATTTTTACCCCGTAACTTTTTGGGCTGGCACATTTGGTGCCACAACTTCAACATCAATGGCAATTTTGGTGCCAATTGAGGCCCAATTTTGAAATTGGCCCGAAATTCCTCCATGTACAGGCCATGTGACATGAAAATTGAGGATTTTGACCATTCAACACCTTTTTCATGAAAAAAAAAATTCCACCCACCTAGAATTAGACTACTTGGATGTTTTATTAGGGGAAGAATAAGAAAGTGGGTAACAATTTAATTAAGGGAATGTTTGGTGAATATTATATGAAAAGTTAGGATTTTGAATTTTGGTATTTTTTTTTTAATGAAAAAACGTTGAATGGTATAAATCCCCATTTTTCGTGTCACATGGCCCGCATATGGGGGAATTTTGGGCCAATTTTGAAATTGAGCCTCAACTGGCACCAAAATTGCCACTGATGTTGAAGTTGTGGCACCAAATGTGCCTGCTTGAAAATTATGGGGTAAAAACGCCAGTGGGATATAGTTGTGGCACCAAAAATGCATTAATCCCTCTATATATATATAATTTGAGAAATGATATACAAAAATGATCATATCAAGAGTGAAAATTTAAAATCGTTTCATTTTAAATGAATAATAAAACACTAATATGATTCAAATTTTTACTCGATTTGATCATTCCAGAATAATATATTCACTTCATGTATTTAGGATCTTTAATCTGTAGAGCTCCTAATAAATCGAACCAAGCTCAAATTATAATATGCTCCATTGACAACTATATTTTGATTTTTCACTTAAGGTATCGTTAGAGTCGCTATTCTAAATATATACTCAACATGGATAATAAAAAAATCCTTTTTGGTATATTTCAGCCGGTTAAATAAATATTGAAAATATTTTTGATATTTTTTCAGAAAACTTTGGAAAAATATGTAAATTAGAGAAAAATATTGAATAAAAACTACATATTATTGACCTTAAAACAAAAAAATTAAAAAAATCAGTATTTTTGGTGAAAATTTATTGAAACTTTAATCCATGATAGCAATAATCTAATTTGCATTTTGCAGCATTAGAAATATTGAATATAAAAAAAATGCTCTCCCAAAAATATTGAATATATATTTGAAGTTCTTATTGGATAATTTTGTGTTTCGTTTCAAGTTTAACATATTGTATAGAAATGTCAAATGGTGATATTGGAATCTTTTTTGATTGAATCTACATTAGTTGTTTTTGTAATACAACATCAGCAAACATTTGGTTTGCCTTTTTGATTGAAACTATGCACGTCATTAGTAAGACGATGAAGGACATTATATATGATTACAGTAGCCATTATAGTATCTGTGGATAGTTTCTTCATCAAGAAACTTCAGGAATGCACTTCTGCAATCGGAAAATATTTGTAAATCTTGTGGCTGAAAATGCACGTCATTAGTAATGTCGACGATGTCATGATCCCAAAATAAAAGGTGTTGTGTGTTTACAACCACAATGTCAAGGAAAAATTCATAGACCTAGTTTAGTCATGGATGTCCCGAATTTGGAGGGCAGTGATGCAGGTCGAAACGCACAACGTAAAGTGGACGAAAAGATGAAGGACCGTGAATCAATCAATTAGTGGTGGCAGACTCACTCAACGCAACCAAGTCACTCACTTGTAAAGTAGGAATCACTCATCCCACATGCAAGAACATTTGCAAACAATTATATATTTAAACTTAAACACTCATTCTTGATTTATTCATTGGAGCGATTTATATGGGAGTTTTAGAACATCCCTTTAAAACTTATGAAATTACAAATTTGAATGACTTCTCATTTTCCTATTCTAGAAAATAGATAAATTGAACTTTGACTCGTAAAAAATAAAAATAAACATCATCCTAATATCTGATAATAATGATATTAACTCGAAATTTAGATCAAATAACCAAGTGAATGCACCTAGAAACATGAAAAGACAAAAGGTTGGTTGTTTATCGAGTGTGGTTCGACAACTTCTAGTAAAATGACCATAACTATTTCAAAAAAACCTTATGTAAACCTTTTTTTTAATTAAGACTTTCGTAGCTTTGTATGACACACCTTCCAGTTCATTACCAATCATATATATCAATCAAAGTTACTCTATATATTGAAATAGATTCACTACATCAGCGGTGTAATAAATAGCTGGATTTAGTGTTGGTAATGATTTTGATTTGCTTTATTACAATGTTGAATGTTACACTGCAGAAAAGGATATGTAGGAGTAGTTCTCCTATATGTGTTTCATCTCTTGACTTTCTTTTTCTCTACAAGAGTTTAGGGTGTATGTGGATGGGTTTTGGCCCGGTCTCGCGGGTTTCGCGAGACCGAGCCAAAACCCTTTCAAATGAGTTTTTGTCAAACCCATAAAACCATCAAAAACCCATTCAGAAACTCATACTCAAACTCTTCAAACCTATAAAACATTGATTTGACACCTACCACCTATATTTCCCCCCAAATCTCACTAAAAAGGACATTGATTTGATACCTACTACCTACTTTTTCCCCTAAACCCCAACATCCAAACCCAATCCAAGTGGGGTTTCAACTTATTCAAACCACAAAACCCAACAGCCAAAACCCATCCAAATAGACCCTTAGGTTCATTTTGAATTGGTACACTACAAGAAAATTGAGCTTATGATAATGAGAAAGTTGTCACTCTTTGTATGCATTTAGTGATAAAAATATTAATTTTGTCATAATAATAATGGTGACAAGTGCAATACTGACAAAATATGTTTTTAAGTTGTCACTAATAGCTATTAATGATATATGGTGACTTAAGTTGTCACTATTGACAATTAGCTATACCTTTTAGTGACAACCTAGTGACAATAAATATTGTCACTATGGTTTAGTGACAACTTTTTTGTTGTCACTTTTGGGGTATCGCTAAATGTTAATAGTGGCAACTCTTTTACAATTCTTGCCACTAGTAAGTTTATGAAAACCATTTTAGTGATAATATTTTAGTTCTTGTCACTTGTCACATAAAATTTTATCACTAAAATTTAAATTTTTTGTAGTGGTATTGAACCATCACAAAATAATATTACACTGCAAAAAAGTTTGGATCCCGCGTAACATCGGTTTTCAACCATCTATGCAAATTCAATAAAATACTGTTAAACTTATAAAAACAATTAATTGGAACTTATCACTTTTTCTCCGTAAAAATCATTAATTTGACACTTATCATTCACTTTACGCTAAAAAACTCCAATATCCAACAACCTAACTAGACCTCGTTGGAGAATCGGTCATCTGACTTGCCCTACTTCAATTCTTTCCAAATCTCTAAAAGTCCCTATTAATTTTCTAAAATTTAAACATATTCATTTCTTAAAATTCGAACATACAACTTTTTCAAATACTCGAACATCAAGGACATCTTAAAATAATCTTGACCATTTATTGCAATTTGTTGACCAGTACATAGACAATTTAATCGAAGCGCTATATATCAGACAATTACAACACAAAACGCAGTCTATAACTTTGCGTACTTCTTGATAGTTTCAACAGCACCCTTTGCAGATTCTGGTATAGGTAAGTTGCAAAGAAGAGTAAGTCTTGAGGATGCAATCAATGTTTTAATCTCAGGCTTCGAAGGATCACATTTCGAGAGGCGTACCTCCCAAACCTGTTCAAAAGTAAATTTATGTCAATTTTTACTTTTGGTATCAAACAAATGCTGGTAAGCACATTTTGTGCCATAATTTTACAAATCGTTCCACATTTGGTACCGTCGTTAACTAAATTTGAAAATCACCTTCAACTTGGTGATGTGGCTGTTAAGTCAGTTTTAATTATTGCAAAATTCATGTCCTAACTTATACTAGCTGACAATTCTACCTGTAACATTTCAGGCTGGAAAAGTAACATTTCGGTAGAATTGTCTAGCATAAGCTATACACCATCAAATGTTCAAATTTTCATTTTGGGTGATTTACAACCGGACCCCCTGAGGTTTAGTTGTCTAAAGAGGAAACCCCTGACATTTCAGAAGTTATAATTGGAGACCCCTTCTGATTTAGACTATGTACAAAAACAATCCCTTACAGTTTCAACAATCCTTACAAGGACACCTCCTACAACTTCTGAAAATATTTACGAAAAACACCCTGTAAGGGTGTCTTTGTAATATTTGAAACAACATGGAATTTTCTGTAATTACGATAAACCTCAAGGGGTCAGAGTATATATAAATCACCCTTTACATTTTAAGTGTAACACTTCTAATTACTTCAATAGTACCTTACTTTCTCAGTATTTTCTTTTTTACTTTGACAAATCACTCTTTTGATCTGAGTTTATATAACTAGCATTTGCACTTAGAAATTTTCAACAACACATCACTAAAACTTTCATTACCTGCATGGTTTTGCCAACATCGATCGGTGTAGCCTCAGCAACAACAAAGTCACCTAAATGTGCGCTCTTTAGATGGCTGATGCTGAGGTGTATTCCGGCAACCCTTTGCTGCCCCGACGCGAGGTGAGCTCCCATGCTCGCCAGAGACTCTGCTACGAGCGCCGACACCCCTACGTGCAGCACCTTATATGGCTGCACCCTCATACACATATTAATTCATCCTTAATATAGAGCTAAATGCAAAAACACCATTCCCTAACTAACAAAAACCCCCCATACCTTAATAATTAATATAGAGTTAATGCAAAAATACCTCTCTGAGTTAGGTTAGTTTTGTATCATTTGGTGGGGGTATAAATGTCTTTTTGACTTGGGAGGGATTATTTTGCTAATAGAAAAATAACACGGGGGGAGTTTTTTTTAGTTTTTTTGTTAGTTAAACAAAGCACAATGGGTGTTTTTGCATTTCACTCCTTAATATATAGGGTAAGTTACGGATACTACTGAGATAAAATCAAATTAAAAGAAAAAAAAAAGCCTTCACATATTGGGTATTGCGAAAATTTCATCAGGTTTGTCATCATCTTACAATTAGCCCTTAGACCTGAAAAGTTTCAATTTTTTCCTAGGGTTATTTATAATGTTTATAATATCTTATAAAATGTATAATTACCAGTTTTGTATATTAGATATATAATTAATATTCAAGTTTTAAATTTATAACAGATAGTACAAACATTACAAATAACCCCTAGGAATAAATTTTAAAAAACTCTGAAATAAACATCTAATTGTAAGATGGTGACAAATCTGAAACGAATTTTCGTAATATTGAATAGGTGAAAGTTTTTTTTATAATATAATCTTACCTCGTCTCATGACATATCCGTAATTTACCATTATACATATACATATAAATATAAGAGTGAACATAGGAGATACCTGACAACACTTTGAAGTGACCAGAAAGTGGCCTGAAACTCTTTGAGGTGATAGGTCATCAAATTCAAAGCCAATTGCGTGAAGGGGAACATCCAATTCTTTTGTCTTTGGTGTTGGTGGTGGTGGCGGCGGCGGCCCCCCGGTATCCATCGTAATTTCTTGATTAATTTAATGTTCTCTTTCTTAACTGAGGATTTAATTAAATTATGAATGAATTGAAGAAGTAACGGGCCTGTTTGTTGTGCGTTTCCCAGAATTTTTTTGTGTTTGGGAAATGCCAAAAAAATATGTTTTCTATTTTCCGAAATAAATTTTTCATCCATTAATTTTCTCAAACTACTCTCTCAAAAGCCAAACAAACAACAATTTTCTTATCTCTAAATAAAACCTATACAAACTCTACTTTGATTTGAACCTATCTCTTACACAATCTACTCACATAACAAACATGATTTGACATAAAGACTTACACATCTTACACCTACAACCCAACTCTTCCAAAAAAACCTACACCTATTTTATTTCTCAAACAACTCTCTCAAAACTCAAACAAACAACATTACGCAAATCGAGATTATTTCACAAACCCCCACTACTCTTCCAAACTACTTTCCCAAACGCCAAACAAACATGCCCGTTGACTTCTAGTTCTTCATTGTGCAATTATTTATTAATTATAAAAGAATTGGTTAGACGGTTAGGTCGGACCGAGAAATAATATAGTATAATAGTTGCACCACGTCATCAAGCACACGTGGTACAGTCAGTCAATATAACTATTACATTTGAAGTGAGATCCCACATCACTCCATATTTTTTCAGAATATGGGATTTTAAATTGTGTTTCATTATCCAGAACATGGGTGATATGAATTATCATTCCACATGTAATAATTCCATTGATCGGGTACACCACGTTTACTTGATGACGTGGTGCAACGATTATACTAAATAATATCTTCAACTGAGGACGGACAATCTATCAACAACTGTTGTGGAAAAAAGTAAAGAATTTTCTTTTGTGGTAATATCCATAACTTATTGTTGGGTTTATGGTAATATCCTTTTTCCGGAATTTGCATGATACCCATCCTATTAAGGGAAATCTGCATAAACTCTTTAGTTAAATTTTTACTACATCTAATTCACTTGTCCTTTCAAATTCTCTACACACGCTTTTTTATTTGTTCAGTTGTCTAATGCTGTTAATTTTCAGTTAATATGCATAAATTACCCTTAGATATAAGGAAATTATGTAATAAGTCTAAAAAGTACAAGAATGTTATGTACCAAGTTTAGAAATTACAAGAGGATTGCTCATGTCAAGTGAATTAATAAGTGTGGGTAAGGCTGAACAAATTAGATTAAATACAACAAAAATCCTACCAAAGCCACGTGGAACACACGCTTATCAAAAAACTGACGAAGTGGACGAACGGGGGTTATATGCAGAGAATTTAAAAATACAAGGAGATTTGGTACAATAAAAATTTCAAATGAGAGTTTTGTGCATATTTTGCATAAATAGTAATAGTAGAATTTAGAAAATAAGGAAAAAATTTAAAGAAGCAATTTATCTCATTTATCCAAAGAGGGTAATTCACTTGTCAAAATTGAGAGTGAAATGAAAAGTATTTTTGTAACATAATTTAATCATAACACAGAGGGTAAAATGTCATATTTATTATAACACATATGGTAAACTGTCACACTGTCATAATATAGGTGATAAAGTACCACAAATAAAAATGTCAGAGCGTCGGTTTTCAAATATCTATTGGTTGTAATCGAAAGTGAAACTTTTACAAGATTACTGAGGGGTAATGTGCCCTTTTTTAAATTACAAGGAGTAAATTAAACATTATGCATCTTACAGGGGTTAAATTGCCACCAAACTCAAACATAAAATTTCACGCACGATAAGATTCAAATCAAACTTGTACAGTGTGTTATTCGATACTACTCGGCTCAATTACACCCCTAATCTCAAGCATCACTGGAATTAAATCACAAAACTTGAACTCTAAGAATTGAATTTAAACACAAAAACAAAACAGGGCAACGAAGAACATAAATTATCCTCAAATAGTGAATTCGTAGCAATTCAAATCACAACCTCCGCATTCAATTAATTACAAGGGGTAAATGCAAAATTCTCCCATGTGTTATGCTAAACCTGTAAGAAACTACCCTGTAAAATTTTTACTGTACTAAACTTCCTTGTGATTTCAAAAACCCTGCAAAAAACACCTAATTTATAAAAAATAGGTCATTTTGGATCGACATATTTCAAGAAATCATTTTTAAAATACTTTAAGTTGGTCCCTTCTACTTCACGTGAAATATTTTTAAAATTATTTCTTGAAATGTATTGATCTAAAACGACCTATTTTTTACAAATTGGGTATTATTTGCAGGGTTTTGAAAAACACAAAGAAGTTTGGATCAATAAAAATTTCACAGTGTAGTTTGTTGCAGATTTAGCATAACACAGGGGAGTATCTTGCATTTTCCCCTAATTAAAAAAATCAACAAGGATTTCAAACCAAACTAAAAGCATAACATCAATTAAACGAGTAAATTAAATAGAGCAAAATAAAGTCAGGTCAAATAATTAAATACTGGAAATTGAGAGAAGAAAAACTAACCATTTATCTGGTATTTGAATTCCAGCACGAAGTGTACATGTGAATGGGTGATGTATATATTATATAATATAAAATGTATGGATAATTTGGAAACGTGTCGGCAAGCTTACGCCTCACGTCGTTTTACATGTTCAATAATTTCCTTAGAGATAGTTACATATACACCACCTGAGTTTTGGTAAATTACAAATACACCACCTAAGATTTGGATTATTTCAAAAACTTTCCATCTCGCGTAAATATTTAGTTTACATGGATATTTTTAACTTTGCCATGTCCTTAAAATTACTATTGATAAAATTGTTTTAAACTGGCAAATAATGTCAATCATTTACACTCTGAGTATCAACTTTTTATACTTATCAATAAAATATTCTTAATAATAATGAAAATGAAAAAAATAATAAATTATAATTTTGTAGTTCAATAATTCAGATTATAAATTTAATCTTAAATATTTATAACATATAATATTATTTTAAAATAAATATTAAATACTTATATCAAAATTAAATAAAAGTATTCTTTGAAATTATTATTTTTAATGAAATATGTTTGTAATTATAGAAACTTCAAGAGGTTTATTTGCAAATTCATCAAACATCAGGGGAGTAGATGTGTAATTACGGCTGTCAATAGCTGAGATTTAGGTAGGTTAGCCTAGGTATGTGGATCTGCCCCATTATGCTTAGTCGGATTTGGATCTTGTTGGATAGGAAATCGGACCTAATTTCGTCAAAATTATGATTAAAATTGGGATCTAAATAAATCTTAGCCCTCAGATTCATCTTCACAATAACAACCTACGGAAAGTTTGGGCATGTTTGTTTGGCGTTTCCCAGATTTTTTTCGTGTTTGGGAAATGCCAAACAAACATGTTTTCTACTTTCAGAAATAAACTTTTCATCCATTAATTTTCTCAAACTACTCTCTCAAAAGCCAAACAAACAACAATTTTCTTATCTCTAAATAAAACCTATACAAACTCTACTTTGATTTGACATAAAGTAACATATCTCTTACACAATTTATCTCTCATAACAAACATGATTTGACATAAAGTCTTACACATCTTACACCTATAACCCAACTATTCCCAAAAAACCTATACATACTTTATTTCTCAAACCACTCTCTCAAAACCCAAACAAACAACATTACGCAAATCGAGATTATTTCACAAACATCCACTACTCTCCCAAACTACTTTCCCAAACGCCAAACAAACAGGCCCTTTGTGTTTTTAAGTAATTATAGGGTCGAATTTATGATAAAAATTTGGGTCTACATAGATCTTTATCCTCAAATTGATTACCAATATCAAACCTACGAGAAGTTTGTTTAATAATTTTATTAGGGTCACAAACTTAAATTTCTTCATTGCACTAAGTTTCAAAATAGATAAAATAAGCCATCAACTTAGTTAACTATTTGTTTTTATTGATAATATTCAAATTGATTTATCATGTTATTTGAGCATTCAGATACAAAATGATATCATGTTAATGTTTCAAAATTGATTTATCTTGTTGTTTGAGAATTGTGATACAAAAATTATATCAGGAGTGAAAATATAAACTCGTGTCATTTTAAATTAATTATAAAACACTAATACACTATTAATATGTATTTATATAAATAGAATATTATATATATATAATATATATATAGTATATATATATATACATATATATATATATATATATATGATTCAAATTTTTACTGGATTTGATCATTCCAGAATAATATATTCACTTCATGTATTTTGGATCTTTAATTTGTAGAGCTCCTAATAAATCGAACCAAGCTCAAATTATAATATGCTCAATTGACAACTATATTTTGATTTTTCACTTAAGGTATCGTTAGAGTCGCTACTCTAAATATATACTCACCATGGATAAAAAAATTCATTTTTGGTATATTTCAGCCGGTTAAATAAATATTGGAAATATTTTTGATATTTTTTCAGAAGAATTTGGAAAAATATTGAATAAAAACTACACATTATTGACCTTAAAACAAAAAAAAAAAAAAATCAGTATTTTTGGTGAAAATTTATTGAAACTTTAATCCATGATAGCAATAATCTCATTTGCATTTTGCAGCATTAGAAATATTGAATATAAAAAAAATGCTCTCCTAAAAATATTGAATATATATTTGAAGTTCTTATTAGATAATTTTGTGTTTCGTTTCAAGTTTAAAATATTGTATAGAAATGTCAAATGGTGATATTGGAATCTTTTTTGATTGAATCAACATTTGGTTTGCCTTCTTGTATGCAGCAAATTGAGACTGGAAACTATGCACGTCATTAGTAAGACGATGAAGGACATTATATATGATTACAGTAGCCATTATAGTATATATGGATAGTTCCTTCATCAAGAAACACATGAATGCACTTCTGCAATCGGAAAATATTTGTAAATCTTGTGGCTGAAAATGCATGTCATTAGTAATGTCGACGATGTCATGCTCCCAAAATAAAAGGTGTTGTATGTTTACAACCACAATGTCTAGGAAAATTTCATAGACCTAGTTTAGTCATGGATGTCCCGAGTTTGGAGGACAGTGATGCAAGTCGAAACGCACAACGTAAAGTGGACGAAAAGATACCGTGAATCAATCAATCAATGGTGGCAGACTCACTCGACACAACCAAACCACAAACTTGTAAAGTAGGAATTAGTCATCCCACATGCAAGAACATTTGCAAACAATTATATCTTTAAACTTAAACACTCATTCTTGATTTATTTATTGGAGCGATTTATATAAGAGTTTTGGAACATCCCTTTAAAACTTATGAAATTACAAATTTGAATGACTTCTCATTTTCCTATTCTAGAAAATAGATAAATTGAACTTTGACTCGTAAAAAATAAAAATAAACATCATCCTAATATCTGATAATAATGATATTAACTCGAAATTAGATCAAATAACCAAGTGAATGCACCTAGAAACATGAAAAGACAAAAGGTTGGTTGTTAATCGAGTGTGGTTCGACAACTTCTAGTAAAATGACCATAACTATTTCAAAAAAACCTTATGTAAACCTTTTTTTTAATTAAGACTTTCGTAGCTTTGTATGACACACCTTCTAGTTCATTACCAATCATATATATCAATCAAAGTTACTCTATATATTGAAATAGATTCACTACATCAGCGGTGTAACAAATAGCTGGATTTAGTGTTGGTAATGATTTTGATTTGCTTTATTACAATGTTGAATGTTACACTGCAGAAAAGGATATGTAGGAGTAGTTCTCCTATATATGTTTCATCTCTTTACTTTCTTTTTCTCTACAAGAGTTTAGGGTGTATGTGGATGGGTTTTGGCCCGGTTTCGCGAGACCGAGTCAAAACCCTTTCAAATGAGTTTTCGTCAAACCCATAAAACCATAAAAAATCCATTCAGAAACTCATACTTAAACTCTTCAAACCTATAAAATATTGATTTGACACCTACCACCTACATTTCCCTCCAAATCTCACTAAACAGACATTGATTTGACACCTACTGCCTACTTTTTCCCCTAAACCCCAACATCCAAACCCAATCCAAGTGGGGTTTCAACTTATTCAAACCACAAAACCCAACAGCCAAAACTCATCCAAATAGACCCTTAGGTTCATTTTGAATTGGTACACTACAAGAAAATTGAGCTTAAGTGACAAAAAATTAAGTGATAATGATAAAGTTGTCACTCTTTGTATGCATTTAGTGATAAAAATATTAATTTTGTCATAATAATAATGGTGACAAGTGCAATAGTGACAAAATATGTTTTTAAGTTGTCACTAATAGCTATTAATGATATATGGTGACTTAAGTTGTCACTATTGACAATTAGCTATACCCTTTTAGTGACAATAAATATTGTCACTATGGTTTAGTGACAACTTTTTTGTTGTCACTTTTGGGATATCGCTAAATGTCAATAGTGACAACTCTTTTACAATTCTTGTCACTAGTAAGTTTATGAAAACCATTTTATTGATAATACTTTAGTTCTTGTCACTTAATAGTTAATATATATAAGAAGTCACAACTTCAACATTGTACATAAAATTTTATCACTAAAATTTAAATTTTTTGTAGTGGTATTGAACCATCACAAAATAATACTTACACTGCAAAAAAGTTTGGATCCCGCGTAACATCGGTTTTCAACCATCTATGCAAATTCAATAAAATATTGTATTAAACTTATAAAAACAATTAATTGGAACTTATCACCTTTTCTCCGTAAAAATCATTAATTTAACACTTATCATTCACTTTACACTATCAAACTCGATCCAACATCCAACAACCTAGCTAGACCTCGTTGGAAAATCAGCCATCTCACTTGCCCTGCTTTCCTTCTTTCCATAATCTCTAAAAGTTCATACCAATTTTCCAAAATTTAAACATACTATGCATTTCATTTCTTAAAACTCGAACATACAACTTTTTCAAATACTCGAACATCGAGGACATCTTAAAATGACCATTTATTGCAATTTTTTGACCAGTACATAGACAATTTAATCGAAGCGCTATATATCAGACAATTACAACACAAAACGCAGTCTATAACTTTGCGTGCTTCTTGAAATTTTCAACAGCATCCTTTGTAGATTCTGGTATAGGTGAGTTGCAAAGAAGAGTAAGTCTTGAGGATGCAATCAATGTTTTAATCTCAGGCTTTGAAGGATCACATTTCGAGAGGCGTACCTCCCAAACCTGTTCAAAAGTAACTTTATGTCAATTTTTACTTTTGATATCAAACAAATGCTAGTAAGCACATTTTGTGCCATAATTTTACAAATCGTTCCACATTTGATACCGTCGTTAACTAAATTTGAAAATCAACTTCAAATTGGTGATGTGGCTGTTAAGTCAGTTTTAATTATTGCAAAATTCATGTCCTAACTTATACTAGCTGACAATTCTACCTGTAACATTTCAGGCTGGAAAAGTAACATTTCGGTAGAATTGTCTAGCATAAGCTATACACCATCAAATGTTCAAATTTTCATTTTGGGTGATTTACAACCGGACCCCCTGAGGTTTAGTTGTCTAAAGAGGAAACCCCTGACATTTCAGAAGTTATAATTGGAGACCCCTTCTGATTTAGACTATGTACAAAAACAATCCCTTACAGTTTCAACAATCCTTACAAGGACACCTCCTACAACTTCTGAAAATATTTACGAAAAACACCCTGTAAGGGTGTCTTTGTAATATTTGAAACAACATGGAATTTTCTGTAATTACGATAAACCTCAAGGGGTCAGAGTATATATAAATCACCCTTTACATTTTAAGTGTAACACTTCTAATTACTTCAATAGTACCTTACTTTCTCAGTATTTTCTTTTTTACTTTGACAAATCACTCTTTTGATCTGAGTTTATATAACTAGCATTTGCACTTAGAAATTTTCAACAACACATCACTAAAACTTTCATTACCTGCATGGTTTTGCCAACATCGATCGGTGTAGCCTCAGCAACAACAAAGTCACCTAAATGTGCGCTCTTTAGATGGCTGATGCTGAGGTGTATTCCGGCAACCCTTTGCTGCCCCGACGCGAGGTGAGCTCCCATGCTCGCCAGAGACTCTGCTACGAGCGCCGACACCCCTCCGTGCAGCACCTTATATGGCTGCACCCTCATACACATATTAATTCATCAGTTGCATGCCTTAATATAGAGCTAAATGCAAAAACACCATTCCCTAACTAACAAAAAACCCCCATACCTTAATAATTAATATAGAGTTAAATGCAAAAATACCTCTCTGAGTTAGGTTAGTTTTGTATCATTTGGTGGGGGTATAAATGTCTTTTTGACTTGGGAGGGATTATTTTGCTAATAGAAAAATAACACAGGGGAGTTTTTTTAATTAAAATAACAAAGGGAGTTTTTTGTTAGTTAAACAAAGCACAACGGGTATTTTTGCATTTCACTCCTTAACATATAGGGTAAGTTACGGATACCCCTGATGTAAGATCAAATTAAAAGAAAAAAAAAAGCCTTCACATATTGGGTATTGCGAAAATTTCATCAGGTTTGTCACCATCTTACAATTAGCCTTTAGACCTGAAAAGTTCCAATTTTTTCCTAGGGTTATTTATAATGTTTATAATATCTTATAAAATGTATAATTACCAGTTTTGTATATGAGATATTATAATTAATATTCAAGTTTTAAATTTATAACAGATAGTACAAACATTACAAATAACCCCTAGGAATAAATTTAAAAAAACTTTGGAATAATTATAAGATTATGACAAATCTGATACGAATTTTCGTAATATTCAATAGGTGAAAGATATTTTTATAATATAATCTTACCTCGTCTCATGACATATCCGTAATTTACCATTATACATATACATATAAATATCAAGAGTGAACATAGGAGATACCTGACAACACTTTGAAGTGACCAGAAAGTGGCCTGAAACTCTTTGAGGTGATAGGTCATCAAATTCAAAGCCAATTGTGTGAAGAGGAACGTCCAATTCTTTTCTCTTTGGTGTTGGTGGTGGTGGCGGCGGCGGCGGCCCCCCGGTATCCATCGTAATTTCTTGATTAATTTAATGTTCTCTTTCTTAACTGAGGATTTAATTAAATTATGAATGAATTGAAGAAGTTGACTTCTAGTAATTTATTGTGCAATTATTTATTAATTATAAAAGAATTGGTTAGACGGTTAGGTCGGACTGAGAAATTATGTAATATAACAGTTATATCACGTCATTAAACACATATGATGTAGTCGATAAATATAACTATTACATGTGAAGTAAGATATCACATCACTCCATGTTTTTCTAGAATATAGGATTTTAAAATTGTATTCATATTATCCAGAACATGAATACTATGGGATATGACTCCACATGTAATAATTCCATTGATCGGTTACACCACATTTACTTGATGACGTGGTGCAACGATTATACTAAATAATATCTTCCAGTGAGGGCGGACAATCTATCAACAACTGTTGTGGAAAAAAGTAAAGAATTTTCTTTTGTGGTAATATCCATAACTTATTGTTGGGTTTATTGTAATATCCTTTTTTTGGAACATGCATGATACCCATCCGTATTAAGGGAAATCTGCATAAACTCTTTAGTTAAATTTTTACTACATCTAATTCACTTGTGCTTTCAAAATTCTCTACACATGCATTTTTTACTTGTTCAGTTGTCTAATGCTGTTAATTTCAGTTGATATGCATAAATTACCCTTAGATATAAGGAGATTATGTACTAAGTCTAAAGTACAAGAATGTTATGCTCTAAGTTTAAAAATTACAAGAGGATTGCTCGTGTCAAGTGAATTAATAAGTGTGGGTAAGGCTGAACAAATTAGATTAAATACAAGAAAAATCCCATCAAAACCACGAGGAATATACGCTTATCAAAAAACTAATGAAAGTGGACGGACGGGAGTTATATGCAGAGAATCTGAAAATACAAGGAGATTTGGTGCAATAAAAAATTCACATGAGAGTTTTGTGCAGGTTTTACATAAATAGTAATAGTAGAATTTAGAGAATAAGGAAAAAAATCACCAAAAAGCAGCAGAATCAAATTCTTAAACCTTTGGATCTTGGATTTATTAAATAAGAAAATTAATATGGGAACAAAAATTAAATTCAAAACCAAATGTAGCATTAATGAAAGGATAAACAAGGACATATAAACGTATACATTCTACTTATAGACATGCCCGCCTGCAGGACCACTTCCAATGGGTTTGGTTATTGCTCAAAATCACAAAAATTAAACGAGGTAATGCCAATTTAAGCCATGTGAAATGCATAATATTTAATTAATCCCCTGTAAATTAAAAAATAGCATTTTACCTCCCTGTAAAAATTTTAAAGAAGCAATTTATCTCATTTAGTCAAAGAGTGTAATTCACTTGCCAAATTTGTGATTGACATGAAAAGTATTTTTGTAACATAAGGGGTAAACTGTCACATTAATCATAAAACAGGGGCAAATTGACATATTTATCATAATACATGTGATAAACTGCCACACTATCAAATTAAAATAGGTGATAAAGTACCACAAATAAAAATGTCAGAGAGTCGGTGTTCGAATAGCTATTGGTTGTACTCGAAAGTGTGACTTTTAAAAGATTACTGAGGGGTAATGTGCTCTTTTTCAAATAACAGGGGGTAAATTGAATATTATGCATCTTATAGGGGTTAAATTGGCACCAAGCTCAAACACAAAATTTCAAGCTCGATAAAATTCAAACCAAACTTAAACAGTGTGTTATTCGACTCGACTCATACACCCCTAATCTCAAGTATCACCGGAATTAAATCACAAAAGTTAAACTCCAAGAATTGAATCACAAAAGTTAAACACTAAGAATTGAATATACACACAAAAGCAAAACAGGGGCAACTAAGAACATAAATTATCCTCAAATATTGAATTCGTAGCAATTCAAATCACAACCTCCGCATTCTATTAATTACAAAAAACAATAAAGATTTCAAACCAAACTAAAAGCATAACATCAATTAATCGAGAAAATTAAATAGAGCAAAATAAAGTCGGGTCAAATAATTAATTACTGGAAAGAGAGAGAAGAAAAACTAACCATTTATCTTGTAGTTGAATTACAGCACGACATATGAATGGGTAATGTATATATATATATATGGCCTGTTTGTTTGGCGTTTGGGAAAATAGTTTGGGAGAGTAGTGGATGTTTGTGAAATAATTTCGATTTGCGTAATGTTGTTTGTTTGGGTTTTGAGAGAGTGGTTTGAGAAATAAAGTAGGTGTAGTTTTTTTGGAAGAGTTGGGTTGTAGGTGTAAGATGTGTAAGACTTTATGTCAAATCATGTTTGTTATGTGAGATAAATTGTATAAGAGATACGTTACTTTATGTCAAATCAAAGTAGAGTTTGTATAAGTTTTTTTTAGAGATAAGAAAATTGTTGTTTGTTTGGCTTTTGAAAGAGTAGTTTTATAAAATTAATGGATGAAAAATTTATTTCGGAAAATAGAAAACATGTTTGTTTGGCATTTCCCAAACACGAAAAAAATTTGGGAAACGCCAAACAAACAGCCCATAATGTATGGAGAATTTGGAAAAATGTCGGCAAGCTTCACGCCTCACGGCTATCCACGTGAATCACACCGTTTACATGTTCAATATTTTCCTTAGAGATAATTACATATACATCCCCTGAGTTTTGATAAATGACAAATACACCACTTAAGATTTTGATTATTTCAAAAACTTTCCATCTCACGTAAATATTTAATATTTAGTTTACATGGATATTTTTAACTCTGCCGTGTCCTTAAAATTACTATTGATAAAAATGTTTTAAACTGGCAAATAATAATCATTAATTTGGTTCAAATTTTAATGGGTCAATCATTTACAGATTGAATATCAACTTTTTATACCTATCAATAAAATATCGTTAATAATAATGAAAATGAAAAAAATAATTAATTTATAATTTTGTAGTTCAATAATTCAGATTATAATTTTAATCTTAAATATTTCCAACATATAATATTATTGTAAAATAAATATTAAATACTTATATCAAAATTAAATAAAAGTATTCTTTTAAAATTATTATTTGTTAAATAACTATGTTTGTAATTATTGAAACTTCAAGAGGTGTATATGTAAGTTCATCATACATCAGGGGAGTAGATGTGTAATTACGGCTGTCAGTAGCTGAGATTTAGGTAGGTTAGTCGGATTTGGATCTTGTTGGATAGGAAATCGGACCCAATTTCGTCAAAATTATGATTAAAATTTGGATCTAAATAAATCTTAGCCCTCAGATTCTTCACAATAGCAACCTACGGAAAGTTTGTGCTTTTAAGTAATTATAGAGTCGAATTTATGATAAGAATTTGGGTCTACATAGATCTTTATCCTCAAATTCATTACCAATATCAAACCTACGAGAAGTTTGTTCATGCGATATAATATTTTTATTAGGGTCACAAACTTAAATTTCTTCAATGCACTAAGTTTCAAAATAGACAAAATAAGCCATTTACTTAGTTAACTATTTGTTTTTGAGTAATATCTGAAACAACTATATTGATAATATTCAAATTGATTTATCTTGTTATTTGAGCATTCAGATACAAAAATAATAGAGAGAATTACATTTTTTGTACAGAGCTATATGTCAATTCCCACTTTAGCTTTATGTGTCCAACACATTTGGTACAGAGCTTTAACAAATTGTGACACATTTGGTACAACCTTTAAAAATTGTCGTTAAGGGGTGGCGTGACAGTTAAGTCTAATTGCAAAGTTGATGCCATTACTTATGTTGACTGATAATTTTACCCCATAACATTTCAGGTTACCAAAAAAGCCCCAAATCTCCAAATTTAGTTACGATTTTAGTCCACATTATTGTCAAATTTCAAAATTGACTCGAATAAGACCACGTGCGGACCAATTTAAAAATTTTACTTATTTTATTTAAATAACTAATTTGATTTATAAACAATATTAATAAATTGAATAATAATTTACATAAATATCACCAAAATTAAGAAAACATATTCTTTTTAAATATAAGATTTATATAATAGTATTAATATATTTAATATTTATTAAAATAATAAATTATATAATTAAAAACTATTTAATATTTAGTAAAATAATAAATAATAAATAATTATAATTTTAAAAAAAATTCCCAACCCCCCCCACCCAACCCAACCCACCACCCCACCCCTCCCCTCCCCCTACCCCGATTCCCAGGCCGCGGTGGCCTGGGATCGGAGAACCCAGGTCGACGGTGGCCTGGGTTTGATCTGTTCTGCTACAGAACCCAAGGCCATCGTCGGCCTGGGTTCTGCGATCCCAGGCCACCGCGGCCTGGGACCGAAGATCCCAGGCCGGCGGTGGCCTGGGACCGAAGACCTAGGCCGCCGGAGGCCTAGGAATCGGGGTAGGGGGAGAGGGGTGGGGAGGTGGTGGGTGGGGTGGGGAATTTTTTTTTTTTAATTATAATTATTTATTATTTATTATTTTAATAAATATTAAATAGTTTTTAATTATATAATTTATTATTTTAATAAATATTAAATAGATTAATGCTATTATATAAATTTTATATTTAAAAAGAATATGTTTTCTTAATTTTAGTGATATTTATGTTAAATTATTATTTAATTTATTAATATTGTTTATAAATTAAATTAGTTATTTAAATAAAATAAGTAAAATTTTCAAATTGGTCCGCACGTGGTCTTGTTCGAGTCAATTTTGAAATTTGGCAACAATGTGGACTAAAATCGTCACTAAATTTGAAGATGTGGGGCTTTTTTGGTAACCTGAAATGTTATGGGGTAAAATTATCAGTCAACATAAGTAATGGCATCAACTTTGCAATTAGACTTAACTGCCACGTCACCCCTTAACGGCAATTTTTAACGGTTGTACAAAATGTGTCACAATTTGTTAAAGCTCTGTATCAAATGTGTTGCACATATAAAGCTATGTACCAAAAGTGGGAATTGACCTATAGCTCTGTACCAAAAATGCAATTCTCTCAAAAATGATATCATGTTAATGTTTCAAAATTGATTTATCTTGTTGTTTGAGAATTGTGATACAAAAATAATATCAAGAGTGAAAATAATCTCGTGTCATTTTAAATTAATTATAAAACACTAATACACTATTAATGTTTATATATATACATATATATATATACATATATATATATATATATATATATTATTCTATTTATATAAATAAACATTAATAGTGTATTAGTATTTTATAATTCATTTAAAATGACACGATTTTAAATTTTCACTCTTGATATCATTTCTACATCTCAATTCTCAAATTATAATATATATATATATATATATATATATATATATATATATATATATATATATATATATATATATATATATATAATTCAAATTTTTACTGGATTTGATCATTCCAGAATATATATTCACTTCATGTATTTCGGATCTTTAATCTGTAGAGCTCCTAATAATTCGAACCAAGCTCAAATTATAATATGCTCCATTGACAACTATATTTTGATTTTTCACTTAAGGTATCGTTAGAGTCGCTATTCTAAATATATACATAACATGGATAAAAAAAATTCATTTTTGGTATATTTCAGCTGGTTAAATAAATATTGGAAATTTTTTTGATATTTTTTCAGAAAAATTTGGAAAAATATGTAAATTAAAGAAAAATATTGAATAAAAACTACACATTATTAACCTTAAAAAAAATTTCAGTATTTATGGTTAAAATTTATTGAAACTTTAATCCATGATAGCAATAATCTCATTTGCATTTTGCAGCATTAGAAATATTGAATATAAAAAAAAAATGCTCTCCTAAAAATATTGAATATATATTTGAAGTACTTATTAGATGATTTTGTGTTTCGTTTCAAGCTTAAAATATTGTATAGAAATGTCAAATGGTGATATTGGAATCTTTTTTGATTGAATCTACATTAGTTGTCTTTGTAATACAAACTAGTCTCGTGTGGATGCATTTATCTATATATTCCAATATTTTGGCATGTGTACCCATTTTTATTTTCATTTCTGAAATTATTATAAAATCACAAATTACTTATATGCTAAAAATGTTGGCATCGAACCAAATATTTCACAAAATATTTGTACTCATTATATTTCCACTTTTGCTCAAATTCTCTGCATGTGAATAGGTGAAATCTTCATGTATATATATTCCATAAAATATAATACATCATTATTATAACATTGACTCAAATTAAAACCACTTTGGATAGCTTTCAACAATACATGTATATATATTTCATAGAAGAGAATATATAATTATTGTAACATTCTTCCCGAATTAAAACCATTTTGACCGTTGATAAAAAATAAAAATAAAAACGTTTTGACTAATGAAAAATCCCAATTAAATTATTTCCAAATTATAAAGATATAGAGACACTATATAAGCACCAGCCGTGTACCTTCATCTCTTCATCAAAAGTTTATACTCATATATTCCCAGTAATTAAATTTAAATATGGCAAACACTAGGGTCTTGAAGTTATTCGTCGTTACAGCTTTCATGCTCTTATCAGGTTAACTTAACTCTTTTTTTATTATAATTATTTTGTTCATTATGGTTTGGCTCTGAATTTTGGAATTCGAGTTCTTGACTAATAATATTTTATAATCAATTAAATAATTATGTCTAATTAAAAATCTTGACAAAATTAATCTTATAGAACCAAATGAAACTGAAGGCCTATATTATATTTCTATATAATCCCAAGCAAATTATTGGTTTTGTCCAATTCTAATTTTTTTTTTTTAAATCTAGGTCTATGCTGAAACGATTTTCTCTAATCTTTGCAAAATGCATGTTGCATATATATATATATATATATATATATATGCATGTTACAAAGTCACAAGTTTCGTAATTTTTCGGAAATTGGAGTAAAATTTTGTGTTATTTCAAGGGAAGCAATGTTTAACTCAATATGTTATTATTTTTGATGTGTAAAACTAATTGCATTCAACAAATTTTATCGTCAGCTCAATTTATTCTGTTTTTATCTTCAAGTGCCACACAAATAAACTATATTGAACGTAATAGTAGAAAAATATCTAATCAACTTTATATAATTTGGTCCCTCGACTCTTTATTTCTAGATTTGTTTCTTTATTTCTTGTGGCTTATACTTTTTCATCATATTCCTAATTAAGTGACAACAAACTAATACAATTTCCTTAATGTTTACTCGTTTAGGTATTGATTTTGTTACAGTCGATGCAACGTTAACATGTTGTTTTGATAACCATATCGGTCGTTGCATTCCCGGGATCGACAATCAAAAATGTGATGCAATGTGTAAGGAAAGTTGTACTAAAGGAGGCTTCTGCAAAGTTTTCAATCAGCCGCCTCCTAACCATTTTTGCCATTGCTATTGTTGATTCTGTGATATTATTTTGGTTATTTTGGAGAGAATTATTATTCACGAGTAAGAGAGGCAACCATAATTAAGAGGATGTAATAGCATTTTACATGAAATAAAAAAATGTGCACCTTAGTACTTATGAAACCATATTTCTCTTTATTATGTTCACAATTTTTCCTTTGAATTTGTTATTGAAGAAAGTAATAAAATTATTTCAAAATTATGATTTTATTAATTATTAGTATATCTAAGTGGAGGAAAAAACACATTTGATACCAAATTTTAGTCCAAAAAACACATCTGATACCAAGCTTTTCGAAAAAATATATTGCATACCATGATTCACACCCTCTTGACACATTTAATAAAATTGACGGCAAAACTAAATGTGATTGATGCGAGTATTCGCCTAAGGATCCGATTTACCAACGATCCGAGTAGCTCCGCTTCTACAAATGGATTCATGGGCATCTAGGTCGTACAAATTAAAACGGACAAAGACTCGTCGGGGTGAGCAAACGAATCGAGCCTCCCTCAATGCTTAAGTCAACAAACAATATTGTGACTTGAAAGAATAAAGTAGGGATCACTTTTATTTTATTATTGAGTACATATCCTTAACAAATCAAATCGACCTAACTCCATATTCATTTGAGATATTTCAAATTACTAATCATTGCAATCGGGTCAGATCCACCATATTTCTAATAGGACAAAAAGATCTAATATATCTGGCCGGACTCGGATCGCATGGGATTCTGACTGAAATCCAGCTCAAAATTGTGAAGCGATAAGTCATGCCAAAAAGATGAGAGAGAGACTTTAAAAGAAAGAACAAATAACTAGTCAAAACTCATCAACTCCTCATTCATATTCTTCCATACGCGGAATTCGGAAAAGTATAAATATAACCCCGAATTCCTCACTTCCCACTGCAGATTCGTTATTTAAACCCTACGTAGATATACATTTACTCGTTGATTGATTTTCTGTACTTTTGGGGAATTTTTTGAAATAAATGGGTACTCCGGCGTTTCCTGATCTAGGAAAACAATGTAGCGTTGACGATTATCGCCTCATTGCCCTTCACCTTCGATTGATGTCAAAAGGTATATTTACAGTTTTGTATCTGTATTTCATACTATTAATTTTGTAGCATTAGAAAAATCAAATATTTCAAAAAGGAAAAAAGTTTTTGCTTTCCTAAGGGCATCTCCAATTCTAGGGGTAGGGCTCGGGTTTGAAAGTCGTGGGGCTGCCCCTGCCCTTGCCTAGTCCTCTCCAATCTTGGAGCTTCCCCCTCCAATTAATCACAATTTCAACTATATCCCACTCTCACCATAATAATAATAATAATAATACAAATAATAATAATAATAATAATAATAATGATGATGATGATGATGATGATAATAATAATATAATTAAATTAATATTAATTAAATTTAAAATTAAAGATTTCAAAATTATACATTGAGATAATGTTGATGATTTATTTTTAATTGCTATTTATTAAAAGGACCGTAAAAATTCAATACAAAAACTTATTTAGAAAAACGTGAAAAATAAATTATCCATGTAAAAAAGAATCATAAAAGAAAAAAATTGTGCAAGTTTTTTCACGGCTACAACACAGGAAAAAAAATTAAAGGAAATTGTTATCGCAATTCCGGGGCAAAAAAAAAAAAAAAAAAAAAAGGAAA
The DNA here is from genome assembly GCA_034814905.1 of Penstemon davidsonii. NCBI lineage: Eukaryota > Viridiplantae > Streptophyta > Magnoliopsida > Lamiales > Plantaginaceae > Penstemon > Penstemon davidsonii. The sequence goes on along the minus strand of JAYDYQ010002533.1, from coordinate 25,026,135 downwards.
AGCATTGGCGCCACCTGATGGGTTGCACGGGCACAGTAGGCGCCCGTGCAGTGAGTATAAGCTCCAAGGGTGAAGTTCCAAGCTCCTCCTCCAATCCTAGCTCAAGCCCAATCCATTCCCCAAGCTCCATCCCCCATGGTTGGAGATGATTTTTTGCCCAATCCCAAGCCCTTCCTCCACCCCCACCCATAGGATTGGAGATGCCCTAAAAGTACTCATATGTGAAGTTCTTGTTAGATAATTTTGAGTTTAAAATAACAACAAGATAATATAATTTTTTTTTCATTGGATCTACATTAGGTGTTTTTGTAAATTATGAGAGAAAAATACTATTGATACAAATTTTTTGTCCAAATTACATATTTGATATCAAGCTTTCTGAAAAAACACATTTTCTGTTAAAAAATTGACGGCCAAATGAATTATGTTAAGCATTTCATTTCTGAATTTATTATCAATCACAAATTAATTACTCATATGGTAAAAACATTGGCATCCAACCAAATATTTCACATAATATTTGTACTCGTTATATTTCCATTTTTGCTAAAATTATCTTCATGTATAGAGGAAACCTTTCAATGCGACATGTATATATTTCACAAAAGAGAATATCTAATTATTGTTACATTGACTCAAATTATAACCATTTTGACTGCTGATAAAAAAGGAAACCATTTTGACTAACAAAAAATCCTAATCAAAATTATTTCCAAATTATAAAGATATAGAGACACTATATAAGCACCAGCCGTGTACCTTCATCTCTTCATCAAAAGTTTATACTCATATTGTCATACATTCCCAAGTAATTAAATTTAAACATGGCAAACACTAGAGTCTTGAAGTTATTCATCATTGCAGTTTTCATGCTTTTATCAGGTCAATTTAACATTTTTTTATTTTTTATTATAATTAGTTTGCTCATTATAATTTAACTCTGAAATTATATTATATATTACATATCCCTTTCTTCTACATAATCCCAATTAAATTTCTTTTCAAACTCTTGGTTTTTTCCAAATTCTGAATTTTTTTTCATCTAGATTTGTCTATGCTGAAATGTTAATATATTCTCTCTATTTTGTGCCTTTGATTTTCTCTAATCTTTGTAGAATGCATGTTAGTTACTATATATATATATATTTACAAATTCACTACTTTCGTAATTATTCTAAATTGGAGTAGAACTTATAGTGTGTTATTTCTTGTCTGGGTTACAAATTGAAGCAAGGATTAACTCAATATGTTATTATTTATGTTGTGTAAAGCTAATGTAATAGCACAACTAAATATTTTATTAAATTACTTTTGCGTTCACAAATTTATCGTCAACTCATTTTATTGTGTTTTTATCTTCATGTGCCACACTAATAAAAACTATATTGAAAGTAGTATTTGAAAAAAATCCATTCAACATTATAATTCGAACCCTCCTCGACTCTTTATTTCTGGATCTGTTTCTTGATTTCTTGTTGCTTAAATTTTTTCATCATATTCCTCATTGAGTGATAACAAACTAATACAATTTCCTTAATGTTTACTCGTTTAGGTATTGATCTTGTTACAGTCGATGGAAAGTTGACATGTTGCTTCGATAACCATATCGGTCGTTGCATTCCGGGGGTGGACGATAAAAGATGTGATGCAATGTGTAGCAAAGGTTGTTATAAAGGAGGCTTCTGCAAAGTTTTCAAGCATGCGCCTCCTAATCATTTTTGCCATTGCTACTGTTGATTATGTTATATTATTTTGGTTATTTTGGAGAGAATTATTATTCACGAGTAAGAGAGGCAACAATTATTAAGAGGATGTAATAGCATTATATATGAATTTTATATATGTGCAATTTATTACTTATGAAACTATGTTACTGTTTATTATATTTATAATTTTTTCTTTGAATTTGTTATGAAAAAAAATAATGCAATTATTTCAAAAAAATTGATAATTAAATTTAAGATAAATTTGAACAATTAATAATTTTAGCAAAAGAAATGTTGCATTTCAGATAGACTCACCATGACCGACTTAAACAAAATGGTAATAACCCCATAAATATATAACATGACCCGATACGATCCAACTTAATTAGTATTTGAATAGGGGAGCTGCTAGAAAACTATACATAAATCATTTACAACATGACCCGATACGATCCGACTTAATTAGTTTTTGAATAGGGGCGCTGCTAGAAAACTATACAAAGGGGGCGAGACTGTTAAAAGTTTCATTTATAATTTTATTAATTATTTATCTAATTTTTTTATCAATGGATTCGTTTTAACCCACATGTATAATAATAATAATAATAATAATTGATGTGGGTATTCGCCTAAGGATTCGATTTACTGAGGATCTGAGTAGCTCCGCTTCTACAAATGGATTCATGTGCATCTGGGTCGTACAAAACAGACAAAGACTCACCGGGGGTGAGCAGGCGGAGCATTTTCCGATGGTTAAGTCAACAAACAATACTGTAACTTGGAAGCATAAAGTAGGGATTAATTTTCTTTTATTATCGAGTATAAATCTTTAACAAATCGTATCGACCTAGCTCCATATTCATTAGAGATATTTCAAATTACTAATCAATGTAATCGGGTTAGATCCATCATATTTCTAATTGGACAAAAAAATCTAATATATCTAATACCTGGCCGGATTCGGATCGGAATCTGCCCTATGCATAATTATGAGGGCTCCAGCCCAAAACTGCTGGACCTCAACGGCCCATTACTTCAAAAGAAGAAAGACTTTGAAAGTTTGAATGAAAGAACAAATAACAAGTCAAAACTCGTCATCTCCACATTCAGATTCTTCAATACGCGGAGTTCGGGAAAGTATAAATCTAACCCCGAATTCCTCATTCCTCGCTGCAGATTCGTTATTTTAAACCCTAGTAGATATACATTTACGCGTTGATTGATTTTCTGTACACAAAATTCTTATTTTTTGGGGAAAATTTTGAAAAAAAATGGGTACTCCGGCGTTTCCCAATCTCGGAAAACACTGCAGCGTTGACGATTGCCGCCTCATTGATTTCTTGCCGTTCACCTGTGATTGCTGTCACAAGGTATACTTACAATTTTGTATCTCTATTTTATACTATTAATTAATTTGGTTTGGAATTATTAAGGATCTGCTACTACAACGCTTGATTTTTTTAGAATTGGGTGAAATTGTGTAAGTCGTAGTGCACTTTGATCCACGAAATCGAGATAATGAAATCTGTATTAATGAAAATCAGGTTAAATTTTAACTGTTACTAATTCCTTGATAACAACTAAAACTTTGTTTGTTTGTTACTGAGAAAGTTTGACCTGAGATAAAGTGTGATTTTCGTGGCATAGATGAGAAATAGCAAACAATTGATTATAGTGATGTGTGTTTTGGTATATAGTTGAACTAGAAGATCTAAATGTTGGTTGAAGAACACTGCCAATATTGGTATATAACATTCATACATGAAAGTTGAATATTGTTGAAGTATATCTGTGCAAGTGCTTATTTTTCAGAAAGACTCAAATAATTGCTGATGCTCATGATGTGTCAAGAAGATTTTTCTTTGCACTTTGAAGTTTTTATAAAGAACTAGGCAATATATTGGTAAAACATATACGGTCGCTATACTTGGAACTTTTCCATGCCTTAAATTCGATTTAGAAAACGTTTAGTGGTAAATAATAGATCTCTATGGTCCAAACACAAAATTAGGAGGTAAGTTTCGCTTCAATTTACTAATTTGATTCTGATATAAGATGCTCGTTCATGTGCTCAAATATAATCATTTTACCAACCTCTCACAGGTATATTGTCTTGATCACCGTAGCTACAATAGACATCAATGTCCTAAAGCCAACAAAAACGATGTTACGGTTGTCATATGTCCCCTCTGTGCTAAAGGAGTTCGCTTAATTCCCGAAGAAGATCCAAATATCACTTGGGAATCACATGTAAACATCGAATGTGATCCATCAAACTATGAGAAAGCCACAAAGAAAAAGAAATGCCCTGTGCCTAGATGTAAAGAGCTCCTAACCTTCTCAAACACTATTAAGTGTAGGGATTGTACGATTGACCATTGTTTGAAACATAGATTTGGACCAGACCACAACTGTCCTGGACCTAAGAAACCCGATTCAGCATTTCAGTTTATGAGCTTCTTAAATAGAAGTAGAAAAGACGAACCAAAGCAAGCTCCAGCCACATCTTCATCAAAATGGGCTACAAGTTTCTTCAAGGCAGCTGAAGCCGGAATGGCTAGATTGAGCAGTGAATTTAATCAAGCATTGGGTTCGAATGGGGCCAGTACGAGCCACAATGGGACTGCAAACGAGCAAGTTGAAGCTTGTCCGAATTGCAATTTGAGATTCTCGACTGTTGGAGCGTTAATTGAACATGTGGAGAAAGTTCATCAAAGGAATGGGGTTATGAAGGCAACGCTTGATGTTTGTCCCAAGTGTAGTAAAGGGTTTCGTGACCCGGTGACGCTTGTAGAGCATGTAGAGAGAGAACATGGCGGTGTGTCGAAAGCTTAATCAGAAGTGAGTGTCAATATTTGTAACTCTGCACAGTTTGCTATTCTTTTTCTATAAAATTTATTGATTTTCATTACATGGTTTATAGCTTTGGCCTTTGAGTTAAAACTGAACGTTGATATTTATGTTTGTTTATTTTTCTAAATGAACGAATTATTATATCAAATATGAGCGCATTTGGTATGTAAATCCTTACTCCTTGGACAAAGAAAAGAAAATGAAAAGAAGCTTTAATAAATTTATTTTTCAAAAAAATAAATGCCAAAGCTAGAATACTAGCCAACTAAATCATAGATTTCGTACAAATGGGATATATATATTTTCGAACAGCTTCCTATAGTACTCTTTCAATACAATTATAATTATTACGATTATGTGGATTCATTTATTCGGGAAAAAAAAAAAAAAAAGAAGGAAAAATGGATTTGTATTTGGAACTTCTGCAAATTTAAAAATGTTTCAAAATATGCTTCTATTCATTTATGAAATATTATATTTTAGAACATGTAAAATCATGTGTTTTTGAAATAACTTTAAAGTGTTAAAGCTTAAAAATGCAACAAAAAATATTTTGTGCAATTGTTGTACACGTTTGTAATCACACTAATTATATGATAGGTTTTCAAAATAATTTGTACTTCAAGTATAATTCGTTAATTAAATAAGATAGTCAAAAGATTTATAATTTTTTTTTCACGAAGACACTTCAAATTAAAATTAACCATTCTATAATGGAAAATTTGGCTAGTTCTTTCTGATTTAGCCTTAGAAAGTGGTTTGAGATTTTCTGGAAAACTTTTTGAAACTCGAATTTGGACAATAGTTTCAATAAAATATTTTGTTGATAAAATATTAATAAATAATAGTTACTGAATAAAAATTTGAGTTATAATTTGAGAAAAGAAATAGGTGGTATGTATTAAATTCATAATATTATATGTTTTAAATTTATAATTTCATAGACTCCGCCTATGATTGAATATGTTTTGACCCGGGCTGAAACCTAGAGTTAGACCGCACCCCACTTATCTGAAAAGAGAAAAAAAAAAGATTGGGCCAAACAATTTCCCAAAATTATGTTTGGGCCTAATTTCTCCATATTTTACATTTTTACCCCCTTACTAAAAATAGTTTTAAGAGGCGACTGAGTAAACGCGGAGCGATGTAACGACATCGTATTACTAGTTAACCACTCGCAGCTCATCATCTCTCAATTCATTATCATTTTCCCTATTATCGCACCTGACCGATTCTCTCTCTTCCCCACAAATCCATTGCGGTAAGAAATTTCTCTTTTTTTAAATTCATGGATAAATGTGTTTCGGATGTATTTTCCATCTAAATCGAGCTCGTTGGATTTTAAATTTCACTTTTATTCTTAATTGAGATTTTAGGGTTTGTTCTTCACTCCATTTTGTGCTCTGGAAGTTATTTAATGATCTGAATTTAGAGCTCCTGCTGGATCTATGATTTAGATTTACGTTTTTTTGATGCTTGTGTTTCAGTGTTTGTACCATTCATCGTCGCTAGTTTGTGCTTTTCTCTGTGCTTGTTTATTGGTGTTATGATAGATTTCTTATGGGTAGAATCTTGATCAATTGAACTTTTATGTATGGCAGGAGATTTATCAGGTATTTGTGTTCAGTAACATGTCAATTGTGTTTTTTTCAAAAGATAGAGTAAGTGTTAATCTTGATTGGCAATTAGTTATTTTATTCTTAAGGAAACTTGTTTCTGGAATTCAATTGTTTATCATAACTATTTGCCAAAAATGATAGACAATAAGAATTTGATTGTTCATGACAGTTCTGAGTTATGAAACATATTTTTATGGGTATATGTTTATTGTGAATAGTTATGTTTGTGTTGAGCCATTTAGATTTTGGAGCACCTAACTTATTTCTGAATAGATCTTTAATATTTTATATCTTGCTATGATATGGTTATATGTTGTTATGTTTCTATTTGTTGTATATTCACTTATAAATAATTCCTTTTCTTACGGAACATTGTATTGTTTCTTTGGGGTAATGACCTGGCATTTCTTTAGGTCATCAACTCTCATATTGTTGTCAACTCAGTACTTCTAGTATCTTTGTTACATTAACCCTTGAAGATGAAGGTGGAAATTATCTTTTCACTTGTTGGGATGTTATATCTGAACATATTGGAGTAGTATTGGATAGTTGTCCATTTGGCTCATGAACAGGAACAATTCTTTTGTTTCTTGATTCATGGTATTGAATAGTTGTCCATTTGGCACCTCAACAGATGAATAAATCTTTTGTTTCTTGATTTATATTTTGCAGTTTTTTGTTGACAAATGGCAGCTAAATACATCTTCGCTTCTATGTTGGGAACCATTGCAATTGCTTATGTTGGTGACTATTTGATTTCTGACCAGAAGATCTTTGGAGGTAAGTACTTGCTACCTTCAATTCATTGATTCATTTTATCTTTACATTTTTCCCAGTCATGTATTAACATTTTCATTTGGGTCTAGGTTCTACCCCAAGTACTGTCTCAAATAAAGATTGGTGGAAGGAGACTGACAAAAAGTTCCAGGCGTGGCCTCGCACTGCTGGTCCCCCAGTGGTCATGAACCCCATCAGCCGCCAAAATTTCATTGTCAAGTCCAGCCTCGATTAATTAAGAAATGCCTTCTAGTATGGATGTTTTGCTTGTTTTCCCATGTTATAGAACTATTCGTTTCTCATTAGTAAACAATGTGAGGTGCAAATGTGTTCAAATATTGTTTGGTTCATCGCTTCTCGAGTTTAGACTTCATTGGTAAGCTGCACAACAGCTATAAATAACAATGTATGCTTTGACATACTTGTGGAATCTTTTTCCATTTGAAAGATAATGGTGATTTGATCATTAATCACGGCTTATACGACTGGCACATTTTTTTTTTTTATGGTATGTATTTTTGTTGGAGGTGTTTTTTGCTTGGATCATATTTGGTTCTTGTATTAGAGCTCTAATATGTACATGGTGAAATAGTTAAGAAGGAAAAATAATCATTACTTGACATCTGCCTTAATGAACTCACCGACTATAGTTCATCAAACTATATTATGATGTTAATTCAATTTCTTTACGTAATGCTATAAACTTGTCCATTTCTTAATTATCTTGAAATTCATTTTTAATTGAAGGGGAAAATTCAACATATGTTTTTAAGGTTTCAACTTGATCGGACATTATTATAATGTGAAAGACTAAAAAAATATTTCAGTAGCTTTTTATCATTATCAAAATTATTTCTTTGATTGTATAATAATATAATAATATTGAACTAATGATGTATATAATACTGGATTAATACTTGTACCCAATATTCCAAGAGAAGCATTTGCCATTCACTGCAACTTCTCTACAACGGTGAAAACAATATTCCGTTCATATAATTTGCAGCTTCATCTTTTTATTTTGGGTCCTAATTTGAGGCTTCATCAAAGGTACAAATTGCTTCATCCAATGCTTCCATCAATTTCTATTAACAAAGATTACGACTTTCTTTTATGACAAGTTCTTAATACACAATAAGGTGGACAAATGATAGAGCCACCCAAGAATTTCACAAAAAGGGTATTTTTTTGGTTGAATACGAGCACAAGCGAAGCTCGTCTCTCCTAATTCGGAGTACTAATCTCTCGAAGCATTTCCACCACCACCTTCATTTTAGGCCTTTTGGCTGGTGTGCTTTCAGTGCAAAGCAATGCTACCTTTAGAGCAGCAAGCATTTCTTTTCTCCAAGCAAATGACACCGTGCTTAGCCTGGAATCGAGTATCTGCTCTGGAGTTTCTCCTCTAGCAGGGGCCATGTGAACCCACTTCACCAAATCAATCCCTTCACCAAATGACTCATCAACCGGTAGTCGAGTCGTGAGGATCTCAAGCAAAACAACCCCATAGCTATACACGTTACCCGGTGCTGTAACTTGCATAGTATATGCATACTCTGTTTCAAAATCCAAAATAAAAAGAAATTAAATAAAGCTTACAATATTATCGTACAAAAAAAGATATGACTATCGAGCGATTTTCAAGATAAAATTACCCGGAGGAATATAACCGAACGAGCCAGCAACAGCACTAATACTTGCTGTCCCTTTAGATGGATCAAGAAGCTTTGATATTTCAACTTCACCAACCAAAGGGTTATAATTTGAATCAAGAACCACATTGCTCGAAGAAATATCGAGATGTATAATGGCCAAATGGTGTAGGAACGCCAACCCTTCCGCCACTCCAATCGCAATGCTAAGTCTTGTTTGCCAGTTGGGTTTTTGGGTATGATCATGAAGAAACTGAGACAATGTCCCATTAGGACAATAGTGATGTAATAAAAGCACGATGTCTTCAAATACAACGTATCCAATAGGTTTCATCAAGTTTTCATGGCTGAGTTTACTTAGCTTTTCAACCTCTCTGATCATCTTGTTTCGATGATGAACCAAAGTTTTGTCCATTGATTTCAATCTTCTAACCGATAAATTCATGCCAGAAGGCATTTCTGCTTTATAAACCGTACTAAACGTGCCAATATTTACCTTGTTTGAGTCTTTCATTGTTGCTGTAGCCACAGCCTCAAAGTCTATGGCTTGCTTGAGATTTTCAATAAACACATTTCCTTCTGAAATCACTGGTTTCTTACTCGTATCATCATTACCCGCTTTTGCTTCTTGTTCGGCCTGTTCTTGTCTTTCCCTCTTCATAAATAGAATAACAACCACAGTCACGGATGCAAAAACTGCTAATCCCGTACCAAAAACAACTAACACAATCTTGTAGGAAACCTTGTGGTGGTAATAAGCATCACTACCCGAACTATTCAAACTTTTGCAAGAAACGTTCAATGGCTCACCACAAAGCCCTTTGTTTCCAAGAAAGCTTGAAATCGAACTTTTCTGAAAGGGTACAAAAAAGGGTATCGGGCCTTTGAATCGATTGTTTGAGAAATTAACCTCGATCAAACTTTGCATCCCTTTAAGTGCCAAAGGAATAGGTCCACTGAGTTGATTATTAGATACGTCTAAAGAAACCAACTTGTCGAGTCTGCCCAACTCTTCGGGAAGCTGCCCATAGAGGTGATTGGAGCTCAAATTCAAAGCAATTTGCAAGTTCTTGATACGACCGATCTCAGGAGGAATAGATCCGGTCAGATAATTACTGCCCAATTGCAATTCAAGAAGTTTAATACAGTTTCCAATCTCGTTTGGTATCTCCCCTTTTATCGAATTCTGGCCTAAGATCAAGAACTGCAATCTTGAAGTGTTGCATATATTCTTTGGTATAGTGCCGTTGAATGTATTATTGCTCAAATCAAGCTTGTTTAAATTCTTTCCCTTCAGAATCGATGTGGGTATTTCTCCAAACAAATCATTCCCAGATACAATAAATTCTTGAAGATTACCGAGTAAGCCAAATTCAAATGGAATGGTTCCAACAAAACCATTTGAAGCTAAGTTAAGGAGAGTGAGATTAGAACATTTTGAAAATTCCTTCACAATCTCCCCCGAAAGATTGTTGTTGTCAGCTTCGAAATAAGTGAGGCTACTAATATTACCAATTTCTGCCGGAATCCCTCCAATCAAATTGTTATTCCCAATCCTTATACTTGAAAGAACTTTACAATTACCAATTGATTTAGGAATATTTCCGGTCAATCTATTCTGAGTCAGAACCAAAGTTTCAAGCTTCTCCATAGCAAAAAGGCTCTCAGGAATTGTTCCTTCAAGTTGGTTTGAATGAAGATTCAACAATTCAAGTTCGGAAACCGAACCTAATGTATCCGGAATAACACCACTTAATTCATTCTCATAGGCAGTAAAAACTCTCAAATGGGTTAAATTACGTACCCAATGTGGGATAGAGCCATTCAATCTATTTGTATACAACTGCAAATCCTCCAACTTTTCCAACTCTTCAAGCTCATTAGGTATCACATTCATGAGCAAGTTGTTAGAAAGATTTAATGCTTTAAGGTTTCTTAGTCTACCCAATTCAAGAGGGATTGAGCCTCCAAAGTTATTAAACGATAAATCGAGAAATTCAAGCTCTGATAAATTGCCTAAAGCAGAAGGGATTTTCCCATGGAAGAAGTTGTTTGAAAGATCAAGCCATTTGAGTGATTTGAGCTCAGAAATGAGAGTGATATTACCTTGTAAAGCATGACTAGAAAGATCAAGCTTCTCCACAAATGAATTATTAGAGTAGCAAGAAATGCCAATCCAAGTGCAATGATTTGAGTTATTTCCATCCCAATTGGATAATCTAAGCTCTTTCCCAATTGCTAATAATGTTGCTTGTTCATTGAGCAAATGAGTAGTAACCACAAGTTGAGAACTTGAAAGAAACCCAAATACAAAAATAATCAAGAAACTCAAAAATGGCATTTTTGGGGGTGCCTTCATTTTGGGAAAGATGAAATTAAATGTTTATTTATCCTCTCAAAAGATACCCAGAAAGTGAAGTTAAAATATGATTTCTTTTGGAAAATTCTTGCCTCTAAACAATACCATAGTACTTATAACTTGAACAATAAAGCCTTGAACTAAAGAACCCACATGAACTTTTAACCTTTTTTTCAAAATGACCCATCTCAAAGTTTTTGAAAAGGAAGGAGTTCATAATTGAAAGCTCTCTAATTGAGGGCTAAAATATTAATTGTACTTTGAAGAAATTCTTGAGCAAAACCCAACTGGCATAGAAATTACCATTGAAGAGCTAGGGGTTTGCAGAGGAGTAAAATGTAATTTCAAGAACTATTCACCAAAAAAAAGCAATTTTTGTACAAAAGAACAAAAGTTTAGGAGCATTAAAAGAAAATGCAGTATGATGAAAGAAGAAGTGTACAATGTTTAGGTAACTTGTTTCACGGGTCAGGTGTTTTGATTGAGAGAGAGAGAGAAAGAGAGAGACGATGTCACTTTATGTATGATTGATGTTACATTGAGTGTATAATGAAAAGCTTCACGAGAAATGAGCAGTCATGAGTCAATGGTCTCACTTCACTGCAACCACTGCAAGCGTGCTTGAATTAGGGAAAAATCCCTTCTATGAATTTTTTTTTTTAATTAGCATTGATGTATGAATTATCAATTGTGATGATTTCATTTCATGCTTTCAAAATTAATAATATGATGAAAATTTTATAAGAAGGTCTATGCAATTATATATTATAGATCTTGTCTATGTAATAATTTTTCAAAAAAATACAAAGGGATTAAAGTTCTTACGCAATTGTAAGAATAAAAACTCTTGGTAGCAGTAGTTCAAGCCGCAAGATTATTAGCGGCGTGATTTGAAAGCAACGAGTATGTTTGTCTTGCATTTTCAAAAATATTATCATGTTTAGGAAAAGCGAGACAAATAATATTCCTACTTTTTGAATAAAGTTATCATCAATCAATTTACCAAAACTACTCTCTAAAAAGCTACATAAACAATAATTTTCTTATCTTTAAAAATATCTACACAAACTTTATTTTGATTTGACATAAAATAATTTATCTCTTACTTCACGTAACAAATATAATTTGACATAAAATCTTACACATCTTACACCTATCAACTAAACTCTTCAAAGAAAAATACACCTACCTTATTTCTCAAACTCAAACAAACAACATTACGCAAATTGAGATTATTTCACAAACAACCACTATTTTCCCAAACTACTCTCTCAAACACTTAAACAAACAGGCCCAACAATTTTGCTTTAGTCGTTTACCAAAATTCCATCGAAAATATGACACATTTCAATTTTGAAAACAATGAAAATGAATATAAAGTGTAATTACTAAAAAAATAATTGTCTTGAGACTCTTAATTTTAATAATTTAGTAATTATTTCATAATTTTTCCAAGTGTTTTCAAAAAGTTCCAAAAAAAATTAAATTTTAGCTGACGAAAACATACACTAGAATTAAATTTGGATCCATAACATTAAGGTATTTGTAGTTTTTGAGTTTTTGCTTAATTATGAGATGTTAAAAAAAATTGATGGGCATATTTGTTTAAAATTGTGCTTTTAAAAAAATACGCTTGTTTCCAGTTTCAATTTTGTGTTATTTTTTACCGAAAAGAAATTAAAACCTATCAAAATAAAAATTAGATTTTTTAGAATTCGAAAGCTAATTGTTATCTCCCTCAAAAGTTTCAAAACCTAAACCCTACTACTTTACAATCTATAAAGTAGTATAGAATGAAAAACGGATGAGTGTATATTAGATCAGTTTAGGAGAAATCTTTAAAATGCAATTAGGATTGGGCTTGTGGGTTTCGAAAATTTGATATGTCATTTGGAGTATTTGGAGTGTGTTTGGATATTGAGGTTTAGAGAAAAAGTTATTGGTATGTTTTAAATCCATGACTTGTAAGAGTTTGAGATGAAAAAAGTAAATTGTGAATGTCGACTCAATGATTTTTATAATGTTAAAGATGAGAAAAAAATCAATGTAAATCTTAAGATTTCATCTGATTTTGAGTTGGGTTTCATTTGAAACTCATCGAAACACATGTTAGTTATGGACTAGCTCGGTAATTTGAAGAAACAAGTCAATGCATACCCATACTGAGCTATAGTGATAGCCAAAAGGAAAAAAAAATAGTGGTTTTAGAAGCAAGTCCAAATATGCCTTTCCTTTTTGCTTTTATTAATTTTCTCTTTGGAAAAGAAAAATTAGAAGTTGCACATCCAAATATGACATCAAGTGGGACACTTAGGCCATCTCCAATGGAGATGGTCGGGGCGGGCTCAGGGGTGGGAGGGGGAGCCGTCTCCAATGGCTAGGGGTGGGGTGCGGGGCGGGGCGGGAACGGGGTGGGCGCAGGGCTCGGCGAAGCCCTGCCTGTGGCCTGGGGGCCGCGTCGATTACGCCAGGAAGAAGAGCACGCTCCCCTCTTTAAGTCAGGTGGCGCCACCTGATTGGTTCTGCTAATTTTTTTATTTATTTTATTTTTTTATTGTTTTCATATATTTAAAATTAATTATTTAAAGAAATTTTGAATAAAATTAAAATTTCCACCTAAATTAAATTAAATTTGTAGAATTAAATTATTTAATAAAATTTGCTATAGCCACCAATTTTTAATTGAATTATTTAAAATAAAAAAAATTAAATTTCCTTTTGATTGAAATAAACAAAGCCACCAATATGCAAAAATTGGGTTTGTCCGGAAGCTAGAGAATTGGACTGCATTCGTATCCGCAGGTCGCGGGCTCACACATTTCTTTGTTAATCTTTTAAATAGTTTTAAATGACTATTTAATAAATTAATAAAATTTCTTTTAAATGATTATTAAATAAATTAAAATTAAAACTTCTTTTAAATTAAATCATTAATAATTCATTAAAATTGTAATTAAATAATATAAATTCATAAATTAGTTAGAATTGTAATCTGAAATATTTTATTAGAATTATAATTAATATTTAAAATTAATAATTTCTTTTAAATATTTTATTTTAATTTCTTTTATTGTAATTAAAAATTAAATTATTTAATTACAATATTGGTGGCTATAATTTATAAACTTATCGAATTAGTTGAAAATATAATTAAACACTTAGACAAACAATTTAAATATTTCCTTATTGTTTTTGTGTGTGCAGTTTATTTAATGTTGTAACTCGTGTTTTGAATCAGTTTTAATTTTATTATTATCAACCCTCTTTAATTTTAATATTTAAAATTATTACTATATATTATTAATTTAATTATATTATTATTATAGTTATTATTATTTGTTCAATTAATATTAATATTAATATTACTATTATAATAGTGAGAGTGAGAAAGAAATGAAATTAAAAGTAATTGGGGCTCGAAGCCCTGCAAAGATGACCATATAAGGCTAGGGGCAGGGACAGGGACAGACCAAGGGCTCCGGATCCCTGTCCCTGCCCTTGTCCCTGTCCCTACCATTGGAGATGTCCGAAAATGGGATAGAGATCCCTAGCGATATTTTACTATCTAAGGTCATCTCTAGCCGAACCGGGGAGGCAAGCAACAACCCCCCCCCCCGGATGGGTAGGCAGGCATCCGAGGGGAGTTGCTTGTCTGTAGGCAGGCAGGCAGTTCAGTGGCCGCCAAATACCTTCTAATTTTTTTTTTAATTATTTATATCACCTAATTTATGTGTGTTTAAAAAATATTTAAAAATTTGTAATACTTGTTTAAAAAAATGGTCAATTTTATTTCATTGATCAATTGACCATTTCTTTATTATTATTAACAAAAAGTCAACTTCTTATTATTATTATTATTGTTGTTATTGTTATTTTTAAGTGAGAGTGGGGAAGGTTTTGAAATGAAATTAAATGTTTTGGATTTTTTGTTCGGTTAGAGATGATATACTAGACAAGACATGCAAGCAGGGAGACAGGCGGGCAAGAGAGAGCTATTGCTTGCTTCTGCCGGAGATGGACAATAGTGTTATTTGCAACTTTGCAAGCACCTCTTCAAATTGTGGAGATCAATTAATGCGTTTTCGGACTTCCAAATTGGAGGGAATGTAGATGTGACTTTAACAATGATTAAGTTTGATTTCAAGCTACATAAACTGATTTCTTTTAACTAAATAAACTGTTACTTTGTGTTTTTTAAAATGATTGTATTAATTTGTGATTGATGACAAAATTACTCAAACATCATATTGGGCCACGGCCAAGCCATAAAATACAAGGATGTCTTAATCTTTAAGGTCTTAATCTCTATTCTCTAGTATAGAAAATTAACTAATAATAATATTAAATTTTCAATTGATCAATCAACTTTCAGTTAAAAGAAATATGGCAAGTGAAAAAAATTCTATAATTGATGATTACTTTCAGGAGTAATTTTAGCTTAAATATTCACTTGACCTCAATCAACTATAGTATTTCTTGTATTGTTAATCAACAAGTATATATAGTGTACTTTGTTAATAAATTTGGATATGATCATTTCAGTTTAATTTTTATTACCTTACACTCACATAACGAGATTATCAATTTACAATTAATATGACATTATATCATTTTAAGAGTGTCAGAATTTTTTACATTTAGAATAAATTCTTAGTAGAATTAAATTAGAATTATTGAAAACCTCGGATTCCATCCATGTGTACCTTATGATACGTGTATGTAACGTCATTTTTACAAATATAGCTGAATAGAGCTATAATAGTATTGTTTCATTTGATGAGTCCTAACATTAGGTGGAAAATTGGGGATGGGGAAAAGATTTCATTTTGGTTCTATAGATGGTTAGGAAAAGATTACATTTGTGATTTGTTGGAAGAGGATATAATCGGGGAAGAAATTAGCATAAGAGTAAGTGATGCTATTGATGGTAGTGGGAATTGGGACCTTTCGCGAATTAACACCATCTTGCCTGATCATGTACGGGAGGACATCCTTAATACACCAGTGCCACTAAACTTGAATTATGAGGATGTCAGAATTTGGAAAGGGAATAGTAATGGAAAATTCACTTGTAAGTCGGCTTATGAAACAATTCGCTTTGAGTCAAGTAATTTTCCGATTGAAATAAAGAAATGGAAATGGATTTGGAAACTAAATATCCCCCAAAAGTTCAAACTTTTTTTGTGGCTCATTAATCATAATAGCTTGGTGACTGAATCCCTTAGATTCGATCGTAAGCTCTCCACCTCTGATAAATGCTCTAGATGTAATTTGCATAGAGAGGATTATACCCATGCACTTAGAGATTGTGTAGCTGTGAAAGGGATTTGGGAAGCTATTGTCCCCCCAACCCAATACATGTAC
This sequence comes from Penstemon davidsonii, assembly GCA_034814905.1. Taxonomy (NCBI): domain Eukaryota; kingdom Viridiplantae; phylum Streptophyta; class Magnoliopsida; order Lamiales; family Plantaginaceae; genus Penstemon; species Penstemon davidsonii. The sequence goes on along the minus strand of JAYDYQ010002533.1, from coordinate 25,009,808 downwards.
TTCATGAACCTGAATCCCATTGACTGGATTTACACCAACTACAAAGAAAACCTTCAAAACCTCATTCTCCCCAACACAAATTGGACCTTACTTTTTACAGCCACACTTTGGAACATTTGGAGAGCAAGAAATATATTCATTTTTGAGAATAAAACAATTCATACCAAGGGGATTCTTGCAACCACTTTAGCGTTAGCTAGAGATTTGTCTTTGGCCTTTCCGGTAGGACAGCGAAAACCGACAGAAACAAGTGTAGATACTAAGTGGGGACTGCCGTTTAAGGGGTGGCACAAGATCAACTCAGACGGAAGTGTGGTAAGGGAAACTAAAAGTGCAACAGCGGGTGGCCTTCTTCGTGATGACCAAGGAAAATGGATTGAAGGTTTTAGCATGAAGTTGGGGCAGGTTACGATCACAGAAGCAGAACTCATGGCGGTAAGAGAGGGACTGAGGATGGCTTGGAATAGGCGAGTCGAGAAGCTAGCAGCGGAGTGTGATTCCAAAGTTGTGGTCCACTTGATCAAAGAGGCGGACACGAACATGCATCCTTTGGGAAGCATAATAGAGGATTGTCGGATACTTATGAGGAAGCCGTGGATTTGCAAACTCTATCACATCCGTAGAGGAGGAAATACATGCGCTGACGAATTGGCAAGAAGAGGCCATAATTTACAAGAGAGGAAAATACATTGGAATGCACCACCGGAAGGAATGATGGAGATGCTCTCCGAAGACGCCACTGCTTAAGTGGTTATTACTATCTTTTAGGACCAAAAAAAAAAAGTATTGTTTCATTTTGTGTTTAAAATAATTGTGGACCCCTTTGGGCTTTCAGATAGAAATGAGGGCAGTTAGTAGCATCCCTAGACAAAAGCAGGGCCACCACTTGTCTGAATTACTATAATAAAGTGACGGCAATCTTGTCACAAAAAAATATCATGTGTTTGTGGGGCTGGGAATTCATAAGACATAAATATAGAAGTAATTTGATTGGGTTTAGTCTTTATTTGATTTTAATTTTAAAAAGTAATTTAGCGGACTCAGGCCATCTCCAATGGAGAGGGCTAGCCCCGGGGCTCCGGAGCCCCGAGCCAGCCCTGCCCTCCCCCCGAGCCCTGCCTAGTCGTCTCCAATGGCAGGGCTCCGAAATGGAATTAATTCCACTTTTTTCCTTTGCCCACTCTCACCTATAATTCTACTTTTAATTTTGTTTTTAAAATTAATATTAATAATACTAATAATTATTTTATTAATATAATTAAATTATTAATTATATTTAAATATTAAAATTTAAGAGAGTAAATAATCATAAAATTAAAATTGATACATAATAGTAAATACAACAAACAAGAAAGGAAGTACAACAAACAAGAAAGGAAGTACAAGAAAGAGGATTATATTTTTAAGTAATTTGGTATTTTTAAAATTATATAGCCACCACCAATATTGTAATTAAATCATTAAATTTTTAATTACAATAAAAAAAATTAAAATAAAATGTTGAATTTAATTATTAATGATTTGTCCATAAGTAAATTTAATTACAATTCTAATAAATTATTAATGATTTTAATTTTAAAAAAATTAAATTTTATTATATTAAATAATTCAATTAAAAATTGGTGGCTACTTATATTTATTAAATACTAGTAAATATACAATAAATATGCTAACAAATTATATTAAATAATTAAATTCTACAAATTTAATTTAATTTAGTTGTTAAATTTAATTTTATTATATATTTATTTAATATAATTAATTTTACTTATTTAAAAACATTAAAATCATTAAAACAAATTTTAAAAAAAAAAAGAAGGAGCGAATCAGGGGACGCCAATTGGCGTCCCCTGACTTAAAGAGGGGCGCGTGAACTCACGCGCCCCTCTTTCTTCCCCAAATTCCCACGCGGGAACGGGGCGGGGCTGGGGCTCCGCGGAGCCCCAGCCCCGCCCCGTTCCCGCCCCGTTGCCCACCCCGCCCCGGCCCCTTCTCCGTTGGAGATGGTTTCTCCCGCCGCCCCCGACCCCGCCCCGGCCCCGGCCATCTCCATTGGAGATGGCCTCAGGTTTGAATCCTTGTTAGAAGAGGTTTTACTTTATATGTCTGACGCGCCTCGAAAGAAATAAATCCTTGGGAAATCAAAAAAAATTAACTTTAAAACTCAATTTGAATAATGGGTTTCAATATAATAATTAATAGTAAAATATTATTAAATAATAGTTAGTGATGTTTGAAATTTGAAACATAATTTGGGTTGAGGTTGAGGTTGAGGTTGAGGTTGAGGTTGGGTTGTTGAGGTTTCGAGGAAAAAGTAGGTGATAGATGTAAATTCAATAACTTTTTGTATGAAAAGAGATGACAAATGTCAAATCAATAATCTTTTAGGTAAGAAGTAGGGTTTCGTAGGTTCCGATTTGAGTTGAAACTGAGTTTGGACTGAGACTTCTTCAAGTTATTTACCGTATGGGGTTTAACTCGATTTGAGTGAGACCAAACCCAACCAAACTACTTCCATACGGAGCCTAAATACTAGGTAGCCCTTTTTCTTATTTTCTTATTTATGGTAATCCTAAATAGTAGTATTTCTGTACAAGAAAATGAAAACATCATAAACAATTACTATTCTTCTACTATTTTTAAAGTCATAGATGTAAGTTGTATTTTTTAACTTTCACCTATTGTTTGCATGTATTTTGACTAAAATATTATTAAAATTATGTATGTGATAAATTAAACATGTAAATAAGATATTCTTCAGTGGCAATTAAATACATTTTCAATAACTTCTTTTGATGTATAACCTCTATTGATAAATGTACTAAGTTAATTTAAGTAATTATGACATTGATTTAAAAGTTATTATATAAATTATCGTAAAGTATGTTATACTTTTTTCTAATAATAAGTACTTAAATGAGAAAGGAGAAATTGACAATATATTCTTTGTCATGCATAAACAATGAATATTATTCGGCATGCTTTTATGGTTAGGTTCTGACATAATTAAGCGTCAATATAATTAAGAAGGCAATAATGCAGTGATGAGACGTGACTTTTGCATTTTTTATGCGGATTGCCATGAAATCATCATAATGCTCATAACTTTACCTTAATCAAATTATATAATCGTTTATCATTCTCTTGGGCATTGGGTTTGAGCTCATTCAAATCGAGTTTGTCAAACTCGATTTGGTAAAATATTTGAAGAAGTTTTCATCAAAGCCCCGTGTTTTAATTCAAATCGATATTTACACAATGCTATTCGAGACTTATTATTGATTTGATATTTATCATCTATTTTTTATAGATATAAAGTTATTGATTTGACATATACCACCTACTCCTCAACTACAAACCTCGACAATTAAACTTCAATCCAATCATATCACAAATTTTTATAATTCACTAACCATTATTAATAATATTTTATTATCTCAATCTTGGATTGAAACAATTATTTAAATTGAGTTTTGAATTTTCGCTGAAAACTCTCAAACCATCTTTTGAGACCAAACTGAGATGGAACCGAGCCAAACTAATTCCATAATAAACCCTAAGTTCTTTCCAATTCCTTTTGAGTGCACTTAAGGACGTGAGTAGAACAAAATAACCTTTTTCTTTGTAGTTTATTTCCTATAAATGAACAATTATATCATACTAATTCTAAAACTTTTGAGTTTCAATTATTAAAAAAGAAGACTTCAAGTTTTAATTTATTTATTTTAAAAAAAAATAACTTCAAATTTAAAATTACTTCACTCATTTGAAAAAATTATATACACCATTGTATTGATGTAGAGTAGATACCAGATGTCTAGATATGGTATGCTCCACTAAAGAATATGGATACATGTCCTTCAAAGTCCTGCAAAATAAAGATTACAGGCCGGTAGGTTGCCGTCGGAGCTTTCCCGATGCTTAAGTCAACCAAATATTGCCAGAAAGCTTAAGGTAATTGCATAAAGTAGAGATTAGGTTTTTTGGTGTGTGCCTTTGAAAATATTTATATCTGTGAAATATAGTCCGAAAATCTGGTAGAATCTTTGTGTGACAAGGAACTGTTAGAATTATTATTCTTGGCAGTCTAATAATGTGGACTTACATGTTGATTAATTGTATATGATAGGCTATTTCATTTATGTGCCTAATTAATTGTGATCTAATAATAATGATAATTATGTGGCACTTAAGAAATATTAGTTAATTAAGTATGGACTCTTTATATGTGTAGAGACCTAATTGGACTGTAACTGTTCTTGATGGGCTGACAGTTAGAGTCCTACTAGAGTTAGGGTTAATACTCTCCTATATATAGGGTTATGGTCCCTAAGCCAATTCATACTTTTACTTTCATCTTCCCCATCTAGAGAAAGCATAAGGCAATAGTGAATAAGGCTTAGAAGACCACAACCCCCAGAATCCATCTTTGTGATTCTTCCGCTACTCTATCAATGGATTCAGGTACGCGTCTCTTTAACATAAACGTATCTTGCTTAATCATCTGCGAATAGGTCCTGAGATATGTATGATTCTATGGTTTACGTATTTCATGTTTTCATAGCATATCTGTCAAATTCTATCAAGTGGTATCAGAGCCACCTTTCGTTAGAGGATTAGAGTCCAGATTCGTTTATATGTTTTTTATGAGATTAGGTCTTCTAAGTATATGACTATTCAAGATCTAGATTCAGTTTTTTTATTCATGCATAAACTTTCGTGTATATATGCTTTGAATAAAAATTGTAAGCATGATTTTTGTTTATGTTGAATTCATAGCATCATTATGTGTTTAGGCTTTTGAAAAAAAAATTGATTTAAATTTGGGTTGCAAAATTCGGGAATCATGTCTATTTATTGATTTAGGTTTCTGTCTCTGTACATGAATGATTTGAATCATATTGTTTATTTCCTCTTGGCCGCACACTTTTTTGATTCAGCGAAGGATATAATTATTTTTTTTTCCCTTTAATTAGTGATACAAATGATTGGTTATAATGTCTACTATCTGCCATTGATATATATAAATAATGAATGACAGTACAGTACGACATGAGTGTTTGTTGAATTATTTTCCTTCTCTTAAGCAAGAGGTGATTTTTTTTTTGGGTCTGTATATTTGTGCTCACACATTAAAGTTAGAACTAGTGGTGTGAATTGTATGGCCCGATCAAATCAACTTGTGTGGATTTTAATTTTTGTCTGTTGAGAATTACTTGTCTAATTCAAAACCTAAAGTACATTAAAGTTTAAGATAGTTTTTTTTTCACGTTTGGGATTGTTTATGATCAAAGAATTATGGTATTATAAAATAAATAAATACATTGTCGTGATCATTACCCATATTTTGTTAATTGGGTGCTAACAATCCCTATTTTGGGGATGCTGCGTGTTCTCTAATTCCGGGGGTGGGGCATTTGGTAATTAAAAAAAAATAAAAAATAAAAAATGTCTTTTTTGGCAATACTTGATATGTCCATTATTTATAATTGATACGATTGAACCGACATGTTGCCAAAGTAACCTCTGTTGGGTAAAATTGATCAATTTTAAATAAGGGGACATAGTTATCCATGTGAAACAATCGGCCCAAAGGAAGGTTGTTTTGACCGAATAATGTTTGGCTTTTACCCCTGAGGTATGCTAATTAATCGAAAATATTTCGATCGAACCAACACGTTGCCAAAGTAACCTCTGTTGGGTAAGATTGAATAATTTTAATTAATTTAGCATAGTTGTCCATGTGAAACAATCGGCCCAAAGGAAGGTTGTTTTGACAGGACAATGTGTAGTCTTGAATATGTGTTACATTCGGATTATCATGCTTTTGTTGTGTCGGCCCAAAGGAAGGCACACCATTATGCCGATACTAGTATCAATATTTAAGTCTATGTTAAAAGAGTACCACTTACGGATTATTATTTTTGTCCAAAGACTAAATAATAACGACGTGCTAGGTATCTTAAGATGGGCCCAACAACTTGTGTATGTGTTAATATATTTGCTTTAATTCATACATTTTTTTTATTAAAATAATCAATTTAAGCTGTGTTTCATTGTTTATCATTTAGTGTCTTCAATGTCTTCTGAAATAACTCCCAACAACATCCCTGTGCTTAATAACACAAATTTTGATAAATGGAAAGAGCACATCATGATAGTGCTCAGTTGCATGGACAAAGACCATGCATTAAGAATCGAACGCCCTGCCGATCTGACACCTGAAAGCACTGATGCTGAAAGGGTGGCTCATGAAAAGTGGGAGCGATCGAACCGCATGAGTCTGATGATGATGCAAAACTCCATTCCGGAAACCATAAGGCGTGATATATCTGAGGATAAGGATGCAATAAAGTTTCTGACGCAATTAACGGACCGATTCACTTTTAGTGAAAGGGTTGAAACGAGCACTATTCTGAAACAGCTCGTTTCCATGCGTTATAAGGGCGAAGGAAATATTGAGGAATATATTATGGTTATGTCCAAACTTGTATCAAGACTAAGGACCCTTAAGTTGAATTTGTCTGATGACATATTTGTGCACCTGGTCTTGATCTCGCTTCCTGCACGTTTTGGTCCCTTCACTACCTCTTTCTATGCCCAGAGAGAGAAATGGACATTTAGTGAGCTTATAGCTCAGTGTGTGCAAGAAGACGAGAGACTGAAACAAGAAAAGACTGACAATATTCATTTGGCATTCATATCTAATGGTAAAAACGCCACCATAAAACGAAAGAGGGATAAAGGTAATGAAACTGCAACTTCTCCTGGAACTTCGCGGCCTAAAAGACAAAAAGGACAGGATTCGGCTATTACCTGTCACTTTTGCAAAAGGGCTGGCCACTTAAAGAAATCATGCCCAGGATACGCCGCTTGGCGTGTAAAGAAAGGATTGCCTCCATTACCGAGCGCCAAATGATGATGAAAGATACATCTATGTAGGCAACGGGAACAAGGCTGCTATGGAAGTTATAAGTGTCGTTAGGATTTATTAAGTTCTACTTTATTTTATTTTTTTTTTTTTTTTTTTGAATTTATAGGAAACCTTTATTGTACCGTCTTTTCGACGGAATTTGATTCATGTTTCATTTTTGAACAAATTTGGTTATTCTTGTTCATTTGAAATTGAATTATTTACTGTTTCTTTAAATTCAAAAATTATTGCACTAAAACTTTAATAGATAAATTATATTAATTAGACACCTTAACAAACTTAGGTGATAAAAGAAAATTAACTAATGAGAATTCATTATTATTGTGGCACAAACGATTATGACACATTTCTCAATAGAGAATTCGGGGGCTTGTGCATGATGGAATTCTCAATCCTCTTGACTTAACGGATCTTAAAATTCGTATATAGAATGCGTTAACAAACGAAATAAGGGTGCATATAGAAGTAGTGAACCTTCAAGAGTTGATACATACCTACATTTGTGGTCCGTTCTCTAAGGCTTCTTTGAATGGACATTCGTATTTTATCAGCTCTATGGATGATTACTCTCGATATGGTCACCTTTACTTAATCCATGAGAAGTCTCCATAATTGGTGTGAATGACATGGCCTTTTGCCAATGACATAATGACATGGTGAGAAGTATGATTAATCACTCTTCTCTGCCAGATTCACTTTGGGACAAGACTCTTAAGACTGCAGTTTTCATACTTAATTGTGTACCAAGCAAAGTAGTAGCTAAAACTTCATACGAGATGTGGACATATAAGAGGCCTAGTATTAGGCAATTGCATGTCTCGAGTTGTCCAAATGAGGCTAGGTTTTATAGGCTTAACAAAAGAAAATTGGACTATAAGTTTATTGACTGCTCAAATAGATCCTTCTTCGAAATAGGAGACGCCAAAATTATTGAGCATGCTTACTATAGTGGGAGCATTAAACGATGTAGTGTTTGAGGGGGAGAGTGTGTAAATATTCTCGCAAAAGTTACAGTTGACAATGATAAGGTAACCATTCCTATCAAAGTTCAACCTGTAAATCAAGATTCGTATCAAACACTATCATTCCTCCACTCACTCCCACTACTCTAGTTTAGCAACCTCAACCTAAGGAGCCGATAAGGAGATCCACAAGAAAAATGAGGCAATACTGGGAATTTATGTTGTCTATTTTCTTAACATAAATTTGACTTGAGGATGGAAAATGATCCAACTTGGTCGAATCGTTTAGGATCGTCATGGCATTAGTAGCTCATTATGATTTAGAGCTACAATAAATGGACGTTAAAACAATTGAATAAACGATATGTAAACTTAAGAAGTCCATTTATGGCTTAAAGTAGGCGTCCCACTAATGGTACCAGGAAATTTGATCATTTGATTACCTCTTACATTATCGAGGAAAACACCATTGATCAGTGCCTATATCTCAAGATCAGTGGGAGCAGGTTTATCATCATGGTGTTGTACGTAGATGATATTCTACTAGCAAGCAGTGATGTAAGAGTTTTGCATGATACCAAGAAATTTCCCTCGAGTAAATTTGAGGTGAAAGATCTTGGTGAAGCATCTTTCGTTCTGGGAATACATATAGATCATGATGGATCTAAATGTATATTTGGTTTATCCCAAAAAGGCCTACATTGATAAGGTGCTTAGCCATTTTGGCATGCAAAAATGCGCACCGAGAGATGAACCTTGAGAAGAATGAAATGGGGACGAACCCATATACATTTGCCGTTGGGAGTCCTCATGCATGTGAAGAATGTACGCATTCTGATATTGCTTGCCTACGTATTTGGGATGCAAGGTAGATAATTATATGACTCGATTATGGATCATTTGAAAATGGTCAAACGAGTCTTACAATACTTGTAAAGGACAATTGATTACACGCTTATAATATCAAAGATCAGATTTTTCTTAAAATCACATATTCTCTGATTCAAACTTTGTTGGTATAACTACTAATCATGCCATCAATGATCGGCCCAAAGGAAGATCATCTATTTGCCGATTAATAGATATACATATGGTGATAAATACATCAGTACAGTATTTGATCACTAAAGGGGAGTGCCACTTACAGTTGATATTTATGTCCAAAGACTAAATATCAGTGTTGTTCTAGGCATCCTATATGACATTTTGTCAAATTAATATTTGGGGTATTCGAGTGTCAATAAAGCATCTTAGTACAAACTCTATGACTGCAAACCCATTCACCAAAGGTTGGCCGCCTATGGTGCATCATGAGCGTATTGCTCATATGGGTGTTATTGGAATTAATGATATATTCGATTAATGGGAGTTTGTCCTTAAGTTTTATGCTTTATAAATATAGTTTTGATTTTATTCTGTACAGACTTTAGTTTTGTGATTTAAATGAAATTATTCGTTTCATTTTGAATACCCTGAAATAAGGTCAAGTTTTGTGACTTTCTACTAAGGTTAAACATTTGGTAAAGAAAGTTGACTCTCGGAGTCATTAAGTTGGACCAGTTGGAAATTGACATGATATAGATCACATAAGATGTAATTTTCATGCTACACATCCATACTTGATCTATGTTGTTGATTATGTTGGTATCGTGACCATTGAAGGTTTAGTCATGAATTCATGCGACGAATGCCGCTTTGATCCTATATTAACATAATTGATGAACAAGATTGTTTGGGATATTTCGTAGTTGAAATAGCAAATTTTGTGCACACTTAGGCTTATACAATCTAAAGAAAACATTGTAGTCCAAGTGGGAGATTGTTAGAATTATTATTCTTGGCAGTCTAATAATGTGGACTTACATGTTGATTAATTGTATATGATAGGCTATTTCATTTATGTGCCTAATTAATTGTGATCTAATAATAATGATAATTATGTGGCACTTAAGAAATATTAGTTAATTAAGTATGGACTCTTTATATGTGTAGAGACCTAATTGGACTGTAACTGTTCTTGATGGGCTGACAGTTAGAGTCCTACTAGAGTTAGGGTTAATACTCTCCTATATATAGGGTTATGGTCCCTAAGCCAATTCATACTTTTACTTTCATCTTCCCCATCTAGAGAAAGCATAAGGCAATAGTGAATAAGGCTTAGAAGACCACAACCCCCAGAATCCATCTTTGTGATTCTTCCGCTACTCTATCAATGGATTCAGGTACGCGTCTCTTTAACATAAACGTATATTGCTTAATCATCTGCGAATAGGTCCTGAGATATGTATGATTCTATGGTTTATGTATTTCATGTTTTCATAGCATATCTGTCAAATTCTATCAGGAACTTTCCCTGATCCCATGATTTTAGGAGTTGATATGCTTGTTGGTAGTAGTTACCTTGTTTGTCTCGGTATTCCGATAATGATAAGAATTTAGTTATGAAACATGTTTGTTCCATACTTACATAGATTCTTGAGATCTTCGCGGATCACCGACCTATTTTTGGCATTTAGGATCACTAAGTTGTTAGGATCCGCAACACTAATTAGCGAGGGTAACTCTCGATATGTATTTATCGGGTTTGCCCAGTGGATCGCATGAGACCCATATTTTATTGCTAGGATTGTCAATGGTTCAGATTCTGGTCAGATCAGGCTCGTTCAGATCCGGCTCCAATTATAGCGGATCCTGTCAGACTTGGATCTTGTTCGAATTGTGCTCGGATCTCGATTTTTTGAATTCAATGGATCTTGGTTGGATTTGGCCGGATATCGGATCTTTTTCAAATCCAATGAAATTTTCATTTAAAAAATTACATTAATATTTTTTCCTAAAACAAGTTTATTAACTTTACAATTTTATTTAATTTTAGCTCACATGTTCACACATCCTTTACTAATATTCGTATTTTTAGATGAAAATATTGGTTTAAATAAATTTATAAATGAGTTATAAATTAATATCTTCTTAAATTCACAGTTAAATATTATTAATGGTACTTACTTTTATAAAACATTATATATATCGTTCTTTTTATGTTTTTATTGGATACGGATCTTTAACGGATCAGATCGACCTAAATTCATATTAGCTCCATGTGTTTCGAATTACAAATCTTTATAATCGGATCAGGTCCATCAAATCTCTAATCGGATAATTATCCTAATAAATCGGACCAAATTCAGACGGATCCGAATTGAAATCCGCCCCATTGACAGCCCTAGCTACATCTTGTATTTAAAACTTAAATATATGATGCATTCGATTCAATATAAACAAATAAACATTCGATCCTATTCAATTATTCATAGAAAGGAAAATTACATTTGATCCTAGTAGTTGAGGTTTGTGAAATAATCTTGATTTGCGTAATGTTGTTTGTATGGATTTCGAGAGACTGGTTTGAGAAATAAGATATATATACATATTCAAGAAGAGTTTAGGTTGTAGCCTTGTAGGTGTAAGATGTGTAAGACTTTATATCAAATCATGTTTGTAAGTGTTGCTTTTTTTCAGAGATAAGAAAATTGTTGTTTATTTAGCTTTTGAACGACTATATTATAAAAAATTGAGATAAATTTATTTCGGAAAAAATGTATTTGTCTCGCTTTTTCCAAACACAAAATTATTTTGAAAAATGCCAGACAAACATGCCCTTTAGAGTTATGGGAGGGAGAGAGTATGCAACATTTGTCAGTGTAAAATATTTTTAGAACCTGTAAGTCGACGGATTATTGATTTTATTGTGTCGATCGGTTTACCCACTGGTGCAACCATTATAACATCATAATTATGTAATAAATATATTTAATTTTAAAATATATGTTGTATACATAAAAATTTAACCAATAGCTTACCATTGATTAAAATATATACAAAAGTCTAAATTAATCATAATATTTATCTAACTTATAATTATCGTAATGATAATGTAAATATGATATTAATTAATGAATCCATATAAATATAAAATTTTCATATTTATGTAAAAATTTAAAATAAAATAAGAGATTAATAATTTTAAAACATAATTATCGGATTTTTTAATCTAATATTCAAAATCTAATTTGCATGATATAACAATGTGACTTTCAAATTTTGCCAATTTTTATCCGAAAAAATGATATTGGAAAAAGGAAGAAACAAAAAATTATATGGTACATATGTTATAAGAAAAGCTTTAAATAAAAAATTGTGCTATAAAACTAGTAATTATTAATATTCAATGATAATGTGTAAGACATTAATTTAAAAGTTAATTATTCATAAATTAATCCATTGACAAATTAGGTAACATTTTTCTATTAGATATAATATTTACATTGTATAGTAAAAAAAAAATAAGATCTATCTAGTCTAAGTGACTACAATGATTTACTCCATACAATTGGTCTACTGCAATTTTTTTTTAGAATATTTTTAACATGGAAAAAAATTAAACTAAAAGAGCGAATTGTCAATTGTGGGTCAACCCGGTTCATCGAATTGCAGGTAAGATGGTTTCGATCGCTTCTCGCTGGTTCACCCTTTATCCGGACTCAACTGGTTCGACCTGTCCAATTTTTAAAACATTGATGTAATTGCATAAAAGTTGTTTTAACCAATGAATTTATTGAAATTTGATAATATTTCGAAGTAAATTTGTTTGATTCAAAAGATACATGACTAAATAATCCAACTCAAAATATAGATGATTAAATGAATAAACTCGAAAGTAAAAAATTGAATTTCAAAAAACCTAGACCAAATATGAATATGAGTTTGGTACATTTAGTACCTCGAGAAAGTATAAGAGAATTTTCTAGAGTCTAGACCTTGTATTTGGAATGTACCCATCATTCATTGTGAAAACATGACGTCACTATAATGAATTATGTGATGCATTTTTAATTACAAGGTCTGAAAATTCTTTTATAGACCTGGGCTATACAAGAAATAATCGTTGAATTTAATTATTTTTATGATAAAACTTAGAAGGACAAAATTGATATTTCACCACTCAATACTCCCCATCACTTATTTATTGAATAAATTTCAAAATTGACAAATTCAAAAGTTAAGTATATTGAACAAACTATATTCAACTTATTTACAATCCTAAAATATCATTTTGCAAGTGTTTACTTTATAACTACTTAGTTGCAATCAAATATTTTTCTCAAGCTTATCCAGGTTAAAATCCCTTTTGAAGTATTATCGGGCATATTAAGTGGACCTTTATGCGGTGAAAATTCAAATGAGTTCGTCACATTGTATGAAGGCTAATCCCCCTCCCCCTCTCCCTCCTCCTTCCCCTCTAAATCAAATATCCGGTGGTATTAGTTGCTTCCTCAAAAACCTCAAATAGACCACTCTCGAAGTGTCGTGCATCTCGTCCAAGGACGAGTCTTGTATTCCGCCCTTTTAGGTCCCTCGCTTCCGATTACCCTAATTCCTTTCACTGGACCAATTAATATATATACTCTAACTATTTTGTTGTCCAATACCCACAACCCAAATGAACAAAATTTGTACATATAATTCCCTGTTGCTGTCTGTACTTATAAGAACTAAATTAAACAGATAGGAAATCTCCAAACCCATCTTCCCAATTCCTAATAATGTTCATATATGTATGTATAGACTCACTGTTTCCACCAATAGCATGTGCATATGGGCCATGGGGTGGGTAACCACTTTAGGTGAATGTCATCTTTATGGCCCATAAAGAAAATAGAAAGAAAAGGGGAAAGAGTGAGCTTAAAAAAAAAAAAAAAAAGAAATTAAAAGAAAAAGGCAAACGGGATTTCATTGTAGAATGAGAATCTCTAGTGATTGAGATTGGGCTCCCCCTTTATTGGACATGCATCATGACCCTTTATATCATGCATTGTTTCCTTTGTCTAAGGCATCTAGCCCCCGCACCCCCGCAACCACTTCCCCCCCCGCCCTCGAATTTGTTAATTGACATATAGAACCTCATTAAAATCTAATTTAGTAGTACATTATTAAGGTCAATTTGTGCGTGCATTACAATGAAAAGTAGAATTATATTTTAGGTTTCACAGGAATAAATCCTTTGAGTTACCTGTGATCTCACGATTTAAAAAATGGCATTTCTAGTTTCATTTTAAAAAAATATTTGCACCTTTTGAAATAATTGGACTAAAAGTATAATTAAATCAACTGCGAGACCAAAGTAATGAGACATAAGTCCTTTAAGATTAAAACCGCAATATTTTTGACATGCGCATTACATATCATTTTTGTCTTCGAACGGCCTTGCGAAACAAATGTTCTCTATGCGCTCGTCAAGTTCTTGGTACTTGGCAAAGTGAAAAATTAAGAAAGTTCCAAGACTTGGCAACAAAGTCGCCCATGATTTAGCTAAGTGAAGAAATCTTATAATTGGAATGGTAGTGTTCTCCTCTCCTCATTCCCCCTATTGTATTTTGTGATTCGGGTAGTCGCACTCCTAAACTACTGTAACGATTGATTTTATTCCGTTTAATGATTCAATATTATTTTAAAAAAAAATAGCCAACATTAGAATCAGCACTTGCACTTGACTACTGCTGGGTGCTGGCAACATAGACCTGCCTTTTGATGTAACTTGTCGTGAAAAGTTGACCCAACATTTCTTAGGGTCACACAAGAAATTCAAATTTGGCGCCATGTTTTTTAGGAACAATAGTATAATTTATTCTATTTATATTAATAAAAGATATGATAAGGTGTTAATTATTAAAAAAAGACATAATTTGGTATTGATTTTTTTTTCTGTAGCAGAATCTTTCATACATATGTTTACATAAAAAATATTACTATAATAGCAGTATTTAATTTTATAGTAAGAAACACAAGTTTATATAATATTATTTTTGTTCTGTTAAGATCAATCAACAGCCTTAATTCAAGAATATAATTCTATTTTTAATATTATAGTTGTGGTCCACGAGTTTCTCATAATGGGTCAACAACACTATGTAGGGTTAAAATTTTAATCAAATTACTTTATATATATGTTAATTATGTGTATATGTAATTTTCACCTAAAAACCAAAGCAACGTACTTTTTTTTTTTTTTAACCATCATGAAATAAAAATTATTTATTAAGTATAAATCACATACTCAAAGTTAGTTTTGCTGTGTATCCATATAATTGCTTCATAAATTCATTTTACTTTAGGATCAATATAATTATGAAAAACTCGAATAACTTGATATTTCAATTTTTATCCACATGTCACAAATTTTAGAAAGACCTAATGTAGAAAAGCTTTGTTCATTTAAATATTAAGTTTTGCCACAATCGCTTGATAAATAAATAAATGAAATATCAAAACCGACAATGGGTTGTCAATTGAGCTCATTCATATCTCTGATTCTGCCTTTTATCAATTATACATGAAAATATATCAATGGATTCCTACACGTTCAACTAAGTCGTGTGCAATTGTGAGTTGAGGTTGCTACTTGCTACGACCTCTTTGGCTCTTTCAGGATGATGCAATATTTTTCATTTAGGACCACCTTTTATTTGATAAGAGAACAAAATATATTATTAAAAGTGTATGCTCCTTCCATCTCATTTTTCTATACTTATTACTTTTTTGAAACGCTCCAAATAATTTTTTTTCTTTTCAAAACTATCATTTCATATAGAATAATGATTTGACATCATTATTATGAACAATGATTTGACATCATTAATTTTTAATCAGAATTGTGAAGGTCGTATATGAAGTGTGACGAAAAAATTATATTTAGACCAATTAACAAAAGTTACAAGTAACACCAATTAATTATATATGGAGTTTTAAGCGAATGATAGGTTCATCGATTCCATTGGATTAGTTACCTAAGAAGGACACACATTTTGGCATAAAAACTAGGATTATCAATGGGCTGGATAAAGCTCGACGTAGATTTGACTTTATTTATGTCGGTTCAAATTTGAGTCAAATCCATATATTGCTCGGATATGAAATTTTCGCATCCATCAGATCTTGTTTGGATTAATCGATATCGAGTTTCTTCAGATATAATAGAACCTCCATTTTTAAAATTTACACTATGTTTTTTATGAAAATAAATTTATTTTGTTATATTTTCATTTAACTTAATTGATGTGTTCAAACTTTTCTTAGCAATTCACTATGGTTTCAGCATAGAAAATATCAACTTTCAACACATTAACCACTTATTCAAAAGATTTCACATATTACTTTGGTATACCATGATATTGATATTATGGTATTAAAATTAACTCATATCATCGAATGAAAATTTTCGTACAAATAAAATTGTGAATGAAACTGTAGCAACAAAATTTCGAGTCCCGATTTTATTAGACAAGAAAAATAATTATACAAATTGAATTTTAAAGAATTTTTAAACATATGTTACAATCTCTATTTGATCATTTGATTCTAATCTTCAACGATGCAACTTCGGGATTTGGTAAATTTGAACTCGGATTGATGATTTGATCTTCTTCAGAGTAGCTTTGATTTTAGCAAATAATTTGGGGACGAGATTGCTTAATCCCGAATTAAAGTGTGATATAAATTTGAATCTTCGTGACGGATAATTTGAACACCACCTTGAACGCTTTGATCTTGTTCGACTTTAATCTCCTTCGAAACGTCGAGAATCTCCAATAACGTTGATTTGAGGGCTTAGCAGCTTGATCTCGAATTAAACATTGGATTTGTTGAAGAACTCCTTGAACTTGATGAAGGACTCTTTTGATTTGATGAAGAACTCCTTGAATTTGATGAAGAATTTTGTAGAGATGATTTGTCCCTTCTATAATTTTGTGCTTGAAGTAGATTTTTGAGTTGTCATTTTCTTCTTGAATACATATCTATTTATAGGTGGGGTTTGAAGATCTTGTATATTCAACAGATGACGTGACACGATTTGATTGACTATATCTTTAGTGACAAGAAATATATTTGAATATATATTCTTGCCTTGAATATTCTATGCAAATATTGTATTGTGTAGAAATTTCCTAGCAAATGTTGCCTTGTATAAAAATTTCATATATAAAATTGCCTTCTTTGGGGAAATTTAATGTAATTTGCAATATCTCTCAAATTTGGCAATATTGATTTGGGAACTAAAATTCACTCTTTTACAGAAACATTACGTGTATGTATAACTTTTTAATTTTGTTGTCAGATAAGGATTTTTTGTATATCAGATTGACCTAAATTCATATTCGTTCCATACGGATATCCGTAATAGGTTCATATCTCTACCGTATATTTGATCAAACAAATATCCTATTAAATAGGATAAAATTCGAATTAAAATCCACCCAATTGATAGTCCTAAATCAAACAACAATACCCAAATAGAAATTGAAAAGATTCTGACAATTTTTTTTTTTTTTTTTGTAACATTAAGATATAGTGATATTCTGGTATTTAAAAGTTTCTAATAAATAGTGATACCTTTTCTGAAGGACTTAAAATGAGAAGCCCATAACTCGCAAACGTGGGCCCTTTTGGAGAAACAGAATGGGCTTATCCCAAACATACGTTGTCTGCAGGCCCTAGACATCTTTTCGGGTCTTCCTCTCTAGATTAATTCAAACTATTTCTTTAAGAATTAAGATTAGATTACAATCTAAGTTATAAAATCTGCTATCAGCTTGATTCGTTATGTATAACAGAATTAATATCAGCAATAATTTATTATTTACCAGTGTAAAGTTTGAATTGAGTTAAATTCAATAAGTTAAAACATCAAATTACTCGAGCTCGACTCGTTTTTTATCGATCAAAGGTAATTAGAGTTTAATACGTTAAAAAATCAACTCAATTCAATATTCATTATTAAATTCAATAATAAAAGCCAAATCAAACTTGAAATAATGATTATTCAGTGGGCCCAACCACTTAATTGTAAGGTTATGGTTTCAATTCCCATTCGTGTGAATATTTCTTTAGTTTATCTTTAGTTTTTGTAATTAGTTTATCTTTGAATCCCAATGAAATAAATTCGAATATATTTTCTGATATAATAATTGATGCTACGATATATTCACTGTTTTAAAAAAAAGGGATTCAAATCGCCTCAAAATTAATCGACATGTGCATAAGTCGACTTAGTTACTATTTGGCCATTTAAAAACGACCATGTGGATGCAATTAATTAATTTGTCAATAAAGCAAACTAAAAAAAAAAAAGTTATTTTAAATTTAAGCCTTTTAAAATTCTGATAATCAAAACATAAAGCAAGTACATGTACTGATGTACTTGGACGGTGGAAAAATATTCGCGGAAAAGTGCATCTGCTAGCCTGCAGATCCCCTAGGCCGTTCGATCGATTAGATTAACGTACATCTAGATGATTCTAATTCTTAATTCTATTATCTCTAATTAGCATTAAAGTTTATCAATCTGAGATCTCATTTTAAATTGGGCAAGTATGCTTAAAATATCCCTTTCTTTATTTCCTCATTAATTGTCATCAAGACTTTCTGCAGCTTGTGGATATTTTGGTGAAGCACATTAATAACATTAATAGCACAAATCAAATCAAGTTAATCGATACTTGACTCGAACTCGTTCGATAAAAACTCGTTTAAGTTTGATTCGTAATACTAATCAAACAAGCTTGAACATAATTTTTCGTTCGATAACTTTTGAAACTCGATTCGAAAAGCTAAAAAATAATAAAATACATGTGAATATCTAGTTACTCGATGCTCGACTCAAGTTCGTTAAATAAAAGTTCGTTTGAACTCGGTTTGTTTAATAATTAAACCAAACACAAACACAAACACAAAATCTATAAAATTCAAACCAACCTTGAACAATATGTAGTTCAACTCTACTAGACTCGATTACATCCGTAAATGTAAGTTGAGTCAAAGTACAATATTTTGTAAGTTTATGCTTTTGCCAAGAAAACTTGTTCCAGTATACTGACAAAACCATAACTGAAATCAAGATTAATTCAACACAGTTTCAGCAAATTACGGGGGTAAATGCAAGATACTCCCCTATGTCATGTTAAACCTGTAAAAACTACCCTGTGAAATTTTTATTGAGCCAAAATTCCTTGTGTTTTCAAAAACTCTGCAAAAAACTCCCAATTTATAAATAATAGGTTGTTTTGGATCGACATATTTCAAGAAATTATTTTAAAAATATATCACATGAAGTTGTAATGTAAGGACCAACTTGAAGTGTTTTAAAAATGATTTCTTGAAATATATCGATCCAAAACGCCCTATTTTTTACAAATTGGGTGTTTTTTGCTGGGTTTTTTAAAACACAAGGAAGTTTGACGCAATAAAAATTTTACAGGATAGTTTCTTGCAGGTTTAATATAACACAGGGGCCAAATTACGGCAACCAATGAAATACTTTAAAGTTTATGTGAATTAATTTATTTATTTTTGACTTTTTGGAATTAGAAATTGAAAAAATGAGACAGCTCGACACATCTCACGGCTAATTTAGTGGCACCATAACATGGTTCTTTGATGAAAGTCGCATATTATACGTCTTGAATTCCAATTAAGTCTCCATTTCTTTTATTCTGAGTCCTATCTCCAAAATGGCTTCATATCTATCTCTTTTGTTAATGTTCATATTCATTTTAAGCAACAATTTAGCTTTTGGAATAGCTGCTCCTCTTGATGGTAAGTTTTATGTTGGCAAAATTGCATTTTTGGTGTCACTGGTTTAAAACCTCTGCATTTTTTATTTCGCGCTTTACAATATTGTAGTTTAGGCACAATATCTTATAATGTTTTGTACTCTGACCTTTACAATCCCATTTTTCATCCAATTTTTAATCTAAATAGTTTCTATGTTTTTGGTCTCAAATTGAACGAAAAAAGTGGCCATATATCAGACCCAATATTGAGGAATATTTTTTAAAATTGGCTAAAAATGCAAAATATTTTTGAAAAATAAATCAAAAGTACAGTTTTACTTGCGGGGACCAAAATGGTATCCTAGTAATTAAAAGAAAGAAGAAAAAAAATAAGGTTCCAATATAAAAAGTGTGTGGTGGGACTAAAACTACAATTTCATGTTTATGTTTTGCTAAAAAAATAAAGTTTTACTTGTTAATTTTGTCCTATATTGTTAATATTCTTCTTTTAAGACAACACATTCACTAATACTAATAATATTTATTTATGCAGGACTACTAGAAAATGGAAATTTTGAAGTAGGACCAAAGCCTTCTAACCTAAAAAAAACAGTGATCATAGGAAGATACTCACTTCCCAAATGGGAAATCAGTGGCATAGTAGAGTATATCTCCGGTGGGCCCCAGCCGGGCGGCTTCTACTTTGCCGTTCCGCGTGGGGTCCACGCCGCTCGACTCGGCAACGAGGCTTCCGTCTCGCAATATGTGAAGAATTTGAAGCCAGGGTTAATATACACACTCACATTTGGGGCAACAAGGACTTGTGCCCAAGATGAAGTGCTTAGAGTTTCAGTCCCGGGCATGTCAAGTGATCTTCCAATTCAGACATTGTATAGCAGTGATGGTGGGGATACATATGCTTGGAGTTTTAAGGCAAGTTCTAATGTTGTTAAGGTTACATTTCACAATCCTGGGATGCAAGAAGATCCAACTTGTGGGCCCCTTCTTGATGCTATTGCAATCAAGGAAATGCCGCCATTGATTTATACCAAAGGTAAAGACTTAACTCTTTGCATATAGATTAAGATCTCAGATCCCCTGAGATTTATCGTAATTATAGAAAATTTCATGTAGTTTCAAAAAATTACAAGGACACCCCTTACAGGGTACTTTTTGTAAATATTTTTACAAGTTGTAGGGGATATCCTTGTAAGACTTTTTAAACCACATAGGATATCTTTGTAATATTTGAAACGTCAGAAGGTTCCTTATAATATGACTAAATCTCAGGGGATCTAAGTGTAAATCACCCTTAAGATTAAGATGGATATCTACCTCATTTCGTGTCACACTTTAATATCACGCATATTGATCAGCTAAAAAGTGTTATAATTTATAATATATGTCGGTCTATTTGCATTTATCGAATGATGAATATGTATAAAATGAAAATTTGACATTGAATAGCTTGTCTTTTCTAAAATATTTTTGGTTTGCTAAGTATTTCTTCCGTCCCCTTTTTTTTTATCCTTTCACTTTTTAACAGAATTTTAGGTAAAAGTAAAAACTGTGAAACTTTCAGGTATTTTTACATATATGTCCTTAAAAGTAGTGGTACAATATCAAATCACTGCTTTATGTGAGAGGGTATTGTTGAAAAAAATAATTTCATTTTACAGAAAGAGAGTGTTATTTAGGAACATCCCAATAAAAAAACAGTAGTAAAGAATTAGGGACATAGAAAGTACAATTTTAGATGTAAGAGAGTGATACTTGGGGGTTTGAAGTAGACTTGTATAGGTCAATTCAGACACCGTTTGTGTTTGTTCGGATTGTCCAATCTATGACTGATGTGTTGTCTTAACTTATACTATTAAGTTTGTTTTACTTTACTTGATCTATTATTATGGATACGAATAAGTAACATAAATAAAATCTAGCTAGGTAACCTAAACAAATATAAATAAAATCTAGGTTGGGTTGGATCTGAGTCGATCAAAATATTTTGACCCATTTTACAGGTTCGACTCAAATACAATGCAAGATAGGGTATATGGGCTAGTTGGAATGGATTTGGGCAGGATACTAATTTATGGACGGGTCTAGAAACCGAGAAGGCTCTTTTAATGACATGTTTTCTTAATTAAGTGTGTTTTTATTTACCTAACCCTTTCTAACCCAACCGAGCAAACTAAGATTTAGGAACATAATCGGGTAGATTTAAGTCTAGTCTGAATTTTTCCCTAGAGTTTTGACTCATTTTAATTGTGTTACAAAACCTAGAAATGTTTTACAAGATGTCGCATCGCGTAGAAAATTGTCCATTTATCATAAAACATCTTGAAATAGTTGATGGAATATTTTGATTTCTGACCTAGACCTTGTTTGGCCAATCCAACTATATAACAAGTGTAATAAGCTTGTTCATTGGTCACTCTTTTTAGAAGTGTTATCCAACCACGAGATAAATGTAATGCATACGGAAGAAAACACATAAACCACTAAACTTAATCTCATATTGTATTACACAAGAATTTATCAAATTACTAAACATACATTCCTACATCATCACAATATCCAGGAAACTTAATCAAGAACGGAGGATTCGAAATCGGCCCACACGTCTTCAAGAACTTCTCCACCGGTGTCCTAATCCTCCCCAAACGCCAAGACTTATACTCACCGATCCCGGGATGGATAGTCGAATCTCTCAAACCGGTAAAATTCATCGACTCAAAGCATTTCAACGTGCCATCGGGCCTAGCAGCAATCGAGCTCGTGGGCGGGAGAGAAACCGCGATTGCACAAATTATAAGAACCGTGACCAATAAATGGTACAATCTCACATTCAAAATTGGAGATGCTAAAAATGGATGTCATGGTACAATGACAGTTGAAGCCTTTGCCGGTGGAAAGAGTTTGAAGGTTCAATTTATTTCAGAGGGAAAAGGGTGGATTAAAAATGCAAATTTTAAATTCCAAGCAGTTTCGGAGAGGACTAGGATTACTTTTTATAGTCCATTTTATCATACTAGGATTCAAGATTTTTTTCATATGTGTGGCCCTGTTTTGGATGATGTTAAGGTTGTTCCTATTGCTAAATAGTTTGATAATTAAGAAATTGGGATGATTGAACATGTCACAAAAAGTTGTGATTTATTATATTCTTGAGTTCTTTTTAAGGGATTTTAGATTGTTATTCTAACTTTTGTATTGTGATGTTGAGTTTGATAACTTCTTTTATGGGGAAAATATCTAAATGTAATAGATTTTGATTAAATAAACCAATTATTCTATGATAATTTTTTTCCTTGTGGAATTGACCATTTAGGTGACATATTCTATGAAGTATAATTCTTATGATGCATTGATTTTAAAATTTGAGAATTGGGAATAGTCTATGAATTTATGTGTCATATTAATGTCACATTAAAACTAAATATGATTTTTCGCTGCAATTCTTTTATTTTTAGATCAAATCGCAATCTTTTTCAAATTAGTTTATTTATTAACTATAAATTCAATAAATAAATAAAAAAGAGTTGATTTATTATTGGGTTGGGCTGGCCCAGTAGTAAAGGATTTCACTTCCGAAATTCTAATGCATTTACAGAAGAAATTCGGTAGATAGGTGATTAGGCCAGATTGATTGGATAATCCGGCCCAATCTGCCACATAGTTGAGAAGATGTTAGTATGGATCTAGGTTGCATGGATACTCCGAAATTATACACTGCACAGTATCATATGCGTACTGGATATTCGGATATTCAGATACTCGTACGATACATGTGAAATACTCCATCGTGGCGTTTTCAATAATAAGAAAATAAAAAATAAAAAGGATACCGTATCAAATACATATGAAGACATATCAGAAACACCCAGAATACTTAAGAGCATGTATTTCTACAAGTAATTTATAGATTATGTATATTATCAAAGTGATCTACATAAAATGCTTGAAATTCTGTAAAGGGCAAAGACTTTGCATATGGTATTAATTTTATGGTTTTACTTGAACACTTATATAAGCGGTAAATAACATTGTTCAATTTAAAATGGAATAAAAAGTGAACTAAATATGTATTACATAAATTTTATTATACATTTTTAAAACAATGATTTCTTATTATAATATTTTTTAGATATACAAACACGTATTTTAGCCGTATCGTATTCTTTAAATTTTAAATATTCATATTGCCGTATTCATATCGTATTTGTTCGTATCGCCGTATCCGTATCCGTGCAACATTGGTATGGGTGTACTCATGTACCCACTATGATTCAACAATTATGAATCGGGTGAAATACAGTTTCCTCCTTAAAGTATGGGGTGGTATCAGTTATTTTAACTCCTAAAGTATCAATTATAATACTTATTACCTTTGTTATAATATTGAATATTTTATTCCAAAACTACCCCGCCCCTTTTATAACAAATATATTGTTTCTTATTAATTTCTCTAAAAAAAATCTTTATTAATTATGAAGTCATTCATCCACCAAATAATATTACGTTTCAATTTCTTCATTTCTTTTGTTTCCTTCGGTTTTATGGTCTCAAATTTTTTTCTTTATTTTCATCTTCATAATAATATCATTTATTTTCAGTATAAATTATTATTCAAAATGTTGAATAATTCTCCTTCAAACTCTTTCTCGCAAAATTCAAGCTTGACACCAAACAATATTATGTTTTAATTTCTTCATTCTTTTATCAAAAAAAATCTTTATTAATTATGAATTCAGCCATCCACCAAACAATATTATATTTCAATTTTTTCATTTCTTTTGTTTCCTTCGATCATAAAAAAATGAGATGAAAATGAAGAAAAAATTTGAGGTATAAATAAGGAAGGTAAAAATTGAAGAAATTAAAATATAATGTTGTTTGGTGGATGAATGGATTCATAATTAATAAAGGGACAATTTTATTTTGATAAATTAATAAGAAATTATTATTTATGAAAGGGGCGGGAGTATTTTTGAAATAAAAACTACAAAACTATTACAGAGAGGGATAAGTGCTACAATTACTTTAGGGGGTAACTGATACCACCCTCATACTTTAAGGGGAAAACTGTATTTCACCTTTATGAATTTTATGATCTATCCAATTTGTCAATCCAAAATAAATTTGATATTTTTGACTAAATCTTTTTATATTGACTAAATCTAAATTATCTAACTTTGCCTCTATCTGAAAACAACAATTGTTGTTCCAAATGAATTAGTTTTTTCTTGAAACTACCACCAAATGAATTAGTTTTTTCTGGAAACTACCATTTTTACCATAAAGTAACGATTTGGCATTACTAATTATCTATCACTAATATTTCACTTTTTTAACTTTTCCTAAAACCCCACGTCAAATTGAGAGCAGAAAATTGGGACGCAGATAGTATAATATCTTAACAGGCAAGCCGACGGAAGACTCCCCTCCCTAGAAAGATATTGGTGCAACCGCTCTTTCCTCTCTGGAAATAGATGGTTGTGCCGTTACAAAGAGGAGAATGTCGCAACAATATGGTAGGTTAGTCGAGAAGATGAACGAGAAAAGAAAAAGACGAAAATGATAGATCATAGAATTGCATACCTAACTCAAGAAGCCTAAATAACATAATATCTATAACACGCGTAAGGAAAATTCTTGTTTAAACCTGTTTTGACCAAACCCATCCAACTATATGTCAAGTGTGTTGCACTTGCTTTGTGATTGTTCACTCTCCTAGGAGTTTAAACCAATCACAGAACAAGTGCATTGCACTTGCCGTGTAGTTATTTTGGGTGTGGCCAAACCCGATTTGGATAAACACAAAATGACTGAATAATAACAGTAATTCGTGCCCATATTGTGCACTCCAAAGTTATAATATTATAATATAACATCCATCCACGTCGAATTATAATCCCAACTACCAGAATGTCCAAACCTTAAATAAAATTTATAAAATACAATGGACCCTTGCTCAAAACTATTCAATTGCCCTTCCTCGAGGGAACTGTTTAAATAAACATTTAATGAATTTTGTCTTCTGTCCTTCTCAGAACGGATAAAAGAGGATGAATATTGGATTGTAACATGCAGCACCATTTTGGACTCTAGTGTGTCCTAAAGATAAACTGAATTTTCATGGGCTAATAGAACTAATAACACATGTAAATAGAAAGATTTTTGCAGTGGATTTAGTATTTGTATATTTTTAACGGTTAGTTGCATGGAAAATTCTCAATCATTCTATGAAATTGAAACTTTTCAATGTGCTCTGTATTATGCACAATTTTGTACACAAGACATCACTTTAGGGCCTTAAATCTAATTTTCTGATCTGACAATTGACACGATTAGTACTAGTATAAAGAAAAGTACATAAACCTAACAATAATCTTCTCAAAAGAACCCTTTGAATTTTAGTATTTGTGATGAAAAGGATTTGGATAATAATCAAACCAAACAACTCAAAATGGCTTCATTCGGTAACACTTAAGGCGGCTGAGTTTCAACTCGATTTGGTCTCAAAAAGTGGTTGAGAGGTTTCGGCGAAACTTTTGAAACTCAATTTGGATAATGGTTTCAATGAAGATAGTGAAATACTATTGAATAATAGTTAGTGGATTTTGAAAATTTGAGATATAATAATTTGGATTGGGGTTTGAAGAAAAAAGTACGTGGTATATGTCAAATCAATAACTTTATATGTTTAAAGAATAGATGACAGATGTCAGATCAATAATTTTACAGGTCTTAAGTATGGTTTGTAGGTTTCGGTCTGGGTTGAAAATTGGGATTTGAGCTGAGACATCTTCAAACTCTTGACGTAATGGGATTTAATCCGGGAATAATAACAAACCCATTTAAACTACTTCCATAAAGAGCCTTAACGTTTGAATTTAATTTGTTATACACAACCAAAAATTCACTCAACCCGAGTTGTCATCTGGATGAAGGCAGAGCACAGAATCACATGTGGACTGCAACAGTCTATAATGGAATTTAGTAGGGTCGAAACTTATATGGTAGTGAAATGAAACTTTTTTTTTTTTTTTGGTTACAGAAGTGAAATGAATTATTATTCACCTTATTAGTTCTCTAATATTCCAGAGTTTGTTTGCAATTATACGGCAGAAGTACTACGGGGAGCCTTTGTTCATTAACTGGTGTGGGCCTTAAACTCTGCCAAAGAAATGGACATTTCTGATTAGCAGCCTGGATTTTGTCTTTCTCATTTTGGGCCCCCACTCTTTGCCACAAAATATAAACACGTCCGCATTTTCTTTTTTAAGCAGGTAAAAATATTATTATATTCAACTATTATCAAAGTACAAAAAACAATCAATTATCAATACTAACATTAAGCTAGATAAATACATATATTAGTGACATTTTTCTTCTCTTATTATTCTATAATAGTAATAAAATATATTGGCAACTGGATTCGCAATTTATTTATTTTTGAAATGGAGTATTTAATTCATCCTAGTCTTGAGGCTTTTAGCTGATAGAAGTTCAATTTGGGTCTTTTAGCATTTTATCTAAATTTTGGGTGTGGTTATCTTTATGAAGTTATACCAATACTTGCAACTATTCAGAACATAAATCTAAATAAAAATAGGAGTTATTTGGATCTATTTCACTTTATTCGTTTCAAAGTTAAACTCTATAGGGCCTGTTTGTTTGGCGTTTCCCAGAATTTTTTCGTGTTTGGGAAATGCCAAACAAACATGTTTTCTATTTTCAGAAATAAATTTTTCATCAATTAATTTTCTCAAACTATTCTCTCAAAAGCCAAACAAACAACAATTTTCTTATCTCTAAACAAAACCTATACAAACTCTACTTTGATTTGACATAAAGTAACCTATCTCTTACACAATTTATCTCACATAACAAACATGATTTGACATAAAGTCTTACACATCTTACACCTACAACTCAACTCTTTCAAAAAAACCTACACCTACTTTATTTCTCAAACCACTCTCTCAAAACCCAAACAAACAACATTACGCAAATCGAGATTATTTCACAAACCTCCACTACTCTCCCAAACTACTTTCCCAAACGCCAAACAAACAGGCCCTATGACCTTATTTGTTTGGATTTTTAATAATTTTTAAAGTTTTTGAAAGAGTAAACACTATTCATCATTTTCTTCAGAAAAATATTTTCAGAAAGAAAACATTATCAATATCTTATTTGCAGACATAAAACCTATTAATTTAACATCTAGCAACCCCACTTTAGAAAAATCTCTACTAAAACGCTAAATACAGTTATTTTCTAAAAAACCATCAACATTATCTTATATTATATTATTCACACTTTTGTAGTTTATTACTTAAAATTTCACTTCAAATACCACTCTACAAGTTTTGTAGATTGAGATTACCATTTACCAAATGATGGATTATTTACAAAAGATGCCACTCCCAATATGAGGATAAATAAATAATTTTAGTAGCATTTTATGCTCAAGAATGTACAGGGTACTAGCAACATCAGTAACGAATTCCTAGGTTGAATCTGGTTTGCCGTGCAGTAAATTAATTATTCTACTTCCCAGTACACTTAGATCAATACACTAGCTTATAAATCTTTTTAATTTCAGATGAAATTAACCATACATTTTCTTTTTAATTTTAGAGATTATTTATATGATATTTGTCTTAGTAATATGTAAATTAGAATAATCTAGTGTGAGTTGTGAGCCAACTCAATATATAACTTGAATTTCGAAATAATATACGAGTCAAATTTTAACCGGAAGAGAACCAAACGTTTATGAGTTGAGTTTGAACATGTGATTATCATGCCTTCATCCAGTCTTATGCTATTGCCTACTCGAGTGTCGCTCTAAACTCGGTTCATAAAGTCGATTAACAATCCTATAAAATTATTTGGTGCATTTTCACGATTGATTTGATATAACACTTAAAGGATCACTTATTTACTCCCTAAATTTAAAGGAAGGTGAGCTCTAATATCTCATCCGCACCATGTATTAATATAAAAAACTAACTAACCTAAATCTTAATATTATTTTATTATTTCATAGATGAATGTTTATTTTTAATCATTTCAGTATTACATTTTGACCTATTCTTTGTTGAGGCTGAACACGTGTCTTGATGAGCTCAAATCAATCTAAATTTGGTGATGAAACATCAAAATTCTACTACTACAATACAGCATTTATATAACAGAAATATCCACCTATAAATCATGTTCCTAATAAATTCAATTTGCATAACTTTGCTCCTCTTTCTAATTACTTCTTCATAACCCAAATAATCATTTTTCTTCACTTCATTCAGCATTTGTAATCATCAAATACTTCATTTAAAAAATAAAAAATGAGGAAATTACCTTCTTTAAGAGCAGGAGCAGCAGTTGCAATGGCTGAATTCAACATCCACTTGTCGCCGCCACCGGACACCACCGCCATACAACAAGCACCGCTGCCATCTCCGGCGGCGTCGAAATGCGATAGTCGAAACTGTCCGTGGTGGCCGTACACCAATTCCACCGATTTCAAGGCAAACACGGCCTTAATCCTTGTCATCCTCTTCTGCGCTTTAATCTGCGCTATGGCATTAAACGCTGCCGTTCGATACATCATACGAATCCACTGCATCCGACGCCGAAACGAGGAGGAATCCAAGGCGGAGCTCGACGGAGACGGCGCGGTGCAGGGGGTGGATATTGCGGCGGTGAGTTATTCGGAAGGGATGAAGCTGAAGGGAGCAGATGCGGAGTGTATAATTTGCTTGTCGGAGTTTGCGATTGGGGATAAAATTAGGGTTTTGGAGAAATGTGGTCATGGATTTCATGTTCAGTGCATTCAGAAATGGCTGATTTCGCATTCGTCTTGTCCTACTTGCAGAACAAATTGTACTCTCGATCCCAAAGCTTCGCCGCCATGATTTATTTTGCAACAACTTTTATCACTCTTTATGTAGAAAGTGAATTTGATTAAGAGAAAATAGCACTTTCCCCCTAACTTATAATCAAGTTGTACTTTTTCCCCTTAACATAATTTTTTTGCAATGTCTAGTGTTCACTCTAAACTTACATTAATATTGTATTTTTTTATCCTGAACTCTTTTATGGGCACTTCTCCGGCAAAAGAGTTAAGGGGGGAAAGTACAACACATACATTTAGGACGAGAAGTTCAACAAAGGTGTAAGTTTAGGGGGGAAAGTGAACATCGGCTATAAGGTCAAGGGAAAAAGCATGATTTCTGATTTGAAAGTATTATTTTGCTTGTTTAATTAATAAGTTTAGCTCTTTATTCTTCAATGTCAATTATCAACTAAAAAATCCACGATTTTAGATTGCCAAACCTTTTTTTTACAAATGTTAACAACTGAAATCCTAATTTGAAGAATGTAATATAGAACTTGCAAGATTAATCTAAACATGAAAGCATAATATATGTTTATACTCATCTTTCACTCTGTAATGTTTTTTGCACTTTGAATTATAATTGATTGCAAAGTATTGAGTTTTGTCCCTAAAATTACATTAAAGTTGCATTTTCCTCCTAAACTTATACCCTTGTTGCACTTTTCATACTGAACTTATGTGTTGCATTTCTTCCCTAAACTATTTGGCCGGAAAGTGCTCGGAAAAGAGTTTAGAGGAAAAAGTGCAACATTTCGAATATGAAAGACGACCTAGAAAAATGCCAAAACCATATTCAGTTTTTGTATTTTGTGCTTTCGGATTGTCTTTAGAGTGTCAATGGCATTGATTCTTATTCTAGGCAAATCAAATAGATTAATTTACTTCTTAGCTAAAAAACAAATTAAAATATTTGTGAATTTTACATGTAAAAGCTTGTTTGAAGTTTGAAATTTTGTTACAGTTTGATGGCCTCTAAAACTATGAAGAACTCGATTTAATAAGCTTAAAATAGCAATATTTTAAATATGAAGCTACTCAAACTCAATTCTATCAAAATTCAGTCAAATTGGAATAATTTAAAAGGCAAGTTGAATTCAACCAAAAAAAATTATATTCGACAAAAAGAATCATAGCGAGTAGTTAGATTTAACTTAATAAGCAAATATATATGTGCTCTTGTTCAAAGCATTGTGAATCACACAATCTCATTAAAAAATGCCATAAATCATATCCAATGCAAGGTAGATAATACTGAAACAACTTCAATAATAAACACACATTCAATTATCCAAATGTTATGGGTGATGGGACAATCAGACACTCTCACCAATAGAAGAACTTGACAATTTGACGACCATAGAAATAAAGGATATTTTTTTAAAAGGTTAATCCCTAATGAAAAATCCCTCTCATGTGTTAGAGGTGTCCCTTAACTAGTAATGATATAAATCTAGGGATGTGTACGATGAAAATACATATTGTTTGTTATGGGACCATACATTATATAAGAACAATCAATATGAAACTTCAACAATTAAAATTGTCACGGTAAAGCAGTTCAATCATCCAATTGTCATTACACGTATACATTTTCCTCCTTTTGCCCGTTTCTTTTAGCTAGACCCAATTTTGCCATCAAATATCGTTGTTTTGGAGGGAAACTAATTATTCTATTAATTTCAGAAAAGAATTACCGAATTTGCCCCTGACGTTGTTGACTAGGTTGGTCAATTATGTTGAAAAAAATAAGGGGGTGTAACTTGCTAGGTTATTCTCAATTCAAGAATGTTAAGTGCTAATTTTGAGTTTTCAAGGTGCAAAAAATATAATTTGACCAAAATAAAATCTTTGTAAATCAAATACAAAATCACAAGTTACTACTGATTCAAGCCAAAATAGAAGTTTCAGCCAAAATTAATAAAATTGAAAGTTGTGCACAACCAAACAACAGCCATACTCAAACCAAATCAAAGTAAAAAATAAAATAACAAGTTAACAACAATTCATAAACCAAATCAAACAACTTGGCTAGAAAATATAGTCCCCCGAGTTAGAAGGCTTCGTCGATCTCAATCCAATCTATATGAAAAAACTTAAACCATCATAAGTTGATAAAATAATAACAAGATCATGATTTAAAAATAAATTCAATTTTTTTTAAGATGAAGGTAATTGATTGAAGTGTGTAGATCTCTCCAATGCCAGAGGGGGTCTCCTTCAATCCAGACTTATTTTTAAGATGAAGGTGCTCAAGGGCTGGAAAATGGGAACTATCTGCATTCCAGAATTTCAAATTAATACTTTTATATAAATCTTAGATTTGAAAAGAATATGTTTCCTTAATTTTTTTTTGAGATTTATGTTAAAGTATTATTTAATTTATTAATTTTATTTATAAATCAAATTAGTTATTTAAATATAATAAGTAAAATCTCCAAATTGGTTCACGTGTGGTCTTATTCGAGTCAATTTTGAAATTTGGCAATAATGTGAACTGAAATTGTCACTAAATTTGGAGATGTGGGGCTATTTTGGTAGCCTGGAATATTATGGGGTAAAATTGTCAGTCAACATAAGTAATGGCATCAACTTTACAATAAAACTTAACTGCCACATCACCACTTGACGGTGATTATTAACTGCGGTTCCAAATGTGTTGCAATTTGTTAAAACGTGGTACCAAATGTGTTGGACACATAAATCAGTGCACCATAAGTGGGAATTGACCAAAAGCATGGTTCTCCTTATCATTAACTTTTTACAGAGTGGTCCCTCTTGTGATTTTTTTCCCACGTTAGTCCTCACTATGAATTATTTGTTTCACTTTGATCATTTTCAGAAAGTCCAAGGTGAACTAAAGTGCCAAAATAGTTTTATGAGAGACTAAATTGGTAATGAAATAGTTTTATGAGGGACTAAATTGATACAAAATAATTTTATGAGGGATTAAAGTGTAACACTATAAGTAAAAGATCCCCTGTAAATGACCAAAGTAAAATAAATAATTCATAGTGGGGACTAACGTGGGAAAAAAAACACAAAAATGACCACTATGCAAAAAATTAAAGATAAGGAAGACCATTAGTGATGTTTACCCTTTTATTTTTTAAAAGAAACGATTTTAGCTGAAGAAGTATTCAGACATGGGCTAAAAATAACCAATCGGGAGCTTATTGTAAAATTACAGCTGAGTTGTACTTTTTTGCAATTATTAATATGATTTGTAGTTGTGATAGTTAATGATTAAAATTTCCTTCATTTGGTCGAAAGTTTGTTTTGAGGTTTTCGTATCTCTTAATTTAGTAGTTTATTTATAAATTTTCTTGGAATTTTTAAAATGTTTCTGAAATTTTTTCGAATTTTTTTTAATACTTAGCTAATTGAAACATACATTAGAAATGAAAATTTTGTTCTATGGTGATAGTTGTAATTATGGTACGAATTTATGTTAATGGTGTATGTTTTGATCAACTAAATATTATAATTTTTTCGAAAACTATTTAAAATCATTTTTTTTAAATAATAGGAAAAAATACGAATAAATTAATTATTAAAATTAATAAAATTAGAAAGTTTTAAAGCAAATAAAGAATTTTAAAATTACACCTAATTTTGTTTTCACTTATTCAAATATAGATAGTTTTCTATATTTCACGAAACTATAGAAATATTGGTCCATCACTATAATTAGTTAGAGTAAATCGGTTAACGCCCTAACCAACTCATTACTTGAGAATTAATCAATAATAATAAGAAAAAATTGCATATTTGGTATCATACAATATGACACTTTGCAATCTTAGTATCGCTGGATACGTAGATGCACATTTAGTACGATAATTCAAAGTTTGATTGCAATGTGCATACTATTGTCAAATTATTGGACGAAAATGGCCGGAATTGGCCACATACACTGCACATGGCCGCTATCTCGTCTTTTGGAGAGAAAATAATCACGTTTCCCTCACTTTTGGAGGAAAAATTATCACATTATTTCATCTTTTGAAAGAAAAATTATAACGTTTCTCTCACGTTTTCACGTAATGATTTTCACTCCAAAAGACGAGACAATAGTCACTGCGGTGCACGTGGCCGATTTCATCCATTTCGAATCAATTATTTGACGGTGATATAAACATTGCAACTAATATTTAAATTGTGGTACTAAATGGGCATTTATGTATCTAGTGGTATCAATATTACAAAATGCTCTATTGTATGGTGCCAAAATTGCAATTTTTCCTAATAATAATATTTCAGATTTCTTCCTAAATTATTTCTATTCTTCTCTCCGGCTCTTTCTCTAGCTCTCTGAATCTTCGGGCATTATCAATTAAAAATTGAACCAAATATTAAAAGAGAGCAACAGGAGATTGAGAAATCTAAGAGAAATTCCGAAATATTTCAAGAAAAATTGTCCGTCATTCTCACTTAAACACTTCATAGGAGTAGGCGAAGGGGTTTTATGTAGAAATGTATTAATGTGCTTCTTTATATTATTACGGTTCAACAAGAATTAATTGTTTTTCCCTATCTCTTGAACTTGTTGGAACTGGTAATTGTTCAATCGTGTGTTTGTACATATTCCAATCTGCATTTGAAAACCCAGAAGTTGATTCCTGAATGTACAAGAAATGTGTTTTTGGTTTGGGGCTTTTAATAGATAATGATAGAATTCTAATTTAGACATTTAATAGAGTTAAAGTTTGGTTGGGATATGTTTATCTAGTTTTGAATATGTAATTATCTTTTTAGACTAGTTCGACTTGAATTTGGTTTCTTGTATTAATTCTTCTTCCTCTGACATTTAATTGGTTTACCAAACGTTTTATTAATTCTATCGATTATGTTGCCTTTGTATTGTTGATTTTGTAAATAAAGAACTCCAAAGTGGCTATTTATAATACAGATATGATATATTCTTGAACATAAAGTTTCTTTAAGGGGCAATGAAGAAACGTGTGGATTTCTTGGAATACCTAGAAACCGATGTCGCCGTAAAAATCTTGATGCTTTTAAAAGATACGGTTGATCTAGCCCGTGCTAGTGTTGTGTCGCGATTTTGGCGCCAATTAGGTGAGCTTTCCATTGTATCCATTTATTAATTATTGGTATTGAGAGCTGTAAATTGACATGGTAACAAAACATAGAAGAAGATATTTCAATTGTATTTCATTGAATGAATCTATAGGAGTCATGTTATATAACTTGGTTTAAATTATAGCATTATGGATACAATTGTGGCTCTATAATTGGTTTCATCATAGTTGATACAAGTATTCTATATTTATCGTAGTGTGTTATCTTCTATATAACCATTTACAGTATGGTGATGTTAAAGGTGTTTATTGTAAGAGCAGTATTATTCGGGGAAGCTTGCGTATTTTGACTATTTTATAATTTCATAAAATGAGGCCTTAGTAGTGACATGATTTCACGTTTAAACATTGGAACAATTGATATTATGAGGCTTGAAAACTTAGTTATTTGATAAGTAAATGCATGATATCAAAGTGTCAAGTTGAGGACTATTTCTAGTAACAGAGTTAAGACATAGTTTCAAGTCATATAAACTTGTAACTGCATCTTAGGGTTGTAAATTTTAATATTGCTTTTGGCTGATTTGCATTCTTAATCATATAAATTGTGCAAGTTTAACACATCATTATATATATGTGCAAGCACTGAGATTGCCCGGGTGTATAAATAGTGTTAAAATTGAGAGTTTTTGCTTAGGTTCTAAAAGTTCTTGATTTATCAAGCTACATCAAGATATCTCATTTATGTAAATAAGCACTTGGTAGGAGAATCTAGATATATCTTAAGAAATCCTAGGATAGTTAGTGGTTGAATACTCTAGAAATAATGAATATCCTAGAAAGTTTAGATAGTTCTATGGTATGTATGTACCACCAAAATTGTAAGATAATTAACAAACAAATCATCAAGTTGATATCAATTTTACAATTGATTCAACCTCAAGAAACCCAACAAATAGTCCTTGATCACCGGTTCTTACTATTGTGTCCCATAAGCTTGATAAAGATAATGATGCCTTCGTTGTCTACATATGAACTTCCTTAACATTTTTTTTTCTACAGTTATTGCTAATGGAATTTCCAAACATCTATTTGAGGGAGCTTCCTCGACTTTCTAAAATTTCTCGTATTGTTGAATCGGAAGCTAAATCAGTGAAAAACTTGATTGTTGAATCTAGCAATGACACTAAACTTGCGATTCTTGATAGAGATCATATAGTATATGGTTCTATGCTTCAATTACTCCTTAAATCAAAATAATCTCCAAGGAATTGCAAATTATGTGCAATTAGTGCTTCCATCACAGATGATCCGTACGAAAGCATCGACAAGACTCTGTATCTCGGAAGAAAATCTTACTGGTCAAGTAAATGACACATTGATCCTAACGTGCCTGAGACATTAATCTACAGCCTTAGTGCTAACATTTCCATTGTTACTCAAATTAATATACAACATTTTCGAGGTTATAAACTAAGTCTCTCATATATTATAATCTCATGATGATTTTTTTTTTTGGAATTAATTTGTGCTAACTGTTATATGTTTTTTTTATTGCTGGTGTTACTTGTTTTTCCTAGTGTATTGGGAGTCGAGACGTCCTGTATTCTCATCAAGGTTTTTGCGGTTCCGAATGGGCCATCAAAAACGCAATTTTGAATGGACTTACACTTCACCGGAGTTTCCTATGAAACAGAATAGATTCTTGCAACAATTCAAGCTACTAGCACCTGTGTTATGCATTGGTGGATTTCTACAAATTGAGCTGTTGGGTAGGGTTCGTAGGGCAGAAAATGATGTACGATTCTATATATGGTCAGCCCTCCATTCATCTCATTATCCCACATGGATTTTGTTAAGTATTATCATTATTCCATTGGTTTGTAGAATTAATATAAATTGGGTTTGACTCTTGCCATTTGAACACTGCATCAGTCATGTTCAAGTTATGGGTCTACCTTTAAAGCCAGCGTTTGACGTAGAGATACTCCAACCGTCTGGAGAACTTCTGCTGAACTATCATCCCGAATCACTTGACTCTACTCTTGGACGCTCTTTTTGATGATGACAATTCCTCCCAAATTGAAAATGAGCTTGAATGAGTTTTATACTCGAGGTGAAAACGAGTTGGAATAGTTTGGTTTTCTGTTAATATTTTGTAGAACATTACGCTGAATCTTTTTACCTACTTAATGAGAAAGCAAATGTTGTTTGTCCATGTTTAAGTTTTATTATTTGATTTTATTTTTCTCGAAAAGATTACAATGTCTGAAAATGTATTATGAATTGATTGCGTCTTTACAATAAATAAAGAATTGAGTTTGTGTGTAGGTTAATTTCACTATACCTACTTTGATATATATGTATTTTGTATATTTAGCCTAACTCATATTCACTATATGTACATTCACAAAAAGACGTACAGTCGGCTAGATCTGTCATATAAAGTGTCTATTGCACGTAGTCTCATGTATTATTAAAAGATAGACATGAAATCCTCATATGTACTGAAAAAGATTGTCAAAATTTGTGTGGATAGAGGGTTTAGTGTCCAATGTTTAATAGTAAAAGATGATCGGCCAGGGGACCGAAGATCCCTGGCCTGGGAATTGGCGCCGGGGGGGAAGGGGAGAGGGGGGGTTACAGGGTTGGGGGTGGGTTTTTAGTTTTTTTAATTATAATTATTTATAATTTATTATTTTAATAAATATTAAATAGTTTTTAATTATATAATTTAATAAATATTAAATTGATTAATACTATTATATAAATCTTAGATTTGAAAAGAATATGTTTTCTTAAATTTTTTTGAGATTTATAATTTATAATTTTATTTATAAATCAAATTAGTTATTTAAATATAATAAGTAAAATCTCCAAATTGGTCCACTTGTGGTCTTATTCGAGTCAATTTTGAAATTTGGCAACAATATGGACTAAAATTGTTACTAAATTTGAAGATGTGTGGCTATTTTGGTAGCCTGGAATGTTATGGGGTAAAATTGTCAGTCAACATAAGTAATGGCATCAACTTTGCAATAAAACTTAACTGCCACATCACCACTTTAGCGGTAATAATTAACGGATGTTCCAAATGTGTTGCAATTTGTTAAAACGTGGTACCAAATGTGTTGGACACATAAAACGGTGAATTGACCAAAAGCGCGGTACCAAAAGTGCAATTCTATATATATATAAATGTCAAAAACGGGGAACTCCCGTCACAACAAACATTTACTAGAATTAAAGAAAAAGGCGGAATCAAAGGCCTACGCCGCAAGATTGTGCGCGGCAAAGTTTGAATTTCTCGACGCAAATTTGAATTTCCACCTTGGCCAAGAAGCCCATAATTTCCTGATTTCTTCAATTAAGTCACGTGCGGACCTTCCAATTGTTGGAGATTTAAAAAATGGCTTGAAGACAATCATTTTCAATGCACTTTACATCAATTTTTCATTTAATGAGGACCTAGCAAGCTAGGTGTAAAGAGAGGACTTCCGCAGCCAACATTGATAAAAAGGATAGACCCGTTTGAATTACGGACGATGACGGCAAGAGCAACAAAACCATCTATGAAAGAGGAGTTTGAGTTCACCTTTAATCCTTCCAACCTAGGTGGTGTCCAAGCAAGTGAAAAATGAAGGAGCTTTGCTGGCACTAGTAATAAGCAGGGGCGGACCTAGACGATTTTTGTTTTGGGGGGGCGGGGGGAGAATTTTTTGATAGCAAATTCGATATTTTTTCGATATTTAATAAAATAACAAAACTAAATTAAGATAAAGTAATACTATGATTTTATCCAACAAAAGGTCAAAAAAAAATATCCACAAGGATTCTTAAATAGTAAATATGAACGTGCAAGGTGGAATGCAATTCAGTTGAACATAAAGCAATTAAATGTTGCTTGGAGAAGATATGAAAAAGGCTAATGGACCATTAATATTTGTGATATAAAGGAAAATCTATTCCTACTTTCTTAAGTATAATTTTGATCTCATAATTCAACACAAATTTATCCTACCATATGTTGAGAATGTTGGAAGCAAATTGTACAATTTATTATTACAATCCAAAAGGATGAAATATAATGTAATTAAGTTGTAATAAGGTAGACAATTTGTAATTAGGTTTTGATGATAACAAAAGAGCAAATTATATATCATCGGCCTAAATAGGAAAAATGTACCAAGTAGTCAATATGACTAAAACATCTTAGTACAAGAAAGATAGCCATCATGTTAAGCTGCAAGAGATGGCGTCTAGAGTCTTAACATGGGCAGAGAATGAAAGAATAATGCAGAAGTCAATATCAGCCAAGTGAACAACCAAGTTACTAGACCAACTAAGTGAACAACCAAGTAACTTGGGAGCTTAATGCCAACAACGAAGTAATCTGTCAACAGAAGCGTATTTCCAACAAACTTCATAAGCCGCATTCTAAACACAGTACAAGAAAGGTGCCTTGATATATAAGTTAAAGTGATAAGAGCTGAAGTACGAGGATAAGGTGTTTGGGCACAAATCGACAAATTAAATGAAGCATTGAAATATCAAGACTCATGGGTATTGAAGTCTAATCATCAGTCTTTAATTCAAAATTGCCTGATAAGTACCATCGCATTTAATGCAAAGGCAGAGTTGATAAGCAAAGTCAGGCTACCGAAGTATATCGTACAACAGGCGCCGAATACAGAGTGCGTCTTGCTGTAAAGAGTCATTTTTTATGTAACTTGCTTAGTTGGAGGGTGTTTCAGTAATTTGCCTCTTTCAACGAGTAGATTACCAACCAGTATAAATAGAAGTTGAAGATGAAGTGAAGAATAACAACACACGAGCAAATACTTCCAAGTGATGAAAAGATTCATCTTCAAATCTACAAAAGTTGAAAAACACAAACTACTCAGAATCATTTGTGTATAACTGGTGTTGTTCTAGAAAACCATTGTTTTCCTACTGGCCTGCTTAGTGATCTGGCCATTTAGACCTGCTTAGTGATCTGGTCTTACTTGAACTGACTTAGTGTCCAAAGTTCAAGTACTGTGCTTAATGATCTCAGTATATTCCTCAACATTTCTGAGAAAAGTGGACTAAGAGGCTTGTTTCACTTCCGAACCACTATAAATCTGGTGTTCTTTACTTTCTGCACATTTACCTTTATGTTTATATATAAACTGCTTAGCTGACAAGTTTTCACTTTGTGCATTTAAGGAACCAGGTATTAAGTTGAGGGGGAAACGAGTTTGAAATCCATATTCAAACATATAATCCGCTGCATAAAACATCAAACTTTGATTTACAAAACTGTTATACTTAGAACATCTATTTATTTGAAACCTGTTAAACCTAAGAATAGACTCTTAAACAAAACAAACTTCATTAAAATTGTTAAGAAAAGAAAAATCACATAAGGTCTATTCAACCTCCCCCCTCCCTAGACCTTCTGACCACTTGGAACCAACAGAGAATTTAAAACTTTCATAAACGAAGAGGTCATGAAAAATATTGATTAACGAACACTACAAAAATGAATACTTCAATGAACACGAGGGTGAAATGGAAAAAATAAATAA
Organism: Penstemon davidsonii; assembly: GCA_034814905.1. NCBI lineage: Eukaryota > Viridiplantae > Streptophyta > Magnoliopsida > Lamiales > Plantaginaceae > Penstemon > Penstemon davidsonii. Next base: position 24,969,784 of record JAYDYQ010002533.1, on the reverse strand, counting down.
AATAACCTCAGTTTTCAAACTCGAAAATGAACTTTGAAATAAACTCAGACTACCTTTTTTTTAGCAAATCAAACACTAAGATCTAACTACACAATAACTTGTTTAAGAAATTGGAGTATATAATATCCAAAAATTATTATATTTTCATAAGGAAAAAAAAATTTAACATACACAACGTATTTAAGGAGTCGAAATTGGGACCTATCTCAACATTGTTGGGAACTCTACCACCAAACCACTTTCATATATGTGTGTACGTATACATATACATGTAATTTATCTAATTTTTTCTGGGGGGCATGGTTTACCCCCAGTTCCTTAAGAGGTCCGCCCTTGGTAATAAGTTTCTTGGCATGAAAGTGTTGAGCACTTTATTAATCTCATTTTTAAGTTTACCTTGAACGACGATGAGTCCAATAGATTTCAAAGGCACTGCATCGAATATGAGGAATTCCAAACGGTCCATTTCGTCGGGGAAGAGTCGAGACTTGAGTTCAAGAAACGAATTAAGAAGGTAAGCGGTTCGTGACTAGATGAATCAATCCGACAGCTCCATTTAGACTTGAACCACACGACTTTTGCAAAGGGGCACCGTAGAAAAAGATGGTTGATGCAAGATTTGTAAACGCGAGTATAATCTATCGCAACAAGTAATATAATGATAAGAAGAGTATCGTCTCCACAAGGAATTAATGAGCTAAATTAGCTAATTATTAGAAGATCACCTTTGTTCTTATCCAAATTAACCGAATCTTTGATTTGATTATAACTAAACACAATGGAATTAAACCAAATTCTAAATTGACAAGATTTACTATGATGATTAAAGCCTAGGATCGCAACTTCATTCAATGTCAAACTAATTGTTCTTATTTTCCCAATAATTCTATTTCAATTAAGTTTCATTGCTAGTCTAGGCACTTAAGTTTTTTACAATTTCTTTCCAGAATATTGTAAAATTAATCTAACCTAATCTGAGAGCTATATTCATATGCCAATAAAGTTAGGTTAAATTGAATCAAGAACAAGCCCATTTTGACTACCTAAGGCAATTAAACAAATTACCCAATTCAATTTAGATGCAATTCGTACAAAGGTTACCCAATCTTAACCTAAAACCTAATTTCCTCTTCCGATTCAATTATATTTGTGAAACAATAGTTGCTATTGAAATTCAAGCACAAGAATGGATAAACAATAAATCTCAATAAAATAGAATAAGTGAAAATAAGTAACAATCAATTCAAACAAAGAATTACATTGCAATCCTAGAAAAGTAAATTTAGTTCATAGTTAAAACGAAAATCATCTCAAGAATAATAAAAGGCATGAGTACTAGATCACAAAAGAGATAAAAATTGGAGAAGATAAGAAAAGGTGTAGATTCGTTTTCAAATCTTCAGAATTCGCCCTCTCTGATGTTTTCCACGCTCCTCAATGATATTTTCTTGTTCTTGGAGTTTTGCTCGAGTCAAAAGGTGTCTAAAAGATATTTTTCTCTCTCTTCCTTCACTTAGATATATCATTTTTCAAGTTAAACTAGGGTTTTATTAATAAAATCCGCAGAAGTCTTCTGCCCCAACGGAGAAGTCATCTCGCCCCAGCGGAGACACTGCTGTCCAAGATTTTTTGTCTGCTCTGTGAATTTGCTCCAGCGGAGAGACTGATGTTTGCACTTCCGAAAATCAAGAGAAAATCTAAAATATTCTCATGAAAAACACCAATATGAGTACGGGAATCACCAACGAGATAAGCCAAGCTAAACCAAAATGAAAACGACCCAAGAACTCATGAAACTAATGTCATTCCCCGCATAAAGATCTAGAAATTAACTCTATTTTGTAGAGTTAACAATGGTCAATCGTTTCCTCTTTCAAATCGCAAATAGGACAATCCACATGATCAACGGATTGGTAGGAAGAATGTTGTGATGTGAATAAGCTTCCAAGAAAGAGCTTCAAGCGGTTATGGTTATGTATCTTGGCTGACCATAAGTTTTTAAAAATATTAACCAGGAGTGTCAAAGAGGCACTAAATCGACGCTTTACACTATACATCACTTTTTCTAATATCTCTCGAGTGATTGAGAAACCAACAAAATATCTTAGTATAACTGAGCATTGAGACGTGGTGGTACTCATCATCGCTGTTAACATTATATATAACTAACATTCATCTTGATTTTAAATTTCTTATTACAAATAAAAAATCTAAAGACAAAATTTATGAAATGGTTACTCCATTTTGACTTTCAATTTTTCATTAAAAAAAATAGAAAAATAAACGAATGTAAAGAACAAAATATATCACTTATTGAGCGTATAATATTAACTGCACAGGGTCCAACCTTGCTTAAAGTTCATATGCGTCACATTTCACACCTCTTCTACAGTATAAAAGATCCATTAAAGTCATCCCAAAGTCTCTGTAACAAGTCAATCTCCATTCAAGCACACACCCACACACACAAACGATGGCTGTGGGAGCAATAACAGAGGAAGTGGAGATAATAAAGCCGCGCAATGATAAAAGAGAGTATCGAAGAGTCGTTCTGCAGAATAATCTCCAAGTTCTCCTCATCAGCGATTCCGAAACCGACAAAGTTCGTAATCTCCCGTTAAATTTTATTGATTTTGTGCTATTCTTTTTTAAATTTAATTGAGTTTTAGGGAATTTGTTTTGAATCTCGTCGTTTGGATGTGTTTTTGGTGCAGTGCGCTGCTTCAATGGACGTTCGTGTTGGTTCCTTCAGTGATCCTGAGGGACTTGAAGGCCTCGCGCATTTCCTTGGTGAGAAAGATTGGGTTATTTGTCAGTTTTAATCACTTTATTCTTAGGGATACAGGAATATCTTATTTGGAATGTTCTTTGTGAATGTCTGGAATATATTCTATATTGACTTTGTTAGGTAATTAATAATATTTCGTGTTGACTTGGAGATTGTGTCTTAACCTTTTACCCAGTAATTTTAACTTCTATATAAAATTGAATACTTTTTGCAGTGATTCATTTTCTTTAAATGTGTTTTAGATAATTAATTGTTGGTGCTTTCTTACTATTATGTCTAGACATACTATTAGTGATAGTTTTATGTCTTTTGGTAAGGTTTTAGTCATCAAAATAAAAGTGAGTTGGGTTCATTATAGACGAAAAATTTGGAGTTTTGATCCTGAAAATATGAGTTATTTTAGTTTTTTTATGTATGCACGGTTGCTTTTTTTAAATAGGAGAAGTATAAACAGATTTAAAGCTTCCATGTAGAGGTAGGTGTATCAGAAAGCACAGGCTTTTGTAGGGCTATGTAGCTAATTATTGACAAGCACTGATGCATAATAGTAAGACAGACAATTCAATGAGGAGAATAAGATCTTTGACAAAGCGGAGAAATCAACTAATTGTTCATTAAGTCACTCAGTTCTTGTATTAGAAAAATTGGTTTCTCATAAATCCAAAAAGTAATTGTTTAAGTTTTTGTATGATTGCCAAGGATTTAGTTAAAAACGAATGAGTTAGCTCCGCGAGTTTTTAACGATTTGGTACTTAGGCTGCAATAGTGGACAAGGCCAGCCCACTCTCTGATTCTTCCTGTGTAGTTTCTTACTTCATCAATTCATCTCAATTATATTTTCTTTATCTATATATTTGTGGCTTCTGTTAATTACTATGTATTTGTAAAATTTCTCGTAGTTCAATCTCACTGTAATGTGGTTGTATTACAGAACATATGCTTTTTTATGCAAGCGAGAAGTATCCTTTGGAGGACAGTTACTCGAAATATATCAGCGAGGTACTTGCTTGGCTCTTTCTTGATATTGTTGAAGCTTAATTAACTAATTTCTCCGTGGATACAAGCCATTAGGTTTGGTTTTACTGCTTGCATATCCTCTGTCAAATATGATTTTTCTAATGTGTTTGCGTCTCTATAGTCCTGTTTATGCTACATTATGATCACACACACATGTATATATATATGTACATATTTTACTGTGGCAATCACATACCTAATTTCTTGTAAGTTTCATGTTTAGCATGGAGGTAGTACAAATGCTTTTACGTCATCTGAAGACACAAACTACTATTTTGATGTTAATCCCGACAGTTTTGACGAAGCTTTGGACAGGTAGAATAGTTTAATCATATGAAATTATTTTTGGCTGTTTCTTTATTACCTCTGTCCTCGAGATGGCTTATTGCGGTTTATATTTAGATTTGCCCAGTTTTTCATCAAACCGCTAATGTCGGCTGATGCTACCACAAGGGAAATTAAAGCAGTTGACTCTGGTAAGCATTTTATCTGGAATTGTCAAATGTCTACATTTCAATGCTTTTTTATGACGACTCCTGTTATTATCGTTCTCAGAGAATCAGAAGAATTTACTGGCTGATGCTTGGAGAATGAACCAGGTACTTCTTATTCAATATTTAGGCTACATCTCCAATTTCATTATGAAAACGTATATCTTTATCATTTTCATCTCATGGAAGTAACTAGTGAAATGCTTCTGACTTTTCTCACTTTGTCTGTTTATTGATTTCTTGTTCTCAGTTTACTTTATAAATTACTCTCATTTTGATTCAGACAATTTGGTACCAATGCTTTATTTTTGAAGGACTCCTTTATCTTATTCATTAGATATGTTTCTTAAATTTCTGGATAGATCACCGCTGCTTCTATTTTAAGATGTGCTCTCCCTTTCACAGTAATCTCAATGTCCTAGATTAATTATTTAAACCAAATTTTAAAGAGCTTCGTTGACTTTAGCACCTGATCAGTTTCCTGTCCTTTTATTATTCATGTTATAGGTGTGTCACCATCATGCCATCGAAATTACCGAGTAGTATCTTTTCATTGTTTGTGGCATCTTCTAATGGTTACAGTTTTCACATTTGTAGCTCTGCCTTCAACTTTAACTACAGGCTTTTGTTTAAGTTGGCAAATATCTTGGCAAAGTAAATGTATAGACGGAATAGATGAAGATTCTGAATGGAAGAAGCTGTGTAGAGTGATTTTGAATTTATCAATTTATTTTGGTTGATTATTAAACTAGTATCTCTTCACACCCTGCCAAATTAATTTCATCAGTCTTAACTGAAAGTGATTGATCTCATCACTTCAAGTCAAGTTCATTACTTTATTCGGGCATATGTTGCAAATTGGATTATTGAAACTGCAGCAATTTATGGTTTAGACTTCAAGAAATGCAAATTCGTAGACCTTGATTATAAGTTTTAAGTAAAGCTAAGAAAAAGAGGTCATTGTGTGGAATAGATGAATGAAAAATCACCAAAAGTAGTATTCTGTTTTTTCTTTATATCGTAAACAATAAGATTCTTTGTCCTATTTGCAAATAAACTAATGAAGTCCTTAATTTATTTTCTATGCTTTCAGCTTCAGAAACATCTTAGTTCGAAAGATCATCCATACCACAAATTTAGCACAGGTTTGCAGTATCATTGCTAATCTCATGCTATTTCTATTTTGCACTGATAAACTCCCCTAGCATTGGTTTGGTTACTGGGGGGTGATATAATTTTCATAACTCTTAAACCATAACTTATCAAAAGCTGTCTTAACTATCATATTTTTGGAAACTGAAACTCTTTTACTTGCATGACCCTTATTTCTTTGATACATTTTGTTCTCCTGTTACACTATTTAGCCTTCAGTATGATTGATCGTCAAATGTATCTTATTTTCCCAAAAACTGATGACGTCTCATTTTATCAGAATTTATCTAATTAATGAGATGGCTTTAGAAACTATCTTCAATCCTCATGTGATTCACGTTGTTGTTTGATGTAGATTATATGGTCAAAGTTTGCTAATTGGTGAGGAATGTTTCTCATAAGAGAAGCAGTTTTAGTAAGTTTTGAGGCTGCTTTGGCATTAATGAACTGAACTTGGGAGGTTACAATTAGAATAAAGAAAAATAAATATAATGTTGCTCGTCTTTGTAATGTTAAGCAAAATCATAGGCAAAGAATATCTTGCTTTCATGATGTTTGACTCTGCTATTGAATTAAAGAAGACATAGTTATACTCTGGTGCCTGGTTTCTGTGTAGGATGCAATATTTAAAAAACATTTACATAACTAGACAAATGAGAAACTTATTGACTTCATAGGGTTTGGAATAAAATTGGGACTGCACTATTTAAAATCTTGTGGAATTAAGGCATTGCACCCACATTTCAATTAAAGTTGATAGACTGGATGTGCGATACTAGACTAACCTTTGGAATTTCAGGGTCGAAATAAGCCCAGAGGACCTGACATATTTGTGTACTCCTCCCCTCTCCCTTCCCTTTTTGTTTCTCTCTCTCTGTGAAAGTTGTCATTCTTCCCATCATACTGAGACTCTTTTTGTTATGTGTTTACTCACTTTGGTGTGATTGTGTCAGAATCATAACCTAGAACAGCAAACAATTATTATATGATGATACTGTGATACTGTAGTAAAAAGATGTACGTACTTTAGCTGGAAAGCATAAATCTTTTGGTCGAACATAAATGCATTTTTATTCTTATGTGGTTCAGTTTCAAGTTCCTTTTCAAATTTGTTTTTGATACAATATACGATGTTGTTCCTTGATGAGATGATGAGCTTTAAACCAAATGGACGAGGAGAATGGTGTATTGGTGTTCTTATTGGTGATAAACCAATTCATTCTTTTCATTGTCGTGATTTTCTTTTTATCTGGATAGGAAATTGGGACACTCTGGAGATCCGGCCAAAACAAAGAGGGTTGGATACAAGGCAGGAGCTTCTACAATTTTATAATGAATATTACTCAGCCAACCACATGCATCTTGTAATATATACAAAAGGTAATGATTAGGATTTATCACCTGGTTAATGTGATACTGAGATTTAAATATATCAAGTTATTAATTCTGATTGGTTCAGACGGCCTTGATAAGTCTGAAAGCCTAGTGCGGAGCAAATTTCAGGAAATTCGGAATACAGATCGAGGTTGTATTAGTTTTACTGGTCAACCTTGTGATTCAGAACATCTTCAGGTACTATATGAACAGCTAATTGCTTTGTGTTTAGTAGCCGGGCTCAATTATCTATTTTTCTTAGTTGATTGAATGCAGTAGGTTTGCAGATATTTCTAATTATAGGTGATAAGGTAAGATAATGATGGTCTACCACTTTTTTTGTTTCTGATTCAGATTCTTGTCAAAACCGTCCCCATTAAACAAGGTCACAAGTTGAAATTTGTATGGCCTATAACTCCTGGAATTCGTAATTACAAGGAAGGGCCGACAAGGTATCTCAGTCATTTGATTGGCCATGAAGGAGAAGGGTCTTTGTTTTACATATTGAAAAAGCTGGGTGGGTGTTGAATTTCCTTCCATGTCAAATACCCAACTCCCCTCCGTGGATATGCTGGTGAAACAATTTATAATGGATATTTGTTAATTGTGCTTACCTAAAATTCCAATTTAGTTCAGAATTTGTGCTAGTAATAATTTGGCATAGCGTAGCACTGATAATTTTTTGAGAAGTTCAAATTGCATAACTGTTTGCTTTGTTATTTTGTATTGCCATTAGAAATTATGAATTTCAGCCATGAAAGAGCTGTCCTTTTAAGTTGAAGTCTGATTAGGCCCAACTTGCATTGTGGTACATGTTCAAAAGGTCATACAAAACATTAATGCAAATCACAAGGTTTTGAGCTGTAATGTGGGATGCAAAATTAAAATGTTGCAAGCAAAATTTTATTGGTTTAATTAATATATTTTAGTTTGCATCATTCCCCATTGTACCTTTGTAGATCATCTTGATAGCTTTAGGATGCATGACCTTGAATTATTTTGTGTGCTTTGCTGGATATGTGTATATATTGTACCATTACTTTTTATATGGAGACGTGCTATTTTCACGCAATGGTGCTTGATCCAAAGTATTCATAACAAATTTAGATCAAATCATCTCTTTCTTCTCCCCATCTTTATTTCCCCCTTTTTTCTTTAGCTTCTTTTTTTCACATATGATCAGAAGCTTTTGAGGAAAGCTGGTCTTAGGTGTCCAGTGCAGGTAGTCCTGCAGAGCTTGTCTTTTCATGAGAAACAAGAATCAGGATGTTTGTGATGATTCATTGTGTTGTACACGGTTCAGGAGAAATGAAGGAGCTTCTGACGGAGTTGTAATATCTCTCCATGGACTAAAGTTACTCCTATTACAGACTTTGTTATGGGAATCCGGCTGTGTGATTTTTTAGGATGTATTTCTTAAACTTGATAAACAAGATTACCCCACTTATAGAATGATGGCCCGATACTTTTTAAATGACGAGTTTTTCCGGACTTTCGTTATATTTGAAAGAAATCTTATCTGCTGGTAATATGTATGCAGAATTGTGACATGCTCACTTTGTGTTGTACTACACTGATGGAAATAATTATCTGTTTATATTGTATTTAGTTCATTTTGGTATATATACTTGCAGGGCTCAATTATTTTTAATTAGCACCAATGACATCTTAGTGGCATCAAACCTTGTGGAAATTCTTATTGAAATTATTTCTGTATAAAAAGCTATAGTGATTAGTTCATCCATGAACTCTGGCAGGCTGGGCAACAAGTTTATCTGCTGGAGAATCATCATGGACTTACGACTTTTCTTTTTTTAAAGTGGGTATTGATCTGACTGATGCTGGTCATGGTAAGTGCTCTAGATCAAGTCGTCTGTTTTCTCTTTCATTTCAGTGGAGGAGGCCTGAAGCTAATGATGGATAATTTCCTTATTTCTGTTAGTCTAGTACATTATTAAAAGACTTCCCTGTGAGATTTGAGGTAACATTGTACCTTTTATGATAAACACAGAGCATTTTGAAGATATTGTGGCGCTATTATTCAAATATGTTCACCTCCTACAGCAATCTGGCCCCTGTCAATGGATATTTGATGAGGTAAAACTGAACACATCTCTTACCACTTTATTACATGGTCACATCTCGTATAGAGTTCTTTGTTACATGTAATGAAGTTATATTAATTTACACTTTGCCTGCTACATGTAATTTAATAGCTTTAAGAATCTCTATCCACCAATAAAAGATGTTGGAATAAAATCCTGAAGTGGTGAGATGAACATAGTCTCTGGTTGTTTTGGTGGAATATTTAAATTTGCACTACATTACTCATGCTGATAAACTTGATACTCACCAGTCACCACTTGTGCATTGCAAATGTGTCCTATGCAATCATAGGTGTTCAATGCTTATCTTGATTAGCTAATGTGCACTACTTATTAGATATGCAGCTGATATTTATGTTGACCACCTTATGTCATGGGAGTCTTTGCATATAGCTGTTTTTTAAGCAATCATCTCCAACTTTAGGCATTGGGCCCATCATGGTGAGTGAGCAGAAGTTGGTCAAATTAATAGTCAACGTGTCCCTTTTCCCTTTGTTGTTAACAAAGATGTACAAGTTTTCTATGGAATAAACCCTGCTGATAACCCACGTACTTGACAAATTAACAGAAAGTGAGGAGGTTTTTTTTTAAGTAATATTTGAAAGTGAGGAAGTTCACTACCTTGAGCGTGCATCTAGTTTCCATGTGTGAAGTATGTCCATGCTCATGACTTACAATCAGCTGCTTAGCTATCTGTTTAGATTCTTTTACACTGTTATAACACTAATTTGCGCTGAATTATGATGAATTTTAACCATAGACGGATTTGAGGGCCCTGTTTAGCAGCTACTACCTCCATGCTGCACTTTCATTTGTATATTTTGTTGAAAATTTGTCTTTATTTTTGCTCTTAAAATTTTAACATCTGTCATCCTCATTTATTAATGAAGCTTGCAGCCATTTCTGAGACTTCCTTCCACTATCAAGACAAGATTCGTCCCATTGATTATGTGGTTGATGTTGCATTGAATATGCAGGTAACATGATCTTTCTTTGTTTGTGTCCAGTAACAGTAGTACTTCATTCTAAAACACATTTTACAATCAAAGAATTAGTCATGTCCAGAGTCTGTACATTTACATGATGTATGTAAAGCATTTCAGGTGACAGTATCAAATATATGTATTCTCGTAATAACAGGAAAAGTAAATTGTGTTTTGCACTTAGATGCAATGATAGAAGTCAGGTGATTTAGAAATCTAATATAAGGAAAAAAATATTTAGATGCTTGTTGAAATAGAGTGATCATTCAATTAAAGCTGTTTGTGAAATAGGTTATGTATTTAATTCCATAGTGAGCAAGCCATTCTCATTAATAATTTTCAATCTGATCATGTGGAAATTCACACCATTTTCTTAAAGGGTGTCTTGTTAATACAGTGAAAGAAATGGTTTTGGAATGCTTGTTTTTCATACTGGAATCATGTAACCTATGCATGCAGCTGAGGCATGGCACTTTTCCTTTTTTTTTGGTATAGTTCATAATTTTTGAAAATTTCTTGGTTTGTTATCTTTGCTTTGGAAATCAATATTATTCATTTGATTTACCTTCTTCCACTCAGAATAATGTGACTGTTTGATTGGTTGTTCGGCTTAATTTCTTGTTATTTCTGAAAAATATATGCTAGTTTTATCCTCCAAAAGAATTTGGTTGGTTGTTCAGCTTACTTTTTGTTACTTCTGAAAAACATATGCCAGTTTTATCCTCCGAAAGATTGGCTGGTGGGATCATCTTTGCCTTCAAAGTTTAATCCAGGCTTAATTCAGTCAGCATTAGAAGAGCTCAGCCCTTACAGAGTTAGGTGAGTCTGCCAAGATTCGTGGGATTCTCATCATTCTTGTGCATAATGGTTTTTTCTCCACTATTATTTTTGGCTATATTAATAAATAAGTTATTTTTGTGTTTAAGTTTCACATATTACATGCCAACATTCACATCAATGGTTGGCTTTAACCATTTTTTTCCCCCAACTATGGTCCAGAAATTTTAAGTTGTATTGACATTTTATTGCCTTGTGGCATCATGTTTGTGGTCCACAGAATATTTTGGGAGTCAACAAAGTTTGAAGGACTTACAGATTCAAAGGAGCCCTGGTATGGAACTGCGTATTCAAGAGAGCAATTAACTGGCTCCACAATTGAGGTTGGTTTCTTATGTCTGTGTAATGTGATCAATCATCCCTTCTCTCAGTTTAGATCGATATAATGTATTTCGTATATGATAAATACTCTTCGATGTCCTTTGCTTTGCAGCAATGGATTGAACGAGCTCGTAAAGAAGATTTGCATTTGCCTGTCCCTAATGTCTTTATTCCTACAGACCTATCTCTTAAGGCTGTTTCAGAACACGTAAGTTATTGTTATAACTTCAATTGGTGCCATTTGGATTTTTTGGTTGTTTGAACTTGCTATCAACTCCTGACGTTTTTGATGCATTTTACATTCTAAACAGATAAAGTTACCAGTTCTCTTGAGGAAAAACATGTACTCGAGGTTGTGGTACAAACCAGATACATCATTTTCCTCTCCCAAAGCATATGTTAAGATAGATTTCAACTGTCCTTTTTCTGGAAGTTCCCCTGAATCAGAAGTCCTTACAGAAATATTTACGCGTTTGTTGATGGACTACTTAAATGAATATGGTAACTTGTCGATGGAATACAATTGAAATTTTGTTCTTTCATGACCATCAGAGACTAATTCATCTAGTTGATAAGGCTTGCCACCTACATTTTGTAGTGCATCTTTATGGATCCATTGCAATCGTCATTTCACAAACAAGTCATAAAACTATTTTTTTCTGTTCTTGTTGTTATATTTCAGCCTATGATGCCCAGGTTGCTGGTCTTTATTATGGAGTTAGCAACACCGACTATGGTTTTCAGGTACTGTTTCTTCCTATATTTAAGTATCAGGTATTATTCATTTTGGTGGCTTTGTTTTATTCATATAAACTGATTATCATATTTCTAATATATCTAAGCTTCCATCCAGTTTTACATATTGTTGTGAATATATTGAATTACATGGTTTCTGTTCTGTACGAGTAATTTCGACATTCTCTTTGTTCTATTTTATAAACTATTGACTATATACCAGAATTAGCCACCATCTCCAACTTCTTTCTTCTCTTGCTTTCTGTATCAGTTCTATGAACTTTTGCCATACTCAAATTCTATAAAAATATATACAACCTTTCATATATAGGGTTCAAAATCTCCCTCCGTCCCACTCTGCCTCCTGTTGTTGTTAATGCACTCTCCTTAGAAATAATTGTTCTTATCCATTATTATCTTTTATGTTCTTAACAGGTCACTGTGGTTGGATACAATGACAAACTAAAGATCTTACTGGAGACCGTAATTCAAAGAATCGCCAACTTTGAAGTAAATCCTGAAAGGTTCTCTGTTATCAAGGTAAGGGGTAACTACTTAACAATGATATTTTGCTACTTCAAGTCCCATTCCCTAAGTCTATGTTTGCTACCAGAGTATCATAAGTTTCATTGTACTGTCTTGCACATAAGACGCGAGCACCGTCTCTTTTCACCCCTTTTTTATTTTTTGATCACGTTGTATATATCTTTTGAGTTGTTGATGTTCCCTGTTGTCTCTGAATTATTTTATCTGTTACATTGGCCTTTAAACTTTGCACCCAAGTGCAAAGTATTGTTGCATAACTCATGTAAAAGGTAACACATAAACCTCAATGTCGGTGTGTTTTATTTCGTGGATGGTCTTGGTTTTGTTGCTTTTCAGTTCATCCATGTAAATTTCTTCTTTTTCGTAAGACTCCGTTAGCTGTGAAGGATTTGAGGGGTGGGGTGATGGGATTGGAGGACCACTATGGACCTTTTCTTTTGTGTGTGTGTGTTGGGGAAGGGGGGCGGGGGGGAACAAACATGAATTCACTTCAATGTTCTAATCTCCAACTTTAGGAGTTCAGAGGAGTTATTTAACTCAAGCCAAAAACTCCCACTAATTTTAGTTAGAATATCTCCTATTAATGAAATGTAATTAAATTCTTTTTTCCTGAATTTCTTATTACATTCAATTTCTGATTCCTTTTTCTCTACCGTGCGGAAGCTAGAGTAAATATTCCTCCTTCCCCTTGTTCAGTCACTGTTGTGTAATTTCCAGTTTCACTTCAACTTCAATGTTCTATCCTCCAACTTTAGGAGTTCAGAGGAGTTATTTAACTCAAGCCAAAAACTCCCACTAATTATAGTTACAACATCTCCTATTAACAGTGTAATAGAATTTCTTATTACATTCAAGTTCTGCATTTTCTCTACCGTGTGAACTGCAGAGCTAGAGTAAATATTGCTCCTTCCCCTTGTTTAGTCACTTTTGTATAATTTCTAGTTTCATTCAACAAGATTCTCAGGTATATACAGGGCCCTCATGAGTCATGAATATATGCCTGGAATTTATTTTTATCGTGCTTCCAGCTTTAAGTTAGTCCTAATCAGAATAGTTCAAAGATTGAAAACATAACGTTTCGGATAATAGTGCATTTTCATTGTTTTATCCTTCCAATAGTTGAGGTGTTCAGAGGAGGCAATGGACTCAGAAATCAATAACTCTCCACTGATTTTAGTTGGACCATGTCATATGAACGTTGTTTTGTCAATGAAAAACAGCAAATGTAATAGAATTTCTTTGTCCTTATTTTTTATTACATTCAAGGTCTGCTTTCTTCTCTCTGTGGTGTGAAATGAGGTTAGACATTACTCATTCCCCTAACCAATCACTGTTGTGTAACTTTCAGTTTCAATCAACACGATTTTCAGGTATTTATAGGATCCTGATGAATATATGCCTGGAATTTAATTTTATCATGCTTCCAACCTTAAGTAGGTCGTAAACCAGAATTATATGTAAGATTGAAAACTTTTTGTTTCAAGCAAAAGTGCTTATTCATTTACCAAGATGTCTAAATAATAATTTCTAACTATTAACTGAGCTACTTGGAAGCTGTTAGTTTGATCAAGTAATGCACACTGTCAAAATTCACTCAGATTCCAGACCTGGATTTTGATAGGTGGTTTGCAAATGAATTGTGGCACTCTTGGCCCATGTGATTATTTTTATCAATGTAATCTTCTTTATTGTTGGTAATTATATACTTCAGCACTTAACGATTTGAGTTAGGAAATGCTTTTATTCTGTGATTCTTTTGTTAAATAGCTATCTTTTGAGTTTCCTCTTTCATGTACTTGCTGCACATGAACAGGAACTGGTAACCAAGGAATATCAGAATTTGAAGTTCCAACAGCCATACCAGCAAGCTATGTACTATTGTTCATTAATACTACAAGACCAAACATGGCCCTGGACTTATGGACTTGAAGTTCTTCCTCGTCTTGACGCAGATAGTCTTGTTAAATTCTTTCCTCTAATGCTATCAAGGACCTTCTTGGAATGCTACATAGCAGGTTCTAACTCTACCTGTTGTTTGATGGGTCATTGGTGAATTTTTCGTGCTTCTTTGGTTTGCTTATATATTCACCATGTAACTGTTTGCATGTGTAGGAAATATTGAGCCAAATGAAGCAGAGTCGATGATTCAGAATGTTGAAAATGTGTTCTTTAAAAGTTCTAATCCCATATCTCAGGCTTTATTTGCTTCTCAATTCATGACAAATAGAATTGTTAAGCTTGAGAGGGGAATAAATTACTTCTACAGTGCAGAAGGCCTAAATCCTAGTGATGAAAATTCTGCCCTTGTCCATTATATTCAGGTATGTATAAACTTGGGATGATATAGTGGAAGTATGTCAGTTTAAAACCTTGTAACTTTTATCAACAATCTAGAATCTTACACTTTAATCAATCTAGTTCACCTCAATAACATGTCATAACCATCAAAGAAGGTCCAAAGACCAATCAACCAATTACCTACTGAGAATTACTCATAAGTGACTGCAAATGTTATAAAATATTCTTTACATTTTTATGACTTTTGGGTTCAGGTTCGTTGGATATAATCTAAAAGTAAATAGATAATCATTTCTTACTAATCAAAGGTGTCACACCGCAATCCTGCCAGCAAGGGAGACCTAAGTTGTAGGATTACCAAGTGACCTGTTTAAGCTATTTTACCATCTGGCCGTAAATCTATGTTACTCTTGTAAACCCCAAACCCCAAACTCCCACTCATTATTTGTTAAATCCAAATATTTAAGACAGTTACCACAATCAGCCTCATTAAATTCCCAACATCCTAGTTGATCACAGAAGCACCACACATTGCTGTATTACTCTCCTTGTGCACCGCTTGCTTCAAAATTCCCCCACATGTCCTGCTATAATACCTCCTTGTGATTACCAAGGGAAAGCAACAAGAAATACCCAAAACTTGTAAAGCAAAATTAACTATTATAAAGTGGTGTTCTTTCACGTTTCTAGGCTTCTGCAATGAAGATGAACAACTCAATGAGTGTTATAGAGGGAATGTATTTGTCTATACCACCCCTTCCCCCCGCATTCCTCTCGGCTCTTGATAGTGCCTTGGAATTTGTCTGGACTTTGGCACATAATTGTTTTGAGCTACAACTAAGTTATCATACTAAATTGAGGTATAAGTTGTTTCTTATATTTTCTTGTTGAACGCGGATATTGGACAGATTTTTCATATATATTTATATATACATATATATATATATATATATGTGTGTGTGTGTGTGTGTGTGTGTCTAATTAAAGCAATATAAGATTATATAATAACATCAAAATGCTAGAAAGTTATCTCGAACTGAGAAATTGGACTTTTTTTTTCTCAGAGCAGCGTGTTTTCTGTATTACCCTTCCATCACCCTTTACCTTTGGTACTGAGTTTGTTCAATATAACATGCCTTTGCAATATATAGGTGCACCAGGATGATTTCAAGTTGAATGCTAAGCTCCAGCTTTTTGCTGTGATAGCAAAGCAACCTGCTTTTCACCAACTAAGATCAGTTGAGCAACTTGGTTACATCACTATACTTATGCAGAGGTAGGCAAAGTCTCCTTTCTTTAAAGTCTTCGGTCGTGCTACAACCATTTTTTGGTCAGAAAATAATGCTCCTATAACTTTATGCGACCCACTTCAGGAATGACTCTGGTGTCCGAGGCGTGCAATTTATCATCCAATCCAGTGCCAAGGTATTATTTGCGCCAATGATGCTACTAGTGTTTGTAGATCTTGTTTGCATAATATGCTTTCTTCATATTTCATGCAAACCCCTTTGAGCTTGACAGGGTCCTGGCCAAGTTGATTTGAGAGTGGAATCTTTTCTGAAGATGTTTGAGACTAAGCTATATGAGCTGCCCAGTGATGAATTTAAGGTAAGAGTTTTCAAGGACTGGCATTAATCTAGGACTTGGACGACCTTTTTTGTGAAACAGGCATCTATGTTCCATTACATCCTTATTGACTGTAAAATTTGAGATTTCTGAGCTAGTCTAATTAATCAAACTTATGTGGGGACCATAGTACGTACTCTGTAAATTTCATTTGGAGCTCGGTACAAGTTAATTGATCAACTAAACAAGTAGGACTACTATTTTGATACAGAAGGATGAGTTTCTACTGGAATCATTACATTGAATTAAGTAGACGTTCCCTTTTAAATACTTGGCTTTGGTAAAGAAGGATACTGATAGATTACCTCTGAATATAATAATAGAAAACCTAGATCAAGGTACACCTTAGGCTTTTATACCTAATTTAAAATTTGGTTATTTATTTTCTTGAACGCATTTAGTATATTATGACAACTAAATTGATTTATATGTCAGTATAAAGTTAACATAATATAGTTTTTTTCCTATTGGTAATTTTCTAGTTTCACTTTATTTATGATAATCTACTTGGTGAGATATGACTTACCTTTAGATTGACTGTATTTTACACAGAGCAATGTGAATGCACTTATTGAGATGAAGCTTGAGAAGCACAAAAATTTACGAGAAGAGTCCGGATTTTACTGGAGAGAAATATCTGATGGAACCCTGAAATTTGACCGAAGAGAATGCGAGGTATTCTTTAGAAAATTCACTAATTTGACGATGAAAAGCTGGTATGATTTTACATCTTTGATGTTTACACACTCGATGAAACAGGTCGCAGCATTGAAGCAACTGACCCAACAAGAATTGATTGATTTCTTCAACGAATATATCAAAGTTGGTGCTCTTCAGAAGAAAGGTTTGAGCATTCGAGTATATGGGAGTGCACATTCTTCCGAGTACAAGGCAGATAATTCCCAAACTACTGAATCCAATGTTGTTCAGATTGAAGATATTTATAGTTTCAGAAGATCTCGACCCCTTTATGGTTCATTTAAGGGTGGGTTTGGCCATGTCAAGTTGTGAGACATAAAATAAAATTATGTATGTTAATGTTAAAGATTAGGGAGATTGCCAAAAGACCTGGTTGTGAAATTGTTCACTGGGGAAATCAAACAACGTGCGTATTTGTTAAATAATTGATCAGGATGGTTTACTATATTTATAGCAGAAAACACAAAACCAGTATAAAATGTTAATTTGCAGGGTATGATTCATGAAAGTTTCTTCTGTATTTTTATGTCAAGTAGGTATATTACAGTTACAGCTCCCGTTAAGTGAGAAACTGAATTCGATTTCTGGTGTTTTATTTTTCTTTCAATTTTCTTGTGTTGTACTGGGGTGTTCTATTGTTAAATGAGTTCCACCGTTTGATCGTGCCATGCTTGTCGCGTTTCATAATATCCGTATATATCTACATCGTGCTTTAGTACACTTGTGAACTTGTTGGGATTCTGTGTGTAATGTTTGTAGTTTTGATAGGAGCAATTTAATTCTTTATTGATCATCTTAATGACATTGGATGATGTTCCCTTACTAAGGATCCTCCTCAACCCTTTCACCTCATACTCTCATTCTCCTCTCCAGTCATTTTTTCATAGTCATCCCCAGTGATTCAGTCTTCTCATTTCAATTAATTCCAATTTTCATATTTCTTAATAATAATAATAATAAATCAAATTTAATTTCAATGTATTTAATTTTCATAAATTATTTTTAATTACGTTATTCTAAATTAACACAAATTAAAATTAAATTTGCAAAATTTAAAATAATAGACAAATTATTTTTTCTTGCAATGTTATTAAATTTCATACAAGTTTATTAATAAAAGTTACAATTACAAAAGTAATAAAATTAAATTATGTTAAGATTTTTTTAAAATAAAATTAATAATAATTTTTATTATAAAATAAATTAATTAAATAACAAAAGAAAGTTAAAATTAAAAGAAAAAAAAAAGCATGTGTCTTCCACCTGTCCACCCACCTCTCTCCCCTTCCCCCCTCATCAATGGAGATCACTCTATTTTTTCCTTCTCTCACCCACTCCTACTCCCCCTCCCCCTTAAGCATTGGAGAATGGAGATGTCCTAAGCTCTGATAGATAGATATACACAATGTGGATGTATATACTTTACTTGAACTTTTTATTAAGTCAGTTGGACCTAATTTAGCCATTACTAACTATAGCCCAAGTAACCTAACTAACCAAAAAAAAAAATATTATGGTTGGGTCATATCGGGTCTGGATCCACGCGAGGACTAACCCGATTTTGCCAACTAAATCTATATAAACTCAAATCAAAGTTTTATAAGTTTCAAGAGTTTGAATGTGTGTTCCTAAATAAGTTTGTAATGAGTTTTATGTGTGTCAAACCCCATTTGAAAAAATTCGGGCTCTATTTTATGAGATCGGGCTAGAATTCATCCAAATAGGCCCCAAATAATTTACGTTATCTTATACAAAATTCTTATCCATATTAATGCACACTAAATTTGAAATAAAAAAGATAAATATGAAAATTGCAAATTGAATTTATTAAACAAAATTTCAAGAATGATTTGGATCTTCGTCTGATCCAATCTTTTATTTTGAAAAGAAATGCACTTCCCAAAATTTATACTCATATTATATTATACCTGAATGTTTCTCAAATGGAGAATTGATATAATTGTGATTGTTTTTCTCAATTGATTTTAATGTTAATTTTGTTAACCTTAAAAAACGTTCTCATAAGACATGCTTTTTCCAGTTATTCAAGAAACGTGTAAGAAATGAGAGCGACTTTGTCATTAACAAAAAAATTACGCCAATAACAAAATCTGATTTTATGCAATTGCAAACATTACTTTATTGCTTATTTTAGAAATTTTTCAACGGATTTGGTTTTGAAAAATAAGCAAAAACGGGTGTTTTGGAGAAACTATTGTAAATACTCTATTAAAGGCATCCTCTGCTATAGCTCTGCAATTGGAGTACATCTCGGTAGCTACTTATTTCTTTTATATATTTTAAATGTTACGGCTATCACAACAAGGGTCCATAGCTCAGTGGTAGAGCATTTGACTGCAGATCAAGAGGTCACCGGTTCGAACCCGGTTGGGCCCTTCTTTATATTTTTGTATTTGCATCTGACTTTATTAGCTCCTCTTTTTCTTTTCTTTTTGTGCCCACTCAAATTCCAGAGGAAAATTATTATTTAGGGTCATTTGATTCTTGTTTATTGAATATGATCTAGTCTTTTGAAGCTGCATTAACATTAATCCTGTTCTGAAGATATATTAACATTAAATCCTATGTAGAAGATATTAACATTTATCGTACAAATTCAATTTAACAATCTTTATCCAATGAACAACATTAACTAATGCAAAAGCATGTGACCGTGGAAAACTCTTCAAATTTGTGCTGCAAATAAAACATGTATATAATTTTAAGACCATTTTTTTCATGATAAAAAAAAAAAAAAAAAAAAAATAGAGTCCTTCACTACTTTCCAATATGTATTTAAATTTTAATTTATCTACAAAAACATAGGTATTTCTTTGAGTCAAAATTGCAGAAAACGTCCCAAACCAATTAGTGATTTTAGTCTCGTAATTTAATATTTTTGCGAAATATTGTCCCAAACTAATTACTAATTTTGGTTTTTCGTCCCAAACTATATCAACTCGCCAAATTTCGTCCCGTAATTTACCATTTTGCATGAATTTAGTCCCAATATTAAATTTCTAATTTAATGAAAATGACGGTTCAATGTAATTAGTTTGAGACGAATTCTACGATATTGTATAATTGTTCATGCTAAAATTTGCCACGTCATGACACGTAAGCGCGCAGCTATGTGGCAATTTAACGGACATATACGCAATTTCCGTCTCATAATTAACCAAGGAACGATATTCCAAAAAAATATTAAATTACGGAACGAAATTGAGTGAGGTGATATAGTTTAGAACGAAAAATCAAAATTATTGATTAGTTTTGAACGTTTTATGCAATTTTAGCTTTCTTTAATAATTGATAAGGTAAAATATTCGTAGAGGCAGGGAAAAGTTGGGGCCCTACTCAACAAGTCCACAAACAGATTTAGTCTCGATCACAAGAAAGTCACAGTTCAAGGTCTAGATGCCAACTTGAAATAGAGAACAATTATTTCAATTCTTTTTCTCAATCCGAAACTCCAATTTTTTAATTTTATTTTCATGATAATTACCTTGAAATTGAATGAACAAATAATATAGAGCCTTTAATTTTTTTTAAATTTCTCTAAATCCTAATTATTCTTTCTCATTGCAGACTATTACAAAATATTTATTGTAACTCCAAAACCAAAAATCTCACGGTTAAAAATAAACATATCCCAAATTTTCCACGCTTTTCCAATCAATTGGTAAAACTAAAAAAAATGGTAAAAAAATCCTAACAATGAACAATGAATTTTCATCGTGCGTTGTTTTACAGTTCATACCAAAGAATAAACAACAAATTCATTGACAGATTTGGAGCTAGAGCTACCCAAATTCATCGACTCTTGAAACCCTTCATGGGTTCGGCCACCGTCGCTGCATGAGATCTCATGGTGGTCGAGGAGGCTGAGCAAGTGGTGGTGGTGGTGGTCGTCCTCGGCGGCGGGAGGGTGGTAGTAAAGACGAGCCGTTAGAGGGCAGTGAGAATGAAATCTTGCTGCTATTCTGATCCCCAAATCCAAAATCTCTACGTACTTTCCCATTGAGAATAATTTTGTTTTCTTTACTCTAAAGAATATAACTGAATATTGCAATATTGTAACAAATTAAATGTGAAGGTTTATTTTTCTTGTTCTTGAGGGAGAAAGAGAGACAAGTAATGTGTATATATAGGTACATAACATTTGACTTCTAATTAATCTAAGGTGTTCCAAGTACGTGTGTTTTACTAGTAAATGGGTTGTTGACTTGTGACTATTTCCAATGTGGCTTTTAATTTGTTGCGGAACTAGGTATATAGTTTATTACTTATTAGTTGGCAAAAATGAACAAAGACAAGTCAACTATGGGATGCCTTTGGCTTGGTCTTTTCTTCATTCTTCTAATTTTATTAGCGTGTGGTCGTATGTATGTACATGTATTTTTTAATGTATATATTGTTGGCCTAGATATGATAGATCAAAATTTTCATATTTTTCGTCGAAAACATCGTACAGTACAAGATATATTTTTTAAAACTATTTGTTTGCGTGAAACTCTCTTATTTTTCTTAATTTAGTAAAAAAAATTACAATTTTTTCTTAGTGTTTCAGAAACATTTCCGAAAAAAATTTCCAATATTTGACTGACCGAAACATACACTAGAAACGAAATTTTGATCCATGAATCTACATAGTTGAACACTTGAATTGTTGTATACTTTAAATTTTTTGGTTATATTGTTACAATCAACTATAGCTTTTAGCCAATGACATAAGACCTAAAATTAGTATTAGTGTCAATGTCATGAGTTCAATTCTCAATTGGACAATTATTATGGAGGTGTCTTTTGACCTCAGTATGATAGTAATTGCCTTCATGGCAAAGAGGCATATAGGGTGTGGGAAAAAATGTAATTTGATCATATATAGCTTTTAGCACAATTAATGACGGGGTAGATTTTCGAATGTGATTCGCTAATTAAGCTTTTTTCATAGGCCTAATTATGTTATTTAAAACTTAACTAGGAAATTTTCTGAAAGGAAAAACAACTTAACTAGGAAATACGTAAAAGGGCTCGTTATAATGGAGGCCAACCCCAACAGCAAAGTTACATACTGCGCAACATGATACTGATTTACACAATATTAAACTATGTTATTGCAGAGGAAAAAAATATAAAAATGGGCTGTTGGGTTGTTTGAAGAGCTTTTATACGCAACAACAGGTGTGAAGTGGTATGTTAGCATTTAGACTTTGGGGCTGGCTATTGTTAACAGCAAAAGCCAGCAAATTTATTCAACGATTTAGAGACTATTATATTATTTATTGTTGCTTATTAAATAAATAATCATATAAGACATTGGAATGTAAATCATCAATCAAAGTTATAGTTATACCAAGACACAAACCAATTATCATTATATATATATATATATATATATATATAGTTATTGCTAAGATTATGTTACTCCAATACACGATCAAAATATATTTTCTATACTAAAACTAGGCAATTATATGCATATACAACTTAGCCTGCACTTAGTAATTAATGGTATAATACCTGTACTGGTAAGTATTAACAATTAGGGATAGCTTGTAATACGAATTCCTTTTTGTTGGCATACCGTGTAACTTATCATGCTATCTGCAAAATTATAAGTTAAAATCAACAACCCAGTAGAGTCAATCAAAATACAAGAGCAATTTCATAAGTCTAACGTCATTTTAAAAAGAGAAAATCATAGCCCCATTTTGATCCTTAATTGCATTGTGTTTGCACTTATCCTCCTCAACTTTATAGATTATCACGATTCACAATTCTTGGCCTTTTTTTATGAAGCGAATAATAGTAGCATAATTACCATGTATATATAAGGATCCGAGCGACCTCCATGACCACTCCTCTTCACCTCCTCTTTTTGCAGCAATCTGTACATTACCAGAATTTATCAAGAATCATATTCAATGTCATGAAAGAACTCAATCTTCTATGGAGATAACACACACTCAAACTGAATTTCATGGAATTTACTTCTAAGGAAATATTGGTTTTCTTCCCTCCTCAACTGAAGGGGGTATGGCATTCTCTATCTATTAAAATATACCAACAACAAAACTCCAAGTTATACTATCTGTGCATAAAATCTTGTTTGAGTTTCGGAATTGCAGAAATATATAATAAAGGAATGAGAGTTCATACTTACATTCTTAAGGCTTTGCTAGTGGTAGGACTATCACCAAGCAACTGGCGAATCCTCAATTCAGAAAAGCTCCCATAAGACAGAACCCTCAGTATGGCCTCAGCTTGGTGCCTCAACTGAGATGAAATAATTGATTTTTTCTGCTTATAAGCAGCATTAGTTTTATTGATGGAACTATTTGTGCTTGAGGCACTGGACAAGCAAGACGAAGTATCAGCAGTGGTTATTTCAGAAACACAGTCAGATGATGCTGGGGCACAAGTTGGTTTAGGCTCAATGATATTCAGTTTCTTGTCGTTGGAGATCCATATGCTCTTCGAACGTTTCTTTCGCACTATCTGATGGTTCAATGAGTGATTTCAGAGCAAAAAAAGAAGATATTTAGAAAGAATATAGGATGAAAACAAGAAGCATCTGTAGTTAGCTGACTATTGTTTAGTGATACTTTAGCTGAATGGCCTTCAAGTTCAAATTAGCTACCATATCTAGGGATCAAATTTAAAATCATTACATTGTAGTTAACATTTTTGGTGAGTGTACAACACTACAATCAAGATAACTAGCAAATTGATGTATACAAATTGTTGATTCTTGTTAGAAGTATGAATTAATCAAATTGAAACTTAAGCAACAAAAACAAGCCATCTTCAACTGAGAGATCATATAAAACAGAGCATCAGCATATAGGTCACATTAATAACTTAGTAATTAGACACAAGTATCTGCACAGATGAAAAATACATCTAAAAAATCCATCTAGTAACACAAACATGCAGTTCAATCACAAAGCAACCGTTCCAATTAAAACTAAAACATAGAACATCATTGAAACAACCGGCCACAATGTTCAACACTAATTTTGAATTCAGAAGACACTCAATATAATTATAATACAAAATTAAATTAATTCAAATCACAGAGAAACAACAGATTCATGAAATAAGCTACAATTCAAATTATACGCAAAAACAATGCAACAATTCTTCAGCTCAGCTAAAAGAAACAGAGATCTAGCAATTTCTTCAATCTTAATCAATTCAAAACTTCAAAAGCTTCTCAGATTATGATTTAGATCACGATTGACTCACCACAAATAGCAAATTCAAATTCATCAAATGAACAACAACAAGCAATTTGCCTATTTATAACCTTGAACTTCAGATCATTGAAATTCTTCATCTCAGTCAGTTTAAAACTCTAGAAGCATCTCATATTATGATTTAGATCACGATTTAATCACTACAAATAGCAAATTCAGATTCAGATTCATCAAATGAACAACAACGAGCGATCTGCCTATCACCTTGAACTTCATATCATTGACGCCTGACACGTAAGCAACCAGCCTCAGCTTCCGAGGAGATCCAGATGATGCTCCATCAACACTCCCGTTGCTCTCCGGAGTACTGCAGATTACTCTGAATTTTTCCAAAATACGAATTCAATTCAATTCAACTCAATTTAATAATGAGAATTTGAAAATGAACATCTTACTTTGTAATTGGAGGAGAAGATGAGAGGAGGAGAAGAGCGGAGGCAACAGTGCGTTCAAATGTTGAAGGAAATGAAGCTTTCATAGTTTTCGAAACCATACTTTTCAATTTTGAAAATGGCGGGAGGCTTTTAAATTTCCGAAAATGAAATTGCTGTGAAACTACTGTTTTCTGTTTTGTGTATGAAATTATGATTGCATGTGATGTTATTAGTATTGGCTGTGTTAGTATGAATTAACGGACTTTTATTTCCAATATTTATTTACTTTATAGTTTTAAAAGAAATGATAAATTAATTTATGATTTTCGTTCAAAAAATTAAAAAAAATGGGAAATCATAAACTACTCGTAATTGAAAATAATTCCCACAATATTGTACGAATGCAACTTCAATTATTTTGGTCAGGTTTCTCGAAATACTAATTCAGATTTGAATTAAATTTTTGAATGGTGATATTGTATGTGATAAGAGTTAAATAAAGTAATATATATTCAACTTTTTTATTAATAAAAAATAAATTAAACACATCAATTAACTTCGAATTTTGTTTCATTTTTCAAATTAAGTAAAAATTTAGGTTCGTGATATATTGTCAGAGCAGAAAATGTTGTTGCAAAGCAAACTTTAATAACTCCCCGATTTACCCATCTTATTTGAAGGTGATAAATACTGAACTTTTTAATTTCCATAATTGATATGAACCACGTTAAGAAAAACGAGACCCGCATTATAAGGAATTGAAAGATCGTTCTACAATCAGGTTTAGGATGGATGAACGCCACAAGTTGCCTTGATAAGTTCACGGGGACGCCACAAACGATATTGACTGAATCGTTTGATAAGTCGATGTTGAACGCCACAAGTCTTCTTGATAAGTTCGGTAGGACGCCACAAACGATGATGGATGAATCGTTTGATAAGTCGATGAATGAACGCCACAAGAATTAGACAAATTGAAAAATCCTTGATAAGTTCAAAAGAGTTCTTCAAAGAAACTAGAGAATTCCTTCTCACTAAAATAATAAGATTCAAGTTGTCTGTCTACTATTACATATTAGGCCTATATATAAGCTGAAAATTAAGTCCTAACAAGACTAGGAATAGGACTTCTAGAGTAATCTACTTTGACTAGGAAACAAAAACCTCTAATAAACTAGGAAACAAATAAAGTTCTACTACTAAATATAATATACTATTTATTACTATAGATAACTATCATTTATTACTATAGATGACTAAACATGCTAGTTATTTTATCCACTCCCTTCTTGAGAAATTGCATTTAGTTGGACTTGTATAATGTTGACAAAATTTGGTTGTTCATTTCCGAACACATCCAACTCCTTTTGTTGCGCTTGATTTATTAACTCATTGAGTTCTTCTTCCTTGAAACGTTTGGCTCTTGCTCTCGTCACTGGACCTTGTGGAACTTTGATTGGTTCTTCAAAGTGCAATTTTCCATTTATGTCCTCATCATTCCCCTCCTCTTGAAAAGGATTTGCCCTCAAATCATCACCTACATCAAAAGGACTTAAATCAGTAACATTGAATGTAGTGCTAACATTGTACTCACCTGGTAGGTCTAGCTTGTAGGCATTGTCATTGACGCGCTCAAGAACTTGAAAAGGACCATCTCCCCTTGGGAGCAACTTTGAACGCCTTTGGGATGGAAATCTTTCTTTCCTCATGTGCAACCAAACCCAATCTCCGGGTTCAAAAACTACCTTGCGACGCCCTTTGTTGGCTTGCTTTGCATATTGTTCCGTCTTCTTCTCTATATTGAATCTTGCCTTTTCATGTATCTGCTTAACAAATTCAGCCTTTTTCTTTCCATACAAGTTCAGACAAAGGTAATGGTGTTAAATCCAATGGAGTTAAGGGATTAAAACCATAAACTATTTCAAATGGAGAAAACTTAGAAGCAGAATGAATGGTACGATTGTAAGCAAACTCAACATGTGGTAAACATTATTCCCATGTTTTGATGTTCTTTTTAATTATAGCCCTCAACAAAGTAGATAAAGTCCTATTTACTACTTCAGTTTGACCATCAGTTTGTGGATGACAAGTGGTGGAAAATAACAACTTAGTCCCTAACTTACACCACAAGGTTTTCCAAAAGTAACTCAAAAACTTAGCATCTCTATCGGAAACAATAGTTCGAGGCATTCCATGTAATCTAACAATTTCTCGAAAGAATAAGTCAGCAATATTAGACGCATTATCAGTTTTCGTACATGGAATGAAATGTGCCATTTTAGAAAACCTATCTACAACCACAAAAATTGAATCCCTACTCGTTTAGACCTAGGTAAACCTAAAATAAAATCCATTGAAATATCAATCCAAGGATCACTAGGAATTGGTAGTGGCATGTATAAACCATGAGGTTGTACTCTAGATTTTGCTTGCTTACAAATGACACATCTTTCACAAATTCTCTCAACATCCTTTTTCATATGAGGCCAATAAAAATGTTCATGCAAAATCGCTAAGGTTTTACTAACTCCAAAGTGTCCCATTAGACCTCCACCATGTGATTCCCTTACTAACAACTCACGCAAAGAACAATTAGGAACACATAACTTATTTTCTCGAAACAAGAAACCCTCATGTCTAAAGAACTTACCCATTGCATTTTTCTCACAATTTCGAAATTCCTCAGAAAAATCATGGTCTAAAGGATATAATTCTTTAATATGCTCAAAACCAAGTAATTTTGCATCAAGAGTGGAGAGTAAGACATACCTTCTAGAAAGTGCATCCGCGACAACATTCTCTTTACCTTTCTTGTATCGGATGACATAGGGAAATGTTTCAATGAATTCCACCCATCGTGCATGTCTCCTACTCAACTTTTGTTGACTCTTCAAGTGTTTCAACGACTCATGATCCGTGTGAATCACAAACTCCTTAGGCCAAAGATAGTGTTGCCATGTTTGTAAAGCTCGCACCAACGCGTACAACTCCTTGTCGTAAGTAGGGTAGTTTAGAGCTGCCCCGCTTAGTTTCTCGCTAAAAAAAGCAATTGGTTTTCCTCCTTGCATGAGGACTGCTCCAACACCTAATCCTGATGCATCACATTCAATTTCAAATGTTAGTGTAAAGTTAGGCAGAGCTAATAAAGGAGCATTAGTTAATTTCTCTTTGAGCAATTGGAAAGCCCTTTCTTGCTCGTCTTCCCACTTAAACCCAACATTCTTCTTGATAACCTAAGTAAGTGGTGCTGCAATGCTGCTAAAGTTCTTCACAAATCTCCTATAGAAGCTAGCAAGTCCATGAAAGCTCCTAACTTGTCCTACACTTGTGGGACTCGGCCATTCTTGAATTGCTCGAATTTTATCCTCATCAACCTGTATACCATGTGCACTAACAACAAAACCAAGAAACACAAGCTTATCGGTGCAAAAAGTGCACTTCTTCATGTTAGCAAATAATTTCTCCTTTCGTAAAACTTCAAGAACAGAATGTAAATGCTTAACATGATCATCTTGATTTTTGCTATAAATAAGAATATCATCAAAATATATAGACAACTACAAATTTTCCTATGAAAGCACGCAAAACATGGTTCATTAATCGCATGAAAGTACTTGGTGCATTAGTTAGACCAAATGGCATAACCAACCACTCATATAAACCAAATTTCGTCTTAAAAGCTGTTTTCCATTCATCACCTTCTTTCATTCTTATTTGATGATATCCACTTTTCAAATCAATTTTAGAAAATACACAAGCACCATGCAATTCATCTAGCATATCATCAAGACGAGGAATAGGATGGCGATACCTGATTGTTATATTGTTGACGGCTCGGCAATCAACACACATTCTCCATGTCCCATCCTTTTTAGGAACCAAAATCACTGGAACAGCGCACAGACTCATGCTTTCTCTTACTGAACCCTTTTCCATCAATTCACTAACTTGTCGTTGTAGCTCTTTTGTTTCTTCAGGGTTGCTACGATAGGCTGGTCGGTTTGGAATGGAAGCACCGGGTACAAAGTCAATTTGATGTTCAATCCCTCGAATAGGTGGTAAACCAGGTGGAATTTCCTCGGGAAAGACATCCTCAAATTCCTGCAAAAGAGATGCAACTGAACTAGGCAAAAAAGAGTTAGAGTTGTTAGTATTCAATGCCTCTTTGTACACAAGAACAATTATTGGTTGACTTGATAACATCGCTTTTTTTATGTGACCCACTCTCGCATAGATATTGCTTTTTGTTCTCTCATTCTTTTGTTCATTCATTGAAACCTCTCCTTTTTTTCTACACTTTTTTTCCTCGTCCACTCTTTGTTTTTCTTGTCTCTCGATTTCTTTTCCTACAACACTCTTTTTTTCTTGCTCACTCTCTTTTTGTAATCTCACTTGATCTTCATAAACTTGTCTTCGAGTCAAAGGTACTAGAGTGATGGTACGTTGGTCATGTACAAACGAGTACTTGTTAGTGAAACCATCATGCTTAACACGTCGATCAAACTGCCATGGACGTCCTAGTAGCAAATGTCCAGCTTGCATAGGTACAACATCGCACAAAACTTCATCTTCATATTTTCCTATGCGAAAAGGAACAAGGACTTGTTTTTCTACCCTTATTTCACCAGTATTATTAAGCCATTGCAGTTTGTAGGGCTGTAGATGTTTGGTAGTCGGCAACCCTAACTTTTCAACCATAGTTGTGCTAGCAACATTAGTACAACTCCCTCCATCAATAATCATACTACATACTTTGTTTTGGACATGGCATCTAGTATGAAAAATGTTTTCCCTCTGTACTTCGTCACTCTCTTTGATTTGCACACTTAACGCTCTTCTTGCAACCAACAACTCCCCATGGACAGCATATTCCTCCTCATTAGCATCCTCCAATGGTGGCATAGATTCATTGTCCTCCTCACTATCGGTTTCAACTTCTCCATTATCTCGTATCACCATAACTCTTCTATTTGGGCAT
Source organism: Penstemon davidsonii (assembly GCA_034814905.1). NCBI lineage: Eukaryota > Viridiplantae > Streptophyta > Magnoliopsida > Lamiales > Plantaginaceae > Penstemon > Penstemon davidsonii. Next base: position 24,940,198 of record JAYDYQ010002533.1, on the reverse strand, counting down.
TGGTTTGCTATGTGCCTCCTACCTTGACATTTAAAACACTTAATATCACGATTTCGAGTAGTGGAATAATCAGTTTTACCTTGATTGCTACGAGTTGGTTGCTCTTGTTTTGACTCAAATCTAGCCTTGGTTGAGACTTGTTTCTCCTCTTTCTTGAATGTATTCTGTTTCCACGAATTAGCACCATACCTTGAATTATCACCCCTTCTCTTAAGTTGGCCCTCAATTTTAATAGCCATATGCAACATGTCCTCCAACTCCACATAATGCTGCAATTCTACTCGATTGGCAATTTCTTGATTCAAGCCCGCTAAAAATCGTGCCATAGTAGCCTCTCGGTCCTCCTCTATGTTTGCTCGGATCATGGCTAACTCCATCTCTTGGTAGTAGTCTTCGACACTCCGATTTCCTTGTACCAGCCCTTGCAACTTCTTGTACAAATCCCGATAATAGTGGCTAGGTACAAAACGCTTTCTCATTACTGTTTTCATCACCTCCCAAGTGTCCACCGGTTGTTCTCCATTTCGTCTCCTGTTTAAAACCAATTGATCCCACCAAACATTAGCATAATCAGTAAACTCAGTGGCTGCAAGTTTTACCTTTTTTATCTCGGAGTAGTCGTGGCAATCAAAAACTCGCTCCAGTTTCTTTTCCCACTCAAGATAGGTTTCGGGGTCGTTTCTCCCTTGAAACGAAGGAATGTTTATCTTAATATTACCCAAGTTATTATCCTCCCTATTCCTAACTTCTCTACCCAAACCACGATTTCTCCTATGGCGACTAGATGATCCTTGATCTCCTTCACTAAACCTATCGTCATAGTCTTCTTCATCCTCATCTCTTAAGTCCCTAGGTTGAACTCTCCCTCTCCTATTCGTATTAGAAGTAGTTTTTCGATGTCCCTCAGTTACACTTTCTACCCTATCCAACCTTTCGTGAACTTGTTCCAACTCCGTCCTCAATAATCTCTTCATCTCTCCCATCAAAGCTTCCGACATAAACTTCATATCAAACTTTCCCGACTGTTCTCCAGAGATGTTTTTGTTATTGGGATCAGACATGATTTGCTGCAGAAAAAAAAAGTTAGAACAAAAATAAATAAAATAAAGGACCTCACAATTCACATCCTTACGTGTTTCACTCAAATTAATGATTCACTCAACACTCGTGTTTTCGCACAAAAATTATGGCTTTTACCCTCAAATAATCTAACTCTCTTGCCTTTTTCCTTTCTTGGAATTCCCTTGCTTCTTTTTGAACTAATTTAAAACAACACAAAGATATTCAATGTGAACAAACTTTAGGACAAGAAAACTAACAAACCAAATCTAGGAAGATTCTTTCAATAAGGCAGGTGCAAGACTTAGAAGAATTTTCAGTGTAGACAATCTCTAAGTCTAGAAAACTATCAAACTCAAACTAGGAAGCTCAATAAAGACAACTTTGTTTCAAAATTTCGGACTTTTTTTTTTTTTTTTTCGGATTTTTTTTTCGACTTTTTTTTTTTTTCCGAAATCTTTTTTTTTTTTTTTGTTCGACTTTTTTTTTTTAATTTTTTTTTGGAACTCTTTTTTTTTTTTGTTCGACTTTTTTTTTTTTTTTTTTTTTTTTTTAAACTAAGAAATTATAAAGATACGCAAACCTGAGACCAATGTTATTAAAATCGGACCGGACCGGCCGGTCCGACCGGTTCGACCGCGAACCGGAGGATGGTCCGGTCCGGTTTACCCCCTAAAACCACTTGTCTAAAAAACCAGTGTGAACCGGGTTGAACCGGTCCAAAACCGGTGAACCGGCGAACCGGTTTGGGCCGGTTCAACCCGATTTTGAATTTCTTTTTTTTTTTCTTTTTTTTTTCGATTTTTTAAATTTTATTAATGTTAAAAATAAACTAAAAATTCTTGTAGAAGGTGGGATTCGAACACCTAACCTCTTGCTTGAACATAACTTCCTTACCATTTGAGCTACATCATTTTTGTTGAATTTCTAGTACAAAACAAATTTATAAATTACAGAAAACTTGTAGCCAAATTTGTTTATAAATTAGATTATGATAACTCAAATTAACATTTTACACATTATCAATGAAAATTAATACTCAAATAATAATTTTTTATTAAAATTTATATTATAAGATATTTCTTTCCAATATTATTTTTAGGATAAAGAGTGTCAAATTTTGAAAATCAAATCGATATATTATGCAAGTTTGATTTTGAATATTAGACTTTTATGCATAATCATATTTTAAAATTATTAATCTCTTAGTTAGTTGTATTTTTGACTTACACTTTTAAATTTTTATAAAGAAATATAGTCATATTATATTTATATGAGCTTACAAATTAGTATCATATTACAATTATGATATAAGTTATATAAATATTATGTGATTTAATTTAAATATATTCTAAGATTTTATATATTTTTGATCAATTGTAGGATAATGTTTAAATTTTATGCATATTATATATACTTTAAAATTAAAAATATATATTATATCATTATGACGTCATCCGGTCCGACCAGCGGTCCAACCGGTTCGACCAGTAAAACCAGTGGCCAGTTGGCTCACCGGTTCACTGTCCGGTCCGGTTCTGAAAACATTGCCTGAGACTAGAATTTGGCTCTGGTACCAAATGATATGAACCACGTTAAGAAAAACGAGACCCGCATTATAAGGAATTGAAAGATCGTTCTACAATCAGGTTTAGGATGGATGAACGCCACAAGTTGCCTTGATAAGTTCACGGGGACGCCACAAACGATATTGACTGAATCGTTTGATAAGTCGATGTTGAACGCCACAAGTCTTCTTGATAAGTTCGGTAGGACGCCACAAACGATGATGGATGAATCGTTTGATAAGTCGATGAATGAACGCCACAAGAATTAGACAAATTGAAAAATCCTTGATAAGTTCAAAAGAGTTCTTCAAAGAAACTAGAGAATTCCTTCTCACTAAAATAATAAGATTCAAGTTGTCTGTCTTCTATTACATATTAGGCCTATATATAAGCTGAAAATTAAGTCCTAACAAGACTAGGAATAGGACTTCTAGAGTAATCTACTTTGACTAGGAAACAAAAACCTCTAATAAACTAGGAAACAAATAAAGTTCTACTACTAAATATAATATACTATTTATTACTATAGATAACTATCATTTATTACTATAGATGACTAAACATGCTAGTTATTTTATCCACTCCCTTCTTGAGAAATTGCATTTAGTTGGACTTGTATAATGTTGACAAAATTTGGTTGTCATTTCCGAACACATCCAACTCCTTTTGTTGCGCTTGATTTATTAACTCATTGAGTTCTTCTTCCTTGAATCGTTTGGCTCTTGCTCTCGTCACTGGACCTTGTGGAACTTTGATTGGTTCTTCAAAGTGCAATTTTCCATTTATGTCCTCATCAATAATACCCATCATTACAACGTTGGTAAATTGTTAATCATAACAACTAAATTTCTCTTTCATGATTAAATTATCAAAAAAAATTTATTTTCATCATATTTGGAAATATATCTATCGAATTCAAGGCATCTCAATCATCATTAAATCGTCTCTCCCAATTTCCTGATCTCTTGTTTGCCATGGACGTCCATGTCCATTTTTCTTTCATGTTCACTTTTCTTTTTGTAAATTGTATACCCATCTCTCAATTTTTCTTTTTTGTACATTTCTTTCATGTTCACTACATATTTTGATGGGTTTTGGCTGTTGGGTTTTATGGTTTGAATAAGTTTAAGTTCCACTTGGATTGGGTTTGGATGTTGGTGTTTAAGGAAAAAGTAGGTGGTAGGTGTCAAATCAATGTCACTTTTAGTGAAATTTGGGGGAAAAAATAGGTGGTGGATATCAAATCAATGTTTTATAGGTTTGAAGAGCTTGAGTGTGAGTTAACAAATAAGTTTTTGATGGTTTTATGGATTTGGCGAAAACTTATTTGAAATGATTTTGGCTCGGTATCTCAGGTGGGCCAAAACTCATCCACATACACTCTTAAAGTTTCTCTGCCCTGGCAATATCGCCAGCCTTCTAGAATAGTGGAAATCTCTCTCTTATTTTTTTTTTCCCGTATTGACCTCTTCATTTATTTATTTAGACAACCAAAAATAAAAAATCAAAGTCTAAGATTACTATTCTAAGGTGTTTGGTAATCCAATAAGAAATATGGCTGATTTATCAGGCGCAAATTTTAAGAGGTAAATTAACATGGACCGACCCGGTATTCGGTATAACATACCAAATAACACATTACGTTGAATAGACTTGGTCAATCTAACCTATCATTGACAATTAAACCTGTGGGGGGGGGGGGGGGTGGGGGGGGGGGGGGGTGGGGGGGGGGGGGGGTGGGGGGGGGGGGGGGTGGGGGGGGGGGGGGGTGGGGGGGGGGGGGGGTGGGGGGGGGGGGGGGTGGGGGGGGGGGGGGGTGGGGGGGGGGGGGGGTGGGGGGGGGGGGGGGTGGGGGGGGGGGGGGGTGGGGGGGGGGGGGGGTGGGGGGGGGGGGGGGTGGGGGGGGGGGGGGGTGGGGGGGGGGGGGGGTGGGGGGGGGGGGGGGTGGGGGGGGGGGGGGGTGGGGGGGGGGGGGGGTGGGGGGGGGGGGGGGTGGGGGGGGGGGGGGGTGGGGGGGGGGGGGGGTGGGGGGGGGGGGGGGTGGGGGGGGGGGGGGGTGGGGGGGGGGGGGGGTGGGGGGGGGGGGGGGTGGGGGGGGGGGGGGGTGGGGGGGGGGGGGGGTGGGGGGGGGGGGGGGTGGGGGGGGGGGGGGGTGGGGTGGGGGGGGGGGGGGGGGGGGTGAAACCCCCCTGTGGTTCAAAAAATTACAAGGACACTCCTTACAAGGTTTTTTATTTTGAACATTTTCAGAAGTTGCAGGGGGTGTCCTTATGAGGATTGTTGAAGTTGTGATGGGTTTTTGGGTACATTGTCTAAACCAGAGGGGGTCTCTTTGTAATTTCTATAACGTCAGAGGGTTCCTTGTAAGATGACTAAACCTTAGGAGGTCCGGTCGTAAATAACCCTAAAAAAAAATCTGTGTCCAACAATGACATTTGAAGTCACTAAAAGAAAAGCATAGTGAAGAAAGGCTTTTTTTAGAGGAAATTCCTTTTGTAAACATTCACCTCATAAGGTTCGAGCAATTTATCATCGACTCTTTTGTTGATAACTTTGGGTGGTCCCACCATGAACTCGTAACCTTCTCTACGCCTGGGAGAAAATATATGTGCATCAAAATGAGTATAAATTTCAAACACTGGATAAAATGTAGACAAAATCTCTCTTACATGTTCTCGATTAATATAGTGATATGCAAAGTGCCACGTCCACTGACAATAAACGTGTCTGAAGTTTCACCATCTTCAACTTTCATTGCCAAATTTCTCTCAAGCTCACGGTAGAGTCGATCTCGTAGATTCCTGCTAGTGACATACTTCCCCTGAAAACCATAAATCAGATTTTTAAGACAAACATGTCATAAATTAACAAATATTAACAAGAATATTGAAAAAATTGGCAAAGTTACAAATATAGTCCTATAACTTTGGAATCCTTTCAACAATAGTCATGTAACTACACTAGACACACATTTAGTCCTTTAACTTTCATCCTATTTTAATTTTAGTCCTTTAAGTTTTATCTTATTCAATTTAGTCCCTTAAATTCTATCATGTTTCCATTTTAGTCCATTAATTTTTCTCATATTTCAATTTTAGTCCTTTAACTTCTATCCTATTTAAGTTTTAGTTCTTTACATAGAAAACTTTGTCCCATAACTTTCAGTAAATCTCAATTTTCGTCCTTCACTTACAAATTTACTGAAAGATATAGGGGACGAAATTTGTTATGTATAGTATTAAAGTTGAAATATGATGAAAGTAAAAGGACTAATATTGAAATATGATGAAAGTTAAAGGACTAGATGTGTGCACAGTGTAGTTATAGGACTATTTTTGAAAAATAATCTCAAAGTTACAAGATTGTTTTTGCAATTTGCCGAAACAAAATACAATATATCACAAATATTTCGTAAAGATGATAACTTTACTATCATACCGCACGGCCCACAAAAGGAGAAGTGTTGATTGAGAAAGCCATTCTCACTGTAGGCTCTTCGACCCTAATGGCTGGTAATGGCTTGCCCTCTGCTTTGTCGGCTATTGTCTCCCCAATCTGAATTGATGATAAGAAATTTATACCGGCTGGTAGAGTAAAAAGTGGGTCAATTTATATGGGTCGGAAATAGGTCGGGTTGGCCCCTACCTGAATATTGTCGACACCACAAACAGCACAGATGTCACCAGCCTCTACTGTTTCTGTCGGAACTCTGAAGAATTTTTCATACACAAACAGTTCACTTACTCTAGCAAATCTGCATTCATCTTCTGATGAACAAACCTAAACACGTTAAAGAAAATTTTAATTCATGGATTATTTTTCTGTGTGATGAAACATTTTATTACGGTATTAAATTTCGATCGAGGCTACTACCTTCACATCCATTCCTTTGCGCAAAGTTCCTGCATGCAAGCGTCCAATAGCAATGCGCCCTTTATGTTCATCATATTCAATATTTGTAGCCTGCACAAATTAAAATAATCTTAGATTGCAAAAATTCAATATTATTCTAGCAATAAAGAAAAATAGATATTGTTCTTTGTTATCCCAATCAATTGTTAGCATAATAACTTAGGTTGAAAATAAGCATGCCATGTCCAAAAATTATCAGTTAACAATTAAAATATGCACAAAAAATGAGAAAAAAATATACTATATCACATAAAGAAACACGACTAACAAGCATTTGAAGAACACCATCTTTGGCAATTTGTGGTCCAGGTATGCATCTAACAATGGTCTCGAAAAGTGGTCCAAGATCATCGCTCAAATTTTCAGGTGAAAGTCCTGCCTTTCCTCTGAGTCCACTTGCATATATAACTTGGAAATCACACTGCATTTAAAACAAATCAAGATATTAAATATTTACAGCCAAAATTAGTTTGTGGTGATATTTTTTAGTTTAGTTCTTTCGCTAAGGCTATGTTTAGTTCATGGATTTTAATGAGAAAAATACTAAGGAAAATGTTTTTTTCTGATAGAGCATTGAGTTTTAAATTTATTAGTTTTCATTTGAATTAGCCTTTTCCTCACTAAAATCAAAGTTCCAAACACATCCTAAAACTCCTTACGATTTTGCAATAAATACCTGTTCATCTGATGCATTTAGCTCAATAAATAATTCAAAAGTTGAATTAATGACAAAATCTGGACGAGCAGAAGGCCTATCGATTTTATTGACAACGACAACAACTGCATGGCCAAATTCAAGAGCCTTCTTCAAAACAAATCTTGTTTGAGGCATTGGACCCTCGACTGAATCTACCTGCAAATAATCCAACATATTTACGGAAATCAAGATGAGAAAAGATGTTATTAAGTTAGCTATATAATAATGGTGAGAATATTTAATATGTTATTATGAACAAGATATTGTAATATTTTGGACTTATTTGGTTGCAGTGCTTGAAGCATAGATTAGTGGCAAATTAGTAAATCTATATGCTACGAAGTACAAACAAAAGTATTAAGCAAAAGATTAACAAAGGGTACCACTAATAGAACTCCTTCCACCATGTTGAGAACGCGTTCTACTTCACCTCCAAAGTCGGAATGTCCTGGAGTATCAATAATATTAATTTTTGTATCGTGGTAAGTAATAGACGTGTTTTTGCTAAGTATGGTTATTCCCCTTTCACGTTCTAGATCATTAGAATCCATTATCCTCTCCTGCATAACTTGGTTGTCGCGAAAGACCTGCAAAAGAAATCACAACAGAGATAACGTTTATCACTTCACATTAACTACCACAATCAAATTAATTTAATCTCGAGAAATAAAGTGACTTTCATAATTGGAACTTTTTATACCTTAGATTGCCTCAACATGGCATCCACTAGAGTGGTCTTCCCATGATCTACATGAGCAACAATTGCTATATTTCGTATATCGGTTCTCCGTACCAACTGAGTCTTTTTCTCTGAGAAAATCAAGGTAAGTACATTTAAGAAGAAAGAATGGAAGTAGGCACCACAAAAATGAAATTAATGTGTGACTCGATAAAGACCTTATACTTGATATCATTGTCTCCAATAGTAAAGGGCCTAAAGGTAACATATCAATAGCAGAAAATGCATTAAAATTTCATAATGCGAAGGTACTTTATACAGCAAGATTTTTGTATAACTTTCTATGCAAATTGATGTTGCATATTAAGACATGAACAAACCCCAAAACAAACATGTGGATTTCGGTTCTTACGGTTAATTGAACAATCCCACATTATACCATATGCCTCACCGGTTGTACCTTTATCGACATTACAGCTGCTCACACATAAGTAAACAAGTCAAATAATGGACAACATACAACTGAAGATGACAAAATTCATAAAAATTCCAAATCAAAATTTACAAAATACAGGATAAATGTTTCATAAGCTTCAAAGGTTGCCCTTTATCAATTTGCACACACACATTAAAACCAAAAAATCTTCTTACCATATAAGCTATAAAAAACCATAGAGCACGTGAACATATCAAAGCAAGAACTCCATTTAACAAAATACACATCTAGCATAAGTAAGCATACATCTGAAGATGACAAAATTCATAACAATCCCAAATCAAAATTTACAAAAAACAGGACAATGTTTCATAGGCTTCAAAGGTTGCCCTTTTTCAATGCAAAGACACACATTTAAACCAAATAATCTTTTTTACCATATAAGCTATAAAAACCATAGAGCACATGAACATATCAAAGCAAGAACACAGCTACTATAAGTACGCATAAAAAAGTTCAAAAAAATTTGATAAAAGCAATTATTCATACTAAACTAATTAGTACCAGTGGCGGTCTCAGTGACTTCAGAGACAGAGCATTTGACAGGATTCCGAAAAGGGGTGAATTTTGAACTCTTTGATTTTGATTTAATTGATAAGTTACTGCCCAGAAACTGTCTTTTCAACCACGAAATATTGCGAATGGAGTTTCTTTTGGTGGGTTCGATATTTTTTGATGAAAAGATTGTAACTTTAGGGGTAATTTGGGAAATAGGATTTGAAGTGATAGCCATATCCATTGTTTTTCTCCTACTCGCCTTTCACTGAAAGAAGAATAAGAAGAAGAAGAGTAAGAGGATTGGGCTATGGTTTTTGAAGCTGAAGTGAGAGGCTGTTATTATAAGCTTCGTCACAAACAAAGAGAAGCGGCTGCTGTTTATTTGGATTTTCTTGTTTTATTATTAATAATAAGAAGCTAAAGATATTTTTTTGTTTTAAAATATATTTAATTTACTCATTCTATTTTTAAGAAAAACTAATTATGAATTTTTGTTTATGTGTTTATTTTTCAGACGTCCTAAAATAAGATTATTGTTTTTTTTTTTTTTTGAGTAAACTTAACATAGTAATTTTTACTCCCTCCGTCCCATTATTTTTACTCCATTAGCTACAGTACCCGGTCAAATTTTTCAATCTTTTAAGTGACTTATCATGTTAAATTATTCACATTTGTGGTGTATTAAATATTTTAAATATTAATATATATGGTGTGATATGATATTATCAAATTATTAGTGAAATATATTAATTAAATTATTTATTATAATTTTATAAATTTAGTCAAGTTAACTGGTCAACTGTACCAAGGAATAAAAAATAGTGGGATGGAGGAAGTATTTTTTTAAATATTAATTCTTCGTCAAGCACCTAATTTCCATATCAAGATCTTTGGAGAAAAACTTACATATTGAATTTTAAGTCTTATTAACATGATAAAATTTCTTTTCTTTTATAATTTACATGATAAAATATCGGACGAGTGACCCAACCATTCTTTTAATTCTCGAGGGTAAGTTTAATTCTTCAGGTTGATGATATTTAAAAGAAATTATTAAACATATGGAGACATAAAATTTACAAGTTGTACAAGTGGGCTTTTTTTTTTCTTAATCGGAATTGTATAAGTGGGCTTGAACATTCGGGCCTTACCAGAATAAATTAGCTAAAGCCCATTGACAGGTACTTCTGCTAACTCATTTAATTTATTGCTAGCCCATACAAGAAAGCCCTGTCTTCTAGGAAATAGTAATATTTTCTCTTTTTAAAGAGAGAAAAAAATGGAGGACTCGTTTGCTTTGTTGAGATTAGTACTTTTATAAATGAAATGATATATTAAGAAAATTTAAGAGGAACGAATATGTTATACTACATTGATAAGAGGAATAAATCTGCTACTAAAAATTTAAAAGGGACGAATATGCAAAAGTTGACTCATAAGGAGCACATAAAGTGTGATTAATTCTTGATTTAACAATTAATATATATATATATATATATATATATCGCCTACTTTTATTACCTTATACTCTTCTCTCCCTGTTCCCTACAACCAAACTATAATCTAAATCAAATACAAACAATTATATTTTACCATGTCAATATTTAATAATAATCATTCTCTAAATGAAATTTCAAAAATTTCACCCAAACCAATCAACCCAGCCAAAACATTTTCATAATAGCTCAAAAAGTTCAAAAACAAAAACGAAATAAACATGGCCGGACTTCTTCATATGAAGGAAATGGGCCAAATAGCCTGATAATGTTTTGGGCCTAGGTTAACAAAAGATTGAAAAGTCGTCTCCTCATACTTTCTTCACCTATTCCAAGTAGAACCAGTTATCTAAGTTTCCGTCAGTTATGTATTGAATTTTTTTTGAGAATTTTAAAATTTAAGAAATTATTTGGAAAATACTAGGAAGCATTGTAATTTTTTTTTACTAAATTAAGTATAAGTAACATAAGAGAGTCTCAAAATAAATAAATAGTTTCGAAATTATAAATTCTTTTCGTTTTCATTGATTCAAAATCGAAATTTTTTCATATTTTCGATGGAAAGTTGAAAACGATGGAATTTTGATCCATGTCAATTATGACTTATGAGCCAAATCGGCCTGGACCAACAAATTTTGGGTCTTTCTCTAGCTACTCTAAGATATACTTCCAGCCCATATATATACCTTCCAATTCACTTTTAAGAATTCATTTTCTAATTTAGTTGGATCATTTCTTGCAAAACTTATTATACTCTCTCCTTCATGATATTCTTGAGGATTTAGTTTTAACGCAAAGTCTTAAATAAGAGTTAGAAACTAAAAAACTTTAACATTCTTGCCCTAGAAAGTAATGATTGAAAATTAGTTATGTCTTATAATTATTTTATACAATATGATAATCCGAAGAATAAAATTAATTTTCAAGAAGAGAGTCTTATCTTTACATATTCAAAGGAATAGTATAAGTAGGACTGAGTCCCTGAGCACAATTTGGGAAATCGCCCGAATCGAATTGGACCGAATGTTTCGGTGCGAACCGATTATCGAATCGAAAATTCGGTCCGATAATCGGTCCACGAATTTCCAGCATCAAATCGGCTAGGAATCGAAAATTCGGTCCGGTTCGGACCTTTCAAACCGAATCATATTCAGAATCCATAAATTTGATACCGGACCGAATTGGATAAATCGTTAAATTTTAATGTTAAAAAATGGGTAAAGCTTATAGTTCGAAAAACCGATAGATCTAACCGTGCGATTTTTATACGGGACCAAAAATTTTGATTTGATCAACAATCCACAAATTTATAGAACCGAACCGATCAGAAACCAAATTTCAATCAGACTCGGACCGTATGCCCTAAGTAAAAGTGTAAAAAAATGGGATGGATTATTATAATTGAACTTTGTTGAGTACGCTTTTTCTTAGTCAAATGAGATTTTCTACGACACATGGGACCAGAAGAACATGTCACTTATCACTATATTTTCCCTGTCAATCAAGATTGTTACTTTTTTTAATTCATAAAATCTTTCCAAATCTCATGTTTAAAAGAAAATCTCGAAAGTTGTGCACTGACGATTAAGTTTTGTTTTGTTTTGGAGTTTAAAAAAAAAAACTCCTATTTCTCACTAAAATCCATGGCTGGAGGTTCTATTTGGATGAGTTTTGGCTCGATTTTACCGGTTTCGATTTAAAAAAAATGGGTATGGGTGGTTTCAATGAAATCTTTGAGACCTTATTTGGATGAGTTTTGGCTCTTGGGTTTTGTAGTTTGAATAAGTTGAAACACTACTTGGATTGAGTTTGGATGTTGAGGTTTAAGAAAAAAAGTAGGTGGTAGGTGTCAAATCAATGTCTATTTTAAGGCATCTCCAATGCTCAAGGGTGAGGGGGAGTGGGTGAGAGAGGGGAAAAATTGAGTGATCTCCATTGATGAGGGGGAAGGGGAAGGGGAGAGAGGTCAGGTGGACGACACATGCCTTCTTTTCTTATGTTTTTTTTACTTTCTTTTGTTATTTAATTAATTTATTTTATAATAAAATTTATTATTAATCTTATTTTTTTAAAAATCTTAACATTAATTTAATTTTATTACTTTTATAATTGTAACTTTTATTTAATAAACTTAGCATTAATGTTTGAAATTTAATAACATTGTAAGAAAATTTATTTTGTCTATTATTTTAAATTGCAAATTTAACTTTAACTTGTGTTAATTTAGAATAACGTAATTAAAAACGATTTATGAAAATTAAATACATTGAAATTAAATATGATTTATTATTATTATTATTATTATTATTATTATTATTATTATTAAGAAATATGAAAATTGTAATTAATTGAAATGAGAAGACTGAATAACTGAAGATGACTATGACTATGAAAAGAGAATTGGAGAGGGGGAATGGAAGTATGAGGGGACGAGGAGTCTAAGGTGAAGGGCACTAGAGATGGCCATAGTGAGATTTTGGGGAAAAAGTAGGTGGTAGGTGTCAAATCAATATTTTATAGGTTTGAAGAGTTTGAGTGTGAGTTTCTTAATAGGTTTATGATGGTTTTATGGGTTTGACGAAAACTCATTTGAATGGGTTCGCGAGACCAGGCCAAAATCCATCCACATACATGGTGTATTAAATTGCTAAGGATGTGAATCACAATAATAGTCAACAAATATTTCGTAGGGAAAAAAACACCATTTACATCTGTGTTTTGAAAATCTGCGCAATCTCATGTGATATTTTTATTGAAAGGAATCTCTTTGTATTTTTCTAAATCTTGCACACTTTTTCCTTTAACGGTAAATTGTTAACAACGTTAATGAAATTTGATATTCCTATTTTAACCTTCATATACATACGATTTATCATTTTAATCTAATTTTCATTATGCTAAGAATCCCCTGAGTTATGTTTAATCTGCACATAACCCCTATCACTTATTTTTGTTTAGCAAAGAACCCCATGTGTTATTCGTAATTTGGACAAAACCCTTGGTTTGTTCGTATCACCTGCGCGTGGGGTTCACGCCCATCTATTTTTTTTATTGAAAAGGTGATAATGCCGTGAAAACGTAGTTATTACGTGTCTTCTTAAGCTCAGAACAACTTGCTTTGCTTCCTTTTGCGTGTTTTGCTTGCTTTTGCATTTTTGGTTCTTTGTGTGTTTTGGTTGTGGTCGGTGAGTTTACATTGTGTTTTGGGTGTTTTGTAGGAAGATGTGAATAAGAGCTTAAATGGGACAAGAACACAATGATAAATGTAGAAGGATGTGGATAGTTGCTCACTAAAACATGCGAAATATTTCAAGGATGATTCAAATGAGTAGAATTTTGGATATGTTATAGACGAAGAAGTTAGATATGCTACGGACTTTACGGATCCACAATCGGAGTTCGGAATCAAAAGATATGCTACTCGGAAGGAAGTGTGACAGAGCAGAAAACTCACTGCCCATATCTCACCGCGGCGAGATTAAACCTCACCGCGGTGAGGCCCCTGTTCCAGCAGCTTTGCTTCTGCGGAAGGCAGGGTTTTTTTTTGAATATTTCCCCTTTGATCCCACTTGTAAATATAGGCATCTTGGGGGACTTTTTGGTCTTTGTTACCATAGTTTTCGGGGTAACTTAGACACTTTTAGGTTGTTGTTTCCCTTTCTAATAGGCAAGAAGGTTGAAATCTTAGGACAACTTCTTCTTCACTTTACTTTAGCCTCCATTGACACACTTTCACTTTTCTACTCTCCATTGAAGACATAAAGGCTTGAGGGAGAAGTTGTTGAAGATTTCATCCACTAAGCTTACTCTAACTCTTATTACTTTGTTCATTTACATTTATGACTTTCATTAATGTATTGGATGATTTATTTAATGATATGAGTAGCTAATTCCTCTTTTCTTGGATTTTATTGATCTTATGTTTGATTCTTGACTAAATGATGATATGATGATTGATATGATGGTTATATGTGTTCGTTAATCCAATTTCATGCTTATTGTTCATCTTATGGTTTGACCAACTTTGAGGAGAAATTTATTGGTTCTTGATTGCTAGACATAGTGATTTTGAGGATTTGATCATGAAATTGGATTGTGATTTGATTCTAGGATAGACATATACCTAGGTCATTTCGTAGCGGTGAGCTCAATGCTCACCGCGGCGAGATGATATTAAAATAAATAAATAAATAAATGGGACTCCAATTTTATGCACTCGCCTAATCTATATTATCTATGCTTGCTTGTTTTAATAGAGTCGTGCTCCACCATTTACCGCTTTGTTTTGTGTTGTATTGTCGTTGTTTTGTGTGTGTGCCTGTTTTTCTTTTGTGTTCCGTTTCTCTAAATTCACACAATGGGGACATTGTGCGTTTTAAGTTTCAGGGTGGGAGAGAGGTAGCAAGTACTTGCGTACATGCTAGGTCGACCCGCCAAAAAAAAAATTCAAATTCGAATTATATTTGAAGATGTTTCTACAAAATTTGAGCGCATTGGCTAAGGCTAGGTTGTATTTGAGGTAGATAAAGAACTTTAGTGATAATAGGTTCTAGGACTCCTATTGCGTAAATTCGATTCTCTACAATCTTTAGCTTGAAAACTAAGTGTGAAAAGAGCAAAATGACCTAAGTTTGGGAGAGGAGTGGGGGGGGGGGGGGGTTAATCCTTTTCAAGAATGAAAATCCTTTGAACACCTAGCTCTTAAAAGAAACGAGTAGAGAAGTTGCTAATATGTATGCACTTCTATAAAGAAAAAGGAAAAAAACTAAGCTTTCAACTGATGAAATAATGGTTCATTTTTATAAGTACTCTATTTCATTATAATGGTGCAAGTTTTGTAGTGAAAAGTTCATATGTAATGCACAAAGAAAAGGAATGGTGCTAGTAGCCCAAAAGTCAAATGTTTAGAAGCACAAGTAATCATCATCATTAGTGCTAGTTTTGTATTGTAATATCATTGTAAAGCACAAAGTCCTATGTTATCATTGTAAATCAAAAGAAAAGCAAGTATGGTGAAAAAAGAGCTAGGGACTAAAATTGTTCATTTGTTCAAGAAATGGAAAACAATCTTAAACTACCTACAACTTAGTTTCATGATGTGATTGGAGCATAAGGTTTGAAACCTAAGGTTAGGAGATAGTCAAAGTTAACTTGAGGAGCCCATGCAAGTAGATCCGATTATTGCCTAACCGAAGCCATCAAACACATACGTGAAAACTTGTTTGAAAAATAATATGAAAGTGTTAAGTTTTGGTGTTTTGATCTTAAGCATGCATGTTTGGTATTCGTTTTGTTTTCTTTGCTTGAGGACGAACAAGAGTTTAAGTTTGGGGGGATTGATAACGCCGTGAAAACGTCGTTATTACGTGTCTTCTTAAGCTCAGAACAACTTGCTTTCCTTCGAGTTTCGCTTACTTTTGCATGTTTTGCTTGCTTTTGCGTTTTTGGTTCTTTGTTGGTTCTTTGTGTGTTTTGGTGGTGGTCGGTGAGTTTTTATTGTGTTTTGGGTGTTTTGTAGGAAGATGTGAATAAGAGCTTAAATGGGAGAAGAACCCGATGATAAATGTAGAAGGATGTGGATAGCTGCTCACTAAAACCTGCGTAAATATTTTAGGGAAGACCCAAATTAGTTGACTTTTGATTATGTTATAGATGAAGGAGTTAGCTACGCTACGGATTTTACTGATCCACAATCGGAGTTCAGAATTAAAAGATATGCTGCTTGGAAGGAAGTGTGACAGAGCAGAAAACTCACTGCCCATATCTCACCGCGGCGAGATTAAACCTCACCGCGGTGAGGCCCTTGTTCCAGCAGCTCTGTTTCTACAGAAGGCATGGTTTTTTTTGTATATTTCCCCTTTGATTCCACTTGTAAATATAAGCATCCTGGGAGATTTTGTGGTCTTTGTTACCATAGTTTTTGGGGTAACTTAGAAACTTTTAGGTTGTAGTTTCCCTTTCTAATAGAGCAAGAAGGTTGAAATCTTAGGACAACTTCTTCTTCACTTTACTTTAGCCTCCATTGATGCACTTTCACTTTTCTACTCTCCATTGAAGACATAAAGGATTGAGGGAGAAGTTGTTGAAGATTTCAACTACTAAGCTTACTCTAACTCTTATTACTTTGTTCATTTACATTTATGACTTTCATTAATGTATTGGATAATTTATTTAATTCTATGAGTAGTTAATTTCTCTTTTCTTGGGTTTTATTGATCCTATGTTTGATTCTTGATTAAATGATGATATGATGATGGATATGATGCTTATATGTGTTCGTTAATCCAATTTTGTGGTTATTGTTCGTCTTATGGTTTGGCCAACTTTGATGTGAAATTTATTAGTTCTTGATTGCTAGACATAGTGATTTTGAGGATTTGATTACGAAATTGGCACTACAACAAATATGATCTATGGTGGCACCATGCTTGCTGGCATTTTGAAGAAAATGTTACAAAATATTATTATAGTCATATTTTTGAAAAATGTCACAAACTATAAATGTTAGTTGTACTGATTAGTGACACTTTTATACTATAGTGATATTTTATAATGTTATTTTTAACTACAATTGTGACATTGATACATTTAGCCACACCGCTACAGGTGGCACTTTGCTAGTGACATTTTATATGTAACGACATTTTTCAAACTGCCACTTGTAGCGGTGTGACTAAAAGTTAAATGTCACTATCATAACAAGAGGTAACATTATAAAATGCCATAATAATATAAAAATGTCACTAAATAGTATGATTAACATTTATAATTCCTGACATTTTTAAAAAATGTAATTGTATTCATTTTTTCTCACATTTTCTTCAAAATGCCATCAAGATTGATGCCACCAAAGATCATTTTTGTTGTAGTGTGGATTGTGATTCGATTCTCGGATAGACATATACCTAGGTCATTTCGTATTCGTTTAAGGTTTGAGTTTAATGCTTCGGTTAGATCTTAGTCCATTTGGACATAAATTGGATTAGTTTAACTCGATAGGTTTGTATGCAACTTGAAAGATACATACGAGCGTCCTTGAATCCTTGAATAGCAAACACAAGCATAAGATATCAATTTTTGAGTCATTTATCTTGAATTGAACTAGGTGACGTAAAATCCTAGAAGTCTTTATCATATTATCAAGTCAAGTGTTAGTCAAGTGCTTTTAGTTTTAATATCAAAACAACCATCTCTTTATCAAACTCAACCTATAAATCCTAGTAGAAGTAACAAGATATTAGTTGGTAATTAATCGAACAAGTCATTGTGGGTTCGACACTGATTTATCACTTTATTACTTGTAAGGACCGTATACTTGCGTGTATTGCGTAATAGTATTTGGAGCGCAACAAAAGGGATTCCTTTCAAGATTTGGTGAAACATAAGGGGATTAATTACAATAAAAATAATACAGGGAGGTTTTAGGTAGATTTTCCAAAATACAGGTGAAATATGATAGTTTTTCCCTATTTCATATTTGCTGACGCTGATGACTCGTGTCTAATATGTTTAAATGGAACCGAGATAGTTGAACATATTTTCCTTAATGTTTTTAGGTGGACGAATTTGGTTTAAATCAAAGTGGAACTTCCGCCTTTGCCCTTTTGCAAAGTTTTCAATCACAAATAGGTAAACCTTTCCTCTAAATGGTAGGAACATTTTTTTCCAATATGTAGATTCTTCTTTAGCTAAGGTTAGTAAAAATGGGATACATATCAAAATTCATTATCTGTTTTTCCATTAAGTGTTTTGTGTGATGGGGACATCACCTCTTTGAACCTTCATGATTTGCTATTTTAATTAATTGAATCTTGATGCATATAAGAAAAAACCATCCACGATAAATATGATTA
This sequence comes from Penstemon davidsonii, assembly GCA_034814905.1. Classification (NCBI taxonomy): domain Eukaryota; kingdom Viridiplantae; phylum Streptophyta; class Magnoliopsida; order Lamiales; family Plantaginaceae; genus Penstemon; species Penstemon davidsonii. The sequence continues at coordinate 24,921,940 of JAYDYQ010002533.1, read as the reverse complement.
TAATGTAGCTATAATCAATTGATTTTTTTAGTGAACTATGTATTGACTCGTGTATTGAAAAGTATTGGTTGGATTCATTACAAATTATTATGTATATCAACTATAGAAAAACTATTTATTACATTTCTACCATGTTCCCCGCCCCCGCCCCCAACCATCCCCTCCCTTCTTTCACTCCGTCCCGAAGAGTAACTAGGACCCATTTAGTCACGTTTTCATGTTCCAATTGAACACTTTTCATTTTTTATTATTCTCAAAGAAGAAGGTTATTCTCTTTTCCGTTCATGTTAAAACTTCCATAATCCCTTCCCGAACCAAACATGAATCTTTCGATTCATTTGACTCTCACGCTCAATTACTTAGGGTAAATTCTCATAGCTTTTTTATGAATGTAATGAGCCTATCCTCTCTTCTTTATTCATATATAGTCCAAAAAAAATGAAAAAAAACGAGTCTAATGCAAAACCAAAATACTTGGAGGACTCTTCTAACAAAATAAAAAATCTATAATTGTCAGCAAAGTTGTTTTTTTTTTTTTTTTGTTCAGTTCAAATCCAAAAAATTCTTCATATACATAAGGCATAGGTCGTCAATTCAGCATTGGATAAAATAAACATAGGGAATTTTTTTTTTAGGGGGCTCAAATCATTTTATCGAAATGAGTGTTCTATATCGATAAAATATTCATTTTAAAACCATCTCTACCTCCCCCACCCCAACCCACACAAAAAAAAAAAAAATCGTGGCAATCGCATAAATTGCACAGGATTGAAACCCCTTTTCCCCAAATTGGTGGTTTTAGGCTTTTAGCCTTTAGATGAGGTCGACACTTGACTCGAATATTAATCCAAAAGGAATGAAGACAAAAAACGTCATCTACAGAGAAATAAACAATTAATATCATGAAAAAATTGGTTTAAAACATTAATTTTTTAATCTAGCAAATAGCTTTATGGTCAACTCAACATTAAGGGTTGTTGTGGATATGGAAATTTTGACATCAACCTAGGAAAATGGGTAATTATTCATTCTTACAAGACGTAATGGCTCACAACCATAGTGAAAACATCCACAATGGCCGCAAGTCGTAGTGGATACTTTCGCTACTCTTGAAGGAAGTATCCATAAAAACCATTGTCTGGTTGTTGTCGTTGAAATTTGCTGTGATAGATATCCATATGTCTAATAGTATTTTGTCGTGGTTAATATTCATATTTCTTGTGGTGCATGTATGTCTAATTTTATGCCCACGTTCAAACTCCTTATTCAAATATGATTTCATTTATATTATGTAACTATTTAGACTAGAGGAATTAGGATAAAATAATTAAACTAAAGTTAGGAGATAAAAAACATTCTTAGATTTGGTCTTCGGAACTAAGTGGAATTTTACTAAAAAAATCCATGAAAAGCTTTATGCATGCATCACCTAATTTGAATAAAAATACCCTTCACTATATACATCATTTTCACAAATCATCTTCCAATTAAATGGCAAACACCTGTATGGCTGTGTAAATTAATTTAATATTGAAGAAAAACATGAGTGGACATACGTCACATTCCACCTTTCGCATAATCACACTTCCATTACATCACTATTCTCCTAATCCAATTAAGAAGAAAAAATAATAAGCACGGTCAATTTGTATTTGGTCATTTAAAATGAGCTGTCAAATTTTTTGTTTGGGCTAAATACAAAAATTCCCTTGTACAAGTGTTTTGATTAATTAACAAAAACTGGTCTGTATTATTTTAATTAGCAAAAATTCTCCTGGTATTCTTTTATGTAAGCAAAAATTTTCATTCGAATTTTTTTCATAAGTCAATAGGGAGATTAATATCAATTTTTAAATAAACAGAGGGGTTATTGACAAATTTAACTAAAGTTAACAGGGAATTATTGTCAATTTTTTAGATAAACATGAATATTTTCGCATTTTATAGTGGGGATACAATTGTCACTTTTTCTGCAAAATATGTACTTCAATTTGGGAGGAATTTTTTTTGCTAATAAGAAATCACACATGTTTTTTTTTCTTTCATAATTAAAATAGCTTAGAGATTTTTACCAATTAAGCAAAACATAAAGGTTATTTTTGTATTTAGCTCTTTTTCGTACGTGGGAAATGAATGATTGATTGATATCAAATTATCAACATATGACACTCGATTTATATATACCTAATACCAAATGATATTAGATAATTTACGCACAAAATATTATCATAATCCTCTAGTATCAACACCATAGCTTTGGCCTAGCTTTATATCTGGTTGGGAGTGAGAGGTAAGCTAGGTCCACCAATACATTTAAGTTTTTTTTGAAGAATTATTTGTTAATGAACATGTCGGTTTAAGTGGGGATTCAAATTTATTCCAAGGAAACTTTAATTGTGCAGCCCATAATCTATTTTTTTGGGCGTCACAAACCAAGTGGACGTCGTTTTCTCCTTTTTCTCCTTTTTCTTTATTTCATATTTCCATTTTTTGTAACGGGGGTTGCCCAATTATAGACTATTTTATTTGCGTTTGAAGTTTCATTTAAAAAAGTTTTAATTATAAAAAATTGAGTTTGATTCTGCACTTAATATATTATTAAACAAATCAACATCGAACGAGCTTTGATCTAGCTATAAACAACACATAATAGTTTGAATTTCATATTATTTGTCAGTATAAGCCATATATGTTGAAAATCAAATTTTAAAAATTATTAAACGATAAATACTGTTTAAACTTAACGTATTAGTGAAAGAAACCAACTCAACTAATAAAAACTAATACTAATATAAAGCAATTTATTTCATTTTCTGTCTTGTTCACATTTCTTTGATTTTTCTTACATATCTGAAATAGACAATTAAATCTAGATAATATTGATTATCATGTGAGACGTGGGAATCCAGTAAACCTAATTGTCTAATCGTAGTGGACCGTACACGTGTCCTTGACCAAATGGATGAATCTCAGAATAAAAAAAATTAGCCAATAAAAATTGCCACGTTTGCCGATTAGATGATTTAAGATTCCTTAAGATGGTGCCGCGTGTGTAGATTGTGACTAATGCACCAGCAATTACCTAATTTCGTGGGCTCCTTCAAAATTAAAATCTTTGGCCGACACTCTAAAAGACAAAAGTTGAAGATGCTTTTTTCGGTCAAGCGCCTTCAATTGTTGGATAGTTTACATTTAGCAACCACAAGTTTTCTAATTTGTAATCCAAGGACTCAATTTGATGGTTTATGTATATATCTCTGACTTTAAAGCTGGTTTTTCGGGATAATTACAAGATACTCCCCTGTGTTATGTTAAACCTGCAAAAACTAGCATTTGAAATTCGTATTGCACCAAGCCTCCTCGTACTTTCAACAACCATGCATAAAACACTCAATTTGTAAAAAATAGGTCATTTTGGATCGACATATTTCAAGAAATCCATTTTTAAAATACTTCATGTTGGTCCATACAACTTCATGTGAAATATTTTAAAAATGGTTTCATGAAATATGTCGATACAAAAAACCTAATTTTTTTACAAATTGTGTGTTTTATGAAGGATTTATGAACGTACATGTAGGTTTGATGCAATATAAATTTTACAGGATAGTTTCGTACATGTTTCGCATAACACAGAGGAGTATCTTGCATTTCCCCCTGATTTTTCTTTTAATATACAAACTTAGGCCTCAAGTGGATGTTGTGTCTCTTCTAATAAACTAAAATAATTTTGTTTGAATCTGATTTGGTCAAACTCTTACAATTACAAGACCATATTGAATATACACATACATATGATATAGAACACAGTCTACTAGAAATATTACAATCCACAAATAGCACGTTACTAACTTACTATGTGGACAATTTAAGTGCAGGTGAGTCGAATTAGATTATGATAAAAAAAAAAAATTATATGTCATTGAGACTTAGGGACTGTCACTGGGATAGTGAGGGCTAATTGGTCACTCAATTACAAGGTGAGAGCAAATTAATTCATAGGTCACATTACAATCATAAGAACAAGACCAATATGCACAATTACAAAGCAAACTAGGAAGAAAACGCCATTACACATCCATTGGTGAATTTCAATTTGCTAGTTACAAGAACAAAATCACTTGTCTTTCTTTTTTATGAATCAACATTTTATAATCAAGAAAAAAGGAGTAACAAAATTCGTTGATCCTCCATCGCAAAGCACCGAACACGGGAGGTCCCTAGGACTAATAAACCAAAAGGCGAGACATTCTCGATCCATTTTACACAAATATGAGTCACATAATTAGAAATTTTCTAACCCAAGGTACATTGAGACATTGAGAATATAAAGCATATTTTTTTAGTTTTATTTATAATTTACTAACATTAAAATTTCATCCTAATAAAATAAAAATGAAAAAATGAAAATAAAAAGGCCAGAAGCTAAATCAACCAAAATACATACTAGCTCGTGGAGAAAATTCCTTAAAAATATTACTCAATAGGACACGGTTGTAATACTAAATTGTAGCAACTCTAACATGTAAGGAGTAACATAAAATGGGTAATAACTTAATAAATAATAAAATAAGGGGCCAAACTATAACATGAACAAAATAAAAGTTCAAACGTACGTTCCATCAGAATCATCAATTAATACCACAACAACAACTTTTCCAATTCTTGACCTCTTACTTACTCTCACAATATTATTGCATGCATCACATGAGTGGCTCATATACCTTCACCTCTTTAAATCTTTGATCAATAATTGTACACTTTGATTAAGACAACATTACTAACCCTTTTCCTCTTCCTTTCCTCCATTTTTCATAAACTACACACTCATCAAGCTCCAACAAAAAATTTAAAAAAAAAAAATTAGATAAAAATGTCCAATGATCAAAGAGCCATAACCATAACAAATAATTATCAAGAAGATCTTGATCAAAATGATGAGTCTCCGATCATAAGAGACATCCATGCCCTAACCCCACCTCGTGCATCGCGGGGCCCACACCGCGAAGCTTGGGAAACGAGCAGCCGGAGATCATCATCTCTCTCCACCGGGAGTAGTGAAAATTTCACTTCTATGAGTAGGGAATTTAGTGCTTTAGTTCTCGCCGGGTCAACCATTGGCACAGGACACGAGACGAGCTCGAGTAACTTAGGCAGAATAGGAGAGGATGATGACCATTTGCATGAAGAAAACAACCCTTTGGCGATTGTGCGGGATAACAATCCGTTAGACCCCGTGCAATCGCCTAGGGGCGGCAGTGGTGGCGGTGGCGGTGGCGGTGAATTAGTACTTAGTAGTACCGTAAATGGTAATCGTGATAATGGTGGTGAGGTATCGGTACATCGTGTGAAGAAAGAGGAGGTGGATTCGAAGATTAATGCGTGGCAAAATGCTAAGGTTGCTAAGATTAATAACCGGTTTAAGCGCGAAGATGCCATAATTAATGGTTGGGAAGGTGAGCAAGTTCAGAAGGCTAGTTCTTGGATGAAGAAAGTTGAGGTACTTAGTAATTTTCAATACATATATAGTAAGAATGTGAAAATAAATTGATGCATGGATGCTTCTTCTCTTTTGCTACTTTAATTAGTATTTAGTATTATTTGAAAGTTGAAATTGATATGAATTAAGTATGTAGATACTTCATGGTCAGAAAATGTGTGTTAAGTGAGTGAGGAATTTAAGTTTTTTCTTGGATTGGGTATTTAAAGAAGATTAAGAGCATAATTAAGATCATAAATCAAGAATTTATGCGCATAAAAGAAGCTAGTCCTTTTCTATTTAATGAATGAATTTTGACTTAATTAGACTGTCCCATTTTGAAGTGAAACAAGGCAAGAATCAAAACTCTTAGTTTATGCCATTAAACGATTTTTTTGGATTGTTTTTAGGATTATGAAACTCTAATTTAACTTCTACAGATTTGGACATTGTTTATTTCTTGAAACTACCAGAGTCTAGTTTTTGCCCTTTTGGGTATTCTTTTTCTTTTCTTTTAGGAGTTAATGACAATTTACCCCCTGTAATTTGCACAATGTTCAATTTACTTCCTTATAAATGTTTCACATCGCCTCCCTGAAATTTTTAATTTTAAAAAATTTAAATTGACAAAACTACCCTTATTATATGCGGCACTTTATCCCCCTGTGTTATGACAAATGCGGCACTTTACCCCCTATGTGTTGTGATAAATATGGCAATTTACCCTCTGTATTATGATAAATATTGCAATCTACCCCCTGTTACAAAAACACTGTACATGTCCACTCTCAATTTCGGCGAGAGAATTACATACTGAGGTTGAAGGAGGTAAATTGATCTTTTAAAATTTTTACAGGTGGTAAAATGCTCTTTTAAATTTTTACATGGGGCAAAATGCTCTTTTTTAAATCATAGAGGATTAAATTGAACATTATACATATCACAGGGAGGATAAATAGGCATTAGCTCTTTCTTTTAGTGTTTTCTATGTTTTTGGACTAATTCTTCATTCTAATATGATGACCTTTTACTAGTTTTGAGAAAATTAGTTTTGACGTTGTTCTGACTAATTCTTCTTTCGCTCTACATAATTTTTTAGTGAACAATGTCATTGTCCAATGCCAAAACCTTTTTCTGCATCAATTTGTATTGTTTTCAAAGCTAGCTAATAATCTACTAAAACGATATCCCCATTAACCAACATGTTTCCAATTATGTAGAGAAAACTAGAGGAGAAAAGAGCAAAAGCATTGGAGAAAATGCAGAATGACATAGCAAAAGCTCATAGAAAAGCAGAGGAAAGAAGGGCATCATCCGAGGCGAAACGAGGTACAAAAGTAGCCAGGGTTCTGGAAATAGCAAATCTGATGAGAGCCGTTGGACGAGCCCCGGTTAAACGCTCTTTCTTCTAAGCAATATATTAATAAGTCCTAAGTTATATGTAAATATAAAACTTAATACATAGTTTTGCCTAAGTTTGGTAAGTATTTTGCTAGAGGTGTCCCTTAACTTTTTTAACATTAGGGGTACCCTTTGTAATATTTGAAGTGTGACGTAGGGGAGTGAGAAATCAGGACTAGATATATTGTTGAAGTTTGATGTAAGTTTTTGGGTGTTGTCATAAATGACTATGGCCTAAAGATATTGTGCTTAATATATCTCTCTATGAGTGTGTAGTGTGTTTGATGAAGAGCAAGATTTTGTTATTTATTAGTGATTAAACTTTTTGTTTGATGAATAATTTAAGTGTAGAGAGTTGATATAAGCTTGAATTTCTCACTTGGCTGGAATTATTACAGAGTGTTTGACTGGAATTATTGTACTTAGATTGTGTATGTATTAAATGCCATTCTATATGTTCTGTATATATCTAATGTTCATGATCACAAAAACTATCATAGGTGTTCAATCCAATTTCAAATTTCTTAAATGCCCAGTAAGTTAGGCTTAATATGGAACTAGTTTGACTCTGTTTTGTTTCAGTTTGGTCTTAAAAAGTGGTTTCGTAGAATTCAGCGAAACCTTGAAATTCGATTTGGATAGTAGTTTCAATGGAATATCGAGATTAATGCAGTTTACTCGATTGTTCTTCAAACAGATGAGTAGTTCACTTTGTTGTTAGCACTTGGCTGATAGCTTAGTGAAACACTTAGATGTTCTTATTTCAGCAAAGTTAAAACACTTTAAAATCAGAGTTCTTTTTGAGATGTTGTGCAGCGGAATAAACTTGATTTTATCATACTGAATTTTGTTAGCACATAATTGTTTTCCCTCTTAAAAATTCTTTCAGTCCTTTAAAACTCTAAAGGAACAGATTACTAGTCTGTTCATGCGAAAATTAAATGCGTAAAGTAAAAGGACACACAAAACTTTTATAGTGGTTAAGGAAATTCATTTAGTCCACTATTCTTCTCAACCTTGTTGGAAGGCACCGTACTAATCTCTTAGACTAATATTAGACTTGATGTTTACAACTTATACATCCAAGTGAGGAACAATTACATGAATTAAAGCAGGAGAAATCACTCAGAAACCCTCCTCTCTCTCAGCACCTAGTTCTTAGCTATTATAGCTCTTCAACTTTGTTGATCTACTGCACTTAGTTGCAACCTTGTTACAACTCTCTGTTTTTCTTCAACACTTTAAGTTTTCTCTTAGAATAACTTAGTGATTTTTTGTGCTCTCGGAAGTGCTTGATTTGGATCTGTAAAGTTCGAGTTTATTCACTTCAAATTTGAGAGTATTTATAAGGGATACTGGAATTACGGTCGTTGAAAGAGCCCACAATTCCAGGAATGCTCTTATCTCTTTCTACCAACTTCAAATGACTATAGTTGCAGATCTGCGGCTCTGCACTGTTACTGACTCTATACACATACGGATATGTGCATTTAATGCACTGTGATGTCCGAGGTATCTGCCGTCTGTTAACTGACTTAGCTCCTGAACCAGTCAATTTTCCAAGTGGTATGTTGATCCAAAACTACTATGTTGATTGGGCTCAGTTGTTGCACTAAGCTCTTCAGTGAAGTCTTCACTCTACTGTCATCACTTAAACTTAGCTGGTAGAAATCTTCATTAAGTTGATCAACCAAACCACGTTGATCAACTCTTCAAACCTTGAGCATGATACTTTGATTTCTCAATACTTGTTTGTTTAATTATATAAATACTAAGCTCATCTGTTACTTAGCTGCTTATATAACTTGGCTGATGACTTGCTCTATGTTGTCTTCTGACATAGTTGTATTAATTGTTATCATCAAAACATTCCTTATTAACTTATTGTGATCTGACACTTGGTTGTTGTTGTTGAGTTAATACATTCATCCAACACTTTGGTTGTTGGAGTTTGGGGGATAAAAGGATATGGAAGGTGTCAAAATAGTTTTATAGGGTTTGAGATATGATATTATATATATTGTATAATGATTAAGATGATAAATCATTATATTATAATGATTGAGAATTGATTGTAATTATTTTATGATGATATGATAATGATTTAAATATTTTAAATAGAATGTAAATCTAAATGAAATGATTATTAATTTTGTTACTTTGTATATTATAAGATATATACAATATATGTGAAGACATCAATTTCTTGTTAACATATAATTGAATATAACGCCAAAAATTACAATATTTTGATGATAAGTGATAAATGCAAAAAAATAACATTATTTACATTGTGTTGTTTGAGATGGGTGGGTTTTTTTTCTTTTTTCAAAAGAAAGTAGTGTTGTTGTATTTTTCTTTTTCTTTTTTAAGAAAAAGGGTGTTTAAATGGGAGATTGCGGAGGTCTGGGCCGAAACCCGCCTAAGCCCGTCTCCAAACAAAATCAGATTGGGCCAAATTAAACTACATCAATGCAAATCCTTGAGCTCTAAAATGGACTCAAGAGTTGAATTAATGGTAAAGGAAAACAATGTAATCTGCAAAGAGAGAGTCTGAAATGTAAGGGTACTGACACATCTATATGAAATTAATATTTATTTACCTATTCAAATAGATATTAAATTGGAAAATTTTGTAGTAAAAATATTTTTTTTATTTAAATTCTTTGTTAGATTCTTGTTCGTTTATCTAATTATATTTAATAATGTATAGTAAGAAAGAAATTGTGCAAACTTTTAATATTAATTCAATCATAGAAAAATTTAATGTCACATAACAACGTAAGAACACAAATAAGAATGCCTAAATAAACTTTTTCTTTTGTTTTGGGAGAAATCAACTGAAATATTTTTGGTAAGGCATCTCTGAAATAACAATTATTGATATTCTCGTTCATGTGTATATTCATTTCTCTTTTCACGTTACTTTGTATATATATATTATGTCTAGTGATTGTTTACGAGAAAATTATAAAATTAATTTTGTAACTATAGCCCAATGACTCTTTAATCATAAAAAGTTACACTTACAGTTACGTCAACTTGTATTTAATTTTTGCTGACAATTTTAGGACAAAGTTCCCAAGTTGACGGATTATATGGCCCACGCATATGTAAATTATATTATATTTGATGGTTGCTATTTAATCTATCTTTCAGTAAATAATCATATATATATTATCAATATAAATAACATTTCATTGTTATCTCACTCCACTCAATCTAAATTCCTAACTTCGTCCCGAAATTGACACCATATCCCATTATTTATCTCATAATATAGAAATGGTTGCAGATTTGAAATTATTTTACTTGTTTATATCAATCATCGTAAAAACAGTTGACATATTAAAGTAAATTATATTTGATAATAACTATTTAAATCAAACTTATAAAGTCGTTGAACATTTGTTACATATATAGTTTGGATAAACTACTTTTAGTTTACATATCCAAATTCTATATTGAACTTCCATTATTTCAGTACATATATTAAATAATGTAAATAAGCACACCACTAGTTGATATACTTTAGTTCTAAATGAGGGGATTTAGGGCTGTCAATGAGGGAACTTCAATTCGGATCTGATTCGAATTCAGTTTGATTTATTAGGATAATTGTTCGATTAGAGATTCGATGGACCTGATCCGATCGTAATCTGAAACATAGAATGAATATGGATTTATGTCGATGTGATCCGTTAAAGATCCGTATCTGACAATAAATAAATAAAAAAATATATATGCATAATGTTTTATAAAAGTAAGTAACATTAATAATATTTCACTATCAATTTAAGAAGATAGTAATTTATAACTCGTTTATAAATTTATTTAAACAATTGTTTTTTTCTAAAAATATGAATATTAGTAAAGAAAGTTTGAACATGTGAGCTAAAATTAAATTAAATTGTAAAATTAATAAACTTATTTTAGATAGATTCGAGCACAATTCGAGCAAAATCCGAATTCGACATGATCCGATATAAATAGAGTTGAATCTTCATGAGCTTGATCGGACCAGAATCCGGCCGATTGACAACCCTAAGGGGATTTATCAAAATAAAAAAGAAAAAAGTTATAAATTAGGGGGAATGGATTTGTTCGAAGCCCAACTTGGGCGAAGGCTTGTGTGATTTGTGGATAACCCAAGTTAAAACGGTTTATTATGGATCTGTTATCACTTATCAGCATGTAGTCGTGGTAATGAATATATGGGCCAAATATTTAGGGTTAATTGGTCGGGTTTGGATTGAATTATATCTAACTCAAATTCAATTTCATTTATATTTTATTTGATTCATTTGAAAATTTTGAGTTCATCGGATCTTGTAAGGACCAGATCAGTTCTCGATTTTTTTATCAAATAAAGTTTCCACTTTCAAAATTATCAATAATATTTTATTATGCAACAAATTTGATGACGTTACATTTTCATTCAAATTAACTCAAATATTTAAACTTTCTTTAGAATTCACGAAACTTCAATTTAAAAAAGATTAACTCTAGATACACTTAACTACTTAGTAACAAACTACGTTGGAAAATAGTTGAATTGATATTAATGTGTCAAATCTTAATTCATATTGTTAGGTTATAATATGAATAAAAATAAATCATGAATTAATATTAATTCATTCTTATGAAACTGATTGTAAATATTATTAATGTTAATTATAGAAATAAAGTTTTATATTGATATGTTATTTTATTATTTTATTATCGAATTCGAATTTTTAATGAATTAGATTGACATAGACTCATATTTTTGAGTTACAGATTTTCTTAGTTCTTAATCGAATTAGATCTATTGATAAATTAAGATCGGATTTGAGCAAGACACTGATAAAAATATGCCCATTGATATGTCTTATCTCCCTTTTTTATTTATTTGTGCGTAAACACCACTTATGGTCCTCCTTATCATTAATTTTTACATAGTCGTCCCTCTTAGGTTTTTTTTTCCCACGTTAGTCCCTACTAAGAGTTATTTGTTTCACTTTTTGGCCATTTTTCAAGCTGAACACGGAGGGTTAATATAGAAGTAGTTTGGTTGAGTTTGGTTTCGGTGTGGTCTTAATAAGTGGTTTCAGAGGTTTCGGTGAAACATACGAAACCTGATTTGAATAATGTTTTCAATGGAATATTGAGATTGTAAAATATTATTAAATAATAAGTAGTGAGTTTTAAAAATTTGAGATTTAATTTGGATTGGAGTTTGGTTGTTGGGGTTTAGGGGATAAAAGTGGATAGTAAGTGTCAAATCAACACAATTATAGGGTTTGAGATAGCATATTATGTTATATATATTGTGTAATAATTAAGATGATGAAGTCACCAATAAAACTTATATTGCAGTGGTACAAATAAAACTTATATTGCCATTCACGTGACATCAGATTCGCCGTACTCAACCTGAAAAAAATCAAAGTGACACAAATAATTCATAGTAGAGACTAATGTAAAAAAGAAAACTTAAAAAAGATAACTTTGTAAAAAGATAATAATAAGGAGAATCATAAGTGGTAATTTTTCCATTTTCAAAAGCATCTAACATCGAACCGTACTAATTTCACAAAGCATCAAAATATCAAACCGTACCATATTGTCTTATAGCTAGAGCGCAGATTTCTTTTCGATATTATAATTAATTGGTCAGTCAAACATAAGGTTTCATTCATAGATAAGGACATTTTGATAAAACTTTATACTATAATTATATTATATTGGCCTCTAGATCTGGTTGCCGACCAAGAAATTAGTGCAAAATGCCAATAGATTATGAAATCAATTTGAGCTATATCATCATGCATGATTCACGAATGGTGCCTGTTTTCAGCCTAATTTGAAAATGATTGCCAGTCTGCAACTTCAAAGAAATTGACAGAGGACCTAGTCCACCCAAGCCCGTGTCTAGACTTGTGGCGTCAACAAAATTAAATAGGCCAATGTGACTTGAAGCATTCAATTAGGCTAATGATAATGTCAGGGCACATATTTTTGTTGCCAGAGCAATAATATTTTATTACAAATATGTCCCAGAACTAAAAAGGGAACATTCTCTCTCTTCTCCATTATACAGAGTGTCTTTCCGTTTTCTTTGAAAGTTTAAAAATTTTAAAAGATTAAAAATCTGTCAAACTACTGTTATTCATGATTAAAAAAAAAAAAAAAGGTTACGAAATTAGTAGAATCATATAATGGAATATTAAATTGTTTATTAATATTTCTCTTGGATTATATACATCTCTATCTCTACTATTTATTTTATTATAAAAACATGAATATTTCTTAACTTTTTTGTACAGACTAAAATGCCCATAAAATAATATTTAATTAAATGGTAAATATATAAAAGACTATAAGTAATTGAAGAGGTATATTTAGACATGAAATCTTATTATATTTATCCCCTACATAAACTTCTAAAATTTATAAATTATCTCTTACATCAATTTGTATAATTTTAATCTTCTCTTATAATAGATAAAAACAAACCATAAGAAAACACTATTATTTTAAATAGCCCCTAAAAATATATTAAAACTATTATTTGTTAAAGTTAGAAAATATTAATTTAAATATTTATTACAACATAAGTCAAAAACACTCTAAATATAAAAATTTAACATGAACTTCTCTTAAAAATTATTATGTTACAAAAAAATAAAAATTGCATCTTACTATAAAAGAATAAAAAATTCTTATGACTTAAATAATTATGTAATTTTACTTTCGCTAGAATAGAAAAATATAAAAATATTCAATACTATCAAGGCATGCATAATCTCGAATTTTCATGGAATTATTTTCGTGAAAACGGGTGAAATTGGTGAAATCGTTTAAAAAAAGAAAATCTATGAAATCATTGAAAACATGTGAAATCGATGAAATTCGGGTGAAATTGGTGAACACTGGCGAAGTTGGTGAAAATTTGGGCGAAACCGATAAAAAAGTGCCCCCAGAAATCGATAAATACGTGTGAAATTAATGAAAATTCGTGAAAATAGGATGAAACCGGTGAAACAACAACACTAGTGAAAATCATGTTAAATCGGTGAAAAAATTGAATAAAGTCAGTGAAAACGTGTCAAATCAATGAAAACTCAGGTGAAATTGGTCAAATGAACATGTGAAAGCAATGAAAAAATGTGCGAAATATGTGAAAATGGGTTAATATGATAAAAACGGGTAAAATCAATAAAAAAAGATAAGGTTTAACCAAAAAATAAGGTGAAACCGATAGAAAAATGGTTTCAAACGGAAAAAACAAAAGGAAAAAAATCGTAAAATAGTGAAAATAAGTTATAACTCATAAAATTGGGTAAACAATAAAAAAATATATTAAACTGGTAAAAGTTAATAAAATCAGTTAAAAACAAGTTAAATCGATGAAAAATAAATTAAACTAATGAATTAATTAGGTGAAAACAAGTTAATTTGTTCTATTTTATGACATGATAAAATTATATTTACTCTAATTTATAAAAAATATCCATAAAATTAATTAGACACGTACAACGTACGTGCATTTTCCTAGTGTATACAAAATAATGGAAGAAATCTAAGACACAAGGGAAGAGCCTTAAGTAAATATTTCAATTGAGAGCCTGCGACGCACATCGGCACTTGAATGGAGAAAGAAGCAAAGAAGCGATAAAGATGGCTGAATGTTTAAATTTGTCCAAATGTAACTAAAGGGCACATTTGAAAATTTATTAAAATTGTTCTGGCAACAACAATATGTGCTCTGGCTAGCCATTCAAATAACATCTTTTCTAATTTTCTACTTTACCCTTTTTAGTCAAATGTCATAAAACCTATATTTGAATCCATATCATTTGAATATAAAGCCAAGCACAAATTCAAGCGAAAAGCTCAAACCAAACTTAAATAAATTATTTTTCTAGTATACTTAGTACTTTCATATTTAAGTTGAAGATGTTTCGAGTATACTCAATACGTTTATATCCAAACTATTTCCAGATGATTCGAACGAGTTTTATTCTAACCGAACATGAATCGAACTAAATAACTTCAATTTTTTATATAATTTTATTTTTAACTTATGGAAACGAGCTCTCTAAATTATCTGATTATATTCTTCGGGTTTGATTTAATAAGAATAATGAACTGAACTCATACAAGTTTTAATGAAGGAACTTTAGCCAAAATTATTAGTAATAAATTCATATTTCGGCCCTTATTGTGTGAAGTCGGTTACAATCATTTTCAAATTACATAATTTTGGGCTTACAAAATTCAATAGAAGAAATGGAAAAGTTTACTTTAAAAAATAAAAAAGGTGAAGTTATGGAAGAATTCTTTTTATTAGTTTCATAAGTACTATATTGTTGTGGGGTAAACACCACTAATGATTCTCCTTATCATTAATTTTTTATAGAGTGGTCCCTCTTGTGTTTTTTTTCCCATGTTAGTCCTCACTATGAATTATTTATTTCACTTTGATCATTTTCAGGTGGTCCAAAGTGAACTAAAGTGCCAAAATATTTTTATGAGGGACTAAATTGATAAATATTTAATTTTATGAGGGACTAAATTGATAAAGAAACAGTTTATGAGGGACTAAATTGATACAAAATAATTTTATGAGGGACTAAAGTGTAACATTAAAAGTAAAAGACCCCTTGTAAATGACCAAAGTGAAACAAATAATTCATAGTGGGGACTAACATGAAAAAAAATCACAAGAGAAATCACTCTGTAAAAAGTTAATGATAAGGATGACCATTAGTGGTATTTACCCTATTGTTGTGCCTGTGAGTTCTCTAAGTTTCCTTATCGTATAATATTATTTGACTTTTTCCATTTTAAGTTTGATTATTTCCATATTTAAAGATTCATGGGGAAGGAAAATATAATTAATAATGTATTAATAAAAGAGAAGCTGTCAATTAAAAAGCAACAAGGGTAGGTTTTATGACATTTAACTAGAAAGGACAAAGTAGAAAATTAAAAAAAAAATGCTCTAGCAGAAACAATTCATGTTCTGATAATATCGTTAGCCTTCAGTTAAGCTATAACTGTATATTTATTATACATTTAAACTATATTTCTATATTTATTATTCGATGAACTAGGATATCAGTAGAACATATATTGATTTTTTTTCGAGGAATATATTGATTTGCTTCATATATATGTGATTGCATCAATTTAAATGGCAAATTATATCTGAACTACATCAGCATGTAAGACAATCTTCAACAAACCATTTATAACACAAAATATAAGAAGAATTATAAGTTTTGAAAAAAAATTGAGCTCCAACATAACTCTTATACTATAAAACCCAACAAATTATAAGTTTGGCCTCTTAAATATAAGAGTCAAAAGTTAAATGTTAAAAACTCATTTTGCATGAAAAGTTGTACTTTTCCTGCAGAAAAGAAAAAAATATTTTTGAAATAGTAATTCATATATTTTTTAAATAATAGTATTTTAATTTCATATTACTTTCACGACACATTTAATTTAAATTCATCGAACATGATTATTAAATTTAAATTTATATGATATTTTAAAAAAGTAATTTACTATTATTATTATATTAATTAAATAAATATTATCTATATCACTATTATTTATATATAAATTAGTATTAAAAATAGTTTATTAAATATAAATTAGATGTAGGAGTGAAGTAGTGGTGTTGTTAAAAAGTAGAATCTTAAAATATAAACAAGATGTTTTAGTGCAGAGTAAAAAGTGGAAATGTATAACACTGTTCATCCCTTAAATTTTAAGATAAAATGCCAAAATTTAAAAGGGTTGTTGGGGGATGGCCTAACAAATTACTCTCAACGTCCTATGTATTTTCTTCCTTTGAGTTTGGCATGGAGTTTAAATAAAAGTATGAAAAGTAAACAAGATGAAATAATTTTAAATTAGTGCCCTTAAAAGTAAAATATTTCTTTGCAAATTCTTAAGAAAATTTATGCGATTGCATCAGTTTAAATGACAAATTATATTTGAATTACATCAGCATAAAACATACTACTCCCTTCGTATCATATCTTGTATTCCCTTGAGGTTTGATAATTGGTCTTAGGTAAAAGTTAAAAGAGTGAAAAATTTATATTAGTGTGATTTCAAATCATTACTTTATGTAGAATTGTAGTTTTGAGAAAAATAATATAATTTTAAGAAATAAAATGTTATAGGACATTCTAAAAAGAAAATACAAGTTTGGGACAAATGGAGTATAACTTATTAATCAAGGTAGATGATGACACATAATTTCAGATATCATCTTTGAGAAAAGAAAATAGGATTTGAGCAGGGTGAAAACTCCTTGCTCGACGCCAATTAAGGATAAGATAATAAGGATTCCCATACCTCATTGTAATCTGCACCAAGATGTGAGAATTTAGGGTGCTTCAAGTGGTGGATAGATCATGTGAAACTTCCTTTGGTTATGCTTCGAACAACTGTTAGGAAAAAATCATAACCAAATACGGGTGAGTTTGGCCTAGCGATTCGAAAATCAATTATAGGAGAATTAATTTTACTAAAATGGATTTTGGCAATAATTGATTATGATAAAATTCAATTATAAAATAATTGCTTTTGGATAAGAGCTTTTGCAAAAGTAGCACTTTAGGAGCTTCTGAAATAAGTTGATTTTTAGCTTCTAGAGATCCCAAAAGTGATTATGATATTAGGGGCCAAATGCCATTAAAATCACGATTGACTAAAAGCAATTTCTATAATTGGGGCCAAACACTTCAAAAATCACAATGGAGATCTAGAAGTGTTTTTAAGAGCTCCCACCGCTGGGCCAAACGGTGAGTTTGGCCTAGCGATTCGAAAATCAATTATAGGAGAATTAATTTTACTAAAATGGATTTTGGCAATAATTGATTATGATAAAATTCAATTATAAAATAATTGCTTTTGGATAATAGCTTTTGCAAAAGTAACACTTTAGTAGCTTCTGAAATAAGTTGATTTTTAGCTTCTGGAGATCCCAAAAGTGATTATGATATTAGGGGCCAAACACCATTAAAATCACGATTGACTAAAATCAATTTCTATAATTGGGGCCAAACACTTCAAAAATCACAATGGAGGTCTAGAAGTGCTTTTAAGAGCTCCCACCACTGGGCCAAACTCACCCTTAATGAAATAGTAAAATAATGAACACAAAATTTATGTGGTTCACCCAAAATAGGATACATCCACGGGTTGTTGCAGATCTTTTACTAAAGGGAGATAATTACACAGTGTTTATAAATACTCACAACTCTCGACTCACCAAAGAAAATTACTCACTTAATTTTCACACAATATCTCTCACAGTTTAAGAAAACTCTCTGAAATTTTGCTCAAAATTTTTGTCTAAACTATGCTTGAAAGAATTGTTGATGGTGTGTTGTTTGTCTTCAACTGAATGAGAAGCAAGGTATTTATAGGCTTCAAAGGGAACATTTCCTGCAAAATTCGTTGAGCAATTTGCAAAGAGAAATGATGTCTTTGGCCAAATTCATGCATGATAAATTACTTCTGAAGTTGGCAGAGAAACTTTAACTGAATAGTGCATCTTGGAGTTGTAAATTTTTCAAACAATTGAGTGGTGGCCCCCACATGTAATTAAGTCAGCCAACTTGCTTCCATTTGCTAACAATCTCCAACTTGAAGACTGATTTAAATCTTTCTTCACACCTAATCATTGCAACAGCCGTTCCTGATCTTGTCAGTTTTGGAGTCCAACTGAAGTTGAGCATAACTTCAGTTTATCAACAGTTACAACCTTTGTTAACATGTCTGTTGGATTCTTACTCCCTTAAATCTTCCCAAGTGTTAACACGTCATCCTCTAACAGAGATCTGATGAAGTGATAACGAAGCCCTCTGTGTTTTGTTCTGGAGTGAAATGCAGAGTCCTTCGCCAAATGTATTGCACTCTGACTTTCAATGTATCAAACATTATTCTCGTCTTTGAATCCCAGTTCATCTAACAAACCTTGAAGCCATATCATTTCTTTACTGGCTTCTGTCACTGCTACATACTCCGCTTCCGTTGTGGACAATGCAACAACCTATTATAACCGTGACATCAAACTGACTGCCGTTGATCCCACATTAAACACATAACCAATGGTGCTTCTTCTATGATCAACTTCTCCGGCAAAATCTGCATCTACGTACCCCTGCACTTTGACTTCTCCTCTGCCAAAGTACAAACACTTATCTGAAGTGCTTCATAGATACCTCAAAATCCATTTGACTGCTTTCCAATGGACCCTACCCGGGTTTGACATAAATCTTCTAACAGCTCCCACTGCATAGCCAATGTCTGGTCTAGTACAGACCATTGCATACATCAAACTCCCAATGGCTGAGGCGTAAGGAACCTTGGCCATTAAGTCTCTCTCTTCGTCTATCTGAGGAGACTGATTTTTGGATAGCTGAAAGTGACTAGCTAATGGTGTGTTGACTGTTTTACTGCTTTTCATATTGAACCTTTGCAAATTACGACTGATGTATTATGCCTGAGATAACTGCAAAACCCTTTTTTGCTTATCGAAAGTGATTTGCATCCCAAGAATCTTCTTTACTAGACCCAAATCTTTCATGTCAAACTCTTTTGACAATTGCTGCTACAAACTTTTGATCTCATTCATATCTGAACCAGCTACTAGCATATCATCGACATAAAGTAGCAAAATGATAGAACTTGAGTTATACCTTTTGAAGTAGTAACAATGGTCGACATTGCACTTCTGGAAGCCTTCCTTGTGCATGAAGTTGTCAAACTTTTTGTGCCACTGTCTTGGAGCTTGTTTCAAACCATACAAGCTCTTCTTGAGTCTACACACCATATATTCTTTCTTTTTCTCTGAGAAACCTTCTGGCTGACACATGTAAATCTCTTCACCTAACTCTCCGTGAAGAAACACAACCTTCACATCTAACTATTCTAGGTAGATATTTGCAATAGCAAAAATACTTAATACAGTCCTGATAGTATTAAGTTTCATAACAGGAGAAAAGATCTCAATGTAGTCAATTCCTTCTTTTTGCTGGAATCCTTTGACTACTAGTCTAGCTTTGTATCGTTTTGAGCCATCTTGCTCTTCTTTCACACGATACACCCATTTGTTATGAAGGGTCTTCTTCTCTCTGGGTAGCTCAACAAGTTCCCATGTTTGGCTGGAGATCAAAGACGTCATCTCGTCTTTCATGGCAAGCTCCCACTCGCCGGCATCTTCAATTTGACAAGCCTCATCATAGCACTCTGGTTCTCCCCCATCCGTCAGCAACACATGATCCACGTATGTCATGTTAGGCACATGTGGCCTAGAAGACCTTCTCAATACAGGAGTTGGAGAATGAGGTTGTTTTGCATTCTCCTACTTCTCACTTTGGCATAGGAAAGAAGATCAAGCTGGAATTGAGGTGGAGCTAGCTCGAACAAGTTGTGATCGACTTGATCAAAGGACGGACATTAAATTACACCCCATTTGATTGATCATTGAAGATGGTAGATGATTAATTCGGAATTCCTGGACTTATGTTGTGAAACACTCTAAGGAATAGCAACAACTGCGATGATATCTTGCAAGGATGGTGATGAGCAGAAACTTGGTTGTGTGAATTGGGAACTCCATTCAAACAGGTTGGGTTACGTTGAATAATAGAGATATTATGAAAACTTGCAATATATAAACCATGGAATCATAAATATCTCAGGATCTATTCACTGATTATTAAAGTAAAATCCGTTTATATTAAGAGACGTGTACCTAAATTCATTGGTCAATAGCGGAATAATCACAAAGATGAATTTTGGAGGTTGTGGTCCTCTTAGCCTTATTCACCAATGTTGTAGCTTTCACTTAGATGGGAAGATAAAAATGTAACATGGATGAGTTGCTTAAGGACGAGTTTGGATAGTTTCTTTTTGTTGATTTCGTTATATAAAAAATCAAGATGGATGATCGTGGCAAATTTGTAAATAACAAAAAATGCAAATTCTTGAAAATAGGAGTGAGGATGTGGGTTTCAAGTGAAATCTTTTTGTTCAACCTTTACTCTTTATTGACTTTAGTAAACCCTTGAAAATGGCTACTTTAATGTGCATTAAA
The DNA here is from genome assembly GCA_034814905.1 of Penstemon davidsonii. Lineage (NCBI taxonomy): Eukaryota > Viridiplantae > Streptophyta > Magnoliopsida > Lamiales > Plantaginaceae > Penstemon > Penstemon davidsonii. The sequence goes on along the minus strand of JAYDYQ010002533.1, from coordinate 24,900,950 downwards.
TGATCTGAATTAATTTTTTGTCATTCTAAATCATGCTAAATAAATGTTCAAAAAACTTATATGTCATGATCCAAGAACCAAGCATGGTCATGGCCTCATGGGTACCATGAACTAAAGTTGACATTCTATTAAATAATTGCTGAAAACTATAAATGAAGCAAACCCTGTACTTTAGTTCTAAAAGATTAAAATTAGTTATGGAGCCTAACGTGAATAAATGATAGTTATGGAGTAATTAAATGGTTCATAGTCAAAGTTAATATGGATAAAAGTGGACTTTCACCTGGAGGCTGGAAAGTCTATACAACTTCTAGTAGCCCCAAATATTACTCCAAAATCCCGTTATGCTTTTCTTTTTTTTTCCTTGATCAATGTTAACTTTGATTTTTTTATTAATATTTAAGACAAAGGAAAGGATTATAGATTAAAACAATAAACCATAAGGGGTTATAACGTACAAATATCTTAAAATTAGTATTATGAATTAATGAAAATATATTATCTTTTATAATTTGATTTTCTTTCTTTATCAAAATACACATGTTATACCATATATATGAATCATCACATGCACTTAATTATTAGAAATATATTTCCTTTTCAATAATAAAAAGAATAAGATAAAATGATATTTTTCATTCTATTATTTAGATTTAAAAGGAGAGAAAAACACTTTTGATACCAAACTTTAGTCTAAAAAATACATTTGGTACCAAGCTTTTTCAAAAAATACATTCCATACCATGATTCACACAATCTTGACATATTTAGTTTTGCCGTCAATTTTCGAACGAAATGCAGCACGTGCCGCTCATGTGTGGGTCTTTAAAACCCGTGCATGTTCTCCATCCCATTGTCAATTTAACGGACACATGAGCGGCACGTGCTGAATTTCGTCCGAAAATTGACGACAAAACTAAATGTGTCAAGATTTTGTGAATCATGGTATGAAATGTGTTTTTCGAAAAAGCTTGGTACCAAATGTGTTTTTTGGAATAAAGTTTGATATCAAAAGTGTTTTTCCCTCGATTTAAAAGTAATAAAAATAAAAAATTGGAATGTTAACAAAATTCGTGTAACACTCCTAACTGCAACACGGCAACACTACAGTACTCCTGACTACAACACAACAACACCCTTGCGACCTTTCCCTACGAGCCAGTTGGGAAGAAGAGCACTAACATCATATCGGGAGTCCGACTAAGGCAGGTTGGCCTCTCTATTGGTGCTCGCAACATCGATAGGTTGGGTTCACCCCTGTCTCGTGTGGTTAGCCTTTTCTAGCTGTCGGCTGAACCTGCATTGGCTGGTTAGGTATACTAAGAGAAGAGGTTAGCCTTTCCTAGCCTTCGCGTCCACTTGCGTCGCCTAATGGAATGTACTGCGAGTAGGGGTGTTATGTTATGTGCTTATTTATTCTATATATATATGACTATTTGACTAAGTATAATAGAGTCAAACAATTTACCCCATGTAATTTTTATAATGTTCAAATAGACCACCCTAGTGATAGCATTTTACCTCCATATATTCTTATAAAAGACTCACACTTCTTCTTGTTGATGTAAGAGTGAACCATATCCTCGCGGGTCCACCAGAGACGACAACATTCAAATTAGGCTCGCAGATACGCGACTTATCTATGGCCTCGCCCTTGTGAGGCCGAATACATGTAACGAGATCTTAAGACCGAGCCTTTCCATAACAAACACTCTTTTTGCATGGAAGAATAAAATATGCACGGAAAGTGAATCATAACAACCAAGATTTTTCCATACAAAGGGATTCTATCAAGCCAGTTCAACAAAGAGGGTTTTAAAATCTCTCCATAATCATCCATCATGTATAAATGTACCTAAAAAACCAAATGCACATTTACATAACCTACTTTTATATTTTATGCCTCTAAGTTCCAACGTCCATTATTGACTTAGGCATTGGAGGAGGTTTCGCCGACACAACACCAACTAGGTCTTTCTCTTTTTTTTTTGCAAGAATCGAAGTACATATTACCCATTTTTAGACACGAACCGATCGGATCTTACTCATCGGATCCAGAGATTTATCCCACATCACTTCTCATTTTTAAACCTAAAAGAAATATGATTTGATAAATATACCCTTATTTATGTACTAATATTTAAAGTTGAACCAAATTTACCCCCCGTGTTATTTTATAGAATCAATTTACCCTCCTGTCTTAATTTATATGAGTTTGTTTAGTCCCTTATGTTATTTTATATGGACCAATTTATCCCCTTGTGTTATTATATAACTGACACTTTACCCCTGTATTATTTATGTGGACCAATTTACCCCTAAAGCATAATTTTATCTTTTATGCAACTCTATCCACCACCACATATAATTTCGGGCGAGTGAATTACAGTTTTCTCCAACGAAAAAAGGTAAATTGATCCTTTAAAATTTTCAACTACATGTAAAATGTTCTTTTCTAAATTAAAAGTGTAAATTGAATACTATATTCATAACAAGGTTACTTAGAATTAATCTCAATATAATAGGTTGAATTAATTGACTTATTAAATTAAGGTTAGCCCTTATCAGATGATATTTTTATTAATAAATATATTTTTGTTTTTCTGAAATCATATTTAAACAAATGATCACAAAGATATGATGGACATTAGGGTTGGGCACGGGGCGGGGTTGGGGTTAGAGATATGGGTATAATAAATTTCGGGATTGAAACATTTCATCCCAAACCCGCCCCGTAATAATTCGGGTACCCGGAAGCGGGTACACGAAATATTGCGGGACGGGACGGGACGAGATTAAGGGTCCCATATTATTTTAAATCATTAATTATTGATGCACTTAACAACATTAAATTACAATATTAAGTATAAAATTTTGTATGTATTAGACTAGTAGTAGTAGTAATTTAATTTGTAGAGCAAACAAAAACCAAAAAAATAATTATTGTATGTCGTGGCAAAGGTGGGAAGAAGAAGAAGAAGAAGAAGTGTTAGAGTCGTGGAGACTATGTGAGTTTTTAGAACTGAGACATACTTAATGAAAAAAATATTAATAACTAGTGTACGATTAAAAATGTATTAGGGTAAAGTAATTTTTTTTTTTATTACATGATATTAATTAATTGATACATAAATAAAGTGTGTAATTATATAAAAAAAATAATAATAAAAAAGATATAGGCGGATTCGGGTGTTCGGGGTTGGAGAGGCTAATCCGAAACCCGTCCCGTATTTCCGTAAAAAAATACGGGTTTTTAAGTTTGGGTATCCAAACCCAAAAAATACTTGTCCCGTTCGGATATTTTAAAAACGGGACGGGTCAGGTTTGGGTTACCCGAACCCAACACCCACCCCTAATGGACATTTTACATATGTCATTCATCATTTTTTCGATAGAAAAGTTAGTCATAATTATTGAAATTTTGAGGGTATTTCTATAATTAGTTGTTAGCTTTTGTAGATAATTATCCCTATGGGTCTAGTCACCACCAAAATCTTCGTCCATTCCCTTTAAGAAGATTCAAATAACCTAAAGAAGGGCATACAAATTTAGAAAAAAGAATCTGGCAATCTATGTAAGATTTCTTTAAACTAGCTTCATTGAGGTGGACATGCGTCTATCCTCATTCCTAACTTATTTGTTCTTTTAGACCAGGTGATTATATTTCTCTAAACATAGCTTAATGAGATAGACATCTATGAACTAGATTAGGCTGACATTGGGTCGGATTATGGTCAGATCAGGCTCATATAGATTCGGCTTCATTTATACCTGATTGGATCCTATCGGATTCGGATCTTGCTCAGATTGGCTCGGATCTAGATTTTTTGAATTCAATGGACCTTGGCCGCATATAGGACATTTTTCGGATCCAATAAAATTTTCATTTAAAAAATTACATTAATTTTTTTCCTAAAACAAGTTTATTAACTTTACAATTTAATTTAATTTTAGCTCACATGTTCAAACTTTCTCTACTAATTTTCATATTCTTAGATGAAAATATTCGTTTAAATAAATTTATAAACGAGTTATAAACTACCATCTTCTTATATTGACAGTGAAATATTATTAATGTTACTTACTTTTATAAAACATCATGTATATATATCATTCTTTTAATTTATTGTCAGACACGAATCTTTAACGGATCGGATCGACCACTACAAGAAAAACAGGATTTTCCGACGGATTTTCCGACGGATTTCAAGAAAAATCCGTCGGAAATTGGGTTTTCCGACGGATTTTGCCCGTCGGAAAATCCGTCGGAAAAAGTGGCGTCGGAAAATTTCCGACAGATTTTCCGACGGATTTTCCGACGGACAAAATCCGTGGGAAAATCTGTCGGAAAAATTTCCGACGGACAATTTCCGACGGATTTTGTCCGTCGGAAATACAATTTCCCACGGAATAATTCCGTCGGAAATTTCAGTTTCCGACGGAATTATTCCGTGGGAAATAACTTTTAAATAATGTTTTTTTTTCCCACGGAATTATTCCGTCGGAAATTATTAATATTTTCTTCAGTTTCCCACGGAATATTTCCGTCGGAAAAAATGAAAAAAAAAATCAAATTAAAAATTCCCAAAAATAATTAGACCTGCTAATAAAAAACTTAATCGATTGACAATCATAAAAATTTTACAATTCAATCATCATCCCAAAATTAAATAAGTTCTAATCATAGTAAGAATTAATAAGTTTCAAAACATTAAAAACATAAACCGTCGAAAAATCTCCAAGTATACAAATATTATAAGAAAATATCACAACATTCAACAAGTTTCATTCTGACAATTCCTCATCATCCTCATCCTCGTCCTCGTCCTCGTCATCATCAGATTCAGATTCAGATTCAGACAGTTGTTGTTTCTTGGCCGGGTACATGGGCGGTTTCGATTTCTTTCTTTTCTTCACAAGTCCTTCGATCAAACGCTCAACTTTATCCATCATTTCTTGAGATTTGGCCAGTTGTTGTTGAGATTCGGCAAATAGTTCTTCAGTTCTGGCCAATTTTTCTTTCATTTGCTCGTAATCCACCTTCTGGCTTTGCTCTACTTGTATTTTTTCTTGTACGGTTTGTTCGAGAGTTTGAATTCTCAACGCAAGCTCTGCATCGACTGATGAACTAGGTCTGGAATAATGTGCCGATGAAATAGGCCTAACCCGAGCAGCCTCAGAACCTAAACCATAAATATTGCCCTTCTTTCCAATACCTACGGTTTCTGCCCATGTCTAAATAACAAAAGAAAACAATAATTAGATCATAAATTAATTTTAAATACATAAATTTTATTTAAATAAATTAAATTATTATTTGTTAACCCTTTATCTTACCTTCAACTCAACATCTGGCGAGATTGGAATTGTTTCACCGGTTTCCGAGGTTTGGACAGAAGCCAATTTTTCTGCAAACTTATTCTAACATACACGAATATTATAAGTTAGTTAATAAAGCACAACATATATTATTCAACTAATTTATGGATTCTTTGACTTACATATGTTCTCCCCGCACGTTCATCGACCCACTTAATTCTTTGTCCATTTACATCGTATTGCGAATGCGTACGCATAAATAGTGTTGCTTGAGTTACTACCTCTCCTGCGTCGGCCTAAAATAGAAAAAACACGTCATAAAAACATCAATATCGTATTAAACACGTCAAACAAAATAGAGAATTGACAAAAAAACATTACGAATTGACCATCACATTAAAACATTTCTTAGTCAAACGCACCATTCTACGACCGTGCTCTGAACGCGGAATACTACCACCCGTGTGGTTTGCCGGTCCCTCGCCACCACAATTGGATGCCCGGTTCTTTTTGTTTTTTATACTTTTGCTTAAAAACTCGGGACTAGACCAATATGCTTTTAATTCCTTGTATTCTTCTTCATTTACGAAATAGGGCTTTTCATTTATTCTTCGATAGTACTTGAATTTGTCACTGATCGATGTTGAGCCGACATGATCAAAAATTTTTCTAATCATATACTCATGATCGGGCACCCAACGATAAATGAGCTGCAAGTGATTAGAACATGTTATAAATAAAAAACATAACATGAATTATTGAACTACAAGTAAATAATACTTATATATACATAATTATAAAAATACCCGAAACTGCCGAAAATATTTGTCTCTAAGTTTTATAGGAACATTCTTGGTGGAAATTATTTTTTATGATTGTGTACATTGAAGTTATTCACAACCAGATCGATTGATTCTGGATTAGTCACTAATTAAAAATTATTAACTATGGTTATGTACATTGAGCTTATTCGCAATCGATTCTCAATTTGTAACGTTAATTGACCAAAGTCAACATTGTTGACATTATGGTTATGTACATTGAGGTTATTCGAAATCAAAACGATCGATCGATCTTAAGTAGTCATTAATTAAAAATTATTGACTATATGATCATATACATTGATGTTATTCGCTATAAGATTGATAAATTCTCGATTTGTAACGTTAATTGGGCAAAGTCAACATCGTTGACCTTATAGTTATATGGTGAGGTTATTCGAAATCAAATCGATACTTGGCTCGAAATTATTTAATTAATTAGTCACTAATTCAAAATTGTTGACTATATATATATGGTCGCAATCAGATCGATCTATTCTCGGTCTATAAAGTTAATTGACCTAAAGTGGTTTAAGTCGATGAAAATTAAATTGATAGGAATTGAGTTAATTAAATCAATCAATAAGGGTTTCTATAGATGAAATTTGCATATGAGTTAAATCAAAGAAAGTTAGTGAAATCGACGAGAACAATTTAATTAAATTAAACTAAATTAATCAAATTGTTGCAAAAATCGATTAAATTAAATTAGAAAAAAGAAAAAAGGGTTTAAATCGATGAAGATTGGTGGAAAACGAGTTAAATCAATCAATAAGGGTTTAAGACGATGAAATTTGTGAAAATACGGGCTAAGTCGAAAAAAGTTAGTGAAAATTTAGTTAAATCAATTAAAAACGGTTTAAATTAATTAAATTATTGCAAAAAATGGTTTAAATCAATGAAAATGGGTGTATAACGAGTTAAATAAATCAATAAGAATTTTAAATCGATGAATTTTGTGAAAATATGAGTTAAATTAGTGAAAAAATGGATCAATAATGGTCTAAATTAATCAAAATAAGAAAAAATAATTTATATTTTTTAATTATTTCCGACGGAATTATTCCGTCGGAAAATAGAAAAGTTTTTTTCCTTTTATTTCCGACGGATATAATCCGTCGAAAATTTATTATTATTTTTCTTTTTTTTTTTTAAATTATTTTCCGACGGATAAAATCCGTGGGAAAATAATTAATATTTTTCTTTTTTATTTAGATTATTTTCCCACGGATAAAATCCGTCGGAAAATAAGCAATACTTTTTTCATTTTTTTTTAAATTATTTCCGACGGATAAAATCCGTCGGAAAATAATTAATATTTTTCTTTTTTATTTAGATTATTTTCCCACGGAAAAAATCCGTCGGAAAATAAGCAATTCTTTTTTCATTTTTTTTTAAATTATTTCCGACGGATAAAATCCGTCGGAAAATTATTATTTTTTTCTTTTTTTTTTAAAATTAATTTCCGACGGATAAAATCCGTCGGAAAATAATTAAAATTTTTCTTTTTTATTTAGATTATTTTCCCACGGATAAAATCCGTCGGAAAATAAGTAATCCTTTTTTCATTTTTTTTAAAATTATTTTCCGACGGATTAAATCCATCGGAAATTTATTTATTTTATTTTTTATTAAATTTTAATATTTTTTCCGACGGATGATACTCTCCGTCGGAAATTCCGTCGGAAATTTCCGACGGATTATTTGGCGTCGGAAAATCCGTCGGAAATTCCGACGGATATTGTCCTGTCGGAAAATCCGTCGGAAATTTCCGACGGATTTTATTCCATCGCAAAAAATCCGTCGGAAAATCCTGTTTTTCTTGTAGTGGACATAATCGTTCCATCGAATCTCTAATCGGACAATTATCCTAATAAATTGGACCGAATTCGAAACGAATATGAATTGAAATCCACCCCATTGATAGCCCTAAAGTAGATCATGTTCTTGCATGTATTTTAATGTTATTTCTTATTAAGATATATAGTTTTGTAGGTCTATTCCTCCAGAAATCTCCAAGTTATGAGAAATAATATATTTATATAGCCATATAGGCACATATTTATGTTAAATAAGTATAGAAAATATGAATATAGTTTTACTGTATTATTGTTATATATATATATATATATATATTGAGATATATTAATTATTGTTATATATTGAGATGTAGCAATAAGGCTTCTTGTCATATAGTAGACCGTTTGATCCACCCTATGATATGTATTAATGATATAAGAATCTGTATTAATAAATATGCAATGACATGTATTAATGATGTAAAATTTTGTGCCAATAGAAATATTAATTTTTTTTTTCAAGGATATTCAGATTTTATACATAATTTAGTCACTTTCAAGATCGGGTTATATTACGTCAGAACATCTTAAATTATTTAAGCAACTTATATTATATTCTAACTACATCTTTAGTTTTTTTAAATAAAAAAAAGTTTACTTTAATTTTGATGGGAACAAATTAATTTCAAGTTAATTTATTATATATGAAGTGTGAAAATAGGACATGGATTGTTCAAATAATATTCACCATTCAATAATATGACATGAATTGTTTAAACAATATTAAGAAATCTTTGACTTGATTAAAAAGAAATTTGAAGTCATAAAACTACCTTAATCTTCAGATTTTCATATTTTATTTATATACATTTCTAAAAATGAAAAATATAATCCCTAATTTAAAAAAAAAATCTGAGAAGAAATATTATCTATTTGTTAAATAGTGAAAGAAAAGATTTAAAAAAAAAAAGGAAAGAAAGAAAGAAAGAAAACCTTCACTTTATGACGAAATATTGATTTTTTTTCATGAATAAATTTAAATTAAATCTAGAAAAAAGAGAAGAAAGAAAACCGACATAGACATATAGTCCTCAAATTCATGAAATTAATGCGACAAAATGCCACCCCCATCATGCCTCTATCTCTCACACGCACAAACACAAACACGAAAAAAAAAGGAAAAAGAAATAGAAAAAGGGGAACGAAAACAGTATTTATAATAACCTGGTCTACAAATATGGGATTCACTTCTACCTCCTCCCAAGGTTTCTTCTAACTTCTTCAAAGTTCTTGACTTTTTCAATCTTAAGTTTCTTTTTCTTTGGTAGAAAAATAAAAAGATTTGGGTTAATTATTGACCCTTTTCATTTGAAGACATCAAATCACCCTCACTGCAGAGAGGAAAAATAATTTGTCGACAGGTACTTTTTAACACTTTATCTTTATGGGTGCTCAAAATTTAATTTTATGATGATTTTTCGCAAGGAGATTTAGTTAATTAATTAGTTAATTGGAAATATATGTTGGGAGCTTCAGAATGTGTTGTAGAATTTACTTTTTCATTCTAATTATGTGGCGACAAATCTGGGTTTTGTTTCCGATGGATGTGGTTACATTGGTTTTGGTAAAGATCATATTTTTCATTGATTTGTTTGGGTCATATCAATTTTTATGTTCTCTGTTTCTTTGAGGCAAATGCTTAGGTTGTTTTCTGTTTTTTTTTTTTTTTGGGTACAATGTAATTATAGATATATATTCTGATCTTGGGACTCATCTGTTTCCAATTCAACAGAATCTGTCTCGCTCCGGTTGATAATTTTTACCAATGGTGAGCTGATATTTCAGATCTCTTATTTTTAAAGATAGAAAGGAGAAAAATGCAGAAAATGAATGGCTTAATGTAATTTTTTTAGTATGTGTATTATGTGTATGTAATTCTCTTTCATTGTGTTTGGCTTTGTTATAATCAGGGGGAAGCTCCAGCTTTCTTTGTTGATGATATCAATGGCAATGCTCCAAATGGGCTTCACTTGAAATCGAAGGGCTATGAAACAGCTATCAATGTCAGCTGCAATAAAACGGTACAATGATCTAATATATAGAACAAATATTGTTCTTAAGTGGGATTTTTTTCCCTTTTACTACATAAGGTAAAGAATGTTTGGTTATGATTGAATCTTACTTTTCAATTTCTTTCAGTATTTCATTGGATCAACTGAAAATGAATTGACGTCCACCATTGAGATTCGGATTTTTGATAAGTCTACAAATGAATGGTAATGTTTTATATGGTTCGTAGAGTTGTGCTGTTTCTTTTCAGTTCATAGGGAAATAAACTAAATTTATTGATATTTGCAGGGTGATCCCTACTGTGTTGGGAATTAAACCGAAACCTTCGAAGGGCCACTCAGCTATTCTTCTAGATGAAGATCGAATTTTGGTTATAAATGGGAACTCCACTTCCAATAATTGCTTTTGGTTTCTTGAGGTTGGTTGTTTTTAGCTTCTTTAAAACATTATTTATGTGTAAAGAATTTATAATTATAATTGTTTAATCTCTTTCATTGAAAAAGATGATTGTTTTATTCCCCACGAGTTCTTTTCTAAAAATCTTACTCATAAGACAAGTGTATTTATACCTGTCATGTGATTGGTCGCTCTCCCACGAGAGTGTTATACAATCACAAAACAAGTGTATTACACTTGCCGGTAGAATTACTCGTTCCTTTCTTATATGTAGATGGATTCTATTCGATATAACTTCTATGCCTTGTTCATTTTGTAGGTGAATACTCCATTTGTCAAAGAACAAAAATCGAGACTTGGGACTGAAGTAGTTGCTTGGAGTAAAGGAGTGATTGGGGAAGCTGAAAACCCCATTGTTATAAGTGGTCCTTCTGGAGTCGGAAAGGGTACCTTGATTTCCAAACTTATGGAAGAATTTCCCTCAATGTTTGGATTTTCCGTAAGCCACACTACCCGTGCTCCAAGGAAAAACGAACAAAATGGTGTTCACTACCATTTCACCGACCATAGTATAATGGAGAAAGATATAGAGGATGGGAAGTTTCTCGAGTTTGCAGCCGTTCATGGAAATCTATACGGTAGCAGTGTCGAAGCTGTTGAAGTAGTCGCAGACCGAGGAAAGGTACATATTTTCTTGCATGACATTTATATGGCAAGTGCAATAGGAGAGTCACCAATCACATTATAAGTACTATATAGGTTCCCATGCAAGTAAAACTTGAAACAATGTCTACTTTCCATGGTTTCGATCGTATAATTGACGAAGTCTTATGCTTTCAAAATAGATTCTTTATTTATGTAAACTTAAGGGTGGTTTGTGTGATTTGATGTAGAGATGCATCCTTGACATTGATGTTCAAGGGGCAAGATCCGTGAGGGCTAGTTCTCTTGAAGCCATTTTTATCTTTATATGTCCTCCCTCGTTTGAGGAGCTTGAGAAACGCCTTCGTTCAAGGTGGGCTAGACTCGGTCTATAAAATATTTATGTATTCTTTCCCTTTTATTGACAAAGTCAATGATTATTTATATAGGGGGACCGAAACTGAAGAACAAATCCAAAAACGACTCCGAAATGCTAAAGCCGAGCTTGAACAAGGAAAATCACCAGGACTCTTCGATCATATTTTGGTTAATAATGACCTAGAGACGTGCTACGAGAATCTTAAGGTGAGTCTTGAATTTTTAATGCATCTTATGTCTCTTTATATTTATATTATCGTTCTAATTCTGAAAATCCATATTTATCTTATTTAGAAACTTTTGGGCCTTAGTAATGGTGTCAAGATTAGCCAAAAATCAGGTTAGTTTATCTCTCAAAAAAAAAATATATATTTCATTTTCCGCTACCCTTTGCTTAAATAAAATATGGTCCCTTGCATAATTAAATTTTGGAGCTTTATTTCTATCCAATTTCAGAGTTGTTTCACGTGCCCACGGAACATACAATTTCAAGAATTGATCAGAAGATTCTGATAAACAGTTGTGCTTCTGAGCAAGAAAAACCAGATATAAACATGTAAGTTATATGAAGCTATATATACACACCCTACGATTATATTCTACGTGAATTCTGATTGATTGAGCCTTTCTTCTAGGTTTACACTTGATTTTTCTTCGATGAAAGGTGGGGCCCCCGGACGGACAAGGGGCCTGAATATATACACGAAGAATGGCATGATTCTTAACGAAAATCCAAGCTAATTAACACCGTGAACTTTTCAACTAACGATGTTTACTCTCATTTTTTCTTCTTTGTTGTTTACTGAACTTTGAAGTGATTGAAGTTTTAGTATCGAAATTTTGAGTAGCTAGCTAATTAGAGGGAGGTTTTGGTAATTTAAAGAAGTAGCTTTTGAACTATTTACTACACATAAGCAGAATGATTATTCGATTCTTGCGGCAATTTAGGTTTTCTAGGGGAGATAGCTTTGTTATCATTAAAATTTGTGATGAGACACAAAAACATGATTTACCCTTTCTTGGAATATGATAAACTAAGCTTTTCACTACATTTCGAGATTCGTTTATGTTATGTTTGGTTTTTGGATTTTAGTATGTAAAACGCTAAGGTTTTTCTCCATAGAATAATAAGGCATTAAATGAATCTTTCTTGTCATTTGTATTTTCTTGGTCATCAGTCATTTTGCTTCAAGAACCAAATTATGATTGGCAGCTTGATTTTCTAGTTATTTATGGTGTAACTAACTTGATTGGTAGAACATCAAAATATTGTTAGTTTCTTGCATTGATAAATAAACACATGGATGCCATGTGCATTCATGAAAGCGGAAAGGAAATGGACCACAAATTATAGTTATATAAAAGATATGCAATTAATGTCATAAAAGGCCATACATTAGTTGAAGCTAGACCAAATAACACAATGATATAGGGTCATGTTTCATTTTTTTTACTCATTTTTCTTTCTATTTCTAGTATATGAAATGTTGACAAAAAAATAATTCAAGTTCCTAAGTAGCAAAATTATTCTTACTTGTAGTGTATAATCATTTTGTCTCTATAGAGGTATATTTTATGATTTCTTTCTGTCAAAAGGGAATGGTGAGAAGATAAGCGAAATCATAGGACAGTAAGTCCATAACAAGATGAAAATTCAAATAATATTGGAATAATAATTTGGATGTAAATATGGTTAGCAGAGAATAATCAAATAAACAAGAACTAAATAGAGAATGTAAATGTTTATTTAACTTTTCCTCTTCTTATAAATCTTATTTACCTTTCTTATATTTAGATTGCCGTCTTTTTTAAGAGAAAAATAAATATTTAGTTAGTCATAGAGTGGATGCTATATTCTAGTTTGAACTTTTGTTATGTATGAATCTAGTTATGCCATCTTCAATCAATTGGGGGAGTGTGGAGGTGGAAAGCTTGATAGTCTTCAATGGTGGGGAGGGAGAGGAGATGGGAAGGGGGAGTGGGGAAGAAAGGGCAAAAGATTGCCCTCCCTTCCCCTTGGTCGAGCTCACTTGATAGTCTTCAATGGTGGGGAGGGGGATGGGGAAGGGGGCATTTATGCCCCAATGACTGAACATGACCTTAGTACGAGTATATCTCTAGTTTAATACTTCATACTAGTTATAATATTTGATCTATTTTTATACTTTGATAGTAATTGAATAGGTTTGAGCAGATTATTTAATGCAGAGATTAATATATTCATGTACTCATTGTTTTACTAAAAATAAGTTCATACCGTAATATTATCTGAAATATCATTAATATTACTTCTCAATAGATATGAATTAGAGCAAAAAAACAAAAACACTTCCTATGCTTTGTTTAACTCCCAAAACTTCCCCTGTATTATTTTAACTTCCAAAAAATCCCATGTGATCTCAAATAAATGCCAAATACACCCCCAAAAGAGAGTGTGTTTCAAACGTCAAAATTGCAAGTACTTGTTCATATTTTGTTTTTGATATAACAATTTTATCCCTGACATCTAAAGACAAAAACACCCCCTATGCTTTGTCTAGCTCTCAAAATAAATTGTGGAGCCCTCATGGAATAGATGGAGAGATAAACACTAAAAGTGCCCAATTGCTTTTTATTTAAGGAAAAGAGAAAAGTGGCTCAAGTGCTGACAATACAATAATGTAACCAAGAAATTTCTAGGGAATTTCTGGTGTCTAAGAATCTAGGCTGCAGCATCACAAGTAGGTGTTTGGTTTGTCCTTTTTAAGTTGGCCATGATAATGATTTTAGGCCCCCCTTGCCCATCCCTTTCACGTGGAAAAAGCATGACTCTACAACTACATTACATAAACATTAACATAAGATTCATTCAACTTGTTTTGGTGGGGACACCCAACTATATAACCCAAGTAACTAATTATGGATTGTGCATTGACCAAAACCAATATATCAAGTTCTCAATCAAACGATTCAACATCAATTCGGCCAATTATTTAATCACGGCTCAAATTTGTCTATAAAACTTTTTGAGAGACTATATATGATTTCATTCAAATTGAAGTTTTAGAGGATACAATGTTAAGGATCGAAAGAGGTAAAACATCAAGCGAAAAAGTATCGACACGAGATAATTTAGTTATTTCGTGGACTACCCGATTCCCTTCTCTACCGACATGTTGTGCTTAAAGTAATTGATTTCATGCCTACTATATGTTCCCCTTATAAATTAATTGATTTTTTTTTTGTTTTTCAAGAGTGTTCAAGTCTAAGACCTGATTTAATTCCTTTCGATGCACATCATAAATATTCAGTGGGAACATCTCCCAATAGGAATTATAACTTGAGTTCGCTAAAATGTAATGCTTTCCACTAGATTAATCACACGTTGGTATAAAGTAAATTTGCACTTTGCAGTTATCTTCTATTTCTCATCTTCAAACCCTAATATTCAAAACTTAATATAAAATCACACCTCTAATTATAAGAATTCAATCGTTATTAGTTTACAAATATCTTAAGCTCTCAGTATTTCATCCACAATAAATTTAAATAGTTTTCAAAAGTTTCGGGTACTCAAATCAATCCTCGAAGTCGGAACGGATGAAACCGGACCCAAGCTAAAACAAAACCAACACATACACACCCTTTAAGTTTGGGCCTGGATATGGACCTAGGCCACAATTAATTAGACTTTACAAGTAGGTTGTCAATGGGTCGGATTCAGGTCGGATCATGCTCCACGGAAATTCGGATTCGTTAATGTCAGATCGGATTTGGATCTCGCTCAAATCTAGATTTCTTAAGTCCATCGGATCTTGGTCGAATTCGGTTGGATATTAGATCTCTTTCAAATTTAATAAAATCTTCATTTTCAAAATTTACACCAGTATTTTTTTATAAAACAAGTTTGGTAGCTTTACAGTTTTATTTAATTTAGCTAACATGTTCAAACTTTCTCAACTATTATTCATATTTTATTTAATGTAAATATGCATAAAAATGTAATTATGAATGAATTATTAACTATTATCATCTTGACCTAATGGTAAAATATTATTAGTGTTTCTTATTTTGATAAAATATTATGTATATATATATATATATATATATATATATATATAATATATTTATTTATTGTCGGATACCGATCCCTAACAGATCGGATCAGCCTAAATCTATATTCGCTTAACGTATTTAGGATTTTGAATCTTTTAAATCGGATCAGACCCATCGAATCTCTAATCGAATTCAAATTCTAATAAATCGGGACGGATTCGGATTGACATCCGTCCCATTGACATCCCTAATTATAGGATCTATATCTTTTTTTTTTTTTGGTACATATAGGATCTATATCCAACAAACAAGTATTGCTTCAAAAGAAAAAAGGAATAAAATAAAGAAGTTTCTTGGGCTTGTCTAAAATGAGATTTCACCAAATGAAAAGCACATAAGATAGGGTTTCATCGCATGACACATGCCTCATTTCATTTAATTTTTAAATCATTTACTTTTAAAAAGTCAAATATACCCATAATCTCTTGTAATATAATGGAGTATATATGATTTATAGGTCCCACTCCAATTACCTTATCTTCTCCACCAAATCCTCCAAACCTCTACCCACCCGACCTCAAAGAACTTCTGGCGAGAAGGGACCAAATCTATGAAAAAACCATGAACATATCATATTATTTTGTGGTGGTCAATCACAGAAAAAAAAAAAATTAATTATAAAAGGAAAGAAAAAGATGAACGAACAAGATACAATAATGTGCATAATTTGAATATTAGTACACGAAAGGAAAACATAAAAAGTTTAATTAATCTGGATTTTAAATTTCATTAACGTGATATGATTGCTGTATCAAATTTTAGAAAAGAATTTTAGCCATTTGAGTATTGTTATTATTGCTGAGATCCAAGGTACGTAGCCTAACAGACACAAATTAATATTGTGTTGAGATTTTGAGAAATTACTATACATTAATCCCTAAACTCTAATTGTTTGTTTAATTAAGTCCAATTCAAATTATAATTGACTCCTAAAATTTATGTTCTAACTCAATTTAATCCATAATATTTGAATCCTAAAGTAATTATAAATATAACTAACAAAAGTATTCAGAGATATGTGTGATCTTGTGTGGTTTTTGCTAAAACGAGTAAATACGGATTATAAGAATTTTGAAATCTTGGTTTATAATCCATGTATAACAAATAATTCAATAGTAAATTGTTGTCAGCCTATGATTTTTTTTGTTTGCTTATCAAGCATAGTCGTATTTTTTGCTTGACTTAATTCCTTTCGAGACGCGTCAAACACATTATATGACAATTTCTCCAAGGAAGCACTATCTCTTCCACTAAATCAATCACTCTTAACGAAACATACTTTTCTTTATATTGTGTAAATCCATCAAACTACATGAGTTAAATTTAAATAATTTAATTGTCACACTCTTCCACTAAAACTAATTTTAAAATTTCTAAGTTTGAATAAAAATAACAAATGGAATGTTAATTTCATAATATTAGCAAATCAAGAATTATTAATTGATAATTAGAGGAGAAAAATTTAAATATATTGGAGATTAAATTGAGTGAATGACTCTAAAAAAATAAAAATAAATTGAGTTAACTTGGGAATTAGGACTCGATTGAAAACTTAATCGAATCCAAGTGAACAAAATAATAGAGTTTGGGGGTCAAAGTATAATTTCCAAACTTTAGAACAACTATTCCCACGCCACATCCGTCATCTTCTATGGAAGGGAATCCGTCGAAATCATTCACGGTTTAGAACAAACAAAGAAGTCAAATGGCCAAAATAAAAAAGAATCTGCCAATCCATTCCAACAAACTATAAAAATAACTTAAAAAAATCATAATAAGAACAAGCAAAAAATAATTAGACCCATCAATCCTCCATTATTTCAGATAAATAAAGAGAAGTTTGTAATGATATTTTGTGGTGGGTATTTAAGTAATTTTATAATTATCTAAAATTTGGAATGTTCGATTGCCTTGTCTTCGGACAATTTTGATAAAAATTAGTGGCTCAAATTTAATTTCGACGTTTTTAGTTATTAAGAAGAGGTGTCTCATATTCACAATTTTTCCAAGAAATCTTATTTTAGATTTTTATTTCCTTTCTCAAAATTTCTTTGCATATTCAAGGGACCCATTGCCGTAAGAGGAAGGGATGAGAAAGGGATATGTAGTCCAACACAATAATTTGGGCCGAAGTGCTAAGCCCATTTTCTGATTAAGCACCTTAAACCCATTTCCGAACAAATAATGCATCACATATAGAAGGCTGTCAATGAGACGGATCACATTTCTAAATCCGATCCAAATTCCGTCCGTTTCTTAGAATTTTTTTCCGATTAGAGATTCGATGGAGCTTATCCGATTATGGAGATCTATAGTCCTAAATACGGGAGCCAATATGAATAAAATTATATATACATAATGTATATCTAGGTCGATCCGATCCGTTAAAAATCTGTGTCCGACAATAAATAAATAAATAAATAAATAAAATTATATACACATAATGTCTTATTAAAATAAGTAACATTAATATTGAAGTTATGAAAGTTTGAGCATGTGAGCTAAATTAAATGAAATTTTAACGTCAACAAACTAAACTTATCTTATCTTATAAAAAGATGTGAATTTTGAGAGCGTAGATTTTATTGGATCCGAAAAAGATCAGATATCCGACCAAACCCAAACATAATTAATATTTTTTCCTAAAACAAGTTTATTAACTTTCAATTTTATTTAATTTTATCTCACATGTTCAAAGTTTCTTTACTATATTCATATTTGTAGAATGAAAATATTGGTTTAAATAAATTTATAAATTACTATCTTCTTAAATTGACGATGAAATATTATTAATGATACTTAATTTTATAAAATATTATATATATATATATATATATATATATATATATATATATATATATATATATATATATATATATATCTTTCTTTTTATTTATTGCCGGATACAGATCTCTAACGGATCGGATCGACCTACATCCATATTCGCTTCATGAGTTTCGGATTACGGATCTTTATAATCGGATCAGGTCCATCGAATCTCTAGACTCTAATCGGACAATTATCTTAATAAATCGGACCGGATTCGGATGGATCCGGATTCGATGTCGGAACCTCGGAGGAGGGTAAATGGGTAATTGACTTTGATTTATGGGATTTAAGTTAACAAAAATAGCATGGTGGTTTTGCCAATTAACAATAACGCAAGGGGTATTTTCTCCTTTTTCTTTTGGTACTTTTGAAGTTCAAAAGTCAACTCCGTGAGTTAATAAAAGACACAATATATGTAAAATCATCAAATTACTCGGGTTTCATTTGCATACAACTTGATTATAACTCATCTTAATTCAGTTATTTAATCGATCAAACCAAGGTCAAACATTATTTCAAACTCGATAGAAAATTTCAAATCAAATTTGAATGAATTTGTATTAACTCAGGCTATCTCCAAGGGAATCCTTATAACTCAAATATTAAGAAAATATATAAATTTCTCCAAAATATTCAACTCTAAGAGAACTCTTAAAATTTATCTCTCAAATGTTTAACTTTGGACTCTTATATTTGAGAGTCCAAAGCCAATTCTTAAAAAAATGATCAGCAGGAAAGCACAAACCTGCAGAAATCCTCAATGTATTTCCAGCTCCCCAAAATTTTTGAATTAGTCCGTTACAATAGAAAAACCAAATTTAATATAAAATATTTTTTATCGAGCAAAAAGTCCAAATTCAAATTAAAAAATTGCACTAATCCCGAAATATATAGTATGACTATATTTTTAAATTTGTATTGCTTTTCCGAAATAATAATTTATTAAAAGTTTTAAAAAATTATTATTATAATAAATTTATATCATTATTATTTATATATAAATAAAAATTAAAAATAGTTTGTTAAAATATAAACGATTTGTTGGAGTGAAGTTGTGTGGTTATTTAAAAGTAGAATCTTAAAATATAAACGAGTTGTTGGAATGCAGAGTAAAAAATAATAATGTATAACACTGTTCACTCCTTAAATTTTAAGATAAAAGTCATAAATTTAAGAGGTTTGTTGGAGACGGTCTCACCCGAAAAATGAAAAAGAGAAAGTGGAAAAAGATTTTTTCGAGGCCCATTTGGAATAGATGAAGAAGGCTAGTTGTGGGCTTTGCAGACAGCCAAGTTGAAGGGGCTGTTTGGATCTGTATCAAAATTTAATAAATCTAATTCGTAAATTAATGGACTGGTAAATCTGTGGGCCAAACCTTTTCTTTGAGTCAATTGTGCCCGTTCAAAATAAGTAATTCCAGGGCCTACAATTCATAGGGGCAGCGTGATTTTAATTTAATTCCATTACTTAGGGGGTCAAAACGGTAATTTATTTTATTTTATGAGATAATCCCGTAATATCTTCAATATTTTAGGGATATTTCCGTAATTTTTAGATATTTTTGCATGTTGGGTTTCTTTTATAGGATTTGTAAAACTGTATAGATGTTTGAGTGGTCGGCAACATTCTATTTTTGGGCCTCTAAAGTGGATGCATTTTAAAATTAGCCCTTTATTGTGGTACCTTGACAATATACGTCATTTATTGTGTCAACATCATCAATTTCAGTCCTTATCACCGATTTCTTTTAATTATCGCCAAAAAACATCAAGTTATGTCATATTTGACCACATGGCTTGGTCTTGCAAATTGTGAGTCAGAATATGAAATTCTTAATTTTTAAGTGCCACTCGACAAATGATATGTTTTGCTAAAATTAAAATTTTCGGTCAGATTAAACATAAATTGGTGATTTTTTACAAAAAAAAAATTAATTTTTCGGTCAATTAAGACATATTGATGATTTCCGGCGATAATTAAAATTTTCCGACAATAAGGACTGAAATTAATAATGATGACACAATAAAGAATAATTATTGTCGAGATACCACAATAAATGGTCAATTTTGAAATGCAGTCACTTTAGAGGGCCAAACATGAAATTTGCCTTGAATAGTCTTTGCTTTGAAATTGAGTTTTTTTCAATTTTCAATTTTTCATTGCTCCTTTCTCAAAATCAACGAATTTTTGAATCGTAATTCTTGTTTAACTATGCATGTTGCATCACCTAGAAGAATAAATTTAATTTAACAATACCCGTATTTATACTCTATTAATTTGCTTTTTTAACTCAATAATATCCAAGTTTTAGATACTTTTTTTTTTTGATAATTAGTTTTCGAGACTTAATCTCTTTTAAAAGTCAAAATATGATCAAACATGTCAGATGGACACCTCCCCCAAGTCCCAACAGGTTCTTCTACAGGTTCTTCTATTAGACATGAACTATTAGTTCATTTGACAATGAAAATACTTCATAACTTTGATATCATTTTATCATAATTTAATTAATAAATCGAGTGTGACATTGCATCTTAGTCAAACGCACGCTTAGTTATATACATGCAAATTTATTTGAGAGTTGAGATAATACCTTTTATGTTTGGTTTTCCTTTTCTTTTAATGTGGTCCATGAAATCTAAAATTACTGGTGAAACTTGAAAGAGACCAAGTAAATGGACATGTAACTTTATGGTCTTTATTCACATAATAACAACAAACCACAATCAAAAGTTGTACAAAATATAATTAATTTTTGGTGATTGAAGCTGCCAAAACAGCCAATTTGTGCCAAGTGTTCCATTATAGCATTACTAGGGACCGCACCTAAGATAATGTCCATTTTTTTTTCTTCAATTGTCATACACATAGATCACAAAAATACAAGATAATGCATTAGCCTATGCTTAAGAACCCTAAATAGATCAAACTATGATTAGCAAAACTAATTACCCTAATTTGGTTAAAGCTTGGTGAGAGTTTTGGCAGCAATTTTTCCGTGACGGAGGTCAAGGTCAAGTTACAGTTGAATGTCGCGGACGCTTGTATGTGAATGCATATAAAACTAGGGTGTGCATATTTTTTAATAATAATATATTGATTTTGGGACAACTGATAGCGCCTGAGGTACTACAAAAGAATGTACAAATTTGTTAGATGTGGCCATAACAATAAATTTAATTCTATGAAAGGAATGGGAAACTAATTAAACTTTGAACTTTTGGCATCATTACAAAGATTATATAAAAATTAACTATTGATTAAGAAAATATTTTTAAATTTTCCAACTGCATTCAAATTTATCTACTACTAAATTCTACTTAATTGTTTTCTTAGCCTAAATATAGCTCAAGCTAGTGCTAATTAGTAATCTAAAATAAAATTTTCAGCTAAATTAATCGAAACGCAATAAAGGGTGGTCTTAAAAATAAGGAAAAATAATGTATAAAATTGATTGAAGTATCCCAAGAATTATTAATTGTTTTCTTATTTTTTAAATGTTATCTGGAAAAATTCTATTTTTAAGTATCCTCACGACCCTAATTTTCGGTTTTAGGAGTTGCCTTTGGACCCATTTTCGTCGTATACCAACCCTATGATCCAAAGACCTCAAACACATATTTTCCTTAATTGTGGAACATACAGTCTATCATAATCACTATCTTATTAACAAACAAAAAATAAGATAAATAAGGAAGTTGCTAACCAACATGATTACAATTTTTTTTTGGTGATAAAAAAGTTTGGGTGGGTTCGTCTCCGGTCACCACCACGGACATGATTAAAAATTAATAATAACAATTTTTGGACTATTTTTTTTGGGTGATAAAAAAGTTTGGGTGGGTTCGTCTCCGGTCACCACCACGGACATGATTAAAAATTAATAATAACAATTTTTGGACTATTTTGATCATGTATGGATTTGAAATACATATGTAAGCTATTTTTTAAGTTTTAACCCGAAATTTTAATCGAAACAATGAATTTCAAATTCACCAATATTAGAGTCGTTTGAAATTACTTTTTCCAATTATTAAATCACAAATACAAATCATATATGAATAAAGTCTTAGATAATCGATTGAATGAACAACTTACAATGAATAAATAATTAACAAGTTATTTAAAATTAAGGAGATACACACACTTTAGGTGAGACTCTAACTCAAAATTTTAAAAATCTTGGAATCTCAACTTTGCTATTGAGACGAAACCTCGATAATTAATTCTCAACCCAACTTATTAGTATTTGTATTTCCAAATCTCTCGGAATTATGTATTAGTTCTATATTTAAGTTAATTTCATTCATGGTTCTAGAGATTTGGAATATCATTTGGTTACATAGAGATTCCCAAGATCAAGATGTTTTGAGTTCAACTCTCATTAATGTGGATTTTTCTTTTAGTTTAATATTAGTATTAATTTTTTTTTTTTTTGAGAAAAAACGATAGATATATTAATTAAAAAATGTCGGCATTAACAATCTGACAAATATGTTCAGACAAAACTACCAACTCACATATAGATGCCAACTTTGCTAATGAATGCGCAACCTCGTTTTGATGTCCGCAATATTAGGACCAGTGCTCGATAGATCTTCCTTAGAAGAATTGATTTTATTCAAGACTGTTTGACAATCCCCTTCAAGAATCACCCTCGAACTCTTTTTATCTCTAGCAAGTTCCACCACTTTTTTCGCAGCAAACGCCTCAGCCAATTCAGGCCCCAACACTTGCGAAACCCTTGATGAAATTCATGCCAGACAATGTACATGCTTATTTTCATTGTAATTTGATTATAATTTAATAGATTTTATGATTTAGTGATATTGATTTAATGGTTGTTACTCTAAAATAAATATCAATTTAGTTTTATGTGGCATATAGTGTCTTTATGCATTCATCTTATATTTAATGCATTGAATTCAAGAAGTCCTTTTTTTCCTCTTTAGTAAATTACAATATTTTGATCACTACAATTTAATTAAAAGAAAATGATACTAGTCAACTTTAACTTGATTTTTTCTATTTTAATTTTTTAGTACAAAAATGTTAACATATATGGTACATTAACGACTGGGTCATAATAAAATAGTCACGACTCATGAGATATAAAATTATTCTTATTCTCTTGGATGAATATCATACAAATCTGGTAACTATTATTATTATTATTATTATTATTATTAACAAATCTGTTAACTAGTTTACTCAATTAATCGAAAATATGTTTGTAGACAGTTTTCTAACACTAAATCATAAAAAGTTAGATAGAGTAGGTAATTATGAAAAAGACAATAAGACTTTATTAATTCCAACTTCTCAATTTATGTTATTGGTTTTATATAATTACGACCCACAAACGTCGTTGCCATGTACTTATTCAATAAGGCAAGTCCCATCGAAAGGTTGAGTAAAATTACATATTGTCCGAATTTTGTTTGACTTCAAATGAAGCTAGTTCGGACTGAGTTCTATTTGAAGTGGACGCAAGTTGACTTTGACTATCTTGATATTTTTATAAATATTTTATTTTATTCATTTTATTTAAATTTAAGCTTGAATCAAGTTTTTAAAGCTAAAAAAATATTATTGTTCAAATTTAATTTAATGTTTTGAACTAACGGATTTTATGGATTGATGATAACAACTTGAATAATTTGCTTTGATTTTCAGTTCAAGTAATAAGTTGTAATTTCCACAAATAACATTTTCTTCTGAATATTTTTCTCAATCTTGTATTGTATTATTTATTTTGGAAAGCTATCAGAGTGAATAAAAAGTATTCATCCAACTTCTCATAATTCAATTAATTGACGCAACTTTTGGGAAAAATGCATTATATTCCTCTTTTTTTTATGAAAAACCTATAAAAAAACTCCAATGTAAAATTTTCATTGCAGCAAATCACCTTGTACTTTAAAATTTTTTGGATAAAATTCCTCTTCCGTCCGATTATGTTAGGTTTTTTTTCGTTAAATGATATAATTGCATATACTTTTAGATTTGGTAATATAATTGAAATCCACATTTTGAGATAACATCCACAAAACTACCAAAAATCTCACATGAACAAATTTTTCACCACAATATAAACCTTCATTTGGCATCAAACCAAAACTCAATCATTTTCATTCACCGGAAGAGATTGGCACAATAAATTCCCAAATCAATCATTTAATTTCTACTTTGAGCTGGCAAAATAATATAATTGGTGTACTCCCATAGTCCCATGGCAATTGGGTACTTAAGAATGCAGGTGATTATATCAGAACAACAAAAAAGTGAGATATAAATTAGGCCAATTCACATTTTATCCCCCAAAACTTTCCAATTTTCACACTAAACCCCATAAATGTATAATTCTCATACTTAAGCACCTAAAATTTATTAAAAGCTACACTTTGCTCCTTGATGTAACGTGCCGACTAAATCTTTAGCATAATTTTTTAAAAAAGTTGAAATGACCAGAAAAATGAAACATATTCATAGTACACATTATTTAACTTTTACGATCTCAATTCTATTTCATTTATAAAAATTATGCTCTAAACTCCTCGATATTACATTTCCCCCCCTCTAAAACACCTATAAAATGTTAATCAAAGGTATAATGCAATCATAAATAATTGTCAAGGGTTTTAAAATTGTAATTTTAGAGGATTAACTGCGAAATTCAAAATTTTTTGAGGGGCAAAATATAAAATATCCTACAAATTATACCATTACCATATTACTATATAACTACGTTTATCTTAAAATAGAGGAGCAACTTTAATTTACATAACATAATAAATGGCGAAGAAAAAACAGAGGGGGGGAAGAAGAAGCTCTCCTCTTCTTGTTTTCTTATCACAACTCTCTTTCTCTCTCACACACACTTTCTCCCTCTAGATCTGTAAATATACCTGCCCATATAATTAATTAAACACCTTTTTTCTAAATTAATTAATATGTAAATACATATTCAAGAATGAAGCTTTTGTTGCTGCTGCTAGAGAGTTTCACTCATGATTGAGCTGTAAGAAACATGAATTTAACTTTATGTAATTGGGTTTTTCTTGTCTATACTGGTGCATGTATACTGATTCTTGAAAAGTTTTGATCTTGGTTTTGTTTACTTGTTCAATATCTTGGAAGATTAATAGTTCATTTGTAAAATTAAATTGAAATAATTTTATGGGTAAAAAAAAACCTTTTTTCCTTTTTATCTGGGCAAGACTATAATAGAAGTATAGTTATTTCAATTTGAGTTTATGTGGGCATGCATCATTCAAGGCTGGTTTGATTTTGTAATTTTTTTTTTCTGGTTTAATGGCTGGGGAAGAATGGAAGATTAGTTTTTATTTTCTCCAATCATGATTTATTATCTTTTTTAAGTTTATTTTGTTAGAATTATCTTTTTTAAGTAGAGGAGCATTAATTGAGATTATTATGATGATATGGATGCCAAAAAGTAATTCAACTAGTTTAATGTTTACTTATTAGCAAAATTTTGGTTTAATGTTTTCTTTTCTAGATTGATTTTCTCTGCCAAAAAGTATCTTGATTCTCAAACAATAGATATTTAAGTTTCGAAATTAGCAGTAAAATTGTTGCTTATATTACCATTTATTTCATATGACAATATTGTCATTATAGTAATCTTTAATTCAGAAACTTTGTCCATAGCTGAATTAGCTTTAAATTCAAGAAAAAAAATATTTTTGTTCTAATTATGGAGAAAACGATAATCGCCTTCCTTTCTTGTCTTTTCCTTTTGATCCTATTTTCATGAGAATTTTTATGTCGTTTTTCAATTATCTGTCGCTTTTCTTCCCATCTTTTGATTCTAATATCATTTTCCTTTCTTTTTCCAGAATGAAAGCATGATCTGCCCATATTCGTTCCTTTCACAGTAGTAGAGCCGTAAAAATGAATGTTAATCTTTCGAATGTTCTTGAACTTGCTGCGAACAATGATCTAGAAGGCTTTAAAACGCACATAGATCGCGAACCATCGTCTCTCGATGAAATTGGACTTTGGTATGGACGACAAAAAGGTTCGAGTAAAATGGTACTTCATCATAGAACTCCTTTAATGGTAGCCGCCACTTACGGTAGCATTGATGTTTTAAAACTCATCATCTCTATACCCGAAGTTGAAATAAATCGATCATGTGGCATAGACAAGACCACTGCACTTCACTGTGCTGCATCCGGTGGATCCGTAAATGCTATAGATGTCGTAAAGCTACTTTTGGTAGCGGGTGCGGATCCAAATTTACCCGACTCAAATGGGCTTTGCCCGTTTCACGTGATTGTTACCTGTCCGGATCTCCAAGACACGAAACCTTCGCTTCAAATGATGCTTAGTATAGAAGCTTCATTACAGGAGGAGTATATTTCGAACGTTTTGAATGGATCCCCGTTCTCTCCAAATAGTGAAAAAATCGAAAAAGGGCCAGTTTCTGAGAAGAAAGAATACCCGGTTGACTCATCCCTCCCCGACATCAAGAATGGTATTTATTCTACGGACGAGTTCCGTATGTTTTCGTTTAAGGTTCGACCTTGTTCACGTGCCTACTCCCACGATTGGACCGAGTGCCCGTTTGTTCACCCTGGCGAAAATGCTCGAAGACGGGATCCGAGAAAGTTCCACTATAGTTGTGTACCGTGTCCCGATTTTCGGAAGGGTGCTTGTCGTAGAGGAGACATGTGCGAGTACGCTCATGGGGTTTTCGAGTGTTGGCTCCACCCGGCTCAATATAGAACTCGTTTGTGTAAAGATGGTACGAGTTGTAATAGAAGAGTTTGTTTCTTTGCCCACACGCAAGAGGAGCTTCGCCCATTGTACGTGTCCACTGGCTCAGCCGTTCCTTCTCCTCGCTCGAGTACTAGTAGATTACGCTCGTCTTTGAATGCTAGAGATATTCCCTTCGAAGATTTGAGTTTATACCCGGATATTGAAATACTAAATGAGCTATCTTATATGTCGAATCCGAAAAATCTAAGTCCTTCGAATCTTGAGAATGTTTTCTCTACAGGGAGCCCGTCTCCTAGATATTATGACACGGGCGTGTTATTATCTCCAATTAGAACAAAATTTTCACAAAGAAATGTCGATCAATCTCTACTT
Source organism: Penstemon davidsonii (assembly GCA_034814905.1). Taxonomy (NCBI): domain Eukaryota; kingdom Viridiplantae; phylum Streptophyta; class Magnoliopsida; order Lamiales; family Plantaginaceae; genus Penstemon; species Penstemon davidsonii. Next base: position 24,873,484 of record JAYDYQ010002533.1, on the reverse strand, counting down.
CAAGTTCCGTTTGGGTCTCCCGGGAGAATGTCACCTCAAAGTATAGATCCCGTCTCACCAATGAGTGCGCGTTTTTCAATACTAGCTCAACATGAAAACTTTCGGAGCCTCAGCTTGCGCGATCTTGGTCAAAACGGGCCGTCAAAATGGGGATCACCTAACGGGCCAGAAGAGTGGGCCGGGCCTGTTGATGAGATCGGTAAGCTCCAAAGATCGTCATCGTTCGAGCTTCTCAACAATGGGGAGGAGCCTGATTTGTCATGGGTTCATTCACTTGTCAAAGAATCACCGCAGGATCATATGAATGACCAAACCGTCCCTCGGGTTGTTGGCAATTCAGGTACTGGTACCTCATCTGGTGAGGGTGTAAATGTAAATTTGAATACTGAGACTGAACAAGTTGAAGAATCACTTTTGGGTGCATGGTTCGACCAAATGCAGCTTGATCAGCTCATGGCTCAATAAATCATCTATTAAGCCGTTAGGTCTGGTAAACTTAGAATTTTTTTGGTGCTTATAACGTTTAAGTTCATAATTATATTTAAAAAAAATGCTAATTTTTAATTCATTCTTTAAAATATGTATTACGAAGAATGAATATTCACATGGTTAATTAAAAGAAAAAAGCGCCCGGCCGGTTTAGGAAAATATTATCCCAATTACTAATACATATATATAAATTTCTTTTTAAGATCTTAGGTTTTTATTTTAATTGTCCCTCATATATCTAGTAAGCATATAATTATCCAGTTCCATGACAATGTAAAGGGAAGGTAGAGAACCTTTTTCATCAATTGATGTATCATGAAGATAAATTTTATTCGATTTCCCTATCCAAATTATTTTTGGAATTTTGTGCTTTATGCTAAATATTAATTTGCTATGTATGATCTATGCTTTATAGAATACTCTTCCTATTTTATTGATTTTTAGTATATGCTAGTTTTGTTATTTATTGAATTTATCCAAAAAGTTGGATTTTATCATTTGATGGTTCATTGATGATGTGTGTATGAAAGACTACTTTTTTTATTCCTTTTTGGAGATCAGATGCTAAGGAATTATGAATCTTTCTTTTGGAGATCAGATGCTAAGCAATCACTTAAACAAACAAATGTTTTCTTTTCCGAAAAAAACTTTATCCCATAAGTTTATATCTCAATTTTCAAAAATAATTTCATCTTAGAAAAATTCTCAATCTTTAGAAAACAACTTAAACAATTTTATTTTGATTTGATATAAAGCGATTATCTCTTCCCTTATTTATCTCATATAAACAAATTTATTATGACATAAAGTAACATATCTTTTATAATATTTTTTGTTTTGTTATTTTCATTTTCTATAAGAACCTGCAATTTTCTAGAAAATAATCTTATTATTTATTGCATTTTAAAAAAATGCAAACAAATAATGTTTTTCAAGTACACTAAAATCGGAAATATCTCAAAAATCCTCAAAACTTTTAAAAGTTTTATTTGAATACCCAAACAAACATGGGATGGTCTATGGTGACTCTCACTTCAAAGAGAGTCACCAACAACCTTCTTCTTGGCCAATTAAATGTAGACATGTGTCCACATTACAACCTTAAAAAATTCATTTACAACCCAGTTAACCTTTGAAATATCTATTGTACCCTTACTCTTTATTTTACAAAATTCCCAACTTATCCTTTTTCTATTTCATATATGATATACTTTCTCAGTTGTTTCGCTCTAACGGAATTTTATCCGTCCAAGCGGAGCTTGGTAGTTTTTGTTTTTGTGTTTTTTTTTTTTTTTTTTTTTTTTTTTTTTTGTGTGTGTGTGTTTGGGGAAGATTAGATATACAATCAAATCCTACATTTTGATATGTATATCTACAGTGGTTATATGATTTTTTTATGGATCAAAATTTGTGAAAGCAACGTGTGCTTCGAAAATTTATACATTGTCATGATTTTTTTCTTCGGGTATTAATATACAAGACTAGATTATGTAAATAGCATTTTTATATTTATAAAATTTTGTATTACAATGAATATTATTTAATATTAGTTCAATTTATTCAATAACTACTTAATTAACATATTTATCAAAACTTGAAATAAATATTTCAACTATCAATTTTAGAATTATGTGATATTACAAATGACATTCAAGTTTTAAAATTCTAAAAGAAATTATTAACACTACAAATAAATGCCAATGAGCAAAACTGAAAAATCAACTCTAATTTTCAAATATTTATCTTGTTAAGTCCAATTTGAATTATCAAAGTGTCCTAATACTTTTTAGTTTAAAGAAATATAATCTCTTATATTGTAAGGGTCGATTAATTGACCAAAATCAATATTATTGACCTTAGGTTAATAGTAACCGAAATCAATAATTGGCTCGATTAATTTACCAAAATCAACATTATCGATCTTATGGTAATGTATAATTAAGTTAATAGCATATAATTAGGTTAATAGTAACAAAAATCGATAATTGACTCGATTACTTGACTGAAGTCAACAATGTTGGTTACATATTTAATTTTGAGATTTGTTTTTATTTAATTAGATAAAGAATATTTTGATTGATTTTAGAAAATAAGGAATTACACTAAATACTTAATGTTGTTTCAGCTTTGCTCTTCATGTTAATAATTTATTTTTGAATTTTAAATCTTGAATGTCATTTGTAATATCACATAAAATTCCAAAATTTATAATTGTAATATTTATTTCAATTTTTCATAAATTTGTATAATTAAGTAGTTATTGAATAAATTGAACTAATATTAAATAAAAAATAATTGTTATATTAAATTTTATAAATATAAAAATACTATTTACATAATTTAATAAACTAATTTAATTTTATATATATATTAAACTTTAATACTATAAATAAAAAAAATTAAAAATACTTCAAACCCACCCACCACCCCAATCAACCCCAACCCCCTCCCCCCCAAACCAGGTCGTCGCGACGGCGATCCCAGGCCGGCGACGACCTGGGGAGAAGCCCCAGGCCGTCCGATTGAAATCTCCGGCATCCGATTGAGGGTAGAGATGGACTTAATGGAATCGGTGAAATGGGTTTTCAAGTTTTGGGCTTAGGATTTCTTGGTGAGATTATCGGTCGGTGGAGTGAAGAAAGGAATAAGCTTTACAAGCTTCCATGGCGGAGTGAAGAAAGGAAGAAGCTTATACGAGCTTCCATGGCGGCCAGTTTATTATGTAATTTTTTGGATTGAAAGCTTCGTGAGATGCCACGTGAAGTGCCGTCGTTCTGGTCGAGACGAGAACGAAGGCGGCACTTCGCCGCCGTCGTCGTTCTGGTATAATATAAGAGCAGAGAGAGAGAGGGAGGGGAGGAGGAAGGTGGCGGCGGCGTGGTGGTGTTGTGGGTTAGGGTTTGGAAAGGGGTTGGGTTGGGGTTGGGGTTGGGGTTGGGGTAAGAAGAGAAATTGGGGGAGAAGAAATGGGAGGGGTATTCTAGTAAAAGTGGAGTATTTTTGTTGTTTTTATTTGAGGGTAATAATGTAAATCTACTATTTACAATGTATTAATGATTAAATTTCTGAATTTAATACACAAAATGTTGAATTGTATACATTTGTATATAATCAATGGACAAAGATAATTTTTTTTTTTTTTTTCAAAGGCTGGGATTAATTTGTTGTGGTGACTCTTCTCTTACCTAAGAGTCACCATAGAATTCCCCAACAAACATGTCCTTGATAAAAGTAGATACTTGAAGATATACTAAAATATTGAGAATTGATATTGGAAATATGAGATTAGATGCTAGTTATCCATGAAATTTCTGAAGAATTTAATTTGGTTATTTTACAGCTTGTATGTATTGCTTTTATATGGTTTCAAGATGATGTAATTCTTAAAATGATAGACGTACGTGAATATATGTTTCTTGAACTTTAGACACAATTACAATAACAAAGTTTTTCCTAATTACTACTTTTAAATTTACTATTTCACCCTTAGGAAAACCACATGAATTTTTTTTAATAAAATTTGGCAGAATATAGCGAGGGACGAATATGAAAATGAAGTACAATATAAGTTTGATCGTGAATCGTACTTTTTGTCTTTCTTATGGGCCAACTTTTGCATATCCGTCCCTTTTAAATTTTTCGTAGCAGATTCATCCCTCTTATCAATATAGTGTAACACATTCGTCCTACTTTTAACTTTTTCGTAGCAGATGCGTCCCTCTCATCAATGTTGTGTAACCCATTTGTCCTTCTTAAATCCAAAATATATCCTAAAATGGACAAAAAATGATGTATTTTGAATTTAAGAGGAACGAATGTATTATAATACATTGATGAGAGGGGCGCATCTGCTACGAAAAATTTAAGAGGGACGAATGTGCAAAAGTTGATCTATAAGGAGGACGAAAAGTGCGATTACCTCATATAAGTTTAGTGGTAAACATAAGATAGACATAAGAGGCTAATATTATTTTTTACCATTTATTCCATGTTCTAATACTTTTTCACTCTTTATTAGATATTTCATGCCATATTGACAATGTTTCTATTCATATTGCTTATTTTAAAAAGAAAAAAAAAAACATTCTATTCCATTGATAGTGGTGCTTTTAGTGGGTGGGATTATCAAGATGGAATTGGAATTTGGAACCTGAAATAAAGTTTATTTGGAATACCAAAGCATGGGTTTGGGTACAAATAAGTCTGAATGCCTAGTCGACATGGTCGGATGTGACATTCTGTTGAGCTTATTAGAAGAGATTAGTCTTTCATAAAATATTGAACCTATACTCCCCAGTTTTATATTATTTGTCGTTGTAGTGGTACATAAATTAAGAAACCTAATAAATAATCATTATTTGAAGATAGGGGTGGGTATTCGGTATCGGGTTTTAGGAACTCGTCCCGTCCGGTCGGGATTTTATAGTTTGGGAATGGAAATATGGTTGATTTTTGGGTTTTGAGAAATTCAAAAACCCGACAAACTAAATGGGGACGGTATTCGGGTAATGTTTCACACCCGATCGGAAAAATCGAATTCCGAATTCCTTATTATACAAAATAAATTACCCCTTCCAATCAATCTCTTACTCCCAAACCCAAGTCCTATCACCTACCCCATGGTCTTGAAATTAATATTTCATGACCATAAAGAAAAATATAATGCTATGAAGGATCAAAATAAAGAAAAGTGTGGTACTTCTACCATATAGGAGTTTAAAATTACTATTTTCGGGAAACTAGAATCCCGATCCCGAAATCCTGATATTTATCGGAAAACCGAAATACTGGGACCAAGTCAATTCAAACGGAATTCTGGTAATAGAAATCAAACCCGAATCCCAAAAATTTTATCCCGAAATCCCGTCCCGATCCCACCCCTATTTGAAGATAAAAATTCAAAGATACCCTCCCAAAAGTAATAATCATTTTTCTCTCTCACCTCTCTTAATTAGGAGTTAGAATAATTAACATGAAAGGGTAAATATGAAAAAAATAAATTAATTTTGTATTACACTTTTAAAACGATAAATAATATGAAATAAGAATTTTTTGGTAAAACGACAAATAATATGAAATGGATGGAGTATAAAAATCTTGCTGATAGTGAAACTCTTCTAGTCCGTTCAACTTGTCTTGAAATATACTAAGTTATGTCTAAAATTTAATATTCTTAAAAAAGGAAACAATAATACATAACACCAAATATATACTTACAATTGATGCATAAGCTTAGAACTTGTGTATAATGTATATAAGACAAAAAATTTCCCATTATTACTCATCTTTCGCCTTTCGGTGCTAAGTGCACTTAAATTGTTTCTTCGTCCAATTGATGTTTGGAATAAATAATGCATGAGAAAATGACTTAAAAGGTATACAAATTGGTGATCAAATGTGACTTGTCTTCACTTGGAAATAGAAAAGATTAAAAAGAATATAATGATTTTATTGTGCTCTTTGTGAAAGCTAGTTGATCAATAAACAATGGGTCAGATTTTCTTTCTGGAAATGGAAATAGCAAATTAATGCTCGAGTTGTATATGGTATGACTAGAGATATTGCATAACTACACATTGTTGCTGCCGGAGCAACTTTTTTATTATGACTTATTTACCCTTCACATTAATTAAATCAAAAAGGTAATTTACATATCTATTTGCATTTCATCCAGCCACTGCCATCATCTATGTTCTTTTATTTAATTTCTTAAATGCACTTATCTTTATGAAGGATTTTTTCTAATTGATATTTGATAGAAATAAGCAAAGTATAATTTGAGTTCATCAACATGAATGGCTCTCAAATTTCACCTGCTGGGTTCCCACCATTTTCAATAAAATTGCCGACAAGAAATTTTGATTTTTTTGGTCCTAGCCGATGCTAGCAAAATGGTTAATTAGAGTAGCAATTTCCAATTTTATTTTAAATTCACCATTAAATTCCTTCAACATTTTTGCTTCACTACAAGATATTTCATAAGAAAAAAAAAAAAAAACATTTCAAATTAAATCATGGTAGCAAATTTGAAAAGATGATTTACCAATCCAAATGTTCTGTAAAAGAGGCTTCAATTTGACAAGGAGAAGAAACGTCTACTTCATTTTGGTGGTGTTGATGAAGTAGATGTAAGAATATTTTAATGGCTTTGTGTTTTCCAGAAGAGATTTTCATTTCATGATTAAATTACTTTTAATAAATGTGAAGGGTAAATTAGTCATAATGAAAAAGTTGCTCTGACTGTGCTCTGGCAATATCGTTGACCATATGATATGTTTGGTTGTTAAAAATTAATACAAATAAAGTTTCAAAGTTAGGAGCTAAATTTACTTTTATCAAAAGTTGTTTTCACCATGAGTCATGAATACAACATTTCCTAAAGTTGCTTTAAATAATTTGCCTTTTGATTATTTTCCCCTGCACTCATTTATTTGGAGAAAAGAATATTTTGGATTCTTGTTTATGTAAAGAAACAAAGAAATTTGGTTCAAGAAATCTCAAGTTTTACTTCTACAAAAATAACAATCTTACTTTTACAAATTATTGATTTACTTAAAATCATGATTTAGTAAAAAGATCGAGAAATATATTTTTAAATAATTAACCTGCAGTGTGCGTGGTGAAACAAGATTTGCCATTCATAAACTCGTTAATATTAGCAACAGAACACCAAGAAATTAAAATATCGAGAAAAGTCGCAAATATTGAGACTAAATGTTCCACATTGGTTGAAAATCATAGTTAAGTTCACTTTATAAGGTCATGGGCAATCCTCATTTTATAAGCTAACTTTTGAGGTTGAGTTAGGCTCAAGCCATGTAAGTGGACTTAGCCCAATCAATGTGGTGAATTCTAATAGCAAACATTATGGAGATGTCAAAACAAATTTTTATTTTTATTTTTAGAAACAATATTAAATCATTACATTAGTCGGTCTTTGTATCACAAATCTATTCAAATGCTATCAAAGTACAAAGATAAATAAACTACCAAGACTAATATTAAACTAGAGAAATACACATATCAGTTGAAGTCGAACCGATAACCTCTTGCTCTATTGATCCTGGAACCTCGACTTTTGCCACTAGATTATGGCTGACTTGGACCCTAGGCAACTTAGGCCGGGCCCCAATCCATAACCCATCTATAAATTATCCAAAAAACGAAAAGAGTTAGCAACAGTTCATTCCAAAGTCCAGCCCACTCCTTCCCACTGCATTGACATTTCCAACTCAATGGGCCCTCACCCAAGTCCAGCCCACTCATTCCCCTATTTTTGCCGAACAAGGATGGCTGGAACTAGGGCTGTTGGATTCGGGTCGGATTAGACTCAATCCAGATTCGGCTCCATTTCTATCGAATTGACTTCGGGTCGAATCCGAATCTAGGCCTAATTCGCTCGGATAACAGATCTTTTTCGAATACAATAAAATCTTCACTTTCAAAATTTACATCAATATATTTTCCTAAAATAAATTTATTAACTTTACGATTTTATTTAATTTAGCTCGCATGTTCAAACTTTCTTTACAAAATTCATGTTTTTAGGTGAATATATGCATAAAAATAAAATTATGAACGCATTATTAACTATTATCTTCTTAAACTAATGGTAAAATATTATTACTGTTATTTATTTAATAAATAATTTGTATATATTAAAAAAAAAAATTATTGTCGGATACATATATTTAACGGATTGAATCGTCCTAAATCCATATTCGCTTTATGTCTTTCATATTGCATATCATTATATTCGATCAGATCCATTGAAATCCGCCCCATTAACAGCTCTGGACCTATTAAAAAAATCAGTAAGCTACACTGTAGCCGCTGATTGTTGAAAGAGAAAAAAGGCAGTTTCAAGAATAATTGAACAATGTAATTACTCAAATATTTTTGAATTTTTTATTAAAAAAGATATTACAACTTTAATGTCATTAAATGACAAAAATTTGAATGAACATTGTTTCAATCTTGAAAATTATTTAAAACATAACTTACATAGATTGTTTCAATTTATATTCTGAACTAAAATTACTATCAAAAGTTACGTATTCATATAGATGACTCGATTGATATCCTTAATCATATAAAAGTATTTGATTCGTATTCAAACATATATAAAACATTGTTTTCAAAACGTTGCCAAGACCCAAACTTAAACTATTGATTGTACTCGCGCAATGAAAACACAAAAAACAAGTACAAAGCGTACACACACAAGACCAACTTAAACAAGTACATTGCATTGAAAACGTTACCAAGTCCCAATAGATTGAGACCATAGGACCTATTTGTACGAATTTTTTAAGTATCTAAAATAATTTTTGTTTACTTAGGATATCACACCGATCACTCATATAGGTTCATATGATACTTGGCCTATGCTCGATATTTTTAGTATTTACCATCTTTTCACTATAATATGAAGTATAAATGGTGAACTACTCTTATTCTATTTGTCATTAGAAATATGTTAACAATTTTCGAGTACTAGAAGGGATGACAAAGGAAATGTTTTCATCTTACAAAGAATACTAGAAGGCGATATTAATCCATGAAAGTTGGGTCTGTCTATAATGAGATTTTGAGGGATGGGGAGCACATGAGATATCATTTATTTTGGTGACACATGTCCCTTTAGAATTTATTTTTAAATAATTTATTTTCTTAAAGACAAATTTATCCTTTTTAATGAGTGAATTCAAAAACACCCTTGTGTTTTGTCTAACTATAAAAAAAAACCTATATTATTTTTATTAGCAACAAAACCTTGTACTTTTTTTTATTAACAAAGAAAACCCCTCTCAAGTCGAAGAGACAATTTTACCCCACCAAACAATGCAAAAACATCCCTATTACCTAAAAGGTTACCAATAACCCCTGGTAACTTTAAAAATTGGGAATACACCCTCTCCTCCCCATTTTATTTTGAAAAAATTGACAAATTCTCCATATGATTTATGAATCCCATATAAAAAAATTGACAAAAATCTTATCCCCACAGTTACATGTTTTGGCACTTTACCACCCATATGTACAAAATAAACACTTTACCCCTGAAAAATAAAATTAGTTGCACTTTACCCCCTCAAATGATTTTATGCAATTTTTGTTTGACGGAAAATGTACATGTGCCCCTCACATGAATTTTCAAAGGGTAAATTAGTCACATCACTTCTTACTTGTCCAAATACTTGACTCATGTCTTGTGAACCAAAAATGTAAAGTTAAGTAGAAAAAAAATTATTTGTAAAGAGAGAGGGAAAAATGCACGTCAGTGAAATATTTGGGCGAAAAATCGATGTTGGAACTAATTTACCCTTAAAATACAAAAGTGAGACGCATATCTATGTTTCTGGTGAACGGAATTGGCTTAAAATCATTTGAGGGAAAAAGTGCAACTGATTTTATACGTGCTTATTTAATTTATACTTTTGGGTGGTAAATTTCAAAATATGTAACTTTGAGAGGGGGTGTAAAGTTCATTTTCCCTAAAAATATTTTAAATGATCTTATACTGATGGTCTTAATTGTCAATTCGTATAAAAAATTGATTACTTGAGAGATTTTTTTCGTATAAAATTTTGATTACTTGAGATTTTTTTTTGGGGAAAGAGATGAAATTAATTAGAGATAAGGGAGCAATTTTTAAACATATTAATTAAAGGGTTAGTATGTAATTTAACATATATTTATTTTTTCTAAATGTCCGATGCCACTTCATCATTGGACATTTTGACCAAAACTTGTGGTTCAGATTTGTTGTTGACTTTTTTTAGTGGTTGATATGGGGTATCTCATATACACCTATATTCCATAAAATCTTATTTTAGAAAGACCCATGAAAGTTTTATTAGCCCTAGTTCAAGGTAATGTTATATGCATTTTTTCTCCAATTTCTTGTTTCATTTATCAGTGATAACAAATCACAATAATACATAATTTTTCCTATCATGTAATAACTTGGAAAGTTATTAAAAATATAGATTGGATCTAATTAATTTTACCCCCCAATGGCAATTTCGTCGGTAAATATTTCATGTCATTTTATAAATCTTAAATTTAAAAAATGATACATCCATCCTTTTACATGTAAAATGCAAAGACAGAATTGGAAATTCAAGTGAAAGTCTTACCATCAATTCCAAGGTTCTTTAATAACTTCAACGTACCTCTTAATTTTATACTGATAAAGTTGACGTGACTCACACAGCCATTTATGCATGACATTCTTAAATAACTTATAGCTAAAGAAATCAATTTGTAAATGTAATGGCTAGCACTAACGGCTTGTTCATTTGCAGGAAATTGGCGCAGTATCACAGAGAGAGTCTAAATGGAAGCAACTTGGTGAATTAGCTATGTCTAATGGAATGGTATTCTCTCTTTGATTATGCTCTGAGTTGAAAATTTGTTAGAATTACTTTTATTTATTTTTTATTTTTTATGTTTTAATACTTTACATGTATGCTTGTACATAGTGTAGAAAAGTCCTAGAAAGTGTGTAGAAAAATATTATTTTGAAGACTCAATCTCAACCGTTTGATCAAGTAGATTTTGGCCGTTCATTGTGGAAGGCTATTAATACAAATAGGGAAGCTCATTTGTACATTTTCAACCAACCATGTTGAAAGCATTCTAGATAAGCAATAATAGGTTGCTTTTTAGTAACCCTAGTCATTGAGTGGATTTTAGAATTGACCTTATAGGGAGTTTGAATGTTACAAATTGACCTCATGAAAATTTTAATTCTAGAAATGACCTCCTCTTTAAATAATTAATTAATAGGTTATTTATTTAGTTTAAAATGTAATTAATTAATCTTAATTAAATCTGTAAATAGATTTATTAAAAAAATAAACATAAAATAAAAATTTAAATTCAAAATCGGCTTCCGCGCTTTCTTGGGAGTCAGGGATGCCAGGCGTTTGGGCACACGGCCAAGTAGATCTGAGAAATTCACTCAAACATAAAGAAGAAAAGAAGAGAAAAAGACAAAGAAGAGATGTAGGTTTGTGTGAGAGTGAAACCGTCAAAGAATCTCATTGCAATCCTAGAAAAGTAAATTTAGTTCATAGTTAAAACAGAAACAAACTCAAGAATAATAAACGTCATGAGTATAAGATCACAAAAGAGAAAAGTAATTGAAAGAGATAAGAAAAGAGAAGTAGACCTGTCTTCAAATCTTCAAAAATTGTGTTCTCCGATGTTTTCCACGCTCCCCAATGATATTTTCTTGTTTTTGGTTTCTCCTCTTGTCAAAAGGTGTCCCAAGATCCGTTTAATTTCTATCTCTTCCTCCACTTAGATATATGTTTCCAAGTCAAATTAGGGAACTCTAATTAAAATCCGCGGAAATTTCTGCCCCGGCGGAGAATTAGTTTCGCCCCAGCGGAGACTCTGTTGTCCAAGATTTTTGTTTGCTTTGTGATTTCGTTCCAGCAGAGAGATTTTCCGCTCTAGCGAAGAGGCTTCTGTTTGCACTTCCAAAAATCAGAAGAAAATATGAAATATTCACAAGAAAATACCAAAATGAGTACGTGAATCACCAACGAGATAAACCAAGCTAAACCAAATGAAAACGATTCAAGAACTCGATGTCTTTCCCCGCAAAAAGATATATAAATTAACTCTATTTTGTAGAGTTAACAAGACGTGAATGGAAGATTAATTCAAATGTAAAAATGGGAGAAAATAAGGAATATTAATAGAAGGTTTAGGTGAAAATGTGATAAAAATATTAAGAAAATAAATTCAAAAATGGAGAGGGTTAGTTTTAAAATAACAACATTTGGGGAGGTCATTTGGACCAAATACTTACACGGAACATTAATTAGGCAATAACACAATATTAATTAGCAATCATTAATTAGGAAGAAGACACACACCAAAGTGCAATCAAACCCAAAAACATCACCCACCAAGTGCAATTAGGAAAAATTCACGGCCCATCAATTCCCAAGATTTTGTAACCATATTCCCATAATCCATTTTTCAGGACTGAAATAAGTTATTTTGTCTGATTATGCTTTACAAACCCGGGAAATGTTATATTTTTTAGGATGAAAACAGTCAATACACTGCCACTACGAGAAAAAACGGAGGAATGAGAAATAACAAGCGCATGAACAAAGATCTAAATAACAAAATTTTAGCATTTTACGAGATAATATCAACAATTTGCACGTGTAAGTGCAATGGCCTAGGCCAATTAAGTCTCTCAATAGATCGAGATCATAGAGTGTGTGCGCAACACCTCAACTAGCAATGAGGTAAATTATTCATTATTTCATATCACATTGAGTTAAATTGCTCATTATTTTATTTCACAGGGAGGTACAATGCCTATATTCATATCACAGGGAGGTAAATTGCCCATTAAACATATCACATGAAAGTAAGTTGCCAAAAACCCAAGTTGATAATCCATGAAAGTTTTATTAGCCCTGGTTTAAAGTAAGTAAAGTTATATGCATCTTATCTCCAATCTCTTGTATCATTTATCAATGATGACAACTCACAATAATACATAATCTTTTACAAATGACAAATTATATAAATTCCATTTCGTGTTATATGCAATTCAGAACCATTGAAAATCAATTTGGAACTGAAAGTAAATTCTCTTTGGATTTCACCGGCTTGTTATAGCTATTTATTTGTTATATTGCTTTAAACTGGGTAAAATGTGTTCCATCTAATTAAGATGCTTTTAATATGTAATACTCCTATTCACACTCTGTTTTTTATTAGTGATATGTTATTATACATATATACTCAACGTATGAGATTTGGATCAGTTTTTATCGTTTTAATGTACAAGCTAAATTCGAGATAATCTCTTTGAAGAACAATCAACTGTCTTGTACAAGTGCTGCAACAAGTGACTCGTTTATTTTCCAGATTGCACAGTCAATTTGAAGAACTGTATTAGAGGCAGTACCATAGAAAAATTGGAGAAAAATCTTCAAAAATTCAAGAGTCAGTCCATACACAAATGGAAGAAAACAACTAGTGGAGGTATTCTTTCATATTAGCAAGAAAAAAGAAAAAGTAAAAAAAGACATTTGAATGTCTTGTAGTAGTAGTCCAAGGGTGTATTAGCAACAACTTATGAATAAGTTGAAGCATAAGCAACTCTGGAGGTGCTTATAGCTTATCAGCTTATTTTAATAGAAGAGCAGAAGCTAAAACACCTCTTGCAAACACTCCAAAACAGATTCTGAGCAAAAATAAGCTCAGAAGTTGTTTTTAAAACCTGTTGCAAACACTACCTAAGCAGACATGGGTTCTTCTGCTTCTTTTTCTTCATGTGGCAAAGGTATGGGCTTAGTAGGGGCGGGAAGACGGCCAATACTATCTACTTTATCTTTCTGTTTCGGTGGAGGCCTTGCTGCCTTTGGAATCAACCTTCCTTTCTTTTCAAACCACTCGGGATTCAGCAATGCTCGGAATCCCAATTTGTTGTAATATACTCTCCTTACTGACCCACCAGCAGCTTCGACTGCTGCTTTTGCCCTCACGGTCACCCTTGAAACCTATTTAAATGTTTTGAATTTGTTAGGGTGAATAGCAAATAACCTCCCTGTGATAAATAAAAGTATAAAATATCTCCCTGTGTTTTTGTAATAGAAGCACACCGTCTCCCTCTTGATTTTTACATTTTTACAGAGGGGTTAAGTGCCCATTATGCAATACAGAGGGAGGTAAAGTGCCCATTTACGCCAATCACATGGGGGTAAATTGCTCATATACGCATCTCACAGGGGGTAAAGTGAAGTGAATATGTTATTAATGTAAGGTTAAATTGGTCATTTTTCATACTGGAATGAAGTCTCGGTAACATTTATAGAGCGTGTGTACAACACTTCCACAAGGAAGGAGGTAAATGGCTTATAATTTCATATCACAGGGGGTAAATTGCTCAATAGGCATATCACATGGAGGTAACTTGCCAAAAACCCAAATTAGTTCTTATGGATTTCAAATACTATTTCTTCAAATACCAAGCATAAGTGGGAGACGAGCATGCAAGGAGAATTACCTCAAGATGGATGGGCCATTGTATATGTTCGGCTCCTCGTCCCATCAATCTAACTCCATCTTCAATTTGCTTCCCTATTGCCCCCACATCCTAATAAATGCCAAGATATAATTAGTATAGAAAAATGAAGAATTATATATTAAGGTTTAATGTACATGTATACATACCTTGAGGGTTTTCATTGTGATTAATTCTGAAGAATCTATCTTCCCAGCATTTATTAGGTTTGCAATTTTTCCTAACCCTACTGGCTGTCAATATAACAATATAGTCATTCATAAGACTCACTTCAACACTAATCTAGTGAGTAAAACAAAAAATTGGGGGTAAGTAGTCACACCGAAAAGAAAAAAAAGAACAAAGAAACTCTCAACCATGAATATGAATGTAGCTTCTTCAATAGATACAAGAACAAGGGCAAACTCGTCAGTTTGCATCTCTTTATGAACCCTTATCAGCTATCTTTTAGGGAGATTAAGGAACCAAGCTAAGTCAAAATCGCTTTGAGGGTTACTTAATATCTTTACCGTATGTCTGAGTTTTAGCCATTGGACCATTATGAGTCTTATAGGTAGAAAGAATTTACTGCAATTCATATTTAGACAATGAACACATCACAGAGTAGACTCAAATTAAAAGGAGAAGCATAGTCATATGAGTTGCAATTCTCGTCCAAAATGAGTTTTGGGATCTTTATTATGTACGGTTGAAAGATAAAGCAATATTATACAGTGTTCCACATTTTTCTGCAATTAAGTTCTCTCAAGAGAATCCTAATCTGTAGAGAAGCTGAAGTTGAATCACATCACACACACCTAGAATGAATAGGGGGGTGGAAGGAGGCGAGGATAAAGTCGTATTTGTATCTAGAAAGAAAGAGAAGAAAAGAGAGAGAGCAAATAATAGATTACGAAAGATACAAAGCTCACACAATACTTAGATTAGTTGGGACTTGCATTATTTGGTACCCAAGCTGAAGAATGTTATAATGGAGATTTTGCAGAACATATACAATCTTATGCGCTAACAACCTATTATCTTACAAAACATTGATTTTGAAATCATCATTATGCAAACCGCATTAAACAAAAATATTTATCCTAAATTACATACTTTTCCATTATGTTCTGCCTACAATATGCAACCTGGTAAGATCCAAGTCCCATTTAAGCCTTTGGAAACTTTAAGCAACCTGGGGTAGAGAAACGAACTAACGCCAAGAAAAAAATTATCAGATTTTTTTAGAATAATGTGCTGAAATTACAAACAGGGGAACATTGGTAAAGATGCTTGTGCTCTATATAGTTCACTTATGTGCTAGTATCCAAAGTCTGTGAAGCAAAAAACCAATGCATTGACAGTGTGTCCAATCCGAAACTGAGCAACATAAAGGAACCATAGGTATCAAGTATTAAAAAAAAAAAAGAACTTCACCAAAGCAACCCTTTAAAATTTGTTATCTTCTCATTTGCCTTCATTTGTTTATTTCCAAGAGTCCATACAACAAAAAGCAACCATAAGTTAAAATAAAGCAGTTCACATTAATAAATCTATAAAATTTCACATCAACACATATTCCTTCTATTATTTATACCACGTTACCTATTCTCCTACAAGATGGGGTAGGCCATGGAAAACCAATTCCATGGAGAAAAACAAAATGCTCCTATTAGCACTCATAACCATGCAGAAGATACAACTTCATTTCACAGCTTTCCATGAGATAGGAAGATGAAATTGGACCAGTAAGTAAATGTACTCGGCAAAAAAAACACACTTTGACTGCTAAGGATCGCTCAGATTTACAACACTACGTAGTACTATGGTTGCTCTAGGAGCCATCTACATGATCATGTTCATCCCTTTCCAGAAAAGAACATTTTCACTTTAACCAACTTTGCACTCACACAAGAACTGAAAATTTTGGCTCCATATCAAGCATGCTAATAATTAAAACTAACCGTGTTTTGTAATTTCATCTTTCATGTTGTCTAATACATAATATCCAAGTTCAGTTGCCAACCAAATTTTGTACCGGATATCAATAATCAGCTTTAAATTGATGCTTTCACATCTCGAAAAAGGGAATGCATCTTTCTCCTCTAGCTTAACACAAACAAATTTAAGGAAAGACATGTCTTTATCTAATGGTGCAAATAGACAACCAGTTAGCCTCCTAGCTCACTTCACAGGTCAATCAGAAGATGGGAATCAAACGAGAAACCCTAATATAGAAACCAGGAGAAAAAAATGCCAGCAAAGAGCTCTTTATTAACTCTGCAGCCATTTCGTTCTATGGGATTCAATGGAAATACAAATGAAAAGCACTAAAATGGACCAAGCTAAAATCAGAAAAATAATACATCTAACCCATTTTCTTCCATACAACCTATAGCTCCTTGAATTAACAAGAGTTTCAGTACAGAAATCTTAAATTTATTTCTGATTCTCATTGAGCTATTGCCAATTCAACTACTATATTCAAATTGATTGTCTCAGAGTATATACTTCAGCATCGCACAAAAACAATATATCAACTGTAAAAACAGTCGAGCAATTGTACACCTTTTTTAAGAATTATTTCAGTACAGCTACAAAATCACCCAATAAACTCAATTTCATCGTTTTCTTCGTGCTCAATAAAATGTTTATTGATTTTCATCCAAATTCAAAGATCCATAAAACTTAATCTTAAAGCAGTACTATCTAAAACTTCAGAACATATAATCATATGGGCCAATATAACTTTGCTTTTTTGAACCCCACTCTTAAACACATAGTAATCCAGTTGTAAGTGCACACACATAAATGAATAAGTGACTATATAATAATCCATTAGGTTATAAAAAACAAACAAAAAATATAACAAAATGGTGCATAAAATAAGATCTATACAAATGAAACATCCATCCACATATATATGAAAAAAATGGAGAATGTATATATACCTGAAATGTGAGGCTGAAAGGATTCTTAAACCCTCGTTTGGGAAGGCGGCGTCGAAGTGGGGTCTGACCACCTTCAAATCCAAATTTCATGGTACCGCGGGCTTTTTGACCCTTATGCCCCCTACCCGCTGTTTTCCCCTTACCCGACCCGATACCCCGACCCTTCCGGGTCTTCTGTTTTCGCGCACCAGGATTGTCCCTTAGATCATTCAACGCCAATAAACTGCTGTAAGCCCTCACATTCTGAAAATGAAAGCTGCTACTGATTGGATTTGAAATGTTAGACGGAGATTTTAGATATGGCGAAGAAGATATTATAGAGGAGATGGATTTTTGGTAGTGATTCTGAACAGAATGGATCGAGGTTGATATAAGCGAAGCTATTCTTCTTCTCAACATTTTCTTTTTGAAATGCTTCAGTAGCTAAGCTAGGGCTTTGGGGTGGTGGTGACGGAAGAGGTGAGATTTAACAAGAAAATGTTTTCCGTTCTAATTCTTTCTTCCGCAAAATTTCATTTTTAGCCCTCTAAAGTGACGCGTTTCAAAATTGGTCATTTATTGTGGCACCTCGACAATAATCATCATTTATTGTGTCATCATCATCAATTTCAGTCCTTATTGTCGGAATATTTTAATTATCGCCGGAAATCATCAATTTATGTCTTAATGGACCGGAAAACTAATTTTTGTTTTTTGGTCAAAAATCACCAATTTATGTCTAATTTGATCGAAAAATTTCATTTTAGCCAAAAATATCATTTGTCGAGTGACACTTAAAAATTAAGAATTTCATATTCCGACTCCACAATTTGCAAGACCAAGCCATGTGATAGATCAAATATGACATAAATTGATTTTTTTGGCAATAATTAAAAAAAAATTGATGATAAGGATTGATATTGATGATGTTGACACAATAAAAAGACATATATTATCGCCAATTTTAAAATGCAGCCAATTTAAAGGGCCAAAAATGAAATTTTGCCTCTTTCTTCCCAATTTTCTCTCTTTTTTTTTTTCAACTTTTCCATTTTTCATATACATTATTTATTAATTTGAGGGAGAATAGAAAATTAGTGGGCTTTAGTCATTAATGTATGTAAAATGATAAGAGTGATATCTGTGGATATTCCAAAAAGAAAATATAAGGAAGAATAAAATAATTTTATTAAATTATTGTAATTCCTTGTTTTTAATTATTTATTAGTTGAGTATTTTTCAAAAATGTATTGCGTTTTACATTTCGTGGTGCAATCATTGGACGATCAAAATTGAACTTCGTCGCTTTGAAAGTTAAATAGAGCTACTGTCTATATAAGAAATTTGAGAGTGAAGTGAAATAAAATCTTAAGATAATGAAGCAAAATGTAGTTTCCCCTTTATTATCCACAAACACAAAATAGTACTTGGAAGAAAATATTTTATCTAGAAAAAGAAAAAGAAATTAGGGCTTTGATTATTATCTTATTTGTGTTTCGTTGTAACCATATTTTCAAGTTTGATTAAAGCTTATTTCAGGTATATTCATCAATTTTGTATTGTTTGCAATTTTGCAAAAGCCCAATTTGTATTTCCAATATAGCTCCTCTTGTAATTTGGGCAAATTTAGGACATTCAAGTCACGGTTCAATTTGTCACTCAATTTGTCACACAAGAGTGAAACAAGTGTATATTACATTATTATGTGAACATCTTCATTATGATGAACGACAAGCCATAATTCATTCTAAGTCTTCAACATAGGACCATATATTTGTTATTTTGGAGGATTGCACACAGATTAATAAATACAATAAATAATCACTTTTTAACCAAATAATTACAACATTAATTACAATCATTAACAAGAAGGGTAGAATTGGTAGAAAATAATTAATTTTGCATTGAACTCTTAAAACGATAAATAAAAATAAGTAATTTTTTTCTCGCTAAGACGACAAATGAAAAAATGGAGGGAGTAACTAATTAGTGGTATTGTAATAAACTATTGATAATTATGTATTTGTTGTGCACTTAAACTTGTATTTATTCGTATGTTCACATATGATAATTATGTATTTGTTGTGCACTTAAACTTGTATTTATTCGTATGTTCACATATTATTAAATACTGATATGACAGGTAATTCTCATGAATTCACTCCTCAAGATGAGGAGGGCTTTGTTGAAATGTTGTATGATGAGGCAGTAAAAGTTTTTTTTGCTGATAACAATGTTAAATTTGCTAACTTGTCCCTCTAAATTTAAAAAATTTCACCTAGATATTGGATATGACCTTCATAAATTAGGAAGTCTAAATTTCATAAATAAACATTGTGGTTATATTAGATTACATTTAAATCTGGAATTATTATAAATTCAAGTTCAGTTCAAAAAGAAAATAGAGAAACGGTAATAACCACGTTAAATCCAAATTAATAGCATAAAATTACAACCCAGGTTAAATCCAAATGGATAGCAAAAAATTACAAACCACATTTTTACACGTAATACATCAAAATAAAAGGTTCAATGTTCAATGTTCAATGTTCAACATTCAAAATTTAATTCTTCAATTAGCGAAAGGGCATAATCTCTGGGCTTTTGGGGCATATTGCGGTCAAAGTTTTTTTCATGTTCTATTGACTCGACGGTACATCATGTCAAACATCTTGAATAGTTTTTTTAAAACTAAAATTTCAATACAAATTTGACAATTATATGCACCACAACCATACCTATGTATGTGTATGATTTAATTCTTGAAGTCGTTGTCATTATCTATTTGTATAAGATTTATGTCATTGTGTTTGAAGAACGCCATTCACAGTTACCACATAGCATAGTTATTTGAGGCGACAAGGCTTCGTCTGGCTATGAGGGGAGAGGAGGCTCAAAGCTTTTTGGACATAAAGTGCTTGTATATATATATCAACAATAATTATAAAATTCAACAAGTATGACACATAAATGGCTTAAATTTAAAGACAATATAATAAATATATTTATTATGTAACATATAAAACACAAATTTAAGTGTCAAATTCAAACTAGTTTGTACTTTATAACTCAAAAATAAATTTAAAGTAGCAGTAACCAATTACAAAAAAAATCTTATATTGAACAAATAAGTTTAAAAGCAATCTAATACAATAGTAATGTCTCAAGTGATTCACATCTAATCAAACCACCCTTTAATCATTGTCATCTACACTATCTCCATTTTCATCATCTTTATAGCATTAACTATCTTTATCATCATCACAACAATCACCAATACGATCACATGTAGGTGAGGATGGTGGTAATGTAGATGAAGATGTTGGTAACTTAGATGATGTGAGTGCTTTATTATCTGATTCTTTGATGTAGAAGTAGAACATTTCGAGATAGATTTTCTCAAAATAATATGCAAGTTCATCTTTACCAGATACAACGCAAACGTGTGCCCAAGTCAAGTCATCGTCGGAATGCATAAGATCATTATCTTCATCATTTTTCCACCAGCTTTCATCGATACCATCTAAACAAGGATTCTCCAACACAATGGGGTTTATGGTTCACGTAATTCATATCTCTGGCTCAAAACTCTATTATACTTTATGTACACTAAGTCATTGAGACGTTTTTGCTCCAATCGATTCATTTTCTTGGAATGTAGTTGCAAAATTTAATTAATAAACTTATTAGTTATATTAACTTACTCAAATGATTTGAATACTATATGTTTAGATTATGGAATGTACATTCATTTAATGTATTGAAATACACTCCAATTACGCTCACAACTGGAAGAGCTACAAGTGAGACTGAGAATTTTGATGGCAAGTTTTTTTCAAATTCGACACGAAATTTCCATATGCACCCCACCAATCAGTTAAAAGGCAAAAAAAAAAATTAAAAAAACTACAAATGAGTTCCATAAAATAAAAGATAATATACTCGTGTATATTAATATTTTCATTACCTTGTGCCACCTTTTTCTTTGTCTAATATCTTATTTGCTTTAAAAACTTCATTATGCTCTTTTATACTTTACTAGAAAGGTACACGTGCGCTGCACGTGACTAACCAATTTCACAAATTATTAAAAATTTTGCTTATTGATTTTTTTTATTATACTATCGTTTCAATAAAATACATAAATTTTCAAGAAAATAAAAAAAATAAAAAATATATAAAGTTTCGATTAAATAACTATAAATATTAAGTTGTTACCAATGAATCAAAGTTGAGATCATAAATACCTAATACCAAAACTTGAAAATTAAACACGAACTATAATCACTAACTATTTATTCTTAAACTATTATTTGAACGAACTGACAACATCAATTATTTTCTTTCTTGATCTTGATATTTCGAAATGATATCTTTTCAAATGATTTGACTACACACTCCCAACCTTTTTGGCAATGACGTCTTTTGTTATTTCATCATCATCTTTAACTTCAATTGTAATTTCAGTGGGGATGTAGTCTTCCTTTTTATTTCTTGTGATTTGCCTTTTCTTACCTACCATAGTTTTCATTAGTCACAACTTTTTCTAGCATTGATTCGTTGTACATGGTTTGCTATTTCTATGTGTGAATTTAAAATTATTATAATATTTAATATAATTTAAAAAGCAAATGTGATAAAATATTAAAAAAAAAATTAAGGAAACCTCTATTAATTAAAATAATGTATCATATACTATCAGACCTATATCATAGCGGCATCTCTTATATTCCTCTTATGTATGGCATGCCTCACAAAACTTTTTGGGGGTATTCGTGCACCATAAGGTCGGCAAGGAAGAAGTCAAGTCCAAAAAAAAGACGTGAACGTGGTGATTTTTTTTTATGTATAATTCGTATTTATTTGTTTGAGTTTTACTCATATTATTAACATATATTATCATCAAGTTATATTACCTACTACAACCCATTTTCAATTGATACACACTTTAAGTGCTATAGATTATTACATCAATGAAAGAAATACACTTTAAAGTTTTAATATAATCACACTTTAACCTACTTTACACATTTTTAATGAAAGTTTAAATCAATTATTTGTCATTAATTCCGGTTCATTTTTTTTATTTCTAGTAAACCTATTTTTATCGATTTAACCAGCATTTACACTGAGGTTACCCTTTTTTGTTATTTTAACTCGTTCTTTCACCGATTTCACATTTTTTTGTGTTTTATACCATTTTTTGAATCAATTTCATCCATTCTATCCGGCTTAATCCATTTTAATTGATTTTACTTTTTTTTTATTATTATTGATTTAACCTATTTTCTTACCTATTTCACAATGTTTTGCCAAGTTAAATCATTTTTTTGTTATTGTCTTTTATCAATTTGATCCCCTTTTTTTGTTGTCCAAGTTAATCTAGCCTTTTTTTGGGTAAATCTATACCACAGTTTTTTTTCTTCACATTTTTTTGTCTTTTTACCCCGTTGTTTCATTGATTGCACCAAATTTTCAATTTATTTTATTACAGTTTCAGGCCAAATTGGAATTTAGCATATGTTGTGCACTCTTTTTGCTTGCAAATCTGGATGTTATATCAAATTCAACAATATATTATCTCGTTGATGATTCGTGCTTATTTGTATTGCTTATATTTTAGCATACATAGCAATGGAAATGTGCTATTCCAATTGATGAGAAAAATAAGTTAATCTCAATGAATCGACGAACATTTCTCATAAAAAAAATGAAATGAATCAGCATTCCTGGACTGGACGAACATAAGTTCCGATAAAGTGTATTAAATAATGCTACTCATTACCAGATAAATGTTGGGTTTGTGAAACTTTCGATTTGTTTTCTTCTTTTTAGTTATTCTCTAATTTCTATCAAAATCTATGTTTTGATCTTTTGATTTTGAAGTTTCATTAATAGATGAAAACTTAATTTATCATAGTATTTCATCTATGTTTATTTGGATACATATATATATATATATATATAGATAGGTAGAAAAGTTTTTTATTCTTTCATATATTTAGTTTTTTTTTTCTTTTTTCTTTATGCGGTGAAGATCTAAATGAAAAGTTAGATTTGATGAAAGTACGGAAATTTGAGGAAATATTTGCAATAAGTAACATATAATGACTTAGTGTAGTTAAGATTGAGTTTTTATACTCTCATAAATTTTGATTTACTTATCTTTTTTTCTTTTCTTTTGTCTTTCCTTTGTGGTTCCTATCGTATTTATTTATTTATTTTATGTTTCTTCATAGTTCTTTTCTTTGATATTATCGTAGATTTCTTATTCATGTAGAAGTATGATTTTTTAATTATTTTGTTTATCAATTAAGTAGGGATATATTAGTCTTCACAAAAAATGGAAGAAATTTTCTTGGTCAACTAGTACTTCTGCAGATTTATTGGATTTTTCAAGTATTTGAACCATAATAATTGGAGCATAAAAAAGACCAAAAAACAAAGATTGAGAAGAATTAATCTCCAAAGGTTAAAACCTGATTTTATATTCTGTAATTGATGCATCACCATATTGTTTTTTTTTTTTTTTTTGGGATGATCCGAAAAGAAATTCCATTTACTTATATTTGTAATTCTTCTAATATAGTGTTTATATTGAAGTTAGTCTTGTTTGGCTGATAGAAAAGAAATAATTTTAATTATATTTATATTGGACTGTTGATATTAAAATAGACTTCTTTTTTCATGTAGAAGTATGGGTTTTTAATTATTTTATTTACCATTTAAGTAAGGGTAAATTAGACTTCACAAAAAAAGGAAGAAATTTTCCTAGGAAACTCATACTTTTAAAAAAGGGAAGAAATTTTCCTAGGCAACTTGTACTTTTATATGTAAAAAAAAATATAGATATAGACATTTGTATTGGAGTGTTTATAATAAAATAGACTTCTTTTTCATGTAGAAGTATGGTTTTTTAATTATTTTATTTATCATTTAAGTAGGAGTAAATGTATAAATAATATAGATAAAGATATAGATTAGCTTATTGGCATTTTCATCATGTATATCTTCTTCGTCCTCCAACTTTTCAATGCATTGATCAAAACCAAAGGAAATCGCTTCAATATTTCAATTTCTTTTTTTTTTTAAATAAAACTAGGGATTTAGTAAATGTACCGCTGCATGTAAAGGCATATATAATTGCTTTTTCCACTGACGGTCAATGATTCCAAATATCTCGTCATACCTTTGCTCGGTTTTTTGAAAGACAAACTAATGTTTTTCTTTACCCATTCATCTGTCTCATATTTAGCCCATGGGAGGCTTTTTCTCTCCATCCACAAGCTAAAGAACCTCCACATGTGGGCCATAAAATTTTATAGTGAAACTAACCATTTTTTAAAATTGATAATCAAAATAACACTTGTTAATTGCTTACCGCCTCTTTTCTTTGCAAATCTACCTTGCATTCAAGCATTAGAAATAAACATGTCTCCATAGGCGTAGCTACACGAAGTTGAGTGGGGTGCAATGACCCCACTCAACTTTTATACTTTGTATGGAAATTGTATGTATAATACTTGTAAAAATTAAATATATCTTATAATTGTTCTAAATGGACCCCACTCAATAAAATTAAAATTAATTGCAACGGGGCCATATTTAGTTAAAATATATTTATCTTCCACTATTAATTTTTATGAATTAATATGTTAATAGTAAAAAACAAATCTCAATTTTTAGGATTGTGAGATAAGGGTGTTCAACGAAACCGCTAAACTGCCAAATTGATCAATCCAACCCAAATCGATTGCAATTTGTGGGAAGATTTCATGGGCTGATCTTGGTAATTTTGGAAAAAAGACCGTAAGTTATATCGGATTTGTTTTATACTTTCACTACAAAAAAAAACATCTTTTGCGACAATTTCTTATGACGAAAAAACATTTCGTCATATGAAAATTTTGTTATTATTACGAAAAATAGCTTCGTCACATAAAATATTGCCTGATGTGACGAAACCCGTAATCGTCAAATAAACATTTTATATGACGAATACATTTTCGTCGCATAAACTTATGTTTTATGTGACGAATTATTCATTTGTCACATAACTTAATATTTTTTGTTACGACTTTAACATTTGTCACATAAGTTGAATATTTCATGTG
The DNA here is from genome assembly GCA_034814905.1 of Penstemon davidsonii. Lineage (NCBI taxonomy): Eukaryota > Viridiplantae > Streptophyta > Magnoliopsida > Lamiales > Plantaginaceae > Penstemon > Penstemon davidsonii. Next base: position 24,847,904 of record JAYDYQ010002533.1, on the reverse strand, counting down.
ACATATTTACATGTCGTCTCATCAGTTGATGTTTCATGTGACAAATTTACATTTCGTCAGATAAAGTATTAGTTTTCGTGACAAATTAAAGTTTCGTCACATAAATTAGTATATCTTGTGACAAGTTTTATCTCTGTCACATAAAAACTATGTCACTCCCTCCAACATTATCCCTCCTTTATTAAAATCATATTTTGTTAAATATTTTTACTCCCTCCTTTTTTCCTCCTTTTTGTGACAATATTAAATTATTATCACTTGAGCTTCAAAACTAAGTAGTTTTTCTTAGACCAAAAGTTCTAGAATTTTAATCCGTTCAAGATAGAACACAACTTGCACTACAATAAATTAGGCTTTTCACGATGATTTTCTACCCGACGATTTTTAAGCGTCCTATAAGGCTAAGTTCTTGATGCTTTTTATGCAAATTCCTGGCTCATAAAAACCGTCGGGTATAACGTCCCTATAAATTTTCATCTCAGTATATTTTATTATGGATGTTGGCATGTTGCATTATTTTGATGTTGCAATATTGTCCATCAAGTTGTAAGATCTATTATGGGCACAACTTTGATTAAATTGATAAATCATTAAAGTGGAAAAAATTAGGACCATGAATTATTAAAATAAGAAAAAAGAAAAAAACTAGGAACATGGTGTAGGAGCCAATAACACGTTATTTATATACTTCCTCCGTCTATTTTTCTTTATCTCTTGGTACAGTTGACCAGTCATATGACACTATATAAATAATTTAATTAATATATTTCATTAATAAGTTGATTATATCATTTGACACCATATATATTAATATTTAAAAAGTTTAATACACCACAAAGTGAATAATTTAACATAATAAGTGACTTAAAATATTGAAAAGTTTGACCGGGTACTGTAACTAATAGAGTAAAAATAATGGATCATCCAATAAAATGGAAAAACTCAAAAAACACATTTATTAAAGCGGTGATCTAGAGCTGCATACCATATTTTAGTTGATTTATTTATCACACATATTTTAAACTTTACTCATTTTCATTTATTTTATTAATCACAATTTAAAGTTTTTTTCACTAACACCTTAGAGTTCAACCTCACTCCACACCTAGGGCACGGCTTCTCCTCCGAGATTTCTCACCCCGTCGATGTTGCTACCGTCGAACCACCCCCACCACCACTGCCTTCTCCTCCTACGCCGCCACTTCCTACGCCTTCTTCTCCTACGCCGGCGCTGACGCAGCCTTCTATGCCGCTTCGTCTGCCACTTTTGATTAAATCTGCAAGTGTTCGATTGAATCTACTAATCAATCCTCTGGTATGCGGTATTGTATGAAGTAAACTTACATAAATTATTCTCATCCTTTTTATCATTAAGTGTATGTTCCTTTAGGTCCAACACTAAATCAACAAGAAATATTTGATGTTTTGAATTAATTATAGGGGTAAATTTGGATGCTATATGTTTTCTCATGTAAAGTTGCAAACTAATTTACTATCTATCTATGTCATTGATCATCCCCTGAGCTGGTAGCTTTTAAGAAATAACTTAGTGGAAGAACATAATTACCATGTTTGAAGGGAAATTGATAACAAGTAAAGCTCAAATTCTATTACATAGTGTTTGCTATAAGTATTTAAACCTTAAAATTGTAATTAAACCTATTTAGTTTATACTCAAACTGTTTATCTTCCAAGTCCAGTTCAATGACCCTAATACTACGAAGAAAGGAAATTGATGACTCAATTATAGAGTTAGTACTCTATAATTTGCAACCTTTATATAATTTATATAATAGTACATCAAGTATCTTTGAAGGACTGAATTTGTGGTTGATTTTGATTAGGAAGCTGTTTTGTGGCAATAAATTAAGCTTACTTTGTTGGTAAATTTTGAACATGGGTCTCTTTCTCTCTCCCTCTCTAATAAATTATAATTTATTTAGTTATGTGTTTCACTATCTAAATTGTGGTCTTCATGCAGAAAATATTATCGCTACTTTGGGTAGCTACGTGAAAATGTGGTGGAGCTATGTTTATAGGCTATGAAGTGTTAGAAGTTGAAGATATTGAAATCAACATATGTTCATGTTTTGGAACTTTGGGTGAAAAAAAGTTGTTATTCAATTCCTCTTGTGAAACTTAATAGGTTATTGACAACTGCTTCGTTTTGTTTAATGTAGTCTTTTAGACTTGAATATGAATATTTCTGTGATTTTCGAACTTAAATACTTTGTAATTTGGTTTCGATTGTTATCTAGATATTGTTATTTTGAGAAGCAATCTTAGTTTCCGTAATATTTTTACTGTTTTAGTTTATCAATGAGGCGAAAAATGTAAATTATAAATTCTAATAGGTTTATTAATCGCAAAATTTATAGTTACAAAATAAATTGTCACATAAGAAAGTGCAGAATTTTAATCTACTTTTTTTATGACAAAAAGAATTGTCATAAAAGGCTATTTTTATGTGACAAATTATATTGTCACATAAGCACGTGCAGAATTTCAAGCTAAATTTTTTTATGACAAGATTTTTTGTCATAACAGTCTAGATTTTATGTGACAAATTATATCGTCACATAAAGCCTTATCAATAGCATATTTATTGTGACGAAATTCACTTTCGGTGACAAATTCTTTGTGCTCTTGTGACAAATGCATCGTCGCGACACATTGCTTTGTTGTGACGAAGTAAATTTAGTCGCAATGTTATGCGACGAACTAAACTTTTGTCGCATCAGACTTTATGTGACGGGGCCTACGTGACAGACCCTGCGACGACAAAAATTCGTCACATAAGCCTCTTGTGACAAAATTCTGGTTTTTCGTGACGAAATACTTCGTCACATAAGATGCTTTTTTTTAGTATTTTTTCAGACAACTAAATGCCGTTATAAGTATTTAATTAGTAGTCCTGATATTATGAATATTAGAAATATAATTTAAGTATATACTTTAACAAAAAAATTTACTATTACGGTTAAAAAAATATACTCTCTTACGTTATAATGACCCCAGTGAAATTTTATTCTGGCTACGCCACTGCTCTCAATATCATGTGACGGACGATTGCTTGTGAGTCCATTAGTGCCAAGAGGATTTCGATAGATTGATATATAGAATCGTATACAAATCGAAAGATATCGGCTAACTAGAATTTCGGCAACAAATATAACATTAATCAAAGGTTAATTACCCCAATCATTGCATGATAAATAATTCCCTAAAGTGATGTGAACCCTTAGATTCTCTTATTCCATTTGATCTCATTATTTGCAGGTGTTGTGCGCTAGATTTAGTTTACTTGCATTTGGTAGTTTTAGTCCTAGTCCGAATCAAAACCATCATTACTTTAATAATCAATCAAATGAGAATTATGACTTAAGCTTGTGCATTCACTCCAAGTCCTTGAGGATTAATATTTGGACTTACCATTATATACTATGACGCTTATACTAATTACGTACATTACATAGTTGAGCATTGTGTTGCGAATTAGCAAGTTTTAGAAGCTCTACTTATTTGTAATATTGTGTTGATTTGGTTCCAACTGGCTATAGTTGGTACTCACCAGCTTTGGGGTACATACATGCAAAGGAGGAGCCGAACTTGTACCAATTTGACCCCAAAACGATTACTTTTCTCCAAGTAATATTTTTTTTTGGGTCATATTTTTAACTTGTATCATGGATCAAAATTTCGCTTCGAGCCCATGTTTCGGTTGACTAAATATTAGAATTTTTTCGAGATTTTTTCAGAAAAGTTTCGAAAATACTGTAGCAAAAAAGGTACTAAATTAAGAAAAATAAAAGAGTCCTAAGGCAAATCGATAACTTCGGTATTCTATTCTATTGATTCAAAAACGAAAAAAATTCGATATTTTCGACGAAAATGATTGATCCATGCTTGTATCTATGTATAAGTAGAGTAAGATTCATGTTACATTACGTTAAATCAATGTAAAAGTTGTCTAAGATTTTTTTAGAGATAAGATAATTTTTTTAAGTTTAAATTATTTTTTAAAATTTAGAGAGGATAAATTTACTTTTGAGAACAAAAAATTTATTTATTTGGCATTTCAGATAGCATCAAAATACTCTCAGATATAGTGCTTCCCATCAAAAGTTAAATTTGATCTTATTTTAAAGATAAAATCGTATTTTCCTCCCTAAACTTACAGTCAATTGCACAATCTCCCTAAACTTCAATTTTTTGCAATATTGTCCACCCTCAACTTTCATTAATGTTGCAAGTCCGATTATAGAGCTGCTTTGCCTCACGTAAACAATCGATAGAGAAAAAGTTGATTCAAAGTTCAAACTTAGTCTTTGGAATATATTAACTAAATAAAAATATACTTTCCTGAATTGATTTGATTGCTTTAAAGTAAATAATATTTATAAAGAAATACAGATTTTAGTGTTGATGAAAACTGGTGGATGAATAATGATTCATAATTAACTATCACAAGAAAATTTTTGCATCTATGCATTTACATACCAAATTTAACATTTTCTTTTTGCACCAAAAAACATCAAATTTAACATTTTTTTTCCTCTCTTACCTGGAACAACTAACTTCCTCTAATATTACAATTTCATTGGTTTTGTACTTCTCACAGGGTTACAACACTAACATATATGAATCTATTCAGTGCAAAATTAATAATTTGATATCAGAGTATTTACAGATTACAACCACCACAAAAAATGGCAGAAAGGCTTCAGCCAGTAATGCCCATCAAAATTTCAAGAACCAAATAGTAACTGCACAAGATAAAGAGGATGGTTTTTTTAGGCATTGCAAGAAAAATACTTGGCTCTTGTGGTAACTCACATTAACACAAAAGTTAATCCCCATTAAAGCTGCCTCCTAACACAAACAGTAGAAATTTAATAATGTTCTTACCAGATATTGGATTCTGATCTTATAGGAAATGGTTGGCCATCAAAAGTTGTGGTGTCTCTTTATCTTCTTCTTCGATTTCCATAGACGCCTCAGCTCTGATTTCCTCAACCCTTTTATCCCATATACCATCTACTAATTTCCATGTATCGTCGCTTATTATTTGAGTCTGCATGCATTGCATGAATAGATACTAGTTTAGGCTTGTGTGAATTCCAATTGAAAGAAAGTCGAGGACATAGAATAACAATTGCGATGGATAAGAGATAGAGAAACTAATGTTCGTATAAGGAAAACATGATGCTCTACAAACTTGTAGAGAGTCACTATCTTGCCGGCCAAAATTCATTTTCAGTCCTTTTAAATTTTAATGGTAGCGATTTGGGTCAATTTCTTTTTTAGGTAAGCAAATTCGATCTTTAAACTTTTCATTGTTTGAAAGTCTAGGGTAATGGGCTGCAATTTTTGTCCTTGAACTTTTTAGTGTTTGTAATTTTAGGACATTTAGCCGCAATTTTGGTCCTTTAATTTTTTGAATTTCGGGAGCAATGCACCAAAATTGCTGTCAAATGTTCTGAAATTGCAACTACTAAGGACCAAAATTGCAGTCAAATGTCCTTAAATTGAAAACACTAAAAAGTTGGAAGGATCAAAGTTGCTTACCGAAAAAAAAACTATCCCAAAATTGCCAACTAGTAAAAGTTTGACTTAAAAATGCATTTTTTACTATCTTGCCCCAATCTTTTATACAAAAATTAAGAATTACCCTCTTTATACCCTCACCAATGCCACCTTAGAATCATAAAAAAATTGAAAGCAAGAAACAGATTATAATGTACTACTCTTTACTAACCTCCATAGGGCGAGGTGCGCCAAAAGTAGAAAATCCAACATTTCCAGGTGCAAAAGTCACCTTCCCAGGAAGTGAAACACCATGGAGTCCCCAACGTCCAGCATACATAAGGGCACCGTATTCATCAACTTGCCTCACAGCAGGCTGGCAAACACAAAAACATAATTTTTTTTACTTTAGCTATTCATTAAGCATGAAATAGTCGTGGATTAAATTTACTTTGTTCATCAAGCATGATTGAGTCATATGAACTAAATCTATTGGATTCAGTGGGATATGAAAAATTGTTTATATAAGGGCACCGTGTGTCCTTATAGTCATACATAAGGACACACATTTATACCAATAAGCTGTACTATAGGTGCCAAGATGATGCTACTCGCTAAAGAAGACTGCATGCACATATTTAATTTGCAATGAATTACTTCTCCTGCCTTCTAAATAAAAGAAAAGGGAGAAACAAAGCAATCCATCTGAAGTAAACTTAATACCTACTAATCTCAGATCCTTTTTCATCAATAAAAGTATTGCAGTTTCATGACTCCAAATTTAACTTCAGACCAATTTAAGTCTCAATTAACACATTTTTCACCACCCCCTTGCATTTCTTCTCGGGATTTGGTACTTGGATAACTTCCATTTTACTTTAACTTGAACTACGTAACTTGCGCATATTGTGTGTTGCATCATTTAGATTAGAAAGTATATAAATGGGCATGCATGTGAAAACGACACACCACTAAGATAAAGACTGTTACCTGTGATATAATGCTATGGTGAGGGGGGATTTAAACCCAAGTATAGTAAATTTAGAAACAATTGTCGATGCCAATGGTGATGACAAAAAAATCAAACACCAAGTGTGCTAAATATTCTAAGCCCCACAGACGTTTATCGACGGGCAAGTCGAGCGGTTTGTTAGGTGGGGAATCTCTGTTTTGTGATTAAGCAGGCACTTCCACATGAGTAAGAACATCACCAATAAAGTTAAAAAAATATATTCAACAATTAACTCATGTATGGGAAAATCAGGATGTAGCAAAATTAAGAAAACTTATGGTGCAGGGGTGGGGGCAACAGAATCTTACGATTTCACAAGAATCACTAGAAAGAAAGAAGTAATCAAAGAACGTAAAAGTAATATACTTGAACATAACAAATTCTAGGACAACATTCTTTTGGCAGATTAGCTAAGAAAATACCTGAGGTATTCGAGGTGAAGTGTTGTAAATTGTCCAAATTTCAGCGGCATTTATCTCTCCTTTCTCCAGTAGGACATCTGCTTGAAATGAAAGCACGTAGACAAGTTGTCAACCAAAAGCAATAAAAATCAATAAAACTATAACAGACAATTTTATAAATTATTTGAAGAACAATGAAAAAAGGGAAAGAAGATATAGTGAATGTCCAACCCGTTATGTTCTCCACAGCAGGACGGCATTCTTGTATTACCGATGAGCACTTTTCCACAGCAAAGCGCATGTATTCTTCTCTAAGTGCTTCAAGTTTGGGAGCGAGCTGCAAAAATGATTATTACACAATAATTTAATAATATTACAAAATTAAACCCAAAATATATATTTGAACTAAGTTGTCACCATATCCCTACATTAGGCACCAGATCATTTTTATATCTGTAAAAGGAATTCCCAAAAGCCGTCATTCCTGTTTGCAGAATCAAGAATTCCGAAAGTCTTGAAGCTTCTAATGTCGCTTTGGCAGAAATCCAGCATAGATTGTCAACTCCAAATATAACTTCTTCAATTACTCTGGCTATATAATTAAGATATCAATACTAAGAAAAGAAGGTAAATATCCTACTCATATACAGTTCTAGCAAGCAACACATGGAAACATTTATTTTGTCAATTAAGAATTTAAGTGTGAAAGCATGCAGGTAATAAGAATGACAAGTTCTGCTGTTTAATATATGCAGTTTTTCGTGCTAAGGGATGTTAGTTTGGATCTTTGTAGACAAAGAAGAAGAAACAATCAGTTCTTGCAATAGTTTCTGAAGTTTTTCAGCAGATAGCACTTTATTTCACTTTTGAGAGACAGACTATGTCAGAATTAAAGTAACTAATGATCGAGTGTATTTTCAAAGTTCAGCAATTGGTCCCATTTCAACACCCATAAGATACAAAACAAAAAGGAATCCTTCTGACAGAAAGAAATAATAAGTACAAAACCTTTTCCTATTGCCAAGCAGTCCTAAATTTCTATTTCGCATAACAGAAAATCACGCATTAGGGACGTACTACCGTAAAGTATGCATTTAGCACATAACTAAGACAAAATTTGTATATGAGCAACAGGATATCACTGATATAAGAAAAATGATCTGGAAGAAATGTTTATTCTACTTGAGATGAAGAATAGAAAGACCCAGTTGTTTTTCATTGTAAGACACCATTTTCACATTTTAACTTTTGACATATTTGATTTCCGTTATTTTTAAAAAAACATTTGAGTTTAAAATATCTTCAAAAGATCATCATTGAAACTATTTTCAAAGCATGGACCCCATAATTTGAAGTTTTAGAACTACACCTCATTTTCAGAAAACACTCTTTATCACAGGTTTTTTTAACAAACAAAACCCATTTCTTGTATTCACATGAACTAACCGATAAAGTAATTGGGTAAACCTTGAAATTCACTACATTTTTTGACACAAAAATGGGAAGTATTGAACATTTCATGAAAATAATTTCTCAAATGAAACCAACATTTATAATCATTTCACAGAAGTTCACTTTTGAAGATATCATCCTAAGAGGAAGGTCCAAGGGATAATGGAAGCAGTACATATATTTTCACTTTAAGGAGACTGGGTGCAGGCTTTGAAATCAGAAGAAGCATGGCAATTCTGTTGACTATATAAAGCCACCGCAAACAAGATTGTTTCAGTTCACACGATTAAGAATCATCTAATAGTTCTATAATGAGGCACCTAATCATTAAAGTTGGAAATGGGAAGAAAAAGTTGATCGAATATCATTACTCTTCTATTAATATGTTGAAAATAATTTCAAGGAGACCATTTCAGATGGCAAATAATGTTCTGAATCCTCCAATAACATCTAAGAAAAAAGTTAAATATTTTAATAACCTGCAGGCCAAAACCGAGGCATAAGAGGGACTACTCTTTAAGTCGCAAATAGAACGCTCCACAACAAAGTGGTATTACATTTTCAAAATTGTTGCAACAATAGACACATTTGTTGAACTAGCCTTCTCTAGTTACTAACACAAGAATCACAAAAGACAGACTGACAAGAACCCTGTAAGCCAATGACACACCAGGCATCTAAAGGCATGACTTTTTCACATAAAAGCAAGGGAACATAACAACCAAAGGGTAATTAATGTATTACAAAAAGAATTTTTGCAACTTACGAGCACATGCGCGTACTATATTGTCCACATAATCTGCCTTTCTTCTAAATACCCTGCCTGATGTCTCCTCATAGCGTATATTTGGTTGACTACGTATGGAGTTAATATCTGTCTGGAAATACATAAAAATATGATTAAAACCCAAGGGGATGATTATCATCGTTATAATCTATTTTTGTTTGGTTAAGCACTAGTAAGCGAGAATCTTTAACACAATAACATGTATATAGAATCCAAATTAATATGCATACGTCAGTGAAAGGACGGTAGGGATCTGGAATGTAACATGCAAGAACAGCAACGGCTGCCTCTCTATATGCTAATCTCAATTTTAGCTCTTCAGGAACTTCAGTGCTATCTTCTTGACCTGTCTCAAAAGTGCCTTTTTGCTGCAAGGTTTAACATCGAAGTGAGTATGCTTTATGCTATTCAGTCAAGCAATATAAAATATAAAAATTGGTGCCTTTCGAGGAATTTCAAAACTAACCCGCTTCAAGGCCTCAAGGAGTTCTTCCCTTCCTATGTAGTCTAAGTCCTTTCTAGCAGTCAAAATTCCAGCTTCATTCCTGTCATGTTCATGCCATCAGATTGCTCTTCATGATTTATAGAAAAAAAAAATTAATAAAAGATTAAGAGCTTGAAGTTTCAGTTACAATATATTTTGCAATTCTGCTCCAGTAAAATCTTCTGTAAGCTCTGCAATTTCTTGCAGTAGAATCTCCTTCTCTTCCTCTGAGCGAAAATATTTGTTTCGAGCATGTACCTGCCATGTTTATGATGAGAACTTCAATAAAGAATAATATAAAAGAAAATTTTGTTTTGACATCCAATCCCACTAACTTTACTTAGCTGAAACGTGTGCCATTGAATATAGAAGTATACCTTCAATATGGCAAATCTACCATCTTTTGACGGTAATCCAACGCGGATAATTTTGTCAAATCGGCCTTTTCTTAGAAGAGCAGGATCAAGGATATCCAGTCTATTTGTTGCACCAATAATTAATACCTGATTAACATAATCTTACGAATTCAACTCCAAATGCTATTGTTCTCATTCCCAAGAGAGATAACTGAACTAATATGATGCACACCTGTGATGTTGATACTTTAAACCCATCCATCTCGGTAAGTATTTGAAGTAGACCTTGTTCCCTCTCAGCACCACCCTAGTCAAGCAAGTAGATGCAATACATGTTATGCCAACAAAAATATTTGGATTTATAAGTTTATATTTTATTAATGACAGACATCTGCTGTTTCATAAGCTAAGTGAATTTGTTAAGTTTGAGCTTAATTTCCCATCCATGAGAAATTATTTCCAATATTAGAGTAAACTCTAGATAGGTGTGAGTCTTGCACTAAACTGAAACAACCTTGGCAGAAATGGACTTTGGAAAATGTTAAACCGTAGCACTAAAGTGTTTAGCTGAGATTAATTCAACAGAATCACTCATCATCTTCGCATGCACTTAAAAGCAGATTTCATTATACAACTCCGCAAATACTTCTAGACCCCGAACAATGAGTAGATTACTTGACACTTAGTGGACCTTCATAGTAGACTTTGATGAGAAGAAGTTTCAGACAAAGCTATTAAGCTTTTCAACAATTAGTCCAAACAGAAGTTCTTGATTTCACTGACAAAGTATGCCTCGTTCTTGCGGATTGTTTGTCAGCACACCGAGAAGAAATGAGAGTAAGAGTTTTGCAATAGAGATAAGCAGGCATACCCCACCAATATCAGGGCCACCACGTTTACTGCCAATTGCATCTATTTCATCAATGAAAATGATGGAAGGGGCAAATGACCTGGCACTAGCAAAAAGATCCTTCACACGAGAAGCAGCCACACCAACAAACATCTGAACAAAAATGAAATGCAATTTAGTTTTGTCTAGCAAGTCCAAAGCATCCACTGTCTGCATTCATAATTGATTATTCCATCTGAGTATATAGTCTGACATTAATAAAGAACAATATGCATACACTTCCAATCATATTCCCATATCAAGGATTCAATTCATTTCACATGAAATAAGAAATGAAAAAAAAAAGGAGCTTGCTTTAAATTATGATTCCATGCGAAGGAAGAGTTTATGCATTAATAGCTCCAAGAAGAAGAAAAAGAAGACACCTCACCTCTACAAAATCTGTACCATTAGCTGCAAAAAATGGAAGACCTGCCTCACCAGCTATAGCTTTTGCCAGAAGTGTTTTACCAGTTCCAGGAGGACCATGCAGGAGCACCCCCTTAGGGCAGTAGATACCTTTGTTTTGGAACTCCTCATCATTCTTTAGTATACGAACAATCTCTTGTAACTCCCTCTTAATATATTCTTGGCCAGCAAAATCATCAAAAGTAACACCTGTTTTTTCTTCAGCTGATATGAATTTTGCCCTGCATGAATATAAATTAAAAATTTAAATATAATTCGTTGAATTCAACATAAACTGGAATATTCCGCCTAGTGTATTATATTGCCATACAGTAAATCTTTCTTTATTAACCTAATCATGGAAAATAGCCTATGGGATAAGAGAAAATAAAATCTGTGGAAGACAGTGATACCATATTAACACACAAATTTATGTCTGGCACAAAACATAAAACAAGAACAAGTCCCAAATACAAATTAGTATGATGTTACAACTTAGGCGCATTAAACTGACCGGCAAGCCCCCTCCCTTTCTCCTCATTTTTATGTTAAACAAAAAAGAGACAAGATTTTTTGGAGTCCAATAAGTTATTTCAAATAGAACAATAACTTAAATAAAAATCACACCCAGCAATAACTAAAACATAATTCAACAACACCTCTTGAAGTCAAAGTTCACCGAGAGTTGTGAAAATTTGCTAATTGTTACTCAAGGGTGGATCCTCAAAATACTGTCTTCTTAATTTAATTAGTTAAGTTGGAGATGCAGAAGTCAAGATTTCTGATACTTTATAGAGTAAAGAATTGAGTTCAAAATGCATGAAGCTTGTTGAAACATGAGTAAATTTTTTAGAGATTTCAGGATACAAATTAAGGCGTAAGTAGCAAACAAGGTTCATATGTAAAACATTAAATTTAATTACCCAAGACAAAAAGAAAGCTGGAATTCATAATTTGATATACAAAGAGTTCTAGAGGACTCTCAGAGGCATGATACATGTAAAACATTCAATTTAATTAGCCAAGACAATAAAAAAAAGCTGGAATTCACGATTTCATATACAAAGAGTTCTAGAGGACATTGACACTGGGTGACAATTTTGGATAAGTAGTTAGGTATTCAGAATTAAAACATCAAGGAGTATTTATAATCAATAACATCCACAGTATTTATAGTCTGAATTTAAGTTACACCTAGTAAAAATTCACTATTATGAGCGCAAAATGGCGAAGTAGTGCAGTAGCCTTTCTAAGTATGACTTCTCTAAGAATTTACTCATAATTCTTGGAGACGCTGACCAGTTGCTAACTATTCAAAACTTCCCAGCTTGTATCTTAAACCAGACATTTAAAGCTTAGTTTGTAACAACAAAGAAGCCAAGAACAAAAATAAAAGCAAAAATATCAAGCACATGCAGTTAATGATTAGACCAAAGCAACAACTCAACCTACCGACTTTTCCCTAATGACCCAAGGGCCTCGCGTTTGAGTGGCTGTAATGCTATCTTTTTAGGCGGAACACCAAGATCGCATGGTATTAACTTCGCATATATTGGTCTCATCATATTATCGATCCAAACATATAGAGCAACAGAAAGAGCAAGCCTCATAGACCACACCACTGCAGTGGCAACAGTTGAATAGACTTCTGCAGGAACGCTATTCACGTTAAGGACATCAACATTTACAAGCTGTTGATGCAACTTTCGCCAAACATCATTCCAGCAGTCAATCGGCATGCGGTCAACCACATGGCGCCGGAAAACAATTTCATTCTTTTTATCACCTTCTGGACTTCCAATTTCTCCTTCTTTATAGTATGGTAAAATCACTGTTATAGACACCAAAAACAGAATAGTCACTTATGACAATCTCCTGTGATTAACAATATGTGAGTTTTGAACCAGACCAGAGAGAGAGAGAGACAAATATCTTTTTACCGGTTAGGATCATATATGTACAAGCAAAACATTTTGATGAAAAGGCACTATATAGTGTTGCAGCTAATCCAAAGAACTAGCATGACAGAGATTATGATGGCAATATAAGCATATCTTTATTGATATGTACCACGAATACCACCTGTATAGTTTTTTCATACTGCTTCAATGAAAAATGTTACTTTATGTGTCTGTATACGTATTTTAGTAATTCATGTTTTCCATTACTGTCGTTTCATAAAAAAGATTACACTACACGCTCAATTTCATAACTTTAAATAACAAATTATATCATGTAATTCTGATCTGTTTCTAATCCACCTTTTATTCAAACCATCATGTTAATTAGTTTTAGGCACAAAGAAAACCAACAAGAAGTCCAACCTGAGACTGTCTGGCCATAATTAGAATACTCCATAAATTGGACATTGTTTGAATCAAGAAGGCTCTTAAAGTCACTATAGTCTATGCAATGGGAATTCTCAGGATCCCACTCTGTTCCTTTCAATTTTCCTCTAATGGACAAAAGTGACCTGCTCCACTCTGAAGCCATCATGAGCTGCCTCTCCAACTGAACATTTGCCTTTCTTTCAAATTCTTCTAATTTGTTTATCCGTTCTTTCTCAGTCTCCTTCAAATTCTGGCAAAGAAATCATCTATTTATGAAATCAGACGATCATCCTTCACAAAAATTGAATTATGCAATACGAAAAAAACAAAAACAAAAACAAAAAAAGTTCTGCACATGATGAAACTTTTTTCATGTCATCGTCTTTTGAACCTTATTAGTTTCATAACCTTGTGAACTAGCATATTACTTATATAGCTCGAATGTGTTTGTTCAGGATTCAGGATTCAGGATTTCACAACCTCAAAGGCAAAAGTACCACAAAAATCTCCATTGCCAAATAGTAAGTCAAATATGAAGAGACGGGGAAAGAAACATTAATCTTATGGCCATTTTTAATGAGCACAGCAAATGTCGCCCCCAAAAATCACCATGCTCTACTCCATATGTTCGACATAAACAACTTAAAGTGCTCGACTCTAACAAAATTACTTCGTCTGCAATGAAAGATTTCTAGCTCACAATCTTATCCATAAAATGAAGTAATCCCCTAATATCAAATCCATATACAATTACTTATACAATCAAACACAAAAATAGAAAATAACATTGCATATGCAATTCTACCAATTCTCACGCCATTATTCACAACCAAAAAATTGTACTAATGTTTTTTCCCAATAAACTATAAAATACCATGTCGTAGTGAAATCAATTTTCCATTGGTTCGATGTTGTCAAATTGACTGCTTTCTGCATATTATACTAATTAACCAAATTAATAACCAAAAAAATACTAATCAACCTAATTAAACATATTAAAAAACACTAATAGCATTAAACGACATACAAAATATTAATATTAAAAACAGTTAACTTTTTTTATCAAAGGCTGAAAATAATAAATTGGTCGAGATAAGAAGAAAAAGTAATCGAGCAAAAAATTCAAATGTAGTAAAGTAATGAAATGAAAACAACCTCATATAGCTGCTGTGTCGACTCGGTATCAGCCTCCACTGAACGTGATGAAGAAGTATTGCAACATTTGATGATTCTGAGTCTTTTAGCATCAATGCGTCGCTTTGATTTTAGCCGAAAACTAGTTCTAAGGGTTTTAGAAAATTGGAAATAGCAGCACAAGGGTTTTAGAGGAAATTGAGTTGGTAATGGGTTTGAAGTACTGCAAAAATTCATCCTAATCTTTTTTTTTTTTTTTTAAAGTATATAGTGACTCGAAATTGGTGTTAATTTTCTCTTTATCCTCTTTTTTTCTTCATCGAGCTGTGATGTACTTGATGGTGAAAGAATTGGAAAATGAAGTTGATAAGAAGAGGAATCGAAAACGGGCTTGGGCTTGTAAAGGGAATGAAATTTAAAGGAGATATGATATAAATAAATAAATAAACAAAAAAAAAAAACATAGTCTTGTTTTTACTATAAAATGGTGGACTATAAGTAAATATGCTGCCCATAAATCCGTTGGAACGATTGTCGCAAATATTTGTCACTTGAAAAATTCATCATAAAAATTTCTAATACAATGTCTTTCGACTAAATTTTTGGTCTCAATTTTTGCCGCGACAAATTTGTCGAAAAACTCATTGAAAATTGATGTTTTTCTTGTAGTAAGCTAAATATAAACGTAGTCAAGTTACATAATATGAAGTTTTATATAACAAAAAATATATATAGATTGGAGCTTCGTGCATTCAAATAAATGATCTCTAAATTCCAACAAGAGCAAAAATGTCATTTGATATTTGTCTTTTCAAATTTGTAATTATATATGACATCTCATTATTTTATTTTTCAAAGTTATTTTAATGGGTATTTTATCAGTTTGATCTTAATTGTATGTTAGTTTCATACAATAATTTGGAGAGAATATATGTAGACTTTTTAACTAAAATTTATCCAGGGGCAAATTGAAAGACAATACATGTTTTAAGGGTACAAAGTGGGGTTCATTTTTTTAAAGGGTGGAAAGTGTCAAACTTACACGGGTTTTGTTATTTTGGATGTTCACTTCAATTCAAGTTGCTTCAAGAGAAACTCCGCCAATTTTATTTAGGGAGAAAAAAAAAAGAATCAGAATTCATAAAAAAGCATAGAAACACAGACACACACAGACATGGAAGATGAAGAAGAGCAGCAAGCATTTGGTCGGTCTACTCTATCTATATCGGAATCGCTGTCGGGTTCGGGCCCGATGGTGTCCGCGACAGTGGGCCGGGTCATGACTACTCTCCTCGACGCAAAGCCGAAGAAACTCGCGGACGCCATATCTCGTCTCCACTCCCCTCCCAAAATTGCCCCCTTCACCGGTAAAAAATACAACTTGTAGATGCATACTTTCTTCAAGTACTTTACATTAATTATATTTTTATTTGCTTTTAATCCTATTTGGTTTTTTGTGTCTAAGTTTCTTTGGAACAGTCGCTTTGGTTTCTCCACAAGTACATAGGTGAAGCCGCGGAGAAAGATGAGCATTTGGACCAAGTTCTCGTTCCCATGATTCAACATGTACAATTGTTTCCTTTTTCTTAATGGTTAAACCCTTCGTTTTATTTATACGGGTAATTTAGGTTTTAGAGGGTCTACTTATATATAGGGAAAATTGCATATTTGGTACCATATAATAGGACACTTTGCAACCTTGGTACCACTGGATACGTAAATACCACAATTTAAGTATTGGTTGCAGTATTCATACCATAGCCAAATCATTGTACGAAAATGGACGGAATTGGCCTTGTGTATCGCACGTGGATGTTATCTCATCTTGTGGAGGAATTTTTTTCACGCGATAACGTGAGGGAAATGTCATCATAAGTGAGGGACACGTGATAATTTTCCCTCTAAAAGATGACATAACGACCATGTGCACCCGCATGTGGCCAATTCCGTTCATTTCCATCCAATTATTTGACTGTGGTATAATCATTGCAGCCATTCATAACGTTCATTTCCGTCCAATTCCGTTCATCTATATAACGGATTCTCATGATCATCTACAATTTAGATACAGGGTATTGAAGATGTGTATTTTTTTTTGTTCTTCATGTTTTTAATTATTCCTTTTTGGTATATTTAGCTGAAGTACTAGAATAATTATTTAAGGGTTCCATTATTTAGACTCAGGGTTTGCTTATATATGTGCAATTTACTTGCAAATAAGTAATCTCGAAACATATTGATACAAGAATTTCGTAAAGTAGGCCGTTCATGTACAAAGTTTAATGATACAAAACATCGTTAACAATTAGTTTTGATTATTATATATGTTATGTAATTTTACTTTCTTTTGCCAGTCATTGAAAATGAAGGAAGTGAAACAGGGGAATCAATCGATGATACTTTTGAACTGGCTCTTTCAAGATGAGATTTTGTTCCAAGCCATTGTGCGAAATTTGGCAGGAATTATTTCGAGAAGGGATGACCGCTATATTGCTCTTGGATGGTGTATTATGGGACGCAGCCTTATTGAATATGAAGATGCAGATAATAAGCTTGAGACTAGTGGTACCGTTACTGCAATATCACTTCTATATTTTTTTCCGTTTGAAATATAGCTGCTGCGTCTGTATGATGACTTTGTTTTGATAATACTCTTTTCCTCTTTCTAGAAAAATGGATAAAGATGAAAGATTTTTTTATTCGAATGAGGTGGAACATCTATTCCTAATGTACGCTGGGGAGATAGTCATCCTTCAAGAGTACTAGATAGATTTATTTTTTATATTTATATGTATCACATGATTTTGTTTCTCATTATCTGTTGATTTTCCCATGTGATAATGTTCAAAGATCTTCGCGATCGAAACATTAATCAATCAAACCGATTTGTTTTTACTCTCTAAAGGGACTGACACAAAATTGTTGAACTAATAGGAGGGAATTTTCTCTTCTAGTTTGTCAAAAATTGGGAAAAGTGTTATTTAGTTTAAGTGCATTTGATTTGAAACTCGGATGAAACGTTTATATTCATGCACAGTATCATAGAAAAACTTCTTATGTTTGACCTTTAGAGCATCCTAATCAGGACTTCTTGCTCATATATGTTTCCCTGCTTTGGATTGATAGAAATTCTTGATAGTGGTGAAAATCTTCATCTCAATCTCTTGGTAATCCTGAACTAGTTTTTGAACACCGAAATTTTGGTACTCATGCAGGAATAAGGAAGAAGTATGGTATGATATTGAAGATATTTTGTTCTTGTGTCACCCATATCACATCCATTATATGCAAGGGAAGGTATGTTCGCCTTGTTCTTACCATTCATAACTCTTAAGTTTGGCTCATTGATGTTAGATTGGCTTGCCATGCCCTTGATAACAACTTGTTGAGTGGGTTCTCTTTGCATATTGTTCTCTGAAATTTCATTAAAGATGGGCTGAAGCAAAATTTCTATCTCTCTTTCACATAACTCCGTTTGATTTTTCTTCTACTGTGTAATTGATTACAAATAATGGAAAGAATTGAAGAAAAGGATTATGTTGCCCCTAGTGGAATGGCTTGAGTTGAACATTATGGCTCCCTATGGATCTGTTATGGGCTGGTTTTGCCAAACAAACCAAGGCCATATCCAAACGAAAGTAGGCCAGATCCAATTATCCAAGCGTAACTAGGACAAAATCAAAGGAACTCGCCTTTGGACGAGGCTCAAGTGAAACCCATCCCAAAATCAAATGAAACCTATTTCCATTTACCTACTTTTTCGCATCTTAAACTCTATAAAAGTCATTGATTTGACAGACACATACCACCTACTTTTTCCCATCTCAAACTCTACCAAACTCTATAAAGTTCATTGATATGATGCCTAATACCTATTTTTGCCCCCAAAATTCAACATCCAAACCCAATCCAAATCACATCTCAAGTTTTCAAAACCCTCAAAACCAAATATTCAAACCCAATTTAAACTGTTTTTCAAAGGTTTCGCTGAAACCAAAACTCATTGAAACCTAGCCAAAACTGATCCATATGCACCCTATGGTCTTTTAGATTGAGGTCAGTAGATTCTATAAGCTAACCTTGCATTCCTTTCTATGGATTCTGATGGCTAAGGAGGTTTCTGGATGAATTTTTCATTGAGTACCTCTCTCTTCACTATGGCTTTTATAAGATGTTACTGAGTTGATTTGCTTACGTGATCCTAATTAATGGTTGTAAATCAATTGTATGAGATTGTGCTGCTGGTCAACATTTCGGGACTTAAAATTAGGAGTCTGTATTATGGTGAATGTGTATAACCACATTATATTATGTGTCATGTTTGAGTTTTTGACCTGATGTTTGATCACTTGAAATTGTAGTAATATGCAGGAGGGATTTGAGTTGCCAACTCGCCTCGCGGTAGCTGCTTCTGATTTTATTTTGTCTCTCATGGTAGCATTGTCAAAAGAGGATCTGGCATCCGATAATATAACTAAAAAGCCAAAATCAGTATCTATCAATGCTAAAAGTCAGCCAGGCACCTTGGTACAAGCTGTTACCAGTGATAAACAAGTAAATACATTGAGGCAAGCATCTGAACTGCCCTCCGGCTTGGAACTGAAGTCGTTAGTTTGGAATAATCTGGATGAACTTATAATTCTTATGAAGAAAATTACCGCTGTATGACCTTCTATTCTTTATGAATTCTTGGTGCAGATTTTGTTTCCATCTGTTTGTCTATTAACCTTTTAGAATCAAATTTATTCTTCCGTATAATTTAGGTTTTTGTTTTTCAGATGTTCACTCGCCTTGCTATAACTTGTTGTTATGTTTGTTTACTAACTAGACATTTTTTTGGGGGGGCATGCAGTGGAGCAGGAAAAGTCGTTCTTTGCATGCGAAAGGATCTGAGAGAATTTTAAAGTGGCTGCAGGAAATGAAACAAGATTATGGTGTCCTTCAAAATGAGGCAGGTGTCAATGATAAATGTTTTTAGCTTAGTTTTTTATGTGTTTCACCAAGTTTTCAGTTCTTATGCTCTTGTCATTGTTGATGAAAGACAGACTCGCAAATGTGGAAGACCGGTTCTTTGGTTCTCTCTTCCTGTTGGAAACATTATGGTGTACTCTTGCACTTGGAAGACTGCAAGTTCTCTCAGCAATATAAAGAACTATTGGACCAATATTTGTCTGGTATTAAGGTAGCATTCCTTACTTTATTACAGTGTGATTTTGAGAGAAGCAAGTTTCAAAAGTTTTTGATGATTTGTTTAGTAGTCTCTCTCTCTCTCTGCAGTTGGGTTTTTTTGGAAATGTTTATTCAATTTATGACTTATATGTGGAACCTCGATGAGGGACTTAGAAGTCAAATTTCATATATGTAAATATGTAAAACATGTGACCATATATTATATGGACACAATAATCGAATGCAATCTTTCATGTTGCTCTTGTTTCTTCTTCCAGTCTTCAGCTTCTGATGAAGAGCGTTTGCAGTTTTATGCAGACGACCAAGCTGAAGAACCTAATATGAACAAAGACAGCAGATCTGAGACGATAAACTTCTTTCTGAATTGCCTTTTGCTTTTATTGGGTAGACTCAATCATCAGCAATTTGACAGTGCAGTAACAGAATTTGGATCTCGTATATCTCAAGTTCTCATGTCTCAGGTAGTATTATCAACTTCTGATGAAGTTGTACAAATTATTTTGCTGATTTCTCAGTCTTTTTGGTCAATAATAAGTGGATGTTGTGGTAAATTATCATAACTAACGTGGTTGACCTTTATTCCTCTTATTCTCCTTTTCCTTCTATTTTGTCTGTTGGGAGTGGGGTTTGTAGTGACATATTTCCATTTGTATGTATTCATATTTGAATGGTTATTCTTGTCTATGTAACTTATTTGTAATGGCATGCATATGAGAGAACAAGATTATTTAATCAAACATTGCACAGGACTTGACCATGAACAAGATTATCTAATTTGTTTATTTTGGTTTGACTGCATATCGAGTGCTGCAGGGTTTGTCTGAGTCTGATATTTTGGTTTCTGTTTGAGCTTAAAAAAATTGGAAACTAGAATTGCTAGTTGATGCCAGGTGAATGAAGGTTTAAAAGCCTGCTTAACACTACGGTGAAAAGTAAATTAAAGTGAGGAAAGATGAAGTTTGAGAAGTAGGGATCACCTCTATATACCTTTAGGTATCACACCAAGGCTGTAGATTCATCACACATCCAGAAGGCCAAATGTAAGCCTAGAAAAGAAAAACATGTACGCAAAATCTCTCAGGCTTTTTTTTTTTGAAAAAAAAAAAAAATTGAATCTTTCTTCATATCAACCTGTTCCTTATTTATGTAGACTAATGTGTTTGCGAACACTTTGAGGCTTGTATTTCATATTTTACTGATTAAAAGGACTATGAAACTAGTTTTAATATATTTCCAACCCATACATGATACGTTAAGATTCTGCAACTTTAGAAATGGTCAAGATTATAAAGATACTCCGGGCTTATAGTAATGAAAGAAGATTAAAATTGCAGATCCTGATTATTCCGGTGATATTTTGGAAGGAGCTTGTAGTTGTATTTGAATCACTAAACTGCTTTCATTTTCGTTAAAATGCATGAGGTTTAACTTGATATTTTCCTGCATAAATTGTTCTATTACCTGCACATCCTTGTGGCAATTAATTTTGGAGCTTTTGTCATCATAAATACTTTAACCATACAGGGTGTTTGGAGCCTGGACATGCCATACTAGTTGATAATTTCTTTGGCTTTCTATTATACTTCTTGTTGGTTATTTAGGCAGTTGCATAATTACCTAGCAATGCTACCTTAATTCCACATCTGAACATCTAGATGGTATGGTGTTAAGTCAAAATCTTAAAACTTTGTAACTAATTTATCATCTTTTCTATTAAATTATAACTTTCAAATCGTAACGTATTTTACGCTGCTTCTTGTTATATAATACTCCCTCCGTCCTATTGTTCTTGCTCCCTATAGGTTTGGTGTGGAATTTTAGGTAAGAGTTAAAAAGACGATTCTTTTAACATCTTTACATTTATGTCCTAGTTAAGAATTAGTGGTATCAAATCATTATTGTATGCAGGAGGGTAGTTTTGAGAAAAAAAATCTATTTTTGGAAAGGGAGTTTTGTTTTGGGATTGCTGTAAGAATTTTGGGACAGAGGAGTACCTTTTTTAAAAGATAAAAGTAAATAAGTTGACTTATACATTCACTAAATAATCAAGTTGGACTGGGCAATACCAACTAGACATTCAGTTCTGGACAAAGGTGCTGCGAATAAAGGATTATTTCCCATCTCAATGTGTTTAAAGTGCTTACATTGCAAAGATGATTTTTTACAGCTACGGTGTGCTGATGAGGAAGTAATTGATGGAGCTATTAGCATGTTTAAAGCTGTCATCTTTAGAACGAACCATATTCTGTCAAAAAGCAGTCTTGGTGAGATTAGACAAATGGATGCTGTACTGCCACTACTGCTAAATCTTTTGGACGAGCGAGATGCTGCAGCAAAAGCTGTTGTGAAGCTTCTGGCTGAATATTGCTCAATGTATGTTCAATTAAATAGGCATTTTTGTATTTTTTAAGCTCATCTTTTGCGTTCAAGAATAACATTTAAATACTTATGTGACAGATGCTCTGATAGTAAGTGCCTTCATGAAGTTCTAAAGCGCATTGACTCTAAAAATGTTGCACAGAGGAGGAATGCCGTGGATGTCGTAGCAAATCTCGTCCACGTATCTTCTGGGTCAGATAATGGACTTCCACAGGCCATATGGTATGTAAAGGAAATTGATAGTTATTACTTTTCTTCTTAATTCCTCATGTTTTTGTTGATTTTGGATACTTTTTGTGTATTAAATATATTTGAATTTTTAGGCAAGATGTCGCAAACCACTTGTTAGGATGTCTTGGAGATGAAGATCAGATTATACAAAATCAGGCAGCCAGTTTGATACCCATTATTGGTGAGTTCGAATGTTCTAATTTGGCAATGTTACAATTAATTAATTTTTTTGGATTTTTTTAATAAACAGCACAGAAATCAGGCAGCCAATTTCCAATTTGACTCCCATGATTGGTTTGACCATGAAATTAAATTATTGCATTTAGTCCTGTTCTGTTGGGCAAACAGCAGAAGTTTAATTCTGTCTTGAATCTCTTAGAACACTGAGGCAATGAACTTTTCAGAAATGAAAATTGCTTCCTGGTGTATAATAATGTGGTTTTGTCAATGTGGTTGAGGTGTTCTTCCTTCCTTTTCTTTTTTTTCTTCTTTAAAGGTTTCATCTGCAGTTTCCTTGTTTGATATTACAATTTTTCTAGATTTACTTGTTTTTTAATTATCACTGAAACTGTGCAGAACCGCCATTGGTTTTACCCGCACTTGTTGGCCTAAGTTATTCAACGCATGAAAGAGTCCAGTTATCAGCGAGTACTGCTCTCTTAGCCTTGCTGATCAATCATAAACAAAAACCTGAAATTTTATGCATGTTGCTTGACACTCTCAGGTACTAAGACAAATTATTTTAATATTAAATGTTACGTATCATATTAAGACTGTTCTGTAAAGTCGATCAATGTCTTTCTTGGCACTGAAAAACCTGAAAATAAGATGGATGTAACAATATCTTTTGCACCCATTACTCTTTGTGGTTCACTTTGAAATTGTGGGTTTGAATTTGTCTCTGAACACCTTTCTGTTGTCTTGTGCAGCAACCTCTGCCAAAACCCAGATTCATGCACGCCAGCTGGTGGCAAAGAAGGTAGGTCAAAGACATCTGAGACTAAGCCTCCAACATTTTGGTCCAATATCAGATTCATCACTAATAGTTGCTTCCCTTGTGCCCTTGCCAAAAAATATATGTAGAATTAGAATTATTAAAAAGAAAAAGAGAAAGAACTCCCTCTCCAAGTATCAAATAATGTCTTTCTTATTTTGTTCACTGTTGTACAGGGAAAACATTAGATGCCAGGTTGCTGAAGTTGCTTTCAGAGTGGGCTAAAAATG
Source organism: Penstemon davidsonii (assembly GCA_034814905.1). Classification (NCBI taxonomy): domain Eukaryota; kingdom Viridiplantae; phylum Streptophyta; class Magnoliopsida; order Lamiales; family Plantaginaceae; genus Penstemon; species Penstemon davidsonii. Next base: position 24,824,101 of record JAYDYQ010002533.1, on the reverse strand, counting down.
TAAGTTACCTTGTATCACGATAGATTTAACTGTGTACATATTACAGCAAATATCTGATGTGGCTCATTATCTGAAGAAAGGTATAAATTTTAAAAATTTGGTATAAATGCTGTGAAATTCTAGACTAACCATCCAAATCTGATACTTACTCAGCTTTTCCTCTTTTCCAATTTTCGGAGTTTAGTGTCACCTTTGTCTGCCTTACAAAGCCGATAATTTCCTAAGAGGAAAATATATTGATTCCAGTCTTCTTTGTGGTGTCAGTAATAAGACGGCAAAGCTGAAAACTGTTTTAGGAACAACTAGCAAACATGTTTACATGAGCTGAATGATTCAGGCTTCTGTCTTAGCCCGCTTTGCTTTCATGAAATCAGAAGACATTTTTCCTCAAAGCATAGTATTTCCTATGTTCATAATTTTATGCATCACTTTAATAGACATCATTTTCATGAAATTGGATTTGAAAAGGTCAAACCTTTGATCTTTTTATCATATCTTTTAAGGAAAAACCAGGTAAGCTGCCTCAATGTAGAAAATCTTCACTAGCTGAAATCTGTTTCATGTAATTTGGCTTTACAGTCAGTAAAGAGCGATAATAGAGTCCAACTTGCTTTCATGTGAAATGGCTCTATCATATTTAGCAAATAGTGATTATGTTTTATATGGTTGGATCTTATCCTGATGATCTAGCTAAAATGGTTTTCCAGGTTGAAGATTGGAATGTAATTGTTGGTCCCTTAGTAGACAAGATGTTAGCCGAACCATCAAATGCTGTTATTGTCAGGTTCCTCAGTCATATAAGTGAATACTTGGCAGCAGCTGCGGATTTAGTATTTCATCGGCTTATATTGTATATGAGAGAACTGAAAGAGTGAGTAAATTTTTGTTCCGGTATTCCCTTCATTTTAAATCTGGTCCTTGCATGCAATTCTCTGAAATAGTCTTGCTTTTGGTTGTAAATTCATTAGTTTTTCTGTTTCTGGTCTAGAAGCATTTTGGACGTGTCAATAATTAGTGCGGACTAGCAAACCATGTTAGACATGTATTTGCATGTATTTTAACGGATTTGCGTGGACCATTGGGATGACACTTGTGAAAGATTCTAAAAATTACAATCCTCTCTCCCAAAAAATTAGCGTACTTTAGTTTCTATTTTTTTCTAAAAAATAATTACTGAAAGTCTAAGATGCTACTTGTTTTTGCTTTTTCCTGCAATATATTGAGGTAAATGTTCCTTATACATTCATCCATGGAGGCTAGATGTGACTATAACATTTTGTCAGGCACTTGATACTTGCAGTTTTCTGATTTTGTCAGTGTATAGAATTTTCCAAGATAAAGAATAATTTTGTTTGTGGTTATGCATACTTGACATAAAGTTTGAGCAATCTGAGATTCTGAGTTCTGATCTTATTTATATTGAATATTCCTCACTTATGCTTTTTGTTGGACTTGTTACTTTTTTTCCTTCCCTCGAAGATAGGGGTTGTGGGTGGGATGTGTATTTTTGTTCTTTAACTATTGAATTCCCAACATCCTGTTTTGTAAGTGCCACAAATTGTATGGAGTTCTAGATGAAGATTGAAAATGTTATGGTTATTATTGCATTTTCTTTGAAAGTAGTGGTTTGAGTTAGTGGTGTCACATCATTATTTCAAGTGAGGGTGCTATTAGAAGAAGACTGCCATTTTAGGAAATGGGATTGGGGACTTCCCTAGAAAATGAAATTGAAGCATTCAACTGGGGACAAGGGGGGTATTATCCTATGTATCAGTATCAAGAAAGTTAAAATCTTCTTCATTTTTCTCCCCTTGTGATTTTATGTTGTTTTTTCCTTGAGCAGAATTGATGAGTGCATTCCAGGATGGAGACAAGAGCCAGGTGCAAACAGTGACTCTATGAAGCAAGAGCATTGTCTCTTTAGTCGCCTTAGTCCATTGCTTATAATCAGACTCCTTCCCCTAAGAGTTTTTGATGACCTCAATTCTCCTCTTGTATATGGTGAATTTCCGAGAAATTCCTCTGCAAATGGTATATTCTCTGCTCTTTAAGTTTTCAGGTTTTATTTAGTCGTGACAATCCTTCTAATAGTTAACTTGAGTGAATGTTTGAAGAAGATCATGATTTATATATATCTTAGAAAGAGTGTATGGAGCAATGTTCAGTGAGAGCTCTTAGTGAATCTTGCAAAGCTGATTCATGAATATTTATACTCCTGCAATTCCTTTTCTTAAATATGATTAGCCAATAAGTTGATCGTTGGCCTTTTAAGGCCTAACTCTTTTCATCTTTAACTCCTCTTCTTAATTTTAGGCAGTACTATGCTAATATGTTTTCTATAAATACCGAATGAGTGCCATTATTATGGACACATCCATTAATGTTTATATAACAATTTCTTTCTAAGGGTATTATATTATACTAATATTTTTTTTTCTTCAGAAGATGGTCAATTATTCATTGAGGGCATTGGGTGCATTTCTGCCTTTCTGATTAACAGGTTTGTCGGACAAATGAAACACTTTCATGTTTTGCTGTTGGTGTCAGACTTTTGATACTCTATTTTAAAATCTCATGTAGGGCTTTGAGTAAGGCTGAATTTGAAGACGTTCGGAAACTTGCTGCTGAGCTCTGTGGGAGAATTCATCCCAAGGTAGCAACGAGTTCTTTCAAAACCTTACAATTCAGTTGCTACTTGATTCACTTTCATGATTGGTTCTATTTCCATGTTGCCTTGGATAATTTTGTCTTCCTTTGCTCACGATGCTCATGCAATGAGATTAGTACTGATGTTAAGGTGAACAATTGTTAGAAAACAAGATTGAATGAGATGTCTCTTATATGGCAGACAGATTATAATAATCCACTCTTATGGCTTGAAACTTGTTCTTGCTCATACATTAAAGAAAATATGCTAAATATTTTCTCTAATGGTGTCTTAATTTATATATTTATTAATTTGTAAATTACAGTATTTGCTGTCTTATAATGGCGCATAACACGATCAAGAAAAAGAATTTGCTGCATATGGTTGCAAGTATTAGATCCAATTCTAGCTATGAAAGTCTATAATCATTCTGAATTTGATGTGTGATTTTGCAGGTTCTCATTCCAATCGTGTCCACTGAGTTGGAAACAGCTGCTAAAGCTAAGGACGTATTGAAGACCAAAGTTTGCCTGTTTTCCTTTTGTACGTCTCTTATGGTAAGTTCACCAGGATTTATTTTTACCATTTTGATGCAAGTATACGACTTTACAGAATTGTTTATGTTAACTACTGGTTTCCCACTTCTGCTGGCCTATAGGTTAGAGGCCGCGGTGCATATAGACATCCTGATGTGTTCAGAATAAGGAAAACAATACAAAACATTCTGTCGTGGAAATCAGTGGACAATGATGAAAGTAAGTGACCAATTTACTTTCTTCTTTGTTTTGGCTCCTGATTACTGACAGTATCTATCTCCAGTTTCAAAAGCACAACATGGTTGTATGGATTGTCTGGCATTGATGTTATGTACTGAACTACAAACTCCAGAAATCTCAAAAGGTTCAAACTTGGGGAACACGTCAGGTGGGTATAACTTCAAATTTGTTGAAATTTTTGTTTTACATTTCTTACTGAAGCTCAAAGTACCCTTGGCACAAAATTGCAGGCGATGATATTTTCAGAGGTTCCATACTTGCTTATGTAATTAATCAATTAGCTGATGATGAGAAGAACATTTCTTTTCAAATCTGCATGGCTAATGTTCTCATCAGTGCCTGTCAGAAGATTTCAGGCACGGGAAAGAAATCATTTGTCAAGAAAATTCTTCCACGTCTCTTTCGTTCTTTTGAGGTACGTAATTTATTCATCCTTCAGTTTTTTATGCTATTTTGATGTTTTATTACACGACTTTTGTTTTCAGGTGATGGTGGACCCGGAGATTAGGGCAGCGTGCATCCAAGTTCTGTTCTCAGTGGCATACCATTTGAAGTCTTTTATTTTTCCATATTCCAATGACCTTCTCAATGTTGCTCTCAAATCACTTAGGGAAGGATCATCCCAAAAGGTAATTTAATTGGAAATAGATCTTTTTGAGATATAACTTGAGAATCAATTGTGGCATGTATTGACATGTTAATATATGTATTCTATAAAGATAATATTGCTTTTGGTTCAGTAAAACTCTACTCATCTAAGGTTTTGAATTGATAAAATTGCATTTTTAGTCCCATATGACTGGCCCTTATCATTTTTTGTTCCGTACTTCCGCAAATGAGACTTTTGATCTCACATTTTACAAACATGCACTTTTGGTCCCAATTATTCAATTTTTTTGCTCTTTTGGTCTGATACTCTTGTGGGAACTGTCTCACTTTTCCAATTCTGGTCCTAAATTGATTGGAAAGGAGGCGATGGGACCAAAAGTGCAAAACATTTTAAAGAATTGGGGCCAAAAATACATTTTTGTAAAGTAGGGATCAAAGGTACTGAGGGTCCAGTGCTTTGGGACTAAAAATGCGATTTTCCCATAAATATGTGCGATTCGAAATTTCCATTTCACTTATATATACTCTTGGCTTATGCATGTTATGCTTAATAGTTACTGCACTTCCAGTGTCCGTTTACATGGCTTATGTATACTCCGTGCGTTTCACTTTGTTCACAGGAGAGAATGAGTGGTGCCAAGTTACTTATGTCACTGATGGCAAGTGAAGAAGAGGTAATAGAAAGCATATCCCCTGGACTATTACAAGCAAGAACATTGCTTCAAAATTTATCCTCAAAGGATCCTTCCTCGGATGTAAGGCAAATGTGTCAGCAGCTCCTTTTATGTATGACTTCCCAATAGCTTTTAGCGTTTTTGCATGTATATATGTAAGTGTTCTAAGTTTCCGAGAATGATTGGGATTGGTCCCGTACAAACTACCATTAAGGATACGCGTCTTTTGTGGTGTGAAACATGGTATACTTAACTAAAAAAGCACAATATAAGTATTTTTATTTGCATGAGAATGTTATTCATTGGAATTTTAATCAGTGTATTGTTTGTCCTTTGAGTTCTAAATTGACTCTTAGTTTGATGAGATTAACTTTTAGATTGGTTTGATTTGATTTCAGACCTTTTCAGGTATATGCTTAGTTTTTTGCTTATTGATGAATATGCAAGTTAGAAGCTTAAAGTGCATCGAAGTTTAGTTGAAAGTGAATATCTCTTTGCTGTATTTTGGAATCATTTTTTTCTCGCTTTTTCTAAATAGTAGGTATTTCAAACAACACAATTTCGACAAAATATAAGTCAAAACTCGAGGGTTATTATGGAAGTAGTTTGATTGGGTTCTGTCTCGGTTTGGTTTCAACAAGTAGTTTGGGAGTTTTTGGCGAAACTTCGAAACTCGGTTTGGATAATGGTTCCAATGAAATATTGAGATAGTAAAATATTTTTAAATGGTTCTGAAAATTTGAGATACAATTGTGGATTGAGGTTTGATTGTTGGGGTTTGGAGGAGAAAAGTACTGTCAAATCGATAACTTTATATTATTATGATTAAAAAACAGTCATGTTTATAATCATACTTATGTTCGCATATTACAAATTTCTTATATTGTTGCGTTTTATATATGTATATATTTTTTAATAAATATTGATATGTCATAATTATTTGTGTTATTTCATTATGATAAACATAAGCTAGAAATAATTATTTAAAAATTAAATTATGTACGTTTTTCATATGTTTTATGGTTCAAATTGTTATGAACATAACATATAATATTTCAACAATTAAATACTTTTATTATGTAATCATGATGTTAGGAAAATTCTTACATAGATCAGGTCTAAGAGCTTAGTGGTAGACCTTGTGATAGTAAATGAATCACATAATACATTTTGATGATGTCATAAACTTCACTAACCCATAAGACAGGGGCGGATCTATGCTTTGAGTTGGGGAGGAGGATGGTTGCTGGCCCCCCAAGATTTCTTTTTTTTAATTAGTATATATATACATTATGTAATTTATTGTATAATATGATTATGTATATAAATTTACTTAATAATATGATCAATTCTCTTTTGTAAACAGTATTCAAAACTATTGATTCACAGTTTTTTTATAAATTACGATGTAATGTGTTTTTCTGTTTTCTCACTTTTATTTTTTAGTTTTTGACAATTTAATTTACTGTGTATTAGAGCTTAATTGAAGACAAGTAAAAAAAATAAAAATCACTTAACATTTAAATTTGTTTAGTTCTACAAAATCGAGATATTAGGCTTAGTGATAAGATAGAAGATTAGTACATTAAAAAAATCACAACGTACATTGAGAATAAAATTGTCAAGAAAATTGATATTGATTTTATATTAGACTAATTTTATGACTTGAAACGTCGTGTGAACTTTGATAAGTGTAAAATTTTATTTGCATCCGAAATCCAGCATAGTTCTTATTAACAATATATTTTTTAAAATTTATGTTAATTTTTTAGGCTTAAGCAAATAAAATAGTTTGAATATCATGTTTAATTAACTTCACCTATATTAAAACCCGGCCCCCCAACTTCTTGATTCTGGATCCACCCCTGCGATAAGATCACCAGTTCTTCTCCTGTCCGATTCTGAAAAACTATGGTTAGAACATATCTCCTGTAAAGTTGAATCCACATTTTCTTCATTATTCAATTTTATCTTTCTTATTTATCAAAATAAAAAATAAAGAATTATCTTTCTTTTTCATTGTTTGACGTTTTAACTTAAAAATATTGAAATTTCAGAGTGAGTCACGACTTAAGTGGCAATTTTGACATTTCCTCTGCTCCTTCAAAACTCATTATACATTTTCCCCCTCCAATTTTGTCATGGTTGGCAACTTGGCATCCTCATCAACATAGAAATTGTCACATGGAAAATTTGGGATGATTGGGCACCACACTATGATAAAATTCTGAATAATTGAGTCACATGGCACACGAATTTAGAAAAATAAAGAAATTTAGACTGAAATGGGACTGAAATTATGAAATTTTCATGACTTAATTGTCAGCGATCCTGAGTTACACGACGATTTTTGTAAATTTTCTCCAATTAATTGAATCTATGGCCCGCACGAGACTCAATTTGGGAGATTAAGAATCTTGGACTAAAGTATGAATGAAAATATCAAATTAATTGTTAGCCCAAATCTTAAAACGATCTTTATGCAAGTGAACCTTAATTACTGGAACAATTTTTATAATTTTCATTTTTCTTTTAGTAATACGAATAACATCATTACACCAGTATCAATAAATTAAAAATCTATCTGAATACAATCATATATAAAGAAAATTAACTATCCATCACTAGTATTAAACCATGTGAAATTAGTACTAAAAAAACTGAAATCAAGACTGAGCGAAAGATAAAAACACCTCCTATGCTTTGTCGAACTCCCAAAAACCTCCATGTGATCTCAATTAAATGTCAAATACACCCCCAGAAAAGAGAGTGTGATTCAAACGCGAAAATTGCAAGTATTTATTCACATTTTTTTTATATGACAACAATACCCCTGACATCGATAGACAAAAACACCCCTATGCTTTGTCTAACTCTAAAAAAAAAACATGTGGCATTTAAATCCCCAAAATTCCCCTGTGTTTGATTTTAAATACCACACTCGACCCAAGTAATATATACATAGGTTTTTAAAAAGAATAAATAAATTTAAAAAAAAAAACAAACACATAGAGGTAATCTTGTCATTCTACCACAAGTCAAAAGTAAAATTCTACTTGGATTGAGTGTGATAATTAAAACCAAACACATGGAAATTTTTGGGTAGAGGTTTTTTGGGATGTTAAGTAAAGCATAGAGGGTGGTTTGTCTTTAGCTCATTAAACTATATGATTATTAGCACTAAAAAAACTAAACTCAAGGGCTCTTAATCGTGAAATCTCAGCTTTATCATTGAACTACGACTCCATTGACCCTTCTTTCGTAAATTTATTGATTCTTAAATTTTCCCATGGTCAACAATATGTGGTCCCTGCAAATTTTCCCGAAATACAAAGCATGGATTAGTTTTTCATTTTCGTATTATGTTATCATTTAAAAATAGAAAATTTTCGAGAAACATTTGAAAAAAATATAAATCAAAGAATTATTTTAAAGTAGAAATAACTCTATATTTTCATATCGATCTCAAAAATAGAAATCTTTTGATGTTTTCGATGGAAACGTGTCAAAATTTTGATCCAGGATACAAAGGTCCTTTGTTTTGGCTTATATGTTTGTGTCTAAAAAGATAAGGTTTTAGGATAATGAAAAGAAGACTAAAGTTAAAACCTGATTAAGAGAAGAAAAGAACTACAGGTATTTGGAAAACATGAGAAACATTTTTGTAAAATTTGGGTATGTATCACTGAAAATCAAACCAAATTAAATGATATTCGACTTGAGTTCGTTTTATATAAGTTTGTTTGAGCTTGGTTCATTACACATATCAAACAAGCTTACACATCATTTTTTATTTCATAACTTTTGAATTCAGCTGAATTCGACTCAATAAGCTAAAATTTGACAAATTATATGTACAATTATCAAGTTATACTCGATACTCAGTTTGAATTTGTTCGATAAAAGCTCGTTTGAGCTCCGTTCGTTTAGCAATCAATCCAAACTTAAACATTCAAACTCGATAAAATCCAAATCAAACTTGAACAATGTATAGTTTGACACTACTCGACTCGTTTACACCCGTGGGTATGTGAAAAATAATTACTTCCTTGATCTTTACCTTATTTATACAAAGAAATTCATATCGATGTTTCTAACATCGAGGCTTCAAAATAAAATTATGGATTCATAATTTCCTTACCCAATTATAATAATTTTTTTTAGTAAATCCTTTGCTTCCATGTAAATTCAAAGTTAAATGGGGTAAATGCAAAATACTTCTTGTGTTATGCTTAACCTGCAAGAAATTACCCTGTGAAATTTTTATTGCGCCAAACTTCTTTAATTGTGTTTTCAAAACCCTACAAAAAAACCCAATTTATAAAAAATAGGTCATTTTGCATCGACATATTTCAAGAAACCATTTTTAAAATACTTCTAGTTGGTCCCTATAACTTCACGTGATATATTTTTAAAATTATTTCTTGAAATTTGTCGATCCAAATCAACCTATTTTTTACATGATTATTAGAAACACAAGGAAATTTGGCGCAATAAAAATTTCACAGGGTAATTTCTTACAGGTTTAACATAATACAGGGGAGTATCTTGCATTTTCCCCAAGTTAAATGTCCAAATAGAACAACAAGATATTCCTCTCCACGACTCCAATGGAGCTAGCTACTATTTAAATTCCTTGCACGTTGCAGACACAAAATCAAAATCCCTCTCGAATCCAATTTATCCAAAATCACAACATAAACACACCCATTCGATTAGTCATAGAGCAATAGATAAAAACACCCCATATGCTTTGTCTAACTCCCAAAAATTCACCTGTGTTATTTTAACTCCCAAAAACCCCATGTGTTTGGTTTTAAATACCACACTCAACCCAAGTAGTATATATTTAAAATTTTATTTTTGACTTTTGGTGGAATGACAAGATTACCCCTATGTGTTTGTTTTTTTTTAAAATTTATTTATTCTTTTTGAAAAATTAAGTATATACTATTTGGGTCGAGTGTGATATTTAAAATCAAACACCGGGGGGTTTTTGGGATTTAAAATGACACATGGGGTTCTTTTGTCTTTCGATGTTAGGGGTAAAATTGTCATATCAAAAGAAAAATGTGAACAAATACTTGCAATTTTGGCGTTTGAAACACACTCTCTTTTTTGTGGGTGTATTTGACACTTATTTGAGATCACAGGAAATTTTTGAGAGTTAGACAAAGTATAGGGGGTGTTTTGATCTTTTGCTCATTAGTCATAACCCCACACGTACAGAGGCGGACGCACACAGGGGCAAGGGGGGGCTATACCCTGGAATTTTTTTTTTTTTTTTTTTAGTATAGTAGTGGTGTATTTATTTTTTGAACAAAATAAATAAATAAATAAATAAATTAGCCCAATATGCAATTTCCAGCCCAAATATAATTTTAATATCACACAACCCACTCTAATAATAACTCATTCTACCCAATTTTTAAGCCCCATTGAAAAGCCCAATTCTTCTCTACTCCCAACATCTCCAAACCCTAACCCTAGCTAAGAAGATGGTTGCAACTAAAAGACATGTCGCATTCTCGATGGTTTACAAACTTGTGACATTGGCGATTATTCTATTCGTTGCAACTGCATCAGTGAAGAGAGCTTTTTCGGCTATGAAGATAGTAAAGAATCGACTTCGTAACCGAATGGGCGATCAATGGCTAAATGATAGTTTATGTGTCTTTATAGAGAGAGACATATTTAGTAGTATTTCAAACGATGCTATCATGGACCGATTTCAAAAGATGAAAAACCATCGTGGTCAATTATTAAAGTAAATATGTAGATGTTTTGGGTTCTTTTGGGACTATAACGGGGTATCATATTTAATTAAAATATCTCGTGGGGTTTATTTTTGTCAAACTCCACCTCCCCATTTTTGTATTGCGTCATATATTTTCTCGTGAATAATATAAACTTTAATTTTAACTGTTTGATAGATTTTTTTTTTTTTATAAGTTTAGCCCCCCTGACAAAAAATCCTGGATCCGCCCCATCAAACTTCATTTTTTGTAACTTAGCTTTTAAGTTGGACCCAAATTATATATTAATGCATTACAAGGCATTTATATACATCTTTCCCCGACACTAATTACTCTTTGTACAATTTATTGCATCTTGAAAGATCAATCTTTTGATATCAATTTGCAAGGAATTTTCTTATTAATTCCATTTTTTTTTATGAATTACTTCATTAAAATAAAATAAAAAAACTAACAATCTGAATTACAAACATGCGAAGCTAGGATAACCCCCCATCACACAAAATTTTGTTTGGCAAAGAGCAATTAGGGGCATCCCCACAAAACTTGGAGGATTCGGCTGAAACAGCTTGTTAGTTTGAGTTATGGCGGCAATTGTCTTGCGGCGGAGGACAGGGTCACAGACGACCCGTGAGCGCTTGCGTGTCTGAATACAATATAAGGCTAGTATATGAATGTTTTCTAACACCAATTGATTTTGAGGCAATTAGTAGCATCTGAGATCCTACACAAGTAAATTATGTGCCGTCCAATTTAGTTTTCCAGAAATAAATTTGAAATTTGAATTCCCATTTTTGCCAGAATTTTTTTTATCTCAATTTTGTTAGTTCCTTGTTCGAACATGAAAAGCATGTGTTTAATTTATTGGACGGAAATGTAAGCAGAGTTTCGTGGCCAAACACTACTTACAATTTACCACCTCATAATTTAAATCTATATAATTAAATAGAAATAATATTTTGTCAATAAATTATAAGTTGACATTTCAACTACACGTTCCAGAACTAGTGGAGCATCATTATTATGCAATATATATATATATATATAAAATAAATTATAAATCAAGAGCAATTTCCTTTGGCTACCGAAATTTCTATTTACATTATCATTTAAAAAAAATAAAAAATTTATTTACATTAATGAAAGAAACTGCTTGCACACACAAGGCCACAACTTTCGAAATTCCACACGCATGAATAACTATTTTCTTTTTTTTTTGTCAAAAGCATAAATAACTAATTAAACACACAATAAAATTCAATCCACAACTAAATTCCTAAAAAGAATTAAAGAGACTCGATGCTGGAGCTCATCTTCACGGTGGCTTTCACGGCGGCGCCGCTCTCTCTGTACATTCCGCCGATCCGAAGCCTCAATCTGTTTGTCGAGACGGCAGAGTATTTACTTCGCAACGTCGTTCTATTAGCCCTGACCATATTCCCCCGCATTAGCCTCGTAGTTTCCCGCTGCTTCTCTCCCCGCCGCACAGACGCCGGAAGTTAAATTTTGAACGCTGTATTATTATTATTGTAATGTAGCTTTTTTTTTTTTTCTTTTTTTTGGAGTTTTTTTTTGAGAGAGACGGTGCAGATCGATTGAGTATTTTTTTTTTTTTTTTTTTTTTGTATTTTCTTCAATGTGTTTTGATGCTTGTACCTTGATGAAGAGTTGATTGTACATGGAGATTGTATTGTCTTTTTCGTGATCTTTCTAGAAGGTTTAGGGATTATGTTACAAACTTTCTGAATTCTGTGTAAATTTTAATCCCATAAAATTGTATATATTCAAATTTATGTTGTGATTAATTACTCCTTATTATTAACTTTGAATATTACTGTTCATGATCAGATATGTATAAATTGTGTATGTATGAAAAGTGATGAAGAGATTTAACAGAAAAATAAAGACTTGTATATCGAATAAATGGAATGAACTAATATATCTTACAAAGAGCAAATACATCCCTATATATAGGGTAAACAAACAGAGGGTAAAAACGTAAAAACAAAGAAAAGAAAAGACGGGAAAGGAAAACACGCTAACAATAATCCTATCTAACTAACGGCTAGTTAACCCAAATTGATTTGGGAATTTAGGTTTTTATATTTCAAACATTTCTTCTTCAATTTCTTCCTTCTCCGAAATCTCTATTGATTCTTCAAAGCTTGAGTTAAGCTTCATATCATCTCCCTTCAATAACCCCCCGCAAGATGGAGTGTATAAATTTCAAACACCCATCTTGGACAAAATAGAAAGAAACGTTGCTTTGGTAGCGGTTTTGTGAAGATGTCCGCCAGCTGTGATTCTGAGGAGATGGGAAGTAACTTTAGGTGATTCCGAGCTATGTGCTCCCTCACGAAGTGTAAGTCAATCTCCAGATGCTTCGTACTTTCATGGAAGATGGGATTTTAAGCTAAGTAAATGGCGGATTGATTGTCGCAATAAATCACGGGCGGCAGAGCAGAATGAACATGTAAGTCTTGTAATAATTGTTTTAGCCAAAGTATTTCAGTAGTTACTAATGCCAAAGAACTGTATTCTGCCTCTACAGAGGATTTAGAAACCGTAGGTTGCTTTTTTGCTTTCCAAGAGATTAGGGAATTGCCTAGATAGGTACAGTAACTGGTAGTAAAACGTCTGGAATCAAGACAAGCACCCCAATCTGAATCACAAAACCAGTTAAAGTGAAGTTAGGTGAAGAGGCATAAAATAAACCTTGACCAGGAGAGGCTTTTAGACATCGTAGAAGATGATGAACATCAAATAGATGAGTGTGTGTAGGTTTAGCAACGAATGGACTAAGTTTATGGACAACAAATGATATATTTGGCCTTGTAATGGTCAAGTATATCAATATGTCCATAAGTCTCCTATAAGGAGTAGGATCAGATATAAGATTAGAGTCATCACTTCTCAAAGTATTATGTTGATCCATTGGAGTGGATACTGATTTACTTTTTTAGTAGCCAGTATCTTGGAGAATTTGCAAAGTTTATTGTCTCTGGGAGATAACTAAACCAAGATTAGAATAGGCTTTTTCAATACCTAAAAAATATTTCAGCTCACCTAAATCTCTAAGTTTAAAAACAGAATTTAAAAGAGATTTGGTTTGACAAATAAGGTCAAGATTAGGTCCAACTATAATTATATCATCTACATATACAAGAATGACTAAGAAATTAGAATCAGTACTGAAGTAAACAAAGAATAATCTGATTTTGATTGAGTAAAACCCATTGACTGAAGTACACTAGTGTATTTTTTATTCCATTGTCGGCTAGCTTGTTTTAAACTATAGATTGATTTATTTAATTTGCAAAAGTAAATTACATGAATTACCTGCTGTGGAAGGTGGAGTAAAACCTTTAGGTAAGAACATGTAGACTTTTTCATCCAAATCCCCATTAAGGAAAGCATTAGTGATATCCAACCGATGAAGATGCCATTGTTTAGCCATAAATAAAGCTAATAATACTCTCATTGTAACCAATTTATCCACTGGAGAAAATGTGGCAGTTGTGTAAAACCCTGAGCCACTAATCTGGCTTTATGTCTCTCAATAGAACCATCTGAGTGTCTTTTTAATTTGAAACCCCATTTACAACCTATTGGAGTTTTATTTGGGGGTAAAGTTTGAAGAGTCTATGTATTATTATTTTCCATGGCTGAAAGTTCATCATTGATAGCTTGAACCCATTCAGGGTGTTTGATAGCTTGAGTATAGGTATGTGGTTCAACATGTGTAGATAAGTTAGCTAAGAAGGCCTTATGAGTAGTAGAGATATTTGAGTAATCAAGAATTGAATGGAGGGGATATCTGGACTGAGTAGAAGTGGTATTGTTGCAAATATAATCTTGTAAATATGAGGGAGTTGTGGGTATTCTAGCGGATCTTCTGACTTCAGTATGAGACTGAGAGGAAGATAAATAAGTAGGAGTAGTGATTGGTGGCTCAATTGGATTTTTGAAACAGGAAAACTATGAAATATGGAAGGAAATTCAATGGGACTGACCATAGAAGAATCATGAGTGAAAGTTTTAGAAATAGAAGGGTCATGGAAGGGAAAAGAATTTTCATGGAAAACAACATTTCTGGAGATAAAAATTTATTGAGTTGTTAAATTCAATAATTTATATCCCTTGAAATCATGAAAATATCCTATGAAACAACATTTTCTAGCTCTAGGTTGAAATTTAGTTCTATGATCTTTTAAAGTAGATGCAAAAGCTAAACAACCAAATACCCTTAAAGTTGAAAAATCCATATTAGTCTTATAGAGGACAAGATATGGTGATTTGTTTTGTAAAATAGGAGCATAAATCGTATTGATTAAAAAAACAGCAGTTAAAACAGATTCACTCCAAAAATGTATAGGAAGTTTTAATTGAAATAGAAGAGACCTAGCAACATTAAGAATATGCTGATGTTTCCTCTTTACAACTAAGTTCTGTTGTGGAGTTTCAACACAAGAAAATTGATGTAAAATGCCCATATTAGAGAATAACTCTTTAAAAACTAATTCCTTAGCATTGTCACTTCTAAATTGTTTAATAGTGATCATAAATTGATTTTGAATCAAGGTAATGAATTGTGGTTTAATTCTAGCAACATCAGATTTAAACTTAAGTAAAAGCACCCAAGTGAATCTAGAACAATCACCAACAAGGGTAAGAAAAAATCTAAAACCATTATGTGAAGGAACTTGATAGGGACCCCAAATGTCACAATGTATGAGATCAAAACAATATAAAGACAGAGAGTTATTAGAGGCCGTTTGGCCTCAGGTTGCCACATCCCAAATCGACGTTTGGAGCCCAAACGTTAAATTGAGACTATTTGGCCAAAAAAGAAATCACGGCCACATTTGCTTTACACGGTATGAAACTCACGATACAAAAAAGTATCAAAGTAGGTGCTTCTTTCAACTTGACTTTGATATATGTGGAAAATGTCTAATTTGCCCATAATATTATTATAATCATTTCTTTTTCATCAGCTGTATCTATTCAATTTCAATGACAAAACGTTAGACAAATTTTTTTTTATTCTTGAAATATTATGATTGTTATGTTTGTTTGACTATTTTTTTTTTATCACAGTCCTAAGTTACGTGAAAATAAACGAAAAATTGAATAAGTTAGCTTTTCTTAATAATTTTAATATATTTTTTTAAATGAATATTATATTATGTGGTAGTTAAAGAATATTATTGGATAAACGGATATTATTCTTTAAAAAAAAAAAAAGAACGGATACTCTTTTTTAACATACAAATAAGGTTAGTTTTGAGTTATGACAGATAAAAAATAAGGTTAGTTCTGTAAATTATAAGAAAAACTACATTTTCATAATAGATTTTGAAAAATTGAAACCAAACGCTAAATCAATTATAGTAAAAGTAATTCTCTTAAAAGCTATTGTACTATAATCAATTATTTAAAAGCAAGTATGCAATCTCTAGGCCAAACTAGCCCTTAGAAATGAATGGTAAACATTTTTGTTTAGCAAGAGGACATATATCACATGGAATAGTTACAGAAGTAGGCACAAAATGTTAATGAAGTTCAGATTGTAACGATTTGATCCTATCTAGGGCAGGGTGACCAAGTCTATTATGCCATGTGTGAAGAGAGACAAAGTTGCATATCAAATGATTGTCATAATTAGGTTGATGTATGACATATAATCCTTGTGTGAAGTCACCCTTGCTAATCTGCTTCTGTGTCATCAAATCCTGAATAATGAAATTATTTGGCATAAATGAAATGCTATATTGATGAGATTGGAGAAGAGCTCCAGCAGAAAGTAAACTAAAATGAAATATAGGAACATAGAAAACATTTTGTAAAATCATATTAGGATTGATAGAAACTGATCCTATGAAGTAAACATGTATAATATAGTTATTTGGGAGTGTAATAGTAGTACTATATGCAGGAGAAATAGAGAGAAATAAATCCAAATTGTTGCAAATATGGTGAGTGGCACCTGAATCAATAATCCAAGAATTATTAGTGAATGTCACAGGTGATGGTAGAGTAGAAGAACATGTAATTGTGGCATTAATATTGAAAGAACTAGTGGAGTTAGAAGTACTAGGACTTGTTTGATTTAGCAGAGAACCATTCAACTGGGGAGAAAGTAAACTAGATAGTTGTGCAGGAGATAGAGTGTGCATGAAGTCTTGTACTGTAGATGGCCTAGGAGTGATGGGTTGGGAGACAGAGTTGACATTGTTGATTTTCTTGTTGTTTGGTGCCTGTGGTGGTCTTGGAGAAGGACCTCTATAACCAGGGGGAAAGCCAAGCAATTTGAAGCATGTTTCCATAGTATGCCCTGCCATTTGACAGTGAATGCAGTAGGGTTTGCCATTTCTTCTGTTGCATGGATTAATAGGAGGCCTATAAGAGGAAGAGAGGTTAAATGGGGGCCTATAGGAGGGGAGTGGAGTTGTGTTTTGAAAGTTAGGTCTAGGAGAAAAGTGAGATGTTGTATTTTTGGTGGAGAAGGCCATGGAGGTAGTAGAGTCAGGGGTTTTTTGGTGCTGATGGATGAAAATTTGTATTTATTCTTGAGTGACTATTGAGTAGGCTTTAGTAACAGGGGGAAGAGTGTCCGTGAGAAGTAATTGGCTTCGAGTATGAGCCAAAGAGTCCTGTAAATCAATCAAGAATGTGATCAAATATTCCTCCAGTTTACCACATTCACATTTAGGCCTAAATTAGTGATCTCATCCCAAAGAACTTTTAATTGTGAGAAATATGCATTGACTGATAGGTTTTGTTGTTGAAGATTAATGAGATCACGTCTTAATAGAAACATTCTTGGGCTACTGGCCTGTTGAAAACGCTGTTTTAACTCATTCCAAAGAGTGATAGCAGAAACAAGATACTGGACAGTGTGGTGGATCTCTTTGGACATAGAGTTAGTAAGCCAGGTGATGACAAGAAGGTTGTTTCTGCCCCAGTAATTCGCCAGAATTGGATCGGTAGTAGGTTTAGGAAGGGAACCATCCTTTATTCTTGACAGAAAGAGCCATAAACATGGCTCTACTCCATGTTTGATAATTTGTATCTGTTAACTTTTCAGAAACTAATGCAATCCCTGGCCATCTGCATGATGAATATAATATGGACTGGAAGGATCTTCAATGGGGGGTCTAGTGCGAGAGTGAACAAGAGGATCAGTGGATGAGGAAGCCATTGGCAGGGAGAGGAAACAAGATCAAGAAAGTAGAAATAGGGTTCAAGAAAAGAGCAATTGGGGATAAAAGATGAAGAAAAACAAAGAGAATATGGAGATTACTGAAAAGGGAGGAGGAATGATTTGGAAAAGAGAAAAAATTTAATAGAGAACACCTGGGAAGGATCCAAGAAGATTGATGCAGAGAATTGGCCGCAGATAATTGACCCACACCGAGGAAGCCTGTGAAAATACCATATTAACTTTGAATATTATTGTTCATGATTAGATTGTGTATGTATGAAAAGTGATGAAGAGTTTTACAGAAAAATAAAGACTTGTATATTGAATAAATGGAATGAATTAATCTATCTTACAAAGAGCAAATACATCCCTATATATAGGGTAAACAAACAGAGGGTAAAAACGTAAAAAAAAAGAAAAGAAAAGACGGGAAAGGAAAACACGTTAACAATAATCCTATCTAACTAACGGCTAGTAAACCCAAATTGATTTGGGAATTTAGGTTTTTATATTTCAAACATTTCTTCTTCAATTTCTTCATTCTCTGAAATCTCTATTGATTCTTCAAAGATTGAGTTAAGCTTCATCATATCATCTCCCTTTAATACTTATCTTTGTTTGATGATTAATTTTGTAATTTAATTTGTTTTTCTCAATTTCCTAAATGAATTTTTCTTTACTACAATAAAATGAAAAAAATAGAGACGAGGAGAGTATATTGATATATGTTACATGATTTTTTTATGTAATGAGCGGTCAATTAATTTAGTTATTGTTTCTATATAGGGATTTTTGCACATCACCCCAAAAAAAAAAAATCATTTTTGCACTTTCCCCCTATTATGGAAAATACCTGTATGAATGAGTGCATTTTACTCCTTGGTCATTTTTCAGCAATTCTCAAAGGATAAAAGCATCACTCAGGGGGTTTAGTGCAATAACTAAACACTTTTAGGGCATTAAGTGAACAAAATTTTAAAATAGCAAATGTAATTTGCACTTTGAAATATAAATAAAGTGATTACAAAAATGTCTAGTTATACTTTTGTACGAAAAATTAAATTTACATGTTTTTTTTTTTTTGGAGAAAAATTTACAAGTTCTTTTAACAAAATTTTCAATTTATTTTTTAACTAATAAATCATCTTTATACTAAAAATGTCTTAATCAAATCAAAGAAATTTGAATGTAAAACTATAACAATAAAAAAATATTTTACAAGTCTAAAATTAAGATAAGATGTAATTACCAATGTAAGGAATTATATAAAATTGTGATTTGAAATGTTAATAATCAATAACTTAGATTATCAATTTTTTTTGCGCTCCCCAAAAGTTTCAAATTATTTCATTGAACCCCGAAATTACATTTCGACACAATGAAATACAACAAAATATAGACCAGGGAGGAAAGTGCACCCACTAATCAACTTCTAAGGGCACAATAATATTTTTGCAATCATAGGGGGAGAGTACAAAAAATTAAAAATTTTGGGGGTTGATGTGCTAAAATCTCTTCTATATACGTCGAGAAATATCAGTGTTTTATGAAATTAAAAGAATAACAAGCAAGAACTAAAATGTAAGTGTAGAGAAGAAACTCGTTTGTACTTTGAATTTGAATTTCAGATTTGCAAAAGTTGCTTTTCTTCAGTATAATCCATGAGTATTTATTGGAGGTCTTGAATCAATGTCCGTTGAAATCTCCTTAATTTCAGGAATACCCCAATTTTTTCAACCAAATTCAAATGGCTATTGTGTCTGCATGCGGCTTTGTCACTGTACTTTGTACAATTCTGTCCATCGCATTTCATGCACCCTGATGTCCGAGGATAATCTTTTTGTCCTAGGAATACTTGTATTTATTCCTTATCATTAGACATTACTCATTAACTCTTTCGGGCATTTAAGATCACAATTAATGTGTCTCCTCATAGTCGTCTGATTAAGTACCCAGTTGATTTGAACTCAGCTCTTGAACTTAGCCGATCAAACTCTTCTCGGCTATCCAGTACTCAAAGACCTCTATTTATAGGACTAAAGGAGAACCCAAAAGCCATAAGTTACAACTTAAAAGTCTTCATTAATGATCATTACATATATAATATATTCAATACAATGTCTCGTGAATATTACATTAAAATGGGCATCCACTAACATAACATTTATAACACTCCCCCTTGGATATCCATTGTTTTTGGAATATGTCTCGTTAAGAACCTTGTTAGAAAAATCCGGTCGGAAATCTAGACAAGGAAAAAAGAGTACATATCAATATGGAGCTAATAAGCGTGTAATACTGTCTCGTTAAAATATTTCCAAGAAAAATCTATTGGGACAAAAACTTGGACAAAGGAAAAAGAGTACAATGTTATATTATTATTAATGACACGCTCCCCCTGATACCAACACAATGTCCACAACATGACACATTCCAATGTTGGACCATCTTTTTTAAGGCAATATCTTGATATAATAAAAATACATATTTAACGTCATTCATATGCCTTCATGTTGGTACAAAGCTTATCTTGCTAGTAAATTAAAAGAAAATGCTAAGGGTGAGTTTGGCCCAGCGGTGGGAGCTCTTAAAAATACTTCTAGATCTCCATTGTGATTTTTGAGGTGTTTAGCCCCAATTATCGAAATTGTTTTTAGTCAATCGTGATTTTAATGGTGTTTGGCCCCTAATATCATAATCACTTTTGGGATCTCTAGAAGCTAAAAATCAACTTATTTAAGAAGCTACTAAAGTGTTACTTTTGCAAAAGCTATTATCCAAAAGCAATTGTTTTATAATTGAATTTTATCATAATCAATTATTACCAAAATCTATTTTAGTAAAATTAATTCTCCTATAATTGATTTTTGAATCGCTAGGCCAAACTCAACCTAAACCTGCTTGTAGAATTAGCAAGATTCATTAAGTCTCTAATTTACTTAGATAAAGGTATTTTAGGTCCCAAAACTTTTTCATTGTTCGATCCTTTTGAAGACGAAAATAATCTTTTATTACATTCAAAGATTGGAATGACCATGAATTTGCCCTAAATGATTAAGCTTTTTAACTATATAAAATCTTTTCATAATCGATTTTGTATGTATCGATTTATGGACACATTTTTCATCTGTTAAATGCTCGATCTGCCGGTAGAGATAAAATTTTATTTTTTCAAAATCTTTCGTCTCAAATTCTCTTTAAAACTCTTCGGAAGTTCCAATAATATTTAGATCATCAATATCTACAACAATTATAATAAATTCTGATCCAAATCTTTTTATAAAAATACATGGGTGAATTGGATCATTTTTATAACTTTCTTTTAACAAATATTCACTAATTCAGTTTTACTACATTCGTCCAAATTGTTTTAATCCATACAAAGATTTACGCAAGCGTATTGAACAGTTTTCTTCGAAGTATTCTAAATGCATCTGAAATTTTAAACCCTTCAAGAATTTTCATATAAATTTTAGTATTGAGCGAGCCATTTAAATAAGTTGTATCAACATTCACTAGACACAAATCAAGTTTTCACGTACTGCCAGACTAATAAGGTATGTAAAAATAATTGCATCCACCACACGAGATTACGTCTCCTCATAATCAATATCGGATCTCTACAACAGTCATTGTGCCACTAGTCTTGCTTTATATATCACGACTTCAGTTTTCTTGTTGGGACATAAATACCCATTTATATCCAATGGACTTTACACCTTTAGGTGTTTGGACTACTTTGAAAGTGAACTTAATTCTGCTTGAATTGCGTCTTTTTATTTTGGTCAATCATTATATGTTTACATTTTTATAACAAATTTAATTTCAAGATTCTCATTTTATTTTATAATTATATCCAATGTGTTGTCGACAACTATTTTAATTCGGTTCCATCTTTTTTTTCCATAGTGACATAACTTATAGAGATCTCTTTATTTTATTATTTTTAGGTACTTGAACCTCTTCTGGGGTATTAACTATTAGTTATGTCTTGCGACTCTTCATGAGTGTTCGCCTCCATAATATGACCATCTTCAGTTTTAGCTTTTTATTTTATGAGGATTTTTATCATTGGAACCGATTGGTTTACCACGTTTAAGCTTAGCTTATTTTCATTTGAATGGGAGCATTTTTAGCTGATATATGAGATTTAGTAACTCTTTATATCTGGCAGATTATTTGCATTTTTTGCAATATTTGCAAATAATTATCTTCTAGACTTCTAGTGTACACTGATTTTTTTTGAGGATCTAGAGAAGATAATGTTGATGTTTTTCATGTAATTTCGTTTACTAGCTCTTTATTATCTCCTCCTGATGTTAGGAATATTATATCATCAAAATGACAATTGGCAAACCATGCCGTAAATAAATTTCCAGTCATTTGTTCAAGATACTTGTTATGGTGGGGATTCATTCCCAACATATATTTCCAACCCCTTTTGAGGACCTATCTTTGTGCGTTGTGGTGGATCAATTGGAATATATGCCGCACATCCTTAAATTCTAAGATGTGGAATGTTTGGCTTCTGACCAAACGTTAGTTTCATCAGGGAAAAATTATCATAATTTGTTGGCTTGTTGCACACAAGTGCTGCTACATGTAACAAGAAGTTTTACTCTCATTAATAATGTTCTAGCAATTAACTGGAGGCGTTTGATGAATAATTCTATTAATCATTTTGTGTATGAATATGGGCAACATGACTCTCGATAGCCATTGAAAATCAGATATATGAATTCACCAGCATAATTAAGACGTCTTCATTGCAAAATCTGAAAATTGTGCTCTTAATTTAATTATTTGTGCAAATGATCCCGCAAACATCAATGTTGCAAGTTGACAATAAACACACATATCACATTTGTAGTAGATGCATCTATTAAGATTCACACAGAGGATGAGTAGGTCCACATATATCACATTGAATGTTTTTGAAAATGATAGAGATTCTAAACTATTTTTAATTGGAATGATTTAGTAATCAATTGACCTTGAGAACAAGCAGCACAAAAGGATTCTTTGGATTAAAGAATCTTCTGGTTCTTCAGTGAAGATCCATATGAACTCTCAATAAAAAAATCCGCATCATAGTTTATCCGGGATGGTCTAACAGGTCATGCCAAATTTATTTTGATCATTAAACTTCTGATTTACTGTAATATGTGTCACAAACACATTTCTTTCTATAAAATCCCCACATTTGAAGCTTAAATAAATAAGGTTAATCAAAATAATAAGTCTTTATTTATTATGAAGGATTCATAAGCTGAAGAATCTCATCGTAACCTCATATAGCTCATGACTTGGTGAATAATCTTACCAAAATAAAATAATTTTGACATTAACCAGTTTTTATTTTACTTTAATCACGGCATGAGATTAGATAAATTGATACAAATAAAGGCCTAAAGAATATCATATATATTTCTACGTTTTTTTTTTCATTTAAGAAATAAACAATATCTTTATATTTATAATTGAGACAATATGTGCAGATCATATTTGGATTTCAAGCATGATAATACATAATCTTAATTTTAAATATGAATTGCTATACATGGACTTTTATCTCATATATTTTTAAAATTCACTCAAATCTCATATATTTTTAAAATTCACTCAAATCATACTAAATACATAATTGAAATGTAATAAATCATATTAGAAATTCAGATATTTAATCAAAAAATATTATGTCATAAACTTAATTTCATATTAATATTTTTTTTATCACTATTAGCTCTACTTATCTCAATAGAAATTATCAAAATCCAAATTAGTAATGTTATTAATGTTAAGTGGTTCAATCATTACCATCAAGAATGTCATTTATATCATAGTAATTAATTTTTACTTGATGGATGTTTCTTTCAACAAGTGTCATTTTGACGTCTTGTAGAATCAATTTGCATACTTTTATTTTTCTCAAGTTTTACCACTATTTCGTTTCGTTTCGAATGGTATGATGAAATTATTATATGAAATGCATAAAATAATTTGACCATGTCTAAATAATGTCAATATCTATCGTACATTCCATTAATTTATGAGAATGAATCATATGTGCTCACTTCTGAGAATAAATCATTTATATTCACATTTGCATCCACTTAGGGGAATGCTTATCAATCAAAATAGAAGTTATGATTTTTCATCAATATTTCATTTGTTCAACTATCAGAATTCAACTGATAGTATTTGTTAAAATCTCTTCACGATATTGCTTTTAATAAAAATTTAGGATTCCGAAAGTTTTAATACTTTATCTCCACATAATTTCAATTGAAAACTAAAAATATCGCAACTTCAGGTGCAAACTTTCATAGCAAGCTTATAAGGCAAAATGCATTTTAGAGAGTTGAACTCTCTTTTTTCAAGTCCATATTAGTCCAATAAATATAAATATTCAAATTGCTGATACAAGAAATTAAGATCTTCAGAGGTTCTTGATATTAACCAAAAGATATGTCAAAACATTATACTAGATATTCTTCAAAGAGTTCCAAACGACAACACATGCTTTTATCCATATATTCATCTATAAAATGCATGCCTTAAAAATATATTATCATCCATGCCAAATGTGAACATGAGCATAAATTTACCATTTATCTTGGACTGGAATAGGGATTGTTATGAATAAAGTTTACTCAAGCAGAAACAATATGACACTATTGTTATTAAAATAATTCCTCTAAGTATTTAGGACAAATGGGTTATCTACTCAAATATATTGGAATTTGATTAATCAGAGGAAATTACTAATGAAGCATTGCCTTCGATTTATCTTTACCAATTGTTTCATTTTCATTTTATGATTGTATTTTGAGACTCTATATATTCCAGTGGATTCAAATCAATTGTTTTTACAAGCTTACTAAGCATTGTTAAATATTTGTTAATTTAATAACATGTACTCCATTTGTACAATTTTACATTCAAATGCTATTTTTTTAGTAGGCACTATCATCAATTCTCAGTTTTATTTGTTGAGTAAAGAGACAATGAATAGGCATTGCAAGAACCTTTTGATTGAACATATTTGATTAATTCCCCGTAGATCTAAATTGAATCAAAAGATGAAGCAATTTCGTGTTGATAATGTGTTATGAATTTAAAAGAATAACAAGCAAGAACTAAAATGTAAGTATAAAGAAGAAAGTGAAGTAAGGAGATACTTTTATTCATTCTTATTGATCATGTATAAACACATTACAAAAAACCTCTATTTAAAGGACTAAAGGAGAACCCAAAAGCCATAAGTTACAGCTTACAAATCTTCAATGATCATTATATATATAATATATATTCAATACAATGTCTCATAAATATTACATTAAAATGGGCATCCACTAACATAACATTTATAAAACAGAGGGAATTGTATTAAAATATATTCAGCATATTCATTTTTCTTTTCTTTTCTTTTTTTGATAAAAACGTTAGATTTATATAACTTTTGACTAACTCACATTTACAAATTACAATATCTCGCATCAATACATTATATATGTAGTTAGATAATATTAGACCGATTCTTTATTGATCAGTCCAACCAAAAAATAACTTAATGGGGATAGATTGATTCAAATTTCAATAAATTACCATGTTATACTCCAACTGGCCCAATGAACCATAAAATAGTCCACTAAACATACCTTGCCATTCAAATCAATATCATATTAAACGCATTTGAGTATATGGACCCATATCCACTTAAGACCATGGATGAGAATTTAGTGTATGATTCGATCAATTAAATTTTGAATCTTTTTCGAAATTATGTAAAGAAATTGTGAATAAATTATTAAATTAAGAAAAATAAGATAATATCAAGTCAAACAAACAATTTTGGAATTATATTTTATTTTTCTTCAGTTGGCTTCAGTTGGTTAAAATTTAAAAATTGAAATATTTCGATTTTTTCAATGAAAACACTGAATAGTTTGATTGGTATTAAAATTATAATGTAACATGTTGAAGATATCGGACTATGCCTGCCCACCCTCTTCTATTAGTTTAAAAGTGCATTTTTAGCTTCATGTCGATGTGCTGCCAAAATATTACAAAATAATAATATTTGTGCGAGTAATTGTCTTACAAATCTTGTTAGTTGATTTGTCTTTATACTTTGGTACTATTTCATTAAAAAAATTCTGATGTAATAATTGATATAATAATGTATTTCACTATCTCGATCTTAAAAAAGAAGTGTTTGGAACCTCTTGTAATACCTTGGTAAAGTTTGTTATTAGTTCAAGTGTAGTTAATTGCCATGATTAATATAATAATATGATTTGACTGATAATTAAAATAGCTTCATTGAAAAAAATATAGATATATTTTATCCAAAAAAAAAAGAGTTTGACCCGACATCAATAATTGTGATGCTACGTAACCCAATTTTATAGTCATGGCGGACCCAAATTAGTGTAAGGTTGGCATGTGTTGGAACATATAAGTTCCACAAAACAACTTAAGGATTTAAAAAGTAGTTCAAAGTTCTTGTAAAACCTACAAAACGCACCAATAATATATTTTAATATATATGGGTCGAGACTGTTTTCTTCGAGGACACTAATATTTCTACACTTCCTCTATCAAAAAAAATAAAAAAAAATTAAAAAAATATATATTATGGGTCAAGAGGTGTAATTAGTAATCAAACCAATATATTCAATATTCTGCTCGAGTTCGTTTAATAAAAGTTCGATAGAGCTTGGTTCGTCAAACAAATCAAACAAGCTTGAACAAGATTTCTCGTTTGATAACTTTTAAAGCTCGGTTCGAGCTCGATTCGATAAGCTAAATATTGAAAAAATAAATATAAAATATCAAGCTACTAGATACTCGACTCGAACTCGTTCAATAAAAGCTCGTTTGAGCTCGGTTCGTTAAGAAATCAAATCAAGCTCAAACACAAAATTTCAAGCATGATAAAATTCAAATCAAGCTTGAACAATGAATCGTTTGATACTATTGAATCGTTTACACCCCTAATGGCATATCATCGAACATCTAGCATGCAGTTGCGACATGGATTAATCTTATATATTGAAAATAGGGAATTGCATCTCTCATACCAAATTTTTACTTATTTTAATCATTTGGTATCAAACTTTTAAAAAAGACACATTTAATACCAAAAGTGAAGTATTTTTTTCACATTTGGCTTGAGCTTAAATGGTGATTTTTTGTATGCTTAAAATTATGCTCCAATTTATCTACCATAGCATGTTTACATGTCCTATAACATATATGAAAATTATTATGGCATGATTCCTTGCAGATTATGAGATATGATTTTATTTTAATTAATATCCGAAACTTTATATTAATTTCCTGCAGATTATTTATTGTGTCTCATGAACTGAAACTTGTACCAATAGAAAGCTTTCGTCATGAGCTTTCCAGCCATATAAAAAACACAAAATTAGGCCTCCAAAAATTGACGGAGAAAAAAATGTGAAAAAAGTCCTTCAATTTTTGTATTAAATGTGTATTTTTTAAAGTTTGGTACTAAATGTCTAAAGTAGGTAAAAAATTGGTATGAAATTGCAATTCCATCTATTAAAAATGAAAACAATAAGGTTTCGTGTGAATCGGTGTGACTTGGTTTACATTATCTTGATTTTGAGAAATTTATGTAAATGATTTTAGCAGAAATTTTAAAACACGATGAAGGAATGAGTTTGGATATCGGAGTTTGTAGGTTTTAATATTTGAGGTAATGTGTAGATTGAATTTAGATATAGGTGATAAATTGATGGGAAAAAATATATAGTAGATAGCGAATATGTAGGGAAAAATAGGTATACGTATATGTCAAATGAATGTTTTTTTCATAAGTTTAAGATTTTTAATTTTTTGAATAGATGAATTGTATTCTGAAATTTATAAAACTCATATTCAAACATTATTTGAGTCGATATTGTCCCATACCCGCAATTTCAAAACTATGCCAACGTCTCTAGCTTTGATTTTGGCAATCCAAAAGGTCCTTCATTTCTGCCCCCACGTTTTCAATCTACTTTATGCAAAAAGCTCCTTTTATTTGTGAAATTCAATATAATATGCATCTCAAATAATTTAATAAAACAATTATGATATTAGGAAATTTACTAATTAATAACTATCGGTCCAGTACTTTGTTTTATAATTGAATTTATTTTATACAAATAAAATGGATTTTCTTTTCTACTTTATTCATGAACTAGACTAAAGTTGTCTTTGCATTGGAAAACTCACTTCCATTCTTTAGAATATAGAATTTTGGAATTCCTTTGGCTTTTTAAAAGAAAATCACTTGTAACTACCAGCTATGATGAGTCCCAATTATTTACATATCTAACAAAATACTGAATACTAATAATTGAAGAGAACATTATTTGTTTATGTGTACAAAGTATATTCCCTCAATAAATAAATAAAAATTGTACAAGGTATATAGATTAGGTATCCATCTAGGACCAAAGTTCTACATCTAGAGGATTCTCCAATTTTAAAAATCAATGCTTGGTCCCTCTAAATCTACTTGATGTTCTTTAATCATTTCACCATCATAATTGGATTTTTAAGTTTGTACTCATCATTATTTAGTTTGTGTTTCATATTCAAGATTCTTTATCAATAGTTTTTATGAGATCGAGTAAACAAATAGGAAATATGTATAACTTGTATATAATCATGGATTAAAGTTTCTTTTTTTGGGGGATGTTTTTGCTAGTAAAATAACTTTTCAGAAATTTTTCGAAACTTTTCGGGAAACATTTGAAAAAACTGTAAACTAAAGAACTGAAGCAAAAAATACATCATATTTTCATTTTAATTGACTTAAAAAAATAAACTCTTCGGTGTTTTCAATGGAAACGTATCGATATTTTTTATTCATGCCTGTAATTGAGTCGGTTGGACCAGATTAAATAGTGGTGATATACTCATACAACAATAGAGTTTTAGAGTGACTTTGTTTGGAGCACATGGCAAACAAAATAATAACAAAGCTTTCTTTTCGCTTTTTGATTATTTTAATTTAGTTGTGTCAAATGTCACATGAATTTGAACAAACATATTCTCTGCACGTTCCTTTACTTTCTTTTTATCTTTCCATGAGACCAAATGGGTTACGCATTTGTGATAGAATTCTAAGACAAGGTTAATAGTATTTTACCACATTTTCACCACCAACTTTAATTTCCTTAAATTTGATAAAAGATAAATAAAAGCAATAAAGTGAACCTATCCCCTATTTTGATCACCTCCTCACCTTTAGCAAGAAATTTATTGGGTGGGGTGATAGTGACTCGGCCAAATGGAAGTACAAACGTCGTGATTTTGTGCATTAGTTATCTTGATCATTTTCGATTAAGGCTCTTTAATGCTTAAAATAGATCGAACATATAGATAAAATCTGCAACAAATTGTAAACTAAATATTATTGAAATTGGCGTACAATTTAAAGAATAGTAAAATGTATTGATAAAATTTTACTTCATATCGGTTTAGGTCGGTCCTACCTTGGTTCTCTAGTCAATCGCGGTAAAAAAAAGTTACACGGATCCTTGAAAAGTTTAGCCATAATTTCCGAGCATGGAGAGCGAGGCAGTATGATAAATACCGATTATATATGACTTGTTCTATCCAATATTACGATGGGTTTTACCGTACTCGATTATGGTCGAATTGCCTGATATGTTTTACTTAGATGAATGAATCCCTTCAAAATAACAAATCCTCAAGTATGCTAAATCATCGTTCATTTTGGTAAAAAAGATTTGTCCTATATCGAGAATAAAATATAAAAACAATAAAAAGGAAAAAGATAACGACTAGTTTACTTGTACCAAAACCTTGTACATTCTTTTGTTTTCGTAATTTATCAAAACAATGTATTTAGTTGCAAGTTGCAACCCCAATGAGGAAATGTTATGCATATGACGCGACAATTCAATTCAATTTTTTTTTTTCCTTTTGTAAACTAGTTATATATATATATGGTCATTTTTAGTGATAATAAACTATAATAAATCATCCTCTGTTTATTCTGAATGAAGAAAGATGATAGTAGAAATTCAATGGTATGATTCTCTTCCCCACATATAGGAGGGTGTATCCTAGCAACCATATGAATTTAACTTTAAGTGGGGTCCACCATGCATGTCTATCTACTAAAGTTGCTTGTCGTATTGAACATTAATTTGAACAATATACATGAATAGAGCTAATATAAATTTGAAATGTTGAATTTATTTTTTTATGATTTAAAAAAAAAATTATCCCTTGTGAAATTTTTAATGAAGCATTTATCTTATTCAGTCAGAGAGTGTAACTCATTTGTTGAAGTTCAGAGTGGGCATGAAAAATATTTTTGTAATATAGGGATTAAATTGTCATATTTATCATAACTTATGGGTTAAATTATCACATTTATTATAATACAGATAAATAAATTACTACATTATCATAACACAGGGGATATAGTGTCACATATAAAAATATCAGAGAGGCGATGTGAAACTTTTATAAGATTACATGGGGGTAATCTAATAATAGAGAGATGTTGTTTTAAACTTTAGTTTGTCTAATAATTTGGATTTGTCTAAAAAAAAATTTGAGACAAGGAATTGTATTAATTTGTTTGAGTGCTATGTATATGTAAAGACTCATATTAGACTACTGATTTTGTTAATATTATTATTAAACAATAACTCTTGACTCTTTTAGGAACCATATATGCTAACAAGAGTACATTAAAGACTTTTCTTCTAATTATGACAATCAAATAATGTAGAAAAGCAAGCATGTGGTGTAAAAAAGAAAAGGAAGATATGTGGACCAAAGAAAATAATTAAGATAAGGACTACCAAATTTATTAGCATTACTCACATTTTTTTCTTTTGTAAAAACTTGACAGCATGATTTTTGTCTGAAATATTGCATCACTAATTGACATAAGATGATGGTAGGGACCTAAAAACAAAACAAAATAGTTAAAGTTCAAAACGATCTCTTTTTTCCAAGTCGTAATTTGGAAAGTTTATGTGGTCAAAGTTGGCTCACATATATTTTGCTATGGTTTTGATTGATTTATGACCTTAAAGAAACCACACTCCATGTGGGAGCTTGCTTAAAGATTGAAACAGTTTGGTATATATAGTTCAGGATTGATTCATTGTCTTCCCCGAAAATGAAAGGTTAATTAATTGATCTGGATATGTTTATTTAGCTATAGATGAGACAACATAACATATTAATTGCTGAAATTATGGAAGGAATCTTCCTCATATAAGGTTATTAAATTATAATGATTTGATTTTTAACTAATTAGAGTGTCTTATATGTTGATCTTGAATTTGAGTGTATGATTAGAACGAGCTTTTCAAAAATACAATAATTTTTGACCAAACATGTTGGCGGACTATTTAATAATAATAAGAGACTATGGATAATAAAATTAATTAGACGATGATGATGAAGGAGATTCTCTTTTAAGGATTTGGTCAACGTCGAATATGTCATATAATAAAGTTTTTCGCTCCACATTACGAAATTCGGTTACATTCATCCTACACCGGTGGATTATATCCATAGGGGTTGGACGATAAACACATATGCATAAGAGGACAAAAAATTGTCATGTCATACACAATTGTCGCTCAACCAGCACCCCAGTGGATTGAATCCACCGAGGTAGGCACATTATTTCCACAAAATTCTAAGCTATTACAATTATAATCTACATAAATGTAAATTTCCATTCTAATCTTGAGAGAGTTTACAAGTGAGTGATTTACAAAGAATAAATTAAGTTAAATGAATCAGACACTGACACACATTTATAGAGAAAACAAGGAGCGTCTCTTCTAGAGCTATCAATGGGTCGGATTCTGGTCGGATCAGACCCATCCAGATCCAACTCCATTTATATCGGATCGGATTATGTCGGATTTGGGTCTTGCTCGGAATGTGCTCGGATCTAGATTTTTTTAATCCAATGGATCTTGCTCAGATTTGGCTGAATATCGGATATTTTTCGGATCCAATAAATTTTTCATTTAAAAAATTACATAATATTTTTTCCTAAAACAAGTTTATTAACTTTACAATTTTATTTAATATTAGCTCACATATTCAAACTTTCTTTACTAATATTCAGATTTTTAGATGAAAATATTCGTTTAAATAAATTTATAAACGAGTTGTAAATTACTATCTTCTTAAATTGACAGTGAAATATTATTAATGTCACTTACTTTTATAAAACATTATGTATATATATCATTATTTTTATTTATTATCAGATACTGATCTTTAACGGATCGGATCGACCTAAATACATATTCGATCCTTGTGTTTCAGATTACGAATCTTTATAATCGGATCAGGTTCATCGAATCTCTAATCGGACAATTATCCTAATAAATCGGACTGAATTCGGATCGAATCCAGATTAAAATTCGCCCCAATGATGGCCCTAGTCTCTTCTAACAGCTCAGCTAACTTTCTATAAAAGGAAAGTTTGTTATAACTAACTATAACAATTTGCTAAATAAGGAAAGAATAATTAATCTATTGATGTGAGCTGAGTTGTATCTTCAATAAAAGCCGGTTAGATAGAGTTGGGCTCTACTTCAAGGAACCTAACTATGTGCTCAAAGAAACTCGTCAGGTTATGCCCTTGGTTGACCCGCGGTGTAGACCTTCCGATGCTAAATTCAGATCAATTCGAGGTTATATCAGAATGTAGTAGCATAGTTGTAGAAACCATACTTTAAAATGTTGTAAATAATAAAATTAATCAGATGAAGATGATGAAGGAGATTTTCGTCTAAGGATCTGGTCAACGTCAAATATGCCATATAATAAAGTTCGCCGCTCCACAGTACGAAATTCTAAGCTATTACAATTATAATCTACATAAATGTAAATTTCCATTCTAATCTTGAGAGAGTTTACAAGTGAGTGATTTACAGAGAATGAATTAAGTTAAATGAATCTAAACACTGACACATATATACAGAGAAGAGAAGGAGCATCTCTTCTAACTGTTCAATTAACTTTCTATAAAAGGAAAGTTTGTTATAACTAACTATAACAACTTGCTAAATAAGGAAAGAATAATTAAGCTCTTGATGTGAGCTGAGTTGTATCCCCCCCCCCTCTCCCCTCTCAAGTTGGATCATAGATGTTCTTGAGAAACAACATGGAAATAAAGTGACTAAATAATGGTGAAGCCAATTTGGTCAAGATGTCTGAAATTTGATTTTCTTTCCTTATTGGTAGAATGTAAATTGTCTTGTTTTCAACTAAATCATGTACAAAGTGAAAATCCACCTTAATGTGTTTGGTCCTCTCATGGAAGACTGGATTCTTTGCAAGTTGTATGGCTGCAATATTATCATAAAATGGGATTGTAGGCTTGGATATTTGAATTTGAAAATCCTGAAGAATTTGTCTTATCCAAATGATCTCACAAGATGCCACTGCTAAAGCTCTATACTTAGCTTATGTTGATGACCTTGATATTGTGGGTTGTTTCTTTGCTCTCCATGACATTAATGAATCATCTAGGAAGATTTTGATGAGTAGAAGAGTACTTATCTAGGTGCATTCTTTAGATATCTAAGTAATTGGAAAACAATCTGCAAATGAAATTCTTTTGGTGCAGTGACATATTGACTTAATTTGTAGACTGCAAAAGATATGTCAGGTCGTGTAATAGTTAAGTGAGTCAACTTACCTACTAATCTTCTATATACGGATATATCATCAAGAAGTTTGCTCTCTCTTAGATCAAAATCCATTTTTGGATCCATTGAAAATTTGTTTGGTTCACAACCTAATAAACCAAAACCGTCAGGTAAGTTCAAAGTGTACTTTCTTTGAGATATAACTATTCCTTCTTGAGATCTTGCAATTTCTATCTCCAAAAAATATTTTAGTTTTCCAAGATCCTTGAGTTTGAATTTGTTGTGTAAAAATTGCTTAAAAATAATGATTTCAGAGGTATTAGGGCCAGCAATGATAATATCATCTACATACACAAGCAATGCTATAAATGAGTCTCATGTTCCTTTGGTAAAAAAAAGTATGATCTGACTTTGATTGTGTTAATCCATTGTCAAAGATAGCTTCCGTTAGTTTCACATTCCATTGCCTTGAAGCTTGTTTCAAATCATAAAGGGATTTTTGAAGTTTGCAAACCATTTTTGGACTATTTTTGCAAAACTATCTTTTATATCCTAATGGAATGTCCATATATACCTCTTCAAATAAATCTCCATTGGGAAAAGCATTATTCAAATCAATCTGATGTAATTCCCAATTCAAACTTGGAGCTAAGGCATAAAATTCTTATTGTAGCATACTTTGCCACAGGGAAGAAAGTTTCCAAAAATCCATTCATTCTTGCTGATTGTACCCTTTAGCTACTTGCGTGTTATGAATCTTTCTACAGTCTCAAATGGCTTGTGTTTTATTTTATACACCCACTTACTTCCTATAACATGTTTACCTTCAGGTAGAGGTACAATATCCCAAGTTTTATTAGCTTCAAAAGCCTGGATCTCTTCCTGCATAGCAGTCTGCCACTCAGGTATTTTGATGGCTTGATGGATAAAATGTGGCTCAGTTTGTGTGGTAATATTACATATAAACTTTCTATGTTCATATGCGAGTTTTGAATAACCAACAACCTGAGAAATTGGATATTTGCAACATGTAGACTGAAAGATCTTCTAAGATTTATGGGTTCAATAGCCAGGTGGGATGGAATTGTTTGATCAATATTGAGATCATGGTCTTGCTGGCTTGGTGACTCAGTGGTTGGGATAGGAATATTTTGTGCATAAAGGTTTTCACGACTTGGTAAGTCAGTAGGAATATGTTGTGCAGGAGTTTGAATATATAATCATTGTTGAAAATATGAGATTGAGTGTGATCACTACTTTGAACAAGAGTTTGGGTGTCTGGATAACTTGGAAGAGGTAAGCTTGTTGTACATGATTTTGGAATGACAAAATCACTTAAATTTGAGGCCTTTTTTCAGAGGGATGTTAGAAGAGGGATATATATTTTCATGGAACTTAACATCTCTTGATATGAAAACTGTTTCAGATTGCAAATCATACAATTTAGTACCCTTTGAAACCCACTGGGTAACCAATAAAGACACATAATCTTGCTCTGAGATCAAAATTATTCCTATGATCATGAAGACTAGAAAGTAAAACGAAGACAACCAAAGTTCCTCATGATACTATAATCCACTTGTTGATTTTGAAGAAGCTCATGAGGAGTTTTATTTTGCAATTTAGTGGAAGGAGTCAAAACACAATCACTCCAAAATTCAAGAGGTACTTTTGACTGAAAATATAAGTTCTTGCTACATTCAAGAGAGTTTTGTGTTTCCTCTCTACCACTGCATTCTGTTGAGGTGTTTGGACTCAAGAATACTGGTGTATAATACATTTTTCTGTAAATGATTGATTGAAAGAAAGTACACTAGAATTATCACTTCTAAATTGCTTAACTTGACAATTAAATTGAGTTTGAACAATGGCAAGGAAACTGGGAATGATAGTCTTAACATCAGGTTTAAACTTCATAAAACAAATCCAAGTGAAACGAGAGAAATCATCTACTAAAGTCACAAAGTATCTGAATCCATTATATGATGAAACAGCAAAAGGACCCCATACATCACAATGGACTAAGTCAACGATATGTAAGGACACATAACTACTAGAAGTAAAAGGAAAACACTTTTGTTTAGCTAGGGGACATACAATACAAGGTAAACTAGAATGAAAACTAGTTACACAACAATTCAGAATATCTTTGATTGGACTTAATCTCTTTATTGAGGAGCGTCCCGGTTTACTATGCCACAAATGAGAAGAAACTTTATTTCAGGAAGCATCACAAATATTAGAGTTCTCTTGTGCAGTCAGCACATATAATCCATCTATTTTGTTACCCTTGCCAATCGTTTTGAGATTGGAATCCTATATAATGAAAGAGGTGGAATCAAAGGAAGCAACCAAATTATTAGCTTCAACCAAAGCACTAATTGACAAGAGATTGAACATAAACTGAGGAACATATAGTACATTTTTATTTAAGTACTAATTTGGGGTTAATCATCACATAACCAATTAGACTAACTTTAATGTGATCATTATTTGGTAAAACCACTTGAGTAGTACTTGTAAGTTTATGAGAAAGAAACATGGATTTGTCATAATATGCATAGATGCACCAGAATCAATCAGCCAAGATCTAGAAACTTTATGTAAAGTAAAAGGTAGAGATGAAGCACATACACCTTTGACTATACTTCTAACACAAGAGAGAATACCTTCGTCATGAACCTCTTGATGGCTTGCATATGAGTTGTTCTAAGAATTGAAAATGTACAGGAGTAGATTTTGACACTGTGACTGACTGAGATTTTGATCCATATGTCCAATCTGAGAAGAGTCAGTGGTTTATGTGAATTAAAGTGTTGGATTTGTACCAGAAGCCTGATTAACCACTGTGTTATTTGCTTTGGTCTTCCATCCTGGAGGGTAGCCATGCAACTTGTAACAAGTGTCTACAATAAGGCCTCTAAACTTTCAATGTGTACAATAATCATGATCAAATTCTATGTGGTGCCTGGGTTAGAATGTAAACCAGAGCATGAGGAAATGGAGCAGGATAATTTCTTGATGGCTCTTCTCTTGCTGCAAATGCCATAGGTGATTCCAGTGATTGGATTGGAATAAAATATATATGTCTCGCTTCTTGAGAGATCATGGCATAAACTTTGTTGATCGGGGGCGGTGGATCCATCAACAAGATCGGAGCAGGAACATTTGCAAAAGACTCATCCAATCCCATGAGGAATGACATGATATACACAGATGAAAAGTCATCTTTCAACCTTTTGTGACCTCCACAAGTGCAAGTACAGGTACAATTAGGTCAATATTGAGTCAATTCATCCCAAATTATCTTCACCATCTTGTAATAGTAAGTAATTGAGAACTTTTCTTGAACCAGACTCATTAACTCCATGCGTAATTGAAATACACGAGGGCCATTGCTCTGCTGGAATCTATCTTGAAGTTCATCCAAACCTCTTTGCAGGAACTAGAGTATAAAAGACTGGCAGATATGTCTTTGGAAACATCATTTAGAATACAAGAGAACACCATTTTGTTGTTTCGGGACCATGCATTATGAAGATCAAGATCAACAACATGATA
The DNA here is from genome assembly GCA_034814905.1 of Penstemon davidsonii. Lineage (NCBI taxonomy): Eukaryota > Viridiplantae > Streptophyta > Magnoliopsida > Lamiales > Plantaginaceae > Penstemon > Penstemon davidsonii. Next base: position 24,787,179 of record JAYDYQ010002533.1, on the reverse strand, counting down.
TGGTTCTAGAATGGAGCCAGCAACGAAGACAACCTTGTTCTTCACAACAAGCGCAATCAACAAAGATCTACTCCAATATGCATAGTTGTCTCTAATGAGAGGCTTATGTACAAGACGAAGACCAAAACCATCAGAGTGGTGCAGGAAATATGGACTTGTAGGATCATCAATTGGTGATCTCTGTGGTAGCACAATAGTGTTCGCACTTGATGAATGTGATGCCATATGAATTCATAAAATTGGATCTAACTTGAATTAATCAAATAGAAATGGATGAGAATAATAATTGATCAACTCAAAGATATTAGGATCAGAATAGAAAGAAGAAATTATATGTTCGTAGAGAAACATGGATCAATTTGAAGAAACCATAACAAAATTTCATCAATCCGTGAAGAATTTGGATCAAACAGAGAAGAAATTGGACCAACTATGAAGAATTTGGATCAATTGAAAGAAAATTGGATCAATTAAGTATGAATTTGGATCAAACAAAGCGAAAGAATAAAAAAAAATCAACTGATACTATATTACAATTGTAATCTACAATATGATTAAGAAATGTAAATTTTCATTCTAATCTTGAGAGAGTTTACAAGTGAGTGATTTACGGAGGACCCTTACACACATATATAGAGAAGAGAACGATCGCCTTTTTTAACTGCTCAGCTAAATTTCTATAAAAGGGAAGGTTTGTTATAACTAACTATAACAACTTGCTAAATAAGGAAAGAATAATTAAGCTCTTGATGTGAGTTGGGTTGTATCTTAAATATCCCCCCCTCAAGTTGGATCATAAATGCTCTTGAGTGACAACTTGGAAATAAAGTGATTAAATAATGGCGAAGCCAAGGGTTTGGTGAAGACGTCTATAATTTGATTTTCTGTCCTTATTGGTAGGAGGTGAATTGTCTTGTTTTGAACTAAATCACGTACAAAGTGACTATCCACCTCAATGTGTTTGTTCCTCTCATGGAAGACCGGATTCTTTGCAAGTTGTATGGCTGATGTATTATCACAAAATAGGATTGTAGGCTAGGACATTTGAATTTGAAAATCCTGAAGAATTTATCTTATCCAAATGATCTCACAAGATGCCACTGCTAAAGCTTTATACTCGGCTTCTATTGATGACCTTGATATCGTGAGTTGTTTATTTGCTCTCCAAAAAATTAATGAATCACCTAGGAAGACTCCATAGCATGTGACTGATCTTCTGGTGATTTTGCAAGCATTTCAATTTGCATCAACAAAGGCCTTTAATTCTGGAGAATATTTTGATGAGTAGAAGAGGCAATTTCCAAGGGCATTCTTTAGCTATCTTAGTAAGTGGAAAACAACCTGCAAATGATTTTATTTTTGTACAGTGACATGTTAACTTAATTATTGGACTGCAAAAGATATGTCAAGTCGTGTAATTGTTAAGTAAAGCAAATTACCTACTAATCTTCAATAAAAGGATATATCATCAAGAAGTTTGCTCCTTGTTAGATCAAAATCCATTTTTGGATCCATTGGAAGTTTGTTTGGTTTACAACCTAATAAACTAGAATCATCAAGCAAGTTCAAAGTGTACTTTCTTTGAGAGGAAACTATTTCTTCTTGAGATCTTGCAATTTCTATCCCCAAAAAATATTTTAGTTTTCCAAGATCCTTGAGTTTGAATTTGTTGTGTAAAAATTGCTTGAGAATATTGATTTCAGAAGAATTAGGGCCAACAATGATAATTTCATCTACATACACAAGCAATGCTATAAATGAGTCTCTTGTTTCTTTTGTAAAAAGAGTATGATCTGAATTTGATTGTGTTAATCCATTGTCTAAGATAGCTTTCGTTAGTTTCATTCCATTGCCTTGAAGCTTGTTTCAAATCATAAAGGGATTTTTGAAGTTTGCAAACCATTTTTGGACTATTTTTGCAAAACTATCTTTTATATCCTAATGGAATGTCCATATATACCTCTTCAAATAAATCTCCATTGGGAAAAGCATTATTCAAATCAATCTGATGTAATTCCCAATTCAAACTTGGAGCTAAGGCATAAAATTCTTATTGTAGCATACTTTGCCACGGGGAAGAAAGTTTCCAAAAATCCATTCATTCTTGCTGATTGTACCCTTTAGCTACTTGCGTGTTATGAATCTTTCTACAGTCTCAAATGGCTTGTGTTTTATTTTATACACCCACTTACTTCCTATAACATGCTTACCTTCAGGTAGAGGTACAATTTCCCAAGTTTTATTAGCTTCAAAAGTTTGGATCTCTTCCTGCATAGCAGTCTGCCACTCAGGTATTTTGATGGCTTGATGGAAAAATTGTGGCTCAGTTTGTGTGATAATATTACATATAAACTTTCCATGTTCATCTTAGAGTTTTGAATAACCAACAACCTCAGAAATTGGATATTTGCAACTTGTAGACTGTAAAACTTTGTTACATTTAAAGTTATCAAGAAAAACGGTTTTCTTTGTGGCCTAGAAGATCTTCTAAGATTTGTGGGTTCAATAGTTGGGTGGGATGGAATAGTTTGATAAGTATTGAGATCATGGTCTTGCTGGCTTGATAACTCAGTGGTTGGGATAAGAATGTTTTGTGCGGAAAGGTTTTCCTGACTTGGTAACTCAGTAGGAATATGTTGTACAGTAGTTTGAATTTGATCATTGTTGGGAATTTGAGATTGAGTGTGATCACTATTTTGGACAAGAGTTAGGGTGTCTCAATAGCTTAAAAGATGTAAGCTTGTTGTACTGGGTTTTGAAATGAAAAAATCACTGAAATTTGAGGCATTTTTCTGAGGGACATAAGAAAAGGGATATATGTTTTCGTGAAAACTTAAATAAAAACTGTTTGAAATTGCAAATCATACAGTTGTACCATTTGAAACGTACTGGGTAACCAAGAAATACATATAATCTTGCTCTGGGATCAAACTTCTTCATGTGATCATGAAGAGTAGAAACAAAAACAAGACAACCAAAGTTTCTCATGATACTATAATCTACTTGTTTAATATAAATAAGCTCATAAGGAGTTTTATTTTGCAATTTACTGGAAGAAGTCATTTTAGTTAGAAAAGTAGCAGTCAAAACAAAATCACTCCAAAATTCAAGAGATACTTTTGACTGAAAATATAAATCTCTTGCTACATTAAAGAGAGTTTGGTGTTTCCTTTCTACCACAACATTCTGCTGAGGTGTTTGGACACAAGAATACTGGTGAATGCAAATAATTGATTAAAAGAAAGTTCTTTAGCATTATCATTTCTAAATTGCTTAACTTGACAATAAAACTGAGTTTGAACCATGGCAAAGAAATTGGGAATGATAGTCTTAACATCAGATTTACACTTCATAAGGGAAATCCAAGTGAAACGAGATAAATCATCTACTAAAGACCCAAAGTATCTGAATCCATTATATGATGAAACAACAAAAGGACCCCATACATCACAATGGACTAAGTCAAAGATATGTTAGGATACATAACTACTAGAAGTAAAAGGCAAATGTTTTTGCTTACCTAAGGGACATACAAGACAAGGTAAACTAGAATGAAATCTAGTTACGTCACAATTCAGAATATCTTTGATTGAACTTAATCTTTTTATTGAGGGGTGTCCCAGTCTACTATGCCACAAGTGAGCAGAAACTCTATTACAGGAAGCATTACAAATATCATAGTTCTCTTGTGCAGTCGACACATATAATCCATCTATTTTATTACCCTTGCCAATCATTTTGGAGGTTGGAATCCTAGATAATGAAATAGGTGGAATCAAAGGAATCAACCAAATTATTTGCTTCAACCAAAGCACTAACTGACAAGATATTGAACTTAAACCAAGGAACATATAGTACATTTTTATTTAAGTACTAATTTGGGGTTAATCATCTCATCACCAATTAGACTAACTTTAATGTGATCATTATTTGGCAAAACCACTTGAGTAGTACTTGTAAGTTTACGAGAAAGAAACATGGATTTGTCATAACATATATGCATACATGCACTTGAATCAAACAACCAAGATCTGAAAACTTTATGTAAAGTAAAAGGTAGAGATGAAGCACATATACCTTTAACACAAGAGATAATAGCTTCATCATGAACCTCTTGATGGCTTGCATATGAGCATTGAAAATGTCTAGGAGTAATTTTTGACACTGTGACTGACTGAGATTCTGAACCATATGTCCAATTTGAGAAGAGTAAGTGGTTTATGTGACTTCAAGTGTTGGACTTATACAAGAAGCTCGATTAACCACTGTGTTCTTTGCTTTGGGCTCCCATTCTGGAGGGTAGCCATGCTACTTGTAACAAGTGTCTACAGTATGGCCTCTACACATGCAATGTGTACAATAACCACGATCAAATTTCTTTGTGTTGCCTAGGTTAGAATGTAAACCTGAGTTAGCACAAAGAAATTGAGCAGGATACTTCCTTGATGGCTCTCCTCTTGCTGCAAAAGCCATTGTTGATTCCAGTCATTGGTTTGGAATCAAAGATCTTTGTCTATCTTCTTGAGAGATCATGGCATAGACTTTGTTGATTGGGGGCAGTGGATCCATCAACAAGATCTGAGCACGAACATTTGCAAAAGACTTATCCAATCCCATGAGGAATGACATGATATACACAGATGAAAAGTGATCTTTCAACCGTTTATAAGCTCCACAAGTGCAAGTACATGTACAATTAGGACGATATTGAGTCAATTCATCCCAAATTATCTTCACCTTCGTGTAATAGTCAGTAACTAGGATTTTTTCTTGAACCAGACTCATTAACTCCCTGTGTAATTGAAATACACGAGGGCCATAGCTCTGCTAGAATCTATCTTGACACTCGTCCCAAACCTCTTTGCAGGAACTAGAGTATAAGAGACTGGTGATAGAATAGTGTCCGGTAAGCCAACTGTATGGCTACCATTTATTGTAATAAATAAAGGAACTATTCAATTTAGATTAATAAATGCATCTTTATTATATGGTCATCTTTATCTTATGTAATAATTATCTACGCATAAGGATATAAGTCCTTGGATCACAGGGCTATGGGACAACCCGTGGACTGATCTCCAAGGCCGTGATCTAGAACATATTCAAGAGTCGTAGAATCCAATCGAGATGGGACATCGTTGGATTCGGTTAGACTCTCACTAATGTGTATACTCCGATGAACTGGAGGACGCTGGGGTCCACGAGCGTGACTGGGACAGTCGATACACATAAGTGGGTGGCTTGCTGGGATGGCAAGTGCACTGAATACCCCAATTAGGAAATAACTCATCATGGAAGCGGTAGTCGCATATCGGAGTTGAAGTTATTCCAATTTACAACAGTATACGAGGAATGATCCCCAAACACTTGAGGTGATAGGGTTTATCTGGTGCGAGAACGTCTATACTTAGATGTGAATTCCGACCGACTGGAGATCGCCAGAAAGTCTCTGTGGATTCACGTTGGGTATAGAGGAACTCGTATGCAGGTTCATATCATCAACAAAGGATCCATTGACCCGACTTGATAGGTTGGGAAATTCTCCTATGGATTTCTGTGAGAAATTAATTCTGGTAAAATCCTTGGCCAAGGTATCTGACGGCTTTATGAAAGTAGCTCATAAAGATTAAGTCGAAGAGAATTATTTCGAGATCATAATGCATAAAGTCAAAACAAAATAAAAGGGAACCGATGAAAAATCCATGCCCTTAAGTATTGACTGGGAGATCGATCGATGGAGAGATTATAGCGTATATGGAAATTGTAAATGATTAATAGGTTCACTGAATTAATTCACCAGTGATTGGGCTCCATGGGCTTGTGGCCAGACATCGACCGTGGAGTGTGGGAGAATTCCCAAATTGGCAGGGGTGCTAATTTTGGAATGATCAGTCGACAGAGTGTTCGATTGATTTAGAGTATTTAATACTCGAGTGATTAAATAAATATTTAATTACAACCCACGGCCAATTATGTGGTGAACCTACGGGGGCATACACAATACACATGAAGCGAAAGCGAGGAAATGAAGAACAACTGAGTCAACCAAAATCGACTGGGTCGATTGGGGTGACTGGGTCGATCGAGTCGACTGGGTCGACTGGGTCGATGCAAATTGGATCGAACTTGATCCAATTGAAATTGGATCAAGATTATAAATTAAATTGGAATTTAATTTGTGAGTTAATTAATTAAATTGGATTTAATTAATAAAGGGAATATTTAATTAAATAGACTTAGAGTCTAATTTAATTAAATGAGAAAGAAATAAATTAATTGGGCTATTTAATTGGGAATTAAATAAAGACCCAATTAAATTATGAAGTATGGGCCATGAATTAATTAGAAGACTTAGTCTTCCAATTAAAAGGGCCATGGCCCATGTAGGAGAATTAGAAGACTTGGGAATCCTAATCCTAGGAGGGTTAGGATTATGAGATTCCTATAAATAGGAGACTTGAGGTCATATCTCAAACATACTAATTAAGAGCCAAAAAGCCAAGTCAAGAAAATTCTCTCCCTCTCTCCCTTGTGATCGGCCGAACCTCTTCTTCCTTTTGGAAGAATTTTTCGATCTCGTTCTCGTTCCAATCTTGTTCTCTAATCCTAGATATTAATATATCCTATGTTCTAGCCGATTAGGATATATTATATTTCGTGATATTGTGGTGTATCAACTCGTAGAGGCGCAACACGTGGGGCGCTACAACAAAGCTTGGATCGACTTCTACCGAGGGAGAAAAGCACGACTTCGTTGCTTACTTGGATTTGCTAGGAGACAGGTATAATTTGGATCTAATTATTCTTGTCGTTTTATATTCATATATATACATCCAGTTTAGTATCCTGGCAAGATTCCGTAAGAGGTCCTTAAAATTTTATTTTCCGCTGTGCTAAGGGCTGTTTATCTTACCGAATCCCAACAACTGGCGCAGATGTCTTTAGAAACAACATATATAATCCAAGAGAACACCATGTTGTTGTTTCTGGACCAAGCATTGTGAAGATCAAAAGGACCATGCATTGTGAAGATCAAGATCAACAACAGGATATTGTTCTAGAATGGAGCCATCAACAAAGCCAACCTTGTTCTTCACAGCAAGCACAATCAGCATGGATATACTCCAAGATGCATAGTTGTCTCTAGTGAGAGGCTCATGTACAAGACGAAGACCAGAACCATCAGAGTGGTGCAAAAATATGGACTTGCAGGATCATAAATTGGTGATCTTTGTGGTAGCACAGTAGTGTTCGCACTTGATGAATGTGAAGCCTTATGAATTTAAAAAATTTGATCTAACTTGAATTAATCAAAGAGAAATGGATGTGAAGAACAATTTGATCAACTCAACGGTATTAGGATCAGAAAAGAAAGAAGAAGTGTGGTTCGTAGAGAAACTTGGATCAATTTGAAGAAACCATAACAAAATTTGATCAATCCGTGAAGAATTTGGATCAAACAGAGAAGAAATTGGATCAAATGGTGAAGAATTAGGATTAAACAAAGAGGAAGAATAAAAAAAATTCAACTGATACTCTATTAAAATTGTAATCTACAATATGATTGAGAAATGTAAATTTTCATTCTAATCTTGAGAGAGTTTACAAGTGAGTGATTTACAGAGAATGAATTAAGTTAAATGAATCTAGACACTGACACACATATAGAGAGAAGAGAAGGAGCGTCTCGTCTAACTGCTCAGTTAACTTTCTATAATAGGAAAGTTTGTTATAACTAACTATAACAACTTGCTAAATAACGAAAGAATAATTAAGCTCTTGATGTGAGTTGAGTTGTATCTTCAATATAAGTCGGTCATATTGAGTTGGGCTCCACTTCAAGGAACCTAACTATGTGCTCAAAGAAACTCATCAAGTTATGCCGGTGGTTGACCAATGGCGTAGACCTTCTGATGCTAAAGCCAGATCAATTCGAGGTTATAGCATAATGTAGTAGCAGAGTTGTAGAAATCGTACCTTAAAATATAATAAATGCGGAGTATTTATAAAGTTTGAAAGTGGATTTTTCGGGTCAAGTCGGATTTGTAATCTGGTCGATCGAATCTCAATCCAATCGACTAGATCGAGAGATTTAGGTCGATTGGGGGTATATTCATAGTTTAGTCGATGTTGACGTATGTGGTTCAAATTGATGATGAGGCAAGGTCAGTTCAGTCCGATCAAGTGTTTGATCGATGATAATGCCGTTGGATGGATTATTTTGTTTGTTTTGGTCTTACATTTCATATGACATGTCACTGATATAATATTTGGATCTGCACGGCAAAAGAATGGTTATCTAAATCACTTTGAAAATGAAATACCTTTTAGATTAAACTAAAAAAAAATTTATGGAACAGAGAAAAAATATATAAGCATACATTAAGAAAAATTGGTGAACCAATGGAGAATATTTGGATAATTTTTTTTACTGGTTCAAGTCTAATACAAAAACGTGAGAAGACTTGGTTCTCTTTGCAGTACTTCAAAATTACTATTTTCTATTATATAAAATCTGATAATAATTTAATTACTTAAAAGAAAAGTGAGATAAGAAATCAGTTATAAGTTACAATTAATATGCCAAACTTTTATCACCCAAACGGGCCAAAACCCGCCCGCCAACACTTAACACACACAAAAAAAAAACTTAAAACTAGTCCTTGAAAATATATCGTCACATTTCTCAAAAAAAAATATATATATATATAATCTAATCTATTTTGGTATCAATAATCTCTTAATGAAGACAACGACATTTGTTGACCATAACTCAGTTCCATCCTTAATAAATGATGTCACACTTTCTTAAATCCAAAGTATTTATAACACATTCATTACTCAATTTACACTCACTCTTTTTCTTCTTCTTCAAATCACACACACACACATTTCGCTTCTTCTTTTTCAATTATGTCCGACCACCCTAAACTGCCACCGGAATTCCGTGATGTTACCGGAGAGCCCGGAAAAGTTAACAAGCCCGATAGTTCTTCAACTTTGGTCCTCCCAAAGAATCCTAAAAGAAACAAATATGCTTTAGCCATTTCTATTCTTGCTTCCATGACATCAGTCTTGTTGGGATATGGTAAATATTTTTATTATTTTCTTTTCTTTTTCTTTTTGAGTTTAAATTACTTATTCTTATATAATAATTATAAGTAATTAATCAAAAGAAAAGCTAATACTCTAATTTGAATCGATTTTAAATTCCATCAAGATTATAAGGCAATTCTATAGTTGCCAATACTTTAATTTCTAATCTTTTGTGTTAACCATTTTGTTTTTCCATGTTAAGTAAACCACACGTATAATTTAGTTACGTTAATTGTCCCAACTTTTCTTAGCGTGTTAGGATTATGCTACAAATCTTATAAACTTTTCTTTTATCCTATTAGAGACTTAAATTTAATGTTTTTTTTCTTGCAAAATTTCATTTTTAGTTTGTTAATTTCCATCATGTAACATAAAGAAATGCAAAAATATCATATATGCTTTGTCTAATTAGCGAAAAAATTCCTATGTTAATTTTATTAGTAAAAATTTTCTTGTATTATATTTCATCGGCAAAAAAATCCTCCCATGTCGGAATACATATTTGGCAGTAACAATGCCAATTATAGCCCCACAAAAAATGCAAAAACACCTCTCTTAACCTAAAAAATTATTAACAATATCCCTATCAACTTTCAAAATCGGCAATAACCTCGTCGTTCACTTAAAAGTTGACAATAATTTCCCTGTTGCATGAAGGCTTTTCAAAAAATTTGCCAATTTATATCAAAGCACAGGGGGTATTTTAGCATCCTAGATCTTCATCTTTCGAGTAAGCACGTTTGTTCTTAACATTAATTTTTTTTAATCCATCCTTTGATCTTTTATCGTCAGAAGTGATACACATAGTTGCCTAACCATCACTTTTTAGTCCTTTGTTTTTTACATTTTAAGAGAAAAGACTACTAGCACATATAAAATTCATACTATATGTTAGTTATATAAAAAGCCATTTTTGGCCACAAATTCAATAAAGTTAGCCATATCTTACTAAAAATGTTTTAATAGTAAATTTGGTTATCATAAAAGATAAATGACCAAAACGGTTGATTTCAGGACTAAACATATGTTTGACTGAAACGTAAAGGACGAATAAAAAGTGTTGAACTACTTAAAAAAATAAGGAATTAAATTAGAAAAAAAAAATTGTAAACTCTTATGTTTTTTCTATATATATAATAATTAACTAGTGTGTTTTTGTAATTATTAATAATTAGAGTTTTTAATTCTTGTCAAATAATTTATGATTTTTTTATTTTTTGATAATTAAATTATTTATGAATTTGCAGATACAGGAGTGATGAGTGGAGCTACAATTTACATAAAAAGGGATCTAAAAATATCGGACGTCCAAATAGAGCTATTGGTAGGTACAATCAACATCTACTCACTTGTCGGAGCCGCCATGGCAGGTCGGACCTCCGACTGGATTGGGCGGCGCTACACCATCATTTTTGCGTCGGCTATTTTTTTCGCCGGAGCTATAATTATGGGTGTCGCCACCAACTATGCTTTTCTAATGGTGGGGCGGTTTGTGGCCGGAATCGGTGTCGGCTACGCCCTCATGATTGCTCCGGTGTACGCCGCTGAAGTAGCTCCGGCGTCTTGTCGTGGCTTCTTAACTTCTTTCCCCGAAGTCTTCATTAATTTCGGTTAGTATTCTTTAATTTTTTTTATGTAGTCATATTTCGTTAATGTTGTTTTTGAAAGGGTAAAATTGTAATTTCAGTTCTATAATGAGTAAATCTTCGTAATATTTTGTTTTGCGTTTTATAAAATTAATTTATTTTTGTCCTAATTTTTGAGATAATTTGTGACCAAAACGATAATATTGTGACAGTCATATACAAAATATACACTATTATATAGGATCAAAAGTACAAATTTAAATAAAAATATACTGTAAGATTAAAATTGTAAAGTATTCTAATAATTTAGAATCAAAAGTTAAATTTTATAAAGCGGGAAAGCAAAGATAAAAGGCGATGCTAACTTGATAAGAGTACATGACTATGCAATTTTGCTTTTTCAAAATTGCGAATGATAAGTGTATGAAATAAAATATAGGACCTAAAATACAATTAATAAATAGTGTATAATTTAGTCCAAATTCAATTATAAGCAGAAATAAGTATTTTTATTTAGTTTCCATTATACATATTCAATCAATCAATCACTTCTGAATAATTTAATGGGCTTGAAGTTGATTTGATTCTCCAATTTTAAATGTTCTATATTGATGATTTTAATGCATGAATTATAAATTAAGGAAAAGCCAAGGAAGTCAAATTTATTTGTATTTTCCATGTTCTTGGTCACAATATTTGTTTTATTAGGTGAGATAATGATAATTGTTTAATTTTTAACCTAAAGTATCTAGGTGGACAGTGTATGTGGTCTTGCACGTGCATTGACCACGTGCATGTTCGGCCTATGATAGTGTGACACCTTTTTAGCCCTTGGACTTCTGGACCACTTTTGCATGGGCCGAACTCATTGTCGGTTGCTTTTGGACTAACCCGCTCCAATTCCTTGACCCATTTTACCTTCCAATAATTCACTTCTTGATGTTTACTAATTTCTTTTCCATTTTTCTTAAAAAGAAATGAGTGGATGTCGACTAATTTGATAAAATTTGATTTCAAATCATTCTTAAAATTATTGAATGGCTATAATTATCACTCAACGTACGTGCTAGACTTACTATGAATATTAGTTAAACCTATATTGTGCTAAATTTTAAAATTAGACCAATCTATCTTTTGTGAACTTACAAATCATATTTCGAGATTATAAATAATTGTCTAATATTCAATTTTTTTTTTAGACTATGAAAATATCATTATATCAATCATTGTATCAGGAAACTATTTGAATTTATTTTATCGATATTAAAGTATAAAGATAAAGACTATATAAGAAAATGGACACAAAGTATATTTCTCACTATAAAGATTGTATCATTAAATCCTAAAAGTTTAAGTGATGATTATAGTGATTCAATAATTTTAGTGGGGATGTCCAAATATTTGTTTAGCTTTGTATATATTAGTTGTTTGTTATGTAATCATTATAATTTGTGAATGTAATCAATCGATATTCTGATACAATAATTTGTTAATGTAATCAATCGATATTCTAATTCAATAATATTGTTCGTCATTTCACTAAAAGATTATGTAGTCTTAATTTCTCTATTGCATTGATTTTCAGGTGTTCTACTTGGATATATATCAAATCTTGCATTCTCCAAATGCTCCCTAACGCTAGGATGGCGACTCATGCTCGGCGTCGGTGCTGTCCCCTCCATCTTCCTCGCCATTGGCGTGCTTGCCATGCCCGAATCCCCCCGTTGGCTAGTCCTACAAGGTCGCCTCGGAGATGCACGTAAGGTGCTCGACCGAACGTCCGACTCACCCGAAGAAGCCCAACTGCGCCTAGCCGACATCAAAGAAGCAGCCGGAATCCCCATCACATGCACCGACGACATCGTTTCCGTCCCCAAACGCGAGAGTGGCGGCCACGACGTCTGGAAAGATCTCTTCCTCCACCCCACCCCCGCCGTCCTCCACATCCTCATCGCTGGCGTTGGAATTCACCTCTTCCAACAAGCTAGCGGAATAGACGCCGTGGTAATGTACAGCCCTAGAATCTACGAAAAAGCTGGGATAAAAGACGACTTCCATAAACTACTCGCCACGATAGCCGTTGGAGTTAGTAAAACGCTCTTCATATTGATAGCTACATTCTTGGTGGATCGACTAGGCCGAAGATTGTTACTACTCACGAGTTGCGGTGGAATGACGATATCTCTCTTTTGTTTGGGCACAGGGTTGACAATAATCGACCGCAACAAGGAGAAACTGACATGGGCCGTGGCTTTGTGTATAATATCTACACTATCGTGTGTGGCGTTCTTTTCTATCGGAATGGGACCGATTGCGTGGGTGTATAGCTCGGAGATATTTCCGTTGCGGTTGAGGGCACAGGGGTGTAGTATGGGTGTTGCGGTGAATCGGTTTACTAGTGGGGTGCTTTTGATGACGTTTATATCTTTGTATGAGGCTATAACGATTGGTGGGGCGTTCTTTTTGTTTACGGCGATTGGGGCCGTGGCGTGGACTTTCTTCTTTACGTTGTTGCCGGAAACAAAGGGGAGGACGTTGGAGGAGATGGAGGAATTGTTTGGGACTTTCTTTAGGTGGAGGTCTACTTCGAGGGAGTTGAAGAGGAAGAAAATGGGTGAAAGTAAAGTTGATGATGCTTGATTATTTAACTTTGGGTTGTTGTTAGTTTTATTTTAATGTTATGTCTTGTGTGATGTATGATACATTACCAATAATAATACATGGATTTTCGGATTTTTGTGTCTTAATAATTTCATATCACCACTAAATTTTCATCAACATTTGCTAGGTTTACCTTTTGCATCCATGGATTACATAAAAGTCTTTATATGTGTTCAAATTATTGAAGCAAAAATGGAAAAGAAGAGATTTTAGCTAAATTCCAGGACAACAACAAGAAATGCTCAAATTTAGTCAAAGGATGTAGCAGAAATGGGTCTTTAAATTAAGCAATGAGAATTAAATAGCTTTAAAGTTTAAACACAATGTGGATTCTGAAGAACTCAAAGTAGTAGTGAATGGAAATGAAATGAGAAAAAATAGAGACCATTTTTTGTTATTTGCGGAAAAAATAGGATAATCCACTACACAGACATACTATTTTTACAGTAAACCCGAATGACTATTGTATCCCTGGAATAACAGAATAATTTCTAAACACTCCAAACATCCACAAGTTTTTATTGGGTCGACAAGACCGGCCCGATTGACCCATCTTGAAATTTTCCAACTATAACTGAACTTACTTAGGCATCGGAGAGTTATAGTTGGATCAAACTTCAGCACACCCTAACAAGTTTCTTTGAGTATGGGTCTGGATCGATTTGACCGTCCTTAGGCTTCATATTGGCGAAGGTTATTGACAGTTGGCACACCTTCATCCGACATGGATGATGGACCTATAGTGAAAATACCCTTCATCAATTGGTAGAAAGTAGAAGTTGATAAATCGACCTGGCAAAATTTCATTTTTGGCCCTCTAAAGTGGCTGCATTTCAAAATTGGTCATTTACTGTGGTACTTCGACAATATACATCTTTTATTGTGTCAACATCAGTCCTTATTGCCGGAAAATTTTAATTATCGCCGGAAATCATCAATTTATGTCTTAATTGACAGGAAAATTAATTTTTTTGTCTAAAATCACTAATTTATTTCTAATCTAACCAAAAATTTAATTTTAGCCAAAAATATCATTTGTCGAGTGACACTTAAAAATTAAGAATTTCATATTTTGACTTCACAATTTGCAAGACCAAGCCATGTGATAGGTCAAATATGATAAAAATTGATATTTTTTGGCGATAATTAAAAAAAAAATCGGTGTTAAGGATTGAAATTGATGATGTTGACACAATAAATGACGTATATTGTCGTGATACCACAATAAAGGGTCAATTTTGAAATACAGCTACTTTAGAGGGCCAAAAATAAAATTTTGTCAGGTAGAGGTAGGTATTGGGTTCAGATAGCCCAAACCCATTTCATCTTATCTTATCTTATCATTTTTTCAAAATCCCGAAACAAAACAGATATTTTGGGTTCGGGTACCTAAATTTTTAAACGTAGTAATAAAAAAATTGGGAGTAAGAGACGGTTCGGAATTGGACTTTCTAGTCTCAAATTCTCGAATCTGCCTAACCCGAGACCAATATAGCCCATCTTGGTCCTACCGTCATAGCCCAAAATAGTTTAGTTGTTACCTATTCATTTTAAATTAATTTTTCATGTCAATTTACTGTATATAAGAATTTCAAGTTCATGATTTTACTTTAAAAAAATTTGAGCATTAATTAGTCTTATTCCAGTAATGGGAAAGTAAATGCAGTAAATCCATGGATAGATTGTACGTAGGCAACTCTAATAATCTGATTTATGTGCCTCATATAAATTTCCTAGCCTAATCCCGTGCTATGCACAAAATTATATTAAAATATTTTGAAATATTTTCTTTCTTATGATATAATTATTAATATGAATTATCCAAAACTCGGTTATAAAGAATAAACATGGCATGAAAAATATTATTTATTTACAAAATATAAATGGTTAAGCTCAATTGAAGATTAATTTCAATAAGTCATTTTAATAGGAAATCAAAATTATTGGAATACCTCATCGACTTGGTGAATCGAAGCATGGGTAATTTTGAATAATAAAACTTTAATTAGCAATATAATTCAACTGCCTTCTGCAAAATTAGTAATCAGTAATTAACATATTTTGATTCTTATTTTGTAGGTTAAAAACTACTATACTTGCTTTGTTTTGAAGTACTTTTCATAATAATATTATAAATTAGTAATATCCTAACAAAATCAAAACATGTGACATGAATGATATCAAAATGTTGATCATGTCGAGAACTGGTGAGCCTATGTTGGCTTGAGCTGTGGATGCAAGGAGGAGTGTTTGCTATAAATTTGACACCGATTGCCTCGATGTGCAAATGGCTCGATATGATGTGTAATGATTGCGGGCGTGCCAATGTTTGTGCGTGCAAATATAACGATTTAAAATTGGACATGTTGACATCAATGTAATAATAATTTAAATGTCCTGATAAGGACATATTGATATCCATGTGAGATGTCCTGATGAAACTGACTCCTAATCAATTGATTATGGCAGAGTAGGCAAACACTACCCTTAGTTCTTTTCCATGCCTGCCTGGCCGCAGGACTTAAATAATTTATGATAACCTTTCTGATATGCCAAAGTTTCACAGCCAATTGATGGCTTACTCAGTGTATCAATGAATCAGTAAATGAGTTGACAATCAATCAGTTTAATATGTAACTTGACTTTAAAGACATAAACTTAACAAACTAATGCATCAATGAAAATCCGTTGACGTAAAGCATACTTTAACAAAAATCAGGAAATATGGGCCAAATACTTCTATTAATTGAATTGTAAAAGAAACATATGAGTCTTAGCCTACAAATGAGTTCCCCGATATACAAGTATTACAAAGCATGCAAAACGATAAATTAGTCTCCTGTGTCGACATATGTTTGTCAAACGAGTTGATAACTCTATTAAGTTCTGAAAAAAATACTCCTTGATTGGCAGGTAGACCCACCAAATGAGTTGATGATATATGATAGTGCAGCTTGTTGACAGAAAGTAATACTGATGACAGAGAACCATCATCAATGGGTCGCCCAACCTTGGCAGATGGCTACCAATCGGGCTCCTGACCAGCGGATGGCCACTGGAGAGGGCATCAATTGAGCAGATGGCTACTCAACCGATTGCTATCAAGCAGATGGCTACTTGACAGCGGACTCATCAAGCAGATGGCTACTTGACGAGGTTGCCATGTAATTACGTGGGCACTTACATGACGTTGCAGCGTGCTATTTTGCTTGATATGGAATGGTTTCGCTCGAGACAGCTTTGCTGACGGCGGAAGCAGCTTTGCGGCTTACTTTGAGCGGCGGTGCTAGACTTCAGGCGGCCATGTCCTGCTGGTTGCTGAGGATTGACGATTGATGTCAAGGAATTGGCGAGGCTGACTGACTGACAGAAGCAGCGTATGCTGGACTTCCGGAGAGGCGTTGAGCCGATTTCAGTGTAGACTGAGTTGTTGATTGATTGAGTTGTGTGTTTCTTGCGTATGGCAGTCCCTCTGTATTTATAGCTGATGGCTGGAAAACTGACTGGCTGATGGCCGAAACTGACTGGCTGATAGCCTATCTCCCCACTATCTCCACTACCCTTGTTTTTCTCCACTTCTTCCACTCTGCCCACTACTTTGGAGGTGGTTTTCTTCCTTCTTGTTTGCTGAATTTCAGTTTCTATGGCAGTTTTAAGAGAGAACGTGCTTTGCCAATTTGAATTTCAGTTCAATTAAGGTTGCTAACTAATTAGGAGATAATTAAGGAAATTGTTATTAAGCCAACTACTTATTTGGCCTTATCCTTATCTTTAATTTATCTTGATACTCGATTAATCAGCCCTTCTACTACTGGGCCGATTTCATCGGCTGGGCCATGGGCCGTTCAGATTGCTTGGCCGTTTTCATCGACTGATTTATGGGCTGTTCTGGATCGGTTGGAAGTAATCGGCCCATTAATCCTTATGCGATAATTTTAATTAATTATTTAATTAATTACTTGATTTATTGGCCTTAATTATTATATGGGCCAATCACTAATCTTTGGCCCAATTAATTAACTAATTGGCTTAATTAATTTAATTAATAATAGCCAAAATCATCCATTGGGCTCATTGGGCTTGTCCGTTTTTAACCATCACTTGGCCTTATTAATTAACTGACTCTGGCCCATGAATTAATTAATTTATTCATTAATTAATCTACACTTAGCCAAAATTAATTAATTATAAAATTGGGCCGTATCTCTAATTGGGCTCGTGACCCGTTTAATTTCGGTCGGACTGATTTCCGGATCAGAGTGGGTTTGATCCTGATCCAATTCCCTTGGCTCTACCTACTGAGCTCGGCCCATTATCACGCCCTTATTCCTTGATTTATCGAGGGTGATTTTTTGGGTACAAACAATGCCCCCCGTAAGTCGTATCTGATGGAATTAATCTTATAAATTAATTCGATCAGATTAGACTTAGTTTTAATACCTTTGAATTTCCCCTCTATGCTTAATCAAACCTACATTTAATTAAGCATGCCCATGTATTTAATATTAGCCATGATTAATCTTCTCTTCAAGACATTGGCTTATATTTACGAATGTATCGGCGCATTAAAATACTCTTGGCGCCGTTCAATTTCCAACTCCAAGGCTCGCTGATGCTCCAGACACATTGTTTCCCAGAGGGTTGGTATGAACTTTTTCAAGTATCTTCCATTGATGGGGTCTCTGCAAAGATCCCCATCTGGCTTTTTCAATATGTAACCCCCTCCTCGAGTTATCGAGAAGATTTCATATGGCCCTTGCCATGTTGCACTCCATTTTCCATACTTTTTCTCACGCTGATGAAGTGGCAAGACTGTTCTCCAGACCAAGTCCCCGACATCAAAGTGTTTCCTGCGTATCTTTTTATCGTAGCATCGGGCAACCAGCCTCTTTTGTGCCTCGATTTTATCCAACGCGGCAACTCTGACTTCGTCCAGTTCATCAAGCTCTTGGAGCATACTTTCAGTGTATTCTTCGGGTGTCAGCTCATTTTGTTGCATTACCCGAAGCGATCGGACGTTTATTTCCATCGGTAGTACGGCATCCTGTCCATAAGTCAATTTATATGGAGTAGTGCCTGTACTTGTTCTTTTGCTGGTCCGATAAGCCCACAATGCCTCTGACAGCATCAGGTGCCATGCTCTTGGGTTTTCCTCGATCATCTTTGAAATGATATCCTTGAGGACTCGATTTGAGGCTTCAGCTTGGCCATTCCCTTGTGCATAATAAGGTGTTGAATGGACCAACTCAAAACCCATTGATCTGGCAAACTCCTTGATTTCCTGACCAACACACATTAGCCCCCCGTCAGTGACAATGGTTTGTGGCAGGCCAAACCTATGTATGATTAAGTCCTTGATGAACTTCATCACTTCGGCCTGATTGGCCTGTTTGAGTGGTTTGGCCTCTACCCACTTGGTGAAATAATCTGTGGCCACAATGATGTATCGATGGTGTTTGGATGACGATGGATGTATCTCTCCGATTATATCGATGGCCCAACATCTGAAAGGCCATGGCTTGATTACCATGTTCATCTCCTCGATAGGGATTCTCTGGACCACTCCAAATCGTTGGCATTTTTCACATCCCTTTGCCAATTGAACGCAATCTCCCACCATCTTTGGCCAGTAATAACCATATCGGCGCAACAGCCATGCTAACTTGTGTCCGTTTTGATGGGCACCACAGATTCCTTCATGTGCTTCCATCATAATTCTCATGGCTTCCTGTTGATCGACGCATAACAATAATACACCGTCATGGCCTTTTCTGAACAATTGATCTCCCATCAGGACATAATTGACGGCCCTGAGCCTTGTCTGTCGAGATGTTTTATCAGACGGATTAGCCAGATATTTTCTGATCGGCTCTCTCCAGTCATCGGGATCCTGAAACACACTTAGGACAGTTAGAATATTATCCCGATACATAAACGATGGACAGTGTCGTCTCCTGACGACGTAATGAGATTCCTCGATGTCATCAGGCAGATCAACACCAGTCGCCAATTGGGCCAAACTGTTGGCCTCACTATTATGTCCCCTTGTTATATGATAACAAGTGACATCAGCAAATTCTGAAAGTAAAGACATTGCCGTCAAGTAATATTTGTCAAGAATAGGATTTCGGCATTTATATGTACCTTGAATTTGCCTGATAACCAACTGTGAGTCTCCAACGATGGTAACGGATTTTACATGTAGCTCCCTTAGCATCTCTAGTCCAATAATTAAGGCTTCGTATTCGGCCTGAATATTGGTACACTCAAAATCAAATTGTATCGATAGCTTAGTCTTAACATCAGATGGTGAAATCAAGACAATACCTGCCCCACACAGTCTATCGGTTATTGACCCATCGAAAGCCAGTGTCCACAGCTTGATCTCTACTGTCATCAAGTCCAGTTCTTTCAGAATGGTCTGATCTATGTCAATGCATGGATGGTCAACCAAGAAATCGGCCAATACTTGGCCTTTGACTGCTTTTTGCGGTACATATTGTAATTGATACTCCATCAGTTGGATAGCCCATCGGCCGATCCTTCCTCTCATTACGGGTTTAGCTATCATATACTTAATAACATCAATACTAGAAATTACCAACACCTTAACAGGCAGCATATAATGACGTAACTTCTTGCACGAGAAAAACAGTGCAAGACATACCTTTTCTATCGGGGTATACCTCTGTTCCGTTTCTGACAGATGTCTGCTCAAGTAATATATAGCTCGTTCAAACCCGTTTTCATCGTCTTGTGCCAGGAATCCGCCGACAGTATCCTCTGTGGCAGATATATACAATTTCAAGGGTTTCCCCTTGACTGGCGGCATCATTACAGGCGGCGTAGTCAGTTTGTCTTTTATCTCTTGAAACGCCTGCTCATGTTCCGTTTGCCAGCAAAATTCCTCTTTGTCTTTCAGTTTTAACAAAGGTGAGAAGACCTTTGTTTTTCCAGCCAAGTTTGATATAAACCTCCTTAGAAAGTTGACCTTGCCAAGGAATTGTTGTAATTCCTTCTTCGTTGATGGAGGTTTGGCTGTCAGGATAGCCTTGGACTTGTTCTTGTCGATCTCAATCCCTTTACGATGCACTAAAAAGCCAAAAAAATTGGCTGACGCAACTGCAAAAACACATTTCAAGGGATTAAGTTTCAGTTTATGTTTTCTCATCTTGGCGAATGACTTCGCCAAATGTGTCAAGTGTTCTTCGTAACTGGCTGATTTGATCACAATATCATCGATGTAAATTTTGACAAAGTCATCGATGTACTCACTGAAAATGCAGTTCATGGCCCGTTGATAAGTGGCTCCATCGTTTTTAAGTCCGAATGGCATCACTTTCCATTGGAAGGTGCCTATTCCTCCTGGGCATTGAAAAGCCAACTTTGGCACGTCGTCAACGGCCACAAATATCTGATTATAGCCTGCACTTCCGTCGACGGCAGTCAAGAACATATTGCCAGCGGCAGCATCAATCAGCATGTCCGCCATTGGCATCGGATATTCATCTTTAGGAGATGCAAGGTTCAGGTCTCTGAAGTCGATGCATATCCTGATCTTACCGTTCTTCTTCATTACGGGCACCACGTTGGCAACCCACTCTGGATATCGGGCCACTTCGATGAAACTGGCCTTCAACAACTTCTCAATTTCCTCCCTGATCAGCTGATAGACTTCCACTGACATCCGTCTCAGGGGCTGTTTTTGAGGTAAATACCCTTCAAGTATTGGAATTCGATGCTCGACCAATTCTCTGCTTAATCCTGGCATCTCGTCGTAATTCCAGGCAAAACAATCCTTATATTCCTTCAATACTTGAATCAATCGTTCCTTCTGGCCATCATCCAGCAATGCGCTGATGTACGTTGGCCTATGATCTTCTTCGGTGCCCAGCTCAATTTCGATGACAGGGTCTTGAACCTGGATCTTAATGTCATCAAGCTTGGCTGGCGCCGTTCCTAATTCTTCTAACTGAATTTCGTCGCCATCTGATATTGGCGTTTCTTCCTCAAAAATAAGATCTCCTGTATAGCATTCGGCCACATAGGCCCGAAACTTTCGAATTAGATCGGCACATGCTTCCTGTTCTGGGCCGATGACAACGATCTCATCAATTTCCAATTGTTCTGCCTTATCGGCCGATAGTTCCTTATCATCAACAGTATAATTCATAAGGACTGATTGTTCTGTTCTTGCGGCCCCTCTTCCTTGACATTGCAGGGCCGACTTAACTCCTTAGCGAGACAAGTCATTTCGAGCTGAGTTAGTTTTTTGCTCGATGTGACTTCCATAGGTCGTCCATATTTGTCCTGTCCGACAAATCGATAAGGTCCTATATCCTCTCGATAATATGCCGCCTCGACGGCATTGATTTTTGCAGTAAATGGCCTGTTATCGGCCATTATGATCTCTGGTTCAGCGGCATCTCCCCAAATCAGTAAACATTGATGAAGAGAAGACGGCACACATAAAGCGGAGTGAATCCAGTCTCTCCCCAACAACGCATTGTAAGACGTGGCAGCATCTACCACGAAGAAAGCAATCTTCAGGCTAGTCTTTCCATGTGGGGGGGGGGGGGGGTGGGGGGGGGGGGGGGTGGGGGGGGGGGGGGGTGGGGGGGGGGGGGGGTGGGGGGGGGGGGGGGTGGGGGGGGGGGGGGGTGGGGGGGGGGGGGGGTGGGGGGGGGGGGGGGTGGGGGGGGGGGGGGGTGGGGGGGGGGGGGGGTGGGGGGGGGGGGGGGTGGGGGGGGGGGGGGGTGGGGGGGGGGGGGGGTGGGGGGGGGGGGGGGTGGGGGGGGGGGGGGGTGGGGGGGGGGGGGGGTGGGGGGGGGGGGGGGTGGGGGGGGGGGGGGGTGGGGGGGGGGGGGGGTGGGGGGGGGGGGGGGTGGGGGGGGGGGGGGGTGGGGGGGGGGGGGGGTGGGGGGGGGGGGGGGTGGGGGGGGGGGGGGGTGGGGGGGGGGGGGGGTGGGGGGGGGGGGGGGTGGGGGGGGGGGGGGGTGGGGGGGGGGGGGGGTGGGGGGGGGGGGGGGTGGGGGGGGGGGGGGGTGGGGGGGGGGGGGGGTGGTAAAACGATCTTTATGCAAGTGAACCTTAATTATTGGAATAATTTTTAGAATTTTCATTTTTCTTTTAGTAATACGAATAACATAATTACATCAGTATCAATAAATTAAAAATCTATCTAAATACAATCATATATAAAGAAAATTAACTATCCATCACTAGTATTAAATCATGTGAAATTAGTACTAAAAAAACTAAAATCAAGACTGAGCGAAAGACAAAAACACATCATATGCTTTGTCGAACTCCCAAAAACCTCCATGTGATCTCAATTAAGTGTCAAATACACCCCCAGAAAAGAGAGTGTGATTCAAACGCGGAAATTGCAAGTATTTATTCACATTTTTCTTTTGATATGATAACAATACCCCTGACATCGAAAGACAAAAACACCCCTATGCTTTGTCTAACTCTAAAAAAAACATGTGTCATTTTAAATCCCCAAATTCCCCCTGTGTTTGATTTTAAATACCATACTCGACCCAAGTAGTATACACTTAGGTTTTCAAAAAGAATAAATAAATTTAAAAAAAAACAAATACATAGGGGTAATCTTGTCATTCCGCCACAAGTCAAAAGTAAAATTCTACTTGGGTTGAGTGTGGTAATTAAAACCAAACACATGGAAATTTTTGGGAAGAGGTTTTTTGGGATGTTAGACAAAGCATAGATGGTGGTTTGTCTATAGCTCATTAAACTATATGAAAATTAGCACTAAAAAAACTAAACTCAAGGGCTCTTAGTCGTGAAATCTCAGCTTTGTCATTGAACTATGACTCCATTGACCCTTCTTTCGTAAATTTATTGATTCTTAAGTTTTCCCATGGTCAACAATATGTGGTCCCCGCAAATTTTCCCGAAATACAAAGCATGGATTAGTTTTTCATTTTCGTATTATGTTTCAATCATTTAAAAATAGAAAATTTTCGAGAAATATTTGGAAAAAATGTAAATCAAAGAATTATTTTGAAGTAGAAATAACTCTATATTTTCCTATCGATCTCAAAAACAGAAATCTTTTGATGTTTTCGGTGGAAACGTATCAAAATTTTGATCCATGATACAAAGGTCCTTTGTTTTGGCTTATGTTTGTGTCTAAAAAGATAAGTTTTTAGGATAATGAAAAGAACACTAAAGTTAAAACCTGATTTAGAGAAGAAAAGAACTACAAGTATTTGGAAAACATGAGAAACATTTTTGTAAAATTTGGGTATGTATTACTGAAAATCAAACCAAATTAAATGATATCCGACTTGAGTTCGTTTTATATAAGCTTGTTTGAGCTCGGTTCCTTACACATATAAAACAAGCTTACACATCATTTTTTATTTCATAACTTTTGAATTCGGCTGAGTTCGACTCGATAAGCTAAAATTCGACAAATTATATTTAAAATTATCAAGTTATACTCGATACTTGGTTTCAATTTGTTCGATAAAAGTTCGTTTGAGCTCCGTTCATTTAGCAATCAATCCAAACTTAAATATTCAAACTCGATAAAATCCAAATCAAACTTGAACAATGTATAGTTTGACACTACTCCACTCGTTTACACCCGTGGGTATGTGAAAAATAATTACTTCCTTGATCTTTACCTTATTTATACAAAGAAATTCATATCGATGTTTCTAACATCGAGGCTTCAAATTCATAATTTCCTTACCCAATTATAATTTTTTTTCTCAGTAAATCCTTGAGCTTCCATGTAAATTCAAAGTCAAATGGGGTAAATGCAAAATACTCCCTTGTGTTATGCTTAACCTGCAAGAAATTATCCTGTGAAATTTTTATTGCGCCAAACTTCCTTGTGTTTTCAAAAACCCTGCAAAAAAACCCAATTTATAAAAAAAAAGTCGTTTTGGATCGACATATTTCAAGAAACCATTTTTAAAATACTTCAAGTTGGTCCCTATAACTTCACGTGATATATTTTTAAAATTATTTCTTGAAATATGACGATCCAAATCGACCTAACTTTTACAAATTGGGTGTTTTTTGTTGGGTTATTAAAAATACAAGGAAGTTTGACGCAATAGAAATTTCACAGGGTAGTTTCTTGCAGATTTAGCATAACACATGGGAGTATCTTGCATTTTCCCCAAAGTAAATGTCCAAATAGAACAACAAGATATTCCTCTCCAAGACTCCAATGGAGCTAGCTAGTATTTAAATTCCTTGCACGTTGCAGACACAAAATCAAAATCCCTCTCGAATCCAATTTATCCAAAATCACAACATAAACACACCCATACGATTAGTCATAGAGCAAAAGACAAAAACACCCCCTATGCTTTGTCTAACTCCCAAAAATTCCCCTGTGTTATTTTAACTATCAAAACCCCCATGTGTTTGGTTTTAAATACCACACTCGATCCAAGTAGTATATATTTATAATTTTATTTTTGACTTTTGGTGGAATGACAAGATTACCCCTATGTGTTAGTTTTTTTTAAAATTTATTTATTCTTTTTGAAAAATTAAGTATATACTATTTGGATCGAGTGTGGTATTTAAAATCAAACACCGGGGGTTTTTTAGGATTTAAAATGACACATGGGTTTTTTTTACGAGTTAGACAAAGTATAGGGGATCTTTTTGTCTTTCGATATTAGGGGTAAAATTGTCATATCAAAAGCAAAATGTGAACAAATACTTGCAATTTTAGCGTTTGAAACACACTCTCTTTTTTGTGGATGTATTTGGCACTTATTTTAGATCACAGGGAATTTTTTGGAGTTAGACAAAGTATATGGGATGTTTTTGTCTTTTGCTCATTAGTCATAACCCCACACGTATCAAACTTCAGTTTTTGTTACTTAGCTTTTAAGATGGACCCAAATTATATATTAATGCATTACAAGGCATTTATATACATCTTTCCCTGACACTAATTACTCTTTGTACAATTGATTGCATCTTGCAAGATCAATCTCTTGATATCAATTTGCAAGGAATTTCTTATTAGTTCCATTTTTTTTTTTATAAATTACTTCATTAAAATAAAAACAAAAACTAACAATCCGAATTACAAACATGCGAAGCTAGGATAACTCCCATCACACAAAATTTTGTTTGGAAAGAGCAATTAGGGGCATCCCCACAAAACTTGGAGGATTCGGCCCAAACAACTTGTTAGTTTGGGTTATGGCAGCAATTGTCTTGTGGCGGAGGACACGGTTACAGACGATTTGTGGGCGCTTGTGTGTCTGAATACAATATAAGGCTAGGTTATGAACATTTTCTAACACCAATTGATTTTGGAGCAACTAGAAGCATCTGAGATCCTAAACAAGTAAATTATGTGCCGTCCAAATTAGTTTTCCATAAATAAATTTGAAATCCCCATTTTGGCTAGAATTTTTTTATCTCCATTTTGTTAGTTCCATTCCATGTTCGAACATGAAAAGCATGTGTTTTATTTATTGGACGGAAATGTAAGCAGAGTTTCGTAGCCAAACACTACTGGCAATTTACCACTTCATAATTTAAATCTCTATAATTAAATAGAAATAATATTTTGTAAATAAATTATAAGTTGACATTTCAACTACACGTTCCAGAACTAGTGGAGCATCATTATTATGCAATATATATATAAAATAAATTATAAATCAAGAGCAATTTCCTTTGGCTACCGAAATTTCTATTTACATTATCATTTAAAAAAAATAAAAAATCTATTTACATTAATGAGAGAAACAACTTGCACACACAAGGCCACAACTTTTGAAATTCCCATAAGCATAAATAACTAACTTTTTTTTTTTTTTTTTTTCAAAAGCATAAATAACTAATTAAACACACAATAAAACTCAATCCACAACTAAATTCCTAAAAAGAATTAAAGAGACCGATGCTGGAGCTCTTCTTAACGGTGGCTTTCACGGCGGCGCCGCTCTCTCTCTACATTCCGCCGATCCGAAGCCTCAATCTGTTTGTCGAGACGGCAGAGTATTTACTACGCAACGTCGTTCTATTAGCCCTGACAATATTCCCCCGCATTAGCCTCGTAGTTTCCCGTTGCTTCTTTCCCCGCCGCACCGGCGCCGGAAGGTAAATTTTGACCGCTGTATTATTATTATTGTAATGTAGCTCGTTTTTCCTTTTTTTGAGAGAAAGACGGTGCAGATCGATTGAGTGTGTTTTTTTTTTTTTTTGTATTTTCTTCAATGTGTTTTGATGCTTGTACGTTGATGAAGAGTTGATTGTACATGGAGATTGTATTGTCTTTTTCGTGATCTTTCTAGAAGGTTTAGGGATTATGTTACATACTTTCTGAATTCTCTGTAAATTTTAATCCCATAAAATTGTATATATTCAAATTTATGTTGTGATTAATTACTCCTTATTATTAACTTTGAATATTACTGTTCATGATCAGATATGCATAAATTGTGTATGTATGAAAAGTGATGAAGAGATTTGACAGAAAAATAAAGACTTGTATATTGAATAAATGGAATGAATTAATATATCTTACAAAGAGCAAAGAGCAAATACATCCATATATATAGGGTAAACAAACAGAGGGTAAAAACGTAAAAAGAAAAAACGTAAAAACAAAGAAAAGAAAAGACGGAAAAGGAAAACACGTTAACAATAATCCTATCTAACTAACGGCTAGTAAACCCAAATTGATTTGGGAATTTAGGTTTTTATATTTCAAACATTTCTTCTTTAATTTCTTCCTTCTCCAAAATCTCTATTGATTCTTCAAAGCTTGAGTTAAGCTTCATATCATCTCCCTTCAATAACCCCCCGCAAGATGGAGTGTATAAATTTCGAACACCCATCTTGGACAAAATAGAAAGAAACGTTGCTTTGGTAGCGGTTTTGTGAAGATGTCCGCCAGCTGTGATTCTGAGGAGATGGGAAGTAACTTTAGGTGATTCCGAGCTATGTGCTCCCTCACGAAGTGTAAGTCAATCTCCAGATGCTTCGTACTTTCATGGAAGATGGGATTTTAAGCTAAGTAAATGGCGGATTGATTGTCGCAATAAACCAATGGGCGGCAGAGCAGAATGAACATGTAAGTCTTGTAATAATTGTTTTAGCCAAAGTATTTCAGTAGTTATTGATGCCAAAGAACTGTATTCTGCCTCTGCAGAGGATTTAGAAATCGTAGGTTACTTTTTTGCTTTCCAAGAGATTAGGGAATTGCCTAGATAGGTACAATAACTGGTAGTAAAACGTCTGGAATCAAGACAAGCACCCCAATCTGAATCACAAAAACCAATTAAAGTGAAGTTAGGTGAAGAGGCATAAAATAAACCTTGACCAGGAGAGGCTTTTAGATATCGTAGAAGATGATGAACATCAAATAGATGAGCGTGTGTAGGTTTAGCAACGAATTGACTAAGTTTATGGACAACAAATGATATATTTGGCCTTGTAATGGTCAAGTATATCAATATGCCCATAAGTCTCCTATAAGGAGTAGGATCAAATATAAGATCAGAGTCATCACTTCTCAAAGTATTATGTTGATCCATTGGAGTGGATACTGGTTTACTTTTTAAGTAACCAGTATCTTGGAGAATTTGCAAAGTTTATTATCTCTGGGAGATAACTAAACCAAGATTAGAATAGGCTAATTCAATACTTAAAAAATATTTCAGCTTACCTAAATCTCTAAGTTTAAAAACAGAATTTAAAAGAGATTTGGTTTGACAAATAAGGTCAAGATTAGGTCCAACTATATTTATATCATCTACATATACAAGAATGACTAAGAAATAGAATCAGTACCTGAAGTAAACAAAGAATAATCTGATTTTGATTGAGTAAAACCCATTGACTGAAGTACACTAGTGTATTTTTTATTCCATTGTCGGCTAGCTTGTTTTAAACTATAGATTGATTTTTTAATTTGCAAAGTAAATTACATGAATTACCTGCTGTGGAAGGTGGAGCAAAACCTTTAGGTAAGGACATGTAGACTTTTTCATCCAAATCCCCATTAAGGAAAGCATTAGTGATATCCAACTGATGAAAATGAATTGTTTAGCCATAGATAAAGCTAATAATACTCTCACTGTAACCAATTTAGCCATTGGAAAAAAGGTGGCAGTTGTGTAAAACCCTGAGCCACTAATCTGGCTTTATGTCTCTCAATAGAACCATCCGAGTGTCTTTTTAATTTGAAACCCCATTTACAACCTATAGGAGTTTTATTTGGGGGTAAAGTTTGAAGAGTCCATGTATTATTATTTTCCATGGCTGAAAGTTCATCATTGATAGCTTGAACCCATTCAGGGTGTTTGATAGCTTGAGTATAGGTATGTGGTTCAACATGTGTAGATAAGTTAGCTAAGAAGGCCTTATGAGTAGTAGAGATATTTGAATAATCAAGAATTGAATGGAGGGGAAAAGAATCATGAGTGAAAGTTTTAGAAATAGAAGGGTCATGGAAGGGAAAAGAATTTTCATGGAAAACAACATTTATGGAGATAAAAATTTCTTGAGTTGTTAAATTCAGTAATTTATATCCCTTGAAATCATGAAAATATCCTATAAAACAACATTTTCTAGCTCTAGGTTGAAATTTAGTTCTATGATCTTTTAAAGTAGATGGCTAAACAACAAAATATCCTTAAAGTAGAAAAATCCATATTAGTATTATAGAGGACAAGATATGGTGATTTGTTTTGTAAAATAGGAGCAGAAATCGTATTGAATAAAAAAAAGCAGTTAAAACAGATTCACTCCAAAAATGTATAGGAAGTTTTGATTGAAATAGAAGAGACCTAGCAACATTAAGAATATGCTGATGTTTCCTCTCTACAACTAAGTTCTGTTGTGGAGTTTCAACACAAGAAAATTGATGTAAAATGCCCAAATTAGAGAATAACTCTTAAAAAACTAATTCCTTAGCATTGTCACTTCTAAATTGTTTAATAGTGATCAGAAATTGATTTTGAATCAAGGTAATGAATTGTGGTATAATTCTAGCAACATCAGATTTAAACTTAAGTAAATGCACCCAAGTGAATCTAGAACAATCACCAACAAGGGTAAGAAAAAATCTAAAACCATTATGTGAAGGAACTTGATAGGGACCCCAAATGTCACAATGTATGAGATCAAAACAATATAAAGACAAAGAGTTATTAGAGGCAGTTTGGCTTCACGTTGCCACATCCCAAATCGACGTTTGGAGCCCAAACGTTAAATTGAGACTGTTTGGCCGAAAAAGAAATCACGGCCACATTTGCTTTACATGGTATGAAACTCACGATACAAAAAAGTATCAAAGTAGTTGCTTCTTTCAACGTGACTTTTGATATATGTGGAAAATGTCTAATTTGCCCATAGTATTATTATAATCATTTCTTTTTCATCAGCTGTATCTATCTCAATTTCAATGACAAAAAGTTAGACATAGATTTTTTTTTTATTCTTGAAATATTATGATTGTTATGTTTGTTTGACTATTTTTTTTTTTATCACAGTCCTAAGTTATGAATATTATATTATGTGGCAGTTAAAGAATATTATTGGATAAACGGATACTATTCTTTAAAAAAAAAAAAAAAAGAACGGATACTCTTTTTTAACATACAAATAAAGTTAGTTTTGAGTTATGACAGATAAAAAATAAGGTTAGTTCTGTAAATTATAAGAAAAACTACATTTTCATAATTGATTTTGAAAAATTGAAACCAAACGCTAAATCAATTATAGTAAAAGCAATTGTACTATAATCAATTAGAAGTACTAGGACTTGTTTGATTTAGCAGAGAACCATTCAACTGGGGAGAAAGTAAACTAGATAGTTGTGCAGTAGATAGATTGTGCATGAAGTCTTGTACTGTAGATGGACTAGGAGTGATGGGTTGGGAGACAGAGTTGACATTGTTGATTTTGTTGTTGTTTGGTGCCTGTGGTGGTCTTGGAGAAGGACCTCTATAACCAGGGGTCTTGGAGAAGGACCTCTATAACCAGGGGGAAAGCTAAGCAATTTGAAGCATGTTTCCATAGTATGTCCTGTCACAGTGAGTGCAGTAGGGTCTGCCATTCCTTCTGTTGCATGGATTAAGAGGAGGCCTATAAGACGAAGAGAGGTTAAATGGGGGCCTATAGGAGGGGAGTGGAGTTGTGTTTTGAAAGTTAGGTCTAGGAGAAAAGTGAGATGGTGTATTTCTGGTGGAGAAGGCCATGGAGGTAGTAGAGTCAGGGTTTTTTTGGTGTTGATGGATGGAAATTTGTATTTATTCTTGAGTGACTATTGAGTAGGTTTTAGTAACAGGGGGAAGAGTGTCCGTGAGAAGTAATTGGCTGTGAGTATGAGCCAAAGAGTCCTGTAAATCAATCAAGAATGTGATCAAATATTCCTCCAGTTTACCACATTCACATTTAGGCCTAAAATTAGTGATCTCATCCCAAAGAACTTTTAATTGTGAGAAATATGCATTGACTGATAGGTTTTGTTGTTGAAGATTAAAGAGATCACGCCTTAATAGAAACATTCTTGGGCTACTGGCCTGTTGAAAACGCTGTTTTAACTCATTCCAAAGAGTGATAGCAGAAACAAGATACTGGACAGTGTGGTGGATCTCTTTGGATAGAGAGTTAGTGAGCTAGGTGATGACAAGAAGGTTGTTTCTGTCCCAGTAATTCGCCAGAATTGGATCGGTAGTAGGTTTAGGAAGGGAACCATCAATAAACCCAACTTTATTCTTGACAGAAAGAGCCATAAACATGGCTCTACTCCACGTTTGATAATTTGTATCTATTAATTTTTCAGAAACTAATGCAATCCCTGGCCATCTGCATGATGAATATAATATGGACTGGAAGGATCTTCAATGGGGGGTCTAGTGCGAGAGTGAACAAGAGGATCAGTGGATGAGGAAGCCATTGGCAGGGAGAGGAAACAAGATCAAGAAAGTAGAAATAGGGTTCAAGAAAAGAGCAATTGGGGATAAAAGATGAAGAAAAACAAAGAGAATATGGAGATTACTGAAAAGGGAGAAGGAATGATTTGGAAAAGAGACAAAATTTAATAGAGAACACCTGGGAAGGATCCAAGAAGATTGATGCAGAGAATTGGCGCCAGATAATTGACCCACAGATTGAGTGAAAGAGGAGCAATAGATATGAATGGTTGTTTGGATAATCACAGAATTTAGACCGCGAAAGCCTGTGAAAATACCATATTAACTTTGAATATTACTGTTCATGATCAGATATGTATAAATTGTGTATGTATGAAAAGTGATGAAGAGTTTTAACAGAAAAATAAAGACTTGTATATTGAATAAATGGAATGAATTAATCTATCTTACAAAGAGCAAATACATCCCTATATATAGGGTAAACAAACAGAGGGTAAAAACGTAAAAAGAAAAGAAAAGACGGGAAAGGAAAACACGCTAACAATAATCCTATCTAACTAACGGCTAGTTAACCCAAATTGATTTGGGAATTTAGGTTTTTATATTTCAAACATTTCTTCTTCAATTTCTTCATTCTCTGAAATCTCTATTTATTCTTCAAAGATTGAGTTAAGCTCCATAATATCATCTCCCTTCAATACTTATCTTTGTTTGATGATTAATTTTGTAATTTAATTTCTTTTTCTCAATTTCCTAAATGAATTTTTCTTTATTACATTAAAATGAAAAAAATAGAGACGAGGAGAGTGTATTGATATCTGTTACATGATTTTTTTATGTAATGAGCGGTCAATTAATTTAGTTATTGTTTCTATATAGGGATTTTTGCACATCACCCCAAAAAAAATTCATTTTTGCACTTTCCCCCTATAATGGAAAATACATGTATGTTTCCCTGTAAGTTGACAAATGAGTGCATTTTACTCCTTGGTCATTTTTCAGCAATTCTCAAAAGGTAAAAGTATCACTCAGGGGGTTTAGTGCAATAACTAAACACTTTTAGGACATTAAGTGCACAAAATTTTAAAATATCCAAATGTAATTTGCACTTTGAAAATAAAAAAAAGTAATTAAAAAAATGTCTAGTTATACTTTTATACGAAAAATTAAATTTACATGTTTTCTTTTTTTTTTTTTTTGGAGAAAAATTTACAAGTTCTTTTAACAAAATTTTCAATTTATTTTTTTACTAATAAATCATCTTTATACTAAAAATGTCTTAATCAAATCAAAGAAATTTGAATGTAAAACTATAACAATAAAAAAATATTTTACAAGTCTAAAATTAAGATAAGATGTAATTACCAATGTAAGGAATTATATAAAATTGTGTTTTGAAATGTTAATAATCAATAACTTAGATTATCAAATTTTTTGCACTTAGCTCCCCAAAAGTTTCAAATTATTGCATTGAACCCCGAAATTACATTTCGACACACTAAAATCCAACAAAATATAGATCAGGGAGCAAAGTGCACCCACTAATCAACTTCTAAGGGCACAGTAATGTTTTTGCAATCATAGGGGGAGAGTACAAAAAAATAAAAAATTTGGGGGTTGACGTGCAAAAATCTCTTCTATATACGTCGAGAAATATCAGTGTGTTACGAAATTAAAAGAATAACAAGCAAGAACTAAAATGTAAGTGTAGAGAAGAAACTCGTTTATACTTTGGATTTGAATTTCAGATTTGCAAAAGTTGCTTTTCTTCAGTATAATCCATGAGTATTTATTGGAGGTCTTGGATTAATGTCCGTTGAAATCTCCTTAATTTCAGGAATACCCCTATTTTTTCTACCAAATTCAAATGGCTATTTTGTCTGCATGCGGCTTTATCACTGTACTTTGTACAATTCTGTCAATCGCATTTCATGCACCCTGATGTCCTAAGAATACTTATATTTATTCCTTATCATTAGACATTACTCATTAACTCCTTCGGGCATTTAAGATCACAATTAATGTATCTCCTCATAGTCGTCTAATTAAGTACCTAGCTGATTTGAACTCAGCTCTTGAACTTAGCCGATCAAACTCTTCTCGTCTATCCAGTACTCAAAGACCTCTATTTATAGGACTAAAGGAGAAACCCAAAAGCCATAAGTTACAACTTACAAGTCTTCATTAATGGTCATTACATATATAATATATTCAATACAATGTCTCGTGAATATTACATTAAAATGGGCATCCACTAACATAACATTTATAACACTCCCCCTTGGATATCCATTGTTTTTGGAATATGTCTCGTTAAGAACCTTGTTAGAAAAATCCGGTCGGAAATCTAGACAAGGAAAAAAGAGTACATAATATAAATATGGAGCTAATAAGCGTGTAATACTGTCTCGTCAAAATATTTCCAAGAAAAATCCATTGGGACAAAAACTTGGACGAAGGAAAAAGAGTACAATGTTATATTATTATTAATGACACGCTCCCCCCTGATACCAACACAATGTCCACAACATGACATATTCCAATGTTGGACCATCTTTTTTAAGGCAATATCTTGATATAATAAAAATACATATTTAACGTCATTCATATGCCTTCATGTTGGTACAAAGCTTATCTTGCTAAGGGTGAGTTTGGCCCAGCGGTGGGAGCTCTTAAAAACACTTCTAGATCTCAATTGTGATTTTTGAGGTATTTAGCCCCAATTATCGAAATTGTTTTTAGTCAATCGTGATTTTAATGGTGTTTGGCCCCTAATATCATAATCACTTTTGGGATCTCTAGAAGCTAAAAATCAACTTATTTCTGAAGCTACTAAAGTGTTACTTTTGCTAAAGCTATTATCCAAATGCAATTGTTTTATAATTGAATTTTATCATAATCAATTATTACCAAAATCTATTTAGTTAAATTAATTCTTCTATAATTGATTTTTGAATCGATAGGCCAAACTCACCCTAAACCTGCTTGTAGAATTAGCAAGATTCATTATGTCTCTAATTTACTTAGATAAAGGTACTTTAGGTCCCAAAACTTTTCTCATTGTTCGATCCTTTTGAGGACGAAAATAATCTTTTATTACATCGAAAGATAGGAATGACCATGAAATTGCCTAAATGATTGAGCTTTTTAACTATATAAAATATTTTCATAATCGATTTTGTATGTATCGATTTATGGACACATTTTCCATATGTTAAACGCTCGATCTGCCGGTAGAGATAAAATTTTATTTTTTCAAAATCTTACGTCTCAAATTCTCTTTAAAACTCTTCGGAAGTTCCAATAATATTTAGATCATCAATATATACAACAATTATAACAAATTCTGATCCAAATCTTTAAAGTATGGATGAATTTGATCGTTTTTATAACATTCTTTTAACAAATATTCACTAATTCAGTTTTACTACATTCGTCCAAATTGTTTTAATCCATACAAAGATTTACGCAAGCGTATTGAACAGTTTTCTTCGAAGTTTCTAAATGCATCTGAAATTTTAAACCCTTCAAGAATTTTCATATAAATTTTAGTATTGAGCGAGCCATATAAATAAGTTGTATCAACATTCACTAGACGCAAATCAAGTTTTCACGTACTGCCAGACTAATAAGGTATGTAAAAATAATTGCATCCACCACACGAGATTACGTCTCCTCATAATCAATATTGGATCTCTACAACAGTCATTGTGCCACTAGTCTTGCTTTATATATCAAGACTTCAGTTTTCTTGTTGGGATTTCACATAAATACCCATTTATATCCAATGGACTTTACACCTTTAGGTGTTTGGACTACTTTGAAAATGAACTTAATTCTGCTTGAATTGCGTCTTTTTATTTTGGTCAATCATTATATGTTTACATTTTTATAACAAATTTAATTATATCCAATGTGTTGTCGACAACTATTTTAATTCGGTTCCATCTTTTTTTTCGTAGTGACATAATTTATAGAGATCTCTTTATTTTATTATTTTCAGGTACCTGAACCTCTTCTGGGGTATTATCTATTAGTTATGTCTTGCGACTCTTCATGAGTGTTCGCCTCCATAATATGACCATCTTCAGTGTTAGCTTTTTATTTTACGAGGATTTTTATCATTGGAACCGATTGGTTTACCACGTTTAAGCTTAGCTTATTTTCATTTGAATGGGAGCATTTTTAGCTGATATATGAGATTTAGTAACTCTTTTATATTAGTAAATTCATCTGGCAGATTATTTGCATTATTTGCAATATTTGCAAATAATTATCTTCTAGACTTCTAGTGTACACTGATTTTTTTGAGGATCTAGAGAAGATAATGTTGATATTTTTCATTTAATTTCGTTTACCAGCTCTTTATTAACTCCTCCTGATGTTAGGAATATTATATCATCAAAATGACAATCGGCAAACCATGCCGTAAATAAATTTTCAGTCATTTGTTCAAGATACTTGTTATGGATGGGGATTAATTCCCAACATATATTTCCAACCCCTTTTGAGGACCTATCTTTGTGCGTTGTGGTGGATCAATTGGAATATATACCGCACATTCTTAAATTCTAAGATGGGGAATGTTTGGCTTCTGACCAAACGTTAGTTTCATCAGGGAAAAATTATCATAATTTGTTGGCATGTTGCACACAAGTGCTGCTACATGTAACAAGAAGTTTTACTCTCCTTAATTAACTGGATGCGTTTGATGAATAATTCTATTAATCATTTTGTGTATGAATATGGGCAACATGACTCTCAATAGCCATTGAAAGTCAGATATATGAATTCACCAACATTATTAAGACGTCTTCATTGCAAAATCTGAAAATTGTGCTCTTAATTTAATTATTTGCACAAATGATCCCGCAAACATCAATGTTGCAAGTGGACAATAAACACACATATCACATTTGTAGTAGATGCATCTATTAAAATTCACACAGAGGATGAGTGGGTTCACATATATCACATTGAATGTTTTTGAAAATGCTAGAGATTCTAAACCATTTTTAATTGGAATGATTTAGTAATCAATTCATTCAATTGACCTTGAGAACAAGCATCACAAAAGGATTCTTTGGATTAAAGAATCTTCTGGTTCTTCAGTGAAGATCCATATGAACTCTCAATAAAAAAAATTCACGTCATAGTTTATCCGGGATGGTCTAACAGGTCATGCCAAATTTATTTTGATCAGTAAACTTCTGATTTACTGTAATATGTGTCACAAACACATTTCTTTCTATAAAATCCCCACATTTGAAACTTAAATAAATAAAGTTAATCAAAATAATAAGTCTTTATTTATTATGAAGGATTCATAAGCTGAAGAATCTCATCGTAACCTCATATAGCTCATGACTTGGTGAATAATCTAATCAAAATGAAATAATTTTGACATTAACCAGTTTTTATTTTACTTTAATCATGGCATGAGATTAGATAAATTGATACACATAAAGGCATAAAGAATATCATATATATATTTCTACGTTTTTAATTCATTTAAGAAATAAACAATATCTTTATATTTATAATTGAGACAATATGTGCAGATCATATTTACATTTCAAGCATGATAATACATAATCTTAATTTTAAATATGAATTGCTATAAATGGACTTTTATCTCATACATTTTTACAATTCACTCAAATCATACTAAATACATAATTGAAATGTAATAAATCATATTAGAAATTCAGATATTTAATCACAAAATGTTATGTCATAAACTTAATTTCATATTAATATTTTTTTTATCACTATTAGCTCTACTTATCTCTATAGAAATTATCAAAATCCAAATTAGTAATGTTATTAATGTTAAGTGGTTCAATCATTACCATCAAGAATGTCACTTACATCATAGTAATTCATTTTTAATTGATGGATGTTTCTTTCAACAAGTGTCATTTTGACGTCTTGTAGAATCAATTTGC
Source organism: Penstemon davidsonii (assembly GCA_034814905.1). Taxonomy (NCBI): domain Eukaryota; kingdom Viridiplantae; phylum Streptophyta; class Magnoliopsida; order Lamiales; family Plantaginaceae; genus Penstemon; species Penstemon davidsonii. The sequence goes on along the minus strand of JAYDYQ010002533.1, from coordinate 24,749,988 downwards.
ATACTTTTATTTTTCTCAAGTTTTACCACTATTTCGTTTCGTTTCGAATGGTATGATGAAATTATTATATAAAATGTATAAAATAATTTGACCAAGTCTAAATAATGTCAATATCTATCGTACATTCCATTAATTTATGAGAATGAATCATATGTGCTCACTTTTGAGAATAAATCATTTATATTCACATTTGCATAGGGGAATGCTTATCAATCAAAATAGAAGTTATGATTTTTCATCAATATTTCATTTGTTCAACTATCAGAATTCAACTGATAGTATTTGTTAAAATCTCTTCACGATATTACTATTTAATAAGAATTTAGGATTCCGAAAGTTTTAATACTTTATCTCCACATAATTTCAATAGTGATTACCTCCTCTGCATACATGGACTCAGGCTCTCCTAACGACATTAATTTCTCCGGCCATAGATAATAACTTTAAAAGGCATATATGTGTCTTCACATAATCAAAAAGTATTATATTGCAATTACAGTATTGAACATAAAATTAAAAGTAGGAACTCACCTTCTTACCTATTAGTAAATTTGATGATACAAGTTTGAAGTGATGATTAATTCCCCGTAGATCTAAATTGAATCAAAAGATGAAGCAATTTCGTGTTGATAACGTGTTATGAATTTAAAAGAATAACAAACAAGAACTAAAATGTAAGTATAAAGAAGAAAGTGAAGTAAGGAGATAATTTTATTCATTCTTATTCATGTATAAACACATTACAAAAGACCTCTATTTAAAAGACTAAAGGAAAAATCCAAAAGCCATAAGTTACAGCTTACAAGTCTTCAATGATCATTATATATATAATATATATATTCAATACAATGTCTCATGAATATTACATTAAAATGGGCATCCACTAACATAACATTTATAAAACAGAGGGAATTGTATTAAAATTAAGGGAAATTTACATAGACACCCCCTGGCTATTACCCTAATTACAGAAACTTACCCTCTTATTTCAAATATTACAAAGACACCCCCTCGAGGGGTGTATAGATAATATATTTTAGGGGGTGTATTGGTAATATATTTTATGTTACAGGGGTGTCCTTGTAATATAGTTTTCGGTCGAGGGGGTGTCATTGTAATATTTGAAACAAGAGGGTAAATTCCTGTAATTAGGGTAATAGCCAGGGGGTGTCAATGTAAATTTCCCTAAAATTAATTCAGCATATTCATTTTTCTTTTCTTCATTTGATAAAAACGTTAGATTTATATAACTTTTGACTAACTCACATTTACAAATTACAATATCTCGCATCAATACATTATACATGTAGTTAGATAATATTAGACCGATTCTTTATTGATCAGTCCAACCAAAATTAATGGGGATAGATTGATTCAAATTTCAATGAATTAATTACCATGTTATAATCCAACTGGCCCAATCAACCGTAAATTAGTCCACTAAACATACCTTGCCATTCAAATCAATATCATATTAAACGCATTTGAGTATATGGATCCATATCCACTTAAAGACCATGGATGAGAATTTAGTGTATGATTCGATCAATTAAATATTGAATTTTTTTGAAAATACAAGAAGAACTGTTAATAAATTATTAAATTAAGAAAAATAAGATAATATCAAGTCAAACAAACAATTTTGGAATTATATTTTATTTTTCTTCAGTTGGCTTCACTTGGTTAAAATTTAAAAACTGAAATATTTCGATTTTTTCAATAGAAATAATGAAAAGTTTAATTGGGTTTAAAATTATAATGTAACATGTTGAAGATATCGGACTATGCCTGCCCACGCTCTTCTATTAGTTTAAAAGTGCATTTTTAGCTTCATGTCGTTGTGCTGCCAAAATATTACAAAATAATAATATTTGTGCGAGTATTTGTCTTACAAATCTTGTTAGTTGATTTGTCTTTATACTTTGGTACTATTTCATTAAAAAAAATCTGATGTAATAATTGATTTAATAATATATTTCACTATCTCTTAAAGAAAAAGTGTTTGGAACCTCTTGTAATACCTTGGTAAAGTTTGTTATTAGATCAAGTGTAGTTTATTGCCATGATTAATATAATAATATGATTTGACTGATAATTAAAATAGCTTCATTTAAAAAAATATAGATATATTTTATTCAAAAAAAAATGGGTTTGACCCGACATCAATAATTGTGATGCTACGTAACCCAATTTTATAGTCATGACTCATGGCGGACCCAAATTAGTGTAATGTTGGCATGTGTTGGAAAATAGTTCCACAAAACAACTTATAAGGATTTAAAAAATAGTTCAAAGTTCTTGTAAAACCTACAAAACGCACCATAATATATTTTAATATATACGGGTCAAGACTGTTTTCTTCGAGGACACTAATATTTCTACACTTCCTCTATTTAAAAAAAATATATTATGGGTCAAGAGGTGTAATTAGTAATCAAACCAATATATTCAATATTCGGTTCGAGTTCGTTTAATAAAAGCTCGATAGAGCTTGGTTCATCAAACAAATCAAACAAGCTTGAACAAGATTTCTCGTTTGATAACTTTTAAAGCTCGGTTCGAGCTCGATTCGATAAGCTAAATATTGAAAAAATAAATATAAAATATCAAGCTACTAGATACTCGACTCGAGCTCGTCCAATAAAAGCTCGTTTGAGCTCTGTTCGTTAAGAAATCAAACCAAACTCAAACACAAAATTTCATGCTTGATAAAATTCAAATCAAGCTTGAACAATGAATCGTTCGATACTATTGAATCGTTTACACCCCTAATGGCATATCATCGAACATCTAGCATGCAGCTGCGACATGGATTAATCTTATATATTGAAAATAGGGAATTGCATTTTTCATACCAAATTTTTACCTATTTTAATCATTTGGTATCAAACTTTCAAAACAGACACATTTATTACCAAAAGTGAAGTATTTTTTTCACATTTTGCTTGAGCTTAAATGGTGATTTTTTGTATGCTTAAAATTATGCTCCAAATTTTCTACCATAGCATGTTTACGTGTCCTATAACATATATGGAAATTATTATGGCATGATTCCTTGAAGATTATGAGATATGATTTTATTTTAATTAATATCCCGAAACTTTATTAATTTTCTGCAGATTATTTATTGCGTCTCATGAACTGAAACTTGTACCAATAGAAAGCTCTCGTCATGAGCTTTCCAGCCATACAAAAAACACAAAATTAGGCCTCCAAAAATTGACAGAGAAAAAAATGTGAAAAAAGTCCTTCAATTTTGGTATTAAATGTGTATTTTTTTAAAGTTTGGTACTAAATGTCTAAAATAGGTAAAAAAATTGGTATGAAAAATGCAATTCCATCTATTAAAAATGAAAACAATAAGGATTCATGTGAATCGGTGTGACTTGGTTTACATTATTTTGATTTTGAGAAATTTATGTAAATGATTTTAGCAGAAATTTTAAAACACGATGAAGGAATGAGTTTGGATATCGGAGTTTGTAGGTTTTAATATTTGAGGTAATGTGTAGATTGAATTTAAATATAGGTGATAAATTGATGGGAAAAAATATATAGTAGGTATCGAACATATAGAGAAAAATAGGTATACGTATATGTGAAATGAATGTTTTTATAAGTTTAAGATTTTTAATTTTTTGAATAGATGAATTATATTCTGAAATTTACAAAACTCATATTCAAACATTATTTGAATTGATATTGTCCCATACCCGTAATTTCAAAACTATGCCAACGTCTCTAGGTTTGATTTTGGCAATCCAAAAGGTCCTTCATTTCTGCCCCCACGTTTTCAATCTACTTTATGCATAAAGCTCCTTTTATTTGTGAAATTCAATATAATATGCATCTCAAATAATTTAATAAAACAATTATGATATTAGGAAATTTACTAATTAATATCTATCGGTCCAGTACTTTGTTTTATAATTGAATTTATTTTATACAAATAAAATTGATTTTATTTTCTACTTTATTCATGAACTAGATTAAAGTTGTCCTTGCAGTGGAAAACTCACTTCCATTCTTTAGAATATAGAATTTTGGAATTCATTTGGCTTTTTAAAAGAAAATCACTTGTAACTACCAGCTATGATGAGTCCCAATTATTTACATATCTAACAAAATACTGAATACTAATAATTGAAGAGAACATTATTTGTTTATGTGTACAAAGTATATTCCCTCAATAAATAAATAAAAATTGTACAAGGTATATAGATTAGGTATCCATCTAGGACCAAAGTTCTACATCTAGAGGATTCTCCAATTTTAAAAATCAATGCTTGGTCCCTCTAAATCTACTTGATGTTCTCTAATCATTTCACCTTCATAATTGGATTTTTAAGTTTGTACTCATCATTATTTAATTTGTGTTTCATATTCAAGATTCTTTATCAATAGTTTTTATGAGATCGAGTAAACAACTAGGAAATATGTATAACTTGTATATAATCATGGATTAAAGTTTCGTTTTTGTGAGATGTTTTTGCTAGTAAAATCAAAAACTTTTCAGAAGTTTTTTGAAACTTTTCGGGAAATATTTGAAAAAACTGTAAACTAAAGAACTATATTGAAGCATAAAATACACCATATTTTCATTTTGATTAGCTTAAAAAAAGAAACTCTTCGGTATTTTCAATGGAAATATATCGATATTTTAATTCATGCTTGTAATGAGTCAATTGGACCAGATTAAATAGTGGTGATATACTCGTACAAGCATAGAGTTTTAGAGTGACTTTGTTTGGAGCACATGGCAAACAAAATAATAACACAACTTTCTTTTCACCTTTTGATTCTTTTAATTTAGTTGTGTCAAATGTCACATGAATTTGAACATGCATATTCTTTGCACGTTCCTTTTCTTTCTTTTTTATCTTTCCATGAGACCAAATGGGTTACGCATTTGTGATAGAATTCTAAGACAAGGTTAATAGTATTTTACCACATTTTCACCACCTTTAATTTCCTTAATTTTGATAAAAGATAAATAAAAGCAATAAAGTGAACCTATCCCATATTTTGATCACCTCCACACCTTTAGCAAGAAATTTATTGGCTGCGGTGATAGTGACTCGGCCAAATGGAAGTACAAACGTCGTGATTTTGTTCACTAGTTTTCTTGATCAATTTTTCGACCTCCAAGTTTTACTTTACTGACTAGCTTCCGATTAAGGCTCTTTGATATTTAAATAAATAGATCGAACATATAGATAAAAAATCTGCAATAAATTGTAAATTAACTATTGAAATTGGCATACAATTTAAAGAATAGAACAAGGTATTGATAATTTTTTACTTCATATCGGTTTAGGTCGGTCCTACCTCGGTCCTTTAGTCAATCCCGGTAAAAAAAAAAATTACACGGATCGGATCCTTGAAAAGTTTTGCCATAATTTTCGAGCATGGAGAGCGAGGCAATGTGATAAATATATACCGATTATATATGACTTGTTCTATCCAATATGACGATGGGTTTTACCTTACTCGATTATGGCCGAATTGCCTGATATGTTTTACTTAGGTAAAAAAGATTTGTCCTATATCGAGAATAAAATATAAAAACAATAAAAAGGAAAAAAAATAACGACTAGTTTACTTGTACCAAAACCTTGTACATTCTTTTGTTTTCGTAATTTATCAAAACAATGTAATTAGTTGCAAGTCGCAACCCCAATGAGGAAATGTTATGCATATGACGCGACAATTCAATTCATTTTTTTCTTTCTTTTGTAAACTAGTTATCTATATATGGTCATTTTTAGTGATAATAACCTATAATAAATCATCCTCTGTTTATTCTGAATGAAGAAAGGTGATGGTAGAAACTCAATGGTATGATTCTCTTCCCCACATATAGGAGGGTGTATCCTAGCAACCATTTGAATTTAACTTTAAGTGGGGTCCACCATGCATGTCTATCTACTAAAGTTACTTGTCGTATTGAACATTAATTTGAACAATATACATGAATAGAGCTAATATAAATTTGAAATGTTCAATTTATTTTTTTATGATTTAAAAAAAAAAATTCCTTGTGAAATTTAATGAAGCATTTATCTCCTTCAGTCGGAGAGTGTAACTCATTTGTTGAAGTTGAGAGTGGGCATGGAAAATATTTTTGTAATATAGGGGGTAAATTGTCATATTTATCATAACTTATGGGGTAAATTATCACATTTATCATAATACAGAGGAATAAATTACCACATTATCATAACACAGGGGGTATAGTGTCACATATAAAAATGTCAGAGAGACGATGTGAAACTTTTATAAGATTACATGGGGTTAAACTAATAATAGAGAGATGTTGTTTTAAACTTTAGTTTGTCTAATAATTTGGATTTGTCTAAAAACAAATTTGAGACAAGGATTTGTATTAATTTGTTTGAGTGCTATGTTTATGTAAAGACTCGGATTAGACTACTGATTTTGTTAATATTATTATTAAACAATAACTCTGACTCTTTTAGGAACCATATATGTTAACAAGATTAAATTAAAGACTTTTCTTCTAATTATGACAATCAAATAATGTAAAAAAGCAAGCATGTGGTGTAAAAAAGAAAAGGAAGATATGTGGACCAAAGAAAATAATTAAGATAAGGACTACCAAATTGATTAGCATTACTCACATTTTTTCTTTTGTAAAAACTTGACAGCATGATTTTTGTCTGAAATATTGCATCACTAATTGACATAAGATGATGGTAGGGACCTAAAACCAAAACAAAATAGTTAAAGTTCAAAACGATCTCTTTTTTCCAAGTCGTAATTTGGAAAGTGTATGTGGTCAAAGTTGGCTCACATATATTTTGCTATGGTTTTGATTGATTTATGACCTCAAAGAAACCACACTCCATGTGGGAGCTTGCTAAAAGAATGAAACAGTTTGGTATATATAATTCAGGATTGATTCATTGTCTTCCCCGAAAATGAGAGGTTAATTAATTGATCTGGATATGTTTATTTAGCTATAGATGAGACAACATAACATATTAATTGCTGAAATTATGGAAGGAATCTTCCTCATATAAGGTTATTAAATTATAATGATTTGATTTTTAACTAATTAGAGTGTCTTATATGTTGATCTTGAATTTGAGTGTATGATTAGAACGAGCTTTTCAAAAATACAATAATTTTGACCAAACATGTTGGCGGACTATTTAATAATAATAAGAGACTATGGATAATAAAATTAATTAGACGATGATGATGAAGGAGATTCTCGTTTAAGGATCTGGTCAACATCGAATATGTCCTATAATAAAGTTTTTCACTTCACAGTACGAAATTCTAAGCTATTACAATTATAATCTGCATAAATGTAAATTTCCATTCTAATCTTAAAAGTGATTACAAGTGAGTGATTTACAGAGAATAAATTAAGTTAAATGAATCTAGACACTGACACACATATGTAGAAAAGAGAAGGAGCATATCTTCCAAAACTCAACTCACTTTCTATAAAAGGAAAGTTTGTTATAACTAACTATAACAACTAGCTAAATAAGGAAAGAATAATTAAACTCTTGATGTGAGTTGAGTTGTATCTTCAATATCCCCCCTCCCCCCTCAAGTTGGATCATAGATGTTCTTGAGAGACAACATGGAAATAAAATGACTAAATAATGGTGAAGCCAAAGGTTTGGTGAAGACGTCTGAAATTTGATTTTCTGTCCTTATTGGTAGAAGGTGAATTGTCTTGTTTTGAACTACATCACGTACAAAGTGACAATCCACTTTAATGTGTGTGGTCCTCTCATGGAAGACTGGATTCTTTGCAAGTTGTATGGCTGCAATATTATCACAAAATAGAATTGTAGGCTAGGATATTTGTATTTGAAAATTCATCCAAATGATCTCACAAGATGCCACTGCTAAAGCTCTATACTCAGCTTCTGTTGATGACCTTGATATTGTGGGTTTCTCTCCAAGACATTAATGAATCACCTAGGAAGATTTTGATGGGTAGAAGAGCCATTATCTAGGGGCATTATTTAGATATCTAAGTAATTGAAAAGCAATCTGCAAATGAATTTATTTTGGTGCAATGACATATTGACTTAATTTGTGGACTGCAAAAGATATGTCAGGTCGTGTAATTCTTAAGTAAAGCAACTTACCTACTAATCTTCTATATAAGGATATATCATCAAGAAGTTTGCTCTCTCTTAGATCAAAATCCATTTTTGGATCCATTGGAAGTTTGTTTGGTTCCCAACCTAGTAAACCAGAACCGTCAAGTAAGTTCAAAGTGTACTTTCTTCGAGAGATAACTATTTCTTCTTGAGATCTTGCAATTTTTATCCCCAAAAAATATTTTAGTTTTCCAAGATCCTTGAGTTTGAATTTGTTGTGTAAATATTGCTTAAGAATAATGATTTCAGAGGTATTAGGGCCAACAATGATAATATCATATACATACACAATCAATGCTATAAATGAGTCACATGTTCCTTTGGTAAAAAAAGTATGATCTGACTTTGATTGTGTTAATCCATTGTCAAAGATAGCTTCTGTTAGTTTCACATTCCATTGCCTTGAATCTTGTTTCAAATCATAAAGGGACTTTTGAAGTTTGCAAACCATTTTTGGACTATTTTTGCAAAACTATCTATTACATCCTAATGGAATGTCCATATATACCTCTTCAAATAAATCTCCATTGAGAAAATCATTATTCAGATCAATCTGATGTAATTCCCAATTCAAACTTGGAGTCAAGGCCAATAAAATTCTTATTGTAGCATACTTTGCCCAGGGGGAGAAAGTTTCCAAAAAATCCATTCCTTCTTGTTGATTGTACCCTTTAGCTAGTAGGCATGCTATGAATCTTTCTACAGTCCCATCTGGCTTGTGTTTTATTTTATACACCCATTTACTTCCTATAACATGTTTACCTTCCGGTAGAGGTACAATATCTCAAGTTTTATTAGCTTCAAAAGCTTGGATCTCTTCCTACATAGTAGTCTGCAACTCAGGTATTTTGATTGCTTGATGGAAAAATTGTGGCTCAATTTGTGTGGTAATATTACATATAAACTTTCTATGTCCATATGAGTGTTTTGAATAACCAACAACTTGAGAAATTGGATATTTGCAATATGTAGACTGAAAGATCTTCTAAGATTTGTGGGTTCAATAGCCGGGTGGGATGGAATAGTTTGATCAATATTGAGATCATGGTCTTACTGGCTTGGTAACTCAGTGGTTGGGATAGGAATATTTTGTGCAGAAAGGTTTTCCTGACTTGGTAACTCAGTAGGAATATGTTGTGCAGGAGTTTGAATATATGATCATTGATGGAAATATGGGATTGAGTGTGATCACTATTTTGGACAAGAGTTTGGGTGTTCGGATAACTTGGAAGAGGTAAGCTTGTTGTACAGGACTATGGAATGACAAAATCACTGAAATTTGAGGCCTTTTTTCAGAGGGATGTTAGAAAAAGGATATATGTTTTCATGGAACTTAACATCTCTTGATATGAAAATTGTTTCAGATTGTAAATCATACAATTTGTACCCTTTGAAACCCACTGGGTAACCAATACAGACACATAATCTTGCTCTGAGATCAAAATTCTTCCTGTGATCATGAAAAGTAGAAACAAAAACGAAGACAACCAAAGTTCCTCGTGATACTATAATCTACTTGTTGATTTTGAAGAAGCTCATGAGGAGTTTTATTTTGCAATTTAGTGGAAGGAGTCAAAATACAATCACTCCAAAATTCAAAAGGTACTTTTGACTGAAAATATAAAGCTCTTGCTACATTCAAAAGAGTTTGGTGTTTCCTCTCAACCACAGCATTCTGCTGAGGTGTTTGGACTCAAGAATACTGGTGTATAATACATTTTTATGTAAATGATTGATTAAAAAGAAAGTACAAATGCATTATCACTTCTAGATTGCTTAACTTGACAATTAAATTGAGTTTGAACCATGGCAAGGAAACTGAGAATGATAGTCTTAACATCAGGTTTAAACTTCATAAAACAAATCCAAGTGAAACGAGAGAAATCATCTACTAAAGTCAAAAAGTATCGGAATCCATTATATGATTAAACAGCAAAAGAACCCCATACATCAAAATGGACTAAGTCAACGATATGTAAGGATGCATAACTACTAGAAGTAAAAGGAAAACACTTTTGCTTAGCTAGGGGACATACAAGACAAGGTAAACTAGAATGAAAACTAGTTACATCACAATTCAGAATATCTTTGATTGGACTTAATATCTTTATTGAGGAGCGTCCCAGTTTACTATGCCACAAGTGAGAAGAAACTATATTTCAGGAAACATCACAAATATTAGAGTTCTCTTGTGCAGTCAGCAAATATAATATATCTATTTTGTTACCCTTGCCAATTGTTTTGAGATTGGAATCCTAGATAAAGAAAGAGGTGGAATCAAAGGAAACAACCAAATTATTAGCTTCAACCAAACCACTAACTGAAGAGAGATTGAACTTAAACTGAGGAACATATAGTACATTTTTATTTAAGTACTAATTTGGGGTTAATCATAACATCACCAATTAGACTAACTTTAATGTGATCATTATTTGGTAAAACCACTTGAGTAGTACTTGTAAGTTTATGAGAAAGAAACATGGATTTGTCATAATATGCATAGATGCACCTGAATCAATCAGCCAAGATCTTGAAACTTTATGTAAAGTAAAATGTAGAGATGAAGCACATATACCTTTGAATATACCTTTAACACAAGAGACAGTAGCTTCATCATGAACCTCTTGATGGCTTGCATATGAGTTGTTCTAAGCATTGAAAATGTACATGAGTAGTTTTTGACACTGTGACTGACTGAGATTTTGAATCATATGTCCAATCTGAGAAGAGTCAGTGGTTTATGTGACTTAAAGTGTTGGATTTGTACCAGAAAATTGATTAACCACTGTGTTCTTTGCTTTGGGCTTCCATCCTGGAGGGTAGCTATGCAACTTGTAACAAGTGTCTACAATATGGCCTCTAAACTTTCAATGTGTACAATAATCACGATCAGATTTTTATGTGGTGCCTGGGTTAGAATGTAAACCAGAGCTAGCATGAGGAAATGGAACAAGATACTTTCTTGATGGCTCTCCTCTTGCTACAAAAACCATAGGTGATTCCAGTTATTGGTTTGGAGTAAAATATATATGTCTCTCTGCCTGAGAGATCATGGCATAAACTTTGTGGATCCATCAACAAGATCTGAGCACGAACATTTGCATAAGACTCATCCGATCCCATGAGGAATGACATGATATACACAGATGAAAAGTGATCTTTCAACCGTTTGTGACCCCCACAAGTGCAAGTACAGTTACAATTAGGACAATATTGAGTCAATTCATCCCAAATTATCTTCACCTTCATGTAATAGTAAGTAACTGAGATCTTTTCTTGAACAAGACTCATTAACTCCATGCGTAATTGAAATACACGAGGGTCATTGCTCTGCTGGAATCTATCTTGAAGCTTATCCCAAACCTCTTTGCAGGAACTAGAGTATAAGAGACTGGCAGAGATGTCTTTGGAAATATCATTTAGAATCCAAGAGAACACCATTTTGTTGTTTCGGGACCATGCATTGTGAAGATCAAGATCAACAACATGATATGGTTCTAGAATGGAGCCATCAACGAAGCCAACCTTGTTCTTCACAACAAGTGCAATCAATATAGATCTACTCCAAGATGCATAGTTGTCTCTGATGAGAGGCTCATGTACAAGACGAAGACCAAAACCATCAGAGTGGTGCAGGAAATAAGGACTTGCAGGATCATCAATTGGTGATCTTTGTGGTAGCACAATTGTTGGTTTGGTGTTGGAGTGTTGGAGAAGGTTTTGAAGATGACAAAAAGGTCAGAAAGAGTAAAAGGTTAAAAATGAAGTCATCAACTAAGAACTGAAAAGCTTAGTGAAACCTATCTCACGATTTGGAAGCTATGTGACCGAATCAACAAAGTGGGATATCAGATCAGTAAGATCAGATTGGTTATCATCAGCCGAGTCAAGATAGATGTGTTCATTCTTGAATCAGCAGAGTAGACATCAGCAGAGTGATCATTCAGCAGAGTGATCATCAGCAGAGTAATCCCATCAGCGAAGTGAAGTCGATCAGTAAGCTCATCAATGGTAACAAGCTGAGTGCATTAAATGCGACTTGACATAAAGTAGATATCCGTACAACAGAGTGTACAGTGAAAAGTCTGCAAAAGCTGCCGTCAGAAAGAAGACCGTTGCTCAGGATTAAAGTGTAATTTCGCCTATCTTCAACGGGCAGAATTTCAAATCGAGAGTATAAATAGACCAGGGACTGAAGATTGAAAAGAGACATGCACAATTCAAGATCACATCCATAGAGCAAGATCCATCAGTTGAGTCGTCTGATCATAAGCGAAGTCATCTGTTGACAGAGGGAATTGTTGAAGAATAAAGATCAAACCTTTGTTTGTCTGAGTGACATTCAACTGTAAATTGAGAGAAGTTTATATCCGTCTTTCTAAGTGATATAACTTCGTAGTATAGGTCTTCTGGGTGATTTCCTATATTGAGTGAGCAAGGTTAATCTGTGTGATTTTCCAAGAGTGAACAGAGAGTTCTTACTTATAACTTATCATTTGTTGTAAAGCTTAAGTGTTCTAGTTGCTGAGTGCTTTAGAATAGGTTTTTCTAAGTGATCTACCTAAGAGTTGAGTGTTCTACTTGAGGCTTGTCATTTGTTGTAAAAGCTCAAGTACTAGTTACTTTGTGTTTCTAGTGGAACATAAATCTGTGTGATTTAGAAGAGTGGACTAAAAGACTTTGTGTCTATATAACCACTATAAAAATCCCTGTGTTTGATTACTTGTTTTTAACTTGCATATTTTCATAGTAAACAAACGTTTAAAAGACAACGCATTTAAAAGAGTAATTTATGAGACTGGGGTAAAACTTTAAAGAGAAACTTGTTTGAAAAACATACTTGCTAAAATCCGCTCCATACAAGTTTTGAAACTCTGAATATATCTGAAACAGATAAGTGAAATCAGAAGAGTGGTCGACTCTGCTGAATATGCTAAGTGCTAAATCATCATAGTAGTCTCACAAGTAAGACCAGCTTACCCTGCTGACAGAAAAGATAGAAATTTTTTTAAAGTTTAGAGGTCTATTCCCCCCCCCCCCCCCCCCCCCCTTCTTTAGACCTCATCTAACCACTTGGGAACAACAACAATAGTGTTCGCACATGATGAATGTGGATGCCATATGAACTCAGAAAATTGGATCTAACTTGAATTAATCAAATATAAATGGATGAGAATAACAGTTGATCAACTCAACGATATTAGGATCATAAAAGAAAGAAGAAGTTATATGTTCGTAGAGAAACGTGGATCAATTTGAAAAAACCATAACAAAATTTGATCAATCCGTGAAGAATTTGGATCAAACGGAGAAGAAATTGGACCACTTTGTGAAGAATTTGGATCAATTGAAAGAAAATTGGATCAATTCAGTATGAATTTGGATCAAACAAAGCGAAATGTAAATATTCATTATAATCAACTGATACCATATTACAATTTTAATCTACAATATGATTGAGAAATGTAAATTTTCATTCTAATCTTGAGAGTTTACAAGTGAGTGATTTACAGAGAATGAATTAAGTTAAATGAATTTGGACCCTGACACGCATATATAGAGAAGAGAACGAGCGTCTCTTTTAGCTGCTCAGCTAACTTTCTATAAAAGGGAAAGTTTGGTATAACTAACTATAACAACTTGCTAAATAAGGAAAGAATAACTAAGCTCTTGATGTGAGTTGGGTTGTATCTTCAATATCCCCCCCTCAAGTTGGATCATAAATTTTCTTGAGAGACAACTTGGAAATAAAGTGATTACATAATGGTGAAGCCAATGGTTTGGTGAAGACATCTAACATTTGATTTTCTGTCCTTATTGGTAGGAGGTGAATTGTCTTGCTTTGAACTAAATCACGTACAAAGTGACTATCCACCTCAATGCATTTGGTCCTCTCATGGAAGGCTGGATTCTTTGCAAGTTGTATGGCTGATGTATTATCACAAAATAGGATTGTAGGCTTGGATATTTGAATTTGAAAATCCTGAAAATTTGTCTTATCCAAATGATCTCACAAGATGCCACTGCTAAAGCTCTATACTCGGCTTCTACTGATGACCTTGATATTGTGAGTTGTTTATTTACTCTCCAAGAAATTAATGAATCACCTAGGAAGACTCCATAGCATGTGACTGAACTTCTGGTGATTTTGCAAGCATTCCAATCTGCATCAACAAAGGCCTTTAATTCTAGAGAAAATTTTGATGAGTAGAAGAGGCCTTTTCCAAGGGCATTATTTAGATATCTTAGTAAGTGGAGAACAACCTGCAAATGATTTTCTTGTACAGTGACATATTAACTTAATTTTTGGACTGCAAAAGATTTGTCAAGTCGTGTAATTGTTAAGTAAATCAAATTACCTACTAATCTTCAATATAAGGATATATCATCAAGAAGTTTGCTCTCTGTTAGATCAAAATCCATTTTTGGATCCATTGGAAGTTTGTTTGGTTTACAGCCTAATAAACCAGAATCATCAAGTAAGTTCAAAGTGTACTTTCTTTGAGAGGGAACTATTTCTTCTTGAGATCTTGCAATTTCTATCCCCCAAAAATATTTTAGTTTTCCAAGATCCTTGAGTTTGAATTTGTTATGTAAAAATTGCTTGAGAATATTGATTTCAGAAGTATTAGGGCCAACAATGATAATATCATCTACATACACAAGCAATGCTATAAATTAGTCTCTTGGTCCTTTTATAAAAAGAGTATGATCTGAATTTGATTGTGTTAATCCATTGTCAAAGATAGCTTCTGTTAGTTTCACACAATCCATTGTCAAAGATAGCTTCTGTTAGTTTCACATTCCATTGCCTTGAAGCTTGTTTCATACCATATAGGGAATTTTGAAGTTTGCAAACCATTTTTGGACTATTTTTGCAAAACTCTATTTTATATCCTAATGGAATGTCCATATATACCTCTTCAAATAAATCTCCATTGAGAAAAGTTTTATTCACATCAATCTGATGTAATTCCCAATTCAAATTTGGAGTCAAGGCCAGTTAAATTCTTATTGTAGCATACTTTGCCACGGGGGAGAAAGTTTCCAAAAAATACACTCCTTCTTGCTAATTGTACCATTTAGCTACTAGGCATGCTTTGAATCTTTCTACAATACCATATGGCTTGTGTTTTATCTTCTACACCCATTTACTTCCTATAACATGTTTACCTTCAGGTAGATGTACAATAACCCAAGTTTTATTAGCTTCTAAAGCTTGGATCTCTTCCTGCATAGCAGTCTACCACTCATGTATTTTGATGGCTTGATGGAAAAATTGTGGCTCAGTTTGAGTGGTAATATTACATATAAACTTTCTATGTTCATATGAGTTTTTTGAATAACCAACAACTTGAGAAATCGGATATTTGCAACATGTAGTCTGTAAAACATTGTTACATTTAAAGTTATCAAGATAAACAGTTTTCTTTGTGGCCTAGAAGATCTTCTAAGATTTGTGGGTTTAATAGCTGGGTGGGATGGAATAGTTTGATCAGTATTGAGATCATGGTCTTGTTGGCTTGATAACTCAGTGGTTGGGATATGAATGTTTTGTTCTGAAAGGTTTTCCTGACTTGGTAACTCAGTAGGAATATTTTGTACAAGAGTTTGAATATGATCATTGTTGGGAATTTGAGATTGAGTGTGATTACTATTTTGGACAAGAGTTAGGGTGTCTCAATAGCTTAAAAGAGGTAAGCTTGTTGTACTGGGTTTTGGAATGACAAAATCACTTAAATTTGAGGCATTTTTCCGGAGGGACATTAGAAAAGGGATATATGTTTTCTAGAAAACTTAACATCTCTTGATATAAAAACTGTTTGAGATTGCAAATCATACAGTTTGTACCCTTTGAAACCTACTGGGTAACCAAGAAAGACACATAATCTTGCTCTGGGATCAAACTTCTTCATGTGATCATGAAGAGTAGAAAAAAAAAAAAAGACAACCAAAGTTTCTCATGATACTATAATCTACTTGTTGAATATAAATAAGTTCATAAGGAATTTTATTGTGCAATTTAGTGGAAGAAGTCCTATTTGTTAGAAAAGCAGCAGTCAAAAGACAATCACTACAAAATTCAAGAGGTACTTTTTACTGAAAAATATAAATCTCTTGCTACATTAAAGAGAGTTTGTTGTTTCCTTTCAACCACAACATTCTAATGAGGTGTTTGGACACAAGAATACTGGTGAATAATACATTTTTATGCAAATAATTGATTAAGAGAAAGTTTTTTAGCATTATCACTTCTAAATTGCTTAACTTGACAATTAAATTGAGTTTGAACCATGGCAAAGAAACTGGGAATGATAGTCTTGACATCATATTTACACTTCATAAGATTAATCCAAGTGAAACGAGACAAATCATCTACTAAAGTCACAAAGTATCTGAATCAATTATATGACGAAACAACAAAAGGACCCCATACATCACAATGGACTAAGTCAAAGATATGTAAGGATACATAACTATTAGAAGTAAAAGGAAAATGTTTTTGCTTGGCTAAAGAACATACAAGACAATGTAAACTAGAATGAAATCTAGTTACGTCACAATTCATAATATCTTTGATTGGACTTAATCTTTTTATTGAGGGTTGTCCCAGTCTACTATGCCACAAGTGAGCAGAAACTTTATTACAGGAAGCATCACAAATATCAGAGTTCTCTTGTGCAGTCGGCACATATAATCCATCTATTTTGTTAACATTGCCTATCGTTTTGGAGGTTGGAGTCCTAGGTAATGAAAGAAGTGGAATCAAAGGAATCAACCAAATTATTGGCTTCAACCAAAGCACTAACTGACAAGAGATTGAAATTAAACTGAGGAACATAAACTACACTTTTATTTAAGTACTAATTTGGGGTTAATCATCACATCACCAATTGGACTAACTTTAATGTGATCATTATTTGGTAAAACCACTTGAGCAGTATTTGTAAGTTTCGGAGAAAGAAACATGGATTTGTCATAACATATATGCATACATGCACTTGAAACAAACAACCAACATCTGAAAACTTTATGTAAAGTAAATGGTAGAGATGAAGCACATATACCTTTGACTATACCTTTAACACAAGAGACAATAGCTTCATCATGAACCTCTTGATGGCTTGCAAATGAGTTGTTATGAGCATTGAAAATGTCCAGTATTAGTTTTTGACACTGTGACTGACTGAGATTTTGAACCATATGTCCAACTTGAGAAGAGTCAATGGTTTATGTGACTTCAAGTGTTGGATTTATACAAGAAGCTTGATTACCCACTGTGTTCTTTGCTTTGGGCTTCCATTCTGGAGGGTAGCCATGCAACTTGTAAAAAGTGTCTACAATATGGCCTCTAAACATGCAATGTGTACAATAACCACGATCAAATTTCTTTTTGTTGCCTAGGTTAGAATGTAAACCAGAGTTAGCACGAAGAAATTGAGCAGGATACTTTCTTGATGGCTCTCCTCTTGCTGCAAAAGCCATTGTTGATTCCAGTGATTGGTTTGGAATCAAAGATCTTTATCTCTCTTCTTGAGAGATCATGGCATAAACTTTGTTGATTGGGGGCAGTGGATCCATCAACAAGATCTGAGCACAATCATTTGCAAAAGACTCATCCAATCCCACAAAGAATGACATGATATACACAGATGAAAAGTGATCTTTCAACTGTTTATGACCTCCACAAGTGCAAGTACAGGTACAATTAAGACGATATTGAGTCAATTCATCCCAAATTATACCTTCGTGTAATAGTCAGTAACTTGGATTTTTTCTTGAACCAGGCTCGTTAACTCCCTGCGTAATTGAAATACACGAGGGCCATTGCTCTACTAGAATATATCTTGAAGCTCCTCACAAACCTCTTTGAAGGAACTAGAGTATAAGAGACTGGCAGAGATGTCTTTAGAAACAACATATAGAATCCAAGAGAACACCATTTTGTTGTTTCTGGACCATGACTTGTGAAGATCAAGAGGGCCATGCATTGTGAAGATCAAGGTCAACAACTGGATATGGTTCTAGAATGGAGCCATCAACAAAGCCAACCTTGTTCTTCACAGCAAGCGCGATCAGCATGGATCTACTCCAAGATGCATAGTTGTCGCTAGTGAGAGGCTTATGTACAAACGAAGACCAGAACCATCAGATTGGTGCAGGAAATATGGACTTGCCGGATCATCAATTGGTGATCTTTGTGGTAGCACAGTAGTGTTCGCACTTGATGAATGTGAAGCCATATGAAGTCAAAAAATTGGATCTAACTTGAATTAATCAAAGAGAAATGGATGAGAAGAACAATCTGATCAACTTAATGGTATTAGGATCAGAAAAGAAAGAAGAAGTGTGGTTCGTAGAGAAACTTGGATCAATTTGAAGAAACCATAACAAAATTTGATCAATCCGTGAAGAATTTGGATCAAACAGAGAAGAAATTGGATCGATTCGTGAAGAATTTGGATCAATTGAAAGAAATTTGGATCAAACAAAGGAAGAATAAAAAAAATTCAATTGATACCATATTACAATTGTAATCTACAATATGATTGAGAAATGTAAATTTCCATTTGAATCTTGAGAGAGTTTACAACTGAGTGATTTACAGAGAATGAATTAAGTTAAATGAATCTTGACACTGACACACATATATAGAGAAGAGAAGGAGCGTCTCCTTCTATCTGCTCAGCTAACTTTCTATAAAAGGAAAGTTTGTTATAACTAACTATAACAACTTGCTAAATAAGGAAAGAATAATTAAGCTCGTGATGTGAGTTGAGTTGTATCTTCAATATAAGCCGGTCATATTGAGTTGGGCTCCACTTCAAGGAACATAGCTATGTGCTCAAAGAAACTCATCAAGTTATGTCGTCAGTGGTTGACCAGCGACTTAGACCTTTGATGCTAAAGCCAGATCAATTCGAGGTTATAGCATAATGTAGTAGCAGAGTTGTAGAAATCGTACCTTAAAATATAATAAATGCGGAGTATTTATAGAGTTTGAAAGTGGATTTTTCGGGTCAAGTCGGATTTGTAATCTGGTTGATCGAATCTCAATCCAATCGACTAGATCGAGAGATTTGGGTCAATTGGGGGTATTTCCATAGTTCAGTCGATGTTGACGTATGTGGTTCAAATTGATGATGAGGCAAGGTTAGTTCAGTTCAATCAAGTGTTTGATCGATGATAATGCCATTGGCTGGATTATTTTGTTTGTTTTGGTCTTACATGTCATATGCCATGTCACTGATATAATATTTGAATTTGCGTGACAAAAGAATGGTTATCTAAATCACTTTGAAAATGAAATACCTTTTAAATTAAACTAAAGAAAAATATATGGAACAGAGAAAAAATATATAAGCATACATTAAGAAAAATTGGTGAACCAATGGAGAATATTTGGATAATTTTTTTTACTGGTTCAAGCCTAATAAAAAATGGTGAGAAGACTTGGTTTTCTTTGCAGTACTTCAAAATTACTATTTTCTATTAAATAAAATCTTATTATAATTTAATTACTTAAAAAAAAAGTGAGGTAAGAAATCGGTTACAAGTTACAATTAATATGCCAACCTTTTATCACCCAAACGGGCCACACCCCGCCCGCCAACACTTTATAAACACAAAAACAATAATAAAAAACATAAAACATAAAACTAGTCCTTGAAAATATATCGTCATATTTCTCAAAAAAAATAAAAATATAATCTAATCTATTTTGGTATCAATAATCTCATAATGAAGACAACGACATTTGTTGACCATAACTCAATTCCCATCCTTAAATAATGATGTCACAAGTTAAATCCAAAGTACTTATAACACATTCATTACTCAATTTACACTCACTCTTTTTCTTCTTCTTCTTCAAATCACACACACACATTTCGCTTCTTCTTTTTCAATTATGTCCGACCACCCTAAACTGCCACCGGAATTCCGTGATGTTACCGGAGAGCCCGGAAAAGTTAACAAGCGCGATAGTTCTTCAACTTTGGTCCTCCCAAAGAATCCTAAAAGAAACAAATATGCTTTAGCCATTTCTATTCTTGCTTCCATGACATCGGTCTTGTTGGGATATGGTAAATATTTTTATAATTTTCTTTTCTTTTTCTTTTTGAGTTTAAATTACTTATTCTTATATAATAATTATAAGTAATTAAGCAAAAGAAAAACTAAGATGGATAAGATTGTTTGAATCGATTTTAAATTCCATCAAGTTTAATTAATAATAAGGCAATTCTATAGTTGCCAATACTTTAATTTTCTAATCTTTTGTGTTAACCATTTTGTTTTTCCATGTTAAGTAAACCTCACGTATAATTTAGTTACGTTAATTGTCCCAACTTTTCTTAGCGTGTTTGGATTATGCTACAAATCTTATAAACTTTTCTTTTTTCCTATTATAGAGACTTAAATGTAATGGTTTTCTTTTTTTCTTGCAAAATTTCATTTGTAGTTTGTTATATCCATCATAAAAAACCCTCTTGCATTATATTTTGATATTTTATCTGCAAAAGAATTCTCTCATGCTGGAATACATATTTTGCAGTAACAATGGCAATTATAACCCCACAAAAAATACAATCACCTCTTTTAACCTAAAAAATTATCAATAATCCCCCTATCAACTTTTAAAATTGGCAATAACCTCGTCGTTCACTTAAAAACTGACAATAACCTCTCTATTGATTTATGAAGACTTTTCAAATTTTTTGCCAATTTATCAAAGCACATGGGGTATTTTAGCATTTTAGATCTTTATCTTTCGAGCAGGCACGTTTGTTCTAAACCATATTTTTTTTAATCCATCCTTTGATCTTTTATCGTCAGAAGTGATACACATATATAGTTGCCTAACCATCACTTTTAGTCCTTTGTTTTTTACATTTTATGAGAAAAGACTACTAGCATATAAAATTCATACTATATGTTAGTTATATAAAAAGCCATTTTTGGCCACAAATTCAATAAAGTTAGCCATATCTTACTAAATATGTTAAAATTAATAGTAAATTTGGTTATCATATGTTTGACTGAAAAGTAAAGGACGAATTAAAAAGTGTTGAACAACTTAAAAAATAAGGAATTAAATTAGAAAAAAAAAAAAACATTGTAAATGCTTATGTTTTTTCTATATATGTAATAATTAACTCGTATGTTTTTGTAATTATTAAGAATTAGAGTTTTTAGTTCTTGACATGTAATTTATGATTTTTTTTATTTTTTGATAATTAAATTATTTATGAATTTGCAGATACGGGAGTGATGAGTGGAGCTACAATTTACATAAAAAGGGATCTAAAAGTATCGGACATCCAAATAGAGCTATTGGTAGGTACAATCAACATCTACTCACTTGTCGGCTCCGCCATGGCGGGTCGGACCTCCGACTGGATTGGGCGGCGCTACACCATCATTTTTGCGTCGGCAATTTTTTTCGTCGGAGCTTTACTTATGGGAGTCGCCACCAACTATGCTTTTCTTATGGTGGGGCGGTTTGTGGCCGGAATCGGTGTCGGCTACGCCCTCATGATTGCTCCAGTGTACGCCGCCGAAGTAGCTCCGGCGTCTTGTCGTGGCTTCTTATCTTCTTTCCCCGAAGTCTTCATTAATTTCGGTTAGTATTCTTTAACTTTTTTTATATATAGTTATATTTGAGGGAAAATCACTTTTGATACCAAACTTTATTCCAAAAAATATATTTGGTACCAAGCTTTTTCAAAAAACACATT
The DNA here is from genome assembly GCA_034814905.1 of Penstemon davidsonii. NCBI lineage: Eukaryota > Viridiplantae > Streptophyta > Magnoliopsida > Lamiales > Plantaginaceae > Penstemon > Penstemon davidsonii. The sequence goes on along the minus strand of JAYDYQ010002533.1, from coordinate 24,728,099 downwards.
TCATACCATAATTCACAAAATCTTGACATATTTAGTTTTGCCGTCAATTTTCGGACGAAATTCAGCACGTGCCGCTCATGTGCCCGTTAAATTGACAATGGGATGGAGAATATGCACGGGTTTTAAAGACTCACACATGAACGGCACTTGCTAAATTTCGTCTAAAAATTGACGGCAAAACTAAATGTGTCAAGATTGTGTGAATCATGGTATTAAATATGTTTTTTTGAAAAAACTTGGTACCAAATGTGTTTTTTGGATTAAAATTTGGCATCAAAAGTATTTTTCCCTCCTTATATTTCGTTAATGTTGTTTTTGAAAGGGTAAAATTATGTTTTTAGTTCTATAATGAATAAATCTTCATAATATTTTGTTTTGCATTTTATAAAATTAATTAATTTTTGAGATATTTGACGGTCTTTTGTTTATCTCATTTTTTATCAAAACTATAATATTGTTACACAGTCGTATGCAAAATATAGACTATTATATAGGATCAAAAGTGCAAATTTAAATGAAAATGTACTGCAAGATTAAAATTGTAAAGTATTCTAATAATTTAGAATCAAAAGTAAAATTTTATAAAAAATTGCGCATGCTTGTTCTTTTCTTGATGTTTAAGTTTATAAATAAAATATAGGACCTAAATTACAATTAATAGATAGTGTATAATTTTAGTCCAAATTCAATTATAAGCTGAAATAAGTATTTTTATATAGTTTCCATTATACATATTCAATCAATGAAACACTTCTGAATAATTTAATGGGCTTGAAGTTGATTCTCCAATTTTAAATGTTCTATATTGATGATTTTAATGCATGAATTATAAATTAAGGAAAAGCCAAGGAAGTCAAATTTATTTGTATTTTCCATGTTCTTGGTTCACAAAAATATTTGTTTTATTAGGCTAGATAATGATAATTTTTTTTTTTTTTTTTGGGATACGATAATGATATTTGTTTAATTTAAGCTAAAGTATCTAGGTGGACACTGTACTTGGTCTTGCACGTGCTTTGACCACGTGCATGTTCGGCCTATGATAGTGTGACACCTTTTTAGCCCTTGGACTTCTGGACCACTTTTTCATGGGCCGAACTTATTGTCGGGTGCTTTTGGACTAACCCGCTCCAATTCCTTGACCCATTTTACCTTCCAATAATTCAATTATTGATGTTTACTAATTTCTTTTCCATTTTATCTTAAAAGAAAATGAGTGGATGTCGACTAATTTGATAAAAAATTGATTTCAAATAGTTCTTAAAATTATTGAATGGCTATAATTATCACTCAACATACGTGCTAGACTTACTATGAATATTAGTTAAATTTATATTGTGCTAAATTTTAAAGTTAGACCAATCTATCTTTTGTGAACCTACAAATCATATTTAGAAATTCTAAATAATTGTGTAATATTCAATTTTTTTTAAGATTGTGAATACATATCATGAAATTTATTTGAATTTATTTCATCGATATCAAAATATAAAGATAAAGACTATATAAAAAAAAAAACGAAGAGAGTAATTATTTATTATGTTATCATTATAATTTATTAATGTAATCAATCGATATTCTAATATAATAATGTAGTTCGTCATTTCAATAGAAGGATATGTAGTATTGATGTCTGTATTGCATTGATTTTCAGGTGTTTTACTTGGATATATATCAAATCTTGCATTCTCCAAATTCTCCCTAAAGCTAGGATGGCGACTCATGCTCGGCGTCGGTGCCGTGCCCTCCATCTTCCTCGCCATTGGCGTACTAGCCATGCCCGAATCCCCCCGTTGGCTAGTCCTACAAGGTCGCCTTGGAGATGCACGTACGGTGCTCAACCGAACGTCCGACTCACCCGAAGAAGCCCAATTGCGCCTCGCCGACATCAAAGAAGCCGCCGGAATACCCATCACATGCAACGACGACATCGTTTCCGTCCCCAAACGCGAGAGTGGCGGCCACGACGTCTGGAAAGATCTCTTCCTCCACCCCACCCCCGCCGTCCTCCACATCCTCATCGCTGGCGTCGGAATTCACCTCTTCCAACAAGCTAGCGGAATAGACGCTGTTGTAATGTACAGCCCCAGAATCTTCGAAAAGGCCGGGATAAAAGACGACTACCATAAACTACTCGCGACGATAGCCGTTGGAGTTAGTAAAACGCTCTTCATATTGATAGCTACATTCTTGGTGGATCGACTAGGCCGAAGATTGTTACTACTCACGAGTTGCGGTGGAATGACGATATCTCTCTTTTGTTTGGGCACAGGGTTGACAATAATCGACCGCAACGAGGAGAAACTAACGTGGGCCATAGCTTTGTGTATAATATCTACACTATCGTGTGTGGCGTTCTTTTCTATCGGAATGGGACCGATTGCGTGGGTGTATAGCTCGGAGATATTTCCATTGCGGTTGAGGGCACAAGGGTCTAGCATGGGTGTTGCGGTGAATCGGTTTACTAGTGGGGTGCTTTTGATGACGTTTATATCTTTGTATAAGGCTATAACGATTGGTGGGGCGTTCTTTTTGTTTACGGCGATTGGGGCCGTGGCGTGGACTTTCTTCTTTACGCTGTTGCCGGAAACAAAGGGGAGGACGTTGGAGGAGATGGAGGAATTGTTTGGGACTTTCTTTAGGTGGAGGTCTACTTCGAGGGAGTTGAAGAGGAAGAAAATGGGTGAAAGTAAAGTTGATGATGCTTGATTATTTAACTTTGGGTTGTTGTTAGTTTTATTTTAATGTTATGTCTTGTATGATACATTACCAATAATAATACATGGATTTTCGGATTTTTGTGTCTTTATAATTTCATATCACCACAAAATTTTCATCAACATTTGCTAGGTTTACCTTATGCATCCATGGATTACATAAAAGTCTTTATATGTGTTCAAATTATTGAAGCAAAAATGGAAAAGAAGAGATTTTAGCTAAATTCCAGGACAACAAGAAGCAATGAGAATTAAATAGCTTTAAAGTTTAAACACAATGTGGATTCTGAAGAACTCAAAGTAGTAGTGAATGGAAATGAAATGAGAAAAAATAGAGACCATTTTTTGTTATTTGCGGAAAAAATAGGATAATCCACTACACAGACATACTATTTTTACAGTAACCCCGAATGACTATTGTATCCCTGGAATAACAGAATAATTTCTAAACACTACAAACATCCACAAGTTTTTATTGGGTCCACAAGACCGACCCGATTGACCCATCTTGAAAAATTTCCAACTATAACTAAACTTATTTAGGCATCGGAGGGTCATAGTTGGATCAAACTTCAGCACACCCTAACAAGTTTCTTTGAGTATGGGTCTGGATCGATTTGACCGTCCTTAGGCTTCATATTGGCGAAGGTTATTGACAGTTGAAACACCTTCATCCGACATGGATGATGGACCTATTGTGAAAATACCCTTCATCAATTGGTAGAAAGTAGAAGTTGATAAATTGACCTGGCAAAATTTCATTGTTGGCCCTCTAAAGTGATTGTATTTCAAATTGGTCATTTACTGTAGTACTTTGACAATATACGTCCTTTATTGTGTCAACATCAGTCCTTCTTGCCGGAAAATTTTAATTATCGCCGGAAATCATCAATTTATGTCTTAATTGACCGGAAACTTAATTTTTTTGTAAAAAATTACTAATTTATGTCTAATCTAACCGAAAATTTAATTTTAGCCAAAAATATCATTTGTCGAGTGACACTTAAAAATTAATTAAGAATTTTATATTTTGACTCCACAATTTGCAAGACCAAGCCATGTGATAGGTCAAATATGACATAAATTGATATTTTTTTGCGATAATTAAAAAAAATCGGTGATAAGGACTGAAATTGATGATGTTGACACAATAAAGGACATATATTGTCGTGATACCACAATAGAGGGTCAATTTTGAAATACAGCCACTTTAGAGGGTCAAAAATGAAATTTTATCGGGTAGGGGTAAGTATTGGGTTTAGATAGCCCAAACCCATTTCATCTTATCTTATCTTATCATTTTTTCAAAATCCCGAAAACAAAACAAATATTTTGGGTTCGGGTACCTAAATTTTTAAACATAGTAATAAAAAAATTGGGAGTACGAGACGGGTTCGGAATTGGACTTTCTAGTCTCAAATTCTCGAATCTGCCTAACCCGAGACCAATATAGCTCATCTTGGTCCTACCGTCATAGCCCAAAATAGTTGAGTTGTTACCCATTCATTTTAAATTAATTTTTCATGTCAATTTACTGTATAAAAGAGATTTCAAGTTCATGATTTTACTTAAAAAAAATTGAGCATTAATTAGTCTTATTCCAGTAATGGGAAAGTAAATGCAGTAAATCAATGGATAGATTGTACGTAGGCAACTCTAATAATCTGATTTATGTGCCTCATATAAATTTACTAGCGTAATTTCGTGCTATGCACAAAATTATATGAAAATATTTTGAAATATTTTCTTACTTATGATATAATTATTAATATGAATTATCCAAAACTCGGTTATAAAGAATAAACATGGCATGAAAAATATTATTTATTTACAAAATATAAATGGTTAAGCTCAATTGAAGATTAATTTTAATAAGTAATTTTAATAGGAAATCAAAATTATTGGAATACCTCATCGACTTGGTGAATTGAAGCATGGGTAATTTTGAATAATAAAACTTTAAAGCAATATAATTCAACTGCCTTCTGCAAAATTAGTAATCAGTAATTAACATATTTTGATTCTTATTTTGTAGGTTAAAAACTATTATACTTGCTTTGTTTTGAAGTACTTTTCATAATAATATTATAAATTAACAAAATCAAAACATGTGACATGATTGATGTCAAAATGTTGATCATGTCGAGAACTGGTGAGCCTATGTTGGGTTGGGTGAAGATAAAATGCTTGAGTTGTGGATGCAAGTTACACGAGCTTTACTGTAGAGGTAAGGAACAAAAAAGAAAAGATAATTGATCAAGATTTCAATTTTGATTAGAGTTATCATCAACAACACAAAATTAACAGCATAAGATCAATTCACATAAAAGTAGAAAAAAAGATAGAATAAATAATAACATAAACTTGAGACAACTTAAAATTTTAGGATAATTGATCAAGTTAGACAATTACTTGAGTTATTTGAAATCCAAGAAGACTTGTCATATAAAGTCTTGGAATTAAGAAAAAAGAAAAGTACGCGCCTCGAAAGGGATTAAACCCTTGGAAAACCAAAAAAAAATATGAATAAGAATATTACAATTAAAATTGATGAGAAACGAATGTAATGTGACGACAACTATTGAAATAGTTCATCTAATCAATATTGAAATTTAAGGGTTATTCTATCCAACGGTTGGCTTGATTGGGTTAGTGAAGAGAATGACACGTGTGAGTTTCTTGACTTCTTCTTGCCTCTATTCTATGCGCTTTCAGTCTCGTATTATAAAAGAGTAGTAATTTTATTTGTGAGATAGTTAAAAAAGTAGTAATTTGAATAAGATGGAAAATAAACCCATTCAAGAAAAGCCAAAATCTTTTTCTTTATTTAATAATGAAAAAGAAGGAAGAAATTTTCTTACATACTAAAATGACCAAATCCATAAAAAAAATGTTGAATCAGTTGAAAAAAAGAGACCACAACTTAAGAAGGGCAATGTGCAATGTTATTATGCTAGAGCTATATATATATATATTGTAGAGCTCGGAAAATTTAATTGATTAGCCTTAACCACGGCTAAAATTTTGGCACGAATTAAAAATCTTGTATGAAGAATTTTCGGACTATTTGCAATTAATGGTAACTTTTTTATGATTAAGTCATAAAAAATATAATAAAAGAATACGAATCATTTCAATATATAAGAACACAAAAATATAATAATGAATTCATGTTTAGTTGAGTCAAACACTAAATAAGATTTGTCCTCAAGCAGGACTATAGGAATATTCTACCTATGTCACTCAACCAAAACCTGAAACCCTTCGATATCTATAGTACATATTTCCATCTCGTACTAATAAATCAATTTTAAATCTGAAACCCCTCGATATCTTTAGCTCATATTAATTTCAAACACTAGGAGCTTCAATATCTTCCGTGACACTCGGGATTCCATGTCTTGATTCAAGTTTGGGGATGAAAACTTTGAAAAGTTCATGTTTCTTTCTGCCTATTTTAATAAGTAATACACAATTAGAACTTTAATAGAATTTAATTTAGAAATATAGTATATTCTTAGAGCCAAAAGTATTCAAGACAAAATAATTAATTTGTAGCAATACAATCCTTGAGATTACAAAGATCACCTTTCTTTTATAATCACAAACTTGACTTTCCTTCAAAATTCCCAGCAGCAAAAACTTCAAAACCTATAAATTAAATTAAGCAATCATAATCAATATCATATGATTCACATTTCATACAAACATAAAAGTAAAATATAGTGAAATATAAATACAAAAAAATAAAAATCAATGACAAACGTATTATTGTCTTAAATTAAAGGAAGCCTCCACTTGATAATTCTCTTAGGGGTCGTTTGGTAGGGTGTATGGGATTAAGGTGGATTAGATCAGAGCTAGATTGAAAGTCAAATTAACAATACGTTTGGTAGATTTGATTAAGTCAGATTACATTAAAGTAATAAACTATAATATATTTGGAGGAATTATGAGTTTAAGCATATATTAATATATTTTCAGAGATTTAAGAAGAATTTATGATATTTAATGATATGTTATAATAGGTAATATGTAAATTTGAAGTTATAAGTGACATTTCATCGAACCCATATTCACCCGGATTAACTAATCCACCCATGTCTGGGTGGATTATAATTTAGTCTTAATACCGGGTCATAAGGATTTAATCCATTTGACCTGGTATTAGAACAATGCCACCAAACATTGTATTATCACATATTGACACATATAATATGATATAATACCCCATATTAGGTCCTACTAAACAACCCCTTAAAATATCTATATTTTCAAGAAGTTAAAATCCAATGAAAAGAAATGTATATGTAATCAAGTTAATAACAATATATAAAATAAGTTACCAAAAGAACTTCCGAATGATTGGATAAATCAGACCATAGCTTGAGATCAATGTTATTTATATATGCTATAGTAATATTTAACTATATATATAGATGGTGGAATATATTAAAGATTATATAGAGGTATTGCACAATAAATTGATTAGCCTTAACCACGGCTAAAGATTGGCCATGAATTAAGATTTTTAATTAATTGCCAACTCAAATTTTCCTATTTAGCTATAGGTGCCCAAACATAGCTTAACGATGTTGGCAAAAATTAATTATTTTTTCTATTTACCGAGGATTACTATTAATAAATGAGCATATTTTCTTATGAGTTTATGACAATTAATGGCAACTTTTGATCAAAATTCAAAACTTAATTTAAAATTGTAGTTAAATGTTTTATTTTAAACGGAAAACTTCATTTATTGTATGATGACAATTAATAAGATTCTTTTAAATGTTGGCCAATCAAAATATTTTAAGAAAATAAAATAAATCAAAATTACTAAAAATTAGTATTGAGTCCAAATTGAAGGATTTTGGTCAAAAGACCATTCTATGATGTTAATTTCTGGGTTTTTAAGAATATGAACTCCGAATTATTGTTAGACGGAAACTAAAAGTTTCGTACATTTCAAAAAATTATTATATTCGTATTTCTTGTCTCGAACCCGTCCCAAATCGATTATGGGCTACAAAGTCTAAAAGTAATGTTTGAATTGTCAAGTGTCATTTAAAAAGTCAATATTACTGGTTGTGGGCAAGCATTGGATACTACATATAGGCCTTTGTCAAAATTGAAATCTTAATGGGTTGTTAGACTTCTTGTCAAAGCAATTTCTTTCATTTCACTTTAATTACTGCCTTTGAACAACTTTTAATTTAGTTTTAATTTATGGTAATATACCATCTTCAAGATGATCTTGCATTTGAACAACTTTTAATTTAGTTTTAACTGATGTAAATACATTTAAGTACCATAAAATTTGTTTCTATATTAAAGATGACTAAACTGAACATTATCCTTATTAAAGATGTGAGTTAATGCCAATTTACCCCTCATGGAATATATAATGTTCAATTTACTACCATGTGATTTGAAAAAAAATCACTTCACCCCCCGGTAAAAAATTTAAAGAAGCAATTCACCTTTTCAGTCGAAGAGTGTAACTCACTTGTCGAAATTGAGATTTGAGAGTGAGCATGAAAAGTATTTTTGTAACATAGGGGGGTAAATTGTCACATTTATCATAACACATAAGGTAAAATGCCACATATAAAAAGTGAGGGAGACGGTGTGAAACTTTTATAAGATTACACGGGGGAAAATACAACATTTTCAAATCAGAAGGAGGTAAATTAAACATTATGAACATCAATGACAGGGTAAATTGTCAAATGTAAATGAGAATTAACCCGTATAATATTATATAGGTCTGTGAAGTAGAAACAGAGGCATGGGATAAAGGTGATCGGAAAATTAAGACCGTGAAATTTTAGTAAAACATGTGAATTGGACTCGTGATCTACAAAATTAATATTGTGAGAGGTGCATTTGTTATTTATTAACAGTACGTACTACTACAGTCCAAAATTAAACTCTCAAGAATTACACATTTCTTTCTTTACCTGTCTGTCTTTGGTTTCAAAGGAATCCAAGGGAGTGAATACGTGAAAACATTAAATTCTACTTCTATATAGTAATTCACTTCCACTCTTATATTATCTTATTCTTTTCTTTTGTCAAAATAGTATTTTGTTATAGGGTTGAATTGTCAGCTCGTGTAAGTTACGACAGTAAATTTATAATAATTAAAATTGACTTAACGGTCACGTCACTAATTTGACGGTGATTTTTTAAATTTAGCTAACGGCGGTATAAAATGTTTTGGTTTCATAAAATTGATTTGAGTGTTTTCGGCGAAATTTTTGAAATGCAATAAAATTGGTTTTGGTTGCAATATTAAGATGGTAAAATCATACAATTATATATATCTTAAATATCTTACACTTATTTTCTTTGAGATGTCCAAAACAAGATCTCATTTTCTAAAATAGATTTATTTTTCTCAAAACTATCATCTCATATAAAATAATGGTTCGACGCCACTCCTTTTTAGTTACTACTTTGGAGAACATAAATGAAAGCTAAGGTTACCCAATTTTTTTTTTTTTAACTTTTACTTAAAACTCAGCGTCGAAAGTGAAGGGAGCAAGATAATTGGGATGGAGGGAGTAGTTAATAGGTTTCGAAAGTTGTTTTAATTTATATATTGAGGAAGAAAAATATATAATAAACGTCAAATCAATAATTTTATAAAATTTAAAATACCTTTTAAAAAAATTGAAATACTATTTTATAAAATTTAAAATATGATGGGTTGGAGGACTTGAGTTAATGGAATTCAAGTTGTGTCAAAGAGTTTGACCAAATCTCATTGAATTAAATTCGGGCCAACTTAGTTTTGGCTCAATTTTACTGCAGCAAAATCGAGTTAAAACCAATTCATAAACAACCGAATACTTCCATTAGTTACTTAATTTCTATAAAACAAAAAAAAAAAAAATTTGTTGAAAATCTTTGTTTTTTATCCATGTAATAACGTGATGACACCTAAACACACGAATTGATTCAAATCAAAGTTATAAACCTACATGATTTCACATTTAGCATGCTTGTAAGTGGTATCCAATCCATTTTGCGTGCACCTCAACCAATTCCAAGTGTCACTTAATATTTACAAACCCATGACGACTAGATTTAGCAACAAATGTAATAAATTACACATGAAGGTTAGCTTATAATCACGAACAAGTTTATATTTACAGTAGTTGTTGAATTTGAGAACAAGAATATCTCACTTTAAGAAAGATTAAAATAAAGGAGTGAAATATTCCTATGCTTTCCTTATTCAGCAAAAATCTCATTGTATTATTTTTATTAGAGCAAAAGACAAAAACACCCCCTATGCTTTGTCTAACTCCCAAAAAAACCCATGTGTTTGGTTTTAAATACCACATTCAACCCAAGTATAATTTTACTTTTGACTTTTGGTGGAATGACAAGATTACCCCTATGTGTTCTTTTTTTTAATTTATTTATTCTTTTAAAATTAAGTATATACTATTTAGGTCGAGTGTGGTATTTAAAATCAAACACAGGGGGGTTTTGGGGATTTAAAATGACATATGGAGGATTTTTTGGGAGTTAGATAAAGCATTTTGTCTTTTGATGTCAAAGGTAAATTGTCATATCAGAAGCAAATGTGAATAAATACTTGTAATTTTGGCGTTTGAAACACACTCTCTTTTTAGGGGGTGTATTTGGCACTTACTTGAGATCACAGGGAGGTTTTTGGGAGTTAAAATAACACAGGGAATTTTTTGGGACTTAGACAAAGCATAGGGTGTTATTTTTGTCTTTCTCTCTTTTTATTATTATAAATCTCTTTGTACCGTTCCCTCCATTCCATTTTAATTGTCGCTTTAGAGATTTTTTCATGGGGGTTATTTATGTCTTTCTCTCTTATTATTATTATAAATCTCTTTGTACTATTCCCTCCATTCCATTTTAATTGTCGCTTTAGAGATTTTTTCATGTTTCAAATTTATTGTCGCTTTAGGATTTCAGTACAGCATCAATTACATATCTTCCAATTTTACCCTTATTGAATAAGAAATCATTAATTGTAGGCTAATTAATAGCTTCCTTAATACATGTGCAAAAGCCTAAAACGACAATTAAAATGGAATTGAGGGAGTATTTTTTATTAGCTAAAAAAAATCCTTCCAAGCCGGAGTACATATTTTGTAGGAAAAATGAAATTATATCCCCACAAAAAAATGGAAAAACACTCCTACCCACCTAAAACATTGACAATAATCCTCCTAGTAACTTTGAAAATTGGCAACAATCCCCTGTTCACTTAAAAATTTGACAATAACCTCCCTTTTGATTTATGAAAAAAATTAAATAAATTTTTTTGCTAATTAAAAATTCACAAGGGAATTTTTGCTAATAAAAATAATAAATTTTTTTTTTACTAATTAGACAAATCACGAGGTATTTTTGCATTTAGCTCTAAAAAAAGAGTGAAATAAAAATAGTTGGAGAACTCTTCACTTGGTAATTTGGACTAAAATTTTCGAGTAGAGTGTACTACTTGGAAAACTATGTGAGATCAACGGTCACATGAGGCTTCAAAAACTTTCTACAAACGTGAAAACATTTAAACCAAACTACGCTCACACTATACATATCCCGCGCCATTCACTCTCCATCTTCAGCTAAAACCTCACTTCCACTAAACACAAACACCACCTATATTTTCCACATGGAAAACTACAAAAAATCGCCCCTCAAACCCTGGAAAAAAGGCCCGGCCCGAGGCAAAGGCGGTCCACAAAACGCAACATGCGAGTATCGAGGAGTACGACAAAGAACTTGGGGTAAATGGGTCGCGGAGATTCGCGAACCCAAGAAACGAACCCGACTCTGGCTCGGCTCGTTTGCCACCGCAGAAGAAGCTGCAATGGCCTACGATGAAGCTGCAAGAAGATTGTATGGGTCTGAGGCTTACCTCAATTTACCTCATTTAAGATCTAATTTCAACCCTTTGAATAAATCACAGAAATTCAAATGGTTCCCTTCAAATCATTTTAAATCCATGTTCCCGAGTACGGGGCTGCTGAATTTGAACGCGCAGCCTAATGTAAATGTAATTCACCAAAGGCTTCAAGAACTAAAGAAAAACGGCGTTTTTGGGCAAGTTTCTTCTTCGAGTTCTTCAGCCAACGACCACAAAAATGTTATTCCAAATGATACTCAGCAGCCCATGGGAGAAAATTCTGAAACGAAGAAGAAAGATACTGAAATTTCATCTGAAATTAAAGTAATAAATTCAGATGATAAGCCTCAGATTGACCTCAATGAGTTCCTTCAGCAGCTAGGGGTACTAAAAACAGAGGATCATCAGTCTCGTGCTAGTAATAATGCGCAAAATAGTTTCACAGAGATGGAAAATAATTTCACAGAGATAGAATCATCATTCAAAAATGATGTGGAATTCAATACTTTTGCAGATAACAGTTTTAGTTGGGTTACACCGAGTGAAGTAGATGGAGCAGATGCAGATACTTATCTGGGAGTTGACGCCAGTAATTTCCATGCACACGATAGTCGGGAAGATCTGATTTTCCCACCTATTTGGAATTTTTGAAATTTTATAAGTAGAGAATTAAAGTGCTTAATATGTTTAATTAGCTTCAGAAACTACAAATACATTAGTTACAATAACTTCATGTCACCAAATTGAATTTTTCCAGTTTTCATTTCAAAAATCATCCCCAAACACTGGATAAAGTGTTTCTGGCATGAGATAAATCATTCTCGTTCTTGAGAGAACAAGAATATCCACACCAAGATACTAAATCATGATCGTAATCTATTTGTATATAAGAGCATCGCGCCCTGGTCCAACACCAATGTAGTGAATGGGTACACCAACGAGTTCTTCTATTCTTTCAACATAGTTACGTGCAGCCTTAGGTAGCTTAGAGTACTCCCTTATGGAAGAAATATCGCCCTGCCACCCAGGCATAACTTCATATTCAACCTAAACAACATAAAGTAATTTATTAAGTTACCAAATAGGAGGGTGAAATAGAGACAAAAGAAAAGGACCTTGGACGAAAACATAAATGAGTGAAAATGCAAAAATACCCCCTATGCTTTGCCTAACTACAAAACAAAAACAAAAAAACTGTTATATTTTTATTATAAAAAATACCCCCGTGATTAATTTCTATTTAGAAAAAAAACCTCCCAAGTCGAAATGACAATTATACCCCCACCAAAGGAAGCAAAAACACCCCTCTACTCTAAAGAGTTATCAATAACCCCCTGTTAACTTTGAAAATTGGCAATAACCCCCCTGTTCACTTAAAAATTTGACAAAATCCTCCCCATGATTTATGAAAGAATTTCAGATGGGTTTTTTGCTAATAAAAAAAGAACACAGGGGGGTTTTGCTAATAAAGATAACACAGGGCTTTTTTTTGTAGTAAGGCAAAGCACAAGGAGTGTTTTTGCATTTAGCTCAAACACAAATTAGAGCTTACCTTGATTTGCTCGAGAACACGAAGGTCTGAAGGGAATGATTGAACTGGAGTACCATCAATTTGCTTGTATGAAATACCCAACTGAATTTCTGGTAGATCAGACAGTACATCAAGTTTTGTAAGGTTAAGAGACGAGAATCCATTTATCTGACAGCAGTATTTCAGTGCAACTATATCAAGCCATCCACAACGACGAGGGCGACCAGTTACTGTGCCAAACTCCTGTCCAGCAAACCTGAGAAGATCACCACCTTTACCCAAGGTTTCTGTTGGGAAAGGACCTGAACCAACTCGGGTAGTGTATGCTTTGACCTGCATAATTTGCAATTACGAAAAAATAAATCAAGATCTAGGAACAGTAAATGAATTAAATGAGACATGGCATGGTTTTCATTTAAAACATATGAAATAGGAGAGTGAAATGGAATTAAGATTAACAGCCAAAGGATAGTAATTTCTACAAATAATGCAAAACTCAACTTAACAAATTACTCCGGGGTTATTTGCTAAGCGCGACCCTGTGTTAGTTCTGATTGACAAATTAACCGCTGAGTTATTTTTATTAGCATATACTCATTCTGTTCATAAAAAGTAGCAATATACCCTCAGCGTGTGTTAAAATAGAATGATAGATGCAATAAACCATCTATAAGTGATTTCAGTTTAATATTTCATGAAACTGAGTTTGGAGAAAAAAAATAGCTAATATTATGACTTTATTATGAAGAAAAAACAAATGACAATCTATCTTTTTAGTGTTAAAATAACAAAACTATGAATTATTTCTCCTTAAAAAGACATGTGATCATATCCAAACAAATTATTATTCATTGACAGATTCTTAATCATTGACAGCATAATCTAGATATGTAAAGGTTGTTTTATAAGAAAGATGAATCATTGATCGCGATTAATTACACGTACATGGCTTGTAGAGGTAATTATAATTATATGGCTTTCAGTATGTAGAGGTGTTTTATTGCTACACTTTTGTATAAATAAGGGAGTATTTGATAATAAAAATAGCACGTGAGTGTATTTGCCAGTTAGAGTGGTAATTAACACAGGTGTGTATTTTGCAAATAACCCATTTACTTCAAACATATCTGCACAAAATTTTAATACAATAAATGCAGTTTCTAATGAAGAGAATATGTTATTACTTACCACGCCTATAAGATCTCCAACAACTCTTGGAGCAATACCAAGCCCAGTGCAGATTCCTCCAGCAGAAGGACTAGAGCTAGTTACAAAGGGGTAAGTACCAAAGTCAATGTCTAACATGGTTGCTTGGCCTCCTTCTACCAAAATCTTTCGTTTTTGGGATATGGCATCATTCATGAAATGCACTGTATCGGCAATAAATGGTTCCAACCTCTCTGCAAATCTCTTATATCGTTCGACCTCTTCTCTGAGCATGTCAGGGCTATAGTTAAATCCTTGGAATCTTGAAGCAGCATCAGATAATAAAAGATCAAGCTTTTGTGGAAAAGTATCCATATGCCTCAAGTCACTTACTCTTATGCCATTCCGAATAACCTTGCTTGAATAACAAGGACCTATTCCTCTCCTAGTGGTTCCAATGAAGGATTTAGCGAGCTCGGCTTCTCTAAGCCCATCCACTTCTTGATGGAAATCGAATAACAAATGAGCACGGTCGGATACTAAGATCCGTCCATTGCAAGAGACACCATTGGATTCGAGACCATCAATTTCTTTAAACAACCCAGGTAGATGCACCACAACTCCATTACCAATTACACAAAGGGTTTCCTCATTTAGGATTCCTGAGGGGACAAGGTGAAGAGCAAACTTCTTGCCTTCTGAGTTATAGATAGTGTGCCCAGCATTAGCTCCACCCTTAAATTAGATGATGTTAAAAAAAGGTAGTATAGTTAGAAAGTCCCAAATAGGTAGAGAGCCTCTTTTCATGCAATGCAACCACTGCAATTATTTCAGCAAAACATAATCAAACAGTCCACTAAATTAATCACTGTAGGCCAATTCATAATCTCTTTATCAGTGGTGCATGCTCTAAATTAATTTCAAAATGAACTATCACACCCTCTGTCCAAAACTAACTAAATGCACTTCTTAGTCTAATCAACATCAAAATAGTCCATGAAATAAAATTAAAAATTTTTTTTAAAAAAAAAGAAGCTTAACAAATTCAATTTAGCCCCCAGCATTAGCTCCACCCTAAAATTAGATGATGTTAAAAAAGTAGTATAGTTAGAAAGCCCGGAATATGAAGAACAGAGTCAATTTTCATAGAATGCAACCACTGGAATTATTTCAGCAAAATATAATAAAACAGTCCACTAAATTAATCAATAAGGTTCTCAATTTTAGTAATGCATGCTATTAATTAATTTCAAAATGAACCATAACGATCAAACCTAAACTAACATAAAAACACTTCTTAGTCTAATCTACAATATCAATATATTCCATGAATAAAACAAAAGCTTTAACAAATTCAATAAAACACGATCCTTCACATGCATTTAAATTAGTTCTTATAGTATATTTGCATCAGAAATTATAATTACCTGACACCTAGCAACAATGTTGAAGTGCTTAGCGAGGATATCGACAAGCTTGCCTTTACCTTCGTCTCCCCATTGGCACCCTAGCACGCCGGAAACTTGACTCAGCGATCCAATTCGACTCAGTTCTGATTCGCTGGAGCCTTTTTCTACGACGGCGGCGTTACTCTTACCGGCGGAGCAAACAACCAAGGCGGACCTCTTGAAACTAATAGCACATAAAGGAACGGAGGCGTGGGTGTGGGGCGCGCCGAGCTTCCTGGAGGGGATCCCGCTGAGGAAGGAAGACGTGGAGGACATGGAAATGGAGTTAGAATCGAGCCTCAGGGTTATGGAAAGGTTCATAGCGGCGGTGCTGCGTGCGTGTGTGTGTGTGAGAGAGAGAGAGAAGGGAGAGAGGATTGATGGTTTAGGGAGGAAAATATAATCAGGGGCTTTCGATGATATTCTCACGTGCGGGTGACAATGGAATAAACATAATTTTCCATTTTAAATTTGTATCTTTATATATATTGGTTTAAAATAATTTTCCATTTTAAATTTGTATCTTTATATATATTGGTTTAAAAAAATTTAAAGTTTGATGGTTTGAGTCCAACTCAATAAATTAAAAATTGATGAAATATGTTGCGAATTGGGCACAAAATAAAGGAGTTAAAAACACGTAGCGAAAATTAATACGGGAAGAGGAGGAGAATAAATCACTTTTATTACTCACTCGGATTCTATTTGCAACTTTAAGTATTTTTTTTATTTAATTTGAGTTAATTTAACTTAAGTAAATTTAATTTAAAATAATTTTAAATAATGCTCCATTTTGATGCCTATTGCTGGAGTAAAAATCTTTTATGCATGTATCAAAAAAATTAGCAGATATCAAAGAGTGATATGATGTTATTTTTTTATGTTGACTGTTGAAAATGCTTTAAGTAGAGCTTTTCAAATTAATAGTTCTCAACTATATATATACTTTTTTGTGTATATCTATGAATGGTATTCGAAATAGTTCACTTATTCTAAAACATGCTAAAACTCAAATAAATTGTCCAATCATATTACTCGTATAAAAAATACTATTAAATAAATTATTTCATTTCTTTAGTTGATAGATTAGAATGGCAAGGAAATTAGACAAGTTTATGACTCAACTTTGGTAATAAATTTGTAATTTATTCTAGTATAAAGTACATTAAATATTTTATTTTCTTATTTTCCAAAGGTAGGATCATACTTCAACAAAGAACAATAAACTAACATACATTATATCAAATTTAAAGTTCATTTCATGAGAAAGAAATGAATCATCTGTCAGAAGAATTAATCATAAGCACATAACACTATATTTAATGAACACATAACAATACATACTTACAAATATAAATAAAATTATTGTTAACTATTTAGATAAAGTAAGGTGTTGCAGATAACTCTCTGTGTTCATCAAATTAGATTTTGGTTTAATAATTATTCACTTCCCAGAACCCGAAAACTTGTTTGAATTGCTTTTATGTTCACTCTTTTAGTCAAGATTTCAATATAACATAACCCAAACAAACAATATTATTTTTTATAAGAATCGTCTCATTTCTCGAGATTTTTGTCACTCTCCAATTAAAATCCAAAAAGTATAAATTTTTTGACACTTTTTTAAATGCACAAAAATTCAGGATATCTCTATAATATCATTAAATCTTGAAAACATATCTCGAAAAATCGAAACAGACACCCCATGGTTCCACCGGGAAAAAGAAAAAAAAATCACATAAATTAAACTTAAATTTATTTCGACTTTCAAACTCTCAACTCCTCCAATATATTAAACGACTCAACGTAAATAAGCTTAATACTTGTCACAATATTCATGTACGATTGTACGTATTTTTTTGCTATTCCGTATTTTCAAATATACCATCATTCATTTTTCCCTTTTTTATTCATTTTTCCCTTTTTCGTGGGATTTTTCTGTATACACACACAATGAACATATGAACCATGATGTAAGAAAATGCAAAAAAGAGAGAAAGTAAAAGAGAATTCTTTATCCCTATACTATAAAACTATATATTGGTATACTTGTGCAAGATTGTAGCTCAATGCACTGCTGCTTCAATCTTGATAAGGAGTCGAGCAACAAAACTACGTCGTATTGGCTTCTGCAGAAATTTCAACACCGAAAAGGAGCCCTCCATCAGTTGCATTTTCTTGTATAAGTTTTTCTGTTGTATTAAAGATCTAAGCTATGTTCTTATCAAGCATTCTGTGGGTAAACCAAAGTCCTTTCTCGAAGGAATAAACTTTCGTCGCCAAGGGTCATTATGTAATTTGTAATGCAACACCTGGGTCACAAATGAAAATATCATTTTAAGAATGAATCAAAGTACGAAGAAACGATTAATGTTTTACTCACTAACAAAAAAAAAAAACTAAAGATAGCATTAGGTTCGTAAAAAAATTCGATATTTTCAAAATTTACGAGGAAAAGAAACAATACCTGCATGAGTGTGGTGAAGGCATCATCTTCACTAAGATCTGAGAAAAGTACAGCCCACTTTTCAACATGACCAAATGTAGCGTTTTGTCTCTCGGCTTCTAGTAGGACAGAATCCCGATACAAGAATCTCTGCCAAATCTTCTTTACATTTGCCAATTTGAATTCTACTTCCGTCTCATTCATTCTCTATTTAGAAAAAAAACAAGGAACGTCTATAAATACAGCACGATCACAGTCACTCCATAATGAACCAACTTGAAATAAAGTAAAATCGTACCCGTAGAATGTTTATCAAATTTGGGATTTCATCTTCACGAATACGAACAGCAAAGCTTTCATAATTAAGGACATTCTCATATGGCAAGTAGATTCCGTCCTGTAAAATGTGGCAAACTCGTATTTAGGCATTAAAAAACAAATATACAAAATAAGTTGCATTGATTTAAAGGAGTGAAATGCAAAAATACCCCCTATGCTTTGCCTAATTAGCAAAAACCCTGTGTTATTTTAATTAGCAAAAATAGCTCTCCCTGCCGGAGTACATATTTTGCATGAAAAATGACAATTATACTCCCACCAAAAAATGAAGAAATAGCCCTATCAACCTAAAAAATTATCAATAATCCCCTTTTCAACTTTGAAAATTGGTAATAACCCCCCTTGTTCACTTAAAAAAATGGGAATAACCTTCCTATTAACTTGTGAATAAATTTCAGATGAGAATAAAAAAAAAAACACAGGGGTATTTTTGCATTTAGCTCAAATAAGTTACATATATCTAAAGTAGCCCATGAAATAGAAGAATCTCCATGAGCATTGAACTTTCGACTTTATCGAAAAAGAGTAAAAATATGATACCTGAATGACAACAGGGATGCACCCGTGTAGGATACTATCTTCCATTCGACCACTCCACCCGTCTCCAGGCATGACCCCACAAAAGATAGAAGTAGCTAATTCTTCAGAGTAATCGTCTGCACGCATTGGAGTTACGACCACATCTTCTGCATGTTGCTTCCCAAGCTTACCTTCCTTATTAAGACTCGATCCAAACTCTTCAGCCACTTTCTGCCTTATGCCCATGCTATACCTGTAAACATCAAATTTATGCAGTCAATTATATATACAACTTAGGTGCTTGCATAGGGCCTGTATTCTAAAAGGGCCTCAAATTTTTTATAAATATTTTAGCCTGTTTAAGAATTTTTTTTCCATACATAGATGATTTATAGCAGAATTGTTTACACATTCTTATGCCCCTTTTTGTAATACATTTATAAGAGTACTAAAAGTATATTAATATGGATCTATTGATTGATCTTGATAAGGCAAAACGACACATTCTACTAATGTGCATCTGTTATAGGATATTATTTAGTATAAACTATAACAGCTGCTTCTCTTGAATTTTCTCAAAATAAAAATTAATACTCCTACAACATATTTACTATCGACTATGTCTCTAGAAAATTAAGTGAAGTGGCCATTTTGTCTATAGATAAATATGTTAGGTAATGAAGAATAAGAAGATTTAATCAATATTTTGCATGTATAAAAGCAAGCAAAGTAAAATCTACTATACAGTGTTTTTTTAAAAACATAGGGTCTAATTTAAAATTTCGTACTTTTTTCAGGAGATAGTCCCTCGAGGAAAAGATTCATTCTCTTCATAAAAATTAGGAGGAAGAAGAAATTAATATTAAAGAAAAATGAATTGATGCTCTTATGTCATTTTAACTTACTGTGCTTCGGGTCTTCCATTTTCATAAGCTGGTCCTAAATTTCCATTGAAATAGAATAAGGTTTTCCTCTTCTCACGAGGCCTGCAAAGATATAACATAACACCTCGTAAATACAAACTTCATATGTAAAAGAAAATGTCAGCTGAACTATGCTAAATAACGTCTACCTAGCCCAGAGTTTGGAAATCAGAGTACGTTCATCGGGTCTCTTCCATGCAGGAAGCACAAGATCTTTCTGTGGGTCAAAGCACGGGTGATTTCCTCGTCTCTCGGAAGAAATAGTATTCCAATTATCTCCCCAATAAGCAGTTGTTGAATAGTTGTACTTTGAGTTTGTGTTGGCCCAGTGGACTAACATTGTGCTGCTCCAAATTTCCTTTGGGGCATAGCAAGCACCCTCGTCCCATGAGAAGAACTGCCTTAACACGCAAACGATGTAATAAGCATGAAAACTAAGACTATATTTGGCTCCTTAAATTTAGTGAGTAAAATGCTAAGGAAAGCATTTTCTGATAGAACATTTTTTTGTTTTCATCTTCATTTTCCTTATCATTTTAACTCACTAAAATTCAAGAACATAGCTAAAGGTTTTTTTGATACGAGAGAGATACTGTCGAGTTTTTAAATAATGAAGTCGTACCCATATGTGATCTTTTCCTGATGTTCGATTCCAATAAGGATACTGCATCATAACATGCTCATATGCCTTTTTGTAATATTCTAGAGTCAACGAACTCCTCAATCCATTATGATCCTGAATTTCAATCGAAAAAATTGAAATGAAATTGAAGTACATATATCATTCTGATTCATGCAAAAAGTAGAATTCGTAATGGTGGGGAATATAATTATGTCATTACAAAAAAGCTAATGTAATCTTTAGACCAGTGTCTAAAGCATATATTAGTAGCTAACTAGTAAAATGATGCAAACTTTACCACCTTACTATGTTGTTGGGTCATCAATGTAATATTATCATAAAGTATCGTGAGTAACAATTATATTTGTGTTAATGCATAAAAGTGGGCGATTATCACTTGTTTATAGATCGACGTACTTTATTCATTAACGCTGTCAAACAAGAGATAAACACTGATAAAAGACCTCATCTCATCTAATTTTTGCTATACCAAACAACTTCGTAGCATATAAGATAGTTTACGACCAAGAAAGATAATGACATTTTTACCATCATGTTAAAGTGGGGAGCATCATCAGCACGAGTTATAATACATGAATCAAGAACCGGAACAAAGAAATAATCTGCTTCGTCACCATTTAACGTCCTGTGAGGGCTGGCTAATAAAATTTCATAGATTGCCATCTGTGAAAAGGAAGTGTATACACATATAGAAGAAATCATAAAAATATTTACAAAAGAAGTTGAAAATGATGCAATTAAGAATAATATGTATAGTTGTTGATACCTGTGCACCGTATAGTTGCTCGGTCCATATTGTAGCATTTCTCTCATCATAGATTCTATTTACGCACTGAAACTTGAAATGTCGACCCTACAATGATGAGAAAACGATAATTGAACGCGATTCTTTGTCCACATATAAGATGATAAAAGATTAATTTGTTTTGAGATTACTTACCTCGAGGAGAAGGATATTGAATTCAGGGGGCAAATCGTAAATATATATTAGAGGCCTTTTCTTTTGGACTACAGCATTGATATTGTTGGCATTATCTGAAACATTAACTTGTGCTGGTCGCAGCCACTTGGGCCACATCCCGACAGATGATGAAACAGATGGAATACTACAATCAACTCCATACCAGCCATTGTCACACTACATATAGAGAGTAAAAGGAAGAAATCAGTATCATGAAATCCCAAAAGAAAATTGAGTTAGTGGCAATTTACCCCCTGTGATATGCATAAAGTTAGTTAGTGGCAATTTACCCCCTGTGATATGCATAAAGTTAGTTAGTGGTAATTTACCCCCTGTGATATGCATAAAGTTCAATTTACCACCACCCCCCCACCCCACCACCCCCCCACCCCCCCACCCCGTGAGTTGAAAAGGACCGCTTTACCCCCCTATGATCTTACAAAAGTTTCACACTGCCTCCCTAACATTTATAAACTTACAAAAGATACAAATTGACAAAACTACCCTTCTAATATGTGGCACTTCCCCCCCCCCCCCCCCCCCCCAATGTTACAAAAACACTCTTCATGCCCACTCTCAATTTCAGCGAGTGAATTACACTCGCCGGTTGAAGGAGGTAAATTGCTCCTTTAAATTTTTCACATGGGGGTAAATTGAACATTATGCAAATCACATGGGGATAAATTGAACATTATGCAAATCACATGGGAGGTAAATTGGCATTAGCTCAAAGAAAATTTAAATCTTAAACTTTTTCAGGAGTGGACACTCAATACATATAAGGCCGATTCAAGATTTGCAGGTAATGATAAATACAAAGGTAAATCAACCAAATACTTTCAGGAAACTAACCACGAGAATGAAATGATTAATTCTACCTGACAAAAGCCAGTACGGCAATGTCCATTGCCTGAACATTGATTAATACACACGGTTAGAACAGGAATCTCACAAAATCGGCCCCAAAGGCCATCGTATTTGCAATCGCATCCCTCTTTGAACTGCACTTTGGAAGCATAAGCTTCAGCAGGGTCCACATTACACCATCCTAGTTTACTACCATTTGTAGTGAAGATATCCTGGTCGAGAGTCATATGTGGGGTCTGAAATCCGCACCACTCGGGAGCTGGGCGATTTGGGTATTTTGTACCTTCTCCACAAAAGCACATGGCTCTGGTTGTATCGCAATAAGCAGGGCACATAGATACTACCCAACGCCCATATGGTTCATTTTCTGATCCAGGATAGTTGCAATTTAACTGCTGTTTTTCCGAACATCCTTCCCCTGCCTCCAAACATCAGCAATGAGAGATAGAGCAAATGAAAATTATCATTTGGGTGATTTACACTCGGACCCCCTGAGGTTTACCGTAATTATATAAAACCCCCTGTGGTTCCAAAAATTACAAGGGGGTCTCCTTGTAATTTCTGTAACATCAGGGGGTTCCTTATAAGACGACTAAACCTCAGGGGATCTGAGGCTCTGAGCATAAATCACCCTTAATATTTCTAAAAGCCATTAAAAAATGAAGGATTGTATTGAAAAAAAGAAACTCAAATACACTTTATTAATCACATTCAATCATTTTAAGCCAACCGATTAGATAGTCTCTTAACCATTATGATTGTTCATCTAATAGCAAATCATCCATTGATCAATGCACCTTACCTTAAACTTTTCTTTGTGATACTTTCTCCAAATTAGCTTTCCATCAAAACACTTTGATTTACGTGGTTTTTCATAATCATATTATAAAAAGAAATTAGCTCTATTTTATCTTTTGGAACCATCACTTTTGCATCATACATTATTGATTGTAACATCGATCCAATTACTTTAAAAAAGAAAAAAATTATTTAAGCTGGTAATAATGTAATATGGGGAAGTGAGGTATAATATCCAACTTCATAACTCGGACTCCTGCCTTTACTATCAAACCTTAAATATACCGAAATGGATTTCACTAGCCAAAGGGGAGAAAATAAAGAAAAACTCAAATACTATGGACATTTATCACCGCAAATTAGATAGCAAATAAATCAAACTTGTTGCCTATGCAAACTGTAAATGGCACAACATCTTAAGAAACAGGAAATAACATTTATATATATATATAAAATACACTAACCAGTAAAGCCATGAAAGCAGCGGCATTGACCCAATTCACGATTGCAAATCCCTTGACCACTACATTGATTTTTGCAATTCTTGGCACCAATTTGCTGATATAAATATATACTGTAATCAGTTAACTCTCCAAAAAGTATAAATTAAAATAATAAAATGCTTTCTCAATCTTAAAATCAGTTCAATACCTCAACAATATCGACTGATTTGACGTTTGAGTTACATCCAGATAACCATCTACCAATTTCAGGCTTCCATGGTGCACCCCCATATGTCACAGCATTATGCAAATCATTAGGATATCGAATATTTAAATCAATTACTGGCTCGGAGTTTTGTGTAGAATAGTCTTTGTTGTTTACTCCTTTAATAGTTTCATTAACTGGGAAACAAGAATTTTGGGCTTGGCTAAGGCTAAAGTATTCTAAAGAAGGGACCACTGGATGAAGAAACAGATGAACAACTGATACCAATGCTAAAACCGAAGCTATAGAAGCCGCCAGGGACCATGAGAACTTCCATTTCTGGAGAGAGAACATGATCCCTGCCAAAAAAAAAAATCCCAAATTTATTCGAAAACGATTATCCCAAAGACAGTATTATTCTGTTTCACTCCACTAGTTCTTGAGAAATCACTAGGAACTAAGCCTTCAAGAGATCATAGTCCTACAAAATTCAAACATAGATATAAAGATCAGATCATATACAAGTTACGGAAAGTGACAAAAAAATTGACAAAATTATATATACATTTCAGCACAAGGACAAGAAAAAAAAACACAAATCCGTTCTAACGAGAATTTCTTCAAACGCATTCAGTGCTCAACCTCAAGAAACCAGAAAAGTCACTAAGAATTGTGAAATATGAACATCAGATTTGCTACTCCAGTAAGTCAACATGGAGAAATAATAAAAAAAAATATCAAAAGAGAAGTAAAAAGAAAAGGGTGAGCTTTAGTTTAACTTTAGAGAACTAAAGTAACAATCTTTAAATTTAATTGAACAAATTACAGTTTTCCATTTACTACGAAGATGAAAGTTTTATTAAAAACCCAAATCAGCAAATTTAAACAGCTTTGCATAAAGGAGACAAATATGAACAGAAATTAATGGAATCAATAATGCGATACAAGTTACAACTATCAGATCCACAATAAGCATAATTTTGAGGCTAAAGAACATCGAACAAAAATTTACATATTTAGTATCAAATTTCTTGATTTTGAAAGACCCTTCTACATTTACATCATAGAAATAGAGAAAGAGATTACCATGCAGCCAATTATTGATAGTTAACTGAACCCAGATGGGAATTGACTTGTAATTTTGGAAGAAAATATGTATAAAAATTATGTGTTTAAATGTTTATTATTATCTCCTTCTCAGTGTGTGTTATTTATATAGATAGAAACCGCCAAGGTTTAGGCTACAACTACAAAGTTTGAACAGAATAGAAAATGAACTGAGAAAAAGCTGACTTTTAAAAAGGAATTAGCAATAATGTTAGTCTAATTTTTTTTATGGAGGGGCAATTTAAACTTATTTTTTATTTGTTTATTACATTTTCTAAGTTTATTTGCTCTGAGAATTTTTTTTTTTTTTTTTGCTTTTTTATTTTCTTGGCTATGATTGAGAAGGTGATTAAAAATTGGCTCCACTTAGCAAGGGTCTAGTTGTTTCAATTTTTGGAGAACATTTTATTTGAGAAACTTTAGTTTTAGAAGTATTTTACAAAGACTGCTGATATAGTCAGAGCAAATTCCATAATGCCAGAGCTATTTTCTACTTAATCTCTTTTTTAACCTTCCAAGATCAACGAGTTAATTTATGCATGTTTTATATTACTCAAGTGTCACTAACTAAAAATCAGGAAATAATTTATTCTTATCTCTCTTTATTAAACATTAGAAATTTTCTTCAAAATAATATTTATTAGGCAAAAGTTGAAACGTATAGTCAAATAAAATGCACTAAAATGAAATCTTACATTTTAAGAAATTTTATAACAATAAAATAAGATTACATGTGCTATATATATTCATTTGGTTTTTTTAATGTATCCAACGCTCATTAATACACAAGACACAAAAATATTTTTTATTATACAAAATATAACAACAAATATAAAGTTTTGATAACCGTCGTAAGTTTAGATATTTGAAGTAAATACTTTATTATATTTCTACTCTACAAACTAATATAAATATCGTTTAACAAAAAAAATCATCATCGTGATATTTACGTAGTTAATATTAAATCTAACTTAAAATTTAATTTATATATTTTTGATTAATTACCTTATGTTATCGGACTAAGTGGTAGAAAATTGGATTTATAGTAGGGAGATGATGTATTATTGAAAAAAATAAACTAATATATTTTTTGAAATTTAAAAATATTTTGGTGTATGTTGTTTTAAAAAATATGACGAGAGAGAGAATTCATAATTCCATAATATTAAGAAAGAATACTTCCTCACTTTCCTTTTGTAGATCTTTAGCTTATATGCAATGTTTTCAGAACCGGATCGGACAGTGAACCGGTAAGTTAACTGACCACTGATTTTATTGGTCGAACTGGTCGGATCGCTGGTCGGACCGGATGACGTCATATGATATAATAAATATATTTAATTTTAAAATATATATAATATGCATAAAATTTAAACATTATCCTACAATTGATTAAAAATATATAAAATCTTAGAATATATTTAAATTAAATCACATAATATTTATATAACTTATATCATAATTGTAATATGATATTAATTTGTAAGCTCATATAAATATAATATGACTATACTTCTTTATAAAAATTAAAAAGTGTAAGTTAAAAATACAACAAACTAAGATATTAATAATTTTAAAATATGATTATGTATAAAAGTCTAATATTCAAAATCAAACTTGCATAATATATCGATTTGATTTTCAAAATTTGACACTCGTTATCCTAAAAATAATATTGGAAAGAAATATCTTATAGAACAAATTTTAATAAAAAATTATTATTTGAGTATTAATTTTCATTGATCATGTGTAAAATGTTAATTTGAGTTATCATAATCTAATTTATAAACAAATTTGGCTCCAAGTGTTCTGTAATTTATAAATTATTTTGTACTAAAATTTCAATAAAAATGATGTAGCTCAAATGGTAAGAAAGTTATGTTTCATACAAGATGTTTGGTGTTTAAATCCCACCTTCTACAAGAATTTTTAATTTATTTTTAACATTACTAAAATTTAAAAAATTTAAAAAAAAAAGAAAAAAAAAAGGAAATTCAGAATCGGGTTGAACCGGTCCAAAACCGCTTACCGGTTTTGGACCGGTTCAACCCGGTTCAGTCTGGTTTTTGAATCAAGTGGTTTTAGGGGGTAAACCGGACCGAACCATCCTTCGGTTCGCAGTCGAACCGGTCGGACCGGCCGGTCCGGTCCGGTCCGGTTTTAATAACATTGCTAATATGATAATGGAGAAATAAATTACATGCATTTTTGCTCAAAATTGACTTTAGAAGGGTGGAAAAGATAAAACATAAAGATTGCTCCGGCATTAAGGAATTTGCTATGGCTATATCAACGGTATTTGACGAAGAAATTTATCTTTTACTCAAATTTTAATTTCATAAAAAGTAACATGTCTCCTACATTTTTGCCCTTCTTTCCATATTTTGAAAGGGTAACCTGTAACTTTCTAAATAATAAATTTACAATTCATTAAATGGTGGACCCAAGATTTTAATTAGAAATCTCTTTCCATATGTCAACTCTTGGAAAAGTATAGATGCATCAAGTAGAATAGTAGGCTAATTACAAAGGAAAACAAGGATTAAAAAAATATCAAATAATAACGATTTAGAATCTTTAGAGTATTAGCATCTTTATATGCTACTTTGCTAACTTTTATTGAAATTAAAATAATAAATCATGTGTACTTTACTTCTTTTTATCTATTTACTGAATAAATAAAATCTTGTTGATTTTGAAGTAAATTTTAGTCTACTTATCAATAAAGGTAAGTTTTAGTCTATAAATATAGTTTTATATAGCATAAATTGATTTATTAATAATAATAATAATGACAAATTAATTTTAGACTTATAATTGAATCAATGTATATTACTATATTAGTAGGCTACGTCTTTTTCAGGTACGATTAGTATTTAGTAGCCAATTGCTTTACCATTTGACCTACTCTTATAGCTACAAGTCTAATTTCCCACGCCCACCTTAAATGACAATGAAGTACATAATTAATAATCTAGCAACTAGATAGTTTGGTCACTTGTAGCCCCCATTGGATAAAGATTTTCAAAATTATTCTCAAAACTAGCGCAATACATTTATTATTATTATTAATTATTATTATTGTAACATATAGGAGTATATATTTGTTATTGAGTGAATTTGATCGGTATGTACAAGAATTTGGTGCTATTTCATTATTATAAGATAGATACAATATTTTATTATAACCTGATCAATTATTGGACAAATTGTGCCTTGAGTAGGTGTTTGATGTATTAATTTAGATCATTTTTCTATTCATTGGATTCAGATCTCTTAACAATTATCAAATTTTAATACAATTTCAAGATTCAGAAATACAACTAGATCAAAATTCGGGCTTTACATTTGTACATAGCTCATGAGTCATGTCAGGGCATCTCCAACCAACTGGGGTAAGCCCGGGATTACCCTCTATCACCCCCGGCTACCTCGTCTCTAACGGCCCGGGGGTGCCTTAACACAAAATTCACCCCACGCTCACCTATATTAAAATTAACTTTATAATAATAATAATAATGTCAATAATAATAGATTTAAAAATTAATAATAATAATATTTGCACATAGACGAAATTAAAAATTCAAACTAATAATGTTACATCTTTAATTTAAAATACAATGTTATTAAATCTTATACAAAATTTAAAAATATCTTTTTCCATTTTTAGTTAAGTTTTTTTTCAAGGAAAAAAAATTCATGTTTTTTAAAAAATAAAATGAAATTTAATAATGCAGGTGACGCTACTTGTTGTGGCATTGTCCAAGGCCGGCTGGAGCCTTCCCCACCCACCCACCAGCCCCCCCATGGCAGGCTGGAGCTTACCGTTTCCCTCTCCCCAGGCATCTCCAACCCACCTCTCAATGGGTTGGACATGCCCTCAAGATAAGGCCCATAAAAGTTAAGCCTTATGACTCCTCATGAACCTTATAGAAAAGGTTGTTGAGTATAGAGCTAGCAACGAATAAAGTTTGGACAAGATATCTCCACTTTATCTTAAATACATTTATTTTAGGATATTTTGAACAAAATTATTGGATTGTAAAAATCCCGATCAGGTTAAAATCTCCGAATATGAGTATGTGATGGATAGACCGATTCGCAGATCAAATTCGGATAAGATATATCCCCGTGATATAGCCTTGACCAATGGTCGAACCGATCCTGAATCCAATATGAAATGGAGTCGCAAAGACCCTCGCAAGGGTCTCGCAAGGGTGATCAGCGACCTTAGTCTGTAACATCGCAACCTTAAACTTGCCATGCAGAGTTGCTTTCAAATATGGAAACTCTTAAAACAACAAGGAAGTTACCTAACTCCAGCAGGATTCTAAAGAATTATGGATTCTTTCAACTGGTATAAATACACATTTGGTATGATCATTCTAATACTAATACACAATTATGCCGCCTCCTTCTCTGCAATTAAAGTTGTTTAATTAAGTTTCAAACAAACTGTTGACTTCAGCGTGTGACCTTTGTTTTGCAGGTAAAACAAGAAGCAAGGAATTTGCTGGACTTTGGAGCAAGGAGTACCGGATTCAGAAATCAGGTATTGCCCGCATCACCCTGCTTCATCTTCATCTTCATCTTCATCTTCAAATACACTTATTTCAAAATTTCCAAAGTAATTATTGGATTCTAACAATCTCGGTTGATGAAGGTTAAAATTTATGAATTTACCGATTCCGCGTCTAAAAATTATTAATTTGTAAACACAAATAAAAGAGGCGAGCTAGTCAAGGGCAATTCCAGCAAAGTCGTTCCAATGCTTAATTAAATCATCAAATGAACTGCAGAGTTTGGGCTAAGAGAGTATAATTGAGTATTATTTTTCACAATCATACATAGAGGGTATTTATACTTGTTTTGAAGAACGTGTGAGTGAGGAAATTCCTTGATTCTTGGACCTAATTGGCACGATTTGGGATGAATTTCCTTGACTAACCTCATATTCCCTAATTAGATTATTTTGTGTGGTTGTTAATTTGTTACTCCGAGGTGCACATACCTTGGATTATCCGTATTTGATTCACACTAATCATATGCAATCAAATAATCATATTTTTTTTCTTTCTGATTTTAGATAAATATCCAATCCTATAAGATTTTACATCTTCTAAATTCCACCACCCTCTCTTTTCCGGCCTCCAACAAATTTATCAACATTTCATAATCATTCAAGTAAATTCACAATTAAGTTCAGAGTTTCTTTATTGTTTATAGTACCCAAACCAACATGCTAATAATTAATATATATTATATAAATATTTTATGTTGCTACAAGAAAATTGATGTATATATATAAACAATAGCATGAATAAGAATATTACCTAATAAATTTTTACATTGTAATTGTTAAGTTTACTTTGAGTACCTAATATTTTTTAGTATTCGGTTAATTTATTTAGGATATGAATTTATAATCATAGATCTCATCAACTATAAATCTTTCATAGAGTTTGGGTGGAGTGGAGAATGAAACCGCTCCAAAGCTGGCATAGTCATAATTTTATATCGAGGGAGACGAGATTAGGTCAAGTTATTATTTTTTATAATATAATGAAATTTACAAGAAAAAATTATATATTTATCGTGGAAATAAATTGTTTATATGTGAATTAACATATAATATAATATTGTCGATAATTTTATAATTATTAATATAGATAATGTATCTAATCTAGAAGTTATTCACAATTCTATTATGAAGTATGTGTAACATGGGACAGACGAACAAGATATAAGAAAATTATAAATAATATTGGGAATATTTGGAATACACGTGAGCATATATGTAATTCAAATTTTACTTAGAGAGTAATATATATATTTTTTTATAGAGAGTAAATAATTCTTATATGCATTTTTTATTCACATCAAATTTATCCATGATTGAATCAAATATCAAAATTCCCAGTATTTTATTTTTCAATATACATTATTAAAAAATTTGGGAATAAATGCAAGATATGTCCCTATGTTATGTGAAACTTGGGCGAAACTATCCAATAAAATATATATTGCATAAAATTTCCCTACACTATTCGACATTAAACCCCCCATTTGTTCAAAATATGTAGTTTCGGATTGACATATTTAAATAAATTACATTTTAAATATTTCATGTTGGTCCCTACAACTTCACGCGAACTATTTAAAAATAGTTTCTTGAAATATGCCGATCTGAAATGACATATTTAGAATAGATGAGGGGGTTTCATACATGCTGAATTGTTAATAGTACAAAGGGATTTTATGTAATAAACAATTCAAAAGGTAATTTCGTATAGATTTCGCCTAAAATAAGGGAGTATCTTGCATTTTTCCAAGAATTTGATAAACAAAACATCTTCTATTTGAATTAAGAAACTAGTTATTACTTATTAAACTCAATACACAATTATTTAATTAGAAAATTCCTTTCAAAGTTCATATCTCCCCTACCCAATTTCAGGAACAAAAGTACTTGGTCAATTTGACTTTTTTTTTTTGTTTTTTTGATGACCCAGGTGTCCAAGCTTACACCAGACTAATCTTGGACCTTCAGAACCCTTGCCCTAGAACCCTGAAAGATGTAAATCGCGGGATGTGCCTCCACCAAGCCTCGGGATCCCACCATACTGCTGTATACACTGCGCACAAAGGGGTCTTGACCACAAATGACCCTTAGACAGACTCATGATAATACTTTCATCCAAGTGATACGGTTAGTTGGTCAACTTGACTAAATTATAATAAATAATTTAATTAATATATTTCACTAATAAGTTAATAATATCATATCACCATATATATATATATTAATATTTAAAAGGTTCAATACACCATAAATGTGAATAATTTAATATGATAAGTCACTTAAAATATTGAAAAGTTTGACCAATTACTGTAGTAGATAGAGCAAAATAAATGAGACAGAGGACGTATTTTTATTTTTCCATTAATATTTACATTAACTTAACTTTTAACTTCTTCACTAATTTCATTACATTCTTTATTTCAGAAATAAATCTTTATTTTTTGTGCTTATAAAATTTGATGCACGCTGGAACACGTGCTAATGATGATACTATTATTGAAAAGAAAGTCATATCAAGTGACATCATTTCTTAATTTTTCTATTTTATCCTCAATATTTTAAAGTTATCATATAATGTAGTAACTTTTTTACTTATTCACTTCTAACATTAATAAAATTTATCTTTTATTTTTTTTGAATCAAACCCTAAAAAAAAAAAAATTGTGCAAAAAAAAGTTTAAGAACACGAGAACACCTGCTAAAAAATACTAGTTAATTAATAAAATACCATTTTTGATAATTCGTACCGACATACTTCATAGTCCCATTACTCTATTACATTTTGTTCTCTTACTCCATGATTTCATTACTTCATTACGTGCATATTGCATATTAGTACTATAAGTTAAAATATAGAATACCCCACAATCACAAAAAATTATTACTAGAAATCAACAAATCATCAATTGACTAAAAGAAGTTTTGAGAATTGACAACATAACAAGGTCATGGACATTTTGCGATGAATTCAAAATAGATTGAGCGGAGATTAGGGGGAAAAAAACAATAACGGTATGTTTGTTGGATATTTTCCAAAAAAAATTGTGTTTCGGAAAAATAAGATAAACACAATTTCTATTTTATGAGATAAATTTATCATCTCTCATTTTTCATAAACTATTATCTCAAAAGCCGAATAAACAACAATTTGCTTATCACTAAAAAAAACCGACACAAACTCTAATTTGATTTGACATTAAGTAATCATCTCTTACACATTACATCTTAAACCTACAATATAAACTCTTCCAAAAATAAATTACATCAACTTTATTTCTGAAACTACTCTCCCAAAATTCAAACAAACAACATTACGCAAATCGAGATTATTTCACAAATCCACACTACTCTCACAAACTACTTTCCCAAATGCCAAACAAACAAACATTAATAGTTCTTTAACTTTGGCAGGGACGTGAAAATGAGACACTTGTAGTTCCGGTAATCAATTTAGTTCCTTTATGTTTTAAGTTGCTGTAATTTAATCATCTTACCTGCAATTTTAGTTCTAAGTTCGCTAGAATTAAAGTTAGTGTCTATAAATTTCTACATGAGCAAACAAACTTGAGGATTATAACATATTTGCCATAATAATTAGTAGGTAGGGAAAGAAATGAAGTAAAATAAGGCGTTATTCTTCCTCCAGTTTAAGCTAATTTAACAAGGTGACGTGGTGGATTATCACCGTGTCAGAAGGACAACCCCCCCCCCCCCCCCCCCCCAATTTATTTGCTTGCATCGCAATTTAAGGAAACTAATTTAAATTTTGACGAATTTAGGACTAAAATTGCGACGACTTAAAACATAAAGAATATAAAGTGCTTAGCGGAACTAGGTGTCTCATTTCTGCGCCTCTGCAAAAGTTAACCGACTAGATTTTTTTTTTTTTTTTTTTGGGAGATTAGGTGTTTGTTTTCATAAAATGAAAAGTTTTAGTCGTGCACTCTCATGGCCAGTGAGAGTGACTTCAATATTTTGACAGGAACCATGTGGCTTAATCTTTTTTTTTTAAGAGACCATGTGGCATAATCTCAATTGTAAATAGATACGATTATAAACCATCATAATAATAATAAAATTGTGAGTTGATGGAATCGAACTGAATAACATATTCTTGAAACTTAAAATTGCTATAAATAGAGTTTTTTAATATTTTCACACTCCATTATTCAGTATTTTTATAACTTCGAAACTTCTCAGTTGTAAAAATATATTGGAATTTATGTGTCCAACATATTTGGTACATCGCTTTAATAAATTGTGACACATTTTTGGTACAACGATTAAAATTTGCCGTTAAATGGTGACGTGGCAGTTAAGTCTAATTGTAAAGTTGTTGTCATTACTTATGTTGATTGATAATTTTACCTCATAACATTTCAGACTATCAAAAAAGCCCCACATCTCAAATTTAGTTACGACTTTAATTTACTTTGTTGCCAAATTTAAAAATTGACTCGAATAAGACTAGTATTGTCATTTATGTATTATTATTATGGTGAGACTGGTGGTGGAAAATAATAACATAAACATGTTCCTAACTGTTGAAGACGATGGGGAGGGGGAGGGGGAGGGGGAGGGGGAGGAGGGAAGGGGGCATTTATGCCCCAAGCCCCCAACGACTGAAGATGGCCTAACATGGATTATAATTAAAAATATTTTCTTTTAATGCACTTTAAAATAGGAAACATTGTATGTCTGATACCATACAATAGGACACTTTACAATCTTAGTATTATTGGATATGTAAATGCACATTTAGTATCATAATTTAAAGTTTGATTGCAATGTTCATACCACCGTCAAATAATTAGACCAAAATGGACGAAATTGACTACGTACACAGCACATAATCGTTATCTCAATTTTTTGAGGGAAAATTATCACATTATTTCATATTCTAGAGGGGAAATTATAACTTTTTCCTTACGTTTTCTCGTTATCACGCGATGATTTTCACTCCAATAAACGAGATAATAGACAGGTGCAGTGCACGTGGCCGATTTCATCCATTTCGATCGACAATAATATAAACAATCCAACCAATATTTAAATTATGGAACTAAATATGCATTTATGTATCTAATAGTAACAAAATTGCAAAGCCTTCTATTGTATAATAGGAGTACCAAATTTCCAATTTCCCATTTAAAATACATAATCCAAAGAAAAGATGCTCCTCTTAATCTGTGTATCTGATCTGTCACTTGCTGTCCGGGTCTTGTACTATACGGTACAACTCTATAGCAGGGCACACAATAAATTTTCTACTTCTTCCGACCAATAGAGTATTAGCAGCTTCTCCTCCTCTCTC
The DNA here is from genome assembly GCA_034814905.1 of Penstemon davidsonii. NCBI lineage: Eukaryota > Viridiplantae > Streptophyta > Magnoliopsida > Lamiales > Plantaginaceae > Penstemon > Penstemon davidsonii. Next base: position 24,693,208 of record JAYDYQ010002533.1, on the reverse strand, counting down.
TGTGTGTACAGTTGTACACTCTCGTCGCCTGATAAAATTATTCAATTCAATAGTTTAATTAATATCTTCGCACAAATATAAATATTTGATCCCTAGATTTTTACCCTAATACATTATTTATTGCTGCAGTTTCCCCTTTTTTTAATTACATGGCTATTGCAGCATCAATCGTTATTTTGCCCTTGGGCATTTTCTTCTTCATAACTGGCCTCGTCGTTAATTTAATTCAGGTTTGTCTATTTTTAGCAGCATACGTATGAAATGAATATATACTTTGTTTCTAAATCGAAGAAATACGAGTTGATTTTTTTTTTTTTTTTGGAATTTTCAGGCGTTATGTTTTGTGGTGATAAGGCCGTTGTCGAAGAACACTTACAGGAGGATAAACAGAGCGGTGGCGGAACTTTTATGGCTAGAGCTCGTGTGGCTCGTCGATTGGTGGGCTGGTGTTAAGGTGAAGTTGAAATGAAATTATTATAGGATGTTAGCATTTTCAGATTTCTATCTGTGAAATGGTTCTGTATATGACTCGAATATTTGTAGATGTAATTTTTATTTTGAATAAATTTATGGATGACTTGACTTGATGTGTGTTAGCTTGTGAAATGCTCTAGTGAACTCAAATAAGTGTTCCACATCAGTGTTGGAGGATAATTTAATTGGTTTATTAACTCCTCGTTAGATCTCACTTGTCAATGTAGGCTAAACTAGATTTAACCAGTGTCCTTAACTATATTGACTATCCTCGAGGTACGTACGTACTTATTCTGTGATCTGATTGGAGGCAGATGGTATACCAGCAGTATGGGTATGTTGAAATTTTTGAAGGAGGCGTAATTTTTCCTTGGGAAACTGTATAAGGGAATTGCAAATGATACATGCAGCTCAGAGCAGTTTGAATGGCCTAAGCTAATGAGATTGGTTTTTATTTGAAATTGTATATCTGATGATTCCAAATTTCTCAAAGTTTCCACTATTGGAATGGTTAAGATATTTAGGAGAGGTTAACTTTTCCAGTTCCATAAAATTAGAGTATTGTTCAACGTTTTTAAGAGAGGTTAATTTATCTTTCCTTGATCCATAGAATTAAAGTATTATTCGATAAATATGTTTAGTTGGTGGGATCATTCACTTCATCAATATGAAAGTTCATCCATCATTTTATGCTGCACATATGCCTAGTGCCTGGTAAATGAATGTCTGTTAGTATTTGCTCCCATGTATCTTCTGTATTTCTGGATTTTAATCAGTGCGAATGAGAAAAGAAACAGAGAGGTAACACTGAAGTGAAGTTATCTTTTAAAATATTGAAGTAATTATGCAAGACTTAATTTGTCGGGGTGATGAACTCTGCTGGAAAGAGAGATTCCAGCATTGTAACTACTTTCTTTTATAAAGTTAAGGATTAAGGACCGGAATGCTTAACAGGAAGATTGTTGAATCGTATGCTAGTCTACTTGGGTTTTCCTTAAGCAGATGAAGCAAATTTGCTAAACTAAATTGAATTCTTAGTGTCTTCTATGGCGAACTTCTGCAGCTTATTAACATATAAAGCTTAAAATTCTATCATGTATGAAACGCCATGTCTTGCCTTGTTGATTAGCCTTTGTTTTGCATACGAGCCCCTGATTGCTTCCAGTTAATACAATTGTTAAAATTTTAATGAATTTTTTTTAACCATGGTAGAGTGTGGTATGTTCAAGTGGATTGTTTGAAATAGAAACCTTTTTACTTTTCTGCTTTTTCTTGGGTCTGATGTTGAGAATCCAATTATTGTAGCATCTTTGACTATATCTATGAATTTTACCTTTATGCTCGTGCAGTAATCATATTTGAGTTATATGTTCCTTCTATAAAATATTTTTCTGGTCGTAGATGACTTATATCTCCTTAAGATTTTCACACATCATACATTTCGAACCTCGTAGGCTAATAAGCTCTTTTTAGTTGGCCAAGTTAAGAGAATGTGAACATTTTGTTGCTGACCCTGATATCATACAGTTAAAGATTTTCTGGCATCATATGAGTTGTTAATATTAGAGGAGTCGAAGAAAAATGATGTTGAGTCTAAGCTGTGGTTTATTCAATCACTTTCATATTAATCATCTGTCTCATATTGCGCTCGCATTTTGGTTGCAGATTAAATTGTACACTGATTCTGAAACCCTTAAATTGATGGGTAAGGCCACAAGTTTGTTTCTAGAACTTGATTTGCTTTTTTCTATCTGATTTTTTCTTGTTTGAGTTTCTTTTTATGATAATGCTGCCATGCTGGTGAATTTTCCAGGTAAAGAACATGCACTTGTTATAGCTAATCACAGAAGTGACATTGATTGGCTTGTTGGATGGGTTTTTGCTCAGGTTTGTTCTTCTTACTGCATCTATATGAGTATATGCCTTCATTGTGCAGATCCGTGCATCATCTTTACCCTTATTACAGATCACATGTACCCTATGCAGAAAGACCTTATATGGTCATATATATCGAGTACTGAAGCATTTTTTTTCTGAGATCAACCATGATCTATATATACTATCTAAAGAGTAAACCCTTCCTGCACTGACAAAGTGCAGTTTTCGCACTGCTACACCAATTTTTCAGCATTCCTGTTTTGCCCTTTAACATCCTGAAGTATCTCAACTGTCAATTTCTCCACTTCACCCATCAACTTAACTTCTCTATTATATTCTCCAGAATAAAGTCCTCATAAAAAGTTCTCCATGTTGACACTTTTAAGAAATTGTGCATATGGGGATGCGTGCGAGGGTGACTAGTTTATTATAACTGAATCTCTGGAAACTAAACAATGATCTGTCAATCCCAAATGCCATTACTTTCTTAGTGATGATTTTATATTACCATTTGGTGTTGGGGATTGGGTGTTGACTGAGGTTCACATATAGACGAATGCATAAACATATGCAAAGGTATATAAACTAGTTTCTAGTGGCCTTATTATATGCATTAAAAACAGTATATTGCGTGGAATCAAGACACTGAAATTTTTCGCTCATTCTTACTTTTAGCTGGCTCCTGAGTGTTGTCATCTCTTGGGGGGGGGGGGTGGGGGGGGGGGGGGGTGGGGGGGGGGGGGGGTGGGGGGGGGGGGGGGTGGGGGGGGGGGGGGGTGGGGGGGGGGGGGGGTGGGGGGGGGGGGGGGTGGGGGGGGGGGGGGGTGGGGGGGGGGGGGGGTGGGGGGGGGGGGGGGTGGGGGGGGGGGGGGGTGGGGGGGGGGGGGGGTGGGGGGGGGGGGGGGTGGGGGGGGGGGGGGGTGGGGGGGGGGGGGGGTGGGGGGGGGGGGGGGTGGGGGGGGGGGGGGGTGGGGGGGGGGGGGGGTGGGGGGGGGGGGGGGTGGGGGGGGGGGGGGGTGGGGGGGGGGGGGGGTGGGGGGGGGGGGGGGTGGGGGGGGGGGGGGGTGGGGGGGGGGGGGGGTGGGGGGGGGGGGGGGTGGGGGGGGGGGGGGGTGGGGGGGGGGGGGGGTGGGGGGGGGGGGGGGTGGGGGGGGGGGGGGGTGGGGGGGGGGGGGGGTGGGGGGGGGGGGGGGTGGGGGGGATACCGAAATGGATTTCACTAGCCAAAGGGGAGAAAATAAAGAAAAACTCAAATACTATGGACATTTATCACCGCAAATTAGATAGCAAATAAATCAAACTTGTTGCCTATGCAAACTGTAAATGGCACAACATCTTAAGAAACAGGAAATAACATTTATATATATATATATATATATAAAATACACTAACCAGTAAAGCCATGAAAGCAGCGGCATTGACCCAATTCACGATTGCAAATCCCTTGACCACTACATTGATTTTTGCAATTCTTGGCACCAATTTGCTGATATAAATATATACTGTAATCAGTTAACTCTCCAAAAAGTATAAATTAAAATAATAAAATGCTTTCTCAATCTTAAAATCAGTTCAATACCTCAACAATATCGACTGATTTGACGTTTGAGTTACATCCAGATAACCATCTACCAATTTCAGGCTTCCATGGCGCACCCCCATATGTCACAGCATTATGCAAATCATTAGGATATCGAATATTTAAATCAATTACTGGCTCGGAGTTTTGTGTAGAATAGTCTCTGTTGTTTACTCCTTTAATAGTTTCATTAACTGGGAAACAAGAATCTTGGGCTTGGCTAAGGCTAAAGTATTCTAAAGAAGGGACCAGTGGATGAAGAAACAGATGAACAACTGATACCAATGCTAAAACCGAAGCTATAGAAGCCGCCAGGGACCATGAGAACTTCCATTTCTGGAGAGAGAACATGATCCCTGCAAAAAAAAAAATCCCAAATTTATTCGAAAACGATTATCCCAAAGACAGTATTATTCTGTTTCACTCCACTAGTTCTTGAGAAATCACTAGGAATTAAGCCTTCAAGAGATCATAGTCCTACAAAATTCAAACATAGATATAAAGATCAGATCATATACAAGTTACGGAAAGTGACAAAAAAATTGACAAAATTATATATACATTTCAGCACAAGGACAAGAAAAAAAAACACAAATCCGTTCTAACAAGAATTTCTTCAAACGCATTCAGTGCTCAACCTCAAGAAACCAGAAAAGTCACTAAGAATTGTGAAATATGAACATCAGATTTGCTACTCCAGTAAGTCAACATGGAGAAATAATAAAAAAAAATATCAAAAGAGAAGTAAAAAGAAAAGGGTGAGCTTTAGTTTAACTTTAGAGAACTAAAGTAACAATCTTTAAATTTAATTGAACAAATTACAGTTTTCCATTTACTACGAAGATGAAAGTTTTATTAAAAACCCAAATCAGCAAATTTAAACAGCTTTGCATAAAGGAGACAAATATGAACAGAAATTAATGGAATCAATAATGCGATACAAGTTACAACTATCAGATCCACAATAAGCATAATTTTGAGGCTAAAGAACATCGAACAAAAATTTACATATTTAGTATCAAATTTCTTGATTTTGAAAGACCCTTCTACATTTACATCATAGAAATAGAGAAAGAGATTACCATGCAGCCAATTATTGATAGTTAACTGAACCCAGATGGGAATTGACTTGTAATTTTGGAAGAAAATATGTATAAAAATTATGTGTTTAAATGTTTATTATTATCTCTCTCTCAGTGTGTGTTATTTATATAGATAGAAACCGCCAAGGTTTAGGCTACAACTGCAAAGTTTGAACAGAATAGAAAATGAACTGAGAAAAAGCTGACTTTTAAAAAGGAATTAGCAATAATGTTAGTCTAATTTTTTTTATGGAGGGGCAATTTAAACTTATTTTTTATTTGTTTATTACGTTTATTTGCTCTGAGAAATTTTTTTTTTTTTTTTGCTTTTTTATTTTCTTGGCTATGATTGAGAAGGTGATTAAAAATTGGCTCCACTTAGCAAGGGTCTAGTTGTTTCAATTTTTGGAGAACATTTTATTTGAGAAACTTTAGTTTTAGAAGTATTTTACAAAGACTGCTGATATAGTCAGAGCAAATTCCATAATGCCAGAGCTATTTTCTACTTAATCTCTTTTTTAACCTTCCAAGATCAACGTGTTAATTTATGCATGTTTTATATTACTCAAGTGTCACTAACTAAAAATCAGGAAATAATTTATTCTTATCTCTCTTTATTAAACATTAGAAATTTTCTTCAAAATAATATTTATTAGGCAAAAGTTGAAACGTATAGTCAAATAAAATGCACTAAAATGAAATCTTACATTTTAAGAAATTTTATAACAATAAAATAAGATTACATGTGCTATATATATTCATTTGGTTTTTTTAATGTATCCAACGCTCATTAATACACAAGACACAAAAATATTTTTTATTATACAAAATATAACAACAAATATAAAGTTTTGATAACCGTCGTAAGTTTAGATATCTGAAGTAAATACTTTATTATATTTCTACTCTAGAAACTAATATAAATATCGTTTAACAAAAAAAATCATCATCGTGATATTTACGTAGTTAATATTAAATCCAACTTAAAATTTAATTTATATATTTTTGATTAATTGCCTTATGTTATCGGACTAAGTGGTAGAAAATTGGGTTTATAGTAGGGAGATGATGCATTATTGAAAAAAATAAACTAATATATTTTTTGAAATTTAAAAATATTTTGGTGTATGTTGTTTTAAAAAATATGACGAGAGAGAGAATTCATAATTCCATAATATTAAGAAAGAATACTTCCTCACTTTCCTTTTGTAGATCTTTAGCTTATATGATATTGGAGAAATAAATTACATGCATTTTTGCTCAAAATTGACTTTAGAAGGGTGGAAAAGATAAAACATAAAGATTGCTCCGGCATTAAGGAATTTGCTATGGCTATATCAACGGTATTTGACAAAGAAATTTATCTTTTACTCAAATTTTAATTTCATAAAAAGTAACATGTCTCCTACATTTTTGCCCTTCTTTCCATATTTTGAAAGGGTAACCTGTAATTTTCTAAATAATAAATTTACTATTCATTCAATGGTGGACCCAAGATTTTAATTAGAAATCTCTTTCCATATGTCAACTCTTGGAAAAGTATAGATGCATCAAGTAAAATAGTAAGCTAATTACAAAGGAAAACAAGGATTAAAAAAATATCAAATAATAACGATTTAGAATTTTTAGAGTAATAGCATCTTTATATGCTACTTTGCTAACTTTTATTGAAATTAAAATAATAAATCATGTGTACTTTACTTCTTTTTATCTATTTACTGAATTAATAAAATCTTGTTGATTTTGAAGTAAATTTTAGTCTACTTATCAAAAAAGGTAAGTTTTAGTCTATATATATAGTTTTAGCACAAATCGATTTATTTATAATAATAATAATGACAAATTAATTTTAAACTTATAATTGAATCAATGTATATTACTATATTAGTAGGCTACGTCTTTTTCAGGTACGATTAGTATTTAGTAGCCAATTGCTTTACCATTTGACCTACTCTTATAGCTACAAGTCTAATTTCCCATGCCCACCTTAAATGACAATGAAGTACATAATTAATAATCTAGCAACTAGATAGTTTGGTCACTTGTAGTTGTAGCCCCCCAGGGCCGGCCCTGAGATTTCGGTGGCCCTAGGCGAACTTCGAATTTGTGGCCCTTAGTTTCACATATTATTTAAATAAGAAATAATTTTGCTTTAAAAAAAATATTGATAATAGGAGACACAATCTGATTAAATAAGAAAATAATTACATTCATGAATATAACATAAATACTTAATCTATTAAAATATCATTACTTAAATATTACTCTCCTAGCATTTTTTGAAACAAAATCACTAATTACACTTTCATAATCAATCTTCTTAACCATATCATTCTCAATCGATAACATGGCTAACTCATTCAACATCTCTTGTGACATGGTTGATCGGAGGTGAGACTTAATTAACTTTAGCTTCGAAAATGTTCTCAATGCAATTGCAACTGTAACATCAATAGTTAAATTGTAAAGGGGTGTTTATCCTAATTTAGGATTTTGTAGGGGTGTAAACTGTAAATAGATGTGGTCTTGGGGGGAGATAAATACGTGAGGAAGAGGAAGAAGATAGAAATCGGGGGAGATTAATATCAATTAATTTCTGCACAAAAATATAAATTAGGGGAAATTGATACGTGAGGAAGAAGATATAAATTGGGGGAGATTTTTTTCATTTAATTTCAGGACAAAAATACAAAATAATAAACGAGTTGTCCACATCAGCACTCCAAGTCTCCACTACAACACAAAAATAATAAATTATGGGAGATCCAACGGCTAGAATTTTACTACTTAATTCTGATCATGTGGCTCCAATAAAGTTGCACCCCATGAAAACAAAATTGTCTGGTATGTAACTCTAACTTTTTAATCGGAGGCCCTATCGGATCGGTGGCCCTAGGCGGCCGCCTACGCGGAGGGCCGGCCCTGTAGCCCCCATTGGATAAAGATTTTCAAAATTAGAACATGCTATTTTTTTTAACCTATAATGGAGAGATCTTTACTCAGTATTTGACTTAATCGGATCTTAATTATTATCAAAACTAGCGCAATACATTTATTATTATTATTATTATTAATTATTAATTATTAATTATTATTATTGTAACATATAGGAGTATATATTTGTTATTGAGTGAATTTGATCGGTATGTACAAGAATTTGGTGCTATTTCATTATTATAAGATAGATACAATATTTTATTATAACCTGATCAATTATTGGACAAATTGTGCTTTGAGTAGGTGTTTGATGTATTAATTTAGATAATTTTTCTATTCTTGGATTCAGATCTCTTAACAATTATAAAATTTAATACAATTCCAAGATCCAGAAATACAACTAGATCAAAATTCGGGCTTTACATTTGTACATAGCTCATGAGTCATGCCAGGGCATCTCCAACCTACTGGCTTACCCTCTATCACCCTCGGCTACCTCGTCTTTAACAGCCCGGGGGTGCCTTAACACAAAATTCACCACGCTCACCTATATTAAAATTAACTTTATAATAATAATAATGTCAATAATAATAAATTTAAAAATTAATAATAATAATATTTGCACATAGACGAAATTAATAATGTTACGTTTTTAATTTAAAATACAATGTTATTAAATCTTACACAAAATTTAAAAATATTTTTTTCCATTTTTAGTTAAGTTTTTTTTCAAGGAAAAAAAATTCATGTTTTTTTAAAAATAAAATAAAATTTAATATTTAAAAAAATTAATAATGCAGGTGACGCTACTTGTTGTGGCATTGTCCAAAGCCGGCTGGAGTCGACCGTTTCCCTCTCCCCAGGCATCTCCAACCCACCTCTCAATGGGTTGGGCATGCCCTCAAGATAAGGCCCATAAAAGTTAAGCCTTATGACCCCTCATGAACCTTATAGAAAAGGTTGTTGAGTATAGAGCTAGCAACGAATAAAGTTTGGACAAGATATCTCTGCTTTATCTTAAATACATTTATGTCAAGATATTTCGATAATTATTGGATTGTAAAAATCCCGATCAGGTTAAAATCTTCGAATATGAGTATGTGATGGATAGATCGATTCGCAGATCAAATTCGGATAAGATATATCCCCGTGATATAGCCTTGACCAATGGTCGAACCGATCCCGAACCCAATATGAAATGGAGTCGCAAAGACCCTCGCAAGGGTGATCAGCGACCTTAGTCTGTAACATCGCAACCTTAAACTTGCCATGCAGTGTTGCTTTCAAATTTGGAAACTCTTAAAACAACAAGAAAGTTACCTAACTCCAGTAGGATCCTAACGAATCATGGATTCTTTCAACTGGTATAAATACACATTTTGTTTGATCATTCTAATATTAATACACAATTATGCCACCTCCTTCTCTGCAATTAAAGTTGTTTAATTAAGTTTCAAACAAACTGTTGACTTAAGCATCGGAGGAGGTTCCACGGCAACCCCCCACACCAGCGTGTGACCTTTGTTTTGCAGGTAAAACAGGAAGCAAGGAATTTGCTGGACTTTGGAGCAAGGAATACCGGATTCAGAAATCAGGTATTACCCTGCATCATCCTGCTTCATCTTCATCTTCAAATACACTTATTTCAAAATTTCCAAAGTAATTATTGGATTCTAACAATCTCGATTGATGAATGTTAAAATTTATGAATTTACCTATTCCGCGTCTAAAATTATTAACTTGTAAACACAAATAAAAGAGGCGAGCTAGTCAAGGGCAATTCCAACAAGTCGCTCCAATGCTTAATTAAATCATCAAATGTACTGCAGAGTTTGGGCTAAGAGAGTATATTTGAGTATTATTTTTCACAATCATATTCTTGGACATAATTGGCACGATTTGGGATGAATTTCCTTGACTAACCTCATATTCCCTAATTAGATTATTGTGTGTGGTGGTTAATTTGTCACTCCGAGCCCCGAGGTTAGGGGTGTAAACGAGCCGAGTAGTATCGAACGACACGTTGTTCAAGTTTGATTTGAATTTTATCGAGCTTGAAATTTTGTGTTTGAGTGGTTTGATTTCTTAACGAACCGAGCTCAAACGAGCTTTTATCGAACGAGCTCGAGCTCGAGCCGAGTATAGAGTAGCTTGTTTGATTTGTTTGACGAACCGAACTCAAACGAGCTTTTATCGAACGAGCTCGAGCCGAGTATCGAGTAGCTTGGTTTGATTTTCAGCCCTACCCAAGGTGCACAGACCTTGGATTATCCGTATTTGATTCACACTAATCATATGCAATCAGATAATCATATTTTTTTCTTTCTGATTTTAGATAAATATCCAATCCTATAAGATATTACATCTTCTAAATTACACCACCCTCTCTTTTCCGGCCTCCAACAAATTTATCAACATTGTATAATCATTCAAGTAAATTCATAAGTTTAGAGTTTCTTTATTGTTTATAGTACCCAAACCAACATGCTAATAATTAATATATATTATATAAATATTTTATGTTGCTAGAAGAAAATTGATGTATATAAACAATAGCATGAATAAGAATATTACCTCATAAATTGTTACATTGTAATTGTTATGTTTACTTTGAGTACCTAATATATTTTAGTATTCGGTTAATTTATTTAGGATATGAATTTATAATCATAGATCTCATCAATATTAGGTCATATTATATGTGTCAATATGGGATAATACAACGTTTGGTGGCAATGCTCTAATACCGGGTCAAATGGATTAAATCCTTATGACCCGGTATTAACTATTAAGACTAGATTATAATCCACCCAGGCAAGGGTGAATTAATTAATCCGGGTGAATATGGATTCGATGAAATGTCACTTATAACCTCAAATTTACATATTACCTATTTTAACATATCATTAAATATCATAAATTATTCTAAAATATCTGAAAATGGAAACACGTCTACATAAATAAATCACAAACTAAAATCTATATCAATTTACAATTAACATGGAGGCATTCGAAATAAAAATCAATTATTACTCTTATACGAATTATACAAATGGCTTCAATGAATTGATATATCTTAACTAACATAATATGTTCAATTAAGTAGTGAAAATATATTAATATATGCTTAAACTCATAATTCCCCCAAACATATTACAGTTTATTGTTTTAAAGTAATATGACTCAATCAAATATACCAAACGTATTTTTAATATGGCTTTCAATCCAGCTCTGGTTTAATCCACCTAAATCCTATACACCCTACCAGACGGCCTAGATAAATTGTTACATTGTAATTGTTTTTTTTTTTTTTTTTTTTTTGATAACCCAGGTGTCCAAGCTTACACCAGACTAATCCTGGACCCTCAGAACTCTTGCCCTAGAACCCTGAAGGATGTATTAAGTTTACTTTGAGTGGAGAATGAAACCGCTCCAAAGCTGGCAGAGTCATAATTTTATATCGAGGGAGACGAGATTAGGTCAAGTTATTATTTTTTATAATATAATGAAATTTACAAGAAAAAAATTATTTATCGTGGAAATAAATTGCTTATATGTGAATTAACATATATTATAATATTGTCGATAATTTTATAATTATTAATATAGATAATGTATCTAATCTAGAAGTTAATCACATTTCTATTATGAAGTATATATAACATGGGACAAACGACCAAGATATAAGAAAAATATAAATAATATTGGGAATATTTGGAATACACGTGAGCATATATGTAATTCAAATTTTACTTAGAGAGTAAATAATTCTTATATGCATTTTTTATTCACATCAAATTTATCCATGATTGAATCAAATATCAAAATTCCCAGTATTTTATTTTCCAATATACATTATTAAAAAATTTGGGGATAAATGCAAGATATGTCCCTATGTTATGTGAAACTTGGGCGAAACCATCCAATAAAATATATATTGCATAAAATTTCCCTGCACTATTCGACATTAAACCCCCCATTTGTTCAAAATATGTCGTTTCGGATTGACATATTTAAATAAATTACATTTTAAATATTTCATTTTGATCCTACAACTTCACGCGAACTATTTAAAAATAGTTTCTTGAAATATGCCGATCTGAAATAACATATTTAGAATAGATGAGAGGGTTTCATACATGCTGAATTGTTAATAGTACAAAGGGATTTTATGTAATAAACAATTCACCAGGTAATTTTGGTATAGAATTCCCCTAAAATAAGGGAGTATCATTTTAAGAAATTTATTTAAACAAAACATCTTCTATTTGAATTAAGAAACTAGTTACTTATTTAATTAGAAATTTTATTCCTTTCAAAGTTCACATATCCCCTACCCAATTTCAGGAACAAAAGTACTTTGTCAATTTGACTTTATTTATTGATACGGTTAGCTTGTCAATTTGACTAAATTATTATAAATAATTTAATTAATATATTTCACTAAAAAATTGGTAATATCATATGACACCATATATATTAATATTTAAAAGGTTTAATACACCACAAATTTGAATAATTTAATATGATAAGTCAATTAAAATATTGAAAAATTTGACCGAGTACTGTAGCAAATGGAGCAAAATAAATGGGACAGATGGAGTCTTTTTATTTTGCCATTAATATTTACATTAACTTTTTAACTTCTTCACTAATTTCATTACATTCTTTAAATAAAATTTAAATTTACTTTTTTTGAAAAGAAATCTTTATTTTTTGTGCTTATAAAATTTGATGCACGCTGGAACACGTGCTAATGATGACACTATTATTGAAAAGAAAGTCATATCAAGTTACATCATTTCTTAATTTTTCTATTTTATCCTCAATATTTAAAGTTATCTTATAATGTAGTAACTTTTTTATTTATTCACTTCTCCTTATTACGCGCATTAATAAAATTTATCTTTTATTTTTTTTTAATCAAATCCTAAAAAAAAAAAATTGTGCAAAAAAAAGTTTAAGCACACGAGAACACGTGCTAAAAAATACTAGTTAATTAATAAAATAGTGATTATGTTACTTTTCGTACGAGAACAAATATAGGAAGTAAAGCAAGCAAAACAGCAAATGAAAGGGATGAACTGATGTATATTGATATTCCGAGTTGATTACAAGTTACAAGTTGCGAAGTTCTATTCGAGTGTTACAGGATGCCGTACAACTAGGAGGCTATTTACAGTAAGTGAGCTAATCTAAATTCTGAGGAGTCCGAGCTGTGAGCACCTGGGAATGCGTGTCTAATGTCATAAATGTGCTTGATATTTATAGGTATAATGGTGATCTAGGTGGACCCTCTTCATGGACACATATCCTGACTGACCTAAAGGCCGGCCTTGAGAGCTGGCCCAACAGAGAATCCGAGGAGTAGATCCGACCTGCCGAGAGTCTTCGATCTATTATGATGTTGTATAAAAATGGGGCAAAGATGGAATAAGCCCTTCGTTCTATAACAACATCACAACAATAAAACAAGATCTGCACACAGCTATCGAGAGAAAAATTGTATTGTATTTGTAATAGTGAATGAGTTCTCTTTTGTTTGGAAATAAGGCGACCTATTTATAGGTACATACAGGGGTATAATAGTATTTCTAGGAAAGACGTTACAAGTAATAAATACAAAGACGTTACAGACGCTACGAGAGTTTATGATAAAAACGTTACAGACGTTACAAGACTTAAATGATAAAGACGTTACAAATCTCCCATTTATGTCAACTTAGTGTAGAGCTGTGCTATCTCTTAATTGCCATTGGGTACAAAATTTGGACACATCATATTGCCCCCAAGTTTCGGGAATAATTACGCAAGTTTTTATTGTCGAAACTTGATTCAAGTATCTGAGCATTATAGCTACCTACACCATACCTCCATATGGGATTAATAAGCGTGTAATACTGTCTCGTTAAAACCTTGCCAAGAAAAACCATTGGGACAAAAAGTTGGACGAAGGAAAAAGAGTACAGTGCCTAGATCATTATTCATGACACGCTCCCCCTGATGCTAACACAAGACCCACATGCTGATGTATTACGGTATTTTTGAAGAGTTTGAGCCTCACTTGTAAATTTGGTGAAGAGTGTGGATGCTCATTTTTTTTAGCTGCTCTTCCATATATGATGTAAATATTCTTCTTTTGGGATATATGTTTGTCAAAAGTTGTCTCCCAAAGCCACAATTGCATGTAAAACACAAATTTGTGTGGTCAAATATTGTCAAATATTATCACTTAAAAGTAAATGTAGTAAAAATAAATTTAAATTTCAGCCACAAGTGCAACTTGATTCACGTTGTTCTACATTTCGACTTTGATAGTATTCTATCGTCACTGTCGTTGATGTCTTCTTTTCTTTTCTTTTCTTTTTTATTTTTTTTATTTTGTTGCCGAGAGACGACCGGACTACCCCTCTTGATCGCTGAAGGATGACCTATTTACCCCCTAGCATTTTGCGGAGGGATGATGGATTCACCCTTTGATTGCTGAGAGATGACCGGTTTACCCTCGATCGTTTAGGGATGACTGATTTACCCTTTTTTGATCGTTGAGCAATGATCGATTTACCCTTTACTTTTTTAGGGATGATCAATTTACCCTTTTTGATCGCGAAGAGACCATCGATTTACCGTTTGTAGTTTTAAAGATTCATTTTTTAGTGGCTTCATGCGCCCGTAAACAAATAATATATTTTAATTTTAACTGAAAGACATAAAGTGTAAATTTTACCTCATTTGAGACCGGTCGAGGCACATGCCCGACCGAGGCACAATGGCCCAGCCGAGGCATAAACCCGACAGAGGCTCATGCTCGGCCGAGGTATAAACTCAGACTAAGCTCAAATACCCGGTCGAGGCATAAAGGCCCACCCGAGGTGCACCAGTAGTGCGATCGAAGCACAATGACATCGGCCGACCTGTCCACGGTGAGACCTTCACCGAAAAAATCGAACTAAATTTTGACAACAACTCTTACGCATTATTGCCGAAACTGGGGGGCATCCTATCACCACAGCCTCAGCCGAGGCCGAGAAATAGAAACGATAAGCAAAAAAAAATTGACTACTTTGAGACAATGATACTTCAATCACACATGTCCTAGAAGTGGGAAAAAATTACTTCTTCGAGACGAAGGTTCTTCAATCATGCATTTTTGGGATAATGATCATTCAATCACTCCATGTCCTGGAACCGAGAAATCCATGGAAGAACGTGCACTCCTGAGGAACACACACGTTTAAGATCGAAATAGTCTTCGTTGTGATAATCACTACAATTACACATGCCTTAAAAAAATATTATAACTGAAGAATCGGACCTCATATTCACTCCCAAGTGCAGACCTGACATAGGCGCGGGCAATTCGCGATGACCTCAGTCGACGCGAATGGCGTGAAAAGGCCTCAAACGGCATGGCCAAAGCGTGGCAACCTCGAGTGACGCAGATGAGGCTCAATGACCTCGGACCGTGCGAACAAGACGTGATGACCTCGATCGACACGGACGAGGCTCAACAACCCCGACCCTCCCAACGGATGAGATACCTTAACCGTAAAGAAGAGAAAAATCTAAACCTAGGCCGACCATATTTTCAATAATCTCACTTGCAAAGTTTAACAATTCATTTTCCTACGTACATATTTAAATAACATATCAATTAAGTATAGTAAAATCAATGGGGCAAAATGTCTTTCATTTGTGCATGCAAAGTCAACGACGTGTACATGTAATAGCCTACATATATAATCCATCAAATTGATTAAAGTAATGCATGGTGATTAGTGCAATGCATGACCTCGGCCGACCACAACACCATCAATCAAATTGAAGTGGTGTGCCGAGGCTCAGGACTCGGTCGGGATTACTTGATAAAAAAAAAGAGATTGATGTATTTTTCTTACCTCAATTTAAAGTCTTCGGATAAAAAAATATATTATATTACCCTTTAAATATATTTTTATCAAACCTAAATATGAAACACATTCTTGTCAAAAATATTATTATTATCACTTAAAATTCCGGAAGTAAATATTCTAAAATATTTACTCCTGGAAGGGGCATCATGAAAGTAGTAATTTATGCTTCAAGGGTATATTAGTAATTCTCATATTTATAATATTAAAGAAATTAAATATATAAATCCTAAAGAATAGCATTTATGCCATCTCCCAAAAAGACCCATTTACCCTTATTTAAGTTTTTGACATAAATACAATTGGGCCTGTTTGTTTGGCGTTTCCCATAATTTTTTTGTGTTTGGGAAATGCCAAACAAACATGTTTTTTATTTTCCGAAATAAAATTTTCATCCATTAATTTTCTCAAACTACTCTCTCAAAAGCCAAACAAACAACAATTTTCTTATCTCTAAACAAAACCTATACAAACTCTATTTTGATTTGACATAAAGTAACATATCTCTTACACAATTTATATCACATAACAAACATGATTTGACATAAAGTCTTACACATCTTACACCTACAACCCAACTCTTCCAAAAAAACCTACACCTACTTTATTTCTCAAACCACTCTCTCAAAACCCAAACAAACAACATTACGCAAATCGAGATTATTTCACAAACCTCCACTACTCTCCCAAACTACTTTCCCAAACGCCAAACAAACAGGCCCAATGATTTTTCACATTTTTACTTTTTCCTATAAATAGCACCTCGTATTCAATATAAAAGGCAAGTTTTTAGAGAGAAAAGAAAAAATAAGAACACAGTTCTCTGCAAGATCGTCCCGTGCAAGTCAGCGTTTATAGTTTGGAGAAGGATCAAAGAAAGAAGAAATCTCGAAGACGTCCTTTGATCATTTTTAACCAACATCATGTAACGCTGACTCGATCGGAATCACGTCCAGTAGGTCGGAAATCTTTGTACTCGTACCGGAATATTTCCTAAAATAAAGTATGCAAAATATCCCTCATCAAATAGCCACTTTTGATAATTCGTACCGACATACTTCATAGTCCCATTACTCTATTACATTTTGTTTTCTTACTCCATGATTTCATTACTTCATTACGTGCATACTGCATATTAGTACTATAAGTTAAAAGAGTGAATAGCAAATTAACTCCCTGTGTTATTCTAAATAGGCAATTTAACTCCCTGTGATAAATAAAATGGCAAAATACCTCCCTGTGATATTCTAAATAGGCAATTTAACTCCCTGTGATAAGAAAAATGGCAAGATGCCTCCCTGTGTTTTTATAAAAGAAGCATATTGTTTCCCTCTAAATTGCTCATTAATTTATATCACAGGGAGTTAAATTGCTCATTATTTCATTTCATAGGGAGGTAAATTGCCTTTTTTTATATCACAATGAGGTAAATTGCTCATTATTTCATTTCACAGGGAGTTAAATTGCCTATTTTTATTTCACAGGGAGATAAATATTATCCATTAGACATATCACATGGAGTTAACTTGCAAAAAACCCTAAGTTAAAATATAGAATACCCCACAATCACAAAAAATTATTACTGGAAATCAATAAATCATCAATTGACTAAAAGAAGTTTTGAGAATTGACAACATAACAAGGTCATGGACATTTTGCGATGAATTCAAAATAGATTGAGCGGAGATTAGGGAGGAAAAAAAATAAGGGCATGTTTGTTTGACATTTTTAAAAAAAAATTGTGTTTCGGAAAAACAAGACAAACACAATTTTTATTTTATGAGATAAATTTATCATCTCTCATTTTTCATAAACTATTATCTCAAAAGCCAAGCAAACAACAATTTGTTTATCACTAAAAAAACCGACACAAACTCTAATTTGATTTGACATAAAGTAATCATCTCTTACACATTACATCTTAGATCTACAATATAAACTCTTCCAAAAATAAATTACACCAACTTTATTTCTCAAACTACTCTCCCAAAATTCAAACAAACAACATTACGTAAATCGAGATTATTTCACAAATCTCCAATACTCTCACAAACTACTCTCCCAAATGTCAAACAAACAAACCTTAATAGTTCTTAACTTTGGCAGGGACGTGAAAATGAGACACTTGTAGTTCCGGTAATCAATTTAATTCCTTTATGTTTTAAGTTGCTGTAATTTTAATCATATTACCCGCAATTTTAGTTCTAAGTTTTCTAGAATTAATGTTAGTGTCTATGAATTTCTACATGAGCAAACAAACTTGAGGATTATAACATATTTGCCATAATAATTAGTAGGTAGGGAAAGAAATGAAGTAAATTAAGGCGTTATTTTTCCTCCAGTTTAAGCTAATTTAACAAGGTGACGTGGTGGATTATCACCGTGTGGCAGTCAGAAGGACAAAACCCCCAAATTTATTTGCTTACATGGCAATTTAAGGACACTAATTTAAATTTTGACGAATTTAGGATTAAAATTGCGACGGCTTAAACATAAAGAATGTAAATTTCTTAGCGAAACTATATGTGTCTCATTTTTGCATCTCTGCAAAAGTTAACAGACTAATTTTTTTTTTTTGTGAGATTAGGTGTTTGTTTTCATAAAATGAAAAGTTTTAGTCCTGCACTCTCATGGCCAGGGACTGTGAGAGTGACTTCAATTTTGACCGGAACCATGTGGCTTAATCTTTTTTTTTTTTGAGAGAACATGTGGCATAATCTAAATAGATACGATTATAAACCATCATAATAATAATAATAAAATTGTGAGATGATGGAATCGAACTGAATAACATATTCTTGAAACTTA
Organism: Penstemon davidsonii; assembly: GCA_034814905.1. NCBI lineage: Eukaryota > Viridiplantae > Streptophyta > Magnoliopsida > Lamiales > Plantaginaceae > Penstemon > Penstemon davidsonii. The sequence goes on along the minus strand of JAYDYQ010002533.1, from coordinate 24,674,540 downwards.
AAATTGCTATAAATAGGTTTTTTTTTAATATTTTCACATTCCATTATTCGGTATTTTTATAACTTCGAAACTTCTCAGTTGTAAAAATATATTGGAATTTATGTGTCCAACACATTTGGTACATCGCTTTAATAAATTGTAACACATTTGGTACAATTGTTAAAAGTTACCGTTAAATGGTGATGTGACAGTTAAGTCTAATTGCAAAGTTGTTGTCATTACTTATGTTGATTGATAATTTTACCCCACAACATTTCAGACTATCAAAAAAGCTCCACATCTCCAAATTGAGTTACGACTTTAATCTACTTTGTTGCCAAATTTAAAAATTGACTCGAATAAGACCAGTATTGTCATTTATGTTTTTTTATTATTATTATTATTATAATAATAATTATTATTATTATTATTATTATTATTGTGAGATTGATGGTGGAAATTATAACGATCATCATATTATTTCATATTCTAGAGGGGAAATTATAATGTTTTTCTCACGTTTTCTCGTTATCACGCGATGATTTTCACTCCAAAAGATAGGATAACAGATATGTGCAGTGCACGTGGCCGATTTCATCCATTTCGATAAACAATAATATGAACAATCCAACCAATATTTATGGAACTAAATACGCATTTATGTGTGTAATAGTATCAAAATTGCAAAGCCTTCTATTGTATTAGGAGTACCAAATTTCCAATTTCCCATTTAAAATACATAATCCAAAGAAAAGATGCTCCTCTTAATCTGTGTATCTGATCTGTCACTGGCTGTCCGGGTCTTGTACTGTACGGTACAACTCTATAGAAGGGCACACAATAAATTTTCTACTTCTTCCGACCAATAGAGTATTAGCAGCTCCTCCTCTCTCTGTGTGTACAGTTGTACACTCTCGTCGCCTGTTAAAATCATTCAATTCAATAGTTTAATTAATATCTTCTCACAAATATAAATCTTTGATCCCTAGATTTTTACCCTAATACATTATTTATTGCTGCAGTTTCCCCTTTTTTTAATTTACATGGCTATTGCAGCATCAATCGTTATTTTGCCCTTGGGCATTTTCTTCTTCATAACTGGCCTCGTCGTTAATTTAATTCAGGTTTGTCTATTTTTAGCAGCATACGTATGAAATGAATATATACTTTGTTTCTAAATCGAAGAAACACGAGTTGATTTTTTTTTTTTTTTGGGAATTTTCAGGCGTTATGTTTTGTGGTGATAAGGCCGTTGTCGAAGAACACTTACAGGAGGATAAACAGAGCGGTGGCGGAACTTTTATGGCTAGAGCTCGTGTGGCTCGTCGATTGGTGGGCTGGTGTTAAGGTGAAGTTGAAATGAAATTATTATAGGATGTTAGCATTTTCAGATTTCTGTCTGTGAAATGGTTCTGTATATGACTCGAGTATTTGTAGATGCAATTTTTATTTTGAATAAATTTATGGATGACTTGACTTGATGTGTGTTAGCTTGTGAAATGCTCTAGTGAACTCAAATAAGTGTTCCACATCAGTGTTGGAGGGTAATTTGATTGGTTTATTAACTCCTCGTTAGATCTCACTTGTCAATGTAGGCTAAACTAGATTTAACCAGTGTCCTTAACTATATTGACTATCCTCGAGGTACGTACGTACTTATTCTGTGATCTGATTGGAGGCAGATCGTATACCAGCAGTATGGGTATGTTGAAATTTTTGGAGGAAGGAGGGGTAATTTTTCCTTGGGAAACTGTATAAGGGATTTGCAAATGATACAAGCAGCTCAGAGCAGTTTGAATGGCCTAAGCTAATGAGATTGGTTTTTATTTGAAATTGTATATCTGATGATTCCAAATTTCTCAAAGTTTCCACTATTGGAATGGTTAAGATATTTAGGAGAGGTTAACTTTCCCAGTTCCATAAAATTAGAGTACTGTTCAACGTTTTTAAGAGAGGTTAATTTATCTTTCCTTGATCCATAGAATTAAAGTATTATTCGATAAATATGTTTAGTTGGTGGGATCATTCTGCTTCACTTCATCAATATGAAAGATCATCCATCATTTTATGCTGCACATATGCCTAGTGCCTGGTAAATGAATGTCTGTTAGTATTTGCTCCCATGTATCTTCTGTATTTCTGGATTTTAATCAGTGCGAATGAGAAAAGAAACAGAGAGGTAACACTGAATTGAAGTTATCTTTTAAAAAATTGAAGTAATTATGCAAGACTATTAATTTATCGGGGTCATGTACTCTGCTGGAAAGAGAGATTCCAGCATTGTAAATACTTGCTTTTATAAAGTTAAGGATTAAGGACCGGAATGCTTAACAGGAAGACTGTTGAATCGTATGCTAGTCTACTTGGGTATTCCTTAAGCAGATGAAGCAAATTTGCTAAACTAAATTGAATTCTTAGTGTCTTCTATGGTGGACTTCTGCAGCTTATTAACATATAAAGCTTAAAATTCTATCATGTATGAAACGCCATGTCTTGCCTTGTTGATTAGCCTTTGTTTTGCATACGAGCCCCTGATTGCTTCCAGTTAATACAATTGTTAAATTTTAATGATTTTTTTTTTTTATCATGGTAGAGTGTGGTATGTTCAAGTGGATTGTTTGAAAGAAACCTTTTTACTTTTCTGCTTTTTCTTGGGTCTGATGTTGAGAATCCAATTATTGTAGCATCTTTGACTATATCTATGAATTTTACCTTTATGCTCGTGCAGTAATCATATTTGAGTTATACGTTCCTTCTATAAAATATTTTTCTGGTCGTAGATGACTTATATCTCCTTAAGATTTTCACACATCATACATTTCGAACCTCGTAGGCTAATAGGCTCTTTTTAGATTGGCCAGGTTAAGAGAATGTGAACAATTTTTGTTGCTGACCCTGATATCATACAGTTAAAGAATTTCTGGCATCATATGAGTTGTTAATATTAGAGGAGTCGAAGAAAAATGATGTTGAGTCTAAGCTGTGGTTTATTCAATCACTTTCATATTAATCATCTGTCTCATATTGCACTCGCATTTTGGTTGCAGATTAAATTGTACACTGATTCTGAAACCCTTAAATTGATGGGTAAGGCCACAAGTTTGTTTCTAGAACTTGATTTGCTTTTTTCTATCTGTTTTTTTCTTGTTTGAGTTTCTTTTTATGATAATGCTGGTGAATTTTCCAGGTAAAGAACATGCACTTGTTATAGCTAATCACAGAAGTGACATTGATTGGCTTGTTGGATGGGTTTTTGCTCAGGTTTGTTCTTCTTACTGCATCTATATGAGTATAAGCCTTCCTTGTGCATATCCGTGCATCATCTTTACCCTTATTACAGATGTAACACCCCAATCCCACATTGATTGTGGATGAATTGTTAGAATGGTTAATAAAGACTTAATCCACTTCTACTTGTCAATATGGGCTTAAGCATTTTGGGTTAGTAGACTAGAGCCCAACAATGTTGACAAGGCTAGAAGTGGGTCAAGGTCTTTACAAATGGTATCAGAGCCGACTCCGTGGTGTTATCCATGGGGGTGGTCTTGGGCTATTGTTCTGGACTCGACGAGGACGTCGAGTATTTGAGTTGGGGAGATTGTAACACCCCAATCCCACATTGATTGTGGATGAATTGTTAGAATGGTTGATAAAGACTTAATCCACTTCTACTTGTCAACATGGGCTTAAGCATTTTGGGTTAGTAGACTAGAGCCCAACAATGTTGATAAGGCTAGAAGTGGGTCAAGGTCTTTACAACAGATCACATGTACCCTATGCAGAAAGACCGTATATGGTCATATATATCGAGTACTGAAGCATTTTTTTTCTGAGATCAACCATGATCTATATATACTATCTAAAGAGTAAACCCTTCCTGCACTGACAAAGTGCAGTTTTCGCACAGCTACACCAATTTTTCAGCATTCCTGTTTTGCCCTTTAACATCCTGAAGTATCTCAACTGTCAATTTCTCCACTTCACCCATCAACTTAACTTCTCTATTATATTCTCCTGAATAAAGTCCTCATAAAAAGTTCTCCATTTTTACACTTTTAAGAAATTGTGCATATGGGGATGCGTGCGAGGGTGACTAGTTTATTATAACTGAATCTCTGGAAACTAAACAATGATCTGTCAATCGCACATGCCATTACTTTCTTAGTGATGATTTTATATTACCATTTGGTGTTTGGGATTGGGTGTTGAGGTTCACATATAGACGAATGCATAAACATATGCAAAGGTATATATACTAGTTTCTAGTGGCCTTATTATATGCATTAAAAACAGTATATTGCGTGGAATCAAGAGACTGAAATTTTTCGCTCTTTCTTACTTTTAGCTGGCTCCTGAGTGTTGTCATCTCTGGGAAGCTTGCACTAATCAAATTTGATTTTCTAATGACAGAGATCAGGTTGCCTTGGTAGCACATTAGCTGTTATGAAGAAATCTGCAAAGTTCCTTCCTGTAAGTAGCTACTGCTGAACTTGTTAATTGTCCTTTGGTATCAAAGCTGAAGCCTTCACCTTTAACATAGATTGATCTTTTTTTGCACAGTTAAGGTTAGGAGTGGATTTTATAAGCTTTTGTGCCATAAAATGTCTAATTTTACACCAAGCTGACATTCATGAATGATATCTTAGCAAACATATTAAACAATGATGTATAAATAACAGTGGAGAGAAATCGAGAATTGTCTTTAGTGACAGAGTAATCAATCAAGTTATATACTTTGTATTTGCCATGGGTTTTTCATGTGTTTTTACTTTATATATGTATTGTCTCACTTATCTGGTAAAGTTATAAATGCCAGGATTGGGCAAATAATGTAAGAAGGTTAAAGAAATGTTTATCTTGGCACTAATCGTAAATGAACATAGATGATAATCTTTAAAGCAATTTAACTGGAGGTTATAAAGTTTTATTGCTTGGAGTATTTTCTCCTACTGCCCAAAGGTGCTAAAATTTGTACTAATACCTATAACTTTTTCTTTCTGCCTTAGTATAAATCTTGCCCATCAGACACAACTACTAATACCTAGCTATATCTCATGTTTTCATCTTGTTTCCCTATTGCTCATGTGAGATTGTGAACTTGCGAACGGTTGTTTTTTATGTATGCAGGTGATAGGATGGTCCATGTGGTTTTCTGAGTATCTATTTCTTGAAAGAAATTGGGCAAAGGATGAAAATACCTTAAAGGTATAGCCAAGATTATAAAAATCTTTTGTGCGGTTGCTGATATGCATATTCTTCTGTAGGTTTCCGGTTTCTTAGCTATGCTAATGGATACTAATCCAACATCGTTAAAATATTTTGTAGTCTGGACTTCAACGGCTAAGGGATTACCCTCGGCCATTTTGGCTGGCACTTTTTGTTGAGGGTACTCGCTTCACCCAGGCAAAACTTTTAGCCGCTCAAGAATACGCGTCCTCAACTGGGCTACCTGTTCCAAGAAATGTTTTGATTCCACGTACCAAGGTTTCAACTTGATCCACTTCTAATAGATTAAGAAAAAGTTACTCTTATTGCTTGTATTTCGTTTATTTGCGAGGATGTTTTGAATTTGCTCACATGGAAAAAATAACTTGAGTAAGCATTTACTATTCTTCAATGAAAAGTAACTATGCCTTTTTAATACTCCCCCTGCTTACATGTATGGTTGATGAAAATTGTAAAAAGTGAACAATTTTATCATTTTATGTGTTGCTGTTGTATTGCTGCAATGCTTTTGTTCCTCAAGATTGCATTTTATTCAATGTGATGACTGCATTGTTCACTTTTTCTATCAATTGCAAAATACAGGGTTTTGTTACAGCAGTAAGTCATATGCGCTCATTTGTTCCAGCCATCTATGACATGACTGTTGCTATTCCAAAAGCTTCTCCTGCACCCACCATGCTAAGACTTTTTAATGGGCAATCTTCTGTGGTAAGTCCGCAAAATCTTATTACTCAGAATTTGAAGTCAGAATTAGTACAGTTGTGGCAATTATTCCTGTATGAGGTAATTGGTGTGAATTAGTGCTATTACATAATGTGTGTCAGAGTATAAGCTCCCGTATGCTAATGAAATAAAGAAGAAAGTTCGTAGCAATGTGGAATGATTGCAAAGAGTATATAGACTTGTCATCTAGATCTAGGAATATGGATTTAAATTGTATTATATTCTGGAATAATATTTCTATGAAATCACTTTCGTTGTTTTGTCATCACATTATAGTAAAAAAATCAATAATATGACTACTAGATTTATTTTGTTTTATGTTTATCCTTTTAATTTTGGGTAATTTTGATATTGTTTAGGTTCATGTCCATCTCAAACGACACCTAATGAAGGATCTGCCAGAAACAGATGATGGGGTCGCTCAATGGTGCAAAGATGCCTTTGTAGTCAAGGTGCACCATAACCTATCTTGATCTTTGAGAACTTGTGTCAAAGCTTACATAGTAATGGTCTGGTTGCAAAAACATTTTACGTGCCATTTTAAGATTTGTCTGTCTCTAACCAGGACAAGTTATTGGACAAGCATATAGTCGAGGATTCATTTGGTGACCAATTGCAAGACATCGGGCGCCCATTGAAGTCCCTTTTGGTAATTTATCGAGAAATCTTTCATGTTGTGTAAGGGTGGAAAATGGCAGGGTTCGGACGGGTGAAAATGACTCTTCTCAAATACTGGTCATTTCTACGAGTCAAAAATAGGTCGGGTCGAGAAGGCCTGGGTCTAAACCGGGTTGGGCTGGGTTGACCACTTTTTTTAAAAAGTTTGCTAATGTTATGTATTGCGTTAATTACAGATCAAAAAACATACACCACAATTAAAAGAAAATTGAGATTTTGAATATTTACATACAGTGTAATGTTTACATCTCACCGCTCGAATAACTCTGAATCTTCTGTTGCAATAACAGGTTGTCAGTTCTTGGGCAATTTTGCTTATATTGGGGGCATTGAAGGTTTTCCAGTGGTTCTCGTTTTTCTCGTCTTGGAAAGGCATAACCTTTTCAGGGATTGCTTTAGGGATTATAACGATTCTTATGCAAATATTAATTCAGTCCTCACAGTCGGAGCGATCTACCCCTGCTAAGGTCGAACCTTCGAAGTCTAGGAACGGGGGAGAGCCCTCAGAGACAAGATGAGAAGTAGTAAGTGTGCATGTATTCTCTTGGACAATAGAAATTCATTGGCTTGTTTTAGTAGCCTTTATTTATCTTCAGCCAAATATGTATCGAGTAGTGATTTGATTTATCCATTTATATTGTAACTTTGTGCTCTTTGAATGGAAAAATTGGGCTTCATTTGCTTCTTTTATTATAACTGTATTTGTTTTGGATGTAATATATATAACTTGTATCGATAAAATTAGTATTTTTAGGATTGTATTATTAGCACTTTGATATCTATTTTCTTTAAATGTTACGTTCTTTTTATTTTCCTCATTTAATTTCAGACGAAAAATTTAATACGGAAACAATTCTGGACCTAGAAGGACCAAAATGTGCATAGGTATGGTTAAAAAACATGAAAATGGGAGCTCATATTATGTAATTATCTTTTAGCACATGTATGTTTTTAAAACGAAAAAAATACTTTTTCATGTTTAAAAAATTAATACGAAGGCATATATAACTTCTAAAATCAAGCAAGAATTCAGTTTTCTTTTTGGGTTAATTACATGGACCTTCCCTGAGGTTTGGTGTAATTCGCATTCAATCCCCTCCAAGAATCATAATTACAATGACCTTCCCTAAGGTTTCAAAAACTTTACATCCGTTAGTTTTTGCTGACGTCGTCCCCCTAATTTTATTGAAAACCCCATTCTACCCTTGATATTACTGTAGCAATTTTCGTGGACAATTATACCCTTAGTTATGTTTGATATATGGGAGGGTGTTCATTGTAAGGATTATGATTATGAATGGATGAAAATGTTGTAAATTCACATGAAACTTATAATCAGTTTTTTAGTATATATATATTCTTAAAATAAAAATATAATAGCATATCAATGTTTTTTCATATTTTTTGAAATAAATTATGGTTAATTATAAGAAAAAAACTGTAGAACATAAATAAAAATGTAATTGACCCGTAATATTAATAATTTTAAAAAAAAATCATAATTAAAGTACAAGGATAAATTAATGAATTGCGTTTAATCATGAGAAGTAAAAAAACTTGAACAAAAATTATTAGACATTATAAAAATGATCACATGTTCATAATTAACCCATACTGAAAAAATTCGTAAGCTTTTAGCTAATTTTTTTTACAAAAATTAAAATTACTCACTCAAGTACCCAATTTAGTAAAATAATTATTATAAAATATTTTTTTTTTAATATTTCTTACTTGTACATAATATTAAGGATTAATATTAAGGATTAATAAAATATTTTACTATGAAATAGAAAATAATACCTTATATACATATTTACGAATATTAGTAAATCAATAAATAATTTTAATATATATTAATTATAAAAAAAATCTCACCATCCCTAACACCCACCCACTGGCACCTCTTCTCCCAGGCCGTGCTGTCAGTTTGGCTTCTCCTTCTAATATGTCACCAGCCTGGGCTGGGATCGTAGATCCCAGGCCAGTGGCACGGCCTGTAAGGAGAGGTGCTGGTAGGGACGGCGGGTGGGTTGGCGTGGGGGTTAGAGTTAAGGCTAGGTTTTTTATTCCTTTTATGTATAAAATTAGTCTTTTTAAAGTTTAGGTACCAATGTGCAATTATGATTTTTTTATATCCATTCATAATTAAATTTTGCAATGGTAATATGATAATTTAATTTGTGCATCATTGCATGGGTAAATAGGAAATTTTGTTAATCGGATTTTTTTTTCTGATTTTTTTAATTAAAATTGACGAGGTCAATGAAGTCATATCACATATTTCGTCCAAACTCCGCTAGTGTACGTTAGGGTTTTGTAAGGTTTTTGAAATCTCAGGGGAGGTTATAGTAATTATGATTCTTGGAGGGGATTGGATGCGAATTACACCAAACCTCAGGGGAGGTCATTGTAATTTTGTGCACCAGGGCAAGGGTAAATAAGACATTTTGTTAATAAGATTTTTTTTAATTAAAATTTACGAGGGCAATTAAGTCATTTCATAGATTCCGTGCAACTTCGTTAGTGTCCGTTAGGGTTTTGTAAGGTTTTTGAAACCTTAAGGGAGGTCATTGTAATTATGATTCTTGGAGGGGATTGATCGCGAATTACACCAAATATCATGGGAGGTCCCAGTAATTAACCCTTTTCTTAATGATAATAACTTATTTACTGCTCAATATCTCAAAAGTAATCAATAATTACTAAAAAAGAATTCCTAATCAAATTTTTACTGTAATTAATTTATGTTCTCCCCTAAGCCATTTTCTAAGAACAATTAGCAAATCACAAATGTGAAATGTGTGGTCTATGGTAACAAATTTTTGAAAGTGGAGGGATAGTTTTGCAATTAAGACAAACTCAAAAGAAAACTTTTATCTATATTAACACTTCTGCCCTCCCTATATATATATACGTCCAACATTTTCTCTATCTCATATACTCTGTGTTCTGCTGCCCTAATTTCTGTGAAGCCAGAAACCAAATTCGAAAATTTTGAAATAGTATAAGCTTAAGTGAGTGTGAACATTGTAATCATTCGGTGAGAAAGAGAAAACAATGAGTCGCAGCTTAGGGATTCCGGTGAAGTTGCTGCACGAGGCGTCGGGACACATAGTGACGGTGGAGCTAAAGAGCGGCGAGCTTTATCGCGGAAGCATGATCGAGTGCGAGGATAATTGGAATTGCCAGCTTGAAAACATCACTTACACTGCTAAGGTATTCTGTTTTTGTATTTCTGTTCGAGTTGTGATTTATTGCTTAAACCCTAGGTAGATTCTATTTGATTTTTTTTTACTGATTTGTTCATCTCATTTTCTGTAAACTAGTGTAATTTCGGTGATAGACACTAGTGTTTTTCCAATTGTTGTAATTTTGTGATAATTTGTTTCTTAAACCCTAGGTGTTGAAAGATAATGCAAGTAGCTAATTAACAATTCTGGGATTCCAGTTGATATATTTTTGTTCCCTTGATATGTATTCTGCTGTGTTTACAATTTAGTTTTCCAGTCTTTTTATGTGCTTCAATTGGACATATCCTTTTTTAAGGGTTATGGCTTACGGCTAAACCCAATGTTTCTCAGCCTCGCGTGAGAAAATGAATACATAACATTCAGTAGGCAATTTGGGAATATTGACTATTGTAAGAGTCTTTATTAATTGAAGAAGGAAAATGAAAGTGATCTACATCAGGGCCCCCCTATTTAGTATTTGCTCTATGTTGGTATGAACTATGAAGAAACTCGACCCAATTTGCTATTAACTTCGAAAATCCTTCCTGAGAAGTCCAGATTCTACACCATAAATAACTGAATTACTCTAAAAGATCAAGATTGAGGAATGACAATTCATGCTTGAATTTCTCATTTGTTGGTTTCAACAACTAATTTTTTATCTAATACAAAATCTATGTTACAGGATGGGAAGGTCTCACAACTTGAGCATGTTTTCATCAGAGGTAGCAAAGTCAGGTATGTACCCTTCTTTTATCTCAAGTTGTTTTATATGCATCATATTGGATTGTTAGTAATGGTTGATTTTACCAGGTTCATGGTAATTCCAGACATGCTTAAGAATGCTCCAATGTTTAAGCGCTTGGAAGCTAGGATAAAGGTACCATTCCATTGACCATAGTTACTATTTGCTATTCCAGTTCAATATTTTGCTGATATATGTGATTTCCACATTTGAAGGGCAAGGGTTCAGCACTTGGAGTTGGACGTGGACGTGCTGTTGCCATGCGAGCTAGAGTAAGCTCTTTCCCCTTCATTTCCTAATAAACATCTGCTGTATGAATAAAGTGTTTGATTTTAGTGCAAAAAGTAAAATTTTACCCTCAAGCAGATTTTACTGTTCAGTTTCCACACTCCAGCAGTTGATCGCAATTCAGGGTCCTTGTGGTTCATTCCCACCCTCCCAGATGGCCCTAAACCTAGATGGATCAAGTTCCACTCCAGAAACGGCCCAAACCTAGGTCCCGGCTCATCTGCCCAGTTATAAGACACCTACAAAAATCATTGACATCTACCACCTACTTTATTCCCAATAAAAGACACTTATCCGTCCAACCCCAACATCCAAATCCAATCCAATTCAAATTGTATCTCAAATTTTCAAATCTCGTGAATCTCAACATCCAAACCCAATCTAAATTGTGTTTCAAACCAAATCAATTTTTCGAAACCAAAACCGAGCCAACACTGATCTATATGGGCCCTTAGAGTCTGGAGGTTACTTTTGTCTGTTTGTTGTTTGAAGTCATTTATGTGTAAAGCCAGGGAAAATAGAGTTGCATCTCAATGAAATAGGAAAAGATCCCTTATAAATTTTACTTTGAGATATTGATCGTTCGAATCTTGAATTTCTTGTTGACAGGCTCAGGCTGCTGGTCGTGGAGCTCCACCTGGTAGGGGCGTCGTGCCACCCGTGCGGAGGTGATCATGTCCATTATTGGGCATCTTAGTTTTGTGCTCTTTTAAATGGGTCTATTCATTGTAGCCATGAGTGAGCAATGATTTACATTTCCTTGTTTCTCAACTGTAGTAAAGTATTTGGTGTAAAATGAGAACTTATTTCCAGTAATGATTTCAAATACTTGGACAGTGACTAGTTTTTAGATGATTGTAATCTTAACTTTAGCAATGTTTTAACAGGTGAGATTTGTAGTTTATGGTATCTTGCAGCCTTAACATTTCTGAAGGCACTGCCTGTATGTTCATTCTACAATTTCATATACTCCTCTCAATATTCTTGCTCCTTTTAATTTTGGCCGGAGTTTTGAGTGAAAAATACATTTTTTGAGTAATGGATTTAATTATATTTAAAATTCCATGGGTCAAGTTAACTTATTTATATCCATAAAATAAAAAATTCTATTATTTACTAGATACGAAAACATAAAATGGTGTAATTTTTTGTCTTTAATAACTCAAAATGTAATTTTAATCTTACAATTCATTCAACATATTATTTCTTGTAAAAGAAGTAATTAAATGCTTAGAATAATATGGAATAAAAAAAGTATTGTCTTAAATTACTATATGTTAAATGTGTTAGTGTAATGTATTATAATAAATAAAAAAATTAGTTACTTTAAACCTAATTAATTTGAGTTTCTGAATATACACTTTAAATATTATAAAAACATATTTATAATCGACTTTTTCAAAAAAAAAAAAAAAAGTGGATTTATCCTTTTATCTATCGAGAAAATAATATGATAGAAAAAGTAATATATCAATATTTGATTAATATTTTAGCATTTTTCAGAGTAAGGCAATTTTTTATGACGTAGGCCCTCCAAATGTGTAGGCCGGCCGACTCCGAATTTAACCTTTCTCGACTGTCAAGTCTTAAGTCTTAACTAAAAGAGTTAAATACAATTTAGTACCATAAAATATGGACCATGTAACAATATAGTCCCAGAAGTATTGAACGGGACACTTTAGTCCCCTCCATCCATGATCTTAAAAGGTCTGTTTATTTTTTGTTATAAATGTAACCTTTATTTTGTTCCGGTTCGACCCATTTGGCCTCTACAAATAGTTGTAATAATTTCCACTTCTATAATTTGATTGTTACTCTTGTTCAAGATTTTTCTCCCAACATTCAACACTTCAAATAATTCATTTTATCTTTATCCATTTCAAATCATTGCATTTTATTAATCAACCGGGACAATTTTGATCCATAATTATAATTTATGTAAAGTTAATTAGTAGAGATATATTATTGTACTTAGACATATAGATTTTCCAATGCAGCTAATTAAAAGATAACAAATGCTCAATCTCACAACTCCGAAAGGAAATTCAAATATTAATAAAAACTTGATTTGTAATTTTGAATAAAATAATTGGATTACTTTGAACTTTAGAAACAACGGTGTGGAATGGAGAGTTGCATTCGGAGTGGAGGAGAGACTGTGGTTTAAAACTGAAGAGGTAAAATGAAAAAGTGATTTATAATTGAACATACAAAATGATTTTTTTTTTTTTTGGAAGTTTGAAAGAAACGATTATATTTTTGTCTAAATCACACTAATTTTTCTCTACAAAGGGTTGGAAAAAAGTTGGATAATGAGGTAAAAGAATGGTATTACATTATGTATGTCAAAGGTAAATTTGGTTTATTTTTTATAATTAAATCTTGGTTCCACGAAAATTAAACAATAGGTACAATGAAGTAAAAAATAGGGGAACCCCCATCACAAGACAAATTACAAGGGAGACAAACAAAATGAATGCAATAAAACGAATCCATCCAATTTCTACAAATAAATAACTCAAATTAACACACAAATTAACTACTAAACAATAAATTAATAAACAACTCGTGTCACTTGTCACTTGGAGTCCTAAGTGACAAGTAACAAAGATTTTGTCACTTGTCACTTGGGACTCCAAGTGACAAGTGACAACTTTGTCTCTTGTCACTTGTCTCTCGTCACTTGGAGTCCTAAATGACAAGTGACAAAAGTGACGAGACGAAGTTGAGACAAAGTTGTCACTTGTCACTTGGAGTCCCAAGTGACAAGTGACAAGTGACAAAAAAAGTTCAAAAAATTTAAATTCTAAAAATAGTTCAATTTTTTTTTTTTATTTATTTATTTATTTTTATTTTTTTATGTTTCCCACTAATCAAATGCAATGAAGATCGTATACTAACCGTAAATGTTGATCTTCTTGTTTTTTCTTGATTTTCTTCAAAGTGAATTTGAGAGAGTTTTTGCTAAAGAGAGAGAATTTTTTGTTGTTAGAATGGAAGAATAAGTTTGATTTTTGAGTTTTGGTATTTAGTGGGGTTTGATTAGTGGGTTTTATTTTATGTTTTTGAATTTATTGGGGTTTAATTTTGGGTTTTTAATTTAGTGGGGTTTGCTTAGTGGGGGTTTATTTTGTATTTTGGAATATATTGGGGTATAATTATTGGGGCTTGATTTTGTAATTACTAAATTTTGTGGGGTTTAATTATGAATTTTAAAATTTAATGGGATATGGTTTAATTTTAATTTTATCAATTTTATTGGGTTTTTTTTGCAATTTTTCATTTAATAAATGACTCTAATTAAAACACTAAGTAATAGGATAATTAATGGAGAGCTAGTTTTGCAAACTCAACATTCATAAAGCTATTTTTTAAAATTAAAAAAGCCATAAGGCTATTTTTGCAAATGACTCAAAAAAAACTCAAACTACATACATGTTTTGGGTTTTTTGGTAGCGGACCGAACCGTTTGATAATCAAACCAAATAGTTCGATTGACATATTGTACAAATTTTGAAACTACAACGTCAGACTAGATACCGAAAATTGGTACTATTAAGTTATATTGAATGCACACCCCCTAAGATTAGGGTGCACCCCTAAAATTAGGGTTGTGCACTATCCGGTTAACTGTATCGAAACCGAAGTTTCGATTTTGGTACATGCCTTATTTTGGTTCGATTTATAGTTTGAGCTCCATTACCAAGTTTTGATTTTCGGTATTCGGTTTTACTGGTTTACCCGAACCGTTATGCCCATTTTTTTAAATCCCAATTCCTACCAATCCAAGCTTCACTTTAATCTTCTCACTTCTTCTACGGACTGCCCTGGAGCAAAACCTAAATCTTCTTCTTCTTCAATTCAAAATCCCACCACGCCGCCGCACCACCCACCCCCATCGCGCCTCCACCATCTCTCTGTCGGCCCACATTTGTAATTTATGGAGGTACAGTCCAAATTCTAAATGCCCAATTTTGTTCTTTTTCTGATTTTCTCTTAAAAAATTGGGTTCTAATTGTATTTAAAACCCAAAAGTTGATTGATGCTAAAGTAATTTTTGGAGAGGGGACTGAGGCTAGGGGGTCTCTGATGTATTCTTTATAATTTTTATTCAACTTCATTGTTGGTTAGAGTGGTAGGAAGCATATTATTATTTACATATGTATTCAAGACAAATTATTTTTGATTCAATAATTTTTCGGTTTTTTTGTACCGAATCAAATCGAACCTCACTGAATGGTAATTTAGCGAACCAAACCGAAATTTTCGGTTTACCAAACCAGGCCGTATAACGAAATTTGGGTTGGTTCGGTTTACCGTTTGTACAGCCCCACCAATTACCTAAGATAGTAGCTTGAGCAGAAATATTCTACTTTCATATTTTATCAATTTATTATTCTGACAAGTAAAAAATTATATTTGTTAACTTACATTTGTTATATGACAATATTCATGATACTTGAATTTTCAATATATATATATATATATATATATATATATATACTTGTAGTATTTGCTTTTGTTAAGAGAGTTTAAGAATGAAATGTCATAAAAAGATATTACGATTGAATTTAAAAAATATTAGCTAATTTGTAAAAGAGGGCCCCCAATTTTAAACATCGCCTAGGGCCCCATAATATGTCAGACCGGCCCTGATGCTAAGTTACTCCGGCTTAGGAATTGAGTTAGAAAACACTTCAACTTACATAGGAATAAGTTCTGTGTCTATTCCAAGTGCATAATAAAAGAAAATACCTGTTTGAGTAATATTCTTTGTGATTCTGTGATGCATGTTTATGCCTCAATTTTTATGTAAGTGTATGGATATGAGTGTATAGCTATTTCCTAATATTTATCTAATGTATTTTTTAATTTTTTAGGGTACTTCGGAAGTTGTGGAGTCGGTCCAATTTGGATTCATGACAGATGAAGAGGTGAGGCGGCACAGCTTTGTTAAGATCACAAATCCCAATCTGCTTGACAGTGTGGGGGGGCCAATCCCTGGTGGACTCTATGATCCTGCTATGGGACCCCTTGATGATGCCTCTTCGTAAGCATGACTCTTGAATTGAGGAATCTTTCTGTTAGTTCTAAAATTATGGAGCCTATGGATTTTGATGTATATGACATGTTATAACTGATATGCAGATGCAAGTCATGCGGGCTGCGATCATTTTACTGCAATGGTCATTGTGGGCACATTGACCTAGTTTCACCAGCCTATAATCCATTGCTCTTTAATATGTTGAATATTCTTCTAAACAAAACTTGTTTGTATTGCTTCCATTTTAAATCACGCAGAAAATTGGTAAGTCTTTGTAAAGATTGCCATAATTTTGCTCATTGTATTCTCTTATTATATTGTTGCTATTTGCTATTCATGTTTAATGTTCTGTCTTTGGTTAGGTGGAGACATGTGTTGCCCAGCTAGAATTAATTTCAAGGGGTGACATTGTTGGGGCAAGGAAGTTGGGTTTGAAACTCAGTGAAAAACACCGTGAAAAAATGGGTTGGGTCTTAGATGATATAGTTGATGAGGAGGATAGTCGAGGGAGTTATACATCACATTCTACAAGTAATAAGCAGGAATGTTGGGATTCTTCTCAGCTCACTGAAGCTATGTCTGTCATGAATGAGTTTTTGAGGAGAAAAGAGAAGAAGTGCAGTAACTGTAATTGCATGAGTCCAAAAATAAAAATACCAACTTTTGGATGGTTTCATCTGGTATGTTTGTTCTGACCAAATAACAAATAAGTTCACATTTGTTGAAGAGTTTAGATGTTGTAAATTGACCTAGAAGTTATTGATTTAACAAAAAGTGCTCATTTAATTGTAATTGCGATATTGAATTTTCATGGTTTACATCTATTTTGTCAAAACCAGATATCTCAATCATCCCCCTTTATTGCCGTGTTGCGATGAGACTGATATTCAGTACTCAGAGAGCTTGTCTTGTTAGTCTTCTTTGACATCGGGATGTAGGACAAAGCACAACAAGACTTAAGCCTTAGTTTCATAAATAAAAATCGACATAAGATTCTCCGGTGATTAAGAAAATTTCTGAATAAGCATTAAGAACCCTACATTGGAGATATTAATGAATCCAATTGATTCAACCGAGCCTTTAATGATTATGAACTCAGAAATTATCATGGGTAAACTTTGCCAATTCTCAGTGTTGTCCATTTCCTGACCATGCCTTCCCTTGCTTTTGATCAGTTGGGGGTATACAAGCTGGGAGAGATGAAATTTATGTATGTCCTAAATCCTTGGTAAAAATATCTAATTAAGCTTAAGTAGACTCTGCAACCTAGGTAGACTTTGAGCAATCAAAAAAGGTTTTCAATTGAACTATGAAAAAGAAAATAGGATGATCTGTGGTAACTGCATTAAGTTATATAGCTGTCCTACTCACTGTAATAGCTACTTTTTTTTGCATTTTCTTAGTTGCGCTGGGTATTAGTTAAGAATGTAAATGTATTCAATTTTTTTTTTTAATTGAGGGATTTTAAAATGTGCATATAACCTTTGTAGACATTACCAAAGTTTGAATTGTAAAATGTGAAAACATTGAATTTTTAAGATGTTGAAACTAATTATGATACTGAATTCTCTCTGAAAGTTTATGATTCACTGTTTAATTGAAGAATTACGCTGGGTTAGTGAAGTTTCAAATTTGAATTTTTGATTTTATTGTTTTTTTAGCATGGAACATGTGAACAATTTTGTGAGGAATATATTTTTTATCTGCCTAAACTGCAACAGTGAAGGATTTCACTCAACTACACAACTAGATGGATTGGATCCCCATTTGCTTTATGATTTGCAAAAAATGGCCAACATAAATGTGATTTTCCAAATTGAAGAGTATTAGAGTCGCATGTATTTGTAAACATCTTGAATGTTGAAATGCTGCTGTTTATTTGTTACTCTATTACTTTTTTTTAATGATTATTTCTAATTTTTTATTGCCATCCAAATTGATTACTTTCCAAAGAGTGGACTTGCTGGAACTCGAAACCGGTCGAATGCAATTCATCTCAGCAAGTTAGACATAACACACAGTGGGGAAGGTGAGGACAAGCCTTCATCTGAGGTGGTAAATGCTACTAGTGAAGGTGATTCTGAGGAGGCTGATGCTAATGCAATTATAACTGCCTCTGAAAAGCCCAGAAAAAGGCGAACAAGAAAGTCGAATCATGAACCAACTATTTATTCTTCAGGACCTCTCTTACCATCAGAGGTGGCTTCCTTTAATCAATATTTCTCAGCAGTCTAGTTATCTGTTGTGGACTTATTTTATACTCTTTATTTATGATATTGGCAGGTTAGAGATATTGTAAAGCATTTGTGGGAGAATGAAGCTCCTCTTTGCACATATATGAGTAACATTCAGCGGCAGCAATGTAAATTATCTGGTGGGAATTCAACAGGTCATTCAATGTTATTCCTGGAGACTATTGTTGTACCCCCAATTAAATTCCGGGCTCCAGCCAAAGGTGGCGATTCTGTAAGTATTACAAGCATGATATAGATCTATTTGTTAACTCTCAGCATCGATGATTTATTTGTTCTAAAGCATAACTCTTGCCGCACTTCAGCATGGTGGCTATCGACATTAAATATGCGTTGAACTTTAATTTGAAGAGACTTGAACTTGCAATCTCCTATTGTCATATAGTACACTTTACAAGTGATGAAAACTATTTTCAAAATACTTGTTTGATAGTTCTTTTTTTTTTTGTTAGTTGCTTGTACAATGTTTTCTTCACCTTCTGCCTAACAAATTTTAGTATGATTTTCCCTTCAGATAATGGAGCATCCTCATACGGTTCTATTAGGAAAGGTGTTGCAGTCAAATATTGCTCTAGTAAATGCTCATGCTAATAATGCGGAACATTCAAAAATCATTAATCGCTGGATGGACCTTCAGCAATCTATTAATGTGTTATTTGATAGCAAAGCTGCAACTAGTAAGCCCGTTTCTCTTGTTTTGAAATTCAGTGGCAACACATATTCTTCATAAGCAGTTTGAGTGCATGTGTATGGTTGCTATTACATCTTTGGCGATGCTTTCTTGCTGGTATTATGTATTTTTGCTATGCTTATGGTCAGAGAATAAAGTCTATTTGATGTTCTGGCAGGTCCAGGTCAAAAAGATTTAAATCTTGGATATTGTCAGTTCCTGGAAAAGAAAGAGGGTATTTTCCGTCAGAAGATGATGGGCAAAAGGGTGAACTTTGCTTGCCGCTCTGTTATATCTCCAGATCCTTACTTGGCTGTCAATGAAATTGGAATACCTCCTTACTTTGCATTAAGATTAACCTATCCAGAAGTAAGTACAAGAAACTCCATTCTGCATTTTTTTTTTAAATCTTAATATCTCTTTTATGTATGTGTATCAAATAGCTGCAGAGTGATAATATCATCCTTTTGTAGCACTAGTATATGTGAACGTGAATAATAATATGCCCTAACAAAGCACATATATTACAGTACCTCTTATAGGCAGTGGGAGTAAGAAGCATCCAATTGTTATGATGTTTCTTCTAAAAAATAGAAGGTTATGGTTTCTACGATTTACCTTTTCTCTTGCAGAATTTAGAGCTATGAAAGTCTATGTGCAAATCTAGGTTGATAAGCAATTTCTGCTAGTAACTAACTTTAGATTTTGACTATAAACTCCTTAGAAGCTAGTGCAGACATGATTCCTGGCAATTTGTTTTTAAAAATCCTTTGTAAAAGAACTGCGGATTTTGGAGCCTAAACACTGAACTAAATTTCTCATCTGCATTTTGCCATTATTTTGGCAAACAAAATTAGTAATTATAATTCAAATTCCATGAAGGTTAATAGTTGAGTATACCCATATAGAATATTTTTTATCAATGAATTGATTGAAATTCCTTGCTGCCTCAGAGAGCTTTTAAATCAAAGCAAATAGGTTCTTGTTGGATCCTAGCATTTGATTTTGGTCTAGGTAAAGAAATGTAGCAATCTTTGGTTTGTGAAATATCAGCGTGTCAAACTTTGTTAGTATCTCATATTGTTTAGTGTATGGCTGAAATGTCTCTTGTGCCGTTTTAAATTTTTAATCCTGTCACCTTGTAAGAAATATTATTCCGTTCCTAGAAAGAATTTAATGATAGTGTAGTTCTATCTGGAAATGTAGTTTTCTTGAGGCACGTTTACATTTGCCGAATTGACTTGCTGGTGGCCACATCTAATATAATTTAAGCTACCTTATGTGATAACAACAGAAAGAAGACTACCTTTTTAAGAGGGCGCCTCTGTTGCAATTATGTAAAAGAATGTGATTGAATCTGAATTACGAATTCTCATCTTAGACTAGTTTATTTTACCAGATCTTTTCCTTATGTTTTCACAAATTGTAGAGAGTTACTCCTTGGAATGCTGGAAAATTGAGGGGTGCCGTCATTAATGGGCCAGAAGTCCACCCTGGAGCTACAACTTTTGCTGATAGCGTAGCCACTTTGAAACTTCCACCGAACAAAAAAATGCGTGTTGCTATATCTAGAAAACTACCTTCTTCAAGAGGGATAGTTTCAGAACCAGGGAAGAAGAACGAACTTGAATTTGAGGGCAAGACTGTCTATCGCCACTTGCAGGATGGGGATATTGTGCTTGTTAATCGTCAGGTACATGCATTGGTCCAGTCCAGCAATATTTTTTTCTCCGCACTATCAGAGTGTCTAAATTATCATATTTTCTCCCACTTAGAAGTTCTGATATGTTCAGTTTTTTTCCCTCTCAATACGCTAGTTGCAAACTGGAGAATACGCCCATACTTTTTTCCTTATAAATTGTGTGTCCTAGCATACCTCTGATTCTCCTTCTTCTCAAATGGAGAAATCAATTCCTGTTTAGGACTATCAACGCTCGTAGTAAGCTTTGCAATCTATGTTTTTCCACTATGCTTCAAACAGCCTGAGGTTAAATGGGTGCCTCCCATTTACAAAAAGTACTTAGCTAACTATACAGGGCTGAACATCTTCTAAAAGGTTAGTGAAAGAAGTAACACCATCAGGTAAAGCCTCCTTAGTCCAAAATGCAGTCTCATGACATCCTTGATTGAGCATGGCTCTCACTAAAATTTGATAATGGTGGATTTCAAGTTAATGACAATGCAGGGTGTTTGCCTCTCGTCACTCGACTTTGTAGCACTAATTAGAATTAGACAATCATAATAAGTATGAATGCAGCAGCTTTAGGATAGGGCCGTAATAATCATACATGTAAAGATAAATTCACATCCTATCACTCGTTCTTGGGGCTACAGTTTTTTTTTTTTTTTTTTTAAATTTCTTGACTGAGTTCCTAGTGGTCTGTATTGTATTAGGAGCTTCTTAACTTGCAAAACTGGGTTATACCAGCACTTTTATGAGTGTTTTATGACTTCAGTTTTATGATGTATTCTTAAGATAGAAGACTGAAGAGCATAAGATCATCCTGCAAACTATGAAATCTCTTTCTTCACAAGAATTTTGGGAACAGTTTATGATGTGATAATGACATAATATTTCTTGATTGATTATCACATTCATGGGTGAATAGTGTAGTCGCCTTCTTTGATTGATTATTTCTAGGTTACACTTCCAACTTCCAACATCAAAGATGTCTATATCTTTTTTTCTTGGATGTCGTGTTCTTGATCACTGGTCTACTTAAGTTGGGATCCAAGTAATTAATATATATATATCTTCTTCAAGTTAATTTCAACTGTGTTAGTTTGGAAGCTGTTGTTTAGCTATTTATATCTTCAATTTCAGCCGACACTACATAAACCAAGTATAATGGCTCATGTTGTTCGTGTACTGAAAGGAGAAAGAACGCTTCGTATGCATTATGCAAATTGCAGGTTGGTTTCTTTATTTACTACATATATATATGTGTATATATTTTACTTTTTCTTTCCATTGAAAATTATTTACAAAGGCTGACATCTATTTTCAAACTGGCTCCAGCTCCTATAATGCTGATTTTGATGGTGATGAGATTAATGTACATTTTCCTCAAGATGAGATTTCTCGTGCAGAAGCTTATAACATTGTAAATGCTAATGAACAGTACATTGTTCCAACAAGGGGAGATACTGTGAGAGGCTTGATTCAGGTTTCAGTATCAGCACTGAATCAGTTTGCTATTTTCTTATTCCAAAATATGTTGGTGTCTTCTCATTCTGCATTATTAAATATTCTGTAGTTTTGATTTTGATAATCCAGGATCATATTGTCAGTGCTGTGCTCCTCACCATGAAGAACACATTTCTTACTCGGAGTGAATTCAATCAGCTGCTCTATGGATGTGGTGCGTTTACAGTTGGGACTGGTTCACCTCCAGGCGACCATTCCAAGAAGGTTTCTGTAGTAGATTTTGAAGATCTGGTGGGACCTGGTTTGCCTGCAGTATGGAAACCAGAGCCTCTTTGGACAGGAAAACAGGTTAGAGCTTGCCAAGGCTGATTTATCTAGGTAGGCATGACATAAACAAAAAAACATGGATTAACATAATTATCTTATGTGCCTATTTAGGTCATTACAGCGTTACTGAATCAAATAACCAAAGGTTATGGGCCATGTACTGTTGAGAATCAGGGGAAAATTCCAAAGAATTATTTCACTGATAAGATGCATAAAAATGAAAATGATGAAGAAGACCATAATGCTGAACACAAGTTGTTAATCTGGAGAAATGAGCTCGTGCGTGGTGTGATTGACAAGGCTCAGTTTGGGAAGTTTGGATTGGTACACACAGTGCAGGAGCTGTACGGATCTAACAGTGCAGGCATTTTGCTTTCTGCATTGAGTCGCATATTCACAATCTTTTTGCAGGTGCTTATTTTAATTTTAATTTAAAATTTTTTGTTTAAACATTACCGTTGAACTTTTTCCTGAAACATTTCTGTTTAGTGGCTGTGCTGATTGATCATATTTTATGAACTTGTATACGTGATTCAGATTCATGGTTTCACTTGTGGGTTAGATGACCTCATCATTTCACCTCACTATGATGTCCGAAGGAAGGAGAAACTTGAAGGCGAAGATGTTGGTGAAGAGGTTCATTGCAATTTTGTTAAGTTCAAACCTGGGCAAATAGGTATTATGTCATAAAATTTCTTAAGTTAGATATATTTTTCTGTATTATTTGCTGAGGATTTTTTCATGGTTCCCAGTGCAGTCTTGTTTTTTTAATAAGATGTCCGTTATATGACTTGCACATGGGCAACCTTTGCTTCTACTAGTAAAGTACTACATTTGTTGGTTTATCTGCTAGATTTATCATAATGTTATCCTGTTTGATTATGTTTAATCACTTCTTGACCAACTTAGATCAGCTTTACTGTTCTTATGAAAGGCTGTATTTAGATGCAGTTAATATTGGGATTTCTTTCTTCTTGACGGATCTCCAATAGGATCCCATTCTTGGATTTAGGCCCTGTAGCTAGCAGCGCTCTCTTATTGTTTTCTACTTCATTATCGTCCTATGTTAGTTTATTAATTTCAGAATGTGCACTTATTTGTTTTTATGTTTGGGTGTTTCTTAGGCCCTGAAGAGCTGCAGTTAGAAATTGAGAAAGTTATATGCAGTGACCGAGAATCTTCCACTGCATCTTTGGACATGAAGATGAAAAATAAATTGACGAATAAGCTAACCACTGAAGGTTCTGACATACTCAAACATTTGCTGACCGAAGGATTATTAAAACCTTTCCCAAAGAACTGCATTTCTGTCATGACAACAACAGGGGCAAAGGGTAGTACGGTAAGTTAGAGAAGAATTGTTATTCTTAAACTTGTGGCTGTTGTACATTTTCTTTTCCCAACTAAAAGCTATTGATTAAGTTTTAATTTTGTTCAAAGTTTGTATTTATTACAAATACAGAGACTTCTCATAATGGTACTGCTTACATAATGCTCAGTGATATATGCAACTCGTTCAAAAGATAGTTCTTTCCTTGCTCAGCAGTAGATTTTTTTTTTTGTATGTGCTATATGCTAGTGCTGATGGAATGTTCTTTCCTTGCTTAGATTTCGTTGAAGTAAATCGAGTGTCATTCTCTTTTGCTAGTAGCCAAAATCAACTTATTAATTACGGTTGTTTTGGAGTTCAACTTAATTCTTCGTCTTTGTTGAGGACATAACTACATAACCTCTTATACAGTGATTCTGCTTAATGTGCAAGTTATGTTTGTAAACCACTATAATTCTGCCTACAACCTCCAATAGTGTTTCAAAATATTCTGTACATTGTAGAAGTTTCCTGTTACCAATTTGAAAAAGTGGGAAAGGTATCCACAATATGGACATCAAGTGATGGCTAACAATGTAAATCAATTAGTGTGGAGAGACTTGGAAATAGTAGGACATAAAGATAAGAAGAAGTTCAATAGTGGATCGTGGAAAGAAAGAATGAAGAATTCCCAACTTAGTTTTTTGTTCAAGTTGAAGTGTTAAAGACAACGGTTTCACAATTTAACTTTGTGTATATTTTGTCTGTATTAGATGCTTCATTAAAAGGTGTCCTTGCTTAACATTGCACTAAGTGCATATTACTGTATTGAAACAATATCCATATGTAACGATCTTTCAAAAGGTTATTAATAGTTTTTACGCTTTTAATTTTTTCCACATTCAGATGCATTTTCCAAATATCTGCACTAGGTTTTCATTATGTATCTTAGTCATATAGAATATCTTCTTTGCTTTTGATTTGGTTATTTCTGGAGTTAATTAGATAGTTTAGTCTGAACTTTGTGAAGGCGAAGGCTTGCTTAGACAATGATTGTTGATCTAAAAATGTATCATTATCACTGAATTGTGTGAGAAAAGAAAGCTCCAGTTAATCCTTGCACTTTCTACACGTTTTCAGAGAAATGAAAAAATTCGTTAGTTATTGAGGTCCACATTGATAAACTTATGAGGTTTATATCTTGAGCAAGAGAGGAGAAAGCTAATAGGCAGTCTGATACTCTTGTAGTAGTTTGGCTTCTGTTCAAGAGGGTAGAAGGCCATCATAGATCAAAATCAGATATTGGCAGTTGAACTACATAGTGTAGATATTTTATTTTCATCATTATGGACCTTACCTTTGCATTTTCAGTTGAACCTTTCAATTTATAATGTCTTGTCTACAAAAAACGAAAAAATAACAAAAATTATTTTAATTAAGTTAACTGATGGAAAATCCCTGCAAGAGGCTCTGTGTGGTAGTTTACAGGTGTTTCATTAGTAACCTGTTTGTGGTCTGGTAGTGGCCTTCAATACATAATCTTTATTCTTTTCATGAATAATATATGGGGTTAGTTCTTTTCCCAACGGTTATTTATCTGTTATGACCGTGGCATATTTTTTTTTTTGGTAGTAATTCTCTAGTCATTTGCACAGGTGAATTTCCAACAAATATCTGCCTATCTAGGGCAACAGGAGTTGGAAGGTAAAAGAGTGCCTCGAATGGTATCTGGAAAGACCTTGCCCTCCTTTCCACCCTGGGATTTTACTTCTAGAGCAGGTGGATTTATCACTGATCGTTTTCTTACTGGTCTTCGACCTCAGGAGTATTACTTCCATTGCATGGCTGGTCGTGAAGGGTAAATCCAAATCTTTAGATATGTTACCTTAATTTACTCAAATATAGGAACTTCTTTCTTGTTGCTTTGCTGATCTTTCATTGTGATATTGTAACTATTTTTCTATCTTCCTATGTTGCTCCTGTTATGGCCTTCTCCAACTGAGCTTTTCTTTTTACAGGTTAGTTGACACTGCAGTAAAAACATCTCGCAGTGGATATCTGCAAAGGTGTCTCATAAAAAACCTCGAGAGTCTGAAAGTTTGTTATGATTACACTGTTCGTGATGCTGATGGTTCCATCATCCAGTTTTACTATGGAGAAGATGGTGTTGACGTGCACCATACAAGCTTTCTGAAAAATTTCAAGGCACTTGAAGATGTAAGTTCTTAGGTTTGAATTATGTAGGTTTTATTACATGCTTGAAAAAATGGGCCTAAGATGATATGTCTTCTCCCTTCAGAATCAAGAAACTATTTGCCAAAAATTTCAAAATGAGCGTGAGTTTAATACTTACATTGAGAAGTTGCCTGAGGGGATTGAACAAGAAGCTAGGCAATTTATTCGAGAGGCGAGACATTACTCATCAGAAAAACAGATGGTAAGTGGCCTAAATAAGAAACAAAGGGCTGGAAAGAAGGAACTAGAGGAGCAAGACAAATTCATAAAGTTGGTTAAGCAGAAATATCTATCAAGCCTGGCACAATCAGGAGAACCGGTTGGTGTCATTGCTGCTCAGTCTGTAGGTGAACCATCAACTCAGATGACGTAAGATATTATTTTTTAGCTATTTTCAGCTAAACATTAATTTTTTCTATCCATATTGATGTTAAATTTTAATCATTGAATTGTCAATATCTCATTTGAAGCTTGTATTATTTTTAGGCTCAACACTTTTCATCTTGCTGGCCGTGGAGAAATGAATGTTACCCTTGGTATTCCACGTCTCCAGGAGATTTTGATGACTGCCTCTGATGTTATTAAGACTCCCATTTTGACGTGCCCATTCATGCAATGGATACCCAAGTGAGTTTGGCTCTGTTTCATTTACGTTATCATATTTATATTCAAGTATGATAAATAGACTAATAATTTATCTGTGTATCTGCAGGCATGATGTTGTGTCTCTTGTTTCTAATGTGAAGAAAGTAGCTGTTTCAGATTTGGTAGAGAGTATGGAAATTCAACTCTCAATTGATCACAAAGAAGTGGCCAGAATTTATAAACTGACAATCAAATTAAAAGATACTGAGTTTGTGTCGTTGGAAAACACACATGAAACTCTCAAATCTACTTTCTTAAGAGAATTGGAAGATGCAATAGAAAACCATGTTGTCTTTCTCGAAAGAGTTATTGGAATTCAGAATTCCAAGTCTAGTTCAAAATCAGAAGCATCAAAGGAATTTAATGATGATGATGATGACTCCTCGAATGTTGCCAGGAGGACACATGAAGATGAAATGAAGGACGATGGTGATGAAGTCGATAATGACAGTGGAGATGACCTTGGTTCAGATGTACAGAAGACAAAGAAACAAGCTACCGATGAAATGGAATATGAGGATGATGAATCTGAAATTGACCCTGAAAGTGATGTTTTATCTGCCAAAACTGATGATGATATTGAAGCTAGAAATGACGAGGAAACCGAAGATGTAGATGACAGGGAGGATGATGAGGCTGTTTCTAATGTGCAAAAGGAGGAGGATGAAGTTATGCCAGAAAGTAACCCAAGGGGCAAAGAGGCGGTTGAAATAATTGAGAATCCAAGCTCATCTTATACTGGTAAGAAGCCACGCCGAGCAATCTACATGGCACTTAAAGGATTGTCTTGTGAAGTCCACTTCAAATTTACCTATGAACCTCATTTCTTGCTCGCTCAGGTATTTCTCAACCACATCAGTTATTAGTTGTCTAACCTTATTTGGCAAATATGATTTTTACTGGACACTCAACACTTTAGTATCGCACTTTCAAAAATAACCACTTTGATCCAAAGTTTTTACTTTTTTCCATTGCACATTTTTGTTCCCTTCTAATCCAATTTGGGACCTAATTTGTAATTATGGGTCCTAAAGTACAAAACAGACTGTCCTATGGGACAAAAAGTGCAAACTATGCAATTCTCTTTGAGATTTGCAACCAAAAGTGCTAATAAATTTTAGAGCACTGGATAAGAAAGTGTTAGGTGTCCAATCCCCTTGGACTAAAAAGACAATTTTTCCTGAGTTATATATGTTTGTATACTATTTGATGTTTATCCCGAGGTACTCTAAAACGTTCTACGAGGAAATCAGTAAGTAGAAAGCTGGTGCTAATTTTTCTGACATATTAACAGATTGCCCAGAAAGCTGCAAAGAAAGTATACATCAAGAGGTCTGGCAAGATCAGTCAGTGTAAAATGGTTAAATACGATCCAGATGAGAAAACCGTAATTTGGGATGGTAAGCAAAAACCAAAGAGGGGTGACGCTGAGCAAGAAGAGACGGCTTATTGGGCAATGAAGGCATCTGGTGTTGATTTTAAGTCATTTTGGGAGCTGCATAACGACCTCGATCTCAGTCGTCTCTATTCAAACAACATACATGCCATGTTGATTACATATGGAGTCGAAGCTGCAAGAGCAACTATTATTAGAGAGGTTACACAAGTTTTTGATATTTATGGAGTAAAGATTGATTTTCGGCATTTAAGTTTAATTGCAGACTATATGACGCACACTGGTGGGTACCGACCAATGAGC
Source organism: Penstemon davidsonii (assembly GCA_034814905.1). Taxonomy (NCBI): domain Eukaryota; kingdom Viridiplantae; phylum Streptophyta; class Magnoliopsida; order Lamiales; family Plantaginaceae; genus Penstemon; species Penstemon davidsonii. The sequence goes on along the minus strand of JAYDYQ010002533.1, from coordinate 24,646,342 downwards.
AGACACGGAAGCATTTCCGAGTCATTGTCACCGTTTCTGAAGATGTCCTTTGAGACGGCTTCTAAGTTTATAGTTGAAGCAGCATCTTATGGGCTAACCGATAACTTGGAGACACCGTCGGCTAGAATTTGCCTGGGTTTGCCTGTGAAGATGGGTACTGGTAGTTTTGACGTGATGCAAACATTAGAAGTTTGATTTTAATTAGGAGTACCTTCAATGGTATGGGATTTAATTCTATTGAAATATACTATTTAGGAATTCTTTTTTTTTTTTTTTGAAATGGTGAATACATTATTACATCGATAAATTTATTTGATTATGAACATAAAATTACAAATTACTAGCACAAAATAACAAATACCCCAATTGACTAATAGAAAATATACTTAACTTAAAAATAATAGTGAGAATTGGAGGATCTCTAGAATCTCGATCATCAAGAGGTCTCTTAGGCTTATTGGTTTTGAAGTCATGGATCTGGGAGTGGATATATATTTTAGTTCGATTCTATAAATTAAAATTTGAAATTTTTTTTTTTGATAGTTAAAATATTGCATTAAAAAGAGGATCAAACCCCAAACAAAATACAAAAACTAAGCCAACTAAATAAAACAAAACTACAACAAAAGATAAACAAGTACAATGGAATAATGGCCAAAATACAAAAACTACTACAATCATAAACTCGAGTAACGAAGATCTTCTGATTTGGTGAAGAAACGTAGAGATCCACATCGAAGAGAACCAGAGCAACACGAGAAACTGTGGTGAAGGAAGAAGGTTCACTGAGTACAAGACTAGAGCAAACCAAAACGTCTTCTGACTTGGAGAAGAAACAACCTAACTTCAACCGGGGTTCCCATAAACAGGGAATAACAAAAGTCTTGAAAGGCAAAATCATCTCACCAGAAGTAAGAATGAGCTTCCCAACAAACAAACAAAAGCAAAACCTCTGCATTAACAAACCACCAAACCAAGGAGCTTTACACAGCTTCAAAATACTCCACCAAAAAACCACAAACATTAACACAAATAGATAATACTTAAAAAAAGAAACACAAGAAAAGTCTTGAAAATCATAAAACATAATACAAATAAAAACAAAATAAGCAGAGAGATACGTCAAACTCCATGACCAAGCTAAGAAATGAAGCCAAGGTTGGACAATGCTCAGATCTAACGTTGGAAGGGCCGGATCTGGTGGTGGTGGCGGTGGCGGTGGTGGAAGGAGCGGATCTGGTGATGGCGGAAGCGGCGGCTGAAGGAACGTGAGGCAAGTAGTTGCAAAATTTGTGGGTGAAGTCGAATGTTGCAATGGAGTTGATGGGACGACTGAAAACAGTTCATAGGAGTTAGAGGAGTGAACGTGGTGAAGAAAAAGAAGAGGTAAGGGTGGAGATCTGAAAAACAAGATAAAGCTTGACATCTCCTCAACTGAGGAAGAAAAGGGGAAAGGAGTGGTGCAGTAAAAACTGAAGAAGAAAACGGCACAGAAGGCCGGGGTGAAAGAGCCGAACTGCCGAGAGGCGCCGACGGAAGAAAACAAGCCCTAAATTTTTTTCTCTACAGAGAGAAACCCTAACTTTACTAAAACTACTTCTTTCTATCTTTTTCAATTAAAATTTGAAATTTGGTAGCAAATATATCTTTTAGTTATAAGTTTACGAAATGTTTACATGAGCTAATGTTTTTAGTCGCTATCTCATTTTTTAGTTTATTGTTGTATTATTTAATAAGGGAACTAATTTTAATAAGTTGATATTATGTTTTATGAAAAATCTCTCAATATCACAAAAGTGGCCAAATAATTTTCGTAATAATAAATTAAAAAGTTTAAGTTTAATGATTACGTGGTGTTACACAATTCGTTATAGACTCATATAGTGATAAATATTTCTTCGAATATGATATTTTGACCAAAATCCGAAACCTATCTCCACAGCAAGCTCCCCAATTTGACCCGGTCCGTCACGCTTTGGACATCGCCACCGGGATCGTTGAGGCCCCATGCATGATCAACCTCCGGGATCGTTGAGGCCCCATGCATGATGAACCTCCGGGGGGAGCAGCGGAGTTTTCGCCTGTCCCTCTAGATTAGCCTATTCTTTCTTTTTTATCGGTACCCGGATAGATAATAAGTATGATAATAAGCTAGACAGATATCCTAATTATTAAAAAAAAAAAAAAAGGCTAGACATATAACAGCCTTACATATAACCACAAAATACTTGAAATCCAGTTCCAATTCATACTGTATAATACAGCTATATATATGTACATAGGAAATGATCAAAAACTTCATTATGAAATCAGATTTCTGTCTTGTCAGCAAGCACAATTACGCAACATTCTGCAAATAACATTAGCGTGCCGTAGTTTAAATAATTTGATTTTGAAATAAAGCAAGTAACTCCTAAGGTTCGGTGCCATCGTGAAGAGCACAACACACAGTTGCCTTTTGATGCCCTCGATAGATTTTCATTTCCTCACCGTTGGACATGGACCATAATCTTGCTGTTGAATCAGAAGAAGCTGCAAATGCAATTTTCACCAATGTTTTAAGATAATGATGTTGGGAAGTTGACATTTTGCATGCAATTATCATAATATAGCATCACGTGATATTCATAATCATTGGGTACAAGCACAACCTTGCAAAACAATGATATTTCATAAATTGATTTGCCAATCAAAAGAGAGTAAAGAATGAATGAAATTGGAGTGTCTAGTGATAAACATGAATACGAGTGTTTATAGTAGTCGAGACTTCCATTTATCTTTTGATTGAAGTCAATTTAGGTGTGTTAAATCCAATTTCATAGGATTTCAATGTTATACCTGTGATCAGAAAAGCACCATCAACGGAGAAAACACAGTCCCAAACCCAGCGCTGATGGCCTGAAAAAACGACAATTAAATATTACTTGGCCTGTTAAAGAAGTTTGTTAGTTTTGAAAGGGACAGATATATACCTTCGAGTGTTTTTTCCAAGGTAAAACCATCTACATTCCATATTTTGACAGTGTGGTCAGAAGATGCAGTGGCCAGGTACCTAAAAATCAACGTTTTCAATACAAAAGACCAAATAGATAAGTCAAATGAATCGGAGATCTAAGAGGGTGGCCATGATTCTAACCGGTTAGGTTCACACAATTCTGGGGAAAGGAGACATTTAAGAATATATCCATCATGAGCCTGTAGCTTATGAAGGGGCTCAAAGTTGGTCATAGTCTGCAGTAGGAGGCATAATTGTAACGATTAAATTGTCAACCACGCAGCATATGTAAAACTAACATATCAATTCATGAATGTCTGACCTGGGTCCCACGCAACAAACGCCATACATAACATGTCCCACGATTGTTTGCTGCCACTACCATGCTTCCATCCCACATTACAGTCAATGATCGTACTGATGTATCCACCTCTGGAACCTGAATTTGGCATGTAGTTTCTATATATGATATTCCACTTCAAAACTCGAAAGTTATTGTTTGTGCTGTATTTGTAAACAATGGAGGGACAATACTCGGTTACTTACCAACTCACAGCTACAAGAATTTGCTGTCAAGTCCCAGACTCGAATGTTGCCATTTTGGTCCCCGGATATAAGTTCAGTCTGTGAGTTGCCAAGAGAGAAAAAAGGTAAAGACTATCCAAGGGCATTTAATCGTTAGAGAATAGAAAAATATTGCTTAGTATACACAATAGTGAAGGCATTTTGGTAAAGAATGGGTCTGATTGCATGTATTATACATTTTTTTGGGCTACTTGGCATGGATCAATGGTAGGTATTCACATGCCTGTTGCATTGGCCATGTGATAGCGATTATTGGTCATAGTGGTAAATATTTGTAATTTAAAAGAAAAGACATCTTAGTTTCTCACATAACCTATGCATTATTTATTCTCCAAAGTTTATGTTGGATGGAGAGAGTGAGGTTTTGATTCAAAACCCCTCACAAATTAAATAGATATCCGACAAACAATCCAAAAAAAAAGTAGCATCATTAACACCAAAACTCCACTTTCTATATCACTACCTTAATTATAGTTTAAGTAAAGAAATTAACTTAATACAGACCTGATTTGGGTGCAGAACAACAGTATTAACCGCCGCACGACTTTCATATTCCCTCTGACAACCTGGTGCCCTACATCATTTAGAACACTATTAGATCCAAATCAACATCAAATTCGACAAAATATTAAAAAGGGGCAAATTCTACCCATAGTAAAAGTTTTCCTACCTCAAATCCCAAATCTTTACGGTGCCATCTTCAGAACCAGAATACATCCAATTACCATCACACTGAAATCCAACTGCCATTACATTATTAGTGTGAGAATCATAGCTCATCACCTGACATACAAACAAACCATCAGCTTAACAAAAAGAAGCAGAGCCTATCTTACCTATAAAGAGATAAACGAAAATTCTCCAAAGAATAGTTAATATGTAAAAGAATACATAGAACAGGTAATAGAAACATACTGGTTGAGGGCTGTTTGAATTGACATCGAATAATCGAATATGAGGATTTCCAGCTGCAGCTAGGTACCTTTTATCTGGGGTAATCTCAAGCCTGTTTACTTGCTATCAATAGAAAATGGATGCATCAAATTTCAACACACATACACCAAAAAAACCCAATATCTAATTTTTGCTTTATTCATTACTTTCACAATGTTATAAGCTTAAAATCTCAATTTTAGATCTAACATTTCAACATAGAAGCATCAAACTCATTAAATTTAAATCTAAAGGCAAACCTACACATACTCATTTGGAATTAACACACATATAATTACTTAAAATAAAGTAAATCCACCATTAAACAATCAATTAATACCCAAATAAAAGAGATGAAAGTTTTGAGGATTACAGATTCAAGGTATTGGATGGTACGATAACATCGACCGCTTTTAGCTTCCCAAAATCGGATGGTGTGATCATAACTTGCAGTCGCTAAAACCACTGATGGTTGACTCATTTTTGTTTTCTTCTTTTCCTGTTAAACTCCATGAACACGAGAGAATATTGCGATTAACACCATTTTTTCACAAATAAAAGGAAAGAAAATAATTTCTCTTTAATCCTGATTTCGCCCCTTTACGATTCCGGTTTGTACTAATCTCACCCCCATTTCTTTATTTTGTACCCCCAAAAAGATGAAGGTCCAATTTGTTAAATAATATATTCTATTAAAAGTTAGCAATTTGAATTTAATTGGTTTCATAAATCATGGATAAAATTTTCGTTTCGAGTGTATTTTTAGGTCAAATTAAATATCGGAAACTTTTCGAGAATTATTCGAAAATGGTGCAAAAAAATACTAGGAAAAATTGTAAAAAAAAGTTGCTAAATGTAGAAATAAAAGAATCCCAAGACAAATAAATAATTTCGGAATTACGCCTTATTTTCGTTTATGTTGTTTCAAAAACGAATTTTTTTTGATGTTTTATATGAAAACTTTGATCCATGATATAAATGTATTAAAATCTTAGTTTAAAGCGACTCGTTTAATTACTCTTTGCTTTTCTTGATAAATACTCGTTTATTTATTTCATACGAGTGCAATCGAGAGAGATTCTCATGTAATGTGTTCGTTGTGTCTCAAAACGAATTACGTCAAGAAATTCTCATATAATATGTTTGTTGAAATCTGCTTGTAATCACCATACATAAAACATTTATTGAGGATCATGAATAACAATTTTGTCTAATTGAATATCACAATATTTAGTTGATATTAACTAATCGATTCATTTCTCTTAAAAAAAAAAAAAAAAACTAATCGATTCATTTCACGATTTTCGTAAAACTCAATTTTCAAATAGTTTGTTGACTTCTTTAAGAGTTTAATAAGAATAAATAACATAAAACATACAATAATAATTTTAATAAACAGTTGAAAGATTATGTAGTTTAGCTTTGAAGCTAGAACATGGACCAAGTAAGTATTTATTTTCGTGTAAATAATTTGACTAAATTTTTTCATTTGAATTTTCTATTCCTCCATTTATTAAGAAAATAAAAATAGCCTGCATAATAAACATTTTGGGCCTGGACCTGACTTTCACTTAATGGGCCAAAGGCACATTCATCTTCCAATGCACCTTCACACACAGTAACACTAATCAAAACCCTAAACCCTAATTTCTACCCCAGCCTCAAAATATAAAACCCTCATTTCATTTTCCGCATAAATTCCCAAACCCTAAAAGCCTCTGAGTCCCATAGACCACCACCACCACCGCCATGACTGACCTTCAGCTTTCGTCGAAGAAGAAGAAAAGCAAGTCCAATGGAGAATCAGAAGAACAATCAAACGACGCCGTTGATTTCCTCATCAAGCCCCAAAGCTTCACTCCCTCCATCGACACCTCTCAGTGGCCAATTCTCCTAAAAAACTACGACAAACTAAATGTACGAACCGGACACTACACTCCCCTTCCCTCCGGTTACTCCCCTTTGAAACGTCCTTTAGCTGAATACATAAAGTACGGTATCCTGAATCTCGACAAACCCGCTAACCCCTCCTCGCACGAAGTTGTTGCTTGGATTAAGCGCATATTGCGGGTTGAGAAAACTGGGCATTCGGGTACACTCGACCCGAAAGTCACAGGTAATTTAATCGTTTGCATCGACCGCGCCACGCGTTTGGTGAAGTCGCAGCAGGGTGCAGGGAAGGAGTATGTTTGCATAGCTCGTCTGCATTCTAAAGTTCCTGAGGTTTCGAAAGTTGCGAGAGCGCTCGAGACTCTAACAGGTGCGGTTTTTCAACGTCCTCCTTTGATTTCTGCTGTGAAAAGGCAACTTAGGATTAGAACTATTTATGAAAGTAAGCTTCTTGAGTACGATGTCGATAAGCATTTAGTGGTTTTCTGGATTTCGTGCGAGGCTGGAACTTATGTTAGGACTATGTGTGTTCATTTGGGTCTTTTGTTGGGTGTGGGAGCTCATATGCAGGAGTTGAGGAGGGTTCGTTCGGGTATTATGGGGGAGAAGGATAATATGGTGACTATGCATGATGTGATGGATGGACAGTGGGTTTATGATAACTATAGAGATGAGAGTTATTTGAGGAGGGTGGTTATGCCGTTAGAGGTTCTCTTGACTAGTTATAAGAGGCTTGTGGTTAAGGATTCAGCAGTGAATGCAATTTGTTACGGAGCAAAGTTGATGATTCCGGGGTTGTTGAGGTTTGAGAATGACATTGAGGTTGGAGAGGAGATAGTGTTGATGACTACTAAGGGGGAGGCGATTGCGTTGGGTATTGCGGAGATGACTACTGCGGTTATAGCTACTTGTGACCATGGTACGGTTGCGAAGATTAAGAGGGTGGTGATGGATAGGGATACATATCCTAGGAAATGGGGGTTGGGTCCTAGAGCCTCAATGAAGAAGAAGCTTGTTGCGGAGGGGAAGTTAGATAAGCATGGGAAGCCGAACGAGAATACACCAGCTGAGTGGGTGAGGAATGTCGTTTTGCCTACTGGAGGGGATTCCGTGGTTGCAAGTCTTGCTGCGGCTGCTGAGACATTGGCAGTGAATGTGGAGAGTGCTGTTGTTGAGGGAGAGGAAAAGAAGAAGAAAAAGAAGAACAAGGATAAGGAGGATGGAGAAGGGAAGCGCAAACTAGATGCAGTTGATGGAAGTCCTGTACCCGAGGCTGTTGTTAAGAAAGCAAAGGTAGTAGTTGTGGAGGCTCTTCAGGTTAAGTCTGAAAATGTAGAGGTGGAGGAGAAAAAAGAGAAGAAAAAGAAAAAGAAGAAAGAGGGTGCTGATGAAGCTACTGTAGCTTCTGATGTTGAGAAATTGAAGAAGGATAAAGTGAAGGATGAACCTGTATTGTCTGATGAAGACAAGTCGGAGAAAAAGAAGAAGAAAAAGAAGAACAAGAATGCAGAAAACGGTGACTCTGTTTTACCCGGAAGTGGAGATGAAGCAAGTAAGAGTGAGAAGAAAAAGGATAAGAAGAAAAAGAAGCACAAAGATGCTGAAGAGAAGTAAACTTGAGGGTTTAAGCCCTCAAGCTATATGTCATGTGCAATTAGAGTAGCCTCTTTGTTGTCTATTTGACATATATTTATCCATTCAGCTTGCCTGAGGGTAAACCATAGTTTTTGGGTTTAGTAGTATTTTGTAATCTTTGTTTTTGTTTCTCCTTTATGTTATGTTCTCTAAGTCTTGTACTTTATAATCTGGGAATATTTTTCATTTTATGAATTTGTTAGAAATATAACCTTGTTTTATTCTATAAAATGCTTGATGTTTGAAGCTTATCATGATGGGAAGCACAGGTGACAACAATGGCTGGTCAATGAAGCGGTTTAATCCAATTATGGTCCAATTTATTAGGATCGGTTTAAGATATGATGAGCTTAATCTGATTAAAATGATCTGTAATTCAAAATATATGTATAGACTGACTTGATGATTCGAGTGAATATTTATGTTGATCTAGTATTTTAATGAATATGATATGATAATAAAAAGATAAATTTATATATACATTAGTATTTTATTTCTATTGATAACATCAACAATGTATTATTGGGTAGTTTAAGTACTTTTGGTAAAATTTTCTAAATATAAAGACACAGACGGTGGTGTCCATTTTCTCCACCACGGACGTCGATAATTGCGGTGATGAAGAGGCCAATGATCGCCCACTTGTGCTCACCAAAAACCCATCTTTCCCGACCTTACCCCACCGCCATCACTGATAAGCTCCCTACCGCTGCAATATCTCTTTGAGAAGAATTATTAAACCCTATTTACAAAGATTATCCTCGTGTTTTCGAATATTACAATGAGGACCCCCTCTCTGGTTTAACTATTTTACATAATTTTTTCTTACGACCTTAATTTTTTACGATGCATGATGACGTCATTCAATTTTTTATAATGTTTTTTCAAAATTGCCCCTCGATCAACTTGAGGTTCAATTTAGTTTTCTTTATAGATTAGGGGTGTTTTGGTTATACATATTTAAATCTTTTAATATAATGAAATAATGAAATATACTCCAAAATTACTTAAAAGCTAAATTATTTCTCTTACAATAACATAATTCAATTAATTTCCATAAAAGATTCTATAAATAAAGTAACTAATAAAATAAAACGTCAATAATTTAAATCAATAAATAAAATTTCAATTACTTAATCATTTTTTTACAATATAAAAGACCCATTTAAATTTTCTATAAAATAAAGTAATTAACAAATTAATTTTACTTAATAAATATACTTAATTAAATAAATATATCTAATAAATTTTTAATTAAATATAACTTAACAATTAAATCTATATTTTAAAAAAATCAAAACTCACTCACTCACCAACCCTTCCTTACCTCCCCCACCTTTACGCACGGTGTAGGGCGCATGTGCAGTGCTGGCGCATTGAAGTGGGAAGGAGAGGAGATGATGAGGTATGACTTTCCTTTTTTTTTTTTTTGTGTAAATACTGAAAACAAAAAAGGGCATTTCACACATTTAACAAAATCCATTAAAGTTGATTGATGGTCATCTTTTCAAGGGGCTTTTTTATGTTTTCTTTTTTGATAATTTATGAAAACAGGGTTTTGGGTAAATAGGATTTAGTTGAGTGGTTATAAGTATATTACCTAATATTTTATCTAGGAGTTCATATTTATGATTTGCCAAATATTTGGATTAATTGGTTAAATAATTAAGAGTTAATTTTTCTATGTTGTAGCTTAGTGAATTATGAAGAAGTTTGAACACATGGGCTAAGTTGAATGATAATGTAACGGTAACAAACTTATTGTATAAAAGTTACCTTAGATAATTTTGGGAAAAAATAATTATACTTGATCCAAAATAGATCCAAAATTCGGTCGAATCCATACAAAATTAAATTCAATAGGTTGGGAAATTTGCCTATCATATTCCTTTAAAGCTAAAAGCCTGAAATATTCACATGGATTAGTTTGGCTTGGACTTCATGCTTTGTCCAATTAATTAATATAATTCCAATTCAAGTAAGTATGACAAATATAATTAATCAGCCCAATACGTAGAAAATATCATGTTTGCCTGAGTTATGGCAACAATTATCCCGTGACGGAGTCCAGACTCAAGTCATAGTTGACCCGTGTGCTCTTGTTTGTGAATGCACTATAAGTTTAGGGTATGCACATTTCCTAACACCAATTGGTTTTGAGTAACTGGTAGTGCTTGTGGTCATACAAGTGGTATCAGAGCCAAAATCACGAGTTTGATTACCAACGGGAGCAATTACTGAGGGGGAGATTCTTAGCCTGGGTTATGGCAGTAATTGTCTCTTGGCAGAGGTCAGATTCAAGTCACAGTTGATCTGTATGCGCTTGTTTGTGAATGCATAATAAATCTATAAGGCTAGGGTTTGCACATTTCATAAAATCAATTAGTTTTGGGGCAATTGGTAGCGATCGAGGTCCTACATATCATGTAAAATTGCATAGAGTACCAATTTTATATGTATTACTAATAGTCTAAGGTCTCGTTTGGTTTCCAAGATTGCGCAAGATTAGGGACCAATATATAAGTTGTCTTGCAATATTTGATGTTTGGTCTCCAAGATTGTAATACCGAGTAACACAGGATAAACTCACTAGCTCATCATTATCATACGACCCGACGTCACACCTCCCCCAACCCTTTTTGCCATCTCTAACCAGACTAAAAAAGACCAAACTACCGTTACTTTTGATACAAAATTCCATGCCTTGACCTCATCATATTCAACCAAAATTATTTTCCCCTATAAAGAGTGAACAAACCCTAACCAACTCAGGCACATCCCGCGATTTACTTCCGCACATTGCTGAGAGGACAGTGATGGGTGGTCCAGGACTTAGTCTAGTGTAAGCTTGGAAACCTGGGTATCAAAAAAAAAAAAAAAAAAAATTATTTTCCCCAAATCAAAATATCATTTCCCCCCATTCGTCTCTCTTCAACCCATTAAAATAGGGATTAATGCATTTTTGGTGCCACAACTATAGCCCACTGGCATTTCTACCCCGTAACTTTTCGGGCTGGCACATTTGGTGCCACAATTTCAACATCAGTGGCAATTTTGGTGCCTATTGAGGCCCAATTTCAAAATTGGCCCGAAAGTTCCCCATATGCGGGCCATGTGATTTAGTAATATATCAAAATTGACCATTCAACGTCTTTTTCAATAAAAAAAATACCAAAATTTCAAATCCTAACTTTTCCTATAAAATTCACCAAACATTCCCTTAATTAAATTATTACCCGCTTTCTTATTCTTCCCCAAATAAAAATCCAAGTAGCCTAGTTCTTGGTGGTTGAAAATTTTTTTCTTCATGAAAAAGGTATTGAATCCTCAAAATCCCCAATTTTCATGTCACATGGCCCGTACATGGAGGAATTTCGGGCCAATTTCAAAATTGGGCCTCAATTGGCACCAAAATTGCCACTGATGTTGAAGTTGTGGCACCAAATGTGCCAGCCCGAAAAGTTACGGGGTAAAAATGCCAGTGGGCTATAGTTGTGGCACCAAAAATGCAATAATCCCCATTAAAATAAAACCCTAGGTTGTGAATCTCGCGTCTGCCTATTTTTTTACCCCCAAAAGTTTGATCTCAGTTATTAATTTAGTCTAATTTCATTTTTGTCTACATAGAAAATTCAAGTGTGGAGGTGATTTAAGTCTGAATATTTTTTTCCGATACAGTTAGAACCCTATTTCGTTGTTTATCTTTATATTTTCTGCAAGCTCATACGAATTCGTCTAATTGATGTTTAGTTATATTCTATTCCAATTGGGGAATTTCGTGCCATGGAAGTTGTTGTTTTGTGTGTATCAAATGCTCTTAATTTTGTTCTTATGTAAATATATGTTTTTCTTACTTTATTATCTCATTAACTGAATTTTGGGTAAACATTTGGTGCGTTTTTAAAATTTATTGGCAAACAATTTGATTTTCAGTTAATTGTGTATTCTAGGTTATGCTTTCTGACATTTTGAGGATATTTTTGGTTGTTGAATTTATGTTGGTTATTTTATTTGTTTCGTTAGTTGGTTAACATGGTTTTCCATTTGAATTATATAGATGCTCTAGTTTCTCATGGTTTATGAGTACTTTCTAATTTTCTTCCATGTACTGATTATTTGCTAATGTTAATATTACTCTAAATTTGAAATACAATCCTATTAAAACACACATTTATATCAATGTCTAAAATTTGTATAATTTTCTCCGTGTATGGTTCTGAAAAAAGTATGATGGTTGGTTCAATTACTTTCGATTTCAATGCTATGAGGTACGTAAACGTAAATGAACAACTGGCAGTGTTCCTATCCGTATTATCATATCACTAACTATTGTCATTCTGGGGTAACTATAAGCAAAAGCTTCAACATCTTGTTCTTGTTGAATGTGGTTTTTAAACTTCATCCGCTTTTGTTATCTGCTCCTGAACCAATTCAAACTAATTGTGATACATATCATGTAAATATTTTTCAATATTTTGTTTAATTTTGTACTTTATAATTGAAAGTTACATAATTATTATGATATTAACTTCTTACTAATTCCACCCTTTGTTTCAACAATTACAAGAGATTATTGATGCTTTGGATTTGGATGAGATTTATGTGAGGTTGAATGTACCATCGATTGATAGCCTAAGATATCAATGCCAAAAATATGGCATTGCTACAAATATACTCGTCGCATACAATAAAGCTACGTTATTTCTCTATATAAAGCAAGAATACAAAATGGATGTGTTTTAGATATGTTAAAGCAACATTATTTATCTATATAAAACTAGAATACAAAATGAATGTGTTTTAGATATGTTTACAGTAGTAGCCTATATTGCACATTGCACATTTGAGATAGATTTCATACTTGATTAAGTTGTAATATAGCTTAAATGCAACCTAAGTAGTTACCATGTGGCACTACATCTCAAGTAAGATGAACGAGAACCTTTTAATCTTTGTAGTTTTTTCAGTTGAGGAAACCACTGATTTTCTTGAATGCCTGCAAATTAAAAGTTCAGATTTAGTATCTAATGTATGAGCATCTTTACTATTTTCATATAAACCTAATAAAAGAATTATTCCACGACAAAGTTCATGGGACTGAAACACCCATTTACTAAGTATTGTGACAAGTGGAGATATAAATGAATCCAGTTGCACGAAATAATAGTACGTTTACGTGTAGTTTTTTTTTTTTTTTCTTATGAGCTTAAAATTGTGTTTAATCAAACGTTGGGAGTAAATTATTATGCCAAATGACCAATTACTAACACTAGTACTAACATAATGAGGTTTATTATATAACTTTATATATATTCGCGTAATTTAGGAAAGAATTTATAAAAATCCTTTGGTTAATCACTTTCCAAAATGCCACACAATTAGACCTTATATATTAAAACATTCAAAATGATATTTTTTTTAATATTTTCCTTCAATAAAGGCTCAAACATTTGTTTCTAATATGTCAGTAAAACCTTCCACACGAAGGATACAAGAAGGAATAACCATAATAATTCAAACTTTACCAAATTTTCAACCATATATATTTGGGTATTCAAAATCAGAGAAATATATTTTTCCCTTAGCGCTTCACTCGATTCAAAACCAACAAAAGTTGGTAGTGGGCATTATTATTGTTTGGATTGTTAAGGGTGATGCAAAACCCTAAAGTTTTTTGTATATTTTACTGACAATTTTTTCTATGGAGTACTACTATATTACAAAGATACATAAATTTGTTTATTAATAATTTTAATGACAAAGTAAAGCGAACACGTTGTAAACTGAATATTGAAAAATAGCGCCTAGATATTTAATTAGTCTAGCTAATATGAGGTTTTAATATGGAATTAGTGGAGATAAAATTGACAATTGATAGAAACTCTACAACCAATGGACATGGAAACGAATACAATGCAAGAACACAAAATACTTGCAATTTTTTAGTCTTAATTAAGTGCTTATTATTTTGAACCAATGTCGTATAAAAGTTCAATTCAAATATGATTTTATATAAAATAAATCAAGATATAATAAAATGACAACTATTATGTTAGTTTTAAAATAAGATTTTATGTAAAAATAGTAGTACGTTTCATACTAATAGTTCCGACATAATACATAGATATATATAGAAGTTGTAGACAAGTTATGGGATTTAATTTGATAGACTTTCTAGTAATTTAGTTAGAGTACTTGTGTACAAAATTTTTCTAGCATTGAGTGATTGTTCCCAAATGACAATCGATTGTTCCAGGAAACACCACATACAAATCATGGTGCGTAGTGGTGAACTTGACTATGAAGGTCTTTCAAACATATCTGAAATCCCTTTTGTGATGGTGGACATGATAAACTTTCACAATGTATTAGTAGTCCCTAAAGACAACACTGTGTTGGTTCAAACAGGTGACGCACTTGGGCAACTCTATCACACAATTGCTCAAGAAAGCAAGACCCTTGCTTTCTCAGCAGACGTTTGCCTGCCTGTAGGTGTGGGAGGATACTTCAGTGGAGGAGGATACGACATCATGTCTTGTAAAGAATGTATTGTCATTGATAACATCATTGACCCGAAACTAATTAACGCTAATGATAAAATTTTGATCCGCAAATCCATGGGAGATGATATATTATGGGCAATCCGAGGAGGCAAATGTACTACTTTCGGAATTGTTCTTGCATTTAAAGTGAAGTTAGTTGATGTACATAAAACCATGACTGTTTTCAATGTTTCGAGAATGGTGGAACAAAATGCAACCCAACTAGTACACTGGTGGCAATACATCTCCAGTAAGATGGACGAAAACCTTTTAATCTTTAGAACTTCTTCAGTTGAGGAAACCACTAATTTTCTTGAGTGCCTGCAAATTAAAAGCTCATATTCGGTATCTAATGTATGATCAACTTTACTATTTTCATATAAACCTAATCAAAGATGCTTTCCATTTATATAAAAAAATTATGGTGTTTTAGTAACCAACCTAATCAAAAATACTATTTTCAACTAACAACTGCCACACGCGGCACTCGCACGCACAAATATATTTGAGTGTAACACGTATTTTTCCAATATTATTAATTCTCACAAAATCTTATGTTATAAACAATGAATTGCATCTACGTACATAATTTCTGACAAATAAACCAAGAAATTTGTTTATTCATAACATTTGTTTAATTTGTTTATTGACAAAGTAAAGCGAACCGTGGTAAATTGAACATTGAATAATAAGGCATAGATATTTAATTAGTCTACCTAATAAGAGGTTTTAATATGGAATTAGTGGAGAACAAATTGATAATTGATAGAAATTTTACAGCCAATAGACATGAAAATGAATACAAAGCTATAACACAAAATACGTGCAGTTTTCTAGTCTTAATTAAGTGCCTATCATTTTGAACCAAGGTCATATAAAAGTTCAATTCAAATTTTGAAATTTGACAATTTAAAGTTATTGTAAATCAAGTTATAATAAAATGACAACTATTATGTTAGTTTTAAAATAAGATTTTATGTAAAAAATAGTAGTATACCTAGATATATATAGAAGTTGTAGACAAGTTATGGGATTTAATTTGATAGACTTTTTAGTAATTTAGTTAGAGTACTTGTGTACACAATTTTCTAATTGTTTTGGCTCAAACTCGATTCATTTAAATTTTTTGGATTCGGATTTATATCGAGCTTATATCGGGTTTGTTAAAACTAGCAAAATTTACTCCATAAATTTAAAAAAAATAAAAAATTAAGCATTTCTGAAATACATGAGTGATGAAAAGGTATTCGACAAGAACTTTTCATCTTCTCTTTTTGATTTACATTTTATTGCTCCCGACATGTAGATTTTTTTTTTATATTTGTGTAGGTGAATTTTGACGTATGTTTACTCCTCCAGGAAAGGAGAATTTTGACGTACGGTGTATTGCTCCACTCCCAATACTCCAAAATTACAGATCTTGACCATTTTCTTTTTATTGTGAAATATACATATTATGTGGATGTCATTGGTAATTTACCATTCAAGATATAAGGTGGCTATGCAAGATCCTTCCACTTGGTGAAACAAAACAACAACACATAACACAATATGTGTCAAAGCAAGAACAAGTGTGGCAAGGCAAGAACAAATGGATGCTTCTAAGTATAGCCATGTATCACAATGCATGAGAAGCCATCCATCACTTTCCTTTGTAAGACATGTGTGAAGCCACCCATCAATCTTCTTTGTATGACATGTGTGATCTTTAACTCCTATAAATAGATGAGTTCATTTTGTAATAAGAACAAGATGAATTACAACATCAAATGAAAGAAAAGAGTGAATGAGTTTTCTCTAAATATTACTTTGTCTACTATAATTTGTTCATCTTTTATCCTAAGTTTTATAACACGTTATCAGCACGAGTTTGCTCTATAACTCGATTTCAAGTTATCACAATATATCCCACAAATAAGAGAGAAAATAGGCAAACACTTAGAGAGGCATATTTTCGGATTTGCACAAAATAGCTTCTGTTTTTCAATCATTACGACCATTTCCACCGTTGGATCATCCTCAAATTTTAACCTAAGGTTCCTCACAACAGGCTCTTCATTTTGACCGTTCGGATCGTTATTTTGATGTATGTAGATGAAACGGCAGCCATCAGAAGTTTATAAAAAGGTTGAAGGACGACCTTGCCTCTATCCGGTAGAATCAAATTAACGAACAAGTAAGTTGTTGAGTTATTTCTTTTTTATATCCAATATGAAATATATATACTTTATTGTAATATAAATAACTTGAAATTCGAATATGAACAAATTGTTTTCGGCTTGAAAGAAAGCCTAATAAGTTTTGAGCTTGAAATAAAGCTTTGAAGTTTAAGCTTGAAAGAAAGCTTCGAAAATTTTAGACTTGAAAGAAAGTCTAGTCGAAAGACTCAAACTCGAAGATTTGAGAACACTTTTGGATTGAAAGAAAGCCTACTACTTGTGTGCCTTCGCTAGGTGAAAAACTCAAGCCCGAAGATTTGAGTACATTTTTTTGCTAGAAAGAAAGCCTAGTAAGTTTTAAGCTTGAAAGAAAGCTTCAAAGGTTTTAAGCTTGAAACAAAGCTTCACAAATTTTAGGCTTGAAAGAAAGTCTAGGCGAAAAACTCAAACCCGAAGTTTTGAGTATATTTTCGGCTTGGGCTTACTATATTTATGCCATAGAAAAATGGCAAATATTATCAAGCTTGAGTTCGTTGCCCTTGACATTTCCGGAAAGAATTATTTGACATAGGTTCTTGATGTTGGCATTCATTTGAGTGCAATGAACCTCGGAAATGCTATCAAAAAAGGAAATGAGGCAACCGAACAAGAAAAAGCAAAGGCTATGATTTTCATTCGCCATCACATCCATGAAGGGCTTAAATCTGAATATCTTGGGATGAAAGATCCCGCTGCCCTATGGGAAAGCTTGGAGGAAAGATATGATCACCAAAAGAGTGTGATACTCCCAAAAGCTCGATATGAGTGGATGCACCTGAGGCTGCAAGATTTTAAAACAGTGAATGAGTATAACTCCGCAATGTTCAAAATTGTATCTCAATTGAGATTGTGCGGAGATAATATCACTGATGAAGATATGTTAGAAAAAACATATACTACTTTTCATGCCTCTAATATGCTCCTGCAGCAGCAATATCGTGAGAGGAATTTTAAGAAATACTCTCAATTGATTTCATGCCTTCTTGTGGCCGAACAAAATAATGAATTGTTGATGAAAAATCACAACTCCCACCCCACCGGTTCCCAAGCATTTCCAGAAGTAAATGCAAATGCTTCATTCCCAGAAGTGAATGCAAGTAATTATGGAAACTATCGTGGTCATGGTCGTGGTCGTAGACGCGGCCGTGGTTATAGTGGCGGCTCTGGAAGGAACCGAGGTGGTCCTAATAAAAGGACTGCACCGTACCACTCAAAGGGAAACAATAATAAATATGAAAAAGGGAAGGGTACTAAAAGGTACAAAAAATGATAATTGCTATATGTGTGGAGTTAAAGGACATTGGTCTCGTACCTGTCGTACGCCAAAACATCTTGTTGATCTTTATCAAGCTTCTATAAAAGAAAAAGAAAAAGAAGCTAATTTTATCAATACAGTTGAAACCACTCATTTGGATGTTGCCGATTTTCTCATTGAGCCCAGCAGTGCTTATGACGACAATGAAAAAGTCCAGAATGAATTACTTGATGGCAATGGAAAATGAACTTGTCATTTTGTATTATGTATCTTAATGTTTTTTTTATGTGTATATATATATATATATAAATATATATAAATATTGACCAATGTATAAAAGGCATGTTTTCTAACTTATATCTCATTATCTTTATGTTATAGAAAAATGAAAAATAACGTTGATGTGAGCAATGGAGATATTTGTTTGGTTGACAGTGGAACCACACACACGATTCTTCGAGATGACAAATATTTCTCAAAATTGAAATTAGCAAAGGCTAATGTAAGTACAATTTGTAGTACTACAAAATTAATTGAAGGCTCCGGAAGAGCCAATATAATATTGCCCGGGGGTACAAATATTTTGATAAAAGAGGCGTTGTACTCTCCAAATTCCAAAAGAAACTTGTTAAGTTTCAAAGATATACCTTTGAATGGATTTCATATTGAGACCATGAATGAGGGGAATATGGAATATCTTTGTATCACATCCATGATTTCATGCCAGAAGCATGTTTCATGCCAGAAGCATGTAAATGAAAAACTCCCAGTTTTCTCATCGGGTTTATATTATGCGACCATAAGAATTTTTGAATCAAATGTTGTATTGAACCGGAAGTTCAATGATTCAAAACTTTTCTCGCTTTGGCATGACCGACTTGGCCACCCGGGAGCAATTATGATGCGTCGAATAATAAAGAATTCAAGCGGGCATCCTTTAAAGAACCAGAAGATTCTTTTGCCGCAAGAAAATGTGTGTGTGGCATGCTCACAGGGGAAATTAATCATCAGACCGTCTCCTATGAAGATTGGTGTTGAATCCCCAATGTTTTTACAACGAATTCATGGAAATATATGTGGGCCTGTAGATCCACCTTGCGGACCTTTTCGTTATTTTATGGTCCTAATAGACGCATCTTCGAGATGGTCTCATGTATGCCTACTGTCAACGCGTACAATGGCTTTTGCTAAGCTTCTTGCTCAAATTATAAAATTGAGGGCACAATTCCCTGATTATTCGATAAAGACAATCCGTCTTGATAATGCCGGTGAGTTTACATCTCAGGCATTTGATGATTATTGCATGTCAATTGGAATTGATGTTGAACATTCTGTTGCTCATGTTCATACCCAAAATGGCCTAGCTGAGTCATTTATAAAGAGGTTACAATTAATTGCTAGACCTTTACTTTTGAGGTCAAATTTACCCACCTCTGTTTGGGGACATGCAATATTACATGTTGCTTCACTGGTCCGGATTAGACCAAGTTCATTCGAGGCGTATTCGCCATTGCAGCTTGTGACAGGCCAGCAGCCTGATATTTCTCATTTGAGAATTTTCGGATGTGCGGTTTATGTTCCAATATCACCGCCACAACGAACAAAAATGGGTCCACAGAGACGACTTGGGATCTACATTGGTTTTGATTCCCCGTCTATTATCAGATATCTTGAGCCCCTGACGGGTGATATGTTTAAAGCAAGATATGCTGATAGTATTTTTAATGAGACAGTTTTCCCGCCGTTAGGGGGAGATAAGAAGCCTGTTCCTGAAGAACGGCGTGAAATAGAATGGAATGTAACATCTTTGTCTCATTATGACCCACGTACAAATAATTGTGAGCAAGAAGTAAGAAAGATTATACATTTGCAAAATGTTGCAAATCAATTGCCGGATGCATTTGTTGATACAAAGAAAATAACAAAATCTTATATACCGGCTATTAATGCACCAACACGGATTGACATCCCTGAAGGACATGTCCCTGCAGGACAATATGAAAAACCACGAATGAAACGTGGACGCCCGGTTGGTGCGAAAGACAAGAATCCTCGAAGGAAAAAGATACCAGAAGTATGTATTCCTCCTGGAGAGGAAACTATTTCAACACAAAGCGCTATAGAAAAAATAACTGATCAGTCTGAATTAAGAAATGCCCCGGAAGAGGCAAATGAAATTGATACTCCTGAAGAGGCGATATTTGAAGAGATCTCTTTGAATTATTTAAATACCCGAGAAAACTGGGATAGAAAGAAAGTAATTGTAGACAATGTTTTTGCATATGGGGTCGCACTAGATATTATAAATAAGGATCCCGAAGATCCCGAACCGATATCGGTTGATGAATGTCGACATAGAAATGATTGGCCAAAATGGAAAGATGCAATTCAAGCTGAGCTTAACTCGCTAGAAAATCGTAAAGTTTTTGGACCGATAGTTCGCACGCCCGAAAACGTGCAACCGGTCGGGTACAAATGGGTATTTGTACGAAAACGGAATGAGAAAAATGAGATTGTGAGATACAAGGCACGACTTGTTGCACAAGGATTCTCACAAAGACCTGGAATTGATTATGATGAAACATATTCCCCTGTGATTGATGTAATCACGTTGCGGTATTTGATTAGCTTTGCAGTCTCTGAAGGACTGGACATGCGTCTCATGGATGTGGTTACCGCATATTTATATGGATCACTTGATAGTGATATATATATGAAAATCCCTGAAGGATTCAAAATCCCTGAAGGATCTCATAATCAAAGGTCTCATGGATTGTATTCAATTAAATTGCAACGATCCTTGTACGGATTAAAACAGTCTGGACGGATGTGGTATAATCGGCTCAGTGATTATCTCGTAAATGAAGGATTTGTTAATAATCCAATTTGTCCATGTGTTTTCATTAAAAGATTTGAGAATGGATTTTCCATTATTGCGGTATACGTGGACGACTTAAATCTTGTGGGAACTCCTGAAGAGCTCACAAAGACCGCAAACTATTTGATGAAAGAATTTGAGATGAAAAATCTCGGGAAAACAAAGTTTTGTCTCGGCTGCAAATCGAACATTTATCAACTGGAATATTTATTCATCAATCGGCATATACAGAAAAGATTATGAAGAGATTTTATATGGACAAATCTCATCCATTGAGCAGTCCCATGGTTGTCCGATCTTTAGATATAAAGAAAGATCCTTTCCGTCCTCGGGAGGAAAATGAAGAATTGCTTGGTCCTGAAGTACCTTATCTAAGTGCAATTGGAGCCTTGATGTATCTTGCAAATTGTACTAGGCCAGATATCGCTTTCTTAGTTAATTTGCTGGCAAGATATAGCTCTGCACCAACACGAAGACACTGGAATGGAGTTAAACATATTTTGCGTTATCTTCGTGGAACGATTGATTTGGGTTTATTTTACTCTAGGACCCACATGTAGTGGGTTATGCAGATGCCGGTTATCTTTCTGATCCACACAAAGGTAGATCACAAAGTGGATATGTATTTACTTGTGGTGGCGCTGCAATATCATGGCGATCTGTTAAACAATCTCTAGCAGCCACTTCTTCCAATCATGCTGAAATTTTGGCATTGCATGAAGCAAGTCGAGAATGTTTATGGCTGAGATCAATGGTTCAATATATTCAAGAATCTTGTGGGTTGCCTTCAACAAAGAATATACCAACATCATTATATGAAGACAATGCCGCCTGTATTGCTCAAATAAGAAATGGATATATCAAAGGAGACAGAACGAAGCACATATCACCAAAGTTTTTCTTTACCCATGAGCTTCAGAAAAAGGGTGATATAGAAGTGCTTCAGATTCAGTCATGTAACAACTTTGCTGATTTATTCACTAAAGCATTGCCAACTACATCATTCAAAAAGATGGTTTACAACATTGGAATGCGACGACTTGTGGATCTTATGTCGGCATCAGGGGGGAGCGTGTAATTAACGACACTTACACTGTACTCTTTTTCCTTCGTCCAAGTTTTTGTCCCAATGGGTTTTTCTTGGCAAGGTTTTAACGAGGCAGTGTTACACGCTTATAAATCCCATATGGATATGTACTCTTTTTCCTTCGTTCAAGTTTTTGTCCCAATGGGTTTTTCTTGACAAGGTTTTAACGAGGCATACTCCAGAAGCAATGGGCATCCAAGGGGGAGTATTGTGAAATATACATATTATGTGGATGTCATTGGTAATTTACCATTCAAGATATAAGGTGGCTATGCAAGATCCTTCCACTTGGTGAAACAAAACAACAACACATAACACAATATGTGTCAAAGCAAGAACAAGTGTGGCAAGGCAAGAACAAATTGATGCTTCTAAGTATAGCCATGTATCACAATGCATGAGAAGCCATCCATCACTTTCCTTTGTAAGACATGTGTGAAGCCACCCATCAATCTTCTTTGTATGACATGTGTGATCTTGAACTCCTATAAATAGATGAGTTCATTTTGTAATAAGAACAAGATGAATTACAACATCAAATGAAAGAAAAGAGTGAATGAGTTTTCTCTAAATATTACTTTGTCTACTATAATTTGTTCATCTTTTATCCTAAGTTTTATAACACTTTTATCTTTTTCCCTTTTTCTGTTTTCCATTTGGCTACAAGTACGTAAATAATATTTGACATTTGTGTAGGTGAATGAGTGTTGGTATGTGATGGAGGTGGGTTTTTGGTAAACTTTATTTTGTTTCAAAATTGTAATTAGTACACAATAAGTTTAATATTAATAATTAGCAGTAGTATTTAAACTATTTTATATTTGGGTTTTATTAGGGTTGAGCCTTATTAAGCTCAATATCGACTCATAAATTGATCGAGTTTAAAATAATGGCTCAAATTCAGCCCCACTCATAATTATTCGGGATCATATCAAAATTAATCGGGTTGAACTGTCGGGCTTTAGGTAGGCCCGACTGACAGTCCTAATAATAATAGATGAAAAATCAATGGGACGTTGTTGTTTAAAGTTTAAACAATTACTAGTCCAACAAGTTTCCTTCCCCTTCTAAACTTTAAAATCGTGTACGATGCAAGCATTAAGTAACACGTTTTCTTTTTTTGCCCTGTAGAATAAGACTTCACATATAGATAGAAATCTCAAACCCCTTATTACTAGGGTTTTCACTTTTCTGCTTTCTAAATCAAAAGACAAAGAAGAAATTTTCTGCAGCAGCAGCCGCAGCCATGGCAAGCACGAAAGTTCAACGTATTATGACCCAACCCATAAACCTAATCTTTAGGTTTCTTCAGAGCAAAGCTCGCATTCAGATATGGCTTTTTGAGCAGAAGGATCTGAGAATAGAGGGTCGAATAATTGGATTCGACGAGTACATGAATTTGGTCTTGGATGATGCGGAGGAGGTCAGTATCAAGAAGAAGACAAGGAAGCAACTCGGAAGGATTTTGTTGAAAGGGGATAATATCACTTTGATGATGAATACTGCCAAGTGAAATCAACCTGTTCGACGAAATGCGTCAATGAGAATTGCTGGTAGCTTTTTTTTTTTTTTTTACCTGTTTTCATGTGGTTTGTATTGATGATATGATTTGGGATAAGTTGCCTTTGTTTAGAGGTTAAAAATTGTAATGTTTATATGCAGATTTGTTAGCAGGTTGAACATGAACTTGTGTATCCAGAAATGTAGGAATTATCAAACTCTGCAATTACTATTTTGGCTGAGTAATTTGAAATTAGTATTCCTAGTTTAAAAATCTTCTCTTAATCTGTAGCTGAACTAAAACATTACCTTGTATGCTGTTTTAACCTATGTAGGAAAAAAATTTAGGGCTTGAAGTTCTAATTATCACCTAAATAGACTAACAAAATAAAAATCTAGAAACTACCTGTTCCTTCCCTCTTGTGGTGATTAATGAACAGGATTATAGCAGGATGAAGCCTAGGGTGTTTGTCTGTGCACTTGCATTTCTAAAATTGCACATTTGTGCTATACTAAAGTGCACATTTGGTTCCTATTTCTTAAAGAAGTCTCTGTTGAACAACTTTTGTCCCATAGTTCATTCGTTTATGTGCTGTTTTATCGGCAAAACTCATTTTTAGTTCCACATGACTGGACCCTTTGTCTTATTTTTGCACTTTTGGTGTCCCCACATTAGATCGGAAGGAGGTGATGGGACCAAAAGTTTATTGTAAGAAATTGGGACTAAAAGTGCAATTGACCAAAGGTGAGGATTTAGAGGGACTAAATGCAGTTTTCCCCTGTTTTATCCTATGCAAGAAAATATTTAGGGAGTGCAGATCTTTTGTGGCTCACAAAAAATTCTAGAAACCACTTGTTTCGTGCTTCTTGTGGCTAATAATGAACACTAATATAGCAGGGTGAAGGCTGTGTATGTCTGTTTATTGCCATTATGTTAATGTTTCCATATGGTTCAAAGCATATTGCATTACTGATACTAATCAAATAATTAGCTTTATATCACATGGCATTTTTTTTGTTCATTTGATGTATATGTCTGGATGAAATGTTTTCATTCTTACTATTAAGTTGAAGCTATTTTCTGCATTTTTATTATTTGGAATTGACAGTTCAGACTTTAAGCTCCTTGCTTCTGCGTGTTTCTTTTCTCCTTTTGCCATATGTTTTTCTTGCTGTTTGTTTAATTCAGCATTGAAATATGGTTAGGACAATATTGCTAGATGCTAATGGGATTATGATTCACTTTCATTACTTTCATTTACTCATTATGTATCAGATGATCCAGATTGCCAGTGGGTCGAATTTAGGTTCGAATATGATCAGGTGAATTTCAACTGATTACAAACCTAATCATGGAATCTCAATAATCTTTTCAATTCCCATACCACTATGCTTCATTTCTGAATTTGAGATTTTGTTACGAATAAGTTTGAGACAATGGTTACTTGTTGGCGTGTATATCGAGAATCTGTTAGAAATTAGTGTTGGACGACATAGTCCCTGGTTGGAGTGTGCGTTGATAGTACCACTCCCTCCGTTCAAATGAAATCACATCCAGATTTCTGGCTTGAGTTCTTGATTTTACCTTAGTAGGGCTCGGTCATATCATACAGAAATCCAGCCAGAGTAGGATCACTTCAACGAAAATCAAAATACTTTAACTATGTTTGTTTCTTGGATCTCAGTGAGTAAAACGTTAAAGAAAATATTTTCTATTGCATCCAATTACACAACGTTGAACTTTATTTCTTGTTTATTTGCATTTTACTCACTGAAATTCATAAACCAAACATAGTCAAATGATCTAGTTCTTGAATTTTAGTGAGGAAAACGTGATGCATATTAGTATGAACAAAAACTAAAGCTTAATGTTATGAAAACATGTCTTAAGAATTATTGCACAAAACATAGTCTAATCTAGGACTTGTATTTAATCTGATCCTAAGCCGTTGGGACCCTAAGAGGGTCAAAAGCGAAATTAGCATTGGATTTAATTTGGAGTGCCACTATATGTAGAAGGTTTAGAGTAGTAGTATGTCGTAGTCGTGGACGCATGGCCTTTAAACAAATCTGGAAAAAAAATCTGAACAATCTATTCTATTGTAGTATGGGTATAGTTTTTTTTTTTCTTTTTTGATTAAGTATGTGAGTAGTTAAGTTTTAGATTGTGATGATCTATATTGCACGGATGCAGATACGGGGATACGGACACAGTACGATACGGATACGGTGATATGAATTTTTGAAATTTATTGAATACGATACGGTATGGATACGGATGGAAAACTATAATTTAAATTTATTTATAAGCAACTAGATCATTCAATTTAAGTCTTAAAAGCAAAAATAATTCACTATGATATAAACAAAAGTTGTATAACTCCAAAAGCAAACATATTCATTCTTAACATAGCGCATCAATGGAAGAAATTAATTTTTGAGATTTCATAACCTAGGAGATAGGCTTGAATAAAGAAATAGAATAGTGATACTAGTCGTTTATGTTTAACCCTAGAAACTTTATCATTTTTAATAATTTAAATATGACCCGAAATATTACATAAAAAACCTATCGGTGTATCCTGATGCCCAACTAGTGTATCCGATACGTATTTATTTTTATTACCGATACGCCACGTGGCATATCGAATACGTATCCCACGCGTATCCTGCGCATATCGGTATCCCCCGTGTATCCGATACGATACTTTGTCTTTTATCGGAGTATCCGTGTATCATAGGTGATGATTAATCGATTAAAGGAAAAATGAGGAGGAAAGTGTGCTAATTGTAATATCTTATATATTATAAAATTAATAATTAGATATGTACCACCAAAAAATTGAAAAAAATTGTATAACTGCAAATAAGTTTCCATAAATACTAAAAAACCTTATTTTTACATATTTATTAACAATTTAATTTTCATAATAATAAATTAAACAAAATTTCATTAACAATATTTATAAATAAAAGAATTTTATTTACGCATTTAATAATTTTTTAACTGTATTAATAAATCTAATATTTTTAAAAATAATAAGAAAATTAAAAAACACAATATAATTTTTTAATTTAATTTTTATGTTATAATAATAAAATTTATTAAATTTTTATTTATTATAAACATAAAAAATAATTTATTGAATTAAATATGTAAATAAATTTCTTATATTTATTAAATATAATTAATATTTTTTTTTTTTTATTATAAAAATTAAATTGTTAATGATAATGTAAAAAAATTAATATTTTTTGAAATTATGGGCAATTATACAAATTTATCAATTTTTTTATGGTAAATATATAATTATCAATTTTATGATTTATGAGATATTACAATTAACACCCAATTTTTTTTTTTTTAAGATATTACAAACATTATAAATAACCCCTATGGTAAAAGTTGAAACATTCAGAGGTAAATGGTCAATTGTAAAATGATGACAAACCACAGAGAGAATTTCGTAATACCCAATACATGAGGGAATTTTCGTAACTAGATTTTACCTGATATTCATAATTTACCCTATGTTTAAAGTAAATGTTATACTATATCAAATCAAAATCTCTAAAGACAGTAAAATAACATTTTGACAAATCTCAACCTGAATCAGCACACATGCTGAAATGAGATTTGGCCCAATTTACATGAGCTAGGCCAGACTAAGTCATATCATTTCAAAAGAGAGCTCTGAACATTACTTCGAAATTATTAAATCTCACTTCTGTTTTATATTTTTCTTGAGGAAACAGAAACTACTACGTAACCTAATCTTAAAACAAGTATAACATGTATAAATACCCAAAGTTATGATCACTTATGCACATTACGTAACCTAATTACATGCATTTTTTGCAAATCTCTGAAGTTCAATACTGACTTAAGCAGTTGAGGATGCTCCAACTGCACAAACACGACGTTATCTATATCTGTTTTGCACATTCCGGCGTACACTTTATCAAAACTCTGAAGCAGACCTACGGTTTCGAGCCAACTCGAGATCCACAGGATTTACACACGCATTATGATGCAAGGCAATTTTAGAAACCTGTTCCAGCAGGTGGGGTCACTTTGATCAACAACATTTTCTTATTTACAATGAGTTATAAGGTGTATATTGATGTATGGTTGGAAAACTAAAGAAGTCTAGTTATTAGAACAATAAACGGTTTACCAAAAGAAGGTCTACGTAAAATGAGTTATATACCATTTTACTAGAGGCTGCCAAATTGCACTGGGGAAACATCACTCCTTATGTCTTTTGGTGTTATCTACATGTTTTTAATTGGATTCTTATTCTATTTTCGAAATATTATTATTGTTATCAAATATTAAGGTCATGTTTTATATTTTTTATGAGTCAAGGGTAAATTTTTTATTTGTTTTCTTGATTAGGAAATGTAACTATGTAAGGTCATTCAAAGTACAAATTTCTATGTTCTGGAATGATATTTCAAAACTACTATATAATTAAACCCCTTAATGAATAAATCAAGAACGAGTGTTTAAGTTTTAAAATATAATTGTTTGCAAGTGTTGTTTGCATTTAGAGTGAATGATCTTAGTCGCATCGAGTGATCCCGCGATTAGTAGCGTCGAGTGAGTCTGCTAACATTGGTTGAGTGATTTCCGATCTTTGTCCTTTCATTTCATTTACGTTGCGGGTCTCTTCCTGCATCACATCATCAATTCATTGCCACTATTCCATTATATATGCTCTAAAGAGGTCCTCTCCTTCCGCTTTCCCTTCATTGAGATTGGGTTAAGCCTTCCTCTTCGGGATCGTCCCCAATGTTTGTGGATCATCGTCTTCATCAGAATAATTATGGCTTGTGTTGAAAGGCAACTGAATAGTGTTGCATCCGACCGACGACGGAGAATTGGAATTTGACGCCGGATTCCCATTTGATTTGGAGTCGATATCGTCTTTAGCCATTAATTAATTGTGTTGTTGGCATGATTCTACGAGGGTGTGAATCACGCAGGAATTGCGGGACAATTTTCCGCCAAAAGTGAATAGACTCCCCTTACAATCCCATCATAATCTTCCCATCAAAAGTGATTAGATTCCCCTTACAAGGCTATTATAATGGGCTAGATTTCTCAACAAAAAAAAAAAAAAAAAAACAACCTAATGGGCTATATAATTTTCAAAAGAAAAATAAGCCTTATGGGCTAGGTCACGGCCTCTTACACAAATGAATGGATGAGGTCGAAGTGATTAATTAGATGTACAACAGAAGCAGGCCGGAAAAATACTCACGACCCTTCCGTCGCCTCCAAATCAAATTTAGTGAAGGTATGCATTTAATTTTGATGATTTAGATTTTGTTTGGCACTCTCAATTTTTTTATTGAAGTATTTGGAATATTTGATAGGAAAATACTATCTATATATGTGTGTGTTAATTTGATAAAAAAAAAATTATATTATCTTGTGTACAGCATGTGTCGAACGATGGAGCATCAACTGAATCAGCCAATTTTAGTGAAGGTATGCATTCAACTAAAATCGAACTTAATTTAGTGAAACTAGCTTTCTGTTAGGATTATTCTTGGTTGAATTTGGGAGATTTTATTGTTGTTATTTTTGATTTATCTTCTGTTTAAGGAAATCGAATTCGTATGGTTCAAGATTTGTACTTATAACATTCTACTATTTGATGATATTAGAAATCTGTTCAGATTTTATTTATTTCCGCAAAAAAATTGAAGCTTTTGGAATTGCTGAATAATGATATCAATCCATTATCTAAAATTTCTATACTAGTTTTCGAAAGAGGCTACCGGAAATTCATGTTTATTTTGTCCCAATTTTGATGATTTAGTTTTTGTTTGGCCCTCTCAATTTTTTATTGAAGTATTTTTTGGAATATTTGATAGGAAAATACTATCTATATATGTGTGTTTGTTAATTTGATAAAAAAAATTATATTATCTTGTGTACTGCAGTGTCAAACAATGGAGCATCAACAGAATCAGAGATCATATCACCAAAAAAAGAAAAAAAAGAAACAAAGATCCGATAATCGAAATCAACCAATTTTTCTAGAGAATATAGTGTTGGATATACTATCAAGGTTGCCAGTGAAGAGTCTTTTAAGGTTTAGGAGTGTCTGCAGACATTGGAAATCTCTTATCTCATCTCCTTCATTCAGAAAATTACATCGTCAAAGACACAAATCTTCCGTCCCGATAATTATAGGTCTTCATAGTTCGGACGAATACGATAATGCTGATTGGAAACCTGGGAAGCTATTTGATTATTTTCTAACCACCTTTGATCTCTATGGAAAAGTCGTCCAACAATGTACTCTCCCAATTTCTTCACAATCTCTAAATATGATGCGCACTCCATCCCAATCTAAGTTGTTGTGCTTCTTCGACACGATAACATCGAGATGCTTCTTGTATAATCCTATCACCCGGCATTTCTTTCACTTGCCCAGTCCCCCTTGCCTTTCATTACCAGAATTTAAAAGAATTCGCTCCTATAGTTTTGGGTATATTCTATCCAAGGATGAATACAAGATAGTGTACATATTCAAGACAAAAAACAAATGGAATTGTGAGGTCCTCACTATGTCCATCGATAACAACTATCAGTTGCATTACAATGCATGGAGATCCATTGAGATCACAATTATGGTCACCTTCGTGGCTACACACTCTGCTGTGTTTGCTTGTGAGGCTTTTCATTGGGACGCGGTTGATGAAAATGGTAATCACTTTATCCTGTCCTTTGACTTTGAGACTGAAGTTTTTTCGGCTTTTGAGTTTCCGCAAACAGGCGAGGGACATTGGGGTACGCAACTTTTGGAACTCAAAGATGAGCTCTATTTCGTGGATGTAACAACAGATAAGCCCCCAACTTTATACCTGTGGAAGTTGTCTGATGTCAATAGCAAGTTATGGACTCTTAAGTGGAGCTTCAATTTACAAAGTCTTGGTTATACAAAAGCTCCTCCACCAGATGTCTTTGATTATAAACTGTTTCTAAATAGAGTAGAATTCCTCCAGTATTACAACGAGCCAGGCAACATCTCACGAGAATTGGGGAAGTTGAAGCTAGAAGGCGACGACGACGAGTCCATCGTGCTAGTAGAAGACGAAGAAGACGAAGCATGCGGGGAGCGCGCCAGGCGCACTTGGTATGGTGTGGCTGCTCTCACCAACCTCTTCACTCTCTGATTGAAAAAACTAGACATATATATATGTATATGAAGATGCTCTTTCTTTCTGCTTATCATCCATGTCTTGAGGATTATTTATTTTCTATTGTTTTTTATAATCTTATTATTATATATGTACTAGACAGTCCAGACATGATTAGTATTGGTTTCAATGTTTTTTCCATTATTAGGTGCCTTGATTATTAATTAGTTTATCCTAAAAACTTATCGGATCATTGGTTAACAGTAGAGTAGTATTTTTGTAGATGATTTCCAAATAATTCCAACAAACATATTGTAAAATAATTGTAAATATGCAAGACTCAATGACTAATCATGGATCACAGTTTCGTTTAGCTAAATAATGAAAATTCTTCTAAGAACTTATCGGAATCACTGGGATAAAATGTGAAAAAATTACTATATCAATAAGAGACTTTCAAGGAAAAACAAAATATATCGAAATGACACTTTATTTTCATTTCCATTGATTTAAAAACATAAACTTCACAATGTTTTCGTTGGAAACAATGAAATTTTTGATCCATGTGCCTAATATTTTATGAAATTCATGTAACAACATCATAATGAAGAAAATCATACGTATGATACAAACTAATTAGTGAATACTCTATATGAAAGATATCATTAGAAAATCTGAGATCTAAATAAGATTTTATGATTTTATGTAGAACAAAAATCATTTTTCTCTCTTAAATATGTGTCACTCTTTGAAAAGAACAAAAGCTTAGCTCATGAAAAAAATTCCACCGGTAACATGGAAAATTGAACATAAAGCACAAAAACACTACTGATCTTCAATACATTTTATGATAAAACCTCAAAAATCACTTCAAGAAGGAACCGGTAAGACGACAATTCTTAAGTAAGTTGAATACCAAACTCTAGGAGTCATATAAACTTGAACCGTATTCGAGATTGATAGAAGCACAACAACAAGTTGGTATGGTAGCATCTTATATATGATTGATATATGTTATTGATAAAAACAGTCTCAATACTCAATAGTTACATAACTATATACTATATACAGCATGTACAGAGAAAAGATTGCCTTACGTTACAGTAATGGATGAATCTTACCCCGGTTCGGAAGCTGAGCAAATGTCCCAGTATTAGGAAGACACCCAACAGCCATCATTTCTTTATACACAGCATATGCACGATCAGCCTGTCAAGATACACTATACGCTCTAATTAAAGCATTATATGTAACAACATCTGGTTTAATACCCAAAACCCGAAGCTCCTCGTACATATTTCCTGCTTCCTCTATCATTCCAGAAATTCCAAGATTAAATATCAAAGAGTATAAAGATTAGGAGTCATTCCTCTGCTTCTCATCTCACCAAATAGAGTCAGAGCTTCTTCGATTTTTTTCTGATCTTGCAAGGCCATTTAGTATAAGATTGTAACAAATGAAATCTGGATCTAGTCCGGAAGATTTTATTTCCTCAAAGTAGTAAATGGCGTTGTTCATTTTACCTATTAAACAACAGCAATCAACAAGAATGGCGTAGGATTTCAAATCCAGTCTAATCCCCTCGTTAACCATTCTATCAAACAAATCTCGAGCAGTATTGATATCACAGGCTTTTCCATATCCGTTTATAAGAATATTGTAGATAGCACAGTGTGGTTTGCATTCATACTCGATCATTTCCTCGAACAAACTCTTTGCCTCATCTCACTTTTTTAGCTTCAGAAGACCATCTATAACAGGACCGTAAGTACAAGGAGTAGGACTAAAGCCTCCACTTATAAGATCATAGTATAGATCTAAGGCTTTCTCTACGTTGTTAGACTTTACGAGACCAGAAATGAGTATGTTGTGAGTTATTTTATCAGGCTCGATTCCTCTATGCAGCATCTCATTGTATATTTCGAAAAGTTCATTTACCTTTCTGGACTTTCCGAGATCATCGAGTAACAAATTGTAAGTGTAAACATCGGCAGCACAGCCAGTGTTTTTCATCTCTTTATAAACATCCCATGCTAGTTCTGCAAGATGAATATCAAGAAGCTCATTAATCAAATGATAATATACTTCCAAAGTTGGTCGAATCCCGAAAGATTTAGTGAACTTCTCAAATAATTTGTGGGCATCAAGGGATTTGTTTTTATTGGACAATAATTTAATAACCGGTACCATTATCGATCCATTTTTGCGAAGACCAACAGATACTACTCTTTCTGCTAAAGATATAGCATGTCTTAACTCTGCTTCATTCAAAATCCCAGTCATCAAATTTTCCCAAAAGTATCTGTAAGAAGAAATTCTACCTTTAAGAATAAACTCCTCAACAACTTTAAAAGCATCCTCAATTGAACCAGCTTTCACAGCACCAGGGAGGAGAGTATACAAAGTTATACAGTCGGGATACACTGTCTTCCTCATCTGATGGAAAAGCCAAAAAGCTTCAAAGAATCTGCTAACCTTTACTAATCCATAGATGAGAGTGTTATAAGTAAAAAGATCAGGGAAACAACCCATTTCTGTCATTTCATAAAGCATGTTCAAGGCCAAATCAACCTCATCATTTCTACAGAGGCAATATTAAAAGTTATCGTATTAGGTGGACATCCACATGCTTTCATGCTCTCAAATAATTTGAATTTTTCTTGAACTCTACTATCGTTTCTAAGTCCAGCTAGCAAAGTGTTGTAGGAACAAGTTTAAATTCATTCATTTTCCTAAACATATTCCATGCCTCTTTTGACAGACCATCCTTGTAAAGTGTGTTGATCAAAGAGTTTATAACGATCACATCAGTATTACAACCATCGCCTATCATTTCAGAAAGTAAATGAATGGCTTCATCGATTTTTCCTGCAGTACTATAGCATTTCATCATCATGTTATAAGAGATAGAATCTGGTATAAGCCCAATTTGTTTAATTCCATCAAATGCCTTTTTTGCTTCACTAAGCCGACCAACTTCAGCTAGGCCATAAAGCGAGCAATGCCTCGAGCTTTCATCTTGTCAAAGGTTTCAATAGCTTTGTCAGCTTCTCCTAATTTCCCATAGTAATCAATGAACGAGATGTATGTATACACCGTTTTCTGAATGCCCAACAATTCCATCTTCTCACATAGTTGCAATGCTTCATCAATTTACGTAGTCTCAAAAACCCACAAATCAACGTATTATAAGTATGAAGATTTGGAGTAATCCCTTTCCCTTTCATTTCATCCAAGACCAAAAATGCTTCACTAACTTTCCCTATTTTGCATAAAGCATTGATAAGTATAGTGAAAGTAACAACATCGGCTTTATAACCATCAGCCTCCATAAGGGTCCAAAACTCCCTCACGGAATCCAAGTCTCCGCAGTCACATAATTTGTCCAAGATAGTGATATAAGTCACTCGATCGGGTTTGTGGCTGCTACATTTCATCTTCTTAAACACTTCCTTGGCAATACCAATTTTTCCAGCATTACAGAGAGCATCAATGAGAACAGTGTAAGTAATCACATCTGCTGTACATCCCTCATCATCCATCCTTTTTAGTATACCGTAAGCCTCGTTTATCTTTCCTGCTCGACCAAGTACTCTAATGCAGATAGTGAAGGTATAGATATTTGGCCTCAATCCCAAATTTTCCATCTCTTCTAGCAATCCCATGACTGTTTCAGTATCTCGTATAGCTACCATTAACGCGGAATAGGTCTTAAGACTAGGCTTCAACTCTTCTGAAACCATTTTTTTGTAGACCACTAAAGCTGCCCTACAAAATCCTTGTTGAAGAAGCAAATGTATCAATCCGTTATAGGAATAATCATTTAAAATAAATCAGTTTTTTCACGCGGCTTGTCAAATGCCTCCGTTCACTAAGACTTTTGAATATAATCAAGTAATAAGTATCTAAACTCCTGTAGATAATTTGTTTTTGCATCATATCAAACACCTTAGCCATATCCTTTACCCTTCCATGGAGCCTCAAACGCTCAAGCATGAAGTTACAAGTTTCTGTAGTGTGCATAAACCCGAGGTAACTAGGCCAAAGCTTTAAAACATGAAAAGGCTTGCTCCACATTTGGACTTGACTTCAAACGCCCAATTATTTCCTCAGAAGACATCACTTTCTTGATTTCTTCGTCCATGAAAACTTCTTCTTCTGAGCTATTCATCACAAACCCACAAAAGTTCACATTCTTTTTCTTGATTTTCTTCCAGTTCCACATTGACCACCATCATTTTTTCTTCTTTTAACCAAGCCATTACTGTAACCCGAAACAGAGGGCACACTACTGTCACAGGTCAAAGAGATGTGACTGTAAGTACAACAGCACAATTTAGAATAACTCTGTACTGTCATAGCCATTCATGAACTAATGAAAAGATAATGAAGAAATTCTATAACAACTAAGCAAAGTTATGGTAGTTGTATTTTGCGCGGAAAAGGTTCGTGAAATTGCCCAAAAGAAATAAAGCTAATTTTTAGAGGCGATTCACTCCAATCCACTCAATTTTCTATCTAAAGTTAGCGATTTTAACACGACTGAAGAAGTCGCGCTAAATAAAGGCCCTATGGAATATTTTGACTTGGGTCTTCAAAGATTCTAGTTCTAATACTTTTTTTTTTTGACTTTGGTCATTATGCATTTTAATACTTTTTTTTTTTTGGTTACATTTTAATATTTGTAATATTATATTGTAAAAAAAAATTAAGGTGTTATTCAAAAGAATAAAATTTAGGATTGAAACTGTTTTGAACGGTCAAGAATTTTTTTGCATAGACCCGGTCTTTCATAAATCATACATAAAATCTTGTAAACATGTTTTGTGGATGCACTAATTTTGTTCATGATCTATGAAAGACCTGGCATATACAAGAATTTTCCCATTTTTTCCGTCATGTTGAACTAAATTTGAGAATTTGACTTTTTTCTTTCGATGGAATTTTACATTCAAATATATATGACAATTTCTCTTAGAAATTTAGTTATTGTAGTTATTTGTTTTGACGAAAAGATCTTGTTGGACTTTTTATTGCTTCTTATATCACTCATTGAAATAAAACTTTATATTCGATAAAATTATGTTTGGACTAGATATTTTGATAAAATAAAATAAATTAAACGTTTACCTCAATCGATTTTATTAGGGATAATTGTAAATATTCGATAAGTTGAGGGTACGGCGTAATTATATCACCTTTTGTGCCTAGTATTTGCAAAAAGTGATATAATTGCGCCTGTACCCGTCAACTTAAATTTTTACTAACACTGTTAATTTTTAATTGAATTTTATAAATTACCCTTAGATATATTTAAAAGTATAAGGGAGTTTTGTTCAAACGTTCAAAAGTATAAGGGAGTTTTATGCAAACATTAAAAAATACAAGGGAGTTTTGCACAACATTCTAAAGTACAAGGAAGTTTTGTTCAAACATTCAAAAGTTCAAGGAAGTTTTACGCAAATAAAATTATGCAGAAATTAACGGTATTAGTAACTAATGTAGATTGGTGTTTTATGCAGTATTTTTAAAAGTATAAGGGAGGTTGGTGAAAAAAAAAATTGCAAAATAGTTTTGTGATCAGTTCTGTACAATATTTACGTATCAAAAGCTATGAAAACACTCTGTCATATAAATACATTTTAAAACCCTTTCAAAACCCACGACATTACCATTTCGAAGAGCAAGAAATTCCTTTTAAAACCCTTTCTAAACCGCACGACCTTACCATTTCAAAAAGCAAGAAATTTCTCCTAAAATGGCCGCACCGGCACCGGCACCCCATTTCCAAAAGTCGGTGACGGCGACAATGCTTGAGAATAATGGTTCGATGGCAAGTTTGATCTTGATATACCATATTTTGGATATCCTTACGTGGCACTTAGTCAACTTAAACATGTGGAAGAAAACACTATTTATCATCGATATACATGCATCCATGTCAATCGAACTATGACCAGATCGACATGTACATCTCAATTCGGACAAACCGATTAAAACCCGACCGACCCAAAAGATCCGATCGATCCGAAAGATCCGCTTTCAACTCTATAAATACCCCTCTCATTTCATAAATGGAGGTGAGCATTTTTTATGATGCATCTACTACTTGATCTCCTCGATTTGATCTAACTTAAGCATCGGAGGGTCTTCGTCGGGGACAATCCCTGCGAGCCCTAACGAGTTTCTTTGAGTGCAGGTCAGGTCCCTTAAAGTGGAGTTCGGATTGATCTGACAGACCGATGACTTCATATTGTTGAAGGCTCATCGAAAAAACCCTTCATCAATTGGCACCATCTGTGGGAAACTTCTGGTTTGCACTCGACCAAGAACATTAGATCGATGAGAGTATAAAAGCAAGCTCGATGAAGGAAAAAGACAAAAGGCGATCGACAACTATGAAGTCTCGATCGACCTAAATTGAAGAAACACTATTAATAAGTGTTAAAGAAGATTGAAGATAAAAGGCGATCGGCAGCCATGAAGTCTCGATCGACCTTAATTGAAGATAAAAGGCGATCGACAGATATGAAGCCTTGATCCACCTAAATTGAAGAAACACTATTAATAAGTGTTAAAAATTGAAGACAAAAAGCGATTGACAGCCATGAAGCCTCGATCGACCTAAAGCGAAGACAAAAGGCGATCGACAGCTATGAAGCCTTGATCGACCTAAATTGAAGATAAAAGGAGATCGACAGCTATGAAGCCTTGATCGACCTAAACGAAGACAAAAGGCGATCGACAGCTATGAAGCCTCGATCGACCTAAACGAAGACAAAAGGCGATCGACAACTATGAAGTCTCGATCGACCTAAATTGAAGATAAAAGGCGATCGACTGCTATGAAGCCTTGATCGACCTAAATTGAAGAAACACTATTAATAAGTGTTAAAAATTGAAGACAAAAGGCGATCGACAGCTATGAAGCATCGATCGACCTAAACGAAGACAAACTGCGATCGACAGCTATGAAGCCTCGATGGACCTAAATTGGAGATAAAAGGCGATCGACAGCTATGAAGTCTCGATCGACCTAAATTGAAGATAAAAGGCGATCGACAGCTATGAAGCCTCGATCGACCTAAATTGAAGAAACACTATTAATAAGTGTTAAAGAAGATTGAAGATAAAAGGCGATCGACAACTATGAAGCCTCGATCGACCTAAACAAAGATAAAAGGCGATCGACGGCTATGAAGCCTCGATCGACCTAAATTGAAGATAAAAGACGATCGACAACTATGAAGTCTCGATCAACCTAATTTGAAGATAAAAGGCGATCGACGGCTATGAAGTCTTGATCGACCTAAATTGAAGAAACACTATTAATAAGTGTTAAAAATTGAAAACAAAAGGCGATCGACAGCTATGAAGCCTCGATCGACCTAAACGAAGACAAAAGGCGATCGACAGCTATGAAGCCTCGATCTACCTAAATTGAAGATAAAAGGCGAT
Organism: Penstemon davidsonii; assembly: GCA_034814905.1. NCBI lineage: Eukaryota > Viridiplantae > Streptophyta > Magnoliopsida > Lamiales > Plantaginaceae > Penstemon > Penstemon davidsonii. Next base: position 24,608,228 of record JAYDYQ010002533.1, on the reverse strand, counting down.
CGACATCTATGAAGCCTCGATTGACCTAAATTGAAGAAACACTATTAATAAGTGTTAAAGATTGAAGACAAAAGGTGATCAACAACTATGAAGCCTCAATCGACCTAAACGAAGACAAAAGACGATTACAGCTATGAAGCCTCAATCGACCTAAATGAAGACAAAAGGCGATCGACAGCTATGAAGCCTCGATTGACCTAAACGAAGACAAAAGGCGATCGACAGCTATGAAGCCTCGATCGACCTAAATTGGAGATAAAAGACGATCGACAGCTATGAAGCCTCGATCGACCTAAACGAAGACAAAAGGCGATCGACATCTATGAAGCCTCGATCAACCTAAATTGAAGAAACACTATTAATAAGTGTCAAAGAAGATTGAAGATAAAAGGCGATCGACAACTATGAAGCCTTGATCGACCTAAACAAAGATAAAATGCGATCGACAGCTATGAAGCCTCGATCGACCTAAACAAAGATAAAAGGCGATCGACATCTATGAAGCCTCGATCGACCTAAATTGAAGAAACACTATTAATAAGTGTTAAAGAAGATTGAAGACAAGAGGCGATCGACAGCTATGAAGCATCGATCGACCTAAACGAAGATAAAAGGCGATCGACAACTATGAAGCCTCGATCGACCTACGTGTAAAGAAATAATAGGTCGACATCAAATATCGACCTAAATTAGGTCCGAAACATTCAAAACATCGATCATAAACAAAACTATCATTCAAAAAACTGATGTCAAACTGAGCCAAAAGATACAGTTGCTCATCTAAAAATCGACATGCTCCGCTCTTCGATTGACATCAAGAACTTAGGGGACTATTACAAACTTCAAAACTTCGATTTACAATCGAACTCTTGAACTTGGGGGACTATTGATATACCATATTTTGGATATCCTTAGGTGGCACTTAGTCAACTTAAACACGTGGAAAAAAACACTATTTATCATCGATATACATGCTTCCATGTCAATCGAACTATGACCAGATCGACATGTACATCTCAATTCGGACAAACCGATTAAAACCCGACCGACCCAAAAGATCCGACCGATCCGAAAGATCCGCTTTCAACTCTATAAATACCCCTCTCATTTCATAAATGGAGGTGAGCATTTTTTATGATGCATCTACTACTTGATCTCCTCGATTTGATCTAACTTAAGCCCTAACGAGTTTCTTTTAGTGCAGGTCAGGTTCCCTTAAAGTGGAGTTCGAATTAATCTGACCGACCGAGGACTTCATATTGTTGAAGGCTCATCGAAAAAACCCTTCATCAGATCTAAGCATTTATTATTGTACGAAATTGTTTTAATGGCTCACATTTAAATTCTGTAATTAATATCTTCTTGTCTTCCACCCAATCACAACCAACACATCAATTTAAGTGGTCTTCACCTTTCTTGACGATTTTACTTGTTCGTGGGTGTTTCTTGATTGGATATTGAACGGTGAGATTATAAATCGATTTTTTTTCTGTTTTGCCTTGTTTGAACATATATCCTACTCGTGTATTGGAGTGAATTTCAAGCTGACCCAAATTTTGCAATGATTTTACAAGAATTTAGAAGTCTTCACCATTATTAACGATTTGGTTAATAATTTGCACGTGACATGGTTGATTTAAGTGTGGTAATGTGATCTTACTAGTATTGCTTTTACTTGTTATGCGTGTAATTCCTTTTAGATGAAAAGTCTCGTTAAATTCATAAATTTATTGCAGTATCTTTCGATGTTCTGTTTTAACTTGGCTTTGTGGATATAAGCTTTTCAGATGGCCGTATACTTTTATTTTACATACAGTTATTATGAATGAATTTTATATATACATTTTTTGGCTTTGATTTTTTCTTACTGTTAATTGCTTGAAGGAATTTTTTTTTTGGGGAAATGCTTGAAGGATTATTATGAACTTCTATCTCTGGCTTTCTACCCAATTATCACCGCCTCAGGTCCCTGTACACAAAAAAAATTGAACCACATTTTGATTTTTTTTGTACCGAACCAAATTAATTATGTATCGAATCTTCATTCTTTCCTTTTTTTTCTATGGCACTGTCACCCCAAGAGGTTCACGTGCATACATGACGTTCCAGATGGCATGATCTTGATTAGCAATGAAAACGGGAGGACATGGAATGTGAGGTTCATAGTGGATGAAGAAATTTTCTTTAGGTTCTCGGAGGGGTGGGTTTAATTTACGAGGGGGTATGGAGTGATGCCCGCAGACATTCTACAATTTACTCAGACCGATTATGGATTCACTGTCGAGAGGGTTCATCATTTGTGAACGGTTGATGTATCACTTTGCAGTATAATGAAGTTTATAGGATTACTTACTAGTATGGCTGTCTGCATTGAGTTTTGTAGTAGAAGGTAAATATTTGGTGAGTGAAATGTGGGCAAATTAATGGGCCATATTCAGCTAACTTTTGACTGATATATCACTTTGCAATTTAATGAAATTTTTAGGATTATTTACATTGCATTGACTTTTGTAGTCACTCTTAGGGGGCATATTGTCACGGACTTAACTTCTCTTAAGTAAACCTTGCGGCACTTAGCCACAAAATGCCCCTAGCGATTGTTTCCGCCCCTCTGTCGAAATCGGCTAAGTCAGCCTCGCTCGTCCCTAAGTCGGGATTGCTAAGTAAAGGTTGTAAGTGGGAAAGTAAGAAAGAATGCTAAGAGAACTTGAAATGCTCTAATGCTCACTAACTTGGAAGAACTCTTGGATGGTTCTTACAAATGAAGGCCTACCTCTATTTATACTACAAGCCTCCCTAATGGATGGCCAAGATCTACTTGATCCTAGGGCTAGGAGTGCTTCTCTAGACCCTTCTACATGTCTCTACCAAAACTAGAACTATGTACAATGTTCTAGAATGCCCTACTATGTACAAGATAGTTCTACATACTTCATGAGCCTTCCACACGATTCTAGATCCTTCCGGCGTGTTCTGCACTCGTGTAGGATCTTCCGGTCTCTTCCGCCACCTTCCGACATCTTCTGGACCCTTCTGGGGCTATGTGGAACCTCCCGGTGTTCTCTTGAATGTTCTGGACTTGTGTGGAGTCTTCTAGAATCTCCCGGAACCTCCAAGGCCTTGTTTGGTGCTTCAAAATGCTTGGGGCCGCCCCTGGGACGCCCCTGTGCTACCCGACGACCTTTCCTTGCCCAAATGCCTTGCCGTCGCCCGTTATCGTCCCTCGACTTGTCCGGGCCTCGCCTGGGGGGGGGTGGGGGGGGGGGGGGGCGGGGTGGGCGGGGGGGGGGGGGCGCGGGGGGGGGGGGGGGGGTGGTGGGGGGGGGGGGGGGGGGGGAGGGGGGGGCGGGGGGGGGGGGGGGGGGAGGGGGGGGGGGGTGGGGGGGGGGGGGGGTGGGGGGGGGGGGGGGTGGGGGGGGGGGGGGGTGGGGGGGGGGGGGGGTGGGGGGGGGGGGGGGTGGGGGGGGGGGGGGGTGGGGGGGGGGGGGGGTGGGGGGGGGGGGGGGTGGGGGGGGGGGGGGGTGGGGGGGGGGGGGGGTGGGGGGGGGGGGGGGTGGGGGGGGGGGGGGGTGGGGGGGGGGGGGGGTGGGGGGGGGGGGGGGTGGGGGGGGGGGGGGGTGGGGGGGGGGGGGGGTGGGGGGGGGGGGGGGTGGGGGGGGGGGGGGGTGGGGGGGGGGGGGGGTGGGGGGGGGGGGGGGTGGGGGGGGGGGGGGGTGGGGGGGGGGGGGGGTGGGGGGGGGAACTTGATATAAATGAAATCAAATTCAAACTATTGCCTAATTCAACTCGAGTCCAACCTGATGACATCCCTCCGTGAGATATGGAAGTAATTTTGTTTTTGCCTATCATATTCCTTTAAAGCTAAAAGCCTGAAATATTCACATGGATTAGTTTGGCTTGGACTTTATGCTATGTCCAATTGATTAATATAATTCCAATTCAAGTAAGTATGACAAATATAATTAATCATCCCAATACGTAGAAAATATCATGTTTGCCTGAGTTATGGCAACAATTATCTCGTGACGGAGTCCAGACTCAAGTCATAGTCGACCCGTGTGCTCTTGTTTGTGATGCACTATAAGGTTAGGGTGTGCACATTTCCTAACACCAATTGGTTTTGGAGTAACTGGTAGTGCTTGTGGTCATACAAGTGGTATCAGAGCCAAGATCACGAGTTTGATTCCCAACGGGAGCAATTACTGAGGGGGAGATTCTTAGCTTGGGTTATGGCAGTAATTGTCTCTTGGCAGAGGCCAGATTCAAGTCACAGTTGACCCGTATGCGTTTGTTTGTGAATGCATAATAAATCTATAAGGCTAGGGTTTCCACATTTCATAAAATCAATTAGTTTGGGGCAATTGGTAGCGACCGAAGTCCTACATATATCATGTAAAATTGCATAGAGTACCAATTTTATATGTATTACTAATAGTCTAAGGTCTCGTTTGGTTTCCAAGATTGCGCAAAATTAGGGACCAATATATAAGTTGTCTTGCAATATTTGATGTTTGGTCTCCAAGATTGTAATACCGAGTAAGCCAGGATAAACTCACTAGCTCATCATTATCATACGACCCGACGTCACACCTCCCCCAACCCTTTTTGCCATCTCTGACCAGACTAAAAAAGACCAAACTACCGTTACTTTTGATGCAAAATTCCATGTCTTGACCTCATCATATTCAACAAAAATTATTTTTCCCAAATCAAAATATCATTTCCCCCCATTCGTCTCTCTTCAACCCAGTAAAATAAAACCCTAGGTTGTGAATCTCGCGTCTGCCAATTTTTCGACCCCCAAAATTTTGATCTCAGTTATTAATTTAGTCTAATTTCGTTTTTGTCTACATAGAAACTTCAAGTGTGGAGGATATTTAAGTCTGAATTTTTTTTTTCCGATATGGTTAGAACCCTATTTCGTTGTTTATCTTTATATTTTCTACAAGCTCATACGAATTCGTCAAATTGATGTTTAGTTATATTCTATTCCAATTGGGGAATTTTGTGCCATGCATGGAAGCTGTTGTTTTGTGTGTATCAAATGCTCTGAATTTTGTTCTTATGTAAATATATGTTTTTCTTACTTTATTATCTCATTAACTGAGTTTTGGGTAAACATTTGGTGCGTTTTTAAAATTCATTGGCAAACAATTTGACTTTCAGTTAATTGTGTATTCTAGGTTATGCTTTATGACATTTTGAGGATATTTTGGTTGTTGAATTTATGTTGGTTATTTTATTTGGTTCGTTAGTTGGTTAACATGGTTTTCCATTTGAATTATATAGATGCTCTAGTTTCTCATGGTTTATGAGTACTTTCTAATTTTCTTCCATGTACTGATTATTTGCTACTGTTAATATTACTCTAAATTTGAAATACAATCCTATTAAAACACACATTTATATCAATGTCTAAAATTTGTATAATTTTCTCTATGTATGGTTATGAAAAAAGTATGATGGTTGGTTCAATTACTTTCGATTTCAATGCTATGAGGTACGTAAACGTAAATGAACAACTGGCAGTGTTCCTATCTGTATTATCATATCACAAAGGGTAACCGTAAGCAAATGCTTCAACATCTTGTTCTTGTTGAAGGTGGTTTTTAAACTTCATCCGCTTTTGTTATCTGCTCCTGAACCAATTCACACTAATTGTGATACATATCATGTAAATATTTTTCAATATTTTATTTAATTTTGCACTTTATAATTGAAAGTTACATAATTATTATGATATTAACTTCTTACTAATTCCACCCTTTGTTTCAACAATTACAAGAGATTATTGATGCTTTGGATTTGGATGAGATTTATGTGAGGTTGAATGTACCATCGATTGATAGCCTAAGATATCAATGCCAAAAATATGGCATTGCTACAAATATACTCGCCGCATACAATAAAGCTATGTTATTTCTCTATATAAAGCAAGAATACAAAATGAATGTGTTTTAGATATGTTAAAGCAACATTATTTATCTATATAAAGCTAGAATACAAAATGAATGTGTTTTAGATATGTTTATAGTAGCCTATATTGCACATTGCACATTTGAGAAAGTTTTCATACTTGATTAAGTTGTAATATAGCTTAAATGCAACCTAAATAGTACACATGTGGCACTACATCTCAAGTAAGATGAACGAGAACCTTTTAATCTTTGGAGTTTTTTCAGTTGAAGAAACCACTGATTTTCTTGAATGCCTGCAAATTAAAAGTTCAGATTCAGTATCTAATGTATGAGCTTCTTTACTATTTTCATATAAACCTAATCAAAGAATTATTCCACGACAAAGTTCATGGGACTGAAACACCCATTTACTAAGTATTGTGACAAGTGGAGAAATAAATGAATCGAGTTGCACGAAATAATAGTACGTTAACGTGTAGTTTGATTTTTTTTTCTTATGAGCTTAAAATTGTGTTTAATCAAATGTTAAAATTAAATTATTATGCCAAATGACCAATTACTAACACTAGTACTAACATAATGAGGTTTATTATATAACTTTATATATATTCGCGTAATTTAGGAAAGAATTTATAAAAATCCTTTGGTTAATCACTTTCCAAAATGCCACACAATTAGACTTAGACCTTATATATTACAACATTCAAAATTATATTTTTTTAATATTTTCCTTCAATAAAGGCTCAAACATTTGTTTCTAATATGTTAGTAAAACCTTCCACACGAAGGATACAAGAAGGAATAACCATAATAATTCAAACTTTACCAAATTTTCAATCATAGATATTTGGGTATTCAAAATCAGAGAAATATATTTTTCCCTTAACATTTCACTCAATTCAAAACCAACAAAAGGTGGTAGTGGGCATTATTATTATTTGGATTGTTAAGGGTGATGTTAAACCCTAAAGTTTTTTGTATATTTTACTGACAATTTGTTCTATGGAGTACTACTATATAACAAAGATACATAAATTTGTTTATTAATAATTTTAATGACAAAGGAAAGCGAACACGTTGTAAACTGAATATTGAATAATAGCGCCTAGATATTTAATTAGTCTACCTAATATGAGGTTTTAATATGGAATTAGTGGAGATAAAATTGATAATTGATAGAAACTCTACAACCAATGGACATGGAAACGAATACAATGCAAGAACACAAAATACGTGCAATTTTCTAGTCTTAATTAAGTGCCTATTATTTTGAACCAATGTCGTATAAAAGTTCAATTCAAATAAGATTTTATGTAAAATATCTATTATTTTGAAAGTTTAAAATTATTATAAATCAAGATATAATTAAATGACAACTATTATGTTAGTTTTTAAATAAGATTTTATGTAAAAAATAGTAGTACGCTTCATACTAATAGTTCTGAAATAATACATAGATATATATAGAAGTTGGAGACAAGTTATGGGATTTAATTTGATAGACTTTTTAGTAATTTAGTTAGAGTACTTGTATACACAATTTTTATAGCATTGAGTGATTGTTCCCAAATGACAATCAATTGTTCTAGGAAACACCACATACAAATCATGGTGCGTAGTGGTGAAAATGACTATGAAGGTATTTCATACATATCTGAAATCCCTTTTGTGATGGTGGACATGATAAACTTTCACAATGTATCAGTAGACCCTAAAGACAACATTGTGTTGGTTTAAACATGTGACGCACTTGGGCAACTCTATCACACAATTGCTCAAGAAAGCAAGACCCTTGCTTTCTCAGCAGACGTTTGCCTGCCTGTAGGTGTTGGAGGATACTTCAGTGGAGGAGGATACGAAATCATGTCTTGTGAAGAATGTATTGTCGTCGATAACATCATTGACCCGAAACTAATTAACGCTAATGATAAAATTTTGAACCGCAAATCCATGGGAGAGGATCTATTATGGGCCATCCGAGGAGGCAAATGTATTACTTTCGGGATTGTTCTTGCATTTAAAGTGAAGTTAGTTGATGTACATAAAACCATGACTGTTTTCAATGTTTCGAGAATGGTGGAACAAAATGCAACCCAACTAGTACACTGGTGGCAATCCATCTCCAGTAAGATGGACGAAAACCTTTTAATCTTTGGAACTTCTTCAATCGAGGAAACCACTAATTTTCTTGAGTGCCTGCAAATTAAAAGCTCAGATTCAATATCTAATGTATGATCATCTTTACTATTTTCATATAAAACTAATCAAATATGCTTTCCATATATAAAAAAAAATATGGTGTTTTAGTAACCAACCTAATCAAAAATACTATTTTCAACTAACAACTGCCACACGCGGCACTCGCACGCACAAATATATTTGAGTGTCACACGTATTTTTCCAATATTATTAATTCTCACAAAATCTTATGTTATAAACAATGAATTGCATCTACGTACATAAATTTCTGACAAATAAACCAAGAAATTTGTTTATTCATAACATTTGTTTAATTTGTTTATTGACAAAGTAAAGCGAACACGTGGTAAATTGAACATTGAATAATAACGCCTAGATATTTAATTAGTCTACCTAATAAGAGGTTTTAATATGGAATTAGTGGAGAATAAATTGATAATTGATAGAAATTCTACAGCCAATAGACATGAAAATGAATACAAAGCTAGAACACAAAATACGTGCAGTTTTCTATTCTTAATTAAGTGCCTATTATTTTGAACCAAGGTCGTATAAAAGTTCAATTCAAATTATGAAATTTGACAATTTAAAGTTATTGTAAATCAAGTTATAATAAAATGACAACTATTATGTTAATTTTCAAATAAGATTTTAGACAAAAAAGTCAAAACATCATAATGACCAGGTGACTTTACAAATTAAATTAACTGGCCCCATTAGATAAGATATAAAATAATTCAAATTATTTATCTTTTGACTAACTTATCAAATAGATCTTTTCATTTTCTTTGTCGAATTTCAACATTTAATACTGATGTACTATATGTTAAAATTAATTATAAATAAATGAATTTAATCATTTAGATTGTCCATTTAACAATTAATTGAAGATAATTAGGATTGTCAATCGAGCCTTGTGAGCCGAGCATTAAGTAGCTCAAATTCAAATATTATCGGTCTTCATAGCTATAGACTCAAACCCGACTCATAAATTTTCTAATTGTTTTGGCTCAAACTCGGTTCATGTAAATTTTTTGGCTTCGGATTTATATCGAGCTTATATTGGATTTGTTAATACTAGCAAAATTTACTCCATAAATTTAAAAAAAATAAAAAATTAAGCATTTATGAAACACATGAGTGATGAAAAGGTATTCGACAAGAACTTTTCATCTTCTCTTTTTGATATACATTTTATTGCTCCTGACATGTAGATTTTTTCTTTTGTATTTGTGTAGGTGAATTTTGATGTATGTTTACTCCTTCAGGAAAGGAGAATTTTGACGTACGTTGTAATGCTCCAGTCCCAATACTCCTAAATTACATATCTTGACCATTTTCTTTTATCTTTTTCCCTTTTTCTGTTTTCCATTTGGCTACAAGTACGTAAATAATATTTGACATTTGTGTAGGTGAATTAGTTTATTAAGTTATATGATGAGTGTTGGTATGTGATGGAGGTGGGTTTTTGGTAAACTTTATTTTGTTTCAAAATTGTAATTAGTACACAATAAGTTTAATATTAAATTAGCAGTAGTATTTAAAATATTTTATATTTGAGTTTTATTTGAGTTGAGCCTTATTAAGCTCAATCTCAACTCATAAATTGATCGAGTTTAAAATAATGGCTCAAATTTATCCCCACTCACAATTATTCGAGATCATATCAAAATTAATCGGGTTGAACCGTCGGACTTTAGGTAGGCTCGACTCAATTCACAGTCGTAAGGATAATAGATGAAAAATCAATGGGACGTTGTTTAAACAATTACTAGTCCAACAAGTTTCCTTCCCCTTAAACTTTAAAATCGTGTAGGATTCAAGCATTAAGTAACACGTTTTCTTTTTTTGCCCTGTAGAATAAGACTTCACATATAGATAGAAATCTCAAACCCCTTATTACTAGGGTTTTCACTTTTCTGCTTTCTAAATCAAAAGACAAAGAAGAAATTTTCAGCAGCAGCAGCCGCAGCCATGGCGAGCACGAAAGTTCAACGTATTATGACCCAACCCATAAACCTAATCTTTAGGTTTCTTCAGAGCAAAGCTCGCATTCAGATATGGCTTTTTGAGCAGAAGGATCTGAGAATAGAGGGTCGGATAATTGGATTCGACGAGTACATGAATTTGGTCTTGGATGATGCGGAGGAGGTCAGTATCAAGAAGAAGACAAGGAAGCAACTCGGAAGGATTTTGTTGAAAGGGGATAATATCACTTTGATGATGAATACTGCCAAGTGAAATCAACCTGTTCGACGAAATGCGTCAATGAGAATTGCTGGTAGCTTTTTTTTTTTTTTTTACCTGTTTTCATGTGGTTTGTATTGATGATATGATTTGGGATAAGTTGCCTTTGTTTAGAGGTTAAAAATTGTAATGTTTATATGCAGATTTGTTAGCAGGTTGAACATGAACTTGTGTATCCTGAAATGTAGGAATTATCAAACTCTGCAATTACTATTTTGGCTGAGTAATTTGAAATTAGTATTCCTAGTTTAAAAATCTTCTCTTAATCTGTAGCTGGACTAAAACATTACCTTGTATGCTGTTTTAACCTATGTAGGAGAAAAATTTAGGGCTTGAAGTTCTAATTATCACCTAAATAGACTAACAAAATAAAAATCTAGAAACTACCTGTTCCTTGCCTCTTGTGGTGATTAATGAACAGGATTATAGCAGGATGAAGCCTAGGGTGTTTGTCTGTGCACTTCCATTTCTAAAATTGCACATTTGTACTATACTAAAGTGCACATTTGGTTCCTATTTCTTAAAGAAGTCTCTGTTGAACACCTTTTGTCCCATAGTTCATTCGTTTATGTGCTGTTTTATCGGCAAAACTCATTTTTAGTTCCACATGACTGGACCCTCAACACTTTTGATCCCTTACATTAAAAAATTGCATTTTTGGTCCTGCACTATACTAAATTGCACAGTTTGTCTGAGTTTTTAATTTTTTTTGCACACTTTTGTTTCATAAAATAGTCTCTGTTTAGCACTTTTGACCCCGTATGATTGTCTTATTTTTGCACTTTTGGTGTCCCCACATTAGATCGGAAGGAGGTGATGGGACCAAAAGTTTATTGTAAGAAATTGGGACTAAAAGTGCAATTTTGTGAAGTACGGGACCAAAGGTGAGGATTTAGAGGGACTAAATGCAGTTTTCCCCTGTTTTATCCTATGCAAGAAAATCTTTAGGGAGTGCAGATCTTTTGTGTCTCACAAAAAATTCTAGAAACCACTTGTTTCGTGCTTCTTGTGGCTAATAATGAACACTAATATAGCAGGGTGAAGGCTGTGTATGTCTGTTTATTGCCATCATGTTAATGTTTCCATATGGTTCAAAGCATATTGCATTACTGATACTAATTAAATAATTAGCTTTATATTACATGGCATTTTTTTTGTTCATTTGATGTATATGTCTGGATGAAATGTTTTCATTCTTACTACTAAGTTGAAGCTATTTTCTGCATTTTTATTATATAGCGTTGACAGTTCAGACTTTAAACTGTATACTTGTTTGTAAATCTGAAAATGAAGAAAGCCTTTTTGCTTCTAGTCATGCTCCTTACTTCTGCGTGTTTCTTTTCTCTTTTTGCCATATGTTTTCCTTGCTGTTTGTTTAATTCAGCATTGAAATATGGTTAGGACAATATTGCTAGATGCTAATGGGATTATGATTCACTTTCATTACTTTCATTTACTCATTATGTATCAGATGATCCAGATTGCCAGTGGGTCGAATTTAGGTTCGAATATGATCAGGTGAATTTCAACTGATTACAAACCTAATCATGGAATCCTCAATAATCTTTTCAACTCCCATACCACTATGCTTTATTTCTGAATTTTAAGATTTTGTTATGAATAAGTTTGAGACAATGGTTACTTGTTGGCGTGTACATCGAGAATGTGTTAGAAATTAGTGTTGGACGACATAGTCCCTGGTTGTAGTGTGCGTTGATAGTACGACTCCCTCGGTTCAAACGAAATCACATCCAGATTTCTGGCTTGAGTTCTTGATTTTACCGTAGTAGGGCTCGGTCATATCATATAGAAATCCAGCCAGATTAGGATCACTTCAATGAAAATCAAAATACTTTTAACTATGTTTGTTTCTTGGATTTCTGTGAGTAAAATGTTAAAGGAAAAAAATTTCTATTGCATCCAATCACACAACGTTGAACTTTATTTCTTGTTTATTTGCATATTACTCACTGAAATTCATAAACCAAACATAGTCAAATGATCTAGTTCTTGAATTTTAGTGAGGAAAACGTGATGCATGTTAGTATGAACAAAAACTAAAGCTTAATGTGGTATTGTGGTATCATTTTAAGAAGACATGTCTTAATCTAGGACTTGTATTTAATCTGATCCTAAGCCGTTGGGACCCTAAGAGGGTCAAAAGCGAAATTAGCATTGGATTTAATTTGGAGTGCCATTATATGTAGAAGGTTTAGAGTAGTAGTATGTCGTAGTCGTGGACTCATGGCCTTTAAACAAATCTGGACAAAAAATCTGAACAATCTATTCTATTGCAGTATGGGTATAGTTTTTTTTTTCTTTTTAAAGTATGTGAGTAGTTAAGTTTTAGATTGTGATGATTAATCGATTAAAGGAAAAATGAGGAGGAAAGTGTGCTAATTGTAATATCTTATAAATTATAAAATTAATAATTAGATATGTACCACCAAAAAATTAAAAAAAATTGTATAACTGCAAATAAGTTTCCATAAATACTAAAAAACCTTATTTTTACATATTTATTAACAATTTAATTTTTATAATAATAAATTAAACAAATTTCATTAACAATATTGCATTTAATAATTTTTTTAACTGTATTAATAAATCTAATATTTTAGAAAATAATAAGAAAATTAAAAAATACAATATAATTTTTTAATTTAATTTTTATGTTTATAATAATAAAATTTATTAAATTTTTATTTATTATAATCATAAAAAATAATTTATTGAATCAAATATGTAAATACATTTCTTATATTTATTAAATATAATTAATATTTGTTTATTTTTTATTATAAAAATTAAATTGTTAATAAATATGTAAAAAAAATTAATATTTTTTTGAAATTATGGGCAATTATACAAATTTATCAATTTTTTTTTGTGGTAAATATATATAATTATCAATTTTATGATTTATGAGATATCACAATTAGCACCCATTTTTTTTTTAAGATATTACAAACAACCACTAGGGTAAAAGTTGAAAATTTTCAGGTGTAAATGGTCAATTGTAAGATGATGACAAACAACAGAGAGAATTTCGTAATACCCAATATATGAGGGGATTTTCGTAATTAGATTTTACCTGATATTCATAATTTACCCTATGTTTAAAGTAAATGTTATACTATATCTAGGGCTGTCAATGAGGCGGATTTCAATCTGGATCCGATCCGATCCGAATTCGGTCCGATTTATTAGGGTAATTGTCTGATTAGTGATCCGATGGACCTGATCCGATTAAGAAGATCTGTAATCCGAATTATATGGAGCGAATATGGATCTTGGCTGATCCGATCCGTTACATATCCGTATCCGATATATATTACTATATGTTGTTTATATATTATGCATTTAAACCAAAATAAAAATAAAACTATCTATGTTCCACTAAAATTTTTAATATATTAAAAATAATATTAAAAAAAAAAATTCACGAGAGATGTTGTTGGAGTGGCCTGATAACTAATTGGGCCTACAACATATTAGTTTATGCTATTTAATAAGAAAAATCAAAACCCTAACCATTCATCATTCAATTTTTATCTTCTCTTCCATTTCTCAAAATTGAGTTTTCTTTTCTTGATCCCAGTTTATATCTCTTTTATTTATATTTTTGTTTATTCCTTTTGTTCTAATTTTAATCGTTTATATTTGCCAACCATATTCCATTTTCTACAATTTTCAGTCAATAGTTTTGATGAAATAAGTAAAATATTACATTTTTAATTCATGATAGTGGAATCTGCAAGAGATTTGAATACAAACAGGAAAAAAAAATTATTGTTAAATTTGCTAAACGGATCCGGATAGATATCCATCGGATTCGGATCGGTTGCTAATATTCAAGATCCGAGTGGATCCGGATAAAAAAAATGGAAATCGGATTCGGATCCGGATCGGCCCTGATCCGGTCCGAGTCCGACCCATTGACCGCCCTAATATCAAATCAAAATCTCTAAAGACAGTAAAATAACATTTTGACAAATCTCAACCAGAATCAGCACACATGCTGAAATGAGATTTGGCCCAATTTACATGAGCTAGGCCAGACTAAGTCATATCATTTCAAAAGAGAGCTCTGAACATTTCTTCGAAATTATTAAATCTCACTTCTGTTTTATATTTTTCTTGAGGAAACAGAAACTACTACGTAACCTAATCTTAAAACAGGTAAAACATGTATAAATACCCAAAGTTATGATCACTTATGCACATTACGTAACTTAATTACATGCATTTTTTGCAAATCTCCGAAGTTCAATACTGAATGAAGCAGTTGAGGATGCTCCACCTGCACAAACCCGACGTTATCTATATCGATTTTGCACATTCCGGCGTACACTATATCAAAACTCTGAAGCCGACCTACGGTTTCGACCCAACTCGAGATCCACGGGATTTACACACGCATTATGATGCAGAGGCAATTTTAGAAACCTGTTCTAGCAGGTGGGGTCACTTTGATCAACAACATTTTCTTAATTACAATGAGTTATAAGGTGTATACTGATGTATGGTTGGAAAACTAAAGAAGTCTAGTTATTAGAACAATAAGCGGTTTACCAAAAGAAGGTCATATACCATTTTACTAGAGGCTGCCTAACTGCACTGGGGAAACATCACTCCTTATGTCTTTTGGTGTTATCTACATGTTTTTAATTGGATTCTTATTCTATTTTCGAAATATTATTATTGTTATCAAATATTAAGGTCATGTTTTATATTTTCTATGAGTCAAGGGTAAATTTTTTATTTGTTTTCTTGATTAGGAAATGTAACTATGTAAGGTCATTCAAAGTACAAATTTCTATGTTCTGGAAGGATATTTCAAAACTACTATATAATTAAACCCCTTAATGAATAAATCAAGAACGAGTGTTTAAGTTTTAAAATATAATTGTTTGCAAGTGTTGTTTGCATTTAGAGTGAATGATTTTAGTCGCATCGAGTAATCCCGCGATTAGTAGCGTCGAGTGAGTCTGCTAACATTGGTTGAGTGATTTCCGATCTTTGTCCTTTCATTTCATTTACGTTGCGGGTCTCTTCCTGCATCACATCATCAATTCATTGCCACTATTCCATTATATATGCTCTAAAGAGGTCCTCTCCTTCCGCTTTCCCTTCATTGAGATTGGGTTAAGCCTTCCTCTTCGGGATCGTCCCCAATGTTTGTGGATCATCGTCTTCATCAGAATAATTATGGCTTGTGTTGAAAGACAACTGAATAGTGTTGCATCCGACCGACGACGGAGAATTGGAATTTGACGCCGGATCCCCGGTTGATTTGGAGTCGTTATCGTCTCTAGCCATTAATTATTGTGTTGTAGGCATGATTCTACGAAGGTGTGAATCACGCAGGAATTGCGGGACGATTTCCCGCCAAAAGTGAATAGACTCCCCTACAATCCCATCATAATCTTCCCATCAAAAGTGATTAGATTCCCCTTACAAGGCTATTGTAATGGACTAGATTTCTCAAAAAAAAAAAAAAAAAAAAGAAACAACCTAATGGGCTATATAATTTTCAAAAGAAAAATAAGCCTTATGGGCTAGGTCACGGCCTCTTACACAAATGAATGGATGAGGTCGAAGTGATTAATTAGATGTACAACAGAAGCAGGCCGGAAAAATACTCATGACCCTTCCGTCGCCTCCAAATCAAATTTAGTGAAGGTATGCATTTAATTTTGATGATTTAGATTTTGTTTGGCACTCTCAATTTTTTTTATTGAAGTATTTGGAATATTTGATAGGAAAATACTATCTATATATGTGTGTGTGTTAATTTGATAAAAAAAAAATTATATTATCTTGTGTACAGCACGTGTCGAACGATGGAGCATCAACTGAATCAGCCAATTTTAGTGAAGGTATGCATTCAACCAAAATAGAACTTAATTTAGTGAATCTAGCTTTCTGTTAGGATTATTCTTGGTTGAATTTGGGAGATTTTATTGTTGTTATTTTTTATTTATCGAAATCGAATTCGTATGGTTCAAGATTAGTACTTATAACATTCTACTATTTGATGATATTAGAAATCTGTTCAGATTTTATTTATTTCCGCAAAAAAATTGAAGCTTTTGGAATTGCTGAATAATGATATCAATCCATTATCTAAAATTTCTATACTAGTTTTCGAAAGAGGCTACCGGAAATTCATGTTTATTTTGTCCCAATTTTGATGATTTAGTTTTTGTTTGGCCCTCTCAATTTTTTATTGAAGTATTTTTTGGAATATTTGATAGGAAAATACTATCTATATATGTGTGTTTGTTAATTTGATAAAAAAAATTATATTATCTTGTGTACTGCAGTGTCAAACAATGGAGCATCAGCAGAATCAGAGATCATATCACCAAAAAAGGAAAAAGAAGAAACAAAGATCCGATAATCGAAATCAGCCAATTTTACTAGAGGATATAGTGTTGGATATACTATCAAGGTTGCCAGTGAAGAGTCTTTTAAGGTTTAGGAGTGTCTGCAGACATTGGAAATCTCTTATCTCATCTCATTCATTCAGAAAATTACATCGTCAAAGACACAAATCTTCCCTCCCGATATTTATAGGTCTTCATAGTTCGGACGAATACGATAATGCTGATTGGAAACCTGGGAAGCTATTTGATTATTTTCTAACCACCTTTGATCTCTATGGAAAAGTCGTCCAACAATGTACTCTCCCAATTTCTTCACAATCTCTAAATATGATGCGCACTCCATCCCAATCTAAGTTGTTGTGCTTCTTCGACGTGATAACATCGAGATGCTTCTTGTATAATCCTATCACCCGGCATTTCTTTCACTTGCCCAGTCCCCCTTGCCTTTCATTACCAGAATTTAAAAGAATTCGCTCCTATAGTTTTGGGTATATTCTATCCAAGGATGAATACAAGATAGTGTACATATTCAAGACAAAAAACAAATGGAATTGTGAGGTCCTCACTATGTCCATCGATAACAACTATCAGTTGCATTACAATGCATGGAGATCCATTGAGATCACAATTATGCTCACCTTCGTGGCTACACACTCTGCTGTGTTTGCTTGTGAGGCTTTTCATTGGGACGCGGTTGATGAAAATGGTAATCACTTTATCCTGTCCTTTGAGTTTGAGACTGAAGTTTTTTCGGCTTTTGAGTTTCCGCAAACAGGCGAGGGACATTGGGGTACGCAACTTTTGGAACTCAAAGATTGGCTCTATTTCGTGGATGTAACAACAGATAAGCCCCCAACTTTATACCTGTGGAAGTTGTCTGATGTCAATAGCAAGTTATGGACTCTTAAGTGGAGCTTCAATTTACAAAGTCTTGGTTATACAAAAGCTCCTCCGCCAGATGTCTTTGATTATAAACTGTTTCTAAACAGAGTAGAATTCCTCCAGTATTACAACGAGCCAGGCAACATCTCACGAGAATTGGGGAAGTTGAAGCTAGAAGGCGACGACGACGAGTCCATCGTGCTAGTAGAAGACGAAGAAGACGAAGCATGCGGGGAGCGCGCCAGGCGCACTTGGTATGGTGTGGCTGCTCTCACCAACCTCTTCACTCTCTGATTGAAAAAACTAGACATATATATATATGTATATGAAGATGCTCTTTCTTTCTGCTTATCATCCATGTCTTGAGGATTATTTATTTTCTATTGTTTTTTATAATCTTATTATTATATGTGTACTAGACAGTCCAGACATGATTAGTATTGGTTTCAATACTAATCATGTCTACGTTGAAGCGTAGACATTTTTCTTGAACTCTACTATCGTTTCTAAGTCCAGCTAGCAAAGTGTTGTATGTCACAACATCTCACGAGAATTGGGGAAGTTGAAGCTAGAAGAAGACGACGACGTGGCCATCATGCTAGAAGAAGACGAAGAAGACGAAGAAGGCGAGGAGTGCATCAAGCGCAACTGGTATGGTGTGGCTGCTCACACCAACCTCTTCACTCTCTGATTGAAAAAACTTTGACTTATAGGATTATTTATTTTCTAATTTTTTTATATAATCTTATTATTATGTACTAGACACTCCAGAAATGATTAGTATTGGTTTCGATTAATTTCTCCATGTTTTTCCCATTATAAGGTGCCTTGATTATTAATTAGTTTCCTTGATTATTAATTAGTTTATCCTAGCCATTACAATAAAGGCTCCATAGTTATTAGACTGAAATGAATTGCACGTAAAGTTACTATCCATTGGTTAACAGAAGAGTAGTATTTTTCTAGATGATTTCCAAATAATTCCAACAAATATTGTAAAATAATTTGTAAATATATATGCAAGACTCAATGCGTAGTCATGGATCTAAGTTTCGATTAGTTAAATATTGAAAACTAGAGAGAAAACTTATTGGAGACGTTTCGGAGTCACTAGGAGAAAATGTGAAGAACTATATCGTAATAGCACAGTTTGGTTTGCATTCATACTCGATCATTTCCTCGAACAAACTCTTTGCCTCATCTAACCTTTTTAGTTTCAAAAGACCATCTATAAGAGGACCGTAAGTACAAGGAGTAGGACTAAAGCCTCCACTTATAAGATCATAGTATAGATCTAAGGCTTTCTCTACGTTGTTAGACTTTATGAGACCAGAAATGAGTATGTTATGAGTACTCTAATGCAGATAGTGAAGGTAAAGATATTTGGCCTCAACCCCAAATTTTCCATCTCTTCTAGCTATCCCATGACTGTTTCAGTATCTCGTATCTTACCACTAGCTACCATTTGTTAGGAAAAACCACAACCAGATTTAATGAAATAGCAAAAATAATGAACACAAGATTTACGTGGTTCACCCAAAATAGGCTACATCCACGGGCTGTTGCAGATCTTTCACTAAAAAGGGAGATAATTACACAGTGTTTACAAATACTCACAACTCTCGACTCACCAAAGAAAATTACTCATTTAATTTTCACACAATATCTCTCACAGTTTAAGAAAACTCTCTTAAATTTTGTGCTCAAAATTTCTGCCTAAACTATGTTTAAAAGAATTGCTAATGAATGAGGTTTGATGGTGTGTCTTCAACTGAATGAGAAGCACCCTATTTATAAGCTTCCAAAGAAACATTTCCTGCAAAATCAGTTGTGCAATTTGCAAAGAGTAATGATCACTTTAGCCAAATTCATGCATGGGAAATTAGTTATGAAATTGGCAGAGAAACTTTAACCGAATTCTTGCAACTTGGAGTTGCAAATTGCCTAAACACTTGAGTGGTGGCCCCCACATGTAATTAAGTTAGCCAACTTGATTCATTTGCTAACAATCTCCCACTTGAAGACTGATTTCAATCTGTCTTCACATCTGATCAATGCAACAGCCGTTCCCGATCTTGTCAGTTTCGAAGTCCAACTGAAGCTGAGCATAACTTCAGTTTATCAACAGTTACTACCTTTGTTAGCATGTCTGCTGGATTCTTACTCCCTTGAATCTTCTCAAGTGTTAACACGCCATCCTCTAACAGAGATCTGATGAAGTGATAACGAAGCCCAATGTGTTTTGTTCTGGAGTGAAATGCAGAGTTCTTAGCCAAGTGTATTGCACTCTGACTATCACTCTATAGAACATTCTTCTCGTCTTTGAATCCCAGTTCATCTAACAGCTCTTGAAGCCATATCATTTTTTACTGGCTTCTGTCACTGCTACATACTCTGCCTCCATCGTGGACAATGCAACAATCTTTTGTAACCGTGACATTCAACTGACTGACGTTGATCCCACAGTGAACAAATAACCTGTGGTGCTTCTTCTATGATCAACTTCTCCGGCAAAATTTGCATCTACGTACCCCTGCACTTTGACTTCTCCTCTGCCAAAGTACAAACACTTATCTGAAGTGCTTTGTAGATATCTCAAAATTCATTTGACTGCTTCCCAATGGTCCTTACTCGGGTTTGACATAAATCTGCTAACAACTCCCACTGCATAGCCAATGTCTGGTCTTGTACAGACCATTGCGTACATCAAACTCCCAATGGCTGAGGCGTAAGGAACCTTTGCCACTAAGTCCCTCTCTTCGTCTGTCTGAGGAGACTGACTTTTGGATAGCCGAAAGTGACTAGCCAATGGTGTGTTGACTGGCTTACTGCTGCCCATATTGAACCTTTGCAAAATACGACTGATGTATTCTGTCTGAGATAACTGCAAAACTTCTTTTTGCTTATCTCGAGTGATTTGCATCCCAAGAATCTTCTTTGCTGGACCCAAATCTTTCATGTCAAACTCTTTTGACAATTGCTGCTTCAAACTTTTGATCTCGTTCATATCTGAACCAGCTACTAATATATCGTCAACATAAAGTAGCAAAATAATAGGAGATATCTTTCTTCGAAATATAGTCATGTGAGATTCATGTGCAATTAAGGGCAAAATTGACAAATTTATATCAAAATAACACTAGAAAAAAAACTATTCCAAACCTAAAAAAATATATCATATTCTCCTTCTTCGCCCATAGCCATACGCGATCAGTGTTTAGGTATCTTCATTCTTGAAGGTAGAAAGAAGGTACAATATTTTATTTTATTTTTTTGGTTTTTCAAGAGTTTGATCCCTTGCGAGGCGCGTCAGACATATTATATGAGAACCACTCCCAACGGAGATTCGAACCTGGATCGCCACTTCGGGGGTTCTAGTCTCTTCCACTAGATCGATCACTGATAACTTAGAGAATAGAATGAAGGGAGCTCGTTTTAGGGTTTACACTTATGGAGTTTTTTTTTTTTGGGAAATTTACATAGACACCCCGTGGCTATAACCTTAATTACAGGATTTTAACCTCCTGTTTCAAAAATTACAAAGACACCCCCTTGACTTAACGGCCGTTAGTCAAACTTAACAGAAACTGTAAAATGTTCGAAATGCCCTTAATTATTTTCAATATTTACACATTTAAAAAAAAAAAAAAACTATACCCACCACCACTCCCCCACCCCCACCCTCCTGCTTCCCTCTCCCCGTCTCCCCTGCCGGGGTCTTCTCCGCTGCTAGAATCGTCTCCCCTGCTGGCGTCGTCTCTCCTGCCAGCGTCGTCTCTCCTGCCGGCTTCGTCTCCCCTGCCGGCTTCGTATCCCCTACTGGCGTCGCTTCACTCCCAAAATCAAATTTCCCACAAAACTTCATTGGAACCCTAATCCCACACCATAATCCTCAATCTCAAATCCAGTCCATGAAATTCGAGCAGAATATGCAAGATTTAGTCCCGCTTGAGTGAATGTTTCAATCTTTTGAAATTAAGTGAGTGAAATTTCAAGCTTTTGGAGCTTGTTGTGGTCGACGGGTTGGAAGGGAAGACGGCAGGGAGGGGTGGGGTGGGGTGGGGTGGGGTGAGGGTGAGGGTGAGGGTGGGGTGGGTATTGGGTTATTAATTTTAAAAAAAAAATTCTAAAATTAATTTATAAATATTTTCCTTATGCTAAAACAAATTTATTAAATTTTAAATTGATTTGTTTTATTTTTGTAAGAAAATATATGTTATTGAAACTTTATTTATAGAATTGTGTTATTGTAATAAATTTATTAAATTTTAAATTGGTTTGTTTTATTTTTGTAAGAAAATATATGTTATTAAAACCATGGATTAGAATTTCGTATTCAATGTATGTTTCGGTCAGCTCAATATAAGAATTTTTTAAATAAATTTTCGGAAATGTTTCGAAAAAACTAGGAAAAATCAAGCAATGAAAATCATGGATTATAATTCAAGGCAAATATAGAGTTTTGGAAATACATCTTATTTTCGTTTTGATTGATTAAAAAACAGAAACTTTTTTATGTTTTCGATGGAAAAGTAGAAAATTTTGATCCATGATTAAAACATTATTTATCGTATTGTGTTATTATAAATAAATTTGTTAAATTTTAAATTGGTTTGTTACTTTATTCACCAATTGTATTATTGTAATAAATTTATTAAATTTTAAATTGGTTTGTTTTAATTTCGTAAGAAAATATATGTTATTAAAACTTTATTTATCAAATTGGGTAATTGTAAATAAATTTATTAAATTTTAAATTGGTTTGTTTTAATTTTAAAGTTTAATAAATTTATTTACAATATTTATTACACAGTTACAAACACACCCCCTCTAACATAAAATATATTACAAATACACCCCTTGGGGGCAAAATTGGAAAAACATTAAAAAAAATTGATGATGTCATCATCTACCGTTAAAAATTGACGCCGTAAGGGGTCTCCTTGTAATACTGTTTTGGTAGAGGGGGTGTCTCTATAATATTTGAAACAAGAGGGTAAGTTCCTGTAATTAGGGTTATAGTCAGGCCTATGTAAATTTTCCCCTTTTTTTTTTTTTTTTACATGCTGATTGTTATGAAATTATAAATCCTAAAGTTTATATTGTCAAAATAATGTATCTTGATCAATAGAGTGACAAAGAGTGAAGCCAATGATTCCCCATTATTTTCCCGTAGTTCATAAAATTACACATTGATTTTCATGACCGTTGAGGGACCAGTGCCATGAAGGGGATATAAAAAATAATTATGAGAAGAAGAAAAAAAAAAACTAAGAAAAACGATCAATTAAATGAGTTAAGGTTATGCTTTGATGATAACAGAAGCTAAAGTTAGAAATAGCTAAGTAAAGTTATTAGCCTAGTGGAACAACTAAGTAATGAAAAGCTTAGTTGGTAATTTCAAATAGAAGGGTATTGAGAAATCAAGTATCATGTTCAAGTTTGAAAAAATAATCAAAATTGGCTTGATTGATTAACTATGAAGAAATCTATTAGAAGAGTTCAAATGAAGGTAAGTCAGTTGAAGATCGTTTGAAGAGCTGAGACAAACAGAAGAGTAGTTTTGAACAACGAAGTGACTACATCAAACGATTGGTTTCGGGAGCTGAGTCATTTATGATGGAACGGGAGAGACACATTTATGAGTGTTATAAATGTCCAAGAAAGAAGGAACTAAAGTTCAATCATAAGAAATTAATTCAAATACCACAAAAAGAAGGATGCATTAAATGCTTATGACATAACAGTACAGTTCGCACATCAAAACAATGCATAGCCGTTTGAAGTTTGTAGAAGATATAAAAGCAAATCCGAAATTATGGAGCAAAAGACAAAAATACCCTATATGTTTTGTCTAAATCCCAAAACCCCCCCTGTATTATTTTAACTCCCAAAAAGCTCTCTATGATCTCAAATAAGTGCTAAATACACCCCCAAAAAAGAGAGTGTGTTTCAAACGCCAAAATTGCAAGTATTTGTTCACATTTTGTTTTTGATATGACAATTTTACCCCTCACATCGAAAGACAAAAATACCTTCTATGCTTTGTCTAACTCCCAAAAAAACCCCCATGTGTCATTTTAAATCCCCAAAACCCCATGTGTTTGATTTTAAATACCACACTCGATCCAAGTAATATATACTTAATTTTTCAAAAAGAATAAATAAATTTAAAAAAACAAATACATAGGGGTAATCTTGTCATTCCACCAAAAGTCAAAAATAAAATTATAAGTAGATACTACTTGGGTCGAGTGTGGTATTTAAAACCAAATATAGGGGAAATTTTGGGAGTTAAAATAACACAGGAATATTTTTGAGAGTTAGACAAAGCATAGGGGGTGTTTTTTGGGGGGGGGTGGGGGGGTGGGTGGTGGGGGAAGGGGGGGGTGGGGGGGGGGGGGGGTGGGGGGGGGGGGGGGTGGGGGGGGGGGGGGGTGGGGGGGGGGGGGGGTGGGGGGGGGGGGGGGTGGGGGGGGGGGGGGGTGGGGGGGGGGGGGGGTGGGGGGGGGGGGGGGTGGGGGGGGGGGGGGGTGGGGGGGGGGGGGGGTGGGGGGGGGGGGGGGTGGGGGGGGGGGGGGGTGGGGGGGGGGGGGGGTGGGGGGGGGGGGGGGTGGGGGGGGGGGGGGGTGGGGGGGGGGGGGGGTGGGGGGGGGGGGGGGTGGGGGGGGGGGGGGGTGGGGGGGGGGGGGGGTGGGGGGGGGGGGGGGTGGGGGGGGGGGGGGGTGGGGGGGGGGGGGGGTGGGGGGGGGGGGGGGTGGGGGGGGGGGGGGGTGGGGGGGGGGGGGGGTGGGGGGGGGGGGGGGTGGGGGGGGGGGGGGGTGGGGGGGGGGGGGGGTGGGGGGGGGGAAATAGTTTCTTTTTTCCTATGTTTAGGTTGCTGTATGTTTGAGATTGCTGCACACCAACAAGCTTTTAGAGCTTCTGTAAGTTCAGCAATGTTTGCTTTTGCATTCCTCTTAAATATAAAAATATTGTTGCTAAAATTTGAATAATGGATAATTGAATTAGGATATGTCTGGACTTATCCACAAGATAAACAAATCTTTGATCTCTCCACTGCCTATTGTATACTCTTCCACTCTGTAAGTTTTTACATATACACAAAAAAAAAAAAAAAAAAAGAACTCGGTTTCGTCATTTGTAAGATGAAATAATGAAATGAAGTATAATGACTTCAATAATAATCTCAGAAAACAGATAATCAAGAGTATGCTGAGGAAGAGCCCAGAACACAGGCCAACAGTAAGTTCACAATGTTTTTCCTCGTGTAATTTGCAACTTACATCCATGTGTTCGTTATGATTGACAAATGTACCTTTGTGTTTGTGTTATATTTATTGGCAGATACCCCCTCGTGTTAATAGACTACCTTCTAACACGTGTTAACATTTAAAAAAATATGCATTCACCGATTTTAAGTATTAGATATATCATCTCGTTTCATTATTTAGTAGAATTGAGTTGGAAAAAAAAAATAGCTAACTTATAACTCTATTTTGAAGAAAAGACAATTGAGTATTATTTTCAGGGGCTAAATGCAAAAATGCCCCCGTTTTATATATAATTGGCAAAAGCCTCCCTATGTTTTTTTATTAGCAAAAATCCCCATGTGTTCTTTTTAATTAGCAAAAATCACCATTTGGAATTCCTTCGTAAGTCAATAGGGAGGTTATTGTCAATTTTTAAGTGACTAGGGGGGTTATTGCCAATTTTAAAGTTAAGAGGGGGATTATTGTCAATATTTGTAGGTGAATAGAGGAGTTTTCGCATTTTGTGGTGGGGGTATGATTGTCATTTTTCCTGCGAATATGTACTCCGGCTTGAGAGGGGTGTTTTGCTAATGAAAAATAGCATAATGGAGGTTTTTGCTAATTAA
The DNA here is from genome assembly GCA_034814905.1 of Penstemon davidsonii. NCBI lineage: Eukaryota > Viridiplantae > Streptophyta > Magnoliopsida > Lamiales > Plantaginaceae > Penstemon > Penstemon davidsonii. The sequence continues at coordinate 24,582,711 of JAYDYQ010002533.1, read as the reverse complement.
GAAAACACAGGGTACTTTTTGACAATTAGGCAAACCATAGGGGTATTTTTGCATTCTATTCTTTTCAATGTCAAAATAATAAATTATAAATCTTTTTGTTCTTGAAAGGCATGAACTTATATCCAAACAAACTACACTAGACTAACATGCATTGACAACACAATATAGAGATTTAGAGATCATTTCACCAGATAATAATCGAATTATAGGTTCCGATTGATCGCGTGTATCTGCGCAGAAGATTTTCATAACTACGTTTCTATGAACACGAGGGGATATATGCTAATAAATATAACACCTGGGAGCGTTTTGCAAATAACTCTTTTTTTCCTCGTGTTCCAAAACTCTCATTGTTTGTAATCCCATATATAGGCTGCAGAGCTGTTAAGACACCCACATTTACAGCCATTCCTCGTTCGTTGTCACAACACCTCTACTGTGTATCTTCCTGTAAAGTCTCCCTCTACGAAAAACACACACGAGAAAACGAGAAAATCTTCGCCAAGCACCTCTAGTGGTGGGAAGAACTACAGAGGGAAAGATGTGAAAGAAAAGCAAAGGGAGTTGCTTCCTTTATTTGAGGAGAATAATGAAGTATCGTATCCAAACTTACTAAATAATGATGATGTTTTTATTCAAGAAAAACTTGAGACGAAGAGGGTTGACCCGACTAGCTATTCTGGTCAAATTTCTCATGATAGTCAAGATTCAAAAAGTTGCAATGGAGACAATTTGGACTCATCTTCACTTAAAAAGAGCATCTTTGCAATGGATTCTCTCAAGCACACTACAAAATCGGAATATCCCAACTGGGAAAGTGAGAAATCAATCGATTTAGAGCCTCGATCCAGTCCCCAAGTCACTAAGGAAACTGAAATAAGGGCAAATGAGACTACTACACTTGAGAATCGTAGTGTGGAAATCATGTCTTTTCTTGAACTAGAGGAGTATTGTCTCAAGAACACTACAAAATTGGAAATTCCCAACTGGGAAAGTGAAAAAACAACGGATTTAGAGCCACGGTTGGGTGAAATAAAGGCCAATGATACTACTATTGAGAATTGTAGTGTCAAAATCTTGCCTATTGAAGACACTTCAAGATCCAAAGTCGACACGGATCCAAGAAGTTCTTCGAGTGTAATAAAAGAAACTTGTTCTGATGAGGACACCAAGAAAATCAAGGAAGATCAAATGCAAAGTGAGAAAGAGGAAGTTGGATCAAAAAACCAAGAATCATGCGATGATCAATCGATAAATATAGAGCCACATAGAGCCGATGCTTTGGAGTCGTTACTTGAATTATGTGCACGGTTGCTTAAACAAGATAAATTTGATGAGCTATCGGGTGTGCTAAAACCGTTTGGGGAAGATGGTGTTTCTTCAAGAGAAACAGCAATCTGGCTCACAAAAAGCCTAATGAACACACAAAAGTTTGCTAAAGAGTCATAGTTTTTAAGAATTTGATATGATGAAAGCCTTACATTTCAAGTGGTTTATTGTAAAAATGATTGAGTTTCTTGGGAGTGTATGTATAATTTTTTTTGTTAAATGAGTGATGTTTGATTGGATTTTTCAGGAAATGTAACTGATTTTTTTTTAATCTGTCTTATCTATCCCTTTTTTCTGCTGAGGAAGGCACCTTCTAACATTGTGAGGGGGTGTTATTGTAATTTTCGATATCTAAGGCGTTTTTTATTTGGATAATTTGGCCAAACTCCAAGGTTGTTGTGTTCTTGTAACTTTTAATATCTGAGGGAGTTTTGATAATTTAATCAAACCTGATGTTGTTATTTATTCCCGAATTAATTATTAGCCCAAGAAACGCATAAAACAAGGAGTAAACACAAGAATCATACTAATAGCAAAGTCAACAATAGACATCATCCGATTGATACTAAAAAATGAATACTTATATTATTTCATTGGGCTAATCAATTTAGCCTCCTATGATATACATAATGTTCGATTTACTCTATTGTGATTTGAAAAGATCACTTTACCCTATTGTGATTATTTAAATGAGCAATTTGTCTCCTTCAACCAGAGAGCGTAACTCACACGCCGAAATTGAGAGTGGACATGAAAAATCTTGGGTAAAAGAATAAAAATACCCTTAGGGAATAAAGTGTCACATATATCATAACATTAGGGGGTAAAATGCCGCATTTATCAGAACACAGGGGGCAAAGTGTCCAATTTATCAGAACACAGGGGGTAAAGTGTCCAATTTATCATGACGTTCGGGAAAATGCCACAACACAGGGGGTAAAGTGTCACATAATAAGTTGACTTAGTTAAAGTATAGTAAATAAGAGGGATAGTTTTGTCAATTCATTTTTTTTAAAATTTAAAAATATCAGAGATGTGGTGTAGAACTCTTAAGACGGTAAAGTGCTACTTTTCAATTTATAGGGCGGTATATCGAGAGGGGGGGGGGGGGGGGGGGAGGGGATTAAATTAGCATTAACTAATATCATCTACAAGTAAATAGGTATTCATAAAATAGATTTGTCTAGTGGAAGGTATTAGTACCTCCAATGCAAGTTCGAATTCCTGTCAAAATTGGGGAAAAAAAAAAGTATTAATAAAGTATTTGGACTGTGTAGATGGACTAGTTCTTGTCTTAAATTGGACATTTTGCAACGATTGGAACTCCACTTCGATCGCCTCCATAGAAAGTTGATCTACCTATCAATTTATAAATAAATGATGTCTGTAGAGATTATGAAGTATGAACATAAAATTGATGGCCCATAGTTTCTTAGATGAACTATTACCATCATCATAAGAAAAAAGAAATGGATTTTACATCTCACCTGTTTGCCAGTTAATATTTAGAAAGGAAAAAAAAAAAGGTCACATCTTGAAAAAGTATAAAATATCTATAGGGTATTCACTATCCAGCCTTTCTATTTGGTGGGAAATTGTAGAGCCAATTTATAAGACAAATTTATCTAAATAGAGCCCAAAAAAAAAAAAAAAAAAAAGGGACAATTTTATCTACATATGATAAAAAGCGTTACTGAAAGAATTGTAATCGAATTCACGGAATTACAAGATCAAATGTATTTACATGTCTTCCCATTTGATCATTCTCTCAAAAATTTCAAATTATTGATCAAATTCAATTAGTTTAGAGTCTTCGGCATTAGTTTGCACACCATAAATTCATTATGCACCCTCAGAGTTTCAGTTCTTTGTCAACATAGTGGACATTTTTGCTTCCCAGAAGGATGTACTTTGCCAAAGAATATGCAATTCTAGGGTATAATTACACTACAAAAATCAGTCAAAATAGCGACGGAATCAACGACGGATAATTTGGCTGAGAAGGGGGGCATTTCACATCTTGTGGCTGCGACTGGGCCTGAGGTAAAGACTGGGCCTATGGCAGAGTCTGGGTCGACTGATGTGGAAGGGGTGCCATATTCCCCATATACCCGAACATTGGTTATGACATATAATAGGAAGGTTGGGAACTGCCAACTGAAGGATGAAATGGGCCCGTGAGAGATGGATTAAAAGGGGCCGCGGGAGGTTGGTGAAGCATGCTACCCCGCGCCATCATCATCTGCCACTGCTGCATCATATTATCCATGTCTTGTCTCATTCTGGTTATTTTCTCCTCATAGTCCTTATCACGCATCTCTGAGTCTTCTTGTAATCTTGTAATTTTTTCCTTATAAGTTTGACACTTTGATTGTAGAGTGGAAAGTTCGTTGATTACCTCCAGAGTGGGTTGCTGTTGACTTTGTGAGGGTCCTCTTGATGAACCACCTTTAACAAAAGATGCCTCAGCAGCCAAACCATAACACCTACCCTTCTTGTTTGGTGGCCCAACATCGTCTATCCAAGTCTACATAAGAAACATTATAACGATTGATTACTATTTAACTATAAATAATAATTACGTAGTATTTAGATAAAATAATAAAACTATAAGTCATATTCATATTACCTCAAACTCAATCTGTGGATCCACTATACCAAACTCTGTGGAATCTTGACTCGAAATGACATCCACAAAATTTTCCTACAAGACAAATTTATTAATATTTATTAATATAGATAACTAAATGTCACGACATATTAAAAGATTTACAATTGTATAAAGTAACTTACGTGTGCAAACTCAGAACGATTGTCGACCCATATACGTTGGCCATCAACTACTTTTGAATGATTGATCATAAATACATCTGATCGGGATGGTTTAGTTCCAATTTTTTTTGTCTGTGACAAATAATTTATTATAAAACATACATATATGAAAAAGAAAAATATAAAATATGTGAAGAACTTACAATATCATCCGAGTGACATAATTGTGACTTACTCCCACCAGCATAAAGCGGGAAGCCCATACCATCGCAATCTAATGCCCGATTTTGCTTGTTTTGTTGACTACCAGCTAGAAATTTTGGGTCAGTCCTCCATCTATGAACCATCACATCCCAATAACCTACCCCAATCCATTCAGGTCTCTCAAATTTTTTTTCTACACGCTGTTTATATAACCTAACAGATAATTCCTTTTCGGCTTTCATTTTATAAATACGCTTGATAGCTATCTCATTCTCTGGGAGCCAACGATCTTTGTCCTGCTAGTCATTATAAGAAACTGCCTAAAATAAAAACCTATTAAAAGAAATCAATATACATATATAATTAAAAAAAATTATACCTTAAATTTGTTGAACCACATCTCCTTGACTTCCTGAGGGACTTCTGAATAACAAATCCATGTGCCTTCATAGCGTTCACATATTTTTTCCATTAAAAACTTAACGACTGCTGATGAGCTAGGGTAAAACTTAATGATTCCATTAAAAACTTATGTGACTCAATCTCTCCATGTGAGGTCCAATACCAATAATTAGGCATAAATCATTTCCTTAACAAATCTAGCTCCACGAGATCAGGATCCATATATTTACAATTTTTATGAATATTACAAGGACAACTAATTTCTTTATCTTCTAAATATCGAGGTTGAGACTTTGCATGTTGCATTGTTAAGTTTTTATTGAGCAAAAGTCTGTTATACATCCAACCACGTTGAATTTGAATATTATCCATCTTCTACAAAAATAAATAATTAATTAGTTATTTAAATTTTAGTAAACTTATGAAAGATTCATTTAATTTAATCAAAAACTCCATATACATACACATGAACAACTTTACCATTGTTTTGCACTTTTGGTCCCGAAATATTTCATGAGACCAAAATTGCAAAATATGAATTAAGTTTTAGTGGAAGACTACACACATAAACATCTTTACAATTGCTTTGCACTTTTGGTCCCGAAATAGTCAAATTAAGACTACACATATAAACAACTTTACAATTGTTTTGTACTTTTTTTAAGTCAAAATATGAATTAAGTTTTACAACTCGTAGTACCTACTTTTGTTTAGACTTTTCATTCATAAATTGTCACATATTTCTAAATTTTGTTTCATTGTATAAACCATGTATATATAATATATCCCAGATATCTTAACCAACACATCCAACTTGGGGTTGATGTTTTTTAAAATTCAATTTGGTTTTGATAAACACCATATATTCTATGAATCTCCCAGGAACAAAATACATCACACATTTTATGGATTATCAAAGAAGCAAATAATTCACAAAAATGTCTTTTTCTGTCACCTAATAAAAATGTTTCTGTTGGTGGGTCAACCAAACAAATGAATGTCTTCTAGTTATATTACATCTTGCAAATAAACAAGTAGCAATTGTGCATCTACCATTATCTTAAAACAAATCGTCCTCAGCTCATTCAATACAGCCCATCACGTTTATAGATGTACAAATCAATAAAGTACACTAAATCTAATCCCAATATTAGGCAAAAAAACAAAGGAGCAAGGGAATTACCTCTACAATCAAAGGGAATTTGGGCAGGGGCAGGTCGGGTCACGCGATTTCGAGCAGAAGAAGGGGCGGGCTGGGCTGGGTTGCGCGGGTTTGGGCAGCTGGGGCAGGCGGCTTGCTCAGTACGGGCAGTGGTGGATGGGTTGTGGTGGTGAGCGGGAGAGAGACAAATGTGTTTGGTAATTAGGGGTATTATTCAATTAAAAACTATTAAGACCCAATTTTTTAAACTGAAATATTCTCAAAAAATCCAAACAAAGCCCAATATTTATTAGATCCATAATTTAATCATCTGATCAGATTGAACACAATTTCACAAACATTATTGGGTCCGAGTTCAAGCCTGGCCCAGTCCAAATCAATTACTTTGGATTCATGCTGCCAGGCCTAATCCACAATACAAAAATCTAAGAGCCATAATTGAAAAGGCTGGGCTAGAAATGATATTAACTGATTTCATTCTTTTTTTGGTGGGGGCCTACAACTTATTTAACCCCTAAAAGTTTTTTTTTTGATAAATAACCCCTAAAAGATTGGCTGAATAACTTTTACCAAGTAAATGGGATGTGATTCATTTGATCTGATATAGTGTAATTTATCAAAGGTGAAAGGCTCTTGAATAAAATTACTCCCTCCGATTTTTTTAATTGTCGTTTTGGAGGAATGTACACGGATTAAAAAATGTAATAAATAAAAACTTTTTTAAAGCAAAAATTCCAAAACACCATTTTAATCAAATAATCATAACATTAATTAACATTAATTATAAGCATTAACAAGAAGGGTAAAATTGGTAGAAAAGCATTAATTTTACATTGAACACTTAAAACGACAAATAAAAATGAAAAAATAAATTTTTAGCCAAAGCGACAAATAAAAATAAAAAAACGGAGGGAGTAAATTGTTAAAGAAAGAAAGAAAAAGGGATACCCAAACTTATTTCATTAATTTCAGAGCTTTTTTGGGAAGGCATGAAATTAGATATTGTGCTATGACTCAGCTTTAGCATTGAAATGCTATCTGAAACTATCTCAGCACATCAACTGACAAAAGGAATCACGTACACAAAAAAAATGAATGCAATTCTCAATCAATCATATAAGTATGGGCACATTTAATTTAATGGGATTAATGACAAAAGAAACCCTTTTCAAGAATATAAGTATGTTGCTTTTATGCTTGAGGATAGGAGAGTGCATACCGTTGCAAGAAAATCGAGCAAAAATCAATGGTATTTTTTCGTTGATGAAGTCTTAATTTTCGTTAATAATTACATTTTAGATAAGAATTTAATTTTAATTTATCACGATTGCATAATGTCGCTAGAAACAACTATCGATGAAGAAAATAGAACAATTAATGGAAAGCTAGGGTTGCAAGTAAATTAATTGGAAAAAGATAATATATCTGTTGAAAACTACAAAAATAATCCAAATATAATTTAGAACTTTAACACAATTGTCTCTCTCTTTTTTTTTTTTTTTTTTAAAAAAAAGTAGATGGATGTGATAAGTAAAAGGATCTAATTTCTAAGACGTTGGTGAAAGAGCTCTTTTTAAAAGAAAAAGTCTCCCCTTTAATGTTTTGTCAACTTTAATTTGACAATAATACACGTCTAAACTAAAAATATCATGGTCCACCAAAAGCTCGTCAAATAAATTAAAGATTGTTCAGCCATCTAAGATTGAACTTTGTTTTGAGTAATTTTGATTGGGGTATAAATAAAATATAATCAATTCCCTAAAGGTTGTTCCTAGTTGTACGTGTTAGTTATTCTTACTCGTGAAACCGTGTGCATAATCATAGATTTCAATGTTTGTATAGTAAAGATGGGGTATCCATGTTTGATCTTTATTATTAAAGAATCTAAAAAATTAATGATTCAATTTTAATTAGGTAACATAATAATGTGTTCTATAATATATATAACATTGTATCTTAGAATTATGACCAGTTGACCACCTTAATCACAATATACCCTATTTGTAATAGTACGGGGTTATATTGTGTATTAATTTTCTAAAATAAATGCACTTAATAAATAATTTCTCTAGAACAAGTGATATAAGTCAGGTGATAATTTTATAAGTTTATAGCATTTATTCGAGTAAAATGTTATATATGGAAGACATGCACGGAACTTTATTTAACCTTATTCACATTTTTATTATAATAATTTAATTGCATATGTAATTCATAATTTAAACAATAAAATATTAAATGATTTAATAAAATATAAAAAGATATTTTTCTCACATATTTATTAAAAAAAATCTTTTATGTATTATTACAAAATTATGAAGAATTTTAATTTAATATTTTAATTAATAGAAAATAAAATTTAATTAAATTAATTAACAGTTTAATTTATAATATGTTAATTATTTAATATTTTAATATAATATGTCATCATATAAACCAAAGGGGGATTTCGTGCAGGTTTATATAATTGAAGCGACCAAAGACTTCTTTTATTCGTAAGATAGGTAATGAGGTTGCGTATTCATTAGCATAGTTGACATCTACATGTGAGTTGGTATTTTTGGCTGAACATATTTGTCAGATTATTACTGTCGATATTTTTTGATTAATATATCTATCGTTTTTTCTCAAGGAAAAAAAAAAAAAGCGGCAAGATTTTGTGCAATAAAATTTAACACATGGTAACATGAAGATTTACCATAACATGTGTGAATTTCATAGTGCGAGTGATATATATGAGGGAAAAATTCTTTTAATACCAAACATTTTGAAAAAACACATTTCATACCATGATTCACAAAATCTTGACACATTTACTTTTGACGTCAATTTTCGGACGGAATTCAGCACGTGTCGTCAATTGTGGGTCTTTAAAACCCGTGCATGTTTTCTATCTCACTGTCAATTTAACGGGCACATAAGCGACATGTGCTAAATTTCGTCCGAAAATTGACGGCAAAACTAAATGCGTCAAGATTGTGTGAATCACGGTATGAAATGTGTTTTTTCAAAAAGTTTGGTACCAAATGTATTTTTTGAACTAAAGTTTGATATCAAAAATGTTTTTCCCTCATATATATATATATATATATATATATATATATCATGCATTCACAAATGAAAATTTAAACATACATGCAATATTTATACAGTGTGTAAAACATATATGTATTCTTCAAACGACACGAGTTCAAAATGTTTTGATTTTTTATTTTCAAATATCTTTTTTAATACCAATTATCAAATTAGGACACATATCATTTGAATGATAAATGTGTACACTGTGGTCGTGTAGTTTGCATTTTAGTACCCTGTAATATGTAAACAAGCTATTTTTCTTTATAGTGAAGACTTTTGGCACGAACAAAATATATGTATATATATATATTTGGGTGCACCAAATATATATATATATATATATATGTAACCTATGTGTTCAAATTGGAGAATCTCCAAACATATATGAAAGGTTGATTTCTTTAGCAATCAATGCAAGCATATTTCATTTGGATAATGATAAGCGCAAAAGGAGATCTTGGGGGTATAGTCCAAAAGGAGAATTTACCTCCGTTTCTTTTTCTACTTTTCTATTATTTTGGCTAATAATTAAATAGTTATTCACTTTAATTCAAAGGTGATTATGAGTCAAAAATGGGATTTTTGCCTTTTACCTCTTTATCTTTTTTCTCAACGGGACCTATTAAGAAAAGTTGTCTCACGTGATATAACAAGACACAAAGATCAAAAGAGTTGCAGTTTGCATGATCAATTAATTCTTACAATTATTTTTTGATAATATATATAAAATAAAATAAAAATATCTTGGGATTGAAAAATGCGTGGTTTGAGTTAAACTACGTTAGAATTAAGGAAAAGGTATGTGATTCTAGCATATAGGGGGACAATGTTGTCTCATTTGCACAGGAATATGAATACAGGGAGAAGATTAAAACATATACGCATAATTTCTTCATGTTCGGATTCTTGGTCTCCTCCTTATAAGCCCCATGCAATATATTTTCCCATCTATACATACATTTATAATTAAAATATACTCAAAAATCTATGGGAAAGATAAAGGTGAGGGAAAAGGCAATGCACATTGGGATTTTAACAAAACAAGGACAAAAGATAATCAATAGGTTTAGAGTAAGGGAGGCCAATCAGGTCATAGCCCGTTGGTAAAGCTGATGTCCTGGTTCGACACCTATGAATATGGTTTTCTCCTAGTATAATTCTAGTGTTTGATGATTGATTTTCTTTGTAATTGTTTGTAATTCAATAGATTTTCAGTGATATTGATGTAATTATATTTACGCAATGTACATGTAAGAGTTTTGTTAGGAAAGGAAAATGTTTGATTAGTCATCCCTATATATTGTATGAATCACTTTCATCTTTGGTTAAGTTACAAGGTAAGCCCAATTAAAATAGAAACACTTCAAAAGTGACAATACAATGAATTAGTTGTGATCCTGACCTTTAAGGCTATGTTTGGTTTATGGATTTCGATAAGTAAAATAAAAATGAACAATGTTGCGTCATTGGATGCAAGAAAAAATATTTTTCTTAACATTTTACTAACTTAAATCCAAGAATAAAACGTAGCCTAAATTAAGAGTCAGGGGTTTTAGACAAGAGGTTCTTTCTTGTCTAAACAAAGCTAGCTAGCTAGCCCTAGCTAGTAGAACTTCATAGTATTCCCCACCAACATTATTAATGTTGAAAAGATATATAGACAAAATTTAATTTTGTGTGTGTGTTTGTGTGTGAGAGAGAAGAATTAATGCAGTGAGTTTTCATTTCAATATATTGTTTTTTTGGGAATTAAGCTTCTTTTTTATTTTTTTTTGGGTGGGAATTAAGCTCAACCAATAGAACATTGGCACCACAGTTTCTGCAGGTTGCCTACTTCTCTGCCCATTCTCTCTTTCTCCTTCACTTCCATGTGTATGCCACCAAAGAACAAATTAATCCAAATGTATACTGAGTTCATTTGATGAAAGGAAACATATATCATGATCTTATTTAATACATTAGTTTTAAGATTTTATTTCAGAATTAAATATATTTATATTGTCAAACAATATATGGGCACAAAATAAAGTAGTACAATACAGCCAAATAATAATGGGAAGAGGAGGAGGGGATACATTACTTTATTATTCACTCAATTTTTTTGTCAATAAATATTTACTGACCTCACTCCACTCTTGTAAGTTGTATCTATCTTTCATACTTTTCACATTCTACTATTTAAAATTACAAGAAGTTGTGAAGCATTATTAATCTACTTAAGAAATCGAATTACAATAAAATAACAACTATAATTAGGTAATTACATCTATCTCCTTAACGAAAAAAATAAAATGCAAAAATACTCCCTATGCTTTGCCAATTGACAAACATTAAACTTGTGTTATTTCTATAAGCAAAATACTTTTATATGTTATTTTTTATTATCAAAAAACTCCTCCCAAGTTAGAATGCATATTTTACGGGCAAATTGACAGTTATACCCCAACCATAAAATGTTAATTAAAACACCCTTATCCATCTAACAAATTGACTATAATCCACCGTTAACTTTGAAAATTGGCACCCCTGTTCACTAAAAAATTGTCAAGAACCTTCTATTGACTTACAAAGGAGTTTCGAAAAGGATTTTTGCTAATAAAAGAATAATTCAAGGGAGTTTTTGCTAATAAAAATATGACATGAAATTTTGCCAATTTAGGCAAATATAGGGGTATTTCTGCATTTCGCTCCTCCCAAATATTCTCCTAGAATTAATCTTTCAAATTTACTCAACTTCTTCCATTATATTAGGATTTCAACCAAATGATGATTAACTTCCAACACGGCACATTCGAATGTATGTTAGGCACATACATAAAACATTTCACGTGCAGCAAATATGTATGAACTGCAGTTATAGAATGGTTTATTAGGAATTAAATCTTATATTAACGTTGGTATATTATGAACATAATATTGAAATCAGGGCAATTTTAAAATTAATCCTCCCTTGTACTCATTTTGAAACAATAAAATAATTGAAACAATAGAGAAAATTTAAATCTTTTCCCAGATATGGGCATAACATAATAAAATACAATGTTATTTCTAAAATTAGGGAATAATACTTTTCATACCAAATCTTTATCAACTCGACAATTGTCATACCAAGTCTTTTTTTAAAAATACATTTCATATCACAATTTCAAGACTTTAATTTGACACTTTTGCATTTTCCGTTAAAATATGGACGAAATAACGCGCGTGGACAGAAGAGGGATTTTGGGAGAGTTTTAATTATGTGAATCCTTCAATATGGATTTCAGTTTCATGTTGATTGCGTGTCAAAATTGATAAAAAAATTGATTTGGTGCGGTTCAATTTTGAATGGCAGAGGGATTTTGGGAGAGGACATCGATTTTTGTTTTTAATTTTCTGCCCAAATTGAAATTTAATCCCTGCCCCGAAATTCACACATGCTCAGCACGTGATTTGTTCCCTCTGTTTTTGAAGTTGATAGGTGCGTATTGCACACGCGCATTATTCCTTCCAAATTTTAACGGAAAATGCAAAAGTGTCCAAAGTTCTGAAATTGCGGTATGAAATATATTTTTTGAAAATTCTTGATATGAAAAGTGTCGAGTTGATAAATGTTTGGTAAGAGAATCTTGTTTCCCTCTTTCTAAACTCGCAATCAAAAAGTCATTTAATTTAACTTGTATATTAAATATTATATATTCGATATACTTTTTGCAGTTACATCCACCTAAATATGTGAACTCTCGAAACAAATATGTTGATTCTTTTTTGAGATAAACGGTGATATTTCAAAACAAATCAAACGGCTTCCGCCAAAATAATATTTCGAGTACTATCAGGAAGTTCAACCGAGCTAACAATAGAAGCTAATCTTGCTAAAAAATGAGCTGCCTCATTACAGGTTCTATGAACAAAAACAACAGAAAAAGAACGAAAGTGAACTAACAACTTCTTAATATATGAAATAATTGAACCAATGGACGACCAGTTCTCTTCAGGACTTTGTATATCTTCAATCACAACACAACAATCCCCTTCAAGAACAATGTCCATCCACCCCCTCTCAATTGCCAGTTCAATCGCCCTTTTTGTTGCCAAAGCTTCGGCTTCTTTTCGCCCCAATCCTTGGTGGATTCTCATGGACACCCACCCAATACAAGTACCAAAACAATCCCTTGCCATCACCCAAGATCAATATAGTCAGTTGGACCAATCCACCTTACATGTGTAACCTTTGGCTCTACTAGAACCGGAACCTGTTACTACTGATAGCTTTCTTAGAACGCCGAAGAAAAAGTTGACTATGTGTGACTACCTCCATAGGACTCCAATACACCTCTCCAAGCATCCTTGAATTCCGCACAAACCATAACAACCAAACCACTACCACCGCAAACTCGAACTCGCCCTTCTCGAACTCATCGAAGCTTCAAAAACCATGCATGAAGTTGCATTCCCCATTTTCAAGGATCGCCCAACGAATGTCCGAGAGGGGCCAAGCCTGTCGAGCAAAGGAACATCGGAGAAAAATATGTAATCCGTCCTCCAAAGACACTCCACACAGATCCCACAAATTACAGTCAACTGCTTTCCTCTTCGTAAGATTACATCTAGTCGGGATTAAATCCTTACAGACTCTCCACATGAAAATTCTAACTTTTCCAGCCAAACTAAGAGCCCATAACCATCTCCAGTCTTCCATCCCCTAATTACTTGAACTTCCATACCTACTTGCAAACTCCTACGCTTTTCGTTTAACAACAAGGAATTAGGCGCTTCGTACTATGAAAATCCCATTCTTCATATAGTGCCAAATCAATTTATCACTATTTTGGAGACTCCCAAAAGGTATAGATAGAATGTCACGGATATCATCTTCCCAAAACACTTCTTCAAGCTTCTGTCTGTTCCAAGCGCCTGTAACCGAATCAATTAAAGTGCTAACTAGCAAGTTCGGGAGTTGTCCCATTCTCGGAGTCTTCACACAAAATCCAGTCCCATTTGGTAACCATCCATCAGTCCAAACATTAACGGAGGTACCGTTTCCAATTCTCCACCTGAGTCCCGCCACCAAAAGGTCCTTTGCTTCATATATACTCTTCCAAGAATGTGATGCATTCTTCCCCACTCTAGTCGCCCTAAAATCCGTGTTAGCAAAATATTTCGCCTTTAAAATTCGACTGAGAAGACTCTCCGGCTTAGACCAAACCCGGCATGCCTGTTTGGCCAGCAAAACTAGAATTAAAAGCCTCCAGGTCCCGAAAACCCATACCCCCATCTTTTTTGCTAGAACCCAATGACTTCCAAGCAATCCAGTGTATTTTCTTCTTACCTCTGTCATCCCACCAGAAATTCCTTGTAATAAACTCAATATCCTTTAATAAGTATGAGGGGAGCTAAAAGCAGCTCATAGCATATGAAGGAATGGCTTGAATAACAACCTCAATAAGTATTTCCTTCCCCGCCATTGAAAGTGTTTTCTCATTCCAGCCTTGAACCCGGTGCCATCTAATTCGTGATGCATAGCAAGATTCCTCTACCACTCTATACGATATCTAATGTGTCCATTCACTTCCTTTGACCTTCCAATCACTGATGGTAAACCCAAATATTTCTCATGTTTATGAAGCTCCAGAAACGGTAACACCACCTTGATTTGCACTTTATCTGCCTCTTACGTATTTTTGTTGTACACAATACTAGATTTCAGAACGTCCGTCTCCTGCCCCAAAGTCCGCTTATATTCCTTTAGGATTTCGTCAATTTTTGTTGTTGTAGCCGTCTCCTGACAGAATATCAGTGTATCATCTACAAAAAGTAAATGCGATATCCGAAAATATCCAATCTGCTCACCATTTAAAACACATGAGTATGAAACAGTAATAACACACAAAAGTATGAGATCCACAAAGTCCCTACCGAACCCCATTTTTAGTAAAAGATTCTCAAGAAAGACCAATTTGACTCGATCATAGGCTTTGCTCATATCTATTTTAATTTCCGTATGGCCCTTATTTCCCCAATACTTCAATTTATAAAATGCGAGATTTCGTAAGCAACAAGGACAGTATCAGTAATTAGACGCGAAGGGACAAAAGCAGACTGACTTTCAGAAATAATACGATTCATCAAGGGTTTCATACGATTAGCAATTGTTTTGGCAGCAATTTTATAAACTACATTACTCAAGCTAATTGGACGGAACTGAGATACAGATTCAGGTTTAGTACATTTAAGTATTAGAACAATATGGGTATAATTGCATTTAGCCAAGAAATTCTTATTATTAAGAAAATCTAACACAAAACAAGTCACATCATTACCAACTGTTGATGCGGTCAATTCTGAATGTAATTTGTATCATTTGAAATTGTAATTAAGATCCATCGATGTATTGAGTTCTTTTGAGGTCATAACATGGTATCATATATAGTTAAAGTAATTTGTGGAGGTTATTTTTGTCAAATTTCATCTCCTTTTTTTGAATCTCTTCATATATTTTATATGAATTAATATGAAATTCAAGATTGACTATTTAATTGAAATTTTCTTTTATTTCGATTATTTATCGTAGAACTTAACCCCCACTACACCAAATTCCTAAACCCGCCCCTAAGAACCTCTACATAACGAATGAAACAAAGACTTGAACAAATCAAAATTCGAAATTGTTCAAGAATGAGTAACGTAGGTCTAATTATACTTTCTTATGCTTTACTCCCACATACACTTGGGTAATCATTTGCTTTGATCGAATTATTTAAAGGTACATAGTGAATCTCTAAAATATATGTGGGTATATGTTCTATCAAAGACCAGAACTCTATATATCTCCCACTAGACAAAGCAAAAGGGCATCATATGCACCCCAAAAGCTTTTTGCAGAATGAAAAGCCTATATGTATCAATAATTCTCTAGGATTAAATTGATTTTATCTTACATTTGTACCAAATATACTACTCTTTGTACTGAACGTCCTTTCATATATCCCCACTGACCATTGCCTGGAACACATCTTTCAATTCACTCGATTCTAATTAAAAAAAATGAAATAAAAAATTTGATTCTTTTAATTGGATTAGGGAAGACTCACATCTGGGCCCCGAATATTTGTTGCCATTATGATTTTAATAGTGTTCGTGCTCAAACCTAAATATCATCGAATTTGATAATTACATTCTCAAATACATTTTTTAATTTTGGGTTACGTTGGACCGCACTCGACTCATGTATTATTTCGAGGTGCAGGCTTCGAACTTATATCGGAATGGCTCATGCAAGATTTTTTCAAAAAAATTATAATATAATATAAATTTCATATATAGTAGGCTCATTAATATTAAGTATCATTTTAGATAAGAAGTCAAAATCTAAATACTATATAATGATAGTTCACAATTTTTTTTAAATGCTAAATAATGATTTCATGAATAAAAACAAGAAATGTGTATTTGTCCATTATCTCATTAAGTTTCAAATAAACGTGTATTTCATAAGTACTATAAGCTATGGAATCCTATGGACAATATATTTATGGGATTATTGCATTTTTGGTGTCACAACTATAGCTCACTGATGTTTCTACCCTGTAACTTTTCGGGCTGACACATTTGGTGCCACAACTTCACCATCGGTGGCAATTTTGGTGCCAATTTCAAAATTGGCCCGAAATCCCCCCATGTGCGGACCATGTGATATGAAAATTGGGGATTTTGACCATTCATCGCCTTTTTTATTATAATATATATATATATATTTCCATCCACCAAGAACTAGGCTACTTGGAAGTTTTTATCTGGGGGGAAGAAGAAGAAGGCAGCTAACAATTTAATTAAGGGAATGTTTGGTGAATTTTATAGGAGAAGGTAGGATTTTGAATTTTAGTATTTTTTTAATGAAAAAGATATTGAATGGTCAAAATTCTCATTTTTCATGTCACATGGCCCACATATGGGGGGGATTTCGGGCTAATTTTGAAATTGGGCCTCAATTGACACCAAAATCACCACTGATGTTGAAGTTGTGGCACCAAATGTGTCGGCCCGAAAAGTTACGGGGTAGAAACGCCAGCGGGCTATAGTTGTGGCACCAAAAATACAATAATCCCATATATTTATCTCAAGCTTTCTTCGGAGAGCATTTTAGTGCTATGTGAAAAGTTAAATAAATATTTTTTTAATTTTCAGAATAATTTTTTTTTCTCAATTTTCAAAAATAATGTCATCTGAAAAAATCTTATCTCTCAAGAAAACTTAAACAACCTCTATTTTGGTTTGACATGAAGTAGCATATCTCTTACACTATTTAATTATCACCTATAATAAACATGGTTTGACACAAAAAATTGTCCGGCAAAAGATCACTATCACACTTTGGTGTCACAATTTAGTGTCACATGGCCTCCAAATGATTGTATTGGCGAGGGAGGATCATCTATCACATTTATGTGTCACATGAGAGATACAACATTTAAGTGTATGTGTACTTGGATGGCAAAAATTCAATTTTCATACCATAGAATAGGCCAAAGTCCATTTTTCATACCAATCGAACAAATATCATACTATAGAATAAACGGATGTTTCAAAAATCATACTTCCGTCAAGTTTTTAACGGAATTGCCACGTGGTCTGTTAAGTCGCCTTGAGCGGGAAAAAATCTCACGTGCGAGGCACATGTGGTATGAAAAATAAAAAATGTCATGTTTTATGGTATGAAAAATGAATTTTTGCCTATTATATTTTATTTAATTAGACATAGATTTATATTCATTCAATTTTTTTACTCACCTCCTATAATGGTATTAAATATGCATTTCAAATTACTCAACTACTCGTGTGTTACACTTTTAGTATGATTCAACTTAAACATTGAATGGTCTTTGCTAGGATCAACTTCGACGAGTCCTAATAATTTTTTTTCCTAGTACACTCATTTACTAGTTAGGCATGTTGATCGATTTCATTGATACAAACTCCATCTAATGTGAGTCCTACACGTAAAATATAATACCTACTAAAGGCCGTATGTCCCTTTGGTTAATATACATTACAATATTTGTTTAGATGAAAATGTATGGTCAAGAACAAACAAATTAAAATTGAAGGCGAAGTAAAAATTCAATTTTCATATCATAGAATAAGCCAAAGTCCATTTTTCATACCAATCGAACGAAAATCATACCAAGCCAAACTTCCGTTTCAAGTCAACTTAACGGACACGTGGCACTTCGGTTAAAAACTGACGGAAGTTTGGCTTGGTATGATTTTCGTTCGATTGGTATGAAAAATGGACTTTGGCCTATTCTATGGTAAGAAAATTGAATTTTTGCCGTACTTGGACCCACACAAAATTTAAAAAAATACATTTGTCAATAGATCAATATGTGTGACACAAACATGTGACATCAAAATTTGACAGATGATCCTCACTTATGTGTTGGCCCACACAATTTTAAATTTGCACACTTGTCGATAGATTTATATGTGTGATACAAAAATGTGACTTCAAAGCGTGTAATAAATGATTCATCCCGTAAAAAACTTATCTCTTACACTAAATTTTAAAAACTTATCTCTTCTTTTCATAAATCTTTGAAAAAGATGTTCATTTTTAAAACTTATATCTACTATTTATTTCATCTCAAAAGATCAAACAAACAAAATTACGAAAATTGAGATATTTTCTAGAACCCAATTTTTTTTTCTCTAAAATTACTTTCAGAAAAGCGAGACAAACAAACCCTTAGCATTTTGATGAGTCTGGTCTTATTCAGGTTGAACCTCGTTAAACTCAAACTCTGCTCATATAAATTCATCGACCTAATAAAAAAGTTCAAACTCGACCTAACTCACAAATTAGTAAGGTTCGGCTCAAATATAATCGGGTCTAGCTAGCCATAGTGGCTCGAGTAGGCCTTGTCCAATTAAACTCCTATTCCCTATATATAAAGGTTTCATGAATGGATGTGTACGTGAACTAAGAAAGCAAACAATGAAAATAATTCAATTCTTTAACTAATGCTTTAAAATGTTAGCTAGGGGTACGTAATTGGCAGACCGCTTTGCAAAAACTTACCCGCACTTTATGGGGTTGTGTTTCCCATGTTCCAAGTCTTTCTAAAGATTTGTTCTCTGTAAAACCTAGATTAGTATATGATCAAATGTTGTCAAGATTGTTACTTTATCATCGGAATTCTAGGATTAATCAAACATTTAACTGAAATTATTATCATTAGGGTGGGGGGAGGGGGATTAAGAGGGGAACCCACTATAATTATGGTTAAAAATGATCATAGTGGAAAGCTGATACGAGGGTTTCATATAGATTATGTTGATTTGTTAGATTGCTCGTTGATGTCGTGAAGATACCATGAGTTGGCAGATTAGAACAAAAGAAGGAAGTGATTATAATATTTTCTAACTGGGACAATTTTTGGTGCATTTCTGTCTTTTGGACATAATTTTAGCTACGGTTGTCGGAATCGAACATAATACTCCAAGTAGGAAAGCTCTTGTCAGAGACCATTGCATGCCCAATGGGCGTCGACTTTTTCAACCTCAAATTACATTGTTATCCCCTCCAAATCGCTATCTTTAGTTGAATTTGTTATTTTTTTATAACATTTCGTTTGTCAATTAAAAAGTAGTTTCAAATTTGTTTTGGATGAGATTTTATGTAAAATATTTATCTTTTGTTTAATTTCAATTTGACATAATTTTTGGGGATTTGCTATGTTTGCAAAATTTCGATACAATAGACTTCTTGCTATATAGTTCGCCTTATGGATCAATTTCTTACATAATTGAAATTTATAAAATTATTCGAATAGAAGATATGTTTCTCTCTAGGTGCTAATACCAACTTCTTGTGCCTTTTCCTAACCGTTAGAACTACCTTGCAAATAATCGATTTGTATCATGTCCGAATTTAATTAAAAACAAAAAACATTTACAGTCTAAAATTCAGCATCATATATCATTCCAAAATTATATCCCACAAAAGTTTATGAACTTAATAAAAAAAAAAAAAAAAAACTATATAATCACTGCATGGAATCATCATCTTGTTCAACTTCTGATGCAGCTTCATCTTCTTCTTCATGCCCATTACCCCCACAATCTCCATGACCATTTCCAAAAGCTTTTACATGATCTTTAAGTGACCTTTTATGCTTAAAATCTGAACCACAAATACAGTACCAAAGCTTACCACAATTCTTCTCATGTGTCCTCCAATCTCCTCTAACTGCAAAAGCTTTGCCACATTTTCTACACATGAAAGGCTTTATTCCATGCTTTCTTTTGTAATGTGTTTGGAGTGTTCTGAAATCTTTTAAAGGCTTTGCTCTTGGATGATCAATATTGTTTTTGCAACCAGGAGAACAACAATAGCAAGGAAGTCTAAGCATGCCTGTTGGTTGAGTTCCTCTTAGTGATTCAGGACCTCTTCTGTATTGTGAACCATGTCCCCACATATGCATCTGCAACTCGTACGAGGAAATTAAGTTTTAGTGACAAAATATTAAACGACAATATTAAATTTGGCACCGAGTTTACATATGTGATAAATGACGTGCAATGATTCAAATTTGATTGCGGAAATGATATTCATAAACAAATTAGCTATTTATTTATCAATATTGGTAACATGTGATACAAAAGCTGACAATCAAAATTGTCATTATATCACTGTGACAATATTTATTTTATAAGACAAATTATTTTCGCGACAAAATTTGAATAAATAACACTAAACTATTGTCTACAATAATTATTAGTGCCAACTTAGAAATTGGTTTTGTCACATTGAAAAAGTGACTAAATTTGTCACATTAAAAGAGTGACAACTTTTGTACTGTCACTTAGTATTTACTAATATATCAAGAAAAAAACAATTATAATAAAAATTTGCCTGAAAATAATGAATGGGTGTCTGAAATTCTCTGCCCACAGGAAAGAATGGGAAAAGGTATAGGCAAAAAGATGAATTGTCAGTTCATCAAGAGAGAAGTAGAGCAGTGTTCTTCAAGTATCTTACATGGGAAAAATCAAGATACAGCAAGGATACTACTATTTTGGTATATAAGTACCTGTAATTTCTAATTTATATTCTATCTTTATATCTAACATAAAGATTCGTCTGATTCTATTGCCACACATATGGTTCTTTCAAGTGTTTTTTCAAAAAAGTTATATCCCTTTTTCTTGATTAATAAATTGCTCACTAATTAATTGGCAAAATGAAAAGAATTAGAAGTATGATGACATTTTTCAAATGAACAATATATTGAATATCCAATCACATAAAATTTTAAGCCGTTAAAGGAAAAATACATTTAAAATTTATTAGTTAATACATACTTCGACGTGTGGACAACATACATTTATCTAAGTCTAGCACGTGTAATTTAGTCATAGACGGCAAAGATCTTCAGTAAATTACTGAGAAAATACATTTAAAATTTATTAGTTAATATGTACTTCTCCGTACGTGTAGACGTTATACATTTTACATAAGTCTAACACGTAGAATTTACAAATAAACGACAAAGATATTCGATCACAACATCTATTTGTGATCCAATTTTGATACCAAGTTAAACGTTCAACAAGTTGCTTAGCTTATTGAAGAGGAAAGACATTTAGTATTAAACTGGTTTCAATTTTTAAAAGATCTACAGCAGGAAACAATTTCCAAAGTGAAACTGTTGAGTTTGAAGACAAGTCTTGTTTTAGATTTGATAGAGAGAGATGTAAGAGTTTAGGTATGGGCTTTTCAAGTCTTTTGAAAGTTATTTACCAAAAAAATAATAAAAAAAGAAATATTTTGAAAGTTCTTACACAATGAATAAACCATCATCTGAATTGGATCTCTGGTAATAAAACTGTTGAAGTTTCAGTTCAAGAGCACAGACTTCAAAGAGTACTACCACACTTAAATAAAAAAGCACAAGGAACAAAATTTATTGCCCATGAGTTGTTAAATCACATAAAAATGAACTGAAAAATCAGAACCAATGGAAAATCCAAGAAAAGTAACCCATGCAGTCTAACATAGGAAACTAATAATTATTTAAGAAATTTTTTTTTAAAAATCCCATCTTTATTACTTTTTCAAAATATTCAAGAAATTAATTCTTCAAAAAAAAAAAAAAAAGATTAAGAAGGTAAATATGCATGTGAAATAACTTAGAAATCTATTCATTATTCAATTAATAAAAAACAAAAAAATCCCATCTTGATTAATTTTTCAAAATATTCAAGAAATTAATTATTCAAAAAAAAAAGATATTAAGAAGGTAAATAAATATGCATGTGAAATAAAATTAAAATTAAAATTACCTGCATGTTGTTGTATCTATTGAAGGATTTGAAACAAACAGGACAAGAAAACTGAGTTGGACCTATGAGAATCTGAGAAGGTGTAGGAATCCAATACTGCCCCCCTCCACCTTTATTAATTCTTCCTCTGCTAATTACATCTTCATTTCCATTTTCATTTTCATTATTATTATTATTAGGAACAACAGAAGAAGAATTAGAAGAAGACAACAAAGAAGCAAGATCAGATGAACTAGGGTTTGGTAACCCTATATGAAGTGCAACAGTAACACCATCATCATCATCATCATCATCATTAATTTGATTTTCATTTTGTTCATCATTTCTTGTTGGAGTTAGTCTCAAGAGAGGAAGTTCTTCTTTTAGTGGAGGTGAAGAAGGTGGGGTATTTTGGTAATTGTATAATGAATTAAAGCTAGTGTTGTTTTGAATAGGAGGATTATTTGAGGTGGAGAAATGGAGAAAAGGGTTTGGTTTGAACCATTGATGAAAATAAAAATTTGAGTACTTGGGATCACTCATAGTGAAAAAAAAAATAAAAAAAGGTTGAAGAGGAGAATGGTAGAAAAGAGGGGACTTTCTTTTATAGAGAGAGAGGACTTGCTTTGAGAGAGAGAGAGAGAGAGAGAGAGAGAACAAGAGGGCTAGGGGGTGAGTGAGTAATAATAAAGGGAAAAAGCAAGAAATAAAAGAAAAGCAAGAAGGACAGATGAGTATACATACATAAAATTTAAAGTGTTGGTGATTGAATTAAAGAGGGAATCAAATTTAGGTGACACTATTGGAGCATGTATGGATGGCCCTCTAATTTATATCCAATAATAATGTATTTTTTATGGGTTATTTTTCATTCTTGGAAATTCTCCCTTTTTTTAAAAAGAAAAGCAATGAGTATATATGAGTAAGACAATGTTTCTCTTTTGCTTGTAACGATTAGATTTGTATACACATATACAATTTAAAGTTGGTGATTGAAAGGAAGAATCATATTTATGTAGCATTATTGAAGCATGGACCTCTTTATATATAATCTATAAATATACATATAAAGAAAAAAAAATAGTTTGTAGTTTATATAGTTAATAGATTTCCCCTTTTGAAGAATATACGAATAGAAAGGTCAATGAGGTTGTAACTCGTTGATAAGGCTGAGATCGAGGATCAATAAATTTTGGGTTTAATCCTCACTAATTTGGATTTTCTTATAGTTTAATACTAGTTGATTGATAGTTGTTTTCTTTGTAATTTGATTGTATTTAAATAGAATTCGAATTTATAATTTAATGATATTTATGTAATGATATAATTTGTATCTCTAAAAAAAAAGATAGAAAGATTGTAGTAAGATATAGTTCTCTTACGTTTTTTAATTTGAAGAGGTCGAAACCTTTGCCTTTTTTTCTATTTTCATATTTAACAAATAGTGCTATTATATTACGAGACGCTGCATTTATATTAAGAAGTGGCCACATTAATCATCAATCCATTATCCATATATCGTCAAAGCCAAACTATTTAATTAATTTATAATAAAAATGCACCAAATTAAACAGTCTGAGATCACAAAATTGAGGTATATTTATAACCATTTTCCGAGTTCTGAAATATTACAGTATATATGTAAACTAACAACATAAATTAAAACTCTCATAACTGAAAACTAAATTCCCCAAATCACTTCCAATATTGTGTACTTTTTTATGTTTCATTCCTTAAGCGCCTATTCTTAATTCTACAACTTGTTTTTTTTTTTTTGTAAGCAAATAGTTAATCATTATTCATTAAGAGGAGATATATAAAGACATGAAGTGTTTGTTAATTACATCAGACTTTGAACAACCAAATAAAAAAAATAAAAAACATGAGAGGGGATAAGGGGTTGAGACACAATGCCATTCCAATTACAAGTTATTCCTCATTTGGCCAAGTTATGAACGGTTTTGTTGCCGAGTATTGAAATTTTCTTGCAAACAATGCATCAGTTTTGCTGGCCCATTCGAAAGACGGACTTTGAGTAGCGATAATAAGAACCGCGTTGAGATAATCGCTTTCGAAGATGGTTTGTTTGCATAAGAAAAACTTCCTTGATTAATTGTGGCGGTCTCGGCAACTGTTGCATAAAGTTTCACAATGGTAAGCAATAGTCTACACTCACATAAAGTTCAACGTTTCATTTGATCCCAGCAATAAAATAAAATAAAAAACTAAATTATTAATTCCACTAGCATGAAAGACTTAAAAATTTGGGGATCACAAAAACAAGTACTCTCAGATCTCCATTCCATAATACATGTCGTTTCAGAGAGAAATTTTTTTTCCACAATACATGTCACTTTAGTATATAGTTAGGGCAGTTCCGTTTAGACTCCACGAATATTCAAACATTTTGTGGTTGTTCGCTTGCCCTTATTACATGGTAAAATTTCATATTTGGTCAAAAGTTGTTACATTTCAAAATTGATTTTTTGATAGGGTATCTTGTCAATTTACGTTCTTTATTGTGTTACCTGCGTCAATATATATTTTATTTGACCAAAAAAATTAATATTTGCTAGAAATATCATTTGTCGAACATATGACACTTAAAAATTGGGAATTTTGAATTTTGACTCCAAAAATTGTTCGTCCAAGTCACGTGATGAGTCTATAACTTTCATTTTCGAGGAAACGGATAATCACAAAATTTTGGTATAGTTATAATCATTTTCCGAGAAGTTAATTTCAATTTTATTCCATGTGATTTGAAAAAGAATATTTTCTCCCTGTGAAAATTTAAAAAAAAAACAATTTACCTTATTCAGTAGGAGATATATGTAACTAACTCATCAAAATTGAGAGTGGGCATGAAAGTATTTTAGTAATATAAGGGGCAAAGTGCAATATTTATCATAACACATGAGGTATCTTGTCACATTTATCATAACACAAGGGGGGTAAAGTGCCACATATAAAATCATCTCTCATGGTGCATCAAATCCCATTTTTTTCACCAAATTTAGATGTTTTTAGCCTCCCACCTTAAATCACCAAATCACCATAACACCAAAAAATATAGAGATTTAGTTTTAGCCTCCCACGGTGGTCAACCACCATTTCACCAAATCCTATTTTTACACCAAATTTTTTGGTGAAGGAATTTGCATCTCCCACCATCCAACTATTTCACCATTTTTTACACCAAATCATATATTTATCACCAAATATAGAAAAATAAATAGGATTTTGTGTAATTGTCCCTATTTAATTAATTAGTATCTAATGGCATGATTAGAAACTTATTGACACGTTTATTATAATTAAATTATTGTTGATTAATTTGTATATATTTAACTATAAATTTTAATTAATTTATCGGATTTTATAAAACAAATACACAAATTATTATTAATAAAATAATATTGTTAATAAAAATAATTATGCTTTACATTATTGTTAATTAATTGTATATTTTTATGTATAATTATCAATTAATTTATTGATGTTTATCAAATAAATATACTAATTACCATTAATAATTAAAATAAAATAAACTACAATAAATCCTTTAAACGTAGCCAAATAGATGATGATGAATGAGATGTTTTGTAATGAGTTAAGATTATTTTGTTTTGTAATGTTATTTTTTCTTTGTCAGTTTGTAATGTTGTTTAATTATGTAAGTACTTATGAAAATGTTGTTTATGTTATGATTTTATTAAATGTATAACATTTTGAGTTAATTGTGTTAAATGTTTCAATGATTTTTAATAATTGATAACATAAAATTTAACTAATATAGTTATAAAAATTTAATACTTTTAAAAATGATTTGTAATTGTAAATTTAATGAAATAAAAATTATGGCATCAAATTTATTATTTGGTGATACATTTGGTGAAATATCATGGGAGGTCAAACAAAATTATATTCTCTAAAAATGATGAAATGGTGAAATATTATTATTTTATAATTTGATGTAAATTTTGATGAAAACCATGGGAGACCAAAAACACCATTCTTTCACAAAAAATGGTGAAATGGTGTATTAAGGGTGGGAGATCAACTCATCTCCATTTCACCAAATATATAATTTGGTGAAATATATGTTGATAACCATGGGAGATGCTCTAAGAGGGATAGTTTTAATTCGTATTTTTTTAAGTTAAAAAATATCGGGGATGCAGCGTGAAATTTTTACAAGATTGCAGGGGGTAATGTATATCTTTCGAAGTACATGAACATAGATTGAACATTATGCAAATCACAGGAAGATAAATTATCAATTCGAGTTCCGAAATAATATATAGTATGTAAATTAACAACATTTTAAAATTCTCATAACTAAAATCTAAAATCCTCCAAAATGCGCCTACTCTTAGTTCTACTACTTGTGGCTCACATAACGTATATTTCAATGTTTCATTTGATCCCAACAATAAAATTATTTCTGGGGATCACAAAAATAATGGCAAACATATTAAGATAATTTTGAAATTAAAGTGAGAGATATAGAAATAGGATAGTTTCAAGTTGACTCCACGAATATCATCCTATTCAAACATATTGCTTGCCATTACTACTGCTGATCCGCCCAACTTGGGAATTAATCTAGGCTAGACCAGGGTTGTCAATGGGACGGATATGAATTCAAATTTAATTCATATTCGGTCCGATTTATTAAGATATTTAATCAATTAGATATTCGATGGATTGGTCCGATTAAGAAAATCTTATCCAAAATTAATGGAGTGAATAAAGATCTTAAATATCTGAATCCAATAATATATTATCTATTCATTTTGTATGTGAACCAAATTAAAAAAAAATCCGTGATTGATTAAATTTTTTAATTACATTACAAAATAACCGAAAAGAATGAATTAAATATTCATAACAAGTGGCCCATTTTGGATTTGTGCTTTTCTTTCTATTTAATTCCCTAGACATTTTTTGGCCTCTCACTAAAATGTATTTTGAGGATAAAATCTGAAAATATATATGTTTTTTTGAAAAATATCTGCAAAAATCTTAGAGAAATATAAAATAATTTACTCATTTTCTGAAAATAAGGTGTTTTTAGAGAAAATCTGAAAATTATCAGAGAATAACACTAAAAATGGAAAGTAATTTAAGACAATAATTATGAATTTTCCATAATTTTCTTCCTCCACTAATAAATCATATGTAGTCATCAAAAATTTCTTCTATTTCTTCCAAATTCGAGATTCGATCAGTAAACTCACATACATGATTTTTTGGGCAAGTGACTAGGTTTAATTCAACACCCAATTTGCTAGGTTTTAACTTTAAATTATTCTTCAAAATGTCAAAAAATGGTTGTACGATGGTTAGACCATAACCTTATAAAATTTAACTTTATATCTCAAAAAAATAAAAATTCAAAAGAACTTAATCTCAAAACTCATCACACGTCTTCAAGAATTCAATCTTATAGAAAATCTCACAAAAACTCAATTTTAAAAATTAAGAGGCCAAGAGAACAGACCCTAATTTAATTTACTAAATTCAAACTCGGCATGTCACAAAATCCTTGTAGCTATTACTTCAAACTTTTAACGCAAACCTTTACTTTTTGTTCTAGAAGAGAGGAGAAATTTACTTTTGATGCTAAACATTTACCAACTTAACACTTTGCATAACAAACTTTTTCGAAAAATACATTTGGTACCATGATTTAAGGTATTTCGACACATTTGTTTTGGCCATCAATTTTTGGACATAAATAGTCATGTGTCACACACATGATTATTAAGTGACCAATTTAACTTCTACGGGGTATTTGCAATACCCTGCATCATATCTCTCTTCACCTCTGGCACCTTGCCTCCACCTCCTCCCTCAGATGCCACCGCCACCGCCACCACCACCACCTTCTCATTCTCACAATCTCCAAACTTCTCTTTCCTTCTCCCCATTAATTTCTTTCTTAGAAATAGAAAGTACAGTTTGCACTCATCAAATCATTCGGATAATAATGTAAAGATTGGTTTTTATTCCTTACTGCTTTTTGTTCTCTCAAATAAAAGAAATTCTTATGTCAAACAAAGCTTTGAACAGAAGAAATTAGTCCTCAATAAAGTGTCTATCTAGGAAGTGCACATGCTTTTATTGTGGATTTTTCTAGCATGTTTATGTCCCTTTGTGTAATTGACATTCTCATTCCTCAACGCTAAAGACGAAGTTAGAGGAAGTGTCGGTTTTAGAGCTGAACTGGGATTGGGATTCCACTGCCTCATATTGTGACCGTCAATTTCTCCCCATTGATGTAAATTGGGTAATTTTTTTGAGGATTTAAATCTCAAAAATTGGAAAAGTGCAATCACCTTTGAAAAGGCTTTGCTAATTCAAATTTGGATCTCGAATATACATTGAATTCAAATTCGGTAAATGATTTCAAGAATTCGATCGAACATGGACCGGATCGGATTGAGAATTTGATATGGATTTGGATCAACCATGATCCGCCCTAGTTGCTCCAATGAAAGGCCTAGGCTAGACCAATGTTCGGTTGGACTTACTTAATACTAGGGCTGTCAATGGTGCAGATTTCAATTCGGATACGTCTAAATCCGATCCGATTTATTAGAATAATTGTCCGATTAGAGATTCGATGGATCTGATCCGATTATAAAGAGCCGTAATTTGAAACACATGGAGCGAATATGTATTTAGGTCGATCTGATCCGCTAAAGATCCGTATCCGATAAAAAATAAAAAGAATGATATATATATATATATATATATATATATATATAATGTTTTATAAAAGTAAGTACCATAAATAATATTTCACTTGTTTATAAATTTATTTAAACCGATATTTTCATCTAAAAATATGAATATCAGTAAATGATGTTTGAACATGTGAGCTAAAATTAAATAAAACTGTAAAGTTAATAAACTTGTTTTAGGAAAAAGTATTAATGTAATTTTTTAAATGAAGATTTTATTGGATCCGAAAAAAATCTGATATTCGGCCAAATCCGACCAAGATCCATTGGATTCAAAAATATAAATCCGAGCACAATCTGAACAAGATTCAAATCCGACAGGATCCAATTCGAGATAAATAAAATTGAATTTGGACGAGCATGATCCGACCAGAATCCAACCCATTAACAGCCCTACTTAATACTGGTCTCCTTTACTCAATCATCTTGACCCAGTATTAGGCCCAATCATAATCTTGCAATGGGCTTGAAGATTACTCAATCACTAAAAGACCATATGATCCCTTAGACCTCAAGTAAATTACATGATACCTCACAACCCTCAACAATAAAGAAGTGAAGAAGGCCCACTATGCATGAGACGGGAGCAAGGCGTCGATCGGATAAGGCAAGCGCAATAGGAAAGAATGTACACATCACATGCCCATTCTTTTACTCGAACGTTGTTTGATCTAACATTTAAAAGGTTGGTAAAATGATCGATAATTGTTTGATCGGTCCGATTTACTCGATCGATTCAACTCATTCAAGTAAATGGCATGTGATTGGAATCATTCATAATTTTAGGTGACATGGTTCAAGAAGGAACTGTTAGCAATAATACAATACCCTTATATCAATCACACATATTATTATTCTACGTAATATTATATATTATATTATAAGAGAATTGCACTTTTCATAAATGATAGTGATTTTTGGTATTCTTAAAATTATGCTCCAAAGTGTTTATCATATCATGCTTATGTGCCCTATATAATATTTGAAAATTATCGTGACATGATTCCTTGTAGATTATGATTAATACCCCGAAACTTTGTTAATTTTTTGATGATTATTTATTGCGTTTCATGAACTGAAACATTTACCATTATAAATCTCTCTTCAAGAGCTTCCAGCCATATAAAGAACACAAAATTTGGCCCTAAATAATTGACGGAGAAAGGAAATGTGAAAAAAGTCCTTCAATTTTGGTATTTTTTTTTTTGGCAATTTCCTTTAATTTTGATATTAGATATGTCTTTTTTGTAGTTTGGTATCAAATGTCTAAAGTAGGTAAATGTTTGGTATAAAAAATGTATTTCTCTCATTTTTTTTCCTTTTTATTTTATTTTTTGCGAGTTAACAAACATGTGCGCGGCACGTGTCCTTTTCCGTCCCAGATTTAACGGTCAAACCTAAATTAAAAAAAGTTGGTCATTTTGATATCAAATGTGTCATTTTGAAATGTATGATATGAAATGTATAAAGGTACCAAAAGTTTGGCATTAAAAAGTGCAATTCCCTCATACCATTAGTTACAATATTACATTTAAGTGGCTCTTGATGCTGGAAAGTTCTTGCATAAACATGGTCTATTAAATTTTTATGGACATCATATATTTTGGTGATGTCATGCTATCACAATGTATGATATGTTACATTTATAACCAGAAAGTCATAAATATCGCATAGATCAAATCTATTCAGAAATTTTTACTCGATGTGGATCTTCTATTTACATTCATGTCACACTCTAGTACCACATATGCAGGGCGGATGTAGATAGTGCATTGGGGGGGCCTCCCCCAAGATTTTTTTTTTTTTAAGGAATACTTTAAATATATATACGAGAGAGTTTACAAATTGAAAGAGATGAACACATTGAATGCTGCCGAATATTCTACCAATTGCACTCATTTATTTGAATAAAAAATTAAAGGCCCAACAATCTTAATTTTATTAATACTAAGCCCAATTAAGGGTAAGTTTGACCCAACAGTATTATAATTGCTTTTATAATAATTGATTATTGTATAACTACTTTTGAGATAAATAATTTTACTATAATTTATTTAGTTTTTGGTTTCAATTTTTTAAAATTGATTATATAAATGTAGTCTTTTATCTAATTAACAAAATTATCCTTATAAGGTTGAAAATAATCATTTAAGAATGTTTAGCATCAATCCCAGACAACAATCAATGGGTTTTTTCACTAATATACCAATTTTTTTTATGCATAAAAAAAATTGGTATAATAGTGAAAAATTTGAATGTCTATATAGTTTATTATGAAAAATTTACAAGATACATTTTATTGTTATATATCCAATATTATAACAATTGTTATAAAGTAGTATTCTCTACTTCAACTCTTTATTCTCATTTCAAACAGTTTTTTTTCTAACTATATTTATACATTAAAATTTATACATAAATAGATGAAATTTTAAAGAAAAGAAGAAAGAGAATAAAAAAATCAATACGATCCTTGTCCCAGCTTCTAAGAAATTAAACAGTAACATAAATTAGGTGGATATATTGTACTAAAAAGAAAAGGGTAAAAAGGAAAGTTCCCATTCTAGTAGTCTCTCTGGATTCATTATGTCTAGGACTCTAGGTTCATATGTTTAGTTCATTTAACATAATTTAATTACTTAGGTTAATTGCATCCAGTAAGGTTACGGATAATGGCGTTGCATTTCTAGGAGGTAATTTGGCAGGCCCATGAGTGATTCTTGTAAAAAAACTTCACATTTTGTAGGAAAAAAGTGGAAGCCATTTGACCCATGATTCTCCTTTCAGAGGTTATATTTAAGCTCTGTGTAAAAACCCTTTTCTGATCCCTTGATAAGTTGATATATTACACTGGTCCTTTTCTGATAGTTAATGTTTTCGAAATGAATCTATAAGAAATTATTGGCACTATGAGGAAATACTATTGTTGATAATTATGTATGTGAACCCCAATAATACAAATCTTTTACTCAATGAATATGAGATGGTTGTTATATTCATTTATACGAAAATGACATGATTGTATTCTCTCTTTAGCAATATATAGCATATATCACCATATTGTAATATCAAGAGAGCATTTGGCGGGATATGGAAAATATCTCAACTGTTGAAGTCTTGAGATATACACAAAAATAAATTTTCTAGTTTGTGAACATATATTATATGTCTTGTAGCTTTGAAGAAGCTTGCTCTTTTGAATATGGAGGGTTGCCCTGTCACGGCTTCTTGCCTGGAGTCACTTACAGGTTTATGTTGTGCTTGGTTTTTTGTATGGCTATAGGATCTGCTTCCTGTGCCAATAATAGAAATTTGATTCTCGAAGTTGTGTTGTATCTTTATATAATAAAGGAAACATTTTTCTAGTTTTAAGAATTTCAATAGCATAGTGTTCATTATCATATCCAGTTTCTTCTCATCCTATATTGACTCATTTTTGTGTTTTTGCAGCTCTTGATGCCTTATTCTATCAGAATCTTGGTAGATGTAACTTGAAATATGATGGATGTGATAAATTTTCAAGTTAAGACCTATCTTAACATCCGCTTTGATTAATGAAGTAGAAATAATAGTTACTTCAAGAACGTTATTCATTTATATATTTCATGTTGTCAATCATTAACATGGACGTGAAGTTAATGTTTATGTCTGTTCTTCATGGCAGAGCTGGAATATTTGAAAGTTTTGAATTTGGGATTCATTGACATCACAAGTGCTGTTTTGGTACACCTTAAAGGTAAAATCTATTCCCAGATGTAATGAAAACGGTGAAGGATTCCCCCACATAACCTTGCACACCAATTTTTGTTTGATATAATCACTTGTGAGGTTCATGTTAAGGATCTGAGTTAATTTTTTCAAGAAAAAATTGATAATATTTCGTGTTTGAGGAAATTTATACATCTTGGAGATTTTTGCTGCAACGAGTTTAACAAAGTTGGAGAGCTTAAACCTGGATTCTTGCAATATTAATGATGAAGGGATGGTTCATCTTGCCGGTTAAATCACCATGGAGTGTGTTATAGATTCCACATAAGATCATTATTGTTCTAGTGAAAATCATGTTTCCACCTGCTGTTATGTACCATATGAGCCGATACAATTACACCTTAGTATACTTTTCTTGAGTTGCCTAGGCATGCAAAATTTGAACCTCAGTCTTGTACAGTTTCTCATCTTAATTTGTATTGTTCGATCACGGAATATTCTGTTTTTTTTCTTTTATCTTTTGAATGTAATGTTTTATAAGATTCGTGGCATATATATTAAAGCAAACCTGAATTAAACTCGTTCTTGTTTTCTCACTGTTACATGTTTGCTTAATCTAGAGAGTTTGAATATTCCTTCACCGGTGTTACTGATGGTGGTTTGTGGAAGTTGTCTGGCTTATCGTCTCTCGAGCCCCTCAACTTGGATGCTCATCAAATTACAGATGCTGGCCTATCTGCTCTTACGAGTAAGCAAAAATTGGATTCATCTAATTGTATTAGTACAAATATTCTGATATATTAAGGCTGAGCTATAAAGTCTTGTTTTCCATATTTGACCAGATTGGCTCATCTTGATCTTTTTGGAGCACGAATTATAGATTTTCGAACTAATTATTTACGATGAATGCTAAGAACTACTGTACTCAAATTAAGTATGTATTTATCCGTTCATCATTGTTCATTTTTGTGTTGTGTGATCTATTCCATTAGATTTCAAGAACCTTCGCCCTCTGGAAATATGTGGTGGTGGGATAACTGATGCTGGTGTAAACAATATAAAAAATCTAACGTCTTTTGACTCTATTGAATCTATCCCAGAACAACAACTTGACCGATAGGAGTTTGGAATCAATTTGCAGTATTAACCCAAACCATATACTTTTCACTTTCTTTTTTCTTTTTACAGTTGAATTCACTCATATTCTTTGTCACATATACATGTAGAACTTACACAATTGGTGTCCTCTGAAAGTCTCAAACTCTCGGGTAACAAGTGCGGGTTTGCAGCATCAGAAGACACTTATAAATTTGAAGTCACGAGTCATGCAAGGTGATTTCCAGTGACATACATAAGCTTCAATTGACCCATCTCCCAAACGTGGTGAGTTTTAGGCCCGAATAGATAGCCTGGAGAATAACCTACTGTGTATATATTTCATTACACCATATTTCCAATCGTATTGTACATATTCAAAACTCGAACACGGTGGTGTACTGCAAAGTGATATATCAGTCTGGAAACTAAACGTAATCCCGACAATTTGGTTCATGTGGATGAGGATAAGTTATATCGAAAGAACAAATTTGTGTTTGAAAGCAATTTAGTAAATTCGACAATTATTATCAATCTAAGTATGGATAAAATCGTACCATATTGTCACGCCCCAGCACTTTGCCCGACCACGGGGGCCGAGCGGACAAGGCGTATGATCGAGGCAAGGGCTTAAAGGGACATCTCGGGACTGTCGGCAAGACGGGAGGCCAAGCCGGACGAGCATCATATCATCCGGGGCGAGGCCCGGACAAGTCGAGGGACGATAACGGGCGACGGCAAGGCATTTGGGCAAGGAAAGGTCGTCGGGTAGCACAGGGGCGTCCCAGGGGCGGCCCCAAGCATTTTGAAGCACCAAACAAGGCCTTGGAGGTTCCGGGAGATTCTAGAAGACTCCACACAAGTCCAGAACATTCAAGAGAACACCGGGAGGTTCCACATAGCCCCAGAAGGGTCCGGAAGATGTCGGAAGGTGGCGGAAGAGACCGGAAGATCCTACACGAGTGCAGAACACGCCGGAAGGATCTAGAATCGTGTGGAAGGCTCATGAAGTATGTAGAACTATCTTGTACATAGTAGGGCATTCTAGAACATTGTACATAGTTCTAGTTTTGGTAGAGACATGTAGAAGGGTCTAGAGAAGCACTCCTAGCCCTAGGATCAAGTAGATCTTCGCCATCCATTAGGGAGGCTTGTAGTATAAATAGAGGTAGGCCTTCATTTGTAAGAACCATCCAAGAGTTCTTCCAAGTTAGTGAGCATTAGAGCATTTCAAGTTCTCTTAGCATTCTTTCTTACTTTCCCACTTACAACCTTTACTTAGCAATCCCGACTTAGGGACGAGCGAGGCTGACTTAGCCGATTTCGACAGAGGGGCGGAAACAATCGCTAGGGGCATTTTGTGGCTAAGTGCCGCAAGGTTTACTTAAGA
This sequence comes from Penstemon davidsonii, assembly GCA_034814905.1. Taxonomy (NCBI): domain Eukaryota; kingdom Viridiplantae; phylum Streptophyta; class Magnoliopsida; order Lamiales; family Plantaginaceae; genus Penstemon; species Penstemon davidsonii. Next base: position 24,547,517 of record JAYDYQ010002533.1, on the reverse strand, counting down.
GAAGTTAAGTCCGTGACAATATGCCCCCTAAGAGTGACTACAAAAGTCAATGCAATGTAAATAATCCTAAAAATTTCATTAAATTGCAAAGTGATATATCAGTCAAAAGTTATCTGAATATGGCCCATTAATTTGCCCACATTTCACTCACCAAATATTTACCTTCTACTACAAAACTCAATGCAGACAGCCATACTAGTAAGTAATCCTATAAACTTCATTATACTGCAAAGTGATACATCAACCGTTCACAAATGATGAACCCTCTCGACAGTGAATCCATAATCGGTCTGAGTAAATTGTAGAATGTCTGCGGGCATCACTCCATACCCCCTCGTAAATTAAACCCACCCCTCCGAGAACCTAAAGAAAATTTCTTCATCCACTATGAACCTCACATTCCATGTCCTCCCGTTTTCATTGCTAATCAAGATCATGCCATCTGGAACGTCATGTATGCACGTGAACCTCTTGGGGTGACAGTGCCATAGAAAAAAAAGGAAAGAATGAAGATTCGATACATAATTAATTTGGTTCGGTACAAAAAAAATCAAAATGTGGTTCAATTTTTTTTGTGTACAGGGACCTGAGGCGGTGATAATTGGGTAGAAAGCCAGAGATAGAAGTTCATAATAATCCTTCAAGCATTTCCCCAAAAAAAAAATTCCTTCAAGCAATTAACAGTAAGAAAAAATCAAAGCCAAAAAATGTATATATAAAATTCATTCATAATAACTGTATGTAAAATAAAAGTATACGGCCATCTGAAAAGCTTATATCCACAAAGCCAAGTTAAAACAGAACATCGAAAGATACTGCAATAAATTTATGAATTTAACGAGACTTTTCATCTAAAAGGAATTACACGCATAACAAGTAAAAGCAATACTAGTAAGATCACATTACCACACTTAAATCAACCATGTCACGTGCAAATTATTAACCAAATCGTTAATAATGGTGAAGACTTCTAAATTCTTGTAAAATCATTGCAAAATTTGGGTCAGCTTGAAATTCACTCCAATACACGAGTAGGATATATGTTCAAACAAGGCAAAACAGAAAAAAAATCGATTTATAATCTCACCGTTCAATATCCAATCAAGAAACACCCACGAACAAGTAAAATCGTCAAGAAAGGTGAAGACCACTTAAATTGATGTGTTGGTTGTGATTGGGTGGAAGACAAGAAGATATTAATTACAGAATTTAAATGTGAGCCATTAAAACAATTTCGTACAATAATAAATGCTTAGATCTGATGAAGGGTTTTTTCGATGAGCCTTCAACAATATGAAGTCCTCGGTCGGTCAGATTAATTCGAACTCCACTTTAAGGGAACCTGACCTGCACTAAAACAAACTCGTTAGGGCTTAAGTTAGATCAAATCGAGGAGATCAAGTAGTAGATGCATCATAAAAAATGCTCACCTCCATTTATGAAATGAGAGGGGTATTTATAGAGTTGAAAGCGGATCTTTCGGATCGGTCGGATCTTTTGGGTCGGTCGGGTTTTAATCGGTTTGTCCGAATTGAGATGTACATGTCGATCTGGTCATAGTTCGATTGACATGGAAGCATGTATATCGATGATAAATAGTGTTTTTTTCCACGTGTTTAAGTTGACTAAGTGCCACGTAAGGATATCCAAAATATGGTATATCAATAGTCCCCCAAGTTCAAGAGTTCGATTGTAAATCGAAGTTTTGAAGTTTGTAATAGTCCCCTAAGTTCTTGATGTCAATCGAAGAGCGGAGCATGTCGATTTTTAGATGAGCAACTGTATCTTTTGGCTCAGTTTGACATCAGTTTTTTGAATGATAGTTTTGTTTATGATCGATGTTTTGAATGTTTCGGACCTAATTTAGGTCGATATTTGATGTCGACCTATTATTTCTTTAACACGTAGGTCGATCGAGGCTTCATAGTTGTCGATCGCCTTTTATCTTCGTTTAGGTCGATCGATGCTTCATAGCTGTCGATCGCCTCTTGTCTTCAATCTTCTTTAACACTTATTAATAGTGTTTCTTCAATTTAGGTCGATCGAGGCTTCATAGATGTCGATCGCCTTTTATCTTTGTTTAGGTCGATCGAGGCTTCATAGCTGTCGATCGCATTTTATCTTTGTTTAGGTCGATCAAGGCTTCATAGTTGTCGATCGCCTTTTATCTTCAATCTTCTTTGACACTTATTAATAGTGTTTCTTCAATTTAGGTTGATCGAGGCTTCATAGATGTCGATCGCCTTTTGTCTTCGTTTAGGTCGATCGAGGCTTCATAGCTGTCGATCGTCTTTTATCTCCAATTTAGGTCGATCGAGGCTTCATAGCTGTCGATCGCCTTTTGTCTTCGTTTAGGTCAATCGAGGCTTCATAGCTGTCGATCGCCTTTTGTCTTCATTTAGGTCGATTGAGGCTTCATAGCTGTAATCGTCTTTTGTCTTCGTTTAGGTCGATTGAGGCTTCATAGTTGTTGATCACCTTTTGTCTTCAATCTTTAACACTTATTAATAGTGTTTCTTCAATTTAGGTCAATCGAGGCTTCATAGATGTCGATCGCCTTTTATCTTCAATTTAGGTAGATCGAGGCTTCATAGCTGTCGATCGCCTTTTGTCTTCGTTTAGGTCGATCGAGGCTTCATAGCTGTCGATCGCCTTTTGTTTTCAATTTTTAACACTTATTAATAGTGTTTCTTCAATTTAGGTCGATCAAGACTTCATAGCCGTCGATCGCCTTTTATCTTCAAATTAGGTTGATCGAGACTTCATAGTTGTCGATCGTCTTTTATCTTCAATTTAGGTCGATCGAGGCTTCATAGCCGTCGATCGCCTTTTATCTTTGTTTAGGTCGATCGAGGCTTCATAGTTGTCGATCGCCTTTTATCTTCAATCTTCTTTAACACTTATTAATAGTGTTTCTTCAATTTAGGTCGATCGAGGCTTCATAGCTGTCGATCGCCTTTTATCTTCAATTTAGGTCGATCGAGACTTCATAGCTGTCGATCGCCTTTTATCTCCAATTTAGGTCCATCGAGGCTTCATAGCTGTCGATCGCAGTTTGTCTTCGTTTAGGTCGATCGATGCTTCATAGCTGTCGATCGCCTTTTGTCTTCAATTTTTAACACTTATTAATAGTGTTTCTTCAATTTAGGTCGATCAAGGCTTCATAGCAGTCGATCGCCTTTTATCTTCAATTTAGGTCGATCGAGACTTCATAGTTGTCGATCGCCTTTTGTCTTCGTTTAGGTCGATCGAGGCTTCATAGCTGTCGATCGCCTTTTGTCTTCGTTTAGGTCGATCAAGGCTTCATAGCTGTCGATCTCCTTTTATCTTCAATTTAGGTCGATCAAGGCTTCATAGCTGTCGATCGCCTTTTGTCTTCGCTTTAGGTCGATCGAGGCTTCATGGCTGTCAATCGCTTTTTGTCTTCAATTTTTAACACTTATTAATAGTGTTTCTTCAATTTAGGTGGATCAAGGCTTCATATCTGTCGATCGCCTTTTATCTTCAATTAAGGTCGATCGAGACTTCATGGCTGCCGATCGCCTTTTATCTTCAATCTTCTTTAACACTTATTAATAGTGTTTCTTCAATTTAGGTCGATCGAGACTTCATAGTTGTCGATCGCCTTTTGTCTTTTTCCTTCATCGAGCTTGCTTTTATACTCTCATCGATCTAATGTTCTTGGTCGAGTGCAAACCAGAAGTTTCCCACAGATGGTGCCAATTGATGAAGGGTTTTTTCGATGAGCCTTCAACAATATGAAGTCATCGGTCTGTCAGATCAATCCGAACTCCACTTTAAGGGACCTGACCTGCACTCAAAGAAACTCGTTAGGGCTCGCAGGGATTGTCCCCGACGAAGACCCTCCGATGCTTAAGTTAGATCAAATCGAGGAGATCAAGTAGTAGATGCATCATAAAAAATGCTCACCTCCATTTATGAAATGAGAGGGGTATTTATAGAGTTGAAAGCGGATCTTTCGGATCGATCGGATCTTTTGGGTCGGTCGGGTTTTAATCGGTTTGTCCGAATTGAGATGTACATGTCGATCTGGTCATAGTTCGATTGACATGGATGCATGTATATCGATGATAAATAGTGTTTTCTTCCACATGTTTAAGTTGACTAAGTGCCACGTAAGGATATCCAAAATATGGTATATCAAGATCAAACTTGCCATCGAACCATTATTCTCAAGCATTGTCGCCGTCACCGACTTTTGGAAATGGGGTGCCGGTGCCGGTGCGGCCATTTTAGGAGAAATTTCTTGCTTTTTGAAATGGTAAGGTCGTGCGGTTTAGAAAGGGTTTTAAAAGGAATTTCTTGCTCTTCGAAATGGTAATGTCGTGGGTTTTGAAAGGGTTTTAAAATGTATTTATATGACAGAGTGTTTTCATAGCTTTTGATACGTAAATATTGTACAGAACTGATCACAAAACTATTTTGCAATTTTTTTTTTCACCAACCTCCCTTATACTTTTAAAAATACTGCATAAAACACCAATCTACATTAGTTACTAATACCGTTAATTTCTGCATAATTTTATTTGCGTAAAACTTCCTTGAACTTTTGAATGTTTGAACAAAACTTCCTTGTACTTTAGAATGTTGTGCAAAACTCCCTTGTATTTTTTAATGTTTGCATAAAACTCCCTTATACTTTTGAACGTTTGAACAAAACTCCCTTATACTTTTAAATATATCTAAGGGTAATTTATAAAATTCAATTAAAAATTAACAGTGTTAGTAAAAATTTAAGTTGACGGGTACAGGCGCAATTATATCACTTTTTGCAAATACTAGGCACAAAAGGTGATATAATTACGCCGTACCCTCAACTTATCGAATATTTACAATTATCCCTAATAAAATCGATTGAGGTAAACGTTTAATTTATTTTATTTTATCAAAATATCTAGTCCAAACATAATTTTATCGAATATAAAGTTTTATTTCAATGAGTGATATAAGAAGCAATAAAAAGTCCAACAAGATCTTTTCGTCAAAACAAATAACTACAATAACTAAATTTCTAAGAGAAATTGTCATATATATTTGAATGTAAAATTCCATCGAAAGAAAAAAGTCAAATTCTCAAATTTAGTTCAACATGACGGAAAAAATGGGAAAATTCTTGTATATGCCAGGTCTTTCATAGATCATGAACAAAATTAGTGCATCCACAAAACATGTTTACAAGATTTTATGTATGATTTATGAAAGACCGGGTCTATGCAAAAAAATTCTTGACCGTTCAAAACAGTTTCAATCCTAAATTTTATTCTTTTGAATAACACCTTAATTTTTTTTTACAATATAATATTACAAATATTAAAATGTAACCAAAAAAAAAAAAGTATTAAAATGCATAATGACCAAAGTCAAAAAAAAAAAGTATTAGAACTAGAATCTTTGAAGACCCAAGTCAAAATATTCCATAGGGCCTTTATTTAGCGCGACTTCTTCAGTCGTGTTAAAATCGCTAACTTTAGATAGAAAATTGAGTGGATTGGAGTGAATCGCCTCTAAAAATTAGCTTTATTTCTTTTGGGCAATTTCACGAACCTTTTCCGCGCAAAATACAACTACCATAACTTTGCTTAGTTGTTATAGAATTTCTTCATTATCTTTTCATTAGTTCATGAATGGCTATGACAGTACAGAGTTATTCTAAATTGTGCTGTTGTACTTACAGTCACATCTCTTTGACCTGTGACAGTAGTGTGCCCTCTGTTTCGGGTTACAGTAATGGCTTGGTTAAAAGAAGAAAAAATGATGGTGGTCAATGTGGAACTGGAAGAAAATCAAGAAAAAGAATGTGAACTTTTGTGGGTTTGTGATGAATAGCTCAGAAGAAGAAGTTTTCATGGACGAAGAAATCAAGAAAGTGATGTCTTCTGAGGAAATAATTGGGCGTTTGAAGTCAAGTCCAAATGTGGAGCAAGCCTTTTCATGTTTTAAAGCTTTGGCCTAGTTACCTCGGGTTTATGCACACTACAGAAACTTGTAACTTCATGCTTGAGCGTTTGAGGCTCCATGGAAGGGTAAAGGATATGGCTAAGGTGTTTGATATGATGCAAAAACAAATTATCTACAGGAGTTTAGATACTTATTACTTGATTATATTCAAAAGTCTTAGTGAACGGAGGCATTTGACAAGCCGCGTGAAAAAACTGATTTATTTTAAATGATTATTCCTATAACGGATTGATACATTTGCTTCTTCAACAAGGATTTTGTAGGGCAGCTTTAGTGGTCTACAAAAAAATGGTTTCAGAAGAGTTGAAGCCTAGTCTTAAGACCTATTCCGCGTTAATGGTAGCTATACGAGATACTGAAACAGTCATGGGATTGCTAGAAGAGATGGAAAATTTGGGATTGAGGCCAAATATCTATACCTTCACTATCTGCATTAGAGTACTTGGTCGAGCAGGAAAGATAAACGTGGTGGGGGGGGGGGGGGGGGGGGAGGGGGGGGGGTGGGGGGGGGGGGGGGAGGGGGGGGGGGGGGGTGGGGGGGGGGGGGGGTGGGGGGGGGGGGGGGTGGGGGGGGGGGGGGGTGGGGGGGGGGGGGGGTGGGGGGGGGGGGGGGTGGGGGGGGGGGGGGGTGGGGGGGGGGGGGGGTGGGGGGGGGGGGGGGTGGGGGGGGGGGGGGGTGGGGGGGGGGGGGGGTGGGGGGGGGGGGGGGTGGGGGGGGGGGGGGGTGGGGGGGGGGGGGGGTGGGGGGGGGGGGGGGTGGGGGGGGGGGGGGGTGGGGGGGGGGGGGGGTGGGGGGGGGGGGGGGTGGGGGGGGGGGGGGGTGTGGGGGGGGGGGGGGGGGGGGGGGGGGGGGTGGGGGGGGGGGGGGGGGGGGGGGGGGGGGGGGGGGGGGGGGGGGGGGGGGGGGGGGGGGGGGGGGGGGGGGGGGGGGGGGGGGGTGGGAGGGGGGGGGGGGGTGGAATTACAAGATCAAATGTATTTACATGTCTTCCCATTTGATCATTCTCTCAAAAATTTCAAATTATTGATCAAATTCAATTAGTTTAGAGTCTTCGGCATTAGTTTGCACACCATAAATTCATTATGCACCCTCAGAGTTTCAGTTCTTTGTCAACATAGTGGACATTTTTGCTTCCCAGAAGGATGTACTTTGCCAAAGAATATGCAATTCTAGGGTATAATTACACTACAAAAATCAGTCAAAATAGCGACGGAATCAACGACGGATAATTTGGCTGAGAAGGGGGGCAGTTCACATCTTGTGGTTGCGACTGGGCATGAGGTAAAGACTGGGCCTATGGCAGAGTCTGGGTCGACTGATGTGGAAAGGGTGCCATATTCCCCATATACCCGAACATTGGTGATGACATATACTAGGAAGGTTGGGAACTGCCAACTGAAGGATGAAATGGGCTCGTGAGAGATGGATTAAAAGGGGCCGCGGGAGGTTGGTGAAGCATGCTACCCCGCGCCATCATCATCTGCCACTGCTGCATCATATTATCCATATCTTGTCTCATTCTGGTTATTTTCTCCTCATAGTCCTTATCACGCATCTCTAAGTCTTCTTGTAATCTTGTAATTTTTTCCTTATAAGTTTGACACTTTGATTGTAGAGTGGAAAGTTCGTTGATTACCTCTAGAGTGGGTTGCTGTTGAATTTGTGAGAGTCCTCTTGATGAACCACCTTTAACAAAAGATGTCTCAGCAGCCAAACCATAACACCTACCCTTCTTGTTTGGTGGCCCAACGACGTCTATCCAAGTCTACATAAGAAACATTATAACGATTGATTACTATTTAACTATAAATAATAATTACGTAGTATTTAGATAAAATAATAAAACTATAAGTCATATTCATATTACCTCAAACTCAATCTGTGGATCCACTATACCAAACTCTGTGGAATCTTGACTCGATATGACATCCACAAAATTTTCCTACAAGACAAATAATATCTTGACTCGATATGACATCCACAAAATGTCACGACATATTAAAAGATTTACAATTGTATAAAGTAACTTACGTGTGCAAACTCAGAACGATTGTCGACCCATATACGTTGGCCATCAACTACTTTTGAATGATTGATCATAAATACATCTGATTGGGATGGTTTAGTTCCAATTTTTTTTGTCTGTGACAAATAATTTATTATAAAACATACATATATGAAAAAGAAAAATATAAAATATGTGAAGAACTTACAATATCATCCCAGTGACATAATTGTGACTTACTCCCACCAGCATAAAGCGGGAAGCCCATACCATCGCAATCTAATGCCCGATTTTGCTTGTTTTGTTGACTACCAGCTAGAAATTTTGGGTCAGTCCTCCATCTATGAACCATCACATCCCAATAACCTACCCCAATCCATTCAGGTCTCTCAATTTTTTTTTCTACACGCTGTTTATATAACCTAACAGATAATTCCTTTCCGGCTTTCATTTTATAAATACACTTGATAGCTATCTCATTCTCTGAAAGCCAACGATCTTTGTCCTGCTAGTCATTATAAGAAACTGCCTAAAATAAAAACCTATTAAAAGAAATCAATATACATATATAATTAAAAAAAATTATACCTTAAATTTAGTGAAAGACTACACATATAAACATCTTTACAATTGCTTTGCACTTTTGGTCCCGAAATAGTCAAATTAAGACTACACATATAAACAACTTTACAATTGTTTTGTACTTTTTTTTAGTCAAAATATGAATTAAGTTTTACAACTCGTAGTACCTACTTTTGTTTAGACTTTTCATTCATAAATTGTCACATATTTCTAAATTTTGTTTCATTGTATAAACCATGTATATATAATATATCCCAGATATCTTAACCAACACATCCAACTTGGGGTTGATGTTTTTTAAAATTCAATTTGGTTTTGATAAACACCATATATATTCTATGAATCTCCCAGGAACAAAAATACATCACACATTTTATGGATTATCAAAGAAGCAAATAATTCACAAAAATGTCTTTTTCTGTCACCTAATAAAAATGTTTCTGTTGGTGGGTCAACCAAACAAATGAATGTCTTCTAGTTATATTACATCTTGCAAATAAAGAAGTAGCAATTGTGCACCTACCATTATCTTAAAACAAATTGTCCTCAGCTCATTCAATACAGCCCATCACGTTTATAGATGTACAAATCAATAAAGTACACTAAATCTAATCCCAATATTAGGCAAAAAAACAAAGGAGCAAGGGAATTACCTCTACAATCAAAGGGAATTTGGGCAGGGGCAGGTCGGGTCACGAGATTTCGAGCAGGAGAAGGGGCGGGCTGGGCTGGGCGGCGCGAGTTCGGGCAGGAACAGGGGTCGTCACGCGGGTTTGGGCAGCTGGGGCAGGCGGCTTGCTCAGTACGGGCAGTGGTGGATGGGTTGTGGTGGTGAGCGGGAGAGAGACAAATGTGTTTGGTAATTGGGGGTATTATTCAATTAAAAACTATTAAGACCCAATTTTTTAAACTGAAATATTCTCAAAAAATCCAAACAAAGCCCAATATTTATTAGATCCATAGTTTAATATGTAGTTCATACACATTTTTTAGGAATAATACTCATATAAATATTTAATCATCTGATCAGATTGAACACAATAATTAATTAATCCATTCACAAACATTATTGGGTCCGAGTCCAAGCCTGGCCCAGTCCAAATCAATTACTTTGGATTCATGCTGCCAGGCCTAATCCACAATACAAAAATCTAAGAGCCATAATTGAAAATGCTGGGCTAGAAATGATATTAACTGATTTCATTCTTTTTTTGGTGGGGGCCTACAACTTATTTAACCCCTTTATTTATTATTATTTTTTTTTATAAATAACCACTAAAAGATTGGCTGAATAACTTTTACCAAGTAAATGGGATGTGATTCATTTGATCTGATATAGTGTAATTTATCAAAGGTGAAAGGCTCTTGAATAAAATTACTCCCTCCGATTTTTTTAATTGTCGTTTTGGAGGATTGCACACGGATTAAAAAATATAATAAATAAAAACTTTTTTAAAGTAAAAATTCCAAAACACCATTTTAATTAAATAATCATAACATTAATTAGCATTAATTATAAGCATTAACAAGAAGGGTAAAATTGGTAGAAAAGCATTAATTTTACATTAAACACTTAAAATGACATATAAAAATGAAAAAATAAATTTTTAGCCAAAGCGACAAATAAAAATAAAAAAACGGAGGGAGTAAATTGTTAAAGAAAGAAAGAAAAAGGGATACCCAAACTTATTTCATTAATTTCAGAGCTTTTTTGGGAAGGCATGAAATTAGATATTGTACTATGACTCAGCTTTAGCATTGAAATGCCATCTGAAACTATCTCAGCACATCAACTGACAAAAGGAATCACGTACACAAAAAAATTAATGCAGTTCTCAATCAATCATATAAGTATGGGCACATTTAATTTAATGGGATTAATGACAAAAGAAACCCTTTTCAAGAATATAAGTATGTTGCTTTTATGCTTGAGGATAGGAGAGTGCATACCGTTGCAAGAAAATCGAGTAAAATTCAATGGTATTTTTTCGTTGATGAAGTCTCAATTTTCGTTAATAATTACATTTTCAATAGAAATTTAATTTTAGTTTATCACGATTGCATAATGTCGCTAGACACAACTATCGATGAAGAAATTAAATAGAACAATGGAAAGCTAGGGTTGCAAGTAAATTAATTGGAAAAAGACAATATATTTGTTGAAAACTACAAAAATAATCCAAATATAACTTAGAACTTTAACACAATTGTCTCTTTTATTTTATTTTATTTTTAAAAAAAAAAGAGTAGATGGATGTGAATCTAATTTCTAAGATGTTGGTGAAAGAGCTCTTTTTAAAAGAAAAAGTCTCCCCTTTAATGTTTTGTCAACTTTAATTTGACAATAATACATGTCTAAACTAAAAATATCATGGTCCACCAAAAGTTCGTCTAAGATTGAACTTTGTTTTGAGTAATTTTGATTGGGGTATAAATAAAATATAATCAATTCCCTAAAGGTTGTTCCTAGTTGTGTTAGTTATTCTTACTCGTGAAACCGTGTGCATAATCATAGATTTCAATGTTTGTAAAGTAAAGATGGGGTATCCATGTTTGATCTTTATTATTAAAGAATCTAAAAAATGATTCAATTTTAATTAGGTAACATAATAATGTGTTCTGTAATATATATAACATTGTATCTTAGAATTATGACCAGTTGACCACCTTAATCACAATATACCCTATTTGTAATAGTACGGGGTTATATTGTGGATTAATTTTCTAAAATAAATGCATTTAATAAATCATTTCTCTAGAACAAGTGATATAAGTCAGGCGATAATTTTACAAGTGTATAGCATTTATTCGAGTTAATGTTATATATGGAAGACCTGCATGAAACTTTATTTAACCTTAATTATATACATTTTTATTATAATAATTTAATTGTATATGTAATTCATATTTTAAACAATAAAATATTATACGATTTAATATAATCTAAAATGATATTTTTCTCATATATTTATTAAAACAAATCTTTTATGTATTATTACAAAATTATGCAGAATTTTAATTTAATATTTTTTTGAATATAGAAAATAAAATTTATTTAAATTAATTAACAGTTTAATTTATAAAATGTTAATTATAAAATATTTTAATATAATATGTCATCTTATAAACCAAAGGGGGATTTCGTGCAGGTTTATATAATTGAAGCGGCCATAGACTTCTTTTATTCGTATGATAGGTAATAAGGTTGCGGATTCATTAGCAAAGTTGGCATCTACATGTCAGTTGGTAGTTTTGCCAAAACATATTTATCATATTATTACTGTCGATATTTTTTTATTAATATATGTATCGTTTTGTGCAATAAAACTTAACACATGGTAACATGAAGATTTACCATAACATGTGTGAATTTCATAGTGCGAGTGATATATATATATATATATATATATATATATATATATATATATATATATATATATATATATATATATATATATATATATATATATCGTGCATTCACAAATGAAAATTTAGACATACATGCAATATTATACAGTGTGTAAAACATATATATATTCTTCAAACGACACGAGTTCAAAATGTTTTGATTTTTTATTTTCAAATATCTTTTTTAATACCAATTATCAAATTAGGACACATATCATTTGAATGATAAATGTGTACACTGTAGTCTTGTAGTTTGCATTTTAGTACCCTGTAATATGTAAACAAGCTAATTTTCTTTATAGTGAAGACTTTTGGCACGAACAAAATATATGTATATATATATATTTGGGTGCACCAAATATATATATATATATATGTAACCTATGTGTTCAAAATTGGAGAATCTCCAAACATATATGAAAGGTTGATTTCTTTAGCAATCAATGCAAGCATATTTCATCTGGATAATGATAAGCGCAAAAGGAGATCTTGAGGGATATATAGTCCAAAAGGAGAATTTACCTCCGTTTCTTTTTCTACTTTTCTATTATTTTGGCTAATAGTTAAATAGTTATTTCACTTTAATTCAAAGGTGATTATGAGTCAAAAATGGGATTTTTGCCTTTTACCTCTTTATCTTTTTTCTCAACGGGACCTATTAAGAAAAGTTGTCTCACGTGATATAACAAGACACAAAGATCAAAAGAGTTGCAGCTTGCATGATCAATTAATTCTTACAATTATTTTTTGATATATATATATATATATATATATATATAATAAAATAAAATAAAAATATCTTGGGATTGAAAAATGCGTGGTTTGAGTTAAACTACGTTAAAATTAAGGAAAAGGTATGTGATTCTAGCATATAGGGGGACAATGTTGTCTCCTTTGCACAGGAATATGAATACAGGGAGAAGATTAAAACATATACGCATAATTTCTTCATGTTCGGATTCTTGGTCTCCTCCTTATAAGCCCCATGCAATATATTTTCCCATCTATACATACATTTATAATTATATACTCAAAAATCTATGGGAAAGATAAAGGTGAGGGAAAAGGCAATGTACATTGGGATTTTAACAAAACAAGGACAAAAGATAATCAATAGGTTTAGAGCAAGAGAGGCCAATGAGGTCATAGCCCGTTGGTAAAGCTGATGTCTTGGTTCGACACCTATGAATATGGTTTTCTTCTAGTATAATACTAGTGTTTGATGATTGTTTTTCTTTGTAATTGATTGTAATTCGATAGATTTTTGATCCAGTGATATTGATGTAATTATATTAACGCAATGTACATGTAAGAGTTTTGTCAGGAAAGGAAAATGTTTGATTAGTCATCCCTATATATTGTATGAATCACTTTCATCTTTGGTTAAGTTACAAGGTAAGCCCAACTAAAATAGAAACACTTCAAAAGTGACAATACAATTAATAATTAGTTGTGATCCTGACCTTTAAGGCTATGTTTAGTTTATGGATTTCGGTAAGTAAAATGATAAGTAAAATAAAAATGAACAATGTTGTGTCATTGGATACAAGAAAAAATATTTTCCTTAATGTTTTACTGACTTAAATCCAAGAATCAAACGTAGTCGAAATTAAGAGTCACGGATTTTAGACCAGAGGTTCTTCTTGTCTAAACAAAGCTAGCTAGCCCTAGCTAGTAGAACTTCATAGTATTCCCCACCAACATTATTAATGTTGAAAAGATATAAAGACAAAATATAATTGTTTTGTGTGTGTTTGTGTGTGAGAGAGAAGAATTAATGCACTGATTTTTCATTTCAATATATTGTTTTTTTTTTGGGAATTAAGCTCAACTAATAGAACATTGGCTCTACAGTTTCTGAAGGTTGCCTACTTCTTTTGCCCATTCTCTCTTTCTCCCTCACTTCCATGTGTATGCCACCAAGAACAAATTAATCCAAATGTATACTGAGTTCATTTCATGAAAGGAAACATATATCATGATCGTATTTAACACATTAGTTTTAAGATTTTATTTTAGAATTAAATATATTTATATTGTCAAACAATATATGGGCACAAAATAAAGTAGTAAAATTCAGCCAAAAATAATAATGGGAAGAGGAGGAGGGGATAAATTACTTTATTATTCACTCAATTTTTTTGTCAATAAATATTCACTGACCTCGCTCCACTCTTGTAAGTTGTATCTATCTTTCTTACTTTTCACATTCTACTATTTAAAATTACAAGAAGTTGTAAAGCATTATTAATCTACTTAAGAAATCGAATTACAATAAAATAACAACCATAATTAGGTAATTACACATATATCCTTAACGAAAAAAGTCAAATGCAAAATTACTCCCTATGCTTTGCCACTTGGCAAAAATTAACCTTGTGTTATTTTATAAGCAAAATACTTCTATATGTTATTTTTTATTAGCAAAAAACTCCTCCTAAGCTAAAATGCATATTTTACGGGAAAATTGACAGTTATACCCCAACCATAAAATGTTAATTAAAACACCCTTATTCATCTAACAAATTGACTATAATCCACCGTTAACTTTGAAAATTGGCACCCCTGTTCACTAAAAAAATGTCGATAACCTCCTATTGACTTACAAAGGAGTTTTGAAAAGGATTTTTGCTAATAAAAGAATAACCTAAGGGAGTTTTTGCTAATAAAAATATGACATGAAATTTTGCCAATTTAGGCAAGTATAGGGGTATTTATGCATTTAGCTCCTCCCAAATATTATCCTATAATTAATCTTTCAAATTTACTCAACTTCTTCCATTATATTAGGATTTCAACCAAATGAAGATTAACTTCCAACATGGCACATTCGAATGTATGTTAGGCACATACATAAAACATTTCACGTGCAGCAAATATGTATGAACTGCAGTTATAGAAAGGTTTATTAGGAATTAAATCTTATATTAACGTTGGTATATTATGAACATAATAATGAAATCAGGGCAATTTTAACATTAATCCTCCCTTGTACTCATTTTGAAACAATAAAATAATTAAACAATAGAGAAAAAATAAATCTTTTCCCAGATATGGGCATAACATAATACAATACAATGTTATTTTTAAAATGAGGGAATAATACTTTTTATACCAAATCTTTATCAACTCGACAATTGTCATACCAAGTCTTTTTTTAAAAATATATTTTATATCACAATTTCAAGACTTTTGACACTTTTGCATTTTCTGTTAAAATATGGATGAAATAACGGGTGCGTGGACGGAAGAGGGATTTTGGGAGAGTTTTAATTATGTGAATCCTTCAATATGGATTTTAGTTTCATGTTGATTGCGTGTCAAAATTGATAAAAAAAATTGATTCGGTGCGGTTCAATTTTGAATGGCAGCGGGATTTTGGGAGAGGACACCGATTTTGGTTTTTAATTTTCTGCCCAAATTGAAATTTAACCCCTGCCCCGAAATTCACACATACTCAGCACGTGATTTGTTCCCTCTGTTTTTGAAGTTGATAGGTGCGTATTGCACACGCGCGTTATTCCTTCCAAATTTTAACGGAAAATGCAAAAGTATTCAAAGTTCTGAAATTGTGGTATGAAATGTATTTTTTGAAAATTCTTGATATGAAAAGTGTCGAGTTGATAAATGTTTGGTATGGAAATCTTTTTTCCCTCTTTCTAAACTCGCAATAAAAAAGTCATTTAATATAACTTGTGTATTAAATATTATATATTTGATATATTTTTTGCAGATACATCCACCTAAATATGTGAACTCTCGAAACAAATATGTTGATTTTTCTTTTGAGATAAACGGTGATATTCAAAACAAATCAAACGGCTTCCGCCAAAATAATATTTCAAGTACTACCAGGAAGTTCAACCGAGCTAAAAATAGAAGCTAATCTTGCTAAAAAATGAGCTGCCTCATTACAGGTTCTATGAACAAAAACAACAGAAAAAGAACGAAAGTGAACTTACAACTTCTTAATATCTGAAATAATTGAACCAATGGACGGCCAGTTCTCTTCAGGACTTTGTATATCTTCAATCACAACACAACAATCCCCTTCAAGAACAATGTCCATCCACCCCCTCTCAATTGCCAGTTCAATCGCCCTTTTTGTTGCCAAAGCTTCGGCTTCTTTTCGCCCCAATGCTTGGTGAATTCTCATGGACACCCACCCAATACAAGTACCAAAACAATCCCTTGCCATCACCCAAGATCAATATAGTCAGTTGGACCAATCCACCTTACATGTGTAACCTTTGGCTCTACTAGAACCGGAACCTGTTACTACCGATAGCTTCCTTAGAACGCCGAAGAAAAAGTTGACTATGTGTGACTACCTCCATAGGACTCCAACACACCTCTCCAAACATCCTTGAATTCTGCGCAAAGCATAACAACCAAACCACTACCACCGCAAACTCGAACTCGCCCTTCTCGAACTCACGAAGCTTCAAAAACCATGCATGAAGTTGCATTCCCCATTTTCAAGGATCGCCCAACGAATGTCCGAGAGGGGCCAAGCCTGTCGAGCAAAGGAACATCGGAGAAAAATATTTAATCCGTCCTCCAAAGACACTCCACACAGATCACACAAATTACAGTCAACTGCTTTCCTCTTCGTCAGATTACATCTAGTCGGGATTAAATTCTTACAGACTCTCCACATGAAAATTCTAACTTTTCTAGCCAAACTAAGAGCCCATAACCATCTCCAGTCTTCCATCCCCTAATTACTTGAACTTCCATACCTACTCGCAAACTCCTATGCTTTCCGTTTAACAACAAGGAAATAGGCGCTTCGTACTATGAAAATCCCATTCTTCATATAGTGCCAAATCAATTTATCACTATTTTGGAGACTCCCAAAAGGTATAAATAGAATGTCACGGATGTCATCTTCCCAAAACACTTCTTCGAGCTTCTGTCTGTTCCAAGCGCCTGTAACCGAATCAATTAAAGTGTTAACTAGCAAGTTCAGGTGTTGTCCCATTCTCAGAGTCTTCACACAAAATCGCGTCCCATTTGGTAACCATCCATCCGTCCAAACATTAACGGAGGCACCGTTTCCAATTCTCCACCTGAGTCCCGCCACCAAAAGGTCCTTTGCTTCATATATTCTCTTCCAAGAATGTGATGCATTCTTCCCCACTCTAGTCGCCCTAAAATCCGTGTTAGCAAAATATTTCGACTTGAAAATTCGATTGAGAAGACTCTCCGGCTTAGACCAAACCCGACATGCCTGTTTGGCCAACAAAACTAGATTAAAAGCCTCCAGGTCCCGAAAACCCATACCCCCATCTTTTTTGCTAGAACCCAATGACTTCCAAGCAATCCAGTGTATTTTCTCTTACCTCTGTCATCCCACCAGAAATTCCTTGTAATAAACTCAATATCCTTTAATAAGTATGAGGGGAGCTAAAATCAGCTCATAGCATATGAAGGAATGGCTTGAATAACAACCTCAATAAGTATTTCCTTCCCCGCCATTGAAAGTGTTTTCTCATTCTAGCCTTGAACCCGGTGCCATCTAATTCGTGATGCATGGCAAGATTCCTCTACCACTCTATACGATCTCTAATGTGTCCATTCACTTCCTTTTTGACCTTCCAATCACTGATGGTAAACCCAAATATTTCTCATGTTTATGAAGCTCCAGAAACGGTAACACCACCTTGATTTGCACATTATCTGCCTCTTACGTATTTTTGTTGTACACAATACTAGATTTCAGAACGTTTGTCTCCTACCCCAAAGTCCGCTTATATTCCTTTAGGATTTCGTCAATTTTTGTTGTTGTAGCCGTCTCCTGACAGAATATCAGTGTATCATCTGCAAAAAATAAATGCGATATCCGAAAATATCCAATCTGCTCACCATTTAAAACACGTGAGTATGAAACAGTAATAACACACAAAAGTATGAGATCCACAAAGTCCCTCCCGAACCCCAATTTTAGTAAAAGATTCTCAAGAAAGACCAATTCGACTCGATCATAGGATTTGCTCATATCTATTTTAATTTCCGTATGGCCCTTATTTCCCCAATACTTCAGTTTATAAAATGCGAGATTTCGTAAGCAACAAGGACAGTATCAGTAATTAGACGAGAAGGGACAAAAGCAGACTGACTTTCAAAAATAATACGATTCATCAAGGGTGGTTTCATACGATTGGCAATTGTTTTGGTAACAAATTCTATAAACTACATTACTCAAGCTAATTGGACGGAACTGAGATACAGATTCAGGTTTAGTACATTTAAGTATTAGAACAATATGGGTATAATTGCATTTAGCCAAGAAATTCTTATTATTAAGAAAATCTAACACAAAACAAGTCACATCATTACCAACTATGAGGGAAAAACACTTTTGATACCAAACTTTAGTCAAAAAAAAATATTTGATACTAAACTTTTTGAAAAAACACATTTCATACCATGATTCACACCATCTTAACACATTTGCTTTTGCCGTCAATTTTTGGACGTAATTCAGCACGTGCCGTCAATTGTAGGTCTTTAAAACCGTGCATGTTCTCCATCCCATTGTCAATTTAATTGGCACATGAGTGGCACGTGCTGAATTTCGTCTGAAAATTGACGACAAAACTAAATGTGTGAAGATTGTGTGAATCATGGCATGAAATGTGTTTTTTCAAAAAGCATGGTACCAGATATGTTTTTTGGACTAAAGTTTAGTATCAAAAGTGTTTTTTCCTCTACCAACTATTGATGCGGTCAATTTTGAATGTAATTGGTATCATTTGAAATTGTAATTAAGATCCATCGATGTATTAAGTTCTTTTGATGTCATAACATGGTGTAATTTGTGGAGGTTATTTTTGTCAAATTTCATCTCCTCTTTTTGAATCTCTTCATATATTTTATATGAATTAAATATGAAATTCAAGTTTGACTATTTAATTGAAATTTTCTTTTATTTCTATTATTTATTGTAGAACTTAAACCCCACTACATCAAATTCCTAAATCCGCCCCTAAGAACCTCTACATAACGAATGAAACAAAGACTTGAACAAATCAAAATTCAAAATTGTTCAAGAATGAGTAACGTAGGTCTAATTATACTTTCTTATGCTTTACTCCCACATACACTTGGGTAATCATTTGCTTTGATCGAATTATTTAAAGGTACATAGTGAATCTCTAAAATATATGTGGGTATATGTTCTATCAAAGACCAGAACTCTATATATCTCCCACTAGACAAAGCAAAAGGGCATCATATGCACCCCAAAAGCTTTTTGCAGAATGAAAAGCCTATATGTATCAATAATTCTCTAGGATTAAATTGATTTTATTCTACATTTGTACCAAATATACTACTCTTTGTACTGAACGTCCTTTCATATATCCCCACTGACCAATTGCCTGGAACACATCTTTCAATTCACTTGATTCTAATTAATTATTAAAAAAAAAAATTGATTCTTTTAATTGGATTAGGGAAGACTCACATCTAGGCCCGAATATTTGTTGCTATTATGATAGTGGTCGTGCTCAAATCTAAATATCATCGAATTTGATAATTACATGCTCAAAAATATTTTTTAATTTTGGGTTACGTTGGACTGCACTCGACTCGTGTATTATTTCGAGGTTCAGGCTTCGAACTTATATCGGAATGGCTCATGGATTTTTTCGAAAAAATTATAATATAATATATAGTAGGCTCATTAATATTATCATTTTAGATAAGAAGTCAAAATCTAATACTATATAATGATCATTCACAAATTATTTTAAATGCTAAATAATGATTTCATGAATAAAAACAAGAAATGTGTATTTGTCCATTGTCTCATTAAGTTTCAAATAAACGTGTATTTCATATATGTAAGTACTATAAGCTATGGAATCCTATGGACAATATTTATGGGATTATTGCATTTTTGGTGCCACAACTATAGTTCACTGGCATTTTTACCCCGTAAATTTTCGGGTTGGCATATTTAGTGCCATAACTTCAACATCAGTTACAATTTTGGTGCCAATTTCAAAATTGGCCCGAAATCCCCCCATGTACGAGCCATGTGATATGAAAATTGGGGATTTTTATTTGGGGGAAGAAGAAGCAGGCGGCTAACAATTTAATTAAGGGAATGTTTGGTGAATTTTATAGGAAAAGTCAGGATTTTGAATTTTGGTATTTTTTTTAATGAAAAATACGTTGAATGGTCAAAATTCCGATTTTTCATGTCACATGGCCCACACATGAGGGGATTTCCGGCTAATTTTGAAATTGGGCCTCAATTGGCACCAAAATCGCCACTAATGTTGAAGTTGTGGCACCAATTATGTCAGTCCGAAAAGTTACGGGGTATAAAAGCCAATGGGCTATAGTTGTGGCACCAAAAATGAAATAATCCCATATATTTATCTCAAGCTTTTTTCGGAGAGCATTTTAGTGCATGTGAAAAGTTAAATAAATATTTTTTTAATTTTCAGAATAATTTTTTTTTCTCAATTTTAAAAAATAATGTCATCTGAAAAAATCTTATCTCTCAAGAAAACTTAAACAACCTCTATTTTGGTTTGACATGAAGTATCATATCTTTTACACTATTTAATTATCACATATAGCAAACATGGTTTGGCACAAAAAATTGTCCGACAAAAGATCACTATCACACTTTGGTGTCACAATTTTGAGTCACATGATAAATTCAGCCTCCAAATGAATGTATTGGCGAGGGAGGATAATCAATCATATTTATGTGTCACAAGAGAGATATATCATTTAAGTGTATGTGTACGTGGACCCACACAAAATTTAAAAAAATACATTTGTCAATAGATCAATATGTGTGACACAAACATGTGACATCAAAATGTGACAGGTGATCCTCACCTTTGTGTTGGCCCACACAAATTTTAAATTTGCACACTTGTCCATAGATTTATATGTGTGATACAAAAATGTGACTTCAAAGTGTAATAAATGATTCATCCCGTAAAAAACTTATCTCTTACACTAAATTTTGAAACCTTATGTCTTCTTTCCATAAATATTTGAAAAAGATGTTCATTTTCAAAACTTATATTTACTATTTATTTCATCTCAAAAGATCAAATAAACAAAATTACGAAAATTGAGATATTTTCTAGAACCCAATTTTTTTTCTCTAAAATTACTTTCAGAAAAATGAGACAAACAAACCCTTAGCATTTTGATGAGTCTGGTCTTATTCAGGTTGAGCCTTATTAAACTCAAACTTTGCTCATATAAATTTATCGACCTAATAAAAAAGTTCAAACTCGACCTAGCTCACAATTAGTAAGGTTCGGCTCAAATATAATCGGGTTTAGCTAGACATAGTGGCTCGAGTAGGCCTTGTCCAATTAAACTCCTATTCCCTATATATAAAGGTTTCATGAATGGATGTGTACGTGAACTAAGAAAGCAAACAATGAAAATAATTCAATTCTTTAACTAATGCTTTAAAATGTTAGCTAGGGGTAATTGGCAGACCGCTTTGCAAAAACTCACCCGCACTTTATGGGGTTGTGTTTCCCATGTTCCCAGTCTTTCTAAAGATTTGTTCTCTGTAAAACCTAGATTAGTATATGATCAAATGTTGTCAAGATTGTTACTTTATCATCGGAATTCTAGGATTAATCAAACATTTAACTGAAAATTATTATCATTAGGAGTTAGGGTGTTGGGGGGGGGGGGGGCGCTTAAGAGGGGAACCCACTATAATTATGGTTAAAAATGATCATAGTGGAAAGATGATACGAGGGTTTCATACATATTATGTTGATTTGTCAGATTGCACGTTGATGTCATGAAGATATCATGAGTTGGCAGATTAAAACAAAAGAAGGAAGTGATTATAATATTTTCTAACTGGGACAATTTTTGGTGCATTTCTGTCTTTTGGACATAATTTTAGCTACGGTTGTCTGAATCGAACATAATACTCCAAGTAGGAAAGCTCTTGTCGGAGACCATTGCATGCCCAATGGGCGTCGACTTTTTCAACCTCAAATTACATTGTTATCCCCTCCAAATCGCTATCTTTAGTTGAATTTGTTATTTTTTTATAACATTTCGTTTGTCAATTTAAAAGTAGTTTCAAATTTGTTTTGGATGAGATTTTATGTAAAATATTTGTCTTTTGTTTTATTCAATTCGACATAATTTTCAGGGATTTGCTATATTTGCAAAATTTCGATACAATAGACTTCTTGTTATACAGTTCGCCTTATGGACCAATTTCTGACATAATTGAAATTTATAAAATTATTCGAATAGAAGATATGTTTCTCTCTAGGTGCTAATACCAACTTCTTGTGCCTTTTCCTAACCGTTAGAACTACCTTGCAAATAATCGATTTGTATCATGTCCGAATTTAATTAAAAAAAAAAAAAACATTTACAGTCTAAAATTCAGCATCATATATCATTCCAAAATTATATCCCACAAAAGTTTATGAACTTAATAAAAAAAAAAAAAAAAACTATATAATCACTGCATGGAATCATCATCTTGTTCAACTTCTGATGCAGCTTCATCTTCTTCTTCATGCCCATTACCCCCACAATCTCCATGACCATTTCCAAAAGCTTTTACATGATCTTTAAGTGACCTTTTATGCTTAAAATCTGAACCACAAATACAGTACCAAAGCTTACCACAATTCTTCTCATGTGTCCTCCAATCTCCCCTAACTGCAAAAGCTTTGCCACATTTTCTACACATGAAAGGCTTTATTCCATGCTTTCTTTTGTAATGTGTTTGAAGTGTTCTGAAATCTTTTAAAGGCTTTGCTCTTGGATGATCAATATTGTTTTTGCAACCAGGAGAACAACAATAGCAAGGAAGTCTAAGCATGCCTGTTGGTTGAGTTCCTCTTAATGATTCAGGACCTCTTCTGTATTGTGAACCATGTCCCCACATATGCATCTGCAACTCGTACGGGGAAATTAGTTTTTAGTGACAAAATATTAAACGATAATATTAAATTTGGCACTGAGTTTACATATGTGATAGGTGACGTACAATGATTCAAATTTGATTGCGGAAATGATATTCATAAACAAATTAGCGATTTATTTGTCAATATTGGTAACATGTGATACAAAAGTACTGACAACCAAAATTGTCATTATATCATTGTGACAATATTTATTTTATAAGATAAATTATTTTCGCGACAAAATTTGAATAAAAAACACTAAACTATTGTCTACAATAATTATTAGTGCCAACTTAGAAATTGGTTTTGTCACATTGAAAAAGTGACTAAATTTGTCACATTAAAAGAGTGACAACTTTTGTACTGTCACTTAGTATTTACTAATATACCAAGAAAAAAACAATTATAATAAAAATTTGCCTGAAAATAATGAATGGGTGTCTGAAATTCTCTGCCCACAGGAAAGAATGGGAAAAGGTATAGGCAAAAAGATGAATTGTCAGTTCATAAAAGAGAATTAGAGCAGTGTTCTTCAAGTATCTTACATGGGAAAAATCAAGATACAGCAAGGATACTACTATTTTGGTATATAAGTACCTGTAATTTCTAATTTATATTCTATCTTTATATCTAACATAAAGATTCGTCTGATTCTATTGCCACACATATGGTTCTTTCAAGTGTTTTTTCAAAAAAGTTATATCCCTTTTTCTTGATTAATAAATTGCTCACTAATTAATTGGCAAAATGAAAAGAATTAGAAGTATGATGACATTTTTCAAATGAACAATATATTGAATATCCAATCACATAAAATTTTAAGCCGTTAAAGGAAAAATACATTTAAAATTTATTAGTTAATACATACTTCGACGTGTGGACAACATACATTTATCTAAGTCTAGCACGTGTAATTTAGTCATAGACGGCAAAGATCTTCAGTAAATTACTGAGAAAATACATTTAAAATTTATTAGTTAATATGTACTTCTCCGTACGTGTAGACGTTATACATTTTACATAAGTCTAACACGTAGAATTTACAAATAAACGACAAAGATATTCGATCACAACATCTATTTGTGATCCAATTTTGATACCAAGTTAAACGTTCAACAAGTTGCTTAAGTTATTGAAGAGGAAAGACATTTAATATTTTACGGGTTTCGATTTTTAAAAGATCTTCAGCAGGAAACAATTTCCAAAGTGAAACTGTTGAGTTTGAAGAGAAGTCTTGTTTTAGATTTGATAGAGAGAGATGTGAGAGTTTAGGTATGGGCTTTTCAAGTCTTTTGAAAGTTATTTACCAAAAATAATAAAAAAAGAAATCTTTTGAAAGTTCTTACACAATGAGTAAACCATCATCTGAATTGGATCTCTGGTAATAAAACTGTTGAAGTTTCAGTTCAAAGAGCACAGACTTCAAAGAGTACTACCACACTTAAATAAAAAAGCACAAGGAACAAAATTTATTGCCCATGAGTTGTTAAATCACATAAAAATGAACTGAAAAATCAGAACCAATGGAAAATCCAAGAAAAGTAACCCATGCAGTCTAACATAGGAAACTAATAATTATTTAATAAAAAAAATTTTAAAAATCCCATCTTTATTACTTTTTCAAAATATTCAAGAAATTAATTCTTCAAAAAAAAAAAAAAAAAGATTAAGAAGGTAAATATGCATGTGAAATAACTTAGAAATCTAATCATTATTCAATTAATTAAAAACAAAAAAATCCCATCTTGATTAATTTTTCAAAATATTCAAGAAATTAATTCTTCAAAAAAAAAAAAAAAAAGATATTAAGAAGGTAAATAAATATGCATGTGAAATAAAATTAAAATTAAAATTACCTGCATGTTGTTGTATCTATTGAAGGATTTGAAACAAACAGGACAAGAAAACTGAGTTGGACCTATGAGAATCTGAGAAGGTGTAGGAATCCAATACTGCCCCCCTCCACCTTTATTAATTCTTCCTCTGCTAATTACATCTTCATTTCCATTTTCATTTTCATTATTATTATTATTAGGAACAACAGAAGAAGAATTAGAAGAAGACAACAAAGAAGCAAGATCAGATGAACTAGGGTTTGGTAACCCTATATGAAGTGCAACAGTAACACCATCATCATCATCATCATCACCATTAATTTGATTTTCATTTTGTTCATCATTTCTTGTTGGAGTTAGTCTCAAGAGAGGAAGTTCTTCTTTTAGTGGAGGTGAAGAAGGTGGGGTATTTTGGTAATTGTATAATGAATTAAAGCTAGTGTTGTTTTGAATAGGAGGATTATTTGAGGTGGAGAAATGGAGAAAAGGGTTTGGTTTGAACCATTGATGAAAATAAAAATTTGAGTACTTGGGATCACTCATAGTGAAAAAAATAAAAAAAATAAAAGGTTGAAGAGGAGAATGGTAGAAAAGAAGGGACTTTCTTTTATAGAGAGAGAGAGAGAGAGAGAGGAGAGAGAGAGAGAGAGAACAAGAGGGCTAGGGGGTGAGTGAGTAATAATAAAGGGAAAAAGCAAGAAATAAAAGAAAAGCAAGAAGGACAGATGAGTATACATACATAAAATTTAAAGTGTTGGTGATTGAATTAAAGAGGGAATCAAATTTAGGTGACACTATTGGAGCATGTATGGATGGCCCTCTAATTTATATCCAATAATAATGTATTTTTTATGGGTTATTTTTCATTCTTGGAAATTCTCCCTTTTTTAAAAAAGAAAAGCAATGAGTATATATACATGAGTAAGACAATGTTTCTCTTTTGCTTGTAACGATTAGATTTGTATACACATATACAATTTAAAGTTGGTGATTGAAAGGAAGAATCATATTTATGTAGCATTATTGAAGCATGGACCTCTTTATATATAATCTATAAATATACATATAAAGAAAAAAAAATAGTTTGTAGTTTATATAGTTAATAGATTTCCCCTTTTGAAGAATATACGAATAGAAAGGTCAATGAGGTTGTATCTCGTTGATAAGGCTGAGATCGAGGATCAAGAAATTTTGGGTTTAATCCTCACTAATTTGGATTTTCTTATAGTTTAATACTAGTTGATTGATAGTTGTTTTCTTTGTAATTTGATTGTATTTAAATAGAATTCGAATTTATAATTTAATGATATTTATGTGATGATATAATTTGTATCTCTAAAAAAAAAGATAGAAAGATTGTAGTAAGATATAGTTCTCTTACGTTTTTTAATTTGAAGAGGTCGAAACCTTTGCCTTTTTTTCTATTTTCATATTTAACAAATAGTGCTATTATATTACGAGACGCTGCATTTATATGAAGAAGTGGCCACATTAATCATCAATCCATTATCCATATATCGTCAAAGCCAAACTATTTAATTAATTTATAATAAAAATGCACCAAATTAAACAGTCTGAGATCACAAAATTGAGGTATATTTATAACCATTTTCCGAGTTCTGAAATATTACAGTATATATGTAAACTAACAACATAAATTAAAACTCTCATAACTGAAAACTAAATTCCCCAAATCACTTCCAATATTGTGTACTTTTTTATGTTTCATTCCTTAAGCGCCTATTCTTAATTCTACAACTTGTTTTTTTTTTTTTTTGTAAGCAAATAGTTAATCATTATTCATTAAGAGGAGATATATAAAGACATGAAGTGTTTGTTAATTACATCAGACTTTGAACAACCAAATAAAAAAAATAAAAAACATGAGAGGGGATAAGGGGTTGAGACACAATGCCATTCCAATTACAAGTTATTCCTCATTTGGCCAAGTTATGAACGGTTTTGTTGCCGAGTATTGAAATTTTCTTGCAAACAATGCATCAGTTTTGCTGGCCCATTCGAAAGACGGACTTTGAGTAGCGATAATAAGAACCGCGTTGAGATAATCGCTTTCGAAGATGGTTTGTTTGCATAAGAAAAACTTCCTTGATTAATTGTGGCGGTCTCGGCAACTGTTGCATAAAGTTTCACAATGGTAAGCAATAGTCTACACTCACATAAAGTTCAACGTTTCATTTGATCCCAGCAATAAAATAAAATAAAAAACTAAATTATTAATTCCACTAGCATGAAAGACTTAAAAATTTGGGGATCACAAAAACAAGTACTCTCAGATCTCCATTCCATAATACATGTCGTTTCAGAGAGAAATTTTTTTTCCACAATACATGTCACTTTAGTATATAGTTAGGGCAGTTCCGTTTAGACTCCACGAATATTCAAACATTTTGTGGTTGTTCGCTTGCCCTTATTACATGGTAAAATTTCATATTTGGTCAAAAGTTGTTACATTTCAAAATTGATTTTTTGATAGGGTATCTTGTCAATTTACGTTCTTTATTGTGTTACCTGCGTCAATATATATTTTATTTGACCGAAAAAATTAATATTTGCTAGAAATATCATTTGTCGAACATATGACACTTAAAAATTGGGAATTTTGAATTTTGACTCCAAAAATTGTTCGTCCAAGTCACGTGATGAGTCTATAACTTTCATTTTCGAGGAAACGGATAATCACAAAATTTTGGTATAGTTATAATCATTTTCCGAGAAGTTAATTTCAATTTTATTCCATGTGATTTGAAAAAGAATATTTTCTCCCTGTGAAAATTTAAAAAAAAAACAATTTACCTTATTCAGTAGGAGATATATGTAACTAACTCATCAAAATTGAGAGTGGGCATGAAAGTATTTTAGTAATATAAGGGGCAAAGTGCAATATTTATCATAACACATGAGGTATCTTGTCACATTTATCATAACACAAGGGGGGTAAAGTGCCACATATAAAAGCATCTCTCATGGTGCATCAAATCCCATTTTTTTCACCAAATTTAGATGTTTTTAGCCTCCCACCTTAAATCACCAAATCACCATAACACCAAAAAATATAGAGATTTAGTTTTAGACTTTTAGCCTCCCACGGTGGTCAACCACCATTTCACCATTTCACCAAATCTTATTTTTACACCAAATTTTTTGGTGAAGGAATTTGCATCTCCCACCATCCAACTATTTCACCATTTTTTACACCAAATCATATATTTATCACCAAATATAGAAAAATAAATAGGATTTTGTGTAATTGTCCCTATTTAATTAATTAGTATCTAATGGCATGATTAGAAACTTATTGACACGTTTATTATAATTAAATTATTGTTGATTAATTTGTATATATTTAACTATAAATTTTAATTAATTTATCGGATTTTATAAAACAAATACACAAATTATTATTAATAAAATAATATTGTTAATAAAAATAATTATGCTTTACATTATTGTTAATTAATTGTATATTTTTATGTATAATTATCAATTAATTTATTGATGTTTATCAAATAAATATACTAATTACCATTAATAATTAAAATAAAATAAACTACAATAAATCCTTTAAACGTAGCCAAATAGATGATGATGAATGAGATGTTTTGTAATGAGTTAAGATTATTTTGTTTTGTAATGTTATTTTTTCTTTGTCAGTTTGTAATGTTGTTTAATTATGTAAGTACTTATGAAAATGTTGTTTATGTTATGATTTTATTAAATGTATAACATTTTGAGTTAATTGTGTTAAATGTTTCAATGATTTTTAATAATTGATAACATAAAATTTAACTAATATAGTTATAAAAATTTAATACTTTTAAAAATGATTTGTAATTGTAAATTTAATGAAATAAAAATTATGGCATCAAATTTATTATTTGGTGATACATTTGGTGAAATATCATGGGAGGTCAAACAAAATTATATTCTCTAAAAATGATGAAATGGTGAAATATTATTATTTTATAATTTGATGTAAATTTTGATGAAAACCATGGGAGACCAAAAACACCATTCTTTCACAAAAAATGGTGAAATGGTGTATTAAGGGTGGGAGATCAACTCATCTCCATTTCACCAAATATATGATTTGGTGAAATATATGTTGATAACCATGGGAGATGCTCTAAGAGGGATAGTTTTAATTCGTATTTTTTTAAGTTAAAAAATATCGGGGATGCAGCGTGAAATTTTTACAAGATTGCAGGGGGTAATGTATATCTTTCGAAGTACATGAACATAGATTGAACATTATGCAAATCACAGGAAGATAAATTATCAATTCGAGTTCCGAAATAATATATAGTATGTAAATTAACAACATTTTAAAATTCTCATAACTAAAATCTAAAATCCTCCAAAATGCGCCTACTCTTAGTTCTACTACTTGTGGCTCACATAACGTATATTTCAATGTTTCATTTGATCCCAACAATAAAATTATTTCTGGGGATCACAAAAATAATGGCAAACATATTAAGATAATTTTGAAATTAAAGTGAGAGATATAGAAATAGGATAGTTTCAAGTTGACTCCACGAATATCATCCTATTCAAACATATTGCTTGCCATTACTACTGCTGATCCGCCCAACTTGGGAATTAATCTAGGCTAGACCAGGGTTGTCAATGGGACGGATATGAATTCAAATTTAATTCATATTCGGTCCGATTTATTAAGATATTTAATCAATTAGATATTCGATGGATTGGTCCGATTAAGAAAATCTTATCCAAAATTAATGGAGTGAATAAAGATCTTAAATATCTGAATCCAATAATATATTATCTATTCATTTTGTATGTGAACCAAATTAAAAAAAAAAATCCGTGATTGATTAAATTTTTTAATTACATTACAAAATAACCGAAAAGAATGAATTAAATATTCATACCAAGTGGCCCATTTTGGATTTGTGCTTTTCTTTCTATTTAATTCCCTAGACATTTTTTGGCCTCTCACTAAAATGTATTTTGAGGATAAAATCTGAAAATATATATGTTTTTTTGAAAAATATCTGCAAAAATCTTAGAGAAATATAAAATAATTTACTCATTTTCTGAAAATAAGGTGTTTTTAGAGAAAATCTGAAAATTATCAGAGAATAACACTAAAAATGGAAAGTAATTTAAGACAATATTAATTATGAATTTTCCATAATTTTCTTCCTCCACTAATAAATCATATGTATTCATCAAAAATTTCTTCTATTTCTTCCAAATTCGAGATTCGATCAGTAAACTCACATACATGATTTTTTGGGCAAGTGACTAGGTTTAATTCAACACCCAATTTGCTAGGTTTTAACTTTAAATTATTCTTCAAAATGTCAAAAAATGGTTGTACGATGGTTAGACCATAACCTTATAAAATTTAACTTTATATCTCAAAAAAATAAAAATTCAAAAGAACTTAATCTCAAAACTCATCACACGTCTTCAAGAATT
The DNA here is from genome assembly GCA_034814905.1 of Penstemon davidsonii. Lineage (NCBI taxonomy): Eukaryota > Viridiplantae > Streptophyta > Magnoliopsida > Lamiales > Plantaginaceae > Penstemon > Penstemon davidsonii. The sequence goes on along the minus strand of JAYDYQ010002533.1, from coordinate 24,517,304 downwards.
CAATCTTATAGAAAATCTCACAAAAACTCAATTTTAAAAATTAAGAGGCCAAGAGAACAGACCCTAATTTAATTTACTAAATTCAAACTCGGCATGTCACAAAATCCTTGTAGCTATTACTTCAAACTTTTAACGCAAACCTTTACCTTTTGTTCTAGAAGAGAGGAGAAATTTACTTTTGATGCTAAACATTTACCAACTTAACACTTTGCATAACAAACTTTTTCGAAAAATACATTTGGTACCATGATTTAAGGTATTTCGACACATTTGTTTTGGCCATCAATTTTTGGACATAAATAGTCATGTGTCACACACATGATTATTAAGTGACCAATTTAACTTCTACGGGGTATTTGCAATACCCTGCATCATATCTCTCTTCACCTCTGGCACCTTGCCTCCACCTCCTCCCTCAGATGCCACCGCCACCGCCACCACCACCACCTTCTCATTCTCACAATCTCCAAACTTCTCTTTCCTTCTCCCCATTAATTTCTTTCTTAGAAATAGAAAGTACAGTTTGCACTCATCAAATCATTCGGATAATAATGTAAAGATTGGTTTTTATTCCTAACTGCTTTGTGTTCTCTCAAATAATAAAAGAAATTCTTATGTCAAACAAAGCTTTGAACAGAAAAAATTAGTCCTCAATAAAGTGTCTATCTAGGAAGTGCACATGCTTTTATTGTGGATTTTTATCGCATGTTTATGTCCCTTTGTGTAATTGACATTCTCATTCCTCAACGCTAAAGACGAAGTTAGAGGAAGTGTGGGTTTTAGAGCTCAACTGGGATTGGGATTCCACTGCCTCATTTTGTGACCGTCAATTTCTCCCCATTGATGTAAATTGGGTAATTTTTTTGAGGATTTAAATCTCAAAAAAAGGAAAAGTTCAATCAACTTTGAAAAGGGCTTTGCTAATTCAAATTTGGATCTCGAATATACGGGTTTTGGCACTTTGCACCATGAAATTATAGGGTTTTGGCACTTTGCTCCCTGACTTAAAAGTTTTAGCACTTTGCACCCTGAAAATACAATTTATTTGGCACTTTGCACCCTACTGTGTGTTTTGATGAAAAAATTCATTGTTGGAAGGGTAAAATAGCCATTTTTGAATATTTATGGCACTTTGCACCCTGAAAATATAGATTTTGACTCTTTGCACCCTGAAAATTTAAAATATTGGCACTTTGCACCCTAAAAATATAATTATTTGGCATTTTCAACCTCGCCTTAATATTTTTGACACATTTATTTTAACCAATTTACTAGCTATTAGTGATTAGGTAATAACTCTCTTTTCCCTTTTGTAATTTAACAAATTTTACATGATGATTATAGTAAATAATTTTAGATTTGTAGAGAATATCGTGCAGAAAAAATTAGGATTGATGAGTCTTATAGAAACAATATCATGCAATATAATAACATGTTAGATTTGTAGACCTGTTTTTTATATATAATGTAAATAATCTAGAGGATACTTGAAAGCAAAATAAAGACAATGTCCTTTTTTTTAATCTAAATTTTACTGAGACAAAATATTAAACATAATTTATTAAAAAGTAAAATAAATTAATAATAACATGTTTATGATTTTTTTGCATATAAATGACCATTTTATATTCCCATCAACAACATTCATGAGTTTTTCCAAAGAAAAACATATTAGGGTGCAAAATGCCATATAAATTATATTTATATGGTGCATAGTGCCAAAAAAATTAAATCGGGGGTGAAAAGTGCCAAAAATTTATATTTTTAAGGTGCAAAGTGCCAACATTCTATATTTTCAGGTGCAGAGTGCCAAAATCTATATTTGCAGGGTACAAATTGCCAAAATCTATATTTTCAGGGTGCCAAAAAAATTTCGAAAATTACTATTCTACCATTCTATGATTGAATTTTCTCACCAAAACACACACTAGGGTGCAAAGTGCCAAATAAATTATATTTCCAGGGTGCAAAGTGCCAAAACTTTAAAGTCGGGGTGCAAAGTGCCAAAACCCTATAATTTCAGGGTGCAAAATGCCAAAAACCCCGAATATACATTGAATTCAAATTCGGTAAATGATTTCAAGAATCCGATCGAACATGGACCGGAACGGATTGAGAATTTGATATGGATCTGGATCAACCATGATCCGCCCTAGTTGCGCCAATGAAAGGCCTAGGCTAGACCAATGTTCGGTTGGACTTACTTAATACTAGGGCTGTCAATGGTGCGGATTTCAATTCGGATACGTCTGAACCCGATCCGATTTATTAGAATAATTGTCCGATTAGAGATTCGATGCATCTGATCCGATTATAAAGATCCGTAATTTGAAACACATGGAGCGAATATGGATTTAGGTCGATCCGATCCGTTAAAGATCCGTATCCGATAAAAAATAAAAAGAATGATATATATATATATATATATATATATATATATATATATATATATATATATATATATATATATAATGTTTTATAAAAGTAAGTACCATAAATAATATTTCACTGTCTATTTAAGAATATAGTAATTTATAACTTGTTTATAAATTTATTTAAACCAATATTTTCATCTAAAAATATGAATATTAGTAAATGATGTTTGAACATGTGAGCTAAAATTAAATAAAACTGTAAAGTTAATAAATTTGTTTTAGGAAATAATATTAATGTAATTTTTTAAATGAAGATTTTATTGGATCCGAAAAAAATCTGATATTCAGCCAAATTCGACCAAGATCCATTGGATTCAAAAATATAAATCCGAGCACAATCTGAACAAGATTCAAATCCGGCAGGATCCGATCCGAGATAAATAAAATCGAATCTGAACGAGCATGATCCGACCAGAATCCGACTCATTAACAGCCTTACTTAATACTGGTCTCCTTTACTCAATCATCTTGACCCAGTATTAGGCCCAATCATAATCTTGCAATGGGGTTGAAGATTACTCAATCACTAAAAGACCATATGATCCCTTAGACCTCAAGTAAATTACATGATACCTCACAACCCTCAACAATAAAGAAGTGAAGAAGGCCCACGCTGCATGAGAAGACCTCAAGTAATTTCTCCCCATTGATGTAAATTGGGTAATTTTTTTGAGGATTTAAATCTCAAAAATTGGAAAAGTTCAATCAACTTTGAAAAGGGCTTTGCTAATTCAAATTTGGATCTCGAATATACATTGAATTCAAATTCGGTAAATTATTTCAAGAATCCGATCGAACATGGACCGGATCGGATTGAGAATTTGATATGGATCTGGATCAACCATGATCCGCCCTAGTTGCTCCAATGAAAGGCCTAGGCTAGACCAATGTTCGGTTGGACTTACTTAATACTAGGTCTGTCAATGGTGCACATTTCAATTCGGATACGTCTGAATCCAATCCGATTTATTAGAATAATTGTCCGATTAGAGATTCGATGGATCTGATCAGATTATAAAGATCCGTAATTTGAAACACATGGAGCGAATATGGATTTAGGTCGATCCGTATCCGTATATATATATATATATATATATATATATATATATATATATATATATATATATATATATATATATATATAATGTTTTATAAAAGTAAGTACCATAAATAATATTTCACTGTCTATTTAAGAAGAAAGTAATTAATAACTTGTTTATAAATTTAGAGCGAAAGACAAAAACACCCCATATGCTTTGTTTAACTCCCAAAAAATCCCTTATGTGTCATTTTAAATCCCCAAAACCCCCCTGTGTTTGGTTTTAAATACCACACTCAACCCAAGTAGTATATACTTAATTTTTCAAAAAGAATAAATAAATTTTAAAAAAGCAAACACATAGAGGTAATCTTGTCATTCCATCAAAAATCAAAAGTAAAATTATACTTGGGTTGAGTGTGGTATTTAAAACCAAACACAGGGGGGTTTATGGGAGTTAAAATAACACAGGGGGGTTTTTGGGAGTTAGACAAAGCATAGGGGGTGTTTTTGTCTTTTGCTCTATAAATTTATTTAAACCAATATTTTCATCTAAAAATATGAATATTAGTAAATGATGTTTGAACATGTGAGCTAAAATTAAATAAAACTGTAAAGTTAATAAACTTGTTTTAGGAAAAAATATTAATGTAATTTTTTAAATGAAGATTTTATTGGATCCGAAAAAAATCTGATATTCAGCCAAATCCGACCAAGATCCATTGGATTAAAAAATATAAATCCGAGCACAATCTGAACAAGATTCAAATCCGACAGGATCCGATTCGAGATAAATAAAATCGAATCTGGACGACTATGATCTGACCAGAATCCGGCCCATTAACAGCCCTACTTAATACTGGTCTCCTTTACTCAATCATCTTTACCCAGTATTAGGCCCAATCATAATCTTGCAATGGGGTTGAAGATTACTCAATCACTAAAAGACCATATGATCCCTTAGACCTCAAGTAAATTACATGATACCTCACAACCCTCAACAATAAAGAAGTGAAGAAGGCCCACGCTGCGTGAGACGGGAGCAAGGCGTCGATCGTATAAGGCAAGCGCAATAGGAAAGAACGTACACATGCCCATTCTTTTACTAGAAGATTGTTTGATCAAACATTTATAAGGTTGGTAAAATGATCGAACATTGTTTGATCGGTCTGATTTACTCGATCGATTCAAGTAAATGGCATGTGAATGGAATCATTCATAATTTTAGAGGTGACATGGTTCAAGAAGGAATTGTTAGCAATAATACAATACCCTTATATCAATCACACATATTATTATTCTATATATTATATTATGAGAGAATTGCACTTTTCATAAATGATAGTGATTTTTGGTATTCTTAAAATTATACTTCAAATTGTTTATCATATCATGCTTATGTGCCCTATATAATATTTGAAAATTATTGTGGCATGATTCCTTGTAGATTATGAGATATGATTTAATTTTGATTAATATCCCAAAACTTTGTTAATTTTTTGCGGATTATTTATATATTGCGTTTCATGAACTGAAACCTGTACCATTATAAATCTCTCTTCAAGAGCTTCCAGCCATATAAAGAACACAAAATTTGGCCCTAAAAAATTGACAGAGAAAGGAAATGTGAAAAAAGTCCTTCAATTTTGGTATTTTTTTTTTTTGGCAATTTCCTTTAATTTTGGTATTAAATGTGTCTTTTTTGATAGTTTGGTATCAAATGTCTAAAGTAGGTAAATGTTTGGTATAAAAAATGCATTTCTCTCATTTTTTTCCTTTTTATTTTATTTTTTGCGAGCTAACAAACATGTGCGCGGCACGTGTCCTTCTCCGTCCAGGATTTAACAGTCAAACCTAAATTGAAAAAAGTTGGTCAGTTTTGATATTAAATGTGTCATTTTGAAATGTATGATATGAAATGTATAAAGGTATCAAAAGTTTGATATGAAAAAGTGCAATTCCCTCATACCATTAGTTACAATATTACATTTAAGTGGCTCTTGATGCTGGAAAGTTCTCGCATAAACATGGTCTATTAGATTTTCATGAACATCATATATTTTGGTGATGTCATGCTATCACAATGTATGATATGTTACATTTATAACCACTAAGTCATAAAAATCGCATAGATCAAATCTATTCAAAAATTTTTACTCGATGTGGATCTTCTATTTACATTCATGTCACACTCTAGTACCACATATGCAGGGCGGATGTAGATAGTGCACTGGGGGGGCCTACCCCAAGATTTTTTTTTTTTAGGAATACTTTAAATATATATATAATATACGAGAGTTTACAAATTGAAAGAGATGAACACATTGAATGCTGCCGAATATTCTACCAATTGCACTCATTTATTTGAATAAAAAATTAAAGGCCCAACAATCTTAATTTTATTAATACTAAGCCCAATTAAGGGTAAGTTTGACCCAGTATTATAATTGCTTTTATAATAATTGATTATTGTATAACTACTTTTGAGATAAATAATTTTACTATAATTTATTTAGTTTTTGGTTTCAATTTTTGAAAATTGATTATATAAATGTAGTCTTTTATCTAATTTACAAAATTATCCTTATAAGGTTGAAAATAATCATTTAAGAATGTTTAGCATCAATCCCAGACAACAATCAATGGGTTTTTTCACTAATTTTTATGCATAAAAAAAATTGGTATATTAGTGAAAAATTTGAATGTCTATATAGTTGATTATGAAAAATTTACAAGATACATTTTATTGTTATATATCTACAAAAATAAATTTTCTAGTTGTGAACATATATTATATGTCTTGTAGCTTTGAAGAAGCTTGCTCTTTTGAATATGGAGGGTTGCCCTGTCACGGCTTCTTGCCTGGAGTCACTTACAGGTTTATGTTGTGCTTGGTTTTTTGTATGGCTATAGGATCTGCTTCCTGTGCCAATAATAGAAATTTGATTCTCGAAGTTGTGTTGTATCTTTATATAATAAAGGAAACATTTTTCTAGTTTTAAGAATTTCAATAGCATAGTGTTCATTATCATATCCAGTTTCTTCTCATCCTATATTGACTCATTTTTGTGTTTTTGCAGCTCTTGATGCCTTATTCTATCAGAATCTTGGTAGATGTAACTTGAAATATGATGGATGTGATAAATTTTCAAGTTAAGACCTATCTTAACATCCGCTTTGATTAATGAAGTAGAAATAATAGTTACTTCAAGAACGTTATTCATTTCTATATTTCATGTCGTCAATCGTTAACATGGACGTGAAGTTAATGTTTCTGTCTGTTCTTCATGGCAGAGCTGGAATCTTTGAAAGTTTTGAATTTGGGATTCATTGACATCACAAGTGCTGTTTTGGTACACCTTAAAGGTAAAATCTATTCCTAGATGTAATGAAAATGGTGAAGGATTCCCCCACATAATCTTGCACACCAATTTTTGTTTGATATAATCACTTGTGAGGTTCATGTTAAGGATCTGAGTTAATTTTTTCAAGAAAAAATTGATAATATTTCGTGTTTGAGGAAATTTATACATCTTGGGGATTTTTGCTGCAACAGGTTTAACAAAGTTGGAGAGCTTAAACCTGGATTCTTGCAATATTAATGATGAAGGGATGGTTCATCTTGCCGGTTAAATCACCATGGAGTGTGTTATAGATTCCACATAAGATCATTATTGTTCTAGTGAAAATCATGTTTCCACCTGCTGTTATGTACCATATGAGCCGATACAATTACACCTTAGTATACTTTTCTTGAGTTGCCTAGGCATGCAAAATTTGAACCTCAGTCTTGTACAGTTTCTCATCTTAATTTGTATTGTTCGATCACGGAATATTCTGTTTTTTTTCTTTTATCTTTTGAATGTAATGTTTTATAAGATTCGTGGCATATATATTAAAGCAAACCTGAATTAAACTCGTTCTTGTTTTCTCACTGTTACATGTTTGCTTAATCTAGAGAGTTTGAATATTCCTTCACCGGTGTTACTGATGGTGGTTTGTGGAAGTTGTCTGGCTTATCGTCTCTCGAGCCCCTCAACTTGGATGCTCATCAAATTACAGATGCTGGCCTATCTGCTCTTACGAGTAAGCAAAAATTGGATTCATCTAATTGTATTAGTACAAATATTCTGATATATTAAGGCTGAGCTATAAAGTCTTGTTTTCCATATTTGACCAGATTGGCTCATCTTGATCTTTTTGGAGCACGAATTATAGATTTTGGAACTAATTATTTACGATGAATGCTAAGAACTACTGTACTCAAATTAAGTATGTATTTATCCGTTCATCATTGTTCATTTTTGTGTTGTGTGATCTATTCCATTAGATTTCAAGAACCTTCGCCCTCTGGAAATATGTGGTGGTGGGATAACTGATGCTGGTGTAAACAATATAAAAAATCTAACGTCTTTTGACTCTATTGAATCTATCCCAGAACAACAACTTGACCGATAGGAGTTTGGAATCAATTTGCAGTATTAACCCAAACCATATACTTTTCACTTTCTTTTTTCTTTTTACAGTTGAATTCACTCATATTCTTTGTCACATATACATGTAGAACTTACACAATTGGTGTCCTCTGAAAGTCTCAAACTCTCGGGTAACAAGTGCGGGTTTGCAGCATCAGAAGACACTTATAAATTTGAAGTCACGAGTCATGCAAGGTGATTTCCAGTGACATACATAAGCTTCAATTGACCCATCTCCCAAACGTGGTGAGTTTTAGGCCCGAATAGATAGCCTGGAGAATAACCTACTGTGTATATATTTCATTACACCATATTTCCAATCGTATTGTACATATTCAAAACTCGAACACGGTGGTGTACTGCAAAGTGATATATCAGTCTGGAAACTAAACGTAATCCCGACAATTTGGTTCATGTGGATGAGGATAAGTTATATCGAAAGAACAAATTTGTGTTTGAAAGCAATTTAGTAAATTCGACAATTATTATCAATCTAAGTATGGATAAAATCGTACCATATTGTCACGCCCCAGCACTTTGCCCGACCACGGGGGCCGAGCGGACAAGGCGTATGATCGAGGCAAGGGCTTAAAGGGACATCTCGGGACTGTCGGCAAGACGGGAGGCCAAGCCGGACGAGCATCATATCATCCGGGGCGAGGCCCGGACAAGTCGAGGGACGATAACGGGCGACGGCAAGGCATTTGGGCAAGGAAAGGTCGTCGGGTAGCACAGGGGCGTCCCAGGGGCGGCCCCAAGCATTTTGAAGCACCAAACAAGGCCTTGGAGGTTCCGGGAGATTCTAGAAGACTCCACACAAGTCCAGAACATTCAAGAGAACACCGGGAGGTTCCACATAGCCCCAGAAGGGTCCAGAAGATGTCGGAAGGTGGCGGAAGAGACCGGAAGATCCTACACGAGTGCAGAACACGCCGGAAGGATCTAGAATCGTGTGGAAGGCTCATGAAGTATGTAGAACTATCTTGTACATAGTAGGGCATTCTAGAACATTGTACATAGTTCTAGTTTTGGTAGAGACATGTAGAAGGGTCTAGAGAAGCACTCCTAGCCCTAGGATCAAGTAGATCTTGGCCATCCATTAGGGAGGCTTGTAGTATAAATAGAGGTAGGCCTTCATTTGTAAGAACCATCCAAGAGTTCTTCCAAGTTAGTGAGCATTAGAGTGGGGGGGGGTGGGGGGGGGGGGGGGTGGGGGGGGGGGGGGGTGGGGGGGGGGGGGGGTGGGGGGGGGGGGGGGTGGGGGGGGGGGGGGGTGGGGGGGGGGGGGGGTGGGGGGGGGGGGGGGTGGGGGGGGGGGGGGGTGGGGGGGGGGGGGGGTGGGGGGGGGGGGGGGTGGGGGGGGGGGGGGGTGGGGGGGGGGGGGGGTGGGGGGGGGGGGGGGTGGGGGGGGGGGGGGGTGGGGGGGGGGGGGGGTGGGGGGGGGGGGGGGTGGGGGGGGGGGGGGGTGGGGGGGGGGGGGGGTGGGGGGGGGGGGGGGTGGGGGGGGGGGGGGGTGGGGGGGGGGGGGGGTGGGGGGGGGGGGGGGTGGGGGGGGGGGGGGGTGGGGGGGGGGGGGGGTGGGGGGGGGGGGGGGTGGGGGGGGGGGGGGGTGGGGGGGGGGGGGGGTGGGGGGGGGGGGGGGTGGGGGGGGGGGGGGGTGGGGGGGGGGGGGGGTGGGGGGGGGGAATTAGGTGTTTCTTAGTAATCGTATATATTAAGTTGTTTAATTGATCTTCAAATTGTATTTTTAAATTAAGTTGCAATAATAATAAATAGAATTAAGTCATATTTTTATATTCATACTATATTTTTTAAACTAAGACATATATAAATTAAAAAAAATTGACATCGATTACTATGTAACCATAAATATTTTTGACCAAGGATTTTTTTTTTATTATTTTTGTTTTAAAAGTTAATTAATTTAAATATGTAAAAAATATATAAAAACTTTTTAACACTTGTTAATTATGATTTAATATTTTCTTCAAAAAAAAACTTAACCATATTTTGAAAGAGATAATGTTTTCTCCTTCATATTTATACTACTTGAAGGTCACTCAACACTATCTTCAAACCAATGTGGGATAAGGAGAGTTAAGTTTTTATCCCACATTTATTTAAAACTAGTGTTTGAGTGGTCTCTAGTAGTATAAATATGAAGAAAAAATATTTTATCTTTCAAAAATTATGATTAAGTTTTTTTTTTTGAAGAAAACATTAAATCATAATTAACAAGTGTTAAAAAGTTTTTATATATTTTTTACATATTTAAATTAATTAATTTTTAAAACAAAAATAATGAAAAAAAAAAAAGAAAACCTTGGACGCGCGCGTCCAGGAGCAGCCACCAATGCCTGCCTGCCTTTAACAAGTGTTAAAAAGTTTTTATATATTTTTTACATATTTAAATTAATTAATTTTTAAAACAAAAATAATTAAAAAAAAAAAAAAAAAACCTTGGACGCGCGCGTCCTGGAGCAGCCACCAATGCCTGCCTGCCTGCCCCGGATGCCTGCTTGCCCTCCGGGGGGAGATCCGTCTCCAGCCGACGGGGGGCTGTTGCTTGCCTCCCCGGTTCGGCTGGAGATGGCCTTACAATTCAATGGTCAATTCTTGTGAATGGTTCATGAGGGACTATTTGGTTTCACTCCTTGATAAAACGGTTGGGATTTGATCGAGCCATGTAAACCCCCAAAATGAATTTGTTTACTCTTTTCGATGGTCGTCGTTTGACCACTAAGTTACCACATAAGGATTATGATTTATGGTATATATCATGATTCATGAGTTACCGGGGTCTGTTTGTTCGGCATTTCCTAAAATTATTTCGTGTTTGGGAAATGTTAAATAAATATATTTTTTACTTTTTAAAATAAATTTTTCATCTCTCAATTTTCTCAAACTACTCTCTTAAAAGCCAAACAAATTAAACAACAATTTTTTTATCTCTAAACAAAACTTATACAAACTCTACTCTGATTTGACATAAAGTAATCTATGTCTTACACAATTTATTTTACATAACAAACATGATTTGACATAAAGTCTTACACCTCTTACACCTACAATATAATTCTTCCAAAAAAACATATACCTACTTCATTTCTCAAAACTCAAACAAACAACATTACGTAAATCGAGATTATTTCACAAACTTCTACTACTCTCTCAAACTATTTTTTCAAAACACCAAACAAACATGCCACTTGAGTTTGAGAGAAAATCAAACTCAAAGAAGTAGAAAAAAATCCTTCACTCTTGTGCGCACACCTTGATTAAATGCATATCAAAATTAAATCTATCATTCTCTTATCATTTTTATTCATCAATACAACACATTTTCCTAGAATTTTAACTCATAATAAATGCATCTTATTGTACTACTAAACTACAGTATAAAGCATAAAACATAAAAATCAGTACTCCGTTTTAATAAAACTAAATGTGTGTCATTTTAATGTGAGATGGATAAAAGAAGGTAGGAGTAAAAGGGAAGCAAATTAAGAAACTTTACTTGTATTAATTGCAGATATCATTTCACACACTGGTGAAACTTTTTTCCAAGGCCATATATACAGTTATATATCATGTCACCATCTCCATCTAAGCTTTCATAATTAAGACATTTCCCTATTTATGTTCTTAATTATCTTGTTCCAAATTATTCCCCCTTTATGTATTAATAATGGGTTTAAGCTTTTTACTTTACCCAGTATGGTTTGGTACAAACTTGTTTAACTATCAACAAAAAAAGACATTATTGACTAGATCATGTTTAGAAGATTTTCTTATACCTTGTTGTTGAAAATATACCACATCACCATTGTGAGCAGGGGTGAATCCAGAATTTTCGGTTAGAGGGGCTACTTAGTACCCAAAAAAAAACCAATCAAACAGTCAAACTTAAAGCTTATATTATGCACAAGAAAATATAGATGCAATACAAAAACGGGGAGGTGAATTTTGACAAAAATAACCCTCACGGGATACTTTAATTACATATCATACCCCATTGTAGTCCTAAAAGAAGTAAAGAACCCCAAATATTTACGTATTTATATTAATAATTAACCATGACGATTTCTCATTTTTTGAAATCGGTTCATGATAGCATCGGATAAAATACAACTAAATATGTCTATCTCTATAAAGGATGGGAAAATGCATATACTACCCTGTGTTATGCGAAACCTGCACCAAACTACCCTGTGAATTTTTTTTTGCACCAAACTACCTTATTTTTTCAAAAACCCTGCATAAAACACCCAATCTCCGTTAGTTACTAATGCCGTTAATTTTTAATTGAATTTCCTAAATTACCCCTATATATATTTAAAAGTACAAGGGAGTTTTGTTCAAACATTCAAAAGTACAAGTGAGTTTTACGTAAATATTAAAAAATACAAGGGAGTTTACGAAAACATTAAAAAGTACAAGGGGGTTGTGCGCAAACATTAACAAAATACAAGGGAATTTTACGCAAACAAAATTATTCAAAAATTAATGGTTTTAGTGATTAACTGAGATTGGGTGTTTTATGTAGGGTTTTTGAATGTACAAGGGAGTTTGGTGAAAAAAAATTCACAGGGTAGTTTTATGCAGGTTTCGCATAACACATGATAGTATCATACATTTATCCCCTATAAAGGCAACTAGACTATCATTTAGCTATTGATTGCCCATTCGATTACGAAGTTGATTATTTACCATCTTCATAGCCGAAAAACTCTCTTTACTGATGCAGTTGCAACTGGTAGAATAAGAGTCAATGTCACAAGTGTTGGGCACCCAAACTGTGTGTGCGGGTGACAGCAATTGTCCTGTTGCACCCAAACTGAGTGTGCGGGTGGAGTCACAATCGAATATCGTGGGCGCTTGTGTGAATGCACTATAAGGGAAGGGTATGCGCATTTCCTAACACCAATTGGTTTTGGGGTAACTGGTAGCGCCTGAGGTCCTACAAGTGGTATCAGAGCCAAGGTCACGTGTTCGATTCCCAGCTGGAGCAATTGCTGAGGGGGAGATTGTTGGGCACCCAAACTGTGTGTGCGGGTGACAGCAATTGTCCTGTGGCACCCAAACTGAGTGTGCGGGTGGAGTCACAATCGAATATCGTGGGCGCTTGTGTGAATGCACTATAAGGGAAGGGTATGCGCATTTCCTAACACTAATTGGTTTTGGGGCAACTGGTAGCGCTTAAGGTCCTACAACAAGTTTGTAAACCAACAAGAATGCGTCAGGCCTTTTAGTTGCAACCATCTTCTTAGTAAGATCACCAGTCTCTTACAAGCTAGAAATATCATCACTTGATCGAACACCCCTAATATAATTTTCAAGTTGATTGGGAAGGATCGCGAGCTCAAGAAAAGAGAAGTCGTTTGGATTAAAGATTTGAGTTTGGAGATGTTGGGAGTTGGGAGAATATTTGAGTTTTAATTGGGGCTTGAGTAGAGTTAGGTTATATTAAAGTGGGTTAAAATTGGGTTTAATTGGACTAATTTTTTATTTGAGCTTGAAAATTGTTGTTTGGGCTGATTTTTTAAAAAAAAAAAAAAAACTACAACACTGCTTTACTTTAAAAAAAAAAAAAAAATTTGAGGGGGTCTAGTCCCTCTCTCCGTCCGCCCATAATTGTGAGAACACCACGTCATCATAATTAACTGTCTTTTTCTTGTTTACTTTTCTTCTTCTTTCATTTGAAGCATTTCAGTCTTGGATCCAATTACTAGTCATCAAAAGGTTAATGAGACTTTTATAATTTTCCAGGCCGAAGGCACTTTAGGGTTAATCAAGCAATTAGCAAGCCCTACCACTAAAAACTACTACAATACAAAACCAATGAGAAGTAAAAAGTTGTGCATATATTCCCAATCTATGCATTTTTAATTGTGCTGGTTGCTAGAAATTAAACTATGATGATTACAATGATTAAAGCCAAATTCTGAAAAGCCCATACATTTTTAATAGAGAATTTATATTCAATGGGATTATAAATGGATATAACATTAAATAGATCCAATCTGGTTAATTAGAATATTTAACTGATTAATTAAGAATCCAATTTAGAATTTTAATCCAGTTTAACATGTCAACATGTTCGCACCTAATAATATGAATTAATTTAATAATATATTGATATCATCGTTTTTCCGATAAAATGTGATAAATAGTTTAAACTAAGTGGTTGAATATGCCAAGATAATCTATTTTTTATTTATTTATTTATGTTAAAGCTCAATGAATAATGAACAAAATTTGAATTTGTTAGTTAAGTTGAATTATTATGTACGTGACATTAAGAAGTTTGTATTAGTGGAGATTTTGAGGGTGATCAATGATCTCTTGAGATATAATGGAATTGGACATGGTTAGACATTTTGGAAATTCGACAAAGATATTACAGGATATAATGGGTCTCGAATTTTAATGATTAACTACTAAAATTCTTACCTTAAATATATGTAAAATTAACATTTATTTCCCCCACTTTCTGTCGTAATGATTTTTATGTTCAAAATTCTTTTCCGCAGAAATTTTGGATTATATATATTAATTATCATTTTTAAATTTCATTGGCTTGATTTGTGCTAATGGAACATTAGTCCCGTAAGGAAAAATCCTCAAGAATTTGTTGATGAACTAGTCAATTTCTATTTATTTATTGGAAGGTCATATAAAAGTAGGATATAGTTTTGACTTTTCTCCACAAAGAAAAATGAAAATTTTGGTTCAAGCTTTGTCGGTAGAAAAGATGCTCGGCCACTTTGAATGGTCTATTAAATCTTTTATAATTTGAAAGTAACATAACTTGCATACATATATTTAGTAATATAAGGTGGTCTTTATTTATCAAAAAAAAACTAAGGTGGTCTTTTAAATCAGCACTCGTTTTAATTTCACTTAAATTGGTAGCCGTCCAAATGGTCCACACGACGGCACTTCAAGTCTTCACATAAGAAAAAAGAAAAAGACTTCATTTTTTTTCCTGTTTTTAAAGGTTTCATCCCTCTCGCGAGACATGTTAGATGTATTATTAATAAATAATTATAATATTTAAAAAATGAAACCAAAAACCAAAACCCAAACCCCCATAATATATAACTTTATTATTTTATATAAATTTTAGATTTTAAAAAATATGTTTTTTGAATTTTTTTTATCGGATTTATATTAAAATATTATTTCATTTATTAATATTTTATAGAATCAAATTATTAAATTGATATGTATATATAATAAGTAAAATCTCTAAATTGGTTCGCACGTGTCTTATTAGACCAAATTTTGAATTGGGCAACAATGTATACTAAAATCGTCAGTAAATTTGAAGATGTGGAGTTATTTTGCCAACCTGAAATATTATGGGATAGAATTGTCAGTCAACATAAGTAATTGCATCAATTTTGTAATAAGACTTAACTGTCACTTCACCACTTAACGGTGATTTTTAACGGCGGTACCAAATTTGAGTGGATTTGTTAAATTATGGTACCAAATATGTCGGCCTAATTTTTTATGGTACCACAAGTGAAAATCGATATAAAGCTTGGTACACAAGTGCAATTCTCTCTTATTTTAATATATAAGCGCGCATTTTTCTTGGAGGGCAACCCCTTCGACAGGAAAATTATTTGGTGTATCCATTGTATGAATGACGTGGTACAACACAAAGAGAATGTTAAATTTAGTCCCTAAATTTAAGAAAAAGTTCGCTTCATAATATCATCCTCATCATATATTGTTATGCAAACACAAGTTTGACTGAATCTCAATCATTTATTGCACTACATCATCCATGCAACGGTTATAACAAATAATTTATCTTTTGACGTACCTCCCTTGCTTGTAGGAGGTCTTATTGTACACTTTCTTTGCCATTCCTCATAAGATTTGGTTGCCTTTACTTCACCTACAAATATAAATACATGAAAGAATGAATGATTCAACATAAAAAGATGAAACAATTACCAATAAAATTCTTTGAAGTAAAAAGAAGGGGCATGCCATGCAATTGATGTCGACCCAAAAGTGGATCAGGATAAGCCCCCAATAAGTAAAATCACAATTCAGTAGCCCGCACGCAAAAGAATCGGCATTAAGGTCAAAATCTAGAAAGTATAGTGAGCTTGGTTTTATTCCCACTTTGTAATTTCTAAATAATAAATTTGTATCTATTTTATTATTTATTAATTTTGTTCTAAATTTTTTGTTTTTATATATAATTTTTTAAAATTCCTTGCATTTTGGAGACTTAATTTTTGCTACTAATCAGGTCTCATGGACTTTTTCTTTAATATATATCAATTACTTAAAAACTAAAAGAATATGAAAATTCAAAAATATTAAATAAGAAAATTATTATACTTTTCATGGAAACTTATTGGAATAGATTTCTCACCCGCAAAAGACTCACGTTGTCACGTCAATCATTTATGATCAACTTTACAAGCCTTGGGTTTCTCAAAAAAAAAAAGAAAAAGGAAAAAAAGTATGAGATGGGCTTAAAGCTATATTTGATGGACTTAATGAGGTATATTGGCCAATTATTCACATGGGCTAAACTGTAATATGAGAGTCACCATTCTTTGGGCTGGGCCCATTATTCGCTTAATATTAACAGCTGGCCCAATTTATTAGAATTCAAATGCCTCAACTTAAAACGTTAACTTTTTTATTACCTCAATCATCATATAATATGAAATAATTTAATTCCAAAGCATATTGTTTGATACTTATCACTTACATTTCCATCAAATTCCAACATCTAAAATACACAAAAACCACAACCTATATTTTTCAAACTCAACAATACTTAATTAACATTATATTACATTAGAAAGATTTGTACGAGTTTCAAAATAGTTTTCAGAAACATCCAAATAATATAATTTTCACCTAATTTTTTTTCCATGTTTAAAGAAATCTTCCAATACCCAAACCAAGAGCTAAATTGAACCGAATAATCAACATTAATTCGTAGTTAAGCTGAATGTTATAAAATGTTCAACAATTTAAAGGGTTGAGAGATCCCCAAGCGAAAAATTTGCACGAAATGAATTAAGAACTAAGAGAATTTTGAGTACTTAACTAAAAAAATTAGAAACTATATTTTATTTTAGTTTTCTTTGAGTTAATTGAGAGTTATAATCTTTTCTCGATATGATTCTACATATTTAGAATGAGTATCGAAAAGGATATTTTTAATGTATGATTCCTTATTAGAAAAAGATTTGAATAACTCTACTATGTATTCATGTGACCTTGCATAAATTAATAACTCTACGGTTGACGCCACAACATAACCCCTTTCTATTACGTTGCCCATCCTGCTCTACAATGAGATTCTGAAAAAAATATTTATTTAAAAGCGTAACAAAAACAACTTAGTGAGGCCAATGCAAGGGTGGATTGAGTTTTGTGCATAAAATCAATTTGGAAAACCATGACCTTCCTATTCATATGCAATGCCAATAATATATTATGACAACATAACAGAAAATAGGTCAAATCACATTCGATCACATGTTCAATCGCCCAACAAAATGGGCTAAGCAACAATCACTCCCCCTCAAAAGGATACAAGGCAAATAAGTGAGGGATCCTCACTGTTAGATCATGCCGGTTACAATGGGTTAAGGAGAAACCCTACCCAGTTAGACAATATGGCATTGACATGTCGTTGCCGAACAACAATTGAATCACTCCCCAAGGGGCTCTCCATTCCCTAGTTCATAAATTCCGGTCAATGATAGCCACAGTTCAATTCTGTAGACCTCAGCTTCCAAAATTTGACCAGTAGACACAATCAAGCGAGAGCAAAAGAGCGCTCAAATAATCATGCACAACAAATAATATGTAGGGTGAGATAAAGTACTACACCTTTGTGTCATCAATCATTATGATAAAGTACTACAACTTGGTGTCATCAATCATTATGAGGTGAGATAAAGTACTACACCTTAACATTCAATCAATTATCACATATGACGAACATCACAAACATATTGATGCTAACAGTTCTAATATAACATGTATCACGTACTGTGAGCATCACAAACATTTATAAACCTGGATACAAGAATTATAGTCATTTCAAATGCAAAATGCATATGTAACGATTTTCTCAATTGATGAAATCAAATGTTTTCTTTTGAAATTCTTTACTTTTTTTCAGTTTTTCAAAACGTTTTATTGAGGTGCTCACCATTCTCAGGCTAGACATGCTGCTCAACGGTAGTCAGTGGACCTCGTTACATGTTATCGTTTTCACCTTCTTGCGTGACTCGATGGATGGATTGCCTCGATCCATGAAATTTAGTCTTGACTCTATAATCAGATATTCACATTCCGACTAGTCCATAATATAACAGGTGTTTCAATAATATGAGCAATGATTCTACAATCGATTATTCTTGAAACCCCATATGCCGTTTGTTTGTGTTTCATCGTTAAATTCCAATTTTCATCCTTTCTATTTATACCTATAACTTAATTAAAGTTTAATAGTAACTCTAATTTTTAAATAGGATAGTGAAACTTTAAGATTCAATTTTGGTTCAAGCTCCTTAATTTAGTCACATTAGTTAAGTTATCTTATTAATTTGACCACTTAACGTTAAAGGATTCTAAACTTACCAAGGTTAGTTTGTAAACTTACCAAGGTTGTTTGTAATTTATCGTGAGTTAAATAATAAAATTATTTTCTAATTTCAATAATTATAATGGCACTGAAGCTACAATTTTACGACCTCTAATTACCTATTTTTAATTAATTAGAATACGTTTTTAACTTATTTCCTAGTAACTATTAATTTAGATTGAGTAATCATTACCCTCTTTTGTCGATTGTAAATTGATCATCTGCTATCATATTTAATGTTAAGTATCTTAACTTGAGTGGTCCAATTCACATTGATGAACCAAGGTCTTATGATAATTGATTCACAACAACCAATTGAACTATTAATAAATTTGTTATTCTGGGGATACTATTCATCCCCATTACCTTTGTGGTGGCTGAGTACTCAAAGTCTGGCTTGTTGGTGTCTAACAATCTGTGTACTTAAATATTTCGATCTAACACAAAAAATAGTGAGAAATACTTACTTGTATTGAAACCAAAGATCACTTCAATCTTTACGTAAAAACAAGGAAATTAGACTGAGGCTTGCCGAAACAAATTTCCTTAAGACAATATTTTCGGGGCTGCCACGGTGCATACAATTTGATTCCTGATAGTCTCCCAAGATACAACAGTCTGTTGTTCATTATTTGCACAAATAATGAACCCACGGCGAACCGAAGCAAACAAAAAATTCGACATAAATTTAAAGTAGAGAAGAGAGTAATTTCTAATTATTGTCGGAAAAAAGGATTCTTAATTGGCAAAATTAAGTCTCCTATTTATAGACACATAAATGTCTTTTCGCAAGAGACACATCGCTTGGATTGCACTGTTTCGGTCCAAAGAGTACCTCTTCAGATCGAACAGACGCAACCCTTAATTACTCTCAACTAATTTATTCACATATTAATTATAAAATCCAACAATGCCCCACATGAATAAAATAGTTCTTCGTGTCCCGACTCATAGGACATATTATGTCGACGTATTCTTTAAGAATAATACCGCATCGAGATAGGTGAAATATTTCATCTTGAACCTTCCCTAGTTAAAGCTTATCGGATTTACTTAGCCAATCGGTGAAATATTTCATCTTGAACCGTCGGCTGTTGGTGTAAACCAAGACAATAAACTTAACACAGTACTAAACCGATTTGCTTCAAGTTCTCGGTTGTGTTCGTTTTGGCCCTGAACTTTCTTGGTTATGCGAGTGCTTTAGAGAATTCCAACCTATAAAGAAATTCTCAACGAGCCGACCCAGCTCACACTAACATAGGTGACCGCATCTATCAAGAGTATCCTACCATATTCCACTTGTTTTGACAAGATATAGACGTCATTAAAAGCCTTTGCTTAACCTATAAAATAACGCGGTAGGCTTGCACTTATTGCATCATAAGAATGGGATAGAGTTATACTCTTAAGTGCTTTCTTTTAAGTTAGCCAAGACTGGTTGTCCTATTGAACCTGGTCCGTGGGATCTCCAGTCGCCAGGTTAGGTTTCCGTACGAGGTAACTTAGTCAAATTTAGGCTTTAGGCCCATTCCCCTCGATGCACATACTACTCTCCAAATAAACCTTTAATATCCGGAATTAGGATTATCTCTTGACTTCATAAAGTCCTCCCATTTGAAAGTAGATGTCTCTCGGTATTGTATCAACGACAACGAATATGCCGTGACTTTACATTACACATAGAGTTTGTTGAGCTCTGTGTATCACCGCTTGATTATCACATTTTACGTATGGCTGACACAATTTTCAGTCATATTAGAATATCTTCCATGAATTTTGTGAAGCCACTCAAATTCTTCATTAGCTTTATCCAATGCTATGCACTCTAATTTCATAGTGGATTGAGCTATATTCATTTGTTTGGAAGATTCTCAAGAAATAGCGGTGCCTCCTAAATTGAATACATATCCGCTTATAAACTTTGATTTCTCTAAATCAGAAGTTTCATTTGCATTACTATATCCCTCCTGGGTCTTAGAATATTTTTCCAAAATATAATGCACATACATATGTATTCTTTCAAGATTCAAGCATTCTCATTAATGCATCCCAATGAATCTTGTTAAGATTGCTAATGTCTCCTTAGTTTATTAACTAAAGAGACGATGTCTAGCCTCTTGCATTTTACGATGTGTGCGTGACATCTAATTTTATGAGCATACTCAAATTGTGATATTCTATCACATTTGTTCTCATGTAGCACACAAGATATTAATTAAATAGAATTATGAAATCCCTTAATTTCACAAGTATTTAATTTATCTATCACTCATCCACGTAATGTGCTTGAGATAATTTAATGTCATCACATGACCTCCAAATCATAATTGATTAAACCGAAGTTTTTCATATCATAAGTTAATATTTCCTCATGGATTTAATATTTTCAATATTAGTCTCAAATATTAACATATCATTTGCGTATAAACAAACTCTGATACTCAATTATCCAATTTGTTTATATGGATACACTTGTCATATTTATTAATATGAAAGACTAAATTCGTTGATGACACTATCACAATTTTCGTGCCATTGTTTAGGAGCTTGTTAAAGATCAACAAGAAAATATAAAAGTTTCGCAAACTATGTTTTCTTTTCCTTTAAAAAATGGACCCTCTGGTTACTCCTCATAAATATTCTCATTTAATTCACCATTAAGGAAGACAATTTTAGCGTCCATTTGATAGAACCTCGTTATGTATATAGCTATTAGAGCTATTAACATTCAAATAGATGTCATCCTAATCTCTAGTGAATATGAGTAAAAGAAGTAAAAATGTTTCTTTTAATAACACAACTTGGCTACTCGTCTAGCCTAGTTTTTATCGATTAACTTATCGAAGTTTTTAAACTCTTGAACTTAAAAACTCGTCTACATCCAATTGGTTAACTCCTCGAGGTCTACCAATTTTATGATTGTAATTCATTGTCAATCGCCTCTTTCCAATTCACGATATTGGAACGTGAGATAATTTATTTATATATAAGTTAGAATGTCTAGATCAAATAACTTCGAGCTTTTAGCTCATTTGTCTCTTCAACTCGTCAACAAGCTCATGTTGAAGTAAGAGATTGATCTATTTAGAGATCGATTCATATTTATATTCTTGCAGAATATAGTAGTTTATAATTAAATATAATTATAGACTTCATAAAGTTGACCTTCTTGATCAATAAAATATTTTCGCAAAATATTCTATGAAATTAAAAAAAATATTCTAGTCTAAAATGGGTTAGACTAAATAATTTATAATTAACTCTAATCATAAACTGAAAAAAAAAATATGTAAGTAATATAATAAATAATATTACTTTATCATATTTTAATATCAGTAAATCACACTTACTGAAAATAAATCTGAACCAAAAGAATGATCAATTTGATAAGAAATGATTCTCAAATCCTTCTTACATTCTCAATTAATGTTACATCACGTGACTCGGTTCACATGATTACATTTATTTCAGATTTAAACACCAAAAATATGAACTGCTACTATTTATCGCATAAGCTAGTAGTAATTAATATTTTTAAGTTATTTTTTTTCGGTGGTGAAACCGAAATTTGACCCAGGTACCCCCACATTTTAAGGTATTTGGTTTTTATTCCCTTCCACAAATACGGAATTATATTTGATTTTCTTGTGTGAAACACGATTCAATATGCAGTTAGGCATCTAAAGAGTTTTGCCCCACAAGTTATCCGGTACACCCAAATTTATAGAATAATATACCCGCACCTTCGTAGGTTTGATTATTCCGTTTAGCTACATACTCAATTGAGTTGAGCTAGGTGAATTATTTGTATGAATTATTCACAATTTAACACACTCTTGTTAAATGAATATATCGTATTCACCCCCACAATTCGGATATAAGAGTTTTCATTTTCTTATTCCATTATTTCTCAAATATATCTCTTTGTATTTCACAAATATATTAATCGCCTTGTAATTATTATTCAATAAATGGCGCAAATAAATATATATGTGATTAAATATATTTTAACCTCCATGAGTTAGTAACGATTTAAAATCACATGATTAATTAGTTCAGAAGTCTTGAACTCTTACATATTTGTCTCGCAAACAAATAAATTATAAATAATTTATAATTATCAATATATTCTCAAATAACATATTGATATAAAAATAAATTACAATTGTTTCTCAAACAAATTATAATTATTTTTCACAATTAAATTGTCAATATTTCCTCAAATAAAATATTGGCTTGAAAATAAATCATATTTATTTCTCAAATAAATTATAACTATTTTCACACATAAATTATCAATATTTTCTTAAATAAAATATTGATTTGATAGTAAATACTAATTAATCATTTATCTCCACATAAAGGTTATTAGTAATTTTACATGCTTTTAAAATTCCTCGCATATATATAAGTCACACTTATATTAGGAATAATTATGATAACTCATACACATATGATATCATATAATTTCGATGCTCATGATATTTAATCATGTTTATATCATTACTCTTATGTAATGTCTCAATATTACACGCCTTAGTTACTTTGCCCAATAATTAGATAAATTAGTGCATCACTAATACATTTATATAGGAAGTAATTTAATTGTGAAGGCACATTCATTCATTCCAGTATTTCCAAAAGTTGAGTTTACTTTTGATATTTAAAAATTGTTAAATATTTATGGAATCCACAATTCCCAAATATTAACACAAATTTCAATTTTTCTTTCTTCACAAATTCGGATTTGTGAAACCTCATTTAAGTATCCGAATTGTTGGTGTCTAACAATCTGTGTACTTAAATATTTCGATCTAACACAAAAAATAGTGAGAAATACTTACTTGTATTGAAACCAAAGATCACTTCAATCTTTACGTAAAAACAAGGAAATTAGACTGAGGCTTGCCGAAACAAATTTCCTTAAGACAATATTTTCGGGGCTGCCACGGTGCATACAATTTGATTCCCGATAGTCTCCCAAGATACAACAGTCTGTTGTTCATTATTTGCACAAATAATGAACCCACGGCGAACCGAAGCAAACAAAAAATTCGACATAAATTTAAAGTAGAGAAGAGAGTAATTTATAATAATAGTAAATATAATTCATAATGTAGTGCATAATAATAGTAAATATAATTGGACAACATTATGATGGACCCTTTTTCCTAGATTGTTTCAATTATGCAAATGTCCATACTTTAGTTTGGTTTTTTTGGGTAATGGCAGCAAGGCCTAATTTTGTTTTGGCATATAATAAAAATGAATAAAGAAAAGTTGATAAAATTTAACTGGATTATAAATATAAGGTTTCAATTATCTCCATTTCACCTATATATAAATACTCATATTTGCACATAAACAACACACTCAGTAATTAAGAAGCCAAACCAAGAAATAATGGATACATGCATTTCTTTCCTTTTCCGGACTTGGATTCGGTTAAAGAAGACTGTACGGAAATGAGTTGGATCGAGTCATACCATTTTGTTTTGGATACCTGCGAAAAAGAGTGTCGATCCAATTCATTTTTGTACAGTCACCAAACCCAACTCCGGATATTTTTGTTGCATTAACGGTAAGAAATCATGAACTCATCCGAGAAACAGAGTGGGGAAAGAGGCTTGTATTGTCCTTTTTTGATTTCCGGGTGTTTAATAAACACTTCTTAAGAAAATCCTCCTTACAAGGTTTTTGTCCATCTTACTGGAGATGTATTGCCACCTGTGCGTGAACTAGTTGAGTTGCATTTTGTTCCACCGTTCTTGAAACATTGAAAACGGTCACTGTTTCGGGTACAGTAACTAGCTTCACTTTAAATGCAAGAACAGTCCCGAAACTAGTACCTCCGCCTCCTCGAATGTCCCAGAAGGGATCAACAATCAAGGAAACACAAGCTACGAATAGGCAAGGACTTGGGGGGTCGATATTATTATTATTATTATGTTTTCTGGTTTGTGGTTCTGTTACGACCAATGTTATTAAAACCGGACCGGACAGGCCGGTCCGACCGATTCGACCCCGAACCGGAGGATGGTCTGGTCCGGTTTACTCCCTAAAACCACTTGACTCAAAAATCAGTCTGAACCGGGTTGAACCGGTGAACCGGTTTGTGCCGGTTCAACCCGATTTTGAATTTCCTTTTTTTTTTTTCTTTTTTTTCTTTTTTTGATTTTTTAAATTTTATTAATGTTAAAAATAAACTAAAAATTCTAGTAGAATGTGGGATTTGAACGCCTAACCTCTTGCATGAAACATGCTTTCCTTACCATTTGAGCTACATCATTTTTGTTGAATTTCTAGTACAAAACAAATTTATAAATTACAGAAAACCTATAGCCAAATTTGTTTATAAATTAGATTATGATAACTCAAATTAACATTTTACACATTATCAATGAAAATTAATACTCAAATAATATTTTTTTACTACCATTTGTTCTATAAGATATTTCTTTCCAATATTATTTTAGGATAAAGAGTGTCAAATTTTGAAAATCAAATCGATATATTATGCAAGTTTGATTTTGAATATTAGACTTTTATACATAATCATATTTTAAAATTATCAATCTCTTAGTTTGTTGTATTTTTAACTTACACTTTTAAATATTTATAAAGAAATATAGTCATATTATATTTATATGAGCTTACAAATTAGTATCATATTACAATTATGATATAAGATATATAAATATTATGTGATTTAATTTAAATATATTCTAAGATTTTATATATTTTTAATCAATTGTAGGATAATGTTTAAATTTATGCATATTATATATACTTTAAAATTAAATATATTAATTATATCATTATGACGTCATCCGATCCGACCAGCGGTCCGGCCGGTTCGACCAGTAAAATCAGTGGCCAGTTGGCTCACCGGTTCACTGTCCGGTCCAGTTCTGAGAACATTGGTTACGACTGAGTCTTTTGCTTTTTCTTTTCCTTTATAAGTTCTACTTTTTGGCTTTGAAGAGTTTTATTTTTTGTTTTAAATATTTTTAGTGATACTTCCTTTTTTTTGGCTTTGAAAGTTCAAAACTTTTTTCTGGCTTCTACATTTTTAGTGATTTGTTGTTTTGGGGTTGTCTTATGACTGAATCCTTTGCTCCCACCTGATATCATATGATAAATTTTGAATTTTTTCATCAATTGTAATGAAGAAAAACATATAATGAGATATTACCGTGTAGAGTATTCCAATTTTGTTAGCAACACAATGGCACCAAAGTAGAAATTTTACTCACTGATTCTATCAGGGACCATAACAGAGAGAACAGTGGTATGTAGATGCTGGGTAGGTTTAGGACTGGGTCGGGGTCGACCCATGCCCGATACCGACTGGAAATTATTGTGACTGGATCAGGTCCGAGTCCGAACGGATCCCTAAAACAGAAGACTGTATTCGATTTCACTGGATGTCCGAAATTCGACAAAAATATCCAAGTCCATTAACCTACAAACACTATCATCGAAATCTTTTCGATCATCTTCTTCCACTACAATTAGAGTGTCACCACTTCCGATTTGTCCACCTTTTCCGTCAAAGATATCATCAGCAGTAGGGACGGCGGGTGGGGGGTTAGGGCTAGAGTTTTTTTTCTTATTATTATGTATAAAAGTAATTTTTTAAAGTTTGGGGACCAATGTGCAATTATGGTTTTTTATATCTATTCATTTTGCAAGGTAACATGATAAGGCATAATTGCAAGGGTAAATATGATATTTTGTTAATCAATTTTTTTACTGATTTATTTTCTTTTTTTTTAATTAAAATTGATGAGGGCAATTAAGTCATTTCACATATTAATTTTGTGCATCATTGCAAGGTAATATGCTTCAAAAACCAAACTTCAATTAATCTTTTGAATTCTAATGTTTGTATGCATGGCTCAAAAACCTCCATCCATAGTTCATTTTAAATACATTATCTGCAATACATTTTCTATGATTGTGTATGGCCTATTACAAGAAAAAGGATGTGATGTATCAATAAATCAATTTTATGAACAAACAATTGCATTATTTGAAAATGGATGGGTCATATATATGGGTCACATCTAGCACATTTTCCTTACCAGGACAAACTTTGCATTTGGCATTGGTCACTGCAGAATTATTAGTTTCCAATTTAGTTATCCTTCCCATTAAATGTTAAACATATTAAGGGAAGCTATTATATTTTATAAATCATTTTTTTTTCCCAAGATACTATGACAATTAATTACAAGAGATTATGAAAATTTAAAATGTAATTTATTTAACTCATAAAAGTAGCATAATATTCTAAAACTTACTTTCCTTAGATTGTTAGTACATTAACACATCAAGTTTTACAATGGTTTAATATCTTTCGAGGCGCGCCGGACACATCAAGTGGAAACTCTTCCAACATGGATTTTAACCTGATTCGCTATTTTGTAGTGACTAGTCCCTTCCGCTCAACCAATCACCTGCTTTGTAACCTATACAAAATACAAATCCCTCCAACATTGCATGCCTATTTTCATTAATTTAAACAGTACACGAATGGTGCGGTGCTTCTCCATTTAATTTTCTCGAATTCATTTTCTGCCTATAAATAGGAGTGAGTGGCGCTTATTGTTCTCAGTAGGGATGGGCGTTTGGGTCAGGTTTTTTGGGACCCGTCACGACCCACTCGGGTATTTCCTGTTTGGAACTGAAAAATGGGTCTTTTGACATTTTGAGTTCGGGTAACTAAACTCGAAATATATTTTTTTGGTATAATAATTACACCCGAACAGGTATTTCAGGATCCGTTCTGGTATTGAATAAAAAATAAAAATTTGCCCAATTTATTATATTTGTGTCTATTATAACTTTTAATTTGATTGTGATATTTTGATGCTTGGAATTTGATTGTAATATTGTTGAATGTTGAAGACTTAAGACTTGTATGTTGTGATTTGTTTAGGAGTCTTTCATTGTAATATTGTTGAAGACTAGAGACGATTGTTTTGAAGTTATTGTCTACAATTCAATGTTTGAATTCATTTATTTTATAATTTTACATATATATATGTTAAAAAAATAAGATTTCTTGTATACTTATATATATATATATTAAAAAAAAAAGGGTGAAATTTCGGATACAAAAACTCAAATCCTGAAATACCCGAAGATTTTGGGTACCCGAACTTTGGTTGGATGTGAAAATTCAATACCCACCAGATCGAGTACTTGACCCGTAATACCCAAAATCCTAAATCCCCGACCCGCACCAGTCCCCGTTCTCAGTTAACTAACCAAACCAAGAAATGGATACATCATACATGCATTTTCTTTCATTTTCCTTTGTTCTAGTAACTAAGGGCCTGTTTGTTTGGCGTTTGGAAAAGTAGTTTGGGAGAGTAGTGGAGGTTTGTGAAAAAATCTCGATTTGCGTAATGTTGTTTGTTTGGGTTTTGAGAGAGTGGTTTGAGAAATAAAGTAGGTGTAGGATTTTTGGAAGAGTTGGATTGTAGATGTAAGATGTGTAAGACTTTATGTCAAATCATGTTTGTTATGTGAGATAAATTGTGTAAGACTTTATGTCAAATCATGTTTGTTATGCTAGATAAATTGTGTAGGAGATAGGTTACTTTATGTCAAATCAAAGTAGAGTTTGTATATGTTTTGTTTAGAGATAAGAAAATTGTTGTTTGTTTGGCATTTGAGAGAGTAGTTTGAGAAAATTAATGGATAAAAAATTTATTTTGGAAAATAAAAATTTCCCAAACAAAATTATTTGGCATTTCCCAAACAAAATTATTTGGAGCCTCTGATTTAAACCACTGTTCTTGAGTGCATGTAAATTCAAACCTCGGTATCTAATGTGTATAGTCGAAACAATGAATTATATAACATAATATAATAGGACAACAATAAGATAGTGAAATTGAATCTTAATTTAATGTGTGTCTTTAATAAAGACTATTGTTCACAAGGACATGCTAATTATACATGTACTAATTCATTCCTTTAATTTTTTTACAATCATGTTCAGGCATGCATCATTTTCATACTTGATTGGGTTGTAATGTAGTCCGTGTTGCACGTGTGTGACGGTTTCTGTAGTCAGACATACTATCAAATTATAAATAATGACAGTATTCACTACCAAATAAATGAACGGTAATTTTTTTTTTTTTTTTTTTTGTATGTAGTTAGGCAATGGTCAAATTTTTCATAATCAATGCTTTAGAAACAAGTCACATTATCCATTCCTAAACTTTGAATGTTTCCCCAAATTATAAATAATGACAATATTCCCTACCAAATAAATGGACAGTCATTTTTTTTAATTATTAGCATTGTTGAACGATAGTTAGGCAATGGTCAAATTTTTCAAAATCAATGCTTTAATAGAAACAAGTCACGTTATCTATTCCTAACAATATAATTGATACATTCAAAATTATTTCAAAGTTTTAGGAATTAGGTGTATACAGAGAAATTGGTTAAAGTACATAACATAATATTTGTAATTTAACTGGTTTATAAGTATAAGCAGGGACGGAAGTAGCCATTTTTTGGGGGCCTTGGCCCCCCCAAGAATTTTAGGAAAAAAAATTAGTACTATTTTTTTTTAGAAATTAGTACTACTATTTTACATTATTCAACTATTGATCTAATTCAAAGTTTTAAAGGTTTCTTTTCTTATACTACCTAGGGCTGTCAATGGGGCGGATTTCAATCCGGATCCGATCCGTATTAGGTTTGATTTATTAGGATAATTGTTCAATTAGGGATTCGATGGACCCGATCCTATTAAGAAGATCCGTAATCCAAATTATATGGAGCGAATATGGATCTAGGCTGATCCGATCCATTACATATCCGAATCCGATATATATTACTTAGGGCTGTCAATGGGGCGGATTAATTTCAATCTGGATCGATCTGAATTCAGTCCGATTTATTAGAATAACTGTCCGATTAGGGATCCGATCCGATTAAGAAGATCCGTAATCCGAATTATATGGAGCGAATATGGATATAGGCTGATCTGATCCATTACATATCCGAATCCGATATATATTACTATATGTTGTTTATATATTATGTATTTAAACCAAAATAAAAATAAAATTATCTATGTTCCACTAAAATCTTTTACTATATTAAAAATAATCTTAAAAAGAAATACATGAGAGGTGATGTTGGTAACTCATTGAGCATATAACATATTAATTTATGCTATTTAATTAGAAAAATCAGAACCCTAACCATTCATCTATGTAGTAGCCGCCACCTTCCCTCTACTTTTTCCTCCAATTTTTGTTTTCTCTTCCATTACTCAATATTGGGTTTTCTTCTTCTTTTTCCTAGTTCTTTTTTTATTCATTTTTTTATTTATTCCTTTGTTCTAATTTTTATCGTTTATATTTGTCTACCATATTCCATCTTTTACAATTTTCAGACAATTGTTTTGATGAAATAAGTAAAATATTACATTTTTAATTCATGGTGGTGGAATCTACAAGTGATTTGAAAGAAAATGATTTTTTTTTGCTAAATATGCTAAACGGATTCGGATAATTTATTCGGATCCAGGATATCCACCGGATTCGGATCCAGTTGCTACTTTTCATGATCCGCACGGATTCGGATCCGGATCTGGATAGAAGATATGAAAATCGGACTCGGACCGGATCTCCGGATCTGAATCTGCCTTGATCCGGTCCGAGTCCGGCCCATTGACAGCCCGCTGCAAGTCGTTGAGAAAAAAATTCTGCAAATTTTTAATAAAAGCTCTAACTTTGGTTTTAAAAACAGAAATTGTTTTGGGCGTCTTTCTAGGCCCACTATAGGCCCAAATAATATGTTAAGGATTTGGTACGAAGATTTTATTTTTGAGTGAGATTCGGGTGAGACGATAAATAAATAACAAAAAACTAAAAAAATTGAGTGAAACTTGATAAATACGACATTTTTTATGAAATTTGAATTCAAAAATTTTAACAATGAGAAATTTATATAAATTATTTGAATGGTCTGTACGAATTGCATAGCTCGGTTTGGTCTCCATCGAAATGTGGTTGGTTTAAATTGAATGATACAAATTCTACATGCTCGTGTGATTCTAAAAAAAAAAAAGAATTTTACCCCCTCTATAATCTTATTTTTGACATTTTCAAACTTAAAAAAATGTTAATTGACAAAACTATGCCTCTTATATATTGCATTTTACCCCATGTGTTATAATAAATGTGGCATTTTAAATGTTGCACTTTACCCCCTCCCTCTAATGTTATGATAAATCTTATTTTTCATGTCAACAATTAAAGGGGATTGATTGAGAGATCCCCAGTGAAGCGGAATATTTGCACGAAATGAATTAGAAACTAAGAGAGTTTTGAGTAGAGTAGTGCTACCCGCACAGCTCACAACCGGCTGTATATGTGTACAGCCGGTTGTGGTTTTTTTTTTTTTGTCATTCATATATTTTAATGAATATGAGAAAAAATTAATATATGACACATAAATAATTATCAAGAAAATAAACCCTGTTTATAAATATTAAACCCTAAACCTGTTAAACAAGTAGTAGGTAATACAATTAACTTCAAAAGCCTAAAATATTGGTTGTACAAAGGGCTGTCAAATTTGGGCTGTGATATAAATTTTTTTGAAACAGTCTTTTATTTTAGTTTTCTTTGAGAATTATAATATTTTCTCTATATGATTCTATTTAGAACGTGGATCGAAAAATACATCTTTTTCTGTATGACTCTATTTTAGAAAAATATTTTAATAACTCTACTATGTATCTATGTGAAGCTTTATCCACATGCAGAAATCAGTACTTAGATAGCAATATTTACTCTCGATTGATTATTCGGTTAAAAGACAAGGCAATAAAATCTTTCCTATCATAATTCAGTCTGCATCTCATTGTCTAGCTCTAAGTTTAGCATTTTTTTAATTTAGGTCTTTAGCCGAAATTTCCTTGAAACTTCAATTTGCAAGTTGCAACCACCTATGAACAAAAAATAAAATAAAATAAAAAGAAAATAATTTATTATATGTTACACTTTTATGCAAGAATTAACGAGAAATAGATGAGTTAAGTTTGTACGAATTAAGATATATGTAAATTATAAATATAAAATGCGATAAAACTAAGTGAGATTTCATTACGATAAAAAAACACATGAAAACCTCTAAAAACTTAAGTTGGCTTTGTTAATAATAAAAAGTTAAATAGTGCAACACTGCATAAAATAAAACAGTGTCAACACAAACAAAGCCAAATATTAACACAATTCTAACCAAAAAAAAAAAAAAAAATCAAAATACCAAACCCTAAATATATAAACTAAACCATAAACAAATTCTTCAACTCTTTCCGCAAAGCTTCACTAGTTCCTTCACAACTTCATCAGCTTCCTTATCTCCATTATCCCTAAGTTTGTCCTTCATATCCGCAGCGTTTTTCCTCACAAATTCTCCACGATCTTCGATCACGACTTGCTTAATAACTTTAGCCAATGTACCTCTACAAAGCCTTCTATTACTATCTCTCAAAACCTCCACACCAACACCAATCTCCTCCACAAGTCTAGCATTGATCAGTTGATCAAGATGCATCGGCACCGCAATAATCGGAACCCCAAAGTTCATACTTTCCAACACCGAGTTCCAACCACAATGTGACACAAACCCTCCCGTGTTAGCATGTTGTAAAATCTTTGCTTGAGGAGCCCAACCCTCCACAACTTTACCTCTATTTCCAACCCTTTCAATAAACCCTAAAGGTAGGGTTTCCTCTAGGGTTTTCCCATTGGAACCATTTTCATTTCTTGGAAACCTAACTACCCATATGAAATTAGTGTTACTAAGCTCTAAACCATATGCAACTTCATGTATATCTTGCTTGGTAAGAAAACACTCACTCCCAAACGAAACAAAGATTGTCGATTTCCTCTCTTTTTTGTCTAACCATGATATAATATCGTAATTTTGGTCATCATTCAGGTCAGGTTCTTGAATCAACGGGCCCACAGCGACAAACTTCTTTCCGGACAAACTAGTGACATAATCAATGTACTTACCCTCAATGTCCCTAGACCCTTTGATCAAAACAATGTTGCAAGACCTAGTAATCCCTAGAGAAGTGCTCTCCTTTTCTTTCGGATTGGTCGCACAACCCAACAACATTTTCTTGTCGCTAGACTCATAGTCACGAAAATAAATCTTCGAAAAAGGAAATTCAATACTAGGGTCTTTGAAATAGTGGAACATGAAAGAAGTCATCGTGGAACTACTTGTAACGAACTCGACCGCGGGTATGTTTTGGTCTTTCGCGGCTAGTGGGGCCCACGGCTGGAGAAAATCGTAGATAAGTAAGTCGGGTTTGATTTTGGCGAGTATATCGGCAAAGTTAGGGGCCGATAAATCGAAAGCTTGTTTGAGTACGCGCATGAGGTGATGTGGTAGGCCATTAGTAGTGTGGAATTCAATGGGGAGGTTTGGTAAAATTGGCAAAAATAAAGGGACTAATGTGATAAATTGAGATAGTTTCTCATTGATTTTTTTCTCAATGCAAGCTAGTGTGGCCGGGGTGGAACATAAATATATCATGAAATTACGAGTGGATAGTTTTTTGGCTAACTCTAAGTAAGGTGTTATGTGACCATAAGCTAACCATGGGAACATTACAACACGAATGGTTTTGTTAGTATTCATCTTGCAACAAAGAGAACACGCACAACACGCACTGATTTTTGGCTAATTTGAGTGATGATTTGAAGAAGAGGGTGTATTTATGGTGAAGAGGAATTGTTGCATGGTTAGAAATTTCCATAATGAAATGCGTGAAAGAATGGTAATATAATCCATATTTTTTTATTCGTTTTTCCATAAGAGTGAGATAACGAGACAATTAAAGTAAAGATTTGTTGGTGGGTGTGAGAATCTAAATAAAGAGGGAATTTTGGAATAAAAAATGTAAGATTCTGGATATTTTATTAGGAAAATTCTAAGGTGACGTTACGTCACATGATGTAAGCTATAACCAATATAATTATGACACTTTATCAATAAATTACCTACTTAACAGGTTACTAACAAGTCATAATACTATTACCATAATAGTTGTACTATACTATTTATTAGGAAAATTCTAAGGTAACGTCACGTCACATGACATAAGCTATAACCAATATAATTATGACACCTCATTAATAAATTACATATTTAACAGGTTACTAACAAGTCATAATACTATTACCATAATAGTTGTACTATACTATTATTTGAGCACATTCATTGTAATATTTAACCACATCAATAGTAAATTACAAACTAATAAATTATTATAGAAATAAATAAATAATTGTGTATAATAATATTTTATAATAAACGATATATAATATTTCATGTTGAATAATTAATATTAACCTTTGAAAAAAAATTCGTAATATATTTTAATACACATAATATATATTTTAATACATACTGGATAGTACTAACTGTAATACTTCATAATGTAGCTAATTACTACTTATATGGGACTTTACTATGTATGTAGAGTCAATAATGTGCTATGTGAGTCTATACTATTATATGTGAGATATATACTATGTAATGTGAAGAATTATACACATTGGTTAGTACTAATATAATGTGGTTAATTACTACTAATATGAGACCGTACTAAGTATGTGGAGTCAATACTTTATACATTGGTTAGTAAGAATTATACACATTGATATAGTTAGGATTTCAAATCTTTGATTTGTTAAAACGGTTATTAGTTATTCTATAGTTGGGTTTATAATTTATAAAATAACTGTTTAACGGGTATTAGAATTGGGTCCTAGGCCTTGCTTAATAATAATATATATATATATATATATATCTTTGGTTAACCAAAGTGTTGATATTAAGCTTTAATATTAATTACTCCATATGGGCATATTCAACAAGGATAACCTCTTCTTTATTTTCCTAATCTTTTTTTATGAAAAGATCAATCATTCGTATAAAATCCATAAAGTCTGAGTTCGGCTCATTTTGCCGAACTATGGGCAGCCTTACAGTATATTTCAACCTCAATTTTGGCCATTGTGTCAAAATCTTCTACTTATGTTGTGTTTAGCAAGAATTGTCAAAGTTTTTATATTTATTTGTAAATAATTCGAAATACTAAATTTAATATAAATGTGATATCAAATTCACGAGTCAGATTTGATGAAATGCTGATATTTTTAGGTACATGTGGGTTTTCATTATCTGGGTACAATTGAGTTGTGAATGGTTTGAAGATTGCAATGTGAACCATTTTGACCTAACAAAAAGTATCCATTACATTGGGCTTGTATACCTTTGTACGCTATTATTAGCTTTTGGTTTCTCACTAATGTTTGGACTTTCAACTTGGTGAATTAGATTATTTAGAAGCAAAAAAACAAAGGTAAAAATACTAAAATGTCAGAACTCAGAAGAAAATTGTAGGTTTCTTTAGACACAAATGTAAAATGTTTGCCAATATTTCTCAATTAAAAAAAAAAATGTTTGCCAATAATAAGCACTCGTAAATTCAAAGTACAGATCAGATGTCAAATTGTTAATTACGTTTGTAAAAGATTTCAAGGAGTTGGATCCAATCCGAAAATGGACCCCTCTACATGGACCAATTTGGATCTAATCCAGCCCACCCATTTTCCAGCACCCGTAAATAAAACCAACGGTTTGTTAGTTCAAGGGGCCCTTTGTCGATCCATTACAATAATCTGTTTGTTTTGACTTAGACAAAACCCCAAAACAACAAGTAGCTTTGGATGTATAGACTTCAGAACCAAGCCAAAACAATTTTCAAACTTAGTAAAATGAAAACTGAAAATCATGCTTTAGTTCAAGAAAATAAAATAGGAAAAATATGAGTCTCCATTCCATGATTTATTATTCAGATTATGATGCTTATATCCAACCTTTCTATCATGAACAGTAAAATTCAAGTCTAATGTGATGGAAATATGTTCAAAGGCAAATGTACAAAAACAAAACAAAAAAAAAAACTGATGGATTATTTTTTCTATATTGCCTAAATGGAGTAGTATTTACCTATTTTTAAACAAAAAATGCAGAAAAGTACTAACAATCACACTTCATGCAAACATTCATTCTATGTCGATTTCCAAACCTCACGGAGGAGATCATACCTAGCGTTGGCTCCATCACGGTCTACTTCTTCCTTATCTCCATTTCCGGTGGTAAGAGAAGGTGGCTTATCAATAATAGATGTGAGACAATTCTCAACTTCATCCAGCTCTTCATCACTGGTGTATCCCTTCTTCTGCACAGCAAATGATGCACTTCTTGACAATGGAGAGTTTTTGCCGGCCTCAGAGACTTTTTCTGCCACATCTGAAGAGGAAGGTGGCACGTACACAATCGGAGCAGCAGTAAAAGGGAAGCTACTACTTGAGTCTCCAGAGAATCTACGCTCTATTATGCACTGTGAATGCAAAATGATAAGGTCATGGAATCATTCCAAACCTTTTTTTTTTTTTTGGATTTGGTAGGGTTATATTTTATTTAGGCTAAAATTGAATTTGAAACTGTAAAAATAGATCAAATAAATAAAAGATAGTACTCAATAAGGTAAACTAGCTTAACAAACTAGCTTAACATTCAATGGATCGACCCAACCCAGATAAAAACCACAACCCAACATAACCGACCTGATTTTGACCCAAAATCATGGTAAAAGGCACACAAGAAATGTGAACCTATCGATCATCAAAATGTTTCTGACACAGCCCAACTTAAATGACTTGATTTGGGCCTGAATTCATTGTAAATACATATAAAAAAATTAGCTATTCTTTTAAATTATGATTTATGTACTTATATCATTAATGTAATTAGACAAATTTTGTATCATTATGTTATTTAAGATGTATTTTCTTATCATTTCAGTGCATTTCATGCAAACCTCTTCAAAAAATAAATTTATCGACCTTACACAACCTGCTTTTAACCCGATAATAGAAAATGATTCATTGTTAACCCAACCTGTTTTTGACCCAATAATCAGGAACAATTGATTAATTTGAAATCATTTTATGGATAAGCGAACTATACCTTCAATAGTATATGAAATTTAACAACAGCATACCTCAGCATTTAGTGCCTCTAGCACAGCACCCGGGACAGGATCAGGGCAGAACTCATCAGGAGTGAAGTTGCAAAGTACACGCTTAACCAATGGAAGGCTTATTGATGGACATACCTATAAAGAAAGATACGCATGAATATTTTCTACACAAAGTAAAGAAAACATAATTCTCATCACTTGGCTGACCTCCATTCTGATTGCTTTATCCATAAGCATATCTTTGGGGAGCATTAGAAGATCACTCAATGAATTAATAAGTGGGAAATATTTCGGTTCCTCATTGTCATGCTTGTTGTTTTCATCTTTTAAAGAACTAACCGAACCCGTGCCTACAAAATCACTCAGCCATCTTGCCCAATGACCAACCTGAGGTAGTTTGACTCTAGTCAGCATCATTTATGGTAACTATTAAGGATTGTGACAGGACCATAATAAAACTTGGCTATTAAATGTTAACTCTAAGATAGGTATGTGTCATTTTCCTTAAAATTATAGATTAAGGTACTTACAGAATTTTTAAGTTGAGCACCAGACCCGAAACTCAAATCTCCAGCAGGAATAGGCAAAACCTTGGAATCCAATATTGGATCAGATACAGGATCAGTTGGGATCTCATGGGCCGACTCACGGAGAATGGCATTGAACATGGCAACATCTAGCCTGCCAATACATTGTTCCATCACCTAATAAAAGACATTGACCAAATTGGACATAGTCAAAAGAGAAAAAAGGTTCCATCTTCAGCTAATTTTGAACCAACAAATAATTTATATTCATCCAAAGAGTACGAGTTTACAACTCATGCACAGAAATGGAGTCAAAGCTACAAAACAGTTAAAGAAAAATCATAATTACACACCTTCCTTGCCAAAACAGGCAAGCAACCACATTCGTGACCCCCTGCTCGAACTGGGCAAAGTCTTCTCAGAGCGTCTTCAAATGCATTTTTCCAAAGGTTAATCGAAAAGCTTCCTTGTTTCTGGTCACCCAAGGCTGGACCTAATAACCTTTCAGAACCTTTCCTTGTAGTAGAGTCACCAACAGGAGACTGCATGTTCGGTGTAAGAGTCTGATCCCAAAGAAAAAGAAATTAGTAAGTGCTAGTGCAGATGCATAATACTAGTCAATTATAATGAATTTATAGTAGTCAATTAATTGAAGATCTCACATATTAAGTAAAAATTGAAATGTCCATATGTAGGCTATAATTACCTGCCACCATATTGACTCAACTATCCGTGAAAATATCCAGGACTCGACTTTCTCCAAGGCAGCAGTAAAGGTTCTTGTTTCTTGCCAATCATCAACGAACTGTAAGAAACTCAGCTTATTCATTTGTCTACTTCCGTTACTACTCTTCCATTTAAATGGCGAAGGTTTTATTTCACTCTTCTTGCTTCCTGCATTAGACTCGAATACTTTTGCTAGAGCACTGGCGTTACAAGAACTTCCAAATGCTTGAGATATAATTTCCCTCAGAACAACGGTGTTTGACAACCAAAAAGTCAACCTCATAAAAAATAATATAGGATATCAAAGATTTGTCAATTGCAATTTAAAAAAAGGGGTTTAAATAAATAGAAGAAGCTGCTAGACATACCGAGATACATCATTGCCGCAGGACTTGGCAACTAAAACAAGCCCAGACACAGTGTTTCTAGCAACAGTAGCGCGCTTGTCTTGAGACCAGTATTTGCAAGCATAAATGTAGAGTCTAGATAGGCGCCTTGCAGATGTGTGTACCTTGTGTGCGGAGCTACCATGCTCAGGTACCACAGAATAAAGTGCTATTTCAAGAGCAGCAACTTCTCTTAGCTCACCTTCAAGATTCTTAATTCTGGTTTCCATTTCCTCAATTTTTTGATTTAGTGCAGCCTTGTCCTCCTGGTCGTCATTTTCCTCATTGTACCCTGCTTCATCATCACTACACACACTATGAGCACCATTGGAAGTGTCATCTTGGATACCTACCCTTTTTTCCTGTTCTAGTGAATTGTCATCGGTTCCTTCTGAGCAATCTGATACAGATTTTGGATGGACTTTCATGTTCCGTAAATTATCAGATGAACTCTTGGTTGTCAATTTAGAAGGCCCATTCTCAGGTTTGACCCCATTTTTTTGTTTGACTTTTGATGATTTGATTTGTATATTATTTGCTTTACTATCAGATTTTGATCTTGGTGCAGTAGAACTCTTTTTAGCAAGCTTTTTGGGAACCATGGTAACTTTTTCAGCTTTCTCGTCATCGGCCGTTTGTGAATCTCCTTGAGAAGAAACTGAATCGTTAATTGTCTCAGGATCAGATTCATCTGCAATTTCCATATCACTAGAATTACGATCTGAGTTTTCACTGCTTTTGTTGTCGTCCATTTTAAGCGTTTTGGTATTGTTCAATGCTTCATCAGACCTGTATACATCATCCACATTATCTAAGACAATATCTTCATAAACTTCCGAGGATTCTGCACCTACGTTTGAATCACTTAATACGGTACTGGTATCCAGTTTATCAGATGAAGGCTTAGCAGCAATCTCTTTCGCTTTCAAGTTTCTGCCACCATTCTTTTCTTGCAGCTTATGATCTCTTTTATCAGCTCTTGCAGGAGTTCCTCTTTCTTTGCTGTTGGGACCCCTTCTCCTGTCAGTTTCTTTCATGCTCAATGTTCACCCCTTTTTTTCACTAAATCACCAAAAAAGGAAAGAACCACTTGGTTAGATAAGCAAGCTTGACAATCACATAATTAAAAAGCACGGTTTTAAATCAGAGAATGAGAACTTATAATTCATTTGATACAAGCCAAGATTGCAGTGAACTATGTATTAAGATGCAAAAAGTCATAGATAAAACAATGCGTGAAAACTGAAAAGTTAATCAATGATCAAATATTTGATGGGCCAAATTAAATTAGAAAACTAGATAGTCCCTACTTTTTTCTATATATTTACGAGATTATCTGAAGAATTTGTGATGCATTAGCAAATAGTGTGTTATAGGATGCTAGCTTATAACATGAGCAAACGTATGTAATCCGTATCTGGTGGAGTTACACTCTACTGTTTCTTGAACCAACAAAGAAACATAAACCTAAATCTATACATCTGTAGTACAACACGGAAGTCTCTTTACTCATCAGCTAATAAAATTGACTTGAAGCGCAGATAAGCCAATATTATTCAATCAGGAAACAAACACTTCAAAAAGCTGTCAAATCTCTACTCATTAACATCCACAAAAAATAGAAAACGAAAAAAAGTGAACCAATCAATTAAAGCTAATCAGTCAAGCTCGTGTAGCATTTTTTTATTGGAAAGATAGAGTGATATTAAACTTCCTCTTAAATTCTCATTGTCATAGAGTGAAACAATATTCCATTCCCGAAGAGGAGAAAACTAGCAAATCGTGTTTCATACAAATCACATTCATTCAACCAGAACTCTTTAAAAATGAAATTAAGGAGGCAAGTATTGCAAACATATGGACAAAGTTTGAACTAATTGGAGTAAAAATAGATAATAACTATACTTATCTACACAGAAGAAAATGAATAGATTATGCAGTTCAAATCAACACATATCAACCTTTCGTCGCTGAATATAAGTAAAATTTAGTTCAGAATTAAGTTTCCTCATCAACAATACAGAGGAAATGAACGCGCGAGTTATAAATAAATAAAAAATAAAAAATAAAATCCGTAAATTCAGGCACGCACATGAGTGGTGACGGTTACAGAAATCACGCCAGTAACCGTCGTTTCGAAAATGCACAATTTCCAATTGAACAATAGATTCATAAACTTAACAAGCCAAAAGCAGACTTAAATTAATGATCAGATTCCAAAACAACAAAATCTAAACACTGGAAAAGAAAAGGAAAATTCCTCAATAGAACATCGAATTATGGTAAGGCAGATACAAAAGCGCATTGATACCAAAAGGCGTGTTTAGAATTTTACCTAGGCTTCAGCAGAGACCTGCATCCAGAATTGAAGTTGAAGAGATGAAGAAGAAGCTTCGTCCAGTGTCAGCTACCAAATCTCTTTTTCTCTCTCTCTAAAAGCTGTAGATGAGTAGCTTTATGAGTAATGTATATAATGAGATGTCTCTATATATGTGTGGGTGGGTGGGGTGGGGGGTGGGTGGGTTGAGAAGTTTGTTACTGCTGTGTAGCCTGAAGGAGCTGATTATGGGGAGTGGTGGTAAAGGAGTGCGGGAGAGGGATCGATTTTAAAAGTATTTATTTATATTTTTCTTTTCTTTTTATATTTTAATGCACACTAGTGGGGGAGTGGTGACCGGTGAAGGGTGTCGGTGGCGGACAATGACCGGAAGATCCCGGTTACGCTACGCGTCTTCTCTGGTAAATTACTATACCACAGCATGATTTTTCTCCGGCAAAATTTTTAAAATGGTCCTCTAACTTTGGATTTTCTTCAAAATTAGTCATGTAACTATTGTGAACATATATTTAGTACTTTAACTTTCATTCAATATCAATTTTAGTTTTATGCATAACAAATTTCACCCTCTAATTTTCAATAATTTTTAATTTTCGTTTTATAGTTAAAATATGGTTCTATTACCAGAGACATAGTTTTCAATTGCAGGGTGAAAATTGAAAGTTAGAGATGAAATTTGTTATGCATAACTATAGTTAAAAGACTATTTTTTAAATTAACTATTTTGAGGTGGACTTAATTATTTAAATATGGTAATATTTTACAAATTCGTCCTTTTTTCACTTTTTTTAGTGTAGCCAAATTCGAAGTTGTCCACTATAAGAATCTAACTTCGCTAATGCTTGAATCTTCAATATTCGCATTGGTCGTTCACTTCTTAATACAAGAAGCTTATCTCTTTTCTCTTTATTTAAAATATACAAAATAAGCTATTTGAATTCAACATCATGATTAAAACTCATTTGAATTGAGTAATTTAACTATCAAAATCTCTAATTCGATTGAAAAATCTTCAAAACATGAACAATATTTATTTCAACTCGTTCTTCTAAAATATAGCTAAATATGAGTCCAACCATAAAGGTGGTAAATTTAAAATATATCATAAATTGTGTGAAAGTGGTTAATTTAGAATATATCATGAATTGTGGTTGTTTTTAAGCCATGTTACTAAAATTCACCAGAAATTCATTGGAAAAACAAAGAAAAAGAATAAAGATCGAAAAGGTGATCAAAAGGACTTGAAAGAAAAGGAATAGTAGTGAAACTGTGACCCATCCGTTTCCACATGAATCAGTCACCGACAACGACGTTCCTCTGTACAACTTATATTTCCATGTACAAGTATATCGAAGAAGATCATATTAAAATCTAAATGTCCTATTTATATCTACCATTTTTGTAATTTGGGGGGGGGGGGGGGTGGGGGGGGGGGGGGGTGGGGGGGGGGGGGGGTGGGGGGGGGGGGGGGTGGGGGGGGGGGGGGGTGGGGGGGGGGGGGGGTGGGGGGGGGGGGGGGTGGGGGGGGGGGGGGGTGGGGGGGGGGGGGGGTGGGGGGGGGGGGGGGTGGGGGGGGGGGGGGGTGGGGGGGGGGGGGGGTGGGGGGGGGGGGGGGTGGGGGGGGGGGGGGGTGGGGGGGGGGGGGGGTGGGGGGGGGGGGGGGTGGGGGGGGGGGGGGGTGGGGGGGGGGGGGGGTGGGGGGGGGGGGGGGTGGGGGGGGGGGGGGGTGGGGGGGGGGGGGGGTGGGGGGGGGGGGGGGTGGGGGGGGGGTGGGGTGGGGGGGGGGGGGGGTGGGGGGGGGAGGGGGTGGGGGGGGGGGGGTGGGGGGTGGGGGGGGGGGGTGGGGGGGGGGAGGAGGGGGGGGTAGGGGGGTGGTTGGTGGGGGGGGGGGGGGGGGGGGGGGGGTGGGGAGGTAAATTTTCATAGGCTTTGCCTATAAAGTATATACTAATAATTAGGAGACGGATCTGAAATTTTGGAGATAACATAGTTGTCAGATCTTCAAATAAAAAAAGATCTTCAAATCAAATCTTCGAACATGTTGTTATTAAGTGTTTGCATAAAGGCCAACATAGAGAAGCTTCCTTTACATTTCTAACCATAAGTAGCAAAAAAATGCTGGTCGTTTCATTTGTTTTGATATTAGTATTATAGAAATTAATTGTGATACTATCTTATAGAATCCTCTAAGTAATCTATTTGTCGCATTGTCCCACCCAACCCAAGTACTTTCATACATGGATCATAATTTTCATTTTTTGTTCGAAAACATTGAAAAATTTATGTTTTTGAATCAATCGAAACGATACAAGGGTTATTTTTGAAATACTATATTTGTCTTGAAACTTTCTTCTTTTCTTAATTTAGTAACATTTTTCTTAATTTTTTTGAAACGTTTTTGGAAACTCTTCGAAAAATCTCCTATATTCAGCTGACCGAAACAAACATTGAAAACGAAATTTTAATACTATTGTATAAATTTTAAATTTTAAAAAAATTATGTTTTTTTAATTTTTTGTCGGATTTGTATTAAAGTAATATTTAATTTAGTAATATTGTTTATAAAATTAAATTAGTTAAATATAATAAGTAAAACCTCCAAATTGGTCCGCACGTGTCATTTTCGAGTCAATTTTGATATTGGAAGACAATGTGTACTAAAATGGTCAGTAAATTTGAAGATGTGGGGTTGTTTTGTCAACTTGAAATGTTATAGAGTAGAATTGGCAGTCAAGGTATCTATTTTGCAATAAGATTTAATTGTCACGTCATCATTTAACGGTTATTTTAACGGTGGTACCAAATGTGAGCGGATTTGTTAAATTATAGTACCAAATATGTCGGCCTGAATTTTTATGGTACCACAAGTGAGAATCGTTATAAAGTCTGGTACCACAAGTGTCACTTCTCCCGATAGGTTTGGGTGTAGGAAGTTAACCAAACAATAATAGATATTCATCTTTAATAATCTAAAACAATGAATAAAAATATACATAATCTCAATAAAAACTATATATGAATATGAATATCCATAATATGATCACACTGTATTGCTTGAATATGATATAGAAAGATATAATTGAACAAGGAACTTTACCTGATTTCATTGATGTCATGGTTGGAATTTTCATCGAGAGACAAAGCACCGAATATAATCACATTTTAATAGTATTTTTGCACGAATGAAAAATAATGTATAGTAATAGGATTTTCTTATTAAAAAAAAGTTCTATTAAATTATCTATTACTTCTATAACCTTTTGAAATATCAAAAGATAAATTAGTATCAAAATAAATAAATAAATTATCTATTATAACATTTTGAAATATCAAAAGATTAAAAAAAATATAGGACGAAGCTAGAGAATATAATATATTATATATAGACAATAATTATTTCATTTCTCAAAAAAAAAAAAAAAAACATATTTCATATTTGCATGCAAGTTGACAAGTGTTAGCACTTAGCAGCAACTTTTTTTATATCCGTTAAAAATATTATAAAATGT
Source organism: Penstemon davidsonii (assembly GCA_034814905.1). NCBI lineage: Eukaryota > Viridiplantae > Streptophyta > Magnoliopsida > Lamiales > Plantaginaceae > Penstemon > Penstemon davidsonii. The sequence continues at coordinate 24,473,112 of JAYDYQ010002533.1, read as the reverse complement.
GTCGACAGAATCAATTTTCAATTTATGTGGCTTTTTATGTAACAAATGGACTCATGCATTAAAAACAAAAGAAATTTACCCATTTGCACGAATGAAAAATAATGTATATATTGTAGTAATAAGATTTTTTTCTTATTAAAAAAAAGTTCCGCTGCCGGGACTCGAACCCGGGGCACAATGTTTGTGCCGAATTCATCTATTGAAAGACAAGTTGCTACAGCGGAGTCTTGGCTTAAATATGTGAACAATTTATTATAAATATCATCCGTGTCAGAGAAACTTAAAGAGCACCTATAAGTTTGCTAAACAATTTACATATTCAAATGATTTAATTAAATTATTGTATTCAAATCAACATTTTCGTAAATTTATATTGTATAGCTAAATTTATTTTCAATCCAATAACAAAAGAAATTATGTTATAGCTCAATTTATTTAATTTAATTGTGCTACCCATATTTAGCTTATATTATAGGGATTTAAATTCTCGTTTTAATAGTTGTATCGGGCCGTTTTTTTTTTTTGTTGCAATTTCTTTAGTAAGAGTTCTTCACGGATATCTTACCGGGAAAAGTTTTATTCTATTAATGAGATAATTTTAGTCATGATTAATCATTAGAATATGCGCAAATATCTCTATAATTACCGGAAAATCTACAAAAGTTTTATTTTGTTGAATGAGATTATATTTTGATCATGATTAATCATCCGAAATAATGCAAATGCAAAAATATTTATTTTGTTCAGTGAGATAAAATATCTAGAAATTGATTCATTATTACTTCGGCAGACCACAAATAAATATTTGAAAACTTCTTTTATTATCAAAGTGTGGACAATACAAGAACTAACTCTAGGTTTTGTTGTCTTTTAAACTCACTCAAATATATTCGAAAGATGCTTGTTCTTCAAATTTTATTTTGATTGAATATCACTATATCCAGACATAAAAGGGAAAAAAATTAAGATTAATGTCTAACTTTATACTATATTCGTCCCCATAATTTCTATCAATTGGTACAATTGATCAGTTAACTTGATCAAATTTAAAAAAAATATAATTAAGTAATTTAATTAGTTTATTTCAGTAGTAATTTGATAAAATTATATAATATCACATATATTATTATTTGAAAGTTTTGGTAAAAAAATCAACTTAATAAGTTACTTAAAAATTTTAAAAAATTGATTTGACATTGTAGTTAATTGAGTAAAAAAATTGGATCAGAAGGAGTATTTTTTTCAACTCCATTTAAATCAACTTAAACTTGGAATTACTCTTTAGTTTAAGTCTTAGAGAACTTTTTCATTTCATCTTATTTCAAATCAAATACGACCATGGCCCGCATTGATAAGCCGTCCAATGATGAGCTGGATCACACAAGATTAAATTATTGTATTGACAAAGTTGGCCTTCCAATTTCAATAAAAAGTTCCATATTACGGGGGTACTTATGTACTTTATTCCTAACTGTGCAAATTCGGGTCCAGATTTGGTATTATGGACCCTCCACATTAATTTTGTCTTATCATCTTGTATGTATATCTGTATGGTCTAAATATTTTCTGCGGTGCATAGAATATGGACCCATTTTGACAATATATCTAATCCGCTACCATCAATTTATCTTTTATTTACTAAAAAAAAAAGGTGATTGGTATAGTGGAAGAGACTAGTCACTACAAAGTAGCGGACTCAGATTTGAATTCCTGTTGGGAGAGATACCCACATATATGTCCAACCCGCCTCGAAAAGGATTAAACCTATGGAAAAAAAAAAATCTATAAGAAAGGGGCGCCGAATATTCATTAAAAAAAAAAAAATACAGCCCCACAGAAGAGAAAAGAACTGTATAGAAGCAGTAGATATAACGATAATTTTGTAGTACAAATCCTATACAATTGCGGACAAATAAGATAGTTGCTTTAAGATTTAGAAAAATATAAATAAAATAAATGGCTACTGCAACTTGTATTTAATTTATTAATTCAATCAAATTGTATTTGAAATATAAAAAATAAGAACTGCATTAGGAACAGTAATACTAAAAATTACTACATGAAACATACATGACTTTTATAATATGATGCACGGATACTCAAAATATTATAACTTGTATTGTTGGATATATCTTGGATACTCGTGAGATACTTGTCCGACACACTACGTGGTGTGTCGATAAATCTAATTACAAATTAAAAATTGGACGAACGTGTCGAAAACTTTTTTATATATCCAACACATTTCATATTCTAAATTTTGTTAAATCACCATAATTGCTAAGAATAATGTAATATATCGAACCACACTTTGTATTATATACAACTGCAATACAAAATATTTCATCTATAACGGGACATGTTATGTATACCATAATAAAATAATAAACATGATGTATATTTAATAGTTGTAATTTACTAAATAATTTTATTTTCTAAAAGTTATGTAATTGAGTAATTTAGTACTTTTGAAACTTAACTTGATCTATTTCAATATGTATGAGTATACAAATGTATTCTTTTACTTATTACAATAAATATATATAGATTTTTTAGATTCGTATCCATGTCGTATCGTATCCTATAAATTTTTAAAAATTTGTGTCGTTGTATCCGTATTGTGTCGTTGTGTCCGTGTCCGTGCAATATATTTCATATTTATTTAATTTTTTAGTCAGTTATACTTAATGAGCGGCGCTTGACTAAATTTATAAGGGCTTATTTGGATAGGGTTTAGCCCAATCTAGGGAGTCTCGCGAAACTGAGTTAAATCTCTTCCAAATGAAGTTTGATAAAACCAATGAAACTCACCACAAACTTATTCAAAAACTCACACCCAAACTCTTGAAACCTATAAAACTTTGATTTGATAACTATCATCTACTTTTTTCCCCAAGCCCCAACATTCCAATCATATCCAAGTGGACTTCAACTTTTTTAAAACCACAAAACCTAACATCCAAAACCTAACCAGATGGGGTTTCAAATGTTTCATCGAAACCACCAAACCATTTTTTAGAAATCGACACCCACAAAATCGAGCCAAAACCTTTTCAAATAAGGTCTTAGATTTTGTCCGAGGGATATATATGTACCTAGTTTGTATATAATGGGTGCAAATCAAACTTGTTTGAAGCTACTCCCCCGGTTCATATTAATTGACACATTGTTACTTTTCACACAAATTAAGAAACTTCATGATTAATCACTTTTACATAGTAAAATATCAAAAATACCCTTCCTAGTGACTCTTGAGCTTCCCAACCTAGATGTAAGAGAAGGGCAAAATTGAAAAAAATTGCATTGAAAACCCAAATGTGCCAATTAATCATAAAAATTTGGCAAATGTGCCAATTAATATGAAGTGAGGGAGTATTATGTTTGCTTTATTTATTTGACATTAATGTAATTTCTAATTCTACTTCATTCCAATTTAACAAATTACAATATAAATCAAGGTCCAACATGTCCAAATTGGTCAGCCCGTAAACTTTTTACCCATTTAGTATGGTCTTGTGCTACTTTTACTAAATTTTAGTAGCCTATCCGTACATCTTGTGCAATAAATTTAATTAACATAGTTATAAAAATTTAATACTTTTAAAAATAATTTGTAATTATAAATAGTACTTTAAAATTGATAATATTGTGTTGAAAGTTTAATGAAATAAAATTATGATAAACATCAAATTTATTATTTGGTGAAATACCATGGGAGATCAAACCAATCCTATTCTCTAAAAATGGTGAAATATTATTATTTTATAATTTGGTGTAAATTTTGATGAAAACTATGGGAGGCCAAAAACACAATTCTTGCACAAAAAATGGTGAAATGGTGTGCTAATCATGGGAAATCAACTCATCTCCATTACACCAAATATAAAATTTGGTGAAAAAAATAGTGATGACCATGAGAGATCCTCTTATGGAATCATTTTTATTTAGTAGGGACATTCTTAATTTTATACGCAAATTAAATTGCAGTACGCCAGTACCTCATCATTTATCCTGTACTTATATCAACCAGTACAAAATTCACTAAAAATAATAAAGACAGCGCAGAATTATGTTGACATATTTATTAATATGGCATTCTCACCACCAGTGAAGAATAGAATTTAATATAGGAGGATATTTTTGAACTTTATGATAATTACAAAAAGGGTAGATATAAATAGGACATTTAGATTTTAATATGATCTTATTCGATATACTTGTACATGGAAATATAAGTTGTACAGATGAACGTCGTTGTCGGTGACTGATTCATGTGGAAACGGATGGGTCACAGTTTCACTACTATTCCTTTTCTTTGAAGTCCTTTTCACCTTTTCGATCTTATTCTTTTTCTTTGTTTTTCCAATGAATTTCACGTGAATTTTAGTTACATGGCTTAAAAACAACCACAATTCATGATATATTCTAAATTAACCACTTTCACACAGTTTATGATATATTTTAAATTTACCACTTTTATGCTTGGACTCATATTTAGCTATATTTTAGAAGAACGAGTTGAAATAAATATTGTTCATGTTTTGAAGATTTTTCAATCGAATTAGAGATATATTTGAATTATTTTGATTGTTAAATGACTCATTTCAAATGAGTTTTAATCATCATGTTGAATTCAAATAGCTTATTTTGTATATTTTAAATAAAGAGAAACAAGATAAGCTTCTTGTATTAAGAAGTGAACGACCAACGCGAATATTGAAAATTCAAGCATTAGCGAAGTTAGATTCTTATAGTGGACCACTTCGAATTTGGCTACACTAAAAAAAGTGAAAAAAAGGACGAATTTGTAAAATATTATCATCTTTAAGTAATTAAGTTCACCTCAAAAGAGTTAATTTTAAAAATAGTCTTTTATCTATAGTGAATATACATTCAGTGTTTTAACTTACATTCCAATTTTAATTAAGTCCTATGCATAACAAATTTTATCTCTAACTTTCAATTTTCACCCTGCAATTAAAAACTATGTCTCTGGTAATAGAACCATATTGTAACTATAAAACGAAAATTAAAAATTATTGAAAATTAGAGGGTGAAATTTGTTATGCATAAAACTAAAATTGATATTGAATGAAAGTTAAAGTACTAAATATATGTTCATAATAGTTACATGACTAATTTTGAAGAAAATCCAAAGTTAGAGGACCATTTTAAAAATTTTGCCGGAGAAAAATCATGCTGTGTATAGTAATTTACCAGAGAAGACGCGTAGCGTAACCGGGATCTTCCGGTCATTGTCCGCCACCGACACCCTTCACCGGTCACCACTCCCCCACAAGTGTGCATTAAAATATAAAAAGAAAAGAAAAATATAAATAAATACTTTTAAAATCGATCCCTCTCCCGCACTCCTTTACCACCACTCCCCATAATCAGCTCCTTCAGGCTACACAGCAGTAACAAACTTCTCCACCCCCCCCCCCCCCCCCCCCCAGCCCCTACCCCACCCACCCACACATATATAGAGACATCTCATTATATACATTACTCATAAAGCTACTCATCAACAGCTTTTAGAGAGAGAGAAAAAGAGATTTGGTTGCTGACACTGGACGAAGCTTCTTCTTCATCTCTTCAACTTCAATTCTGGATGCAGGTCTCTGCAGAAGCCTAGGTAAAATTCTAAACACGCCTTTTGGTATCAATGCGCTTTTGTTTCTGCCGTACCATAATTCGATGTTCTATTGAGGAATTTTCCTTTTCTTTTCCAGTGTTTAGATCTTGTAGTTTTGGAATCTGATCATTAATTTAAGTCTGCTTTATTAATGTCAATTAACCGAAGGTTAGGCTTTTGGCTTGTTAAGTTTATGATTTATTGTTCAATTGGAAATTGTGCATTTTCGAAACGACGGTTACTGGCGTGATTTCTGTAACCGTCACCACTCATGTGCGTGCCTGAATTTACGGATTTTATTTTTTATTTATTTATAACTCGCGCGTTCATTTCCTCTGTATTGTTGATGAGGAAACTTAATTCTGAACTAAATCTTACTTATATTCAGCGACGAAAGGTTGATGTGTGTTGATTTGAAATGCACAATCTATTCATTTTCTTCTCTGTAGAAAAGTATAGTTATAATCTATTTTTACTCCAATTAGTTCAAACTGTGTCCATATGTTTGCAATACTTGCTCCTTAATTTCATTTTTAAAGAGTTCTGGTTGAATGAATGTGATTTGTATGAAACACGATTTGCTAGTTTTGAGAATTTAAGAGGATTTTTAACATCACTCTGTCTTTCCAATAAAAAAATGCTACACGAGCTTGACTGATTAGCTTTAATTGATTGGTTCACTTTTTTTCGTTTTCTATTTTTTCTGGATGTTAATGAGTAGAGATTTGACAGCTTTTTGAAGTGTTTGTTTCCTGATTGAATAATATTGGCTTATCTGCGCTTCAAGTCAATTTTATTAGCTGATGAGTAAAGAGACTTCTGTTTTGTACTACAGATGTATAGATTTAGGTTTATGTTTCTTTGTTGGTTCAAGAAACAGTAGAGTGTAACTCCACCAGATACGGAACACATACGTTTGATCATGTTATAAGCTAGCATCCTATAACACACTATTTGCTAATGCATCACAAATTCTTCAGATAATCTCGTAAATATATAGAAAAAAGTAGAGACTATCTAGTTTTCTAATTTAGTTTGGCCCATCAAATATTTGATCATTGATTAACTTTTCAGTTTTCACTTATTGTTTTATCTATGACTTTTTGCATCTTAATACATAGTTCACTGCAATCTTGGCTTGTATCAAATGAATTATAAGTTCTCATTCTCTGATTTAAAACCGTGCTTTTTAATTATGTGAATGTCAAGCTTGCTTATCTAACCAAGTGGTTCTTTCCTTTTTTGGTGATTTAGAGAAAAAAAGGGGTGAACATTGAGCATGAAAGAAACTGATAGGAGAAGGGGTCCCAACAGCAAAGAAAGAGGAACTCCTGCAAGAGCTGATAAAAGAGATCATAGGCTGCAAGAAAAGAATGGTGGCAGAAACTTGAAAGCGAAAGAGATTGCTGCTAAGCCTTCATCTGATAAACTGGATACCAGTACCGTATTAAGTGATTCAAACGTAGGTGCAGAATCCTCGGAAGTTTATGAAGATATTGTCTTAGATAATGTGGATGATGTTTACAGGTCTGATGAAGCATTGAACAATACCAAAACGCTTAAAATGGACGACAACAAAAGCAGTGAAAACTCAGATCGTAATTCTAGTGATATGGAAATTGCAGATGAATCTGATCCTGAGACAATTAACGATTCAGTTTCTTCTCAAGGAGATTCACAAACGGCCGATGACGAGAAAGCTGAAAAAGTTACCATGGTTCCGAAAAAGCTTGCTAAAAAGAGTTCTACTGCACCAAGATCAAAATCTGATAGTAAAGCAAATAATATACAAATCAAATCATCAAAAGTCAAACAAAAAAATGGGGTCAAACCTGAGAATGGGCCTTCTAAATTGACAACCAAGAGTTCATCTGATAATTTACGGAACATGAAAGTCCATCCAAAATCTGTATCAGATTGCTCAGAAGGAACTGATGACAATTCACTAGAACAGGAAAAAAGGGTAGGTATCCAAGATGACACTTCCAATGGTGCTCATAGTGTGTGTAGTGATGATGAAGCAGGGTACAATGAGGAAAATGACGACCAGGAGGACAAGGCTGCACTAAATCAAAAAATTGAGGAAATGGAAACCAGAATTAAGAATCTTGAAGGTGAGCTAAGAGAAGTTGCTGCTCTTGAAATAGCACTTTATTCTGTGGTACCTGAGCATGGTGGCTCCGCACACAAGGTACACACACCTGCAAGGCGCCTATCTAGACTCTACATTTATGCTTGCAAATACTGGTCTCAAGACAAGCGCGCTACTGTTGCTAGAAACACTGTGTCTGGGCTTGTTTTAGTTGCCAAGTCCTGCGGCAATGATGTATCTCGGTATGTCTAGCAGCTTCTTCTATTTATTTAAACCCCTTTTTTTAAATTGCAGTTGACAAATCTTTGATCTCCTATGTTATTTTTTATCAGGTTGACTTTTTGGTTGTCAAACACCGTTGTTCTGCGGGAAATTATATCTCAAGCATTTGGAAGTTCTTGTAACGCCAGTGCTCTAGCAAAAGTATTCGAGTCTAACGCAGGAAGCAAGAAGAGTGAAATAAAACCTTCGCCATTTAAATGGAAAACTAGTAACGGAAGTAGACAAATGAATAAGCTGAGTTTCTTACAGTTCGTTGATGATTGGCAAGAAACAAGAACCTTTACTGCTGCCTTGGAGAAAGTCGAGTCCTGGATATTTTCACGGATTGTTGAGTCAATATGGTGGCAGGTAATTATAGCCTACATATGGACATTTCAATTTTTACTTAATATGTGAGATCTTCAATTAATTGACTACTATAAATTCATTATAATTGACTAGTATTATGCATCTGCACTAACACTTACTAATTTCTTTTTCTTTGGGATCAGACTCTTACACCTAACATGCAGTCTCCTGTTGGTGACTCTACTACAAGGAAAGGTTCTGAAAGGTTATTAGGTCCAGCCTTGGGTGACCAGAAACAAGGAAGCTTTTCGATTAACCTTTGGAAAAATGCATTTGAAGACGCTCTGAGAAGACTTTGCCCAGTTCGAGCAGGGGGTCACGAATGTGGTTGCTTGCCTGTTTTGGCAAGGAAGGTGTGTAATTATGATTTTTCTTTAACTGTTTTGTGCTTTGTCTCCATTTCTGTGCATGAGTTGTAAACTCGTACTCTTTGGATGAATATAAATTATTTGTTAGTTCAAAATTAGCTGAAGATGGAACTTTTTTGTCTTTTGACTATGTCCAATTTGATCAATGTCTTTTATTAGGTGATGGAACAATGTATTGGCAGGCTAGATGTTGCCATGTTCAATGCCATTCTCCGTGAGTCGGCCCATGAGATCCCAACTGATCCTGTATCTGATCCAATATTGGATCCCAAGGTTTTGCCCATTCCTGCTGGAGATTTGAGTTTCGGGTCTGGTGCTCAACTTAAAAATTCTGTAAGTACCTTAATCTATAATTTTAAGGAAAATTACACATACCTTTCTTAGAGTTAACATTTAATAGCCAAGTTTTATTATGGTCCTGTTACAATCCTTACTAGTTACTATAAATGATGCTGACTAGAGTCAAACTACCTCAGGTTGGTCATTGGGCAAGATGGCTGAGTGATTTTGTAGGCACGGGTTCGGTTAGTTCTTTAAAAGATGAAAACAACAGCCATGACAACGAGGAACCGAAATATTTCCCACTTATTAATTCATTGAGTGATCTTCTAATGCTTCCCAAAGATATGCTTATGGATAAAGCAATCAGAATGGAGGTCAGCCAAGTGATAAGAATTATGTTTTCTTTACTTTGTGTAGAAAATATTCATGCGTATCTTTCTTTATAGGTATGTCCATCAATAAGCCTTCCATTGGTTAAGCGTGTACTTTGCAACTTCACTCCTGATGAGTTCTGCCCTGATCCTGTCCCGGGTGCTGTGCTAGAGGCACTAAATGCTGAGGTATGCTGTTGTTAAATTTCATATACTATTGAAGGTATAGTTCGCTTATCCATAAAATGATTTCGAAATTCATATATAGTGACAAATAAATCAATTGTTCTTGATTATTGGGTTAAAAACAGGTTGGGTTAACAATGAATCATTTTCTATTATCGGGTTAAAAGCAGGTTGTGTAAGGTCGATAAATTTATTTTTTGAAGAGGTTTGCATGAAATGCACTAAAATGATAAGAAAATACATCTTAAATGACATAATGATACAAAATTTGTCTAATTACATTAATGATATAAGTACATAAATCATAATTTAAAAGAATAGCTAATTTTTTTTTTTATATGCATTTACAATGAATTCAGGCCCAAATCAAGTCATTTAAGTTGGGCTGTGTCAGAAACATTTTGATGATCAATAGGTTCACATTTCTTGTGTGCCTTTTACCATGATTTTGGGTCAAAATCAGATCGGTTATGTTGGGTTGTGGTTTTTATCTGGGTTGGGTCGATCCATTGAATGTTAAGCTAGTTTACCTTATTGAGTACTATCTTTTATTTATTTGATCTATTTTTACAGTTTCAAATTCAATTTTAGCCTAAATAAAATATAACCCAACCAAATCCAAAAAAAAAAAAAGTTTGGAATGATTCCATGACCTTATCATTTTGCATTCACAGTGCATAATAGAGCGTAGATTCTCCGGAGACTCAAGTAGTAGCTTCCCTTTTACTGCTGCTCCGATTGTGTACGTGCCACCTTCCTCTTCAGATGTGGCAGAAAAAGTCTCCGAGGCCGGCAAAAACTCTCCATTGTCAAGAAGTGCATCATTTGCTGTGCAGAAGAAGGGATACACCAGTGATGAAGAGCTGGATGAAATTGAGAATTGTCTCACATCTATTATTGAAAAACCACCTTCTCTTACCACCGGAAATGGAGATAAGGAAGAAGTAGACCGTGATGGAGCCAACGCTAGGTATGATCTCCTCCGTGAGGTTTGGAAATCGATATAGAATGAATATTTGCATGAAGTGTGATTGTTAGTACTTTTCTGCATTTTTTGTTTAAAAATAGGTAAATACTACTCCATTTAGGCAATATAGAAAAAATAATCCATCAGTTTTTTTTTTGTTTTGTTTTTGTACATTTGCCTTTGAACATATTTCCATCACATTAGACTTGAATTTTACTGTTCATGATAGAAAGGTTGGATATAAGCATCATAATTTGAATAATAAATCATGGAGACTCATATTTTTCCTATTTTCTTGAACTAAAGCATGATTTTCAGTTTACATTTTACTAAGTTTGAAAATTGTTTTGGCTTGGTTCTGAAGTCTATACATCCAAAGCTACTTCTTGTTTTGGGGTTTTGTCTAAATCAAAACAAACAGATTATTGTAATGGATCGACAAAGGGCCTCTTGAACTAACAAACCGTTGGTTTTATTTACGGGTGCTGGAAAATGGGTGGGCTGGATTAGATCCAAATTGGTCCATGTGGAGGGGTCCATTTTCGGATTGGATCCAACTCCTTGAAATCTGTTACAAACGTAATTAACAATTTGACATCTGATCTGTACTTTGAATTTACGAGAGCTTATTGGCAAACATTTTTATTTAATTGAGAAATATTGGCAAATATTTGTGTAAAGAAGTTTACAATTTTACCTTTGTTTTTTTGCTTCTAAATAGTCTAATACCAAGTTGAAAGTCCAAACATTAGTGAGAAACCAAAAGCTAATAATAGCGTACAAAGGTGTACAAGCCCAATGTAATGGGATACTTTTTTTTAGGTCAAAATGGTTCACATTGCAATCTTCAAACCATTCACAACTCAATTGGACCCAGATAATGAAAACCCACATGTACCTAAAAATATCAGCATTTCATCAAATCTGACTCGTGAATTTGATATCACATTTATATTAAATTTAGTATTTCGAATTATTTACAAATAAATATAAAAACTTTGACAATTCTTGCTAAACACAACATAAGTAGAAGATTTTGACACAATGCCCAAAATTGAGGTTGAAATATACTGTAAGGCTGCCCATAGTTCGGCAAAATGAGCCGAACTCAGACTTTGTGGATTTTATACGAATGATTGATCTTTTCATAAAAAAAGATTAGGAAAATAAAGAAGAGGTTATCCTTGTTGAATATGCCCATATGGAGTAATTAATATTAAAGCTTAATATCAACACTTTGGTTAACCAAAGATATATATATATATATATTATTAAGCAAGGCCTAGGACCCAATTCTAATACCCGTTAAACAGTTATTTTATAAATTATAAACCCAACTATAGAATAACTAATAACCGTTTTAACAAATCAAAGATTTGAAATCCTAACTATATCAATGTGTATAATTCTTACTAACCAATGTATAAAGTATTGACTCCACATACTTAGTACGGTCTCATATTAGTAGTAATTAACCACATTATATTAGTACTAACCAATATGTATAATTCTTCACCTTACATACATAGTATATGTCTCACATATAATAGTATAGACTCACATAGCACATTATTGACTTCATATACATAGTAAGGTCCCATAGTAGTAGTAATTAGCTACATTATGAAGTATTACAGTTAGTACTATCCAATATGTATTAAAATATATTACGAATTTTTTTTCAAAGGTTAATATTAATTATTCAACATGAAATATTATATATCGTTTATTATAAAATATTATTATACACAATTATTTATTTATTTCTATAATAATTTATTAGTTTATAATTTACTATTGATGTGGTTAAATATTACAATGAATGTGGTCAAATAATAGTATAGTACAACTATTATGGTAATAGTATTATGACTTGTTAGTAACCTGTTAAATAGGTAATTTATTAATGAGGTGTCATAATTATATTAGTTATAGCTTACGTCATGTGACGTGACGTCACCTTAGAATTTTCCTAATAAATAGTATAGTACAACTATTATGGTAATAGTATTATGACTTGTTCGTAACCTGTTAAATAAGTAATTTATTAATGAGGTGTCATAATTATATTGGTTATAGCTTACGTCATGTGACGTGACGTCACCTTAAAATATCCAGAATCTTACATTTTTTATTCCAAAATTCCCTCTTTATTTAGATTCTCGCACCCACCAACAAATCTTTACTTTAATTGTCTCGTTATCTCACTCTTATGGAAAAACGAATAAAAAAATATGGATTATATTACCATTCTTTCACGCATTTCATTATGGAAATTTCTAACCATGCAACAATTCCTCTTCACCATAAATACACCCTCTTCTTCAAATCATCACTCAAATTAGCCAAAAATCAGTGCGTGTTGTGCGTGTTTTCTTTGTTGCAAGATGAATACTAACAAAACCATTCGTGTAGTAATGTTCCCATGGTTAGCTTATGGTCACATAACACCTTACTTAGAGTTAGCCAAAAAACTATCCACTCGTAATTTCATGATATATTTATGTTCCACCCCGGCCACACTAGCTTGCATTGAGAAAAAAATCAATGAGAAACTATCTCAATTTATCACATTAGTCCCTTTATTTTTGCCAATTACCAAACCTCCCCATTGAATTCCACACTACTAATGGCCTACCACATCACCTCATGCGCGTACTCAAACAAGCTTTCGATTTATCGGCTCCTAACTTTGCCGATATACTCGCCAAAATCAAACCCGACTTACTTATCTACGATTTTCTCCAGCCGTGGGCCCCACTAGCCGCGAAAGACCAAAACATACCAGCGGTCGAGTTCGTTACAAGTAGTTCCACGATGACTTCTTTCATGTTCCACTATTTCAAAGACCCTAGTATTGAATTTCCTTTTTCGAAGATTTATTTTCGTGACTATGAGTCTAGCGACAAGAAAATGTTGTTGGGTTGTGCGACCAATCCGAAAGAAAAGGAGAGCACTTCTCTAGGGATTACTAGGTCTTGCAACATTGTTTTGATCAAAGGGTCTGGGGACATTGAGGGTAAGTACATTGATTATGTCACTAGTTTGTCCGGAAAGAAGTTTGTCGCTGTGGGCCCGTTGATTCAAGAACCTGACCTGAATGATGACCAAAATTACGATATTATATCATGGTTAGACAAAAAAGAGAGGAAATCGACAATCTTCGTTTCGTTTGGGAGTGAGTGTTTTCTTACCAAGCAAGATATACATGAAGTTGCATATGGTTTAGAGCTTAGTAACACTAATTTCATATGGGTAGTTAGGTTTCCAAGAAATGAAAATGGTTCCAATGGGAAAACCCTAGAGGAAACCCTACCTTTAGGGTTTATTGAAAGGGTTGGAAATAGAGGTAAAGTTGTGGAGGGTTGGGCTCCTCAAGCAAAGATTTTACAACATGCTAACACGGGAGGGTTTGTGTCACATTGTGGTTGGAACTCGGTGTTGGAAAGTATGAACTTTGGGGTCCCGATTATTGCGGTGCCGATGCATCTTGATCAACTGATCAATGCTAGACTTGTGGAGGAAATTGGTGTTGGTGTGGAGGTTTTGAGAGATAGTAATAGAAGGCTTTTTAGAGGTACATTGGCTAAAGTTATTAAGCAAGTCGTGATCGAAGATCGTGGAGAATTTGTGAGGAAAAACGCTGCGGATATGAAGGACAAACTTAGGGATAATGGAGATAAGGAAGCTGATGAAGTTGTGAAGGAACTAGTGAAGCTTTGCGGAAAGAGTTGAAGAATTTGTTTATGGTTTAGTTTATATATTTAGGGTTTGGTATTTTGATTTTTTTTTTTTTTTTTTGGTTAGAATTGTGTTAATATTTGGCTTTGTTTGTGTTGACACTGTTTTATTTTATGCAGTGTTGCACTATTTAACTTTTTATTATCAACAAAGCCAACTTAAGTTTTTAGAGATTTTCATGTGTTTTTTATCGTAATGAAATCTCACTTAGTTTTATCGTTATATTTATAATTTACATATATCTTAATTCGTACAAACTTAACTCATCTATTTCTCGTTAATTCTTGCATAAAAGTGTAACATATAATAAATGATTTTCTTTTTATTTTATTTTATTTTTTGTTCATGATTATAGGTGGTTGCAACTTGCAAATTGAAGTTCCAAGGAAATTTCGGCCGAAGACCTAAATTGAAAAAATGCTATATAAACTTAGAGCTATACAATGAGATGCGGACTGAATTACGATACGAAAGATTTTATTGCCTTGTCTTTTAACCGAATAATCAATCGAGAGTAAATATTGCTATCTATGTACTGATTTCTGCATGTGGATACAGCTTCACATAGATACATAGTAGAGTTATTAAAATATTTTTCTAAAATAGAGCCATACAATGTATTTTTCGATCCACGTTCTAAGTAGAATCATATAGAGAAAATATTATAATTCTCAAAGAAAACTAAAATAAAAGACAGTTTTATCACAATCCAAATTTGACAGCCCTTTATACAGACAGTTTCAAAAAAAAAAATTTGTTATTTATTTATCGTCTCACCCGAATCTCACTCAAAAATAAAATCTTCGCACCAAATCCTTAACATATTATTTGGGCCTATAGTGGGCCTAGAAAGAAGCCCAAAACAATTTATGTTTTCCAAAACAAAGTTAGAGCTTGTATTAAAAATTTGCAGAATTTTTTTCTCAACGACTTGCAGAGTTGCAGCTAGGGCTGTCAATGGGCCGGACTCGGACAGGATCAGGTAGATTCGGTTCGAGTCCGATTTTCATGTCTTCTATCCGGATCCGAATCCGTCCGGATCTTGAAAAGTAGCAACCGGATCCGAATCCGGTGGATATCCCGGATCCAGATAAATTATCCGAATCCGTTTAGCATATTTAGCCAAAAAAAAAAAATATTTTCCTTCAAATCACTTGTAGATTCCACCACCATGAATTAAAAATGTAATATTTTACTTATTTCATTAAAACTATTGTCTGAAAATTATAAAAGATGGAATATGTTGGACAAATATAAACGATAAAAATTAGAACAAAGGAATAAACAAAAACATGAATAAAAAAAGAACTAGGAAAAATAAGAAGAAAACCTAATATTGAGTAATGGAAGAGAAAACAAAAATTGAAGGAAAAAGTAGAGGGAAGGTGGCGGCTACTACATAGATGAATGGTTAGGGTTCTGATTTTTCTAATTAAATAGCATAAATTAATATGTTATATGCTCAATGAGTTACCAACATCACCTCTCATGTATTTCTTTTTAAGATTATTTTTAATATAGTAAAAGACTTTAGTGGAACATAGATAATTTTATTTTTATTTTGGTTTAAATACATAATATATAAACAACATATAGTAATATATATCGGATTTGGATATGTAACGGATCGGATCAGCCTATATCCATATTCGCTCCATATAATTCGAATTACGGATCTTCTTAATCGGATCGGGTCCATCGGATCCCTAATCGGACAATTATCCTAATAAATCGGACCGAATTCGGATCGGATCTGGATTGAAATTAATCTGCCCCATTGACAGCCCTAAGTAATATATATCGGATTCGGATATGTAACGGATCGGATCAACCTAGATCCATATTCGCTCCATATAATTCGGATTACGGATCTTCTTAATCGGATCGGGTCCATCGAATCCCTAATTGGACAATTATCCTAATAAATCGGACATAATTCGGATCGGATCCGGATTGAAATCCGCCCCATTGACAGCCCTATGTAGTATAAGTAAAGAAACTTTTAAAACTTTGAATTAGATCAATAGTTGAATGTTGAAATGTGAGATATTTTGCCAAAGTTTCTAGAAAGTTCTACATGTATCAAGAAATATCATGATATCACATGTAGATTCAAAACAAGCATATGGTAGAGGAATCTAGAATAATATCTAATAATCCTAGGAAATCTAAGATAGGAGTGAATAATCTAGAAATAGTGAATGTCCTAGATAGTCTAGAAAATTCTATAGACAAGTATAAATAAGAATGTATTACTCAAATGTGATGTAAGAGAAAAAGAAAGCAATTGAATGAAAAAAAGAATTCTCTCCAAAAATCTTTCTCCTCCAACTAACTACAAATAAATAACAAATCAAAAAATCAAGTTGATATCAATTTTACAATTGATTCAACCATCACAAACCCAACATTGAATAATGTAAAATAGTAGTACTAATTTCTAAATAAAAAAAAGTAGTACTAATTTTTTTTCCTAAAATTCTTGGAGGGCCAAGGCCCCCAAAAAATGGCTACATCCGTCCCTGCTTATATTTATAAATCAGTTAAATTACAAAGATTATGTTATGTACTATAACCAATTTCTCTGTATACACCTAATTCCTAAAACTTTGAAATAATTTTGAATGTATCAATTATATTGTTAGGAATAGATAACGTGACTTGTTTCTATTAAAGAATTGATTTTGAAAAATTTGACCATTGCCTAACTATCGTACAACAATGCTAATAATTTAAAAAAATGATTGTCCATTTATTTGGTAGGGAATATTGTCATTATGGGTTTTTGGCACTTTGCACCATGGAATTATAGGGTTTTGGCACTTTGCACCCTAACTTAAAAGTTTTGGCACTTTGCACCCTGGAAATACAATTTAGTTGGCACTTTGCACCCTAGTGTGTGTTTTGAAGAAAAAATTCATTGATTGAAGGGCATAATAGTTATTTTCGAATATTTTTGACACTTTGCACCCTAAAAATATAGTTTTTGACACTTTGCACCCTGAAATATAGAATATTGACACTTTGCACCCAGAAAATATAACTTCTGACATTTTCAACCCCGACTTAATATGATAATCTAAATAATGTAAATAACATGCAATAAAATAATATGTTAGATATGTAAACGTATATTTTAGATATAGAATAAATAATTTAGAGGATACTTGAAATAAAAAGAAGACAATGTCTTTTTTTTAATCTAAATTTTACTGAGAGAAAATGTTAAAATAAGTTATTATAAAGTAAAATAAATTTAGAATAACAGTTTATGATTGTTGTGCATAGAAATGACTATTTTATCTCTACATCGCCGACATTCACGAGTTTGTTTCTTTTAAGAAAAAATACATTAGGGTGCAAAATGTCATACAAATTATATTTTTAGGGTGCAGAGTACCAATAAATTTAAATCGGGGTGAAAATGCTAATATTTTATATTTTTAGGGTGAAAAATGCCAACATTCTAGATTTTAAGGGTGCAAAATCTATATTGCCAAGGTGCAAAGTGAAAAAAAAATTGAAAATAACTATTCTACCCTTCTACCAATGAATTTTCTCACTAAAACACACACTAGGGTGCAAAGTGCCAAATAAATTATATTTCCAAGGTGCAAAGTGCCAAAAATTTTAAGTCAGGGTGCAAAGTGCCAAAACCCTATAATTCCAGGGTGCAAAATGCCAAAAACCCTGTCATTATTTATAATTTGGGGAAACATTCAAGGCCTGTTTGTTTGGCGTTTCCCAAAATTATTTCGTGTTTGGGAAATGCCAAACAAACATGTTTTCTACTTTCTGAAATAAATTTTTCACCTCTCAATTTTCTCAAACTACTCTCTCAAAAGCCAAACAAATAACAATTTTTCTTATCTCTAAACAAAACCTATACAAACTCTACTCTGATTTGACATAAAGTAATCTATCTCTTACACAATTTATCTCACACAACAAACATGATTTGACATAAAGTCTTACACATCTTACACCTACAACCCAACTCTTCCAAAAAAACCTACACCTACTTTATTTCTCAAACCACTCTCTCAAAACCCAAACAAACAACATTACGCAAATCGAGATTATTTCACAAACCTCCACTACTCTCCCAAAGTACTTTCCCAAACACCAAACAAACAAGCCCTCAAAGTTTAGGAATGGATAATGTGACTTGTTTCTAAAGCATTGATTATGAAAAAATTGACCATTGCCTAATTAACTACATACAAAAAAAAAAATTAAATAAATAAATAAATTTGACCGTTCATTTATCTGGTAGTGAATACTGTCATTATTTATAATTTGATAGTATATCTTGTTAGAAAAATTTATTTCCTAATCCTAATTGGACTATTTAATCAATTATGGTAGCTATTCTAAAGATATTGGACTAATATTAAGTGGTCTAATAAGGTAATGACTCCAATCAGAATGTGGACTAATATAGTAACTCATATACGAATGTGGACTAAATAATGGGTAGATACCTATTTAGGAGAGTTCTAGGGGATTATGGGAACCCTAATTCTCTTCCTATATAAAGAGCACAAGGGTTATGGTCCCCAATACACCAAATCAATATACTATTATCTTCTCCCCATCAAGAAGACGATCTTAAGAAAATAAGGCGATTTGGTTGAGGAAGACCTCGTACCCGATCGATCCGATTCATACTAGTGATCGATTCCATAAATTCCGCATCAGACTAATCGCTCACTATGGATACTGGTACGTATTTAATTTAGTACATATATAACTCTTAATGATTTAGTATGAGATAGATCTTTGGGGATAAATTTCCAACAAGTGGTATCAGAGCTACTCTCATGCTGTATCATTAGGGTTCAATTTTGGATTTAATCTCATGTATCATTGAATCTATGGAATTTTAATAACTTTGTTTCTTTAACACGGAACAATTAATTGAAAGTTAAAATTCCATGAATTCAAGAAAAGGAAAAATTCCTTCCGTAAAATCAATAGGTTAAAGAAAATAAAGATAAAGTCTATGTACGTGCTTATGTGTGTATGTGATGTGCTCAGGGGTTGATTATTTTGGAATCAATTAAAGCTTATTGAACACATAAATCTATTATGGATATATAAATAATAAACTGAATTGATCATTGCTTAAGCTTACTATTTGTTTAATACTTAATATGGATTAAGTAAATAAAGTTAACCGAATTTTTGAGTTATATTTATTTGGCTTTTGGGATCAATTGAAGCTTGATGAACTCGTAGATTTAATTTTTTGGGTTTTGTGTTTTCTTATTAACTGTCATGGATTGTTATATCATGGTGAAAACATAACTACGTTGATGCTAATTGTCTCACGTTAAATCTACTGATTTGTCTCGAATCTATATATATAAACATGTTGAATTTTTTTATTGCCACGTTACTGGCTCGGGGTGCTCATATGAACCGATACTGTTATTGGATAATGCATGTTTTAACTTACTAAATTGCTGTGGTAATCGTTTTTTTTTTTTGAATATGTAGTATTTGATGAGCATAATATTGATGGATAATGATTAAATTATGTCAAGAAAAGTTTAAAATAATTGTAAAAGTTGCTTTGAACTTCTATGTACTGCCGTATGCCCTGCGCCGTATTTTTTGTCTAAATCTTGATATGGAATTTTAATCCTGGACATGTTTAAGTTATGGGCCCACTACTAGATATATGTATTGATCCATATCATAAGAAATCTATTTGCTTGGATTGACCTTGCTGAATATTTTGTTTTGCTGATAAAACCTTTGCCGTTTAGAAACCCATGAGTTGGAATACATGAGTTCTAAGATCCATGAATATGTTGTGCACAAAAGTTTGATTTTGAGGTAGTTAAGATTCTAAATCAGTGATTTGAAACCAAAAAATTTTTGGGTTTCTGTGGATCGAAAGTTTTATTTTGGGTATTGTTTCATAATTTCTGCATTTTTGTTGTTGTAAGAAATCATGATTATTTGAATATCTGGATTCTGAATCGCCGAAATTGCTTTTCTTTTCCTTTGTTGTTCCAATTCAATTTTCACGAGATCCAATTTACATTCGGTTATTCTGGGTCGGGTGACCCGAATTTGGAGCAAATGTTTTGATTTTGGGTCGGTTAAAGTAATAGATGTTCGACTCAAATTCTATTTGGTTTTGGATATGGATCTATTTAATTAGAAGTTTTGGATTGGATCTAGGTCGAATTTACACCTATTATGTGCATGATCTTAACTTGGATCCTATTACGACTTAAAGTCAATCCTGGACTTGATCAGGACTGAATATGGGACCAGCTTTACTAAGGCACTGCTTGGCTGCAAATAATTCTAAAATACCAGTTTTTGATTTGTTTTAGAATTACTTATTAATGTGCATTGAGAATATTTATGTATGAAAATAGCATGTTCGACCAAAGCCGTTTTCAATTATTTTCATATCAATATTAATTATTTATGCAAGTCATAGTCGGCCCAAAGGAAGGCTATGATTTGGCCGAATAATAATATTGGTGTCCATTATTTATGTGAACAGTAATCATCCAAAAGGAAGATTATTGTTTTACCAAATAATAGGCTTTATTCGTTTAAAATTAATATATTTATTGTTCATGTGATCAACAATCGGCCCAAAGGAAGATTGTTAATTGACTGAATAATAAACGTACTTGCGGTAATAAATGTGTGATAATTATCAAGTTTCCATGTAAATAATAATCGGCCCAAAGGAAGGTTATTGTTTGACAGGATTTATTCTCAATATTTGATTACTGCATTAGGAGTACCACTTGTAAATTGACGTTTTTGCCCAAAGGCTAAATGTTAATGTTGCGTTAGGTATCCTTAGATGGATTCCCTATATGAATATTTTATAAATGTCATTTTTTTTACGACATGCATGTTTATGTGAGAGTGTTTTTATATGTACAGTTGCTTTTTCTACTGCCACAAATGTTTCTGCTCAAATCAGCAATATCCCAATGCTGAACGGGACTAACTACAAACTTTGGAAAGATACCGTAGAAATTGTTCTCGGGTGTATGGACTTGGATCAAGCACTACGAGAGGACTGACCCATTTCTACTCTGGATGACCTCAATGAGGTTAAAACAGAAAAATGGGATCAATCCAATAGGATGTGCTTGATGATCATGAAGCGCTCTATTCTGGAAGCATTTAGGGGCTCTGGTACTGAGGACAAGAGAGCTAAGAAGTTCCTTGAGGAAATTGAGCAATATTTTTCCAAAAATGAAAAGTCGGTGGCGAGTAACTTTTTAGCGTCGCAATGAAATACAAAAGTAGTGGGAACATAAGGGAGTACATTATGGAGATGTCGAATCTCGCATCAAAACTAAAGTCACTAAAGTTAGAGTTGTTTAATGACTTGCTCGTGCACTTGGTTTAGATTTCCCTTCTACCACACTTTGGGCAATTCAAAGTGAGTTATAACACTCAAAAGGACAAATGGTCCCTGAATGAGCTTATATCTCACTGTGTGCAAGAATAGGAAAGACAACAACGAGATAAGATTGAAAGTGCTCATTTAGCCTCAACTTCTCAGAACAAGAAAAGGAAGAGAGTTGATGGTTACTGCAGATGAATCTTCTCAACAGAAGCAACAAAAGAAGCAGGATGGAGGTTTTACTTGCTATTTCTGTAAGAAGATGGGACACATGAAGAAAGCAGTGTCCCAAGTACGCTGCATGGCGTGTGAAGAAGGGGTTGTCTGAGGAGTCGATCGCCAACTGATGCTGAACGATTCATCTTTATGGGCGACGACAATAAAATTGAAGTTTAAGACATAGGAACTTTTAGATTATAGTTGAAAACTAGTTTTTATTTGAATTTTTTATAAAACTTTTGTTGGATCGTCTTTAGAGAAATTTTATTATTATTCTGGACAAATAAAGTTTTTCTTTTTCCTTGTTCTTCTCAAAATAATAAAGTTAACTTTATTTAAAATTCAAATTTTGTTGGTTCTAGTTTTTAATTGATAATCTTTATATGTTTGAAACTAGTTCCTAAACGAAAATATTGCAAAGAAAATCACTAGTTACAAAATGCAAATTAAGTGAGAATTTTTGTCACCTTATGACACAAGCATTTGGTTTACACCTTTTTTAGAAAAATTTATAGGCTTTTGTCAGATGTGATTCTTAGTCCCCTAATTTGACAGATTTTTTAATTTTGTCACCTTAAGAATGCAGTATACATCATTAACAGTGACACATCAAAAGCATTGTCCAACTAAGGCATGGTCTTATAGACCATATAAAAGAAAATTGGACTAAGGATGGTTAGCTGTTAATTTGTTGGTAAAATTAAGTGCTCTCAAAGCTACAAGTTTTAAGATCCCACATAAAGATCCTTTTATCAAACGGAAAATGTGATATTCCTTGAGGATATTGAGTTTGGGGGGAAGGAATTATAAGGAATGTTGTCTTTGAAGTAGAATTTGTCATTTACAATGATTGGGTCATATATATATTGTTGTTCGAGACTCGGTGTCGACTCAAGAGAATGATAATCAGGCTCAAGTTTAATATTGAAATTCCTCTACAACAAGACAACAATGAGGTACCTGTAAAACAAACTCAACAACCTCAAGAATTGTTATTAAGGAGATCCTAATTTTTTTTAAAGTCCACCTCTTATGGTTTTGAGGTGAATTTCATTGATAATTATGCATATCTCAAGTTCAGTGGGAGCAAACATACTTGTGGTGTTAATGAGACAAGTGAAATCTCAAATAGTGCTCCAATAAAGATCCTTAAAAAAAAGATATACATAAGTTTTCCTCCTGCATCGACAATGGGGAATGTATGCTCAAGCTTGCACTCAATTCAAATATTTATCGTGAGAGTTTTGGGTTGATACTTGAGTGATTCAAGCATGGTAATAAAAGTAGAGAACTAAGGCTTACATTTTCACATTTAGGAGATCAAATCTTTTTAGAGATTCTATGATACTCCAATGATTTATATCTTATTAGTATATATGTTACGTCATGCGATCAATTGATCGGCCCAAAGGAAGATCTTTGATTGGCTGAATAACACGTATACATTTGATGATAAATATGTGACAACTTCATTATCTATGTAGATAGTACGTCGGCCCAAAGGAAGGCTACTATCCGACTAGACTTATTGTCAGTATTTGATCACTGCACAAGGATTACCATTTACACTTGATATTTATGTCTAAAGACTAATATCGATGTTGTTCTAGGTGTTCTGTGACTTAGTGTCAAATAAAGTTTCAGAGTTTTCAAATGTCAATAGAGCATATAAGTACAAAATTTTGGTTAAAGACCCATCCACCAAAGGTTGGCCGCCTAAGGTGATTTCGTGAGGATGCAACTCTTATGGACATTATCATACTTTATGATATGTCTGTTTAGTGGGAGTTATTTTGGTTTAATGCTTTTGACATGTTTATGGTTGTTTTCTGTACAGACTTAAGTTTTATGGTATGAATGGATTTCATGATTGATTACTCTGAAAGTAAAGTAAATGACTTTCTATTGTGGTATTACATATGGTTAAGAAAGTACGTAAAGAAGGACCAGTTGGAAATAGGCATGTATAAGACCACATTCATGTAATTTTCATGCTACTCATCCACATTTGATCTATGTCATTAAGTGTATTAGTATTGTGATCATCGGGGTTTAGTCACGACTATACTGTGATAAAAGCCGCGGTAGTTCCATTGCTGATATATGAGATGGACCAGATTGTTTAAGTAAGTCTAACGACAAATAGCATACGGACGTGCGCCTAAGGAAATTTGTAACATAATTGATTCAAGGTTAATAAATAGCCCAAGTGGGAGATTGTTAGGAAAATTTATTTCCTAATCCTAATTGGACTATTTAATCAATTATGGTAGCTATTCTAAAGATATTGGACTAATATTAAGTGGTCTAATAAGGTAATGACTCCAATCAGAATGTGGACTAATATAGTAACTCATATACGAATGTGGACTAAATAATGGGTAGATACCTATTTAGGAGAGTTCTAGGGGATTATGGGAACCCTAATTCTCTTCCTATATAAAGAGCACAAGGGTTATGGTCCCCAATACACCAAATCAATATACTATTATCTTCTCCCCATCAAGAAGACGATCTTAAGAAAATAAGGCGATTTGGTTGAGGAAGACCTCGTACCCGATCGATCCGATTCATACTAGTGATCGATTCCATAAATTCCGCATCAGACTAATCGCTCACTATGGATACTGGTACGTATTTAATTTAGTACATATATAACTCTTAATGATTTAGTATGAGATAGATCTTTGGGGATAAATTTTTAACATATCTGACTACAGAAACCGTCACACACGTGCAACACGGACTACATTACAACCAATGTTATTAAAACCGGACCGGACCGGCCGGTCCGACCGGTTCGACCGCGAACCGGAGGTTGGTCCGGTCCGGTTTACCCCCTAAAACCGCCTGACTCAAAAACCAGTTTGAACCGGGTTGAACCGGTCCAAAACCGGTGAACCGCCGAACCGGTATGGACCGGTTCAACCCGATTTTGAATTTCCTTTTTTTTTTTTTGATTTTTTTAATGTTAAAAATAAACTAAATTTTTTTGTACAAGGTGGGATTTGAACACCTAACCTCTTACATGAAAAATAACTTCCTTACCATTTAAGCTACATCATTTTTATTGAACTTTTAGTACAAAAATTTATAAATTATAGAAACTTGTAGCCAAATTTATTTATAAATTAGATAATTAACTCAAATTAACATTTTACACATTATCAATGAAAATTAATACTCAAATAATAATTGTTTATTATAATTTGTTCTATTAAATATTTCTTTCCAATATTATTTTTAGGATAAAGAGTCAAATCGATATATTATGCAAGTTTGATTTTGAATATTAGACTTTTATACATAACCATATTTTAAAATTTATGAATTTCTTAGTTTGTTGTATTTTTAACTTACACTTTTAAATTTTTATAAAAAAATATAATCATATTATATTTATATGAGCTTACAAATTAGTATCATATTACCGTTATGATATAAGTTAGATAAATATTATATGATTTAATTTAAATATATTATAAGATTTTGTATATTTTTAATCAATTGTAGGATAATGTTTAAATTTTATGCATATTGCATATACTTTAAAATTAAATATATTTATTACATTATTATTACGTCATCCGGTCCGACCAGCGGTCCGACCGGTTCGACCAGTAAAACCAGTGGCCAGTCGGCTCACCGGTTCACTGTCCGGTCCGGTTCTGAAAACATTGATTACAACCCAATCAAGTATGAAAATGATGCATGCCTGAACATGCTTGTAAAAAAAATTAAAGGAATGAATTAGTACATGTATAATTAGCATGTCCTTGTGAACAATAGTCTTTATTAAAGACACACATTAAATTAAGATTCAATTTCACTATCTTATTGTTGTCCTATTATATTATGTTATATGATTCATTGTTTCGACTATACACATTAGATACCGAGGTTTGAATTTACATGCACTCAAGAACAGTGGTTTAATTCAGAGGCTCCAAATAATTTTGTTTGAGAAATGTCAAACAAACATGTTTTCTATTTTCCGAAATAAATTTTTCATCCATTAATTTTCTAAAACTACTCTCTCAAATGCCAAAAAAACAACAATTTTCTTATCTCTAAACAAAACCTATACAAACTCTACTTTGATTTGACATAAAGTAACATATCTCTTACACAATTTATCTCACATAACAAACATGATTTGACATAAAGTCTTACATATCTTACATCGACAACCCAACTCTTCCAAAATCCTACACCTACTTTTGCCCTGTTTGGATGTATTTTGGTTCAGTTTCACCTATTTTCGATGAAAATTATTTTGATTGAGAGTTTTGAAGATTCTTTTGCAATGTGTGTGAAATAATTAAAAATAAATTTGAATGTATTTTGGTTGGAATATTTTGTATGTAAGATAATATTAATTAAATGAATAGTTGGGTTGAAAATTGTGGATTATGGAGTGGATGTATTTTGGATATTGAAGTTTGAGGAAAATAGTTTGTTAGTAGATGTCATATCATGTCTTTTCAAATTAAAATAATTAATATTATAGTGTAATAATCAAAAAAATAATTAAAAATATAATATTTTATGATGATTTTTTTCTTTTTTTTTTTTGGTGACATGATGAAATAATTAGTTGGTATGATGATGATATTGGGATGGGACAGTGCTATCAGTAAACAATTTTGGGCTACAATTTTCACTCATTTGGGCCGATGGAAAGTGTTCCAACTTGCAGATGATTGGGCGGAAGTTCGAAACACATGAATCAAAATAGTTCCAAATAGAGCCTTTATTTCTCAAACCACTCTCTCAAAATCCAAAAAAATAATATTACGCAAATCGAGATTATTTCACAAACCTCCACTACTCTCCCAAAGTACTTTTCCAAACGCCAAACAAACAGACCCTTAGTTACTAGAACAAAGGAAAATGAAAGAAAATGCATGTATGATGTATCCATTTCTTGGTTTGTTTAGTTAACTGAGAACGGGGAGTGGTGCGGGTCGGGAATTTAGGATTTTGGGTATTACGGGTCAAGTACTCGATCTGGTGGGTATTGAATTTTCACATACAACCAAAATTCGGGTACCCAAAATTTTCGGGTATTTCGGGATTTGAGTCCGAAATTTCACCCTTTTTTTTAATATATATATATATATAAGTATACAAGAAATCTTATTTTTTTTAACATATATGTATGTAAAATTATAAAATAAATGAATTCAAACATTGATTTGTAGACAATAACTTCAAAACAATAGTCTCTAGTCTTCAACAATATTACAATCAAAGACTCCTAAACAAAACACAACATACAAGTCTTAAGTCTTCAACATTCAACAATATTACAATCAAATTCCAAGCATCAAAATATCACAATCAAATTAAAAGATATAATAGACACAAATATAATAAATTGGGCAAATTTTTATTTTTATTCAATACCCGAACGGGTCCCGAAATACCTGTTCGGGTGTAAATATAATACCCAAAAAATATATTTCGAGTTTAGTTCCAAACAGGAAATACCCGAGTGGGTCGTGACGGGTCCCAAAAAACCTGACCCAAACGCCCATCCCTACCGAGAACAATAAGCGCCACTTACTCCTATTTATAGGCAGAAAATGAATTCGAGAAAATTAAATGGAGAAGCACCGCACCAATCGTGTACTGTTTAAATTAATGAAAATAGGCATGCAATGTTGGAGGGATTTGTATTTTGTATAGGTTACAAAGCAGGTGATTGGTTGAGCGGAAGGGACTAGTCACTACAAAGTAGCGAATCAGGTTCAAATTCGTATTGGAAGAGATTCCCACTTAATGTGTCCAAAGCGCCTCAAAAGATATTAAACCCATATAAAACTTGATGTGTTAATGTATTAACAATCTAAGGAATGTAAGTTTTAGAATATTATGCTACTTTTATGAGTTAAATAAAATACATTTTAAATTTTCATAATCTCTTGTAATTAATTGTAATAGTATCTTGGGAAATGAAAAAGATTGCATCCTCTACAAATAAATTAACATGTGCTCAGAAAATCATGTAATTAAAACATTCATTTTTCTACTAATTTATAGTATGTACTATAAGAAAATAGAAAAGTTGACAAGTTATTTTGCATTTGCTGCTGAAGAAGGATACCTAAATTGGAAACTAATAATTCTGCAGTGACCAATGCCAAATGCAAAGTTTGTCCTGGTAAGGAAAATGTGCTAGATGTGACCCATAATCCCATATATATGACCCATCCATTTTCAAATAATGCAATTGTTTGTTCATAATCATAAAATTGATATATTGATACATCACATCTTTTTTCTTGTAATAGGCCATACACAATCATAGAAAATGTATTGCATATTATGTAGTTAAAATGAACTATGGATGGAGGTTTTTGAGCCATGCATACAAACATTAGAATTCAAATGATTAATTGAAGTTTGGTTTTTGAAGCATATTACCTTGCAATGACGCACAAAATTAATATGTGAAATGACTTAATTGCCCTCTTTAATTTTAATTAAAAAAAGAAAATAAATCAGTAAAAAATCTGATTAATAAAATATCATACAATTATGCACAAAATTATAATATTTCCTTGCAAAATGAATAGATATAAAAAACTATAATTGCACATTGGTCCCTAAACTTTTAAATTTTTTTTTTATACATAATAAGAAAAAAATCTCTAGCCCTAACCCCCACCCGTCGTCCCTACTGCTGATGATATTTTTGACGGAAAAGGTGGACAAATCGGAAGTGGTGACACTCTAATTGTAGTGGAAGAAGAAGATCGCCAAGATTTCGATGCTATTGTTTGTAGGTTAATGGATTAGGATATTTTTGTCAAATTTCGGACATTCAATGGACTCGAATCCAGACTTCGGTTTTAGGGATCTGTTCGGACTCAGACCTGATCCGGTCAAAGTAATTTCCAGTCGGGATCGGACATGGGTCGACCCCGACACAATCCTAATCCAATCCAGTATCCAAATACCACTGTTCTCTCTGTTATGGTCCCTGATAGAATCAGTAAGTAAAATTACTATTTTAGTGCCCTTGTGTTGTTAACAGAATTGGAATACTCTACACGGTAATATCTCATTATATGTTTTTCTTCATTACAATTGATGAAAAAATTCAAAATGATATCAGGTGGGAGCA
Organism: Penstemon davidsonii; assembly: GCA_034814905.1. Taxonomy (NCBI): domain Eukaryota; kingdom Viridiplantae; phylum Streptophyta; class Magnoliopsida; order Lamiales; family Plantaginaceae; genus Penstemon; species Penstemon davidsonii. The sequence continues at coordinate 24,444,093 of JAYDYQ010002533.1, read as the reverse complement.
AAGGATTCAGTCATAAGAGAAACCCCAAAACAACAAATCACTAAAAATGTAGAAGCCAAAAAAAAGTTTTGAACTTTCAATGCCAAACAAAAGGAAGTATCACTATAAATATTTAAAACAAAATATCAAACTCTTCAAAGCCAAAAAGTAGAACATACAAAGGAAAAGAAAAAGCAAAAGACTGCCTCAGTCATAACAGAACCCCAAACCAGAAAACATAATAATAATAATAATATCGACCCCCAAAGTCCTTGCCTATTCGTAGCTTGTGTTTCCTTGATCCCTTCTGGGACATCCGAGGAGGCGGAGGTACTAGTTTCGGGACTGTTCTTGCATTTAAAGTGAAGCTAGTTACTATACCTGAAACCGTGACCGTTTTCAATGTTACGAGAACGGTAGAACAAAATGCAACTCAACTAATTCACGCATGGGGGGGTGGGGGGGGGGGGGGGTGGGGGGGGGGGGGGGTGGGGGGGGGGGGGGGTGGGGGGGGGGGGGGGTGGGGGGGGGGGGGGGTGGGGGGGGGGGGGGGTGGGGGGGGGGGGGGGTGGGGGGGGGGGGGGGTGGGGGGGGGGGGGGGTGGGGGGGGGGGGGGGTGGGGGGGGGGGGGGGTGGGGGGGGGGGGGGGTGGGGGGGGGGGGGGGTGGGGGGGGGGGGGGGTGGGGGGGGGGGGGGGTGGGGGGGGGGGGGGGTGGGGGGGGGGGGGGGTGGGGGGGGGGGGGGGTGGGGGGGGGGGGGGGTGGGGGGGGGGGGGGGTGGGGGGGGGGGGGGGTGGGGGGGGGGGGGGGTGGGGGGGGGGGGGGGTGGGGGGGGGGGGGGGTGGGGGGGGGGGGGGGTGGGGGGGGGGGGGGGTGGGGGGGGGGGGGGGTGGGGGGGGGGGGGGGTGGGGGGGGGGGGGGGTGGGGGGGGGGGGGGGTGGGGGGGGGGGGACCTTATTCCTTGGGACATATAATTCTAAGTCTATACATTTTGTTTACGTATCTTCTTCTTCCTTAGGACATGATGAGATTATAAAACTTTTAATTGAATAACTAAGTAAAGGAATATGACCAAAGTTAAGACAAGTGCACAAGAAAGCCTCAATTTTCAGTCTAAAGAAAAATAATTACTCTTCCTTAATTAGTTGACTTTGTTGTTTGTTATCAGGTGTGACTGAATAGTCAATCCTTTTACGGTATGCGCACTCCACAATTGACCAGGAAACTAAAATCAAATTAGATTACTTAACACTACTTAAATTTCAGTAATTAGTATTCATTAATACTAGATATTACCAACAGGTGATTGGTCTAGTGGAAGGGACTGGTCACTACAAAGTAGCGGACTCAGGTTCGAATCCCTGTTGGTAGATGTACCCACTTAATGTGCCCAACCCGCCTCGAAAGGGATTAAACCCTTGGGAAACAAAAAAAAAAAAAAAAAATTAATACTAGATATTTGAATTTTCTAATAGAGAAGTGTAGTGTATCTAAAATATACTCCGTCCTATTTATTTTATTCTCTTGGTACGGCAACTTGAATAAATTTTTTAAAATTATAATAAATAATTGAATTAATATATTTCACTAATAAAGTTGATAATATCATATGACACCATATATATTAATATTTAAAAAGTTTAATATATTTGAATAACTTAATACGATAAATCACTAAAAAAATTGAAAAATTTGACCAATTACTATAACAATTGGAGTAAAATAAATGTGACGTAGGGAGTAATAGATTTGTCTGATACATAATTCATGAGCTTTGTCTTAATGTGGTCAAATAAGGCATGAGTATATACAAATATCTATCATGGAATGGTCCATTTATAGATGCTTCACAAATATTTTGATATAAAATCTCATTTGATTCTAAAAAAATAAAAAAATGACGAATTGTAAAACTTTAAAATTGTACGTTTCTCACTTTCTGTTTTTGATACTATGGACCGATCCACTCCTTTGTTAGCTTGACAGTTCAATAAATATATGATATCAAAAGGGTTATTTGCTAAATTCATGATATAAATATACTATAGTGTTATTTTTATTAGTAAATAATCTCATGTGTTAACTCGTAAAGTGTACAAATAAGACTTTTTGGGCATGTTTGTTTGGCGTTTGGGAAAGTAGTTTGGGAAAGTAGTAGAGGTTTGTGAAATAATCTCGATTTGCGTAATGTTGTTTGTTTGGGTTTTGAGAGAGTGGTTTGAGAAATAAAGTAGGTGAAGGTTTTTTTGGAAGAGTTGGGTTGTAGGTGTAAGATGTGTAAGACTTTATGTCAAATCATGTTTGTTATGTGAGATAAATTGTGTAAGAGATGGGTTATTTTATGTCAAATCAAAGTAGAGTTTGTATAGGTTTTGTTTAGAGATAAGAAAATTGTTGTTTGTTTGGCTTTTGAGAGAGTAGTTTGAGAAAATTAATGGATGAAAAATTTATTTCGGAAAATAGAAAACATGTTTGTTTGGCATTTCCCAAACACGAAAAAATTATGAGAAACGCCAAACAAACAGGCCCTTTATATGCACTAAAAGCCATGTCCATATAGTTAATCGCGATAAATTAAGGATTCAATTAAAATTCCGTTAAATGTTTATATTATGGTGTCAATACATGATATATAATATATTTTGTATTATTACATGTATTTTTAAAATCAAAACCATGTAATTTATTATTTTAACACTACTAAATAAATATATCATTCAATTATTTTTTCTTCTAGTCAATTTCCGCTTGAGTCTATAGTCTATGAGCCGACAAATAATTTCTGCACGAGACAGTAACTATTCCATAAATATTTGATCGACTATATTGAAACGTATCAAGATTTCAAAGTCTTCGTTTGTGCACATGGATGACGTATACCATACATTGGCGTATCGGTTTTGATTGGGTACACCTAAATCGAATAAGCCAAGTGGAAATTTCATATTTTGATACAAATGAAATGATTTGTATAACCAAACGTGTTCTTAGTGTTAAGACAATACATTATTAATACATTTTGATTAGGTATCTTCTTCCTCGCAATTTTCAGTTTAGAGAATGGTGAAATACTGTTTGCCCAATTGTATCACTTACCCCCTAAAGTATCATTTATAAAATTTTATACCATCTGTTATAATTTTGTATTTTTTTTCAAAAATACCCCCGCCCCTTTCATAAATAATAAATTTATTTATTAATTTATCAAAATAAAATTTTCTCTTCATTAATTATGAATCCATTCATCCACCAAACAAAATTATATTTCAATTTCTTCATTTATTTTGTTTCCTTCACTATTTCGATCTCGGATTTTTACTTTATTTTCATCTCTCTTTTTTGAAGCGAAGGAAACAAAAAAAATGAAGAAATTGAAACATAATATGTTTGGTGGATGGATGGATACATAATTAATAAATATTTTATTCTTTTGATAAAGAAATTGAAGCACAACATTGTTTTGTGTCAAACTTGAATTTTTGCGAGAAAGAATTTGAAGGAGAATTATTCAAAATTTAGAATAATAATTTTTACTGAAAATAAATGAGATATTTATCACCAAATAAAAATTCAGAAAAATATAAAGAATAAAATGAGATGAAAATAAAGAAAAAATATGAGACCATAAAATCGAAGGAAACAAAAGAAATGAAGAAATTGAAAAATAATACTGTTTGGTGGATGAAAGAATTCATAATTAATAAATTTTTTTTGATAAATTAATAATAAAACAATTTATTCGTTATAAAAGGGACGGGGTAATTTTGGAATAAAATATTCAATACTATAACAAAGAGAGGTAAGTATTACAATTGGTCTAGTGGAAGAGACTAGTCACTATAAAGTAGCGGACTCCGAGAAATAATTAGCAGGTGAATTACAATCATCTTATCGAACTCTAAACTATTGGCATTCACTTCTTATGTATTTAGTCCACTTTGTAATATAGGACTAAGATCCGGGTCCCCTAGACCCGATCTGCAACCTGACTTCAAGAGCGATATCATTCTCTAAATTTCACACAGGGTAAAATAACAAGTCCAAGGCTTACTTCCATTAGTATATTATATACTCCCTCCATTCCAAAATAATTGTCGCTTTAGAGATTTTTTCTTGTTCCAAATTAATTGTCGCTTTAGGATTCCAATATATCATTAGTAATATATCTTCCAATTTTACTCTTATTTACTCGTTTCTCTCTCTCTCTCTCTCTCTCTCTCTCTCTCCTACTTTAACCAATTGTTCTCTCTCTTTTAACCAAACAAATTGGAGTATTTTAGGTATGACTCTAACTTTTTCCTAAATTCAAGACTAATTATTATCTTCCTTAATACCTGTGCAAATCTCTAAACCGACAATTATTTTGAAATGGAGGGAGTATATCATAAGAGCGAACCAAACTCTATTAACAAGACCCATGTTCAATGACACCAAAACACAGCGAGCCTGGCTCAACATCCGCAAACCACCATACATGCACGTCACAATCTCCCTAATTACGGGATGAATACCTCAAGGGATCGGATGATCAATTTAAACCTAAAGTACAATTTACATACACTACTTTTATATAATATCTTGTTAACTTATAAAATTTTAAAAAATAAGTTCTTTTATATATATATATACACTAAAAACTATGTAAACAAAAGGTTATTTATAATTAATTTATCTTTCTACTTTGATACCAATGAAATATATTTAAATAAATTTCTTGATGTAGTGATTAATATAATATTGTATTCATCGTCTAAAAAAAAGGGTATGTATGTATAGTTAATCACCATGATGGTTCAATTCTTTATTTTTTTTCTTTAAAAAAACCATTAAATATTTATATATTGTATTTTTTTTGATAAAATTTTATTTTATGGTATTCATACATGATATATGATATATTTGGTATAATTACATGTCTCAAAACCATATATTTTATTATATTAACAGTATAACACTAACAAATTAATATGTCATTTATTTTTTGTTCTCGCCAATTTCCGCTTGAGTCTTCTACTTTTGCCTACTCTGGAAGCTATCGTACAACACTCGTTCGTACCTAGGTGACTAAGTCGTGGAGCGGGTGCGAGTGCGGGTGCGCGAACGCTTGCGCGAGATCGTGAGATATTAAAACTTCGACATATGAAAGCTTCTTAAAAATAATATTATAAAAAATAAAAAATAAAGTAAATGAGAAGTATGAAAAAAAATTACTATACTTTTTTACTAAAAATAAGAGTAAAAATAACTATATTGATGACTATAAAGGAGTAATTTTGATGTTTTTATCTTAGAATATACATAAGATATTGTTAATTCATTCATAATAACGTTATTTTTATTAAGTATGTAGAGAAAAGTTGATATACGTAATTTATTGTAAGGAAATGAGCAATGTTGTATTATACAATCCACAAAAATATATTAGTATATTTTTATCAAGTAGTGAGTGGTGTTAAATAAATACGGAGGATTTGTTTCTTTATTCTGTTTTAAAACAATTCTTAATTTTATAGAACATATGTACATATTTTATTAGAATTGTTAATAGTAGTAGCAACATTTAAGCTTTAGAATTGAGATAATGTAAAATTAATACTTCTACTTTTCAGCTTTGATATAAGAGACGTGATAGCATCATTCATGGCTTAGTGCTTTCACGTTTGTCGATTCTTGATTCTGATGACTTAAATATAAGTACCGAATTTATTGCACCAGTGCACGAATTATACTGCGAATTTAAATCGGATAGACAAAGTGGCAATTTCGTATTTTGACACAAACGACCTTATTTGTATGACCAACCGTGTTCTTAGTATTTTTTTTTAAGAGTACAAATTACATTAATATTATCAAATCATAAATTTATTAAAGTATTACCAAATTACAAGGAAGTATAATTGTCAAACAACTAGTATTAAAACTAAAGAAAAACTCACATTAGTGGGAGTTGAATCTATGACCTCTTAGTCTTGGGCAGGGGCGGACCTAGACGACTTTTGTTGCGGGGGCCGAAGATTTTTTGGTAACAAAACCTAGATACTTTCTCGATGTTTTGATAAAATGACAAAAATTAACTTAAGTTTAAGTAATACTATAATTTTATTGAAAAAGTGAAAAAAAATATACTATCTATATTTAAAGAATAAGGATTTTTAAACACTCAAACAATTATTAATTACTGAAAAATAAATAAATGTTGTTTATCCAAGACATGTAAATGTCGAATCTGCAACTAATATGCATAATATATGGTTAAAATCATATTTCAATTTATGTAATTATAGTACAATTATGATCTTATGATTCTATAAAATTATATCTAGTATTGATTTAGTAACTTGAAACTTGCATAAAGACAAAATTAATGAAAAACGTCAATTAATGAACACTTTAAAATGAAAAAGCTAAATGAAGAAGTAAATATATCAATACATGAATTTATGTTAATCAAATTTTCTTAAAACAAAGAACATCATATCTACCACTTGGCCAAAATGGAGAAAAAAAATTAATCAGTAGAGAAAAAGATATTTACCACTTGACCAAAATGGAGAAAGTTATTTACTAGCCAAAAAAGGTAAATTAATTCTCCACAAAGAGGAAAAAATCAAAGCTCAGTTGCAAGGAGTAGTCGAACTTCAGACCTCCTACTCCTCCAACTATTACCTGACCACTGCACTAAATAATTGTTAAAATATCCATATACAGAATACAAATAACAATTTTTTTCTTGGGGGGACCATGGCCCCCCCAGTCCCGCTTGAGGTCCGCACCTGGTCTTGGGGTCTCAGTTGGAAAAAAAACACCATATATACTCACCGGTGTTTTGGGAAACATGCGCAAAATTCTCCTATAATATTTTTATTGCTAGGAATCCCATTGTATTTTACCAAATCTTGCAAGGAATCCCTTTTTCGTTAAAAATAGATGCAGGTGAACCCCACTCACGTGTGCTCCGAACAAAACAAGGGTTCTATGCAAATTAAGGATAACACAGGGGGATCTTTTGCATAATAAAAACAAGTGATATGAGTTCTGTGTAGATTAAGCATAACTCAGGGGGGGTTCTTTGCATAATAAAAATAAGATTAAAATGGAAAATCATGTATGTATATGAAGGTTAAAATAAGAATATCAAATTTTATTAACGATGTTAACAATTTACCATTAAAAGGAAAAGTGTGCAAGATTTGATAAAAACAAAGGAATTCCTCTCAATTAAAATAACATAAAGGGGTTTTGTGCTGATTTCTCTAAATACAGATGAGTATGATCAATTTTTACCGTGTCTCAGCCTTAATGCCTTAGCTTACCAACGGTATTCTAAGGATTCTAAGTCATACATTTTGATTACGTGACTTCTTCATTGGGACGTAGTACTCCAAGTCAATGGGCCTGTTCCTTTGGTGTTTTTCAAAAAAAATTCGTATCTGAGAAATGTCAAACAAATATATTTTTTGCTTTCTGAAATAAATATTTCATCTATCAATTTTCTTAAATTACTCTTTAAAAAGCCAAAGAAACAACAATTTTTTTTTTATCTCTAAACAAAAACTATACAAACTCTACCCTGATTTGACATAAAGTAATATATCTCTTACACAATTAATTTCACATAACAAACATGATTTGATATAAAGTCTTACACATCTTACACCTACAACTCTACTCTTCCAAAAAAAACCTACACCTACTTTATTTCTTAAACAACTCTCTCAAAATTTAAACAAACAACATTACGCAAATCGAGATTATTTCACAAACCTCCACTACTCTCCCAAACTATTTTCCCAAACACCAAACAAACATGCCCAATACATTTTGATTCGTATCTTTTTTTTTATTATTATAAATTTGATTACGTACCTTTCTTTTAATTAATTTGATTACGTATCTTCCTCCTTTGGACAAGATGATATTATAAAATTGTTAATTGAATAACCAAGTAAAGATATATGACCAAGAAAACAAATCCGTTTGGATAAAAATAACTATTCCTTAGTTGACTTTACCAATATTGGATATTAGGGGTGACTGGACGATATTAATTAGCTTGATGTGTCTTGATTGACATAGATGTGACCTCCACAACTGACAAAGATTTAAAACACCATTTGCATAGAATAGAATGAATGGTTCAAGTGATTTGGAATGTGACATAAACTGAAACAAATATCAACTTAGATACTTAACACCATTTTCCTAGAATTGAACAACTAATTGGGATGTTGAAATATTGTGGAAAAGGTTCGAGTCTTTGTGTGGGGATGAACTCAACATTTCAAAAAGGTTTAATTTCGGATACCTTGAGATAAGGTCAAATTACGAAAAATTTCCTCACATGTTGTGTATTATAAAAATTTCCCTTAAATTTGTCACCATCTTACAATAGTCCTTTACCCCTAAAAAAATTTAATTTTGCCCTTATGGGTTATTTGTAATGTTTATAATATCTTATGTGATTTTAAAACTTGGGTACTAATCGTAATATCTCATAAATTATAAAACCGAAAAACTAAATATTTGCCACAAAAAGTTGACAAAATTGTAAACTTGCACATAATATTCAATAAATATTTAAAAAAAAATCTCATTTACGTATTTATTTAAAATTAGTTTTTATAATACTAAATTAACTAGTTTAGTTTTAATATTGAAACATATAAAAAAAATTTACTCATTTAATTAATTAAATAAATTTAATTTTAATATTTATAATATTAAACTTTAATTAAAATTTTATTCACACATTCTATTAAATATAAGTATATTTTAAATATTCTTTTATGTTTATAATATTAAACTTCAATTAAATTTATTAATACATATAAAAAATTATTTATCTAATTAAATTTTTATATTATAAAATATTATTATTAAAATTCTATATATGTTTTTGTTATTAAGCTTAAATTGTTAATAAATATGTAAAAAAATTAATATTGAAATGTGTCCAATTTTACAGTTTTATGATGTTTTTGTCGTAAATATATAATTATAAGTTTTATAATTTATGAGATATTATAATTAATACACAAGTTTCAAAATTTTATAAGATATTATAAACATTACAAATAACCCGTCAAATTGAAAATTTTCAGGGGTAAGTGGCTAATTGTAAGACTGTGACGATCTCGACGGGGATTTTCGTAATATGCAATGATTTTTGTAATTTAACCTCATCTCAAGGGTATCCTTAATTTAAGCTTAAAAAAAATATTTTTCTTTCCATTTCGTTGCTATTACAGACTATAAATAAAATGAATGCAGTGGTTAATTCTTTGGTATTAAACCAAGAGAAATTAGAGGGCTATACTTGAACTGAATGTTTAAGCGGAGCTTTGACCTAACTCGTCTAATCTTCCATTAAATCCTTCAAAGTTTAAATGTAAAGATTTTTTAATTAACGAAATGATTTCTTAATTAAAAAAATTATTGTCGTACTAGTTAAAAAGAAAAGTAGTGGACAGTGTCCACCGATCTAGGTTCATATTCAATAATGTTCAGAAAATGCATTAATTAGCAAAACTTAAGCTCTTGGTTAATCTGTTAAAACTATATCAAGTAATTGAAATTAAATAACCCAACCACTACGAATCTAATTAATTAAATATAATTTCATTTAAGCATCTTTAATTAAAACATGAATTTTGTAGTTGTCTAACTTTGAAAATTGGAAGGGGCTGTCCCAAGACGATACTTGTAGGATTAGTTAATAGTGCTTATTTAATTAAGGAAAAATAAACCTATTTTACTAGAGTTTTCTGACTAAGCGGAAATAATTAAAGGGGAATAATTACAATTTATACATGCGAACTTAAAGCATGTCACATGTGAGACCCTTGAAATTCGAAAAAACCCATCCAAATAGACCCTAAATCACCCATTAAATATATGACCAAGCTGATTATATTTTTCGAATTTCAAGGGCCTCACATGTGACATGCTTTAAGTTCGCATGTGTAAATTGTAATTATTCCCCTTTAATTATTTCCGCTTAGTCAGAAAACTCTAGTAAAATAGGTTTATTTTTCCTTAATTAAATAAGCACTATTAACTAATTCTAAAAGTATCGTCTTGGGACAGCCCCTTCCAATTTTCAAAGTTAGACAACTAAAAATTCATGTTTTAATTAAAAATCCTTAGATGAAATTATATTTAATTAATTACTCGATCCGTGGTGGTTGGGTTATTTAATTTCAATTATTTAACATATTAACGAAGAGCTTATATTGATGTAAGATGATGAGCTTAACTTTTGCTAATTAATGCATTTTTTGAACATTACTCCCTCCCTTTTTTTTATTTGTCACTTTGGCAAAATTTTCTTATTTACTTTTATTTGTCGCTTTAGGATTTCAATGTAAAATTAATATTTTTTTTATCAATTTTACCTTTCATACTAATACTTGTCATTAATGCTAATTAATGCTAAGATTATTTGATTAAAAGGGTATTTTGGAATTTTCGCTTAAAAAAAGTGATTATTTATGACATTTCTTAATTCGTGTGCAATCCCCTAAAGCGACAAATAAAAAAAACGGAGGGAGTATTGAATATGAACCTAGATCGGTGGACAATGCCAACTCTACTTATCTTTTAAATAGTAAGACAATAATTTGTTTATTAAGAATTCATTTCGTCAATTAAAAAATTCTTAACATTTAAAGGATTTAATGGAATATAAGAGTTCGATCTAAGCTCCGCTTAAAATTTCAGTTCAAGAGCCCTCTAATTTCACTTTTTTTTAATTACCAAAGAATTAACCACTGCATTCACTTCCCGATTATATATATATATATATTTTTTTTTTACCAACATGTGATTGGTCTAGTGGACGGGTTCGAATCCCTATTGGGAGAGGTACCCACTTAATGTGTCCAATTCGTCTCGAAAGAGATTAAACCATTGAAAAACCAAAAAAAAATTACATATTTTTTAGGATAGACTAAAAATCAGCGAGAGAGTAACTTCCACTTAATACCCTCAATTATGGTCCTATAATCACATTAAGGATAATCGTTTAAAATGTCTCATTTTTGTCCATTAAAAAGAAAGATGCAAGCTTTTTGGAGGGAAAATAACGTCTAAATTCCCGCCAATTTCATAAGGTATTTTGCTGTCAAAATACATGTTTAATAGGAACCAAAGTGAAACAGTGGATAGTGTATATAAAGCTGGAATTTATAATACTAAGGGAAGGACTAAAATACCCTCTAATTAATGAACGTGCAAAGCATGTAAGGTTGTCTCCGTCGTGTAATACCCGTAAAATGAATCTTTGCATGTAAGGCTGTCTCCGTCGTGTAATACCCATAAAATGAATCGATGAAATACTAAATAGATAAGAGAGACACATCTGCAATGAAAAATTTAAGAGGGACGAATGTGTAAAAATCGAATCATAATAAGGACGAAAATGTGCATTAAAATTTGGTGTACCAAGAAAGAGCAATTGTGGTGGCAACAATAAACGTGGACATTTCATTCTTAAATTTTATTAGCAAGTTTTGAATTTTCTTTTCTTATGATGAGTTGTTTAAATTATTTAAATTCAAAATTAAATGATCAATTATGAAGCAAAAGAAACCAGCATATTGTTTAAATATAATACTCCTAGTTGCTAAAATAGATTAATAATGGAAACCATTGTAATTAATTAGTTGGACACCAATATTGTTGTGTTCGGTCAAATATATATAATACTCCTACTTGCTAAAATTGATTAACCAATATTACTTGCTAAAATAGATTAATTAGTTACTCCTACTTGCTAAAATTGACTAATAATGGAAACCAATGTTCGGTCAAACGGTCAAATATAATACTCCTACTTGCTAAAATTGACTAATAATGGAAACCATTGGTTTCCATTATTAGTCAATGGTTTCCATTATTAGTCAATTTTAGCAAGTAGGAGTATTATATTTGACCGAACACAATAATATTGGTGTCTAACTAATTAATTACAATTATATGCACCTTTGTCTCATTCTTGTTCATTTCGTTTCATTTCTGGCGCATAGAGTTAAAAAAGTGGGAATTTGAACCACTTTATATTTATGTCTTCAAAAATAATTATTAAAAATTAGTGATGTCAAATCAATATTAATTTATATGAGAAAATTTGATTTTAAGAAAAATAATTTCATGTTAAAAAATGAAGTAATATTTTAAAAAGAAAATAAGGGTAAAATATTTGGGATAAGAAAAACAATCAAGGAGACTGTAACATTTATGATGAATCAAACAATACGTCCAACTCAAAATCGAATATCATATAGGATTGTATATGTTTCGGAATTATATAACATTAATTGAATATTTAATGCTACTAGTAGTAACTTAGTATTAAACATTTCTCTCTCTTTTGTTCTCTATAACCCTTCAACCAAATTACTCATTTGACTGGATATTAATAACAGGTTGCTTCATTCATTACATTTAAATGACTTGACCATATTAACATCAATGTTTTAAAAATAGGATCGGACATCGAACCAATAGCTTTATGGGTTAATTACAGTGACCTCCCCTGTGGTTTGGTGAATTTCGCGTCCAATCCCCTCGGAGAATCATAATTACAGAGACCTCCTTTAGGTTTGCAAAACCTTACAAAACCCTAACGGAGACTAACGGAGGTGGACATAATACTTGAAATTACCCTCTTGTCCTCATCCATTTTAATTACTTCGACATCCCCTGAGGTTTGCAAAACCTTACAAAAATTTATATTTGCATATTAGTCCCTAAACTTTAATAAAAATTCAATTTATATATAAAAAAGAAAAAAATATAGTTTATTAATTATGCAAAATAAGAAATATTTTTATAAAGTGTTATATAACATTTTCATATAATTTATTAATAGTAAAAAAACAATTTATTAAATACGTAATTAAGATTTTATTTTCGTATTTTATAATAAAATATTAATTAATTGTTTTGTATTTAAGTAAGACATAAATTTATGATTTTATTGTTGAAAATATTAAATACTTATATATATATTTAAGTCTAAAACTGAAATAATTACGTATCATTTTTTTTTTAGAAAAACCCATCAATTTAATTAATTAAAAATACTACATAGATAATTATTTTATTAAAAGGGTATTTGAATGAGTATTTTTAAATTTTGTGAAAAAAAATATTTATTGATTTTTTTAGTTAACTTTTTTATAAAATTCATATTTAAATACTATATAATTTATCAATAGCGTAAAAAATAATTTATTAAATATGTAAACAAGATTTATTTTAGTATTTTATAGTAAATATTATTTAATAGTATTGGATATAATTAAGAAATAAATAAATTAATAATTCTTATTTTATTAAATGGGTATTTGAATGAGTATTATTTAATTTTGTTAAAAAATAATTGATTTTCTTAATTAAAAGTTTATGGTTTTTTTAGTACAGGCTAATTATTAATATTTTAGCATTTTTATAATGCTTTTTGCTGTCCAATTTTTTTCCCTATTAATCATAATTTTTATTTATTATCCTTGTAGTTAATTTTTTTTATAATTATGAAAATAAATTGAAATTATTAAAATTACTGTTTAGATATGGATAATTATTAATATTTTTGCATTTTCATAATGATCCTTTTTATTTATCTTCAATTTTTCTTATGATTAACAATAATTTATTCACTTTTCTTTGTAATTTAATTTAAAAAAATTATGAAAAAAAATTAAAATTAATATCTACACAGTAATAAATAATTTTAAGTTTTGCTTTTTCGTTGATATTTATAACATTTACACCCAAAACAAACCACATCATTTCATTGAAACCCTTCAAATGTAACAAAAATAACAAGGGTATAATAGTCCATGAAAATAGCTAAAGTAATCTCAAGGGTAAAATGGGATTTTCAATAAAATTCGGGTGATGACATCAGCAAAAACTAACGGTGGACCGACGGATGTAAGGTTTTGCAAACGTTAGGGGAGGTCTTTGTAATTATGATTCTTCGAGGGGATTGGACGCGAAATACACCAAACCACAGGGGAGGTCCCTGTAATTAACCCTAGCTTTATTGGTTCTGGTTAGATCGATTTAACTGTTTTAACCACTGGTTCAACCGATGTGACGTCATTACAAAGTAATAATTTAATTTAAGTTTTAAGGTATGTTATCAACTATTTTAAAAAAAAATCTTATCCATTTTTTCAAGTTTATTTCCATAAACTAAATATTATCTCATGACCAATTATTTTTCCTACAAATCATGAGTTGAGAATGAATGATAGCAACAAAATTATAAGTTTGATAACATGATATCAATGCAATAATTTAAATTATAATAAGCACCATATAAAAAACAATAATATTATTGCTAATCACCTATGGAAAAGAGAAAATATTGATGAATTTTGTCACAGAATTATATAAAAAAAATGAAAATACTTGAAGTTGGGAAAAAATGAATTTTCTAATGAAATTAATGCTCAAAGTTATTATTAATAAAAAAAAAATTTAATTATTATTATAAAAATTAAATTGTTAATAAATATGTAAAAATAAGGTTTTTTCAGTATTTTTGGAAACTTATGTGCAATTATACATTTAATTTTTTTGCTGGTAAATATATAATTTTCAATTTTATATTTTATGAGATATTACAATTAGCACCCAAGTTTTAATTTTTGTAAGATATTACAAACATTAAACTTTTCAGTGGTAAAGGGTTAATTGTAAGATGATGACAAACCTCAGGGAAATTTTCGTAATACCCAATACATGAGGGATATTTTCATAATTAGGCCTTACCTCAGGGAGGTAATCGTAACTTATCCTTTTTAAAATATTGATTTGGATGATTTTGGCATCATTTTTGAAACATTATTTTAATTAGGTTTTGAATGTTAGGTGTGAGTTTTGAAAACTTAATTAAAATATGTTGAATTGAGTTTAGACATGGGGTTCGAGGGAAAAATTAGGTGGCAAATAAACGACTCACTGATATGAGAAAAAGTAGGTGATATATTTAAATATGTTTCAATTAATTTTTAGTTGAGATTCACTTGATCCTCTTTTTTTTAGAGTACTAATTATAATATATTACATCAATACCATCAAATCATAAATATATTCAAGTATCACCAAATTACAAAGAAAAATAACTACCAAACAACTAGTATTAAAATTAGAATTCCTTCAAAAAAAAAAAGGAATATACTACAAGAAAACCCACTAATGTGGGAATTGAACCCTAGAGTCTTAACTTTAGTGCCTTATCAACAGGCTACGGCCTCATTGACATTTGATTGTTCAAACACGAGTTTAATTGATTATAATCCATTTTTACGATTTAACGAAAATAAATCCATAGGTGGCCCTAAAGTTTTGACCAAGTAATTAATTGGAACACCTCGTTCATAAATAATTGAATGCGGCAAAAATGATATATATTCAGAAGTTACTAGTTTCCATAGTTTTTATTACCTTCAAAAAAAAAAAAAAAAATTCAAATGCATACGGATTTAGTTAAGAATTGTTCTTTCTATTCATCCTTAAATAATACTCCATTCCATCCGTAATAAGTATCATTTTAGAGATATTTTTTAATTCAAAATATTCTCTCACTTTAGGATTCCAATGTAATATTAATCCATTTTCCAACTTTGCCCTTATTTATTGCACTTAAGGTAGTAGAGAGAGTAAGAGTAATCCGGAGATTAATGTTAGTTCTTTTTTTTTTCTTCCAAAAATCCATGCTATTTCTTATATTCCTTAATACCCGTGCAAAACTCTAAAACGACATTTATTATAGAGCGAATGGAGTATTTTAAGGGTCGTCTGATAGTACCTAGGGAATTGAGATTGGATTAGATTAACGACTGATCGAATATCATATTAAGAATATTAATGTAGCATTTAATACATCGAACTTGACCTTTACAAAACTAGTCCAATATAACATTTGATGCAAATCGTTTTTCAGATTTGATAATATATGAGGGGAATTTAAAATATTCTTGATGAAATATTTGTAGTATTTTTGAATTCCAGTAATTTCACTTGAATATTTATGGTTGTAAATGTCATCTCATCGAGTCCAACTTACCTCAAATTAGCTACTTTGTCCATGAGTAATGTCGGTTCACTAGAATATAATTAATAAATTGTGCTATCAAACATCATATTAAATTATTAATCAGTATTAATACAGTCTACATGACTGAACACTTGAAAATTACACCACGATATATCTGGCAAACGTCACAACATGTCTTAAAACTTCTCGTGGCCAGCCCATGAACATTGATTGATACAAATTGATACTATTTATATATTAAGGAAAATTTCAAGGTGTTGATATTATGTAGAGTTATTTATAACCAATAAAATTTTGACAATTCAATTAATAATTAAGTAACATATCAAACAAGTTATTAACATGTCATGATATCATTACCACAATTAGTTATACTATTTTATATAATTAACTACATATATATTGCATATCAATTCATATTTAGATAACTTATAACATTATATTTATAATATTTGAATTTGTCAATAGTTATAGTCCGTTTACTTAAATATTGTGTTTGACTATATAATATCTAAAATAAATTAAATTTAAAAACGAAAAAAAAAATACATTGAAGTAGTAGGATGTGAACTATTTTTTTCTTTTTTCTTTAATCAGTAAAAAAGCATTAATTAAATAACGGGGGACATGGCCCCGTTACGCACCGACCAGCCTGATATATTAATGACGATATAAAGATAATTTTAACTTTTAAGAACATCGATCTGTACAGAACTTTGAGTTTGAGTTTTTTTATTTAAACAAGAAAAAAGTGGAACGTTATATATTTAATATTATTAAATTTGAAGTGATCGGTCCAATACAGTACTCCATTTACTTCATATATGAACATTTAGTTAAATTAGATGTAACCAAAAAAGTTAATTACTCTAACTTAGATATACAATTATTAATTTAACCAATAAACAAATTGTATTTGAATTAAAGTTAGTGAAAATTTCAGAGACCTCTTTGCCACTAGGTGTGGCCTCTTCGGCCATTTACCATAATTAAGAGGCTAAGCTCAAATTTTAACTACCTAAAAAATAATATTTATTTCTACATAGATTGAATTAAATCATTATTTTTTCCTTGCTTAACATTTTGAAAAATTCAATTTTTGTTAGAAAATATTTATAAATTTTTTTTGCAAATCCTGATATAAAAATATTAAATTTTGATAAAATAGTATTTTGATTAAATAAATGTAAAATATTTATTTAGAGGAATGTATTGTTTTCATGATGATAAAATAGAAGATAAATTGTCACATAAATTATTGAATTACAATGAATGTGAATGTGAAAGTGAAATATTGTTTATTAAGTGAATAAAAAATGTGAAATACACAAAAGACAAATTATTCCTCTCTCTTCACATGGGTTGTACTTTTCAATCAATTATTCAAGTTTTAAAAGTGCTCCCGAATAAAGTCTCAAATTTGAGATAAACAAATTTTAGCTTCCAAAAATACATGATTTGGATAAGTTTTTTGAGTTAATATCTCAAATTTAGAATTTTTTTCTTGCAAATGTTCTCAACGCTAATATATAAAATATTCTCATAAGTTGAATTTAGCCTCCACCATGGGAGATATCTTGGGATTAGGGGTGTAATCGAGCCAAGTAGTGTCGAAATACACATTGTTCAAGCTTGATTTGAATTTTATCGAACTAAAAATTTTGTGTTTGAGTTTGATTTGTGTGTTAATCGAGTCAAGTTCAAACAAATTTTTATCAAACGAGTTCGAGTCGAGTATCGAGTAGCTTGATATTTTACATTTATATCAATTTTTAGCTTATTGAGCTCGAACTCGAGCTGAGTTATAAAAGTTATCGAATGGAAAATGATGTTAAAGTTTGTTTGATTTGTGCGACGAACTGAGCTCAAACAAGCTCGAGTCGAGAATCGAATAATTTGATTTGATTTTTAGCCTTACTTGAGATCGATCTCAACTGTGGTGCTATTTTTCCTCCTTGAGGTCAAATCAACAGAAAATTCTTACTAAGTTCGGGTTTGGCCACACTCAAATTAATTACACGGCAAATACAATACACTTGCTTTGGGATTGGATAAAACTAATAAGAGAGTGATCAATCACAAAACAAGTGCAATACACTTGCCAATTGATTAAATGTGTTTGACCAAACCTGATCTGAACAAGAAATCAACACATAATCATGGAAGTAGAAGTGATGGAGTTGTGGAGATATCAAATACTTTAACATATTTTACCAAAAAGAGATACTCTATCCCTCCTTCAAATCTTAATTTTTGTTTGGTGTCACAAAATACGACTTTATTATCATAAAAAAAAATTAAATTTCTCTCTCATATAAAATAATAATTTAATAAAATTAACTTTCAAACACTATTTTTAAAGACATAAATGCAAAATACCTAAAAGTTTTTACTTTTTTTAACTCTTATTTAAAATTTCGCCCAAAAAAAAAATGATATGAAAAAAGGTAGAGAAGAAAAAAAACGAGGTGTAATTAATATAAACACTTATTATCGATAGTTTCCAACAATTTGTTTAGTGTTTGGGAAAATAGTTTGGGAGAATAGTGGATGTTTGTGAAATAATCTCGATTTGCGTAATGTTGTTTGTTTGAGTTTTGAGAGAGTGCTTTGAGAAATAAAGGTGGTGTAAGTTTTTTTGGAAAAGTTAGGTTGTAGGTGTAAGATGTGTAAGACTTTATGTCAAATCATGTTTGTCAAGTGAGATAAATTATGTAAGATATAAGTTATTTTATGTCAAATCATAGTAGAATTTACATAGGTTTTGTTTAAAAGTAAGAAAACTGTTGTTTGTTTGGCTTTTGAGAGAGTAGTTTGAGAAAATTGAGAGATGAAAAATTTATTTAAGAAGGTAGAAAATATGTTTCTCTGGCATTTCTCAAACTCGGAAAACGCCAAACAAACATGCCCTTATTTTTCTCGTGAAAGGGAACACCTATTATAAAGTTTTTGTTTTTCTAATGAAAATATAACTACATCATTACATCGACGAATTTATTTAATCACAAGTATATTGAATATTCAACTAAGAAATACAAAATATATACACTAAAAAAATTAGTATTAAATTAGAAAAAAAACTCACATTTATTATGAAATTAAAACTCAAAACTTTAAGGGCCTGTTTGTTTGGCGTTTCTCAGATTTTTTTCGTGTTTGGGAAATGCCAAACAAACATGTTTTCTACTTTCAGAAATAAATTTTTCATCCATTAATTTTCTCAAACTACTCTCTTAAAAGTCAAACAAACAACAACTTTCTTATCTCTAAACAAAACCTATACAAACTCTACTTTAATTTGACATAAAGTAACATATTTCTTACACAATTTATCTCACATAACAAACATGATTTAACATAAAGTCTTACACGTATAACTTAACTCCTCCAAAAAAACCTACACCTACTTTATTTCTCAAACCACACTCTCAAAACCCAAACAAACAACATTACGCAAATCGAGATTATTTCACAAACCTCCACTACTCTCCCAAACTACTTTCCCAAACACAAAACAAACACGCCCTTAAAATCTTGTACCTCAACTTCACCATCTCGCTAGCCCTGATGGACTCGCAATTTCATCATTAAATGACAGATGTCCATTGATTTGACAAAGTCAAGTCAATCTTTTTAAAAGATATATCAATAATTAAGTCAAGTCAAATTTTATAAATATATACTTGAGTATCTTTTCTATATGTAAATGTATACTTGACTATCATTTTTGTGAGCAGTATTATGGATAAATTAAGGATTTAGATTTTCTTATCTCGGACAGGAGTATGACAATTTCTTTAGAGGGAAAGACAAAAATACCTCAAATGCTCGTACAATTAAATGTCGGGGGTAAATTATCATATTCAAAGTAAAATATGAACAAATACTTCTGGTTTTCGCGATTGAATCACACTCTCTTGGCGTGTATTTGCTGCAGACTTGAGAACACATGAGAATATTTTAGAGTTAAAATAACACATGATTTTTTTGAGTTAGACAAAATATAGGGGGTATTTTTGTCTTTCGCTCAACTTCTTTGAGTTGTGTTTTGTATTATGAAGAGGATGAAAATGAAATATATGTCCCACATTCTTTGTATTTTATTTTTTTTCTCTCTTTTTTTTTTCCATCTTAAGGATCTTCATGTTTTAAATTTGACTTAATTATTTTTTTTGAGATTCGTCGGATAAATTATATGAAAACCTTTACCAATGGAAGTTTTAAAATTGTAAGATTTTAGAAGATGTTAATTATCATATTTCCAGAAATGCCCTCGTCATTAAAATTGGAAGAGTTATGAACTCTAGTAAAACCAAGATTCAATCTTCATCAATATAAAATTTCTCTTTTCCACAACATTTTGTAAACTAATTTTATTCTTTAGCTAAGAACTTTTTATAAATTATTTAGCATTAAAGAATTCGAGAACATTTTTTTCAATCTTAAATTAACAGCAATTTGTTTCCCCTTGTACCCCATTTGTTGAAGAGATGTTGAACCATTTCTTGTACTCATATAGAAAAAATAGTGTGAAACAAAGTAAAATTTAAAAAAGAAATAGTTTTGTTTTTCCAGTTGGCTTGATGAGTGAAGTGTTAAGATGAGTGGAGGAATCCAATGCACTAATGGTGGGATGGTGACCCTTATGTATTTAGGAGAAAGGAGAAGAAACAGATTTGTTGGAAACAATCAATTTTAGAAACTCTTAATTAGTGCACTGTCATATTCTTTTGACAAAAGTGTACTGTCATTTAAAATTTAGCAAACATAATCATTAAACAACATTTAATGATTGAGAGCATTCATGGAAATATAATAATTTTATTCTGACAGCAACAATTGTTACTCTAACAAACATATTCTTTAAGTTTCATTTTCATGTGCATAGTTTTCTAAATACATTATCTATTATTCCCTGATTACTTCTAATCAACTTTAACCTCTTTTGACGCAATTTTCCTTATTCACTTTACATAAACTCTATACTAACAAGAATAATTTTCAAATATTATTTTTTAAATAATTTTGATAAAAATATTTACTTATTCACTTTACATAAAATATTATGTTGTATGGATTAGATTGTATTTTGAATTATTGAAGTAAAACTTACGGATGTGCCCTCACGTTTTCAAGTGATTCTTTTCATTCCAAAAGACAAGAAATTAAAGTGCTCTATTGTATGTTACCAAATTTGCAATTGCCCTTTTCTATTTGTATAATTGGCTAGGTCAATTAAGAATTATTTGTCATTTTAAAGTTTGAACATTTTCTTTAATAGTGATTTTAAGAATATGATAAGAGAAAAATTGTTACTTTAATGGAGTTTAATCAAATAAGAGGTTTTTGTATTATATTGAAATTTCAGGGGTAAATCTATGATTTCACCAAATCTTCAGGTGATGTGCATGTAAATATCCCTATAGTTACTTAGTAGTTACCATGTTCTCTTTGTCCAGCGCCCCTCCCTTTTGTTCTCCCTCTCTTTCTTTCGCTTTTCTCCAAACAAGTGACAAATAGGCCCGTCCAGCACTCCTCAATTGACCCTTAATTAATTTTGGATATATCATGTGAAGGAGTAATTGTTTAATCGTGTGTATACATTCGTTAAGTCAACAATGGAGGCTGGATATGTTTTGTTTGGTTTAAGTTTAAACAAAATAATTTGGATGATTTAAGTGAAACATCTGAAACACTATTTGGATTGTAATTTAATATTGGGATTCCGAATTCTTAAAAATCGGAGATATAATTTGAATTGAATTTGAATATTAGAGTTCGAGTGAAATAGTAGATAATAGATGTGAAATCAATATTGTTACATAAACATAAATAGTAGATTGTAAGTGTCAAATTAATATATTTAATAAATTTAAAATCTGAGTAGATTTTAATGTTTATTAAACTTAAATATATAAGTTGAAATTGAATTTCATGAAATTTATACCCAGATTTTATTGAAATGAGTTTAACTCAATTTTCCGACATCATAAAATTTGACCAAAGTCATTCCAAATAGAGCACTAGGTTTTTGACTTTTGTGTCTTCCACGTTTAGTAGGTAGAGAACAACAAAATTACACCTGCAACGTGTAGACCAGTATTTTTATATTTGGACTAATTATATTATTGAGTTATTAAAAAAATACCCCCATGTAATTTGTTTCTTACGTTTTTTCGCATTAGATCGGTTTTGCTGTACATTAGTGGTTGATTGCAATGGATAGATACTTTTAACATTTCATCATGTTGGCCAATTAGCATAGAACACGGTTAACACCTCATGTTCCTAGAAATATAACAATTATATATAGAATTTACCACGTGTAATTATTTATATATAATAAATATAGGTAGATATTTGCATTTTTTTTATTGAATTCTAACATCAATTAAAATATGGGTAAAGTACAAATACCTTTAGGGCCTAATTATATAAATCTTTCTCATATATTGAGTATTATAAAAATTCTCTCAAATTTGTCACCTTATTGCAATTAACCTATTTCCAGTTCCAACTTTGCTCAAAAGGGTTATTTATAATGTTAATAACATCTTATAAATTTTAAAATTTGGATGATAATTGTTATATCTTATAAATTATAAAAATGATTATCATATATTTACAATCAATATAATTGTTATAATTTATAATTTCCCATACATTTCAATAAATATTGCAATAAAAAAAACTCATTTACATATTTATTAACAATTTAATTTCTATAATAACAAATCAAATAAATTTTATTATTTATTTAATTTGTGTAATACAATTTTATATCTATAAATTTTATATAATTTTTTATTCTAGAATTTAATTTATTAATAAATATGTAAAAAACAATATTTATTGAAATTTATAGGCAGTTATAAATTATATCAATTATTTTGATTGTAAATATATAATAATCATTTTTATAATTTATAAAATATAACAATTAGCCAAATTTTAAAATATATAAGATGTTATAAACATTACAAATAACATCCAGGGGCAAAATTGAAACACTTTAGGGGCAAGGGGTTAATTGCAAGAAGGTGACAAACCTGAGGGAAATTTTTATAATACCCAATACGTGAGGTTTTTTTTTATAATTAGACCTTATCTTAGGGGGTATTTGTAATTTATCCTTTAAAGATACGTAACTAATTACGTTTCTATTACCATAAGGGATGATTCACTAACAAAAACTAAACCCGGGGGTGTTACCTAATTAATTGAACTCAGAGGACTATTTCGTAAATAACCCCTAATTTAAACAAAATCCAACTACCATCATCTTTTTTATATATATGCCTGGTGGTGTGCCTTTATAAAATGAAGGACAAGATCTGCACCATAATTTCTTACAGCCATATCAAATTTCCTAAGTAAGTCATGGCAAAATTCAGTTGTCCCTCTTTTTCTTTTTCTTTATCATGCCTAATATCTACATATGCTCTAAATCATTAAATTAATAAATATCATCATCATAATAATTACTCCTCCTTAATTTTACAGGTGATTGAAGTATAGAAAAATGGGTGCCGGTGGCCGTATGCTACGAGCTCCAAACTCGAAGCCTCCTTTCACATTAGGTGAGCTCAAAAAAGCAATCCCACCTCATTGTTTCCAACGTTCAATTCTTCGTTCTTCTTACTACCTCGTTCACGACCTCTTATTTGCCTCTATTTTCTACTACATCGCCACCAATTACATCGTAAACCTCCCTCAACCGTATACGTATCTAGCGTGGCCGCTCTATTGGATATGCCAAGGGTGCGTACTAATGGGCGTTTGGGTCGTAGCCCATGAATGCGGTCATCACGCCTTTAGCGACTACCAATGGCTAGATGACACTCTAGGCCTAATCTTACATTCTGCACTTTTGGTCCCGTACTTTTCTTGGAGAATAAGTCACCGTCGTCACCATTCAAACACTAGTTCACTAGATCGTGACGAGGTTTTCATACCCAAAACTAAGGACGGGAGGAAACCCTTCGCGAAATATGTTGATGCCTCGCCGGTCTTAAAAATCCTTCTTCGAGTAACCATAGGTTGGCCTATGTACTTATGTTTCAACATCTCCGGAAGAAAGTACGACCGATTTGCTAGCCACTTTGACCCTCAAAGCCCGATTTATTCGGATAGCGAGCGGGCCCAAATTTTCATATCCGATGTGGGACTTTTAATCGCAGGTTACGGGCTTTACTGTTTAACCGTCGCTAAAGGTTTTGTGTGGGTTATTTGTATGTACGGTGTTCCGTTGTCTATTGTGAATGGGTTTTTAGTCACGATTACTTATTTGCACCATACACATACTTCGTTGCCTCATTATGATTCATCCGAATGGGATTGGCTACGAGGAGCTTTGTCTACGATCGACCGAGATTATGGAATACTCAACTACGTGCTACATAACATAACGGATACACATGTTGCGCACCATTTGTTTTCGACTATACCGCATTATCACGCCATGGAAGCTACGAAAGCTATTAAACCGATATTGGGTAATTACTATCAATTTGATGGAACTCCGATTCTTAAGGCCGTGTGGAGAGAAGCAAAAGAATGTGTCTACATTGAACAAGATCAAGATGAAAACAAGAAAGGTGTCTTTTGGTACACTAATAAGCCTTAGGATCGTTTGTGTTGAGATGTAATAATGTAATGTATAAAATAAATTATGCTATTTCTTGGAGTGCATAGCGAGTATTATATTTCAAACCAATGTATATTTAATTTATTGCGAGGAATTCCCGAAAAAATTCATATATTTAGAAGAATCCCCCAAAAGTTTCAAATATCTACTATCTTCGTGTTTCTTTAATTAAATGTGGTATAAATCTTAATGAAGTAAATTAATGTTACTCAAATTGAGTTTGGCACGAGTTACCAATTATCTTTAGTTAATTGATATAATGGTAAGTATTAATTAATCCTAAAGTTGATTAACAAACCAATCTTTCCATTGTTTACTAAACAGAAAACATACTGTTCAAATAAAAAATGACAAGTGGTTGAGTCCACGAAATTTGGGAATAAAAGAACATGCTGAGAGTTGACTCAAAATGTCAAATTAGAGGTGAAGTTTCAAGGATTTTCATTTGTTGTGTATATATTAGTTGTGTATCGAGTGAAATGAAAGTATCCCTAACACAAAAATTCTTTGTGTTATTTTTATTATTAAAATTTATTGTGCTATTTTTTATTAGCAAAAAAATTCTCTTCTATATATTTTGCAGAAAAAATAATAATTATACCTCATCAAACAATACGAATATACTCCTATTCACCTAAAAATTGACAATAACCCTCCTGTGAACTTTCAAAATCAGTAAAACCCCTGCGTTCATTTAAAGAAATGACAATAACTTCCCTTTAATTTATGAATAAATTTCAAATGGGGTCTTTTGGTCACAAAAAATAACCCATGATTTTTTTAAAATTAGATAAAGCACAAGGAGTATTTTTGCAGTTAGTTCGTTGTATATCTAATGAGGAATTGAATGAAGGTCTTTTCTCTTTTAGTTATTTGAAATACATAATATACTATATTCCAAGTGTTAACTCAACTCATCTTCTAGCATAAAAAGTAGTTTTTGCTTGGCTATTTTAATTTTTAGATAGTTAAATAATTGAGATTAGCTTTGAATTTTTTCGGATCAAATCTATTTCATAGTAATTTTAAAGGGAATTTTCTGATAAAGAAAAAGGAAATAAGATGACATTAAATATATTTTACATTAATAAAGATAAAACAAGTGTGGCATTAAATTAAAGAATAAAAAATGGACTTCCTGATTATTGGTTAATCGGTTTTGATCCATGACCAATGGTTTAGGAAATATTCGTGGCTATCCAGACCATCTGTCATGTTAGGTCCCTTTTAGGGACACTTTTACATAATAAGTGCCCCTAAACCCTCTAACAGGACGGATGGTAGCTACCTCAGAGGAAATCAAGTAGGTAGGTCCTGCTAAATGGACATATCATCAGAACATTAATGAATTTGGTTGCATCCGTCGGTCCATAACATAGTAATTACAACCTAATGTTTAATTCTTTATTCTGATGATATGTTAACCTTTTTTGGTTAACCTTTTTTTCGGGATCAAAATTTTTTATCCTTGGATGCAATTATTACAATAATTGTGGAAAATTATATTTTAGTCATGGGATTATACTTTTGAATCAATTAGAGTTATGTATCTTTTCGTATTAACAAATTAAAGATGACGGACCTATGAAATAATGAAAATCTATTCTCATATATCAAAAATTTAAATGTGATCTGCATATGATGGAGGAAAGAAAAAACTTAAATCGTATTTGCTATTATGTTATGTATACACTGCACACGCTACATCGTGTAGCATTTGAATTCCCATGAACGATGGACTGAAAATGCAAATTTTCCCAATTTATATTTAGATGAATTGTAAAGAAAAAAGAGAAAATATTTTATATAGCTACACACGTGATAGACACATGCGGAATTCTCTTAACGTGCCATAACATTGGATACTCATGTTATGTGGCATAGCATTTGATACAATATAATATTTATTTTTTGAGAGATATACAATATAATTAAAAATCAAGAACATTTTATCTTCTTATATATATCTTCCTTCCATCTTTAAACCTCCAAAAAATTGTAATGGACAAAATTATCATCGTCTAGTTGTTTCCTCACTGTTATCATCTTTAAACCAACACAAACAACTTTACTTTTCAGAAATGAACATATTCTCTCTTAATTTTCAAAACTAATATCAATTTAAAAAAATCTAAACAAGCATTACTTTATTTTGACCAAAAATAGCATATATATCTCTTACTTATCTCACATAACAAAATGATTTGACATAAAATAACATATCTTCTAGATAATTTTCTTCTTTAATTTTCATAATTTTAAAAAAAAAATATATACTCATTTCTAAAATTTATACCTACTATTTATCTCATCTTAAAAAACCTAAACATGCAAACACTATTACAAAAATCGACTTCTTTTTAAAACATCAATTTTTTTTTAAAATCACTTTCACAAAGTCGACACAAACAGACTTCAAACTTTAATGTATCTTTAGATTTCTATTCCAAAAATGATTGAGAAATATTGGTATGAGTATGACGTTATAATTACTTTTGAAAGAAATAAGTCCTCGATTTCTTCAGGCCATCTCCAATGACTAGCTTCCCCTTGAAGGGATGGAGATGGTCATATCCATTGATTCAGGGGAGGTCCCCTTGAATCCAACCATCCATTGCTCCAAGGGGTTAGGCAAGCCAATGTTGGCTTACTCCACCCCTTGAATCTTGAAGTCAATGGTTTTTTATTTTTTATTTTTATTTATTTTCAGTTAATAAAATTCTTTCTTTTTTTTAAATAAATTTTTTTTAATTTGTGATTAATTTCAAAATGTAACATTTATTTAAAAAACTTAAATATAATTTAATTATTAAAAATTAAACAATAAAAGAACATAACTTTAATTAAGAAATTTAATATTAATAATCTATAAATTTAATAATATTGTAAGAAACTTAAATACAATTTACTATTATTATTATTATTATTATTATTAAGTGACAGTGGAAAAAAATGAGAATTGAAATTAAATGAAATGAATATATTGAATCATTGGAGATGACTATGAAAAAGAAATGACAATATGAACTTTGAATCTAAGACTGTACTGACAACAATATAGAAGTAAAAGTGTATCCTAGTAGGTATGATGTCATTGATCAGATGACATGAATGATATATAGGTAATAATTAAGAAAGTTTCGTGTTACATGAAACATTTATATTTTTTTGGAAAAAATATACGAACTCTTTTTTGTTTTTTAGATTATACGAACAACTCTTTCTTTGTCATTTTCTTTTGACTTTCTTTAATTTTTTTAAGATATATGAACTATTCTTTTTTGTTTTTTAGAATATACGAACAACTCTTTCTTTTTTTGGAAAAGATATATGAACTCTTCTTTTCTATTCTTTGTCATTTTCTTTTGACTTTCTTATGTGGCAATTGATGCGGCATCCAAAGTTGACTATGTTTGTCTTTTCTGATAATTGACTGACTATTTCATAAATTCTTACGATCGATCTGATCTTAAATTAATTAATTCGAAGATATTTATTACACTGCTAAATAGCAGCATTGAGACGAAACACAGCTGGTCAGCTGCCAAGTTGGACTTTTAAGCATTGTTTGGTTTGGACGAACAATATTATTATTGATGACACAGGCTAAATATTTTTGATCTGTTACACATCTGAAAATGGTTATGCGTCTCCTAAAATAGAAACAAGGTTGACTTCAACGATGTCAATTTGATGATTAAGTCAGTTACGTACATAAGTGAATATGAATATTAGACCTTTGACATTTTTATACTTGATGGACAGAAAATTTAATAATCAAGGAACTAGTTTCAAATCATTTTAGCTAGTCAAATATTAGGAACTTCCTAAAAAAATATCTGGAATTTTTTTAAACAAATTAAATTAGAAGTCAGTTTATATATATATTCTTTTTGTCTACTACATTGTGTATTTACAGTTACAAAAAAATTGGATTAAATATAGAGAGAATTGCATTTTTGGTACTGAGCTTTAGGTCAATTCCCACTTTTGGTACACAACTTTATGTGTCCAACATATTTTGTACAACCGTTAAAAATTGTCATTAAATGGTGACGTGACAGTTAAGTTTAATTGTAAAGTTGATGCCATTACTTATGATAACTGATAATTTTACCCCACAACATTTCACGCTACCAAAAAGCCCCACATCTCGAAATTTAGTGACGATTTTAGTCTACATTGTTGTCAAATTTCAAAATTGACTCGAACAAGACCACGTGTACATCAATTTGAAAATTTTACTTAAATAACTAATTTAATTTATAAACAATATTAATAAATTAAATAATACTTTAACATCTTTTCGAATATAATATTTATATAATAGTATTAATGTATTTAATATTATTAAAATAATAACTATATAATTAAAAATATTTAATATTAATTAAAATAATAAATAATTATAATTTAAAAAAACCAACCCACCCACCCCACCCCAACCCCTTGACCCCACCCGCCCATCCCCCTAATTCGCAGGTCGGCGGCGGCCTGCGAATTGGGGTGGGTGGATTGGGTTTTAGTTTTTTTTTTTAAAATTATAATTATTTAAATATTTTTAATTATATAATTTATTATTAATAAATATTAAATAGATTAAAACTATTACATAAATCTTATATTTGAAAAAAATATGTTTTCTTAATTTTTTTGATATTTATGTTAAAATATTATTTAATTTATTAATATTGTTTATATATCAAATTAATTATTTAAATAAAATAACTAAAATTTTCAAATTGATTTGCACGTGGTCTTGTTTGAGTTAATTATATAATTTGGCAACAGTGTAGACTAAAATCGTCACTAAATTTGGATATGTGTGGCTTTTTTGGTAGCCTTAAATGTTATGGGGTAAAATTATCAGTCAACATAAGTAATGTGGCATGCATCAACTTTGCAGTTAGACTTAACTGTCACGTCACCATTTAACGGCAATTTTTAACGGTTGTACTAAATGTGTCACAATTTATTAAAGCGATGTACCAAATTGTTGGACACATAAAACTGTGTACCAAAAGTGAAAATTGATCTAAATCTCAGTACTAAAAATATAATTATCTCATTAAATATATATTCTCCTCGGTGTGTGTCTGCAACTAGGATTCGAAGTTGAATTTATTGACTTATATATATATAAAATTCAATATTTTTCGTGGAAGCATTTGGATACGCCTAGGTAACTAAAACGCGGAGCGGGTGCGGGAGCGAGAGCGGGAGCGGGAGCGCGAGAGCGTGATATATTAAAATTTTAGAATATGAGAGCGCCTATAGAGCGTCTATTAAAATAATTATTAATAATATAAAATAATTAATTCACGGTATTAAAATAAAAAAATATATATTAAAGAGATAAGTCAGCTACATTTTTAAAAGAATTAAGAGCAAAATGTATGTCATTCAACTAATAAGTATAGTTTATTTTCATTTTCTCAGCAATTTTCATCAATAAAATTCAAGAACTAAACAACGCCTAAAATTTTAGATCTTTGTGAAAAACATGAATTGCAGGGTTAAGAAAGATTTGCATTTATGCCGATAAAAAATACACATGTTGTTAGTTGGTGGGTGCATGTGAGGGTAGGGGTGATAAGGAGAGACAAAAAAATATAATCAAGAAATACTTAGGTATACATATATTATTGAAATTACATATTTTGGAGGCACTACTTATGATCATCCACACATTTAAGTTCAAAGCAAGCTCCACAACTTTGCCCATTGTTAAAAAATTATTGTACTCAATGATGATGTGTTTGTATCATACCATTCACTATATAAATTACCATATCCACAACTACAAGCCCCACCTTCATCCAAATCATACAATAAAAAATACTACAAATTAGAGTTAATAATTTGGTTAGATAAGAGATGAAAAAAATAAAATAAATGAATTACTTATACATTGATGTCCTTGAAAATAGTGACTGAAACGATATTAGCAGTGTCAAAGCATTACTTTATGAGAATGTGATTTTAAAATAATAATCTCATTTAAAAAATAAAATTTAGCTAAGTGACATACCAAAACAAAAAATCATGAGGATAAAAATTGAAGGACGAAGGAAGTATTATTTTTGTTAATTTACATATTCATTAGAAAATAATCCCATAAGTTTACAAATAAAGTTACAAGTATTATTTGTAAATTACAAAATAAACCTGTAAACTTTACAAAATAAAGTTACAAGCATTATTTGTGTTTTTTTTTTTTTTTTTTTTTTTTTTGTGTGGTTGTAAATTGTAATGCTTCCAAGTTACAAGAATCACAAAATAAACCAATAAACTTTACAAAATCTATGTAAAAATGTCACTTTTTGTCAAAATTCGTGAATTTAAATTGTCTAGTGCATGTTCTTTGTAAGGATGATACACGCTCTATCAAAATTAAAACGGCGCTCTATATATAATAAATTCGCGCTCCGAAAATTATAAATTCGCGCTCCGAAAATTATGAGTTCGCGCTCTCACTTTCAATAATTCGCGCTTTTTTTGCGAATTTTGCAAATGCGCTCCGATTCGCGAATTCGGAGCGCGTCGACACCCCTGGTGCGCGAATTTAGTTACCTAGGGATACGCCCATGAATATATAACTTGCACTTTAATTTTTTACTTTCTAACGTCAATTATTTTGAAAAGTCATTAAAAGCCGACATAGGAATAATTAAATTCTTTCCTGGGAATCATAACACTATAAGGAACGGTCCAAAAAAGGAGTACATTCTCCTTTTTAATGAGGAAGATCAGTACAGTGTACTAATGTTGACTGTTAATTTTATTTTTAATGAATAGTCTTTGCCGTCTCCCACGTTCTCTGTATTTCTTCCTTCCTGGCTTCCTGCCATATGTCCAACGGTGAACAAAAGAGGTAAACCCAATGGTTGGTCTTGTTATATAAATATATTGAGTCAAATTAAATTTGATTCTGTACTAGATCGTTGTCCATGTTATAATAAATATATTGAGTCAAATTAAAGTTGATTCAATACGATGTTTGGCTACGTAAGTTTGACATGGAAAAGTTTGATCAGACTTAAATGGGTTTTGTTATCATAATATTTGTTTGAATGGTTTTAGATACTTAGAAAATTCCAACTATATATTCTAGTTTAGACATGTAATAGAGTTATTGAGTAGTTAGAATATGATTATCTTGTAGAGTCATAGTTTGAATATCTTGGGAAACAAAAAACATAAAAATATATGGAGTTTATCTTCTTAGACTAGTTGTATTTGAATTTACTTTGTTGTAATCAATAAATACTATCATCAATGAATAATCATGTGTGGCCTTTAATTCTCGCTCTCTAACACATATAAATTTCTTTGATTCTCATAAAAAGAAATATTTGTTTTATTTTTTTAAAGTACAAATTACATCATATCACATCAATATCATCAATCATATTGCGGAATAATATTAAAACTAGAGAAAAACTTACAATAGTGAAAGTTGTACCTATGACCTCTTAGTCCTTAGACCTCAGGCCTCAGCCTTAGTGCCTTACCAACAGGCTACAACCTCATTGACTAATATATGTTCCATTTAATTTTGGAATGAACTTCATTTAAGTCTGATTCAAATACAAGTTAGATTAGTTCCAAGTTCCAACCTAGTTTCACGGTTATGCTGAATTAAAATTAAAATATATTTATTAATCAATATGATGTCATTCAATCTGATCACTAACACGACAGTCCAACCGATCCAACCACTAACCAGCAAGTTCACCGATTCTATTTCCAGTTCGATTTTAAAAACATTGCCGTAACCAAGTCAAAATAAATCCACAAGGAGCCATAGTCATAGATTTTATATGGTCATCCAAAGATATCAAGTTAACCCTAATGAACTAGTAGATTGTGCAATTGCCAGCCCAAATTACATAAAAAGACAAGCGGGAATCGAGTTGCTTCTTCTTACCTTCTTAAGCTGAAATGAATAGATAAAATAAATGTCTTGGACTTGACAACATTAACAACAATCATATTCATATAAAACAACATCATTTTAGAAAATGAGGAAGTGTAAGGTTAGATAAAACTGAGGGAGTGTTATTGTAATTTTAGATATCTGATTGGGTTTTTGGTAATTTTTCCAAAATTTAGGTGGTGTTATTGTAATTTTTTTGATTTCTAATATAGGGTATAACTATGGCATTTGACCCTCAATGATTATTCAAATGGTAATATTTGATACTTGGAGAGAACTTTGATAGTTTGACCAAACATGAATCAGTGTTATTGTCATAATTTTTAAAAAATAAGTATAATATGCATGAAAATAAGAAGATTCCCTAACAACTTGCAAATCTCTAAAACCTCTCTAAGACCCAAATAAGTTGCTTATATTAATTTATAAATATTTTTAAATTACCAATTTAATTCAGTACACCTAAATTGGGTTTTTTTAAGTTAACTCCATGTGAAATGCTTCACTTACAGTTTAACTTCTTGTGAAAGAAAAATAGGCACATTAACTCCTTACGAAAAATAAAAATAGACATTCTACCTCCTTTATCAATCCGATGTTGAATACACGCTTTTTATTGCGCTTGGGGCTCCAATTATCATCTTACAATGACCAATTTAACCCTATTTTGATATTTTAATGAGCATTTTACCTCCCTGTAATATGTTTAATATGTATTTTACCTTCATGTGATATGTTTAAATAAACACTTTATGCTATTAAGTTTAAGTATATAATGGGGGGGGGGGGGGTGGGGGGGGGGGGGGGTGGGGGGGGGGGGGGGTGGGGGGGGGGGGGGGTGGGGGGGGGGGGGGGTGGGGGGGGGGGGGGGTGGGGGGGGGGGGGGGTGGGGGGGGGGGGGGGTGGGGGGGGGGGGGGGTGGGGGGGGGGGGGGGTGGGGGGGGGGGGGGGTGGGGGGGGGGGGGGGTGGGGGGGGGGGGGGGTGGGGGGGGGGGGGGGTGGGGGGGGGGGGGGGTGGGGGGGGGGGGGGGTGGGGGGGGGGGGGGGTGGGGGGGGGGGGGGGTGGGGGGGGGGGGGGGTGGGGGGGGGGGGGGGTGGGGGGGGGGGGGGGTGGGGGGGGGGGGGGGTGGGGGGGGGGGGGGGTGGGGGGGGGGGGGGGTGGGGGGGGGGGGGGGTGGGGGGGGGGGGGGGTGGGGGGGGGGGGGGGTGGGGGGGGGGGGGGGTGGGGGGGGGGGGGGGTGGGGGGGGGGGGGGGTGGGGGGGGGGGGGGGTGGGGATAAACAAAGGGAAATTCAATTCTTACTCACACCGGGCTTGGCCGAACTCAAAGTAATTTTTTTCCCAAGGGTTTAATATCTTTCGAGGCGCATCAGACACATTAAGTAATAATCTCTCCCAAAGTAATTACATGACAAGTGTAATACACTTGTTTTGTGATTGGATGTAACTCTCAGGAGAGTGACCAATCACAAAACAAGTGCAATACACTTGCTTGGAGAGAATTGTACTTTTGGTACCAAGTTTTAGGTCAATTCTCACTTTTGATATACAACTTTATGTGTCCAACACATTTGGTACCACATTTTAACAAATTGTGTCACATTTGGTACCGCCGTTGAAAATCACCATTAAGTAGTGATGGGACAATTAAGTCCTATTGTAAAGTTGATACCAATACTCAGGGGTGGATCCAGGAATTTCATCCAGGGGGCTAACGTAAATACGAAAAAAAATTCAATCAAACAGTTAAACTTCAAAATTATATTTCATTTATGAGAAAACTTATGACAAAGATACAAAAACGAGAAGATAAAGTTTGTCAAAATAACCCTCCAAATTACTTTAATTACATAATACCCCGTTATGACTTACATTAACAATTGATCGCGACGATTTTTTCATTTTTTGAAATCGATCCATGATAATATCGTTTGAAATATCACTAAATATGTCTCTCTCTAGAAAGACAACTAGATTATCATTTAGCCATTGATCTCTCATTCGGTTACGAAGTCGATTCTTCACTATCTTCATAGTTGAAAAAGCTCTATCTAGTGATGCATGTAGTTGCAATAGAGAGAATAAGTGTCAATGATACAAGTTTATTAATTAACAAGAATGCGACACGCCTTTTAGTTGCAATCATCTTTTTAGCAAGATCATCAATTTCTTTCAAATTAGAAAAGTCATTACTTGATCAAACATCCCTAATATAATTTTCAAGTTGATTGGACAAGGTTGAGAGCTCAATAAAAGAGAAATCATTAGGATAAAGTTCGGCAAGATGAACAAATTTTCCTTTGTCAAAGGCCTCAAATAGATTGGATGGGTTTAAGCATGCAACACAAAGAAGCAATTCGTGTTATTTCATTGCAACGGTTGTTTAACTCTTGCATTTGCGATATAAACGAATTGAATCTCTCAACTTTGTAATGGTGTTTGATGGCCTCTTTGTTTTGGGATAAGTCCGAAATTAGGACTTTTAATGGGTCAAGTTTATAAATGAGTTGGATGAAAGAATTATGTTGTGTTATTTACCTAATATTATTATTATTATTATATATATATATATATATATATATATATATACTACAATATAACAATAAAAAAAATATAGGGAGGTCGTGGATCCGCCCTTGCCAATACTTATGTTGACTTACAATTTTACCCCATAATATTTCAAGCTAGCAAAATAGTCCTACATTTTCAAATTTAATTACGATTTTAGTCCACATTGTTATCAAATTTCAAAATTGAGTCGAATAAGACCACGTGCGGACCAATTTTGAGATTTTACTTATAATACTTATATAATTAATTTAATTTTATAAATAATATTAATAAATTAATATAAATATGGAAATTTTATTTTTATAAATCTAAGATTTATATAATAGTATTAATCGATTTAATATTTATTAAAATAATAAATTATATAATTAAAAACTATTTACTATTTATTAAAATAATAAATAACAAATAATTATAATTAAAAAAAATAACCCACCCACCGAGACCTGGGAATTTTGGTAGGGGTGGGGGGGTGCGGGGTGGGGTTTTAGTTTTTTAATAATTCTATGATTTATTATTTTAATAATTATTAAATAGATTAATACTATTATATAAATCTTAGATTTGAAAAGAATATGTTTTATTAAATATTTTTTTGAGATTTATGTTGAAGTATCATTTAATTTATTAATA
Organism: Penstemon davidsonii; assembly: GCA_034814905.1. Classification (NCBI taxonomy): domain Eukaryota; kingdom Viridiplantae; phylum Streptophyta; class Magnoliopsida; order Lamiales; family Plantaginaceae; genus Penstemon; species Penstemon davidsonii. The sequence goes on along the minus strand of JAYDYQ010002533.1, from coordinate 24,408,253 downwards.
TTGTTTATAAATCAAATTAGTTATTTAAATTTAATAAGTAAAATCTCCAAATTGGTTCGCATGTGGTTTTATTCGAGTTAATTTTGAAAATTGGCAACAATGTCGACTAAAATCGTCACTAAATTTGGAGATGTGAGGCTATTATGGTAGCCTGAAATGTTATGGTGTAAAATTGCCACTCAACATAAGTAATGATATCAATTTTACAATAAGACTTAACTGCCACGTCACCACTGAACGGTAATTTATAACGGCGGTACCAAATGTGTAACAATTTATTAAAACGTAATACCAAATGTATTGAACACATAAATGATGTACCAAAAGTGGAAATTTCCATAAAGCGCAATACCAAAAGTACAATTCTCTCATATTTTCTGTTAAAGCATTTAACCATTTCCATTCCCCCCTTTCTAAAAAAAGGTATGTATATATATATGGAATAATTACAAGGAATTCCCCTGTAGTTTATTATATTTCACGTCCAATCCCCTCCAAGAATCATAATTACAATGATCTCCCCCGAGGTTTCAAAAACCTTACATCCGTTAAATTTTTGTTGACGTCATCAACCCAAGTTTATTGAAAACCCCATTTTACCCTTCAATTTACTGTAGCAATTTTGGTGGACAATTATGCCCTTGTTATGTTCAATACATAGGAGGGTTTTCTTTGTCATGTATATGTATAAGTATGGATTCATGAAATGTTGTAAATTTACATGAAATTTATAATCAGTTTACTAGTGTATATACATTCTTAAAATAAAAATATAATAACACATCAATTTTTTTTCATAAAGCTTTTACAATTAAAATACAAGGAAAAGTAAATACATTATGGTAAATTATAATAAAAATATGGTTAATTATAATAAAAACATTGTAGAACATAAATAAATATGTAAATATATTCAACTTTCACATTTAACCCGTAAATTTTATAATTTCAAGAAAAATTCATAATTACGGTAAATGAATTACGTTTAATCATGAGAAAAAAAAACTTGAACATAATTATTAGACATTATAAAAATGCTCACATGTTCATAACTAATCCAGACTATAAAATTTCTTAAAATTTTAACTATTTTTTTTTACAAAAAGTAAAAATACTCATTTAAATACCCGATTTAATAAAATAGTTATTATAAAATCATAATATTAAAAATAATTATTATAAATCAATAAAAATAATAAATATATATTATTTAAAAAAAACCCTCCCCATCCCTCCCATCCCTCCCACGCCCTACCCGCCATCCCACCCGCCGTCTCCAACCATGACCACTCCTTCCAGGCCATGCCGCCGGCCTGGAACCGGTGAAGGCCTGGAAGGAGCAGCGCTCGCCGGCTTGGGTTGAAGAACCCAGGCCTGCGACGACACGACAAACCCTAAGTTGTCGCTGTCGCAGGCCTAGGTTCTTCAACCCAGGCCGACGACGCGGCCTGGAAGGAGCGTAGGGACGACAGGGGTTGGGGGGTGGAGTGGGGTTGGGGTGGTGGATTAGGGATGGTTGAGTTTTTTATTTTTATTTATAAAATTAATTTTGTAAAGTTTAGGGACCAATGTGCAATTATGATTTTTTTTATCCATTTAAAATTAAATTTTGTAAGGGTAATATGGTAAGTTTATAAATTATTACAAGGGTAAATAAGACATTTTGTTAATCAGATTTTTTACATTATTTTTTTAATTAAAACTGACGAGGGCATTTAAGTCATTTCAAAGATTCCGTCCATTTCCGTCCGTGTCCGTTAGGGTTTCGTAAGGTTTTTGAAACCTTGGGAGAGGTCTTTGTAATTATGATTTTTGGAAGGGATTGAACGCGGAATGCAACAAATTAGGGGGAGGTCCCTGTAATTATCCCTATATATATAGAAATTATATATCTCATATTTTTTAATCTCAATAACTTTTTTTCAACTCCCACCAACTCATTTGAATATTAATTTATGATCTAAAAAGTTCAATGAGAATGTATCCATCCAAATCATGTCTTCATATTTTAACTCAAGTGATCATTTAAGTTCAATCAAGAATTCTAAGTAGTTCTTGTCGGCATGTGCAACGCGCAACCATAATAACCATTTATTTCCAACTCCGTCAACGTCTCACCTACTTTGCCACTATGCGTTGACTACATATAGATATGGTTAGCCAACATTATCATCTAATAAGTGTGGATTATTGGTTGGATGATTGCTAGTTTCTCAATTAGGGGCTGTTTGGTAGTAAAATAGGGATTGTGGTTGATTAAATCAAGCCCAAATTATAGTTGATGTAGTGGTACAAGTTCACTAATTTGGTAAATTATATATATTGGGCCTTCAGATTATGAACTCAATCACTACTTTTAATGTCTATATAATAATTGGGTCTAATCTGACAAAGAGGTGAAAGTTTGTCTGATTAGACCTAATTATTGCATAGTTTACAAAATAACCGGTTTTGCCAGATTGATGTGGGTCGACCCGGTACTCAATATAATTTACAAAATTTAACATTCCATTTAGCCAAATTGACTAAGTCAATCCGATCTAATAACTGATAATACAGCGCGCCAAACATCTCATAGATAGATCCGATGAATATTTGTTTTTCTTTATGTTCAATTGAATTCAGGTCTAATATATACTTCAGTTAGTTGAAGTCAGGGTGATTCCTGTGAAATTTCTACCAATATTTAAAGTGGATCAATCTTAGATTTGGAGAAAAGTGTTAAGAGGGTTTCTTGAATTTTGGTATGATTTTTTCCTTTATAAGACGTTCCCCAATTATGAGATAATTATGTTATAATAGCTAGATTAGAGCTTTCATTTTAGATGACTATATATGGGCTGATTGGATCAGTTGCAAGAGACTTTATTTCATTTAAAGCTACTCATGTGTTTAGGAAATGTAATGAAGCTGCTCATTGTTCAAAACTTGTTTCTTAAGGTTTTTCGTTTTCTGCTTTTCCTCCTAGTTCGATTATTAAGATTGTAATTTCTGATTCTTTATATCTTAGTTGATTATATATATATATATATATCATGGGTCTGATTTTTAAAGTACAAATCTGATAACTCAAAGAAAATAATTGAATGAAAAGATAATACAAGCTTTAGGTTCTTTAGCATACAAGAGAAAAGAGGCAAAATAATAATAAAAGAATGAGAAGAGAAAAAGCCTAAATAGCTAGGACAAACACTAAAAAACTAAACTACCCTTCTACTAAATATATACAAGTTACACTAATAATAAAACTCTAACATCCCCCCTCAAACTCACGATACAGCAGCAAGAAGCATCGAGAGTTTGTCAACCAAGAAACGAAAACGTGAAACGGAAAGCGGCTTGGTGAGCAAATCAGCAAGTTGCATGGAGGAGGAGAGAAATGGCAAAGGCAAAGTGCCATGCTGAAGATGATGTCGCGTGAAATGACAATCAATCTCAAGGATCAAAGGTTTTGTTAGATCATAACAGTCAATTAATCTAACTCATCTATAAACTTCTATTTTATTTTATTTTATTAGTAAATATTATGTTAAAAAAATACAGAAACAAAGTTTTTTACTTGATTAATCGTGATCAGTGATTCATTTTTCTTGCAAACTATCTTTTAATGTCTATATTATGTTGTCAATATTTTAAAGGGATAATTACATCGACCTCCCCTGAGGTTTGGGCTAATTATTGCCCAATCCCCTTGCAATTTCATAATTACATCCACCTCCCCCAGGTTTGAAAAACCTTACAATATGGTGAAATGACCATATTGTCCTCGTCAGTTTTAATTAAAAAAAATTAGATTAACAAAATGTTCTATTTACCCTTGCAAGGGATAATTACATTGATCTCCCCTAAGGTTTGAGCTAATTATTGCCCAATCCCCGCGCAATTTCATAATTACATTCACCTCCCCCTATATTTGAAAAATCTTACAAAATGTTGTGAAATGATACACAAAATTACAATATTACATTGCAACGATACACAAATTACAATACTGCCCTTGCAAAAATTAATTTTATACATAAAAAAAAGACTCTAAACCTAACCCCCCACCCCACCTCCACCGTCCCAACCCCGCAAATATCCTCCAAGGCCGTGTCACTGGCCTGGTTCGAACCCTAGGCCTTCTAGGTCGGCGACGCGGTCTGGGAGGAGATTTGCGGGGTTGGGGACGTCGGGTGAGGGGTTGGGGACCGACGGGTGCGGGGTGGGGGTTAGGGATGGTGAGGGTTTTTTTTTTAATTTTTTTTTTATTAAAATAGTTTATTGATTTATTAATATTAGTATTTTTATATAAATAAGATATGATTTTAATATTATTATATTGAAGTAAGAAATATTGAAAAAATATTTATGATTTTATAATAACTATTTTATTAAATCGAGTATTTTTTATGTTTGTAAAAAAATTATTGATTTTATAATAATTATTTTAGTTAAAATTTTAAGAAATTTTTTAGTAAACATGTTAGCATTTTTATAATGTCTAATAATTACCGTTCACGTTTTTTTCTTCTCATGATTAAACGTGATTCATTAATTTATCCTTGTACTTTAATTATGAAAAAAATTGAAATTATTAAAATTACAGGTTAAATGTTAAGGTTGAATGTATTTACATTTCTTATTTATGTTCTACAATATTTTTTTCTTATAATTAACCATAAATTATTTACTTTTTCTTGTACTTTAATTGTAAAAGCATTATGAAAAAAATATGGAAAAAATCATTGATGTGTTTTTATATTTTTATTTTAAGAATACATATACAGTACTGTTAAAATTCATTTATTCTTTTAAACCTAATTCATTCAGTTATTCTTCTACTTTAATTAAGAAAAAAAATTGAAATTATTAAAATTACGGGTTAAATGTGAAGTTGAATGTATTTACATTTTTATTTACGTTCTACAACGTTTTTTTCTTATAATTAACCATAATTTATTTATTTTTCCTTGTACTTTAATTGTAAAAGCATTATGAAAAAAATTGGAAAAAAACGTTGATGTGTCATTATATTTTTATTTTTAGAATACATATACACAAATTAACTAATTAAAAGTTTCATGCAAATTTATAACATTTGAATCCATACTTATACATATAAATTGCAAAGAAACCCCTCCTATGTACCAAACATAACAAGGGTATAATTGTCCAACAAAATAGCTATAGTAACCTCAATGGTAAAATAGAAAGTTCAATAAAAATTCGGCGATGACGTCATCAAAATGTAATGTTTTCGAAACATCGAGGAAGGTGGATGAAATTATGAAATTGCGAAGGGATTGGACAATAATTACCCTAAACCTCAGGGGATGTCCCTGTAATTATCTCTATTTTTTAAAAATTTGTTTGAATATTACCATCTGTCTTATTTAGGAAGTAAAAATGACCACATAATTTTAGTACTATTATGACACTACAAAAATAAATTATAATTTGTTTATTTTTCCAGAGTAATTAAACTTATATTGAATTTTTGTTTTCCTGCTCAATATTGTGCAATATCAAAATGAAATAATACAACTCATACTTATAGGTGGATTATTGAATATTTTAGGGCGATTTACACTCAGACGCCCGCAGGTTTGGGCATATAATAAGAAAACCTCCCACTGTTTAAAAAATTACAGGGACACCCCCTCTGGTATGGCCTATTTACAATAAAACCTCTTACAACGTTAAAAACTAATGAATTTTGATGACGTCATAATTTTTTTTTACTGATTTTCAAAACTTATCCCTGATTGAATATACCCACAGGGGGTCTATGTAATAATATTATACCACATGGGTGTCTCTGTAATAATATTATACCACAAGGGATATATTTGAAAGATTACAATAACTTCAGGTGATTACTTGTAGCCAACGGTCATATTTAAAAAATGATGCTTGGTTACTTGTAGCCAACGGTCATATTTAAAAAATGATGATGCTTTAAAGAAAGATGATGGTAAACTTAGATGCTTGACATATTGGGATATTCTTTTTGAATTGAACATGATGAGAGGACGAAGATGGTGACGAGTCAAACCTAGAACTTCGATTGACACCTCCTCAATCAATAACTACATCCTTGGATGATCGAGTCGATGATTAAAAAATCGTTTGAATATTTTTATTATAAGACTACATTATAATTCTATCATGTATTATTTTTTGTTTATGTTTAGACCTAGAATGTTTTATTCATGTGATTTTTTAAAATATGACCGTTGGCTACAATTAACCCTTTGAAGTTATTGTAATCTTTCAAATAAACCCCCTGTGGTATAATATTATTACACAGACACCCCTTGTGGTATATAACCATTACATAGACACCCCTGTGGGTATATTCGACCAGGGGCAAATTTGGAAAATCATAAAAAAATTGATGACGTCATCAAATTCCGTTAGTTTTTAACGCAGTAAGGGATTTTTTTTAGATAGACCATACCAGATGGGGTGTCCCTGTAATTTCTGAAACAGCGGGATGGTTCCTTATTATATGCCCAAACCTTAGGGGTCTTAGCGTAAATTACCCAATGTTGGATGAAGATGAAGACTTTGAAGTGAAGGGAGGTTTTGATGATTTCCAAAGTCATCAGCTAAGTGGAAGCTTAGTACAAACCTTAGAAAATATTTGACCAAGGAAGAAGTATTTCAGACGAGTCAAATATGGTCCAGAAGACTACTGATCTGTTGCTGAAGAAGGAATCAGACTGGTGGACTATCAGCCGACTCAAATCAGATTAGTTCAAGTTTGGGATCAGCCGAGTAAACATCAGACGAGTGACTTCGATCAGCAGAGTGGAAGTGGATCAGAAGTTAGTGCAACGGTAATAAATGCACTTGGTGTAATAAATGCTGAAGAGGAAGGGTATTTATGACAAATGATTGAAGAGAAACCTCGTATCAGCTTGGTGCATTTAATGCGCATTTAATGCGAAGCGACAGAAAGTACAGCAGAGTGTACAGTGTTCAGTCGCAACAGCCGTTCTGCAGAAAAAGGACCAGTACTCGAGGATTTGACAACTGGCGATCTCTCAACGGGCAGATTTTCAAATCCTTAGTATAAATAGCTTAGTTCGTGAGTTGAAGAAGAAGAACAACACAGAGACAACACACTTTGAGAGCAAAAATCTGAAGCAGAATTCTTCTAAGTCTCAAACTCAAGAACAAAGCACTCATCAGCCGAGTCATTTGTTGACGAAGCAAAATAGAGAGAAAACAGAAAATACTTGTAAAATCTGAGTGATTTTGTTAGGATTGTGTTGTGAGAAGTAGATATCAATCTTTGTGAGCGATATTACTTCAGAGGTTAGGAATTTCTTTGTGATTTCCTACTACGAACTTGTGGCCAGTTCATTTGTTGTTTGGCGCAAGCAGAGTGTACTGTAATCTTTGTGACTATAGTATAACCCAAGATCTAAGTGACTTGGAAGAGTGGACTAAAGGATTTATATCCATATAACCACTATAAAAATCCTTTGTGTTTTTAACTTGCATTATTTTCTGCATATTAAAACAGCATACTGAAAACACTTAAAGGTTACCTATTTGAAAAGTTTTAAAAGGAGTTTGTTAAAACTAGGGATAAAACTATTTCAAAGTTAAGAGAAACTACTTGTGAAAAACACTTGATAAATCCGCTGCAAGTTAGTTATTTTAAACTCTGATTTTAATAAAATCAGCTGAGTGAAATCAGAAGAGTGGTCTACTTCGCTGTTCAAGGCTTTGTGCAAGATCGGCTTAGTCTGCTTACTGTTCTCGATCAGCTTAGTCTGCTGACAGAAAAGTTAGAGAATTTTTAAAAGGTAAATTTTAAAGAGGTCTATTCACCCCCCCTCTAGACCTCATCTGACCACTTGGGACCAACACCCAATATTTTATATCATTTTAACATGTATCTACCAGTATACTAATATTTAATGCAGGTATTTGCTAAAATTTATACTTGAATATATTGGAAAATTAAAAGTTGAAACTACCACCACCGAGATCTCGCAAAATTTAAGGGGAATATTCGGGGTGTGGGTCGGTGAGTTATGTGACATGGGTCAATTGCATTAAATGGGCCAGCACGGTTTGAAGTCTGGGCCAGTAGGGTTTGAAACATTTTAATTGAATTATTCAATTTTAGATTAAACAAAATGGATAACTTTGGGCTGAGTCTAATAGTTAGGAATTTGGGCTCGATATAAATGAAGGTAGGGTTGTCAATTGGGCTGTCGATGGGGCGGATTTCAATCCGGATCCGTCCGAATTCTGTCCGATTTATAAGGATAATTGTTCTATTAAAGATTCGGTGGAACTGATCCGATTATAAAGATCTGTAATACGAAATACATGGAGCGAATATGGATTTAGATCGATCCGATCCGTCAAAGATCTGTATCCGATATATAAGTAAGTACTATTAATAATATTATATATATATATATATATATATATGATATATAAGTAAGTACCATTAATAATATTTCACTGTCAATTTAAGAAGATAGTAATTTATAACTTGTTTATAAATTTATTTAAATCGATATTTTCATCTGAAAATATGAATATTAGAAATGATGTTTGAACATGTGAGCTAAAATTAAATAAAATTATAAAGTTAATAAACTTATTTTAGGAAAAAAAATTAATATAACTTTTTGAATGAAAATTTTATTGGATCCGAAGAAGATCCGATATCCGGCCAAATCCGACCAATATTCATTTGATTCTAAAAATCTAAATCCGAGCACAATCCGAACAAGATCCGAATTCAACAGTATCCGATCCGATATAAATGGAGTCGGATCTGGACGAACCTGATCCGACTAGAATCGGACCCATTGACAGCCCTAGTTGTCAATGGGGCGGATTTCAATCTGGATCCTTTCGAATTCGGTCCAACTTATTAGGATAATTGTCCGATTAGAGATTCAATGGATTTGATCCGATTATAAAGATTAGCAATCAGAAACACATGGAGCGAATTTGGATTTAGATCGATCCGATTTGTTGAAGATCCGTATCCGATATCCGGCCCTATCCGATCAAGATTCATTCGATTCAAAAAATATAGATCATAGCACAATCCGAACAAGATCCAAATTCGACAGGATCCGATATAAATGAAACCAAATCTGGACAAGCCTGATCGACCAAAATCCGACCCATTGCCAGGCCTAAATGAATAGCTAAGTGAGCTTAAATACTTAAAAATTATGTGTTTTTGTTATTGGACTAGTTCATTTATTAATTAATTAGCAATTTGGGATCAATTTGTTGTTTGGAGTTTGGACCTCAATTAAATTGGTTTGTTTTAGGGGATTTTTTGTCGATTAGTCGGTAATTTCTTTTTTTCCGATTTCTTATATTTTTCATAGATTTCATGAACCTTTTTTTTACCTCCTTCATTAATCCGGTGTTGAATACACGCTTTCTATTGCGCTTGGGGCTTCAATTTGATGCATACAATGACCAATTTAACCCTACTTTGATATTTTATTGAGCACTTCACCTCTTTGTGATATGTTTAATATGCATTTTATCTCCATGTGATTTGTTTAAATAGATATTTTATCTCCTTGTGATATGTTTAATAGACATTTTATGCTATTAAGTTTAAGTATATAAAGAAGGGTGGTATTGTGTTTTTACATTTTCTAGAGATAAAAAAAAAAAAAAAAAGAGGGAGTTAGTGAGCTTATTTTTTAAAACATGGAAAGTTAAATTGCCATTTAAATTATCACAGTGAATTAAAAATGACTTTTAATACGAACACACGGAGTTAAATTGCTATTCACTCGCCTAAATTGACTCCCCCCCCCAAAAAAAAACGATATTCTAATATTGTACCAAAAAAAAAAATATATATTCTAATATATGTACCTGGTCAGCTGGTCTGCTTCTATTAAATAAAGGGCACAACCCAAAACTAACCATATATTCTTACAAAAGCTCTGTCTTCTGTCTTTAACGGTGGATATTTTTTCTTGAATCAAAAGTAAGTCTCCTTGCAATTGTAATTTTTTTTTCTTTTTCTTATATTCAATTTCTTATGATCTAAAGATTTAAATTGAACAGAAGAATCTCTTTCTTTTTTGTGTGTTATATAAATATATTATTGTGTAATATTAGCATATGTCCTTAATTTCTTTTATTCAATTTCTCATTCAAGTTTCTGTATGTGTATATTAAATGTTTGATTATTATTAATGCAAAATTAATTTATTTCAATTCAGCAGCACGAAGTTATTATATAGAATTACATCAACAATGGGTGCAGGAGGCCGAATGATCCGATTTCAACACTAAAGCCACCATTCACTTTGGGCGAGATAAAAAAAGCAATCCCCCCTCATTGTTTTCAAAAATCGATTCTTCGTTCTTCGTTTTATTTACTTCGGGACCTAGCCGTCGTCTTTGTATTCTACTATTTCGCCACTAATTATATCAAAATGCTCCCGAAACCTCTCTCCTACGTGGCGTGGCCGCTTTATTGGGCGTGCCAAGGTTGCGTACTTTTCGGTGTTTGGGTCATAGGCCACGAATGCGGCCACCACGCCTTTAGCGACTACCAATGGTTAGACGACACTCTTGGCCTAATCCTACACTCTGCACTTCTGACCCCGTACTTTTCCTGGAAAATAAGCCACCGTCGCCACCACTCAAACACGAGCTCCCTAGAGCGGGACGAGGTTTACGTACCTAAAGTCAAGTCGCAAAGAGGATACTACTTCGACAAATATTTAGACAACGTACCATGTAGACTCCTTAGAGTCATTATCCGTCTTACTCTTGGCTGGTATTTATACATATGTTTTAACATGGCCGGGAGAAAGTACGACCGTTTTGCTAGTCATTTTTATCCTCTAAGTCCTATTTATTCAGATAGAGAACGAGTTCAAATCGTCATATCCGATGTTGGAGTTTTGGCGGCGCTTTGTGGGCTTTACTATTTAGCGACGGTTAAGGGACTTGCGTGGGTAATTTGTGTTTACGGTGTCCCTTTGCTAATGGTGAACGGGTTCATGGTTTTGATGACGTATTTGCATCATACACATATTGCGGTGCCGCGTTATGACTCTTCTGAGTGGGATTGGCTACGAGGAGCTTTAGCGACGGTTGATAGAGATTACGGATTTCTTAATACCGTGTTCCATAATTTAACGGATACTCATGTAGCGCACCATTTGTTTTCTACTATGCCGCATTATCATGCTATGGAGGCTACAAAGGCAATTAAACCGATATTGGGCGATTACTACAATTTTGATGCAACGCCAATTTTGAAGGCTTATTGGAGAGAATCAAAGGAGTGTATTTACATTGAGCCCGGGAAAGGTGATAGTGACAAAGGTGTTTTTTGGTATTCTAATAAGTTGTAGATATATTGTAATTTGGTTATTGTATCAAGAAATATTGTAATTAGTTATTTCATTAATTGGTTTTAATGATATAAACCAAGAGGTTGATGTATGTGTTGAATTATATATTAATGTGAATTAAATAAAAGATCCCATATGCAATTGGGAATTGGTTTGTGGTATGCTTTGGTTGTTCTCTTTTTATTTGATTCATATTTAAATGAAAGTCAAATATCGAAAATATCATCACTATCATGTATTGATTTGCAAAAGTTAGTCTAAACAAATATAATTAGTTTTGTATAGTGAAGGCGACAAATAATATTATCTGTTTAAAGCATGTGACCATTTCCATTTCCCCTTTCTAACATTATAAATAAATTATATCTCATATTTTTTTAATCTCGCTAACTTTTTTTCAAATCTCACTAAATCATTTTAATATTAATTTATAATCTGAAAAGTTCAATCAATTTGATGTATCCGAATCATGTTTCATATTTTAAGGAACAAATCAATCAAGTGAACGAATCTTGTTGGGCATGTGCAACGTGCAACCATTACTACTATTTATTTCCAACTCCCTCAACGGTTCTCCTACTTTGCCAATTTGATAACGTAAGCCACTAATTATTTGTTGGCTGATTTCTTTTGGTCACAATTAAGGGGCTGTTTGGTAGTCCAATAGGGATTGTGGTTGATTAAATCAAGCCCAAATTATAGTTTGTGTAGTAGTACAAGTTCACTTATATGGTAAATTATATTGGGCCTTGAGATTATGAACTCAATCATTACTTTTAATTTCTAATAATTGGGTTTAATTAGACAAAGAGGTGAAAGACTTTAATGTGGCTTAGTACCGGGGTTTGCCAGATTGATGTGGGTCGACCCGGTACTGAATATAGTTTACAAAATTAAACATTCCACTTGGTCAAATTGACTAAGTCAATCCGATTTAATAATTGATAATGAAACCAGTCAAATATCTCATAGATAGATTCCATGAATTTTTGTTTTTCTTTATCTTCAAGTACTTAAAGTCAAGGTGATTCGAATTGCATCCAATATTTAAATAGAATTATTCTAAAATTTAGGGAAAAATCTTAGGGAGATTCTTGATTTTTGTTTAGTTGGAAATTGGAATTACAAGATATTTCCCCAGATATACTAATAGATTAGAGCTTCCATTTGAGATGAACTATAAATGGGCTGATTTCTCGGATCATGGGCCCGATTTTTTAAAGTACAAATCAGGTATATTAGTTTATTGTATGAAGAGAAAAGAGCCGTAAAAATAATAAATCACTAGATTAAATATTTTATTATAAAAAATTATAATTAAAGATTTTATGTTGGAGTTATTTTCAAAATAACTACTAAATAACTACCATTGTTTAATTTCAAATTTGAATTTAAATTGGAAAGTTGTGACTATTAAAATTATGACAGTTAAATTTTAAAAGTTGAGTCCAAATTTAAATAATTGTGTCTATCCGAAATAGACACAAACATGTCTATAAAAGACAAGTACAAATCTGAAATTTAGATAACTTTTTCTCATCTTCTCCAAATTTCTTATACAATATTTTACTGGAGAAAAATATTCTATAAGTTAGATAATTTTGCAAATCCGTGTGTGCCCTGTGGTTTATTTCTGTGAGTACAAAATAGAATTAAACATTAGGCTAATCGCAAATCCCTATTGTATACCGTGTGGTGGGGGCAAAATAAGTCTTAAGGAAAGTGGCATTGCAACACGCCTTAATTCCATTACTGCAGTCCGTTACTTATTTCCTACGAAAATTTTATAACAATCTTAAGATTTAAATTTTGTTAGTGCATTAATGGCATCAATCAAAGAGATGTCTACCAATATTGTGAAACTGAAACGTTTTGAAGGAGGAAAATTCATCCTATGGCAAAAGAAGATGCATTTCCTACTTGCAACAACTTTGTGGCTATGATTTCTGAAATGAATCTAGTACAAGATGATGGAGCATGGTGGATAGATTCTGGTGCAACCAAACATGTTTGTAAGGACAAGATTTTTTTCAAAAGCCTTGAACCTGTCAATGATGGAAGTGTTATGTTCATGGAAAACTCGGCTATTGCTGAAGTAAAGGGCAAAGGGACTATTCATCTTGAATTTACTTCTAGAAAAGTGCTTGTACTTAAAGATGTTTATTATGTTCCTGAAGTTAGGAAAAATCTTGTATCTGGTGGATTACTTAATAAGTATGACTTCAAAGTAGTTTTTGAGACAGATAACTTTGTACTCTCTAAGGGTGATGCTTTGTAGGAAAATGCTATATGTATGAGGGCATGTTTAAGCTTAACATTATTGATAATATTAATAAAGTTATTTCTACTTATATCGTTGAGTCTACTTCTTGTTTATGGCAGAGTCGTTTAGGACATGTTAATTATAGAAGATTGCATGATATGGTTAAATTAGAATTAATTCATGAAATTGATAATAATCATGATAAATGCAAAACTTGTATGCTTACAAAAATCACCAGAATTCCTTTTCCTAAAGTTGATAGATGTTCTAAGTTACTTGACTTAATTCATAGTGATTTAAGTGATTTATGTGATTTACATAGTACTCCAACTATAGGTGGTAAGAAATATTATGCTACTTTTATAAATAATTTTTCTAGATTTTGTTATGTTTACTTATTACATTCAAAAGATCAAGTTATGGATAAATTTGAAATTTATAAAACTGAAGTAGAATTGCAATGTGAATCATCTATTAAATGTTTAAGAAGTAATAGAGGAGGTGAATACTATAATCCTAAGTATTTTGAGTCTACTGGTATAATACATCAAGTTACTGCACCATATACACCACAACAAAATGGTATAGCAGAACGTAAAAATAGAGTATTAACTGAAATGGTAAATGCAATGCTTTCTAACTCGGGATTGTCAAAAGGATTTTGGGGTAAAGCTCTATTAACAGCTTGTTATATACTAAATAGAGTCCCAAATAAAAAGAGTAAAACTACTCCACATGAACTCTGGAATAAAAGAAAACCAAAGCTTAATTACTTAAGAGTTTGGGGTTGTAGAGCAATTGTAAGGGTGCCTGAACCCAAAAAGAGAAAACTGGGTGAAAAAGGAATTGAATGTATATTTATAGGCTATGCTGAACATAGCAAAGCATATCGTTTCATGGTTAGAGAGAAAAATGATTCATATTCTATAAATACAGTAATTGAATCAAGAGATGCTATCTTTAATGAAACGAGGTTTAATTCAATTCCTAGACCCAAATATCGTGACTGGGTGAAAAAGGAATTGAATGTATATTTATAGGCTATGCTGAACATAGCAAAGCATATCGTTTCATGGTTAGAGAGAAAAATGATTCATATTCTATAAATACAGTAATTGAATCAAGAGATGCTATCTTTAATGAAACGAGGTTTAATTCAATTCCTAGACCCAAAGATCGTGTCATTAATAATGAAAGTATTCCAGAAAATAAGAATACTCCAGAAAATGACAATATTTCAGAAAATGACAATGTAATAAATGATAAAGAAGTAGTCATTGAACAAAGGAAAAGGATTAGAGTTAGAAAAGAAAAGACTTATGGTCCTGACTTCTTTATGTTCTTGGTGGAAGGAACAAGAGAAGATATAAATACGCATTTACCTTATTGCTTCAATTTAGAAGGTGATCCTCTAACATATACAGAAGCAGTAAAGTCACAAGACTCTGCATTTTGGAAAGAAGCAATACAAGATGAAATGGACTCTATAATGGGTAAATAAACTTGGAAATTAGTAGACCTCCCTCTTGGTTCCTAGCCAGTAGGCTGTAAGTGGATTTTCAAAAAGAAAATGAAAGTAGATGGAACCATAGATAAGTTTAAGGCAATGTTAGTAGCAAAGGGCTTTAAATAAAAGGAAGGTATCGATTATTTTGATACTTATGCCCCTGTGGCAAGAATTGCTACTATTAGATTATTAATTGCACTTGCATCAATTCATAATCTAGTAATACATCAAATGGATGTAAAAACAACATTTTTAAATGGTGTTTTAGATGAAGAAGTCTATACGGAACAACCCGAAGTGTTTGTAGTTCCTGGACAAGAAAATAAGGTGTGTAAACTTATTAAATCATTATATCGTTTAAAACAAGCACCAAAACAGTGGCACCAAAAATTTGATGAGGTTGTGTTATCAAATGGTTTTAAAATAAATGAATCAGACAAATGTGTCTATAGTAAATTTATAAATGGTAAAGGTGTCATTATATGTTTATACGTAGATGACATGTTAATATTTGGTACTGACTTGGAACAAGTAGAAAACACCAAGAAATTCTTGTCAAATAATTTTGACATGAAATATATGGGTGTTGCTGATGTTATTCTTGGAATAAGAATAATAAGAGATGGTAACAATATAACTTTAACACAATCTTATTATGTAGAAAATGTACTAAATTTTTTTGATAAATCCGAATGTATACCGGTATCTACACCTTTTGATCCAAGTATAAAATTAGTACCTAATACAGAAAAACCAGTAGCACAACTTGAATATGCAAGAGTTATTGGGTGCTTAATGTATGCTATGACAAGCACAAGACCGAACATTGCTTTTACTGTTGGAAAGCTAAGTAGATATACAAGTAATCCGAGTAAATTGCATTGGAATGCAGTTTATAGAGTATTAAAATACTTATAGAAAACAATGAACTTTGGTATTTGTTATTCAGGTTATCCTTCAGTTTTGGAGGATATTCTGATGCAAGTTGGATTACAGATATAGTAGATCATGCCTCTACAAGTGGATGGATCTTTATGCTCGGTGGTGGTGTTATTTCTTGGGATTTCAAGAAACAAACATGTATAACCGATTCTACTATGGCTGCTGAATTTATTGCATTAGCTTAAGCAAGTAAAGAAGCAGAATGGTTAAGAGACTTACTCTATAACATTCCTTTGTGGCCAAAACCAATGTCACCAATATCTATTCACTGTGATAGTTAAGCTACTTTGTCAAGAGCATATAGTCATGTATATAATGGCAAGTCTAGACACATTGGGGTTAGACATAGCTATGTGAGACAACTCATCACTGATGGAGCAATCACAATTGACTTTGTTCGATCAAGTTGAAATCTGGCGGATCCCTTAACAAAAGGCCTCACTAGGGATGTAGTCTTTAAGACATCAAAGGGGATGGGACTAAAGCCTATAAACTAAAATCATTAGTGATGTAAGCTTAACTCAACACTAGTTACTACTTCAAGTCTTGAGTTCGATGAGACATCATATTATGTCATATAAATGGTTGGAAGCACTAAATTTATCATCCCAAGGTAAAGTGCTTAGTACCCGTAAGTTAAAGGAAGGGTGAACATATGGTTCTTAATAGATTTAATATGAAGTACTATAAATACGGGAGTACTAATTAAAGGTCTACCTATATGAGTGAGAAGTGTAGCCGCTTCTAGGAGTTAAAAGGCTTAACTCTAACAAGATTCATGAAAGGATACTGACACAAGCTATATACGTGTCGACTAAAGTTACATACATTGGAACTTGGAATTTATGTGTGATATGTACCTAACCAGTAAAAATGGAATAGTTGGTTCAAAGCTAGTCTACCATACATTTCTGATTGGCAGCAATACATTTCACTAATTGAATGTTCAAATCAAACCGATACATTCATTTATGCATATATTTCACAAAATTATCAAAATTTGGAGATTTTGAAAATGGTGGGGGATTGTTGGAGTTATTTTCAAAATAACTACCAAATAATTACCATTGTTTAATTTCAAATTTGAATTTAAATTGGAAAGTTGTGACTATTAAAATTCTGACAGTTAATTTTAAAAGTTGTGTCCAAATGTAAATAATTGTGTCTATCCGGAATAGACACAAACATGACTATAAAAGACAAGTACAAATTTGAAATTTAGATAACTTTTTCTCATTTTCTCCAAATTTCTTATACTATATTCTACTGCAGAAAAATATTCTATAAGTTAGATATTTTTGCCAAATTCGTGTGTGCCCTGTGGTTTATTTCTGTGAGTACAAAACATAATTAAACATTGGGTTTCATTGTATCCTAAAGGCTAATCGCAAATCCCTATTGTATACCGTGTGGTGGGGGCGCTTAAGGAAAGTGGCATTACAACACGCCTTGATTTCATTACTGCAGTTCGTTACTTATTTCCTACCAAAATTTTATAACATTTTATTAGATCATAACACTCAATTAATCTAACTCATCTATAAATTTAATAAAATTGATAATTGGGTATTCAAAGCAATAGTAACTCATTAAAACTGAAGGAGTAATTAATTTTTTTTAAGACGATGAATACATTATTACATTGATCGATCATTATATCAGAAAATCTATTATACAAAAATAAACTAATCAAACTTAACTTGGAACAAATTGCGAGCTACGGACTGCGGAGTGATGTCGTGGATATGTAAGGGTCTATTCGGATGGGTTTTGGTTCGGTTTCGTGAGTCTCAGTTTAAAAAAAATGATTTGGGTGATTTCGATGAAATTGTTGAGACCTCATTTGGATGGGTTTTGACTGTTGGTTTTTGTGATTTGAATAAGTTGAAACTCCACTTGGATTGAGTTTGAATGTTGGGGTTTAAGGGAAAATGTAGGTGGTTGGTGTCAAATCAATGTCTTTTTTAGTGAGATTTGGGGAAAAAAGTAGGTAGTATGTGTCAAATCAATGTTTTATAGGTTTAAAGAGTTTGATTGTGAGTTTCTGAATAGGTTTTTGATGGTTTTATGGGTTTGGCGAAAACTCATTTCAAAGGGTTTTGGCTCGGTCTCGTGAAACCCGCGAGACCGGACCAAAACCCATCCATATACACCCTAAGAAACTGGTAAAAAAAATTAGGGGTCAAAATGTAGATTTCAAAAATTCGGAAATGTATCTCTGATCCTTATCTCTTCTACCACACCATACACCCAAAATGAATTTCCAACCACATGGGTTATTTGAAGAATACCCAGTAATAATTCTAATTGATAAATAAACTTCTATTTTATTTTTATTGGTAAATATTGTGTCAAAAAAATACAGCAGCAAAGTCTTTTTACACAGTAAAAGACATGTACATGATGGGAAATTGTTACCCACACCGGGTTTGGTCGAACCCAAAGTAACTATAAGGCAAGTGCAATACACTTGCTTTGAGATTGGATGTAACTCCCAGAAGAGTGACCAATCACAAAGCAAGTGCAATAAACTTACTTGGTAGTTGGATAAATTTGGCCAAACCAGACTTGGATAAGAATTTTTATACATGATTATTCGTGATCGGTGATTCATTTTTCTTGCAAAGTAACTTTAATGTCAATATTTTAAATTTGTTTGAATATTACCGTTTGACTTATTTAGACGGTAAAAAGGACCATGTAATTTTAGTACTATTATGACACTAAAAAAATAAATTATAGGAGAATTATTTTTTTATTTTCCAATTAAACTTATATTTAATTTTTCCAACTCAATATTGTCTGAAATAAAAATAATACAACTCATACATTCGTAAATTAAAACTACCACCACTGAGATCTGGCAAAAGTTAAGTGGAACTTTTTTTTTTGGTTCGTATAATTAAGGGGAATATTTTAGGAGTGGGTCGGTGAGTTATGTGACATGGGTCAATTGCATTAAATGGGTCAGTAGGGTTTGAAGTTTGGGCCAGATGGTATTGGAAATACAATATTTAATTTTAGCTTAAAAGATTTGGATAACTTTGGGCTTGAGTCAAATAAATAAGAATTTGGGCTCGATTTAATCTAAACCATACATAGCATCGTTGGAAGACAACTAAGTGAGCTTACTACTTTCTTACTATTCTTTGTGAATTCTAAACAATTTATTATTATAAATTTGATAGTTAGAAAAACAGTTTTGATATCAAATTTTAGTTCAAAAAACACATTTGGTACTAAACTTACTGAAAAAATACATTTCATACCATGATTCACACAATCTTGATACATTTAGTTTTGCCGTCAATTTTCGGACGAAATTCAACATGCTGCTCATGTGCCTGTTAAGTTGACAATGAGGGGAAAAAAATGCACGGATTTTAAAGATGATGAGAATCATGATGAGAAATGTATTTTTCCTAAAAGCTTGGCATCAAATGTGTTTTTGGACTAAAGTTTGATATCAAAAGTGTTTTTCCCTCGATAGTTATTAATTTTGTAATTGGGTAGGTATTGTATTTTATGTAATGATTAATGATTGATGTATGAATATATATGATTAAAAAAAAACACTAAGCGAGCTTACTTAAAAAATATGTGTTTTTGTTATTGGATTTTTTTTTATCCCAGTTACTTAACTGGCATGGAATCCATGTTATGCACGACGCAATAAACTAAATACTAGTATAATTTATTGTAGAAATAGTTAGAAAGAGAAGATAACGTCAAAACTGCAGTAAAAAAAAGAAGTTAAAATCAAAACTAATGTTCTTAAGATCTAAGCAGTTTAAAATTTAACTTTCGCGGTTACTTTTCTTTGTGAGTTGATATATGTACTCCAAAATAGTTAGTCATATTAAAGAAATTGAAATAAAATTGTTGATCTTTTTTATTGCCCGCTAATAGTATTTTATCTATTATCTTACAACCGAGACACTAATTTTGCAAAAACACTACAAATTAAATATAATATTTACATGATCGTCGTAAATATCTCAATTAATTTGATTAAAAGGTTCAAAACCTAATCCCCCCAAAAGGAAAGAGAATATAAATTATAAAGTGAAAACTCCAATGAATACAATGATCATTAATGGGAACACAAGGAAATTTGAAAAAAGAAAAATAAAATTAGTGTATTTTCAATATATAAACCAGTGTTTTGAAAACCGGACCGGACCGGCCGGTTGGCCCGGTTCAACCGCTAACCGGTCCCTAATCCGGTCCGGTTTACCCCTAAAAACCAGTCTCTTAATTAACCAGTTTGAACCGGTAAAACCGGCTCCAAAACCGGTAAAACCGGTGAACCGGCAAAACCAGTGAACCAGTGGTTCACTTAATTTTTTTTTTTTTTTAAATTTAGAGATTTTTTGTTATTATTTTTTATTTGAACTCTTGTTTAACATTTAATAGAATTACATTTATATACTTTAATTGAAAACATTCATTATTTTAGTGTTTTAACAATCAATGCAATATTACGTTTTTTTTAACATAAAGAAGTACATAACCATTTTCTCATAATTGTGAATAATATTATTTTGTGTATGAAATTATGCAAATCAATTACCATATAAACATCAAATTACAACAATAGAACCCAAATGATCAAGCCAAAACTTTGAAAATGAGATGAACTTTTAATTTTGTTGTCTTGTTTTGAATGTATGTATCTTTTATGGATACTTGGGATTTATATTTTTGACATTAATCTTAATTTTTAAGACATTTTGATTATTTGCATGAAACAATAAAAATTTATATTGACAAAAAATGATAATTTTTTGAATTATAATTGTATTTTAGATAATCTAAAAATATATATATAAATATTACATAATAATAAAGTCACACCGGTTATACCGATCGAACCAGTGGTCGACCCGATCTAACCGATCGAACCAGTAACCAGTAGAGCTTCCGGTTCAATGACCGGTCCGGTTTTAAAAACACTGATATAAACTACGCAATTAATCATGATGAAGTAGGATGAATTCCCTACTTGTAATTTGTAAAGCAATTCTTGAGTAAAGATTTTAAAATTAAACTGATTAGGAAAATAGGTTTTTTAATATAATAAATTAGGAAAGTAGTTGAAATAATAAAATTAAAACTTGAAATATTTTCAAGGAAATAAGTATAATGTATACCTACAAATTGAAAAAGGAAACTTTAATATAAATACCCAACTTATAATCAAAATAGAAATTAGGAGTTGAGATCAGTCGAGAGTTGGGTTTATGCGAATTATTGAATGACCAACTCATCTAAAATCTTAAGTTGTTAAAGAGATGAATCATTTAAAATATATCATTTAACAGGCGATATTCATTTACTCAAGCCTAACACGTGTAAATTTATAAATGGGTGGTGGAGGGATTCGAACACAAGACCTTATTTTGATCTGAGCTCTGATACCATATTGAATGACCAACTCAACCAAAAGCTTAAGTTGTGAAAGAGATGGTTCATTTAATATATTTAACATGAATAGAAAAAAAATTCTTGTTCAGACCTAACTTGACCAAACTCATCCGACCACAAAACTAGTGTGAACCTACTTATTTTGTGATTGATCACAGACTCCTAGAAGTTACATCTATGTAATTACTTTGAGTTTGACAAAACCGGATCTGGGATAGAATTTTCCGCAAGTATGTTACGTTCCAAATACTAGTACGTAAACCGCGCAAGTATACAGTCGTTACAAGTAATAAAGTGATAAGGGATGTCGAACCCACGAGGAATTGTTCGATTAATTACCTAATACTATCTTGTTACATCTACTTGAATTCATGTGAGTTATGTTTGGTAAGATGGTGGTTTTGCTAATAAAACTAGAGTGAGGTGATGGTGGATAAAACACTTCAAACAACAGTAGTTTGAAACTAATGATAAAAGTTCCTAGAATTCTATGTCACCTAGCTTAATCCAAGTTAAATGATTTATGCTTGTTGTTCAAGGATTCAAGAGTGTTCGTACGTATCTTTCGACTAGCATACGAGTATATCAAGTTAGATTAATCCAATTTATGTCTAAAAGGACTAAACCTAGTTGATGCATTAAACTCAAACCTTAGAAGAACATGAAATGAACTAGGTATATGTCTATCCTAAACTCAATTCACAAACTAGGTACCAAGAACCAATTCATTTCATCTCAAAGTTACAAGATAATAAAAGCACAAACTAGATTAACAAACACATCCAAGTATAATATCAACCATTAATTCATCATTCAATCATGGATCAACCATAGGCTTCATAAGAATCTAGAAAGTAAAGATTTAGCTACTCATATTGAAAGTTGAAATATTCATTACATCAAAAGTAAACATTTCCATACTACAAATGCTAGGAGAAGAGATTAAAGACAAAGAAAACTTAGTAGATGAACAACTTCTCTTCTTGCCTCCAATGGTGTTCCAAGCTAAATGTAGAACAAAAAGTGAATGAAAAGTTGAATTAAAAGTTTTTCCTTCTTGCCCTAATAGCAAGGTACCCATCATTCAAAATTGCCTAAGTTACCCCAAAAACTATAGTAACAAAGGCCAAAAAGTCCCCAAAGAAGTTTAAAATTACAATGAAGGGTATGGGGAAAATGTACAAAAGACCCCCTCATTCCTCGCAAGGAACAGAGTAGGTCTCGCCGCGGTGAGGTTTCCTTCAAATGTGCAGGACCTCACCGCGGTGAGGTTGAAGCTCGTGGCGGTGAGGTTGAGGCAGTGGACCTCACTACGAGGCTGAAACTCACGGCGGTGAGGTGAAGACAGGGGTCTATTTCTTCACTTCTTGTTCTTTCTTTTCCGTTAGGCCCTCGTGGTCGAAAACGACTTGCACTTCATTCATTAAATACTCCCAAGATTGCTTCAAGTCATCGTTTCCTGCAAACCACGAATAATCACAGTTAAAACACGAAAAACGAACAAAGGCCGAACAAAGGGACCAAAGACACAAAAGACACGAAAACAAGCAAAGACACACATAAACTCGGATCTAAACAATATATTTTGAGCTTAAGGAGATAGGTAATAACGACGTTTTCATGGCGTTATCAAAGTAGTCAAAGTAGTAAAAAGTGTTATAGCCGATCCCAACATGTTTTGAGTTTTCTTTTATATAGTTAACCCAAAGACTTCAATTTCACTTATAAATTTTAATTCAACAAAAAATTATTACTACATTCTTTAATTATCAAATTAAAATTTAGGGAAATCATAAACATTAAATAAACTAAACAAAAAACTAATTACTATTTTACATGTATAAATACAAAACTTATTTTACAAGTATAAATACAAAACTTATTTTACAAGTATAAATATAAAACTATAAAAAAATATAAAAAAACCTTGTAATCCTATAAAATAATTAAACTTTACTTTTATGAAAAATAAAATAATAATTTTCAAAAACCGAGGGCCTGATTGTTTGGCGTTTTCCAATTTTTTTTTGTGTTTGGAAAATGCAAAACAAACATGTTTTTTCTACTTTCTGAAATAAAATTTTCATCTCTAAATTTTCTCAAAATACTCTTTTAAAAGTTGTTGGGTCCCAAGTGGAAAAAAAGGTCTTAGGGGGGGGGGGTAAATAGACCTTTTTAAAATATTTTCTTTGTTACTCAAAATATAACTTCTGTAACCAAACTTACTCAGTTGTTCGTTAAATAGACTAGTGGTGACTCTGTTGATGACATTTAGCTGACAGCTTAATATTCACTTGACTATTATTCGTTCATCAAAGTAACTGTTTTTGTGAAATCAGAACTTTTGAGTTATTGGTGCAGCGGAATAAACTTAGTAGTAAATCAAACATTGTTAGCAACCAATATTTTGTAAACAAAATATGTTGATCTTTTGTAAATCTATTTAAGTCTTTTAAATCAAACCTTAACAAATGACTAGTCTGTTCGTGAGATATGCAATTGTAAATGTAGAGGATTAAAATACACAATATTTATAGTAGTTCAAGGGTGGTGTAATCTCTCTAGTCCACCCTTCTTCCTTAACACGATGGAAGGCAATGCACTAATTTCTTATCCTAATACAACACATAGCATTTACAACTTCTACGCTGAAGTGGAATTTTTACTCTTAGTAAAATCACAAGATTCAAACTCTTTGAGTTTAATCTCTTCTTAGCGCTTGGCTATAGCTAATTTCTCTCAGAAACTAACTCTCAAATTCAACCTTGTTGTATGTTAAAAACTCTCGGGTTTTCTTCAACGAATGAATTTCTCCTCTAAGAACAACTTAGTGGCTTCTCTCAATTTGTTCTTGAATGATTTTCTTCTGATAAGATTGTAAGAGTGCAAAGTTATATCTTTATCCAAATTGATTTCTATTTAGAAGGGAGGCTGAGATTGAGGTCGGTGAATCTTTCCTCAATTCCAGGAATGCCCTTATCCTCTTTCACCAACTTCAAACGGCTGTATTTGTAGGCTCTGCACTTTTATCTGTACGATATGTCAGGTGCATTTACTGAACTCTGTTGTCTGAGGTATTCAACTTTCTTCTTCAAAATTTGAATTGAATTGGCTGGTCCTCTGATGTAGACACTTAGCTGACTGTCCTCCGCTTGAATCATCTATTGACTTAGCTCCTATGCTAGTCAGCTGTTAGTACTTAGCTGATAAATATCACTCGGCTGTTTGTTTTGGTGAAGTACATGTATGTTCCTTTGTGAAGTCTTTTACTCTACTGGCGTTTCTGACTTAGTTGTCTTCACTTGAACAATGTTGTTGATGAATCTTTTCTATGTTAATCAATCAATACCAAATTGATTAGCTTATTCAAACTTTCTTAGAATACGATACTTGACATTTTCTCAGTATTCAGTTGTCTAAATCTTGTCAACTTAGCTGTTTTATTTCTTAGCTCTGGGTTTTCTTACTTAGCTTTTGTTATTATCAAAGCCTATCAATTAACTTAGTTGTTAATTACTTAGCAGTTAGCTCTGGAGTTAATAAATTTTGCAACAATTTCCTCTTTTTGATGATGACAAAACCTACTACTAGGAAACCTATTTCTAAGAACCTGTTTCCCAGTTGTCAGTTTGTCTTCACACAAAATTTCAAGGGCATAAATAATGATGGATAATTATGCTTCAATCTGTTCTTCAAAAAATACGATGTCTCTTGAACATATTACATAAGAAAGAAATGTAAAAACATAGTTCATCAAAAACATGATTAAAAACATAAAGGAAAGATAGATGTTTCAGCAGGATCAAATGATATTCCAGGGTTATAAAGCCATCAATAAGGAATGGATCAATTGTAGCTTCTCCTTGTCTTCTTCAAAATACTCTGTAATCCCTCTTTTGCTGTTTATTCCTTATTCTTCTTGACATTGCGACTACTGCCTTCGTCAAATGCCTTTCTTCTTCTTCTCCTTCTTCTGTCTACTTTAGCTCTCTCAGCTGGATATTTCTTTCTGTATTCCTCTCTCCTCTTTCTCTCAAATTCTTCTTTCATCTTCTGCTCCATTTATGTTATTCCTAATGATCCCCTAGGAGGTTGTTGGTTTCTTATCTCCACTCCTTCCCCATTTTTGTCAGCATCAAGGTGATGTAGGATTATTTTGCTGAGCTCATTTAGGTTCCTATTGTTTAGATTTTCCAAATTAAATAGGTTCAAATTTTAAATATTAATGTTCTTATCATTATAATATCACAATTAGGCAAGTAGAATATTATGAACATCCAAAGTAAGAAATGCAACAAACACCACAAAACACATTTGAAGAAAATAGTTGTCACTCGAATTTATTATACCATTAACTCAAACAACTCAGACATTGGTAACACACAATTCAAAATTCTCAAAATAAAATTATCCAAATCTCTTCAAATATCTATATATATATATACATAATACATATATTCATGTGCCATCATCTACAGTCCATATGGGAGTCAACCAGAGGTATGGCCATCACCAGAAGACACCACGACTGTGTTGTCACGTTACAATGGTCTTTTGGATACGAAAAAAATCTAGATACTTGACTAATCTAGAAAGTCTCACCTAGCAGCGCCTCGAAAAGGTGAAAAAAGTGCTTCACCACTTGCAAATAGATAACAAGCGCAAAGAAGTAGAAAGTTTTATGTACAAATGCATGGCAGGAATAAAAACACCAGAAGAATTTGACATGGCTCATGCTGATGTAATGAGATCAGTCATGGAACAAACTGCAAGGGATCTCAGTTCAAGAATGGGAGAACTAAATTTTATGATCCAAATAACCTGTTTCCAACTGGATCTCACAACAATAATTAGTTTTTCGATTTCAGGTAATTTTATTTAATGGGGTTTAGATTCAAGTATATTTTATTCTTTGTTGTGTCGACTTAATCTAGATGTACATGTGTTATTTTGTCATTTTCAGGTAATTTTATTTGGTGGCATCTAGGTTCTTAATAACATTTTTTTAAATTAGAAAATGGATATATAAGTTAATTCAGAAAATAATATCTGAAATTAAGACATGAATCATTTGTAATAAATTAAGCCCAAAATTGTGGATTAATGAGTTGAATTTTTGTTTTCGAGTAGGTAAAAAACAAATTAAATGCTGTGATAAATGAAATTGGTTGAAATGCAACAAAACACTAAAATACAAAGAGAAAAAATGTTATAATAATGATTTATGAGGTATTAGATGAATGTAATATTTTTCAACTTCTTTCAATTTTGTGATATTATATTATTTCAATCAATTTATTTATTTGATACACTTCAATTTTTGTAAAGGGTAACACATTGAACTACACATCTATTCTCATTGATACCATATACATAGTTTATGTTTAGATTTGTTGAATTTTAAAAATTTTAAGTAACTTTTACTACTGACTATATTTTAATAGTTTGTGAAAGTATTTTTTTTAACCCTAAGATGTAGAACATCAACAAGATTTTCAAATGAAAAATATAACCAGTTGTAATGAAAATGAAAAAGTAAATTTAAAATGTGATAGTTTTAATTAACTAAGTAAAATTATTTGATATAAATGACATTGGTTATTAGTATTACATCGTTTCAACTATTTTTTGTTAAGTATTTTTTATGCATTTGCATGTCACACATGGAGCTAAACTGAAAAATAAAATTAGGAAATAATGGATCAGGTTAGATACAGTAAACATGGAGCTAGTGACTTCTAATGCACTAGAAAGATAAGTGCGGGATAACGAAAGGATGCACTCATGGTCACAAATAAGCTATGCGATGAAGCATGAAAATCTTTTTTAGATAAATAAGCTTTCATAAATAACCATTAAGTGCAATTAAAAGAATCCATGAGGGGTTAACCGCCAGCACAAAAAAATAAAAATATGAAGAATTGAAAAAGGAATACAAGAAGACAACAACGACTGAGACACCCAAAAGCTTTGATCTGGGAAAAAGGTAACGGTGAGCCAACTATTTCGACAAATAAAACATGAGAATACTTTCATGTTTATTGAGATATAATTCTATCGAAGCTTAATCTAATCCATTGATTAAATTGTATATATGTGCATAGTTCTAGCGACCTCATGTGTACGAATATGCAAACACTAATACATGTTAGTAATTAATTAATTGAGTAAAAATTAGACCGATCGTCAAACGGCAACAATTATATTAGAATTGCAATAAATATCAACATTTAAGATATGATCATGATCAACAAATAAAATTTAATAGTCCTTCGCTTTGTAAAAATTGTACTTGTAGACTTTTCTCACAATATGTAATTTTCACCTATATGGGTAAATTAGCAAATAATAACACCTATGTTAGCATTCTAAATATAATATGAAAAATTATTGTTAAGCTGTTCTTAGTAAATAAATTAATACCATACTTATATTATAAAAGTTTTTCAATGATAATTTTATTATAATACTTATTAAATTTTCTGGTTACTCATTTGTATAAATTCATGACCAGGTTTTTCGTTTTAAATTTGATCGTTACCTACCATTTGTCAAATCAAGTAAGTATATCTCGTGATATTTGAAAGATGAAATTATATATTATGTCGAACCAAGTAGTCTAATTTGACAAACATTGGTAATGTATTGGATAATACTAACTTGTTATTTGTAGGGAAGAAAGTTTGTGTATCACTAGTCTACACATGTTTCTAACTTGGTTCGTTACAATTCACATTATTTTACTAATTTTGTGATTGTTATATAACACTATATATATAATTCCTAGAAAATAATAAAAAGATTTGATAGATAACCATTGTCAATGATGGTTGTATTTTAAAATGTTCATATTTTTCTTAAAATATTGTCAAATCAACCTATTTAATATCAATGTGATTGTAACGAAAATACACAAACAAATTCTACAAACACTTTGTATCTTAAAATAAAATGACTTTATGCTATTTGTACGATGTGCTAATTTTATTTAATGAAATTTAAAGTTGTCATTGGGACTTTTTTCTTGTCAATTTTTTTCTTTAGGCCATCTGGCAGTGTGAATCTAAATCGAGCTTTCCTTTTATGCGTTTGTATATCATACATGTGGTGCAATTGCGAAAACATTAGGATATAATTTTATTTTATTTAAAATGACGACAAATAAGAATTCGTACTTTAATTGTAATAATTAGATAATAACTCGACTTCATTAATAAATAAACAGTCAAGTGATAAATTTAAAAAACTTTGTTTTCCTTTTTTTATACTGCTGAACAAATTACTTCTACGAGTGATCTCATGTTTTTTTGCACATAAATGTGAAAATAAGTAAAAGTTGTAATAATATCTATCACGACTTATGATACAATATGAACGGGTTGAATGCAAGAATTCTCACGTATTATACGAAAAATGTATGAAACTTCTAGGTGATATGTTTATTACATAGAATTCCTTGTACTATTAAATATTCGGCACAAATGCCCAAATACGGACAGTAATGGTCGTCCAAATTTGTACGGGCAGTGATGGGGATTATCACGAATATTTAAAAGCAATAAACCATTTCATATGGCTTGGAATTTTGTTGAACATGAAACTATATACCAATTCACGAATGTCTCAATTTTATGTTCGATTATATTCCAAGTTATATATGGGATATGATCACTTGAGTAAACATAAACTATTCAGTTGGAAGTTGAAACTTGAGCAGGAGATCTATTGTTGATTATGATTAAACTAGTTTCTAATTTTAATCTTGGTGTTACATAACTATCAAATCAAAATAACCAAAAAGATGAGACCTAAGAGTAATAACTAGAAACGATGATAAATATATATATTTCTAATTTTAAATTTGTATTACAAATCTATCAAATCTAACTAATAAATTCTCAAGTTACTGTTGTTTAAAAAATAAGAGATATTCAATCTACCATTGAGGTTTAGATGTAGTTCTCTCATATTTTGGACATTACTAAAAAAATGCTAAAGATATTTAAAAAAAAAATCAAGAGAGATGACTTTATAAAAGGTTATACATAAGGAGGAACATTTGTGGTCTTCAGACATAAATGTATTACCGTTGTTGGAATAAAAAAAATAAATGAGAACAATAACATGCAATTATAGTATACTCTTGAACTAAGAAAAATTGGCACAAAATTAGTTGTCTTCGTATATTTGCTAGTAGGTGTTCTAGGCGGTATCGTCCTGCATTGTGCCACCACCTTGAACACTACCGCTTATTAGTATTTCCTATATATTTGTTGGACTTCGAACATATGAACCCTGTGTGTAGCTTTCATCACCATATGTCTTGGCCCTGACCGCTCAAATGTGCACACTATCACTAGTGATTCCGTCGCCTTATCAGATGTCTTGTTCACATGAAGGTCCATTGCAGCCTCCACTTCTCTTGCTAGTCTCATTTCGTGAACCAACTCATCTTGCCTTAGCCAACTCTTTCTCTGGTTAAAAATCAATTAAATTTGATACATAACAAATATAAAATGTTTAGTGATGTTAAAAGTTCAGCGCATTACAAGCTTGATATTACAAAAAGTGAACAAAATACATGAATATACTAAACTATTCGACGTTTGATAAGTTCTGGTTAAAGCTCACTCAATTTTAATTCATTTAACAATTAATCACGCTTTCAACCTGAAAGATCAAACTTAATACTTAATAAGCTACAATATGTATGTCATGAAAGTTTCTAACATTTCCTACAATTTTGCTTCAGCCTAGGCTTTGGGCATGACGCTCATGTCATTTAACCTTTTCTTGATGATCTGCATTATACTCTCAGTAATCATTTAATTGAATGGAGGCAATTTGTTGAGTGAAAGCTTGAAAAAAAAATTCAGTTTCACCGGTAAATGAGATCTCATGCATACATATTACATATTTGTTGAAAAGCACGACATTAGTTGGCCATAAAAAATTAGTTTATTTTTTTCCATTTGGATGAAATTGGTATCGATTTTTTTGGTCACAACAAAATATGGAAACAATTTCTAAATATTATGTTTGTAGGAGTATGATTTAACATATATAGTTGTAGTTCTAGTTTTAATATTAAATGAAAGACATGTAATACTACGTTTATTGGAGTCAATCTTTTTGCACTCCTAACTTTAAACTTTCTCTTAAACTCTTTGTTCAATTGTACAAGATCGGTGAGCATTAATTTTGCTCGTAATAATACTAGTACAACTATATCACTTTTGCATGTCTATCACAACAATTCTGGCAAAAGAAAAAATAGTCCTTTAACTTTTGCAGAGATGCAAAAATGAGACATATGTAGTTTGAGCAAGCCATTTACATCCTTTGAATTTTATGTTTCCACAAATTTAGTCCTCTTACCTATAGTTTCATTCCTAAACTTGCCGGAATTGAAATCAATGCCTTGAAACTTTCATGCAAGCACACAATTTGTGGATTTTGGGGAAACCGGCCGCGTAGTTTGCTAAATCAACTGAAATTGGAGGAAAATAACATAATTTCTTCCCCTACATATTTTAGCCTGGCAAAATAAATTAGAATTCCCCATTATATCTTCATTCCCTAGAAATCATGGCAATTTTTTGGCTTTGGTTTCAATTTCGTTGTGTTTAGGACTAAAATTGCGGGTAAGAAGACTAAAACTGCAGCTACTTCAAATTTAAGGGTATAAATTACTTTATGAAACTACATGTGTCCCATTGATGCGTCCCTGCAAAGGTTGAAGGACTAATATTGCTTTTTTGCCCTATTATTTTGTATGTCTGGAAATTTTTGATTTCTAATCATTATAGATTTTCCAAATTAAATAGGTTCAAATTTAAAAATCAATGTTCTTATCATCATAATAATACAATTAGGCAAGTAGAATATTATAAACATCAAAAGTAAGAAATGCAACAAACACCACAAAAAATATTTGAAGAAAATAGTTGTCACTCGAATATATTATACCATTAACTCAAACAACTCAGACATTGGTAATACACAATTCAAAATTCTCAAAATAAAATTATCCAAATCTCTTCAAATATCTATTTACACATACATAATACATATATTCATATATAACTTCTTCCTCATATTCCCTCAATCCTCATATTCCCAAGAAAGAAAAAAACTTGTAAAAAATGCCAAGAAGGAAAGTTACACTCGCATATATGCTAAACAAATCTGAAAGAAAATTTCGTTCAACAAAAGGAAAAAGGGATTAATAAAAAAAGCAAGTGAACTTCGCACCCTTTGTGCCGTAGATGCATGTGCCATCATCTACAGTCCATATGGGAGTCAACCAGAGGTATGACCATCACCAGAAGACACCACGACCGTGTTGTCGCGTTACAATTGTCTTTCGGATACTGAAAAACTAGATACTTGACTAATCTAGAAAGTCTCACCCAACAGCGCCTTGAAAAGGTGAAAAAAGAGCTCCACCGCTTGCAAATAGACAACAAGCGCAAATAAGTAGAAAGTTTTATGTGCAAATGCATGGCTGGAATAAAAAAACCAGAAGAATTTGACATGGCTAATGCTGATGTTGTGAGATCAGTCATGGAACAAACTGCAAGGGTACTCCGTTCAAGAATGGGAGAACTAAATAATGCTGATCCGAATAACCCGTCTACAACTGGATCTCACAACAATATTAGTTTTTCGAGTAGTAATCAACTGCAACATGTAGCTCAAGGCCTAATGTTATTCTTTATAGTGCATTGTTTCTTTTTGTTTCAATTTAATCTATATGTAACTGTTATTTTATCGATTTCAGGTAATTTTATTTAATGGGGTTTAGATTCAAGTATATTTTATTCTTTGTTGTTTCTACTTAATCTAGATGTATATGTGTTATTTTGTCATTTTCAGGTAATTTTATTTGGTGGCATCTAGGTTCTTATTAACATTTTTTTAAAATTAGAAAATGGATTTATAAGTTATTTCAGGAAAGAATATATGAAATTAAGACATGAATCATTTATAATAAATTAAGCCCAAAATTATGGATTAATGAGTTGAATTTTTTTTCGAGTAGGTCAAAAACAAAATAAATGTTGTCATAAATGAACTTGGTTAAAAAAATTAGTTATATTTCAATCAATCTAATGAAATGCAACAAAACACTAAAATACAAAGAGAAAATAATGTAATAATATTGATTTACGAGGTATTAGATGAATGTAATATTTTTAAATTTCTTTCAATTTTGTTATATTAGATTATTTCAATCAATTTATTTATTTGATACACTTCAATTTTTGTAAAGGGTAACACATCAAACTACACATTTATTATCATTGATACCATATACCTACTCTATGTTTAGATTTGTTGAATTTTCAATATTTTAAGTAACTTTTACTACTGACTATATTTTAATAGTAAGTGAAAGTATTTTTTTAAACCCTAAGTAGGTTGTAAGATTTCCTTACTTTGATGGAAAGATGTAGAACATCAACAAGATTTTCAAATGAAAAATATAACTAGTTGTAGTGACAATGAAAAAGTAAATTTAAAATGTGATAATTTTAATTAACTAAGTAAAATTATTTGATATAAATGACATTAGTTATTAATATAGCATCGTTTCAACTAATTTTTGTTAAGTATTTTTTATGCATTTGTATGTCACACATGGAGCTAAACTGAAAAATAAAATTAGGAAATAATGGATCAGGTAGGATACAGTAAACATGGAGCAAGTAAATTCTAATGCACAAGAAAGATAAATGCGGGATAACGAAAGGATGCACTCATGGTCACAAATAAGCTATGCGATGAAGCATGAAAATCTTTTTTTTTTCTTTAAGTTTTATTTTTTTTGATAAATAAGCTTTGATAAATAACCATTAAGTGCAATTATAAGAATCCATGAGGGGTTAACCGCCATTACAAAAACTAAAAATATGAAGAATTGAAAAAGGAATACTAGAAGACAACAACGACTGAGACACCCAAAAGCTTTGATCTGCGAAAAAGGTAACGGTGAGCCAACTATTTCCACAAATAAAACATGAGAATACTTTCATGTTTATTGAGATATAATTCTTTCGAAGCTTAATCAAATATGTTGATTAAATTGTATATATGTGCAGAGTTCTAGCGACCTCATGTGTACGAATATGCAAACACTAATACATGTTAGTAATAAATTAATTGAGTAAAAATTAGACCGATCTTCAAACGGAAACAATTATATTTGAATTGCAAGAAAAATCAACATTTAAGATATGATCATGATCAACAAATAAAATTTAGTAGTCCTTCGCTTTGTCAAAATTGTACTTGTAGGTTTTTCTCGCAATATGTAATTTTCACCTATATTGGTAAATTAGCAAATAATAACACCTATGTTAGCATTTTAAATATAAGATGAAAAATTATTGATAAGTTGTTCTTACTAAATAAATTAATACCATACTTATATTATAAAATTTTTTCAATGATAATTTTATTGTAATACTGATCAAATTTTCTGGTTACTCATTTGTATAAATTCATGATCAAGTTTTTGGGGGGGGGGGGGGGTGGGGGGGGGGGGGGGTGGGGGGGGGGGGGGGTGGGGGGGGGGGGGGGTGGGGGGGGGGGGGGGTGGGGGGGGGGGGGGGTGGGGGGGGGGGGGGGTGGGGGGGGGGGGGGGTGGGGGGGGGGGGGGGTGGGGGGGGGGGGGGGTGGGGGGGGGGGGGGGTGGGGGGGGGGGGGGGTGGGGGGGGGGGGGGGTGGGGGGGGGGGGGGGTGGGGGGGGGGGGGGGTGGGGGGGGGGGGGGGTGGGGGGGGGGGGGGGTGGGGGGGGGGGGGGGTGGGGGGGGGGGGGGGTGGGGGGGGGGGGGGGTGGGGGGGGGGGGGGGTGGTGGGG
Organism: Penstemon davidsonii; assembly: GCA_034814905.1. NCBI lineage: Eukaryota > Viridiplantae > Streptophyta > Magnoliopsida > Lamiales > Plantaginaceae > Penstemon > Penstemon davidsonii. Next base: position 24,373,883 of record JAYDYQ010002533.1, on the reverse strand, counting down.
GGGGGCGTGGGGGAGGAGGAGGGTAGGGGGGGGGTGGGGTGGGGGGGGGGGGGGGTGGGGGGGTGGTGGGGGTGGGGGGGGCGGGGGGGGGGGGGGGGGGGGGGGGGGGGGGGGGGGGGGTGGGGGGGGGGGGGGGGGGGGGGGGGGGGTGGGGGTGTAGTTTGAGCAAGCCATTTACATCCTTTGAATTTTATGTTTCCACAATTTTAGTCCTCTTACCTACAATTTCATTCCTAAACTCGTCGGAATTGAAATCAATGCCTTGAAACTGCCATGCAAGCACACAATTTGTGGATTTTGGGGAAACAGGCCGCGTAGTTTGCTAAATCAACTGAAATTGGAGGAAAATAACATAATTTCTTCCCCTACATATTTTTTTATGGAAAAATAAATTAGAATTCCCAATTATATCTTCATTCCCTAGAAATCATGGCAATTGTTTGGCTTTTGTTTCAATTTCGTTGTGTTTAGGACTAGAATTGCGGGTAAGAAGACTAAAACTGCAGCTACTTAAAATTTAAGGGTATAAATTACTTTCTGAAACTACATGTGTCACATTGATGCGTCCATGCAAAGGTTGAAGGACTAATATTGCTTTTTTCGCCTTATTATTTTGTATGTCTGGAAATTTTTGATTTCTAATCATTATAGATTTTCCAAATTAAATAGGTTCAAATTTTAAAAAATTAATGTTCTTATCATCATAATATCACAATTAGGCAAGTAGAATATTATGAACATCCAAAGTAAGAAATGCAACAAACACCACAAAACATGTTTGAAGAAAATAGTTGTCACTCGAATTTATTATACCATTAACAGAAACAACTCAGACATTGGTAATACACAATTCAAAATTCTCAAAATAAAATTATCCAAATCTCTTCAAATATCTATATATACATACATAATACATATATTCATATATAGCTTCTTCCTCATATTCCCAAGAAAGAAAAAAACTTGTCAAAAATGCCAAGAAGGAAAGTTACACTCGCATATATGCTCAACAAATCTGAAAGAAAAATTTCGTTCAACAAAAGGAAAAAGGGATTAATAAAAAAAGCAAGTGAACTTCGCACCCTTTGTGCCGTAGATGCATGTGTCATCATCTACAGTCCACATGGGAGTCAACCAGAGGTATGGCCATCACAAGAAGACACCACGACTGTGTTGTCTCGTTACAATGGTCTTTCGGATACGGAAAAATCTAGATACTTGACTAATGTAGAAAGTCTCACCCAGCAGCGCCTCTAAAAGGTGAAAAAAGAGCTCCACCGCTTGCAAATAGACAACAAGCGCAAAGAAGTAGAAAATTTTATGTACAAATGCATGGCTGGAATAAAAAAAGCAGAAGAATTTGACATGGCTAATGCTGATGTTATGAGATCAATCATGGAACAAACTGCAAGGGATCTCAGTTCAAGAATGAGAGAACTAAATATTGTTGATCCGAATAACCCGTCTACAACTGGATCTCACAATAATAATTAGTTTTTCGAGTAGTAATCAACTGCAACATGTGGTTCAAGGCCTAATGTTATTCTTTCTAGTGCATTTTTTCTTTTTATTTCAATTTATATATATGTAAGTGTTATTTTATCGATTTCAGGTAATTTTGTGTAAAGTGGTTTAGATTCAAGTATATTTTATTCTTTGTTGTTTCTAATTAATCTAGATGTATATGTGTTATTTTGTCATTTTCAGGTAATTTTATTTGTGGGCATCTAGGTTCTTATTAACATTTTTTTTTTTAAATTAGAAAATGGATATATAAGTTAATTCAGGAAAGAATATATGAAATTAAGACATGTATCATCTGTAATAAATTAAGCACGAAATTGTGGATTAATGAGTTGAATTTTTATTTTCGAGTGGGTAAAAAATAAAATAAATGTTGTGACAAATGAAATTGGTTAAATAAATCAGTTGTATTTCGATCAATCTAATGAAATGCAACAAAACACTAAAATACAAAGAGAAAAAAAATGTAATAATAATGATTTACGAGGTATTAGATGAATGTAATATTTTTCAATTTCTTTCAATTTTGTGATTTTAGATTATTTCAATCAATTTATTTATTTGAAACACTTCAATTTTTGTAAAGGGTAACACATCGAACTACACATTTATTCTCATATACATATCATATACCTTGATACCATATACCTACTTTATGTTTAGATTTGTTGAATTTTCAAAATTTTATGTAACTTTTACTACTGACTATATTTTAATAGTAAGTGAAAGTATTTTTTTAAGCCCTAAGTAGGTTTTAAGATTTCCTTACTTTGATGGAAATATGTAGAACATCAACAAGATTTTAAAATGAAAAATATAACTAGTTGTAATGAACTAAGTAAAATTATTTGATATAAATGACATTAGTTATTAGTATAGCATCGTTTCAACTATTTTTTGTAAGTATTTTTTATTCATTTGCATGTCACACATGGAGCTAAACTGAAAAATAAAATTAGGAAATAATGGATCAGGTAGGATACAGTAAACATGGAGCAAGTGACTTCTAATGCACTAGAAAGATAAGTACGGGATAACGAAAGGATGCACTCATGGTAAAAAATAAGCTATGCAATGATGCATGAAAATCTTTTTTTTTTCTTTAAGTTTTTTGTTTTTTTTGGATAAATAAGCTTTCATAAATAACCATTAAGTGCAATTAAAAGAATCCATGAGGGGTTAACCGCCATCACAAAAAATAAAAGTATGAAGAATTGATAAAGGAATACAAGAAGACAACAACGACTGAGACACCCAAAAGCTTTGATCTGGGAAAAATGTAACGGTGAGCCAACTATTTCCACAAATAAAACATGAGAATACTTTCATGTTTATTGAGATATAATTCTTTCGAAGCTTAATCTAATCCATTGATTGAATTGTATATATGTGCATAGTTCTAGCGACCTCATGTGTACGAATATGCAAACACTAATACATTTTCGTAACTAATTAATTGAGTAAAAATTAGACCGATCTTCAAACGGCAACAATTATATTTGAAGTGCAATAAATATCAACATTTAAGATATGATAATGATCAACAAATAAAATTTAATAGTCCTTCGCTTTGTCAAAATAGTACTTGTAGACTTTTCTCACAATATGTAATTTTCACCTATATGGGTAAATTAGCAAATAATAAAACCTATGTTAGCACTTTAAATATTTGATGAAAACTTATTGATAAGTTGTTCTTACTAAATAAATTAATACCATACTTATATTATAAAAGTTTTTCAATGATAATTTTATTGTAATACTCATTAAATTTTCTGGTTACTCATTTGTATAAATTCAGGACCAAGTTTTTCGTTTTAAATTTGATCGTTACCTACCATTTGTCAAATCAAGTGAGTATATCTCGTGATATTTGAAAGATTGAAATTATATATTATATCGAACCAAGTAGTCTAATTTGAAAAACATTGGTAATGTATTGGATACTACTAACTTGTTATTTGTAGGGAAGAAAGTTTGTGTATCACTAGTCTACACTTGTTTCTAACTTGGTTCGTTACAATTCACATTATTTTACTAATTTATTGATTTTTATATAACATTATATATAGAATTCCTAGAAATAATAAAAAGATTTGATAGATAACTATTGTCAATGATGGTTGTATATTAAAATGTTCATATTTATCTTAAAATACTGTCAAATCAACCTATTTAGTATCAATGTGATTGTAACGAAAGACACAAACCAATTCCACAAACACTTATCATAAAATAAAACGACTTTATGCAATTTGTAGGATGTGCTAATTTTATTTAATGAAATTTGAAGTTGTCATTGGGACTTTTTTCTTGTCAATTTTTTTCATTAGGCCATCTGGCCGTGTGAATCTAAATCGAGCTTTCCTTTTATGTGTTTGTATATCATACATGTGGTGCAATTGGGAAAACATTAGGATATAGTTTATTTTATTTAAAATGACGACAAATAAGAATTCGTACTTTAATTGTAATAATTAGATCATAACACGACTTCATTAATAAATAAACAGTCAAGTGATAAATTTACAAAACTTTGTTTTCCTTTTTCTATACTGCTGAAGAAATTACTTCGACGAGCGATCTCAAGTTTTTTGCACATAAAAGTAGTAATAATATCTATCACGACTAATGATACGATATGAGCGGGTTGAATGCAGGAAGTCTTTCGTATTATACGAAAAATGTATGAAACTGCTAGGTGATATGTTTATTACATAGAATTCCTCGTACTATTAAATATTCGGCACAAATGCCCAAATACGGACAGTAATGGTCGTCCAAATTTGTACGGGCAGTGATGGGGATTATCACGAATATTTAAAAGCAATAAACCATTTCATATGGCTTGAAATTTTGTCGAACATGAAACTATATACCAATTCACGAATGTCTCAATTTTATGTTCGATTATATTCCAAGTTATATATGGGATATGATCACTTGAGTAAACATAAACTATTCAGTTGGAAGTTGAAACTTGAGCAGGAGATCTATTGTTGATTATGATTAAACTAGTTTCTAATTTTATTTTTGGTGTTACATAACATTCAAATCAAATAACCAAAAAGATGAGACCTAAGAATAAGAACTAGAAACAATGATAAATATATATATTTCTAATTTTAAATTTGTATTACAAATATATCAAATGTAACTAATAAATTCTCAAGTTACTGTTGTTTAAAAAATAAGAGATATTCAATCTACCATTGAGGTTTAGATGTAGTTCTCTCATATTTTGGACATTATTCAAAAAATGCTAAAGATATTTTAAAAAAAAACTCAAGAGAGACGACTTTTTAAAAAGTTATACATAAGGAGGACCATTTTTGGTATTCAGACATAAATGTATTACCGTTGTTGGAATTAAAAAAATAAATGAGAACAATAACATGCAATTATAGTATACTCTTGAACTAAGAAAAATTGGCACAAAATTAGTTGTCTTCGTATATTTGCTAGTAAGTGTTCTAGGGGGTATCGTCCTGCATTGTGCCACCACCTTGAACACTACCGCCTAGTCGTATCTCCTATATATTTGTTGGACTTCGAACATATGAACCCTGTGTGTAGCTTTCATCACCATATGTCTTGGCCTTGACCGCTCTAATGTGCACACTATCACTCGTGCTTCCATCGCCTTATCAGATGTCTAGTTCACATGATGATCCATTGCAGCCTCGACTTCTCTTGCTAGTCTCATCACGTGAGCCAACTCATCTTGCTTTAGCCAACTCTTTCTCTGGTTAAAAATCAATTAAATTTGATACATAACAAATATAAAATGTTTAGAGATGTTAAAAGTTCAGTGCATTACAAGCTTGATATTACAAAAAGTGAAAAAAAATACATGAATATATTAAACTATTCGACGTTTGACAAGTTCTGGTTAAAGCTCACTCAATTTTAATTCATTTAACAATCAATAACGCTTTCAACTTGAAAGATCAAACTTAATACTTAATAAGCTATTTATGTCATGAAAGTTTCTAACATTTCCTCCTATTTTGCTTCAACCTAGGCTTTGGGCATGACGCTCATGTCCTTAAACCTTTTCTTGATGATCTGCTTTTTACTCTCAGTAACCATTTAATTTAATGGAGGCAATTTGTTGCGTGAAAGCTTGAAAAAAAATCTAGTTTCTCCTGGAAATGAGATCTCATTCTTACATATTACATATTGGTTGAAAAGCACGACATTTGTTGGCCATAAGAATTTAGTTTATTTTCTTCCATTTGGATGAAATTGGTATCGATTTTTTTGGTCACACGAAAATATGGAAACAATTTCTATATATTATGTTTGTAGGAGTATGATTTAACATATTTAGTTGTAGTTCATGTTTTAATAATAAATGAAAGAAATGTAATACTACGTTTATTGGAGTCAATCTTTTTGCACTGTCAAATTTAAACTTTCTCTTAAGCTCTTTGTTCAATTCTAGAAGATCGGTGAGCTTTAATTTTAATAGTACTAGTACAACTATATCGCTTTTGCATGTCTATCACAACTATTCTGGGAAAAGAAAAAAAAGTCCTTTAACTTTTGCAGAGATGAAAAAATGAGACATGTGTAGTTTGAGCAAGCCATTTACATCCTTTGAATTTTATGTTTCCACAATTTTAGTCCTCTTACCTACAATTTCATTCCTAAACTCGCCGGAATTGAAATCAATGCCTTGAAACTGCCATGCAAGCACACAATTTGTGGATTTTGGGGAAACAGGCCGCGTAGTTTGCTAAATCAACTGAAATTGGAGGAAAATAACATAATTTCTTCCCCTACATATTTTTTTATGGAAAAATAAATTAGAATTCCCAATTATATCTTCATTCCCTAGATATCATGGCAATTGTTTGGCTTTTGTTTCAATTTCGTTGTGTTTAGGACTAGAATTGCGGGTAAGAAGACTAAAACTGCAGCTACTTAAAATTTAAGGGTATAAATTACCTTCTGAAACTACATGTGTCACATTGATGCGTCCATGCAAAGGTTGAAGGACTAATATTGCTTTTTTTGCCTTATTATTTTGTATGTCTGGAAATTTTTGATTTCTAATCATTATAGATTTTCCAAATTAAATAGGTTCAAATTTTAAAAATTAATGTTCTTATCATCATAATATCACAATTAGGCAAGTAGAATATTATGAACATCCAAAGTAAGAAATGCAACAAACACCACAAAACATATTTGAAGAAAATAGTTGTCACTCGAATTTATTATACCATTAACACAAACAACTCAGTCATTGGTAATACACAATTCAAAATTCTCAAAATAAAATTATCCAAATCTCTTCAAATATCTATATATACATACATAATACATATATTCATATATAGCTTCTTCCTCATATTCCCAAGAAAGAAAAAAACTTGTCAAAAATGCCAAGAAGGAAAGTTACACTCGCATATATGCTCAACAAATCTGAAAGAAAAATTTCGTTCAACAAAAGGAAAAAGGGATTAATAAAAAAAGCAAGTGAACTTCGCACCCTTTGTGCCGTAGATGCATGTGTCATCATCTACAGTCCACATGGGAGTCAACCAGAGGTATGGCCATCACAAGAAGACACCACGACTGTGTTGTCGCGTTACAATGGTCTTTCGGATACGGAAAAATCTAGATACTTGACTAATGTAGAAAGTCTCACCCAGCAGCGCCTCGAAAAGGTGAAAAAAGAGCTCCACCGCTTGCAAATAGACAATAGGCGCAAAGAAGTAGAAAATTTTATGTACAAATGCATGGCTGGAATAAAAAAACCAGAAGAATTTGACGTGGCTAATGCTGATGTTATGAGATCAATCATGGAACAAACTGCAAGGGATCTCAGTTCAAGAATGAGAGAACTAAATATTGCTGATCCGAATAACCCGTCTACAACTGGATCTCACCATAATAATTAGTTTTTCGAGTAGTAATCAACTGCAACATGTAGTTCAAGGCCTAATGTTATTCTTTCTAGTGCATTTTTTCTTTTTGTTTCAATTTATATATATGTAAGTGTTATTTTATCGATTTCAGGTAATTTTGTGTAATGGGGTTTAGATTCAAGTATATTTTATTCTTTGTTGTTTCTACTTAATCTAGATGTATATGTGTTATTTTGTCATTTTCAGGTAATTTTATATGGGGGCATCTAGGTTCTTATTAACATTGTAATAACCCTATATTAATTTCGCATAATAGGCTAAAGTGAGTTTCGTACATATTGCTATTAATAAGTAATGTATGTATAAAAGTAATGTATGTATAAGTTTAGAGATTAAATTTCAGTAACATAATAACCAAAGTGTAAACTTATAAATCAGGGGGGGTAATATTGCAATTTTATAAAAAAAGAAGGAAATTTAAAGCATTCAAAGCACTACATAGGTTAAAATAATCAAGTCTTGTGGTTTCTCCTGATAATAGCGCCGCCGCCACTCTGGTTAGCATTTTTTTTTACTTCAATCTTTCTTTGTCTAAGTAATTGTATTATGGGATAGTGAGATGTATGAGATGAGATATCTAGTAATTCATTTAGTATTGCAAATTGAGGAAGGATATATGGGATTGCATATCACGATTTCAATTGAAAGGTCCACATATATTTTATTGTATGTAAGTAATCTATTGGCATAATTAATTATGGAAGGCACTATTATTTAATTTGACATGAATCTCACTGCCGAACTAAGGTGTGGATGCAAAATTAATTAATAGCAAGTGTTGGATTACATGGGAATTGGGTTAAGTATTGAACAATTTCAACCTTATAGCATTAATTCGTCAGGGGTTTTTAGACTCAGATTTCAGTTTTCCTAGTCAATTAATCTTCCGATTTGGATAGCTTATATTGTGTTTTATTATGTTTAGATTTTAGGGATCAAGCTTAGTCGAGATTTTGTGGTGCTCAAGATAGTGTGACGTTAATTATTTGAGGTAAGGGGTTTTTGGCACTTTCTACTCTTATCCCTTGTGAATATTATGCTTAAGCCTGTTATCTTGAAATCTCATTGTCCTTAGTAAAGTACTTTTTATTAAAACAGATTTCTGGGACAATGTTTTCATCTTTGAATAACAGATCCGGTGTGCAAATTGACAGTGTTTCATTGATCATGTATTTGAACTATTTGGCCATTGTTTGATTACATGGAGATACCGCATTTATTTCTTATTTAATCTCTCAGATTTGCCTATGAATTGTTTGGGCCCCTTCGGGGGATTGTCGGCTTAGGAGCTGGTTCCGCCCATTGTATTGCATTAAATTTGAGTCTAGTTACCCTTCAGAACCAGTTTCGACCATTTGTATTTGTATTTGATAAGTCGATGTCCTTGTCACGGGATTAATGGTGGCCATAGTGTTAATTTGTGAGTTGAAATGAATGTTTGTCTCCTACATATTTCGGTTCATGAAAGTGTCACGTTGTCTGTTTGCATTATTATTAAGTATTGATATGTGCATGGATTTGACAGAGGTGCCTTAAACTTCTTATTCAGTGAGCAACTCACCCCTTGCTTGATATTTTTCAGATCGTTAGACAGCTCGAAGTTGGAAGGTTTTGATTTCAGAGTTTATCCAGTAATAGGAACCCACTAGTTAATTGTGCTTTGTTATTTTCTCTTTGAGTTTTAGGCTTTCTTGCTTTGAGGCTTCGTTGGTTGTGACTGACTTCAACTTAGCATTATACAAATTGTACCTGGTGAAAACCTTTGGATACTTTATTCCGACAGTTCGAACAAATCGTTGAGAAATTATTTTTCTTTTATTTTGTTGTTATTTTTGGAAATGAGTTTAAATTCGAAGGCTTTGCGTCGGCACGATCGTAATGACGACACGGCCATCACGCCGGTAAAGTAGTATAAAAGTAAATAAATAAATAAATAAATATATAAAATTGGGGGTGACAAACATTTTTTTTTTTAAATTAGAAAATGGATATATAAGTTAATTCAGGAAAGAATATATGAAATTAAGACATGAATCATCTGTAATAAATTAAGCCCGAAATTGTGGATTAATGAGTTGAATTTTTATTTTCGAGTAGGTCAAAAATAAAATAAATGTTGTGACAAATGAAATTGGTTAAAAAAATCAGTTGTATTTCGATCAATCTAATGAAATGCAACAAAACACTAAAATACAAAGAGAAAAAAAATGTAATAATAATGATTTACGAGGTATTAGATGAATGTAATATTTTTCAATTTCTTTCAATTTTGTGATTTTAGATTATTTCAATCAATTTATTTATTTGATACACTTCAATTTTTGTAAAGGGTAACACATCGAACTACACATTTATTCTCATATATACCATATACCTTGATACCATATACCTACTTTATGTTTAGATTTGTTGAATTTTCAAAATTTTAAGTAACTTTTACTACTGACTATATTTTAATAGTAAGTGAAAGTATTTTTTTAAACCCTAAGTAGGTTTTAAGATTTCCTTACTTTGATGGAAAGATGTAGAACATCAACAAGATTTTCAAATGAAAAATATAACTAGTTGTAATGACAATGAAAAAGTAAAATGTGATAGTTTTAATGAACTAAGTAAAATTATTTGATATAAATGACATTAGTTATTAGTATAGCATCGTTTCAACTATTTTTTGTAAGTATTTTTTATTCATTTGCATGTCACACATGGGGCTAAACTGAAAAATAAAATTAGGAAATAATGGATCAGGTAGGATACAGTAAACATGGAGCAAGTGACTTCTAATGCACTAGAAAGATAAGTGCGGGATAACGAAAGGATGCACTCATGGTAAAAAATAAGCTATGCAATGATGCATGAAAATCTTTTTTTTTTTCTTTAAGTTTTTTGTTTTTTTTGGATAGATAAGCTTTCATAAATAACCATTAAGTGCAATTAAAAGAATCCATGAGGGGTTAACCGCCATCACAAAATATAAAAGTATGAAGAAATGAAAAAGGAATACAAGAAGACAACAACGACTGAGACACCCAAAAGCTTTGATCTGGGAAAAATGTAACGGTGAGCCAACTATTTCCACAAATAAAACATGAGAATACTTTCATGTTTATTGAGATATAATTCTTTCGAAGCTTAATCTAATCCATTGATTGAATTGTATGTATGTGCATAGTTCTAGCGACCTCATGTGTACGAATATGCAAACACTAATACATGTTCGTAACTAATTAATTGAGTAAAAATTAGACCGATCTTCAAACGGCAACAATTATATTTGAAGTGCAATAAATATCAACATTTAAGATATGATCATGATCAACAAATAAAATTTAATAGTCCTTCGCTTTGTCAAAATTGTACTTGTAGACTTTTCTCACAATATGTAATTTTCACCTATATGGGTAAATTAGCAAATAATAAAACCTATGTTAGCACTTTAAATATTTGATGAAAACTTATTGATAAGTTGTTCTTACTAAATAAATTAATACCATACTTATATTATAAAAGTTTTTCAATGATAATTTTATTGTAATACTCATTAAATTTTCTGGTTACTCATTTGTATAAATTCAGGACCAAGTTTTTCGTTTTAAATTTGATCGTTACCTACCATTTGTCAAATCAAGTGAGTATATCTCGTGATATTTGAAAGATTGAAATTATATATTATATCGAACCAACTAGTCTAATTTGAAAAACATTGGTAATGTATTGGATACTACTAACTTGTTATTTGTAGGGAAGAAAGTTTGTGTATCACTAGTCTACACTTGTTTCTAACTTGGTTCGTTACAATTCACATTATTTTACTAATTTATTGATTTTTATATAACATTATATAAAGAATTCCTAGAAATAATAAAAAGATTTGATAGATAACTATTGTCAATGATGGTTGTATATTAAAATGTTCATATTTATCTTAAAATACTGTCAAATCAACCTATTTAGTATCAATGTGATTGTAACGAAAGACACAAACCAATTCCACAAACACTTATCATAAAATAAAACGACTTTATGCAATTTGTAGGATGTGCTAATTTTATTTAATGAAATTTGAAGTTGTCATTGGGACTTTTTTCTTGTCAATTTTTTTCATTAGGCCATCTGGCCGTGTGAATCTAAATCGAGCTTTCCTTTTATGTGTTTGTATATCATACATGTGGTGCAATTGGGAAAACATTAGGATATAGTTTATTTTATTTAAAATGACGACAAATAAGAATTCGTACTTTAATTGTAATAATTAGATCATAACACGACTTCATTAATAAATAAACAGTCAAGTGATAAATTTACAAAACTTTGTTTTCCTTTTTCTATACTGCTGAAGAAATTACTTCGACGAGCGATCTCAAGTTTTTTGCACATAAAAGTAGTAATAATATCTATCACGACTAATGATACGATATGAGCGGGTTGAATGCAGGAAGTCTTTCGTATTATACGAAAAATGTATGAAACTGCTAGGTGATATGTTTATTACATAGAATTCCTCGTACTATTAAATATTCGGCACAAATGCCCAAATACGGACAGTAATGGTCGTCCAAATTTGTACGGGCAGTGATGGGGATTATCACGAATATTTAAAAGCAATAAACCATTTCATATGGCTTGGAATTTTGTTGAACATGAAACTATATACCAATTCACGAATGTCTCAATTTTATGTTCGATTATATTCCAAGTTATATATGGGATATGATCACTTGAGTAAACATAAACTATTCAGTTGGAAGTTGAAACTTGAGCAGGAGATCTATTGTTGATTATGATTAAACTAGTTTCTAATTTTATTTTTGGTGTTACATAACAATCAAATCAAATAACCAAAAAGATGAGACCTAAGAATAAGAACTAGAAACGATGATAAATATATATATATTTCTAATTTTAAATTTGTATTACAAATCTATCAAATGTAACTAATAAATTCTCAAGTTACTGTTGTTTAAAAAATAAGAGATATTCAATCTACCATTGAGGTTTAGATGTAGTTCTCTCATATCTTGGACATTATTCAAAAAATGCTAAAGATATTTTTAAAAAAAAACTCAAGAGAGACGACTTTTTAAAAAGTTATACATAAGGAGGACCATTTTTGGTATTCAGACATAAATGTATTACCGTTGTTGGAATTAAAAAAATAAATGAGAACAATAACATGCAATTATAGTATACTCTTGAACTAAGAAAAATTGGCACCAAATTAGTTGTCTTCGTATATTTGCTAGTAAGTGTTCTAGGGGGTATCGTCCTGCATTGTGCCACCACCTTGAACACTACCGCCTAGTCATATCTCCTATATATTTGTTGGACTTCGAACATATGAACCCTGTGTGTAGCTTTCATCACCATATGTCTTGGCCTTGACCGCTCTAATGTGCACACTATCACTCGTGCTTCCATCGCCTTATCAGATGTCTAGTTCATATGATGATCCATTGCAGCCTCGACTTCTCTTGCTAGTCTCATCACGTGAGCCAACTCATCTTGCTTTAGCCAACTCTTTCTCTGGTTAAAAATCAATTAAATTTGATACATAACAAATATAAAATGTTTAGAGATGTTAAAAGTTCAGCGCATTACAAGCTTGATATTACAAAAAGTGAAAAAAAGTACATGAATATATTAAACTATTCGACGTTTGACAAGTTCTGGTTAAAGCTCACTCAATTTTAATTCATTTAACAATCAATAACGCTTTCAACTTGAAAGATCAAACTTAATACTTAATAAGCTATGTATGTCATGAAAGTTTCTAACATTTCCTCCTACTTTGGGCAAAAATTCAATTTTGGTACCATAGAATAGGCCCAAGTCCATTTTTCATACCAAAATATCAACAATCATACTGTCGTTAGTTTTTTAACGGAAGTTTAGCCTCCTCCGTTAAGTCAAAAAAGAGGTGAGAAATGTAATTATTAAAAATTAGGCAGGGGTTTTTTGCAATTATCGCCTTCTTCTTCCTCCTCCCATACAATCACCGGCTTCCGGTGTCTGTTGGTCAAAATTGGTTGAGGGATTTTGTTCCCTTTGTCGTGTAGAACTCGTACATATAAAGATCTTTACAATCCGTTGAGTAACCTATTCGAATTTTGAGTTCTAATTTCGAATTGCGGTAGGTCAAAATTTTCGAAATTTCAAATCGTGATTTCTTCTTCAATTCTTAACCAAACTTCGTGATTCTTGTTGCAATAGTTTTCCCTGACCGTGGGCATCATTTTCCATAGGTTTATTGTAGCTTCCGTTGACGGTTGAGCTCCGCCCAAGTGGCGGCGCATTTTCGGCCTAAACCCTAATTTTCGCTGAAAAAATGCGTCTCCCCTGCTCCACCGTCGACGGCCGCTGCAATTACACCTTGGGAAATGTTGCCCATGACAAGAGGAACAAAACCCCTCAACCAATTTCGTCCAACATGCCACCGGAAGCCGGCGATCATACATAGGAGGAAGAAGGCAATAATTGCAAAAACACCCTGCTAAATTTTAGACAATTGCATTTCCCCCCTATTTTGTTTCAACGGTTGCATTTCCCCCCTATTTTGTTTCAACGGGTGACACGTGGCAGTTCTGTTAAGTAAACTAACGGAAGTATGATTTTTGAAACGTCTATTTATTCTACGGTATGATTTTCATTCGATTGGTATGAAAAATGGACTTGGGTCTATTCTATGGTATGAAAATTGAATTTTTTGCCCCTATTTTGCTTCAGCCTAGGCTTTGGGCATGACGCTCATGTCCTTAAACCTTTTCTTGATGATCTGCTTTTTACTCTCAGTAACCATTTAATTGAATGGAGGCAATTTGTTGCGTGAAAGCTTGAAAAAAAATCTAGTTTCTCCTGGAAATGAGATCTCATTCTTACATATTACATATTGGTTGAAAAGAACGACATTTGTTGGCCATAAAAATTTAGTTTATTTTCTTCCATTTGGATGAAATTGGTATCGATTTTTTTGGTCACAAGAAAATATGGAAACAATTTCTAAATATTATGTTTGTAGGAGTATGATTTAACATATGTGTCACATTGATGCGTCCATGCAAAGGTTGAAGGACTAATATTGCTTTTTTTGACTTATTATTTTGTATGTCTGGAAATTTTTGATTTCTAATCATTATAGATTTTCCAAATTAAATAGGTTCAATTTTTAAAAATTAATGTTCTTATCATCATAATATCACAATTAGGCAAATAGAATATTATGAACATCCAAAGTAAGAAATGCAAGAAACACCACAAAACATATTTGAAGAAAATAGTTGTCACTCGAATTTATTGTACCATTAACTCAAACAACTCAGACATTTGTAATACACAATTCAAAATTCTCAAAATAAAATTATCCAAATCTCTTCAAATATCTATATATACATACATAATACATATATTCATATACAGCTTCTTCCTCATATTCCCAAGAAAGAAAAAAACTTGTCAAAAATGCCAAGAAGGAAAGTTACACTCGCATATATGCTCAACAAATCTGAAAGAAAAATTTCGTTCAACCAAAGGAAAAAGGGATTAATAAAAAAAGCAAGTGAACTTCGCACCCTTTGTGCCGTAGATGCATGTGTCATCATCTACAGTCCGCATGGGAGTCAACCAGAGGTATGGCCATCACAAGAAGACACCACGACTGTGCTGTCACGTTATAATGGTCTTTCAGATACGGAAAAATCTAGATACTTGACTAATGTAGAAAGTCTCACCCAGCAGCGCCTCGAAAAGGTGAAAAAAGAGCTCCACCGCTTGCAAATAGACAACAAGCGCAAAGAAGTAGAAAATTTTATGTACAAATGCATGGCTGGAATAAAAAAACCAGAAGAATTTGACATGGCTAATGCTGATGTTATGAGATCAATCATGGAACAAACTGCAAGGGATCTCAGTTCAAGAATGAGAGAACTAAATATTGCTGATCCGAATAACCCGTCTACAACTGGATCTCACAACAATAATTAGTTTTTCGAGTAGTAATCAACTGCAACATTTAGCTCAAGGCCTAATGTTATTCTTTCTAGTGATTTTTTTCTTTTTGTTTCAATTTAATCTATATGTAAATGTTATTTTATCGATATCAGGTAATTTTATTTAATGGGGTTTATATTCAAGTATATTTTATTCTTTGTTGTTTCTACTTAATCTAGATGTATATGTGTTATTTTTCCATTTTCAGGTAATTTTATTTGGTGGCATCTAGGTTCTTATTAACATTTTTTTAAATTAGAAAATGGATATATAAATTAATTCAGGAAAGAATATCTGAAATTAAGACATGAATCATTTGTAATAAATTAAGCCCAAAATTGTGGACTAATGAGTTGAATTTTTGTTTTCGAGTAGGTCAAAAACAAAATAAATGTTGTCATAAATGAAATTGGTTAAAAAAATTAGTTGTAGTTCAATCAATCTAATGAAATGCAACAAAACACTAAAATACAAAGAGAAAAAAATGTAATAATAATGATTTACGAGGTATTAGATGAATGTAATATTTTTCAATTTCTTTCAATTTTGTGATTTTAGATTATTTCAATCAATTTATTTATTTGATACACTTCAATTTTTGTAAAGAGTAACACATCGAACTACACATTTATTCTCATTGATACCATATACCTACTCTATGTTTAGATTTGTTGAATTTTCAAAATTTTAAGTAACTTTTACTACTGACTATATTTTAATAGTAAGTGAAAGTATTTTTTTAAACCCTAAGTAGGTTATAAGATTTCCTTACTTTGATGGAAAGATGTAGAACATCAACATGATTTTCAAATGAAAAATATAACTAGTTGTAGTGACAATAGAAAAGTAAATTTAAAATGTGATAGCTTTAATTAACTAAGTAAAATTATTTGATATAAATTACATTAGTTATTAATAGCATCGTTTCAACTATTTTTTGTTAAGTATTTTTATGCATTTGCATGTCACACATGGAGCTAAACTGGAAAATAAAATTAGGAAATAATGGATCAGGTAGGATACAGTAAACATGGAGCAAGAAACATCTAATGCACTAGAAAGATAAGTGCGGGATAACAAAAGGATGCACTCATGGTCACAGATAAGCTATGCGATGAAGCATGAAAATCTTTTCTTTTTTCTTTAAGTTTTTTTTTTTTTTTTTTGATAAATAAGCTTTCATAAATAACCATTAAGTGCAATTAAAAGAATCCATGAGGGGTTAACCGCCATTACAAAAAATAAAAATATGAAGAATTGAAAAAGAAATACTAGAAGACAACAACGACTGAGACACCCAAAAGCTTTGATATGCGAAAAAGGTAACGGTGAGCCAACTATTTCCACAAATAAAACATGAGAATACTTTCATGTTTATTGAGATATAATTCTTTCGAAGCTTAATCTAATTTGTTGATTAAATTGTATATATGTGCAGAGTTCTAGCGACCTCATGTGTACGAATATGCAAACACTAATACATGTTAGTAATTAATTAATTGAGTAAAAATTAGACCGATCTTCAAACGGAATATTTGAATTGCAATAAATATCAACATTTAAGATATGATCATGATCAACAAATAAAATTTAATAGTCCTTCGCTTTGTCAAAATTGTACTTGTAGTCTTTTCTCGCAATATGTAAAATTACCTATATGGGTAAATTAGCAAATAATAACACCTATGTTAGCATTTTAAATATAAGATGAAAAATTATTGATAAGTTGTTCTTACTAAATAAATTAATACCATACTTATATTATAAAAGTTTTTCAATATTAATTTTATGGTAATACTGATTAAATTTTCTGGTTACTCATTTGTATAAATTCATGATCAAGTTTTTCATTTTAAATTTGATCGTTACCTACTATTTGTCAAATCAAGTGAGTATATCTCGTGATATTTGAAAGATGAATTTATATATTATGTCGAACCAAGTAGTCTAATTTGAAAAACATTGGTAATGTATTGGATAATACTTACTTCTTATTCGTGGGGAAGAAAGTTTGTGGTGAGATAACATTTAGTTTATGAAAATGAACTTGATAAGATGGATAAGTTTAAACTTAAAAGTAAATTATTACCTCGTAAAGACGTTACACCAGTTGAATCAATGATTAAACCGACTTAACCTGTAATGATTAAATTAAATTATTAGGCCATTTTCAACCGGGGCGAGGGATATCCCCCAGAGTGTCATCATCCACCCCCGGGTGAACTTGCACCCCTCGGTGCATTATCTCTAACTACCCGGGGGAAGGGGATAATTAATTAAAAAAAAAAAAAACTTGCCCATTCTCACTTATAATTTATAATAATAATAATAATGTCAATAATGATAATAATTTTAAAAATTAATAATACCAATAATAATATTTTATAATATTGAAATTAATGGATAATAATAAAAAAAAATTGATATATGATTAATAAGTTTGATAAATTACTCATGTTTATACAACAATGTTGTTAAATTAAACTAAAATAAGAAAATAAAATTTTAAATATTTATACGTTTTTTATTAAATATTTATATATTTTAATATTAATGCAAATATCGTATTTAAAGATAATGTCTAAATTGCACATTTAAGATTCACAATTAATTTAAACTACACATGTTTATACAACAAAGTTGTTAAATTACATTAAATAAGAAAAATCAATATTTATAGTTAAATCTTACACAAAATTTATAAATGTAAATGTCCATTTTTTGGATAAATTTCTTTTTTTTTTTAAATTATTTTTTAATTCTTTAAAACCAATAAAAAACATTAAAAAAAATAAAGAAAGAGCAGTGTGGCGACATCTGCCCCAAAGGTTGCCCCGGGAAGTGCCCAACGGAGGCACGCCCCAAGGGCGTTGCCACTCCCTCCCCTGGCCGGCTGGAGACCGGCAAGGGATGTCACAGGGGCATCTCCATCCATCCCCTCGGTGCATTATCTCCAACCACAGCCTCCGCCACTGACACAATTTTTGGACGCTAAATTCTATTAAATTTTTGGTTAAAATAACTAGCTATTATAAAGTATTAAATTGTATGATATAAATAAAAGAAAAATGAAAAACCCCCAACTTAAATCTCAGTCTAATCCCACTGAACATATTACTAAAAATAAAAAATAAATAAATATAATGAAATCGAAATAACTAAAATTCAAGTACTGGTAAAAGTTTTATTTTTAGAGCCACTCAAATATCAAAAACTTATTCAACTATTGAAGTTATAAGACTACAGCAAAAATGCATGTTCAAGGATATAGAATTAAATGGCCATGTTCAGTTTGTCCTCATATACATATACTGATATACTAATGACTATAATTCAAATTTTATCATCACATTAAGGTGTCTATTGACAATTAGTGACGCACAAAAAGCAACAGCCACAATATTATCTTTAAATCATCGTGACAATATTTATTATCATCGGGTGTTACTAATTATCTATAATAAAAATTTAGAACTTAAATTAACATATACTCACTTCAGTCCTAAATGCATGTCGTTTAAGGTTGTTCCACAAAAATTAAGGTTGTTGTATTAATTACCTAAATTTTAGGAAAATAAAAGTATTATGGTTTCAAAACTGCCCTTGAATACTTAAAGACATTTAGAATATTTAGGAGTTTAATCATTAATGAGAAAGGGTAAAATTGTCAAAAAGAAAATTAAGTCTCTGATGGATTTCTAAACGATATGTATTTAGTAATATTTTTTTTTTAAATTAAAACAACAAGTATTTAGGAATGGGGGTAACCATCATGTGATTGGTGTAGTAGAATGGACTAGTCACTACAAAGTAACGAACTCATTTTTGAATTCATGTTGGAAGAGGTTTTCACTTCATGTGCCCGACGCGCCTCAAAATGAATAAAAACTCTTAAAAAAAAAAAAAAGAGAGGAATGGGGGTAACACATGTCACTAATAGTTATTAATTACAATTTAGAAAGAAAAAAAAAATTGTGACTATTATATTTGTTAGAATAGTTACTCTGAAAAACAAAATTTAATTAGGCCTTTGGGAGAGTGGTTTGGGAAAGTGGTAGATGTTTGGGAAATAATCTCGATTTGCGTAATGTTGTTTGTTTGGGTTTTGGGAGAGTGGTTTGGGAAATAATGAAGATGTAGGTTATTTTGGTAGGTTTAGGGTGTAGGGAGTTAGTTAATTAGGTGTAAGATAGTGTAAGACTTTATGTCACATCAGTTAGTTATATATAATTAAATTTGTTGATGTATATTATATGTAATATATGTGGTAAATAATATTTTATAAATAATTATTTAAAATAATTAAAATTATAAAAAATATTACTACTTAATTTTAATTTTTCCGCAATTTTTTTTTGAAAATGTTATAATAAAATCCTTTTAATTATTTTATCTCACCGACAAATACATTAAAATGACATATTAAATTTGCCAGGAATTAAACAATATCCTTAAAATAAAATGACATAAAATTAATAGTTATTACACAATATCCAGATTAATCTACGAACGGAAATAACATATAAATAAATATACTAGTTATTACATATTAAATTGTCTTCATATTGTCTAGCATAATAAAAATTAACGGCAAAATCACAATGAATGTGACTAATTCCACGAAGGTGGGCTTGGACCAGTAGTGTTATCCGACCAATCATGACTGTTATTCCCTCCACGACGGGCCAACCGCCTCCGAGTCAAAAACGCTGCACGCTCCCAGTTGTCAACGGGACCAATGTGTGATGAAGCATCACTAATGGAATAAATTGGCATCGAGTTTTGATGTATGGTTTGCGCATCGTTCGAATATGATGTCTGGCTCGAGATGTCATGAATTATTGCTCCTCGCGGGATACGACGATCAAGAACAGGAGGATCCGAGTTCAAACTTTCGGAGAGCTCTATGACGACAGTCTCATCATACTCAGTACCACCAAAGACATTTTTCATCCTTTCATAGTGGTCCTCAGAAGAGCTAAAATAGCGCTCACATCCAGGAATATCCTGCAAATAAATACACAAGTTAGATACATACCAACATATTATAATAGTAACATTATAATTACGAAAATATTTTGGCTATTGTTACTTACTGCGGCGGCTAATGGGCGAATATGATAGGGGATGATGATCATTTCAGGCCCACCCATATCTATGACGCCTTCATAGTTTCGCAACTTTGTAAATGTGTTAAAACGATTCACAAGGTCATCAAAACATGTACGTAGGGACGACTTGAGTATTGGTATTCTGTCAAAACTTCCCATAAACATGAAGACATATTCGATAATGTCATCGTGTGCCGCTCGCGTCATCGGTAGGCCTGCCGCAATATACTCTCGAAGCCCGAAAAACACGCGAAACTCGTGGCGAATAGTCCATGGTGCATTGGCGAATGCTTCGGGGATTGTTCTCTGCCTTGGTGCCATTTCTGTTACAGTTATTAGTAAGAATAATTTATGATTTAAAAAAAAAAATTAAAATATATGTAATATTAATTCTTATAATTAGAACATAATCTCCATAAAGTAGATTACGCAAAATTAATCAACTGAAATTAAAGTGCGTGTTCGACAGATTACCATAATTCAAAATAAAATGATACATTGAAAATTTAAAATAGATAAAATGATTCATCCAAATAAATCTAAGCAGTATAATCATTCCACATGGCTTCCGCTATTGCATCTCTTATATCACCCATTAGCTGTATTTCATCATTAGTCGCATTTAACCGACTTTCTCTGGTTAACCCCATTTCTAATTCAAGATCATCGTCATGATAACAGAAAAGCTCATCATCCACGGCAAATTTGCGAATAAAGTTGTGGATCGCACAACACGCGATCACAATATCGATTTGCGTAGTCATAGAAAATTGTGGCATTGGACCGCGCAATATTGGAAATCTCATTTTCAGTATACCAAAGCTCCGTTCAATTGCATTACGAAGTTTGGCATGCATCTGGTTAAACAATTCTTGTTCTCCATTTGGTTCGCGATTACGAAATTCTTCCAAGTGGTACATTTGGCTGCGGTAGGGGGACATGAACCATCGAAAATTTGTATAGCAAGAATCCACGAGATAATACTTGCCTGTAAATATTGATTTATGATGTTGTAATAGTTTAGAACATATCGCATATATATACATACTTTTATATTTAATTTAATGTTATTTTAAATTAATTTGTGTAAATGACCTGGTGGTGGAACGGGAAATTTTGGATCATTTTGGACAGCATCTAACAAAACACGTGCATCATTGGCACTGCCCTCCCAACCAGGATAGACATACGTGAAGCAACAATCGAAATCACATATGGCCATCACATTTTGAGATAGGTGGCCCTTCCTGCTGTAGTAACGTAATTGATCCTCAAAAGGAACATTTGCGGATATATATGTGCCATCAATTGCACCGACACAGTCCTACAAATATTTAAAAGTACAAAATATTTTAAGTTTAAATGAAAATAATTTTTTGAAAATTAATAAATATTGCAAAATAGATTTAAGTTAAGTTATTTGCCTGAAAGTATGGATAGAACTGGTCATTCTCCATAATTTGTGTTGGAATCAATTCCATGTTCCGAGGGCAAATTATTTCTGGTGCGAGGTGATTTATGGCATGCAGCACACGATGAAACTGATTAGAAATTGTTTCCGAAGAGTGTTGGAAACGCTCGCAAGAGTCTCGATACCTATGGTCGAGTCCAACAATTTGAAGAAACAGTGCCAATGCTTCTTGTGATCCAACACGAGTCCGATCATGATCATCTACTAAACCCCTAGTAGATAGTTCAGAATGAAGACGGAAGAAACAATTCTTGTCCATTCGAAAAGCATCATAGAATCGATCATCATGTGCATGTGTCATCTCGGCAAACCAATCAGCACCTTGTTGTCGGGAATCGTGACGCGGAATAGGTGGGCAAAAATATCTCGGAAATATTTCCATCATAGCGGTTATGGATGCCATTCCATCGTCGCTAGAATTAGAATCCGACTCATCTCCCTGTCCGTTAACTCGAGGGTTGACCGGTACATTGCGTCGAGGATTGACCGGTACATTGCGTCGAGGATTTGATGTTTGACCCCGTCTAGACATATTTCTTTTGAGGAAGCGAAAATAATTAATTTAAGAATATGCAATATATATAACATACTTAATATTGATTGAAAAAATAATAAAACGATATATAGTTAATCATGCAAATACTAAAAAAGTTAATTAAACATAATAATCTCGTACAGACATAGGGCAATAGAAAAAATGTAGAAAAATGTAAAATATCCCGTACATACCCAAATACAAAATAAAATAAACAGACCAATAAGGTGTTCAGTCATAGGATAAATATAAAATACGGTAGCCGTAGTAGCTACAAACTCCAAGTACTCAAAGAAGGCCCATGACCCATGCCAGTTTCTCGGGATCGGTCATCTTGAGGAAAAAATATCGCATTTCATGGGTTTGGAGGGAATTGATGGCAGCAGTAAAATGGGTCATCGGAACACCAAGGGCCTTCAAGGCATCATACACCTGATCAATCTCGGCATTAGTCGTTGCACGGCGCTGTGATTTCTCTGAGTTAGCTGATGTGAAGGAGTCCACCATTTCATCAAGCTTGTCGGTGCGTCCGCTAGACCTACCACTCCTTCGAGATGTCATTGACCTGCGGATCGAAGTTGGTCGAGATGGTCCGGCAGCCTCACGAGTAGGAGCAGGCACACTGGGAGAACCTCCATCCTCGCGATTAGATGATCCCAATGAAGTTTCCCTAGGCACCTGTGTTGAGGATCTTGCATTGGCGCCGGTAGCCACCCTTGTGGCCCACATTTCAGTCAACATGTCCATGTTGGCCAATTTAACGTCTTTGCAACTGAAACCTTCAGGGTCTTCCTGTAATTTAATTCATTTTGTTAAATGAATTTAACTACATAGAATTGTATAAAAGAAAAATTAAATTATTGGCAAACGATGGTAAGTTATATACCAAAGCCAATCTATCCCATCTCTCCTGCTCAGCTGTCAACTTCCCAGAAACCGCGTCATAGCCAAATCCAGTTTTCTCCCTCAGCTTTACAAGCTTGCGCCAAATCAACTTCATACGCCCCATTTTGCCCTTGCATTGATCAACGGTATACGTCATACCATGTTGTCTTCCATTCAAGGCGAGACATATGTCAGCCCAAATACTTGGACTAAATGTTGTTCCAAGTAATTGGCCATCTACAAACTCCCCATACATCAGACTCACAAAAATCTTCTCAGTCTCGTATGGCCAGAATGTTCCTTGCTCCCTAGTACGTTTGTTAATCCTAGTGTTCGAACTCATCTGAATTTATATTAATATATTAGTGGAAAAATTAGATATGAGGAACTTAATAGCTAGAAACTTATATTAATGGGTAAAAAGTTTAAGATAGTATTTATTACTTATTAAATTTGATAAATATGCAGTTATTACTTAAACATGTATTTATTATTGTTAGAATGGGTTATACATTTTTTATGTATCTAACTTTTTTCATATATCTTAATTTTTATTTATTAGTTATTTTCAAATAAGAATTTATAAAAGTTGGTTAAAGTTATAATTTTTTTATATATCTAACTTTTTTATATATCTTAATTTTTATTTATTAGTTATTTTCAAATAAGAATTTATAAAAGTTGGTTAAAGTTATAATTTTTTTATATATCTAACTTTTTTATATATCTTAATTTTTATTTATTATTTATTTTCAAATAAGAATTTATAAAAGTTGGTTAAAGTTATAATTTTTTTATATATCTAACTTTTTTATATATCTTAATTTTTATTTATTAGTTATTTTCAAAGAAGAATTTATAAAAGTTGGTTTAAGTTATAATTTTTTTATATATCTAACTTTTTTATATATCTTAATTTTTATTTATTATTTATTTTCAAATAAGAATTTATAAAAGTTGGTTAAAGTTATAATTTTTTTATATATCTAACTTTTTTATATATCTTAATTTTTATTTATTAGTTATTTTCAAAGAAGAATTTATAAAAGTTCGTTTAAATTAGAATTTATAAGTTAAATTAGTCTATAGGACATATTTTACTCATTGCAATACCAATATAGTTGATTTTGGTTAATAGATTTTTTTTTAACAAGATTCATCCATAAATAAAATTACGAGCAACATACTTTTGTGTTAATTTTTAAATAAGCCAATTGTATTAAAATTGGTTTACTTTTTACAAAAGTTTTAACATCAAGAAATCTCATTTGGAATCTAAAATCATTTTTTTACTTGATTATATCCATCGAGAATGATATTTAATACTAAATCATAGTTTTTATATACCTAATTCCATTTAAAATCCGCCCATTCACAATCCTAATCAAACCTATTTAATAACATTTTACATTAATATTATTTTAGATGAATATGAACATTTATTCCATTACATAAGAACCAAAAAATTAAAGACAATGTCCATGTTATTTTTTATGCTTTTGTTTGTCTATTGAAGTAACTCTATAGTTATAATTTGAAAGATTGCGAATTTATGTAAAATGTAATAAAGTAACATGAATAAAACAGTGAGCATAAAACATAATGAATTAAAATTCTAACAATCTGAATTTGAATTCATAATTCTTACATATTATACAACAACCTATATATCCACTGATGATCAAAGTTATAACAAAAAAAACCAATATAAAATACTACACTTTAACATAACAATTGAAATATACAATCACATAACATGTTTAAGAACATAGATCATGTAAAAAAAATTATAAAATAATGTATGATATGGTTCATAAACCATTGGAAAATTAATTTCACCAAGGTTAATGCATATCAAATTACTATGAGGTTGCTCACACAAAGTCTAATTTAACAACGTGCTCGTGTGCAAATAACAAACCATATCATATCTATCCAAATATATCACATATCATAATATTGGAAATACAAAACAAACACACTCAATAAATAGGAAAAAAAACATATCTAACCTTAAAATAAACACACATATGTAACAAAAATATTTTAAATAGACGTGGTGTGAGCACCTTAAATACCGACCCACTTATTACGTGACATCATGTTCAATTGTATTCCGAAACAAAAACAAATAAGAACCGTGAAAATCTAATACCGCCATGGGGGAATGACTTACTTACTCAATCTTGTTGAGTAAACCCCAAACATGACAGTAAACTATGTAATATACTACTATAAACTGCAATTTCAACTATCACATACAGAGAAAAAAAATTATCCTACTATAAACTGCAATTTCAACTATCACATACAGAGAAAAAAAATTCCACTCTAAACTGCAATTTTGTCATATTGAATGATTCCATCTGTTAGCAATACAACCAAACATACGATTTGTTAAACTTCATTTCCAAACACCCATTGTACACGTATATAGCTAAGAATGTATCTAGGGTTATTGTAGGTTACACTTGTAGGCCATTGCTATTTAATACTACTTTACAGCAACTTTGTACATATACATAGAAATATACACTGAATTGGAAAAACAATTTTCTGCAACAATGAAACCATTTTTCCTTTCTTACTTTATTTATCACCATCCATGTAGAAAGTAAAAGATAAAGCTAATTTTTTAATTCAAGCTCACATAAGCACAGTGGTTTCGGGGGACCTAAAAATGAAGAAATTATTTCTTTTTTGATGTTTTTCTTGAGAGTAAATTTTCAGCATATTTCAGCAGCAAAATTCCAGCAGCAACAAAAATTCCAGCATAAAAAATTTACACAGACAAACATGGATTAGTCTTGATATACAATCACGAACACAAATCAACGGCAAAACACCCAAATGAACTCAGATCTACATAAAATACTTATAAATTGTGATGTATTTACTTCGAAATCAACAAATATCAGGGAGGTAAATGACCAAATAGAACCCTGTTTTCGTATCATAATATTTTGGCAACACCAAATAGATTTAACACTACAAGAAAAACAGGATTTTCCGACGGAAAATTTCCGACGGACCAAAATCCGTCAGAAATTCCCGACGGATTTTCCGACGGGGTAAAATCCGTCAGAAATTCCGACGGATTTTCCGACGGACCAAAATCCGTCGGAAATTTCCGACGGATTTTCCGATGGGGTTTAATTCCGTCGGAAATTGCATTAAAATTTAATAAAAAATAAAATAATTACATTTTCCGACGGATTAAATCCGTCGGAAAATAGTTAAAAAAAAACAAAAAACATGTTTAACTATTTTCCGACGGAATTAATCCGTCGGAAAATAATTTTTAAAAAAAAGAAAATATTTAATTATTTTCCGACGGAATTTATCCGTAGGAAAATAATTTTTAAAAAAAAGAAAATATTTAATTATTTTCCGACGGAATTTATCCGTCGTAAAATAATTTTAAAAAAAAGCAAAAAAAGGTTTAATTATTTTCCGACGGATTAAATCCGTCGGAAAATAATTAAAACTAAATAAAAAATTTATTTTATTTTTCCGATGGATTAAATCCGTCGGAAAATAATAGAAAAAAATTCTGTTATTTTCCCACGGATTTAATCCGTCGGAAAGTATTTTAGAAAATAAAAAACTGAAAAAAAATAATTATTTCCGACGGAAAAATTCCGTCGGAAATAATTAAAAAATATAAATTATTTTTCGGCTTAATTTTTTCCTCATTCGATTAATTTAGACCATTCTTGATCCATATAACCATTTTTTCACTAATTTAACTCATATTTTCACAAAATTCATCGATTTAAAATCCTTATTGTTTTATTTAACTCGTTATCCACCAATTTTCATTTATTTAAACCATTTTTTTTCTAATTTAATCCATTTTTTGCAATAATTTGATTAATTTAAAGTACCGTTCTTAATCGAATTAACTAAATTTTTACTAACTTTCTTCGACTTAACTCGTATTTTCACAAATTTCATCGACTTAACCCTTATTCATTGATGTAACTCGTTTTCCACCAAATCTTCATCGATTTAAACCCTTTTTTTTCTAATTTAATCTATTTTTGCAATAATTTGATTAATTTAATTATATTATTCTCGATCGATTTCACTTAGTTTCTTTGAATTAACCCGTATTTCACAAATTTCATCTATAGAAACTCTTATTGATTGAATTCCTACCAATTTTCATCGATTTAAAACCACTTTGGTCAATTAACTTTATAGATCGATAATTGATCGATATGATTGCGAATAACCTCAATGTATATAACCAATATATATATATATATATAGTCAACAATTTTGAATTAGTGACTAATTCAGTAATTCCGAGCCAAGTATTGATTTGACATCGAATAACCTCAATGTACATAACCATATAACCCTAAGGTCAACAATGTTGATTTTGCCTAATTAACAAATCGAGATTTGGTCGATCTTATAGCATCAATGTACATAATCATGTATATAGTCAATAATTTTGAATTAATGACTACTTAAGTAATTCCGAGTCAAGTATCGATTTGATTTCAAATAACCTGAGTGTACATATCCATAAGGTCAACAATGTTGACTTTTATCAATTAACGTTACAAATCGAGAATCGATCGTTATGATTGCGAATTAATAAGCTCAATGTACATAACCATATATATAGTCAACAATTTTGAATTAGTGACTAATTAAGTAATTCTGATTGAGCCAAGTATCGATTTGATTTCGAATAATCTCAATGTACATATAACCTTAAGGTCAACAATATTGACTTTGTCAATTAAAGTTACAAATCGAGAATCAATCGATCTAATTGCAAATAACCTCAATGTCCATAATTATATAGTCACTAATAATTTGATAATATCAGATGACACTATATATATTAATATTTAAAAGATTTAATACACCAAGAATATAAATAGTTTAACATGATAAGTTATTTAAAAAATTAAAAATTTGACCGGGTACTGTAGATAATGAATTAAAAATAATGGGACGAATGAAGTATTTTTTAATTTCATCAATTTTATGCAATAATTTGATTAGTTAATTTTAAAAAGTTAAAAATGATTAATGATTTAAGATAAAGAAAATAAATACAAAATAAAAAAATTGAAATTAACTAAGACACAAAGAAAAGCCCTAATTTCATTATCTTCTTCACTCCACTCCCAATTCCCCAACTGCCGCCTTCTCACTATCTACTCCCACCCATCACCGCCTTCCTCTATATCTCTCCCACCACCGCCGTGAGTTTCCCTGCTCACACCACCGCTGTCTGAACCCGCTTCCCAGACCTGCGTGACCACCCCTGCTCACGCCGCCGCTGCCCAGACCCGCCACTGCCCAGACCCTCGCTGCCCAGACCGACGACCCCTGCTCACGCCGCCGCTGCCCAGACCCGCCACTGCCTAGACCCTCGCTGCCCAGACCGACGACCCCTGCTCACGCTGCCACTGCCTGAACCCGCTGCCCAGATCCGCGTGAGTTTCCCTGCTCACGCTGTCGCTGCCCGAACCCGCTGCCCAGGCTCTCGCTGTCCAGACCATCGTGACGACCCTTGTTCACGCCTCCCAGCCCACTTACTAGTTGGTGTCAATTATGCATAATTTTAACTCTAACCAAGAACCTTAAATGGAATTACTTTTGGGATCTTTCTATATGTGTGCTTTAACAATCCTTTTCATTTTCAGCACAACAGTATAATCCACTTTTCAGGTTCATTGATGTTGATATTGACAAAGCAATGCAACGGGTCTTAAGACGACATATATCAACAGGTGAAATTCACTTAAAATATTGTTCATAGAAATGAATATCTAATTCTTTATTCATGGAACTGTTACATACATAGAAATTGACTTATTCTATTCTTGTTTGATGGTGAAGGAAAGCCTCCTGATGTTGCTAAATGGCGGGTATCCATTAAAACAATCTTCTTCCTTATTTGTCTGATGACTCTGATCCATATAAACACTAAAATACTAATGTCTTTTAGTGTGATTAAAATATTGGTTCTTTTCTTTAAACTTATTTTGCAGATAGATTATAATGACCGGCCTAATGCTGAGCTCATAATCAAGTCCAAGAATAAAGCAGATTTGATAATCAAGTCAGTCGACTTCTGAAGGTGAGTCTGCTGTTCTTTTACCCAAAATAAAAGGACTAGATTCTTAAGTTAAGCTTAAATCCCTTATTTGTGAATATATACTCTATGGATTAAATATCTCAAGTGGATCTGAGTGTTTGACTACTCTATGGCATTGATTTTGAATCATTTGGAACGTGATAATACGTGAATGATGAGATTCTCATGACTTTCTTACAGTTCACCTGGTTTGTATTACTGTGAATCCAGTAAAAACCTTGAGCTAATTAGGTAATCTAAGAAAGCAGTATGTATGTGTGGGATTAGGTATGCTTTAAATGTTTGTTTCTTTACTTAGACGAATCACTCTTGGAAAGGAAGATAAGATATTTGAAGATAATGACAGATGAAAGGGATCCATGTGAGATGTCATGTGGCAAAATGTTATATTACATTTGGACAGCTGTATGAAAGTTATTTGTAATGAATTGCTTTGATGAAGCTAAATACATGCAGGATCTAACTTGGTTGTGGTCCAACTGTTGGATTTTTTGGCATATTATTAAAATAGAGTGTACCAAAAAAATATTATTAAAATAGAATCATTATTTGTGACTTGCTTTCTTTGTGAATTGATGATTGAATTTTGTTTACCAGAACAATGGCATCTCATATTGTTGGATACCCCCGTATGGGCCCAAATTAAGAGAGAGCTGAAGTTTGCTCTAGAATCTTTCTGGGATGGCAAGAGCAGCGCCGAGGACTTAGAAAAGGTGGCTGTGGACCTCAGGTCATCCATCTGGAAGCAGATGTCTGCTGCTGGAATCAAGTACATTCCCAGCAACACATTCTCTTACTATGATCAGGTGCTTGATACAACCGCAATGCTTGGCGCTGTTCCCCTAAGATACAACTGGACTGGTGGTGAGATTGGTCACTCCACTTACTTCTCCATGGCCAGAGGTAATGCCTCTGTTCCTGCTATGGAAATGACCAAGTGGTTTGACACCAACTAGTAAGTGATGGCCAGAGGTTGTGTTCACTATTAGTTTATGTTGTATGTTGTAAATGGTGATTAGATTTGTTGTGTTCATTTTTGGTGGCCTTGTAAGGTATGCATTTGATTGAAATTAGCAATGTAGAACTTGTTGTAAGATTATTTATTGTATTCACATATAATTATAAATGTTGAAATTTTTGATAATTTTATCTAAATTATGAATTTGTTGTATTAGTATTGCAATTTTTTTTTTGTGTTGCAATTTCATTATTTTTGAGAATTTTTAATTTAATTTATTTTTCATTTTTTCCGACGGAAAAAATCCGTGGGAAAATAAAAGAATTTTTTTATAATTTCCGACGGAATAATTCCGTCGGAAATAAAAATAACATTATTTAAAAGTTATTTCCGACGGAATAATTCCGTCGGAAAATGTATTTTCCGACGGAAAAGTCCCGTCGGAAAATACAATTTCCTACGGAATTATTCCGTCGGAAAATCCGTCGGAATATGTCCGTCGGAAAGTTTCCGACAGATTTTCCCACGGATTTTTCCCATCGGAAAATCCGTCGGAAATTTTCCGACGCCACTTTTTCCGACGGATTTTCCGACGGGCAAAATCCGTCGGAAAATCCATTTTCCCACGGATTTTGCTTGAAATCCGTCGGAAATTCCGTCGGAAAATCCTGTTTTTCTTGTAGTGTAAAAAACTGAATAGTACCTTCAGTTGTTTCAGCGGTGGTGACGACGGGAAGTCGTTTGAGTCACACACAGATCCACAGGGTCCCTCCGTCGTGCTCGTGTGCAAAAAAAAAAAGCCTAATTTATTTGCCACTGATTTCTAGCTATAGTGTTGTGTAAAATTTCAAGCACAAATCCATCCACTTATATAGACACAAAACCACGACCAAGTATTCACGGGGGTAGAGGGAGTTGGAAGAAGTGATTGAAGTGAAGAGACGAAATTAAAGTGATGTAGCACAGAAAATAGGTCAGAGAATCTTCCATTGTTGAGTCCGTGAATGAACAGAGAAAGAAATTGAGAGAAGGCGGAGAATGTGTGAATGAGGAGAGAGGAGAGAGGTTGAGAAGAGTAGGGTTTTTTCAATTGAAAAAGGCCTACCAGCCTACTTTATGAGATTAGCTTCTAAAATATGTTCCCAAAGGAAAATATTTCATAAAGTGGTTGGGCCTGTTTGTCCCGGCTTTCGGAAATGCGAAATTTTTTTCCGAGATGCGAGACAAACAGGCCCTTATGGTTTCAAAACTGCCCTTGAATACTTAAAGACATTTAGAATATTTAGGAGTTTAATCATTAATGAGAAAGGGTAAAATTGTCAAAAAGAAAATTAAGTCTCTGATGGATTTCTAAACGATATGTATTTAGTAATATTTTTTTTTTAAATTAAAACAACAAGTATTTAGGAATGGGGGTAACCATCATGTGATTGGTGTAGTAGAATGGACTAGTCACTACAAAGTAAAGAACTCATTTTTGAATTCATGTTGGAAGAGGTTTTCACTTCATGTGCCCGACGCGCCTCAAAATGAATAAAAACTCTTAAAAAAAAAAAAAAGAGAGGAATGGGGGTAACACATGTCACTAATAGTTATTAATTACAATTTAGAAAGAAAAAAAAAATTGTGACTATTATATTTGTTAGAATAGTTACTCTGAAAAACAAAATTTAATTGCCCAAATTGTCAACTTTCCATTTGAATAATCTAATCGTTATAAACAATGACTCTTTTAAACTTTTAAGTTGCGTTCCTCAACAATTAAAACAGAACAGATTAATTATTATCGATTCCTTCACCATGAACCAACCACCACAGTCCCCGGCGCCGCCGCCGCTGCCGCCGGCACAATTTTTGGACGCTACGCTTCAGACACTTGGGTTTGAGATCGATTTATATTCACCTCAAAAAGTTTCAGGCCACCTCCTCGTCACTTCCAAGTGCTGTCAGGTAATTAATTAATTAATTAATTAAAACAAATTAATTTAAATTCGTAATAATTGCTCTGTAAATTGTTCTGTAATTTGAGATCTGGCGCAGCCATTTAAGAAGCTACATGGAGGGGTTTCGGCACTGATAGCGGAGGGTCTGGCGAGCATCGGAGCTTTCTTAGCCACGCCGGAGCCTCAAAGGGTGGCCGGAGTGCACCTCGGAATCCACCATCTCAAGAGCGCACAGTTAGGTGACTTTGTCGTCGCCGAAGCCACGCCGGTCAACGTTGGCAGAACAATTCAGGTAATTTGCAAAAATAGCCCCTGTATTTTTTTTAATGCACTTAAAACCCTTTGTGTTTTCTTATTAGCAAAAACCCTCGTGTTAACATTTTATTAACAAAACTCTCTATTATGCTGATATTTTATTAGTTCGCTGCACCATTTTCTAAATTAAGAGTTAGCCGTAGAGGGGTTTTGTGGTATTTTTAAAAGAGAGAGTTATTGTCAATTTTTAAATTTATACGGAATTATTCGCCATTTTTTAGTAAACGGTTTGTGTTTTCACGATCCATTCCAAACAAAAAAACAACACATAGGGGTATTATTGTCACTTCACCTTCAAATCACGAAAAATATTTGCACTTACAACAAGTAAACCACATACACTACGACATGAGAGATGTAAATGTCTTTAATTTATTTTGTTAATTAAAAAAAAATAACACATGAATTTTTCTGTTAATTATAAAAAAATCATAGGGGTTTGGGAGGTGCGCCTGTGGAAAAGTGATATGCAGCAAATTACTTCTGTTAATATGAGATAAAAAAAATCGTAATTTTCCATTAATATGAAATGATATGCAGCAAATTACTTCTTTGAACAGGTTTGGGAGGTGCGCCTGTGGAAAAGTGATCCTTCAAATTCAGAGATTAAAACTTTGATTGCATCCTCAAGAGTTACTCTTCTTTGTAACTTGCCTTTGGCAGATTCTGAAAAGGTTGCTGCTCAAAACATCAAAAAATTGGCAAAGTTATAATAAGCTCTCTGTTTCATATATAGTTTCTTATATATATATATTTTGCAATAAATTAATGATCTTCAAATCCCATAAAATGTTCTTCCGCTCCTTCATTTTCCTTTTTTATTTATTGTTTTTAATTAAACGCTTACTGATGTGCTTGCAAGACTTCTTTTTGGTTCATGATTCTTGTCATTTCTGATTCACTCAAAATTGGTTCACCATTTTCGTTGATTGAATTCAAGTTGATACTTTAGATTCATATATAATTCTGGCAGCAATAGATTCAAACTTCTTGAGATGAACAAGGGGTAAATGCAAAATACTCCTCTGTGTTATGCTAAACCTGCAAGAAACTATCCTGTGAAATTTTTATTGCGCCAAACTTCCTTGTGTTTTCAAAAACCCTACAAAAATTAAACACCCAATTTGTAAAAAATGGTCGTTTTGGATCGACATATTTCAAGAAATCATTTCTAAAATACTTCAAGTTGGTCCCTACAACTTCACGTGATATATTTTAAAAAATATTTTTTGAAATATGTCAATCCAAAACGACCTATTTTTGACAAATTGGGTGTTTTTTGCAGGAATTTTGAAAACACAAGGAAGTTTGGCGCAATAAAAATTTTACAGGTAATTTTTTGCAGGTTTGGCATAACACATGGGAGTATCTTGCATTTTCCCCGATGAACAAAGTCGAAACAACTTGAGCAAGGACATATACTTTTAATTCACATGCTGCTCTGCGTAGCTGCATAAAAGTCATATTTTTAATACATTTTTTTTTGCTAAACCATTTTAATTTATCCTTCTTTATAATTGGAAATAATATGTTTTCATAAAATTACTTCAGAAGACATACGTGTTAGGGCATGTTAGATTACCACAGCAAGCCTCACATTTGCGAACCTCACTTGCCCATTTTCCCTGTAAAAACAAAAATACAACTTGGTTTATTATTTTTTTTAATAAAAAACAATTTCCAATATGTGCTTGTAAATCTTGATGAGGGAAATAGTACTATATACCTTAATTTCTTGCACATTTTCCAAAAGCAAACATAATATCGAATCTGCTTGCAGTTAGATATAAAAGTGATTCAATTATTCCTCCGTATTTCTCTCATCAACGAATTTTCCAGTTTCATCACCAGGGCCTGTCCTGAGTTTTTGGTGGTCCTAAGTCAACTTAGAATTTTTTTTTGTCCTTAAATTTCCATGTACCTATATTTTGTTAATAACTGATACAATTTTTTTTTAAAGCAACTTATTAATTAAACTAAAAATAAAACTATTAATGAGAAAAAACAAGAAACAATAATGAATAATGAATCAAATATAATCTCGCTTTGTAAAAATCATAGGTAATACGAGACACAGTTTTATTTAATGTATTAATTTTAGAGTATGAAACAACAAATTAATATTAAAGTCACGTCACATAACATCCATTAATGATATAAAAATATAAGTATAGTTTATTTAAATTTGTCGAAAAGGATAATTAGACATGCAATGTTGAACACTAAACTATTTAAATTCTGATATATTCCTATGGATTCCTTGGTCTTTAATTGCAATATAAAGATTTCTTTTTTTACTTTTGATTTAGACAATATCTATCTTAACTTATGGGTTAACTAGTCTAAAATATGGAGATCCGCTAAACTATTTGTGAATGTGTTAGGCTTGATTTTCAAAACTTCAATAGTGCTTGTGGGCTTCCCATGCTAAAATTTGGGTTCCCCAAATAGCAAAAAAAAAAAAAAAAAATACAACAATTTGAAGATGAGGGGTTTTGATACCAGTACCCCTATCATATTATGCAAGAGCTCTTCCAACTATAATATAATATATCTGATTTGGCATAATATTGATAATTATATCTTGTAGATTAGTTTTAATTTTTTAGTTATTTTATAGCCTTAGGAGTCTAGTTGTTATCTTTTACTTATTTTGTTTTCTCTAGGACTTTATCTATTTTTAGTTAATTATTTTTTTCAACTATAATAGTCCGGCTTATGGACTTATTTTAAACAGTTGATTATTATTGATATTGAATAATAGGAGAGAAATTTCTCTCTAGGGTTTTACCCATCTTGAGTTCATTTTCATGCTTTCTAAATCTTTAGATTAATGATGAAAACTCGCCTGCATAATAATCACTATTTTGTCCGACTTCAATTGGTATCAGAGCCGCATTCGTTTCCTGGTGGCAAGGTTCGTGGTCTGTATGGACAGGTTCCGAAAGAGGAAGTCTAACACCATAAAAGTTTTATTACGATGGAGATGTTTTGAGGATCTACAGAGACAGATTGCAGATGTGTTCGGGCATTTATCGGCGCGTGAAAGATATCACAAGTGTCCAACATTTCGAGAGCATTGTGGCCCGGAAAAGCGACATCGAGACTTTGAGTTTCCAGTCGATCTGCACGAGTTGTCTACTAGATCTTATACCCATGTCCCCCTCTGTATTGTCTAAATAATATACTTTTATCTATTTTTTTCTTTAATTTTGTCCTAAAGTTTTAATTTTTTCTATATGGAGTATATTTTATTATAATTATACATAATATTTACAAATTCAAGTTTTTTAAATTCTGAATTATAATTGGTTGCAAAAAATTGAGTTTTGCTCCATAAACTTACATCAAAGTTGTATTTTCGCCCCTAAACTTACACCCTTGTTGCACATTCTACCCTGAACTTTTGTGTTGCACTTTTTTCCTTGAACTCTTTGGTTGGAAAAGTGCTCGGAAATTAAAAGAGTTCAGGGGAAAAAGTACAATATTATTTTAAGTTAAGGGTGGATAATGCCAATATATAAAGTTCAGAAGGAAAAATGCAACTTGACTGTAAGTTCAAAGGTAAAAGTGTGATTTTCTCTTAATTTGTATTTGTTGCAAAACCCCAGGCCAATGTGCATATCGGGGTCATGAACCGAATCATTCATGCTAACCTGAAGCCAAAAATAGGAAAGAAGAATTGAAAATGAGCAAAGGAACTCCAGAGAGTCTTGTGGTACTACCGGACCGCACCTCTATCCTCTACGAAACGATCATTTTTCTCATTAATCTACAGTTCAGAAACCGTCCTGCCCCGCCGAGCTAATGGTGCCCACTTCTAGGATCATAAATTTTGACCCAGAAAAGTGTAAAGAAAGACAAAGTTGGGGAATATTGAATTCTCATTAATAATCAATGTGTTGTGTTACAAAGACAACATAGGAGTATTTATAGAAGAAAGTAAAACATTCCTAACTCAAATAGGACTAATTCAAATAGGACTCTAACACTCCTAATCAATCTATAACACTAATACTCCAATAACTCTAACACTCCCCCTCAAGCTAGAGCATACTATGCTCTAAGCTTGCAACAAAAAAATTGAAACACAAAAACAATAAACAAAAAACTAGTAACGATAACGAATTGACGACAGATGTAGCAATTGTTGACCATCAATCGCGAAAAATCCGTAAATCCCACTTATCCAAGTGTTTCACAAAATCAACCCAATTTATGGATCCCACTCTCCCGAGTGTACCCATCGAAACCTTCCCATGTAGATCCCGCTCTCCCGAGTGTATCCACGAAACCACCCAATGCATGAATCCCACTCTCCCGAGTGTATTCATCGAAACCATCCCAATTGTGAAACCCACTTCACCAAGTGTATCTACAAAATCACCAAATAATGACAACCAAAAGCCACAACTTCGATCAACAGTTCAACAATTTCAAAACACTAACAACTCGACAAACCCACAAACGTAACAAATCCAACACCCATCCATCGAAGAACCAATAAAAGATCGACCCAAAACCAGTGAACAAATTTCACGCACACTAATGGCCCAAAACAACAACAAAAATATTTGCGAAACCCATCAGGGCTGGCGGCAATGGACAAATCAATACCAAATATGGAAGGGGCGTGCCAGTTGACGAGTGGACTCTAGAAGACAGTAGCTGAAAACAAGAAACACGAAGGCAACAAGAAAAACGAAGGCAACAAGAAAGAAAGACACGACAAAAAACAATACTAAACTTTTAGCGAATTCTGGGGGCCGCAGCGGCTTATTAAGGTGGAGCCGCGGCGGCCAAGGTTTCACTCACTCTCAAACCCTAGATCGGTATCTGCTCTGATACCATGTAAAGAAAGACAAAGTTGGGGAATATTGAATTCTCATTAATAATCAATGTGTTGTGTTACAAAGACAACGTAGGAGTATTTATAGAAGAAAGTAAAACATTCCTAACTCAAATAGGACTAATTCAAATAGGACTCTAACACTCCTAATCAATCTATAACATTAATACTCCAATAACTCTAACAAAAAGAACATTGTTATGAGAAAGACGGAGCTCGTCCTTATTGACGAGGCTCGCGACAAGGCATGCGCTAGGCTTCAAACAACAAGAGACCGGATGGTGAAGGCATACAACAAGCAAGTGAAGTTGAGGAGATTGCAGATAGGTGATCTAATACTCATTAGAAACAATGGTCCCTACCCTAAAAACCTAGACCCCAAGTGGGAAGGACCCTTTCAAGTCTCTAGAGTCACCAGGGACGGGTCCTATAGGCTTAAATACCCTGGAGAAGAAGGGAAGGAAATCCTTAGGCCATGGAACATATGTAATCTAAAGAATTTTTACGCATATAAAACCTGTTTCTTATCCTCGTGAATAATACTTTCGCTATGATCTTGCCAATCCAAGTACATTCCATTCTCATCTAAAACCTCGCATTGCCCGAAGATAGATTCAAGAGCATCGCTTTAAGCTTAGGGATAGAGCATCTAAATCTTCGCAAGGCCTGAATATAGCTTCAAGATCATCGCTACAAGTTTAGGGATAGAGCATCTAAAGCCTCACATTGCCCGAAGATAGCTTCAAGAAAATTGCTTTAAGCATAGGGATAGAGCAACTTTAAAGCCTCGAAAGGCCCGAAAATAGCTTCAAGAGCATCACTCTAAGCTTAGGGATAGAGTATCTAAAGCCTCGCAAGGCCCAAAGATAGCTTCAAAAGCATCACTCTAAGTTTAGGGATAGAGCATCTAATGCCTCGTAAGGCCCGAAGATAGCTTCAAGAGCATTGCTCTAAGCTTAGGGATAGAGCATCTAAAACCTCGCAAAGTCTGAAGATACCTTCAAGAGCCTCACTCTAAGCTTAGGAATAGAGCATATAAAGCCTTGCAAGGCCTCAAGATAGCTTTAAGAGCATTGCTCTAAGCTTAGGGATAGGTCTTATAAGACCCTAAGACAACTTTAAGAGCTTTGCCATAAGACATCATCCTCACCAAAGTTTGCGCTCAGAAAATTGGAGTTCTAGATCGCAAAATTCGTGTGGGGGATTAGGAAGGGAGACAAGATTAAGAAAGATTACTACTTTTATTAATAAAAACCCCAGTAGGGAGAAAACCTACAAAAAAATGGATAAGAATTCTTAGCTACAAAAACAGGCCATATGCATCGTTATTGCCCGAAACGAGGCCATTTTCTCTTGCGATAGGTGGCCAAGAAAACAAACTCGTCCGTTAGAACCACGACACAGTTGAGATCTACAGGAATGGGTTTCAGCACCCTATCCTTATCCAAGCTTAGCACGTTTGGATCAAAGTGAGGCTTGAATGCTTGGGTGTGATGTCACTGGACGATAATGATGTCAATTGACTCTTGAAAAAATCCCCTGGGCTTTATTAGCAACAAGCACCTCAAAGGTTCCGCTTTGAAGGAAACCTCGCACCACATTGAGCCGAGCCCTGTGGCGGAGTTCTCTGCTACATCTGCCCGAGCCTTGGTTGCAGCTAGCTCCTCGTTAAACTTCATGGCGTCCTCCCAAAAGCCATATGCTACCCTATTGAGCCTCTTCACCTCGGCCTGGGCTTGACAAGAGGGAAACTACTAGGTGTCTTCTGAGATTGGAGCTCGTTATACATGGTCTTCAACATCTCTGCCATATCTACAGCTCCTGCTATTGAGCCTCTAAGGTGGCGTACTTCGCGACTCTGGACCCCAAAGGACTTATCAGCCTCAAGATCCTACTCGAGTTCTCAAATTCGAGCGCGAGTTCGACAATTATGGACTGGTGACCTTCAGAGATGGAGGCCTGTGAGTATAGAAGCCTCGATTGTTGGAGCTTCTTCTCAAGTTCCTTGGCAAGATCTTGATAAGAGGCCAGTTGAGCTTCCAAGGGGCCTACTTTGGCCACGGCCGACTTGGAGCGTTCAAGCAAGAAAGACTCCATAGTAAGCCCTAAAAAGGCAAAATGCAAGATTAAACAAAAGAATATAGACCAAACTACTGAAGTGTATGGGAACACCTATCGCAAAGTGGGTATGGGCCACCATTTCTCCCACCACGTCAAGATCACTTTGACGAAGAAGGTCAACGTTGCCAGCTCCGGTGGCCAAGTCTCGAAATGCGACTCTAACTCCCCTTCCTTCCTCGTTGAGGAAGATGAAAGGCTAGCTCGCGCTAAGAAGAAGACGAATGCCGCCACCTGCTAACTCTTCCAAACAACCCCGAGCTAGGTCCAAGGGAATGGCATCCAGTACAGGACCGTGAGAGGTAGAACGAATAGGTGAGGCTCGCGATTGCAATGGGCTTGCCTCTTTCAGCTTAGCCGGGATAGGCTTGAAGGATCGAGAACTCGATGCATTATTCTTCAAACGAACTTGACGTACTCCGGAATGTACTCCGACATGGGCTCTATAGGGTCATCAACGAAAACTCTCCCCATAACTTCTCAATTCTATATATATATATATATATATATATATATATGCCGACTGATCGACACCATTAAGAGTGCTCTCATATAAGGCTTGCAGTTCAGGGGTTGCATGCTCTTTAAAATTTCATGTTAGCTTTGCGGCCCAAAAAACCTCAATATAGAGAAGTTAATGTAGACTGCAGACCGCCAACCCTACAACATCTCTGATAAGACAAAGTCAAATTCGTTGCCAGACTACTGCGTAATCTCCCGAACATAAAGAGAAAAGTTGGACCTCATGTCCCATGCGCCACTTTTCTAGATAAACATGAACCTAGAGGCTCACTCTTGCTTTTCTATGTTGGGCAGATCCCTGACTATCTGAAGTCCGTCGCGAGGCCTGACCTCGAAAAGTTTGGCAAAATTGCCTCTTATCGGAAGAAGGAAATGTAATTATGGATCTCCATAACGACTAAACAACCCAAGATTTATCGGAAGGAATTTAAAGTAAGTTGGGAAAGCGCCACACCCAACCCCTTTATAATTTCTAATAAAAAGGGGTTCAGAGGAAAGAACACACCAGTCTCCAAGGAAGCCAAGTGAAACGCCACACAACCCTTGGGACCTTTAGGAAATAGCCTGAAGGAAGGCGTAAGTGCCCGACCAGTTGTTTCCTCTCAGATGACTCAATAGTACACTTGACGAAACAAGGAGTCAAAGTTCCCAACCATGAATTGGCCAGAGCGCTAGTACGATGAATGGTCATGGTGGCGAAAGCAATAAAAACTATTGAGGAATCTAAACCTTTTTTGGACAGCAAGAAAGTAATAAAATCTAAAAAGGGCAGGTATTACCCTATTTATAAGATTCAGAAGTCCCAGAAATCGAAGGGACACACATGTACTCCAAACAATGAATCCAACCGCCAATGGGCACGTCATCACTTGCCATCATTATGTACAAGACATAACGGTTAAATACCTAGCCCGGGGCGTAGGGTTTAAACTTGTCGGGGAGTATTGATACAGGAAAGATCCTCAGAGGTCGCCCTTGCGAAGCGATGCAAACCATCATATGCGATCCATCTGGGAGCGAGCTTGAAAGCTTATGGGAGCGAAAGGAAAATCCATAAGATTCGAGTCACTGGACTCCGATCTCAAGGAAAAAGGAAACTAAATCCTACAAATATGGAATTTCACTTATTATGATAATCACACATGGAAACAAATAAGATCTTATGCCAATCTTCCCTTAGATCAAGGGTTATTTTTTCCTTTGTGATAACCACAAGTTAAGGTATAAACACCCTCTAAAGTACACATTGTTAATAACTCTTTACATTCCGTTCTTCCTACTTCTTGCTTTCAAGTTACAATATTATTTACTGACTTAAGCATCGGAGAAGACTCCGCCGGCTCACCCCCAAAGAGTCTTTGTATGTTTTGTAGGACCTAGACTTACAATAATCCAAATTTGGAAGCGGAGCTATTTGGATCCTATCATAACCAAAACACCAACCCATCCCCCCCACCCCCCACCCCCGCACGAATCAATGTGTACTCAATTTATAAGTCTTAATAGACTTGAAATTTTCTAATGTTTAAATTACATACTAAAATAAACATAACAAAATTAAATGAATATATGAATAATGAATTTCGAATTTTATTTATTTTAATTATAGAATGTACAATTACAAACTTTACGAGCATCATGCCTAACACTGGGCACAAATAAAAAAAGCACTTGTATTGTATACATTGAACATGGTTTGATGATGTTTGATCTCATCCACTCCGCATACAAAATACTATGTAAGCCACTGGCCCTTTAAACAACCATTAAAAGTCAAAATCATGGAATAGAAATATCAAATGTAAAATGCTAGTTAGGATTTCCTATCTTTATACACTTATGGAAGGGCTTGGGGTTTTCAACTTCACATTGTTTATTTATCCCAAAAAAAAAAAAATATCAGGGAGTTTTGTTTTGGTCAACTGTGCCATGGCTTCATTCTCTTCTTCTAGTGATCATGTATGTGCATTTTAACTTTTATCACTTATTTTATGTTTATACTTTTTCGAAACAAAAAAGGTGTTTAGCTGTAATTATCTATTTATTTGTCCTAATATATTGGGGATTTGATTGTTAATTCATTTAAGTACTTAATTTGGCACAATTTATTGTTATTGATGAATTTCTGTGCAGATTTTGGTTGAAGAGAAATCCTCTGTGGGAAAGTTCACGCTAAACAGGCCGAAGCAACTCAATGTAATTTCTCCTTCAATGGTATGAGTTTTGTTTCTCAGTAATATTTGTCAGCAATTAATATTTATTGTTATTGATTGAGCATAGTTCAGAAATGTTCTTGTAAAGAATCAAAATGATTTGATTGAGATCTTGAAAATATATATATTTGTTGAATTTGGGAGATCATTTTAAGATTTAAGTGATTTTCTCCAATTGATTTTCTTAACATATTTATTTCAAAGCTAAATGTGAAAATACCCCATGTGGCATTGCCTAATTGGCAAAAAATTATGTGCTATTTTTATTAGCAATAACCCCTTTGCTATTTTTTTATTAGCAAAAAACCCCATTCAAATAAATCAATAGGGAGATTCTTGTCAATTGTTTAAGTGAACATGGGTGTTATTGTCAATTTTCAAAGTTAACGCAGGTGAATAGGTGTGTTTTTACATTTTTTATGGGGGTGAAATTGTTACTTTTTTCTGCAAAATATGTACCCCGTCTTGGGAGTGGTTTTTAGCTAGTAAAAATAGCACAGGTG
This sequence comes from Penstemon davidsonii, assembly GCA_034814905.1. NCBI lineage: Eukaryota > Viridiplantae > Streptophyta > Magnoliopsida > Lamiales > Plantaginaceae > Penstemon > Penstemon davidsonii. The sequence goes on along the minus strand of JAYDYQ010002533.1, from coordinate 24,330,887 downwards.
TTTTCTTAGTAATAAAAATAACACAAAAGTGCATTTGTTTTTACATGTAGGCCTAATTAATAGATGTACAACACAATTTTTGTGTTACTAAACTTGTATGTTTCTTCTTCTTACTTCAGGCGTCTCGTTTGCTGGAGCTTTATACTACATGTGCCAACAATTCATCCGTGAAATTAATAATTTTAAAGGTATGGGCAGAAGAGTGTCATTTGTTTTCTGATGGAAAAAGATAATGCATGAATGTAGAAATGATACGAACGTGGACATTAATCTATACATTTTCAAATAGTTTCGAATGTTTTATAGGTTGTTATATTTCATCATAGGGAAAAGGAAGAGCATTCTGTGCTGGAGGTGATGTTGCAACAATTATTCGCGATATTGCTCAAGGTAGACTTGAGCTTTCATTTGTTTCATTATAGATCCTTGATCTTAGATTTTCATTTCTGGAAAGTCGAGAATTTTTTTGTGTAGCCTCTATTAAGCTAATGGATAAGCCGCCTTTTCGATTTACAGACTTTGACCTCTTATTTTAATTTCAATTAAATTGTGCTCAGACGAGCGTACATGTGTGTTGAACAAAGTTGTTAGTTATATCTAAGGCTCTTCTCTTACAGTCGATGACGAGGACTGATATTTTCTCTGAGCATCAGATAACTGGCGTTCAGGCGCAGATTTTTTCAGAAAGGTTTTTACTGTGAACTATGTGGTTGCTACATACAATAAAGTCCAGGTGCTCAATGTTGAAATTGTCTGTTTTAAAAAAATTCCTAGGTTAATCTTTGGGGAAAGTCTTATTGTTCGTAATATAGGTTGCCCTTATGAATGGAATTGTTATGGGAGGTGGAGCAAGTGTTGCTATACATGGGACATTCCGAGTTGTTACAGAGAATACGGTATTTATTTATCCTTTTTTTCTTTATTTTTTCTATGACTTTCCCTAAGGGCCGACGACATTTTAATCTTTGTGCAGCTCTTTGCTATGCCTGAAACAACATTGGGATCTTTTCCGGATATAGGTGCCTCTTACTATTTGTCAAGAGTCCCGGGATTCGTCGGTAAATTACTGTTACGTCCTTGTACTTTTTTTTATGCCTAGTTTTATTCTCTTCTTTTTGTGATCCTATTTGTACTTGCTACAGGAGAATACGTTGGACTGACCAGTGCTCGGTTGGATGGTGCTGAAATGCTCGTTTGTGGTCTAGCAACTCATTTTGTCCAGTCAGAGGTATAATTACCTTGCATTTGACAGATTGTTTGTGTAATTAACTACTACATCAATTTTTTTTTAAAGAAATTTGAATGGATATGATTACATATATATACGAAGAACATGCATTATTTATGTTTTGCTCCCGACAGAAATTGTCATTGTTAGAAGCAGCACTGGAAAAAGCAGATTCGAGCGATCCTGTTGTTATCTCTTCTACTATAAGTGAATTCTCCGAGGTGCCAAATCTGAAAGAGAAGAGCGCTTGCTACAAGTAAAATGATTCTTGATTCTAGTATAATAAATTACCTAAGTGGAAGTGGTTCGAATTTCATTTTCCCGCGACTATATCTGCAGGTTGAGCATCATTAATAAATGTTTTTCTCAAAGAAGTGTTGAGGAGATTATAGCTGCCCTTGTAAGATCAGAATGCAATTGAGTACTAATAGAGCTTGAATATATTTCACATTTGGCTGGACCCCTGACGTTTAGTCGTTTTACAAGGAACCCCCTGTCGTTTCAAGAATTACAAGGAGACCTCCTCTGGTTTAGACTATGTATCAAAACACCTGGGGGGGGGGGTGGGGGGGGGGGGGGGTGGGGGGGGGGGGGGGTGGGGGGGGGGGGGGGTGGGGGGGGGGGGGGGTGGGGGGGGGGGGGGGTGGGGGGGGGGGGGGGTGGGGGGGGGGGGGGGTGGGGGGGGGGGGGGGTGGGGGGGGGGGGGGGTGGGGGGGGGGGGGGGTGGGGGGGGGGGGGGGTGGGGGGGGGGGGGGGTGGGGGGGGGGGGGGGTGGGGGGGGGGGGGGGTGGGGGGGGGGGGGGGTGGGGGGGGGGGGGGGTGGGGGGGGGGGGGGGTGGGGGGGGGGGGGGGTGGGGGGGGGGGGGGGTGGGGGGGGGGGGGGGTGGGGGGGGGGGGGGGTGGGGGGGGGGGGGGGTGGGGGGGGGGGGGGGTGGGGGGGGGGGGGGGTGGGGGGGGGGGGGGGTGGGGGGGGGGGGGGGTGGGGGGGGGGGGGGGTGGGGGGGGGGGGGGGTGGGGGGGGGGGGGGGTGGGGGGGGGGGGGGGTGGGGGGGGATTTATTGAATAAATTTCATAATTGATTTATATCTGTAGAGTTTAGTTCTAACTCTAAAACTTGCTCCGGTTAGAATATTGATATTGATTCACTATTGATGGAATTAAATTGATCAAGGAGATGTAATAATGAAATACAAAATAGAAAATAGAAATGTAAATTTCACATTGCGCCTTCTCGATTGCTCTTTTGGACATTTAACAAACTATTCGAGCTCTTTCTCTTTAAAGGTTCTTTACTTGCACTAACTTCTCCTTTTACATTTAAAAACTAATGAAATTCAGAAAAAAGGGGTTTTACAGTGCTAATTTTGACCGTTGACATCTTATGTTTAAAAGAATGTTAATGTTTTATCATCATATCAAGAACTTGAAGTTTTTGAAATCAAAATGTTATGCCATGTCAAAACCTATGTAAATAACTCAAATTTAAAGGTTCGAGTAAATGTTTATGTTAGGTATGAAGCCTAGGTGATTAAGTCAAACCCGAAGATTTGAGTATATGTTTTTAGTATTCTATAATATTGTTAGCACTTTAGAGTTATGCTGTGAATTCTTGATGTTGAATTCCACTTGAATGAGAAAAGCCTCGGAAATACTGAACGATAAAGTAAGGGCAGTACTTTGCATTAGCCAATTCATCCTTGGAGGAATGAAATCCTAAAGTGAAAAACCGATTGTGCTAGAAATTTTGGAGGAGCGATTTAATCACAATTGTGATATTTTCAAAGGCTCGCTATGAATGATTGCACGTGAGGTTGCATCATATGAAATATTTGGAAGAGTAATATAATCACCAAGGTTGTGGGATTCTCACAAATGCTCACTATAGATATATGCACCCGAAGTTGCAATATCTTAAACTGACAAATGATTATACTCCACAATTGTGAAATTATAACTTAATCAAAATTATGTGGAGATAAAATATGATTGTAAATTGCTCGTGAAGAAGCAAAGATTAAAGAGAGGTTTTGAGAAATACTCTAAATTAATTTATTTTGAATAATGACCTCTTGATGAAAAATCATAACTCTCACCACACTGATCCCCCGAAATGAATGCAAATGTTAATATAAATTATTCATTCCCAGAAGTGAATGTAAATGCAATCAACTATAGACATGACATAATTTAGTCATGGACACAATTTATCTTATGCATTCCATAAAATGATTGCATCATACTACTCGAAGTGAAACGATTATAGTGACATACAAAAAATAAAGGCAAGGTGTACAAATTAATAACACTTGCTAGTGGTTTGGAGTAACAAAACATTGGTCTCGTACATGTCGTACACAAATGCATCTTAGTTTATAAATCGATGTCAATTAAAATGTTGATACATTAATGATATGAGCATAGTGAAGATGCACAAATTATGTGAGCATCCTGAAGATGCATGAACAATTATGTGAGCATTGTAAAAATGAATGGTGGAAATATTTATTTTGTTGACAGTAGGTTGACACACAAAATTCTTCGAGATCGAAAATATTCTCTAACTTGAAATTAGCAAAAGTAAAAGTTAATACAAATTGAGGTAATATAAAGGCTCCAGAAGAGCATATATAAATTGTCTGGATGAGCAAATATTTTTGTGAAAGAGGCTTTGTGCTCTTTAAAATCTAAAATGAATTTGTTGAATTCAAAGACATACGTCTTGAAGAACGTATTGACATGTTTCATATGGAAACTATATATATGAGGGAATATGAAATATACTTATACTACATCTAATATTTCATGCCAGAAAAATGTTGATGAATAAGATCCCAGTTTTCTCATCAAAATGAATTATGCGACCATAAGAAATTTTGGATCAGAAATTTAAGTTGAACCAGAAGTTCAATGATCCAAAATATTATGAAGTGGCATGGTAAACTTGGTCATCCATGAAAAATAACAAATGCGCCGAATTATTACGGGCATCTTTTAAAGATTCATACGATTCTTTACCTCATGATTATGTGTGTGTTAATTGCTCACAAATAAAGTAAATTGTAAGACCATCTCCTGTGAAGAATGGTCGTGAATCCCAAACCTTTTTATGATGATTTAATGGGATATATGTGGACATATATATCCACTTTGTGGACCATTTTGTTATTTCATGGTCCTGTAAAAGTTATTTTTTTTAATGGTTTAAGTTATGCCTATTGTCAACACGTATTGCTTTTGCTGTCAGGCTAGAAGCCTAATAGTTCTCAATTAAAATTTATGATTGTGCGATTTATGTTCTGATTTTTCCACCAAAATGAATAAATATGGGTTTGTTAATTTTTATTTCCCGTATGTAATCATATATTTTGAACACCTGACGAGGCTATAACCATATATCTTAAACGCCTGACGAGGCGAAATGGTTAAATCAAAATATCATGATGAGACAGTCTTCCCGTCGTTAGGGGGAGAATTGATGTTATTGCATGTAGAACGACGTGAAATTTGACATGGGTACATAAATGTACAATACTTGTCTCAACTTGGCCCACGCACAAAAAGAGCAAGAATTGAAAATTGCACCAACATGGATTGAAGTCCTTGAAGGACTATATGCTAGCATACTATAAACGCACTTGAAGCGTGAAATTACTATTGGTGCAAAAGAAAACTTTCTGAAGGAAAATGGTACTTAAAGTACTTGTCCCTTTTGAAGAGGAAACTGTTTCAAAGTAAAGCGCTATAGAAAAATTGACTGATCAGTCTAAATCACAAGATGCCCATATATAAATATATCAAGAAAACTGGGATAGAAGGAAAGTAATTATAGATAATAGTTTTGCGTATTGGGTCGCACAAAATCTAAAAGTTATAAATCAGGATCCTGGACCATGATTGGTTGAATGAATGTCGACATAAAATAGTTGATCTAAATAGAAAGATGCAATTCAATATCTATATGAAAATCTTAAAGTACTTGGACCGTATTGTCCGCACGCATGAAGACGTGAAATTGGTTGGGTACAAATGGGTCTTTGTACGAAAACGAAATGAGTAAACTGAAATTGTGAGATATAAAGACCTATGATATGATGAAACATATTCCCTCTGTGATTGGTGCAATCACGTTGTGGTATTTGGTTAATTTACAGTATTTGAAGGACTTGCCATGAATTTTATGGATGTAGATACCACAGGCTTAGATGAATCACTGAATAGTGATATTTATATAAAAGAATCTTGAAGAATTTAATTATTTTGTAATTAATAGTCTCATGCATTCCCTATATTGAATTATATCGATCTTTATACGAGTTAAAATAATCCGACCGGATGTGGTATAATTGATTCAATGAGTACCTCGTAAAGGATTCATGAAAATTATTTTTCCGTTATTACGATATGTGCTGATGATTTCAAATCACGTGAGGACTCATGAAGAGCTCACAGAGACAACAAATTACTTGATGAAAGAGTTTACAATGAAAAATCTCGGAGTAACAAAGTTTTGCCTCGACTTGCAGATCGAGCATTTAGTATATGGAATATTTCTCCATAAATCGATATATAAAGAGGAATTTCTGAAAATATTTTATACGGATAAAGTTCATCCACGGAGTAGTCCCATGATTGTTCGATCTTTAGATATAAAGAATGTTGGTCCCAAGTGGTCAGATGAGGTCTAGAGGGGGGGGGGGGGTGAATAGACCTCTTTAAAAATTTACCTTTTAAAAATTCTCTAACTTTTCGGTCAGCAGACTAAGCTGATCAAGAATTGTAAGCAGACTAAGCTGATCTCGCACAAAGCTTTGAACAGCAGAGTTGACCACTCTTCTGATTTTACTTAGCTGATTTTAACAAAATCAGAGTTTTAAAATAAACTAACTTGCAGCGGATTTATCAAGTGTTTTTCACAAGTAGTTTTCTTTAACTTAGAAAAAGTTTTATCCCCAGTTTTAACAAACTCCTTTAAAACTTTTCAGTCGTTAACCTTTTAAGTGTTTTAAAACTGTTCTTTCAAATATGAAGAAAATAATGCAAGTTAAAAACACAAAGGATTTTTATAGTGGTTATATGGATATAAATCCTTTAGTCCACTCTTCCAAGTCACTTAGATCTTGGGTTATACTATATCACACAGATTACAGTATACACTTCTTGCGCCAAACAACAAATGAACTGGCCACAAGTTCACAATAGGAAATCACAAAGAAACTCATATTCTACAAAGCATTATCACTCACAAAGATGGATAACAGCTTCTCACAACACGATACAAACAAAATCACTCAGATTTATAAGTATTTTCTATTTTCTCTCTATTCTGCTTTGTCAACAAATGACTCGGCTGATGAGTGTTCTGTTCTTGAGTTTGAGACTTAGAGGAATTCTGCTTCAGTTAATTTGCTCTCAAAGTGTGTTGTCTCTTCTTCTTCAACTCACGAACTGAACTATTTATACTTGAGATTTGAAAATCTGCCCGTTGAGAGATCGACAGCTGTTCAAATCCTCGAGTACTGGTCCTTTCTGCAGAAACGGCTACCTGCGACTGAGCACTGTACACTCTGCTGTACCTTCTGTCAGATCGCATTAAATGCACCAATCTGATACGAGGTTTCTCTTCAATCATTTGTCATAAATACCCTTCCTCTTCAGCATTTATTACTCCAAGTGCATTTATTACCGTTGATCAGACTCTTTGATCCCTTCCACTCTGCTGATCGAAATCACTCGTCTGATGTGTACTCTGCTGTTCCCAAACTTGAACTAATCTTATTTGAGTTGGCTGATTTTCCACCAGTCTGATTCTTTCTTCAGCAATCAGATCAGTAGTCTTCTGGACCATATTTGACTCGTCTGAATAACTTCATACTTGGTCAAATAACTTTGAAGGTTTGTACTAAGCTTCCATACTTAGCTGATTCTGATGTTTTGGAAATCATCAAAACCTCCCTTCACTTCATACCTTCAATCTTCATCTTCATCCAACAAAGAAAGATCATTTTTGTCATTAAGAGGACAATGAAGAATTGTTAGGTCCTGAAGTATCTTATCTACGTGCAGTTATAGTTTTAATGTATCTTGAAAATGGTACAAGGCATGATACAACTTTCTCAATTAAATTACCAGCAAAATATAGCTCTGCACCAAAACGAAGACAGTGAATTGACCTTAAACATGTATACGCTATCTTCATGTAACAACCTACATGGACTTGTTTTACTCGGAGGTTCTGATCCACATGTGATGGATTATATAGATGTTGTATACTTTTCTCATCCACATGTATATAGATCTCAAGTTCTAGGTATACTTATGGTGGTGTTGCGATATATGGCGATCTGTGAAACAAACCTCATCCAACCACTCTGAATTTAGAATTGCTTGAAGCAAGTTGTGAATATTTATGGTTGAGGTTTATAGTTCAACATATCCAAAAAACATGTTGGTTATTTTCAACAAGGTACACCAACAACATTATATGAAGGCAATGTCGCTTGTATTGCTCAAATCAAGAATGGGTTTATCAAAGAGACATAACTAAACACATATGGATATAACATTTTGTTGATGTGTTCACTAAAGCATTGTTGACTACGTCATTCAGAATGATGGTTCATAACATTGGAATGCGTCAACTTGTGGACCTTACGCCCGAATCAGGGGGAGCGTGCCATTAATAATATACACACTGTACTCTTTTTCCTTCGTCCAAGTTTTGTCCCAATGGGTTTTCTTGGCAAGGTTTTAATGAGGCAGTGTTACACACTTATCGGCCCCATATGGATATGTACTCTTTTTTCCTTGTTCAGGTTTTTCACACTGGGTTTTTCTGACGAGGTTTTTAACGAGGCATATTCAAAAGCAACATGCATCCAAGGGGGAGTGTTATGAATCTAATATTAGGTGGATGCATTTGGAAGTTCATTAGCCACATGAAGAACCTTTAAACTCAACATATGAAAGGACATGTACATGATGTATTGACCAACATTAATGAAGTGCTAGTTGTCTTGCAACCTTTGGCTTTTGAGTTGCTTTTCTAGTACTATAAATAGGAGTGTTGTAAAGTGTTTATACACACAATTGTATACAATCGAAGTATGAAATAAGAAGAGTTATCTCCCTAATATTCATTGTTCTTTACATTCTATTTTCTACACTAAAGTTGTTGTTCCATTTAGCTTAGTTTTACAACAATATTTTATTTTAGAGTGTTATATATATATATATATATATATATATATATATATATATATATATATATATATATATATATATATATATATATAATAATCGCAAAACTAGGCTCGTACGAATTGAGTTTTTCGGGACGACATTCGTATACGCAGGTCACAAAACTAGGAATAGCCTTTTGCTTGATAAGTTACACATCTTAGTTGACAAATCATATATAAACCTCAAAATTTATTATTCATCTTCCCATGTGGGATGCAAGTTTTTCCATTTCTTTTCTTCCATTTCAAATGGTGATCTTTGAGTTTCAATTTCTCATTCACCCTAACTCCGATTTGGATATACATTATACCATTTTAATCTACACATATAATATAATATAATTCCTTAATTTTTATAAATGTGTAACTATTAAAAAAAATATTATGATTTTTATTAATTTTTTTATAATTATAATTATTAAAATAAGTGAGAGTGGGGGAAAGTGAGAGTGAAGAAAGTTATGAAATTAAATTAAATGGAGGTTGATTGCCCTTCGGTTAGGGATGAGGTTTTAGGTGGGTTAAAAAGGCATGAGGACAAGGCAAAAGGACAAGGACAATTGCGTTAAAAATGGGGGGCAATTGAGCAGTTGAGCATGTGGTTCGGTTAAAGATGGCCTTAGGAAATAGTGGAAGACCTTACACCAACGTCATTTCTATTTATATTATCGTCAATATCATGATTAAGAAGAGGAAGTCAAATGCCCGAATAGGATTTAAGCATAAATGACACTCATCACATAGTACCAAATGCACATATTGACCCCCTAATTATATCATATTTCAAAAGTAATTTTGTCATTTTGCATTAGGATTAAACAAACAATGCAAGTGAACTTTTTAACTTTATTTTCGGCTACAAAATTTTGATTTACTAGCCAATTATAAGGTTTATAGTTATGTATTTTTCTATTCTTCCATTTATTTATATGGAGATTCCCCTGTTTTCTCTTTTCTTTTTTGCTATTTCTAACTATTTGGCTTGCTATTTTGATTACCTTTGGAGCTGGAGATATTGCTAGAGCTCATCAAATGGTGTACCTCCAACTACCCCTCTTTAGTAATATAGTACACACTCTTCAACAAAACTTAATACATAGATTGACGGGCCAAATTTATTCCAAATAAAAATATTAATATATAGAAAGTTCAGTATGCATACATATATGATCACCTGAATTTTTTTTTTTACATTGAAATATAAATTCATAATCAAGTGAAACTTTTTTTGCCATTCTAAAATATGTCTACACTACTTATTAGAGTACCAAAAGACACCTTTGTGACTTTGATCAGGCTCAATGTAAATGCATTCCTTTGATTCTCTCCACAAGGCCTTCAAAAATGGCGTCCCATCAAAATTGTAATATTTACCTAATATTGGCTTAATTGCATTAGTGGCCTCCACTGCATGATAGTGCGGTATGGTTGAGAACAAATGATGTACCACATGAGTATCCGTCACGTTATGAAACACGTAGTTGAGAATTCCGTAATCCCTATCAACCGTAGCCAAAGCACCCTGCAGCCAATCCCACTCGGAAGAGTCATAATGAGGCACCGCAGCGTGTGTGTGCTGCAAATACGTCGTCAAAACAAGAAAACAATTAACCACAAGTAATGGAGCTCCGTACACACAAACAACCCACACTAGTCCTTCAACCATCGCCAAATAGTAAATCACGTAAATCGTAGCCAAGATTCCTGCATCGGATATGACGATTTGAATTCGTTCTCTATCTGAGAAAATAGGACTATTAGGATCAAAGTGGCTTGCAAAACGGTCATACTTTCTCCCGGCCATGTTGAAACATGTGTATAGGTACCAACCAAGAGTAAGACGGATAATGATTCTAAGGACTCTACACGGTAAGTTATCCAAATATTCATCAAAATAGTAGCCTCTTTGAGACTTGAGTTTAGGTACGTGGACCTCGTCACGCTCTAGTGAGCTAGTGTTTGAGTGGTGGCGACGATGGCTAAACTTCCATGAAAAGTACGGGGACAAAAGTGTTGAGTGTATTATTAGACCGACAGTGTCGTCTAACCATGGATAGTTGCTAAAGGCGTGGTGGCCGCATTCGTGGCCAATGACCCAAGCACCGAAAAGTACGCAACCTTGGCACGCCCAATAAAGCGGCCAAGCTACGAAAAAGAGAGGTTGAGGGAGGAGTTGGAAATAATTGGTGGCGATATAATAGAACATAAACGCGATTACAATGTCACGAACAAGATAATAAGAAGAACGGAAAATTGATCGTTGGAAACAATGAGGTGGGATTGCTTTTTTAATCTCACCAAGCGTAAATGGAGGCCTAGAGTGTGGAACTCGAAGCATGTGTCCTGCGGCAGCCATTTTTGAAATATGAGTACCTAACTATGTAAATATTGGGTTTTAATATATACTTAAATAGATTTTACCCATATTGACTTGGTCCAGTTGTTGTAGATAAATACCGGGAGGGTTCTATTTTTGTATGGGCTAGAAATTCAAAAAGCAACTATAGGATTAAAATGGATTTTGATAATAAAGTTTTTGTAAAAGTAAGACTTTAGTAACTCTTAAAATAAGTCAATTTTTAACTTCTGGAGATCCTAAAATTGATTATGACATTTGCGGCCAAACACTATGAAAATTACGATTAACCAAAAGTAATTTCTATAATTGGGGTCTAATATTTTTAAATTACAATAGAGATCTAGAAGTGCTCCCACCGATGGACCAAACTTACCATAAATATCTCTTCTGGATTGAGTGTCTTGAATTACTTTTCTAATGTCTTGGATAATTTATACCTCTTGAGATACCTTTTAATATAATTTACGTTCAAATTATATGAATTTAGTCCAACCCATTAGGAATTTAAAAAACTTGGATGATCGTCCAAAACAATATTTGAATATAAAATCTTTCCGAATATTTTGTAGAAAATATTAACAAAAGATTGTGTATTTGGGAAAACTTATTTCAAGTTAATATGATTTTATCATAATATAATTTGACAAATACATATAATGACAAAAATCATTAATAACTGTTAGTAACAATTTTACAGTGATTTGAATTTTCATTATTAACAAGTATTGATATATGAGTGGTGACAAATTTGAGACAAAAAGTTATCACTGTAATTCCAAGTATCGCGATTGTCATTCAAAAAGGGGTGGGGTTGGGGGAGAACTTATTGGAGCCATTTTTCTTGTTTGGAATGTAGTGGAGAAAAATGGAGGAAAAGATGGAAGATTAGTCAAATTCTCCAGAGTTTTCTATTGAGAAGACTTTACACTTATTATATATTTTTTGGTTTAATTTGAATGTGTTTTGAGATTTATTAATTTGGTTCGTTTCGATGGAACTCTGAAATACGATTTGGATTAAGTTTGGACATTGAGTTTGTTGATTTTAAATAATTGAGATATTATTTGGATTAAGTTTGAATATTGAGGTTGAGGGAATTGAAAAAAAACTATGATAGACATCAAATCAAGAAATTTTATAAAGTTTGAGAATGAAAAGCAAACTGTAAATTTCAATTCAATGATTTTGTTAGAGTTTGTGATAGGGAAAAAAATTAGATCATAATATTCATAGGTTTCAATATGTTTCATTTTTTCTTTTTAGTTGGCTGCGATTAATTCTTGTCCAAATATAAGTTAAATTATTACCGACTCAATTTCGCGGTTTTGCAAATCAGGCAGAACAAGTCCGTATTCCGTAAGAAGCCATATAACTTTTTTGTACAGGTAAAATGAATTTTATATGAACTTATCGTTTGGATTTTGAATTCGAATTTGACTTAATTTTTTAGGACTTAATTCTTTAGGACTTTACTGTTGGTCCCAAGTGGTCAGATGAGGTCTAGAGGGGGGGAGGGGGGGGGGTGTGAATAGACCTCTTAAAAATTTATCTTTTAAAAACTTCTAACTTTTCTGTCAGCAGACTAAGCTGATCAGTAATCGTAAGTTGACTATGCTGATCTCGCACAAAGCTTTGAACAGCAGAGCTGACCACTCTTCTGATTTCACTCAGCTGATTTTATCAAAATCAGAGTTTTAAAATAACTAACTTGCAGCGGATATTTCTAGTGTTTTTCACAAGTAGTTTTCTTAACTTAGAAAAAGTTTTATCCCCAGTTTTATAAACTCCTTTTTAAAACCTTTTCAATCAGTTAACTTTTTGTGTTAAAATATGCTCTTTAAAATATGCAGAAAATAATGCAAGTATAACACAAAGGATTTTTATAGTGGTTATATGGATATAAATCCTTTAGTCCACTCTTCCAAGTCACTTAGATCTTGGGTTATACTATAGTCACACAGATTACAGTATACTTTGCTTGCGCCTATCAACAAATGAAACGGCCACAAGTTCTTTACAGGAAATCACAAAGAAGTCCTATACTACAAAGCTTTATCACTCACAAAGATGGATAACAGCTTCTCACAACACGATTCTAACAAAATCACTCAGATTTATGTGTATATTCTGTTTTCTCTCTATTCTGCTTCGTCAACAAATGACTCGGCTGATGAGTGTTCTGTTCTTGAGTTTGAGACTTAGAAGAATTCTGCTTCAGATTTTTGCTCTCAAATGTGTTGTGTCTTCTTCAACTCACGAACTGAACTATTTATACTTGAGATTTGAAAATCTGCCCGTTGAGAGATCGACAGGTGTCCAAATCCTCGAGTACTGGTCCCTTCTGTAGAAACGGCTACCTGCGACTGAACACTGTACACTCTGCTGTACTTGTTGTCAGTCCGCATTAAATGCACCAAGCTGATACGAGGTTTCTCTTCAATCATTTGTCATAAATACCTTTCTCTTCAGCATTTATTACTCCAAGTGCATTTATTACCGTTGCACTAACTTCTGATCCACTTCCACTCTGCTGATCGAAATCACTCGTCTGATGTATACTCGGCTGATCCCAAACTTGAACTAATCTGATTTGAGTCGGCTGATAGTCCACCAGTCTGATTCCTTCTTCAGCAACAGATCAGTAGTCTTCTGGACCATATTTGACTAGTCTGAATTATTTCTTCCTTGGTCAAATATCTTCTAAGGTTTATACTAAGTTTCCATACTTAGCTGATGACTTTGGAAATCATCAAAACCTCCCTTCACTTCAAAGTCTTCATCTTCATCCAACAATTTTCCCATTTTTGATGATGACAAAACTTCAGCTAAGTACCTGTACCTAAAACTAAAGTTGAGTCCTCAAAAATTTCTGAGATAGAAATTATATGTTGGAAGCTTGAACTTTTATATATGATTTTGAAAATTACAGTGCAAGTTACAAGCAAAAGAATTTAAGTGAAAAATTACAAGTGAAGTAAGCTGGTTACATAATTTCAACAGATGACCTAGTCTAGTAATCCTAGTCTAGTCCTCAGCTTCTTCATCTTCTTCTTCTTCCTCTTCATCAACTTCAACTTCATCACTACTTTCATCTTCACCACTTGAGAATACATCAGCAAGGTTCTTTAATTTTTCTCTTCTTTCATCAGCTTCAAACTTTGCTTTGATGTCCTCAATCCTCTTATACTTAACATCTGGATTAAGCTGTCAGCAGAGTACTTAGAGGCAGCTAACTCCTTGTCAGTTTTAGCTACATCCTTGGGCTCTACTTTATCACCAGCTTCATCATCAGCTTCCTTTTCAAGTACTTCTTCTTCACTTGGCTTTCCAGCAGCAGCCCGTTGGTCTCGTACTTGATCAGTTGCAGCAACAACAGTCTTCTCAGCTGATTCCTCTTCCCCCTTTTTGTCATCATCAGCAGGGTTGAGTTGATCAGGGGTTATGTTGACAGCAGCACAAAGCTTCTTGATGTTTTTATCCATGATTTGATTTTGAGCACAGTGATGATTTAGAGTAGTCTCCATGCGAAGTTGATTAGCTTCCATGCGAAATTGATTTGATTTTAACTCACCAGATTGGTCATTTAAACAATCAACATTCAGCTGAAGTGTTGATATTTCAGTTTGAGCTTTGGTAGTGACAGCAGTAAACTCTTGCATTAATGCAACATTCTTCTCTATCTCAGCTTCACCAACCTCCTTCATGACTCTTCCAATCCCAGCAATGTCAGACTCATGCCTTTGAAGAGCAGAATGTAGATGACCCACATCAGCCTTCACGTCTTCAATATTTCTGTTTAAGCTCAATATACTCTGAGTCAGCATCAGGGAGTTGTCTGGTGGTAGAGGAAAGTCTTCTATGGCATCTTTCACCATCTTTGCAGTTTCCTCCTGCATTTGCTTAATCATCAGGTGATTCCTCAACTCCATCTCCTTCATAGCAGTTTCAATCAGCAGCTGCATTGATTCCATCAGCGAGGAATGCAAGTCAGCAGTGGGAGCAGGGTGTGATGATTCAGCAGGTTCTTCCTGTTGAACAGGAGCTTCATGAAGAACAGGACTGTCTTCAGCTTTCCACTCTAAAGCTAAAGGAACTAAGTCCTTGACCTCAGCAGGCAGCTTAGTTGATGTATCCAAGTTGATCTCCTCAGCTTGCTGGTCTTTCTTTTGTTCTTCACTAGCTGGCTCATCAGCAATGTGAATGATCTCAGTACCATCAGCAGACACAACAGTCTTCTGACGAATCAAGTCAGCTGGCACGAAAGGTGAAGTAGTATGTTGAATACTCAGCTTTTCTTGATAAGTACTGATCTCTGAGCCAAAAGCAATATGCTGTAAACTTGGCAGACTGGGCGTTGTACTTGATGTTCCTGGTTCATACCTTGATCTTTCAGCCCATCTCTCCAATGTTGTGTAAACAACAATCTTGACTGCTCTATCAATGCGGTTATCAGCAGGACCAAGTTTCTTTGGCAATGAATCCTTGATAGCAGTCGCCTCCTGACTTACAATGACTCTTGTAAAGTCATGTAGTCTGTCTCTTACAAAATCTGAGTCCAACGCCTTGGCAACAAAAGTGGTTTGTAACCAGTTCAAGACCCATCTTCCTTCTGTAGCAAACTCCTTCCAGGCTTGAATAACTCTCTCCATCTGTTATATCTGATCTTTTCAGGGAGAAAAGTAGTCCTTGATTGAAGCAGCTGATTAAGCCTTTCTAGCTCAGCTTCAAATTTCTTAAAAGCAGCAGAGTCACCTTGAACTATTTCAATGGCTCTCCTGACTTCAAATTTCTTTCTCTTTATTGGTTCTGCCTTTGGTAGAACAAACTGTCCTTCCTGAGGCTTTCCTCCAATAACTATGCCTTCTGACCGACTTGGTCCATAGGCATCTTTCTTGCTATCCTCTAAGGCCTTTGCCAAGTCAGCCTCCTCCTTGGCAGCCAATTATGCTTCTGTCATATTCTTGACATCAGCTTCCTTCTTGCTAGCTTCTAAAGCTCTCTTAAGCTCAGCTTCATCACGCTTTCTTTGCTCAGCTTCCTCGCGCTTCTTCTTGTGAAGAGCTGACACTTTAGCTTTGCCAGTTCTTTTCTTCCTGGCAGCTCTGGATTCAACAACTGGTGCCGCAGCTGTTGGTTCTGGAGCAGCAATTGCTACTGGTGCAGCAGCAATTGGGTCAAGGATCTGCACTTCAGGATCCTTTTGAGGTTGAGCAACCTCAGCTGTTGGTGCAGTAGTCTGTTTTACTTGTTCATCAGCAGTCTTTACATCAGCAGACTCCTCTACAGATCCAACAGGCCTCTCAGTTGGTTGAGGGCTTTCTCTAACTAGCTCAGAAAGTTCAGTGTCTTCTTCTATGAACGTCATCTTCTTTCTGGCAGTTTTCTTAGTAAAAGGAACAGCAGCAGATGTGGCAGTATCTTTCATAGCGCTTCTTGTCCTTTTTGCCACGTTCTCAGCTAGTATTTCAACTGAAACCGTTCTTTTAGGAGATGATTCAACCTCCATTTCATCAATTTCCTTGATTGTTTCATCAACAATCAAGTCAACAGCATCCTTTCGCCTAGACACGACTGTTCTGGCTTGAACAGCTGGCTTAGCTGTTTGAACAGTTGTCTTGCTCTTTTTGCCTTTATCAGCAGCCTCGGTAGGCTCAGTAGCCTTTCTCTTCTGTTGCTTCTTCTCTGGCACAACAACAGGCTCCTTTGATCGTCCAGTTTTCACTGGGTCATAAGTCCTTAACTCCTTTGCCTTATGAACATCTTTGCCATTAGTCACTGAACATCTCAAGTTCACCAGCAGATGACTAAGAAAGATTATGTGAAGAGTTAGACCACGCGTCTTGTGATCAGCAAGTATGTACCAGATAAAAGTTGCCCAGTTAACCTTCAAACCATAGAAAATGGCTACCATAGTGTGAAACCTTTTCATAGGTACACTTTCCAAAGAGAATGTGCAGTTCTCTAGGACCTTGGCAACCAAATCTGCCATCCGCTGAAATTCATCCTTCAGCTGATTCTTCTTTATGCCTCCAGACATTACTTGATTTTTCTTTGAAGCCAGATTCCAGAAATCTGACTCAAGAGGTTCAGCTAGGGTTGCAATTTCAGTTGAGACTTCTAGAGATAGACCATATATCTCACTCAGTAATTTAGGGGTTATACAAATAACCTTATCCCCAACTTTTGCAGTAATCTCCTTCTTATCAAAATCAGGCTTCTCTTTAGAACCGTAGAACTCCAAGACCTGATCTTTGAAAATCATGTCTTCATGCGCTTCCATGAAGTTAACCAGGGATGCCGCTTTGAACTTTTCCAAAATTTCCTTCATTAACGGTGTGCCAGTAGTGTGATACGTCAGGTAATTCAAGAACATACCTTCAGCAGCAGCTTCTTTGGCAGACATTCAAAAAAAGATTAAGGAAAAACGAAGAGAAATTCGCAGTAGATGAGTGCAGAATTGCTCTGTATACTTTTGAAATTTTGAGGGTGCGTAAAAGCTTAGTAAGCTGATCAGATCTGGATTTATAGATGACGGTTTAATGTCGGTTTCCGTGATTTGTGTCAACCGTTAGATCAGTTACTGAAAAGTAGATCGTGTGAGCGTGATACGCGGATTTCAAAATAACATTAATTATGTCAGACAGGCGGGAATTTGAAACGCCACTTGTCTGTTACTTATAAAAGCGTGCTTTTAATAAAAACGTTTTTAATACAACACTTAAGTATAAGCTGACATAAATAAAAACAGATGAGTAAAATACTTATCTGATAGACGACTTGTCTGATACAATGTATCACTAGTGAAGGCCAATATCTAGTGATCTTCATTTGCTGTTTGTCAATCCAGCAAGATAAATAATCTTCAAATCTTCAAGAATTAAGAACAAATCTTCTGATTAACACACCTTCAACTAACTGTCATTGAAGATTTCATCTTTTAAACAAGGGTACCGCTAGTCTTACACGTTCCCCCTGAATTCAAGAATTCCTCAGTCAGTCTTCTTGAAATGTAACACTTGTTGATATCAGATTAGTAAGCTGTTGAACCCAGTCTTCTGATAGGTTCCCCCTCAACTTATGAATCCAAATTTAACAAGCCCAGTTCCACTCTTAGAGCAGAAAATCTTGCATCACTTAATGGTTTGGTGAAAATGTCAGCAATCTGATTGTCTGTATGAACATACTCAATAATAACATTTCCTTTTTCAACATGGTCTCTGATGAAGTGATGTTTGATCTCAATATGCTTAGTCCTGGAATGACTAGTAGTATTCTGAGTAAGTGAAATTGCACTTGTATTGTCACAGTAGATAGGGATTCCACTGATCTTGAGATTATAGTCTTCTAGTTGATGCTTCAACCAAAGTATTTGTGCACAACATGCTCCAGCAGCAATGTATTCAGCTTCAGCAGTAGATATGGATACTGAAGTCTGTTTCTTACTCATCCATGAGATCAGACGACTGCCTAAAAATTGACAAGTACATGTAGTACTCTTCCTATCAATTTTGCAGCCAGCAAGGTCAGAATCTGAATATCCAATAAGTTCAAATCCTGATTCCCTTGGGTACCACAATCCCAATTCTTGTGTGCCTTTGAGATACTTTAATATCCTTTTGGCAGCTAAGAGATGAGATTCCTTAGGATCTGATTGAAATCTCGCACAAACCCCAACAGAATACATAATATCAGGCCTGCTAGCTGTTAAGTATAACAGTGACCCAATTATGCCTCAGTATTTGGTAATGTCAACTGATTTGCCACCTTCATCCTTGTCCAGACGAAGACCAGTAGACATTGGAACATTAACAGATGAGCTAGTTTCCATACCAAATTTCTTGAACAGATCTTTTGTGTACTTTGCTTGATTAATAAAAATACCATCAGGTAGCTGTTTAACTTGTAATCCAAGAAAGTAATTCAGTTCTCCCATCATGCTCATTTCAAACTTGTTCTGCATCAGCTTAGAGAACCTCTCACACATCTGTTTGTTAGTTGAACCAAAAATAATATCGTCCACATATATTTGTACCAACAATATATGACTATCCCATTCAATAGTGAACAAAGTTTTATCTACTTTACCTTGCAAAATCCTTTAACTAAAAGAAAATCAGATAAAGTATCATACCATGCTCTTGGAGCCTGTTTCAGTCCATAGAGAGCTTTCTTCAGACGATACACTTTGTCTCCTTGTTGATAAACTTCGAAACCAGGAGGTTGTTCAACATATACTTCTTCTTGCAATTCTCCATTGAGAAAAGCAGACTTCACATCCATCTGATAGACAGTGAAGTTCTTGTGAGCAGCATAGGCTAAGAATAATCTGATTGCTTCAAGCCTTGCAACTGGTGCGAATGTCTCATCAAAATCAATGCCTTCTTCTTGGCAATAACCTTTGGCAACTAGTCTTGCTTTGTTTCTGGTAACAATACCATCTTCATTCATTTTATTCCTGAATACCCACTTAGTGCCAATTACTCTTTGATGAGTAGGTCTGGGAACTAAGTACCAGACTTCATTCCTTTCAAATTGATTCAACTCTTCTTGCATTGCTTCAATCCAGTGAGAATCACTAAGAGCTTCATCAATCAACTTAGGCTCAATTTTTGAAAGAAAACTTACAAACATTGTTTCATTTGCAGTTGACCTTCTAGTTCTCACTCTGTCCAGTGGATCACCAATCACTAAGTCAGGTGGGTGATCTCTGAGCCATCTGAGATCAGGTTGCAAATCTGGATGTTGTCCTCTTGATTGATCTTGCAACACTACTGTTGGAGTCTCAGTAGTAGTCTGTTGTACAGACTCTGGTCTGTCAGCTGTTTGCAACTCCTCTGTTAGACAATCAACAGACTGATTTTGAACAGCACTTGAGTTAACAGGTTGAGTTAAATCAGGTAGTATGATGGGTACATATTCTTCTTTCCTTTCCACACTCAATTTCTGAAAGTCAGCAGATATCTCTGGATTTGCACTTTGATTCTTTTCAGATGATTGGCTTGGTTCATCAAATACTACATGAATAGATTCTTCTACAAGTAAAGTTCTTTTGTTAAAGACTCTATAAGCTTTACTAACAGTAGAGTAACCTACAAAAACAGCTTCATTAGCCTTTTCTGCAAATGCAGTAAGGTGATTTTTCCCATTATTCAAAACATAAGATTTACAACCAAAAATCCTAAGATAATGTAAATTAGGCTTTCTGTTGTTCCATAGCTCATAAGGTGTCTTGTTTTGACTTTTGTTGATCATACATTTGTTCTGTATTTGTAGCTTCTGCCCAGAATCTTTGGGGCAGTTTTGCTTCAACTATCATTGTTCTGGTAGCTTCTTTTAGAGTTCTGTTTCTTCTTTCAGCAACTCCATTTTGTTGAGGGGTTCTGGCAGCAGAGTACTCATGATTGATTCCTCTGGAGTTACAATACTCTTCAACAGTAGAGTTTGTAAATTCAGTCCCTCTATCTGATCTGATCTTCAATATTCTTTGACTCTTCTCATTCTGGATCAGTTCCATCAGATTGGTAAGATGTTCCTTGGTTTCACTTTTCTTCTTCATGAAAATCACCCAAGTAAATCTTGAAAAATCATCCAGAACAGCTAGGCAGTATTTCTTTCCACCATTGCTGATAGGATCAATAGGGCCAAACAAATCCATATGTAACAGCTCCAAAATTCTGTTTGAAGATTGGTGCTTCTTGCTTTTGAAAGTGGACTTCACTTGTTTACCCTTCTGACATGCGTCACAAAGCTTGTCTTTGCTCATGACTGTCTTTGGAATTCCTTCTACCAGATCATTCTTTATCAATCTGTTTATGGTCTTGAAATTCAAATGATTCATTCTTTTGTGCCACAGCCAACTGATTTCACTTGGTGTAGAAGCCACCAAACAAACATTAGAATTCTTGTCCACAGAATTCCAGTCGACTACATAGATATTTCCCTGTCTTCTTCCAGATAAAATAACCTTCTTTGTTCCAACTTGTTCAACATAGCACTTATCTGATGAAAACATTACAGAAAATCCCTTGTCACAAAATTGACTTATGCTCAGCAGATTGTACTTCAGGCCATTAACATAAGAGACGTCAGATATCTCTATGTTTCCTTTGATAAGCTTTCCAACAGCAACAACCTTGCCTTCTTTGCTGTCTCCAAAAGTAACTCTTGGACCATTCACAACAACAACATCTGCCAGTTCATGTATGTCTCCACACATGTGTCTTGAACATCCACTGTCCAAGTACCATTTCTTCACTACTTTACTCCTACTCCTAATCCTAACCTACAAAACAAAATAAAAATGTTTTAGGTACCCTTTATTGAGAGGGTCCTGGTGGATTAGTGTCACCTTTGACAACCCAAGATGTTGAAGTCTTAGGCTTCTTAGGCTTCAGAGTTTTAGCAGGAGCATGATCAACTTCATTTTCATCATAATCAGCATGCATATTATGTTGATAATCATTATGATGTGAATAAGGCTCATAAGCAGGATAAGATGCATGATAAGCAGGGTAAGCATGCATTGGTTGATGAGCAGGATATGCAGCATAATAAGGTGGATAATGAGGTGCAGCATAGTAAGGTGAGTAAGCAGGTTGCACATAACAAGACTCATTTCCATACCAAGCATTATTGTTATAATTTATTTGCTTCTTAGGTCTGCTTTTTACTTGCTCTTTAACAGACGACTTAGGTTTACTAGTCTGATTGGTTTTACTCTTATCAGCAGACTTCTTAGGACTACTCTGCTGTTTGGTTTTACCAGTCTGTTTTTCATTTTCAGACTTTTTACCCTTTTTAGCCTTAGGAGGACTCTTCTCCTTTTTCTCAATTTCCAGTGAAGTAGATTTAGCAGTCTGAACATACAAGTTAATGTTACTATTATCAGCAGATATAAATTTCTCAGCTCTGTTCAGTTCTAAATTTTCTTTTACTAAGGGTGTACTCTGTTCAGTTGATTTATCTATTGACACAACAGACGACTTAGGAACAGACGACTTATTGAGTAAAGATACTGTAGCTTCGAGTTCCATGATTTGTCCCTTGTAAACTTCACATTCTGCTTTCAGAGATTCATATTCATGTGAAAGCTTTTTATACATAGCTGATTAGTTAGGTTTTTGAACACTACGTTTCAGTTTAGCATTTTGCTTTTTCAGCAAGATCATCTCGTCCTTAAGCTTAGCAAATTCTTTAACAACATCTGTCTTCTTATTCATCATTTGCTCAAATGAGCTAAACAGCTCCTTTTCATTTTCAGAGAGTATTACCTCATCGTCAGAATCATCAGATTCCTTGGCCATGAGACAGAGCAGTGCAGGTGTCTCTTCAAAAACAGAGTCATCACTTGACGTGCCTGATTCTGAATTAGATGAGTAGATGGCTGCCATCTTTTCAGCTTCAGCCAACAACACTTTGCTTTTCTGGTATCTCTTCTCTCTTCTCTCTTTCCTTTGTTTCTTTTCCTCCTCTGTATACTTCTCAGCTTTAGGATATGGGCAGTCCTTGATGAAATGTCCCAATTTCCTGCAATTATAGCACATCATTTTGGATTTATAATCATCCTTAATATCATGAGAATTAGAGGTAGGTTTAGAAGTAGAAGCATTGTTATATTTGTTCTTCATTTTTCTTTTGTAGAACTTTTTGAACCCGTTCAATAACAAAGCAACATCGCCAGCAGTGTACTCTTTCTTGTTCAGTACTGTGGCCTCATCAGATGAGTCCACTTCTCTACTCTTTCCGGCTGATCTTCTAGTTCTTTCTGCAACGACCAGAGCAGCAGTGGGGCCAGAAGTTGAGGTCTCTTTTATTCCCATCCTTGGCATTTTATACTCGTACGCCTTGAGTACAGAAAACAGCTCCGTCAGTGAGATCTTCCCCAGATCCCTTGATTCTTCCATCGCTGTGATCTTCATGTTGAACTTGGGTGGTAGCGCCTTTAAGACTTTGAGAGTGATCTCTTTATCAGTAAACGTCTTTCCCAACTTTAGAACATTGTTCAACACCTTTGTAAACCTTGTATCCATCTGGTCAATGGTTTCTCCAGGTTTCATTTTGAAGTTCTCAAACTTCTCCAGGGCAACACTTAGATTGTGTTCTTTAATGGAGTCGTTCCCTTCGCTCATGTCACGGACTTTGTCCCACATCTCCTTAGATGTTTTGCAATGTTTGACCTTGTCAAACCTTTCATTGTCCAGGGCCTTGGTCATGATGAAGATTCCAACCTTGTCAAGATTATTCAGCTTGATTTCATCAAGTGTCATCTCTTCAACGTCTTTTTCAACGACCTTGTCTTGGCCATCAACTTTGATTGTTTTGGTGACTTTTATTGGACCTTGAGTTATGCATCTGTACATATTATCATTGTAAGCAGCAAGGAAAATTTTCATACGTATTTTCCAGTCCTCAAAGCTCATACCGCCTATGTGGGGAACAAGGCTGATACAATCCATTTTTCAAAAAGTTTTTGTCTTTCAAAAAGATGCTCTTTTGAAAACTTTTGAAAACCTTTGAAAAACACTCTAGGATTTGAACTAATCTGATTTGAGTCGGCTGATAGTCCACCAGTCTGATTCCTTCTTCAGCAACAGATCAGTAGTCTTCTGGACCATATTTGACTAGTCTGAATTATTTCTTCCTTGGTCAAATATCTTCTAAGGTTTATACTAAGTTTCCATACTTAGCTGATGACTTTGGAAATCATCAAAACCTCCCTTCACTTCAAAGTCTTCATCTTCATCCAACATTTACATATGTATACATAACATTATTTTATTTAATATATGAACTTTGATATAAAAAAAACTTACACCCCGTGTTATGTGTTATGCACGGTGCACGGATAAAAAAACTAATTGGAGTCAACAAAATAGTAATTAGAGACATATGTATGACAAACACAAAATATATATTAAAACAAAGAACTTGTGACTTTAAAAATTGAAATAATCTAAAATCAATACATATCAATTCATAATCACATTAAATCAAAAGATGAAACCCAAAAGGGAGAAGAACAAATCAGATCAATAACAAAATTAATGCCAATGCAAAGATCTATAACAAAATTAATGCCAATGCAAATATTAATAGAACTTGTGTGAAAATAAAAAATAAAATAATCAAAAATCAAAATAAAGCAATCTATAAACACATTAAATCGAAAGATGAAACCCTAAATTAAATCTATAAAAAAACAATTAAATTGCAAAATAAAGAAACAAAAACTATGAATATTTAAAATGAAATAATATATCTAAAATCAAAAGAATCTATATCTCATCAAATAAATCAAAAGGCAAAAACAAAGGAGAGATGATGAAATGATTTCTATAAAGAAAAACTTAATGATAAATGTACATATATTACAAAAAAATCTTAAAAAACAAATGGAATAATATAAAAATCAAAACAAAATAATTTATCATCAAATTAGGTCAAAACACGAAAAAAAATAGAAAAAGGTGAAAGTGAATGTGAAATTAATTCCACAACAAAATAGTGAAATATGAATCAAACAAAAACTAAAATATGGGTATGCATAAAATTCATCTACAACATAGTATGATAACCAAAATTTGATGCAAAATAAAATAAAAAAATCGAAGCTTTCATAGATTTGAAGGGAAAAAAGAAAAAACAAAGCAAGGCTCATTATACAATTCAACAAAATCATAAAAGAAAACACCACTCAAAAAATTGAAAATAAAATGAAAATTTGTGAATTAGCTATGACAGAAGATCTGGAGAAGAAAGTGATGCAACCAATCTATATATATTATTGTTATCTAATTCTTAAGGATAAATTTAAGGAATATTTAAGTTCCTTAAATTGACATTTCTCTATAATTGTAGCATGTTTTAAGGAGAAATTTAAGAAATAATTAATCAAGTTCCCTAATTTTGTGCATATTATATATAGGAGTAATTACATTCCTTGAACAATAATCTTTTTTTTTATTTAAAAAAATCTAATTCTAGAAAATTAGAATTTTGATTAAATTTGAGTAATTGGGTCAAAAACCACCCTTCAAATATATACTTTATGGATTGATATATTGATAGATAGATAACAAAAAATGTGGCCATAAGATCTTTAAGTCGTAAATGGTGGCCTAGAGTGTGAAACTCGAAGCACTTGTCCTATAGCAGCCATTTTTGATATATGAGTACCTAACAATGTAAATATTGAGTATTAATATATACTTACATAGGTTTTACCCATATTAACTTGGTCCAATTGTTGGGTTGATTCAACGATCTTATGGTCTTTGAATATAGAGTAAATAAATACTATATAATTTTTAATTGCATATAGAAAACAATACAATTGACTTACTTTTTATACCCGAGAAATATATAATATTATGAAAATATATATATAATATATATATATTATGGCTTTGATCCTTATATGCATGCCCTTCAATTTGTAGATGAATAAATATTGGGAGGGTTCTATTTTTGTTTGGTCTAGAGATTCGAAAAATAATTATAGGAAAATTTTGATCCAGCGGTGGGAGCTCTAGAAAACACTTCTAGACCTCCATTGTGATTTTTGAAGCGTTTGGCCTCAATTATAGATATTACTTTTAGTCAATTGTGATTTTAATGTGTTTGGTCCCCAATATCATAATCACTTTTGGGATCTCCAGAAGCTAAAAATCAACTTATTTTAGAAGCTATTAAAGTGTTACTTTTGCAAAAGCTATTATCCAAAAGCAATTATTACCAAAATCCATTTTAGTAAAATTAATTCTCCTATAATGGATTTTCAAATCGCTAGGCCAAACTCACTCTAAAATGAATTTCGACAATGATTGATTATAATAAATTTAATTATAGAATAATTGATTTTGTGTAATAGCTTTTGAAAAGTAACACTTTAATAGCTTCTTAAATAAGTTGAATTTTAGCTCTTGGAGATCCTAAAATTGATTATGACATTGACTGTCAAACACCATGAAAATCATGATTGACTAACAATAATTTCTACAATTGGGGCCAAACACTTTAAAATCACAATAGATCTAGAAGTGCTCCCACAACTGGGTCAAGCTCTGTCTAAATGTCTCTTCTGGATTGGGTGTCTTGAATTACTTTTTCTAATGTCTTGGGTAAGTTATACCTCTTGAGATACCTTTTGAAATAATTTACGTTCAAGTTATATGAATTTAGTCCAATCCATGAGTGTATTTAAATTTTTTGAATGATCGTCCATAACAATATTTGAATATATATAAAATCTTTTACCGAATATTTTGTAGAGAATATTAACAAAAGATTGTGTATTTGGGAAAACTTATTTCAAGTTAATATGATTTTATCATACTATAATTTGACAAATAAAAATTGTGACAAAAATCAATTTTGAGTATTCACTAGTAACTGTAAGTAACAATTTTACAGTGATTTGAATTTTCATTATTAACAAGTAGTGGTGACAACGCGTTCAAATTAAATCAAAAAATATCTAAAAAGTGTCAAGTGTTCTCAATAGAAAATTATGTAGAATTTGACTAATCTCCCATCTTTTCCTCCATTTTCTCCACTACATTCCAAACAAGAAAAATAGCTCCAATAAGTTCTCCCCCAACCCACCCCTTTTTAATGATAAGGGTGAGTTTGGTCTAGAGGTTCGAAGAGTAATTATTGAAGAATTAATTTTGTTAAAATAAATTTTGATAATAATTTATTATAACAAAAATTAATTATGGAATAATTGTTTTTGTATAATAGCTTTTGCGAAAGTAACACTTTAGAAACTTCTAAAATATGTTTTTTTTAGCTTCTTGAGATCCCAAATGTGATTATGATATTGGGGGCCAAATACCATGAAAATTACGATTGAACAAAAATAATTTTTATAATTGGGGTCAAACACTTTAAAAATCATAATAGAAATCTATAAGTGCTCCCACCGCTGGGCCAAAGGCATAATTTTACTCTCCGAGCTACAGGTGAAACAATATATATTTTTTTTAGGACTTTACATATGTGTATACATAACATTACTTTATTTGATATATGGACTCTGATATATAAAAAAAAAAATAGCTTATGCCACGTACTATGCATGGTTAAAAAAAACTAATGTACTTTGTAAAATTAAAATATAAATTAAGTTAATTTATGTTCAAAATTATTACTTCCAATTCGAATACTTTAAAGATTTGAAATAAAATAGCTTTGTCAAAATAATAAAATTTCATGTAATTTTGCTCTTGGATCTATATTAATCTTTATTATTTCAACATAATCTATTTAGAAAGTTAATTCCTCTCATTAGTTCATTATATTTAAGTTACAAACTTCATCACATTCTTCGAGTTATTATTTCACATAAAAATATACATATTTCAGATTTAGTTTAATTTTGTAAATATATGTTTGACTAAAAAGATTTATTTTAGTCACAAAATAATAATCTAGAAATGGTTATAAAAATCAAGAATCTATATTTTTCTTTTGGTCTACTTCTTTAATAAACAAATATCTTCATATAAAACTAAAATCCATTATAATTATAAGTACTTATTTCATTTAAATATCATAAGTTTGAAAACTTTTTCTTCACATTTCAAGTTCACTAACCTTTATATTTAAAGTAATGAACAACTAATATGTAGTGAGTGTATTGATTTTAAGCAATCACGTAAACGCTTAACTGATTTATTTTGCATTTTAAATCTTATAAACAATTAGGAAAGATGCATTGGCAAGGAATTAAGTTCAAAACGACTTTTAAATAATTAGGAAAACATGAGTAGTATAGCTAGTAAAAATATTTATTTCACATTCAAGTTCCCAAACCTTTATATTTAAAGTAATGAACAACTAATATGTAGTGAGTGTATTGATGTTAAGCAATCACGTAAACGTTTAACTGATTTATTTTGCATTTTAAATCTTATAACAATTAGGAAAGATGCACTGGCAGACTAAAATTTAAGGAGTTAAGTTCAAAACTGCTTTCAAATAATTAGGAAAACATGAGTAGTATAGCTAGTAAAAATATTTAATCAATAAAGAATCTCTCCGTGCTAAGAAAATCAAAATTCTGA
Organism: Penstemon davidsonii; assembly: GCA_034814905.1. Lineage (NCBI taxonomy): Eukaryota > Viridiplantae > Streptophyta > Magnoliopsida > Lamiales > Plantaginaceae > Penstemon > Penstemon davidsonii. The sequence goes on along the minus strand of JAYDYQ010002533.1, from coordinate 24,302,996 downwards.
GAAATTAAGATTCAGAAAAAAATAATACTAATTGGAGTCAACATTATCTTCAAATATTTGTTTGTATAGACAGATGTATAACAAATACAAAATATTAAAAAAGGGAAATTTGTTTTTTTGATACCATATGATAAGTCAACTTGCAATTTTGGTACCATTGGACACGAAAATACAAATTTGGTATCACATAATAGGTTTTCATTGCAACTTTCTTACCAAGCCTATTTTTTCTCCAAATTTAATGTCAATTTATCCCCTATGAAATGCATAATATTCAATTTACCCCCTGTAAAAAAAATTAAATAAGCAATTTATCCCTTTCAGCCGGATAGTGTAACTTACTTGCCGAAACTGAGACTGGGCTTGAAAAATATTTTGTATAGGGTGGTAAATTGCCATATTTATCATAACACAGGGGGTAAACTGCCACATTACCATAATAAAAGGGAATAAAGTGCCCCCTATAAAATATCAGGGAGGCGGTGTGAATTTTTTATAAAATTAAAGGGGGTAAATTGCACTTTTTTAAATAACATAGAAGTAAATTGAACATTATGCATTTTATAGGGGGTAAGTAGCCATTAATTTCGGAGAAAAATTGTGTTTGTATGAAAGTTTCAATGAAAACCTATCATGTGGTACAAAATTTATATTTTCGTGTCCATGGTACAAAAGTTGCAATGTGGCATACACTGTGGTACCTAAAAAACAAATTTTCCATTAAAACAAAGAACTTGTGAAAATAAAAAATAAAATAATCTAAAATCAAAACAAATCAATTTATAATCACATTAAATAAAAAGATGAAACCCAAAAGGGAGAAGAACAAATCAAATCTATAAAAAAAATTATACCAAATGCAAATATTGATAAAACTTGTGAAAATAAAAATAATATAATCTAAAATCAAAATAAATCAATCTATAATCACATTAAATCGAAAGATACAATTCGAAAATAAATATAAAAAAAATGAAAAATGCAAAAAAAAAAAAATTTTTTATGAATATTCACAATGAAATAATATATCTAAAGTCAAAAGAAATCACTCTATCGTCAAATTAAATCAAAAGGCAAAACAAAAGGAGAGATGATGAAATTATTTCTATAACGAAAAAATTAATGACAATTGTACATATTACAAAAAAAATGGAATAATATAAAATCAAATCAAAATAACCTATCATCAAATTAGGTCAAAAGGCGAAAAAAAAAAAAAAAAAAAAAAAAAAAAGGAGACGGTGAATTTAGATCCACAACAAAATAGTGATATATGAATCAAACAAAAACTAAATATGGGTATAACATCACTAACAAAATTGAAAATAAAAATGAAAAAATTGTGAATTAGCTATGAGAGAAGATCTGGAGAAGATGCAGCCACTCTATATATATTAATGTTATCAAATTCATATTCAAATTCTTAAGGATAAATTTAAGGGATAATTAAGTTCCTTAAATCGACATTTTTAAGGAATAATTAATTAATTTCCCTAATTTTGTGTATATTATATATAGGAGTAATTACATTCCTTGAATAATAAGAATTTTTTATTAAAAAAAAATTTAAATTCTAGAAAATTGGAATTTTGGTCAAATTTAAGTAATTGGGTCAAAAAAAAAGGTGGCCATAAGATCTTTAACCGAATATTTTGTAGAAAATATTGATAATAATGGCAGCTTAGCATCACCAAAATACAATTCTGTATTTGGGACAACATAATTAATGATAATATGATTTTGTTAAATTATAATTTCACAAATACAAGTATTATTTGTTAGTGTTCATTAATAAATGTCGTTAGTCAGAGACGGACCTAGACCTCATTTCTTGGTGGGGGGGGGATAAATTTTTTTCTGTATCAAACTCGATATTTTATCAATTTTTGATATAAATAACAAAAAACTAACATAAGTTAAGAAATTGAACACAATAGTCCTATACCATGTCCAAAAACCTTACCAAATATCAACAATGCACACCTTTAGAAATTTCCTACGGAGACCATGGCCCCAGTCCCTCTTGTGGTCCATCCCAGACGTTAGTGACAAATTTACAATTATTTAAATTTTAGTCATTAACAAAATAGTGACAAATGAGTGGTGACAACTTTTGAAAAACATATTATCAGAACAATTCTGTCATTTATTGAAAAATGTGACAACCTATGAACAATCCTTGTCGCTGGTGTGCCTTTGAAACTTATTGTGTTGAAAAGTCCAGTCCGAGTTATTGTCATTATGTATTTAAATCAATGATATTAAAATTGGACCAGGCTGGTCCGACCGATTCGAATACGAACTGGAGACCTGTCCAATTCGATTAATTCCTTAAAATCAGTAAGCCTAAATCAGTTTGAATCGGTCCAAAACCGACGAACCGGTTTGGACCGGTTCAATCCGGTTCTGATTTTTCTTTTTTTTTTCTTCTTTTTTTTTCAATTTTTTAATATTAAAAATAAATTGAAATTTTTTGTAGAAGGATGGATTTGAACACCTAACCTTTCGAGTAAAACATAACACCCTTACCATTTTAGTTACATAATTTTTGTTGAACTTTTAGTATATAAATTTATATATCATAGAAAATTTGTAACCAAATTTATTTATAAATTAGATTATGATAATTAACTCAAAATAAAATATTTTACACATTATCAATGAAAATTAATTTTAGTTTTATGACATAATTTCTTATTAAAAGTTTTTCTATAAGATATTTCTTTCCAACTATATATTTTTAGGATAAAGAGTGTCAAAGTTTGAAAGTCAAATCGATATATTATGTAAATTTCATTTTGAATATTAGATTTATATACATAATCATATTTTAAAATTTATCAATCTCTTAGTTTGTTGTATTTTTAACTTATATTTTTATATTTTTAATTATAATCATATTATATTTATATGAACTTACTAATTAGTATCATATTACCATTATGATATAAGTTAGATAAATATTATATAGTTTAATTATAATATATTCTAAGTTTTGTATATTTTTAATCATTTGTTGAAGAATGTTTAAATTTTATGCATATTGTATATATTTTAAAATTAATATATTTATTATATCATTATGACGTCATTCGGTCCAGTCAGCGGTCCACTCAATTTGATCAGTAGAATCAGTGGCCAGTTGACTTATTGGTTCATTGTCCGGTCCGATTCTGAAAACAATAATTTAAATAATAGGGGGGAATTATTGGGAAGATTCTACTACAGAAGACCATGTGGTCTATAATTTTTCTTCAATAAAAAATACAATTCTCTTTACTCCATCATCTAACCAAACCAATCAAAGAATTGTTTTCTTTTTCATTTCAATTCAATTAAGAAGGGTCATTTGATCATTTGAATTCAATTAATGTGTTCAACGAAATCGCTGGACCATTCCAATCGATCGACTCAATTTAAATCGATCACAATTTACGGGTTAAAGGTTTCATGGGTTGATTTTGGACATATTAAAAAAAACGCAAATTGCAATCGGGATTGATTTTGAAAACGTGGCTTGAATTGCATTTCTTTAAACTAGACAATGGGCAAAACATTTATATTAGCGCATCTCCAATCGAGCCTGCAATCGGGCATGAGGGGCGGGCAGGGAAGCTGGGGCAGGCAAGGAGGCAATTAGACAGGCATTTGCCTGCCCAATTGCCGGCAAGCAAATGCTCCTGGGTGGCTGGAAATTAAATTTTTTTTTTAGAGTGTAATTAATAATAGAACTAGGCTTAATTGGATTTTAGAGTGAAAAGTAGACAATTGGATATTTTATTTTAGAGTGTGTAATATATATATATATATATATATATATATATAATAATCGCAAAACTAGGCTCGTACGAATTGAGTTTTTCGGGACGACATTCGTATACGCAGGTCACAAAACTAGGAATAGTCTTTTGTTTGATAAGTTGTTACACATATTAGTTGACAAATCATATATAAACCTCAAAATGTATTATTCATCTTCCCATGTGGGATGCAAGTTTTTCCATTTCTTTTCTTCCATTTCTAATGGTGATCTTTGAGTTTCAATTTCTCATTCACCCTATCTCCGATTTGGATATACAATATACCGTTTTAATCTACACATATAATATAATATAATATAATTCCTTAATTTTTATAATTGTGTAACTATTAAAAAAAATATTATGATTTTTATTAATTTTTTTTTTGTTATTATTATTAAAATGAGTGAGAGTGGGGAGAGTGGGGGAAAGTGAGAATGAAGAAAGTTATGAAATTGAATTAAATGGAGGTTGATTGACCTTCGGTTGGGGATGAGGTTTTAGGTAGGTTAAAAAGACACGGGGACAAGGCAAAAGGACAAGGACAATTGCGTAAAAAAATGGAGGTAATTGAGCAATTGAGCATGTGATTCGGTTGGAGATGGCATTAGGAAATAGTGGAAGACCTTACACCAACGTCATATTATCGTCAATATCATGATTATGAATATGTATGAAGAGGAAGTCAAATGCCCGAATAGATTTTAAGCATAATTGACACTCATCACATAGTACCAAATGCACATATTGACCCCCTAATTATATCATATTTCAAAAGTAATTTTGTCATTTTGCATTAGGTTTAAACAAACAATGCAAGTGAACTTTATAACTTTATTTTCGGCTACAAAATTTTGGTGTACTAGCCAAATATAAGGTTTATAGTTATGTATTTTTCTATTCTTCCATATATTTATATAGAAGATTCCCTTGTTTTCTCTTTTCTTTTTCGCTATTTCTACCAATTTGGCTTGCTATTTTGATTACCTTTGGAGCTGGAGATATTGCTAGAGCTTTATAAATTTGTGCAACTCCAAGTACCCCTCTTTAGTAATATAGTACGTAGTACATACTTTTCAACAAAACTTAGTACATAGATTGTCGAGCCAGATTTATTCCAAATAAAATTATTAATAATACAATGTTCAGTATGCATACCTTTGATTCATAATCACCTGAACTTTTTTTTACATTGAAATATAAATTCATAATCAACTGAAACTTTTTTGGCCCTTCTAAAATATGTCTACACTATTTATTAGAGTACCAAAAGACACCTTTGTGACTTTGATCAGGCTCAATATAAATGCATTCCTTTGATTCTCTCCACAAGGCCTTCAAAATTGGCGTTCCATCAAAATTGTAATATTTACCTAATATTGGCTTAATTGCATTAGTTGCCTCCATTGCATGATAGTGTGGTATGGTTGATAACAAATGATGTAATACATGAGCATCCGTCACGTTATGAAATACGTTGTTGAGAATTCCGTAATCCCTATCAACCGTACCCAAAGCACCCTGCAGCCAATCCCATTCGGAAGAGTCATAACGAGGCACCGCAGTGTGTGTGTGGTGCAAATACGTCGTCAAAACTAGAAACCCATTGGCCACAATTAATGGAGCTCCGTACACACAAACAACCCACACTAGTCCTTTGACCGTCGCCAAATAGTAAATCACGTAAATCGTAGCCAAGATTCCTGCATCAGATATTACGATTTGAATTCGTTCTCCATCTAAAAAAATAGGACTATTAGGATTGAAGTGGCTTGCAAAACGGTCATACTTTCTCCCGGCCATGTTGAAACATATGTATAGATACCAACCAAAAGTAAGACGGATAATGACTCGAAGGACTCTACACGGTAAGTTATCCAAATATTCATCAAAGTAGTAGCCTCTTTGAGACTTGAGTTTAGGTACGTAGACCTCGTCACGCTCTATTGAACTAATGTTTGAGTGGTGGCGACGATGGGTAAACTTCCATGAAAAGTACGGGGTCAAAAGTGCAGAGTGTATTATTAATCCGATAGTGTCGTCTAACCATTGATAGTTGCTAAAGGTGTGGTGGCCACATTCGTGGCCAATGAGCCAAACACCGTAAAGTACGCAACCTTGGCACGCCCAATAAAGCGGCCAAGCTACGATAAGGAGAGGTTGAGGGAGGAGTTGGAAATAATTGGTGGCGATATAATAGAACATAAACGCGATTACAATGTCACGAACAAGATAATAAGAAGAACGGAGAATTGATCGTTGAAAACAATGAGGTGGGATTGCTTTTTTAATCTCACTAAGTGTAAAAGGTGGCCTAGAGTTTGGAACTCGAAGCATTTGTCCGGAGGCAGCCATTTTTGATATGATTATTGGGTACCTACATATAAATATTGAGTTTTAAATTTTAATACATATTTATATAGATTTTCCCATATTGACTTGGTCCAAATTGGTGGGTTGATTGAAGGGAAAATTGTTTTTTTTAACCATAGGATAGGCTAACTTGCACTTTTGGTACCATTGGATATGAAAATGCACATTTAATACCATAGGATAGGCTTTCATTACAATTTTGGTACCAAATCCAATTTTTCTACAATTTTAATGGCAATTTACCACCTATGAAATACATAATGTTCAATTTACCCCTCTATAATTTGAAAAAAAAAATCAATTTACCCCTTTTAAAAATTTTAATGAAGCAATTTGCCCCCTTCAGCCGGAGAGTGTAACTCACTTGCCGAAATTGAGAGTAGACATGCAAGCTATTTTATAACATAGGGGGATAACTTGTCACATTTATCATAATACAGGGGGTAAATGCCACATTATCATAACAAAAGTGGATAAAGTGCCGCCTATAAAAATATCAGGGAGACAATGTGAAACTTTAACAAAATTTCAAGGGATAAAATGCTATTTTTTAAACCACGATGGGTAAATTGAACATTATGCATTTCATAGGGGTTAAATTATCATTAACTTTGAGGAAAAATTGGATTTGTTATCAAAGTTGCAATGAAAACCTATCATATGGTACTAAATTTATATTTTCGTATCCAGTGGTACCAAAATTGCAAATAGGTCTATCCGAAAAAAAAAGCAATTTTCCCGTGATTCAAAAAAAAAAACGATCTTATGGTCTTTGAATATAGAGTAAATAAATACATTATAATTTTAATTGCATATAGAAAACAATACAATTGACATACTTCGATCCTAATCTGCATGCCCTTCATTTTGTAGATAAATAAATATTGGCAGGGTTCTATTTTTGCTTGGTCTAGAGATTCGAAAAATAATTATAGAAAAATTAATTTTATTAAAATGGATTTTGACAATAATTAATTATAATAAAATTAACTATAGAATAATTAATTTTGTAAAATAGCTTTTGCAAAAGTAACACTTTAGTAACTTCTAAAATAAGTTAAATTTTAGCTTCTGGAGATCCCAAAATTGATTATGACATTGACGGCCAAACACCATGAAAATCACGATTGACCAAAAGTAATTTCTATATTTGAGGCCAAATACTTTAAAATCACAATAGAGATCTAGAAATGCTCTCACTGCTCAGTCAAGCTCACCCTAAATGACTTTTCTGAATTGGGTGTCTTGAATTACTTTACCTATTGACTTGGGTAATTTATACCTCTTGAGATACCTTTTGAAACAATTCACTATCAAGTTATATGAATTTAGTCCAATCCATGTGTATATTTAAAAAAATTGGATGATCATTATAAACAATATTTGAATATAAAATCTTTTACCGAATATTTTGTAGAAAATATTAACAAAAGATTGTATTTAGGAAAACTTATATCGAGTTAATATGATTTTATCATAATATAATTTGACAAATACAAATAGTGACAAAAATCAATTTTGAGTATTTTCTAACGAGTGTAAGTAACAATTTTACAGTGATTTGAATTTTCCTTGTTATTGATATATGAGTGGCGACAACCCGATCAAATTAAACCAAAAAATATCTAATAAGTGTGTCAAGTGTTCTCAATAGATATTTATGGAGAATTTGACTAATCTCCCATCTTTTCCTCCATTTTTCTCCACTACATTCCAAACAAGAAAAAAAGCTCCAATAAGTTCTCCCCCAACCCCACCCCTTTTTGAATGATACTAACTTTATATATATATATATATATATATATATATATATATATATACATTGTTTTTTGATTTGAATGTATCGGAGAAAAAAAGCTCCAATAAGTTCTTGAATATTCTCCCCCAACCCCACCCCTTTTTGAATGATACTAACTTATATATATATATATATATATATATATATATATATATATGCATTGTTTTTTTATTTGAATGTATCGGAGAAAAAAAGCTCCAATAAGTTCTTGAATAAGTCACCATTTTTCTTGTTTGGAATGTATCGGAGAAAAATGGAGGAAATGATGGAAGATTAGCAAATTCTCCAAAGTTTTCTATTGAGAAGACTTGACAATTATTAGATATTTTTTGGTTTAATTTGAATGAGTTTTGAGATTTATTAATTTAGTTGGTTTCGATGGAACTCTGAGATATGATTTGGAGTGAATTTGGACATTGAGTTTTGTGAGTTTTAAATAATTGAGATATTATTTGGAGTAAGTTTGAATATTGAAGTTTTGAAAAAAAAACTTAAATAGACATCAAATAAATGACTTTTATGAAGTTTGAGAATGAAAACCAAACAATAGATCTCAAGTCAATGATTTTGTTAGAGTTTGCCATAGGAAAAAAAATAGATCATATTAATGATAGGTTTCAATATGTTTCATTTATTATTTTTTTGTTGGGCTGCGATTAATTCTTGTCCAAACATGAGTTAAATTATTACTGACTCAATTTCACAGTTTTGCGAAATCAGGCAAAACAAGTCCGTATCTTATCTTATCTCTTATCTTATATATATCTTATATATTTATATATAGGAGAATGGTCTTTGTCTCAAATTGGACCAAATTCTCTTTTTCTAGAATTTTGAATTATTTTTATTATCTTGAAAATTGTGATTGGTTGATTATAATAGATATTGCCAACTCAAAATTTTTAGTAATAAAAGTAGCTAAAATCATGCCTAAATATTAGCTATGAGTTACTGGACGTAATGATTTTCACAGTTTAATTATGTACACCTACAAGTTTGGAAGGTTTCAAATTTCAAACTTGATTTTATTTTATATAAAGAATCGTACGTTACTAAATTATAAGCTAATACTTAGACATGATTTTAGTTACTTTGATTATAAAAAAAATTCTGGAAAATAACAATTATAAAAGGAATGAAATTTCATCTACTCAACCTAAATTTCGGTGTACTATAAATTTCCTTTCATAGTCTCTTTATGTTTATGCTTATAAATCTTTCCTTCTCTATTAGTTCTTCTTCATTTTCAAGTATCACATTCTGTGTTGTAAGGGAATCATGTTCTCTGTTGTAAGGGGAAAAAAATGATTATCATGTTATTTGGGTTAAGTTGATTTTTAAGACGGTTTCAGGAATCTCGGCCCTATTTGGAAGGGTTTTGGCTTGGTTCCGCGGGCTCGGTTTCAAAAAACATCATTCTTCATTTGTTTAAATCTATCTCTTTATTTGTTTTTCATATATACTTTCTAATTATTGGGTGAGTATTTTCGGTCATTGTTTTATTATTTATGCAATGATTTTTGTTATTATAGTAGTGATTTCTATTTTTTCATTTCCATGTGATGAATGGTTGATGTGCAGATAATGGTGTTAGCCAAGCTAAATTAAGAGGGGAAAGTGGTGAAATCAGGAATGATGGTCGACGCTCTTCTCTTATAAAGACTTAAGTCCGGAAATTATGCTTATATTGAATATCACTATATATATATATATATATATATATATAATATAATATGTATGTCAATTTATTAGATTGTTTGAAGTTTAATTGTTTAGATGCTTTGCCTGTTTTAAATTGTTATATATTAGTTGTTTTCTTTCCGAATTGTAGTATATTTGTTATTTTTTTATATTTTCATAAAATATATTTTTTTTCATTGGTTAATTCATCATTTTATTTATATATTCTTTTTATCGGTCAGTTTGATTTCTTCGCCATATTAGATGCGATGGTTTTCTTTGACTCAATTTGTAAATTTATCACTTGACTGCTTATTTATAAATGAAGTAGTGTTATGATCTAATTATCACTATTAAAGAATTAATTATTATTTGTTGTCATTTTAAATAATATAAAATTATATCCTAATGTTTTTCCAATTCTTTTTCCCAATTGCACCACATGTATGATATACAAATGCATAAAAGGAAAGTTCGATTTAGATTCACACTGCCAGATGGCCTAAAGAAAAAAATTGACAAGAAAAAAGTCCCAAGGGAAACTTTAAGTTTAATTAAATAAAACTAGCACATCGTACAAATAGCATAAAGTCGTTTTATTTTATGATACAAAGTGTTTGTGGAATTGGTTTGTGTCTTTTCGTTACAATCACATTGATATTAAATAGGTTGATTTGACAGTATTTTAAGATAAATACGAACATTTTAAAATACAACCATCATTGACAATAGTTATCTATCAAATCTTTTTATTGTCTAGGAATTCTATATATAATGTTATATAATAATCACGAAATTAGTAAAATAATGTGAATTGTAACGAATCAAGTTAGAAACATGTGTAGACTAGTGATACACAAACTTTCTTCCCTACAAATAAGAAGTTAGCATTATCCAATACATTACCAATGTTTTTCAAATTAGACTACTTGGTTCGACATAATATATAATTTCATCTTTCAAATATTACGACATATAGTCACTTAATTTGAAAAATGGTAGGTAACGATCAAATTTAAAAAGAAAAACTTTGTCATGAATTTATACAAATGAGTAACCAGAAAATTTAATGAGTATTTACAATAAAATTATCATTGAAAAACATTTATAATTATAAGTATGTTATTAATTTATTTAGTAAGATCAACTTATCAATAATTTTTCATCTTATATTTAAAACTCTAACATAGGTGTTATTATTTGCTAATCTACCCATAGAGGTGAAAATTACATATTGAGAGAAAAGTCTACAAGTAAAATTTTGACAAAGCGAAGAACTATTAAATTTTATTTGTTGATCATTATCATATCTTAAATGTTGATATTTATTGCAATTCAAATATAATTGTTGCCGTTTGAAGATCGGTCTAATTTTTACTCAATTAATTCATTACTAACATGCAATAGTGTTTGCATATTCGTACACATGAGGTCGCTAGAACTATTCACATATATTCAATTTAATCAATGGATTAGATTAAGCTTCGAAAGAATTATATCTCAATTTTGGTTCACCATTACCTTTTTCCCAGATCAAAGATTTTGGGTGTCTCAGTCGTTGTTGTCTTTTTGTATTCCTTTTTCAATTCTTCATATTTTTGTTTTTTGTGATTGCGATTAACCCCTCATAGATTCTTTTAATTGCACTTAATGGTTATTTATGAAAGATTATTTATCGAAAAAAAAACTTAAAGAAAAAAAAAAGATTTTCATGCTTCATCGCATAGCTCAATTGTGACCATGAGTGCATCCTTTCGTTATCCCGCACTTATCTTTCCAATGCATTAGAAGTCACTTGCTCCATGTTTACTGTATTCTACCTGATCCATTATTTCCTTATTTCATTTTTCAGTTTAGCACCATCTGTGACATGCAAATGCATTAAAAATAATTAACAAAAAATAGTTGAAACGATGCTATACTAATAACTAATGTCATTTATATCAAATAATTTCACTTAGTTAACTAAAACTATCACATTTTAAATTTACTTTTTCATTGTCATTACAACTAGTTATATTTTTCATTTGAAAATCTTGTTGATGTTCTACATCTTTCCATCAAAGTAAGGAAATCCTACAACCTACTTAGGGTTTAAGAATTTTAATTTCACAAACTATTAAAATAGAGTCATAGTAAAAGTTACTTAAAATTTTGAAAATTCAACAAATCTAAACATAAAGTAGGTATATGGTATCATTGAGAATAATGTGTAGTTGGATGTGTTACCCTTTACGAAAATTGAAGTGTATCAAATAAATAAATTGATTGAAATAATATAATATCACAAAATTTAAAGAAAATGGAAAATATTACATTCTTATAATACCACGTAAAGCATTATTACATTTTTTCTCTTTGTATTTTAATGTTTGTTGCATTTCATTAGATTGATTATAATACAACTAATTTTTTTAACCAATTTCGTTTATCACAACATTTATTATGTTTTTGACCTACTCGAAAACAAAATTCAACTCATTAATCCAAAATTTTGTGCTTAATTTATTACAAATGATTCATTTCTTAATTTTAGATATTATTTCCAGAATTTACTTAATTATCCATTTTCTAATTTAAAAAAATGTTATTAAGAACGTAGATCCCACCAAATAAAATTACCTTAAAATGACAAAACACATATACATCTAGATTAAGTCGAAACAATGGGGGGGTGGGGGGGGGGGGGGGTGGGGGGGGGGGGGGGTGGGGGGGGGGGGGGGTGGGGGGGGGGGGGGGTGGGGGGGGGGGGGGGTGGGGGGGGGGGGGGGTGGGGGGGGGGGGGGGTGGGGGGGGGGGGGGGTGGGGGGGGGGGGGGGTGGGGGGGGGGGGGGGTGGGGGGGGGGGGGGGTGGGGGGGGGGGGGGGTGGGGGGGGGGGGGGGTGGGGGGGGGGGGGGGTGGGGGGGGGGGGGGGTGGGGGGGGGGGGGGGTGGGGGGGGGGGGGGGTGGGGGGGGGGGGGGGTGGGGGGGGGGGGGGGTGGGGGGGGGGGGGGGTGGGGGGGGGGGGGGGTGGGGGGGGGGGGGGGTGGGGGGGGGGGGGGGTGGGGGGGGGGGGGGGTGGGGGGGGGGGGGGGTGGGGGGGGGGGGGGGTGGGGGGGGGGGGGGGTGGGGGGGGGGGGGGGGGGGGGGGGGGGGGGGGGGGGGGGGGGGGGGGTGGGGGGGGGGGGGCAATAGACTCCTTAATTGTAGCAAATCGTGTAACTGGAATTGTTAAGATGTGTTTATGTGTGTACACAAATATTACCCTTTTGTTGAAGCATAGTGAAGACTTTCAACTTCATGTTCAGTTTTTCGTTCATTATGTATCTCGTCATGTTTTCAGTGTATATGATCAATTCTTATCATGGGTACTCTATTTATACTCTGTAATTTGATTGGCCTTAGTTTGAGAGAATAGAGTTAAGGCTCCACGTTATTACAACTAGAAAATAAACACTTTTATGAGAAGCTACTTTCAACTTCATGTTCATTTTTTCGTTCATTATGTATCACGTCATGTTTTCAGTCTATATGATCAATTCTTCTTTCATGGATATTCTATTTATACTTTGTAATTTATCATGTTTTCCCTTTGTATTGAAGCATTCTCATGGCATTCTTATGGTTGATTTCACTAAATTGTCTGTGTAGGTTACATGTGAATAATAAGGAACTCCATATTCGTCCTGACTCTCCCCGAAGAAATCTCATACAAAACTTGGTAAGATTCTCTATCAAAATTATTTCAATGCTTACTTCCTAATTTAATCCATGGTGATATAATGGTAAGTTTAAAAGAGGGTGTATTAGTATGAGTTCAATAGAATGAAAAATCGAGATTGGTGTTTACTTTATTGTTTGATTGTTTTGGTTGATAGATATTAAATGTTATGGACTTTGTCTTTATACTGAATAAATTGATTTTGGTTTGTCAATAGTATATTGAGGGGTGAAATAATTTCATTTTGCTCAATGCAGGGAGAGATGTGTTTAAACCAAAGAACTTCAAGTTCTCCTTCTTCTTCTTATCCATAGCAATATTTATCATGTTTTTCCTTTGTATTGAAGCGTTCTTATGGCTGATTTCTTTCTTATGGAGTCATTATGAGATATTCGAAGTTGTGTATGACTTTAACTGATTTACTTTCGCCAAAATATGGATTTAATAAGTATCGGTGGGGTGAGTCATTGGTGTTTAAAAGAACTTTTTTTTTTTTTTTATCCTTTTGGGATTGGAAGTTCAACATAAGATGTGCTTAATGTTTGGTTTTTACTTTTTATTTTAGATGGAGAAAGAGTGAAAAAGTGGAGTATAAATCATCACATGAAGAAATGTGTACGTGAATAAGTGAGCTAAAGAAGAAGAGTCATTACATATGACTATAATATTATGTACTCTATCTCTTTTGTTAGTTATATTTTGATTTTAGATTTGTTGTATTCAAATAAGTTATTAAGGAAATTGTTGGGCATAAATGTTCAATATGGGTTCTAATTTGTTGAATTTGTGCATAAATTGTTTAATTATCAAATGGAATGTGCGTTTGTAATATATTTTGTAACACCCTTGCATAGCACGGGGTATATACTAGTATATCTTATCTTATATATATATATATATATAGGAGAATGGTCTTTGACTCAATTTGGACTCAATTCTCTTTTTCTAGAATTTTGAATTTTTTTTAATCATAAAATAGTTAGTTATTAGGCAATTAAGCATTAATGGTAAATCTTAATATTTTGAATTGTTAATAATGATTTCCTTCCTTTTGTATAAAAGTGATTAATTATTAGTATATCATTAAAAACGTAATTTAATTTGAAACTCCCTACAAATCATGCTAATTAGTAGGAATTCTACATAAATTTGTTAAATATGCAAGATTATAACGTATTCAAAATTTAATCTCCCTACAAATCATGCTAAATATTAGGAATTCTACAAACTATAAAGTGTATTTTCATAATTATGTTTAGTTTGATAGCATGTCTTCTCCAACCTCAAATTACCAATGCCAAGCACTAACACCATCACCATTTTATTTCCTCATCAAGTGACTAAGGTATTTATGTGATCATATATTCTTATACAATTTATCTAATTATATGGTTAGATATATTTACTATATATCTATCAAATGATTATTATTTTCATATTTTTGTGAACTTTAGAAAACTATGTTGTAGTTTTTATCAGAATCCACGAGAAATTATTGAATTTTGAATTGTTTCGTATATGTCATTTTAGTTTCATAAATTTTATTACAATTTATATTTCAATTTGTTTTTATCACATTTTTTTTCTTTATCTTGATTTATTAATATTAACTGTTACAAATTTTTATTCTTTCTTTTATGTATTTTCTGAATTTTCAATTAAACGATTTAATATATTCTCGATTTGATATTCTTTTATATATCTTTTATTGAGTTAGATACATACTTTTTTTTTTCAAATATATTGTCAGCCATTATATTGTTATCCTCTTAATTTAAACAATTTATCTTTGTACATTTTATTTTTTCCTTGCTTAATTTTTTTATTTACACTGGGTGGATGAGATTAAATTTTAAATTATTTATATTCAGTTTTTAGAAATTATTTGTTCGAGTTTTTCATTTCACCTAACATACAAACTTAGACCAAGTTTTTTTTTTATTTTATTTAATATTTTACACCTTTTGTGTTGATTTTGTTAGATATTTGATTTTTACAAAATTGCTATATCATTTCTTAAGCTCATTGTTCTGAATTTTGATTTTTGCACACTGCTACTATCATCTAATTGATTAGGGTGATTTTTCAGGTTATTGGATCCTTAAATTAATTAGTCGATATTAATTATTATATTAGATTTTTTTTTCTTTTAGACGAACCACTTCTTTAGTTTCATATGATTTTATTCACATTTTCTTTTGAAGTTATATTGGAAACTATTATAATAATACTTTCAATGTTTATTTTTAATTTATTTGCTTTAATGTTATTTTTCTTATTATTTTTGGTTTATTTTTCAGATAATTAAATATATTTTTTGAATAATTAAATTTAATGTGTATTGGTTCTTTAAAATTTGAATTTTTTTTTCATTAGAAATTTGGCTAAATGGATATAATATTGTTAAATTTTATTAAATCAAATATTCTTTACTGATTTATAATATATTTTTAAAGTTTATATGTCCCATGCATATTTATTTAATATATAAAACTCAAAATTTGTTCTTCTCATATTGAAGAGCTTTAGTTATAAGAATATTAATAAGACATATTTTATTACCATTGCAAGAATTATATGTCAATATTTTATTAGTTAATTAAATCAACTGATTTTGGAATAATATAATATTGCCTCTTAGAATTGTGTTTACCAAAAAACATATCTTATAGCTCCAAAAAAAGAAAGAAAAAATCAAGAACCTTTTAACTTAATTATTATTTCGAATCTTGGCCATAGCCAATATTAAAGTTTCTTTGCTAAATAATACATCTATATCTTCTTGAAGAACTATTATAGTCGAAAATTCGAAATAGTAGGTGTTTTTTTTTCCTTTTTGCATGAACCACAAGTGAAACTAAAGGACTCATAACATTTCTTTTAACATAATTTGTTGGATCATGATTCAGCAGGGGAAACATAATCAATTTTGTTTGAACTAGAATGTTGTGAAAAAATATAATCAATTTTGTTTGAGTTGGTTTAAACAAAATAAAAAGAAACACTTATTCGTGCCTATAAGATTTTTTGATCAGATCCGTTATAGATTCTTTGTAATAGTTATCTTTGATTATTTTCATAGCACGAGAATTTGCAGTCGTAAGATATTTTTTTTTAAATTTTTGGTGCATAGCACGAGATTTTATTAATAAGTCATATCAATAATCTTATCATTGGCGCATTGTTTAGAATAATATTTTCATTTAATTTTGTGCATAGCACGAGAATAAGCTAGTATATATATATATACTAGTATACGTCCCGTGCTATGCACGGGATTTAAAAAATATATATGTTAAGTACCTGGTTTAACATATTAGAAATATCTATTGTACGACATGGTTAAAAAATAAAATGAAAATAACAATATTTATATACAAAGAAAAATACTTTGTTAAATATTAACAAAAAAGATAGAGGATGGAGTTATATTCTTTATAAATATATCACTGGACATCTAAGCTACATAGGAATATTTGCACACCATCAATGTTGAACTAATACCCGCGTAATGAACAAAAGATATGTTAATAATAGTTTAATATAATCGAGTTATGCATGTAATAATTTATTTATTCTCAGTGTAAGCATTTTTTTTATTTCAGGTTTGAAAATGAATTATGACTTACTTTTTTAAGCCTAAAATATGCCGTCTCTTTGGAAGATGCGAGCATTCCTCAGACCAATCAACAGTCAAAACAAATTTCACCGCACAAAAATGTGGCCTTGCAAACTTCGGTGGCACTGGGATGATAAAAGTAAATTCACGATGCAGTAATGAAAAGACTCTCTCCCTCAATATTTTGATGCCATTTTGCTGAGTAATACATGTATTTAAGTCAGAGTAGCATTATGATTAGTGTTAAATCTAAAACTAATATCAAAATTATATTTATACCTGCCTGGTCTTGTAGTTTTTTAAGATATACAGCTTCATTGCGAAATATATATTTTGCTTGGTCATCGTATAACTTCAAGTTCATAGTTCCACTGCCATCTGCTACTGTAAGACGAAGACGAAATCTAAAGAAATACATTTGTGTCAATGTAGGAATAAATAGTTAAAAATAGCAAGCTTGGAATGTACTCGATGATCAGCCATAAGAAGTCCTGCACATCGATGTGTGGTTTTATCATTGTTAGAAAATATGATATTATTGATGATTTCGTTAACCATACATATTAATGAACGTAAGCATATATTTGAAACTCGTATGGCACCTATGAGTATCCTAAATGTTTCTAGTCCAATTTTTTTTGAATGCTTAATCATTAACTAATAAATTAAGAAACAACTCACATGCACCTGAGAGAAAAAAAATATTCAAAATACAATTTTTAAGAAGAATAAGCTTCATTAAAAATACGCATAACCAAAAGACGCAATGATGAATGAAAAATATTTAAAGATTTATAACATTGTGTTAAAAAAATTGAACAGATGAAATTGTTAACACAAAAAAACAAATTTTAAGAAAAATAATAACAGTTAGAATACTTCACATTAAAATATAAAGAAAAACATAATCGAATTACATAGAACCCATGTCGGGGTATATTGTCAAAAGAATTGATCATTGAAATATCATTAACTATAAATAAAATCTTAGGCAGGCAGATTGTTTGAGAAATTGGAATGATTTAATATCGGAAGAAAGTTCACATCTTTGCTCACCCAAGTATTAAATAAAAAATACTACTTAAATGGACACTAAAAACATCACGTTGAAAGAAAGTTCTCATTTTTTCCTCCAAAATATAAATTCTTAAAACAGTGTTGTAATATATATTTGCTCACCCAAGTATTAAATAAAAATACCACTTTAATTTTTAACACAAAGAGACAAATTTTAAGAATAATAATAATAATTAGAATGCTTCACATTAAAACATATGTAGCAGCCAAACGAATGAAAAATTAAAGTAAAAGTTATGTTAAGTAATTTTTTTTTTTGAATATTTATGCGAGTTTTATTTTTTGGTAATGACAGTCTAAAAGTGAATTTTTCAATTTGAATTCGTTGAATGTTAATATGGTAATTGAAGATGTGATTATTTGGTGCCAATTTTTGTTTTGCTCACCCAAGTATTAAATAAAAATACTACTTAAATTTTTAACACAAAGAGACAAATTTTAAGAAAAATAATCAGAATGCTTGACATTAAAATATATAAAGAAAAAACATAATTGAAAGGGTCAAAATAATTTATCATTAAAATATCATTAACTATAAACAAAATCTTGTTTGAGAAATTGGAATGACTTAATATCGGAAGAAAGTTCACATATTTGCTCATCCAAGTATTAAATAAAAAATACTACTTAAATGGACACTAAAAACATCACGTTGAAAGAAACTTCTCATTTTTGCCTTCAAAATATAAATTCTTAAAACAGTGTTGTGATATATATATATATATATAAACGACATAAGAATTAGTGGCATATAATACTTACCTCTTTGATTAATAAATAACACCCTCAAAATATTCTCAACTGCCTGCCTAAGATATCCTTTACTCCACTGTTGTTATCATAAAAACAAAACAAATTAAAAACATTTGAAGACTTAAAATCTTGGCCAAAAAACTTAAGAGATATAAGAATTAGTGGCATATAATGATTTAATATCGGAAGAAAGTTCACATATTTGCTCACCCAAGTATTAAATAAAAAATACTACTTAAATGGACACTAAAAACTTCACGTTGAAAGAAACTTCTCATTTTTGCCTCCAAAATATAAATTCTAAAACAGTGTTGTGATATATATATAAAAAAACGACATAAGAATTAGTGGCATATAATACTTACCTCTTTGATTAATAAATAACACCCTCAAAATATTCTCAATTACCTGCCTAAGTCCTTTACTCCACTGTTGTTGTCATAAAAACAAAACAAATTAAAAACATTTGAAGACTTTAAATCTTGGCCAAAAAATTTAAGAGATAAAAAAAGCTAAGCTTACCTCTCGATTACAAAATAAAGAACACCACCAAAATTCTCTAAATTTTCTGCCTATCCCTTTATCAAGTGCTGTTATCATAAGAAAAAAAATCAAAACATTCAAGGACTTGAAACCTTGTTCCTAATGCATAGAATACCTGAATACAAACATGAAGATATGATGTGAAGTAAAATATATTTGAAATGACTAAGAATATTAAAACTTAACCCAGATAAAAACAACACATATCTTAGTCGATGTAATATATGTGCACTAAAGCAAAGTGCAGCCAAATCGCATAAAAAGAAATGGAAAGAGCATATCATAATGAGTTAAACCGTCTAAGATACTTCAAGCACCCCTGCTTCGTCTCCTGTTTCCTTTACTCTCAGATGTATGAACGTACTGTTGCAATCGTAAGGAAAATATAAAAATTAGAAAGGTGAAAATATTATGAAACTGAAAAATTAATTTCTTAACCAATCAAATATGGCATTATGAAACGGAATCGTTTGTTAAGAAATAACTTGTGCAACCGTGAGCTTCATGCAATGTTGTGAACTCATTGAAGCTCCGTGAGCTTCATGCAATGTTGTGAACTCGTTGAAGCTCCATTATCAATTGGGTTGTGTGGGATGTGTGTTTGGTCTAAAAGATATATAGACAAAATTAGATCAACCCAAAAAATACTAAAATATATAAAAGAAGTGGAAGAAAATGTACATTAGACGAATACCAACTCAATTTTCGTAGATGCTCTGTTGTGGTATGGAGAAATCACATGAAAGTTGTGTGAGAAGTTATGTACATGAGGAAGATGCCAACAAAAACTGAGAAGAATATGGGAAAAAAAATTAGTAAAACATATTGAGAAGAAGATGGGAAAAACTTAATTGTAAGTGGGTTTGGGAGTGTACGTGGATTTGGAGGTAGTTATATTATTAAGTAAAATAAAATAAATCAACATAAGGAGAAAAACGTGGGTTTGGGTTGGAGGTGGTTATAACATGTAGGTAGTTATATTATTAAGTAAAATAAAATAAATCAAAATAAGAAGAAAAACGTGGGTTTGGGTTGGAGGTGGTTATAACATGTAGGTAGTTATATTATTAAGTAAAATAAAATAAATCAAAATAAGGAGAAAATAGTATTTTGGTCAAAACAAATAGATTAAAGTCAAAGACCGCTGTGAAATATATTATAAGTAGATGAGAGTGGTCTTTGACTCCAATTGGACCAAATTCTCTTTTTCTATAATTTAGAATTATTTTTATTAGTGTAATATTTATGATTGATTAATTGGAATTTACAAATTTATTGAGTTTATGAAGTGTAGTTTTTGTAACCAAAACTAGATCAACGTTAGTTAAGAAAAATAAATAAGTTTTCCCAAATAGTAGGCTTAATGTTAGGAAAGAAAAGTTAATGGAATACACATGTGCATGCAACTGCAATTTCCGTTTCCTATAATTTTGCATGAAATTAGGAAAGTTTAATTATATCTCCTAATTTATCTCATTTCAAATTTTAAATCCGAATTCTTCTCAATTTTTCATTATTATATTTATGTCAGACTATATATATTCATTCAAAAATTATTCATCACAAACATCTTTGTTTAATCTCATTCTTTTGTTTTTTCCATGAACATTTTCATTATGTAATACATTTTGTCACTTGCATTCTTATATAATTATCATTGTGTAAGTTTTGAATACTCACAATGTTTTTCTCTTATTCCAATTTCAGGTAAATCCTATCATCGGTACCAAAGACTCAACTCCGTATCATATTTATGATTGAAAATAAAAGATCTATGTTCATAGCTTAACTTTGTTAAAAAGAAAGAAAATAGCCAATATTATTCATTTTGTGTGTTATATAAAGTTTCGTCTTTGACAATTTCTTTCTCTTTAAACCTTCACACGTGGAAATAGTTTGGCTAGAAAATTCGCACTACCATTATCACTAAAGTACTTAATAAAAATTTGGTTGCAACAGGTTGTTAAAGACGGGGCTGGAGGTGATCATCATTTCCAATTGTAGTACTTTATAATTTTTGTTTTCTCTCTTTTGATTAGAATGTAAAGACCAATATGACAAGTGAAAATAGTTTGGGATAGAGACTTTGCACCATCGTTATAGATCACTATAGTACTTCGTAAATATTTGGTTGCAACATGTTGTTAAAGTCGAGGTTGGAGGTCGTTCTTTTCAAATGCAATACTTTAGAATTTTCATTTTCTATCTTCTGTTACTTTTGATTCAATTTGATTTACATTTTATACAATTTGACATAACAATATTGATTTCCTCATAAGATAAAACATAACAATGTTTATGCCAAAATTAATTAATTGATGACATGGAGTTTAAAATAAATTACTTCAAAGAGTTCATTTATTATTTAATTATAGTTGATTGCATCTACAAGTTTATTGTAACATTTTTTTCTTATAATTATTGTAACATGTTTTCAACTTGTGAATTTACATAGACCACCCTTCAAGTTTGAAAATTATACAAAATATAGTACTTGAGTCCATCCAAAAAAACTAACTAAATTGCTAAAAATATCAAAATGTCTCTATTTATGTAAATTACCTGTAAGAAATCATAAACCTCAGGGGTGTCTTAATAATTACACTAAATTTCAAGGGTAGTTTGAGTAATTTTTTCAATTTATTTAATGTAATATTGGATGTTTTTTTTAGAATACAAATATTTAAAATAAATGCAGCAAAAGTTCACACAATATATGAACATAGGTTTAAATAAAAAAATAAGTTAAAATACTAGGTAATTAAATAATACAATTACTTGATTCAATATTACATTAAATAAAGTAACAACATATCTTTTACCTAATAGATATGCATATTTAAATGTTCAATAAATAAAGAATAAAATTTACTTTTAATAATATTTTTAATTATTGAACTAATATACTAAAATATATTTAGATTATAGTAAGAATAAAAGTTAAAGTGGTATTGCGAATACAATTAAAATAAAAACAACAATTTAAAATTTTCAAAAAAATAAAACAATATATTTATTTTTTTCCTGAAAAAATTTATTTTATATTCTTATTAAATGTATATATAAAATTATATTAAATCTTTTGAGGCCCCAGAACTAAGAGGTCATGTGTTTAAAAATAATTATATTAAATCTTTTAAAAATTAGAAAAACTTATCCTGGTCATCCCTAACCTCTACCCCTCCCGAGCACCCACACAAAACCCACTCCAATCTATATCCCTTCCCCTCCCTTGTTTGCCTTCCATGCACCGACAACCCACCACGATCGATATAATCACAATATGTCGTTGCATAGAAGATGAAGGGTGTGGATTTTTTAATTTTTAAAACAAATAGAAAATTTATATCAAGGGTATCTTTAGTAATGAATCCAATACCTCCGAGGTAGTTAGGGTAAATTTCTCAAAGTTTGAGGGTAATCGTATAATTACACTAAACCTATTGGGTAGTTTGAGAAATAAAAAAAAAATAATACCAGGGGTGTTCCTTGAATAAAATATTACTTTTATGATGACATCAACATATGACGTCATAAATTAAAGTCGTGCCCTTATAATAATAAATGTAATGAATCCAATACATATGTGGTAGTTTAAGTAATTTCCCAAGCTTAGAGGATTACCAGTGTATTTATACTAAATTTGAGGAATAATTGAGTAATTCTACCTTGATATCATCGAGTTAAAACATTATCAATCTATCATAGTCCATATCACATTATGAAAAAGATATATGAAACATTCATTTTGATTAAATGATACCTTTACTGATATTTGTAGTGTTGTAAACATGTATTCGAGCATGAAAATTAGAATGATCAAAATACACTGTAAATTATTTTGAGGTAATTGCAATAAATTATTTAAATTTGTGCATAGCACGAGAATAAGCTAGTATATAATGTATAGATAGATAAATAACACAAAAGGTGGGCATAAGATCTTTAAACTAATATTTTGTAGAAAATATTGATAATAATGGCAGGTTAGTATCACTAAAAAAAAATAGTGTATTTGGGATAACATATTTAATGATAATATGATTTTGTTAAATTATAATTTCACAAATACAAGTATTATTTTTTAGTGTTCATTAATAAATGTCGTTAGTGACAAATTTACAGTTATTTAAATTTTGGTCATTAACAAAATAGTAACATATGAGTGGTGACAACTTTGGGAAAAATTATTATCAAAACAATTCTATCATTTATTGAAAAATGTGACAACCTATGAACAATCCTTGTCGCTGTTGTGCCTTTGAAAATTATTGTGTTGAAAAGTCTAGTCCGAGTTATTGTCATTTACGTATTTATATAGTAGGGGGGAAAGATTCTTCCACAGACATGGTTCATGAGTTTAACTCCTAGAATATAATACGTAGTAGGAGCATAAACTGAAATATTCTGGAGCTACAATGATAGTTATTATCATGGATAAGATAACAAGCCAAAAGGTTTTTTTATTGATGATATTGATATTGATGATAGTGACAATATTGATGCTAGGTTACTCCAAAAAAATATAAAGTAATGTATCGGATATACGGGGATACAGATACGTGTAGGATATGCGTGGGATATGTATCCAATACGTCATTAGTAAATGTCGTTAGTGACAAATTTACAGTTATTTAAATTTTGGTCATTAACAAAATAGTAACATATGAGTGGTGACAACTTTGGGAAAAATTATTATCAGAACAATTCTATCATTTATTGAAAAATGTGACAACCTATGAACAATCCTTGTCGCTATTGTGCCTTTGAAAATTATTGTGTTGAAAAGTCTAGTCCGAGTTATTGTCATTTACGTATTTATATAGTAGGGGGGGAAAGATTCTTGCACAGACATGGTTCAGGAGTTTAACTCCTAGAATATAATACGTAGGAGCATAAACTGAAATATTATGGAGCTACAATGATAGTTATTATCATGGATATGATAACAAGCCAAAAGGTTTTTTTATTGATGATATTGATATTGATGATAGTGACGATATTGATGATAGTGACAATATTGATGCTAGGTTACTCCAAAAAAATATAAAGTAATGTATCGGATATACGGGGATACAGATACGTGTAGGATATGCGTGGGATATGTATCCAATACGTCACATGGCATATCGATAATAAAAATAAATTAAAATTAAAATAGATATGTATCGGATACACTAGTTGGACATCATGACACTCCGAGGGGGGCCTTTTATGTAATATTTTGGGTCAAATTTAAATTATAATAAAATGATAAAGTCTCTATGACTAAATATAAACGACTAGTACCACTACTCAGTCTCTTATATAAGTCTCTCTCCTAGGTCATGAAATTTCAAAGATGAATTTATTCCATTGTTGCAATATGTTAAGAATGAATTATGTTTGATTTTGTAGTTATATAATTTTTGTTTATGTTAAATTGGATTATCTTTTTTTATAGAGCTTGAATTGAAAGATCTAGTTGCTTATGCATAAATTTACATAATATTTTTACATCTGTATCCATGCCTTATCGTATTCAATAAATTTCAACAATCCGTATTGCCGTATCCGTATCGTACTGTATTCATATCCCCATATCTGTATCCGTGCAACATAGCTCCCTAGACCATGTGGTCTACAATTTTTTACTCCACCAACTAACCAAAACAAACAAAGAAATGTTTTCTTTTTCATTTCAATTCAATTAAGTAGAGGTGTTCAACAAAACCGCTAGACCATCCCAACCGATCGACCCAATTTAAATCGATCACAATTTGCGGGTTGAAGGTTTCATGGGTTGATCTTGAGCATTTTAAAAAATAAACGCAAATTACAATCGGGTTTGATTTTAGAAAACATGGTTTGAACAGAAACAAACAGTTAAGAAGGGCTGATGGTGACACCGACTCAAACTCTTCACAAATACAAATATTATTTTTTAGTGTTCATTAATAAAAGTCGTTAGTGACAAATTTACTTTTATTTAAATTTTGGCCATTAATAAAATAGTGACATATGAGTGGTGAGTGGTGAGTGGTGACAACTTTGGAAAAAAATATTATCAGAACAAATATGACAACCTATGAACAATCCTTGTCGCGGTTGTGCCTTTGAAAATTATTGTGTTGAAAAGTCCAGTCCGAGTTATTATTGGGAAGATTCTTCCACAGAGGACCATGTGGTTTACAATTTTCTTCAATAAAAAATCTAATTCTCTTTACTCCACCACCCAACCAAACCAATAAAAGAATTTTTTTTTTTCATTTCAATTCAATTAACTAGGGGTGTTCAACGAAATCGTTGGACCATTTCAATCGATCGACCCAATTCAAATCGACCACAATTTACGGGTTGAAGGTTTCATGAGTTGATCTTGAACATCTTAAAAAGAAGAAAAAAAATGCAAATTACAATCGGGTTTGATTTTAGAAAACATGGCTTGAACACAAACAAACAGTTAGGAAGAGCCGATGGTGACCCCGACATATGTGAAAGAATCTGCATTTCTTTAAACTATACAAATATTTATAGCATTTGATTGGAAACTGAATAACTTTCTATAATAAAGATGGGGCAAAACATTCTTATTAGGAAATAGTGGAAAACCTTACACCAACGTCATTTCTATTTATATTATTGTCAATCTCATTATTTTTTTATTTTTTGGTTTTTCAAGGGTTTAATCCTTTCTTAAGGTGTTTTCCCTTTTGTAATTTAATAAATTTTACATGCTAATTATAGTAAATAATTTTAGATTTGTAGAGTATGTCGTGTAGAAAAATTTAAGATCGTTTACATGTTAGTCTTATAGAAACAATATCATGCAATATCATGCAATATAATATCATGCAAAAAAAATTGGGGTGAAAAGTACAAAAAATAATATTTTTAGGGTGCAAAAAGCCAACATTCTATATTTTTAAGGTGCAGAGTGCCAAAATATATATTTTTGGCTTGCAAATTGCAAAAATCTATATTTTCAAGGTGCAAAGTGCTAGAAAAATATTCAGAAATGACTATTATACCCTTCTACAAATGAATTTTCTCACAAGCTAAATGCCAAACAAATTATATTTTCAGGGTACAAAGTAGGGGTGGGCATTCTGTATCGGGTTTCGGGAACCCGTACCGTCCCGGTTGGGATTTTGTAGTTTGGGACGGCAAATATGGTGGATTTTCGGGTTTTGGAAAACCCGACAAACTAAATCGGGACGGTATTTGGGTAATGTTTCACACCCGATCGGGAAAATCGAATCCCGAAATCCTTATTATATAAAATAAATTACCCCTTTCAATTAATCTATTACTCCCAAACTCAAGCCCCATCACCTATCCCATGGTCTTGAAATTAACAATCCATGACCATAAAGAAAAATATAATACTATGAAGTATGAAGGAGCAAAATAAAGAAAAATGTGCTACTTCTATCATATAGGAGTTTAAAATTACTATTTTCGGGAAACCCGAATCCCGATCCCGAAAACCCGATATTTATCGGGAAATCAAAATACCTGGACCAAGTCAATTCAAACGGAATTCGGGTTGTAAAAATCAAAACCCGAATCCCAAAAATCCAGTCCCAATCCCACCCCTAGTACAAAGTGTCAAAACTTTTAAGTCATGGTGCAAAGTGTCAAAACTCTATAATTTCATGGTGCAAAGTGCCAAAAACCCTACCAAATGCACATATTGACCCCCTAATTATATCATATTTCAAAAGTAATTTTGTCATTTTGCATTAGGTTTAAACAAACAATGCAAGTGAACTTTTTAACTTTATTTTCGGCTACAAAATTTTGGTGTACTAGCCAAATATAAGGTTTATAGTTATGTATTTTTCTATTCTTCCATATATTTATATAGAAGATTCCCTTGTTTTCTCTGTTCTTTTTCGCTATTTCTACCAATTTGGCTTGCTATTTTGATTACCTTTGGAGCTGGAGATATTGCTAGAGCTTTATAAATTTGTGCAACTCCAAGTACCCCTCTCTTTTGTTTTTATAATTTCCAAGTACCCCTCTTTAGTAATATAGTACGTAGTACATACTTTTCAACAAAACTTAGTACATAGATTGTCGAGCCAGATTTATTCCAAATAAAATTATTAATAATACAAAGTTCAGTATGCATACCTTTGATTCATAATCACCTGAATTTTTATTTTTTTACATTGAAATATAAATTCATAATCAACTGAAACTTTTTTGGCCCTTCTAAAATATGTCTACACTATTTATTAGAGTACCAAAAGACACCTTTGTGACTTTGATCAGGCTCAATATAAATGCATTCCTTTGATTCTCTCCACAAGGCCTTCAAAATTGGCGTTCCATCAAAATTGTAATATTTACCTAATATTGGCTTAATTGCATTAGTTGCCTCCATTGCATGATAGTGTGGTATGGTTGATAACAAATGATGTAATACATGAGCATCCGTCACGTTATGAAATACGTTGTTGAGAATTCCGTAATCCCTATCAACCGTACCCAAAGCACCCTGCAGCCAATCCCATTCGGAAGAGTCATAACGAGGCACCGCAGCGTGTGTGTGGTGCAAATACGTCGTCAAAACTAGAAACCCATTGGCCACAATTAATGGAGCTCCATACACACAAACAACCCACACTAGTCCTTTGATCGTCGCCAAATAGTAAATCACGTAAATCGTAGCCAAGATTCCTGCATCAGATATTACGATTTGAATTCGTTCTCCATCTAAAAAAATAGGACTATTAGGATTGAAGTGGCTTGCAAAACGGTCATACTTTCTCCCGGCCATGTTGAAACATATGTATAGATACCAACCAAAAGTAAGACGGATAATGACTCGAAGGACTTTACACGGTAAGTTATCCAAATATTCATCAAAGTAGTAGCCTCTTTGAGACTTGAGTTTAGGTACGTAGACCTCGTCACGCTCTATTGAACTAATGTTTGAGTGGTGGCGACGATGGGTAAACTTCCATGAAAAGTACGGGGTCAAAAGTGCAGAGTGTATTATTAATCCGATAGTGTCGTCTAACCATTGATAGTTGCTAAAGGTGTGGTGGCCGCATTCGTGGCCAATGAGCCAAACACCGTAAAGTACGCAACCTTGGCACGCCCAATAAAGCGGCCAAGCTACGATAAGGAGAGGTTGAGGGAGGAGTTGGAAATAATTGGTGGCGATATAATAGAACATAAACGCTATTACAATGTCACGAACAAGATAATAAGAAGAACGGAGAATTGATCGTTGAAAACAATGAGGTGGGATTGCTTTTTTAATCTCACTAAGTGTAAAAGGTGGCCTAGAGTTTGGAACTCGAAGCATTTGTCCGGAGGCAGCCATTTTTGATATGATTATTGGGTACCTACATATAAATATTGAGTTTTAAATTTTAATACATATTTATATAGATTTTCCCATATTGACTTGGTCCAAATTGGTGGGTTGATTGAAGGGAAAATTGTTTTTTTTATCCTAGGCTAACTTGCGCTTTTGGTACCATTGGATATGAAAATGCACATTTAATACCATAGGATAGGCTTTCATTGCAATTTTGGTACCAAATCCAATTTTTCTACAATTTTAATGGCAATTTACCACCTATGAAATACATAATGTTCAATTTACCCCTCTATAATTTGAAAAAAAAATCAATTTACCCCTTGTAAAAATTTTAATGAAGCAATTTGCCCCCTTCAGCCGGAGAGTGTAACTCACTTGCCGAAATTGAGAGTAGACATGCAAGCTATTTTATAACATAGGGGGATAACTTGTCACATTTATCATAACACAGGGGGTAAATGCCACATTATCATAACAAAAGTGGATAAAGTGCCGCCTATAAAAATATCAGGGAGACAATGTGAAACTTTAACAAAATTTCAAGGGATAAAATGCTATTTTTTAAACCACGATGGGTAAATTGAACATTATGCATTTCATAGGGGTTAAATTATCATTAACTTTGAGGAAAAATTGGATTTGTTATCAAAGTTGCAATGAAAACCTATCATATGGTACTAAATTTATATTTTCGTATCCAGTGGTACCAAAATTGCAAATAGGTCTATCCTATGGATAAAAAAGCAATTTTCCCGTGATTGAACGATCTTATGGTCTTTGAATATAGAGTAAATAAATACATTATAATTTTAATTGCATATAGAAAACAATACAATTGACATACTTCGATCCTTATCTGCATGCCCTTCATTTTGTAGATAAATAAATATTGGCAGGGTTCTATTTTTGCTTGGTCTAGAGATTCGAAAAATAATTATAGAAAAATTAATTTTACTAAAATGGATTTTGACAATAATTAATTATAATAAAATTAACTATAGAATAATTAATTTTGTAAAATAGCTTTTGCAAAAGTAACACTTTAGTAACTTCTAAAATAAGTTAAATTTTAGCTTCTGGAGATCCCAAAATTGATTATGACATTGACAGCCAAACACCATGAAAATCACGATTGACCAAAAGTAATTTCTATATTTGAGGCCAAATACTTTAAAATCACAATAGAGATCTAGAAATGCTCTCACTGCTCAGTCAAGCTCACCCTAAATGACTTTTCTAAATTGGGTGTCTTGAATTACTTTACCTATTGACTTGGGTAATTTATACCTCTTGAGATACCTTTTGAAACAATTCACTATCAAGTTATATGAATTTAGTCCAATCCATGTGTATATTTAAAAAAATTGGATGATCATTATAAACAATATTTGAATATAAAATCTTTTACCGAATATTTTGTAGAAAATATTAACAAAAGATTGTATTTAGGAAAACTTATATCAAGTTAATATGATTTTATCATAATATAATTTGACAAATACAAATAGTGACAAAAATCAATTTTGAGTATTTTCTAATGAGTGTAAGTAACAATTTTACAGTGATTTGAATTTTCCTTGTTATTGATATATGAGTGGCGACAACCCGATCAAATTAAACCAAAAAATATCTAATAAGTGTGTCAAGTGTTCTCAATAGATATTTATGGAGAATTTGACTAATCTCCCACCTTTTCCTCCATTTTTCTCCACTACATTCCAAACAAGAAAAAAAGCTCCAATAAGTTCTCCCCCAACCCCACCCCTTTTTGAATGATACTAACTTTATATATATATATATATATATATATATATATATATATATATATATATATATATATATATATATATACATTGTTTTTTGATTTGAATGTATCGGAGAAAAAAAGCTCCAATAAGTTCTTGAATATTCTCCCCCAACCCCACCCCTTTTTGAATGATACTAACTTATATATTTATATATGCATTGTTTTTTTATTTGAATGTATCGGAGAAAAAAAGCTCCAATAAGTTCTTGAATAAGTCACCATTTTTCTTGTTTGGAATGTATCGGAGAAAAATGGAGGAAATGATGGAAGATTAGCAAATTCTCCAAAGTTTTCTATTGAGAAGACTTGACAATTATTAGATATTTTTTGGTTTAATTTGAATGAGTTTTGAGATTTATTAATTTAGTTGGTTTCGATGGAACCTCTAGATATGATTTGGAGTGAATTTGGACATTGAGTTTTATGAGTTTTAAATAATTGAGATATTATTTGGAGTAAGTTTGAATATTGAAGTTTTGAAAAAAAAACTTAAATAGACATCAAATAAATGACTTTTATGAAGTTTGAGAATGAAAACCAAACAATGGATCTCAAGTCAATGATTTTGTTAGAGTTTGCCATAGGAAAAAAAAAAAATAGATCATATTAATGATAGGTTTCAATATGTTTCATTTATTATTTTTTTGTTGGGCTGCGATTAATTCTTGTCCAAACATGAGTTAAATTATTACTGACTCAATTTCACAGTTTTGCGAAATCAGGCAAAACAAGTCCGTATCTTATCTTATCTTATCTTATATATATCTTTTATCTTATATATATCTTATATATTTATATATAGGAGAATGGTCTTTGTCTCAAATTGGACCAAATTCTCTTTTTCTAGAATTTTGAATTATTTTTATTATCTTGAAAATTGTGATTGGTTGATTATAATAGATATTGCTAACTCAAAATTTTTAGTAATAAAAGTAGCTAAAATCATGCCTAAATATTAGCTATGAGTTACTGGACGTAATGATTTTCACAGTTTAATTATGTACACCTACAAGTTTGGAAAGTTTCAAATTTCAAACTTGATTTTATTTTATATAAAGAATCGTACGTTACTAAATTATAAGCTAATACTTAGACATGATTTTAGTTACTTTGATTATAAAAAAAATTCTGGAAAATAACAATTATAATAGGAATGAAATTTCATCTACTCAACCTAAATTTCGGTGTACTATAAATTTCCTTTCATAGTCTCTTTATGTTTATGCTTATAAATCTTTCCTTCTCTATTAGTTCTTCTTCATTTTCAAGTATCACATTCTGTGTTGTAAGGGAATCATGTTCTCTGTTGTAAGGGGAAAAAAATGATTATCATGTTATTTGGGTTAAGTTGATTTTTAAGACGGTTTCAGGAATCTCGGCCCTATTTGGAAGGGTTTTGGCTTGGTTCCGCGGGCTCGGTTTCAAAAAACATCATTCTTCATTTGTTTAAATCTATCTCTTTATTTGTTTTTCATATATACTTTCTAATTATTGGGTGAGTATTTTCTGTCATTGTTTTATTATTTATGCAATGATTTTTGTTATTATAGTAGTGATTTCTATTTTTTCATTTCCATGTGATGAATGGTTGATGTGCAGATAATGGTGTTAGCCAAGCTAAATTAAGAGGGGAAAGTGGTGAAATCAGGAATGATGGTCGACGCTCTTCTCTGATAAAAACTTAAGTCCGGAAATTATGCTTATATTGAATATCACTATATATATATATATATATATATATATATATATATATATATATATATATATATATATATATATATATATATATAATATAATATAATATAATATCTATGTCAATTTATTAGATTGTTTGAAGTTTAATTGTTTAGATGCTTTGCATGTTTTAAATTGTCATATATTAGTTGTTTTCTTTCCGAATTGTAGTATATTTGTTATTTTTTTATATTTTCATAAAATATATTTTTTTTCATTGGCTAATTCATCATTTTATTTATATATTCTTTTTATCGGTCAGTTTGATTTCTTCGCCATATTAGATGCGATGGTTTTCTTTGACTCAATTATAGATAAATTTATCACTTGACTGCTTATTTATAAATGAAGTAGTGTTATGATCTAATTATCACAATTAAAGAATTAATTATTATTTGTTGTCATTTTAAATAATATAAAATTATATCCTAATGTTTTTCCAATTCTTTTTCCCAATTGCACCACATGTATGATATACAAACGCATAAAAGGAAAGTTCGATTTAGATTCACACTGCCAGATGGCCTAAAGAAAAAAATTGACAAGAAAAAAGTCCCAAGGGAAACTTTAAGTTTAATTAAATAAAACTAGCACATCGTACAAATAGCATAAAGTCGTTTTATTTTATGATACAAAGTGTTTGTGGAATTGGTTTGTGTCTTTTCGTTACAATCACATTGATATTAAATAGGTTGATTTGACAGTATTTTAAGATAAATACGAACATTTTAAAATACAACCATCATTGACAATAGTTATCTATCAAATCTTTTTATTGTCTAGGAATTCTATATATAATGTTATATAATAATCACGAAATTAGTAAAATAATGTGAATTGTAACGAATCAAGTTAGAAACATGTGTAGACTAGTGATACACAAAACTTTCTTCCCTACAAATAAGAAGTTAGCATTATCCAATACATTACCAATGTTTTTCAAATTAGACTACTTGGTTCGACATAATATATAATTTCATCTTTCAAATATTACAACATATAGTCACTTAATTTGAAAAATGGTAGGTAACGATCAAATTTAAAAAGAAAAACTTTGTCATGAATTTATACAAATGAGTAACCAGAAAATTTAATGAGTATTTACAATAAAATTATCAGTGAAAAACATTTATAATTATAAGTATGTTTTTAATTTATTTAGTAAGAACAACTTATCAATAATTTTTCATCTTATATTTAAAATTCTAACATAGGTGTTATTATTTGCTAATCTACCCAGAGAGGTGAAAATTACATATTGAGAGAAAAGTCTCCAAGTAAAATTTTGACAAAGCGAAGAACTATTAAATTTTATTTGTTGAGCATGATCATATCTTAAATGTTCATATTTATTGCAATTCAAATATAATTGTTGCCGTTTGAAGATCGGTCTAATTTTTACTCAATTAATTCATTACTAACATGTAATAGTGTTTGCATATTCGTACACATGAGGTCGCTAGAACTATTCACATATATTCAATTTAATCAATGGATTAGATTAAGCTTCGAAAGAATTATATCTCAATTTTGGTTCACCATTACCTTTTTCCCAGATCAAAGATTTTGGGTGTCTCAGTCGTTGTTGTCTTCTTGTATTCCTTTTTCAATTCTTCATATTTTTGTTTTTTGTGATTGCGGTTAACCCCTCATAGATTCTTTTAATTGCACTTAATGGTTATTTATGAAAGATTATTTATCAAAAAAAAAAACTTAAAGAAAAAAAAAGATTTTCATGCTTCATCGCATAGCTCAATTGTGACCATGAGTGCATCCTTTCGTTATCCCGCACTTATCTTTCCAATGCATTAGAAGTCACTTGCTCCATGTTTACTGTATTCTACCTGATCCATTATTTCCTTATTTCATTTTTCAGTTTAGCACCATCTGTGACATGCAAATGCATTAAAAATACTTAACAAAAAATAGTTGAAACGATGCTATACTAATAACTAATGTCATTTATATCAAATAATTTCACTTAGTTAACTAAAACTATCACATTTTAAATTTACTTTTTCATTGTCATTACAACTAGTTATATTTTTCATTTGAAAATCTTGTTGATGTTCTACATCTTTCCATCAAAGTAAGGAAATCCTACAACCTACTTAGGGTTTAAGAATTTTAATTTCACAAACTATTAAAATATAGTCAATAGTAAAAGTTACTTAAAAATTTGAAAATTCAACAAATCTAAACATAAAGTAGGTATATGGTATCATTGAGAATAATGTGTAGTTGGATGTGTTACCCTTTACGAAAATTGAAGTGTATCAAATAAATAAATTGATTGAAATAATATAATATCACAAAATTTAAAGAAAATGGAAAATATTACATTCTTATAATACCACGTAAAGCATTATTACATTTTTTCTCTTTGTATTTTAATGTTTGTTGCATTTCATTAGATTGATTATAATACAACTAATTTTTTTAACCAATTTCGTTTATCACAACATTTGTTATGTTTTTGACCTACTCGAAAACAAAATTCAACTCATTAATCCAAAATTTTGTGCTTAATTTATTACAAATGATTCATGTCTTAATTTTAGATATTATTTCCAGAATTTACTTAATTATCCATTTTCTAATTTAAAAAAATGTTATTAAGAACGTAGATCCCACCAAATAAAATTACCTTAAAATGACAAAACACATATACATCTGGGTGGGGGGGGGGGGGGGTGGGGGGGGGGGGGGGTGGGGGGGGGGGGGGGTGGGGGGGGGGGGGGGTGGGGGGGGGGGGGGGTGGGGGGGGGGGGGGGTGGGGGGGGGGGGGGGTGGGGGGGGGGGGGGGTGGGGGGGGGGGGGGGTGGGGGGGGGGGGGGGTGGGGGGGGGGGGGGGTGGGGGGGGGGGGGGGTGGGGGGGGGGGGGGGTGGGGGGGGGGGGGGGTGGGGGGGGGGGGGGGTGGGGGGGGGGGGGGGTGGGGGGGGGGGGGGGTGGGGGGGGGGGGGGGTGGGGGGGGGGGGGGGTGGGGGGGGGGGGGGGTGGGGGGGGGGGGGGGTGGGGGGGGGGGGGGGTGGGGGGGGGGGGGGGTGGGGGGGGGGGGGGGTGGGGGGGGGGGGGGGTGGGGGGGGGGGGGGGTGGGGGGGGGGGGGGGTGGGGGGGGGGGGGGGTGGGGGGGGGGGGGGGGGGGGGGGGGGGGGGGGGGGGGGGGGGGGGGGACTACTACTGAGACTCCAACAGTGGTGTTGCAAGATCAATCTAGAGGACAACATCCAGATTTGCAACCTGATCTCAGATGGCTAAAAGATCACCCACCTGAACTAGTGATTGGTGATCCCCTTGACAGTGTTAGAACAAGAAGGTCAACTGCAAATGAAACAATGTTTGTAAGTTTTCTTTCACAAATTGAGCCTAAATTAATTGATGAAGCTCTTGGTGATTCTCACTGGATTGAAGCTATGCAAGAAGAGTTGAATCAATTTGAAAGGAATGAGGTTTGGTACTTGGTACCTAGACCTACTCATCAAAGAGTAATTGGCACTAAGTGGGTTTTCAGAAATAAGATGAATGAAGATGGTATTGTTACCAGAAACAAAGCAAGACTAGTAGCCAAAGGTTACTGCCAAGAAGAAGGCATTGATTTTGATGAGACATTCGCACCAGTTGCAAGGCTTGAAGCAATCAGACTGTTTCTAGCTTATGCTGCTCACAAGAACTTCACAGTATATCAGATGGATGTGAAGTCTGCTTTTCTCAATGGAGAATTGCAAGAAGAAGTGTACGTTGAACAACCACCTGGTTTTGAAGTTTATAAACAGGGAGACAAGGTATATCGTCTGAAGAAAGCTCTTTATGGACTGAAACAGGCTCCAAGAGCATGGTATGATACTCTATCTGATTTTCTTTTAGTTAAAGGATTTCGTAAAGGTAAAGTAGACAAGACCTTGTTCACTATTGAATGGGAAGAACATATATTGTTAGTTCAAATATATGTGGACGATATTATTTTTGGTTCAACTAACAAACAGATGTGTGAAAAATTCTCTAAGCTGATGCAAAATAAGTTTGAAATGAGCATGATGGGAGAATTAAATTACTTTCTTGGATTACAAGTCAAACAGCTACCTGATGGTATCTTCATAAGTCAAGCAAAGTACACAAAAGATCTGTTTAAGAAATTTGGTATGGAAACTAGCTCATCTGTTAATGTTCCTATGTCCACTGGATTTCGTCTGGACAAGGATGAAGATGGCAAATCAGTTGACATCACCAAATACAGAGGCATAATTGGGTCACTGTTATACTTAACAGCTAGCAGACCTGATATTATGTATTCTGTTGGGGTTTGTGCGAGATTTCAATCAAACCCTAAGGAATCTCATCTCTTAGCTGCTCAAAGGATATTAAAGTATCTTAAAGGCACACAAGAATTGGGATTGTGGTACCCAAGGGAATCA
The DNA here is from genome assembly GCA_034814905.1 of Penstemon davidsonii. Classification (NCBI taxonomy): domain Eukaryota; kingdom Viridiplantae; phylum Streptophyta; class Magnoliopsida; order Lamiales; family Plantaginaceae; genus Penstemon; species Penstemon davidsonii. The sequence continues at coordinate 24,266,379 of JAYDYQ010002533.1, read as the reverse complement.
GGATTTGAACTTGTTGGATATTCAGATTCTGACCTTGCTGGCTGCAAGATTGATAGGAAGAGTACTACAGGTACTTGTCAATTTCTAGGCAGTCGTCTGATCTCATGGATGAGTAAGAAACAGACTTCAGTATCTATATCAACTGCTGAAGCTGAATACATTGCTGCTGGAGCATGTTGTGCACAAATACTCTGGTTGAAGCATCAACTAGAAGATTATAATTTGAAGATCAGTGGAATTCCCATCTACTGTGATAATACAAGTGCAATCTCACTTACTCAGAATACTACTAGTCATTCCAGGTCTAAGCACATTGAGATCAAACATCACTTCATCAGAGACCATGTTGAAAAAGGAAATGTTATTATTGAATATGTTCAAACAGATAATCAGATCGCTGACATTTTCACCAAACCATTGAGTGATGCAAGATTTTCTACTCTAAGAGTGGAACTAGGCTTGTTAAAATTGGATTCATAAGCTGAGGGGGAACCTATCAGAAGACAGGTTTCAACAGCTGACTAATCTGATATCAACAAGTACTGTACTTCAAGAAGACTGACTCTCAACAGACTAGTTGACTGATGAATTCTTGAATTCAGGGGGAACGTGTAAGACTAGCGGTACCCTTGTTTTAAAGATGAAATCTTCAATGACAGTTAGTTGAAGTTGTGTTAATCAGAAGATTTGTTCTTAATTCTTGAAGATTCGAAGATTAATTATCCTGCTGGATTGACAAACAGCAAAGGAAGATCACTAGATATTGGCTTTCACTAGTGATGTATTGTATCAGACAAGTCGTCTGTCAGATAAGTATTCTACTCATCTGTTTTTATTCATGTCAGCTTATATTTTAAGTGTTGTACTAAAAACGTTTTATCAAAAACACGCTTTTATAAGTAACAGACAAGTGGCGTTTCAAATTCCCGCCTGTCTGACATATTAAATGCTATTTGAAAACCGCGTATCACGATCACACGATCTGCTTTTCAAGTAACTGATCTAACGGTTGACATCTTTCACGGAAACCGACAAGAACCAACATCTATAAATCCAGATCTGATCAGCTTACTACATTTTTACGCACTAAAAATTTCAAAAGCATTCAGAGAATTTTTGCATTCATTCAACTGCAAATCTACTCTCGTTTTTCTTCAATCTCTTTCAGGAAAATGGGTTCCAAGGTAAATGCAAAAGAAGCTGCTGCTGAAGGTATGTTCTTGAACTACCTGACCTATCATGCGACTGGCACACCGTTGATGAAAGAAATTCTGGAGAAGTTCAAGGCGGCTACTCTAGTCAACTTCATGGAGGCCCATGAAGACATGATTTTCAAGGACGAGGTCTTTGAATTTTATGGTTCCAAAGACGATGTTGACTTAGACAAACTGGAGATTAAAGCCAAAATTGGGGACAAAGCTATCTGCGTAACCCCAAAACTGCTGAATGAGATGTACGGACTTTCCATTGAAGGGTCTACTGACATCGCAAACCTAGCTGAACCTTTTGAGTCAGATTTCTGGAATCTGGTCTCAAAGAAGAATCAAGTGCTATCTGGAAGTATCAAAAAGAATCAGCTGAAGGATGAGTTTCAGCGAATGGCAGATTTGGTTGCCAAAGTCCTCGAGAACTGCACATTCTCCTTGGACAGCGTACCAATGAAGAGGTTTCACACTATGATAGCCATTTACTATGGGTTGAAGGTAAATTGGGCTAACTTCATCTGGTATGTGATTGCTGATCATAAAGTCCGTGGTCTGACTCTGCACAGAATTTTCATTAGTCATCTGTTGGTGAATCTGAGATGTGCTGTGACTAATGGAAAGGAAATTCATAAGGCGAAGGAATTAAAGATCTATGATAAAGTGAAATCGAAAGAGCCTGCTGCTGTGCCTGAGAAAAAGCAACAGAAAAGAAAGGCTTCTGAGCCTACTGTGCCTGCTGATAAAGGCAAGAAGAGCAAGACAGCTGTTCAAACAGCAAAGCCTGCTGTTGTAGCCAAAACAGTTATGCCGAAAAGAAAGGATGCTGTGGATTCTGTTATTGATGAAACAGTTAAGGAAATTGATGAAATGTCAATTGGGACATCTTCTGACAAAACAATTTCAGCTGAGCTACCAGCTGAAAATGTGGCTAAAAGAACAAGGAGTGCAATGAAAGATACTGCCACATCTGCTCCTGTTCTCCATACAAAGAAAACCATCAGAAAGAGGATGACGTTTATTGATGAAGAAAAGGAACTTTCTGAAGTGGTTAGAAAAAGCCCTCCATCTGTTGAGAGGCCTGTTGAATCAGTAAAGGAGTCTGCTGAAAAGAAGTCAGCTGATCAAGTGAAACAGATTCCTACACCAACAGCTGAGGTTGCAAAACCTTAAGAGGATCCTGAAGTGCAGATCCTCGAACCAATTGCTGCTGCACCTGTAGCAGTTGCTTTACCAGAAACGACAGCTGCGGCACCAGTTGTTGAGTCAAGAAATGCCAGAAGGAAAAGAACTGGCAAAGCAAAAGTATCAGCTTATCACAAGAAGAAGCGTGAGGAAGCTGAGCAGAGAAAACGTGATGAAGCTGAGCTGAAGAGAGCTCTTGAAGCAAGTAAAAAGGATGCTGATGTCAAGAAAATGACAGAAGCTGAGTTGGCTGCCAAGGAAGAAGCAGACTTGGCAAAGGCCTTAGAAGAGAGCAAGAAGGATGCTCATGGACCAAGGAGGTCTGGAGGCATCGTGATTGGTGAAAAGCCTAAGGAAGGAGACTTCGTGCTACCTAGGGCTGCACCAATTAAGAAGAAAAAGAAGGAAGTCCGAAGAGCAATAGAAATTGTTCAAAGTGATTCTACTGCCTTCAAAAGATTCGAAGCTGAGCTGGAAAGGCTTAACCAGCTGTTTCAATCAAGGACTACTTTTCTCCCTGAAAAGATTAGATACAATCAATGGAGAGAGTATAGATTGAATAAATCAGAGGAGGAGATTCAGGCCTGGAAGGAGTTTGCTACTGAAGGGAGATGGGTTCTAAACTGGCTGCAAACAACTTCAGTTGCCAAGGCTTTGGACTCTGATTTTGTAAGGGACAGACTACATGACTTTGCAAAAGTCATTGTAAGTCAGGAAGCGACTGCCATCAAGGATTCTATTCCAAAGAAGCCAAGTCCTACTGATGACAGAATTGATAGAGCAGTCAAGATTGTTGTTTACACAACCTTGGAAAGATGGGCTGAAAGATCAAGATTTGAACCAGGAACATCAAGTACAACGCCTACTCTGCCTAGTTTACAGCAAATCTGTTATGGCTCGGATATTAGTACTTATCAAGAGAAGCTAAAGATCAAACAGACTACTTCACCATTTGTACCAGCTGACTTGATACATCAGAAGACTGTTGTGTCTGCTGATGGTACTGAAGTTATTCATATATCTGATGAGCCTGAAAATGAAGAACCACGAAAGGACAAGCCAGCTGTGGAAATCAATCTTAATACATCTGTGACACTGCCTGCTGCTGTCAAAGAGGAAATTCCTTTAACTTTGGAGAGGAAAGCTGAAGAAAATCCTGTTCTTCATGATGCCCCTGTTCAACAGGATGATGAACCTGCTGAATCATCACCCATTGCTCCTACTGCTGACTTGCATTCTTCACTGATGGAGTCATTGCAGCTGCTGATTGAGAATTCTATGAAGGAGATGGAGATGAGAAACCAGCTGTTCATTAAGCAAATGCAGGAAGAGACTGCAAGAATGGTCAAGGATGCCATTGAAGATTTTCCTCTGCCACCAGACAACTCCTTAATGTTAACTCAGAGCATATTGAATATGAGCAGAAGTATTGAAGATGTGAAGGCTGATGTAGGTCACCTCCACACTGCTCTTCAAAGGAATGAAACTGACATTGCAAGGGTTGTTAGGGTCATGACACAAGTTGGTGAAGCAGAATCTGAGAAGAATGTTGCTTTAATGCAAGAGATTACAAACGTCACCAACAAAGCACAAACTGAACTGTCAACACTTCAGTTGAATGTTGACTGTCTGAATGACCAATCTGGTGAATTAAAGGTTAATCAACTTCGCTTGGAAGAGAATCAACTTCGCATGCAATCTACTCTAAGTCATCACTGTGTTGAACAACAAGTTCTGGATAGAAACATCAAGAAGCTTTGTGCTGCGGTCAACATAACTCCTGATCAACTCAACCCTGCTGATGCTGACAAAAAGGGGGAAGAGGAATCAGCTAAGTTAGCTGTTGATGTTGCTGCAAATAGTCAAGTACGAGACCAACGGGCTGCTGCTGGAAAGCCAAAAGAAGATGAAGTACTTGAAAAGGAAGCTGAAGATGGAGCTGATGATAAAGTAGAGCCCAAGGATGTAGCTAAAACTGACAAGGAGTTAGCTGCCTCTAAGTACTCTGCTGAAGAACAGCTTAATCCAGACATGAAGAAGAAAAGGATTGAAGACATCAAAGCAAGATTTGAAGCTGATGAAAGAAGGGAAAAATTGAAAGGTCTTGCTGATGCTTTCACATCTGGTGAAGAAGATGACAGTAGTGATGAAGTTGAAGAAGAAGTTGAAGAGGAAGAAGAAGAAGATGAAGAAGCTGAGGACTAGACTAGTTAATAGACTAGGTTATATGCTAAATTTTTGTAACAGCTTACTTCACTTGTAATTTTTCACTTAAGTCAGTTTTTGCTTGTAACTTGTACTGTAATCTTTAAAGATCAAATCTATAAAAAGTTCAAGCTTCCAACATATCATTTCTATTTCAGAAATTTTTGAGGACTCAACTTTAGTTTTAGGTACAGGTACTTAGCTGAAGTTTTGTCATCATCAAAAAGGGGGAAATTGTTGGATGAAGATGAAGACTTTGAAGTGAAGGGAGTTTTTGATGATTTCCAAAGTCATCAGCTAAGTGGAAGCTTAGTACAAACCTCAGAAAATATTTGACCAAGGAAGAAATATTTCAGACGAGTCAAATATGGTCCAGAAGACTACTGATCTGTTGCTGAAGAAGGAATCAGACTGGTGGACTATCAGCAGACTCAAATCATATTAGTTCAAGTTTGGGATCAGCCGAGTATACATCAGACGAGTGACTTCGATCAGCAGAGTGGAAGTGGATCAGAAGTTATTGCAACGGTAATAAATGCACTTGGTGTAATAAATGCTGAAGAGGAAGGGTATTTATGACAAATGATTGAAGAGAAACCTCGTATCAGCTTGGTGCATTTAATGCGCATTTAATGCGAAGCGACAGAAAGTACTGCAGAGTGTACAGTGTTCAGTCGCAACAGCCGTTCTGCAGAAAAGGACCAGTACTCGAGGATTTGACAACTGGCGACCTCTCAACGGGCAGATTTTCAAATCCTTAGTATAAATAGCTTAGTTCGGGAGTTGAAGAAGAAGAACAACACAGAGACAACACATTTTTGAGAGCAAAAATCTGAAGCAGAATTCATCTAAGTCTCAACTTCAAGAACAGAACACTCATCAGCCTAGTCATCTGTTGACGAAGCAGAAAAGAGAGAAAACAGAATATACTTAAAAATCTGAGTGATTTTGTTAGGATTGTGTTGTGAGAAGTAGATATCAACCTTTGTGAGCGATATTACTTCAGAGGATAGGAGTTTCTTTGTGATTTCCTATTGTGAACTTACGGCCATTTCATTTGTTGTTTGGCGTAAGAAGTGTATACTGTAATCTGTGTGATTTAGTATAACCCAAGATCTAAGTGACTTGGAAGAGTGGACTAAAGGATTTACATCCATATAACCACTATAAAAATCCTTTGTGTTTTTAACTTGCATTAATTCCTGAATATTTCAAAGAAGCATATTTAAAACACTTAAAGGTTAACTACTGGAAAAGTTTTAAAAAGGAGTTTGTTTAAAACTGGGGATAAAACTTTTTCTAAGTTAAGGAAACTACTTGTGAAAAACACTTGACAAATCCGCTGCAAGATAGTTAATTTTGAAACTCTGATTTTGATAAAATCAGCTAAGTAAAATCAGAAGAGTGGTCAACTCTGCTGTTCAAAGCTTTGTGCGAGATCAGCTTAGTCTGATTACAATTCTTGATCAGCTTAGTCTGCAGACAGAAAAGTTTAAGATTTTAAAAGGTAAAATTTTTAAAGAGGTTTATTCCCCCCCCCCCCCCCCCCTAAACCTCATCTGACCACTTGGGACCAACAAACAGGATGCAAATACCGATTCAGAAACCTGTAATTAACCGCGGATATAAACTCAGTAATTTGAACAATTAAAAACTAAAGATTCTTCCATCAAATTAACATTTCCAATCTTATTTAAACCCAGTGATTTAGTTAAATTAAATTCCATTAAATTTAAATTGGGCCCTGACTATTGGTTTAATTTAAAGATTTCACTTCATTGTTAATTAACTCACATTCCACTAGGCCCGAACCCATAATCGCTAGATTTCGTCAGCCGAAACAAATGGCCTAAGTCCAGGTCCAAAAAACTAAAAATCTCGGCCCAGCCCGAACCCGACCCGGCCCGAACTCAACTCGGCCCAAACTCAACCCGACCAGAAGCTCCAACCCATTCCTGCCCAAACTCAGTCTAAAAACCTGCCCAAAAACAGCCCAATTCCTAAGCCCAAACCCGGGGCAATTGCTAACCCAAACTCACGACCCAGTCAACTCAGCCCAATTTTTTACTGTTCATCGTCTTCTACTGTTCATCATCTTCTCCCCTTCATTTTCAGCCGAAATTTAGTATTGCTTCACCATTCTCCGCCTCGCCTTCGTCTTCCCCGATCAGCTCCGAACGACCCCTCTCTCCTCAAATCCAGAACCAGCCTCGGTTGACTCCACCTCCCCACACCACTTTCACTTCGTCTTCTCCGTCCAACTTTCTAACCGGAATCCCGTAAGCCTCAACCATCTCCGCCTTCCTTTCTCTTTCCCGACCAGCCATGCACGGCCACTTCCTCCCCAAGATCCGAACCAATTCTTCTCCTCCCTCACCATGGCAGCCATGGCCGCCACCTCCCCGTCCCAAATCCAAGATTAACTTTTCCCTCCCCTATCACCAATCGACGCCCAAACGGAAAATAAAACGTACGGATGGATAGAGTTACCTGCGGCGAAGGCTTGCGATGATCGAGACTCCGTTTGGTGGCAGCGGCGGTGCTTCCAATTTGACTATGGCGGCGGCGGATACATACGAAGTTTCTTTCTTCTTTTCTTTTTACGTTTAGTTCATTATTTCTTCCTTTTAGTTTAGTTTTCTCTAAACCTATTTTATTAAGTTAAGTGGGTTAATAAGCTTAAGTTTATTAGTTAGTCTTTTGGGCTTAAGTTTAACACACTAACTCTTATATTAACGGACTTATTTATCACTTTAATTCAATCGAGTCTTATTAATTATTTAATCTTAAGTGAAACACATAATTGACTAATTAGGGATGTTAAACATTAAAATTTTAAGAATAATAAATCGTTTAAAATTAAAAGTTTACATAAAATTATCTTAACTTTTAGAAATGGCAGATTACACCCCGATAGTTATTTTTGGGGTTTCACAATCTAACCCCCTTAAAAGAATTTGGTCCCGAAATTCCTCTCTATCTTAACTTTTAGAAATGACGAATTATACCCCATTAGTTATTTTGGGGTTTCACAATCCAACCCCCTTAAAAGAATTTGGTCCCCAAATTTCTCTCTATCCTTTTGATAGCTCGAGATACTTAGATTGCATTTCTGCTTCTAGTTCCCAATTAAAAAGCAAACAAGCACATAAAGCGACAAGCAAGTAAGTCAAGCAACGGATGACTTACGACACGACTGACTGATGCTATCCGAGGATCCATACCTGACTTATGAGCCGAAGCTCTGATACCAACTGTGACGCCCCGTTTTTCCCAGCTACGTCCTCGGGCCAAAGACGGCCCTCGACTGGAATCGGGTCGCCAAAACAAACCAATTAACCAAACGTGTAATTTAAAGTAGACTAGCAGCGGATAACATATAACTTAAAACTTGGATTAGTTTAAATATCGTAAAAATTTATCAATCAACTTAATACATCAATATTTCAAAAAATTCAATTAAAAGCTCGTAAACATTATCCAATCACATTTGAAATCTCCAAATGTAAAATAATCCAAACAAGATTTCCAAAAAATACAGGACACGACCGACTCGGATCCCGGATCACCAACTACCACACACTCCAACTATCGAAAGTACCTGAAAATGTAATCCACAAAGAGTGGTAAGTTGATCATCCAACTTAGTGAAGCCGTGTGCAAATGTACATGATAGCAGCAAGCAAGCAAGCAACACAATCTGAATCAATTCAAACACGCACACCAAAGACGCATCACACGTATGTATGCAACAGACATCTCATCCAACCTCATAGAGGGCTCGAATGAATGTGATCAGACTCATGCAAAGACATCTCATCCAACCGCATAGAGGGCTCTAATGAATGTGATAAAAAGACATCTCATCCAACCGCATAGAGGGCTCGAATGAATGTGACAAAAGACATCTCATCCAGCCGCATAGAGGGCTCGAATGATTGTGATAAAAAGACATCTCATCCAGCCGCATAGAGGGCTCGAATGAATGTGATAAAAGACTCATGCAAAGACATCTCATCCAACCGCATAGAGGGCTCGAATGAATGTGATCAGACCCAATGATGCAAACGATAAACGAAAACAAAGCATCAACACTCGCACAATAGTAATTCACAAATTTCAAGTCACAGGAGCAGTTCAAAACTCACAAGGCAAATAAAACATACACGTAACAGTCAATATTCATCCAATAAGCCACTTCAAGCAGCACCAGGTAGACTCGCACAAGAACACTCACCTGATTAATCGAGACGCTTGTGATAACAGGATGCAAATACCGATTCAGAAACCTGTAATTAACCGCGGATATAAACTCAGTAATTTGAACAATTAAAAACTAAAGATTCTTCCATCAAATTAACATTTCCAATCTTATTTAAACCCAGTGATTTAGTTAAATTAAATTCCATTAAATTTAAATTGGGCCCTGACTATTGGTTTAATTTAAAGATTTCACTTCATTGTTAATTAACTCACATTCCACTAGGCCCGAACCCATAATCGCTAGATTTCGTCAGCCGAAACAAATGGCCTAAGTCCAGGTCCAAAAAACTAAAAATCTCGGCCCGGCCCGAACCCGACCCGGCCCGAACTCAACTCGGCCCAAACTCAACCCGACCAGAAGCTCCAACCCATTCCTGCCCAAACTCAGTCTAAAAACCTGCCCAAACACAGCCCAATTCCTAAGCCCAAACCCGGGGCAATTGCTAACCCAAACTCACGACCCAGTCAACTCAGCCCAATTTTTTACTGTTCATCGTCTTCTACTGTTCATCATCTTCTCCCCTTCATTTTCAGCCGAAATTTAGTATTGCTTCACCATTCTCCGCCTCGCCTTCGTCTTACCCGATCAGCTCCGAACGACCCCTCTCTCCTCAAATCCAGAACCAGCCTCGGTTGACTCCACCTCCCCACACCACTTTCACTTCGTCTTCTCCGTCCAACTTTCTAACCGGAATCCCGTAAGCCTCAACCATCTCCGCCTTCCTTTCTCTTTCCCGACCAGCCATGCACGGCCACTTCCTCCCCAAGATCCGAACCAATTCTTCTCCTCCCTCACCATGGCAGCCATGGCCGCCACCTCCCCGTCCCAAATCCAAGATTAACTTTTCCCTCCCCTATCACCAATCGACGCCCAAACGGAAAATAAAACGTACGGATGGATAGAGTTACCTGCGGCGAAGGCTTGCGATGATCGAGACTCCGTTTGGTGGCAGCGGCGGTGCTTCCAATTTGGCTATGGCGGCGGCGGATACATACGAAGTTTCTTTCTTCTTTTCTTTTTACGGCTAGTTCATTATTTTTTCCTTTTAGTTTAGTTTTCTCTAAACCTATTTTATTAAGTTAAGTGGGTTAATAAGCTTAAGTTTATTAGTTAGTCTTTTGGGCTTAAGTTTAACACACTAACTCTTATATTAACCGGACTTATTTATCACTTTAATTCAATCGAGTCTTATTAATTATTTAATCTTAAGTGAAACACATAATTGACTAATTAGGGATGTTAAACATTAAAATTTTAAGAATAATAAATCGTTTAAAATTAAAAGTTTACATAAAATTATCTTAACTTTTAGAAATGGCAGATTACACCCCGATAGTTATTTTTGGGGTTTCACAATCTAACCCCCTTAAAAGAATTTGGTCCCCAAATTCCTCTCTATCTTAACTTTTAGAAATGACGAATTATACCCCATTAGTTATTTTGGGGTTTCACAATCCAACCCCCTTAAAAGAATTTGGTCCCCAAATTTCTCTCTATCCTTCTGATAGCTCGTGATACTTAGATTGCATTTCTGCTTCTATTTCCCAATTAAAAAGCAAACAAGCACATAAAGCGACAAGCAAGTAAGTCAAGCAAAGGATGACTTACGACACGACTGACTGATACTATCCGAGGATCCATACCTGACTTAAGAGCCGAAGCTCTGATACCAACTGTGACGCCCCGTTTTTCCCAGCTACGTCCTCGGGCCAAAGACAGCCCTCGACTGGAATCGGGTCGCCAAAACAAACCAATTAACCAAACGTGTAATTTAAAGTAGACTAGCAGCGGATAACATATAACTTAAAACTTGGATTAGTTTAAATATCGTAAAAATTTATCAATCAACTTAATACATCAATATTTAAAAAAATTCAATTAAAAGCTCGTAAACATTATCCAATCACATTTGAAATCTCCAAATGTAAAATAATCCAAACAAGATTTCCAAAAAATACAGGACACGACCGACTCGGATCCCGGATAACCAACTACCACACACTCCAACTATCGAAAGTACCTGAAAATGTAATCCACAAAGAGTGGTAAGTTGATCATCCAACTTAGTGAAGCCGTGTGCAAATGTACATGATAGCAGCAAGCAAGCAAGCAACACAATCTGAATCAATTCAAACACGCACACCAAAGACGCATCACACGTATGTATGCAACAGACATCTCATCCAACCGCATAGAGGGCTCGAATGAATGTGATCAGACTCATGCAAAGACATCTCATCCAACCGCATAGAGGGCTCGAATGAATGTGATAAAAAGACATCTCATCCAACCGCATAGAGGGCTCGAATGAATGTGACAAAAGACATCTCATCCAGCCGCATAGAGGGCTCGAATGATTGTGATAAAAAGACATCTCATCCAGCCGCATAGAGGGCTCGAATGAATGTGATAAAAGACTCATGTAAAGACATCTCATCCAACCGCATATAGGGCTCGAATGAATGTGATCAGACCCAATGATGCAAACGATAAACGAAAACAAAGCATCAACACTCGCACAACAGTAATTCACATTTCTAGTCACAGGAGCAGTTCAAAACTCACAAGGCAAATAAAACATACACGTAACAGTCAATATTCATCCAATAAGCCACTTCAAGCAGCACCAGGTAGACTCTCACAAGAACACTCACCTGATTAATCGAGACGCTTGTGATAACAGGATGCAAATACCGATTCAGAAACCTGTAATTAACCGCGGATATAAACTCAGTAATTTGAACAATTAAAAACTAAAGATTCTTCCATCAAATTAACATTTCCAATCTTATTTAAACCCAGTGATTTAGTTAAATTAAATTCCATTAAATTTAAATTGGGCCCTGACTATTGGTTTAATTTAAAGATTTCACTTCATTGTTAATTAACTCACATTCCACTAGGCCCGAACCCATAATCGCTAGATTTCGTCAGCCGAAACAAATGGCCTAAGTCCAGGTCCAAAAAACTAAAAATCTCGGCCCGGCCCGCACCCGACCCGGCCCGAACTCAACTCGGCCCAAACTCAACCCGACCAGAAGCTCCAACCCATTCCTGCCCAAACTCAGTCTAAAAACCTGCCCAAACACAGCCCAATTCCTAAGCCCAAACCCGGGGCAATTGCTAACCCAAACTCACGACCCAGTCAACTCAGCCCAATTTTTTACTGTTCATCGTCTTCTACTGTTCATCATCTTCTCCCCTTCATTTTCAGCCGAAATTTAGTATTGCTTCACCATTCTCCGCCTCGCCTTCGTCTTCCCCGACAAGCTCCGAACGACCCCTCTCTCCTCAAATCCAGAACCAGCCTCGGTTGACTCCACCTCCCCACACCACTTTCACTTCGTCTTCTCCGTCCAACTTTCTAACCGGAATCCCGTAAGCCTCAACCATCTCCGCCTTCCTTTCTCTTTCCCGACCAGCCATGCACGGCCACTTCCTCCCCAAGATCCGAACCAATTCTTCTCCTCCCTCACCATGGCAGCCATGGCCGCCACCTCCCCGTCCCAAATCTAAGATTAACTTTTCCCTCCCCTATCACCAATCGACGCCCAAACGGAAAATAAAACGTACAGATGGATAGAGTTACCTGCGGCAAAGGCTTGCGATGATCGAGACTCCGTTTGGTGGCAGCGGCGGTGCTTCCAATTTGGCTATGGCGGCGGCGGATACATACGAAGTTTCTTTCTTCTTTTCTTTTTACGTTTAGTTCATTATTTTTTCCTTTTAGTTTAGTTTTCTCTAAACCTATTTTATTAAGTTAAGTGGGTTAATAAGCTTAAGTTTATTAGTTAGTCTTTTGGGCTTAAGTTTTACACACTAACTCTTATATTAACGGGACTTATTTATCACTTTAATTCAATCGAGTCTTATTAATTATTTAATCTTAAGTGAAACACATAATTGACTAATTAGGGATGTTAAACATTAAAATTTTAAGAATAATAAATCGTTTAAAATTAAAAGTTTACATAAAATTATCTTAACTTTTAGAAATGGCAGATTACACCCCGATAGTTATTTTTGGGGTTTCACAATCCAACCCCCTTAAAAGAATTTGGTCCCCAAATTCCTCTCTATCTTAACTTTTAGAAATGACGAATTATACCCCATTAGTTATTTTGGGGTTTCACAATCCAACCCCCTTACAAGAATTTGGTCCCCAAATTTCTCTCTATCCTTCTGATAGCTCGTGATACTTAGATTGCATTTCTGCTTCTAGTTCCCAATTAAAAAGCAAACAAGCACATAAAGCGACAAGCAAGTAAGTCAAGCAACGGATGACTTACGACACGACTGACTGATGCTATCCGAGGATCCATACTTGACTTATGAGCCGAAGCTCTGATACCAACTGTGACGCCCCGTTTTTCCCAGCTACGTCCTCGGGCTAAAGACGGCCCTCGACTGGAATCGGGTCGCCAAAACAAACCAATTAACCAAACGTGTAATTTAAAGTAGACTAGCAGCGGATAACATATAACTTAAAACTTGGATTAGTTTAAATATCGTAAAAATTTATCAATCAACTTAATACATCAATATTTAAAAAAATTCAATTAAAAGCTCGTAAACATTATCCAATCACATTTGAAATCTCCAAATGTAAAATAATCCAAACAAGATTTCCAAAAAATACAGGACACGACCGACTCGGATCCCGGATCACCAACTACCACACACTCCAACTATCGAAAGTACCTGAAAATGTAATCCACAAAGAGTGGTAAGTTGATCATCCAACTTAGTGAAGCCGTGTGCAAATGTACATGATAGCAGCAAGCAAGCAAGCAACACAATCTGAATCAATTCAAACACGCACACCAAAGACGCATCACACGTATGTATGCAACAGACATCTCATCCAACCGCATAGAGGGCTCGAATGAATGTGATCAGACTCATGCAAAGACATCTCATCCAACCGCATAGAGGGCTCGAATGAATGTGATAAAAAGACATCTCATCCAACCGCATAGAGGGCTCGAATGAATGTGACAAAGACATCTCATCCAGCCGCATAGAGGGCTCGAATGATTGTGATAAAAAGACATCTCATCCAGCCGCATAGAGGGCTCGAATGAATGTGATAAAAGACTCATGCAAAGACATCTCATCCAACCGCATAGAGGGCTCGAATGAATGTGATCAGACCCAATGAAGCAAACGATAAACGAAAACAAAGCATCAACACTCGCACAACAGTAATTCACAAATTTCTAGTCACAGGAGCAGTTCAAAACTCACAAGGCAAATAAAACATACACGTAACAGTCAATATTCATCCAATAAGCCACTTCAAGCAGCACCAGGTAGACTCGCACAAGAACACTCACCTGATTAATCGAGACGCTTGTGATAACAGGATGCAAATACCGATTCAGAAACCTGTAATTAACCGCGGATATAAACTCAGTAATTTGAACAATTAAAAACTAAAGATTCTTCCATCAAATTAACATTTCCAATCTTATTTAAACCCAGTGATTTAGTTAAATTAAATTCCATTAAATTTAAATTGGGCCCTGACTATTGGTTTAATTTAAAGATTTCACTTCATTGTTAATTAACTCACATTCCACTAGGCCCGAACCCATAATCGCTAGATTTCGTCAGCCGAAACAAATGGCCTAAGTCCAGGTCCAAAAAACTAAAAATCTCGGCCCGGCCCGAACCCGACCCGGCCCGAACTCAACTCGGCCCAAACTCAACCCGACCAGAAGCTCCAACCCATTCCTGCCCAAACTCAGTCTAAAAACCTGCCCAAACACAGCCCAATTCCTAAGCCCAAACCCGGGGCAATTGCTAACCCAAACTCACGACCCAGTCAACTCAACCCAATTTTTTACTGTTCATCGTCTTCTACTGTTCATCATCTTCTCCCCTTCATTTTCAGCCGAAATTTAGTATTGCTTCACCATTCTCCGCCTCGCCTTCGTCTTCCCCGACAAGCTCCGAACGACCCCTCTCTCCTCAAATCCAGAACCAGCCTCGGTTGACTCCACCTCCCCACACCACTTTCACTTCGTCTTCTCCGTCCAACTTTCTAACCGGAATCCCGTAAGCCTCAACCATCTCCGCCTTCCTTTCTCTTTCCCGACCAGCCATGCACGGCCACTTCCTCCCCAAGATCCGAACCAATTCTTCTCCTCCCTCACCATGGCAGCCATGGCCGCCACCTCCCCGTCCCAAATCCAAGATTAACTTTTCCCTCCCCTATCACCAATCGACGCCCAAACGGAAAATAAAACGTACGGATGGATAGAGTTACCTGCGGCGAAGGCTTGCGATGATCGAGACTCCGTTTGGTGGCAGCGGCGGTGCTTCCAATTTGACTATGGCGGCGGCGGATACATACGAAGTTTCTTTCTTCTTTTATTTTTACGTTTAGTTCATTATTTTTTCCTTTTAGTTTAGTTTTCTCTAAACCTATTTTATTAAGTTAAGTGGGTTAATAAGCTTAAGTTTATTAGTTAGTCTTTTGGGCTTAAGTTTAACACACTAACTCTTATATTAACGGACTTATTTATCACTTTAATTCAATCGAGTCTTATTAATTATTTAATCTTAAGTGAAACACATAATTGACTAATTAGGGATGTTAAACATTAAAATTTTAAGAATAATAAATCGTTTAAAATTAAAAGTTTACATAAAATTATCTTAACTTTTAGAAATGGCAGATTACACCCCGATAGTTATTTTTGGGGTTTCACAATCTTAACCCCTTAAAAGAATTTGGTCCCCAAATTCCTCTCTATCTTAACTTTTAGAAATGACGAATTATACCCCATTAGTTATTTTGGGGTTTCACAATCCAACCCCCTTACAAGAATTTGGTCCCCAAATTTCTCTCTATCCTTCTGATAGCTCGTGATACTTAGATTGCATTTCTGCTTCTAGTTCCCAATTAAAAAGCAAACAAGCACATAAAGCGACAATCAAGTAAGTCAAGCAACGGATGACTTACAACACGACTGACTGATGCTATCCGAGGATCCATACCTGACTTATGAGCCGAAGCTCTGATACCAACTGTGACGCCCCGTTTTTCCCAGCTACGTCCTCGGGCCAAAGACGGCCCTCGACTGGAATCGGGTCGCCAAAACAAACCAATTAACCAAACGTGTAATTTAAAGTAGACTAGCAGCGGATAACATATAACTTAAAACTTGGATTAGTTTAAATATCGTAAAAATTTATCAATCAACTTAATACATCAATATTTAAAAAAATTCAATTAAAAGCTCGTAAACATTATCCAATCACATTTGAAATCTCCAAATGTAAAATAATCCAAACAAGATTTCCAAAAAATACAGGACACGACCGACTCGGATCCCGGATCACCAACTACCACACACTCCAACTATCGAAAGTACCTGAAAATGTAATCCACAAAGAGTGGTAAGTTGATCATCCAACTTAGTGAAGCCGTGTGCAAATGTACATGATAGCAGCAAGCAAGCAAGCAACACAATCTGAATCAATTCAAACACGCACACCAAAGACGCATCACACGTATGTATGCAACAGACATCTCATCCAACCGCATAGAGGGCTCGAATGAATGTGATCAGACTCATGCAAAGACATCTCATCCAACCGCATAGAGGGCTCGAATGAATGTGATAAAAAGACATCTCATCCAACCGCATAGAGGGCTCGAATGAATGTGACAAAGACATCTCATCCAGCCGCATAGAGGGCTCGAATGATTGTGATAAAAAGACATCTCATCCAGCCGCATAGAGGGCTCGAATGAATGTGATAAAAGACTCATGCAAAGACATCTCATCCAACCGCATAGAGGGCTCGAATGAATGTGATCAGACCCAATGAAGCAAACGATAAACGAAAACAAAGCATCAACACTCGCACAACAGTAATTCACAAATTTCTAGTCACAGGAGCAGTTCAAAACTCACAAGGCAAATAAAACATACACGTAACAGTCAATATTCATCCAATAAGCCACTTCAAGCAGCACCAGGTAGACTCGCACAAGAACACTCACCTGATTAATCGAGACGCTTGTGATAACAGGATGCAAATACCGATTCAGAAACCTGTAATTAACCGCGGATATAAACTCAGTAATTTGAACAATTAAAAACTAAAGATTCTTCCATCAAATTAACATTTCCAATCTTATTTAAACCCAGTGATTTAGTTAAATTAAATTCCATTAAATTTAAATTGGGCCCTGACTATTGGTTTAATTTAAAGATTTCACTTCATTGTTAATTAACTCACATTCCACTAGGCCCGAACCCATAATCGCTAGATTTCGTCAGCCGAAACAAATGGCCTAAGTCCAGGTCCAAAAAACTAAAAATCTCGGCCCGGCCCGAACCCGACCCGGCCCGAACTCAACTCGGCCCAAACTCAACCCGACCAGAAGCTCCAACCCATTCCTGCCCAAACTCAGTCTAAAAACCTGCCCAAACACAGCCCAATTCCTAAGCCCAAACCCGGGGCAATTGCTAACCCAAACTCACGACCCAGTCAACTCAGCCCAATTTTTTACTGTTCATCGTCTTCTACTGTTCATCATCTTCTCCCCTTCATTTTCAGCCGAAATTTAGTATTGCTTCACCATTCTCCGCCTCGCCTTCGTCTTCCCCGACAAGCTCCGAACGACCCCTCTCTCCTCAAATCCAGAACCAGCCTCGGTTGACTCCACCTCCCCACACCACTTTCACTTCGTCTTCTCCGTCCAACTTTCTAACCGGAATCCCGTAAGCCTCAACCATCTCCGCCTTCCTTTCTCTTTCCCGACCAGCCATGCACGGCCACTTCCTCCCCAAGATCCGAACCAATTCTTCTCCTCCCTCACCATGGCAGCCATGGCCGCCACCTCCCCGTCCCAAATCTAAGATTAACTTTTCCCTCCCCTATCACCAATCGACGCCCAAACGGAAAATAAAACGTACGGATGGATAGAGTTACCTGCGGCGAAGGCTTGCGATGATCGAGACTCCGTTTGGTGGCAGCGGCGGTGCTTCCAATTTGGCTATGGCGGCGGCGGATACATACGAAGTTTCTTTCTTCTTTTCTTTTTACGTTTAGTTCATTATTTTTTCCTTTTAGTTTAGTTTTCTCTAAACCTATTTTATTAAGTTAAGTGGGTTAATAAGCTTAAGTTTATTAGTTAGTCTTTTGGGCTTAAGTTTTACACACTAACTCTTATATTAACGGGACTTATTTATCACTTTAATTCAATCGAGTCTTATTAATTATTTAATCTTAAGTGAAACACATAATTGACTAATTAGGGATGTTAAACATTAAAATTTTAATAATAATAAATCGTTTAAAATTAAAAGTTTACATAAAATTATCTTAACTTTTAGAAATGGCAGATTACACCCCGATAGTTATTTTTGGGGTTTCACAATCCAACCCCCTTAAAAGAATTTGGTCCCCAAATTCCTCTCTATCTTAACTTTTAGAAATGACGAATTATACCCCATTAGTTATTTTGGGGTTTCACAATCCAACCCCCTTACAAGAATTTGGTCCCCAAATTTCTCTCTATCCTTCTGATAGCTCGTGATACTTAGATTGCATTTCTGCTTCTAGTTCCCAATTAAAAAGCAAACAAGCACATAAAGCGACAAGCAAGTAAGTCAAGCAACGGATGACTTACGACACGACTGACTGATGCTATCCGAGGATCCATACCTGACTTATGAGCCGAAGCTCTGATACCAACTGTGACGCCCCGTTTTTCCCAGCTACGTCCTCGGGCCAAAGACGGCCCTCGACTGGAATCGGGTCGCCAAAACAAACCAATTAACCAAACGTGTAATTTAAAGTAGACTAGCAGCGGATAACATATAACTTAAAACTTGGATTAGTTTAAATATCGTAAAAATTTATCAATCAACTTAATACATCAATATTTAAAAAAATTCAATTAAAAGCTCGTAAACATTATCCAATCACATTTGAAATCTCCAAATGTAAAATAATCCAAACAAGATTTCCAAAAAATACAGGACACGACCGACTCGGATCCCGAATCACCAACTACCACACACTCCAACTATCGAAAGTACCTGAAAATGTAATCCACAAAGAGTGGTAAGTTGATCATCCAACTTAGTGAAGCCGTGTGCAAATGTACATGATAGCAGCAAGCAAGCAAGCAACACAATCTGAATCAATTCAAACACGCACACCAAAGACGCATCACACGTATGTATGCAACAGACATCTCATCCAACCGCATAGAGGGCTCGAATGAATGTGATCAGACTCATGCAAAGACATCTCATCCAACCGCATAGAGGGCTCGAATGAATGTGATAAAAAGACATCTCATCCAACCGCATAGAGGGCTCGAATGAATGTGACAAAGACATCTCATCCAGCCGCATAGAGGGCTCGAATGATTGTGATAAAAAGACATCTCATCCAGCCGCATAGAGGGCTCGAATGAATGTGATAAAAGACTCATGCAAAGACATCTCATCCAACCGCATAGAGGGCTCGAATGAATGTGATCAGACCCAATGAAGCAAACGATAAACGAAAACAAAGCATCAACACTCGCACAACAGTAATTCACAAATTTCTAGTCACAGGAGCAGTTCAAAACTCACAAGGCAAATAAAACATACACGTAACAGTCAATATTCATCCAATAAGCCACTTCAAGCAGCACCAGGTAGACTCGCACAAGAACACTCACCTGATTAATCGAGACGCTTGTGATAACAGGATGCAAATACCGATTCAGAAACCTGTAATTAACCGCGGATATAAACTCAGTAATTTGAACAATTAAAAACTAAAGATTCTTCCATCAAATTAACATTTCCAATCTTATTTAAACCCAGTGATTTAGTTAAATTAAATTCCATTAAATTTAAATTGGGCCCTGACTATTGGTTTAATTTAAAGATTTCACTTCATTGTTAATTAACTCACATTCCACTAGGCCCGAACCCATAATCGCTAGATTTCGTCAGCCGAAACAAATGGCCTAAGTCCAGGTCCAAAAAACTAAAAATCTCGGCCCGGCCCGAACCCGACCCGGCCCGAACTCAACTCGGCCCAAACTCAACCCGACCAGAAGCTCCAACCCATTCCTGCCCAAACTCAGTCTAAAAACCTGCCCAAACACAGCCCAATTCCTAAGCCCAAACCCGGGGCAATTGCTAACCCAAACTCACGACCCAGTCAACTCAGCCCAATTTTTTACTGTTCATCGTCTTCTACTGTTCATCATCTTCTCCCCTTCATTTTCAGCCGAAATTTAGTATTGCTTCACCATTCTCCGCCTCGCCTTCGTCTTCCCCGACAAGCTCCGAACGACCCCTCTCTCCTCAAATCCAGAACCAGCCTCGGTTGACTCCACCTCCCCACACCACTTTCACTTCGTCTTCTCCGTCCAACTTTCTAACCGGAATCCCGTAAGCCTCAACCATCTCCGCCTTCCTTTCTCTTTCCCGACCAGCCATGCACGGCCACTTCCTCCCCAAGATCCGAACCAATTCTTCTCCTCCCTCACCATGGCAGCCATGGCCGCCACCTCCCCGCCCCAAATCCAAGATTTACTTTTCCCTCCCCTATCACCAATCGACGCCCAAACGGAAAATAAAACGTACGGATGGATAGAGTTACCTGCGGCGAAGGCTTGCGATGATCGAGACTCCGTTTGGTGGCAGCGGCGGTGCTTCCAATTTGGCTATGGCGGCGGCGGATACATACGAAGTTTCTTTCTTCTTTTCTTTTTACGTTTAGTTCATTATTTTTTCCTTTTAGTTTAGTTTTCTCTAAACCTATTTTATTAAGTTAAGTGGGTTAATAAGCTTAAGTTTATTAGTTAGTCTTTTGGGCTTAAGTTTAACACACTAACTCTTATATTAACGGGACTTATTTATCACTTTAATTCAATCGAGTCTTATTAATTATTTAATCTTAAGTGAAACACATAATTGACTAATTAGGGATGTTAAACATTAAAATTTTAAGAATAATAAATCGTTTAAAATTAAAAGTTTACATAAAATTATCTTAACTTTTAGAAATGGCAGATTACACCCCGATAGTTATTTTTGGGGTTTCACAATCTAACCCCCTTAAAAGAATTTGGTCCCCAAATTCCTCTCTATCTTAACTTTTAGAAATGACGAATTATACCCCACTAGTTATTTTGGGGTTTCACAATCCAACCCCCTTAAAAGAATTTGGTCCCCAAATTTCTCTCTATCCTTCTGATAGCTCGTGATACTTAGATTGCATTTCTGCTTCTAGTTCCCAATTAAAAAGCAAACAAGCACATAAAGCGACAAGCAAGTAAGTCAAGCAACGGATGACTTACGACACGACTGACTGATGCTATCCGAGGATCCATACCTGACTTATGAGCCGAAGCTCTGATACCAACTGTGACGCCCCGTTTTTCCCAGCTACGTCCTCGGGCCAAAGACGGCCCTCGACTGGAATCGGGTCGCCAAAACAAACCAATTAACCAAACGTGTAATTTAAAGTAGACTAGCAGCGGATAACATATAACTTAAAACTTGGATTAGTTTAAATATCGTAAAAATTTATCAATAAACTTAATACATCAATATTTAAAAAAATTCAATTAAAAGCTCGTAAACATTATCCAATCACATTTGAAATCTCCAAATGTAAAATAATCCAAACAAGATTTCCAAAAAATACAGGACACGACCGACTCGGATCCCGGATCACCAACTACCACACACTCCAACTATCGAAAGTACCTGAAAATGTAATCCACAAAGAGTGGTAAGTTGATCATCCAACTTAGTGAAGCCGTGTGCAAATGTACATGATAGCAGCAAGCAAGCAAGCAACACAATCTGAATCAATTCAAACACGCACACCAAAGACGCATCACACGTATGTATGCAACAGACATCTCATCCAACCGCATAGAGGGCTCGAATGAATGTGATCAGACTCATGCAAAGACATCTCATCCAACCGCATAGAGGGCTCGAATGAATGTGATAAAAAGACATCTCATCCAACCGCATAGAGGGCTCGAATGAATGTGACAAAAGACATCTCATCCAGCCGCATAGAGGGCTCGAATGATTGTGATAAAAAGACATCTCATCCAGCCGCATAGA
This sequence comes from Penstemon davidsonii, assembly GCA_034814905.1. NCBI lineage: Eukaryota > Viridiplantae > Streptophyta > Magnoliopsida > Lamiales > Plantaginaceae > Penstemon > Penstemon davidsonii. Next base: position 24,244,405 of record JAYDYQ010002533.1, on the reverse strand, counting down.
GGGCTCGAATGAATGTGATAAAAGACTCATGCAAAGACATCTCATCCAACCGCATAGAGGGCTCGAATGAATGTGATCAGACCCAATGATGCAAACGATAAACGAAAACAAAGCATCAACACTCGCACAACAGTAATTCACAAATTTCTAGTCACAGGAGCAGTTCAAAACTCACAAGGCAAATAAAACATACACGTAACAGTCAATATTCATCCAATAAGCCACTTCAAGCAGCAGCAGGTAGACTCGTACAAGAACACTCACCTGATTAATCGAGACGCTTGTGATAACAGGATGCAAATACCGATTCAGAAACCTGTAATTAACCGCGGATATAAACTCAGTAATTTGAACAATTAAAAACTAAAGATTCTTCCATCAAATTAACATTTCCAATCTTATTTAAACCCAATGATTTAGTTAAATTAAATTCCATTAAATTTAAATTGGGCCCTGACTATTGGTTTAATTTAAAGATTTCACTTCATTGTTAATTAACTCACATTCCACTAGGCCCGAACCCATAATCGCTAGATTTCGTCAGCCGAAACAAATGGCCTAAGTCCAGGTCCAAAAAACTAAAAATCTCGGCCCGGCCCGAACCCGACCCGGCCCGAACTCAACTCGGCCCAAACTCAACCCGACCAGAAGCTCCAACCCTTTCCTGCCCAAACTCAGTCTAAAAACCTGCCCAAACACAGCCCAATTCCTAAGCTCAAACCCGGAGCAATTGCTAACCCAAACTCACGACCCAGTCAACTCAGCCCAATTTTTTACTGTTCATCGTCTTCTACTGTTCATCATCTTCTCCCCTTCATTTTCAGCCGAAATTTAGTATTGCTTCACCATTCTCCGCCTCGCCTTCGTCTTCCCCGACAAGCTCCGAACGACCCCTCTCTCCTCAAATCCAGAACCAGCCTCGGTTGACTCCACCTCCCCACACCACTTTCACTTCGTCTTCTCCGTCCAACTTTCTAACCGGAATCCCGTAAGCCTCAACCATCTGCGCCTTCCTTTCTCTTTCCCGACCAGCCATGCACGACCACTTCCTCCCCAAGATCCGAACCAATTCTTCTCCTCCCTCACCATGGCAGCCACGGCCGCCACCTCCCCGTCCCAAATCCAAGATTCACTTTTCCCTCCCCTATCACCAATCGACGCCCAAACGGAAAATAAAACGTACGGATGGATAGAGTTACCTACGGCGAAGGCTTGCGATGATCGAGACTCCGTTTGGTGGCAACGGCGGTGCTCCCAATTTGGCTATGGCGGCGACGGATACATACGAAGTTTCTTTCTTCTTTTCTTTTTACGTTTAGTTCATTATTTTTTCGTTTTAGTTTAGTTTTCTCTAAACCTATTTTATTAAGTTAAGTGGGTTAATAAGCTTAAGTTTATTAGTTAGTCTTTTTGGCTTAAGTTTAACACACTAACTCTTATATTAACGGGACTTATTTATCAATTTAATTCAATCGAGTCTTATTAATTATTTAATCTTAAGTGAAACACATAATTGACTAATTAGGGATGTTAAACATTAAAATTTTAAGAATAATAAATCGTTTAAAATTAAAAGTTTACATAAAATTATCTTAACTTTTAGAAATGGCAGATTACACCCCGATAGTTATTTTTGGGGTTTCACAATCTAACCCCCTTAAAAGAATTTGGTCCCCAAATTCCTCTCTAACTTAACTTTTAGAAATGACGAATTATACCCCATTAGTTATTTTGGGGTTTCACAATCCAACCCCCTTAAAAGAATTTGGTCCCCAAATTTCTCTCTATCCTTCTGATAGCTCGTGATACTTAGATTGCATTTCTGCTTCTAGTTCCCAATTAAAAAGCAAACAAGCACATAAAGCGACAAGCAAGTAAGTCAAGCAACGGATGACTTACGACACGACTGACTGATGCTATCCGAGGATCCATACCTGACTTATGAGCCGAAGCTCTGATACCAACTGTGACGCCCCGTTTTTCCCAGCTACGTCCTCAGGCCAAAGACGGCCCTGGACTGGAATCGGGTCGCCAAAACAAACCAATTAACCAAACGTGTAATTTAAAGTAGACTAGCAGCGGATAACATATAACTTAAAACTTGGATTAGTTTAAATATCGTAAAAATTTATCAATCAACTTAATACATCAATATTTAAAAAAATTCAATTAAAAGCTCGTAAACATTATCCAATCACATTTGAAATCTCCAAATGTAAAATAATCCAAACAAGATTTCCAAAAAATACAGGACACGACCGACTCGGATCCCGGATCACCAACTACCACACACTCCAACTATCGAAAGTACCTGAAAATGTAATCCACAAAGAGTGGTAAGTTGATCATCCAACTTAGTGAAGCCGTGTGCAAATGTACATGATAGCAGCAAGCAAGCAAGCAACACAATCTGAATCAATTCAAACACGCACACCAAAGACGCATCACACGTATGTATACAACAGACATCTCATCCAACCGCATAGAGGGCTCGAATGAATGTGATCAGACTCATGCAAAGATATCTCATCCAACCGCATAGAGGGCTCGAATGAATGTGATAAAAAGACATCTCATCCAACCGCATAGAGGGCTGGAATGAATGTGATAAAAGACATCTCATCCAGCCGCATAGAGGGCTCGAATGATTGTGATAAAAAGACATCTCATCCAGCCGCATAGAGGGCTCGAATGAATGTGATAAAAGACTCATGCAAAGACATCTCATCCAACCGCATAGAGGGCTCGAATGAATGTGATCAGACCCAATGATGCAAACGATAAACGAAAACAAAGCATCAACACTCGCACAACAGTAATTCACAAATTTCTAGTCACGGGCGCAGTTCAAAACTCACAAGGCAAATAAAACATACACGTAACAGTCAATATTCATCCAATAAGCCACTTCAAGCAGCACCAGGTAGACTCGCACAAGAACACTCACCTGATTAATCGAGACGCTTGGGATAACAGGATACAAATACCGATTCAGAAACCTGTAATTAACCGCGGATATAAACTCAGTAATTTGAACAATTAAAAACTAAAGATTCTTCCATCAAATTAACATTTCCAATCCTATTTAAACCCAGTGATTTAGTTAAATTAAATTCCATTAAATTTAAATTGGGCCCTGACTATTGGTTTAATTTAAAGATTTCACTTCATTGTTAATTAACTCACATTCCACTAGGCCCGAACCCATAATCGCTAGATTTCGTCAGCCGAAACAAATGGCCTAAGTCCAGGTCCAAAAAACTAAAAATCTCGGGCCGGCCCGGACCCGACACGTCCCGAACTCGGCCCGGCCCAAACTCAACTCGGCCCAAACTCAACCTGACCAGAAGCTCCAACCCATTCCTGCCCAAACTCAGCCCAATTCCTAAACCCAAACCCGGGGCAATTGCTAACCCAAACTCGGCCCAAACTCACGACCCAGTCAACTCAGCCCAATTTTTTACTGTTCATCGTCTTCTACTGTTCATCATCCTCTCCCCTTCATTTTCAGTCGAAATTTAGTATTGCTTCACCATTCTCCGCCTCGCCTTCGTCTTCCCCGACAAGCTCCGAAGGACCCCTCTCTCCTCAAATCCAGAACCAGCCTCGGTTGACTCCACCTCCCCACACCACTTTCACTTCGTCTTCTCCGTCCAACTTTCTAACCGGAATCCCGTAAGCCTCAACCATCTCCGCCTTCCTTTCTCTTTCCCGACCAGCCATGCACGGCCACTTCCTCCCCAAGATCCGAACCAATTCTTCTCCTCCCTCACCATGGCAGCCATGGCCGCCACCTCCCCGTCCCAAATCCAAGATTCACTTTTCCCTCCCCTATCACCAATCGACGCCCAAACGGAAAATAAAACGTACGGATGGATTGAGTTACCTACGGCGAAGGCTTGCGATGACCGAGACTCCGTTTGGTGGCAGCGGCGGTGCTTCCAATTTGGCTATGGCGGCGGCGGATACATACGAAGTTTCTTTCTTCTTTTCTTTTTACGTTTAGTTCCTTACTTTTTCCTTTTAGTTTAGTTTTCTCTAAACCTATTTTATTAAGTTAAGTGGGTTAATAAGCTTAAGTTTATTAGTTAGTCTTTTGGGCTTAAGTTTAACACACTAACTCTTATATTAACGGGACTTATTTATCACTTTAATTCAATCGAGTCTTATTAATTATTTAATCTTAATTGAAACAGATAATTTACTAATTAGGGATGTTAAACATTAAAATTTTAAGAATAATAAATCGTTTAAAATTAAAAGTTTACATAAAAATATCTTAACTTTTAGAAATGGCAGATTACACCCCGATAGTTATTTTTGGGGTTTCACAATCTAACCCCCTTAAAAGAATTTGGTCCCAAAATTCCTCTCTATCTTAACTTTTAGAAATGACGAATTATACCCCATTAGTTATTTTGGGGTTTCACAATCCAACCCCCTTAAAAGAATTTGGTCCCCAAATTTCTCTCTATCCTTCTGATAGCTCGTGATACTTAGATTGCATTTCTGCTTCTAGTTCCCAATTAAAAAGCAAACAAGCACATAAAGCGACAAGCAAGTAAGTCAAACAACGGATGACTTACGACACGACTGACTGATGCTATCCGAGGATCCATACCTGACTTATGAGCCGAAGCTCTGATACCAACAGTGACGCCCCGTTTTTCCCAGCTACGTCCTCGGGCCAAAGATGGCCCTCGACTGGAATCGGCTCGCCAAAACAAACCAATTAACCAAACGTGTAATTTAAAGTAGACTAGCAGCGGATAACATATAACTTAAAACTTGGATTAGTTTAAATATCGTAAAATTTATCAATCAACTTAATACATCAATATTTAAAAAAATTCAATTAAAAGCTCGTAAACATTATCCAATCACATTTGAAATCTCCAAATGTAAAATAATCCAAACAAGATTTCCAAAAAATACAGGACACGACCGACTCGGATCCCGGATCACCAACTACTGTTGGTTAATATTGGAGAAGGTTGTGAAGATGACAAAAAGGGTAATCTGGAAGTCATCAACTAAGAACTAAACAGCTTAGTGAAACCTATCTCATGGTCTGGAAGCTAAGTGACCGAATCAGCGAAGTGGGATATCAGATGGGTATTATCAGCCGAGTCAAGATAGATATGTTCATTCTTGAATCAGCCGAGAAGCCATCAGCCGAGTGATCAACAAAGTGATCATCAGCAGAGTACTTCCACCAGCAGAGTGAAGACAGTCAGGAAGCTTATCAACGGGAACCAGCTAAGAGCTGAGTGCATTAAATGCGACTGACATAAAGTTGACATCCGTACAGCAGAGTGTACAGTGCAATAGTTGCAGGGAGCCGTTCCGCGTGTCAGGACCAGAACTCGAGGACTGTAGATTCCTGCCAACCTTCAACGGGCAGAAATTCAAAATCTGAGAGTATAAATAGAAGACATAACTGAAGATCTAAAGAGAGCTTGCATTATTCAAGATCATATCCTAAGAGCGAGATCCATCAGTTGAGTCGTCTGATCTTGAGCAAAGTCATTTGTTGACGAAGCTTCTTGTTGAAGAACAGAGATCATACGTTGTCTGTCTTAGTGACTTTCAACTGAGAATAGAAGGAGTGTATATCCATCTTTGTGAGTGATATAGCTTCTTAGTATAGGTTTTCTGAGTGATTACTTGTACTGAAAACAGCGTGAGAAGTGTAGGTCCATCTTAGTGAGTGATCTAGCTTCAGAGTGTAGGATTTCTGTGTGATTTCTTACAGCGCACTTGTGGCTCTTCATTTGTTGAATTGCGCAAGAAGAGTATATTGTAAACTGTGTGTTTATAGTATAACCCAAGATCTTCGTGACTTGGAAGAGTGGATTAAAAGACGATTGTCTATATAACCACTATAAAAATTATGTGTGTTTGAATTATTTACTGTTATACTTTGCATATTTATCAAAGAACTCAAAACATATGATTTAACCAAAAGATTTTAAAAGGAGTTGTAAAAACTGGGGACAAAATCTTTTGAGTGAGAAAACTTAAAGAGGAATAGCTTGGTGAAAAACACTTTGAATATCCGCTGCCAACTAGTTTCTAAAAACTCTGATTTAACATCTGAAATCAGCTGAGTGAAAATTAGATGAGTGGTCAACTCTGCTGATAAAGCTTTGTGCACATCAGCTTAGTAGTCTTACAAATCTCGATCAGCTTAGTCTGCTGATTTGAAAAGTTAGAGAAAAAGTTTAAAGTTTTCAGAGGTCTATTCCCCCCCCCCCCCCCTCTAGACCTCATTGACCACTTTTGGGACCAACAAGTGGTATCAGAGCAGGTTGCTCTGGTAATTTACCTGATACCATCAAGTAGCATCAGGGTAGGTGGTTTATCTTGAATCAACTGCCCGATCAACGAGCTTGATCCAAAGTGTGTTTTTGAAATTTTTCAAAAAGAGGGCATAGTTTGAAAATCAAAACTTTTTGAAAAATGGATGCCATAAACCATGTTCCTCACATTGGTCTTATGAGCTTTGAAAACTGGAAAATCAGAATGGAAATCTTTCTTGCTGCTTATAATGATGACATGTTTACATGTATTACAAAAGGACCATTCAGATTCCAGAAGACTGTGAAGGTTGCTGGCCAACCAGATCAGATAGTTGACAAAGAGCTGGATGAGCTGACACCTAAAGAAAACAAGTTGGTAAATCTTGATAAAAAGGCGAAGTTCATCATGTTCAGAGCTGTAGACGAAGACAATTTCCAAAAGATCAAGCATCTCAAAACTGCCAAAGAGATGTGGGATAAAGTCTGTGGGCTAAGCGAAGGAAACGACGCTATCAAAGAGCACAAGCTCAGTGTGGCTCTTGAGGAGTTTGAAAATTTCAAAATGAAGTCTGGTGAAACAATTGATCAGATGGATACCAGATTTACCAAAGCCCTGAATGAAGTTCTAAGGTTTGGTAAAGAATTTTCGAACAAGGAGATCACAACAAAGATTCTCAAGGCCTTGCCACCCAAATTCAACATGAAGGTGACAGCCATGGAAGAATCAAGGGATTTAGAGAAGATTTCTCTTTCCGAACTGTTCTCATCTCTCAAAGCGTATGAGTATCATATGCCAAGATTGGGATTAGAAGTGTCAACCAGTTCAGACCTTACTGCTGCTCTAATGGCGTCAGACAAGTCAAGAAAATCAGCAGACAAGTCAAAACAGAAGACTGTGCTGAGTTCATAAAAGGGATACACTTCTGATGACGTTACCCTGCTGCTGAATGATTTCAAGAAGTTCTACAAAAAGAAAATGAAATTAAAATATAAAAATGCTACTTCATCTTCTTCTGATCATTTTCAGGAAAACAGGGATTCCTCCAAAGCAAAACTTAGAGACTACCATGAAGAGGAGTATGTGCTATTGATCAAAGACCATCCAACCTCATCATCTGAGAAGTTTGCTGAAAAGGAAAAGCGTGCCAAAAAAGAGCGTAAGCTTAGTAAGAGCAAATCAAAGTTAGCTGATGCAGCAAAGCTAATAAACTCCTGCACATCTTATTCAGACCTTCAGTCGTCTGATAAAGAATTTGACGAAGTACCCGAGACCATATGCTTAACTGCCATAGAATTTGATGATTCTAAAAATTGGGGTAACTTCTACTGATTAATGTAATGCACTATTTGAATCGATTGAATAAATGCTGAATTACAAATTCAAATACTGTTTGTGCATTTGCCAAGCTTAATGAAGAGATGACTCTGCTGAAAAGAGCAAATCAGATCACTGAAACTTCAGGTTGAAAAACCTCAAAGAATCAGCTGACTACCAAAAAGCTTGAGCATGAGAATGAAACTCTAAAAGCTGAGTATGCAATTTGTTTTGAAAATATAAATAAAACTGAAAGAAGTAATTGCATCATTCTCTAAAAAGAAAATCAGAGGCTTAAGAGAACAAGTCTACTGATGCTCAATAGGTTAGAAAACCTAGTAAGCTACCTAAGACAAATCAGACTACTAAAACTCATCAGCGAGTAAGCTGAAATAGGCTGCTGATAGGAGTAAAATTAAAGTGGTATCAAGTCTGTTGAATCTAAGGAGAGTTATTAAATAACTCAGGTAAGAAATTGAGGTTAAAATGAATTATTTGGCAAGAATTTGAATCTCATTATGATAATTGTTATTTCAACATGCTTTATGTCTATTCATATTATCATGCTGATCAGGTTCACTGTGCTGATTGCTATCCTCATTTCAATATGCATGCTTATCACATATTTCATGCATCTTACCTTGCTTATGAGCTATGTTTTAATCATGACCAACAAATGTTGAAAAACAACAAGAATTATTATCATGATAAAACATAAATCACTAGATCATCACATGTTAAAGGTTACACTAACCATGTTGGACCCAATAAACAAGGGGTACCAAAATCAGTCATCTGTTTTGCAGGTGAAACACATGTGAGATGACAAAGATGAGTTGACTGCCTTGCAAATTTCACCAAGTTCAACAAGTAGTCTCACCAACAAGCATGTACCAGCAAGTGGTATCAAATCAGTGGTATCAGCAATTGGTATAATTCAAGTGGTAGACTCTACATTTGAAGATTTCAAGGAACGTGAGTTTGTTGAAAAATTGAAGATTATCAAAGATTAACAAGTGGTTTCAAAGACCAAGTGGCATTAGAGGCCATCAACTGTTTGCAACAAGTGGTATCACCATTCAAGTGGTATCAGTCAATCATGTGACAACATAAATTGGTTTGTTGATTTTGGATACATAAGTTGAGGGGGAACTTATCAGAAGACTAACCCAGAACAGCTTACTGGAATTCAACGGCTGAGTGTCTTTGAAGAGAAACTCTCATCAGACTACTTGACCACGAATTCTTGAACTTAGGGGGAACGTGTACGACTAGCGGTACTCCTAAATAAAAGATGAAGTTGTCAATAAGTCAAAGTGAAGCTATCAGAAGACTGCTTCTTATCAGCTGACTGGAACTCAACAGCCAAGTGATTTTCAAGAATGTACTACACCAAGTGGTATCAGCAAGTGCTATCACATCAACAAGTGATATCAGCTGACTAATCTGATTTGTATCCATACAAGTAGTATCAGACTACAAGTAGCTTCAGACTACAAGTGAAATCAGACCACAAGTGGTAAAAATTCTTGAAGTTAAGAGGAAATTTTCTAGCTGGAGTGATAAACGGCAACGAAGACTACCTCGATCAGCCAAGTGCTTACCTACCTGTCTTCAGCATACTAGTTTGCAATCTTATGGAAAAGAAATTATCACAAACCCTAAAAAGGGGGTAAGGATAAAATGGAGAAGAAAAGATGCAACTAAAGTTTTGATGTTGATGACAAAAAGGGGGAAGATGGATGCAACTAAGAACCCTTTAAGCAGAAGATCAGAAAGGGAAAAAGAACCATCAAGTGGAATTTTTTTTTTTTTTAAAAAAAAAAAAAAAAAGTTGTATCAGAGCAATAATTTCCATCTCAGAGTATGAAGACTAATTCAGAAACTTAGATGTATTCTTAGTTGAAGGTTTTGTCATCATCAAAAAGGGGGAAATTTTTGGTTAATATTGGAGAAGGTTTTGAAGATGACAAAAAGGGTAATCTGGAAGTCATCAACGAAGAACTGAATAGCTTAGTGAAACCTATCTCATGGTCTGGAAGCTAAGTGACCGATTCAGCGAAGTGGGATATCATATGGGTATTATCAGCCGAGTCAAGATAGATATGTTCATTCTTGAATCAGCCGAGAAGCCATCAGCCGAGTGATCAGCAAAGTGATTATCAGCAGAGTACTTCCACCAGCAGAGTGAAGACGGCCAGGAAGCTTATCAACGGGAACCAGCTAAGAGCTGAGTGCATTAAATGCGACTGACATAAAGTAGACATCCGTACAGCAGAGTGTACAGTGCAACAGTTGCAGGGAGCCGTTCCGCGTGTCAGGACCAGAACTCGAGGACTGTAGATTCCTGCCAACCTTCAACGGGCAGAAATTCAAAATCTGAGAGTATAAATAGAAGACATAACTGAAGATCTAAAGAGAGCTTGCATTATTCAAGATCATATACTAAGAGCGAGATCCATCAGTTGAGTCGTCTGATCTTGAGCAAAGTCATTTGTTGACGAAGCTTCTTGTTGAAGAACAGAGATCATACGTTGTCTGTCTTAGTGACTTTCAACTGAGAATAGAAGGAGTGTATATCCATCTTTGTGAGTGATATAGCTTCTTAGTATAGGTTTTCTGAGTGATTACTTGTACTGAAAACAGCGTGAGAAGTGTAGGTCCATCTTAGTGAGTGATCTAGCTTCAGAGTGTAGGATTTCTGTGTGATTTCTTACAGCGCACTTGTGGCTCTTCATTTGTTGAATTGAGCAAGAAGAGTATATTGTAAACTGTGTGTTTATAGTATAACCCAAGATCTTCGTGACTTGGAAGAGTGGACTAAAAGACGATTGTCTTTATAACCACTATAAAAATTATGTGTGTTTGAATTATTTACTGTTATACTTTGCATATTTATCAAAGAACTCAAAACATAAGATTTAACCAAAAGATTTTAAAAGGAGTTGTAAAAACTGGGGACAAAATCTTTTGAGTGAGAAAACTTAAAGAGGAACAGCTTGGTGAAAAACACTTTGAATATCCTCTGCCAACTAGTTTCTAAAAACTCTGATTTAACATCTGAAATCAGCTCAGTGAAAATCAGATGAGTGGTCAACTCTGCTGATAAAGCTTTGTGCACATCAGCTTAGTAGTCTTACAAATCTCAATCAGCTTAGTCTGCTGATTTGAAAAGTTAGAGAAAAAGTTTAAAGTTGTCAGAGGTCTATTCACCCCCCCCCCCCTCTAGACCTCATAGACCACTTTTGGGACCAACAACTACCACACACTCCAACTATCGAAAGTACCTGAAAATGTAATCCACAAAGAGTGGTAAGTTGATCATCCAACTTAGTCCGTGTGCAAATGTACATGATAGCAGCAAGCAAGCAAGCAACACAATCTGAATCAATTCAAACACGCACACCAAAGACGCATCACACGGATGTATGCAACATACATCTCATCCAACCGCATAGAGGGCTCGAATGAATGTGATCAGACTCATGCAAAGACATCTCATCCAACCGCATAGAGGGCTCGAATGAATGTGATAAAAAGACATCTCATCCAACCGCATAGAGGGCTCGAATGAATGTGATAAAAGACATCTCATCCAGCCGCATAGAAGGCTCGAATGAATGTGATAAAAGACTCATGCAAAGACATCTCATCCAACCGCATAGAGGGCTCGAATGAATGTGATCAGACCCAACGATGCAAACGATAAACGAAAACAAAGCATCAACACTCGCACAACAGTAATTCACAAATTTCTAGTCACAGGCGCAGTTCAAAACTCACAAGGCAAATAAAACATACACGTAACAGTCAATATTCATCCAATAAGCCACTTCAAGCAGCACCAGGTAGACTCGCACAAGAACACTCACCTGATTAATCGAGACGCTTGGGATAACAGGATGCAAATACCGATTCAGAAACCTGTAATTAACCGCGGATATAAACTCAATAATTTGAACAATTAAAAACTAAAGATTCTTCCATCAAATTAACATTTCCAATCTTATTTAAACCCAGTGATTTAGTTAAATTAAATTCCATTAAATTTAAATTGGGCCCTGACTATTGGTTTAATTTAAAGATTTCACTTCATTGTTAATTAACTCACATTCAACTAGGCCCGAACCCATAATCGCTAGATTTCGTCAGCCGAAACAAATGGCCTAAGTCCAGGTCCAAAAAACTAAAAATCTCGGCCCGGCCCGAACCCGACCCGGCCCGAACTCAACTGGGCCCAAACTCAACCCGACCAGAAGCTCCAACCCATTCCTGCCCAAACTCAGTCTAAAAACCTGCCCAAACTCAGCCCAATTCCTAAACCCAAACCCGGGGCAATTGCTAACCCAAACTCACGACCCAGTCAACTCAGCCCAATTTTTTACTGTTCATCGTCTTCTACTGTTCATCATCTTCTCCCCTTCATTTTCAGCCGAAATTTAGTATTGCTTCACCATTCTCCGCCTCGCCTTCGTCTTCCCCGACAAGCTCCGAACGACCCCTCTCTCCTCAAATCCAGAACCAGCCTCGGTTGACTCCACCTCCCCACACCACTTTCACTTCGTCTTCTCCGTCCAACTTTCTAACCGGAATCCCGTAAGCCTCAACCATCTCCGCCTTCCTTTCTCTTTCCCGACCAGCCATGCACGGCCACTTCCTCCCCAAGATCCGAACCAATTCTTCTCCTCCCTCACCATGGCAGCCATGGCCGCCACCTCCCCGTCCCAAATCCAAGATTCACTTTTCCCTCCCCTATCACCAATCGACGCCCAAACGGAAAATAAAACGTACGGATGGATAGAGTTACCTACGGCGAAGGCTTGCGATGATCGAGACTCCGTTTGGTGGCAGCGGCGGTGCTTCCAATTTGGCTATGGCGGCGGCGGATACATACGAAGTTTCTTTCTTCTTTTCTTTTTACGTTTAGTTCATTACTTTTTCCTATTAGTTTAGTTTTCTCTAAACCTATTTTATTAAGTTAAGTGGGTTAATAAGCTTAAGTTTATTAGTTAGTCTTTTGGGTCTGTCTAAAATGAGATTTTGAGGGATGGGGAGCAATATCATTTATCTTGGTGACACATGTTCCCTTAGAATTTTACTTTAAATAATTTATTTTCTTAAAGACAAATTTATCCTTTTTAATGAGTGAATTCAAAAACACCCCTTGTGTTTTGTCTAACTATAAAAAAACCTATGTTATTTTTATTAGCAACAAAACCTTGTACTTTTTTTTATTAACAAAGAAAACCCCTCTCAAGTCGAAATGACAATTTTACCCCACCAAACAATTCAAAAACATCCCTATTACTTAAAAAATTACCAATAACCTCTGGTAACTTTAAAAATTGGGAATACACACCCTCCTCCCCATTTTTTTTTTGAAAAAATTGACAAAATTCTCCATATGATTTAAGAATCCCATATCAAAATGTTGACAAAAATCTTATCCCCAACAGTTACATGTTTTGGTACTTTACCACCCATATGTATAAAATAAACACTTTACCCCCTGAAAAATAAAATTAGTTGCACTTTACCCCCTCAAATGATTTTATGTAATTTTTATTTGAGGAAAAAAAGTGCAACTGATTTTATACGTGCTTATTTTATACTTTTGGGTGGTAAAGTTCAAAATATGTAATTTTGAGAGGGGGTGTAAAGTGCATTTTTTCATAAATATATTTCAAATGATCTTATACTGGTGGTCTTAATTGTCAATTCATATAAAAATTTGATTACTTGAGAGATTTTTTTCGTATAAAATTTGATTACTTGATAGATTTTTTTTGGGAAAAAGATGAAATTAATTAGAGATAAGGGAGAAATTTTTAAACATATTAATTAAAGGGTTAGTATGTAATTTAACATATGTTTATTTTTTTTAAATGTCCGATGCCTCGTCATCATTGGACATTTTGACCAAAAATTGTGGTTCAGATTTTTTGTTGACTTTTTTTAGTGGTTGAGATGGGGCATCTCATATACATCTATGTTCCATAAAATCTTATTTTAGAAAGGCCCTAGTCTTTTGGGCTTAAGTTTAACACACTAACTCTTATATTAACGGGACTTATTTATCACTTTAATTCAATCGAGTCTTATTAATTATTTAATCTTAATTGAAACACATAATTGACTAATTAGGGATGTTAAACATTAAAATTTTAAGAATAATAAATCGTTTAAAATTAAAAGTTTACATAAAAATATCTTAACTTTTAGAAATGGCAGATTACACCCCGATAGTTATTTTTGGGGTTTCACAATCTAACCCCCTTAAAAGAATTTGGTCCCCAAATTCCTCTCTATCTTAACTTTTAGAAATGACGAATTATACCCCATTAGTTATTTTGGGGTTTCACAATTTGCGCGTTTGATGCATTCCTTGGATGTGGTATTTTTTTTTAGGTTTCTTTGTCGTTCTGGAATCCTAATTCTTTAATTTTCGTTAGCACCATAGCAGGTTGTTATCCTACCATTGAAAGTTCATAGGGAAAAAATTTGAATGATGCGTTTTCTATAAGATGGCTGCGTGATCCTTTTAGTTATTATGAATCACTGTAGCAATCGCCATAGTTCATATCTACCTTTTGTCTGATAAATGCGTTTTAATACTGAAATTAATATGGCTGCCTAGGTACCAAATGTAATTAGACTTATTTTTCTTGAAATAGAGCAGGACAACAATAAATTCTAAATATAGTAAACTATAAAGTAATATTGTGAGCTTATAAATATTTAATGGTTAAATGTTTAATCGTGTAATATATTTCTTATGTATATTTTAAGATGATTTACTTTTACTTGATGTGTCTCTTATATTTTATAATTATCGACAAATTTTGTTTTTATTTATTCAAGAATGTTTAGTATAAATAAATTTAGTCTTTGAATGAGTTGGTAAGAATAGATTTATTAGGAAATTGTAAATTTCATTGTTGTCTACTACATGTGAGGGTGGAACTTCTTATATTAAAAAATATTGTGAATTAAAATACGTTATTTTGTGTTTAAGTTATTTGTGAAATATAGTATATTTTGTCCGTCTTTTAATTATTTTACATATGTAATTAGTGTTCATTAATTAAACCATTTTTTTAAAGCCAAAGTTGTTTTAGCCTTCTAGAGCAAAAAAAAAATTAGTGGTTCTCTGGAGCTTGGTTTATTGAGTATTTTTTGAAATACAAAATTGGAAATCCCAATGTTATGGAATTTGAAGCATATATTGTATATTTTTGTTCATATAGCCAAAGATCTATGTGAATAAAATATTATAGATCTAACATTAGATGTGATTTATTTATTCGATTGTGTATATAATTCGTAGTATTTATCTTTGTACATGTAATTTTAGATAAATATTTTTTTAGCTTGAAGATGTGAAATTTCGTGTTCGTACCGCTCCTCGTGGAGAAGATCCCGTATCAAACCAAGTCTTTGAATTAGGCTTTATTTTGGCATTTTGCTGTTTTAAAAGTCATTAATTGCTAGATTTTGTAGATTTATGGTAAATTCTTAAACATTTGTGTAATGTAAATTGTTATGACAAATTCAGAATTATTTTAGTTTGAACAATAAAAAAGTTCAAAATTCTTAAAAGGTGATGCGTGTATGCTTAACGTTATATGTGTAATTTGATATTTCAATGTATTACGTTAAGCAAACAAGCACCTCATTCCCATGTAATTGTTCAATTGTTTATATGGTGTGTTATATTGGTTTGTTATTTCAATGTGGGATGAAAATTCAATATGTTATAGAAAATGATGTTCTGAATAATAGTGTATTTTATAGCAGCATGTTTGACAAATTTTAAGGAAATAATTACCCTAAATTTGTATTTACATACTTATAATTTGTTACACTTTACTAAGTAATTTTGTTTATTAATTTTTATAGTTATTAAGAGGTGACAATTTATTTTTCAGTCATGCGTATGGCCGGTTTACCAAACTCGTTTTAGTGGGCCTTTTTTCAAAAAGATGAGGTTTTAATGAACATAAGTCCATGTATGCTATGCTTTTAAATGTATATTATGAAATTAAATTTATGGGCTGGCCTTGTTGAAATGAAACAGATTCATTAACCCATAAGCTTATTTATTTTTTTCTAGTGTCACTAAAATTAAGAAACTTTTTCGGCTCTTACATGAATTGATTAATCAGTATAGCTTATGAAAAATAGGTTACTTGAACTAAGAAATCTCATAAATAACTTAACTTACGAATATATAAATTGATAACTCAATAAATGAAACTTAAAATAAATTTAGAGAAACGAACGAAAAAAAAATAAAAATTTATTGTACGTATTTGGAAAACTGTTTTATCGTTCTTAATTTTGGGTAGTTTGTATATTGTAGTTGAAAAAATGGTCATATGGCTATGTGAACTCTTTTATTTTTAAACTTCTTCTCAGTTTTCCTAATGTGCTTAAACATAATTCAAATGCTAACATTTATCAATAATAGTTTAACTATTAAAAAAAAGGCAATTTCCCAAAAACTACTATATACATATATTTTTCAAAATAGGAGTATTAATTACACATCAAGAAAGTTTCTTCACAAAATAAAATGGAAATTCAAAGTCTAATCACCCCTTCATATTTTCCTTGTTCATTCTTCGTCCTCAAAGATGCACCTATGACTTATTTGATAAATGTGATCATAGGCATCCTCCTCCTTTGAAATTCTTTTGATGATCTTCAATGGTTTCATCGTATTGACCTTGTTAAGCACTCGTGGTACGGCGCCTGGTAGTGCACGAATAAGAAGTCTTTCTGAATGAAGCTGTACCAATTTATCTTGTGCATAGATACACATTTTGTAGGTCCCTGCTGCCATTAGAAGGTCAAATATGGTGCGGATATTCTTATTACTGCTTATAGTTCTCAAACCATCACCAAATTCAGCATTTGGTACCCTGTACCAGAGCCCTTTCCGGTATATACTTTCCGAGCTTGTAAATCACATGTACTAAATGTTGCTGCCTGAATTTCTTTACATCTATGTTCATCAGTATCGCTCCAGGATTAGCCGAGTAACCTATTCCTCCTCCTTGTTTGCGGAAAAAATAACCTTCGTAAAACAGATATACTTCACATTTGTTTGCCCTTTTTATCTTCATTGTCACAAGAAAGGTATGACAAATTCCTAACTCTCTTAATGTTAGTTGACTTAAAAGCATTCTTCATGAAGTTTAATCACTATTAACTCTGAGATATAATATAAAAAAATCCCACTGTCTATTATTTTTCTCAGGGGACATGTTATAGATTTAAGTAACAATATGAGTAAAGTATCACTAAAAATCAGAGTTTAAAAATCAAACAGGTTTAGGCCTTCACAAGTTTTCCTTTTCTACATCACTGAGATTATAGAATGAAGTTTACTTGAGATTCATTGTAGACATAAGTTCTTGGTGTGAAACCTCTTTGTCGCTACAAAAATGATATTAATAGTCAGATATATATATATATATATATATATATATATATATATATATATATATATATATATATATATATATATTAATATCATAATATATTTAATTGCCTTACCTGCATGATTACATTGCAATAGGATTTTTCTTAATAATCTGCAATATAAACAAAATAATTTCAGTTTATAATGTAAAATATTAATTCAAATAACTAAATTGTAAGGTGGCAAAACAAAATAGGAAGAAATACAATCAAATATTCTGTTGCAATAAGATTGTTTTAAATAGTTTCAAAATATAAAAAATTTCAACAGAATAAGACAACGTAAAATCAAAATTTCTTTCAGTTGTTTATCATATAAGAACTTTATTGATATCTACACTTTGCATATAATATTATCTAAAAATAGAAGAAAAAAAAATTCGGCAAAATGTAGTATCATACATTTATGTATTTCTATGTACCTAGGTTATGGGATGAGATTTCTATAATAGATATTTACAGAGTATTTACTATGGAATATCTACAAGTTACCTGTATACAGAAACAAACATATCAAGCAATTTTAGCAGCGTAATTATTGTTAATAAACATATTTTTCTTCAAAAAGTCGTCTAAAACATGCAAATATCTACGCTAATAAAGTAAATATGTTTTTAATTTTAAAACTTGCCTCAAGTTAAAAACAGGACAGACAAAAACATTTCAACAAGGAGGATAAATATTTCTCTACAGTCTACAAGTGAAATAACAGTTTTAAATTTTTTTTTTAAAATTATTTACCAGATTTTTGCCATACCTGGACTTTCTATCTCCTCTGGGAAGATGAACAGACGCACAAAAAATGCAAAATGTTGTAGGAATGAATGTTCCTGAATAATCTCACTGACACACGTAAAAAATTGGTGTTAATATCGACATTTGTGATGATTATTTTCTTCTGCCTGAATTAATGTAGTAATGTACTATTTTATTGGTACAAAAATATAGTCTGCTTTATATTTCCGATTGGGCTTTCCAGATTTATGTTCGCAAAGGCCCAAATACTTTTACTTTAAACAGGAGACTCATTTTACTTTTGGTCCAAAAAAAATTATATTCATTTGTGTCTTATATGATTTTTATAATTATAGGATATGGTATTTTAATAAACGATAAATATAATTTGCTTTTGAACTAAAATCAATTTTACTTACTCAAAGTACGGTGATATTATTTATACATTCATGTCTCCATTATATTCTTCAGTACTTTTTTTTTCATCTTGGTATTTATCTATTTTTAATTACGTATATTTATTATGATATTTGATAGCATTTATAGTCTAATAATCAATTATTAATACGAATTTTTTAGGATTTGTGAATTTTGGTTCAAATATTTAAAGCATAAATATTAATGAAGATGTGTTATAATAGAGACGATTTTTATATGTTATATTAATTAGACGACCCAATATTGTAAAAATATTTTGTGGAAGACCAAATTATAAAGTTGAACTTATTAAATTATTGTGAAATTTAGAACAGTTATCTACATAAGATTATCAACGCGACAGTTAATGATTGTTGTATGAAAGTACTGTCTATGTATGGTCCATACTAAATTTTACGAACTTCCCATCCTATTTTGTGTACGTTCTTCGCAACCTGTACTTGTATTAATTGAGCTTTGGAATGAGGGATGAATTTAAGACGATAATTATTTTAACGTCCTCACACATGCTTATATATTTTCATACAGTATTATTGATTTTTTTCTGGAAATTGTTGGTTCAATCTTTAATGAAAATGTGAATGGGTATTTCTCAAGTTTTTTTAGATATTATTACTACTATTCTTTAGCTTTTATTGAAGTTAAATTTGGTATTTTTCTCTCATGATTATTTTATATTATATGAACAACTCTTCTTCATTTGCGGTAAAAAAATTATAATTGCTAAATTAATATTTTCCAAATAGAAAATAATATAGAAATGTGATCATTAATTTATTGCTATAACTAAAGGAAGAATAGATTTGGGCCAGGTATAAAAGGGAAGAAAGATAGCAGGAATTAGCCCACTTTTTTTCATTAAATTCATGTACGTTGGCCTTTCTTGGGAAATCCATAATCGGGTAACAATGTTTTAATTTTTTGCCTATTCGTGAGTCGGCCCATTTATTACTTTGTAATAAGAATATATGCTTTAATACTAAGGCTTAATCATCTAAGTAATTTATTTTCCAAGTTTATTTCATGAAAAATTATATCATAAAGATATATTATTTCCAGTTTTTATAGGTGATCTCATAATTTTTTTGGCGAGATTTTGACGGCTTTCAATACATAGTTCACAGATTACCTTATATTGTATGTTTAGAAAACAGCTTTGATGTTTTCGATACGTAGGTTTGTACAAAAAAGAAAAAGAAAGAGATTATTAAATAGTTATAGAACAATATCTTATTAGTGAGTTTTATTAATTAACGAATAAGAAGCTTTATTACTTGAACTTTCATATATTAACATTGCATTATAATGAGACATTTATGTAGTATTTTATTCAACTATAATTGTATAATATACGACTTTGTAACATATGGAGTTTAAAGTAACTGTTAGTGGATATTATATATAAATGTGAAGAATTAATATATTTAATTTAATAAGAGTTAGGAAAATCGGACTGGATTTTTTCAAAGTACTATGTTTTTTAGAATACGGTAATATAAACAATTATGATTTTCATTTGATTGTCATAATTTTAACAATATAGTAGGTACAGAAATTTATTTTGGGTTAATACCTGTTGAAAAAATATATATTTATTTGTTTGAATTGGCATTTTTTTTAATTAAGCATTATAACAAGAAAAATAATAAAAATTATTCTTACATTA
Source organism: Penstemon davidsonii (assembly GCA_034814905.1). NCBI lineage: Eukaryota > Viridiplantae > Streptophyta > Magnoliopsida > Lamiales > Plantaginaceae > Penstemon > Penstemon davidsonii. The sequence continues at coordinate 24,224,463 of JAYDYQ010002533.1, read as the reverse complement.
TATCTGAATGAATATTTGAAATATCGATAAGTAAAGAAAACAATTTTTTTCCGTAAATGTGAAGTTACTTATATACACTGATACAATTAAATCTAGTTTTTTTATGCACACTTGAACTTTCCAGTCCTTGGTAAGATCGGTTAACGTTGGTGGGATTCTTTTTCCAGTGTTGAATAAGTAATGTAATTTCTAAACTTGGGAGGTTTGTATTAAAATATATATATTTACATATATACATATATATGAAAATTTAAATTATCAAGTTAGATTTATCAAATTCTTGTGGAATCGAGAGCAGTTGTGTATATGAAATTATCTACATGATATATATATAAATATATATATATACATATATATATATATATATATATATATGTACTCATGTGTACATGTATATATACATATACTCCCTCCGTCCCATTTATTTTGCTCCCATGGTACAGTTGACCAGTCAACTTGACTAAATTTGTAAAAATTATAATAAATAATGTAATCAATATATTTCACTAATAAGTTGATAATATCTTATGACACCATATATATTAATATTTAAAAGGTTTAATACACCATAAATATGAATAATTTAATATGATAAGTCACTTAAAAGATTAAAAAGTTTGAGCCCAGGCACAACGACGCAATTATCAGGGGCGCGCTCTACCACTGAGCTAATAGCCCATCGTGCGAGCCTCCCACTGGGGACCCGCTATGCAAAAAGCGAGAGAAACCCCACCCCTCTCTTTCCTTTTTTCGCCCCCATATTCACATATGTACATACATATATACATATACATGTATATATATATATATATACCTATCCCTTTCCTTCAGATTCCCTAGTGAATTCCCAAGTTCCTACGGTATCATGTGAGGCTAATTCTTTTGATCCGCTGATACCTAATTCTGTCGCGTCTGAGCCTTTTGCTCAGTTATCCGTTAATACAAATGTTACGGAGCCAGTTACTGAAGAAAGACATGCACATAACGCACACTCCGGCATTGGTATGTACTTTTTTAAATATACGAGCTTCTTTGTCCTTTTTTTTAAAATCACAACTGCGTTCTCGGGTTGCCCATTAATAGAGTAAGAAACCTGAACATGGTATTTGGACTTATTTTTCTTCGACGAAACTCTGAGCTGTGATTGGGCTGATGGAAGACCAGAAGCTCTTGGCTCAGACTTTGTTGTTTAGGCTTTCCTTGCTTCTTCATTTTTCTTGCCCCGCGGCTTCCCTCTGGGACAATCTAGTTTAAACCATGACCATGTTTTTCTCTTTATATTGCGTTAATATATATATTCTATTAAACTAATTGACATTATCAAAAATATTAAAAAAATCAATAAGTCAAAAAGAAAAAAATACATGAGGTAAATATTTAAACATAATTAGGTATAATTACGTTGGGTAACATAGGTGGTAATAATTTAAACATTACTTTGTTTACTTTTAATTTTTCTAATAAAATTGCGTAGTTAGGTTTTTTTTCCTATACATATATGTCAAATTGGTTGCCATGGAAGGTTGATTTTTCTAAATTAGACTAAATTTTTTTATTTTTTTATTTTTTTTAACACTGGAAAACTTTTTTAGGTAATGGAGTTTTGTGTTTTTAAACTTAATATGTACTTTTAATTTTTTTAATATATGGAATGAAACAAATATAAATGCTAATAACTAAAGAAGCGAAGCTTACATTACATTAATTGATCGGAAGCCAAATTTCAGGTAAAATCGGACAAGAATAAAAATAACCTTGATTTAAATAAAATATCACTTTAAATACGTAAAACAATTGGAATTTGGTTTTTATTTTTATTTTCGGAATAAATAATTACAATAAATTTACATAAACTCAACAATTTCGATTTTGTTGAATACGAACTTTTTTAGTTCTTATAAAGTGAGAAAAAATAAATATTATATATAAACATAAAATTAAAACAAAATAAAATTTTAAAATTCGAAGAAATTAGCAAAATTCAGCCGTTTATCTGCAGTTATAAGTTCTATGATATTTGGAAAAAAAAAAAGAATGGATGACTTAATAAAATTAAATGACGTTCAAAGAGAGGAGAGGTAGAAATGCTCTTAGATTGGGGAATAGAAAAACTTTTTGTGGGAAGCCTCGATGGAAGCACTTTTCTGATAAAAATACCCTTTGATCAGCTTGCAAAGGAGCGATTAGTAGGACAATAGGCGTTATTCCAACCATCCTTAAGTTCTGTTGCAGAGCCCTTAACTTTGGAAAGAAAATAGGCTAGACGTAGTTAAAAGATAAATTAGTATAAAAAAAATTAAATTGTACAGGGTCTTACCTTAGGAGATTTTGATTATATGGCAGAGCAATACATTTTTTCTTTTACATACGGATGGAACTGGATATATTTCTATATACTTACGATTATAGATTGATTTTGTCAATTATAAATATATCATTTTCCACCCATATGTATAAGAACAAAGTATTGAGTTTAAGTATTTTGTAGCAAGGTTTTGATGGATGTATTGTGAATATATAAGCTGTGAGGTATGTTAAATTTAATTTTTTTTTTTTTATTTTTTATGAAAAGTGTTTGATGTAAATATAGAGTTTTGATACATGTTTTTCAAGTAGAAATTAAAACCCTGCCGAGATAAACAAGAAAAAAAAATATTAATAATTTAGATAAACATAACCGATAATATACAAAGGCATACACTTCAATTAATAATTATAACAAGTTGCCGAAAACAATGCCACGTATCATGCATCACTAAGTTCCATGTTCATCATGCAAAAGTGAGTCATCAATGTCATAAACTTACATATAGGAACACAGAAAATAATGACACAATATTAATCAAAAGTTCCAATTTGGGACAATAAAATACATTGAAAAAAGCCAACGAAATTACTTATTCCCATAGGCTAATCCTTGTGTAGTAAAATAAAAATATAAATAGATTCCAATTACAAAAAGTAAGAGATTTGGAATTTTAAGATTACAAGTGCGAAATACAATATAAAGTACGAGAACTGTAAATACAAATTTTTTAATATGTTTAAATTTACGATCATGCACATGTTATGGATGTAGTATTGTACCACGGGTAAAAAATCTCATTTTGTTCATCGTTAAATATTACGGCTCTGAATGAGTAATTTCTTATAAGGAAAAAGAAAATCGTCCTCTGAGTGAGATTATGATCTTCATAGAATTATGTCCAGCCTTTTCCAAAGCCTATATTATCCAGCGTCACTTCCCAACTTCTTTTTCCAGTTTTCAATTCGATTTGGGTTTTCCCGTGTAATCTTGCCATATGGATGAATTGGCTCGGTATCATCTAGAGGGGAACAAGAAATGTTATAATATTGTATTATATATTAATTTACTTATACCGTAATTATATAAGAAAGTAAGTGTTTTTACCAGATTATCTGATTTGACCAATACATATACGTAGAACGCTCCAGTTTGCGAAAATTCATCTTCAGAAGTTGGTAACCATGAAGTTCTAAAATTTGATACCTCAAGCTGGCTTTTATAAGTCGTGGTAATATTTTTGGAAAACTGATACTCATTAAACCATTGAGTTTTTTTAATACCGTGCGCTGTAAAAACAACAAGTTCAAATATGTTTATAAAAGATCGGTAAAATATAATCTTGTCGTCTATATCGATTTCATTGTCAATTAACAATTTATTCCAACGTTTCTTTAATTGCGACGTTGTTGTTGGTAGTAACCAGTATTTACTTCCATTTCGTACAACAACTATTTGTCCTGGTACTTCAGTTATGATTGTCGCTATGTTTTCAGGGAAATTCTGCATTCATTAAGTATTTGTAAGAATAATATCTATAAAATAGTAATAGAAAATCCTTATAAGGCATAAATCGTACCTTGCTAAAGAGCATACTTAAGTTAGTCTGTAAGAAGAAAAGTCCTCGTATATTGTGCAAAATCGGTATTTGTGGGTTTTCGTAACTGATTATGCCATTTTCTGGTTCTCTTGCTCTAAAAGCTGTTGATTTATATTCTTGCACTAAATCTTTTATGAAGCTTTTCTTACTTGCGAAATTGTAACTAAAATTTTTCTGCAGTAACTCTTCAGTTGAGGAAGTTGTTATGGTTTCTGGATCCAGGTTTTTAACTTTCTCTAAAAACACCTCACGAAGCAATCTGTCATTTATCATTTTTAGGAAAATTTGGTTATTCAAAAAATGTGTAGTACAGATGTAGTATTTATATAGTAGATATCTTCTATAAATTTATTAGATATTTACGTATTGTTTCTTGGATGTTTGAAAATTGTAATGATGTATCTTGTTCAATAGTAGATGTGATGTTAAAGTTGTCTATTTTATACTGTTACTTTAATTCCATGTACTATTTAATAACTTATTATCGGTTAGAGCAATATAAAATATAATCTTATAACTTAATGTAGGCTACAATACTAACGGGTAATAATAATTATCAATTACATATAAATTTCAATTTATGATTTTTTTCAACAAAATGTAGATCTGTAAAAACAAATTGGAAAAGAATTTACAGCCTTTGCAATGAAGTAACAAATAATATATAAATATTAATTGTGTAATTTTTATTTTGTTTTTTTTGTCTAAGGCTGAGTTATTAATCTTACATATAGCAACTAATAATTATTATCATTACACATCTTCATATATTCGAAATAAATAGTAAATTACGAACTCATAATAATACAGTATTAATTTTTTTTTAAATTTGAATCAATGTATTTTCTAATATATTGTGGGGGGGGGGGGGGGTGGGGGGGGGGGGGGGTGGGGGGGGGGGGGGGTGGGGGGGGGGGGGGGTGGGGGGGGGGGGGGGTGGGGGGGGGGGGGGGTGGGGGGGGGGGGGGGTGGGGGGGGGGGGGGGTGGGGGGGGGGGGGGGTGGGGGGGGGGGGGGGTGGGGGGGGGGGGGGGTGGGGGGGGGGGGGGGTGGGGGGGGGGGGGGGTGGGGGGGGGGGGGGGTGGGGGGGGGGGGGGGTGGGGGGGGGGGGGGGTGGGGGGGGGGGGGGGTGGGGGGGGGGGGGGGTGGGGGGGGGGGGGGGTGGGGGGGGGGGGGGGTGGGGGGGGGGGGGGGTGGGGGGGGGGGGGGGTGGGGGGGGGGGGGGGTGGGGGGGGGGGGGGGTGGGGGGGGGGGGGGGTGGGGGGGGGGGGGGGTGGGGGGGGGGGGGGGTGGGGGGGGGGGGGGGTGGGGGGGGGGGGGGGTGGGGGGGGGGGGGGGTGGGGGGGGGGGGGGGTGGAAACCTTTAACATGTGATGATCCAGTGACTTATGTTTTATCATGATGATACCACTAGTTGGTCATGATTAAAACAATGCTCATAAGCAAGGTAAGATGCATGAAGTATGTGATAAGCATGCATATTTTAATGAGGATGGCAATCAGCACAGTGAACATGATCAGCATGATAATTTGAATAAGCATAAGACATGTCATGATAATAATTATCATAATGTGATTCAAATTCTTTGCCAGATAATTCATTTTGCCTCAATTTCTTACCTGAGTTATTTAACAACTCTCCTTAGATTTAGCAGACTTAACATTTTAATTTTACTCCTATCAGCAGCCTATTTCAGCTTACTCGGCTGATGGGTTTTTGTAGTCTGTATAGTCTTAGGTAGATTACTAGGTTTTCTAACCTGTTGAGCATCAGTAGACTTTTTCTCTTAAGTCCCTGATTTCTTTTTATTTAGAGAATGATGCAATTTCTTCTTTTAAGTTCATTTATACTTTCAATACTAATTGCATACTCAGCTTTTAGAGTTTCACTCTCATGCTCAAGCTCTTTGTAGTCAGCTGATTCTTGAGGTTTTTCAACCTGAAGTTTCAGTGATCTGATTTGCTCTTTTCAGCAGAGTCCTCTCTTCATTAAGCTTGGCAAATGCACAAACAATATTTGAATTTGTAATTCAGCATTTAATCAAACGATTCAAATAGTGCATTTCATTTAATTGATGGAAGTTACCTCAGTTTTCAGAATCATCAAATTCTATGGCAGTTAAGCATAGGGTTTCAGGTACTTCTTCAAATTCTTTATCAGACGACTGACGATCTGAATAAGATGTGCAGGAGTTTATTAGCTTTGCTGCATCAGCTAACTTTGTTTTGCTCTTACTAAGCTTTCTGTCACGGACTTAAACTTCTCAAGAGTACCGTGCGGCACTTAGCCTCGATTCACCCCTTGTGATCGCTTCCGCCCCTCTGTCGGATTTGGCTAAGTCAGCCTTACCCGTCCCTAAGAAAGTTACTAAATAAGCTTGTAAGTTGGAAAGGAAGAAAGATTGCTTGAGAGAACTTAGAAAGCTTTATTGCTCAAGTAGGATGCTACAACTTGGATGAATTCTTGGATGCTTACAAATGAATGCCTATCTACCTTTTTATACTAGTTGCTAGTCTATCTAGAAAGTTCCTACATCTAGGCTATTCTACCAAGTTTACAACTCTCTAGAATGTCCTACTATGTACAAGGACTCCTACAAGTTTCTAGAACATTCCACAATGTTCTAGTACATACTACATCCATATTTCTAGAACCTTCTACGAGGTTCTACTACCTTCCGCCGACTTCCACAACCTTCTAGAGTCTTCTAGAAGATTCTCCAACCTTCTAGCGTCTTCTACAAGGTTCTTCGCCCTTCTAGAAGGTTCCCCAACCTTCTAGAATCTTCCACATCCTTCTAGAATATTCCGGATCCCTCCGGAACCTTGTAGCACCTTCCGGAACCTTCCGGAACCATGTAGAACATTCCGGACCCCTCCGGAATCTTGTGGAATACTTCGGAACTCTCTTGAACATTCCGGACTCGTGTGGAACTCTCTAGAATTCTCCGGAACCTCTAAGGGCCTCTTTGGTACTTCAAAACGTCCAGGGCAGCCCCTGGGACGCCACTGTGCCTCCCGACGGGTCGTGTCTCGCCACACTGCCTTCCCGTCGCCCGTGTTAGCTCCCGTCATGCCCGGGCCTCGCCCCGGGTGATAAGATGCGCGTCCGGCTCGGCCACCCGCCTTGCCGGCAGTCCCGTAATGTCCCTTTGAGCCCTTGCCTCGATCATACGCCTTGTCCTCTCGGCCCCCGTGGTCGGGCGAAGTGCTGGGGCGTGACATTTCGCTCATTTTTGGCACGCTTTTTCTTTTCAGCAAACTTCTCAGATGATGAGTGTGGATGATCTTTGATCAAGAGTCCATACTCCTTTTCGTTGTAATCTCTAAGTTTTGCTTTGGAGGAATCCCTGTTTTCCTGAAAATGATCAAAAGAAGATGAAGTAGCATTTTTATATTTTAATTTCATTTTCTTCTTGTAGAACTTCTCAAAATCATTCAGCAGCAGGGTAACGTCGTCAGCAGTGTATGCTTTTTCTGAACTCAGCAGAATCTTCTGTTTTTACTTGTCTGCTGATTTTCTTGACTTGTCTGACGCCATTAGAGCAGCAGTAGGGTCGGAACTGGTTGACAATTCTAATCTCATTCTTGGCATTTGATACTCATACGCTTTGAGAGATGAGAACAGTTCGGAAAGAGAAATCTTCTCTAAATCCCTTGATTCTTCCATGGCTGTCACCTTCATGTTGAATTTGGGTGGCAAGGCCTTGAGAACCTTCGTGGTGATGTCCTTGTTCGAAAATCCTTTACTAAACCTTAGAACTTCATTCAGAGCTTTGGCAAATCTGGTATCCATCTGATCAATCGTTTCACCAGACTTCATTTTGAAATTTTCAAACTCCTCAAGAGCCACACTGAGCTTGTGTTCTTTGATAGCGTCGTTTCCTTCGCTTAGCTCGCAGACTTTATCCCACATCTCTTTGGCAGTTTTGAAATGCTTGATCTTCTGGAATCTGTCTTCGTCTACAGCTTTGAACATGATGAACTTAGCCTTTTTGTCAAGATTTACTAACTTGATTTCTTTGGGTGTCAGCTCATCCAGCTCTTTGTCAACTATCTGATCTGGTTGGCCAGCAACCATCACAGTCTTCTGGAATCTGAATGGTCCTTTTGTAATACATGTGAACATGTCATCATTATAAGTAGCAAGAAAGATTTCCATTCTGATTTTCCAGTTTTCAAAGTCCATAAGGCCGATGTGAGGAACATGGTTTATGCACTCCATTGATCAAGTTCGTTTGATCAGGCAGAGGATCAGATGAACCAATCTGCTCTGATACCACTTGTTGGTCCCAAAAGTGGTCAATGAGGTCTAGAGGGGGGGGGGGGGGGGGAATAGACCTCTGAAAACTTTAAAACTTTTTCTCTAACTTTTCTATCAGCAGACTCAGCTGATCTGATTCGTAAGACTACTAAGCTGATTGCGCACAAAGCTTTATCACCAGAGTTGACCACTCATCTGATTTCACTAAACTGATTCAGATAACTCAGAGTTTCAAAACTTGTATGCAGCGGATTTATCAAGTATGTTTTTCAAACAAGTTTATCTTTCAATGTTTAACCCCTGTTTTATAAATTCCTCAATTTAAGATTGTTCTTTCAAAATAGTTTGTTTACTTATGAAGATATGCAAGATAAAACATGTAATCAAACACAAGGAATTTTTATAGTGGTTATATGGATAAAAATCCTTTAGTCTACTCTTCCAAGTCACAAAGATCTTGGGTTATACTATATAACACTAAGTTAACAGTATACAATGCTTGCGCGATTCAACAAATGAACGGCCACAAGTGCGCTGTAAGAAATCATACAAAAATCCTACTCTCCGAAGCTAGATCACTCACACAGATGGATCTACACTCCTCACGCTATTTTCAGTATAGGAGGTTACAAAGAAAACCTACACTAAGAAGCTATATCACTTCACACATATGGATATACACTCCTTTCTTTTCTCAGTTGAAAGTCACTCAGACAGACAACGTATGTTTTCTGTTCTTCAACGAAAAGCTTCGTCAACAGATGACTGGGCTTGTGATCAGACGACTCAACTGATGGATCTCGCTCTTAAGATGTGATATTGAATTGTGCAAGTCTCTCTTAGATCTTCAATTTGTCTTCTATTTATACTCCTCGAATTTGAATTTCTGCCCGTTGAAGGTTGACAGAAATCTACAGTCCTCGGGTACTGGTCCTTAAATCGCGGAACGGCTCCCTGCAAATGTACAACTACTCTCCGAAACTAGGGTGGGGCCGCAAACATGATGACCTAACCACAATATGAACTATCGTTTCCCCAAACACCTGTAGTTGAAAAGATTGAAACATGAAATGCATAAGTTGATCGTCCAACATAGTGAGACTGTAGTGCACATGTGTGTGTGATGCGTGGATGCAACATAATATACGTGAGCATATGTAACAGTACAATAAATAAACACATGCGATAACAATTTAAGCACGTTAAACAAGTAACCAACAGTTGCTGATGCCGTCCTTCTCTTACCCTCCAATCCATATTATGACGCCCCCACCGAACACTCCAAGTAAGGAGCTACCTTACTAACTGTGCGCATAGACGTCTAATGCCAGGAGTTTGACTTCACTCCCCAAGTGTTACCTCCACACTTGATTTGTGAAGCCGGGTCTACGGTGGATCAAGGTAACCCTCCGGCCCTAACCTTCTAGGTTACCCATGATTCCGCACACCAAAATAGGGCCCACACAATAATAGCAAACAGTACAGTACAGAAACAATTCAGTACAATAGCAATCCAATAACAATACAGTACAGTAATCATACAGTAACAGGAAATCAACAACAACTCAATAACAGTCATCAAAACGGTACAATGTATGATATCGAGGACTCCTAAACACATAGGCATTATCATAATAATTCAAGGCGTATAGTTTGTCCTAACAGTCGAGTTTTCATTGTATCATACGTCGCATGCTTGTTCGTTAGGGACTAAGTTACAATTATGACTCGACCTACTAGCACATCCAGACTGACACACATGTAACACACAGCACTCACTTGTGTAGCTTACGATTCTCGAGAATATGCGGAAAAGTGGCATCTCCGGTTCCTGTACACGTTTATGCAATGATCTTAGAATCTAATTATGCTATGAAGATTCTAGAGTGACTAAAGCAATGCTTTAGTCGAGTACACAATTGAATCATTATCGATGTCGTAGCCACGATTGTAACTTGGACTTTTAAGTCCAATTCAAAGGTCCTATGATTCATTCATGAAGCGTGGTAAACATAGTCACAAAATTATTAAACTAGAACATAATCGTTCTAATTGAGCTTTAAAATGTTTAATTAAAGGTTTTAAGTTAAGTTATTACTTTCAAGTAACTTTATATTTCTAAAGCATCCAAACAATATTTTATTTTCAAATTTAGAAATTAAGTTTATTTGAAATTATTTTCTTTTACAAAAATCATTATTAATTTTATTTCAGAAAATAAAAGTAATCATTTAACATCTTTATGTTATTTAATATAATTATTTAAATTCATTTTTAGAAAATTATTATCGTTTATTGAGTCCTCTTTTCAAAATTAATCTTTATTTGAAATTATCAATTTCAAAAACTTGTATTTATTATAAATTTTATTTTATGAAAATAATTTATTATTTATTTTAATAAAATAAATATTCAAGATTAATCGAAATAGATATTTTATTATCGGAAGAAGTTTATCAATTATTTTCAGAAAAATATTTAACCGAAATTACCATAAATATTTTCTTTTTGGAAAAGCTTTTTGATTTAATTAACCCAAATCTCTATTTCGAAATTAACTATTATTATTATTATATTTTAATTAATATTCAAAAATAATGATTATCAAAACTCTTTTATTATTTATAAAACTTTATTTCCAGAAATTAAATTTAAATTTCAGATTAGTTATTATTTTCAGAAAAGTAATTATTCAAATTATTTTATTTTACTTTCGGAATTAGTTATTTTCATGAAAGACTCAATTTATTTCATAAAATTTTAATTAGGTCAATCTTATATTCATTGTTATAATTAATTATTATACTTTAAAATAATATTAAAACTACTTTTAAAATTTTCAGATTTATTTTTGAAATTTACTGTATATTTTCATAATATATACGTATACATATATATGTTTATTTATTTTCTTTCTGTTTTTTTTTTTTTTTTTTAAGGGTGGGCTGGCAGAAGGCCAGCCCAAAATAATATTTTTATTTGTGTTTGTGGTCTGGCCCAAAAGGCCAGCCCACAAACAGGGGTCTGTTGCATTTGCAACAGCCCAAAGGTCTGTTGCAAATGCAACAGACTTGCTGCTGCTGGGTGCAGCATGCCGATGCTGCACCAGCAGCGGCTGGGTGGCTCGTCGGTGGTGGGGCGGCTCCGGCCACCTCATCGAAAAAGTTCATTATGAATCTCCTACTTTATAGATTTGCAAAAATAGCCCCCAAACAAAATAGACTTCATAAATTTCAAACTTTTAATACCCAAATATTTTATAAAATCGAAATCTTGCATGAAAAATCTATAGATCTACAAAAAAAAATTCTAAAAATCTAAACCCATAGGTATTAACATGCTTTCTTAATGACACTCTTAACTTTTATTTAGCCATAAAAAATATTTTATAAAAGTAATTTATTTCTCACTCAAACTTCTACATATAAATTTAAAATAAGAACACCTCAAAATTCTCAAATCTTTTAACTTATGGAAATCTGAAAATTTTGAACATAATACATTCAACTAAAGTATTAAAATATTTCATTGGTTTTCAAAACTTAAAAAAAAAGGTTTTAAAGATTGCTCCACAAATTCAAGTAAAAGAGGTGGTTAGGAGGGTTTTTACCCAAAATTGAAAAGGATGAGTGCTTCTTCTTTCTTCATTCTCTATCCTCTATCTCCGGCGAAGATGTGGCTGCAGCGGCGGCGGCTCAACGGTGGTGGCTTCTTCTTCTTCTTCAAGATTCACTCAATTCTCTCATTAAAATTATGTTCTCTCTTTTAAGTGTTTTTATGTAGTAAGGTAAAGAGGAGTAAATATTAATGAGTGGGTGTATATATTTATATATAATCCTAAAATCAGATGCATATACATCTATACCTACAACATGGGGAAGAGAAAGATTATCATTACTTTCTTCTTCCACCAATGTTTGGATTGCTTGTGTGGTGAAGTTTCCTTCTTCCATGAGGAAATATGGCAGCTCTTAGAGTTTCAAGGAAGGGGTAATTATTACATTGCTGCAGAATTTAAAAAGATTGGGGCAAATTTGCACTCTGCCCCCTAAAGCTTTGGGAAAGTGTATTTTTGCCCCATAAATATAAAATTTTGCGCACTTAGGTCCAAAATAAATTGCAAATAGACCCCATCATTATAAAAGGTAATTAAATCTTTTTTTTTCTTCGAAATTACTTCTAAGCCCCTATTGACATAATAAGTAATTGTTATACACAATATAACATAACGAAATAATTTATTTATCACTCAAACTTCTATATATAAATAAGAACACCTCAAAATTCTCAAATCTTTTAACTTATAGAAATCTGAAAATTTTGAACATAATACATTCAACTAAAGTATTAAAATACTTCATTGGTTTTCAAAACTTTAAAAAAAAGGTTTTAAAGATTGCTCCAAAAATCCAAGTAAAAGAGGTGGTTAAGAGGGTTTTTACCCAAAATCGAAAAGGATGAGTGCTTCTTCTTTCTTTACTCTCTATCCTCTATCTCCGGCGAAGATGTGGCTGCAGCGGCGGCGGCTCAACGGTGGTGGCTTCTCCTTCTTCTTCAAGATTCACTCAATTCTCTCATTAAAATTACCTTCTCTCTTTTAAGTGTTTTTATGTAGTAAAGTAAAGAGGAGTAAATATTAATGAGTGGTTGTATATATGTATATATAATCCTAAAATCATATGCATATACATCTATACCTACAACATGGGGAAGAGAAAGATTATCATTACTTTCTTCTTCCACCAATGTTTGGATTGCTAGTGTGGTGAAGTTTCCTTCTCCCATGAGGAAATATGGCAGCTCTTAGAGTTTCAAGGAAGGGGTAATTATTACATTGCTGCAGAATTTAAAAAGATTGGGGCAAATTTGCACTTTGCTTCCTAAAGCTTTGGGAAAGTGCATTTTTGCCCCATAAATATAAAATTTTGTGCACTTAGGTCCAAAATAAATTGCAAATAGACCCCATCATTATAAAAGGTAATTAAAGTTTTTTTTTCTTCGAAATTACTTCTAAGCCCCTATTGACATAATAAGTAATTGTTATACACAATATAGCATAAAGAAAATACTTTAATTTAATTAAAACATAGTAGCACATAAAAATTTGGTTTAAAAATCCAATAAATACAATTAAAGGGTGCGGAATTTCTGGGGGCGTTACAAAAACCTATTCTATGGTACCAAATTTGTATTTTCGTATCCAATGGTACCAAAAGTGCAAGTTAGCCTATCTTATGGTACCAAAAAAACAATTTTCCCGATAGGTGATATATGATGATGTAGTATTATTGGTCCCAAGTGGTTATGATGAGGTCTAGAGGGGGAGTGAATAGATCTCAGTACCTTTAAAACTTTTTCTCTTTTTTTCTATAAGACGAGTTTGTTTATCAGTAGGGTAAGACGACTCAACTGTCAACTTATCAGCAGAGTAGACTACTTAGTTGATTTAACTTATCAAACTTATATAATCAAAGTTTCAAACAATGATGCAACGGATATGTATTTATAGTTTTCAGACAATGTTTTCAAATCAATTCAAACTTTAAAGCACAAAGAAAGTTTTACCCAGAGTTATAAATTCCTAAATTTAAAAGACTCTTCTTTTAAAGTATTTACTTAGCTTATGAAATATGCAATGCAAGACATGTAAAGTAAATAACACAAGGAATATTTTAGTGGTTTGGCAGAAATAAATCCTCTTAGTCCATTTTTCCAAGTCACGCAGATTTAGGTTATACTAGAAACACAAAGTAACCAGTACAAACATTTGAGCTTTTACAACAGATGATAAGCCTCAAGTAGAACATTCAGTCCCCAGGAGATTCATTCAAAAAATCCTACTCTAAAGCATTCAGCTAAAGAACACTTAAGCTTTACAACAAATGATAAGCCTTATGTAAGAACACTCAGTTCACTCTCGAAAAATCACTCAGATTAACCTTGCTCTTTTAATATAGGAAATCACTCAAAAAATCTATACTACGAAGTTATATCACTTCACAAAGATGGATATAAACTTCTTACAAAACTCAGTTGAATGTCACTCAAACAAACAAGAGTTTGATCTTGTTGTTCAACAAAATGCTTCGTCAATATATGACTTCGCTTATGATCATACGATTCAACTGATAGATTTTTGCTAGATATGATCTTTAATTGTGCAAGTCTCTCTTCAAATAAATAAATATAATGTGTACAATATTTATCTTGCCCTCATCCTTCTCTACGTGCCAATTTTCCTAAAAATAAAAAAATAGTTTGAATACATATAATAATATTGCCCGGATCAACCTAAATAAATGGGAGATTCTAATTGTAATGGATCAAATAAATTATCCATTGATTTTTTTAGATTAAATTAAAATATTAATATTATATCCTTGACCTTAATAACAATTAAAAATTGATTTTATCAATTATATTTTTATTATAAAATATATTTAAATCATTATCTATTTGTTATAAAGAAAACTGGTTAAACTCAATCTCACTTTAAATTAAATGCAAAATTAGGATTTTGTTAATAGTGTGGTGATGATACCATTTCTTCAGTTAGAACCTTAACGACAGATGATCCATCGGTAAGATAATACTTTAAGTAAGACGAGGTATTTTTAGTTATTGAAATATTAAAAGAGGATTATGAAGTTTCACCTAATCTCTAAGGGAGTGGAGGTGATAATCCCTTTTTTTAAGCACGAGACCAAAAATTATGAGTGTTTATGATGTCACTTTTAGAAATGTGATTTAGATTTATCATTCTCATTCATGTCATTGCACTTCAATTGTACTGATTTCCCACTTGTCTTTTCGAATTATTTTTGTAGTGGGCGTTCAGTGTTCACTGTTAACTTATGTCCCACGTCTCTTCTTTTTAATTTGTCCATGAAAAATATGTCCTAATATTTCATGTAAGGCAACTGTCAGCCTGTCACACGATTCCTTTTTTTTTTTTACCCCCTTGGGTCCGAAATATTTTGGCTTAATTCCATTTTACACCCTTGAAATAGTCTTATTTTTCACTTAGTACCCTGAAAAGAATTAATAGCAAATTGCACCTTGAAAACATGGTTTCCGCTTCACTTTGCACCATGGTCGTTTTTCTGGCCATCTAATAGCTATTGGGAGGGTATTCTAGTCCATTTCCATTAAATATCGCCCTCTATTACTTTCCTCTATCTCCAATTGTATATAACAGATTATTTTTCTCCAAAGTTTCCCACCAAAATCAAGATGAACCCACTTACATTTCTTTTGCCCTTCGGTTTTCTTTAAATAATCACATTTTAAGGACTTTTTAACTTGAATCTCACATTTTCAGCAAAAAATGATGACGATTTTGCTCTGATTAAGTTCGTCGAGTGAAAATAAAATTCCATGAACTCTAACTTATATATTTGGGAGACTTCAGAAAGAGCTATTAATTAGTTTTCAGGGTTATTTTTGGGATTTTGTCAGTTTTACCTTTAATTGCACGTCTCACTCACGTTATGTTATTTTTAAAGGGAATGTGGGGGTGAAATTTAAAGGGAATTGACTAAATTATCCTCCCAATGACGAGTCAAATAACCAGAAAAATGACCAGGGTGCAAAGTGAAGGGGAAACCATGTTTCCAGGATGCAATCTGCTATTAATTTTTTTTCCAGGATGCAAAGTAAAAAATGAGCCTATTTCCAAGGTGCAATATGGGATAAGCCATACATTCTTGTGATGACCCTTGACACGATTCACGTGTTCTTTTAAGCCAACGTATATGCAATCTTTTCAAAATCGGATCAAAAGGTGAACTGGTGGCCTTACTTGTTAGTGGTTCAGTTGGTTGGAAACGGTTCGACCACTGATTAAACCGGATGACGTCGCATTTATTTATAAATATATTTAATTTTTATAATAATATATTATATACATAATAATATGAAATAATATCCTAAATTCCTCGAAAGACGTACACGACTTAATATTTAATCAATATATTTAAGTAAAATCACATGATATTTCTTAGCTTATGTTTATCACAATGAAAACTTAAAACACAAAATAATCATAACATATCAATATTCGGTAAAATAATAATAACATATTTAAAACATAACAATATAAAAAAAGTATTTTGAACATAAAATGAATGTAAACTGACTTTAATTTCTAATTTTTAATCTTAAAAATATAGTTGGAGAAAGAAAATTCAAAGATATATCCATTAGAAAAATTCTTAGTAAAATTTTGTTTTAAGGTAAAAAATGCTAATAATCAGTCATTATGAAACCTAATTATTATAAACAATTCAATTGATAAATTACTTTATAAGTTGTTATTATATATAACATATTTATTTGACAATAAAACAACAGAACTTGTGTAGCTCAAGTGACTAACAACACTTATTTCATATATTGACTAACTAGACTTATTTCATACTTAAGGTTAATGGTTCAACTCCTGGTTGTTATAACTATGTCTAAATTATTTTTAAATTAAGTAAAAGTTAAAAAGAATTCAATCGGTGATTTTTCCGATTGTCTGCTTCACCAGTTCATAAAAACCAATCAATTTTCCTCGACCGTTCGGTTTCCATTGGGTTTAGAGATAGTTCTGAACCGAACATACCACTGGTTTATGGTTGAACCAGTTGAATTGATCGGTATGATTATTTTCATAACAGTGCATACATGGCTAAATAATTATATGGGCATATGTTTTTACTTAAAACATATTGGAATAAATTGTCCAACATTGATTGGATAAGAAAAGTAAGTTCACCTTATAAGGTCTTGAGCAATCATCAACTCATAAGCTATCCTTTGAGGTTGAGTTGGACCCAAATCATGTAAATTGACTAGTCTAATCCATGTGGTGAATTCTAACATGGTATCACAAACAAGGTTGATGTGAGCCACCTCCTTGTTCTCAATATGTGATTATTCTTCACCCACATACTTCGCCAAAATAACATTGGTCTGATCGGTCATTATTCGTGTTTTGGGGCTCACATATCGCAATTCGCAAGGTTGAACTTTAATATTTCACATCTTGGACTTGTTTCACCCACACATTCAGCCAGCCGGCCCAACCCACACGTGAAGGGGGTGTATTGAGAATAAATTATCCTGCATGGATTGGATAACAAAAGTAAGTTCACTTTATAAGGTCTTGGGCAATCCTCAACTCATAAGCTAGCTTTTAAAGTTGAGTTAGGTCCAAGCCGTATAAATGGGTTTAGCCCAATCCATATTAAGATTGAATGAGTGAAAGGAGATGCCTTTCATAAATACTTGATCAGTGTTGTAAGAATTTATTAACTCAAGAACTACTAAGTAATCTTATTAGTTGAGTTAAGAAGGTTTAAGTAGAAGGTTTCGATGATGACAAAAAGGATATATGAAGTCATCTACTAAGAAAGGAAAGCTTAGTAAACATCTCTCACGGTCTGAAAGCTAAGTGACCAGAATCAGCTTAGTGGGAATATCAGATAAGTGAAGATCATATTGGTTATTATCAACAGACTCAAGATGGATGTCTTCGGCCTTGATTCCACAGAGAAATCATCAGTAGAGTGATCCCATCAGCTAAATGAAGTAGGTCAGTAAGCTCTCCAATGATAACAAGCCTAGTGCATTAAATGGTACTGACACAGTGATCAGTGCAGAGTGTACAGTGAACAGTCTGCAAAAGTTGCCCTTCGAGAAGAAGACTGTTGCTCGGGATTAAAATGTAATTTCGCCTATCTTCAATGGGCAGAATTTCAAATCCAAGAGTATAAATAGACCGGGGATTGAAGATTGAAGAGAGACTTGCACAATTCAAGACCATATCTTTAGAGCAAAAATCTATCAGCTGAGTCGTCTGATCATAAGTGAAGTCATCTGTTGACGAGGCTTTTTGTTGAAGTACAAGATCAAACTTTTGTCTGCCTGAGTGAGTGTCGTAAGGAGTTTATATCCATTTTTGTGAAGTGATATAACTTCGTAGTATAGGCTTTTTGAGTGGTTTTCTATATTAAAAGAGCAAGGTTAATCTGAGTGATTTTCCGAGAGTGAACTTAGTGTTCTTAAGGCTTATCATTTGTTGTAAAGTTTAAGTGTTCTTTAGTTGAGTGCTTTAGAGTAGGATTTTCTGAGTGAATCTCCTGGGACTGAGTGTTCCACTTGAGGCTTATCATTTGTTGTAAAAACTCAAGTGTCTGTACTGGTTACTTTGTGTTTCTTGTATAACTTAGATTTGTGAGATTTAGAAGAGTGGACTAAGATGATTTGTTCCTGCCGAACCACTATAAAATTCCTTGTGTTATTTACTTTACTTGTCTTGCATTGCATATTTCACAAGTTAAGTAAATACTTTAAAAGAATAGTCTTTTAAATTGAGGAATCTATAACTTGGGGGTAAAACTTTCTTTGTGAAAGTTTGAATTGAGTTGAAAACATTGTTTGAAAAATATACATACATTATCCGTTGTATCATTGTTTGAAACTCTGGTTATATAAGCTTGATAAGCTAAATCAGCTAAGTAGTCTACTCTGCTGATAAGCTGAGTGCAAAAACAGCCGAGTCGTCTTACCCTGCTGATAAACGAACTCGTCTTATAGAAAAAGAGAGAAAAAGTTTTAAAGGTACATAGGTCTTCACCCCCCTCCTCTCTAGACCTCATCATAACAACTTGGGACCAACAACTAGTATATCCTCAGCACACGTCACCGCGTGCTTTAATTCCTCAGCACGCGTTTTCGCGTGCATTACATTTTTTAAGCACGAAAGAATAAGGATTTCTTTATGGGAAAAAGTAAAAGTAAATTTTATTTAAATGATATAAGTAAAAAAGTTAAAAAATCAAATAGTTAAATTATTTAAAGTATTAAGGGAAAAATAGGAATACCAAAAAAGTTGCTATACCATGATATGACTTCTCTTTAAAATATTATAGATAAGATTGCCTCTGATCTTCCTAATTAGAAAATTCTTGAATAGACAGGTATAAGAAATATTTCCTTAATCTTGTGATTGAGAATGCACCAAATCATGTAATGATGTGATGCTCTCACAACATTGACAAGATACATTTTCAATCATAAGGTTAAGAAATATCTCCTAAACAACATCGAACCGGTAGCCTTATTGGTTACTGGTTAGATCGGTTTAACCGTTTTAACCACTGGTTTAACCGGTGTGACGTCATTACGAAATAATAATTTAATTTAAGTTTTAAGATATGTAATCAATCATTTAAAAAATCAATTCTTATCCAAATTTTTTCAAGTTGTTTTCATAATCTAAATACTATCTCACAAATTACAACTAGTAGACAACAAATCATCAAAGTAACTAAAAATAAAACAAACACAAGTAATTATGCAATTCAGAAACCTACATAACATGTTCAAACAAGAATGATCACATCAATATTGAACAACAAGAAGAAAAAAAACTCCAAAATAAATCCCCATATACCCAAAATATAGACCTAAATCAAAATAAACACCAAATATAAAAAATTACAACTATGATAACATGATATCAAAGCAATAATACAAACTATGATATACAATACCTATAGAAAAGAGAAAATATTAGATGAATTTTGTCACCTAAATTCTTTTATGAAAAAAATGCAAATACTTGAAATTGGGGAAGAAGAAATGTAGAAAAAATCCCTGGTTTATTTTAGTTTTTTTGTTATAAGTGAACCAGTACCCAGTGGTTCAATCGGTTTTACCGGTTTTTTCCGGTTCAAATTGGGCAGAAAGATAACTGATTTTGAAGGATTAACCGAACCTAATTAGTTGCCCGTTACCGCTTAAACCAATTGAACCAACCGATCCGATCCGGTTTTCAAAACACTGCTCTAAACATTGCAAATAAATTACTACTTCAGGAAGTTTAGACGGGACACTTCATTTGTTTTTATTTTATCTTTGCTTTTGTTTTTTTTGAAGTCTCAAAAATAGCAATTCATTTTTATTAAATGAAATTATTAATCTAAAAAATAGCATCTCATAAAGTAACAATTTGGCACTTCTAATTTTCTACAAAAACATTTAAGGACATATTTGTAAGGATACCCAACAATACTAAAATTTTAATGCATATCTTAAACTCCGTGCCAAAACTTTAGGGGAAAAAGGGAAGACAAGAGTAATAAAGTGGTTAATAATGTTCGTTTACCTATTTGTTTGGGTTTTTTAAAGTGATTTTTGAAATTAGAGATTTTATTGGATGTCTTCGGATTTTGTGTATCTAAAGGATTGTTTGTTTGAGTTTTTAGAGAAAAAATGAATGAGATGTTTATTTTCTTCAAAAAATGGTAAATATGTTTTAGAAATTACGGAGAGAAGAGATGTATGATAAAATATTGGTTATTTTATGTTAAATCAAAGTCAATAAGAATATGTAATAACTTAAAAGGAAGTTTGGAATCGGGCCTCAATTGGCACCAAAATTGTCACCGATGTTGAAATTGTGGTACTAAGTGTGCCAGCCCGAGAAGATATGGAGTAGAAACACCAACGAGCTATAATTGTACACAAAAAATGCATTAATCCCCTTGTATTTCACATCAGTTTCAGCAGCACTTGAATTATTCCAATACCAATACAAAATTGAATAACACTTTTAATAAAAAATAACAGCTTACAAGAATATATGCAAATATATTTGGATATGCAGTTGAATAAAAGTTACTATGAAAAAAATACAATTATCTTAATTGAAAGCAAATTCTGGTTCACATTTCCAATGCGAAACCTCAGTTTTTCATTGTGAACCGTGTACAAATGATTGAAGCACAAAGTACCATGAAAAATCTGTGATAACAATACAATGCAAGAAACACATAAAAAAAAAATGGAGATCAAATTTATATAAAGGTAAATATTTTGGTGATGTTCCAAATACTGAATTATTCAATCAAACAATGAAGAAGTGGCATTAGAGAAGGTGGCTGGTTGAGGGCAATCGATCGAGTGATAGTTTACTATATGCCTGCCTGCAGGAACCAGAGCCATTTTCAGAAAAAACAATATTGTGTTGAGAGTTATTAAAAATAATTATGCAAAAAAATTTAATTTGATTAAACAACATATATATGCACTTCCAATGTACATAATATTTAAAGTTTATTTCATCTTTGATCTCAAGATCAGGGAACTAAATATAATATATCATCATCGGGTTTTTGGCAAGTTAATATGTAATTTACCACCTTGTGATATGAAAATAAGAAATTTATCTCTCTGCGAAATGAAATAATGAGCAATTTATCTCCGTATGATATGATATAATGAACAATTTACCTCCTTGATAGTAGACGTGTTTTGCATGCACACTCTATAATGCGCCTGAGACTTCATTTTCATGTTGAAAAATGATCAATTTAACCTTACCATTGACAACATATTCACTTCACTTTAATCCCCCTGTGGTATGCGTAAATAAGTGGACACTTTAACTCCCTGTGATGTTGCATAATGGGCATCTTACCCCTTTATAAAAATGTTAAAACAAAGAGGGAGGCAGTGTACTTCTTTTATAAAAACACTAGGAGGTATTTTGCCCTTTTATTCACTCTATCATCATCTGATGCATTAATTCGATCATAATGTGAAATGACTAACATGACGATCGATGATATATATATATAAATATATATTCATTAAAATGTAACTTAAATGAATCAGAAATGCAAAAAACTATGAAAGCATACATTCTTACCAGTCTGATAAGTGGTGACCATTCATTCATTCATCTCCAGGATTAATTATGAGTTTGAATCTACCCCTTTTCACCACTTGATGTCCTTCTGCCTCTTTTTTCTTCATCTCCATTTTCCTGGCAGATGTAACTGCGTATTTGGTAACACGTTCCATGGACAACATCTCAAGCTTTTCTACCAGGTTGGTTGGAACTTCATCGAGCTTCTCACACGTTTTAATTACAATGCTTTTCAGTTTGGGAAATGAATCAGCTGAGGCTACTGTCCAAACCTTTAGATCTGTCCGAGCGATATACAAGAACTCGAGCTTATGAAAGACGTCTCCTTGTGAAGCTTCCCAAAAACTTCCAACAAATGCATTGTCTTTCAATTTGAGCACCTCCAGGGTACCAAGTTTCCCCACTGCAGACATATGCATCCAATCCAAGTAGGTAGATGATAATGATAGAATTTTGATATTTGTGGGGAATCTCCGAGGGAAGCAGCGCAATGGGTTTTCAGATGCTACTTTAGGAAACACATCATTCACCAGCTTCAACTTTTGGAGGAGTTGCAGTTTCTCCAAGCACGTGGAATCCAAAAGCGTGGCTAGTTCACCACGGATACCCAATGTCTTGAGGTTGTTGGCCTTGTTAAACACTTCCTCTGTGCAACTTTGAGGAGATATTCTACTAAGTGTTTGAATGTTTCCACCTCCTTTGCCTTTCACAGCCTTCTTCAGAATCATGGATGCTTTTGTCTTGACATGCCTCAGTTGCATCATATCCCATATGTTTGCTTTTATTTTGAGGGTCCTTTCTGTTGTGTCCACTGTAAGAGTCTGCATGTTCCAGAGCTTAGACATGGCTTCAGGAAGGATCTTGAGATGATCCACAGAGAGAGTGAGGTACCTCAAATGAACTAGTTTTGTTATCCTAGAAGGAAATTTGGGGAATCTAATGGTATTGACATCTAAGACCCTGACTATACTGAAGGCATCGGTGATATATGTAATATCTTTGGCCTGTAGGTTGATGGTTTCCTTAGAGTTGCATAAAAAAGAACGGGTTTTCTGGATCTTCAATTTCTTCAATAAGAAGTCATGGACATAAGAATTGATACAAAGGCGGCGACATTTTTGTATAACTTGATCTGAAGGCTCAAAATCTCTAGTATCCTTAGACTTCCTTATTTCTTGAAATATGTCCTGTTCATCATGGGAAGCCCTTTTTTTGCAGAACTCACGTATAGTGTCGTGTATTAGACATGTTTTAACTTCGCCATTGAGCTTTGTTTTTTCAACCATCACCAAGTTCCTACTGACAGGGCCGGTCCAAGGGTTTTGGGGGCCCTAGGCGAAATAAAAAATCGGGGCCCTTATGTAATAAGTTTTTATGTAAAATTTATTTTTCTTGCTCCTTTACACACAAAAAGTATGTATTAAATCTTCATATTCTAATTCTTCTAACATATTGTTTTCTATAGACAAAATAGCCAAATCACTCAATCTTTCTTGTGTCATTGTCGAACATAAACATGTTTTTTACTAATTTTAATTTAAAAAATTTTATTTCAACATATGCAACTGTTACAGGTATAGTGAATATAATTAATAAATATACGTATTTGGATAAGAACTAATCAAATCTATATGATTAAATATATCATATGGCTAGTCTATTTGGGTAGGAATAACTTTTGATAGCACTTTTAGTTAATAATATAAATCGGAACCATCTACTTCTAATATCGAATCATGTATTAAAGCATTTTTAAAATTATTACAACATTCTTTCAATGTTTTATATAAAGACTTTAAAGCTTTAATATTTAATAAAAAAAACCCGAAAATATTTTAATTCATCTTGCCCATTTTTTTTTGTGAACTTAATATTGTGACACCTCTCTACTGTAAATATCTATATTTTATTTATTTATTTTTATAATGAGTTGTACTAAATACTGTGTGGATAAGGGCTTTGAGCCCAATAAATAAAAACAGCAAATGGGCCTTGGTCAATTAACAACTAATATAGTAGCCAACATGGAGAGGGGGCCCTAGGCAAGCACCAGAGCTGCCTATGGGCTGGGCCGGCACTGCCTACTGATAAGATCATTCAGATTATCTTGAGCAGTGTCCTCCAAGCTCTTTCCTGGTTTCTTCTTAATGAATCCTTCTGCAATCCACAGTTGAGTCAATTTCCAAACAGGGATCTCGGTCTCTTCGCGAAACATTCCCAAATACAAAAAGCAATCTTTCAACTCAAAAGGCATTGTTTGGTAACTCCATGAAATAATCTTTTCCATGTGTTCACCTTCTTCCCCCTGAAGTAGATACTTTGTCACATCCTCGGAGATCTTTCTCCATTCGCTCTTAGTATCTCCCGCAGTTGAGAATTTATCAATGAGAATTCCCCCAATCACTACGATTGCAAGGGGAAGTCCTCCACATTTATCATTCTCATTCATGTCATTGCAGTGCAATTGTACTGATTTCCCACTTGTCTTTTCGAATTATTTTTGTAGTGGGCGTTCAGTGGTCACTGTTAACTCATGTCCCACGTCTCTTCTTTTTAATTTGTCCATGAAAAATATGTTCTAATATTTCATGTAAGGCAACTGTCAGCTTGTCACACGATTCCTTTTTTTTTTTCCCCTTCTGTCCGAAATATTTTGGCTTAATTCCATTTTACACCCTTGAAATAGGTTATTTTTCACTTAGTACCCTAAAAAGAATTAATAGCAGATTGTACCCGGAACATGGTTTCCGTTTCACTTTGCACCATTGTCGTTTTTTTGCCATTTGATAGCTATTGGGAGGGTATTTTAGTCCATTTACATTAAATATCGCCCTCTATTACTTTCCTCTATCTCCAATTGTATATAACAGATTATTTTTCTTCAAAGTTTCCCACCAAAATCAAGATGAACCCACTTATATTTCTTTTTGCCCTTCGGTTTACTTTAATAATCACATTTTAAGGGTTTTTTAACTTCAATCTCACGTTTTCAGCAAAAAGTGATGACGATTTTGCTTTGGATTTAAAGTTCGTCGAGTGAAAATAAAATTCCATAAACTCTAACTTATATATTTGGGAGACTTCAGAAAGAGCTATTAATTAGTTTTCAGGGTTATTTTGTCAGTTTTACCCTTAATTGCACGTCTCACTCACGTGATGTTATTTTTAAAGGGAATGTGGGGGTGAAATTTAATGGGAATTTACTAAACTACCCTCCCAACGACGAGTCAAATAACCTGAAAAATGACTAGTGTGCAAAGTGAAGGGGAACCATGTTTTCAAGATGTAATCTGCTATTAATTTTTTTTCTAGGTGCAGATTAAAAAATGAGCCTATTTCAAAGGTGCAATGTGGGATTAAGCCAAACATTTTTGTGAAGACCCTTGACATGATTCACGTGTTCATTTAAGCCCACATATATGCAATCTTTACAAAATCGGATCGGAAGTTGAACTGGTGGCCTTACTGGTTAGTGGTTCAATTGGTTGGAAACGGTTCGACCACTGATTAAATCGGATGATGTCGCATTTACTTATAATTATATTTAATTTTTATAATATATATTATGTACATAATAATATGAAATAATATCCTAAAACACTCGAAAGACGTACACTACTTAATCTTTAATCAATATATTTAAGTAAAATCACATTTCTTAGCTTATGTTTAGGCAACAATTCAATTTTCATACCATAGAATAGGCCCAAGTCCATTTTTCATACCAATCGAATGAAAATCATATCGTAGAATAAATAGACGTTTCAAAAATCATACTTCCGTTAGTTTACTTAACGGAACTGCCACGTGTCAGCATGTGAGAGGGAGTTCTGTCGTTGAAACAAAATAGGAGGGAAATGCAATTGTCTAAAATTGAGCAGGGTGTTTTTGCAATTATTGCCTTCTTCCTCCTATGTACGATCGCCGGCTTCCGGTGGCCGTTGGTCGAAATTGGTTGAGGGTTTTTGTTCCTCTTGTCATGGGCAACATTTTTCCATGGGTAATTGCAGCGGCCGTCGACGGTGGAGCTCCGGGGAGGCACATTTTTTCGCGAAAATTAGGGTTTAGGCCGAAAACCTTGGGCGGAGCTCAACCGTCGACGGCAGCTACAATAAACCTATGGGAAATGATGCCCACGGTCAGGGAAAACTATTGCAACAAGAATCACGAAGTTTGGTTAAGAATCGAAGGAAGAAATCACGATTTGAAATTTCAAAAATTTTGACCTACGCAATTCGAAAATTAGAACTCAAAATTCGAATAGATTACTCAACGGATTGAAAAGATCTTTATATGTACGAGTTCTCCACGACAAGGGGAACAAAACCCCTCAACCAATTTTTACCAACAGACACCGGAAGCCGGCGATAGTATTGGAGGAGGAAGAAGAAGGCGATAATTGCGAAAAACCCCTACCTAATTTTTAATAATTGCATTTCTCACCTTTTTTGGACTTAACGGAGGAGGCTAAACTTCCGTTAAAAAACTAACGGCAGTATGATTTTTGATATTTAGGTATGAAAAATGGACTTTGGCCTATTCTATGGTACCAAAATTGAATTTTTGCACTTATGTTTATCACAATGAAAACTTAAAACACAAAATAATCACAACATATCAATATTCGGTAGAATAATAATAACATATTTAAAACATAACAATATAAAAAAAATATATATTGAACATAAATATGAATGTAAACTGACTTTAATTTCTAATTTTTAATCTTAAAAATATAGTTGGAGAAAGAAAATTCAAAGATATATCCATTAGAAAAATTCTTAGTAAAATTTTGTATTAAGGTAATAAAAATGCTAATAATCAGTCATTATGAAACCTAATTATTATAAACAGTTCAATTGATAAATTACTTTGTAAGTTGTTATTATATATAACATATTTATTTGACAATAAAACAATAAAACTTGTGTAGCTCAAGTGACTAACAACACTTATATCATACATTGACTAACTAGATTTATCTCATACTTGAGGTCAATGGTTCAACTCCTGGTTGTTATAACTTTGTCTAAATTATTTTTAAATTAAGTAAAAGTTAAAAAGAATTAAGTAAAAGTTAAAAAGAATTAAGAAAAAGAATCCAATCGGCGATTTTTTCGATTGTCTGCTTCACCGGTCAATAAAACTCAGTCAGTTTTCCTCGACCGTTCGGTTTCCATTGGGTTTGGAGATAGTTTTGAACCGAACATACCACTGATTTATGGTTGAACCGGTTGAATTGATCGGTATGGTTGTTTTCATAACAGTGCATACATGGCTAAATAATTATATGGGCATTTGTTTTTCACTTAAAACATATTGGAATAACTTGTCCCAAATAGATTGGATAACAAAAGTAAGTTCACCTTATAAGGTATTGATCAATCATCAACTCATAAGCTACCTTTTGAGGTTGAGTTGGACTCAAATCATCTAAATGGACTAGCCCAACCCATGTGGTGAATTCTAACATGGTATCACAAACAAGGTTGATGTGAGCCACCTCCTTCCGTGATGGGCTCCTCCTTGTTCGCAATTTGTTATTATTCTTCATCCACACACTTTGTCCAAATAACAGAGGTCTGGTCGGTCATTATTCGTGTGTTGGGGCCACATATCGCAATTCGCAAGGTTGAACTTTAATATTTCACATGTTGGGCTTGTTTTCCCACACATTCAGTCAGCCCACACGTGAAGGAGGAGTATTGATAATAAATTATTCTGCATGGATTGGATAACAAAAGTAAGTCCACTTTATAAGTTCTTGTGCAATCCTCAACTCTTAAGATAGCTTTTGAAGTTGAGTTAGATTCAAGCCATATAAATGGGCTTAGCCCAATCCATATTGAGATTGAATGAGGACATGTCTTTCATATATACTTGACTAGTGTTGGAAGAATTTATTAACTCAAGAACAACTAAGTGATCTTATCATTTGAGTTAAGAAGGTTTAAGTAGAAGGTTTTGATGATGGAAAAAAGAATACATGAAGTCATCTACTAAGAAAGGAAAGCTTAGTATACATCTTTCACGGTCTGGAAGCTAAGTGACCAGAATCAGCGTAGTGGGAATATCAGATCAGTGAAGATCAGATTGGTTACTATCAACAGAGTCAAGATGGATGTGTTCGGTCTTGATTCAACAAAGTGATCATCAACAGAGTGATCCCATCAGCTAAGTGAAGTAGATCAGTAAGCTCTTCAACGATGACAAGCTTAGTGCATTAAATGCGACTGACACAGTGATTAGATCCGTACTGCATAGTGTATAGTGAACAATCTGCAAAAGCTGTCGTCTAGAAGAAGACCGTTGCTCAGGATTAAAATGTAATTTCGCCTATCTTCAACAGATATAATTTCAAATCCAAGAGTATAAATAGACCGGGGGACTGAAAATTGAAGTGAGACTTGCACAATTCAAGATCTCATCTTTAGAGCAAAAATCAATCAGTTGAGTCGTCTGATCATAAGCGAAGTCATCTGTTGAAGAATTTTTTTGTTGAAGAACACGATCAAACTCTTATCTGTCTGAGTGAGTGTCGTAAGGAATTTATATCCATCTTTGTGAAGTGATATAACTTCGTATAATAGGCTTTCTGAGTGATTTCCTATATTAAAAGACAAGGTTAATCTGAGAGATTTTCCAAGAGTGAACTTAGTGTTCTTACTTAAGGCTTATCATTTGTTGTAAAGTTTAAGTGTTCTTTAGTTGAGTGCTTTAGAGTAGGAAAGTGTTGAAGAACAAATAGAGATTTGTAACAAGGTTGCAATTAAGTGCAGTAGATCAACAAAGTTGAAGAACTGTAATAGCTAAGAGCTAAATGGTGAGAGAGAGGAGAGTTTCTGAGAGATTTCTCCTGCTTTAAATGCATGTAATTGTTCCTCACTTTGATGTATTAGTTGTAAACATCAAGTGCAGTATTAGTCTAAAAGATTAGTACGGTGCCTTCCAATAATGTTGATAAGATAATGTGGACTAAATGAATTTCCATAATCACTATAAAAATTATGTGTATCTTACTTTCTGCAGCTTTAAAGTTTTAAAGGACTGAAAGAATTCATAAAAGGGAAAATAATTTTGTGTTAATAAAATTCTGTTTGATAAAACCAAATTTATTCCGCTGCATAACATCTAAAAAATAACTCTGATTTTAAAGTGTTTTAACTTTGTTGAACCATGAACAACTAAGTGTTTCACTAAGCTGTCAACCAAGTACTAACAACAAAGTGAACTACTAATTTGTTTGAAGAACAACCGAGTGAACTGCATTACTTAAGAATAATTTGAGTGTTAGAAGAAAAGTTTTAAAAGGTCTATTCAACCCCCTCCCCACTCTAGACCCTTTTGACCACTTGGGACCCAACATGCCAAAAATCACCAATCCAAATGAAGCATGACTCGGCCGGTAGCTTCCACATGCCCGAGAAGATGTTTTTGGATTTTGCAATCATGCTCTTGAGATTCATCACCCGGTTATAGTGTGGTAAGCAGTGATCAACCAAAATTCGAAGCTCGTTTTTCAAAAAATGGTCATGCACTGCATTCCGGAGCTCCACCATTAGACGATGGTGCTCCTCCAACCAATGAGCATATTCCAAGTCGAATACTGTTACATTTAAAATAAGTGTAAAAATTATCTTGTTACTGAGAGCAAAAGGTCTTTTTTAAGGTTCGGGGGACAATTAAATCATGTAACTAAATTAATTTGGCAATTTACTATTATTTTAAGCACATTAAAAACTATAAACAATAACTTAAACAATACCGACTATTAAATTAGTTAGTATACTAAGTCAATAGTCAATCAAATTAAACATATTGATCATATACATTTAATAAATATTAGAGATAGCTAAGATACACAATAAAGATGATTTACATATGAGTATATATAAATAATTGAGAAAAAAGATGTAACATGCTAATTTGGGCACAAATAGTTGTAGCTACAAATCACCATCAGAGATAATTGTGAGTGTTTTTTATTGAGTTATTTAATTTTGTAATTGATTACATAAATATTATTTAGTTGTAATGTACCATTAAAAATATAATTTGTATTATTAAACTTTTATTTGAATTTTAGACTTGATGAAAATTAATATAAAAAATTGTACATAAAAATATTTAATTTATAAATCTATAGAAATTTGAAAAGAAAAAAATCAACAGCCCCCTTACTCATTACATAGACCCGCCTCTAATTATAAATAAATTGAAATAAAAGCACTAGAAGTGACTTTAATTACGAGTGTATAAAAATATATACTTAATAAATGAGAATTTCAACAGCCACCTGATCAACTTGGGTTGCCTATTGCAAAAATTAGAATTTCCTCCTAACAAAAACATAATCACGGTGCTATGTCGACTTTCGATTAGATGGTAGTGGAAGGTAAGGGGAAATTCTTAATTAGATAAGGGGAAACATTATTAATTGTGATTATGTGATCTTTACGGTGATGATGTGGTATATTTTTAATCACAAGATCTGGGAAAATCTTATAGACCTTGTGTTAGGCAAAATACTCTTAAATCATGTATTTGTATATTCTTTAATTGAAATAAATAAATTCAAAATTCATTTTTCATTTAATCATTTTGTTTATGCATTTATTGCATAATATAAACATCATAAAATTTTAAGTCTATTAAAGAGTCTATAACTTAAATACACATGTTATACTGGAGGATTAAAGTTATTGCTAATAGACTAAAAAATTTGTAGTGAGTTAAAGTTGGGATTTTTAATTAAAAACCAGTAGTACAGTCCACATAACATTAATAATGTAGTAATCTTGATTCGGATTACTGATGTAGCGACATCGAAGGTGGAGTTACTTTGTGTAATGCGATTTTTTTTTCCGAAAGTGCGTTTCAGAAAGCGTGTGGGCCTATCTTAGCTCCTCCGCAGCTTCACTCAGAACTGAAGAACGCACTGTTTGGGACTGGGCATGACCCCTCTTCTTTCTTTATACTATCGTTTTTTTGTTTTCCGGATGTGGATTGAGCATTTTGTTGAGTAAGGTTTTTGCGCTTGTTAACCTTCTTCTTTTTGACCGGACAACTGGATGCGCGAATCTTGCTCTACCACCCCTTTCTTTAAAAAGAAAGAACTCTAGTGAATGGCTAAGAGGATGTACCGATGGTATTTCAGTTTCGACATGGCCTTGATCTTCTGGTGAAGTGGCAGTAATGTGAGCCTTATTTATCCAATAGAATCTAACCTTCCTTGACTCCCAACGGCATTTCTTCAACCGCAAAGAACATGGCATTAAAGCATCCCGAAATGCTCTTTCGACGAAACTCTGAGCTGTGAATGGGCTGATGGAAGACCAGAAGCTCTTGGCTCAGACTTTGTTGTTTAGGCTTTCCTTGCTTCTTCATTTTTCTTGCCCCGCGGCTTCCCTTTTTCAGGTTTCATGGGTTTGCTTGCCCGATTCTTTCTAGTGGTATATTGTATATTTTGAATTTCTCATAAGTTCTTGCAAATACTAAAAATAATAATATTATTTACTCAATTATATTTTAAATCACATGTTTTTTTCATCTCTTTATTTTTCAATTAATTGTTTGGGATGTGAAACTTTCAATTGATTAAATTCATGAATCATTTCATATAAGTGAACGAAACATATAAATGATTCTCGACACCTTACCATTTTTAATTATCGAATTTTCCATTGACCAAAATTCACTTGCTTAAGTTTCATAAAATCAATTTTTTCCTTTAAAATTTGTTTGTTTTATTTATCTTTAAGGTTGTTTTCTCTACTGATCTCTTTTGTGCTTGTTTTAGTCATCTCATAGTGAATATAAACCCCAATTTATTCTAAAATTTGTCACAAAAATTATTCATTTGTTACAGAAGTATTGACGCCGACACATTGTCGTGATTGATTGACTTTTGGTTGCAAATCATGGACATATAATTTTATCAACCATTTCAATTCAGCCACTGAAAATTTGGTCGCTAATGTCAATATTTCTGAAGTGCATGAAGATCGACGAAAGACCAGGTAGCAAAAATTTTTTTTCTAGTTTTTCATATATAATACCTTGGTCAATAAAACTATATAACAATTTAAGTTTTTAGTTTATAGTACTTTTGGTCTTAATTTAAAATTAATCACTTTAACGCACCATGTTTCATTTGTATTTTATGAAAATATAACATAAATGATTATAATTTCTCATCATGTTTGAGGGCCTTGGGTGTTTTTTAGTGCACAAATTACGGAGAAAATAAAAATCAATGTTTGCATCTTGCTATAACATAATACTTAGTTAATTTTATGTAAACATTACAATCTTTTTTGGGGCTGTCTAAAATGAGATTTTGAGGGATGAAGAGCACATGAGATAAAATCATTTATTTTCTTAAAGATAAATTTACCCTTTTTAATGGGTGAATTCAAAAACACCCCTTGTGTTTTGCCTAACTATATAAAAAAAAATCTATATTATTTTTGTTAGCAAAAAATCTTGTACTTTTTTTCTTATTAACAAAGAAAACACTCTCAAGTCGAAATGATAATTTTACCCCACCATAGAATGCAAAAACATCCCTATTATCTAAAAGATTATCAATAACACCTAGTAACTTTAAAAATTAGGAATGCCCCACCCCCATTTATTTTTTGAAAAAATTGACAAAAACCTCCATATGATTTATGAATCCCACTTTAAAAAATTGACAAAAATCTTATCCCCCACAGTTACATGGTAAGTTTAAAAATTGGGAATACCCCCCACCCCCATTATTTTTTGAAAAAATTGACAAAACCTCTATATGATTTATGAATCCCACTTTAAAAAATTGACAAAAATCATATCCCCACAGTTACATGTTTTGGCACTTTACCACTCATATGTACAAAATAAACGCTTTACCCCCTGCAAAATAAAATTAGTTGCACTTTACCCCCTGAAATGATTTTATGCAATTTTTGTTTGACGGAAAATGTACATGTGCCCCTCACATGAATTTTTAAAGGGTAAATTAGTCACATCACATCTTACTTGTCCAAATACTTGACTCATGTCTTGCGAGCGGAATATCTGAAAAGTAGAAAAATAGTTTATTTGTAAAGAGAGAGGGAAAATGCGCGCCACAAAAATATTTGGGCGAAAAATCGATGTTGGAACTAATTTACCCTAAAATACACAAATGAAACGCATATCTGTGTTTTTCAGTGATCGGAATTGGCTTAAACTCATTTGAGAGGAAAAGTGCAACTAATTTTATACGTGCTTAAATATACTTTTGGGTGGTAAAGTTCAAAATATGTAACTTTGAGAGGGGTTGCAAAGTGCATTTTTCCCTAAAAATATTTCAAATGATCTTATACTGATAGTCTTAATTGTCAATTCATATAAAATTTTGATTAATTGAGATATTTTTATTGAAATAGTTAAGAGATTTTTTTGGGGGAAAGAGATGAAATTAATTAGAGATTAGGGAGAAATTTTTAAAAATATTAATTAAAGGGTTAGTATGTAATTTAACATATGTTTATTTTCTTTAAATGTCCGATGTCACATCATCATTGGACATTTTGACCAAAAATTATGGTTCAGATTTGTTGTTAACTTTTTTAGTGGTTGAGATGAGGTATCTCATATACACCTATGTTCCATAAAATCTTATTTTAGAAACACCCATCTTTTTTTTATTTCACATTACTTTAGTGAAATCTTTCTCTTGCTCACGTTTGAAAATTCAAAATGTCGTTTAATTGCGAAGATGTTAACTTTTTTAATTACTTCGGAGTTACTTATACATCAATACATTTGAAATAAAATAATCAACTATTACTACGGCATTCACATCATTTACTACTAGTAGTGTCATAATATAATAAAAAAAATAGTCTTTACTCTATTTTGTTAATATGAAATAATCAAGATGATCATAATATTGCAGATCTTTTGTTAGCTCTAATATCTTACTTATGTGTAATTTTTCCTCACTGGACAGTCCATGAGAAAAGACACTACTATTGTTATCAGTTCTGCAATACAACGTTCAAAATCAAAACACACCGTATAATATTTAAAAAACAAAAAAAAAAAAAACAAAAATGGGAACAAGAATTGCAAATTTAGTTCGCATGAATATAAAAGTATTGATTTATACGTTTAATTAGTTTAATTTAATTTTTAAATATAAACTAATTAAATGGAATACTAATTTTACAAAACTTTATGTTTAATTAACCACTTGGATAGCAACGGAGAGAATTGTGTTTTTGGTACTGAGTTTTAGGTCAATTCTCACTTTTGGTACACATATTTATGTGTCCAACACATTTGGTACATCGATTTAACAAATTTTGACACATTTGGTACAGCCGATAAATAAATAGCAAAATCATTGTTAAGTCGAACACGTGACCGCCACGTGCCCGTTAACTTGGGTTCTGGAGAGAAAAAAAGGCACGCGCGTGGCACGTGACTGCCCAAAATTTCTTAAAAGGGTTGGGCAGCTCCATTCTTCCACCCATCTCCCTCCCTTTTTCTTCACTCCAATCAGCGCCAAAATCCATAAATTAGGGCACAAAATTTCCACAAAAATCAGAATTCTCATTTTTCCTTGAAAGAATAGCGAACTCGAGTGCAAGTTCCAGTGTTGGGCGTGTTCCCAACCCAGCTCCGGTGTTGATCGTGTTTCTGCCAAGAGCCCACAAAAGTGAAGACGTCGTGGTCCAAGGACAACCCTTGGAGAAGGTTTCGTTCCTGCATCAACTATGACAGGAGGTTTGGATGTGATTTTTTTAAGTGGGAAGATCGACCCATGTGTCCATGAGTTGTGGCCATCATTCCAGGTTTACTGCGGAAGAAGAATGCGTTGGAAGCTGAAATTTTGAAGGTGAAGATGAAGAAGAACTTGTTTGGGCTTTGCTTGGTCTAACTTGGATGATTATAATATGGAAGTTTTTATTTTTCTGAAAGTTGTTTTGGAGGTGAAGGTGAAGCTTATTTTGTAGTTGTTTTGGAGATGAAGGTGAAGGCTGTAATATTATCATTCCAGTTTATTAGTAGATTATTTTGGTAGTTGTTTGGAGGTGGAGGTGAAGGTGAAGGTGAAGGTGAAGGGTGTTTATTAGTAGAAGTATTATGTAATAGTTTCAAGTATGTTAATTTAAGTATTTGGTTTAAGTTTTAAGTATGTTCTAATAGCTTCAAGCCTTCAAGTATGTTAATTTAAGTATTTTGGTTTAAGTGTGATGCCATTTTTTTAGTTTAAATTGATGTCAATTTCAGTTTGCGAATTTTGTAACCATTTTGTAATCTTAACCATTGCCAAAATAACCACATTGATGATATTTTTGATGAAATATGCAAATTATGAAACCATTTTAATACATAACTCAATACTCAATCCTTAAATTAAAATAACACCAATCATAATACATATAAGTTTTGGCAAAATATTATATAAAAAAGGAGAGAATTTCACTTTTTGTACCACAATTTATCTTACTTTA
Organism: Penstemon davidsonii; assembly: GCA_034814905.1. NCBI lineage: Eukaryota > Viridiplantae > Streptophyta > Magnoliopsida > Lamiales > Plantaginaceae > Penstemon > Penstemon davidsonii. The sequence continues at coordinate 24,189,103 of JAYDYQ010002533.1, read as the reverse complement.
AGGATTTGGTACCACAATTATTTCATCCGACACATTTGGTACCATTATTTGACGGGACGTTACACATTTCATACTTCTGTCAAATTAATGACGGAATTGAACACGTGAGGAGCACATGCCCGTCAAATTTTATGGAATTGATGAAAAATTTGTAGAATTGGTCCTATAATTAAAGATGCTGGCAAAGTTTGCCCCACATATTTTCTGGTCAACAAATTTACCCCACAATTCACAAATTTGAAGTATTTCAGTCACAATTGCAAAAATAGTTAAATTATTAATCCCATTTAATAAATTTTATATTTTATTATTAAATAGGATTAATAATTTAAGTATTTTTGCAATTGTGATTGAAATGCTTCAAATTTGTGTATTGTGATTTGTCAACCATAAAATATGTGGGGCAAACTTTGACAACAATCTTTAATTATAGGATCAATTCTACAATTTTTTCATCAATTTTGTCAAATTTGACGGGCACGTGCTCCTCATGTATTCAATTTCGTCATTAATTTGACTGAAGTATGAAATGTGTAACGTCCCGTCAAATAATGGTACAAATATGTCGGGCGAAATAATTGTGGTACCAAATCTTTAAAGTAAGGTAAATTGTGATACCAAATCTTTAAAGTAAGGTAAATTGTGATACCAAAAGTGAATTCTCTCCATAAAAAAGATTCCAATAGGTTTCAAACTTAACAAGAGCACTCAAAATAAGACCAATGATAATACGGGTCTATTTGGATGGGTTTTGGTTAGGTTTCGCTGGTCTCGATTTTAAAAAAATGGTTTGGGTGATTTCGATGAAACATTTGAGATCTCATTTTGATGGGTTTTGGCTGTTGGGTTTTGTGGTTTGAATAAGTTGAAACCCACTTGGACTTGGTTTGGATATTGGGGTTTAGGGGAAAAAATATGTGCTAGGTGTCAAATCAATATATTTTTTAGTTTGGGGGAAAAAATAGGTGGTAGGTGTCAAATCAATGTTTTATAGGTTTAAAGAGTTTGAGTATGAGTTTATGAATAGAGTTTTGATGGTTTTATGGGTTCGATGAAAATCCATTGAAAGGGTTTGACTCGGTCTCGCGGGTCTCGGGCCAAAATCCATCCACATAAACCCTAATAGTTTGACTGGAATATTACATCAAAATATAACAAGTGCATAACAAACTTAAGCCACATCCAAAATGTACCTTTCAAACTAAACAAGAACACTCAAAATAAGACCAATCATAATACTAATAGTTTGACTGGAATATTGCATCAAAATACAATAAGTGCATAACAAATTTAAGCCACATCCAAAATGTACAAAAGCATACTAATCCAAGGTCGCATATTTACTTCTTCGTAGAATCACCTTTGCTGGAATTATATGCAGCTCACAAATTTGACAATGTCACATATTTTTTCCTATCCTTTACCATGATTGGAAATTGATGAGGGTTGGTTTCGTTGGAGAATGGCCTCTATGTTAGCAAGTGTGGGGCTAGCAGTGGGATGCAATCCTTTTGGCATCACTTATGGGAACATAATATTTGGCCTTGGAGGTGCAAATGCAACTTTTTTTCTTGGTGGGATTGCTGCAGTTTTTCCCTTTCCTTTAGATGGTTTATCCTATGTATAGAAAGAGAAATGTTAACAGCATATAGAAACCATATACAAATATACATGAAAGTTGGAATTGACTTATAAGAGTTGGAGCTACATCATCAGTTTGAGAGCTCAAATTAAAAGCCACATTTACATCCACAAAATCATCAGTTTGACTCTATTTACAAATCAAAAAACATAAAAAAAAAAAAAAAAAAAAAAAAAAAAAAAAAAAAAAAAGCTCAAAATACTCAATTAAACAATAAAATGACATGATCTTACAACTGTTGGAGCCGCATCATTAATAGCCACATTATCAACATCATTTTAAGTTATTTTCCTCTTTCTCACATATAATAAAATTGATAATGTTAATCTACACATAATTTTTAATTTAAGATTAATTAACAACAGAAACATAAATATACTTACTAAGTGTTCTTTTGACAAACAATCATACATTGGCATGTCTTCTGGCAAAGAATTTTGAGTCCATTCTACATCATTATTTTGACTTCTAGGCATGTTTTCTGGTACTTGAGTACCCTGTTCAGTAGCAACATTTTCAGTAGTAGATTATGGGGCTTCTTGAGTGCCTTGTTCAGCAGTAGCATTTTGAGCAGCCTGGGTCTGTCTTTTTCTGATGCATGGCCTCATGTTGTGACCTTTCTTTCCACAATAAGAGCAAGTCATTTTGAATGGTTGTTTGCTAATTTTAATACCTCAATTATGCCCCCCTTTTGATCTTTTACGTTTTTTTCTCATATGGCCCTGACCTTCTTGCTTTTGCAGGTCTTCCTCTTTTCTTTGCAAAGTTAGGTGGAAGAGGAGGTATATGTCCAGTCTACTCCCACAATCTAGGCCTATCAAGGGGTAACATAGATGTCTCATATACTCTATTATATGTTTCCACATAATAACAAGAGTTCGCATAATCCTTTGGATCATGGACCATGAAACATATAGCACTCATGACATGCATACATGGAATCCCTTCTACATGAGCAAGTATGTAGATGAAGTTCAACAGTGTAACCAGTCCCTTCACTACAGTGAACCCTAGAAAATCTACCACTTGATTTCATAGGAATGCAGTGAGCTGCTTCTTGCATCCTCTTTTGTCACCCCATCTCTTTAGTGCTTTATCTCTACACTCTTGAAGTCTGACCATTATATATTCTAATTCACTCCAACATTGTCAGAATGGGCCTCTCCCTAGTCCCTAGCAAAACATCATTGAAAGATTCACACATGTTATTCAATAAAGAGTCACATTTGGAGAAAGGACTGAAATGAATAATGCTCTAGTGTTGGGCAGACTTATCGCTTAACCATGTAACTAGAAGTGGATTAATGGCTACAAACTTATTCATTTTTTTCTAAAAATCAGGCATTGTAGTTGCCCTAGCAACTGCCCATAGAGCATTTTCATACTCTTCACCTTTGAATTTTGCTTTCTTCATGTTGCCTATCATGTGCCTTACACAGTATCTGTTGTCACTCCCTGGAAAAACCTTACCTAATGCTGGAATAAGACCTTTCTGCTTGTCAGACATAAAAGTATAACAATCCTCCCTTTCAACCATTAAATCTTCTTTGAGCAGTTCCAGGAACCATTCCCATACAGATTTAGTCTCACTCCAAACAACTGCATAAGCTATGTTTGGATCAACATAAACTGTTGTGATCAATATCCCATCATAAAGGCCCTTCAAATATTTCTCATCAATTCCAATAAAGGGCCTACATCCAGCAAGAAAACAATCCCTCAATGCTTTGAAACCCACATATAATTTGTCAAACTTCCTCTTACCATTGCTATCACATTCCTCTAACTGTTTCAATATCGCAGTTGACCCTGGGTTTTTTTATCTTCAACTCATTGATATAATCCCACAATTTATCAATTGATCCTCGTGGTTTCCCTCCATTACAGTCATTGCCTTTTTTTTAATAATATAGGCTTGAGTATTAGAAATATGCACCTTTAACTCCTTGATGCATTCAAGTCTGAAACCCTTAACTCCTCTGGTAGGGTTAGTCCTAAATGTTTCTCATATATTTTAGCAAGCCATCTTGATGTAAGATTCTTGCAATGAGGATCCATCCCACATTTATGTTCTGGCTGATACTCATTAACCATCCAGTGTTTTCATCTTTAATTTTCAAACAGTGAATGTGATATTCCACACCCTTCTGCCACACCTTTCTGCCACAAACATAGCATATATTATTTTCTTATAATTGGTAGGGATTTTCAATGACCTCATTGTATTTATCGCATGTGAATGTACAACATCCTTGAACATTTTCTTGGTGCTAAAGATCTGCCAAGCTGAACTCTGGTTGAACTTTATTTGCAGAATTGAACCTAGGGTGGTTCTCATTATCCTCATCCTCTGAATTATATCTCCAGTCCATCTCATCTTCACTTGATAAAACAGCAAGATCATTTGAGTCATTGTCATAATCACAGTCAGATTTGTTGTCTTCTTTTATGTTCCCTCTTCTATTCTTTGCACCATTCTTTCCTCCTCTATTTTCTCCTCTGCTTTCTTCTCTGATTTTTGGTAAGTTTCCTTCTCTAACTTCATCTCTGTTTTCATCCATGACTTCATCTCTGACTTCATCTAAGTTTTCTTCTATATCTCTGTCAATGTTCAGTTCATATAGAACATCATCATCTGAGTCTTCATTTCCTTCCTGGGTATAGTCAACATCAACTGAGTCTTCATCACTCTCATCTTGTTGTTCACTATGCATATTGGCACCAGCTTCATTTGTATGTGGTTGATCATTATAACCACCATCACAAACATGAGCATCAATCAAGGTATTCAAATCATCTTCTTCTTCAAGTTGAACCTTTTCACCTTCATGTACCCTTACTTGTTCAGTTTGCACCACTCTTTTATCTCAATTCTCAGTTTGAACCACACTAGGAGTGCTTAGAATCTCTCTTTCACCCTCATGCCTCAGCAGCCTTGTATGTCCCTCTAGAAACTCCAATACTATTAGTTTGTCAGCACTATAATTAGCCTTCTTGGTATGAAAAAACTCCACATGGTTTATATATATTTCAACAACCTCTTTCATATCATACAATAAGAATAATTCAGTTTCAAACTTTATCCCTCTGAACATATTTAAGTTGTCAATATAAAAATATTTCTTCAACCCATATAATCGTACCTCTTCACAAATCTTATCAAGTAGTTTCATTGATAGTACCTTTTTTTTTTAACATACTTAATAATACGTATGAGACCTCCTTCATACTTTGCAGCTGGAAAATGGAAAAACTTGCCTCCAAAGTGTAACTTCAAGGTGACTTCATCCTCTTTAAAATCAAAACCAGATAATAATCAGTTATTTATATGTAGGGCAAAGAGACAAAAGATAAGGCCATTGTCCCTTATTCAACAAAATTGCAGTGAAAATCCTACATATGGACCCCGACAGTTGAGACCATCAACATAAACTAATAAAAAATATATAAAGTTGGGCAAGAATCCAACACAAAAAATAAAGAATAAATAACCATAACTTTATTCTAGAACCATAACTTTATATCCCTAAGTAAAAAATTCTAAATATCATCTCACCCACCCACCCACCCAATTCTGTGACCGTGTAAATCAAAAACAATAAAGAACCATAACTTTAATCTAAAGAATGACTACACCCAGACACTTTAAATGTGTTAAATATACTATTTTTTGATAATTAATCATTAATATATAACTAAACAAAAACCATTACAAGTACATCAGAATAGCTACAAAAGACTGAAAAGAAGGTGAGCTGAAAGAAGATCAAATCAAATTTTGAGGAAACATAAAAAATAAAAAAAAATGAAGAAAATGAGAGCACATCTCTATGCAACAGAGAAATTTCCAGACTGAGTGAAAATCGGATCCATTTCTTCGAACTGATCCCATGAGGGAGTAAACTAAAGTGCCAAATCTATCTCCGGAGATAGAAAACTTTGATTAACATCACAAAATTTGATCTTCTCTTCAAGGCAAACAATCTTAAAAGACCATTGAAACCAACAACTGAAGTACAATAAAACAAACTAACTGAAAAAAAACATAGTCAAACTACAAACAGGAAAAGTTAATACATAAAGACATAAAACAATTAAAACCCTCATCAGAAAAGTGTGCCACCAAGATGGAAAATCTGCCTGCAAAAGCAAAGGCACGGCTGAAGGGGAAAAGAGTGGACAAAAGTTCCAACTCAACAACAACAAAACAAAATATGTAGAAGAAGGTTGTAGATCTAGTGGCTTTGGAGGTAGATCTGGCGGCTTTGGAGGCAGATCTGGTGGTGGTGGTGGCGGCGGCGTTGGGAGGATCGTAAGGCGAGCCCAAGTTCCCACAAAAGTTGCAACTGTTTTGGATAAAACGGAATGTTGTAGATGAACCGATGGGACGATCGGACTTGGTTTGTAGGAGTTAGAGATGTGAAGGTTTTGGGAAAAATGGAGTGGTAAAGATGGGGATTTGAAAAGAATGACATAAAACAATTAAAACCCTCATCAGAAAAGTGTGGCACCAAGATGAAAATCTGCCTGCAAAAGCAATGGCACGGCTGGAGGGAAAAAGAGTGGACAAAAGTTCCAACTCAACAACAACAAAACAAAATATGTAGAAGAAGTTTGTAGATCTGGTGGCTTTGGAAGTAGATCTGGCGGCTTTGGAGGCAGATCTGGTGGTGGTAGTGGCGGCGGCGGCTGCGGGAGGATCGTAAGGTGACCCCAAGTTCCCACAAAAGTTGCAACTGTTTTGGATAAAATGGAATGTTGTAGATGAACCGATGGGACGATCGGACTTGGTTTGTAGGAGTTAGAGATGTGAAGGTTTTGGGAAAAATGGAGTGGTAAAGATGGGGATTTGAAAAGAATGAGAATAGACATCTCAAAAAATTAAGAAGAAATGAGAAGAGAGAGTTCAGTAAAAACTGAAGAGGCAGCGCTGAAGGCGGGGGATGGGCGACCGAACTGGTGTCGGCGGGAAGAAAAACCCTAAGTTTTTTTCTCAAGAGAGAGAAAAAAGGCTAAGGCAGTTGGACCGTGTCTATGTTAAATATACTATATTAGACACTTTAATCTACAAAAAATATTATATTAAAATACTTACCATTGACTCGCGATTTAGCTGCGGGTTACGCAGTGCCATTTTCTTCAAAAATGACTCAGATGTCAAATTAGAATGGGGGTTACAAAATCAGTGAACAATTTGCTCGAAATGGAAGAGATTGAAGTTTAATTTCTTTCGGAAATAAATTAGGGTTTACATTTTGTATTTGCAGAAATGAGAGAAGATAATTAATGGGTAAATGAGACTAGTCGTTCCCTTTTTCTTTTTCTTTTTCTTTTTTCTGGGCAGCCATGTGCCGCGCGCATGCCGTTTTTCCCTCCAGGAACAGAGTTAACGTGCAAGGGACGGTCACGTGTTCCACTTAACGGTGATTTTGCAATTTATTTAACGGTTGTACCAAATGTGTCAAACTTTGTTAAAGTGTTGTACCAAATGTATTGGACACATAAAGTTGTGTACTAAAAGTGAGAATTGACATAAAGCTAAATACTAAAAATACAATTCTCTCGATAGGAATGTCTATACGATGAAAAATACAGTTTTTCATTTTTCTGTACTTTTCCTTATGTTAAAAATATTATATATAAAAAACATGACAAAAATATCTTGAATATTCTAGCTAAATAGAGTTTTTCTTTCTTTCATCTTTGATTATATTCCTGTACTATTCCTGACGTGGGCGTATCAACCAAAGGGCGCTAAGAGCACGAAGGCGGTGGAAGTACTCCGTGATGGCCAGAAAACACCGTGCGGCTTGGCGGGTGGTCAGGATTTGGTGCAGCTGGTGAAGGGTTTGGTGTCGTAGATTATCCGCCTATAAATCGATTAATTTTCTCGAATTAGTTATTTTTGTTAAGAGATAAGAAGCATGCATAGAAATTATAATATGTAATGCATCATCATGCATGTATGTTAGCTCTAAGGCGTTTATGTTCAAGCAATGATCTGTAGATAAGGCGTTTATGTTCAATTAATTAATATATACCTAAATAGTACACGTTTATTATGATGTATTTTTAAATACATACACATCACTGTATCCGTATCCATGCAATATAGAGTCAATCAGATATGAACATCATGGCAAAACACGGGCAACCTTTTCTTTTATTATCTCCATGCATGGTGAATTTTTTTTTTCAACCCTTTCTTATGGCGAGTTATCGATGTTATTTTGGATTTCGATCATGTATACTTTCCTCTATGTAATTTGCATGATGGATATTTAACATTTCAAAATCGAGGGAAAAACACTTTTGATACCAAACTTTAGTCCAAAAAACACATTTGGTACTAAGCTTTTTCAAAAAACACATTCCATACCATGATTCACACAATCTTGACACATCTAGTTTTGCCGTCAAGTTTCAGACGAAATTTAGCACGTGTCGTTCATGTGTGGGTCTTTAAAACTCGTGAATGTTCTCCATCCCATTGTCAATTTAACGGGCACATGAGCGACACGTGCTGAATTTCGTCCGAAAATTGATGGCAAAACTAAATGTGTCAAGATTTTATGAATCATGGTATGAAATGTGTTTTTTGAAAAAGCTTGATACCAAATGTGTTTTTTGGAATAAAGTTTGGTATCAAAAGTGTTTTTCCCTCTTTCAAAATCAAATCAAGTTAAAAAAAGTGGGCATGGCTAACTAACTATTAGAACAAATATTTAGACAAGAAATTCAGGAGAATTGTATATTCGGTACCGAGTTTTATGCTAATTTCTACTTTTGGTATCGCAGTTAACTAAATTTGAAAATCGCCGTTAAATTGGTGACATGACAGTTAAGTCAGTTTTAATTTTTGCAAAATTAGTGTCATGGCTTATACTAGCTGATAATTCTACCCTATAACATTTCGACCTGGCAAAATAATATTTCGATAGAAATTGACATAAAACTCGGTATCAAAAGTGCAGTTCTCTCCAAGAAATTCAATTAATTTGTGTACCTGTCGCACGAACACTTCAAGAGTGGAGAGTTGATTGATGGCTAAGGCCATTTGCCCCATGTAGTTGTTCATGTTGGGTGGGATGATGAGTGAGTCGGAAGTGATAGTCTCCGACAATGAGTGATTCAATGCCTCTAACCCTTGTGAAAGAGTTTCTTCTACCTTTTGGATAGATTGTTGTAATCCGGATATTCCCATCAATTGATGCTCCGTTAATGGCTCAATTTCACTTATGATTATCTAATAAATAAAAATTATAATATATTTATCATCAATCATTACATCATTACATCAGATGAGATCAAAATAATAAAACCTAAATCATTGTTAAAAAAATAGAGGAAAACCCACGTTAGTGAGAACTGAACCCATGACAAAATTTCTCTAAATTTTACTATACTCTAGAAATATGATTAAGATAAAAGAAACTTTTAATTAACAGAAATTTGACAAACAAATGAAAATATGGCATTTTACGTGGCATTGTTTATTTCTTGACTAGAATCCCAACACCAAAATATTTTAAGCTAGACAAATACATGAAAGTTTCTTGCATCAATGATTATGAAAATATATAAGGCGTGCAAGTCCCACCTGAATGCGTAGCAACCTATTTACATGGTCTTTTATGGCCGGGTTGGGGAATAAAATAGATAATTACATTTTAAATTATTTTACACGTTTAGAATCAAGTCTTATGAAAAAAATCAACACTTGATACCACGATTTGACGCCCTTTAGTTTTGATGTAAAAATATATAAACCATTAAATTTTATCCTGACCTTAAAGAGTTGAAGGTACACTTTGGATAGCATCTAGGCTACAACTATTTATCAATTTGACATTACAATTAAAAAATTATTTTACGGCAAAACTAAATCTCAAAAGTATTTTTTCAAAAGATTTGGAACTAAAACTATAAAGGTAAATCCCATAATATCGTAAATAAAAGTAAAAACCAATTTTGAGAATAGCTAGGTTTTGCACAAACCTTGATTAGCTCTGATGGTCGAAAATCACCCATCCAAATGAAGCATCGCTCGGCCGGAGTCTTCCACATGCCCGAGAAGAGGTGGAAAACGTCGAATTTTGCAATCATGCTCTTGAGGTTCATCACTTGGTTATAGTGTGCTAAGCAGTGATCCACCAAAACCCGAAGCTCGTTTTCCGGCAAGTGTTCATGCACTGCATTCCGGAGCTCCACCATTAGACGGTGGTGCTCCTCCAACCAATGAGCATATTCCATGTCAAATACTGTCGTGTCTGGAATAAGCCATAGTAAATCATTTATCTTTTCTGGTTGAAGCCACAGTAAATTTGTAAAAATGATCCCGTAACTAAGAATCGCCCGCAAAAAGGTAAAAAAAAAACAACTTAAACAATACTGGCTATTAAATTAATTAGTATAATAAGTCAATAGTCAATCAAATTAAACATATTGATTATATACATTTAATAAATATTAGAGATAGCTAAGATATACAACATGGTGATTTGCATATGAGCATAAATAATTGAGAAAAAAGAAGATGTAACTTACTAATTTGGGCACAAATAGTTGTAGACAAATCACCTTCAGAGATAATTGTAGGGTTTTTTCCTCTTTTTTTTGTCTTTGTTAAGTCAAGATTTTTAATTGAGTTATTTAATTGATTACATAAATATTATTTAGTTGTAATGTACCATTATAAATATATAATTTGTATTATTAATTTTTTATTTGAATTTTAGACTTGATGAACAATATAAACATAAAAAATGTTTAATTATAGAAATTAAAACAAAAAAAAAAAAAAATTTACTGCCCTTACTCATTACATAGATCCGCCTCTAATCTATGCTAAATTGCTAAATTTCTATTTTATCCTTTCCAATTAATGATCTACACTTAAATCAAGCAAATTAAACAAAAAAATTATAGAATATCACTACAAGTTTCTTAATCCGTGAATTTCGATAGAAACATTATCTTTTTTTAAAAAGTGTTTTCCTTGCACTATTGTCTAAAACTTTTATTTAAAAGAAAAAATAAAAAGTTCAAATTCTTAAAATCCTACATCAGCTTTTAATTATTTTAGAATAATATAATTTTTTGTTTGGTGTTTTTATTATATTATTTAATTAATATTATACTAATGTATATTTACTATGGGGTATTATTTATTAACTTTTTTTGATCGCATACTCTTTTAAAATATATTTTTGAAGTCAATTTCATGCAAAATTACATTGGATATTCAATTCTTAATATATTGTACTTTAGTTCATGCAAATAACTTGACACATTTTGTAAGATTTAAATTTTATATAATTTTCCTTTTCTATTTAATACAAATCTAAGGGAATAATGAATATAAACATTTTTTACGCATAAGGAAAATTACCATGTATAGAAAATCTCAAATAATAAATGGGTTTTTTGCCCTTTTGCAACCCCAAAACATGGGAAATATGCACTTGCACCCTCGAAACACAGATTTAGCACTTTGCACCCCCGAAATGTGAACAATTCAGCACTTTGCACCCTCTTTACTTTCCTCAAAAAATCTAGGGACAAAACAGGTAATTTATTTTTTATCTTTTGCACTTTGCACCCCCGAAACAAGATAAATGGGCATTTTGCATCCCCGAAATAAAATTAGCACTTAGCACGCTCGAATTAAGAACAACACATCAACTTGCACCCCCGAAACACGAGAAATGGACACTTTGAACCCCCTTAACACAAAATTAGCACTTAGCACCTCAAATTAAGAAAAAATCAACAATTAGGAACCCCTCATTTTTTTGGGCAAAGTTGACCACCAGTGTCAAAAAAACCTAAGGGCAAAATAGGTAATTCATTTTCTCTTTTCTTAAAATTTGCAAAATACTATTATGAATACTAGAATATTCATATGCAAAATCTATTTTAACATATTTCTTTAATTATCAATTTTTCAAGTGTCCTCCAAATATCCAAAAGAATTCGAAAAGTTTCTAGAAAATTAATACATAAAATTGACTGAATCATATCACAAAAATAAATTTTAAGATGGAGAGAGAAATGAGTATTCTAGTATTCATAGTCGTATTTTCAAATTTAAGGAAAAAAGAAAATGAATTACCTATTTTGCCCCATTGGTTTTTGCCCTCGGTGGTCAACTTTGCCGAAAAAAACGAGGGGCGCTAATTGTTGAGTTTTTCTTAATTTGAGGTGCTAATTAAGTGCTAATTGTGTTAAGGGGGTTCAAAGTGTTCATTTCTCGTATTTCTAGGGTGCAAGTTGATGAGTTGTTCTTAATTCGAGGGTGCAAAATGCCCATTTCTCGTATTTTGGGGGTGCAAAGTGCCAAAGATATGGAAATAAACTACCTATTTTGTCCCTAGGTTTTTTGAGGAAAATAAAAGAGTGTGCAAAGTGCTGAATTGTTCATATTTCGGGGGTGCAAAGTGCTAAATCTATGTTTTAAGGGTGCAAAGTGCCTATTTCTCGTGTTACACTACATTGACAAAAGGGACGAATCTGCTACGAAAAATTTAAGAGGGACGAAAGTGACAAAGTCATGTCATAAGGGGACCAAAAGTGTGATTCACTCTAATCATTAATTTAACAAGGGTAGAATATGGATTAAATAAAGATTGCTATGCATTATGGATGTAGCTTTGACTATATCAACATCCTATGTAACCAAAAAAAAAAAAAAAAATCCTAAATAAATTGAAGAAATAATTTACTATAAGTTGACTTTAAATTATGAGTATTTATAAATAGATACTTTTAATTAATAATGTATACCTGAACTTGTGTTGCTTATTGCAACAGGATGGCCTTGGTCTCCTGCTAAATGAGAATTTCCTCCTAAATGAAACCCCTAACCAAAAGACATAATCATTGGAAAAAGAAAAAAAATTATTTTATACACTCATTATTAATTTAGCAAGAAATTAATCAAATATATGATCATATACCAATCATTAGGTTAGGTACATAATGTAAACTAATTATACTAATGATCTAACAAGAAACAAAAAAAAAAATCCTCACTTGGGATCTAGCTCTTTGTATCTCTTGCTCTAATTGAGAAAGTCTCATTCTACTTGACTCTAGCTGCTGAACATAAGCCTGTAATTTAACAGAAAAAATAATTATACACTATTTAATTTATTAATAAAAATTTAATGATTTTCACATTCTTTGCTTAATTAGTTTATGGGACTTGCCTTTCTCCTAAGCCTGCTTTTTCTAGCTGCCTCTCTATTCTGAGCAAGCCTTCTCAGAGTCTGCATGCAGAGAAAAAATAATCAACAAACAAAGAATTGTGAATTAAAATCTTCATTTTGGTATGTAGACATGTAGTGCATTAAATATTAAAAAAAATTAAAATATCATATTCCGAGGTTCAACTCCTACTAGTATGAGTTTTTTTCTAGTTTAATATTAATGTTTGGTAGTTGGTTTTCTTTGTAATTTGATTGTGATTCAATAGATTTCTGATTCAGTGATATTATTATAATGGTCTCGTAAAATATATACATATATGTTGCGGTCGAAACTACTTTATACTTCGTTTTCATCGATCCAAAAATAGAAATATTTTGTGCTTTTGATGGAATTTAGGTCTTGTTTGTTTCGCTTTCAAATAACATTTTAGTGATCTTTGAAAAACCAAACAAACAAGTTTTTTTTTTTTTCATAAAGAAGTTTATCTCCCATTTTCAAAAATATATAATCTCATCTTGAAAATAATATTTCATCTCTAAAATATTCTAAACAACCTCTATTTAGATTTGATATAAAGTAACGTATATATTAATCTACATATTTCACATAACAAGTATGATTTGACATAAATATACTTATTTCTTACACTTTTTTTTTCGTAATCACTAAAAGAAAAGCTACATGCAAGGTTCTTCATCTCTAGGAATTCAAGCAATCATTTTCTAGATACACGAAAACCAAGAATATCTCTAGAACCATATGCAATTTCTTAAAAGTGTTCTCTGAAAACCTAAACAAACGAGCCCTAAAATTTTAAACTATGCAGATCTAGGATTAAAAGTTAAAACACACACATACCCAGAATATATATGTGTGGAAGAAGAGAGACATGACGGTATGGTATTATATTGTCATTTATATCGTTTCCTTAAAAAAGGGGTTTTAATCAAGAAAAATAAAAAACAATTTTTTTTAAGAGGAAAAAAAAAACCTTAGGGTCTGGTGTTTTTGGCCCTTCTTGGTATGAACTTGAGGTAGGCCCTTTACGATTTCCGTCAAGCTGCTACATCAAAGAAAGTAAATATAATAGAAAAATTAAAATTTTAAAATACGAAAAATAGAATTAGAAAAAAAAAAAAGGAATCTCGGTTGATAAAAATAAAATTATGTCCTAACCTTAACTGCTTTGGCATCATTACCACTTGTGGTTGAATTAGAAACTAATTCAGTACTCTCCTACCAAACAGAAAAAAATTTAACAAACCCATTATTAGCTATAAATCATTTATTTAATTATAGAATAAAAAATTTAAGAAAGTGAAGAAGTTGCTAGAATAAATTAATTAATAAAAGAAAATTGAGAAATTATTTGATTTGGTACCTTTGATGTTGTTGATGATGGCTCTACATGCATGGGTTCAGAAGGGAAAATGTTCAAAGTAGGTGGTCTCATCCCAGAATTCTCTGCTCACAAAATTAAACCAAATAATTTAAATTAACCAATAATATCACAAAAATTTAGAATTAACCAAATAATTAATTATTTGAAGATGAAATTTAATTAAAGCTATACTTGTTTCTTTTGACTACATAAGAAAATGATCAGTCTGGTGTAGGCCATAAAAGAAAGTCATTTTTAGTAGGGAAATTCATGTGAATACGTCCAGCAAGTAATTTCTTGTTCAAATCGAGTTTGAATGGACCGTCATATATTTATATAAAAAGTATAATATATTTATTTGCATTTGGATAACAAATTAATTAGACGAGTGAAGAATCACAAAACTTATATAATACCGTTGTCATTATTTATAGATGGATTCCAAACTTCAAAATTTTAAAATAAAGGAATTTATAATAAGAGAGAATTCCATTTCTTAATTTCATTTTATTTTTCACCTTGAGAAGAGGAAATATTTTTCTTGCCATAAGATCCCAAAACAATTATTCTCTGGAAAATCTCAACAGAGTTCGTAAGTTCTGACATAAATATACTTGGATAAGAAAATAAATGAAAACCCCCTTTTTTATTTTAGCAAAATTGAGAAAAATCAATATTTATTAATAATGAAAAAGAAAAGGTTGGATAATCAATTAGATAGACAATAAAGATGAATTAATTACGCTTATGCTCTTGAGTCGATTGATCTTGGCCATCAAGATACAAAAATAGAGCTTGATCAAATTCACCCAAGTCGTAAGCACTACCATCTTTACTTCTGCATAAACTCAACAACAATTAAATGCAAAATTAATCACAATAAAATGAAATTAAGAAGAAAAAAAATACTAGCTACTTAATTAATTAATTAAGAAGACTTTACATATTGAAGTTGCTGCTTGCAGGAAAAGCTGACGTGGACTGCATCATATCCCCAAATGATATTTGATTATTGGAAGCCATATATTTATTAGAGAATGAGCTTAATTAATTTCTTGTAAAACTATGATATATATTCTCAAAAGCAAGTACACTTGAACAATTATTATCAAAAAAAAAAAAAAAAAAGTGAGAGAGAGAGATGGGTTACGGAGTAGAATTGAAGAGGTGGTAGTAGGGATTTGTTGAGGGAATTAAATGCAAAAGAGGCAAAAGACAAAGCCTATTTTAAGATTCTCATCTTTTTGTGCACAACAAGACGACTTTCTTTCTACAACAAAACAAAAGAAAATGAAAAACTCTTTTTTTTTTTTTTTTTTTTTTTTTTGGGTCTTTAGAGATAAAGAGGACGTATGAAATTCAACAAAACAAATCCTTGGGAGAAAAAAATAGCTAGCCTTTGGGTTCCTTGTTCGATCGGCTATATATGTCATGTTCTTGAATTGTTTAAATTGACAAATACGCCCTCCTTGGATACATAATACTACTTTTTATTGTTGACATTTTTATGGTTGAAAGAGACATTATATTAACTTTGCGGATATCAATTTGAATTCAGTCCATGTTCGACCCAATTTTGTTAGGATTTTCGTCGAATTAGAGATTTGATGGATTCGATCCAATTATGAAAAGTCATAATTCGAAATAAGTAGAGCGAATATGAATCTAGATCGATCCGATAGGATATATAACATATTTGTATCCGACAGTAAATAAAATTTTATATGCATAGTTCTATTAAGATCAGTTTAAAAAAATATTTGATTAAGATAAATAACATTAATAATAATTTACTATCAATTTTAGAAGATATTAGTTAATAATTTATTCATAATGATATTAATGTATAGTTTCATTTAATAACATGAATATTAGTTAACAAATTTTTAACACGTGAGCTAAATTAAATTAAATTGTGACGATAACAAACTTGTTTTAGAAAAAAAACTTATATATGTGAATTTTAAAAGTGGAAATTCTAGTTAGATCCGAAAAAGATCCAATATCCGGACAAAATTCAATGGACTTGAAGAATATAGATCCAACAAGAGTCAAATGCAACCATTATCCGATCTGAAATAAGTGGATCCAGATGTGGGTTGGGTCTGATCCGATCCAAATTCGACCCGTTGACAGTCCTATTAGCTACTATATGGATGGATTAGTGTGTTTTGATTGTTTCTATTTTTTGGTTGATCGAAACGAAAATGCAGAGCATTTTTTCTTAAATGTTTTCTGATTTTTTTTCTTGAATTTTTTTTTTTATTATTTAACTTACTAAAATATGCCAATAAAACAAAATTTTAATCCATAACTATGTGGTTATTTTGTTTCCTATAGATAATTAGCAAATACTCATTTTAATTTGGTGTATTGGAATACATTATATCAATATTCATTTTTGTTAAAATAAACCTGTGGCTGTTGTTATTAATATAGTACTATATATATTGTAAAATGTGATGTTGGTGATCTAGTCTAAAATGACAAATAGGACAATAAATTTGGGAAACATAGGAAAATTGAAATTTGAAGGAAAAGTCATTGAAGAATTTGTTAAAGAAACTACATTAAAATTAGTCAAAAGTTTAGGTAGCATGAACTTTTATTGCAATAAATTTTACCGTCAATCTACCTGTTACAGTTTATAAAAATATGAAATTAAGTCCGACTTTTTTTTTATTTTAATGAAGACAGAGATTATTATCATCGGTTGCTACAAAGTCAAGTCCGCCCGGCATGGATACTGATCCATGTCTATTTCAGGTAGGCCGTCCACGCATTACATAAGGTTGCTAGATAAACAACTCGACACGAGGCTCATCTAAGAGACCGTGACACCGCCGTCGGAGTAGGTCGCTAAAAGAGAATTTCGGCATCCTCCGACAAGGATAGGAACGCCTTCTCTAATTAGGCGATAAAAAAATTTGTACAAGAATGTTAGTGTCGTCTCCCCAAACTCACAATCATATATAGACACACACAACAAAATCAAAATCATATCAAATATGTTACATGTCATTATATCAACAGTGTACTACCGCGAAGCAGAGAAGCACGATCGACCAACTAAGATGTACCTAGACACCTGACATATATATTGCACGGTCAATCGACATATAATTAATATAGTGGGTAGTGAGTAATTTGATATAGTTGTAGCATTTAAAATAATTTTATAATAGGGCTTTATTCGGATTGAAGTAATCTTACTAGCCTCAAGCTTGGCTCATAAATTGATCGGATTTAATTTAATGGTTTAAATTCGGTCCAGTTCACAATTAATCGAGTTTGGGACAGATTTAATAGGGTCGAGCCATCTTCGGGTAGGCCCGGCTCAATTTTTTATTCTTCCTACCCCACTCCACTTAACCTCCATATTGTTTTTATATTAATGGACTTTCTGTTTAATAAATTTTAAATAAACGTGGAATATTTAGAACTCGCGCGGCATCAATACGCATCTTCTAAATACACATTATTATTCTTTTTTGCAAAAAAATATACATTATTATTTTATAAGATGAATGTTTTAGGTCTTCTTAAAGCAAATCAAGCAATAATATTTTTCCACCTACTACTCCTATTGGCCAAGTTAATCCTTCCGACAGGAAAAATACATTAATAAGTAAAGTATTTAATAAGTAATTAAAAACAAAAAAAAACAAAAAAAAAAGGAAAACATAGTGGATTACTTATATAATCATATTATGCAAATTTTTATTCGGAATAACCTTTTTTGTGAAAATCTATCAACACAAATTATTAACATTAATATATATGTTTTATGAAGAGGTAATTAATTGTATGTTATATTGGAAAGTAAATTAGTATCTATTATTTGTAGGTCACCAAATATTACTCATCTCCTTTCCAATTATATTCCTCAAAGAAAACTTCCATTTCATCACAGTCAAAGGATTTGTTTATTATATTTTCAATATAGTCAAACATGCTCAACTATATTACGGGTAGGTCTATAATGTTAACTGAAAATTTTATAATAGAAAACAATATCCTTCCTTGAGTATATTCAACAACCTAAATTTTAAACAATACAAACTAAGCACGCCTCTTCATTTGGTTTTTATAATGAATCATATACAATAACAAAATTGAAACTTGCAGGTACCAAAATTGAGAAACGCCTAGTTCTATGGTGCCAAAAATGAATTTTTGCCTTTTATAAAATAAAAAGATGAAGAACTCAAAATACTATAAAATTAAATGAAATAATACCATTAGCTTGAAGAAATTGCAGCAAATTATCGATGAGAAAAGAGTTCCGTTCAAACCTAAATCTCGAAGTCAAATTAAATTGGAGAAATTATATTTTTGATACCATACTTATACCAAATTTAAAGAAACGATACCCCGGTCTTTGATTATTTGAAAAAGACACATTTCAATATTTCATACCACAATTTATAAGTAATTTCACATTGCATACCTCCATCGAATTTTGGAAGGAAATCTGTTACCTACTTCCTCAGAAGTACCTTTTACCGATGGATCTTTTGCTAGAGCAAACTTCCATCTCTAAAAGTTCATTTGTCAAAAATATATTAATATACTTATAATAAAAAGGTAAATATTATGAAATAAAAATTTATAAAAAGCAATCCATGTCTAAACTTTTTTTCAGTAAAAATATACATAAAAATATTTTTTATTCGAATTCGGATCTTTGAGCTGGATATCGGATTTTTTTCGAATTCATATTCGGTATTCGATTTTCCCTTATTTTTATTTTTGATTTTCCTTAATATTAAAAATAATTTAAAAAATTTGTAGAGGGAGGGATTTGAACACCTGAACTCTTGGATAAAATAAGACATCATAACCATTTATCATTTTTTGTTGACTTTTTAGCATACAAATTTATAAATTATAAATAACTTGTAACCTAATTTATTTATAAACTAGTTTATGATAATTAACTTCAAACTAACATCTTACACATTATCAATGAAAATTATAATTTTTAGATTTATAATTTTTTTTTCTTAGAACATATATATCTTGAGTATCAATAACATTTTGTTTCGTTCTTTTTTCCAAATATATTTTTATGATAAAAGAGTGGCCATATCTATATATTATGCAAATTTTATTTTTGTATATTAGACTTCAAAGTTAATATATACATAATCATATTCTAAAATTATTAATCTCCTAGTTTGTTATATTTTAACTTACAGTTTTATATATTCAAATGAATATAATCATGTTATATTTATATGGACTTAATAATTATTGTTATGATAAAAATAAATGAGATAAATATTATATAGTTTAATTTAAATATATCTAATTTTGTTTTATTTTAATCAAATATAGGATGTTGTTAATTTTTTATGCGCATAACATATATTTTAAATTTTATATATATATATATATATATATATATATATATATATATTGTGTCATTATGACGCATACCGGTTCAACCAATATTTCGCCAGATTCAACCAATAAAATCAGTGGTCAATTGACTTACGGGTTCATTATTCGCTAATGTTCTAAAAATATTGCAAAATACATGCATTGGAAAATTTTAAATTATAGGTTCGGTCTCCGCTATTGGAGACGGTCTTAGCAGATACATGTGTATGTGGATTCAGTTAATTTCTTAGTTTTAGAAAAGTTTCCCCTTTATATTAGTTAAATTTGTATAGCCCTTTCGGTCTGACCAAAAATTATACTCCTATATTTAATTAATGTTGATTATCTATTATTAGCGCTAATATGATAGTCAACCACTCAAACAAGTTGTTTCAAACAACTTTTGATTAACTTGACTTTAATTTTTTTTAAGACTAGAATATACTTTACGCTAATAATTAATTCATGTTTGCGTTTGTTTTGTTTAAACTAGGGTTGTCAATGGGGCGGATTTCAATCCGGATCCGTTCGAATACGGTCCGATTTATTAGGATAATTGTCCAATTATAGGTTCGATGGACCTCATCATTATAAAGATCTGTAATCCGAAACACATAGAGCGAATATGGATTTAAGTCGATCCGATTGATCCATTAAAGATCAGTATCCGATAAAAATAAAAAGAATGATATATATATATATAATATTTCACTGTCAATTTGAAAAGATAGTAATTTATAACTCGTTTATAAATTTATAAACCAATATTTTCATCTAAAAATATGAATATTAGTAAAGGATGTTTGAACATGTGAGCTAAAATTAAATAAAATTGTAAAGTTAATAAACTTGTTTTATGAAAAAATATTAATGTAATTTTTTAGATGAAAATTTTATTGGATTCGAAAAAGATCCGATATCCGGCCAAATCCAACCAAGATCCATTGGATTCAAAAAATCTAAATCCGAGCATAATCCTAACAAGGTCCGAATCCGACAGGATCCGTTCCGATAAAAATGGAGCCGGATCTAGACGAACCTGATCCGACCCATTGACAGCCATAGTTTAAACATGTTATATTTGGGGATTGATACAGTACTCAAATTTATGTAAATTGTAATTGTGGGATCAGAATACTTAAAGAACCCTTTTTTATGCATAATGCTTAAAAAAAAACTACACAAAATTAATGGAAGATTGTATAACTCCAATTGCAAACACTATTATATGGTATTTTGATTTCGCCATAGTATATTAATTATCTCGTTGTTTTTCCTGGAAAATCATAAGAGGGATGCATGATCAATTAGTATAGAACAAATAAATTCATTTCTTTACAATAAGTTACTTTAAAAAAAAAAATCTTAGCATTAAAGAGGAGAAAATACACCTAAGTTCTCAAGTAAAATGTCAGAACTAAATTTGCGTTATCAAAAAAGTACATCACTTTTTTTATGCTTGTTGTTTGGATTTTGTACGTGAACAAAATTAGTTGAGAATAAGGGGTTTGCGTCCGTTCAGTTTGAAGAGGTAACCTTTGGACCGAAATAGTGCAATCAAAACGATGTGCCTCTAGCAAAAAGACATTTATGCGTATATGAATAAGAGACTTAATCTAGCCAATTAAGTATCATTTTTCTAGCAATAATCATAAAATCACATCCGATAAAATTGGAACGATACAGAGAAGATTAGCATGGCCCCTGCGCAAGGATGACACGCACAAATCGAGAAATGGTATCAGAGCCGACTCCGTGGTGTTATCCAGGGGGGTGGTCTTGGGCTATTGTTCTGGACTCGACGAGGACGTCGAGTATTTAAGTTGGGGAGATTGTAACACCCCAATCCCATATTGATTATGGATGAATTGTTTGATTGGTTAATAAAAGACTTAATCCACTTCTACTTGTCAACATGGGCTTAAGCATTTTGGGCTAGTGAACTAGAGCTCAACAATGTTGACAAGGCCAGAAGTGGATCAAGGTCTTTACAGTCGAATTTTCTGTTTGCTTCGATTTGCCCATGTTCATTATTTGTGCAAATAATTAACAGACTGTTGTATCTTAAGATAATATTGAGAATCTTACTGTGACAGCCTCGTAAATATTTTCTTAAGGACATTGTAAATGCAAGCCTCAGTCTTTATTTTATTGTTCTGTTTTATACTATCTCAATCCAAGTAAGAATTTGTTACCATTTAATGTGGTTTATTTTATATAATCTAAATCATTAGTTTTAATAAATGTTTAATTATATTCATGTTTCTAATATTAGAGTTAAGTTAGAAATATTTGTGGAATTCAAAGATTATTAAACACTAACATTTATTGCTCATCTCCATAACACACGTGCCATTTTTGCACTTCTAAATCAAATCCCGTGGTTTTTTGGTAAAAATTTAAATTATTTTTTTAAATCAGGAAGTATTTTGGTCTTGTGAAAAAAATTGGTGTAATTTTTGTGTATACCCTTTAAGCCAGTATATGATTCACTTTCTGCCAACATAATAGAAAGGGCTTGAAAAAAAAGACAAGAAACATGCATGCTCATAAACTTCTTCTTATTTTGTTTTTAAAGCACAACAAAGAGTTAACCATCACCACGACGGTTTTACATGCGTGGTTTGTGAAGAGGTGGGGAATATAACGTTTTCACCACTACTTTAAATCGTGACTTGTATTTTGCACAAACGGCTAATTAGTAAAAAAATAGACTTCTATAAGTTGATTACATCATTAACTGTTAGCACACACACAAAAAAAAAAAAAAAAAAAAAAAAGAAACAGACTTCTATATATTGATTACATCATTAACTGTTAACACAAAAATGGTCTGTTGTTTCTTATATAACCTCATGAACTGCCGATGCTTTGTTTAGTGACTTCATTCTATATACTACAGCAAATATTTTAGAAAAGAAAACAAAAATTCATTTTGTCTCGACCTTTTCAGGGCATCTTAGCTAATGTTTCATTATTAATTAATTTTATTATTAATTGATTGTTACATCAAACTAGAGTGGTTAAATGGTGGTGAGTCCGGGTCGATTTGAGACCGGAACCAGCTCACCTAACATGTTTACACTTAAGTCTAAATCGAGATCGGTCATAACCTACCCGATACTCTAGTCTAGGCTGGCAAGCCAACTTGCAGTCGGGCTCAGACCATGACCAACTATATATGTCGTGGTTGATCCCAAATCCTGCGATGGCCCGAGCTGACTAATTTTTTTCTTTGTTCTTTTTAATTTAAAAAAATTAAAGAATTTAATTAAGTCTTGTATTTAAGTTATTTTTGGTTTAGAAATCATGAGTAATTATTTCTTCCAATAAACTTTGTAAGAACTTAATAAATGAGATCATATTTAACACTCCTCTTTACAATTCAAGATGACTTAAGTAATTGTTTAACTAAATAAATATAAATATTAATTATAAACTTAATGTATTATAGTATTAAGGTTCAATAAATAATCTAATTTTACTAATTTAAATTACAAAAAAATAAAAAATAAAACCACATATTTATATAGAAATACAAGAAATTTGTTAAGGAGGTTCGGCTCAACCCATGGACGAGTCCTGAGGTTTCAGGTTCCGGGTCAATACGTTCTAGAAAAACATTTAGCACCCTATATTCGAGTTTTAAGCCAAATTGACCCAAGTCAAGCCAAGCCGACCCAACCCAACTCATTTAGCACCTCTACGTCAAATTATATCAAACGAATTGTAATTAGTGGTGTCAAGTCTTTAATTTCGCTTCATAAATTTTATTGTTTTTTTGGGCATCTTGATATCATTATAGGGGCTAATAATCTCAAGATCGCTACTGAAACATATTATGGATTAACTTTAATTGAGGGAGGCACGTGAATCAATATCAACATGAAAAGATTATGAGGGGGATAAAGGTGCATTTTTCAACGAAAACAACATAAAGACTATATGTTAGTCTATCCAAATTTTCCATTTATAGGAAATCTTTGCCATGCTAGAATTCTTGGAGCCTAAAAGGGTGATAAACAAAACGGCAAAAGTGTGTAGCCCTTAATTAATGTTGGATATTTTTATTAGTAAAATCGTTTTTTCCATATACAATTGGATGGTCTACAACTTTGACACCGAGGCATGTTGATTGCTCATTTCGTACCATAATTTAACACGATTATGTATGCCATTGTTAATTATTTGGATTGAAATGGCCACGTGTATCGTATGGAGTGATTATTTAGTACAACCATTGCATGGATGACATGGTGGAGCAAACAGTTGGGATCTATTTAAAACTGTTTAGCATATCAATACACAGTGTGGAAGAGATTTTAAAAGTAACTTCTCCATAAATATAGAAGCTCAAATACAATTGTAATCATTTGTTGCACCACAACATTCGTGCAACGGTTGCACAAAATAATTTATCTATCGCATGGCCATCATCTCAACATTTTGGATGGAAAAGTCACATTATTTTGACATTTTTGGTATCAAACGTTTTTTATTTTTTAGATTAGTTTATATTTTATTGTATAAAGGTCCAAAAATCATGCAATTTGATATACTACTAGAAAAAGAAATCACTTTTTCCTTCCAAATGCTATTTCTTTTTTTTTGGAGAATGACTTAAGGGCCTCTTGTGATGCACATGGTCAATTCCGTCCAAAATACTTGACGGTTGTATGTGATGTGTAATCATATGTTAAATTATGGTATTAAGTTCGAGCGTAGCCAATTCCGTCCAAAAACATTCACGGTGGTATGAGATGTGCAATTTTAAATTATAGTATTAAATATATAATTTAATATGCATCGGCACCAAAGTTGCAAATCACCATATATAGTGGGTTATGGTCTGACCACGATTGTTAGTTGGACAAGAGGCCTTCGGTTCGACTCCTACTAACGTGTGTATTTTTCTAGTTTAAAGCTAATCTTTGTAGTTTTATTTATGTTTATATTTTGGTAGCGATTGAATGGATTTATTATAACATGACTGATGTAATGATATAATACCGTTTCTAAAAAAAAAATTATAAGAAGTTAGAAAATTGTAGAACCAAGTTCGGTTCCTGGGAATGGAGGAGTCCACATCGATCTAAAATCAAAATTATAGGACCAGAAACTATAACAATTCCTATCATCATCTTTTTTGGTGTAATTTATTAAAAATACCTCAACCAAGAAATTGCAATAGATATGCATAATCAACACAAAATTCCAAAGATACTTAGATAATTCAGCATTTAATTTCAAATGACAATTTTGAGTATAATCCCCCCGATTGTATATTTCTTAAACTTTACTGGAACAATCCAATATATCTTAAGAAATATCAAACTTTTGGATAAATTACAAATCAGATTATAAATTAAACTCATTAACTTAAAACGTCAAAATTTATATAATATTGGGTATGGAATGATTTTAGAAAGATGACACGTGTATTTATTGAATATTGATGATGTTTGCTTTTGGGTGAAGGATGAAGTTATATATAGGCTAAATTTAGCAAAAAGACCCTGACTTTGATTTTAATAGCTGGGGCCCAAATGGTTTTTGGTTGAGGGACCTCAACATGGGCTTAAATACAATTCACACTTAACATAAAGTCCAGAAACTTTCAAAGTGGGGCCCATGAGCCCTCCTTTTCTGGTTTCTAAATATGGAAAATGTTGATTTTGTTGGAAACAAGAGAGTGGTCTTGTTTCAGCCTATTTCAAAGTGCAATTATTTCAGTTTGAACTGACCAGTTCTTTGGGAAGATAGGCATCACATTAAAGTTGCAGTTATAGTTTGAAATATTTTATATTTTTGGTTTTTTTTTTCAATTATTCATTTAATTTGATATCTAAAGTGCAAAATAAAAATCGTCATCAAAAAAATTGGGACCAAAGTTGCAAAATATATTTTCAATAATTTGGACTAAATATAAAATTTTAATCAACAGCAAAAAATATTTAAATGACGCAACGGAATTACTAATAGTCCAATTATGTGGGACTAAAACAACAATTTCAGAATATCGATCAACGATGGTTCTAGGTTCTAACTCATTAAAATTTGCCTATAAGAAAAGGCTTCAAAAAGAAACTAGTTACAATTTCAAGGTGAAATTTTCTAGTTTCCAATAATTATATATTTAATCATTATTATAGTTATTTTTCTTTAAAATTTGGTTATACTTGAAAATATTTATGATTTGATGATATTGGTGTAATCTGTAATTAAAAAAAATTGTAATGTTAGACTATAAACGATGATCAAAGTTTTGATTATTTTGGAGTTGAACCCTTCAAGAAATTTATTAGAAATAATAATATCACCACTATATGAGTTCGTTTCATAATAAAAATTTTATTATAAATTACAAGTTCTGATATAAGTCAATCAATTTGGGACGATAATTGATAGAGGGAAAAACACCTTTGATACCAGACTTTAATCCAAAAAATATATTTGGTACCAAGCTTTTTCAAAAAACACATTACATACCATGATTCACACAATCTTGACACATTTAGTTTTGCCGTCAATTTTTAGACGAAATTTAGCACGTGTCGTTCATGTGTGGGTCTTTAAAACCCGTGCATATTCTCCATCCCATCGTCAATTTAACGGGCACATGAGCGGCACGTGCTGAATTTCGTCCGAAAATTGACGACAAAACTAAATGTGTCAAGATTTTGTGAATCATGGTATGAAATGTATTTTTTGAAAAAGCTTGGTACCAAATGTATTTTTTGAAATAAAGTTTGGTATCAAAAGTGTTTTTCCCTCATAATTCATATAAGAAATTTGGCTTTTTGTTTTGACTTCGGGCCAGAGCCCAAGAGTCGGTATGTAACCCGTCTAGGTCCATTTGAGCCCAACCCCAGAATATTTATCGGGTTGGTTTGGGCCAAAAGCGGGTTTAGAAATGGGCATGAACGGGCCAACTAATTACACACGAAAACCCAACTTTTTTTCTTTTTATTTTATTAACAAAAAGAAAATGAAGTTTAATTTTGCTATACATACCTCTGCTGTACTCTCTTATTAATTAGTCACCTCTGGTTTATGAAGCCCAACAATGAGTGATATTTCAATTTCTTTATATTGGACTTTCTAATGGATTTTGGCCCAACTTTATATTCTTTATAAAATCATTTTCCAAATATGATTACATTAATTTTGTTTTACCTATTTTGATTGACTTTTTTATTTTTTTCTTATGTTTTCAAAGAAAGTGAAATCTAATTTATCTTAAAATATATGAAAATATCATATTTCTAACAATGCAACAATTTATATATGTCTAAATGTCGACATGTCAAATGATTTTTTGAAAATAAATCGAATGGATTTTAAATTAAATAACTTGCTTGTGGCAATTATAAGGTAATGATGGGAGTATAAATTATGTCATTACAGTAAGATAAAATAGTAATTAAATTAGTTTGGCAGCAATGTTTAATTCATATATGTTAGTGAAAAATTAGTTCAATGAAACTTAAGTAAGATACGCAAATAATTAAATTTGCTTAAGTAAATGTTCGTTGTTGTAAAATATACTTTGTTAATTGAGTTAAAAAACGTAGTGAACTATTGAATATTTATTAAAATTTTATTTAGTTAGATCAACACATTTTTGTCTCATCGAAGAACAATTTTATGTAGTGTTTCTAAATAAATGGGCCTACCCAGGCTAACGTGGGCCCGACTAAGTTAGACCCGCCTAGCTCTAACCCGTCCAGCTTTAACCTGTTTATACTAACATATTTTTGACTCAATCTATTTTTAACCCGTCCATACTCGACCCAATTCAACCCAATCCACTCATTCGCCACTCTATTGTTTCCGTATAAATAATAATTGTTCATCTCATTTAACATTTTTTCATTTCTTAATTCAACTCAAACTTAACATGCACCAATATGTCAATAACAAAAGATAAGACTGACGAACAATGTTGTGATCTGAATCGAAATATCTAAATCAAGGCTAAATCACACCTCTTTTTTTTTTTTTTTTTTTCCTCTAGGAAATCCATGAGAAAAATTTCATTGATAAGTCAAATCATCAAGAATAAAGTCTACAATGAACTGTGGAAGTTCGGTAATGGAGGGGGGAATACTAAACCCTACCTTAGTTAAAACATGAGCTACAGAGTTACTTTCTCTAAATGTAAGAAAACAAGAAAAAGAATCAAAGTTACAAGATAAGCGCGAGATATCTCTAAAAACAGTCCCAAGATAGCTTGAAGAAGATGAAGGATTTCCTATTCCATCCATCACCGTCTTGCAATCACCTTCTAAGATGATATCCCTCCAACTGTACAAAGTCCAAACTCAACATGTCTAGCTGCCGCCATATGTTCCGCAACTTCCGGTTGAAGTGGGAGCTCTAAAATCTTAATTGATATATACATAATGTCTTATAAAAGTAAGTATCATCAATAATTTTTCACCGTCAATTTAAGAAAATAGTAAATTATAACTCGTTTATAAATTTATTTAAACCAGTATTCTCATCTGCAAATATGAATATAGTAAAGAAAGTGAACATGTGCTAAAATTAAATAAAATTGAAATGTTAATAAACTTATTTTAGAAAAAAATATTAATTCAATTTTTTAAATTAAAATTTTATTTTGTTAGATCAACACATTTTTGTCTCACCGAATAACAATTTTATGTAGTGTTTTTTATTTTTCTAAATAAATGGGCCTACCCACCCAGCCCAATGTGGGCCCGACTAAGTTAGACCCGCCCAGTTCTAACCCAACCAGCTTTAACCTGTTTATAGTTAGCCAAAATTGCAGAAAACATCCCAAACTAATTAGCGATTTTGGATTTGCGTCCCAAGCTATATCACTTAGCCAAATTTGTCCCATAATTTTATATTCTTTTTGGAATATCGTCCCACTTGCCACATGGCTGCTTACATATCAGGACGTGGCAAATTTTAGCATGAACAATTATCACAACACAGGGGGGTAAACTGTCACATTATCATAACACAGGGTGGTAAATTGAACATTATGAATATCACATGGAAGTAAATTGCCATTAATTTTTTTTTAAAAGAAAAATAGTATGAATTTTTGAAATTTGCCACGTCATGACACGTAAGCATCCATGTGGCAAGTGGGACAATAATCCCAAAGAATCTAAAAATTACGGGATGAATTTGACTAAGTGATATAGCTTGGGACGAAAATCCATAATTAGTTTGAGACGTTTTTTATAATTTTGCCTTATAGTTACTGACACGTAAGCTAAAATTGAACATTATGCTAAAATTTGCCACGTCATGACACGTAAGCATCCATTTGGCAAGTGGGACGATATTCCTAAAGAATATAAAATTATGGGACGAATTTGACTAAGTGATATAGCTTGGGACGAAAAATCACTAATTCGTTTAGGACATTTTTTGCAATTTTGTCTTACTAACCTATTTTTTTACCCAATCTATTTTTAACCCGTTCATTATGAACCCAACTCAACCCAATCCACTCATTCGCCAGTCTATTGTTTCCATAAAAATAATAATTGTTCATTTCATTTGACATTTTAATTCAACTCAAACTTAACCTGCACCAATAAATCAATAACAAAAAATAAGACTGACGAACAACGCTCAGATTTGAATCCAAATATCTAAATCAAGTCTAAACCACACTATTGTCCCTCAAGTTTAAACAATTTTATGCTTGTGTCTCTCCTGTTAAAAAATTAACATTTATATTCCTCTTACACAAATTTTGTT
The DNA here is from genome assembly GCA_034814905.1 of Penstemon davidsonii. Lineage (NCBI taxonomy): Eukaryota > Viridiplantae > Streptophyta > Magnoliopsida > Lamiales > Plantaginaceae > Penstemon > Penstemon davidsonii. The sequence goes on along the minus strand of JAYDYQ010002533.1, from coordinate 24,159,737 downwards.
ACACCGACCATATTTCCTACAATTTCCTGACCAAATTGTTCTCATGTGTCATTCACATGACTTTAAGAGAGGTAACTTGATACCTCATCTCATAAATTACACTTACTCAACCACAACCTGACCCGTTCCATGAAATTTTTGGACCGGATTATACCTCGTAACAATCACGTGGATGGCAATTATTTTTGTCGAAAATAAGGTATAGTGTAACAAATATTGAGTAAGAGGGACATAAGAATAATTTTTTTGACATGAGGGATGAAAGTGTTAAAATGTTAATTGGGTGTGTGTGGGGGGGAGGGGGGGGGGGGGGGGGGGGGGGGGGTTTGATTAGAGTTATTTAGCTTTAATTAATTATGACTTATGAGGCTTCAATTTCTCATTTTTTTTCTCCTAGGAACCCCGTATGCAATTCATTAATTCTCAAAGTAGTAGATTACAAAGTCGATTCCAGTACTAATTTATTTCCTCCACACCAAAGCATCCAACAAAAAGCTGCAATCGAACCGAATCAAGCCGATTAGGCTTCAATTTATTGGCGCATGCATTTTGTTAGGGCTAACTAACGGTTCTGATCGATCAAGTATCCGAATTTGTACACCTTAGCCGGATTCAGGGGTTGAATTCGGGTTAGGATCTAGATCTACCATACACTCGAACTTTTGGCAAATTCTATCTAAAAATTCGAATCCAATAAATACAATAGAAATCATTTAATTCAACTCATAGACTCAAACATTCTATTTTTTTTTTTTTGAGTGAAATAATAATTAAATCATTAAATTAATATCACTGAATCATAATATCTATTTGAATACAATCGATTTATATAGAAAATCAACTATAAAAAAAACTAGTATTAAACTAAAAAAAAACTCATACTAGTGAAAATTAAATTCAAGACCTCTTGATTTATGGGGCCTCAGTTTTGCCATCGCTTAGAAAATAAAAGACCAGCCCCGACCTATATATTTATCCATGCATCTTTTATGAGTCAAATCTGGTTGGGAAACAAAGATATTGATAATGCATCTAAATTAATTCCTTTTTTAGGAAAAATATTGATATAAATTTAATTCTTGCTGTTATTTTAAAATTGAGGTGTAACAAATCATGAATGAAAATTTTAATTCATGTCTTGATAGATTGACAATAATGTTGTCAATGTTATTCATAAAATAAAACATTAAGTATATACATTAGTCATTTCTTTGTTATCAAGTTCGAATATTGTTTAATGGATTATATCAACCTACATTAAAGATCCACATCCATTTCATATTATTTCTACTTACATCAAATGACTAATCAAATAAATATTTCAAACCGAGTTGGTTTCAAAGCGAACGCAAATGAAAATTAGCTCCATTGACTATGTTACTTATATATGAAAGAGCCTTCATTATTCTAATCAAACTTAAATGGAACTAAAAGCAAAAACACCCCTTATGTTTTGCTTAATTATATAAAAAAATTCATTTGTTATTTTTATAATCAGAATCTTTCTCTGTGTTCTTTTTTTAATAGCAAAAAATCCATTTGAAATTTATTCATAAATCATAAGGAGGATTTTGTTAATTTCTTAAGTCAGTTGGGGGTTATTGATATTTTATAGGTTAAGAGGGGTATTCTTACATCCTCTGATGAGATATAATTGTCATCTCAGTTTGGAAGGAATTTTTTTGCTAATAAAAAATAAGAACAGGGGGATTTAATAATAAAAATAACACATAAGAGTTTTGGATATTTAGGCAAAGTACAATAAATGTTTTTGCATTTCAAATGCTCCAGTCTACACAAAAATAATCCAATAACAAAGAGTGAAAAACATCTCATTTTGTCAACATTAATATCTAAAGATGAACTATAAGAAAGCATTATGGACAGCTCAAAGTTTGATCAAAAGAAGAATAAAGATGAAGAGAATAAAGTATGGAAAGCATCTTTATGAGTATGGCCACGTTATAAGCCTTCTTCTTTACTACTTCAATTTATCTCTTGGAACACAAAATGATAATGTAAAATAGCTTATTGTATTTCCACTAAACTTTATTTTTTTAAGTTTTTTTAACTTCTAATATTCTATGAAAGATTATAAAGAATGGTATCATATTCAGTGGTTTTGAATGAAACATACCAAGAATCTGAAAAGGCATAGAATGCAATAGATTTTGAAGTCTAAAAGACAACCTTTGTCATTAAAGATAGGCCATTAAATCTACTTTTGATAAATATTGTGGAATATTTGAAACTTTTACCCCATAAGCATATATAGTTGCTAATGAAACTATGCGTTTAAACAAAGCAAATGCTTATAGCTCTCTGATCAATATACACACTAGCCTAAAAAAATGACATATTTTAGTATCACACTTATTCAATTAAATTTTGGGCTAAACCAAATAGTGGTATACAAAAATTATTTACATTAACTTAAAGTCTCTTGATTGTATTTCCAATTAGAAAATACAAATTTTGGTAAATTATATTTTTAATTTCACAATATTGGATCCTAGCACTCAAAATTGAATTATTTTTGTCTCAATTTTTCAATATATTTTGTAATTTATATCTTATCGCTCCATTTTCATTCAATCTAGTTGAGACAATAGTATGAGATTACCAATATGTGATTGATCTAGTGAAAATGACTAGTTATTACAAAGTAGCAAACTCGGGTTTGAATCTCTGTTGGGAGAGATTTCCACTTAATGTGTATGACGCGTATCGAAAGAGATTAAAACCCTTGAAAAACAAAAAAAAAAATAGTATAAGACTCAAAATCTAACAGCGCGTAATCGGTTAGCATATTGGTTAACAATCTCTACTATTATAAAATCATAAATATTTCTTAATTTTTTTGTGCGTACTAAAATACCCTTATTTGAATTGTTATTTAATTCAATGGTAAATATATAAAAGTAACTGAAGAGATATATTAACATAAAGTCTTATTATATTTATCTTCTACATAAACTCTAAAATTTATAAATTATCTCTTACATCAATATTTGTTATTTTAATCTTCTCTTATAATAGATAAAAACAAACCATAAAAATACTATATTATTTTAAATAGCCCCTGAATAATAGATAAGCATTATTATATTATAGCATCAATATTTATTTAAGCAAGAAAATATTAATTTAAAATTTTAGTATAACATAAGTCATAAACTCTCTAAATATAAAAATTAAAATAAATTCTCTTAAATATCTTGATGCTAAAAAAAAAGTTAAAATTGAATCGCATCTTACCATGATAGAATTAAAAATACTTATGACTTAGCTAATTACGTAATTTTACTTTGGCTAGAATATAAAAAATATTCAATAATATCAAGATATGCATAACCTCGAATTTTCATGGAATTCTTTTCGTAAAAAACGGGTGAAATTGGTGGAAAAGGGTGAAATCGATAATAAAAAAATATGAAATCATTGAAAATATGTGAAATCAATGAAAATTCGGGTGAAATTGGTGAACATTGGCGAAATTGGTGAAAATTTGGGTGAAACCGGTAAAAAAGTGCCCCTGAAATTGATAAGCACATGTGAAATCGATGAAAATTCGGGTCATATTCGTGAAAAAATGATGAAAACGACAACATCATTGAAAAGCAGGTGAAATCGGTGAAAATTTGAATAAAGTCGGTGAAAATATTTCAGATTGATGAAAATTCAGGTTGGTGAAAAGAACACGTGAAATCAGTAAAAAAAAAATGTGCAAAATAAGTAAAAATTAGTTAGTATGATAAAAAACGTGAGAAAAATCAGTAAAAATAAAAGGAGTTAAACCGATAAAATAAGGTAAAATCGGTAGAAAAATGTTTAAAACGAAAAAAACAATAGGACGAAATAGTAAAAGGGTAAAAATAAGTTATAACCGCTAAAAAAACAGGTTAAACCGTTGAAAAATGATTTAAACTAAAAATAGGTGAAAACGGATTAATTTGCTCTATTTTATGACATAGTCAAATTAATTTTACTCTAATTTACAAAAAATACCTATAAAATTAACTAGACACGTACAACGTATATGCACTTTCCTAGTATTCTAAATACGATAAAAATTATGCATCAAGCCATGAAAACAGAAATTCAACAAAAGATAGGACACGAATGACAAAGGCATTAATACTAAGATAGGGAATAAATTTGTGATAATGATCCACAATGAGCGACAAAATAAAAAATAAACTAATTGAATATTTAGTAGCTTGATATTTTTATATGTGTTTTTTCACTTTTTAGCTTGTCGAGCTCGAATCGAGCTTCAGAAATTATCAAACGATAAATTTAGTTCAAGCTTATTTGATATGTACGAAGAATCAAAGCTTAAACGAGCTTTCATCGAACAAGTTCGACTCGAGTATAGAATAACTTGCTTTGATTTCCAGCCCTAATCAACATCTCAATAATGGAACCAAAAGTGCAATAATTGGATAAAAATGAGCGACATAACAAAAAATGCAAAATATTTTAATACTCAAAATAAAAATTGCAATTTTGTAAAATACATATCAAAAGTGTCAAATATTTAATTACATAAAGCACAAGACCAAGAGTGTCAATTGTATAATTAAGTGGGACTAAAAATATAACTTATCCTACAAATTCTTATTCTTTTCCAAATTGGGTTTATCTTAACATAAGTCCATGATTGTATCTCCATCTTTCAAACACATCAAAGCTCCACCAACTTCTTGCAACGTACCTTAAACATCTTTCATACTCTCCAAACATTGACAAAAAATCAATAAATTTCTCTAAAAAAAACCAAGAATTAACTCATTATGGGCACTCAAGATGACTACAAGATCAAAGACACAAAACCGGAGCTCGGAGAACGGTGGCCACACGGCGGAGTCCGCGGCGGTGGAGGGTGGATCACCAACGAAAGAATCACAAGCACTTACGACCTCGTCGAACAAATGTACTACCTCTACGTTCGCGTCGTAAAAGCACAAAACCTCCCCCCAAATCCGGTCACAGGAAGCTGTGATCCATACGTAGAAGTAAAGCTCGGAAACTACAAAGGAAAAACACAAAGATTTGAAAAGAAAACAAATCCGGAATGGAATCAAGTCTTTGCCTTTTCAAAAGAAAAAATCCAATCCTCTGTTCTTGAAGTGTTTGTAAGAGACAGAGAAATGGTGGGAAGAGATGATTACATAGGAAAAGTTGTGTTTGATATGAATGAAGTGCCTACAAGGGTCCCACCTGATAGCCCTTTGGCCCCACAATGGTATAGGTTAGAAGACGGCCGTAGAGGTGAAGTAATGCTTGCAGTTTGGATGGGTACACAAGCTGATGAAGCTTTTCCGGAAGCTTGGCATTCGGATGCAGCTTCTGTTCATGGGGAAGGCGTTTTTAGCGTTCGATCGAAGGTGTACGTCTCGCCTAAATTATGGTACCTTAGAGTCAACGTGATCGAGGCACAAGATGTGGAATCGGAGGACAAGAGTCAACTCCCACAAGTGTTTGTCAAAGTTCAAGTTGGGAATCAAATTTTGAAAACTAAGGTTTGTCCTACTCGGACTATTAGTCCGTTTTGGAACGAGGATTTGTTGTTTGTAGCTGCAGAGCCTTTTGAAGAGCAATTAGTTATTACTGTCGAAAATAAGGTGTCGGCCTCGAAGGATGAGCTTATTGGGAGGCTAAATTTGCCTTTGAATGTATTTGAGAAGCGTTTGGATCATCGAGCGGTCCATTCTCGTTGGTTTAACTTGGAAAGGTTCAGTTTTGGGGTTATGGATGGAGAGAGAAGAAAAGAGCATAAGTTTTCGACTAGGATTCATCTCAGAGCTTGTCTTGAGGGTGGATACCACGTACTAGATGAGTCGACTATGTATATAAGTGATCAAAGGCCAACCGCTAGGCAATTATGGAAGCAACCGATTGGGATTCTTGAAATCGGGATCTTGAGTGCACAAGGGCTTCTCCCGGCAAAAACCAATGCTTATTGTGTGGCTAAGTACGGGCAAAAGTGGGTAAGAACTAGAACGATAGTTGAAAACACGAGCCCGAAATGGAACGAGCAATACACGTGGGAAGTATATGATCCTTGCACGGTAATCACACTAGGAGTCTTCGATAACTCCCACTTAGGATCGAAAGACAAGGATTCAAGAATTGGGAAGGTAAGAATCCGTCTCTCAACTCTAGAAACCGACAGAATCTACACCCATTCTTACCCACTTATTGTCTTACAACCATCTGGTCTAAAGAAAATGGGTGAGCTCCAATTGGCGTTTCGTTTCACTTGCCTATCATTAGCACACATGATGTTTCTATATAGCCGCCCCTTGCTTCCCAAAATGCACTACCTCCATCCTCTCACGGTGACCCAATTAGACAGCTTGAGGTATCAAGCGATGAACATTGTGGCGTCAAGACTAGCCAGAGCCGAGCCTCCACTGAGAAAAGAAGTAGTCGAATACATGTTAGATGTTGACTCCCATATGTGGAGTATGAGGAAAAGCAAAGCTAACTTTTTCCGAATCGTCTCACTATTCTCCGGCCTCGTATCCATGAGCCGATGGCTCGATGAAGTATGCAAGTGGAAGAATCCCATTACCACAATTTTAGTTCATATCCTCTTTTTTATACTCATTTGTTACCCCGAGCTTATTCTCCCAACGGCGTTTTTATACTTGTTTTTCATCGGATTATGGAATTATCGGTTAAGACCAAGGCACCCTCCTCATATGGACACTAAACTCTCTTGTGCGGAAGTGGTTCATTCAGACGAACTAGATGAAGAATTCGACACTTTCCCAACATCCAAAGTTCAAGACGTGGTGCGGATGAGGTACGATAGGCTTAGAAGCGTCGCGGGACGAATACAAACGGTTGTAGGGGATATGGCTACACAAGGTGAAAGATTACATGCATTGCTTAGTTGGAGAGATACTAGAGCAACTATTATTTTTGTGTTTTTTTGCTTATGTGCAGCTGTGGCTTTGTTTATGACTCCTTTCAAGATTGTGGTTTTATTAGCCGGCTTGTTTTTGCTAAGGCACCCAAGGTTTAGAAGCAAGATGCCTTCGGTTCCTAGCAATTTCTTTAGAAGATTACCGGCTCGAGCCGATAGCATGCTGTGAATTAAAAGAGCCAGCTTCTTGTAAGTCTTCATTTAAATTTCTATTTTATATAATTTGTTTTAATGAATTGGAAAAGTTGTTTTGGCATTTTTAAATGAATGGTGATTTCATATTGCTTTTGAAATGTTCTTTATAAAGTTCCATGTTGTGAATGCAATTTGCTAATTGTGCTAGTTTGGTCTTTATTTTAGTTACATTTTTCCTATTTCATACGATTTGATTTGTTATGTTTCATTAGATTTTACATGTTTCCATTTTAGTTAATCATTTCAAATCATGTTTGCTATGAGATTATTATGCATAAAATTCAATGTGGAAAAAAAAATGGAGAGGGGAAATAATTGCTACATAAATTGTTTATTTAGAGATTATGCGATAGATAAGAATGTAATTCGCCCTATTTGGAAGGGTTGGGGGGGGGGGGGGGTTGGGGGGGGGGGGGGGGGGGGGGCGGGAGTGGGGTGGTGGGGGGGGGGGGGGGGGGGGGGGGGGGGGGGGGGTGGGTGGGGGTGGGGGGGGGGGGGGGGGGGGCGGGGGGGGGTGGGGGGGGGGGGGGGTGGGGGGGGGGGGGGGTGGGGGGGGGGGGGGGTGGGGGGGGGGGGGGGTGGGGGGGGGGGGGGGTGGGGGGGGGGGGGGGTGGGGGGGGGGGGGGGTGGGGGGGGGGGGGGGTGGGGGGGGGGGGGGGTGGGGGGGGGGGGGGGTGGGGGGGGGGGGGGGTGGGGGGGGGGGGGGGTGGGGGGGGGGGGGGGTGGGGGGGGGGGGGGGTGGGGGGGGGGGGGGGTGGGGGGGGGGGGGGGTGGGGGGGGGGGGGGGTGGGGGGGGGGGGGGGTGGGGGGGGGGGGGGGTGGGGGGGGGGGGGGGTGGGGGGGGGGGGGGGTGGGGGGGGGGGGGGGTGGGGGGGGGGGGGGGTGGGGAGATAAAGGAATAAACAGCAAAAGAGGGATTACAGAGTATTTGAAGAAGACTAGGAGAAGCTACAGTTGATCCATTCCTTATTGATGGCTTTATAACCCTGGAATATCATTTGATCCTGCTGTAACATCTATCTTTCCTTTATGTTTTTAATCATGTTTTTGATGAACTATGTTTTTACATTTCTTTCTTATGTAATATGTTCAAGAGACATCGTATTTTTTGAAGAACAGATTGAAGCATAATTATCCATCATTATTTATGCCCTTGAAATTTTGTGTGAAGACAAACTGACAACTGGGAAACAGTTTCTTAAAATAGGTTTCCTAGTAGTAGGTTTTGTCATCATCAAAAAGAGGAAATTGTTGCAAAATTTATTAACTCCAGAGCTAACTGCTAAGTAATTAACAACTAAGTTAATTGATAGGTTTTGATAATAACAAAAGCTAAGTAAGAAAACCCAGAGTTAAGAAATAAAACAGCTAAGTTGACAAGATTCAGACAACTGAATACTGAGAAAATGTCAAGTATCGTATTCTAAGAAAGTTTGAATAAGCTAATCAATTTGGTTTTGATTGATTAACTTAGAAAAGATTCATCAACAACATTGTTCAAGTGAAGACAACTAAGTCAGAAACGCCAGTAGAGTAAAAGACTTCACAAAGGAACATACATGTACTTCACCAAAACAAACAGCCGAGTGATATTTATCAGCTAAGTACTAACAGCTGACTAGCATAGAGGCTAAGTCAATAGATGATTCAAGCGGAGGACAAGTCAGCTAAGTGTCTACATCAGAAGACCAGCCAATTCAATTCAAATTTTGAAGAAGAAAGTTGAATACCTCAGACAACAGAGTTCAGTAAATGCACCTGACATATCGTACAGATAAAAGTGCAGAGCCTACAAATACAGCCGTTTGAAGTTGGTGAAGAGGATAAGGGCATTCCTGGAATTGAGGAAAGATTTAACGGCCTCAATCTCAATCTCCGTTATAAATAGAAATCAATTTGGATGAAGATATAATTTTGCACTCCTACAATCTACAAATCTGATCAGAAGAAAATCATTCAAGAACAAATTGAGAGAAACCACTAAGTTGTTCTTAGAAAGCAACTTATTCGTTGAAGAAAACCCAAAGAGTTTTTTAACATACAACAAGGTTGAATTTGAGAGTTAGTTTCTGAGAGAAATTAGCTATAGCCAAGCGCTAAGAAGAGATTAAACTCAAGGAGTTTGAAACTTGTGATTTTACTAAGAGTTAAAAGTTCCACTTCAGCGTAGAAGTTGTAAATGCTATGTGTTGTATTAGGATAAGAAATTAGTGCATTGCCTTCCATCGTGTTAAGGAAGAAGGGTGGACTAGAGAGATTACACCACCCTTGAACTACTATAAATATTGTGTATTTTAATCCTCTACATTTACAATTGCATATCTCACGAACAGACTAGTCATTTGTTAAGGTTTGATTTAAAAGACTTAAATAGATTTACAAAAGATCAACATATTTTGTTTACAAAATATTGGTTGCTAACAATGTTTGATTTACTACTAAGTTTATTCCGCTGCACCAATAACTCAAAAGTTCTGATTTCACAAAAACAGTTACTTTGATGAACGAATAATAGTCAAGTGAATATATAAGCTGTCAGCTAAATGTCATCAACAGAGTCACCACTAGTCTATTTAACGAACAACTGAGTAAGTTTGGTTACAGAAGTTATATTTTGAGTAACAAAGAAATATATTTAAAAAGGTCTATTTACCCCCCCCCCTCCCCCCCTAAGACCTTTTTTTCCACTTGGGATCCCAACAACTTTTAAAAGAGTATTTTGAGAAAATTTAGAGATGAAAATTTTTAATTTCAGAAAGTAGAAAAAACATGTTTGTTTTGCATTTTCCAAACACAAAAAAAATATTGGAAAACGCCAAACAATCAGGCCCTCGGTTTTTGAAAATTATTATATCATTTTTCATAAAAGTAAAGGTTAATTATTTTATAGGATTACAAGGTTTTTTATAATTTTTTTATAGTTTTAATATTTATACTTGTAAAATAAGTTTTGTATTTATACTTGTAAAATAAGTTTGTATTGTTATACATGTAAAATAGTAATTAGTTTTTTGTTTAGTTTATTTAATGTTTATGATTTCCCTAAATTTTAATTTGATAATTAAAGAAAATAGTAATAATTTTTTGTTGAATTAAAATTTATAAGTGAAATTGAAGTCTTTGGGTTAACTATATAAAAGAAAACTCAAAACATGTTGGGATCGGCTATAACACTTTTTACTACTTTGACTACTTTGATAACGCCATGAAAACGTCGTTATTACCTATCTCCTTAAGCTCAAAATATATTGTTTAGATCCGAGTTTATGTGTGTCTTTGCTTGTTTTCGTGTCTTTTGTGTCTTTGGTCCCTTTGTTCGGCCTTTGTTCGTTTTTCGTGTTTGTTCGTGTTTTAACTGTGATTATTCGTGGTTTGCAGGAAACGATGACTTGAAGCAATCTCGGGAGTATTTAATGAATGAAGTGCAAGTCGTTTTCGACCACGAGGGCCTAACGAAAAAGAAAGAACAAGAAGTGAAGAAATAGGCCCCTGTCTTCACCTCACCGCCGTGAGTTTCAGCCTCGTAGTGAGGTCCACTGCCTCAACCTCACCGCCACGAGCTTCAACCTCACCGCGGTGAGGTCCTGCACATTTGAAGGAAACCTCACCGCGGCGAGACCTACTCTGTTCCTTGCGAGGAATGAGGGGGTCTTTTGTACATTTTCCCCATACCCTTCATTGTAATTTTAAACTTCTTTGGGGACTTTTTGGCCTTTGTTACTATAGTTTTTGGGGTAACTTAGGCAATTTTGAATGATGGGTACCTTGCTATTAGGGCAAGAAGGAAAAACTTTTAATTCAACTTTTCATTCACTTTTTGTTCTACATTTAGCTTGGAACACCATTGGAGGCAAGAAGAGAAGTTGTTCATCTACTAAGTTTTCTTTGTCTTTAATCTCTTCTCCTAGCATTTGTAGTATGGAAATGTTTACTTTTGATGTAATGAATATTTCAACTTTCAATATGAGTAGCTAAATCTTTACTTTCTAGATTCTTATGAAGCCTATGGTTGATCCATGATTGAATGATGAATTAATGGTTGATATTATACTTGGATGTGTTTGTTAATCTAGTTTGTGCTTTTATTATCTTGTAACTTTGAGATGAAATGAATTGGTTCTTGGTACCTAGTTTGTGAATTGAGTTTAGGATAGACATATACCTAGTTCATTTCATGTTCTTCTAAGGTTTGAGTTTAATGCATCAACTAGGTTTAGTCCTTTTAGACATAAATTGGATTAATCTAACTTGATATACTCGTATGCTAGTCGAAAGATACGTACGAACACTCTTGAATCCTTGAACAACAAGCATAAATCATTTAACTTGGATTAAGCTAGGTGACATAGAATTCTAGGAACTTTTATCATTAGTTTCAAACTACTGTTGTTTGAAGTGTTTTATCCACCATCACCTCACTCTAGTTTTATTAGCAAAACCACCATCTTACCAAACATAACTCACATGAATTCAAGTAGATGTAACAAGATAGTATTAGGTAATTAATCGAACAATTCCTCGTGGGTTCGACATCCCTTATCACTTTATTACTTGTAACGACTGTATACTTGCGCGGTTTACGTACTAGTATTTGGAACGTAACATACTTGCGGAAAATTCTATCCCAGATCCGGTTTTGTCAAACTCAAAGTAATTACATAGATGTAACTTCTAGGAGTATGTGATCAATCACAAAATAAGTAGGTTCACACTAGTTTTGTGGTCGGATGAGTTTGGTCAAGTTAGGTCTGAACAAGAATTTTTTTTCTATTCATGTTAAATATATTAAATGAACCATCTCTTTCACAACTTAAGCTTTTGGTTGAGTTGGTCATTCAATATGGTATCAGAGCTCAGATCAAAATAAGGTCCTGTGTTCGAATCCCTCCACCACCCATTTATAAATTTACACGTGTTAGGCTTGAGTAAATGAATATCGCCTGTTAAATGATATATTTTAAATGATTCATCTCTTTAACAACTTAAGCTTTTAGATGAGTTGGTCATTCAATAATTCGCATAAACCCAACTCTCGACTGATCTCAACTCCTAATTTCTATTTTGATTATAAGTTGGGTATTTATATTAAAGTTTCCTTTTTCAATTTGTAGGTATACATTATACTTATTTCCTTGAAAATATTTCAAGTTTTAATTTTATTATTTCAACTACTTTCCTAATTTATTATATTAAAAAACCTATTTTCCTAATCAGTTTAATTTTAAAATCTTTACTCAAGAATTTCTTTACAAATTACAAGTAGGGAATTCATCCTACTTCATCATGATTAATTGCGTAGTTTATATATTGAAAATACACTAATTTTATTTTTCTTTTTTCAAATTTCCTTGTGTTCCCATTAATGATCATTGTATTCATTGGAGTTTTCACTTTATAATTTATATTCTCTTTCCTTTTGGGGGGATTAGGTTTTGAACCTTTTAATCAAATTAATTGAGATATTTACGACGATCATGTAAATATTATATTTAATTTGTAGTGTTTTTGCAAAATTAGTGTCTCGGTTGTAAGATAATAGATAAAATACTATTAGCGGGCAATAAAAAAGATCAACAATTTTATTTCAATTTCTTTAATATGACTAACTATTTTGGAGTACATATATCAACTTTCACAAAGAAAAGTAACCGCGAAAGTTAAATTTTAAACTGCTTAGATCTTAAGAACATTAGTTTTGATTTTAACTTCTTTTTTTTACTGCAGTTTTGACGTTATCTTCTCTTTCTAACTATTTCTACAATAAATTATACTAGTATTTAGTTTATTGCGTCGTGCATAACATGGATTCCATGCCAGTTAAGTAACTGGGATAAAAAAAATTCCAATAACAAAAACACATATTTTTTAAGTAAGCTCGCTTAGTGTTTTTTTTTAATCACATATATTCATACATCAATCATTAATCATTACATAAAATACAATACCTACCCAATTACAAAATTAATAACTATCGAGGGAAAAACACTTTTGATATTAAACTTTAGTCCAAAAACACATTTGATGCCAAGCTTTTAGGAAAAATACATTTCATATCATGATTCTCATCATCTTGACACATTTACTTTTGCCGTTAATTTTCGGACGAAATTTAGCATGTGCTTTCAATTGTGAGTCTTTAAAATCCGTGCATTTTTTTCCCCTCATTGTCAACTTAACAGGCACATGAGCAGCATGTTGAATTTCGTCCGAAAATTGACGGCAAAACTAAATGTATCAAGATTGTGTGAATCATGGTATGAAATGTATTTTTTCAGTAAGTTTAGTACCAAATGTGTTTTTTGGACTAAAATTTGATATCAAAACTGTTTTTCCGTCGTAACTATCAAATTTATAATAATAAATTGTTTAGAATTCACAAAGAATAGTAAGAAAGTAGTAAGCTCACTTAGTTGTCTTCCAACGATGCTATGTATGGTTTAGATTACATCGAGCCCAAATTCTTATTTATTTGACTCAAGCCCAAAGTTATCCAAATCTTTTAAGCTAAAATTAAATATTGTATTTCCAATACCATCTGGCCCAAACTTCAAACCCTACTGACCCATTTAATGCAATTGACCCATGTCACATAACTCACCGACCCACTCCTAAAATATTCCCCTTAATTATACGAACCAAAAAAAAAAGTTCCACTTAACTTTTGCCAGATCTCAGTGGTGGTAGTTTTAATTTACGAATGTATGAGTTGTATTATTTTTATTTCAGACAATATTGAGTTGGAAAAATTAAATATAAGTTTAATTGGAAAATAAAAAAATAATTCTCCTATAATTTATTTTTTTAGTGTCATAATAGTACTAAAATTACATGGTCCTTTTTACCGTCTAAATAAGTCAAACGGTAATATTCAAACAAATTTAAAATATTGACATTAAAGTTACTTTGCAAGAAAAATGAATCACCGATCACGAATAATCATGTACAAAAATTTTTATCCAAGTCTGGTTTGGCCAAATTTATCCAACTACCAAGTAAGTTTATTGCACTTGCTTTGTGATTGGTCACTCTTCTGGGAGTTACATCCAATCTCAAAGCAAGTGTATTGCACTTGCCTTATAGTTACTTTGGGTTCGACCAAACCCAGTGTGGGTAAGAATTTCCCATCATGTACATGTCTTTTACTGTGTAAAAAGACTTTGCTGCTGTATTTTTTTGACACAATATTTACCAATAAAAATAAAATAGAAGTTTATTTATCAATTAGAATTATTACCGGGTATTCTTCAAATAACCCATGTGGTTGGAAATTCATTTTGGGTGTATGGTGTGGTAGAAGAGATAGGTGTGGTAGAAGAGATAAGGATCAGAGATACATTTCCGAATTTTTGAAATCTACATTTTGACCCCTAATTTTTTTTACCAGTTTCTTAGGGTGTATATGGATGGGTTTTGGTCCGGTCTCGCGGGTTTCACGAGACCGAGCCAAAACCCTTTGAAATGAGTTTTCGCCAAACCCATAAAACCATCAAAAACCTATTCAGAAACTCACAATCAAACTCTTTAAACCTATAAAACATTGATTTGACACCTACTACCTACTTTTTTCCCCAAATCTCACTAAAAAAGACATTGATTTGACACCAACCACCTACATTTTCCCTTAAACCCCAACATTCAAACTCAATCCAAGTGGAGTTTCAACTTATTCAAATCACAAAAACCAACAGTCAAAACCCATCCAAATGAGGTCTCAACAGTTTCATCGAAATCACCCAAATCATTTTTTTTAAACTGAGACTCACGAAACCGAACCAAAACCCATCCGAATAGACCCTTACATATCCACGACATCACTCCGCAGTCCGTAGCTCGCAATTTGTTCCAAGTTAAGTTTGATTAGTTTATTTTTGTATAATAGACTTTCTGATATAATGATCGATCAATGTAATAATGTATTCATCGTCTTAAAAAAATTTAATTACTCCTTCAGTTTTAATGAGTTACTATTGCTTTGAATACCCAATTATCAATTTTATTAAATTTATAGATGAGTTAGATTAATTGAGTGTTATGATCTAATAAAATGTTATAAAATTTTGGTAGGAAATAAGTAACGGACTGCAGTAATGAAATCAAGGCGTGTTGTAATGCCACTTTCCTTAAGTGCCCCCACCACACGGTATACAATAGGGATTTGCGATTAGCCTTTAGGATACAATGAAACCCAATGTTTAATTATGTTTTGTACTCACAGAAATAAACCACAGGGCACACACGAATTTGGCAAAAATATCTAACTTATAGAATATTTTTCTGCAGTAGAATATAGTATAAGAAATTTGGAGAAAATGAGAAAAAGTTATCTAAATTTCAAATTTGTACTTGTCTTTTATAGTCATGTTTGTGTCTATTCCAGATAGACACAATTATTTACATTTGGACACAACTTTTAAAATTAACTGTCAGAATTTTAATAGTCACAACTTTCCAATTTAAATTCAAATTTGAAATTAAACAATGGTAATTATTTGGTAGTTATTTTGAAAATAACTCCAACAATCCCCCACCATTTTCAAAATCTCCAAATTTTGATAATTTTGTGAAATATATGCATAAATGAATGTATCGGTTTGATTTGAACATTCAATTAGTGAAATGTATTGCTGCCAATCAGAAATGTATGGTAGACTAGCTTTGAACCAACTATTCCATTTTTACTGGTTAGGTACATATCACACATAAATTCCAAGTTCCAATGTATGTAACTTTAGTCGACACGTATATAGTTTGTGTCAGTATCCTTTCATGAATCTTGTTAGAGTTAAGCCTTTTAACTCCTAGAAGCGGCTACACTTCTCACTCATATAGGTAGACCTTTAATTAGTACTCCCGTATTTATAGTACTTCATATTAAATCTATTAAGAACCATATGTTCACCCTTCCTTTAACTTACGGGTACTAAGCACTTTACCTTGGGATGATAAATTTAGTGCTTCCAACCATTTATATGACATAATATGATGTCTCATCGAACTCAAGACTTGAAGTAGCAACTAGTGTTGAGTTAAGCTTACATCACTAATGATTTTAGTTTATAGGCTTTAGTCCCATCCCCTTTGATGTCTTAAAGACTACATCCCTAGTGAGGCCTTTTGTTAAGGGATCCGCCAGATTTCAACTTGATCGAACAAAGTCAATTGTGATTGCTCCATCAGTGATGAGTTGTCTCACATAGCTATGTCTAACCCCAATGTGTCTAGACTTGCCATTATATACATGACTATATGCTCTTGACAAAGTAGCTTAACTATCACAGTGAATAGATATTGGTGACATTGGTTTTGGCCACAAAGGAATGTTATAGAGTAAGTCTCTTAACCATTCTGCTTCTTTACTTGCTTAAGCTAATGCAATAAATTCAGCAGCCATAGTAGAATCGGTTATACATGTTTGTTTCATGAAATCCCAAGAAATAACACCACCACCGAGCATAAAGATCCATCCACTTGTAGAGGCATGATCTACTATATCTGTAATCCAACTTGCATCAGAATATCCTCCAAAACTGAAGGATAACCTGAATAACAAATACCAAAGTTCATTGTTTTCTATAAGTATTTTAATACTCTATAAACTGCATTCCAATGCAATTTACTCGGATTACTTGTATATCTACTTAGCTTTCCAACAGTAAAAGCAATGTCCGGTCTTGTG
Organism: Penstemon davidsonii; assembly: GCA_034814905.1. Lineage (NCBI taxonomy): Eukaryota > Viridiplantae > Streptophyta > Magnoliopsida > Lamiales > Plantaginaceae > Penstemon > Penstemon davidsonii. The sequence goes on along the minus strand of JAYDYQ010002533.1, from coordinate 24,142,929 downwards.
CTTGTCATAGCATACATTAAGCACCCAATAACTCTTGCATATTCAAGTTGTGCTACTGGTTTTTCTGTATTAGGTACTAATTTTATACTTGGATCAAAAGGTGTAGATACCGGTATACATTTGGATTTATCAAAAAAATTTAGTACATTTTCTACATAATAAGATTGTGTTAAAGTTATATTGTTACCATCTCTTATTATTCTTATTCCAAGAATAACATCAGCAACACCCATATATTTCATGTCAAAATTATTTGACAAGAATTTCTTGGTGTTTTCTACTTGTTCCAAGTCAGTACCAAATATTAACATGTCATCTACGTATAAACATATAATGACACCTTTACCATTTATAAATTTACTATAGACACATTTGTCTGATTCATTTATTTTAAAACCATTTGATAACACAACCTCATCAAATTTTTGGTGCCACTGTTTTGGTGCTTGTTTTAAACGATATAATGATTTAATAAGTTTACACACCTTATTTTCTTGTCCAGGAACTACAAACACTTCGGGTTGTTCCGTATAGACTTCTTCATCTAAAACACCATTTAAAAATGTTGTTTTTACATCCATTTGATGTATTACTAAATTATGAATTGATGCAAGTGCAATTAATAATCTAATAGTAGCAATTCTTGCCACAGGGGCATAAGTATCAAAATAATCGATACCTTCCTTTTATTTAAAGCCCTTTGCTACTAACATTGCCTTAAACTTATCTATGGTTCCATCTACTTTCATTTTCTTTTTGAAAATCCACTTACAGCCTACTGGCTAGGAACCAAGAGGGAGGTCTACTAATTTCCAAGTTTATTTACCCATTATAGAGTCCATTTCATCTTGTATTGCTTCTTTCCAAAATGCAGAGTCTTGTAACTTTACTGCTTCTGTATATGTTAGAGGATCACCTTCTAAATTGAAGCAATAAGGTAAATGCGTATTTATATCTTCTCTTGTTCCTTCCACCAAGAACATAAAGAAGTCAGGACCATAAGTCTTTTCTTTTCTAACTCTAATCCTTTTCCTTTGTTCAATGACTACTTCTTTGTCATTTATTACATTGTCATTTTCTGAAATATTGTCATTTTCTGGAGTATTCTTATTTTCTGGAATACTTTCATTATTAATGACACGATCTTTGGGTCTAGGAATTGAATTAAACCTCGTTTCATTAAAGATAGCATCTCTTGATTCAATTACTGTATTTATAGAATATGTATCATTTTTCTCTCTAACCATGAAACGATATGCTTTGCTATGTTCAGCATAGCCTATAAATATACATTCAATTCCTTTTTCACCCAGTCACGATATTTGGGTCTAGGAATTGAATTAAACCTCGTTTCATTAAAGATAGCATCTCTTGATTCAATTACTGTATTTATAGAATATGAATCATTTTTCTCTCTAACCATGAAACGATATGCTTTGCTATGTTCAGCATAGCCTATAAATATACATTCAATTCCTTTTTCACCCAGTTTTCTCTTTTTGGGTTCAGGCACCCTTACAATTGCTCTACAACCCCAAACTCTTAAGTAATTAAGCTTTGGTTTTCTTTTATTCCAGAGTTCATGTGGAGTAGTTTTACTCTTTTTATTTGGGACTCTATTTAGTATATAACAAGCTGTTAATAGAGTTTTACCCCAAAATCCTTTTGACAATCCCGAGTTAGAAAGCATTGCATTTACCATTTCAGTTAATACTCTATTTTTACGTTCTGCTATACCATTTTGTTGTGGTGTATATGGTGCAGTAACTTGATGTATTATACCAGTAGACTCAAAATACTTAGGATTATAGTATTCACCTCCTCTATTACTTCTTAAACATTTAATAGATGATTCACATTGCAATTCTACTTCAGTTTTATAAATTTCAAATTTATCCATAACTTGATCTTTTGAATGTAATAAGTAAACATAACAAAATCTAGAAAAATTATTTATAAAAGTAGCATAATATTTCTTACCACCTATAGTTGGAGTACTATGTAAATCACATAAATCACTTAAATCACTATGAATTAAGTCAAGTAACTTAGAACATCTATCAACTTTAGGAAAATTAAAGGAATTCTGGTGATTTTTGTAAGCATACAAGTTTTGCATTTATCATGATTATTATCAATTTCATGAATTAATTCTAATTTGACCATATCATGCAATCTTCTATAATTAACATGTCCTAAACGACTCTGCCATAAACAAGAAGTAGACTCAACGATATAAGTAGAAATAACTTTATTAATATTATCAATAATGTTAAGCTTAAACATGCCCTCATACATATAGCATTTTCCTACAAAGCATCACCCTTAGAGAGTACAAAGTTATCTGTCTCAAAAACTACTTTGAAGTCATACTTATTAAGTAATCCACCAGATACAAGATTTTTCCTAACTTCAGGAACATAATAAACATCTTTAAGTACAAGCACTTTTCTAGAAGTAAATTCAAGATGAATAGTCCCTTTGCCCTTTACTTCAGCAATAGCCGAGTTTTCCATGAACATAACACTTCCATCATTGACAGGTTCAAGGCTTTTGAAAAAAATCTTGTCCTTACAAACATGTTTGGTTGCACCAGAATCTAACCACCATTCTCCATCATCTTGTAATAGATTCATTTCAGAAATCATAGCCACAAAGTTGTTGCAAGTAGGAAATGCATCGTCTTTTGCCCTAGGATGAATTTTCCTCCTTCAAAACGTTTCAGTTTCACAATATTGGTAGACATCTCTTTGATTGATGCGATTAATGCACTAACAAAATTTAAATCTTAAGATTGTTATAAAATTTTCGTAGGAAATAAGTAATGGACTGCAATAATGAATTTAAGGCGTGTTGCAATGCCACTTTCTTTAAGACTTATTTTACCCTCACCACACGGTATACAATAGGGATTTACGATTAGCCTTTAGGATACAATGAAACTCAATGTTTAATTCTATTTTGTACTCACAGAAATAAACCACAGGGCACACACGGATTTGGCAAAAATATCTAACTTATAGAATATTTTTCTGCAGTAAAATATAGTATAAGAAATTTGGAGAAGATGAGAAAAAGTTATCTAAATTTCAGATTTGTACTTGTCTTTTATAGACATGTTTGTGTCTATTTCGGATAGACACAATTATTTAAATTTGGACTCAACTTTTAAAATTTAACTGTCATAATTTTAATAGTCACAACTTTCCAATTTAAATTCAAATTTGAAATTAAACAATGGTAGTTATTTGGTAGTTATTTTGAAAATAACTCCAACATAAAATCTTTAATTATAATTTTTTATAATAAAATATTTAATCTAGTGATTTATTATTTTTACGGCTCTTTTCTCTTCATACAATAAACTAATATACCTGATTTGTACTTTAAAAAATCGGGCCCATGATCCGAGAAATCAGCCCATTTATAGTTCATCTCAAATGGAAGCTCTAATCTATTAGTATATCTGGGGAAATATCTTGTAATTCCAATTTCCAACTAAACAAAAATCAAGAATCTCCCTAAGATTTTTCCCTAAATTTTAGAATAATTCTATTTAAATATTGGATGCAATTCGAATCACCTTGACTTTAAGTACTTGAAGATAAAGAAAAACAAAAATTCATGGAATCTATCTATGAGATATTTGACTGGTTTCATTATCAATTATTAAATCGGATTGACTTAGTCAATTTGACCAAGTGGAATGTTTAATTTTGTAAACTATATTCAGTACCGGGTCGACCCACATCAATATGGCAAACCCCGGTACTAAGCCACATTAAAGTCTTTCACCTCTTTGTCTAATTAAACCCAATTATTAGAAATTAAAAGTAATGATTGAGTTCATAATCTCAAGGCCCAATATAATTTACCATATAAGTGAACTTGTACTACTACACAAACTATAATTTGGGCTTGATTTAATCAACCACAATCCCTATTGGACTACCAAACAGCCCCTTAATTGTGACCAAAAGAAATCAGCCAACAAATAATTAGTGGCTTACGTTATCAAATTGGCAAAGTAGGAGAACCGTTGAGGGAGTTGGAAATAAATAGTAGTAATGGTTGCACGTTGCACATGCCCAACAAGATTCGTTCACTTGATTGATTTGTTCCTTAAAATATGAAACATGATTCGGATACATCAAATTGATTGAACTTTTCAGATTATAAATTAATATTAAAATGATTTAGTGAGATTTGAAAAAAGTTAGCGAGATTAAAAAAATATGAGATATAATTTATTTATTTTGTTAGAAAGGGGAAATGGAAATGGTCACATGCTTTAAACAGATAATATTATTTGTTAGTCTTCGCTATACAAAACTAATTATATTTGTTTAGACTAACTTTTTTGCAAATCAATACATGATAGTGATGATATTTTCGATATTTCACTTTCATTTAAATATGAATCAAATAAAAAGAGAACAACCAAAGCATACCACAAACCAATTCCCTATTGCATATGGGATCTATTATTTAATTCACATTAATAGATAATTCAACACATACATCAACCTCTTGGTTTATATCATTAAAACCAATTAATGTAATAACTAAAATTACAATTTCTTTTTGATAAGATAACAAAATTACAATATATTTACAACTTATTGGAATACCAAAAAACACCTTTGTCACTATCACCTTCCCCGGGCTCAATGTAAATACACTCCTTTGATTCTCTCCAATAAGCCTTCAAAATTGGCGTTGCATCAAAATTGTAGTAATCACCCAATATTGGTTTAATTGCCTTTGTAGCCTCCATAGCATGATAATGCGGCATAGTAGAAAACAAATGGTGCGCTACATGAGTATCCGTTAAATTATGAAACACGGTATTAAGAAATCCGTAATCTCTATCAACCGTCGCTAAAGCTCCTCGTAGCCAATCCCACTCAGAAGAGTCATAACGCGGCACCGCAATATGTGTATGGTGCAAATACGTCGTCAAAACCATGAACCCGTTCACTATTAGCAAAGGGACACCGTAAACACAAATTACCCACGCAAGTCCCTTAACCGTCGCTAAATAGTAAAGCCCACAAAGCGCCGCCAAAACTCCAACATCGGATATGACGATTTGAACTCGTTCTCTATCTGAATAAATAGGACTTAGAGGATAAAAATGACTAGCAAAACGGTCGTACTTTCTCCCGGCCATGTTAAAACATATGTATAAATACCAGCCAAGAGTAAGACGGATAATGACCCTAAGGAGTCTACATGGTACGTTGTCTAAATATTTGTCGAAGTAGTATCCTCTTTGCGACTTGACTTTAGGTACGTAAACCTCGTCCCGCTCTAGGGAGCTCGTGTTTGAGTGGTGGCGACGGTGGCTTATTTTCCAGGAAAAGTACGGGGTCAGAAGTGCAGAGTGTAGGATTAGGCCAAGAGTGTCGTCTAACCATTGGTAGTCGCTAAAGGCGTGGTGGCCGCATTCGTGGCCTATGACCCAAACACCGAAAAGTACGCAACCTTGGCACGCCCAATAAAGCGGCCACGCCATGTAGGAGAGAGGTTTTGGGAGCATTTCGATATAATTAGTGGCGAAATAGTAGAATATAAAGACGACGGCTAGGTCCCGAAGTAAATAAAACGAAGAACGAAGAATCGATTTTTGAAAACAATGAGGGGGGATTGCTTTTTTTATCTCGCCCAAAGTGAATGGTGGCTTTGAGTGTTGAAATCGGATCATTCGGCCTCCTGCACCCATTGTTGATGTAATTCTATATAATAACTTCGTGCTGCTGAATTGAAATAAATTAATTTTGCATTAATAATAATCAAACATTTAATATACACATACAGAAACTTGAATGAGAAATTGAACAAAAGAAATTAAGGACATATGCTAATATTACACAATCATATATTTATATAACACACAAAAAAGAAAGAGATTCTTCTGTTCAATTTAAATCTTTAGATCATAAGAAATTGAATATAAGAAAAAGAAAAAAAAAATTACAATTGCAAGGAGACTTACTTTTGATTCAAGAAAAAATATCCACCGTTAAAGACAGTTTAAAATGAAGACAGAAGACAGAGCTTTTGTAAGAATTATATGGTTAGTTTTGGGTTGTGCCCTTAATAGAAGCAGACCAGCTGACCAGGTACATATATTAGAATATATATTTTTTTTTTTTGGTACAATATTAGAATATCGTTTTGGGAGGGGTGGTCAATTTAGGCGAGTGAATAGCAATTTAACTGTGTTCGTATTAAAAGTCACTTTAATTCATTGTGATAATTTAAATGGCAATTTAACTTTCCATGTTTTAAAAAATAAGCTCACTAACTCCCTCTTCTTTTTTTTCTTTTTTTTTTTTTTAATCTCCAGAAAATGTAAAAACACAATACCACCCTTATTTATATACTTAAACTTAATAGCATAAAGTGTCTATTAAACATATCACAAGGAGATAAAATATATATTTAAACAAATCACATGAAGGTAGAATGCATATTAAACATATCACAGAGAGGTGAAGTGCTCAATAAAATATCAAAATAAGGTTAAATTGGTCATTGTATGCATCAAATTGAAGCCCCAAGCGCAATAGAAAGTGTGTGTTTAACACCGAATTAATGAAGGAGTTCAAAAAAAGGGTCATGAAATCTATGAAAAATATAAGAAATCGGAAAAAAAGAAATTACCGACTAATCGACAAAAAATCCCCTAAAACAAACCAATTTAATTGAGGTCCAAACTCCAAACAACAAATTGATCCCAACTTGCTAATTAATTTATAAATGGACTAGTCCAATAACAAAAACACATAATTTTTAAGTATTTAAGCTCACTTAGTTATTCTTCCAACTATGCATTAATGTATGCCTTCATTTAGGCAATGTTATTAAAACCGGACCGGACCGGCCGGTCCGACCGGTTCGACCGCGAACCGGAGGATGGTCCGGTCCGGTTTACCCCCTAAAACCGCCTGACTCAAAAACCAGTTTGAACCGGGTTGAACCGGTCCAAAACCGGTGAACCGGCGAACCGGTATGGACCGGTTCAACCCGATTTTGTATTTCCTTTTTTTTTTTTTTTTTTTTTTTTGATTTTTTTAATGTTAAAAATAAACTAAATTTTTTTGTACAAGGTGGGATTTGAACACCTAACCTCTTACATGAAAAATAACTTCCTTACCATTTAAGCTACATCATTTTTATTGAACTTTTAATACAAAAATTTATAAATTATAGAAACTTGTAGCCAAATTTATTTATAAATTAGATAATTAACTCAAATTAACATTTTACACATTATCAATGAAAATTAATGCTCAAATAATAATTTTTTATTATAATTTATTCTATTAAATATTTCTTTCCAATATTATTTTTAGGATAAAGAGTCAAATCGATATATTATGCAGGTTTGATTTTGAATATTAGACTTTTATACATAACCATATTTTAAAATTTATGACTTTCTTAGTTTGTTGTATTTTTAACTTACACTTTTAAATTTTTATAAAAAAATATAATCATATTATATTTATATGAGCTTAAAAATTAGTATCATATTACCGTTATGATATAAGTTAGATAAATATTATATGATTTAATTTAAATATATTATAAGATTTTGTATATTTTTAATCAATTGTAGGATAATGTTTAAATTTTATGCATATTGCATATACTTTAAAATTAAATATATTTATTACATTATTATGACGTCATCCGGTCCGACCAACGGTCCGACCGGTTCGACCAGTAAAACCAGTGGCCAGTCGGCTCACCGGTTCACTGTCCGGTCCGGTTCTGAAAACATTGCATTTAGGGCTGGCAATGGGTCGGATTTTGGTCGGATCAGGCTTGTCCAGATTATGTTTCACTTATATTGGATCCTGTCAAATTCGGAACTTGTTCGGATTGTGCTCGGATCTATATTTTTTGAATCAAATGAATCTTGATCGGATGGGGCCGGATATCGGATCTTTTTCGGATTCAATAAAATTTTCATTTAAAAAATTACATTAATATTTTTTCCTAAAACAAGTTTATTAACTTTACAATTTTATTTAATTTTAGCTCACATGTTCAAACATCATTTACTAATATTCATATTTTTAGATGAAAATATTGGTTTAAATAAATTCATAAACGAGTTATAAATTACTATCTTCTTAAATGAAATATTATTAATGATATTTACTTTTATAAAATATTATATACATATCATTCCTTTTATTTTTTATCTGATACGGATCTTCAACAGATCGGATCGATCTAAATCCAAATTCGCTCCATGTATTTCTGATTACTAATCTTTATAATCGGATCAGGTCCATTGAATCTCTAATCGGACAATTATCCTAATAAGTTGGACCGAATTCGAACGGATCCGGATTGAAATCCGCCCCATTGACAACTAGGGCTGTCAATGGGTCGGATCAGGTTCGTCCAGATCCGACTCCATTTATATCGGATCGGCTACTGTCGAATTCGGATCTTGTTCGGATTGTGCTCGGATTTAGATTTTTTGAATCAAATGGATATTGGTCGGATTTGGCGGTTATCGGATCTTTTTCGGATCCAATAAAATTTTCATTTAAAAAGTTATATTAATTTTTTTCCTAAAATAAATTTATTAACTTTACAATGTTATTTAATTTTAGCTCACATGTTCAAACATCATTTACTAATATTCATATTTTCGGATGAAAAATATCTGTTTAAATAAATTTATAAACAAGTTATAAATTATTATCTTCTTAAATTGACAGTGAAATATTATTAATGGTACTTACTTATATATCATATTATATATATATATATATATATATATATATATATATATATATATATATATATATATATATATATATATATATACTAGGGGTTCTGCACTGCGCATAGCGCGGTGCTGTGCCCTGCAATTGTGAAAGTCGAGTAATGATGCCGATTAATATAACTCCAACATATTTAAGTGTCACATAAAAAAAAGAAGCTCAAATTGTTCACTACAAGTTTAACATTCTGAAAAACACGAGATTCAAATGTGAGAACCACGATTTAAGACCCAAATAAAAAGATCGAAATACGCTGAGTAGTAGACATCACACAACTTCTCTTATGAATTCACTGAAAATCTTAGATGGCATATACCTATACAACCATCAAACGTATTGAATAAACTGATTAACAAATTAAAAAAGACCCAACAATGTATATTTTATATTTCAATTCATAAGCCCCCAGAGACTCGTGAGGGAGCATAGTGAAAAAAGGGATGCATGCTTAAAATGAAAATAAGATATCAGAAAATAGAGAAAAAATACATTGCTCGACTGCGCAAGCACCTACACTTGAACTATAATGAAAGAAACAAAAAATATTGCGTAGATAAATGGAACAAATCCAAGCAAAGAACAGAAAGGCAAAAAAGTATGAATCTAGATCCTCTTAAAACTCAACCAATACAATTTTAACAACCAGGGGTTGATTTGCCAACTCTATATTCAGACCATCACATACCTAATTAAATCATGTTTTGGCTGTTAAATCATCAGTGGACCTTATAATATTAAAATAGTCAATTTAATGATTTAACAATAAAAAATCTGAAAAAAAAAAGTCACTAATAAGCCTTTTGACAAATAGAAAAAGGAAAATCCCACACACTAAAAGATGAAAATCAAGAGAATTTACATACATAGGGCCAATTCAAGAACAAGTAGATCTTTAAATAGAGAGCAAATCAACTGTAAAGTAAAGCCAAATACGTCTGCCCTGTACACTTTTTAGAATTCCATGGCTTGGAGAACAAGTGTTGATCCTCTTTGATGAAAAGGGAGGAGTTGACAATAGATTTGATCTCATCCATTGGTTTAATCTTATTATTTCCTTGTTTGATATGTGTATCATAAAAGACTAATACAAAATTACAAATATACTTCAAAGTAATTTTTTCAAAAAATCCCATCAACCTATAAAGAAAGTCTTTATTACTAAATATCACGGACTTGTGCAACATTTTTTATTGCTTCGGAGTTGTAATCAAACAAAAGAACAATCTTAATTGATCATGCTAATCAACAACTGTTAGGAAAGGACAATTCAAAACAAAACAAAAAATTAAACAATTGCAATTTTAGTAAAGAACAAAAAACACTAATTAAGACAAGATGGATAATTACCTCATTCACAGACACAGGACCGACACAAGGAGAGAAATCAACCAGGTCTGTAAAGGTGGAAATCTGGTTCTTGAATTCTGTCATGTTTACAAAATCAACCAGGTTTTATTATATGTGTCAGGTTAATTGTGTTTTTCCTTGCAAATTATAATTGAGCATTGAATAGTAGACCATCAAAAGCACCAAGATTGTAGTACCAAGAGAAGACAATGAAAAAAAAAAACATTTCATTGTTTTTTCCTGTTGAACTCATGGTTGAAGATTATGTTCTTTATGTGAATATCATATATAATAAATGTAGCAATTGCCAAAAGATTATCAGAATTTGAGATATTGCTATCAACATGAATTAAACATGCAAATATACTAACAATTGAAACAGCTAGCATATAAATATTTCTAAAAAAGCTATGATATGTAAATCAAAAGGAACATTCATAATAATACCTGAAATCCAGATGTCTTTTTTACCAGAAAAAAAGAAAAAAAAAAGAGGGTGTCACACCACAAAATGCCCCTGTTGCCATTGAATTAAAGACTAAATCCATGTTGTTCTTCAATAAATAAATCACCTGATCTTAAAATACCATAACTTGACAGATCCCTTTGGTTTGACAAAAAGTCTAAAAATTGTTGAACAAAAATATTATTAGTAGTAGTAGTATATAAAAACAAGAAACATTATAAAATCAATATTTTAGTGAAGACCATTAAAAAAACCCAACTGTAAATATTATGTTGCGCATGTATGTATATAAAGTCTAAAAGGAACAAAATTATGCCATGTTCTTTAATTATATCTATATCTTAAACCAAAACTTGTCATGAAATCATCAACAACATATGAAATCATACATTTTCTTGTACATCTTACCATAAAATGTATAAGCATGCAAACATAACCAAATTATAGAACTAAGTGCTTCCCCCAAACTTGCACAACCTATAAAATCAAAAAAATTTATCAGTAAATTAAATTAAATATTAGATAAAACCCACCTGTTGCTAAATTATTTCATAGAACCAGCTAGATGACATAAACAAACTCTGAGAAAACTGGAACAGAGCAAACACTACAAAACACAAACAAGAACCACCAACCTGGAGATCTGCAATTGAGGTAACATAAATTGACATAAATTGCAGTTCAAGTACCTATATGAAAAATAAATGAAAAGTTAAACATCGGGATGATTTTTTATAGGATTCAATGAGGGTTTGCCTTCTCTTGTTGTCTAAAAGCGTTTGGTTTCACCTCTCGTGGAAAAGAATGGATGTTTTCAAAAATAATAGTGAAGGATTAATTGCGGAATCACAGCAGCTTGAGATACCGACTTACAGTGTGAAGAACATCAAGAAACTCGACAGAGAAATTGGTAAGGTAAACTCTAAAGCACTGCTTCTTCCACCGAAATCTTTCGCCGAGCAATCGGAGAGCTGCACGCTGTTGTGTTGTACTCGAAAACACAAAACTAAAATCAGTATTGTCATAAAGGTGATAAGGATCCTTATCGGGGCTCGAAAATATCACATAAAACATGAAGCTGATAAGGATCCGCATCATATTAACTTCAACTCAATTAGCTTGATATCAGAATCATCAATGTTAGAGAAGCTGACTGGAACAATCTTACTACTTAGGTCTTGTGCTAAAGATTAGTTTCAATATTATGTATGGCCTCTAAAATAATAAAAATCTAAAATTTAAATATACCACCTACCTGATCAAGTAGCTTATTTTCTAAATCAGCACTATCTGAAGAGCTGGTTATCTTTCTTGGATCTATTGATTCACCGTCATGTAAAACATGTACCGGCTGCAAGGAGGAATTGGATAACCCAGACTAAATGCAAAATAAGATGGAAAATTGATGCATAAACATATAAAAAGTTCTTCTTTCTTGGACATCAACTTGAATAGATCTAACAGTGTCAAGATCAATACCATCATCAGATGTGGATCATTTCATGGTCCCCTGTCAGATCCAAGACACCTGCCATCATTTGACATGAACATGATCCACCTAAAAAATATGGCAATTGACTTTTTATAATAAAAGTTAATATACAATAAAAAGCCAAATATTTGAAGTTTTCTTGCTCTTCAAAAACGAAGATCCTCACCTAGCATCTATGAATTCCAATAGATTATTCTGGTATTAAGTATTTAAAACCTATAAAAAAATTACTTTTGTTAATCAAAACATTGATTTTCTCCCAAATATGTACACTTTTAAAAAGATGCAGTCGCTTAACATGTATTTTTGCAGTCTTCCTTAGGTCGAGAAAGCCTTTTACCCAGTTCCACAGATACTTAAATCCTCTACAAGCGGTATGCAAGTCTGAATGCAGCAAGCCGGGTACGCCAAACTTGCATACTTTGTTGCGTTGCCTGTCGCACGCCAATGTATGAAGCCGACATTGTCGAAGTCGATGACTGAACAAAAAATATTAAATTAATATAGATAAAATTACCATGGAGTAAGAAAAGAAAAGAAAACAACCAGCGGCAAAAGAGTGTAGCAACATTTAACTACAAATGACGTACATTATTGATTTCATACATCCCCTGGACCCAAATTTGAATGGAAAAGGCCAATAGATTGACCATTTGTAGAAAAGGCCATTCAGATTGACCAATACGAAACGACAATTACTGATTATAGACGAAACAAGAAAGGAAGCTTTAGCTTCAAACCTAATCAAATCAGAATGCCATTAGTTATCTTCCCTTTTGTGGCCGTAATCAGCATCGTCGCATCAAAACTTCCCACCGCCTCAAGAAGTCGCACCACCTCTTCCTTAGACAGCCCTGCAAGGAATGAAAAATTAAAAAAAAAAATTCACTAAAAGAATCAAGAATCAAAATCTATAATTTCAGTAACAATTATCCCACTAAATCCAAAAGCAACATATACAAAAACCTTCAGAAAATACAAATCAAATTTATTTGCACATATTAAGATCCTAAATAGTACAATAAACCTAATTAAATATTTATCTAATATAATAAAATAACATGATGACATGAAAAATAACAAACAAAATCAATGAAAGAGCATATCATACAATTTTAGCCAGAGTAGTTCCACAAAATCACTGCACCAAAACCTATAAGGTTGTAAAAATCATAACATAGTCAAAAAACAAATATAATCAATGTTAAAATTCAATATTATCATGTACTTTATGAAAATAAATACACATTGAAAGCAGAGTGAAAACTTTACAAAATCAAATTTCTCTGATACAGTCTATGAAGCTTTATCAGCCACAACCAATCCAAATTTCATAGAAGACGATAGAAAAACACACGACCTCCAGATTCAGAAACTAACAAAACTACTATATGAAAAATATCGAAAAAACAAACTTAGAAAAGAAAGGAGGACCTGCACAACACATAAACAACATTAGAAGCAAAATATATGGAACTGTAAAATTAGGAACAAAATATTTGAATAAATCAAAACAATATGGATAACCATGAAAATATAACTAAAAAATAGAAAGAAAGAAAAATGTAATAACGATACCCGTTGTAGAACCTCGAGGAATCGCTGCAGAAAATATAATAAATATTAGAAATGAAATGATAGAAAAAAAGAAAAATCTCAACACCTAACTGATTCTATTTTACAAAAGAAGGTATGAACAAATAACTTCTAGGTCCACAGACACGCCAAATTTACAAGCAGCAACACTCAGAGCTTAAACTAAACAAAAGTAATTTTTATTAAATCCAAGCAACAAATTTACCTCACCATAGAACCAAAAATTCATTAACAAACAATAATATACCACCAGTTATAACATCGGCAATCATACTCCAAACCTAAACCAAACATCCAACATAATAAAACAACAACAAAAAAAGAAAATTTAAATAAGAAAACCTACAAATATTTTCAAAGCCACCAAAAAGCAACAACAAAATAATTCAAGAGACTGATGAATTATTGTTTATATAGGACGAAAGGAACTGCCCCAATCTACCCCACCCCCGTAACAATAGAAAATATAAAAAATTCGACAGAACAGCCATATGTTTTGAAAAATAGACACCGATGCACTAACCTTGAAATTATTTACCAAATCGAAATAAAGCAGGTGATGAGGCTGAAAAAATGGCAAATCAACTATGCTATTCATCTGAAATAGAAAGAAATCGTTCAATTTCGTTTTGGGCGTCTTCTTCCTCTTCTTCTAATCAATATGTAATGGGGGAGTTGGGAAACCCTAGACGTCACCGCCGCCAACCAGATCACAGCCACCCGCGGCCCAGCCGAACACAAAACTCAGGTTCATTCGCAACCACACAAACTCCAGCAACCATCGGTAAAAAGGTCACAATATCGCCGCCGCCGTCCCTTCCTCTGCCTCTCTCTCCCTCTCTCCCTCTCACCTGGCTGCGTGCAAATTGCACACATTGGTGTGTGTGAACCGGTGAATAATTTGAAATGAAGATAACGCTCACAAAAAATACGTAATAGGGCAAGAAGCCTAAAGATGTTTAGACGTGAAGATTTGGAGGACAGATGTTATTCTTTGGAGAAGAGAAATGATGAGACGATAAAGCAGAGAGGCGAGGAGACAACGTTGCAGTAGATGAAGAAAAGAAATTGTGTTTTCGTGAGTAGATAAGGAAGAAATATTGAAGGCGGTGGTTAAGAAATTAACTCCGTGTATTTAACGGAAATCCCAAAACGACGTCGTTTACTAATAGCCCGAGAAATAAAAAAAAAAGGAAATGAAAACAACAAAGGGAAGCACACAGGACGACCAAAGGGGCACTATTCATTTCATGGATTGCCTCTTATATATATGTAATATATCATTCTTTTTATTTTTTATCGGATACGGATCTTTGACGGATCAGATCGATCTAAATCCATATTCGCTCCATGTATTTCGGATTACAGATCTTTATAATCAGATCAGTTCCACCGAATCTCTAATCGGACAATTATCCTTATAAATCGGATCGAATTCGAACAGATCCGAATTGAAATCCGCCCCATTGACAGCCCTATTGACAACCCTACCTTCATTTATAATATCGAGCCCAAATTCCTAACTATTACACTCAGCCCAAAGTTATCCATTTTTTTTAATCTAAAATTGAATAATTCAATTAAAATGTTTCAAACCGTACTGGCCCAGACTTCAAACCGTACTGGCCCATTTAATTCAATTGACCCATGTCACATAACTTACGTTGCTCCCCGAATATTCCCCTTAAATTTTGCCAGATCTCGGTGGTGGTAGTTACAACTTTTAATTTACGAATATATTCAAGTATAAATTTTAGCAAATACTTGCATTAAATATTAGTATACTGGTAGATACATGTTAAAATGATATAAAATATTGGGTAATTTACGCTAAGACCCCTCAGGTTTGGGCATATAATAAGGAACCCTCCCGCTGTTTTAGAAATTACAGGGACACCCCATTTGGTATGGCCTATAAAAAAAAAACCCTTACTGCGTTAAAAACTAACGGAATTTGCTGATGTCATCAACTTTTTTTATGATTTTCCAAATTTTCCCCTGGTATGTAATAGTAATATACCACAGGGGGTGTATGTGTAATAATATTATACCACAGAGGATGTATTTAAAAGATTACAATAACTTCAAAGGATTACTTGTAGCCAACGGTCATATTTTAAAAAATCAAATAAATAAAACATTCTAGGTCTAAACATAAACAAAAAATAATACATGATAGAATTATAATGTAGTCTTATAATAAAAATATTCAAGTGATTTTCTAATCATCGACTCGGTCATCCAAGGAAGTAGTTGGTGATTGAGGAGGTGTCAATCGAAGTTCTAGGTCTGACTCGTCATCATCTTCAATTCAAAAAGAATATCTCAATATGTCAAGCATCTAAGTTTACCACCATCTTTCTTTAAAACATCATCAATTTTTAAATATGATCGTTGGCTACAAGTAACCTCCTGAAGTTATTGTAATCTTCCAAATACACCCCTTGTGATATATTATTACAGAGACACCCCTGTGGTATGATATTATTACATAGACCCCCCTGTAGGTATATTCAGTCAGGCATAAATTTGAAAAATCAGTAAGAAAAAATTGATGATGTCATCAAATTTCATTAGTTTTTAACACCGTAAGAGGTTTTACTGTAAATAGGCCATACCAGAGGGGGTGTCCCTGTAATTTTTTAAACAGCGGGAGGTTTTCTTATTATATGCCCAAACCTGAGGGGTCTGAGTGTAAATCACCCTAAAATATTCAATAATCCACCTATAGGTATGAGTTGTATTATTTCATTTTGATATTGCACAATATTGAGCAGGAAAACAAAAATTCAATATAAGTTCAATAACTCTGGAAAAATAAACAAATTATAATTTATTTTTGTAGTGTTCTAATAGTAACAAAATTATGTGGTAATTTTTACTTCCTAAATAAGACAAATGGTAATATTCAAACAAATTTTTAAAAAATAGAGAGAATTACAGGGACCTCTCCTGAGGTTTAGGGTAATTATTGTCCAATCCCCTCGCAATTTCATAATTTCATTCACCTCCCTCGACATTTCGAAAACATTACATTTTGATGACGTCATCGCCGAATTTTTATTGAACTTCCTATTTTACCATTGAGGTTACTGTAGCTATTTTGTTGAACAATTATACCATTGTTATGTTTGGTACATAGGAGGGATTTCTTTGCAATGTATATATATAAGTATGGGTTCAAATGTTATAAATTTGCATGAAACTTATAATTAGTTAATTTGTGTATATGTATTCTTAAAATAAAAATATAATAACACATCAACGTTTTTTTCCAATTTTTTTCATAATGATTTTACAATTAAAGTACAATGAAAAATAAATAAATTATGGTTAATTATAAGAAAAAAAACGTTGTAGAACATAAATAAAAATGTAAATACATTCAACTTCATATTTAACCAGTAATTTTAATAATTTCAATTTTTTTTCTTAATTAAAGTAGAAGAATAAATGAAAGAATTAGGTTTAAAAGAATAAATGAATTTTAATAGTAGTGTATATGTATTCTTAAAATAAAAATATAACAACACATCAATGATTTTTTTCATATTTTTTTCATAATGCTTTTACAATTAAGGTACAAGAAAAAGTAAATAAATTATGGTTAATTATAATAAAAAAAACATTGTAGAACATAAATAAAAAATGTAAATACATTCAACTATAACATTTAACTAGTTTTTTTTAATAATTTCAATTTTTTTCATTATTAAAGTACAAGGATAAATTAATGAATTATGTTTAATCATGAGAAGAAAAAAAACGTGAACGGTAACTATTAGACATTATAAAAATGCTCACATATTTACTAAAAAATTTCTTAAACTTTTAACTAAAATAGTTATTATAAAATCAATAATTTTTTTACAAAAATAAAAAATACTCGATTTAATAAAATAGTTATTATAAGATCATAAATATTTTTTCAATATTTCTTACTTAAATACAATATTAAAATCATATCTTATTTATATAAAAATACTAATATTAATAAATCAATAAACTATTTTAATATAATTTTTTTTTAAAAAAACCCCGTAAATCTCCTCCCAGACCGCGTCGCCGACCTAGAAGGCCTAGGGTTCGAACCAGGCCGGCGACATGGCCTTGGAGGATATTTGCGGGGTTGGGACGGTGGAGGTGGGGTGGGGGTTAGGTTTAGAGTTTTTTTATGTATAAAATTAATTTTTGCAAGGGTAGTATTGTAATTTGTGTATCATTGCAAGGGTAATATTATAATTGTGTATCATTTCACATCATTTAGTAAGATTTTTCAAATATTGGGGGAGGTGAATGTAATTATGAAATTGCGCGAGGATTGGACAATAATTAGCTCAAACCTTAGGGGAGATCAATGTAGTTATCCCTTGCAAGGGTAAATAGGACATTTTGTTAATCTAATTTTTTTTTATTAAAACTGACGAGAACAATATGGTCAATATTTCACATCATTTTGTAAGATTTTTCAAACCTGGGGGAGGTGGATGTAATTATGAAATTGCAAGAGGATTGGGCTGTAATTAGCCCAAACCTCAGGGGAAGTCGATGTAATTATCCCTTTAAAATATTGACAACATAATATAGACATTAAAAGATAGTTTGCAAGAAAAATGAATCACTGATCACGATTAATCATGTAAAAAACTTTGTTTCTGTACTTTTTTAACATAATATTTACTAATAAAATAAAATAAAATAGAAGTGTATAGATGAGTTAGATTAATTGAGTGTTATGATCTAACAAAACCTTTGATCCATTGATTTATTATATTTTTACTCTATTTTCCTTTCAAATAAAAATTTACTTAAACTAATATACTTGATTTGTACTTTAAAAAAAAATCGGGCCCATGATATCTTATCTTATCTTATCTTATATATATATATATATATATATATATAGGACAATGGTCTTTTGACACAATCATGTAACTTTGACTCAATTCTCTTTTCTTAGAATTTTGAATTTTTTTTTTATTGTCATGGAAATAAATAATTTGTTAATTACCTATCTATAATTAAGTTTGGAATCTTTTCAAAATTTAAAATGAATACAATATACAGGCAAATGCCTTAAATCATGCCCCAAAAATAGCTATGAATATAGATGTAAAACCGTCAAAATGAATTTAGCTACTCACTATCTTAATTAATTGATTGACCAACTAAAATCATGCCCCCAAAAATAGCTATTCCTAGTTGGTAAAGTAGAATTGTAATATATTTATATATATGCACCCATCGCTCGTTTCAAAAATTTGTAAAATGAATCGTCTTCTTCTTTCTCTCAAATTTTCTTTTTTTTTTCTTTTTATTTAATAAGTTGATTTACATGAATGTATATCCAAATAACTAATCTACGATACAATTTATTTTTCTTTTGTGTTTTTTAGCTCATTGTAATTATATGGTTTCTTTTTTTTTTTTTTTTTTTTCAGTTTAGTATGCTTGGGAGTTCTCATCATAATCTATATTGTAGAAGTATATCAAGTAAGTTACATGTTTTGATTATTTATTTTGTTATTTTTTCAATTTTATTATTATATCATTCTTTTTCGTTTTAAGTATATTTTGTTGTGTTATTGACGGTTGATTACCAAGTGAATGATACCAACTCATTTGAAGGTATTCTTTTGCTTATTTATTGTTTTTTTCTTTTCAGTTTAGTATGCTTCGGAGTTCTCATCATAATCTATATTGTAGAATTATATCAAGTAAGTTAATTACATGTTTTGATTATTTATTTTGTTATTTTTTCATTATTATTATTATATCATTCTTTTTCGTTTTAAGTATATTTTGTTGTGTTATTGACAGTTGAGTATCAAGTGAATGATATCAACTCATTTGAAGGTATTCTTTTGCTTATTAAATGCCTTTTCTTTTTCCTTTTCATGGATTAATTCATCATTATATCAACTAATTTGTATACGTATCTTTCCCCATTTTTCTATTTTGTAGTTTGCAACCCTGTTCGTTAATCTTTTTGAAGAACACTAATGTATATGAAGATATACAAAAGGCATTTTCTTTCCGTTTGTGCATAATACTGAATGTATCTTTCTTTTTTTCTTTTTCATTTTTGTACAAAACTAAATATATGTAAGTTTTTGCATCATACATTCTTTTGTTGAAGAGTCATGAAAGTTATTCATTCGTCTTTCTATCACCCATGTTTGATTTTGTTAATCTGTCAACTTTTTATTCATCATATTTCTTATTTTTTGGTTTAGTTATCTATGTTCAATATCTTTTGTTTAGTATACTTTTTTATCAGTGTAATTTTCTTCTTAATTTCCGTAGACCTTATTTTTGTTTAAATATTTAACGTGTTTATAATTGAGGAAGATTAATTTATTTTCCTCTTGATATACATTGGAGTATCATTATGTATTCAAAGTCCAACTTCAACTATTAGTTAAAATTAGCACTTTTGGTATTTAAACTCATCAAATATGGCGATGGTGATAAATAAATATATATGATGATGTTTGCTTATAAGGCGCCTTGAAATAACAATTTTTGTACATATGCTCCATTTACTTTTTGTTTAACTATTGTTTTCAACAACTATTCTTAAGTTTGCACAAAAACTTATATGAATTACTTTGTTCAAAAGATCATTATGTCAAGGGATTAAGCAAATAACCTTACCCATTCTATCATAATAGTATATCAGTACTCGAGACATTACAAAACTATTTTGTCAAAGCTCAATGTTACTATATGCACATGGCTAAAAAAAATTGGTATCTCATTTAGATGTAAATCAAAGAAACAATGGTAATTAGCCATATATACTTCATGTTTATTCCCACTTGATTGAACCCCACTTTAGTTCCCATACTTTACAAATTATATTTTTGGTCCCCAATTGTTAAAATATTTGAAATTTTGCTTCCACACTTTATAAAACGCACTTTCACTTTTATTCTCATATAGCGCATTGTCGATCCCATAATAGAGTCTACATTTGATGCTTTTAGTCCCACATGGTTGTCTCAAGTTTTGATGAGATAAATTATTGACAATCTAATCACGTGAGGTAAAACACGTAATTTTTTTTTATTACAGTAGCATATCACATGAAACTTTTATTTCAGTACCAATAGTGCAAATTACTTTCAAACAAAATTTAAAATCCAAAAAAATATTCATAAATTTTTGTAAAAAACTTACATATACAACACATTAACAGACCCTAAGTCAAAAAATTTATTCCTATCTAAGGAGCTTTTACGCAAACTATTTATGTGATAATTCAGTAAATTAATAATAATATATGAGAATAAACTAAATCGGTGGAAGAAGTCGGGTGTGTTTGCACTTACATAAATTATTTGGGTCAAAAAATTTATAGTTGTTTTTTTCTTACTTTTTCTTTTCTTTTGTTTCATATAAGCATTTTATGTTTAAATCTGACCCTTATTAAAGTCGTTAGAATTTTAGTTGATTTTTTTCTTCTCATTCCTCTTGCAAGTAATGTAGATGCGGCAACACCACTTCTTTTTCTACTCTAAATTTTGAAGTAAATTAAAAAAAAATGATATCACATTTTGAAGGAAATAAAAAAAAAAAAAAAAAAAAGATATGTGTAGTCATGCACGTTATAGCCTATAGGTATGCAAAACGCATGCTTATTTACACATAATTGAGAGCCCTTAGCACTTTTAGTTAGGTAATTTACAATCTACATATTAGTCTTAAGTTTTTAAAACATTTGAGCTTTTGGTCCTGTAGTTTACAAAATTGTATTTTCCTCCCAAAATTTAAAGTATATTGCACTAATTATACCAGAATATAGTATATTTATAGAAGTTTACCTCATACGATGTTTCAAGTTTTGCATTGTTGGTCTCAAATGAAGCGCGGGACAACAAAACATAATATTTTAATAAATTAAGATCACAAATTCTAATTTTATTAAGTGTTGAACCAAAACTATAGTTGATTCAATCATATGTAACCAAAGTTAAGTTACAATTATCTCTTACAAGCATATCAAATGCTCAAGTTCGAATCATATAGTAGACATTACACTAGGGATGACTTATATCCTATGTACTCTACGGTCCGAGCTGTAAATACACAATTTAGTAAAAAAAATGTCATATTTTAAATACAAATTTGGTATAAAATGAAAATCCAAGAGTATAATTTAGAACCATATTATTCAGATTTTGAAATCAATTTTTTTTTCTTTTCTGCAAAGTCTTTTATGCAAAACTAATTTGATGGTTCAATAATTAATACATTAAACTAGAATTGGAAGTAAGAAGTTTTCACCTTTTCTAAATAATAAAATGTTGTTTTGCATGTAATCAAAATATATGTGAACAGTTTTCTTAATGTTTCACTTATACTCAAGAATCAAGTTCGACAAATTTATAATGTTAATAGTTGAGGTTTAGAGAACTCATACTAATAATCTTATAAAAAATGTATTACGTAAAATTACAATTTAGTGTAATTTTGTGCGTAGCACGGGAATAAGCTAGTATATATATATATAGGAGAATGGTCTTTTGACCAAAATCTTGCAATTTGGACCGAATACTAATTTCTGGTAATTTTGATTTATTTTATTTTCTCAAAAAGTTTTGATTGGTCAACACAAAATTTATTATTTTCAGTTATAAAACAATCTTATTAATAGTCATCATAAAAAAAAGGAAGTTTCCTTCCATTCCGAAAAATCAGTTAATTACAATTTTAATCTAATTTGAATTTTGATCTAAAGTTGCCATTAATAGTAAAACTAAATATGATTCAATTTCCTTCATATAAGAGTTAATTGATCTTAATTTTTCATCAAATATTTGGAAGATAATAAATTCAAATTTTAAACTCCTAAATATTAGTTCTGATCAAACAATTCTGTTTCAAAAAATCATTAAAGTGCCTACAAATTAGTGCTAGATTTTAGGATTTTTACATGGTAATTAGGATTATATGATTCTAAATCCACCTAACCTTATTTAAGTTCTAAAATTTTCACTTACCATCCTCATCACTGCCCATCATCTCTACAACTCAAGCATATATGGTTTTAAATGTTTAAGCTCCATCAAGTGTCCCTGCCCGTCGAGTCTACGAGGTCCTCCAATTTTGATGGTCAAAGCATCGGCCTCATCACTGTCTACCAACTCCTTTTATATGTCTTTCAACTTTTTATGAACATATATTCGTTTTAGTTTTCATCAATTATGTGGAGAATTTGTGGATATTAGTTTAATGCATTTTGAATAGGGATTTTAGGCTTTTACTATATAAATGATGATTGAGTTAGTTATTTGTTTGGAATATTATACGAAATTGCATTAACTTAATTGCTAGGTAATGATCGGGGGTGTATCTTTCTTTTAATTTATCTCACATTTTTGTGGATTAAATTAACTAATACTTATATATTGGTTGTAACAAACCAATCTCCTCCTCTTTGCTTTCAGGAACCTTAATTAGGAGTTTTTTTGGTACATATTGGTTCTATGCATTACGACCCCTTATTTTGGAAGGTAAAATGATTTTTTTTATTGTGTCTTTTACCAAACTCTTATTTCGATTCAAATTTATGAATTCTCATAATTTCAATTTTTTTTTATTATGTGGAACAAACACATTGATTGACTAGCTTAAAATTTTAAGTAATATTAAATTCTTATTAAATAATATATTCATAATTAAAGTAATATTTATCATGATTGGTCAAATGGAATTCACATATTATTTAAGTTTACTACTATATGTTTGCATTTTACAAGGTCGATGAAGAAGTGGTGCAATTAGCTTTTGCATTTTCTATTGATATTTTCATTTACAATTAAGCATATTTTCATTTTGAATTACATTTTACCACTTGCATTCTTACATAATGTTTTCTCTTATTCTAATTTGAGGAAATACTTATCATCAAAGACTCAAATTTCTTCCAAATCCGTATCCTATTTTTTTTATTGGAGGTAAAACATCTACATTTATAACTAAAAACTTTGTTTTATGTTTTTCATTATGCATTACATTTTACCACTTGCATGATTACATAATGATTTCTCTTATTCTAATTTCAGGAAATACTTATCATCTAGGACTTAAATTCCTTCCAAATCCGTATCCTATTTTTGTATTGGAGGTAAATGATCTACATTTATAACAAAAAACTTTGTTTTATGAAAGTAGCGATTGTGATACATTTTGTGTTTTTTCTTCTATTAATTTTGACGTGAATTTTATTTACATCTATGTATATACCACTTGACATAACAATATATAGTAAAAATAAATTCATTCAAGACATGGAGTTTATAATGAGTTACTTCCAAGATATTATTTGATTAATCATTTTATTACAATATGTATAATATTAATTGCCTTTAATTATCTGATTGCATATACCAATTTAATATAACATGTTAACAATTTATTAATATTAAATAAGAACTAAGAAAAACCATATCCAGTGTATTTTTGGATTGACATTTTTTTTATAAGTGCCTTCAAAATTAAGGTTGTAAGGGGTAATTGTAATGAATTCGATATCTTGAGGATAGTTTGGGTAATTTCTTAAAGTAATAGGGCAGGCGTGCAATTACACTAAATCTAGGTTAGTCCGAAAATTTTAAAAAATTAATAAAAATAATATCATAGGTACTTCTCTAATAAAATATTTCTTCTCTGATGACATCCACGTGTCACCATAAATTTACAACGTAAAGGGATAAATGACAAAACATCCAAAGCATCGACCTCACCTGTCTACCAACTCCTTTTATATGTCTTTCAACTTTTTATGAACATATGTTCGTTTAAGTTTTCATCAATTATGTGGAGAATTTGTGGATATTAGTATGAGCGAAAGACAAAAACACCCCCTGTGCTTTGTTTAACTCTCAAAAATCCCCCTTGATCTCAAGTAAGTGCCAAATACACTCCTAGAAAAGAGAGTGTGTTTCAAACGCCAAATTGCAAGTATTTGTTCACATTTTGCTTTTGATATGACAATTTTACCCTGACATCGAAAGAATAAAAACACCCTCTATGCTTTGTCTAACTCCCAAAAAAACTCCCATGTGTCATTTTAAATCCCCAAAACCCTCATGTGTTTGGTTTTAAATGCCACACTCGACCCAAGTAGTATATACTTAATTTATTTAAAGGAATAAATAAATTTATAAAAAAAAAACACACATAGGGGTAATCTTGTCATTCCACCAAAAGTCAAAAGTAAAATTATACTTGAGTTGAGTGTGGTATTTAAAACCAAACACATGGGGTTTTTTGGGAGTTAAAATAACACAGGGGGTTTTTTGGGAGTTAGACAAAGTATATGGGACGTTTTTGTCTTTTGCTCATATTAGTTTGGGTAATTTCTTAAAGTATATAGGGCAGGCATGTAATTACAATTAATCTAGGGTAGTTTGAAAATTTTAAAAAAATAAATAAAAAATAATTTCTTAAGTACTTCTCTAATAAATATTTTTTCTCTGACAACATCCACGTGTCACCAAAAATTTACAACGTAAGGGATAAACATTATGAATCTAATATATACAGTGTAGTTTGAGTAATTTGTCAAACTTCAAGGGTGGTAAATATAATTATACTAAATATGCAGGATAATTCAAATAATTTAATTATTGAGTTAAAAGGATGCATTGTCAATCATCATATCCGCCAAAGAAAGAAATATTTCGAGCACTATTAAAAATAAAGTATTCAAGTTGTAATTCCCACAAATATGTAAACTGCAGTGATCAAAATTCATCATAATTTATTCAATGTAAACTAAATATATTATTTATGCTTGTGCAGAGCACTGGAATGGCATCTTTTCGGTAATTCTTCGTGAATAGTAAAACTAAATATTTAAATTAGCCGTGGTTAAGGCTAATTAATTATTTGCAATAAACTTTAAAAAAATCTTTCATCTATATATACTTAAATATGACTGTAGCATAAAGACATTGCTCCAAAGATGTGATCTCATTTTCTTCAATACTTATGGTTCTTAGAATTTATATTTATAAAATTCTATTAAAGTTTAAATTGGTGTTTTTCCGTATTAGAAATAAGCCGTAATATGAATTTTTTGAAGTTTTCATCCCGAGACTTGAATCAAGAGATGTAATTCAGCTGCCCCCATAATTTGACTAAGAGATGAAATCACGACAACCATGAAAGATATCGGAGCTCTTGGTCTTATAGATATCAAGGTATTTTAGGTTTTGGCTGAATTACATAAGTAGAATGTTCATGCTTGAGAAGACATCTTAGTTAATATTTTTGACTCTAAACATGATATAGTCATTATTTTTTTGTGTTCTTATACAATGAGATGATTCATATTCTTTTCTGACATTTTTTGTTGGAGTGAATGGACTTCAGGATAGGAATATTACAATGATCGACTAACATAAAATGTTGCAAGTTTGTAAGAATTTTTTTTCCTTCTTTTCTATTATTTAAAAAAAAAAATTGGCTTTTTGTCAAATGGATTTGTTTGGTTTTTTTCTCTCTTATTCAGATTACTACACTTTTATAGCATTAGGACCGAAAGTGCATATCATATAGGGCAAGACTCACACTACTATTCACTAAATCTAATAAAACCAACATGTAAAATGAACTTAAAAAAATTTGGATAGAATAACCCCTAAATTTCTATATAGATTAGGAAAACTATTTCTATATTTATCGTTGCATTATTTTTGTTTTCATCAATTTTAATTACACTATTATTATTCATAATTTAATTTATTTTTTGTAATCAAGTTTCAAATAACTCATAAAAATAATTTCTTAAATATTTTAATATAATTTTGTGCATAGCACGGGAATAGGCTAGTATATATATATAGAACCAACTAAGATATAAAGAATCAGAATTATAAAGGAAAAAATCATACCAAAATTCAAGAAACCCTCTTAACACTTTTCTCCAAATCTAAGATTGATCCACTTTAAATATTGGTAGAAATTTCACAGAAATCACCCTGACTTCAACTAACTGAAGTATATATTAGACCTGAATTCAATTGAACATAAAGAAAAACAAATATTCATCGGATCTATCTATGAGATGTTTGGCGCGCTGTATTATCAGTTATTAGATCGGATTGACTTAGTCAATTTGGCTAAATGGAATGTTAAATTTTGTAAATTATATTGAGTACCGGGTCGACCCACATCAATCTGGCAAAACCGGTTATTTTGTAAACTATGCAATAATTAGGTCTAATCAGACAAACTTTCACCTCTTTGTCAGATTAGACCCAATTATTATATAGACATTAAAAGTAGTGATTGAGTTCATAATCTCAAGGCCCAATATATATAATTGGGATTATTGCATTTTTGGTGCCACAACTATAGTTCACTGGCGTTTTTACCCCGTAACTTTTCGGGCTGGCACATTTGGTGCCACAACTTCAACATCAGCGGCAATTTTGGTGCCAATTAAGGCCCAATTTTGAAATTGGCCCGAAATTCCTCCATGTACGGGACATGTGACATGAAAATTGAAGATTTTGACCATTCAACACATTTTTCATGAAAATAAATTCCACCCACCAAGAACTAGGCTACTTGGATGTTTTTATTTGGGGAAGAATAAGAAAGCGGGTAACAATTAAGGGAATGTTTGGTGAATTTTATAGGAAAAGTTAGAATTTTAAATTTTGGTATTTTTTTTATTGAAAAAGACGTTGAATGGTCAATTTTGATATATTACTAAATCACATGGCCCGCATATGGGAGAATTTCGGGCCAATTTTGAAATTGAGCCTCAATTGGCACCAAAATTGCCACTGATGTTGAAGTTGTGGCACCAAATGTGCCAGCCCGAAAAGTTACGGGGTAGAAACGCCAGTGGGATATAGTTGTGGCACCAAAAATGCATTAATCCCTATATAATTTACCAAATTAGTGAACTTGTACCACTACATCAACTATAATTTGGGCATGATTTATTTTACTACCAAACAGCCCCTAATTGAGAAACTAACAATCATCCAACCAATAATCCACACTTTATTAGATGATAATGTTGGCTAACCATATCTATATGTAGTCAACGCATAGTGGCAAAGTAGGTGAGACGTTGACGGAGTTGGAAATAAATGGTTATTATGGTTGCGCGTTGCACATGCGTTGATTGAACTTAAATGATCACTTGAATTAAAATATGAAGACATGATTTGGATGGATACATTCTCATTGAACATTTTAGATCATAAATTAATATTCAAATGTCCATTAAAGATTTACCATTACTGCTTTGTTTATTTTTTAAGAATCTTAAACATACATTCAACCATTAAACTTGTCCATATGGAGAGGACAAACCTCCAAAAATAACTGTTACAAATATTTTTGATATCCTCCCAAAATACGTTCAAACACTATTAATACTAAATACACACAAGTAACTGCTATAAAATAGATAACTACTTATTTATAACTGCTATTAAATAGATAACTTCTTAAGTTGTTGACTTGGACCACTTCAAATATTTTTCCACTTTCTTCTGGAATAAGTGAGCAGAGGTGGTGTTGTATCAATGCATTCCCCCTAGAAATTCGCCTTGTCCTCAAGCCGAATATATGGAAATTGACCTGCAAGAAGGTCATAATTCCCCTAGCTTGTTTCCTCAAGTGGGCAATCTTCCCATTGAATTAAAAGCTCTAAAGTATTGATCCCCCCTTCTTTTACCCAACGGTGTGCTAATACTTTAGCAGGAGTAAGTTTGATTTCCCAATTTGAAGCAACGGGCAGTGGGGCTGGTGGCGATGGTGCAACTTGATATATAATTTCTATATATATAGGGATAATTACAGGGACCTCCCCCTAATTTGTTGCATTCCGCGTTCAATCCCTTCCAAAAATCATAATTACAAAGACATCTCCCAAGGTTTCAAAAATCTTACGAAACCCTAACGGACATGGACGGAAGTGGACGGAATCTTTGAAATGACTTAAATGCCCTCGTCAGTTTTAATTAAAAAAATAATGTAAAAAATCTGATTAACAAAATGTCTTATTTACCCTTGTAATAATTTATAAACTTACCATATTACCCTTACAAAATTTAATTTTAAATGGATAAAAAAATCATAATTGCACATTGGTCCCTAAACTTTAATTTTATTTAATTTTAGATGGATATAAAAAATTATAATTGCACATTGGTCCCTAAACTTTACAAAAATTAATTTTA
The DNA here is from genome assembly GCA_034814905.1 of Penstemon davidsonii. Taxonomy (NCBI): domain Eukaryota; kingdom Viridiplantae; phylum Streptophyta; class Magnoliopsida; order Lamiales; family Plantaginaceae; genus Penstemon; species Penstemon davidsonii. Next base: position 24,114,000 of record JAYDYQ010002533.1, on the reverse strand, counting down.
TAAATAAAAATAAAAAACTCAACCATCCCTAATCCACCACCCCAACCCACTCCACCCCCCCAACCCCCGTCGTCCCTACACTCCTTCCAGGCCGCGTCGTCGGCCTGGGTTGAAGAACCTAGGCCTGCGACGGCGCCAACTTAGGGTTTGTCGTGCCGTCGCAGGCCTGGGTTCTTCAACCCAGGCCGGCGAGCACTGCTCCTTCCAGGCCTTCACCGGTTCCAGGCCGGCGGCATGGCCTGGAAGGAGTGGTCATGGTTGGAGACGGCGGGTGGGATGGCGGGTAGGGCGAGGGAGGGATGGGGAGGGATGGGGAGGGTCTTTTTTAAATAATATATATTTATTATTTTTATTGATTTATAATAATTATTTTTAATATTATGATTTTATAATAACTATTTTATTAAATCGGGTATTTAAATGAGTATTTTTACTTTTTGTAAAAAAAAAAAAATTTAAAATTTTAAGAAATTTTATAGTCTGGATTAGTTATGAACATGTGAGCATTTTTATAATGTCTAATAATTATGTTCAAGTTTTTTTTTCTCATGATTAAACGTAATTCATTTACCTTAATTATGAATTTTTCTTGAAATTATAAAATTTACGGGTTAAATGTGAAAGTTGAATATATTTACATTTTTATTTATGTTCTAAAATGTTTTTATTATAATTAACCATAATGTATTTACTTTTCCTTGTATTTTAATTGTAAAAGCTTTATGATAAAAAAAAAAAATTGATGTGTTATTATATTTTTATTTTAAGAATATACATACACTAATAAACTGATTATAAATTTCATGTAAATTTACAACATTTCATGAATCCATACTTATACATATACATTACAAAGAAAACCCTCCTATGTATTGAACATAACAAGGGCATAATTGTCCACCAAAATTGCTACAGTAAATTGAAGGGTAAAATGGGGTTTTCAATAAAATTGGGGTGATGACATCAACAAAAACTAACTTATATAAGGTTTTTGAAACCTCAGGGAAGGTTATTGTAATTATAATTCTTGGAGGGGATTGGACGTGAAATATAATAAACTACAGGGGAATTCCTTGTAATTATTCCATATATATATACATACCTTTTTTTAGAAAGGGGGGAATGGAAATGGTTAAATGCTTTAACATAAAATATGAGAGAATTGTACTTTTGGTATTGCGCTTTATGGAAATTTCCACTTTTGGTACATCATTTATGTGTTCAATACATTTGGTATTACGTTTTAATAAATTGTTACACATTTGGTACCGCCGTTATAAATTACCGTTCAGTGGTGACGTGGCAGTTAAGTCTTATTGTAAAATTGATATCATTACTTATGTTGAGTGGCAATTTTACCCCATAACATTTCAGGCTACCATAATAGCCTCACATCTCCAAATTTAGTGACGATTTTAGTTGACATTGTTGCCAATTTTCAAAATTAACTCGAATAAAACCACATGCGAACCAATTTGGAGATTTTACTTATTAATTATTTAAATAACTAATTTGATTTATAAACAATATTAATAAATTAAATGATACTTCAACATAAATCTCAAAAAAATATTTAATAAAACATATTCTTTTCAAATCTAAGATTTATATAATAGTATTAATCTATTTAATAATTATTAAAATAATAAATCATAGAATTATTAAAAAACTAAAATCCCACCCCACCCCGCACCCCCCCACCCCGACCAAAATTCCCAGGTCTCGGTGGGTGGGTTATTTTTTTTAATTATAATTATTTGTTATTTATTATTTTAATAAATAGTAAATAATTTTTAATTATATAATTTATTATTTTAATAATTATTAAATAGATTAATACTATTATATAAATCTTAGATTTGAAAATATTTTTTTTTAGATTTATATTAATTTATTAATATTGTTTATAAAATTAAATTAATTATGTAAATATTATAAGTAAAATCTCAAAATTGGTCCGCACGTGGTCTTATTCGACTCAATTTTGAAATTTGATAACAATGTGGACTAAAATCGTAATTAAATTTGAAAATGTAGGACTATTTTGATAGCTTGAAATGTTATGGGGTAAAATTGTAAGTCAACATAAGTATTGGCAAAGGGCGGATCCACGACCTCCCTATATTTTTTTTATTGTTATATTGTAGTGTATATATATATATATATATATATATATATATATATATATATATTTATAATAATAATATTAGGTAAATAACACAACATAATTCTTTCATCCAACTCATTTATAAACTGGACCCATTAAAAGTCCTAATTTCGGACTTATCCCAAAACAAAGTGGCCATCAAACACCATTACAAAGTTGAGAGATTCAATTTGTTTATATCGCAAATGCAAGAGTTAAACAACCGTTGCAATGAAATAACACGAATTGCTTCTTTGTGTTGCATGCTTAAACCCAACCAATCTATTTGAGGCCTTTGACAAAGGAAAATTTGTTCATCTTGCCGAACTTTATCCTAATAATTTCTCTTTTATTGAGCTCTCAACCTTGTCCAATCAACTTGAAAATTATATTAGGGATGTTTGATCAAGTAATGACTTTTCTAATTTGAAAGAAATTGATGATCTTGCTAAAAAAAAGATGATTGCAACTAAAAGGCGTGTCGCATTCTTGTTAATTAATAAACTTGTATCATTGACACTTATTCTCTCTATTGCTGTTGGTCCCAAAAGTGGTCAGATGAGGTCTAGAGGGGGGGGGGGGGGAATAGACCTCTGAAAACTTTAAAACTTTTTCTCTAACTTTTCAAATCAGCAGACTAAGCTGATCAAGATTTGTAAGACTACTAAGCTGATGAGCACAAAGCTTTATCAGCAGAGTTGACCACTCATCTGATTTTCACTCAGCTAATTTCAGATGTTAAATCAGAGTTTTTAGAAACTAGTTGGCAGCGGATATTCAAATTGTTTTTCACCAATCTGTTCCTCTTTAAGTTTTCTCACTCAAAAGATTTTGTCCCCAGTTTTTATAACTCCTTTTAAAATCTTTTGGTTAAATCGTATGTTTGAGTTAAGTATAGCAGTAAATAAATCAAACACACAGGATTTTTATAGTGGTTATATGGATGAAAATCCTTTAGTCCACTCTTCCAAGTCACACAGATCTTGGGTTATACTAGAAAACACAAAGTAATCAAGTATACAATGCTTGCGCTGATCAACAAATGAAAAGCCACAAGTGCGCTGTAAGAAATCACACAGAAATCCTACACTCTGAAGCTAGATCACTCACTTAGACGGATCTACACTCCTCACGCTATTTTCAGTACAGAAGATCACTCAGAAATCCTATACTAGGAAGTTATATCACTCACAAAGATGGATATACACTCCTCTCTTTTACAGTTGACAGTCACTCATACAGACAACTAAGTTCTCTGTTCTTCAACGAAAATCTTTGTCAACAAATGACTTCGGCTTGTGATCAGATGACTCAACTGATGGATTTTGCTCTTATGATATGATCTTGAGTTGTGCAAGCTCTCCTTAGATCTTCAGTTATGTCTTCTATTTATACTCTCAGATTTTGAATTTCTGCCCGTTGAAGGTTGACAGAAAGCTACAGTCCTTGAGTTCTGGTCCTGACACGCGGAACGGCTCCCTGCAACTGTTGCACTGTACACTCTGCTGTACGGATGTCTACTTTATGTCAGTCGCATTTAATGCACTCAGCTCTTAGCTGGTTCCCGTTGATAAGCTTCCTGACCGTCTTCACTCTGCTGGTGGAAGTACTCTGCTGATGATCACTCTGCTGATCACTCGGCTGATGGCTTCTCGGCTGATTCAAGAATGAACACATCTATCTTGACTCGGCTGATAATACCCATCTGATATCCCACTTCGCTGATTCGGTCACATAGCTTTCAGACCATGAGATATGTTTCACTAAGCTGTTCAGTTCTTAGTTGATGACTTCCAGATTTCCCTTTTTGTCATCTTCAAAACCTTCTCCAATATTAACCAACAATTGCAACTACATGCATCACTAGATAGAGCTTTTTCAACTATGAAGATAGTGAAGAATCGACTTCGTAACCGAATGAGAGATCAATGGCTAAATGATAATCTAGTTGTCTTTCTAGAGAGAGACATATTTAGTGATATTTCAAACGATATTATCATGGATCGATTTCAAAAAATGAAAAATCGTCGCGATCAATTGTTAATGTAAGTCATAACGGGGTATTATGTAATTAAAGTAATTTGGAGGGTTATTTTGACAAACTTTATCTTCTCGTTTTTGTATCTTTGTCATAAGTTTTCTCATAAATGAAATATAATTTTGAAGTTTAACTGTTTGATTGAATTTTTTTTCGTAGTTACGTTAGCCCCTGGATGAAATTCCTGAATCCACCCCTGAGTATTGGTATCAACTTTACAATAGGACTTAATTGTCCCATCACTACTTAATGGTGATTTTCAACGGCGGTACCAAATGTGACACAATTTGTTAAAATGTGGTACCAAATGTGTTGGACACATAAAGTTGTATATCAAAAGTGAGAATTGACCTAAAACTTGGTACCAAAAATACAATTCTCTCCAAGCAAGTGTATTGCACTTGTTTTGTGATTGGTCACTCTCCTGAGAGTTACATCCAATCACAAAACAAGTGTATTACACTTGTCATGTAATTACTTTGGGAGAGATTCCTACTTAATGTGTCTGATGCGCCTCGAAAGAGATTAAACCCTTGGGAAAAAAAATTACTTTGAGTTCGGCCAAGCCCGGTGTGAGTAAGAATTGAATTTCCCTTTGTTTAGACCAACCTTTGCAAATCAAAACACAATAGATATCAGATTTTCAATATTTCACATTCCATTAAATATTACAATATCCTTCGAATCTTGCATTATTACATAATCAGTAAAATGGATGAATCAAATACAAAAAGAAAAACCAAAACATAACATAAACCAAGTCCCTCTTGCATATGGGATCTTTTATTTAATTCACATTAATATATAATTCAACACATACATCAACCTCTTGGTTTATATTATTAAAACTAATTAATGAAATAACTAAATTACAAATTTTTTTTATAAAATAACAAAATGCAATATATCTACAACTTATTAGAATACCAAAAAACACCTTTGTCACTATCACCTTTCCCGGGCTCAATGTAAATGCACTCCTTTGATTCTCTCCAATAAGCCTTCAAAATTGGCGTTGCATCAAAATTGTAGTAATCACCCAATATCGGTTTAATTGCCTTTGTAGCCTCCATAGCATGATAATGCGGCATAGTAGAAAACAAATGGTGCGCTACATGAGTATCCGTTAAATTATGGAACACGGTATTAAGAAATCCGTAATCTCTATCAACCGTCGCTAAAGCTCCTCGTAGCCAATCCCACTCAGAAGAGTCATAACGCGGCACCGCAATATGTGTATGGTGCAAATACGTCGTCAAAACCATGAACCCGTTCACTATTAGCAAAGGGACGCCGTAAACACAAATTACCCACGCAAGTCCCTTAACCGTCGCTAAATAGTAAAGCCCACAAAGCGCCGCCAAAACTCCAACATCGGATATGACGATTTGAACTCGTTCTCTATCTGAATAAATAGGACTTAGAGGATAAAAATGACTAGCAAAACGGTCGTACTTTCTCCCGGCCATGTTAAAACATATGTATAAATACCAGCCAAGAGTAAGACGGATAATGACCCTAAGGAGTCTACATGGTACGTTGTCTAAATATTTGTCGAAGTAGTATCCTCTTTGCGACTTGACTTTAGGTACGTAAACCTCGTCCCGCTCTAGGGAGCTCGTGTTTGAGTGGTGGCGGCGATGGCTTATTTTCCAGGAAAAGTACGGGGTCAGAAGTGCAGAGTGTAGGATTAGGCCAAGAGTGTCGTCTAACCATTGGTAGTCGCTAAAGGCGTGGTGGCCGCATTCGTGGCCTATGACCCAAACACCGAAAAGTACACAACCTTGGCATGCCCAATAAAGCGGCCACGCCACGTAGCAAAGAGGTTTGGGGAGGATTTCGATGTAATTGGTGGCGATATAGTAGAATATAAAGACGACGGCTAGGTCCCGAAGTAAATAAAACGAAGAACGAAGAATCGATTTTTGAAAACAATGAGGGGGGATTGCTTTTTTTATCTCACCCAATGTGAATGGTGGCTTTGAGTATTGAAATCGGATCATTCGGCCTCCTGCACCCATTGTTGATGTAATTCTATATAATAACTTCGTGTCGCTGAATTGGAAAAATTAATTTTGCATTAATAATATTCAAACATATATATATACACATACAGAAACTTGAATGAGAAATTGAACAATAGAAATTAAGGACATAAGCTAATATTACACAATCATATATTTATATACACACAAAAAAGAAAGAGATTCTTCTGTTGTTCAATTTAAATCTTTAGATCATAAAAAATTGAATATAAGAAAAAGGAAAGAAATTACATTTGCAAGGAGACTTACTTTTGATTCAAGAAAAAATATCCACCATTAAAGACAGCTTAACTGAAAACAGAGCTTTTGCAAGAATTATATGGTCTGTTTTGGGGTGTGCCCTTCACTTTATAGAAGCAGACCATGTAAATATATTAGTATATCGTTTTGGAAGGGGTTTGTTTGGTAGGGGTGGTCAATTTAGGAGAGCGAATAGCAATTTAACTATCTGTTTTCTTGTTAAAAGAAAACAGATATTTTAACTTCCTGTAATAATATAGATGACAATTTAATTCTCCATGTTTTAAAAAATAAGCTCACTAAGTCCCTTTTTTTTTATCTCTAGAAAATGTAAAAATACAATACAACCCTCATTTATATACTTAAACTTAATAGCATAAAGTGTTTATTTAAAGAGGGAATTGCATTTTTCATACCAAACCTTTACATACTTTATACATTTCATACCACACCTTTCAGAATGACACATTTCATACCAAAATCAATCAACCTTTTTCAATTTTCATACCGCCGTTTAATTTTGGACGGAAATGGACACGTGTCCGTTAACTCTCAGGAAAAAAAAAAAAAAAAGAAAAAAAAAATTTCCAGATTTCTTCACGTAGAAGACGATGAATAGTAACCTAAATTTTAAAAATTGGGGATTTCTTCAATACTTGATGAAAATGGATGAGGTTGGTGGCAAAAGAACCGTTACACCAAGGGGAATGAACGGAACTAAGTATTAGACGGTGGGTCGACCTCCTCCGCCGGCGGCGGAGCAAAAACCGAAAATACTAAAATTCGTAGATTTGAAATACAAGCGACGGGATCGATATGAAACAACGAAATAGTGTATGATCTTTGTAGAGGAGGTCAAGACGAAGCCGTAGCCACCAAGAAGAGGTTTAATGGTGGCCGGAGTCACCGGGAAATTGAAAATTACGTGGAGGTGGTGGAGGTGGTAGAGATGGTGGAAAATAATTGCAAAAATCCCCCCTGACCAATTGCAAATATCCCCCCCTAAGAATTCAAAATTGCGACTTAACGGACACGTGCGGCGCACGTGTCCATTTCCGTCCAAAATTTAACAGCGGTATGAAAATTGAAAAAGGTTGATTGATTTTGGTATGAAATGTGTCATTCTGAAAGGTGTGGTATGAAATGTATAAAGTAGGTAAATGTTTGGTATGAAAAATGCAATTCCCTCTTTATTTAAACATATCACATGAAGGTAAAATACATATTAAACATATTACAGGGAGGTAAAATGCTCATTAAAATATCAAAATAGGGTTAAATTGGTCATTGTAAGATGATAATTGGAGCCCCAAGCGCAATAAAAAGCGTGTATTCAACATCGGATTGATAAAGGAGGTAGAATGTCTATTTTTATTTTTCGTAAGGAGTTAATGTGCCTATTTTTATTTCACAAGAAGTTAAACTGTAAGTGAAGCATTTCACATGGAGTTAACTTAAAAAAACCCAATTTAGGTGTACTGAATTAAATTGGTAATTTAAAAATATTTATAAATTAATATAAGCAACTTATTTGGGTCTTAGAGAGGTTTTAGAGATTTGCAAGTTGTTAGGGAATCTTCTTATTTTCATGCATATTATACTTATTTTTTAAAAATTATGACAATAACACTGATTCATGTTTGGTCAAACTATCAAAGTTCTCTCCAAGTATCAAATATTACCATTTGAATAATCATTGAGGGTCAAATGCCATAGTTATACCCTATATTAGAAATCAAAAAATTACAATAACACCACCTAAATTTTGGAAAAATTACCAAAAACCCAATCAGATATCTAAAATTACAATAACACTCCCTCAGTTTTATCTAACCTTACACTTCCTCATTTTCTAAAATGATGTTGTTTTATATGAATATGATTGTTGTTAATGTTGTCAAGTCCAAGACATTTATTTTATCTATTCATTTCAGCTTAAGAAGGTAAGAAGAAGCAACTCGATTCCCGCTTGTCTTTTTATGTAATTTGGGCTGGCAATTGCACAATCTACTAGTTCATTAGGGTTAACTTGATATCTTTGGATGACCATATAAAATCTATGACTATGGCTCCTTGTGGATTTATTTTGACTTGGTTTCGGCAATGTTTTTAAAATCGAACTGGAAATAGAATCGGTGAACTTGCTGGTTAGTGGTTGGATCGGTTGGACTGTCGTGTTAGTGATCAGATTGAATGACATCATATTGATTAATAAATATATTTTAATTTTAATTCAGCATAACCGTGAAACTAGGTTGGAACTTGGAACTAATCTAACTTGTATTTGAATCAGACTTAAATGAAGTTCATTCCAAAATTAAATGGAACATATATTAGTCAATGAGGTTGTAGCCTGTTGGTAAGGCACTAAGGCTGAGGCCTGAGGTCTAAGGACTAAGAGGTCATAGGTACAACTTTCACTATTGTAAGTTTTTCTCTAGTTTTAATATTATTCCGCAATATGATTGATGATATTGATGTGATATGATGTAATTTGTACTTTAAAAAAATAAAACAAATATTTCTTTTTATGAGAATCAAAGAAATTTATATATGTTAGAGAGCGAGAATTAAAGGCCACACATGATTATTCATTGATGATAGTATTTATTGATTACAACAAAGTAAATTCAAATACAACTAGTCTAAGAAGATAAACTCCATATATTTTTATGTTTTTTGTTTCCCAAGATATTCAAACTATGACTCTACAAGATAATCATATTCTAACTACTCAATAACTCTATTACATGTCTAAACTAGAATATATAGTTGGAATTTTCTAAGTATCTAAAACCATTCAAACAAATATTATGATAACAAAACCCATTTAAGTCTGATCAAACTTTTCCATGTCAAACTTACGTAGCCAAACATCGTATTGAATCAACTTTAATTTGACTCAATATATTTATTATAACATGGACAACGATCTAGTACAGAATCAAATTTAATTTGACTCAATATATTTATATAACATGACCAACCATTGGGTTTACCTCTTTTGTTCACCGTTGGACATATGGCAGGAAGCCAGGAAGGAAGAAATACAGAGAACGTGGGAGACGGCAAAGACTATTCATTAAAAATAAAATTAACAGTCAACATTAGTACACTGTACTGATCTTCCTCATTAAAAAGGAGAATGTACTCCTTTTTTGGACCGTTCCTTATAGTGTTATGATTCCCAGGAAAGAATTTAATTATTCCTATGTCGGCTTTTAATGACTTTTCAAAATAATTGACGTTAGAAAGTAAAAAATTAAAGTGCAAGTTATATATTCATGGGCGTATCCAAATGCTTCCACGAAAAATATTGAATTTTATATATATATAAGTCAATAAATTCAACTTCGAATCCTAGTTGCAGACACACACCGAGGAGAATATATATTTAATGAGATAATTATATTTTTAGTACTGAGATTTAGATCAATTTTCACTTTTGGTACACAGTTTTATGTGTCCAACAATTTGGTACATCGCTTTAATAAATTGTGACACATTTAGTACAACCGTTAAAAATTGCCGTTAAATGGTGACGTGACAGTTAAGTCTAACTGCAAAGTTGATGCATGTCATTACTTATGTTGACTGATAATTTTACCCCATAACATTTAAGGCTACCAAAAAAGCCACACATATCCAAATTTAGTGACGATTTTAGTCTACACTATTGCCAAATTATATAATTAACTCAAACAAGACCACGTGCAAATCAATTTGAAAATTTTAGTTATTTTATTTAAATAATTAATTTGATATATAAACAATATTAATAAATTAAATAATATTTTAACATAAATATCAAAAAAATTAAGAAAACATATTTTTTTCAAATATAAGATTTATATAATAGATTTAATCTATTTAATATTTATTAATAATAAATTATATAATTAAAAATATTTAAATAATTATAATTTAAAAAAAAAAACTAAAACCCAATCCACCCACCCCAATTCGCAGGCCGCCGCCGACCTGCGAATTAGGGGGATGGGCGGGTGGGGTTAAGGGGTTGGGGTGGGGTGGTGGATTGGGTTTTAGTTTTTTTTAAATTATAATTATTTATTATTTTAATAAATATTAAATATTTTTAATTATATAATTTATTATTTTAATAAATATTAAATAGATTAATACTATTATATAAATCTTATATTTGAAAAGATGTTAAAGTATTATTTAATTTATTAATATTGTTTATAAATTAAATTAGTTATTTAAGTAAAATTTTCAAATTGATGTACACGTGGTCTTGTTCGAGTCAATTTTGAAATTTGACAACAATGTAGACTAAAATCGTCACTAAATTTCGAGATGTGGGGCTTTTTTGGTAGCGTGAAATGTTGTCGGGTAAAATTATAAGTTATCATAAGTAATGACATCAACTTTACAATTAGACTTAACTGTCACGTCACCATTTAATGGCAATTTTTAACGGTTGTACCAAATATGTTGGACACATAAAGTTGTGTACCAAAAGTGGAAATTGACCTAAAGCTCAGTACAAAAAATATAATTCTCTCTATATTTAATCCAATTTTTTTTTAACTGTAAATACACAATGTAGTAGACAAAAAGAATATATATATAAAGTATAAACTGACTTCTAATTTAATTTGTTTAAAAAAATTCCAGATATTTTTTTAGGAAGTTCCTAATATTTGACTAGCTAAAATGATTTGAAACTAGTTCCTTGATTATTGAATTTTCTCTCCATCAAGTATTAAAATGTCAAAGGTCTAATATTCTTTTTTTTTTGGTAGGAAAAGGTCTAATATTCATACTCACTTATGTACGTAACTGACTTAAGTATCGAATTGACATCGTTGAAGTCGGCTCAATCTAAGTCAACCTTGTTTCTATTTTAGGAGACGCATAACCATTTTCAGATATGTAACAGATAAAAAATATTTAACCTGTGTCATCAATAATAATATTGTTCGTCCAAACCAAACCAAATTGAGTTATACATCCAAACAATGCTTAAAAGTCCAACTTGGCAGCTGTGTTTCGTCTCAATGCTGCTATTTAGCAGTGTAAAATATTATCTTCGAATTAATTAATTTAAGATCAGATCAATCGTAAGAGTTAATGAAATAGTCAGTCAATTATCAGAAAAGAAAAACATAGTCAACTTTGGATGGCGCATCAATTGCCACATAAGAAAGTCAAAACAAAATGCCAAACAAAGAGTTGTTCGTATGTTCTAAAAAACAAAAAAGAAGAAAGAGTTCATATATCTTAAAAAATATTAAACAAAGTCAAAAGAAAATGACAAAGAAATAGTTGTTCGTATATTCTAAAAAACAGAAAAGAAGAGTCCATATATCTTTTCCAAAAAAAGAAAGAGGTGTTCGTATATTCTAAAAAACAAAAAAGAAAAGTTCATATATCTTTTCCAAAAAAATATTAATGTTTCATGTAACACGAAACTTTCTTAATTATTACCTATCATTCACATCTAATCAATGACATCATATCTACTAGGATACACTTTTATTTCTATATTGTTGTCAGTTCAACTTTTCCTTAGATTCAAAATTCAGATTGTCATTTTTTTTTCATAGTCATCTCCAATGACTCAATCTATTTATTTCATTTAATTTCAATTTTTATTTTTTTCCACGGTCACTTAATAATAATAATAAATTGTATTTAAGTTTCTTACAATATTATTAAATTTATAGATTATTAATATTAAATTTCTTAATTAAAGTTATGTTCTTTTATTGTTTAATTTTTAATAATTAAATTTTATTTAAGTTTCTTAAATAAAGGTTACATTTTGAAATTAATCATAAATTTAAAAAAAATTATTTAAAAATAAGAAAGAATTTTATTAACTGAAAATAAATAAAAATAAAAAATAAAAAACCATTGACTTCAAGATTCAAGGGGTGCAGCAAGCCAACATTGGCTTGCTCCACCCCTTGGAACAATGGATTGTTGGATTCAATGGAGATGACCACCTCCGTCCCTTCAAGGGGAAGCTAGTCATTGGAGATGGCCTAAAGAAATCGAGGACTTATTTCTTCCAAAAGTAATTATAACGTCATACTCATACCAATATTTCTCAATCATTTTTTGGAATAGAAATCTAAAGATACATTAAAGTTTGAAGTCTATTTGTGTCAACTTTATGAAAGTGATTTTAAAAAAAATTGATGTTTTAAAAAGAAGTCGATTTTTGTAATAGTGTTTGCATGTTTAGGTTTTTTAAGATGAGATAAATAGTAGGTATAAATTTTAGAAATGAGTATAGTTTTTTTTTTTTTAAATATGAAAATTAAAGAAGAAAATTATCTAGAAGATATGTTATTTTATGTCAAATCATTTTTATATGTGAGATAAGTAAGAGATATATATGCGATTTTTGGTCAAATTAAAGTAATGCTTGTTTAGATTTTTTTAAATTGATATTATTTTTTAAAATTAAGAGAGAATATGTTCATTTCTAAAAAGAAAAGTTGTTTGTGTTGGTTTAAAGATGATAACAGTGAGGAGACAACTAGACGATGATAATTTTTGTCCATTACAATTTTTTTGGAGGTTTAAAGATGGAAGGAAGATATATATAAGAAGATAAAATGTTCTTGATTTTTAATTATATTGTATATCTCTCAAAAAATATATATTATATTGTATCAAACGCTATGCCACATAACATGAGTATCCAATGTTATGGCACGTTAAGAGAATTCCGCATGTGTCTATCACGTGTGTAGCTATATAAAATATTTTCTCTTTTTTCTTTACAATTCATCTAAATATAAATTGGGAAAATTTGCATTTTCAGTCCATCGTTCATGGGAATTTAAATGCTACCCGATGTAGCGTGTGCAATGTATACATAACATAATAGCAAATACGATTTAAAACTTTTCTTTCCTCCATCATATGAGATCACATTTAAAATTTTGATATATGAGAATAGATTTTCATTATTTCATAGATCCGTCACCTTTAAGTTGCAAATACGAAAAGATACATAACTCTAATTGATTCAAAAGTATAATCCCATGAATAAAATATAATTTTCCACAATTATTGTAATAATTGCATCCAAGGATAAAAAATTAAGATCCCTAAAAAAAGGTTAACCAAAAAAGGTTAACATATCATCAGAACATTAAAGAATTAAACATTAGGTTGTAATTACTATGTTATGGACCGACTGATGCAACCAAATTCATTAATGTTCTGATGATATGTCAATTTAGCAGGACCCAACTACTTGATGCCCACTGAGATAGCCACCATCCGTCCTATTAGGGGTTTTTAGGGATATTTTTTATGTAAAAACGTCCCTAAAAGGAACCTAATATGACAGATGATGGCTACCCAGAGGGTAGCCACGAATATTTCCTAAACCATTGGTCATGGATCAAAACCGATTAACCAATAATCAGGAAGTCCATTTTTTATTCTTTAATTTAATGCCACCACTTGTTTTATCTTTATTAATGTAAAAGATATTTAATGTCATCTTATTTTCTTTTTCTTTATCAGAAAATTCCCTTTAAAATTATTATGAAATAGATTTGATCCGAAAAAATTCAAAGCTAATCTCAATTATTTAACTATCTAAAAATTAAAATAGCCAAGCAAAAACTACTTTCTATGCTAGAAGACGAGTTGAGTTAACACTTGGAATCTAGTATATTATACAACGATATACAATGAACTAACTGCAAAAATACTCCTTGTGCTTTATCTAATTTTCAAAAAAAAAAAATTATGTGTTATTTTTTGTGACCAAATAGACCCCATTTGAAATTTATTCATAAATCAAAGGGAAGTTATTGTCATTTCTTTAAATGAACGTAGGGGTTTTACCGATTTTGAAAGTTAACATGAGGGTTATTGTCAATTTTTAGGTAAATAGGAGTATATTCGTATTGTTTGATGGGGGTATAATTGTTATTTTTTTTGCAAAATATATAGAAGAGAATTTTTTGCTAATAAAAAATAGCACAATAAATTTTAATAATAAAAATAACACAAAGAATTTTTGTGTTAGGGATACACTACAAGAAAAATGCCCTTTCACAACGAAAATTTTCGTCTCCAAAAAGTCAAAAATCGTCGCCAAAGATATTTGCAGACAATAGAATTTCGTAGCTAGGAGCGCAAGTGGAGTGATTTTGGTTGGAGAGTGGACTGATTTTCTGTCAAGTGAGAGAGTGAGTTAACAAATTGACGGATGTACCCCTCCGTATAGTTTTATAATTTCATAGCGTAGAAAATCAATTGACGTGGACAATTATAATAGTGGACGAAATATCTTAACGCGCTAAATTAATTGGGGATGAAGTGAAAGCCAGCGTACCAAAATAGAAACATTCTGGGACGAAATTTTTTATTATGTCCTAAATAATAATTATTGAGGACTAAATAGAGTGTCCACTAATAGATGCCACAATTGACTACGAACTAAATACGTAGAAGAAAATTCTGGGGCGAAAATATAGATTTGTCCCCTAATAACTGTATTAGCGACGAATTTCTGGTCGTCACTAAAAAAATCGTCCCCAAAAGTCTTATTTGTTGTAGTGTTATAGTTTCATTTCAGTCGATATACAACAATATATACACAACAAATGAAAATCCTTGAAACTTCACCTCTAATTTGACATTTTGAGTCAATTCTCCGCATGTTCTTTTATTCCCAAATTTCGTGGACTCAATCACTTGTCATTTTTTAATTGAACAGTATGTTTTCTGTTTAGTAAACAATGGAAAGATAGGTTTGTTAATCAACTTTAAGATTAATTAATACTTATCATTATATCAATTAACTATAGATAATTAGTAACTCGTGCCAAACTCAATTTGAGTAACATTAATTTACTTCATTAAGATTTATACCACATTTAATTAAAGAAACACGAAGATAGTAGATATTTGAAACTTTTGGGGGATTCTTCTAAATACATGAATTTTTCCGGGAATTCCTCGCAATAAATTAAATATACATTGGTTTGAAATATAATACTCGCTATGCACTCCAAGAAATAGCATAATTTATTTTACACATTACATTATTACATCTCAACACAAACGATCCTAAGGCTTATTAGTGTACCAAAAGACACCTTTCTTGTTTTCATCTTCATCTTGTTCAATGTAGACACATTATTAGTGTACCAAAAGAATTAAACATTAGGTTGTAATTACTATGTTATGGACCGACGGATGCAACCAAATTCATTAATGTTCTGATGATATGTCCATTTAGCAGGACCTACCTACTTGATTTCCTCTGAGGTAGCTACCATCCGTCCTGTTAGAGGGTTTAGGGGCATTTTTTATGTAAAAGTGTCCCTAAAAGGGACCTAACATGACAGATGGTCTGGATAGCCACGAATATTTCCTAAACCATTGGTCATGGATCAAAACCGATTAACCAATAATCAGGAAGTCCATTTTTTATTCTTTAATTTAATGCCACACTTGTTTTATCTTTATTAATGTAAAATATATTTAATGTCATCTTATTTCCTTTTTCTTTATCAGAAAATTCCCTTTAAAATTACTATGAAATAGATTTGATCCGAAAAAATTCAAAGCTAATCTCAATTATTTAACTATCTAAAAATTAAAATAGCCAAGCAAAAACTACTTTTTATGCTAGAAGATGAGTTGAGTTAACACTTGGAATATAGTATATTATGTATTTCAAATAACTAAAAGAGAAAAGACCTTCATTCAATTCCTCATTAGATATACACAGGAGGGTTATTGTCAATTTTTAGGTGAATAGGAGTATATTCGTATTGTTTGATGAGGTATAATTATTATTTTTTCTGCAAAATATATAGAAGAGAATTTTTTTACTAATAAAAAATAGCACAATAAATTTTAATAATAAAAATAACACAAAGAATTTTTGTGTTAGGGATACTTTCATTTCACTCGATACACAACTAATATATACACAACAAATGAAAATCCTTGAAACTTCACCTCTAATTTGACATTTTGAGTCAACTCTCAGCATGTTCTTTTATTCCCAAATTTCGTGGACTCAACCACTTGTCATTTTTTATTTGAACAGTATGTTTTCTGTTTAGTAAACAATGGAAAGATTGGTTTGTTAATCAACTTTAGGATTAATTAATACTTACCATTATATCAATTAACTAAAGATAATTGGTAACTCGTGCCAAACTCAATTTGAGTAACATTAATTTACCTCATTATGATTTATACCACATTTAATTAAAGAAACACGAAGATAGTAGATATTTGAAACTTTTGGGGATTCTTCTAAATATATGAATTTTTTCGGGAATTCCTCGCAATAAATTAAATATACATTGGTTTGAAATATAATACTCGCTATGCACTCCAAGAAATAGCATAATTTATTTTATACATTACATTATTACATCTCAACACAAACGATCCTAAGGCTTATTAGTGTACCAAAAGACACCTTTCTTGTTTTCATCTTGATCTTGTTCAATGTAGACACATTCTTTTGCTTCTCTCCACACGGCCTTAAGAATCGGAGTTCCATCAAATTGATAGTAATTACCCAATATCGGTTTAATAGCTTTTGTAGCTTCCATAGCGTGATAATGCGGTATAGTCGAAAACAAATGGTGCGCAACATGTGTATCCGTTATGTTATGTAGCACGTAGTTGATTGGGGGGGGGGGGGGGCGGGGGGGGGGGGGGGTGGGGGGGGGGGGGGGTGGGGGGGGGGGGGGGTGGGGGGGGGGGGGGGTGGGGGGGGGGGGGGGTGGGGGGGGGGGGGGGTGGGGGGGGGGGGGGGTGGGGGGGGGGGGGGGTGGGGGGGGGGGGGGGTGGGGGGGGGGGGGGGTGGGGGGGGGGGGGGGTGGGGGGGGGGGGGGGTGGGGGGGGGGGGGGGTGGGGGGGGGGGGGGGTGGGGGGGGGGGGGGGTGGGGGGGGGGGGGGGTGGGGGGGGGGGGGGGTGGGGGGGGGGGGGGGTGGGGGGGGGGGGGGGTGGGGGGGGGGGGGGGTGGGGGGGGGGGGGGGTGGGGGGGGGGGGGGGTGGGGGGGGGGGGGGGTGGGGGGGGGGGGGGGTGGGGGGGGGGGGGGGTGGGGGGGGGGGGGGGTGGGGGGGGGGGGGGGTGGGGGGGGGGGGGGGGGGGGGGGGGGGGGGGGGGGGGGGGGGGTGGATAATAGATAATGTATTTAGAAAACTATGCGCATGAAAATGAAACTTAAAGCAGCGAATATGTTTGTTAAAGCAACAATTGTTGCTGTAAGAATAAAATTATTATATTTCCATGAATGCTCTCAATCATTAAATGTTGTTTAATGATTATGTTTGCTAAATTTTAAATGACAGTACACTTTTGTCAAAAGAATATGACAGTGCACTAATTAAGAGTTTCTAAAATTGATTGTTTCTAACAAATCTCCTTTCTCCTAAATACATAAGGGTCACCATCCCACCATTACTGCATTGGATTCCTCCACTCATCTTAACACTTCACTCATCAAGACTAGAGTTCATAACTCTTCCAATTTTAATGAGGAGGGCATTTCTGGAAATATGATAATTAATATCTTCTAAAATCTTACAATTTTAAAACTTCCATTGGTAAAGATTTTCATATAATTTATCTGACGAGTTTAGAAAAAAATAAATAAGTCAAATTTAAAAAAAAAAGAGATCCTTAAGATGAAAAAAAAAAAAAAAGAGAGAAAAAAAATAAAATACAAAGAATGTGGGACATATATTTCATTTTCATCCTCTCCATAATACAAAACACAACTCAAAGAAGTTGAGCGAAAGACAAAAATACCCCCTATATTTTGTCTAACTCAAAAAAATCATGTATTATTTTAACTCTAAAAAATTCTCATGTGTTCTTAAGTCTGCACCAAATACACGCCAAGAGAGTGTGATTCAATCGCAAAAACTAAAAGTATTTGTTCATATTTTGCTTTGAATATAATAATTTAATCCCT
Source organism: Penstemon davidsonii (assembly GCA_034814905.1). Taxonomy (NCBI): domain Eukaryota; kingdom Viridiplantae; phylum Streptophyta; class Magnoliopsida; order Lamiales; family Plantaginaceae; genus Penstemon; species Penstemon davidsonii. Next base: position 24,095,579 of record JAYDYQ010002533.1, on the reverse strand, counting down.
GACATTTAATTATACGAGCATTTGAGGTATTTTTGTCTTTCCTTCTAAAGAAGTTGTCATACTCCTGCTAGAGATAAGAAAATCTAAATCGATAATTTATCCATAATACTGCTCACAAAAACGATAGTCAAGTATACATTTACATATAGAAAAGATAGTAAAGTATATATTCATAAAATTTGACTTGACTTAATTATTGTATATCTTTTAAAAAGATTGACTTGACTTAATTATTGTATATCTTTTAAAAATATTGACTTGACTTTGTCAAATCAATGGACATCTGTCATTTAATGATGAAATTGCGAGTCCATCAGGGCTAGCGAGATGGTGAAGTTGAGGTACAAGATTTTAAAAGTTTTGGGTTTTAATTACATAATAAATGTGAGTTTTTTTTTTTCTAATTTAATACTAATTTTTTTAGTGTATATATTTTGTATTTGTTAGTTGAATATTCAATATACTTTGCTTGTGATTAAATAAATTCGCCGATGTAATGATGTAATTATATTTTCATTAGAAAAACAAAAACATTGGTAACTGTCCATAATACATGTTCTCTTTCACGAGAAAAATAAGGGCATGTTTGTTTGGCGTTTCCAAAAATTATTTTGGGTTTGAGAAATGTCAGATAAACATATTTTCTACTTTCTGAAATAAAATTTTCATCTCTCAAATTTCTCAAATTTCTCAAATTACTCTCTCAAAAGTCAAACAAGCATTTGATATAAAGCCTTACACATCTTACACCTACAACCTAACTTTTCCGAAAAAACCTACCTACCCAAATCGATATTATTTCACAAACCTCCACTATTCTCCCAAACTATTTTCCCAAACACTAAACAAAATGTTGGAAACTATCGATAATAAGTGTTTATAGTAATCACACCCCGTTGTTTTTTTCTTCTCTACTTTTTTCATATCTTAATTTTTTGCACGTAATTTTAAATAAGAGTTAAAAAAGGTAAAAAAAAATAGGTATTTTGCATTTATGTCTTTAAAAATAGTGTTTGAAAGTTAATATTATCAAATTATTATTTTATACGAGAGAGTAATTTATTTATTTTTTATGAATAAAGTCGTAATTTGTGACACCAAACAAAAATAAGATTTGAAGGAGGGATAGAGTATCTCTTTTTGGTAAAATATGTTAAAGAATTTGATATCTCCACAACTCCATCACTTCTACTTTCATGATAAGTGTTGATTTCTTGTTCAGACCTGGTTTGGTCAAACACATTCAATCAATTGGCAATTGTATTGCACTTGTTTTGTGATTGGTCACTCTCCTAGGATTTGTATCCGATCCCAAAGTAAGTTTATTATATTTGCCGCGTAATTAATTTGCGTGTGGCCAAACCCGGTCTGAGTAAGAATTTTCTGTTGATTTGACCTCATGGAAGAAAAATAGCACCACAGTTGAGATCGATCTCAAGTAGGGCTGAAAATCAAATCAAATTATTCGATTCTCGACTCGAGTTTGTTTGAGCTCAGTTCATCGCACAAATCAAACAAGCTTTAATATCATTTTCCATTCGATAACTTTTATAACTCAGCTCGAGTTCGAGCTCAATAAGCTAAAAATTGATAAAATAAATGTAAAATATCAAGCTACTCGATACTCGACTCGAACTCGTTTGATAAAAAACTCGTTTGAGCTTTAACACACAAATCAAACTCAAACACAAAATTTAAGCTCGATAAAATTCAAATCAAACTTGAACAATGTGTATTTCGATACTACCCAGCTCGATTACACCCTTAAACCCAAGACATCTCCCATGGTGGAGGCTAAATTCAACTTATGAGAATATTTTATATATTAGCGTTGAGAACATTTGCAAGAAAAAAATTCTAAATTTGAGATATTAACTCAAAAAACTTTTCCAAATCATGTATTTTTGGAAGCTAAAATTTGTTTATCTAAAATTTGAGACTTTATTCGGGAGCACTTTTAAAACTTGAATAATTGATTGAAAAGTCCAACCCATGTGAAGAGAGAGGAATAATTTGTCTTTTGTGTATTTCACATTTTTTATTCACTTAATAAATAATATTTCACTTTCACATTCACATTCATTATAATTCAATAATTTATGTGACAATTTATCTTCTATATTTTCATTATGAAAACAATACATTATTTATTTAATCAAAATATTATTTTATCAAAATTTAATATTTTTATATCAGGATTTGCGAAAAAAATTAATAAATATTTTCTAACAAAAAATGAAATTTTCAAAATTTTAAGCAAGGAAAAAATAATGATTTAATTCAATCTATGTAGAAATAAATATTATTTTTTAGGTAGTTAAAATTTGAGCTTAGCCTCTTAATTATGGTAAATGGCCGATCGAAGAGGCCAGACCTAGTGGCAAAGAGGTCTCTGAAATTTTCACTAACTTTAATTCAAATACAATTTGTTTATTGGTGAAATTAATAATTGTATATCTAAGTTAGAGTAATTAACTTTTTTGGTTACATCTAATTTAACTAAATGTTCATATATGAAGTAAATGGAGTTAATATCGTACGTACTGTATTGGACCGATCACTTCAAATTTAATAATATTAAATATATAACGTTCCACTTTTTTCTTGTTTAAATAAAAAAACTCAAACTCAAAGTTCTGTACAGATCGATGTTCTTAAAAGTTAAAATTATCTTTATATCGTCATTAATATATCAGGCTGGTCGGTGCGTAACGGGGCCATGTCCCCCGTTATTTAATTAATGCTTTTTTACTGATTAAAGAAAAAAGAAAAAAATAGTTCACATCCTACTACTTCAATGTATTTTTTTTTCGTTTTTAAATTTAATTTATTTTAGGTATTATATAGTCAAACACAATATTTAAGTAAACGGACTATAACTATTGACAAATTCAAATACTATAAATATAATGTTATAAGTTATCTAAATATGAATTGATATGCAATATATATGTAGTTAATTATATAAAATAGTATAACTAATTGTGGAAAATAATATCATGACATGTTAATAAGTTGTTTGATATGTTACTTAATTATTAATGAAGTGTCAAAATTTTATTGGTTATAAATAACTCTGCATAATATCAACACCTTGAAATTTTCCTTAATATATAAATAGTATCAATTTGTATCAATCGATGTTCATGGGCTGGCCACGAGAAGTTTTAAGACATGTTGTGATGTTTGCCAGATATATCGTGGTGTAATTTTCAAGTGTTCAGTCATGTAGACTGTATTAATACTGATTAATAATTTAATATGATGTTTGATAGCACAATTTATTAATTATATTCTAGTGAACCGACATTACTCATGGACTAAGTAGCTAATTTGAGGTAAGTTGGACTCGATGAAATGACATTTACAACCATAAATATTCAGGTGAAATTACTGGAATTCAAAAATACTACAAATATTTCATCAAGAATATTTTGAATTCCCCTCATATATTATCAAATCTGAAAAACGATTTGCATCAAATGTTATATTGGACTAGTTTTGTAAAGGTCAAGTTTGATGTATTAAATGCTACATTAATATTCTTAATATGATATTCGATCAGTCGTTAATCTAATCCAATCTCAATTCCCTAGGTACTATCAGACGACCCTTAAAATACTCCATTCGCTCTATAATAAATTTCGTTTTAGAGTTTTGCACGGGTATTAAGGAATATAAGAAATAGCATGGATTTTTGGAAGAAAAAGAAAAGATATACTAACATTAATCTCCGGATTACTCTTACTCTCTCTACTACCTTAAGTGCAATAAATAAGGGCAAAGTTGGAAAATGGATTAATATTACATTGGAATCCTAAAGTGAGACAATATTTTGAATTAAAAAATATCTCTAAAATGATACTTGTTACGGATGGAATGGAGTATTATTTAAAGATGAATAGAAAGAACAATTCTTAACTAAATCCGTATGCATTTGAAATTTTTTTTTTTTTTTTTGAAGGTAATAAAAACTATGGAAACTAGTAACTTCTGAATATATATCATTTTTGCCGCATTCAATTATTTATGAACGAGGTGTTCCAATTAATTACTTGGTCAAAACTTTAGTATAGTACTTTTTTTTTTTAAGGAATTCTAATTTTAATACTAGTTTCTTTGTAATTTGTTGATACTTGAATATATTTATGATTTCATGGTATTGATGTAATATATTATAATTAGTACTCTAAAAAAAAGGATCAAGTGAATCTGAACTCAAAATTAATTGAAACATATTTAAATATATCACCTACTTTTTCTCATATCAGTGAGTCGTTTATTTGCCACCTAATTTTTCCCTCGAACCCCATGTCTAAACTCAATTCAACATATTTTAATTAAGTTTTCAAAACTCACACCTAACATTCAAAACCTAATTAAAATAACGTTTCAAAAATGATGCCAAAATCATCCAAATCAATATTTTAAAAAGGATAAGTTACGATTACCACCCTGAGGTAAGACCTAATTATGAAAATATCCCTCATGTATTGGGTATTACGAAAATTTCCCTGAGGTTTGTCATCATCTTACAATTAACCCCTTACCACTGAAAAGTTTAATGTTTGTAATATCTTACAAAAATTAAAACTTGGGTGCTAATTGTAATATCTCATAAAATATAAAATTGAAAATTATATATTTACCAGCAAAAAAATTAAATGTATAATTGCACATAAGTTTCCAAAAATACTGAAAAAACCTTATTTTTACATATTTATTAACAATTTAATTTTTATAATAATAATTAAATTTTTTTTATTAATAATAACTTTGAGCATTAATTTCATTAGAAAATTCATTTTTCCCAACTTCAAGTATTTTCATTTTTTTTATATAATTCTGTGACAAAATTCATCAATATTTTCTCTTTTCCATAGATGATTAGCAATAATATTATTGTTTTTTATATGGTGCTTATTATAATTTAAATTATTGCATTGATATCATGTTATCAAACTTATAATTTTGTTGCTATCATTCATTCTCAACTCATGATTTGTAGGAAAAATAATTGGTCATGAGATAATATTTAGTTTATGGAAATAAACTTGAAAAAATGGATAAGATTTTTTTTTAAAATATTTGATAACATACCTTAAAACTTAAATTAAATTATTACTTTGTAATGACGTCACATCGGTTGAACCAGTGGTTAAAACAGTTAAATCGATCTAACCAGAACCAATAAAGCTAGGGTTAATTACAGGGACCTCCCCTGTGGTTTGGTGTATTTCGCGTCCAATCCCCTCGAAGAATCATAATTACAAAGACCTCCCCTAACGTTTGCAAAACCTTACATCCGTCGGTCCACCGTTAGTTTTTGCTGATGTCATCACCCGAATTTTATTGAAAATCCCATTTTACCCTTGAGATTACTTTAGCTATTTTCATGGACTATTATACCCTTGTTATGTTTGTTACATGTGAAGGGTTTCAATGAAATGATGTGGTTTGTTTTGGGTGTAAATGTTATAAATATCAACGAAAAAGCAAAACTTAAAATTATTTATTACTGTGTAGATATTAATTTTAATTTTTTTTCATAATGTTTTTAAATTAAATTACAAAGAAAAGTGAATAAATTATTGTTAATCATAAGAAAAATTGAAGATAAATAAAAAGGATCATTATGAAAATGCAAAAATATTAATAATTATCCATATCTAAACAGTAATTTTAATAATTTCAATTTGTTTTCATAATTATAAAAAAAATTAACTACAAAGATAATAAATAAAAATTATGATTAATAGGGAAAAAAATTGGACAGCAAAAAGCATTATAAAAATGCTAAAATATTAATAATTAGCCTGTACTAAAAAAACCATAAACTTTTAATTAAGAAAATCAATTATTTTTTAACAAAATTAAATAATACTCATTCAAATACCCATTTAATAAAATAAGAATTATTAATTTATTTATTTCTGAATTATATCCAATACTATTAAATAATATTTACTATAAAATACTAAAATAAATCTTGTTTACATATTTAATAAATTATTTTTTACGCTATTGATAAATTATATAGTATTTAAATATGCATTTTATAAAAAATTTAACTAAAAAAATCAATAAATATTTTTTTCACAAAATTTAAAAATACTCATTTAAATACCCTTTTAATAAAATAATTATCTATGTAGTATTTTTAATTAATTAAATTGATGGGTTTTTCTAAAAAAAATGATACGCAATTATTTCAGTTTTAGACTTATATATATATATAAGTATTTAATATTTTCAACAATAAAATCATAAATTTATGTCTTACTTAAATACAAAACAATTAATTAATATTTTATTATAAAATACGAAAATAAAATCTTAATTACGTATTTATTAAATTGTTTTTTTACTATTAATAAATTATATGAAAATGTTATATAACACTTTATAAAAATATTTCTTATTTTGCATATTAATAAACTATATTTTTTTCTTTTTTATATATAAATTGAATTTTTATTAAAGTTTAGGGACTAATATGCAAATATAAATTTTTGTAAGGTTTTGCAAACCTCAGGGGATGTCGAAGTAATTAAAATGGAAGAGGACAAGAGGGTAATTTCACGTATTATGTCCACCTCCGTTAGTGTCCGTTAGGGTTTTGTAAGGTTTTGCAAACCTAAAGGGAGGTCTCTGTAATTATGATTATCCGAGGGGATTGGACGCGAAATTCACCAAACCACAGGGGAGGTCCCTGTAATTAACCCATAAAGTTATTGGTTCGATGTCCGATCCTATTTTTAAAACATTGATGTTAATATGGTCAAGTCATTTAAATGTAATGAATGAAGCAACCTGTTATTAATATCCAGTCAAATGAGTAATTTGGTTGAAGGGTTATAGAGAACAAAAGAGAGAGAAATGTTTAATACTAAGTTACTACTAGTAGCATTAAATATTCAATTAATGTTATATAATTCCGAAACATATACAATCCTATATGATATTCGATTTTGAGTTGGACGTATTGTTTGATTCATCATAAATGTTACAGTCTCCTTGATTGTTTTTCTTATCCCAAATATTTTACCCTTATTTTATTTTTAAAATATTACTTCATTTTTTAACATGAAATTATTTTTCTTAAAATCAAATTTTCTCATATAAATTAATATTGATTTGACATCACTAATTTTTAATAATTATTTTTGAAACATAAATATAAAGTGGTTCAAATTCCCACTTTTTTAACTCTATGCGCCAGAAATGAAACGAAATGAGCAAGAATGAGACAAAGGTGCATATAATTGTAATTAATTAGTTAGACACCAATATTATTGTGTTCGGTCAAATATAATACTCCTACTTGCTAAAATTGACTAATAATGGAAACCAATGGTTTCCATTATTAGTCAATTTTAGCAAGTAGGAGTATTATATTGGTTTCCATTATTAGTCAATTTTAGCAAGTAGGAGTATTATATTTGACCGTTTGACCGAACATTGGTTTCCATTATTAGTCAATTTTAGCAAGTAGGAGTAACTAATTAATCTATTTTAGCAAGTAATATTGGTTAATCAATTTTAGCAAGTAGGAGTATTATATATATTTGACCGAACACAACAATATTGGTGTCCAACTAATTAATTACAATGGTTTCCATTATTAATCTATTTTAGCAACTAGGAGTATTATATTTAAACAATATGCTGGTTTCTTTTGCTTCATAATTGATCATTTAATTTTGAATTTAAATAATTTAAACAACTCATCATAAGAAAAGAAAATTCAAAACTTGCTAATAAAATTTAAGAATGAAATGTCCACGTTTATTGTTGCCACCACAATTGCTCTTTCTTGGTACACCAAATTTTAATGCACATTTTCGACCTTATTATGATTCGATTTTTACACATTCGTCCCTCTTAAATTTTTCATTGCAGATGTGTCTCTCTTATCTATTTAGTATTTCATCGATTCATTTTACGGGTATTACACGACGGAGACAGCCTTACATGCAAAGATTCATTTTACGGGTATTACACGACGGAGACAACCTTACATGCTTTGCACGTTCATTAATTAGAGGGTATTTTAGTCCTTCACTTAGTATTATAAATTCCAGCTTTATATACACTATCCACTGTTTCACTTTGGTTCCTATTAAACATGTATTTTGACAGCAAAATACCTTATGAAATTGGCGGGAATTTAGACGTTATTTTCCCTCCAAAAAGCTTGCATCTTTCTTTTTAATGGACAAAAATGAGACATTTTAAACGATTATCCTTAATGTGATTATAGGACCATAATTGAGGGTATTAAGTCGAAGTTACTCTCTCGCTGATTTTTAGTCGATCCTAAAAAATATGTAATTTTTTTTTTGGTTTTCCAATGGTTTAATCTCTTTCGAGACGAATTGAGCACATTAAGTGGGTACCTCTCCCAATAGGGATTCGAACCCGTCCACTAGACCAATCACATGTTGGTAAAAAAAAATATATATATATATATAATCGGGAAGTGAATGCAGTGGTTAATTCTTTGGTAATTAAAAAAAAGTGAAATTAGAGGGCTCTTGAACTGAAATTTTAAGCGGAGCTTAGATCGAACTCTTATATTCCATTAAATCCTTTAAATGTTAAGAATTTTTTAATTGACGAAATGAATTCTTAATAAACAAATTATTGTCTTACTATTTAAAAGATAAGTAGAGTTGGCATTGTCCACCGATCTAGGTTCATATTCAATACTCCCTTCGTTTTTTTTATTTGTCGCTTTAGGGGATTGCACACGAATTAAGAAATATCATAAATAATCACTTTTTATAAGCGAAAATTCCAAAATACCCTTTTAATCAAATAATCTTAGCATTAATTAGCATTAATGACAAGTATTAGTATGAAAGGTAAAATTGGTAAAAAAAAATATTAATTTTACTTTGAAATCCTAAAGCGACAAATAAAAGTAAATAAGAAAATTTTGCCAAAGTGACAACTAAAAAAAAGGGAGGGAGTAATGTTCAAAAAATGCATTAATTAGCAAAAGATAAGCTCATCATCTTACATCAATATAAGCTCTTCGTTAATATGTTAAATAATTGAAATTAAATAACCCAACCACCACGGATCGAGTAATTAATTAAATATAATTTCATCTAAGCATTTTTAATTAAAACATGAATTTTTAGTTGTCTAACTTTGAAAATTGGAAGGGGCTGTCCCAAGACGATACTTTTAGAATTAGTTAATAGTGCTTATTTAATTAAGGAAAAATAAACCTATTTTACTAGAGTTTTCTGACTAAGCGGAAATAATTAAAGGGGAATAATTACAATTTACACATGCGAACTTAAAGCATGTCACATGTGAGGCCCTTGAAATTCGAAAAATATAATCAGCTTGGTCATATATTTAATGGGTGATTTAGGGTCTATTTGGATGGGTTTTTTCGAATTTCAAGGGTCTCACATGTGACATGCTTTAAGTTGCATGTGTAAATTGTAATTATTCCCCTTTAATTATTTCCGCTTAGTCAGAAAACTCTAGTAAAATAGGTTTATTTTTCCTTAATTAAATAAGTACTATTAACTGATCCTACAAGTATCGTCTTGGGACAGCCCCTTCCAATTTTCAAAGTTAGACAACTACAAAATTCATGTTTTAATTAAAGATGCTTAAATGAAATTATATTTAATTAATTAGATTCGTAGTGGTTGGGTTATTTAATTTCAATTACTTGATATAGTTTTAACAGATTAATCAAGAGCTTAAGTTTTGCTAATTAATGCATTTTCTGAACATTACTGAATATGAACCTAGATCGGTGGACACTGTCCACTACTTTTCTTTTTAACTAGTACGACAATAATTTTTTTAATTAAGAAATCATTTCGTTAATTAAAAAATCTTTACATTTAAACTTTGAAGGATTTAATGGAAGATTAGACGAGATAGGTCAAAGCTCCTTTTAAACATTCAGTTCAAGTATAGCCCTCTAATTTCTCTTGGTTTAATTACCAAAGAATTAACCACTGCATTCATTTTATTTATAGTCTGTAATAGCAACGAAATGGAAAGAAATTTTTTTTTTTTAAGGTTAAATTAAGGATACCCTTGAGATAAGGTTAAATTACAAAAATCATTGCATATTACGAAAATCCCCGTCGAGATCGTCACAGTCTTACAATTAGCCACTTACCCCCTGAAAATTTTCAATTTGACGGGTTATTTGTAATGTTTATAATATCTTATAAAATTTTGAAACTTGTGTATTAATTATAATATCTCATAAATTATAAAACTTATAATTATATATTTACGACAAAAACATCATAAATCTGTAAAATTGGACACATTTCAATATTAATTTTTTTACATATTTATTAACAATTAAAGCTTAATAACAAAAACATATATAGAATTTTAATAATAATATTTTATAATATAAAACTTTAATTAGATAAATAATTTTTTATATGTATTAATAAATTTAATTGAAGTTTAATATTATAAACATAAAAGAATATTTAAAATATACTTATATTTAATAGAATGTGTGAATAAAATTTTAATTAAAGTTTAATATTATAAATATTAAAATTAAATTTATTTAATTAATTAAATGTGTAAATTTTTTTTATATGTTTCAATATTAAAACTAAACTAGTTAATTTAGTATTATAAAAACTAATTTTAAATAAATACGTAAATGAGATTTTTTTTTTAATATTTATTGAATATTATGTGCAAGTTTACAATTTTTCAACTTTTTGTGGCAAATATTTAGTTTTTCAGTTTTATAATTTATGAGATATTACGATTAGTACCCAAGTTTTAAAATCACATAAGATATTATAAACATTACAAATAACCCATAAGGGCAAAATTAAATTTTTTTAGGGGTAAAGGACTACTGTAAGATGGTGATAAATTTAAGGAAAATTTTTATAATACACAACATGTGAGGAAATTTTTAGTAATTTGTTCTTATCTCAAGGTATCCGAAATTAAACCTTTTTTAAATGTTGAGTTCATCCCCACACAAAGACTCGAACCTTTTCCACAATATTTCAACATCCCAATTAGTTGTTCAATTCTAGGAAAATGGTGTTAAGTATCTAAGTTGATATTTGTTTCAGTTTATGTCACATTCCAAATCACTTGAACCATTCATTCTATTCTATTCTATGCAAATGGTGTTTTAAATCTTTGTCAGTTGTGGAGGTCACATCTATGTCAATCAAGACACATCAAGCTAATTAATATCGTCCAGTCACCCCTAATATCCAATATTGGTAAAGTCAACTAAGGAATAGTTATTTTTATCCAAACGGATTTGTTTTCTTGGTCATATATCTTTACTTGGTTATTCAATTAACAATTTTATAATATCATCTTGTCCAAAGGAAGAAGATACGTAATCAAATTAATTAAAAGAAAGGTACGTAATCAAATTTATAATAATAAAAAAAAAAGATACGAATCAAAATATATTGGGCATATTTGTTTGGTGTTTGGGAAAGTAGTTTGGGAGAGTAGTGTAGGTTTATGAAATAATCTCGATTTGCGTAATGTTGTTTGTTTGAATTTTGAGAGAGTTGTTTAAGAAATAAAGTAGGTGTAGGTTTTTTTTGGAAGAGTAGGGTTGTAGGTGTAAGATGTGTAAGACTTTATATCAAATTATGTTTGTTATGTGAAATTAATTGTGTAAGAGATATATTACTTTATGTCAAATCAGGGTAGAATTTGTATAGTTTTTGTTTAGAGATAAAAAAAATTGTTGTTTCTTTTGCTTTTTAAAAAGTAATTTAAGAAAATTGAGAGATGAAATATTTATTTCAGAAAGCAAAAAATATATTTGTTCGAGATTTCTCAAATACGAAAAAAATTTGAAAAACACTAAAGAAACAGGCCCATTGACTTCGAGTACTACGTCCCAATGAAGAAGTCACGTAATCAAAATGTATTGACTTAGAATCCTTAGAATACCGTTGGTAAGCTAAGGCGTTAAGGCTGAGACCCGGTAACAATTCATCATACTCATCTGTATTTAGAGAAATCAGCACAAAACCCCTTTATGTTATTTTAATTGCGAGGAATTCCTTAGTTTTTATCAAATCTTGCACACTTTTCCTTTTAATGGTAAATTGTTAACATCGTTAATAAAATTTGATATTCTTATTTTAACCTTCATATACATACATGATTTTCCATTTTAATCTTATTTTTATTATGCAAAGAACCCCCTGAGTTATGCTTAATCTACACAGAACTCATATCACTTGTTTTTATTATGCAAAGATCCCCCTGTGTTATCCTTAATTTGCAAAGAACCCTTGTTTTGTTCGGAGCACACGTGAGTGAGGTTCACGTGCATCTATTTTTAACGAAAAAAGGATTCCTTGCAGGATTTGGTAAAATACAAGGGGATTCCTTGCGATAAAAATATTATAGGAGAATTTTGCGCATGTTTCCCAAAACACAGGTGAGTATATATGGTGTTTTATTTCCAACTGAGACCCCAAGACTAAGAGGTCATATGTTCAACTCCCGCTAATGTGAGTTTTTCTTTAGTTTAATAATAGTTGTTTGACAAATATATTTCCTGTAATACTTGAATAAATTTATGATTTGATAATATTAATGTAATTTGTACTCTTTAAAAAAAAAAAAAATACTAAGAACACGGTTGGTTATACAATAATTCGTTTGTGTCAAAATACGAATTTCCACTTTTTCTATCCGATTTAAATTCGCAGTATAATTCGTGCACTGGTGCAATAAATTCGGTACTTATATTTAAGTCATCAGAATCAAGAATCGACAAACGTGAAAGCACTAAATACTAAGAACACGGTTGATTTAAGTCATGAATGATGCTATCACGTCTCTTATATCAAAGCTGAAAAGTAGAAGTATTAATTTTACATTATCTCAATTCTAAAGCTTAAATGTTGCTACTACTATTAACAATTCTAATAAAATATGTACATATGTTCTATAAAATTAAGAATTGTTTTAAAACAGAATAAAGAAACAAATCCTCCGTATTTATTTAACACCACTCACTACTTGATAAAATACTAATATATTTTTGTGGATTGTATAATACAACATTGCTCATTTCCTTACAATAAATTACGTATATTAACTTTTCTCTAAATACTTAATAAAAATAACGTTATTATGAATGAATTAACAATATCTTATGTATATTCTTAGATAAAAACATCAAAATTACCTGTTTATAGTCATCAATATAGTTATTTTTACTCTTATTTTTAGTAAAAAAGTATAGTAATTTTTTTTCATACTTCTCATTTACTTTATTTTTTATTTATTATAATATTATTTTTAATACGCTTTAAAGACGCTCTCATATGTCGAAGTTTTAATATCTCACGCTCTCGCGCATGCACCCGCACTCGCACCCGCTCCACGACTTAGTCACCTAGGTATGGACGAGTGTTGTACGGTAGCTTCTAGAGTAGGCGAAAGTAGAAGACTCAAGCGAAAATTGGCGAGAACAAAAAGTAAATGACATATTAAATTGTTAGTGTTATACTCAATGTTATTAAAACCGGACTGGACCGGCTGGTCCGACCGGTTCGACCGGGAATCGGAGGATGGTCCGGTCCGGTTTACCCCCTAAAACCACTTGATTAAAAAACCAGACTGAACCGGGTTGAACCTGTCCGAAACCGGTGAACCGACGAACCGATTTGGACCGGTTCAACCCGATTCTGAATTTTTTTTTTTTTTTCGATTTTTTAAATTTTATTAATGTTAAAAATAAACTAAAAATTCTTGTAAAAGGTAGGATTTGAACACCTAACCTCTTGCATGAAACATAACTTACCATTTGAGCTACATCATTTTTGTTGCATTTCTAGTACAAAAAATATTTATAACTTACAGAAAACTTGTAGCCAAATTTGTTTATAAATTAGATTATGATAACTCAAATTAACATTTTACACATTATCAATGAAAATTAATACTCAAATAATAAGTTTTTATTAAAATTTGTTCTATAAGATATGTCTTTCCAATATTATTTTTAGGATAAAGAGTGTCAAATTTTGAAAATCAAATCGATATATATTATGCAAGTTTGATTTTGAATATTAGACTTTTATACATAATCATATTTTATAATTATTAATCTCTTAGTTTGATGTATTTTTAACTTACACTTTTAAATTTTTATAAAGAAATATAGTCATATTATATTTATATGAGCTTACAAATTAGTATCATATTACAATTATGATATAAGTTATATAAATATTATGTGATTTAATTTAAATATATTCTAAGATTTTATATATTTTTAGTCAATTGTAGGATAATGTTTAAAAATTTTATGCATATTATATATACTTTAAAATTAAATATATTTATTATATCATTATGACGTCATCCAGTTCGACCTGCGGTCCGACCGATTCGACCAATAAAACCAGTGGCCAGTTGGCTCACCGGTTCACTGTCCGGTCCGGTTCTGAAAACATTGGTTACTGTTAATATAATAAAATACATGGTTTTGAGACATGTAATTATACCAAATATATCATATATCTTGTATGAATAACAAAAAATAATAAACATTTAATGGTTTTTTTAAAGAAAAAAATAAAAAATTGAACCATCATGGTGATTAACTATACATACATACCCTTTTTTTAGACGATGAATACAATATTATATTAATCACTAAATCAGGAAATTTATTTAAATATATTTCATTGGTATCAAAGTAGAAAGATAAATTAATTACAAATAATCTTTTGTTTACATAGTTTTTAGTGTATATATGAAAGAACTTATTTTTAAAATTTTATGAGTTAACAAGAGATTATATAAAAGTAGTGTATGTAATTGTACTTTAGGTTTAAATTGATCATCCGATCCCTTAAGGATTCATCCCGTAATTAGGGAGATTGTGACGTGCATGTATGGTGGTTTGCGGATGTTGAGCCAGGCTCGCTGTGTTTTGGTGTCATTGAACATGGGTCTTGTTAATAGAGTTTGGTTCGCTCTTATGATATACTCCCTCCATTTCAAAATAATTGTCGCTTTAGAGATTTGCACAGGTATTAAGAAACATAATAATTAGCCTTGAATTTAGGAAAAAGTGAATTTAGGAAAAAGTTAGAGTCATACCTAAATACATAAGAAGTGAAGTAAAAGTTAGAGTAATAATGGAGGGAGTATATAATATACTAATGGAAGTAAGCCTTCGACTTGTTATTTTACCCTGTGTGAAATTTATAGAATGATATCGCTCTTGAAGTCAGGTTGCAGATCGGGTCTAGGGGACCTGGATCTTAGTCCTATATCACAAAGTGGGATAAATACATAAGAAGTGAATGTCAATAGTTTAGAGTTCGAGAAGATGACTGTAATTCACCTGCTAATTATTTCTGGAGTTCGAATCAAATTTGAATTTTTATGTATAACCAACAAATATTAATAAATACTCATTACTGAAATTTAAGTAGAGTAATCTAATCTGATTTTAGTTTAGGTCTATGTCACAAATTACTTGAACCATTGATTATAAGCACATGGTGTTTCAATTCTTGGTCAATTGTGGGGTGCGCAGAGTCATTACACGGTCAAGCTAATAACAACAAACAACAAAGTCAACTAAGGAAGATTTATTTTTCTGTAAAGGGTGAAATATAGTTCTCCATTAAAGCAGTGGTGGTATTTTTTTTTGGTTTTTCAAGGGTTTAATCTTTTCAAAACGCGTCAGACACATAAAATATGATATTTTTTCTAAAAGTAATTCGAACTTTGAGTCCGCTACTTTATAGTGACTAGTCCCTTCCACTAGACCAATTGTAATACTTACCTCTCTTTGTTATAGTATTGAATATTTTATTCCAAAATTACCCTTTCTCTTTTATAACGAATAAATTGTTTTATTATTAATTTATCAAAAAAAATTATTAATTATGAATTCTTTCATCCACCAAATAATATTATTTTTCAATTTCTTCATTTCTTTTGTTTCCTTCGATTTTATGGTCTCATATTTTTTTCTTTATTTTCATCTCATTTTTTTCTTTATATTTTTTCTGAATTTTTATTTGGTGATAATTAATCTCATTTATTTTCAGTAAGAATTATTATTCAAAATTTTGAGTAATTCTCCTTCAAATTCTTTCTCGCAAAATTCAAGTTTGACACAAAACAATATTGTGTTTCAATTTATTTATCAAAAGAATAAAATATTTATTAAATATGTATCCATCCATCCACCAAACATATTATGTTTCAATTTCTTCATTTTTTTTGTTTCCTTCGCTTGAAAAAAGAGAGATGAAAATAAAGTAAAAATCCGAGATCGAAATAGTGAAGGAAACAAAATAAATGAAGAAATTGAAATATAATTTTGTTTGGTGGATGAATGGATTCATAATTAATGAAGAGACAATTTTTTTTTGATAAATTAATAAAGAAATTTATTATTTATGAAAGAGGCGGGGGTATTTTTAATATAAAAACTACAAAATTATAACAGCTGGTATAAAGTTTTATAAATGATACTTTAGGGAGTAACTAATAACACTGGGGAAAGTGTATTTCACCATTCTCTAAACTGAAAATTGCGAGGAAGAAGATACCTAATCAAAATGTATTAAAAATGTTAAGACAACTAAGAACACGTTTGGTTATACAAATCATTTCATTTGTATCAAAATATGAAATTTCCACTTGGCTTATTCGATTTAGGTGTACCCAATCAAAACCGATACGCCAATGTATGGTATACGTCATCTATGTGCACAAACGAAGACTTTGAAATCTTGATACGTTTCAATATAGTCGATCAAATATTTATGGAATAGTTACTGTCTCGTGCAGAAATTATTTGTCGGCTCATAGACTATAGACTCAAGCGGAAATTGACTAGAAGAAAAAATAATTGAATGATATATTTATTTAGTAGTGTTAAAATAATAAATTACATTGTTTTGATTTTAAAAATACATGTAATAATACAAAATATATTATATATCATGTATTGACACCATAATATAAACATTTAACGGAATTTTAATTGAATCCTTAATTTATCGCGATTAACTATATGGACATGGCTTTTAGTGCATATAAAGGGCCTGTTTGTTTGGCGTTTCCCATAATTTTTTCGTGTTTGGGAAATGCCAAACAAACATGTTTTCTATTTTCCGAAATAAATTTTTCATCCATTAATTTTCTCAAACTACTCTCTAAAAGCCAAACAAACAACAATTTTCTTATCTCTAAACAAAACCTATACAAACTCTACTTTGATTTGACATAAAATAACATATCTCTTACACAATTTATCTCACATAACAAACATGATTTAACATAAAGTCTTACACATCTTACACCTACAACCCAACTCTTCCAAAAAAACCTACACCTACTTTATTTCTCAAACCACTCTCTCAAAACCCAAACAAACAACATTACGCAAATCAAGATTATTTCACAAACCTCCACTACTCTCCCAAACTACTTTCCCAAACTTCAAACAAACATGCCCAAAAAGTCTTATTTGTACACTTTACGAGTTAACACATGAGATTATTTACTAATAAAAATAACACTATAGTATATTTATATCATGAATTTAGCAAATAACCCTTTTGATATCATATATTTATTGAACTGTCAAGCTAACAAAGGAGTGGATCGGTCCATAGTATCAAAAACAGAAAGTGAGAAACGTACAATTTTAAAGTTTTACAATTCGTCATTTTTTTATTTTTTTAGAATCAAATGAGATTTTATATCAAAATATTTGTGAAGCATCTATAAATGGACCATTCCATGATAGATATTTGTATATACTCATGCCTTATTTGACCACATTAAGACAAAGCTCATGAATTATGTATCAGACAAATCTATTACTCCCTACGTCACATTTATTTTACTCCAATTGCTACAATAATCGGTCAAATTTTTCAATTTTTTTAGTGATTTATCGTATTAAGTTATTCAAATATGTGGTATATTAAACTTTTTAAATATTAATATATATGGTGTCATATGATATTATCAACTTTATTAGTGAAATATATTAATTCAATTATTTATTATAATTTTAAAAAATTTAGTCAAGTTGACCGTACCAAGAGAATAAAATAAATGGGACGGGGAGTATATTTTAGATACACTACACTTCTCTATAAAAAAAAAAAATTAAATCTTATTTTATAAGAAAATTCAAATATCTAGTATTAATGAATACTCATTACTGAAATTTCAGTAGTGTTGAGTAATCTAATTTGATTTTAGTTTCCTGGTCAATTGTGGAGTGCGCATACCGTAAAAGGATTGAATATTCAGTCACACCTGATAACTAATTAAGGAAGAGTAATTATTTTTCTTTAGACTGAAAATTGAGGCTTTCTTGTGCACTTATCTTAACTTTGGTCATATTCCTTTACTTAGTTATTCAATTAAAAGTTTTATAATCTCATCATGTCCTAAGGAAGAAGATACGTAAACAAAATGTATAGACTTAGAATTATATGTCCCAAGGAATAAGGTACATATTCAAAAAGAGTGAATAGGGAATTTTTAATTTCAAGTGTGTTATTTTAAGTAGACGGTTTAACTCCTTGTGATAAATAAAAAGATAAAATACATCCCTGTGTTTTTATAAAAGAAACACACTTTATAAGGAGTTAAAATGTCCATTATGCAATATCACAGGGGGTTAAATTGTCCATTTATGCATATCACGGAAGGTAAATTGAGGTGAATATGCTGTCAATTGTAAGGTTAAATTGGTTATTTTTTACATGAAAATAAAGTCTCAGTCGCATTATAGAGTGTACACCTCTACTAGCAATGAGGTTAATTACTCATTATTTCATATCACATGGAGGTAAATTGCTCAGGTAAATTGTCTATTTTCATATCATATGGAGGTAAATTGCCCATTAGTCATATCATATGGAGTTAACTTGCCAAAAACCCATTCAAATTGTATTGACTTAATACTAAGGTCATGTTTGGTTATACAAATAATGTCATTTGTACCAAAATATGAAATTTCCACTTTGCATAACCGATTTAGGTGTAACCAATCAAAACCGATACGCCAATGCATGTTTCACGTACATCTATGTACACAATCGAAGACTTTGGAATCTTGATACATTGTAATGTCGTTGATCAAGATCCAAGTTCATCACACCCAATTAGGTCAAGATTGAAGGAATGTCGTTCAAATTAATGTCTTTTATAATTTGTAGTTTTATTATACTTGGGGAGATGAATCAATACTGCTATTGATCAAAGTTTCGTTTTTATTGTATGTTTCGATAGTTAAATATCTGAAATTTTTTGAGAATTTTTTGGAAACACTAGGAATAGATATGGCAAAAATTTATTTTTCATACCATAGAACTTGACATATTTCATTTTTCATACCAAACTCGCTAAAAATATACCAATTCTTGAAAAACGTTACAAAAGTGATACTTTTGTTTGTTTTGTTGAAGGAATTAAACCATGGAGATTGAAGTCCATGTCCAAATGAGTAAGATGATGCAAAAATTTCTGAAAAAGGTTGAGAAACAAGACTGTAATTGCGATTTGAAATTTGTGAGGAAAAGAATTTCGCGATTTAGATTTTCAAATGCAAAAATTGAAATATTCACTCAACGTAATATGAAATTTATTATACGTATGTGTTCGCAGTGAGAGACGAACAAAACCCCTCTCCTATTTCTGACGAACAACTACCAGAGGATGGTGGTCGTGCGTGAAGAATGAGATAGGGGTCGATTCGCAAAATCACCAAAAGGCAGGAGTCAATCCACAAAATCGCCTTAATCACTTAAATTAATCTTAATATTATAAAAAGTATTACTAGTTTAAATTTTTACTGTCACATAGAAATTCTATCAACAAAACTAACGGAAATATCACTTTGTAACGTTTGATAGGTAATTGGTATTTTTTTGTAAGTTTGATATGAAAAGTGAAATCGATCCAATTCTATTGTATGAAAATTAATTTTTCGCCGATTAGATATATGATTGATCTAATGAATGATGACTGATGTAAACGATGTATTCACCGACTCAAAAAAAACTTATTTATGTTTGAGTGAAATGCATAAATACCATTGTACTTTGCTTAACTAACAAAACCCCCCTATATTATTTTAACTAACAAACCCCCCATGAGTTATTTTTCATTAAAAAAATAATCCTTCCCAAGTAGGGGTGGGATTGGGTCCGGATTTCTGGATTTCGGGGACAGGATTTCGGGGACGGGATTTTTGGGATTCAGATTTTCATTTTTACTACCCGAATTGAATTCTTTTTTAATTGACTTGGTCCCGGTATTTTGGTTTCCCGATAAATATCGGATTTTCGGGATCGGGATTCGGGTTTCCCGAAAATAGTAATTTTAAACTCCTATATGGTAAAAGTAACACACTTTTCTTTATATTGCTTCTTCATAGCATTATATTATTCTTTATGGTCATAAATTGTTAATTTCAAGACCATGGGGTAGGTGATTGGGCTTGGATTTGGGAGTAAGAGATTGATTGAAAGTGGTAATTTATTTTGTATAATAAGAAATTCAGGATTCGATTTTCCCGTTCCGGTGTGAAACATTATTCGAGTACCGTCCCGATTTAGTTTGTCAGGTTTTCGGGTTTCTCAAAATCCAAAAATCCACCATATTTCCCATTCCAAACTACAAAATCCCAACCAGGACCGGACGAGTTCCTGAAACCTGATACATAATGCCCACCCCTACTCTTAAGCAAAATTGACATTTATAACCCCCACAAAAAAAACCTGCAAAAATATCAATAACCCCCTTATTGACTTTAAAAATTGACAATAATCTCCTTGTTCACTTAACAATTAACAAAAACCTCGTTATGATTTATGAAATAATTTCAAATGAGTTTTTTTGCTAATAGACAAAAAAACACAGGAGATTTTATTAGTTATAATAAAACAGGAGGTTTGTTTGTGAGATAAAATACGAGTGATATTTTTGCATTTAGCTCCATTTGTAATGATCTATAAATTGAATATTCCATGATAGATATGCCTAATTTGACCGTACTAAGAGAAAGTTCATGACTTGTCAATTTAGAGATGTTAATCAGACAAATCTATTACTTCCTCCCATTTTGTTTATCTCTATAATTGGTCGGTCAACTGGAGTAAATTTAAAAAAGTTACAATAAAAAAAATTGTTAATATATTTCACTAATAACTTGATAATATCATATGGTACCATATATATTAATATTTAAAATATTTAATACACCACAAATGTAAATAATTTAACATGATAAGTCACTTAAAAAATTGAAAATTTTGATCGAAAACTGTAGCTAATGAAGTAAAAATAATGAGACGGAAGGAGTATATTTTTTCTTATAATTTTAAGAACAAATTTAGATTAAAAGTTCCAGACAGGAAATTTCCCTACTCAAGAGTCAGACAAATTTTGGTAGCTGGAAATACGATTTTTTTACTCAACACGACCAAGGAACACATAAAAAATAAAAAAATAAAATAAAAACTAGTACACGGAGTATAGAATAGATAATATACCAGAAGAGAACCTCTATAAAATGATCCACACTTTTCATTTCCCAAACACCTCCATCTAAGCAACTCTTATTTTACAAGTTACTAAACAACACACACACACAAAACAAAACAAAATTAAAAAATGGGTGCCGGAGGTCGAATGGAGCAAGAGCGAGAGCGAGTTCCCCACACGAAGCCACCATTCACGGTAGCCGACATCAAAAAAGCAATCCCACCTCATTGTTTCGAGAAATCGATCATTCGTTCTTCGTACCATCTCATTCACGACCTCGTTTTCGCTACTATTTTTTACTATATCGCCACCAATTACATCGAAAATCTCTCTCTTCCTCTCCAATTCCTCACATGGCCAATTTATTGGACGTTCCAAGGATGTATACTTACCGGTCTATGGGTCATCGCCCACGAATGCGGCCACCAGAATTTTAGCGACTACCCTTTGTTAGACGACACGATAGGCCTAATCTTACACACCGCATTTCTTACCCCGTACTTATCCTGGAAAATAAGTCACCGTCGTCACCATGCAAACACTGCTTCCCTAGAGCGTGACGAGGTTTACGTGCCCAAATTCAAGACCGGTCGAAAATGGTTCGACTTTTTACTCAACCATGCACAAGGCCGAGTCCTGAGAATCCTCGTACATTTGCACCCTCGGATGGCCTTTGTACTTATGTTTTAACATGTTGGGTAGAAAGTACAAAAAATTCGCCTGTCACTATGATCCCAATAGCCCTATTTTCTCCGATGGCGAACAAGCTCATGTTCTTATCTCCAACGCAGCAATTCTTGCAGCTTTTTACGGGCTTTACAGCCTAGCCGTAGCTAAAGGTGTCGTTTGGTTGATTTGTGTGTATGGTGTTCCGTTGCTAATAGTAAACGGGTTCTTTGTTTTGATCACTTATTTGAACCATACACACGCTGCGGTGCCTCATTACGATTCTACTGAATGGGATTGGCTACGAGGAGCTCTGGCTACGGTTGATAGGGATTACGGAATTCTTAACTACGTATTCCATCATGTCGCGGATGCTCATGTAGCGCACCATTTGGTTTCGAACATACCTCATTATCATGGACTCGAGGCGACCAATGCGATTAAACCGGTATTGGGTAAATACTACCATTTCGATGGAACTCCTATTGTGAAGGCTATGTGGAGAGAAGCTAAGGAATGTGTTTACATTGAGTCTGATCCAAGTGGAAAAGGTGTCTATTGGTTCAATAATAAGATCTAGATCTTGATCTATGATGTTAAATAAAGTTTGAATTATTTTAATGAAATAAAATAATTATGTGTGGTTGGGGGAGTTTAATTAAAAGTCCAAAGTATCTTTGGATTTTGGTTGATTTTTTAATTAAAGATTGTTGTAAACTTGTAATGTACGAGGGAATTGTTGAACAGTTGTACGTTGTGCTTGAAGTAATTTTTCAGGTTGATTTGTTTTGCTGTTTAAGTTGTTTTGTTATGGATATTTTTCCAGTAATAATTATTGTGTTATATGAAACTGATGAACATAAAGAAGTGGAATAAAAAGATGGAACAAAAAGAGATAAGACAAATTGGAAATGATATTCGAGTAGAAACTCAAGAAGCAACAAAGAAACATGGGAAGGAAAGAAGAATCAGATAGGGTCGCTAGTGGGCCAATATCAATTTGAATTCCATTCGAAAAAATTGACCCGTAAATTGTTATATTAGAATATATATCTAATTAAAGATTCGATTGATGTGATTCCTTTTATGAAGATTCGTATCTGGAAAATATGTTGAATGAATATGGATTTAGGTCGATTCAATTTGTTACAGATCCGTATGCGAGAATAAGATATCCGACCTAATCAGGTAAAATCCAACGTACTTGAAAAAATAAGATTCGAGCAACCTGAATTTAATCCACATAAATGAACTTGAATCTGGACCGGGCTGATCTAACCCAAATACACCCATGGACAACCTTAGAATCATATTCATATAAAGAGTAGCTGTTGAATGGGTTGGTCAGGTATGGAGAGATACAATGAGTTGGGTTAGAAATGGATCTTGTTTTATTGGGTCGGTTCCAAGTTGGTCCGGGTCAACCTGATGTATTTTTTAGATAGTTTCCTAGAATTGTAATGGTAAGAAAATACAATTTTATCACAAACAGATAAATAAAATTACTTTATGATTAATGATATAACTTGTAAAGGAAAGAAAAAAACAGGTACATAAATTTGGACATGAACACATAAGGCCTAATATGTTATCAAAAAATTTAAGAAATAATAATATTTTCATTTTGACCATATGGGTGAAGACAAATTGGGAGAAGTGTGGTAATAAAAATAATATTCGAGTTGAGTCAATCTCTTTATATTCAATCGATATCAAAGTACGAAAATATACTACCAGGATTAATAATAGCTTTTGCCACTAGGCCACGACCTTTTTCGACAACCAATACAAATTTCAGTACAACACATTTTGAGTAATTCTCATTTTCTGTTTTTTATACTATTGACCGATCCAGTCCTTTGTTAGCTTGACAGTTCAATAAATCCATTAACATGTAGATAACTCAAATGGAATAAATAAATATTTATACCATAGCTATTTAGATATCAAAAAGGTTATTTGCTAAAAATCATGATATAACACGTATACCATGCATTGGAGTATTGGTTTTGATTGGGTACAACTAAATCGAATAGGCCAAGTGGAAATTTCATATTTTGGTACAAATGACATTATTTGTATAACCAAACGTGTTCTTAGTATTAAGTCAATACAATTTGAATACGTAAATTCTTCCTTGGAACATAGTATTAGTCAATACATTTTGATTACGTATCTTTTGTCATCTAATCTAACAGAAAACAAATCATGTGATGTTGCAGATTGCACATTCTCATCCTAACCCAATAGAATTTGGCCAAATCGGGCTTATTGCATAATTGGGTTAGTTGGGCCAGATGAGCTCTGTTGGGCCAGGTCAGCCCATATGTCAAAACTAATATTGCCAACTCAGACCACATAAAAAGACATCATAATATTCACATTTTCAACATCCACTCCATTAAAAGAAAATGCCATTTCTTTTGAGGAAATCACACTTAAGTGTAACACATTCATCCCTCTTAAATTTTTCATAGCAAGTGCGTTCCTCATCAATGTAGTGTTGTAACACATTCGTCCTAAAATGGACCAAAATGGATGTATTTTGAATTTGAGAGGGACTAATCTGCTACGAAAAATTTAAGAGGAACGGGACACATCTGCTACGAAAAATTTAAGAAGGACAAATGTGCAAAAGTTGACCCATAAAGAGAACGAAAAGTGCAATTCAATCTTTTTTTTCACTTGGTTATAGAATTGCCTCATGACATGAAGCATTCATTGCTTGAACTGCACAGGTTCACATCATCTAATAACCGGAACATGTAATGAAAAACACAAAAGTCTTCATTCTCCATACCTGTGCGGCTCGATTTATTTGACCAAAGAAATAATCGTAAACTCTTATCGTTCGTACAACCCAGAATAAAAATTCAACAAAGTAACGTTATTCACAGTTGAAGGTCTAAACTCGAGTGGATTATTCCACTTCCCGGTTTTCTCAGCCCATCTCATGTTCACATTTTGTACGAACAGACCATCAATGTGTTCCATGACGAACCCTGCACAGCTGTGGTTCACTAGCCCTTGGCACCCTGGTCTATAGTCTATGAGCCCATCTTCATAATTAGTCCATCTTTTATAAGTCAAATTCACATTAATAAACTTCAAATTTCTCAAAACTCCTCCATCTTTGGATCCTGATAAAAACACACCATTTTCAGAAGTAGATGTGATGTTTATGAACTGTAAATTGGAAATGGAACCAGCTTTTGAGTTGTTGTCTCTTGGGCAGGTTGTGATATAAATAGGTTCTGCTCTACCCCACCACGAAGGATCATAGTATCTAGTGCTCATGTTAATGTTTGAGAAGGTTATGTCACTCACATTCCCTGCATAAGTACAAATGATCATGTTAAGTGCATTGAAAAATCACAATCATGCGCTAGATAACAACGATTATCCTAATAAATCTCATGATTAGAGTTAATGTCAATTTACCCTCCTGTGATATGCATAATGTTCAAACCCCCCCCCCCCCCCATAATCTTATAAAATTTTCACACTGCCTCTTTGACATTTTTAAATTTAAAAAAGATACGAATGGACAAAACTATCCCTCTTTCTTATATGTGTCACTTTACTTCCCCCCCCCCCCCCCTCAGGTAAGGTCTAATTACAAAAATCCCCCTCACGTATTCGGTATTACAAAAATCCCCCTCAGGTTTGTCACATTCTTACAATTAACCCCTTGTCCCTAAAATGTTCCAATTTTGCCCTTGGAAGTTATTTGTAATGTTTATAATATGTTATAAATTTTAAAAATTGGGTGTTAATTGTTTTATCTTGTAAATATAAAAATAATAATCATATATTTACCACCAAAATAATTGATATCATTTATAATTTTGCATAAATTTCAATAAATATTTCAATTTATAATACAATATAAACTTTAATAAATTAAAATATCTTATTTATAATACAATATAATTTATTAAATTTACTAATTTAAAAAATAAATTCATTTAACTAATGTGTAAACAATTCATATTTATAAAATATATTATTAAAATTCTGTCTAATTTAATATTTTACAATTTAAATTGCTAATAAATATATAAATACCTATTCTTTTGCAATATTTATTAAAACTTATGGATAATTATAAATTTTATCAATTATTCTGGTAGTAAATATATTATTATCTCTTTTCTAATTAATAAGATATAATAATTAGATCCCAAGTTTTAACATTTATAAGACATTACAAACAATACAAATAACACCCAAGGGCAAAATTGGAATATTTTATGGGCAAGGGGTTAATTGTAAGAAGGTGACAAACCTGAGGGGGATTTTTGTAATATCCAATACGTGAGGGTGATTTTTGTAATTAGGGCTTACCTGAGGGGGGTATTCGTAATTTACCCTATAAAATTTTCACATTGCCTCTTTGACATTTTTAAACTTAAAAAAGATACGAATGGACAAAACTATCCCTCTTTCTTATATGTGTCACTTTACTTCCCCCCCCCCCCCCTCCCCCTCCCCCTCATGTTATGATAAAAGTGGCGCTTCACCCCCCGTGTTATGATAAATGTTGCACTTTACCCCCCTGTGCTATGATAAAAGTTGCACTTTAACCCCCTATGTTATAAAAATATTTTTCATGTCCACTCTCAATTTCAGCGAGTGGATTACAATCTCCAGTTGAAGGAGGTAAATTGCTTCTTTAAATCGGGGGGCAAATTGGCATTATCTCCTCACGATTAAGATAAAAAAGATAGATAAACAAGAAACAAATTAATATATACCTCCATCTCGTATTTGTAAATTGAACGTTATGAATATCATGGGGGGGGGGGGGAGCAAATTGGCATTATCTCCTCATGATTAAGATAGAAAAGATAGATAAACAAGAAACAAATAATATATACCTCCATCGCGTATTTGTAGTCCAAGTCCTCTATGAGATTCTACAATGGTTATATTGTCAAAGATGAAACCTCTGAAAGCAAAGAAACTAGCACTCCCAAGTTTGATAGCTGAAGACTTTGTTTTAATCCAACAATTGGTTGCAGAAAGATTGTACATTGGACCAGTATTTGTCTTGGGACATATTGCATCATCTCCAGTATCTATAGTACATCTTGTGATGAGGGTATTGTTTGAATCCTCAATATCTATGCCATCATTGTTAGGTGTATTGAAGTCACCATAAATTGATATGTCATGAATTGATGTATTTTGACATCTAACAATGTGCAAGCTGCAATATCACATGATTTGTTTCAGTAATAATATACCTGATTTATTTCAATAATAATTACATAAGAGGTTTAAAATTATATAAAAATGAGTTATATTGACTTTGTAGTGTAGCAAATGGAGTGAAAATGTTAGGATGGAGGGAGTGTGTATTATTGAACCCTTTGAAGATACCTTCATGTTAATGCCTAATGGGCAATTTACCCCTTTTAGATATGAAAATAGGCATACTCATGGATATGTTGCACACATGCTCCAAAATACGAATCAGTCTTCATTTTGGTATGGAAAATGATCAATTTAACCTTACATTCACATAATATAACGGGCACTATACTCCCCTGTGATATTGCGTAATGAGCACTTTTTTTATAGCTTAATGAGCACTTTAACCCATGTGATATTGCCCAAATAAGCATTTTACCCCCTATGAAAATGCAAAAACCAAGAGGGAGGCAGTGTGTTTCTTTTACAAAAATACAAGGGGGTATCTTGCTATTTATTTATCACGGGGTAAACTGTCTTTTAACTATAACACAAGGACTTAATTTGTTGTTAACACCTTAGATACCTAATCCTATAATGAGATCTTCTGATCTTAGTTGATCATTCAATATTGTTATGTTTAGGGAGACTATCGAAATCAAATTGTGGCACCTTAGCCTCAATTGATATTATACACTTTCTGTTTTCCAAATTAATCACTAAAATTATGTATTAAGAGTAATATAGAGTTAGATTATAAACTCTGTTCTTACTAATTAATTAGGTGAAAAGTACTCTGCTAATTGTTAATCCTAAAATGACCATTTCTGGTTTAGTTTGTGTATTTCTCACGTTAATTTTAGTTATGAATTACAATTTCCGAGTAAAATTTGGTCTAGAGATTATTTTAAAATTCATCCAAATTATGTGACAATTCAATGGTTTTGATCTAGTATAATTACATATCATAAATAGTGTCATCCAAATTACATGAAAATAACAAAAATCCAGTAATTTTCACTCTAATAATAATCATAGACCAATGAACAAAATTCAAAAAGACAAGTGATGCATTTCTAAATTGAGTAAATTAATCAAAAACTTAATCAATGAACAAATCACAAACAAGAAATCTAAAGGTGAAAACACAAACGTACCACCATAAAGCCGGTTGATTGAATCTGACGTTCCAAATCCTCACATTCTCGCACCCAATAAACCCCACTAATCTCGGCCTACACTCGTCACCCAAACACGCCCCTGTCTCATTCCAGCTCACCATCACATTCTTCCTCTCATCAAATCTCCTCACAAATTCCAAACCCTGACCGTTGATCTCTCCTCCGCCGGTAATCCCCACCTCCGCCGCGTTTTCCGCCACCACAACATACCACTTATCCCGCTCTTCCGGATAGTCTTCAAGCCTAGTTCCGCCGAGGATTGTCGCATTTTTTGATACGTTTAAAACGACGCCGGATTTTAGGTATAGAGTGGCGGTTAGGTATTTGCCCGGCGGGAAGGTGACGTGGCATGGGCGGAGGTAGAGGGAGAAGGTTGAGGAGCAGGCGTCGATTGTGGATTGGATTGGTACGGTGTCGTATAGGAGGCCGGTGCCGGTGGCGCCGTAGTCTGTTACGGAGAAGGAGATGATGGAATCGTCGGATTGGAGGATGGAGAGTGGTGACGCGGCGGAGCTGGATTGGTGGAGAGTGAGAGCTAAAAGAAGAAGGTACTGGGTACACAAAAGGTTACAATTTAATTTCATGGCTATTTTTTTAAATGTGTAAAAATCTGTTAGGTTACTATAAAGAGTTCGGATTTAATTTAGGTTCGTTATCTTATCTAATGGGAAAATTGTTTTTTTGGTACCATAGGATAGACCTACTTATAATTTTGGTACCATTGAATATGAAAATGTAAATTTGGTATTATAGGATAGGTTTTCATTACAACTTTGGTACTAAACCCAATTTTTTCCCAAAGTTAATGATAATTTAACCCCTATGAAATGCATAATATTCAATTTACCCCCTTGTGGTTTACAAAAAGAGCATTTTACCCCCTGAAATTTTGTAAAAGTTTCACATCGCCTCCCTAATATTTTTATAGGCGGCACTTTATCCACTTTTATTATGATAATGTGGCATTTTACCCCCTGTGTTATGATAAATGTGGCAATTTATCCCCCTATGTTATAAAATAGTTTGCATGCCTACTCTCAATTTCGACAAGTGAGTTACACTCTCCGGTTGAAGGGGGTAAATTGCTTCATTAAAAATTTGTAGGGGGTAATTAGGCATACCTTATACTCTACAAATTTTGGGTGTCGATCAGCAGGCCATACACGCCATTATTGGGCCCAAATTCAATATTGAATGGCTTTGCTCGGGCATTTATGCGAGACCGAACATGCAAGACAGAAATGATCTTTGGGGAAAACTTGAAGAACTAAGTACGATGGTCTCCCTACCGTGGATGTTAACCGGGGATTTCAATGATGTTACTTCTAGCAACGAGAAAAGGGGGGGACAAGCGCCTTCACTTGGGAGATGTTCTCGGTTCAAAGATATGATAGATAGTTGTGGTCTTATTGATCTTGGCTTTCGGGGTCCTAAGTTCACTTGGACTAACCGGAGAGAGGGGCTAGCTCGGATTAGGGAAAGGATCGATCGCTCGATGGCGAACTCGGCTTGGCAAAATCTATTTCCTGAATGCACTGTAGTTCACTTACCTAGAACTCATTCAGACCACCACCCGGTCCTAACACTTTGCGAGGGTTTGACGCAACTGAGAACAGGTAAACCTTTCCGATTTGAACTTGCTTGGACTTTGGATCATCAGTGTGGTGCTATTATTGATGATACTTGGAGAAATGCTTGTTCTATTTACGAAGCAGTTGGGTTGTTACCTTCGGTGTTGAGGAATTGGAACCGAAATTTCTTTGGTAATATCTTTGAAAAGAAACGTATTTTACTTGCCCGAATTAATGGAATACAAAAGAGTCTATGTTTACGGGATAATGAATTTTTGAGTAACTTGGAGAATATTTAATTGCGGAATATAATGAAGTTCTTGCTCAAGAGGAACTCCTTTGGTTCCAAAAATCCAGGGTTCAGTGGCTTGAATTCGGGGATCGAAATACGAGATTTTATCACATGACAACCTTATGCCGTAGACGCAAAAATAAAGTGACGGCCCTCAAAATTGATGGGGTTTGGGAGATGGATGGGGACCGTTTGCAACAACATGTTTTCGACTACTTCTCTACTCTTTTTAAGCATGGTGATGATTCCAGTAACTTATTGCTTCCTAGGAGCAGCCTCCAGAAACATATTTCGGAAGAGGAAAATAGGGGCCTTTCGAGACCCATAACTAAAGAGGAAATTAAAAGAGTGGTCCATAGTCTTAGTCCGTACAAAGCGCCGGGACCGGACGGCCTCCAAGCTTTCTTTTCCCAAACTTATTGGGAGACGGTGGGAGATTCAGTCTACCATTTGGTTAATGAAGCTTTTTCGTACGGACAGTTTCCAGATACTCTTGGTGAGTCGTATTTATGTCTTATACCCAAAGAAACAAGCCCGGAGTCTATAACCAAATTTCGTCCAATTGCTTTGTGTAATGTTTTGTACAAGATTATCACGAAGACTATTGTTCAACGCCTCAAGCCTCTTATGAACTCCCTTGTGAGTCCCCTCCAAAGTAGCTTCATTCCGGGACGAGGTACCCATGACAATATTCTTATGGTTCAAGAACTTCTGCATAGTCTAAGGAAGAGAAGGAAAAATAAAGTGAGTAGCATGGTGATCAAACTTGACTTGGAAAAGGCCTACGACAAAGTCAGTTGGAGGTTTCTCGAACAAACCCTCCAATTTTTTGACTTGCCAGAGTCCCTCACTAAACTCATTCTACATTGTGTTAAATGTGCAAAGCCTAGTATACTGTGGAATGGAGGAGCTTTGGAAGCTATTGAACCTACATGCGGATTACGGCAAGGTGACCCATTATCACCTTACCTCTTTGTTCTTTGTATGGAGCGCCTCTCATACCTAATTAGAGAAAAGGTTGCAAAGAAGAAATGGCAACCGCTTAGCCCGTGTCGAGGAGGTCCAAAGATATCTCACTTATTCTTTGCAGACGATCTCATGTTAGTGGCCAAAGCTACCAAGAAAAATGCACGTACTATTCGAAAAGTGCTTGATGAGTTTTGTGAATCCTCCGGGTTGAAAATAAGCTATCCTAAGTCGAAGGTGTTTTTTGCTAGAGGTGGTGATGGAAGGACAAAAAGGGAAATCACAAACCTTTTGAACATTAGTCGAACGGGAAATCTCGGGAAATATCTAGGCGTACCTCTTATCCATGGGCGTGCTTCCTCTAGTCTATTCCGTGAGGTTGTTGATAGGGTGGCAAACAGACTTTCGGCTTGGAAAGCGAAGTTGTTATCACTGGCAGGGAGGGCCACTCTTATCAAATCGGTGACCTCGGCGATTCCTAATCATATAATGCAAACTGTTTGGCTGCCCACCTCCACGTGTAACCATCTTGATAAGCTCAATCGGAATTTTCTGTGGTCCTCGGACGTTACTCAAAAAAGACTTCATCTCGTTGGATGGAATAAAGTAACGAAAAGCAAGAAAAATGGTGGGCTTGGCATCAAGCAAGCTAGAAAAATGAATGTGGCCTTACTTGCTAAAGTGGGATGGAAAACTTTGGTTGGAGAGAATAAACTATGGGGAGATACATTTCGAAACAAATATCTTAAAGACTTCGACTTGATCGGCTATAAGATTAAGGGGGGAGACTCTTCCACTTGGAAGGGAATAGCTCGAAGCATGGAGGAAGTACGTAATTGCGCACATTGGCGTTTGGGAAGGGGTAACCGTATCTCGATTTGGAACGATGTTTGGGTGGGTAATGTGCCTATAAGTACACGCTTGGAGGGTGATATCCTAAATGAGGAAAAAGAGTGGACTGTTTCGGAGTTATTTGATGCTAATGGTACGTGGGATAGAAGTAAAATACACACTGAGATGCCGGATAACATATGGAACGAAATCGTGAGTCTCCCAGTTCCAATGGATCGGGATCAAGAGGATAAGAGGGTGTGGGGAGGAACGCCTAACGGTAAATTTTCTTGCAAATCGGCGTACCACCACTTAATACTAAAGTCTGAGGTACAAAATGGTAATGCTACGGGTACTTGGGATTGGATTTGGAAGATTAATTGCTCGGAGAGGATGAGGTTCTTCATTTGGACTAGCACCCATAAAAGCCTTGCTACAAATCTAATGCGGTTTGAGAGGAAACTTACCACTTCCGCAACATGTCCAAGATGCAACTTTCATGCCGAATCCATTGTGCACGCCCTTAGGGACTGCGTTTGGGCTAAAAAGGTGTGGGAATCCGTGATTGTTCCCACTCAATTCCTCAAGTTCACCCAGATTGATGCCGATTCTTGGATAAAGGTGAACATCACTAAAGAAAGGTTTGACAATATTATTCTTCCTAACATCCCTTGGTGTATGATGTTTATTGCACTTGTTTGGTCTATTTGGAAGTCTAGGAACAAGTTCATTTTTCAAAACACTCGTGAGCCGGTCAAATTAGTTATTTCGGCCGCTGAAGGTATAGTTGAAGACATGAAGAGAACTAGCAAAAGAAAAGGGGTGAAGATACCAAAACCACAGGACCAGGTCTCATGGAGTTTGCCTCGGACCGGCTGGCACAAACTGAACACGGACGGAAGCGTATCAAACTCAAAGAAAACATCAACTTCTGGAGGCCTGCTTCGGGATGATATGGGAAATTGGGTTGTGGGATTTTCCCGCAAACTGGGCGACGCTACTATCACCGTCGCTGAAATTCTTGCAGTAAGAGAAGGATTACATTTGGCTTGGGAAAGAAGGATTCCAAAGCTGGAAATCGAGTCGGACTCGGAAGTGGTGGTGAATTTGATTAAAGATGCAAATGTCGACATCCATCCTCTGGGTAACATCATCATGGACTGCCGGAATCTTATTCGAATGCCATGGGAATGTCGACTTGTCCATATGAGAAGAAGTGGGAACACGTGTGCGGATGCTCTTGCGAAGAATGGCCAGAGTTTAGAAGATTTTGTGATTTGGGAGACTGCCCCAGAATTTATGTTACCTCTATTGAGAGAGGATTTGATGTAATTGTTTGTTTCATCTTTATCACCAAAAAAAAATATATATATATATTTGAAGGATAGTAACAACTATGAATTAAAATTCATTTTCTTAGAATATTTCAGTCACTTAAATGTTAGTATAAATTTCTGAAATAAAATTCAGAAATTATTTGAAAAATAATTTTAAAAAACTGTAAATCAAAAAAACAATTCTAATAGAAACTACACTATATTGTTGTTCCAGTTCACCCGAAATCAATGTATTGAAAACTGCTCTACATTGTTGTTTGAATTGGGAATGCTTTCCATTCATAGAATAAATACAACTCTGGTTGCTATTTGTGCAAGCTACATAAGTTTAAATTTTTATTTGAAATTGAAATTCCGAGAACATGTAGATATTTTAATATTAAGAAATGACATGAAAATATTTTAGGACCCTAATATCTAATCCAGACAATGAGACATACTGCCCATATATTTTAGGACCCACCTCCATCTTTAGACAGCATCCTCACGGCCCATGCATTAGTCAATCCTGCCCGACCAATAATGTAAGCTTTGATTGAGGTAAAACATGTGTGAGCAAACGATGTCCTAAAAGCAAGTGTAGATGTAAATATGTAATCAAAGATGTCCTAATGATTTTTCAAAAGAAAAAAGGAATGCAAGAAAACAATTAAAAAGCTAGTATTTTAATTTAGTTTACAATTATGTTTCTTGTTTTACAACACTAATAAATCCAACATCAAGATTGAATTCCTCTTGAAGTTAGCTGTGTTGATATTTCTAAAATCTATAGAATTACTATATAAAATTTACGAAATAATAAAGTAAATGTAGTACTTCATAGCAGCATTAGCATAAATGGAAACTTCGAATATTAGTGCTTAAAAAACCTTTCTGATCCTATATGTACAAACCTAGCTACTCGAAAAAACCCTGCCTCCTTCACAGCTCCATCTTCAGCTGACTCGAGTGCAGCGAACCTGTGCCAACGCGATAGTGTAAATTTTGTTACATTAAGAATCCACCACACAATCAAATATTTAAAACTTATCCCTCTTCAATATATAAGAACGAGCTGTAAACACACATGTGCTTTGCCTAACTTATAAAAAAACCATGTGTTATTTTTATTAGCAAAAAACTCATTTGAAATTCCTTCCTATGTCATAGGGAGGAGGTTTTTATTCAGTTTTTTAAATGAATAGGGGCGTCATTGCCAGTTTTCAAAGTTAATAGGGGGGTTATTGATAATTTTTTAGGTTAAGAGGGGTGTTTTTGCATCATTTGGTGAGGTATAATTGTCATTTCAGCATGGGAGGGTTTTTTTGCTAATTAAAAAACACAGGTTTTTTTGATAATTAGGCAAAGGATAGGGGGTAAATTTGCATTTCACTCTTTAAGAAAAATAAAACTCCAGTTTGAAGAAAAATAAAGTGATTCATATCTAACTTTGTATTTACCTGAATTTGCTGAAGAATCATAAATTGAACGCGAGTCCTTCAGAGAAATGAAATTAGAGGTGTCGTCTTCTTCTTTGCTCCAGACAGGCTGATGAAGTCCATCAACATGTAACAGTTGTTGATATTGTTGTTGTCTGATCCCATCTATTTGTCCTTCGGGCCAGATGTGTCCCGAATAGCTATTATCAATTGAAGATCCACTCTACATGAAGATTAGCATTCGCGTACATAAATTTATATACCGAGGACAACGGGTATTGTTGGTAGGTCGTATAATTGAACTTACATATGATTATGCACCCATTATATAATTGTCTTTTTTTAACTTTATTCAACAAAAGGCAAAATTTAAAAAATGGTCCTGTAACTTTGGGTCTCTTCCAAAAATAGTCCTCCAACTATAGTGAACGGACATTTAGACCTTTAACTTTCACCCAATTTCAATTTTGGTCCTATGCATAATAAATTTGGTTCTCTAACTTTCAATAGGTTTCAATTTTCGTTCTACAAAATCAATGTGGTCCTATTACCGGGGAAAAGGTTTGTAATTGTAGGACAAAAATTGAAACTTATTGAAAGTTAGAGGATGACATTTGTAACTGCAGGACGAAAATCGAAACTTATTAAAAGTTAGAGGACTAATTTTTTTATACATAGGACTAAAATTGAAATTGGGTGAAAGTTGAAGGACTAAATGTGTGTTCAGTATAGTTAGAAGACTATTTTTGAAAGAGACCCAAAGTTACAGGACTATCTTTGAAATTTTTCCTTAAACAAACATCTTCAAGTAGTGAACAAAATTCATGAGTTCAGTTCAATAGTACTTACTTCAGCAGCCAAGAGGGCATCAAGGTTAAAATCAATTCTTGGGTCAACAGCAGCAAGTCTCATAGACAAAAACTGAAGTCACAAACATTTCCAATCAGCTCAAGTTTAAAAGGACAATAATATATAAGAGTATATAAAACAAACCACTCAAGCATCTTAGCTTTTATTGATCAAGAGAATAGCATTTGTATGTTTTGTTGATTTATTGTCTTCTAAGTATCAGTTTAAATAGATCCGGATTCTCAAATCTGAAATGAGAACTTCAATTTTGACGTTTCAAATTCAAAAGTATAAATTGGTATAAAACAAGTAGGTTCAAGATCCCGATTTCTGTGACATCAGAGTACTTTGCACAGCCTAAGCACGTCTATACATTGATGATCAGATACAGGATAATCACATCACTCAAGTAGATTAATTTCCTATTGAATGTATAAAGCGTTGATTCCCAAAAAATTCACCATGTATTACTTTTAAGTCAATGATAGGCCAAAATAGATCTAGCATTACCTCCACTTGACGCTGAAGAGCTTGAACGTGATTTATTATCTCATCTAGCACCATTGCAGTACCTGAAACCTGTAGAAGAAAGAATAATTAATTAATGTGGATATAAACCCCCAAGAAGAAAACAGGAGTCCAAATTAATTTCCAGTATAGAGTTAATCATCACAAATCGACTTTATAATTTCCACCTATTAACCATGTATCTATCATTTCAACTATTATTAATTTTATAATGTTTAACTGTTTCTTCAGTTTTTCTGCAACCAAAAAAAAACCAACATTCAAGTAATATTAGTTGAAATAAAATGTAGAACTTGAGGCAAATAAAATCTTTCAATACCATAAATGAGATTTGACAATGTAATATGTTAAAGAGTTTAGTCACACAGTTCTCCCCCAATGCAGTGATTTTTATGAGTAAAATAGGTTCACTAAAATCAGAAGTACAGAGTGAAAATTTTAAAGACTATAATGAGGTAAACAAATTTGTAGCAAGGATTCTGTTAACTGTACCTGTCTTAAACATAGTACAATGGTGTAAGGACCATATACAGGTAATAAAATGATCAATAAAAACTACCATAATGGTGCAAACCAAATCTGACAACAAATTTTTTTCACTATTCCTCTTTCTTGTGGTTAAAATCAGTTTCAGAACACACAAAGGCCATTAATGGTGATCCTGAAATGACCCTTTTTTTTAACCTACATCAGTGAGCTGATTCTATTGGCTGCTTTGCCCATTTTTGTCAACTTTCATGTCTTAACAATAAAAGCCTGGACCAGGCTGTCCATTCTTCATTATTGGCATTTTTCGTAGTAACTCCAAACATGGAAATTTGATTCTTAAATCGCACAATGCATGCGTCAACAACTTGCAACTTTATACAAAATGAAAAAAGATCTTAGAGAAATAGAAGAAAACAAATGAAAAACCCGGAGGGGCATTATTTATGACCATGGTGGATGAAGTACCCATAAGTTTACACCAAATGTTTCCGCTTTTGGGTCAATTTATATGATTATAGAGAAGTTTCTACTCTATCATGTCAAAAGTAATATTAACCAACAAAGACATACCATGAAACAAAATTTTATTTCATGCTTATTCCTAGCTTTCAGCAATACTGACATTTATTATCTAGTTTGAAATTGAACACCCAACTCCAATCTAACTCTTAATCACCCAATTATATATAGTTTATGACAATCAATATAATAAGAGAAACCTTTTTAATTAGAATCATTCTTTATTTTGGTTTAGCAAATGAAAAAGATGCCCTTTAAAATGACAGATAACGAACCAAAATAAGACCAAAAGGTGAAAATGAAAATACAATGCAAGAATTACGAGAGGGACGCTTCAATGGCGGCCCATCGCCTTTTCTTGGTGTAAAAGCAATCAGCTTTATATTCCTTCCCCTCATTAAAAGTTAGACAGAGACACCATATATAATATTATTACACTTTTTACAAACAAAAAGGCATATAATCAAGACAGAAAACACTTTCTTCATCACATAATCCAAATCCTAATCACCCCATTAACTTTAACATAATCCCATTATAATATAAAACGACAGCTTTTAGCAACTAACCTTGTTACATCCTGGGACCAGCTCCTGTAATAGCTTCATTCTCGCATTGATTTTCTCTCTCCTTGCCTGTATAAAAAGGAATCACAAACTTAATCCCAATTTAGGGCTACTAATCAAGATTAACGAAAACTAATTAGGATTTAGAAAGAAAAAAAGTACTCTTTCAGCCAAGCTATGGCTATCAGTGGCTTGGCCACGGCGAGCTCTGACGTGAACGTACGGCAACTTCTCTCCTTCATTTGCTTCCACTCTTTTACCCTTTTTATTCGATTCTTTAACCTGCAAAATCGAAGTCAAAATTGAAGTCAAAATTAGTCAAACCAATTACTTGACAGAGCACGTTGCCTCATCATTGGCTAGGTTTGACCGGCCAGAATTTTCTATTAAAGTTACCTTTTTCTCCCTCTCTTTTCGCTTGGTGGACTTATGACTCTGATTTGAAGCCGGTGAAGAAGAATCGGGTTGCGGATCCGAATCCGAATCCAATGGCTCCTGCTTCATTGACATTGAGGCTGAAGCGAAGGTAGAGAAATAGGAATCGCGGTCAATTAGGGCAAAATTGGAAGTGAAAATTGGGGGTGGAGGAAGAGGTTTGTCCGGGAAATCTTCCTTCACTAAAAGCTCCACCGCTTGCGGCGGCGGGAGTTCGAGGAGCGCCGTGAATGAGCTGTTGCCGGTGGTATGCGGTGGACCGGACATAAACCCTTGAAATTCGCCGAATCCGAACAGCATTTCCTCGGGCTTCGGTTCGGATAATCGGGATCTGATTTGAGCTTGAGTTGCTTCCATTTCGGCGTTGATAATGCAATTGGATTGAGCTGAAATTCGAACAAGAAGAACTCAATTCCGGCAATGTTTGGCAACAATCATAGAGCCTCTTAAATAAAATTGGAATATTATTTTAAGAAAAAAATATATAATTCCTCTGCTCACTTTCTTCTCTACAGTGTTGTCGATTGTAAAATGGATTTGCCTTTTTTTCTTTTATCAATTTAAATCAGAAACCCCAAACCGTACAACGAAAGCTACGTTTGCTTTGGTCCCTACTCTCTGCTTCTCCTATTCTTTTCCTTCTGAATATACAGAGAGACATATAGTGGAATTATATTTCATATGGTTGATATTTGTTATAATTTGTAATTTAAAAAAAAAGAAAAAGTTACTAACAAATTATCTTTTTCTTTATTTCAAAGTTAAAACTACACTATTACATAAAATAATAATTCGATACTATAAATTTCTAGGTATAATTTCCAGGCATAATAAAGGTATTTATACAATCTAAAATCCCCTTGACCATTTGTCTTGGATTCGCGGAAATGGTATATATGTATGTGCAACTGCGGACGTGCTAATACGTTTGATGTACAACGAAATATAAATAATAAATAAACTAAACTAATAGTAGTGAGATTGAATAGTGCTGTCTATTGTAACTTATCAATAATTGACTAGAGTAACAAAACTTTGTCGTTGACATTTCAATTGCGTGTAACTTAACAAAATTTATGATGTCGTGCAATTTTAAGACGGACTATTTATTTATTGATTAAAGTCGAGGGTTTGTTAACAATGAAGTAACACACAATAGTGCAATAGTTAAATAGAAGATATATTTGTAATCGAACAAAGAAATTCATTGATTGCAGTCGAAAGTACAATAATTTTGAAATAACATACATAGGTGGAATGACTAAATAACTAATATTTGTAATCGAACAAAGAAATTCATTGATTGCAGTCGAAAGTACAATAATTTTGAAATAACATACATAGGTGGAATGACTAAATAACTAATGCCTAACTCACTTAAGATAGGATCCGATAGTTTAGGCATTAGTTAATCTGACAAAATAAAAAATAATGCAATAACTTTTAGTTACATTGGAACTAGGATAAAAATGCGAAGAAATACTAAAATTCATACAATGGTTATGTTGATGATCTTCATATGCATTTCGTTCGCCTCTATGTTTCAATTCTTTTTTTTATAATTAATCTATGTTTCAATTTGAATTGAGAAGGAGTGACTCTATCTTACTTGTCGAAATTGAGAGTGGACATGAAAAGTGTTTTGTAACATGGGGGGTAAATTGTCATATTTATCGTAATACAGAGAGGTAAACTGTTACATTATCATAACACATGAGGTAAAGTGTCACATATAAAACTATCAAGGAGGCAGTGTGAAGCTTTTATAAAATTACAGGGAGGCAAAGTGCTCTTTTTCAAATTGCAAGAAGGTAATTTAAACATTATGAATATCACAATGGAGGTAAATTGCCATTTTAAAACACTATAAGCCCCACACCTATATCTCATATTACCAATGTGTGATCAATTTCTCATACCCTTCAATTTCAATCGGGCTCCATCTATATCGGATTCGAATCTTGTTCGGATTGTGCTCGGATCTAGATTTTTTGAATCCAATGGATCTTGGTCGAATTTGGCCGGATATCTGATATTTTTCGGAACAAATAATATTTTCATTTAAAAAATTAAATTAATATTTTTTCCTAAAACAAGTTTAATAACATTACTATTTTATTTAATTTTAGCTCACATGTTCAAACATCATTTACTAATATTCATATTTTTAGATAAAAATATTGGTTTAAATAAATTTATAAACGAGTTATAAATTACTATCTTCTTAAATTGACAGTGAAATGTTATTAATGGTACTTACTTTTATAAAATATTATATATTTATCATTCTTTTTATTTTTTATCGGATACGGATCTATAACGAATCAGATCGACCTAAATTCATATTCGCTCCATGTATTTCGGATTACAAATCTTTATAATCGAACAATTATTATAACAAATCGGACCGACTTAAGACGGATCCAAATTGAAATCCGCCCCATTGACAGCCCTACCTTCAATTATGACTGTTACATTCTCCTTAACAACCTTATCTTTATTTTTAAAAAAAATTATTCGTATCCCAAATCCATTCCCCTAAGATCTGTCAAGTGGGTATAGGCTTTTAATTCCATTGTCTGGGTTACCCCAATTTGCTTGACCAATGTCATAATTAGTTATTGAAATAAAAATTAAATGTTCTGTCACTTGCATGTTTAAATAAAATAAAAAAATGCAAATGAAGAACAATAAATAGACACCTAGGCAAGAAATTGAGATGTTGTGGCGGTGTGTACTGTACTAACAGGACCAGTAGGCAACTAGGCGCAAGGCCTATGGAATCGGGTGGACGTGGTGTTGGGACCAGGAACGTCCCTGCCCCGATATCGCTGTTGATCCGAAGCTGATGACCCATCATTTTCTTTGCATTTACTCTATCAAAATCAAAATTATAGGGCTTGTTTGTCTTGCCTTTTTTTAAAATAGTTTAAAAAATAATATGAGGTTTTATAATGTTGTTAGTTGTGTTTTGAAATGAAATAAATAGTAGATACAAGTTTTCGATGGTGACTTTTTGAAGAGATAAGTTATTTTGATCAAATAATGTTTGTTATATGAGATAAGTGGAGTAAGAAATAAGTTAATTTATGCTACATCAAAGTAGAGTTTGTTTAGTTTTTATTTAGAAATAATAGAATTTTTCCAAGATTGATTTTTTTTTTAATTGAGAGATGATATGTTTTTTTTTAAAATAAAAAAAAATATATTTGTTTGATTTTTCGAAAAGCACTGAATTGATCCCTGTAAAGCTTGACAAACAAGTCCATAAATTTTATGACAACGAATTGTTGGTTTCAATTGGTCAATGAGGTCTAGAGAAATGGGTGAGTAGACCTCTAAAACTTTTTCTAACTTTCTTCAAAAATCACTTTAGCAAAATTGTTTTATTGGATTGTTAGAACAACTCCAACAATGGAAATCAAAGTCAAATATAGTGCCTTAACTGTCAAAATGATGTCAAAATCTACTCCAGCAGAGACACTATCCCTGGACATAAATTTAACTCCAACACTTTTTGGCATCAAAAGTAATGCCCATGCAAGGGGCATTACTTTTTGCCAGGAAATTTAACAATGGCTATTTGTCCTTCCCAATTCTCCCCAACGGCTTATATTTTCAATTTTTGCTATGGTACAAAAAATTTGAACTATTAAAATGGCCACAATTTCAATTAAAATACACAAGTTCAATAATCACGAGCAAAATAAAAAATAAGATAAAGTTAATTTTTGATAAAAAAATCTTATCGATAAAAATCCTTATCATATATCTCAATGTTGAATCACAAATTGACACGTGGATATAAAATCTTATCGATAAAAATCCTTATCAGATATCTAACGGTGAATCACAAGTTGACACGTTGATAAAAAATAAAAAAAATTATGGATAAAATCCTTATCAAATATCTGAACATTGAATCAGACACTGACATGTATATAAAAATATTGTCAGAAATCTTATCTAGATAATCTAATGCAAGGTACAAATATTTAACATTTTTTAACTTAATTTTCTGTACTTTTAAGTATGCTTTAATTTAATTTAAATTTAACCTAATTTAGATAAATTAAATTTAAATTAATTTAAAATAATGCTCCATTTTTTATGCTTATTGCTGGAGTAAAAAACTTTTTATGCAGATATCAAAATATTGTAGCAGACATTAAAAAGTGATTTGATGCTTTTTTTTTTATGATGTCTGCTGCTGGAGATGCTCTTAGGGAAAACATTTGACTTGATCACATAATTGAATTTTAACAGTTAAGTTCTTTAAATAACTTTAAAAATTAAAGTTGGCACAACGAAAATAACTTCAAGCTTTCAAAACTAGTGTTGCTTGAAATGATTTTAAATTGCTAAAAATAAGTTTTGCACTTGGAAAATTCTTAAGTTTCTTTTCAAAAACGTTTTTAGTTTGAAGAACAGTTTTACAAAGTTGTTCTAATCCACTATTCTTTGAACACTTGAAAGAGGAATACAAAAATTACTAATATTTATATTATATTTGAACAACAAGCATACACAAAGTAAAAACTTGAACTCACAAAGAATTAAAACATTCAACTAAAGCTATGTAACATCGGCATGTCTAGGAGGAGTTCAAGGTTGTCCGACCTCAAAGGAGTTCACACCTCTCCATCTCTTCTTTAATACTTCCTCCGTCTCATTAATCTTTATCATTTGATATCGTTGACCAGTCAACTTGATTAAATTTTAAAAAATTATAATAAATAATTTAATTAATATATTTAACTAATAATTTGATAATATCATACGACACTATGGATATTATTATTTAAAATATTTAATACGCCACAAATGTGAATAATTTAATATGATAAGTCATTTAAAAAATTGAAAAGTTTGACCAGATGTTGGAGCTAATGGAGTAAAAATAATAAGATGAAGGGAGTATATAAAAAAAAAATCATGACCGGCCAGAGTGGTCATAACAACGGGTCACAATTTTGATTGTTTTGGGTTGTTTTGAGGTTTTTTTTTTTTTTACTGCTATACCTTTTTTTGAATTTGTAATTTAAAAAACAACCGAACTTCTTTCCACAATTTCAAACAGTGATTGGTACTCCTCGTTATAGGCAAATTTCATTTTTGGCCCTCTAAAGTGGCTGCATTTCAAAATTGGCCCTTTATTAGGGGTGAACGCGGTCGGGTTTGGGCGGGTTTGCATAAAAAAATCAACCCGACCCAACACGTGCGGGTTGCCAATTTTTTAAACCGCACCCGCATTGTTATTTTCATAAACCGCCCGGTTCGGGTGGAATGGGTGCGGGCGGGTGACGGTCGGGTTGGCGGGTTGAACGAAAAGAATGTCATAAATTTTTGACATCTAATAGACTAGCAACATATCAATAAATATAAAAATTAAACATATATATAATCTTAAGTTCTTCAAACAACAAATAAAATGTGCCAAATATGTTCACCGTTACATTTGAAATTAAATCCAAGGATGAAAAAGTACAAAACTAGAATATAATCAACAATTTCTTACTAATTAAATCAACGGTCTCCACCAAAAAGAATATTACAAATCCACACAAAAAAATTCATTACAAGTCATCACTCACGCATTACAAACAATAACAAATTAGTGAAGTTTCTTCTAGATTTTTCGACAACAAACTATTTAGGAAAAAATGTACTAATATATTTGTACCATTAACATTAATATAAACAAAAAACTTGAAGAAAGTTTGTTAATTTGTTCTTCTTCATTTGTTAATAAATGTAATTTATTTCACACTTTTATTAAAACATGAATAAAAAGTACTCTAAAGATGATTAAGTGCGGGTTGCGGGTGGGTCGGTTTTTTAACCATCAAACCCGTCATTCGACCCATAACGTGCGGGTTTACAAATTACCAACCCGCACTTGTTTATTTTAAAAATAAAACCGGCGGGTTGCGGGCGGGTTGGAGCGGGTCGGGCGGGTGGATCGGGTGGGACGGGTTTATGAACACCCCTACCCTTTATTGTGGTACCTCGACAATATACGTCATTTATTGTGTCAACATCATCAATTTCAGTCCTTATCACCGATTTTTTTTAATTATCGCCAAAAAAACATCAATTTATGTCATATTTGACCTATCACATGGCTTGGTCTTGCAAATTGTGGAGTCAGTATATGAAATTCTTAATTTTAAGTGTCACTCGACAAATTATATTTTTGGCTAAAATTAATTTTTTTTGTCAGATTAGACATAAATTGGT
This sequence comes from Penstemon davidsonii, assembly GCA_034814905.1. Classification (NCBI taxonomy): domain Eukaryota; kingdom Viridiplantae; phylum Streptophyta; class Magnoliopsida; order Lamiales; family Plantaginaceae; genus Penstemon; species Penstemon davidsonii. Next base: position 24,050,937 of record JAYDYQ010002533.1, on the reverse strand, counting down.
GATTTTTGCCAAAAAAAAATTAACTTTCCGGTCAATTAAGACATAAATTGATGATTTCTGGCGATAAATAAAAAATTTCGACAATAAGGACTAAAATTGATAATGATGACACAATAAAGAATGATTATTGTTGAGGTACCACAATAAATGACCAATTTTAAAATGCAGTCACTTTAAAGGGCCAAAAATAAAATTTTGCCCCTCATTATACTATCAATTTGTTTAAGCTAATTCCTTATATTTAGATTTTCAAATGTGAAAATTGAACGATTTGTTCAACGGAATATGAAATTGATTATACGTATGTGTTTGCGACGACAAGACGAACAAAACCCCTAAGCTAATTCTGACGAACAGCCACCGGGAAACGGTGGCCATGCGTGAGGTCGTGGGAGGAGACGGTGGCGGCGCTAGTGTTTGTTGCGACGGAGATGGTGGTGGCGAGTTTGGAGTAGCGAATCTGGTGGATGTTTTGGTGGTGGTTTGCGCAAGAATGGTGGTGGTGGCGGAGAAGATGGTGGCGGAGGCTGATTAGGTGACGAAGATGACCCCCAAAATTTTCATTTTTTTTATTTTTATTTTAAATTTTGAGGTTTTTTTTTAAAAATTTAATCATACAAGAAATATTTAAGTCATTTTTAGAAAATGAGGAATGAAATTAACTTTTTTGAAAAGAAAAAAATCTGTTCAATAGTGCATATATAGTACGTTAATTGATTTTGTGCATTGTTGAAGTATAAATAATTTAAAAGGTGATAAGTTTATGGTTAATATTTTTCAATATCAATTTTTAATTGTCAAATCTTATAGAAAAATATTTAAATTATAAGGAAAATGTATCTTTGTAAGTTAAACATATTAATTTAAATCCAATTTAAATTTATATTTTTGGAAAAGAATTATAAATTTGATTTATTATTTTTATTAATAATGTATTTGACTTGATAGAAAATTGAATATAATTTCAGCGAATTTCAAATATTTGTTTGTCAATTGTTGCAATGTTCACGTGATGTTGCAGGAGATGGGTAAGAAAAAATCTATTCCAATTTTTTTGAATTATCTAAATCATATTGCATGAATTTAAATATAGTATCGTTAATTAGTGAATTTGTGACCAAAATTTGAAAATTTTACTTAACGATTTACGGATGGGTTAACGATACTATAACTAGTGTAGGTTCTCCGAATGGAGTAATTTGTGACCAAAATTTAAAAAATTCACTAATTAACGATTTACGGAGGGGTTAACGGTACTATAAGTGAAGGTTCTCCATTTGGAATAATTTGTGACCAAAATTTGAAAATTTCACTAATTAACGATTTACGGAGGAGTTAAAGATACTATAAGTGTAGGTCCTCCGTGTGGAGTAATTTGCGACCAACATTTGAAAATTCCACTCTTTAACGATTTACGGAGGGGTTAACGATACTATAAGTGTAGGTTCTCCATTTGGAGTAATTTATGACCAAAATTTCACTAATTAACGATTTACGGAGGGGTTAACGATACTATAAGTGTAGGTTCTCTGTTTGGTGTAATTTGTGACCAAAATTTGAAAATTTCACTCTTTAACGATTTATAGGGGTTATCGATACTATAAGTGTAGGTTCTCCGTTTGGAGTAATATTTTACCAAAATTTAAAAATTTCATTAATTAACGATTTACGGAGGGGTTAGTGATATTATAAGTGTAGGTTTTCCGTTTGGAGTAAATTATGATCAAAATTTGAAAATTTCACTATTTAACAATTTACGGAGGGGTTAGTGATACTATAAGGGTAGGTTCTCCGTTTGGAGTAAATTGTGACCAAAATACAAAAATTTCACTAATTAACGATTTACGGAGGGGTTAGTGATACTATAAGTGTAAGTTCTCCATTTGGAGTAATTTGTGATTAAATTTGAAAATTTCACTAATTAATAAGTTACGGAGGGGTTAAGGATACTATAAGTGCAGGTTCTCCGTTTGAAGTAATTTGTGGCCAAATTTTAAATTTTCACTAATTAATGATTTACGGAGGGGTTAACAATACTATAAGTGTAGGTTCTCCGTTTGGAGTAATTTATTCAATTGAATCCAATTTATATTATATTTAAGTTAGATCTAACAAAATTAACATTTTAAAATTTGGACCAATGTGTAATTTTGATATTCAAGGGTAACTAAGGAGAGTGATACAACTTAATAACTTTATCAAGATCTCAAGTAATTTTATGAAAAAATTCAGAATTTAATTTGACCAAAAATTATTTTACCTTGAATTTTTATTTTATGAACAAAGAAAAATCCACGAAAAATAATTTCAACATGATAAAAAAATGATAAAAATCATAAATTATTTTTTGAACGCAGCGGTGGTCTCTGCCAGGAGAACGGCATTCGGTGTGGGCCTCACGCACGGTTTTTTAGGGTTTAGATGTTGGGATTTAGAGTATAGATTTATTTAGACATTTAGAAAGAAAAAAAAACGAATTCATTAATTTATTAAAGTCAAATTACTAATCCTTGAACCTCAATTAAAATTTTGGGAAAGAACATGAGAAGGACCTGTACTAAAGTCATGCGAATGAAGCTGACTAATGTTTCTACATTTTTCTTTTATCAAAAAATAGAAAGGGGTAAAAAAGGTAATTCAAATTATCAACTTATACAACCGGTTCCAGGTGCCCCAATTGCCACATGGCAAATTTTTGTGGTTGAACTCAAAGGAGTTCGGACAACTCTGAACTCCTTTAAGAATTTTCGATATAACAATCACTCATAAATCTTAACTGCCTATAGGCATTAAGTTGAAATACTCACAAAGATTGGATAAATAAAAATTTGTTTGTGATATTTTGTCCGTTGAAGGAGGCAAAATACCAAAACTCTTCTCATTTCCATGTCAACCTTGGACGCCTATTCAAACCGTTCTTTTTCTGCAGGGTTCATTTTCTTTTTTCAGATTGTTTTACAGATTGACTGTATCTCTGACTTAGCGTGTTTATATCTGCTTTGTATTAAATGTAACGGTACTTATCCTCAAATTTGAACTTAAGACATATGATTTCCCTTAGATACTTGACTATTTTTTACTTGATTGCTGAAGAAAAGTTAGCTTTTCACTTTATACAACTGATGTGTTTTGCTTAGTTGTAAGGCTTTACTAGGCTTCCAAGTGTTAAATTCCGATTCACTTAGACCTTCTCCAAGGGAGTCTTTGTTGACATAGTCAATCATTCAAACTCTTGATTTATTTTTCATTTGTTAAGCTTTCAATTCCATCTTTGCAACTTAACTAGATTGATATTGACCTGGGGGGGGTGGGGGGGGGGGGGGGTGGGGGGGGGGGGGGGTGGGGGGGGGGGGGGGTGGGGGGGGGGGGGGGTGGGGGGGGGGGGGGGTGGGGGGGGGGGGGGGTGGGGGGGGGGGGGGGTGGGGGGGGGGGGGGGTGGGGGGGGGGGGGGGTGGGGGGGGGGGGGGGTGGGGGGGGGGGGGGGTGGGGGGGGGGGGGGGTGGGGGGGGGGGGGGGTGGGGGGGGGGGGGGGTGGGGGGGGGGGGGGGTGGGGGGGGGGGGGGGTGGGGGGGGGGGGGGGTGGGGGGGGGGGGGGGTGGGGGGGGGGGGGGGTGGGGGGGGGGGGGGGTGGGGGGGGGGGGGGGTGGGGGGGGGGGGGGGTGGGGGGGGGGGGGGGTGGGGGGGGGGGGGGGTGGGGGGGGGGGGGGGTGGGGGGGGGGGGGGGTGGGGGGGGGGGGGGGTGGGGGGGGGGGGGGGTGGGGGGGGGGGGGGGTGGGGGGGGGGGGGGGTGGGGGGGGGGGAACATTTTGTTTCATTTTCGTCCCTTTGAGAATGAACAATGGTTTACCCTCCAAATTTTGTTGCATAAAATTGTAAAATTAATTTTTGGCTCGATTTTTATTTTTTTACCCCACAACCTCCATTCTCATTTTTTATTGTTTTAACTTTAGTATTATGTTTAAATTAAAGTTACAATATATTATTCGATGCTGTTTTTCAGAATATAAATAAGGACAAATTTGTGAATTAAAAAAATGTATTTTTAAATACAATATTGATAGTTGGAACCACATGATAATATTAAACTCCGTAGAATTTATAAGGCCATCTCCGTAGTCTTCTCCAATCGAGGGATTTCTCTCACCAATTAATTTCAATTCACATTCTCCCTTACTCTCACATAATAATATAATAATAATAATGTTTAAAAATTGTATATAATTTAAGTTATTTTTTTTATACTAGATATTTCGTAGTTGTAAAATTTTGTCTAAATTCTACAATTGTAGAAAAAAATTAAGATTTAAAAATTAAACTAACAATGTTTTAAACTACAATATTATTAAATTTTCCATATTTGTACATTTTGTACATATTTTAGGATCGTAGCAAAATTTTAAATTTCAAAATTAAGACTAATCGTGTTATTAAATCTTATACAAAATAAAAAATACAATGTTATTAAATCTTACATAAAGTTTAAAAATAATTTTTTCCACTTTTTATTAAAAAAAAATTATTTTTAAAAAGCACATTTTTACTTGACTTACTAAAATCAGTCCAAGAAATATCTAAACTACTTAATTGGCTTACTAAAATCATATCCCAAAAATAACAATTCATAATTAGGGAATTTTTTTGAGATGGAGAATACATTGTTACATCAAACACAATATCAAATCGAAACAATTACAATGATATCAAAAAAAACTAATTACTAGTATTAAACTAGAGAGATGCTAGTATGAAACTAGATGAAATACGATTAATCTATTTGAGTGCCTAAACTCTTGCAATCTTCACTTCAGCAGGAGCAATCCCTGTTTTTCTCATGATCACTTTAACGAGCAAGAACATGATCTTGAAGAGATCCCCAGAAAAACCCTTCACGAGATCGGTATAAAAGACAGACATGTTTGGGAAGTAGATCGAAGGAATTTTTCTATAATGGGGCAAGGCGAAGATGACTCGTTCACTCCGATCTACCAAGAAAAGTAAGAAAATAATGAAAAGTTACGGCGGATCTTATATATATATATATATATAGCATAAAAGAGGTAAATTTGCAAATGAACCCCTACCTCCAACGTTGTTTCGTTTCCCGGCCACGAAAAAAAGAGGAAAAAGTCCAAAAATCCCCCAACTTGTGACGAATAAAACGGAGAAGCATATCTCCATTTCTCCGAGCACGTCATACGAGAAACGGGGGGAGTACCTGATATACCATACTTCATAATACCACCTGGCGAGATACTATTGGTCCATGTGGCATCTACATGGCGATCAACTAGGTCAAAATAATATAGAAACGAGCCTCGAGGAGATAGGATACCTGACCCGAGCTTCATTCCGATCTGGGTTGGTGGGAAACGATCAGCATTCTATTTGTAGGAATCCTCCAAATGATCTAACGTCTGAGATAGCTCCAGTTGTCCCTCTCACCGACTTACTTTTGTACGAACTCTGACATTTTTCCGTACGGTGCAACCTGGAACTTATACAACCGACCTGAATGAACAGTGAACTATAAATACCCTCGGGATTTTAATAAAGAGGGGACGTGATTCAAAGCATAGAAGATCGGAACTTTGAAGGTCGTTTATGCTAGGCCCTAGAATGTTTGATTAATTCTCACTTTGTAATAGGTCTTATAGCTTGTAACAAAATTTTATATTGATTTAGTAAAGATCCTTGACTTTTCTCCTATACACGTCATACTACGATTTTTATCTAAATCAATTAGCCTTTGTATTCATCTTAATCTTTTATTTTTCTCGGGTGCTATTTTTTGGCAAACTTTACCAATAAATTTTAGCTAGAACAAGAACCCTAATAGAAAACTCGGTAGGTTCACTACAAAAGAATGTTGCATTTTACAATTTACAATTTTTTTACATCTTGTACTTGTTAATACTAAGTTATATGTCCCAAATTGATGTGTTTTGTATTGACAAGACGAGGAATCTAATTTGAGCTTTATATGGTTTATAGCCTATACTTCCATTGAATCTAAATATGACAAGAAGTGTTGTAATCAGTTTCCAAACTTATTACTTGATTTTGGAATGAAATGCAAATATGCCCCTTATGCTTTGCTTAACTGGCAAAACAACTTTTGTGCTATTTTTTATTAGCCAAAAAAATCCTTCACAAGCCAAAGTACATATTTTACAGAAAAAATAACAATTATATTCCCACCATAAAATACAAAAGCACCTCTATTCAATTAAAAAATTTGACAATAATCTCCTAGTTAACTTTGGAAATTGACAATAAACCCCCTGTTCACTTAAAAATTGACAATAACCTCCATATTGATTGATTAATGAAGGAATTTCAAAAGTGATTTTTTGCTAATAAGAAAGAACACAGGGGGTATTTCTGCATTAGCTCCTCGATTTTGATGTAAGTAGTGCTCGAGGATATACACACTCAATTACACAACACACCAAAGTAAAACAACAATGCATAAATTAGATACCAAAAACCTCAGTCCTCCCAGATTTTGTACATAATTTTTTAACATTCTGCAACAGAGATTACAATAAAATCTAAAAATTAACCTAAAAAAGGCTATAAAAATGAAATACAAAACCTATGCCAAAGAAAAAAGCAATAAGGAAAAAAAAAGAGGGCAATGACCCAACAGTTAAATTAGCAAAATAAGCATTTACGATGGAAATTCGTTTGCAAACTCCGAAAGCTATGTCAACAGATATTCGTTTGCAAACTACGAAAGCTACGGTACCACACGAGGTGCGACAAACCATCAAACAAATTTTGGAAATTCAAGCAAAACCAAATCCATGGATAGAATCATCTTCATCAAATACAGCATTTACGACGGAAAACATAAGCCTGCAAAATCGAATTCATCATAGTAAATCAACAAATATTCAGCCCTTTCTCGCTCCGAATCATTAAAAAAAAAATTACGACTCCAAGATTCATTGCACGGAATAATATATAACTTGCTAAAAACAATCTAGTGAAGAAAAAGATGAAACAAAGTAGACACTCTTATTTAACAGATAATTAGAGTAAAAGAATCACGACGAACCTGACAATGACTATAGCGAAGAAAACTACATAAAAACCAATTTTGATAAGTCGAGCTTTCTTCTCCGCATTAAGTACTCTAAAAACTTCAGTCACATATATAAGATGCTTCCGTGAAAGGTATCTGAAACGTAAAAGGAACGAGTTCAAAATGGCTATAGTATTTATAAAGAAAAAGCATATTATATAGCCAGAAAATCGGAAATATTTATTATGTAAAACTGTTGATGGGATAAAACTTACAGCTTCAGATTGTAAAGCGCAGGAGGTAGTGAGACTAGGAACATGATCCAGTGACCAGTCACAAGAAACAAAATGGAGAATGCAGCATGTAACAAATACTCGGGAACAATCACATAATTTACGTTCGATGATAATTCATATGGATTTATATGGTCACCCTCCAAATCCGAGAAACCTATGAACTATATTTAAAAAAAAAAAAAGTTGAGATTAACATAGATGTCCAAGCATAAAAATCGATAATTAAGAGTATCAACAGATAATTCATACTAGAGTTTAATAAATAATCAAATAAAGTCATTACAAGGAGAACAAACAGAGTATATTTGTTACAATAGTTGCATGTGACGTGGTGCAGCCAATTAAGGTATTGCTAACAATACATAGTGAAAATGAGATTTTCGAGTAGCACTACTCCGTAATTTTAGAATTTTAGGAATTATACATACTTACTGGTATGTTGCACCACATCCATCATTTGGCTTTTTGCACCCCAAAAATACCCCTTTGCAACATAGTGGGCATCTTGCACCCCAAAAAGGTGCACTTTGTCAAAGAATATATGCAATTCTAGAGTGCAAAGTGTCAAAATTTCAATTTCAGGATTCAAAGTGCCAAAAAGGTGTATTTTCGGGGTGCAAATCAATCTAAGAAAACCAATATGAGTTGACTTAGTAGAACTATAGATGAGACCTACCTTCAAGTTACAAAATTGCTAAAAAATATTAAATAATGCTATACATATTCCAGATTCAGAACTTACATTGTAGCATAGACTTAAAGATTATAAACCAGAATAAAAATTGTATAAAATTCTAGGTGTTAAGGAAGTCTTTCCCAACAAAGATATATTCAAGTTCTCAATTAATTCTAACTGGACAAATTAGGATATATACTCTATTTGCTTCTCAATCATAAGCAATATCATAACTTCAAAGCTTCTAACTCGAAATAAACAAAAACGTTCAAACAAATAAAATATTTTCTTAAAATTGTTAGTGCAGGAATATATGAACTTATCTTGCCTAATGAAGCTCCAAATTCAAATACAACAAATAAAGGTTAAATCTTGACATATTACAACTAACTTAAATATTGCATCCATGATTTCCCTTTTAGTTCCAATTGGGAAAGAAATATCTAATTATCAATTTATCATCCAATTAACAAGAAACCCACCATAAAAAAAACTAAGAAAAAGCAAAAACGAAATCAAAAATCAAAAAGCAACTGGCTTTTTTGCTTTTCTTCATTAACAAGATTCCAATTTTATGAATTATAAAAAATAAAAAAATAAAAAGATTTCAATTTTCACCAATTCGAACTATGCATTGCTTCGAAAAGAAAAACAAATTAGTCAAAAGGGATTCAAATTAAGAGGGAGGGGGTGTAAAATTACCTGATAAAAATTTGATACTAAGAGGGTAAGATTCATGGCTGAAAAGATTAACCAGAGAATAGGTTCCCACACCATAGTTTCTTTTCTTTCCGATTTTGCTTAAAGAGCACTGCAATTTATTTTTTCGCCGTTACAAAAACTTAATTTTCTCATCTGTGAAGAAGAGTATTTTAAATAAATAAGAATATAATGGTGTTTGAATTAATACGCTTTACAGTGTTGCAGTCCTTATAGGTGTGGGATTTTGTCTGAGCAATGATTCGTTTTGTAATTATAATAGGGTTTTTTTTCCTCTGTCCTAAATTCCTAATTTCAAGCTTGTCAATGGAGCGGATTTTAATCTGAATTTGACCCGAATTCAATCTGATTTATTGACATTTTAATTCGATTAGAGATTCGACGGATTAATTCGATTATAAAGATTTGTAAACCGAATATGTGGAGAGAATATGAATATATGTCGATTCAATCTATTAAAGATCTGTATCTAACATTAAAAAAGAATTATATGTATTTACGTAACATTTTATTAAAATAAGTAACATGAATAATATTTTACCATCAATTGAAGAAGATAGTAATTAATAATTTCATAATTTTACTTTTATGCATATTATGCCAGTTTTTAGTTTTGGACTAAAGGGCTACATTCTTCTCCTCTGCAATTTTGTGCAAACAATTACCAAACAACTCCTGGTCGCGGCGGAAAAACATCCGATGGCAGACCCCCTTTCCTAATAAAAGTAGCCTAATGAGAAAGAAGCTAAAGCACGAACCTCTTCCCACCACCGGACAAATCTGTTCGGAAACAGAGCTCTTTTATCGCGGAATTCTCCCTTTTCTCCTTTTGAAGAGAGAAGTGGAAACCCTTATAGTAGTCTATTCTGCCCTGCTGCTCCTTCCCGGCCTCCCAAAGCCCGTAGCTGAGAAGCTGCTTAAATGAAGTGAAGGTATCGTATCACACGTGGATATCTAAAAGAATGCGACAGAACACCTTTTCTGACATCAGGAACATAATTTTACCATGCATTAGTGAATTTGATGACAAATCTAATTGAATATAAATATATAATTTTTAATGCAACCAAACTTCAATTATACACACACAAATTCATACCTCTAATTTTGATAATTATAAAATTTTGCAAGAACTACGTTGCTCAAATAAATTTATGTGCGCGAGTACCGCATGCGGCGGTTGCTAATATTAATAAAGAAAATTTGAACATGTAAGCTAAATTAAATAAAAGCGTAAAGTTAAACAAACTTCTTTTAGGAAGAAATATTGGTGTACAGTTTGAAAGTGAAGATTTTATTGGATCCGAAAAATATATGATATTCGACCGAATCCGGTCAAAATCCGTTGGAGTCGAGAAATCTAGATTCGAGCAAGATTTGGATCCAACATAAATGGAGCTGGATTTGGAGTGAGCACGATCCGACCTGAATCCGACCCATTGACAACCCTAATTGTACTTTTCTTTTATGACAATTAATAGTATTTTTTATTTCGTCTCCCCCTAATGAAATTACTATAATGTTTATACTTCTATTTTTCCATGGCTTTAACTTTTATTCTAAATGGGAGAAGTTTGTTTTGTTCTCACTAATAGTTTATATATACATAGAATCAATATGATAGATTGATAGGTAATTTTTTCTTGTTAAGTAATTATCAGTGATATTAAGTGACACTTTTATCTATTCTGTATATTTTGTAATGGTTTTATTATTATTATCAAGGAAACATTAAAATGTATTCTTTTTTCCTAGCATTAACTAAAAAATATTTTAAATCTCATAAGATCCAATCTAGAGATGGGACGAGTTAATTAGTGTTGAACGAGATATTGTCCAAGTTTTGTTTGAATATTGAATTGAAATTAAAATTGCATTTAAGCTTCATTTGATTGTTTAACGAACTTTGCTCAAACGAGCTTTATCGAACGAACTCGACCCAACTATGGACTAACTTGATATTTTCACAAGTATTTTCTGTTAATTTCTAACTTATCGAGCTCGAGCCGAGCTGCAAAACTTATCAAACGAGAAATGAATGATGTTCAAGATTGAATGATTTATATGACGATATGAGCTGGAACAAGCTTTTATCAGACAAACTCGAGTCGAATATCAATTTCCTTGATTTAGTTTTGAGTCCTAACCCATTCCCACATTTATTGGTATTTTATATATTTAATTTCATAAGTACTGTCATTATAATTTATGTATACAATAATTTTTTAAAAAGTTAAAACGTAAAGGCATGTTTGTTTGAATTTTCTGAGAGCATTTCAGTATCCAAAGAAAAATCAAACAAACAATATTTTTGCTTTCAAAATTAAACATAACAAACAAAAAGTTTCTTGTCTCTAAAGAAAAACTACACAAATTAAAATTAATAACATATCTTTTGTACAAATTATCTAACATAATAAACCTGATTTGACATAAAATAATTTACCTCTTGCGCTATTTTTCTTTTTTCCTCATTCCTAAGAAAAATGGTACAAATTTTATTTCTTAATAAATTTCAATGAATACCAAGATTATTTCAGAATTCTTAAATCATTTTTGAAAGTTTTAAATTACTCTTAGACAGGCCCAAAACTTTACCGATATGGGGCTCTTTGATCGGGCCAACCAAACCAGAACGACGCCGTTTCGCAGCTTCCTCAAGCTTTCCAGGAAACAATCCTCCAATTGAAGATAAAATCATTAAGTTCATACACGATTAAAGATTCACCGGTAATATTCTTTACCTAAATTCCTATTTTATTCTTTGCACTTATTCTGCAGTAGCTTCATTTGATTATTGCTTTTCCGTCTGATTTGTTATTATTCTTTCACATGAAATGTTAATTTGATGAATGTATTTTTTACTTCTTATTTTCGGAACTTAGAAAGGTAATTATAATGAATGATGTACGAATTATTCATTTTGATCTTTTTCTATTGTTGCTGTTCATTTTGAAATGTAAATTAAAAGGTATCTTAGTGATATTTAACAACGTTATGAATACTATGTTTTGAAAATTTTAATTAATTAATCAATTTGAAAAGTTTGTTAAAAAGTTAGATTCTATATTTAGGCAAAATGATAATTCAATTGGGAAAAATAGAGTATAATAAACTTTAGGAATTTATAAGAATCTTTATTGTTGCCATTGTAATTGATGGTTATAATTCATGTGGTTGCATGTCAATGTGTTTATATAGTTATTTATTCGAGTTGAATTTGGTTCTACCCGTTAATTGTACTTCATCATTTGTGTATTCTATTTGTTTCTTATAAAATGTATATAATTATCGGTGGCAAGGGAAAAAGTTGAGAATTGAGTTCTTAAACTCGAAATTGTGTGATTTTTGATACAATGTTTATATGATGTCTGATGAAGTTCTTTTCTTTGACAGGCTCGTTTCTAAGCCTATGCCAAGATGATGGTCTTTACCCCTGTCACCACATGCACCAAAAATGTGATTTGCTTAATTGGACGTGTCCGAAGACAGATGAGTGTTTCCAAAGCCCTTTTGCAATCACCGTCTAGTTCATATTGTCACTATAACTTCAGCAAATCGAGATATTCTATTTCACCTGTAAATGGCTTTCAAGCATTTCAAAGAAATTGTTTCGGATCTTGTACATTTAAAAGAATAGTGACTCTGAGATGTTACCGGAAAACTCGTGTCGATGTTTCAATTGGAGAAAATATAAATATGAGTCTTTTGGTGCCGAAACAAACAAAATCTTCTGAAATGGGAAGGAATGTGGGATATGTTTCTTGGAGAAAACGCGGTATTACTGCTGGCCTTTTTATTGGATTATTGGTTTGTTTTTCTTCGTTTGAACCTTCATATGCTGAAGCTCCTAAAGGAAAGGAAAAGAAGAGAAAGGATAGTGATGCTTCTTCTGCTCAATGCTCACACGGGAAACAAGTTTTGACTGACTACTCTGTGATTGGTCGGTATCGGATTTACCTTCTTCCTTGTAGTGTTTCGCGGGTTAAGATGTTAAATTTTGTTGTAAAATTACGATATGGTTTATTTGATTGTGATGTTGTTTAATTGGAATATGTTAACACACAGGTATACCAGGAGATGGGAGATGCTTGTTTCGTTCGGTTTCTCATGGAGCTTGCATAAGATCAGGAAAGCCTGCTCCAAATGAGAACTTACAAAGGGAACTAGCGGATGAATTACGGGCTAGAGTATGTTACGAATAATCTATCTTGAAATATGACGGTCATAAGTTGTTCTTAGGAGCTAAATGCAAAAATATACCCCCGTGCTTTTCCTACTTGGCGAAAAACCCCTGTTATTTTAATTAGCAACCCACCCTCCCCCCGTGTTCTTTTTTTATTAGAAAAAAACCCCATTTGAAATTTCCTCATAAGCCAATCGGGAGGTTATTGTCAATTTTCAAAGTTAACAGCGGGATTATTGTCAAATTTATAGGTTAAGAGTGGTGTTTTTCGATGTTTACTGCAAAATATGTATTCTGACATGGGTGGGGTTTTTTGCAATATAAAATAACATAAGGGGTTTTTTGCTAATAAAAATAACTCAGGTTTTTTTTTTCTAATTAGGCAAAGCACTGGGGGTATTTTTGCATTTCACTCTATTCTTAGAGCTAAATTAGTTCCTCCATTTGGACAATCTAAGGATGCTTCACATAACAAAATTTCTTGAAATTAAGTGAAATGTAGACTCTTGTTCTTTTGTATCTACTATCTGAAACAATGATTCTCTAATCGTGGATCTGCGAATTTTTTTAGGTAGCTGATGAGTTTGTCAAGAGACGGGAAGAAACCGAATGGTCAGTCAATTGATATTTTATTTTTGCTTAAGATTTGCAGTAACTGCCTATATATACCGTTTATCGGTTTTGCCCATCAAGGAAAAATCCCATTTGGGAACAAAATATGCCATTTGATGCAAGCAAAGTTTGAATACCAGTCATAGATTATGTGTCATGGCATTTACTAAGTTTATCATTTCTTATAAGTTTGGAATCAACACGGAGATTTTGAGACGAGAATAAAGAAATTTTGTTTTCTTGGTCTTACTTTTTACTGGTTCAGTTTTCATATTCAGAGCTGTAATATTCCAAATGATGTTTTTTCATCTTTCAATATTATTTCAGGTTCATAGAAGGTGATTTTGAGAGTTACGTTTCACAAATAAGGAAGCCTCATGTATGGGGAGGTGAACCTGAATTGTTGATGGCTTCTCATGTCCTCCAGTAAGTCTACATTTTGATTATATGTCATTTGTGTCCAACCTCTTATGAAATAATTCTCGATTCAAACTGATCACTTCCATTTTTTCTTGAAAATAACCTTTAGATGTCTATATTATGCCGTCAATGCATAATAATCTATTTCAGTATGATCGCATGTCTTTCTAAGAATAAAAACTAAAACCATATATTTCATAATTTTAACACTGAAAAAACAATTCTCATTTATTTTTTCTTCAGAATAAAGTAACAATTTTATCTAATTGTTTTCTCACCATTCAATTTAATGGATTAATATATCTAACATGAATAATTTCTTATTTCATTTAATTTAACATGTGCTAGGGAGTATATTTGCTAACAAGAATAACATAGGGGGCGTATTTGCCAATTAGAGCTAACACAGGGGTGCAATTTGCAAATAACTTCAATTTGTGATACAACAACTAATAAGCTTCATATTTGCCAGGATGCCAATCACAGTATACATGCACGATCAAGATTCTGGTGGTCTGATATCGATCGCTGAGTATGGACAAGAGTACGGCAAAGACAATCCTATTAAAGTTCTCTATCATGGTTTCGGTCATTATGATGCGCTGCATATACCTCGTACAGGAGGTGCAAGACCAAGACTTTAATATATACATTAGCAAAATTTCATGCTGAGACGAGGTATGTTTTAAGTTCTTATTCTGTCCTGAGATTAGTTAATTACACATATGACAGGTTGGTTAAATTTGATGATGCATATATACATGAAGCATTTCAATGTAACTCTGGTGTTTCTTTTGTTAAGAAAATCATGTTCTTTAATCTCATTTTATTGTATGACTGAAATACCATTAGCTCGGAATTTAGGTATCATATACCACGTGCTTGTGATTGTATGGGTGCAAGCATGCAAGAACCGGATTTAGATTTCTCAACGAATGAATATAGGCTTATAATGAGTACAACTTGTGCGTGTATTTTCTCTGTAGAAAGCAAAATAGTAGATGTAGCAAAATGTTTTGTTAAGGTGAATTGGGTAAAATTTCAATTTTAGTCCCACGGTCATACATGATTGGACCATCAGCACTTTTAGTCCCGCGGTTTACAAAATTGGACTTTGGTTCCAATTTTTAAAATGTTTTGCACTTTTGCTCCTATAGCCCCTTTTCATCCGGTTTTGGACCAAATAGGGGATCACAAGTGCAAAACAAAGACTATTCAATGCGACCATAAGTGCAAAAAAAAAAATGGATGGTGAAGGGCCCCGGGGCAATAGGATCAAGAATTCCAAGTATAAAAAGAATTGGGATAAAAAATGTAAAATGCAGGATCAGAAGTGCTGAAGGTTTGGGCCTATGGGACTAAAAAACTTCATGGACCACATTCATACAAAATAAAAGTGCATTCCGTATGTGTGTTCCATTTGTCATAATAAACCTTCATCATTCATTTATCTCCACAAGAAGTGGCCTCTGCAGTCCTTATGTTCCTTTCCCTTTTGCGTAGAACAAGATTATGCAATGTTGACGAGTGCATAATAGGCATTTTGCATTAAGGCAAATCAATGCTATGTAACCTAAGACCATCTCTAATGGCCCGAGGGGGAGACCTGGGGCTCACACTCAGCTGCATGGGTGCGTGCAGTCAGCGACCACCTGCTTTACTTTCTTTTTAATTTTTTTTAAAATTCATTTCTTATATTAAAGATGTTCTGTTGTCTTTCTTTTTGTTCTTTCTTTTAAATTTAACATAAAATGGAAAAGTTTGTTTTTAAAATTTGAGTATAATTTTACAACATTGTGTTTTAAATTAAATCTTTTAACATTATTAGTTTTAATTTTTAAATTTTAAATTTGTCTACAATTGTAAAACTTTGACAAATCGTACAAATATGAAAAAGTTTATTTTTAAATTTTAATATAACTTAATAACATTGTATTTTAAGTTAAATCTTTAACATTATTAGTTTTAATTTATGAATTTTAAATTTGTCTACGATTGTACAATTTTTGCAAAACGTACAAATATGGAAAAATGTATTTTTGAATTGAATATCATAATAATCGAATATGGTGGGGAGGGGCTTTTATTTATTTACTATTATTATTATTATTATTATTATTATTATAATTGAATATGTATAATTAAATAATGGTGAGAATGGTGGTGTAAAGTTAAAACTGAGTGGAGTAATATTAGTATTATCGAGAGCCCATGGCTTGTAATACCGACTGGAGACGAGGAAGATAGTGCTCAAAACTCAAAAAATCAGGAATTTTGTAATGAGTTTTGTTTATAAAATTAATATGGTTTGATTCTGAAATTAAAATATAATAATGTTTTGTATTTTGTTTAAGCTAGTTTAAGAAACAGTGCTAAGTAGATGGTAAGAAATTATTGAAATTGGCATTTATCTTTTTTAACTCAATTCAAATATTAATGTAATTTTCCAAATTGAATAATTGAATAATCTTGTATCTGTCACAAATAAAGGCCTCTTTTCCTGCCACTTTCTTTGAGCTACAACAATAATAGCAATTTTATCTTTTTTTTTGTTTTTAGGCAGTTCTTATTTGTCATGTCTTAAGCCTCAACCTCACGCGCAAATTCTGGCTGCTTCTGGGCTTCAGATCTCCTGTTACACAATTGTGTAACATCTCCTGTTACACACATGGATGAGCGCCATGTGTCCAAGTATACCAATAAACCATAGACTCCATTACATAAAATCATTTCTTTAATCAATTTGTATAATCATCAATTAGTAATTTAAGAATTAAAAGAAAAGCATATCCAACTCATCTCTTCCAATGCCCGATATCCCTGACTTCAAATTCCCCTGCCTCCTCCACCATGGCCGCCGCACCACCATATCCAGCCTCCATCACCACCCTAATCACTCTCTTCCTCCTTTGCTAACACCTTCTTCAGCCCCAACCGCAACAAATCCAGCCTCTCGACCAAACCTTAACAACCCATGGTTCAAAACTTTTAAATCTAGGGTCAGCCATGCCATCTCCACCCATACCCACCACCCCCACACATAGTCATACCAAATTAAACTTTTTCATTAGCACCCCACTCCAAATTTTAAATAAAAATTCTGGAATTTACTTAAAAATCAAAAATTTCCTAACTTTTGTCAATTAACATACGATTGATTTACAGAGGGGCCCTGATTGAAATCTCGATTATATCATTCAATTTAGGAACTGAGAATTTTTATTGATGTTTTTGGAGGGTTTTTGATATGCTGGAAATCTAAATACCCAAAACCTTAGTTTTGTGATAAAGGATATTTATTCTTTATCTTCTATTGAAAGTTGCAAATATGGAGGAAGGTAAATATCCACTGTTTTCATTGGAATTCTTGTCTGTAAATTTGGAACAAATTGATTTTTTTTTCCCACACCATCTTGCTAACCATCATAAGAGAGGTAGAAAGAGGGGTGAGATGGGGCTAATCGGACTGGATGTCGTTGTGACTAAATGAGTGGCGGCGGCGGAGGCCGGAGGAACTTGAATTATTTGTTCTTTTATAATTCTCATTAATTGGATTAATAAATTCAAGATAATATTAAATTGTTAATAAAAAAATTTAAATTATTAAGAATGAATTTCTTCCTTAAATTAATTAAGACAAATATATTCCCATGTAATGGAGTCTATGGTTTATTGGTATACTTGGACACATGGCGCTCATCCATGTGTGTAACAGGAGATGTTACACAATTGTGTAACAGGAGATCTGAAGCCCTGCTTCTGGGTTGTACTTTCCAGTATCCACTGATTTTTGAATTATCAGTACTCGTCGATTTTACTGAAATACCCCTATAAGTGGAAACTGATTCTCTGAAAAAGCAGAATTTTGAGCATGTGACCCACTTGGCTTGCACGATTAGTCACTATCTTTTTCCATCAACATCAAAGCCCCTCCCCACCATTTTAGATCTTAAATTGTTTTTTCCTTTCCTCCAAATGAAAAATTAACATTTATTTAATTATAAAAAAATTTAGGATTTTGTTTTGCTTAGTTATAAAGAGAAAACTTTATTCTTCTTAGTTATGAAAAATACAATTTTCTTTTTCAAGGTCAATAAAGACATGTCATTTTCAGTAACTCAATCTTTCTATTTCAATTAATTTCAATTCTTATATTTCTTAATAATAATAATAATAATAATAATAATAATAATAAAATAGTAATAAATTTTATAATAAATTTAATATTGACATTAATAATAAGAAGTTTTACATTACTCTATGGAAATTAATATTGGCATAAATTTTCGATTTCAATTTAAGTATTTAAAATAAAATTTAGATAATAATTAATGGAAACACTATAGAAATTTACTCAATTATGATTTAAAAATACTAAAATTTCATTTTTTGGTACTTTTATGCACATATTGTGTTTAGTGACAATATTCATTATTGTGGATGTTTTTAGTTTAATACTAGTATTTTTTGGTAGTTATTTGTTTTTAGTTGAATGAAATTTCTAATTTTAGATGTAATTATTGTTTATAAAAAAAAAATATATTCATTATCTCATAAACACTTGAAATATGAGTTTATAAAATTATAAATTGAACTCAAGTTCTCAATTATTTATTGAATTGAGCCCAATTTATATTTAAAATAAACCTAGCAAAAAGTTTGGACCAATGTTAATTTTTCTAAATATTTATGATTTATTTATTTGCTAAATGAACCTTGGAAAAAAGAAAAGGAAAATAAGGCAGGTGGCAATAGACCGCGGTGGGTGGCGAGGTTCGGCCAGCCACCGCCCCACCCTTTTCCCCCAATCGCTGGATATCACCACCGCCCACCCACTCCCCCTGCCCCTTAGCAGTGGAGATGGCTTTAGCCCGTTGAATTTTATAATATTAAATATTAAATTTATTTTATTTTTTAGTGAAAATAAATCTGTTCGATAATTTAATAAATACACATAATGTTTAATCGATAAATACAAAGAATAGCTTGTTTCAATAAATATGATAATATATTCTAATAAGACTACAAATAAATTTTAAAAAAAAATTCAAGCTTTGGTTGAATTCGAATTCAAGAACTCTAAACATTGATCTTGGAGTTAGGATTGAAAATCAGACCAAATTATTGGATACTCGGCTCGAGCTCATTCGATAAAAGTTCGTTTGAGCCCGGTTCATCAAATAAATCAAACAAGCTTGAACCAAATTTTTCGTTTAATAACTTTTGAAGCTCTGTTCGAGCTCGACTCGATAGCTAAAATTTAAAAAAAAAACACGTGTAAAATACCAATCTACTTGATGTTCGGTTCGAGTTCGTTCTCTAAAAGTTCATTTGAACTCGGTTCGTTATGAAATCAAATTAAGTTCAAACACAAAATTTGAAACTCGATAAAATTCAAATTAAACTTAAATAATGTGTCATTTAATACTACTAGACTCATTTGCACCCTACTCGCCATATACTAATTTTTTTTTCTTTCAAAAAATAGAATTGCTCGACAAGAAAACATAAGTGAACTTCCAAATTATACGGATTTGGAAACTGCATTGTGCTAAAGCTGTGTTCAATAATTAGAAAAAAAAAATTGCTTCAAACAACCGATCACATGAATAAAAGTGTGATGTTCTTATTTTACTCTCTCTCTCTCTCTCTCCCACATCCCAATGTAGTGTAATCACCCTTAAAATCAAAATTTTCTGACTAAATTACTCACAAAAAACAAGACTACATCCCAACATCACAACACCAATTAATTAATCCCAAGATGGTGCATTAAAAATTAAGGCACAAAATTAGTCAAAGAAAATTCAAAATCAATGTGAAACACTAGTCCACCTAAACACCTCGAAAACTCATCCAATCTCATCTCAATTAATTCAAATTTGAACCCCAAAAGTAATTAAATAAAATCTTTCATCTTCTCTCAAATCCAATCTGGTGAAACCACTCCCACCCCAACCCAAAAATATTTAAAAAAAATCTTTAAAGATTGGAACTTTGAGAAATATCTCAATGTATTAAAAAGATTGAAACTTTGTGCAATCCCTTTAATCTCTTCCTTAAATGCATTGAAAAGATTCAATCTTTATTATGAAGAGTTTCACCATTGATGCTACATTTAAGTTTCTTTACTTATTCACATTCTGCATTTCTTTCATTTCTTCTCTAAACTCAGATGGCCTTTCACTCTTAGCTTTGAAAGCAGCCATCACAAAAGATCCAACACAAGCTCTAATTTCATGGTCAGATTCAGATTCAACTCCATGTAAGTGGGCAGGAATCACCTGTGATCCCACCCACCATAAGGTCATCTCCATATCACTCTCCAACAAGAATCTCACAGGCTACATTCCATCAGAAATTGGTGCACTTTATTTTCTCACTTTTCTTGATCTTTCTCAAAACTCACTCACTGGACCCTTACCACACCATATAACTACCCTCCAAAGCCTCATTCATCTTGATGTGTCTTCGAATAATCTCAATGGTTCAATCCCTGAAAGTTTAAGTAATTTAACCCATTTGACAGGGACTTTGAATCTTTCATACAATGCATTTTCCGGTGAGATTCCGGCGAGTTTTGGTTTGTTTCCGGTGATGGTTAGCCTTGATCTCCGGCATAATAACTTGACCGGGAAAGTACCTCAGGTGGGTTCACTTTTAAATCAAGGTCCAACTGCGTTTTCAGGGAACCCTTTTCTTTGTGGGTTTCCATTAAACAATGCATGTGCAGATCCAGAAGCTCAAAATCCAAGATTCTTGAATAACCCTCAAAAGCCTGAAAACGGTGGCGTTCCATCAAATGGGATTGTGGAGAATCCGAAAATAAATAGTGGGTCAGTCACAGTTTCTGTGATTTCAGGGGTATCTTTGGTAATTGGGGTGGTGTTTGTTTCAGTATGGGTGATTAAGAGAAAATGGAGGATTGTGGAGGATAAAACACCAAAAGAAAATGTGAGTATGGATATGGTGGAGGTGGGGATGGGGAGTGAGGAGGGGCAGAAGGGTAAATTTGTTGTGGTGGATGAAGGGTTTAGTTTGGATTTAGAAGATTTGTTGAGGGCATCAGCTTATGTTGTTGGAAAAAGTAGGAGTGGGATAGTGTATAGAGTGGTGGTTGGTGGTGGTGGAAAGGGGGTAGGATCGGTTTCCGGTGGTAGACCAGTGGTGGTGGTGGCTGTGCGGCGGCTGAGCGAGGGGGATGCCACGTGGAGGTTTAAGGAGTTTGAGGCTGAGGTGGAGGCCATTGGTAAAGTGCAACATCCCAACATTGTGAGGCTTAGGGCATATTACTATGCAAGTGATGAAAAATTGCTCATTTCTGAATTTATTCGCAATGGAAGCTTGTACAATGCACTTCATGGTAAGAATACGATTCTCCGATCTTCGTAGAACACGTCTGATTAACTATATAAGATAAAGTATGTTTGATTGTTTACCAGTGAAACTAGTGTGCCTACTCATTTAAGATTAGAGACATCATATCATAACTTATATAATCTCGTTAAGTGGTTTCTAGCTGTGTAGATGAGTCGTGTAGTCTCGAACAATGTATTGTTTCATGTTAGGTTTGAATTTTTATTGAGCTTGAAATTGTATTAGTACTTGGTTTGATTATCAAACGGAGAGAGCATTCGAGCTGATCATGAGTCGAGCCCAAGTGACTTGATGTTTTGCATATTTTTTTATTACACTTTTTGACTAACTAGGTTGAGTTCGAATTGAACTTCAAAAGTTATTCAACAAAATGTAGTTCAAGTTCTTTGATTAGTATAAAGAATCGAGCTCAAACGAGTTTTTATCAAATGAGTTCGGGTCAAATACTGAGTAGCTTGATTTGATGTTCAACTCTAGTGTTTTGCATTGCATTTGTGAAACTTTTGGAATGATAGATGGATGGCTAAATTGATTTTATTATTTTATTTGGTGTTAATTGAAGTCTTCTGGTTGATTTGATTCAACAAAAAACTATGGTTCCTTTATATTATCTTTCTTGAAAATGTTCCTAAATGTTTGCTTTGATTCAATTACAATATGAAATTTGTGATGATTCCAGTTTGTGTTGTGTACTTATTCTTTGATTTTCTCGTGTGGACGGTGCAGGCGGACCTGCAAACACCTTGCCTCCATTATCATGGGCTGCTCGACTCAAAATTGTTCAAGAAACGGCAAGGGCTCTAATGCACATACACGATTGTAGCCCCAAGAAACATATCCATGGAAACATAAAATCATCAAAGATCCTCCTAGATAATGACCTAAAAGCATACATCTCTGGTTTTGGACTATCCCGATTATCACAAGGAACCTCAAAACAGAATCCGGTTCATACTTCAATATATCCCAAGTGTTCAAATACATCAACCA
Organism: Penstemon davidsonii; assembly: GCA_034814905.1. Classification (NCBI taxonomy): domain Eukaryota; kingdom Viridiplantae; phylum Streptophyta; class Magnoliopsida; order Lamiales; family Plantaginaceae; genus Penstemon; species Penstemon davidsonii. The sequence continues at coordinate 24,028,633 of JAYDYQ010002533.1, read as the reverse complement.
TTATGTACTTAGCGCCAGAAGCTCGAGTTGTAGGTAACAAACTCACCCAAAAATGTGATGTTTATTCTTTCGGAATCGTGCTTTTGGAAATTCTTACGGGCCGAGTACCGGATGATGGCCTTGGTAATGATGGTACGGGACTAGAAGCACTAGTTAGGAAAGTGTTTAGTGAAGAAAGACCTTTATCCGATATTATAGACCCGGCACTTTTGCACGAGGTTCGTGTGAAGAAACAAGTTGTTTCAATGTTTCATATTGCACTAAATTGTACGGAGATGGATCCGGAGTTACGACCTAGGATGAGAACTGTTGTCGATAATCTTGATTGTAAGTTTAGTGAAGCATGAAACCTTATTGTAGAAATCTAATGTTGTAGTTGTTTTCAGTTCCAATTCTTTGTTGTAACCTGAGGAGCAGCTTATAGATTTCTCTTTTTGATGTTCTCTTGGTTATTTAAAGAGTGGGTGACAATTAGGCTCTGTTTAGATGTATTTATTTTCCGTATTTTCAGAGTTATGATTTCACAATTTCTCCAAGGAATGGAAATTAATCGAGTGTACTTTGTTTCATTAAATAATTCAGTACCAACCGATGATTGGTTTAATGGAAAAAAATAGTTTCCATAAACTGGCAAACCAAGTTTAGAATTTCGTTGGAGAAGTTCCAATATTATGTCCTTAGATCTAAGATTTGAATATGTAGGAGAAATTTTTAAAAAATAATTCAACAATCTAAGGCTTGAATATTTACGAGAATTTTTTTAAAAAATAATTCAACAAACTATACTGCTATATGAATTTTTTGCGCTTTGCACCTTTGAAATAGAAAAAATGAGAAATTTACAATCTCGAAACTCAGAAATAGTATTTAGCACTGTCGATTTAAGAATAACCTTATAACAATTTGCACCCTTCTATGATACTGAAAAGTTTCAAGTTGAAGTGTCACACATTTTATAGCCCACCTTAATACTGCTAGATCAACAAATGATTGAAGAAATAAAGAGTATCAATCCTCATTGAACGAATTGAATAGGGGTGGGCATTCGGTATCGGGTTTCGGGAACCCGTCCCGTCCCGATCGGGATTTTGTAGTTTGGGACGGGAAGTATGATTGATTTTCGGGTTTCGGGAAACCCGAAAACCCGACAAACTAAATTGGGACGGTATTCGGGAAGTATTTCACACCCGATTGGGAAAACCGAATCACGAATTTCTTATCATACAAAACAATTACCCCTTTCAATCAATATCTTACTCCCAAACCCAAGCCCCATCACCTACCTCATGGTCTTGAAATTAACAATTCATGACCATAAAGAAAAATATAATGCTATGAAGGAGCAAAATAAAGAAAAGTGTGATATTTCTACCATATAGGAGTTTAAAATTATTATTTTCGGGAAACCCGAATCCCGATCCCGAAAACCCGATATTTATCGGGAAACCGAGATACCGGGATCAAGTCAATTTAAATGGAATTCGGGTGGTAAAAATCAAAACCCGAATCCCAAAAATCCCGTCCCGAATTACCCGAAATCCCGAAATCCTGAAATCCCGTCCCGATCCCACCCCTAGAATTGAATCAACCTCGCCCAATCCCACATCAATTCGACCCACTTTTGTTACTGCAATCCCAAAACATAATTTTTAATAGAGTTTTCTTTTTCTTTGATTTTTTTAAGTGAAATGGTAATTACATCATTACATAAGCAAATTTATTAATTTTTTTAACTAATTAATAAAAAGAATTTACTAACAAGACTAGTATTAAATTAGATAAAAATATGCCCTTTTGTGGGGTTTGAATTCAGAATTTTCAGGATCATGTGGCCTCAACTTCGCTATCAAGCTGCTCGACTAATTAAATTTGCTGTTAACTCATCTAAATTTGATCTGATTGAGACATTAATGATAATTCAATTGACATTTGTTAATCGAAGTTGAAATTGAAGAAAAGAAAAATACGTTCAAATTGAACACCTCATTTGATTTATTTACTTGATTTAATTTCAGTTTCTTTTCCCTTTCTTAGACCAAGCGTAATTAAACATTAAGAAATAATTGGATTTAATAGAATTGATTAGTTTCTACAACATGACATGACGAACTCATTGTCCAATTCCTTCAAAGCAAGGTGCTCACAATTAAGTGAAACAATTTTCGGAACCAAAACTTGGAAGTAAAAAGAAATTTGAAAGCAACTTTTTTTTTAAGAGGAAAATTTAAAAGTGTATTAAAGAGTAATTGGCTTAATTTCACTTTACACTCTAGAATTAAGTTATTTTTGTACTTTGCATCCTCAAAAAATAATTATTTCACTTTGTACCCTTAGAAAACCTTAATGATTTCACTTTGCACCCCAACGTCTTCAAACACTTTAATATCTGCGGAAAAAGTCATTCCAACTCCCAGAAATAGACAAGTTTGGTATTTATGGAAAGAATTCTTCTATTTTTTTCACATGTCATTTTTTCTCTAAATTAATTGTTAAATGAGCCCTAAAATAATTTGATCAAACTTCGGTAAGTCTCCGCCAAAGTAACACAAAGTTTCTATTTTTAAGTCGTAATGAGGTTATAGAGTAATTTTATATTCAATATTTTTTTTTGATTTACAAATTTTACGAATGTTTTTGATTTTTTTAATATTTCATATTACAAAAGATACCACAAAAATAAAATTTTAATTCATGGTCTCAATATAGTGAGAAGTTTGGGGTCTGTATGTTTGGCATTTTCGAAAATTATTTCGTGTTTGGGAAATACGAAACAAACATGTTTTCTATTTTCTAAAATAAATTTATCATCTCTCAATTTTCTCAAATTACTCTCCCAAAAGCCAAACAAACAACAATTTTCACATCTATAAAAAATAAAACATATACAAACTCTACTTTTATGTGACATAAAGTAAACACATTTTACCCAACTTATCTCACATAACAAACATGATTTGATATAAAATCTTACATATCTTACACATATAACCTAATTCTTTCAAAAAAATCTACATCTACTTTAATTCCCAAACCACTATCTCAAAACTCAAACAAACAACATTACGGAAATCAAGTTTATTTTACAAATCTCCACTACTCTCCCAAACTACTCTCGCAAACACCAAACAAACATACCCTTGTAGTGTAGGTTCGAGAACTGTTGTGGCAAGTTATGCTTTTAAGTTTCCTATATATATATATAAACTTTTAATGACTGATTAGTAAAAATAAATGGAATATTACCATAAATAGCAAACCTTGCTCTTCTTGGCAGCTGAAACAACTTTTTCCGGCTACATTAAAAGTGGTTGAAGACATTGGGGTGCAAATTGAAGTCATAAAGCTAATTTAATGGTGCAAAAGGATAATAAATTTTCAAGAGTTAAAAGTGAAAGAGTGACCTAATTTGTGTGTGCAAAGTGGAATTGAGCCAGATTAAATTTTACAAAAAAAACCGTTAATGGGTCCCGCACTTACCGTTGGTCTTTCATTTCCCATTTCCAAAAACTCCTCTACAGAACACTTCCTTTAACAATTTATCAGATTGATTATACCTTTCAAACCCTAATTCAAATTCTAACACAAATTCTTGATTCCCTAATTCAGCACGAAACCTATCCCACATCGCCAATAATTTTCTCTCATAAAATCCTTGGTTTAAATGAATAATTGTCACAAGGGTCCTTCATCAATTTCCCTCATGATCTTCTCAGAGGAAGATAAATAGCAAAATACAACCCATAATCAAAGACTATATTTTACATATTTTATGCTGAACATTGGATAATGTCTAATTTATATGGCGGGGATTTTGCCCAGAAGATTGATTATGTGTTTAAGGTTGTTCTGGTCGGAGATTCTGCTGTCGGGAAATCACAATTGCTAGCTAGGTTTGCGAGGAACGAGTTTAGTTTGGAATCAAAGGCCACAATTGGTGTTGAATTTCAGACCAAAACTTTGATAATTGATCACAAGACTGTCAAGGCCCAGATTTGGGACACTGCTGGTCAAGAAAGGTTTGGACCTTGCTCTTATTCTTGAATTAATTGGTTTTATTCTGGTCAATTTTGATTCTTTTACTTTTTGTAATACCAATTTTGTTAGTTGGAGTTGATGAATTCTGATTTTCGATTGATTTAGATGATTGTGTTAGCTAAATTATGACACAATGCATAACGTATTCGTGGAGTATAATGTCACATATGTATCTAATTTTAAGAGTATTGAATTATTTCTAAGTTTATAGTGGAAATGAGATTCATGAAGTTGATCACCAATTACTTTAACAAAATATGACTGAATGGGAAGTATTTTGTAAAACAAGATCTATAATATGCTTATTAGTTTGTTTTATATAAAGAAAACCATACATATTTTGTCGGAAAAAAATACCCTACCATGTGTTTTCGGAACCTGCGCAAAACCCTATGTATTATTTTATTGCAAGAAATCCTCTTGTGTTTTACCAAATCTTGCAAGGAATTCATTTTCCGTAAAAAATGGATGGTCGTGAACCCTACGGGCGTGTGCTGCCAGCAAAACAAGGGAAATCATGTGACATACGGGTTCTTTGAATAATAGAAACAAGTGATAGGGGTTCTGTGCAGATTAAACATAACTTAAGGGGTTCTTTAAATAATAAAATCAAAATTAAAATGAGAAATCATGTATGTATATGAAGGTTAAAATAGGAATATCAAATTTTATTAATGTTGTTCACAATTTACCGTTAAAAGGGAAAATATTCAAAATTTGGTAAAACACAAAAGGTCCTTGCAATAAAAATAACACACGGGTGATTTTGTGCAGGTTTCCCAAAACACAGATGAGTAGGGTGCTTTTTTCCCCATATTTTGCCTTGTCTTAGTTCAATAAGATGAAGCAACTATCTCCTACCTAGTAACTCTTAACAATAAATATTGCATCATCATGACATAATCTAATAAAAACGATTATTTTAACAAACTAAATGAACTAGTGATCAAAGTGTGAGTCATTTATGTCTCAGTCTTTGAATGTTTAATTTGTCTAATGTGAATGTCTCAAAACTATGTCATACGTAATTGGTCCATGTTGAATATGACACATAATTGTCGTTAGAGTTAATTAGAATTAGATGTTATGTTGGTATTACGAGTGTTAGATGATTGTGTTTCAGTAGTGTTATGTATGTGATACATTTCAATACTTTGTTCTTGTAGTAAATAAACCCTCAAAGTTATGATGTAATGCACACCATTGCATATTCTTGAAGAGTTAATGGCATATGATATGCATAATGTTCAATTTACTTCCTATTTATCCCTCTAAAGTCTTATAAAAGTTTCACACTGTCTCCCTGACATTTTTAACATGAATTGACAAAACTAACCCTCTTATATACTATACTTTGGCCCAATCAACTAATAAATATGACACTTTACCTCATGTGGTATTATAAATTAGGCACTTTAACCCCCAGTGTTATGATAAACGTGACATTTTACCCCCCAAAGGGTACTTTTACCTTTTATGCAACACTTTTCATGCCCACACTCAATTTCCGACGAGTGTGTTACACTCCCCGTTATAAGGAGGTAAATTGCTTCTTTAAATTTTTCATAGGGGGTTAAAGTGCTCCTTTTCAAATTACAAGGAGAAAATTGAATATTATACATATCACAGGGGGTGAATTTGCAATAACCCTTCTTGAAGAGTTAATGGCAATTAATTCTCTTAATTCTTAGGCCTATCTTGTTTGAAACTTACTTTTTTTCTATTTCCTAGGTATCGAGCGGTGACAAGTGCCTATTACCGAGGCGCAGTTGGAGCAATGTTAGTTTACGACATGACAAAACGACAATCTTTCGATCACATGTCGAGGTGGCTCGAGGAGCTAAGGGCCCACGCTGATAAAAACATAATAATAATGCTCATTGGCAACAAATGTGATTTGGGAACTCTTAGAGCAGTTCCAACCGAGGATGCTCAGGAGTTTGCAGAAAGAGAGAACTTGTACTTTATGGAGACATCCGCACTTCAGGCAACAAACGTTGAAAGCGCTTTCATGACCGTTTTGTCTGAATTGTACCGAGTCATAAGTAAAAAGACTTTGACAGCTAATGATCATGGATCGGATTATGGGAAGTCTTCGTCTTTGAAGGGTACGAGGATTATCGTTCCTGGTAATCAATTGGATCCTAATGCAAGAAAGTCTGGTTGTTGCATGACTTCTTGATTTTTATTTTTTTTAATGATTTTTTGACTTCTTCACCTTTAGATCCCCTCATTTATTATGTAGCATAGTTTGTGATTGGACTAATCTTGTTTTGTAATATAGCTATGGTATAAAATTTAATTGGAAATCCGGCTAAGTTGTTGTCTATTATTTTATTTTGTTTAGACTGAGTCCTGAGCATAAGAGTTTATAGGTCAAGAGTAGAATAAGAAATGAGGAAGAAAGCTACATTTTTGGAAGGTTTTTGAACAAGTGAAATTATGGATTTAAATATATAACGATTAAAAGTTCAGGGAGTGAAGTGCCACTGAAAGGTTAGAGGGTAAAGTGTGACATTTTTGGACATGGTGATAGAATTCAATTGTCAAATTGAGATATGTCCACCATGCACCTACCAAATATCGTGAACTGCAACAATTAAAAAGTTCGAGAGGCAAAATGCAAATGTAAAACGATTAGATGGTAAAGTGCAAAATGGCCTAAATATTAGGGGGCAAATGAAATTTTCCCTTTAGACAAAGTCTACAAACATCCCATGAGAAAGGAATCTTATGCATATTAAGAATCCATACACTGCCGGCCTTTGCTAAAAGACAGCCAAAAATCAACCAAATGACATATTTTAGATCAATTTGAAGGAAAAAGACAAACACAAGGTATTCAACTAAAAGAGTTTACCAAGTCATTACTAATATATTAATCTTTAAACAATCCCATAAATTCATCATATATTCAAGAATCCAACACTTCCTTCTCAAAACACAAACTTAAACCATGATTATCATCCGATATTATATCGTGTTATTCCTCGTTTGGCTTACATCCACGATACTAATCCGAACATTAATCAAAAAACGTTTCTCTCCACGTCTTCCTCCGAGCCCTCTAGCCTTACCAATCATCGGCCATCTTCATCTTCTAGCTCCAATACCTCACCAAGCTCTAGCTAAACTTGCATCCAAACACGGTCCCTTAATTCACATACACTTAGGTTCGGTTCCATTTTTAGTAGCTTCATCTCCCGAAATGGCCAAAGAAGTATTAAAAACAAATGAAATTTCATTTTCCGATCGACCCCAAACGTTAGCCACAGATTACTTATCATATGGTTCTAAAGATTTCTCCTTTGCGCCTTATGGACCATATTGGAAGTTCATGAAGAAATTGTGCATGTCTCAACTCTTAGGTGGCCAAACACTAGACATTTTGGAGCCAATTAGGCGCGACGAGGTAAATACGTTTTTACGATTTATGTACGAAAAGGCTAAGGTCGGATTATCCGTCGATGTCGGAAGCGAACTTATTAGAATGACTAATAATGTAATTTCAAGAATGTTGATGAGTGAGAGGTGTTCTGGAGATGGAAGTGAAAGTGGGGAATTAGTTAGGAAATTGATACGAGATTTTGCTGAGGTTAGTGGGAAATTTAATTTGTCGGATTATATTTGGTTTTGTAAGAATTTGGATTTGCAAGGATTTGGAAAGAGGTTGAAAGAGGTTAGAGATAGGTTTGATGAAATGATGAAGAGAATTATAGATGAACATGAGTGTGAAAGGAGGAATAAAGGGAAATTGAAGGATGGAATTGTAAAGGACTTGCTTGATATTTTACTTGATATATCTGAAGATGAGAAATCAGAGATGAAATTAACAAGAGAGAATATCAAGGCATTTATCATGGTAAAGTTTATGCCTTTCTTTTTTCTTCTTTACAATAGTCATATATAATTTATAAAAGGGTCGTTTTGCAATATATCTTGTGTTCTTTTTTTATTAACACATTTTTATATTGCATGGCGTGTAGCATCTAAATTTCCAATAGGACGACGAGACCACAAATGCAAAACATGTTAAAGTAGTTGAACCAAAAGTGAAACTTCCCCATTGATCTAATTTTCATGGTAACCAATCCAATGTGCATATTTTGCAGGACATATTTGCTGCAGGAACAGATACATCAGCAATAACAATCCAATGGGCATTATCCGAACTAATCAATAACCCAACAATCTTACAAAAAGCAGTCCAAGAAATCGAATCAATCACATCCAACAACAAAAAACTCATCCAAGAATCCGACATCCCAAATCTCCCTTACCTCCAATCCATAGTCAAAGAAACACTAAGACTTCATCCCACAGGACCACTAATCATAAGGCAATCAAATCAAGAATGCACAATCGGAGGGTACACAATTCCGTCCAAGACTGGATTATTCGTCAACGTTTGGGCAATTGGAAGAGATTCTAAGTACTGGGAAAACGCACTCGAGTTTAGGCCCGAAAGATTTATGTGTGGGGATGATATGGATGTTAGGGGACAACATTATCAGTTATTGCCTTTTGGGAGTGGTAGAAGAGGGTGTCCTGGAACCACATTGGCTTTGAAGGTTGTTGGGACAACGTTGGGTGTAATGATTCAGTGTTTTGATTGGAATATTTTTGGAGGGAATGTGGATATGGAAGAGGGGATTGGTATAACTTTGCCTAGAGCTCATCCTTTGATTTGTTCGCCTGTTGCTAGGATTAATTCTGATTTGTTAATGTGAATTGACTCTTTACTTGTTTTGGAAATTTGAAATAAATGTTTTAGTCAAGAATTTGAACTATTGTTTGAATGGTTAGTCTAATGCCAATTTATCCCATGTAATTTGAAAAAGAGCATTTTACCCCTTTGAAAATGTTAAAGAAGCGTTTCTCAAAAAAAAAAAAAAAAAAAAAAAAAAAAATTAAAGAAGCAATTTACCTCCTTCAGCTGGAGAGGATAGATAACTCACTTGCCGAAATTGAAAGTGAACATGTAAAGTGTGGTTGAAACATATAGGAGTAAATTGCAATATTTATCATAATATTTATCCTTTCGCTTTTTTCGTTTTATCTATATAAATTACTTTCTATGATCCATTTATTTTGTCCCATTTGTTATAGTACTCAGTCAAACTTTTCAATCATGTAAGTGACTTATCATGTTAAATTATTCACATTTTTTGTGTATTAAACCTTTTAAATATTAATATATATGGTGTCATATGATATTATCAATTTATTAGTGAAATATATTAATTATATTATTTATCATAATTTTTATAAATTTAGTAAAATTGACTGGTCAATTGTATCAAGGGAGCAAAATAAATAGGACGGAGGAAGTATTTAATTTGGGATCAAAAGTGCAAGGAACATAAACAATGTTATAAGATTAAAAATGCAAAATTGAACTGACTGGGGGAGGGGTTGAAAAAATTGTATTTTTAGCCCACAAGACTGCATCGTCAATATCTTTATTTTCATATTTTACAAAATTAACTTTTGGTCATATGTCAAAGATGTCAAATGAATAGCACTTTTGGTCTATTTTTTTTTTTTTTTTAATATTTTGTCGTTTTAATCCCTTAGAATAGTGTTTGTGTAACATGTTTTGTACCACATGACTGTCTCCCATTATGCATTTTTGGTCCAAACTGAATTAAAATGAGACGATGGGACCAAAAGTACAAATATTTAAAAAAATTGGGAGTGGCAAAGTGTAATTATTTTGTAAAGTGCGGAAACAAAAATGTTGATGCTCTAGTTTGTAAGACTTGAAATGTAATTTTTTTGTAGAAAGTAACGAATTGTGCAAAGTTCAAAAATCAATAACTGAAGTGGTTTTTTTAGGGATAATTCACTTCCCCTTAAGTTAGGTGAAATTACAGGAACTTTTCTGGATATTTCAATAATTACAAAAACGTACATTCCATACGTTAGTTTTTGTTTAAATAAATAAATATAATGTGTACATATTTATCTTTCCCTTATCCTTCTCTAAGTTCTAAATTTCCTAAAATGAAAAACAGTTTAAATACAAATAATAATGTAGCCCGGATCAACCTAAATAAAATGGGAGATTCTAATTATAATGGATTAAATAAATTATCCATTCATTTAGAAAAAAATTAAATTAAAATTTTAATATTATATCCTTGAACTTAATAACAATTTGAATTTATCAATTATATTTTTTACTATAAAATATATTTAAATTATTAATTTAAAATATTTATATTTTATATTAATAAGTTATTTTCAATATATGTAAGCTTATCTATTTGTTATAAAAATTGGTTAAACTCAACGTCACCTTTAATTAAATGCAAAATTAGCATTTCATTAATACTTTGGTGATGATATCATTCTTCGGTTAGATAATTAATACCAGATGGTCCATTGGTAAAATAAAACTTTAGCTAATGGGAGGTGTTTTTAATTATTGAAATATTAAAAGAGGATTATAAAATTTCGCCTAATCTCAAGGGAGTGGAGGTGATAATCCCCTTTTTCTACGCATGAGACCAAAAATGAAGAGTTTTTATTATGGTGGTATTAAAAATACAATTTTGACTGATAAAATCTATTCAGAATCTTAAATTAATGGTTAGTAAATTATTTGCCTCTACTAACTACTCATGTAATATATTTAGTTATATCATCCACTATAAGAAAAAAAAATTACTTCAAAAATGTGATTGAGATTTATCATTCTATTTCGTATCATAAAAAAATTACTACAAGTGCATGACCAAGTCTCCAAGTCAACACAATGCTGAGATCCATCAAAACAAGAAATATGATAGTGAGTATCATCTGACTTAATGGGAATGCAATCTGGAACCTTCTCAGCATACTTTTGAACAATCTTTTGTATCTTAGGGCACAACCTATCATCTTTCCATTTTTGTGCAGCCCTATCTCTATTTTGTGTCAATCTCTTCATAATATACTCCCTTATCCACTCCAACATGGTTAAAATTGGTTTTTCTCTAGCTAGCAATATGTTGCTATTGAAACACTCACAACAGTTGTTTAAAACCATGTCACACTTAGGCATAGGACTAAAGTGTGACTTGCTCCAGTGCATTGGAGGCTTGTCATTGAACCACTCAACAGCCTTTGCTCCAGTGCATTGGAGGCATAAGGCATTGGAGGCTTTCATGCAAGTTTTGAACTCACCTACAGTACTTGCACATGCAGCCCTCCATGTTGCATTCTTGAACTTATCACCTTTAAACCGGCAGAATAGAGGTTCTTCCACAAATGTCTTGCACAATATCTATGATCTGCACCAGGGAATATCTCATCAAAGGCTTTGAGTAAACCTTTTTGTTTGTCAGACATAAATGTGTAATCTTGTGGATTCACTAACTCCAAGTCCTGCTTCAAAACAATTAAAAACCACTCCCAATTTTCAAATGTTTCACTAGACACAACTGCATATGCAATTGGATAAATATTGTTTGATGGATCAACCCTAACTACTGTTAGTAGGACTCCCGCATTTGGACCTTCCAAATGAAACCCATCCACCCCAATGAAAGGTGGATTTTTCTAGGGTGCGGGCATGTGAGTTACGCCCTCACATGCGGGAAGCCTCATCATGCGTTCATTTGGCTGAGATTGATCTGGATCGTTAATTAGGCGGTTTTTTTATATTTTTTTAGAAGCAAAATAATTCAATTCGTAAAATCGAAAAACATAGGGGTCAATTTGCAAAATTGTCAAAGTCAATTATTATCAAAATTAGGGGTAAAGCGGTCTTTTTATATGACAGGCGGTTTTTTTTATATTTTTTTAGAAGCAAAATAATTCAATTCGTAAAATCGCAAAATATAGGGGTCAATTTGCAAAATTGTCAAAGTCAAATATTATCAAAATTGGGGGTAAAGCGGTCTTTTTATATGACAGGCAGGTTTTTTATATTTTTTTAGAAGCAAAATAATTCAATTCATAAAATCACAAAATATAGGGGTCAATTTGCAAAATTGTCAAAGTCAATTATAATCAAAATTGGGGGTAAAGCGGTCTTTTTATATGACATGCGGTTTTTTATATTTTTTTAGAAGCAAAATAATTCAATTCGTAAAATCGCAAAATATAGGGGTGAATTTGCAAAATTGTCAAAGTCAATTATTATCAAAATTGGGGGTAAAGCGGTTTTTTTATATGACAGGCGATTTTTTTATATTTTTTAGAAGCAAAATAATTCAATACGTAAAATCGGAAAACATAGGGGTCAATTTGCAAAATTGTCAAATTCAATTATTATCAAAATTGGGGGTAAAGCAGTCTTTTTATATGACAGGCGGTTTTTTATATTTTTTTAGAAGCAAAATAATTCAATTCGTAAAATTGCAAAATATAGGGGTCAATTTGCAAAATTGTCAAAGTCAATTATTATCATAATTGGGGGTAAAGCCGTCTTTTTATATGACAGGGGTTTTTTTTTTTTTTTTTAGAAGCAAAATAATTTAATTCGTAAAATCGCAAAATATAGGGGTCAATTTGCAAAATTGTCAAAGTCAATTATTATCAAAATTGGGGGTAAAGCGGTCTGTTTATATAACAGGCGGTTTTTTTATATTTTTTCAGAAGCAAATTATTCAATTAGTAAAATCGCAAAATATAAGGGTCAATTTGCAAAATTGTCAAAGTCAATTATTATCAAAATTGGGGTTAAAGCCGTCTTTTTATATGACAGGCAGTTTTTTATATTTTTTAGAAGCAAAATAATTCATTTCGTAAAATCGCAAAATATAGGGGTCAATTTGCAAAATTGTCAAAGTTAATTATTATCAAAATTGGGGGTAAAGCGGTCTTTTTATATGACAGGTGGTTTTTTATATTTTTTTAGAATCAAAATAATTCAATTCGTAAAATCGGAAAATATAGGGGTCAATTTGCAAAGTTGTCAAAGTCAATTATTATCAAAATTGGGGTAAAGCGGTCTTTTTATATGACAGGCGGTTTTTTTATTTTTTTTAGAAGCAAAATAATTCAATTCGTAACATCGCAAAATATAGGGGTCAATTTTCAAAATTGTCAAAGTCAATTATTATCAAAATTGGGGGTAAAGCGGTCTTTTTATATGATAGGCGGTTTTTTTATATTTTTTTAGAAGCAAAATAATTTAATTCATAAATTCGCAAAATATAGGGTTCAATTTGCAAAATTTTCAAAGTCAATTATTATCAAATTTGGGGGTAAAGCGGTCTTTTTATATGATAGGAGGTTTTTATTTTTTATTTTTTTAGAAGCAAAATAATTCAAGTCGTAAAATCGCAAAATATAGGGGTCAATTTGCAAAATTGTCAAAGTCAATTATTATCAAAATTGGGGGTAAAGCTGTCTTTTATTAATTGAAGATTTAAAGGTTATAAATGTCTTTTATTAATTGAAGATTATCTCAACTTTTATTTAAAATTAAAAAAAAAGGTAAAATGGTCTATTTACAGACCGAGTCAACTCGCCGAGTTACATATTAGTTACGCGCGCCACATGGCATGATTTCAGGGCCGTCCCGCATGTGAGGGCGAGTTACCTTGCCCGCACCCTAGAAGCCCAGATGAAAGGTCTACAACCTGCCCTGAAACCTTGTTTTAAAGCCTGAAAGCATACATAAAACCTACTAAATCTATTTTCCCCATCAACCTCTTCTGTCCCAAGTATAACAGTTGGTCGTGGATTTTTTTTCCTAATCTCTTCAGCATAATCCCAAAGTTTTCCATATTGGAATTCGAGAGTTCCCCCAATTATTTTCAAAGCCCTCCTTTTTGCTCTATAAGCTTGATCCTTAGACACATCAACTCTAAGTTCCTTTATGACATCAAGTCTAAATCCTTCCACATTTCTTTTAGGATCAGTTTTAAACAAATGTATAAACTTCTCAGTCAACCACTTTGTTTTCACATTTTTCACGGAAAAAGTTGTCCCACATTTGTGCACTGGGTTGAACTCTTTAATTTGGAAAGTAGCTTCATCCTTAAGCTTACGTACATTCATTCTCCAAGGGCATTCTTTATTTGAGCATCTAGCATAAATCCTAATATCATCATTCTTTGTTGTTTTGATGGTTCTTTTTGTTTTTATAGCATGAGATTGGATAGCATGTCTAATCTCTTCTTTGTTGCTGAACAACATACCCAATTGAAATGTAGGATCAAACTTCTCCACATGATTAAATGTGTGATATCTAGGACCACCATTCTCATCATCTGACCAACTAGGATCCCCAAGCCCCCTCTCAGCAACCATGTCTTCCTCACTTGAGTCATCAATACTCTCATTGGCATATTGACCCACCATGTTTTCACCTGCCCACTCAGCATTATAGTCTACATTTTTTTCAAACAACACATCATCTTCATCACTACCCATGCTATAATCACTTTCTACAATGCTATCACTACTACCACCATCTTCATCTACCCCATTTCCATCACCAGCATCATTCTCCTCAACAGCATCAACTCCCTCCACCTCATTTAATTAATTACATATTCAATTACTAAAAAATTCAATGAATTAAAATATATTAATATTGTACAACTTGCAATTGCAACTAAGATATGGAAATTACATTTCTATAAAATTAATAATAAAATCAAGAGGCCATTAACAGACAAAGTAAAAAAACCATAAAAAATTCATAGTTGCCCAATAAAGACAACCTACGGTATACACATGGACTACCTAAAAGACAAGATTCCAAATAAATTAAAAAATAATAAAGTCATGGGACCATGGTTGAAGCAGTAACCATGTGTGGTGGGGTGGGGGGGGGTGGGGGGGGGGGGGGGCGCGGCGGGGGGGGGGGGGGGCGTGGGGGGGGGGGGGGGGGGGGGGGGGGGTGGGGGGGGGGGGGGTGGGGGGGGGGCGGGGCGCGCGGGGGGGGCGGGTGGGCGGGGGGGGGGGCGGGGGGGGGGGGGGGCGGGGGGGGGGGGGGGTGGGGGGGGGGGGGGGTGGGGGGGGGGGGGGGTGGGGGGGGGGGGGGGTGGGGGGGGGGGGGGGTGGGGGGGGGGGGGGGTGGGGGGGGGGGGGGGTGGGGGGGGGGGGGGGTGGGGGGGGGGGGGGGTGGGGGGGGGGGGGGGTGGGGGGGGGGGGGGGTGGGGGGGGGGGGGGGTGGGGGGGGGGGGGGGTGGGGGGGGGGGGGGGTGGGGGGGGGGGGGGGTGGGGGGGGGGGGGGGTGGGGGGGGGGGGGGGTGGGGGGGGGGGGGGGTGGGGGGGGGGGGGGGTGGGGGGGGGGGGGGGTGGGGGGGGGGGGGGGTGGGGGGGGGGACTTAGCTCTTTAAAACTTAGTTGTTTGTTATCATCAAAACCTACTCAACTCAGCTTATTAGTCCACTTAGTTGTTCTAATTGAGTTGTTAAATTTTCTTCAAACACGAATTATGTCAGTTTATTAATAATTTTTTTAATTTTCTCATAAATACATAAACTTCATTTGTTGTTTAATACTTATGTTATGATTTTTTACTTTATTATTTTTTGAAAATGATATACACATATTGGATTGAATTCATTTACACCGTGATATACAATTTTAATAAAAAAAATAGAATTTTACCGTCTATGAAAATTTTAATGACCAGTTCAACTCCTTCCGATAGAGAGTGTAATTCACTCGTCCAAAACTGGAAGTGGGCGCGAAAAGTATTGTGTAAACTAAATGACTAAATTACCCTTCATGGGATATATAAACTAGTTCACATAAAATAATACACGGGATAAAATATCACATTTATAACTATGCAGGGGATAAATTCATACACATAAAATACTGCAGGGGATAACTTGCCACATATACAACAACACATGGGGTAAGTTGACACACAAACATTTTTTGTTTTGTGAATAAGTAGACTGTGTTTGGGTATAGTATTAATATAAGGGAGGGCATTTTTGTCAATCATATTTTTCTAAAGTAAAAAAAATATGACTTTTTCAATCACGGTGAGATAAAATTGAATATTATGAATGTCACAGGGTAAATTGGCATTGCTTTTACACATATTACATGGTTAAAATTTAGTTTGACTTTTTAAGTCAGTTAAAACTAAGTTGATTGTAAACAAACCAAGCTCGAATTGAAGGAGTTTTGATTGAGTCGAAGAGAAATTGATTTTTATATTTTTTTTATTATTATTTTTAGCCAAGTTTTAAAAGTGATGTAATGATAAATTAATGTGGTTCCAACATTATTTATTACATAATGAACCTAGTTCAAACAAGTTTTTGCTCTTCGAAATGAAGATAAATTATTTGACTTGATTTTGAGCCTTAACAGCAATTTTTTATGATTTTTTAAGAATCAAATAAAATTTCAATTAATGAATCACCTCATCTATTACAATGTCTTGAACAAGAGTAGTGGAGATTTGTGAAATAATCTCGATTTGCGTACTGTTGTTTGTTTGGGTTTTGAGAGAGTGGTTTGAGAAATAAAGTAGGTGTAGGTTTTTTTGGAAGAGTTGGGTTGTAGGTGCAAGATGTGTAAGACTTTATGTCAAATCATGTTTGTTATGTGAGATAAATTGTGTAAGAGATAGGTTACTTTATGTCAAATCAAAGTAGAGTTTGTATAGGTTTTGTTTAGAGATAAGAAAATTATTGTTTGTTTGGCTTTTGAGAGAGTAGTTTGAGAAAAATTAATGGATGAAAAATTTATTTCGAAAAATAGAAAATATGTTTGTTTGGCATTTCCCAAACACGAAAAAAATCTGGGAAACGCCAAACAAACAAGCCCAAGTAATAACAACACTACAATCGTCTTCTAACACCACACGCGTCTATTACATATCTCGTGTTGTCTTTCATTTTCTTTTATTAATTTGGTGACAATGCCAAACTTCGTTGACATGGATTAGTCAACGACTATATATTCTCGCAAAGAGGAGATATTCTAGGGTGGTGAAGTATTTGAACTCTAGTTTATTGATTTTAATTATTTGGGTCAACACATGTGTATCCTTGAATATTTTGAGATTTCTTGAATTCGGTAGAAATACAAATGTCCTAATTGACGTGAACGATCTTAGTGATGCCACATTGACCTTATTCAGGTGATCCAACGGCTAAATATTGATGTATGGTGGTCCATCTGTGGTGTGACCGTTGTGATCATAGGATTTGGATCGAGTCACATTGCTCGGCTGCCATGAAGGGCTCTTAACGAGCACTACAATCAAACTGCTCTAGGGTTTTTTTTATGATTTTAATTTGTTATCTTTAATATATGAATATCACATTAACACAAAACAATATGGGATATAATGTACCAATATATCGTTGCATATAAATATTACTAATAAGTAAAAAATGATTGGTAGGAATGAAAAAGCATAGGGCCAAAAAATCTAAAGGGATTATTGCATTTTTTTTTTAATAAATGGGATTATTGCAATTCGTTGAATATTGCTCCTATGATATAAATTTTGGCTATATTGATGCCTATCATGAACAGGCTGGAGACCCGCAATATAATGTCGGGTCCTTTCCGGGGCATAGCCTGCAGTGGTTTCTTTTTCTTGTTTCTAATGTGGGCCTATGGGCCCATTGGTAAGATTTGAGTCTTCTGAAAAGATGGCATCATATATAAGTGCTGTCATATTTTTTTGATTGAGAAACAAGATTAGGAGAAATTAAGATATTATATACGTTGGGGAGAAATGTTTATTGAATGATATATTTACAGGGGATGTTGTACTTATGGTTATACATTGACGATCTCCATCATTTTAATTTATATATTTCGGATTAGGGATCATCTTAATTGAATCTCAAATCAAATCGAGTAATGGTCCTAAAAATTAAGACCGAGTTCAACATAATTAATATTAAAATTCGCTCCTTTGACATCTCTACATCCTCTTATTAAGAGTGTGTTTGGTCCATCTATAGGAGCTTATTGTGATTTTGAAAATATTTGGCCCCCAAAAAAATAATTATTTTCGGTCAATCGTGACATTTTGGTGTTGGGTTTCAATGTTATAATCAATTTCGTGATATCCGAAAGTAATCAACTTATTTCAAAAACAACTAAAATGTTATTTTTTGCAAAAAGCAATTACACAAAAATAATTATCCTATAATTTTTTTTTAAATTAGCTATTGTTAAAATTTATATTAGTAAAATTAATTCTTATAGAATTATTTTTTCGGTTGCTACGTCAACCTCACTCTGAGTATTGCCCAACTAGTAAAACATTTATTTTATTTTTTACGATTTCGAATTTGATTCATGTTGTATTTTTTAAATCTCTAACATCTCCGCGTCCATCAATTTTTCTTAAAATAAAAAATTACGTCCATTGAAATCTTCAATCTCTAAATCTCTACTATTATATTCGTCTAAAACAAATCACAAAAAGTAACTGTTAGGCGAGAATGAGCCATAAGGATGAAGTAACTGATGTTCTACTAAATAGGGCTAAATTGCACTAATCGTCCATCAAGTTTATAGTTGTCACATTGTCGTCCCTCATAGATAAAATGTTACATTTTCATCCCTCTTAGATCTTAGATGTTATGCGTTACACCGATCATTTTATCTGCCAATTTCCAAAAAAAAAGTTATAACATGTGCATTTTGACAAATGTATTTTCGGAATACCATAAATTTTAATATTTTAATGTTACACTTACATCCCTCATGTTAACATTTTGTTTCATTTTCGTCCCTTTGAGAATGAACAATGGTTTACCCTCCAAATTTTGTTGCATAAAATTGTAAAATTAATTTTTGGCTCCATTTTTATTTTTTTACCCCACAACGTCCATTCTCATTTTTTATTGTTTTAATTTTAGTATTATGTTTAAATTAAAGTTACAATATTATCCGATGGTGTTTTTAAGTATATAAATAAGGACAATTTTGTGAATTAAAATAATGCATTTTATTTTAAATACAAGATTGAAAGTTGGAACCAAATGATAATATTAAACTCCGGAGAACTTATAAGGCCATCTCCATAGTCTTCTCTAATCGAGGGATTTCTCTAACCAATTAATTCCAATCTACATTCTCCCCTACTCTCACTTAATAATATAATAATAATAATAATGTTTAAAATTTGTATATAATTTAAGTTATTTTTTTTTATACTAGATATTTCGTAGTTGTAAAATTTGTCTAAATTGTACAATTGTAGACAAAATTAAGATTTAAAAATTAAAACTAACAATGTTTAAACTAATAAGTTATTATATTAAATTTTCCATATTTGTACATTTTGTACATATTTTAGGATCGTAACCAAATTTTAAATTTCAAAATCAATACAAGAAATATCTAAACTAATTAATTGACTACCCAAGGTGGTTGGGCCAAGTGGTAGTGACTTGCGACCCCCAGAGACGAGACTCAAGTTCGAATCCTACTGGAGACATCACAATGGGGAGGACCTATACCCTTTGCACTCTTCGGTCCGAGCTGTAAATACACAGTCCAGTAGATAAAAAAAAAAAACTAATTAATTGACTTACTAAAATCATGTCCCAACAATAACAATTCATAATTAGGGAATTAGAATTGGAATAAATACGGTTAATCTATTAGAGTACTTAAACTCTTGCAATCTTTACTCATGATCACTTTATCGAGCAAGAACATGGTCTTGAAGATATCCCTAGAAAAACCCTTCACGAGATCGGTATAAAAAACAGGCATGTTTGGGAAGTAGATCGAAGGAATTTTTCTATAATGGGGGAAGGCGAAGATGACTCGTTAACTCCGATCTACCAGAAAATTATGAAAAGTTACGGCGGATCTTGTATATATATAGCATAAAAGAGGTAAATTTGCAAATTAACCCCTACATCCAACATCGTTTCGTTCCCGGCCACGATAAAAAGAGGAAAAGTCCAAAAAAAACCCAACCTGTGACGAATAAAACGGAGAAGCACATCTCCATTTCTTCAAGCTCGTCATACCTCTGACTCAAGAAATGGGGGAAGTACCTGATATACCATAGTTCCATGTGGCATCTACATGGTGATCAATTGGGTCAAAATAATATAGAAACGAGCCTCGAGGAGATCGGATAATTGACCCGAGCTTCATTCCGATCTGGGTTGGTGGGCAACGATCATCATTCTATTTGTACGGAACCTCCAAATGATCTAATGGTTGAGATAGCTCCAGATGTCCCTCTCACCGACTTACTTTTGAACGAACTCCGACATTTTTTCCGTACGGGGCAACCTGAAACTTATACAACCGACCCGAATGAACAGTGAACTATAAGTACCCTCGGCATTTAATGAAGAGGGACGTGATCCAAGACATAGAAGATCGGAGCTTTGAAGGTCGTTTAGGGCTAACCCAATGTGGTGGTGGTGGTGGTGGTGGTGGGGGGGGGTTAGGGGTAAGGGTAGGAGACTTTAATGAGGGGGCAGGGTGGGGCTACCCCAGCAGGCACGTCAAAGCGCCTGCCAACTGCCTAGGCGCACGCGCCCAGACAGCAATGAGGGGGCACCACTTGGCGTCCCCTAATTAAATAATTTTTTTTTAGTTTGTATTATTATTTAATAGTGTAGTATATTTATGTGATTTGTGAATTCAAATTTTATTTTGACATTTTAATTTATTTTTAAAAATTGACAATTAAAACAAAATCATTTAATTAGAATATAGGTGGCTATATATTTGAACAATATGTTTTTTTCAATTTAATTGAAAATCTAATTTAAACACTTAGACAAAAAAAATCAAATTCATACTTTATTTATAATATTTTTGTAAACATATTTTTGTGTTGAAATTTTTGTTAATATATTTATCACATTAAATCACCAGCATGAATTTTAATAACTTGCAATAAAAAATAATTGAAACAATACGATTTAATTTGTCAAGTGAAGGAAGGATTATTATTATAATGGTGAGGCTTGGGAAGAATTAAATTGAGATTAAATGCAGTAGGAAGCCCCATGGTTGGATTTGGATAGGCAGGGGGTGGGGGTGAGGGTGGGGGCAGGGGCAGTTGGGGAGCTCCGGAGCTCTGCCCCTGCCCCCAACATTGGGTTTGCCCTTATGCTAGGTTAGATCGATAGGCCCTAGACTGTTTGATTAGTTCTAACTTTGTAATAGATCTTGTAGCTTGTAACAAGATTTTATATTGATTTAGTAAAGATCATTGGCTTTTCTCCTATACACGTCATACTACGAATTTTACCTAAATCAATTAGCCTTTGTATTCATCTTAATTTTTTAGTTTTCTCGGGTGCTGTTTTTGGCAAACTTTACCAATAAATTTTAGCTAGAACAAGAACCCTAATAGAAAACTCAGTAGGCTCACTACAAAAGAATGTTGCATGTTACAATTTACAAATTTTTGACATATTGTACTTGTTAAATACTAAGTTATACCAACATGTGATTGGTCAAGTAGAAGGGACTAGTCACTACAAAGTAGCGAACTCAGGTTCAAATCCCTGTTGGGAAAGGTTCTCACTTAATATGTCCGACGCACCTCGAAAGGGATTAAACCTTTAGAAAACAAAAAAAAAAAAAAAAAAAAAAAAAAAAAAAATCCAAGTTATATGTCCCAAATTGATGTGTTTTGTATTGACGAGACGCAAAATCTAATTTGAGCTTTATATGGTTTTTAGTCTATACTTCCATTGAATCTAAATATGACAAGTGTTGTAAACAATTTCCAAACTTATTCCTTGATTTTGGAATGAAATGCAAATATGCCCCTTATGCTTTGCTTAATTGGCAAAACAACCTCTGTGCTATTTTTTATTAGCCAAAAAAATCCTTCACAAGCCAAAGTACATATTTTAAAAAAAAAATAACAATTATACTCCCACCATAAAATACGAAAACACCTCTATTCAATTAAAAAATTTGACAATAATCTCCTAGTTAACTTTGAAAATTGACAATAAACCCCTGTTCACTTAAAAATTGACAATAACCTCCATATTGATTGATTAATGAAGGAATTTCAAAAGTGATTTTTTGCTAATAAGAAAGAACACAGGGGGTATTTCTGCATTAGCTCCTCGATTTTGATGTAAGTAGTGCTCGAGGATATACACACTCAATTACACAACACACCAAAGTAAAACAACAATGCATAAATTAGATACCAAAAACCTCAGTCCTCCCAGATTTTGTACATAATTTTTTAACATTCTGCAACAGAAATTACAATAAAATCTAAAAGTTAACCTAAAAAAGGCTATAAAAATGAAATACAAAACCTATGCCAAAGAAAAATGCAATAAGGAAAAGAAAAAAGAGGGCAATGACCCAACAGTTAAGTTAGCAAAATAAGCATTTACGATGGAAATTCGTTTGCAAACTCCGAAAGCTATGTCAACAGATATTCGTTTGCAAACTACGAAAGCTACGGTACCACACGAGGTGCGACAAACCATCAAACAAATTTTGGAAATTCAAGCAAAACCAAATCCATGGATAGAATCATCTTCATCAAATACAGCATTTACGACGGAAAACATAAGCCTGCAAAATCGAATTCATCATAGTAAATCAACAAAAAATATTCAGCCCTTTCTCGCTCCGATTCATTAAAAAAAAAAACAAATTACGACTCCAAGATAATAATATATAACTTGCAAAAAACAATCTAGTGAAGAAAAAGATGAAACAAAGTAGACAATCTTATTTAACAAATAATTAGAGTAAAAAGAATCATGACGAACCTGACAATGACTATAGCGAAGAAAACTACATAAAAACCAATTTTCATAAGTCGAGCTTTCTTCTCCGCATTAAGTACTCTAAAAACTTCAGTCACATATATAAGATGTTTCCGTGAAAGGTATCTGAAACGTAAAAGGAACGAGTTCAAAATGGCTATTGTATTTATAAAGAAAAAGCATAGTATATAACCGGAAAATCGGAAATATTTATTATGTAAAACTGTTGATGGGATAAAACTTACAGCTTCAGATTGTAAAGCGCAGGAGGTAGTGAGACTAGGAACATGATCCAGTGACCCGTCACAAGAAACAAAATGGAGAATGCAGCATGTAACAAATACTCGGGAACAATCACATAATTTACGTTCGATGATAATTCATATGGATTTATATGGTCACCCTCCAAATCCGAGAAACCTATGAACTATTTTTTTAAAAAAAAAGTTGAGATTAACATAGATGTCCAAGCATAAAAATTGATAATTAAGAGTATCAACAGATAATTCATACTAGAGTTCAATAAATAATTAAATAAAGTCATTACCAGGAGAACAAACAGAGTATATTTGTTACAATAGTTGCAAATGACGTGGTGCAGCCAATTCAGGTATTGCTAACAATACATAGTGAAAATGAGATTTTCGAGTAGTACTACTCCGTAATTTTAGGATTTTAGGAATTATACATACTTACTGGTATGTTGCACCACATCCATCATTTGGCATTTTGCACCCCGAAAATACATTGATTTGGCACTTTGCACCCCTTTGCAACATAGTGGGCATCTTGCACCCCAAAAAGGTGCACTTTGTCAAAGAATATATGCAATTCTATAGTGCAAAGTGTCACAATTTCAATTTCAGGATGCAAAGTGCCAAAAAGGTGTATTTTCGGGGTGCAAATCAATCTAAGAAAACCTATATGAGTTGACTTAGTAGAACTATAGATGAGACCTACCTTCAGGTTACAAAAATTGCTAAAAAATATTAAATAATGCTATACATATTCCAGATTCAGAACTTACATTGTAGCATAGACTTAAAGATTATAAACCAGAATAAAAATTGTATAAAATTCTAGGTGTTAAGGAAGTCTTTCCCAACAAAGATATATTCAAGTTCTCAATTAATTCTAACTGGAAAAATTAGGATATATACTCTATCTGCTTCTCAGTCATAAGCAAAATCATAACTTCAAAGCTTCTTACTTGGAATAAACAAAAAAGTTCAAACAAATAAAATATTTTCTTAAAAACAATGTTAGTGCAAGAATATATGAACTTCTCTTGCCTAATGAAGCTCCAAATTCAAATACAACAAATAAAGGTTAAATCTTGACATATTACAATTTACTTAAATATTGCATCCATGATTTCCCTTTTAGTTCCAATTGTGAAAGAAATATATAATTATCAATTTATCATCCAATTAACAAGAAACCCACCATAAAAAAAAAAACTAAGAAAAAGCAAAAACGAAATCAAAAATAAAAAAGCAACTGGCTTTTTTGCTTTTCTTCATTAACAAGATTCCAATTTTATGAATTATAAAAAATAAAAATAAAAAGATTTCAATTTTCACCAATTCGAACTATGCATTGCTTCGAAAAGAAAAACAAATTAGTCAAAAGGGATTCAAATTAAGAAGGAGGGGGGGGGGGGGGGGGGGAAAATACCCTGAAAAAAATTTGATACTAAGGGGGTAAGATTCATGGCTGAAAAGATTAACCAGAAAAAAGGTTCCCACACCATGGTTTCTTTTCTTTCCGATTTTGCTTAAAGAGCACTGCAATTTAGTTTTTCGCCGTTACAAAAACTTAATTTTCTCATTTGTGAAGAAGAGTATTTTAAATAAATAAGAATATAATGGTGTTTGAATTTACACGCTTTACAGTGTTGCAGTCCTTATAGGTGTGGGATTTTGTGTGAGCATTGATTCGTTTTATAATTATAAATAGGGTTTCTTTTCCTCTGTCCTAAATTCCTAATTTCAAGCTTGTCAATACGGCGGATTTCAATCTGAATCCGACTCGAATTCGATCTGATTTATTGACATTTTAATTCGATTAGAGATACGACGGATTAATCCGATTATAAAGATTCATAATCCGAATACGTGGAGAGAATATGAATATATGTCAATTCAATATATTAAAGATCCGTAATACGTAATATTTTATTAAAATAAGTAACATGAATAATATTTTACAATCAATTGAAGAAGATAGTAATTAATAATTTCATAATTTTACTTTAATGCATATTATGCCTGTTTTTAGTTTTGGACTAAAGGGCTACATTCTTCTCCTCCGCATTTTTGTGCAAAAAATACCAAACAACTACATAATTATGCCATGCATTAGTGAATTTCATGACAAATCTAATTGAATATAAGTATATAATTTTTAATGCAATCAAACTTCAATTATACACACACAAATTCATACCTCTAATTTTGATAATTATAAAATTTTGCAAGAACTACGTCGCTCAAATAAATTTATGTGCGCGAGTACCGCGTGCGGCGGTTGCTAATATTAATAAAGAAAATTTGAACATGTAAGCTAAATTAAATAAAAGTTAAACAAAACTTCTTTTAGGAAAAAAATATCGTTTGAAAGTGAAGATTTTATTGGATTCGAAAAAGATATGATATTCGACCGAATCTGGTCAAGATCCGTTGAAGTCAAGAAATCTAAATCCGAGCAAGATTTGGATCCAACATAAATGGAGCTGAATTTGGAGTGAGCACAATCCGACCCGAATCTGACCTATTGACAACCCTAATTATAGTTTTCTTTTATGACAATTGATAGTATTTGTTTATTTCGTCTCCCCCTAATTAATGAAATTAAAATAATGTTTATACTTCTATTTTTCCATGGCTTTAACTTTTATTCTAAATGGGAGAAGTTTGTTTTGTTCTCACTCATAGTTTATATATACATAGAATCAATATGATAGATTGATAGGTAATTTTTTTCTTATATATGTTATTGAATAATCTTATAATTCTTGTTAAGTAATTATCAGTGATATTATGTGACACTTTTATCTATTATGTATATTTTGTAATGATTTTATTATTATTATCAAGGAAACATTAAAATGTATTCTTTTTCCTAGCATTAACTAAAAATTATTTTAAATCTCACATTATCTTCAAAATAAATCTCATAAGATCCAATCTAGAGATGGGACGAGTTGATTAGTGTTGAACAAGATACTGTCCAAGTTTGGTTTGAATTTTGAATCGAAATTAAAATTGCATTTAAGCTTCGTTTGATTGTTTAACGAACTTTGCTCAAATGAGTTTTTATCGAACGAATATCGACTAACTTGATATTTTCACAAGTATTTTCTGTTAATTTCTAGCTTATCGAGCTCGAGCCGAACTGCAAAATTTATCAAACGAGAAATGAATGATGTTCAAGATTGAATGATTTATATGACGATCCAAGCTGGAACAAGCTTTTATCAGACAAACTCGAGTCGAGTATCAATTTCCTTGATTTAGTTTTGAGTCCTAACCAATTCCCACATTTATTGGTATTTTATATATTTAATTTCATAGGTACTGTCATTATAATTTATGTATAGAATATATTTTTTTAAAGTTAAAACATAAAGGCACATTTGTTTGAATTTTCTGAGAGCATTTCATACCGAAAAATCAAACAAACAATATTTTTGCTTTCAAAATTAAACATATGCTCTCAATTTTCACAAATAAATCTCCGAAAAGTTAAACAAACAAAAAGTTTCTTGTCTCTAAAGAAAAACTACACAAATTAAAATTAATAACATATCTTTTGTACAACTTATCTAACATAATAAACCTGATTCGACTTAAAATAACTTACCTCTTGCGCTATTTTTCTTTTTCCCTCATTCCTAAGAAAAATGCTACAAATTTTATTTCTTAATAAATTTCAATGAATACCAAGATTATTTCACAAATCTCAAATTATTTTTGAAAGTTTTAAATTACTCTTAGACAGGCCCAAAACTTTACCGATATGGGGCTCTTTGATCGGGCCAACCAAATCAGAACGACGCCGTTTCGCAGCTTCCTCAAGCTTTCCAGGAAACAATCCTCCAATTGAAGATAAAATCATTAAGTTCATACACGATTAAAGATTCACTGGTAATATTCTTTACCTAAATTCCTATTTTATTCTTTGCACTTATTCTGCAGTAGCTTCATTTGATTATTGCTTTTCCGTCTGATTTATTATTATTCTTTCACATGAAATGTTAATTTGATGAATGTATTCTTTGCTTCTTATTTTCGGAACTTAGAAAGGTAATTATAATGAATGATGTACGAATTATTCATTTTGATCTTTTTCTATTGTTGCTGTTCATTTTGAAATGTAAATTAAAAGGTATCTTAGTGGTATTTAACAACGTTATGAATACTATGTTTTGAAAATTTTAAATTAGTTAATCAATTTGAAAAGTTTGTTAAAAAGTTAGATTCTATATTTAGGCAAAATGATAATTCAATTGGGAAAAAATAGAGTATAATAAACTTTAGGAATTTATAAGAATCTTTATTGTTGCCATTGTAATTGATGGTTAAAATTCATGTGGTTGCATGTCAATGTGTTTCATGAATTTGGTTCTATCCGTTAATTGTACTTCATCATTTGTGTATTCTATTTGTTTCTTATAGAAAGTATATAATTATTGGTGGCAAGGGAAAAAGTTGAGAATCGAGTTCTTAAACTCGAAATTGTGTGGTTTTTGATACTATGTTTAAATGATGTCTGATGAAGTTCTTTTCTTTGACAGGCTCGTTTCTAAGCCTATGCCAAGATGATGGTCGTTACCCCTGTCACCACATGCACCAAAAATGTGATTTGCTTAATTGGACGTGTCCGAAGACAGATGAGTGTTTCCAACGCCCTTTTGCAATCACCGTCTAGTTCATATTGTCACTATAACTTCAGCAAATCGAGATATTCTATTTCACCTGTAAATGGCTTTCAAGCATTTCAAAGAAATTGTTTCGGATCTTGTACATTTAAAAGAATAGTGACTCTGAGATGTTACCGGAAAACTCGTGTCGATGTTTCAATTGGAGAAAATATAAATATGAGTCTTTTGGTGCCTAAACAAACAAAATCTTCTGAAATGGGAAGGAATGTGGGATATGTTTCTTGGAGAAAACGCGGTGTTACTGCTGGCCTTTTTATTGGATTATTGGTTTGTTTTTCTTCGTTTGAACCTTCATATGCTGAAGCTCCTAAAGGAAAGGAAAAGAAGAGAAAGGATAGTGATGCTTCTTCTGCTCAATGCTCACACGGGAAACAAGTTTTGACTGACTATTCTGTGATTGGTCGGTAGATTTACCTTCTTCCTTGTAGTGTTTCGCGGGTTAAGATGTT
Source organism: Penstemon davidsonii (assembly GCA_034814905.1). Classification (NCBI taxonomy): domain Eukaryota; kingdom Viridiplantae; phylum Streptophyta; class Magnoliopsida; order Lamiales; family Plantaginaceae; genus Penstemon; species Penstemon davidsonii. The sequence goes on along the minus strand of JAYDYQ010002533.1, from coordinate 24,000,539 downwards.
AAAATTTGTCGTAAAATTACGATATGGTTTATTTGATTGTGATGTTGTTTAATTGGAATATGTTAACTCACAGGTATACCAGGAGATGGGAGATGCTTGTTTCGTTCGGTTTCTCATGGAGCTTGCATAAGATCAGGAAAGCCTGCTCCAAATGAGAACCTACAAAGGGAACTAGCGGATGAATTACGGGCTAGAGTATGTTACGAATAATCTATCTTGAAATATGATGGTCATAAGTTGTTCTTAGGAGCTAAATGCAAAAATATACCCCCGTGCTTTTCCTACTTGGCGAAAAACCCCTGTTATTTTAATTAGCAACCCACCCTCCCCCCGTGTTGTTTTTTTATTAGAAAAAAACCCTATTTGAAATTTCCTCATAAGCCAATAGGGAGGTTATTGTCAATTTTCAAAGTTAACAGCGGGATTATTGTCAAATTTATAGGTTAAGAGTGGTGTTTTTCGATGTTTACTGCAAAATATGTATTCCGACATGGGTGGGGTTTTTTGCAATATAAAATAACATAAGGGGTTTTTTGCTAATAAAAATAACTCAGGGTTTTTTTTTTCTTTCTCTAATTAGGCAAAGCACTGGGGGTAATTTTGCATTTCACTCTATTTTTAGAGCTAAATTAGTTCCTCCATTTGGACAATCTAAGGATGCTTCACATAACAAAATTTCTTGAAATTAAGTGAAATGTAGACTCTTGTTCTTTTGTATCTACTATCTGAAACAATGATTCTCTAATCGTGGATCTGCGAATTTTTTTAGGTAGCTGATGAGTTTGACAAGAGACGGGAAGAAACAGAATGGTCAGTCGATTGATATTTTATTTTTGCTTAAGATTTGCAGTGTAATTGCCTATATATACCGTTTATCGGTTTTGTCCATCAAGGAAAAATCCCATTTGGGAACAAAATATGCCATTTGATGCAAGCAAAGTTTGACTACCAGTCATAGATTATGTGTCATGGCATTTACTAAGTTTATCATTTCTTATAAGTTTGGAATCAACACGGAGAATTTGAGACGAGAATAAAGAAATTTTGTTTTCTTGGTCTTATTTTTTACTGGTTCACTTTCATATTCAGAGCTGTAATATTCCAAATGATGTTTTTTCATCTTTCACTAATATTTCAGGTTCATAGAAGGTGATTTTGAGAGTTATGTTTCACAAATAAGGAAGCCTCATGTATGGGGAGGTGAACCTGAATTGTTGATGGCTTCTCATGTCCTCCAGTAAGTCTACATTTTGAGTATATGTCATTTATGTCTAACCTCTTATGAAATAATTCTCGATTCAAACTGATCACTTTCATTTTTTCTTGAAAATAACCTTTAGATGTCTATATTATGCCCGTCAATGCATAATAATCTATTTCAGTATGATCGCATGTCTTTCTAAGAACAAAAACTAAAACCATATTTTTCATAATTTTAACACTATTTTTTTTATCATTTATTTTTTCTTCAGAATAAAGTTACAATTGTTTTCACATCATTCAATTTAATGGATTAATATATCTAACATGAATAATTTCTTATGTCATTTAATTTAACATGTGCTAGGGAGTATAATATATTGCTAAATTTTATGAACACGAGAGGGTATTTGCTAACAAGAATAACATAGGGGCGTATTTGCCAATTAGAGCTAACACAGGGGTGCAATTTGCAAATAACTTCAATTTGTGATACAACAACTAATAAGCTTCATATTTGCCAGGATGCCAATCACAGTATACATGCACGATCAAGATTCTGGTGGTCTGATATCGATCGCTGAGTATGGACAAGAGTACGGCAAAGACAATCCTATTAAAGTTCTCTATCATGGTTTCGGTCATTATGATGCGCTGCATATACCTCGTACAGGAGGTGCAAGACCAAGACTTTAATATATACATAAGCAAAATTTCATGCTGGAGACGAGGTATGTTTTAAGTTCTTATTCTGTCCTGAGATTAGTTTATTACACATATGACAGGTTGGTTAAATTTGATGATGCATATATACATGAAGCATTTCAATGTAACTCTGGTGTTTCTTTTGTTAAGAAAATCATGTTCTTTAATCTCATTTTATTGTATGACTGAAATACCATTAGCTCGGAATTTAGGTATCATATACCACGTGCTTGTGATTGTACGGGTACAAGCATGCAAGAACCGCATTTAGATTTCTCAACGAATGAATATAAGCTTATAATGAGTACAACTTGTGCGTGTATTTACTCTGTAGAAAGCAAAATAGTAGATGTAGCAAAATGTTTTGTTAAGGTGAATTGGGTAAAATTTCAATTTTAGTCCCACGGTCATACATGATTGGACCATCAGCACTTTTAGTCCCGCGGTTTACAAAATTGGACTTTGGTTCCAATTTTTAAAATGTTTTGCACTTTTGCTCCTATTGCCCCTTTTCATCCGGTTTTGGACCAAATAGGGGATCACAAGTGCAAAACAAGGACTATTCAATGGGACCATAAGTGCAAAAAAAAAAGGATGGTAAAGGGGCGCGGGCAATAGGATCAAGAGTTCAAAATATAAAAGAATTGGGATAAAAAATGTAAATTGTGGGATCAAAAGTGCTGAGGGTTTGGGCCTATGGGACTAAAATTCATTAGAGTAATGAAAGAGTGGTAAAACTTCATGGACCACATTCATACAAAATGAAAGTGCATTTCGTATGTGTGTTCCATTTGTCATATCTGCAGTCCTTATGTTCCTTTCCCTTTTGCGTAGAACAAGATTATGCAATGTTGACGAGTGCATAGGCATTCTGCATTATGGCAAATCAATTTGTTGATGCTATGTAACCTAAGACCATCTCTAATGGCCCGAGGGGGAGACCTGGGGCTCACACTCGCTGCATGGGTGCGTGCAGTCAACGACCACCTGCTTTACTTTCTTTTTAATTTTTTTTTTAAAATTCATTTATTATATTAAAGATGTTTTGTTGTCTTTTTTTTGTTATTTCTTTTAAATTTAACATAAAATGGAAAAGTTTGTTTTTAAAATTTGAGTATAATTTTACAACATTGTGTTTTAAATTAAATCTTTAACGTTATTAGTTTTAATTTTTAAATTTTGAATTTGTCTACAATTGTAAAATTTTGACAAATCGTACAAATACGAAAAAGTTTATTTTTAAATTTTAATATAATTTAATAACATTGTATTTTAAGTTAAATCTTTAACATAATTAGTTTTAATTTATAAATTTTAAATTTGTCTACTATTGTACAATTTCTACAAAACGTACAAATATGGAAAAATGTATTTTTGAATTATAATTTAATTTAATTGTAGTTTAAGTTAAATCTTTAACATTATTATTAATTAATTAATTTATTTATTATTATTATGATAATTGAATATGTATAATTAAATAATGGTGAGAATGGTGGTGTAAAGTTAAAACTGAGTGGAGTAATATTAGTATTATCGAGAGCCTATGGCTTGTAATACCGATTGGAGACGAGGAAGATAGTGCTCAGAACTCAAAAAATCAGGAATTTTGTAATGGGTTTTGTTTATAAAAGTAATATGGTTTGATTCTGAAATTAAAATATAATAATGTTTTGTATTTTGTTTAAGCTAGTTTAAGAAACAGTGCTAAGTAGATGGTAAGAACTTATTGAAATTGGCATTTATTTTTTTTAACTCAATTCAAATATTAATGTAATTTTCCAAATTGAATAATTTTTTCCAATATCAAGCTACCTTGTATCTTGTCACAAATAAAGGCCTCTTTTCCTGCCACTTTCTTTGAGCTACAACAATAATAGCAATTTTATATTTTTTTTGTTTTTAGCCAGTTCTTATTTGTCATGTCTTAAGCCTCAACCTCACGCGCAATTTCTGGCTGCTTCTGGGTTGTACTTTCCAGTATCCACTGATTTTTGAATTATCGGTACTCGCCGATTTTACTGAAATACCCCTATAAGTGGAAATTGATTCTCTGAAAAGGTCGAATTTTGAGCATGTGACCCCCTTGGCTTTGCAAGATTTTATGGCAGCACTAGTCCCATCTTTTTCCATCAACATCAAAGCCCCTCCCCACCATTTTAGATCTTAAATTGTTTTTTCCTTTCCTCCAAATGAAAAATTAACATTTTATTTAATTATAAAAAAATTTAGGATTTTGTTTTGCTTAGTTATAAAGAGAAAACTTTGTTCTTCTTAGTTATGAAAAATACAATTTTCTTCTTTTTCAAGGTCAATAAAGACATTAGAGTTAGGTCATTTCATAGTCATTTTCAGTGACTTAATTTTATAATATTAAATCTTAAATTTATTTTATTTTTTAGTAAAAATAAATCTATTCGATAATTTAATAAATACATATAATGTTTAATCAACAAATACAAAGAATAGCTTGTTTCAATAAATATGATAATATATATTCTAATAAGTCTACAAATAAATTTTAAAAAAAAAAATCCAAGCTTTGGTGGAATTCGAATTCAAGAACTCTAAACATTGATCTTGGAGTTAGGATTGAAAATCAGACCAAATTATTGGATACTCGGCTCGAGTTCATTCGATAAAAGTTCGTTTGAGCCCGGTTCATCAAATAAATCAAACAAGCTTGAACCAAATTTTTCGTTTGATAACTTTTGAAGTTCTGTTCGAGCTCGACTCGATAGCTAAAAATTAAAAAATAAAACACTTGTAAAATACCAATCTACTTGATGTTCGGTTCGAGTTCGTTCTCTAAAAGTTCATTTGAATTCGGTTCGTTATGAAATCAAATTAAGTTCAAACACAAAATTTGAAACTCGATAAAATTCAAATTAAACTTAAATAATGTGTCGTTAATACTACTCGACTCATTTGCACCCCTACTCACCATATACTAATTTTTTTTTTCTTTCAAAAAATAGAATTGCTCGACAAGAAAACATAAGTGAACTTCCAAATTATACGGATTTGGAAACTGTATTGTGCTAAAGCTGTGTTCAATAATTTTAAAAAAAAAAAAATTGCTTCAAACAACCGATCACATGAATCAAAGTGTGATGTTCTTATTTTACTCTCTCTATCTCTCTCTCCCACATCCCAATGTAGTGTAATCACCCTTAAAATCAAAATTTTCTGACTAAATTACTCACAAAAAACAAGACCACATCCCAACATCACAACACCAATTAATTAATCCCAAGATGGTGCATTAAAAATTAAGGCACAAAATTAGTCAAAGAAAATTCAAAATCAATGTGAAACACTAGTCCACCTAAACACCTCGAAAACTCATCCAATCTCATCTCAATTAATTCAAATTTGAACCCCAAAAATAATTAAATAAAATCTTTCATCTTCTCTCAAATCCAACCTGGTGAAACCACTCCCACCCCAACCCAAAAATATTTAAAAAAATCTTTAAAGATTGGAACTTTGAGAAATTATCTCAATGTATTAAAAAGATTGAAACTTTGTGCAATCCCTTTAATCTCTTCCTTAAATGCATTGAAAAGATTCAATCTTTATTATGAAGAGTTTCACCATTGATGCTACATTTAAGTTTCTTTACTTATTCACATTCTGCATTTCTTTCATTTCTTCTCTAAACTCAGATGGCCTTTCACTCTTAGCTCTGAAAGCAGCTATCACAAAAGATCCAACACAAGCTCTAATTTCATGGTCAGATTCAGATTCAACTCCATGTAAGTGGGCAGGAATCACCTGTGATCCCACCCACCATAAGGTCATCTCCATATCACTCTCCAACAAGAATCTCACAGGCTACATTCCATCAGAAATTGGTGCACTTTATTTTCTCACTTTTCTTGATCTTTCTCAAAACTCACTCACTGGACCCTTACCACACCATATAACTACCCTCCAAAGCCTCATTCATCTTGATGTGTCTTCGAATAATCTCAATGGTTCACTTCCTGAAAGTTTAAGTAATTTAACCCATTTGACAGGGACTTTGAATCTTTCATACAATGCATTTTCCGGTGAGATTCCGGTTAGTTTTGGGTTGTTTCCGGTGATGGTTAGCCTTGATCTCCGGCATAATAACTTGACCGGAAAAGTACCTCAGGTGGGTTCACTTTTAAATCAAGGCCCAACTGCGTTTTCAGGGAACCCTTTTCTTTGTGGGTTTCCATTAAACAATGCATGTGCAGATCCAGAAGCTCAAAATCCAAGATTCTTGAATAACCCTCAAAAGCCTGAAAACGGCGGCGTTTCGTCAAATGGGAATGTGGAGAATCGGAAAATAAATAGTGGGTCAGTCACAGTTTCTGTGATTTCAGGGGTATCTTTGGTAATTGGGGTGGTTTTTGTTTCAGTTTGGGTGATTAAGAGAAAATGGAGGATTGTGGAGAATAAAACACCAAAAGAAAATGTGAGTATGGATATGGTGGAGGTGGGGATGGGTAGTGAGGAGGGGCAAAAGGGTAAATTTGTTGTGGTGGATGAAGGGTTTAGTTTGGATTTAGAAGATTTGTTGAGGGCATCAGCTTATGTTGTTGGAAAAAGTAGGAGTGGGATAGTGTATAGAGTGGTGGTTGGTGGTGGTGGAAAGGGGGTAGGATCGGTTTCCGGTGGTAGACCAGTGGTGGTGGTGGCTGTGCGGCGGCTGAGCGAGGGGGATGCCACGTGGAGGTTTAAGGAGTTTGAGGCTGAGGTGGAGGCCATTGGTAAAGTGCAACATCCCAACATTGTGAGGCTTAGGGCATATTACTATGCAAGTGATGAAAAATTGCTCATTTCTGATTTTGTTCGCAATGGAAGCTTGTACAATGCACTTCATGGTAAGAATACGATTCTCCGATCTTCGTAGAACACGTCTGATTAACAATAAAAGATAAATTATGTTTTGATTGTTTACCAGTGAAACTAGTGTGCCTACTCATTTAAGATTAGAGACATCTTATCATAACTTATATAATCTTGTTAAGTGGTTTCTAGTTGTGTAGATGAGTCGAGTAGTCTCGAACAATGTATTGTTCATGTTTGGTTTGAATTTTTATTGAGCTTGAAATTGTGTTAGTACTTTGTTTGATTATCAAACGGAGAGAGCATTCGAGCTGATCATGAGTCGAGCTCAAGTGACTTGATGTTTTGCATATTTTTTTATTACACTTTTTGATTAACTAGGTTGAGTTCGAATTGAACTTCAAAAGTTATTCAACAAAATGTAGTTCAAGTTTCTTTGATTAGTATAAAGAATCGAGCTCAAACGAGTTTTTATCAAATGAGTTCGGGTCAAATACTGAGTAGCTTGATTTGATGTTCAACTCTAGTGTTTTGCATTGCATTTGTGAAACTTTTGGAATGATAGATGGATGGCTAAATTGATTTTATTTTTTTATTTGGTGTTAATTGAAGTCTTCTGGTTGATTTGATTCAACAAAAAACTATGGTTCCTTTATATTATCTTTCTTGAAAATGTTCCTAAATGTTTGCTTTGATTCAATTACAATATGAAATTTGTGATGATTCCAGTTTGTGTTGTGTACTTATTCTTTGATTTTCTCGTGTGGACGGTGCAGGCGGACCTGCAAACACCTTGCCTCCATTATCATGGGCTGCTCGACTCAAAATTGTTCAAGAAACGGCAAGGGCTCTAATGCACATACACGATTGTAGCCCCAAGAAACATATCCATGGAAACATAAAATCATCAAAGATCCTCCTAGATAATGACCTAAAAGCATACATCTCTGGTTTTGGACTTTCCCGATTATCACAAGGAACCTCAAAACAGAATCCGATTCATACTTCAATATATCCCAAGTGTTCAAATACATCAACCATTATGTACTTAGCGCCAGAAGCTCGAGTTGTAGGTAACAAACTCACCCAAAAATGTGACGTTTATTCTTTCGGAATCTTGCTTTTGGAAATTCTTACGGGTCGAGTACCGGATGATGGCCTTGGTAATGATGGTACGGGACTAGAAGCACTAGTTAGGAAAGTGTTTAGTGAAGAAAGACCTTTATCCGATATTATAGACCCGGCACTTTTTCACGAGGTTCGTGTGAAGAAACAAGTTGTTTCAATGTTTCATATTGCACTAAATTGTACGGAAATGGATCCTGAGTTACGACCTAGGATGAGAACGGTTGTCGATAATCTTGATTGTAAGTTTAGTGAAGCATGAAAACCTTATTGTAGAAATCTAATGTTGTAGTTGTTTTCAGTTCCAATTCTTTGTTGTAACCTGAGGAGCAGCTTATAGATTTCTCTTTTTGATGTTCTCTTGGTTATTTATAGAGTGGGTGACAATTAGGCTCTGTTTAGATGTAATTATTTTCCGTATTTTCGGAGTTATGATTTCACAATTTCTCCAAGGGTTGGAAATTAATCGAGTGTACTTTGTTTCATTAAATAATTCAGTACCAACCGATGATTGGTTTAATGAAAAAAAATAATTTCCATAAAGTGGAAATTAATCGAGTGTACTTTCGTTGGAGAAGTTCCAATATTATGTCCTTAGATCTAAGACTTGAATATTTACGAGAAAATTTTAAAATAAGAATTCAACAAACTATTCTGGGATATTGGATAGTTAACTATTCTGCTATATGAATTTTTTGCACTTTGCACTTTTGAAATAGAAAAAATGAGAAATTTACAATTTCTAAACTCAAAAATAGTATTTAGCACTGTCGATTTAATAACCTTAAAACAATTTGCACCCTTCTATGATAATGGAAAGTTTCAAGTTGAAGTGTCACACATTTTATAGCCCAACTTAATACTGCTAGATCAACAAATGATTGAATAAATAAAGAGTATCAATCCTCATTGAACGAATCGACTCAACCTCGACCAATCCCACATCAATTCGACCCACTTTTGTTACTGCAATCCCAAAACATAATTTTTAATAGAGTTTGTCTTTTTCTTTGATTTTTTAAGTGAAATGGTAATTATATCACTACATAAGCAAATTTATTAATTTCTAACTAATTAATAAAAAGAATTTACTAACAAGACTAGTATTAAATTAGATAAAAATATGCATTTATGTGGGGTTTGAATTCAGAATTTTCAGGATCATGTGACCTCAACTTCCCTATCAAGCTGCTCGACTAATTAAATTTGCTTTTAACTCGTCTAAATTTGATCTGATTGAGACATTAATGATAATTCAATTGACATTTGTTAATCGAAGTTGAAATTGGAGAAAAGAAAAATACGTTCAAATTGAACACCTCATTTGATTTATTTACTTGATTTAATTTCAGTTTCTTTTCCCTTTCTTAGACCAAGCGTAATTAAACATTAAGAAATAATTGGATTTAATAGAATTGATTAGTTTCTACAACATGACATGACGAACTCATTGTCCAATTCCTTCGAAGCAAGGTGCTCACAATTAAGTGAAACAATTTTCGGAACCAAAACTTGGAAGTAAAAAGAAATTTGAAAGCAAACTTTTTTTTAAGAGGAAAATTTAAAAGTGTATTAAAGAGTAATTGGCTTAATTTCACTTTACACTCTAGAATTAGATCATTTTTATACTTTGCATCCTCAAAAAATAATTATTTCACTTTGTACCCTTAGAAAACCTTAATGATTTCACTTTGCACCCCAACGTCTTCAAACACTTTAATATCTGCGGAAAAGGTCATTCCAACTCCCAGAAATGACAAGTTTGGTATTTATGGAAAGAATTCCTCTATTTTTTTCACATGTCATTTTTTAATTGTTAAATGAGCCCTAAAATATTTTGATCAAACGTTTGTAAGTCTCCGCCAAAGTAACACAAAGTTTCTATTTTTAAGTCGTAATGAGGTTATAGAGTAATTTTAAATTCAATATTTTTTTTTTGATTTACAAATTTTACGAATGTTTTTTATTTTTTTAATATTTCATATTACAAAAGATACCACAAAAATAAAATTTTAATTCATGGTCTCAATATAGTGAGAAGTTTGGGGTCTGTTTGTTTGGCATTTTCGAAAATTATTTCGTGTTTGGGAAATACGAAACAAACATGTTTTATATTTTCTAAAATAAATTTATCATCTCTCAATTTTATCAAATTACTCTCCCAAAAGCCAAACAAACAACAATTTTCACATCTATAAAAAAAAAACATATACAAACTCTACTTTGATGTGACATAAAGTAACCGCATTTTACCCAACTTATCTCCCATAACAAACATGATTTGATATAAAATCTTATACATCTTACACGTATAATCTAATTCTTCCACAAAAAATATACATCTACTTTATTTCACAAACCACTATATCAAAACTCAAACAAACAACATTACGGAAATCAAGTTTATTTTACAAATCTCCACTATTCTGTCAAACTACTTTCGCAAACACCAAACAAACATACCCTTGTATTGTAGGTTCGAAAACTGTTGTGGCAAGTTATGCTTCTAAGTTTCCTATATAAAAATAAATGGAATATTACCATAAATACCAAACCTTGCTCTTCCGGGCAGCTGGAACAACTTTTTTCGGCGACATTAAAAGTGGTTGAAGACATTGGGGTGCAAAGTGAAGTCATAAAGCTAATTTAGTGGTGCAAAGTGGGATAATAAATTTTCAAGAGTTAAAAGTGAAAGAGTGGCCTAATTTGTGTGTGCAAAGTGGAATTGAGCCCAATTAAATTTTACAATAAAAAACCGTTAATGGGTCCCGCACTTACCGTTGGTCTTTCATTTCCCATTTCCAAAAACTCCTCTATAGAACACTTCCTTTAACAATTTATCAGATTGATGATACCTTTGAAACCCTAATTCAAATTCTAACACAAATTCTTGATTCCCTAATTCAGCAAGAAACCTATCCCACATCGCCAATAATTTTCTCTCATAAAATCCTTGGTGAATAATTGTTACAAGGGTCCTTCATCAATTTCCCTCATGATCTTCTCAGAGGAAGATAAATAGCAAAATACAACCCATAATCAAAGACTATATTTTACATATTTTATGCTGAACATTGGATAATGTCTAATTTATATGGAGGGGATTTTGCCCAGAAGATTGATTATGTGTTTAAGGTTGTTCTGGTCGGAGATTCTGCTGTCGGGAAATCACAATTGCTAGCTAGGTTTGCGAGGAACGAGTTTAGTTTGGAATCAAAGGCCACAATTGGTGTTGAATTTCAGACCAAAACTTTGATAATTGATCACAAGACTGTCAAGGCGCAGATTTGGGACACTGCTGGTCAAGAAAGGTTTGGACCTTGCTCTTATTCTTGAATTAATTGGTTTTATTCTGGTCAATTTTACTTTTTGTAATACCAATTTTGTTAGTTGGAGTTGATGAATTCTGATTTTCGATTGATATAGATGATTGTGTTAGCTAAATTAAGAGTTAAATTATGACACAATGCATAACGTATTCGTGGAGTATAATGTCACATATGTATCTAATTTTAATGAATTGAATTTTTTCTAAGTCTTATAGTGGAAAAATGAGATTCATGAAGTTGATCACCAATTACTTTAACAAAATATGACTGAATGGGAAGTATTTTGTAAAACAAGATCTATAATATGCTTATTAGTTTGTTTTATATAAAGAAAACCATACATATTTTGTCGGAAAAAAATACCCTACCATGTGTTTTCGGAACCTGCGCAAAACCCTATGTATTATTTTATTGCAAGAAATCCTCTTGTGTTTTACCAAATCTTGCAAGGAATTCATTTTCCGTAAAAATGGATGGTCGTGAACCCTACGGGTGTGTGTTGCCAACAAAACAAGGGAAATCATGTGACATACGGGTTCTTTGAATAATAAAAACAAGTGACAGGGGTTCTGTGCAGATTAAACATAACTTAAGGGGTTCTTTACATAATAAAAATAAGATTAAAATGGGAAATCATGTATGTATATGAAGGTTAAAATAGGAATATCAAATTTTATTAATGTTGTTCACAATTTACTGTTAAAAGGGAAAATATTCAAAATTTGATAAAACACAAGAGGTCCTTGCAATAAAAATAACACACGGGTGGTTTTGCGCAGGTTTCCCAAAACACAGATGAGTATGGTGCTTTTTTCCCCATATTTTGCCTTGTCTTAGTTCAATAAGATGAAGCAACTATCTCCTACCTAGTAACTCTAACAATAAATATTGCATTATCATGACATAATTTAACAAAAACGATTATTTTAACAAACTAAATGAACTAGTGATCAAAGTGTGAGTCATTTATGTCTCAGTCTTTGAATGTTTTGTCTAATGTGAATGTTTCAAACCTATGTCATACGTAATTGGTCCATGTTGAATATTATGACACATAATTGTCGTTAGAGTTAATCAGAATTAGTTGTTATGTTGGTATTACCAATGTTAGATGATTGTGTTTCAGTAGTGTTATGTGATACATTTCAATACTTTGTTCTTGTAGTAAATAAACCCTCAAAGTTATGATGTAATGCACACCATTGCATATTCTTGAAGAGTTAATGGCATATGATATGCATAATGTTCAATTTACTTCCTATTTATCCCTCTAAAGTCTTATAAAAGTTTCACACTGTCTCCCTGACATTTTTAACATGAATTGACAAAACTAACCTTCTTATATACTATACTTTGGCCCAATCAACTAATAAATATGACACTTTACCTCATGTGGTATTATAAATTAGGCACTTTAACCCCCAGTGTTATGATAAACGTGACATTTTACCCCCCAAAGGGTACTTTTACCTTTTATGCAACACTTTTCATGCCCACACTCAATTTCCGACGAGTGTGTTACACTCCCCGTTATAAGGAGGTAAATTGCTTCTTTAAATTTTTCATAGGGGGTTAAATTGCTCCTTTTCAAATTACAAGGAGAAAATTGAATATTATACATATCACAGGGGGTGAATTTGCAATAACCCTTCTTGAAGAGTTAATGGCAATTAATTCTCTTAATTCTTAGGCCTATCTTGTTTGAAACTTACTTTTTTTCTATTTCCTAGGTATCGAGCGGTGACAAGTGCCTATTACCGAGGCGCAGTTGGAGCAATGTTAGTTTACGACATGACAAAACGACAATCTTTCGATCACATGTCGAGGTGGCTCGAGGAGCTAAGGGCCCACGCTGATAAAAACATAATAATAATGCTCATTGGCAACAAATGTGATTTGGGAACTCTTAGAGCAGTTCCAACCGAGGATGCTCAGGAGTTTGCAGAAAGAGAGAACTTGTACTTTATGGAGACATCCGCACTTCAGGCAACAAACGTTGAAAGCGCTTTCATGACCGTTTTGTCTGAATTGTACCGAGTCATAAGTAAAAAGACTTTGACAGCTAATGATCATGGATCGGATTATGGGAAGTCTTCGTCTTTGAAGGGTACGAGGATTATCGTTCCTGGTAATCAATTGGATCCTAATGCAAGAAAGTCTGGTTGTTGCATGACTTCTTGATTTTTATTTTTTTTAATGATTTTTTGACTTCTTCACCTTTAGATCCCCTCATTTATTATGTAGCATAGTTTGTGATTGGACTAATCTTGTTTTGTAATATAGCTATGGTATAAAATTTAATTGGAAATCCGGCTAAGTTGTTGTCTATTATTTTATTTTGTTTAGACTGAGTCCTGAGCATAAGAGTTTATAGGTCAAGAGTAGAATAAGAAATGAGGAAGAAAGCTACATTTTTGGAAGGTTTTTGAACAAGTGAAATTATGGATTTAAATATATAACGATTAAAAGTTCAGGGAGTGAAGTGCCACTGAAAGGTTAGAGGGTAAAGTGTGACATTTTTGGACATGGTGATAGAATTCAATTGTCAAATTGAGATATGTCCACCATGCACCTACCAAATATCGTGAACTGCAACAATTAAAAAGTTCGAGAGGCAAAATGCAAATGTAAAACGATTAGATGGTAAAGTGCAAAATGGCCTAAATATTAGGGGGCAAATGAAATTTTCCCTTTAGACAAAGTCTACAAACATCCCATGAGAAAGGAATCTTATGCATATTAAGAATCCATACACTGCCGGCCTTTGCTAAAAGACAGCCAAAAATCAACCAAATGACATATTTTAGATCAATTTGAAGGAAAAAGACAAACACAAGGTATTCAACTAAAAGAGTTTACCAAGTCATTACTAATATATTAATCTTTAAACAATCCCATAAATTCATCATATATTCAAGAATCCAACACTTCCTTCTCAAAACACAAACTTAAACCATGATTATCATCCGATATTATATCGTGTTATTCCTCGTTTGGCTTACATCCACGATACTAATCCGAACATTAATCAAAAAACGTTTCTCTCCACGTCTTCCTCCGAGCCCTCTAGCCTTACCAATCATCGGCCATCTTCATCTTCTAGCTCCAATACCTCACCAAGCTCTAGCTAAACTTGCATCCAAACACGGTCCCTTAATTCACATACACTTAGGTTCGGTTCCATTTTTAGTAGCTTCATCTCCCGAAATGGCCAAAGAAGTATTAAAAACAAATGAAATTTCATTTTCCGATCGACCCCAAACGTTAGCCACAGATTACTTATCATATGGTTCTAAAGATTTCTCCTTTGCGCCTTATGGACCATATTGGAAGTTCATGAAGAAATTGTGCATGTCTCAACTCTTAGGTGGCCAAACACTAGACATTTTGGAGCCAATTAGGCGCGACGAGGTAAATACGTTTTTACGATTTATGTACGAAAAGGCTAAGGTCGGATTATCCGTCGATGTCGGAAGCGAACTTATTAGAATGACTAATAATGTAATTTCAAGAATGTTGATGAGTGAGAGGTGTTCTGGAGATGGAAGTGAAAGTGGGGAATTAGTTAGGAAATTGATACGAGATTTTGCTGAGGTTAGTGGGAAATTTAATTTGTCGGATTATATTTGGTTTTGTAAGAATTTGGATTTGCAAGGATTTGGAAAGAGGTTGAAAGAGGTTAGAGATAGGTTTGATGAAATGATGAAGAGAATTATAGATGAACATGAGTGTGAAAGGAGGAATAAAGGGAAATTGAAGGATGGAATTGTAAAGGACTTGCTTGATATTTTACTTGATATATCTGAAGATGAGAAATCAGAGATGAAATTAACAAGAGAGAATATCAAGGCATTTATCATGGTAAAGTTTATGCCTTTCTTTTTTCTTCTTTACAATAGTCATATATAATTTATAAAAGGGTCGTTTTGCAATATATCTTGTGTTCTTTTTTTATTAACACATTTTTATATTGCATGGCGTGTAGCATCTAAATTTCCAATAGGACGACGAGACCACAAATGCAAAACATGTTAAAGTAGTTGAACCAAAAGTGAAACTTCCCCATTGATCTAATTTTCATGGTAACCAATCCAATGTGCATATTTTGCAGGACATATTTGCTGCAGGAACAGATACATCAGCAATAACAATCCAATGGGCATTATCCGAACTAATCAATAACCCAACAATCTTACAAAAAGCAGTCCAAGAAATCGAATCAATCACATCCAACAACAAAAAACTCATCCAAGAATCCGACATCCCAAATCTCCCATACCTCCAATCCATAGTCAAAGAAACACTAAGACTTCATCCCACAGGACCATTAATCATAAGACAATCAAATCAAGAATGCACAATCGGAGGGTACAAAATTCCGTCCAAGACTAGATTATTCGTTAACGTTTGGGCAATTGGAAGAGATTCTAAGTATTGGGAAAACGCACTCGAGTTTAGGCCCGAAAGATTTATGTGTGGGGATGATATGGATGTTAGAGGACAACATTATCAGTTATTGCCTTTTGGGAGTGGTAGAAGAGGGTGTCCTGGAACCACATTGGCTTTGAAGGTTGTTGGGACAACGTTGGGTGTAATGATTCAGTGTTTTGATTGGAATGTTTTTGGAGGGAATGTGGATATGGAAGAGGGGATTGGTATAACTTTGCCTAGAGCTCATCCTTTGATTTGTTCGCCTGTGGCTAGGATTAATTCTGATTTGTTAATGTGAATTGACTCTTTTGGAAATTTGAATGAATGTTTTAGTCAAGAATTTGAACTATTGTTTGAATGCTGAGTCTAATGCCAATTTATCCCATGTAATTTGAAAAAGAGCATTTTACCACTTTAAAAATTTTAAAGAAGCAATTTACCTCCTTCGGCTGGAGAGGATATATAACTCACTTGTCGAAATTGAAAGTGAATATGTAAAGTGTGGTTGAAACATAGGGGAGTAAATTGCCATATTTATCATAATACAGGGATAAATTACCACATTTATCATACCACAAGGGGGTAAACTGCCATATTATCATAGCACAAGGGGGATAAAGTACCACATATAAGAATGTCAGGGAGATGGCATGAAACTTTTATAAGATTACATGGAGGTAAAATATTTTTTTTCAAATCACAGGAAGATAAATAGAATATTATGAATATCACAGGGAATTAAATTGCCATTAACTATTTAATAATTCATTTCATCAACTGAAAAGAATGGATGAATGGGACTGGGTCGAGAGTTGATAAAATGGGCAAGATAGGTATTTTTAGTTATGCATTTACTGGATACTCTGCACTTTTATTCGCGTGTTTTGAGAAATTGACCTCTTGGTCTTATGTTTCATTTATATTTATCTTTTCGCTTTTTTCGTTTTATCTATATAAATTACTTTCTCCGATCCATTTATTTTGTCCCATTTGTTATAGTATCCAGTCAAACTTTTCAATCTTGTAAGTGACTTATCATGTTAAATTATTCACACTTTTTGTATATTAAACCTTTTAAATATTAATATATATGGTGTCATATGATATTATCAATTTATTAGTGAAATATATTAATTAAATTATTTATCAATATTTTTATAAATTTAGTAAAATTGACTGGTCAATTGTATCGAAGGAGCAAAATAAATGGGACGGAGGAAGTATTTAATTTGGGATCAAAAGTGCAAGGAACATAAACAATGTTATAATACTAAAAATGCAAAATTGAACTGACTGGGGGAGGGGTTGAAAAAATTGTATTTTTAGCCCACAAGACTGCATCGTCAATATCTTTATTTTCGTATTTTACAAAATTAACTTTTGGTCATATGTCAAAGATGTCAAATGAATAGCACTTTTGGTCTACTTTTTTTTTTTAAAATATTTTGTCGTTTTAATCCCTTAGAATAGTGTTTGTGTAACATGTTTTGTACCACATGACTGTCTCCCATTATGCACTTTTGGTCCGAAACTGAATTAAAATGAGACGATGGGATCAAAAGTACAAATATTTGAAAAAATTGGGAATAGCAAAGTGTAATTATTTTATAAAGCGCGGAAACAAAAATGTTGATGCTCTAGTTTGTAAGACTTGAAATGTAATTTTTTTGTAGAAAGTAACGAAGTGTGCAAAGTTCAAAAATCAAGAACTCAGACTAATATGTGATTGGTCTAGTGGAAGGGACTAGTCACTATAAAGTAGCGGACTCATGTTCGAATCCCTGTTGGGAGAGGTACCCACTTAATGTGTCCAACCCGCCTCGAAAGAGATTAAACACTTGGAAAACCAAAAAAAAAAAAAAAAAAATCAAGAACCGAAGTGGTTTTTTGAGGGATAATTCACTTCCCCTTAAGTGAGGTGAAATTACAGGAACTTTTCTGGATATTTCAATAATTACAAACACGTACATTCCATACGTTAGTTTTTGTTTAAATAAATAAATATAATGTGTACAATATTTATCTTTCCCTTATCCTTCTCTAAGTTCTAAATTTCCTAAAATAAAAAAATAGTTTAAATATAAATAATAATGTAGCCCGGATCAACCTAAATAAAATGGGAGATTCTAATTATAATGGATTAAATAAATTATCCATTCATTTAAAAAAATTAAATTAAAATTTTAATATTATATCCTTGAACTTAATAACAATTTGAATTTATCAATTATATTTTTTACTATAAAATATATTTAAAGTAGAGAAGAGAGTAATTTCTGATTTGTCTTAAAAATGATACTTAATTGGCCAGATTAAGTCTCCTATTTATAGGCACAAAGATGTCTTTTCGTAAAAGACACATCGTTTGGATTGCACTGTTTCGGTCCAAAGGGTACCTCTTCAGATCGAACAGACATAACCCATTACTCTCAACTAATTTTATTCACATATAAAATATAAATTCCAACACAAATTATGGTCGACTTCCTCATTTTGTAGTTGTAAGAATTCTTTTGGGGTTTAATATATAATTTGGAGAATTCACTAGGTTTTTATTGCAATTTTTATTTCCTCTCAACTATAAATATGCAAACCCCAATACTCATCATCATCATTTCCCATCCATCATATATTTTGCCGATCGGAGTGATAAAGAGAAATTTTATTCTCGAGCATACCCAAAATCTGCAATGTAGCAATATAGTTCTACATGTAGCGTTCCCTCGTTCTTCTCAACCAAGAAACAATCCGAACAAAAGGACAACGAAAAGGCACACGAGCTTAAGAAGGTGAATCGGAAGAGAAAGAACGATAAATCTTCTGGGTCGACCACGAACCAAATAATGTCTATCGGTCGGATGCCACATCTGACTCAAATATGAAGGAAGCTCATCCTCATAATCCAGTTAATTCTAAAGTGGTCGAGAAACTTGAGGAGCCAAAATTTTCTTCCGACCTTATTAAGGAGAAGACGACCGTAATTGTTGATTAGGATAGTGAGGAGTCTCTAAAGAAGTTCAAGATGAATGTTGAGACTGTTAATTTGCTAAAGGTAAAGCAAGAGACCAGTGCCGATCTTACGGCTAAAATTGTTACTATGAGCATTCCTGACGAGTCAATTAGAAACGCTGTCCTCGTCCTCGAATCTCCCATCACCAAAGATCCTGATACTTCTGTTCATGATGTATACAAGAAAGATATCCAACAATCCTCGTCTCGAGGAGCAGGAATTCCTACAGACTTTCCACTTTCATGCATTAGTTTGCTTGATCATGCTTCGTGGATATTGCATAAGTCCATCATGGTCCCCAGTGTCGTAGAAGAATTAGGCCAACTTTCTCCCTTGAGGGTTTTGCAATCCTCCTCTAGGATTCAAATGGCAGTAAGTTTTAAACTTGAGTCTTGGTGTCCCATCTTAAAAAAGATATTAACTAACGTGCATTTTATCCTTTATTTTAGCAAAAGCAACACAATTTCAATCTTGCTCTGGGCCTCGAGCAAGAAAAAGCTCGAAATATAGAGTACTTGCGTCTTATGAAGGAAGCAAAAGATTCAGAGGACAAATTGAGAGCTCATTGAGTCGAGGCTGAGTTGGCTTTCAAAAACAAGCTGGGGAACGAGAATGTCCAACAGAAGATGGAGCATGAGGGAAGGATCAGGCTGCTCGAGCAGGAACTTGCAAAGACGGAACATGTCATCTTCCTGAGGATTTTGACTTTTCACAACATACTGATCTGAAAGAGGATGAGAACTTAGAGCCTTATCCGCCTCAACCTACTCCCCTTAGGATCGATTGGAGCAAAGAGGAGTTTGGTTTTCTTCCCGATGAGATTGAGACCACTCTGTTCAATATTGCCGAGCTGAGCAAGGAAGATGGTTTGACCTTAGGTGACGATGGTAAAGATAAGCTCGAGGATCACATTAACTCGAGCAACATAGGTCTGGAAACCTTAGAGTCCACTCCGTAGTTTATATCTAATTTTCCTCTTGATTTTTGGTTGTAATCTTCATTCGAACGTATGCTCTTTTTGTGGGAATTCAAGAACTTATGATTTTTTCAAGCTATTCTTAATTTTTCGTCGACCACCCAACCAATCATATCGTATGCAATTTACCAATATCCTTCGAAGGTGGTGCAATTATACTCATTTTCCTTAATTTCCTCTATTTCTCTTCAATTTTAAGACCGGAGTACTCTAGAAAAGCTTGATCGACAATGGATCAATAATCAATACGAGCAAAATACCACAATCACCCCTGAAATGCTTTCGGCATTAAGGAACAAAAAGAAACCTCAGAAAGTAGCTGCTCCCTCGACTCAGTCGATTATGCATATGGTTGGCCAATTCTGCCAAATCCCGACTCTCGGAAACTGGAGCTTCGTTGACAAGGGGCGATATGATGCAAATAGATGGTTCGAAGAAAAGGTCCTCCGAGCCTGAATTGTCCAGTAAAGCCAAGAGATCGGCAAAGGTTTCTTACCTTGCCGATCAGCCCATTATCGACAAATGCAGCATAAGCGAGATCTGTGAGGGGATAAAATGTAGCACTTCCCAAGCCGACAACGTTCCTTCCTCGTTCTATTTCAATTATCCAGTTTTGTAATTGAGTAGTAGCTTCGAGTATTAACAATATTAATTTCATAACTCGAGTTAGCTTCGTCTAGGCAAGGTACTGAACTTTTGATTTTTTCGAGCGTCTAGGCAATGTACCAACTTAATGGTTTTTAACTTGAGCGTTTTCTTTTTTCGAGCTCTTTTTTTTGAACTACTAGACTGTATATTTACAGCTCGGACCGAAGAGTGCAAATAGTATAGGTCCTCCCTACTGTGATGTCTCCAGTAGGATTTGAACTTGAGTCTCGCCTCTGGGGGTCGCAAGTCACTGCCACTTGAACCAACCACCTTGGATTTTTTTTTTCGAGCTCCTAGGCAAGGTACCAACTTAATGATTTTTAACCTGAGCCTTTTCTTTTTTCGAGCTCCTAGGTAATGTACCAACTTAATGGTTTTAACCTGGCTTTTTCTTTGTTCGAGCTCTGAGGCAGGGTACCAACTTAATAGTTTTAACCTAGGCTTTTAATTTGTCCGAGCTGAATGAGTAAGAATGTGTATAAATATTCCTTCATTGATTACGTGAAAAATCTTTAATCATTCCATATACAAAATGCATATTTCAAATGACCATTTATGAAAATGTTAGAAAAAAATAGAAAAAAACTAATTTGGAAGTGCTTTCCTAATGGGCGTCCTGTGTTATACTGTTCACTCATTTCTCAAGTCTCTACTTTTTAATTTGTTCGTGAAAAATGTTCACTACAACAATTTTACTATTTGGGGATGATTATTTTGACAACGGACATATTTTCGTCACTAAAATGTTCATTAGGGTACAAAATTAGTTATTCGTCCTGAAATAATTGTCTACGCTCATAAGTTGTCCCTAAGACTGTTTTCAGCAAAAATATTTCGTCCCCAATTGTTGTCTACTCTAGCCGATAATAAAAACTCATCTTCAGCTTTTTTTCTTCCGAGTTTCGTGCCCAATTGAAATTAAGCGGTGGCAAACTCGTAATATACGAAGAGCCAGGAATTTCATGCCCAATTTAAAATAAGCGATGGCAAACTTGTAATATATTGAAAAGCCAGGGACATGCGGTTAAACTTTAGCATAAGACTCCATATCCCACCTTTCACTATTAGTACGTGTTGGTGTCTAACAATCTGTGTACTTAAATATCTCATCAAAAATATTTCTAACTTAAATCTCAGCATATAACAAATAAAGATAATCTAACATATATTAACTCTAATAAAGTTAGATTATATAATAACGTAAAAACTAGCAAGAAATACTTACTTGGATCGAAATAAACCAAATAACACTCCAATCAATATACGAAAATTAGGAAATGAGACTGAGGCTTGCCGAAACAATTTCCTTAAGACAATATTTCCGAGGCTGGCACGGTGCATACAGTTTGATTCCCGGTAGTCTCCCAAGATACAACAGTCTGTTGTTCATTATTTGCACAAATAATGAACCCACGGCGAACCGAAGCAAACAGAGAATTCGACATAAATTTAAAGTAGAGAAGAGAGTAATTTTAATTATTGTCGGAAAAGGATACTTAATTGGCCAGATTAAGTCTCCTATTTATAGACACATAAATGTCTTTTCGCAAGAGACACATCGCTTGGATTGCACTGTTTCGGTCCAAAGGGTACCTCTTCAGATCGAACGGACGCAACCCTTAATTACTCTCAACTAATTTATTCACATATTAATTATAAAATCCAACAATCCCCCACATGAATAAAATAGTTCTTCGTGTCCCGACTCATAGGACATATTATGTCGAAGTATTCTTTAAGAATAATACCGCATCGAGATAGGTGAAATATTTCATCTTGAACCTTCCCTAGTTAAAGCTTATCGGATTTACTTAGCCAATCGGTGAAATATTTCATCTTGAACCGTCGGCTGTTGGTGTAAACCAAGACAATAAACTTAACACAATACTAAACCGATTTGCTTCAAGTTCTCGGTTGTGTTCGTTTTGGCCCTGAACATTCTTGGTTATGCGAGTGCTTTAGAGAATTCCAGCCTATAAAGAAATTCTCAACGAGCCGACCCAGCTCACACTAACATTGGTGACCGCATCTATCAAGAGTATCCTACCATACTCTACTTGTTTTGACAAGATATAGACGTCATTAAAAGCCTTTGCTTAACCTATAAAATAACGCGGTAGGCTTGCACTTATTGCATCATAAGAATGGGATAGAGTTATACTCTTAAGTGCTTTCTTTTAAGTTAGCCAAGACTGGTTGTCCTATTGAACCTGGTCCGTGGGATCTCCAGTCGCCAGGTTAGGTTTCCGTACGAGGTAACTTAGTCTAATTTAGGCTTTAAGCCCATTCCCCTCGATGCACATACTACTCTCTAGATAAACCTTTAATATCCGGAATTAGGATTATCTCTTGACTTCATAAAGTCCTTCCATTTGAAAGTAGATGTCTCTCGGTATTGTATCAACGACAACGAATATGCCGTGACTTTACCATTACACATAGAGTTTGTTGAGCTCTGTGTATCACCGCTTGATTATCACATTTTACGTATGGCTGACACAATTTTCAGTCATAGTAAAATATCTTCCATGAATTTTGTGAAGCCACTCAAATTCTTCATTAGCTTTATCCAATGCTATGCACTCTAATTTCATAGTGGATTGAGCTATATTCATTTGTTTGGAAAATTCTCAAGAAATAGCGGTGCTCCTAAATTGAATACATTTCCGCTTATAAACTTTGATTTCTCTAAATCAGAAGTTTCATTTACATTATTATATCCCTCCTGGGTCTTAGGATATTTTTCCAAAATATAATGCACATACATATGTATTCTTTCAAGATTCAAGCATTCTCATTAATGCATCCCAACGAATCTTGCTAAGATTGCTCATGTCTCCTTAGTTTATTAACTAAAGAGCCGATGTCTGGCCTCTTGTATTTTGCGATATATGCGTGACATCTAATTTTATGAGCATACTCAAATTGTGATATTATATCACATTTGTTCTCATGTAGCACACAAGATATTAATTAAATAGGATTATGAAATCCCTTAATTTCATAAGTATTTAATTTATCTATCACTCATCCACGTAATGTGCTTGAGATAAATTTAATGTCATCACATGACCTCCAAATCATAATTGATTAAACCGAAGTTTTTCATATCATAAGTTAATATTTCCTCATGGATTTAATATTTTCAATATTAGTCTCAAATATTAACATATCATTTGCATATAAACAAACTCTGATACTCAATTATCCAATTTGTTTATATGGACACACTTGTCATATTTATTAATATGAAAGTCAAAATTTGTTGACGACACTATCACATTTTTCGTGTCATTGTTTAGGAGATTGTTAAAGGTCAACAAGAAACTATAAATTTTTCGCAAAGTATGTTTTCTTTTCCTTTAACAACGAGAGTCTCTAGTTACTCCTCATAAATATTCTCATTTAATTCACCATTAAGGAAGACAATTTTAAAGTCCATTGTATATAGCTCATAGAGCTATTAACATTCAAATGAATGTCATCCTAATCGCTAGTGAATATGAGTAAGGCACTCCGTCTGCATTTAATTGGTTCACTCCTCGAGGTCTACCAATTTTATGAATGTAAATCACTGTCAATCGCCTCTTTCCAATCCACGATATTGGAATTTGACATAATTTATTTATATGTTTGAGGTTAATCCTTTAACATATAGGTTAGAATATCTGGATCAAATAACTTCGAGCTTTTAGCTCGTTTGTCTCTTCAACTCGTCAACAAACTCATGTTAAAATAAGAGATTGACATCTTTAGAGATATTCATATGTATATTCTCGCAGAATATAGTAGTTTATAATTAAATATAATTATAAACTTCACAAAGTTGATCCTCTTGATCAAAATCAATTAAGTATTTTCGCAAAATATTCTATGAATTTAAAAAAATATTCTAGTCTAAAACGGGTTAGACTATAATATTTATTCTCGCAGAATAAATAATTTATAATTAACTCTAATTATAAACTATAAAAAGGTTTATGTAATATAATACTTTATCATATTTTAATATCAGTAAATCGCACTTACTGAAAATAAATCTGAACCAAAAGAAGGATCAATTTTATAAGAATTATTCTCAAATCCTTCTTACATTCTCAATTAATGTTACATCACATGACTCAGTTCACATGATTACATTTATTTCAGATTTAAACACAAAAAATATGAACTGCTACTATTTATCGCATAAGCTAGTAGTAATTAATATTTTTTAAGTTATTTTTCTTTTTCGGTGGTAAAAAACCGAAATCTGACCCAAGTACCCCCACATTTTAAGGTATTTGGTTTTTCTTCCCTTCATAACTCATATGGAATGATAATTGACTTTCTTGTATGAAACTCGACTTAGTATGTCTCTAGACATCTAACGAGTTTTCCCCCACAAGTTGTCAAGTAAACCTGAATTTAAAGATTGATGTTTAACCACATCTTAAAATTCTGTTATTTTAGCAACCAAATTCGATTGAGTTGAGCTAGATAAATTATTTGACGAATTATTCCTAATTTAACACACTCTTGTGTAAATGAATATATTCGTATTTACTCCCAAAATTTGGATATAAGAATTTAAATTTCCTTATTCCATTATCCGGATTTGTATTTCACAAATGCATCTCTTTGTATTTTGCAAATACATTTGTTGCCTCGTATTTATAACACAATAAATGATGCAACAATATCTATGTGATTAAATACATTCTCAAACTCCACGAGTTAGTAATGATTAATACATTCTCAAACTCCACGAGTTAGTAATGATTTCAAAATCACACAGTTAATTTAAATTAGTTCAAAATTTTGAACTCTTGCACATTTGTTTCACAAACAAATAAATTATAACTATTTCACAAATAATTTATAATTATTTCTCACAAATAAATTATAATTATTTTGTGAATAACTTACAAATATTATCAATATTTCCTCAATAAAATACTGACATTTATTTCGCAAATAAATTATAAATATTTTCACAAATAAATTATCAATATTCTCTCAAATAAAATATTGATTTTGTAGTAAATACTAATTAATCTTTTATCTCCACATAAAGTTATTAGTATACGCTTCTAATATATCTCGCATATGTATAAGTCGCACTTATTAAGCAAATGTACATGATCTATTAATCACATACTCGATCATATGAGTTTCATAATTTAATGCTTGTGACATTCAACTATATTTTATTCATTACATCAAGTAATGGCACATATAATCACTTCAATCAATAAATAAATTAGTGCAATACTAATATATTTGTGTACAAGAAGTAATTATACAAAATCAACCTTGATTAGTGAATTAAAACGAAACTAATCAATTATTGCAATCAGTCGCACCGATTCATGAAAATCGTTGCTGCAACTCCTCATATATATGCACCTATTCAGAATTACTTGAATCATGAGAATCTCAAGACTTTTGTCTTTAATTTCATTTGAGATGCTTACTCCACTACTCCACTACTCCGTGAATTGATTTTTCAAAAGTTCAACTTCGAATTTCTAACTTTACAGAAATTCAACCTTTTGCTACAATCTATTCATCTTATTATTTTTCCAAGTCATTATTAATTAGAGTAATGAAAGCTTGGTAATTGTTTTTCATAAAGTTTGCGATTCGAATATTTATCTATCGAGAGCACTCTGCTCACAATGCTTAAAATTAAATCCTTTTAGGACGTCATTTAAATATACTCAATAACCCATTCGCAGTAATCCAATGGTTTCCGAGAAGACACACATATTGCTTTATTTCTCATATTAATTTTGAAGGAAATTGTGGTGGCAGGTGGCACCGGTTCATGAAAACCCCGTTTCACACTCACGAGTTAGTGGCACTTTTTCTGAATTTGGATTAATTACAGTACCAAAGACATAGAAGCATCTCCACGGTCCCGTCTGAATTAAGCATATTCTTAATTTTACAGAAAACAATCCATGGCTACACAACTATGGAATCACACAAAGTAGCACGACTCTTTGTACAAACAGAGAGTTCCACTTCCAGTTTTCTTATTGAAATTGGGATTTACTCTTCTAAATATCCAATTTCTTTAAAGAATAAGATTTGTTCTTGCCAAATAATAATTCATCTCCAGAAAGTTACATATATCAGACTATGGTGAATTTAGTGGGGTGGGGGGGGGGGGGGGTGGGGGGGGGGGGGGGTGGGGGGGGGGGGGGGTGGGGGGGGGGGGGGGTGGGGGGGGGGGGGGGTGGGGGGGGGGGGGGGTGGGGGGGGGGGGGGGTGGGGGGGGGGGGGGGTGGGGGGGGGGGGGGGTGGGGGGGGGGGGGGGTGGGGGGGGGGGGGGGTGGGGGGGGGGGGGGGTGGGGGGGGGGGGGGGTGGGGGGGGGGGGGGGTGGGGGGGGGGGGGGGTGGGGGGGGGGGGGGGTGGGGGGGGGGGGGGGTGGGGGGGGGGGGGGGTGGGGGGGGGGGGGGGTGGGGGGGGGGGGGGGTGGGGGGGGGGGGGGGTGGGGGGGGGGGGGGGTGGGGGGGGGGGGGGGTGGGGGGGGGGGGGGGTGGGGGGGGGGGGGGGTGGGGGGGGGGGGGGGTGGGGGGGGGGGGGGGTGGGGGGGGGGGGGGGTGGGGGGGGGGGGGGGTGGGGGGGGGGGGGGGTGGGGGGGGGGGGGGGCAATGTTGGCACTGCCACTAGTTTCTTTCTCTTTTCCCTTGCTTTTACTCACCTAAAACAAAGAAATTATATGTTAATTACATTAAATATAATTACGTCCAAAGAAGTCTGAAATTACATTAAAACTCACCTTCTGTTTCTTATGAGCATTTGATTGTTTTGCAGTAGGTTACTTCACCCAATGGATCAGCTGCACTTGCATTGATTCCCTGGCCATCTTTCAAAGGAAATGTTGCTGCATTGTGCTTTTCCTTACCACCCAATGGATCAGCTGCACTTGCATTGGTTCCCTGGCCATCTTTCAAAGGACATGTTGCTGCATTGTGCTTTTCCTTACCACACAATCTGCATTTAACAGTTCTTTGAGTTCTTCTTAACCTCACAGGTTGTCGCCCTCTTGTCCTTTTCTTTGATTTCAAAACTGGTTCTTCAATCCCTCTTCTTTTGGCCTTCTTTGGCCTACCAGCTTTTCTTCCAAAATTTGGAGGTAATGCAGGAATGAATCCTGTCTCACCCCAGATATCATAACCACATAGACCCAACATTGAAGGTTCATACACCTTCTTATATGTGTCCACATAGTACAGGGTCTTTACCTTGGTGGTAAATTGCACAAATAGCATGTGTGCAAGGTATCCCACTGAGATCCCACATTCTACAAGTGCATGACCAAGTCTCCAAGTCAACACAATGCTGAGATCCATCAAAACAAGAAATTTGATAGTGAGTATCATCTGACTTAATGGGAATGCAATCTGGAACCTTCTTAGCATACTTTTGAACAATCTTTTGTATCTTAGGGCATAAATTAACATCTTTCCATTTTTGTGCAGCCCTATCTCTATTTTGTGTCAATCTCTTCATAATATACTCCCTTATCCACTCCAACATGGTTAAAATTGGTTTTTTTCTAGCTAGCAATATTTTGCTATTGAAACACTCACAACAGTTGTTTAAAACCATGACACACTTAGGCATAGGACTAAAGTGTGACTTGCTCCAGTGCATTGGAGGCTTGTCATTGAACCACTCAGCAGCCTTTGCATCTAGGTCATGTATTGCTTTCATGCAAGTTTTGAACTCACCTATAGCTTTGATTAAACCTTTTTGTTTGTCAGACATAAATGTGTAATCTTGTGGATTCACTACCTCCAAGTCCTGCTTCAAAACAATTAAAAACCACTCCCAATTTTTAAATGTTTCACTAGACACAACTGCGTATGCAATTGGATAAATATTGTTTGATGGACCAACTATTGGGATTCCTTAAGATAAACAGCCCTTAACGTAGTGAAAATTAAAATTTTAGGACCTCTTACGAAATCTTGCCAGGGTACTAAACTGGTTGTATATATATGAATAATAAAACGACCGGAATAATCATATCTAAATTATACCTGTCTCCTTGCAAATCCAAGCAGCTAGCAAAGTTGCGTTTCTCCCTACAGATGGCTCGATCCCAAGCTCCTGGTAGCGCCCCAAGTGTTGCGCCTGTACGGGTTGATACACCACAATATCACGAAAATTAGTATATCCTAATCGGCTAGAACATAAGATATATTAAGATCTAGGGTGAGAGAACGAGTTAGGAGCTAAAGTCGAAAAACGAAAACTCTTCCAAAGAAGAAGAGAGTTCGGTCGAATTGGGAGAGAGAGAGAGAGAGAGAGAGAGAGAATTTTTGCTAGACTTAGATTTTTGGCTCTTGAGTTGTGTGTGTGAGATATGACATCAAATCTCCTATTTATAGGTATCTCATTATCCTAATCCTGCTAGGATTAGGACTCTAAGTATTCTAACTCTCCTACACGGGCAATGGCCCTTTTAATTGGAAGACCAAGTCTTCTAATTAATTCATGGCCCATACTTGATTTAATTAATTGTGTCTTTATTTAATTTCTCAATTAAATAGCCCAATTAATTTATTTCTCTTTCATTTAATTAAATTAGACTCTAAGTCTATTTAATCAAATATTCCCATAATTAATTAAATCCAATTTAATTAATTGACTCACAAATTAAATTCTAATTTAATTTACAGTCTTGATCCAATTCCAATCGGATCACCTTCGCTCCAATTGGGTCGACCCAGTTGGCCCAGTCGACCCAGTCGACCTAGTTGTTCTTCTTTTCCTCGCTTTCGCTTCATGTGTATTGTGTATGCCCCCATAGGTTCACCACATAATTGGCCGTGGGTTATAATTAAATATTTATTTAATTACTCGAGTATTAAATACTCTAAATCAATCGAACACTCTGTCGACTGATCATTCCAAAATTAGCACCCCTGCCAATTTGGGAATTCTCCCACACTCCACGGTCGATGTCTGGCCACAAGCCCATGTAGCCCAATCACTGGTGAATTAATTCAGTGAACCTTCTAATCATTTACAATTTTCATATACGCCATAATCTCTCCATCGATCGATCTCCCAGTCAGAACTTAAGGGCATGGATTTTTCATCGGTTCCCTTTTAATTCATTTTGACCTTATGCATTCTGATCTTGAAATAATTCTCTTTGACTTAATCTTTATGAGCTACTTTCATAAAGCCGTCAGATACCTTGGCCAAGGATTTTACCAGAATTAATTTCTCACATAAATCCATAGGAGAAATTCCCAACCTATCAAGTCGGGTCAATGGATCCTTTGTTGATGATATAAACCTGCATACGAGTCCCTCTATACCCAACGTGAATCCACATAGACTTTCTGGTAATCTCCAGTCGGTCGGAACTCACATCTAAGTATAGACGTTCTCGCACCAGATAAACCCTATCACCTCAAGTATTTAGGGATCATTCCTCGTATACTATTGTAAATTGGAATAACTTCAACTCCGATATGCGACTACCGCTTCCATGGTGAGTTATTTTCTAATTGGGGTATTCAGTGCACTTGCCATCCCAGCAAGTCACCCACTTATGTGTATCGACTATCCCAGTCACGCTCGTGGACCCCAACGTTCTCCAGTTCATCGGAGTATACACATTAGTGAGAGTCTAACCGAATCCAACGACGTCCCATCTCGATTGGATTCTACGACTCTTGAATATGTTCTAGATCAC
This sequence comes from Penstemon davidsonii, assembly GCA_034814905.1. Classification (NCBI taxonomy): domain Eukaryota; kingdom Viridiplantae; phylum Streptophyta; class Magnoliopsida; order Lamiales; family Plantaginaceae; genus Penstemon; species Penstemon davidsonii. The sequence continues at coordinate 23,970,587 of JAYDYQ010002533.1, read as the reverse complement.
GGCCTTCGAGATCAGTCCACGGGTTGTCCCATAGCCCTATGATCTAAGGACTTCTATCCTTATGCGTAGATAATTATTACATAAGATAAAGTTGACCATATATTAAAAAGGAATTTATTAATCTAAATTGAATAGTTCCTTCATTTAATACAATAAATGACAGCCATACAGTTGGCTTGCCGGACACTATTTCTATCAATCTCCCACTTGTCCTAAAGCCAACTTTCTATGTTATTGAGTCCCATCTTTATCAGATGTTTCTGGTATGCCTTTTGAGGCAGTGGCTTCGTCAGCGGGTCCGCGGTATTATCTTCCGAGTCGACACGTTCCATCTTTATGTCTCCTCTACCAATGATATCCCTTATCAAATGGTATCGTCTGAGTACGTGCTTGGATTTCTGATTAGATCTCGGCTCCTTTGCTTGCGCTATTGCTCCATTATTATCACAGAAGATAGTAATGAGCTCAGCAATGCTATGTATCACATCCAATTCTTGGATGAAGTTTTTCATCCGAACACCTTCCTTCGCGGCTTCACACGCTGCAATGTATTCTGCTTCGGTGGTTGAATCTGCGATAGTATCTTGCATGGAGCTTTTCCAGCTTACCGCACCACCATTGAGGCAGAATACGTATCCATATGTTGACTTGAAATCGTCTACATCGCATTGGAAGCTCGAATCTGTATAGCCTTTCAATTTCAATTCTCCTCCACCGTATACCAAGAACAATTCCTTAGTTCTTCTCAGGTACTTCATAATTGCCTTTACGGCTATCCAGTGCTGCTCTCCTGGATCAGACTGATAGCGACTCGTAACGCTTAATGCGTACGCCACGTCTGGTCTAGTACATAGCATACCATACATTATGCTTCCAATAGCGGAGGCATATGGTATTTGAGACATATTGCTTCTCTCTTCAGGTGTCTTTGGGGCCATAGACTTAGTGCAATTCCATGTCTCATTGGAAGTAATCCTCTTTTGGATTCTTCCATTCGGAATCTCTTCAGTATTTTATCTATGTACTACGATGGGAGAGGCCCATCAGTCCTTTTGATCTATCTCGGTAGATCCTTATACCTAGTACAAATGATGCTTCTCCCAAATCCTTCATTGAGAATTGTGTAGACAACCATGCTTTCGTTTCGGACAACACTTTTACATTGTTTCCAATGAGAAGGTTGTCATCAACGTAAAGCACCAAAAATTCAACTGTACTCCCACTGATCTTCTTGTACACACAAGGTTCGAATACGTTTTTGATGAATCCAAATGTTTGGATTGTTTCATCGAAACGGATGTTCCAACTTCGGGAAGCTTGCTTCAGTCCATAAATGGACCTCTGGAGTTTGCACACCTTGTGCTCATCTCCTTTGGATGCATATCCTTTTGGTTGCTCCATGTAGATCTCCTTATCAATGTCTCCATTGAGGAAGACGGTCTTCACATCCATCTGCCATATCTCGTAGTTATACCACGCAACTATGGCCAGCAAGATTCGAATGGATTTAGGCATTGCGACGGGCAAGAAGATTTCCTCAAAGTCAATGCCTGGTCTTTGAGTGTATCCTTTTGCCACTAGTCGCGCCTTGTAGGTTATCACCCCTCCGTTCAGTCCTAGCTTTCGCTTATAGATCCACTTGCAACCCACGGGAGTCACTCCCACTGGTGGATCTACCAAGGTCCATACCTTGTTAGAGTGCATGGAGTCCAATTCGGATTCCATGGCTTCGCGCCACTTTCCCGAATCTAAGTCCAACATAACTTCATCGTAAGTCCTTGGGTCGGTTAGAGACTGTCCAGTCTCGTGCAGCAGACCGTAGTACCTCTCGGGTTCTCTACGTTGTCTTTATGACCTACGAAGTATTGGTGTACTAACTGGTGCACTTTCATGCTCTTGTTCTCCCACTGTCTGTGGTGATGGGTCAGCTTGTTCGACCTCTTCGGCCTTTTCAGCTTCAGTGACCTCATCCAGTTATATGTTATGTTCTTTCTTGTCCACCAAGAAATCCTTCTCTAAGAAGTGCGCGTTCCTTGAGACAAACGTAGTTTGTCTTGTAGGATAGTAGAACTCGTATCCTATCGAGTTCTCTGGATACCCCACGAATTTGCACAAAGTGGAGTTTGTTTCCAATTTATCTCCCACTAGCTTTTTGACGTAAGTGGAAGATCCCCATATGCGCATGAATGCGTATGAGGGTGCCTTGCCAAACCATAATACATATGGTGTCTTTTGCACGGATTTAGAAGGTACCATATTTAGTATCTTCGTTGCCGTGAGGAGGGCATGTCCCCAAAATGAAAGAAGAAGGTCAGTGGCACTCATCATGGATCGAACCATGTCCATCAAGGTTTGATTCCTTCTCTCAGCTACTCCATTCAGTTGTGGCGTAGCAGGAGGAGTCCACTGATATAATATTCCATGCTCCACAAGATAATTGAGAAATTCGTTACTAAGAAATTCTCCACCTCGGTCAGAACGAAGAGCCTTTATCGTATGACCAAGTTGATTTTTCTACTTCCATCTTGAATTCTTTGAATCGCTCAAAGGCTTCAGACTTGTGTTTCAGCAAGAACACATACCCATAACGACTATAGTCGTCAGTGAAGGTAATGAAGTAGTCGTAGCCACCCCGGGCACTTTTTCTTAGTGGTCCACATACGTCAATATGTATCAAGTCCAATGTTTGTTTGGTTCGCTCAGGGTTTCCTTTAATTGGCAGCTTAGCCATTTTACCCTTAAGACATGGTTCACATGTTGGCATTTCATCAATGTGCTTGATTTCAAGCGCGCCAGATGATGCTAACTTTTGAATCCTTGACTTGGATATATGTCCAAGTCGAGCGTGCCATAATTGGGCAGAAATTTCATTATCTTGTTTTCTTTTGTTTTGTTGTACGTGCATAACTAACTTCGGTGGTTCTATGGTGTATAGTCCATCTTTCAATGTACCAGTGAAAAACAAATGATCATTCATGAATAATGAAAAGGAACCTTTATTAATAGTAAAATTAAAACCTTCATTATCCAAAACAGGAATAGAAATAATGTTTTTCACTAAACCAGGTAAATAAAGAACGTTCCGAAGGACTAACTTATTACCACCTAAATCTAACTCCACTTCGCCTATGACCTCGACAGCAGCTCTAGCTCCATTGCCAAATCGCAGGATCCAATCCCAAGGCCTAAGTGGCCTTGTTGCTCCCATCACCTGTAAATCATTACAAAGATGAGAACCACAAGCAGTGTCTAACACCCAAGATGCACAGTTAATTGATAAATTAACTTCAACAAGGAATATACCTTTGGAGATCTCCAAGAACTCCTTGCAGTTCCTCTTCCAGTGTCCAGGTTTCTTGCAGTAGAAACATTTTTGTTCACCAGTAGAAGCTTTTCACTTCTTTCCTTTCCCTATGGGCCCATATGGTCTTTTTCCTTTGCTCGGAGGAGCATTCCCCTTCCCCTTCCCTTTCTTGGTCCTCTTAGACTTCGATTGGGTGGAAGTTGCAACCATCACTGGCTTCTCTCTTTTCATGGAAGCCTCTGCAGTGGCGAGCATATTTCCCAACTCGTGAAGTTCAACATTCATCTTGTGCATGTTGTAGTTCACTACGAATTGCTCGAATGATCTTGGCAACGATTGGAGGATTATATCCTGGCAGTATGACTTGTCCATTTTCACCTCAAGTTGACCAAGCTTTTCAATGAGCCCGATCATTTTGATACAGTGAGAGCGGACATCAGTACCTTCTGCCATCCTCGTTTGTTGCAGAGTCTTAGCATTTTCATACCGCTTATATCTACTTTGCACCCCAAAGAGGCCATTGAGGTGTGTGTAGATTTCAAAAGCAGATTTCATATGCTCATGTTGCTTTTGAAGCTCATTCGACATGGATGCAAGCATGAGACAACGTGACTGTAAGTCATCGTCGTGCCACAAGTCAGTAGCCTCTTTCTCAGTGTCACTAGCATCCAGAACAATTTCAGGTGGGGGCCCATCAAGGACAAAAGATCGTTTCTCAGAAGCTAGAATAATCTTAAGGTTTCTGACCCAGTAATGAAAGTTCTGTCCAGTCAATTTGTTTTGTTCAAGTATAATGGAAATCGGATTCTTAGACATTATATCTACAAAAAGACGATAGAAGAAATAAATACGCGAATGATTAATTTTAAATGCACAATTTACAAACATGGTTTTTATTTGTAAATTACTCCCACTATTTTAATCAAAATCTTATGCCCCCACATAAGTTTCGGGAATATTAAAATATCCTAGCGGGCTCAAGGCCCAAATGCAATCTCCTAGTACCCACGACTCGTTGGCCATACTATTTGATCCACTTGGTGGTCGACATCGTCGTCGGTTAACCGTCGCAGCTAACCCTTGAGTTCATTTAGCCTCGTTTTTCATTATGGACCCACGACTCGTGAGACATCCATATTTACTAGCGTTAAATCATGTCCAATACTCGTGGAGAGAAATAGTTCAATCCTAGACGCCCCACGACTCGTGAGACAGCGCCTAGAACCTTGCTATCCCCTCCCTTGGCACTAAACTGTGGATCAAGGCAATAGACACATTATCTTCCTTTAGCTCGACCCACGACTCGTGAGACATCGAGATATATTCGTACAATATGCCTAAGACCTAGTAATTGGATAAGCTCGGACCATAGACACCATTCATATGCGCCCGTTATTCGATTTGATATTATAATTGAGTTTTAAAATTCAATTGGAGGTTTTTATCAAATATACTTGTGCGAGGTCTCATCAGATTATGCTTTATCTTGTTTACGTTATTTATTCTAAGCATGGATGACATACATCAAAGAATAAAAAGTAAACATACATCACCTAGCAAAGCAGGATATGATTGATCGATTGCCCATCCTATGCGATCCATCACGAGCCATGCGATGGATCAATTGGTCAGTCTAGGGTGGAAATTAAATGTCCTAATCTATTACATTTATCAAACACATACATGCATGGGCCTTCTTGTAATGTCCTTCTTGATTGGGCCTCCATGTCCTCCAAGGTAATGGGCCTCCATGTGGATCTCCAAGTCTTCATGAGGTCTTCTCGACTCTAAACCTAAACTAAGTCTAACTTAAAATGGCCCTATTCTATTACATTTTAATTTCGCAAGCAAAGGGCACCAATCAGGCCCATTTAATTACAACCTATAAAAAATTAAACCAAAATCTACACAGGGCTTAGGGGCAGAAATCGATCAATCCACATATTCACTCAAAAACATGCATAAATTCACATAAGGACAAAAATGTAAATTTATCGGCTCCTTTAATTTTAATTCACAAAAATTATCCAAGTTAATTAATTTTGAATTAACAATTAATCTCTAAGATTAATTAACTCTTACTTGAGTTCTAAGTAATCTACAATTCTTATCTTGATTAAGTTGGTTAATTAAGATAGTTACAAATCTTCCAAGATTCCTATCTTATCCAAAACTCTAAGTTTCCCAATTTTTCAAATCTCTAAGATTCTCAAGATAATCCTATTTTGATATGATTAAATAACTAAGGTAGTTCCCAAATCTTCCAAGATTCCTACCTTATGCAAAACTCCAAGTTTCCTAATCCCACAAATCCCCAAGATTTTTAAACTTTCCAAAATAGAAAAATTAGAGACCAACCAAAATTCAGCCACTAAGTGACCAATCGAAGACTGCCACGTGGCCAACACACATGCGGCAACAAGGGCCGCACGTTGACTGTTCACGGCAGCTGCTGCTGCGCGTAGCAGCGCGCGCTGCCGTGACAGCACGCGGCAGACAGCCCGTAGGCTGCTGCCGTGTGCCGCACGCGCATCCAGCGTGCTCCTGACACGCTGCTGCAGGCAGCAGTTCACGGTGGCCCCTAGCTGCGGTGCGCTGCCGCGCACCGCCGCGGTTGGGTCTAAAAATTTTTGTTTTCTTGATTACTTTTGATTTAATTAAAATCAGATCCAATTAATTAAATCCTAATCCAAAAATAAAATTAACACGATAAAATTTCGAATCAAAGATTTTCTTTTAACTCCAAATTAAACAGATCTACGTTCTAAAACATGCATAGTAAAAGAAATAGCCAAACAATAAATCAAACATATAATTTAAAACACAGAATTTGCAAATTCATATATATACAAAGCCAGAGTTGGCTCTGATACCACTGTTGGGATTCCTTAAGATAAACAGCCCTTAACGCAGCGGAAATTAAAATTTTAGGACCTCTTACGAAATCTTGCCAGGGTACTAAACTGGTTGTATATATATGAATAATAAAACGACCGGAATAATTTAGATCTAAATTATACATGTTTCCTTGCAAATCCAAGCAGCTAGCGAAGTTGCGTTTCTCCCTGCAGATGGCTCGATCCCAAGCTCCTGGTAGCGCCCCACGTGTTGCGCCACTACGGGTTGATACACCACAATATCACGAAAATTAATATATCCTAATCGGCTAGAACATAAGATATATTAAGATCTAGGGTCAGAGAACGAGTTAGGAGCTAAAGTCGAAAAACGAAAACTCCTCCAAAGAAGAAGAGAGTTCGGCCGAATTGGGAGAGAGAGAGAGAGAATTTTTGCTAGACTTAGATTTTTGGCTCTTGAGTTGTGTGTGTGAGATATGACATCAAGTCTCCTATTTATAGGTATCTCATTATCCTAATCCTCCTAGGATTAGGACTCTAAGTCTTCTAAATCTCCTACATGGGCCATGACCCTTTTAATTGGAAGACCAAGTCTTCTAATTAATTCATGGCCCATACTTGATTTAATTAATTGAATCTTTATTTAATTTCTCAATTAAATAGCCCAATTAATTTATTTCTCTTTCATTTAATTAAATTAGACTCTAAGTCTATTTAATCAAATATTCCCATAATTAATTAAATCCAATTTAATTAATTGACTCACAAATTAAATTCCAATTTAATTTACAGTCTTGATCCAATTCCAATCGGATCACATTCGCTCCAATTGGGTATGTTTACAACAAATTTTAAATGTCTGCAAAAAGCTAAATAGACAATAAAATAAGAAGCAACAAATAATATTTATTTGAAATTTAAAAGTGGTTACAAATCCCTATGTGTAAATCCTCTGATTCTTCTCTTCGTTGAATATATGAATTCAAGGGCACTAGGCTTGTTCTTGAATCGTATGGTGCGACCTTCTCCAAGATTTGCGGATGGAGTCACGGATTTGAAGAGCTTGGCCGATCTTCAAAACTTGATGAGATATATATATATGAATATATATGTATATGTATATGTAAATATGCTTGTATGTATGTATGTAGATCCCTCAAATGAATTCATAAGACTTCTTTATATAGAGTTTGAAGAGTCTCCTTCATAGCAACTTGGTGACGTGTCACAACTTGATTGGCCCTTAATTCCTTGGAATGGAAGACTTTATTTGATTGGCCAAAACACCTCATCTTGACATGTGGCGCATTTTTAGTGGCCACTTACTTATAAGGCCAAAATATAATTTAATTGGCTTTAAATATATCATTTTGACACATTGCTTGATATAATTGGCCAATAAATAAATATTAGAAATCAATTAATATCATTATTTACTTTCGGAATTTAATATAGTAAAATCCCAAAATAGAAAATTAATTGATACCTAATAAATTATTTATAAGTGTTATTATTTAATTTGGCTTAAATTTCATGTATCTACAAATGCCCCTTCGAGACTTATTCACGAATAACGCTTTCGAAGCATGCTTTGAAGTGAGTAAGTCACGACTCCGACATAAAAATGCACTTGAAAAATATTGCGTCACGGTAAAAAAAAAAAAATTGGATAACCGTGAACATGAAATTGAAGTGGGCTTTAAGTGGATACATAATTTAATTAAATACCCATCACTTAAGCCCAATTAATTTGGCCCATTAACATACATGGCCTTCGTACCCAGTGTAGGAAATAATATCTCATCTTCTTCTTCCATGTGAGATCACGAACAGAGCCCTTTTCTTCTTTTTTTTTTTTTTTTTTTCAATTCAATTGACTTAATTCAAAATGAAACTTTCCATTGTAGGAATGGGATTCCGAACTTGATATTGCAACAATCTAATTCCTTAGGAAATAAATTGAACTTTGAATCAACTCCTTCTAAGACTAGGAAAATCTAAAATTCCCAAAACTCTCTTTCTTGCTCATTATAATTGGATTTATAATCTTCAAGTAATATCTATAAAAGAGCACTCAAAACCCCTTACTTCATCAGCAATAATATTCAGAGAGTTCAAGCATCACTGACAGATTGTGCAAACCGTAATCCTTTTCTTCTACATAGCTCCCCCCCTTTTTTTTTCCTTCTATTTCTTCATCATCCAGTAGCTCCAATTTTCTCTTTTTTAATTTTATGGATGTTTTGCTCAGAAGAGACAATTCAGTAAATAATCTCAACTCATAAGTATTTCCAAGTAAACAGGATCCATAAATTTAATTCATATCACAATATCATAATAGCTCCATATATGCCGTTAGTGGGCGTGAAGATATAAACTATTGATTTTAGTTCTCAAAATAACTATGGGCTTGTACTATAGGCTTAGGGATTTGTACTGTAGGCTTATGGAGTATTGCCTTGTACCATTGACCGTAACATATATGTCTACTGCCAAAATCCATAATCAAGATCACTACTATTCTACGTATCTCTGTTTCAGATTCAGCCCTCGATATATTTATTTTTTTTTTATTTTTTTTTTAAAACCAAAAATTTATCTTTGTTGCAGATATATCATCGCGACACCAATGGAGTTCATCGACTGCAAAGTTCCATACCCGAGCCTCTACATGATCAAGAAGGATGAAACGGATAAAACAAAAGGAACTACTTTAGCCGTGTATCAACCGGCAATTGGTCAATTCGCCCCAGAATATACCCTGTCTAAGGAGACGCACTCATCAAAGGTTTCTGTGGAGGTTTCAAAGGAAGTTAATGCACTCTCTTCGGCCGCGCCTAAGTATCAAAAAGGGTGTATTTTGCAGCCTAATGCACTTAACAGAGGTTCATCATCTAGTTTCCCGCGCCCTATTCGTTCATCGGCTTCATGGAGGTCTTCATGGTACCTTTCGGCCCCGTCTCTTGGTGAGTTTTCTCATGTTTCAGGTTACTGGGAGTGGATTGAAGATGTCTTTGCAAAAAGGAACAAGAATCTTCATCGAGCTGGGATACATGATGCGGTTTAGGCTTCTTTGTTCACTTACGACGTTGACGAAAGCATCATCCGTACCTTCTGCGACCTATGGAGTCCATCCACCAATTCGCTTCACACGGCAGTTGGAGAACTATCCATTTCTTTGTGGGATTTGCATATACTCGGCGGACTTCCCCTTCAAGGTCTATTCTATGACGAGGTGATTCCATCAGCGAAGGAGCTTCTTGAAGTCGATGGAGAGGGCAAATCATTCCTTCCTTCTAGTTGTCGACACTTGTTTTCGGCATATCATCATTTAGGAGGTGGCAATTCTGACGGGTTAAATGTTCTTGACTGGGTGCAATTCTGGTTCAAATGTCCTATCAGATATCGAGAGCCATATCAGCGGTCATCTAGGAAAGGAGTAACAAAGCCTCGACTTTCTTATAATCCTTCAGGGGAGATTCCAGCTTATTCAGCTCGTGATCGAACGACAGAAGAAAATGCCCCTTTTGGTACCCTTGGAATTGCAGATCCTGATAGAGAAGAGACTTACACAGCTGCTTTATTGGTGTGTTGGATACGCAAGTTTCTTGCTCCAAGCAAAAATATTAATCACATCCGACCAAGCGTCTTCAAGGTTGCAAGCATGATGGCTTCTGGAGAAAAGTTTTGCTTAGCCATTCCTGTATTGGCGAGCATATATCGAGGCTTAAGAGTACTGACTTCATCTACTAATTTGAGAGAATGCGACACCACTTTTCCGATCCACTACATATACGGCTGGCTTGGTAGCTATCTTAAGACTCATTTTGATAACACTGAGACTGCACGAAGGGCTAATTCCATGAGAGCGAAGATGGCTAAATTCGCAGGAGAGAAGATGGCACGAAAATATAACGCGGCAGAGGCTCAAGATGTCTTTGAATCGATCAAAACGAGTCGCATGGCACCTTTCCCGATGTGTAAAGAAAAAACACAATTTTTCTTTGATAATGGAAATTTTTCTGAGGTCGATAGAGATCTATTCATCAGTCTTCGTCCGTGCTACCTCGTCTTGCGACTCGACAAACACTACGTAGTTGAGTCCTATAATCCAACTAGATTTGGGAGGCAATTTGGATTTTGTCAGGATCTTCCACAAGGGTTAAAAACGGAGAAAGATCCTCAGACTTTGGAAGCGGCCATGCAATTTTGGGAATTCGCGACTCGTGTCTATACTGGAGCCAAACTAACTTTCCCTCGTTCAAGTGAACAATTGGCCACGCATGAGTATTTTCAATGGTGGTCGAGTAATTACCGCAATCCTTTCAAAGATTCTCCTAAGGTCATTTTGAAACTTCCGAATGGTGCGTGTGATTCTTCAAAGGAATCAAAGAAGAAAACTGTTGATTCTTCTTGTAATGGTGCACGAAAGGAGTATACTCCTGCTCTAACTTGGTACCCGATGGTACATCAAAACCTGAGATTCAAGCAAGAAAACTTAAAAGAAATGTGGTTGAATCTTCGACTTCCGAAAGCGACTCCCATCGTGATCATCATTGGAAACGTAGCAAAAAGATCCAGGTTTTTGATTTAGATTCCATTAGCTTTGATTTTGACACATTCTTTGAGGATTGTCCGAGTTCAGACATGAACTTTGAAGATATAACTCGACGCTTAACAATTCAATTCATGCGTTTTTTTTTATCCTACACGTATCAAGTTTAAAGTCGTTTGACTATTTTCTTTTACTTTGTGTAGCTTGCAAATATTGAAGATCCAATGGACCAAGAAGCTTCTTCAAAGGGCAAAGATATTGAAGTGCCAAATGATAGTACTCACTCAAGTTCTTCACTGGCTAAGGAAATCGATGACGATTCTGATTGTCTCCCATTAACTCAAGTTTTGGCGTCATGCAAAGAGAAATCAACAAGTTCTAAAATCCCTCTGCATTTACCACCCTTTAACAAACATGGAGTTCAACAAGCGGACTTGACTACTTCGAGGAGTGAAAATGTGGTAGTAACTTTTGAGCCACCTGTTCGAATATCACCATCTTCGATTTCTACATTTCGATGCGACGAAGTAGTGGCACGTAGCAAACGCAAAATGGTCGAAATAATGTGGGATGACCTCTTTCAACAACTCTCTACTACATCACTTGATGGGTTACATTTTATCAAAGAAGAAGCGAATGGCATTCTCCAAGCTATGAGTCAACATGGAGGCATTGACGTAACAAGTTTACATGGGAGGGTGAATGATTTTCTTGAAAATGCTAATCAATATGTCGAGAAGACTCAGTTATTGTCCCACAAAATGAAGAATGAGTTGTTTGACCAACTAATATCTGGTGCTAATCAACGTCTCCAAGACATGCGAGTGCGAGAGAATCAGCACATCGTTCATGCTCAAGATCTTGAAGTGAAGCTTACTGATTTGGTAGAGAAGGAAGATAACTTGAGGAAACAACTTGAAGAGATAGCGAATCAAAAGAAAGAGATAGGTTTGTTGCTCTAAGAAGATGAAAAACAATTGCTTGATACCCAATCTGTCATCTCTAGAATAGAAATGAGGTTTCCACTCTTGAAAGCAATCCGCCTTTATCTGAGGACGACCTTGCGCTTCAAAGGAATATGAAGAAGGAGCTAGAGACCAATCTTCAAGATTTGAAGAACTTCAAGCTTTTCCCTTGATTTAGATTTAGTTGCTTCATTTTCTTTGTTGCTACGTAGGAACTTGCACTTTTCTTTTCTTTTTGTATTGAACTCTCATATATGAAGATGAATAAAGTGGATTTCTTTTCTTTCACCATCTTGATTTCATTTTACTCCTTGTCGAAATTTATTTTCTATGGTTGCACTTGATCAAATCCAACTTTCATTCAATAATTCAACACTAAGAAATTAATCTAAGTATTAAATAAAAAAGAGATTCGATGTAACTACAAAACACATCTGGTAGACTTTATTTCGCGGGAGCTAATGCCCCTAATGACTTTCTTCAATACTCAATTTTTTTTTTTTTAAATTTAAGTGACTGAACTCAGAATTAGCTTCCAAGCTGCCTACGTATCTCATAAAGAGAATCAAGTCATAACGTAGTTCAAAACAACTTTTGATTTATAAGATGGGGGGCCGTTCACAGTTTATACTCATGCGGGCCAGGAGTATCCGTTTCTTAACCACCTCGGACTAGGTGGGGATTTAAAATTTAACCACGTAAATGCCATTAGTGGAGTAAGTTAACATTTTAACCACATGACTTACTATTGGTGGGGTAAGTTAGCAGTTTAACCACTTGCACTACCATAGGTGGGGTAAGTTAGCAGTTTAACCACTTGCACTACCATAGGTGGGTACCATTCACAGTTTATACTCATGTGGGTCAGGAGTAACATGCAGTTTAGGCTCGTGCGTCATGGAGCAAGGTCTTCTTGCAGACTTAGGCATAGTACTGCTTTAGAAATTTACCGTTGATAGGTCCGATATGAAGGCCATCTTCAGCAACCAACTTATACGCTCCACTTGTGTAAACTTCTTTGACGACATAAGGGCCATCCCATTTTGATTTGAATTTATCGCCCATACGACGTTTAATATTAATTGGTCTTCTAACAGCAAGCACTAAATCTCCAACTTGGAAGGACCGCGGTCGCACCCTTTTGTTGAAAGCTCGAGTAATGCGAGTTTGGTAGCATTCAAGGCGTTGTTGGGCTTCCAACCTTTTCTCATCAAGTGCCTCGATTTCTTCAAGACGTAGTCTTGCGTTTTCTTCATTTGTCAGACCCTCTTGGATAGAAATCCTCAAAGACGGGATTTGTTGTTCGAGGGGCAGAACCGCTTCTACACCGTATACCAGCGCACATAGTTGCTTGAGTTGGCGTTCGGTAAGTTGTTCGGTATGTCCATAGAGCTTCTCCAATTCTCTCATGCCAGTCTTTTTTGGACTTCACTACTACTTTCTTAAACAGATTGCATAAAGTTTTATTGAAAGTTTCAGTGAGACCATTAGCGGCAGGGTTATACATGGATGAATTATACTGCTTGAATCCAAATTTTTGGCAAAGATCGCTCACCAAACCATTGCAGAAGGGTTTTCCATTGTCGGTAATGATACATCTTGGAATCCCATAGCGATAAATGAGATGCTTTTGGATAAAATCCACCACACTTTTCTTGTTTACTTGTTGAAGGGGTATAGCTTCAGCCCATTTCGAGAAATAGTCTGTTGCAGCCAAAATGTACATGTGTTGACCAGATGAGTTTTTCAAAGGTCCAACTGCATCTAGCCCCCATGAATCAAATGGCCAAGACGAAACAGTAGGGTGCAGCGGCTCGGGCGGTTGATGAATAAAATTGGCATGATATTGACAAGCTTGACACTTTCTAGCATAATCTATGCAGTCCTTAACCATAGTCGGCCAGTAATATCCCATCCTTTTAATCTTAAAGTGCAACTTTGGTCCTGATTGATGGGCCCCACAAACTCCAGCATGAGCTTCTGAAATTGCCGTTTGTGCCTCTTCGTCTCCTAAGCAACGAAGAAATATTCCGTCATAAGATCGACGGTACAAAGTTTCCTTGTAGTAAATGAAGCGCGGTGCTCTACGGCGGATATCTACTCTTCTTTTAAAGTCATCGGGCAACTTTCCATGTTTGAGATAGTCGATGAGAGCATGTCTCCAATCTTCTTGATCAATTTCAAAAACTGTGACCGCATTGTTCCCAACATTTTCATCATTTTCATTGTCGAACAAAGGCGGCACCACCCATTTCTGACATATCGAAATTTGTGCATTTTGGTCAGGCAAGATTATTGCGGAGGCGAGCTTAGCTAAGGCATCGGCTTGTCTATTTTCCTTCCTTGGTATATGTCCAATGGTCAAGTCTTGGAGTCGATCGATGAGTCCTTTTGCATATTTGAAGTATGGCAATAGACCAGGCTTCTTTACTTCATAAAGTCCTAAAAGTTGATTAACGATGAGTTGCGAATCCCCATAAACTTGGAGTTCCTCATGCTTCATGTCCACTGCCATCTCAAGCCCAAGTATCAATGCTTGGTATTCAACCACGTTGTTGGAGCAACGATATGTCAAAGTGAATGAGAAGGGCATGACGTCGCCTTCAGGAGAGACGAACACCACTCCGGCTCCTGCCCCTTCTTGATGCGCAGCACCATCAAAATACATCTTCCATGGAGGTAGAATTTCAATCACCATTACTTCTTCATCTGGCAAGTCGTCAGATAATTCCCATTCAGCGGGTATTGGATGATCGGCAAGAAATTCAGCCAAAACTTGCCCCTTTACTGCTTTTTGCGGGATGTACACGACTTCAAATTGTTGAATTTGCAGATACCATCTTGCTAGACGATCAGATAAAACAGGTTTTGACATCACATACTTGATGGGATTTGCCTTAGAGATAAGACGAACAGTATGCGCTTGAAAATAATGCTTCAATTTCTGGATGGAGAATATAAGAGCTAGACATAACTTTTCAATTGGGGAATAGTTAAGCTCATTTGATGTCATCATTCTGCTTAAGTAGTATAAAGCACTCTCCTTCCCACTGTCATTTTCTTGAGCAAGTAATGCCCCAACTGAACGTTCTTGGGCAGCAATGTAAAGAATCAACGGATTTCCACGAATAGGAGCAGACAAGACAGGAGGGTTCATGAGATATGCCTTAATGCTTTCGAAAGCATTTTTACACGACTCATCCCATTTAAACGGAACATCTTTCTTCATCAATCGGCTAAATGGATGGCATCGGCCTGCTAAATTTGAGATGAATCGCCGAATGTATGCTAATTTTCCTTGCAGACTCTTGAGTTCATGAATGTTTTTAGGATCAGGCATCTTGAGAATCGCATCAACTTTTGACCAATCTACCTCGATTCCACAATGTCTTACGACGAACCCAAGAAATTTTCCAGAGCTAACACCGAAAGCACATTTTAGAGGATTCATCTTGAGTTGATATCTACGCAGACGATCGAAAACCTTCTTCAAATCCTGCAGGTGATCAACTCGCTTCCTTGATTTCACCACCAAGTCATCAACATAACATTCTACATTTTTATGCAGCATATCATCAAAGATTTTCTGCATAGCTCGTTGATACGTGGCACCTGCGTTCTTTAAACCAAAAGGCATCACCTTGTAGCAGTAAATTCCCTTCGGCGTTCGAAATGCCGTGAGTTCTTCATCCTTTGGAGCCATGCGAATTTGGTTGTAACCAGAAGAGCCATCCATGAATGATAACGCTTCATGACCAGTTGTTGCATCGATCATCAACTCCGCGATAGGTAGTGGAAAATCATCTTTAGGACATGCACTGTTCAGATCCTTTGAAATCCACACAAACACGGATTTGCCCATTCTTCTTTCGTACAGGGACAATGCTTGAGACCCAAGTAGGATACTTTACTTCTCTAATGAAGCCCGCTTCAATCAACTTATTTACTTCTGCCTCAAGTAGATGAATCAATTCAGGGCGATATCGACGTTGTGCTTGTTTGACAGGCCGAATCCCTCGCTTCACAGCTAGGTGATGTACTGCAATTTTTGGGTCTAAACCAGGCATTTTCTTGTACGTCCAGGCAAAAACATCCTTGTATTCTTGTAGGAGACTTATATATGCCAACTCTTCTTCTTGAGTTAGTGAGGCACCTATGAAAGTTGGTTGTGGACTGTCGTTGTCACCAAGATTAACCTCTTTGAGTTTGTCAACAGTGGTTTTCACTCCTTCATCCATTTCAGGAGGAGCATCGTCGGCATCTTCTTCAACAAGGTCATCACTGCCAATAGTGACATGATGCGAAGAACATGTTCCATCATACTCTTCGAAGAGTTCTTCATTACTGAAAGATGCATGATATGAAGAGCCTACGCTTTCTCTATCTTCCTCATCATGATTAGATTGTGTGTGTATGATGGTTTTCCACTTAGCTTTCATCGTACCATCATATGAGATAACCACGTCTTCACATCTCTTCATTCGAGAGGGTATGGTGTTGTGAAGCTTTTTGAGGCTCATATCCTCAGTAGAGGTTTTTCTTTTCCTCCAACGCCTTGCAGTTGGCTCTCGGTGCTTTGATCCCAACCTGCTGAATATCGAGCTTCTATTGTTGGAGGTAGCCCCCAACCTATTGAATATTGAGCTTCTATTGTTATTCGACTTAATCCCCAACCTGTCAAATACTGAGCCTTTACGTGTCGACGTTCTAAATTGATTAATCGCAACTGGCTCAAGAGTCGTAGAGTACGCTTCATCATCAAAACTGATATGATGGTTACTTGCTCTCTTTATCGGGATACGAACGGGTGTTGGCAGAACATATCCAAGTCAAGTCAATGAATTAGGCACGATATGTCCCATGCGCTTCAGCATCCTTTGAGTATCATTAAGACCATGCTCTTCCTCAATGGTGGTTTTCGATGTAAGTTCTTCAAGAGCTCCAACTCCAACAGGGTCATACCCAGCTTTAACCATGAGCTTGTAGGCATTGGGACCAAAAGCTCCATGTGATTGTTTGGTAGGAAGTGTGCCATGCTCTACTTCATTTCCCTCGATTGGGCGAACAAACCCTTCCAATGGAGGTTGAGTTGACCTCAGTAGATCCACTTTTGTGATGGGAAGGGTACAATTTTTCAAAGCTTCACACTTAACCAAAGGCGGTTGTCCTTCCTTTCTTTTTGATTTTGGTACATAACACAACATCGTTTTTGCTTTCGAAGGTAGTCGCTGAACTTTGGTAGAATTAACTTGACTTCTATTTTTTTCTTCGAGAGGTTGAATTTCTTGTCCTTGTGGATCTTTAGCAGAATCACTTTGTCTTTCGACCATGCCTTCATGTGATGGACTTTTTTCCACTTCTTCTGCATTTTCCATATGGAGCACACTACCAAGAGGATTTGAAGTGTCATTAGTCTTCACCTTGTTCATATTTTCACGGTTGAAGTAAAACTTGGCGTCAGCAAAATATGATTTTGCCTCATTGAAGGGTTTATCATCAGCCATTACTTTCTTCACAACGCCTTGGCGACAATATTTGAAACATTGATGTAACGTAGATGGAATTACTCCATTCTCGTGAAGCCAAGGTCGTCCTAACAACATATTGTAAGTTGTCTTTGCATCAATTACGTGAAAAAGTGCACTTGAAGACATGTCGTCGATTAACAAATCAAGTCTTATCACTCCAACAGCTCTTTGTCCTCCTTGATTGAATCCTTGAATCATTAAGCGACTATGTGTGACTTCATCCATGAAAATGCCAAGTTGTTTCACCACGTGTAAGGGCAAAATGTTTACCGCTGACCCTCCATCCAACATCATGCGATTCAGCTTTTGTTCACGTACATACCCCGCCACGAACAAAGGACGATTGTGTGGTTTAGAACCCAAAAGTAGATCTTCGTCAGTGAAAGGGATAGATGTTATGTAGCTTTTCGCAGTGTCTTCAACTTTCTCATCTTTTGAATCATCTTTTGATGAGATGCGTGGACTTCCAATATCGCTCTCATCTTCTTTGCTAGATGCATTATACGTCGAGGAAGTGGGGAATGAACCACAATCGAGAAACCATTTGGGGATGAATTCTAACAATGTTATAGGAGGAAAACAACTTTGTTGCATCGGAGATGTGGTTTCAACAGAAATGACATTTGACTTTCTCTTTGTTTTTCTTCCATTATTTTCTTTCAGAACCAGATCCTGCAAAAATTGTCGGCCAGATTGTTTCGCAGATGAGTTGCGTTTCTTTCGACGAGTGACAACTGTCCAACCTCCATTGTCAGAGTTGATTTCTTCATGTTCCTTAATGACTTTATCCTTACAAGCGAGCGCTTGTTGAATGGCAGGATCAGATGCTATTGATTGTGAATTCACTTTGAACTCGGTCGGATCAAAACTACCAAATTTTATGCGAAATGACGAAAGATGGTCTATCGCAGACCTCTTAACAAACTTTCTAACGGCCACGGGAAAAACCTCAGTTGTGGTTTGATTGGCAGTCATCTTGTCTTCTTCGAGTAAGATCTTTCCTTGACGAGCCAACTCCATAATTTTGTCTTTCAAGACAAAACATTTTTCGATGGGATGTCCAACTAGACGGTGATACTTGCAATAGTTGGGATCATTGTCTCGCCCAGCTTCTTCTGGCCGTTTCATCTCAGGTAATTCGATGAGTTCAGCTTCAAGTAAATCTTCGAGCATTGCCCCAACATCAGAATCAAGGAACGGGTATTCCTTTGCTTGCATATCTTTCAATGTTAGCTTTTTCTGAAATCCTCCTTGAGAAGAGTTGCCCTTAACTTCTTCTTTTTTCTTTGAGTTGGATGACAACTTCATCGGAGCGGTGTTGACTGCCATAGACTCTTTGCTATCATTTGCAGACGAAGGCTTGCCACCTCTCTTGATATTTTGCCTATCCTTGGGATTTTTTGACTCTTGAATGGGTAAGAAGTTTTGATCTCCCCTTGAAGCAAGACTCAGTTCCATGTCGTGCGCACGCGTAGCTAACTCTTCAAAGGTTCTAGGTTTTATGCCTTGGAGAATATAACGCAAGCCCCAGTGCATCCCTTGGATACACATTTCTATGTCAGAAGTTTCGCACAAACGATCCTTGCAGTTTAAGCTTAGATTTCTCCATCGATTGATATAATCGATGACCTTTTCTTCTTTCCATTGATGAGTGCTTGTGAGCTCGATCATACTTACGATTCTTCTTGTGCTATAAAATCGGTTGAGGAATTCTTGTTCAAGATGCGCCCAACTGTCAATGCTTCCAGGCTCCAAATCAGTGTACCAGTCAAAAGCATTTCCTTGAAGGGAGCGGACAAACTGTTTAACGAGGAGATCTCCAGTAGTTCCAGCATTATTGCAAGTTTCCACGAAGTGAGCGACATGTTGCTTTGGGTTCCCTTTCCCATCGAATTGTTGGAACTTTGGCGGTTGATATCCAGTAGGCATCTTCATTGTGTCGATGCGACGAGTGTAGGGCTTCACGTAAGTAAGTGAAGATTTGGAACCTCCCTCCAACTTGTACTTGATGGTCCCAGTGATGAAATCTTCTAGTCGATCCACATGAATCATGCCGTCGGATGAGACTTGAAGACCCTTAGACTTCTCATGTGATTTTCGTCCTAAGAGCACGTCGTCCTCCTCGAAATCCTCGAGTTGATCCTCGTTCGCCTTTGAGTATTGTTTTGTTGATATCGCATCTTCTTCGAGATCCATAGGCCGTTTTCCCAACGAGTGATTTGCCTTGGCATAGAGTCCTTGGCTCAGAAGTTTCTCAATTTTTGCATCTTGCTCTTGCGTTCGCTTGTTGAGCCCTTCTATGGCCTTAGTCAAAGCCATGAGTTGTTCTTCCATAGTCGTAGCGTTTGTCGTCATAACAGGTGCTCCAGTCGAATGGTGAGAACGGGGTGAAGATTCACCGCTTTGAGAATCATCATGCACCTTCTTTTCGATGATCATGGCGTTTAGGTCATTCATCAAGTCAGTCATAGTTCGGTACCTTCTAGGGCGAACCATCCTTTTGAAGAGAAGAGATGAGAGGTAGAGATGTCCCACTGGGCGTGCCAGAAATTTGTTTACAACAAATTTTAAATGTCTGGAAAAAGCTAAATAGACAATAAAATAAGAAGCAACAAATAATATTTATTTGAAATTTAAAAGTGGTTACAAATCCCTATGTGTAAATCCTCTGATTCTTCTCTTCGTTGAATATATGAATTCAAGGGCACTAGGCTTGTTCTTGAATCGTATGGTGCGACCTTCTCCAAGATTTGCGGATGGAGTCACGGATTTGAAGAGCTTGGCCGATCTTCAAAACTTGATGAGATATATATATATATATGAATATATATGTATATGTATATGTAAATATGCTTGTATGTATGTATGTAGATCCCTCAAATGAATTCATAAGACTCATTTATATAGAGTTTGAAGAGTCTCCTTCATAGCAACTTGGTGACGTGTCACAACTTGATTGGCCCTTAATTACTTGGAATGGAAGACTTTATTTGATTGGCCAAAACACCTCATCTTGACATGTGGCGCATTTTTAGTGGCCACTTACTTATAAGGCCAAAATATAATTTAATTGGCTTTAAATATATCATTTTGACACATGGCTTGATATAATTGGCCAATGGGGGTGGGGGGGGGGGGGGGTGGGGGGGGGGGGGGGTGGGGGGGGGGGGGGGTGGGGGGGGGGGGGGGTGGGGGGGGGGGGGGGTGGGGGGGGGGGGGGGTGGGGGGGGGGGGGGGTGGGGGGGGGGGGGGGTGGGGGGGGGGGGGGGTGGGGGGGGGGGGGGGTGGGGGGGGGGGGGGGTGGGGGGGGGGGGGGGTGGGGGGGGGGGGGGGTGGGGGGGGGGGGGGGTGGGGGGGGGGGGGGGTGGGGGGGGGGGGGGGTGGGGGGGGGGGGGGGTGGGGGGGGGGGGGGGTGGGGGGGGGGGGGGGTGGGGGGGGGGGGGGGTGGGGGGGGGGGGGGGTGGGGGGGGGGGGGGGTGGGGGGGGGGGGGGGTGGGGGGGGGGGGGGGTGGGGGGGGGGGGTGGTGGGTGGGCTGGGGGGGGGGGGGGGGGGGGGGGGGGGGGGGGGTGGGGGGGGGGGGGGGGGGGGGGGGGGGGGGGGGGGGGGTGGGGGGGGGGGGGGTGATCCTGGATTTGTTTTCCTGATCTCTTCAGCATAATCCCAAGGTTTTCCATATTGGAATTCGAGAGTTCCCCTAATTATTTTCAAAGCCCTCCTTTTTGCTCTGTAAGCTTGATCCTTAGACACATCAACTCTAAGTTCCTTTATGACATCAAGTTTAAATCCTTCCACATTTCTTTTAGGATTAGTTTAAACAAATGTATAAACTTCTCAGTCAACCACTTTCTTTTCACATTTTTCACGAAAAAAGTTGTCCCACATTTGTGCACTGGGTTGTACTCTTTAATTTGGAAAGTAGCTTCATCCTTGAGCTGGGCATTCTTTATTTAAGCATCTAGCATAAATCCTAATATCATCATTCTTTGTAGTTTTGATGGTTCTTTTTGTTTTTATAGCATGAGATTGGATAGCTTGTCTAATCTCTTCTTTGTTGCTGAACAACATACCCAATTGAAATGTGGGATCAAACTTCTCCACAGGATTAAATGTGGGATATCTAGGACCACCATTCTCATCATCTGACCAACTAGGATCCCCAAGCCCCCTCTCAGCAACCACATCTTCCTCACTTGAGTCGTCAGTACTCTCATTGGCATGTTGGCCCACCATGTTTTCACCTGCCCACTCAGCATTATAGTCTACATTTTTTTGAAACAACATATCATCCTCATCACTACCCATGCTATAATCACTTTCTACAATGCTATCACTACTACCACCATCTTCATCTACCCCATTTCCATCACAAGCATCATTCTCGTCGACTTCATTCTCCTCAACATCAGCAACTCCATCCACCTCATTTCCCTCAACAGAATCAGCAAAATAGCAAAAAAAGAATTAATTAAGTACATATTCAATTACTAAAAAATACAATGAATTAAAATTTATTAATATTGTACAACTTGCAATTGCAACTAAGATATGGAAATTACATGTCTGCTGTTACCAGACAACCTACAAATAAATTTTGCATTTCTATAAAATTAATAATAAAATCAAGAGGCCATTAACAGACAAAGTAAAAAACCAAAAAAAATTCATAGTTGCACAATAAAGACAACCTATGTATACACATGGACTACCTAAAAGACAAGATTCCAAATAAATTAAAAAATAATAAAGTCATGGGACCATGGTTGAAGCAGTAACCATGTGTGGTTGGGAGACCAAATTCGACATATTCACAACTGGACCACCTAAAAGACACACACTAAAAAGACCCAATGCATATTTCTGCCATTCACTACATATAATACATAAAAACACCCAAACAAATGTTCTAAAATAAGAAAAGAGACTTACGGTATATGGGTGGTGGCAAATTGATATTGGTTTGAGTATGGGGCAACACCATTCTTTCACGTCACAGACAATTCACGGATGATTATAGAGCAGGCTAAAATATTTGGAGCGAAATTAGAGTTTTATCGGTGCATTTGGAGTAGGAGGAGATTCGAAAAGATTCAAAATTATAAGCAAAGTTAGGGTTTTATTAATGAGCGCGAAAGCAGAAGTGTGGGAAGAGAGAAAAAAATTGAATACTGTATGTTTTTTCCACGTCATTAAATCAGAATACACATCAACAAGAGTTTACTTTCCACGTCAGCAAAGGGGCGTGACTTGGCGGATACGTTGGCAGTTTGGGCTAAAATAAGACTAATTTGCCAAAATAAAAAAGTTACAGGACGTTTTCGTCAGCCCGAAAAGTTACCGGAATTTTTTGCCAGCAAACAATAGTTACGGAACTAATTTTACAATTTTCCCATAATCTTACGAAATGAGGTCACATATATGTCATACTTGGTCAATAATTATATATGGTATATACTATTTATAAAATTTTGTTAAAAAGTAGAACATGAACTCAAAAAATCACCTACAACACATAGTGCATGAGCCGAGACTAAACATTTACTAGTAAATAAATACAAGTGCGGTTTAATTACAATATTTCACAAATGCAACACAATTAATGGTGTAATTATCAAAAAGAAAAAAAAGGTTTTGAACTTTGGGTCACACTGTAAATTTTACCTATATGTGCCTATATAAGACCAATTCACTCACATTAATTTTCTATCCAAATCATCCAATGAAAACATCCCATATCTTCATACTCTTGCTCTCTCTCATTTCCTTCCTCTCTGCAGAGAAGTGTCACCCAAATGACAAAAAAGCTCTCCTAAAAATCAAGAATGATCTTAACAACCCTTACGACATTATCACATGGGATTCCAAGGCCGACTGCTGTGAAGATTGGTATGGAGTGCAATGCGATCCCAAAAATAATCGCATCACTCAATTATACATCAACAATGCCGACATAAAACAACCTATTCCGGCATCCATCGCGGAGCTCCCTTACCTAGAAGGCCTATCCTTTCACTCATGCAATATGACTGGCCATATCACACAAGCCATTGCCAAGCTACCTAACCTTAAATCCATTGATTTAAGACATAATCATCTTACGGGCCCTGTCCCTTCATTTCTTGGCCAGCTCAAGAAATTAGAATATATCGGCTTATCTTTCAACAATTTAACAGGCTCGATCCCAGCCTCACTTTTCAAGCTCACAAAGCTCGGAGGTCTTCTCTTAGACCGGAACAAACTCACAGGTATGATTTAAAATCGGAAAAATTGTTTTTTTGGTACTATAGGATAGACCTACTTGCAATTTTGATACCATTGGATACGAAAATGAAAATTTGGTACCATAGGATAGGTTTTCATTGCAACTTTTGTACCAAACCCAATTTCTCCCCAAAGTTAATGATAATTTACCCCCTAAGAGATACTAATGTTCAATTTACCCCCTTGTGGTTTAAAAAAGAGCATTTTACCCCTTGAAATTTTGTAAAAGTTTCACATCGCCTCCCTGATATTTTCATAGGCGGCACTTTATCCACTTTTATTATGATAATGTGGCATTTTACCCCCTGTATTATGATAAATGTGTCAATTTATCCCCCTATGTTATAAAATAGTTTGCATGACTACTCTCAATTTCGGAAAGTGAGTTACACTCTCCGGCTGAAGGGGATAAATTGCTTCATTACAAATTTTACAAGGGGTAAATTGAACATTAACATTTCATAGGGGGTAAATTGCCATTAACTTTGGAGAAAAATTGAGTTTGGTACCAAAATTGCAATGAAAACTTATCCTATGGTACCAAATTTATATTTTCGTATCCAATGGTACCAAAATTGCAAGTAGGTCTATCCTATGGTACAAAAAAAAAACAATTTTCCCATTTTAAAATTGAAAATTTTCATACCAAACTTTACCCTACTTTGCACATGTGATACCAAAATTCCGAAAAAACATATTTGATAACCAAAATGCATTAAATTATCATGGATTTTTTTAATTTAATGTCAAATTAAAAAATAGTTGAAGCTCCAGTTCTAGCTGTCCATAATGTATCTTCGAACTATTTAAGGGTCAAAAATAATTTAATGATTAAAATATTTGACGACAAAGCTAAATTTGTCAAGGACAATCATTGTGGTATCAAATATTTTTTTTCAGGAGTTTGGTATGTAATATGTAAAGTAGGGTAAAGTCACGTGATATTAAAAATATAATTCTCTCGATTAAAATTTTATATATTTTCTTAATATATTTCGATCAGATAACTAATATTAGATAAATAAGTAAGTTTTAAAAAAAAAAATTAATCAAAGAGATATATTAAAATACAAACTATTTTGTATTTTTATTTCGATTGACTCAATAATAATAATAACATTTTAGTCTTTTTCTTTTCGAAAAATTTGATCCATGCTCGCTGCAGGAACTATTCCCGAGTCGTTCGGAAGTTTCAAAGAAGATTTCTATCTTTACCTATCACATAATCAACTCTCCGGCCCGATTCCAAAAACATTGGCTAATGCTAATTTTAACTACATCGATGCCTCAAGAAACAAGCTTGAAGGGGACATATCTTTCTTGTTTGGAATTAAATCCCTAAATTATATTGATTTCTCAAGAAACATGTTGCAGTTTGATTTTTCGAAAGTAGTGGAGTTTACGACAACCTTGGCACATTTGGATTTGAACCACAATAGTATCTATGGAAGCATTCCTCAAGCGTTGGCTAAAATTGATTATGTGTCTTTGGATGTGAGTTACAATAAGCTTTGTGGTAAGATTCCTGTGGGCGGGGGATTGCAAAAATTGGATGTTACTAGGTTTCTTCACAACAAATGCTTGTGTGGTGCACCATTGCCCAAGTGCAAATGATATGTCTAATGGACAATTTACCTCCCTGTGATATGAAAATAAGCAATTTGTCTCTCTGTGAAATTAAATAATGAGCAATTTACCCTATTGTGATATGAAATAATGAGCAATTTACCTCCTTGCTAATAATAATAATAACGTAAATTCATTTAAAACTAACAATGTTTAAACTATAAATTAAATTCTAGTCATATTTTATTTGTATGAATTTTATGAATGCAGATAAATTTAAAATTTTAAAATTTAAACTAACTACATTATTAATTCTAACACAAAGTTTTAATACAATGTTATTAAATCTTTCACAATATTTAAAAATAAAGTTGACCATTTTTTTCTACACATTTTTACACAGTTTTTTCACTATTAATATATATATATATATATATATATATATATATATATATATATATTTATATAAAAGGAAGCAACAGGTGGCCGCCACCATTGCTGGACAGGCGCGTGCAACACACGTGCCCGTCCAGGGAGCGGACGCCCGTGGGGAACTGGGCAGTCAATGCTTACTGTTTCCTTACTGTTTTCTTTTCAAAAGAAGGGATAAATGATTATCTAAAAAAACCTTCAGTAGAAGTTAATACAAGTCTCCATAAAAAATGGACTTTAAATTACAAATGAGAGAATTCACGATCAAATCTTCAAGTCTCAATACTCAAGAACATAACACTAATAGCGAAGTCATCTGTTGACAAGCTGAGTCGAGTAAACAATTATACATCTAAAATCTTAGTGATTTCTTTAAAAAAAAGAGTTG
This sequence comes from Penstemon davidsonii, assembly GCA_034814905.1. Taxonomy (NCBI): domain Eukaryota; kingdom Viridiplantae; phylum Streptophyta; class Magnoliopsida; order Lamiales; family Plantaginaceae; genus Penstemon; species Penstemon davidsonii. The sequence continues at coordinate 23,944,732 of JAYDYQ010002533.1, read as the reverse complement.
TGAGAAGTAGTTTTCCATCATAGTGAGTGAAAATACTTCAAAGTATATGTTTTCTTTGTGATTTCCTATAGTGAACTTGTGACTTTATCTTTTGTTGTAAAAGCGCAAGTAGAGTGTACTATTTACTTAGTGTTCATAGTATAACCTAGATCATCGTGACTTAGAAGAGTGGACTAAAAGACATTCTTGTCTATATAACCACTATAAAAATTCCTGTGTTAGTTAATTTGTTTTATACTTGCATATTTTCATAAGTAACCAAACCTTGAATAGCAAAAAGATTTTAAAAGGAGTTTTAAAAACTTGAGAAAATTTTTAAGTGAGAAAAACTTGTTTGAAAAACACTTGACAAAAATCCGTTGCATAACAAGTTTTAAACTCTGATATAATTTGAAACAGATAAGTAAAATCAGACTAGTGGTCAACTCTGCTGAATAAGCTAAGTGCAAAAGCAGTATAGTAGTCTCATAAGTTTCGATTAGCTTACTCTGCTGATAAGAGAAGTTAGAGAAATTTTTAAAGGTACAGAGGTCTATTCACCACCCCCCCCCCCCCCCCACCCGACCTCATCTGACAACTTGGGACTAACAAAGCTTTTACTGAACGAGCTCGAGCTCTAGTATCACGTAGTTTGATTTTATTTTCAGCCATATTCATGGCTAAGAGTGTGGTGGCATGGTCTGATATGAATTGCTGTAACTTTGGGAGAGCTTTGTAATAAAAGCTAGCTAGTTAGCAAATTCCAATGAAATATAAACCAGGATGGAGCTAGACAATTTTGATTGTGAGGGGCGAAAATTTATTTGGGTAATACATATAACATTTTATCGATATTATGATAAAATGACAAAAAAATAATTCAATATCAAGTAGGGTAGTGTTTCCCACAAACATAGCAATATAAATATCTTCTAAAAATACACAATTATTTCAGTTGTGGCAGCTATATTTCTTTGATTAAAGATCGTGTAAAGCCATCTATACTTGAGAATTAGCAAGTTAAATGCAATAAACTAAATTGTTTATTTGTTTTAATTGAATATTTCAAAACTCTAATAAACAAATATATATTGCAATTAATATTAAAATTTAAACTTGAAACTATAATAACATCAGAAAACTCTAAGCCCCAACTCACCATAAGCGATAGGAATTTTTTCAAGTATTCGTACGAAATTCACACTCAAAACAATTATAAAATGAATATATGACACTCAATTAAGACAATTTTAGCTTGAAATTGCTTAAAATTGTGTTTTAAAACACAACTTTACCAGTTATTTGTAAATCTGTATGTACATATATATATAATATAATATAATAAAATAAATACATATGAATTATTAGTATGATATATACATATAAATTCGTGGGTCATGACCCTTCTTGAAGAGCTCCATGCCTGTTTCCTAATATAAATTCGTGGGTGGGTCATGATCTCATATCGTTACAAAGATTAATCTAATTGAGGTAAACTACTGAGAAGATAATAAATGCATCATGCATATGTGAAAAGGTTAACAACTTTACATAATAGTAAACCATGTGAATTGATCTAGTTTAGTTTTAAGTGAAAAGGTTTTGCTTTTTACATTCTCCAATGGACCCTTACTTTTTTCTACTTTAGAACCTTTTACCTATGGACTCATGTACTATTATAATGGTATATTACACATTGTACTAGTATTGCAAGGCTAAATCTTTTTCAGAACGAGTTAATGTCAAATTAACTCCATGTGAAATGTATAATATTCAATTTATCTACTTTGAAAAAGAATATTTTACCCCCAGTGCAAATTTTAAAGAAGCAATATACCTCATTCAACCGGAGAGTGTAACTCAATTGCCATAATTGAGAAAGTGTTTTGTAACATAGGGAGATAAATTGTAACATTTATCATAACACATGGGTTAAATTTTCATATTTATTAACACAGGGAAGTAAACTGTCACATTATCATAACACAAGGGAGTTAAATATCAATTAAAAATTTAAGGGTGCCGGTGTGAAATTTTTATAAGATTACAGTGGGTAAAGTGCTCTTTTCAAATCACGGAGAGGTAAATTGAATATTATGAATATTACAGGGGTAAATGAACTTTATTCAAAATTGAAATACTTTATTGTTTCATAATTCTTTATCATTTGCTATGACTAGACGATTACGTTGACAAAATAAAAAAAAATTATATTCCATCCGTCCAAATATTTATACTCTTTCTACTTTTGACACGAAGTATTTGGTAAAAGTTAAAATGGTAATAATTTAGATAATTTTACAGTTTTGTCCTTGAAAGTTGATGTGTCTGCTTGTTTCATAACATAAAAAACAGAACAATTCCGAGGGGATTTTCACTTTCTTATTAGTTTCTTATCTAATAATTCTTTAATTTCTCATTGACAGTGTTTAAGGAATTCAGTATTCATTTGAATAGGCCTAGCTTTGGTAGGAATATCTCTATCTTTGAAATCTTTTTCATAAGGTAAATCTACTACATGTTGATTTCTTTCCCAAAAAGCATTAGGTAGATTATTACATATTTATTTTGAAAATAGATTTTCTATTTCTTTTATCTTCTTGCTGATGATATCAGTTTGTAACTGTTCTTCTATTTTAAGATAAGGAATTTCTTCCTTTAAATAATTAATATGACTTTTTCTCTTGTCTATTATATTAATTTGTTTAAATATTGAAGATCTTTGTAATAAATTTATTTCTTTCTGTTTGATAGGGGTTATAAAAGGAAATAATATTGTCATTCCATGGATAATAGTGGAAACTCCTAAATTATTAGTATTAAAGGGGTAAATTTGATTTAAAAAGGGAGTTCCTAATATCATGTCTTGTGATATATCTCTGACTAAAGTAAAAACATTTTTGAAACAATATCCATTATTACAAATATGAGCTTTTGACAATTTATACCTAATATCTAATGGTTTTGAATTAGCTGTGTATAGCTGTTATGTCGTTTTTTCATAATATTTTGATGGAATGATTCCTTCTCTGATTACACTATGATCTGCACCTGAGTCTAATAAAGCAACTAGATTCATTTTAAAGTTGTTTATGACCAAATTAACATTTATATACCATTTTTGAAATTCAATTTTTTGAATAGAACTAATAAATTTTAATTGATCATTTTTTGTTTTAACTTCTATAGGAATTTCTGGGATTTCTGGATGATTGCTAGTTTGACCTGTGTCTGGAATATCATTGCTTAATAAAACTAATTTTGTTTCTAATTCAAAATCTTTTTCTTTTAATTAAAGCAATTCTTTTTCCATTTGGCCAACTTGTTTTTTCAACATATTAATTTCTGTTTGTAGGTCTTTAGTTGTAATTTGTTTAAATATACTTTGAGAGGGATATTTATCAAATAACTTATTTAGACTAAAATGTTCTTTAATATGAATTTGTTTAGATTTTGAATTATCTTCTTCCAAAATTAAATCTTTAAGTTTATTAAAGTAATCTCTTCGTAGTTCATCATCTGGGATTTTTTCTATTAAGTCAAAGATAGCTTCTTTTTTATCTTTGGTTATTACATTAATACACTTTTGACAAATATCATTATGTGGTTCACTATCACTATTATTAGAGGTGTTTGATTCATTTTCTATTATATCAGATTCTTCATTTGATTCTTCTAATAAATTATTGATAGAATCTTTTATTTCTCTTACTTTCTTTTTCTTTTTAAGCCAACATTGGTTTTCAGTATGACCAGGTTTCTTACAAAACCAACATTCTATATTTTTCTTATCTTTATTTTGGGATTTATGTGTTTTGGATGATTTCTTATGTCTATGTTTTGAGTGTTTTGCTTGTTTAGAAGTTGAAGTATTATAATTATTGTTTTGATTAAATCTTTTAGATTTTTGTCTATGTATTCTTGATGGTGGTTCGACCTTCATCATACCAAACATTTCACAGAAACAACCTAATTATTTTCTAGTATTGTTTTTATCTGATTTATATTTATTTTGAAGTTTTAATTTAGAACATTAAGATAATCCTTCTTTTTTAACAAAAGCAAATAATTAACCATATGTTATTTCTTCAAAAGGTATATCCTCTGTACCTATTTCGTTTCTAAGTTTTTGTAAAATTCTTTCAGCAAAAAGTTTGGGTGATCCCATTATAAATCTTTCCTTCCAGAATGAAGCATTACAGTCATTTCTTCGTAATACTTGAGTAAGGAAAACATATTTATACCATCTATAATCTGACAATGAGGGACATCTTAAGTTTGTTAAGATTATTTTTGACGAATTATATTCTTCTTTGGGGTTTCCTATAAAATACATACCTATGGTAATTATAAGATAATCACAGGCATCACTTGTTTCATATGGGGTATCATTATCTATTATAATGATTTTATGATCTAAAATTTGAGTTTTTGTTTCTGAATTTAGTGCATTATCCCACCAGTTTTTTAATTGTCCTGTAAAACCTTGGACATGTAAAGCACATGCTTTTTCTTCAGTTTGACCTTTGCAATTTGTAAGCCATTCTAGCCATACCCATTTCTTGAAGTGTGTCTAAAATTTCATATTCTGCTTTACCATCTATATTCCATTCTGTGATGGAAGTACCATCATAACTAGTTTTATGAAATTGGTTTCTTTCTTCATATTGAACATCCATAGGGGATGGTCTTCTATAGTAATTTTTTGAACTATTAAAATTTCTTCTTCCTCTATAAATTTTATTAATATTATCCTCATTATTATCTTCAAAATTATTTTCTATATTTTGAATTTCTTCATTTTCTGATTCATAATCCTCAGGTGAAGTGTCATCTTCATATTCTTCTTTAATATTATCTAATACATTTATCTTATTTCCTGAATCCTGCTTCACTTAATTTTGCCGATATCTTTGATAATATATTATCTGTATTACTTTGAAAACTAATATCTTTGTCTTTTCCATGAGGTATACTTTAGTTTGAAAGAAAGGAGCCGAAATGTCATTAAATAATTTTTTCTTAGGCTTTTCTTCTTGAGAAATAGCATTTGAGACTACGTTATTATTAGCTATGGTATCTACTTGGCTAGATATTATTTTTAATATTTGGTTTGAGTAATTATTTTGTTGTAAAATTCTTTGTATATCTTCACCTTTAATAGGTTATTTGGTGTCTTTTCCTCTTTTAAAAGGATCTGGTATTATTTCTCCTTTATGGGTTTGTAGCTTGATACTTTGTAAAGGGGGATGAACATCAGTTATGACATTATTATTTTCTAAAGTCCATTTTTTATGGAGACTTGTATTAACTTCTACTAAAGGTTTTTTTTAGATAATCATTTATCCCTTCTTTTGAAAAGAAAACAGTAAGGAAACTAAAAAATAAAAAGTTTGATTTTAATTTCTTCATTTCTTTTTTCCATTCTTCTACTATCTTATCTTGTATTTGTTTTTCTAATTTTAAAAACCAAAGTCTTTTCTCCCTATGAAAATCATTATTCATTTCTTCATGTAAATACTCATAATCAGGGTTAAACTCTTCTTATGATGTTATGACATAAAGATGTGCGGTTGAGGACGTGGGAGATGTTGGATTAGAAAAGTTTTGAGTAGAATTATTTTGAGGTTCAGGAATAGGAGTCCTAAATCTATAATTAGGAAATCCTAAAAATGATTGTCTAGAAGATTCCAGTATATCATTGGACTGAGAAAAATGTATAACATATTCAAGTTCCCTATAAGAACTTGTTCTTGGGTAACTTCTATAAGTTTCTCTAAATGAATTAAATTTTGAGTGTAATTTTCCCATCAATTTCTTCTATAATATGTGAAACATCTTTTCTGACTATGTTTCTCGGAGGTTGTGGGTTATTGATAACAAATTCATCTGGAATGGTTATTTCATTCCATTTTAACCTTTTAGGTGTAAATACAGTGGGGTTTTCAGCATCTATTTGTAACAAAACAGTCTCATCTTTTGAAGTAGGTATCCTATTAAATTTTGGGTTAATTTGAGATGACATTAGCCTAAAATAAACTCTATAAATTATTGCAAAATTCTTACAGAGATGAAATTCATCACCTTGAATTTGGACATCTAGAATTAATGATTCTAATATCATTGGATCTGTAAGGTCTACAAAAAAGTTTGGGGAACAATTAAAATATATGGGACCATTACATATATTAGTTTGAACCAAAGACATTAAAGAAGTTTGATATCTTTTTAGTCTTTTATCCCTTACAGCTAGGTAAATAGGAGTATCAACTCCTGCATGAACTAAAGGTTTGACAGCAACTTGAACTAAACCTATATGAATATATCCATAACCTTTTTCTAAGTATATTTTTATAGTATATCTATTTAGTAAAGGTATACTTTGAGATTCTTCTTGTATCGAAATAGTTTCTTCATGAGTTTTGACATAAAATGCAGTTTTGAAATCAGTTAAACCTATTTGATATATATTTTCTATTTGTTCTTGAGGTATAGTCCAATTAGAATAATTAATTGGTGCATGAGTTTCACTACTGTGAATTATATTATGGTTTTTTGAGCTAGATCCTGGGTAGAGAAAGTTTCTAAGCCTAATTGCCATTTTCAACCAGTTGTCTTAGCTATCTAAGTTTGTTCTTAATTTTAGTTGGGTCGTACGGGAACACTATGCTGGGACCACCTAACACGGCTGACCAACAGACTAACAAGTTTACCAACGTAAATTCCAACAACTAATCTTAAGGAAACCTAGTTAATTAAGACTCACTAAATTTAAATGGTTTCTTAAGCTTTTGAAAATAACCCTAACAAGGAATATGGCTCTGATACCACTTTTGAATGATCGTTTGAAAACAGACTAGAACAGTTTGAATACGAACTAATAATAAAATCATAGTTTTGATAATAATTTGAAACATAGTCTCTAAACAGAATAGTAAAAATATGAATAATAAAAACATAGATTTTTTCAACATTATGCAGCAAGTAGTATTTGAAAACGGACTCTTAAGTCCTAGTAATAATCAGAGAAGGAATCATTCCATCAAAATATTATGAAAAAACGACGGAACAGCTATACACAGCTAATTCAAAACACTTAGATATTAGGTATAAATTTTCAAAAGCTCATATTTGTAATAATGGATATTGTTTCAAAAATGTTTTACTCTAGTCAGAGATATATCACAAGACATGATATTAGGAACTCCCTTTTTATCTCAAATTTACCCCTTTAATACTAATAATTTAGGAGTTTCCACTATTATCCATGGAAGGACAATATTATTTCCTTTTATAACCCCTATCAAAGAGAAAGAAATAAATTTATTACAAAATCTTCAATATTTAAACAAATTAATATAATAGACAAGAAAAAAAGTCATATTAATTATTTAAAGGAAGAAATTCCTTATCTTAAAATAGAAAAACAGTTACAAACTGATATCATCAGCAAGAAGATAAAAGAAATAGAAAATTTATTTTGAAAAGAAATATGTAATAATCTACCTAATGCTTTTTGGGAAAGAAAGCAACATGTAGTAGATTTACATTATGAAAAAGATTTCAAAGATAGAGATATTCCTACCAAAGCTAGGCCTATTCAAATGAATACTGAATTCCTTAAACACTGTCAACAAGAAATTAAAGAATTATTAGATAAGAAACTAATAAGAAAGTCAAAATCCCCTTGGAGTTGTTCTGCTTTTTATATTAAGAAACAAGCAGAATTAGAACGTGGTGTCCCTCGACTAGTCATTAATTACAAACCACTTAATAAAGTTCTTCAATGGATTAGATACCCAATTCCAAATAAAAGAGATCTGATTAATAGATTACACTCGACCAAAGTATTTTCAAAATTTGATCTAAAATAAGGATTTTGGCAAATTCAGATATCAGAAAAAGATAGATACAAAACTGCTTTCACAGTACCCTTTGGACATTACGAATGGAATGTAATGCCATTTGGTTTAAAAAATGCCCCTTCAGAATTTCAAAGAATAATGAATGAAATTTTTAATCCTTATACTAATTTTAGCATTGTTTATATAGATGACATACTCATATATTCATGTGACATAGATCAACATTTCAAACATTTAAATATATTTTTCAATATTATTAAGAAAAATGGTTTAGTTGTTTCTGCTCCCAAGATGAAATTATTTCAAACATCTGTTAGGTTTTTAGGCCATGATATTAATAAAGGACTAATCAAGCCTATTAATAGAGCTATCAGTTTTACTGACAAATTCCCAGATATAATTAAGGACAAAACTCAGTTACAAAGACTTTTAGGATGTAATTTCTTCCCAAACTTAAGACAAACATGTCAGCCATTATACCAAAGACTTAGGAAGAATCCCTCAGCTTGGTCATAAACTCATACACAGATAGTTAAAAATATTAAACCAAAGTTCAAATCTTTACCATGTTTAGGTATCCCTCACCCTGATGCATTTATGATAGTCGAAACAGATGCCTCAGACATAGGATATGGAAGAATATTAAAACAGAAATTAGAATCTAAAGAACAATTAGTTAGATTTCATTCAGGGATATGGCTTGGACCACAAAAAAATTACTCAACAATTAAAAAAGAAATTCTTTCAATTGTCTTATGTATTTCAAAATTTCAAGAAAATCTTTACAATAAACAGTTTTTATTAAGAATAGATTGCAAATCTGCAAAAGAAGTTTTAACTAAAGATGTTCAAAATATTGTTTCAAAGCAATTTTTTGCGAGATGGCAAGCTATCCTTTCTGTTTTTGTTTTTCAAATTGAATATATAAAAGGAGAGAATAATTCTCTTCCAGAATTTCTTACTCGTGAATTTTTACAAGGGAAATAAATTATGCAAATTAACCCGTATTCAAAATCCAAGATACAATCCTCAAAAGATTATGAGTCACCTGACTCGAAAGATTTGGTCAAGTATACCCAGTCACCTCAAACACCTTCACCTTCAAACCAAAAGTACAATTACCATTAACTTCAAACAAATTTTCTTCTCTTCAAAATTATCTAGAACTGCCTTATAAGTCAGTTCTAGTCACTCCCCCTAAACCTTCCAATATTCAAATCCCAAATAATCCAAAGGAAGAATTCAAATATGTCAACAAAGCTTGGATGGAAGAAATAGGGCTTACACCCTATAGACGAATCTGTGTCTTCCGGCCCTTTTGGTGGGCCTTGTGCACAGGACCCGGATAATGCCTTTTTCATGTGATTACAACTCAAAAGAAACCAAATCTGCCGACAAATTTACAAAATAGTCAAAAGCTACTCTATTAAAGGTAATATGACAAGCCACTCAAATGACAATTATCAGACGCACTCTTTCAAAAAGCCAGTACAACTGCCAAATGCAAATGCAAATTCAAATCAAATTGCAAATTCAAATGTAAATTCAATGTAAATTCAAATGTAGTTTAGTTCTATAAATAGACTTCAAAATCAGAAGAAGAGGCAGTGCCTTTTCACTTCTCCGAATACTTCCTAAAATTCTCTTGTAATCATCTGCTCAAGTTCCTTCAAGTTTCAAGATTGTATCACTGTAAGAATAATTTCATATTCCAATAAAATCTTTATCATTTTCATATGTTTAGAAATCTAAAAGTACATTCTTATTTTGCTTCTTACGAGTTTATAAATTCAGAATATTTAAGATATAAAGATTGTTGTGAAAGATATCCTCAAGAGGATTATTATTTTGAATTAAGAGATTATTACTACGACTTAAGAGTCCGTTTTCATATACTACTTGCTGCATAATGTTGAAAAAATCTATGTTTTTATTATTCATATTTTTACTATTCTGTTTAGAGACTATGTTTCAAATTATTATCAAAACTATGATTTTATTATTAGTTCTTATTCAAACTATTCTAGTCTGTTTTCAAACGATCCTTCAAAAGTTCAATAAGCACGAAATAAAGGAGCATGCGCATCTACAACCATAATCGGACAATAATTCCAACAGTTCAGTCAAAATAACGTTAAGTGTATCCTAGATATAAAAAAACAATTCAGGAAATCACCGTAACAATCAAATATAACCCGTACCCCTGAGGCCACGCACAATACATATGTTTTGGTTGCGGTCTTGTCCTAAAAGCGAACTACCCAAAGTGGATAGACCCACTAAAGTATTGACGGTGAGTCCCACGTTACTAGCCCCTCAGTACAAATCCGAGGATCCAATCCTGGCCTTGTGCCGAAGCTCTGATACCATCAGTAACGGCCCGACTCAGCGGGTCCGTCGGATAATACTCGATTAAATTTTTATTTAAGGAAAATGTTAAAATACTGAACGAAAATTCGAAAGTTTAATTCGAAAGCGATTAGTCCATGCTCAACCAACAATTAATATGTAAAGTAGTTTATATTATTTAGTTTATTGACAAAATAAAAATTCATTTTCAATTGGGAAAGTTTAAAGCTGAAGCATTTAAAACAATATAAGAATAATTTAAATTACTTTTTTTTTGTAAGAAAAATAAATTCGATTTAATATTTATAGTTTAAAGCGGAAGTATTTGAAACAAACTTTGAAGGAAAACATGATGTGGTGAGACAACATGTGAAACCCAACAGGGACAAAGCAAGATTACGATCAATATTGGAGAAAATTTATAATCATCTTCGATAAAAATGATCACTTTACAAAATTAGCTAAATAACAAGATATTATAAAAATTGACTTAAACGTTATAAGAGTTTTGAAATATTAGTTCAAGGGAGGATATTAAAATCAACTAAGAACCTTAACAAATGTACAACTACTCTCCGAAACTAGGGTGGGAACGCAACCATGATGACCTAACCGCAATATGAACTATTGTTTCCCCAAACACCTGTAGCTGAAAAGATTGAAACATGAAATGCATAAGTTGATCGTCCAACTTAGTGAGACTGTAGTGCACATATGTGTGTGATGCGTGGATGCAACATAATATACGTGAGCATATATAACAGTACAATAAATAAACACATGCGATAATAATTTAAGCACGTTAAACAAGTAACCAACAGTTGCTGATGCCGTCCTTCTCTTACCCTCTAATCCATATTATGACGCCCCCACCGAACACTCCAAGTAAGGAGCTACTTTACTAACTGTGCGCATAGACGTCTAATGCCAGGAGTTTGACTTCACTCCCCAAGTGTAACCTCCACACTTGGTTTGTGAAGCCGGGTCTACGGTGGATCAAGGTAACCCTCCGGCCCTAACCTTCTAGGTTACCCATGATTCCGCACACCAAAATAGGGCCCACACAATAATAGCAAACAGTACAGTACAGTAACAATTCAGTGCAATAACAATCCAATAACAATACAATACAGTAATCATACAGTAATAAGAAATCAGCAACAACTCAATAACAGTCATCAAAACGGTTCAATGTATGATATCAAGGACTCGTAAACGCATAGGCATTATCATAATAATTCAAGGTGTATAGTTTGTCCCAACAGTCGAGTTTTCATTGTATCATACGTGGCATGCTCGTTCGTTAGGGACTAAGTTACAGTTATGCCTCGACCTACTAGAATATCCAGACTAACACACAAGTAACACACATCACTCACCTGTGTAGCTTACGATTCTCGAGAATATGCGGAAAAGTGGCATCTCTGGTTCCTGTACACGTTTATGCAATGATCTTAGAATCTAATTATGCTATGAAGATTCTAGAGTGACTAAAGCAATGCTTTAGTCGAGTACACAATTGAATCATTATCGATGTCGAAGCCACGACTGTAACTTGGACTTTTAAGTCCAATTCAAAGGTTCTATGGTTCATTCATTAAGCGTAGTAAACATAGCCGCAAAATTGTTAAACTAGAACATAATCGTTCTAATTGAGCTTTAAAATGTTTAATTAAAGGTTTTAAGTTAAGTTATTACTTTCAAGTAACTTTATATTTGTAAAGTATCCAAACAATATTTTATTTTCAAATTTAGAAATTAAGTTTATTTGAAATTATTTTCTTTTACAAAAATCATTATAAATTTTATTTCAGAAAATAAAATTAATCATTTAACATCTTTATGTTATTTAATATAATTATTTAAATTCATTTTTAGAAAATTATTATAATTTATTGAGTCCTCTTTTCAAAATTAATCTTTATTTGAAATTATCAATTTCCAAAACTTGTATTTATTATAAATTTTATTTTATGAAAATAATTTATTATTTATTTTAAGAAAATAAATTTTCAATATTAATTGAAATATATATTTTATTTTCGGAAGAAGTTTATCAATTATTTTCAGAAAAATATTTAATCGAAATTGCCATAAATATTTTATTTTTGGAAAAGCTTTTTGATTAATTGACCCAAATCTCGATTTCGAAATTAACTATTATTCTTATTATTATTATTATTATTATTATTATTATTATTAAAAAATAATGATTGTCAAAACTCTGTTATTATTTATAAAACTTTATTTCCCGAGATTAAATTTAAATTTTAGATTAGTTATTATTTTCAGAAAAGTAATTATTCAAATATTTTATTTTACTTCCGGAATTAGTTATTTTCTTGAAAGACTCAATTTATTTCATAAAGTTTTAATTAGGTCAATCTTATATTCATTGTTATAATTAATTATTATACTTTAAAATAATATTAAAACTACTTTTAAAATTTTCAGATTCATTTTTGAAATTTAATGTATATTTTCATAATATATACGTATACATATATATGTTTATTTCTTTTCTTTCTTTTTTTTTTCTTTTTCTGCCAGCCCAAAAAAATATTATATATATATATATATATATATATTTTTATTTGTGTTTGTGGGCTGGCCCAAACGGGGGTCTGTTGCAAATACAACAGACTTGCTGCAGTTGGGCTGCAGCGGCTGGGTGGCTCGTCGGTGGTGGGACGGCTCCGGCCACCTCATCGAAAAAGTTCATTATGAACCTTCTACTTTATATATTTGCACAAATAGCCCCCAAACAAAATAGACTTCATAAATTTCAAACTTTTAATACCCAAATATTTTATAAAATCGAAATCTTGCATGAAAAATCTATAGATCTACAAAAAAAAATTATCTAAAAATCTAAACACATAGGTATTAACATGCTTTCTTAATGACACTCTTAACTTTTATTTAGCCATAAAAAATATTTTATAAAAGTAATTTCTTTCTCACTCAAACTTCTACATATAAATTTAAAACAAGAACACCTCAAAATTCTCAAATCTTTTAACTTATAGAAATCTGAAAATTTTGAACATAATACATTCAACTAAAGTATTAAAATACTTCATTGGTTTTCAAAACTTTAAAAAAAAGGTTTTAAAGATTGCTCCAAAAATCCAAGTAAAAGAGGTGGTTAAGAGGGTTTTTACCCAAAATCGAAAAGGATGAGTGCTTCTTCTTTCTTCACTCTCTATCCTCTATCTCCGGCGAAGATGTGGCTGCAGTGGCGGCGGCTCAACGGTGGTGGCTCCTCCTTCTTCTTCAAGATTCACTCAATTATCTCATTAAAATTATGTTCTCTCTTTTAAGTGTTTTTATGTAGTAAGGTAAAGAGGAGTAAATATTAATGAGTGGGTGTATATATTTATATATAATCCTAAAATCAGATGCATATACATCTATATCTACAACATGGGGAAAAGAAAGATTATCATTACTTTCTTCTTCCACCAATGTTTGGATTGCTTGTGTGGTGAAGTTTCCTTCTTTCATGAGGAAATATCGCAGTTCTTAGAGTTTCAAGGAAGGGGTAATTATTACATTGCTGCATAATTTAAAAAGATTGGGGCAAATTTGCACTCTGCCCCCTAAAGCTTTGGGAAAATGCATTTTTGCCCCATAATTATAAAATTTTGCGCACTTAGGTCCAAAATAAATTGCAAATAGACCCCATCATTATAAAAGGTAATTAAATCTTTTTTTTTCTTCGAAATTACTTCTAAGCCCCTATTGAAATAATAAGTAATTGTAATACACAATATAGCATAATGAAAATACTTTAATTTAATTAAAACATAGTAGCACTTAAAAATTTGGTTTAAAAATCCAATAAATACAATTAAAGGGTGCGGAATTTTCGGGGGCTTTACAAAAACCTATTCTATGGTACCAAATTTGTATTTTCGTATCCAATGGTACCAAAAATGCAAGTTAGCCTATCTTATGGTACCAAAAAAACAATTTTCCCGATAGGTGATATATGATGATGTAGTATTGTTGGTCCCAAGTGGTTATGATGAGGTCTAGAGGGGGAGTGAATAGATCTTAGTCTCTTTAAAACTTTTTCTCTTTTTTTCTATAAGACGAGTTTGTTTATCAGTAGGGTAAGACGACTCAACTGTTTTTGCCCCCAACTTATCAGCAGAGTAGACTACTTAGTTGATTTAGCTTATCAAACTTATATAATCAAAGTTTCAAACAATGATTCAGCGGATATGTATGTATAGTTTTCAAACAATGTTTTCAAATCAATTCAAACTTTAAAGCACAAAAAAAGTTTTACCCAGAGTTATAAATTCCTAAATTTAAAAGACTCTTCTTTTAAAGTATTTACTTAGCTTATGAAATATGCAATGCAAGACATGTAAAGTAAATAACACAAGGAATATTTTAGTGGTTTGGCAGAAATAAATCCTCTTAGTCCATTTTTCTAAGTCACGTAGATTTAGGTTATACTAGAAACACAAAGTAACCAGTACAAACATTTGAGCTTTTACAACAGATGATAAGCCTCAAGTAGAACATTCAGTCCCCAGGAGATTCATTCAGAAAATCCTACTCTAAAGCACTCAGCTAAAGAACACTTAAGCTTTACAACAAATTATAAGTGTAAGAACACTCAGTTCACTCTCGAAAAATCACTCAGATTAACCTTGCTCTTTTAATATAGGAAATCACTCAAAAAATCTATACTACGAAGTTATATCACTTCACAAAGATGGTTATAAACTCCTTACAAAACTCAGTTGAATGTCACTTAGACAAACAAGAGTTTGATCTTGTTGTTCAACAAAATGCTTCGCCAATATATGACTTCGCTTATGATCATACGACTCAACTGATAGATTCTTGCTAGATGTGATCTTTAATTGTGCAAGTCTCTCTTCATATAAATAAATATAATGTGTACAATATTTATCTTGCCCTCATCCTTCTCTAAGTACCAATTTTCCTAAAAAAAAAAAAAAAATAGTTTATATACAAATGATAATATTGCCCGGATCAACCTAAATAAATGGGAGATTCTAATTGTAATGGATCAAATAAATTATCCATTGATTTTTTTAGATTAAATTAAAATATTAATATTATATCCTTGACCTTAATAACAATTAAAAATTGATTTTATCAATTATATTTTTATTATATAATATATTTAAATCATTATCTATTTGTTATAAAGAAAAACTCAATGTCACTTTTAATTAAATGCAAAATTAGCATTTTGTTAACGGTGTGGTGATGATACCATTTCTTCAGTTAGAACCTTAACGACAGATGATCCATCGGTAAGATAATACTTTAAGTAAGACGAGGTATTTTTAGTTATTGAAATATTAAAAGAGGATTATGAAGTTTCACCTAATCTTAAGGGAGTGGAGGTGATAATCCCTTTTTTTAAGCATGAGACCAAAAATTATGAGTGTTTATGATGGTGGTATTATAAATACAGTTTTGACTGATAAAAAGTATTCAGATTCTTAAATTAATGGTTAGTAAATTATTTGCCTCTAGTAACAACTCATGTAACACATTTAGTTATATCATCCATAATAAGAAAATAAATTATTTGTCTTTTTGAATTATTTTTGTAGTGGGCGTTCAGAGTTCACTGTTAACTCATGTCCCACGTCTCTTCTTTTTAATTTGTCCATGAAAAAGATGTCCTAATGTTTCGATGTCCTAATATTTCATGTAAGGCAACTGTCAGCCTGTCACACGATTCCTTTTTTTTTTTCCCCGTTCTGTCCGAAATATTTTGGCTTAATTCCATTTTACACCCTTGAAATAGGCTTATTTTTCACTTAGTACCCTAAAAAGAATTAATAGCAGATTGCACCCTGAAAACATGGTTTCCGCTTCACTTTGCACCATGATCGTTTTTCTGGCCATCTGATAGCTACTGGGAGGGTATTTTAGTCCATTTTCATTAAATATCGCCCTCTATTACTTTCCTCTATCTCCAATTGTGTATAATAGATTATTTTTATTCAAAGTTTCCCACCAAAATCAAGATGAACCCACTCACATTTCTTTTGCCCTTCGGTTTTCTTTAAATAATCACATTTCAAGGGCTTTTTAACTTCAATCTCACATTTTCAGCAAAAAATGATGACGATTTTGCTCTGATTTAAAGTTTGTCTAGTGAAAATAAAATTCCATAAACTCTAACTTATATATTTGGGGGATTTCAGAAAGAGCTATTAATTAGTTTTCAAGGTTATTTTTTGGGATTTTGTCAGTTTTACCTTTAATTGCACGTCTCACTCACGTGATGTTATTTTTAAAGGGAATGTGGGGGTGAAATTTAATGGGAATTGACTAAACTATCCTCCCAACGACGAGTCAAATAACCAGAAAAATGACCAGGGTGCAAAGTGAAGGGAAATCTTGTTTCCATGATGCATCTGCTATTAATTTTTTTTCCAGGATGCAAAGTAAAAAATTAGCCTATTTTCAAGGTGCAATGTGGGATTAAGCCAAACATTTTTGTGTCGACCCTTGACACGATTCACGTGTTCATTTAAGCCTACATATATGCGATCTTTTCAAAATCGGATCGGAAGTTGAATTGGTGGCCTCACTAGTAAGTGGTTCAATTGGTTGGAAACGGTTCGACCACTAATTAAACTGGATGACGTCCCAGTTATTTATAAATATATTGAATTTTTATAATACATATTATGTACATAATAATATGAAATAATCTCTACTATTATAAAAACATGAATATTTCTAACTTTTTTGTACAGACTAAAATGCCCCTAAAGTGATATTTAATTAAATGGTAAATATATAAAAGTAATTGAAGAGATATATTTAGACATGAAGTCTTATTATATTTATCCCCTACATAAACTCCTAAAATTTATAAATTCTCTCTTACATCAATTTTTGTAATTTTAATCTTCTTCTCTTATAATAGATAAAAACGAACCATAAGAAAACACAATTAATTTAAATAGCCCCTAAAAATATATAAAAACTATTATTTATTAAAGTTAGAAAATATTAATTTAAATATTTATTACAACATAAGTCAAAAACACTCTAAATATAAAAAATTAACATGAACTTCACTTAAAAATCATTCTGTTACAAAAAAATAAAAATTGCATCTTACTATGAAAGAATAAAAAATTCTTATGACTTAATTAATTATGTAATTTTACTTTGGCTAGAATAGAAAAATATAAAAATATTCAATAATATCAAGGCATGCATAATCTCGAATTTTCATGGAATTCTTTTTGTGAAAACGGGTTAAATTGGTGAAATCGTTTAAAAAAAGAAATCTATAAAATCATTGAAAACATGTGAAATCGATGAAATTCGGGTAAAATTGTTGAACACTGGCGAAGTTGGTGAAAATTTGGGTGAAACCGATAAAAAAGTGCCCCAGAACGAGTGAAAACCATGTTAAATCGATGAAAAATTTGAATAAAGTCTGTGAAAACATGTCAAATCAATGAAAATTCAAGTGAAATTGGTCAAATGAACATGTGAAATCAATGAAAAAAATGTGCGAAATAGGTAATAATGGGTTAATATGATAAAAACGAGTGAAATCAGTAAAAAAAGATATGGTTTAACTAAAAATTTTTTCTGTTTGAAACCGATAGAAAAATGGTTTCAAACAGAAAAAACAAAACGAAAAAAATCGTAAAACAGTGAAAATAAGTTATAACTCATAAAATTGGGTAAACAATAAAAAAAAATTTAAACTGGTAAAAGTTAATAAAATCGGTTAAAAACAAGTTAAATCGGGGAAAAATGAATTAAACTATTGAATTAATTCTATTTTATGACATGATAAAATTATTTTTACTCTAATTTATTAAAAAATATCCATGATATTAACTAGACAAGTACAACGTACATGCACTTTCCTAGTATCCTAAAATACTTGAAAGACGTACACAACTCAATCTTTAATCAATATATTTAAGTAAAATCACATGATATTTCTTACCTTATGTTTATCACAATGAAAATTTAAAACACAAAATAATCATAAAATATCAATATTCGATAAAATAATAATAACATATTTAAAAAAATATATATATTGAACATAAATATGAATGTGATTTTAGCCTAAATTTGCAAGGAAGTAATAAGCTAGAATAGTACTAAAGAGAGTGTAAGTACGATAATTATCATCATATTTCGATCTCAATGTGTATAAATTACAAGGTCTATTCGAGTATTACAGGATGCCATAGCTACAAAAGGGCAAAAATTCAATTTTCATACCATAGAATAGGCCAAAGTCCATTTTTCATACCAATCGAACGAAAATCATACCGTAGAATAACCTGACGTTTCAAAAATCATACTTCCGTCAAGTTTTTTAACGGAATTGCCACGTGGTCTGTTGAGTCGCAGTGGTATGAAAAATGAAAATTGTCATGTTCTATGGTATGAAAAATGATTTTTTGCCATACATTTTATTTAATTATACATAGATGTATAATTCAATTTCTTTTATTAACCACTCAAACATTTGTTGTCCAGTCTCACCAAGTAAAATTATTTGATTGAGAAATATTTTTCTACCTTTTTTGGGTAAAAAAGTTAAGGATAATTTGACTTGAATTATAAATCGACCCAATTTGAAGTCAGGTATTTCACCTCCTATAATGGTATCAAATATACATTTCAAATTACTCAACTAATCATGTATTACACTTTTAATATGATCCAACTTAAACATTGAATGGTCTTTGCTAGGATCAACTTTGACAAGCCCTAACAGTTTTTTTCCCATCACACCCATTTGCTAGCTAGTTATGTTGATCGATTACATTGATCAAAACTCCATTGTAATGTGAGAACTACATGTAAAAGTTCATGGTAATTATCTACTTCCATGAAGAAATCCATCATTAATATTGGATATATACCCTAATTAGTAACTATGAATACAACCTATATAGTTATACACGAATTTAATTTAATACACCAAACAGAGGAAAGTTGTGCAGGTCTTTGTATGACCTCGAATATATAACTATGCAACATTATTTTAGTAGATAAACAAAACCGCCTAGAATTAGTTTAAGGTAGTGGAGAAGTAGTCGTATTTTTTAGCTAGCCGTATCGGAGTATTTTGATACTAAAAGTAAAATATAATGCCTACTAAAGGTTGTATGTCCCATTCGTTAATATACATTGCAATATTTGTTTAGATGAAAATGTATGGTAAAGAACTAGCAAATTAAAGTTGATTACAGTTAAAATTGAAAGTGAGGCAAAAATTCAATTTTCATACCATAGAATAAGTCAAAGTCCATTTTTCATACCAATCTATCGAAAATCATACTTCCGTTTCAAGTCAACTTAACGGACACGTGGCACTTCTGTTAAAAAACAGACGGAAGTGTGGCTTGGTATGATTTTCGTTCGATTGGTATGAAAAAAGGACTTTGGCCTATTCTATGGTATAAAAATTGGATTTTTGCCGCTACAAAAGATATATACAAATTCCTATCGTACTAGTCCGAGCAGGATGCCTTGGAATATGTGTCCTATGTCATTAAATGCACTTTGTATTTATAGGTGTATGGTGGGACTAGGTGATCCGTCCACATATGAATATATTTCGGCCCATAGCCCAGGCCATTTGCCAGCCCAGATTGTTGCTCGGAAGTATGTAGATTGGAAAGTAGCCCGCGATCCTGGCAATGTATATAGATCGGAATTCTCGCCTTGCAGATCGGAATATAGTACGGAAATGAGTATCGAGCTGAGGGATATTTGCTATTTTGGGTTATTACGAAATATCCCTCATCATAATGTAAACTGACTTTAATTTCTAATTTTTAATCTTAAAAATATAGTTGGAGAAAGAAAATTCAAGATATATCCATTAGAAAAATTCTTATTAAAATTTGGTATTAAGGTAATAAAAATGTTAATAATCAGTCATTATGAAACCTAATTATTATAAACAATTCAATTGATAAATTACTTTATAAGTTGTTATTATATATAAAATATTTATTTGACAATAAAACAACAAAACTTGTGTAGCTCAAGTCCCTAACAACACGTATTTCATACATTGACTAACTAGACTTATTTTATACTTGAGGTCAATGGTTCAACTCCTGGTTGTTACAACTTTGTCTAAATTATTTTTAAATTAAGTAAAAGTTAAAAAGAATTAACAAAAAGAATCCAATCGGTGATTTTTCCGATTGTCTGGGTCACCGGTTCAATAAAAACCGATCAGTTGTCCTCGACCGTTAAATTTGCATTTGGTTTGGAGATAGTTTTGAACCGAATATACCACTGGTTTATGGTTGAACCGGTTGAATTGATCGGTATGATTATTTTTATAACAGTGCATCATGGCTAAATAACTATATGGGCATTTGTTTTTTACTTAAAACATACTGGAATAAATTGTCCCACATAGATTGGATAACAACAGTAAGTTCACCTTATAAGGCCTCGAGCAATCATTTACTCATAAGATACCTTTTGAGGTTTAGTTGGACCCAAATCATGTAAATGCACTAGCCCAATCCATGTGGTGAATTCTAACATGGTATCACAAACAAGGTTGATGTGAGCCACCTCCTTCCGTGATGCGCTCCTCCTTGTTTGCAATATGTGATTATTCTTCACCCAAATAACAAAGGTCTTGTCGGTCATTATTCGTGTGTTGGGGCCCATATTTCGTAATTCGCAAGGTTGAACTTTAATATTAATCCTGCATAGATTGGATAACAAAAGTAAGTCCACTTTATAAGGTCTTGGACAATCCCCAACTCATAAGCTACCTTTTGAGGTTAAGTTAGACCTAAGCCATATAAATGGGTTTAGCCCAATCCATATTGAGATTGAATGAGTGAAATGATAGGCCTTTAATATATACTTGACTAGTGTTGGAAGAATTTATTAACTCAAAAACAACTAAGTGATCTTATCAGTTGAGTTATGAAGGTTTAACTAGAAGGTTTCTATGATGACAAAAATGATATATGAAGTCATGTAATAAGAAAGGGAAAGCTTAGTAAACCTCTTTCACAGTCTGGAAGCTAAGTAACCATAATCAACTTAGTGTGAATATCAGATCAGTGAGGATCAGATTGGTTACTATCAGCAGAGTCAAGATGGATGTGTTCGGTCTTGATTCAACAGAGCGATCATCAGCAGAGTGATCCCATCAGCTAAGTGAAGTCGGTCAGGAAGCTCTCCAACGATAACAAGCTTAGTGCATTAAATGCAACTGACACAATGATCAAATCCGTACTCCATAGTGTACAATGAACAGTCTGCAAAAGCTGCCGTCGAGAAGAAGACCGTTGCTCAGGATTAAAATGTAATTTCGCCTATCTTCAACGGGCAAAATTTCAAATCCATGAGTATAAATAGACCGGAGACTAAAGATTGAAGTGAGAATTACACAATTCAGGATCATATCTTTAGAACAAGAATCCATCAGTTGAGTCATTTGATCATAAGCTAAGTCATATGTTGACGAGACTTTTTGTTGAAGAACAAAATCAAACTCTTGTCTGTCCGAGTGAGTGTCGTAAGGAGTTTATATCCATCTTTGTAAAGTGATATAATTTCGAAGTATAGGTTTTATGAGTGATTTCCTATATTAAAAGAGCAAGGTTAATCTTAGCGATTTTTCGAGAGTGAACTTAGTGTTCTTACTTAAGGCTTATCATTTGTTGTAAAGCTTAAGTGTTCTTTAGTTGAGTGCTTTAGGGTAGGATTTTCCGAGTGAATCTTTTGGGGACTGAGTTTTCTACTTGAGGCTTATCATTTGTTGTAAAAGCTCAAGTGTCTGTACTGGTTGCTTTATGTTTCAAGTATAACTTAAATCTGTGTGATTTAGAAGAGTAGACTAAGATGATTTGTTTCTGCTGAACCACTATAAAATTCCTTGTGTTATTTACTTTACTTGTTTTGCATTGCATATTTTATATGTTAAGTAAATACTTTAAAAGAAAAGTCTTTAAATTGAGGAATCTATAACTTGGGCCTTGGGGTAAAACTTTCATTGTGAAAGTTTGAATTGAGTTGAAAACATTATTTGAAAAATATACATACATTATCCGTTGTATCATTATTTGATTGTGGAATACCAAAAAAGTTGTTACACCATGATATGACTTGTCTTTATAATATTATAGATAAGATTGCCTCTGATCTTCATAATTAGAAAATTCTTGAATAGACATGTATAAGAAATATTTCCTTAATTTTGTAATTGAGAATGCACAAAATCATGTAATGATGTGGTACTCTCACAACAATGACAAGATACATTTTTAATTATAAGGTTTAATAAATATCTCCTAAAAACCTAGTATAAACAAGAATCTCCCTTCAAAATCCAATGTTATAGAACAAATCCTTACCTTTTCTTGGCTTATTGAGTAAATGACTACAGCTAATCTGTAAACATTGGAAATAAATTACTACTTCAGGAAGTTTAGACGGGACACTTCATTTGTTTTTATTTTATCTTTGCTTTTTTTTTTTGAAGTTTCAAAATAGCAATTCATTTTTATTAAATGAAATTATTAATCTAAAAAATATCATCTCATAAAGTAACAATGACACTGCAAATTTTCTTAAAAACATTTCAAGGGCATATTTGTAAGGATACCCAACAATACTAAATTTTTAATGCTATGTCTTAAACTCCGCGTCAAAACTTTAGGGAAAAAAGGGACGACAAGAGTAATAAAGTGGTTAATAATGTCCGTTTACCTATTTGTTTGGGTTTTTTAAAGTGATTTTTGAAATTAGAGAATTTTTTGGATGTCTTCGGATTTTGTGTATTTAAAGATTGTTTGTTCGAGTTTTTAGAAAAGAAATGAATGAGATGATGATTTTCTTGAAAAAATGGTATGTATGTTTTAGAAATTACGGAGAGAAGAGATGTATTATAAAATATTGGTTACTTTATGTTAAATCAAAGTCAATAAGAATATGGAATAACTTAAAAGGTAGTTTGGAATCGGGCCTCAATTGGCACTAAAATTGTCACCGATGTTGAAATTGTGGTACCAAGTGTGCCAGCCCGAGTAGATATGGAGTAGAAACGCCAACGAGCTATAATTCTAGCACAAAAAATGCATTAATCCCCTTGTATTTCACATCAGTTTCAGCAGCACTTGAATTATTCCAATACTAATACAAAATTGAATAACACTTTTAATAAAATAACAGCTTATAAGAATATATGCAAATATATTTGGATGTGCGGTTGAATAAAAGTTACTATGAAAAAAATACAATTATCTTAATTGAAAGCAAATTCTGGTTCACATTTCAAATGCTAAACCTCAGTTTTTCATTGTGAACCGTGTACAAATTATTGAAATGGCACAAAGTACCATGAAAAATCTGTGATAACAATACAATGCAAGAAACACACACAAAAAAATGGAGATCATATTTATATAAAGGAAAAAAAAAAGGTAAATATTTTGGTGATGTTCCAAATACTGAATTATTCAATCAAACAATGAAGAAGTGGCATTAGAGAAGGTGGCTGGTTGAGGGCAATCGATCGAGTGATAGTTTACTATATGCCTGCCTGCAAGAACCAGAGCCATTTTCAGAAAAACAATATTGTGCTGAGAGTTACTAAAAATAATTATGCAAAAAACTTTAATTTGGTTAAACAACATATATATGCTCTTCCAATGTACATAATATTTAAGTTTTATTTCATCTTTGATTTCAAGATCAGGGAACTAAATATAATATATCATCATCGGGTTTTTGGCAAGTTAATATGTAATTTACCACAATGTGATATGAAAATAAGGAATTTACTTGTCTGCGAAATGAAATAATGAGCAATTTATCTCCGTATAATATGATATAATGAACAATTTACCTCCTTGCTAGTAGATGTGTTTTGCATACACACTCTATAATGCGCCTGAGACTTCATTTTCATGTAAAAAAATGACCAATTTAACCTTACCATTGACAACTATTCACTTCACTTTAACCCGTTGTGATATGCGTAAATAGGAAATTTACCTCCCTGTGATATGCATAAATGGACACTTTAACTCCCGTGATGTTGCATAATGGGCATCTTACCCCTTTTTAAAAATATTAAAATCAAGAGGGAGGCAGTGTGCTTCTTTTATAAAAACACTGGGAGGTATTTTGCCCTTTTATTTATCACAGAGAGTCAAATGGTCTATTTGGAATAACACAACTAGTTAATTTGCTATTCACTCTATCATCATCTGATGCATTAATTCGATCATAATGTGAAATGACTAACATGAAGATCGATGATATATATATGTATATATATTTATTCATTAAAATGTAACTTAAATGAATTAGAAATGCAAAAAACTATGAAAGCATACATTCTTACCAGTCTGACAAGTGGTGACCATTCATTCATTCATCTCCAGGAGCAATTATGAGTTTGAATCTACCCCTTTTCACCACTTGATGTCCTTCTGCCTCTTTTTTCTTCATCTCCATTTTCCTGGCAGATGTAACTGCGTATTTGGTGACACGTTCCATGGACAACATCTCAAGCTTTTCTACCAGGTTGGTTGGAACTTCATCGAGCTTCTCACACGTTTTAATTACAATGCTTTTCAGTTTGGGAAATGAATCAGCTGAGGCTACTGTCCAAACCTTTAGATCTGTCCGAGCGATATACAAGAACTCGAGCTTATGAAAGACGTCTCCTTGTGAAGCTTCCCAAAAACTTCCAACAAATGCATTGTCTTTCAATTTGAGCACCTCCAGGGTACCAAGTTTCCCCACTGCAGACATATGCATCCAATCCAAGTAGGTAGATGATAATGATAGAATTTTGATATTTGTGGGGAATCTCCGAGGGAAGCAGCGCAATGGGTTTTCAGATGCTACTTTAGGAAACACATCATTCACCAGCTTCAACTTTTGGAGGAGTTGCAGTTTCTCCAAGCACGTGGAATCCAAAAGCGTGGCTAGTTCACCACGGATACCCAATGTCTTGAGGTTGTTGGCCTTGTTAAACACTTCCTCTGTGCAACTTTGAGGAGATATTCTACTAAGTGTTTGAATGTTTCCACCTCCTTTGCCTTTCACAGCCTTCTTCAGAATCATGGATGCTTTTGTCTTGACATGCCTCAGTTGCATCATATCCCATATGTTTGCTTTTATTTTGAGGGTCCTTTCTGTTGTGTCCACTGTAAGAGTCTGCATGTTCCAGAGCTTAGACATGGCTTCAGGAAGGATCTTGAGATGATCCACAGAGAGAGTGAGGTACCTCAAATGAACTAGTTTTGTTATCCTAGAAGGAAATTTGGGGAATCTAATGGTATTGACATCTAAGACCCTGACTATACTGAAGGCATCGGTGATAAATGTAATATCTTTGGCCTGTAGGTTGATGGTTTCCTTAGAGTTGCATAAAAAAGAACGGGTTTTCTGGATCTTCAATTTCTTCAATAAGAAGTCGTGGACATAAGAATTGATACAAAGGCGGCGACATTTTTGTATAACTTGATCTGAAGGCTCAAAATCTCTAGTATCCTTAGACTTCCTTATTTCTTGAAATATGTCCTGTTCATCATGGGAAGCCCTTTTTTTGCAGAACTCACGTATAGTGTCGTGTATAAGACATGTTTTAACTTCGCCATTGAGCTTTGTTTTTTCAACCATCACCAAGTTCCTACTGATAAGATCATTCAGATTATCTTGAGCAGTGTCCTCCAAGCTCTTTCCTGGTTTCTTCTTAATGAATCCTTCTGCAATCCACAGTTGAGTCAATTTCCAAACAGGGATCTCGGTCTCTTCGCGAAACATTCCCAAATACAAAAAGCAATCTTTCAACTCAAAAGGCATTGTTTGGTAACTCCATGAAATAATCTTTTCCATGTGTTTACCTTCTTCCCCCTGAAGTAGATACTCTTTCACATCCTCGGAGATCTTTCTCCATTCGCTCTTAGTATCTCCCGCAGTTGAGAATTTATCAATGAGAATTCCCCCAATCACTACGATTGCAAGGGGAAGTCCTCCACATTTTTCGGCAATAATTCGCCCGTATGCTTTCAAATCTTCAGGGAAAATTTCATCAGGCCCACCAAATACTTCTAAATGAAGAAGCTCAAAACTTTTTTCATCAGTTAGGAACTCCAACTCGTGGGGATCTCTACTAGCATTTGCACGACAAGCCACTTTCTTGTGGCGGGTGGTTATCAAAACTTTACCCATCTTATTATCCATTGGCAAGAATTTTCTGATTTCATTCCATGCTTCAAATGTCCACACATCATCGATGAATATCAAGAATTTTCCTCTCTTCAAGTTATCATTGACCAATATGGCTAATTCATCAACACTCTTGATAGACATGTCTTGTTGGGTGAAGTTCTTCAGAATATTGAGCAACACATCCTTCATGTTGTATTCTTGAGAAAAGAAAATCCATATGAGAGTAGGGAATTCAAATTGGATTCTTGGATCACGATAAACCTTCCATGCTAATGTTGTCTTCCCAAGCCCAGGCATACCTATGATGGAGAGAACATCAAGTTTATCTGTTTCTTCATTCAACCATTGAATTAGAGTGTCAGTTTGTTCTTCTAAACCAACAACATTGTCTTGCCTCGGCGCCTGTTAATTTACAAGTGATCAACAAATTATATATAAGATCATTGACGCACTCGGGTTGGGAATTGAAAAAATAATTTGGATTTATATGTCTTGCTCTTAGAGAGTATTTCGCTGCTTTCTGAAAAGCCAAACAAACATTTTTGTTTCTTTTTCAGAAAAAAAACTTATTCTATAAGTTTATCTCAAAAAATCTAAATAAATTTACTCTAATAAATTAATTTATCTCTTACATTACTTGTCACACATAACATATATAAAGTAATATATCTCTTGTACTATTTCTCTTATTTTCATAATCTCTAAAAAGAATTTACGGCCCTATTTGGAGGGGTTCTGGCCCGATTTCACGGGTCTCGATTTCAAAAAACTGATTTTGGTGATTTCGGTGAAACCTTGAAACCCCATTTCGTTAGGTTTTGAATGTTGTGTTTTATGGTTTTGAAAAAGTTGAAATATCACTTGGATTGTGTTTGAATGTTGGGGTTTGGGGGAAAAAAGAGGTGTCAAATCAATGTTTTTTATAGAATTTGGTAAGAAAAAAGGTGTAGATTTCAAATCAACGTTTTATAGGTTTCAAGAGTTTGAGTTTAGGTTTGTGAATAAATTTGTGATGAGTTTCATGCCTTTTCAAACTCCAAATGAAAGAGTTTGGGCTCAATTCACGAGATCCGGGAAACGGAGCCAAAACGCTTCCAAACAACCCACAACTTTCTAAAGATAAACTCACTATTCATCTATGAATATTCACAAACAATCATTTTCAAAAAGTGAAAACCGAGAATATTTCTAAAATTCTCCAAGTTTCTGAAACTACTCTTTGAAAAGCGAAAGAAACAAACCCTTTGAGTTTGTACAATTTGTTGGAATTTTAGAAGTTTTTAAACTTCAAAATAATTAAAATAAATTTTGTAACCTATATTGCATTAACATCCCCCATGAATGCCATAATGTGGCCTTTAAATTTCTTTGACCTTAGAGGTCCCATGTACACTATAAATAGGTGTCCTAGAGTCTTAGACACACACTCACTAGTTAGGTTGCATTCACAAAATATTTTCTATATTGTTATTGGGCACTAGAGATAAAGTCTGGTTCTTTGTCTTCCTGTGAACGTGCTCACGGATGAGGACGCCGGCGAGGCCATTTGGGTTTTATCTTGGGATTGTGATCAGCCGCCAATACCTGCACGAGGGGAGGCAATCACTTTCTTAGGACAGCGTCTAGTGGCGTGACTCCTCTACAGGCCAGTCGTTTTATATTTTAAATTATTTTACGTCCTATATCATATTATAAAATTATATGAGTTGTTTATTTTAAAACTATGATTTATTTAAATTTAGTGTAAAACCAAAATTTCACAACAATCTAAGAAAGTGATTATATTTGTGGTTTGTGTTTAGTAAGATATTTGAGGGGTTTGAATTCTCTAACAATTTCATCTTATGTTTGATTGAGGTACTTTGGAGAATTTATGCAAATCAAAAGTTTGTCTATTGCAAAAGATTTTGGGATATATCAAAGGAGCATATATATTTCTGTTAGACTATTTTAAAAGGTATAGAATTCATTGGAGAATCAAAATTCAGGTATGATTTATAATCGAAATTATTTTCTTTGATCTAATTCAAATGTGTTGTGTGAATGCTGGTATGTTTTTCCATGATGTGTACACATTCAGCTTATAACTTGGCCTATTACAATTTATTTTCCGTGTTAAAAATAATATCTGACTATTAAAAGGAATAAATAATTTGTGAATAACACGTCAAACTTTAAAAAATCAAATTGTGACTGTTCTTCTCAAGTTTGTCCTTAGTGTGATATGTGCTGATGGTTTAAATTTTAAATTTTAAAACTATATTACGAAATTGGTGTAGTCCTTGTCGGTCATTAAAGTTGTTTTTATTCTCATGTGTGATTAGCATGAACAATGGTTATGATGCAATTTCGTACATAGTAATTGAGAAAATTTATATTGAAACCCATTAAGTGATTAAAGCCTATTTTAACAAGCTTTTTATTTTGATGGTTAAATGAATTTATATTTTATTATTAAAAGTATTTCTGCAAGCCAAGAATTGGTACTGGAGTTCTTTACGTTTATTATGAAAAATAAAAAATCATTTTGATTTATCCTTATAAACTAATTAAACATTATCAACCGTAATTGGTTTGTTCATGGATGAAGTGAATTAAGGACATATACATTTTTACTCTAATCTTTGAAAAGTACATCGGTGCTTTCTTGTCACAAAATATATAACCTATACATACATGTAAGAGATAAAGTTTGTATAAAATAAAACTTCAATAATTGTGTTTTATGTGCTTCATGAATTATTTTAGTTTATTTGTGTGAAAGTTACATGTATATTATTATTTAATGGCTAGTTAAAATTTTAATAAATTAATGAAGCATTTGATGCTAAAAATTAATGCCATTAATATATTGTTATTAATATTTCTTTTATAAGACAAGCCTTAAAACCAATTTATTGAAATAGAATAAAACACCCTATTAAAGACATACTTAATTCTTTTGACCTTGAAGGTTTTAATTCTAGCATTATTATAATCTCCAATGGCATTACATAAGTAATATATATGGGGGTTACATTATTTTAATGTCATAAAATAAAATAAAATAAAATAAAATAAAAAAAAATACCACAATAAAACTATTTGTGAAAAGGACACGTACGTCTGGGTGTAGTCTGATTGGTTCCCTTAAATTTGAAGTTTATTCATTTTGAACTATCGCTTTTTGGTGAAATAAAGATTTGTCCATTATCCGAATTCTTTTTGATAAAAACCATTATTAAAGATATTTTAAATTATAATTTAGTGCATTAATTTCTTTGTGGCAATATTTTGATTGAGTAATTATGAAGTCGTTAAGGTGCAATTACTTGTTAAGTTATGATTTAAGGCCATAAAAATTTATTTGAGTTCTTTGGAAAAAAATGATTTTACATTTCAAATGATTATATAATTTGTCATTCATATATTATAGTTGGTTCAATATTTGATACTATGAGTCTGATAATATGATATGAAAAAAAAAATATGTATGCATTACTTAGTGGTCATAAATGCATTTCTTTGGCAATTATAATCATACACATGGAATATGGAATGATTTAATCAATATAAAATTCCTACAGAGGTCAATAAATTAATTTTTCTTAAAATATATATATATATATATATATATATATATATTCGATGCACTAAAGACCGTTTCTATTTTAACGGTAAAATTATCTATGATGGTTATGGTTTAATTATGAAGAGATTTCAGGACTTGTGTCTAACTTTTATGTTTTAAATACCAATTTGCATTTCGTGATAAAATAATTTAATCGTCATGTGATTAATTAAGAAACTCCATGCTATTCTAATGTGGCAAATTAAATTCGAAGCATGTACTGATTTGTTCGAGGTCATATCATCTTTGTTAGCAAAGATAAGATGCTTATATTATATTTTGCGTGCTTAATTGATTATTTGATTAATAATAATGCATGGAGATAACGCCACGTAATTTTTTATTTGTAAGTGTCACGTGTATTTCCATGAATATGCTTTCAACTCTGTGAAAAATAAAATAAAATGTGTCTTATAATTGTTTGAGTTACTAAAATATTGAGTTGAATAAAAATAATAAAGTATGTTATTTTGCTAAGCATTTTAAGTGCAGATACTCAAATACAAGGTATTTGGTATGCAAATAGAAAATGTTAATTTAATTGAGGCATGCATATATAAACTATTTAAAGTCTATAGGCCTCATCTGTTATCTTTGAGGTAAGTGATTGTTGCTATTAAGCAAAGAGAAGCTGAACTTGTTCATACTCTTCTACAAAATATGTGGGATTATGTGTTGAAATTTCTTAATCTTGCATAATGGTATGGTATGTCTTTATTGTTAGAAGTTACATGTAACTCCAATAGCTATTTGATATTTAAATATTGAACATTTTGAATGCTAGACATCAATGCCTATAATATGTCTTTATTATGAGAGTTACATATGATTGCATTATAAATTAGAATAAAGTTACTTGCTAGCCTATAAACAATTTTAGGCATGCTGAAAGTAAACTAGTTTACACCATGAAAGGTTTTGATGCATGTTAAACGAAAACTTATATACTATATAAGTAACTTAATATTTCCCAAATGTTTGGGTAAAATGAAAAAAATTATGTGGTGATAAGCAATCTTGATATTATAAATAAAACCTTACAAATGTGGGGGTGAAAGTTTTATCCAAGTTGGATTTTCATAAACAATTGTGAGAAGGAAAAAACAAATCGTCTATGCTAATTACATTTTGGAGATATTTGTTTGCTTATATTTAAAGCATATAATTATTAGTGTGATATATACTATTACTCATTAAGTATAGTGTATTGTGGTGGTTACTTTGATGAAATTAAAACTTATTGGGGATAAAGACTTTATTGTCTGAATTTAATTCATTATTATGAAATTATGATATGAACTACTGTGAAAAGTTTAAAATTGACCGTTTATCATTTCTTTATGACATATATTATAGTGTTGAATTTGTGCACTATGATGAGAAATCAAATGATGTCATAAATAATATATTTTGATCAAAATAAAATCAATGAGAGGAAAATTCCTAAATAACTTGTATCATAAGATTCAAAACTCATGCTAGCATTGATGGAGGAAAAGTCTGAAAAAATAAAAAATAAAAAAGAAATTGATGGCGCATCATGATTAATTATTAACAATTCTCTTTTGTTGAGTTATTACTATAACAGGTGCACGTGCACGAGTCAAAAGAATATTGAAGAAATCATATGCAACGTAGATCATATGAGGAAAAAAAAAAAAAACATATGTGAAAATTAAAACTAAGAGGCAATATATAATAATTTCACGAGGTGGAATTTTGTCTCAGGACTAGATATAAAGGCTAGATCCTTAATCATCGAGGGGGATGGGCGTAAGCCCGTAAGGGAGTCACTTCCGGGAGTAACCCAACCTTTGTGATTGGAGACCCCATGAAGAAGGTTCAATGGGTAGGAACAACCTGTACTGCGTGACTCGTTTAACACTAATTCTAGGAGAACACCTCCTTCCCATCCCTATGGTGATAGTGTTTCATAGTGTGATATTACGGTTGGGTTTAACCCTTAATGAGATCGAGGCGGGAATTCCGCAGGGTATAGGTCGCACGTACCCTTGGAGGTTTCACCTAAGTGAGAGTTGCCATGGGGCCGTGGCTATGGGTTTGGGCTGACCCTAGAAACTTTCATGAGAATCAAGATTCGAGCGCATGGCCGTTAACGCGCTAACCCGCGAACTAAGACCGATGTCGATACTGTGTGTGTGATGTATTGAAGTTTGGCCAAGGGACCTAATTCAAAGCGCTTGTGCCATTATGGTTTCCTCAAATGAAAATCATCAACACTAAGTGTAGGTTCAAGCCCGGAAGGCTCCTGCACCCATTGCATAGTATTTTAGTGCCCAATTATTTTATATGCATATTTTGAAGTTTTAAAACTTGTGGGGGATTGTTGGAATTTTAGAAGTTTTTAAACTTCAAAATAATTAAAATAAATTTTGTAACCTATATTGCATTAACATCCCCCATGAATGCCATAATGTGGCCTTTAAATTTCTTTGACCTTAGAGGTCCCATGTACACTATAAATAGGTGTCCTAGAGTCTTAGACACACACTCACTAGTTAGGTTGCATTCACAAAATATTTTCTATATTGTTATTGGGCACTAGAGATAAAGTCTGGTTCTTTGTCTTCCTGTGAACGTGCTCACGGATGAGGACGCCGGCGAGGCCATTTGGGTTTTATCTTGGGATTGTGATCAGCCGCCAATACCTGCACGAGGGGAGGCAATCACTTTCTTAGGACAGCGTCTAGTGGCGTGACTCCTCTACAGGCCAGTCGTTTTATATTTTAAATTATTTTACGTCCTATATCATATTATAAAATTATATGAGTTGTTTATTTTAAAACTATGATTTATTTAAATTTAGTGTAAAACCAAAATTTCACAACACAATTTTAACCGATTAAAATAATTAAAAAATGAGTCACACCCCCAAAATTTCGATTGATAATAAAAATGGTAATTATTAATACTTCCTCCGTCCCATTTTCTTTATTCGTTGGTACGGTTGACCAGTCAACTTGACTAAATTTTGAAAATTTATAATAAATAATATAATTAATATATTTCACTAATAATCTGATAATATCATATGACACTATATATATATATATATATATTAATGTTTAAAAGATTTAATACGCCACCAACATGAATAATTTAACATCATAAATCAATTAATGATTGTAAAGTTTGACCGGATACTGTAGCTAATGGAGTAAAAATAATTGGACGAAGGAAGTAATAAATATGTTTTAGAATAAAAAAGTATTAAAAGAACCAAATTTCAACAGCAGTCAATTTTGTGATTGTTTTCAAAAAAATTATTATACTACAATTAACACACAGTTAAGGCCTTTAACTTTTATCCTATTTTAATTTTAGCCTCGTATAAAGAACAAATCAGTTGTAAATTTACTGAAAGTTACAAGAGAAATTTGATATGTACATTACTAAAATTGAAATAAAATAAAAAAAGGACTAAATTGAAATAGATTTAAAGTTAAATACTATATAATTAGATACATGTCTGGTGTAATTACAAAATTATTTGTGAAAGAATCTCAATGTTATAAGACTGTTTTTGTAGTTTTGTCAGGATATAAAATTCAAAACATAAGAAAAGAAAATCGATCGAGTAAGTGACGTCACGAGACAGCGGAAAGATAAACGGAGAGGAGGACCTAGGCGGTTTCGAGCAGCGAACAACATGGCACGGCGGTCGGCAGATGGTGATTGAGGCTTTCGGCTTCAATGGCCTGGTTGGGGCTTTTTTGGAAGGAGATAAGTTAGGGAAAAGGGAGAAGAAAGGGGGATAAATGGGCAACGGTTGAGGCCATAGATAGGAGATCATTCAGGGCCTACTTGGCCCAGTTTCGTGGGTCTCGGAATAAAATAAATGGTTTGGATGGATTTGATACAACCTTTAAAACCTCACTTGGATTGATTTTGCATGTTGGGGTGTGGAGAAAAAAGTAGAGGGTAAATGTCAAATCAATGTCTTTTTTAGAAAGTTTGGGGAAAAAAATAAATGGTATTTGTCAAATCAATGTTTTATATGTTTCAATAGTTTGAGTTTAGATTTGTGAATATGTTTGTAATGAGTTTCCTGAGTCTGACAAAAAATTATTTGGAAGGGGTTTAGCTCGGTCTCGCGAAACCCGAGAGACTGGGCCAAAACTCCATTTATATTGAGTTTGAATGTTAGGGTTTGGAGATAAAAATAATGTGATATGTATATTGTAATTGAGGGAATTGCACTTTTCATACCACACTTTTGGTACCTTTATACATTTTATACCATACCTTTCAAAATGATACATTTGATACCAAAATTGACCAACCTTTTTCACATTTGATTTGGCTGTTAATTTATGGACGGGAAAGGTCACGTGCGTGGCACATGCCCGTTAAGTGAAAAAGAGGGGAGAAATGCAATTATTAAAAATTGGGCAGGGGTTTTTTGCAATTTCGCCTTCTTCTTCCTCTTCCCATACAATCGCGGGCTTCCGGTGGCTGTTGGTCCAAATTGGTTGAGAGCTTTTGTTCCTCTTGTCGTGGAGAAATCGTACATGTAAAGATATTTTCAATCCGTTGAGTAATCTATTCGAATTTCGGGTTCCAATTTTCGAATTCCGTAGGTCAAAATTTTCGAAATTTCAAATCGTGATTTGTCCTTCGATTCTTAACTAAAATTCGTGATTCTTGTTGCAATAGTTTTCCCTGACCATGGGCATCATTTTCCATGGGGTGATTGTAGCTGCCATCGATGGTTGAGCTCCGCCCAAGGTTATCGGCCTAAACCCTAATTTTCGCGAAAAAATGCGCCTCCCCGGAGCTCCACCGTCGACGGCCGCTGCAATTAACCCATGGGAAATGTTTCCCACGACAAGAGGAACAAAAACCCTCAACCAATTTCTACAAACGGCCACCAAAGCCGGCGATTGTACATAGGAGGAAGGAAGGAGATAAGTTTTAGATAATTACTACATGGTATTAAGATCTAAGGATAATTACATTCAGCTATATATATATATATATATAGATGTGGGAAAAATATTACCTTTAATCTCATGGATTTTGTTGGTTGGACGGTTGAATCCACTGATGTGCCCCGAAGATACGCAAATTCGGTAACCCTGTTGAACACAGGTTTGACTTTTCTTTCTCTTAGGTTTTTGACTTCTCTTGCAAGGGCGAAGTTCTTCGGGTTGTTGGCAATAGTGCATGAGTCAATGGTGTCCTCCACTTCATAACAGACATTTCTTATCTCTCTCTCAAATATTTTGAATCTTTCATCTTTATTTTGTTTGTCCGACGCCTCCAGGAAGGCTTTCATATCTCTAAGTTCTCTTTGAAGCCCATCTAGCTCTTCTTTCGCATTGGATATCAGATCGAATTGATCCAAAGCTAGTTGCACCAAGTTGTCAAGCAAGAATGTCACTGCAGCATCAGGATTAGCCATTTTTTCTTTTTCTTTTTCTTTTTTTGATATTGATGAGAAGAGGTAGAGGGCAAGGGCGGATGCACTAAGGGACAAGGGGGGGCTATAGACCCCCCTCAATTTTTATTTTTTATTTTTTATGTAGTAGTAGTTATTATTATTATTTTTTAAAAATAAATAAATCCTAATAAATTGGCCTAATCCCAAGCCAAATTATAAAATTTTAGTCCAATTAATAACACAATTCACTCTAATAATACATCACTCTACCCAACTCTCCAGTCCAAATTAGCTATACAAATAAAAGATCAAGATATAGTTAATGTTATGAAATTAGTCAAATTAGCTAAGGATTGTCTTCAAGAGACAAGAGATGACGGATGGTGACCTTTGTTGGAGGAAGTTACTCCTTTTTTATTCTAAGAATGAAACTGAAATTCCTTCAATGAGTAATATCTATGTTCCATATGGGAGGCCAATGCGTAGGATTGAAGAAGTGACTATCGAGCATTATTACAAAGTTGAGAGATTCAATTCGGTGATAGATAGACAATTGCAAGAGTTGAACAACCGTTTCAATGAAGTAAACACAGAGTTTTTTTTTTTTGTTGCATGCTTAAACTCATTCAATCGATTTGAGGCTTTTGACGAAAAACGTTTCCGCTTTGCCGAACTTTATCCAAATGACATCTCTTTTCTTGAGCTCTCGGTCCTTCCCAATCAACTTGAAAATTATTTTAGAGATGTTCGATCAAGTGATGATTTTTCTAGCTTGAAAGGGATTGGTGATCTTACTAAAAAGATGGTTGCAACTAAAAAGCATGTCGCATTCTCGATGGTTTACAAACTTATGACACTGACGCATATTCTACCCGTTGCAACTGCATCAGTTGAGAGAACTTTTTCTGTTTGAAGATAATAAAGAATCAACTTCGTAACCGAATAGACGATCAATGGTTAAACGATAGTTTAGTTGTCTTTATAGAGTGAGACATATTTAGTAGTATTTCAAACGATGCTATCATGGACCGATTTCAAAAGATGAAAAATCCTCGTGGTCAATTATTAAAATAAATACGTAGATATTTTGGGTTCTTTTCGGACTATAACGAGGAATCATATGTAATTAAAGTATCTCTTGAAGTTTATTTTTGTCAAACTCCACCTCTCCGTTTTTGTATTGCGTCATATATTTTCTCGTGAATAATATAAGCTTTAAGTTCAACAGTTGATTGGAATTTTTTTGTTGTTTAAATTTAGCCCCCCAACCAAAAATCCTGGATCCGCCCCTGGTAGAGGGTGAAAGTTTTGAAGACAAAATGTCTAATTATATACAACTAATCTTAAAGTCATCAGCTTAGTTGGTTTGTGTTAAAGGCCTACTAGGAGAGCAAACTCTTCATGTCGGCCACCTGATTTGTTTAATTATTTTTCGTTTTTGCATTTATTTTGTTTTAATTTATTATTTAATTAATAAAAAAAAAACTTTAATTTAATTTAATTTAATAACATTGGGCTTGTTTGTTTGGCGTTTCCCAGATTTTTTTTCATGTTTGGGAAATGCCAAACAAACATGTTTTCTACTTTCTGAAATAAATTTTTCATTTATTAATTTTCTCAAACTATTTTCTCAAAAGCCAAACAAACAACAATTTTCTTATCTCTAAAAAAAACCTATACAAACTCTACTTTGATTTGACATAAAGTAACATATCTCTTACACAATTTATCTCACATAACAAACATGACTTGACATAAAGTCTTAAACATCTTACACCTACAATCTAACTCTTCCAAAAAAACCTACACCTATTTTATTTCTCAAACCACTCTCTCAAAACTCAAACAAACAATATTACGCAAATCGAGATTATTTCACAAACCTTCACTACTCTCCTAAACTACTTTCCCAAACGCCAAACAAACAGGCCCAATTGTTAGTTTTTAATTTTTCACCTGATTAAATTTGTGTATCATTATTATTATTAATAAGTAAGAGTGAGAAAATAATTGATCAATTGAAATTAAATGGAGAGTGAAGATTGATACATTGGAGACGACCATGTCGAAAAAGAAGGGCAGAGGCAGGGGTGAATTGATACATTGGAGATGGCTTGTAACTTTGAAACGTTGAGAAGAGAAGACAGTCTCGTAAACCAATTGTAGAGGTATCCACATATGTCGTAATTAACTATAAAATTTCTTATTACTTAAGTAATTAAGTAGTACATGTTTCATTGTGAAAGCCCAGTAGGATTCTTCTAGGGTGCGGGCATGTGAGTTACCTCACATACAGGAAGCCTCATCATGCCGTTTATTTGGCTAAGATTAATCTGGGTCATTGATTAGGTAACTTGGTCAAAATGAATTTGTAACTATTGACTTTAATTAAATTACAATATACCTAAATTACCCTTTCACTTATTTTTCTTCTAAAAAAATAAAAAAAATCGGCTATGATATAAAAAGACCACTTTACCCCCAATTTTATTGACTTTGACAATTTTGCAAATTGACCCCTATGTTCCGCGATTTTACGAATTGAATTATTTTGCTTCTAAAAATAAAAAAAAATCGGCTATGATATAAAAAGACTGCTTTACCCCCAATTTAGATAATAATTGGCTTTTACAATTTTGCAAATTGACCCCTATGTTTTGCGATTTTACGAATTGAATTATTTTGCTTCTAAAAAAATATAAAAAAACCGCATGTCATATAAAAATACCGTTTTACCCCCAATTTTGATAATAATTGACTTTGACAATTTTGCAAATTGACCCCTATATTTTGAGATTTTACGAATTGAATTATTTTGCTTCTAAAAAAATATAAAAAAAACGCATGTCCTATAAAAAGACCGCTTTACCCCCAGTTTTGATAATAATTGACTTTGACAATTTTGCAAATTGACCCCTATATTTATCAAAATTGGGGGTAAAGCGATTTTTTTATATTTTTTTAGAAGCAAAATAATTCAATTCGTCAAATCGCAAAATATAGGGGTCAATTTGCAAAATTGTCAAAGTCAATTATTACAAAATTGGGGGTAAAGCGGTCTTTTTATATGACAGGCGGTTTTTTTATATTTTTTTAGAAGCAAAATAATTCAATTCATAAAATCGCAAAATATAGGGGTCAATTTGCAAAATTGTCAAAGTCAATTATTATCAAAATTGGGGGTAAAGCCGTCTTTTTATATGACAGGCGGTTTTTTTATATTTTTTTAGAAGCAAAATAATTCAATTCGTAAAATCGCAAAATATAGGGGTCAATTTGAAAAATTGTCAAAGTCAATTATTATCTAAATTGGGGGTAAAGCAGTCTTTTTATATCATGGCCGGTTTTTTTTTAATTTTAGAAGCAAAATAATTCAATTCGTAAAATCGCGGAGCATAGGGGTCAATTTGCAAAATTGTCAAAGTCAATTATTATCAAAATTGGGGGTAAAGCGGTCTTTTTATATGACAGACGGTTTTTTTATATTTTTTTAGAAGCAAAATAATTCAATTCGTAAAATCGCAAAATATAAGGGTCAATTTGCAAAATTGTCAAAGTCAATTATTATCATAATTGGGGTTAAGGGGGTATTTTCATATGACATGCGGTTTTTTATATTTTTTTAGAAGCAAAATAATTCAATTCGTAAAATCGCAAAATATAGGGGTCAATTTGCAAAATTGTCAAAGTCAATTATTATCAAAATTGGGGGTAAAGAGGTCTTTTTATATGATAAGCGGTTTTTTTTATATTTTTTTAGAAGCAAAATAATTCAATTCGTAAAATCGTAAAATATAGGGGTCAATTTGCAAAATTGTCAAAGTCAATTATTATCAAAATTGGGGGTAAAGCTGTCTTTTTATATGACAGGCGGTTTTTTTATATTTTTTTAGAAGCAAAATAATTCAATTCGTAAAATCGTAAAATATAGGGGTCAATTTGCAAAATTGTCAAAATCAATTATTATCAAAATTGGGGGTAAAGCGGTCTTTTATTAATTGAAGATTTAAAGGTTATAAATGTCTTTTATTAATTGAAGATTATCTCAACTTTTATTTAAAATTTAAAAAAAAGGGTAAAATGGTCTATTTACAGACCGAGTCAACTCGCCGAGTTACATATTAGTTATGCTCGCCACATAACATGATTTCAGGACCGTCCCGCATGTGAGGGTGAGTTACCTTGCCCGCAACCTAGAAGCCCTGAGCCCGCGCTAAAAAGTAAAGACTACGCGGACTTGGTCAAGATAAGTACATTAATTACAGTGTTCATTTAGATTTCTGCTTTTGTTCTGATCTTCCTTCTAATGTTTTAGAGATTGTATTATCCGACTTCGGAATTTCCTTAAGTTTAATAAAATCCGTTTGCCTCTCAAAAAAAAAAAAAAAAAAGAATATAGCAGCTGGCCGAGCTTAATTACATAGTTCGTTTTTTATGCGATGAAGTTGACTTCTCATCTAAATTAGATATAAACAAAATGGAATTTTCTTATCTTGCAGCGGTTTGACATTCTTACGAGTAATTAGCATTTTGCATTCAAAAATACATCCTTCTGTAGTTAAAAATAATTGAAATTAATTATTGGAACATTGCATTCTTGAATTTCGAATTATTTGGCGAACTATGTGGATGCAAAATACCAAATATATGCATGATTCACTATGTCAAAAAAATTAAATTGATTGGTCATTTAATTATCTATCTAGAAAATAATATGTTAAAAATAATAATACGCTGATTAGTACAATTTCTTTAATAAAAATTGATTTACTTTTTTTGATAACGTGGAGCCCCGATTTTAAAATTCGCCTAGGACCCGTTTGTTTGACAGGAATGGAATCTGGTTTTGGGAATTTGATTTCTAGGAATGTGATTGATTACCAGAAATATAATTTCATTACAGTGTTTGGGTAACATTCGGGATTTCAGGAAGGAAAGTGACAAATCCCTTTTTATATGTTTGGTAAACACAAGGAACGGAATCCATTTTTTCAAATGTTAACAAACATTTTTCACTTATATAATTATATAATATATGGTATTTATGAAACAATACTTGCAGAATTAACACTAAACTTATGTGAAATTACAAGATCATTACTTGAAGTTTCAATAATTACTAAATTTTCTCTCGCATTTTGAATTTCACCTTAAAAGCCCTTCAAACTCTAGGTCTATAATGACAATGCTCGTCATCACATAATCTGATATGAATCCCTTTTTATCCACGATTAATGATGATTTGAATTTGTAACATTTAGGAACGCAAATACCATTCTCTATGGAAAGATGTATATACATATATATAATCAAAATAAATATTATAATATATTTTTTTATTTTGTGTTGTATTTATAAAATTTATTAATCAATTAATATAAGTTTAAACTGAGGTGGCAGATGGGTAAGTGGGTGGGGGAGATGGACTTTGTGAAATGGGATGGGTGGCTCAGTTGATTTATGAGATTTTTTTTTAATTCAAAATTTTAATTTTAACTTTCTTATTATCATGTGGGTCAAATTACTCGATCAATTATCAATTAATATGTTGGACATTATTGAAACTTCAAAAGATAATTAATTTCACATAGAGTGTAAGTATTATTCTTTATGTTGAATAATTATGTAATATACTTAAAATACATGAAAATTTATAATTTATTTAATTTATGGATTCCACATGGAATGGAATTAGAATACCATAGAAAACTTGGGTTTCAGATTCCTAGTTTATAAAGGCGAGATTCCTATTTTTAAGGAATTTAATTCCTTTCCCAAAATCTAATAAATCAACCCAAACATTATTATGTGATGTCTGGTAATACGATTACCAAACTACATGCCATTCCCAGGTAACTAAACGGGTCCCTAGGGTTCCTGAATGTCTAGTGTCGACCCTGTTCGAGATATTCTTTTTTCAAATTACTATAAATGTTAAAGGCAATAAGTCAAATAAATGGAAGAATTGTTTCTGATGTGAATATTTTTTATTGAATTGGATTAACAACTTAAAATGGGAATGACTTGTCTCCTCCATCGGTTGGATAAATGTCAACAAAATAAATAGGGAGCCAAGATGGGACAAGAGTCAAGATTGTTGGAAGAATTTATTAACTCAAAGAACATCCAAGTAATATTATCAGTTGAGTTAATTGAGT
Organism: Penstemon davidsonii; assembly: GCA_034814905.1. Taxonomy (NCBI): domain Eukaryota; kingdom Viridiplantae; phylum Streptophyta; class Magnoliopsida; order Lamiales; family Plantaginaceae; genus Penstemon; species Penstemon davidsonii. The sequence goes on along the minus strand of JAYDYQ010002533.1, from coordinate 23,903,137 downwards.
AAAAGGTTTTGAAGATGACAAAAAAGAAGTCGTCAACTTAGTAATGAAAGCTTCGTAAACCTTTTGCGAAGATTGAAAACTTGGATTGAAGATGCCTACTTAAAATAAGAAGTATTCAAGGATTGAAGGTTCAATCATCTATCATGATTGAATTACGGTCTGGAAGGTAAGTGACCAAAACAGTAAAGTGGAATTTTTTTAGTCATCTTAAGCATAGTCAAAACAGCTCGATGAAGTTTTGGTTAGCTAAGTGATGCATAAGTAGAGTGGTTCCATCAGCTAAGTGTAGTTGACCAGCAAACTCTCCAACGGAAATAAATGCACCTGGTGTAATAGAAGACATCAAAGAGGGGTATTAAAGGCAAGAGAATGTGTATTAAATTCAAAATCCTTTTGATCAGCTAAGTGCATTTAATGCGACTGTCAGAAAAGTACAGCATAGTACAATGTACAGTCTGCAAAGGTAGTCGTTCAAAGAAGACCGTTGCTCAGAAAAGTACAGCATAGTACAATGTACAGAAACAAGCATGAAGGGGACATATCTTTCTTGTTTGGAATTAAATCCCTAAATTATATTGATTTCTCAAGAAACATGTTGCAATTTGATTTTTCGAAAGTAGTGGAGTTTACGACAACCTTGGCACATTTGGATTTGAACCACAATAGTATCTATGGAAGCATTCCTCAAGCGTTGGCTAAAATTAATTATGTGTCTTTGGATGTGAGTTACAATAAGCTTTGTGGTAAGATTCCTGTGGGCGGGGGATTGCAAGAATTGGTTGTTAATAGGTTTCTTCACAACAAATGCTTGTGTGGTGCACCATTGCCCAAGTGCAAATGATTCTTTCCATAATTGGAATGTTTAAGGTTGTAATCTGAAGTTGCCCAAGTGCACCATTTACCTTGGAGGTGTAGTATACACACACTTTATAATGCGACTGAAATTTTATTTTCATGTAAAAAATTATTGATTTGACCTTACCCTTGATAATATATTCACCTCACTTTACCCCCCTGTGATATGCATAAATAGACAATTTACTTCCCTGTGAGGGCATCTCCAACCGAAGGGCAATTGGAGATGCCCTCATGCCCCCTTGCCCTCTTGACCAACCGAAGGGCAATCAACATTTATTTAGTTCAATTTCACAACTTTTCTCACTCTAACTTAATAATAATAATAATAATAATAACAATAATGTTAAATTCATTTAAAACTAACAATATTTAAACTATAAATTAAATTCTAATCATATTTTATTTGTATGAATTTTATGAATGTAGATAAATTTTAAATTTTAAAATTTAAACTAACCACGTTATTAAATCTAACACAAAGTTTTAATACAATGTTATTAAATCTTTCACAATATTTAAAATTAAAGTTGACCATTTTTTTTACACAGTTTTTTCACTATTAATATATATATATATATATAAGGAAGTAACAGGTGGCCGCCACCATTGCCTGGACAGGCGCGTGCAACACACGTGTCCGGTCAGGGAGTGGACGCCCGCGGGCAACTGGGCAGTCAATACTTGCCCGACCGGTTGCAGTCATGACAGCCCCACCCCCCTTTGCCCGCCAGCCCAGCCCTCTTCCCTTGCTATCTCCAATCGAAAATCAACTCCCCCTCCTCCCTCGCCCTCATGCCCTCCTCGGTTGGAGATGGTCAGATATGCGTAAATGGATACTTTAACTCCTTGTGATATTGCATAATTTACATTTTACCACCTTGTAAAAATATAAAAATCAAGCGGAAGGCAATATATTTTTTTTATAAGCACACATGAAGGTATTTTCCCATTTTATTTATCTTAGGGATTAAACTGTCTATTTAGCATAACACATAAAATTAATCTACTATTCACTCTTCAATTAAGTCATACAACTAAATACTAATTGGAAGTACGAATGTGCAGGTAAACCTCCATTTATCGATAAATAGAAAATAATTGTAAATAAAAAGAATTAGAAATGAAAGTTTGTGTATAAGCCTTTAGGCTTACATTTTTTGATAATTTAAATAAGCTCTAACATTAGAAAATTAAAAATGTGTTAAATCTAAACCCACAAGTGATAGAATCCTAAGCAGTATAATTTCAAATTTGTGGAGAGTAAATCAGACTTTACTACAAAAAGTTATTAAAATACCAAAATCATAATAAATAGAAAACTATAAACTTATGTTTTGTGCAAAACGAATACTAATGAATAGATAGGTGATATATGAAGATGTAGCATTGTTGGTTCCAAGTGGTTATGATGAGGTTTAGAGGGGGAGTGAATAGATTTCAGTACCTTTAAAACTTTTTTTTTTTTCTTAAGACGAGTTCGTTTATCAGTTGGATAAGATGACTCAACTGTTTTTGCACTCAGCTTATCAGCAGAGTATACTACTTAGTTGATTTAGCATATCAAACTTATATAATCAAAGTTTCAAACAATGATGCAGCAGATATGTATGTATAGTTTTCAAACAATGTTTCCAAATCAATTCAAACTTTAAAGCACAAAGAAAGTTTTACCCTAAGTTATAAATTCTTCAATTTAAAAGACTCTTCTTTTAAAGTATTTATTTAGCTTATGAAATATGCAATGCAAGACATGTAAAGTAAATAACACAAGGAATATTTTAGTGGTTTGGCATAAATAAATCCTCTTAGTCCGTTTTTCTAAGTCACGCAGATTTAGATTATACTAGAAACACAAAGTAACTAGTACAAACATTTGAGCTTTTACAACAGATGATAAGCCTCAAATAGAACATTCAGTCACCAGGAGATTCATTCAGAAAATCCTACTCTAAAGCACTTAGCTAAAGAACACTTAAGCTTTACAACAAATGATAAGCCTTAAGTAAGAACACTCAGTTCACTCTCGAAAAATCACTCAAATTAACCTTGCTCTTTCAGTATAGGAAATCACTCAGAAAGCATATACTACGAAGTTATATCACTTCACAAAGATGGATATAAACTCCTTACAAAACTCAGTTGAATGTCACTCAGACATAGAGTTTGATTTTGTTCTTCAACAAAATGCTTCGTCAATATATGACTTCGCTTATGATCATACGACTCAACTGATGAATTCTTGCTAGATGTGATCTTGAATTGTGCAAGTCTCTCTTCAAATAAATAAATATAATGTGTACAATATTTATCTTGCCCTCATCCTTCTCTAAGTGCCAATTTTCCTAAAAATAAAAAAATAGTTTGAATATATATAATAATTGCCCGGATCAACCTAAATAAATGGGAGATTCTAATTGTAATGGATCAAATAAATTATCTATTGATTTTTTCAGATTAAATTAAAATATTAATATTATATCCTTGACCTTAATAACAATTAAAAATTGATTTTATCAATTATATTTTTATTATAAAATATATTTAAATCATTATCTATTTGTTATAAAGAAAAACTGGTTAAACTCAATGTCACTTTTAATTAAATGCAAAATTAGGATTTTGTTAACGGTGTGGTGATGATACCATTTCTTCAGTTAGAACCTTAACGACAGATGATCCATCGGTAAGATAATACTTTAAGTAAGACGAGGTATTTTTAGTTATTGAAATATTAAAAGAGGATTATGAAGTTTCACCTAATCTCTTAGGGAGTGGAGGTGATAATCAGGGGCGGATCCAGGATTTTTGGTTGGGGGGGCTAAATTTAAACAACAAAAAAATTCCAATCAAACTGTTGAACTTAAAGCTTATATTATTCACGAGAAAATATATGACGCAATACAAAAACGGAGAGGTGGAGTTTGACAAAAATAAACTTCAAGAGATACTTTAATTACATATGATTCCTCGTTATAGTCCGAAAAGAACCCAAAATATCTACGTATTTATTTTAATAATTGACCACGAGGATTTTTCATCTTTTGAAATCGGTCCATGATAGCATCGTTTGAAATACTACTAAATATGTCTCACTCTATAAAGACAACTAAACTATCGTTTAACCATTGATCGTCTATTCGGTTACGAAGTTGATTCTTTATTATCTTCATAACAGAAAAAGTTCTCTCAACTGATGCAGTTGCAACGGGTAGAATATGCGTCAGTGTCATAAGTTTGTAAACCATCGAGAATGCGACATGCTTTTTAGTTGCAACCATCTTTTTAGTAAGATCACCAATCCCTTTCAAGCTAGAAAAATCATCACTTGATCGAACATCTCTAAAATAATTTTCAAGTTGATTGGGAAGGACCGAGAGCTCAAGAAAAGAGATGTCATTTGGATAAAGTTCGGCAAAGCGGAAAAGTTTTTCGTCAAAAGCCTCAAATCGATTGAATGAGTTTAAGCATGCAACAAAAAAAAAAAAACTCTGTGTTTACTTCATTGAAACGGTTGTTCAACTCTTGCAATTGTCTATCTATCACCGAATTGAATCTCTCAACTTTGTAATAATGCTCGATAGTCACTTCTTCAATCCTACGCATTGGCCTCCCATATGGAACATAGATATTACTCATTGAAGGAATTTCAGTTTCATTCTTAGAATAAAAAAGGAGTAACTTCCTCCAACAAAGGTCACCATCCGTCATCTCTTGTCTCTTGAAGACAATCCTTAGCTAATTTGACTAATTTCATAACATTGACTATATCTTGATCTTTTATTTGTATAGCTAATTTGGACTGGAGAGTTGGGTAGAGTGATGTATTATTAGAGTGAATTGTGTTATTAATTGGACTAAAATTTTATAATTTGGCTTGGGATTAGGCCAATTTATTAGGATTTATTTATTTTTAAAAAATAATGAAAATAACTACTACTACATAAAAAATAAAAAATAAAAATTGAGGGGGGTCTATAGCCCCCCTTGTCCCTTAGTGCATCCGCCCTTGGTGATAATCCCTTTTTTTAAGCACGAGACCAAAAATTATGAGTGTTTATGATGGTGGTATTATAAATACAGTTTTGACTGATAAAAAGAAATCACTTTTAAAATGTGATTTAGATTTATCATTCTCATTCATGTCATTGCACTTCAATTGTACTGATTTCCCACTTGTCTTTTCGAATTATTTTTGTAGTGGGCGTTCAGTGTTCACTGTTAACTTATGTCCCACGTCTCTTCTTTTTAATTTGTCCATGAAAAATATGTCCTAATATTTCATGTAAGGCAACTGTCAGCCTGTCACACGATTCCTTTTTTTTTTTACCCCCTTGGGTCCGAAATATTTTGGCTTAATTCCATTTTACACCCTTGAAATAGTCTTATTTTTCACTTAGTACCCTAAAAAGAATTAATAGCAAATTGCACCTTGAAAACATGGTTTCCGCTTCACTTTGCACCATGGTCGTTTTTCTGGCCATCTAATAGCTATTGGGAGGGTATTTTAGTCCATTTACATTAAATATCGCCCTCTATTACTTTCCACTATCTCCAATTGTATATAACAGATTATTTTTCTTCAAAGTTTCCCACCAAAATCAAGATGAACCCACTTATATTTCTTTTTGCCCTTCGGTTTCCTTTAATAATCACATTTTAAGGGTTTTTTAACTTCAATCTTACGTTTTCAGCAAAAAGTGATGACGATTCGAGTGAAAATAAAATTCCATTCTACATCATTATTTTGACTTATAGGCATATTTTCTGGCAAACAATCATACATTTTGAGCTGCTTCTTGCATCTTCTTTTGTCACCCCATCTCTTTAGTGCTTTATCTCTACACTCTTGAAGTCTGACCATTTAGATATTGTCTAATCCACTACAACATTGTCAGAATGGGCCTCTCCCTAGGCTCTAGCAAAACACCATTGAAAGATTCACACATGTTATTCAATAAATAGTCACATTTGGAGAAAGGACTTAAGTGAATCATACTCTAGTGTTGGGCAAACTTATCACTTAACCATGTAACTAGAAGTGGGTTAATGGCTACAAACTTATCCATTTTTTTCTAAAAATTAGGCATTGTAGTTGCCCTAGCAACTGCCCATAGAGCATTTTCACTCTTCACCTTTGAATTTTGCTTTCTTCATGTTGCCTATCATGTGCCTTACACATAATCTGTTGTCACTCCCTGGAAAAACCTTACCTAATGCTAGAATAAGACCTTTCTGCTTGCAGACATAAAAGTATAACAATCCTCCCTTTCAACCATTAAATCTTCTTTGAGCAGTTCTAGGAACCATTCCCATGCAGATTTAGTCTCCCTCCAAACAACTGCATAAGCTATGTTTGGATCAACAAAAACTGTTGTGATCAATATCCCATCATAAAGGCCCTTCAAATATTTCCCATTAATTCCAGTAAAGGGCCTACATCCAGCAAGAAAACAATCCCTCAATGCTTTGAAACCCAAATATAATCTGTCAAACTTCCTCTTACCATTGCTATCACATTCCTCTAACTGTTTCAATATCGCAGTTGACCCTGGGTTTTTTTATCTTCAACTTATTGATATAATCCCACAATTTATCATATTGATCCTCGTGGTTTCCCTCCATTACAGTCATTGCCTTTTTTTTTAATCCTATAGGCTTGAATTTTAGAAATATGCACCTTTAACTCCTTGATGCATTCAAGCCTAAACCCCTTAACTCCTTTGGTAGGGTTAGTCCTAAATGTTTCTTTATATCTTTTAGCAAGCCATCTTGATGTAAGATTCTTGCAATGAGGATCCATCCCACATTTATATTCTGGCTGATACTCATTAACCATCCAGTGTTTTCATCTCTAATTTTCAAACAGTGAATGTGCCATTCCATACCTTTCTGCCACACCTTTCTGCCACACACTTAGTAATTGGTAGGGATTTTCAATGACCTCATTGTATTTATCGCATGTGAATGTACAACATCCTTGAACATTTTCTTGGTGCTAAAGATCTGCCAAGCTGAACTCTGGTTGAACTTTATTTGCAGAATTGAACCTAGGGTGGTTCTCATTATCCTCATCCTCTGAATTACATCTCCAGTCCATCTCATCTTCACTTGATAAAACAGCAAGATCATTTGAGTCATTGTCATAATCACAGTCAGATTTGTTGTCTTCTTTTATGTTCCCTCTTCTATTTTTTGCACCATTCTTTCCTCCTCTATTTCCTCCTCTGCTTTCTTCTCTGATTTTTGGTAAGTTTCCTCCTCTAACTTCATCTCTGTTTTCATCCATGACTTCATCTCTGACTTCATCTAAGTTTTCTTCTATATCTCTGTCAATGTTCAGTTCATATATAACATCATCATCTGAGTCTTCATTTCCTTCATGGGTATAGTCAACATCAATTGAGTCTTCATCACTCTCATCTTGTTGTTCACTATGCATATTAGCACCAGCTTCATTTGTATGTAGTTGATCATTATAACCACCATCACAAACATAAGCATCAATCAAGGTATTAAAATCATCTTCTTCTTCAAGTTGAACCTTTTCACCTTTTCACCTTCATGTACCCTTACTTGTTCAGTTTGCACCACTCTTTTATCTCCATTCTCAGTTTGAACCACACTAGGAGTGTTTAGAATCTCTCTTTCACCCTCATTCCCCAGCAACCTTGTATGTCCCTCCAGAAACTTCAATACTATTAGTTTGTTAGCACTATAATTAGCCTTCTTGGTATGAAAAAGCTCCACATGGTTTATATATATTTCAACAACCTCTTTCATATCATACGACAAGAATAATTCAGTTTCAAACTTTATCCCTCTGAACATATTTAAGTTGTCAATATAAAAATATTTCTTCAACCCATATAATCCTACCTCTTCACAAATCTTATCAAGTAGTTTCATTGCTAGTACCTTTTTTTTTAACATACTTAATAATACGTATGAGACCTCCTTCATACTTTGCAGCTGGAAAATGGAAAAACTTGCCTCCAAAGTGTAACTTCAAGGTGACTTCATCCTCTTTAAAATCAAAACCATATAATAATCCGTTATTTATATGTAGGGCAAAGAGACAAAAGATAAGGCCATTGTCCCCTATTCAACAACATTGCAGTGAAAACCCTACATATGGACCCCGACAGTTGAGACCATCAACATAAACTAATTAAAAAAATATAAAGTCGGGCAAGAATCCAACACAAAAAATAAAGAATAAATAACCATAACTTTATTCTGGAAACATAACTTTATATCCCTAAGTAAAAAATTCTAAATATCAGCCCACCCACCCGATTCTGAGACCACACCAAATCAAAAACAATAAATAACCATAACTTTAATCTAAAGAATGACTACACCCATACACTTTAAATGTGTTAAATATACTATTTTTTAATAATTAATCATTAATATATAACTAAACAAAAACCATTACAAGTACATCAAAATAGCTACAAAAGACTGAAAAGAAGGTGAGCTGGAAGAAGATCAAATCAAATTTTGCCGAAACATAAAAAATAAAAAAAATAAAAAAATGAAGAAAATGAGAGCACATCTCTGTGCAACAGAGAGATTTCCACACTGAGTGCAAATCGGATCCGTTTCGTCGAACTGATCCCATGAGGGAGTAAACTAAAGTGCCAAATCTATCTCCGGAGATAAAAAACTTTGATTAACATCCCAAAATTTGATCTTCTTTTCAAGGCAAACAATCTTAAAAGACCATTGAAACCAACAACTGAAGTACAATAAAACAAACCAATTGCAAAAAAACATAATCAAACTACAAACAGGAAAAGTTAATACATAAAGACATAAAACAATTAAAACCCTCATCAGAAAGGTGTGGCACCAAGATGGAAAATCTGCGTGCAAAAGCAAAGGCACTGCTGAAGGGGAAAAGAGTGGACAAAAGTTCCAACTCAACAACAACAAAACAAAATATGTAGAAGAAGGTTGTAGATCTGGTGGCTTTGGAGGTAGATCTGGCTGCTTTGGAGGCAGACCTGGTGGTGGTGGTGGCGGCGGCATCGGGAGGATCGTAAGGCGAGCCCAAGTTCCCACAAAAGTTGCAATTGTTTTGGATAAAATGGAATTTTGTAGATGAACCGATGGGACGATCGGACTTGGTTTGTAGGAGTTAGAGATGTGAAGGTTTTGGGGAAAATGGAGTGGTAAAGATGGGGATTTGAAAAGAATGACATAAAATAATTAAAACCCTCATCTGAAAAGTATGGCACCAAGATGGAAAATCTACCTGCAAAAGCAAAGGCACGGCTTAAGGGGAAAAGGGAGGACAAAAGTTCCAACTCAATAACAACAAAACACAATATGTAAGAAGGTTGTAGATCTGGTGGCTTTGGAGGTAGATCTTGCAGCTTTGGAGGCAGATCTGGTGGTGGTGGTGGTCGCAGCGGCGGCGGCAGGAGGATCGTAAGGTTAGCCCAAGTTCCCAGAAAAGTTGCAACTGTTTTGGATAAAACAGAATGTTGTAGATGAACCGATGGGACGATCGGACTTGGTTTGTTGGAGTTAGAGATGTGAAGGTTCTGGGGAAAATGGAGTGGTAAAGATGGGGATTTGAAAAGAATGACATAAAACAATTAAAACCCTCATCAGAAAAGTGTGACACCAAGATGGAAATCTGCCTGCAAAAGCAATGGCACGGCTGAAGGGAAAAAGAGTGGACAAAAGTTCCAACTCAACAACAACAAAACAAAATATGTAGAAGAAGGTTATAGATCTGGTGGCTTTGGAGGTAGATCTGGCGGCTTTGGAGGCAGATCTGGTGGTGGTAGTGGCGGCGGGAGGATCGTAAGGCGAGCCCAAGTTCCCACAAAAGTTGCAACTGTTTGGATAAAATGGAATGTTTTAGATGAACCGATGGGACGATCGGACTTGGTTTGTAGGAGTTAGAGATGTGAAGGTTTTGGGAAAATTGGAGTGGTAAAGATGGGGATTTGAAAAGAATGAGAATAGACATCTCAAATAATTAAGAAGAAATGAGAAGAAAGAGTTCAGTAAAAACTGAAGAGGCGGCGCTGAAGGCGGGGGATGGGCGACCGAACTGGTGTCAGCGGGAAGAAAAACCCTAAGATTTTTTCTCAAGAGAGAGAAAAAAGGCTAAGGCAGTTGGACCGTGTCTATGTTAAATATACTATATTAGACACTTTAATCTACAAAAAATATTATATTAAAATACTTACCATTGACTCGCGATTTAGCTGCGGGTTACGCAGTGCCATTTTCTTCAAAAATAACTCAGATGTCAAATTAGAATGGGGGTTACAAAATCAGTGAACAATTTGCTTGAAATGGAAGAGATTGAAGTTTAATTTCTTTGGGAAATAAATTAGGGTTTACATTTTGTGTTTGCAGAAATGAGAGAAGATAATTAATGGGTAAATGAGACTGGTCGTTCCCTTTTTCTTTTTTTTTTTCTTTTTTTTTTCTGGGGCAGCCATGTGCCGCGCGCATGCCATTTTTCCCTCCAGAAACAGAGTTAACGGACAAGGGACAGTCACGTGTTCGACTTAACGATGATTTTGCAATTTATTTAACGGTTGTACCAAATGTGTCAAAATTTGTTAAAGCGTTGTACCAAATGTATTGGACACATAAAGTTGTGTACTAAAAGTGAGAATTGACCTAAAGTTCAGTACCAAAAATACAATTCTCTCTATAGGAATGTCTATAAGACGAAAAATACAGTTTTTCATTTTTCTATATTTTTCCCTTATGTTAAAAACATTATATATAAAAAACATGACAAAAATATCTAGAATATTCTAGCTAAATAGAGTTTTTCTTTCTTTCATCTTTGATTACTTTCCTGTACTATTCCTGACGTGGGCGTATCAACCAAAGGGCACTAAGAGCACGAAGGCGGTGGAAGTACTCCGTGATGGCCAGAAAACACCTTGCGGCTTGGCGGGTGGTCAGGATTTGGTGCAGCTGGTGAAGGGTTTGATGTCGTAGATTATCCGCCTATAAATCGATTAATTTTCTCGAATTAGTTATTTTTGTTAAGAGATAAGAAGCATGCATAGAAATTATAATATGTAATGCATCATCATGCATGTATGTTAGCTCTAAGGCGTTTATGTTCAAGCAATGATCTGTAGATAAGGCGTTTATGTTCAATTAATTAATTCTGTTAGTGTGAACATATATATACTTAAATAGTACACATTTAGTATAATCATTGCACCACGTATCAGACACATGTGGTGCATCCAACCAATCCAACCAATGTGAAAAAAAACCGTGTGTCAAGCAGGCATACTGATTAGTTTATTGTCAGTGATTGATACAAATATTTCTTTACCTTTTTCATCTAGAAACTCTAGTGAAGTAGAAAAAAGGTTTCATGTCAAACAAATTGGACTAATAAAATTATATTTTTCCAACAGGCTTCTAGCATTGAATCAACTTGCACCTAACGAATAGAAACAATCATTAACCAAAAAGATACCAAATTAGAAGTATATGATTCATATTATTCTTCTCATTGTTTATATTTAATGAAGAGAAAAAGGATTAAGAGCTCTAATAACATTGAAATTGTTCATTATATAACTCGTTATATAAAATAAGACTCCAAGAAATTAAAATAGACAATTTTCTCAATGCACATCATTTCAAGTATGTATTAAGATATCTTAACATTTCACATAGAAACTTTCGAATATTTCATCTTCATGTGCATATATATAGCCCACAATAATCGAACTAATGATTAAAAATACTAAGGGTTGGTGGCCTTTTGGAAACATTATTCGGTGCTTCTGTTAGGAGAATAATGTGGTGCAATACATGCAGGAAATTGCATGTAATTTTTAAATTAAAGGAGAAGTTAACACGTAATTTCATTCTCATTGTACAGTGTATTAACATGTAAAACCTAATTTAAATAAATTCAAATTATTTGTTAAATCACGATATCTATGCAACAGATGTATCAAATATTCTCTTTTAATAAAGATAAAGACTAAGTCAAACCTAGGTTTCACCCACTACAAGAAAACCGAGAAATTTCGACGGAAATTTCGACGGATTTTTCATAAAATCCGTCGAAATTTACATATTTCGACCGAAATTTCGACCGAAATAGGCCGTCGAAAAAAGTGTCGTCGAAACCAAATTTTCGACGGAAATTTCGACGGAAAATTTTTCGACAGAAATTTCGACGGAAAAATTTCCGTCGAAATTCTAATTTCGACGGAAATTTTTTCCGTCGAAATTTGTGAGATTTCGACGGAAATTTTTTCCGTCGAAATTTGTTAGATTTCGACGGAAATATTTTCCGTCGAAATCTAACAAATTTCGACGGAAAATGTTTTCCGTTGAAATTTTCAATTTTTTTTTTTTTTTTTTTTTTTTTTTGCACCGGTTAATTATACGACATTCGACTAACAATAATATAACATTTTAATAAATATGATTCAATATTCAAAACATACATTGATCAAACATGCCATCCAACTACGAAATTCCAAATCGAAATACAATCACAAATTCAAGTAATTAATAACTCCAATTACTATAAATCCAAGTAATTAATAAATGTTTGATGCAAACAACTCACTATTTCATTGCAAGAGATAATTTCCGTCTATACAATGAATCAAAAGTTGATCACAAACTCATTAAAGAATAGCAATCCTTCAACAAAAAAAGACCGGGATATAAAACCAATCTAAAAACAAAAGACAAATCTAGAAAAGAAAAATGGTTTGGGTACTTTACTAATAGTATGCTTCGTCTTGAGTGATGCTAACTTGGTTTTGTCCGAGATAGTTCTACTACTTCATTTCCACATAAAGTTTGCTTCTTGTTGAAATGTTTGAATACAATATAACTTGCAATGAGTAACAAAAATCATCTCCACGCTAGCAATGCCCTCGAGAACTTGTACTTTAAGATCCGCAATGCCTTCTACTTCCTACAAAAATACGAATGGATAAGTCAATACTTTACAATGCACGCACCAAAATATTTATCCACAATTTAGAACATCTACAAATAACTAAATGAGAGAGAGCGAGAACCTCTAAAGCCTTAGTAACTGCAGGAATAGCTAAATCAGTCATAGTTCCTTCAGCCTACACATTTCAACTCATATAGACATTTCATCAAACACTTGACACACAATTTATTAATGAAGCAATAAAGAAACACGAAACAACTACCTGAAAAAACATTGTGAGAAATTCAAGCAATCGAGTAATTTTATACTAATTTTACTTGATTTATGTGATTCATATAAGTACATAATTTATTGCCAGTGCTACATACTTGAAGTCTTGAACAATTAATTTTCTTAATAATACTACAAAACTCATATCAATTTCAAAATTTACGTGTGAAATTTAAGACATCATTGAAATTAAACAACAAACCAAATAACATAGATTCAAAGCAGCCTACAAATTTTTTACAAAAACATTCATACAAGAACTCAAACAATCACACACAATAACTCAAATATAAATAATCACATAAACTCTAAGTTACAAATATAAACAATCACATAAACAATTGAAATTATAAAATTTCCACAACTCACTAATTCAAACCCTAAATTTTACAATACCACATTAGCAATTAAAAAGGCAAAATTGAGGAATTAAAGTGAAATTATATGTTTGAAGAAGTGTACTTGTTGTGGTGGTGGTGGTGGTGGTGTAGGGCCGTGGCGGATCCACGTACGGAAAAGAGAGACGGAGACGGCGGCGGAGGTGGAGGTGGAGCTGCTGCTGGATTTCTGGATCTGGAGCCGGAGGCACGTAGGGCCGGAGTCGGAGCAGGAGCTGGAGGCTTGAAGAAATCTGGACCCGGAGGCGTTCACGGAGCTGGAGCTGGAGCAGCGCGCGGCGGAGGTGGATCTTCACGGATCTGGAGCCGGAGCGAAGCCAAGCAGCTGCAAATCAGGGGCCGGCGGCGTAGGAGAGGGATAGGCGGTGTAGCTAGGTGGTGGATCGGAGCTAGGTGGTGGATCGGAGCTAGGAGAGGGAGAAGAATGGCTTTCTTTCAAAGTAATGAGACTGGATATATGCTCCCGCAAGTGATAGCTGCTCTCAATTTAAATTGCAACAGTTTTCGACGGAAATGAGTTTCCGTCGAAATTTAAAATTTCGACGGAAAAAATTCCGTCGAAATTAAGTAAATTTTCGACGGAAAATATTTTCCGTCGAAAATTTTAATTTCGACGGACAAAATTCCGTCGAAATTTATTTTCCGTCGAAATTTTTTTATTTATTTTTTCCTTTGTGTTGTTATATTTCGACGGAATGAAATTTCCGTCGAAATTTTTTTCCCCTTTTATTTTTGCTTCTCGCGAAAATGTTGAATTTCGACGGAAACTATATCTGTCGAAAATTTTGAAAATTTCGACGGATTTTATTCCGTCGAAATATAACAACATAAAGGAAAAAAAAAAATAAATAAAAAAATTTCGACGGAAAATAAATTCCGTCGAAATTTTATTAAATTTCGACGGAATTTTGTCCGTCGAAATTAAAATTTTCGACGGAAAATATTTTCCGTCGAAATTTTATTAAATTTCGACGGAATTTTGTCCGTCGAAATTAAAATTTTCGACGGAAAATATTTTCCGTCGAAATTTTTTTTTTCTTTTCGTTTTTTATATCTTAATTTCGACAGATTATTTCGACAGATTTTTTTCGGTCGAAATATTTCGACGGAAAAATTTTCCGTCGAAAATTTAATTAAAATTTCAACGGATTTTTTTCCGTCGAAAATTTTCCGTCGAAATTTCTCGGTTTTCTTGTAGTGACCGATATTTCAAAATTATATACCGTGCAATATCGAATAAGTATTGGATACTCGGATACTCAAATACTCACCTGATACATGTCAGATACGCCACCATGGCGTTTTCGATAATAAGAAAAGTAAAAATAAAAACAATACCGTATCGGATATACCGAAATGCGTATCGGAAACACCCAGGATACTAATTAATGGCATGTATTTCTTAAAAAGAAACTCTAGATTATGTATATTAACAAAGTGATCTACATGAAATACTTGAAATTTTATAAAGGGTCAAATACTTTGCATCGGTTTTACTTGAACACTTATATGAGAGGAAGATAACACTGTCCATTTTAAAATGGATCGAATAAAAAATGAACTAAATATATACTATTTAATTAATATTATACATTTTTTAAACAATGATTTTTTATTATGATGTATTTTTAAATATATACACATCACTGGATCCGTATCCGTGCTAACATAGAGTCAATCAGATATGAACATCATGGCAAAACACGGGCAACCTTTTCTTTTATTATCTCCATGGTGAATTTTTTTTTTTTCGACACTTTCTTATGGCGAGTTATAGATGTTATTTTGGATTTCGATCATGTATACTTTCCTCTATATAATTTGCATGATGAATATTTAACATTTCAAAATCAAATCAAGTTAAAAAAAGTGGGCATGGCTAACTAACTATTTGAACAAATATTTAGACAAGAAATTCGGGAGAATTGTATTTTCGGTACCGAGTTTTATACTAATTTCTACTTTTGGTATCGCAGTTAACTAAATTTGAAAATCGCCGTTAAATTGGTGACATGACAGTTAAGTCAGTTTTAATTTTTGCAAAATTAGTGTCATGGCTTATACTAGCTGATAATTCTACCCTATAACA
Organism: Penstemon davidsonii; assembly: GCA_034814905.1. Taxonomy (NCBI): domain Eukaryota; kingdom Viridiplantae; phylum Streptophyta; class Magnoliopsida; order Lamiales; family Plantaginaceae; genus Penstemon; species Penstemon davidsonii. The sequence continues at coordinate 23,887,590 of JAYDYQ010002533.1, read as the reverse complement.
TTTCGAGCTGGCAAAATAATATTTCGATAGAAATTGACATAAAACTCGGTATCAAAAGTGCAGTTCTCTCCAAGAAATTCAATTAATTTGTGTACCTGTCGCACGAACACTTCAAGAGTGGAGAGTTGATTGATGGCTAAGGCCATTTGCCCCATGTAGTTGTTCATGTTGGGTGGGATGATGAGTGAGTCGGAAGTGATAGTCTCCGACAATGAGTGATTCAATGCCTCTAACCCTTGTGAAAGAGTTTCTTCTACCTTTTGGGTAGATTGTTGTAATCCGGATATTTCCATCAATTGATGCTCCGTTAATGGCTCAATTTCACTTATGATTATCTAATAAATAAAGATTATAATATATTTATCATCAATCATTACATCATTACATCACATGAGATCAAAATAATAAAACCTAAATCATTGTTAAAAAAATAGAGGAAACCCCACGTTAGTGAGAATTGAACCCATAACAAAATTTCTCTAAATTTTACTATACTCTAGAAATATGATTAAGATAAAAGAAACTTTTAATTAACAGAAATTTGACAAATAAATGAAATTATGGCATTTTACGTGGCATTGTTTATTTCTTGACTAGAATCCCAACACCAAAATATTTTAAGCTAGACAATACATGAATGTTTCTTGCATCAATGATTTATGCAAATATATAAGGCGTGCAAGTATCATCCCCACCTGAATGCGTAGCAACCTATTTACATGGTCTTTTATGGCCGGGTTGGGGAATAAAATAGAGAATTACATTTTAAATTATTTTACACGTTTAGAATCAAGTCTTATGAAAAAAATCAACACTTGATACCACGATTTGATGCCCTTTAGATTGACGTAAAAATATCTAAACCATTAAATTTTATCCGGACCTTAAAGAGTTTGAAGATACACTTTGAATAGCATATAAGACTACAACTATTTCAATTTGACATTACATTTAAAAAATTATTTTACCGCAAAACTAAATCTCAAAAAGTATTTTTTCAAAAGATTTGGAACTAAAAGTATAAAGGTAAATCCCATAATATCGTAAATAAAAGTAAAAACCAATTTTGAGAATAGCTAGGTTTTGCACAAACCTTGATTAGCTCTGATGGCCGAAAATCACCCATCCAAATGAAGCATCGCTCGGCCGGAGTCTTCCACATGCCCGAGAAGAGGTGGAAAACGTCAAATTTTGCAATCATGCTCTTGAGGTTCATCACTTGGTTATAGTGTGCTAAGCAGTGATCCACCATAACCCGAAGCTCGTTTTCCGGCAAGTGTTCATGCACTGCATTTCGGAGCTCCACCATTAGACGGTGGTGCTCCTCCAACCAATGAGCATATTCCATGTCGAATACTGTCGTGTCTGGAATAAGCCATAGTAAATAATTTATCTTTTCTGGTTGAAGCCATAGTAAATTTGTAAAAATGATCCCGTAACTAAGAATCGCCAGCAAAAAGGTAAAAAAAAAAAAAATAACTTAAACAATACTGGCTATTAAATTAATTAGTATAATACGTCAATAGTCAATCAAATTAAACATATTGATTATATACATTTAATAAATATTAGAGATAGCTAAGATATACAACATAGTGATTTGCATATGAGCATAAATAATTGAGAAAAAAGAAGATGTAACTTACTAATTTGGGCACAAATAGTTGTAGACAAATCACCTGCAGAGATAATTGTAGGGTATTTACCTTTTTTTTTTTTTGTCTCTGTTAGGTCAAGATTTTTAATTGAGTTATTTAATTGATTACATAAATATTATTTAGTTGTAATGTACCATTATAAATATATAATTTTTATTTGAATTTTAGACTTGATGAACAATATAAACATAAAAAATGTTTAATTTATAAATATATAGAAATTAAAAAAAAAAATCAACTGCCCTTACTCATTACATAGATCCGCCTCTAATCTATGCTAAATTTCTATTTTATCCTTTCCAATTAATGATCTACACTTAAATCAAGCAAATTAAACAAAAAAATTATAGAATATCACTACAAGTTTCTTAATCCATGAATTTCGATAGAAACATGATCTTTTTTCAAAAAGTGTTTTCCTTGCGCTATTGTCTAAAACTTTTATTTGAAAGAAAAAATAAAAAGTTCAAATTCTTAAAATCCTACATCAGCTTTTAATTATTTTAGAATAATATGTTTTTTTGTTTGGTGTATTTATTATATTATTTAATTAATATTATACTAATGTATATTTACTATGGGGTATTATTTATTAACTTTTTTTGATCGCATACTCTTTTAAAATATATTTTTGAAGTCAATTTCATGCAAAATTACATTGGATATTCAATTCTTAATATATTGTACTTTAGTTCATGCAAATAACTTGACACATTTTGTAAGATTTAAATTTTATATAATTTTCCTTTTCTATTTAATAAAAATCTAAGGGAATAATGAATATAAACATTTTTTATGCATAAGGAAAATTACCATGTATAGAAAATCTCAAATAATAAATGGGTTTTTTGCCCTTTGCAACCCCAAGACATGAAAAATATGCACTTGCACTCTCGAAACATAGATTTAGCACTTTGCACCCCCGAAATGTGAACAATTCAGCACTTTGCACCCTCTTTACTTTCCACAAAAAACATAGGGACAAAATAGGTAATTTATTTTTTTATCTTTTGCACTTTGCACCCCCGAAACAAAATAAATGGGCATTTTGCATCCCCGAAATAAAATTAGCACTTAGCACGCTCGAATTAAGAACAACACATCAACTTGCACCCCCGAAACACGAGAAATGGACACTTTGAACCCCCTTAACACAAAATTAGCACTTAGCACCTCAAATTAAGAAAAACTCAACAATTAGTACCCCCTAATTTTTTTTCGGCAAAGTTGACCATCAGGGTCAAAAAAAACCTAGGGGCAAAATAGGTAATTCATTTTCTTTTTTCTTAAAATTTACAAAATACTATTATGAATACTAGAATATTCATATGCAAAATCTATTTTAACATATTTAATTATCAGTTTTTCAAATGTCCTCAAAATATCCAAAAGAATTTGAAAAGTTTCTAGAAAGTTAATACATAAAATTGACTGAATCATATCACAAAAACAAATTTTAAGATGGAGAGAGAAATGAGTATTCTAGTATTCGTAGTCGTATTTTCAAATTTAAGGAAAAAAGAAAATGAATTACCCATTTTGCCCCATTGGTTTTTTGCCCTCGGTGGTCAACTTTGCCGAAAAAAATGAGGGGTGCTAATTTTATGTTAAGGGGGGTTCAAAGTGTCCATTTCTCGTATTTCGGGGGTGCAAGTTGATGAGTTGTTCTTAATTCGAGGGTGCAAAATTCCCATTTCTCGTATTTTGGGGGTGCAAAGTGCCAAAGAGATATGGAAATAAACTACCTATTTTGTCCCTAGGTTTTTTGAGGAAAATAAAAGAGGGTGCAAAGTGCAGAATTGTTCATATTTCGAGGGTGCAAAGTGCCTATTTCCCATGTTTCGGGGTGCAAAGTGCAAAAAACCCATAATAAATTTGTCAACAGATTTTTATGTTGTTGTTCTACTCCTTGGTGAGGAAAGTAAAGAAATTTAAAATTGCATTAATAAGAAAGAGAATAATCATTTAGAGGAAATCGCACTTTTGTTCCCTCTTATGGCCTGACTTTATCACTTTTGTCCTTATTAAATTTTTCTTAGCAAATGTGTCCCTCTTAGATATGTAGTGTATCACATTAGCCCCCCTTATCAATATAGTGTAACACATTCGTCCCTCTTAAATTTTTCGTAGCAGATTCGTCCCTCTTGTCAATGTGTAGTGTAACACATTGGTCCCTCTTGTCAATGTAGTGTAACACATTCGTACATTAATTTTCGTCCATTTTAGGATGTATTTTGGATTTAAGAGGGACGAATGTGTTACACTACATTAACAAAAGGGACTAATCTGCTACGAAAAATTTAAGAGGGACGAAAGTGACAAAGTCATGTCATAAGGGGACCAAAAGTGTGATTCACTCTAATCATTAATTTAACAAGGGTAGAATATGGATTAAATAAAAATTGCTATGCATTATGGATGTAGCTTTGACTATATCAACATCCTAAATAAATTGAAGAAATAATTTACTATAAGTTGACTTTAAATTATGAGTATTTATAAAAAATACTTTTAATTAATAATGTATACCTGAACTTGTGTTGCCTATTGCAACAGGATGGCCTTGGTCTCCTGCTAAATGAGAATTTCCTCCTAAATGAAACCCCTAACCAAAAGACATAATCATTGGGAAAAAAAAATTATTTTATACACTCATTATTAATTAAGCAAGAAATTAATCAAATATATGATCATATACCAATCATTAGGTTAGGTACATAATGTAAACTAATTATACTAATGATCTAACAAGAAACGAGCAAAAGACAAAAATACCCCCTATGCTTTATCTAACTCCCAAAAATCCCCCTGTATTATTTTAACTCCCAAAAAATCCCCTGTGATCTCAAGTAAATGCCAAATACACCCTTAAAAAAGAGAGTGTGTTTCAAACGCCAAAATTGCAAGTATTTGTTCACATTTTGCTTTTGATATGACAATTTTAGCCCTGACATCGAAAGACAAAAACACCCCCTATGCTTTGTCTAACTCCCAAAAAAACCCCCATGTGTCATTTTAAATCCCCAAAACCCCCCTGTGTTTGATTTTAGATACCACACTCGACCCAAGTAGTATATACTTAATTTTTCAAAAATAATAAATAAATTTTAGAAAAAACAAACACATAGGGGTAATCTTGTCATTCCACCAAAAGTCAAAAATAAAATTATAAGTATATACTGCTTGGGTCGAGTGTGGTATTTAAAACCAAATACATGAGGGTTTTTGGGAGTTAAAATAACACAAGGGAATTTTTAGAAGTTAGACAAAGCATAGGGGGTGTTTTTTTCTTTTGCTCAACAAGAAACAAAAAAAAAAATCCTCACTTGGGATCTAGCTCTTTGTATCTCTTGCTCTAATTGAGAAAGTCTCATTCTACTTGACTCTAGCTGCTGAACATAAGCCTGTAATTTAACAGAAAAAATAATTATACACTATTTAATTTATTAATGAAAATTTTAATGATTTTGACATTCTTTGCTTAATTAGTTTATGGGACTTGCCTTTCTCCTAAGCCTGCTTTTTCTAGCTGCCTCTCTATTCTGAGCAAGCCTTCTCAGAGTCTGCATGCAGAGAAAAAAACATCAACAAACAAAGAATTGTGAATTAACATCTCATTTTGGTATGTAGACATGTAGTCCATTAAATATTAAAAAAATTAAAATATCATATTCCGAGGTTCAACTCCTACTAGTGTGAGTTTTTTTCTAGTTTAATATTAATGTTTGGTGGTTGGTTTTCTTTGTAATTTGATTGTGACTCAATAAATTTCTGATTCAGTGATATTATTATAATGGTCTCTTAAAATATATACATATATGTTGCGGTCGAAACTACTCTATACTTAGTTTTTCATCGATCCAAAAATAGAAATATTTTGTGCTTTTGATGGAATTTAGGACTTGTTTGTTTCGCTTTCAAATAACATTTTAGTGATCTTTGAAAAACCAAACAAACAAGTTTTTTTTTCATAAAGAAGTTTATCTCCCATTTTCAAAAATATATAATCTCATGTTGAAAATAATATTTCATCTCTAAAATATTCTAAACAACCTCTATTTAGATTTGATATAAAGTTACATATATATTATTAATCTACATATCTCACATAACAAGTATGATTTGACATATATATATTCTTACACTTTTTTTTTTTTCATAATCACTAAAAGAAAAGCTACATGCAACTTCTTCATCTCTAGGAATTCAAGCAATCATTTTTTAAACTATGCAGATCTAGGATTAAAAGTTAAAACACACACATACCCAGAATATATATGTGTGGAAGAAGAGAGACATGACGGTATGGTATTATATTGTCATTTATATCGTTTCCTTAAAAAAGGGGTTTTAATCAAGAAAAATAAAAAACAATTTTTTTTAAGAGGGAAAAAAAAACCTTAGGGTCTGGTGTTTTTGGCCCTTCTTGGTATGAACTTGAGGTAGGCCCTTTACGATTTCCGTCAAGCTGCTACATCAAAGAAAGTAAATAAAATAGAAAAATTAAAGTTTTAAAATACGAAAAATAGAATTAAAAATAAAATTATGTCCTAACCTTAACTGCTTTGGCATCATTACCACTTGTGGCTGAATTAGAAACTAATTCAGTACTCTCCTACCAAACACAAAAAATTTAACAAACCCAGAATTAGCTATAAATCATTTATTTAATTATAGAATAAAAAATTTAAGAAAGTGAAGAAGTTGCTATAAATTAATTAATAAAAGAAAATTGAGAAATTATTTGATTTGGTACCTTTGATGTTGTTGATGATGGCTCTACATGCATGGGCTCAGAAGGGAAAATGTTCAAAGTAGGTGGTCTCATCCCAGAATTCTCTGCTCACAAAATTAAAACAAATAATTTAAATTAACCAAATAATTAATATCAAAAAAATTAAGAATTAACCAAATAATTAATTATTTGAAGATGAAATTTAATTAAAGCTATACTTGTTTCTTTTGACTACATAAGAAAGTGAGTGTGGTGTAGCCCATAATTCAAAGTCATTATTAGTAGGGAATCATGTAAATTGTCACATGTCCAGCAAGTAATTTCTTGTTCAAATCGAGTTTCAATGAACCGCCAATATATTTATATAAAAAGTACAATATATTTATTTTACATTTGGAGAACAAATTAATTAAATGAGTGAAGAATCACAAAACTTAAATAATACTCTTGTCATTATTTATAGATGGATTCCAAACTTCAAAATTTTAAAATAAAGGAATTTATTTTCATTTTATTTTTCACCTTGAGAAGTGGAAATATTTTTCTTGCCATAAGATCCCAAAACAATTATTCTCTGGAAAATCTCAACAGAGTTCGTAAGTTCTGACATAAATATACTTGGATAAGAAAATAAATGAAAACCCCCTTTTTTTATTTTGTAACATGTTTATCAAAATTGAGAAAAATCAATATTTATTAATAATGAAAAAGAAAAGGTTGGATAATCAATTAGATAGACAATAAAGATGAATTAATTACGCTTATGCTCTTGAGTCGATTGATCTTGGCCATCAAGATACAAAAATAGAGCTTGATCAAATTCACCCAAGTCGTAAGCACTACCATCTTTACTTCTGCATAAACTCAACAACAATTAATTGCAAAATTAGTCACTATAAAATAAAATTAAGAAAAAAATTAAATACTAGCTACTTAATATATTTAACAAACATGAAAAAATTCAAAGAAGCTAGGCGATAATTAATTAAGAAGACTTTACATATTGAAGTTGCTGCTTCCAGGCAAAGCTGACGTGGACTGCATCATATCCCCAAATGATATTTGATTATTGGAAGCCATATATTTATTAGAGAATGAGCTTAATTAATTTCTTGTAAAACTATGATATATATATTCTCAAAAGCAAGTACACTTGAACAATTATTAAAAAAAAAAAAAAGTGAGAGAGAGAGATGGGTTATGGAGTAGAATTGAAGAGGTGGTAGTAGGGATTTGTTGAGGGAATTAAATGCAAAAGAGGCAAAAGACAAAGCCTATTTTAAGATTCTCATCTTTTTGTGCACAAATAGACGACTTTGTTTCTACAACAAAACAAAAGAAAATGAAAAACCCTTTTTTTTTTTTTTTGGGTCTTTAGAGATAAAGGGGACGTATGAAATTCAACAAAACAAATCCTTGGGAGAAAAAAATAGCTAGCCTTTGGGTTCCTTGTTCGATCGGCTATATATGTCATGTTCTTGAATTGTTTAAATTGACAAATACGCCCTCCTTGGATATATAATACTACTTTTTATTGTTGACATTTTTATGGTTGAAAGAGACATTATATTAACTTTGCGGATATCAATTTGAATTCAGTCCATGTTCGACCCAATTTTGTTAGGATTTTCGTCGAATTAGAGATTTGATGGATTCGATCCAATTATGAAAAGACATAATTCGAAATAAGTAGAGCGAATATGAATCTAGATCGATCCGATAGGATATATAACATATTTGTATCCGACAGTAAATAAAATTTTATATGCATAGTTCTATTAAGATCAGTTTAAAAAAATATTTGATTAAGATAAATAACATTAATAATAATTTACTATCAATTTTAGAAGATATTAGTTAATAATTTATTCATAATGATATTAATGTATAGTTTCATTTAATAACATGAATATTAGTTAACAAATTTTTAACACGTGAGCTAAATTAAATTAAATTGTGACGATAACAAACTTGTTTTAGAAAAAAAACTTATGTGAATTTTAAAAGTGGAAATTCTAGTTAGATCCGAAAAAGATCCAATATCCGGACAAAATTCAATGGACTTGAAGAATATAGATCCAACAAGAGTCAAATGCAACCATTATCCGATCTGAAATAAGTGGATCCAGATGTGGGTTGGGTCTGATCCGATCCAAATTCGACCCGTTGACAGTCCTATTAGCTACTATATGGATGGATTAGTGTGTTTTGATTGTTTCTATTTTTTGGTTGATCGAAACGAAAATGCAAAGCATTTTTTCTTAAATGTTTTCTGATTTTTTTTCTTGAATTTTTTTTTTTATTATTTAACTTACTAAAATATGCCAATAAAACAAAATTTTAATCCATAACTATGTGGTTATTTTGTTTCCTATAGATAATTAGCAAATACTCATTTTAATTTGGTGTATTGGAATACATTATATCAATATTCATTTTTGTTAAAATAAACCTGTGGCTGTTGTTATTAATATAGTACTATATATATTGTAAAATGTGATGTTGGTGATCTAGTCTAAAATGACAAATAGGACAATAAATTTGGGAAACATAGGAAAATTGAAATTTGAAGGAAAAGTCATTGAAGAATTTGTTAAGATTAGGTAGCATGAACTTTTATTGCAATAAATTTTACCGTCAATCTACCTGTTACAGTTTATAAAAATATGAAATTAAGTCCGACTTTTTTTTTATTTTAATGAAGACAGAGATTATTATCATCGGTTGCTACAAAGTCAAGTCCGCCCGGCATGGATAGTGATCCATGTCTATTTCAGGTAGGCCGTCCACGCATTACATAAGGTTGCTAGATAAACAACTCGACACGAGGCTCATCTAAGAGACCGTGACACCGCCGTCGGAGTAGGTCGCTAAAAGAGAATTTCGGCATCCTCCGACAAGGATAGGAACGCCTTCTCTAATTAGGCGATAAAAAAATTTGTACAAGAATGTTAGTGTCGTCTCCCCAAACTCACAATCATATATAGACACACACAACAAAATCAAAATCATATCAAATATGTTACATGTCATTATATCAACAGTGTACTACCGCGAAGCAGAGAAGCACGATCGACCAACTAAGATGTACCTAGACACCTGACATATATATTGCACGGTCAATCGACATATAATTAATATAGTGGGTAGTGAGTAATTTGATATAGTTGTAGCATTTAAAATAATTTTATAATAGGGCTTTATTCGGATTGAAGTAATCTTACTAGCCTCAAGCTTGGCTCATAAATTGATCGGATTTAATTTAATGGTTTAAATTCGGTCCAGTTCACAATTAATCGAGTTTGGGACAGATTTAATAGGGTCGAGCCATCTTCGGGTAGGCCCGGCTCAATTTTTTATTCTTCCTACCCCACTCCACTTAACCTCCATATTGTTTTTATATTAATGGACTTTCTGTTTAATAAATTTTAAATAAACGTGGAATATTTAGAACTCGCGCGGCATCAATACGCATCTTCTAAATACACATTATTATTCTTTTTTGCAAAAAAATATACATTATTATTTTATAAGATGAATGTTTTAGGTCTTCTTAAAGCAAATCAAGCAATAATATTTTTCCACCTACTACTCCTATTGGCCAAGTTAATCCTTCCGACAGGAAAAATACATTAATAAGTAATTAAAAACAAAAAAAAACAAAAAAAAAAAGGAAAACATAGTGGATTACTTATATAATCATATTATGCAAATTTTTATTCGGAATAACCTTTTTTGTGAAAATCTATCAACACAAATTATTAACATTAATATATATGTTTTATGAAGAGGTAATTAATTGTATGTTATATTGGAAAGTAAATTAGTATCTATTATTTGTAGGTCACCAAATATTACTCATCTCCTTTCCAATTATATTCCTCAAAGAAAACTTCCATTTCATCACAGTCAAAGGATTTGTTTATTATATTTTCAATATAGTCAAACATGCTCAACTATATTACGGGTAGGTCTATAATGTTAACTGAAAATTTTATAATAGAAAACAATATCCTTCCTTGAGTATATTCAACAACCTAAATTTTAAACAATACAAACTAAGCACGCCTCTTCATTTGGTTTTTATAATGAATCATATACAATAACAAAATTGAAACTTGCAGTCAGAATTGGTACCAAAATTGAGAAACGCCTAGTTCTATGGTGCCAAAAATGAATTTTTGCCTTTTATAAAATAAAAAGATGAAGAACTCAAAATACTATAAAATTAAATGAAATAATACCATTAGCTTGAAGAAATTGCAGCAAATTATCGATGAGAAAAGAGTTCCGTTCAAACCTAAATCTCGAAGTCAAATTAAATTGGAGAAATTATATTTTTGATACCATACTTATACCAAATTTAAAGAAACGATACCCCGGTCTTTGATTATTTGAAAAAGACACATTTCAATATTTCATACCACAATTTATAAGTAATTTCACATTGCATACCTCCATCGAATTTTGGAAGGAAATCTGTTACCTACTTCCTCAGAAGTACCTTTTACCGATGGATCTTTTGCTAGAGCAAACTTCCATCTCTAAAAGTTCATTTGTCAAAAATATATTAATATACTTATAATAAAAAGGTAAATATTATTAAATAAAAATTTATAAAAAGCAATCCATGTCTAAACTTTTTTTCAGTAAAAATATACATAAAAATATTTTTTATTCGAATTCGGATCTTTGAGCTGGATATCGGATTTTTTTCGAATTCATATTCGGTATTCGATTTTCCCTTATTTTTATTTTTGATTTTCCTTAATATTAAAAATAATTTAAAAAATTTGTAGAGGGAGGGATTTGAACACCTGAACTCTTGGATAAAATAAGACATCATAACCATTTATCATTTTTTGTTGACTTTTTAGCATACAAATTTATAAATTATAAATAACTTGTAACCTAATTTATTTATAAACTAGTTTATGATAATTAACTTCAAACTAACATCTTACACATTATCAATGAAAATTATAATTTTTAGATTTATAATTTTTTTTTCTTAGAACATACATATCTTGAGTATCAATAACATTTTGTTTCGTTCTTTTTTCCAAATATATTTTTATGATAAAAGAGTGGCCATATCTATATATTATGCAAATTTTATTTTTGTATATTAGACTTCAAAGTTAATATATACATAATCATATTCTAAAATTATTAATCTCCTAGTTTGTTATATTTTAACTTACAGTTTTATATATTCAAATGAATATAATCATGTTATATTTATATGGACTTAATAATTATTGTTATGATAAAAATAAATGAGATAAATATTATATAGTTTAATTTAAATATATCTAATTTTGTTTTATTTTAATCAAATATAGGATGTTGTTAATTTTTTATGCGCATAACATATATTTTAAATTTTATATATATATATATATTGTGTCATTATGACGCATACCGGTTCAACCAATATTTCGCCAGATTCAACCAATAAAATCAGTGGTCAATTGACTTACGGGTTCATTATTCGCTAATGTTAAAAATATATTGCAAAATACATGCATTGGAAAATTTTAAATTATAGGTTCGGTCTCCGCTATTGGAGACGGTCTTAGCAGATACATGTGTATGTGGATTCAGTTAATTTCTTAGTTTTAGAAAAGTTTCCCCTTTATATTAGTTAAATTTGTATAGCCCTTTCGGTCTGACCAAAAATTATACTCCTATATTTAATTAATGTTGATTATCTATTATTAGCGCTAATATGATAGTCAACCACTCAAACAAGTTGTTTCAAACAACTTTTGATTAACTTGACTTTAATTTTTTTTAAGACTAGAATATACTTTACGCTAATAATTAATTCATGTCTGCGTTTGTTTTGTTTAAACTAGGGTTGTCAATGGGGCGGATTTCAATTCGGATCCGTCCGAATTCGGTCCGATTTATTAGGATAATTATCCAATTAGAGATTCGATGGACCTGATCCGATTATAAAGATCTGTAATCCGAAACACATGGAGCGAATATGGATTTAAGTCGATCCGATTGATCCATTAAAGATCAGTATCCGATAAAAATAAAAAGAATGATATATATATATAATATTTCACTGTCAATTTAAAAAGATAGTAATTTATAACTCGTTTATAAATTTATAAACCAATATTTTCATCTAAAAATATGAATATTAGTAAAGGATGTTTGAACATGTGAGCTAAAATTAAATAAAATTGTAAAGTTAATAAACTTGTTTTATGAAAAAATATTAATGTAATTTTTTAGATGAAAATTTTATTGGATTCGAAAAAGATCCGATATCCGGCCAAATCCAACCAAGATCCATTGGATTCAAAAAATCTAAATCCGAGCATAATCCTAACAAGGTCCGAATCCGACAGGATCCGTTCCGATAAAAATGGAGCCGGATCTAGACGAACCTGATCCGACCCATTGACAACCATAGTTTAAACATGTTATATTTGGGGATTGATACAGTACTCAAATTTATGTAAATTGTAATTGTGGGATCAGAATACTTAAAGAACCCTTTTTTATGCATAATGCTTAAAAAAAAACTACACAAAATTAATGGAAGATTGTATAACTCCAATTGCAAACACTATTATATGGTATTTTGATTTCGCCATAGTATATTAATTATCTCGTTGTTTTTCCTGGAAAATCATAAGAGGGATGCATGATCAATTAGTATAGAACAAATAAATTCATTTCTTTACAATAAGTTACTTTAAAAAAAAAAATCTTAGCATTAAAGAGGAGAAAATACACCTAAGTTCTCAAGTAAAATGTCAGAACTAAATTTGCGTTATCAAAAAAGTACATCACTTTTTTTATGCTTGTTGTTTGGATTTTGTACGTGAACAAAATTAGTTGAGAATAAGGGGTTTGCGTCCGTTCAGTTTGAAGAGGTAACCTTTGGACCGAAATAGTGCAATCAAAACGATGTGCCTCTAGCAAAAAGACATTTATGCGTATATGAATAAGAGACTTAATCTAGCCAATTAAGTATCATTTTTCTAGCAATAATCATAAAATCACATCCGATAAAATTGGAACGATACAGAGAAGATTAGCATGGCCCCTGCGCAAGGATGACACGCACAAATCGAGAAATGGTATCAGAGCCGACTCCGTGGTGTTATCCAGGGGGGTGGTCTTGGGCTATTGTTCTGGACTCGACGAGGACGTCGAGTATTTAAGTTGGGGAGATTGTAACACCCCAATCCCATATTGATTATGGATGAATTGTTTGATTGGTTAATAAAAGACTTAATCCACTTCTACTTGTCAACATGGGCTTAAGCATTTTGGGCTAGTGAACTAGAGCTCAACAATGTTGACAAGGCCAGAAGTGGATCAAGGTCTTTACAGTCGAATTTTCTGTTTGCTTCGATTTGCCCACGTTCATTATTTGTGCAAATAATTAACAGACTGTTGTATCTTAAGATAATATTGAGAATCTTACCGTGACAGCCTCGTAAATATTTTCTTAAGGACATTGTAAATGCAAGCCTCAGTCTTTATTTTATTGTTCTGTTTTATACTATCTCAATCCAAGTAAGAATTTGTTACCATTTAATGTGGTTTATTTTATATAATCTAAATCATTAGTTTTAATAAATGTTTAATTATATTCATGTTTCTAATATTAGAGTTAAGTTAGAAATATTTGTGGAATTCAAAGATTATTAAACACTAACATTTATTGCTCATCTCCAATAACACACGTGCCATTTTTGCACTTCTAAATCAAATCCCGTGGTTTTTTGGTAAAAATTTAAATTATTTTTTTAAATCAGGAAGTATTTTGGCCTTGTGAAAAAAATTGGTGTAATTTTTGTGTATACCCTTTAAGCCAGTATATGATTCACTTTCTGCCAACATAATAGAAAGGGCTTGAAAAAAAAGACAAGAAACATGCATGCTCATAAACTTCTTCTTATTTTGTTTTTAAAGCACAACAAAGAGTTAACCATCACCACGACGGTTTTACATTCGTGGTTTGTGAAGAGGTGGGGAATATAACGTTTTCACCACTACTTTAAATCGTGACTTGTATTTTGCACAAACGGCTAATTAGTAAAAAAATAGACTTCTATAAGTTGATTACATCATTAATGTATTGTTTGGTTGTCGGGAAAGTGAGGGAAAGTGAAGGAAAGTCAGTTTTTTTTTCTCCCACTTGTTGTTTGGATAGCAGGAAAGGAAGTTACTATTTTCCTTCAACTTTCCTGCAGGAAAATTTTGTGAAGAAAAAATTTCCCCACCAATTTGATGGGGAAATGCTGGGAAAATCTTGGAAAAATTTTAGAGTAAATTGCAAAACAACTCTTGTACTTTGTCTAACTATCAAAACCTCCTATTTGTGACTTTTTTTACCAAAATTCCCTTTGTGCTTATTTATTATTAGCAAACAAATACTCTCTCAAGTCATAATAGCAATTATACCCCCACAAAATATCGCAAAAACACCCATTTCAGACGCAAACAACCCAAAGAAAATGTAATTTTTATCTTGAAACTAGAAAAGTACAAATTGCAAAAGACAATATCAAGTAAATTTTACATAAATCCCAACCAAAGAAAAAGTTAAAGATTTTAATCATATATATAGATAAAAAATATTACTTCTTTTTCTAAACTTTCTTGACAACCAAACATCTGCAAGAAAATGACTTTCTTTTCCTTTTCTTTTCCTTTCCTTTCTTTTTCATTTTCCTACAATTTTCCCTCACTTTCCATACAACCAAACAAGCTATAACTGTTAGCACCCACACAAAAAAAAAAAAAAAAAAAAAAAGAAACAGACTTCTATATATTGATTACATCATTAACTGTTAACACAAAAATGGTCTGTTGTTTCTTATATAACCTCATGAACTGCCGATGCTTTGTTTAGTGACTTCATTCTATATACTACAGCAAATATTTTAGAAAAGAAAACAAAAATTCATTTTGTCTCGACCTTTTCAGGGCATCTTAGCTAATGTTTCATTATTAATTAATTTTATTATTAATTGATTGTTACATCAAACTAGAGTGGTTAAATGGTGGTGAGTCCGGGTCGATTTGAGACCGGAACCAGCTCACCTAACATGTTTACACTTAAGTCTAAATCGAGATCGGTCATAACCTACCCGATACTCTAGTCTAGGCTGGCAAGCCAACTTGCAGTCGGGCTCAGACCATGACCAACTATATATGTCGTGGTTGATCCCAAATCCTGCGATGGCCCGAGCTGACTAATTTTTTTCTTTGTTCTTTTTAATTTAAAAAAATTAAAGAATTTAATTAAGTCTTGTATTTAAGTTATTTTTGGTTTAGAAATCATGAGTAATTATTTCTTCCAATAAACTTTGTAAGAACTTAATAAATGAGATCATATTTAACACTCCTCTTTACAATTCAAGATGACTTAAGTAATTGTTTAACTAAATAAATATAAATATTAATTATAAACTTAATGTATTATAGTATTAAGGTTCAATAAATAATCTAATTTTACTAATTTAAATTACAAAAAAATAAAAAATAAAACCACATATTTATATAGAAATACAAGAAATTTGTTAAGGAGGTTCGGCTCAACCCATGGACGAGTCCTGAGGTTTCAGGTTCCGGGTCAATACGTTCTAGAAAAACATTTAGCACCCTATATTCGAGTTTTAAGCCAAATTGACCCAAGTCAAGCCAAGCCGACCCAACCCAACTCATTTAGCACCTCTACGTCAAATTATATCAAACGAACTGTAATTAGTGGTGTCAAGTCTGGGTGGGGGGGGGGGGGGGGGGGGTGGGGGGCGGGTGGGGGGGGGGGGGGGTGGGGGGGGGGGGGGGTGGGGGGGGGGGGGGGTGGGGGGGGGGGGGGGTGGGGGGGGGGGGGGGTGGGGGGGGGGGGGGGTGGGGGGGGGGGGGGGTGGGGGGGGGGGGGGGTGGGGGGGGGGGGGGGTGGGGGGGGGGGGGGGTGGGGGGGGGGGGGGGTGGGGGGGGGGGGGGGTGGGGGGGGGGGGGGGTGGGGGGGGGGGGGGGTGGGGGGGGGGGGGGGTGGGGGGGGGGGGGGGTGGGGGGGGGGGGGGGTGGGGGGGGGGGGGGGTGGGGGGGGGGGGGGGTGGGGGGGGGGGGGGGTGGGGGGGGGGGGGGGTGGGGGGGGGGGGGAGTGGGGGGGGGGGCGGGCGGGGGGGGGGGGGGGTGGAGGGGGAGGGGGGGGGGGGGGGGGGGGGGTGGGGGGGGGGGGGGGTGGGGGGGGGGGTGGGTGGGGGGGGGGGGGGGTTTTGTTTTTTACATATCACAGCAATGTAGCAGATATGATAAAAAGCTTATACTATATCTGGAAATATAAATGGGCCATGATTTTCAAAGTAAAAGTGGCCCATTAATGTAATTTGATCAAGAGTCCAAGTAGTAAATTTCAATATTCAAATTATCTACTGCCGACCTCAAGTGCAAGCAGAGTTGTTCTCAAATTCAATTTGTCTTCACATGTCTACTTGTAATCAATTCTTTTCTTTAGTTTCATATATGTCAATAACTCAACTTTTAGTTACCACATCTGCCCATATATATGTATATATATCACGGACTCCATCAAAGAATTATTTACGTGAGGAAGGAGTCTCCATCCAGTGGCATTTATCATAGAGCATTTCATACCCACTCAAACTAAGAGACCAATTGTCAGCCGTAATTTTTCGGCAGCAATAGAAGCAATTCAGATTAACCAATAATAATTCTTCCAGCAGCTACGTACTCATATAGTTGGATTAAAAATGAAACTGATTTACTTTACGATCGTACTTGAATTAGGCTTCTTCTTTGTATAAAACTGAAAATATGTTCTGCTTATAAAAGCAACGAGACTTGAGACTTAATTTCATGTTAAACTGCCGAGTAAATAGATTTGAGCATTGTTTGAGGAATTCCATATTTCCCTTTGGCCATATATTATTCACTCAACTCCCTTACCCACAATCTATTTGATAAATTGCCCCAAATAAAATCAATAAACAGTGACCTGAACGTTACCATTGCAAAACTCCAATTCCTTCATCTTTCATATTATACATTGCAAACTCAAATTCATCCACTATAACATACACCTCAATCTAGAATTGCTGGTGAGTTAAAACTTCATATATACAATCAATCGTATACACTTCCAATTTAAAAGGCTGCATGATCCTTGATTTCTTGTCGACGTTCCTCCATTTTTTTTTATTTCATAATTATATAAGCGACGATAATAACATTCTTAATTTCGTAAATGCAGATTTTGTAACGACGCAATCTGATTTGAAGCTTCAAATCATATTATCACTCAATCAAGCCGACTGTATTAAGATTTTCTTTTCGTTTTAAAATATGATCTTCTTTATGAGCCGATATTTGTATCAATAAACTAATCTCTTTCTTTCTTATTTGATTTTGAGTAGGCATTCATGGAGTTTACTGACTACAAAGTGCCGTACCCAACTCTCTACGTAATCGACAAGGGCGAAACAGATAAGACGAAAGGAACTGCTTTAGCTGTGTATCCGCCAGCCATAGGACCGTTTGCCTCGGAGTACGCTGTATCAAAGGAAAAACACCCATCGAGGTTTTCGGCTGAAATTACCAAGGAAGCTAGTGTGGATGCTACTGCCTTGTCTAAACGTCAAAAAGTGTGTCTTCTGCAGTCCGGTACTCTCAAGGAAGGATCGCTGTCTAGTTTTCCACGCCATGCTCGTTTGTCGGCTTCATGGAGGACTCCTTGGCACTCTTCCGCACCGTCTCTGGGTGAATTTTCCTATATTTCAGGTTACTGGGAATGGGTAGATGACGTCTTTGCGAGGAAAAACAAAAATCTTCATCGGGCTGGAGTGCATGATGCAGTTTGGGCTTCTTTGTTCACATATGACGTCGATGAGCACATGATCCGCACGTTTTGCCACCTATGGAGTCCATCCACCAACACACTTTGTACTTCAGTTGGGGAGTTTTCCATTTCCTTGTGGGACTTGCACGTTCTTGGTGGGCTCCCTCTTCGTGGTCTCTTCTATGATGAAGTTGTTCCGTCAGCGAAAGAGCTTACTGGAGTCGATAAAGATAACAAACTCTTTCTTCCTCGGAGTTGTCAACACTTATTTTCGGCGTATCACCATCTAGGGGGCAGTGATTCTGATGGAGTGCAAGCTCTAGGCTGGGTGAAATTTTGGTTCAAAGGTCCGGTTAGATATCGAGAGCCACCTCAACGGTTATCTAAGAAGGGCTTAACAAAACCTCGACTCACATACAACCCTTCAGGAGAGATTCATACTTCTTTGGCGCATGATCGAACCGTGAAGAGAATGCCCCTTTCGACGCCCTTGGAGTCAAAGAACCTGACAGGGAGGAGACTTATGTAGCTGTTTTACTGGCGTGCTGGATATGTAGGTTTCTCCTACCAAGCAGGAATATTAATCATATACGGCCAGGCGTTTTCAAGGTCGCAAGCATGATTGCTTCTGGAGAAAGATTTTCCTTGGCTATCCCCGTGTTAGCGAGCATATACAGAGGGTTAAAACAACTAACTTCATCTACCGACTTGAAGGAATGTACCGCCGTATTCCCAATTCACTATGTTTATGGTTGGATCGATCAGCAGTTATCTTAAAACACATTTTGAACGCGAGGACACCGAAATCGTTCGAAAGTCTAATCTCATGAGAGCGAGGATGACAAGGTTTGCAGGTGAAAGGATGGCGCGCAAGTATAACCTAGCTGAGGCTCAACATATTTTTGAGTCGATTGAACCGAGTCAGATGACGCCCCTTCCTATGTTCAGGGAAAAAAATGCAAATGCTCTGTGATAGTGGAACTTCGTCCGATATGGAGAAGGATTATTTTATCTGCCTTCGTTCATGCTACCTTGTCTTGCGATTCGATAAACACTACATAGTTGAATTTTACGATCCACACAGATTTGAGAGGCAGTTTGGTTTTTCTCAGGATCTTCCGTCCGGAATACGAGCAGAGCAAAATCCTAAAACTTTGGAAGCAGCTATGCAGCTTTGGGAATTCTCGACTCGCTTGTATACAGCAGCTAGGCTAGTTCTACCTCGTTCATGTGAGCGGTTGGTCACCAAAGAGTACCTCCAGTGGTGGTCGAGTCATTACTGCAGCCCTTTCAAGGATGCTATTAAGGTCACCGTGAAGCTTCTTAATGGTGCACATGATTCTTCAAAGAAAGTTGAAGTGGAATCGAAGAAGAAAGCCACCGATCCTTCTAATAATGGGGCAAGAAAGGAATCTGCTATTGACGATATTTCGAAGACGCCGGATGCTCAAGCAGCAAAGGTCAAAAGAACTATGGTTGAACCTTCTACATCTGAAAGCGACTCCAATTGTGATCGAAACTGGAAACGTTGCAAAAAGAGCCAGGTTTTTGACTTAGATTCCATTAGCATAGACTCTAAGATATTCTTCGGGGACTCCCCAATCCCAAACATGGACTTAGAAGACTTAGTTCAATATGTAACCCTTTCATTCACGCATATTTCTTCATCTTATGCTGAAATTCATGTTTTCCTTAAGTTGTTTGACTATTTTCCTTTAATTTGTACAGTTTGAAATTCTTGACGCTCCCTTGAACCAAGAAGCATCCTCAAAGGGCAAAGTCATCGAAGTACCAATTGATAGCACTCACTAAAGTTCTTCACAGCATAAGGAAATTTGTGATGATTCTGATCGCCTTCCGCTTACTTAGGTTTTGGCACTAAGCAAAAAGAAAGCAACAAGTTCTAAGATTCCTCTGCATATACCATCCTTCGACAATCTTGGGGTTCAACGAACAGATCCAAGTTCTTCAAAGAACAAAGAGGTGAAAACAAATTTTGAGCCACCAGCTAGAAAATCACCATCTCCTGTTTCTGGATTTCGATGCAAAGAGGTAGTGGAGCGTAGTCAATGCAAAGTGGCTGAGATAATGTGGAGTGATCTCGTACAACAATTTTCTACTACGCCACTTGAAGGGTTACTCTCTATTAAGGAAGAAGTGAACGGCATTCTCCAAGCCATGAATCAACTTGGAGGTATGGATGTGTCACTTTTGCATGGGAGGGTGGCTGCTTTTCTTGAGAATGCCGGCGGTTATGCTGATGAGATTTTGTCTTTGTCTCAAAGAATGAATAAGGAACTATTTGACCAACAAATATCCGATGCCAATCAACGTCTTCGAGATATGCAAGCGCAAGAAAGTCAACATGCAATTCTTGCTCAAGATCATGAAGCGAAGCTTACTAAGTTGGTGGAAGATGAAGATAATTTGAAGAAACGTCTTGAAGACATATTAAATCAGAAGCAAAAGATGAGTTTGTTGCTCCAACAAGATGAAGAACAGCTACTTGATACTCGATCTGCCATCTCTGGGATAGAGAATGAAATTTCCGTTCTTAAAAGCAATCCACCTTTATCCGAGGCAGATTTCACGCGTCAACAAAACTTGAAGGAGAAATTTGAAGTTGATCTTCAAGAGTTGAAAGATTTCAAGCTTTTCCCTTGATCTAGATTTAGTTACTTTGGTCTCTTTGTAGCTCGATAGGTTCCTTTTATTTTTTATTTGGTGTAAAAACTCGTAGATATGAAGATGAATAAAGTTCATTTTTTTTTCATCTTTATTTAGCTTTACTTGCTTTATTTTGGAATTCAACTCGTCATGTTTACACTTAATCATATCGAATATTCACTCTTTTAATTTAACATTAAAAAAAAATATTCTAAATATTAAATAAAGAATCTGATGTAACTTCCAAACAAATTGAAACGACTTTGCTCGAATACATCAAACTTTTTTTTTTTTTTAATAACGTGACTGAACTCAGAGTTAACTTCTAAGCTGCCTACGTATCCCAAAATGGGAATCAAGTCATAGCGTAGTTCATCGATTTTTTTTTTTTTAAAGTAACGTGACTGAACTCAGAATTAACTTCTAAGCTGCCTACGTATCCCAAAATGGGAATCAAGTCATAACGTAGTTCAATACAACTGGTGTTTTGCCGTACATATTTTATACTCATATGGGCCAAGAGTAACATGCAGTTTAGGCTCGTGCGTCATGGAGCATTTTGCGTCTTCAGGCGTAGTATTTCTTCAAGTATTTGCCGTTGATAGGTCCAATGTGAAGGCCATCTTCAGCAACCAGCTTATAAGCTCCATTTGTATAAACGTCTTGAACAACATAAGGGCCATCCCACTTTGACTTGAATTTATCACCCATTCGTTTTGTAATCTTGATGGGTCTTCTAACAGCGAGTACCATATCTCCCACTTGGAAGGATCGTGGTCGCACTCTTTGTGATCGATCGAGAAATGCGAGCCTGGTAGCATTCATGACGTTGTTGGGCTTCCAACCTTTTCTCATCAAGCGCCTCAAGTTCTTCAAGACGTAGACGTGCATTCTCTTCATTTGTGAGACCTTCTTGGATAGCAATCCTCAAAGATGGAATCTGTTGTTCGAGAGGCAATACTGCTTCCACACCGTACACCAGCGTATATGGAGTTGCTTGAGTTGGTGTTCGATAAGTCGTGCGGTACGCCCAGAGAGCTTCTCCCATTTTTTCATGCCAGTCTTTCTTGGACTTTGCCACTACCTTCTTTAACAAGTTACATAAAGTTTTATTGAAAGCTTCAGCAAGACCATTGGCAGGAGGGTAATACATAGAAGAATTATATTGCTTGAAACCAAACTTTTGGCAAAGATTGCTCACCAAACTATTGCAGAAGGGCTTCCCATTATCGGTGATGATACATCGTGGAACTCCATAGCGGTAAATGAGATGTTTCCGAATAAAATCCACAACACTTTTCTTGTTCACTTGTCGAAGTGGTATAGCTTCAGCCCATTTTGAGAAATAGTCTGTTGCAGCCAAGATGTACATGTGTTGACCAGATGACTTTTTCAACGGTCCGACTGCATCTAGCCCCCATGAATCAAACGGCCAAGACGAGACTGTCGGGTGCAACGGCTCGGGCGGTTGATGAATGAAATTTGCATGATATTGGCAAGCTTGACATTTCTTAGCATAGTCTATGCAGTCTTTAACCATAGTGGGCCAATAATACCCCATTCTTTTTATTTTGAAGTGTAATTTTGGTTCTAACTGATGAGCGCCGCAAACTCCATCATGAGCTTCTGAGATTGCTGTCTTCGCCTCTTCATCTCCCAAGCAACGGAGGAACATTCCATCAAAAGATCGTCGGTACAAAGTTTCCTTATAGTACACGAAGCGTGGTGCTCTACGACGAATATCGACCCTTCTTTTAAAATCATCTGGCAATTTTCCATGCTTGAGATAGTCGATGAGAGGATGTCTCCAGTCTTCCTCGTCAATTTCAAAAACTGAAACAACATTATTCTCAACATTTTCATCCCCTTTATTTTCATTTTCGAACAAATACGGCACCACCCATTTCTGACATATTGGGATTTGGGCACTTTGATCAGGTAAAGTTAATGCGGAGGCAAGCTTAGCTAAGGCGTCGGCTTGCCTATTTTCCTTCCTTGGCACATGCTCGATGGTTAAGTCGCATAGCCGATCGATAAGCCCTTTTGCATAATTGAAATATGGCAGCAAATCAGGCTTCTTTACTTCATAAAGTCCCAAGATTTGATTAATGATGAGCTGCGAATCTCCAAAAACTTGGAGTTCCAATCGTTCCATGTCCACTGCTATCTCGAGTCCAAGTATCAACGCTTGATACTCAGCTACATTATTGGAGCAACAATGTGTCAGAGTAAATGAGAAAGGCATAACATCGCCTTCAGGAGAGACAAACACCACCCCAGCTCCTGCCCCTTCTCGATGCGCGGCACCATCAAAGTACATCTTCCACGGAGGCTGAATTTCGATTACCATTACATCTTCATCTGGCAGGTCATCAGACAACTCCCATTCAGCGGGTATTGGGTGATCGGCGAGAAAATCAGCTAAAGCTTGACCCTTAACCGCCTTTTGTGGGATGTATTCGACCTCAAATTGTTGAATTTGCAAATACCATCTTGCAAGACGGTCGGATAAGACGGGCTTTGACATTACATACTTGATAGGATTCGCCTTAGAGATAAGGCGAACAGTGTGTGCTTGAAAATAGTGCTTCAATTTCTGAACAGAGTAGATGAGGGCTAGACATAGCTTTTCGATTGGAGAATAGTTAAGCTCATTTGGTGTCATCATCCTGCTTAGGTAATATAAAGCATTCTCCTTCCCACTATCATTTTCTTGAGCAAGTAATGCCCCGACTGAACATTCTTGTGCAGCAATATAAAGGATCAATGGTTTCCCAGGAATAGGAGCAGACAAGACAGGAGGGTTCATGAGATACGTCTTAATGCTTTTAAAAGCATTTTTGCAAGGCTCGTCCCAGTTAAAATGAACACCTTTCTTCATTAACCGACTAAATGGGTGACATCGGCCAGCCAAGTTCGATATGAATCGCCAGATATATGCTAACTTTCCTTGTAAACTCTTCAGATCATGGATATTCTTAGGCTCAGGCATCTTGAGGATAGCATCAATCTTCGAGCGCTCTACTTCAATCCCACGATTTCGTACAACGAACCCAAGGAATTTTCCAGAACTGACGCCAAAAGCACATTTTAGGGGATTCATTTTAAGTTGACACCTACGCAAACGGTCAAAAATCTTTTTTAAGTCTTGCAAGTGGTCGACTCGCCTTTTTGATTTCACCACCAGATCATCCACATAGCATTCCACATTTTTGTGAAGCATATCGTCAAAGATATTTTGCATAGCTCGTTGATACGTGGCGCCTGCATTCTTTAGGCCAAAAGGCATAACTTTGTAGCAGAAAATTCCTTTCGGCGTTCTGAACGCTGTGAGTTCTTCATCTTTTGGTGCCATGCGGATTTGGTTATAACCAGAAGAGCCATCCATGAATGATAGAGCCTCGTGACCAGTTGTTGCATCAATCATCAATTCTGCGATGGGCAAGGGAAAATCGTCTTTAGGGCAAGCGCTGTTGAGATCCCTAAAATCTATGCAGACATGGATTTGCCCATTTTTCTTTCGCACAGGAACAATGCTCGAGATCCAAGTAGGATATTTTACTTCTCTGATGAAGTTTGCTTCAATCAATTTATTTACTTCTGCCTCGAGTAAAGGGATTAATTCAGGTCGGAATCTTCGTTGTGCTTGCTTGACGGGCCGAATCCCTCGTTTTACAGCTAAGTGATGCACTGCAATTTTTGGGTCTAACCCAGGCATTTCCTTGTATGTCCAGGCAAACACATCCTTGTATTCTTGCAAAAGACTTATATATGCTAACTCTTCTTCTTGAGTTAGTAAGGCACTCACGAAAGTTGGACGTGGGTTTTCATCGTCACCAAGATTAACTTCCTTCAAGTCGTCAATAGTGGTTTTCACCCCTTCTTCCAACTCAGGGGGAGCATCCTCGGCATCTTCCTCGCCAAGATCATCACTAGCAATGGTGACATGATGTGAAGAACAAATTTCATCATATTCCTTTAAGAGTTCTTCATTACGGAACGATGTATAACACGAAGAGCCTACACTTTCCCTATCTTCCTCGATATATTGCTTGGATTGTGTGTATATGATGGTTTTCCACTTAGCTTTCAATCTACAGTCATAAGAGATGACCAAATCTTCGCATCTTTTCATTCGAGAAGGTACGATGCTGTGAAGCTTTTTGAAGTTCAGGTCTTTTGCAGATGTCTCCCGTTTCTTCCAACGCCTTGCAGTCATCGATCGATGCCTCACTCCTAACCTATTAAATACTGAGCTTCTACTTTTGGAGTCAACCCCCAACCTATTGAATACTGAGCTTTTACTTTTGGAGTCAACTCCCAACCTTCCGAATACTGAGCCTTTACGTCTTAGGATTCCAAGTGGATTAACCACAACCGGCTTGAGAGTCGTTGAGAATTCTTCATCGTCAAAACTGATGTAATGGTTACTCGCTCTCTTTATTGGAATACGAACGGGTGTTGGTGAAATATATCCAAGTCCGCTTAAAGAATTAGGCACAACATGCCCCATATTTTTCAACATCATTTGAGTGTCATTAAGGCCATGTTCTTTCTTGATGGTAGCATCTGACACAAGTTTGTCCAAAGCTTCGACTTCAGTAGGATCATATCCAGCTCTAACCATGAGTTTGTAAGCGTTAGGACCAAAGCCTGCACTTGACTGTTTGATAGAGAGTGCACCATGCTCTACTTCATTTCCCTTGGTTGGGCGAACAAACCCTTTCAATGGAGGTTGAGATGTCTTTAACGAGTCTACTTTTGTGATGGGAATAGTGCAGTTCTTTAGGGCATCAAACTCGATCAATGGTGATTGTCCTTCTTTTCTTTTTGATTTTGGTACATAACGCAAAACCATCTTTGCCTTCAAAGTTTCTTTTGGACCCTTGGTATCACTTGGGCTATGCGGTGCTTGACTTTTCTTTATATCTTCGAGGGGTTGGCTTTCCTTCATCTTTTCTGGATTTATTGAGGGGAGCGTATTTCTAAGGGGAGTCGGAGTATCAGACTTCTTGATTTCGTCTATATCATCGTGATTGAAGTAAAACTTGGCATCGACAAAATATGACTCCGCCTCAGTGAAGGGTTTGTCATCTGCCATCACTTTCTTTACAACGCCTTGACGGCAATACTTGAAACATTGATGTAAGGTAGATGGAACCACCCCATTCTCATGAAGCCAAGGTCGTCCTAACAACATGTTGTACGTTGTTTTCGCATCAATCACATGGAATAGAGCGCTCGAGGACATATCATCAATCAATAAGTCAAGTCTAATTACTCCAACGGCTCTCTGTCCTCCTTGATTGAATCCTTGAATCATTAGACGACTATGTGACAATTCATCTATAGCTATTCCAAGTTGTTTTATCACGCGCAAGGGTAGAATGTTGACGGCCGATCCTCCATCTAACATCATGCGATTTATTTTTTGTTCACGTACATATCCTGTTACGAACAAAGGACGATTGTGTGGCTTGGAACCCAACAACAAATCTTCGTCGGTGAAAGGAATAGTTGCCATGCAATTCTTTATAGAACATTCCACTTCGCCTTCTTTCAGATTTTCATCTGACGAGGTGTGTTGACTTTCAGTTTCATTCTCCTCTTCATTATGAGTCACGTTATACACCGAGGAAGTAGAAAGTGAACCATGCTCAAGAAACCATTTCGGAATAAATTCCGACAATGTTATGGGAGCGTAGTAATTTTGTTGCATTGGTGTCGTTGTCTTGACATGAGTGTCATTCGATTTTTCCTTTATCTTTCGCCCACTCTTTCTTTTCAGAACCAACTTTGGCAAGAATTGTTGGTTAGATAGCTTTGCAGACGACTTCCGCTTCCTTCGGCGAGTGACAACTTTCCAAGCTCCATCATCAGATTCAATTTCTTCATATTTCTCAAATCTCAAGATTTTATCTTCATGAGCAGGTGAATGTTGAGTGGCATGATCAAACGTTATTGACTTTGAGTTCACCTTGAACATGACCGTATCAAAGCTTCCAAACTTCATAGAAAATGATGAAATGGGGTCTATTGAAGGTAGAACACTAACTGTGGTTTGATTGGCGCTCATCTTGTCTTCTTCAAGTAGAATTTTTCCTTGACGAGCTAACTCCATGATCTTATCCTTTAGAACGAAGCAATTTTCGATTGGGTGTCCAACCAGTCGGTGATACTTGCAGTAGTTGGGATCGTCAGTTCGTTCAGACTCTTCAGGTCGTTTCATTTCAGGTAACTTGATGAGGTCAGCCTCGAGCAGATCTTCTAACATTCCAGCTACATCAGAATCAAGGAAAGGATATTCCTTTGCTTGCATATCTTTCAATGTCAAC
This sequence comes from Penstemon davidsonii, assembly GCA_034814905.1. Lineage (NCBI taxonomy): Eukaryota > Viridiplantae > Streptophyta > Magnoliopsida > Lamiales > Plantaginaceae > Penstemon > Penstemon davidsonii. Next base: position 23,860,353 of record JAYDYQ010002533.1, on the reverse strand, counting down.
TTCCTTTGTAATCTTTCTTGAGGTTGACTGTTCTTTGTTTCTCCTTTCTTCTTTGAATTGGACAAGAGCTTCATTGGAGCAGTATTGACTGCCATGGATTCTTTGCTTTCATTTTGGGAGAAGGATTTGCCGCTTTTCTTGACATCCAGTTTATCCTTTCCACTCCTTGATTCTTGGACAGGCAAGGTACTTTGACCTCCTCTTGAAGCAAGACTAAGTTCCATATCATGCGCACGTGTAGCCAACTCTTCGAAGGTCCTAGGTTTTATGCCTTGGAGGATATAGCGCAAGCCCCAATGCATCCCTTGGATACACATTTCTATGGCAGAAGTTTCACATAAGCGATCCTTGCAGTTCAAACTCAGGTTTCTCCATCGATTGATGTAGTCAATGACCTTTTCTTCCTTCCATTGACGAGTGCTTGTAAGTTCGATCATGCTCACAATCCTCCTTGTGCTGTAAAAGCGATTGAGAAACTCTTGTTCGAGTTGTTCCCAACTGTTGATAGTCCCAGGTTCCAAGTCGGTGTACCAGTCGAAAGCGTTTCCATGAAGCGAGCGGACAAATTGTTTCACAAGGAGATCTCCTGCAGTTCCAGCGTTATTGCAAGTCTCCACAAAGTGAGCAACATGTTGCTTCGGGTTTCCTTTTCCATCGAACTGTTGAAATTTGGGAGGTTGATATCCAGCAGGCATCTTCATCATGTCAATTCGGTGGGTGTAAGGCTTCACGTAAGTCAATGAGGATTTTGAACTTCCTTCCAGCTTATCTTTAATCGTCCCCATGATGAACTCTTTTAGTTGGTCGACACGAATGGAATTGTCTGCCGAGATACGGAGATCATTTAATGAAACCTTCTTGTGTCGTGATGATGCTTCAACTTCATCATGAGTGTGTCGACGATTCTGGTGTACATTAGCTTCAATTTCTTCTTCAAAGTTTTCATCATTTTTTTCAATTTCTTCATTTTCGACAATCAAACGCTTTCCACCATTCTTGCTTGTAGTTCATTCTAGCTTATCCAACCTTTGTACAACTGTACCTACCAATGTTCCTTGCTCTTGTATGAATTTAGTGATTCCTTCAACGGCTTTGGTCAAGTTTGCAAGTTGTTCCTCCATGGTCGTGGCGTTTGTCATCATGACATGCATAGCGGGTGAAGTGATGGAATGATTTGAATCTTCAGGTTGTGTCGAATCAGATCGCAGGGCCACATGAGGGGAAGCAGAAGTGGATCCATAGAAATCCCCATCATCGCCTAGTCCTTCCTGAAAGGCAAGAAGTTTCACGGTCTTTCGGGTGACTTCTTCTAACGCTTTTTCTTCAGACAAGGATTTTTCCAGCAGTGTGGGATTAATGCACTTCTGTTGAGACTTTTTCATACTCCTCGTGACAGCCCCAATACTTTGCGTGTCGGAAGTTCCGCCGCCTTTGCTTTGGGCCACCCTTGAGATCGATGCTTTGGATTGACCAGCTTTTGACGATTTCAAACTTTCGCCGCCTTTGCTGTTAGCCATCTTTGAGATCGATGCTTTGGATTGACCAGCTTTTGACGATTTCCAAACCATGATTGCTTTTGATAAGTAGAAGAGATGAGAGGCAGAGATGTCCCACTGGGCGTGCCAGAAATTTGTAGACCACAAATTTTAATGTCTGCGAAACTTTATTAGACAATAAAATAAGAAGCAACAAATTACAATATTTAATGAATTTAAATAAATAAATGGTTACAATCTCTGTAAATAGTAAACTCCTCTGATTCTTCTACTTGACAGACGTATAGATCCAAGGGCTCTAGGCTTGTTCTTGAATCGTGGGGCGTGATCTTCTCCAAGATTTGCGGATCGAACACAGATATGAAAGTCAGAGACTTAGGAGTCAAAGACTTGTATATGTAGCACTTGAGGGAAACTTTTATGCTTTTAGAATATATGTGAAGTATGTCAATATATCTCTCTCTGGCATGTGAAGCCTCAAAGCTCCTTTATATAGATGCTGGAGTGAGAGTCTTCTTCACATTGTTTGATGACGTGGCGTAAGTTGATTGGCCATTGTCTTTGTAGAATAGAAGACATCATTTTGATTGGTTTCTGGCTTCCATAATCTTTAAGACTTCTTCTTAATTGGTCAAAACACATCATATTGACACGTGGCGTAATTTAATTAGCCAATTTAAATTAACTATTTACTTTTGGAATTACATATATTAAAAATCCCAAAAATGTAAAAAGAGAATTTAAATTGATAATTAACAACTTATTTTACACGTGTCGCCATTTTATTGGGCGTAAATTTTATGTATCTACAGAGACTACCGGGAATCAAACTGTATGCACCGTGGCAGCCCCGGAAATATTGTCTTAAGGAAATTTGTTTCGGCAAGCCTCAGTCTCATTTCCTAGTTTTCGTATACGTTATTATATAATCTAACTTTATTAGAGTTAATATATGTTAGATTATCTTTATTTATTATATGCTGAGATTTAAGTTAGAAATATTTTTGATGAAATATTTAAATACACAGATTGTTAGACACCAACAATCTTAAGACAATATATTTTTCTTTGTTTAACTAGTCTGTGTAAATGAGATTAAATAGCATTATTAATCGAAGTGTTTAATTATGTTATACAAAGTGCTGTATAATATCAAAATGCTTGCTGGAATCAAATTTGTGAATCACTTAGTATAATGTTGAGTAATATTTAATTTCTGAGAAGTTAATGTCCAATGAAAAATCTGGATGTATAACTAAGGCGTAGTAAATTTTGATCCTCAAAACTGGGTACAATCCGTTGAAATGATGTTTGGGAATGAACCTCTTCATCCAAAGAAATTGAGTAGACATGACTGTTCAAAGTTTGCCTAACTTTAACTCATTTCGAACTTCTATTTGTATAGATCATTGTGACAATTTGTCTTCTGTGCATATGTTGTTTAAACAATTTTGTAAATATGATTAGTAATAAGATCATGATGATTTCTATAAGCAAATCAACGGATATTAAAAATTATGGATATTTTTGAAACTTCTATTTCCTGGAATTGGACCTAATAATCATATGAATGAGTGTATTTACGAAGAAATGGTAATACTCGTTTGTAGAAATGTTCGAGTTAGAATGAAAAGATGTGTCTTCTCATCCTCATGTCTGTTAATTATCGTACGTTTCTCCTTAAGCGGTTCTCTATTTGCCGCACCGATTTGAGTCAGTGTTTTCATGAAGAGGTGTCTTCATCATCACTCTGTAAAGTCACATGAGAATAACAGGAAGCGGTGTCATTATTCCCTTGGGGATTTAAAAACTAATGCATCAGAAAAAGCAATAGATGTGTTTCCTTATTTTTTTCAAATGAGTGCTATTCTTAGCAGTTATAATATAATGCAATAATTATATGCTGAGATATAATTTTGTATTTGAAAATTACGAAAAGGAAAATGCGCAAAAACATGTGAATTGGTGCATCAACAAAGCAAAGAGATTTATTATGTGAGAAATTTGAATTGCTAATATCGACTCCCCTGAGAAAGAAATTTACATTTTTTGGGTTTCAAATAAATTGGAAACTTATAAATGAGAATTCCGCTATTTGAAAATGGGGATTTTATGATGCAATAGAGTGATTGTCTTCGGCACATGAAATTGAAGATAAAGATCATACTAGGTGAAACGTTACATGTGTATGCGTTTGATCTTTTAAATTGACATTGAGTTACTGGTTTACAATAACCTAAATTGCTAAAAAGTTACAAGGTTAGAATTATGGAAAAAAAAAAATCTAATTCGTCTGATCCATTGTCACGTGGGTGACTAAAAAAGGATAGAGTGTAACATGTGTTACTTTTTATTTGAATTGTGAATTCAATAAGTAGAAAATCACTCTAAAATATTCGTCTTTTAAAATTACTAAAATGAAAGGTGTTTTCATTTTACTCGATATGAATTACTTCATATATAAATAATTTAGTGGTGTACTAATTTATTTTAGTGGTTGAAGAAAATCATATATGCATTATTGGGTCATTACATGTAAGTAATGATTTAAATAAAGTTTAATGACATGAGCATTGAAGTATGAACCTCATATATGAGTATAGCTCGTGTACATTATTTAATCAGTGCGACTTAGATATATGCAAGGCATGTTAAAAGCATATAAATTTACCTATATCCTTAATATGGAGATAATGGATTAATTAGTATTAATCTCAAATCAATATTTTATTTGAGATTGATGATTTATGTGTGAAAATAGTTATAATTTATTTGAGAAATAAATATGATTTATTTTCAAGTCAATATTTTATTTGAGGAAATATTGATAATTTAATTGTGAAAAATAATTATAATTTGTTTGAGAAACAATTGTAATTTATTTTTATATCAATATGTTATTTGAAAATATATTGATAATTATAAATTATTTATAATTTATTTGTTTGCGAAACAAATATGTATGAGTTCAAAACTTCTGAACTAATTAATCATGTGATTTTAAATCGTTACTAACTCATGGAGGTTAAAATATATTTAATCACATATATATTTATTGCGCCATTTATTGAATAATAATTACAAGGCGATAAATATATTTGTGAAATACAAAGAGATATATTTGAGAAATAATGGAATAAGAAAATGAAAACTCTTATATCCGAATTGTGGGGGTGAATACGATATATTCATTTAACAAGATTGTGTTAAATTGTGAATAATTCATACAAATAATTCACCTAGCTCAACTCAATTGAGTATGTAGCTAAACGGAATAATCAAACCTAAGAAGGTGTGGGTATATTATTCTATAAATTTGGGTGTACCGGATAACTTGTGGGGCAAAACTCTTTAGATGCCTAACTGCATATTGAATCGAGTTTCACACAAGAAAATCAAATATAATTCCGTATGAGTTATGGAAGTGAATAAAAACCAAATACCTTAAAATGTGGGGGTACCTGGGTCAAGTTTCGGTTTCACTACCGAAAAAGAAAAATAACTTAAAAATATTAATTACTACTAGCTTATGCGATAAATAATAGCAGTTCATATTTTTGGTGTTTAAATCTGAAATAAATGTAATCATGTGAACCGAGTCACGTGATGTAACATTAATTGAGAATGTAAGAAGGATTTGAGAATCATTTCTTATCAAATTGATCATTTTTTTGGTTCAGATTTATTTTCAGTAAGTGTGATTTACTGATATAAAAATATGATAAAGTAATATTATTTATTATATTACTTACATAATTTTTTTTTCAGTTTATAATTAGAATTAATTATAAATAGTTTATTCTGCGAGAATAAAAACTATAGTCTAACCCATTTTAGACTAGAATTTTTTTTAATTTCTGCGAAAATATTTAATTGATCAAGAAGGTCAACTTTGTGAAGTTTATAATTATATTTAATTATAAACTACTATATTCTGCGAGAATATAAATATGAATCGATCTCTAAAGAGATCAATCTCTTACTTCAACATGAGTTTGTTGACGAGTTGAAGAGACAAATGAGCTAAAAGCTCGAAGTTATTTGATCTAGATATTTATATGTTAAAAAGGATTAACCTAAACATATAAATAAATTATCTCACGTTCCAATATCGTGAATTGGAAAGAGGCGATTGACATTGATTTACATTCATAAAATTGGTAGACCTCGAGGAGTGAACCAATTAAATGTAGACGGATTTTTTCAAGAGTTTAAAAACTTTAATAAGTCAATCGATAAAAACTAGGCTAGACGAGTAGCCAATGTGCCTTATTAATATTCACTAGCGATTAGGATGAAATCCATTTGAATGTTAATAGCTCTAATAGCTATATATAGTACGAGGTTTTATCAAATGGACGTTAAAATTGTCTTCCTTAATGGTGAATTAAATGAGAATATTTATGAGGAGTAACCAGAGGGTCCACTTTTTAAAGGAAAAGAAAACATAGTTTGCGAAACTTTTATATTTTCTTGTTGATCTTTAACAAGCTCCTAAACAATGACACGAAAAATGTGATAGTGTCCTCAACAAATTTTGACTTTCATATTAATAAATATGACAAGTGTGTCCATATAAACAAATTGGATAATTGAGTATCAGAGTTTGTTTATACGCAAATAATATGTTAATATTTGAGACTAATATTGAAAATATTAAATCCATGAGGAAATATTAACTTATGATATGAAAAAAAATCAATTATGGTTTGGAGGTCATGTGATGACATTAAATTATCTCAAGCACATTACGTGGATGAGTGGTAGATAAATTAAATACTTATGAAATTAAGGGATTTCATAATTCTATTTAATTAATATCTTGTGTGCTACATGAGAACAAATGTGATATAATATCACAATTTGAGTATGCTCATAAAATTAGATGTCACGCATATATCGTAAAATGCAAGAGGCCAGACATCGTCTCTTTAGTTAATAAACTAAGAAGACATGAGCAATCTTAGCAAGATTCGTTGGGATGCATTAATGAGAATGCTTGAATCTTGAAAGAATACATATGTATGTGCATTATATTTTGGAAAAATATCCTAAGATCCAGGAGGGATATAGTAATGCAAATGAAACTTCTGATTTAGAGAAATCAAAGTTTATAAGCGGATATGTATTCAATTTAGGAGGCACCGCTATTTCTTGAGAATCTTCCAAACAAATGAATATAGCTCAATCCACTATGAAATAAGAGTGCATAGCATTGGATAAAGCTAATGAAGAATTTGAGTGGCTTCACAGAATTCATGGAAGATATTCTAATATGACTGAAAATTGTGTCAGCCATACGTAAAATGTGATAATCAAGCGGTGATACACAGAGCTCAACAAACTCTATGTGTAATGGTAAAGTCACGGCATATTCGTCGTCGTTGATACAATACCGAGAGACATCTACTTTCAAATGGGAGGACTTTATGAAGTCAAGAGATAATCCTAATTCCGGATATTAAAGGTTTATCTAGAGAGTAGTATGTGCATCGAGGGGAATGGGCCTAAAGCCTAAATTTGACTAAGTTACCTCGTACGGAAACCTAACCTGGCGACTGGAGATCCCACGGACCAGGTTCAATAGGACAACCAGTCTTGGCTAACTTAAAAGAAAGCACTTAAGAGTATAACTCTATCCCATTCTTATGATGCAATAAGTGCAAGCCTACCGCGTTATTTTATAGGTTAAGCAAAGGCTTTTAATGACGTCTATATCTTGTCAAAACAAGTGGAGTATGGTAGGATACTCTTGATAGATGCGGTCACCTATGTTAGTGTGAGTTGGGTCGACTCGTTGAGAATTTCTTTATAGGTTGGAATTCTCTAAAGCACTCGCATAACCAAGAATGTTCAGGGCCAAAACGAACACAACCGAGAACTTGAAGCAAATCGGTTTAGTACCGTGTTAAGTTTATTGTCTTGGTTTACACCAACAGCCGACGGTTCAAGATGAAATATTTCACCGATTGGCCAAGTAAATCCGATAAGCTTTAACTAGGGAAGGTTCAAGATGAAATATTTCACCTATCTCGATGCGGTATTATTCTTAAAGAATACTTCGACATAATATGTCCTATGAGTCGGGACACGAAGAACTATTTTATTCATGTGGGGGATTGTTGGATTTTATAATTAATATGTGAATAAATTAGTTGAGAGTAATTAAGGGTTGCGTCTGTTCGATCTGAAGAGGGACCCTTTGGACCGAAACAGTGCAATCCAAGCGATGTGTCTCTTGCGAAAAGACATTTATGTGTCTATAAATAGGAGACTTGATCTGGCCAATTAAGTATCCTTTTCCGACAATAATTAAAAATTACTCTCTTCTCTACTTTAAATTTATGTCGAATTTTCTATTTACTTCGGTTCGCCGTGGGTTCATTATTTGTGCAAATAATGAACAACAGATTGTTGTATCTTGGGAGACTACCGGGAATCAAACTGTATGCACCGTGGCAGCCCCAGAAATATTGTCTTAAGGAAATTTGTTTCGGCAAACCTCAGTCTCATTTCCTAGTTTTCGTATATTGATTGGAATGTTATTTGGTTTATTTCGATCCAAGTAAGTATTTCTTACTAGTTTTTACGTTATTATATAATCTAACTTTATTAGAGTTAATATATGTTAGATTATCTTTATTTATTATATGCTGAGATTTAAGTTAGAAATATTTTTGATGAAATATTTAAATACACAGATTGTTAGACACCAACAGAGAGGTCATCCGTGGTTTCTCCCAATCACATCAGGCACATATTTGGCTTTTTACACCTCTTTGCTATTTTAAACTCGTTTAAGTTTAAGTTTATTTATATTTTTGTTATTAACCTTTAAACTAGAAATATTATAAGCTATAATTAACTGAATATAATTACATTCAAATACTTCAATTTCTAAATAAACCATGTCATTATATCACTCTACTGGGTCTATATGCAGACTAACTTTTTAAAAATTAGTAAGATGAAAATATTTTAAATTTAATTTCGAATTATATTATTCTACTGGGTCTATATGCATACTAACTTTTTAAAAATTAGTAAGATGAAAATATTTTAAATTTAATTTCGAATTATTTTATGCTAAATACAGTACAACATTTTCTGGTAATATATTATAAATTCTTTAATAAAAACATGTACTATGTTGTCCACAATTTTGCGACATGTACTTTCAGTTTGAAGTAGACTGTTAACTTTAGTGCATATAAACTTTCTATTTTTTTTTTTTACAGATTCAATTATATGTTATTTTAATTTTATTTTATATGAAAAAATTCTAAATAATCCGGGTCAAACCCTGACCCATAGTATGATTAAGCAATTACTATACTTGCTGTTATTATTACGTTAATAGATTTACCTATAATCTTTAGAACTGCACTTACTTCACACACTCAATTATCCACTCTTCTTAAATTTCCATTTCTGCCCTCACAAATCCACGCGCCGCCGCAATGACAGATTCCTCCGCCGCCGAAATGACAGATTCCACCGCCGCCGAACAACAACCGGAGCCACAACCCGCTTCCGTCCCCCAACTCCACCCTCGCCGCGAGCCTTTCGAGCACGGCCTTCTCCCAATCTCCAAACTCATATTCACCGACGGTATACAAACCCTATCTCAATTGAAATCAACCCTCCTCTCATCCGATTTAACTCCACGAGTCAGCTCGGAAACCCTAGCTCGAGTCCTCGGAGTCCCAATCGAACATTCGAGGCTTCTGATCGAGACGATATCCTCTGTTTTACATGACGATTCTGATCCATTAGTGAAGGCTAAGAATTCGAAAGAATTTGATGAAATTGGAGTCAATGTGTTTGATTTGCTTGTCTTTTTGTATATACAAAGTTATAAGAGGCTGCTGCCTAAAGGACACAGGGATTCTGCGGCTGTGGCTGATGTTTGGCCGTCGACATCGGCTTTTGACGGAGTTTTATCTGCCCTCTCGCCTTTGCAGGTGATGAATTTTGCTCATTTTTGGAATTTATTTGAATAAATTGGCTGTTTTCTAGTGTTATCATCATATAATTACTGTATTAAAATAGCATGGTTCTATGTATTGCAGTTGGTGCGCAGCAACAGTCGTAAATTTATGCCATCACTAGCTGATGAAGAGGCTCATCAGCTATCGTATTTGCACAAACACATGGGCAATATTCTTTCCCTTTTGGCAGACTCTGCTGAAGGAGAAGGTGATGAATCTCTGGTATGTAATTTTTTTCGGCTTATTATAAATAAATTCGTCTATTTGTCTAGAGTTGGTCTCCAAATAGATAGGAGGTGTATTTCTATTCAATTGATCTTATGGAGGAACGCTTTTTACTAGCTTGTGCCTACTGGGAATATCAATTAAAAAAATTATGGTGTTAATGGAAATTGTAATTTATTTAAAGTCACTTTCTTGAATTTTGTATTGAAGTGATGTGTAATTCTCTCTGACAGGTTTTATCCATGGATAAATTCGAGCATCTTGGATTTCTGATTTATTTTGGAGAAAAGGGATCTCAAGGAACAACCTTGAGCCAGAATACTCCATTTTTTGCGAATTCGGATCCTGATATGCCTGCTGTTCCTGTTCCTGCATCACAAGTTCTTGGATGGCTTCTCCAAACAATATCCTCTACCCAAGAACATATTGCTGATAAAGCTTTTCCAGAAGAAAATGGGCCGAGTAGTAGTTCTGATCAGGATGTTACAATGGCTGATATAGGCACAAGTTTCGCGAAGCCCACAAGTAATCTTAGAGGTCCAAGTTTCATTGAGGGGATCTCCAAATCATCATATGTTAAACAAGGACATGAGCTTAAAGGCACATCAGTGAAGGTTAGAATCATTTCATGTTTTTGACTCAAAGTTTTGTCTGAAAAATGTTGTCTATTCTATGCAGACGGTCTTCATGGTTTATTTATTAATAATTTTTAATATGGATAGAAGGTGATGAATAAACTAGTGGTTGACGTTGAAGTTCAGAGTAAAGTTCTCACATAATCTTATGTGTTGTCTCTATTTCTTTGATCAGGTTCTAAATTGCCATGAATCAGTTATATACATTTTGGCACCAATGCGTTATGCAACAGTCTATGGATGCTCTGATGCGACCATTGTTCTTGGTGCTGTTGGCAAGGTAGTGAAATGGAGAAAGTAACGACATTATTCCACTTTTCAGTATATTGATTAATTTAATTTGTAGCCAATATCGTCGTATAACTATTGATGTATGGCTGCTGTTTGGTACACTATTATTACGAGTTATGAAGAATAAAATTGACTCTAAGGCTTCATATGGGTTGAGAAAATTGAACCAAAAATTTTCAAGTCCATACTAACAGACCCATAGCATTTGTTTGGATTATTTTTGCTCTTGCATTGCTTCAACTCCTTAAGTATTTATGAAGTACAATTCTTTTAACAAAAACGATGAATTTGAAATCCTACCAATATTGGAGTCATCTGAAATCCCCTAAATTCAAATGAAGCCTAAGTGTGATTGGTATGCTTCCTTGTCGATGAATTGATTTCTTTAGTATGATGCAGTTTAACTGTTAAAGTAATACATCTAAATAATTGTTTCATATAGGCAGTTAGAGTTGAACATTGTGAACGAGTTCATCTGATTACAGCAGCCAAACGTATCTGCATAGCAAACTGTCGCGAATGTGTATTTTTCTTGGGTGTTAACCAGCAACCCCTCATTGTCGGTGATAATCATAAATTACAGGTGAGTCTTTCTTTGATTTAATATTATCTTTTTATGGGTAGTTGAGTCGTTGCACTTATAAATCCATGGAATTTGGCGAAACTGCCTTCTTCTCTTTCAAAAAGAGTTATTGTAGCCGTTTCCCCCCATAATTTGCATGTACATTTCACTTAAGCTATGTTTAATTCTTGGATTTTAGTGAGTATTTACATTAAGTAGAATATTTTCCTTGCATAAAAGAGGACAGAACTTTAGGCTTTAATTTATTGTTCATATTCAGTTTACCGATCATTTGTCTCACTAAATTTCAAGAACCAATCATAGTGTTAAAACAATTTTTTTCACTGTTTGATTTATGTTTAACAGGTAGCTCCATATAATACTTTCTACTCACAATTAGAGGAACACATGAATCAAGTTGGAATTGACCCTAACATCAACAGATGGGATGAGCCTGTGGCACTTGGAGTAGTCGATCCACATGACTCATTATCCCATCCTGCTGGTGTCTCGGATGTTCAAGCTGAATCTGCTATGCGCCTAGATCCAGATCAGTATACCCATTTCGTGGTAGGTGTTTTATTTGATGAAATATTTAGGTAATGAATATTATAAATTCGTTGAATGCTCTAAGAACTCGTTTACTAGGAACCATAGAACAATTTTTTAATGTAATTACTTTGTCACATAAGATTATATAATTCTTGAACCTGTTAGCAGAATTTACAACATAGATTATTAGCAAATTGGTAATAAAATAAGAACAGTTCCAGGAATGGTTAGGAAAATTTACTTTGTCATGTTGTTTGTCCATGAACCTGTTTGGTAGAAGCTATAGAATATTGGTGAAAATATTAATTGTCATTACGACTATGATCATATACTTGTTTGGTAACTATGTCTAATATAAAGTTTAGTGGCTAATTAGTACAAAATTTAACTTCTGGGCCATGTAGATTTTATTATCATAGTGGGGTTGGATGTGACATTATTTTATTTATGTTGATGCCTAAAAGTGGCAGGTTATCACTTGTTTATGGATCATTCAGTTTATTTACCAGTGCTATCAATAATACTTGATAAAGACATGCCTAATCTTTGCTAACAAACAAGTTTCATGAATATTATATAATCGTAGGGTTGGACCTAAGATAATTTCCTTTGTGCCTAAAAGTGGCAGATTACTATTATTTACCGATCGACCCATTTTGTTCAACAACACTACCAAACAAAAAGCAGAGGTTGCTAAATGACATAATCCCACTCAATATATGCTACCAAACGAGTTCTTAAAGTAATTTTGATTTTCAATTGCTCAATAAATCTGGAATTGTACTTGTGTGAACTCTGGTTTATTTGTTAAGAGATTTGTATTGGGTTCTACGAAATATGGTTCTTTCAAAGTTCTCTTATAATTCTCCTGCATACTAATGGAATATTTTTACCATGCTCAGATTCCGAACTGGTTGGGAAGTGAAGAAGCCGGTTCTACAAAAGATAACCCCTTCCCTTTACCTGATGCTTACATTGCGTCACAGCAGAAAAACGTATGTTCAAGAACTACTTTTTCAAGGCCTCTTTGGTGTTGTTTTGTTCTTTGACTCAAATTTTAAATCTTTTTAACGTGACCATGTAGCACAAAAATTTGGAGGAAGCTAAGCAAATTTTGAGGGAAACTCAACTTGAAGAGAACCGGAAACGAGAATTTTCGAGTGCTCTTCATGCATGTTTTAAAGACTGGTTATACTGTAAGTAATGCCTTATTTTATAATATTGGGGTTTTTCACATGTATTGTTGTATGATTTAATTTATGCATGTAAGATATAAGTTGATATTTCTTTCTAGACATTCATATAATAAGTTTGATGCATTTTAACTCTCAAAATGTTTTATGAATCGACAGCTTCCGGAAACATCAGGCAGCTTTACTGTACACAGGGTGAATGAGTGCACACTCTGTAGCTATAGAAAATGAAGTTAAGTCTTCAGGTTTTCCTTTTTCTTTCTTTCTTTTGATAATTTTAGGTTTTTTCTTTAATATTTCAGTTTTGTTCAAATTGTTCAAATATTTGAACTATCTTGTATATTGTAATCAATCACACATACTAAATTGTTGTATTGTACATCCAGTTCATTAATTTATGGATTGGAATTCCACATTTGAAACCACTCTTTAGATTTTCTGAAATTTGCCAATAATCTCAATTACTACATAAAAAAACATCTAAATTCCCTCAAAATTTACATGAAAGAGCATGAAAAAAGTCGTGGACATGGCAAAGCGCCGCTAGCTCGTAGGGGCCAGTTGAAGCAACTTCTCTGCTTGGTCAGGGAAGAAAGTGATAAACAGATATGCACCTGGTAATGGTAAGTCAATTGATTAAAATGATTTTGCAGAATACATAGAAAATTTTAATTAAAAAAAATATTATTTCAAGACTTACATATAAGGAAAGTCCCGAGTACTGCTGAAATTTTGCCCTGTATTGTTACTAAACCAGCTTTCCCTGCATTTTGCAGCTCAGTCGAACCAACGGAATCGAATGTCCCTGTAAATTAATTAATTTTTTTCGAGGTTAAAAAGACAGTGCATTTTTTAAACTGTGAATTTTTGTTTAAAAGTTGTAGAAATTCACCAGGTGTTACAGATTGAAGCCCTGATGTTATGCATGCTATATTTTGATAACCTGCTTCCTCTAATTTTTTTGCAGCAGCAGTAGACCTTAAATGGATAAAAAAGAACTAATATGACAAATAGAAAAAGAAGAGAAATAAATAGACAAATGTGACATGACTATGTAAAACAACATTATCATAAAAAAGACCAAAAAAATTAACCCTCAAATACCTAGTGGTTCCCAATCTAAAGACACTCGTTTGTAAAGAGAATTAATTTACTTATTAACCAACACAATTGATGAAATGGATATGAATATTACAACATTAAAGCGGCCTTCTAATTTAGCAAAGTTCTTAATTTTGTTAATATGGGTATGACAGTGACACTTTTTACATGAGCTAATGCCAATTTAACCCCTGTCAAATGCATAATGTTCAAGTTACACCCCCTGTGATTTGAATAAGAGCATTTTACCTCCCTGTAAAAAATTTAAAAGAGCGATTTACCTCCTTCAGTCGAAGAATACTGTAACTCACTTGCCGAAATTGAGAGTGAGTAGGAAAAGGGTTTTTGTAACATATGGGGAGGGGGGGTGTTGAAGTTCACATATAAAAGGGATAGTTTTGTCAATTCGTATTTTTTTTAAGTTTAAAAATATCAGGGAGACGGTGTAAACTTTTATAAAATCTATTTTTCAAAGCACAAAGAGGTAAATTGAATCTTGTGCAAATCACATGGGATAAATTACCATTAACTCCTTTTTACATGACTGTTATGAAACTCACCTCAAACCCTCTTGGCAAACAAGTAAAAGCTTGCTTTCAGGTGGAAATTGGCTCTTAACAGATTGCACAAATTCAGTGTTGAGTTTAGTGAAAGGAATGCCGAAGAATAAACCAGAGAAATTGTTGTGTAGAGTCCTCTTTATTATCGTTCCTGTTCATCAAATAAACGGGTTAATGTCGATTTATCTTCACGTGAAATGCATAATGTCCAATTTACCTCTCTGTAATTTGAAAAATAGCACTTTACCCCCCTATAAAAATTTAAAGGAGCAATTTACCTCATTCCAAATGAGAGTGTAACACACTCGAACTAAATTGAGAGTGAATATGAATTTTTTTGCATGAAAATACAAAAATACCCTTCATAACACAGGGGGTTAAAGTGCTACATTTATAATAACACATGAGGGTAAAATAACACATTTATAAATTAATTGGGTCAAAGTATAATAATATATAAGAGGGGTAGTTTTATCATTCACATTTTTCCTAAGTCTAAAAATGCGGAAATAGTGTGAAACTTTTATAAGATTATAGAGAGGTAAAATACTCTTTTTCAAGTTATAAAGAGGTAAATTGAACATTGTAAGTATCACATGAAAGTAAATTGCCATTGACTCTCACATGAAGTGCTGAGTAAATATATATTGTGAAACTATATATAAGTAAAGCCTGCACATAGATACTCTCTTCATAAATACATGTCGTTTTAGTAAAAATAAAAGGGTGATTTACACTCAGACCCCTTCAGGTTTGGGCATATTACAAGAAACCCCCCACTGTTTCAAAATTTACAGGGACACCCCCTCTGGTATGGCCTATTTTTAAACAAACCCTTACGGCGTTAAAAACTAAGGGAATTTGATGACCTCATCTATGTAATAATATTATACCACAGGGTGCGTCTTTGTAATCATATTATACCACAAGGGGTGCATTTGAAAGATTACAATAACTTGATGGGGTTATTTGTAGCCAACGGTCATATTTTAAAAAAAAAACATAAACAAAAAACAATACATGATAGAATTATAATGTAGTCTTAAAATAAAAATATTCAAATGATTCTGTAATCATCGACTTGGTCATCCAAAGAAGCAGTTGGTAATTGAGGAGGTGTCAATCGAAGTTCTAGGTCTGACTCATCATTATCTTCGTTCTCTTCATCGTCTTCACTCTTCAATCCAAAAAGAATATCCCAATATGTCGAGCATCTAAGTTTACCATCATCTTTCTTTAAAACATCTTCATTTTTTAAAATATGACGGTTGGCTACAAGTAACCCCCTGAAGTTATTGAAATCTTCCAAATACACCCCTTGTGGTATAATATTATTACACAGACAACCCATGTGGTATAATATGATTACATAGACACCCCCTGTGGTATAATATTATTACATAGACACCCCATGTGGGTAAATTCAACCAGGGGTAAATTTGAAAAATCAATAAAAAAATTGATGACGTCATCAAATTCCGTTAGTTTTTAACGTCGTAAGGTTTTTTTTTTTAATAAGCCAAACCAGAGGGGGTGTCTCTGTAATTTTTGAAACAATGGGGGGTTTCTTGTAATATGCCCAAACCTGAGGGGGTCTGAGTGTAAATCACCCAAAATAAAATATTCCTAAATACACTCTTTTGACAATTTTACCCTTTCTCATTAATAATGGATATGGCAAGTTGTAGATTTCTTAATTTATTCTTAAGGGTAATTTTGTGCCATAAAACTTTTATTCTTTTAAATTTTAGATAGTTAATAGTTTCCTTAATCCTTGTGCAATAACCTTAAATGACATGTATTTAGAAATGAAACGAGTAGTTTTTAGAAAGCAATAAAAACAACGTACCGAAATCATTGTCTTTGTTTTCGATGAATAAAGGCACATGATAGCAGTCTTTAATATGGGATCTTTCAAACTGAGTTCTATCGCGAACATCTAAAACGGCGTATTCCTCGACTGCAATGAGTTTCTTTGCTTCTTTTGAATCTACAAAGTTAACTTCTGCTTTTATTACAAAAGATCTTCTGTGCAGTTGTTTCCCTGTCCCGAGTAATAACCAAGATGTTGTTGATGCCAAATTGCTGAAACCACATTCCTAATGTCTTAATCCTATGAGTATGTTATACAAATACATTCACAAACATAGTAAATATGAAATGGTGCCGGCCAATTTATTACACACCAAAATTTGCAGTAAGAACTAAAAGTGACAATAACTTGTTGCATTACAGATTACAGTTTATGAATTCCATTATGCTGGTAAAAGGCTTAAAACCGTGTTAAGCCAAACCTGCATTAAACTTCCCTTAATTTTTTTTAGTGTTTGCATAGAACCCATTCTTTCGTTTTATGCACGAAAACCCTCCTCCATCCAAAATTTTCCAAGCTTGAGTTTCACGCGCTAACTATGCGACTGAGCTTAATTTGAAGTAGATCGACAAAGGGGGTAGTGAAAGTTTATTTTTTCAAATAAAAATGAAAAAGAGGAAAGTTTGGCTAAATCAAATTTATGGTCCCTCTAGTATAAAGTGTTTTACACTTATATCCCTCTTGCAAAAAATGTTACATTTACGTCCCTTTTATATAAAATGTGTTACCTTTATACCTCTCGTGCCAAAAATTCACACTTAAGTCATTCTTCTATAAAATGTGTTACACCGATAGACATTTTCCGGCCAAATTACATTGATAAAATGTATTACCCCGATCACATCAAAATATTATAACACATAAAACCCGAAAATATCCTTACTAAAAGTCACATGACTTGCACGTGGTTGCATTTCATCGGAAAAGTACCAATCTGTGTAACACATTTTATATAAAAGGGACTTATGTGTAAATTTTTGGCACGAGGGATATAAGTGTAACACATTTTATATAAAAGGGACTTAAGTGTAACGTTTTTGGCAAGAGGAATATAAGTGTAAAACACGTTATACTAGAGGGGTCGTAAATGTGATTTAGCCGGAAAGTTTCGTATAAGTTTTGCTAATTAATAGTATGGGGTTTTATGTAAGGGTAAAATGGATAAATATCGGGAACTTAGATGCTACACACCGTGCAATGCACGGTTGCATTTTCCTGATAATACATATCTAGTTTTATTTTTTAAAATCTATGTTGTCAATTCTAGTTCACAACAAGAACACTTATCATTAGAAGAATACATCCGTGCATTGCACGACGTGTAACATCTATATTTCCGTATCGACGGCATTAGTGACTATACTATGGCGGTTGTAGCAAGTGTGCAATGGAAAATAAAACCCAAGGAAGTCTTATACAAAAGAAAATAAATAATAAAAAAAATCCTTTTCTTTTCCTTTTGAAAATCAACAACCGGTGATAAGTGTAAAGTGAGTATATTTAGTGTAAATACTGTGTAATAATAAGATCTTAAGGGCAGGACAAATCCAGAAGGTATAAATCTCTCATTTTTGAAGAAGATTTAAAGGGAAATTAGAAAAATAAAGGCTATGTAGCAGAGTCTCATAATGGATGCAGATAGATTCAATTCAAGTTAATTTCTTAGCTCTAATAATTAAATTAATTAATTGAAATTAAATTTGTAAATCATTTTACCTTCGAGAAGATAGTGTTGAGGGGCAACAGCAAGCCATCCCTGCGGCCATTATCAATTTTAAGAACCGATTCAAAGCAATCAATTCCTCTCTCTCTTTCTCTTTCAATTATTAAGATATGCTTCTTGGCTACTAGTAAGTACAATGGAGAGGGTCCTATGAAATTTAACCAAGTGATTAAATTTCTGACACGTGGCAAGGAGAATGAATTGTATGGATTGGATTTATCTTTTATCATCTGACCCTTTCCTCAAATATATATTACTTTCTCAGTCTCAATATTTTTGCTTCTTTCACATTTGATCCGAAATTTTAGATAAAAATTAGAAAAAGTAAATTTTTGGATAACTTTACATTTATTTTCTAATAATTAGTGATTGAAAATTAATGTTGTCAAACATTACTATATATGAGAGATTAATTTTCAGAAAAATAATTTCATTTAATGAAAGGAAGTGTTATTCTCAAACATTACAAAAAGAAAATTGAAGCAAAATATTTGGTACTTAATTGATTTGTAAAATTACCCTATATTTTGAATTCTTATAATTTAACATCTAATAACCTATTTTAAAAAAATTCTCTACAACAAACTACAAATCCGGAAATTCTTTTTTCGAATATAATAACACCATCATTATGTCACATTACTCAAATTTTTCTAGGACCTAGAAGTCTGAGGTTCAATTTCTACTAGTGTTGATTTTTTTCTATTTTTAATATTAGTATTGTTAATTTCTCTTTGTAATTTGACTTTATTTAATTGATTTTCATGTAATGATGATTTATTGTTGAGATAAATTCGAATGTAATGGTGATGTGTTGATTTAATTACCGTCTAAAAAAAATCCAAAAACCTTACACACTTTTTAAAGATATACAGTATAATTTAGGCCATCTCCAGCCGAAGGGGGAGGCAGGCATGAGGGGGGTCGTCGGCTGGAGATGAAATTTTTTTTGGAGGGCAAGCGGGCATGAGGGCAACCGGGGGGCATCTAGGCAGGCATGCATGCAATGGTTGCCTGCCTGCCTGCCTCCGGGCAAGCAAGCTTCAGGCCAATGGTGGCCACCCTATATTTATATTTTTTTTAATTTTTAATTTTAAAAAATAATTTAAAATATGTTTAAAAAAATTAAATTATATTAATTATATATATATATGTGTATAAAAAAATTAATTGGTCACTTTTTTTAAAATAAAATATAACATGTATATGTGTGTAAAAATCCTTAAAAGTTTGTGTAAAAATTCTTACAAAATAGTCAATTTTATGTAATTGGTCATTTTTTTTCTTAAATAAATTAAAATATTTATGTGATTTGTAAAAAAATTGGGTGAAAAAATATAGTTATTGTTATATAAATATAACTTAACAAAACTTATTATTATTGCAACTTAATTTAAAAATACAATTACAAGATCAAGTAAACAACTTAACAAATACGATTACAAAGGAACACTTAATTCGAAAATGGTCCGTGTGTTACCCACAAGTGTTCGACTAAATCTTTTTTCAATTGCCTAGTAACTCATTATTATTATTATTGTCAATAATAATAATAATAATAATATTGTTATTATTATTGTTATTGTTATTGTTAAGTGAGAGTGAGAAAAGTTTGAAATTGAATTAAATCTTTGGATTGTTTGTTCAGTTGGAGATGACTGATTAGGCAAGGCAAGCAGGCAGGCAGGCAAGCAGACAGGCAGGCATGAGGGGGCTATTGCCTGTCTCGGCTGAAGATGGCCTAAGGAACTCTCTCATTTCACTTAAAACTCTCAAAATAGCAACCCGAATTCTTAGGGAGTCGACGCTTTTTCCCAAATTAATATAGTCGAATTAGGTAATATTTAAAGAGAAAATGATCTAAACTCTTGTAGAAAATAGTATTTGTTTTATCATCCTCATCTATCACCTCCTCACAACACACACACAGACGTTTTCATGAATTATAAGAAATTATACTCTTAGGCCCTATTTCAATAGATTTTGGCTCAGTCTCTCAAGTTCTAGGTTGAACCAAAACCATTCCAAATGATGTTTCATTGCAGGTTTTGCGGAACTCAAGTTTTAACTTATATATCCAAACATAATAGACTTCAAACTTATAAAAGAAAATAAAGTGACTCATACTACCTATTTTTTCTCCATAAAAGACATTGATTTGACACATATCACATGTTTTATCCCTTCAGACCCCAACGTCCAAACCCAATCCAAATGGGGCAAAACCTAAAACCCAACATCCAAGCTCAATCCTAATTGGGTTTCAAAGGTTTAACCTAAACCACGCAAACTAAATTTTCGAAACCAAAACCAAGAAAAACCGAGTTAATACCTAACCAAATAGGCCCTTATATTCGCTGAAGCAAATCAATATATAGTTGCAACTTGTAGGAAAGTTCCTCAACAACAACTCCCCATCCACTTCAAGTCAAAGGTTAAATCCTCATCCGAACATAGATTGACATTCGGGGAACCTAAATGAATGACCAGAAAATTTATTACAACAGCATGTTTTTCGGTAAGAAATTTGATCTACCAGAAAACATACCCCAGAAGTACATTGCATTTCTGAAAAGAATATTATTTAGAGAGACAATGGCGACATTTTGAACTAATTAAGATTGGGTTTTTTCTTGAGGGTGTAAGGGTAATACTCCTTGCCAGTGTCCATTCTTGTGGTCTGACCTCCCACGTCAATGGCGGTAGAAGTGAACGCAAGAGCAGCTCCAGCAGATATTGCTGTTTTAATGTTCCTGCCTGCATAGTTGATGAAATTTTTGCCCAAAATTTAGATCACTTTAAGGGCTCGAAAAATGAAGCAAAAATACGAACCACGAGAAATAACCACACAATGGGAATGTGAATGTGAATGCTTAGAGCAAATGGGCTTTTTTGCTAATAAAAATTTACAAAGGGGGGTTTTGCTAATAAAAATAACATAGGAGGGTTTTGATAGTTAAGCAAAGTGCAAGGGGCATTTTTGCATTTACCTCCAAACTCTGGCTTAGTATATCATAACTAAAAAAACGAATGTTTGAAACTATCATTTTTCCTCAAATCTATATCCGCCAACTAAATTTTCATCGCGATAATATAAAAAAAGCCATTCCCCCATTTTGAATCTTAAAAATCACATAGCCATGTTGCAATACATAAAGCTAACATGCTGTTTGTTACACCGATTCCTTTTTTCCAATGCTTTTATTAAATTAAGTTCTAAAATTATAGTATGAACTTGACTTTGGAAGTCAGGTGTAAGGTTGGAAGGTGGATTTGATCTAAAATAATCTGAGTTTTTGGAGAAAATAAATATTTCTGGACGAAGTTATGATTTTGAATTAAGAACCTTATGTACAAATGGGTTGAGGTTAGTTGATGAAGGGGAAAAGGCTCGAAGAAACAATGAGTGATGTTGGAGTTTTGACATCACTTAGGCCCTCAAATGGCATTTTTCTCTGTACTTTTAGGAAATTTCAAGAGTGTAAACTAATTACTAGGAAATCTCCAATTTACCTTCTGTAAGTTGGAGATTGCTTAGGAATCTATAGTTTTATTGGAATTCAACTTTATTTTTGGTAATGTTTCATAGTACTAGGTTTTGAGGCTATTAAAGACGTGTAATATGCCCATGGCGCCTCGTAAGGGATTAAACCCTTGGGAAACAAAAAAAAAATGTAAGCCTAAAAGGGGGTGCACACAATTTACATTCTTAATCTCATTTACGAGTTTTCATTAGAGTTGGTCTAGCTACTTCCTTCCTAGGCATTAGTTCTCAAATTGTTTCAATCACATTTCAACAACCGAAAAAAATTCAAACAAGAAGGAAAAATGTTCACCTTTGAAACCCAAAATAGAAGCGCCAGCAACAAATCCACCGACAGCTCCATTAACAAAGTCCCTTTTCATCCTATACTTCTGCACTACTTGCTCTACCCCAATGTAAACTCCACCAATTGCAGCAAAAGTTGCCCCATGGTTACCCATCATCTTTAGTGTTCGAATAAGACCAGGAAGTGCTACACTTCTCTCAACACGGGGTACGTCGTGCCATGTGGCCACAACTGTACCCCAAATAGTACCAGCTGCTAGACCTGTGGCTGCACCCTTTAATGTTTTCATAATCGGACCCTCTTCATCTTCCATTTGCCTAAGCTCTGAAGGATCCATAGCTTTACCTTTTTTCAACTACTATAAAAAAACTAAGACTCTACAACAAATAAACAAAATATGTCAGTCCTCTCTCACATATTACGATACGGAAAAAAAATTATTTCTTAGTCACATATCATGATATTTCTCAAGAAAATATTTACAGCAAAGGACTAAAGATTTAATAGACACTGCAGCTATGATATATTAAAAGGAGACTCCAACAATGCCTTCACTAGAATAAAAAGCAGACAGAAGATTAATGTTTTCAGAAATTACATGCGTTATGTTTGATCGAAATAAGGTAAAAGAAACACAGCACATTTATATTCATTTTGCCTCAGGAAAAAATTCTTCTTCAAACATAATTACCAGATGCATTTTCACTTTAAACACATTTTCCTTTTAACATTCATTAAAAAAAATTCTGGATCCAGAGCTATAGTTCGACATTATTTTGCCACATAAAATTCGATAATAAACAAATTAATATAATGCATATGTCAATGCAAAAATGTATACTTGTTTATAAATTTTAAACTAAATAGCATCTATTGTACCTCCTCAACATTTCTAGAAATCTGATCAAATTCATAGTCAAATTACGATAACAACAGTAGCAAAATTGGAAAATAGCAAAAAAGTTCAATTCATTACGGGGTAAACATAAAATCTGTATTCTTAAGGTTTGAGCCCTAGAATTCAAATTTACACAGCCTCTTACAATAAATTACTAAGGAAAAAAAGTAATTAGAAATCAATATGTACATTTACTTGAATATCTATTTAATTCGAACACATAGTTTGTGTGTGCGTGAACATTAAAGACGGATAGAGGAATCTCACCTGAACTTGGAAGAGAGAAGATGTTCAGAACAGCTAAACAGACGAATGGAAATTGACGAGGAAAAAAGATTGTTACGGTTTTGTGGGCCTGTATTGGGCTCTGGTTTAATTATGCCATCGAATTTAAGTCTGTTTCGGGTCCTTTTTGTAAAACCCAATTTGTATTCTAATCGTAAAATAACAGAAACGCGGAGACTAAATTTATTATCCAATTAAGTATTTGATGAATGAACATATATATCATCATTTTTCGATAAGATCTAATATATACTTCAAAACATAAGGTTAAATATAACGTCAAAACATATTGTGAAATATGACAGGAGATTGATTTTTTCTATTTTTAAGCGTCAAATTTAAGGTCACTCCCAATTGGAGGGTGAGAATGAAAATTGTACCCAAATTTCTATCCAAAATTAGACCAAAATTCGAACAACTAGTGGACTTAAACCCGAATCCGGATCTCCATCCCAGTAAATATTTGGATCTAGGTTGATCCAACACGTTGAAAGCCCGTCAATATTATGTCATAAAATAACAGTAACACATAGAGACAACAATAAGATTTTCAGAAACTACTATTATTCATTTGCTATAAAAGATCAAGTGCTTCAGAGCAGCAAAAATATTTCATGTTACAGATTGCACAAAAACTGCATACTATATTGCACTTCCATAAAGACAATTCTTATGCACTCACAAAAAGTAAGAAACTGATTCATATTTGACAAGTATAAAATGGAATTCTTGTACAAACAAGATTACACAGAATAGTAGCTAAGAGATGGTGAGCCAAAAAACCGGCTATTGGTAGACCGGAAAGATCGATCAAAAGGGTCTGCTTCAGTGCCTTCTACCGTACCCGGCTTTTGTAGCAGAGTCATCAGTAACTCCTTAACTTCAGACATTGGGGGCCTATATTCCTGCTCCGGCTATATTACATTTCAAACAGATTAAATTATGTCATATGTACAAATATATGTCTATCTAAAATGGAGTTGGGATATTTTCACTTTCACTACCTGAATGCACATAGAAACGATGTCAGCAAAACGAGAAAGCGACTTGGAAGGGACCGTTCTTGAAGTGGCTGGATCAACCATCTGTCCTAAAGTAGCGCTGTCGTGTAGCTTGGATGAAGCCCATTTCACCAATGATTGCTCTGATTTTGGTCTTGAACTGTGTATGAATTGAAACAAGAAAAAGAACATTAATTTATGCAAAAATGAACATCATATGTAAGTAGAGGAAAGATTGTAATAATCAGTACTTGTCAAATGGTTTTCTTCCTGTCAAAAGTTCAAGAAGTAAAACTCCGAAAGCGTAAACATCAGCCTTTGTGTTAGCAATGCCAGGTTGAACATGTTCTGGTGCTATGTACCCACCATCAGCAATTGCCATTTCAGAAGCCTGTTTTTAGATTTTTCATCAGCATTCTTCATAAATTAATTTTTAACTTTTGATACCGAAAATCCTAAGATTTGTAATTTTAGCACACATGTACCTTGAGCTTAACACTGTTGCTTGAAAGTGGTTTCAGTATGGCCAAGCCACAATCACAAAGGTGAGGCATAAGCTCTTCATCGAGTAAGATATTCGCAGCTTTTAAGTTGCTATGTGCCATTGGAGGCACAATGGACGAATGCATGTAACTAAGAATAATTTCAAAGAATCATGATTAGTGTTGAATTATTTGCACACGATAGATGATCGCTCTATATATACTTACCTTAAAGCACGAGCTATGCCAACAGCAATTCTAAGGCGTAGACCCCAGGATAATGGTTTGTATGCTGCACAATGCAAAGCATCCTCAAGAGACAAATTCTTTATAAACTCATAAATGATGAGATGTTGGCCATGCTCCATACAGTATCCAATAAGTGTCACTATATTAGGATGCCTCAAACAAGATGCACTTCGAACCACATCCAAGAATTGTTCTTCTTCGATTATGGATAGAGGTACCATGTTAATGTTCTTCACAACCAAAACCTATAAAATAAAGTCAGATTATAATCAATTGAGGTTAAAACTTAAAGCACTTATATAACTTGCATTGTTGAATTAGTTCGTAATATTACCAAACTGTCGGGAAACTCGGCTCTATAAACAGAACCGAGGGATCCTTCTCCAAGAAGATTTTCTTCACTAAAGCCATTTGTTGCTATTTGAAGCTCAGCTACTGTATATGCTTTTGCATTAATTGGCATTTTGCTCTTGGAGAAACTTTTTCTCCTAGAGGTTTTCATAGTTCTTGTCCGTATAGGAGGCAAACGAGAGGGAGTAATCATGGGAGAAGTGCTGATGGCTGATATATGTGGACTATCCTCTGCAGTCATTGATGAAAAATCTATACCTAACAAAGCAAAACCAGAAGGATACATTATCTATTATAGCACTTCTTAAATTTGAGAAGTAGAAAAAAAAACACAGCTGCTTTACCTTGGACTGTGCTAATAGGTAGAGACTTCATTGACCCTTCACTACTATTGAAGCTTTGGAGTATTCTTTTACGTGCACGGTGTCTGTGAACTACAACTGTAATTGCTCCACATGCTACAATTAGAGTGAGTCCACTAACCAATAGAACTATTCCACCAGTGTGAGGTCTCTTTTTCTTATGCACTCCTTTTAATTGCGAAGGATGGCTCTCGAAAGCACTTAGATTTGTTGCTGGTGGACTTGTTATATTCTGGTTCACGGGCATAGTTTCAGAAGGAAAACTCCAGGGAGGATAGTTTGTTATTTTGTCGAATTTATTACCCCCGATCCTAAATAAAAGTATGAAGTAGAAAACAATTAGAGAAATCATTAGGTGCACGTTCAGATTAAGAATGCGGTCTTAATATGTTACCATAAGTTGTGTATATCTTGAAATTTTTCTGGAATAACACCGCTAAAATGGTTGTCTTCGATATTCCTGAAAATGGAGTAGGTGAGGAATAAAAAACTACTGATTGGAACAAGTTGAAATACTTTTATAGGACAGAACATACAAGTCTGAAAGTGAGAGATTGGCCAAGAAAATTACTGATCCAGTAAATTGATTATGCTGCAAAAACCTGCAGTAACTATAGTCATTTACCTGAACTTTTACAATATAATGATAATTAGAAAAAAAAAGAACTCACAAGCCTGTGAGGTTTGTTAAAGAACTGAACGAGGTGGGTAGATCTCCAGTGAAACTATTGAATGACAAATCCCTGGAAAAAAAAAAAAAAAGAGTCGCGTTTATCAGCAAGTAAATACCGACTAAACGAGCCCCTCTATAAGAAATCTCAGTTATTTAATTACTATCATTTAAGTGTAAAGTAGATAAAATGAGATAACTATATTACATTTCTTTCATATTCACAAGGCCATTAAACACATCTCCCAAAGATCCAGACAATGCATTATGGCTCAGATTTCTGCAAGTAATAGATAATTAAAACATAACTTAATAAACAACTTGTATTACAGAACCAAGTCAACAAATCTACTCACAAATGCCGAAGGTGTTTCATGTGATCTAGCGAGTATGGAATGCTTTGACTAAATTTGTTTCCCGCCAAGTTTCTATAACAATCGAATAGACAACGGTTTATTTTTGTAAGAAAAATGTATTTTTACGGTTAATTCTAAATACAAACAAGCAAATTAGAGTAACTTACAAGTGTGTAACATTACGGGGCAAACTATACGGAATCGAGCCTTCAATGTTATTTGAGCTAAGGTCTCTAATGAAATGAAGTTTACACAATTGAAACAAGGTAAGAATTAACTAGTACTTTAATTATCACATAAATAACAGAGAATTTAATGAAATTTCTTACAGCTGCTTCAAACTTCTTAGATCAGAGAGTTTATATCCAAGATTTCCAGTGAGGTTTAGCCGCTGAAGTTTACTGATAAATGTAAAACACATAAGAAAATAATTTTACATTAAACTATCATAATTAGGTCAAGTGATGAATTTAGTTAATACTATATGATATGAGTAGAGAGAATATACATGTGAATTACGAATGATTCGAAGCATTCAACCCCCATCCAAGATTCTCCGCAAGGATCTCCACCATCGATTTTCCAATGATTCAGGTGCCATGGACTATTCAAAGACCTGTACAGATCTTGAAGGGCTTGAACTGCATAATGTAGATTTGTTATAAGATTTTTGCCATAAACAAATTAATTTGCACATTACTCTGTTTTTTCAGGAATGAAAATCCAAAATTGGTCATAAACTGTCTCATCCATCACGCATGAATTGTAAATGTTAGGTCAATTCATCACACAATTTCACATTCATGCCATAAGCCCTAATTAACAATAACATCAGTAATTACAATTTGCAATTATCAATTCAAATAATAATCAAATTCTTAGATAGCAAATGTCAATTGATTACAAGAAAAAGCGCAGGAAATCTCCAATTCTCCACTTTGAAAGGTGCAGATAAATAAATTATTTAATCAAGCCATCTTCATAATCAAAATGAACAACAAATTAACGAAAATAATCTCACACATATTATACAGTCGAAGTTCAATTAACTGAATAAGCCACTATAAAATCAGTGTAAATTAAATAAAACAGAACAAATACCATCTAATTCATCCGTGACTGCCGTAGCTTGAAATATCAGAATTGCAGAGTACACAATTGCAGTCAGAAACAACCTCTGTTTAGCCATTCTCGATCTCTTTATTCCTCAAGAAATAAACGCCTTCAACAAAAATTAAGAAACGATTAGCGTCAGAATTAGCACAAAGTTAAAGTTAACTCCACAGTGTTAATTAATTAACACTAAAAAAATAAACGAAGCTTCGCATAATGGAAAATGTGAAGATCAAGAAAAGTATTTCTAATCCTGCTCTGTTTCGAACTTCAATCGCAATACAAATAAATTACGTGCAGAAATCTTCGATAAAGTACACATACACACAATGTTCGCTTGCATAAAATGTATATAAACAAACACAATCACATGCAAGTGCGCATATACATACATAGATTTAAAGTAATTTTGATTTTTTGTCGCCGATACTTGTGTGTGTATTTGAGTGTGTGTGTGTGTGTGACTGTGTGTGTGTGTGTGTGTGTGAGAGAGAGATATAAGAGGTGGGAGAAGGAGTGAAGAAGGAAGGAGTGATGATTTAGCTGGAAAACGGTTATGTAGTTACAGGCGCCTGCATAATTCCAATGTCGATGTTAAATGGGATTTAATCTAGTGTGACTAATCTCTATGGTATGTAATATGCTCCACAACGTTCCACGTATGCAATTTTTTTTTTTTTTTTTTTAAGTCGTTGAATTTATGCACTTTATGTTTTTTTTAGGTCATCATATGCACTTTATATTATAAAAATGTGTTGAATTTTTTGAACATGTTCATGCTTAACGAATTGCCTTACATGAGTTTTGTAAAAAAATTTTCTTTTGTGTTTTAGGTGTTAGATAAATTTCAATATTAAGGTTGCGAAGTGTAAATGAGGGTTAATTTTTTGAAGGAAATATATTAGTAATATGTGAAAAGTGCATTCGTGGATACTTCTTCTCGAGCACATAATAATCGATTGATAGAATGATGAAGGGAAATTTGGGAACACGAACGAAGTTGAAATTAAGGCCCTGAACCAATCTAGATTCAATTTTATAAACTAAGAGACCAAAAATATAATGTCGTGGGACTAAAATACAATTTTCCTTTAAAAAAGACATTGATTTTTTTTTTAAATTTTTATCCTTAATTTTTTTTGTACATGTTACTAAAAGAAAATTATACAGGGGAGAAGCAACCATAGGGGGCCACCAAAGGTGAGCTTTTCCATTCTTAATTTATAGGGTAAATTATAGGAAAAATTACATAAAACATCCCGAACTAATTAATGATTTTGGGTTTTCTTCCCAAATCATCTCACCGAATTTCGTTCCATAATTTAATAAAATTTTGGAATATTGTCCCACCGTTAATTATGAGACGGAAACTATCGTTAAATGTCATTTTGGCAGCATTCGTATCTTGACGTGACAAATTTTAGAATGGACAATTATACAAGATTGCATACTTCATCCCAAACTAATTACAAATTTTGATTTTTCGTTCCAAACTATATCAACTCTTCGAATTCCGTCCCGTAATTTACCATTTTGCATGAATTTAGTCCCACTATTAAATTTCTAATTTAATGGAACAGTTCAATCTTTTACTTATTTTTAGAGAAAAATAGTATGAGTTTTCGAAAATTCCATGCGCTTTTGAGAAAGAAAAAAAAAATATATATATATACCATATCATTTCATTAGGAAAATATTGCGCGTTATTTTTTAGTATTAATAAATAATAAATATTAAAGAACTTATACATATCCATGTCGTAAATCAATGTATAAGATCACAAGTGATTAATGAAAGTTATTGTGGTAAAATAAGATCACAAAATATTTAAGGTGTTCGTGAATAACCATCCATTTCTAGAATAATTGAACTTTAAGGTTGCCAATTAATTCTATTAAATATGTTTTACAATTGTGATTGATTTAAGGACATATTCATTATATATACTGATAAATTTTATGTTTAACAATAGGCATATGCAGAGGAAAAGTTCAAGATCTGCAGTGCTGCTTATCAATCTTTATGTACGTAATAAGTTGTCCTTAAATTGAGATTTTTCCAAGCATATGTACTCTTGCTTATCTGAGTGAAATTACCTAGAAATGTATTACGTGAAGTTGCACTTTTATGCAATTATAAAAAAAAAAAAAAGAAGTTCCACTTTTATGCGACATGTAAATTAGTCTTGTTTTTTTTACATATTTTTCTTGCTTTATTCGTGTTGGCAAATCTTGAAAGTCCAGTCAAATGAAGTTCTATTAAGACTATAAGAATCAGTTTTGGCTCCATTTTGGTTTCGTAGAATTGATTTGGATATATTTTGTAGAACTTTGAAACATGATTTGAATTGATTTTGGTTGAAATATTGATATTGTCAAATATAAGTAAAATAATATATAGTTAAATGAGTTTAAAAATTTGAGGTATAATTTAAATTGATTTTGAATGTTGGGATTTGAAATGCTATTATGATGTGTGTATGTCAGGTATAAGTTTGTACGGTTTGAATTAATGGGCCTCAATTTGGGTCAAAGAGCTTGATCAGTCTTACTAGGACAAACTCAACCCAACTTGGTTTTGGTTCAATCTCACTGGAACGAATCGAGCCAAAATCATGTCCACATACACTTTAAGTTTCCTTTAGTTCAATTTCACTGGAACGAATCGAGCCAAAACACGGAAATAGCAAAACTTCCATGACATCTTCTTAATTCACCCAGTGTTTTGTCATCTTCGAGCAATGTGTCCTTTAAGACTAACCGGTGGTTACACATCCCATATTGTATCGCACGTGCTACATACGTGGCCATACACTTTAAATCGAAGATAGTGTTATAAAGAAAAACCTGCATTAGCGAAAAGTTAAATTTTGGAGTCTGTATTTGTTGGAGAATTGCTGGACGATTTTGAGTGTATATCGATGACGAATATCTCGGCGTCAGCCATCGCGCATGAGCCACTAGTGTCTTGTGTCAGTCTCTTGCATTTTCAGAGTGATATCTTCTACCGTTCCGACGTTGTCCACCTCTAGTGTGATGATTCTTCCTAATTGACTTCTTACAAATAATTCCATTCCACCACGGAGACGGAGTACCAGGTGCAGCGTCGATTCTTGCTGGGTTTTATACTCCGGAAGGCGTTTGTCGTCTTTCAGTTGCCTCTCGATGAGTATTAGGCGCTGCCGATCACTTGGAATCTCTTCCCTGCCTTTGATATATGTTTTCACATAATTGATGGTGTGAAAGCTTTCTACTTCTAGAGTAAGACATTTTCCGATGATGGTATTCACTAATATCTGCATATATGGAAAAATTAGGGAGCAAGACGATGGTTCTGACGAAGCAAAATTTATGGTTTAAAGCAAAATTTATAGATGGGGGATGTGCTAAAAATGGATTGATAAATTCTCACATTCGCGAGTGCTTCACCTAGATTCATCTACTTCGGATCATTTACCGAATCTTTTATATCTCCACCTAATAATGGTGACTATCTGTAAATTCCATTTTGGTGAAGAATTAAATGGTAAAAGCACTCTTGTTATAATTAAATACTAGCTTAAACCCGTGCTATGAACGGGACAATATTAAGTGTGAAGGCTCATTTTCACAACTTAATTAAAAATTTTTAAAATGTAATTAAAACTATTTGAATTAGTTTAATAACATAAAAACACCTAAAAATTGAAACAAATGATGAAATTGCTAAAACTCAAAAGGTGAATTTATTAGTTATTTTGTTAGAGGTCCAATCCATTAATATACTTTTTTTGAAAATAAAATGTCATTACTGCCTAAAGCTGAACCCATTTGACCAACTAATGTGATTTATCCTAGCCCAAATTTGTATGTGTTAAACAATTCAGTTAAATCCAAGTAATTAATCTTATTAGCTTATTGAAATTCAATCGAGGATCAACCAAAAGAAAACCCAAGTTATATAAATCGTGAAGTCTAATTTTAATATAATAGTGGTTATAGTAAACATAATGGAATGAATGTTCTTTTGGGCATAACAAACACGATTTTCTATGGTTATACATGGACACAAACCAATGAACGAAGAACTTAAATAGAATTGAGATATGTATTAGCATCAGCCAAATTCATCTTACTAAACATCCAACTGAAAGTAGGGGAAAATGCATATTACTACCCTGTGATATCGAAAACCTGCAAAAAACTACCCTGTGAAATTTTTTTTGCACCAGACTTCCTTGTGTTTTCAAAAACCCTGCAAATTACACCCATTCTCCGTTAATCATTGACACCGTTAATTTTTGAAAACACAAGGAAGTCTGGTGCAAAAAAAATTTCACAGGGTAGTTTTTTGCAGGTTTTCGATATCACAGGGTAGTAATATGCATTTTCCCCCTGAAAGTATAAGAGAAACTATTTGCACAACTTTGTTTTTACATAAATTTGAGGATTTATCTCAATAGCTATCAAAATAAACCCATAAGAAAGTCCAAAAAAAAAATGGAAGACGATGACAAATGTAGAGTCGTCAGGTGAAGCAATTAGAAATGCATCATTTTTAGTGAACAATTTATTTGAAATTAGGGAGTAATTTATTATAAAAGGATAATGAAGCAACGTCATATATGCAAACTTTATCTAGCTTTTGAGTAAGTATCTAGATACATACATGATTATGTGCATCTCAATACGGATGCTAAATGAAGGGACATGTTTGATATTGTTTGAGTAACTGAATCTCATACACGTTAAATAATCAGTTAAAAAGTAAGAAAAATCTAACGATATATACCGTCATACATCGTAGACGGAGAAGTCGTCGTATGTAGTAACTGAATCTCATCTAACGTAATTGTTATTCCCATGGTCTATTAAAAAATGCTTAAGGAACGACATCTGAAATGAAAGAGTAATAATAATATCCGGATCATAATTTATAATATAACAAAAAATTTTAATTTTTAATTAATTAAAAATGTAATGAACTACATGAAACACACCTTGAAATTTGACATTATCAAGATCACACTCCCGATTTTCAATCCCAATACCCGAACTCCTCCATAACTCATTTTCAATCTCAACCTCTTGCTTGATATACAAGACCGCTGGATTTTTCACGAACATGACCAAAATTGTAAGCAAAACAAAGCAGTTCCAAGTTAATTTAAAACAACAAAATCTTACAAAGAAAATATTACACTCACTAAATCAAATAAAGTAGGAGATGAGATTCTCAAATGGTGGGGAAAAATAGAGAGGGAACATAAGAAATTGAATTAATCGATTGAATAATATAAGAATGTGGGAAAGTGGATGTAGTGGAGAAGAGGTGGGAAAATAAAAAAATAAACTGAAGAAGTTGGTTGAGGTGTACGAGAGATGTGTAGGGGAGTGGTTTTTGTAATGGCCCGACTCCGCGGGTCTGTCTGATAACACTCGATAAAATTATTACTATTTTGAAAAAGCTTAAAATACCGATTTTTTTTTTTTTTTACAGAACCGATAAATTAAAAGTTTTAAGCGGAAGCGGTTTACAACAAAATAAGAACAATTTAAATTACTAAGTTTAAAGCGGAAGTATTTAAAACAAATTTTAACGAATGACAAGACGTGGTGAAACAACTTGTGGGACCCAAAAGGGACAAGAAGATTAAGATTAATATTTGATAAAAATTAAAATTATTTTCGATAAATATTCTCATTTTATAAAATTAGCTAAAATACCAAGATATTTAACAAGATATAATAAAAATCAACTTAGACATTATAAGAGATTTGAAACATCAGTTCAAAGGAGGATCTTAAAATCAAATAAGAATTTCAACAAAAGTGCAACTACTCTCCGAAACTAGAGTGGGACCGCAACCTGAACTATCGTTTCCCAGAACACCTGTAGCTGAAAAGATTGAAACACGAAATGCATAAGTTGATCGTCCAACTTAGTGAGGCCGTAGTGCACATGTGCACATGTGCGTGTGATGCGTGGATGCAACATAATATACATGAGCACATACAACAGTACAGTAAATGAACACATGCTATTAAATTTAAGCACGTTAAACAAGTAACCAACAGTTGTTGATGCCGTCCTCCTCTTACCCTCCAATCCACAGTCAAGAAAACCACCACCAAACACTCCAAGTAAGGTGCGACCTTACATAACAGTGCGCATTGACGTCAAATGTCAGGAGTTTGACATTCACTCCCCAAGTGTAACCTCCACACTTGGCTCGTGAAGCGGGTCTACGGTAGATCGAGGTAACCATCCGGCCCTAACCTTCCAGGTTACCCACGATTCCGCACACCAATAATAAGGGCCCACACAGTAACAATTACAGTAAACAGTACAAGACAGTAACAGTAAACAGTACAAGACAGTAATAGTAGCAGTTCAGTAACATGAATCGATGAATAACTCAATAACAATAATCAAAACTATTCAATATACAATATCAAGAATTTATGAACGCGTAGGCTTTAGCATAACAATTCTAACATGTTTAGATAGTTAAAATAAGGCTAAGTAGATTCATGTATCTCTTCTTGCAGCATATGTGGTATATATATTAAATATAACATGGATTGTTTGTCCTAATAGTCGAGGTATTCCCAGTATCATACATCACCTGCTTGTTCGTTTAGGGACTAAGTTACAATTCTGACTCAACCTACTAGCACATTTGGACTAACACGCAAGTGAACACACATCACTCACCTGAGGAGCTTATTACGGTGACCAAAATTCTCAAATGAAGAGTATCCGAAACCTGAGCAAGTACGTATACGACTAATAAATTATCTTATTATCTTACTTACATATAATTAAAGAAAATCCTATCACAAGGATTTTCTAAATTAACCTCGCACACAAGAACTTAAAACTTTTGACATCAAATTCATTTAAGTGTATTCATTTTCTAACTTTAAGATTTGAGAAAATCCAAAATATTTAACAGTAGCAACAATCCAAGCGAAATTGGATTGAAACGAGCAAACACGGAGAGAGTGCAATGAA
Source organism: Penstemon davidsonii (assembly GCA_034814905.1). NCBI lineage: Eukaryota > Viridiplantae > Streptophyta > Magnoliopsida > Lamiales > Plantaginaceae > Penstemon > Penstemon davidsonii. The sequence continues at coordinate 23,825,558 of JAYDYQ010002533.1, read as the reverse complement.
ATGGGCCTGAACCATCATGGGCTGGGCCTGAAAGCCCGCTGAATGGATCAGCGGTGGCTGCCCCGAGCACTTCCTAAAATTGCACACAACTCCCCTAAAAAAATTAATATTTTTGAAATGTACCGCAAAAATATTTTTCACAAAAATTTCTTCAAACCAAAAACTTCACTAGATTATTTTGAATAAGAACTCAATCACAACATTTAACAAGTTAATAATTAAACACCATCTTCTTTTGAAAACATTCAAAGTATACCCCAAAAGTTTCGAAAACATTAAAACATTAACTTTCTTACAAAAATTATTCAAGACAATATTACAAGAATGTTTAAAAATATTTAAGCAAACCTTCACTATAAAATTGAGATTAAACACAAGTTTTAATAACATTTCACCAAACTAACAAGGAGAAACAAAAAGTTCTTTAACCATAATTTTCTTTGGAAAATTTTTATAAGTTTTCAATCTTAAAACAAAATGAATAAACCACTACTTCAAAACAATTAATCAAGAATTTATAAAAGAACCATGTAAAAACAGCGACAAAACAGCGTCATTGCCCCCTTATTTTCAGATTACAAAAATAACCCCAAAAGTTTCAAAAACTCCCCTTTTTGCAAAATCTCGAAGGAAACTTTAAAACAATTGCTTTTCAAGTAAACTTATACCAAATATCAAACAAAAACTCAGATTTTCAGCCCATTTTTTATTCCCAATAAAAATCGCAGCACTTTAGCCCTTCAACTTTTAAAATCTTTAAAAAAAATACCCCCAAAGTTTTGAAAAATTAAAACATCAACTTTCTTACAAAAAGAAATCAAGATCTAAATATCTAATTAACATTTATTTAAACCCAATCAAAACCACAATAAAAATCTAATATTGAATCTAAAGTTAACAACTTTTCATAAAACTACAATGGATAAACAAAAGTTCTTCAATATTTATGTTTTGTGCTAAAGAACACAAATTTCTAAGTATTGAAATAAAATCCATAAACTCAACCCAAATATGAAAATGAAATATATCTTATAATATAAACTTAAAACTATTGCTCTTTATAATGCATGTATGTTTTTCTCCATTTTTTTCTTTGAAGAACACTATAAAAAAGAACAAAATAAAATCCAATCAATTAAAGAACACAAGCATAGGTGGATCTATACCCAAAGCAACGAAGGGGATGAAGGTCTCCTCATTTTCAGACCTCCGAAGGTGGTGGTGGCGGCTCCGGTGGCAGTGGTGGCGGCTCCGGTGATGGTTCAAAATAAAAGTCCTCAAATCCTTACTTTTCATCGATTTCCAGCGAACGTAGATTCACTTAGGAACATTGAAACGACAATCCGAACGGTCAATATGTAGCTCCATGTGTTTAAAACCTTCACACAAAAGTTAGGTATGATCCAACGGTGGAAGGAAACGGAATGGACGAAATACCGAGGCTATGGTGTGTCTATCCGAAAATTTATCTTTCTTGAGTGTTGTCTTTTAAAGAAGAATCTCCGGAGGTTGCAGCGGCAGTAGGGTGGCGGCGGCGATGACCATGGTGTTTTCCAGTGACAGTGTTCCGATGGTGGAGGTGGCAGTATGGCAGCGGCAGTGGTGGTGGCCATGGTGGCTCCTCCCTCTTTATTCAAGTTTCATTCTTATTTATCTCTCATTTTCTTCTTTTAAACTCTCTCTCTTTTATCTCATATTTGCTTCAATAACCATAAACTTGTGAACCTAGCCCTCAACAAATCTGAAATTCAGATTATATGGGCTAGGAATTGGTCTTGGGAGGGACAAGGTAATCATTTCTTCCTCCAAAAGCTCCTCCAATTGGAGAAGACCTTGGGCATTAGGCAAGCAATTTTCTTCCATAGATAGAAATCATATCTGTGATTGCAGATTTGTTTTTGAAATTTACGTATATAATTGCAGTTTACCCCCTAAATTTTTGAAAAGCTACAATTTGACCCAACATACAAAAGTTTTGTACACATTAGTCCAAAATAATTATAAAATAACCCCAAGACTTTTAACAGTTATTTCTCCATTTTCTAAGTTATTTCTAGGTCCATAATGATGCATCAATTACTTAATTTACGCAATTTAGCATAAGAAAGTACTTTAATTTAACTAAAGCATAATATCATATAAAATTTGGTTTTTTTAAAAAAATCAATAAAATACAATGAAAGGGTCCGAAATTTTCGAGGCGTCACAGTTTTTGTAACAATTGTGGCTTTATTTTCTAATAATAAATTAATTCTAAATTACAGGAAAAAAGAATTTCAGTCAAAATTACATTATTTGACCAAAAGACCCCCTTGAAATAATAGTAAGTAAGATAAGATAAGATAAGATATTGGAAAGAAAAATCACCCATGCTTTGTGAAAATCAATTCCGGGAAAGTTGCAACAGATTAAATTAACTCACAATTTGGGTGGGAATTTTTTTTTTTTTTTTTGAGAAAACCCGGAGGTAAAGATATATTAATGAGCAATGTCAGAGTTCACAAGATCACAGATAAAATCAGGGAGGACAACAGTGTCCGGTGAACTAGTGAAAGCTAACTTGGCTAAGGCGTGAGCAATGGAATTACTTTCCCTAAACACATGGGAGCAAGAAAAGAAAGCAAGAGAATTGGCTAACGATAGGATGTCATCAAAGATCGCTCCCAACGGGTGAAAATGTGACTGACCACAGCTGCTAGTGACAACGTTAATCACAGAACAGCAATCTCCTTCCAACTCAATGCTATTCCACCCCATTAAGATACCAAATTCAAGCCCTTTCTTCATCGCAATAGCCTCGGCAGATTCTAGGTTCAAGAGGTAGTCAACTTTTTCAAATTTCCATTGAAGACAAGTACCAAACTGATCACGGATAACAATACCTATGCCAAAACAGCCCCTGATCCGATCGACTGCAACATCAACATTAATTTTAATGTGCCCGTTAGCGGCCGGCTTCCAAGACGAATGAGGTGGCCTGTTTACACCCAAGGGGATGGTGCGAATGGAGGACTCCTTAAATCTTTGGTAAAAGTTGCGGGAAAGAGATACCAGCTCGTCCGGCAAGATTACTTTGTTATCCCAGAGCAGTTTGTTCCGTCCGAACCAAATCCACCAGGCCAAAGTAATAGCGGAACCCAACTCAAAAGAATCCATACAAGAGTAAAGGTGATTAAACCAGTCGCTAACCTCAGGGGAATCATGCATATAATGATCAAATGGAATGCCTGAAAGAGTCCAACACTGCCTCGCAAATGAGCAGCGCAACAAGCAATGGAGGACCGATTCCTCCTCTGAATCGCAGCGAAGACAAGATTCCTCCACTATCATTTTCCTCCGTTTCAACGCGCTGCGGACTGGTAGCGAGTCTCTACAACAAGACCACATGAAGTGCTTTACTTTAGGTGGGGTTTTTAAAGCCCAAATACGATTCCAGATCGGATTAAAGGAAGAGTTGGTGCTGCCCGAAGAAGAATGCGAGGGGGAGAAATGACAATGAAAGAGTTATCCCTGGGAATCCAATTCACACCCCAAATGCAAATATCTTTACCGTTCCCCACTCTCCACCGTATACCTTTTTTGATGAGGTTACTAGCGTTCCAAATGCTACGCCAAGTAAGAGAGGGTGCCGAACCAAGTTGCGAATCCAGAAACTTAACATGTGGAAAGTACCGCGCCTTCAAGATACGGCTTAACAAAGTATGGGGAGATGTTAAGATACGCCAGGCTTGTTTAGCAAGCAAAGCCACGTTAAAAGAATCCAAATCTCTAAATCCAATGCCTCCATCTCTTTCACTGCTGCATAACGAATTCCAGCTTCTCCAATGTATTTTCTTAGTATTTTTCTCATCCCACATTTGGGTGGGAATTGGATTCCATGTTGTATGATAAAATTTTGCCCAATTATATTTAACTTTGGTCGTAGACTAATCTGGCCCGACCCGATCCAAATTTATATTGCAACCGATATTTACGTACTATAATTTTGAATCTTAAATCTTTAGATTGAAACCGGATATCATTAGAAAATTGGAGAATCCAAATACAGATTTTACTCTCAAAGATATATGCATGACTAATTCAAAATTGTCTTTATTTAGATAGAAACAATATTTAATTATAATTATGTCAATACATTTTTTTTTTTAAATAAAGGCAAAATTGCAAGTCCTACGGATTGGACCTCTAACATTAATTATACATTTGGTTCCAATTTTTAATATATTTTGCACTTTTAGTCCCGTACTTTATAAAATTACGCTTTTGATCCTATTTTCTTAGAATATTTTACACTTTCGGTCTCTAATTAACAAAACTTCTAGTCATATAAAATTATCAAAATTTTGCACTTTGTGGTCCCTAAGGCTATTTTTGCTTTGCACTTTTGGTCCCTAATTAGACGGAATTAAAAAGATGGAACCAAAAGTGCAATTTTGTAAATTACTAAAGATCCAGACATATGAAAAGATGCAATTTTTTCCCTAACATTAAATAGCATGATCACAAAAACTATATATCATTCTTGTTCAAAACTGAAATTTTCATTATCTTGAATTTGACACTCAAATTTTTTTAAAATCCCATTTACACCCACTGCAAATGGCAAAACATACCCAAGTACATGAGATATATACTCAAGTGAACCACAAAAAAGTCCCATGATCTGTCAAAATAATGTACTCATATGCACAAGAATATGATACACTCAGATTCAACAAGTTGCACTAATTCTTTTTTGTGGTAGGAAAATATAATACTCTGTTCCTTTAATTTATCATCACCTAGCTTATCTTGAAAATGGAAAAACCATATCATCATCAGAAGTTTCTAGAACAAAAATCTCTGGATCTTCAAATGTAGGAGACAAGTTATCAACACATTTGTTGTTGTCGGAATTTATTGTCTCCACCAGACTTCGTGTTGTTTTTTGTTGCTCTTCAAACATCTGTTTCAGCTGTTTGCTTTGTTCTTCAATTCTGAACTGTAAGGTTTTTTGAATCTAGCATAAATTGTAAAAAAGATGTAAAAATTCAATATCTTTTGGTCTAATATTGGAAGAATCTGAAGAAATATAGCATTGTGAGTTAAGGGATTCTATGTTGAGCTAAATGCAAAAACACCCCTTGTGCTCCCCCTGTTATTTTAACTAATAAAAAAACCCTCGTTTTCTATTTCTATTAACAAAAAAACCCATGAAACTCCTTTGTAAATCATAGGGAGGGTTTTGTTAATTGTTTAAGTGAACAAGGGGGTTATTCTCGGGGGTTACTGATATATTTTTAGGTTAAGAGGGGCGTTTTTGTATCCTTTGATGGAGATATAAATGTCATTTCAGCTTGGAAGGGTTTTTTTTTCCTAATAGAAAAGAACACGGGGAGGGGGGGGGGGGGGGGTCTTGTTAGTTAGACAAAGCACAAGGGGTGTTTCTGCATTTCACTCATTCTATGTTATTCATTGGAAAAATTGCATTTTTAGTCCAATAAGATTGGACATTCATCATTTTAAGTCCACCCTTTACAAAATTGTTTTCTTGGTCCTAATTTTCTCAATTGCATTTTTGGTCCCAACGTCTGTTCTATCCAATTTGGGACCAAAAGTGCAAAACTGAGACAAGCTTATGAATCCGAATGCCAAACATAGATTAAAGTACAAAATATTTTAAAAGATTGAGAGAAAAAGTGTATTTTCGTAAAGTGTAGGACCAAACGTGCAAATATTTTCAAAAATTGAGCCCAGAGTTACAATTTTGCCAAGTATAGAATAAAAAAATGATGATGTCTAGTCATGCTAGACTAAAATGTAATTTTGCAATTATTCTATGCTAGAAAAATATTAAAGCTACCTCTAGTTGCTCGTGAAGATGCCGTTGGACATCTATTTGCATTTGTAGTGCCTCCTTTAGTTGCATACCACTGCAAAAGAATTTGAATATATATTTAGATACATGAACTATATGTTAAACTAAGTGGAAAGGAATAAAATCAGAGCTAAAAGCAAAAATATCCCTTGTGCTTTATCTAATTGGTGAAAGCCCCTGTATTAGCATAAAATTTCATTAGAGATTCCTTCATAAATCATAGGTAAGGAGGTTATTGTCATTTTTTTAAGTAAAAAGGGGTTATTGCCGAGTATCAAAATTAACAGGGGGACAATTGATAATTTTTTAGCTGAATAGGGGTATTTTTGCATCTTTAGGTGGGGTATAGCTATCAATTTGACTTGGGAGGAGGTTTTTTGCTAATAAAAATTAGCACAAGAAATGTTCTTGGTAATAAAAATAACACATAGGATTTTTCTAATTAGGTAAAGCTTAGGGGGTATTTTTGCAATTCGATCAATAAAATTATTAAAAATCAAATGAACAAATTTAGCAAGCAAATTGTATAGCAATTTTACGTTTTGATGTCCATCTGTGCTACATTACTTGTAGTGCTCTTCTCAGATTTTCCTTCCACAGATTCTGGTATGTACTTTGCGTTTCGATACTTCTACAAAAACAAAAATAAAAATTGATTTTATAATTCATTAAAAATAATAAATAAAAAACAAAAAAAAAAAGGAAATCAAGAAAGGAGTGAATTTATTTTTTTTACCTGCAAATGGCTTTTGACATGATAAATAGTAAGTCCCTCAGTATCCATTAACTTAAGTATGGCCTTTGGTGTTGCCTCTACATTGTCAATCAAGATTCAAGAATATTAATCAATGTAATAAATAATCTATGTATTTTTAAAAAAGAATATAAATAATCTATGAAATGAAAAATGAAAGCTAATATATCGTCTCTCCGTCCCAAATATTTGGCTCCCTTCTAGTTTTGCAAGGAGGGCGAGAGTTGAAAAGGTGAAATTTTTGTCTATGGTTACATTTATAACCCTAAAAGTAGTGGTTAAGAGTTACTGGTGTCAAATTTACTTTATGTGGGAGAGTATTTTTGAAAAAATAAATTCATTTTTGAAAAAGCGAGCATTGTTATGGAACAATGAAAAAGAAAATAAAAGTAAAAAAATTGGGACATAGAAAGTATAATTTATAGAGAAAAAGAATTCACTTACTATCAGATCCACCAAGTCGATTCACACACTCAACAAATCGATCATGAAGATCCTGACTCCATCTGATTCGTGTTTTACTCGATGAAACTGCTCCGACTTGTACCGAATTATTACTCGAAGTATTTGAAAAACATCCAGGTTGAATTCCAAATTGCCTCGTATTTGCAAAATGTGGTGCATGTGAATTTTGGGAAACCTGTGAATTTCAAAGAGAAAAAGACCAAAATAAGTAAAATCGAAACTTCGGTGAATAAAACAAATTACAAGTAAGACTACTATGAAAGTAGACCAATAACCACACTTCTAGTGGGGACTCGAACATAGAAGTATTTTGGCTTAGTTATGTCTAAGTTTTGTCTCAAAAAGTGATTTGAGTGTTTTCGAAAACTTCTTCAATTCGGTTTGAATAATAGTTTTCATGAAATATTGAGATATATAGTAAAATATTACTAATAAATAATTGTTAGTAAGTATTGAAAGTTTGAGATATGATTTGGATTGATATTTGGTTGTCACGTTTCGAAACTTTGAAATATGATATGAATTGATGTAATGATTGATATGATGAGTTACTGTATATTGTAATGACTGGTGTTTTTTTTTTTGCTTACAATCCAATATAACACGAAAAACCACAATAAAATATTTTTTATAGCAATTGATAAATGCAAAATATTCAACATTATTCACATGTAAATAATATTGCCAATTGCCAAACATTTTTTACCGAATAGCATAATATTATAAAACCAGGGAACGGCTGATGAAATTGACATTTTATAATGTCAAACACATTACATATCAAATTGACAATGCATAATGTCAAACACATTATATAATTATAATTAATACTCAGTACGGAATAAAAATAATATACAAAAATATTATTCCAAAACTTATTTTTTAATTGGGGGAGGGGGTTAATTGGGGGAGGCGATGATTCTCCCAAAAAGAGGCTGCCTCTTCACATATTTGAGGCGCTGACTTGACTAAAGTCAGCATGTTCTAGGGCTCGCGCGTTTCGGTCCAGAATCAAAACCAGGGTCTGGGTCGAAACCCGCTTTAAGCATTTTCCCAGAACTGAGTTTGGTCCAGTTTGGATGAAATCAGACAGGGTCAAGCTATATTCATAATAGGCCTTAGTGTCCACATGGGTCGACTTTGACCTAGATTCACTTAATTTAGGTTTTTGTTTCAAAATCAGTTAAGGGAATCTTAGCAGTCACGATTTGAATTTAATTTAGAAATTTCAAAACATGATTTGTATTGAGTTTATTCATATATGAATTTGATGGTTGGAGAGAAGTAAAATGATAAGTAACAAATTAAATATATAAGTTTTACGGGATTAAAAGATCTTGTATTCTATAGGTTTGGTGTAGTTTACGAGATTTGACGGATTCTGTCGTGAAATTTAATAGATATCGATTTTGATCTAATCTTAGAACAAGACTTGAGCCAAAGTCAATCTGCAAGAGCCCTTAAAAGTTTTAAAATATTATGTTTACTATCAGGCAAGGTCTCATCGGTAATTCCGTATATTTATTAAATCAAACATTTTACCAAATAAAGTAAAAAGGCATTAAATCAAATGAAAAAGAAACCAAATTAAATATTTGAAATACTTACACGAAGATCTTGATTTGTGTCATCAAAATCACCCAATAGCTTGTTCTTCAAGTGTAACAATTGTTCATTTTCAGAATAATTGCTACATTGATTTCTATAAATCCCTTCAGACCTCAAATAATTGTTTGATAATTGATTTTCCGGTTCAACTCGTGCCTGTGATTGTGAATCTCCAAAAAATCCATTTCCAGATTGTTGAAATTGATAAGAATTCTTGAATTCTTCTTGGAAATCACATTGAGATAATCCCATGTAATGCTCTGTAGCATAAAACGCTGTAGCCGGTGATCCTAGCCGACTGATTAAGGTACTTGATGAATTACCCGGCCATAGATTCTGATTGAAGAATCCCATTGGTGCAGATTGTTGGGGAGCACCGTAACTCTGTGGGAGAAAACCAGGGGATTCTGAAATGAAATCATTTGGAAATCCGTAACTCTGCTGCTGTATTCTCTTCATTTCATAGATTGATTTATTGGAGAAGAAATTAATATATGAAAAATGTTTTTCTTTCTATTTTGTTTAGGGGACACGTAGCAAGAGATTTATGGAGATTTGATAAATGGGATTCTAATTTTATTAAGATGATGTAAGTCTTCAAATATAAGTATGAATGAATATATGAACAATTCAATGAAGTCTTTTAAATATTCTTTAACTGGATAGGAATGAATAATGAAATCTTGACAAAAACAAGGCTAAAGTTAGTACAAAGAAACAAATATCATTATACATTATCAATTTTTTGTTTGTCATTTTCATGTTATATAAACAAAAAAATTCTTTGGGGAATCATTTTGCCTCTCTAGCTCTTTATTAAAATAGAGTTTATGGCAATTTACCCCCCTTGATATTCATAATATTCAATTTTTCTCCCTGTGATTTGAAAAAGAGTACTTTACGACTTTACCCCCAGTAATATCATATAAGTTTCACACCGCCTCCCTGACATTTATATGTTACAAGAATATTTTTCATGTCACTCTTAATTTCGGCAAGTGAGTCTCCGGCTGAAGGAGGTAAATTACTTCTTTAAATTTTTTACAGGGGGATAAGGTGTTATTTTTCAAATTATAGGGGGATAAATTGAACATTATGCATTTCACGGGGTAATTTGGCATTAGCTCTATTAGAATATATGATTCTAAAATTTCTTTTTAGGCAGATAATTAGAGAATATTGTTTTTTGGCATCTGTAACTAATTAATTTCACATGGAATACAGGCATATATTCAATATCTAGAGGGTACTTGATTATTCTTGATACTATATAGTATGTGAATATAATTAAATTATTTGAAAAATTATTAAATAAAATTTCCATTAAGGGTGATCCTGCTAGCCAACTAGTTGCATCTAACAAAGTGGGAATCCAATATTTCTAAAATCCAAGGAATTAAACAGGAAAGTTCAAGATTCTTAAACACGAGGGAAAAAAGAATAAAGATCATTAACTGGATTTACTTTTTAATAAAGAGAGATGATATGATAAGTTGCAATATTAATTGGTGGTGTCTTCAAGATTTGAAGGCAAATATTATGCTCAATACACTACAAGAAAAATAGTGAATTTTTTTTTTTTGGGAAATTCGTAGGTATATTAAATATTAACAATATCGTCAATAACAGAATCATGGATAAAGCTAGGAAGTTCAACAATGAATGGAGAAACACATAATGCTACTTTAACTAAGGTATGAGCGGCAAATTAAAAATATTTTAAAACATGGGAGCATCTAAATTCTTCTAAATCTCTAGTGATACGTTTGATATCTTCGTAGATGGACCCGAATGGATGGAGGGATGGTTGAATATTGGAAATTACTTGGAGTATCATAATTACTTTGTTACTATTGACAATTAATGATAAATAAAAATGACAACAAACAAAAGTTGTCACTAACTCGTTGTAACATTATTTATAGTTTTCACTAAACATGTTACATGAGTCACAAATTCTCTATAATAGCAACTTAAATTGTTGTATACTCATCAATAATACATATTAGTGATAAGTTGAAAGAAAAATTGTCACTATTGTGTTTGACATTATCACTATCATAAAAAAATTAAAAAACATATCATTAAATACATGCAAATAGCTTCATTGCATGTCACTTAATATCTTATCATTAAGTCGTAATTTTCTTTTAACCATAAAATTTACAGTCATATTAATTCAAGTTCTTTTTTAAAAATAAAATATAACGACCTTCATACAATTTCAATTAACTTTACAATAAATATTGACTTCGTTTAGACATTATAATACGAGTTTAATTAAATTATATTAGCAAATTAAAATGGCTGGATTCTTGTAAAGTACAATTATGTCATAGTCATTTGATGTGATAAAAAACTAAGGTCGTAAAGCTTGGGGGGGGGGGGGGGTGGGGGGGGGGGGGGGTGGGGGGGGGGGGGGGTGGGGGGGGGGGGGGGTGGGGGGGGGGGGGGGTGGGGGGGGGGGGGGGTGGGGGGGGGGGGGGGTGGGGGGGGGGGGGGGTGGGGGGGGGGGGGGGTGGGGGGGGGGGGGGGTGGGGGGGGGGGGGGGTGGGGGGGGGGGGGGGTGGGGGGGGGGGGGGGTGGGGGGGGGGGGGGGTGGGGGGGGGGGGGGGTGGGGGGGGGGGGGGGTGGGGGGGGGGGGGGGTGGGGGGGGGGGGGGGTGGGGGGGGGGGGGGGTGGGGGGGGGGGGGGGTGGGGGGGGGGGGGGGTGGGGGGGGGGGGGGGTGGGGGGGGGGGGGGGTGGGGGGGGGGGGGGGTGGGGGGGGGGGGGGGTGGGGGGGGGGGGGGGTGGGGGGGGGGGGGGGTGGGGGGGGGGGGGGGTGGGGGGGGGGGGGGGTGGGGGGGGGGGGGGGTGGGGGGGGGGGGGGGTGGAAACTACCATCAAAATCTTTTCTTAACGCCATATATATAATCATTCTATTAACACGAGGGATTGATTTTTCTTCATAAGATCAATCACTGAAACCTAAACTATTTGCTTCAAAGTACTCGTTCAAAGGACCCAAATTTGTGTCGAACAAAGATAATTTAGTTTTACGATATTTCAATAGTTTCACAATCCTAAAGTAAACTGTTTTACCAAAAGAGAATGTCTACAGTTATTACATCACAAAGAAATGTTCTTGGGACAAAATTGATTCGAGTGTGAAGATTCTCGGTTTTATCTACTAATAGCTCAATTGTTTCTTCACAATCAGTGGACCTAGATCATTGAAAACAATTCATACACTTTGCAACTGGCAAAAATTACATTAATTGATTAGACAGTATGAATGGTTTCGAATGATTTACCTTGTTGTCATTTTCCATCATCATCCTATCAGCCCTGGAGAACCGAGTCTAGACTATACAAACCTGCTGCATTCCATCTTTTAGTTAGGCTAAACCGTTTCCAAATTCAGCAGTTCTATGAATGCTAACGATTTACAAAAGAAGAACAAAATACAATTAGGGAGAGCAAAAGGAAGAGAATTACCACAACTCTATTCAGAAAGAGCTACTGTTGCAGCCTTTTCGCCACCATATTTATTGGTGAAATTCTCCTCCATTCTCTCAACAAATTCATTCAGTTTTCCAACATATTCAAGAGAAACAGTTATGTATCCTGTAACATTTGAACTTCACTGAGTAAGACTTGTAAACGGCAACATTATGAATCCCTTGGATAATCTTATAATTGGTCAACTGTGTGTATTTCTTAAGGTGATAGTCAATCAATGTCAACCCAATCCAACTCCGTCATTTCATACACAATTGTCCACAATGTAATTTTAATCTCTTCAAAGTTCAAATGAGATTTATCCCCTGAAAGGAACAATTTAACCTTATCCTTCACAGTAATCCAACTGCAACCCGGACTCTTTTTAATCCCTCTTAATCTTTTCGAAATTCTTATCTGCTCTTCATCCCTCCTCTTCCCTATAAAACCATAAATATCTGACAAAACAACATATGGAGCTGCATTATTTGGTTCAAGTTCTAAAATATATTGAGCCGCAAGCCTTGCAAGATCAGGGCGCATGTGAATCCGGCTTGCACCAAGAAGAGCACCCCAGACCCCCGAGTGAGGCTCAAATGGCATTGACTCGATCAGATTTATGGCTTCATCAAGCAATCCAGCTCTACCAAGGAGATCAACCATGCAAGCATAATGATCATGATTTGGTTCAACCTTAAAAAAAGTCCTCATAGATTTAAAATACTTCCTACCTTCTTCTACAAGCCCCACGTGGGTACAAGCAGACAAAACACCAAGAAAAGAAACATCATTAGGCTCGTGTCCTTCATCAACCAATTGCCTAAATAATTCAAGTGCTTCTTCTCCGTACCCATTATGGGCAAATCCTGTAATGATGGAATTAAAAGAAACAATGTTGGGTTTAGTGATGGATTTGAATATCTTGTAGGCATCATTTACACTGCCACACTTTGAATACATTGAGATAATGGAATTTTGGATGGATAAGTCGTGTTCCATATCCATTTTCAAAACAAGGGCATGCATTTGTAGACCGTGGCTCAAAGAAGCTAAACTAGCTGAAGCACTAAACAAGCTACTTAAAGTAAGAGGGTTAGGCTTGATTGCATTCCTAAGCATCTTACTAAACCAACAGATAGCCTCTTCATATTCTTTATTATTCACAAATCCAGAAATAAGTGCAGTCCAAGCAACATCATCATGTGCAGGCATCTTATTAAATAAATCAATGCACTTTGCTGTTAGACCTTTACTAGAGAATCCCGTAATCATGGTCGTCCAAGAAACTGAATCTTTGGCTTCCGCCTTCTCAAAAAGTTCATAAGCCTCTTGTAACCTCCCAGCTTGAACATAACCATATATTAGAGAATTCCAAGAAACCACATCTTTTTCACTCATCTTGTTAAACAACTTGTTTGCTTCAATTATACACCCAAATCTCGAGTACATTGCGATGATTGAATTGCCTAAAAATACGTCAAACACAAATCCTAAACATATCACTAAGCCATGCACTTGGCACCCTTCTCTATATCTACCAATTCTACCACAAGACTCCAAAATTACAGTCACAACAGTAGGTTCAATTCCCACTTGACCTTCCCTTCTCATTCTTATGAACAATTGAAAACCATCCTCAAAATGTCCTGCTTTCATATACCCATCGATCATCGCACACCAAGTAAACTCATTTCTACTCTCTTCCATCATATCAAACAATTTTCTAGCCTCACTGACGCTCCCATTCTTACAATACCCATCAACCATCGAGCTCCAAGAAACAACATTCTTCTCCACCATTCCTTCGAAAACTCCCACAGCCTCCTCCAATTTTCCTGTTCTCAAATACCCATTTATCAAATTATTCGAGCAAAATGGGTCTCTCCAATTCAACGGCGTCCCCTCATACAATCTATTGGCCTCATCAAACTTGCCAGCATTAACAAAACCCATAATCATCACAGCATGCGATAACGAGTTCCGCACAGGCATCCGTAAGAACAATCTATATGCCTCGTCAATCCCCTCATACCCTCCGCTCATATTCCTTATATAAGCCGTGATCATGGCATTCCAAGTGGCAACAGTTCGTTGGGGCATTTCGTCAAACAGTTTCCGTGCTTTCGTGATTTGACCATTGTTGGCGTATGAAGAGAGCATGGCGGTGTAAGAGACGATATTCTTTCCCGGCATGCGATGGAATAGATACTCGGCTTCCTTGATATTACCCTTTCGGCCATAGCTGGTTATCTGAGTATTGCAGTATATGACAAATTTGTTAGTTTTTGTAGCGGAAGTTGAGTAATAGTCTACAATTGTTGCACCCAAAGTGTTTATATTAAATCTGAGGTAGAGAATTTTGGGGTTAGAAATTCTTTTTGAAGTTGTAATCTTCAACACCAGCATGGTTTACATGGAGATGAAGAGTATCATTTCCCCTCCTTTTTTTGCTCAAATAAATATGTTACTACGCAAATTTAAAGTTGGAATGATTTAAGAACACTGCTAATCGTACAGATTGACTAACTGGCTGTATAACAGCTCATTACTTAATTAAAATAAATTCGTGTACTTACATGTTTTTACTACTTTTTAATGTTGTAAAAAATTGACACTAAAATATTTATAACTAATAAAAGTTCCACACGGGCATCCTTAAAAGTGTTTTAAAGAATCCTATGGAATATTACATTAAATGTGTAAACGAGTCGAGTACATAATATTTTAGCAATACAATTTTCAAGTTTGATTTTTTTTTATTAAACATGAGATTCCAATTGAACTTAACACAAATGTTAATTAAATTAAGTTTAAACATGTTGTCATCGAGTCAAACATGAGTCAAACTCGAAGTCTATTATTTAATATATTCAATGTGGTTTGACATTTTTTGTTAGTATAGTCCATATTGAAATGTGAGATTGAACTTCAAAATCTATGAAACTTTGAATTGTAAAAATATAATTGTAAAAAATAAGATTTAGAAGTAGGAAAATGATTATATGACAGCTCAAATTTGACAGTCTTTTGTACAGTCCATATTTTAGGTGTTTGAAGTTATTTATATTACCTACTACTTGTTTAACAAGTTTAGGATTTAGAATTCAAGGTTTTGGGCTCAATATTCACAAACAGCGTTTATATTTTCTTGATAATTATTTATGCGTCATAATTAATTTTTTTCATATACATTAAAATATGACAAAAAAAAATTAAAAAAAAAAAGCCACAATCGGCTATATATGTGTACAACCAGTTGTGGGATGTAGGAATACCACTATGTATATGAAAAAAAATTAATTATATGACACATTAATAATTATCAAAAAAATATAAACCCTGTTTGTAAATATTAAACCCAAAACCTTGAAATTCTAAATTCTTAACCTGTTAAACAAGTAGTAGGTAATATAATTAACTTCAAAAGCCTAAAATATGGGTTGTACAAAATACTGTCAAGTTTGAGCTGTCATAATTTTCCATGATTTAATACTAGTTATTCATCATAAAAAATAAAAATAAAAATAAAAATAAAAGTAAAAATAAATATAAATAAAGGTGGTTGTTATGTTCGGGACTCTTTCATCTAATCCGCGGACAATTGGAGAATGGATGTATGTTATTGAATAATAAAGAAATGAATTGCACTTGTTATATGAATGAATTAGGTTTGGTCAGATCGGATTTGAACTGATTATCCAACAATTGATTAAATTATTTATGACTAATCAAGCATTAATTTTATTTTTGGCTTTCAAAAATCATATAATAAAAAAGTTTATATTAAAAATTTGAGAGAATTGCATTTGTGGTACCAAACTATATGACGATTCTCACTTGTGGTACCATAAAAATCGAGGCCGACACATTTGGTACCACAATTTAAGAAATCGAACCACTTTTGGTATCATCGTTAAAAATGGAAGTTAACTATTGACTGACAGTTAAGTGTTATTGCAAAATTGATACCATTACTTATGTTGACTGATAATTCTACCCCATAACATTTCAAGTTGTCAAAATAACCCCCCATCTTCAAATTTATTGACAATTTAAGTCTACATTGTTGCCCAGTTTTAAAATTGACTCGAATAAGACACGTGCGGACCAATTTGAAGATTTTACTTATTATATATGCATATTTATTTAACTAATTTAGTTTTATAAATAATATTAACAGACCAAATAATACTTTAATATAAATCCGACAAAATATTAAAAATAAAACAAATCTAAAATTTATATAATAATAATTTATTATTTATTGAAAAGATAAAGTTATATATTATTAATAAAATAATTACTATAATTTGGAAAAAAACTAAAACCCATCCCTAAGCCACCCACACACCCACCCCCCAACCCCAACCCCAGGCGGCGATGGCCTGGGATTTGGGTTGGGGGGGAGAGGGAGGCAGGGATGGGTTTTAGTTTTTTTTTAAAATTGTAATTATTTTGTTAATAATATATAAATTTATCTTTTTAATAAATATTAAATATATTAATATTATTATATAAATTTTAGATTTTTATGTTTTATTTTTAATATTTTTTTGAATTTATATTAAAGTATTATTTGGTCTGTTAATATTATTTATAAAACTAAATTAGTTTCAATAAAATATTTAAATATAATAAGTGAAATCTCCATATTGGTCCGCACGTGTTTTATTCGATCCAATTTTGAAATTTGGCAACAATATGGACTAAAATTATGAGTAAATTTGAAAATGTGGAGTTATTTTGACAACCTGAAATGTTATGGGGTAGAATTGTCAGTCAACATAAGTAATGGTATCAATTTTGCAATAAGTAATGGTATCAATTTTTCAATAACACTTAACTGTCAGTCAATAGTTAACTTCCATTTTTAACGATGATACCAAAAGTGGTTCGATTTCTTAAATTGTGGTACCAAATGTGTCGGCCTCGATTTTTATGGTACCACAAGTGAGAATCGGCATATAATTTGATACCACAAATGCAATTCTCTCTTAAAAATTTATTAGGACTGAAATGAGGTTTGTTTATCTCGATCAATTGAAATGAGTAGGAGCTAGAACAAGAATATTCATAGATTTTGGATTATAGTGAAGTTAAAATTAAGAAATAAGACTGAATGAGTGTGGTCTAATTGGACATGAACTAAAAAAATCCTCTCTTCCTTAGTGGAGAGCTTTTTCTCTCTTCCTCGTGAAGAGTTCACTTAGTAGATGTGGATCATTACTACTGCTCTATCTCACCACTCCAATTATCTTGATTTTGCTTTGTTCCGTGCCTTTTATTTGCGCTGTGTTTTCATTTGGGTGTTTTCTCCCTCGCCGTTTTCTAATTTCTCTCCCCTTTTTCTTTTCCTTAATTTCTACTATTGTGTTCCCCCCCCCCCCCCTCACCCATTTTCTCTTTGTGTTTCTCCTTTGCAGGGTTTCGGCTGGTGGATTCTAATTATTCATTAACTCGACTATCTCTCATATTGTGATGGCCATGGATACCTCAGATTTCGATCTCGGCTCGAAGTTAAATCTTACTGAAGTAGAAGAGGGGTTCGTCTTATCTGGGGAGGATTGGGATGTTTATAATAACTCAACGGATCTTCTTTTGGTGGGAAAGGTCTTGGGTAATCGTACGGTGAATCTTGAAACTCTGAAAACCATTCTGATTAAAGCTTGGAGTCCGGGTAAGGGTTTAGATATCAAGCAAATTGGGAATGGCAGATTTGTTTTTTCGTTTTATCATAAGATTGACTGGAAAAGAGCTATGTTTGGTGGTCCTTGGTCGTTTGATAAAAGGCTTATTGTTCTAAATTCTGTTTTACCGGAAGAAAACCCTTTGGACACTAGTCTCGATTGGTGTGATTTCTATGTTCACATCAAAGGTTTACCACTAAATAAATCGAACAAGTTAATGGTTGAACAGATATGCAAAAAACTTGGTAAATTCCAGGGACTTCAAGTTGATCCTAAAACTTTGTTAATCGGCGAGAGCATACGGGTCCGGGTTGGAATCGACATCTCTAAACCGATTCCAAGGTGTATGAAAATTAAAAGTGATAGAGGAGATGTTATCCTTGTCTCGTTCAGCTATGAGAGAATGCCAAATTTCTGTTACTTCTGTGGAAAACTGGACCACATGTCGCTAAATTGTGATAAACGCTATGAATACGAATCGGAAATCCCTTCGGAAAATTTACCATATGGTAATTGGCTTAGAGCTTCAGCATCTGGTAATGGCACACCTCCTCCTAGCTGGCACACTGCTACGGGTATGCATGTTGATACTAGAAGATTTGGTTCTACATCCCAATCACATGCGGTCAAAGGGGTTAATATATTTTCGCCGGACCAGACTATGAAATTGCCACCGGAAAAAGACACCATTGATCGGAACACAACCTCAGTCCCGATTTGGAAAGAGAATCCACCAAAATCTGTAACAGATTATGGGAATTGCGGCTTTGAAGGAAAACGTAAATTTGTACCGGATTTGGGGGGGATAGGAGGAGATAATGATTATATTCCTAATATTACTAAGTCAGTTACTAATAGGAGTGATATTGATAAATCAAAGCCGCAGGTGGACCCCACGAGCAAAGGAAAAGGTCAGTTTCATAATGCTAATTCCTCTAACATTTCCAACTCCTCTCCACCTTTGCCTAATACTAACTCGCCCCTTAGCAATATGAACCGTTCGGACCAGCCCACCACTTCCTTACCCAAAGTTAAGCCCATTAACTCTAATGATGAACCACCCGTAACCTATCAGCCAAAATACAACCAAACAAATCTCACAATTAAGCCCATCAGCAACTTAAAAAACAAAAGCCCCATATCTATACAAAACCAAGACTTGTTCACCCCCACAGAAATCCTTATTCAAGCTTTTACTGTCCAACCCGGCAAGAATGTAATCACCAATAATAGCCAGACTAACCAAACCGTACCCAACCCTTTAGACCCTCCAAAGAAAATGAAATCTAATCCAACTAAATCCCCCAACCAGCACACTGTAATATCTGACCCGAAATTACCCGAAAAAAATCTTTCCATCCTCTCTACACCTGTATCTGACTCTAATACCCAGACCCCCATCACTAAGCCTAATCGTATTACTCCTCTCCAACCTCCTCTAACTCAATATCCCTTGAATCCCATTGATCAACCATCAAAAAACCTCTTCATGGTACCTGTCAAAATTGAGCCGATTGATCAAGTGAAAATTTCTCCAATCTGTTCGGTTAAACAAAAACAGAGCTCCGACAAGGAAAATCTAACACCCAAACCCCAAATCAAACCCCGTACCCAACCTAACATCCCTCGCCCAAGGCCTATCCTACAGGATACTTCTTCCAAGAATAATTGTGGAATTAAGAGAAAGATTTCGAACTCTGGCAGTGGTAAGGCTCCTTCTTTCGATCCAAATTCTGACTGTCAAATTATTTCCGAACAAGATGACATCTCTCTGAGTGCTCTTAATAGACCTTCTAAGAGAAACCACATCAACTTACTAGAGGCGGAGGCTGCTGGGCAGCCCCGCCTATCGCCATGAATTGCATCACTTGGAACTGTCGGGGTCTTGGGGGTTCCTCGGCGGTTCGACATCTCGGATATCATATTCGGGATCATAACCCTCAAATTGTCTTCCTATCTGAAACTAAAGCAAAGTGTAGGAAGATTAATATGTTAAA
The DNA here is from genome assembly GCA_034814905.1 of Penstemon davidsonii. Taxonomy (NCBI): domain Eukaryota; kingdom Viridiplantae; phylum Streptophyta; class Magnoliopsida; order Lamiales; family Plantaginaceae; genus Penstemon; species Penstemon davidsonii. The sequence continues at coordinate 23,805,709 of JAYDYQ010002533.1, read as the reverse complement.
AGTTCAATTTGATATGCATGGTGTATTTGTGGAATCTCGAGGTCGGTCAGGGGGATTAGCTCTACTGTGGAAGAAAGATGTTCAAATAGACTTGCAAAGTCTCTCCAAAAATCATATCGATGTTCACGTTTCAGAACCAGATAACAGTACAGGATGGAGGTTCACTGGTTTTTATGGGGAACCAGATTCAGCACTTAGAAACCAGTCTTGGGATCTTCTTCGCCTACTGGCCAACCAAAGCTCAAAACCCTGGGTTTGTATGGGTGACTTCAACGCTATCCTTTCCAACTCTGAAAAAGATGGCATAAGCCTCACTCATGGTTATTTGATGAGGGACTTTCGAATGGCACTACAAGACTCGGGCCTTAATGATATGGGTTTCTCGGGGTACCCCTTCACCTGGTCCAACGGCTGGGAATTCCCTCGTACGGTATATGAGAGGATTGACAGAGCTTGTGCCACCGACATGTGGATACAAAAATTTCCATTTAGCTGTGTTGAACATCTTAACTTTGGAGGTTCGGACCACTGCCCGATTCTTTTAAGAATTCGTGATCAAGAAATAATGCTGTCAGGTCCGAAACAGAAAAAGTTTATGTTTGAATCTATGTGGCTTGAAGAGCCCGACTGCCCTTGTGTCGTTAATGATTCGTGGAATTACGAGGTGGGTATGTCCAATAATAATATTTGGGATAAACTTGAGAAGTGTAAGAAAGAACTGAGCGTGTGGAGTAGGTCCTCCTTCGGAGGGGTACGGAAGAAGGTGGCAAAAATAAGGGACAAAATTCATAAAATTAAAACAGGGACTATTTTTGCTGCCTCTAAAGAAATGGAAAAGAACCTCAATGAGGAATTGGAAGATCTTTTAGAAAAGGAGGAGAAAATGTGGCAACAACGAGCTAAAGCTCACTGGATGCGGGAGGGTGACCGAAATACTCGGTATTTCCACAGTAGGGCCTCGGGGCGCAATAAGAAGAATAATATTCGGGGTATTAGAAATGAGGATGGGACTTGGCTGACTGGAGATTCTGATATTGAAAATGAGGTTGTCAACTACTTCAGTAAGATTTTTACTTCGAGCCGACCATCAACAGATGAGCTAAACCTGGTTTTGAATGCTATGGGATCGAGGGTGAGTTTTGAAGATAATCAGTATCTTCTCCAGCCGTACACTGCAGATGAGGTATACCGTGCACTCTTATCTATGTACCCTCTTAAATCCCCCGGCCCCGATGGTTTCCCCCCCTATTTTTTCAGAAATTCTGGCCTATTGTTGGTAAAGATGTCACTAAGTGGGTGTTAGAATTCTTAAATCATGGTATTTTTGATTCATCTTGTAATGCTACTAATATTGTTCTCATCCCTAAATGTTCTCAACCCGAATATATGACTCACTTTCGTCCTATCAGTCTGTGTAATGTTGTGTACAAAATTGCATCCAAAACTTTAGCTAACCGGCTTAAACCAATCATGAACTCTGTCATATCCGACTATCAGTCTGCCTTCGTCCCAGGTAGACAAATCACTGATAACGTTCTTGTCGCTTTTGAGACCATCCATTATATGAAAAAACAGACTAATAAAAAGGTGGGTCAAATGGCCATCAAGTTGGACCTTAGCAAAGCCTATGATAGAGTAGAGTGGGAGTTTTTGAGAGCCGTAATGATCCGTTTAGGTTTTGATACTCATTTTGTTGACTTGGTGATGATTTGTGTTTCGTCTGTCTCATACTCGTTTGTCCTTAATGGTATTCAATTTGGGTATGTTAAGCCGGAAAGAGGCATCCGTCAAGGAGACCCCCTTTCCCCTTATTTATTTCTTTTCTGCGCAGAAAGTCTTAGTTCTCTCATTTGTCAAGAAGAAGCTAGAGGTCACTTGAACGGAATTGCTATTTGCAGAGGTGCACCGAGGGTGTCACATCTTTTATTTGCTGATGACACCTTAATTCTTTGTCAGGCATCGGAGGAAGCAGCTATCCATGTCAATAATCTTCTCTTAGCTTATGGGAATGCATCGGGACAGAAAATTAACTTTGAGAAGTCCAGTGTGGTTTTCACAAGGAGTACCGATGAATTGACCATCGCTTCTATACTTCAGTTTCTTCCAATTCGTCGGGAACTCAAGCATGATAGGTATCTTGGACTCCCCCTTGCGGTAGGCAAATCAAAAAGAGAGGTTTTTGACTATATTAGAGATCGGGTTTGGAACAGATTGCAGAACTTGAGATCCAAAATGTTGTCCAAAGCAGGTAAGGAAATCCTCATAAAGGCGGTCATCCAGGCTATCCCTTCGTACCTTATGAGTTGTTTTAAACTCCCTGGCTACTTAATTAAAGAGATTGAATCTATGATAGCAAGCTACTGGTGGGATGAGAAAGATACTAAGAAGATTCATTGGATAAAATGGAATTCGCTTTGCTCAAGTAAACGAGATGGAGGTTTGGGTTTTAGGGATTTAGATTCATTCAATGTTTCACTCCTAGCTAAACAGATCTGGCGTGTATTGTCTTTCCCGAACAACCTCCTTAGTCGCATTTTTAAAGCTCGATACTTTCCGGACTGTGATCTCCTAGATGCTCCCCTCGGTTCGGCTCCTTCCCTCACATGGAGGAGCATTTGGGGCTCCAAAGAACTCGTAGAGGCAGGCACACGTTGGCGGGTTGGAAATGGAAAAGATATCCGTATTTGGGGAGCCAATTGGCTCCCAAGAGCTCACTCGTTCAAAGTCATTACTCCACCTCTCTTACTTTCGGATAATGCAACGGTTAATGAACTTATTGATCACTCTCGAGGTGTTTGGAAAAGAGAACTAGTTGAAGGAATTTTCATTAATAATGATGCACAACAAATCCTTTCTATCCCGTTGAGTCGCATGGACTGTTCGGACTGCCGCATATGGCATTTTGACCGTTCGGGGTTCTTCACCGTCAAATCAGCCTATAATCTTCATCGACTCATGAAAGAGTTAAAACAGAATTCCAACTCCGGCAGTTCCAGTTCTAATGTTCAGATCACTTGGAATCGTATTTGGAATATCAAGGCCCCTCCTAAGGTAAAACTCTTTATCTGGTCAGGTTGTCGAAATATACTACCTGTTCGAGCTGAACTAAATCGTAGAAATCTTGCTACAGAGGACTCTTGTATTCGGTGTGATGGTGTAGAAACCACTCTTCATTGTTTGCTTTATTGTACGTTTGCTAGACAATGTTGGGCCCTTTCCGGGCTTGCGTTTTCTCATTACTCATGTGTAGCTATTGATATGATAGACTGGTTTTCACACCTTTTCACGCACTTGGATGCATCAGAGTTAGGCTACGCTTCAATTTTAACATGGTGGATCTGGTACGGTAGAAATAAAATCATTTGGGAAACTATGGACTTCACTCCAGCTGATATAGTTTCCTCGGCACGTAACTTTCATTACAAATTTCAGAATTCAATTAGTCCCTCTTTGATTCCCCCTTCGATCAGACCTGCTATTACGAAATGGACTCCACCACCTATTGGAACTGTCAAGATTAATGTAGACGCAGCGGTAGACGAGAGTACTGGTTGCTTTGGAATTGGCTCTATCATCCGTGATCATACAGGAAGTTGCTTGGATTGGTGTTCCATAAAGTCTGATTTTTATCTTGCTCCCGAAGCGGCGGAAGCTACAGCTTTGTTGCGCGGACTAGAACTTGGTATTGCAAAAGGTTGGAGACATATATACTTAGAAAGTGATTGTTTATCAGTGGTCAATGGAGTTTTGGGACACCATGGTCATTATTCTTTTCATCCGTTGGGACACCTTTTTGAAGAGATTAAACATCTTGCTAATTGTCTTATTTCTTTCACTTGCTCCCACGTGTTTAGGGAAAGCAATTCTGTCGCACACGCTTTAGCTAAATTAGCTATTAGTATCTCCCCCCCTATTATTGTTCTCCCTTATTCTATTCTTGAGCTTGTAATTGCCGACATTGATCATTAATGAATTTCACCCTTTGGGTTCTCAAAAAAAAAAAAAAAATTGGACATGAACTAGAATTTATCAAGAGAAATATGTTCACTTACAATGAGAAAAATACTTGTATAAATATTGTCATGCCCCAAAATTGAAAACATGACCGATCGTATCGTCACGACGAAACGAAGCTTTTCATATAAGTTCTATTAATAACTTTACAAAAAAAGTTTCGCAGAAGCGTTGCAATTATTCAATATAAAGTATCTCGGTACAGGGCATCTAATATCTTGACAAATTAAATAATACCAAAATGCTTAAATCAACTCTAAAGAATAAATAAAAGTGTTTGACATCTATGTATCTAGTCACTCATAATATCAAGGTGGACTTAAAGATAAGGTACCTCCATTATGAAACCTAGTGCGCCGTCCTATTTGACATCTTAGCTCCACGAAATAATCTAATTCTCTTAAATAATAAAAACAACATTGTGATGGGTGAGTCGCAAATTCAATAAGCAGTTTAAGATACCATTTTTATCAGATCAAGCGTGGGTATACAAAATTACAATATTATACATGCAAACAATATATTACCCTTAGGGGTAGATGGGTAGTTACAAGATACGAGGGTTTGAGTATATAATCCTTGTAATTGGGAAAATTACTCTCAACCCTTTTACAACCCTAACACCCCTTTCATCACTTTTTATATAATCCCATTACACCACTTTTCAATTCTCTCTCTTGTAAATAGTTTAGGAGTAGAGTAAAGTAGATAGGTTTAGGAGGATTTCAAAGGATTTGAATAAGGAGTTTTTACTAGCATTTCTCTCATTTCTATTCCTGAATTCTAATCTTATTATATCTACAAAATGTTAATTATGAATTTACTTGATGCAATGTTTAGATTTTTGACGACGTGTGGCATCTTTGATATCATGGAAATATGGAGCTTATGTGATAGACTAATATGTTTAATTGGGAATTTTTCAACTAGTGTTTCATTACTTATTTAGTTAATCCTAATACTTATTACATGTAATTTGATTGATCACCTTATTATGTGTTTCTTGCATTCTTAATGAGACTTGAAAAAGTAATTTGAGAATTAGGCTAGGGTTAATTTGTGAGTTTCGATTAGGGACTAGGATATACTCTTAATCACTCATACTCTTGCGTGTAGATTGGTTCATTAATGCTTCAATCAAATTTAGAGTCCCTAGAATGAGACAAATCTAGTTCTTGATCAAGATTTCATCTTTTCAAGTTAATTAATCAATATTTGATTCAAGTTAATTTGAAATTTAAGATTTATCTTAATGTCATGATCCGACCATGTGTCCAACACAACTAAACCAGTATATGAAGCATTAAGGTCAATAATTGTCCCAATAATACTTGACCAATTAAGTTTAACCCAATAAATTAGTTCAAGTTATACATGGAGGTTTCTATGGTTAGTTGTTTGCTTATACAAGGTTCTAGATTCTCAAAATTCCAAATAATTCTAGTAGGTAACTGTAGATATTTCTCCATGTACACAATTATAGAATGATACATTGTAGATAGGTCCATATAAATATCTAATAAAATTTTGTAGAGGATTATTATTAGTTATTATATCAAGTTTATCTTCACCGTCCGTTCGAGAAATAATTTAGGTTTGACAAAAGATATATATCATTATCAAATAAAAAAAACTAATATACTTACATATTTGAAGTCGGGCAGAATAGCGATTATTCTGCAGGCAAGTTCCATCAGATAAATTTGCTACAAGAACACGAGAAATGGGCACCCATGTACCTTTGAGAGAAAATCTCTTCTTTTTCAAAAACTCATAATCATCAATATCTCATAATAATAAAGATTACAACTCCTTTTATAAGACTCTAACCCTAACTAGGACTTTTCTAGGGTGCGACCCCTCAAGTTACGGCCTCATGTGAGGCCCGCCCCATCAACCGATAGATCGCCTCACAATTGATCTGAATCGTTCATATTGTAACTTGGTCAATCCACTTTTTTCTTCCATTGACTTTAATAAAAATTTGATTTTACTAATTCACCCTTATATTTAATAGCTTTTAAAAAAACTAAAAAACCAAAATAACATATGAAAAGACATTTTTAGCCCCCATTAAATTTAATGCTCATTTAGTTAAAATATTAATTCGTGGGAAATTGATAAAGACTGTTATACCCCTATTTAAAACCTAATTACTTAATTATCTCCCTCTTTTTCATAATCATTCAAATATAATTGATTATTTCCTATTTCATAATTATCCACCATTTTTACATCATCCATAACTTGATGTTTTTTTACACCATTTTATCTTTATCAACAAAGTTAATCAATACCTAATTACTTGAATATCGAATTTATTTTCTAAATCAATATAGATGAAATTATTTTTACCCTAATTTTCTATAACTACGATTAAATTTGAGTGATTATTATTTTAAATCAGTTGTTTTAAATCAACATCCTAATTTTCTTTGATAATCACTCAAACCTAATAACATTAAATTAGTCTTTATAGTTTATTTCAACATTATTTCATTTTCTTTCATGATTATTCATACCTAATAACATAAATCATTTTTTTAACATAACTTTTTTTGTAAATAGTTTTTTTAACATTAAATCGTTTTTTAACATAAAATCATTTGTAAATCATTTTTTTTATAAATTCTTTCAACATTATTTCATTTTCTTTCATAATCAGTCAAACCTAATTAATTATTTCCTATTTCATAATTCTCCACCATTTTTACAACAACTCTATAACTTGATTTTTTACTTTTCGATCATTTTTAAATTTACTACGGAGAGAATGAAATCGTTTACAACAAATTATTTTCCTTTCGTTCATAATCATTCATACCTAATGTTTATCTAAAACCCACGATTTCTTGTACAATATTTTCACAACATTGGTTTATTTACATAAAAATCCTACCGTAGATTAACATTTTTGAAATTTTCACAAAAGATCCCTCAATTTATGAAATTTACATATTTGACCCTTATACTTTTAAAAAACTTACGTTCAGGTCTTACTGCAAAATATAAGTTAGAAATATCAATTATTATAAGAAATTTTACATATTAAATTTAACAAACATTCCTACCCCCTTCGGAGAACCCTATCCTGACTCGGAGACTAAACTCTGATACCATTTATAACGACCCGACTAGAAAATACACACTTCAAAAAATCTTGTACAATAATTTCATATAACTTTTGTTCATTTACATAAAAATACTACAAGAGATTAACATTTTTGTATATTTAACAAACATCCCTCTATTTCTGAAATGTACATATTAGACCCCAAAACTTTTTAAAAGTGTACGTGGGGTCCTATTAAAAATATCAGTTTCTAATATCAATGTTTATAAGACATTTTATATATTAAATTTTTAAAAAATCTTGTACAATAATTTCATATAACATTAGTTCATTTGCATAAAAAGCCTACTTGAGATTAACATTTTTGAATGTTTCCAAAAAGGTCTCTCTATTTCTTAAATGTACATATTTAACCCCAAAATCTTTAACCAATGTACATTAAGGTTCGATTCAAAATTTCAATTTCAAATATCATTTTCATTAGAATATTTATAAATTTAATGTCAATATTTTTTATATATATTTTTTTAAATAATACGAATAAATAGATTGGAATCATAATGTAGCACATGCCTAAATACTTGTCAAAATATTATTTTGAGGATTTTTTTATGAATTTAATCAATTGTGGAAGTAAATCTCATTGTATGTTATTTGTACAATTATTTGTCAATATTAATAACAAAATTTAAATTAGAACATTGGTTGGGTAGTTAGTATGCTCAACTTGGTGACCTGGGTTCTAAACCCAGTTAAAGGAATTGTTTTAATTTTAAAATAATTAAAAAGAATATAAAAGACATTTCTTGTTTAGGTAATAATTTAAATTTTTCTTAACCCCAAGTTACCGCAGCCACGAGGCGCGATTCTAAGTAGGGGTGAGCACGGTCCGCCGGACCGACCGGCATAAATATGATCAGCACATGCACCTTCCCGAAGAAATGAAATTGATTATCAAACCGCAACTTGAAGTTATCCCTATTCTCCGCTTCCTCAGTGTTTCAAGATTCTTGAAAACTACAATTCTTAGCCCCTAGGCGCACTTATATCAATCATGCAATAGGTCCGTTCTTTTATTTAGATTAATACTCGTAAGTTAGTTTTTATGTTTAATTAGCTAGTTGAGATGATAATGTTTTTTCTGATATATATTTATGTTTATACGTTTGTGGGATAATTATATAACTTAATCTTGACAATTTTTTGTCATTTTATCAAAATAACATAAAAAATTCAAGTACATTACCCAAAAAAAAAAAAAAACTCTTCCCTTAATAAAAATCGTATATTTCCGCCCTGACTATCGTATAAATTATGGCCCCCCAACACAAAGGGTCTAGGTGCATCCCTGTCCATCCAATGTATAACGGCATTCTCATTTTTCAAAAAAATGAAACTAGGGCAGATTTCATCGGTTTTTCTCATAGGTTATAGATTTGGAGTTTAGCATAGTTAGGAAAACATCGAATATGTGTTTGGGTAAATATAAAAAATGTATGGTTTAAAAGAAAAACATACGTCCTGTTTGGAAATGTAAAAAACGTGTTTGATTTTGTCTTTTTAGCATTTTTTTGGTGATATACAAGACTGCCTGAGATTTTGGAGAACTCTTACTTGTGTTCCTTACTCCTACGTTGTTGACTTTATAAATTATAATTGATGTCAAAAGGTCGATGGATCGGAGCTACTAGATTTAATAATTAGTAACTCTTAATATTCTTTAATGTCAAACGATTTGTAAGGTTAGAATCTTGGAGTTCGCCAGAAATTGAAAATCGATCCAAAAACTCTTAGACTAAAATTGAAACAAATTTCAGCCTTTACATGACTTTCTTGCTCTAAAGTACCAGAACGGACCATTCATGAATTTAACTTTGGGTAATTCTAAACTATTTAAACATTTGCCCAAAATCCATGAAGCACACAAAAAAAGGTGTCGTTTATGATCAAGTAGTTGAGGTGAGATGATAATGGCCTTTAAAATAGTGACAAAATTTGGTGCAAATAGGGATCATATCACATGGGTTGTGGCTTTCATCCACCACCCATTATAAGTGCAGATTTTTATTGTAGCTTAATTATTAAAGGTGTTATGAAATCACTAAACATGTGCTATCAATTCTGGTGGGAATATAAGTGCAACAGATATTCCGGTGGTTGCTAAGTTAAATTTGGGGGTGGGGGGGGGGGGGGGTGGGGGGGGGGGGGGGTGGGGGGGGGGGGGGGTGGGGGGGGGGGGGGGTGGGGGGGGGGGGGGGTGGGGGGGGGGGGGGGTGGGGGGGGGGGGGGGTGGGGGGGGGGGGGGGTGGGGGGGGGGGGGGGTGGGGGGGGGGGGGGGTGGGGGGGGGGGGGGGTGGGGGGGGGGGGGGGTGGGGGGGGGGGGGGGTGGGGGGGGGGGGGGGTGGGGGGGGGGGGGGGTGGGGGGGGGGGGGGGTGGGGGGGGGGGGGGGTGGGGGGGGGGGGGGGTGGGGGGGGGGGGGGGTGGGGGGGGGGGGGGGTGGGGGGGGGGGGGGGTGGGGGGGGGGGGGGGTGGGGGGGGGGGGGGGTGGGGGGGGGGGGGGGTGGGGGGGGGGGGGGGTGGGGGGGGGGGGGGGTGGGGGGGGGGGGGGGTGGGGGGGGGGGGGGGTGGGGGGGGGGGGGGGTGGGGGGGGGGGGGGGTGGGGGGGGGGGGGGAAACCACAAATTTATTATAAAAATTGCAAGTGATCTTGTCCAAGATTTTTCCACACTTCGGCTAAACATCAAATTAATTAGAATATTCAAGACTCGTTTCAAGTCGATCGATGATAAAAGTTTGTTTAAGCCTAGTTCAATATATATGATCGAGAAATATAAATTTGAATCCTGTAATATATCGATTAAGTCTAAATTCTAAACGCACAAGAACATACACGAATGAGATGTCAATGAGCTGCAAACTAATTTATGTGCAAGTTTGGATTCGATCGGAATGATAATCGTCCATTGGATCTGAACCAATATATCCGTAGGTCTAAACATGCACGATATACATATGTGATGTTTGTTGGAGCTTATTTTTAAGTAAAAAATAATACTCTCTCTGTCCCAAATTATTTGTCATTTTACATGTTTTCACACATATTAAGGTACCTACTAAATAGCCTCATTTTTAGGGAAAAAATAAAATTATATACCTAAAATACCCTTATTCTTTATTTTTCTCTCCATTAACTATTTACACGCTATTCAAGTTTTACACTCTCTTTCTTACTTTTTCTCTTACATACCTAAAATATGTACTTTAATAGTGCATTGAAATCCTAAAATGACAAATAATTTGGGACAGAGGGAGTAACATATTATCAGTGTCTGATTTTTCAGCTTATGTTTATGTCCTGCTTAAAATAAACAAAAATAAGCTGATAATAAAAGCCGGTGAAAACCTGCAAAAAAAAAAAAAAAAAATTCAAGATTTTTTTTAATGATTTACAAATACAACCTGCTTATACGAAAAAAATAAACTTATTGTCACTTTTGTTTTAATTTAAGCTTAGACAAAATCATCTCACCCTTTTACATTAAATTAATTTCGTGAAAAGTGAATTTCAAGATAAGTAGATTATAGTTTTAATAAACATTAGTCCAACTAAAACAAGACATGCAGATGTTCAATAATTAAATATAGTCCTGCATAAATTAATATTCATATTAAATACTTCTATGATCTTACCCAACTTCCGTTGATTTATCTTCCATGTTCTCCGCAATTGATATGCATGCCGAAGATAAACCTTCTCTTTTGTAGTTTTGTACTTTGGTTTCTTTACTTAGTCAAAAGTACATGATTTAATTACAATCACAATTTATACTTGCTTATTTTTTTTTTATTTTATAAAACTACGAGCTAGTTAAGCTTATCTAGAATATGGATAAATTATTGTCTAAATTTAAATATCTTTTTTTCCCCTTATGTTGAAATTGGTCAAAATCCGAGGCACGTGGTCTTATTTGGGCCAGTTTGAAAATTGGGCTGCAATATTGACTATAATTGTCAGCGAACTATAGATGTGGCACCAAATGGGCTAGTCTGACAAGATATGGAGTAGAAATGTCAATAAACATAAGTTGAGGTACCTAAAATGCAATGATCCCATTTATATTTAAAAGTAAATAACACTTTTGGTCCTTCTTATGGGCAAATTTTTGCACATTCGTCTCTCTTTAATTTTTCGTAGCAGATTCGTCCCTCTTATCTTATCAATGTAGTGTAACACATTCGTCTCTCTTATCAACACATTTGTCCCTCTTAATTTTTTTGTAGCAGATGCGTCTCTCTTATCAATGTAGTGTAACACATTCATCCCTCTTAAATTCAAAATACATCAAGTTTTGTCTACTTTAGGATGTATTTTGGATTTAAGAGGGACGAATGTGTTACACTACATTGATAAGAGGGACGCATCTGCTGCGAAAAATTTAAGAGGGACAAATGTTCTACACTTCATTATCATTCCTCTTGGGATCAGTTCGAAGAAATGGCACCGATTTTCACTCAGTCTGGGAATCATTATGTTGCACAAAGATGTGCAATTGCTCATTTTCTTTATTTTTTTCTTGTCTCTCTTTTTGTTCTATTTCCCAAAATTTGGTTTGATCTTCATTGTTCACTTTCTTTTTAGTCACTGTAGTCACCATGATGTATTTGTAATGTGATTTTTTTAGTAATGAAATTATGATTAATTATAAGAAAAAAGGGATGGATATGCTATGAAAAATTTAAGAGGGACAAATGTGCAAAAATTTACCCATAAGGAGGACCAAAAGTGTTGTTTACTCTTTATTTAATAACTTTTTTGGTTAGGGCACTAAAACCTAGAATAAATCTAGCTCTTTCTTGGCTCATGTTTGATCTACAAGCAAACAAGCTTAAGATTTGTTGGAAACTTCGATTAAAAGATTATTAAGTACAGTTTCCTTAAATATTAAATTTTGCCAATTAGGGACTGCTATTTATATAATACTGTTTGTTAGTATTTTTTACTATAAAAATTAGCTTAAACAAAAACGCCGTAGAACACAATCCAAGCTGACACAGGTTTGGATTTACCACTCCAAGAATTAGCAAAAGATTCTCCCTCTCGTGATCGAAGATAGACCTTTGAAATTTAATTGCTTTAGGGATCCCAAACATTAATTCACAAAATAATTTAAACAAATTGAATATAATTACAAATTGAAAAAAATTGATTTTTGAGAAACTATAAATTTCATTCGTTGATTAGTTACATATGACATACAGTCGTACATCCTGACCTGATCGACTGAAATGTGTTCATAAAGTTAAGTAATTATTAAATATCGTATGTATTAAATTGAGAGACCCACTACTGTGAGTTTCCTCTAGTTTTTTTATTTTTATTTTTATTTTTTTATCTACTAAACTGTGTATTTACAGTTCGGACCGAAGAGTGCAAAGAGTATAGGACCTCCCCAGTGTTTAATACTAGTGTTTCATAGGGGTTTATTATTTGTAATTATTTGTACTTAGGACATTATTGAAATATATAATTTCTGATATAATGATTAATTATAAATGTATTTAAAAAATAAATCGAGAGGCCCAAAAATTACTATAATACCACATAATTTTAACACAATGATAGGTAATGGGACCTCTAGCTTATCTGAAGGAATTAATACACAATGTATTTATTTACAAATGGGTTTGAGAAAACCCTCTTTTTTTTGTTCCTTTACCAAATCAATAAACTTGTACTATAAAAAAAATGTTTTTTTTTTTTTTTTTTTGAGAGAAGCGATCATTACATTAATATCACACATCAATATTACTAATATTAAACTAGCAAAAATCCCCATCGGAGTTGAATCCATAACCTCTTAATTCATAACCAAGTTACAATGGATATATCTTAATGGGTTAGATGAGATAGAATCACATAGGATTCTTCAATAGAATCAAACATTCTTAAAAAGCTACATTATATTTGATTTTTATTTATTTATTACATACATATTTGAGTTGAGTTGGAGAATCTTTAGAAAAATAAAGCTAAGGCAAAGGAACTAATAAACAGTATTACGAAACACTTTAGTTCAGTTCTAAAAGATGATTTCAATCTCAATATATAGAACATCACCTTTCCTTTTATGATATTCCTTCGAATCATTGGTCACCATCATTGAAATTTGCATGTAATTTAACATTTTGAACTTTCTAAAGATTTATTCGAATTTTTTAAATTTGAAATATATATATCCCCTTTACGATTTTTTTTTTCAATTCCAATTAATGGGTGAATTGCTGATGAGGCAATAGCATGTTGGCTAAAGCTGAGGCTTCATAAACAAGAGGTCATGGGTTCAACTCCCACTAGTGTGAATGTTTCTCTAGTTTATATAATACTACTTTTTGTTATATCTTTGTACTTTGATTTAGATGAAAAGAATTCGAATATATATCCTGATATATTGATTTATGTATTTTCTGATATAATAATTGATGTAATGATGTATTTACAGTCTCAAATAAAAAAAAACTAATGGGTGAATTATTTTCCATGTATGTAATTAAATTGGTTTCTCATAATTAGTTAATTAAGTTAACTTCATGTGGAAATATTGTCAAAATTGTACCCGAGAATGTCCTTAATGTTTTCCCCTTTAGGTTTTTTTTATAAGGTTATATATATACTAAATATACCACGGGTTAGTTTCTAATTGACAAATACATCACTGTAATAGTTATATTAACAAAAATAAATCCCTTTGTATTCAATATAAAATTGTAACACTATGACTCATAATATGTATTAGAAGTCATATACATGTATTAATTGCGATAAATGGACCTTTAAATGTCTATATTATATTGTCAATGCATAACAATATGTTTGGATATAATCACACGTCTTTTTTAAAATAAATTTTTCTACACATGCATATGTCATTATTTTTATGGTCAGAAAATATAAAATCAATCAGTTATTTTTTTTTCTTCATAAAAGGATCATATTTTTATCTAACTTTTTTCTCACAACTCCATTGATTAAATAGTGGAATGAAATAATATCTTTAATACTTCTAAATATATATATTCATATTTCATTTATTTTTTACATATGCTAGACGGTATAATTTTCTTACATTTGTATGACATGAGGGATCTACTACTTCCCAAAGAAAAAAATTATCTTGGAGGGGTAAAATTTTCAATTAGAACTAGAATGAATATGTATATATTAGAATATTTAAAAACTAGCTAATTCGAATTAGAACTATGTTTTTTCACATGGTAAGCGCGATATACTTTACTAAGAGGATGACCAATTGCACGTGCATGTAAATACACTGTCCTCGTATTATTTAATGTGTTGAAACAAGTCGAAGTTGTGCTATGTTTTTTGTTGAATCTGGTCCCCTTGTTGAAAATCCGGTGCAAATCTTAGCTATGTGCTATATAGGAGTCTAATTAATTGAGTAATATCGAACAACATAATGTTCAAAGCTTGGTCTGATTTTTTTTATAGCTTGGCATTATGTTTGAATTAAGTTTAATTTCTGAAAGAATCTAGCTAGAACCATTTTTAATTGAGTCAAACACGAGTTAAGTTCGAGTACTCGAACCTTCAAAAGTTATCAAGTGAAAATTGTTGTACAAGTATATTTAAAATGTTTAATAATTGGCAAAATTATTTTGGTACCATACAATAGGTTGCAGTTTTGATAACGAGGTATATTGAATTGCACATTTCATACCACGGTAAATTATTTGGAAGGAATTGCCCACGTGCGTCACACTTACGTGGTTGTTAACTCGACAATTTGGAGAGAAAAATCATTTTTTCTGGTGACATAACGAATTGTAGAAATTTTATGAAACTTGCCTCGAACGAGAAAATATAAATTAGTCTGAATAATAAACAACGTTTGCTACCAGAAAAATGCTGAGTCAACTTGACTTTTCCCTCCACAATGTCAAATAATTGCCACATGCGATACACGCGATCAATTTTCTCCTAACAATGGTATAAAACGAGGGGTGATAATTTATGGTATGGAAATATGCACTTCGACATACTTCAGTATCATAGTTGCAAATCACATGTTGTATGGTACTAAAAAAGCAATTCTGCCTGTAACAAATCGAGTTCATACAAATTTTTATTGAACAAGATTAAATCGAATATCAAAGAGTTTGGTTATTCAAGCTACCAAACATGAACCCCAGGAGAACAATTCCAAAATGTGATTGAGGTAAATAATTATTAAGTAATTAATAAGTGTGAACATATGGTGTATCACAAAATATATTGAATTTTCTCTCACAGCCATAAGATGAATACCTAAACTTGCAAATGAATAAAATCAAAGATGACAAGAGAAGATTTTAGCTTTTGGATTGCAAAGCTGTCAAGATCCACTCAATCTTTTTTCTATCGCAATGCACTTAACATAAATAAGAATGACTGAATGAGGCCCAAGTAAGAGCCAACCCTTTTGGTACCCTTTGAGAATACAACAATAGGGAGTAAAGGAACATAATCATTTGAACTCTAAAATGACTTCATATATTTATCAATCATTGGCACATGTAAAGTTGTTCAATGAATCTTAGTTGATATTTTCCAGTTCTTTTTTGTCAAGTTACAAATAATATGATTTAGGTGCATACATGATACATCTTAGGATTATGCATGATAATGTGTATTCTAATGAGTTATTATAGTATCCAAGGTGGTTGGACCAAGTTGTAGTGATTTTCAACTTTCAGAGGCGAAACTCAAGTTTGAATTCCACCGGAGACACCACACTGGGTGGAACCCATCATATTGCACTATTCGATCTGAGCTGTAAACACATGATTTAGTAGATAAAAATAAATAAATTATCATAGTATGTCATCCTATCTTTATTTCTTATCATGTAAGAAAGATTTCAAAATATATTGTGACATTGGTTATATCATCATTTCAACTACGTTCTCAGTAATTACTTCTAAACTTTCTAACAAATTTCGTGTACATTTAGATATTCATAAGTCATAATAAGTACGGAAAGGGAATTGAATCGTCTAGAATCCTATCTTCATGACTTATTTATATGGAATTAATCCAATTAGCTCTTGAGGATAATTTCAAAAGTCTAGGTAACTCTCAAATTTTAGTATATATATAGTAAATCCATATTTTTTTAATTTTTTGAGATGGTGAATAAATCGTTACATCAATCACTATATCAAATCAAATCTATTACATTGGTATCAAAGTAAACTAATTATAAATAATGGTATTAAACTAAAGAAAATATTAGCCGATGAGGCCTTAGCCAAGTGGTTAAGGATGAAGCTTCATGACCAAGAGATCATGGATTCAACTCCCACTAATGTGAGTATTTTCTCTAGTTTAATACTAGCATTTTTTCTAGTTTATTATTAGCTTTTGTCATTAGTTTACTTTCATATCAATGAAATAGCTTCGATTCGATATAGTGTTTGATATAACAATATATTCATCATCTCAAAAAAAAAAAAAAAAAAAAAAAACTAAAGAAAATATCCACACTAGAGGGAGTTGACCTCTTGGTCATTGAGCCTCATCCTTAACAACGTAATTGCGGCCTCATTGGCTATTAAAGGCATAATCAACAATCAAAAAATCTGGAGACAAATATAGGAAGTCGAACTTTAACATATTCAAAAGACAGAGAACTACTACGACATAATTATCTATTGAACTATGGCCCTGTTTGGATGTAATGTGGTTCGATTTTGTTTGGTTTGAATGAAAAATATTTTGATCGCATATTTTGAAGATTATTTTGAAACTTCTCTGAAATTACTGAGACATGACTTTTCAAACTTAGAGTTTAAGATAATATTAATATAATGCTGAGTTGACTTTGAAAATTTAGGTTGTGGTTTGAATGTGGTGATTTTTGAGGAAGGGGGAAATGCAGGTTGTAGATGCCTAATCATGTGTTTTTGAATTAAATACTTGATACTCCATCTGTCCCATTTATTTTGTTTTCTTGGTTCGGTCAACTGGTCAAATTGACTAAATTTATATAAATGATACTAAATAATTTAATTAATATATTATATTAATAAGTTGATAACATCATATGACATCATATATATATTAACATTTAAAAATCTAATACATCACAAATATGAACAATTTAATATGATAAGTCATTTAAAAGATTGAAAAGTTTGACAAAGTACTATAGCAAATGGATGAAAATAAATGAGACGGATGGAGTATTACTTTTTACGATGATTATTGTGATTGATCCATGTGGTGTTTGATCCAACAAATATTCAAACTCGTGGGCCAAATTGGATCCAAACATGCCTTTAAAATTGATTCTATGGAAAAAGGCCAATTTTGATAGGCCCAATTTCTCAAACTACAATATAAGTCCAGCCTTCTTATTCAGATACTCGGCGCTCTTAAGGAAAGCAATAGAAGCTACGGGCCTACGGCCTAAGGGCTACGATAAATAGCCAAACTTATTTTGGGACATCCTCTGATCCATGATAGGCCCAATATATTCAAATCCGCATTTATTAAATATGAAATTATGATCTATAATAATTTTATCGAGTACTTCACAATTTCTAAAACTTCATCTTTTTTGTTATTTATATTAATAATTCGGAATCCTGAGAATATCACATAAATAAGACCTCTTACCTTATTTTCTTTCTCAATTTACTTGGTTTTCTCACAAATTTAAATAAGAGTAGCAATTAAAATATCAAACTTATTTGATAGGAAGAAATGGAAATTATAAACAACCCCAAAATCGAAAATACAAAATTCTTCATTATTTTAAGCATATTATAAGGCGGAGGTCCTAGGTCTTGAGTTCAATTCCCACGAGCGTGTATTTTCTTTTAATTTATTATTAGAATTTTTGTAGTTATTCTTTGTATTTTGGCGTAATTTGATTGATTATGATGTATTTTTGAATAAATTACGATATAATAATGATGTATCTATATTAAAAAAAAAAAAAGTTCTCCAAAAACCCCTAAACCAGGCAATAATTAATATATGGTAACTAATATAATTACTAATTAGTATAAATTTAGAATAAAGTCGGGCTCTATGTGGATGGGTTTTGGCTCAGTCTTGCTGGTTTCGCGAGGCCGGGCCAAAACCCTTCTAAATGAGCTTTCGTCAGACCCATGAAACTCAGGACAAACCTATTCACAAATGTACACTCAAACTTTTGCAACCTATAAAACTTGATTTGACACCTACCATCTAATTTTTTCCCCAACTCTCTAAAAAAACATTGATTTGATACATACCACTTACTTTTTCCCAACACCCCAACATCCTAAACCAATCCAAGTGGGGTTTCAACTTTTTTAGAATCACAAAACCTAACCAAATGGAGTTTCAAAGGTTTCACCGAAACTACCAAAACCATTCTTTTAAAACTAAGACCTATGAAACCGGGTCAGAACCCATCCAAATAGGCCGTCAGAGGCATGGATCAAAATTTCGTTTCGAGTGTATATTTTGGTCAGTCAAATATTGGATACTTTTCGAAAACACTAAGGAAAAATTGTAAAAAAGTACTAAATTAAGAAAAATAAGAGAGTCTCGGGCACATAAATAGTTTCGGAATTACATCTTGTTTTCATTTCAGTTGATTCAAAATGGAAAGTTTTCGATGTTTTTTACGGAAGAGATGAAAATTTTAATCCATGCACAGAGGTCGAGTAATTTTCAGCGAATATTTAGACCAATAAGTATGATGTAATATATCATGATCAAGTAGTCATTTCGTTCACGTGATCAATTAAATCAATCCTAGCAATATTATTCCTTTAAACATGAACCATTGGCTAAAACTTCAAAATTTCTTTCTAATTCCTAAGTCCTATTTTAGGCAATTGTTCTTCCATAAACTGTGGAAATGCCATTGATTACCAACAAAAAAAATATTTTCTACTGTCTTTTACATCATAATCAAACTCAAGATTCACATACATGGTTAAAACTTACACTAGTGGGCATAATTTGAGGTTCTTTTTCAGTGATTATCAAGTAATGAGGAATTAACAAGCACCAAACGTGGCTTGCATAATTTTAGTTGCGGATCTAATCTTTACTTGCATTAATTATTCTTCTTGTCGAAAATGGACCAGAATCTGGATATTAATTGCAAAATTAAACCAATTGGCATGAAAGAGCAATCTGTTTAATACTATAGTATACAGTTTGAAGTTTGAAATTTTAAATAATTAAAGCATCTAATTCTCTCACAAATTGACACAAAATGAAATACACAGGTGGTTGGGTTAAGTGGTAGTGACTTGCGAACCTCAGAGTTTAAACTCAAGTTCGAATCCTACTGTAGACACCACACTGGGGAGGACACATACCCAATATACTCTTCGGGCCGAGCTGTAAATACACAGTTTAGTAGGTAAAAAAAATAGAAGAAAAAAATGAAACTTTTGGGCCTGTTTTGAAGAATTATGGCCCGGTCTCGTGAAATTGAGCAAGAATTCTTCCAAATGAAGTTTGACAAAATCCATGAAACTCATCAAAAACATATATGCAAACCCACACCCAAACTCTTGAAACCTATAAGACCTTGATTTGATACATATCACCTACTTTTTTCTCCAAACCCCAACATCCAAACCCAATCCAAGTGGGGTCTCAACTTTTTCAAAACCACAAAATCCAACATTCAAAACCTAACCAAATTAGGTTTCAAAGGTTTCACCGAAACTACCCAAACCATGTTTTGAAATCAAGCCAAAACTCGCGAAACCGAGCCAAAACCCTAAAAATAGGGCCTTTGAATCTCGTAATGGGGATACTTTTTACTAGACCAGGTCGAGAAAATTTTCCTAGACGTTGTGGTTGTAAATGCACCACACCATTCGCATTAATAGTAGACATCATCACAAGTAATTAATAATTAATGCGCATTTTCAACCACAAGGTCTAAAAATATTTTTCTAAACCGGGTCTAGTTAAAAAATTTCCCTCATAATGGATTTGGGGAGAGATTGATTAATGCATGATTCCAAGCTTATTCGTTTTGCATTTTCTCCTTGGCAAGTTAATTCTTAAATAGAAATCAATATTATGATAGGAACGATTAGCAATGCATAAAGGAATCTGCTTAGTGCAAAGCCGGAACATGCCTATATGAATTAGGAGTTTGACTAGGTTATCGAATTTAAAATAAGATATATTAATGATAATATTTTAATTTTGGCTTATTTATTTATTTTAATGATTGCATATATTTTTCTCATACATCCATTATATTTCCCATACATTAACGATAATATCATATATTTAGTAGCTAGCTAGTATTGTTTACCTATAGTGACATACCCTTTTGGTAGCATCGTTATAGAGGTACCAAAAGTCCATCACTACATAACAACTAATTTTATTTATTTATTTTTAAATATAACAACTAATAATTAACCTTGATAACGTTATACAAAAAAGACAGTGTTTTCCGACGGAAATTTTCCAACGGGTCAAAATCCGTCGGAAATTATCGAGAATTTCCGACGGATTTTCCGACGGGGGATGAAACCCGTCGGAAATTTCAATAAAATTAAATAAAAATGAAAATATTTTTTTTCGACGGGCATAATCCGTCGGAAATTACATTAAAAATAATTTAAAATTAAAATAATTAATTTCCGACGGGAATTACCCGTAGGAAAATGATTTAAAAAAATAAACAAAAATAGATATTTATTTTACGACGGGTAGTATCCGTCGGAAAATTCATTTTAAAAAATAAAATAAAAAAATATTAATTTCCGACGGGTATTACCCGTAGGAAAATGATTTAAAAAAAATAAAAAAATAGATATTTATTTTCCGACGGGTAGTATCCGTCGGAATATTCATTTTTAAAAATAAAATAAAAAAAATATTAATTTCCGACGTGAAATACCCGTCGGAAAATAATTTGAAAAAAATAAAAAATAAAAAAATTAATTTCCGATGGGTAATACCCATCGGAAAATGCTTTAAAAAAATAGATATTTAATTTCCGACGGACATAATCCATCGGAAAGGTAATTTAAAAATAATAATAAGTAAAATAATTAATTTCCAACGGGTAATACCCGTCGGAAAATGCATTAAAAAATAAAAAATAAAAGATGTTTAATTTCCAACGGGCATAATCCGTCGGAAAATCCATTTTAAAGAAAATAAAAAATGAATTGATTAATTTCCGACGGGTACTACCCGTCGGAAATTCATTAAAAAATATAAAAAAAATTATTTATTTACAAATTAATTTTTGACTAGTTAATTTTCCGACGAACTATATATCTATTTCGTTTCGAATAAACTCATTGTATATAACCCATAAGGTCAACTATTTTAAATTAGTGATTGATTAATTCCGAGCCAATTAGTATCGATTGATCTGAATTCGAATAACTTCTATGTACATAACCATATAGTCATCAATTTTAAATTAGTGACTAATTAAGTAATTTCGAGTCAAGTATCGATCTGATTTCGAATAACCTCATTGTAAATAACCTTATGATCAACATGCAATTTTGAATTAGTGATTGATTAATTAATTACTACCCAAGATCGATTTCATTTCGAATAACCTCAATGTACATAACCCTATGGTCAAAGATTTTGAATTTGGTCAATTAACGTACAAATCGAGAATCGATCGATCTGAATTCGAATAACATCAATGTACATAACCATATAGTCAACAATTTTGAATTATTGACTGATTAATTAATTCTCAGTCAAGTATCAATTTCATTTCGAATAACCTCAATGTACATAACCCTATGATCAACAATTTTGAATTAGTGACTGATTAATTAATTATGAGCAAAGTATCGATTTGATTTCGAATAACCTCAATATACACAACCATATGGTCAACAATTTTGACTTTGGTAAATTTCATTTCACTAATTTATTATATATTTTCACAATTTCCATCTATTTAAGCCATTATTGATTGATTTAACTCGTTTTCCACCAATTTTGATTGGTTAAACCGTTTTTTTAATTCAATTAATTTTTTGGCAATAATTTGATTAATTTAAACCATTTTTTGATCGATTTAATTTAAACTCGCCTTAATTGATTTGACTTATTTTTCACCAATTTTCATTCAATTTAACCATTTAATAACATTAATTTCTTTCTAACATTAATAATTTGATTAATTAATTTAAAAAACAAAAAAACAATAATTAATAATTTAAGTAAAAAAAAAAAAGGAAAAAAATATATTTTCAAACGGATTTCGCAATTCCGTCGGAAAACAGGGACTAAATTAGGGCTTTTAACCCATTTTCATATTCTAAATTTCTTCCCCTCACTCTTTCCCTCTCAGCCGCCGCTCTTCCTCTCGAACCCACCCACCACCACTCCGAATAACCACTCACCACCACCTTCTCCCACAACCCAGATCCCCGCAGCCACTTCCTTCACGCCCCACCCACCTCCACCGCGTCGTTCACAACCACGCACCACCACCGCCTCCCGCAGCCGTCTGGTTCACGCACAACCTCCAACTCCCGCAGGCTGTCTGGTTCACGCCCCACCCACCACCGCCTCGCACAGCCACGAAATCCGTAGCATCACTCCGGAACCGCAGCACCACCGACGCCAATTGAAGCCCTTAGCCCAGCCCGAATTCCCCACTGTGAGATTTAATTACTTTTCACTAATTGTTTGATGTGTACGTTGTTTCAAGGGGATTTTCAACTTTTCATTCATTCAACTTTTTTAATTTGTAATATTATATATATAAGGGATATTTGGGTGTGGAAACAACAATGGTGAATGAACTCTAAACACAAATGAAATGAATGCTTTTCTGCTGTAAATTAGGATAACTAATGGTTGATAATGAATATGGCAGGTAAGGTAACCTTTTCTTTTTTTGGTTTTTTGAGTTACTTTGATATCTGATTTGGATAGGTCCACCTAATTACAAAGAAATGAATTTGAGGCATCATTTGAACAATGTTTTCGTTTTATTTTTTTCTTCACCATGATAAATAACAAGATGTTCACATATTGGTAGGTAGTGCATTTATATATATAGAGCAATCAATTTATAAAGCATTGATTGAAAAAATAAAATGGAGAATTGGGCTCTGCCTCTGCGTTCATTAGGCAGGCAACTAGGATCAATTTTATTATAGTATTAGTTACAATAGTACATATTAAGTTTACGCACCATATATATGCATGTGGTTATTCGTCATTTACCTTGCTTCGTCATTTACCCGTTTTGTTTAATTTTGATTAATTTTATTGGGTGCTTTGAAGGTTTTTGTAATTTCGATTTGCCTACTTGTGTTGTTGGAGGTTTTTGGACTTGTGTTTTGTTGGATTATGTTTTTCTTGTTGTTTCATTGTTTTGGTTATAGTTGTGATGGAAACGAATATGATTTGAGATTGTTAGTGTAGTTGAATCAATTGGGATTAGGAAAGTATGCACCTTTATTCGAAGTTCATGAGGTGGATGATGATGTTTTGCCTTTCTTAACGCTTGAAGTTCTTATGATGATGATGATTTGGTGGAACTTATGAGTTATGCCCCTCTGTTTTTCATTATCATTACTTGCATTTATTAGCAATTAGAGCTTCTAAAGAATGTAGTAGGAATTTGATGATGTTGTAGAAGTTATATATATGTTTGTAATTTTGGATATAGTTATGGTGTTGGAAATTAAGAAAGCCAATAGGCCTTTAAGAAAGTTAGGCAAAGAACAATGCCTTCATTCAAATAGGTACTTTATTCTATACTATGTTGCCTACTATTTCAAGTATTGCTTAATTAATTAGTTATAAGTTTTACATTTGTTTTGATTTAAATTATCACATTATTGCTTAATTAAATAGGCTCCAATTTTTTGTAATCACATTATTTCAGATGGTTGTTTCGATTGCTGGTCCTAGTACGGGCCTTGCTGATACGAGGCAACTAATTGCTCCTGGCGAAGATTATATGGAGTATGTACTTAATTTCATTGTTTTCAAACTATTTATGAATGTTAATTTGGTATACGTAATTAAAATATTTTTGTTATCCGATGTAGGTTTGATGGCGATGATCATATATATATTGTTCGTCATGCTGGGAAATGTATTGAAAATGGTTGGGAAGGCGCGTGGCGCTCGTACACTCATGCCACTGAAAGACAGAGGGATAAGTGGTTTAGTTTTTTCCAGGTATTGATCTAATTAATTTAATATATTGTTTATTAGTCTATTATTTATATAAATATTATCTAATCACTTGCAGAGAAAATATCGTTGGGCACCTGAGCATGATATTATTATGAGAAAGTTATTTGATCATCATGCCGTAAATTCGCTTAGGAAAAAATTAGAAAGACATCGACATGCAAATATCAGGCCAAGATGGATGATTCAATCTTACTGGGATGATTTAGTGGCATACTGGGATACATACAAGCTCAAAGAGAAAACCCACCTAAGATGATTAAAACTTAATTAGATTTTGTTATAGTTTCCGAAATATTTGAATACTTTTTTTTATTATGAAACTTTGTGATGATGGTTGAGACTAATTTAATTTTGTAAGATATTTTATGATTATGAATTTTTTCATTGATATTTTGTTGGATTTGTAAGATATATGTGGGATTTGTTGATTTCATTGATATAGGATTAAATCCGGGGAAATTAAAAAAAAAATTGAATTTTTGCTGCAATTTTTTTTAAATGATTTCCGATGGGTTAGGGCCGTCTGAAAATAATTCTATAATTTTTTTCCTTTTTTCCGACGGGTTATAACCCGTTGGAAAATAATTAATTTTATAATTTTATTTTCTTTTTTCCGACGGGTTATACCCGTCGGAATCAAAAAATAAAAAATAAAAATTGCCCATTTCCGACGGGTTATCCCGTCGGAAACCCGAAAAAAAAAAAAAAGCTTATTAGGTCATTTAAATTTCAGACGGGAAACCCGTCGGAAAACCCGTCGGAAATCCTCCCGTCGGAAAATTTTCCGACGCATTCTCCGACGGGTAGACCCGTCATTAAAACCCCGTCGGAAAATTTTCCTACGCCGCTTTTTCCAACGGATTTTCCGACGGGAAAAATCCGTCGGAAAACCCATTTTCCAACGGATTTTTCCGAAAAATCCGTCGGAAAATCCGTTGGAAAAATCCGTTTTTCTTGTAGTAGGTTAGTCGTACTTAACTAATGTACATTTATTATAGAATCATAAAGTTAGGGTTTCAAAAATATTCCTATAACTTTGAGATTCTTTCACAAATAGTTTTATGACTATACTGAACACACATTTAATCCTCTAACTTTCAATTTTAGTCCTATGCATTAAAAATTTTGTTCTCTAACTTTGAATAAATTTCAATTTTCATCCTGTAGTTACAAATTTTGTTCACCAACTTTTAATAAGTTTTAATTTTTGTTCTTCTATTACAAACTATTTCTCTGGTACTAGGACCTATTTGTAGTTGCAGGACTAAAATTGAAACATATTGAAAGTTAGAGGACGATATTTGCTATGCATAGGACCAAAATTGAAATTGGATGAAAGTTAGAGGATGAAACTTGGTATGCATAGGACTAAAATGAAATTTCGTGAAAGTTATAGGACTAAATTTGTGTTCAATATAGTTACAAGACTATTTTTTAAGAATTTCTTAAGTTACAGGACAATTTTTGAAATTTGCCGAATAATATATATTAAATATGATATTAATAACATAAATTCAATTGAAAAAATTAAAATCAATAAAAGTATATTTACAATCAATTATGTGATGAAAAAGATTAAAAGTTGTCAACTTTATTTATAAAAAACTATATTAGAAAACTGGAATAAGAAGATTTAACCAATCAATTTTTGAATTTTATCTCTACTATTATAAAAACATGAATATTTTTTAACTTTTTTGTACAGACTAAAATGCCCCTAAAGTGATATTTAATTAAATGATAAATATATAAAAGACTAAAAGTAATTGAAGAGGTATATTTAGACATGAAGTCTTATTATATTTAACCCCTACATAAACTCCTAAAATTTATAAATTCTCTCTTACGTCAATTTTTGTAATTTTAATCTTATTCTCTTATAATATATAAAAACGAACCATAAGAAAACACAATTAATTTAAATAGCCCCTAAAAATATATAAAAACTATTATTTATTAAAGTTAGAAAATATTAATTTAAATATTTATTACAACATAAGTCAAAAACACTCTAAATATGAAATTTAACATGAACTTCTCTTAAATATCATCATTCTGTTACAAAAAAAATAAAAATTGCATCTTACTATGAAAGAATAAAAAATTCTTATGACTTAACGAATTATGTAATTTTACTTTGGCTAGAATAGAAAAACATAAAAATATTCAATAATATCAAGACATGCATAATTTCGAATTTTCATGAAATTCTTTTCGTAAAAACGGGTGAAATTGGTGAAATCGTTTAAAAAAAGAAATCTATGAAATGAAATCATTGAAAACATGTGAAATCGATGAAATTCGGATGAAATTGGTGAACAATGGCGAAGTTGGTGAAAATTTGGGTGAAACCGATAAAAAAAAGTGTCCCAGAAATCGATAAATACATGTGAAATTAATGAAAATTCGTGAAAATATGATGAAATCCGTGAAACAGCAACATTAGTGAAAACCATGTTAAATTGGTGAAAAAATTGAATAAAGTCGGTGAAAACGTGTCAAATCAATGAAAATTCAGGTGAAATTGGTCAAATGAACATGTGAAATCAATGAACAAAATGTGTGAAATAGGTGAAAATGGGTTAATATGATAAAAATGAGTGAAATCAATAAAAATAGATAAGGTTTAACCTAAAAAATACGGTGAAACCGATAGAAAAATGGTTTCGAACGGAAAAAACAAAAGGAAAAAAATAGTAAAACAGTGAAAATAAGTTATAACTCATAAAAATTGGGTAAACAATAAAAAAAATTAAACTGGTAAAAGTAAATAAAATCGGTTAAAAATAAGTTAAACCGGTGAAAAATGAATTAAACTAATGAATTAATTAGGTGAAAACAAGTTAATTTGTTCTATTTTATGACATGATAAAATTATTTTTACTCTAATTTATAAAAAATATCCATGAAATTAATTAGACACGTACAACGTACGTGCACTTTCCTAGTTATTATAAAAAAAATGAAAAAATTATAGGAGTATAAGATACCCTGATAAAGGCATGGCCAGTCAGTCAGGCGCCTGAATACGTATTTTATAACATGATATATCTAAAAGACAAATACTTTTTTTTTTCTGAAAAAAAGTTTATTTTGTAAAATCATTAAAAAATAAGACTTACTGTTATTTTGATATCCAAATTCGAGTTGTTAGCTAAGAGCAACTCTACTTTTTTTTTTTTTTTAATGTAAAAAGATAACAAAGAAAATTACAACAAATCCTCCAAAAGTAGGGAAATTAAGGCCCTGGAGCCTCTTCCAAAATATCCAGATAATCCGTCTTCGTGTGACCCATTATTGCTAGTGCATTCGCACATTCATTTACACCACATTTATGTGAGAGATCCGGCACTCCCAAGGCATATAAATGAGAACTCTGCAATCCTGTATAATGCTTCCCAAGGGATGACACTCCACATCCGCTTCTTTGATAAGTTTGACGACAATTTCGGAGTCAACCTCCAAGTTCAAGTCTATGGATACGCCTATCCCAAGTTAATTTGAGACCGTCTCTTGCTGCGAGGAGTTCCACAAGAATAATCGGGATGTCGCACAACTTGCGAGAAAATCCAACAATCCACTCCTACAAAAGAGCAATTATAATTAATGAAGTATTTTTATTTTGATATGACAGACATACATCACATGAATGTTTTAGGAGTTAATGGCAATTTACCCCTTTAATCTTATAAAGGTTTCACAACGTCTCATTGACATTTCATATGTGGTACTTTATCCCCCTGTATTATAATAATGTGTCAGTTTATTCTCTCGTGTTACGATAAATGTGGCAATTTACTCCCTCCCCCTGTATTATGATAAATGTGGCAATTTACCCCCTTATGTTACAAAAATACTTTTCATGCCCATTCTTAATTTTGCCAAGTGTGTTACACTCTCCGGATGAAGGAGGTAAATTGCTTCTTTAAATTTTTCACAGGGGATAAAGTGCACTTTTTCAAATTACAGAGAGATAAATTGAATATTATGCATTTTAGAGAAGTGTAAATTGACATTAGCTTAATGTTTTAATATCTCATTTTGTTGTTTTGCATTGTACATATTCTAATTGGGAATATACAATATTATTAAAGAATATGTGATTCCTTTCTATCTACCAATATCAATATCCATTATTGGATAGAGGTACGTTCTTTTGTTCTTTTCATTTAAAGGTACTTGTGCAAAACTATTGCCCTTTGAGAAATCTAAGGGGCAAAACGCAAAGTTGCCAAAATAAAAATGTCTTTCTATTCATGAATCACAATTATTTATTTGATAAAATTATTCTTGAAATTTAAGATACTTTCTTTTTCCTTTTGCAATAATAAATAATTATATTTGTCATTGTTACAAGCTAGCTAGCTAGCTATGCCACGACATGTGTCGTTTTTCTTTTACTTGTTTGTTTTTAATTCATGCAACAACTTCGCATACATGAAATTAAATATTGCATTAAAAAAATCTCTCTTTTTATTGATTTAATTTGGAAAGACAACATCGAGTCGTGGCGTTTGAAACTGTATCATTCTATTTTTACTTTGTTAATTAATTAATTTAATTGATTTTGCCAGCAAAACCAAGAACCAGCCTTGCGACTCATGTTATATCACATCATTAATTGTGTCTTGTTAAATTTACGGGCCATTGGATCACCATCTTTTTTAAAATTAATTCAAATATTATAAAAATGTCAAATACTAGATTCTTTAATCAATTTATTCACTATGTGAAAAGTGATTTTTTGGCAACCTAACATTTAAGGGTCGTGGTGGATATAAACATTTTTAACATTGGTTCAGAAAAACCGTGGTCGAATATACTCACAAGAAGTAGTTGAAGTCATGGTCGAACATCCACCATTGCCAAACGTTGTGGTGGGTACTTTCACAACTCCTAGAGGGATCACTCCTAAAAATTGTTGTCTGACCATTGTGGTTGAGCTTTGGCAACCACTATGAATTTTCAAAATAATATTTTACCGTGATGGATACTCATA
Source organism: Penstemon davidsonii (assembly GCA_034814905.1). Classification (NCBI taxonomy): domain Eukaryota; kingdom Viridiplantae; phylum Streptophyta; class Magnoliopsida; order Lamiales; family Plantaginaceae; genus Penstemon; species Penstemon davidsonii. Next base: position 23,776,389 of record JAYDYQ010002533.1, on the reverse strand, counting down.
TTTTTTTGTAGTGATTTCAGTTTACAGGTAAAATGACCATTAACAATTATGTCAAATTAAATCACTTATACAATCTAATCAGCATCGCTCGATTAATTAAGAGCACCCGATCAACCCTTCAATCTAGATCTTTGGATTGGAGTTGGAGACAATGTGACACAATTAGAGACATTCAAGTGTTCAAAACCATCAATGAGATTGGTTAGAACATAATTTAGTTATGGATGTACCCATACCAATATTGACCACCTCGATCCGAACAACTATACCCTTACCAAAACATGAAATTCACTCAGTAAGTACCTAGTTTTTTGTGTGATCACATACATATTTAATTTCTTATTACTCGGATCAATCCAACTTAAGTATCAGAAAGTCATGGACTAAATTGAGCCCAACGAGCCTAATGATTCTCTTTAAGTATTTGATTGCAGGTCAGGTTCTCGATCCCATTCCATCGATGAGATAGGTGATATGTCGGACACGTGACATCTTTTTATTGCCAAATAGTTACCGCGAAGATTTACTTCATTATGCACATAATATTCATTATATAGTTCCCCAAATTAAATGTCTAACTACAACTGAATTAAAAAAAAAAACCGGATGACTTGATCCAAGACGATTCCTTGTTTTAATTGTTGAATCTGTATTAGCTGTTAATGGAAAAACCCACATGACTTAATCTTACTGTTAATGGACAATTAATCAGATAATTAAGGCATAAGTTAATCTTATGATGATGTAGCATTTCTGATCTATGCACGTTGAGATAAATGGTGATCAACTTAGTAAACTTTGACTTTATATATAAAAGAAATAAAAAAAAAAATATGGGCCATGTTTGTTTTTGGGGAGCCTTGAATTGTTCTTAAATAGGTACCTTTCAATATCATTAATTCTTTACGCGTAAATAGTGAAGAGTTGAATTCTTTGATATCTTCAATATATATGACACTCTCTCTATATATATACATGCTTTATTGCCGAATAATTTTGAAATAATATATTAAAATGATAAGTACTTTCGGAAATTCCTATATAATGTGGCAATTAGTCCAAGTTATTTAGCTGTCTTATAAAATTAAAATATACAACTTGGTATTTGGTGTTTTCTTGTTTGTTGGCTTCCGTTTGTTAGAACATTGGATGTTCCGACATTAAAATTGGATTTATTTAATTAATTTAATGAGATAAGGAACTTATAAAAGCTTGAAAAGATTGTTAATTGTAATTTATTCAATCATCATGTAGCCTTCTGAGAATGCTTTACGACCTTAGTTTTTTATCACATCAAATGACTATGACATAATTGTACTTTACAAGAATCCAGCCATTTTAATTTGCTAATATAATTTAATTAAACTCGTATTATAATGTCTAAACGAAGTCAATATTTATTGTAAAGTTAATTGAAATTGTATGAAGGTCGTTATATTTTATTTTTAAAAAAGAACTTGAATTAATATGACTGTAAATTTTATGGTTAAAAGAAAATTACGACTTAATGATAAGATATTAAGTGACATGCAATGAAGCTATTTGCATGTATTTAATGATATGTTTTTTAATTTTTTTATGATAGTGATAATGTCAAACACAATAGTGACAATTTTTCTTTCAACTTATCACTAATATGTATTATTGATGAGTATACAACAATTTAAGTTGCTATTATAGAGAATTTGTGACTCATGTAACATGTTTAGTGAAAACTATAAATAATGTTACAACGAGTTAGTGACAACTTTTGTTTGTTGTCATTTTTATTTATCATTAATTGTCAATAGTAACAAAGTAATTATGATACTCCAAGTAATTTCCAATATTCAACCATCCCTCCATCCATTCGGGTCCATCTACGAAGATATCAAACGTATCACTAGAGATTTAGAAGAATTTAGATGCTCCCATGTTTTAAAATATTTTTAATTTGCCGCTCATACCTTAGTTAAAGTAGCATTATGTGTTTCTCCATTCATTGTTGAACTTCCTAGCTTTATCCATGATTCTGTTATTGACGATATTGTTAATATTTAATATACCTACGAATTTCCCAAAAAAAAAAAATTCACTATTTTTCTTGTAGTGTATTGAGCATAATATTTGCCTTCAAATCTTGAAGACACCACCAATTAATATTGCAACTTATCATATCATCTCTCTTTATTAAAAAGTAAATCCAGTTAATGATCTTTATTCTTTTTTCCCTCGTGTTTAAGAATCTTGAACTTTCCTGTTTAATTCCTTGGATTTTAGAAATATTGGATTCCCACTTTGTTAGATGCAACTAGTTGGCTAGCAGGATCACCCTTAATGGAAATTTTATTTAATAATTTTTCAAATAATTTAATTATATTCACATACTATATAGTATCAAGAATAATCAAGTACCCTCTAGATATTGAATATATGCCTGTATTCCATGTGAAATTAATTAGTTACAGATGCCAAAAAACAATATTCTCTAATTATCTGCCTAAAAAGAAATTTTAGAATCATATATTCTAATAGAGCTAATGCCAAATTACCCCGTGAAATGCATAATGTTCAATTTATCCCCCTATAATTTGAAAAATAACACCTTATCCCCCTGTAAAAAATTTAAAGAAGTAATTTACCTCCTTCAGCCGGAGACTCACTTGCCGAAATTAAGAGTGACATGAAAAATATTCTTGTAACATATAAATGTCAGGGAGGCGGTGTGAAACTTATATGATATTACTGGGGGTAAAGTCGTAAAGTACTCTTTTTCAAATCACAGGGAGAAAAATTGAATATTATGAATATCAAGGAGGGTAAATTGCCATAAACTCTATTTTAATAAAGAGCTAGAGAGGCAAAATGATTCCCCAAAGAATTTTTTTGTTTATATAACATGAAAATGACAAAAAAAAATTTATAATGTATAATAATATTTGTTTCTTTGTACTAACTTTAGCCTTGTTTTTGTCAAGATTTCATTATTCATTCCTATCCAGTTAAAGAATATTTAAAAGACTTCATTGAATTGTTCATATATTCATTCATACTTATATTTGAAGACTTACATCATCTTAATAAAATTAGAATCCCATTTATCAAATCTCCATAAATCTCTTGCTACGTGTCCCCTAAACAAAATAGAAAGAAAAACATTTTTCATATATTAATTTCTTCTCCAATAAATCAATCTATGAAATGAAGAGAATACAGCAGCAGAGTTACGGATTTCCAAATGATTTCATTTCAGAATCCCCTGGTTTTCTCCCACAGAGTTACGGTGCTCCCCAACAATCTGCACCAATGGGATTCTTCAATCAGAATCTATGGCCGGGTAATTCATCAAGTACCTTAATCAGTCGGCTAGGATCACCGGCTACAGCGTTTTATGCTACAGAGCATTACATGGGATTATCTCAATGTGATTTCCAAGAAGAATTCAAGAATTCTTATCAATTTCAACAATCTGGAAATGGATTTTTTGGAGATTCACAATCACAGGCACGAGTTGAACCGGAAAATCAATTATCAAACAATTATTTGAGGTCTGAAGGGATTTATAGAAATCAATGTAGCAATTATTCTGAAAATGAACAATTGTTACACTTGAAGAACAAGCTATTGGGTGATTTTGATGACACAAATCAAGATCTTCGTGTAAGTATTTCAAATATTTAATTTGGTTTCTTTTTTCATTTGATTTAATGCCTTTTCACTTTATTGGGTAAAATGTTTGATTTAATAAATATACTGGGGGGGGTGGGGGGGGGGGGGGGTGGGGGGGGGGGGGGGTGGGGGGGGGGGGGGGTGGGGGGGGGGGGGGGTGGGGGGGGGGGGGGGTGGGGGGGGGGGGGGGTGGGGGGGGGGGGGGGTGGGGGGGGGGGGGGGTGGGGGGGGGGGGGGGTGGGGGGGGGGGGGGGTGGGGGGGGGGGGGGGTGGGGGGGGGGGGGGGTGGGGGGGGGGGGGGGTGGGGGGGGGGGGGGGTGGGGGGGGGGGGGGGTGGGGGGGGGGGGGGGTGGGGGGGGGGGGGGGTGGGGGGGGGGGGGGGTGGGGGGGGGGGGGGGTGGGGGGGGGGGGGGGTGGGGGGGGGGGGGGGTGGGGGGGGGGGGGGGTGGGGGGGGGGGGGGGTGGGGGGGGGGGGGGGTGGGGGGGGGGGGGGGTGGGGGGGGGGGGGGGTGGGGGGGGGGGGGGGTGGGGGGGGGGGGGGGTGGGGGGGGGGGGGGGTGGGGGGGGGGGGGGGTGGGGGGGGGGAAAATTTTAATTTTTTTAGGGGAGTTGTGTGCAATTTTAGGAAGTGCTCGGGCAGCCACCGCTGATCCATTCAGCGGGCTTTCAGGCCCAGCCCGTGATGGTTCAGGCCCACTTCATTGCACTCTCTCCGTGTTTGCTCGTTTCAATCCAATTTCGCTTGAATTGTTGCTACTGTTAAATATTTTGGAATTTCTCAAATCTTAAAGTTAGAAAATGAATACACTTAAATGAATTTGATGTCGAAAGGTTTAAGTTCTTGTGTGCGAGGTTAATTTAGAAAATCCTTGTGATAGGATTTTCTTTAATTATATGTAAGTAAGATTATAAGATAATTTATTAGTCGTATACGTACTTGTTCAGGTTTCGGATACACTTCATTTTTGGAATTTTGGTCACCGTAATAAGCTCCTCGGGTGAGTGATGTGTGTTCACTTGCGTGTTAGTCCAAATGTGCTAGTAGGTTGAGTCAGAATTGTAACTTAGTCCCTAAACGAACAAGCATGTGATGTATGATACTGGGAATACCTCGACTATTAGGACAAACAATCCATGTTATATTTAATATATATATACCACATATGCTGCAAGAAGAGATACATGAATCTACTTAGCCTTATTTTAACTATCTAAACATGTTAGAATTGTTATGCTAAAGCCTACGCGTTCATAAATTCTTGATATTGTATATTGAATAGTTTTGATTATTGTTATTGAGTTATTCATCGATTCATGTTACTGAACTGCTACTCTTGTACTGTTTACTGTTACTGTCTTATACTGTTTACTGTTACTGTCTTGTACTGTTTACTGTTATTGTTAATGTGTGGGTCCTATTATTGGTGTGCGGAATCGTGGATAACCTGGAAGGTTAGGGCCGGAAGGTTACCTCGATCCACCGTAGACCCGCTTCACGGAGCCAAGTGTGGAGGTTACACTTGGGGAGTGAATGTCAAACTCCTGGCATTTGACGTCAATGCGCACTGTTATGTAAGGTCGCACCTTACTTGGAGTGTTTGGTGGTGGTTTTCTTGACTGTGGATTGGAGGGTAAGAGGAGGACGGCATCAACAACTGTTGGTTACTTGTTTAACGTGCTTAAATTTAATAGCATGTGTTCATTTACTGTACTGTTGTATATGCTCATGTATATTATGTTGCATCCACGCATCACACGCACATGTGCACTACAGCCTCACTAAGTTGGACGATCAACTTATGCATTTCATGTTTCAATCTTTTCAGCTACAGGTGTTTGGGGAAACGATAGTTCAGGTTGCGGTTAGGTCATCACGGTTGCGGTCCCACTCTAGTTTCGGAGAGTAGTTGCACTTTTGTTGAAATTCTTATTTGATTTTAAGATCCTCCTTTGAACTGATGTTTCAAATCTCTTATAATGTCTAAGTTGATTTTTATTATATCTTGTTAAATATCTTGGTATTTTAGCTAATTCTGTAAAATGAGAATATTTATCGAAAATAATTTTAAATTTTATCAAATATTAATCTTAATCTTCTTGTCCCTTTTGGGTCCCACAAGTTGTTTCACCACGTCTTGTCATTCGTTAAAATTTATTTTAAATATTTTCGCTTTAAACTTAGTAATTTAAATTATTTTTATTTTGTTTTAAACCGCTTTCGCTTAAAACTTTTAATTTATCGGTTCTGTTAAAAAAAAATCGGTATTTTAAACTTTTTCAAAATAGTAATAATTTTATCGAGTGTTATCAGACAGCCCCGCGGAGTCGGGCCATTACAAAAACCACTCCCCTACACATCTCTCGTACACCTCAACCAACTTCTTCAGTTTATTTTTTTATTTTCCCACCTCTTCTCCACTACATCCACTTTCCCACATTCTTATATTATTCAATCGATTAATTCAATTTCTTATGTTCCCTCTCTATTTTTCCCCACCATTTGAGAATCTCATCTCCTACTTTATTTGATTTATTGTGTGTAATATTTTCTTTGTAAGATTTTGTTGTTTTAAATTAACTTGGAACTGCTTTGTTTTGCTTACAATTTTGGTCATGTTCGTGAAAAATCCAGCGATTTTGTATATCAAGCAAGCGGTTGAGATTGAAAATGAGTTATGGAGAATATGCAGTGTCGGATGTTTAAGGAGGTTATACTAGTATTCACTAGAGGGCTACTACGGTTGATGAGCCCAAATAAGTTTATTTTAGGTTCTGCATTGAAGGTATTCGCAAATCATAAATGTAATAAATTTTGTAAACAACTTCAAAGTTAAATAATAACCAAGCGTGATGCGCATAATATCTTTGGACTTTGACTCCTTCAAACGACTAACTTAATGATTTGGGGAATCTGATTAAACATTTTGCTAATGTTTTCCAATATAGTCACAAACTTGACTCTTTCACTTGTCATGCGACACTTAGTTATTGATGACACCCATTACGCTCTGTTCCGCCCACCCTCATGGTTTTTGTTAAGTCAGCCTAACTCTTGAGAAAGTAAAAAGTGATAAGTGAGAAAGTAAGAAAGAATGCTTTAATGATTTATTGTTTAACTCAAATTTGGATGATTTACAAATGAAAGACCACCTCTATTTATACTACCACCTTCTCAAATGGATGGTGGAGATCAATCCAGTTTAATTGTGAGGATTGCTTATTTAGAGAATTTTAAATGTACATTCAACTATATAACTATGTACAAGGTTCCCTGATTTTCTACGTAGTTTTAAAGTCTTCTACATGGTTTTAAGGTCTTCCACAATCTTCTCTATTACATTCTAGAGAAGTCTAGAAGGCTCTACAATATTCTCCTCTTGTGTAGACCCTTCCAATAATTTAGCATTCAACAAAATCTTGAATAATATATCATTGCAGAAGTTGAAAACATTCAACAAAAGAGCAAGAAAAGAGTTTGGATGTCAAACATAATTGATCAATGTTTGACATATTAAATTTATAAATAGAAAATTTTTTGAGGAAAAAAACTTTCTTTTATGAAAATAAATTTATGAATTAATTTAGCATAAACTATGGGAATATATTCCATTTAATGTAATTAATAGATACAGGCACGGTTAGTTGTAATTTTTTTATATTATTTAGTTAATGTTAAATTTTAGGGTCTGTAAATTTGCACAAGCATAGACAATGTCTCTCGACCCATCTTTAAACTAAACACTTAAACCCTAAAGTCCACTTTATCAAAACCATCTTCGTGCTCCCTAATTTTACCCATAAATGCAGATAATAGTGAATACCATTACCGGAAAATGTCTAACTCTAGAATTATAGAGCTTTCACGCTGTCGATTATGTGAAGGCATATATCGAAGGCAAGGAAGGGATTTCATGCGATCGGCAGTGCCTAATATTTGTCAGGAAGCAACTGAAAGATGATAAACACCTTTTGGAGTATAAATTCCAGCAAAATTCGATGTTGCACCATGTGCTACGTCTCCGTGGTGGAGTGGAAATATTTGCAAGAACTCCATCAGGACAAATCATCACATTGGAAGTGGACAACACTGAAACGGTAGAAGATATCACTGTATAAATTCAAGAAACTGGAAACACATCAATGGCTTATGCGCGATGGCCGATGCCAAGACAATGGGCGACTTGGGTTTCTAGCTCTAATATTCAACAATATTCGTCATCGAGAGACACTCAAGATCGTCCAGTAAATTCCAACAAATACATACCCCAAAATTTAACTTTGCGCTAATACAATTTTTTTTTTTATAACACTTTATTCGATTTTAAAGTGTATAACCACGCGTGCGGTTCAAGATGTGTTGTGTGACCACCGGTTATTCTTGAAGGTCACGTTGTTCGATGATGACAAAATAGTGGGGATCGGAATTAGACATGGGCGAACTCTTCTTTAATCTATAAGAAGAGGTCGTGGAAGTTCGACCAGTTCCGTGTTTTTCCTCATTACCCTGGCAGTGTCGGTAATTTTTAAAGTAATTCGTAAAAACATTCCCTTTAATAGTTAAGCTTTCCGATTCATTGACTTCTATTAAGAACCAAACCAAGTCCCAATTTCGGAACACAAGGGAATTTCATTATATAAATCAAACTAGAATCGAGAGGGTCGAGCATCGTTTCATATTACTTCAAGTTGAAGACATAACCCTCGTCGATTAACGGGTCTACTCTTATGATTTATAGTACTCGCAGTTAGAATACATATTTTAATAAGATGTATTGGATTGATACAATCTTTGTATATATTCCTATGATAAATCTAATGAAACATGTAATGAAACAATCTTCGCCATGAGGCAACTAGAAGATGATAAACGCCTTTAGCTGTATAAAATCCAGCAAGAACCGACACTACACCTGGTGCTCCATCTTTGTGGTGGAATGGACATATTTGTAAGAATTCCACCAGGACGAATCATCACACTAGAGGTGGACAATGCCGAAATGGTAGATGATATCACTCTGAAAATTCATGTGAATGAAGGGATTTCCAAAATACATCAGTGGCTCATGTGCGATGGCAGACTCCGAGACGATGAGCGACTTGTTGGATTTCTACCTCTACTATTCTACAATATTCATTATCGAGATACACTAAAGATTGTCCAGTAATTCTCCATCAATGAAAATATAAAACTCAAAATTTAAATTTGCGCTAATGTATGTTTTTTTTATAACACTAGCTTCAATTTAAAAAATATAGCCAAGCATGTAGCCACACGTGCGTTTCAAGATGTGATGCGTGGCCACCGATTATTCTTGAAGGTTTTGCGAAGATAACAAAACACTAGATTTTTTAGACATAGGTGAACTCTTCTTTAAGAAGAGTTCTACAATGTTCTCCTATTGTGTTGGCCCTTCCAATAATTTAACATTCAACAAAATTTTGAATAATATATCGTTGAAAAAGTTATAAACATTCATAAAATGAGCAAGAAAAAAGTTTGGATGTCAAACATAGTTGATCAATGTTTTACTAAATAATTTTAAAGGTAAATAGATAGAAAACTTTTTGAGGAAAAAAATAACTATTGGAATATATTCCATTTATTGTAATTAGCAAATACTAGCAGGGTTAGTTTAGTAATTTTTTATTTTATTTAGTTTATGTTCAATTTCAGGGTTCAACTTGTAAATTTACATACACATAGACAATGTCTCTGGACCATGTCTTCACAATGAACCCTTAAACCATAAATTTTGCTTCATCAGAACCATCGTCTTGCTCCCTAATTTTCCCATATATGCAGATATTAGTGAATACCATTATCGAAAAATGTCTTACTCTAGAAGTAGAAAGCTTTCACACCATCGATTATGTGAAAACATATATCAAAGGCGGGGAAGGGATTCCAAGTGATCGGCAGCGCCTAATACTCATCGAGAGGCAACTGAAAGACGACAAACGCCTTCCGGAGTATAAAACCCAGCAAGAATCGACGCTGCACCTGGTGTTAATATGGAAATATGTAGACATATATGAAATTTGTATAGATGAATATGATGACTAAATTGTAAACTGGAGAACTATGTAAATAAACTTGTAAATTGTATTTAAATTGTGAAATCTTGTGTACAAAATGAAGGAATTTACAAGTGTTTAAATAGACACAAAACAGGGGTAGAAAAGTAAATTACCTATAACTAAACCAACTAACTGATAATATACGGAGGTACCAAATTACAATTACAATTAAATAAGCCCTATTTTTCATCTATCCCTTTCTCTTTCTCTCCCAATTTCTTCTTCTGATATTCTTCCAATTTCTTCCAAATTGTCATTGAATTCTTGCTGAGCTAATACCCCCCCGCAAGATTGAGGTGCGTAGAGGTCACGAACACCAATCTTGTATAAAAGAGCTGAGAATTAAGGTTTACGGAGTGGCTTAGTAAAAATGTCAGCAAGCTGCGCTGATGAAGAAATAGGGAGCAATTTGAGATTTTTGCGCGAAATATGATCTCGGACGAAGTGAAGATCTATCTCCAGATGTTTGGTACGCTCATGAAAGATGGGATTGTGGGCTAGGTGGATTGCAGATGCATTGTTGCAATAAACTGCTGGAGGTAACCTTAAATTTATTTGTAAATCTTGTAGTAGTTGAGTTAACCATAGAATTTCACTAGTAATTGAGGATAAAGCACGATATTCAGCTTCTGCACTTGACTTAGACACAGTAGGTTGCATTTTAGCTTTCCACGAGATGATAGAATTTCCCAAGAAAATACAAAAGCCAGTAGTGGATCTTCTTGAATCTAGACACGATCCCCAATCTGAGTTACAGAAGCCTGTTAAAGCCAAATTACAAGATTTAGAGTAGAACAAACCCTGTCCAGGTGTTGATTTAAGATAACGAAGTAGATGATGAACTGCAGCTAGATGAGCATTAGTGGGTTTAGATATGAATTGACTGAGTTTATGAACAGTATATGAAATATCTGGTCTTGTTATTGTAAGGTAAATTAATCTTCCAATTAATCTCCTGTATGGAGATGGATCTTGTAATAGGTCCTTATCATCTGACTTGAGATCATTTTTAGGATCCATAGGAATGTTGACTGGCTTGCTAGCTAGGTATCCAGTGTCTTGTAAAATCTGAAGAACATAGTTTCTCTGAGAAATGATAAGTCTTGATTTAGAATATGAAAGTTCAATACCTAGAAAATACTTAAGTCTGCCTAAATCTTTGAGTTTGAATATACTGCCAAGTTTAGTTTTAATATCACAAATTAGTTTAGTATTAGGACCAGCTATTAATATGTCATCTACATAAATGAGAATAGCTAAAAAATTAGAACCAGAACCAAATGTAAAGAGTGAATAATCTGACCTGGATTGGTTGAAGTTTAAAGAAGTAAGAGCTTGTGTGAGTTTATTATTCCATTGCCTACTTGTCTGTTTTAATCCATAAATGGATTTATTAAGTTTACATACCAGAGGAGAAGACATACCTCATATAGAGAGATTAGGGGAATAACCCTTAGGTAAGGACATATAAATGTCTTCATCCAAGTCACCATTTAAAAATGCATTTGTAATATCCAATTGGTGTAAGTCCCAATTTTGTGCCATTGCTAAAGCTAGTAGTACCCTAACAGAAACCAGCTTAGCAACAGGTGAAAAATGTAGCAGTGTAGTCAATACCTTCTTGTTGAGTGAATCCCTGTGCAACCAGTCTAGCTTTATACCTTTCAAGTGAGCCATCAGAATTGGTTTTGATTTTAAAAACCCATTTACAACCTATAGGTGTTTTATTAGGAGGTAATGGTTGGACAGTCCAAGTGTTGTTATTTTCCATGGCAGTTAATTCCTCTTGCATTGCTTTAATCCATTCTTTATCTTTACTAGCCTGTTTGTATGTATGTGGCTCATGGATAGTGGAAATATTAGCTAAGAATGCCCTATGAGGTTTAGATATATAAGAGTAATCTAAGACAGAACTGAGTGGATATTTGGAAGTTGATGGTTTGTTACTATCAATAATGGTTGAATGACAGTGATAATCTTGTAGATAGGTAGGTGATTTAGTGGGTCTAGAGGATCTCCTTGTGACAGGATCAGGTAATGTATGATAATTAGTAGGAAGAACAGAATCAGTAGGAGAGGGACATGTTGTATTATGTAATGGAACTGGATCAAGGAGAGAAAAGTCAGTAGTGGGGGAATTGTTGACTAAATTAGGATTGGTAAATAGGGAAAAAAATGAAGAATCTTGAAAGGGAAAAACATGTTCATGGAAAATTACATTCCTAGAGTGAAAAATGTCCAAAGATTGTAAATTTAGCAATTTATAACCTTTAATTCCAGGAGAGTATCCTAAAAAAATGCATTTAAGTGCTCTAGGATCAAATTTAGATCTATGTTCTTTAATGGTGGATGCAAAAGCCAAACAACCAAATGATTTCATAAAGTTATAATCAGCAGGTTTATTATATAGTTTAGTGTAAGGACTAGTGTTATTAAGTAAAGGAGTAGGTAATCTGTTCATGAGGAAAACAACAGTAAGTATACTTTCATTCCAGTATTGTAAGGGTAGATTAGATTGGAACATTAAAGATCTTGCTATATTCAATATATGTTAATGCTTTCTTTCTACTTTTGCATTTTGCTGTGGGGTTTCTACACATGAGTATTGATGTAATATACCTAAATTAGCAAACAAATACTTGAAAGTTAATTCCTTAGCATTATCACTCCTAAAAGACTTGATTGTAGTATTAAACTGATTGTGAATTAATTTAAGAAATTTTGGCATAATATGACTAACATCATATTTAAGTTGTAAGAGAAAAACCCATGTGAATCTAGTACAATCATCAACCAGAGTTAAGAAGTATCTAAATCCATTATGTGAAGTAAGTTTAAAAGGACCCCAAATGTCACAATGAACTAAATCAAAAGGTTTATGTGAAGCAGTATTACTAACAGGAAAAGGCAGATTCTTTTGTTTTGCCAGAGGGCAGATATCACAAACATGATTATTGAAAGATTTATCACCAGAAATATCCAAAACAGAATGTAATGTATTAAGCCTATCAATAGCAGGGTGACCCAACCTATTATGCCAGGTTTCTAAACTAACTTTATTACAAGAAACAGAGGTAGTAGGAACTGAATGTGGTAGAATGTAAAGACCATCAATGAGGTCACCCCTGCCAATCATCCTCAAAGAAGTCCTTTCCTGAATAATGAAAAAGTTAGATTCAAAAATAATATTGAAACAAGAAGTAGATAACAAAGTACTAACAGATAGGAGATTAAATTTGAAGTGGGGAACAAACAGTACATCATGTAGAGTAATGTTGTTATTAATGTGAACAGTACCTTTAAAAAAAGTGGGAACAGTGAGGTTATTTGGTAAAGTAATTACAGTGTTAGAAACAGGAAAAATTTCAGTGAAGTAATGTAAATTATGACAGATATGATTGGAAGCACCAGAGTCCAAAATCCATGAGTCTGGAGAAATAGGAGTATGAAATGTAGAAGCACATGTACCTGTGTGAGTTTGGATTGTGCAAGAGTGAGAGGCAGTGTTATTGTTGTTGGTGTCTGATTGTGCTGACTTGGTGTTGGTTGTAGAACTCAGAAGGTTAGACAATTGAGTGACTTGATCTGGTGTCATGGAATGTAAGAAGTTTTGTAGAGAAGAGTCTGGAGGTTGTGAATCAGATGAAACATTATTGAGTCTTACATTAGGGTTGTTTTGTAGCCTAGGTGCTGGGGGTCTGTACCCAGGAGGAAATCCATGCAGTTTAAAACAGGTGTTAATAGTATGGCCAGGCATCTGGCAGTGGGTGCAGTAAGGTCTATTTGGCCTGTTATTGTTGAAAGGTGGCCTGGAAATAGGTCTAAATGTGTTTGTAGGAGGTCTGAAGGTATTAGATGGGAAGGCAGTAGGTTGGAAGGGAGTGATAGGGGGTCTGGTTGATGGATATGAGGGTGAAGATCTGGTAGAGAATGCCATAGTGTTCAAATTGTCAGATGCAGGGGTGAAAGAATGAATAGCTCTTTGAGTTTCCTCTTGTGAGACCAAAGAGTATGCCTTAGTAACATCAGGGAGTGGATCCATAAGAAGTATTTGGCTGCGGGTATGAGAGAGTGACTCTTGAAGCCCCATCAAAAATATCAAGAGGTATTGATTTTGAAAGTATTGGTCTAACTGTCCACAGGTACATCTTGGTCTGAAATTACATATTTCATCCCATATAACCTTTAGTTTAGAAAAATATGCATTGACAGAAAGTGACTGTTGATGTAGATACATAAGATCCCTATGTAATTGGAACATTCTTGGGCCATTAGCCTGTTGAAAACGCTGTTTGAGTTCTTTCGAAAGGTCTGTTGCAATAGTATGGTATTGGACTGTGTGGTTAATGTCTTTTGAGAGTGAGTTTAGAATCCAAGTAATGACAATGGTGTTATTACGATCCCAGTAATTGGCAAGAGTGGGGTCATCCAGGGGCCTAGGTAATGAATCATCTATGAATTGCAATTTGTTCTTGACTGTTAGTGCCCTGATCATTGCTTTTGACCAAGTCTGGTAATTTTTGTCATCTAATTTTTCTGAAACAAGGATAACCCCTAGTCCATCTGCAAGATGCAAATAGAAGGGAGAAGAGGGATCTTCAATTTCTGCTATGTTTCTGGAAGAAGTAGAGGCTATGGTGGTGGAAACAGTCTGTGAAGAAGAAGAAGACATTGGTATGTAGTTTTCTTGATTATGTATGGAAGTTCTTTATGAAAGAAATGAATCTGATGTGCTTTCTTGAATTGGGATGAACTATTTTCTTGAAAGAAAAAAAAAAATGGAAGTGGATATGTGTTTCCTGGATTTGAAAGTGAAAGATAAGTGTGGATTTGATTGATATGATGAAGAGTTTATAAAGGACAGTAAGGAACAAGAATGATTAAAAAAAACTTAGCTGATGATGATGAATATATGAAGAACCGATCTGGAAAAAAAAACTGCTTTGAAGATTTCTTGATGAATTCAATTTGAAGGATTCTTGATGTGGAATCTGGATATGATGACTGAAGGTTTGATGAATTGTGAATGCTGATATTGAATTGAAGATTTGGATTGCTGTTCTGAAGATGAAAGAATTTGGATGATTATATATGATTGAGAAGACAGAAAATTGAATATGAAGGAATCTGGATGAAGATTCTGATGTGAACAACCGAAAACTGAGACCCTTGTATGAAGATTAATGGAGATTTTGTGCAGCGGAGAAGATGAAGTTAAACTGCTGATACCATGTTAATATGGAAATATGTAGACATATATGAAATTTGTATAGATGAATATGATGACTAAATTGTAAACTGGAACTATGTAAATAAACTTGTAAATTGTATTTAAATTATAAAATCTTGTGTACAGAATGAAGGAATTTACAAGTGTTTAAATAGACACAAAACAGGGGTAGAAAAGTAAATTACCTATAACTAAAACAACTAACTGATAATACACGGAGATACCAAATTACAATTACAATTAAATAAGCCCTAATTTTCATCTATCCCTTTCTCTTTCTCTCCCAACTTCGTCATCTGATTTTCTTCCAATTTCTTCCAAATTGTCATTGAATTCTTGCTGAGCTAATACCTGGTGCTCCGTCTCCGTGGTGGAATGGAATTATTTGTAAGAAGTCATTCAGGAAGAATCATCACACTGGAGGTGGACAACGTCGGAATGGTAGAAGATATCACTGTGAAAATGCAAGAGACCGACACAAGACACTAGTGGCTCATGCGCGATGGCTGACGCCGAGACGATGAGCCACTTATTGGATTTCTAATATACTTTTCTAAAATATTCGTCATCGAGATACACTCAAAATCGTCCAGCAATTCTCCAACAAATACAGACTCCAAAATTTAACTTTTCGCTAATGCAGGTTTTTCTTTATAACACTATCTTCGATTTAAAGTGTATGGCCACGCATGTAGCACGTGCGATACAATATGGGATGTGTAACCACCGATTAGTCTTAAAGGACACATTGCTCGAAGATGACAAAACACTGGGTGAATTAAGAAGATGTCATGGAAGTTTTGTTATTTCCGTGTTTTGGCTCGATTCGTTCCAGTGAAATTGAACTAAAGGAAACTTAAAGTGTATGTGGACATGGTTTTGGCTCGATTCGTTCCAGTGAAATTGAACCAAAACCAAGTTGGGTCGAGTTTGTCCTAGTAAGACTGGTCAAGCTCTTTGACCCAAATTGAGGCCCATTAATTCAAACCGTATAAACTTATACCTGACATACACGTCATAATAACATTTCAAATCCCAACATCCAAAATCAATTTAAATTATACCTCAAATTTTTAAACTCATTTAACTATATATTATTTTACTTATATTTGACATTCTCAATATTTCAACCAAAATCAATTCAAATCATGTTTCAAAGTTCTACAAAATATATCCAAATCAATTCTACGAAACCAAAATGGAGCCAAAACTGATTCTTATAGTCTTTATAGAACTTCATTTGACTGGACTTTCAAGATTTGCCAACACGAATAAAGTAAGAAAAACGTGTAAAAAAAAACAAGACTAATTTACATGTCGCATAAAAGTGGAACTTCTTTTTTTTTTTTTTTTTTTGATAATTGCATAAAATTGCAACTTCACATAATACATTTCTAGGTAATTTCACTCAGATAAGCAGGAGTACATATGCTTGGAAAAATCTCAGTTTAATAAGGACAACTTATTACGTACATAAAGTGATAAGCAGCACTGCAGATCTTGAACTTTTCCTCTGCATATGCCTATTGTTAAACATAAAATTCATCAGTATATATAATGAATAATATGCATGTCCTTAAATCAATCACAAGTGTAAAACATATTTAATAGAATTAATTGGCAACCTTAAAGTTCAATTATTCTAGAAATGGATGGATATTCACGAACACCTTAAATAGTTTGGTTCACTTGTGATCTTATTTTACCTCAACAACTAACTTTCATTAATCACTTGTGATCTTATACATTGATTTACGGCATGCATATGTATAAGTTCTTTAATATTTATTATTTATTAATACTAAAAAATAACGCGCAATATTTTCCTAATAAAATGATATGGTATATATATATATATATATATATTTTCTCAAAAGCGCACGAAATTTTCGAAAACTCATACTATTTTTCTCTAAAAATAAGTAAAAGATTGAATCGTCATTTCCATTAAATTAGAAATTTAATAGTGGGACTAAATTCATGCAAAATGGTAAATTACGGGACGGAATTCGACGAGTTGATATAGTTTGGAACGAAAATCCAAAATTTGTAATTAATTTGGAATGAAGTATGCAATCTTGTATAATTGTCCATTCTAAAATTTGTCACGTCAAGATACGAATGTTGCCAAAATGACACTTAACGATAGTTTCCGTCTCATAATTAAAGGTGGGACAATATTCAAAAAATTTATTAAATTATGAAACGAAATTCGGTGAGATGATTTGGGACGAAAACCCAAAATCATTAATTAGTTCGGGATGTTTTCTGTAATTTTGCCTATAATTTACCCTATAAATTAAGAATGGAAAAGCTCACCTTTGGTGGCCCCCTAAGGTGCTTCTCCCCTGTACAATTTTCTTTTAGTAACATGTACAAAAAAAATTAAGGATAAAATTTTTAAAAAAAAAATCAATGTCTTTTCTAAAGGGAAATTGTATTTTAGTCCCACGACATTATATTTCTGGTCTCTTAGTTTATAAAATTGAATCTAGATTGGTTCAGGGCCTTAATTTCAACTTCGTTCGTGTTCCCAA
Source organism: Penstemon davidsonii (assembly GCA_034814905.1). NCBI lineage: Eukaryota > Viridiplantae > Streptophyta > Magnoliopsida > Lamiales > Plantaginaceae > Penstemon > Penstemon davidsonii. The sequence goes on along the minus strand of JAYDYQ010002533.1, from coordinate 23,758,896 downwards.
ATTTCCCTTCATCATTCTATCAATCGATTAATACGTGCTCGAGAAGAAGTATCCATGAATGAACTTTTCACATATTTCTAATATATTTCCTTCGGAAAATTAACCCTCATTTACACTTCGCAACCTTAATATTGAAATTTATCTAACACCTAAAACACAAAACAAAAAAAAAAATTGCAAAACTCATGTAAGGCAATTCGTTAAGCATGAACATGTTCAAAAAATTCAACACATTTGTATAATATTAAGTGCATATAATGACCTAAAAAAATAAAATAAAGTGCATACATTGAACGACTTCAAAAAAAAAAAGAGGTGCATGCATGATACATGGAACCTTGGGGAGCATTTTACTTACCATAGAGAACAGTCACACTTGATTATAGCCCATTTGGCATCAACATTGGAATTATGCAGGCGCCTGTAACTACATAACCGTTTTCCAGCTAAATCATCACTCCTTCCTTCTTCACTCCTTCTCCCACCTCTATATCTCTCTCTCTCTCTCTCTCTCTCTCTCTCACACACACACACACACACTCACACACACACACACACACACACTCAAAAACACACACAAGTATCGGCGACAAAAAATCAAAATTACTGTAAATGTATGTATGTATGTTTATGCGCACTTGTATGTGATTGTGTTTGTTTATATACATTTTATGCACGCGAACATTGTGTGTATGTGTACTTAATCGAAGATTTCTGCACGTAATTTATTTGTATTGCGATTGAAGTTCGAAACAGAGCAGGATTAGAAATACTTTTCTTGATCTTCACATCTTCAATTATGCGAAGCTTCGTCTACTTTTTTAGTGTTAATTAACACTGTGGAGTTAACTTTAACTTTTTGCTAATACTGATGCTAATCTTTTCTTAATTTTTGTTGAAGGCGTTCATTTCTTGAGGAATAAAGAGATCGAGAATGGCTAAACAGAGGTTGTTTCTGACCGCGATTGTGTACTCTGCAATTCTGATATTTCAAGCTACGGCAGTCACGGATGAATTAGATGGTATTTGTTCTGTTTTATTTAATTTACACTGATTTTATAGTGGCTTATTCAGTTAATTGAACTTCTATTGTATATATGTGGGAGATTATTTGATTTAATTTGTTGTTCATTTTGATTATGAAGATGACTTGATTAAATAATTGTTTATTTGCACCTTTCAAAGTGGAGATTTTCTGCGCTTTTTCTTGTAATCAATTGACATTTGCTATCTGAGTATACATAACAATTGATTATTATTTGAATTGATAATTGCAAATTGTAATTACTGATGTTATTGTTAATTAGGGCTTATGGCATGAATGTGAAATTGTGTGATAAATTGACCTAACATTTACAACTCATGTGTGATGGATGAGACAGTTTGTGACCAATTTTGGATTTTCATTCCTGAAAAAACAGAGTAATGTGCAAATTAATTTGTTTATGGCAAAAATCTTATAACAAATCTACATTATGCAGTTCAAGCCCTTAGAGATCTGTACAGGTCTTTGAATAGTCCATGGCACCTGAATCATTGGAAAATCGATGGTGGAGATCCTTGCGGAGAATCTTGGATGGGGGTTGAATGCTTCGAATCATCCGTAATTCACATGTATATTCTCGCTACTCATATTATATAGTATTAATTAAATTCATCACTTAACCTAATTATGATAGTTAAATGTAAAATTATTTTCTTATGTGTTTTTCTTTTATCAGTAAACTTCAGCGGCTAAACCTCACTGGAAATCTTGGATATAAACTCTCTGATCTAAGAAGTTTGAAGCAGCTGTAAGAAATTTCATTAGATTCTCTGTTATTTATGTGATAATTAAAGTACTAGTTAGTTCTTACCTTGTTTCAATTGTGTAAACTTCATTTCATTAGGGACCTTAGCTCAAATAACATTGAAGGCTCGATTCCGTATAGTTTGCCCCTTAATGTTACACACTTGTAAGTTACTCTAATTTGCTTGTTTGTATTTAGAATTAATTGTAAAAATACATTTTTCTTACAAAAATAAACCGTTGTCTATTCGATTGTTATAGAAACTTGGCGGGAAACAAACTTAGTCAAAGCATTCCATACTCGCTAGATCACATGAAACACCTTCGGCATTTGTGAGTAGATTTGTTGATTTGGTTCTGGAATACAAGTTGTTTATTAAGTTATGTTTTAATTATCTATTACTTGCAGAAATCTAAGCCATAATGCATTGTCTGGATCTTTGGGAGATGTGTTTAATGGCCTTGTGAATATGAAAGAAATGTAATATAGTTTTCTCATTTATCTACTTTACACTTAAATAAATGATAGTAATTTAAATAACTGAGATTTTTCTTCTAGAGGGGCTCGTTAAGTCGGTATTTACTTGGTGATAAACGCGGCTCTTTTTTTTTTTTTTTCCAGGGATTTGTCATTCAATAGTTTCACTGGAGATCTACCCACCTCATTCAGTTCTTTAGCAAACCTCACAGGCTTGTGAGTTCTGTTTTTTCTAATTCCCATTATATTGTAAAAGTTCAGGTAAATGACTATAGTTACTGCAGGTTTTTGCAGAGTAATCAATTTACTGGATCAGTGATTTTCTTGGCCAATCTCTCACTTTCAGACTTGTATGTTCTGTCCTATAAAAGTATTTCAATTTGTTCCAATCAGTAGTTTTTTATTACTCACCTACTCCATTTTCAGGAATATCGAAGACAACCATTTTAGCGGTGTTATTCCAGAAAAATTTCAAGCAATACACAACTTATGGTAACATATTAAGTCCGCATTCTTAATCTGAACGTGCACCTAATGAATTCTCTAATTGTTTTCTACTTCATACTTTTATTTAGGATAGGGGGTAATAAATTCGACAAAATAACAAACTATCCTCCCTGGAGTTTTCCTTCTGAAATTATGCCCGTGAACCAGAATATAACAAGTCCACCAGCAACAAATCTAAGTGCTTTCGAGAGCCATCCTTCGCAATCAAAAGGAGTGCATAAGAAAAAGAGACCACACACTGGTGGAATAGTTCTATTGGTTAGTGGACTCACTCTAATTGTAGCATGTGGAGCAATTGCAGTTGTAGTTCACAGACACCGTGCACGTAAAAGAATACTCCAAAGCTTCAATAGTAGTGAAGGGTCAATGAAGTCTCTACCTATTAGCACAGTCCAAGGTAATGCAGCTGTGTTTTTTTTCTACTTCTCAAATTTAAAAAGTGCTAGAATAGATAATGAATCCTTCTGGTTTTGCTGTGTTAGGTATAGATTTTTCATCAATGACTGCAGAGGATAGTCCACATATATCAGCCATCAGCACTTCTCCCATGATTACTCCCTCTCGTTTGCCTCCTATACGGACAAGAACTATGAAAACCTCTAGGAGAAAAAGTTTCTCCAAGAGCAAAATGCCAATTAATGCAAAAGCATATACAGTAGCTGAGCTTCAAATAGCAACAAATGGCTTTAGTGAAGAAAATCTTCTTGGAGAAGGATCCCTCGGTTCTGTTTATAGAGCCGAGTTTCCCGACAGTTTGGTAATATTACGAACTAATTCAACAATGCAAGTTTAAGTGCTTTAAGTTTTAACCTCAATTGATTATAATCTGACTTCATTTTATAGATTTTGGCTGTGAAGAACATTAACACGGTACCTCTATCCATAATCGAAGAAGAACAATTCTTGGATGTGGTTCGAAGTGCATCTCGTTTGAGGCATCCTAATATAGTGACACTTATTGGATACTGTATGGAGCATGGCCAACATCTCATCATTTATGAGTTTATAAAGAATTTGTCTCTTGAGGATGCCTTGCATTGTGCAGCATACAAACCATTATCCTGGGGTCTACGCCTTAGAATTGCTGTTGGCATAGCTCGTGCTTTAAGGTAAGTATATATAGAGCGATTATCTATTGTGTGCAAATAATTCAACGCTAATTATGATTCTTTGAAATTATTCTTAGTTACATGCATTCGTCCATTGTGCCTCCAATGGCACATAGCAACTTAAAAGCTGGGAATATCTTACTCGATGAAGAGCTTATGCCTCACCTTTGTGATTGTGGCTTGGCCATACTGAAACCACTTTCAAGCAACAGTGTTAAGCTCAAGGTACATGTGCTAAAATTACAAATTTTGGGATTTTCGGTATCAAAAGTTAAAAATTAATTTATGAAGAATGCTGATGAAAAATCTAAAAACAGGCTTCTGAAATGGCAATTGCTGATGGTGGGTACATAGCACCAGAACATGTTCAACCTGGCATTGCTAACACAAAGGCTGATGTTTACGCTTTCGGAGTTTTACTTCTTGAACTTTTGACAGGAAGAAGACCATTTGACAAGTACTTATTATTACAATATTTCCTCTACTTACATATGATGTTCATTTTTGCATAAATTAATGTTCTTTTTCTTGTTTCAATTTATACACAGTTCAAGACCAAAATCAGAGCAATCATTGGTGAAATGGGCTTCATCCAAGCTACACGACAGCGCTACTTTAGGACAGATGGTTGATCCAGCCACTTCAAGAACGGTCCCTTCCAAGTCGCTTTCTCGTTTTGCTGACATCGTTTCTATGTGCATTCAGGTAGTGAAAGTGAAAATATCCCAACTCCATTTTAGATAGACATATATTTGTACATATGACATAATTTAATCTGTTTGAAATGTAATATAGCCGGAGCAGGAATATAGGCCCCCAATGTCTGAAGTTAAGGAGTTACTGATGACTCTGCTACAAAAGCCGGGTGCGGTAGAAGGCACTGAAGCAGACCCTTTTGATCGATCTTTCCGGTCTACCAATAGCCGGTTTTTTGGCTCACCATCTCTTAGCTACTATTCTGTGTAATCTTGTTTGTACAAGAATTCCATTTTATACTTGTCAAATAAGAATCAGTTTCTTACTTTTTTGTGAGTGGATAAGAATTGTCTTAATGGAAGTGCAATATAGTATGCAGTTTTTGTGCAATCTGTAACATGAAATATTTTTGCTGCTCTGAAGCACTTGATCTTTTTTAGCAAATGAATAATAGTAGTTTCTGAAAATCTTATTGTTGTCTCTATGTGTTACTGTTATTTTATGACATAATATTGACGGGCTTTCAACGTGTTGGATCAACCTAGATCCAAATATTTACTGGGATGGAGATCCGGATTCGGGTTTAAGTCCACTAGTTGTTCGGATTTTGGTCTAATTTTGGATAGAAATTTGGGTACAATTTTCATTCTCACCCTCCAATTGGGAGTGACCTTAAACTTGAAGCTTAAAAATAGAAAAAATCAATATCCCGTCATATTTCACAATATGTTTTGACGTTATATTTAACCTTATGTTTTGAAGTATATATTAGATCTTATCGAAAAATGATGATATATATGTTCTTAATTGAGAATTGATGCATGAAAATGAAAATGAGATCGTGAATGGAAATATATAATTTATATCTTGTTAGATCGACGATAGCATAAAATTTTTAATGTTATTTATATAAATGAAATGTGAAATCTATATAGGAGTAGTATTATTCATTTTGTGAACTCAAAATATTTACCAAAATCATATCAGCTTATATTCATTCATCAAATACTTAATTGGATAATAAATTTAGTCTCCGCGTTTCTGTTATTTTACGATTAGAATACAAATTGGGTTTTACAAAAAGGACCCGAAACAGACTTAAATTAGATGACATAATTAAACGAGAGCCCAATACAGGCCCGTCAGTGAAGGCCCAATAAAGGCCCACAAAACTGTAACAATTTTTTTCCTCGTCAATTTCCATTAGTCTGTTTAGCTGTTCTGAACATCTTCTCTCTTCCTCAATCGAGCAAAGACAAATTTCTCCAAGTTCAGGTGAGATTCCTCTATCCGTCTTTAATTTTCACGCACACACAAACTGTGTGTTCGAATTAAATAGATATTCAAGCAAATGTACATATAGATTTCTAATTACTTTTTTTCCTTGGTAATTTATTGTAAGAGGCTGTGTAAATTTGAATTCTAGGGCTCAAACCTTAAGAATACAGATTTTATGTTTACCCCGTAATGAATTGAACTTTTTTGCTATTTTCCAATTTGGCGACTGTTGTTATCGTAATTTGACTATGAATTTGATCAGATTTCTAGAAATGTTGAGTAGGTACAATAGATGCTATTTAGTTTAAAATTTATAAACAAGTATACATTTTTGCATTGACATATGCATTATATTAATTTGTTTATTATCGAATTTTATGTGGCAAAATAATGTCGAACTATAGCTCTGGATCCAGAATTTTTTTTAATGAATGTTAAAAGGTAAATGTGTTTAAAGTAAAAATGCTTCTGGTAATTATGTTTGAAGAAGATTTTTTTCCTGAGGCAAAATGAATATAAATGTGCTGTGTTTCTTTTACCTTATTTCGATTAAACATAACGCATGTAATTTCTGAAAACATTAATCTTCTATCTCCTTTTTATTCTAGTGAAGGCACATTGTTGGAGTTTCCTTTTAATATATCATAGCTGCAGTGTCTATTAACTCTTTAGTCCTCTGCTGTAAATATTTTCTTGAGAAATATCATGATATGTGACTAAGAAATGATTTTTTTTCCGTATCGTAATATGTGAGAGAGGACTGACATATTTTATTTATTTGTTGTAGAGTCATAGTTTTTTTATATTAGTTGAAAAAAGGTAAAGCTATGGATCCTTCAGAGCTTAGGCAAATGGAAGATGAAGAGGGTCCGATTATGAAAACATTAAAGGGTGCAGCCACAGGTCTAGCAGCTGGTACTATTTGGGGTACAATTGTGGCCACTTGGCACGACGTACCCCGTGTTGAGAGAAGTGTTGCACTTCCTGGTCTTATTCGGACACTAAAGATGATGGGTAACCATGGGGCAACATTTGCTGCAATTGGTGGAGTTTACATTGGGGTAGAGCAAGTAGTGCAGAAGTACAGGATGAAAAGGGACTTTGTTAATGGAGCTGTCGGTGGATTTGTTGCTGGCGCTTCTATTTTGGGTTTCAAAGGTGAACATTTTTCCTTCTTGTTTGAATTTTTTTCGGTTGTTGAAATGTGATTGAAACAATTTGAGAACTAATGCCTAGGAAGGAAGTAGCTAGACCAACTCTAATGAAAACTCGTAAATGAGATTAAGAATGTAAATTGTGTGCACCCCCTTTTAGGCTTACATTTTTTTTTTTTGTTTCCCAAGGGTTTAATCCCTTACGAGGCGCCATGGGCATATTACACGTCTTTAATAGCCTCAAAACCTAGTACTATGAAACATTACCAAAAATAAAGTTGAATTCCAATAAAACTATAGATTCCTAAGCAATCTCCAACTTACAGAAGGTAAATTGGAGATTTCCTAGTAATTAGTTTACACTCTTGAAATTTCCTAAAAGTACAGAGAAAAATGCCATTTGAGGGCCTAAGTGATGTCAAAACTCCAACATCACTCATTGTTTCTTCGAGCCTTTTCCCCTTCATCAACTAACCTCAACCCATTTGTACATAAGGTTCTTAATTCAAAATCATAACTTCGTCCAGAAATATTTATTTTCTCCAAAAACTCAGATTATTTTAGATCAAATCCACCTTCCAACCTTACACCTGACTTCCAAAGTCAAGTTCATACTATAATTTTAGAACTTAATTTAATAAAAGCATTGGAAAAAAGGAATCGGTGTAACAAACAGCATGTTAGCTTTATGTATTGCAACATGGCTATGTGATTTTTAAGATTCAAAATGGGGGAATGGCTTTTTTTATATTATCGCGATGAAAATTTAGTTGGCGGATATAGATTTGAGGAAAAATGATAGTTTCAAACATTCGTTTTTTTAGTTATGATATACTAAGCCAGAGTTTGGAGGTAAATGCAAAAATGCCCCTTGCACTTTGCTTAACTATCAAAACCCTCCTATGTTATTTTTATTAGCAAAACCCCCCTTTGTAAATTTTTATTAGCAAAAAAGCCCATTTGCTCTAAGCATTCACATTCACATTCCCATTGTGTGGTTATTTCTCGTGGTTCGTATTTTTGCTTCATTTTTCGAGCCCTTAAAGTGATCTAAATTTTGGGCAAAAATTTCATCAACTATGCAGGCAGGAACATTAAAACAGCAATATCTGCTGGAGCTGCACTTGCGTTCACTTCTACCGCCATTGACGTGGGAGGTCAGACCACAAGAATGGACACTGGCAAGGAGTATTACCCTTACACCCTCAAGAAAAAACCCAATCTTAATTAGTTCAAAATGTCGCCATTGTCTCTCTAAATAATATTCTTTTCAGAAATGCAATGTACTTCTGGGGTATGTTTTCTGGTAGCTCAAATTTCTTACCGAAAAACATGCTGTTGTAATAAATTTTCTGGTCATTCATTTAGGTTCCCCGAATGTCAATCTATGTTCGGATGAGGATTTAACCTTTGACTTGAAGTGGATGGGGAGTTGTTGTTGAGGAACTTTCCTACAAGTTGCAACTATATATTGATTTGCTTCAGCGAATATAAGGGCCTATTTGGTTAGGTATTAACTCGGTTTTTCTTGGTTTTGGTTTCGAAAATTTAGTTTGCGTGGTTTAGGTTAAACCTTTGAAACCCAATTAGGATTGAGCTTGGATGTTGGGTTTTAGGTTTTGCCCCATTTGGATTGGGTTTGGACGTTGGGGTCTGAAGGGATAAAACATGTGATATGTGTCAAATCAATGTCTTTTATGGAGAAAAAATAGGTAGTATGAGTCACTTTATTTTCTTTTATAAGTTTGAAGTCTATTATGTTTGGATATATAAGTTAAAACTTGAGTTCCGCAAAACCTGCAATGAAACATCATTTGGAATGGTTTTGGTTCAACCTAGAACTTGAGAGACTGAGCCAAAATCTATTGAAATAGGGCCTAAGAGTATAATTTCTTATAATTCATGAAAACGTGTGTGTGTGTGTTGTGAGGAGGTGATAGATGAGGATGATAAAACAAATACTATTTTCTACAAGAGTTTAGATCATTTTCTCTTTAAATATTACCTAATTCGACTATATTAATTTGGGAAAAAGCGTCGACTCCCTAAGAATTCGGGTTGCTATTTTGAGAGTTTTAAGTGAAATGAGAGAGTTCCTTAGGCCATCTTCAGCCGAGACAGGCAATAGCCCCCTCATGCCTGCCTGTCTGCTTGCCTGCCTGCCTGCTTGCCTGCCTGCCTGCTTGCCTTGCCTAATCAGTCATCTCCAACCGAACAAACAATCCAAAGATTTAATTCAATTTCAAACTTTTCTCACTCTCACTTAACAATAACAATAACAATAATAATAACAATATTATTATTATTATTATTATTGACAATAATAATAATAATGAGTTACTAGGCAATTGAAAAAAGATTTAGTCGAACACTTGTGGGTAACACACGGACCATTTTCGAATTAAGTGTTCCTTTGTAATCGTATTTGTTAAGTTGTTTACTTGATCTTGTAATTGTATTTTTAATTTAAGTTGCAATAATAATAAGTTTTGTTAAGTCATATTTATATAACAATAACTATATTTTTTCACCCAATTTTTTTACAAATCACATAAATATTTTAATTTATTTAAGAAAAAAAATGACCAATTACATAAAATTGACTATTTTGTAAGAATTTTTACACAAACTTTTAAGGATTTTTACACACATATACATGTTATATTTTATTTTAAAAAAAGTGACCAATTAATTTTTTTATACACATATATATATATAATTAATATAATTTAATTTTTTTAAACATATTTTTAATTATTTTTTAAAATTAAAGATTAAAAAAAATATAAATATAGGGTGGCCACCATTGGCCTGAAGCTTGCTTGCCCGGAGGCAGGCAGGCAGGCAACCATTGCATGCATGCCTGCCTAGATGGCCCCCCGGTTGCCCTCATGCCCGCTTGCCCTCCAAAAAAAATTTCATCTCCAGCCGACGACCCCCCTCATGCCTGCCTCCCCCTTCGGCTGGAGATGGCCTAAATTATACTGTATATCTTTAAAAAGTGTGTAAGGTGTTTGGATTTTTTTTCGACGGTAATTAAATCAACACATCACCATTACATTCGAATTTATCTCAACAATAAATCATCATTACATGAAAATCAATTAAATAAAGTCAAATTACAAAGAGAAATTAACAATACTAATATTAAAAATAGAAAAAAATCAACACTAGTAGAAATTGAACCTCAGACTTCTAGGTCCTAGAAAAATTTGAGTAATGTGACATAATGATGGTGTTATTATATTCGAAAAAAGAATTTCCGGATTTGTATTTTGTTGTAGAGATTTTTTTTAAAATAGGTTATTAGATGTTAAATTATAAGAATTCAAAATATAGGGTAATTTTACAAATCAATTAAGTACCAAATATTTTGCTTCAATTTTCTTTTTGTAATGTTTCAAAATAACACTTCCTTTCATTAAATGAAATTATTTTTCTGAAAACTAATCTCTCATATATAGTAATGTTTGACAACATTAATTTTCAATCACTAATTATTAGAAAATAAATGTAAAGTTACCCAAAAATTTACTTTTTTTAATTTATATCTAAAATTTCGGATCAAATGTGAAAGAAGCAAAAATATTGAGACTGAGAAAGTAATATGTATTTGAGGAAAGGGTCAGATGATAAAAGATAAATCCAATCCATAAAATTCATTCTCCTTGCCACGTGTCAGAAATTTAATCACTTGGTTAAATTTCATAGGACCCTCTCCATTGTACTTACTAGTAGCCAAGAAGCATATCATAATAATTGAAAGAGAAAGAGAGAGAGAAAGAGAGAGAGAGTAATTGATTGCTTTGAATCGATTCTTAAAATTGATAATGGCCGCAGGGATGGCTTGCTGTTGCCCCTCAACACTGTCTTCTCGAAGGTAAAATGATTTACAAATTTAATTTCAATTAATTAATTTAATTATTAGAGCTAAGAAATTAACTTGTATTGAATCTATCTGCATCCATTATGAGACTCTGCTACATAGCCTTTATTTTTCTAATTTCGCTTTAAATCTTCTTGAAAAATGAGAGATTTATACCTTCTGGATTTTGTCCTGCCCTTAAGATCTTATTATTACACAGTATTTACACTAAATATACTCACTTTACACTTATCACCGGTTGTTGATTTTCAAAAGGAAAAGAAAAGGATTTTTTTATTATTTATTTTCTTTTGTATAAGACTTCCTTGGGTTTTATTTTCCATTGCACACTTGCTACTATAGTCACTAATGCCGTAGATACGGAAATATAGATGTTACACGTCGTGCAATGCACGGATGCATTCTTCTAATGATACGTGTCGTTGTTGTGAACTAGCACTCACAAAATAGATTTTAAAAAATAAAACTAGATATGTATTATCAGGAAAATGTAACCGTGCATTGCACGGTGTGTAGCATCTAAGTTCCCGATATATATCCATTTTAACCTTACATAAAACCCCATACTATTAATTAGCAAAACTTATACGAAACTTTCCGGCTAAATCACATTTACGACCCCTCTAGTATAATGTGTTTTACACTTAAATTCCTCTTGCCAAAAACGTTACACTTAATATTCTCTTATATAAAATGTGTTACATTTATATCACTCGTGCAAAGATTTTACACATATTGGTACTTTTCTGGTGAAATGCAACCACATGCAAGTCATGTGACTTTTAATAAGGATATTTTCGGGTTTTAACTTTTAAGTGTTATAATATTTTGATTTGATTGGGGTAATACATTTTATCGATGTAATTTGGCCGGAAAATGTCTATCGGTGTAACACATTTTATAGAAGAATGACTTAAGTGTGAATTTTTGGCACGAGAGGTATAAAGGTAACACATTTTATGTAAAAGGGACTTCAATATAACATTTTTGGCAAGAGGGATATAAGTGTAAAACACTTTATACTAGAGGGACTATACATTTGATTTAGCCAAACTTTCCTCTTTTTCATTTTTATTTAAAAAAAAAAAAACTTTCACTACCCCCTTTGTCGATCTACTTCAAATTAAGCTCAGTCGCATAGTTAGCGCGTGAAACTCAAGCTTGGAAAGTGTTGGATGGAGGAGGGTTTTCGTGCATAAAACGAAAGAAGGGGTTCTATGCAAACACTTAAAAAAATTACAAGAGAAGTTTCATGCAGGTTTGGCTTAACGCGGTTCTAAGCCTTTTACCGGCATATTGGAATTTATAAACTGTAATCTGTAATGCAACAAGTTATTGTCACTTTTAGTTCTTACTGCAGATTTTGGTGTGTAATAAATTGGCCGGCACCATTTCATATTTATTATGTTTGTGAATGTATTTGTATAACATACTCATAGGATTAAGACATTAGGAATGTGGTTTCAGCAATATGGCATCAACAACATCTTGGTTAGTACTCGGGACAGGGAAACAACAACTGCACAGAAGAACTTTTGTAATAAAAGCAGAAGTTAACTTTGTAGACTCAAAAGAAGCAAAGAAACTCATCGCAGTCGAGGAATACGCCGTTTTAGATGTTCGCGATAGAACTCAGTTTGAAAGATCCCATATTAAAGACTGCTATCATGTGCCTTTATTCATCGAAAACAAAGACAACGATTTCGGTATGTTGTTTTTGTTGCTTTTTAAAAATTATTCGTTTCATTCATAAATGCATGTCGTTCAAGGTTGTTGCACAAGGATTCAGGAAACTATTAATTATCTAAATTTTAGGAGAATAAAAGTCTTATTGTATAAAACTACCTTTAAAAATAAATTAAAAAATTTGCAACTTGCCATATCCATTATTAATGAGAAAGGATAAAATTGTCAAAAAAGCATTTAAGTCTCTCTTGGATTTCTAAAATGACATGTATTTAGGAATATTTTATTTTTACTAAAAGGACATGTATTTATGGAGGGAGTAGGAAAATTCTTATATAGACCAGGTCTAAGAGCTTAGTGGTAGACCTTGTGATTGTAAATGCACCACATAATATATTTTGATGATGTCATGCTTTCACAATGTTTGATATGAAAAGCTCATAGACAAGGTCTATGCAAGAATTTTTCGAGGGAGTATATATGTGCAGGCTTTACTTATATATAGTTTCACAATATATATTTACTCAGCAATTCATGTGAGAGTCAATGGCAATTTACTTTCATGTGATACCTCTTTATGAGTATTTTACCTCTCTATAATCTTATAAAATTTTCACACTATTTTCCTGGCATTTTTAAACTTAGAAAAAATGTGAATTGATAAAACTACCCCTCTTATATATTATTATACTTTGACCCAATTAATTTATAAATGTGTTATTTTACCCTCATTTACCCTCATGTGTTATTATAAATGTAGCACTTTAACCCCCCTGTGTTATGAAGGGTATTTTTGTATTTTCATGCACAAAAATTTATGTTCACTCTCAATTTAGTTCGAGTGTGTTACACTCTCATTTGGAATGAGGTAAATTGCTCCTTTAAATTTTTATAGGGGGGGTAAAGGGCTCAGGATCCTCTATACCACAATTTTGTATCACAATAGTGTACCACTAATAATTAACAGCCACATGTCAATCTCAACTAACATGCATCACATAATATAATTATTTCTTTAGTCTTTGTGTCTTCTCCATCTCTCCATATTGAAACAAAGAATTTATTCAGATCTGAATTGATTTTTGGGTCTTGAATTCCTTTGTGATGTTTCATTAAAAATTCTGTTGGGCACCTAAATTAAATAAGTTTATTATCATATTGAAACTAATTATTTAGAAATCTGAAGTAACTTTTGGATCTTCAATTCTTGTACCCTGTTCCATTGAAAAATCCTCAATTCAATTAATCTATTTTCATACTCAAACTAATAATTTAAAAATGATTTTGGAGTCCATGAATCCACTTATGATATTTTATTAGAAATTCTGCTGGGTACTTAATTCAATAAATTTCTTCTTGTACATTTATTTCTACTGTTTTGTGTTGTTTTTCCGACGCTGCAATTGTGGGCGGCATCTTTTTTTCTTTAAACATATCTTAATCCATTAGAAGGAACTTGGAACTTGAAGTCCCAATTAAATTTATAAGGAACAACAACATTCATGAATTAAAAAACCCAAAATTTAAGAAAATTAAATTAGTTTTCTAATTTTCGTTGGTTGGATATAGAGAATTTGATGTTAAAATTAAAATTTGATTGGATATAGGGATCTCAACAATGAAAATTAGATGTTAAAACTGGGGATATAGAGAATTTGATGTTATAATTAGAATTTGATTGGATATAGGGATCTCAAGAATGAAAATTAGATGTTAAAACCGGAAGGTGGAGATAGAGAAGATGATAAGAGAAATAATATAGTGTGATGCATGTCAAGTAAGTCTTACATGTGGCAGTTAGTTATTATTGGTACACATGTGTGGTACACAATTGTGATATAGAGGATCCTGAGCCGGGGTAAAGTGCTATTTTTCAAATTACAGAGAGGTAAATTGAACATTATGCATTTCACGTGAAGATAAATTGACATCAACCCGTTTATTTGATGAACAGGAACGATAATAAAGAGGACTCTACACAACAATTTCTCTGGTTTATTCTTCGGCATTCCTTTCACTAAACTTAACACTGAATTTGTGCAATCTGTTAAGAGCCAATTTCCACCTGAAAGCAAGCTTTTACTTGTTTGCCAAGAGGGTTTGAGGTGAGTTTCATAACAGTCATGTAAAAAGGAGTTAAATGGTAATTTATCCCATGTGATTTGCACAAGGTTCAATTTATCTTTATGTGCTTTGAAAAATAAATCTTATAAAAGTTTCACACCGCCTCTCCGATATTTTTAAACTTAAAAAAAAATACGAATTGACAAAAATATCCCTCTTATATGTGGCATTTTACCTCGTGTTATGATAAATGTTGAACTTTAGCCCCCCCCCCCCTTATATGTGGCATTTTCCCCCGTGTTATTATAAAGGTTGAACTTTAGCCCCCCCCCCCCCCCCACCCCCCACCCCCATGTTACAAAAACCCTTTTCCTACTCACTCTCAATTTCGGCGAGTGAGTTACATTCTTTGACTGAAGGAGGTAAATTGCTCTTTTAAATTTTTTAAAGAGAGGTAAAATGCTCTTATTCAAATCACTGGAGGTGTAACTTGAACATTATGCATTTGACAGGGGTTAAATTGGCATTAGCTCATGTAAAAGTGTCACTGCCATACCCATATTAACAAAATTAAGAAATTTGCTAAATTAGAAGGCCGCTTTAATTTTGTAATATTCATATCCATTTCATCAATTGTGTTGGTTAATAAGTGAGTTCTCTTTACAAATGAGTCTCTTTATATTGGGAACCACTAGGTATTTGAGGGTTAATTTGTTTGGTCATTTTTATGATAATAAATGTTGTTTTACAAAGTCATGTCACATTTTTCTATTTATTTCTCTTCTTTTTCTATTTGTCATATTAGTTCTTTTTTATCCATTTAAGGTCTACTGCTGCTGCAAAAAAATTAGAGGAAGCAGGGTATCAAAATATAGCTTGCATAACATCAGGACTTCAATCTGTAACACCTGGTGAATTTCTACAACTTTTAAACAAAAATTCACAGTTTAAAAAATGCACTGTCTTTTTAACCTCGAAAAAAAATTAATTAATTTACAGGGACATTCGATTCCGTTGGTTCGACTGAGCTGCAAAATGCAGGGAAAGCTGGTTTAGTAACAATACAGGGCAAAATTTCAGCAGTACTAGGGACTTTCCTTATATGTAAGTGTTGAAATAATATTTTTTTTAATTAAAATTTCTATGTATTCTGCAAAATCATTTTAATCAATTGTCTTACCATTACCAGGTGCATATCTGTTTATCACTTTCTTCCCTGACCAAGCAGAGAAGTTGCTTCAACTGGCCCCTACGAGCTAGCGCTTCGACATGTCCACGACTTTTTTCATGCTCTTTCATGTAAATTTTGAGGGAATTTAGATGTTTTTTTATGTAGTAATTGAGATTATTGGCAAATTTCAGAAAATCTAAAGAGTGGTTTCAAATGTGGAATTCCAATCTATAAATTAATGGACTGGATGTACAATACAACAATTTAGTATGTGTGATTGATTACAATATACAAGTTAGTTCAAATATTTGAACAATTTGAACAAAACTGAAATATTAAAGAAAAAACCTAAAATTATCAAAAGAAAGAAAGAAAAAGAAGAACCTGAAGACTTAACTCCATTTTCTATAGCTACAGATTTTGCACTCATTCACCCTGTGTACAGTAAAGCTGCCTGATGTTTCCGGAAGCTGTCGATTCATAAAACATTTTGAGAGTTAAAATGCATCAAACTTATTATATGAATGTCCAGAAAGAAATATCAACCATATGACTTAATTATATCTTACATGCATAAATTAAATCATACAACAATACATGTGAAAAACCCCAATATTGTAAAATAAGGCATTACTTACAGTACAACCAGTCTTTAAAACATGCATGAAGAGCACTCGAAAATTCTCGTTTCCGGTTCTCTTCAAGTTGAGTTTCCCTCAAAATTTGCTTAACTTCCTCCAAATTTTTGTGCTACAAGGTCACGTAAAAAGGATTTAAAATTTGAGTCAAAGAACAAAACAACACCAAAGAGGCCTTGAAAAAGTAGTTCTTGAACGTACGTTTTTCTGCTGTGATGCAATGTAAGCATCAGGTAAAGGGAAGGGGTTATCTTTTGTAGAACCGGCTTCTTCACTTCCCAACCAGTTCGGAATCTGAGCATGGTAAAAATATTCCATTAGTATGCATGAGAAATATAAGAGAACTTTGAAAGAACCATATTTCGTAGAACCCAATACAAATCTCTTAACAAATAAACCAGAGTTCACACAGGTACAATTCCAGATTTATTGAGCAATTGAAAATCAAAATTACTTTAAGAACTCGTTTGGTAGCATATATTGAGTGGGATTATGTCATTTAGCAACTTCTGCTTTTTGTTTGGTAGTGTTGTTGAACAAAATGGGTCGATCGGTAAATAAAAGTAATCTGCCACTTTTAGGCACCAAGGAAATTATCTTAGGTCCAACCCTACGATTATATAATATTCATGAAACTTGTTTGTTAGCAAAGATTAGGCATGTCTTTATCAACTATTATTGATAGCACTGGTAAATAAACTGAATGATCCATAAACAAGTGATAACCTGCCACTTTTAGGCATCAACATAAATAAAATAATGTCACATCCAACCCCACTATGATAATAAAATCTACATGGCCCAGAAGTTATATGATCATAATCGTAATGACAATTAATATTTTCACCAATATTCTATAGCTTCTACCAAACAGGTTCATGGGCAAACAACATGACAAAGTAATTTTCCTAACCATTCCTGGAACTGTTCTTATTTTATTACCAATTTGCTACTAATCTATGTTGAAAATTCTGCTGACAGGTTCAAGAATTATATCATCTTATGTGACAAAGTAATTACATTAAAAAATTGTTCTATGGTTCCTAGTAAACGAGTTCTTAGAGCATTCAACGCATTTACAATATTCATTACCTTAATATTTCATCAAATAAAACACCTACCACGAAATGGGTATACTGATCTGGATCTAGGCGCATAGCAGATTCAGCTTGAACATCCGAGACACCAGCAGGATGGGATAATGAGTCATGTGGATCGACTACTCCAAGTGCCACAGGCTCATCCCATTTGTTGATGTTCGGGTCAATTCCAACTTGATTCATGTGTTCCTCTAATTGTGAGTAGAAAGTATTATATGGAGCTACCTGTTAAACATAAATCAAACAGTGAAAAAATTGTTTTGACGCTATGATTGGTTCTTGAAATTTAATGAGGCAAATGATAGGTAAACTGAATATGAACAATAAATTCAAGCCTAAAGTTCTGTCCTCTTTTATGCAAGAAAAATATTTTACTTAATGTAAATACTGACTAAAATCCAAGAACTAAACATAGCTTATGTGAAATTTACATGCAAATTATGGGGAAAAACGACTACAATAACTCTTTTGAAAGTGGAGAAGGCAGTTTCGTCAAATTCCATGGATTTATAAGTGCAACGACTCAACTAACCATAAAAAGATAAAAGTAAATCAAAGAAAGACTCACCTGTAATTTATGATTATCACCGACAATGAGGGGTTGCTGGTTAACCCCCAAGAAAAATACACATTCGCGACAGTTTGCTATGCAGATACGTTTTGCTGCAGTAATCAGATGAACTCGTTCACAATGTTCAACTCTAACTGCCTATATGAAACAATTATGTAGATGTATTACTTTAACAGTTAAACTGAATAATACTAAAGAAATCAATCCATCGACAAGGAAGCATACCAATCACACTTAGGCATCATTTGAATTTAGGGATACGGATTTGATGAAGGATTTCAGATGACTCCAATATTGGTAGGATTTCAAATTCATCGTTTTTGTTAAAAGAATTGTACTTCATAAATTCTTAAGGAGTTGAAAGCAATGCAAGAGCAAAAATAATCCAAACAAATGCTATGGGTCTGTTAGTATGGACTTGAAATTTTTTGGTTCAATTTGCTCAACCCATATGAAGCCTTAGAGTCAATTTTATTCTTCACAATTCGTAATAACAGTGTACCAAACAGAGCAGCCATACATCAATAGTTATACGACGATATTGGCTACAAATTAAATTAATCAATAAACTGAAAAGTGGAATAATGTCGTTATTTTCTCCATTTCACTACCTTGCCAACAGCACCAAGAACAATGGTCGCATCAGAGCATCCATAGACTGTTGCATAACGCATTGGTGCCAAAATGTATATCACTGATTCATGGCAATTTAGAACCTGATCAAAGAAATAGAGACAACACAAAAGATTATGTGAGAACTTTACTCTGAACTTCAACGTCAACCACTAGTTTATTCATCACCTTCTATCCATATAAAAGGCTATTAATAAATAAACCATGAAGACCGTCCGCATAGAACAGACAACATTTTTCAGACAAAACTTTGAGTCAAAAACATGAAATGATTCTAACCTTCACTGATGTGCCTTTAAGCTCATGTGCTTGTTTAACATATGATGATTTGGAGATCCCCTCAATGAAACTTGGACCTCTAAGATTACTTGTGGGCTTCGCGGAACTTGTGCCTATATCAGCCATTGTAACATCCTGATCAGAACTACTACTCGGCCCATTTTCTTCTGGAAAAGCTTTATCGGCAATATGTTCTTGGGTAGAGGATATTGTTTGGAGAAGCCATCCAAGAACTTGTGATGCAGGAACAGGAACAGCAGGCATATCAGGATCCGAATTTGCAAAAAATGGAGTATTCTGGCTCAAGGTTGTTCCCTGAGATCCCTTTTCTCCAAAATAAATCAGAAATCCAAGATGCTCGAATTTATCCATGGATAAAACCTGGCAGAGAGGATTACACATCACTTCAATACAAAATTCAAGAAGTGGACTTTAAATAAATTACAATTTCCATTAACACCATAATTTCTTTAGTTGATATTCCCAGTAGGCACAAGCTAGTAAAAAGCGTTCCTCAATAAGATCAATTGAATACAAATACACCTCCTATCTATTTGGAGACCAACTCTAGACAAATAGACGAATTTATCCATAATAAGCCGAAAAAAATTACATACCAGAGATTCATCACCTTCTCCTTCTGCAGAGTCTGCCAAAAGGGAAAGAATATTGCCCATGTGTTTGTGCAAATACGATAGCTGATGAGCCTCTTCATCAGCTAGTGACGGCATAAATTTACGACTGTTGCTGCGCACCAACTGCAATACATAGAACCATGCTATTTTAATACAGTAATTATCTGATGATAACACTAGAAAACAGCCAATTTATTCAAATAAATTCCAAAAATGAGCAAAATTCATCACCTGCAAAGGCGAGAGGGCAGATAAAACTCCGTCAAAAGCCGAGGTCGACGGCCAAACATCAGCCACGGCCGCAGAATCCCTGTGTCCTTTAGGCAGCAGCCTCTTATAACTTTGTATATACAAAAAGACAAGCAAATCAAACACATTGACTCCAATTTCATCAAATTCTTTCGAATTCTTAGCCTTCACTAATGGATCAGAATCGTCATGTAAAACAGAGGACATCGTCTCGATTAGAAGCCTCGAATGTTCGATTGGGACTCCGAGGACTCGAGCTAGGGTTTCCGAGCTGACTCGTGGAGTTAAATCAGATGAGAGTAGGGTTGATTTCAATTGAGATAGGGTTTGTATACCGTCGGTGAATATAAGTTTGGAGATTGGGAGAAGGCCGTGCTCGAAAGGCTCACGGCGAGGGTGGAGTTGGGGGACGGAAGCGGGTTTTGGCTCCGGTTGTTGTTCGGCGGCGGTGGAATCTGTCATTTCGGCGGCGGAGGAATCTGTCATTGCGGCGGCGCGTGGATTTGTGAGGGCAGAAATGGAAATTTAAGAAGAGTGGATAATTGAGCGTGTGAAGTAAGTGCAGTTCTAAAGATTATAGGTAAATCTATTAACGTAATAATAACAGCAAGTATAGTAATTGCCTAATCATACTATGGGTCAGGGTTTGACCCGGATTATTTAGAATTTTTTCATATAAAATAAAATTAAAATAACATATAATTGAATCTGTAAAAAATAAAAAAATAGAAAGTTTATATGCACTAAAGTTATCAGTCCACTTCAAATTGAAAGTCCATGTCGCAAAATTGTGGACAACACAGTACATGTTTCTATTAAAGAATTTATAATATATTACCAGAAAATGTTGTACTGTATTTAGCATAAAATAATTTGAAATTAAATTTAAAATATTTTCATCTTACTAATTTTTAAAAAGTTAGTCTGCATATAGACCCAGTAGAGTAATATAATGACATGGTTTATTTAGAAATTGAAGTATTTAAATGTAATTATATTAAGTTAATTATAGCTTATAATATTTCTAGTTTAAAGGTTAATAACAAAAATATAAATGAACTAAACGAGTTTAAAATAGCAAAGAGATGTAAAAGGTCAAATATGTGCCTGATGTGATTGGGATAAACCACGGATGACCTCTCGACCCAAATGGGGGGGGGGGGGTGGGGGGGGGGGGGGGTGGGGGGGGGGGGGGGTGGGGGGGGGGGGGGGTGGGGGGGGGGGGGGGTGGGGGGGGGGGGGGGTGGGGGGGGGGGGGGGTGGGGGGGGGGGGGGGTGGGGGGGGGGGGGGGTGGGGGGGGGGGGGGGTGGGGGGGGGGGGGGGTGGGGGGGGGGGGGGGTGGGGGGGGGGGGGGGTGGGGGGGGGGGGGGGTGGGGGGGGGGGGGGGTGGGGGGGGGGGGGGGTGGGGGGGGGGGGGGGTGGGGGGGGGGGGGGGTGGGGGGGGGGGGGGGTGGGGGGGGGGGGGGGTGGGGGGGGGGGGGGGTGGGGGGGGGGGGGGGTGGGGGGGGGGGGGGGTGGGGGGGGGGGGGGGTGGGGGGGGGGGGGGGTGGGGGGGGGGGGGGGTGGGGGGGGGGGGGGGTGGGGGGGGGGGGGGGTGGGGGGGGGGGGGTTTGTTTGGGAGGGGGGGGGGGGGGGGGGGGGGGTGGGGGGAAGGTTGTGTTTTTGCACTGAAGAAGTCAGTTTTGCTACAGATATAGAAGGAATTAGTCAAGGGTCGGTAAATGCATCGGTAGAGAGTTATAGATTACTATCCATTTATGAAGAAGTAAAATTTGTCTTAACTGAGTTATAGCTTGTATTCAAGTGTATGGTACCTTAGGACGGACCCCATTAATGCTGTTTATGCAAACTTATTAAGTTAGAAGTAATTTATCTGGAGCAGTCCAATTAGGGCCGACCCTATAGCTAGGCAATTTAGGCCCTCGCCTAGGGCCCCGACTATAGAGGGGCCTCAATTATTTTGTTTGTTAATGTAAATGTATCTCAGATTTTTTCTATTTGATGAATTTTTTTTGTTTTGGTCAAATAAGATGTAAGAATGAAAATTTTAAAATAAGGTCTTGCCCTATTTATATAACCATATTCTTAAACAAACGGTGAAAATCAACTTGATCTAGTGGCTAAAAGTGATGCTCTAGAGGCTTTTTATATATACTTGTCTAGAACGTTTTACTTCATAATCTAGAACCATGTATATACAAAAAGAATGTCCTAGATATCTTAATTTGTGGACTAATATACTATTTCTGCTCTGTATGCCCCCCTTTACCTGCATCATATTATAATAACATTAACGCGTCCTGTATTGGTTAAGATGTGTTGGACAATGATCGTAGCGCGACATTAACATAGATTTAACCTATCAAATTAACTTTTCGATTAACATTACACATTCTATTGAAATTCTCCTTGTGTTTGTTATGTAAGATCCGTTGATCTAATTTATGTTGAAATGATTATTTCATATTATTGGTGTCAAATGATGAAGATTACTCCATCCCGTTTTTTTATTTATCGTTTTAGAATTTAAATGTAGAATTAATTTTTTATACCAATTTTACCCTTCTTATTAATGCTATGATTATTTGATTAAAAGGGTGTTTTGGGACTTTTATTTAAAAAAAGTGGCTATTTGTTATAATTCTTAAAATTCGTCTTCAATCCTCCAAAGCGAATAAAAAAACGGAGGAAGAATATGCTAATTGATAGTACAAGTGATTTTGTTTTATTGTGTCTTATTATTTTGGAAAACAATTATTATAATATTGTTGTTTTGCATTAATAAATTAGAATTTGATGTAACTTATTATTTTCGAAAAAAAATATTATAATATTGTTGTTTTGCATTAATAAATTAGAATTTGATGTAACTTATATTCAACGAGTTTGAATCAACCTACAATTTATAATATTAATTTATTATAAAGAATACTCAAACTACATACACGTCTCGATTTTTTTGTAGCGGACTGAACCGTTTGATAATCGAACCAAATAGTTCGATTTTTTGTACTGTAAAAATTTTGAAACTATCGCGTCAGACTAGATACCAAAAATTGATATGGTTTAGTTATATTGAATGCAACGATAACAAACCCCTAATATTAGTGTTGTACACGATGCGGTAAACCGTATATTGAACTGAAATCTGGATTCAGTATACGGAATGAACTTCATTACCGAACCATTAAAAAAAGGGTAAATTACGAATACCCCCCTCAGGTAAGGCCTAATTACAAAAATCCCCCTCACGTATTGGGTATTAAAAAAATTCCCCTCAGGTTTGTCACATTCTTACAATTAACCCCTTGTCCCTAAAATGTTCCAATTTTGCCCTTGGAAGTTATTTGTAATGTTTATAATATGTTATAAATTTTAAAAATTGGGTGTTAATTGTTTTATCTTGTAAATATAAAAATAATAATCATATATTTACCACCAAAATAATTGATATAATTTATAATTTCTCATAAATTTCAATAAATATTTCAATTTATAATACAATATAAACTTTAATAAATTAAAATATCTTATTTATAATACAATATAATTTATTAAATTTACTAATTTAAAAAATAAATTCATTTAACTAATGTGTAAACAATTCATATTTATAAAATATATTATTAAAATTCTATTTAATTTAATATTTTACAATTTAAATTGCTAATAAATATATAAAAACCTTTTCTTTTGCAATATTTATTAAAACTTATGGACAATTATATATTTTATCAATTATTCTGGTAGTAAATATATAATTATCTCTTTTCTAATTAAAAAGATATAATAATTAGATCCCAAGTTTTAACATTTATAAGACATTACAAACAATACAAATAACATCCAAGGGCAAAATTGGAATATTTTATGGGCAAGGGGTTAATTGTAAGAAGGTGACAAACCTGAGGGGGATTTTTATAATATCCAATACGTGAGGGTGATTTTTATAATTAGGGCTTACCTAAGGGGGGTATTCGTAATTTACCCTTAAAAAAATTCGATTTTTGGTATTGCCGGTAGAGACCGAACCGGTATTATACCCCTTTTTTTTTTTAATCCCAATTCTTAAAAGGTTAAGGCAGCGTTCTCACTTCTTCTACGGACTGCCCTAGAGCAAAACCCAAATCCAAGCTTTCCAGATTTCCAATCCAAGCTTCACTTCACTTTCTCACTTCTTCTACGGACTGCCCTAGAGCAAAACCCAAATCTTCTTCTTCTTCAATTCTAAATCCCACCGCGCCGCCGCATCACCTACCCCCATCGCGCCTCCACCATCTCTCTCTCGGCCCAGGTTTGTAATTTACAGAGGTACAGTCCAAATTCTAAATGCCCAATTTTATTCTTTTTCTGATTTTCTCTTAATAAATTGGCTTCTAATTGCATTTAAAACCCAAAACTTGAATGATGCTAAAGTAATTTTTGGAGAGGGGACTGAGGCTAGGGGGTCTCTGATGTATTCTTTATAATTTCTATTCAACTTCATTGGATGGTTAGTGGTTAGAGTGGTAGGAAGCATATTATTATTTACATATGTATTCAAGACAAATTATTTTTGATTCAATAATTTTTCGTTTTTTTTTGTACCGAATCAAATTGAACCGTACTGAATCGGTAATTTACTGAACCAAACCGAAATTTTCTGTTTGGCAAATGGTACGAGATTTCAAAATGCCGAACCAGCCGGTATAACGAAATTTGGTAAGGTTAGGTTTTACAGTTTGCACAGCCCTACCTAAGATAGTAGTGTGAGCAGAAATATTATACTTTCATTCTATTTACCAAAAAGAAAAAAAGTTAAAAGTATTTGAATTCAATAAATGTTATCTTTCTTTTATCTTACCGAATACTAACTTCTTAACCATGTTCTATATATTGTAGCCATTTATTTAAAAATAAGCATATTGATAAACTTTAAGTTGTCAAGAATGCTTGGATTTGAACTAAAGAAAACTATTCAATGATGAATGAATTTGCAAGCTCAGCCAAGTTATTTTGAAATTTTCAAGTATACGGATTCAGACCTCGAGAAAAAAAAAGCTTGTGTTGTGTATATAATATAAGATGTCTATGGAGTTTAATGTAATTGGTTGAATTTTCTTATGCTGCATTAATTCATATGATACATAACAATTTATATGTGTGTGCATTTGTTATATAACTAAATTCACGATACTTGAATTTTCAATATATATATTGCTTTTGTTAAGAGAAAGTTTAAGAATGAAATGTCATAAAAATATATTACGATTGAATCTAAAAAGTATCAGCTAATTTGTAAAAGAGGGCCCCGATTTTAAATATCGCCTAGGGCCCCGTAATATGTCAGGCCGGCCCTGAGTCCATTGAGTGGCCTCATGTTTCTTGCAAGGTAGTATGTTCTGTTTAAAGATGGTAGAAGCTTTTCTGTTCAAGAGAGTGGCCAATTTGAGACCAGGCCATGGAAATTAGGGCAACATGCTTATGAAAGTTTCTCTTGTTGTAGAGAATGTTGATCTCATAATTGGGTGTCTACTTAGCCCTGGAGAGGAGAAGCGAGTGCTAATTGAGATTGCTGAGCCGAGATATTGCATGTCAGATGCATATTTGAATTTTCTGATTAGCAGATGTGTATTGTTAGGTTATCTGATATACAAACTAATTTACCTAAAGGTTTTTGATTTGGAATATGCAAACGTAAAACACCAATTTATTGCATTGCATAACTTCATTTGATGTCGAGCGTTATACCCAGTTCTTCAAAAAATACTTATAATCAGATGCTTATTGTATATCAGGCCTACTGGAATAGAGGGACATGGTCTTCAATGCTGTGGAAGCAAAATGAATCTTAATTAGGGTTATGATATAAGTAATTAATGATTGGTTTGAGCATAAGGTGTTTAGAATTATTTTATGTGAATGCTACCATGAGATCCTTGAAGGAGCTACTGACTGCCATTTTGGTGATTGGCCACATAAATAACAGGAATCCTTGATTTCCAAAAGTGAAAATAACAAGGTATGTACTGAGAACAATTGTAATGAAGGCTTTTGGAAAATTTCGGAACACGTTATATTGGAAAGAACTGAAATATACTATTTTCAATGAGCTAAGAACACATATAGAGTGCAATGGCCTTTCTGATGCTCTTACAACTTGTATAAATCAAAAAGAATTATTACATCTTTTATTTTTAACATATATGTGTATATATATGCATGCATTTATGTAGTATGTATGCTTGTGTGTGGGTGTGTATGTATGTACGTACGTGTGCATACAATGAAGTAGATGTTTGCAGTTAACAGTGTGTTCAATTTCATACATATAGCTCAATATGTTTTGTTTAAGTTTGTTTTTAAGTTATTGTAGAACAATATGTTGATCTTACTTTTGCTTTATGACATGCAATGCTATATCTTCACTGCATTCACTGCAACCTGATTACAGATGTTGTTTGAATCCTTTGCAGATTAAAAATGTTGCGAACTTGTGTGCTTGACTCGTGATTGTTTGCATGAAACCTGTAATTGTATTTTTTTTTTCTTTTCTTTCTGCTTTTTATCTTTTCTAGATTTTTTTTAAGTTCAGTTAAAGTCTTCTGCATGTTTATATGTAGTTCGTTTAGCATAAATTTGAGACTTCTGATTGATTTATGCTTTTTCTTTTCTAGGTTTAATCATGAGATCATAATCTTTGGATAACTATGGCCTCTAAGGGTCCAAGGTCTAAACTTGACCATGAATCTCGGGCTAAGAGACAAAAGGTGAGATTGTTGACTTTATTTCAGTCGAGTTTGTCAGTTAGAAGTCATTAATCTACTACTTCATTAATCATCAGCTTGACTGTACTTAATTCCTAACTTGAGCCATGTTTATTACACAAATTTAGAGTATTTCGTCAACATCGTTACCATAAATCTAGCATTTGTGCAATTTCCATTTCTAATTTGTGAAGGAAAAAGGTTTTCGACTTTTTTGGTATCAGAAATTCGAAATTGACCTGATGATAATATTCAGATAACATGGAGGTTTGGAAAGATTTGCATTGTAGATCAAAATATGGAGCTACGCCTTTTGATTACGTTTTTTTTTTATTCCTTGAGTTGTTTTTGTCAACTTTCCAGTTCCAGAGTTCAAACTTTTCAAATTTATAGTTTTCAAATAAATAGTTAGTTGATTTCTAGAAAATTCATTGGTTCAAAGACCTGTCTTTAATTTGCCAATCACCCAATTAAAGTGTTTTTATACCAATTTCAAATTTCCCCCCATGGATTATAACATCAAGAACACTGAGAGACTCTGTCGTCCACAAGCTGAACATCTTTCTAGTTTATATTCAATGTTAGTATAAGGAAATATGAAATAGCATCTAGTGGAGATTAAAAGTTGGAGTGTATAGCAATATGTCTTGGAATTCCTTAATGCACAATGTTTTGGATATCTTCTACTGTGGTATGTGTTACTATTTTTATGGACCTTTTTTTTTTTTTTTTACATAGGCGCTCGAAGCTCCAAAAGAACCTCGTCGTCCTAAAACACATTGGGATCATGTTTTGGAAGAGATGGCCTGGTTATCGAAGGTAACAGCGTGCATAATTCTTTCAACACAATTCCATATGTAGTCTTGCTTTTGAAAATTTTGGGCTTTCCATGTTCCCAATTGACTTTAGGACTTTGAGTCAGAGAGGAAATGGAAACTGGCTCAGGCAAAGAAAGTTGCAATAAGAGCCAGCAAGGGCATGCTGGATCAGGCCACAAGGGGCGAGAAGAGGATAAAGGTCTAACTTTTGATCTTATTTATTCTAAAGCTTCACTGTTGTAAAATCTGCACTGGGGAAGACTTTGGATATAGTTTTGAATTTTAGGCTCATACACTGTATTTTATTCAAGTGTTCTACTATTATTTTTTTTTCCCAATGCTGAGTTGCAAAAATGATCAGGAAGAAGAGCAGAGGTTAAGGAAAGTGGCGCTCAATATTTCCAAGGATGTCAAAAAGTTTTGGACAAAAATAGAGAAGCTGGCAAGTCATTTCTGAGTATTACTTGCATCAATTTTACATTTCTTTTGTTCTCATTACTTCTGTGGCTGAGTTTTCGGTTATGATTGCGAGTGCAGGTGTTATACAAGCATCAAATAGAGGTTGATGAGAAGAAGAAGAAAGCACTTGATAAACAGCTTGAGTTCCTTCTAGGTCAAACTGAAAGGTAGCTTATCCTTTTGTCGACTTATTGGTTATGTACTTGTTGAAGCTAAGGAAACTTAGTCCCCTTCCAGCAACAGGAGCTGAAATCAGCTGATATGTATTCCTCTGGTAAACTATGTTTGTATCCTTCATCTGAGTCTGAAATTCAACGCCCTTATTCTTTTAGGTACTCATCTATGCTGGCAGAGAACCTTGTGAGCTCACCTACTCCTTGCAAACCATCCAACTTGTACATTGATCAAGGGCAACCTAGTATTCAATGGAAACGAGGTGATGACGTTAATGAAACATCTGAATCAGATTCCGGTAAGGGGTGGATTTTTAGATATTTGATGTTTTCTGCTATTTGTGTACCTTAGCTGGTTCTTAATTAACTGATAATGCTAGGATCCCAGTCAAATGCCCATGGTGTAGATGAAGACTATGATTTGCACTCTGAATATGAATCAGTAAGTTTTTCGTCTCTTGGTTTATGTTAGCTTTGTTTGAATTTTTATGCTCTGGAAAATTAAATTCTGTGGAATTATGGAAAGTATGGGACTATGAAAAGTGCAACGGCCTCTTTGCCCATGCTTTTGGTTTCGAAAAATTGGTTTGGGTGGATTTGGTGAAACCTGTTAAACCCCATTTGGATAGAGTTTGGATGTTGGGATTAGGAAAAAGTAGGTGGTAGATGTCAATGTCTTTTGTAGAGAAAAAGTAGGTGATATGTGTCAAATCATTGTCTTTTATAGGTTTGAAATTGAAACCTGAGTTTCGCGAAACCTATACTCAGGTTTCATTTGGTTAGGTTTTGGCTCAGTTTCGTGAAACCGCGAGACTGAGCCAGAACTTAGCCAAATAGAGCCTAAGCTATCCACTTGGTTGTCTGTAGTTGCTCTGTTACTTAATTGATAATTAACTGGGTTGTGGACTTATGATACTTTTCTTTTTTGATTTCCCTCATAAAATTTCTTAAATAAGTTTGTTTGACAAGGTAACCAGAACTTCATAATTTTGATAAAGTGGTGGCAGTTTTCCTTCATATGGTAGACTTACTGCTGATAGCCTGTGTCTGAGACCTCTTTATTTCCGGTTGTGCTGCACTTTGTGGCTAGTTTGTTGTTTGTAGAATGTGCTATTATATTTCATCTTGACCTCTGTATGATCGTAAGAAGATCAATTTTGTGTTCTCAGCTTATCTACAATAGTCAGTATGCAATTTTTTTTTTTCAATTTATATGAATACTCTCTCTCTTTAGAGTTTATTTGTATTATATAGTGTTCACACTTTTGTTTTTAGGAAGATGATGAGCATACTATTGAGGAAGATGAGGCTCTCATCAGTAAAGAAGAGCGGGAAGAAGAACTGGCAGCTTTGCAGAGTGAAATTGATCAACCTCTTGAGGAGATACTTAAACGCTATACTGCACAGGATGGTAAAGTATTGGTTATGCCCATACTTGCTATATCTACAATCTATGCTAGTTCTTGTGAATTCATGCTAAATCTTTGTACTCGTCCAATCTGAAAGCTATATTCAGTGAACTGAACCTGTCTATTCTTAGCTCGTTTGATATATTTGCAAATACTCCTATATAATAAAATCAATGAACAGGCTTTGGCTGTGTCTTCTTTGATCATATTGGGGGAAATCTACTTGTAGATGCAAGAGTGTTTGCGTTCTCTATTTTTGGGCCCAGTAACTCTTTCTTGAATAAGCATTTCTTTTACATTATTCCTTGTTGATTAAGTATATATTATAATTTTGGCTTTAACGGGAAGCGCCCTTTTGGTGCACATTCAATGAATTTTTTACCTTTAAAAAAAATATTGCGGGAGTACCTTTAATCAGTGAAGGCAACTGTTAGAGCTGCATCTTTAGCATTCTAGAAACTTCAAATAGAACATAATAGGCAATCCAGGTGTTTTACTTCATTTCTTTTTGGAGGCACCATATGAAAGTTATTGCTCTCTTAAGACAATCGATGTAGTCTTTGTGTCAGAAATTTGAAAAGATTAAAAATGAGTAGCAGTTATATTGTTAGTCCAATGAATTTTAGTAGTGAATTAATTTTGTGTATCCATAGTGGTGATTTTCTCAGATTAATTTTTAGTAGTCATGGTTTTTTCTCAGTTAGCAAAGAAGAGACTCTGGATAAGGTTGATGATGTATATGGAGGTGGATCAGCAGAGTTGAGAGAATGTAATGGTAGGCTTGCTAAACAAATTATTTTATATCTGTCTCCTCATTTATTATAAATTCCTATGTAACTTCCTATCCATTCTTATTCAGGAAAAGAAAATGCTATTGAACCTGTTAATGAGATAGAGAGAGGCAGCTCACCTGCAATACCTGGTCGTCGTTGTGTAAGTTGTATGTGTTTATGTATACTGTCGCAAATTGTAAAGCATGTCTAATACTCAACTTAATATTCATGTTCTATTTATGCAGGTTGAAAGTAATGGTGTTGTATCCGTGTCAGAAAATCACTCGGAGGTTAAGACATACAAGAAAAGAAATTCTAAGAAACTTTTCGAATCAGAGAAGCAGCAGATGATGAATGAGTTCAATGATGAACAAGTAAGAATATGTGTTTGAAAGTATCTTTATTCTTTTGCTGAACATCTTTTATGTGTGCAATGACTGATTTGTCGAATGACCACTGAATTGGAACATGTAGACCATAGGCACTGTTCAATTGATTCTGGCCTATGCACAGACTAGATACCATAGCGTTGCTGTGCCTTGATCAAAATGGACCAGTTTTGTTTTCCGACCTACCATCCATCAGTTGGGACCCTCAGATCATCATCTAACAGCTTAATATATTTGTAGATTCTGATGCTCTGACTATGTTGTATATCAAATCTGACAATAACACAATTCCATGTATTCTGCAATATACTTACTCATGCCCAAGTTTGTTACAAAATATGGGGTTTGACATTTTATTTGATGGTATAGTATCAAGCTTTTACTTCTAGTCTTCTTGAATTGTTATAACCGATCCTGTATTCGAAGAACTAGTCAAATATTACTTGGAAGTTTCTAACTACTTATAGCTGTTGCCCTCTCTATCTTATGCAGAAGCCAAAATATAGTTTATGATATCATAATTTGTTTCATTTTCAGGAAGATGATGATTTTGTACTTTCAGCCGGAGAAGAAAATGAATGTGGAATGGTAAGCATGCGTTGTTGTTATGATTTTGATTTTGATGATTTTTCAGTCAAAGCATTTTTGTTTCATTTGTAAAGATATGTGGAGCTCCTATTCTGTTTCATCGCAATCCTTTGACCAATTTCTGAATTTGAACCATAGTATTCTCTTATAGTCATTATCTCATTGAAAAATGAAAAATGTTATTAGTGATTCTAGGCTCCTCCCTCCCGTAGCCCCAAGTATCAGTATGTGCATATTATGTTGAAGGATTACTGGGAATAGTCACACTGATGCGTTACTCAAAATGTGGTTGAATTTTCACGTCTTTTTTTACACCTGCTATTGTATCAAGGATGATGAGACAACACTCGTAGAGGAGGAAGAACTAGCAAATGCAGAGTCAAATAATACTGTGGATGAGGTAAGCTATATTCAGCTCAAGTTTGATTTTCTCCAATCACGTAGTCAATTACATCTGCACATGCATACTCAAAATGATCTTGATTTTGATTTAGATGATAATTATAAGATTTTTTCAGATTGCTCTTCTGCAGAAGGAAAGTGAAATTCCTATAGAGGAGCTTCTTGCAAGGTATACAAAGGTATGTCGAAGAGTACTTTCTTTTATTTCTCTGAGTTCAAATCCGACATTGATCTTCCTGCTCCAATCAGGATTTTGACATGAATGAAAATGTGGGAGTGGACTCTGAATCCTGCTATGCTTCTGGTTCGGAGGAATTACTGGGTTCACCGGGACACAAAGACTCTGAACTTAATCAGCTTGATGATAAATCTAACGGATTCCAGCCTGATACATGCCCCCACCCAGAAGAAATCGAGGCTGAATTTCTGGGGAAGACTGGAGAAGATATGCAGAGTGAAGATATAATCGCTGATGCGGCGGCTGCAGCCAGGTCAGCCCAGCCTACAGGCAACACATTTTTGACAACCAAAGTGCGTACGAAGTTTCCTTTTCTTCTCAAGTATCCTCTACGCGAGTATCAGCACATTGGCTTGGATTGGCTTGTGACCATGTATGAGAAGAGACTTAATGGAATCCTTGCTGATGAGATGGGTTTGGGGAAGACAATTATGACTATTGCTCTTCTTGCGCATCTAGCTTGTGAAAAAGGAATATGGGGCCCCCATCTTATTGTTGTCCCAACTAGTGTCATGCTCAATTGGGAAACTGAGTTTTTCAAATGGTGTCCCGCTTTCAAAATATTGACTTACTTTGGAAGTGCAAAAGAGCGGAAAATAAAGAGGCAAGGATGGATGAAACCTAATTCATTCCATGTCTGCATAACGACTTATAGGCTGGTCATTCAGGATTCTAAAGTTTTCAAGCGGAAGAAGTGGAAATACCTAATTCTGGATGAAGCTCATTTGATAAAGAACTGGAAGTCACAAAGATGGCAAACACTCCTTAATTTTAACTCCAAAAGACGTATTCTTCTGACTGGCACACCACTTCAAAACGATCTAATGGAACTCTGGTCTCTGATGCATTTTTTGATGCCACATGTTTTCCAATCTCACCAAGAATTCAAGGACTGGTTCAGTAATCCTATATCTGGAATGGTAGAGGGACAGGATAAGGTAAACAAAGAAGTAGTCGATCGGTTGCATAATGTTCTGCGTCCTTTTTTGCTTCGCCGTCTGAAAAGGGATGTCGAGAAACAGCTTCCATCAAAGCATGAACATGTAATCTATTGTACACTCTCAAGGAGGCAGCGTAATTTATATGAAGACTTCATTGCTAGTTCTGAGACGCAAGCTACTCTTGCTAATGCTAATTATTTTGGAATGATTGGTGTTATTATGCAGCTCCGTAAAGTCTGCAATCATCCTGATCTGTTTGAAAGTCGTCCAATTGTTAGTTCGTATGATATGAGTGGTGTGGACATGCAATTGAGTTCTTCTGTTTGCTCAATGCTCTTGCCTGGTCCATTTTCAGCTGTTGACCTTAGTGGGTTGGGGTTTCTTTTCACACATCTTGATTTTTCTATGACATCTTGGGAGAGTGAAGAAATTCAAGCTATTGCTACCCCTTCAAGCTTAATTGAGCGTCGTGTAAACCTGGTTGATTTGGAGGAAAAACCTAAGAAAAAGCTGCATGCAACCAGTATCTTTGAAGAGATAAAAAATGCACTCTTGAATGAGCGGTTGAAAGAAGCAAAGGAGCGGGCAGCAGCTCTTGCATGGTGGAATTCTTTGAGGTGCAAGAGAAAACCCATGTATTCTACTGGCCTACGCGAGCTTGTCAGTGTCAAACATCCTGTCCTTGATATTCATCTTCAGAAACATAGTCTTGTGTCTTATCAGTTCTCATCCAAGCTCGCTGACCTTGTGCTATCACCAGTTGAAAGATTGGGAAAGATGGTTGATCAGGTAGAAAGTTTCATGTTCGCGATACCTGCTGCACGTGCTCCTGCCCCGATTTGTTGGTGCAGTAAAGGTGGATCACCTGTGTTTTTTAACCAAACATTTGTAGAGAGATGTTCTCAAGTTCTTTCCCCGCTTCTTACTCCATTTCGCACTGCTATAGTCCGGAGGCAAGTCTACTTTCCAGATAGGAGACTTATTCAATTTGACTGTGGTAAGCTCCAGGAGCTTGCAGTTCTGCTTAGGCGACTGAAGTCAGAGGGTCATCGTGCGCTGATTTTCACTCAAATGACAAAGATGCTTGATGTTTTGGAGGCATTCATTAATTTGTATGGTTACACTTACATGCGTCTAGACGGTTCCACTCCGCCTGAAGAGAGACAAACACTTATGCAGCGGTTTAATACAAACCCGAAAATATTTCTTTTTATTTTATCAACACGTAGTGGTGGTGTTGGCATTAACCTAGTTGGGGCAGATACTGTGATCTTTTACGATAGTGACTGGAATCCAGCCATGGATCAACAGGCACAAGATCGATGCCACAGGATAGGGCAGACACGTGAAGTAAACATCTATCGGTTGATCAGTGAGAGCACCATTGAAGAGAACATTTTGAAAAAGGCTAATCAGAAGCGTACTCTTGACGATTTGGTAATACAGAGTGGAAGCTACAACACCGAATTTTTCAAGAAGTTGGATCCAGTAGAATTGTTTTCAGGCCACAGAAAGATTCCACTAAAAGATATACAAACAGAGAAAACTCCTAAAACTGGCGGAGATATCACTTTATCTAGTGCGGATCTGGAGGCTGCTTTAAAGAATGCTGAAGATGAGGCAGACTACATGGCATTGAAAAGAGTTGAAGAAGAAGAGGCTGTGGATAATCAAGAATTTACCGAGGAAGGAAAGTTTGAGGATGATGAACTTGTTAATGAAGAGGACATGAAGCCTGATGGTCCTGCTGAATACGGTGCATCCAATGCAAAATCAAATGAAGGCAATTTAGTAAGTGGAAGTCATCCAGTAGAAGAAGGTGTGCTCACTTTCACTTCTAAGGAAGATGATATGGATATGTTGGCTGACGTCAAACAGATGGCAGCAGCAGCGGCTGCAGCTGGACAAGCAGTCTCGTCCTTTGAGAATCAGCTACGTCCCATTGATCTATATGCAATACGTTTCTTAGAGTTATGGGACCCAATTATAGACAAGGCTTCGGTGGAATCCAATATTCAAATTGAGGAAAAAGAATGGGAACTGGAGCGCATTGAGAAGTTAAAGGATGAAATGGAAGCCGAGATTGATGATGATGAAGAACCTCTGGTGTATGAAAGTATGTATTTCCTTGATAAGCTTTTTCCTTTGATTTTCTTGATTTTCTCTCTTGCAGTTATCACATCTTTCTTTCCATTACTATTGAACATTTACCATTAAGTTACAAACTGTGGGTTGGTTACAATGCACAATGTTAGATACTAATCATTTGGGCATTAAACAATGTGATAATTATTATGTTTATTTGCCTCTTATAACCATGTTCAAATCTAGTTTAGATTTTCAAAGTTTTGATCTGAAAATAGGTTAACTGTCTTGTTTAATTCAAGGAGTTTCCATTTGTTGTCATGTTTCTATAGTTTCACCTGCCAGTTGAACAAATAAGAGATGCCATACATTAAGCTTTTTTTTATTTGTATGATTCCTGCTCAGGTTGGGATGCTGATTTTGCAACTGAAGCATACAGACAGCAAGTTGAAGCACTAGCTCAACATCAGGTTCGTAATAATTGGCATAATAATTTACTTGAACTTTGTGGCTAGGTTTTCTATTACCCTAACTTTCCGAAGAGATTCATCCCCGTATCTTTAGACTTATAGATCAGTGTTGTTGCTCATTATTAAAATTTGTATTTTTACAGTTAATGGAAGATATGGAACGTGAAGCCCAGGAAAAGGCTGCTTTAGAATATGGAAATTCTGATTCTCTAAGGTGAGAAAATGTTATGATATCCTCTCATAGAATATCTCTTCATCAAAGTGACCTGTATTTGGGAAGTGACAAGGTCGAGGCATAGCTAATGTTATATAACTCGTCAAAATAAAACTTGTCATTTTTGGCAGCTTAGATGTTCATAGAATTCCTTATATAGCTATATAATACTTATATTCCAATATGCAAGGATGTTACTTTTAGGAAGATTTCGCTTATCATTATATATTATTCGCAAAAAAATATATTATTGGCTTAGTGGAGATGTCACATGGAGAAGCTCACCATGGTTGAACAGTTTAATCCCGCAAACAAACTCGTCTCTGAATACTAATTTCCCGACTGAAAAAAATGGCCTACTTTTACCAGCATGAAGATAGTTTCGTATAATGATACTAGGATGTAATATAATCCCTTCAATGTGATTCTGATTATCTCTTAATGCTTTGAAAACAGGCATGATGTTTCCGCAGCTCCTAAACAAAAGTCGAAGAAGAAGAAGACCAAAAAACCCAAGTTCAAATCTTTGAAGAAAGGAGCTATAGTTTCTAAATCCGTATCTGTGAAAGAAGAGTCATCAATAGAACTAATGTCAATAGATGATGATGATGATGATGATGATGATGAAGATGATGATGATGACGAGATACTCACCTCATCAGATTCTTTGTCTCCATGTTTAACACAGGAAAAGAAACGTAAACCTGCACCAGAGGATGATGAACCGAAAAGCAGAAAGAAACCAAAAAAATTGAAGACTTCTGAACTAGGAGATATTCTTCTGTATCCTAAATCTTCCAGCAAGCATCAAAATGAAAATAAAAACTTGAGAATTTGTGACAATGGAGTTGTTGATCTTGAATCTAAGCAATTAAGCAGGAGCAAGGTACGAGGGAATCTTTCAATTTCCTTCATGCCTCTAAAACGGATTTTCATTATAAAACCGGAAAAGTTAAAGAAGAAAGTGAATATTTGGTCTAAGGATTGTTTCCCCCATCCTGATATTTGGTCAACACTGGAAGACATGGTATTATGTGCTGCTGTTCATGAGTATGGCCCAAATTGGAACTTGGCTAGTGAAATCTTGTATGGTATGACAGCTGGTGGGTCTTATCGGGGTAGATTTCGCCATCCTGTTCATTGCTGTGAGAGGTTTAGGGAACTGATCCAAAGACATGTTATGTCTGTCAGTGATTCTACTAATAATGACAAAGCTGTGAATATTGGTTCTGGGAAGGCTCTTCTCAGAGTAACTGAGGTATGTTTGTTTCACGCAATTTCTTCCATAGCTACTAAATATACTTTTAATAAAAAGATTTTCAGTCATATGATGCTATTTCGCTGGGTTGGAACTAATTTGGACTACTAAGAATTAAACCCAACTTGCACTATTAGGCCATGCAGTTGGTTAGCAGAGTCCTAAGCTAATGTTTAACCAAACCGCAAGTAAAAGTTCTTTCAGAAGAAATCTTTACATTTCTTTCTCTCCAATTCCAGTTT
Organism: Penstemon davidsonii; assembly: GCA_034814905.1. Lineage (NCBI taxonomy): Eukaryota > Viridiplantae > Streptophyta > Magnoliopsida > Lamiales > Plantaginaceae > Penstemon > Penstemon davidsonii. The sequence continues at coordinate 23,721,767 of JAYDYQ010002533.1, read as the reverse complement.
CAGTTTCTCCTTGAACCACATATATAATCTTTGTTTCATGGTTAGAAAAGTTTGACATATTTCAATTTCAATTATACATTAGATTTGATCACCGTGGTGTGATTAGTAATTTTGTAACATATCTAAGCAGGTGTGTACGCTCCCTTGACCCTTGATTCTTCTGCATCTTTTTTCCCTCTAACTTTCAACATTCAACTTGGATATTCGTTTCAATATGGATTGATTTCACACTAATTGATCAGTTACAAGTTTTTTGTCTCTTAATTGACATAGCATTGTTTCGTACATCAGGATAACATGCAGGTGTTGCTTGGCATTGTTACAAAACTACCAGATCATGAACCTCTTATTCCGAAGCATTTCTTTGCTTTGCTTTCTGCTGCTTGGAAGAATTTATCCCGCCCAAGCCACAGGAACAGCACTTATTCTTCTCTACAGTTGTTTGGTTCTACCATAAACCATCAGAGTTCCTCAAGGAAATCATCAGAAAAGCTGGAATTCACTAATTTGCATCAATGTGGAAAGTTAGTAGAAGCTGCCCTGAATGACTGTACTAGCCAATCTGATGACAGGAGGTCTATTTTCAATAAGAGGGAGGAATTTTCTGTGCCAAGGGAGTGTATGGATGTTACACTTGAACTTCAGGGAGAAAGGGGTGAAGCTTTACCCCTTCCCTCCAAAATTAGTATTTCAATTCTTGGCCCAGACCCTCCTCCATCTTTGAAAGCGTACGCCAATGATGATCATCAGTTCAAATCTTCACGGAGTCTAGCTGAGCACCGGTTCAGGTTTGACCTTTATCACATTATGATTTTCAAATTTGCATCCTTACAGAATTTGTGGTCATTTTGTTTTTTACCTATCTCTGCATCAGTCATTTAAGTTTGATTCTTGAATTTAGTGGATAAAACACCAAGGAAGATGTTTTTCTTACGTCAAATGGAAACACTAGGCTTTATATTTCGTTCATCTTCATTTTTCCCCTAAAATCCAAATTCTAAACAGTCTTAATTATTGTTGCCGATATGAGATTCATTTCTTCTTGTTTGCAGAACTCCATTGGGGGAATCACAAAGTTTTCCTTGGACTTCACAAGTACAGTCTCTTGGGAAGCAAAAGATCCCTATATCTGAATCGGCAAAGCCTTCTAAATCAAAATCTAGAAAAACAAGTAAAGATTCCTCTGATTTGCATTCTCTAACAACTCATGAAGTATTAAAACCTTTGCCAGTCATACCCATTGACCTTAGTACGAGGTTTGATGAGTCGTCATCGTGTACCCCAGAAGTTGAAAACCATGAATTTGACTGTAATTACATGCTTGACATGGATGCTGAAGAATTTTCATTGGGCACTTTAGCAATGGCCCCGTTTCACTTCGGACCCGATTTACCATCTGGACTAGATGATTGGTCTCTGTCACCTGAGTTTACTGATATTGGATGAAGGGCAGATTTTCCAACCACAGTTCGCAAAGGGGCCATGTTTTTTGAATGGTTCAATCCCAGGATAGAGAAGATCCTACTCGATGACTGTGCTGTCGAAACTAATTGAACAGAAAGAATGGCCTCGTTTAGTGTGAGTTGACGGCCGTGTTTTGAACTTCTCGAAGGGTTACGTATTGGAAAGGAAATGCATATCATGAAATATAGGAGGGTTTAGACGTAGACACGTCTTTAGATTTTTAGGGTGTAGCATCGGTCTTTTTGCTGCAAAATATTTGTAGGTGGAACAATGATATTCTTATAATTTTTTCACTAATCCATTCATGGTGGCACATTCACTTCTATGCTCAAGAGACAAAGGTTAGTTTTTATTTAATGAAGGCTATATTTGATTCTTGTATTTTTAGAATTTTAGAGTAGAAAACTAACTTTCCTTGGTTGCACTAAAAGAACATTGAGCCTCAATATTTGTCCATTTTCATTTTGCTGGTCATTTTTCCTATTGACGTCTAAGAATCACGTGAAAAAGCATCATCATGTTGCATTTATTCTTTCATCACAAAATTAGTTTCATCAGCCTTTTTTTTTGTTTCTGTGTATAATGTTTGGATTTTCTAATTTAGAAGCTTGGATCTCCTTTGTTTTGTGAATTCAGTTGGATATTAAGATTTGGATTTGAGAAAAGATTTGAAGGATACATTTCAAATGCTAGTATTAAGTGGATTTCAAACGAGTGTAATGGGCAACTGCGCCTTGATTGTACAAAATGAACACATGTTTTGTTAGATGGGGAAGGTTTTATTTGTGGATTTGATGAATATTTTAGTCAAGTATTTTAATATCTATGATTATCAAATTTTAGGTAACTATTTTGTGAGTTTTTTTTAACCAAAATGATTATTCTGATTCATTTGAATATTTTTTCTTTAAATCTCACATATTATTAACCCAATTCAAATGAAAGTCTCATTGTATATTGTGGTTCAACGTTTGAGTTGATGTAAAGGGGAACGATTGTCATTTGCAAGTATAATGCAAAAATAATGTACTAGAAAAAACCGAAAATTTTCATTGATTGCACTTGTATATGTTGGTGCCTTTAATGATCTTAAGTAACTAAATGTATTTAGAGCTATGGAATGTTCTTTAGAAATTATGTGTGTTTCTCCTCCGAACAGTTTATTATTAGGATGCTGGAACCTGTCAGGTTTCGACACACAGAACAAAAGAGTTTATTGGAGCCGAAAATCAGATCAAACTACTTGATATTCGACTCGAGTTCGTTTAATGAAAACTGGTCGAATTATATATATTAAATGATTACGAATAACAAAACATTAGGTCATCTCCGAGGGAGTTCTCATAGTCAAACTCGCTTAAAGCCCCGTACTATGCACGAAGTCATATTAGATATTTGATATATTAAAAATTGATATAATATCTCTTATTCATAATGCAACACTGAAGTTAAAAATTGATAATATATTTTTTAAGAAATTTGATTAAATGCAGAATGCTTTTGTTATTACCTCTAACATGAGAAATATCGGTATAAAGTATTCTTACTATAATAATTATTCTTTTCTAATGATATTTATCATAATTTATTTATTTTTCCTATAGAAAAGGTTCAAAGGGAAATTATTTAAATTTTCTTTTTATGTAATTACTTTCCCTGCGGTATAATGATATATATGAACTAAAGAAAGTATAAATCTATGTTAAGATCATATATAAATATAGATGATACACTGGTTGTACTAAAGTACAATTATTTAAATATTAAAGTTTGTATAGTACATTTCCCACAATTAACATTATTATATACTCTTGAAGTACATTAAACACAAGTTAATATAATTTTAATCTACTATGAACATCATTCTGATGGATTTGGTTGTCGATTGTGTTCTCCATCTCACAATCAAGTAGTTTCATGTCAAGATCTTTTCTACTCTATCAGAGTTTCAACTAACATAACACAAAATTTTCTAATTTCAAGCAAAAAAAAGAAATCCAAAAATAAGAGATTAAACTCCTTCAGAGTTTATGATTCACAAATTATTCAAAAAAACGATTTAGGTTTTTATTTTGAGAGAACCCGAAGGTAAGTTAAATTAATGAGTAATATCGGAGTTTACAAGGTCAGAGATAAAGCTAGGAAGGACAACATTGTCCTCATTACAAGAGAGTGTCAACTTAGCTAAGACGTGAGCTACGGAATTACTCTCCCTAAAAACATGAGAACCCGAGAAGAAGTCTAGATAACTAGCTACGGAAAGCAAATCATCATAAACCAAACCCAGGGGGTGAAAATGTGAATGAACATTACTGCGTGTAATTTCATTAACTACAAGGTAACAGTCTCCTTCCAATTCAATACTTTTCCAGCCTTTTAAAACTCCAAATTCCCTATCCCAATTTCCTGTGGCTGAATCAATCAACTCCTTAACTTTAGCGTCAAATGGAAGAATGCGAGAAGAAAAAATTAAATGAAACAAAAGGTTGAGTTGAAGATTAAAAATAATCATATGAATGATAATGTTACAGAGAGAAAAACAATTACCAAAAGTTATGATCGGTGCTTACAAAAAATATCAATTCAACATTAAAATAAATTAAAACCACGATAGAATAATAATACAAAACGAATTTATATCGTAAAGTGAAGAGAAAATATGAAAATTACAAAATTACATCAACTAATGTATAAGAAATCATCTTAACGAAAAAAATATCAAAATGCAAAAAGGAAAAAAAGACAATTACCAAAAACCATGATTCTTAAAAGAATATAAATTCAACATTAAAATTTTCAAATCAAGATAGAATAGTAATACAAAATGAAATTATATCATAAAAGTAAACGAAAAATTCAAAAAATATAAAATGAAATTATATCATAAAAGTAAAGGGAAAATTCAAAAATTACGAAATTAAACCAATTAATAAGAAATCATATGAATGAAAATTAGAAAAATACAAAAAAAAAAAAAAAAAAAAAAGAGGCACAAACCATAATAGTTAAAATATATATATATAAGGTGAGCAAAAGATTACTATCTCAGAAAATCGAAGCACTATATTGAATTTTCTGCATATGTGCATGCATCATCAAAGGAAGATGGATTTGTATGTAAGATGTCATTCAGACTTTTCATTGAATGGTGGATAACTTGATTGAATTTTATAATAATGATAATATAAATTTGATAAGTTTCTTTAATTAAGCTAATTAGTAAAATTTTGTGCGAGATTTACGTAATTCAATCAAATCAAGCCAACATAACATAATTATCTATTGATTTTTCTTTAACAAAACAACCAAAAATTAATTATTGATTTTGTTTCTTTAAGCTAATTATTTAGCCTAATATTATGTAAATTTCCATATTCTAACATTGTCTTACCCTATTAATTAAAATTATGCATAAAATAAATGCAATTTATATTATTGCCTAATCAAAGAAATTAAGACAATTAAAAAATACTCAAAATTCTATAAAATTAGAATTTTGGTCAAAACAACTAATTGAGATAAAAAATCACCCTTAATATATATATATATATATATATATATATATATATATATGTATGTATGTATGTATGTATGTACGTACGTACGTATGTATATGAATATGCATATGTATCAGATTAGATTATATTATATTATAAGAAAAATTATAAGATTTTCACAAAAGTGGTGCTTCAAGGGACATGTTATAATTTAAGGGTCATTTAAATTTTGAAGTTTGAACTCTAAAATTTGAGAGTCCAAAGCCAAATGTATATTTTGATTTCTACAGTAAAGTAACATTTTTTATACTTTGGTACATAAATATTTGATGTAAATTCGAATTCAAAAACTACACGAATCTCGAAATATAGTTCGGATTTATTTAATCTTAATTCATATTTCTATTTTTATTATTATATTGAATAAATAAATACTAAATATATATATTATTATGATTTATATAAAAATAATAATTAAAAGTAGTATATTAAAATATAAACGAACCCGTTGGAGTGAAGTGTTGTGGTTGTTTAAATGTAGAATCTTAAAATATAAACGAATTGTTGGAGTGCATAGTAAAAAGTGAGAATTTATAACACTGTTTACCTCTTAAATTTTAAATAAGAGGTCCAAATTTAAGAGTTTTGTTGGAGATGACCTTACTTTTAAAGTTGGGTTCGAGCGTGACAATATAAGTTACAAAGTGACAAATATCTATAAAATTATCAAATTTCTTGATATCGGCTAAATAAAAGCTCGTTCAAACCCGAATCTATAATAATCAAATCAAACTTGATTAAAATTTCAACCCGAAACAATGCATTATGATGCAGCATACGTAGTGAGGAAAAGAAATATATTAAAAAATCGGTTGATTCTTGATAAATAATACATTGAATTTGAAGAAATTGAGAAAATTTAATACTCGTTGATTCTATAAAGAATACCGCGAAACTAAGATAATTGAGAAAACTCAAATTTTAATAAAATAAAAAACTAGACTGAAGTCTAAATTTTACAATGACTATGGGTGTATTTGCTTCTAGTAAAGGACTTGATGTTTAGTGATGAAATATAGATGATTCTCAAATTCTTAATTTTTTTTTCTCTTACCATAATTACTATCAATTTTCTATTCTTGAGAGATTTCAAAACCTATTTCACCGATCATTTTTTTTTCTTTCCATATTCTGTTTCTGAGCCCTAATTTTATGAATAATTATGGTGCGAGGAGTAAATGAGCTGATTAACGGTAGTACTCGGATTAAACGAAGTAGTATTGAGCAAGGTACAACAAATAGATGCGCAGTCGAACATACTGTTGAACGCAGGGTGCTTCGATCGAAATACCTCAAAATTAAGCATCGGATCGCCGGTAATTTCATTTTCGTTCCAGTTTTTTTGTTAACAGTTGTATTTTTGTGAATATATTGCTTAGTTTATATCTGTGTCGTGGAATCTTTCGTCATTTGTTGCTTATTTAATCGTGTTTGAGCCAATTTTGAGCGAAAATTTATTGATTTATATTGAGTTACATGTTGATTATATTTACGATTTTAAATGGCTTTTGTTTACCTAATCATGATGTTGCATATGGTTTTTTTTTTTATCATCTGTAATAAATATTAAGGACTTCAGTAGAATTTCATGCTCTAGGGCAGTAAGAAATGGATTTGTCCTGTGAAGTTAAATTGTGTGCTTTCTCAATTTTTATTAATAGAATTTCTTCTTTGTGGTTTAAAATCGCGTTTGATTAGTATTGTGTGCTTATTTTCTCATGCAGACGAGACGGATGATATATCAGAGGTTGATTTAGATAAGTTCAAGTCAATAATTGAAGAAGTTGATAGCCTGCATAAGCTAGGTACTATTAGCAAGGACCTTATCTTTCTTGCAATTTTTTTTTGTGGAAAATCTGATATCTACGAAGGAGTTGAATTTGTGAAGGTTGTTTTTGAAGTTATGCTACAAATGGTGAAGTTGTTGGGGCTCTTCAACAACAAAAGAATTATGAGAATGGGGTTAGGACTTGAAAATTACAATTCAATAATTTGCTACTTAGTATATTTATTCAAATCACAATATTGTTCTGTAAGAAATAGGTATTTGTTGTTATTGTAATTGTTCTTTTTGGTATGTTATTGCTTACTTGTTCATTTGAATAACTAATTTGAATCTACTTATAAATTTTGGCTGAGACATTTGATTTTTGTTTTATTTCTTTAAGTACAAAAACCCAGGGAACAAATTGCAGATGCTGAAATCCTCTTTGACATTACAAACACATTGTTGTATTCTGTTAAAGCAATTAGCAACGGAGGTGTAACTCCTTCAGATTTTGTTGGTTGTCTTCTTACTGATTTTGGCCAACAAGGTTGTGCAAGTAGCAGCCAAGGCAAAGCTGGGAGTTTAATACGATGGAACGACATTGGACAAGAGATTTCTCATGTTTTCAGGAGGGCTCCTGGTTGCTGTACCATGTAATCAGCAATAGTGCACTCCCTCGTTTTTCATTTTTTCCCCAAATGAACAGAATACGAAATAATTTACCTTTTAATTATGTCTTACAGGGTTGGCCCCATGAATACTGAACTGAAGCAGCGTAAGAATGCAGTTCTTAGAAAGCGTTCAAGGCCAACGGAAAATGCTCGGCCTGAAGAGGTAAAAATCTTCTGCCTGTTTTTTGAATCTGGTGTTAAATTCAGGTTGAAATTCTAGTGGAATGGAAGTGAAACTAAACCTGTTTCTTTGTCGTTTCATATGACATATATACAGGATACATTGTCCATTTTAATTTCATCATAGGACCTTTTGTTCATAATTATAGTATGATTTAAGATTAATTATTGAGTGAAATGCAAAAATACTCCTTGTGATTTGTCAAGCTATCAAAAAGCCCCTTGTATTATTTTTATTAGCAAAAACCCCCACTGTGCTTATTTTTATTAGCAAAAAACCCATTTGAAATCCCTTCATAATTATAGGGAGGTTTTTGTCAATTTTTTAAGTGAACAGGGGGGTTATTGTCAAATTTCAAAGTTAACAAGGGGGTTATTGATAATTTTTAAGTTAAGAGGGATGTTTTTTGCATCCTTTGGTGGGGGTATAATTGTCATTTTGGCTTGTGAGGTTTTTTTTGCTAATAAAAAATAGCACCGGGGGGTTTTTGCTAATAAAAATAACACATGGGTTTTTTTGATAGTTAGGCAAAGCACAAGGGGTGTTTTTGTACTTCACTCTTAATTATTCATATAACTTTCTGTTAGTTTTGCTCTCTTACTTCCTTCTATGACATACTCTTGATGGGATAAAAAAATTGTTAGAAAATCTGAAGCAAAGTACCCAAGTAATGAAGATTTTCTGTTTATTTTTTTCTACTCCAAAAAATTAAATGTGCTGCCTTATTCTGCAGCTTGATGATATTGCCGAGGCAAAAACTGATACCGATAAGAATATGGCGACAATGTTTCGTATCTTGACGAGGATTCGGAAGGTCAAGCTTGAAAATCTAATATTAAACCGTAACTCCTTCGCACAGACTGTGGAAAATTTATTTGCTCTATCTTTTCTTATAAAAGATGGGCGGGCTGAGATTACAGTTGATGAAAAGGGAAGGCATCTAGTTGGTAAGCATCTTTTTGCATGATTATGTAGCAGTATATCATCTAATTCTTATTCCTTCAGAAAAAAATTATATATTTATCCTGTAGGACTGAACCGTCAACACTTTTTATTCCGTTTGGTCATATTTTTTAAAATTATTTTTCACTTTAACCCAATCCAGCTTCTTAGTAGTGCAAAACTGTGGTACTCCAATGGGATCAAAAGTGCGACTATTCTATGGGACCAAAAGCGTAAAATGTTTAAAAAGATGGGCCCAAAAGTGAATTCTGTAAACTGTGGGATCAAAAGTCCACACACACACACACCCAAAAAAAATGTCATTGCATTTTTATATCTCAATTGAGTCAAATTTTCTTTCAGTCCCAAGAAATGCTCCTAGTGCCAACGCAATTGCATCTGGGGAGGCCTCTTACAGCCATTTTATATTCAGACTCGACTTTAGAGACTGGAAGGTACTTAATTATAAATAAAGCCTTTTCGTTTATTTGTTATGTTTGATTTCTTGGATTTTCAAGAGTAAATTTCATTCCTTTTTATTTTCGTTGTCATTTTGCTTACTTAAATTCAAGCTGCAAAACATAACCTTAATCTCACTTTATTCATTCTCTAAGTTCCCTGAAATTCGTGACAATTGGTAAATGAATCTATGGACATATACGTGTATGTAGAATTAAGGATTTGCATGTTCATGTTATTTGAACTAGTAAACTTTGTTTGAAGGTCTCCGGCCTCTTATGGAAGTAGTTTGGCTGGGTTTGGTCTCACTCAAATCGAGCCAAATCCCATTTGATAAAAGTCTGAAGAGGTCTCAGTCCAAACCCAGTTTTAGCCCAAATCGAAACCTACACAGCCCTACTTGAGACCTATAAAATTATTGATTTGATATTTGTTGTCTCTTTATCACGAATATAAAATTATTGATTCGACATCTACCTACTTACTCCAAACCCTAACAACCAAACCTCAATCCAAACCCTAACAACCAAACTTCAATCTAAATCACATCTCAAATTTTTAAAGCCCACTAACTATTTTTTAATGGAATAATATTTTACAATCTCAATATCCCAATCTGAGTTGAAAGTTTCGCCGAAAACTTCCTAACCACTTTTTGAAATCGAGACGGAACCTAATCAAATTACTTCCATATTAAGCCTCAGTGTCTCGTTGTGAGTAAATGTTTTGATTTAATGCAGCGAGATACTATAGTCAAGTTTTATTTAAATTTATGTAGTTTTGAAGAAAACCCCAATTTATTTCCCATGATCTGACAGCATTTCTTAATTATTTCATACCATCTCTTAGATTAAAGTGTCTATTGTATTATGGAATCACAATTTCAAAATCTTACAAATTCCTTGATATTGCTCACTTCCAGTTAATGCTTACTTCTGTTGGGGCTGGAGAGGAACTAATGCCACATAGGCATGTGGTAATTGGAGTAAGCAATGCTCAACAAAAAACGTTCTTCTAGAAAGCACCCGATTTCGTGCTTGTATATAATTCAGTTTAGCTCAGAATGGCAAAATTGTATATCCGATGGCTTCCACTCACACTGACGAAATGGTCTTTATTTTTTTGAACAGACACGTCGAATTTGTGAATATTAACTTGATTTTTCAATTTAAGTTTGCAGTTTTACTGTATTGTTATACATAATGTTAATGAGTATATTTAGGCTATTTCCAATCGGAAGGGGGTCATTTCCCAGGTCGTCTCTCTCCATCCCCGGGTCTTGCACCCCCGGGACACCGTCACCAACCGCCCGGGGTTCATCCCCAATTAATTAAAAAAAAACTTTCCCACTCTCATTTTTTTTTTGTTGTGAATAATAATAATAATAATTATAATAGAAATGTCAATAATCATAATAATAATTTTAATTTTAAAAATGAATAATAAAAATAAAATTTTACGTTTTATCTAATTATGCATTTATGATTTTAATATTTTAAACTAAATTATACTACAATGTTGTTAAATTAAGTTTAAATATGAAAATCAAAATTTTTTGACTAAAATTTACTTTCCCAAACGAACTTAAAAATTTAAAATTAACACCTTTAATTTGAAATATAATGTTATATTACATAAAATTTATAAATAAATTTGTCCATTTTTAGTTAATTATTTTATTTTAAAAAGTTTTTTTTATTATTTAAAAAATTAAAAAATGCAGCAAGTATGTGTTGGACGGTTGGAGACCGGCCATGGGGCTTCCCAGGGGCATCTCCACACAGCCTATGAGTTGGAAATGCCTTTACAATTCAAGGTATTTTTAGTTGTCTTTGTAATTAATTTACATGTCAAATTGGATTTCCTTTTTTCCTGTAATTTCTGAAACAGTAAATATTGTAGAGTAACACGAAAATAAATCTAAGATATAAGACAAAAAAGAGGTAGACAATTAGACATAATTGCCTCATATCACATTTTAATTACTCCACAATTTCATCAGTAAATGAGAATTGCTTATTATAAAAATTCAAAAAAAAAAAAAAAAAAAAAAAGACCTATAACATCCAAACATTGTCATACCATGATCAATAAAATAAAACTTATAACAAGCCTCTAAGTAACACCATTACATAGAGCTTCATCTTATTTCACCACTGTCGAGATTTCTAACCGCTATAAGCACCACCAGTGCCATATCCAGCATTACCACCGCCACCCACATGCGTGTTATGCGCGGTGGTCCTTCCAGTTCCGGTGGCGGTTCCAATGGGATGAGACTTAATTGTACCCTCAGTCACATGTCCCATTGGCTCACCAGTGCCGTGCCCGGGCAGTGCAGACATCTGGTGGATGCCCGTGGCCTGACCGGTCTGCCCGGTGGTGGAGTAAGAGTGAGTACCGCCGGTGTGGGCCCCCTGTTTTGCAGCCGCATTGTGTTCCCGGACCTCCTGTTTGGAGAGTTCTGCATGGTGGATTCTTTCTTCCTTTCTATCGGTTGCCATTTCTTTTTCTGTTGGGTTGCTTGCAGTCATTCTTTCAACCTGTTAATTTGATTACACAAAAATTGTATTCTATTAAAATTACATAGATTCAATTATATACATGGATTAAAATTAAAAACTTTTACACGTCTGATCCATTAAAAAAAAAAAAAGAAAAAATTCTAAATGAAAATCAGTCGAAACAAAAAACATCTGATAATTTCCAATGTTTTTGTTTTTTAAGTTAATCATAATCAAATTCAAAATTCTTTAACTTGTGATTTTTTCAAATACATTGCTTCGAAATGTCTCAAAATGGAAAAGAACTCACATGTTAAAAATGAGATGAATCTTCTGTCACATTTTTATTACGTATTTGTGTCACACATACAACGATATTTCTCATCAAAATAGATCTATGGACAAGTGCACAAATTTAAAATATGTGTTGATCCACACATACACTCTGTAAGTGGATCTATTATTTGATATCAAAGTGTGATAAAGAAATGTTAAAAATTGATCTAGCCATACCTTGAAGACGAAAATTCATAAATAAAATCCATCATTTTCGGAAAGCTCATAGTAAACGAGAAATTCTATCCCAAACCAGATCCGACCGATCTCAAAGTAATTAAATGACTAGTACAATACACTTGCTTCGTTCGAAACAATTGAAAGTGAGAGAGAGTAATCAATCACAACATAAATGCAATACACTTATTTGGTGATTTGATGAATTTGATCAAGTCGGATCTAAACGAGAATTTTCATTAGTAAACCGAATTAAATGCAGAAAAAATTAAGGACCAAATAAGATATACACCAACCAACCTTTTCTTGAACGGTGGCTTTGGTTTTCTCCATGCCTGATTTTGCCGAGGCGGCAACATTTGAAGCGGTTTCCTTCACAGATTGCATTTTCAAACTGTTTTTTTCTTCTTTGTTTTCAATATGAGATGTGTTCGTTTGGTACAATAGCAAGCAGGAGTTATAATGGACAATATATATACATTTTGGAGAGTAATGGAAATGGTGACGCGTGGCGGTGAAGGGACACGTGTTTCTAACATCAGCTGATTATGCGGAGGTGTTGAATAGTGTCCCACAGGTGTCTCATTTTTCGGTTTGTGCATAACGTCCTCTCTGCTGGTTAGATCATGTGCAATATTGAAAAAAATGAAAATGAAAAACAATAGTAGCAATTGAGTCGGTTTATCCGAAGTTCGATGATTAAATCCGATTAAATTTGACTCGTACCAGAATAATTATGAGTTGGATTGATTTTGATTAATTATATTAAACCCGATCAATTTATGAATCGAGTTTGAGCCTTATAATAAGGCTCAACCCGAATAAAGTCTAAACATATAAATAATTTTAAGTACTCTATTAATTATTGGTATTAAAGTTATAGTGTACTAATTACTTTTATTTACAAGAAGAAAAAGTTTACAAATAACTCGCTGCCCACATATATTTATTATGGCTTTGTAAATCATATATCAATTATAACTAATGTTTAGTTATGGATTACATGAAATTTATATATTCTTGTGCAATAAATTAGAATAGTCTATTTATATGCGTAGTTTTTTATTTGTCAAGCAAAATTTACTAGTGTGAGGAAATCCTATATAAGTTCAATATAACTTGAATCTGAAAAGTTACATGAACCGAGTTTGAGCCTATAATAATCTCTTCTATCGAGGGATTTTCCCTCTCTTTGAATTTAGCTTTCGAACTTGAAATCTTTGATTTAGCTGTTTTTGAAAGGGAAGATAGTCTTTGATAGAGCACTTCACCCGATGGTATTTAAGTTTGAGCCATTTAAAACTCGGTTCACAATGCCCGATTGACAGTCCTAGCTAAACGTCGTGTAATGTATTGATACATTATCTAAATAAGATAATAAGATGATACTTATTCAAATCCATTCTCCAAATAATATACCCAAGGTGGTTGGGCCAAGTAGTAGTGACTTGCGACCCCCAGAGGCGAGACTCAAGTTCGAATTCTACTGGAGACATCACACTGGGGAGGACCTATACCCTTTGCACTCTTCGGTCCGAGCTGTAAATACACAGTCTAGTAGATCAAAAAAAAAAAAATTCTCCAAATAATATGATATGATAACTAAGAAATTATTCAGTGTATCTGCTGCAATTTTTTTTTTTTTTTTTTTTTTAAGTATGATTTTCGGAAACTATAGTTTGAAAATTGTGTCAGAATATGTTTATAGATGTGGATTCATAATACCACTTGTATAGATATAAAGGGGTAGCTATACCATATAGAATTGATAATATGATGCAACAGACGTTTCTCTCTTACTTTAATGATAAATTGAGACGAGATTTTAAATTATTAATTTTTCTCACTTATCTTAACTGGTGTATATTTTATTCTGTCACCAGTGTATGGATCCAAATGGGTCGGTCACAAGAGGCATTGCCATGACTCGTGCTTTTCTGCTCATTTTTTTTTCTTCTACTTTCTCGAATTTAATTGGAGTGAATTTTAAAACACACCTTGTGTTATTTATGATGGACAGAAAATTCTTTGAATATTTTTATTAGCAAAAAACTAAATGTGTTAGAAAATCAAAGGTATTTATCTCCCTTTTATTTCGAGGCCCCTAATATCTTTCACTAGCTTTAAGTGCAAGTATTCTTCATGATTTTCAGTAGTATGATGAATAAATATATTTTTATGTAATATTTTTTCTTTAAAATAAAATGAGAAAATCCGATTATTCACTTTTAAAAAGAAAATTGACAATAATCCTCCCGTAACCTTAAAAAATTGACAACAATCCCTTACGTAAACATAAATCATATATGTAAACATATTAATTAGAAATAAATTCCCTGTAATCAACTCTTAATCTTCAAATAAATGTAGTAAAGATTACACTTGAATTTTTTTACTATTAAATATTAATACAAGGAGTTTTTTTTGCTATGATATGGAATTTTCTACATACCACTTAAAAATTTACATACATCTAGGGTGTTTTTGCATTTGCTCATAATGTATAAAAAATCATTGATATGTTCTCAAACTATAAAAACTCAGTTTTAATAACTACTTTTAGCTTATAAAACTACATAAAATTGAATTGTACTATTTTAGAACACTACAAGAAAAACAGGATTTTCCGACGGAGTAGAATCCGTCCGAAATTTCGGACGGAAACAAATCCATCGGAATTTTCGACGGATTTTCCGATGGAGGTTAAATTCCATCGAAAAATGCATTAAAATTCAATAAAAAATAAAATACTTAAATTTCCGATTGATTTAATCCGTCGAAAAATAATATTAAAAAAAAATGGACATATATTTTCGACGGATTTAATTCGTCGAAAAATAATTAGAAAAATACAAAAATGAATAATTATTTTCCGACGGATTTTATCTGTCGGAAATAATTAAAAATATTTAAAAAAAATAAAAAATTAAATTAAGTATTTTCGACGTATTAATTCCGTCGGAAATAACTAAATAAATAAAAAATTAAAATTATTTTCCGACGGAAACAATCCGTAGGAAAATATTTTAAAAAATAAAAAATTAGTTATTTCCAATGGATTAATTCCGTCGGAAAATAATTAGAAAATATAAATTATTAATCCGTCTGAAAAAAATAAAAATTGCAGTTTTTTATTTTCTACGGGTACGATCCGTGGGAAAATATATTTAAAAAATTAAAAAATAATTAATCATAATCCCTAATTTAACTCTCACCCTAACTTTAGTTCGATTATATTGGTGAAATCAATCAAAATACTAGAAAAAAAAAACCAAATCTAGGAATTCGATTATAAAAAGTTTGAAAGACGTTACATTGGTTGAATTATAATATATGTGTCATTGTGCATGAATGATCAGTGAATCTATGTGTCGTTGTGAATATGTTAAGTTATACATTATAATACATAATTAGTCAAATTTCCATCAATTAAAACCCTTATTGATTGATTTTACTAGTTTTTCACCAATTTAATTGATTAAACCTTATTTGTTTCTAATTTGATTAATTTAAACAATTATTGATCAATTTAAAACTATCTTTTTTAGTTAACCCGTTTTCACTAATTTAACTCGGATTTTCACAAAATTCGTCGATTTAAACTCTTATTAATTGATTTAACTCGTTATCCACCAATTTTCATCTATTTAAACGATTTTTTCTAATTTAATAAAAAATTTCAATAATTTGATTAATTCAAACCGTTCTTGATCAATTGAACTCATTTTTCACTAACTTTCCTCGACTTAACTCGTTTTTTCATAAAATTGATGTATTTAACACTTAAAACAATTAAAATGGGTGAAATTGATTTAACTAGTGGAAAAATAGATTTAATATAATAAATGAATAAATATACAATAAAATTTACGAAACAACGGTTGAATGTACATTGAAATATTCTCGAATATAATAGGTATGTATTGGCCTAAGAATGAAGAATTGACGAACACTACTATACGAAGTGAGTGCAAATGTTCGGAACAATATATTATCAATAGTTTAAGTTATATATTGTAAGATGTTTCACTCAATTTCACATGTTTTCAACTAATTTAAGCTATACGTTTTTCATCGATTTAAACTGTTTTCGAACGATTTAAACCATTTGTTAAGTGTTTTCATTAATTTATTATTTTTATCCATTATTGATAGATTCAACAACTTTTTCATATGTTTTTCAGTATTTTTTCATCGATTCACCAATTTTTTCACCCGTTTTAACCAAATATGACTAAATCCAAATTGGGCATGACCGGACACGAATAAAACAATAATCTAAATTTTCTAAAAAAATCATGAACTAATTATTTTTGTAACAAAACTAACATATTATTTTTAAAAAAAAAAAATAGATATAAGTTAGGGTTGTGTCACAACCCTAACTTATCACTCTCATTTCCCCCCAACATACCTGCCGCCGCCGCCTCTCCTTCTCGAACCCCACTCTCCTCTCCTTTAGGCCATCTCCAATGGCGGGCTCGGGGTACGCATGAGGGCTGGGCTGGGAGGAAAAGTCATCTCCAGCGGCGGGGCAGGGGCGGCTCGGGGCTGGCTCGGGCTAAGTGGCGGGCTGGGCAGGGAACTGGATGGGGAATAGTGGCCGTGTGAGGGAGAAGGAAGAAAGAAAGCACGCGCCCCTCTTTAAGTCAGGTGGCGCCACTTGGCGACACCTGATTGGTCCCTTTTTTTTGTTTAATTTGTAAATTGTTTTAAATGTAATAAAATAGTTTTAATTGTGTAAAATTTGTAATTAAAATTTGTAATAATTGTTAATGTTAGAATAAAATTTGTAATATTTGTTTTAATTTGTTAAAATTAGAATAAAATTAAAATATTATTAATATTGATTTTAATTACAAATCTAATTTACAATGGTTTAATAATAATAACATTAAAAATAGTAATTAAATTTTATAAATAATTTGTTAGTATATTTCTTAATATTAGAATAAAACTAAATATTATTTTTTTAATTTTAATTATAATTCTAATTATTAATGTTTTAATAATAGTAACATTAAAATGATTTTAATTATTTCTTCTATTTAAAAAATAGTAATTAAATTTTATAAATAATTTATTAGTATCTTTGTTAATGTCAGAATAAAACTAAATTTTATTATTATTAATTTTGATTACAATTGTAATTATTAATGATTTAATAAGAATAAAATTTCCTCCTAAATTAGAATTAGAATTACTTGAAAATATAATTAAACACCGACAAATAATTTAAATTAATACCTAAAGTAAGAAATATTTAAAAACATACTTAATTAAAAAGATACGTAAATTCTGCAATTTACATTTATTGTTAACCGTATTTTGCATACACATGGGCGATTAGGTCTTGCTGGAGTCTACGGTTGGCTTCTTTGGATCGTATAGCATCATGACGAATAATATAGTTATCCAAAGTTTGTCTTCACATGGATAAATTTTAGCACGTGCCCTATGAGATGTGCTTAAGTCATCATCGTCGTCGCCAGAGTCATCATCTTTGTATTCATCACGTTCGTCCTCCACAATCATATTGTGAAGTATTATGCAAGTTAACATAATGTTTGACAAGTCCTCTGTATGCCATCCTCTACCGAGTTGATTTACAATTGCAAACCGAGCTTGGAGAATTCCGAACGTTCGTTCGACATCCTTCCGAAATGATTCTTGATACTTAGAGAATACTTGTTCGAGAAGGGTTCTTGGGTTTCTCACCGACTGGATTAACGTTCCTCACTTAGGATATATACCGTCCGCAAGGTAGTACGGCATGTAGTGTTTTCTGCCGTTCACCTCATACACAACACTGGGAAGATCACCAGTAGTGAGGTTGTCGAACAAAGGTGAACGACCAAGGACAGTAATGTCGTTCGTTGCTCCTGGCACGCCAAAAAATGCATGCCATATACATGTATCGTGGGAAGCAACAGCTTAAAGCACAATCGTGGGTTTTTTCATCCTTCCAGAAAAACTCCCCTGCCATGTAGTTGGGCAATTTTTCCACTCCCAGTGCATACAGTCAATTGAACCAATCATACCAGAAAATCCACGTCTTTCCGATTTGTTTAGTAGCCTGGCCAGATTGGCCTCCGTCGGGGCACGAAGGTATTCTTGTTGGTACAATCACAAAATGGTTTTGAAGAATTCACGAACAATTTCTGCAGCGGTACTCTCCGCAACACGAAAATTTTCGTCATTGGAATCATGAGAGAATGCATATGCTAACGAGCGCATAGCAATTGTTACTTTCAGTATGGGTGAAAACCTTGCTCGATTAGCGGCATCGTACCTTTGTCGAAAATATATATTTGCGCGTTCGCAATCCGCAAGAATACGGAGAAAAAGGGGGGACGCTTCATGCGGAAACGGCGTCGGAATGTTTCACCTGAATACAATGGTCTTTCAAAGAAATAGTCGTTCATGAGTTGTATGCGACGTGTTTTGTGGTTCCTATTTAGAAATTGACGACCAGGAACGGAACCACCATGTACATGCGTACTTTCGTAGGGCACTTTTTCTGAGCTAAATTCAAGAAACATTTTGTCATCATCGTCTTCTTCTTCTTTCACCATCTTGTTATAAGAAGAATAAAAATTATTTCGGGAAGAAGATGATCCATCACCAAAATTGTGGTTCATTTTTGTTTAAGAAATTATGTTGAGTAGAGTGAATATTTTGTTAGTTGATTCTGGAGGCTAAGAAATGAGTATGGGTTGAAGAACTGAAAGAACATTTTAAATAGGCAAAAACTTCATTTGAATAGTTCTAGTGGGTCAAGGGACTAATCAATGATAGACATTGAATTATTATACGTACCATGGAATAGTAGCATGGGTTGTCAATTTAGAGATGGAATAGTCAATTTAGAGATGCATGACAAATTGCGCATGGGTTTTTCTGCAAAGTAGCATGACAAATTAAGCATGGGTTGTCAACAGCTTCAAAGTACCATAATTATTATACGTACCATACCTATAAATGTTGGCAATTTACGTTCAATTTGTTTTAATAGTTAATCATTTATTCAATTTTAGTATGTCATATCTATTCTTGTTCCTATTTAAACGGGAGATGTCTTCATTTCTGCACCATACCTTTTCTGCAGCAATTCTGCACCATACCTTTTCTGCAGCTCTTCTGCACCATAACTTTTCTGCAGCAATTCTGCACCATACCTTTTCTGCAGCTCTTCTGCACCATACATTTTCTGCAGCAATTTCTGCACCACTTAATTAATATATATACATACATATATATATATATATATATATATATATATATTACATATATATAAGAGGCAATCCAAGAAATTGAACAGTGTAATTTTGGTCGTCCAGTTTGCCTACTTTTTGGTGTTTTCAGATTTTATTTTTATTTGCAGTTCTCAAAGGAAACGACGTCGTTTCAATTTTTAACAGAGAATTTTAACGGAGCCCATTAGTTAGAGTATGCAGCCTGTTTTTCTACATAATTTTATCAAATCCTTATCCTTTCCTAATTTACTAATCCCACCCCAAAATCCCCAAATCCCACTCTGCCTAACCTCTTCTCCCACAAAAAACAAGCGATTCAACATCTATCTCTTCCTTAAAGTTCTCCTAATCAACGTTCATCCTTAAATTCTCCGATTCAACATCCAAATTAAGAGATTGGAAAAACATTTTTTTTATTCTTCTTTGTCCTCTGCCGTTTCAGCCGCGGATTTTGCTTCAATTGATAATTTTTGGTGATTAACATCACCGACTTACAAATTTCTCCATCCGGTAATGGGTTATACCACTTATACGTTACAAACCAGGATGTACTTGACAGAACCATGTGAACGGATTCCGTCAGTAAGTCAATTCCTTCTCTGTTTTTTTTCTTCTTGCCTGCTTACTCTGTGTCCTCCTTGCTTTGATCACGTGGTCCTGTTTTAATTTGCGGCTGTAATCATGAATCATTCATATTTCACGTGAATTGTTTAATTGATTTCTCATTCTTCTAGCCTTGTCACCTTCTTTTAAAAATATCTAATTTTACTGCCTGGTGTCTATTTCTCAATTTGTGGCGGTTCAGTGGTTTATTGTTCTATATAAAGTTTCATTTAGTAGTTTCTTCAGTTCTTTGGTTGTTCATTTTCATTGCCTTGAAAATATTTGTTGGTTCACGTGTGTAATTCTTCTTTCGTTTTTGGTTTTGATTTATTATATTGGATGTTTGATTTAGGTTGGTAGTATGATTCCTGAGGTTATAATTGTTGTATATTTTTGTTGGTTAATGAAATTTAGGTTTTATGAGGTGGTTAATTTGTTGCTTGGATTTAATGTTCAAAACTTTTGCTACCCTATATATAATACAATATCAGAATTTCGGAGGATTTTATTGTGAAATTACTTAGATGTATGCCCTGCTTTCCCGTGATCAAATATATCATAACTTTAGTTAGTTTCTATTTTTTATTCTTCTTAAGAATATAGAATTGATAAGATATTTGGATGCCAAAACCAATCTTTCCCATATGAATGATTGCAGTCACTACTTTCGAGTTTTGAGTTCTTATTTTGTCAATGTTCCTTGTAGTGCCTAACAATTAAAGAGAACAGTTCTCTCGGACTTGCATTTCTTAGGTGTGATGCTGTTACCTAGAATATTATTGGAGTTCAGATTTCCTTAAAAATATTATTAGTGGATCACTTGGCTTTTTACATCGAATTTGATTTCGACTTAAAGGAGCTTCCATTCTTCAAAAAGTCCCTTACCTTTGCAAGAATAGAGGTATGAATACAATAGAACTTAGAGAACGTGTTAGTGTTTAGGTATTTGAGTTTAATGCCACATCTTACATCCTGTTCATGTAGTGTGTAAGAAAGTGCTCGGTCAGTTATTGCAGGTGATTAGTGTGTTAGTAATTGTTCCCTATTAGAGTGAATACATATACACAAATTTTACTTGAATGGGGTTTAGGGTTTAAGTTGAATTCATTTTTTTTTTGGCTGTTGAAAGTAATTAGGATGTTGTCCTTTTTTCTTTTGATTTGAGGTGATATTTTGCTTTTATTAAATTTAGGTTAGTTCCCTTACTCAAGGTATTGAAATTGTCTTATCTTATGGGGGTATCTTGATTCTCTATATAGGTTGCCAGCTTTAAAAGAGGAAACTTTATATGCTTTTGATATCTCTCTCTTTCTTGAATAAATGATTTCCAAACTATATTTCTTCAGCTCTTTTTTTTAGTCATCTTGCGTGTATTTGCAGAAGCATAAATGCACTTATTGAAGGTATGGTACCAAAAGATGAAAGTGGAAGAGAAGTCGAAGACTAGGTACTTTTAAAGTTCTTTTCATATGAAAATGTTGGTTTGGAATAATTTGAATCCTTTTTATTTGTTAGAATGTTTGATTTTATGATCTTTTGGTCATTCTCGTTGTATGAATATTTTTATCAGGTATACATATGTAAACATGTTTTGAACCCGATGAGGCTTTTGATTCAGTTTCAGATCCTTCGAGAGATTTCACCAAAGACGAGTAGCTTCATCAAGCAATTTCACCGGTGTAATCCAAAGAATTCAAGAAGGTGGCGACTCGAACTATGATTGGTTTGGCTTGTCTTTGAACTTTTGTATTAGTTTGTTTTTTTCTTTTAGAATCAATAGTGATTTTATTTTTGTGATTTCAAGTACAATACGATAGCGTGCCGCTCTCCGATTGCTCGGCGGTGGAAGAAGCAGTGAGGAACAGAGCCTTAGAGTTCACATTACCAATTTCCCCGTCGAGTTTCTTGATATTCTTTCAACGGTAAGTCGGTATCTCAAGCTGTTGTGATTCCTCTATTAATCCTTTACTATTAATTTTACAGAACATCCATTCTTTTCCTCGAGAGGTGAAGCCAAAAGCTTTTAGACAACAAGAGAAGACAACCCTCATTGAATCCTATAGAAAATCAACCATATGTTTAATTTTATTTGTTATTTATTTTTCATATACGTACTTGAACTGCAATTTACGTTTCCCCCTTTGCAAGTCCCGAGGCTGGTGCTAACGTAAATTTATTGTCATCTTGAAATTTGAGAAACTTATCAGAAGAACTGATTTTAATACTATGATTTACCCTGTTTATGTTTCAGTATTCAATCCACATCAATTGTTGAGCATTGCTTTATACCTCACTCAATCTTACATTCTTTTGTTTCAGTTTTTTTGAATTTCTTGATTTTATTTGTCTTCTGTTATTATATTGGAAAAAATAAGCACGACCCATCTCATGAAACACAAAACCATGTCAAGAAACTTTATAAATCATATTTATTTGTGCAATTCACCCTATAAATAAATTAATAAAGATCCCTTTTTTATTTCTTGAAATCTTATTTCCAAGAACTGGTTTTGGTTGTTATATGTGCAGAATAATTCTCTTAATGGGGTGTCCAAAAGTTGGACACAAAGAAAGATACCAGCTCTGCAAATAGAAATTCAGCAGATGAAAAGGTCAGCATTTTGATGGAGAATACATTGAAGGAGTTGAATGAAATTGATTATGAAGCTTTTACATAAAAAATTTGGAGGACAAAACCTTTTCAGAGTCATCTGTATATAGTTAAGAATTACCCAGTAGAGCTGATTGTAGTCTTCTTTTACTACTTTTCTTGCTGCAATATTATCCATTTTGGTATCTCTGATTGTTGATGGGAGACTCAAGTGCTTGGGTTTCTTTTGTGGTGTTTTTAGTAAGGGTTGGAGTTGGGGAGAGATTTGCATATTATGGAATAGGTTTGAATCAATCAGCTATTTGACTGGCTCGCTGAGCCAATCTACAATAGTCGCAGCGTCTTTGTTGAATGCATTGTATGGAACAACGTTGCTTTTGCTGATTTTGGATGCTTAGGTGGCGGACTATTTATCTGCCTGATACGGGATGGGTATTGTTGCATGTGTGCTTTACATATCGGTACGTTCACAAAAAATACAGTATATATTGAAATATATTGCTGTTTTTGTTGATTATTTACTTCAAAGTAATGTCATGATCACATTAATGGTACTTCTAAATATAATTGGGTAAATAGTAATTAACATTATAACCTTGAATTGAACAGAAAATTAGACAAAACCTTTTCATTAAACATTCATTCTCTGTTATGCAAAAACTTATTTTCCAATTTTTATGCTGTAAAAAGTTGATGACATCAATAGTAAATACACAAGTACATGTACATGAAAATCAAGAACAATAACCAAGTGTAGTATATTCAACTTCAAATGAATAAGTATCTTCTTTCTGGAGAGGTAGTAAGATTTATTTTCCAATGAATAAGCCTTCTTTTTATATGTTTTATGGTTGTTTTTGTTGTTATGTGATGTTCAGGGGATTTGTGCTTGTGGTGTTTTGGAATTGTGTGTCAGATTTTGTTCATTTTTTAGTAGATTAGCAACATAAATTGAAGATTTATTAACTTGAATATCTGTTCACTTGAATTTTTGTGTGTATTATCTTTGGTCTCATGCCTTTGACTTTTGAGATTCTTGTTATGTAAAAATATCTATGTTGATAGTTTTCAAAAAGATGATGAATAAAGGAAGTGAGGTTTCAACATTTATATTCCTTATTCAGAACAACCTCTTTCTCATGAATGAAGTATGAAAATGTAAGTAGGAATTTTTCTGGTTCACTCATTTTTTTATTGACTACTATGGAAACAAGATATGAATTACTTAAAGCATTTAAGATTGGAGTTCCAAAATTTTAGATTATCCTTAGTAAATTGTTCTGGAAAAATATTTAAGACTGGATTTTTCATTTTTTTTAATGAATAGGGATAACCAAAGTTCTGAAAGTATACAAATATGACAACTTAATTATGAGTGATTCCAGATCTGGAAAGTTTTTGATGTTGAACATATTTTGTGTTTTCCTAATAAATGATGTTGTAGTCTTTTTATAATCATATTATTTGATAAAGATGAATGGATTGGTGTATGTGGCCTTCTCAAATTTGCACATTTCTTGGAATTTAGTCTGAGACTAATGTTCCAACACCTTATTTATGTATTTGCAGCTGCGGATTTAATAATTGATGGAGAGGCAGCCATGTTAGCTTTTAATTAAAATGCTAGGCTGCGATATTGCTGAAGTATGGAGAAGAAAAGGAATTACTAGATGAGTAATGGGCTCGATGTTGTTCTCATAAGTCTGCATCTTTGTGTCTATCGGGTTAGTTCTTTCTATGTTTGTCTGCTTTTCTATCTTTTATTTATCTTCGAGTGCGAAAGCTTTGACTTCTTTTTCTACGTGTTCTCCCCGGCTGTTTTGATAGATTGACAAGAATCTCTTCCAAGATTTTTTTTTTCTTTTTGCTGCTTCATGATTGCCAAATTCTTGTATGAATTTTCTTAATTTTTTCCTCCAAAAATGATGCTCTTATATTGCTCTTAATTTTTCTAGAAATAGGTTCATGTTCTTCTTGAGATGGGTTTTGTTATTTGGATTTGGAATATTGACTTTAATTGAATGAGTATTTCCTTTTTATTATATGTTTATATGAATTGATTATTAGTTGATAAAAGCAGGAAAAAGAAAGATTTTCATAAATATTCACCTTCAAAAACAATATGGCGTTCAGGGTTGTCCTATGCAGAAATGAAGACAGTTTTATTGTCAAAGCCAAAAATTTCAAAAGCTGGTGTTTAGGTGTGGAAATGGCAGAGATTAAGGCAGTTTGGAGGCAGCAAGGTTATTGAATATGATATTGTCAACTGCTTCACAGGGACAAGGTTATCTTTGAATGCGATATTGTCAAGTGCGTCATGGCTATCTCCTACCCTAATCAGATCACAAGGTAGATCAAATAAATTTGGAATGGATGGCCATAATGGAGATTCAAATATTGTTTCTAGGAAATACTAAATGGACATCTCATAATTTAGAATGTTTTTTCTTTGTCAAACTGTGTTCTGTGTTCTTGTGATAGATGTTTTCCTCTCATCACCCCTTGTATTATTTTATCTTTATTTCAATGCAATGAACTTTTTTGAAGAGTTGAATACTATCCACAATACCTATGTTGTAGCTCCAAAAAATTGTTGATCCTATTTCATCCACCATCACAATCCTTCCACAATTATTACAAAAAAAGCACAGGGCAACAGCACCCGCGCATAGCGCGGTGCATGACCCTAGTATATATATATATATATATATTTTCAATGTAGACAAAAACTTACAGATGACTATATAAAAATATCTATCATGTAATAGTAAATTTAGAGATGCATGACAAATTGCGCATGGGTTTTCCTGCAAAGTAGAAAATCTTGTCCTGCAAAATTACATATCACCCCCTCTAAGTTTTTACAGATTACGGAATATCATATCTATTCTGTATCCTATTTAAACGGGAGATGTATTCATTTCAGAATCCACAACTCTCTCAATCTCTTCATCTTTCAACTATTTCTCTCAATACATTTCTCTCAATCTCTCGATCTCTCAATATGTTGGCAAAATGGACTCAGACTGAATATATAGCCTTGACAAAGGCATACATTGAGGGCCCGGAGGACAATGTGGTGGGTAGCAACCAACCAAAAGAAACATTATTGATTAAAATTCAAACAATAATGTATGTCATGCTTGATTCTGCTGGACACCAATGTCCAAAAAGATCACCAGATTCCCTTGCATCTAGATGGAAAAAACATATTTTCATAAAAATGCAAAAATGGAATGAAGCACTTCAAAGGGCCTCAAGAGAGGTATACGTTTACCTTATTTTGATTTTCATTATGTCACGAATATTAACTATTTATTTTCAATTTTTTAGCATGAACTGGCATTAAGTATATACTATACCGAAATGAAGCATCATTGGTGCTTCCAGCACACATGGGAAGTGGCTAGAGATTGGGTCATTTGGAGGGCAGAAAGTCAAGCTTCGCAAACAACGCCTCGTACGACATCTCAACCAATGGAGGATTCTTATTTTCCAACACCTCCACAAACCCAGTTTCATTCGGAACCACTGGGTGATAATGATGATGCGGAGACTCCTAACATACCCCGATCGAGTCAAAGACCTATGGGTACAAAGAAAGCAAAACAAGGAAAAGGAAAAGGAAAAGCTTCTTCTAGTCAACAAGCGATTATTCACATGGAAAGGGAAATGCTACTGACCATGAGAGAAACCGCAAGTATGGTATAAATTGGACGAGAGAGAATGCATTAGGAGATGCTTCAACAAATAAGGTCAGACGAAGCAACCAAAAATGAGCAAAATGATCGTGAAAGGGATGATAGAATAATGTCAATGGACTGCTCTTCGTACACCCCAAATACGAAGGCGTATTGGAAGAAAAAAGAAAGGAAATACAACAAAAAAATCTTCCTCGAGACTTATTTTGAGGATCCTCGAATGAAGAAACCGACTGGTTCCAGGGGGCAAATCAATAACTGTTGTAATCTTCTTTGTTTTTTTTTTCCATTCGTGTTTGTTGTAACCTTCATCTTGTTTTTATGTGTGCCTTTTATTAATGTTATAATTCGTGTTTTGAATTAATTATATGAAAGTTTTATAATTTAAATTTAAATTTTTAATGTTTAAATATTATAATTATAATATTTTTAAATTAATTATATTATTAAAATAATAATTATTATTATTCTATCATCATTATATTATTAATATCAATATTAAAAATAATAGTAAAACTATTATTATAATGGTGAGAGTGGGGAAGAAAAAAAATTGGAAGAAATTGAGTGCTGGAGACCACCACTGGAGATGATCACCCAGAGCCCGGGCTGGCTCGGGGGCTACCCCGGGAAACCATTGGAGATGGCCTTACAATTCTACCGCAGCTTCTACTGAACCCACCTCCCAGCTCGAGCCCACTCCCCAACCTAAACCCATCCTACAATTTTTGTAGCAGCCCGTGCATCCCACCGTACCGCAGCCGTTCCACTGTACCGCAGCAGTCAGCACCACCCCTCCCCCTTGCTGATGGAATAGTGTCCTGCAAGCCAACTATTTTGGCTGCATTTAATTAGTAATAATTAAAAGAACTATTCAATTCGATTAATAAATGCATTTATTTATATGGTCACCTTTATCTTATGAATAATTATCTAACATAAGGATGAAAGTCCTTAGATCACAGGGCTATGGGACAACCCGTAGACTGATCTCCAAGGCCGTGATCTAAAACTAATTCAAGGGTCGTAGAATCCATTTGAGATGGGACATCAATGGATTTGGTTAGACCCTCACGAGTGTGTATACTCCGATGAACTGGAGGACGCTGGGGTCCACGAGCGTGACTGGGATAGTCGATACACACGAGTAGGTGGCTTGCTGGGATGGCAAGCGCACTGAATACCCTAACTAGGAAATAACTCACCATGGAAGCGGTAGTCGCATATCGGGGATGAAGTTATTCTTATTTACAATAGTGTACGAGGAACGATCCTTGTTACTTGAGGTGATAGGGTTTATCTGGTGCACGAACATCTATGCTTTGATATGAGTCCCGACTGACTAGAGTCTACCAGAAGGTCTCTGTGGGTTCATGTTGGGTATAGAGGAACGTGTATGCAGGTTCATATCATCAACAGAGGATCCGTTGACCCGACTTGATAGGTTGGGAGCTTATCCTAAACGTATTCCGGTAAATCCTTGGGCAAGGTATCTGACGGCTTTATGAAAGTAGCTCATAAAATTTAAGTCAAAGGGAATAGTTTCGAGACCAGAATACATAAAGTCGAGACAAGTAAAGAAATCGATGAAAGTCCATAACCTTAGTCTTGATTGGGAGACCAACTAATGGAAGGATTAAGTCGTACATGGTAATTGTAAAGGATAAAAGGTTCACTGAATTAATTTAGCAGTGATTGGGCTTCGCGGGCTTGTGGCCAGACATCGACTGCGGAGTGTGGGAGAATTCCCAAATTAGCAGGGGTGCTGATTTGAGGAATGGTCAATTGACAGAGTGTTCAATTGATTTTAAGAATAAGTGATTATTCGATTAATTGAACGAAAGTTTAACTATAACCCACGGCCAATTATGTGGTGGATCTACGGGGACATACACAATACACACGAAGTTACACTTTTTAGTCTTCTACTCAAAAGTGAAAACAAGAAAAACCCTACCCACTCCTAAACAAAAGCCGCCCACTCCTAGTGCAAGAAGCCATCGACTTCTTGCTTCTTTTTCTTCTAGTTTCTCGTCTAATTTTTCTGTGTTCTAGCCGATCAGATCAATTAGAGTATTCGTGTAATTGTGGTGTACTGAACCGTAGAGACGCAACACGTGGGGCGTTTTACAAAAGTTGCAGATCCACTTTATGGAGAAACAAAGGGGACGACTTTGCACAGATCCAGCTATACAGAGTCGCTTTGGAAGTGCAAGGAACGAGGTATAAACTAGATCTGTTTATATGTTCTTATTTTATATTAGTTTAAATATATACCGGATTGTATCCTGACAAGATTCCCAAGGGGAGCTTAAAAAGTTTTATATTTCCGCTGCGTGAGGCTCGTTTTCCCGTAAGAATCCCAATAGTGGTATCAGAGCCAAATCCGGCTCTATATTTAAACTAATGAGCAAACTCTGTGGATTAAAATCATATGTTTGATTTTTGTTGTTGATTAGATTAACATGCATGTTAGATCTGTAGATTAGATCTATTGGATAGTTTTGTGGTTTTTAACTGGATTGTTAAAACTGTAATTTTAGATTCGTCATTGTTATCATGTTTTTAATTTTGGATTAAATTGATTAAAACTGTTGATTTTAATTAATTAAGGAATCAAGAAATTGTTGTATAAAAACGTATTGACAACCGAAATCTGAAAAATTGCACAGCTACTGCACGCACGTCGGTTGCACGGCAGCTGCACAACGACTGCACGGCAGCTACACGGCGGTTGCACGGCAGCTACACAGCGGTTGCACGGCAGTTGCACGGCTACTGCACGGCAAACGCACGGCGGTTGCACGGCTACTGCACAGTAGAAGCACGGCGGTTGCACAACGGCTGCACGTCAGTTGCACGTAAACTGCACGCGCGCGACAATGAAGAATTAGGGTTTCTGAAATTTTCGTTTTTGGATAATCTTGGACAAAATCTTGGAGATTTGGTTGTCATGGAATCTTGGTGAATCTTGGATTGATCTTAGAGATCTAATTAACTAGGAAACTTAGAGTTTCATTTATAATAAGACATTTAATTAAAATTAATGTCTTATAGTTAATTACCAAGATTATAGATCTTAGAGATCTAATTAAACAAGGAAACTTAGAGTTTCATTTATGATAAGACATTTAATTAAAATTAATGTCTTCTAGTGAGTTACCAAAGATTATAGATCTTAGAGATCTAATTAAACAAGGAAACGTAGAGTTTCAAGATAAGGATATATAACTAATTGGATTTTGTTTCTATCTTTAATTAACTTGCAAGATTAGATTCATTGATGCTTAAGCAAGAGTATAATAGTCTTTTTTAATATTAGACAATTCAAAATTAATTATATGGATAATTTTTCGAATTAAAATTTAAGGAATCTAGTAAATTTACATTATTGCCCTTATGTAAATTTATGCATGTTCTTGCTTGAATATGTGGATTGATCGAATTGCCCTTAAGCCCTGTGTAGTTTATTATTGGTTTTTCAATATGGGTTGTAATTAAATGGGCTTGATTGGTGCCCCTTCTTTGTTGAAATTCAAATGTAATAGAATAGGGTTTTAAGTTAGACTTAGATTAGGCTTGGAGCCCAAAAGACCTCATGGAGACTTTGGAGATCAACATGGAGGCGCATTACCTTGGAAGACATGGAGGCCCAATTCTGAAAGATGGTGGACATTACAAGTGAAGGCCCATGTATGCATGGGATTTATTTTGTAATAGATTAGGCCATTTATTTTCACCCTAGACTGACCAATTGGTCCATCACGTGGCTCGTGATGGATCGCATAGGATGAACAATCGATCAATCGTATGTGCAATACTAGGTGATGAATGTTTACTTTTTCGTAATTATTCTTTGATGTATGAGATGCATGCTTAGGATAGAAAAACGTAAACAAGATAATTGATAATCTGATGAGACCTAGCACTTGAACATTTCATAAAACCTCCAATTAAACCTATAAGTCCAATTATAATATTAAATCGAAAAACGGGCGCATGGTGTTTATGGTTCGAGCCTATCCAATTACTAGGTCTTAGGCATATTGTACGAATATATCTCGATGTCTCATGAGTCGTGGGTCGAGTTATAGGAAGATGGTATGTCTATTGCCTCGATGCACATTTTAGTGCCAAGGGAGGGGATAGCAAGGTTCTAGGCGCTGTCTCACTAGGATTGAACTATTTCTCTTCACGAGTATTGGACATGATTTAACGCGAGTAAGTATGGATGTCTCACGAGTCGTGGGTCCATATCGAAAACCGAGGCTGAATGAACTCAAGGGTTAGCTGTGAGGGTTAACCGGCGACGTGATCGCCCACCAAGTGGATCAATTGGTATGGCCAACGAGTCGTGGGTACTGAACGATTGCATTTGGGCCTTGAGCCCATTAGGAAATTTTTATTTCCCGAATCTTATGTGGGGGCATAATTATTCGATAAAAATAGTGGGAGTAATTTACAAATGAAAACCATGTTTGTAAATTATGCATTGATATTAATCTGCCGCGTATTTATTTTCTTTTATTGTCGTGTTTGTTAAAGTTTTTCATAAGTGATATATCCTTGAATACTTACCATCATACTTGAATCAAATAAATTGACTGAACCCAAATGAATTATGAATGACTTCAAAACTTGAGAATTATTCTAGAGTCCAAGCAATGACTCATGTCCTTAAAAGATTTCATTTGTTTTCCTCTCGAAGTAACACTTCGACTGGAATGGTGATAGGTTTCACCAAGCTGCCTTTTTTTTTTCCGAAGTTATCCTTCAAATATGAAATGTGATAAGTTTCACCAATGGGTTGAGGATGGTTCTCAAGCCCGAATTTTCTTGAAGGCAAACATGAAGTCTCCCTTAAATAGGAAGTTAGTATATCTCGTTGAAATGACCCAAAAGGCCCGTGAGATGGATGAAGAGGAATGGATCCTCTTTGAAGGAAATAAACTTAGAGGCTTTTTCTGTAAGAATGATAAGTTGAAAAGTCAATCAAAATGGTTCTTCCATGGATTAAGATCAAGGGAAAGAGAGAAAGAAGGAATTGAACCTACTCATCCCGTAAGGGATGATTAAATTTTATTGAACTTAACCTTATGGTCAAGTAATGCATAAGGGTGTTGGACGCCCGATGAAGTACTCATTGATGCATTGAATGCATCTAAAGCCATGAATTATTTAGATCGTTAGAATTTGCTTATACCATCCCTTGTCTTAAGGGATGTGATAGTTCCATAATGGTTGGAGCTGATTGCGCTATAAGATTTATACGCAAAAGGTGTACATAAGCAAATGGATATGAATACTCATATAACGACTAAATATAATATGCATAGTCAATAAAATATAAATAATCAAGATTCCACACACTTGAGTCGTTGTATAAACCGAAAGGCGATACACGAGCACTAAAACATATTTCCAAATTAAAGATTCAAAGAATGAGCTCGACTAGGTCGAGCTTGACTGGGATGCTATTAATAGTAACTGAGTTTCGAATCTTGCTTAACGGAAATTAAATTTAGTAGTTGGTTGCTAGGCAACCAAGAGGGATAAACAAATGTAATGGATTTAATCCATTTAAAAGTGTGTGAAAACACTAAAGCATTAGTGGGAGATTAGGCGTCTCTTGGGTAAATGTACGTTGTGAAGTACAATTCCGAATAGTTTTTGGAATAAAGAAGAAAGCCTAATCAATGAAAGCATGTACGAGATTTTAGTCGATCATGTGGAAAATATGCCGTTGATTTTTTAATGGAGAATTTGCTCAAAATGTAAGACCCACTTGAAACGTCGTTAGTTGTCGAGCATTCTGGACATGTAAATGTCCATTAAGAAATCTTACATGAAATTCCTTATTCAATCAAATAAAACTTGATCGAGAAAATCGATGATACTGAGCTAAGTATCTATGAAGCCAGTTCCAAAACATATCAAGTGATATGGGTTTTGGTATTGTACCTTCATATGCATTAATGCGCATATGGGGTCTTCCCCTTATGTGAATATGCTAGTGGGAGATAAGCTGGAAATAAAATCCATCTTATGCAATTTGTGGAGTATCCAAAATCCTAAAAGGATACGAGTTCTATGGTCTTGTAAGACAAACCACCTTTATCTCAAGGAAAAACTAACTTCTTGGAGAAGGATTTCAAAAAACCCTAAATATAATTAGTTTAAAAGATTTTTTTTTAAATTTAAAAAAATTAATAATTATATTTATTTTTCAGAGTTTATGTAAAATATTATTTAATTTATATATTTTATATATAAAATCTAATTAGTTTAAAATATTATTTTTTGAAATTAAAAAATTTGAATAAATTTAATTTATTTCTTAGTAGATTTTATATAAAATATTATTTAGTTTATAATATATTACTCATATAAAAAATCTAATTAGTTTAAAAGATTATTTTTGAAATTAAAAAAATCTAATGAATTTAATTTATATTTTATTAGATTTTATATAAAATATTATTTAGTTTAATTATAAATATTATATATATAATTAAATTAGTTTAAGAAATTTAATAATAATAATATATAAAATTCAAAAAACTTGTGAACTTTGGGGTAAATTTATCGTCAAAAAAATATGCGTAACAAACTCTGGCAACAATCTATAACTAGAGGACTAATTATGCAATTTTTTCATCAACTTTCTGTCCGAATTTGAAATTTTCGTCAAAAAATTGATGGAAGTACTAAATGTGTCGAGGACAGTTAACATGTAGTCCCGAATGTGTATGTTTATAAAGTTATGGTACCGTAACCTTAAAGTAGGGTTAATTATGGTACCAAAAGTGAAAAATCTCCTTTTTTGAATGTTTGATAACAAATATCTAAAGCACGTAAATGTTTGTTATGAAAAATATAATTCCCTCATTTTTTTTTAATACCATTTTAACCCATCAACAATAATCAAGTAACTCTTATCTTAAAAAGAATTATAAATCTTATCCCGAGTCAAATTAAAACAAGCAAAAGTAGAAAGATCGAAGGAGTAATTAATTGTTCTTGCACAGAAGGGACGTACTCAAGTGCGACAAAATATTATGACCTTTCTTTTCTTCTTGGACATTAAACAGATATTGTCATATTGATATTGAAATTCAAGAATAATTGATTCCGGGTCAATTGCGTTACCATGTAATGAGCATAAAATTGAATTCTTGTAATTGTACCACCTGTCAATCTTACTGTAAACATCAATTTGTTGAACTTCAGAACGTGGTCTAATGCCGTGTTACCAATGACAAGTTCTCTATCAGTACTATATTGTAATCCAAGAAACTTAACTGTGTTTACACTAGACCGAAGCTCGTTTTCAGTGAACTCCAAATTTTGGACCACCATTGAAAGATACACCCAGAAAATATGGATTCTAATAAATTAAATATGCCAACTTTTGTTTGAATATATGCAAGTGGTCTGTATTAAGCTTCTTTATTTTGCATATCTGTGCATATATTGAGTTCAAGCAAACCATGAATCCCAAATTTAATAA
The DNA here is from genome assembly GCA_034814905.1 of Penstemon davidsonii. Classification (NCBI taxonomy): domain Eukaryota; kingdom Viridiplantae; phylum Streptophyta; class Magnoliopsida; order Lamiales; family Plantaginaceae; genus Penstemon; species Penstemon davidsonii. The sequence goes on along the minus strand of JAYDYQ010002533.1, from coordinate 23,688,027 downwards.
ATACCATATCTCATTACTACTCTTAATAAACTCAATTTTTTCTTCTCATGGAATGTCTAGAGCAATGGACACCATAAATACTACTCAAACTTTAAGAGATGGTGAAACAATGATCTCATATGATGGAAGTTTTGAATTGGGTTTTTTCAGCCCAGGAAATACCAAAAACCGGTATGTTGGTATATGGTACAAGAAAGTAACAGTTAGGACGGTGGTTTGGGTTGCCAACAGAGAAATTCCACTCACAAATACATCAGGCTTGTTAAAAGTTATGGAGACAGGACTTTTAGTTCTTCAAGATGAGGCTAATGTTACTATTTGGTCTTCTACTCATACCTCAAATTTCACAGCAAGAACTCCAGTTGCACAATTACTAGACTCGGGGAACCTTGTTTTGAAAGATGCAAATGATGATAGCTTGGATAATTTCATGTGGCAAAGCTTTAATTATCCAACGGACACACTTTTACCAGGGATGAAGCTCGGTTGGAATTTTATTACAAATCTAGAGGTCTATCTCTCGTCTTGGAAGAGCAATGATGATCCAGCGACAGGGGATTATACGTATCATTGTGATCCTAGGGGTTATCCACAAAATGTCTTAAGAAAGGGTGGAGTTGAGCAGTTCAGGAGTGGACCTTGGAATGGTCTTCGTTTAAGTGGAATACCAAACTTAAGGAAAAATCCTATTTTTAGTTTTGGTGTAGTTATAAACAAGAATGAAGTGTACTATCATTATGAGCTCCTCAACAGTTCAGTTATCTCAAGGTTTGCATTGTCCCTGAGTGGTGTTGCACAAAGGATTACATGGATTGATCGAACACAAGGTTGGGTCGTTTCTCTTGCTTCACCAACAGATAACTGTGATAATTACAGATTATGTGGTGTATATGGTAGCTGTGATATTGCAAATTCTCCTGTTTGTGGATGTTTGAATAAATTCTTACCAAAAGATCCAGAAGGTTGGGATAGGGCCGACTGGTCAGAGGGGTGCGTCCGAAGGAAACCATTGAATTGCTCGAATGGAAATGCATTTTTGAAGTATTCTGGTATTAAATTGCCAGATACACAACATTCTTGGTTTAACGAGAGTATGAATCTTGAAGAATGCAAGGAAATATGCTCAAGGAATTGTTCTTGTATGGCCTATTCAAATTTAGATATAAGCAGAGGGGGAAATGGATGCTTACTTTGGTTTGATGACCTTGTTGACATCAAAGAGGTATCTGCAGAACAACAAGATATCTACATTAGGATGCCTTCTTCCGAGTTGGGTAAGATTAGAGTAAAATAAAGATAGGATTGAAAATGTTCATGATGGTTTGAAACATTTCTTGTTTTGTTTTCCTTCGTGTAAGGATCTGAATTCTTCAGGATTCTAAGGTTATATTATCATGTGAAAATAATTGTGCAGAGTCAGAAGGAAGGCAACGCGAAATACTTATAGTGAGCTTATCATTGGCAATGGGATTAATTCTGCTAGGAGTGAGCCTAATGTTGCATACCTGGAGAAGGAAGAAGATTGATCGTCAATTGAGGAGAAACGGTAAACAGTATGAGCTATTCTACGTAGTGCTAATGATAAATAGAAAACCATGCCTATGTATCTTTATAGCACAGGGTAAATAACCGACCTGGCGTATTTTGCAGGGAGGCACAGACTCGAGTATGTGCATAATAATCATACTGATATAAGACATAATGAAGACCTGGAGCTACCACTTTTTGACTTGTCTACAATAACAAAAGCTACTGAGAATTTTTCAATCAACAATAAGCTTGGAGAGGGTGGATTTGGACCTGTTTATAAGGTACAGGTATTAACAGTAATAGCAATTACTGAAGCCAGGGAACATTTCAAAAACGAAAGAAAGATGATTTTTTTTTGGAGATAATATATCAATATTATATCCAGTTCAGTAAGAGAATACCTGTTTCGTAACGAGAATTTTGATACCAGGGCTTGCTAGAAGATGGGCGGGAAATTGCGGTTAAGAGGCTATCAAGAACTTCCCTTCAAGGAGTAAACGAGTTCAAGAATGAAGTTATTTGTATAGCAAAACTTCAGCATCGAAATCTAGTGAAGCTTCTTGGATGCTGCATTCAAGGAGAAGAAAACATGTTGGTTTATGAATACATGACCAACAAAAGTCTGGACTTGATTTTGTTCGGTAAGCATTGCTCAACATGGATACGTATACAAAGAAACTATGTAGAAAGGATATCAATCGTATGCGTAGAAGTGAAGCCACAAAGTCCAGTTAGTGAATTATGATAGATATCAAAAAATAGATTATTTACTGCACATGCACCTCCGAATTCATTCTTTCTTCTTGAATAATAAAATCATATATGTGCTCACATATTTGGCAGATCCAATAAAAAACACACTACTAGATTGGCCTAATCGCTTTCACATTATTATTGGTATTGCTCGAGGCCTTATATACCTTCATCAAGATTCCCGTCTCCGAATTATCCATAGAGACCTAAAAGTCAGCAATATATTACTAGATTGTGATATGAACCCAAAGATATCAGATTTCGGACTTGCTAGAATTTTTGGAGGCAACGAGACTGGAGCCAACACAAATCGAGTAGTAGGAACGTAGTAAGGTTCTTTATACCATAACAGATTAAATGGACTTCCTTTTCTTGTAACTTACTTTTCTAGTAATGTTTCGTGTAGTGGCTACATCTCCCCGGAGTACGCAGTTGATGGCCTGTTTTCAGTGAAATCAGACGTCTTTAGCTTTGGCGTAATAGTGCTCGAGATTGTTAGTGGAAGGAGAAACAGAGGATTTTCTCATAGGGATCACCACCTCAACCTTCTTGGACATGTAAGTTTTACGCTCTGGAGAATCTTGGATGTATATTACATGAAATTAGTCCTGAATATGAATTCTTTAAAAAACAGGCGTGGATACTTTACAGAGAAGGGAGATCATTGGAATTAGTTGAGTCTTTTCTCGGAAACTTGTGCAATTTATCAGAAGTGCTTAGATCAATCCATGTCGGACTTTTATGTGTTCAACATCGCCCAGAAGATAGGCCAAGCATGTCTTCAGTGGTTCAGATGCTGGGAAATGAAGGCGTGCTTCCTCAAGCTAAACAACCTGGTTTTTTCACAGGAAGAGACTTAATGAACGATGAAACTTCAGTTAGCTCAAATGTAGCAAGTTCAACAAATGAAATGTCCATCACACTACCAGATGGTCGATAATTTACCATCGCCTACATTTATTTTAGTTGCCCAATCTGACATTTGCATTTGCTCAAAAAAAAAAAAAAATAATCTGACATGTCGCATGTGGTGATTGTGATTGTGATTGGTTTATAACGTATATACAGGACTTTTGAAACTTTGCTAATATGTAATAGTGTATCTATATTTGATAAAGTTTCAGCCAAGGCAAACTATTGAGATACTATGTCACAAACTCCATACTTTGGCATATGACATTTGCTGATAGATACAGAATGCAAGCATCAACGGCAATTTTTTCTAGTCCAGTAACGAACATGTAAAACGAATGTTTTATTATAGTGCACATGATCTTGCACAAAGAACAGAAAAGCCATCTAAGCAACTGAAAAATGAGCCAAACTATATTATTGAGAGAATTGCACGTGGTACCAAATTTTATATCGATTCTCACTTGTGGTACCATAAAAATTCAGGCCGACATATTTGGTACCATAATTTAATAAATTCATTCACATTTGGTACCGCCGTTAAAAATTACCGTTAAGTAGGTGACGTGGCAGTTAAGTCAATTTGAATTATTACAAAATTGATGTCATTACTTATGTAGATTAATAAATCTACCCCATAACATTTTGATTTGGCAAAATAAACCCATATCTTCAAAATTACTTGTAAGTTTAGTCCAAACCACCCACCACACACACGCATAACCAAACACCCACCCCCACACCCCACACCCCACACCCAAACGGGTTGGGCCAGCCCAAAACCCGAATAAGAAGTTGTTGCCATTGAAGAAGAGTTTGGGGTGAACAAATAGCTTCAATTCAACAAAAATAAACCCGGTACACTTGAAATTGATGATACCTGTGATTAATTCGAGTGCGAAGGAGCTGGAATTAAGCAACAAATACATATAAAACAGCAAGAACCAAAAAAAAAAAAAACTAAGATTTATGCAAAATGCGTCGCCCCTACGGTAGGAGCTCAGACAAATGCGGCAACTGAAACCAATCCATGGGGATTGTAGCCTAGGTCCAGGGGGTTCTAATGGCGAGAATTTCTTGATTTGGTGGAGTAACGAATCCGAAATCACAAATTGAAATTAGAGAAGAATGGGAGTTGCGCGATTTGGATTTTTTAGGAGCGATTTTTGAGATTAAATGAATGAGAACTAAAATTGTTTATACGTGTATGTTCGCAACGACAAGACAAATAAAACCCCCAAAATTTCTCCGGCGAACAACCACCGGAGAGTGATGATCTGTGGTCTGAGGTACGATGTGTGGGTGTGGGGTTTAGGTTTTTTCTTTTTTATAAAATTATAATTATTTATTAATAAATATAGTATAATTTTTATTTAATAAATATTAAATAGATTAATATTATTATAGAAGTTCTAGATTTAAAAAAAATATATTTTTTTAATTTTTTCAAATTTATGGTATAGTATTATTTAATTTATTAATATTATTTATAAAATTAAATTACTTAAGTATATATGTCTCCAAATTGATTCGCACGTGGTCTTGTTCTAGCCAATTTGAAATTGGGCATAATGTGGACTAAAATATCAGTAAATTTGAAGATTTGGGGTTATTTTGCCAACATGAAATGTTATGGGGTAGTATTATTAGTCAACTAAGTGATGTAATCAATTTTCCAATAAGACTGAACTGCCACATCACCACTTAACGGTGATTTTTAACGGTGGTACCAAATGTGAGGGGATTTGTTAAATTATGGTACCAAATGTGTCGGCCTGAAACTTTTGGTACCACTAGTGAGAATATATATAAAGTTTGGTATCACAAGTGCAATTCTCTCCTATATTATTTCCTAACAGTTAAACTCATCGCGCATTGCAATTGTCTAATATGACAAATAATATCCAAGAGAAGGAAATAACAATATCAACAAAAAAGAAAAGAAAAAAAAGTATGTATATTTACTTTTACTAGAAATTAATTTCATGGGTATTTTCGTAAATTGGAGTAAAATTAGCCCTTTTATATCATACAATATCATATATTTATGACATATATTCAATTTATTTTTATTAATTATTATTGATTAATCAACCAAAAAAAATGATAGCTTTAAATAGTGGTAATATAAAATATAAAATTTGTTCTAAAATAATATCATAAGAACATTATTTAGTTCATTCCATAGTAGTAGTTTTCATGTTAAGTTTATTCGTTATTCACCGATGACACATGTTTCATCCGTTTCTTCACAAATTTCACCCGTACTATTATCGATTCACATGTACTCATCGATTTCACGAGCATTTTTTTCTTACTGGTTTCACCAGATTTTTCACCAACTTCACCAGTTTCACCTAAAATTTCATCGATGTATATGTTTTCACTATTTAAATTTTTTTACCAGTTAAAATATTTATTTTAGCGATTTTTTGTTTTTTATCAATTATAACCTTTTTCATTGTTTCCCGTTTTTTCATCGATTTTTTTTTCCAATTTAAACTATTTTTTCACCAAGTTCACCTTGCTTTTGTCAGTTAAAGTTTAAACCGTTTTCACTGATTTCACATATTATTCACCTGAATTTTTCATTGATTAAACATGTTTTCACCGACTTTAAGCTTTTTTGATTGGTTTTACCTCTTTTTCACTGATTTTATTCATTTTCATCCGCTTCTTTACAAATTTCACCCAAATTTTCATCGATTCATGTGTTCTCACTATTTTTTTTACCGGTTTATACTTTGTTTTAGCAATTTACCTTTCTTTTTAACGGTTATAACATTTTTCATTGTTTTCCTATTTTTGGTCGATTTCTTTTGTTTTCTTATTCCGGTTTAAACTATTTTTCTATCGATTTCACCTCATTTTTGTCAAGTTTTTACCTATTTTACATACTTTTTCATTAAATTCACATGTTATTCATCTGAATTTTTAATTGATTAAATATGTTTTTACCGACTTTATGTTTTCTTGATCAATTTTACCCTTTTTTTATCGGCTTTACCCGCTTTTACTGGATTTCACGGTTTCATCATTTTTCTTACAAATTCCACTCGAATTAATTTTCATTGATTTCACATATTTTCTTACAAACCGTTTTCATCGATATTTCACAAATTTCACCCAATTTTTTGTCGATTCAAATGTATTTATGATTTCACATGGAAAACAACATAGAACAAGATGAGGTTCATAAAATCGACCCATCACCACATGCAGTGGGAGAACCTGAGCATGAAAACGAACTAACTAGTACACATGAGCTTCGAAGGTCTGAAAGACAACGTAGGGAACCCGAGAGGTACTACAGTCTGCTGCATGTAATTGGACAGTCTGAGACTGATCCAAGGACCTACGAACAAGCTATGCAAGACATAGATTCGGGAAAGTGGCGCAAAGCCATGGAATCTAAAATGGACTTCATGCACTCTTACAAGGTTTGTACCTTGGTAGATCCACCAATGGGAGTAGCTCCCTTGGATCTATAAGCGAAAGCTTGGAGTGAACGGAGAGGTTATTACCTACAAGGCACGACCAGTCACAAAATGATACACTCAAGTGTCAGGCATTGACTTTGAGAAATTATTTTTGCGTGTAGCGATGCCCAAATCCATTTGGATATTATTGGCCATAGCTGCGTAGTCTTAACTACGAGATATGGTAGATGGATGTAAAGATCGTCTTTTTCAATGGAGACATTGATAAGGAGATCTACATGGAGCAACCAAAAAGGATATGCATCCAAGGGAGATGAGCACAAAGTGTGAAAACTCCTAAGGTCCATATATGGTATTAAGCAAGCTTCCCGAAGCTGGAACATACGTTTTGATGAAATAATCCAAACTTTTGGATTCGTCGAAAATGTGTTCAAGCGGTGTGTGTACAAGAAAGTGTTGGGATACCTCGGTTGTCAGAACAAAAAAAGTGCGGAATTTTTAAAAAATTTCCGAGGTACCCATACAACCCATGATCTGTTTTCACCTTATGTATGCAAAAAGGTTGAATAAAACAACAATAAAACTGAAGAGGGGTGATATGCAATTTTTACCTCACCACAGGCAAGGTGGTGGTAACCTCCAGCTTTGTTGTTTGATTCACAGTTAGCGATCCAAGTGTCTCGCCTCCAGAGTGTATCCACACCAGCTGGATTGTAGTAACACCTCCAAGTCACAGGCTACGGACTAGATCTTGGAGATTGTCAATGGAGGAAGAGACATATCTAGATTCAGATCTAGATCCGGATATGGAAGAGCAGAGAGAGAGGGGCCTGCAAGGGGGGTGGCTAGGGCTAGGGGGCGGCCAGGGTTTTCTTGTGCAAGAGTGTAAGATTCTTATTTTGAGTCTCTCCTAGACTCCTTTTATAAGCCCCTTTAGTAACCTAGTCTTGCAAGACTTCTTATGGGCCATTTAATTAAAGTGGCCCTTGTCTTACTTTAATTTAATTAACACTTTAATTAAATTGGCCCAATTAATCAAATTAATTCTCTCTCATTAATTAACACTTTAATTCATATTTTAATTAATTAGACCATCTAATTAGTTTTTCTTCCAATTGAATTAACATTTTAATTCATTTATTGATTTAACTTCTTTAAATCAAATATTTCCTTTTATGACTGTCACTGTCCAACTGTATTGTGTGTGACCCTCTAGGCCAACTGTATTGTGTGTGACCCTCTAGGTTCACCATCAATTGACAGCAGGCCCACGAACCCTTCGTTATTTAATTTATGAACAATTAATTGCTCCGATCAATTAAACACTTTTAATTGACCACTCCAGAATTAATCTTCTTATTAATTCAGAAGTACCCACACCTCATGGTCGATGTCTAGCCACAAGCCCATGAGGCCCAACTTCAGGTGAATTGATCTTGTGAACCTCACCTCTTATAACTGCCATGTACATACGGTCTTTCTATCGACTTAATTTCCCGATCGAGACCTAGGGTGTGTGAATTGATCGGCACCTCTAATTATCTCAATAACTATACTTTCTAGTTCTGGATAATAATTCCAGTGTGACTGCTAAATTTGGAAACCCCTTTCCAAATCCGTCACCGACCGTGGCCACGGGTTTCTCGGAATCTATTATCTAAGAACGTATAGGAAATTCTCTCATCCATTACGATGAGTCGGTAGATTCCATATTGGTAGTAACCATTTGCGTACATGACTATACGTACCCAACTTAGGCACACAATGGTCAGGCTACGTGACCGGCACCTAAATCAAAGTACGCATACCCATGCACCGAATTCGCCCTAGCACCTCAAGTCTAAGGACTAAATCGTACACTATTATAAGTCTCGAGAAACATCCCATCACTGATATGCGCCATGCGCTTCCACAATGGGTTTCTCTGTTCGAGTCGTTCGATGCGTTCGATCCCCTATCGAACCACCTACTCATATGCACTGACATCAAATGTCTTGTTCATGAAACGCTACAAATTCACTCCATGTGAATCATGCATAATCATACAAGTCTTAGCGATTCCTTCGATACCCCGTCTCATTCGGAATCTATGACTTGGAACGTGTTTTAAGATCACGACCTTAGAGACTGTTTCATGATTGCACTCAAACTGAAGTGAATCGTCCCATAGTCAAATGTGATCTAAGGATTTCATCCAATCGCTTAAATGTATTTGCGAGAGATGAAGTTGGCCATTTGTTTATTCTATACAGTTATAAATAAACATGCGTATTATTCATTGATTCAAAGATTATTTTAATACAGAATAGACCTATTACAAGCTAAAATGAATTGGCTTGCTGGGCACTATCCTATCAATCTCCCACTTGCCCTAAAGCCATTTACAAACGCTTCTAAGACCCATCTTTTCAAGATGTCCCTCGAACACCTTTTGCGAAAGTGTCTTCGTTAGTGGATCAGCTATGTTGTCTTCTGAGTTGACACTATCCATATGGATGTCTCCTCTACCAATGATTTCCCTAATCACATGGTATTTCCTCATCACGTGTTTAAACTGGTGGTGTGATCTTGGTTCCGCAATGCTAGGTACTACATCCAACTCTTGGATGAAGTTTCTCATCCAAACACTCTCTTTCGCCGCATCTGATGCTGCGATATATTCTGCTTCAGTGGTTGAGTCGGCAGTGGTGGACTGTTTGGAACTCTTCCATCTCACCGCTGCACCGTTGGTGGACTGGGATAGTCGATACACACGAGTGGGTAGCTTGCTGGGATGGCAAGCGCACTGAATACCCCAACTAGGAAATAACTCACCATGGAAGCGGTAGTCGCATATCGGGGATGAAGTTATTCCTATTTACAATAGTGTACGAGGAACGATCCTTATTACTTGAGGTGGTAGGGTTTATCTGGTGCACGAACGTCTATGCTTTGATATGAGTCCCGACTGACTGGAGTCTACCAGAAGTTCTCTGTGGGTTCATGTTGGGTATAGAGGAACGTGTATGCAGGTTCATATCATCAACAGAGGATCCGTTGACCCGACTTGATAGGTTGGGAGCTTCTCCTATGAATCTCTGTGAGAAACGTATTTCGGTAAATCCTTGGCCAAGGTAACTGACAACTTTATGAAAGTAGCTCATAAAGTTTAAGTCAAAGGGAATAGTTTCGAGACCAGAATACATAAAGTCGAGACAAGTAAGAAAACCGATGAAAGTCCATAACCTTAGTCTTGACTGGGAGACCAACTAATGGAAGAATTAAGTCGTACATGGTAATTGTAAAGGAGAAAAGGTTCACTAAATTAATTAACCAGTGATTGGGCTTCGCAGGCTTGTGGCCAGACATCGACTGCGGAGTGTGGGAGAATTCCCAAATTAGCAGGGTTGCTAATTTGAGGAATGGTCAATTGACAGAGTGCTCAATAGATTTTAAGAATAAGTGATTATTCGATTAATTGAACGAAAGTTTAATTATAACCCACGGTCAATTATGTGGTGGACCTACGGGGACATACACAATACACACGAAGTTATACTTTTTAGTCTTCTACTCAAAAGTGAAAACAATAAAAACCCTAGCCACTCCTAAGCAAAAACCGCCCACTCCTAGTGCAAGAAACCATCGACTTCTTGCTTCTTTTTCTTCTAGTTTCTCGTCTAATTTTTCTATGTTCTAGCCGATCAGATCAATTAGAGTATTCGTGTAATTGTGGTGTACTGAACCGTAGAGACGCAACACGTGGGGCGTTTTACAAAAGTTGCAGATCCACTTTATGGAAAAACAAAGGGGACGACTTTGCACAGATCCAGATATACAGAGTTGCTTTGGAAGTGCAAGCAACGAGGTATAAACTAGATCTGTTTATATGTTCTTATTTTATATTAGTTTAAATATATACCGGATTGTATCCTGGCAAGATTCCCAAGGTGAGCCTAAAAAGTTTTATATATCCACTGCGTGAGGCTCGTTTTCCTGTAAGAATCCCAACACTTGCAGCCTGCCCCCTCCTCCGAAGCATGTCCGCCTCGGCCCAGCCCGTCCCCACCGGTTGTGGTTTGACATTTTTCCCTTTTTTGCTGAGTTATTAAAAATATGTGATGTTTTGATTTGGATTATGGCTACTGTTTTATGTGTTCAGATTAATGAATTTTAAAGGATTTTGGTTACTTTTTTTCATGTTATTAGCTATAGTATTGGGTGGATTAAGCCAATTAATTGCGTTTTCTTCTTTTTAGGGCATTTTCAGATCTTTAACCTATTTATGTTTTCTGGTTATTTAATCATTGTATTTTATGTTTTATCACTTTATGTCACCCTATGTCATGACATGAGGTTCATTTAGCAGTATACTTTTGATTAACCTAGGGGGTATAAATGTCTCTCAACTTAGGGCACTGGAGTTACTGTTCCTATTCTTAAAGTATCAATATAACACTGCATCCACTTCTTTGTTTAAATAGGATATTTATTTGAATGTGGAGGTGCTTGCTTTTGCTAATTGTGGTAATTCCTATTAGGTTGATGTATTTTATGCATGATTATCTATAGATAAGTTTTGATTGGTTCTAACATGGGTCCAATTATGTGAGTGATCCCCCAATTTTGTGTCGCTTGTTTGCTTTTTATTTGGTTTTGACATATCGTCATTTTTTCTTTTAAAAAAACATTGTTTTGTGTGACTACTTATAACTTATTAGTAATTCTTATTAGGTTGATGTATTTTATGCATGATTATCTATATATAAGTTTTGATTGGTTCTAACATGGGTCCAATTATGTGAGTGATCCCCCAATTTTGTGCCGCTTGTTTGGTTTCTATTTGGTTTTGACATATCGTCATTATTTGGTTTTGACATACAAGGAGAAATGCCACATACTTGCCTGAGGTTGCTGCAATGAAAAGTAAGTTATGTTGCTTAATATTTCTTTCTTCCCCTTATAGGAACACCATTACTCAAAATGAAAATAATACTCCTACTTGAAACAATACGGCTATATATATATACATGTTAATTAATTGTATATGATAGGATATTTCATTTATGTGCCTAATTAATTGTGATCTAATAATAATGATAATTATGTGGCACTTAAGAAATATTAGTTAATTAAGTATGGACTTTTTATATGTGTAGAGACCTAATTGGACTGTAACTGTTTTTGATGGGCTGACAGTTAGAGTCCTACTAGATTTAGTGTTAATACTCTCCTATATATAGGGTTATGGTGCCTAATCCAATTCATACTTTTACTTTCATCTTCCCCGTCTAGAGAAAGCTAAGACAATATTGAATAAGGCTTAGAAGACCACAACCCCCAGAATCCATCTTTGTGATTCTTCCGCTACTCTGTCAATGGATTCAGGTACGCATCTCTTTAGTATAAACATCTTGCTTAATCGTCTACGAATAGGTCCTGAGATTCTATGGTTTACGTATTTCATGTTTTCATAGCATATCTGTTAAAATCTATCGAGTGGTATCAGAGCCACCTTTCATAGAGGATTAAAATCTAGATTCGTATATATGCTTATTATGAAAATTAGGTCTTCTAATTTTTAAGATCTAGATTCAGTTTTTTATTTATGCTTAATTTTCTTTTTGTATATGCTATATGAAGAAATTGTAAGCATGACTATGTATTTATGTTAAATTCGTGGCATAATTATATGTTTGTGTTTTGAATTGGTTTTTTAAGAAATTAATCAGATTCAATTTACGAAATCACTTTATTCTTTGGGTGTACAATGGTTTGATTCTGCTGTTACTTTCTTTTGCCGCACGTCTATTTATTTCATGGATTCATCATTATGTAATTATATTCAACTATACGTATGAATATGATGTATTCAGTTTTAATGTTTTTCCATGATGTAAATGCTTATTGGGCCAAGGTTTAATCTATCGGCCGTTTCATGTGTATGTTGAAATAAATTTTTTTATTGGGCTGAATCGCCCACTATCTAATTCCGGGGGTGGGGCATTTTGGTAATTAAAAAAAAAATGTCTTTTTTTTTAAATCCTTGATATGTCCATTATTTACAATTGATTCGATTGAACCGACATGTTACCATAGTAACCTCTGTTGGATAAAATTGATCAATTTTGAATAAAGGGACATAGTTATCCATGTGAAACAATCGGCCCAAAGGAAGGTTGTTTTGACCTGATAATGTTTGGCTTTTATCCTTGAGGTATGCTAATTAATCGAAAATATTTCGATCGAACCAACACGTTGCCAAAGTAATCTCTGTTGGGTAATATTGAATAATTTTAATTAATTTAGCATAGTTGTCCATGTGAAACAATCGGCCCAAAGGAAGGCTGTTTTGACAGGACAATGTGTAGTCTTGAGTATGTGTTACATTCGGATTATCATGCTTTTGTTGTGTCGGCCCAAAGGAAGGCACACCATTATGCCGATACTAGTATCAATATTTAAGTCTATGTTAAAAGAGTACCACTTGCGGATTATTATTTTTGTCCAAAGACTAAATAATAACGACGTGCTAGGTATCTTAAGATGGGCCCACCAACTTGTGTATGTGTTAATATATTTGCTTTAATTCATACATTTTTTTTTATTAAAATAATCAATTTAAGTTGTGTTTCATTGTTTATCATTCAACATCTTCAATATCTGCTAACTTGAACAACATCCATGTGCTTAACGGCACAAACTTCAAGAAATGGAAAGAGCACATCATGATAGTGCTCGGTTGTATGGACTTGGACCATGCATTACGAATTGAGTGCCCCGCCAATCTGACCCCTGAAAGCACTGATGCTGAAAGGGTGGCTCATGAAAAGTGGGAGCGATCTAACCGCATGATTCTGATGATGATGCTGATAGAAATAGTGTCCGGCAAGCCAACTGTATGGTTGTGATTTATTGTATTAAATAAATGAACTATTCAATTTAGATTAATAAATGTATTTTATTATAAATGGTCAACATTATCTTATGTAATAATTATCTAAGCATAAGGATAGAAGTCCTTAGATCACAGGGCTATGGGACAACCCGTGGACTGATCTCCAATGCCGTGATCTAGAACATATTCAAGAGTCGTAGAATCCAATCGAGATAGGACATCATTGGATTCGGTTAGACTCTCACTAATGTGTATACTCCGATGAACTGGAGAACGCTGGGGTCCACGAGCGTGACTGGGATAGTCGATACACAGAAGTGGGTGACTTGCTGAGAAGGCAAGTGCACTGAATACCCCAATTAGGAAATAACTCACCATGGAAGAGGTAGTCGCATATCGGGGTCGAAGTTATTCCTATTTGCAATAGTATACGAGGAACGATCCCTAACACTTGAGGTGACATGGTTTATCTGGTGCGAGAACGTCTATGCTTTGATGTGAGTTCTGACCGACTGGAGATTACCAGAAGGTCTCTGAGGATTCACGTTGGTTATAGGGGAACTCGTATGCAGGTTCATATCATCAACAAATGATCCATTGACCCGACTTGATAGGTTGAGAAATTCTCCTATGAATTTCTGTGAGAAACCAATTCTGGTAAAACCCTTGGCCGAGGTATCTGACGACTTTATGAAAGTTGTTGGGATTCGGTAAGATAAACAGCCCTTAGCACAGCGGAATTTAAAATTTTTAAGGACCTCTTACGGAATCTTGCCAGGATACTACACTGGTTGTATATATATGAATGTTAAACGACAAGAAAAATTAGATCCAAATTATACCTGTCTCCTAGCAAATCCAAGTAAGTAGCAAAGTCGTTGCGCTTTCTCCCTCGGTAGAAATCGATCCAAGCTTTGTTGTAGCGCCCCACGTGTTGCGCCTCTACGAGTTGATACACCACAATATCACGAAATATAATATATCCTAATCGGCTAGAACATAGGATATATTAATATCTAGGATTAGAGAACAAGATTGGAACGAGATCGAGATCGAAAAATTCTTCCAAAAGGAAGAAGAGGTTCGGCCGATCACTAGGGAGAGAGAGGGAGAGAATTTTCTTGACTTGGCTTTTTGGCTCTTGATTAGTGTATTTTAGATATTACCTCAAGTCTCCTACTTATAGGAATCTCATAATCCTAACCCTCCTAGGATTAGGATTCTCAAGTCTTCTAATTCTCCTACATGGGCCATGGCCCTTTTAATTGGAAGACTAAGTCTTCTAATTAATTCATGGCCCATACTTGATTTAATTAATTGGGTCTTTATTTAATTCCTAATTAAATAGCCCAATTAATTTATTTCTTTCTCATTTAATTAAATTAGACTCTAAGTCTATTTAATTAAATATTCCCTTTATTAATTAAATCCAATCTAATTAATTAACTCACAAATTAAATTCCAATTTAATTTACAATCTTGATCCAATTTCAATTGGATCAAGTTCGCTCCAATTGGGTCGACCCAGTCGACCCAGTCGACTCAGTCGACCCAGTCACTCCAATCGACCCAGTCGATTTAGTTGACTCAGTTGTTCTTCATTTCCTCGCTTTCGCTTCATGTGTATTGTGTATGCCCCCGTAGGTTCACCACATAATTGGCCGTGGGTTATAATTAAATATTCATTTAATTATTCGAGTATTAAATACTCTAAACCAATCGAACACTCTGTCGACTGATCATTCCAAAATTAGCACCCCTGCTAATTTGGGAATTCTCCCACACTCCACGGTCGATGTCTGGCCACAAGCCCATGGAGCCCAATCACTGGTGAATTAATTCAGTGAACCTTTTGATCATTTACAATTTCCATATACGCTATAATCTCTCCATCGATCGATCTCCCAGTCAATACTTAAGGGCATGGATTTTTCATCGGTTCCCTTTTAATTTGTTTTGACCTTATGCATTCTGATCTCGAAATAATTCTCTTTGACTTAATCTCTATGAGCTACTTTCATAAAGCCGTCAGATACCTTGGCCAAGGATTTTACCAGAATTAATTTCTCACAGAAATCCATAGGAGAATTTCCCAACCTATCAAGTCGGGTCAATGGATCCTTTGTTGATGATATGAACCTGCATACGAGTCCCTCTATACCCAACGTGAATCCACAGAGACTTTCTGGTGATCTCCAGTCGGTCGGAACTCACATCTAAGTATAGACGTTCTCGCACCAGATAAACCCTATCACCTCAAGTGTTTAGGGATCATTCCTCGTATACTATCGTAAATTGGAATAACTTCAACTCCGATATGCGACTACCGCTTCCATGGTGAGTTATTTCCTAATTTGGGTATTCAGTGCACTTGCCATCCCAGCAAGCCACCCACCTATGTGTATCGACTATCCCAGTCACGCTCGTGGACCCCAGCGTCCTCCAGTTCATCGGAGTATACACATTAGTGAGAGTCTAACCGAATCCAACGATGTCCCATCTCGATTGGATTCTACGACTCTTGAATATGTTCTAGATCACGGCCTTGGAGATCAGTCCACGGGTTGTCCCATAGCCCTGTGATCTAAGGACTTATATCCTTATGCATAGATAATTATTACATAAGATAAAGTTGACCATATAATAAAGATGCATTTATTAATCTAAATTGAATAGTTCCTTTATTTATTACAATAAATGACAGCCATACAGTTGGCATGCCGGACACTATTTCTATCAAAAGTAGCTCATAAAGATTAAGTCAAAGAGAATTGTTTCGAGACCAGAGTGCATAACGTCAAGACGAAGAAAGGGAACCGATGAAATGTCCATACCCTTAAGTCTCGACTAGGAGATCGACTAATGGAGAGATCATGTCATATATGGCAATTGTAAATGATTAAAAGGTTCACTGAATTAATTCACCAGTGATTGGGCTCCATGGGCTTGTGACCAGACATCGACTGTGGAGTGTGGGAGAATTCCCAAATTAGCAGGGGTGCTAATTTTGGAATGATCAGTCGACAGAGTGTTCAATTGATTTAAAGTATTTTAATACTTGAATAATTAAATGAATATTTAATTATAACCCGCGGCCAATTATGTGGTGAACCTACGGGGGATACACAATACACATGAAGCGAAAGCAAGGAAACAAAGAACAAGTGGATCGATTGGGTCGACCCAATTGGAGCAGGGCGAGATCCGATTGGATTGGATCAAGATTATAAATTAAATTGGAATTTAATTTGTAAGTTAATTAATTTAAATTGGATTTAATTAATTATAGAAAATATTTAATTAAATAGGCTTAGAGTTTAATTTAATTAAATGAGAGAGTAATTAATTAATTGGGCCTTTTAATTGAGAAATTAAATAAGGCCACAATTAATTAAAGAGATTGGGCCATTAATTAATTAGAAGACTTAGTCTTCCAATTAAAAAGCCATGGCCCATGTAGGAAAAGAGAAAATCCTATTCCTAGTAGGATTAGGAGATGGGAGATATCTATATATATGTAAATATATATCATATCAGAAGAAGAGAACAACACAAGAAAGACATTACATAAGACAAGAAAACATAAGTCTTGCAAAATCTCTCTCTTCTCTCTCCTCTCTCTCTCTCGATCGATCTCTCTCTCGATCGATCTCTCTCTCTCTCCAAGAAGAGACTTCGATTTTCTTGCTCCTTTTGTTCTTTAGTTTATATCTTGATAATTTTTATGTTCTAGCTGATTAGAATTATCAAGGTTTTCGTAATATTGTGGTGTATCAACTCGGAGAGGCGCAACACGTGGGGCGCTACATAAACTTTAGGATCAAAGGTGCAAAAGAAAGGAGGAAACGTATCTACACTTTTGCCAAGCTTGAATTTGCAAGGAGATAGGTAAAACTTTATACTTAAAGTTTTATTATCGTTTTTTATTTATATTCATACATATATATCCAGATTGTATCTTGGCAAGATTCATCTAAGAGGCCTTTAAAATTTTAATTTCCGCTGCCTGAAGGGTTGTTTATCTTACTGAATCCCAACAGATGCAACATTCCATTCCGGAAACCATAAGGGGCGGCATATCTGAGGATAAGAATGCCAAAGAGTTTCTGAAGCAATTGGCGGACCGATTCACGGCTAGTGAAAAGGTTGAAACGAGCACTATTCTGACCAAGCTCGTTTCCATGCGCTATAAGGGCGAAGGAAACATCAGGGAGTACATCATGGCAATGTCCAATCTTGTGACAAGACTGAGGGCCTTTAAGCTGGTCATCTCTGACGATATACTGGTGCACCTAGTCTTGATCTCACTTCCTGCACACTATAGTCCTTTTAAGATCTCCTACAACACTTAAAAGGAGAAATGGACATTGAATGAGCTTATAGCTCAATGTGTGCAAGAAGAGGAGAGACTGAAACAAGAGCTGACTGACAATGCTCACTTAGCATTTAACTCCAAGAATGCTGCCAAGAAACGAAAAAGGGACAATGGTAAAGAAACTGCAACTCCTCCTGGAAATTCGCAGCCTAAGAGCCAAAAGGG
This sequence comes from Penstemon davidsonii, assembly GCA_034814905.1. Taxonomy (NCBI): domain Eukaryota; kingdom Viridiplantae; phylum Streptophyta; class Magnoliopsida; order Lamiales; family Plantaginaceae; genus Penstemon; species Penstemon davidsonii. The sequence continues at coordinate 23,669,975 of JAYDYQ010002533.1, read as the reverse complement.
ACAGGATTCGGCTATTACCTGTCACTTTTGCAAGAAGGCTGGCCACTTAAAGAAATTATGCCCAGGATACGCCGCTTGGCGTGTAAAGAAAGGTAAACTTCTCAACTTCGTTTGTTCAGAAGTTATTCTGGCTTTGGTACCTAGTGACACTTGGTGGATAGATATGGGAGCTACTACTCACATATGTGTCACATTGCAGGATTGCCTCCACTACCGAGCGCCAAATGATGATGAAAGATACATCTATGTAGGCAACGGGAACAAGGCTGCAGTGGAAGCTATAGGTGTCGTTAGGATTTATTTAAGTTCTAGTTTGTTTTTGGATTTAGAAGAAACTTTTATTGTACCGTCTTTTCGACGGAATTTAATTTATGTTTCATGTTTGGACAAATTTGGTTAATCTTCTTCATTTGGAAATGGATTATTTACTGTTTCTTTAAATTCAAAAGTTATTGGTACTGGAACTTTAATAGATAAATTATACAAATTGGACACCTTGACAACCAATAATGAAAACCTGCATTCAAGTAACTTAGGTGCCAAAAGAAAATTAAATAATGAGAATTCATCATTATTGTGGCACAAACAATTAGGACACATCTCTCAACAGAGAATTCAAAGGCTTGTGTCTGATGGAATTCTCGATTTCCTTGACTTGACGGACCTTAAAATCTGTATAGAATGCATTAAGGGAAAACAAACAAACAAACGAAATAAAGGTGCATATAGAAGTAGTGAACCTTTAGAGTTGATACATACCGACATTTGTGGTCCATTCCCTAAGGCTTCATGGAATGGACAGTCGTATTTTATCAGCTTTATTGATGACTACTCTCGATATGGTCACCTTTACTTAATGCATGAGAAGTCTCAATCATTGGACATGTTCCAAATTTTGAAAGCCGAAGTTGAAAATCAACTAGGCAAGAAAATTAAAGCTGTCAAATCTGACCGTGGAGGGGAATACTACGGTAGATACGACGGATCTGGGGAACAACGTTCCGGGCCTTTTGCCAGATACTTATCAGAATGCGGTATTGTACCTCAATACACCATGCCAGGGACTCCAAGTCAAAATGGTGTAGCTGAGAGGCGAAACCGCACACTTATGGACATGGTGAGAAGTATGCTTAACCACTCTTCTCTACCAGGGTCACTTTGGGCCGAGGCTCTTAAGACTGCAGTTTACATACTTAATGGAGTACCAAGCAAAGCAGTAGCTAAAACTCCATACGAGATGTGGACAGGCAAGAAGCCTAATCTTAGGCACTTGCATGTTTGGGGTTGTCCACCTGAGGCTAGACCTTATAGGCCTAACGAAAAGAAATTGGACTTTAAGACTACTAGCTGCTACTTTGTAGGATACTCAGAAAGATCGAGGGGTTACAAGTTTTATGATCCCTCAAAGAGATCCTTCTTCGAAACAGGGAACGCCAAATTCATCGAGGATGCTTACTATAGTGGGAGCACTATTAGAAATGATTTAATGTTTGAAAAGGAGTGTGTGAACATTCCTGCTACAATTACAGTTGACAATGATACGGTTACCATTCCTATCATAGTTCAACCTGTAAATCAGGATTTTATACCAAACACTATCATTACTCCACCTACTCCCACTACTTCAGTTCAGGAACCCAATCCCGTACAAGTTGAAGAACCACCCCTAATTCCAGAGGTGATTCCGAGGGAAATTCCTAATCTCCAGCAGCAACCTCAACTTGAGCAGCCAATAAGGAGATCTACAAGAGAAAGGAGAAAGACAACATCAAATGATTATGTCTATCTCAATGAGCATGAATTCGACTTGGGGTTGGAAACTGATCCAACTTCATTTAGTGAAGTCGAATCATCTCCGAACTCTGATAAATGGATCAAAGCCATGAAAGATGAGTTAAAATCCATGGACGACAATGGTGTTTGGGATATTGTCGAATTACCATTAGGAAAGAGACCGATTGGTTGTAAATGGATTTATAAAACCAAACGTGACTCTAAAGGTAATATCAAAAGATATAAGGCTCGCCTGGTCGCCAAAGGTTTTACTCAAAAGGAAGGAATTGACTTCAAAGAGACCTTCTCACCTGTCTCAATGAAGGATTCGCTTAGGATTGTCATGGCATTAGTGGCTCATTACGATTTAGAGCTACATCAAATGGACGTTAAAACAGCGTTTCTCAATGGTGACATTGAAGAAACGATTTACATGGTGCAACTAGAGAACTTAGGGTCGAAAGACTCAAAGCACCTTGTATGTAAACTTAAGAAGTCCATTTATGGCTTAAAGCAGGCGTCCCGCCAGTGGTACCGGAAATTTGATCAGGTGATTACCTCTTACGGTTTCAAGGAAAACACCATGGATCAGTGCATATATCTCAAGATCAGTGGGAGCAAGTTTATCATCCTGGTGTTATACGTAGATGGCATTCTACTAGCAAGCAGTGATGTAAGGCTTTTGCATGATACTAAGAAATTTCTCTCGAGTAAATTTGAGATGAAAGATCTCGGTGAAGCATCTTTCGTTCTGGGGATACAGATAGATCGTGATCGATCCAAAGGTATGCTTAGTTTATCCCAGAAAACCTACATCGATAAGGTGCTTAGTCATTTCGGCATGCAAAAATGCGCACCAGGAGATACACCTGTCGCTAAAGGCGATAAATTCAGTTTGCTCCAATGTCCAAAATTGGACCTTGATAAGAAGGAAATGGAGACAATCCCATATGCATCTCCTGTTGGGAGTCTTATGTATGCACAGGTGTGTACACGTCCAGATATTGCGTACGTAGTTGGGATGTTAGGTAGGTATTTAAGCAACCCGGGGATGGACCATTGGAAAGGGGTCAAACGGGTACTAAGATACTTGCAGAGAACAAAGGAACACAAGCTCGTCTATAGGAGATTAGATCGACTGGAGATCATAGGGTACTCCGACTCAGACTTTGCTGGATGCATTGATAGCAAGAGATCCACATCTGGATACGTCTTTATGATGGCTGGAGGAGCTATATCTTGGAAGAGTGTCAAGCAGACACTTGTGGCTTATTCTACGATGGAAGCAGAGTTCATAGCCTGCTATGAAGCATCCAACCAAGCCATTTGGTTGAGGAATTTCGTCATTGGATTGCAAGTGGTTGATGGAATTGAGAGACCACTGAGGATCTATTGTGACAATAGAGCCGCTGAGTTATACTCAAAGAACAACATGAGCTCGTCGAAGTCTAAACACATTGACATTAAGTATCTTGTTGTGAAAGAAAGAGTTCAGAGTCTTCAAGTGTCTATAGATCACATAAGTTCGAACTCCAACATTGCAGACCCACTCACCAAAGGCATACCGCCTAAGGTGTTTCATGAGCATGTTGCTCACATGGTATATTTAGGACTGATTATGTATTAGATTAATGGGAGTTTGACATAAGTTTTATGCTTTATAGACATGTTTTATGGTTTTATTCTGTACAGACTTTGGTTTTGATGATATAAATGAAATTAATTTATTTTACATTTTGAATACTCTGAAATAAAGTTAAGTTATGTGACTTTCTACTGTGGTTAAACATTTGGTATGGAAAGTTAGACTCTCGGAGTCATTAAGTTGGACCAGTTGGAAATTGACATGATATAGATCACATAAGATGTAATTTTCATGCTACTCATCCATACTTGATCTATGTTGTTGATTATGTTGGTATCGTGACCATTGAAGGTTTAGTCATGAATTCATGCGACGAATGCCGCTTTGATCCTATATTAACATAATTGATGAACAAGATTGTTTGGGATATTTCGTGGTTGAAATAGCAAATTTTGTGCACACTTAGGCTTATACAATCTAAAGAAAACATTGTAGTCCAAATGGGAGATTGTTAGAATTATTTTTCTTGTCAGTCTAATAATGTGGACTTACATGTTAATTAATTGTATATGATAGGCTATTTCATTTATGTGCCTAATCAGTTGTGATCTAATAATAATGATAATTATGTGGCACTTAAGAAATATTAGTTAATTAAGTATGGACTCTTTATATGTGTAGTCCTAATTGGACTGTAACTGTTCTTGATGGGCTGACAGTTAGAGTCCTACTAGAGTTATTGTTAATACTTTCCTATATATAGGGTTATGGTCCCTAATCCAATTCATACTTTTACTTTCATTTTCCCCGTCTAGAGAAAGCTAAGACAATAGTGAATAAGGCTTAGAAGACCACAACCCCCAGAATCCATCTTTGTGATTCTTCCGCTACTCTGTCAATGGATTCAGGTACGCATCTCTTTAGTATAAACATATCTTGCTTAATCGTCTGCGAATAGGTCCTGAGATATGTATGATTATATGGTTTACGTATTTCATGTTTTCATAGCATATCTGTTAAAATCTATCATCTTAGAATTTGTTTTGCTTTCGTTTAAGGCTGGACAACTACTGAAGCAACAATAGACTCATTGGTGAGAAAGTTAGGTTGCAATGGCACCATAACCGAACAATTGTGAAAGGTATTCAACTTACTCGTTCCCAAAGCACACTATTTTATCATGATTAGTTTTTTGTTGTATATACGATGTCATTTGTAATCTACTTCATGTCTACTTGATTTTATTGAGCAAATAAAGTTATTATTAGTTGATTAGTGGCTTTTGGAATGCTATGTCAATTGTAATCTACTTCATGTCTACTGGATTCTATTGAGCAAATATAGTTATTATTAGTTTATTAGTGGCTTTTGGAATGCTATGCTCTGACCATTAAATTAGCATAAGTTAAGCTGATCCAATTGAAGTACAATTTAATATATTATTGTGAAATATTTTATGATTATGAATTGTTTAATTTGTGTGGAGAAAAAAAAATATGTTTTTTCTATTTTCCGACGGAAAAATTTCATCGGAAAAAATAATAATAAAAAAAATTAAACATTTCCGATGGAAGCACAAAATCCGTCGGAAATTTTCCGACGGATTTTCTGACAAGGTTTTGTCGTCGGAAAATTTCCGACGGATTTTCCGATAGATCTGGTCGTCGGAAAATTCCCGTCGGAAAATTTTCAGACGCCGCCACTTTTTTGTCCGTTGGAAAATCCGTCGGAAAAACCTGTTTTTAATCCATCCCAAAAACCTACTTTTTTTGTAGTGGAATTCACCACATGAATTGGACTAAGTCATTTACCTGGCTTGAGCCTAACTCAATCTAAAAATCTAGACTATGAGTTGAAGATTGCCCAATACCTTATAAGGTGAATTTATTTTTGTTATCCAATTCGGGATAATTTTATTCTCAATATACCCAAATCAGATATTTGGAATATTTTTTCTCGTAATTGCTGGTGGAAATTATTTACGGGATATGCCTTGCTAATAATTGGTTTCTTGATTAGGAATTTAAGTAAGGTTGCCGACCATAGTTAATTTGTAGGAAAAAAATAAAATAAAAATCTAATAGCGAATATTAGTCAAACACTACCATTAATTTTCAAAATCACTATGTGATCATTTTCTTTACTCAGAAGCACTGACTTATTTCTTGGTCCACAGATATTGAAAAAAGGCAAATCGTTTTTAAAGGTTTAAACTTTCCATATCATCGCCCTTCAAGCATAGTGGATGTGATCTCATTGGAGTCTCGAACTTGGCTCGACCGCTTAGTGGTTTCAGTCCCAATATGAGAGCGGTTTCATTTCTCGGCAAAGACCGACTGCTTTGGCCTCGGCAGGTCGAGAATTTCATATCTAAGCATCGAAAGAACAGTTTGAATTGCAGGCCTGTCATTAGGAAATTCTTGAATACACTATTATGTGAATGCATCTCACAATCTCTCTTTGAAAATTTGAATTTTCAATTGTTTGATCCACGAAATTCAAACCATTTTCTTCGTTCCACAATTTCCACGCCTGAAATATTTTGAGATAATAATTTTAATTAATTTGATGTTTCATAAGAAAATATTGTGTGGTCTAAGGAGATCTAAGAGCTTACGCATCCTAAAAGGCTAAAACACCATTCTTGGTTGTAATAACGTGTGTTCCTTTTCCCACTTACAATCTCTAATAAAAGTACTCTAAAGCTATAAACGTCAGATTATTCGGAAAATCTTCCTTCCATTGCGTATTCTGGTGCCATATATCCATGGGGGGGGGGGGTGGGGGGGGGGGGGGGTGGGGGGGGGGGGGGGTGGGGGGGGGGGGGGGTGGGGGGGGGGGGGGGTGGGGGGGGGGGGGGGTGGGGGGGGGGGGGGGTGGGGGGGGGGGGGGGTGGGGGGGGGGGGGGGTGGGGGGGGGGGGGGGTGGGGGGGGGGGGGGGTGGGGGGGGGGGGGGGTGGGGGGGGGGGGGGGTGGGGGGGGGGGGGGGTGGGGGGGGGGGGGGGTGGGGGGGGGGGGGGGTGGGGGGGGGGGGGGGTGGGGGGGGGGGGGGGTGGGGGGGGGGGGGGGTGGGGGGGGGGGGGGGTGGGGGGGGGGGGGGGTGGGGGGGGGGGGGGGTGGGGGGGGGGGGGGGTGGGGGGGGGGGGGGGTGGGGGGGGGGGGGGGTGGGGGGGGGGGGGGGTGGGGGGGGGGGGGGGTGGGGGGGGGGGGGGGTGGGGGGGGGGGGGGGTGGGGGGGGGGGGGGGTGGGGGGGGGGGGGGGTGGGGGGAGTCTATTACATACAAAATTTTATACGAAATATTGTAATTTAATTTTGTTAGATGCGTGAAGAATTGATGATTTTAAAATAATATAGGACCCGTAATCCCTTCCCGTTCCTTCCAGTAATAATTCGGGTACCAGCTTCCGGGTACCCGAATTATTACAGGGCGAGTTTGGAATGAAATTTGTCAATCCCGAAATTTACTATAGTCATATCTAATCCCAAACCCGCCCCAAACTCGTCCTGTGCCCACCCCTAATTGTTATTGTGACAAAACTAATATTTTTTTTTCACTAAATACATAAAAGTGACAACTTCAATAATATCCCTAAAATTTTTTTTCTTGTAAATTTTTTTTTGTTACAACATTTTTCTTGGAATGACGGCATATTACATTGCAATAAAAAAAACATTCCCAACACATCATGCAAATATCGTCACCAGTTGACACCTGTTGTACACGTGTCAAATACTGAAACCAAATTTTCTCTTTGATGTACACGTGTATACATAGACTGCCACCTAATCTCCTCCCCCGGCCAACATCCATTTATATTTACATCTCTGCAAACTTCTTCTTCCAAGTTGGAAAATATAATATTTCTATTTTTATTTGAAAATTAAAAGAAAAAAAATATTTAATGCAATCTGCTAAGGAAGCAGCGTCTAATGTTGCGGCTTCGGCCAAGGCCGGCATGGAGAAGACCAAGGCCGCCATGCAAGAAAAGGTTTCCTTTTTAATACTAGCTATCTTTTTATTTGTTTGGTTAAAATTGTATTTTAAGTGATATTAAATGAGTGAAATGCAAAAATATTCTTTGTGCTTTGCCTGACTATAAAAGACTTTATTAATTTTAATTAGCAAAATAATTCTTTGTTTATTTTTTATCAGCAAAAAAATTCCTCTCAAACTGAAATGACAGTTATATACCTCCACCGAAGAATGCAAAGATACACCTCTTAACCTAAAATATTATCAATAATTTTCTATTAACTTTGAAAATTGGTAATAATTTTCGTATTTTATTCCCTATTGAAAATAGACTGAAACCTTTTTATAATTTATGAAGAAATTTTAAATGGGTTTTTTTTCCTAATAAATAAAGTGAACAACGGAATTTTTGCTAGTAAAAATAACATGAATCTTTTTAGGAATTTTTTTTATAGTTAGACAAAGTATAAGAATTTTTTTGCGTTTAGCTCGATATTAGATTAGGAGAATATATTTGATTGATGGGACACAAGATGCACTTTAATTTTTGAACACACAATTTTTTATTTATTGAATTTATGAGCAAAATATGATATCGTTTGCATGTTGTACTAGGTGGTCATTCGCGCACTAGATGAGATTCTCATCACTTTTGGTCTCTTAGCTCAATTCGAGAAATTGCATTAATTGTTATATTTAACTTTTTATTATTGTACTTCTACTATGGTCTTTTTTCAATTTTATCTTTTATTTTGTTCTATAAAATAAAATTTTCCATGAGTATCTTGGTTAATATATTTTGTCTCAATTAAAATGGAATGAAGTTATGTCTAAAAGCATAATATTATAAACCCATATATATTTTTTTCTTGAAGAAAAAGAAAATTTGAGAATAGTTGAAGATCTATAATATTAAACTCTAAATTTGGTGAGTTAATCAATAATATTGTACACTAATTTAATGTTGGGAATGAATAATCAGGGCGAGAAGATGACGACCCGCGACCCGCTCCAGAAGGAAATGGCCACCGAAAAGAAAGAGGAGAGGATCCATAGAGCGGAGCGTGAGAAGTTGGAGACACGTCAGCAAGCTGCCGCCGCGAAGCAGGGTGGTGGACTGCATCCTACGGGAAAGGGCTATACTACTCAGCCCGACCCGGCAGCAACCGGTTACACGGCCCAGGGACTAGGGTCACAGGATCCGGTAGGCAAGATGGGTGGAGCCGAGAGGGTCGCTCCACAGGACCCGAATGTTGCGGGTGGTGCTAGGACCGGGTATGGGTCAGGAAACACTTACTAGGAATTGGCTTTTCTTATGTTGGGTAATTGAGTTTAGATTATTAATTACGTCTAGTTAGTATATAAAGTATTAAAGAAGTGATGAGATTAGTCTGTGTGATAATTATGGTCTAGTGTGTTTTTTCGTGTTTTTGGTGTTGCGATTTGTAGGGTTCTTGGTAGTTGATCTCTATAGACTATAGATAGAGATGGGTTTGTATGAATATACAAAATAAAGTTTGAATATTTTAATGTATATATATGGTTAGTGAAGTATTTCCTACTTCGAAGTGGTTTTTTTCTTCCTAAAATACATTAATCATTCATTATTATATCAAAAATCATATCAATAACTTTCTGTTTCTTCTTTCTAGAATAAATTAATCATCAATAACTTTTTTTCTTCTTCCAAGAATTAATACAATAATCATATTAATAATTTTTTAAGTATAAAAAATAACAAATAATAAATCACTATTAAATATTAATATTAAATTAAAAAAAATTAAATTAATAAGAGTTGAATTTAGGACCACATGCTACGATCTCATTGACATTAATTATTACTCCATCCGTTTCAAATTAATTGGAACATTTGCAAAATTTTTATGTTTCAAATTACTTGTTATATTTGGTTTCTCAATGCATCTTTTTTCAATTATATTATCTTATTTCTAGGTTAACACAATAAAGTAGAATGCACAAAGATCAATGATATTAATTAAATCAATCAACAAAAGGATATTTTTGACATTTTATCTTAAAAAATTGATTAATTATTGAATTTCTTTATATGTGTGAAAAAGTCAAATTTGCCAATTAATTTAAAATGGAGAGGTAACTTAGAAGTTGTTACCAATTATTTTCAAGAAAAAAAGTTGTTACTTACTAATATTAAATGTTATGTAGAGATCAGCGACGTGCAAAGCTTTCATTAAAGGCCATCTCCAAATGGTAGGGGCAGGGCCAGGGGCTCCGGAGCTGAGGCTGCCCCTGCCCCTACCCCGAGCCCTGCCTGATCGTCTCCAATGGCGGGGCTCCGAGATTGATTTTAATTGCATTTTTTGTTCTTGCCCACTCTCACTTATAATTATAGTTTTAATTTTGTTTTTAATATTAATATTAATAATACTAATAACTATTTTAATAATATAATTAAATTATTAATAATATTTAAATATTAAAATTAAAGAGAGTATATACTTAATAACCCATGTGTATGCAAAATATGGTTAACAGTGAATGTAATTGTTTGAATTTACTTATCTTGTTAATGTTAGTATGTATTTAAATATTTCTTAATTTAAGTATTAATTTAAATTGTTTGAATAAGTGTTTAATTATATTTTCAACTAATTTGATATTTTTAAAAATATATAGCCACCACCAATATTGAAATTAAATGATTAAATTTTTAATTACAATAAAAGAAATTAAAATAAAATGTTGAATTTACTTATTAATGATTTGTCCATAAAAAAATTTAATTACAATTCTAATTAATTATTAATGACTTTAATTTTAAAAAAATTAAATTTTATTATATTAAATAATTCAATTAAATTGGTGACTACATATATTTATTAAATACTATTAAATATACAATAAATATACGAACACATTTTATTAAATAATTCAATTCTACAAATTTAATTTAATTTAGGAGGAAAATTTAATTTTAGTATATATTTATTTAAATAATTAATTATTTCCTATTTAAAAACATTAAAAAAAATTAAATTAAGAAATTAAAAAAAAAAGGATCCAATCAGGTGGCGCCAAGTGGTGCCACCTGACTTAAAGCGGGGCGCGTGAATCTCATGCGCCCCTATTCTTCTTCATTTGCTCACGCGAGCCCCGGGCCGCGGCCAGGGCTCACGCGAGTCCCCCACACCGCCCCGCCACGCCCCACCCCACTGGAGACGGCCGAACCTCAGACCCCGCAGCCCCCCCCCAACTCAGGGGATGAGATTGAGCAAGAAAAAATATTAACATTTTTACATAACATTTTGTATTATTAATTAAATAGTTTTTGATTTTTTCCAATCTAGTTGAGTTGTATATTACACCAACAACTTTAGTAAAATAATGTAAATAATAATATTTACATTATTATTAATACTTAGTTGAGTAGTTGATGATCTACATTATTGCAATATTACCCAAAAAGCATAAAATTACAAAGCCATTCAATTAATAAAGCGTCACAATTTTTTTTTTTTGGTGACAAAGGAGAACAATTACAACAAGTCCTCCCTTAATAGAGGTAAAATACTAACAGGAGCAATGTCCCAACTACTAAAGCTAGCATCTAAATCATGACCCATTTTAGCGAGTGCATCAGCACAACCGTTTTCGCTTCTTCTAGTGTGTACAATTCGGCAATCCCAAGACATTCGGATCAAAGTTCTGCAGTCCTTGATAATATTCCCCAAAGGATGTGTCTCCACATCCGCATCTTTGATTAAATTAACCACCACTTCTGAATCCAATTCCAACTCTAGTCTTTGTAGCCTTCTTTCCCAGGCCAGCTCCAAACCCTCCCTGACAGCGAGAAATTCTGCCATAGTGATCGAGGTAGAGCCCAATTTTCGAGAGAATCCAACAACCCAAGAGCCCGTATCATCTCTAATGAGACCCCCAGTAGCAGCTCAGTTTTTCGACTCCAAGACACTCCTATGCGTGTTGAGTTTGTGCCATCCTTGGAGAGGTTTGATCTAACTCACAAGGCTCGGTTTACCCAATTTCCATTTCCCTTTTTTAGCCGGCATCTTTGCCATGTCCCCAACCAAGCATTTAATTGCAAAAACAGTTTGTTTCATCAGATCACAAACATTTTGGAAATATACTTATTTCTTGATTTCCAAATCATCCAAACAGTTGCAATGAAGACCATATACCATGGAGCATGCATGAGAATAATGTTGTCGAAGCATACCTTTGTAACATTGTCTCTTATCCAAGAGTCGGCATCAATTTGCTGAAATTTGAGAAATTGCTTCAGGGGCAATGCTAAATTCCCAAACTTCCCTAGCCCAGGGGCAGTCCCTTAGAGCGTGAACTATCGATTCTTCGTGGTTATTGCACCTTTTACAGGTGTCGGAAGCCGTGAGATTCCTCCTAAATCTCATCGAATTAGTAACGAGGCTATTGTGGGAGCAAGTCCACAGGAAAAATCATACTCTCTCCTGGCAGGTTGTCTTCCAAATCCACTTCCAGTCCTTCGTAGTCCCAACATTTTGATTTTCCATCCTCATCAAATGGTAGTAGGCTGATCTACAAGAAAACCTGCCATTTGAAGTTCCGTCGCACACCTGAACGCCCTCTTTATCACGTTCTCTAGGTATCGGAATGCTAAGGATTGTCCCCCAAATGTCAGCCGGGATATGTGATCTTAGCATGCTTTTGTCCCACACCCCATTCGGATTAATTAAATTAGAGACTCTCAAATTCTTTTCCTCTTTGCAAATATGGTTTGCCATCTTCGTCCCAATAGGTTCTTCTCCCACCAAAAGATCATTCCATACCAAGATGTTTTTCCGTTCCCCAAGCGCCACCATATACAGAGATTTAGCTCATTCCAGCTACGCACAACCCCTTTCCATGTATGCGAATCCCCCGCTTTGATATTATATTCAAGGAGATTGTTGTCTTTCAAGTACTTCTTATGAAAAGTATCCCCCCATAGGCTGTTTTCCTTCTTCAAAGTTTTCCATCCCGCCTTAGCCAGGAGTGCAATATTAGTTTTACGCCCTTGTTTAATGCCAAGACCTCCAAAGTCTTTGTGCTTCGTTACTTTATTCCAACCTACGAGGTGGAGTTTTCGTTGGGTGATGTTAGAGGACCACAAAAAAAGTCGGTTATATAAGTTTATCCAACTGAGCACAAGTAGTTTCGGGGAGCCAAGCTAATTGCCTTACATGATTCGGAATGGACGACGTTACCAATTTTATAAGGGTGTTTCTACCGGCAGGAGACAAAAGTTTGGCTTTCCAAGCCGACAGTCTTTTCGCTACTCTATCCACCACGCCTCTAAATAATCTAGGGGACACCCTCTCATCAATGATTAATCTAGGGGACAAAATTATTTTCTTTGTTTAATGCATGATTAATTACTCATCGATTAAAAAAAAACTATGGTATGTAAATCGCCACAGAAGACCACAAATTCTCAGCTGGTTCAATAACTAATATGCAGCAAGTTGATGATCTAATTCCAGTCATAATCCTTGATGTGCAGGTTATAGACTGACACTGAATCTAGCCATTCAAAATGAATTCATGAATGTTGATTTATTTTATATGCATTTACCTAAGTAGTAATAAATTAAATACATGTATGTCTCTTTGTTATCATACATGTATCATTGGTTTCATTCATAACCTTTGAGATTCATACATGAACCTACTCATGAGGGTTGTCCATGATATCCTATAAATACCCCATTCCCCATTAGCCTAAAGGATTAATTTGAAAAATAACAAGAAAGTTATCTTTTGAAGAGTAATTCTTCCTATGTTCATCTCTTATCTCTTTAGTGGATTCTATAGAGTGGCAAGTTGAAATCATTAAGATGTTTGCTTCCTTTACCCCTTCCAATTATTTTTTAATTTCGTGTCATAGACTCCCTGTTGTATTTACTTCAAACAATCTAAATGCCAGCCTTCTTATTGGATTTAAAAAAAAAAAATGGTTTTTGACAAAACTAACTAAATCCAATTAAATCAGTTCCAAGAATCAGGCGGAAAATTCTTACCCAGACCGGGTTTGGCCGAACCCAAAGTAACTACATGATAAATACAATACGCTTGCTTTGGGAGAGAGTGACCAATCACAAAGCAAGTGCAATACACTTGTATGATGGTTGGATGAGTAAGAATTTTCCGAATCAGGCGAAATCGTAAAAAAAAAAAAAAACAACCATATTAAATTATAATTAAAATAAAAACAAGTTAATGTGAAAAAATGTAATCCTCATATTCTGTTAATCAGGCTCATGTAATTTCATTGGACTCAAGTGCAATAGTGCTCAAAGATGAAACAGAGAAAGTTAATGTTAAAGAGTTGCCATTGTTTACTTTTAAGAAGCTTTCAAATGCTACCGATAAATATCATGAAAAAAACCTTCTTGGCAGGGGTGGTTTTGGCCTTGTTTATAAGGTAAAATTGTTCAAACTTTTCCTTACACAATTCTTTTCTTTTGTTTTCCATTTCAGAATTAATTGAAAATGTTAAGTTTATGTGTAGGGGGAGGATATTTGGCAAATGGGAAAAAAAATTGGTGTGAAGAGGCTTTCAACTGTTTCAAGACAAGACAATGTAGAATTTATGAATGAAGTGGTTGTGATTTCCAAACTTCAACATCGGAATCTTGTTACATTAATAGGTTGTTGTGTGGAGATAGAAGAGAAAATGTTGATATATGAATACATGCCTAATTATAAAAGTTTGGATGGATGTCTCTTTGGTTAGTTCATATTAAAAAAAAATAACATTGTCTTGTTGAGCTTTGGCACAAAATTCTTACCTTTTCTTTTATGTTCCCATTTTTTTTAGATCCAAACCATCTATCACAAAAGATTCTTGATTGGAAGAAACGGTTCAATATTATCGAAGGTATGGGAGAGGTCTACTTTGTCTTCACAAAGACTCTAGATTGAAGATAATTCATCGAGATCTCAAGCCAAGCAACGTGTTGCTTGATGAAGATTGGAATCCAAAAATTTCAGATTTTGGCATGGCAAGAATATTTGGAGGAAACGAAGATTTTGGCAACACTTCAAGAGTTGTAGGAACATAGTAGTCATCGTTGAATATAGTCATTTAAGCACATCTTTTTCCATGAAACAATATGCAAATAAGATGGTTTTACAGTGGATATATGGCACCATAATATTCAATGGAGGGAATATTTTTTGAAAAATCAGATGTGTATAGCTTCAGTGTGCTCATGTTGGAGATTATTAGCGGGAAAAAGAACACTCATTATTGCAATCATGAGTTGTCTTTGAGTCTTTTAGGATGCGTAAGTACTCTCTTCTTCAATCCCACAGTTATTTCTCATTGAGCATCATATTAATTAATGTTGTTATCTCAAAATATTTAGGCTTGGAAATTGTGGAATGAAGAAAATGGTTTGGATTTCGTGGATCAAACAATTAAAGGTTCAAATTTTCAGGGAGAGATTGTGATATGCATTCACATTGTACTATTGTGTGTTCAAGATTTTCTTAATGACAAACCTGCAGTTCAAAAAGTTCTTTCAATGCTTAACCGTGAAATCATAGACCTGCCTAGGCCATATATCAACCGGTATTTGCCGAGAAATGGAACCGCTCTCATGTTGGGACCAGAACGACTCCACGGTCGAGCCAAATTGGATATCCATATTCCAATGACCCTACAATCATTGTGCTTGATGTACGATGATATGTAAATGTTAAAATACTTAAAGATGGTTTCCTCTTTTATATAATATAATGTTAAATAAACCTTGTCAAAAGTTTTCAGAACGCATTTTAATAACCATTGTATATTTTAGGATTTATAACTTCTTTTACAGCCTTAGTTTCATGAAGTTTATGTAGAAGTAGTATGTATCGATTATTTCTTAGAATATTAACAAAACGGATCTTGAATTACTATAATCTAAATTGATTATATATAGTACATGATTATTATGTTACAACAATAAAAAGCAATAATTTTTTTTTGTTTGATCCATCGCATGGGAATAAATATAATTGTAGAATGCACATTAGGTCTTCCTTGATCTCTTTATGATATATATTTCGTAGTGGCTGTTCTCAATGGAAAACAAATATTTAATATAACCTATGGAGGGGACCTAAGGGCATCTCCAATGGTGGGCTTGGGGCGCGCGTGAGGGCCGAGCTGGGCTGGGGAATCGTCTCCAATGGTGGTCCGGGGAGGGGCGCGGGGCGGCACGGGCTGGGCAGCGAGCTGGGACGGGAATGGAAGCTGGCACGCAGTGCCGCGTGAAGAAGAAGATGAAACAGGGGAGAGTGCTATGCACTCTCCCCTCTTTAAGTCAGGTGGCGCCACCTGATTGGTCCCTGTTTTTTTTTGTTTTTAATTGTTTTATTAGTTTTAAATGTAATAAAATGATTTTAATTGTGTAAAATTTGTAATTAAAATTTGTAATAAATGTTAATATTAGAATAAAATTTGTAATATTTGTTTTAATTTTTTAAAATTAAAATGTTATTAATATTGATTTTAATTACAAATCTAATTTACAATGGGTTAATAATAATAACATTAAAAAAGGTTTTAATTATTTCTTCTATTTAAAAAATATGAATTGAATTTTATAAATAATTTGTTAGTATATTTGTTAATATAATAATTAAATTAATTTTTTTTAATTTTAATTATAATTATTAATGTTTTAATAATAGTAACATTAAAATGGTTTTAATTATTTCTTCTATTTAAAAAATATTAATTAAATTTTATAAATTATTTCTTCCATTCGTGTTTGTTGTAATCTTCATCTTGTTTTTATGTGTGCCTTTTATTTAATGTTATAATTCGTGTTTTTTGGATTATTTATAATTATAACTATAATTAAAATTTAAATTTAAAATTTTAATGTTTAAATATTATAATTATAATATATTTAAATTAATTATATTATTAAAATAATAATTATTAATATTCTATCATTATTATTATTATTATTATTAATATCAATATTAATATCAATATTAAAAATATTATAAAAATGGTGAGAGTGGGGAAGAAAAAAATTGGAATAAATTGAGTGCTGGAGACCACCACTGGAGATGATCACCCAGAGCCCGGGCTGGCTCGAGGGCTGGCCCGGGAATGGCCCCGGGAAACCATTGGAGATGGCTAATTATATACATATTAAGATTTTTTCTTTTCTTGGGTCTTTTCAGAACTGATTTCGACAAACTATAAACCTACAATTGTTATTACTCAGCTTCTATATAAAATATGTCACAGTTCAAATTGAATGTGATCATCGATTATTTGAATGCTTAAATAATACACTGTACATTAACTCATTTCTTAGAAAAATGATTTATTTTATTAATGGTAGCCCATAATACAATTTCAAAAAGTAAACGTGTTTGCTATAAATTTCGTCTGGCTTGCCTCGATGTGCAACTGCCTCGATGCAATTGACTCGATGTGAAATAAAGAGAGTGCGGGCGTGCAATGTTTGTGCGTGCAAACATAACGGTTTAAAATGGACATATTATTATGAATATGAGATATAAATTAATGTCCTGACAAAGCTTCTGACTTCTAACCAATTGATTGTGGCGGAGTAGGCAAACTCTACCCCTTATTCTTTTCCATGCCTGCCTGGCCGCAAGACTTAACAATTTACGATAACCTTTTTTGAAATGCCAAAACTTATAGCCAATTAATGGCTTACTCGATATATCAAAGGATTTGCAGAAAAACCAATTATCGAGTTAACTATCAAGCAATCTAAAACATGTCACCTTAATTAGAAACCTGAGCTAACAGATTGATAGCATAGCAACAAAGACATTTTAAAATTACTTGATGAAAACATACTCGTAAGTAAAATCAAGAGATGAAGGCCAAGTATTCCAATATATTAAATAAACATAGTGTTGATGAATGAAATACATGAAATCTAGCCTAAAAATGTTTCCCCGATTTACAAATATGAAAGAGTATGTAAACTTCAAAAAGACTCATGTGCTGGCATCAGAGTGCCAAACGAGTGAAGACTGAAGAGATTTTGATTGATTGATTGTGTGTATTGAATGTGCCAGCTTCCTGATATTTATAGGCCTCCTGGCGGACAGTTCTCTTGATGAATGTCCACTTCTTCCACTTCCCCCTTTTTTAGGCATAATCTCCACTACTTTGTTAACTGCCTTGACCCATATCTATTGGGTGGTTATTTCCAGCACCCATATCTATTGGGTGGTTATTTCCAGCACATGTGGAACCTCCTTTGAGATATTTTAGGAGTTGGTTATGATTAACTCCTATATACTTTCCCTCCAAAATTAATTGGTACGTGGCCACTTTTTATATCTGATTTGGCCTTAATTAAATTAATATCTCTATTAATTTAATTAATTAAGCATGTTGTGTTTGGGCCAATTTTGGTCCTCATTAATTAAATAAGCCATTAATTAATTACTTAATTAGGCCTTTAATCAGGTTGATTATAGTGGGCCTATTTATTATCAAGGCCTTGTTGTCAGTCGATTTGGCTGATCGTCGACCCAATCACTTCTTGTCGGGCCATTATTGGCCTGACAAACCTAAAAAATATTTTGGGTACAAACAATGCCCCCCGTAAGTCGTATTCGATGTAATTAATTTAAAAAATTAATTCAATCGAACTAGACTTAGATTAAAGTTTTTCTCTCTCTTTAAAGATGAGAAATTGCGACAACGGTTCAATTAATGACTAACTATCGGCTTTATGAAACCAAAATTGTCAATAAAAAATTGACCATATCACAATGGCCTTGATGATGGCATATCTCTCGATGTCGAATCAGTATGGATCTCCTCGATATCAGGGCAATGTGGATCTTCTTGACATCAGATCAGTGTGGATCTCTTCGATATCAGGGCACCTATTGAACTCCTTGATATCAGATCAGTGTGGATCTCCTCGATATCAGGGCACCTATTGATCTCCTTGATATCAGATCAGTGTGGATCTCCTCGATATCAGGGCAATGTGGATCTTCTTGATATTAGGGCACCTATTGATATGAACACGTCGATATCAGTGGGCCTCTCGATATTGAATAAGCTCGATATCAAATACCTCATAGTAATATATCGAGGACTTAGTAGTCAACCAAAATTTTGGCAGTTAACCAAATTCATATTTTCAAGTGATTGATCTGATGAACATGGTCTCCGATTTGATTCAGGGGCCTCGATCCTCATGGGCTCGATGTACCTCGTTCTGACGAGAGGCGTGTCTCGATATTGATATGATATGGGTTGATATTGAGGGTCGATCCCCTACTATAGTATTTCCATTGTTGACTCGTCAACCACTTCTTTCTTTCTTGTTTATCAAGACTCCTGATGGCTTTTGACATTGACAATATGTTGTGGCTTTTTCAAGCCATTTGTTATGTATCTCCAATACAAGTTTGTTTATCAGGAATATCAAAGGCTTTATTGAATTGAAAAGTTAACCACTACTCTAGAAAACACGAAAATAAATAAAAATAAAAAACTCCTAAATTTCCTAAACTATAATATACAAAGGGGACGGCGAACAAAGTTAATTGCCATGCTTCAATTTCTGTCTCCAAAGGTCGACTGAGGGAAAACCATGATTTTCGCCTATCAGCCTAAATGAGCCGATGGCAATTTTGGCGAAACGAGACGATAAGTGTCATGTTGTTGATATGACTGTGAATATGTTTCGCTATGATATTGATCATCCTCCGACCTGCCCCCCGAGTCGTAGCGAGGGTGCGTATTTCTTACTCCTAGATATCGCCTATCAAGTGGCATGCAATGCAAAGTGGTCGACTGACCTGATGGCTATGTTATTAGTGGCTGATTTGCCAACGCTCTGAATGTAGACCATGTAGACCATCGGCTTGTGTGGCCAGTTTGGCCCTGATACGCGCCAGCATCTGATAAGTAGCTTGATTTGCTTCATTAGCAATTTCGGTGACATTTTCACGGAAGCTATTTCAGTGAACCTTTTGAAGGACCATTATGTGGCGGCCTTATCAGGGTCTTTCTTCAAGTCAAGTGTCCTTGCTACAGGAGGATGACTTGATCCGACCTCCGATATCGGTGTCATTGATTTTGCCTATCAATCGGATGACTTGATGGCAGTTTAACAAAGTAGATCGATAAACATCTTGACATTGAGATGCTTGTAGATCTGTATCGCCATGGTCTTGCTCGACCTTTGTTTGGACCTGCCCCCCGAGCCGTAGAGAGGGGCTGTATTCTTCGGTGCAAGGAAACGTTGATTAGTCAGTGTGCTTCATGGGAGTACCGATCTGTTTGATGGCTCTCTTTTAGGGGTTGGCCTGTTTTCATTGGCCATGACATGAATTTTTCTTCCTCTCCCGTTTCAGTAGTAGATAGCCCGATGATCGAAGCATTGTTCATATCAGAGAGTATATTCTGCAGGCCATCAGCCAGTGTGGCTCGTTTGGCCTCGATGTGACCTCCTGATAATTGCGGGACATCACACTTCCTGATGATCGGAGCATGCCTCGGTATGACCTTCTGGTAATTGCGGAACATGCCTCGATGTGTATGTCCTGCAGGCCATTGGCCAGTTTTATTTGTCTCCTGATCTAGTATTGATAGTCTGTTGATTGTTCCTAGTAGTTGCCGACAACATCCTTGAACAGTATTATGTAGCAGGAAGAATTAAAAAATATCAAGCAAACATTGTACCTGATCAATGTATTCACGGTGAGGTTTGTTGCATCGGGGCATTCTGATGTCCTGCTTTTTCATGAACATTTGTCAGCAAGTCATTGTTCCCTTATGTCACCCTATTCGTCAGACCATAGTTTGGTGAGGTGACCTGATGTCCGTTCTGGACAAACTTCTCCACGTTCATCCACTGATTTGGCCCCCGAGCCTGTATGAGGGAGTTTGTTCCTTGATGTGCTGCCCGACTATCGGGTGTAGTGTTCTGTCGTCTAGCCTGCCTGTTAGGCGACTCGTCCCGCTGTCGGGACTCTCCAATGTAGATTGCCGTTGATTTTCCTTGATCGGCAGTATTTCAATCCATTGGAGTTGGTCGTCTGCAAGCCATGCATTTCGTTGGCCAGTAAGTTTATGCTATCGGCCAGTGTAACTAATTTGGCTTCCAGACGCGTCAGGGAGATATTCAAAGTGTTGTTTGCTTCCTTGTTGGCCTGACTAGCAGCAGTGGCCGTGCAGAGCATGTTCTCGAACTTGTTGATCACGTTGGACCATTCTCCCTGTTTCTCCTCAAGATCCTTCATCAATTCATGGACCTCTTCTGACAGTTTTTCAACTTTCTCCATCCCTTCCATTGATATTGGGACTGCAGTTAAGTCCTCTGATGGCAGAAAGTATGTGAGATCAGACCGTGCCCTTGTTAAATTCGACCGTTTCTTTCGCGTTATCGGTGGAAACATCTGACAACATCAAAAGATCAATTGACTGGTACGAAATAAAGTTTTTTTTTTTTTTGGCAAAAGATTATCAAGTCCCACTGGGCGTGCCAAAATATTGTTTGCTATAAATTTCGTCTGGCTTGCCTCGATGTGCAACTGCCTTGATGTGAAATAAAGTGAGTGCGGGCGTGCCAATGTTTGTGCGTGCAAACATAACGGTTTAAAATGGACATATTATTATGAATATGAGATATAAATTAATGTCCTGACAAAGCTTCTGACTTCTAACCAATTCATTGTGGCGGAGTAGGCAAACTCTACCCCTTATTCTTTTCCATGCCTGCCTGGCCGCAGGACTTAACAATTTATGATAACCTTTTTTGAAATGCCAAAACTTATAGCCAATTAATGGCTTACTCGATATATCAAAGGATTTGCAGAAAAACCAATTATCGAGTTGATTATCAAGCAATCTAACGCATGTCACCTTAATTAAAAACCTGAATTAACATATTGACCGCATAGCAACAAAGACATTTTAAAATTACTTGATGAAAAACATACTCGTAAGTAAAAATCAAGAGATGATGGCCAAGTATTCAATACATTAAATAAACATAGTGTTGATGAATGAAATACATGAAATCTAGCCTAAAAATGTTTCCCCGATTAACAAATATGAAAGAGTATGTAAACTGTAAAAAGACTCCTGTGCTGGCATCAGAGTGCCAAACGAGTTGATGAATCCTTTAACTCTTGATAAATTACTCCTTGGTTGGCAGGCAGACTGACATATGAGCTGATATGTAATGGGCACCATGTTGACAGGAAAGTAACATTGATGGCAGGTGACTACCATCGATGGGTCGCCTAACCTTGACAGATGGCTACCAATCGGGCTCCTAACCAGCGGGTGGCCACTGGAAAGGGCATCTGTCGAGCAGGTGGTCACTCGGCAGATAGCTATCAGACAGGTGGCTGCCTGATAACAAATCCATCAAGCAGGTGGCTACTTGTTGAACAAGTCATGTAAGTACGTGGGCACTCACATGATGGTTTGCAGCTTGCTACTTGCTGAAATCGAGCGGCTGGTCCAGAGGAGCGTCTTCGCTGACGGCGGAAGAAGCGGTGTGGTTTTCTTCGAGAGGCGGCGTGCTGAACTTCAGGCGGTCATGTCCTGCAGCTTGCTGCGAACGAACGGCTGGTTTCGAGGAGTTGGCGTTGTTGACTGACTTAGAGAAGCAGCGTAGCTGGACTTCTGGTGGGCATGATGGCGAATTCAGTGAAGACTGAAGAGATTTTGATTGATTGATTATGTTTGTGTTGAATGTGCCAGCTTCCTGATATTTATAGGCCTCTTGATGGACAGCTCTCCTAATGAATGTCCACTTCTTCCACTTCCCCCTTTTTTAGGCATAATCTCCACTACTTTGTTAACTGCCTTGACCCATATCTATTGGGTGGTTATTTCCAGCACATGTGTAACCTCCTTTGAGATATTTTAGGAGTTGGTTATGATTAACTCCTATATACTTTCCCTCCAAAATTAATTGGTACGTGGCCACTTTTTATATCTGATTTGGCCTTAATTAAATTAATATCTCTATTAATTTAATTAATTAAGCATGTTGTGTTTGGGCCAATTTTGGGCCTCATTAATTAAATAGGCCATTAATTAATTACTTAATTAGGCCTTTAATCAGGTTGATTATAGTGGGCCTGTTTATTATCAATGTCTTGTTGTCAGTCGATTTGGCTGATCATTGACCCAATCACTTCTTGTCGGGCCATTATTGGCCTGACAAACCTAAAAAATATTTTGGGTACAAACAATGCCCCCCGTAAGTCGTATTCGATGTAATTAATTAAATATATGAGTTTGAGCATATACCAATAGAAAAAGATATGAAATTATATTCTTTCAACAACTTTTGACTTTTGATGAAGTCTCATGACCAATCATCTTTCCTTTTTTTTTTTTTTTGTTTGAGATGAATGACCAATCATCTTTATTTATATAATTTAGATTATTTAATAATAAAGTAAGTATAGTGCATTTTTTAGATTGTAATCTCATTTACTCTATTTGAACATTTAAACAATATTAACTAAGTATGTCTTGTTTTTCTTAATTTACTAAATAGCAAACATAAAAGGATCAACCCGGGCCAACCCATGATCTCCCACTTTTTGACCTTAGCATATTTTGGGCAAAATGAATAACCGTATAACCAAATTCAATTTTATGGGTCCTCGATTGATCCCAGTTTTGAAATGCATCACAAGTCTTAAGACCCTTATGGATCCGGGATGGCCGAGAACTCGCCCTATCAACAGAACCATAACCCATTTGTACCAAGTCCTACTCTTTTCAAACTCAAACTTAGTATGGTCCGTTCCATCTTTTCAACATCACAAAATCACGTTCAAACCCATTTCAAATCATGTTTCAAGGATTTAACCGAAAACACTCACATCTATTTAATGACATCAAAACCAACAAAAATCAGGCCAGGGCTGATCCAAATAAAGCCTTAATAATATGAGAACTTAATAAAAATTCAGTTATACTTATTACGGTAATCGCATCATTAATTTACTTGATGTCTTTACTCGGGTATCAAAGGCACAAGACTTTTACCTGAATATCAAGTCTATATGAACCCCATCACTTGATATTATTAGGAATGACAATCGAGTCTTGAGAGCCGAGCCCTAAGAGGCTCAAACTCAAATACCATCGGGCTTCATGGCTATATGCTCAAACTCATATACCATCGGGATTTAAGGTTATAGGCACAAATCGGCTCATGCAACTTATCGGGTCTCGGGTTCATATATCGGACTTGCTAACACTATCAAATTTACTTGACAAATAAAAAACTATGCATGGATAAATCGCATATAAATAGACTAATCTTACTTGATTCACAAGAATATATAAATTTCATATTTATAATCCATAATATAAAATGATAAATAAAATTTATAAAGTTCTGAGACTCTCAATATTCTATTTAATTTAATATAAATAGACTAATCTTCCTTAATATACATATTTTAAGTTCATGCAAATTAAATTTTAAATATAATTTATTTGTTTATGAAATAACAAAAAATAAAAAATAAAAAATAAAAAAGGAGTCACAAGTCACAACTAACGCATGGGACAAAATATCAAGAAAACTATTGATAAAACTCCATTATTATATTAATTTGTTCTATTTTATTCAAGTTGTTGTAATATTTAATATTGCAATCAATAAGATGTTTAGGTTTTCTTTTCCGACAAAAGTCTTTGCAAATGCGCAGTGGCCCCCAAATTGAAGGAAAAATGGAAATAAACATGTGAACGTGTCAAATAAGTTAAACTTATAACATTCATAAGAGTCATAAAACTCAACCAGTAAATTTACATTAACTAGAAAATTGCCCATTCGTTGTACGTGACGTCATTAACTATGATCGATGAAATAGATTTTAAAGTCTCTCAAGAATAGAAAATTGGTAGTAATAAACGTCAAGGCCATAAGCCATTACAAATTCATTACTAGAAGCAACACAAATTCAAAAATAGAAAAAATATCAAATTTGATATTAATAAAATTTTGAGGTCCCCGAAGCAAAACCGTCTAAGTCTGCTCTTGAGGATGACACCCCGGATGGGTTGGAGATGACCTTGACTGTTACTAATGAAGACTAAAGAACGACCAAGGTCACACAACCACATAATATATTAAGTGAGTCCCTGGTTTTCCTTAGCTCCACACCCAATACCCAAAGATATTTTGAAAATTTAGAAGGTGTTGTGATTGATACATTTGATAATTGAAAAGTAGAGGGGAATAAATAAATTAATTAATTAATTAATTATGTCAAGGGTGTATGATAACTGGGAGAGGCTGGTTGAAGCCACTCTTGATAGAGAGAAGCTTCGCGAGCTTGCTCTTGCTGATTCCAGGGAATCCAGCTTCAGAAGCTCTGTTTCATCTAATTCCAGCTCCGGTTTCGATGTGGAATTTAATCCTCCCGATTACATTGCAACTGCTGGTACTTCATTAATGGCATATGATATTTCTTTTTTCTTTTTTCATAAGCAACCGATCGACGCATAACTGTGATTTTTTTCGGTAGTTTAGTTTGATTGTCCCATTCCTTTTTGTTCTCTTGTCATCTGTTGTTAGCAATAGGTATTGAAGTTTATCTTTAGTTAATTATAATTTCTTTAGTCATTATCTTTAATTATAGTAGTTTAGATAGATATAATTTCTTAGTCTTTATCTTGTAAATAGTTGATAGAGTCAAACTCTTTGTCATTATCTACTTTATAATCTGTCTATAAATACAAGACATGTTAATTGATATAAACACAACAATATTTTCTCATTCTCTTACAATAGGATTTCAAGGGTGTTTGATCTCGGAGCCGACCCATTTGACGTATCAGGTGATAAAGGCTGCTGATGCTGCCACCTTATTCAAAGGAGAATGTCTGGAGCTCAAGCACAAGACTCAAATACTCGATTTGCTCCTCCAACAGGTGGCGGCATGTGCGAGTGACCTCTACGACCTTCCGACATGCCGCATCATGGACGACACCCACGAGGTTCTCCATCAGGCCTTGATCCTCATCACCAAATACAAAGGAGGAGGCGACATTGATTCCTTCCGCGCGATGTCTTCCAAACTCGAGCACTCCATCCGCAGTGTCTCTTGGTTCTTGTGCAATGACGAGTACAAATTGGGTCTTACTCCAATTGCTACTGACGAGCCAATCCTCTGCCATACATGGCGGCTGATCGCCATTCTTCACACGGGTTCGGACCAGGACAGATGCAACACTGCCTCATCCCTCATTTCTTTGGTGCGTGACCATCATCTCTATCGGAAGTTGATAGTCAAGAAAGGTGGGGTTCGACTTTTATCAAAATTACTCAAGGAAGGCACAATCCAAGGACAGGAAAATGCGGCACGAGCGCTTGGAGTTCTCGTTAAAGACCCCAAAAGCGTTGAAGATATGATAAAACATAAAATCTGGTATCAGTTTTGTGGAATACTTGAAAAAGGTCCGATGACAGTGCAATCTGCGGTAGCTTGGGTAATATCTGAGATCGCTAAGAAGGGGCACCTTATTTTCTTTTTGGAAGGTAGAAGAACTGTTCAATTGCTTGTTAGCCACCTTGCATTCCATGGGGTGCAAGAGAACACTAACCATGCTGCTGTTAGCAATTTTCCCTCAAACAATGGAAAATATGGAGCCATGGAAAAAGAGGACCCTGTCCTAAAAGCGTATATTTATGCAATGGCTGCTAGAACTCTTGGGCACCTTGTTAAATTAAGGAATTACAATATTCGCAGAAACATCGTAAATTCAAGTGCAGTATCTCACTTAGCGGTCCTCATAGATAAAGGGCCTAAAGAATCACGTTACATTTTTATGACGACTTTACTGGAGATCACAGAATTGGCACAGAAATATGCTATATTCAGATCATATTTGAGTTCCAATTCACTTCCCCGCGAAGCCATTGTTGATGCATTGTTTAGAGTTCTGACTTACGAGATGGAAAATTCAGAACTATCACTTCCCTGTATTAAGGTAATAGGGAACTTGGGTCAGAGTTTCGGGGCAATAGAAATAAGGATGATAAGCCTACTTGTGAAGTTGCTCCATTATGAGCAAAAGACAGAGGTTTCTAAGGAAGCTTGCATTACACTCGTCAAGTTTGTTAGATTTCTCAACCTGGTTTACTGCAAGGAAATTCTCATTGCTAATGGGGCCAAATATCTTGTTCGGCTAGTTCGCTCTGGGGACGAGATTGTTCAAATTCATGCACTGATTCTGCTGTGTATTTTTGCTCGGCGTGTGCCAAAAAGTAAACAACTTGCTGATGCAGGGGTGCTCAATGTGTTTTCAAGGGCATTGGAACATGAACCTTTTAAGGAGAATAAAGATGTAAAAAGATTGTTGCCATTAGCAGCAAGAAAATTTGGTATTACAGTCCCAGAAGATCTAGCGGAGATGAACTAAGTTAAATTATGATGAAGGTTCCCTTGTATTTTTTCAATTAAGCATCTCTTTACATTCAAGAATTTTCCTTATAAATCGGTTAGATTGAACACAAAATATGTACACTATTTATATATAGGCACTTATGCAGTGTTTCGATGGTTCAATCCGATTAAATTTTGGCTCAATCTAATAAATTATAAGTTGGATTGAGTTTGAGTGGTTTTATTATGTTCGGTTAATATATGAGCTTGAACTTTAGCTTAATGATGTTCAACTCAAATAACGTATTCAAAGATTTTAAATGGTATATAAATCAACTTAAGGTGATAAGTACATACAAAGTAAACAAGTAAAAGATTTCCGTAGAACCAATGATGATTGATTTAGGAGTGAATAGCAAATTAACTCCCTGTATTATTCTTAATAGGCAAATTAACTCCTTGTGATAAATAAAAGGGCAAAATACCTCCCTGTGATATTCTAAAAAGGGCAAAATACCTCCCTGTGATATTCTAAATAGGCAATTTAACTCCCTGTGATAAGAAAAATGGCAAGATACCTCCCTGTGTTTTTATAAAAGAAGCACATTGCCTCCCTCTAAATTGCTCATTAATTCATATCAAAGGGAGTTAAATTGCTCATTATTCATTTCATAGGGAGGTAAATTGCCTATTTTTATATCACAAGGAGGTAAATTGCTCATTATTTCATTTCACAGGGAGTTAAATTGCCTATTTTTATTTCACAGGGAGGTAAATTGCCCATTAGACATATCACAGGGAGTTAACTTGCAAAAAACCCATTGAGTTTAGTGGTAGGAATTATCCCTACAAAGTGTCAAATTTAGGTTCACATAATTTAGGTATGAGTTTAATGGACTTTTAACTTACTAAAAATATAATTTTTGTCAAATAAAAGTGTAATCTTTAACACCTTACAGTTTACACCTACGAATTGCATACATTTTCAAAAAATAGTGAGGATTTTGCAACCCCGTGAAAAGTGCCAATTACTCCAAATGAAAGGTTATCTTTTTTTTTTTTTAAAACAAGAAAAATGTATGTACATTGTAAGTGTCTAGTTAATTTCATAATTTTTTTTTATAAATTATAGAAAAATTAACTTTATTGTGTCATAAAATAACACATATTTATGAATGATATTCAATTTATTTTTTATGAAATTTGTTTTTATTAATTATTATTGTTTATCAAAAAGAATGATGGCTTTAAATTGTTATAATAAAATATAAAGTGATGACTGATTCGGTCATAACATCTTATAAATTTGTTCTACAATAATATCATAAGAACATTATTTAGCTCATTCCATAACAATAGTTTTCATGTTAAGTTTACAAGTAATTCACTGATGACACCGTTTCCATTCGTTTCTTCACAAATTTCACCCGAATTTTAATCGATTTCATATGTACTCATCGATTTCAAAGCACTATTTCTTACAGATTTTACTTGTTTTTTCACCAATTTCACCCTAATTTTCATCGATTCATATGTTTTCACTGTTTAATATTTTTTTTTCCAGTTTATATATTTTTAGCGATTTACCCATTTTTTATCGGTTTATAACCTTTTCATTGTTTTTCCATTTTTCGCCTTTTTTGTGTCGATGTAAACCATTTTTCACCGATTTAACCTTGTTTTTAACTGTTAAAGTTTAACTCGTTTTTCACCTATTTAACTGATTTTACATATTATTCACTTAAATTTTTTATTGATTAAACATGTTTTCATCTACTTTACGCTTTTTTGACTGATTTTATCCTTCACTGATTTTGTCCATTTTTAATCCAATTCTTTACAAATTTCACCCAAATTTTCATCGGTTCATATGTTCTCACTGTTTAATATTTTTATCGGTTTATACTTTTTTTAGGGATTTACCCCTTTTTTATTATTATAACCCTTTTCATTGTTTTCCTCTTTAACCTGGTTTCTTTTGTTTTTTTTTCTCGGTTTAAACCATTTTTCTATGGATTTCACCTCGTTTTTATCGGTTAAACTGTCTTTTTAACTGATTTCACTCGTTTTATAAGTTTATCCATTTTTTTACCTATTTCACGTATTTTTTTCACTGATTTCACATGTTATTCACCTGATTTTTTCATTGATAAAATATGTTTGTACCGACTTTACGTTTTTT
This sequence comes from Penstemon davidsonii, assembly GCA_034814905.1. Taxonomy (NCBI): domain Eukaryota; kingdom Viridiplantae; phylum Streptophyta; class Magnoliopsida; order Lamiales; family Plantaginaceae; genus Penstemon; species Penstemon davidsonii. The sequence continues at coordinate 23,641,057 of JAYDYQ010002533.1, read as the reverse complement.
TGACCAATTTTAACAATTTTTCACCGACTTTACCCTTTTTTCACTGAATTTCACCGGTTTCATCATTTTTCTTTCAAATTTCACTCGAATTAATTTTCATCGATTTCACATTTTCCACCAACTTAACCTTTTATTTAACCGATTTTACATGTTTTTTCCACCAATTTCACCTTTTTTTTTCACTGATTTAACCGTTTTCATATATTTTTTATAAATTTCACCCGAATTTTTATAGATTAAATTTCAAATGTATTTACCGATTTCATATGCATTTTTTTTACCGGTTTCACCCATTTTTTAACCAACTTCACCAGTATTCACCACCAATTCACCCGGACGTTCATCGATATCATTTTTTTTTAATTGATTTCAGCAATTTTCATCGATTTCACTAGTTTTTTTATTTTTATTTTATTTTTTATCAATTTCACTCGTTGTTCACGAAAAATTAAGTACTTAGCTGAGTCATTAGCATTTTGGTTCATTTATGGGTAAGATGCAATTCTATTTTAATTTTTTTTTTAGTTTTTTATCTTCTGTATGGCAGAATGATATTTAAGATAATTTGATTATAACTTTTTTCTTTTAAAGAATTGTTTATGACTTATATTGTACTAAATCTTTCAATTTTATAAATAACATATTTTTACTGAAAACATATTGTTGTTATATTATAATAATTTTACATATTTTGGGATCTATTTAAAGTAACAGTATTTTTTTCTTATGGCTTTTTTATGTGTTATATGAGAAGAAGATTGAAATTATAAAGTTGATACAAGAGATAATTTATAAATTTTAGGAGTTAATTTAGGAGATAAATATAATAAGATTTCATGTCTAATTATTCACGTGCAAGTTAATTTAGCATTTAGGAGGTTTCTGGAAAAAAATTGCATTTAGAAGGATTTGACATGATTAGAGGAAAAAAACCGAAAGATCAGTACAATTTGGTATGATACGGGACGGTTCGATTCGGTACGATTTTGAAAATCAGGTGCACCCCTAATTTTAAGTTGAACAAAGAGATCACACCATCATTATCATCGCATTGGACACATAACTGATAAATTTGTGGCGAATTTAGTCTACGGATGAAGCTCTTAAAAGGATTTATAGACTTTTATTTAAATTCTCAGCGTTTTTGGCAAATCAAAATTATTTGGTTCAATTGTAATTATTGGCAGGGTTGGTTTTGGCCTTGTTTACAAGGTAAAATAGTTCAAACTTTTCCTTACACAATTCTTTTCTTTTGTTTTCCATTTCAGAATTAATTGAAAATGTTAAGTTTATGTGTAGGGGGAGGATATTTGGCAAAAGGGAAAAAATTGGTGTGAAGAGGCTTTCAACTGTTTCAAGACAAGACAATGTAGAATTTATGAATGAAGTGGTTGTGATTTCCAAACTTCAACATCGGAATCTTGTTAGACTAATAGGTTGTTGTGTGGAGATAGAAGAGAAAATGTGGGTATATGAATACATACCTAATAAAAGTTTGGTTGGTTGTCTATTTGGTCAGTCCATATTAAAAAACCAAACCTTTTTTTGGTTTTTTTATTTGATTATAGCACAAGTAAATAGTTTTTTTGTTTATATTTTTGTCCTAACCATCCATCACAAAAGATTCTTGATTGGAGGAAACATTTCAATATTATCGAAGGTATTGGGAGAGGTCTACTTTATCTTCACAAAGACTCTAGATTGAAGATAATTCATCGAGATCTCAAGCCAAGCAACGTGTTGCTTGATGAAGATTTGAATCCAAAAATTTCAGATTTTGTCATGACAAGAATATTCGGAGGAAACGAAGATCACGGCAACACTGTAAGAGTTGTAGGAACTTAGTAAGTAAAGTCCTAATAAAGCCTTTTTGAGCCCCTTTTTTTGGTAATAAAATATGTTGATGCGGTGATTTTGCAGTGGATATATGGCACCAGAATACGCAATGGAAGGAAGATTTTCCGAATAATCTGACGTTTATAGCTTTAGAGTACTTTTATTAGAGATTGTAAGTGGGAAAAGGAACACACGTTATTACAACCAAGAATGGTCTTTTAGCCTTTTAGGATGCGCAAGCTCTTAGATCTCCTTAGACCACACAATATTTTCTTATGAAACATCAAATTAATAAAATTATTATCTCAAAATATTTCAGCGTGGAAATTGTGGAACGAAGAAAATGGTTAGGGAACCATTAGGTCAACAATTAGTTAATTAACGTTACAAATATTAGGAGACAACATGAACCATTAGGTCAACAATTAGTTAATAAACGTTACAAATCGAGAATCGATTGATCTGATTGCGAATAATTATATACATACATATACATATATATAACCTAAATATAATGTATATAACCATATAGCTAGTCAATAATTTTGAATTAGCGACTAATTAATTAATTCCGAGCCAAATGTCGATTTGATTTCAAATAACCTCAATTTTGAATTAGGACTACTAATTAACTAATTAGATTTACGAGACAAATATCGATTTGATTTTGAATAACCTCTATGACATAACCCCTAGGTCAACGATCCGTCAATTATTATCGTTACAATTGCAAATAACCTCAATGTACATAACCATTTAGTCAATAATTTTGAATTAGCGACTAATTAATCAATTTCGAGCCAAGTGTCGATTTGATTTCGAATAACTCATGAATATATTGTACATACTCTAATTAAGGTCAACAATTGATCAATAAACGATACAAATCGAGAATTGATCTATCTAGTTACGAATAATCTCATTACTGATTGATTTAACTCGTTTTTCATCAAATTGATTTTATTTAATTAAACCGTCTTGATTGATTTAACTCTAATTATTTTTAAGTTCATCAATTTGATACAATAATTTGATTAGTTAATTTAAGAATATATGAATAATTAATAATTTAAGATTAAAAAAAATAAATTCAAATGAACACATGAACATAAACCCAAATTTCACTCATCCTCACTCCTCACACACCAAGCCGCCACTTTTCTTTAAAATCCGTTGCTATTTCGACTCATTTTTGTAGTGTCATACTATTGAAAATCATGAAGAATACTTTCACTTAAAGCTAGTGAAAGATATTAGGGGCCTCGAAATAAAAGGGAGATAAATACCTTTGATTTTCTAACACATTTAGTTTTTTGCTAATAAAAATATTCAAAGAATTTTCTGTCAATCATAAATAACACAAGGTGTGTTTTTAAATTCACTCCAATTAAATTCGAGAAAGTAGAAGAAAAAAAATATGAGCAGAAAAGCACGAGTCATGGCAATGCCTCTTGTGACCGAATAAAATATACACCAGTTAAGATAAGTGAGAAAAATTAATAATTTAAAATCTCGTCTCAATTTATCATCAATGTAAGAGAGAAACGTCTGTTGCATCATATTATCAATTCTATATGGTATAGCTACCCCTTTATATCTATACAAGTGGGATTATGAATCCACATCTATGAACATATTCTGACACAATTTTCAAACTATAGTTTCCGAAAATCATACATAAAAAAAAATAAAAAATGCAGCGGATACACTGAATAATTTCTTAGTTATCATATCATATTATTTGGAAAATGGATTTGAATAAGTATCATCTTATTATCTTATTTAGATAATGTATCAATACATTACACGACGTTTAGCTAGGACTGTCAACTGGGCATTGTGAACCGAGTTTTAAATGGCTCAAACTCAAATACCATGGGGTGAAGTGCTCTATCAAAGACTATCTTCCCTTTCGAAAATAGCTAAATCGAAGATTTCAAGTTCGAAAGCTAAATTCAAAGAGAGGGAAAACCCCTCGATAGAAGAGATTATTATAGGCACAAACTCGGTTCATGTAACTTTTCAGATTCAAGTTATATTTGACTTATATAGGATTTCCTCACACTGGTAAATTTTACTTGACAAATAAAAAACTATGCATATAAATAGACTATTCTAATTTATTGCACAAGAATATATAAATTTCATGTCCATAACTAAACATTAGTTATAATTGATATATGATTTACAAAGCCATAATTAATATATGTGGGCAGCGAGTTATTTGTAAACTTTTTCTTCTTTTAAAAAAGTAATTAGTACACTATAACTTTAATACCAATAATTAATAGAGTACTTAAAATTATTTATATGTTTAGACTTTATTCGGGTTGAGCCTTATTATAAGGCTCAAACTCGATTCATAAATTGATCGGGTTTAATATAATTAATCAAACTCAGTCCAACTCATAATTATTCGGGTACAAGTCAAATTTAATCGGATTTAATCATCGAACTTCGGGTAGACCCAACTCAATTGCTACTATTGTTTTTCCTTTAAAAATTTTTTATATATGTTACACATGATTTACGGAGTATATAACAACAGAGAGGGCATTTTCCATAAACCGAAACACGAGACACCTGTGGGACACTATTCAACACCTCCGCATAATCAGATGATGTTAGAAACACGTGTCCCTTCACCGCCACGCGTCACCATTTCCATTACTCTCCAAAATGTATATATATTGTCCATTATAACTCCTGCTTGCTATTGTGTACCAAACGAACACATCTCATATTGCAAACAAAGAAGAAAAAAACAGTTTGAAAATGCAATCTGTGAAGGAAACCGCTTCAAATGTTGCCGCCTCGGCAAAATCAGGCATGGAGAAAACCAAAGCCACCGTTCAAGAAAAGGTTGGTTGGTGTATATCTTATTTGGTCCTTAATTTTTTCTGCATTTAATTCGGTTTACTAATGAAAATTCTCGTTTAGATCCGACTTGATCAAATTCATCAAATCACCAAATAAGTGTATTGCATTTATGTTGTGATTGATTACTCTCTCTCACTTTCAATTGTTTCGAACGAAGCATGTGTATTGTACTAGTCATTTAATTACTTTGAGATCGGTCGGATCTGGTTTGGGATAGAATTTCTCGTTTACTATGAGCTTTCCGAAAATGATGGATTTTATTTATGAATTTTCGTCTTCAAGGTATGGCTAGATCAATTTTTAACATTTCTTTATCACACTTTGATATCAAATAATAGATCCACTTACAGAGTGTATGTGTGGATCAACACATATTTTAAATTTGTGCACTTGTCGATAGATCTATTTTGATGAGAAATATCGTTGTATGTGTGACACAAATACGTAATAAAAATGTGACAGAAGATTCATCTCATTTTTAACATGTGAGTTCTTTTCCATTTTGAGACATTTCGAAGCAATGTATTTGAAAAAATCACAAGTTAAAGAATTTTGAATTTGATTATGATTAACTTAAAAAACAAAAACATTGGAAATTATCAGATGTTTTTTGTTTCGACTGATTTTCATTTAGAATTTTTTCTATTTTTTTTTTTAATGGATCAGACGTGTAAAAGTTTTTAATTTTAATCCATGTATATAATTGAATCTATGTAATTTTAATAGAATACAATTTTTGTGTAATCAAATTAACAGGTTGAAAGAATGACTGCAAGCAACCCAACAGAAAAAGAAATGGCAACCGATAGAAAGGAAGAAAGAATCCACCATGCAGAACTCTCCAAACAGGAGGTCCGGGAACACAATGCGGCTGCAAAACAGGGGGCCCACACCGGCGGTACTCACTCTTACTCCACCACCGGGCAGACCGGTCAGGCCACGGGCATCCACCAGATGTCTGCACTGCCCGGGCACGGCACTGGTGAGCCAATGGGACATGTGACTGAGGGTACAATTAAGTCTCATCCCATTGGAACCGCCACCGGAACTGGAAGGACCACCGCGCATAACACGCATGTGGGTGGCGGTGGTAATGCTGGATATGGCACTGGTGGTGCTTATAGCGGTTAGAAATTTCGACAGTGGTGAAATAAGATGAAGCTCTATGTAATGGTGTTACTTAGAGGCTTGTTATAAGTTTTATTTTATTGATCATGGTATGACAATGTTTGGATGTTATAGGTTTTTTTTTTATTATTATTTTTAGAATAAGCAATTCTCATATACTGATGAAATTGTGGAGTGATTAAAATGTAATATGAGGCAATTATGTCTAATTGTCTACCTCTTTTTTGTCTTATATCTTAGATTTATTTTCGTGTTACTCTACAATATTTACTGTTTCAGAAATTACAGGAAAAAAGGAAATCCAATTTGACATGTAAATTAATTACAAAGACAACTAAAAATACCTTGAATTGTAAAGGCATTTCCAACTCATAGGCTGTGTGGAGATGCCCCTGGGAAGCCCCATGGCCGGTCTCCAACCGTCCAACACATACTTGCTGCATTTTTTAATTTTTTAAATAATAAAAAAAACTTTTTAAAATAAAATAATTAACTAAAAATGGACAAATTTACTTATAAATTTTATGTAATATAACATTATATTTCAAATTAAAGGTGTTAATTTTAAATTTTTAAGTTCGTTTGGGAAAGTAAATTTTAGTCAAAAAATTTTGATTTTCATATTTAAACTTAATTTAACAACATTGTAGTATAATTTAGTTTAAAATATTAAAATCATAAATGCATAATTAGATAAAACGTAAAATTTTATTTTTATTATTCATTTTTAAAATTAAAATTATTATTATGATTATTGACATTTCTATTATAATTATTATTATTATTATTCACAACAAAAAAAAAAATGAGAGTGGGAAAGTTTTTTTTTAATTAATTGGGGATGAACCCCGGGCGGTTGGTGACGGTGTCCCGGGGGTGCAAGACCCGGGGATGGAGAGAGACGACCTGGGAAATGACCCCCTTCCGATTGGAAATAGCCTAAATATACTCATTAACATTATGTATAACAATACAGTAAAACTGCAAACTTTAATTGAAAAATCAAGTTAATATTCACAAATTCGACGTGTCTGTTCAAAAAAATAAAGACCATTTCGTCAGTGTGAGTGGAAGCCATCGGATATACAATTTTGCCATTCTGAGCTAAACTGAATTATATACAAGCACGACATCGGGTGCTTCTAGAAGAACGTTTTTTGTTGATCATTACCTACTCCATTTACCACATGCCTATGTGGCATTAGTTCCTCTCCAGCCCCAACAGAAGTAAGCATTAACTGGAAGTGAGCAATATCAAGGAATTTGTAAGATTTTGAAATTGTGATTCTATAATACAATAGACACTTTAATCTAAGAGATGGTATGAAATAATTAAGAAATGCAGTCAGATCATGGGAAATAAATTGGGGTTTTCTTCAAAACTACATAAATTGGGGTGGGGGGGGGGGGGGGTGGGGGGGGGGGGGGGTGGGGGGGGGGGGGGGTGGGGGGGGGGGGGGGTGGGGGGGGGGGGGGGTGGGGGGGGGGGGGGGTGGGGGGGGGGGGGGGTGGGGGGGGGGGGGGGTGGGGGGGGGGGGGGGTGGGGGGGGGGGGGGGTGGGGGGGGGGGGGGGTGGGGGGGGGGGGGGGTGGGGGGGGGGGGGGGTGGGGGGGGGGGGGGGTGGGGGGGGGGGGGGGTGGGGGGGGGGGGGGGTGGGGGGGGGGGGGGGTGGGGGGGGGGGGGGGTGGGGGGGGGGGGGGGTGGGGGGGGGGGGGGGTGGGGGGGGGGGGGGGTGGGGGGGGGGGGGGGTGGGGGGGGGGGGGGGTGGGGGGGGGGGGGGGTGGGGGGGGCGGGGGGTGGGGGGGGGGGGGTGTGGGTGGGGGGGGGGGGGTTGGGGGGGGTGGGTGGGGTGGCGGGGGGGGGTTGGGGGGGGGGGGGGTGGGGGGGGGGGGGGATGTGCTGGAAATAACCACCCAATAGATATGGGTAAAGGCAGTTAACAAAGTAGTGGAGATTATGCCTAAAAAAGGGGGAAGTGGAAGAAGTGGACATTCATCAAGAGAACTGTCCGCCAGGAGGCCTATAAATATCAGGAAGCTGGCACATTCAATACAACACAATCAATCAATCAAAAATCTCTTCAGTCTTCACTCGTTTGGCACTCTGATGCCAAGCACATGAGTCGTTTTGAAGTTTACATACTCTTTCATATTTGTAAATCGGGGAAACATTTTTAGGCTAGATTTCATGTATTTCATTCATCAACACTATGTTTATTTAATATATTGGAATACTTGGCCTCATCTCTTGATTTTACTTACGAGTATGTTTTCATCAAGTAATTTTAAAATGTCTTTGTTGCTATGCTATCAATCTGTTAGCTCAGGTTTCTAATTAAGGTGACATGTTTTAGATTGCTTGATAGTTAACTCGATAATTGGTTTTTCTGCAAATCCTTTGATATATCGAGTAAGCCATTAATTGGCTATAAGTTTTGGCATTTCAAAAAAGGTTATCATAAATTGTTAAGTCTTGCGGCCAGGCAGGCATGGAAAAGAATAAGGGGTAGAGTTTGCCTACTCCGCCACAATCAATTGGTTAGAAGTCAGAAGCTTTGTCAGGACATTAATTTATATCTCATATTCATAATAATATGTCCATTTTAAACCGTTATGTTTGCACGCACAAACATTGCACGCCCGCACTCTCTTTATTTCACATCGAGTCAATTGCATCGAGGCAGTTGCACATCGAGGCAAGCCAGACGAAATTTATAGCAAACACGTTTACTTTTTGAAATTGTATTATGGGCTACCATTAATAAAATAAATCATTTTTCTAAGAAATGAGTTAATGTACAGTGTATTATTTAAGCATTCAAATAATCGATGATCACATTCAATTTGAACTGTGACATATTTTATATAGAAGCTGAGTAATAACAATTGTAGGTTTATAGTTTGTCGAAATCAGTTCTGAAAAGACCCAAGAAAAGAAAAAATCTTAATATGTATATAATTAGGCCATCTCCAATGGTTTCCCGGGGCCATTCCCGGGCCAGCCCTCGAGCCAGCCCGGGCTCTGGGTGATCATCTCCAGTGGTGGTCTCCAGCACTCAATTTATTCCAATTTTTTTTCTTCCCCACTCTCACCATTTTTATAATATTTTTAATATTGATATTAATATTGATATTAATAATAATAATAATAATAATAATGATAGAATATTAATAATTATTATTTTAATAATATAATTAATTTAAATATATTATAATTATAATATTTAAACATTAAAATTTTAAATTTAAATTATAATTATAATTATAAATAATCCAAAAAACACGAATTATAACATTAAATAAAAGGCACACATAAAAACAAGATGAAGATTACAACAAACACGAATGGAAGAAATAATTTATAAAATTTAATTAATATTTTTTAAATAGAAGAAATAATTAAAACCATTTTAATGTTACTATTATTAAAACATTAATAATTATAATTAAAATTAAAAAAAATTAATTTAATTATTATATTAACAAATATACTAACAAATTATTTATAAAATTCAATTCATATTTGTTAAATAGAAGAAATAATTAAAACCTTTTTTAATGTTATTATTATTAACCCATTGTAAATTAGATTTGTAATTAAAATCAATATTAATAACATTTTAATTTTAAAAAATTAAAACAAATATTACAAATTTTATTCTAATATTAACATTTATTACAAATTTTACACAATTAAAATCATTTTATTACATTTAAAACTAATAAAACAATTAAAAACAAAAAAAAAACAGGGACCAATCAGGTGGCGCCAAGTGGCGCCACCTGACTTAAAGAGGGGAGAGTGCATAGCACTCTCCCCTGTTTCATCTTCTTCTTCACGCGGCACTGCGTGCCAGCTTCCATTCCCGTCCCAGCTCGCTGCCCAGCCCGTGCCGCCCCGCGCCCCTCCCCCCTCCCCGGACCACCATTGGAGACGATTCCCCAGCCCAGCTCGGCCCTCACGCGCGCCCCAAGCCCACCATTGGAGATGCCCTTAGGTCCCCTCCATAGGTTATATTAAATATTTGTTTTCCATTGAGAACAGCCACTACGAAATATATATCATAAAGAGATCAAGGAAGACCTAATGTGCATTCTACAATTATATTTATTCCCATGCGATGGATCAAACAAAAAAAAATTATTGCTTTTTATTGTTGTAACATAATAATCATGTACTATATATAATCAATTTAGATTATAGTAATTCAAGATCCGTTTTGTTAATATTCTAAGAAATAATCGATACATACTACTTCTACATAAACTTCATGAAACTAAGGCTGTAAAAGAAGTTATAAATCCTAAAATATACAATGGTTATTAAAATGCGTTCTGAAAACTTTTGACAAGGTTTATTTAACATTATATTCTATAAAAGAGGAAACCATCTTTAAGTATTTTAACATTTACATATCATCGTACATCAAGCACAATGATTGTAGGGTCATTGGAATATGGATATCCAATTTGGCTCGACCGTGGAGTCGTTCTGGTCCCAACATGAGAGCGGTTCCATTTCTCGGCAAATACCGGTTGATATATGGCCTAGGCAGGTCTATGATTTCACGGTTAAGCATTGAAAGAACTTTTTGAACTGCAGGTTTGTCATTAAGAAAATCTTGAACACACAATAGTACAATGTGAATGCATATCACAATCTCTCCCTGAAAATTTGAACCTTTAATTGTTTGATCCACGAAATCCAAACCATTTTCTTCATTCCACAATTTCCAAGCCTAAATATTTTGAGATAACAACATTAATTAATATGATGCTCAATGAGAAATAACTGTGGGATTGAAGAAGAGAGTACTTACGCATCCTAAAAGACTCAAAGACAACTCATGATTGCAATAATGAGTGTTCTTTTTCCCGCTAATAATCTCCAACATGAGCACACTGAAGCTATACACATCTGATTTTTCAAAAAATATTCCCTCCATTGAATATTATGGTGCCATATATCCACTGTAAAACCTTCTTATTTGCATATTGTTTCATGGAAAAAGATGTGCTTAAATGACTATATTCAACGATGACTACTATGTTCCTACAACTCTTGAAGTGTTGCCAAAATCTTCGTTTCCTCCAAATATTCTTGCCATGCCAAAATCTGAAATTTTTGGATTCCAATCTTCATCAAGCAACACGTTGCTTGGCTTGAGATCTCGATGAATTATCTTCAATCTAGAGTCTTTGTGAAGACAAAGTAGACCTCTCCCATACCTTCGATAATATTGAACCGTTTCTTCCAATCAAGAATCTTTTGTGATAGATGGTTTGGATCTAAAAAAAATGGGAACATAAAAGAAAAGGTAAGAATTTTGTGCCAAAGCTCAACAAGACAATGTTATTTTTTTTTAATATGAACTAACCAAAGAGACATCCATCCAAACTTTTATAATTAGGCATGTATTCATATATCAACATTTTCTCTTCTATCTCCACACAACAACCTATTAGTCTAACAAGATTCGATGTTGAAGTTTGGAAATCACAACCACTTCATTCATAAATTCTACATTGTCTTGTCTTGAAACAGATGAAAGCCTCTTCACACCAATTTTTTTCCCTTTTACCAAATATCCCCCCTACACATAAACTTAACATTTTCAATTAATTCTGAAATGGAAAACAAAAGAAAAGAATTGTGTAAGGAAAAGTTTGAACAATTTTACCTTATAAACAAGGCCAAAACCACCCCTGCCAAGAAGGTTTTTTTCATAAAATTTATCGGTAGCATTTGAAAGCTTCTTAAAAGTAAACAATGGCAACTCTTTAACATTAACTTTCTCTGTTTCATCTTTGAGCACTATTGCACTTGAGTCCAATGAAATTACATGAGCCTGATTAACAGAATATGAGGATTACATTTTTTCACATTAACTTGTTTTTATTTTAATTATAATTTAATATGGTTGTTTTTTTTTTTTTTACCATTTCGCCTGATTCGGAAAATTCTTACTCATCCAACCATCATACAAGTGTATTGCACTTGCTTTGTGATTGGTCACTCTCTCCCAAAGCAAGCGTATTGTATTTATCATGTAGTTACTTTGGGTTAGGCCAAACCCGGTCTGGGTAAGAATTTCCCGCCTGATTCTTGGAACTGATTTAGTTGGATTTAGTTAGTTTTGTCAAAAACCATTTTTTTTTTTAAAATCCAATAAGAAGGCTGGCATTTAGATTGTTTGAAGTAAATACAACAGGGAGTCTATGACACGAAATTAAAAAATAATTGGAAGGGGTAAAGGAAGCAAACATCTTAATGATTTCAACTTGCTACTCTATAGAATCCACTAAAGAGATAAGAGATGAACATAGGAAGAATTACTCTTCAAAAGATAACTTTCTTGTTATTTTTCAAATTAATCCTTTAGGCTAATGGGGAATGGGGTATTTATAGGATATCATGGACAACCCTCATGAGTAGGTTCATGATGTATGAATCTCAAAGGTTATGAATGAAACCAATGATACATGTATGATAACAAAGAGACATACATGTATTTAATTTATTACTACTTAGGTAAATGCATATAAAATAAATCAACATTCATGAATTCATTTTGAATGGCTAGATTCAGTGTCAGTCTATAACCTGCACATCAAGGATTATGACTGGAATTAGATCATCAACTTGCTGCATATTAGTTATTGAACCAGCTGAGAATTTGTGGTCTTCTGTGGCGATTTACATACCATAGTTTTTTTTTTAATCGATGAGTAATTAATCATGCATTAAACAAAGAAAATAATTTTGTCCCCTAGATTAATCATTGATGAGAGGGTGTCCCCTAGATTATTTAGAGGCGTGGTGGATAGAGTAGCGAAAAGACTGTCGGCTTGGAAAGCCAAACTTTTGTCTCCTGCCGGTAGAAACACCCTTATAAAATTGGTAACGTCGTCCATTCCGAATCATGTAAGGCAATTAGCTTGGCTCCCCGAAACTACTTGTGCTCAGTTGGATAAACTTATATAACCGACTTTTTTTGTGGTCCTCTAACATCACCCAACGAAAACTCCACCTCGTAGGTTGGAATAAAGTAACGAAGCACAAAGACTTTGGAGGTCTTGGCATTAAACAAGGGCGTAAAACTAATATTGCACTCCTGGCTAAGGCGGGATGGAAAACTTTGAAGAAGGAAAACAGCCTATGGGGGGATACTTTTCATAAGAAGTACTTGAAAGACAACAATCTCCTTGAATATAATATCAAAGCGGGGGATTCGCATACATGGAAAGGGGTTGTGCGTAGCTTGAATGAGCTAAATCTCTGTATATGGTGGCGCTTGGGGAACGGAAAAACATCTTGGTATGGAATGATCTTTTGGTGGGAGAAGAACCTATTGGGACGAAGATGGCAAACCATATTTGCAAAGAGGAAAAGAATTTGAGAGTCTCTAATTTAATTAATCCGAATGGGGTGTGGGACAAAAGCATGCTAAGATCACATATCCCGGCTGACATTTGGGGGACAATCCTTAGCATTCCGATACCTAGAGAACGTGATAAAGAGGGCGTTCAGGTGTGCGACGGAACTTCAAATGGCAGGTTTTCTTGTAGATCAGCCTACTACCATTTGATGAGGATGGAAAATCAAAATGTTGGGACTACGAAGGACTGGAAGTGGATTTGGAAGACAACCTGCCAGGAGAGAGTATGATTTTTCCTGTGGACTTGCTCCCACAATAGCCTCGTTACTAATTCGATGAGATTTAGGAGGAATCTCACGGCTTCCGACACCTGTAAAAGGTGCAATAACCACGAAGAATCGATAGTTCACGCTCTAAGGGACTGCCCCTGGGCTAGGGAAGTTTGGGAATTTAGCATTGCCCCTGAAGCAATTTCTCAAATTTCAGCAAATTGATGCCGACTCTTGGATAAGAGACAATGTTACAAAGGTATGCTTCGACAACATTATTCTCATGCATGCTCCATGGTATATGGTCTTCATTGCAACTGTTTGGATGATTTGGAAATCAAGAAATAAGTATATTTCCAAAATGTTTGTGATCCGATGAAACAAACTGTTTTTGCAATTAAATGCTTGGTTGGGGACATGGCAAAGATGCCGGCTAAAAAAGGGAAATGGAAATTGGGTAAACCGAGCCTTGTGAGTTAGATCAAACCTCTCCAAGGATGGCACAAACTCAACACGCATAGGAGTGTCTTGGAGTCGAAAAACTGAGCTGCTACTGGGGGTCTCATTAGAGATGATACGGGCTCTTGGGTTGTTGGATTCTCTCGAAAATTGGGCTCTACCTCGATCACTATGGCAGAATTTCTCGCTGTCAGGGAGGGTTTGGAGCTGGCCTGGGAAAGAAGGCTACAAAGACTAGAGTTGGAATTGGATTCAGAAGTGGTGGTTAATTTAATCAAAGATGCGGATGTGGAGACACATCCTTTGGGGAATATTATCAAGGACTGCAGAACTTTGATCCGAATGTCTTGGGATTGCCGAATTGTACACACTAGAAGAAGCGAAAACGGTTGTGCTGATGCACTCGCTAAAATGGGTCATGATTTAGATGCTAGCTTTAGTAGTTGGGACATTGCTCCTGTTAGTATTTTACCTCTATTAAGGGAGGACTTGTTGTAGTTGTAATTGTTCTCCTTTGTCACCAAAAAAAAAAATTTGTGACGCTTTATTAATTGAATGGCTTTGTAATTTTATGCTTTTTGGGTAATATTGCAATAATGTAGATCATCAACTACTCAACTAAGTATTAATAATAATGTAAATATTATTATTTACATTATTTTACTAAAGTTGTTGGTGTAATATACAACTCAACTAGATTGGAAAAAATCAAAAACTATTTAATTAATAATACAAAATGTTATGTAAAAATGTTAATATTTTTTCTTGCTCAATCTCATCCCCTGAGTTGGGGGGGCTGCGGGGTCGGAGGTTCGGCCGTCTCCAGTGGGGTGGGGTGGGGCGTGGCGGGGCGGTGTGGGGGCTCGCGTGAGCCCTGGCCGCGGCCCGGGGCTCGCGTGAGCAAATGAAGAAGAATAGGGGCGCATGAGATTCACGCGCCCCTCTTTAAGTCAGGTGGCACCACTTGGCGCCACCTGATTGGATCCTTTTTTTTTAATTTCTTAATTTAATTTTTTTTAATGTTTTTAAATAGGAAATAATTAATTATTTAAATAAATATATACTAAAATTAAATTTTTCTCCTAAATTAAATTAAATTTGTAGAATTGAATTATTTAATAAAATGTGTTCGTATATTTATTGTATATTTAATAGTATTTAATAAATATATGTAGTCACCAATTTAATTGAATTATTTAATATAATAAAATTTAATTTTTTTAAAATTAAAGTCATTAATAATTAATTAGAATTGTAATTAAATTTTTTTATGGACAAATCATTAATAAGTAAATTCAACATTTTATTTTAATTTCTTTTATTGTAATTAAAAATTTAATCATTTAATTTCAATATTGGTGGTGGCTATATATTTTTAAAAATATTAAATTAGTTGAAAATATAATTAAACACTTATTCAAACAATTTAAATTAATACTTAAATTAAGAAATATTTAAATACATACTAACATTAACAAGATAAGTAAATTCAAACAATTACATTCATTGTTAACCATATTTTGCATACACATGGGTTATTAAGTATATACTCTCTTTAATTTTAATATTTTAATATTATTAATAATTTAATTATATTATTAAAATAGTTATTAGTATTATTAATATTAATATTAAAAACAAAATTAAAACTATAATTATAAGTGAGAGTGGGCAAGAACAAAAAATGCAATTAAAATCAATCTCGGAGCCCCGCCATTGGAGACGATCAGGCAGGGCTCGGGGTAGGGGCAGGGGCAGCCTCAGCTCCGGAGCCCCTGGCCCTGCCCCTACCATTTGGAGATGGCCTTTAATGAAAGCTTTGCACGTCGCTGATCTCTACATAACATTTAATATTAATAAGTAACAACTTTTTTTCTTGAAAATAATTGGTAACAACTTCTAAGTTACCTCTCCATTTTAAATTAATTGGCAAATTTGACTTTTTCACACATATAAAGAAATTCAATAATTAATCAATTTTTTAAGATAAAATGTCAAAAATATCCTTTTGTTGATTGATTTAATTAATATCATTGATCTTTGTGCATTCTACTTTATTGTGTTAACCTAGAAATAAGATAATATAATTGAAAAAAGATGCATTGAGAAACCAAATATAACAAGTAATTTGAAACATAAAAATTTTGCAAATGTTCCAATTAATTTGAAACGGATGGAGTAATAATTAATGTCAATGAGATCGTAGCATGTGGTCCTAAATTCAACTCTTATTAATTTAATTTTTTTTAATTTAATATTAATATTTAATAGTGATTTATTATTTGTTATTTTTTATACTTAAAAAATTATTAATATGATTATTGTATTAATTCTTGGAAGAAGAAAAAAAGTTATTGATGATTAATTTATTCTAGAAAGAAGAAACAGAAAGTTATTGATATGATTTTTGATATAATAATGAATGATTAATGTATTTTAGGAAGAAAAAAACCACTTCGAAGTAGGAAATACTTCACTAACCATATATATACATTAAAATATTCAAACTTTATTTTGTATATTCATACAAACCCATCTCTATCTATAGTCTATAGAGAGCAACTACCAAGAACCCTACAAATTGCAACACCAAAAACACGAAAAAACACACTAGACCATAATTATCACACAGACTAATCTCATCACTTCTTTAATACTTTATATACTAACTAGACGTAATTAATAATCTAAACTCAATTACCCAACATAAGAAAAGCCAATTCCTAGTAAGTGTTTCCTGACCCATACCCGGTCCTAGCACCACCCGCAACATTCGGGTCCTGTGGAGCGACCCTCTCGGCTCCACCCATCTTGCCTACCGGATCCTGTGACCCTAGTCCCTGGGCCGTGTAACCGGTTGCTGCCGGGTCGGGCTGAGTAGTATAGCCCTTTCCCGTAGGATGCAGTCCACCACCCTGCTTCGCGGCGGCAGCTTGCTGACGTGTCTCCAACTTCTCACGCTCCGCTCTATGGATCCTCTCCTCTTTCTTTTCGGTGGCCATTTCCTTCTGGAGCGGGTCGCGGGTCGTCATCTTCTCGCCCTGATTATTCATTCCCAACATTAAATTAGTGTACAATATTATTGATTAACTCACCAAATTTAGAGTTTAATATTATAGATCTTCAACTATTCTCAAATTTTCTTTTTCTTCAAGAAAAAAATATATATGGGTTTATAATATTATGCTTTTAGACATAACTTCATTCCATTTTAATTGAGACAAAATATATTAACCAAGATACTCATGGAAAATTTTATTTTATAGAACAAAATAAAAGATAAAATTGAAAAAAGACCATAGTAGAAGTACAATAATAAAAAGTTAAATATAACAATTAATGCAATTTCTCGAATTGAGCTAAGAGACCAAAAGTGATGAGAATCTCATCTAGTGCGCGAATGACCACCTAGTACAACATGCAAACGATATCATATTTTGCTCATAAATTCAATAAATAAAAAATTGTGTGTTCAAAAATTAAAGTGCATCTTGTGTCCCATCAATCAAATATATTCTCCTAATCTAATATCGAGCTAAACGCAAAAAAAAATTTATACTTTGTCTAACTATAAAAAAAATTCCTAAAAAGATTCCTGTTATTTTTACTAGCAAAAATTCCGTTGTTCACTTTATTTATTAGGAAAAAAAACCCATTTAAAATTTCTTCATAAATTATAAAAAGGTTTCAGTCTATTTTCAATAGGGAATAAAATACGAAAATTATTACCAATTTTCAAAGTTAATAGGAAATTATTGATAATATTTTAGGTTAAGAGGTGTATCTTTGCATTCTTCGGTGGAGGTATATAACTGTCATTTCAGTTTGAGAGGAATTTTTTTGCTGATAAAAAATAAACAAAGAATTATTTTGCTAATTAAAATTAATAAAGTCATTTTTTATAGTCGGGCAAAGCACAAAGAATATTTTTGCATTTCACTCATTTAATATCACTTAAAATACAATTTTAACCAAACAAATAAAAAGATAGCTAGTATTAAAAAGGAAACCTTTTCTTGCATGGCGGCCTTGGTCTTCTCCATGCCGGCCTTGGCCGAAGCCGCAACATTAGACGCTGCTTCCTTAGCAGATTGCATTAAATATTTTTTTTCTTTTAATTTTCAAATAAAAATAGAAATATTATATTTTCCAACTTGGAAGAAGAAGTTTGCAGAGATGTAAATATAAATGGATGTTGGCCGGGGGAGGAGATTAGGTGGCAGTCTATGTATACACGTGTACATCAAAGAGAAAATTTGGTTTCAGTATTTGACACGTGTACAACAGGTGTCAACTGGTGACGATATTTGCATGATGTGTTGGGAATGTTTTTTTTATTGCAATGTAATATGCCGTCATTCCAAGAAAAATGTTGTAAAAAAAAAAAATTTACAAGAAAAAAAATTTTAGGGATATTATTGAAGTTGTCACTTTTATGTATTTAGTGAAAAAAAAATATTAGTTTTGTCACAATAACAACTAGGGGTGGGCACAGGACGAGTTTGGGGCGGGTTTGGGATTAGATATGGCTATAGTAAATTTCGGGATTGACAAATTTCATTCCAAACTCGCCCTGTAATAATTCGGGTACCCGGAAGCTGGTACCCGAATTATTACTGGAAGGAACGGGAAGGGATTACGGGTCCTATATTATTTTAAAATCATCAATTCTTCATGCATCTAACAAAATTAAATTACAATATTTCGTATAAAATTTTGTATGTAATAGACTAGTATTAGTATTAATTTAATTTGTTGAGCAAAGGAAAAAAATATTGTATGCTTTGGCATAGGTGGGATGAAGAAGAAGTGGTAGAGCCGTAGAAACTATGAGAATTTTTTGAACTGAGATAAACATAATGTATTAATAACTAGTATACGATTTAAAAAATATTAGGGTAAAGTAAAAAGTTCTTCATTAGTTAAAGTGTATAATTATATAATAATAATAAAAATATATGGATGGGTTCGGGTATTCGAGGTTGGAGAGTCTAATCCCAAACCTGTCCCATATTCCAGTAAAAAAAATACGGGTTTTTAAATTCGGGTACCCAAAACCAAAAAATACTCGTCTCGTTCGAGTATTTTAAAAACGGGACGACGGGTCGGGTTTGGGTTACTCGAATCCAACGCCCACCCCTAATAACAACAATGACAAGTGCAGAATTGATGAGCAAAATTTTGTTAGATGCGTGAAGAATTTTAATACTAATACTAGTCTATTACATACTAGTACTATTCGAGTCGGGTTCACTAGTGACTAATACTAGTGACAAATTAATACTAGTATTAGTCACTATTCGAGTTAAATATTCGATGAAATAGACTTAAATAGTGAACCCGACTCGAATAGTATTAATTAATACTAGTGACAAATTAAATTACGGGATGAATTGATGAAATAGACTTAAATATTGTATGCTTTGGCATAGTTTTCACCAAAAATATTAATACTAATACTAGTCTATTACATACTAGTGACAATTTAAAAATATATTTAAGTTCCATATACTTGTCACTAATAGTCACTATTGACAATTAGTGACACCGTTTTGATGACAACAAATAGTGACAATAAATATTGTCACTATAACTTGGTGAAAACTTTTTAGTTGTCAATTGTATGGTATCACTAAATATCAATAGTGACAACTTTTTCACATTTCTTGTTTATTAATGTGTCTATGTACATCATTTAAGTGACAATATTTAAATTCTTGTCACTTTGTCATTTAATATTTAGTCACTAAAATTTAACTTTTTGTTGTGTGTATTTTTTAGAAGCAATAAAATTCTTAACAAAGCAACCAATGATAAAATCGATGAGACAATAGCCTAGTGGTAAGGCTGAAGTCCCATGATTTATAGGTTTCGGTTTAAATTTTTACTAATGTGTATTTTTCTCTGAATTATTTATTAATTTGTTGATAGTTAATTATTTGTTGTATTTTAACATAAATGAATTGATTACATGTAATTATATATTGTTGGATAGACTGTAATGTATTCATCGTTAAAAAAGACTTGTTTTATCATTGAATTAAGTCAGATTTCAACAACAACAAAATTGTAGAATTTTAAATTTATTTTATTATCCCTTTAATGATTGACAAGTGTTACTCATGTTATTTATTTATTTCTTTTATCTTATTTTTCTCTCTTTCATGGGACACTTGTCAATCATCAGGGGGTGCAAACTAGTGCATTGCACCCTAGCATCCAATAAATCAGGATGGACCCTGAAGTTCGAATTATTAATAAATATGGTTTAAAAATGCGAATATTGTAAAGATTGTTTCGTAACCATAGTTCGCTGGCATAAAAATCCTTATAACTTTTTCGGCGGCCAATAAAATCATATAACTAATATAATCAGGGACGGAGCCTCATGCGGGGGCCATGGTCCCCCAGAAAGTATTATACATGTATATTTTTAAAACATTAAGGATGTAATTATGTTTGTGAACACGTGAATTTGAACTAATCGGACTTGAATATAAGATTTCCTTTGATAAACCACCTACCACTGTCATGAATTTGTGATGTACGAGATCACGTGAATTTGAGCAAATCGAACATGAATATAAAATTTCCTTTTAATTATCTACTTATATCTACTTATAAATATATTTGAGATCAGTCTTTAACTGTCTTAGGATTGTTTTGACCAAATACTATTTTTATAGAATTTAGAATTCTTTTATCATTCATAAATTTTTTTTAACATCTCTTGGACACATTAAATGATTACTCCTATTTTTACTTTTCAGCGGAAAAAGTTATGACGTGACCCTCAACAAGACGAAGTTTTCTTCGCTCGGTATGCAAATGGGGAATTACAAAAATGGGCGAATCGAAAGTCTCAGACTGTTTGATGGGTGAATTAGTTGTTTGTTTTTGTGATTGTTTTGTAGTACTTGGAGTTATTATTCGGATTTGTAATTGTTTTGTAATATTATGGTATTTGGATTTGGGATTTCGTATTTGGATGGATTGTTTGATCAATGTTAAGATGTTTTGAATATTGAATCATATTTTATTAAAATATTTTTTGATGTTTTATTGTTTGTCGAATGTATAATTAACAATGCCAAAAAAAAAATCCAAAATTTCGACGGAAAATAATTCCGTCGAAATTTCTGTCGAAAATATATCTGTCGAAATTTTCGTCGAAAATTTGATTTCGACGACCCATTTCGCTCGAAATTTCCATCGAAATTTCCGTCGAAATTTCTCGGTTTTCTTGTAGTGTAACTCCCCGCTCAAACCTAAAGCAGTTTCATGGTATTTGAATTGGTGGAAAGAAGGTAGGTTGGAACCGCTGAACTTCTATCATAACTGTTTCATCTAAAAGACTCCAATTCCGAATCTATTTTTCTTTCACTGAATATGCACGGAGAGAAATCACGGCTAAAATCGGAATTGAAAAAAGATTTAGTCGAACACTTGTAGGGAACACACGGGCCATTTTCGAATTAGGTGTTTCTTAGTAATCGTATATGTTAAGTTGTTTAATTGATCTTCAAATTATATTTTTAAATTAAGTTGCAATAATAATAAATATAATTAAGTCATATTTTTATATTCATACTATATTTTTTTAAACTAAGACATAAATAAATTGAAAAAAAATTGACATCGATTACTATGTAACCATAACTATTTTTGTCCAAGGATTTTTTTTTTTTTTTGTTTTAAAATTTAATTAATTTAAATATGTAAAAAATATATAAAAATTTAAACACTTGTTAATAATGATTTAATGTTTTCTTAAAAAAAAAAAAACTTAACCATGCATAATTTTGAAAGATATAATATTTTCTCCTCATATTTATACTACGTGAAGGTCACTAAACACTATCTTCAAACCAATGTGGGATAAGGAGAGTTAAGTTTACCCCACATTGATTTGAAACTAGTGTTTGAGTGGTCTCCGTCGGGGTTGTTGCTTGCCTCCTCGGTTCGGCTGGAAATGGCCGTATATGCTTGGTTGTTAGAGAAAATGACATTACAAAAAAGACTGGTTTGTCAAAGCTTTAATCATGAGGCCGCCAGAGCTGGTGGTACTATTAATACAAGGAGGACTGGATACCTCAGAAATCAAAGTCATTTCAGGTATTGGTTTAGCTTCATAAATTTTAATTTGAATTTCAAGATATTAAAAACTTGAATTCATGCTCTGTCTGTTATATAATTAATAATTTTGCTGTACTCATTGAATTTGCTCTGTCTCTGTTTGATTAATTTCAAAGCTTTCACACAATTTTGAAATCCATATCATTGACAACGGTTTAAGGGATAATTTTGTACTGTATGATGGTCCTTTGCTAGTGATGGTCATAGCATATTATATTTATGATGTATTCAAACTATTTTCTAAATATTGAACATTTTTGTCATTTATTTTATAGAAATAACTGTTATGACACAAACAATTATTTTTCTAAAAGTTTGAAATTTTGGATAAATAGTTTTATAATGAATAAGTATCTAATAATAAAATTGAATATGAAATAAGTAGTTAAACTAATGATGAAGAGATATCTAACAACTACAATAACTATTAATTTTTTTTTTTTTTGAAGTAATATATTTGTAAACCTTAAACTTTTATGTTTCAATATTTTTTTAAAATTCCACAATCATTATTGTTCATATTTCTACTATCACACATAAACTATTATATAAATAGATTTAAAATAAATAAATCCGTGCATAGCACGGAGCGTATACTAGTTTATTATTACTTAATAAACCAGATACCACTTTGATGGATTTTAATAATAAGAACCAAAAGATACTAAAAGTAACTCATGAAAATACATGGGGCACGCCCAATTTACCACAGTTTAAATATATACTTAAAGTCGTCATTTTTATATTAGATTTATTATTTAATTACTAGCTATATTTAATGTTTATTCTTCAATTAGCTATATATGGATCATCATAATGAGATTAAACTAAATAGTCAATTGCAATTCAATTTTAAGCAGATTGTTGGGTCAAAGGGAGTGATGCAATTGTTAACTGACCAAATAAGGGAGTAACTTTCCAAATAAGGAGGTGGCTCACTTTATCAGGTCGACCCGGAAAATTATCAGTCAAACCAAACATGTAATATATGCATAATTAATTTTTGAATCTTGGTTTATTGTGCAAACCGAAATTTAAATTTAAATTTCCAATAACTTTTTTGATTTTTCTACTGCAACTTCAATTTAAATTCGCCGTTTACAATATAATGAAGCCCATTTACATTAAATTAATTGTTTTGTTTATTTGGACCATTAGGTGACTCAGCAATTTTATTTTGCTATTTGCTATAATATTAATTGCTCTTATTGATATTCGTTGTGTATAGAATTGAAAATTACATCACAATACTCGATATTTGACTCAATCTTGTTCGATCAAAGTTCGTTTGAGTTCGGTTCATCACACAAATTAAACAAGCTCAAACATTATGTTTTGCTTGACAATTTATGAAGTTCGGCTCGAGTTTGACTATGCTTGAACTTGTTTAACAAAAGATCGTTTGAGTTCGATTCGTTTAATAATCAAACCATACTCAAACACAACAAAATTCAAATCATTCATGAACAATATATTGTTTAATACTACTTGATTGATTTACACCCTTAAATATGTAAGTTGAGCCCTAAGGTTAATTGAACCATAAACATGTCAATGTAAGGAATATATCATCATTAAAATGTTCATTAGTTGTACGCGATAAACATGTAAATATATCATTATTAGATATTTTGATATGATCTAGTAATAAACTATTTTTGTAGTATCAATCTGATAGAAATAGTGTCCGACAAGCCAACTGTATGGCTGCGATTTATTGTAATAAATAAGGAACTATTCAATTTAGATTAAAAAATGCATCTTATTAAATGGTCAATTTTATCTTATGTAATAATCATCTACGCATAAGGATAGAAGTCCTTAGATCACAGGGCTATGGGACAACCCGTGTACTAATCTCTAAGGCCGTGATCTAAAACACATTCAAGAGTCGTAGAATCCAATCGAGATAGGACATCATTGGATTCGGTTAGACTCTCACTAATGTGTATAATCCGATGAACTGAAGGACGCTGGGGTCCATGAGCGTGACTGGGATAGTCGATACACATAAGTGGGTGACTTGCCGGGATGGCAAGTGCACTGAATACCCCAATTAGGAAATAACTTACCATGGAAGCGATAGTCGCATATCGGGGTTGAAGTTATTCCTATTTGCAATAGTATACGAGGAACGATCCCTAATACTTGAGGTGATAGGATTTATCTGGTGCGAGAACTTCTATGCTTTGATGTGAGTTCCGATCGACTGGAGATTACCAGAAGATCTCTGAGGATTCACGTTGGGTATAGAGGAACTCGTATGCAGGTTCATATCATCAACAAATGATCCATTGACCCGACTTGATAAGTTGAGAAATTCTCCTATGGATTTCTGTGAGAAACTAATTCTGGTAAAATCCTCGGCCGAGGTATCTGACGACTTTATGAAAGTAGCTCATTAAGATTAAGTCAAAGAGAATTATTTCGAGACCAGAGTGCATAATGTCAAGACGAGAAAAGGGAATCGATGAAAAATTCCATACCCTGAAGTCTCGACTGGGAGATCGATTGATGGAGAGATCATGTCGTATATGGAAATTGTAAATGATTAAAAGGTTCACTGAATTAATTCACCAGTGATTGGGCTCCATGGGCTTGTGGCTAGACATCGACCGTGGAGTGTGGGAGAATTCCTACATTGGCAGGAGTGCTAATTTTGGAATGATCAGTCGACAGAGTGTTCGATTGATTTAGAGTATTTAATACTCGAGTAATTAAATAAATATTTAATTATAACCCACGGCAAATTATGTGGTGAACCTACGGGGGGCATACACAATACACATGAAGCGAAAGCAAGGAAACGAAGAACAACTGGATCGACTGGGTCGACCCAATTGGAGCAGACGAGATCCGATTGGAATTGGATCGAGATTATAAATTAAATTGAAATTTAATTTGGAAGTTAATTAATTAAATTGGATTTAATTAATTATAGGAATATTTAATTAAATGGGCTTAGAGTCTAATTTAATTAAATGAGAGAGTAATTAATTAATTGGACCATTTAATTGTGAAATTAAATAAAGCCTCAATTTATTAAATAAGGAATGGGCCATTAATTAATTAGAAGACTTAGTCTTCCAATTAAAAGGCCATGGCCCATGTAGGAGAAGATATAAGACTTAAACTCCTAGTCCTAGAAGGATTAGGAGATATAAGGTATCTTTTTTTCTGAGAATATATGATAGATCTTATATGCAATACACAACTAAACAAACACACAAGAAAATTAAGTCTAGCAAAATTCTATCTCCCCTCTCTCTAGGATCGGCCGAACTCTCTCTCTCTTTAGAGGAGTTTTCGATTTTTTATTCTTGCTCCCAAATATGTTCTAGCCGATTAGGATTATTAAGGTTTTTGTGATATTGTCGTGTATCAACCCGTAGAGGCGCAACACGTGGGGCGCTACACTTACTTGGGATCGAAGCTGAGAAAGGAAGGGAGAAACACATCTACTTTGCTGACTGTTTGGATTTGCAAGGAGACAGGTATAACTTTGTAACAAAGTTTTATCTTCGTTTTATTTATTCATATATATATATATATATCTAGATTGTATCCTGGCAAGATTCATCTAAGAGGTCCTTGAAAAATTTTAAATTCCGCTGCCTGAAGGACTGTTTATCTTATTGAATCCCAACTCAATCAAGATTTATATAGATATGCATATAATTAAGTAGCTCAAAATTTCCACATATTTGTTTATATTTCTATTTGGGAAATGACTCACAATCTCTAAAGGGTTATATTATTTAAATTACTCTGTTAATACTAAATTGATATCAATATTTTCAAGATACTTAATTGAGAGTTATTGGTAATTTACCTCATGCGATTTACATAATGTTCAATCTACCTATTTGTGATTTAAAAAGAATAATTTACCCCTTGTAATTTTATAAAAAATATAATATCCGACGTCTGAATCCAACCAATATTAATTGAACTTGAGAAATTCAGATCCGAGTAAAATTGAATTCTACTAACATCCAATCCGACATTAGTGAAGTCGGATCTGGATCAATCCGAATTCGACCGAATCCAACTCATTTACAGTACACATAAAAGTTTGCACTAGTTGCACTAGAACTAAATGGAGCAAAAAGGGGATGGGTATGGTCATTAGCCAACAATTAGAGGGCCGAGTATGGGTCATTAGGCCATCTCCAATGACCATAGGGAAACTAGCTTTCCCTTGAAGAGATGGAGATGCCATCTCCATTGATTCAAGGGGACCTCAAGGGGTGGATCACTCCCTTTAGTCTTCAAGCCAATTTTTTTTTTAATTTTTTAGTTAATAAAATTCTTTTTTTTTTAAATAAAAAATTCTTTGAATTTATGATTAATTTTAAAAAGGTTCATTTTAATTTTAAAATTGTAACCTTTATTTAAGAAACTTAAATAAAATTTAATTAATAAAAATTAAACATTAAAATAATGTAACTTTAATTTAAAAAAATATTAATAATCTGTAAATTTAATAACATTGTAAGAAACTTAAATACAATGTATTATTATTATTATTATTATTATTATTAAGTGATAGTGGGAAAGAATGATGATTGAAATTAAATGAAATTAATAGATTGATTCATTGAAAATAAAATAAAAAATAAAAAAAAAAGGCTGGACTTGAAATTGGAGAAAATCTGGATTTAGGCTAAAGTGCAATGAGATAGACTTACCGTCAAAGGCCCCAGTACAAAAGCGCGTGGGCGCTAACCAAATAACTAGGAGAGTGGGGGTATGCAAGGTATATGAGAGTGAGATGAATCACCCAAGAAGAAAAAAAAAGCATAAATACCGATGCTCCTTGGTCATTTAATTTATACATCCGTGAAAAAGGGCTGATATTTAGGAGCCCTTCACCTTTTCTCCAATATACACACACAACACAAAAGATCTGAAAAAAAAAAAAAGAGAGCAAATTTAGATCTCTCCTTTCAGGTATTGTTTACTACTGTATGATACTTTTTAATTACGATAAAATGCGAATGGATCTTGATGCGAGTTGAGTTTTTTCGTTTGTTAATGGATGTGATTTGTGTAATTTCTGGATGTAGCTTTTTTTTTTTGTTACAATGTGATTCGATATTTGGATCTAAAGTTCGTTTGTTGAATTGATGATTTCGAGCTCTGATTTCTTATTGGTTTATACAATGTCTTTCAATATGCCCCATTTTCATCCCTGAATTGAAGAAAAACAAGATCTCGTGATTCTCATTTTATTTTTAAAGTTTAATTTATTAAATATCTATTTTAAAACGAATAGGCAGATATTTGTATGTGGAAAATGCTTCTACTTTATTTGTTTATTTTGCGGTTTTTCTGTGGTTTAATCTTCGCTATTATAGATCCCTATGTGCTTTAGGGTAGGGTTTTGTTGGGTATTAGAGTTTATTGCTATTATTAAAGATGGGCTGGTCACATGCAATTTGCAATGAATAGTTTGTCACAATAGAAATGTCTAAGTAGAAAGAAATGAGTCTGTGTTTGGTAAGTCAAAGCATCTTTCATTTGGGTGAAGTTTTTGACCAGACTTTTGGTGACCTTTTTCCCTATTTTGAAAATCATAACTTAGTAAAATATTTATCGGGATTTAGCATTTTCAATATTAAATATACGATTCTTGTTTACTAATATGGCTAGATAGGATCTGTCTCATTAATTAATTTATCTTCTATGGCGAAAAGTCAAAAGAGGAATGCGTGATTATGTATAAAGTTTGTTAAGTTAATGGAAACATCAATGATTAGATTGGTTTAGATCTACCTACAGCTAGTTTTGTACTAAGTTGACCCATATTTTGGCTTAAATTGTGAACTAATCAGCTTAGTTTACGCAGTCGAAGAAATAACAATTTTTTATTGATAAAGATATTTTAATGCAAAATCGCGGATGCATCATGCTAACCGTTGCTTAATTTTATATTTCCTTTTTGGAAATTATATTGTCTCTATCACATGCTATAAAATAATTGAATATGCATTATAAGTGGCCGGCTAGATGTTTTTTCAACTTATCTCCTCATGTTTATCCTTTTGGAATTCCTCTAAGATTCTGGTATTTTACTTGCATGAAAGTTCTTTTTATATTGTTGGACATATCCACAAAACTGCAGTAGAGATTTCTATTGTTCCTTGTATCGTTACTGAGATTTGAAATTGTTCATTAGGTGAAGATACATTTTCAGTTAGAAATCCTCATACAAATGCAATTTTTTCCATTTCATGTTTAATTTATCTGATCTAGATCATATAATTTAGAGTTTTCTTCCCTGAGAAATGATTGATGGTGTGTTCGAGCATTTTTTATGAAGCTCAATTCAAGATAAAAACTAAAACTAATAGCTTCTCTCTAGTATTTTATGATATTTTCTCCCAATTTGTCTTGTTTTTCCTGTTATTCATCTCACCAAGAATATATTATATAGATTACCTTGTTTTGATTGCCATACCAAGTTTCAAAAATAGATGGTATTTGTTATTAATAATTAAATTTTGGTGTGAGGGTTCAAAACTTTTGATTGCTTTCTTTGCAAGATCTATGTGGTCTATAATCACATTGGTTGATAAATTGCACTGTGTTTGTATATATGCTGGTTGCGTCCATTCACCTTGTTCCTTTCTTTGCAGGTCGCTGAACAATGGGTGCCGGAGGCCGTACTTCTGTCCCTCTCGAGGGAAAAAATGCAAAATCGGACATCATCAAAAGAGTTCCACACACAAAGCCTCCATTCACAGTCGGCGAGTTAAAAAAAGCCATCCCACCCCATTGTTTCAAGCGATCTATTCCCCGTTCCTTTTCATATGTCCTCTACGACCTCGCCATTGCCTTGTTCCTCTACTATATTGCCACAAATTACATCCAACTCCTACCCTACCCTCTCTCCTACCTAGCTTGGCCACTGTATGGGATATGCCAGGGCTGTGTACTAACCGGTGTTTGGGTCATAGCCCACGAATGTGGCCACCATGCCTTCAGTGACTACCAATGGCTAGACGACACTGTAGGCTTAATCCTACATTCATTTCTTCTAGTCCCATACTTCTCATGGAAATACAGTCACCGCCGCCACCATTCAAACACTGCTTCCCTGGACCGTGACGAAGTATTTGTACCCAAAACCAAGTCAAGTATCCGTTGGTTTGCCAAGTACCTGAACAACCCACCTGCCCGTTTCCTTATTCTCGTCTTCCAATTCACCCTCGGCTGGCCTTTGTATCTATTGTTCAATGTCTCAGGTAGACACTATGACCAATTCGCGTGCCACTACGACCCTAATAGCCCGATCTACTCGGATCGTGAGCGGGCCCAAATCCTCATCTCCGATGCTGGTGTTCTTGCCGTCACTTACGGGCTTTACCGTTTAGTAATGGCTAAAGGGCTAGTTTGGACTTTTTGCGTTTACGGTGGTCCATTGCTTGTAGTAAATGGATTCCTCGTTTTGATTACATATTTGCAACACACTCATCCTTCGTTGCCTCATTATGACTCATCCGAGTGGGATTGGCTTAGGGGAGCTTTATCTACGGTTGACAGAGATTACGGCATTTTGAATACCGTGTTCCATAACATAACTGATACTCATGTAACTCACCATCTGTTTTCGACTATGCCCCATTATCATGCAATGGAGGCTACAAAAGCAATTAAACCGATATTGGGTAATTACTATCAATTTGATGGAACACCGGTTTATAAGGCGACTTGGAGAGAAGCAAAGGAATGCATTTATGTTGAGCCAGATGAAGGTGACAAGAATAAAGGCGTCTTCTGGTACAATAATAAGCTTTAATTGCAAGATTAAGGTGACAAAGACCAAGGTATGTTTTGGCAGTATAACAAGATTTAGATTATGGATGATCGGATGCAATAAGGGAATTTCTGGGTCGTCGTTTAAATTAGAGTTTGCTTAACTTTGTTGTCAATTTAGACTGTTTGGTTGCTTTGTTATGAAGTTTGGACCTCTCAATGTATTTGTGTTGAAATAAACTCTATTATGGTTTCTAGTATGAGTCGATGAATGATCCACAATGTTTGAGTTACATGTATGGTGTCTTTTTCTATTTCCAAGTTGGTTTCTTAGTTGGTATATTTCAAGTTTAAATTAGATCAGATGTTCTAACAATTGAACTTCTGTCATCAAACATATATCACTTGAACCAATTCAAATTGTTGAAATTTCTTGAAAAAATTAGTATAACACGCCTGTTACATGGATGATATGTTAATCAATGTTATATAAATGTAGTTGATCTTGTGATATTAGAATGGTGGTAAATTGTTTGGTAAATGACAAATTAAATGAGCTAATTGTAAGTTGTAACCTCCCAAGATCATGCATATGGGTAATAACACTTTTGATCATGGGTTGAAGGCATTAATCTCATAGATCATGTGCCTTCTTTAGTTCCTCATTTGCATCTTTAAAAGGACATATATCAAACTTGAGAAAGATATACGAGAAATAAGTTCTTCTCAATATACATCTTTTTT
Organism: Penstemon davidsonii; assembly: GCA_034814905.1. Taxonomy (NCBI): domain Eukaryota; kingdom Viridiplantae; phylum Streptophyta; class Magnoliopsida; order Lamiales; family Plantaginaceae; genus Penstemon; species Penstemon davidsonii. The sequence continues at coordinate 23,610,466 of JAYDYQ010002533.1, read as the reverse complement.
ACGGAAAATTCTTGTCTACGTCTGGTTTGGCCAAATCCATCAAACCACCAAGTAAGTGTATTACACTTGCTTTGTGAATGGTAACTTTTTCGGGAGTTGCATTCAACCCCAAAATAAATGTATTGCATTTGTCATGTAGTTACTTTGGGTTCGGTTAAACCCGGTTTAAGTAAAAAAAAATTCATTTTTACACTAATTGTTACAAAAATTTATAATGTTCCCTCGATTTTCGAGCACTAAGTAGTAAGTGCTTAATAATTACTGTAATGAAAGAAATCCTTGGAAATTGTATGCTTTGATTTCAAAAGTAAACAGAGACATACATTTTTAAGGATTCCACAAAATACGAGTTTCTTCCTAAATTATAGAGTTAATGGCAATTTATTTCATATAGAGTAAATGTGGCAATTTATCCCCCTCCCTCCTGCCTCCCATCCCCCCCCCATATTATAAAATACTTTTCATGTACACTCTCAATTTCGGCAAGTGAGTTATACTCTTCGGCTAAAGGAGGTAAATTGCTTCTTTAAAATTTTCAGGAGGTAAAGAATTCTTTTTCAAATCACATGGAATTAAATTAAATATTATGCATTTCATGGGGGTAAATTAACATTAGTTCCTAAACTATATATGTACATATTTGCTACTTCCTCAATTTTTTTTAAGAAAACAGAACTTTTATTAGTAAAAGTGTAAGTACAATCTGCAACTCCTTTTTACTCTTGCAATATGCGTAATCCTTTCTATTCCTACAAATTTTACAGTGAAATAATATAAGCATTTATAATATTTGCTAATTCCTCTTATTTGTGTTTTGTGACTAACATTAATCACAATCACAAGACAAATATGTAAAAATAAAGTTTATTTTAATTTTTTTAATTCAAATATTAAGTTCAACGTTAACTAAAAGATTTGTGGGGACTTATGTAGGCCGGGCCAGCCGTCATACAAGACTGGGGTCTAAGATGATGTCATCCCAGATCTGGTCTTTGGGCCCTCGCTCAAGCTGCTGCTGGGGTTTTTAACTTTTTGATTTGGACAAGACAACACTTATTATGATACGCATCTTCTGACAAGAGTCACAAGACACTTATTATGATACGTATGATTTGAATTTGTGGATGGCATTTTTGGCCATATTGTTTAACTCAAAGGACAAATGCCCTTCAAATTTGGGGTCGTGGATCATCCACCGCCCCAAGGGGTGAGGCAAGTTGATGCCAGCTTGTCTGTTGCTGGGACGCGCGTTCTAGGAGCTTTTTTTATTTATTTATTTTACTTTTTATTTTTGTTAAAGTTAATTTTTTTTAAATTTCTTTATTTAAAAAAATTAATTTAATTTTAAAAATGTAACTTTTATTTAAGAAATTTAATATTAATTGTGTGAAATTTAATAATATTGTAAGAAATTGAAATTTAATTAACATTATTATTATAACCTCGATTTGTTTTAATTTAGAATATTATAATTTAAAATTTGTTTTTAAAAAGCTTTAATTTAGCACATAAAACGTATAAATATGATATTAAATACAATTTACGGAATATTAAATATGAATTCTTAAATTAAATACGATATAAGCCTAACATTTATATATGGAAACACTTGAGACATTTAAATAAATATGATTATATACGGCAAAACGTCGTTTATTATTATTATTATTAAGTGAGAGTGGGGAAGAATGATTATTAAGTGAGAATGGAAAAGAACGAGGATTGGAATTAAATGGAATGGGAAGATTGAGTCATTGGAGATGACTATGAAAGAAAAAAAGTTGGGGAGAACAGGAAGCTTGATGTTAGGATGAGGAGTCACTGGAGATGGCCTGAACTTTTCAAACATGATTTGATTTGAATGTTGAAGTTTGTGATTTTTAATAAATTGATTTAAGATTTGGACCTCCTACAAACCTGGCACCTTCAGCTGATCTACGACCACCCTTGCTTTCAGCTGCATTTTGGTTTGATTTTCTGCAGCGAGCGAAGTGCGTAACTGAGCGACGATTTTTTTGATATTACAGGTTATTGTGGGTTGTGTCCTTCTCCGTGGGTTTCTTAAGGGGTGTTTGGAAATGCTTTTAAAAAGTACTTTTTTGTTTTTTTGTGCTTAAAGTACTTTGATAATGTTTGCAAGTAGGTGTTTCTGCTATTGCTTCTTCAACTCAAAAGCAGGTTGGCAAGAAGCAGCTAAGGAGGTGCTTCTTCTATTTCTTCTTCTAGGTGGCATTTTTGTAATAATTAAAACTTTTTTTTTACATATTTGCAAACACCTCCTGCTTTAGAATAAAAGTACTTATTTTTTTTGTTTTATTTTAAGCAAATGCTTTTGGGTTCCAAAAGCATTTGCAAACACCCCTTTATTTGATTATGATACTCAAGTTCTACCCGGGGGGGGGGGGGGGGGGGGGGGGGGTTAATTAGGTTTATAAAATCTTTCGCAAAGTTGTGTTCAATTTTGTTCAAGAAAATAAATAAGTTTGAGATGATAAAAAAAAATGCCAAAAGTAAATAGACACAGCCACAATTTTATAGTGGTTCACGCCCAAATGGCCTACTTTCACTCTTACAACACCCCTGGGAAATTCACTAATGGCTTGCAGGACGAACCTTCGCCACATGAGATTACAAGTTACAAACTTACTCTCGAATTTAATCCGAGCTTACTAGGACGCACCTATCACTCCAAACCCGTGCTTACTAGGTATGCACCTATCGCACAAAACAGTGCTTACTAGAACCCCTGTCCTATCGCACTTCACGCGTGCTTACTAGAACCCTCGGTCCTATCGCACAAAACGAGCTTACAAGTTAACAACATTCGCTCAATCAATTACAAGTATTTTTTTATAACAAGATGTTGCTCCTAACTGAGCTAATTTTGACAATTGTAGAATACTCTTCTTTTCTCTTTCTATTTACCTCTCAAATATCTCAAATTTCTTAAGAACAAGGTAAAAACGATTTTCGATTTTCAAAAAGAATTTGCAAGAGTAAGTTTAAAAACCGATTTTGGAGATTTTGCAAATGAAAGCTCTAGTTCTTGTGTTCTGAAAATCGAGTAGAGGAAAGCTCAATTTATAGGTGAAAAATTCAGATCCAATAAGGGCAAGAATTCAAGACAAAAATCCTTCTTTAGTTAGAAAATAATTTTGTCACATTTAAAATATATGGTCCGGTTTTTGTGTGCTTAAAAAGCAAAATGAACTTGGACAAGGTTCTATTAATTATGCATTAAAAACAAGTCCAAACTTTAAAGAACCTTACCTTAAATTATCAAAAAAAAAAAAGAACCTTACCTTAGTAAAAAGATTTTCAGAATAAGTCTAAGAGGTAAGATTTACTTAACATTGAGAATATTTCCTTCAAAGAGATAATCAAGTAAAAATAGGAAAATTTTCAAATTCAAATAATAATTCTTCCAATTTCAATAAGCTTTGCCGTAAACAATGAATCAAGAATATGATTAAAATATGTGTAAAAATTCTTCGGTAAGTTCATTGAATAAGACTACAATTAAAAACAATTGAAATTTTCTTTTCTTTAAAAAGAGGTTTGCGGCTAAGGCATTTGGAAAAAAAACTTTTCAATATAAAAAGATTTCCTTTAATTCATTTTAGCTGAGAATATGGCATGTAAAGTAAAATATTATTTTAATCCATGAATTATTTAAAATCATGATTTTTCTTTAAAATGCTTGGATTAAAAAAATATGTGGGCCAAATGAATTTTCTTGCTCTTAATAGTTTGAGATATTTGATACTTACGTGACCTCAATTTTCTTGTGTCGAAAATTGGGCCCTTCCAAATGGTGTATGGGTATTCAAACTATTCTTCCATTGGTCTTTATTCATTTATGGGCTTGTAAGATCTTTATTGAACCTTTTAACCTTGATTGATCAATTTCTCATAAACGAGCCTTCCTTCAAATAATGAGCTTCTCAATAATTCATGTTAAAATAAAAATCAAGAAACAAGCTCAAATATCAAGTTGTTTGTTAATCATTAGTCTTTTGGCTAACATATTAGGTTTGAATAGTAGATTTTTTTTTTTTTTGGGGGTGGGGGGGGGGGGGGGGGTGGGGGGGTTAAATATCTAATTATTGTTTTTATATTGAAAAAGTAGACAAAATTACAGAAAAGTCCCAAACTAATCAGTGATTTTGGATTTTCGTCCCAAACTATATTACTTAGCCAAATTCATCCCGTAATTTTATATTTTTTTGGAATATCGTCCCACTTGCCACATGGTTGCTTACGTGACTCGACGTGGCAAATGTTAGCATAAACAATTATACAAGATTGCAGAATTCGTCCCAAACTAATTAAGAATTTTGGTTTTTCGTCCCAAACTATGTTAACTCACCGAATTTCGTCTCACAATTTGTCATTTTTCATGAATTTAGTCCATTATTAAATTTCTAATTTAAAGGAAATGACGATTCATCTTTTACTTTTTTAAGGGACTAATGGCAATTTATTCCCTGTAATATTAATAATGTTCAATTTACCCCCCTGTATTTTGAAAAAGAGCAATTTACCCCTCTGTGAGAATTTTAAAAAAGTATTTTATCCCCTTGAACCGAAGAGTGTAACTCAATTGCATAAATTGAGAGTAGGCATGCAAAGTATTTTATGACAAGGGGGTAAATTGCTACATTCATTATAATACAGGAGGTGAATATATTACCACATCTATCAAAACACAGGGGGGTAAACTGTCACATTATCATAACACAGAGAGGTAAATTGAACATTATGAATATCACATGGAATTAAATTTTTTTAAGAGAAAATTAGTATGGATTTTCGAAATTCCCGTGCGCTTTTGAGAAAAAAATCCTATCTCAGTCATTAGTATGTAATGTACTCGGTTGTTCTTTGTAACAGAATAGTTTTTTTGATTTCCCAAGAGTTTAATCCCTTTCGAGGCGCGTCGGGCACATAAAGTGGGAACCTCTCCCAACAGGGATTCGAACCTGAGTCCCGCTACTTTGTAGTTACTAGTCCCTTCCACTAGATCAATCACCTGTTGGTTTGTAACAGAATAGTTGATCACTCAGCTATTAACACTCAGTTGATAGCTTAGTAAAGTACTTGGTTGTTCGTAGTTCAACAAAGTAAACGCACTTGTAAAAATCAGAGTTTTGCGTTATGCTGTGGATAAAAATGGAGCTTTAAATCACACGTTTTGTTAAACAATATTTTGAGAACAAAATATTTTATCTCTTTAGAAAAATTCTTTTAGTTCTTTAAAACCGTGAATAAACAGATGATTAGTTTGTTGATGCAAATATAAGTGCAGAATTTTAAAGACCACATAATTTTATAGTGGTTCAAGGGTGGTGTAATCCCTCTAATTCACTCTTCTTCCTTAACACATTGAAAAACACTTGAATTAATCACTTAAATTAATACAACACTTGACTTCTAGAATTTTTAAGCCCAAATGAAACTTTTATACACAGTAAAATTAAACAAGAGAATCACTCAGAAACTCTCACTAAACACCTAGCTTACAATGTTTAGATCACTCAGAAATAAACAAATAAAGTTACACAGAGGCACGTACAAAAACACTTCAGTTTTCTTCAACGATTTTAGCTTTTCACTTAGAACAGCTTAGTGATTTTGCTCTCATATTGTACTTGATTTGAATTTGAAAAACTCACCACAAGCTTAAGATTTTTTTTATAATTAAAAGCAATATTTAATATTTAATATTTATTTGAAAATGAAATATAGTTAATAATTTAATATTGTAATTAAAGTTTTCATGAGTTTGAAAGATAGAAATAAAAATATTATTTTTGATTCAAAACTAAGTTATTAAATGTTAACTAGTTTAGTTAAGTGAGTGTTTTTGCACATGACTCATTGATGATCCACTTATAAACTCATTAAAAAACCACATAAATAGGGCTGAGCACGGTTCGGGAAATCGACCGAACCGAACCAGACTAAATGGTTCGGTCCACGATTTTTCAGAATCGAACCAACTAGGAACCTAAAATTCGGTTCTATTCGGTTCGGTTCGTACCGTTTCGGACCAAATATCACCAAAAATAGGATTGAACCGTGGAAAATTTGATTGTTTGTTTGTTTTTTTGGACCGAACCGGAAAAAATTATTGTTTGTTCGGACCGAACCGGACCGAATTGGACCAAACTGAACCAAACCGTTAAATTTTGTGGTAAAACCGAAAAAAATTTGAAATCGGGAAATCATGGATGGAACCGGACCATTCGGTTTTTGTACAGAACCGGACCGAAAATTTTGGTCCGATAAATGGTCCGTGGTTTTTCAGGACCGAATCGTCTAGGAACCGAACTTCGGTCCGGTTCGATTCAAATACTCATAAATGTTTATATAATCTAAAAATTTATTTACAAAATCCAACCAAACCCATCAACAATAGAAAAAGAAAATATATGGGTTGGATCGGGATGTTCAAGGCCAACTAAAACCAATAGGTCTTTTTAAAACTTATATACTCCATGACTGATTGATTAGCATTTTGCATCTCATAACTAGTACACGAATTATGCACTTTGAACCATGTAATTTAAATCTTGACACATTGTAACCTAAAATTGCATATTATTTGACAAAGCACACTTCAGTTATGTTTTGTGCAAGTTTCATAAAACACAAATTGGTAACGTGTTTTTTCCCCAATTCAAAAATGCAAACAATTAAAGTAACTAAATAAAAAATCAATTTTATAATTTTGTACATAGCACGAAATTAAGCTAGTTAGTAATATCAGGCAAAGTTCACAACCCAAATTTGTTTAGGGTCATCAAGGTTACACTTTTATAGAATTAGACGTGTGTGTTAGTGCATTAAATAAGTGGGCGACTGTTTTCTTATTTATTAACGCTACCAAACAAGAGATAAAGGCCGATAAAATAGCTTATTTAAACTAATCTTTGCTACCAAACAAGTTCATTGTCAGTAACCTATATATAGAGCCTAATTCAATTATTACTACAAATCAAATGAATTTCCATATAATATTGCCAGTCAATTTCATTGTAAATACTTAATTTATTTATGCTGATTTTACAACACTTCCTTTATAAGGATTCATACAATGTAAAAAATATAAAATATTAATTTAGAATTAGAGGCCTTCACTTCAACTTTCATATTCAGTTATTGGTTGGCCCATGGGTGATGGTCCAGGATCTAACCTTGTAAGAACTTCAGGTACTCCAGCAGTATCCCTTATTATCTGCATTTTTCAAACATATTAACTTTATATATTTTCACAAGTAATAAGATGAAATGCATATAAAATGTTCTAACACCAATGTATTGAATATAAATCAAGAATTCAAATTAATAAAAGAACTTTTCAAAGAATTGTAAGTTGCTAGGGATGAAACTTTGATCCCACATTGGTAATAATGGGTAGATATCTATGTGGGTGGGGTTTAATTATAATGGAGTTAATGCCAATTTATCTCATGTGAAATGCACAATGTTCAATTTACTCTCCCGTGATTTGAAAAATAGCACTTTACTCCCCTGTAAAAAATTTAAAGAAGCAATATACCTCATTTAGCCGGAGAGTGTAACTCACTTGCTGAATTTGAGAGTGGACATGAAAAGTATTTTTGTAACGTAAGGGGGAAAATTGCCACATTTATTATAACACAGGGGGTAAATTGCCACATTTATCAAACACATGGGGTAAACTGCCACATTATCATAACAAAGGGGGTAAACTGCCACATAAAAATGTCGGGGAGGCAGTGTGAAACTTTTATATGATTACAGGGGAGTAAAGTGCTCTTTTTCAAATCACAGGGAGGTAAATTGAATATTATGAATATTACACAGGGTAAATTGCCATTAACTCGTTTATAATGCTCTGGACTCCATCACTCCATCATGGAGGGTCGTGTATCACGGACATAAATTGCGATTTTAAAATGTACAAATAAGGATGGACAAACTAGCCATCAGATTCTTCGAATCTATGTCAATTTTTTCGAAGAAATACAAGGGCATCAAAGATATTTCAATCTTTTTAATGTCAATAAGATACAACGGGAAAAAGAAAAAAAAAAACTCACCAGGATTTCATCATCAAGATAAGATATCATGAATAGCCTCTCGAACATGCCACCTGAGGTCATATAAAATTATTGAACATAAGCAATAAATAAAACCAGTAGGTTGAAATAAACTTTACTAGTGATATCAATTTAAAAGAATTATGATAGAAGTTTAGGCTTTTATTTATACATTTTTCCTTATCATTTTATTTACTAGAATTCAAGAACCAAACACGGCGAAAAAAATTGAATACTGTATATTAGCATTTCTATGTACAACATAGTATTAAAAATTTGTGCTAGTTCTTCTTGATGGTACATAAACATGCTTTAAGTGAATAATATCTGCAAAACTGATATTTTGCTTGCAAAAAAGACAGAAGAGTGAGTGCTATATGTAGCTTGAAATACAGTAAAATTGCATTTTTAGTCCCACAAGATAGGACACTCAGCACTTTCACTACCGCGCTCTACAAAATTATATTTTTGGTCCCAATTTTTAGCAATATTTTGCACTTTGAGTACTATCGCCACATTTTCCATCCCATCTCTGCACTTTTGGTCCCATAAAAATAGTCTCAATTTTGCACTTTTGGTCCCGATTTAGATGATAAGGGGGACGATAGGACCAGAAGTTCATAACATTTTAAAAAATAAGTACCTAAAGTGCAATTTTGTGCGAGAAAAAAAGTGTTGAAGGTCCGATTTATTGGACTAAAAGTACATTTTTGCCCTTGAAATGCTTACCAAGAGGGACCTTTAATCCACCAGACACAGCATCTCTAATGGGAACGGGAAGCTGCTGCAATGTGGTAGCTGCTTGACCTAAAGCACCTTTTAACTGTTGAGGTATCGACTCTTCATTCACTTTTGGGGATTCAAATATCCCTTCAATGTATTCTTCTTTCATTCGAAGTGGGCCCTCGACCGTTAACCTGGTCGACACGACAATTTTGCTTTCTATCTACACATTAACCAGAACTATTATAGTTAATGCAAATATAATCTTCATTTTTTTCCTTCATCGCAAAAGACGTATTACTCAGACGTATTGTAATAAACTCCCTTCAACTATTGTCAATGCATGCTTGCTTTGGCCCTTCAACTACCGATTGAATCATTTTCTCTCCTCCAACTCACATATGCACAGATAGCCCATTTTCAATGAAAGGGGAGAAAAAATATTCATGATTTTCACAAGTTGTGGAGTTGAAAATATAAAATAAATTTATCGTGTTCCGTGATAGATAGTACAAAATTTAAGTGAGACATTAACATAATTAGTAGGTTTATACATGTAAATATTCAATAACAAATTGCATAAAGTTTTATTATGCTATTGTTACAATTTCATTATATCTTGATTAATACAATACTGATTCATTTGTTTCAAGCATAGAGTGATTTACGACTGGACCCCTTGAGGTTTAGTCACCTTACAAGAAACGTTTCAAAAATTACAAGGAGCCCCCTCTGTTTAGACTATGTACCAAAACACCCCTTACAGCTTAACGATCCTTACAAAGACACCCCCTACAACTTCTAAAAATGTTTACAAAAAAACCCCTTGTAAGGAGTGTCCTTGTAATTTTGGAACCACAGGGTCTTTTCTGTGATTACGATATACCTCGAGGGTTTTGAGTGTAAATCACCCTTCAACAAGTGTGCATTAATTTCGTTACAAGTGTAGAACATTGTTTTCTCTTGATTGAATGAAAATATAATCACAAATAGTGATGAAAATTAATGGCAAATGAGCTATTCATGAAATAGTGATAGTCCGATGGAGCAAAGCTTGCAAACATTATAGCAGAAGGGGGGAAAATGAAATTTAGTCTTTTATAAACTAGCTTGAAAAGAGGTATATATTTACCGAACTTAATAATTTCACAATTGCTGCAATTTTTGCATATCCATCCTTGATCACAACATCTAATTTTGATAAATTTGCCAAGCCTGAAGGAAACCTCCTGCAAAGCATTATCAAACATTATCTCATCTCTTCCCATCATAGAAACTAAATTCCCTTAAAGGGCTTGCATTTCACTGAAATTGCAATTTATACCCACAAGTAATGTAAATCGAAATGAACCATAAAATAAAAGGTAACTTACTCAAATAAAAACCGTGCAGCAAAGAGCCCCGGGCTTCCTGATCCAAACCACTCGAAATTCCATCGGCCTTCCAGAAAAGGAGACCTAAATAGCCAAAGACACAAAATGAACACTTCATTTAGTATAAGTGATAATTTTAAAAAAAAAAAAAAAAAACACCTTACGTTGTTGGTCGGGGTGTTGGATTCAACCGCTCGAGGTTAACTATCCTCTCATTCACATCAATTCGCTGCACATCTGTTGTTTTTCCTGCTACTAATGCCTCAAATCCTCCAGCATCTTTGAACTAAAATTACATCCAATGTTTAGTTATCTAGCAAAACACAACAAATTTTTAATCTTGCAAATTTAAAGTAATGGCTATGATTCTTGGATTTCAGCGAATAATCAACAAAAAATGATTTCCAATGTCCTATCATTTGATGCAAGAAAAAACGTTTTTCTTGGCGTTTTACTCACTTAAATCCAAGAACCATACATAGCCACGAAGAAACTTATGTTTACTCACATATAAATGGTAAAGTGCTCTTTTTTAAATCATGCATAACACATGGTTAAATTTTGCATTAGCCCCAAACTTATAACCTATTTTGGTTTTCCAGAAAAAATATAACACAAGAGCAAAACAGTTTATTAGTAATTCAAATTAAAAATAATAACTTTAGTGAGTAAATTAAGTAAACAAGTAAAACCCATTACTTCATTTCCTTGATAATCAACAAAAATCGACCAAACAAATCTGAAAAAATAAAAATCTTACAGCAAGAAGTAGAGATTCTTTAGCAGAAAGTCTTTCCATTTCTTTGGCATAAGCAGCTGAAGGACCTTGAACTGTTTGCTGCACCATTGCTCTAATTTCCCTTTTCCCATTTCTCAATTTCAGATAACTCCAATATTTGTTACTGTTTTCGAGAAATATGGGGAAAGAAGGTGAAAACGACGCCGTATATGGATAATGTATTTTAGGGGAGAATAAAAGGGTTTGAACTGAAATTGAGCAAGCCATTGGAAAAATCTCTGGAGCAAGTGAATAAATGTTTGATTTTAAAGAGGAAAAGAATAATGTGTGTAAGTTTTGAGAGGAGACACATGAGGGGCATTTTTGTCAAAGTACTTATGTATTGTACATTGATTAACATATTGTAGTTGGTCAACTAGATATTTTGATTTTTCTAAGAAATTGTTTTCTTTATAAGCAATGTATGTGGATGGGTTTTACGTTTTGCGAGACCGAGTCAAAACCCGTTCAAATGAGTTTTCGTCAAATCCATAAAACAATCAAAAATTTATTCAGAAACTCATTCTCAAACTCTCCAAACCTATAAAACATTGATTGACATATACTACCTACTTTTTCCCCTAAACCTCAACATCCAAACTCAATCCAAGTGGGGTTTCAACTTATTCAAACCACCAAACCCAACAGCCAAAACTCATTCAAATGAGGTTTCAAAGGTTTCATCGAAATCACCCAAACCATTTTTTTTAAACCGAGACCCGCGAAACCGAGCCAAAACCCATCCAAATAGACCCTAAATGTAAAATATGAACAGTAGATACAATGGGAAATGATTTGAACAATATGTGTTCTTGTTTGCTCTTTCATGTGTAAAATTTCAAGGAATAAGTACTTGACACTATTGAATTGATTTTTTTTTTTCAATTACAAAATAAGATTGGATTTAATTAGTAATTTACTTGGATCCGTGTCTTGAGGAGCAAATTATTGTCTTTACTTGGATTTAATTAGTAATTTAGTTTTGTGTAACGGCGCCGTTTTGTGAACTTAATTTATCATAGAATTGCATTTTTAGTCTCATCTCATTGGACCTGATCCGATTAAGAGATCTGTAATCCGAATTATATGGAGTGAATATGAATTTAGGTTGATCCGATCCGTTAAAGATCCGTGTTCAATTAATAATTAATATAAATACTATATATATTTAACTTTCATGTTTCATAAAATTATTTCTAATGTTCACTTCTTTTTTGATAATTTATTATGTTGACTTGGAACTATAATAATGATAGCTACAAATAAAAAGGAAATGTATTTTGCTTAACTTAAAAAACAACATTATCATATTGTTTTATTTATATATACTTAATAAAAGAAGGAAAAAAACTACTAGTGTAAATTGTAGTTATGGTAAAACTATGGTATTATGTTACCAATTAAATATGTTTATGTACCAAGTTAGTATTACCAACAAGCTAACCTCCATTCGATTATAAGTAGTGGTGCTTAGTATTTTACGATTTATTATAGAACTTGTAAACTTTGTATTATGATACTACATATTTACCTGCAATGATTCATTCCTCTTTAGCTTGTATAATTTTTTTGGATTAGACAATTCATAATTTCTTATAATTTTAAGTAAAGATATATATAATATTTTTTTTCGGATTCGTGTCTTTGTGACGGATATCGAATTTTTTTGGGAATATTATTACCAGAACAAAGCATTGCCAACAAAATACAAGATTTTCAAAATGCCACTCTCATGCATCTGTGTACTGAGGAAATTTTGTGATTTATTGCATTACTGATAGAATAAACTGGAGAGCATCTGCCACAGGAAAAACATAAAAAAAAAAAAATGAAGGCAAACTTTTAAAAGACAATGTCTCTAAGAAAACCTAGGGGCAACAATTTAAATCGCATGATCAATGGACTTGTACATTAGGTATAAGGGCAAAGAAGTTGAATTTCAGACCTATGTTTGTTTCACTCACTCAACATTTCATTAGTTCCTTCGACAAACGAAATGTCAATATATGATATGTTGATCGAGAGTGTAGGCATTAATCTCCGAAGGGCTTGTCCCAGGCCTGTCAACGTTCATCATGACAAAAACGTACTTTAAGAAAATGGAATATGCAGTCGAGCCATAACATGATTCTCTAGACTCAAAAGTAAATGGAAAATGTGTTAAATGAAATTTAGAGACACTCAATTGCATATAAGGGTGATTTACGACTAGACCCCCTGAGGTTTAGTCGTCTTACAAGGAACCCCTTGACGTTTCAGAAAATACAAGGAGACCCCCTCTGGTTTAGACTATGCACCAAAAACACCCCTTAGAACTTCATTAATAGTCCTTACGAGGACACTGGACACCCCCTACAACTTCTGAAAATGTTCACACAAGAAAAACCCTGTAAGGGGTGTCCTTGTAATTTCTGGAACCACAGGGGGTTTTTCTGTAATTAAGGTAAACATCAGGGGGTTTGAATGTAAATCACCCTATATAATATCAAATGTGTACATTGGTTTGAAGAAACAACCTTTTGTTTATGATGCCATAGTGAAATTTGGGTCTTCCAATCTTTTTATCTTCAATGTACTATAGCCACCACAAATCAGACATACAAACACAGAGTATTAGATATGTAAATTGATAGAGATAAAGTTATAAACATTTGAAGCTATTTAAGCGCGCACCAATTTTAAGGTGACCAACATCGATGAAAACGATAAAGAATCAAAAGGAATATCCTCAGGGGCAAAGAGCTTGCATTCCAATGATTCTGGACCCGGTGAAAAATGGGGTTTCTTCAACTTTGCTAAGAAAATAATGTAAGTCTGTACCACATCAAAGACGATAAAAGCATAAGTGAAGATTTCCTGGTTTAAATATAAATATTAACAAGATAAATAAGAACTTTTTTGTTTTTTACTTGGCCAATAAGAGGGATATCCAAGTGAGCAAATGGTGATAGAATTTCTACTTCTGCATTTGCTTCTTCCCATGTTTCCCGAGTTGCTCCTTCTGCAGCCGACTCCCCAATCTCCATATAGCCAGCAGGAAGTGTCCTAAATTTTTTAGCAAATTATATATATTTATATATCAAGAACAATAACAGTAAAATAGTGGTAAATTGCACTGGAAACTTCTGATTTGGCGCTTTACAATTGGTCCCGAAGTTTTAAATTTCCTGTACATTTGGTCTTATTGCCTCCTTTTCATCCAATATTGGACCAAAAGTGCAAAAATTGGACGGAAAATGGGTTGACAGGACCAAAGTGCAAACATTTCAAAAATTGGGATCAAAAGTGCAATTTTGTAACGAGAGCAAGATTGCAGAGGGTCCTATCCTGTGTACTAGAAATGCAATTTTTCAAGAAATATCATGTGTAGTAATACCCAGAATTATAGACTTATTTTCAGAAAGAAAAAAAAAAAGAACAAAAAAAGATATTTCAGATGAACTTCAATGCCTACCAAAGACCATATGATGGTTGAATCTTCCGTTTACATAAAAGTATCTTGTTTTCATGCTGAATGAGGCAACCTACAACCTGTTAACCCATCATTGAATCAAAGTAAGTAGTGTAATTTACTTATAAAATAAAAACAAAAACAAAAACAAAAAAAAAATATTGTAGAAAAATTGCTGTAATTTCTCAATAATGAGAAATAATGTTACCATTTTTGGATTCTCATAAGCAATTTTCCCACAATGAGTGCAAATAGCTCGCGTTTTCTCCTCCCCATCGGGTATCTCGTGCTTGGTTGGGCCACCACACCATTGGCAAAAATTGATCTTCCTAGTACTGCCCTGAAGATTGTCATACACAAGGACAAAGTCAGAAAAACAAAAGAAAAAAAAACAGTTAGAAAAAAGGGATGCAAGATGTGTACATGTAAAACAAAAACAATAGCCGCACAAGAGAGAGGAATGAACGGAAAATTCAAGGACCTTTTGTAGGACTCTAAAATGAATTGAGAATTTGTTCGTCATTTATTAGTTACACATGGGTTGAGCTAAGGTCCATATGGCAAGGCCTAAGTCACCTTAAAAGCTAGCTCAAGAGGTGAGGATTGCCCAAGAACTTTAATAAATAAGTCTCAACATGATTCATATCGCCACAATCTAGAGAATCTCCACAAAGTGCTTGTGTTGGTTTGGATATTTCATCTCATATTCAATCATGTTCTTCGTTTAAAAATGTTCTCGAAGTATATTAAACATGGAGTAAGTCACCTTGATATGCATGTCCAAGCACCCATGAAAATTCTTTACTGAAATTAATATATCCAAAACACAATCAACATCTAAAGTGAGACCTTTTAACCCAATCAATTATCCTACTTGATCCATGTTTTTGCTGTTGCATTTGCCTCTAAAAAATTGAAATGAGGTTGCATAAGTGAAATTCAAAGAATCGGAATCATCATTCTCATTGTTTTTAAAATGGTTATGATATAAAAATAGCCCAAAACCAGCTTAATTTATATTATTGTAACTCAAACCAATATATCACTCTAAATGCAAGAAACCAGAAAAGAAGACATAATAAATAAAAAACTAACATCTGATTTTGCAATTCAAGAATACCCATCTCACTATGTGCCCAAAAACCACTAACAAATAGCAATATCAATCAAATATAATAAAATTAAAGAAATTAAAAAAAAATACCATGAAAATAAAATCAAGAAGAAACACTCACAGTTGACTGAATCGCAATAGACGCTGAGGATGAAGATGAATACCCATCTGGGTTTGACTCAGAATGAATGTGAGACATTTGGAAAGCTCTAAAGATTCGATTTTTACGAAATTGAAAAGATAAAAAATGTGTCTTTGGAAATTCTGAAGCAGTTGCTTTGATGGGTTTTCGTGAAATTAAAGAAATATTTGGATGGGGTTTATTTAATTTGAGGGGAAGAGAAGAAGAAGAAGATGAGCCAATAATTTGTATAGCTTTTAACATTATATAATTGGTTAGTTAAATTTTGATTGCTACTTCATTTAAGCTGATTTAGCTGAAGGTGTAGGGCCTGTAGGTGTAGCTACTCAGAACATGGGCAAGATTTTCTGGAGATGGAGAATTCATAAAGATGAAAATTTGAGGAGCAAATTATTGTCTTTACTTGGATTTAATTAGTAATTTAGTTTTGTGTAACGGCGCC
This sequence comes from Penstemon davidsonii, assembly GCA_034814905.1. Lineage (NCBI taxonomy): Eukaryota > Viridiplantae > Streptophyta > Magnoliopsida > Lamiales > Plantaginaceae > Penstemon > Penstemon davidsonii. The sequence continues at coordinate 23,594,356 of JAYDYQ010002533.1, read as the reverse complement.
GTTTTGTGAACTTAATTTATCATAGAATTGCATTTTTTAGTCTCATCTCATTTCTACTTCAATTTACTCTCCCGTGATTTGAAAAATAGCACTTTACTCCCCTGTAAAAAATTTAAAGAAGCAATATACCTCATTTAGCCGGAGAGTGTAACTCACTTGCTGAATTTGAGAGTGGACATGAAAAGTATTTTTGTAACGTAAGGGGGAAAATTGCCACATTTATTATAACACAGGGGGTAAATTGCCACATTTATCAAACACATGGGGTAAACTGCCACATTATCATAACAAAGGGGGTAAACTGCCACATAAAAATGTCGGGGAGGCAGTGTGAAACTTTTATATGATTACAGGGGAGTAAAGTGCTCTTTTTCAAATCACAGGGAGGTAAATTGAATATTATGAATATTACACAGGGTAAATTGCCATTAACTCGTTTATAATGCTCTGGACTCCATCACTCCATCATGGAGGGTCGTGTATCACGGACATAAATTGCGATTTTAAAATGTACAAATAAGGATGGACAAACTAGCCATCAGATTCTTCGAATCTATGTCAATTTTTTCGAAGAAATACAAGGGCATCAAAGATATTTCAATCTTTTTAATGTCAATAAGATACAACGGGAAAAAGAAAAAAAAAAACTCACCAGGATTTCATCATCAAGATAAGATATCATGAATAGCCTCTCGAACATGCCACCTGAGGTCATATAAAATTATTGAACATAAGCAATAAATAAAACCAGTAGGTTGAAATAAACTTTACTAGTGATATCAATTTAAAAGAATTATGATAGAAGTTTAGGCTTTTATTTATACATTTTTCCTTATCATTTTATTTACTAGAATTCAAGAACCAAACACGGCGAAAAAAATTGAATACTGTATATTAGCATTTCTATGTACAACATAGTATTAAAAATTTGTGCTAGTTCTTCTTGATGGTACATAAACATGCTTTAAGTGAATAATATCTGCAAAACTGATATTTTGCTTGCAAAAAAGACAGAAGAGTGAGTGCTATATGTAGCTTGAAATACAGTAAAATTGCATTTTTAGTCCCACCGGATAGGACACTCAGCACTTTCACTCCCGCGCTCTACAAAATTATATTTTTGGTCCCAATTTTTAGCAATATTTTGCACTTTGAGTACTATAGCCACATTTTCCATCCCATCTCTGCACTTTTGGTCCCATAAAAATAGTCTCAATTTTGCACTTTTGGTCCCGAGTTAGATGATAAGGTGGGCGATAGGACCAGAAGTTCATAACATTTTAAAAAATAAGTACCTAAAGTGCAATTTTGTGCGAGAAAAAGAGTTGAAGGTCCGATTTATTGGACTAAAAGTACATTTTTGCCCTTGAAATGCTTACCAAGAGGGACCTTTAATCCACCAGACACAGCATCTCTAATGGGAACGGGAAGCTGCTGCAATGTGGTAGCTGCTTGACCTAAAGCACCTTTTAACTGTTGAGGTATCGACTCTTCATTCACTTTTGGGGATTCAAATATCCCTTCAATGTATTCTTCTTTCATTCGAAGTGGGCCCTCGACCGTTAACCTGGTCGACACGACAATTTTGCTTTCTATCTACACATTAACCAGAACTATTATAGTTAATGCAAATATAATCTTCATTTTTTTCCTTCATCCAAAAAGACCTATTACTCAGACGTATTGTAATAAACTCCCTTCAACTATTGTCAATGCATGCTTGCTTTGGCCCTTCAACTACCGATTGAATCATTTTCTCTCCTCCAACTCACATATGCACAGATAGCCCATTTTCAATGAAAGGGGAGAAAAAATATTCATGATTTTCACAAGTTGTGGAGTTGAAAATATAAAATAAATTTATCGTGTTCCGTGATAGATAGTACAAAATTTAAGTGAGACATTAACATAATTAGTAGGTTTATACATGTAAATATTCAATAACAAATTGCATAAAGTTTTATTATGCTATTGTTACAATTTCATTATATCTTGATTAATACAATACTGATTCATTTGTTTCAAGCATAGAGTGATTTACGACTGGACCCCTTGAGGTTTAGTCACCTTACAAGAAACGTTTCAAAAATTACAAGGAGCCCCCTCTGTTTAGACTATGTACCAAAACACCCCTTACAGCTTAACGATCCTTACAAAGACACCCCCTACAACTTCTAAAAATGTTTACAAAAAAACCCCTTGTAAGGAGTGTCCTTGTAATTTTGGAACCACAGGGTCTTTTCTGTGATTACGATATACCTCGAGGGTTTTGAGTGTAAATCACCCTTCAACAAGTGTGCATTAATTTCGTTACAAGTGTAGAACATTGTTTTCTCTTGATTGAATGAAAATATAATCACAAATAGTGATGAAAATTAATGGCAAATGAGCTATTCATGAAATAGTGATAGTCCGATGGAGCAAAGCTTGCAAACATTATAGCAGAAGGGGGGAAAATGAAATTTAGTCTTTTATAAACTAGCTTGAAAAGAGGTATATATTTACCGAACTTAATAATTTCACAATTGCTGCAATTTTTGCATATCCATCCTTGATCACAACATCTAATTTTGATAAATTTGCCAAGCCTGAAGGAAACCTCCTGCAAAGCATTATCAAACATTATCTCATCTCTTCCCATCATAGAAACTAAATTCCCTTAAAGGGCTTGCATTTCACTGAAATTGCAATTTATACCCACAAGTAATGTAAATCGAAATGAACCATAAAATAAAAGGTAACTTACTCAAATAAAAACCGTGCAGCAAAGAGCCCCGGGCTTCCTGATCCAAACCACTCGAAATTCCATCGGCCTTCCAGAAAAGGAGACCTAAATAGCCAAAGACACAAAATGAACACTTCATTTAGTATAAGTGATAATTTTAAAAAAAAAAAAAAAAAACACCTTACGTTGTTGGTCGGGGTGTTGGATTCAACCGCTCGAGGTTAACTATCCTCTCATTCACATCAATTCGCTGCACATCTGTTGTTTTTCCTGCTACTAATGCCTCAAATCCTCCAGCATCTTTGAACTAAAATTACATCCAATGTTTAGTTATCTAGCAAAACACAACAAATTTTTAATCTTGCAAATTTAAAGTAATGGCTATGATTCTTGGATTTCAGCGAATAATCAACAAAAAATGATTTCAATGTCCTACCATTTGATGCAAGAAAAAACGTTTTTCTTGGCGTTTTACTCACTTAAATCCAAGAACCATACATAGCCACGAAGAAACTTATGTTTACTCACATATAAATGGTAAAGTGCTATTTTTTAAATCATGCATAACACATGGTTAAATTTTGCATTAGCCCCAAACTTATAACCTATTTTGGTTTTCCAGAAAAAATATAACACAAGAGCAAAACAGTTTATTAGTAATTCAAATTAAAAATAATAACTTTAGTGAGTAAATTAAGTAAACAAGTAAAACCCATTACTTCATTTCCTTGATAATCAACAAAAATCGACCAAACAAATCTGAAAAAATAAAAATCTTACAGCAAGAAGTAGAGATTCTTTAGCAGAAAGTCTTTCCATTTCTTTGGCATAAGCAGCTGAAGGACCTTGAACTGTTTGCTGCACCATTGCTCTAATTTCCCTTTTCCCATTTCTCAATTTCAGATAACTCCAATATTTGTTACTGTTTTCGAGAAATATGGGGAAAGAAGGTGAAAACGACGCCGTATATGGATAATGTATTTTAGGGGAGAATAAAAGGGTTTGAACTGAAATTGAGCAAGCCATTGGAAAAATCTCTGGAGCAAGTGAATAAATGTTTGATTTTAAAGAGGAAAAGAATAATGTGTGTAAGTTTTGAGAGGAGACACATGAGGGGCATTTTTGTCAAAGTACTTATGTATTGTACATTGATTAACATATTGTAGTTGGTCAACTAGATATTTTGACTTTTTTAAGAAATTGTTTTCTTTATAAGCAATGTATGTGTGGACGGGTTTTGGGTTTTGCGAGATCGAGTCAAAATTCTTTTAAATGAGTTTTCGTCAAACCCATAAAACAATCAAAAATCTATTCAGAAACTCACACTCAAATTCTCCAAACCTATAAAACATTGATTTGACACCTACCACCTACTTTTTCCCCTAAACCCAAACTCAATCCAAGTGGGGTTTCAACTTATTCAAACCACCAAACCCAACAGCCAAAACTCATTCAAATGAGGTCTCAAAGGTTTCATCGAAATCACTCAAACCATTTTTTTTAAACCGAGACCCGCGAAACCGAGCCAAAACCCATCCAAATAGACCCTAAATGTAAAATATGAACAGTAGATACAATGGGAAATGATTTGAACAACTTTCAAAATATGTGTTCTTGTTTGCTCTTTCCTGTGTAAAATTTCAATGAATAAGTACTTGACACTATTGAATTGATTTTTTTTTTCCCATTACAAAATAAGATTGGAAACTTTTTAGTTTTGCTTTTAGCATTTTTGGTGTGATGAGGTTTTAGGTCTATTTATAAGGCAAATAATTTGCTTATTTTCAGAAGTGTGCATGTCATTATAAGTTAAAGTTAGTTAAGTGGTGTTTGCTAGTGTTCTTAGGCCATCTCCAACCGAGCCGACAACCGGGCATGAGGGGGGGTTGCCGGCTCGGTTCGGTTGGAGACGGTGGCTGGCAATCCGGCAAGGCAAGGGGCAGGGCGGGCAGGGGCCTTCGGGCAGGCAAGGCGGCAAGCAGGCAGGCAATGGAAGCCCGCCTGCTTGCCGGCTGGCAAACGCGCCTGGTGCGCAGGACTTTTTTTTTTTTTTTTTTTTTTAAAAAAAAATTGTTTTATGCGTAATTAGACCAATTAGGTAATAATTTCACAACTCAAGATTATTCCTTCACCGATCTTGCTTTAATTTGGTGATATTTGAGTTAATTTGGTGTAATTGAAAATTGGGCTGAAAATTTCCTTAAACTGCTACAGTACGTGAAGGTAGGGTGGGGAAGATGAGTAATTTGCACATTTAGCCCCCAGGTTCTGTCCCTGGTCAAAATCACCCACAAACTTTCAGTTTTGCTGAAAAATTGACTTAATTTAAATTTCTAAATTTAAAAAAAGAATTAATTTTAGAATAATTAATTTGAATATTAAAAATACAACTTAATTAGAATTCTTAAAAAAGACTTAATTTAAAAATACATTTTATGTAATACACAAAAAAAATACGATAACGAAAAATAAGAATTATTAGATTATGATAACGAAAATTAAGACTTATCTTAATTTAAAATATGACTTAATTTAAAAATACATCTGAATTAATACACAATACAACTCATATATAAATGAGATTTGTTGAACAATTTCATATATAATTGGACAAATACAAATCTAAATAAATGAGATTTGTTGAACACAAATACTTAATTTAAATATACACAATACAACTTAAATAAAAAATACAAATACTTAAAATAAATGAGATTTTATTATTATTATTATTAAAATAAGTTTGAGTGGGGAGAGTGGGGAAAGTGAGAGTGGGGAAAGTTGTGAAATTGAATTAATGGATGTTGATTGCCCTTCGGTTGGAGATGAGTTTTTTAGGTGGGTCGAAAAGGCATGAGGGCAAGGCAAGAGGGCAAGGCAATTGGGCAATTGGGCGGGCAATTGGGCAATTGGACAATTGGGCAAGGGCTTCGGTTGGAGATGGCCTTAAAGATCGAGCTTCATAGCTTACGGAACCGATAAATGGATTTTTGGTGTTTGGAAATGTAACGATTCTAAATGTTTCTGGATTCTCCCATTTTAATAGTTAATTTTTATTTATAGTTATGATAGAGTCGTAACAATTAGTATCAGAGCAGATCTCACACTCGTAACAATTTTTATTTTCATTGCTACGGAAGTGAATTAGAATGTAATGACCTGGTTACAATGGGCATAGGTTTGTCAATGGGAAGGATTTCAATTCGAATTCGTCCCGATTTATTAGAATAATTGTCCGATTAGTGATTCGATGGACCTGATCCGATTAAGAGATATGTAATCCGAATTATATGGAGCGAATATGGATTTAGGTTGATCCGATCCATTAAAGATCCGTGTTCGATTAATAATTAATATAATACTATATATATTTAACTTTCATGTTTCATAAAATTATTTCTAATGTTCACTTCTTTTTTGGTAATTTATTATGTTGACTTGGAACTATAATATTGATAGCTACAAATGAAAGGGAAATGTATTTTACTAAACTTAAAAAACAACATTATCATATTGTTTTATTTATACTTAATAAAAGAAGGAAAAAAACTACTAGTATAAATTGTAGTTATGGTAAAACTATGGTATTATGTTACCAATTAAATATGTTTATGTACCAAGTTAGTATTACCAACAAGCTAACCTCTATTCGATTATAAGTAGCGGTGCTTAGTATTTTACGATTTATTATAGAACTTGTAAACTTTGTATTATGATACTACATATTACCTGCAATGATTTCATTCCTCTTTAGCTTGTATAATTTTTTTGAATTAGATAATTCATAATTTTTTATATTTTTAAGTAAAAATATATATAATTTTTTTTTTCAGATTCGGGTCTTTGTGACGGATATCGAATTTTTTCGAATTCGGATTCAGTAGCACTTTTGAAAATCCAATAGGATCTTGGTCGGATTTGGATACACTTTATGATTTTCGGATCTGGATCCACCCTGACCCGCTCTGAGTCCGACCATTGACATCCCTAAATGGGCGGAACTCAGGTCTCGCATCAGTAGTATAGGTTGCTTATGGAGTTGGCATTTTATTCCTCCGTGATTTGCATAATGTTCAATTGACTTTCCTGTACTTTTAAAAATAGCATTTTACCCCCTGTTAATTTTATAAAAGTTTCACACCGCCTTTCCGATATTTTTGAACCTAAAAGAAATACAAATTGACAAAACTACCTCTTTTATATGTGGCACTTTACCTCATGTGTTCTACAAAAACACTTTTCATACACTCTCAATTTCGCGCGAGTGAATTACACTCTCCGGCTGAAGAGAGGTAATATTGCTCCTTTAAAATTTTCACAGGGGGTAAATTGCTCTTTTTCAAATCACAAGTTGGTAAATTGAACATTTTGCATTTCACAGTGAAGGAAAAAATTGGCATTAGCTCATTAGGGTTTATATAGCTTATAGACTCTCTTACTTCAATGACTAGTTTTTGTTGTAGGACTCTCGAGAGTTATAGCAAGAAAATCAACTACTGTTTTTTTACTCCAAAAAGATAAGTAGAAGCAAAACTGCAATAAGCAGAAAACTGCCTTCAATCTTAACGGTATTCATAAACAGATTTTCTTTGATTTTTGATAATTTTGACTACATTAAATCTGCTTCTTGATCAAACACCAAACAACCATTTTTGTGATTTTGACTACTTTAAGCAGTTTCTCTTCACTTTTCCTTAAGCACAATATAAGCACTAGCAAACACACCTCCTTATATGCATTTTTAAACTCTCTCCGTTTCAAATTAATTGGCACATTTAACTTTTTTACACAGATTAAGAAATTCAATAATTAGTCACTTTTATAAAATAAAATGTCAAATATATCCTTTTAATTATTGTTTTAATCAATGTCATTGATCGTTGTACACTCTACTTTATTGTGTAAATCTAGAAATAAAAAAGAATAAAATTGAAAAATGATGCTTTGGAAAACCATATGTGACAAGAAATTTGGAACATGAAAATTTTACAAATGCCTCAATTAATTTGAAACGGATGGGAGTACCTCAGTTTGTTTGCATTTAAGGGTGCCTTTGCAACAACTTATGAATAAGTTGAAGCATAAACAACTTAACAATTTATTTTAGCTTATTTTTAAGAGAAGTAAAAGCTAAAACCACCTCTCACAAACACTCCAAAACAGCTTCTGAGCAAAAATAAGCTACGAAGAAGTGATCTCGTTTCCAAGCATTTTTTGGGAATATTATTACCAGAACAAAGCATTGCCAACAAAATACAAGATTTTCATAATGCCACTCTCATGCATCTGTGTAATGAGGAAATTTTGTGATTTATTGCATTACTGAAAGAATAAACTGGAGAACATCTGCCACAGGAAAAACATAAAAAAAAAAAAAATGAAGGCAAACTTTTAAAAGACAATGTCTCTAAGAAAACCTAGGGGCAACAGTTTACATCGCATGATCAATGGACTTGTACATTAGGTATAAGGGCAAAGAAGTCGAATTTCAGACCTATGTTTGTTTCACTCACTCAACATCTCATTAGTTCCTTCGACAAACGAAATGTCAATATATGATATGTTGATCGAGAGTGTAGGCATTAATCTCCGAAGGGCTTGTCCCAGGCCTGTCAACGTTCATCACGACAAAAACGTACTTTAAGAAAATGGAATATGCAGTTGAGCCATAACATGATTCTCTAGACTCAAAAGTAAATGGAAAATGTGCTAAATGAAATTTAGAGACACTCAATTGCATATAAGGGTGATTTACGACTAGACCCCCAGTCGTCTTACAAGGAACCCCTTGACGTTTCAGAAAATACAAGGAGACCCTCTCTGGTTTAGACTATGTACCAAAACACTCCTTACAACTTCATTAATAGTCCTTACGAGGACACTGGAAACCCCCTACAACTTCTGAAAATGTTCACACAAAAAAACCCTGTAAGGGGTGTCCTTGTAATTTCTGGAACCACAGGGGGGTTTTCTGTAATTAAGGTAAACATCAGGGGGTTTGAATGTAAATCACCCTATATAATATCAAATGTGTACATTGGTTTGAAGAAACTACCTTTTGTTTATGATGCCATAGTGAAATTTGGGTCTTCCAATCTTTTTATCTTCAATGTACTATAGCCACCACAATTCAGATATACAAATACAGAGTATTAGATATGTAAATTGAAAGAGATAAAGTTATAAACATTTGAAGCTATTTAAGTGCGCACCAATTTTAAGGTGACCAACATCGATGAAAACGATAAAGAATCAAAAGGAATATCCTCGGGGGCAAAGAGTTGGCATTCTGATGATTCTGGACCCGGTGAAAAATGGGGTTTCTTCAACTTTGCTAAGAAAATAATGTAAGTCTGTACCACATCAAAGAAAATAAAAGCATAAGTGAAGATTTCCTGGTTAAAATATAAATAAGAACTTTTTTGTTTTTTACTTGGCCAATAAGAGGGATATCCAAGTGAGCAAATGGTGACAGAATTTCTACTTCTGCATTTGCTTCTTCCCATGTTTCCCGAGTTGCTCCTTCTGCAGCCGACTCCCCAATCTCCATATAGCCAGCAGGAAGTGTCCTAAATTTTTTAGCAAATATATATATATATATATATATATATCAAGAACAATAACAGTAAAATTGTGGAAAATTGCACTGGAAACTTCTGATTTGGCGCTTTACAATTGGTCCCAAAGTTTTAAATTTCCTGTACATTTGGTCTTATTGCCTCCTTTTCATCCAATATTGGACCAAAAGTGCAAAAATTGGACGGAAAAGGGGGTGACAGGACCAAAGTGCAAACATTTAAAAAATTGGGATCAAAAGTGCAATTTTGTAACGAGAGCAAGAATGCAGAGGGTCCTATCCTGTGTACTAGAAATGCAAGTTATTTTCAGAAAAAGAAAAAAAAAAAAAAAAAGATATTTCAGATGAACTTCAATGCCTACCAAAGACCATATGATGGTTGAATCTTCCGTTTACATAAAAGTATCTTGTTTTCATGCTCAATGAGGCAATCTACAACCTGTTAACCCATCATTGCATCAAAGTAAATAGTGTAATTAACTTATAAAATAAAAACAAAAACAAAAAACAATTGTAGAAAAAATTGCTGTAATTTCTCAATAATGAGAAATAATGTTACCATTTTTGGATTCTCATAAGCAATTTTCCCACAATGAGTGCAAATAGCTCGCGTTTTCTCCTCCCCATCGGGTATCTCGTGCTTGGTTGGGCCACCACACCATTGGCAAAAATTGATCTTCCTAGTACTGCCCTGAAGATTGTCATACACAAGGACAAAGTTAGAAAAAAGGTATGCAAGATGTGTACATGTAAAACAAAAACAATAGCCGCACAAGAGAGAGGAGTGAACGGAAAATTGAAGGACCTTTTGTAGGACTCTAAAATGAATTGAGAATTTGTTCGTGATTTATGAGTTATACATTGGTTGAGCCAAGGTCCATATGGCAAGCCTAAGTCACCTTAAAAGCTAGCTCAAGAGGTGAGGATTGCCCACGAACTTAAATGAATAACTTAGTCTCAACATGATTCATATCGCCACAATCTCCAATTAGAGAATCTCCACAAAGTGCTCGTCTTGATTTGGATATTTCATCTCTATTATATTCATATATGTTCTTCGTTTAAAAATGTTCTTGAAGTCTATCAAACATGGAGTAAGTCACCTTGATATGCATGTCCAAGCACCCACGAAAATTCTTTACTGAAATAAATATATCCAAAACACAATCAACATCTAAAGTGAGACCTTTTATATTGGTGACTTAAGATGAGTCACAGTCCTTTTAACCCAATCAATTGTCCTACTTGATCCATGTTTTGGCTGTTGGGACGGAGGAAGTATATTTTATTAGATAAGGGTAAATATTATTATGTATTTTTGTGGATGGGGTCCACCCCAATTATGATACCATGTGGGATGTCAGTTAATTGATGCTTTGAATTGAAAAGCTTTGCAGAAGAAACGTGATGAAAGAAACTTTGGGTCAGTTATTTTGCTTTGGGCCAGTTATGTCCACCCCAATTATCCATACATGAACAATAATCTTATCTCTATAAGAAATGTGACCAGCCAAAGAGACGATGACACGTGGGTGATTTTCAGATTTCACTCATCTGAACATTCTCTATTTAAGATAGGCTCAACCCTTCGGTTAACTCATCTATTTTCTTCACCTTCCGCATAATTCACTCTCTCTAAATCATCAACTTTCATATTTCATATTTTTACCCTTTCGTTATACAATGGATTCCGGAGAAGGTTCGGGTAACTACTACCCAAATTTTGGAGAAGATTTGGGTAACTACTACCCAAATTTTGGAGAAGGTTCGGGTAACTACTACCCAAATTTTGAACAAGATTCGGGTAACTACCACCCGAATTTTGAACAAGATTCGGGTAACTACCACCCGAATTTTGAACAAGGTTCGGATAATTCCTACCCGAATTTTGGAGAAAGTTCGATAAATTTGGATGATTATGCAATGTTTAATGAAAATGAAGGAGTGGAGCAACAAGAAGAGTTCCAAAAAAGAATTGAAAAGTATCGGCAATATACTCTTCGAAGAGAAGCACGAATCACTCATGCGCGACTACTTCGTCGAAAGGCCTGTTTATAACGACGAGGACTTTCGAAGGCGTTTTCGCATGAAAAAAACCATTGTTCCTCCATTTGGTTGAAGCTTGCGAGCATGAAAATCCCTATTTTCAACAAAAATGTGATAGGGCGGGACGTCTAGGGTTCACACCCCTAGTGAAGGTGACGGTCGCCATGCGTATGTTAGCTTACTCAAACCCCGCTGATTCTCTGGATGAACCCTACCATATTGGAGAGTCGACTTCATGTGCAACGTTGCGCCAGTTTTGCAAGACGATCTTGCGGTTATACAAAAAGACCTACCTTCGTCAACCGAACGTTGATGATATCAAGAGGCTTCTTGAAAGAGCGCAACGACATGGGTTCCCAGGAATGCTCGGGTCAATTGATTGTATGCATTGGCAATGGAAGAATTGTCCAACGGGATGGCAAGGTGCTTTTTCAGGTAGAACAAGAAAACCTACGATAATTCTTGAAGCAGTGGCTGATGCCGACACTTGGATATGGCATGCCTTCTTTGGTGTGCCCGGATCCCAAAATGACATCACTGTCCTTGGCCGAAGTCCCTTGTTTGATAGCCTCGCGGCTGGAAATTGCCCAAAGGTTAAGTATGAAGTGAATCGCAACAAATACTTCATGGGATACTATCTTGCAGATGGTATATATCCCAATTGGGCGACGTTAGTGCAAGCGATTAGAAATCCTATTAACCCTAAACAAAGATTGTTCACTCAAATGCAAGAGTCCTACAAAAAAGATGTTGAACGAGCCTTCGGAATCCTGCAGGCTCGTTTCGCAATTATTAAACAGCCTGGAAGGGGTTGGGATATAGAAGATTTGCAAGACATAATGTTGACTTGCATCGTCCTTCACAATATGATTGTGGAGGACGAACGAGACGAATACGCCGACGAGGACTCAGGCGACGATGACACCGATCTTCATAAATCTCGTAGAGCTCGTGCTAGAATTTACAAGCAATCGGAGAAAAATACCTCTACAACTGTAGAGATGGAAACAACAAGGTCAGGGAATTTCAACTTGGATGAGTACATGAGGCGTCGTGCCAATATTCGAAACAAAGATGCCAATGGTCAATTAAGAAAAGATTTAGTCGAACCCTTGTGGGCGACTCACGGACTGTAGGGTTAAGATTGTATTTTTTATTTAAGTTGTATTGTGTATTTTTAAGAAAATGAATGATTCTAAAAAACTACACAAAATTTAAATCTGAAAAATACTAGTAAAACTTATACAAAACCGTGTTATATAAATGAAAATGAATGATTCTTAAAAAAAAATTATTAAAATGAATGCTATATACATAACAGAACAAATAAATCGAAGACTGTTGCTAATTAAAGTACAAAAGAATTATATGCAAAATTAATTAGTATTAAACAAACTTTGTAGTATTGTTCTGTAGCTTTAGTTGATGAGGTGAAGAATGTGAACAAGAATTATTAAAAAAAGATTTTAATAAAAAGTTATGCTGCACAAGAACTGAGCAAAAGGGAGGTATTAATAATCTGACAAAAAGAAAATGCTTAATGCTACATGTCATTATCAGAAAAAATTAGCACAAGTCCAACTCCCTAGCCATATAACATCACTGAATAATCACCAAATAATTTATTTTATGAATGCTTATACTTATTTGTATTAGCATTATTTGTATCTGCACATACATACCAAATTATTTATCCTGATACGTAATAAACAAACGTACCCTTTAATCAATAAGAGGAAAGGAAAATATATTTCAAATAGTATTTATTTTTGTTAATACGCTTAAAAAAAGGTAATTAGCAGGGTAAAAAAGAGATTCAATTTGCGGAATTATATTCTACTCCGTGAATAGATTAAAACGGTATATTGTATGTTCAAATCGGAGTACCGGTGAATGAGAAATTGAAACTCAAAGATCACCATTTGAAATGGAAGAAAATAAATTGAAAAAACTTTCATCCCACATTGAAAGATGAGTAAAAAAATTTGAGGTTTATATATGATTTGTCAACTAAGATGTGTAACAACTAGCAACCAAAAGTCTCTTGCAAATCATGGAATGACGTCACACCTCGAACCTTCAAGACTTGTGCAAGCCCGCGACCTGCGGACACGAATGTCGCCCCGAAAAGCTCACTTCGGACAAACCAAAGTTTTGCCGTTCTTTGTTCTTTTTTTTTTATTAATACTTCAAAACAGTTTTTTTAATTCATATTATGCCCCTTACAGTTTTTTTAATTCATATTCTGCCCCTAAAACAATTTTGATTTTATATTTTGTCCCTACACAAAGTTATGAAATTATTTAAACAAAAAAAAAAAAAGGGAGCCCAGCACGTTTGCCAGCCGGCAAGCAGGCGGGTTGCCATTGCCAGCCTGCTTGCCGGGTTGCTTGCCCGAAGTCCCCTGCCCCCTGCCTTGCCCGATTGCCAGCCACCGTCTCTAACCGAACCGAGCCGGCAACCCCCCCTCATGCCCGGTTGTCGGCTCGGTTGGAGATGGCCTAATGACCTGGTTACAATGGGCATAGGGTTGTCAATGGGACGGATTTCAATTCGAATTCGATTCGAATTCGTCCCGATTTATTAGAATAATTATCCGATTAGTGATCTGATGGACCTGATCCGATTAAGAATAAGAAATCTGTAATCCGAATTATATGGACCGAATATGGATTTAGGTTGATCCGATCCGTTAAAGATCCGTGTTCAATTAATAATTAATATAAATACTATATATATTTAACTTTCATGTTTCATAAAATTATTTCTAATGTTCACTTCTTTTTTGATAATTTATTATGTTGACTTGGAACTATAATAATGATAGCTACAAATAAAAAGGAAATGTATTTTGCTTAACTTAAAAAACAACATTATCATATTGTTTTATTTATATATACTTAATAAAAGAAGGAAAAAAACTACTAGTGTAAATTGTAGTTATGGTAAAACTATGGTATTATGTTACCAATTAAATATGTTTATGTACCAAGTTAGTATTACCAACAAGCTAACCTCCATTCGATTATAAGTAGTGGTGCTTAGTATTTTACGATTTATTATAGAACTTGTAAACTTTGTATTATGATACTACATATTTACCTGCAATGATTCATTCCTCTTTAGCTTGTATAATTTTTTTGGATTAGACAATTCATAATTTCTTATAATTTTAAGTAAAGATATATATAATATTTTTTTTCGGATTCGTGTCTTTGTGACGGATATCGAATTTTTTTGGGAATATTATTACCAGAACAAAGCATTGCCAACAAAATACAAGATTTTCAAAATGCCACTCTCATGCATCTGTGTACTGAGGAAATTTTGTGATTTATTGCATTACTGATAGAATAAACTGGAGAGCATCTGCCACAGGAAAAACATAAAAAAAAAAAAATGAAGGCAAACTTTTAAAAGACAATGTCTCTAAGAAAACCTAGGGGCAACAATTTAAATCGCATGATCAATGGACTTGTACATTAGGTATAAGGGCAAAGAAGTTGAATTTCAGACCTATGTTTGTTTCACTCACTCAACATTTCATTAGTTCCTTCGACAAACGAAATGTCAATATATGATATGTTGATCGAGAGTGTAGGCATTAATCTCCGAAGGGCTTGTCCCAGGCCTGTCAACGTTCATCATGACAAAAACGTACTTTAAGAAAATGGAATATGCAGTCGAGCCATAACATGATTCTCTAGACTCAAAAGTAAATGGAAAATGTGTTAAATGAAATTTAGAGACACTCAATTGCATATAAGGGTGATTTACGACTAGACCCCCTGAGGTTTAGTCGTCTTACAAGGAACCCCTTGACGTTTCAGAAAATACAAGGAGACCCCCTCTGGTTTAGACTATGCACCAAAAACACCCCTTAGAACTTCATTAATAGTCCTTACGAGGACACTGGACACCCCCTACAACTTCTGAAAATGTTCACACAAGAAAAACCCTGTAAGGGGTGTCCTTGTAATTTCTGGAACCACAGGGGGTTTTTCTGTAATTAAGGTAAACATCAGGGGGTTTGAATGTAAATCACCCTATATAATATCAAATGTGTACATTGGTTTGAAGAAACAACCTTTTGTTTATGATGCCATAGTGAAATTTGGGTCTTCCAATCTTTTTATCTTCAATGTACTATAGCCACCACAAATCAGACATACAAACACAGAGTATTAGATATGTAAATTGATAGAGATAAAGTTATAAACATTTGAAGCTATTTAAGCGCGCACCAATTTTAAGGTGACCAACATCGATGAAAACGATAAAGAATCAAAAGGAATATCCTCAGGGGCAAAGAGCTTGCATTCCAATGATTCTGGACCCGGTGAAAAATGGGGTTTCTTCAACTTTGCTAAGAAAATAATGTAAGTCTGTACCACATCAAAGACGATAAAAGCATAAGTGAAGATTTCCTGGTTTAAATATAAATATTAACAAGATAAATAAGAACTTTTTTGTTTTTTACTTGGCCAATAAGAGGGATATCCAAGTGAGCAAATGGTGATAGAATTTCTACTTCTGCATTTGCTTCTTCCCATGTTTCCCGAGTTGCTCCTTCTGCAGCCGACTCCCCAATCTCCATATAGCCAGCAGGAAGTGTCCTAAATTTTTTAGCAAATTATATATATTTATATATCAAGAACAATAACAGTAAAATTGTGGAAAATTGCACTGGAAACTTCTGATTTGGGGCTTTACAATTGGTCCCGAAGTTTTAAATTTCCTGTACATTTGGTCTTATTGCCTCCTTTTCATCCAATATTGGACCAAAAGTGCAAAAATTGGACGGAAAATGGGTTGACAGGACCAAAGTGCAAACATTTCAAAAATTGGGATCAAAAGTGCAATTTTGTAACGAGAGCAAGATTGCAGAGGGTCCTATCCTGTGTACTAGAAATGCAATTTTTCAAGAAATATCATGTGTAGTAATACCCAGAATTATAGACTTATTTTCAGAAAGAAAAAAAAAAAGAACAAAAAAAGATATTTCAGATGAACTTCAATGCCTACCAAAGACCATATGATGGTTGAATCTTCCGTTTACATAAAAGTATCTTGTTTTCATGCTGAATGAGGCAACCTACAACCTGTTAACCCATCATTGAATCAAAGTAAGTAGTGTAATTTACTTATAAAATAAAAACAAAAACAAAAACAAAAAAAAATATTGTAGAAAAATTGCTGTAATTTCTCAATAATGAGAAATAATGTTACCATTTTTGGATTCTCATAAGCAATTTTCCCACAATGAGTGCAAATAGCTCGCGTTTTCTCCTCCCCATCGGGTATCTCGTGCTTGGTTGGGCCACCACACCATTGGCAAAAATTGATCTTCCTAGTACTGCCCTGAAGATTGTCATACACAAGGACAAAGTCAGAAAAACAAAAGAAAAAAAAACAGTTAGAAAAAAGGGATGCAAGATGTGTACATGTAAAACAAAAACAATAGCCGCACAAGAGAGAGGAATGAACGGAAAATTCAAGGACCTTTTGTAGGACTCTAAAATGAATTGAGAATTTGTTCGTCATTTATTAGTTACACATGGGTTGAGCTAAGGTCCATATGGCAAGGCCTAAGTCACCTTAAAAGCTAGCTCAAGAGGTGAGGATTGCCCAAGAACTTTAATAAATAAGTCTCAACATGATTCATATCGCCACAATCTAGAGAATCTCCACAAAGTGCTTGTGTTGGTTTGGATATTTCATCTCATATTCAATCATGTTCTTCGTTTAAAAATGTTCTCGAAGTATATTAAACATGGAGTAAGTCACCTTGATATGCATGTCCAAGCACCCATGAAAATTCTTTACTGAAATTAATATATCCAAAACACAATCAACATCTAAAGTGAGACCTTTTAACCCAATCAATTATCCTACTTGATCCATGTTTTTGCTGTTGCATTTGCCTCTAAAAAATTGAAATGAGGTTGCATAAGTGAAATTCAAAGAATCGGAATTATCAGTTTCATTGTTTTTAAAATAGTTATGATATAAAAATAGCACAAAACTAGCTTAATTTATATTATTGCAACTCAAACCAATATATCACCCTGAAATGCAAGAAACTACAAAAGAAGACATATAACCAATATAACCAAAAAGAAAAAACCTAACATCTGATTCTGCAATTCAAGAATACCCATCTCACTATGTGCCCAAAAACCACTAACAAATAGTAATATCAATCAAATATAATAAAATTGAGGAAATTAAAAAAAAAAATACCATGAAAATAAAATCAAGAAGAAACACTCACAGTTGACTGAATCGCAATAGACGCTGAGGATGAAGATGAATACCCATCTGGGTTTGACTCAGAATGAATGTGAGACATTTGGAAAGCTCTAAAGATTCGATTTTTACGAAATTGAAAAGATAAAAAATGTGTCTTTGGAAATTCTGAAGCAGTTGCTTTGATGGGTTTTCGTGAAATTAAAGAAATATTTGGATGGGGTTTATTTAATTTGAGGGGAAGAGAAGAAGAAGAAGATGAGCCAATAATTTGTATAGCTTTTAACATTATATAATTGGTTAGTTAAATTTTGATTGCTACTTCATTTAAGCTGATTTAGCTGAAGGTGTAGGGCCTGTAGGTGTAGGTACTCAGAACATGGGCAAGATTTTCTGGAGATGGAGAATTCATAAAGATGAAAATTTGAGGAGCAAATTATTGTCTTTACTTGGATTTAATTAGTAATTTAGTTTTGTGTAACGGCGCCGTTTTGTGAACTTAATTTATCATAGAATTGCATTTTTAGTCTCATCTCATTGGATTGGGCTTTTGGTGGGTGTTTTGCACTTTGCACCCCCGAAACATAGGAAATAGGCACTTTGCACCCTCGAAACTTAGATTTAGCACTTTGCACCCTCAAAATATGAAAAATACAACACTTTGCACCCTCTTTTATTTTCAAGCAAAAACTCAAGGGCAAAATAGGTAATTCAACTGTAAATCTTTGGCACTTTGCACCCCAAAACTTGAGAAATTGGCACTTTGCACCCCCAAAATAAAATTAGCGCTTATCACCCTCCAATTAAGGACAAATCAGCAACTTGCACCCCCGAAACACAAAACACAAAATTAACACTTAACACCCTCAAATTAAAAAAAAAAAACTCAAACCCCTCATTTTCTCCGACAAAGTTGAACTTACCAATTTTTACTCATTCAATTGTTGTGCATAGCACGTTTAATTTGTACAAGCTATAATTTATGGCTTGTTAATTTGTTATATGATGTAATCATTCCAAATTCATGGTATTAAATTCGTATATATGTATATAAATGTAGGTTGTTCAATCGGATCGAAAACTTACCTATTTTGCCTTAGGATTTTTTTCACCCCAATGGTCAAGTTTGCCGGAAAAAATGAGGGGTTTGATTTTTTTTTTTAATTTGAGGGTGTTAAGTGATATTTATGTGTTTCTGGGTGCAAAGTGTCCATTTATTGTGTTTTGGGTTGCAAGTTGCTGATTTGTTCTTAATTCGAGGGTGATAAGTGCTAATTTTATTTTGGGGGTGCAAAGTGCCAAATATTTATAATTGAATTACCTATTTTGCCCTTGAGTTTTTGCCTGAAAATAAAAGAGGGTGCAAAGTGCTGCATTTTTTATATTTTGAGGGTGCAAAGTGCTAAATCTAAGTTTCGAGGGTGCAAAGTGCCTATTTCCCATATTTCGGGGGTGCACAGTGCAAAAAACCCGCTTTTGGTCCCAATTTGTTCGCCATTTTTAAAATATTTTTTTACTTGTCCCATCACCTTATTTCAATTCAATTTAGGACCAAAAGTCACAAATATCTAGAATATTTTTAAATGTTTGACCCAAATATGTAATTTTGTTAAGTGTAGGACCAAATATTTAAAATATTAGGAGATACTTAGTGCAGTTTGCCCTTATTTTATTGTATCAATTTTATCAAGAAACAATCTACAACATAACTAGCTAGTGATCATTTAAAGTCCCAAAAAATTAAAGTTAAGATTATTTGCTTGGGTATTTTCTTCTTATTAATGTTATAATGTGTCCATTTATCTTGCACCAAAAGGCATGTTTTACTTGTACAATATGTTTATCATAATAGTTTAGGATTTTAACATTAAGTAATTAATGAAAACATGTTT
This sequence comes from Penstemon davidsonii, assembly GCA_034814905.1. Classification (NCBI taxonomy): domain Eukaryota; kingdom Viridiplantae; phylum Streptophyta; class Magnoliopsida; order Lamiales; family Plantaginaceae; genus Penstemon; species Penstemon davidsonii. The sequence goes on along the minus strand of JAYDYQ010002533.1, from coordinate 23,574,867 downwards.
CTTTAATTTAATCAAGGATATAGAACATGATATCATAGCTTTTGAAACCAACTGTGATAGTAAAATATAACAAATGATTATTTAATATAAAAAATTATTCAAATTTGAATAAGTGCAAGCAACATTACATTGTGACAGTTATTTATCTATAGCCCATGAATTTTGTCTTCTTGTGGGTATTTGGGATTACTTCTATGATATAAAGAGTTCATCCAAATAATACTAAAAATTATAAAATTGACTTTTGTGATAAATATTTCACCTATCATTAAGTGTTTGGTGAAGCAAACATAGTGATTGCATTTTGAATACTAAAAGAATTCCCCAGAAGAATCTCCAATATTCACTTCTTTGAATAAGCTTTTACAAATATGACTTGTTCTCATCTAGTACTTCTACAAATTAACATCAAAGTGAAATCTCGCCCATGTTTTGAGATCTAAGAATAAATATGGACAGGATTTTGGCTCGATTCGACCTAGTGAAATTGAGTCAAAACCAAGTTGGGTAGAATTTGTCCTAGTAAGACGGGTCAAACTCTTTGACCCAACTTAAGGTTCATTGACTCAAACCGTTCAAACTTATATCTAACATAAAGATAACAAAACCATATTTTAAACTCCAACATCCAAAATCAATTTAAACAATACCTCAAATTTTGAATATTCATTTGACTATTACTTAACCAATTTTTGACAATCTCATTCCATCCAAAACTTATTCAGATTATGTTTCAAGAATTTGCTAAAAGAAACACCAAAATCAATTCTACGAAACCAAAATGGAGCCAAAACCAATCCATATAGGCTTAGTAGAACTTTATTTGACTGGACTGTGAAGGTTTGCCAACATGCATAAAAATAAAAAAATAAAAATAAAAAAGACCATTTTTACATGGTGCATCAAAGTGCAACTTTACATTATACATTTCTTGGCAAAAGGTTGATGATTTCACTCATATATATATGCTGGAAATAAATTATACATATGCTTGAAAAAATCTCAATTTAGGGACAACTTATTACATAAAGATCGATAAGCAGCACTGCAGATCTTGAACTTTTCCTCTGCATATGCCTATTGTTAAACATAAAACTCATCAATATGTATAATGAATATAAGTTAAGTTGTTGTAATGACCAATATTTACACAGAAAGAACTGAAATCAACCCACTTAAGAAATCCTGGATTATAATATAAGTGAAATGCAAAAACACCCATTGTACTTTGTCTAATTAACAAAATTTCCCCTGTGTTCTTTTTTACTAACAAAAAAACCCTTTCCAAGTCGAATGACAATTATACCCCATCAAAGAATACAAAAATACTCCTCTTAATCAAATAATTATCGATAACCCCCCTATTCACTTAAACAATTAACAAAAACTCCCTATAATTTATGAATGGGTTTTTTAGTTAATAAAAAAAGAACACATGAAGGTTTTTGTTAGTTAGGCAAAGCACAAGGGGTGTTTTTGCATTTAACTCATTATAATATACCTTAGATAAGCCCTGATGGTGATCTGGATGCCATTTAACTGCACAAGCTCTATAACTGCAAATAAAAATCATAATTAATTTATGATTGCAAGACTATAAATTAATCATATATTAAAATGGAAAATTATTCTAAAAAGTTCAATTTAATTAATTACGCGGTTTTAACATCTTCTAGATTTAAAGGTCCAGTAGCATTCAACCCAAGGGCAAGCCTTTCAGAAGCCATATCTGCTGATACTGAATTGTTGAAGGATTTTGAAGATGAACTTCCACTTTGGTTCGAGGACTTTTTAGTCTTTTCATCTTGGTTTTGATAATTCCAGGAGCTCCGGTTTTCATTTACATTGCCTGATTCTTGTCCATCTGTGATATTTTCATATAAGATTCATAAGAAGTTACATGAAAAGATAAAAAGGTGATTTACGACCGGACCCCTGAGGTTTAGTCGTCTCACAAAAAGAACCCTGATGTTTCAGAAATTACAAAAAGACCCCCTCTGGTTTAGATTATGTATCAAAATACCCATACAGTTTCAACATTCCTTAAAAAGACATGACCCCCTACAAAAAACTCCCTATAAGGGTTGTCCTTGTAATTTCTGGAACTATAGGGGGGTTTCTGTAATTACGGTAAACATCAGGGGATTTGAGTGTAAATACCCAAAAAAAATATTCAGTAAGTTAGCATTTTATATATTGTCAGTGGGCTTACTGCTTATTGAAGGTTCGGTTCCTTTAGAAATAAAATTTGGTCCACAAATTGACCTGATTTCATTTACATATGCATTGTAATCGTAATAATCACACTGCAACATAGGAATAATGTATTATTTTGATGTAATGTTAATACAAATAAAAATAGAAAAGTACTAGTATAATTTTAATTTTTGGATACATAATAAATAAGTAACCTGAAGAACTATGTAATCAGAACGTGAGTTGATGCTTCGAACCACTATTTGTTTGACCAATGGATTACTAAATCCTTTGTAAATTATCTTATGTCTCTGCATAAGTTAGAAAATATTTAAGGACAACATTCTTCATAAACAAAGCAAGATATATAATTAAGAATGTAAAAATGAGAAACGCCAATTTACCCCCTGTGAAAAGTTTCAAGGAGTAATTTTCTTTTTCAACCGGATAGTGTAACTCATTTGTGGAAATTGAGAGGTAACATGGGGGGAGGGGGGTAAAGTGCCACATTTATCATAACATAAGAGGTACTTTTGTCAATCCGTATCTCTTTAAAATTTAAAAATGTCTAGGATGCAGTGTGAAACTTTTAAAAGATCGTAGGGGCGTAAAACACTCTTTTAGAAATCACATGGAAGGGAGTAAATTGGATATTATACATATCAAAGGGGGTAAATTGCCATTAACTTGTGTAAAATCTCACCCTTGGTGGCCCCCTATGGTTGCTTCTCCCCTGCAATAAAAAACAAAACGTAGATGGAAATTTTATTCTTTTAACAAGGAAATTGTATTTTTAGTCCCACGACATTGAACCTCAGTACATTTGATCTCGTAGTATACAAAATCGTACTTTCGGTCCCAAATTCAAAAACAATTTGTACGTTTAGTCCCGCCTCTTTTCAGTCCACCCTAGGAGTCTCAAGATCAAAAGTGCTTGTAGACAAATGTACTAAAGTCCTAGACATGGGCTATTCTATTTTATAGAACCGAAAATCCAAAATATCTAAGAACTGAGACAAAAAAAAATTACAATTTTTTGAAATACAGGGTCGAAGTGCCATGGGACTAAAAAACAATTTTGTGAATTACGGGATCGAAAGCCCGATGGGACTAAAAGTACAATTTAACCTTTTTTTAACATTGAACTCCAGAAATTATGAGTATTTCTCAAACAAAGTACTCAAAACATAAAATTTTATAGAGTGAAATGTCAAAATACCCCTTGTGTTTTGCTAATTATCAAAATCCCTATATTATTTTTATTACCAAAACCCCGGTGCTTATTTTTCATAAACAAAAAAAATCCATCTCAAACCAAAATGACTAATATTCTCCCACCAAAGGATGCAAAAACACCCCTGTTAACCTAGAAAATTATCAATAACCCCCTGTTAATTTTAAAAATTGACAATAACGCCTATGTTCACTAAAAAATTTGGCAAAAACCTTCCTATAATTTATGAAAGGATTTTCAAATGGGTTTTTTGCTAATGAAAAAATAACACGAATTTTTTTGCTATTTAAATAACATAGGAGGATTTTTGTATTTACCTCAATTTTAGATTACCAATAATTACAAAGTCAAAGTAATTTTAGGTTAGATAAAAAATTGCAAAAAAATTCCTCCCAAGTCAAACTGACTATTATACCCCCACCAAAGGTTGTCAAAATGACTATTATACCCTCCCCCCTCCCCCACCAGATCATGCAAAAATACCCCTCTTAATCTAAAAAATTATCAATAATCCCATGTTAACTTTAAAAATTGACAAAAACCTCCCTATGATTTATGAAAGGATTTTCAAATGAGTTTTTTGCTAATAAAAAATAACAAAGAATTGCTATTTCAATTAACATACGGAGATTTTGATAACTAGACATAGCACAAGGGGTATTTTTTATATTTAGCTCAATTTCAATTTTTTAAGTTAGATAAAAAACTGCAAATATGACTAATAGAGAAGAGAGAGACATACAGGACCCCAGTAGGTGCGTTTCTTGAGACAGAGGAGAGGAGTGGAGTGAAAAAGAGCAACTTTTAATTGGACATTAGGGTTCCAACTCATCCTTGCTGCTCCTTTCATGGCATTCATCATCAGATTTTTCTTGTAGTAAATAATTATTACTGTATTATTTTGTTAATAAGAAAAAATAGAGAGTCGTCAAAAAACTCTATCTAATTATTAATGGGAATTAAGTTTGACATTTAATATGGTCAGTAGATTACCTCCTCCCCACGTTTTGTACTTTCAAGGCAAGATAAATTATACAATTTTTTTTTTCCTTTTTACCATAATCTGTAAAGGTCGAGATTGTGGATCAAGATTTCGATTCGAGTGTATGTTTCGGTAAGTTAAATATTGAAAACTTTTCGAGAACTTTTCGAAAACAGTAGGAAAAATTGTAAAAACAAGTTACTAGATTAAGAAAATAAGATGATTCCAAGGTCATGGATCAAAGTTTCGTTTTCGATGTATGTTTCGTCAGCTGAATATAAGAAAGTTTTCGGAAATGTTTCGGAAAAATTATGAAAAAGTTTCTAAATTAAGAAAAAAAGAAAGATAGAAGGCAAATATAGAGTTGTGGAAATACAACTTATTTTTGTTTGGATTGATTCAAAAACAGAAACTTTTTGATGTTTTCGACGGAAAAAATATAAATTTTGATCCAAATCGAAGGCAAACAAATAGTTTGGGAAAGATTGATTTTAAGTCCATCATAATTTGAAAATAGGCTAGAATTGTTTGTCAAAGAAATCCATAACATTCAAAATTACAGTAACTTGCTGAATGATTTTATTTGTATAATTGTAAAATTGATTTTTTTAACCTCGTAAGATAGGAACTTTAAGATAAAATTGATTTTTTTAAACTCATAAGATAAAATTTTTGAACTCGCTATTATATTTCTATATGTAAAAACGAAGAAATCTTCATTGATGAAAGAAAAATTTACAGAGAAAGTATGATTACCATGATAATGAATCTAGCTGTATTTTAGTGTATATATAATGATTTTCTTAGCTGACTAACTAGCAGGGGTCGGTTAGTTATAACTAACTCATGACTTACTAGATAATTAAAAAATATATATATAATAAATTACATATTCAATATCCCCCCCCTCAAGTTGGCATGTAGATGTTTTTAAGGGACAACTTGGAAAGGAAATGGTTGAAGAGAGGTGAGGCTAGTGGCTTGGTAAAGATGTCTGAAATTTGGTTTTCTGTAAGAATTGGTAATAGATGTATTGTTTTGTTTATAACTAAGTCACGAATGAAGTGACAATCTATCTCAATATGCTTCGTCCTTTCGTGGGAAACATGATTTTTAGCTAGTTGAATTGTTGATGCGTTGTCACAAAACAGAATTGTTGGCTTTGATGTGTCAATATGAAAATCTTGGAGAATTTGTCTTATCCAAATTATTTCACATGAGGCCACTGCTAGAGCTCTATATTCTGCTTTTGCAGATGATCTTGAAACTGTTGGTTGCTTCTTTGCATGCCAAGATATCAAACAATCTCCCAGAAATACTTCATATCCAGTTACTGATCTTCTTGTTATTTTACAAGCACTCCAATTTGCATCTGCAAATGCTTTGAGGTCTGTAGTGGAATTGGCAGCATAGTATAAGCCTTGTTCAGGAGCTCCTTTTAGATATCTAAGTAAGTAATTAACAGCTTGGAAATGAATCTCTTTAGGTGCAATGACGTATTGACTTAATTTCATAACATATATCAGGCCTAGTTATAGTTAAATAAAGTAATTTTCCTACTAACGTCTATATAAGGATATATCTTCAAGTAGCTTGTTGTCAGTTAGATCCAGATCAGTTTTGGGATCCATAGGAAGTTTATTTGGTTTGCATTCAGCCATTCCAGAATCTTCAAGTAAATGGAGAGTGTATTTCCTTTGAGATAGTACCAATCCAGTGTCTGATCTTGCAATTTCTATGCCTAAGAAGTATTTTAGTAGTCCAAGATCCTTTAGTTTGAACTTACTGTGTAAGAAGTTCTTTAAAACTTCAATTTCAGAATTGCTAGGACCCACAATGATAATATCATCTACATACACAAGTAATGCAATGAATGAATTCCCATGTCCTTTGGTAAATATGGAATGATCAGATTTGGATTGTATGAAACCATTGTCTATTATTGCTTCAGTTAACTTCACATTCCACTGTCTTGAGGCTTGTTTTAAACCATAGAGAGATTTTTGTAATCTACAGACAAGTTTGGAACTTTGTGTGGACTTGTCCAGTTGACATCCTAAAGGAATATCCATGTATACTTCTTCAAATAAATCTCCATTTAGGAATGCATTGTTCACATCAATTTGATGTAATTCCCAATTTTTAGTTGCTGCCAAAGCTAAAAGAATTCTTACAGTTGCATACTTTGCCACAGGAGAAAAAGTTTCAATGAAATCCACCCCTTCAAGTTGATTGTATCTTTTTGCTACCAAGCGTGCCTTGTATCTTTCTATAGTCACTACAAGAAAAATGACTTTTTGCTACAATGGGAAAACCGTAACAAATATATATATTTCGTAATAAATATCCTTTTATTATGGGTAGATTACGATTTTTGGACCGTAAGGATTGGAGGCGTAGCTAAAGCTTCATTACGGTTAGACAATCGTAACAAAAGCTATTTATTACGAAATTCAAGCCTTTTGTTACGCCTGAAAAATCGTAAGGATTACTTGCCAAAAATTTGATTGGTTGTTACGGTTGTATTTTCCGTAGTAAAAAACACATTATTTGTTACGATATAAATGCATTTGTTACGCCTATTTTTTCATAACTAAAAACACGGTAGTGTTTGTTACACTTTCAATTTCGTAAGCAAAACCATGTTTTTTTTTTTGTGTATAATTCGTTACGCTCATACTTTTGTAAGCAAAACTTTGATTTTTTTATTTTTTTATTTGGTATGCTTACAACATTGTAATAAATAAATCACTATGAATTTTTTTAATGCATTTTTATCTACTAGTGCAACAAATAACTATTAATGAGTTTTTATTTCAATCATTATTCTAGTTCATACGCTTAAGATGATATCTTCTACGCATTAACTTAAAAGTAAATACCATATCGATTGGGAGCTTAATGATTGTCACTTACACAAAGTTTTACTTATCCTGTCAAAATCCATCCATAATTATAATAGGGCCTATAAAAAAACATACCCTGCTTAGACAAAATAGTAAAGACAAGTCTCAAATTCATCACAACACATTCAATGTATTCACATTCCTAAATAAGACAATTCTCAAATTCCTCATAACACATTCATTCGCATTAATATACGCAATCTCAAAATATGAAGAGGAAACCTTAGAAGCTAGCTCGTCAAACATCTTCCATATTTACGTACATAGAACAACAGTTCTAAAGTTTCGCAACCTGTAAAATGAAAACAAAAATAAATTGATAAACCAACACTAAATCAATTAAGTTAAAAAAAATATTCAATACTTGTTGAACTATACAAATGATTAGACAAACTCACATACATTTGCAATATCCCATAGAACACATTTATCTTCCGCTTCTCCCACAGTCAAACCATTTTGATCAAATTTAACTCTCTCATGTGGTACTAATACCTTCTTTATGTACACCTTACAAAGTCCATTATCATCACCCCTCGTGAGAAGAAGACCTTCTGCCACGATAGACTTCGGCAACCCAAAACAAAATAAGGCTATTGAACTTCCAATCTACATGAATAAATACATATATTAAGTTTCATGAGATTGACCATTAAAATAAAAATTCTAGTCGTATGTTACTAATCCTCATTAAAGTTACGTGAAAAGATGCAATTTTTTCTAAATATATAGTATCAAATTTTTTTTTTTTTGCATTGCTAACTTTTGTTGACCAATAGCCTGCACTCATATATTAAATTGCATTCAACATAGTTCATATTTCAAGTAAAATCAACAAAAGATAAGGGTAAAGCAAATAACTATCTTTTGCTTCTCAACAATTGTAGTATCTTTAGATCCATTAAACTGTGATATTTGCGAGCTTGTTTCATGAGAAAGCTGCAATTAGAATTTGTATTAGAACATTGGTCAATTATAAAAATTATGTCCTGATGTCATTTACTTACTTGATCTCAATTTGGAAGGGCTGATTTCTTTTGCATTGCTATCTTTAGATGACCAATAGTCTGAACTCATAAATTAAATGTTATTCAAATTTTGTAAATATCATATGTTAGTGGGTATTCCTATTGCTAATGTAATAGTTCAGTGACTTAGTTGTAATATATCCATTTATGGGCTTCCATCTTGTAAATGGGCTTTGTACCCTACTTGTAACTTGTTTGGATATAAATAAGAGTTCTCCCCTCCCCAAGAAGACAATCGTAATTATTCTACGTATTATCTCTGTGTTCTTCTTTCTTTCTCTTTATAGTTATTATATTGTTATCAATCTATTTACCTCAATCACTAAACCAAAGAGCTATAATCAATTATTTACAACACGTTATCAACACGATAGTCTTTCTGTGATCGTGGAAGAAAATTGTTGAAGGAACATTTCGTTCGGGTAAAGAATGAGTTTTGTGGGTCAATCATTCATAACATTTGGTGTTATTAATAATTTTCAAGTAAGCCTTGATCTTTTGAACCCTTATGAATTATATTCTTTAAATCTAAAATTTTTATGTTTCTAAAGCATGTTCTAGGGTTTTTAAGAATATATATTATCATATTAAATTTTATAAAATTTAGACTTATAATATATTACTTGTGAATTCCGATTGAATTGAAAAATATTTGGAAGAAAAAAAATGTGTTTGGAGCTTTATCGCCGATTCAACTGTTCCATCTGTATTTCTTCACCAAAATCAACTTTTACGTGGCAGTAATTTGTTGGTTAACAAATGTTGGTCCCAAAAGTGGTCAGATGAGGTCTAGAAGGGAGGGGGGGGGGGGGGGGGGGTTGAATAGACCTCATAACTTTTAAAACTTTTCTCCAACTTTTCTTATCAACAGACTAAGCTGATCTTACTCGTGAGACTACTCTGCTGATTTTGCACTTAGCTGTTTCAGCAAGGTTGACCACTAGTCTGATTTAACTTATATGTTTCAAATGAAATCAGAGTTTCAAAACTTGTATGCAGTGGATTTTATCAAGTATGTTTTTCAAACAAGTTTCTCTTCAAAGTTTTTACCCCAGTTTGTAAATTCCTCAATTTAAAAGCTTTGTCTTTTAAACGTTTGTTTACTTATGAAAATATGCAAGTTAAAAACAAGTAATCAAACACAGAAATTTTTATAGTGGTTATATAGACACAAAGTCTTTTAGTCCACTCTTCTAAATCACACAGATTTAGGTTCCACTAGAAACACAAAGTAACTAGTACTTGAGCTTTTACAACAAATGATAAGCCTCAAGTAGAATACTCAGCTCTCAGGTAGATCACTTAGAAAAACCTATTCTAAAGCACTCAGCAACTAGAACACTTATGCTTTACAACAAATGATAAGCCATAAGTAAGAACTCTATGTTCACTCTCGGAAAATCACACAGATTAACCTTACTCACTCAATATAGGAAATCACTCAGAAGACCTATACTACGAAGTTATATCACTCACAAAGATGGATATAAGCTTCTTCTATTCTCAGTTGAAAGTCACTTAGACAGACAACGTTTGATCTTTGTTCTTCAACAAAAAGCTTTGTCAACAGATGACTTCGCTTATGATCAGACGACTCAACTGATGGATCTTGCTCTAAGGATGTGATCTTGATTTGTGCAAGTCTCTTTTCAATTTTCAGTCCCTGGTCTATTTATACTCTTGGATTTGAAATTCTGCCTGTTGAAGATAGGCGAAATTACATTTTAATCCTGAGCAACGGTCTTCTTTTCTACGGCAGCTTTTGCAGACTGTTCACTGTACACTCTGCTGTACGGATATCTACTTTATGTCAGGTCGCATTTAATGCACTCAGCTTGTTACCGTTGATGAGCTTACGAACCGACTTCACTTCGCTGATGGGATTACTCTGCTGATGATCACTCTGCTGATTCAAGAATGAACATATTTATCTTGACTCGACTGATGATAACCAATCTGATCTTACTGATCTGATATCTCACTCTGCTGATTCGGTCACATAGCTTCCAGACCGTGAGAGAGGTTTCACTAAGCTTTTCAGTTCTTAGTTGATGACTACTCTTTTGACCTTTTTAATCTTCAAAACCATTTTGGCCTTTTTGTCATCTTCAAAACCTGTTGTAATTATATGGATGGATACCTAATTAAAAGGTTGGAATCCATAGATAAATTATTATAGTGGGGATAGTCCAAATAGATAATGTGTATGTGGGTTTGGCCCACATTGGTCTAAGACTGATTGGCAAATTATAAAAGCCTTGTGAGGAAGTTGAAGAGTTTCAAACTCTTCATTTGTCCCACATTGACTTTTTATATTTGTGTGTACTAGTATATATGAACTTAAGTGTATAGACTTGGTATAAGTCTTTACAAAGAGGGTCATATGAATACACCACACGCGCGCCGCCGCCGCCCGCCCGACCCGACTCGGCTCGGCTCGGATCGGATCTGGTCTGGTCTGGTCTGGGCTCGGGCGTTTGGGCGAATTGTCTCGTCTCGGACTTATCTTTTTGGAGGAATTTTGAATTAAAATGTAAATATTAATTTGAAATTCAGATACATCAATTGTGTAACGTTTTTTCAGTTACGAAAATTGAATTGGCAAAAACGTTTTCAATTGTGTAACGTTTTTTCAGTTACGAAAATTGAATTGGCAAAAACGTTTTCTCATCATTGCAGCCGTTTTTTCTTTTGGTTTCAATTGCCAAAGGCTCCCCCAACAGCTATATATATGAGTTTTTTTTCAGCTTTGAAAAACACACCAACAATCACAGTTCTCTCTGTTCTCTCTCCAAAACCTTTCTGAAAAAATATTTTTTTGGTTATTTTTGCTTCTGAGTGTTCTTCGAGGTGGAATTTCTGCTACTGTGCAGTGGAGTAATTCCTGTAGCCAAATTATCCTGGAAGAAGTGTTCGTGATTCCCAGTTGCACCAAAGGTGGGTCGATAATTTCTTCAAGGCAAGCAGACTTATTTCTGCGATTTGGTTGGATAAATTCTGTTACTATACAGAATTGTGAGATAAGTCGTTTAAATTATCTGTTCGGTTATTTAAACTGATTGTAATTTCTTTTACTGTTCAAATTGGTTTGTTTGCATTAATTTCGATTTGTGTTCAGATTTTGATAATCTTAAAACTGATTTTCCAACAATCTTGAAGAAATTATTAACTGTGTTTTAAAATTATCATGTCATCTGCAGGAGGCTCCGGTACTGTGTCCATGCCAGCCACAAAAGTCGACTTATCCGGTTTACCGGAAAATTTTTCGGGCCAATATTTTAAGCGTTGGCAACAGCGTATGAAAATTTGGTTTACGATGAAAGGACTTTTGTCGGTTATTCAGGTGACTAGGCCTGAACCAACTGAAACTGACCCAAAGACAGATCAACTAGCTGAATGGTCAGAACGGGACCAAATTGGTCGAGGAGTCATTCTTTCTGCTTTATCGAATGTACTCTTCGACGTGTACTGTTCTGATACATATACAACTAAGTCTCTTTGAGATGAATTGGACAGGAAATATAATACCGAAGAGCAAGGGCTTGAAAAGTATTCTGTTTCCAAGTTCCTGAAATATCAGATGGTTGAAGGAAAGTATGTAACTGAACAAGCGCATGAACTGATAAATCTTGAGCACTCCTTTTCTGATGCTAAAATGAAGCTTCCTGAGAAGTTTCTGGTTATGTCAATTGTAGATAAGTTTCCCAAATCTTGGGAGAACTTTGGTATGACATTAAAACATCAAAAAGGAAAGCTGAGTCTTGACGATCTTATGGTTGCCATAAGTATCGAAGAAGAACACAAGAATCAAACTCATGGTGTTCCTATTGAGTACCAGCCTAAGGCAAATATGATAACTGGAAAGAAAAAAGTGAACCATGTAAACCCCAACTCCAAATCCATAAATAAACCTAAAAATAAAAAGAAACCAAAGGCAAACAAACCATGCTGGACTTGTGGACAGATGGGTCACTGGGCTAAGGAGTGTCCTACTAAAAAGTCCAAAGCCAAATCTTAGTCTACTACACCGGCTATAGTCAACATGGTTGTGGGAGATATTGGTGAAACTAGAGCTCCGGCTATGGTAAACATGGTTGTGGGAGAAACTAGTGAAACTAAAGCTCCACAAAACTCTGTTGATGGGTATGTTTCCTTAAAACCTGAACTTCTTACTATTTATGAACCATATGATTGGCTAATTGACACTGGGGCAAATGTGCATGTATGTGCTGATAAATTGCTATTTGTGTCTTATCAGCCTGTTGATGGAAAATCCGTGACGATGGGAAATTCAAGTGGTGCCAAAGTGTTAGGGATAGGACGCGTGGACTTGAAGTTTCCTTCAGGGCGCATACTATCACTACAAAGGGTGCATCATGTTCCTACGATCAGGAGAAACATAATAAGTGGTTCTGTAATAGTTAGGGAGGGTTATGAAATGAACTTTAAGTCCAATAAAGTCGTAATTTTGTATTATGGGACTTTTGTTGGTAAAGGTTATTTAGATGATGGTTTATTTAAATTAAGAGTTGAAAATGTTGGTTCTAATAAATCTTCTGAATTTCCTGTTGTGAATGCAATTGAATCTTCTAATGTTTGGCATGATAGATTAGGACATTTAAATTTTGGTTCTGTTAAACGGATGATGAATTTAAATCTAATCCCCAAACATGAAATAAACCATAAAGACAAATGTCACATTTGTGTTGAGGCAAAACAAGTAAGAAAGCCATACCAATCGGTTGAAAGGCATTCTGAAATACTTGATTTGGTTCATACAGACATTTGTAAATTCAATGGAATTTTAACTAAAGATAATAAGAAATACTTTATTACTTTTATAGATGATTGCAGTAGGTATTGTTATGTTTATTTGTTAGAACAAAAATCTGAAGCACTTGAAAAATTCATAACGTTTAAGAATGAAGCTGAAACTCAAACTGGTAAGAAACTTAAACGGTTAAGATCAGATAGAGGTGGAGAATATAAGTCTAATTTGTTCGAAGAATATTGCCGAAATTTTGGCATTATTCATGAAGAGACTCCTCCATATTCCCCTTCGTCAAATGGGGTAGCAGAACGAAAGAATAGAACTTTTAAAGATATGATTAATAGTCTGCTTTGGAATTCTGGATTGCCTAAATTGGGGGGGGGTGGGGGGGGGGGGGGGTGGGGGGGGGGGGGGGTGGGGGGGGGGGGGGGTGGGGGGGGGGGGGGGTGGGGGGGGGGGGGGGTGGGGGGGGGGGGGGGTGGGGGGGGGGGGGGGTGGGGGGGGGGGGGGGTGGGGGGGGGGGGGGGTGGGGGGGGGGGGGGGTGGGGGGGGGGGGGGGTGGGGGGGGGGGGGGGTGGGGGGGGGGGGGGGTGGGGGGGGGGGGGGGTGGGGGGGGGGGGGGGTGGGGGGGGGGGGGGGTGGGGGGGGGGGGGGGTGGGGGGGGGGGGGGGTGGGGGGGGGGGGGGGTGGGGGGGGGGGGGGGTGGGGGGGGGGGGGGGTGGGGGGGGGGGGGGGTGGGGGGGGGGGGGGGTGGGGGGGGGGGGGGGTGGGGGGGGGGGGGGGTGGGGGGGGGGGGGGGTGGGGGGGGGGGGGGGTGGGGGGGGGGGGGGGTGGGGGGGGGGGGGGGTGGGGGGGGGGGGGGGTGGGGGGGGGGTTGCTTGCTGCAACTGCAATCGAACAACACCCTTTTGCCGCCATGTAAATAGTGTCTCTCTTATTTCCTCGTGCAATTGTCATTGCACCCTTTGAAATCTTCCAATCATTTCCATGGAATATTGTAGTGTAGCTTTCACTGGCTAACTGACCCACAAAGATTAAGTTGTTTCTCAGGTAAGGAATATGTCTGACATCATTCAGCTTCCACTCTGGCCAGTTCAACTTAATCTTCATTGTTCCTTTGCCAAGAATATCACATGGTAGGTCATCTCCAAGATATACTTTACCAAGGTTTCCAGGCACGTACTCCTCAAAGAGTCTTTTCCGCGAAGTAGCTTGAAATGATGCTCCAGAGTCTAACACCCAAGACTCTTCATTGCTCTCTAAAGAGCATATCAACACATCATCTTGTGTTGATATCTAAGCAGCATTAGTTTCGGTCTTCACCGCTTGATTCTTCGGTGCACTCTTGCACTGATTTTTGTAGTGTCCGACCTTTCCACAATTCCAACAATCAACAGTCTTTGAATTTTGGGAATTGCTGGGATTTCTCGACCTGGATATCCCATTCTTTGACCTTCCACGATTGTTGGTTGTCGATCGGCCTCTCGACTCCGTCGACAAAGCAGAGTGGGTCAAAGTTTCACCTGACTATCTCCCCCGGATCTCTTCGTTTAGAATGAGATCACGTACATCATTGAATTTTAACTTATTGCTTCACGATGAGCTACTCATAGCCGTGACCGTAGCATTCCAAATTTCTGGAAAGGAGGACAAAAGTAACAACGCATGTACTTCATCGTCAAATTCAATCTCGACCGAAGTCAACTGGGTCGTGATTGTACGGAGCTCATTGAGATGTTGGGCCACCGATGCCCCTTGGGTCATCCATAAATTAAACAACCGCCTTACTAAATGCACTTTATTTGAGGTCAAAGGTTTCTCGTATATATTTGAGAGCGCCTTCATAAGACCCGCCGTGGTCTTCTCCTTCGCTATATTAAAAGCGACATTGCGAGATAGCGTCAACCGGATAACTCTGAGAGCTTGTCTAGGAGTTTCCACTCATCATCCTTCATGGATTCTGGCTTTTCTTCTTGGAGAGGCAAGAATAAATTTTTCTGATACAAATAGTCATCTATTTTCAACTTTCAAAATTCGAAGTCCGCACCATTGAACTTTTCGAGTTTCATTTTCCCTTCATCTGCCGCCATTACTCCCACTTAAATCTGGTTGGCCCGGAATAAATATTCCTGAGCTCTGATACTAGTTGTTAGGGAAAAAACCACAACCAGATTTAATGGAATAGCAAAAATAATGAACACAAGATTTACGTGGTTCACTCAAATTAGGCTACATCCACGAGCTATTGCAGATCTTTCACTAAAGGGAGATAATTACACAGTGTTTACAGATACTCACAACTCTCGTCTCACCGAAGAAAATTACTAACTTAATTTTCACACAATATCTCTCACAGTTTAAGAAAACTCTGAAATTTTGCGCTCAAAATTTCAGCCTAAACTAAGCTTGAAAGAATTGCTGATGAGATGGATGTTTGATGGTGTAAATTCAACTGAATGAGAAGCAAACTATTTATAGGCCTTCAAAGGAAACTTTTCTGCAAAATTCATTTGCCCAATTGCAAATTCTTGTTACAATGATGAATTTGGTTGTTTCTTTTCCACTGAATTGTGCAAGTTGGAGTTGCAATTTGTTCAAGCACTTGAGTGGTGGCCCCCACGTTTAAGTTTGCCAACTTGCTTGTACTTAACAACATTTGCTAACAGTTTCAACCTGCAAAATAACCACAATTTACGAATTCAGTACTATTGGCAATTTCGGAAGAGGGATAAGAAATAATTAATAATACAAAAATAATCACACGATAAACCCTAATAAAATTCGAAAAATATGTTTGGAACTCACAAATAATCCAGAATTATCAAAGGAATTGGAAGATTCAATAAATCCTTTCACACCTATATGTTTGATATAAGACTAAATGAATGAACTGTAAAAGATTGAATGAAAGAAACAAAGATTTAAGACCCAGTTGAAGTTTGAGTTCAATTCTAGAATTTGTAATCTTTGATTATAAATGGTGTAATAAGAGAGAAAATTGATGAGTGATTTTTTATTATGAGAGACGAATATAACTTATAAGGGAAGGAAGAAGGCTGCAAAAGGAAATTTCTTTTTTTTGTTTGAAATAAAATATTTCTTTGATTCCTAATTAAATGCACGTCTTTGATGAATTATATAAAATTGAACGACCATATTGTCAATTGGATTAAATTTTATAAAGGGCATTTTGTCTTATCGGCTATGTCGGCCCAAGTTGGGCTAATTAAAAATATGGCACAATTTTGAACCGGACACAACACAAATCAATTGGCGCAATAAACTAATTAGCCTAGATTCCTAAAACCGAACTGAGCCAAAGCCTGTTAGGTGCAATCGGTTCTGATCCATATCTTGATCCGATAGGTTTGCATTCTAAAGATTGTGGGCCTATTTAAGCAAGTATATGGATTTTTTTTCCCCATTATTAGGTTTAGCCCAACACATTTCAATATACGGACTATCAATCGATTTGGGCTTGCCCTGGCCCAATACCCTATCTCGACTATATTTAATCATGTGTTCCACTGTAAGCTTCAAACTTGATTAATGAGCAGTTACCCCGTCCATTTTTTTTATTTGTTGCTTTGGCAAAAAAAATGTTTACTTTTATTTGTCGTTTTAGGAGTTCAATGTAAAATTAATTATTTTCTACAAATTTTACCCATTTTGTTAATGATTGTAATTAATGCTAATTAATGTTGTGATTATTTGGTTAAAAGGGTATTTTGGGGTTTTTCCTTAAATAAAGTGGCTATTTATTACATTTGTTAATCTGTGTGCAATCCTCCAAAACGACAAATGAAAAATACGGAGGGAGTACTTTTTAAGCTTCTTTCGAGAAGGTACAAAGTAAACTAATACAATATCCCTAATATTTGTGGTGTTAGCTAGTGAAAGGAATGACTAATGCAACAAAACTTTGTACACAGTTGGATGAGCGAAATGCAAGACTACAAAGAACAACTTTGAAAGTCTAAGATATTTTTGATAAGGCAAAATGCTTTTGTTTAGAAATGGTAGAGGTTTAACCGTTTATGAGATCGGCAAACCAAGCCCAACGACACAATTATCAAGGGCATGCTCTACCATTGCGCTAATAGCCCGTCGTCCGAGCCTCCAAATGGTGGCCCACTATGCCCAGTTCCGAAGATAGGGTAGGAAAGAAAGTAGTGAATCCCTTTTGTCCAACCCTCATCTTCTTGGAGAACGGAGCAAAGTCGGAGGCCTAAAGCAGGAATTTCATCCGGGTCAAACCTAGAGAGCAAGCAAGAAGAGTACACGAGAATGAATGGAAGAAGTTCCAATGCTATGAGAAATAGGTCACTTGTTTTTAGCAGAAGTAGTCGAATTTTTGTGGCCCATTGGCTTCCTAGGAAAAGAAGGAAATCAAATAGCTCACATAGCATATGTGCTTAAGAGGGTAGCAGCTAAGAAATGAGAAAGCGAAAGGATTCATTTCGATGTTATAGGGAAAGGTCGAATCCAATCGCCACCAATAAAGAAGAGCAATGACATTAGAAAGTGTATTCTATCCAATCTCTTGGACAATTTATGATGAAATAAAATCTTGGAGTATCTTTACTCATATTTAAGATTATTTTTATTGATGTAACTTATCGTACATGCAACAAATGGTGTGCTTGTTTATCTTCGATAGGACCAAATTGAGTTATCAATCTAGTCTAACATTTTGTCTGTTAGGATTTACTAAATGATGGGTTTGCCCGGTTAATTTAGCAGACTCGTTATTAACACTCCACTTGATTCTCTCCACATATTAGCTAACTTGTTAAGGCACAACTTCAAATTAGTGTCTAAAGACAGTGGTTGGATTTATGAAAGTCTAACATTGTCTATAAAACGAAGGACTCAACATGTTATATAATCTGAGTTGTTTAAATTAGCCATAATTTTTATCAATGCTGCTTTAATTGTTGGTATATACTTGACGAATCGTAGTACACAAAAATTAAAAAGTTACTTTGAATTATTATGTTTAATGAATATTAATGTATTAAGTATTCTCGAAGGAATAAATAGGGCCGACCCTGAGCGTAAGCCGCACATACGGTCGCTTATGGCCACCGATGTACAAGGGCCTACAAAAATATATTTTAATATATGTATTTGTGAATTTTATTAAGAGAGCATGTTGCATAGATGGTAAAGCTTTTGCTAATTTGTATGTGAGGTACAAGTATCGATTCCTTGCATCTCCATATTGTATTTAATTTTTATATTTTTGCTATGTAGAGCTAAAATTTTAGTATGGAAAGCCCATTAGGCTCTATATATTCACAATTAATTCAATGAAACCCCATATTTTCTAGACTATTTGACTCATAAATTAAGATAGATAATGTCTAAATCAAAAAGTAAAAAAATAAATCTTTATATTGTAATTTCAAATTTATTTGGAGTTATGAGTCATGTGACCAAGGAATCCATTCACAATTAGTTCAATGTAACCCCATATTTTCTAGACTATTTGACCCCTAAATTAAGATAGATCTTGTCTAAATATATGGTGGTTTTCCAAATAGATGGATTGCTTATATAATATTGTTAACTATCATCGTTACAGTTGCAGCTGTAGAGAGAAGATTTTCAAAGATAAAGTTGATTAGGCCTTACCTCTGATCAACCATTGTCACAAGAGAGATTGAATCGATCAGCCATATTGTCGATTGAAAAAGATATGATAAAGAAGATTAATTATGCAAGTGTAATTAGTGATTTTTCTTTAAAAAATGCTAGGATAGTAATATTTTACTAAGAGTTTATGTGTTTATGTCCTATTAAATAATAAAATAAAATTGTGTCTCGTATTACCGATATTTTTTACAAAACGAGATCATATTTGATTTATTATTCATTATTGTTTCTAGTTTAATACGTTACTTTAGAAAAAAATGTATAAGTTATATACATAATTTAGTTGTACATGAAAACTTGAAGACCATAATTTTAAAGTTGGCTTAGGGCCACCAAAAACTCAGGGCCGACCCTGGGAATAAACCTTAGGATACAAGTCCGCATCGCTACTCCAAACGCAGCAACCTCCACCCACCACTTTTGGAAAAATAAAAAAATCAATAAATCTACTAGTATATATCTACTTGGAATAAGTTCTAGCTAGTTGTCTCCCCATGAACTCCATGTTTCGTCCAAGTTTTAGTGAAAGATTAAAGAGAAAGTGAATAGTGCACTTTTGGTCTCATAAAATAACTATAAAATTGATTCTATATTGAGGATTTGATAAAATTGAATTTATATTTTGCACTTTTGGTCTCATAAAATAACTATAAAATTGATTCTATATTGAGGATTTGATAAAATTGAATTTATATTTTGCACTTTTGGTCTCACAAACTAATTTTGGACCTAAAGTGCAAAACAATTGTTTCCTAGAAGTAAAGTTGATTCTATATTGATGATTTAGTCTCGTATTTTATAAAATTGCACTATGGTTCTCCTTTAATCTTAAACCGCGTCCCCTAAATAATGCTAAGTAGTGCAGTCAACTAAAAAAATTAGAATACTCTAGGTCAAACTTATTCACCCTTAACAAGAAAATTTAATTCCTGGTTATAAATGCTACATAAATGAGCTAAAAGGCTATTATATATAAAGTTGCAATGTATTAACTAATTTATTTAAATTCTAAAAAATGTAGAAGCTAGATGGATATTCGTATTCAACGTAGTTGGATGTAAAATCGGAAGGTCGGAAATGACTTCAACCCAGAGTGGTTATAAGGGGTACACCAATTCCTTGACTTTGCAAGATCGCAACCCGAATATATATAAAATGAAGTACTTCGGTGCCCTTGTCGGAAATCGAAAATTTGAAATATGCATCTTTTGAGCAAGTCCAAGTATATTTATTCAGATGTGAGTTTGTGGCTTATTATTGGTATTGAGAAAGTCATGGAGAGGTTGAGCCAACACCACCAAACATTAATGTTGGACTTTTGAGTAGTGATCAATTTATCCATGACGAGGAGGACAACATATACGAAGATATTGTATATGATGTCATGAGAGGTGGTACCTTCAACTGCAACATCGGGGATACTATCTACGCAAATAGCCCTCCAAACGAAGAAGCTGAAGAATTCTACAAAGTGTTAGAAAGTGCTCAATGACCTGTGTACGAAGGTTGCAACACTCAATCCGATTTGTCATTGGCTCTACAATTGGTCTCACTAAAACCAGACTACAACATGGCACAAGGGTGCTTTGATCGAAATTGTTCAATAATTAATTCATTGTTGCCTCAAGAGAATTTAGCTCCTAATAATTTCTACAAAGCAAAGAAGTTGGTGGCAAACCTTGGATTACATCCCGAAAAATTGACTGTTGTAAAAATGGATGTATGATATATTACAAGGAAGATGTTCACTTGACTGAATGCAAATTCTGTCACTTTGAACGTTTCAAGAGTACTAGGTCGGGTCGCGATAAGAGAAGTAGAAAACATGTTCCTCACAAAAGAATGCACTACTTACCCTTAATTCCTAGACTTAAATGATTATTTGCCTCTCCGCAGTCAACTTCTCACATGAGGTGGCACTCTGAAAATAGGAGAGAGGAAGAAGTTTTGTGTCATCCATCTGATGGGCTAGCTTAGAATAATTTAGACTCGGCATATGTGCAGATGTGACGAATTTTTAACAATAATCATCACTGGACCAAACAAAGTATATTTTGAGAGTTGCCTTATTGAAAAGACAATCTAGTTCGCCACAATCTAGATGTTATGCACATTGAGAAGAATATTTTTTATAATGTGCTTAACACAGTCCTGGATGTTAATAGTAAGACAAATGACAACGACAAAGCGAGAAAGGATTTGGAGGAATACTGTAGTCGGTCGGAATTACATCTCTTTGAGGGAGATGATGAAAATATGTACAAATTGAAAGCTTGTTTTAATTTATCTAAGGATGAAAAACAAGATTTCTTCAAGTGGGTCGAGGAGTTAAGAATTGCAGATAATTATGCTTCAAATTTGGCCAGATGCATTGATAACACTAATTTTTACATGGTTTGAAGAGCCATGATTGTCACGTGTTTATGCTACGGTTAATGTCAAGTGGATTCAATATGCTCCCAGAGCATGTGTGGAAGCCCTTAACAGAACTTGGTCTGTTCTTTAGGGAATTGTGTTCAACAGAATTACGAATGAAGAAGTTACAACAAATGGATAAATATATTCCTCCCATTATCTGTAAGCTCGAGCGAGTATTTCCATGTGGATTCTTCGATTTGATGGAGCACTTGCCAATCTACTTACCATATGAAGCCATTATGTGCGGTCTCGTTCAATATAGATGGATGTATCCATTTGAGAGCTATTAATAAAACATTCAATGTAATAATTTTTTGTTGAATATATAATTTTCACCGGTGAAGAATAAAACATTAAATTTCGATGCCTTTCAATTAGGTCTTTACACGACTAGAAATGAATGGTTAAGAACAAGGCAAGAGTTGAGGGTTCGATTTGCGAAGGATACATAACCCAAGAAGCATAATATTTACTTCGTTCTACTTCGAAAAAGACATTGAAACAAGGAGTACGAGGACTAGATGAAATGAATATGGTGGACAAGTCGATCAAAATCTAGACCCTCTTTTGATTTTTAATCAACACGCGTGTCCTATTGGCAAGTGTTTGTCAAAGACATTAACGGAAGCAAAATTAAAAGTAGCTTGCCTTGATGTCCTTAGAAATTGCGAAGAAGTGGTACAATTTTTAGAGTAAGTTTGTTTAAATTCTACACTTAAGTTTTTTTTCATATTTGAGGAAAACAAAATTTCATTATGATAATTTAATATATTGTTTAGGCATTTTTCATGGTTGGTTAGAGCAAATTGCCCTGATGCGGATGTCTAACATTCAAGTGAAGACCACTTCATAAAATGGTTCCACGAATATGTGAGTATAGAAAGTCAAATATTAATATACATGTATTCATTAATATATATATATATATATATATATGTATACACAACAATGATTACTTAGTATTTAATGATTGATGATATTGTATATGTATATCATTCTGATAACAATGTCCAAAATGAACATCTAAAGAATATATCGTGGAGTCCATGTACAACTATACGAACATGGCGGCAATGTGTTGTGAATGAATATACATTCCATACTAAAAAAACCAGCATAGAAAAACCTATAACGCGGGTATATGTGTAAAGGGTGAAGGGTCGACAAAATTTTATGGGATACTCGAAGATATAGTAGAATTACAGTATTCGGGGGTTTATGAGAGCAATATTCTACTATGTAAGTGGTATGACTCGGTTTCTCCTAGAGGAATTAGGATATATCAACAATATGAAATTGTTGAGATCAACGTAAAAGAAAATTATCCTAAATTTGACCCGTTCGTACTTGCTCAACATGCATCTCAAGTATACTTTGTACCTTACCCGGGGAAAAAAGACATAAGAAAAATTGACGCGATGTAATAAATACAAGACCAAGAAGTAGAGTGGATTAAAGTTATACTATACAAGAAGAAGCTTTGCAAGAACCACCTACCATGTTAAATTCAATTGAAGAAGAAGAAGAAGAAGAAGAAGGAGGAGGAGGAGGAGGAGGAGGAGGAGAAGACGAAGACGAAATGGAAGAAGAGATGAAGACTAAGATGAAAACGAAGATGATTGATATCTTCTTTTTATATGTCAAATTTGTTGTATCCAGATGATGAGATATCATGATACTTTTTTTTTGTTATAATAGTAATTATTTCAGATTGTTGTATTATATTTATTTATATGTATTTTTTTTTGCAGATGGGATCAATTAAGAAGTCTGAAAGTACCCATCGTTCCACCTGGCATGCAATCTTATATGCCATCATTTCTGAACACTCGCACTTCCACTTCCACTTCCAGAGAAACTCCCACTCCCACTCTCAGCCATACGCCTCCACCTGTGCATACGCCAACTCCCAGCCCCAGTCCCACTCCTAGTCATCGTACCAGTGGGCCTGAATTAGATACTTTATCATCAAACCCTAACTATTTTCATGTTGGTGGTAGCTCGAGTGATGCGGGTGCTAATTCGAGTGCTCGTGGTGCTAGTTCGAGTGCTGGTCCTAGTGCGGGCCTTGCTGATACGGGGCAACTAATTGTTCCTGGCCCATATTTTATGGAGCGTGTTCGTAATTTTATTGTTTTCAAACTTTTTTGTGAATGTTAATTTGGTATACGTAATTAAAATATTTTTGTTATTTGATGTAGGTTTGATGGTCCTGAGCATGGTGATATTGTTCGATTTGCTAGGAAATGTACTTAAAAAACTTGGGAAGGCGCGGATGCCTCTGAAAGATAGAGGGAACAATGGTTTAATATTTTTAAGGTATTGATCTAAATAATTTCATAAATTTTTTATTACTCAATTATTTATATTAAATACTATCTAATCACTTGTAGAAAAAATATCGTTGGGCACCTATTCATGATGTTATTATCAGAAATATATTTGATCATCGTTGCACAAATTCGGTTAGAAAAAAGTTACAAGAATATCCAAAAGTGAATAAAAAGTCAGGTTGTATACTTGATTCTCATTGGGCATAATTACTGGCATACTGGGATACAAAATATTTCAAAGAGTTAAGTCAGAAAAATACTGAAAATCTGGCATCCGACTGTGATGGCTAGGGAGCTCCAAAGCACACGGGTGGGAGTATTACACATTCGGAGTACGAACAAAGAATAGCAAGTTTGTCAAATGTTTAATATTTCTTGTTTCATATATATTATATAATGGTATAACACAAACAATATTTATTTGCAGGTCAAAGCCTCAGACGGAGTACAACCAATGCAGGGATAAGTGTTTATGTATACTCACTCGCAACTAGATGAAAATGGAGATAGATCAAAGTGGGGCGATGAGCGTTCAAGGATTACATATGTAAGTTATACAAATATATGACTTAGTTGATAAATAAGTGTTATGTTTGAAAACTATGTTCTAATATTCGTGTTTTTAGACTGCGTTTATAGAAAAACTTCCTACTCCGCAAGTATCTGAAACTGGTGAATCACAACCAATCCCGAAAGATATTCAAATGCAGGTAACATATAATTATCATATTTAATTAAAATATTATGTACTTATAAATATTTTTAATCTAATTAACGTTTTAGTTTGTTATTCAGACATGGGTAGACACAATAGGTATAGGAAAGAAGGGCACGGTTTATGGTCTGGCTGGTACGTAGGGTTGCTCGGGTTAAACCTAGTTCATTGAGATCATCACAATATTCTAGTTCATCTGACCAGGCGCTTGTATCGAGAATTCTAAGTCTGGAAGAAAGATTGCAGCAATCGGTGGAGCAACGTCAACGAGATAGGGACGAACACAGGGCAATGTTGAAGGAGGAATTTCAACTAGAGAGGGATGAGCACAGGCAATGTTGGAGGAGGAACGTCAACAAGGGAATGATGACCATCAACAAGAGAAAGACGAAGACAGAGCAATGTTGGAGGAAACCCGAAGATAAATGGAGGAAAACCGACGACAAATGGAGGATTTCCAACGTATGATGATTAACTCCATGCATTCTAATTCTAATATGAGGAATAAGTTCTCGCATAACCCGCCCCCATAACCCACCCAAGATATTTGAATACTTATTTTATTATTGAACTTTTGTTGATGATGGAGACTAATTTGATTTTGTAAGATATTATATGATTTTCGACATGTTTATTGATTTATTTTGCTGATTTTAATGCGTGAGTTGTTGGTTTTTTTGTGGATTTGTTCATTTTTATATGATATTTGGTGATTTAATTGATATAAGTATAAATCGGGGATAAAAAAATCATAATTAAAATCTATTTTTTGCGATTTTCCGACGAGATGGTCCCGTCGGAAACTTATAAAAAAATATTTTATTTAATTTTTGATGGATTGTTCCCGTTATATTAATAAATGATTTTTAATTTAATTTTCCGACGGGTTAACCTATGGGAGAATAAACCGACATGTTAGCCCGTCAGAAGTCCGATTTTTTTTATTGAACCTCCGACGGGCTAAGCCCATTAGAATAATTTCCAGGTTTGCCCGTCCGAATTTCAATAAAAAAAAAATGTCCGATTTAAATGTCGGATGGGGAGCCCGTGGGAAATTTTTTCGACGGGTGGCCCGTTGAGAAAACCCCGTCAAAAATTCCGTCGGAAAACTTTGTCATTACCAATTTTCCGACAGGTAAAATCCATCGAAAATTTGGTTTTCTGTCTAATTTTACCGAAAATTCCGTCGAAAAAAGTTGTTTTTCTTGTAGTGAATGATGTGGTCAATACATTGGATATAGATAATAGACGTGGCCAATTTTCTTTTTCCATATGTCGAATTATTATTGCCACTAATGTTAAAATATTAATTGATTAATTTGATGTATGGTTGAAATTATTCTTAGCCATATTTCAGATATTTGTCAATACTCCCAAATATATGTAACACTATGTCAACAAACAAATATGTAATAATAATTATGTTGGGGTTTTCTATGGCTAGTTCTAGATTGTGCTAAGTTTCCATAAGATCCCCTTTAAAATTTTGCCAAATGGCATAAATTTTACCTCTTACTTTTTCAAAATGTAATGTTTTAAAACATGATTTTACAAAAAGAACCCCAACTTATTTGAGAAAAACATATTAATTCTATTTTAGATTCATATTAATTTATTCATATCTTTTTACTGAATAATAAAAGAAAACGAAGGTTGATGGGTCTCGAACATTTCTACTTATGCCATTCTCAACAGATTCAAAAGTTTAATTAAGTTTATACTGTAAGTTAATCAAAAGATGGAAAATAATAATCCGGAATATCGAAAGGGGAAAGAAAATACACACATCTGGAACAGTCGATTAACAACCGAGAATAATCTAAACCTGCAAAATTAACCCATAAAATAAAATTAAATGAAAAATAGTGGAATAATTTGACCAAAATGGAGGAATAATTAAATTAAATTTAATCTCTCGCCTAAATCTTCAGATCTATCCACACGAGGGTGGTGATGGAGGTGGGAAAGTGAAAGATTACAATGAAGGTTGATGGGTCAACGACTCCAAGGATATGTCGATTGTGTCCGGTTTGCGGTGGAGCGACAGGTGATTCGGAGGAGGATGGTTACAAACTCGCCGGAGTGGATGAACGAAATTAGGAAGAGGACTTGGTTGCTTTATTTCAGTTAATCGTTTGATAAAAGTAATATTTCTCAAACAAAAATGAAGGAAAATAGATAAGGTGGTTTTTGGAAAAATCGCTTGTCAAAACTTAAAAAGAGAGATTGAATTTATGGAATATGATAACCTGTAGGCTGTAGCACATGTCACCCTTAAAAAGATAAATGCTAGATTAAAAAATAAATACAATCCAATAATACTTAAAGGGGGACTTAATGAATACTCAGCACAAGTGGTACTGACTATAGAAAAACCCAACTATGTTTAGAGATAATATGATTAGCATAGAGGTAATTTCTTTACCAAAGGTGGATGGAATTTTTTTCTATCATCATCAAGCATTAATCGCTTATTGATTGTTTCATGACCCCCTAAAATAAGAAAAATATGATAAGCTTTGCCATAAAATCTTCAGCAATTTCAAGAATTGCTTCAACAAAACTGAAAAAATGAAGACGTAATTACTCTCTCCATACGACCATACCAAAAATTGTGGACATGCAAGCACCAAAGAAATATTAAATTTAAATGTATAATTTAGCAATATGGAACCATTGATAATGTATTTCATAAAGATAATTGGGGTCTTTACTGTCATGTGTTTGTAAACCTAAAGAAGAGTAGTTGAATGGTTACATGGAGATAGGTCAAAAAACAAGAAGCAATGGAGTAAATTTTGAGCCGGCCTTGATTTTTCTATGAGCAGGAGCGGCTGTTGCGTGCTGTTGTATACTATCCTAAGCTCAACCCTACACACTATGTATAGTGTATAATAGATTTTCTCTAAACAAGACACTCTCATATAAATTATCAAAAATAAAAAAAAACACTCTCATATAGAAAAATTTATAATTTACTTGACATTAATACTTCTCGATCACTACTTTAGACGATGCAAATGTAGGAAATTTTAATTTTTAAATATTACATAAAATTAAGGAAACAAAAATATTAAGTCCCTCTTATATAAAATATGTAACACTGATAAACACTTTTCTAGCCAAATTATTTAAAATGTTTTGCATTATGTTGCAAGCTTACTACACTCTACTAACGTACATCAGCTCGGTCTTACTTTACTTCGGAGACGAATTTTCGCAGTCGAAGTTCCTGACCCCATCGACTAGATACTCTCCCAAAGCATGCACACTCAGCATTTTGTTAAGAACAAAAATCCATGTAAGAATAAACAAAGAAGTGAAAGTAAATCTTTAATGGAGAATAAATGTAAGAATCTTAAACATAAATTCAACCATTAAACATGTCCATATGGAGAGGACAAACCTCCAGAAATAACTGTTATAGATGTATTCTGATATTATTCCTAATAAATCTTCTAATCATATAAATACTACACACATAAATAACTCCCTAAAATTTAGGAAACTGCTATTAATAACTGACTTGAACTATAACTCCTAATTAATCATACGGACAATTACAAAACAATAAATAAAGCCTTTAGATTAGTGGGGATCATGGGTGGTTTTGTATCAGTGCATCCCCCTGAAAATTCGTCCGCTGGTGGGTCGTAGTTGTTGTAGCTATTTTCGTTATCCCCACGGTATGCTTGATTTTCGCCGGCCAGAATCTGTTATAGTGAATTCCATGAGGGAGAAAGTCACTTGATTGCATCAGTGCCCCATACCAAATTTTTTATTACATCTTAAACATAAACCTTTTGCTAGTCTATTTTGCTGCTCAGCGTTCCCCAATCGAGGTAGTTTTTGTTGGGTTGATTGATTTGCCGGAAAATGATTTCTACTATTTTCGGCTAGTATTAATGGAGTGTTGTAGTTGTCGCGATATGGAAGGGTACAATCAACTGAAATTGGGTTCACCGGAGTGGACCCATTTTGTGTTAACACAATTGGGTTCGCTGCTGCGATTTGGGCCCAATTTGTTTTCAAACTAAAGGGCTAAGCTCATGGCCTTATATACTGTTCTGGCTTGTGTATTCGAACATCAGATTTTATTTCTTCCTTTAACCCATTCAACACTCCCAAAAAACAATGATCAATCCTATTTGTAACTTGTGAAGACCTCTTAGCAAATTATTGACGGTATTCTTGAATAGATCCAGTCTGGCGTATGCTACAAAGGTGTTCATCTGGATTTTGGAACTCCGGCGGACCATAATTTTCTAGAAAAGCCTGGACAAGCTCATCCCAATATAGCAGAGTACGCTCACGGTTGATCCATGAGAATAAGTCAAGTGCGTCACTTCAAGAGACATAGCAGCGATGTCCACCTTGACATATTTCGGAGTTTGGTAGTAACGAAAATATTTTTCTGCTTTAAGAATCCACCCACGGGGATCACCACCGTAATACTTTGGGAAATTCATTTTTGTAGGTGGTCATCGTGAAGGATTCCGAAACCACCATGGATTGTCCACGTTCTTGTCATCAATCTCAGTCCAATTTGATCGACCCTTTTCACGTTGGCCAAATATGGAGAGGACAAACCTCCAGAAATAATTGTTATATATATTATGATCTTATTCCAAATAACTCTTGTCTCTTGGGTTAGTCTATTAGGAGATAGGTCAAAATTCTATCTCCTACAAGATAATTAATCTTGACCATTAAAATTTAGCAAGATCAAATCCAAGCCACATAATTATGTCCAATACAAACATGTTCAATTGGGCCTCTTTTTATTGTTGGACATATTCGAAAAGAATAATTTACTTTTATACCCTTGTATTAATATGTTTAACAAACAGCAAAAAAAAAAAAAATCCCTCATTTTTTTGTCTCCATCTCTCCATCGTATTCTCTCACAAAAAATTATTCCATCTTTTCTCCTATTTCCAAACCCTATCACCACCCCCACCACCCCACCACGTCCGTTTTGACCTGCCACAGTGTGGCCAAGTCCGGCAACGCGGCAACCAAATTTGGCCTTAGGGTTGCCGGAACTGGCCACGCCATGGCCAAATCTGGCCAGTTACAAGCATTGGTTTTTTTGGGTCGGGCCTCTGTGTTGCCGGAACTTGCAACGCGACTGCTTCGGCGCCCTAAGTTTCCTATTCTTGCCACGCAAAAATCATTTTATATAATTTATTTTTTAGGAAAGTTTGTTCCGGCCACCACCCTTTTAGTTTAATTTTTCACAATTTTCTTTGAGATTCTTCGATTCGCATCTCCTCTGTATAATTCTAAAAGTTTGTAGATCTATTGTTGTGGATGAATATATGCTTGGTTTTGTTTAGATTGTGTCCAATTTTACCAAGAACATTGAGTTGCGGTGGTTCGGACATCCTTTCGTTGGTTCGGTAACGGATGTGGGTGTTGGGTTGCTGAAAAATAGGCTGTGACGATGGGTTGGGGTGCAGGGATGGCGACGACGGCTTGGGGTTAGAGGGGAAGATGATGAACTAGGTTTTGCTCAAATTATAGGAAATTATAAATTGACCCCAAATGTTATATTTTTTTTCTTTTCGTTCCAGTTTACTTTTAAATTGTGTTCTAGAAATAAGGTATTATATTTGATATTGTAATTACTTGATTTAAATTCTAATTAATTAAAGTTAAGTAATTTAATTTTTAATTAGTTATTCATTATCGAACAACATTAGTATTAAATTAAAATATTATATAAAATCTTACTAACGACAAGAGATTAAACTAAAATTTTGAAATTTGTAATTAAATGAATTTGATTCTATTAAGTTCAGTTAATATTGAGATTCAAAGTTTTATTCGAATCTTTAATAAAATTCAACTACCCTGGTTTTGATTTTTCCGACAAGCTTGGCCTTTTCAGACGAGTTGCAAGTTTTCCGGCGAAAGGGATAAATTTTCAGGTGAGAGGAAACTTAAGCAGAGATGAGAATCATATTGGGGGGAAAAGTTATTGACTTATTGTCAAAGTAGTAGAAATGTAAAAATAATAAAAGGATAAAAAAGTATTTTAGTAATTAATTTATTTTATTTTTAATTTTTGAAGGACACTTGTCATTCATTGAGATGGTATCTCAATTACACAATGTCCAACAAAATCTTGTATAGAATGCCCCATAACTCTTACTAGACACACATAAATAACACCCTATAATTTAGGAATCTGCTACTAATAACTGACTTGAACTATAATCCTAATTAATCCTACGGATAATTAAAATTCTATAAAAATAAAAATAAAAATAAAAATAGAAATTGAGTGAAAATTAACATATGGCAGTTAGAAGACCGATCTCATATATATATGTATTACACTAGCATATACCCCATGCTATGCATGGAGTCACTAAATTCTTATTTAATAGTTTATGGGTTGATTCAAATAAGTATAATATTCAATTTGTCCTCCTTTTGATTTAGAGAAGAGCATTTCACCCCCTGTAAAAATATTAAAAGATCAATTTACCTCATTCTGTTGGAGAGTGTAACTCACTCTCTTAAAATTGAAAGTGGTGTGAACACAATTGCGTAAATAGACAAAATTACTCTTCATAAGGGTAAATTGGTCTACATAAAATAATATTGGGGATAAAATATCACATATATTATAATACAGAGGATAAACTACTACATAAAATATTACATGGAGTAAACTAATCCATATAAAATAATAGAACATTTAGTAAAGAAACCTACAAAAAAATGAGATAGGGGCAAACTGACTCATTTCTTTTAGGTTTAAAATAGGTATACGTATTATAGATGATTGTATTTTTATCGAATCACATTTTATTTCATTGTTAAAAATAACAGGGAGGCAACGTTAGTATGTTATAAAAATATACAAAAGTAAAATGCTCCTTCTAAAATTGTAAGGGAGTATATTAAAAATTATAAAGATTACATGGGGTATATTGTCATTCGACTCAGTAATTTATACGATTTGGATAAGTAGTATAATCTTGAAAATGTAAAATTTACTTACAACATAGTTTACAAATTTGTGGTGAAATTTTACATTTATTATTTTACTATAAGTTGAAACATATATATGTCAAAACAAAATGTGAGTGAGTTTAAAATTGTCAGTTGCTTGGTCTCCATTTAAGTATAATTATAGATATGTTAATGTAATCTGGATTCATATATGTTGTTTCCGGTATATAGACTCCTACCTGATTTGTTACTTGGACATTTAGAAACTTGATTTAGGGGATTATTTACTATTCTGTATATATTTACTTATAATTAACTCAATTACGAATATGTACCATGTATGATGATTAACAAAATATATGTATTTTGTCTCTTGTGGAAAACATAATCGAAAATTGTTAGAAGTCACGAGGGGAGCCTTTTTTTTTTTCTTTCTTTATCCAAATTTGGGAAGTTTATGACATTATTTTTGAAAAGGCCTTCTAAAAGCTAATCAACCAATCACATTTTTCCTCTATATAAAAGAAAATAATTATGAATTTTCTAATTATTTAGTCTAGTAAGATAATTAAAATAAAACAAGGAGATTCTAGGATGTTGTTGCGTTAGGTGCCGCAAATTTAATTTAGATAGTTGGATTGCGTGTACTTAATCACAATCACAAGTATCTTTTAATTTAATATAAATTAAAGTTAAATTACCAAATGGTGACTTGTTTAATAGGTTAATTAATTTTCTTTTTCAAAACACTCTCTCTCCCCCCTAATATCTCAAATCACGACTCCTCTCCTCACCTCGCCTTAATCCGCCGTCCCCCTCTCCTTTCCTGGTAGTCAACCACCGCCACCTCGACCATAGCGACTAACTGGTTGCAGAATCGACTGCTCACCCTAATCCGCCGCCCCCTCTACTTAATTCGTTGTAGTTTACCTAGGGCTTCATCCTCCGAATCTGATTCCTCAACAACCAAACAAATATGCGGTGTTTTGATTATATGGGGATTTTGACAAAATTTCCTTCGATGTTTTTTCTTATACGTATCTATATTAAGCCTCTCTCCTATTCTTTTCAAGTACAGAGATGATGACTTGAAGCTGCCAGTTGAGGGCCAAAGTTTCACAAAAGCATTTTGGTAAGTTTCTTTCCGAATTTATATTTCAACGGGATCATGTTGATACTTTGAGGTGTAAATATATTCATGAATTTTACTATGTTAAACTATAAAGCAAATGTGGGTAGGGCTGAAAATCAAACCAAGCTACTCAATACTCGATTCGAACTTGTTCGATAAAATCTCGTTTGAGCTAGGTTCGTCACACAAATCAAACAAGCTTAAACATCATTTTTCGTTTGATAACTTGTGAAGCTCGACTCGAGCTCGACTCAATAAGCTAAAAACTAACCAAATACATGTAAAAATATCAAGCTACTCGATACTCGGCTCGAGCTCGTTTGAGATCGGTTCGTTAAGAAATCAAACCAAACTCATACACAAAATTTCAAGCTCGACAAAATTCAAACAAGCTTGAACAGTGTGTCGTTCGATACTACTCGACTCATTTACACCCCTAATTGTGGGCATATTGAAATTTATCTAATGGTATAGCTCGTGGTGTGATTGGAAATGGTGCAATATAGTATTTTTATCTAATAGTATTTTACTATGTTCTCTCGTGTTCTCTCAAGATGCATATATAGTAGAGGTTGGTCTTGACCAGGGTGTTATATATATCGAGTTTAGATAAAAGGCTAGGTATATAAAACCTTTACCCAATAATCTAACTTAATGAACTCCATCTACAACATCATATGTTAACTTAATGACGTCCGAGTTGAAGCCAACAAGCAAGAACAATTATGAATTACATATAAATTAGCAATAAAATTAATCACACTACTTGAAAAAATTCAGTACAAAAGTAGATGAGTGAGACGTAGTTCTGGATATATCAAATAGTAGTTTGAATTACAAGAATACATGGTTAGTAAACATAAAAAAATCATGTTTAGATGGATCGAGTTGTTTTTTAGTTGTGTCATCATCATTAATTTCAGTCCTTATCACCGGAAAAATATTTTGACCCCCAAAAAAATTAATTGGGGTCAAAATATGAAATTCTTAATTTTAATTGTCACTCGACAAATTAAAGTTTTCTCTATAATTAAATTTTTCGGCCATATTGGACATAAATTGGTGATTTTTGACAAAACAATTAATTTTCTGATCAAATATTTCATAAATTGATGATTTCCTGCGATAATTAAAATTTTCCAACAACAAGGACTGAAATTGATGATGATGTCTCAATAAATGACGTATATTATCGAGATACCACAATAAATGACCAATTTTGAAATGTAGCCACTTTAAATAGTCAAATACTAGGTGAAGGAAAAACTTTGATTGATCCCACATTTTCGCTTACGCACAACCCGGAATTTGCTCCAAAATGTAATACAGATTCTTTTTTACTCATAAAATGTTATATAGGTTTACATTAGAGAAAATATTTCATTTTGGTCCAAAAGAAAAATTATATTCTGAAAATTGGTTCCGACAATTCGTCCAAGTGATGTGCCAAAAAAATCTATGGTGTGTGATTAAATTATTAATTTAGGTATGCTTCCTGAGTTTTTTTTGTTTTTAAATATAAGATTATAAATAAGAAATAAGAAACTACTAATAAAAAGAAAAACATTTCCCTCTCAAATAATGGCGGTTTTTTCTGTATATTGAGACTAAATGTCCCACATTGATTGAAAACAATAGTTTAGTCCACCTTATAAGGTCTTGGACAATCTTCACCTTACAAGCTAGCTTTTGAGGTTGAGTTAAGTCCAAGTCATGTAAGTGGGCTTAACCTAGTCCATGTGGTGAATTCTAACATGGTATCAAAGCCTCGAGTTAAAGTGAGTCACCTCCTTCCGTGATGGAATCCTCCTTGTGCATGATGGGCTTCAATACCACACACTTCACCCAGATAACAAAAGTATTGGTTGTCATTATTCCTTCAGTTAATCAAGATTTGGAGTGTCATTATTCCTCCGGTTAACAAAGGCCCGAAGTGTCATTATTCGTGTGTTGGGTCTTCACTCATATGTTGCAAATTCATAAGGTTGGATTTTCATATGTCACGTGTTGGGCTTGTTTCACCCACACATTCTGTCGGTTCACACATGAAGGGGGAGTATTGAGACTAAACGTCCCACATTAATTGAAAACAATAATTAAGTGCACCTTATAAGGTTTTGAACAATCCTCATCTTACAAGCTCGCTTTTGAGGTTGAGTTAGGCCGAAGCCATGTAAGTGGACTTAACTCAATCTATGTGGTGAACTATAACACTGTAAATTTACAAAAGTTGTCCTTCAAATTCATTGTTTATGCAACTGGGTTTTTATTAATATACAGGTCAAATCTATATAAATTCATTTCAAACTTGCACCTTCCAGTCCTTATTTCAAAGAATGGAATTTCTAAGGCCAAGGAAATAAGCATACCCAAAATCAGCATGTGGAGAAAAACCAAAACTATAGGACAATGTCAGAGAGTTTGTAGACCGAAAAGGTAATTTTTTGGCCCAATTGTTTGAACTTTATGTAATTCGTTGTTTATGCAAGGGAGTTTTTGTTAAGTTATAGTTTTTTTTTTTTTTGAGATGGTGAATACATCGTTACATCAAACACTATATCGAATCGAGAGTAAACTAATTACAACTGTTAAACTGCTAGTATTAAACTAGAGAAAATGCTAGTATTAAACTAGAGAAATACCCACATTCGTGGAAGTTGAACACATGACCTCTTGGTCATGGAGCCTCATCCTTAACCACTTGGCTAAAGCCTCATCGGCTTTTGTTAAGTTATAGTTAAAGTGTAGTATTTGTACGATTAAACAATTGGTAACTGAGGAACATTATGTAGGTTATATACTGGGTACGTAAATTATGTATTTATGTGACTGAAGATAAATAAATAAAGTTGAAGAGCTAACTTGACATAACGTAATTGCAAAAGGGATGTTTTATGTAATTCATTGAATTTGCACATGTGCTTTTGTTAATTTATAATTAAATTGTAAGATTCTGTATAACTGGATTTCTGTTATTCAAAAATATTTTGTTGTTTATTTACTGTAGAGGTGAATGAATTGAAGATGAAGCTCATGGATATGAACCTCATAAAAGTTTCCATTCTCAATCTTCCTTTTCTTTTTTTGTTTCTTAATTTCTCCATCTTTCTATATATGTAATTAATTTATTGGTGATTATTCCAAATGAGTTAATAAGTTGTTTGGAGGATGAGAAGTTAGAAGTGATGAATTATGAAGTTTTGTACCAATTACTGAATCAGGGATACATGAGTTTGAAATAAGGAACCAAACTTTTTTGCTCATCAATCTTAACAGGGGTAAATGCAAAATACTTCCCTGTGCTATGATAAACATTGCAAGAAACTACCCCGTTAAATTTTTATTGCGCCAAACTTCCTTGTGTTTTTAAAAACCTTGCAAAAAAAATCCAATTTGTAAAACATAGGTCGTTTTGGATCGACATATTTCAAGAAACAATTTTTAAAATACTTCAACTTAGTCCCTACAACTTCACGTGATATATTTTTAAAATTATTTCTTGAAATATGTCGATCCAAAACGACATATTTTTTACAAATTGGGTGTTTTTTGCAGGGTTTTTGAAAACACAAGAAAGTTTGACTCAATAAAAATTTTACAAGGTAGTTTTTTACAGATTTAACATAACACAGGGGAGTATCTTGCATTTTTCCCATCTTAACATTATAATGTTGTTGGTGAAGCAAATTAGCTCTTTTTGTGTAATTTGAAGTAAAGGTAAAATAGTCTTGCAATTTTATTTGTGATCTTACAGTTATCTCTAATCAAGTTTGTCCTGTTATAATCCATTTATTGTTGATAAATGGCTTTTTTTCTTATTTCTTTCAATGTGTAAGATTCAATTGAAAGAAGATCTTCTTTTGAAAGTAGCAGACCCTCATTGATCATTGTACAAGGTGGAGTGAAGAAGTGGATAAATCTATGGACGATAAGATGCTTGACCATTATAAAACAAAAAATCTATTGCTCAAGAGATTGATGAGAGTGTGAAGTAGATGGTGGTACCAAATGGGGTAGCACTTTGCACAAGAAGCCACATGAGAGTTATTTAGCACTTTGCACAAGAGGCCACATGAAAGTTATTTAGCACTTTGAACAACATTATTATTAACTTTGAAAAGGAAATGCGAATGGATGTAGTTTCAAAAGTTGATGTACTAAACTAGTATCACGCTAAGGATCTTCTGTCCCATAATTGTGTACCATTTTGTGTCACATTCATAATTTATTGCCATGTGTCAAGTTTAATTCGAACGCATGCGCACCACACCAGATTATTTTCGCTTACCATCCTCCATCTCCATTCTCCCCACATCCGCTCTCCATCTTTACACTTTGGTTTTATCCAAACAAACTGTAACAAGTTCATATGCCTTCTCCATCTATATTTCAGACGGATTTTTTTTTAACAAAACCTACATTTACAAAATATGAAGATCCTTAACTACGCCATTAATAATATTCAATTAGATCTGAGTTTTTTTTTTCTTTCTTTCTTTTTCTGCTGCATTTGATTTATTACCATACCATATAAATTAGGGTTTGTTCTATTTAATCACACTGGTGCTTTTCTTTTCCAAATCACAAATGAACAAATCAAAATATTCTACTTTTGGGATTTTTTAATTTCTTCGAGTAAAATCAATTAATCATAAATTAAATAAGAACTTAGAACTTCAATTGAAATATCAACATCAATTTGTTGTTAATTAGATACCCAACAAGGAGTGCAATGGCGTAAGAGATTCATTTTTTTGTTGGTGAAACTAATTTTAATGTTTTGCACCATATAATGGAGATGGAAAAGATAGAGATGACGGTTCACATAAAAGAAATAATCATGTGTGATGCAGGTTAAATGTGTTTGCCAAGTGTCACTATTTTATCAATGTGACACAAAGTGGTACACAATTATGGGACAGGAGATCCTCAGCGCTAATATCAGTATTCATGAAATGAATCTTTACTAATTATCAATGTATCAATGCATCAATTAATTAATA
This sequence comes from Penstemon davidsonii, assembly GCA_034814905.1. Taxonomy (NCBI): domain Eukaryota; kingdom Viridiplantae; phylum Streptophyta; class Magnoliopsida; order Lamiales; family Plantaginaceae; genus Penstemon; species Penstemon davidsonii. The sequence continues at coordinate 23,537,525 of JAYDYQ010002533.1, read as the reverse complement.
GATGCAACGCATTACATTCAAGCAAAATTATGTGTGCGACAGTGGCTAGTTTTGTGATTAAATTTTTTTTTTAGCCAAACATATATTCATAAAATTAAACTAAGTCTGGAATTCGTCTATTTTTATGTGAACTAATAACTCGAAGAATGTGATGAAGTTTGAAACTTAAATATGATGAACTAGTGAGAGGAAGTAACCTTCTAAATAGATTATGCTTAAATAATAAAGATTAATATAGATCCAAGAGCAAGATTACATGAAATTTAATTTTTTTGATAAAGCTATTATTTTTCAAACCTTTAAAGTATTCAAATTGCAATTAACAATGAAAATTGGAACTAATAATTTTGAAAATAAACTTAATTTATATTTTAATTTCACGAAGTAAATTAGTATTTTTATTTGTGTATAACACTGAGTATAAGCTAGTACGAATATATTCATTTACATAAGAGTGTGTTAAATTGGGAATAATTCGTAGTCAATTTAATTGAGAAGCTAAACAGAGTAACCAAATCTTATGAGGTGCAACAAAGGTTATTCTTTATATTTGGGTGTATCGGACAACTTGTGGAGGAAAACTCTTTAGATGTTTAAACACATACTAAGTTGAGTTTCACGCAAGAAAATCAATATCATTCCATATAAGCTATGGCAAGATAGAAAAACAAACCATAAATACCTCAAAGTGTGAGGGAGCTTTGCTAAGGTTTCGGTTCTATTACCAAAACTTAGGTTTAACATTACTAATTGCTACTAGATTATGTGATAAATAGTAGCACTTGATCAGATTTGACGTTTAAATATGAAATAAATATAATCACGTGAATTGAGTCACGTGAAAAGATGGATTTGTGGATCATCTATTATAAACTAATTTTTACTTCTTAGATTTATTTCAGTAAGTGCAATTTACTGATATTGTAATTTGATAAAATAATATTAATTATTATATTACTTACATTAATTTTTTTATAGTTTATAATTAGAGTTAATTATAAATTATTTATTCTGCGAGAATAAACACTGTAGTCAAATCCATTTTAGACTAGAATATTTATTTCAATGTAGAATATTTTGCCAAATCTTCAATGTTTGTGTACAACTTTGTTTATTAGCAATTCAGAGATTTTAGTCAAATCTCTTGGCTACACTGCTTGCTTAAACATCTCAATTTGGTAAATAATCGTAATCATGGTTTTAAGATTGCACTATTAATTCTGACAGAATTATTGAAATAGTTCGAGCTCAACGAAACATTAAGACGATTAATAATACAGTTTAATCATGGTATTAGTTTCGTATTCCAGTACACTGATAATTAAATAAAAAAAATGATATTGTCGTAAGATTGTTGGTATCTAACAATCTGTTCATTTAAAATTCACGCATAATAATATTCTCCCTCGGTTTTTATTTATTTGTCGTTTTTATAGGATTGCACAAAAATTAATAAATGTAACAAATAACCACTTTTTTAAGCAAAAATCCAAAAATACCCTTTTAACCAACTAATCAAATCATTAATTAGCATTAATTACAAACATTAAGAAGTAGGGTAAAATTGATAGAAAAGAATTAGTTTTATATTGAACTCCGAAAACTACAAATAAAAGTAAACAATTTTTTATTGACAAAGCAACAAATAAAAAAAAACGGAGGGAGTATCATGTAAATATATTTAACTGGTTGGAATTACTACGAAGAACTCTTCAGCCTAAACATGAATAGAAAATGATAATTGGGGTTGGGGACGCAATCTCCTTAAGACAATATTTTCGGACTATTGACGGTGCACACAATCGATGCCCGATAGTCTTCCAAGATACAACAATCTGATACTCCTTGTTTGCACGAACAAAGAACTCACGACAAACTTGAACAAATAGAAAATTTGGACATAGTTTTAAGTGAAGAAAATAAGGGACATATTGTTTGAATTGACTCATTTCACTTCAAACAATGCAATGTTTAGATTTAAAATACACATTTTCATATTAAACTAAAACATACCTCTTCAGACCTAAAAGACGCAACTCTTACTCAAAACTATTTCTATTAAAATAACACCAACATAAGATTCAAATTCAAATATTTGAACAGACTATTTACGTATTGTTGTAAATATTATTAGTGTAATAGTTTAGGGGTTTAATTGTAATAGTTATATATCCACTATCCGTAAATTCTTTACAACAAATTATAATATTATCAAATCCAAATAGTTATTCACAAGTAACTGTAATAGCTATCCACAAATATATAATATTTACAAACAACAATACGTAAATAGTTAACTTACGTAAATAGTTTGTTCTCATGAATCAAAAGAATTCAAACACAATTCACAAGTAATATTAAATTCTAAGTCTAAATTTCATACGACCGAGCTAGTATGAATAATATAGATTCATGTACCAAAAAAAAAAAAATATAGATTCTTAACTTACGTAAATGCCTATTACATTATGCCACATACTATATAAACATCAATATCCCACATACTATATTCCATCCCATATCTATATTATTCATACTCGGTCGTATGAAATTTAGGCTTCGAATTTAATATTACTTGTGAATTGTGATGTGATTTAATTCTTTTGTTTAATGAGAATTAGTTTGAGGTCGTTATCATTCTTGTGTCAATTTTCCAAGTACGAACATTTCTTGGTTTTGAATCGGCATGTTATTCGTTCATTATTATTGCTGTATAATTAATGATGGAATTGAAAAATATTTGGAAAGAAAAATTAATAAATACGGCGTATAAATTAGTCTAACCCCAAATCCAAAACGCGGAATCGACTAATTAAGATTCACCACTTAATCCCCATTTATTGTTCAATCTTCACTCTAAGCTACATACACGTGATTATTATAGATACACTCTTCTTTAAAAAATTGGTTTTTTTATACAACTGAAAGTTTATAACGTGGGGCTATATTATTTGTTGAATTGATTATTAAGTAGTCCTATTGAGGAGGAATGGTGTTGGAATGTTAACCAGTAAAATTCTTATCCAAGTCTTGTTTGGTCAAACTCATCCAATCATTAAATAAGTGTATTGCATTTGCATTGTAATTGGTCACTTTCCTGGGAATTATTCAATCCCAAAGCAAGTGTATTGCACTTGCCTTGTAGTTACTTTGGGTTCGACCGAACCCGGTGTAGGTAAGAATTTACCATGTTAACCATTGTTTATTATTAACTTATAGTGGTAGTTATTCTATTTGTATGGATAAGTCAAAAACTTGAGCTTTGCTATTGTCACTTGGTGTCTTCATTGTTAAAATTGATACAATGTTTGTTAAGTAGTAAAAATTGATACAACTCTCGGATACCACAATACTTATCTGTTCCTTTGATTTGTGTCTGTGACTAGATTTTGATTTTTTTAGAAGATAATTATTAAATCTTAACAAGCAGCATATTACGGCATAAAAAGGACTATCATAAAAATGCATTACACAAAACACATATTTATGGGAATTAACAATGTTTTGCATTTATATGATGTCTCATTTATTTATTGTTAAATGTACATAAGTTTATTATATCAGGAAAGAGGGATTTTGTTTAAATTCCCGAGTTGTAATTTGCAATTTAATTTTGGTTGTTTCATTTATTTATCATGATTTATTTTGGTTGCTTTGCTTTTATGTTTTATCTTATGCCTGTGGAGAATGGTTATATATAGTTGTTTGATAAATGAATGTCAGATAACTTGGGGTTTACGGATATTGGGACTGGAGTTTCCTAGGATTAAAACTGCATAGTTCTATATGAATCAAGAAATGAAATCAAAAGGGTATAATTAAATTACTTATGGTAAGAAAATGCTGAGGTTATGGCTCTGATCAGAACACACTTGGATGAAACCCTTAGGTTGGACTACTCATTAATTGATGGCTACCATAACTATACTTGGTTTGTTTTGGACCACATTTTGGGTGGTTTCGTTTTTAATCCAATTATTGTGGTATTTAGCTGTATTAGCTCGCTTTACCTTTTCAAGTAAATATTAAATACTGGAATTTATTTGGTTTCTAGGCATGACATGTGAGGAATAATGTCTGGCATATAGTGCAATTACGCATACCATCCTGAGGGATATATCATACTTTATTAATATAATAACTAGTAAAACCTCTATGACAACAATATCTGGCACATGTGATTTGATAGATAACTTTGAAAATGACCACCTTATGTTGTCAAATGACACGATTTTAGCAATTAAAGAGGCTCTTTATGTTCCACGTTCAAGGATAACGTTGTTGAGTTTTAAATATATTCAAGCTAAGGGAAACCACTAAGGAAAAGGGAATCGAATATATGAGAATTACCTCTAATTTGTACAGCCAAAAGCGTACTTTGGAGAAATTAGAGGGACTCTCGACTGGGTTATATACCACAATACAAGTGCCCGAGATACACCTTGTCGATAGCTCGAAGCCAAGTGACTTGAGCACGTATTTTCTATGGCATGACCGGTTGGGACATCCGAGTCAAAACGTGACGCATTGTATCATTAATACTTTTATCGGGCATCCACTAACGAAAAAGGATTTAGTACACAATGATAAGTTGTGTGTACCATGTTCTAATACTTAAAATTCTACAGACCCTCAGCTTTCTTCCTTTTCTTTTTGAGACATAACCAAAATAAATGAATTTTTTACCATAAACAAAATTACCCTTTCCTTTTTACGGATATGGATTTTACCGATCAGTAATAGTAATAATAATGCCATTAATTTGAATTTAAATGTGGTATATACAAAAATAAAATTCGAATTTTCCTAATATTTTGAATTCAAATCAAATTCTAAATTGGCTTTAGAGAGGCTAAATTGGATTTAGAGAGGCATAAAAAAAATTTGGTACATTTTGGAAATTGTATCCTATGTCAGATTATGTACAAACGAGTAAGGATTCCCTCGCTATCTCGGGGCGTATCCAAGGGGATATATGTGGACCCATCACACCACCATGTGGATCTTTTAGGTGTTTTATGGGGATGGTTGATACTTTGACCAAATGGTCACAGGTCGATTTATTGTCCAGGAGGAACGCTACATATACTAAACTTCTTATTCAAATTATACGGCTGAGAGCACACTATCCGAATTATCCCATCAAGTCTATTAGACTGGATAATGTTGCGGAGTTTACGTCGCAATCTTTCAACGTCTATTGCATGTCTTTGGGTATTGATATAGAACATCCGATAGCACATGTTCATACCCAAAATGGCTTAGTTGAGGCACTTATTAAAAACATATAGAGAATAGCTCGTACTTTGGTTATGCGCACATAATTCCCGATCTCTGCTTGGGACTATGCAATATTACATGTAACGATGTTAGTACGGTTGAGGCCAACTGCGACCTAACCTTACTTTGCGTTATAGTTGGTGTTCGGGCATACACCAAACTTTTCTTATTAAGGGCAACAACACCAAGCACATAGCTCCGAGTTTTTTCTTCAATCAACAGCAACAAGAGCTCAATCAAATAATGATCCAACAAATAAGAAGTCAGGACAACCGCGCCGACTTATTTACTAAGTCATTACCGAAAGCTACTTTTGAGAAGCATGTTAAAGCTATTGGCTTACGCAGGTTAACTGAGTTCGCTCCCTTGTAGGTTTCAGTGGAGTTAATTTGAGGGGGTGTACCGTGTAGGTATTTCGTATCCAGAAGATACCCGGGTGCCTTGTTGTACTATTGTTCCTTTGAGCGGGGTTTATTTCTCCCACACGGTTTCCAAGGTTTTAACAAGGCAATACGAAAAACATTATAGAAGCTCAATAGAAATCCCCAAGGGGAATGTTGTAAAGATTATATATTTGTGGGCATTCCTATTGTTAGTGTAATAGTTTAGAAACTTAGTTGTAATAGTTATCAACTATCCCACATCCCAGATTATCTGGATCAATTCTTGATGTCACTCGAGTACCTAATAAGCTAGCTCAAAGATCATGTATAAGTCACAAATGTGGTAGCAAAGTGGCTCATGGGATTCACACTACTTTTTAAGTTTGAACTTTGCTACTAGCAACCTTCTTGGGGATCGACTTGTATATCTAATGCAAGACCTCAAACAAGGGCCGCAACTTATGATGCAAAAATAACGTATTTCTTATTTTTAATTGGCAAAAACCTCTTTGTATTATTTTTAGTGGTAACTAAAAACCTTTTATGGCGTGAGCTTCAAGCGTGGTAACTGCAAGTCTTTGAATTTTGAAGGGAAGTGACAATAGTTACTTTCTTCTTAGAAATCTCATTTTGCAATAACCTCATTTTTGCTTAAAAAATTTGAGAACGACCCCCCTGTGTATTTAAGAGATTTACTCTAATCTTTTTATTTAATTGAAAAAGTGACAATAAATCATATGTTTACCGGAAAAATTGACTATTAACCTTATGTTAAGTAAAAGAAAATTATTGATGTTGTATAAAAATGTTCAGGGCAAAGATGGAATAAGCCCTTCATTCTATAACAACATCACAACAATAAAATAAGATATGCACACAGATATCGAGAGAAAATTGTATTGTATTTGTAATAGTGAATTGATTATTCTTTGTTTGGAAATATAGCGACCTATTTATAGGTACATACAGGGGTATAATAGTCTTTCTAGGAAAGACGTTACAAGTAATAAGTACAAAGACGTTACAGACGTTACAAGATTTAAATGATAAAGACGTTACAAACGTTACAAGACTTAAATGATAAAGACGTTACAAATCTCCCATTTATGTCAACTTAATGTAGAGTTGTGTAATCTCTTAATTGCCATTGGGTACAAAATTTGGACACATCAATTATCAGTACCCATTGTTTACTTAAAAAATTGTCAATAACACCCCGTATATTGAATAATTGGATATAACATTTTTTTACTTGTACATTGACAGTAACTCCCTTGTTTACTTAAGAAATTAACAATAATCATTTATTTGAAAAATTGGCAATACCTCTGTTAATTACATAGAAAATACAAACAAATCTATTTTAGTCAATTTTCGCACAATCATCTCTTAATATTTATTTGGGGTGTAGTGAGCTAATTAAATCAAAATATAGAGAGGGTTTTACCAATAATCTAAAATAACATCGAGGATCTTGCCAAATAAATAACACAAAGTATATTTTTTTATTTTTACTCCTTGATTATAGATTGCGGTAATTTCCTTTCACCTAAACTTTATTTAAAAACAAAATTGCTTGGGAGATTAATTCTTGAATTGAACTATGAAGTGTTGGTCGTCTGCAATCAACCTAGGATTAAAGTTTTCAGAAAATTTAGTTTAAGCCAAAGACAACACTCTTGTCTTATCAAATTAAATAGATATATGGTGCAACGAATTTTCTTTTGATATGACTTAATCAGCTAGTAGCTGGACCTAAAAAATAAATCATCAACGGACTGTGACTAAGTTCAAATCTTAACCAATTACATTCTCCGTCCCTTTTTTTATATCCTTTTAATTTTTATACGGAATTTTAGGTAAAAATTAAAATGGTAAAACTTTTAGATATTTTTATATATATCTTTATTTATTTATTTATTTTTATATACATATAAGTACGTGTTGGTAAAAAAAAATCATTTCTTTATTTGTGAATACTAATATACCCCTACATGCCTATTTAAATTATATTGTGATATTTAATTTTATGGAAAAAATATAAAATAAAAGAATCCTAGAAATATAATTAGACAAAAAGTCTCTCCAACATCAGCCTTATAATTAATTATCTTTTAAAGTTTTACAACTTTTAAAAATATTAATGGTGAAAAAATAAAATAATAATAATTTAAAAAAAATTATTACTGAATATTTCTTCGAATTTTTTTAGAAAGTTCTAAAGAATTTGTCACTTATTAAAAAACCTCAAAAACATTGAAGAACCTAAAAAAATGTCAAATTCGTTCTACATGAATAAAAAAAAGTACTATTTAGTTAACTAAAATCTTATAGTTGGCTTAAACCAAAAAAATAAAAACATAGAAATTGTTAAAACCGGTAAAAACATGTAAAATTCATTATAAAATATATGATAGAAAAAAAAGCGAGTTAAAGCAAAAAAAATTGATGCAATTTATAAAACAACAAGATAAATCGACAAAAAATGGGTAAAACAGGTAAAAAAAATGAATGGTATCGGCTAAATACGGGATAACAAAAAAATGGATCAAATCGATAAAAAAAAACAACCACAAAAAATGAGTTAATTGGCAAAATAAAAGGTGAAATTTGTGAGAAAATAGGTTAAATCAGTAAAAGTAATAATTAAAATCATACTAAAATTGGGTTGAATCGGAGAGAATATGAGTGAATTGATTAACAAGTTGGATCAATTTGACTAAAATTGGGATAAACTAGAGAGAATGGATGGATTGATTAACAAATGGGATAAACATAAAAAACGGGTGAAATCGGTGAAAAAACGGGTTAGAATAACAAAATAGAAATGACAACTCAGTGTAAAAGTAGGTAAAATCGATATTTATTTCGAAAGTTCTTAAGAAATTATCACTTATTAAAGAACCTGAAAAATATTAAAGAACCTAAAAATAAAATGCCACATTCGGGCTATATGAATAAAGAAAAATACTACTTAGCTAACTGAAAAACTTATAATTGGTTTAAGCCAAATAAGTGAAAACATAACATGGTTAAAATTAGTGAAAGTGGGTAAAATTCGACAATGGAAAAATGGGTTAGATAGAAGAAAATCGAGTTAAAGAAAAAATTTGTGCAATTGATAAAATCGGCAAAAAATGGGTAACTGATAAAAAATGAATGATATTGGCTAAATATGGGATAACAATAAAAAGGGGATCAAATCGCTAAAAGAACAAGAACAACAAAATGTGAAATAGGTGAGAAAATATGTTGAATCAACAAAAGAATAGGTAAAATCGACAAAAGTTGGATTAAACCGGAAAGAATTGATGAATTGATTTACAAATGGGATAAAACACAAAAAATGTGAAATCGGTCAAAGAACGGGTTAAAATAACAAAAAAAAATGGTAAACTCAGTGTAAAAGCAGGTGCAATCGATATTTCTATAGACAGTTGTTAAGAAATTATCAATTATTAAAGAACCTAAAAAAATATTAAAGAACCTTAAAAAAAATGACACATTTGTACTGTATGAATAAAATAAAGTACTATTTAGTTAACTAAAAAAATTATAATTGATTTAAGTAAAAAAAAAGTCAAAACATATAAATGGATAAAAGTTAAAACTGGTTGAATGGGTAAAATTCAAGTAAAAATTATATAATAAAAAAATGGTAAAACAATGAAAAATATTAGTTAAAACAATAACAAAAAAAATGGTACAATAGATAAAACAACGAGGTAAACTGTTAAAATAAGGGCAAACCAGTAAAAATGAATGATATCGGCTAAATACGGGATAACAAAAAATGGGATAAAATGATAACAAAATAAGAACAAAAAAAGAGTTCAAATGACAAAAAAAAAAAAGGTGAAATAGTCGAGAAAATAGGTTAAATCAGCAAAAAGAAAAAGTAAAATCGACTAAAGTTAAACCGGAGAGAATGAGTGAATTGATTAACAAATGAGATAAACTACACAGTATGGGTGAAACCGTAACATAAAAAGAAATGGTATCTCAATGTAAAGCGGATGGAATCGATGAATTAACATGTTAAAATAACAAAAAAAAAAGGTAAACTTAGTGTAAAAACGGGTTAAATCGATAAAATAGGTTTACTAACAAAATGAGGAAAATTGGTATGGATTAGGCATGTAACTGAAAATGGATGAACTCAGTAAAAGACATGTATAACCGACAAAACTGGTGAAATCGATAAATAAATTAAAAAATAAACCTGTGAAAACAAGTTTAAATGGAAAAAATTGTTTTGATGGAAATAACAAAGTTAAAGAAGAAAAGAATTGATGTTGTCCATTCGTTCGAATGACAGTTAATATTTATGCAGACATGTAGATTTAGGTTAAAAAATAGTGCATATTCTTTTGGCTTCTCACTTTATGAAAATGCATTTTGAGAGATAAAATCTTTGAAAATATATTTGAGAAACATCTCTGAAAAAATGTCAGAGAAATATGAGATAATTTAATCATTTTTTGAAAATACCTCAAGAGGTAATTTTAGAAAAAATCTGAAAACTTTCAGAGAAAAACACCCAAAAAAAAAGGAAAATAATTCTACTTTTTTCTTTATTTAAGATAATAATTATGAACATTTCTTCATTTTCTTCTTCCACTGATAAATCATATTTATCCATATCAATTTTTTCTTTTTCTTTCAAATTGAAGATTCAATCGATAAACCCACATACATATTTTTTCTTCATGTGACGATGTACAATCCAACATCCACTTTCCTAACTTTTAACTTTAAATTGTATTTCGAAACGTCAATTTTTTTTTATAATTGTTAGAACCTAATCTTATAAATTTAACTTCACATCACAGAAAATGAAAAATTCAAAAGAATGTAATCTAAAAATCCTACCTCAAATCTACAAGAAAATCTTATGGAAAATCTGCTAAAACCTCACCTTAAAAGATAAGATGCCAAATTTTTTTTGGTAACAATATAATAATAATTAAGTGTTTAGTAAAAAAAAAAATATGTGGTATGTCATTAATACCATAGTATGATGAAAAATAATTATATAATTCAACCAGCACATAAAATTAGTTAGTTGCACGTGCACTTTTCTAGTATCCTTAAAAGTAGTTGTTGAAAGTTAGCTGTATCATATCACTTCTTATTGTGAGAGGATATTGTTCGGAAATATAATATTATTTATAGAAAGGAAGTGTTATTTAGAAATCTCTCAAAAATAAAATAGAAGTTAAAATTTAGAGTACGAGGAAGTATATATGATTCTCTTCTGAAAAGATACTCAAGGGATGCTTCATTTTATATGACATTTTTATGGTTGCTAAATATCAAGGTTTGAATGCCTCTTCGTAATAGACCTTTCGCTTAATTATTTCCGAAATACTTAGAATGAATAATTAAGTCACAAAGAATTTACTTATAACTATTGGTTCGTTTTTGAGGAATATTTAAATATTAGATTTCATCTAGTCTTTCCCGAGATGCGCCAAATATATTACGTGAAAATCTCTCACGGAAGGGATTCAAACATGATTCGTTAAATTATGAAGATTAAAGTTACATTATATTTTCATATACTCACTTATTTTCATTGTTGGGCTTGATGTTAAAAATTCTAACTCGAACAAGATTTAATTAAATTAAAATATAGTTGATCTCAAAATAACTAAATATCTACAATGTCATTTATCAGCTTATTAAATTTAACAGAATCGGACATAATAATTTATAATGAGACGAGTTCATAATGTTTAAATAAATGAACTTAGTTTGACTTCCAACCCTACGAATTGCATATTTTGGCTATTTAAATATAAGAAAAGTTAGATTAACTTGAAAAGAACTTGTAGATGAGAAAAAGGTGCTGCTAAATATAGAAAAAGGTTAAAGGACAGATTTGGACCTGACAATCTATAATGACCGGTCAATTTTCTTGTTTTCGTTAGGAAATATTAAAAATAATACAAATCAAATTTGAATGATATATTTCACCTACTCAAATCAACTCCCTTTTTTTTAATTTTTTTTATGAGAAAAACAAATGAATTTCATTAATGTATAAACTTAGAATCCGGAAGAACATCAAAAGTGACCTGTTCTACTCTGCACAATATCATGACAATATATTTTCTTAAATTCTCGTAGAATTACAAGTCCATGATGAAATCTAATTCTTATTTGTTGAATATAATCTAATTAACTGCACCATCATACATGATGTAAGAGACGTCCCACTAAATAGTTCTTCAAATTATACTAAAGAAATCAAAGTGAATATATTAATGTCTCTTTAATCTAGCCCATATAAGCAATTAATATATGTTGCCTAGTTGGGCATTTATAGGTATTCTAGTTGCCCAAGAAACATTAGCAGCCTTGTGTACATTTTATAACAATTCGACTTAGTAAACTCTTAAACCTTATCAACTCACAAAACAAATCTTAATTAAGAGGAAATTTCATTAATTAATTAATTAATCATGCGTGGGAAGTATGAATTCTTACCCTTCCAAGTTACAAATTATCCTTTATAAATACTTGGAATTCATTAACATTTTAACAACAAATTATATTATAAGTCTTTTGAATTTAATTCTTCTTCATCGATCACAAACAAATGGAAGCATCACCTTCTTTTAATAAAATCCAACCTCCAACTAATGGAAACTTAGTCACTATCCTAAGCATTGATGGAGGTGGCATTAGGGGCATAATTCCGGCTCAAATTCTTCAATTCCTTGAATCCGAACTTCAGGTAATTATAACAAACATTTATCCTAAGCATTTATATAATGATTTGAACTAAGTAACTTTTGTTGCAGGTAAATATCACTAATGGTTCTCCTTATCATTAACTTTTTACAGAGTCGTCCCTCTTGATTTTTTTTCTCACGTTAGTCCCTATTAAGAATTATCTGTTTCGTTTTGACCCTTTTATGACTGAACACGACGAATCCGATGTCACGTGATCTGCAATATAGGTTTTATGCCAGACTTAAGTGTAATACTATCATAGTGAACGGACAAAAACGCCTTCACGTTCAGGTCACTAGACATCAGAGCCTCCATTGCTCAGCCTAAAAATTATGAAACAAACAACTCTTAGTAGAGACTAACGTAGAAAAAGAAAACTTAAGAGAGACGAGTCTGTAAGAGGGTATACGTAAGTAGGACCACATGTTGTATTCACCCTTTTGTTGCTTAAGACAAACATACAGCTTAATTAAATGTTGCCCAATTCTAACAAAATTAATTATTTTTGATCAGAAACTGGATGGAAAAGATGCACGAATAGCAGACTACTTTGATGTTATTGCAGGAACAAGCACAGGTGGTCTTGTGACTGCAATGTTGACCGCTCCTGATGCAAATAATCGTCCATTATATGCTGCTAAAGATATTACTCCTTTTTACTTAAAGAATGGACCAAGTATATTTCCAAAATATGGGTAAATTCTTGTTATTGTTTCTTGTATTTTGTCTAACTATAAAAAAAAAAAATAACTCTCAGTTATTTTAAATAGTAAATCCCCATGTGTTCTTTTTTATTGGGTTTTTTGCAAGTTAACTCCCTATGATATGTCTAATGGACAATTTACCTCTCTGTGAAATGAAATAATGAGCAATTTACCTCCTTGTGATATAAAAATAGGCAATTTACCTCCCTATAAAATGAAATAATGAGCAATTTAACACCCTGTGATATAAATTAATGAGCAATTTAGAGGGAGGCAATGTGCTTCTTTTATAAAAACACAGGGAGGTATCTTGTCATTTTTCTTATCACAGGGAATTGAATTGCCTATTTAGAATATCACAGGGAGGTATTTTGCCCTTTTATTTATCACGGGAGTTAAATTGCCTATTTAGAATAACACAGGGAGTTAATTTGCTATTCACTCTTTTTTTATTAGCAAAAAAACCCATTTAAAATTAATGGGTGAGATTTGACAAATGATCAAATTTATATATGCATGTTAATAAAATATACTTTAATAATGAATATACTCGGACCCAACTCCGTTTGATCCGTCCATGTGCCATTTGATAATGAATATATATATATATATATATATATATATATTTTTTATAATTAGATAATGAAAATATATTTTGAGTTATTAATATTTGGGATATTGTTAATTAATTTGCAGGGGGGTACTAGGATCAGTGAAGAAGACAGTTTCACAATTAGGAGGCCCCAAGTACGACGGAAAGTACCTACACAAGTTGATAAGGGACATTTTGGGACAGACTAGGTTGCATCAAACCTTAACCAATGTTGTCATTCCAACATTCGACATCAAGAATATGCAACCAATTATTTTCTCCTCTTTTGAGGTCTTATTATTTTGTGTAACGACTATTTATTGATAGAGATTCTAAAATGGAAATTTGTTAATTATTTTGTTTATAATTATTTTGTTATATATATATGCAGATAAATAATTTACCTTATACGGATGCCCTCTTGTCCGATATATGCATAGGCACGTCTGCGGCTCCGACTTTCTTCCCTGCACATTATTTCACAAATGTTGATGCCTCCGGAAAAACTTGGGAATTCAATCTCATTGATGGAGGTGTGGCTGCTAATAATCCGGTAATTATTTTATCCAAGTATTAATATTTTCACTAATTAATAACATATGTTATTTTTTCGAAAAATATTATAATCTAGATTTCTATTTATATTTCTTTTTTATTTAATACTCCTAACCTAATTAATCATTCCTTTTGATTTTCTCATAAATACTCTCTTGTTAAAGCACAAATTTGAGTTATGTCACTAATTCCAAATTACTTTTTAATATTTAATTTAGTAATAAATATCTAAAATCTCATTTTTTTAACTTTGATTTATATCTTTACACCACTCCAAAAGGGAGGCAAAAAAAGTAGGAAATATATTCCTTGTTTCAACTATATATTCATTAATCAACCTATAACAGAACATGCACTTTTAAAATTGGGCATAAAAATACTGTAATAAAAGCACAAACATAAGTTGATTAATCAATATTTATTACAAAGTCAACATAACCTAAATTCCCCAGAAATTATTAACTTGATTTTGTTACATTGTTAACTAAACGGACACGTGAGCGATGCGTGCTGAATTCCGTCCGAAAATTGACGGCAAAAGTAAATGTGTCAAAAGGGTGTGAATCATAATATGAAATGTGTTTTTTGAACTAAAATTTGGTATCAAAAGTATTTTTCCCTCTTTCTTTATTATATGAGATGAGCTAGTTTCAATTTTGGCCTTGACTAATTAAATTTCTTTATTATATTTCAATTTTTTTTTATTTTTTCCCAGACTTTGGTTTCCATAGGAGAAGTGACAAAAGCTGTGTCCACAAAAAATCCACCTTTGTTTCCAATTCAGCCAATGGAATACAACAGATTGTTAGTGATTTCATTAGGCACAGGGTCTAAAAAACAAGAACAGAAATATACAGCACAAATGGCAGCCAAATGGGGTATAATTTCATGGTTAATTCATGCAAATTCGACCCCTATTATTGATGTCTTTTCTCAAGCTGACCAAGACATGGTGGACTACTTCTTGTCTGTTGTTTTCAGTTCTCTTCAATGTCATGATAATTACATCCGTATCCAAGTAAGATTATTTATATTAACACTTTTAAATAATTGTTAAGTACAATTAATTTTGCCACTATGAAAATTATATTAATTGTGACAAAATTTAAAATGTTGTCAGGATGATTCACTAACTGGAGTGACTACCTCATCTGATGTTACAACCAAACAGAACCTAAATGACCTTGTGACAATAGGAAATAATTTATTGAAGAGTCCAGTCTCCAGAATTAATCTACAAACAGGAAATACTGAGCCTATTGTCAATGGAGGCACAAATGAAGATGCTTTGAAAAAGTACTTATCACTTTTAAATATTCTTAATGGCAATTTATCCCTTGTAATTATCATAATGTTCAATTTATCCCCCTATAATTTAAGAGCAATTTACCTCCCTGTGATTTTAAAAATGATTCACACAGCCTCCCTAAAAATATTAAGCCTTCAAAAAAAAAATTGAACTGACAATAATACCCCCTTTTAAGCCTTCGGAAAAAATTGAATTGAAAAAAATGTGGATAAATGTGGCATTTTACCCCTGTATAATTTTATGTGGACCATTCTCCTACCACCCCCTCCAAGGGCCCACTTTCATATTTGAACGAGTGAGATACGCTCTCCAACTCAAGGAGGTAAATTGCTCATTTAAAAAAAATTATAGGGGGTAAATTGAATATTATGATAATTAAAGGGGGTAAATTGCCATTAGTTCATTTTAAATTTATAATTTTTTACTACTTTTGTAAGATTACTTTTCTTTCTATAATAAATTGTTTTTCATTTTTTCGGTGATTGATTTTCTTTATATCATTTTTTTGTAGGTTTGCAAGATTATTGTCCGATGAACAGAAACTCAGACGCTCGAAATCATAACAGCAGGGCAACTAGCTGTGAAGATATATAATTGCATGAATTGTAATTTATTTTGATTGTTTGCTATTAATATGTAAAATGATAATAATTGTAATTTATTTTGATTGTTTGCTATTATTATGTATCATAAAAAAAAATTATCCAAAAAAAAAAAATGTAACATAAAAAAATAAAAAATAAAGTTCTTCATATTGTAAAAGTTTGAACAGTATTCCGTTCATTTAATTCAATGCATGTTTTCTTGTGTATGAACTATATATGACTATCCATTAATTACTATCGATCATTAAATAAATTGATGTAGCAAGGAAAAATTCATACCTAGACTTGTTATACGAAATGAGTATAGAAAGTTGTTCTTGTAGTTTGTTGCTTAAAATTACTCAAAATTGGGCGAGGCTTGTGTTAGTGACCTCATGATCCCGGCAAGGTCTCCTCAGAGTACAACTTATGACATTGAACTTGTTCGGAAACTAGTGGATGAATTTGTTAGGAAAAAAACACAACCAGATTTAATAAAATAGCAAAAATTATGAATACAAGATTTACGTGGTTCACCCACAATAGGCTACATCCACTGGTTGTTGCAAGCTTGTTTGGTTGTATGGAAAGTGAGGGAAAATTGTAGGAAAATGAAAAAGAAAGGAAAGGAAAGAAAAGGAAAAGAAAGTCATTTTCCTTTACATGTTTGGTTGTCAGGAAAACTATTTTCTTTCAGATGTTTGGTTGTCAAGAAAGTTTAGAAAAAGAAGTAATATTTTTTATCTATATATATGATTAAAATCTTTAACTTTTTTTTTGGTTGGGATTTATATAAAATTTACTTAAAAATCTTGATATTGTCTTTTGCAATTTGTACTTTTCTAGTTTCAAGATAAAAATTACATTTTCTTTGGGTTTTTTGCGTCTGAAATGGGTGTTTTTGCGATATTTTGTGGGGGTATAATTGCTATTATGACTTGAGAGAGTTTTTTGTTGCTAATAATAAATAAGCACAAGTGGGATTTTGGTAAAAAAAAATCACAAATAGGAGGTTTTGATAGTTAGACAAAGTACAAGGGTTGTTTTACAATTTACTCTAAAATTTTCCCAAGATTTTTCCAGCATTTCCCCATCAAATTGGTGGGGAAATTTTTTCTTCACAAAATTTTCCTGGAGGAAAGTTGAAGGAAAATAGTAATTTTCTTTCCTGCTATCCAAACAACAAGTGGGAGAAAAAAAAACTAACTTTCCTTCACTTTCCCTCACTTTCCCGACAACCAAACAATACATAAAGGGAGATAATTACACAATGTTTACAAATACTCACAATTCTCGACTCACCAAAGAAAATTACTCACTTAATTTTCACACAATATCTCTTACTGTTTAAGAAAACTCTTTGAAATTTTGCGCTCAAAATTTCTACCTAAGCTATGCTTGAAAGAATTGCTGATGAATGAGGTTTGATGGCGTGTCTTCAATTGAATGAGAAGCACCCTATTTATAGGCTTCCAAAGAAACATTTCCTGCAAAATTAGTTATGCAATTTGCAAAGAGTAATGATCACTTCAGCCAAATTCATGCATGGAAAATTAGTTATGATATTTGGCAGAGAAACTTTAACTGAATTCTTGCAACATGGAGTTGCAAATTGCCTAAACACTTAATTAAGTTGGCCAACTTGATTTATTTGCTAACATTTGTGACTAATGAAAAGAGTTGTCGGGCGGTGATTTTGTTTTAGGGAATGTGTTGTGGCTGAAAGTTGGGAAAATAGTTGATGGTTATCTTGGGGAAATTGCTCGTGATCCGAAGCAGGAATGGAGGATCTGGAGCGCGGTTACTGCCATCGCGTTCAAGGAGAACTTTTGATAGGTTGTGGAATTGGAAATGGAGAGAGTTTGTAACAAGTGCAAAAATGTGAAGGAATTCATGCTAGTTAGGATGCTTTGTTGTTTTCTCTATTAGGTCATTTTGTTATTGGTTTCATTCTTATGTACCTTTTATTATCTAGTTAGAAAAATTTGAAATGATTCTTGAAATTCATGATTTTCGAAAAGCTACTAAGTGCCAAACTTGATCTTATAATTTGTCTCTACTAAGCTTAATGTTTATGAATTTTCAAACTCTAAAAATTCAAAATTTTACTTTTTTTGAGCATTATAAACAAATATAAACACATTCCCTCAAAAAACAAAAAAATATATAAACAGATGGTTGCATTTTTAAATTTGAAAAACATCAAATGTTCTTGTAAGTTACCAAGAAATTAAAATAACTACAAATAGATTCAAACTCACAGGTAAACTACTTGTAATTTCTTTCACAGAAAAATATTAAATTTTGAATCATGAGAATATATATAGCTATGGGTTTTTCTTTTTTAATTCACATATTTGTATTTGTCAAAATCAATACTAATTCAATTCACATCTTTTGATTCTGAATGCATTTGTCATGCTCACTTCCAAGTACTATGTCCAATTTTATCGATTCTTATGGAAACTTCAAACCTGTGGTTGATTTGTTACTTATTTATTGTATAAATATTTTTATGTGATTGAACCAGCTGATGTGTTTATATGGTTGGCAGGACCCTCGTTCGGGGGACTATGATTACTCAAAAGATGACATGTTAAGATTTGGAGCAGGCGGATCCAGGATTTTTGGTCGGGGTACTGCTAAACTTATAAAAAAAAAAAAAAAAAGAATCAAAGGGTTAAACTTAAAACTTATATTATTCACGAGGAAATATATGACGCAATACAAAAACGAGGAGGTGGAGTTTGATAAAAATAAACCCCACGAGATACTTTAATTATATATGATCCTCGTTATAGTTCCAAAAGAACTCAAAATATCTACGTATTTACTTTAATAATTGAACACGATGATTTTTCATATTTTGAAACTGGTCCATGATAGCATCGTTTGAAATACTATTAAATATGTCTCTCTCTATAAAGACAACTAAATTATTATTTAGTCATTGATCGCCCATTCAGTTACAAAGTCGATTCTTTATTATCTTCATAGCCGAAAAAACTCTATCCACTGATGCAGTTGCAACGGGTAGAATAAGCCATGTCACAAGTTTGTAAACCATTGAGAATGCGACATGTCTTTTACTTGCATCCATCTTCTTAGCAAGATCACCAATCCCTTTCAAGTTGGAAAAATCATCACTTGACCGAACATCCCTAATATAATTTTCAAGTTGATTAGGTGCAAATATGCAGGAAAATTACTTGTCGCGTATTGGGCGCATTTCATTAGTAGCACATATCAGTACTTAAAATCTTTTCTCTACACCAATAACCTATGCTCATCTTCAAAGTATAACAACTGTTATGGAAAGGTCGAGATCAAGTAATACCTTGTGCCAGGATTCAACTTAACAGGACCTTCATCCATTAACAACACAGCCAATTGCATTACCATGGTATGTCAATGTTATTATGTTTTTCTTATCTAACCAATTAAGTGTATAGTACATCCTTTCTTTTTAGTAATTCCTGACAACATTTTGTGCTAAAAAAGAACTTGTGTTGTGTTTGGATAGAGAAGTTTGGGTTCATACAAAAATCTAAAGTACAAATTTAGGGATTTAGAATTTATATGGTTGTTTTAAGATTTTAGGGATTTTTGTACGTCACCCCATAAATTTCTATATTTACGCACTTCCCTCCCTATGTTTGAGAAAACATGACAGTGTCCCCTAGAAGTTGATAAGTGAGTGCACTTTGCCCCCTGGTCAATATTTCGTTGGATTTCAAATGGTAGAAATGTAATTTTGGGGTTTACTGCAATAATTTTATTGGATTTCAAAGGGTAGAAAAGTGCACAAAATATTATTAATTAAAGTTGTGTTTTAGAGGAATTATTAATTTAAGTTATTGATTATTAACATTTCAATGCATAATTTCATAGAATTATTTACCTTGGTAGTTACATCTTAATTTAATTTTAGTCTTGTTAACATATTTTTTAATTGTTATTGTTTTACTTTCAAACTTCTTTGATTTGATTAAAACAGTTTTAGTATAAAGATGGTTTATTGTAAATAAATAAAAAATAATTAGAACTAATGAAAATTTCGTTAGAAGAACTTGTAAATTTTTCTTAAAAAAAAAAACTTGTAAATTTGATTTTTCGTACAAAAGTATAATTGGACATTTTTTTAATTACTTTTTATTTTTTCAATTAAAATTTTGTACATTTAACTCCCCAAAAGTTTTTAGTTATTGCACTAAACTGAAAAATGATAAGGGGACATAGTGCACTCATTTGTCAATTTTTGGGGGGCACATACATGTTTTTTTAATTGTAGGGGGGAAAGTGTGTTTTGGGACATCCCAAAAATGAAATACAAGCAAAAATAAAAGGACAGATGGAGTAGATAAAATCCTGCACATTAATTCTCTACCACTACTTTTACAGGCAAAAATGTAAAGATGCCTAAAAATTTCACTTTTTCAACTTTTACCTAAAACTTCATGCCAAAACTCAGGGGAGCAAAAGAAAAGGGACGGAGGGATTACTATTATTATTATTACTAATAATTTATTTATTTTTACCGATAAAAATATATGAGTTCATCAGGAAAATTTCT
The DNA here is from genome assembly GCA_034814905.1 of Penstemon davidsonii. Lineage (NCBI taxonomy): Eukaryota > Viridiplantae > Streptophyta > Magnoliopsida > Lamiales > Plantaginaceae > Penstemon > Penstemon davidsonii. The sequence continues at coordinate 23,516,804 of JAYDYQ010002533.1, read as the reverse complement.
TAAATTTTATGTGTAAACTAATATATTCCTACTTAGATTTTAGATTTTACTATGAATACTTCAATCTAACAACCATTTTCCCACCGAAATTAGGAACTTCAAACAACTACTTTCCCATAGGAATTAGAGCAATTGAATTGTTTTATCATTAATTATATGTACGTTATAATATGATTGTTTGTACCTATTTTTGTATTATTAGAAAAATGTACGTGACAAGTGTTTAATTAATTTTAGATGTTAATTGCATCATAAAATAAATGAATCGTTAAAGAAAAAAAAAATGATTCATAACACAATTAACAATTCTTTTGATTATATGATTCAATTAACATATGAAATTAGTTAGTCACGTGTGAAATACGTGCACTTTTCTAGTATCTAAATATATATAAGATTGTCCAGACTAGCTGTATGGTTAGTTGTTACAAATTAGTTAGGAATAGTTAGTTATATGCTCACGTAGATAAGAAAAGCAAATGAAGAATATAGTTAAAATTGGAAGAACTTGATACTATTTTGATTGAAAATTGTTTAAAGAACTTACACTCTGATGACTTAATTGTAGGAAAAAAACTACATTTATTGATTGTGCAATAAACATCTCAAAGATTTTTCTATACAAAATCCAAAAAGTTAAAAGGAAAAACTACGACAAATCCAAAAAGTATAGTTGCAACTACTCCAAGCATGTCGCGTCTAACCCCAAGGTAATCTCTTAGAAATTTTGTCACTGTTTCTCCAATGGTCATTCTTTCTTCTATATCCCCGAATTGTGAAATGATGAACCCGTACAACAGGGACAAATAATTATCGAAGTTGTACTCTACGTTCTCTCATATCATAAAATTCATCTATGATCTTAGCACCAAAATTCTCAACAGTTTCTTTTTAATGTAAATAATCCAAAATCCACAAGGTATTGATCTTTCATTTTATTTCTAAGTTAGCCTATTTTTTACCAACTTCATTTTTTAAAATGTTTGCTCAATTGTTGTCATTGTTACAAGAAGAATTAATATCAAGATAATCATCTTAATCGTAAACATAGCTCAGAAATTGTGAATAATTTTTTTTTTGAATGTTATGTCTAAGATGTAGATGACAATTTAACATGAAAAAGTACGAGTACTAATTTGATTACTTACCAAAATTGACTCAATAATGTGGGTAATCTGCATAATAGTAATACTAAAACATATTTTTCAAATTCTTGGGGAAGCAAGGCTCCCCAACAATGGGTTGGATCCGTCCATGCCGTACAATAGCAAAATACAACAATTACAAAAAAAAAAATGTATAATATACGGGTATTCTCTATTCTTTGTCAAAAAAAAAAAATTACAAAAGATTAGTCGATGTTTGTAAATTTCATGTGTTTATGTGGGGAAAATGCAAGATACTCCCCTGTGTTATGCTAAACCTGCAAGAAACTACCCTGTGAAATTTTTATTGCGACAAACTTCCTTGTGTTTTCAAAAACCCTGCAAAAACACCCAATTTGTAAAAAATAGGTCATTTTTTATCGACATATTTCAAGAAATCATTTTTAAAATATATCACGTGAAGTTGTAGGGACCAACTTGAAGTATTTTAAAAATAATTTCTTGAAATATGTCGATCCAAAACGACCTATTTTTTACAAATTGTGTGTTTTTTACAGGGATTTTGAAAACACAAGGAAGTTTGGCGCAATAAAAATTTCACAGGGTAGTTTCTTGCAGGTTTAGCATAACACATGGGAGTATTTTGTATTTACCCCGTGTTTATGTAAGAATTAAATAGCACAAAGAGAACGAGAAAATATTGTGTTTATATCAATTAACATGTCTTATATTTATAGGCAGATTACAAAGTAGATAATGACAAAGAGTTTGACTCTATCAACTATTTACAAGATAAAGACTAAGAAACTATATTTATCTAAAACACTGTAAAATAATGATTAAGAGTTTAACTCTATTAACATAAAAAAAAAAAAATATTACAATTAACTAAATATAAACATCAACACCACCACTCAAGTTGGAGATGGGATTGAAATGTCGAGAACACCCAACTTGAGAAGTAGTCGGCGATGAGGTTCACCTCCAAGTGGTTTGGTAAAAAGGTCCGTCAACTGGTTGCTAGAACGTATGTAAGAAGGATCAATAAGGTCTGCTTGAATTTTTTTCCGAACGAAACGACAATCAATCTCAATATTGTTTAGTTCGTTTGTGAAAGACTGGATTTTTAGCTATATGAATAGCAGCTTGACTATCACAATGAATTGGAATTGGTTGTGGATGGTTGAAACCAAGATCTGAAAGAAGATATTTTATCCATTGCAACTCAAAAGTAAGTGCGGCGAGAGAATGATATTCAATTTTGGCAGAAGAACGAGAAAATGTTGGTTGTTTCTTGATTTTCAAAGAAATAGGACTTGAACCTAACATGGTGAAATAACCAGTAGTGGATCCACGGTTAATGGGACAACCTGCCAAATTTGAATCAGCATATCCTACTAAAGTAGGAGAACTTAATGCAAAAAGAAATAAATATTTACCAGCAGTGCCCTTAAGATAACGAAGCACACGAGTAGCATCATCAAGATGAGTGGAATGTGGACATTGTATGAATTGACTAAGAGTGTTCACAACATATTGAATGTCAGGTCGTGTTACAGTGAGATATAATAGACGTCCCACAAGTTGAAAATAAACTGAGGGATCAGGAAGAGGAGTGACATCCTTTGGTAGTAAACGAAGATGCTGCTCCATAGGAAAATCGGATGGTTGACAACTAGTCATATCAGAATCAGATAAGATATTAAGAGCATATTTTCGTTGACATAAAAAATACCTTTCTTAGACCGAGATACTTCAATACCTAAAAAATATCGAAGATTGCCAAGATTTTTTATGGAGAAAGATCGGGCAAGAGATTGTTTTATGTCAGTGATGACATCATCATTGTTCCCAGTGATAACAATGTCATCAACATAAACGAGAATAAAAATAGAAATATCGTCGCGATTATATGTAAAAAAGACTATAATCTAAAATAGAATGATGAACAACACGTTGAATAAGATTATGCGTTGTACTCCTTTTTCTAATCGAGATTATTTTTTCCCGCTAGATTTTTATTACTCGGAAGGTTATAACGAGGCAACACAAAAAGCATAATAGAAGCTCAATAGGAATCCTAAGGGAGAGTTCTGTAAATTTTATATATTTGTGGACATTCCTATTATTAGTGTAATAATTTAGGGACTTAGTTGTGATAGTTATCCACTATCCCACATCCCAGATTATGTGGGACTTGTAACCTCTCCATGTAACTGACTTTGTTATTAATAAGATCTCTCCCTCTCCAAAATAATATCTCACAATTCTCTCTACGTTTCTTTTCTCTTTTCTCTGTATTCTTATATCTCTCCAATTATTATTATGGTTCACCAATCTCTTCACATCTAACCACATAAATAAACCTAAGAGTTATACAACACTTATAATTAGACATTTTTTTAATTACTTTTAATTTTTTTAAATTGCATGTCACATTTGGATAATTTTAAAACTTTGTACATTTAACTCCCCAAAAGTTTTTAGTTATTGCACTAAACCCCTGAGTGACGCTTTTACCCTTTGAAAATTATCGAAAAATGATCAGGGGGCAAAGTGCACTCATTTGTCAACTTATAGGGGGCACATACATGTTTTTTTTAATTGTAGGGGTGAAAGTGAAGAAATGAAAATTTTATCTACTCCATTTGTAATTTTATTTTTGCTTATTTCATTTTGGGATGTCCCAAAACAACACTCTATTTCTTAGTATGAAATTATTTTTCTCAAAAGTACCTTTTTACATAAAGTAATGATTTGGCACCACTAATTCTCTACCACTACTTTTACAAGCAAAAATGTAAAGATGCCTAAAAATTTCACTTTTTCAACTTTTACCTAAAACTCTGTGACAAAACTCAGGGGAGCAAAAGAAAAGGGACGGAGGGATTACTATTATTATTACTACTAATAATTTATTTATTTATTTTTACAAATAAAAATGTATGAGTTCATCAAGAAAATTTCCTAAATTTTATGTGTAGACTACTATACTTATACTTAAATTTTACTATGAATACTTCAATCTAACAACCATGTTCCCACCGAAATTAGGAACTTCAACGACTACTTTCCCATAGGAATTAGAGCAATTGAATTGTTTTATCATTAATTATATGTACGTTATAATATGATTGTTTGTACCTATTTTTCGTATTATTAGAAAAATGTATGTGCATTGCACGTGTATAATAAATTTCATATGTTAATTGTATCATAAAATGAAGGAATCGTAAAAGAAAAAAAAGATTCATAACACAATTAATAATTCTTTTATTATATGATTCAATTAAAATACGAAATTAGTTAGTCACGTACGATATATATGTGCACTTTTCTAGTAACTAAAAAAGTTAAGATTGTCCAGACTAGTTGTATGGTTAGTTGTTTCAAATTAGTTTGGAATAGTTAGTTATGCTCACGTAGATAAGAAAAGCAAATGAAGAATATAGTTAAAATTGGAAGAACTTGATACTATTTTGATTGAAAATTGTTTAAAGAACTTACACTCTGATGACTTAATTGTACGACAGAAACTACATTAAAATCAAAATGGAGGTCTAGAAGTGCTTTTAAGAACTCTCACCGCTGGGCCAAACTCACCCTTACACTAATTGATTGTGCAATAAACATCTTAAAGATTTTTCTATACAAAATCTTGAATTCTCTAAACTAGTAACAATATGGATACGAATAATGAAATGACATTTGAAGTTACGTGAAAACATTTTATCGCCTATGAAAGTTGAATGTCTTGATAGAATAGACAAATGTTAAAAGGAAAAACTACGACAAATCAAAAAAGTATGGTTGCAACTGCTCCAAGCATGTCGCGTCTAAACCCATAGTAATCTTGCAGAAATTATGTCAATGTTTCTCCAGTGTTCATTCTTTCTTCTATATTCCCCAATTGTGAAATGATGAACCCGTACAACAGTGACGGATCCATGGTCGGAGAGTCGGGGGGGTCGAGTTTAGTTTAACCATCGATGAAACTAGTTGACAATGATGTTCAATAAATTTTATATATTGTCAATGAGATCGAACTATATGGAATTCAAAATGCTACATTAATTTAATTAAAAAATTATCGAAGTTGTACTCTACGTTATCTCATATCATAAAATTCATCTATGATCTTAGCACCAAAATTCTCAACAATTTTCTTTTTGATGTAAATAATAAAAAATTCACAAGGTATTGATCTTTCATTTTATTTCTAAGCTAGCCTATTTTTGACCAGCTTCATTTTTTAAAATGTTTGCTCAATTGTTGCCATGGTTACAAGAAGAGTTAATATTACGCGAATCATCTTAATCGTAAACATAGCTCAAAAATTGTGAATAATCTTTTTTTTATGTTATGTATGTAAATGACAATTTAGCATGAAAAAATAAAATGATTAATTTGATTACTTATCAAAATTGACTCAATAATGTGGGTTATGTGCATAATATATAGTTGCACTCAACAATGAGCTGGATCCGTTCATGCCGTACAAGGTATAAGCTATTAGCTTGTTTGGTTGTATGGAAAGTGAGGGAAAATTGTAGGAAAATTGTAGGAAAATGAAAGGAAAGGAAAAGAAAAGGAAAAGAAGGTTATTTTTCTCTACATGCTTGGTTGTCAGGAAAACTATTTTCTTGCAGAAAAAGGGCAAATTTCGACAGAAATTTCGACGGATTTTTCATAAAATCCGTCGAAATTTACATATTTCGACCGAATTTTCGACCGAAAACGGCCGCCGAAAAAAGTGTCGTCGAAATCAAAATTTCGACAGAATTTTCGACGGAAAAAATTTCGACAGAAATTTCAACGGAAAACATTTCCGTCGAAATTCTTGGGATTTCGACGGAATTATTTCCGTCGAAATTTTTGAAATTTCGACAGAAATATTTTCCGTCGAAATTTTGAAACAATTTCATAATTTTCTACGGAAAAATTTTCCGTTGAAATTTTTTTTTTTTTTTTTTTTTTTTTGGCATCTGCTAGTTATACCTAAATTATAATTTCAAGAAAAAATAAAACATTCAAAAATATTTTTAAACATGATTCAATATTCAAAACATCTTAACATTGATCAAACAATCCATCCAAATACGGAATTCCAAATCCAAATACCATAATATTACAAAACAATCACAAATCCGAATAATAACTCAAAGTACTACAAAACAATATCAATTCCGAAATCAAACACCTAATCATCCGGTGTTTCGGGGAACCTAATTGTTAACTTGACACATCAGTTGAAGGCTTGAAGCAGAACATTAACTTGTTGCTATTGCATCAACATAAGCTGCCATTGATGAAGCGTTCTTCTTTCTTTTTCTTATTACTGGCCTCTAAATCTGCACATCAATTCCAACATGTTAACATCCAACTTCAATTCACACAGGAAACACCCTACTTACATCTTGTTAGTGATTTCAAACAATTGAAATTTAAACACATTCAAACTAAATCATGTGAAATTAAAGAAGGAAGATTCATGAACAACATTCCCTTGAAGACCGAATGTTAATCCACTTTTATCTCAATATTGCAATCAACTAAAATGCAACACTACCATGATAAGAGACAACTAAGATTCAATACCTTCTTTTGTATTCTAAAAGTTTGGGTAGTTAGACAATCAAAAATACCAATTTATATAGTTAGACAAACAAAAATACCAGTAGGCCCAAGAGTGCTTCTAGAATCAACCATATGACAATATAAATTCATCATGAAGTATTCAATCATCGTAAAGATAGAAGTATTCTTCTACCTTTGGAAATAATGACTAATTTTTGGACTATTAATTAACTTTTTTCTGAATTCCTAAGAAAATATCTTTTAGATAAATAAATAAATTATCATGTATTCAAAATCCATGCCGGTGGTGGCATGGGATCGAAGAACTGCTGGTTGTTTTAATTTTTCCGCAAAATTAAAATTACGAGGGTTAATTTCATTGTGGCCAAACCAGGGGGCTGAGTATGCGAATTACTCATCTTCCCCACACCACTACAGTAGTAGAAAAATGAAAAAAGGAGAATAGCGTATAATCCTAATTATGAAATCCACCAATTAATCAAATCTCACCAAATTAAAACTACTACCAACTAATACTACACTTAATCACTTAATATAACAACAAAACCAGCAGAATTCAAAGGGAAGAGCAGCTTAAGAACAGGGGAAGACATATAATTTAGAAGTATACTTTTGCAATAATCAAATAAACATATATTCAAAATACCTTCAACTAATCTCGAATTTCAAACAGATCTAGGGCTCCCTGGACAGGACCGCGGCAGAAACGGCGTCGGAGGGGAGGCGGAGGTGCGGCAGAAACGGCTTCGGAGGTGGTGGTGGGGCTAGCGGGCTGGGCTAGGCGGGCCTCACGAGTTCTGGCAAGGGGAGCGGTGCGGGCTGGGCTAGGTCGGGTCGAGGGAACGAGAGGCTGCGGTGATGAGAGAGGAAGAGGCTAGTTCTGGGATGGAAAGAGAATTGGAGGAGGCGGCTGCAAATTTGAAGAAAGGTGGAGAAGAGGGAAATGAAATTGTCGTACTAAGTTAGGGCAATTAAAAAACATTTCGACGGAAACTTATTTCCGTCGAAAGTTTCAGATATTTCGACGGAAAAAAATCCGTCGAAATTACTAAAATTTCGACGGATTTTAATTTCCGTCGAAATTTATTTTTTTTTTTCATGAAGTTATTAAATTTCGACGTAAAAAAATCCGTCGAAATCACTAAAATTCGACGGATTTTAATTTTCGTCGAAATTTATTTAATTTTTTTTCTTGAAGTTATTAAAATTCGACGGAAAAAAAATCCGTCGAAATCACTAAAATTTCGACGGATTTTAATTTCCGTCGAAATTTAATAACTTCACAAAATATATATATATATATATATATATATATATATATATATATATATATATATATATATATATATATATATTTTGTGAAGTTATTAAAATTCGACGGAAAAAAAATCCGTCGAAATTACCAAATTTTCGACGGATTTTAATTTCCGTCGAAATTTTTTTTTTTTTTTTTTTGAGAAATTATTATGAAAGTTTCGACGGAAATAATTACCGTCGAAATTTAAATTTCGACGGAATTATTTTCCGTCGAAATATTATGAAATTTTCCACGGAAATAAATGCCGTCAGAATTTGAATTTCGACGGAATTTAATTCCGTCGAAATTTTTATTTATTCATTTTTTTTTAAATATTTTCCCCAAATTTTTTCGACCGAATTTAAATCGGTCGAAATTAATTTCGACTGATTTTATTTCGGTCGAAAATTTTCGACGGAAAATATTTCTGTCGAAATTTTAAGAAAAATTTCGACAGATTTATTTCCGTCGAAATTTTGCTTTTTTCTAGTAGTGCGATGTTTGGTTGTCAAGAAAGTTTAGAAAAAGAAGTAATATTTTTTATCCATATATATGATTAAAATCTTTAACTTTTTCTTTTGTTGGGATTTATGTAAAATTTACTTGATATTGTCTTTTGCAATTTGTACTTTTCTAGTTTCAAGATAAAAATTACATTCTCTTTGGGTTGTTTGCGTCTGAAATGAGTGTTTTTGCGATATTTTGTGGGGGTATAATTGCTATTATGACTTGAAAGAGTATTTGTTTGCTAATAATAAATAAGCACAAAGGGGATTTTTGGAAAAAAAAATCACAAATAGGATGTTTTGATAGTTAGACAAAAGTACAAGGGTTGTTTTGCAATTTACTCTAAAAATTTCCCAAGATTTTCCCAGCATTTCCCCATCAAATTGGTGGGGAAATTTTTTCCTCACAAAATTTTCCTGCAGGAAAGTTGAAGGAAAATAGTAACCTCCTTTCCTGCTATCCAAACAACAAGTGGGAGAAAAAAAAACTGACTTTCCTTCACTTTCCCTCACTTTCCCGACAACCAAACAATACATATGGGATTTGCCCAGTAGTACCATCTCCAATACACGGGTATTCTCTGTTATTAAAAGAAATTACAAAAGGTTGGTCGAAGTTTGTCAATTTCATGTGTTTATGAAAGAATTAAAGAGCACAAAGAGAATGAGAAAATATTGTGTTTATATCAATTAACATGGCTTATATCTATATGCAGATTACAAAGTAGATAATGACAAAGAGTTTGATTCTATCAACTATTTATAAGATAAAGACTAAGAAACTGTATCTAGCTAAACTACTGTAAAAGATAATGACTAAGAGTTTAACTCTATGACATAAAAGAAAAATATTACAATTAACTAAAGATAAACTTCAACACCACCCCTCAAGTTGGAGATGGGATTGAAATGTCGAGAACACTCAACTTGGGAAGTAGTCGGATTTGAGCTTCACCTCCAAGTGGTTTGGTAAAAAGGTCTGCTAAATGGTTACTAGAACGTATGTAAGAAGGAGCAATAAGGTATGCTTGAATTATTTCCCGAACGAAATGACAATCAATATCAATAAACCAAAACGTGAAAAATCATCGATAAAAGTGATGAAATACCGTTCACAATTAAATGAGGAAGTGTCAAAAGGGCAACAAATATCAGTGTGTATAATATCAAGAAGCTCAGTGCTTCTTGTGGCTTTAGATTTCTTATTATGTTTAGTTTGCTTACCCTTAATGCAATCCACACACGTGTCAAAAAAAAGTAAAATTCAGACCAAAAATGGTCCCATTGTGTGCTAATCTCTCCATTCTATCTTTGGATATATGACCCAAACATTTATGCCACAAGAAAGCAGAACATTCATTTACCACACTACGTTTCACACCACCATTATTTGAATTGTAACAAGAGATTCAACATAAACACCATTAAGTTTTAGTTGATATAAACCATTTGAAAGTATACCAGAACCAACAAAACGGCTACCTTTCAATAAACTAAAACTTTGATTTCCAAAGTAATTTGAAATCCCATAAGATCTAGTCTAGACAATGAAATCAAATTACGACAAAAATTAAAAATAAATAGTGTCTTATACAAATCAAGATGAAAAACCAGTATCTAAAATAGGTCAGTATGTCCCAACTCCAGCAACTGGAACTTTATCCCCATTTTCAAGAGTCACGAAGATTTCACTTGGTTGAGGTTTATGAATTGTAAAGAATCCCTGCATGGTATTAGAAATGTGAATAGTAGAACCACAATCAAGCCACCAAGTATCAGAAAAAACAGTAACAAGATTTGATTTGAAACATACTAAAGCCAAAGGCTTACCATTCTTTCGAACCACACCTTGCGTTTAGAGCAATCTTTCTAATAGTGCCCACGTTTGTTACAAAAACGACATTTATCTTTACCCAAGTCCTTCTTAGATGCCAATATAGCTTTCATTGGCTCCTTGTCCTTAGACAGCGGTTTATTTCCTACTTGGCTCCCTTCTTATGCTTCACATTTCCTTGGGTCACCATGTTAACCGAATGTTCCTTTTTGTTTAAGTCGCGTCTATTCCTGAATTAACATTCGAGACAATTTTTTCAGTGACCTCTTCTCCCTTCAAGTTTTATAACTGATTTGGAAAGCCCCATATTCAGAAGGTAACGACGCCAGAATATAATTAACAAGGAAGAACTCATCCATTATGATACCTAATGAAGATAGCTTCTTGATCAGATTAGTCATCTTCAGTACATGGTTTTTGCATGTCGTTGGACCACTCATACTTTGTAGCAAGTAATTTATGAATGAGGGTCAAGGCGAGCGTCTTATCTGTATTTCGAAAACTTTCATTCAAATATTCAAGGAATTGTTTAGCACTCTTCATATTATCAGGAAGAGTTCTATTGATATTCAGTTTGATAGTCATGCTTAGAAATTTCATACTAAGTATGTTGGCCCTTGTCCAAATCCTGTGAGGCTTTCTTTCCTCCTCATCGGATTCCTCGATGGGAATAGGAGGCTAATCATCAAGAGGGCAATATCAAGATATTTTAAACACAATTAATACTCGACTTGCTCCTTCCATTCAGAGATATTGTCACCATTAAAGAAAACAACAGATTTAGCACGATAATTCGTTTGAGACTGTTCAATTGAAATATTACAAGGAATAAGCTCGCATTAATCATAAATCCATATTAATAATTCATTTAAATACTAGAACATACATCAAAACACATTATTGGCTTAATTCCTAATGTTATCTAGAAAAATGACCGAGCCTCCTTTAGGTCGACTCTTATGCTTTATCATGACAAACTGATTTATTTATCTTTTAATTGATAATTTAAACTTAAGGTTTGTTCATAAAAATTCACTAGCAATACTGATCAGGCCACTTTGGTGACTAACAAATCATCATAATAGGAATATATGCACATACGATTTATTAATAACAAATAAACAGATTTGCATGTGAAGAAATTCATCAGATATATCAGTCAGACCACTTTGGTGACTAACAAACTATATAAATTTGTAAATATATTTATGTAATATGCTAATTAAATATTTGGTAATAAATAAATCAAAAAATAAATTATATATTTTCACCAATTAAATTAATTACACAGGGAAATTTGGTAATATACCAATAATGACACTTTGGTGACTAACAGACTAAGATATTACTTCAATTACCCTTACATAATGCATGTGCAAATTAAATATCCGTAACTTATAGATTTATTGTAATTCAAAATTCATTAATTGTATTGGTCATACCACTTTGATTACTAACAAATCATCATAATATGAATTTTAAATAGTATGTCATGTTATTCAATAAAATTAAATCGTACACAAGGAAGTTTACTAGCTATAAGATCAGTCCACTTTGTATTATGGTACATGGAAGGAATTTTGTTGGATAATGATGACTTAGGACCGCCATAACTCATATATGTGGTTTATTTATGCAAATGCGATTAACGGTAATTATGTCATGGGTCAAGTGAGAAAATGTAAATTTATGTCACATTATGATTAACCCATTAGGGTTAGATCCATAGATTAAGAATCCTTGAGCAGTGAGGATTATAGTTCTACATCTATATAGTGAGGAAATTGGTCCACTCTCTACACACTTTAAAGCATTTAAATTCCCTCAAAGTTTAACCGTTTTCATAAAAACTCAAAGTTGTGGCATGAGAGAAAAACCAGAGATTCCTAACCTTTTTCGGCACTGATGTCTTTCCCGATGGAATCATGTATCTCTAAACCAAATTTTCTTATTGAGCAATTAATTAATGCATGTTAATGTCGATCTATTAATGTTTCATTCCTTACGTGCATAATTGCTAACAATCCCGACTTATGTGATGGGATGCTTCAAGTAAGGGTAAACACTACTTTTGGTCCCTCTTATCATTATTTTTTATAGAGTGGTCCTTCTTATGTTTTTTTCTCACTTTAGTCCTTACTATAAATTATGTGTTTCCCTTTAGTCCTTTTTCAGGTGGTCCAAGACGGTTCCGGTAACATGTGATATGCACATAAGGGCAATTTCGTCATTTCAAGTAAACTAACAGGGATATTTTCGCCTTTCTAAAATTAAAAAAAAAATTAAAATATCTATTCTCTTCCAAACTAGGCTTAAATTACAATCCAACTTAATCGTCAATTTCGTTCCAAACTAAGTTTTCTCTCAAAATCTTCTTCAAACACTAAAATTGCTCACCAATTAAACAATATCTCACATAGTCTCAATAGTGAACGGATGAAAATACCCTCAAAAATATTCATGTGCATGTCACGTGTTACCGAAACCACCTGATACGGACTAAAGTGAAACACATAATTCATAGCAGGGACTAAAGTGAAACAAATAATTCATAGTAGGGACTAAAGCAGGAAAAAAATATAAGAAAGACCACTCTGTAAAAAAATAATGATAAGAGGGACAAAAAGTGATATTTACCATTCAAGTAATTACCTAAAAGTATAAAACTCTTATACAGGAACTTGAGTTTTGGTGGGTAAATGCAAAATACTTCCCTATGTTATGCAAAACCTGCAATAAACTACTCTGTGAAATTTTTATTGCGTCAAACTTTCTTGTGTTTTCGAAAATCCTGCAAACAATAGGTCATTTTGGATCGATATATTTCAAGAAATTATTTTAAAATACTTCAAGTTCGTCCCTACAACTTCACGTAATATATTTTTAAAATTATTTCTTGAAATATGTCAATCCAAAACGACCTATTTTTTTACAAATTGGGTGTTTTTTGCAGGGTTTTTGAAAACACAATGAAGTTTGGCGCAATAAAAATTTCACAGTGTAGTTTCTTGCAGGTTCATCATAACACAGGAGAGTATCTTGCATTTTCCCCAGTTTTGGTGGAACGACAAAGAAAAAAAGAAAATCCATTGGCTCAAATGGAGTGATTTATGGACCAAGGAGGAGGCCGGTGGTATGGGTTTTTTAGGAATCTAGAAACGTTCAATCTAGCCATCCTAGCTAAGCAGGCATTTTAAAGCAAGGTATTTTAAAAACTGTGACTTTATAAATGCTTCGGGCACAAATCCTTCTTACAACTGGAGGAGCTTTTTTTAAACAAAGTTTATTATAGAAACAGGAACTTATTAACGGAAATTAAATTGAGCTCAATGACAGAGGAAAAAGATGGTCTCATTGATACTACTACTGGCCAATAAAATTTGCAACTTGTTGAACATATTTTTTTGCCAGTAGATGTACAATACATAATGATTTCATGCGGCATTTCGCTCCGGATCCAACTCGGACACGGTTTCTATCGTACTATATTGGTTGGATCCGGATTAAAATGCCGCAAGAAATCATCTCTATCCAGGGGCGGATCCTTTATGTATATTTTAATAGGTACAAAATATTGGTGTAATGCTGATGGTAAACTGGTTGGGCAATTGGGACATGGGAGGTTCCTTGTTCAATCCCCCCAGCCTCCAAATGATTTTTCTTTTTATTTTTTCCTTCTACGTAGACTATATGTAGTCACATATTTTTATGGAATTCAATTTTTTATGGAAATTATATAATCATATTATTTTATACAAGATATTAGTCTTTTAAGATTATAGTAACATTTTTATAGAAATTCAATTTCTTTTTAATATAGTTATAAGAAAATTCTTTTTAATATTATAATCAAATTATGATTCAAGTGAGCGGATTGTTGTTAAATGACGAAGAAGATTTTTTTAATTTAAGAAAAAGTGTCACCATTCATTTGATTAATGTTGACAAATTAAAATCGCTATAAGCGTATATTTGTTAAGTGATAATTAGTTTGATATGCATTATATATATACTTGCATAGTTGTTGTGATACACACAACTTTAAGATAGTGTTTTTCATGCATGATAAAGTACAATTTTATCAAAATGTGATTGATCTAATGGAAGGGAACATTCACTACAAAATAGCGAACTTATGTATGAATCCCTGTTGGGAGAGATTCCCACTTAATGTGTCAAACATGTCTCGAAAGAGATTTAATCCTTGGTAAAAAAAAAAAGATAAAGTACAACTTTTTCATCTATAATTATATATATTTTAAGATAAATATACATTATAAATCATTCTAGAACACCTACATTTAATTTTTTTCGTTTTACCAAAACTTCAAAAAAATATCGATTTTGCTCTGAAAAAATCTTGTCCCCCCCCAATAAATATCGTCTAGGTCTGCCCCTGTCTCTATCCCTACTGATTATTTGGCTCGTGTTACTGCAGCGAACATGATTATTCAACCGCAGGTGCTTACTCCAATTTCACGTTGGAAAACACCTCCTTGGGGTTCGGTTAAAATCAACTTTTTTTTTTGTTTGGTTTCCCAAGGGTTTAATCACTTTCGAGGCGGGTTCGGCACATTAAGTGGGTACCTAACTGTTGGGATTCGGTAAGATAAACAGCGCTAAGCACAACGGAAATTAAAATTTTTAGGACCTCTTACGGAATCTTGCCAGGATACTAAACTGGTTGTATATATATGAATATTAAATCGACAAGAATAATTAGATCCAAATTATACCTGTCTCCTAGCAAATCCTGGTAAGCAGCAAAGTCGTACTTTTCTCCCTTGGTAGAAGTCGATCCAAGCTTTATTGTAGCGCCCCACGTGTTGCGCCTCTACGAGTTGATACACCACAATATCACGAAATATAATATATCCTAATCGGCTAGAACATAGGATATATTAATATCTAGGATTAGAGAACAAGATTGGAACGAGAACGAAGTCGAAAAATTCTTCTAGAAGGAAGAGATGGTTCGGCCGATCACTAGGGAGAGAGGGAGAGAATTTTTCTTGACTTGGCTTTTGGCTCTTGATTAGTGTGTATGAGATATGACCTTAAGTCTACTATTTATAGGAATCTCATCATCCTAATCCTCCTAGGATTAGGACTCCCAAGTCTTCTAATTCTCCTATATGGGCTATGGCCCTATTAATTGGAAGACTAAGTCTTCTAATTAATTCATGACCCATACTTGATTTAATTAATTGGGTCTTTATTTAATTCCCAATTAAATAGCCCAATTAATTTATTTCTTTCTCATTTAATTAAATTAGACTCTAAGTCTATTTAATTAAATATTCCCATTATTAATTAAATCCAATTTAATTAACTAACTCACAAATTAAATTCCAATTTAATTTTCAGTCTTGATCCAATTCCAATTGGATCACGTTCGCTCCAATTGGGTCGGCCCAGTCGACCCAGTCACCCCAATCGACCCAGTCGATTTAGTTGACTCAGTTGTTCTTCATTTCCTCGCTTTCGCTTCATGTGTATTGTGTATGCCCCCCGTAGGTTCACCACATAATTGGTCGTGGGTTATATTTAAATATTCATTTAATTACTCGAGTATTAAATACTCTAAATCAATCGAACACTCTGTCGACTGATTATTCCAAAATTAGCACCCCTGCTAATTTGGGAATTCTCCCACACTCCACGGTCGATGTCTGGCCACAAGCCCATGGAGCCCAATCACTGGTGAATTAATTCAGTGAACCTTTTAGTCATTTACAATTTCCATATACGCTACTTTATGCATTCTGATCTCGAAATAATTCTCTTTGACTTAATCTTTATGAGCTACTTTCATAAAGACGTCAGATACCTCGGCCAAGGATTTTACCAGAATTAATTTCTCACAGAAATCCATAGGAGAATTTCCCAACCTATCAAGTCGGGTCAATGGATCATTTGTTGATGATATGAACCTGCATACGAGTCCCTCTATACCCAACGTGAATCCACAGAGACTTTCTGGCGTTCTCCAGTCGGTCGGAACTCACATATAAGTATAGACGTTCTCGCACCAGATAAACCCTATCACCTCAAGTGTTTGGGGATCATTCCTCGTATACTGTTGTAAATAGGAATAACTTCAACTCCGATATGCGACTACCGCTTCCATGGTGAGTTATTTCCTAATTGGGGTATTCAGTGCACTTGCCATCCCGGCAAGTCACCCACTTATGTGTATCGACTATCCCAGTCACGCTCGTGGACCCCAGCGTCCTCCAGTTCATCGGAGTATACACATTAGTGAGAGTCTAACCGAATCCAACGATGTCCCATCTCGATTGGATTCTACGACTCTTGAATATGTTCTAGATCACGGCCTTGGAGATCAGTCCACGGGTTGTCCCATAGCCCTGTGATCTAAGGACTTATATCCTTATGCGTAGATAATTATTACATAAGATAAAGATGACCATAAAGATGCATTTATTAATCTAAATTGAATAGTTCCTTTATTTATTACAATAAATGGCAGCCATACAGTTGGCTTGCCGGACACTATTCTATCACTAACCTGAGTCCGCTACTTTGTAGTGACTCCCTTCCACTAGACCAATCAACTTTGATGATGGAGCAATCGCGTCTAATAGATCAGCAATAGAGCGCCGCTTAACACCAGAAATTATTGAGGCATTGGCTTCTTTGAAGGGAATATGAATGGCAGTAAATCGAGGCTGGAAACATATTGTGTTAAGATCATTGACCGACTACTCGATTCTTCGAAACACTTGGGAAGCACGGGTACACACGTTGATGACATGAACGACTTCTTGTGCATTTCGATCCTTCACAGCTTGCCATGTCCTTTCGCTCATTTCACATTTAGCACTCACATTTTCCTAATTGGATGCATTTGGCAAGGAACTGGATCTTCCCCCTTCATAGCTTTCCTAATACAACGATCAATCGTCTCACAAGTCACGACGAACAATTCCTTTCTTGTCCTTTCGATCATCACAAACTTAGAATTTGTACTATGATCAGTCCATTGTGGCATTGCCACACCCATACTCAGTGCCTCCAAAGTCGAGTTCCATCCACAATGCGTTATGAAGCAACCAACGGCCTCGTGTGCCAAAACAGGGAAAATGCACGATATTACCCTGTGTTATGCGAAACCTGCGACAAACTATCCTGTGAATTTGTTCTTGCACCAAACTCCCTTGTACTTTCAAAAAATCTGCATAAAACACTCAATCTCCGTTAGTTACTAACAACGTTAATTTTTAATTGAATTTTCTAAATTACGCCTAGATATATTTAAAAGTACAAGGGGGTTATTCAAATGTTCAAAAGTATAAGGGAGTTTTACGCAAACATTAAAAAATACAAGGGAGTTTTGCGCAAATATTCAAAAGTACAAGGAAGTTTTGCGCAAACTTTCAAAAGTAAAAGGGAGTTTTATGTAAACAAAATTATTCAAAAATTAACGGTGTTAGTAACTAACGGAGATTAAGTGTTTTATGCAGGGTTTTTGTAAATACGCGGGAGTTTGGAGCAACAAAAAAAAAATTCACAAGATAATTTTGTGTATGTTTCGAATAATACTGGGTGGTATCATGCACAATTAATCCTTTATCGGAGGTCTCTTGTACAAAATTTGAAGGCATTTTGGATTCTTCCGATGATGTCATTTAAGTCTACTAGTGAGTTTGAGTTTTATGGAAGCTAAGAAACATGGGTGTTTCTAAAATAAGATTTTATGGAACATAAGTATATATGAGATACCCCATCTCAACCACTAAAAAAAGTCAACAACAAATCTAAACTACAATTTTTGGTCAAAATATTCAATGATGATGTGGCATCGGACATTAAGAAAAAATAAACATATGTTAAATTACATACTAACCCTTTAATTAATATGTTTAAAAAAATCTCTCCATTCTCTAATTAATTTCATTCTCTTTCCCTAAAAAAATTAAAAAAATTGAGGGAATTGCACTTTTCATACCAAACTTTTGCCTACTTTATACATTGAGGGGAACATGTATATTCTTGGAAAATATACATGTGTCCCTCAATTTTTATGGAAAATATACATGTGCCCCTCAAAAAAAAAACTTTAGCTTCTCATTTCTCTGCTGTAATTTGTGAACATCTTAATTATTAGTACACAAACACAATGTTCTCTGTCTTTGGTAAAAAATAAATTATTTCTGGGATTTGTGTTCGGTACTTGCGCAATTGGTACGAATCTAAGGCCCAAAAATAGTTTTTGGCGCTTGCTTTACTGACCATGACAATTTGCTTTTGGGCAGAAGAATGGTCCGCAACTTCAAAGCTCAACAAGCCCAATGGAGGGTTGGGCAGTGGTTGTGGTGTTGGAGGTGAAGAGAGAGGGATTGGGGAATTGCGATTACCCCTCCCAATTTTTAGGTATTTTTTGCTCAATTGCAAATACCCTTGAAGAGATAAAAATGGTGACTTAACGGACACGTGTATGACGCGTGACCTTTTCTATTCAAAAACTGTCGGATGAAATTGACAATTAAGACTATCAGTGTAAGATCATTTGAAACATTTTTAAGGAAAAATGCACTTTATACCCCCTCCCAAAGCTACATATTTTGAATTTTACCACCGAAAAGTATAAAATAAGTACATATGAAATCCGTTGCACTTTCCCCCGTCAAATGATTTTATGCCAATTTTGATAGCCGAAAAACTCATATATGTGACTCACATGTGTATTTTAAGGGTAGTAAATTAGTCAAAACATGACGTGCATTTTTCCCTCTCTTTACAAATAAAATATTTTTCTACTTCACTTCGGATTTTTGGTTCTTCTACATGAGCGAAGTATTTGGACTTGTAGGAAGTGTTGTAACTAACTTTGAAAATTCATGTGAGGGGGACATGTATATTTTCCGTAGAACAAAAATTAAATAAAATTATTTGAAGCATTAAAGTGTTTTATTTGTACATATGGGTGGTAAAGTGGCACAATATGTTACTTTGGGGGGATAAGATTTTTTTCAATTCTTTAAAGTGGACTTCATAAATCATATGGAAGTTTTTGTCAATTTTTTTAAAAAAACAGGGGGGTTATTGCAAAATTTTAAAGTTACCAGGGGCTATTGGTAATCTTTTAAGTTAAGGGGATGTTTTTTCATCCTTTGATGGGGTAAAATTGTCATTTCGACTTGAGAGGGATATTTTTTGCTAATAAAAAAATATAGGGTTTTTTTGCTAATAAAAAATAATACATATTTTTTAGTTAGTCAAAATATAAGAGGTGTTGTTGAATTTCACTCATTACAAAAGTGTAAATTTGTCTTTTAGAAAATAAATTATTTTAACTTAAATTTTAAGAGGACATGTGTCACCAAGATAAATGTTATCTCATGTGCTCCCTATCCCTCAAAATCTCATTTTAGACGGACCCAAGAAACATAAATTAATTCAATTCACAATTCTTAAAGTCCACGAAAATAAAATAAGAAAGGACACTACCATTATAGCACCATCTAGCTGCATTTGATTCACATTTCAGTCCTTAATTGCTCAAGTAATGTGGGTCACATAATTTCTTTCTGTTGATGGTCTAAGCATTTAAAATATTAAAAATCCACCGACAGAATAGAATTAATTTTTACACAGTATCATTCATGTCAAGAGTACTTCAACTGTAGAGAATATTATAAACTTATTTTATATAGCTCCATAATTAGTGAGCTAGTGCCAATTTATTCCTCGTGATATGCATAATATTCAATTTACTTTCTTTGTGATCTGGAAAAAGAGCAATTTAATTTGCCTCCTGTGAAAATTTTAAAGAAATAATTTACCTCCTTCAGTCGAAGAGTGTAACTCACTTGTCGAAATGGAGAGTGATCATGAAAAGTATTATTGTATAGGGTGTAAATTGCCACATTTATCATAACATATGGGGTAAATTGTCTTATTTATCGTAATACAGGGGGATAAAGTGTCACATAAAGAAATATCTGGGAGATAGTGTGAAGCTTTTATAAGATTAAATGGAATTGATTTTTTCAAATTAAGAAAAATAAATTGAACATTATGAATATAACTGATGATAAATTGTCATTGTCTACTTAATTAGTAGGAAACAACATTTATGTTGACATCTATATTTTGGAGTAGTTGATATAATTAAGTTGTACGGGTGGAGCATACTCTTTACACTTTAGACTCTGACTATAACATTTTGATGCATAGTCAAACAACTTTTCGAAGAAAATCAGTTTAATATATATATAATATATATATATATATATAAATGTTTATTGGGCAAAAAGGCAAATGGGACACTTTTTTACATTATTTATGTTTTAAGTTGTCGTAAATTTAGTCATCTTATTAACAATTTTAGTCCTGAATTCGTCAGAATTAAAATTAGTGCCCATAATTTGACAAATAACAAAATAAATTGAGGTATTATAACATTTTTGTCATAATAATTAGTAGGTAGGGAAATAAATGGAGGAAAAAATATGTTACGTTTCCTCCAATTTAAGTTAATTTGACAAGGTGAGTCAGGGATGGATTCAGGATTCCAAAGTCGAGGGGGCCGAATGGTATTATAGGTTATATCTTTTTCCTTATAATGGTTTTAAACCTATTTAATTTACATAAGTACATAAAAATAAAATAAAATGAGTAGTTTTATTTAAATAAAAGAATCAAATTGTACAAGACATTATTTCATATCATAAAATCATCTATGATATATCAATATCAAATTTCTCAATAATCATATTTTCAATGTAAGTAATCAAACCATTCACAAGCTATTGATTGTATATTTTATTTCTAAGAATATTTTTCAGGAATTTCATTATTTTATGCTATTATACTAAATAAATTTAATAAATAACAAATAAACTAAAGTTGATATTATTAATTTTAAGACAAATATCCAATTGAAAATAAATTGATGACATGTATGGTTTTTATCTTTCCACATAAGATTAGATCAAGATTTTTAAGCAAGCATCGTGATTATTCTGTTAATGATTTTACTTAGGTCATATTATTGATCAAAATATTATTAAATTATGTAATTATTAGGCAATGAAAAGACCAATAAAAATCAATTCAATAAATGTTAAAACTGCATTTTAAAAAGATCAGTACAAACAAACTTTAAAATTGTGTACACAAGTAAATGAGTAATTAGAGAAAAAGGAAAAATTATTGGGAGGGGGGGGGGGGGGGCAGGACCCCCAATGAAAATACTTCAAGTTGGTCCCTACAACTTCACGTGATATATTTTAAAAATGATTTCTTGAAATTTGTCGATAAAAAATGACCTATTTTTTACAAATTGGGTGTTTTTTGCAGGGTTTTTGAAAACACAAGGAAGTTTGGCGCAATAAAAATTTCACAGATTAATTTCTTGCAGGTTTAGCATAACACAGGGGTGTATCTTGCATTTTCCCCGAAGATTGATTCGATAAGGTGAAGAATAACTTGGACAACCAATATGGTACAATAGAAACCGTGTCCGAGTTGGATCCGGGAGCAAAATACCGCACGAAATCATCTCTTTCGCTACTGATTATTTGGCTCGCTACTGATTATTTGGGGTTCGGTTAAAATCAACTTTGATGATGGAGCAATCGCGTCTAATAGATCAGGTATGGGTATAACTGCGCGATCACCAGGGATATTGCATTGGCTGGGAAATTGCAGCAATAGAGCGCCGCTTAACACCAGAAATTATTGAGGCATTGGCTTCTTTGAAGGGAATATAAATGGCAGTAAATCAAGGCTGGAAACATATTGTGTTAAGATCATTGACCGACTACTCGATTCTTCGAAACATTTGGGAAGCACGGGTACACACGTTGATGACATGAAACGACTTCTTGTGCATTTGGATCCTTCGCAGCTTGCCATGTCCTTTCGATCATTTCACATTTAGCACTCACATTTTCCTAATTGGATGCATTTGGCAAGGAACTGGATCTTCCCCCTTCATCACTTTCCTAATACAACGATCAATCGTCTCACAAGTCACGACGAACAATTCCTTTCTTGTCCTTTCGATCATCACAAACTTAGAATTTGTACTATGATCAGTCCATTGTGGCATTGCCACACCCATACTCAGTGCCTCCAAAGTCGAGTTCCATCCACAATGCGTTATGAAGCAACCAACGGCCTCGTGATGTGCCAAAACAGGAAAAATGCACGATATTACCTACCCTGTGAATTTATTTTTGCACCAAACTCCCTTGTACTTTCAAAAAACCTGCATAAAACACCCAATCTCCGTTAGTTACTAACAACGTTAATTTTTAATTGAATTTTCTAAATTATGCCTAGATATATTTAAAAGTACGTTCAAGGGAGTTATTCCAATGTTCAGAAGTATAAGGGAGTTTTACGCAAACATTAAAATACACAAGGGGGTTTTGCGCACATATTCAAAAGTACAAGGGAGTTTTATGCAAACAAAATTATTCAAAAATTAACGGTGTTATTAACTAACGGAGATTGGGTGTTTTTGATAACGCCGTGAAAACGTCGTTATTATCTATCTCTTTAAGCCCGAAATATCTTCTTTTGATCCGAGTTTCTGTTTGTCTTTGCTTGTTTTCGTGTCTTTTGTGCTTTTGGTCCCTTTGTTCGACCTTTGTTCGTTTTTCGTGTTTTGTTCGTGTTTTAATTGAGTTTATCGGTGGTTTGCAGGATTCGACACCTTGAAGCAATTTCGGGAGTGTTTACTGCGTGGAGTGCAAGTCGCTTTCAACCTAGGGGAGGCCTAACGCAAAAGAAAGAGCAAGAATCGAGAAGTTAGGCGCTGCCTCACCTCGCCGCCGCGAGGTTATTTCCTGCGGCCGCGAGTTGGTGGCAGAGAGTTGTTCAAACTCTCTGCCTCAACCTCGCGGCCGCGAGCTATGATCTCGCGGCCGTGAGGTCCTGCCCAACTGAAGGCTCGCGGCCGCGAGACCTGCTCTGTTTTCTGCGCGGGTTGGAGGGGTTTTTTGTACATATCCCCTTTTTCCCCCACTTGTATTTCATAACCTTTTGGGGACTCTTTGGTCTTGTTTCCCTAGGTTAAGAGGGTCAAGAGGAGACACAATATTAGAATTCCCTCATACCTTGCCTCCCTTTTTCCTCTCAAGCCTCCATAAACTCTCTCTTTCGTTTTTCTTATTTTTCTTGTATTGAAGACTCCACCAAGGGGGTGAGTTAATCACCACCGTTGGGGAGTGATTAGGTGGTGATGAAAGGGAGGAGAATCCATCTCTCGACTTTATTCCGATTAGGTGATATCTTTCTATTTCCTAGTTGTCTATGATTAGGATATGAATGTTGTTATTTTCTATTTGGAACAAAGGTTGTGGATTTGAATTCTCCGGATTTATATATATTTATGTTATTGTTTGATTAAATGATGTCTTGATGATTAGTATGGTGCTTATATGTGTTCGTTAATCCGATTCCGTCCTTATCGTTCATCCTATGGTTTGACAACCTTTGAGATGAGATTTATTGATTCTTGATTGCTAGACATAATGATTTTGAGGATTTGATTATGAATTTGGATTGTGATTCGATTTTAGGATAGACATATACCTATGTCGTTTCATATTCGTTTAAGGTTTGAGTTTAATGCATCGATTAGATTTTAATCCACTTAGACATAAATTGGATTAGTTTAACTCGATAGGTTTGTATGCAACTCGGAAGATACATACGAACGTCCTTGAATCCTTGAGTAGCAACACGAGCATAATATATTAATTGTCGAGTCATTGTTATTGTTTGATTAATTATGTTTTGATGTTGGGCTATGTTTGAATTGTTGGATTTATTGTTTTATCGCACTTTTGGCCAATGATTGTAGTAGATTATTGTTTAAGTACTTTGATTTGCCGTAATCATGTAATCAGACTTAATTCTACCTTGAATGCATCCTAGACATAGGACTTTGAAGGTTAGGCGAGTGACGATTTGTGGATTTCTACCTAGGATAGGCATATACCTAGTGTGGTCCGTGTTTGTATAATGAGTTCGTTCGTGAATGCATCAAATAACTTAGATTCTCTTTATTCGGGGATTTGGGTTAGTCTTAGGTCCCGGGTAACAGCGGTACGCCTTTGAGCCCTCTGAGAGCATCGAGTGACAACGATGTTTGTGATTGATCCGGAGATGGAGAGTTTGGGTAGATTGGTAGAGTTAAGTGAGACCGACAGGGAGACTTAACTAATTTAGAACTCACAAACAACAACTAAACCTAGGATTGTTTGCATAGCTAACCTAACAACCGCATGATTTATCTGCTTTAATTGATTGCTTATAAATCCTGCTTACTGCATAATTAACTCCCCAATTTACTTGCTTTCGTAGTTAGATTTACTTTACCGCTCGTAGTTAAATAAAATCACCCTTATCATATATTTGGGTCTGATCATTTTGTATCAAGCGTTCTTAGATGAAATAAGCCGTCGATTGATTCGTTTATTCCCACCTTTTACCCATTCGTGGGGATTCGATACTCGGTATGTACTTATCGTTTTATATTACTTGTAACGACCGTATACTTGCGTAGTTTGCGTGTTAGTATTTGGAACGCAACAGTTTTATACAGGGTTTTTGTAAATATGCGGGAGTTTGGAGCAACAAAAAACAATTCACAAGGTAGTTTTATGCATGTTTCGCATAACACGGAGTAGTATCATGCACAATTAATCCTTTATCGGAGGTCTCTTGTACAAAATTTGAAGGCATTTTGGATTCTTCCGATGATATCATTTAAGTCTACTAGTTAGTTTGAGTTTTATGGAAGCTAAGAAAAATAAATTAATTCAATTCACAATTCTTAAAGTCCACGAAAATAAAATAAAAAAGGACACTGCCATTATATCACCACCTAGCTGCATTTGATTCACATTTCAGTCCTTAATTGCTAAAGTAATGTGGGTCACATAATTTCTTGCTGTTGATGTTCTAAGCATTTAAAATATTAAAAACCCACCGACAGAATAGAATTAATTTTTACACAGTATATATCATTCATGTCAAGAGTTCAACTGTAGAGAATATTAGAAACTTATTTTATATAGCTCCATAATTAGTGAGTTAATGCCAATTTATTCCTCGTGATATGCATAAAATTCAATTTACCTCATTTGTCATGATCTGGAAAAAGAGCAATTTAATTTGCCTTCTGTGAAAATTTTAAAGAAATAATTGACCTCCTTCAGTCGGAGAGTGTAACTCACTTGTCGAAATTGAGAGTGATCATGAAAAGTGTTATTGTAATATAGGGGGTAAATTGTCACATTTATCATAACATATGGTGTAAATTGTCTTATTTATCGTAATACAGGGGGATAAAGTGTCACATAAAGAAATATCCGGGAAATGGTGTGAAACTTTTATAAGATTAAATTAAATTAATTTTTTTAAATTAAGAAAAAATAAATTGAACATTATAAATATAACTGATGATAAATTGTCATTGTCGACTTAATTAGTAGGAAACAACATTTATGTTGACATCTATATTTTGGAGTAGTTGATATAATTAAGTTGTACGGGTGGAGCATACCTTTTTACGGAACACTCGTGCCTACACCGCTGTAATGGCTCCAGCACTTTAAAAATCAACTTTAATAATAAATGAAGCTTGAAGAAAAGATCAATAGATTAATAGATGATATACGAAACCTCCAGAAGGTTTTAGAACAAGTAAATAATTTATTTCACACTTTCCATCCACAATTAAATAAAATATCAAATATGCTTAATAATCAAACTAAAAAACATGCTAATAATTGCGAAATAGATAAACTAAAAGAACAAGTAAATAACTTAGAAATAGTACCAAGGGAAGAAAACACTTTAAAAAATCTAAAAAAAACTATAGAAAACCTTGAAATGATAATATATCAAAAAGAGCAAGTACGAAGATTAACTGAACAAGATCTAGAAAACTATTTTAGATCATCTTCAAGGAAAGGGTTTAAAATGCCTAATAAACTGGAATACATATGGCGAAAGACATAGAAGAAACTTTAGAAGAACTTAGACATATGTTAAGCTCGCTAAGCTTAATGAATAAAGAAACTACTTCGAACATAGATATAGAATAAGCCTATCCTATACGACATCAAGAAAATGAAGATGTTATCTTTGAATATACACCATCTGAAACAGATGAAGAATACGTAGGAATGGAAGATATTAGAAATCCAAAAACAGAAGATCAACCAGAATCTAGTAATCATAGAAATAGATACGGATATTCTGCACCACATAGAGCTGATGCAGGAGATATACCAGCTTTAGGATCAAATTTTTATCCTTTTAGTCAAGGCTATATACCAAGTAGACCAGGTAATAGAAACCCATGGAAAAAGGTTCCAGCAAAATGGCAACCAATACATGGAAATATGAACCAAGAAAACATTCTTAATTTAGACTTTGTAGATAATGAAAAAGAGATGCTTACTTACTGGACTAACCAGATAGGTCTGATTATACAAACAACAGATGAGTTCTCTAAGTCTTCTGTTCTCGATATATTTACATTCGTTTTACATAAAACTACTGGAAATGTTTTAAGAATGTTGCAAAACTATACGAATGAAGATGTACAAACTAATTTCAATGCTGATACACAGTTACACATGTTTAAGAAAATTGCAAAGGCAATATATGCATATTTTATAGGAGATTTACAAATAGAAAATACCTTTATGGGATTACATGAAACGGAAGAATCAAAACGACATTTACATAACATGGCTACATGTAATATGTGCTATTTTGAAAACTATTACTGTGAGTTTATTGAACATTTAACTAAAATACCTATACCAGAACAATCCCCATTTATAGATATATTCTTTGCTAAATTACCTTATCCCATAAGAGTAGAATGTCAGAAAAAATATAAGGAAGAAGTTCCAGAAACACATAGAACTATAGGAGCTGCTAGGACCATAGTTCGAAAATATACAACGGAACAATGTATACAAAAGAAACGATCTATAGCTATGAAACCATTAACCAAACTCTGTTGTACAGAAGACTACCTACCTCAGCAATACGGTTGTAGAAAGGAATATAGGAAAAAGCATAACAAGAAAATATGGAAAAAACGAAATAGACATTGGATAAAAGGAAATAAACCTTACTTTAGGAAAAATAGACACAGGTTTTTTAGGAAAAAACTATTCTATAAAAAAGAGAATAATAAAAGGGATAAATACTGTCCTGAAGGAAAAAAGAAATGTACATGTTGGTTATGTAAAGAAGAAGGTCACTATGCTAATGAGTGCCCAAAGAAACAGAATAAGAAAGAACACCAGGTTAGACTTTTACAGTTTGCCTATACACATGAATTAGAACCAATAGAAGATTCTGATTATGAATGAGATACAGATTGGTATGAATTAATATCAGAGACTGATGAAGATGAGGAGATAGAATATCCTAATAGTGATGCCTAGTCAGAATTCTACATTCATAAAAATACGTATCAATGATACTTATATATATGCTTTAATTGATACTGGAGCAAGTCTCTGCCTTGCTTCACCAAAGTTAAACTGTTTCAAGTGGGAACGATTAAAAACGCCCATACGAGTTATGATTGCAAATGCATCTCATTACTACATTTGGGAAGTAGTGAAAATGCAAACTATTTTTATACAGAACTTTGCTTTTATAGTCCCGACTATTTATAAACACAAAACAGGATTACCTTTTATTTTAGGCAATAATTTCCTAAAGCTACACGCACCATTTGTGCAAAATATTTCTACCATATCACTTACTGTACCTTTTCGAAGTAAGTATAAACAAAGAAAACAACAAATTTCTATTCCAATAGAAAAAGATTTGAATACCAAGAAACTGATAGAAAAAATTTCAGAACTAGTCTATCAGATTACTCTTTATACATCCAACTTGGAAAAAGAAATTGATGAAATACTTGAATCTACTTCCAGTGAAAATCCCTTAGATTTTAAAAATACTAACACCATGTTAGTAGAAATAAAACTAAAGGATCCTTCACAAGAAGTAAATGTGAAAAATAATATTCCTTATTCTCAAAGGGATATAAACGAATTTAAAGAAGAATGTTCAAAACTTCTGGAAAAAGGAATTATTTCTGAAAGTCATTCACCACATGCAGCACCTGCTTTTTACGTTGAAAATCACAATGAAATTAAACGTGGCCAGAGAAGAATGGTCATAAATTACAAAAAAAAAAATGAATGAAGCAACCGTTGGTGATGCCTATAAGCTCCCAAGAATTGACTTCATAAAAACAAAATTAAAAGGACAAAAATGGTTTAGTACTCTAGATGCTAAATCTGGCTATTGGCAGATTAGGTTACATGAGAATACCAAACCATTAACTGCTTTTACATGTCCACCTCAAAAACATTTTCAATGGAATGTTTTGCCTTTTGGCCTTAAACAAGCACCAGGAATCTATCAAAGATTCATGGATAAAAACCTTGAAGGTTTAGAAAATATATGTCTTGCTTACATCGATGATATTATCATCTTTAGTAATCAAGATAGAGAAGATCATTTGAAAAAACTAAAAATTGTCTTAATAAGATGCAAAGAAAAGGGTTTAGTCCTTTCAAAAAGAAAAGCTCAGCTTTGTAAAAATAAAATTGATTTTCTTGGAAATACTTTTGATTCAGAAGGAAACATGGTTATTCAACCAAACGTTTTAGAAAAATTAAACTCTTTTCCAGATCAATTAGAAGATCGAAAACAAATACAAAGATTTTTAGGATGCCTAAACTATATTTCCGATCAAGGCTATCTTAAAGACCTTGCCTTACAAAGAAAAACGCTTCAGAAAAAACTATCTACCAAAGTTCAATGGACTTGGTCTGAAGCAGATACATTAATGGTAAAAACCATTAAGGGACGGTGTAAAAACCTACCCCAACTATACAATCCGCAAGAAAATGATTTTATCATTCTCGAAACGGATGCATCCAAAGATACGTGGGCCGCCGTTATGTTAGCAATACCGACTATAGAGTACAACACTCTCCCACATATGTCCAATGGACATAAAAATACGCTTTCAACAAAAGCACAAAAATATATACGCCTATGCAAATATGTATCAGACACCTTTACACAATGTCAGATGAACTATACAGTTCATGAAAAAGAAACACTGGCATTATACAATGCTTTGAAAAAATGGAAGATCGAATTGCTACCACGAGAATTCGAAGTCCGCACAGATTCTAAATATTTAACATATTTCTGTAAAACAAAAATTGCAGATAGTTCAAATCAAGGAAGACTGATACGTTGGCAATTGGAGCTAACAAGATACAATTTTCATATCGTACACCTCGCAGGAAAAGACAACGTACTTGCAGATACCCTGACAAGAGAATGGAAGCAATGATATCTATTTTCTGTAAACAGATACAAGACATCAAAAATGAGCAAAAGAAAACAGAACAACTTGCTCGAAAAGAAATCCAAAATTTTACAGCAGCTAAAGAAAAATACATTTCGGAAACAGCAGCCGCAGCAGCTAAAAAGGTACATGAACTAGAATCTAGTCTTCAAACACTTTGCACTACACTAAAAATACCTTTTCCATCAGAGTTTAGCAGCCAAAACGTGGTGGATCCATTACCCACAAACACAAAAACAGCAAATCTTCCATCACCACCACCTCTTACAAAAAATGATAAACCAATTCAATACCAAACACCCATGCCAAAAATACTGCCCGAAATGGAACAAGCCAAAAAACAAGCTGAAAACCCAGACAAAAGAAATGATACACCATGTTCAATGGATCAATGAAAGGGATATACGATGAATGGAGTAAGATTGCGCCATTTATCACCAAAGGAAGTCTACACCAATCTTTCAAAACACTTGAAGAAGCCAAAACAGCCTTGGCACAATATGAGCTTAGTCATTATAAACAAGCTCTTATGGAAACAGAGAAACCCACGACATCCAAGGTTGTTCTTGGAAAAATACCCTCACTCAAAAATCCCCTTGATCATATCCCAACAAAGGAAGAAAAAGATAAGGAAAATGAGGAGCAAAATACCCTAAAGAAAGAAAAGTTCGACGAGCTCCTAAGGAAATTAGAAGAATATAATCCTTCCAAGGACAGAGAAAAAAGGTTCTACCCAGTAAATAGATATGGACCAAAAGCCGTCCTTGTTAATGGAATAGATCCAATCTTGGCATATCAGTTCTTCGTATATGGCTTAGTAGATATAATGTATCTTCAAAATACAGCAATGCTCCAGAAATTCCCAGGAAACATTCGAAAAAGCATCTCAGAATATTTCGTTAATGTTGGAAAAAATGGGCAAAAAGAAGTGGTTGTAAAATGCCATCTTACATACCCAACATTTGAAGGAAAAATTACCCCAAGTTTTGGGTTAATTAAATTGGTAACTAGCAATGGTGAATATCCAGCAATAGAAACAGTGGAAAAATTTGATACGAATCAACAAGAAGAATCAGTAGCTTGGCAGCTTATACAAATCCACAATCTCATACATGATCTGTATAGAACAAAGACTTTTCGAATAAATATGAAAGGAAAAAATCATTTGATATACGGGATGTCTCAGAAATCACTAAGAGAGTCCCATTGGGAATATGTTTATGAGCACCATCAGAAGATACTTAGAATTGATGAATTCCACCTATCAACTCTGGCAGAAAAAACAAGGAAGATACTCCATGAAGAAATGAAAAATTTGGAGGTCCATATTTGCAAATATTGCAAGAAAAAGGACGTCAGCAATGACGAAAAAGAATACAAAGATGCCTACGAAACTAGTGATGAAGAAAGTGATAACTCATCACCAATAATAGA
This sequence comes from Penstemon davidsonii, assembly GCA_034814905.1. NCBI lineage: Eukaryota > Viridiplantae > Streptophyta > Magnoliopsida > Lamiales > Plantaginaceae > Penstemon > Penstemon davidsonii. The sequence continues at coordinate 23,485,615 of JAYDYQ010002533.1, read as the reverse complement.
AGAAAACGCAATGTAGGTCCTGCAAAGAAACGTCGGCAAAAGGAGAACCACTCCTTTACCCGATACTTTTACTTTTCAAAAAATGTAATAGTATTTCTCTCTATTTGTAATAGTATTTCTCTCTATTTTCAAAAAGATCTCTGCCTATATAAAGAGATCATATGTAATATGTAAGAGAAGAGTGAAAAAAATAAGTTTTCAACTTTATCTTTCTTATGAAAGTATTAGCTCTTCCGGAATGACGATCGTGCTATTGAGAGTTAGCATACTTCATCTCCACCTTAGAACTTAACCAGTTCTGCAGAGTAACCTTCTGTGACAGGTACATACTTATATACTTTCATACATTTCCATATATCATCATACATCTTGAACATTTTTAAATATCTGTTTACAATGAATGATTTGCATGAATATCAAAATATACAAGTAAACACATCATTCAACACTAGATCTCTTCAATATCATTTAATAGGCATAATAAAAAACAACTTGATACCCATTCTTATAGATACAGGAGCAACATGGTCTCATGTTCATGAAAACCTAGCTACAGATATAAGAAAAACCAGTGCTGAAGCATACATAAAATATAATGGAAAAGAAATAACTATAGAAAAAACAGGAAAGATAGAAATAACATTAGAAAATAATCTTACTCTTTGTACACGAATCTATATAGATAATGAATCCCCATACGAGATAATTTTAGGAATGGATTTCCTAGATTCTTTAAAAAACTTCGTTCTTACTCGAGAACATATAGATATTACCTTTCAAAATACAGTTCGAAGAATACCACGAATAAAACTTTCTGAATCTCAACTTAGATCTCAAATATGAACACCTTAGAAATAAAAAATATTGAAAACATCTCTCACGAGATAGAACAATTAGAATCAAAAGAAGTTTCTGAAGCATATGGGAGTTTTTCCCAAGATATAGTTATAAGTCCTAAAACAATAAGTAAAATAAGACAAAAGGAGTTAAATATAAATGATGGACAAGGTATTAGGAAACCTTCATTCTTTCATAATATGTTTCAACGGAAAAATTTAATATATTTTGGAAAATTTATACAGGAAACCCCAATAGAAATAACTGAAGCCCAAGGAAAACTTTCCTTACCATTAATAAATGAAAATCATATTCTTCAAAAAATACGTTCACTTAATAAGTCACCAAGTGAATTTGGATACATACATATTTCAACTATACAAGTGTTGATAAAATCAACCTTTGCCGAAGGAATAGAATCACCAGTTAAATTCTGGATTATAGATGATAGAATAAGAGACACCCAGGATAAAATCCTAGGAGTAATTGAAGGAAATCTAAAGGCAACAAAACTTATGTTTAATGTTTCGATACAATACGGAATACCCCTAGTAACCAAAAACTTAAGTCAATCTATATCTCTTTTATATAAATTCTCTAGAAAAGATTTGATGGAACAAGGAGATTACCCTTTCTCTATGACATATGCTGTAGGATACGCTATTAGTAATAGTCATCATAGTATAGACTATAAAATTGAAGATAAAATTAACATGGATTCTCTATTCAAAGACTTTGCTCAAATTAAATTTGTCCCTAAAAAACAACCCATCGAACCTCAAAGAACATCCATGAGAATAGAAAGACCAACAACTTCTATACCAATAAAAAATGATTCTAAAGAAACAGAAGAAGGCATAAAAACCCTAAATAAACAAATAAATAGTTTAACTCAATATGTTCAAGAAAAACTATAAGAATTGGAATACTTATGCATACATAGAATCTTCTTATAAATTTTATAAAAAACTTTCAGAAGATTATCCTCATATACAAGATTTTAAAGAAAGAAAAGAATACTATTACATTCTATATTATAGATATCATTCTATAAATGCCACCTAGAAAAATACTTCTTTATAAAAATAATTCATATTACGAATGGATAGACTCCCAGTATATTTTTTATAAAGAATTATGCGAAACTCTTATAAATGAAACGTATGAAAAGACATTCTTTGAAAATACACGAGATTACTATCTCAAAAAACGAAATCAATTAAGAATAATACGAGCTGCATAAATGACAGGATTTGAATTATCCTCCGATGAATATAAATATAATTATACCAGTCCAAATAGTGACTGTGCTTCCGCACCAGAAAACGCATCAAAAAACGCTCTGTTGGCTCTGGTATCAGAGCTCGGTGACGATTTAAATATAGACGATTTAAATATATGCAACTTAGTTTGCACTGAAAACTATCAAAGTCTTTTAGACTTCGATTTCTCCGATATCGACATAACTAGTCCTCTTAAGGATTTTGGTAAACAATTAGAAAACATATTAGAAATAGAAGAAAGTAGTGAACCACCTAAGAAAAAACGTAGATATAAAACTTATACTACTGAACCAGATACTTTTCTATATTTAGAAATATTAGAAGCTGTTAGACAATATTGCAAATATATGCCTATGTCAAAAAATAGGTCTAGAATGTTAGATACCTTATCACGAGAAATAGATCATTTAAAAAGAAAATCAAAACGAAGAAACAATGAAGATATATCATATTTCATAACACTCAAAATTAATGAATTCAGAGAAATCTTTAATACACTTTATGGATACAATTAAACAGTTAGATAATTAATGAAACAAGTTAATTGTGCCTACAATTAGATAAACTATCATTAAAGCTTTTTAAAGAGGGGCTGGAATGAATACAGGAGTGTAGGATCGAAGTAACCCCTTTTTACACTTTAGACTCTGACTATAACATTTTGATGCATAGTCAAACAACTTTTCGAAGAAAATCAGTTTAATATATATATATATATAAATGTTTATTGGGCAAAAAGCAAATGGGACACTTTTTTTTTTTTTCAATAATTTACATCATTTATGTTTTAAGTTGTCGCAAATTTAGTCATCTTACTAGCAATTTTAGTCCTAAATTAGTCAGAATTAAAATTAGTGCCCATAATTTGACAAATAACAAAACAAATTGAGGTATTATAACATTTTTGTCATAATAATTAGTAGGTAGGGAAATAAATGGAGGATAAAAATATGTTACGTTTCCTCCAATTTAAGTTAATTTGACAAGGTGAGTCAGAGGCGGATTCAGAATTCCAAAGTCGAGGGGGCCGAATGGTATTATAGGTTATATCTTTTTCCTTATAATGATTTTAAACCTATTTAATTTACGTAAGTACATAAAAATAAAATAAAATGAGTAGTTTTATTTAAATAAAAGAATCAAATTGTACACGACATTATTTCATATCATAAAATCATCTATGATATATCAATATCAAATTTCTCAATAATCATATTTTCAATGTAAGTAATCAAACCATTCACAAGCTATTGATTGTATATTTTATTTCTAAGAATATTTTTCAGGAACTTCATTACTTTATGCTATTATACTAAATAAATTTAATCAATAACAAATAAACTAAAGTTGATATTATTAATTTTAAGACAAATATCCAATTGAAAATAAATGGATGACATTTATGGTTTTTATCTTTCTATATAAGATTAGATCAAGATTTTTAAACAAGCATCGTGATTATTCTGTTAATGATTTTACTTAGGTCATATTATTGATCAAAATATTATTAAATTATGTAATTATTAGGCAATGAAAAGACCAATAAAAATCAATTCAATAAATGTTAAAACTGCATTTTAAAAAGATCAGTACAAACAAACTTTAAAATTGTGTACACAAGTAATTAGAGAAAAAGGAAAAATTATTGGGGGGGGGGGGGGGGGGGGGGGGGACCCCCAATGCTTCAGTAAATCCGCCCCTGAAGGTGAGGCAGTATAGAGATTACTACCGCACAACATGCAGATGGACAAAACTCTACAATTTGTTTGCTTGCATAGCAATTTATGGATAATAATTTTAATTCCGACGAATTTAGGACAAAAATTGGGGATAAAATGACTAATATACAGATATTTATAATATAAAGGATGGAAATTACTTGTCGGAACCACAAATGTTCCATTTTTACGTGCCTGCCAAATTAAGGGACTAAAATTGGTTTTTTGCCTGGACAATTGTGGTCATACGTATACGTACCTTGGGTATGAAGTTTGCCGTGTTATATACGTAACCCGGATATTGCCAAAGGCGAGCTTCAATGTCAATATACGCCTTAATTTTTTATGCCACCAAATATACTGAAAATTCCACATTAAATTGTAATTTCATTTAACTTTAATCATATCTCTTACAATTCAGAAGCGCAATTGTGGGAAATTCTTAATCTATCTTAAATTCTCTTCAGTCTAGATCAGCAACTTCAAATTCGAAATTCATTTATAGTAACATGTTATTATTACAATCTGAAAATGGAAAAAAAAATTACTATATAGTATATACCATATCAAGAAATCAGAGGCAAAGTCCAAAGCCATTTTCTTTATATTGAATATTATGTGTTCATCAAGTTGAGAGCCCGGCCAAGAAAGCCACTCCGGTGGAAGGCAACCACGATGAACCGAAAATAAATTGACCCACCGTGAACTTGCTAGCCTCAGCTGTAGACGTGATCACACGATAACCCGGCCATTTCACGCGCTGTCCGATTGCGCCACCCGGCCCATAGTTCATATACTCTCCGTAATACAATGTGTCTAGTGCAAATGTTGCATTCCACTCTAGCCATCCTCTAGGGTGAATATGATCACCCATGTAAGAAAGCATATACACCGTTCGAGAGTATAACTTCCACGGTCGCCCTAAGTAAGTCGGGTACATAGCTTTGGCCATTTCAAGATCGGATTCCGCCAGGATCCTGCAAGCGTGGATTGAAATACCGGTGTTCTGGTTAGGGTCCTTGCGATTTTGTGCCGTAATTGTGTTTTTTTGTAGTGGCAATGGCTTTCGGGCATGAATGCTACAATTTTGAAACACTACTGCCGCGTTACCAAATATGAAGTCCACGGTGCCATATATGTCACACTCGCGATAAAATTGTCTTTGTGAGTGTGTGTACAGAGTGTCTTGTTATCCAATCAGGGCCGGACCTAGACATTCGGAGGCCCTAGGCGAATTTTAAAATCGGGGCCCTATTTTTTAAAAAAAAATATACTCAAAATTTTAAAAGAAAATTTACATATTAAATATTGACATTTTATTCCAAATACATAATTACATGACAAATCCACTTAATATTTTATAATGATTTACTTGTGAATATATTTTATAATTTTTAATTTTAAAAATATAATTTTAGCGAAAGCTAAATTTATAAGTATATATGAACTGAATGTAATTTCACAGCAAGTGTACGCCATTAAATTTAATTTTTTTTTTTGTTATCAAGATTAATATTAGTTATTGATAACAATGTTACATCAAAGATTCACATAATTGTCATAAAGTTAAGTTAAATTATATTATAAAGAACATTAAAGAAAATTGTGTTCTTTTTAGGGTTAATAAGAAGGAAAACTTCAGAAAAACACTTAAAATAATAAAAAAAAGATTAACATAATAATTACTACGGAAAAAGAAAAAATGAGGAACAATTATTAAGAAATAAAAAGTTAAAAGAACCAATTAACATATACGATAGTGTTGGGTTTCGACCAATCCTCCCATTGTGTAAATTAAAAAAAAATAACAATATTTAGTTTAGGGGGGGCAATATTTTTTTGTTGGTTGCACTCAATATTTTTTTTAGTATTTTAATAAAATGAAAATAAAAAAAGTCATAATAAAGTAATATAACTACAAATGATAAAATATAAATATCTAAAAAAAAATAGTTTCATTTAAACTGTAATCGACAATGTTTTATAGAGTACAAAGGGTCTATGATCGAATATGTGTTCAAAGAATCAACAATTTCTTTTTAAAAAGTATATAAAAGCTACTAATCTAAACAATAACTCGTTTAGATTACGTTATTAAATTTTTTTTAGTGAAAATTATAACATAAAATGTATGTTTGTAAAAAATCTTAAAACTAGAAGAAACAATTGTTAAAACAAAAGCAAAAAGATGTGTCAAATATATATTAATAGTTAATATAACATAATAATATATATTATCATATGCACCTTGAGAAAGAAAAAAGAAACATAAAATAATAAATATTTGATATGTTTGAATGGAGAATCGAACCCACATCATAGGGTTTAAACAAAAACAACTTTACCAATTGTGCTAGTTAAGAATTTTGGTATAATTTAACAATAATTTATTATTAATAATATTTATTTGGGGACCACTATATATATAAAATTTTGGGGCCCCTATACATCGGGGGCCCTAGGCACCGGCCCAAGTTGCCTAGCACTTGGGCCGGCACTGTATCCAATAACATTGCACCGGTAGACCACTGCATGGTCCGCCCCAACCCGAAGGGCCACTGCTTGATGCTTGCTTGGTCCGGCCCAATTTTCGAATGTTATGTCCCGTGCGATGAAACCGGCACCGGTTGCAGCTACATGACAAGAGTCAAAATTTAGATAGACATTCTTCTATAAGAATGTAATGTTCTTGTGACAACATAATATTTATTTATGAATATTACTGCAAGTATAATAAGATTTAAACAAGAAGTAAAAGGAAAGAATAAAGTGGGTGAAGAATACCAACTATTGTTTTAAAGTCCAAGTGGAATGTTCTTTATTTATTTATTTATTTATTTTTTTGGACAATAAATAAGAACTAGTTGCATCCCCCATTTATAGTTTGTTGGTAAATGGCCTTAAACAAAAACATGCCCCTGACCCACCAATAATGTCACCTCCTTTATATCCAAATAAATCTTATATCCACTTTTGTCATAAGTGAAACACAAGATGTACATTTGAGATAATGTTTTGGTTCTTTACTACCAACAATGTATTAGGATGAGAATCACATGAATTTGAACTTTAGGTTTGTGTAAAGGGAACAAAATTTATGAAGTAAATTAAGTTATAATTCAAGTCAATTATTTCAAGCAGAACCACCTCTTCATTTATGACAATGGTAATCATTCAAGAAAATTGAATAATTCAACAAAAATTGTCTTGTTTAATTTTCTCTTTCTTATGTCACTCTGATGAAAGCATCGATTTGATAGTCATGTTTAGAAATTTCATACTAAGTATGTTGGTCCTTGTCCAAATCCTATGAGCCTTTCTTTCCTCCTCATCGAATTCCTCGATGGGAATAGGGGGCTAATCATCAAGGAGGGCAATATCAAGATATTTTAAACACAGTCCATACTCGACTTGCTCCTTCCATTTAGAGAAATTGTTACCATTAAAGAAAACAACAGATTTAGCAAGATAATTCGTTTGAGACTGTTCAACTAAAATATTACAAGGAATAAGCTCGCATTAATCATAAATCCAGATTAAAGAATAATTCATTCAAATACTAGAACATACATAAAAACACATTATTGGCTTAATTCGTAATGTTTGCTAGAAAAATGACCGAGCCTCCTTTGGGTCGACTCTTATGCTTTATTAAAACAAATTGATTTATTTATCTTTTAATTGATAATTTAAACTTAAGGATTGTTAATATAAATTCACTAACAATACTGATCAGGCCACTTTGATGACTAACAAATCATCATAATAGGAATATATGCACATATGATTTATCAATAACCAAATAAACAAATTTGCATGTGAAGAAATTCATCAGATATATCAGTCAGACCACTTTGGTGACCAACAAACTATATGAATTTGTAAATATCTTTATGTAACATGCTAATTAAATATTTGGTAATAAATAAATCAAAAAATAAATCATATATTTTCACCAATTAAATTAATTACACATGGAAATTTGGTAATATACCAATCATGACACTTTGGTGACTGACAGACTAAGATATTAATTCCATTACCCGTACATAATGTGCAATTAAATATCGGTAACTTATAGATTTATTGTAATTTAAAATTCATTAATTGTATTGATCAGACCACTTTGGTGACTAACAGATCATCATAATATGAATTATAAATAGTATGTCATGTTATTCAATAAAATATAAATCGTACACAAGGAAGTTTACTAGTTATAAGATCAATCCACTTAGTATTGTGGTGCATGGAAGGAATTTTGTTGGATAATGATAACTTAGGACCGCCATGACTCATATATGTGGTTTATTTATGCAAATGCGATTAACGGTAATTATGTCATGGGTCAAGTGAGAAAATGTAAATTTATGGTACATTATGAAAAACCCATTAGGGTTAGACCCATAGATTAAGAATCCTTGAGTAATGAGGATTATAGTTCTACATCTATATAGTGAGGAAATTGGATCCACTCTCTACACACTTTTAGACCAGTTAAATTCCCTCAAAGTTTAACCGTATTCATAAAAACTCAAAGTTGTGGCATGAGAGAAAAACCAGAGATTCCTAACCTTTTTCGGCACTGATGTCTTTCCCGGTGGAATCATGTATCTCTAAACCGAATTTACTTATTGAGCAATTAATTAATGCATGTTAATGTCGATCTATTAATGTTTCATTCCTTACGTACATAATTGCTAACAATCCCGACTTATGTGATGGGATGCTTCAAGTAAGGGTAAACACCACTTTTGGTCCCTCTTATCATTATTTTTTTACAGAGTGGTCCTTCTTATGTTTTTTTTCTCACTTTAGTCCTTACTATGAATTATTTATTTCACTTTAGTTCTTTTTCAGGTGGTCCAAGATGGTTCCGGTAACATGTGATATGCACATAAGGGCAATTTCGTCATTTCAAGTAAACTAACAGGGATAATTTTTGCCTTTCTAAAATTTAAAAAAAAAAAACTACATATCTAATATCTTCCGAACTAGGCTTAAATTCCAATCCAACTTATTTGTCAATTCCGTTCCAAACTAAGCTTTCTCTCAAAAACTTCTTCAAACACCAAAATTGTTCACCAATTAAACAATATCTCACATAGTCTCAATAGTGAACGGACGAAAATACCCTAAAAAATATTCATGTACATGTCACGTGTTATCGGAACAACTGATAAGGACTAAAGTGAAACAAATAATTCGTAGTAGGGACTAAAGTGAAACACATAATTCATAGTAGGGACTAAAGTGAAACAAATAATTCATAGTAGGCACTAAAGCGGGAAAAAAATATAAGAAAGACCACTCTGTAAAAAAATAATGATAAGAGGGACGAAAAGTGATATTTACCCTTGAAGTAATTACCTAAAACTCTTATACATGAATTTGAGTTTTGGTGGGGTAAATGCAAAATACTTCCCAATGTTATGCAAAACCTGCAAGAAACTACTCTGTTAAATTTTTATTGCGTTAAACTTTCTTGTGTTTTCGAAAATCCTGCAAACAATAGGTCATTTTGGATCGACATATTTCAAGAAATTATTTTTAAAATACTTCAAGTTCGTCCCTACAACTTCACGTGATATATTTTTTAAATTATTTCTTGAAATATGTCAATTCAAAACGACCTATTTTTTTACAAATTGGGTGTTTTTTGCAGGGTTTTTGAAAACACAATAAAGTTTGGTGCAATAAAAGTTTCATAGTGTAATTTCTTGCAGGTTCATCATAACACATGGGAGTATCTTGCATTTTCCCCCAATTTTGGTGGAGCGACAAAGAAAAAAAGAAAATCCATTGGGTCAAATGAAGGGATTTATGGACCAAGAAGGAAGCCGGTGTGGTATGGGTTTTAGGAATTTGGAAGCGTTCAATCTAGCCATTCTAGCTACGCAGGCATTTTTAAAGCAAGGTATTTTAAAAACTGTGACTTTATAAATGCTTCGGGCACAAATCCTTCTTACACCTGGAGGAGCATTTTTTAGACACAGTTTATCATAGAAGCAGGAACTTATTAACGGAAATTAAATTGAGCTCCATGACAGAGGAAAATGTTAGCCGAATAGTTGATGATTAACAAACGAACTTTAAAATATATTGGTGCTCGTGAGTTTTATGATTTGAACATGTATTAAATTATTAAAGATCAACTCATTAGAGAAAGTCCAAACAATGAAGAATGAATAATTTTGAAGAAAAAGCTTGTACGAAAGTGGAAGTTAGCTCATGATAAGCTCAATTGGAAAAATAGGCTCGTTATAATTGAAGATCAAGATCGAAACACCTAGCACCATTGAAGGGCCCAATTTTCGATTCAAGAAAATTGTGGTCAACTTAGTAAGTAAATTCAATTGATTAAAAGAGCAAAAAAATTCTTAGTCCAAACTTTTTTTTTAAATATTTTGGCCCAAATCTCTTCGGCCCTTTTTAAATAGTCTTTCAAAATAAGCCCACTTTCTTCACTTTCCAAATGTGTCGTAAACTTTGTTGATTAAATATGGCCAAGTATTATTTTATTAATTAAGCTTATAACTTCTGAAAATTTAATTAAACTTTGGCTATTAAAATTTGAATTATCTTTCAAGTCAACTTTTAAAGGAACGATTTTTTCAAGATCAATTAACTTAGCTAACAAGTAAATTTGTCTAGCTAAAATCTTACCTTGTTTATTTGATCGTTTGAATATATTTTCCAAATCAATAATTTAAGGAAAGATTTTGTCTTCATCCATATATTAAACCATGTCTACATTCATTGAAGACTTTGTCACATGTTTTAATCTTGCAAAATCATTTCAAAAGTGACAAAATATTCTTTCAATATCAAAACATTTCCCTATTGAACCAACTCTACTACCCTATAAATAGGGAGTCCATTTCTCGGCCAGAAAACACAAGCTACATTCTGAAAATTTACATTGTCAAATCATTTCTCTAAAGCAAAAGTTTTTTGAGTGCTCTTTAATCTTGCAAAAAAAATTTTTGTCAAAAACTTTCAAAAACCTTGTTTTCTTCTTGCTCTTTAAATCTTGAAAATACTCTTAAGTGATAGAAGAAAAAGAAGAGTGTTTAATCTATTGCAAAATCAGCTCACTTCGGAGCATTAGTTTGTAATTAAATTTTCATAATTGTTTTAGAGCGAAAGTTGTATACTTGCAAGATCGTTAGTGCGATAGGACTGAGTGTTCTAGCAAGCACGGTTTTGTGCGATAGGTAGTGATCTCGTTGTTGGAGCGATAGGTTAGTCCTAGCAAGCTCGGATTAAATCGAGATAAAGTTGTAACTTGTAATCTCGTGTGGCGAAGGTTCGTCCTGCAAGCCACGTATTTAGTGAATTTCCCAGGGGTGCTGGAAGAGTGGAAGTAGGCCATTTGGGCGCGAACCACTATAAATCGGTGACTGTGTTTATTTACTTTCTTGCTCTTAATTTCTTTCTTTTCAATTCACTTTTTACTGGAACATTGTTCTTAAACTTCTGAAACATAAAACTGTTTTTACTGGAACATACAACTGATTTCTTCTAGAACGAAACTGAACAAATAAACTTTAAAAAGTTTTATCAACCTAATTCAACCCCCCTCTTAGGTAGATCTGGTCTCATTGATACTACTACTGGCCAATGGAATTTGCAACTTGTTGAACATATATTTTTGCCAGAAGATGTACAATACATAATGATTTCCGGAATTCCATAGAAGATTGGTTCGATAAGGTGAAGAATAACTTGGACAACCAATATGGTACAATAGAAACCGTGTCCGAGTTGGATCCGAGAGCAAAATGCCGCACGAAATCATCTCTTTCGCTACTGATTATTTGGGGTTCGGTTAAAATCAACTTTGATGATGTAGCAATCGCGTCTAATAGATCAGGTATGGGTATAACTGCGCGCGATCACCAGGGATATTGCATTGGCTGGGAAATTGCAGCTATAGAGCGCCGCTTAACACCAGAAATTATTGAGGCATTGGCTTCTTTGAAGGGAATATAAATGGCAGTAAATGTAAATCGAGGCTGGAAACATATTGTGTTAAGATCATTGACCGACTACTCGATTCTTCGAAACACTTTGGAAGCACGGGTACACACGTTGATGACATGAAACGACTTCTTGTGCATTTCGATCCTTCGCAGCTTGCCATGTCCTTTCGATCATTTCACATTTACCACTCACATTTTCCTAATTGGATGCATTTGGCAAGGAACTGGATCTTCCCCCTTCATCGCTTTCCTAATACAACGATCAATCGTCTCACGTGTCACGACGAACAATTCCTTTCTTGTCCTTTCGATCATCACAAACTTAGAATTTGTATTCTGATCAGTCCGTTGTGGCATTGCCACACCCATACTCGGTGCCTCCAAAGTCGAGTTCCATCCACAATGCTTATGAAGCAACCAACGGCCTCGTGATGTGCCAAAACAGGAAAAATGCACGATATTACCTACCCTGTGAATTTGTTTTTGCACCAAACTCCCTTGTACTTTCAAAAAACCTGCATAAAACACCCAATCTCCGTTAGTTACTAACAACGTTAATTTTTAATTGAATTTTCTAAATTATGCCTAGATATATTTAAAAGTACGTACAAGGGAGTTATTCAAATGTTCAAAAGTATAAGGGAGTTTTACGCAAACATTAAAAAACACAAGGGAGTTTTGCGCAAATATTCAAAAGTACAAGGGAGTTTTATGCAAACAAAATTATTCAAAAATTAACGGTGTTAGTAACTAACGAAGATTGGATATTTTATGCAGGATTTTTATAAATACGGGAGTTTGGAGCAACAAAAAAAATTCACAGGGTAATTTTGTGCATGTTTTGAATAATACGGGGTAGTATCATGCACAATTAATCCTTTATCGGAGGTCTCTTGTACACAATTTGAAGGCATTTTGGATTCTTCCGATGATATCATTTAAGTCTACTAGTTGAGTTTGAGTTTTATGGAAGCTAAGAAACATAAATTAATTCAATTCACAATTCTTAAATCCACGAAAATAAAATAAAAAAGGACACTGCCATTATATCACCGTCTAGCTGCATTTGATTCACATTTCAGTCCTTAATTGCTCAAGTAATGTGGGTCACATAATTTCTTGCTGTTGATGGCAGTGTTTTTAAAACCGGACCGGTCATTGAACCGGAAGTCCTACTGGTTACTGGTTCGATCGGTTAGATCGGGTCGACCACTGGTTCGATCGGTATAACCGGTGTGACTTTATTATTATGTAATATTTATATATATATTTTTAGATTATCTAAAATACAATTATAATTCAAAAAATTATCATTCTTTGTCAATATAAATTTTTATTGTTTCATGTAAATAATCAAAATGTCTTAAAAATTTAGATCAATGTCAAAAATATAAATCTCAAGTATCCCTCAAAGATACATACATTCAAAATAAGACAACAAAATTAAAAGTTCATCACATTTTCAAAGTTTTGGCTTGTTCATTTGGTTTCTATTGTTGTAACTTGATGTGTATATGGTAATTGATTTGCATAATTTCATACACAAAATAATATTATTCACAATAATGAGAAAATGGTTATGTACTTTTTTATGTAAAAAACATTGTAATATTGCATTGATTGTTCCTCATTGATTGTTAAAACACTAAAATAATGAATGTTATTCCAATTAAAGTATATAAATGTAATTCTATTAAATGTTAAACAAGAGTTCAAATAAATAATAATAACAAAAAATCTCTAAATTTTAAAAAAAAAAAAAATTTAAGTGAACCACTGGTTCACTGGTTTTACCGGTTCACTGGTTTTACCGGTTTTGGAGCTGGTTTTACCGGTTCGAACTGGTTAATTAGGAGACTGGTTTTTAGGGGTAAATCGGACCGGATTGGGGACCGGTTAGCGGTTAAACCGGACCAACCGGCCGGTCCGGTCCGGTTTTAAGAACACTGGTTGATGGTCTAAGCATTTAAAATATTAAAAACTCACCGACAGAATAGAATTAATTTTTACACAGTATCATTCATGTCAAGAGTTCAACTGTAGAGAATATTATAAACTTATTTTATATAGCTCCATAATTAGTGAGCTAATGCCAATTTATTCCTCGTGATATGCATAAAATTCAATTTACCTCCTTTGTCATGATCTGGAAAAAGAGCAATTTAATTTGCCTCCTGTGAAAATTTTAAAGAAATAATTTACCTTATTCAGTCGGAGAGTGTAACTCACTTGTCAAAATTGAGAGTAATCATGAAAAGTGTTATTGTAATATAGGGGGTAAATTGCCACATTTATCATAACATATGGGGTAAATTGTCTTATTTATCGTAATACAGGGGGATAAAGTGTCACATAAAGAAATATCCGGGAGATGCTGTGAAACTTTTATAAGATTAAATAGAATTGATTTTTTCAAATTAAGAAAAGTAAATTGAACATTATGAATATAACTGATGATAAATTGTCATTGTCTACTTAATTAGTAGGAAACAACATTTATGTTGACATCTATATTTTGGAGTAGTTGATATAATTAAGTTGTACGGGTGGAGCTGGAGCATACTCTTTACTCTTTAGACTCTGACTATAACATTTTGATGCATAGTCAAACAACTTTTCGAAGAAAATCAGTTTAATATATATATATATATATATATATATATATATAAATGTTTATTGGGCAAAAAAGCAAATGGGACACTTTTTTTTTTTTTTGCAAATAATTTACATTATTTATATTTTAAGTTGTTGCAAATTTAGTCCTCTTACTAGTAATTTTAGTCCTAAATTCGTCGAAATTAGAATTAGTGCCCATAATTTGACAAATAACAAAACAAATTGAGGTATTATAACATTTTTGTCATAGTAATTAGTAGGTAGGGAAAAAAATGGAGGAAAAAAATATGTTACGTTTCCTCCAATTTAAGTTAATTTGACAAGGTGAGTCTTTGGGCGGATTCAGGATTCCAAAGTCGAGGGGGCCGAATGGTATTATAGGTTATATCTTTTTCCTTATAATGGTTATAAACCTATTTAATTTACGTAAGTACATAAAAATAAAATAAAATGAGTAGTTTTATTTAAATAAAAGAATCAAATTTTACACGACATTCTTTCATATCATAAAATCATCTATGATATATCAATATCAAATTTCTCAATAATCATATTTTCAATGTAAGTAATCAAACCATTCACAAGCTATTGATTGTATATTTTATTTCTAAGAATAATTTTCAGGAACTTCATTACTTTATGCTATTATACTAAATAAAGTTGATATTATTAATTGGAAGACAAATATCCAATTGAAAATAAATGGATGACATGTATGATTTTTATCTTTCCATATAAGATTAGATCAAGATTTTTAAACAAGCATCGTGATTATTCTGTTAATGATTTTACTTAGGTCATATTATTGATCAAAATATTATTAAATTATGTAATTATTAGGCAGTCATGAAAAGACCAATAAAAATCAATTCAATAAATGTTAAAACTACATTTTAAAAAGATCAGTACAAACAAACTTTAAAATTGTGTACACAAGTAATTAGAGAAAAAGGAAAAATTATTGGGGAGGCCAGGACCCCCCCCAATGCTTCAGTAAATCCGCCCCTGAAGGTGAGGCTGCAGTAGATTACTTGTTTGCTTGCATAGCAATTTATGGACAATAATTTTAATTCCGGCAAATTTGGGATAAAAATTGCGGATAAAATGACTAATATTGCAGGTATTTATAATATAAAGGATGTAAATTACTTGCCGGAACCACAAATGACCCATTTTTACGTCCCTGCCAAATTAAGGGACTAAAATTGCTTTTTTGCCTGGACAATTGTGGGCATACGTATACGTACCTTGGGTATGAAGTTTGCCGTGTTATATATATACATAACCCGGATATTGCCAAAGGCGAGCTTCAATGTCAATATACGCCTTAATTTTTTATGCCACCAAATATACTGAAAATTCCACATTAAATTGTAATTTCATTTAACTTTAATCATATCTCTTACAATTCAGAAGCGCAATTGTGGGAAATTCTTAATCTATCTTAAATTCTCTTCAATCTAGATCAGCAACTTCAAATTCGAAATTCATTTATAGTAACATGTTATTATTACAATCTGAAAATAGAAAAAAAAATTACTATATAATATATACCATATCAAGAAATCAGAGGCAAAGTCCAAAGCCATTTTCTTTATATTGAATATTATGTGTTCATCAAGTTGAGAGCCCGGCCAAGAAAGCCACTCCGGTGGAAGGCAACCACGATGAACCGAAAATAAATTGACCCACCGTGAACTTGCTAGCCTCAGCCGTAGACGTGATCACACGATAACCCGGCCATTTCACGCGCTGTCCTATTGCGCCACCCGGCCCATAGTTCATATACTCTCCGTAATACAATGTGTCTAGTGCAAATGTTGCATTCCACTCTAGCCATCCTCTAGGGTGAATATGATCACCCATGTAAGAAAGCATATACACCGTTCGAGAGTATAACTTCCACGGTCGCCCTAAGTAAGTCGGGTACATAGCTTTAGCCATTTCAAGATCGGATTCCGCCAGGATCCTGCAAGCGTGGATTGAAATACCGGTGTTCTGGTTAGGGTCCTTGCGATTTTGTGCCGTAATTGTGTTCTTTTGTAGTGGCAATGGCTTTCGGGCATGAATGCTACAATTTTGAAACACGACGGCCGCATTCCCAAATATGAAGTCCACGGTGCCATATATGTCACACTCGCGGTAAAATTGTCTTTGTGAGTGTGTGTACAGAGTGTCTTGGTATCCAATAACATTGCACCGGTAGACCACCGCATGGTCCGCCCCAACCCGAAGGGCCACTGCTTGATGCTTGCTCGGTCCGGCCCAATTTTCGAATGTTATGTCCCGTGCGATGAAACCGGCACCGGTTGCAGCTACATGACAAGAGTCAAAATTTAGATAGACATTCTTCTATAAGAATGTAATGTTCTTGTGACAACATAATATTTATTTATGAATATAACTGCAAGTATAATAAGATTTAAACAAGAAGTAAAAGGAAAGAATAAAGTGGGTGAAGAATACCAACTATTGTTTTAAAGTCCAAGAGGAATGTTCTTTTTTTTTCTTTTTTTTTTTTGGATAATAAATAAGAACTAGTTGCATCCCCCATTTATAGTTTGTTGGTAAATGGCCTTAAACAAAAACATGCCCCTGACCCACCAATAATGTCACCTCCTTTATATCCAAATAAATCTTATATCCACTTTTGTCATAAGTGAAAACACAAGATGTACATTTGAGATAATGTTTTGGTTCTTTACTACCAACAATGTACTAGGATGAGAATCACATGAATTTGAACTTTAGGTTTGTGTAAAGGGAACAAAATTTATGAAGTAAATTAAGTTATAATTCAAGTCAATTATTTCAAGCAGAACCACCTCTTCATTTATGACAATGGTAATCATTCAAGAAAATTGAATAATTCAACAAAAATTGTCTTGTTTAATTTTCTCTTTCTTATGTCACTCTGATGAAAGCATTAGGACTGTTTCATAACAAAAAACAAAAGTTGAATTGGCCCTCCAACAAGAAAAGTGAATTAACACCACACACACACACACACACACACACACATACAAAATGTACCTAACAAATTCAATTAGTTGTAATAGAAAGGGCAGAGACAGTGACCGACACTAAGGCTTATTTCATTTAAAAGTATTTTAGAAAAAATCCAAAAACAAATTGACAAAAGAATCTTATTCAAGGAAATAAATGAAGAAGTTTCCTCAGCAGACAGCATCCTATGTTAAAAGTTATAAAGTAGGATTGTATTGCATTATTGATGAGAGCAAGATTATTGGGAGATTAATTCAAAATTGTTGTTCTTTAACTATCCACTCAATATCCCATGTCCTAAGGAAGAAATTCATATAAAAAGAAATACAAATACATAAATTCCAGTCTAAATCAAATATTAGCACACTCATAAATTTGCAAACGCTTAACAAAATTGTACTATGAACTAATTTTTTGAATTTTTTTTGCCTTTTGGTCGTACCACCCCATTTTCCATTCAATTTTTCACTTTTAGTCCCATATTTGTTTATACGTTTGATCTCATAAGACTGTCAATTTCGTAATTTTAATTCCAAATTATTAGGAAAGAGAACTATAGGACCAAAACACAAGAAGAAAAGCAAAAAATAAGGAAAAATGCTAAATGCAGAACAAAAATTGCTCTCGACGTCTTCTACACCCGCGAAAATGAAATATTCCCTCTATTCCTAAATTTTCACTCCTATTTCCTTTTTGGGATGTCCCAAAATAATACTCTCTTTCTATAAAAAAAAAATATTTCTCAAAAATATCCTATCACATAAAATAATAATTTGACATTACTGATTATCAAACACTACTTTTTAAGATACAAAAGTTAAAATACCTAAAAAAATCATTTTTCCAACCCTTACCTAAAACGGACGAGAGTAGAATTTTGCCATTTAATCACAATGCATATGTATATTGTAAATCTTTGGAAAATGCAATTCAATGATTTGATGTGATCAAATTCAAATCATTCAATCGTAGAATTACTAGTACTACAAATACATTGGCACATTATGCATGTCATAAAGTTAATAATGAAACAGCTTTCAAACAATGGTGACCATTGTGTGCATAGTGTGTGTGGCCCAGACAGCCTTAATCAAGTTGTCATGACAGCCACGTGCATTTGCAAACTACATGCAAACGCCAAAAATTGACCATTGCTTTCATGTACGAATAAAACTAAATAGTGAAATGAAAGAAAGTAAGAGAAAAGGGGTAAAAGGGGTGGAAAAGGAATTTACCAAAAGATGCGGTGTGGAAAGTTGTCATGTTATCTTGGACGCTTTTTCCACCTGAAATGACCGTCTTGCCCTTCCCATCTCCAATAAACATTAAATTAGTCTTCTTCCGACCCACCTTCAAGATTTTCTCCTCATACCTACAAATTGTTACATTCAATTTTCACGACATTTATTATCAATGTATAACGGGCTGCATTATTTGTGCACAATTCGAAAATTTTATGGACCACACTCCGACAAAGAAAATTAAAATTTCCAATAAGACACATAATGCGCCATTATCTCATTAGTATCTATATTAAGATTAATTGATGGACTTGACAATTAGCATTTTTGGTTTTTCCATTTTTTTTTTGGTTTCCACTAACTTTTTAAAGTATTTTGTAGTATTTGGATTTCATCGACTTCTCTGGGACCAAGTGTCAAAACGAAGACAAATTGGGTAGAGGCGATTTATGGAAATCAAAGTGTAAAATATTTTAAAAAGAGGACAAAAGTGCAATTTTGTAGAATAGAAGACCCAAAATTCAAAATTTAAAAAAAAAAAATTGGAGCTCAAACCAACATGGTTAACATATTATAAATCACAAGTTAAAATTTGAAAGCTTACTAAAATTAATTATAAAGTATAAATTAAAAATACCCCCAAGACGAAAGAAGAATATATCACAATCAAAACAAAAGTCATTCACGTGAAGAATAATATCTCACTATAATTAGCTAATATCTCACTATAATTAGCATGTAAAAGTCAACACACCCAATCACTAGACGCACGGAAAGATAAATAACCCCAATCGACGTGTAATTACGAAATCATAATGACAAAGAAATTATTCAATGCACCCACTCATTATAATGAATGTGAAATTAACTATTTAATGCATAACCAAATTAAATAATGAAATATAGTGGTATATAAATACACAACACACCATATTGTGATTAACTTTCAAAATTCACATAATGAAGAATACACATTAAGAAATAGTGTATTATTTAATATGAATTTATACTCGACATGCCATCATGATATAATTGAACTATAACACAATAATTAAAAAATTAAATCATAATTATTAGGGACTTTCATGACACTTAAATACTAGTGGAAAAGCAATTAAAAATTCAATGAGTAATTGTCATTTTACACCCCAAAAATAAACTATTTTAACACTTTACCTTCTCAATATTAAAATTTTGACACATTGTAGTCTCGAATTGCAAAGTGTGTCCTTAACTAATTGCTTTGCCCAAATATTTACAATTCGAGGATCCAATGTAACAAAAAAATAATTCCAAGACGTAAAGTTAAAATAGGATATTTCTTAGGTGCTAAATGCAATTACTCAAAAATCAAAATCCAACAAATACAAAAAAAAAAATTCAAAGTAAATTAAACGTGAAATTACCTTCCTGCCCTCACGTAGATAATAAACCGTCGATTTCCATACTCCGGCGCCTTCTTAATCGCCTCCGATATCGTCTTACACGTGCCATTCCCATCTTTCGAAACAATCACATCGGCGTTAATCGCACCCGGAGGAATATCCAAAAGCATCCGATCTCTCCGATTAAACCACGCCGGAAAATGTTCATTTTCACCGCTCAGCAATCGCCGGCGATTCTGGATCGGAATTCCGGCGAAATCTTCGCCGCCGGAGGCATCGGCGTAAATAGCGAGACAATTGCTAACGAGTTCGGATAAATCCTTTAACCGATCTGACATTTGAGTTTTAACGTAACCGTTTAATTCGTCTAAACCGTCTGTACACGTGTCCTGATTTGTTAAAGCGGCACTGAGCCAGGTTAAAACGTCCTGAGTCGACCCGGTGGTTGCGCCGCCGGGCGCGACGGAGGTGAGTGACCGTGAGAGGAGATCTATTGAGTGGTCGAGTAATTCGATGCAGTCTTCGTACGCTGACCTGTGGTTGTGGAGCAGTCAATTAATTTTCTATCAAGTCAATGTAGGGGAAATTACAGTTTAGTCCTACATAAATGAACTCTTCATATTTTTGGTCCCTTTTTGGTTCTGTATTTTATAAAACTGTACATTTCATTTTTAATTTGGTCTCATTGTGTGAACAATTCTATGATAACAAAAATGTTAAGAAGTACTTAATAGATACTTTTCGATGTTACCGAAAGTACAAAGTAAGTTAAAATTTTAGAATGAATAGTAGTATAATTTAGTAAATTGCATGAAATATAATGCAAAGTATTTCAAAAATTTGGAATTGAAAGAGCAATTTTATAAAGTATAGGATCAAAAGTATTGATGATCTAATCTCGTCAACTAAAAATGCAAGTTACCCAATTTAAGCAATAATTTATTACTAGTTCAATGATAAATGATGAAGCACAATCATTATAAGGTTCAAATTAAAAAATGAATGCCCTATAGTGTTGTAAAATTCATTAAAATAAAGCAAGGATTAAAAAAATCATAATACTTCTAATTTAGAACTCAATTTTAATTCATTTTTTATTTAAACTTTTTAACTCTCGTGAAGAAAACGCGTCTTCTTTTGGTTCGGTATGACGGCCCATCAATTAATTAAAAAAAAAAACTCAACAATATTCTTTTTTTTAATAAATAACACAATTTTACTTAATAAATTTGATAAACAATTGTTTGAGTGAATTAAGAAACTATGACAATAATTTCAAATTAATGCATATGGTTTGTAAATTTCATTATTAAATGAAGCAAATGTCTGGTGTGTGCATTTAGGTAGATCCTAAGCCAATAGTAATTTTAAATTTTATTTAAATTTGAGTAATGACATTTTACATCTCGAAAATAGACCATTTGATATTTTACATTCTGAAAATAAATATATTGACACTTTACACTCTTGAATTGCATATAATCGACAAAGATATCGATATTTTGCACCCAAGTAAGATACATTTTGAGGATACAATGTGTGTCGTAAATTTAGTTTCAGAGTGCAAATCATAGAAATGATATAATATGTTCTCATTAAATAAAAAATCTTAAGCCATATAAAATACTTATTTTATAATTCTATAGTCAAAGGATAAGAGAATACATTTATAATTAATCACTTCAAACATTTTATACACTCCAAATTAATTAACAATTTCCAACTTAATTAATTACCTGACGAGAGGATCCATATTAACATTACTGATGTCCGATGCGTAGTATAGTGCACGCCCAAATTTTCGGAGAGTCATATTAACGGTAATGTGTACGAGGTCTTTGTCGGAGGCGGCGACGGCGCCGGGGAAGTCAAGTAACGAATTCAGGCACAAAGACGGGTACCTAGTACGGCTACAGGCTCGGGACATGGCTTGTGAAGGTTTCCGATGCTGTAGCCTCGCCTCGGCGGGGTTGGAATTTTCCTCAATTTTTATCACCACCACCACGACGGCGGAGACGGCGGACGCCACCAAGAGTGTGGCGGCGAGGATAAGGAGGAGTTTTAGTTTGGAGGAGTACTTTTTGGGGGGTGGGTGAGGTTCGGTTGTTAGGCTGCGGGATGATGAGCCACCAGGCTCGGGTTTTCCGAGCCTGCCGTATTCCATTTTGCTAGAGGAGAGAAAATGTGGTTTTGGTTTGGAGCTGTGGAATGTGAAGATTGAAGGTTATGATTTTAATGTTATAGTCTTATAGAGTAGGATTTAAAAAGTGTGTACATGTGCGGTGGATTCTGTGATTTCTGAGTATTTGGGGTGGGGGGTGGGGGTGGGTGGGGGAGTATGTGTACTTTATTCAAGTATATATATATAATCAAATAAAAAAATTGAGTATTATATTTTATGTTATAATAGTACTATAATTTAAGGTTTTATTGCTATTAATGTAGTAAACATAGATTGTTTTATTGCATTTTGTGTGTACAATTATGGAGTTTGTTTTTATATATCTATTTGAACAACTCAAAGAGTTAATGACTAAATAATTGATCGATCACTATTGTGATAGATATTCCAATGATGGAGAAAATAAGCAAACCTTGGGTGACGTATAAAATCTAGTTATACGAAAATTGATTTTGGAGTTTGATTGAAATGGATTTTGTTTGAGTTAGATTTAACATAACTAATAAACAAACTTTGAAATATGACTATTGTTTATTAAGTTTTGAAGTTTTGTTCCAACTGAATTTGGTAAATTAATATTTTAAGAAAGATATTAAGATATATCAAATTACTGAAACTCTCAGGGTCTGTTTGTTTGGCGTTTTCCAGAATTTTTTCGTGTTTGAGAAATGCCAAACAAACATATTTTCTATTTTCTGAAATAAATTTTTCATCCATTAATTTTCTCAAACTACTCTCTCAAAAGTCAAACAAACAACAATTTTTTTATCTCTAAACAAAACCTATACAAACTCTACTTTGATTTGACATAAAGTAACCTATTTCTTACACAATTTATCTCACATAACATAACAACATGATTTGACATAAAGTCTTACACATCTTACACCTACAACCCAACTCTTCCAAAAAAACATACACCTACTTTATTTCTCAAACCACTCTCTCAAAACCCAAACAAACAATAATACGCAAATCGAAATTATTTCACAAACCTCCACTACTCTCCCAAACTACTTTCCCAAACGCCAAACAAACAAACCCTCAAAGTTCATCTCAGCACAAAAATTTAATAATCAAAATAAGTTAATTTGATTTTGAAAAAGTCAAATCAAATCAAATCAAACTCTATATGCAGTTTGTATCCTGCGATTGTGGTCTAGTGGTTAATAATAGTATTTGGCTAAGTCTAACTATGTGAAAGTTGGGTCGAACAATATTAGATGCACATGGCTGATAAGTTCAATTAAATGTTTGAGTCTAACTTATCCCAAAAGTTAATTAAAAATAAGAGAATTTTCAAGAACCTTATAAGAAGAATTATTCTTGATTTTCAATTTATATGGAAAATTTAGTCTTGATAAATAATAAAGTATGCATTTGTTGCATATATAATGTGCAACACCAAAGAGAATAGTCCAATTCAGTTCTTGGGTTTTTTTTTCTTAGTTTCCCAATGGTGTAATCAATTTGTAGGAGCGTCGGACACATTAATCATTAAGTGAAAATCTCTATCAACATAAATCAAACTTCGGTTCGATTGCTATATTGTAGTAACCAGTCACTTCCACTAAGTTAATCACATGTTGGTTCTGATGTCCTAATACAAGACGAGGATAAGATCTTGCAGTTAAATTTATGAACTAAGTAAAATATATTTCGTGTGTTAAATCACGTCATTCACTTAAATATGAACAAGTAAAATATATTCCGAGTGATAAACCACGTCATCTGAAGCATTAATACAAAAAAAAAAAATTAACAGATGATTGGTCTAGTAGAAGTGACTAGTCACTACAAAGTAGCGAACTCAGGTTTGAATCCATGTGGAGAGAGGTTTCCACTTAATATGTCCGACGCGCCTCAAAAGTGATTAAACCTTTAGAAAACCAAAAAAATACCAAAAAAAAAAAAAAAAGGTTCTCCCGATTCCGCGTGAACGTTATTATGTCTTTCTCTGGCATTATTATAGGAGTATATGTCATTGTGGAATTTACGATGAACACCGATGTCACTAATATCTACATTAACCTATTCATGAAAAAAAAAATTAAAAAATTCCACATTAACCTCTGCAGAGAAGTTTTCGGGGAAGGGGTCCGGGGTGGGGTGGGAGGGTGGTTTTGGGCGGGGGAGGGGGTGGGGTGGTTGTTGTGAGGTCAGTGTCGAGGGTGTGAGCTACTTAGCTGGCTTCTACTTAGAGACATTGCTGTAGTAGAGAATATCTTTTGATCAGTAAGTTTTGGATTCCTTATAAAAACTATTTTCTTTTTGTTTAGTTATTGCTTTCTTTATTTATGTAGGAACTGACTTTTAATCCACAAATCACACATTTTATTTACTAATAATTTAACATTTATTCAGAAATTTGCCCATTTAGCATAGTTATGATCAACAACAATAGAATTTCTACAAATAAATATAAATTTTCACTTCGTTTCTTTTCCTAATATCTCTTAACGGTGTTCACGAGAGGGTAAGAAGGCCAATCAATCGGGGCCGACATAGTAAACAAGCGGATATCATTTCAGACAATTACATACTGATGATTGGTTTAGTTTATTTATTTTTAAATTGTTAATTAGGGAAAATTGTAAAAATAATCTCGTAACTTGAGCTCGCTAGCAAGCCTTTCAAAATTTCAGCTGACAATTAAGTTTTTTAACTAAGTTAATTTGATAATTTAGTCATATTTCGGCTCGAAATAGATTTTTTCCACCGTGTCAACCAAATCACTCGTCCCTTCCACGCGGAATATAAATCCCTTCACGAGGACGAAGGGGCATGTGATTTGGCAGATACGGTGAAAAAAACCTCTAATTCTGGCCAAAATCAAACTAAATTATCTACTTAGTTAAAAGATTTGATTGTCAATCCTTTCTACTAGTAAATTTTAATTATGGGACCATTTTTACAATTTTTCCTATTAGTAATCATATGTACTCGGTTTACGGAGTGAATGGGGTAAATTAGTACATGCAATGGGACAATAATGAATAATTAGGGATTACATATCTTATATTACTTAGACACAAAATCATTTTTCCATAAGTAGTCTCCCTAGATTCAAAGGTGTTCTTCATGGCTAAGATTAATTTAATGATAAGTACAAGCTTGAAATTTAATTCAAGTTTAATGTTCTAATTAATATTATTTCACTATTAACGTAACAATGTATAAAAAATATTTCTAACTGTAGTAATAATTCAAATATATTGTTTAGAAATTTTAAAATTACATGTAAAATAGGTGTCTCAAACTAATTCATTATAGTTCAGCTTACTTTCACCATGATAATTAATCAAATCCTAACATATTTGTAGTAATTAACATATTTGGTGAGTTAGATTCTTGTTGATTATTCATTCAAGTAGAAAAAGTTTAATTATGCTTCCGTTATTTGTAATTATGGGAAAAAGTGGAATATTTGATAAATAATGACGAATTCTTTTGCCAAACTTTTTTTATTCTTTTGGGGTGACGCATCATCTAGTTATTGCAAGAGCACTTAATTAATAGTGGTGATTCTAGAGATAGGGCTACACCAATTTTTCTTAAATTAAAAACTTAATTAGGACGAGTACCAAAAGCATATCTTGCATGATTAATTATTTGGATTAATTTTTTTTTTAAATTCTCTTTGTGACGAAAAAAAAAGATTAATAACAAAAAAATTGACGAGAATAGTTCGAAAGAAGTAGTCAATTAGTACAGTAAACAATGCATTAGGTAAGAAGGCTAGGACCACATGGGCACTTAAACTTTTTCTTGTATAGAAAGCTCATTACTTTTTTTTTAACTTATATCGTTTTCTTTAATTAATTAATTAATTAATTAATATAATACCTTTCTAATACGGGCATGATCTAGTTTCATAATTATCTAATGGCCAATTTTAGTTAAAAGTAAGACGGGAAAGTAACAAAAAGTAAAGTTGGTGAATATTCATACCTGAAAACGATAGGAAAGAGAAGTTGGAAAAGGTTGAATTAACAAAAGAATTGAACCTATCAATTATATATATTTATAAATAAATTTTGGAATTCAACTAATTAGTTTCGAATCTCACCAAAAGCAAAATTAATGTTTAATTTACCTCCATGTGATTTAACAAAGAGCACTTTAACCCCTGTAATTTTATAAAGTTAAGTTTCACATCGTCTCCCTGAAATTTTTATATGTGGTACTTTACCCTACTGTATTATGATAATATGACAATTTTACCCCCTGTATTATGATAAATATGACAATTTACCCCCCCATGTTACAAAACACTTTTCATACCCACTCTCAACATTGACAAGTGAGTTAGGCTCTCCGGCAGAAGGGGGTAAATTGCTTTTTAAACTTTTTACAGGGGTTCAATTGCTCTTTTTCAAATTATAGGGGATAAATTGAACATTAAGAATATCACATGGAGTAAATTGTCATTAACTCTGTAAATTTGTAAGCTCGCGCGATTGTTGACTTGACGAGTGTCGGTTTGTGGCATCAGCATGCATAATTCATCATTTCATCATAATTGTTACATGAGTGTAATAAATATAGATCCAATTATTAGATTATACGAGTATTAAAGTGGGACATTAATTGGAATTTAAATAAATTTGTTAAATGCTTGTACACATAAAGCAGCCGTTAAGACATAAACTAAAGTGCCTTTCTATATTTCACTTTAATTACATGTTTTGCTACTTTTTTAATTAATGTCTCATTTCAAAATTTTACATGATCTATTATTACAATAATGTTGAGCAGGTTGACCGCTCATCGAATTAACTTTGTAACATCGCCAATATTGTTTTTTAATGTCTTGTACTCATGTATATATTCAAACATGAGTTATGACCAGTACGGTTTATAGGCCGATGAGCCTGTATCTCAGTTGCAAAAGCTGAGAATCCAAAATCAAAAGCTTTTAAGTTTTAATCTCAATATTGTGGATAAATTGATAATTTAATGATAGATTTAGTAGATGATTTTTTTTTTTTGGTACTTTAATAGCATCAAATAGATTTTTTGATACATTAATTTGTAATGTTGGATTCGATGTTTCACTAAAAAATAAAAACAACCGTACACATATGGGACTATGATCTAAACTCGGTCCTTCATTAGCCCCTTTAAAAATATGGGACATAGTAAAAGTCAGAAGGGAAAAGCTCGTGCGACAAAGTAAGCTTTGGACTTGGTGTAATTATATACAAGGCAGGTCCTAGACATTCAGGGGGTTAGGCGAATTCTAAGATCAGGGTCCTATGTTATTAAAAAAAAAAATACACTTAATTTTTTTAAATGTAAATTTACTAATTAAATATTAACATATTACTTTTTAGATAGATAATTAAATGATATATTCATTTACCTTTTTGATAGAATTAATCGCACATATATTTTTATAATTTGTAAGTTTGAAAACATTATTTAGCTTAAATAAATTTTACAAGTATCTTACAAAAAGAAAAAAAATACAAGTATATGTACACAATATGTTGGTTGGTATTGGAGAATGTTTTGAAGATGACAAAAAGGACAAAATGGTTTTGAAGATTAAAAAGGTCAAAAGAGAAGTCATCAACTAAGAACTGAAAAGTTTAGTGAAACATATCTCACGGTCTGGATGCTATGTGACCGAATCAGCAGAATGGGATATCAGATCAGTAAAAATCGGATTGGTTATCATCAGCCGAGTCAAGATAGATATGTTCATTCTTGAATCAGCAGAGTAGCCATCAGCCGACTGATCAACAGCAGAGTAATCCCATTAGTGAAGTAAGTCGGTTAGTAAGCTTATCAACGGTAACAAGCTGAGTGCATTAAATGCGACTTAACATAAAGTAGATATCCGTACAGCAGAGTGTACAGAGAACAGTTTGCAAAAGCTGCCGTTAGAAAGAAGACCGTTGCCCAGGATCAAAATGTAATTTCGCCTATCTTCAACGGGCATAATTTCAAATCCGAGAGTATAAATAAACCAGGGACTGAAGATTGAAGGGAGACTTGCACAATTCAAGATCACATTCTTAGAGCAAGATCCATCAGTTGAGTCGTCTGATCATAAACGAAGTCATCTGTCGACGGAGCGAATTGTTGAAGAACAAAGATCAAACGTTGTCTGTCTAAGTGACTTTCAACTGAGAATAGAAGAAGCTTATATCCATCTTTGTGAGTGATATAACTTCGTAGTATAGGTCTTCTGAGTGATTTCCTATATTGAGTGAACAAGGTTAATATGTGTGATTTTTCGAGGGTGAACAGAGAGTTCTTACTTATGGCTTATCATTTGTTGTAAAGCATAAGTGTTCTAGTTGCTGAGTGCTTTAGAATAGGTTTTTCTAAATAATCTACCTAAGAGCTAAGTATTCTACTTGAGGCTTGTCATTTGTTGTAAATGCTCAAGTACTAGTTACTTTGTGTTTTTTGTGGAACCTAAATCTTTGTGATTTAGAAGAGTGGACTAAAAGACTTTGTGTCTATATAACCACTATAAAAATTCATGTGTTTGATTACTTGTTTTTAACTTGCATATTTTCATAAGTAAACAAACGTTTAAAAGACAAAGCTTTTAAAAGAGAAATTTGTAAAACTGGGGTAAAACTTTGAAGATAAACTTGTTTGAAAAACATACTTGATAAAATCCTCTGCATACAAGTTTTGAAACTTTGAGTATATCTGAATCAGATAAGTGAAATCAGACTAGTGGTCGACTCTGCTGAATCTGCTAAGTGCTAAATCAGCATAGTAGTCTCACGAGTAAGCTCAGCTTAGTCTGCTGATAAGAAAAGTTAGAGAAAAGTTTTAAAAGTTCAGAAGTCTATTCCCCCCCCCCCCCTTAAGATCTCATCTGACCACTTGGGACTAACACAATATTATACCATAACAAGTGTAAGTAATAAGTTTAATTTTACATACCAAGATCAAATTAAGAATCATTAAGAAAGAAAAAAATAATTAAAAGAATAATTATTACGAAAGAACAAAGTAAAAAAGTTAAAAAGAATACAGAAAAATTAATATATAATAGAGAAGTGACTTATGGGGATTGAAACCTAGACCTCACATTCATGAAAAAAGACTCTAACCAAGTAAGCTAAGAGACTTATGTTAAGGAAACTAATAAAAATAGTAATATTTAAATTTTTTGCGGGGGATTGGGTATATATATAAATTTTGGTGCCCCGAGACGTGGCTCCAAGTTGCCTAGCACTTGGGCCGACGCTAATTATACAGACTATCCTCCATGTTTAGAAAATTACACAAACTACATTTGAGGTTAACATCCATCCAAAATGACTAACATAACTGCTGAAAAGTAACAAAATGTCTCTCTTTTACATGTAAATTGCCTGTAAGAAATCATAAATTTCAAGAGTGGTCTCAGTAATTACACTAACCCCAGGACAATTTGAGTAGTTCTTCTAATTATTAATATGAATACATTTAAATTAAAAATATTTAAATATCAAATATTTAAATTAAAATAAACAAAAATACAAATAATATTCTTAACATAGTTTAGATAAATACGTAAGAAAAAACCATCATTAAAATAAAACAATAAATTTATTTTAATCAAATAAATACTCCTATTTAAAATTACAATAAATAAAGAAATAAAATTTATTTTCCTACTAAATAAATAAAAGAAATTTACTTTATTTTTGTATCAAATTTTTTATTTTATATTATAATAAATAAATAGACAAAATTTGATAAAAATCTTAAAAAACATATCTCTATCGTCCCCAACCCCAATCCCCTCTCTCCAACACCTGCAGAGAACCCCAACACATGCATTTCCCTACCCATTTGTCTTTCGTGCTTTGATAAACCTCCACAATCTATCTGGTCGCACAAGGCAGTTGCTGGCACACAAAAGGCGAAGGGTTGGGGGGAGGGGGGGATATAGGGTTGCGTTGGAGGGAAGTATGGGGGGTGGGGAGCGCTCAAAATTTTCTAATATTGAAAAGTTTAAGAAAAATCGTATTAGAAGTATTTTTAGAATAAAGTTTTATGATATCAGCATGCGACGCCAGAAATTAACACCGCATAGTGGTAACTGTAAAGAATCCAATACATGGGGTAGTTGAAGTAATTTTCCGAACTCGAAGGATGATCAGTGTAATTACACTAAACCCGAGGGATAGTTTGAGTAGTTTTAAAAAAATAACAAAATTATATTAAGATTATTTCTGGAATAACAATTTATTTTTTTATGACATCATCATGTGTCGTCAGAAATTAATGTCGTAAGGGATAAACTATAATGAATCAAATACCTTCAGAGTAGTTTGTATAATTTTTCAAATACGAAGAATGTATGTGTACTTACACTAAATCTCTGGAGTAGTTTGTGTGATTCTCCCTTTTCTGAAATATTGAGATATTGTTTATACATTTTATTGGTCCAAACGCTTAGAATCAAGAACGAGTCAAAATTTTATACTCAGTATTCAAGTTTAGTCAATTAAAATTAATTGAGATCACAAGAGGCCATCACCTAACTTGTTACTCAAAAACCCCATTTTTATTTCTTTTACGAATGTTTTTAAGAGAAATCGGGAACTTTCAGCCGATGTATTCTAAGATCTACCCCAAAATTAAGTCATCAAAATTTGTTCTAGAAGGAACTACAATTTGATAGTAAATGACTCAACATTCCGCATCCACATGTCGTCGTAACATAAAAACTAACATAATAAACATATCCAAATACATTTGAAAAATATTAAAAATATGGGCCTGTTTGTTTGGCGTTTGGGAAAGTAGTTTGGGAGAGTAGTGGAGGTTTGTGAAATAATCTCGATTTGCGTAATGTTGTTTGTTTGGATTTTGAGAGAGTGGTTTGAGAAATAAAGTAGGTGTAGGTTTTTTTGGAAGAGTTGGGTTGTAGGTGTAAGATGTGTAAGACTTTATGTCAAATCATGTTTGTTATGTGAGATAAATTGTGTAAGAGATAGGTTACTTTATGTCAAATCAAAGTAGAGTTTGTATAGGTTTTGTTTAGAGATAAGAAAATTGTTGTTTGTTTGGCTTTTGAGAGAGTAGTTTGAGAAAATTAATGGATGAAAAATTTATTTCGGAAAATAAAAAACATGTTTGTTTGGCATTTCCCAAACACGAAAAAATTCTGGGAAACGCCAAACAAACAAGCCCATAATTTCGTTGGCTAAGTATTTATCAAAAGAAATCATTGGTTAAGTGAGAAGTGACAACACGATATAGGAATTCAAATTAATTATGAAAAAATTTAAGGGCCTGTTTGTTTGGCGTTTGGGAAAGTAGTTTGGGAGAGTAGTGGAGGTTTATGACATAATCTCGATTTGCGTAATGTTGTTTGTTTGGGTTTTTAGAGAGTGGTTTGAGAAATAAAGTAGGTGTAGGTTTTTTTGGAAGAGTTGGGTTGTAGGTATAAGATGTGTAAGACTTTATATCAAATCATGTTTGTTATGTGAGATAAATTGTGTAAGAGATAGATTACTTTATGTCAAATCAAAGTAGAGTTTGTATAGGTTTTGTTTAGAGATAAGAAAATTGTTGTTTGTTTGGCTTTTGAGAGAGTAGTTTGAGAAAATTAATGGATGAAAAGTTTATTTCGAAAAATAGAAAACTTGTTTGTTTAGCATTTCCCAAACACGAAAAAAATCTGGGGAAATGCCAAACAAACAGGCCCTAAATAGTGTCCAACTAAGTTTGTATTGGACCGACATAGAATTAAAGAAGCATGTGTGCATTTCTATTGCGGTGGGGAACACATCAACTTAACAACAAATGCTAGTAACATGGTTTGTTACACACTTCAATTTCAAGATATGGGTCCGACCCGAATATATCAATTTATTAAGAAATTACTCTTTCGTTTTTTTTATTTATCGCTTTGACAAAAAAAAATTAGTTATACCTTTCATACTTATAATTAATGCAGTCAATTTGATTAAAAGAATATTTTAAAATTTTTGCTTCAAATAATGAATTATTTATTAAATTTTTTAATCCGTATATAATTCTCCAAAATCATGAAAATAAAACGGGGGGAATATTTTTTATCAGTTGATTGAAAAGGTGAGTTGACTACAGTCTGATAAATTGCTGTATCTACCAACTTTTTCGTGTTATCACTTTTAGTTGAAATGATAAATATCAATAAATAGTCGCCTATTTGAATATTTAGGGGGGTGGGGGTCACCTGAGGAAAAATATTATTTATATTTAATGCAATATAAGGGACCCAATTAAATACTTTTGTCCATTTTCTGGCCTAGAGCTAAAATAAATCAAGGTATTAGTTAATGTGTCATCTCATTAATTGTAAATCTCATTATTATTCTCATATCCTTAACCATTTCAATGTTCATCTCATTATTATGGTTAAATCACACTAATAGACCCTCACATTTAAAGTTGGTTATGCTTTCGTCCCTCATAGATAAAGGGTTACACTTTGGTCTCTCTTAGATAATATGTGTTACGTACACCGATCACTTTTTTGACCAATTTCGGTAAAAATATATCACGTGCAAAACACGTGCATTTTGGCGAGGTTATTTTCGTAATACCATATTTACTAATATTTTAGTATCACACTAATGATTCATCAGTTTTAAAGTTGATTACGCTTTCGTCCCTTAAAGATAAAGTATTACAATCTCATCCCTCTTAGATAATAGATTGTTAACAATTCCAAAAATAGACATTAAACCAAATAATAACAAAATCTATATATATGAGGGACGTAATTGTAACACATATTATATAAGAGGGACGAAAGTGTAAAATTTTATCTATTAGAGACGGAAACATTACCAACTTTAAACCCGAGGGACCCTTAGTGTAATTTAGCCCATTATTATTCTCATATCCTTAATAATTCTATTTATTAATATTGTTTTTTTATATAAGGAAGTGTTTTTTTGTTAATGAATCATGAGGTATGTCGCATTTTATCTTTTAACAAATAGTATCATGTTCTCGTGTCTATCTATTATCGATCGTATTTGTATTGTTGTGTCCATATTTGCGACGTAGATTATAAAATTTCATTATACTTCCTCAGTTTTATTTATTTTTATCCCTAGGTATAATTGATCAGTCAATTTGACTAAGTTTATAAAAATTATTATAAACAATTTAATTCATAAATTTCATTAATAATTTGATAATATTATATATATTAATATTTAAAAGGTTTAATACACCATAAATGTGAATAATTTAATATGATAAATCACTTAAAAATTAAAAGAAGTTGACTGTGTACTATAGCTAATGAAGTAAAAATAATGAAAGGAAAAGTGTGTTATTTATGAGGGCAAGGAATAGATTTTGCGTGTCTAATAATTCAGTAATAGACAATGATATGAAATATACATCCAATATGTTTTCTCATTAAAATGATGATAAACCAAGAACTAGTGTACTTATTTACATTTCCAATGGCAATGCATTTGATCTAGTGGAATATTTCTTTTCCCAATGGTTTAATTTATTTCGAGGCTTGTCGGAAATATTAAGTAGAAATCTCTCCCAGCAGGAATTCTAACTTGAGTTCACTACTTTGTAGTGACTAGTTCCTTCTACTAGACCGATCACCTAGTGTAATATAATACTCCTTCCGTCCTTTTAATTTTACTCTTGTTTTCTTTTTGAGATGTCCCAAAACAACACTCTATTTCCTAATATGAAATTAATTTTTTTTCAAAAGTAACCTTTTACATAAAGTAATGATTTGATACCATTAATTCTCTACTGCTACATTTAAGGACATAAATATAAGGTCTATTTAGATGGGTTTTGGCTCGATTTCGCGGGTTTCGGTTTAAAAAAAATGGTTTGGGTGGTTTCTATGAAATCTTTGAGACCTCATTTGGATGGGTTTTGACTGTTGGATTTTGTGGTTTGAATAAGTTGAAACCTCACTTGTATTGAGTTTGGATGTTGGGGTTTAGGGGAAAAAGTAGGTGGTAGGTGTCAAATCAATGTTTTATAGGTTTGAAGAGTTTGAATGTGAGTTTCTGAATAGATTTTTTATGGTTTTACGGGTTTGGCGAAACCTCGTTTGAAAGGGTTTTGGCTCGGTCTCGCCAAACCCGGGAGATCGGGCCAAAACCCATCCACACACACCCATAAAAATGCCTAATAATTCCACTTTTTCAACTCTTACCTGATTATTTTTTCACAAAACTATTTAGTTAAATTCAACTAATAATGCGACACCGTTGATTCCACAATACTACTCTATGGAATACAATCTACTTTTCATTTAAGCTTTATCTAAACTTCACGAAAGTTAAAAACAAAACAAAAATATTGGGACAAATTTTCTCTATTTGATAGAATATTCATGAAAATTTTACTACAGAATCCAAGCATCCCCACGGATTTTATGTCCGAATCCGAACTCAAACAAACCTGAATCATCAAACTTAAATAAATGAAAGATTCATATCAAATACTAGGGTTGTCAATGGGTCGGATTTTGGTCGGATCAGACTCATCCAGATTCGGCTCAATTTATATCGGATCGGATCATGTTGGATTCAGATCTTGTTCGAATTATGCTCGGATGTAGATTTTTTGAATCCAATGGATCTTGGTCGGATTTCACCGAATATCAGATCTTTTTCGGATACAATAAAATTTTCATTTAAAAAATTACATTAATATTTTTTCCTAAAACAAGTTTATTAACTTTACAATTTTATTTAATTTTAGCTCACATGTTCAAACATCCTTTACTAATATTCATATTTTTAGATGAAAATATTGATGTAAATAAATTTATAAACGAGTTATAAATTACTATCTTCTTAAATTGACAGTGAAATATTATTAATGGTACTTACTTATATATATATATATATATATATATATATATATATATCATTCTTTTTATTTTTTATCGGATACATATCTTTAACGGATCGGATCGACCTAAATCCATATTCGCTGCATGTGTTTCGGATTACGGATCTTTATAGTTGGATCAGGTTCCTTGAATCTCTAATCGGACAATTATCCTAATAAATCGGACTGGACTCGGACGAACCCGGATTGAAATCCGCCCCATTGACACCCCTATCAAATACATGCTGATTCGATCCAATTTTGACCAATTAACGGCCCTAATATAAGTAGATATTTGGTAAGGCCCATTAAACATAGACCCGAAGTACTAAATATGATTAAATAACTTGTAGAAATACTGGGCTTAATCCAAGTGCTTTCACTGTAAGAAGTTTTAATGGATTACATAATTCCTTCATGGGCTTATTGAGACTTAAGTAATGTTTGCACAATTTTGTAGGCCCGTTAACAAAATGGGCTCATATGAAATTTAGGCCGCAGTAACCTGCTTTTATTTGTTTTTCAGAAAACAGAAGAAAATTCATTTCGATAAATAACAAGAATGTAGGTGTAAGAAGTCAAAATTGAAAAATGTTACATTAATTTAATCCCCTAGAATTACAAAAGAATTATACATTGCGTCACGTCACACTTTAAAAATACTTTATAGCTAAACAAAAGTAAAATATTTTTTCTTTTTTTAAATAAAAATTTAATGTGATACATTTGATGAGATATTTCATTGATCCCACCAGTGCTAAAAACTGCTTAATTTATGTGGTATCATGGGTTAGTTTCAAGTTTTATGTATAGTTAGATCAGAAGAAACTATACTTCAATATCTTTTCTTTTTTCCTCCTTAGGGAAACATTTACTACATCATGATATCATCAAATATATTTGAAAATAGAAATAAAGTCCAATTAACAAATAAAAAGAATATTTAATAACAAAATTAGTATTAAATTAAATAAAGACCCACACTTCAGATGAAATCCAAATTCATGACATATCATAGGACATCAGTTTCGCCAACATACTAGGCCTTATCGGCTACACCTATACTACAAACACTTACTTTGTTGAGTTTGTTTTATTTATTTGGTTTATCATTGCCCGAGCAAACTTAATTCTAAAAAAAGTTGAAAAATTTACTAGTCAATAAGGCTCAAGTCTGGCCGGGTCTATTGATGGGTTGAGGAACATTCTTTTAGTGAAACAATTTACATGATCAAATCTATTAGACTATTAACAAAATACAAATATCCAAATAAGAAATACGAATAATATCTATAAACAAAATTAATATTAAACTAGAAAATAACTCATATTTATTGCGGAATTCAGATTAGGGTTGAGCACGGTTCATGAAACTGCCCGAACTTCGGTCCGGACCGATTACCGAACCAAAATTCGATCCGGTAATCGGTCCACGATTTTCAAGGATCGAACCGACTAGGAATAGAAAATTCGGTTCGTACCATTTCGGACCGAATCTCACCCGAAGTAGGATCGAACCGTGGAAAATTTGACTGTTTGGTTTTTTTTTTGGACTCAACCGAAAAATTAAATTGTTTGTTCGGACCGAATTGGACCAAACCGTTAGATTTTGTGGTAAAAAATCGGAAAAAATTAAAAATCGGAAAAAATTAAAAATCGGGAAACCGTGGACCGAACCGGACCGTTCGATTTTGTACCAAATCGGACCAAAAATTTCGGTCCGATAAACGGTCCATGAATTTCCAGGACCGAACCGGCCAGGAACCTAACTTCGGTCCGGTTCTATCTAAATGCTCACCCCTAATTCAAACTCAAGGTCTATAGGCTCCATTTGGAAGGATTTTGATCCGATTTCGCGGGTCTCAATTTCAAAAAAATGGTTTGAGTGGTTTCAGTGGAACTTTTGATACCTCATGGATAGATTTTGGATGTTGAGTTTGGTGGTTTTGAAAAATTTGAAACCCCATTTGAATTGAGTTTGGATGTTAGGATTTGGGAAAACAAGTAGATGGTTGGTGTCAAATCAATATTTTTAATAGGGTTTGGGGAGAAAAAATATGTGATAGTGATAACGCCGTAAAACGTCGTTATTATGTGCTTTCTTAAGCCCATAACAACTTGCTTTGTTTGAGTTTTGCGTGTTTTTGTAGAGAGATATGGATTACAGCTTCAATGGAAGGAGAACCCAAAGTCAAAATATAGAAGGATGTGGATAGCTACTCACTAAAACATGCATAAATATTTCATGGATGATCGAAATATGCTGAATTTTGGATATGTTGTAGATGAGGGAGTTATCTATGCTACAAAATTTATTGATCCACAATCGGAGTTCGGAATAAAAAGATATATCGCTCGGACGGAAGTGTGGCATAGCAGAAAACTCTCTGCCCAAACCTCACTGCGGTGAGGGTCTGTTGATGCGATTAATCAGCAAAAAACTCCTCGTTTTTAAGGTCATTTTTGGATTTTCTCCATCATTTGGCTATTAGGGCAAGAAGTGAGAATGAGAGAGGTTTTTACGCAACACAACTCCTCTTCTCTTTGTCTAGTCTCCCTCAACTCTCTCTCTTTTCTTTTTTTTACATTTTGTATTAAAGACTCCGCCAAGGGGGTGAGTTAATCACCACCCTTGGGAGTGATTATGTGGTGATTAAGGGAAGGAAAATCCATCTCATGATTTTATTCCGATTAGGTGATATTCTTTCCATTTCCCTAATTGTCTATGATTAGGAGATGATTGTTGATATTTTCTTTTTGGAATTATGATTGTGGAATTGTTGATTTTCCTATATGTATTGATGAATTGTGTTATGATGTTGGGTTATG
Organism: Penstemon davidsonii; assembly: GCA_034814905.1. NCBI lineage: Eukaryota > Viridiplantae > Streptophyta > Magnoliopsida > Lamiales > Plantaginaceae > Penstemon > Penstemon davidsonii. Next base: position 23,447,690 of record JAYDYQ010002533.1, on the reverse strand, counting down.
TTTGAATTGTTGGGTTTATTGTTTAATTGCACTATTAGCCAATGATTGTAGTAATTTATTGTTTAAGTACTTTGCCGTAATCATATGAAATCGAGCTTAATTCTACCTTGAATGTATCCTTGACATAGGACTTTGAAGGTTAGGCTAGTGACAATTTGTGGATTTCGACCTAGGATAGATGATACTCGATATGTATTTATTGTTTTATAGATACTCGGTATGCAATACAATATAAACACACACGAATAAATACTCAAACAAATCAAGTATCACAATGTACGTACGCAAGGATACGTGTCACAAGTAATATAAATCGATAAGTACATACCGAGTTCATCACCCAATGAATGGGTAAAAGGTGGGAATAAACGAATCAATTGAGAACCTATTTTATCTAAAAATGCTTGATACAAAATGAATCCAACCCAAATGTAAGATAATGGTGCTTTTATTTAACAGCTACTAACACGAAAAGTAAATCTAACTAGGAAAGCAAGTAAATGATGAAGTTAATTATGCGCTAAGGAGGATTATTGTGTGATCAATTAAAGTGGATAAATCGTGCGGATGCTAGGTTAGCTATGCAAACAATCCTAGGTTTACTTGTTGTTCGTGAGTTCTTATTGGTTAGATCTCCATGTCGATCTCACTTAACCCTACTAATCTACCCATATCCTCTATCTTCGGATCACTCGCAAACTTTGATGTCACCCAAGGTTTTAAGGAACGTCCCTATTCCTAGAGGACTCTAAGGCGTACCACTGTCACCCGGGACCTAAGACTAACCCAAATCCCGAATAAAGAGAATCTAAGTTATTTGATGCATTCACAAACGAACCCATTATACAAACATGGACCACACTAGGTATATATGTTTATCCTAGGTCGAAATCCACAAATTGTCACTAGCCTAACCTTCAAAATCCTATGTCTAGGATGCATTCAAGGAAGAATTAAGCTCGGTTTCATATGATTACGTCAAATTAAAGTACTTAAACAATAATCTACTACAATCATTTGTCAATAGTGCAATTAAATAATAAACCCAACAATTCAAACATAACCCAATATCATAACACAATTCATCAATATAGTAACATCAATACATATAAATCCGGAAAATCAACAATTTCACAATCGTAATTCCAAAAAGTAAATAACAACAATCATCTCATAATCATAGACAATTAGAAAAATGGAAAGGATATCATCTAATCGGAATAAAATCAGGAGATGGATTTTCTTCCCTTAATCACCACATAATCACTCCCCAAGGGTGGTGATTAACTCACCCCCTTGGTGGAGTCTTTAATACAAAACGTCAGAAAAAGAAAAGAGAGAGAGTTGAGGGAGGCTAGGCAAAGAGAAGAGGAGTTGTGTTGTGTTCACTTCTTGTCCTAATAGCCAAATGATGGAGAAAACTCGAAAATGCCCTTAAAAACGCTGAGGTTTTTTTGCTAATAATTCGCATCAGCAGGTCCTCACCGCGGTGAAGTTTGGGCAGAGAGTGTTAAGTGCTTATTCTGTGTTTCGGGGGTGCAAAGTGCTGATTTCTCGTGTTTTAGGGATGCAAATTGATGAGTTTTTCTAAATTCAAGGATGCTAATTGCTAATTTTATGTTTTTTTCTGGGGTGGGGTGGCAAAGTGCCTATTTATCTTGGTTTGGGGGTGCAAAGTGCTAAAAATCCGAAATGAATTACCTATTTTGCCCTTAGAAAAATACTAGAGGGTGCAAGTTCTTGAGTTTCTTATATTTTGAGGGTGCTAAGTGCTATTTTTGTGTTTTGAGGGTACAAAGTGTTTATTTCTCTTGTTTTGGAGGTGTAAAGTGCAAAAATTAATACTCATCTTCTTTTATTTCATTCGTTAAAAGTGGACCTGCCAAGTACCAAAATTAAAAAAAGTTATCTTTAAAAAAAAAATTCACTTTGCCCCCTTTTAATTATATTAATGCCAACTTTGTCCCATAATATATATATATATATATATATATATATATATATATATATATATATATATATATATTTTAGAATCTTATACTCTACTCTGCCACTCACCTCAAAATCATTCGATGTTAGGCCATCTCCAACCGAAGCCCTTGCCCAATTGCCTTGCCCTCTTGCCTTGCCCTCATGCCTTTTCGACCCACCTAAAAAACTCATCTCCAACCGAAGGGCAATCAACATCCATTAATTCAATTTCACAACTTTCCCCACTCTCACTTTCTCCACTCTCCCCACTCAAACTTATTTTAATAATAATAATAATAATAATAATAATAATAATAATAATAAAATCTCATTTATTTTAAGTATTTGTATTTTTTATTTAAGTTGTATTGTGTATTTTTAAATTAAGTATTTGTGTTCAACAAATCTCATTTATTTAGATTTGTATTTGTCCATTTATATATGAAATTGTTCAACAAATCTCATTTATATATGAGTTGTATTGCGTATTAATTCAGATGTATTTATAAATTAAGTCATATTTTAAATTAAGACAAGTCTTAATTTTCGTTATCATGATCTAATAATTCTTATTTTTCATTATCGTATTTTTTTTGTGTATTACTTAAAATGTATTTTTAAATTAAGTCTTTTTTAAGAATTCTAATTAAGTTGTATTTTTAATATTCAAATTAATTATTCTAAAATTAAGTCTTTTTAAAATTTAGAAATTTAAATTAAGTAAATTTTTCAGCAAAACTGAAAGTTTGTGGGTGATTTTGATCAGGAACAGAACCTGGGGGCTAAATGTGCAAATTACTCATCTTCCCCACCCTACCTTCACGTACCGTAGCAGTTTAAGGAAAATTTCACCCCCAATTTTCAATTACACCAAATTAACTCAAATATCATCAAATTAAAGCAAGATTGGTGAAGCAATAATCTTGAGTTGTGAAATTAACAAAATTGGTCTAATTACGCATAAAACATTTTTTTTTTTTAAAAAAAAAAGAAAAAAAAAAGAGAGATCTGCGCACCAGGCGCGTTTGCCAGCCGGCAAGCAGGCGGGCTTCCATTGCCAGCCTGCTTGCCGCCTTGCCTACCCGAAGGCCCCTGCCCGCCCTGCCCCCTGCCTTGCCCGATTGCCAGCCACCGTCTCCAACCGAACCGAGCCGGCAACCCTCCCTCATGCCCGGTTCCCGGCTCGGTTGGAGATGGCCTTAGAAAATGAGTATACCCACGCCCTTAGCAACAAAATAATTGCTGTCAAACCCCTGACAACACTTTCCACTCTCAAAACTCCTCCACGCTTCAATTGCACCAAACTATGTGCTTCAACATATTTTATTCTAAACAACGTTAGCAAAAATGTCTAAAATTTTCAGTTCTACCCTCGTATTTATCAAACTTTGTCATTTCGAACCATTCTTAAAATATGAGAGAAGAATGCGTCCTCCTGAGAGTTTTTTAGTACAAATATGTCCGGAACAATTGAACATTAATGATAATTGAAGGGGAATTGTGATGTAATTGACAGTCGAAAGAGCTCAAAGTGAACATTGACGATTGTTGGAGGGGACAAATGAAATTTAACTAGCCTAAAGAAAAGGGGAAAATTGCTTTTTTGGTACCATAGGATAGACCTATTTGCAATTTTAGTACCATTGGATATGAAAATGCAAATTTGGTACCATAGGATATGTTTTCATTGCAACTTTAGTACCAAACCCAATTTTTCCCCAAAGTTATTGGTAATTTAACCCCTATCAAATGCATAATGTTCAATTTACCCCCTCGTGGTTTAAAAAAGTGCATTTTATCCTCTGAAATTTTGTAAAAGTTTCACATCGCCTCCCTGATATTTTTATAGGCGGCACTTTATCCACTTTTATTATGATAATATGGCATTTTACCCCCTGTGTTATGATAAATGTGACAATTTATCCCCCTATGTTATAAAATAGTTTGAATGCCTACTCTCAATTTTGGCAAGAGAGTTACACTCTCAGGCTGAAGGGGGTTAATTACTTCATTAAAAAATTTACAGGGGGGTAAATTGATTTTTTTTTTTAAATTATAGAGGGGTAAATTGAACATTATGAATTTCATAGAGGGTAAATTGCCATTAACTTTTTAGAAAAAATGGGTTTGGTATCAAAATTGCAATGAAAACCTATCCTATGGTACCAAATTTGTATTTTCGTATCCAATGGTACAAAAATTGCAAGTTAGCCTAACCTATGGTACAAAAAAAACAATTTTCCCTAAAGAAAAGGTATCAAACTGTACGTGTCCAACCATAAATATAATTAAGGTCGTTGGGCGAATTGAAGGCACGGACTTGTCAACACCTAATAATTAGTTGAGGGGATAACAGATGTGAGAAATTAGATTCTTTTTTTTATATCTTTATCACTTTCCAAAAAAGAAGAAACAAAAGGAGGAGCATGCAGCATCTTTAGGATCTGTTTGGTAGTAGTTAATTTGGTTTCAATTCTTTTCATTTCCTACAAGTAGTTTGAAATTCTTTCGAGTCTCGTTAGGAAAAAAATAGGTTTAAAAAGTCAATTCATATGTTACTTGAATTAGAATATTTAATTTGAGAGCCAGTGCGTATTTTGAGATACGTGTCGGATTACTCATGTCGATTTTTAGCAAGTAAAAGTAAAATCACAAAAGAAAGAAATTGTTTCTCATTATCTTATACGTGTTAGTAGTAGGACTGTCAATTGAATTGGATCTAACCAAGTTCGATTGAATTGGATATTCCTTAAGTTCGATGGCTCGACTCAATTAAAATTGGCTCGAAATCAATTTATGAGTTGTACTTGAGCCTAATACGGCTCAGCCCGAATAAAACTCGAACATATAATTGTATTAAATATTACAATTAATTATTTGTATTGTAGTTATAGTTACTAATTACTATTTTTATTTTGAACCCGAAAAATTACATGGACCGAGTTTGAGCCAGAGAAATCAGAAAATTTATAACCCGAGCTTGAGCCTATAGCTATGAAGCCCTACAATATTTGAGTTCGAGCTATTTAAAGCTCAGCTCACAAGACCAGATTGACAGTCCTAGTTAGTAGTGGGAGTCGATAAGAAGATGGTTTTTATTAGTCATTTTAGGGTTTTTGGCAAGTTAACTCCTTGTGATATGTTTAATGGACAATTTACCATTATGTAATATGAAAATAGACAATTTATCCTCCTATGATATGAAATAACAAACAATTTACCTCATTCACAGGGGAGATGTTGCACATACACTTTATAATGCGACTGAAACTTCATTTTCATGTGAAAAAATGATCAATTTGACCTTACATTGACAACATATTTACCTCACTTTAGTCCTAGTGATATGCATAATTAAGCAATTTAGCTCCTTGTGATATGCGTAAATGGGCACTTAAACTCCCCATAGTATTGCATAATGGGTATATTACACACTTTTGAAAATGTAAATATCAAGATGGAGGTTGTGTGTTTCTTTATTAAAAATACAGGGAGGTATTTAGCCCTTTAATTTATTACAGAGAGTTAAATTGCCTATTTAATAATTCAAGAAGTTAATTTGCTATTAAGTCATCATTTTATGAAAATAACTATTCAAGTTTCGAGTGAAATGAAAAAGATACTCCTTATACTTTGTGTAATTGACAAAAAATTCATATGTATTTTCATAATTAGTAAAAATCTTCCTATGTTCTTTTTGGTAAAAAAGAACTTCACAAATCGGAGTACATATTTTGTAGGAAAAATAAAAATTATATCAACACTATGAAATGCGAAAAATCATTATTTACCTAAAAATTGACAATAACCCTTCTGTCAACTTTCAAAGTTGTCAATAATTCGTGTTCACTTAAAATATTGACAATAATCTCATGTTGACTTATGAGAATTTTTCGAATGGGTGGACTAAACTAATAGAATGTCGATACAAGGATTTCTTGCTAATAAAATAGAACATACAAATTTTTTTTCTAATAAAAAAATCGTAGCTATGTGCATTTTCTCAATGCTAACGTTAATGCCAGAACATCAATTGTTGTTGCCATAGCAAAAAATTTTAATTGCCTATTTTACCCTTCAGTTTTTAAAGAATTGGTAACCCATTATTAATTAACCCCAACTCCCATTTTCAAGCTTTCACAACATTCTTCCGGCAAGCTTAGGCAACATGCATTTTCGTCTTTCACATCTGTCTTTAACTCACGTAAATCGGTGAGATCCTCTATACCACAATTGTGTACAAGACTTGTGTACCACTAATAACTAACTGCCACATGTAAGACTTAGGGTGAGTTTGGCCTAGCGATTCGAAAATCAATTATAGGAGAATTAATTTTACTAAAATGGATTTTGGCAATAATTGATTATGATAAAATTCAATTATAAAATAATTGCTTTTGGATAATAGCTTTTGCAAAAGTAACACTTTAGTAGCTTCTGAAATAAGTTGATTTTAGCTTCTGGAGACCTCAAAAGCGATTATGTTATTAGGGGCCAAACACCATTAAAATCACGATTGACTAAAAGCAATTTCTATAATTGGGGCCAAACACTTCAAAAATCACAATGGAGGTCTAGAAGTGCTTTTAAGAGCTCCCACCGCTGGGCCAAACTCACCCTTACTTGACATGAATCACACTAGAATATTTCTCCTATCATCTTCTCTATCTCCACCTTCCAGTTTTAACATCTAATTTTCATTGTTGAGATCCCTATATCCAATCAAATTTTAATTTTAACATCTAATTCTCTATATCCAATTGAAAGCCAATGAAAATTAGAAAACTAATTTAATTTTTTTAAATTTTGGGTTTTTGAATTCATGAATGTTGTTCCATACAAATTTAATTGGGACTTCAAGTTCCTACCAATCGATTAAGATATGTTTAAAGAAAAAACGATGCCGCCCACAATTGCCGCGTCGGAAAAACAACGCAAAACAGTAAATACAAATGTACAAGAAGAAATTTATTGAATTAAGTACCCAGCAGAATTTCCAATAAAATATCATACGTGGATTCATGGACTCCAAAATCATTTTTAAATTATTAGTTTGAGTATGAAAATAGAGTAATTGAATTGAGGATTTTTCAATGGAACAGGGTACAAGAATTGAAGATCCAAAAGTTACTTCAGATTTCTAAATAATTAGTTTCAATATGATAATAAACTTATTTAATTAAGGTGCTCAGCAGAATTTTTAATGAAACATCACAAAGGAATTCAAGACCCAAAAAATAATTTAGATCTGAATAAAAAGTTAGTTTCAATATGGAGAGATGGAGAAGACACAAGGACCGAAGAAATAGTTATATTATGTGGTGCATGTTAGTTGAGAATCACATGTGGCGGTTAGTTATTAATGTAGTTATTATTGGTACAGAATTGTGGCATAGAGAATCCTAGGCCCACGTAAATAGTAATTTTTCTGCCTCCAACACCTTGAATTTAATCCGTCCACAAAATGAGAAATTATTTAATATAACTGTTGAACCACATCATCAAATATACATGGTGCAGCCGACCAATGTAATTATTGCACCCATGTTCTCTTAGAATATGAGATTTTAAAATTGTGTTCACATTGCCGAGAAAATGAGCGATATGGATTCTCACTAGATTTGTAAGAATTTCATTGATCGGCTGCACCACGTGTACTTGATGATATAGTGCAGCGATTATACAAAATAATTTCTCATTTAATTTGTGGACCACTGAATAATGTGTGCTATTCTCTATACTCCCAAATAGTTTTTCTTTACCTACAAAACAAGATGAATATTTCTTGTTAATATATCTCCATATTTACACTACAAAAAATTTGTGTATTACTGACAAGATTCTAATTGTATGTGATAAGTGACAACAATTTTATTGTTGTCACGATAATAATTGTGACTAAACTATACTAATAGCGTTTAGTGACAAGAGTATTGTGATTAAGTTGTCACTATTGATAAATTAACGACAACCTAGTGACAATAACAATAATTTAGTAACAATATTTTGATTATCACTTTTGGGGTATCACTAAATGTCAATAGTGACAATATTTTTACAATTCTTATCACTAATATGTCTTTGAATTGACAATATCCAACTTTAGAATATTTCAATATGAATAACTTATTAAATTAAAAAAATACCGAACAGTCGAAGCAATATAAGAAGATGTTTATTTTTTTTGTCAACAAATATGCACCTCGCTCTGTTGTGTAATAATCCGTCCATTAAGTTCAAATTTATTAATTCCTTTTCACAAAATCCCTTCAGATTGCTTATGTGATAGGAACTGATCATTTACAAACAAGATAATAATCAAATTAACAAGAAAAAAGATAACCATATGGTGGAGGTGGAGGTGGAGGTGGAGGTGGAGGTGGAAATTAATTAGGCAATTAAAAAAATTGTTCTCGCAGCAACAATTGCTGCTCTGACAATATGACTAACTGTTTGCCAATTAAGCAAAGCTCGAACGATATTTTTGCATTTAGCTCTTAAAGTTTTCCTACCTAAAAATTTGCAAGTCATGAAACATCAAATTAAATGCCATTTTAAGCTGCCGTAAACCATTTGTTTTCCCAGCTGCCCCGGCCATCTCTCGTATTTTTCATTCATCAATGCTTATAACTTAAAAGTATCTCATGATCCAACTACCTAATAGCAAGACATTAATTGCAGTACAGCAATAATAATTGGTACTTTTTCTTGCAACATTTTTCCTATATTTATATAAGTTTCAACCATTTAAAATTTATTGAATTAATATTCATGCATGAAAAAAAAAAGAAGAATGAAAATTTCATTAGAAGAAGAGCCAGCAAGCCCATCTGCCCGGTTGATGCAAGAACAAGGCTTCAACCTCCACATATTAGCAATCATGGGTTTTACCAAAGCAATCGATGTCAATGCATTCAAGAAGGGTTTAGAGCAAACTCTCCTTAAACATCCTCGTTTTTCAAGTGTGCTTGTAAGACGTGTACATTTACAAAATTTTATCATTTATATAATTTTGTTGGTAAAATCGTATTATCAAGACTTTTGGTTTCGTGTTTTACAATTTTTTATCTTACATTGCCAACAAATAGAATTTTTATGGATTCATCACTTGGTTCATTTGGGTCATGCTTTTGGGTCTTGCTCGAGTCGAACGATAAAAATATTATATTAAGTTCCTTAGGGTTTTATACACCACGGAACTAAAAAGTGCTAAGAATCCATAGGGTTTTACGTATATTCGTTTGTTTCTATTATCGAAACATTTGTTTCTAATAATATATTGTTGTTTTGATCTAAGTAAGGTTGTGAAAGACAAGAAACACAACATGTCATGGAAAAAGACGAAAGTGGACATCGACAATCATGTTTTCTATCCAGAGTTGGATTCCAAAATTGAATCATCGGATCAATTTATCGAGGATTATGCATCTTATCTTTCGACAAGTTCCATGGATATGACAAAACCCTTATGGGAAGTTCATTTACTTAATGTACAAACATCGGATGCAAATTCCATAGCCATATTCAAGTTTCATCATTCGATAGGTGATGGTGTATCGCTTATTTCCATTCTTATGGCATGTTCTAAGAAAACCTCGGATCCTCAATCCTTACCTAGTATTCCAATCAAGAAACAAGAAGTCTCAAGAGATGGTGTTTCATTTGGAAAATCTATGAAGAAGATATTTTTCTCTATATGGTTGATTATTATTATCATTTTCAATACTTTAATTGATATCGTGTTGTTTATGGTTACCATTATTTTTATGAAAGACACGCATACTTCTATTAGAGGACCACGAGGCGTCGAAATGTCTCCAAAGCGGTTTGTGCATCGAGTTGTTAGTTTAGATGATATTAAACTTGTCAAGACTGCAATGAATGTGGTATGTTTATACAATTATATTTAAATTCAACTTCGATCGTATCTATATTTTTCTTTTTTTTTTGAGAAGGCAAAAACCCTAATAAACTGCTCGTGATCGTATCTATATTTTTCACATACCGTGAATTCATGACCATGCATGAAAATGATTTTTTCTTTGTCTTTCTTTTTTTTTTTTCGTGGCTGGGGGGTGGGGGGTTGTCACATTTACACTGGCATTTGAAATAGAAATGAATTTGAATCTTGTCCATCTAAATAATGTTTACTCATCATGGATTTATTCTTTATTATAATTGGACATTTATATGTATAGTAGATTTTAAATTTGGAAATGAAGATATTAATATATATTTTTATTTTTTGTTTCATTTTGTAGAGCATTAACGATGTTGTACTAGGAGTGACACAAGCGGGTCTTAGTCATTATCTCAACAATAGATATATTGGTATTGTTCTAACAACTATATAATCCCTTTCATTTTAATAATAATTTGTCAGTTCATATTTTAATTGTGAATATTTCAATTTCATTTTTTTTTTTAATTAAATGGAATGATTTCATTTCTACGACAGAAGAACTTAAGGAAAAAGGTGTAGGAATCGTCAAGAATATCAATTATTTACCCAAAAGAAGTTGTCTTAGAGCAGCACTTGTTTTTAACCTCAGGCCAACTGCAACAATTCAGGTAATTAAGTACACATCTCTCTTTCAAACCATTTATTTTACACTTTTCTTTGTTACTATTTAAAAAAAAACAAAAACAAAAAGATACTACTATTGAATTGTCTTGTTTATTTATTCCTAACACGTATTAACAATTATAAAATAATATTTTTATTTGATTTAAAATTAAGAATGGTCAAAGCTGTCTCATTTCTTTTTACTATAAATAATATGTTTAATTAATTTTAAGCTTTTTTTTATATTTCGTAAATGATTTCTTTATTTTTTTTCAGGAAAATTAATTATCGTAAATGATTTCTTACTTAACCCATATTCAAGGTATATAATCCCAAATTAACCATTAAAGTAACTTATTAAATATTAAAGTGACAAAATCAAAATTTCTGACTTTCGTCCTACAAATAATTTAAATTATAACAAGCATTTACGTTTTCCACAATTAGATTATAATCAAATTAAAGTCTCAAAAAATAAAGTTTTTAAGTGCCATTATAATTTCAGACTGCATTAGTAATAGAAAATTCAAAATATTTTCATTTCTTGGTTTAAAAATATAGTCATGGATGCAATGCCTAATTCTTTTTTTTTTTTTTGTGACAATGTCAATTCAATTCAACCAACTTAGTTTTTTTTCAACCAACTCACTGTATTTTTGGACTTTTATCGTACTTAATTGGTCCTACTCTTGTATTGATATTTAATTTTGAGGCTAAAATTTATGTAGGATTTGGCTGAGATGATGGAAACAGAGTCAAAGGGAATGTGGGGCAATTTATTTGGCATTGGTCTCCTTCCATTCAACATTAAATTGCAAAATGACCCCTTAAATTATATACGTGAAGCTAAGGCGGCCATGGATAGAAAGAAGCGATCACTTGAGCCCAAATGTGTATTTGTGATGATGAAGTTATTGATCAACTTATTTGGAATCAAGGTAGTATTTTTTTTCAGAATTCTATTCAATTTAAATGCTATTTTGTCGTCCGGTTATAAATTCAAGTTTAGATTAATTGTAAAAATATTTAGAAATTCGAATTATAAACAAGAAATGTGGTATTTTGAGGAAATAGTGAGATTTTCTAGATTTAAAATTTTTAAAAGATATAATTATTGTTTTTCAGTATTGAATTTTGAGGCAATATATAGGGCTAGCTATTGGAAGTTTTATAAAGTTTTATTTAAAGCATGGAAATGTAAAAATATTACATTCATAAAAAACATGCACCTCATAATTTACTTGTTATTTCATGAAAAATAAAATAAATTTAAAAAATACATATATTGAATATGTCTCTTTATAAACTATTATAAAGTTCAGTTATATAATATTAATAATTTCTCGAATTCTTAAGATATTTTGACCCATCACCTTACAAAACGGATATGTCTAACTGTCAATGGGTCGGACTCGGACCAGATCAGAGCAGATCCGGTTTCGAGTCGGATTTCCATTTCTCCTATTCGGATCCATATCCAGATCCGCACGGATCTTCAAAAGTAGCAACCAGATCCGAATCCGGTGGATATCCTAGATCCAGATAAATTATCTGGATCCGTTGAGCATATTTAGCAATATTTTTTTTCTTTCATTTTCCTTCAAATCACTTGTAGATTTCGCCATCATGAATTCAAAATGTAATATTTTACTTATTTCATCAAAACTATTGTTAGAAAATTGTAAAAGATGGAATATGATGGACAAATATAAACGATAAAAATTAGAACAAAGTAATAAACAAAAATATGAATAAAAAAAGATAGAAATTGGGAAAAAGAAGAAGAAAACCCAATAATGGAAGAGTAGAAAGAAATTGGAGGAAAAAGTAGAGGAAAGATGGCGGCTACTATGTAAATGAATGGTTATGGTTTTGATTTTTCTTATTAAATAGCATAAATTAATATGATTTAGGGCCAATTAATTACCAGGTCAGTCCAACAATACCTCTCATGCATTTCTTTTAAGATCATTTTTAATATAGTAAAAGATTTTAGTGGAACATAAATAAATTTATTTTTATTTTGGTTTAAATATATAATAATATAAACAACATATAATAATATATATCGGACATGAATCTGTAACGGACCGGATCAACCTAGATCCATATTCGCTCCATATAATTCGAATTACGGATCTTCTTAATCGAATCAGGTCCATTGAATCATTAATCGGACAATTATCCTAATAAATTGGACTGGATTCGGATTGAAATCCGCCCCATTGACAGCCCTAGGTATGTCTATAAATTGGACTGGGCTTATGCCAAACCTTAAAATCCCTCTGGTATGCTTTTTGGAGGCCCACAGTTCATCAATTTTAAATTGCTAAGGAATAATAATAATTCCTTCCCCACCCTCCAAAAAAAAAAATTACAACATAATCCAAGTCAAAAAACATGGGCATTGGACAAGAATCAATTTTAATGGGACTTTATATTTTTGTTCTAAGTCTTGGTCATTTTATTAAATAACCAATTTCTCTATTTTTAATACAGTTTACAGCTGCAATAACAAGGTCTGTTTTCTATAATACAACATTGACTTTCTCAAACGTGGTTGGTCCAAAAGAAGAGATCACTTTATTTGGTCATCCCATGTGTTACCTTGCTCCTTCAGCCTATGGGATTCCTCATGTAAGTATAAAATAATCATTTTATAAGACATTTTAGTTTTCTTGTCCAATATGCTCGAAAGAGGATAATTCATGTCTAAAACTTGAATATTCTTAAAAATAAAAAATAAATTAATTGAATTATTGTGAAACTACTACTTTATATAGTGATTTGCTTTACAACTTTGATTGTTGCAGGCATTAACCATCCATTGTCAAAGCTATGCCAATAAGCTTATATTTGCCTTAGCTGTTGATGAAAATGTCATTCCAAATCCTCACCAACTTTGCGATGATTTGGAGAATTCTCTTAATAATATTAAAAATATCGTTATGGAAAAAGGGCTTGCCGATCAATCTCAATTTGCTGAAAATGTGTAGTTTGGGTAACAACTTTGGTTGTCTCATTTTATTATAAATGAAGTGACTAATTAATTTGTGATTTTTGGCTCCAATGTTCTATCTCTATGTAATTTGTGATTCTTTACGGTAAAATGAGCTTTACACAGCCTAAAATTAAATGATTATATTTTTGTTACGACCTACTAGATTTGAGTTTTACTAAGTGAATATTGAATTTGATAGGAAGTTATGAAATACGGATCTAGTGAACACATCGGCCCATTTTGGAGACTTGTCCCAATTAGATCTGCCTTAATCTAAATCTTATAAATATTAATCATATAGTAAAAGAAATCTATCTTTTTTTCTTAATTAAGTTTTCTTCTATGTATTATTATATACAAGTTAGATATCGTTAGGCTTAAACTTTTTCTATGTATGCATAGAAGAGAGTATTTTAGAAAATATCTTTCTTATAAACTTAAAACAACGGGAAAAATGCAAGATACTCCCCTGAGTTATGCTAAACCTACAAGAAATTACCCTGTGAAATTTTTATTGCGCCAAACTTCCTTGTGTTTTTAAAAACCCTGCAAAAAACACCAAATTTGTAAAAAATAGGTCGTTTTGAATCTACATATTTTAAAATATATCACGTGAAGTTGTGGGGACCAACTTGAAGTATTCTAAAAATGGTTTCTTGAAATATGTCGATCCAAAACGACCTGTTTTTTATAAATTGGGTGTTTTTTGCAGTGTTTTTGAAAAATATGGAAGTTTGGCGCAATAAAAATTTCACATGGTAATTTCTTGCATGTTAAGCATAACACATGGGATTATTTTGCATTTACCCCTAAGACAACATATCGGATGTTTCATAATGATTAATTATATACATACACACATACCATTAACTAATTCTAACCAAATTTTTATTTGATCGCGAATATCTCTGACCCTGACCCTATTTTTAATCCGACCAAAAACAATGCTCAATAATTCGACTACTCTCAACCCAGACTCGACTCGCCTGGAAATTACTAGTATTAATTGTAAATATACATTGTTACAAATGCTTTTCAACTTTCCTAGAAAAGACGACAATGAAATAAAACTAGTAAGCAAATACCAATTAAAATACATAATCCACAAAGTTATTAATTCATCATTCTTGAAAAATGCAATAGAAAATGTAACATATATATTACATATTTAAAGGGATTATTGTAATTTTTTGTGTCAAAATTATAGCCTACTGACGTTTATATTCAATAACTTTTTGGTCTGGCACATTTGGTGCCACAACTTCAACATCAGTGACAAATTTAGTGACAAATTTGGTGTCAATTGAAACTCAATTTTAAAATTGGCCCGAAATTCCTCCATTCGTGGGCCAAGTGACATGAAAAATGAGAATTTTGACCATTCAACGCCTTTTTTATTAAAAAAATTAATTTAAAAAAAAACCAAAATTCGAAATCCTAATGTTTCCTATAAAATTCACTAAACGTTCCCTTAACCTATTAAATTGTTACTCATCTTCTTCTTCTTCTTCCCCAACTCCTTTCCCAAATAAAAACATCCAAGTAGCCTAGTTCTTGGTTGATGGAATTTTTTTTAATGAAAAAGGCGTTGAATGGTTAAAATCCCCAAATTTCATGTCACATGGCCTGCACATGGGGGAATTTTGGACCAATTTTCAATTGACACAAAAATTGCGACTAATGTTGAAGTTGTGGCACCAAATGTGCCAGCCCGAAAAGTTATGGATAGAAACGCCTGTGGGACTATAGTTATGGCACAAAAAATGCAATAATCCCCATTTAAATATGTCACTTATACTGATACAATTTATTCTTAAACTCCAAATCCAGCTTCCACCATTGATTAATCCCATGAACTTCGTCAGAAGAACAGCAATTAGTACTCAAATATGCAGAAGGAATAAGATGTGTAGCTTCAGAATCTATTCCCATAGCCGAAGAAACAAATTTCCCAATCGAATGTTTAGTAGCCAATTTCTCTATTTTACCAGCTCCAATTTTCTCCATTTTCTCCCTATGTTCAAAATACCCAAAATACTCAGAACAAATGAGATCACTTGGATTGATAAACAAGTAAGGAGTCCACAAAGACAGGACGATAAACGGGTCGTTGTATTCTTGAGCTATCGATTGACCATCGCCATATTTTGCTGCGGCTTTGGCCAGGCCGGCTTTCACAACACTCTTCGCAATTCGCAAGCCAAACTTCACTTTTTCGTTTTTGATCATTTCTATCGGAGCGGATATAAATGGAGGATTGAATAAGTAAGTCTCGAGATAAGTACCTGTGTTGAGGATAGAAATCAAATTAAGTTATTCAATATTTGATTTGAGTTAGTTTGATAAACGTTTGTTTGAGTTTAGTTGTAATACATATCAATCAAGCTTCAACAACTGGTTTGGTTATGATGAATTTTGAAAATAATAAATATATTCCCCGATTGTAAGTATACAGTTGTACCAATGTTACAAAGTGACCTATTGTATGGTACCAAACATGCAATTTTTTTGTTTAAAAAATGGCAAAATATATATAAAATTATCAAACTAGGCTCGAACTTGAGTCGTGTTTGGCTCCTTGAAAGCTCGTTTGTTAAATAATTAATTTAATGAAGTTCATCAAACACAACTATAAAAAATTCAACAAGCCCTATTTGGATGTATTTCATGATTTCGAGGTTTTGAAGCGAGAATAAACATCAAATATGGTTTGGACGAGTGGATGAAAATGTAATATTGTGGAAAACGTGTCAATTCAATTGATGTTTTATGTTTTTTAGAATATAAAAATAGGATTGACTTGAGTGTCTTTTTTATGTTAGAATTTTGCAGAACATGTGGCACCATTAAAATTTTTAAGAATTTAAAGGTATTAATATATATGTTGGAACGTGTTTTAATTTAAATGTCTTGTATTTTGGAAACATGGGGTCATGTGTTTTTCAATGAAAAAAATATGAGTTTTCAGTTTTTGGGTTTATCAAAAATTCAAAAATTGAAATAGCCATGCCAAAATACATCCAACAAATTTATGTATGTATTGTTCAATACTACAAGATTTTCTTATACTCATACCTGTGTATTGAACCATATGTCGTCCAATGAGTAAAGCTATGGATGAACCCAACGAATGGCCGGCCAGCCACACATTGCCCTGCCCGACTTGAGAGATAAGATTCTGGGTCAATTCAAATCCAATCTTGAAACGTCTACTATCTCGTAAATTGTTGATTATGCAGTGAAGATCAAGCTTTAGGTCTTGTGCTCTATTACCATGTTTGGTTATTGTGCCTCGAAAGGCTATTACGTATCGTGGAGGCCTTTGCTTTGTGTAATCGAGGCAAGGAAATGTGACATTGAACTCGTAAATGGCGCCAAAGTATGATAGATCATGATCGTCTATTAAGAGTTGGACTAATTTGAAATTAAAATGTTGCCACCATGGAGGAGCTAAAGCTTGAGGGCCTTGGCGTTTTTCTTGTCTATCTTGTTCGAGTATGTAAACTCCTTTGACTAGACTTGCTGCAATGGATCTTTTATGGTGAAAATTGTTCCTGAATTGTAATAATAAGATCTATTGGTAATAATTAAGATTGTGAAGTGGAGAATTATCCAAAAAAAAACTAGTAAAGTGGAGTATAATTTTACGCTGATGAGGCCTTAGCCAAGTGGTTAAGGATGAGGGCATGAGGCTCCATGACCAAAAGGTCATGGGTTCAACTCCCAAGAATGTGGGTATTTCTTTAGTTTAATACTAGCTTTTCTCTAGTTTATTACTAGCATTTGTAATTAGTTTACTTTTGATTCGATATAGTGCTTCATGTAACGATGTATTCACCATCTCAAAAAAAAAAAAATATATATATATATATATAATCTTACCAGTCTATATCAGTCAAATATGATGGCCCAATTAGGCCAAACATATCTCTCTCGGAAGCCATTACTCCAAACAAATATCCTTCAAAATGAATCGAAAAACATTCTCAAGACAATATAGAACAATTTATGGAATTTAATGTACTCACATTTAATATTGATTATTTTGAATTTACTTTGTGATGAATAAAGTCCAATATTTGTATATTGAATAAAGTATGTAGTTTTAATATACTTATGTCAATTGGTATATGAAATGGTTAGGCTCAAATTGTACATCAGAATATCAGATTATTATTAAGCAAGATCCTCTCTCCTATTTAAAAATCATGACGTGTTAATTATTTGAGATTGTATTTCTTAGTAAAAAATGCATAATTTTCCTTAAAGTTGATACTTTTTTATAATACGCTTCACGAAGAGACACATGATCGGAGTCTATAGAGTGACATGTATTCTCTTAATTTCAGTATAAATAAAATATAAAACAAATGCGTGAAAAACTATATGAATTATTGTGTTTATACTATTTTATGATAATTACAAGGATGAATTTATATAATTTTGATTGTGATCTTACAATCAATATGATGATATCTATTGCGCTAGTGGATAATTTTCCTACAATTAACACATCTAACAATGAGGCAATAGGCAAGGCTGAAGCCCCATGATCAAAAGGTCATGAGTTCAGCTCCCATTAATTCAATGATATTGATGCAAATATTGTTTATCTCAAAAAAAGGAAAATAAAAATCTAAATTTCATTCTACGTGGGTTTGAGATTCAATGAACGGATTGGTTCAAATAAATGGATCCGACCAAATTGCTATTTCTAACCATATATGTTGATGTGATGTACATAAACATGTCTATAAAAAAATATGAAACCGAAGAAAAAAATGAACTAAACATCATGAAACTGAAAAATATTGAAACTATAAAAGGAATCAAGAATTCATGCAAATGTTCAAGAGTTTCAGAAAATAATTTCACAAATTAAAATTAATTACCTCAAAGATCAAACACTCTAAATCTTTCTCTATCTCCCAAAAGCATATGAAAATTTGGTGATGCTATACTTACATGTAAGAGTTTTTTTATATAATGCAAAAAGATAACCTTTTTCCGACAATACAAATTCTATTTTGATGTGACATAAAGTAACCACCTCTTACCCAACTTATCTCACATAACAAACATGATTTGACATAAAATATTATACATCTTACACCTAAACATAATTCTTCCAAAAAAACTTACACATACTCCCTCCGTTTTTTTTTTTGTCGCTTTGGAGAATTGCACACGAATTAAGGAATGTAAAAAATAGTCACTTTTTAAAGCAAAAATTCCAAAATACCCTTTTAATCAAATAATCTTAGCATTAATGACAAGTATTAGTAAGAAGGGTAAAATTGGTAAAAGAACATTAATTATATTGAAATCCTAAAGCGACAAATAAAAGTAAACAAGAAAATTTTGTCAAAGTGACAAATAAAAAAAAAACAGAGAGAATATTTTATTTCTTAAACAAACAACATTACGCAAATCGAGATTATTTCACAAACTTCCATTACTCTCTCAAACACCAAACAAACAAACTCTAATATTTATATCTCTGTTCTAATCTACTGCCGCTATTTTCTTCCTTAACTTTCTCTCTTTCTTCATTTTAGTTTGTTCTTAATCTTTCTCCCATTTTTTCTCTTTTTTCTTTCTCCTTATGTTATGTTTTGTTCCATGTTCTAAATAACTTACCAATTTTGTATTACCCATCATATTCAATCTTCTATATTTCCTTTTTGCAAAAGTTCATATGAAACAAGTTGGTGATTTATGACACTAAATTTGCAATTGGAATGAAAGAAATGTATTAAATGGATTCGAAATTTTTATCTGGATTTAAATTTCCATCGTATTCGAAGCCAGTTGCTGGTTTGTAGAATCCGATCGGATACGAACCCGAATCCAGATAGAAAAATAAAAAATCGAACTCGAACTCGGATTGATCTAAATTCGCTCCTAGTCCGAACCATTGAAGACCCTACTTGTCCCTCTATAAACATAGAACAAGTTGGGGGCCCATTAACAGCCTCTAGCTCTTCTTTTTTATTCAATCGCAACAATGCCCGTTGAGATTTGGTCAAATTTCCAAAATACCTAGTAGACATAAAAATTTATAAAAATATAACTCTAATTAACGGAGGTTGGTCATAATGTATGGAGAGAGTGGGAATGTGGGATGTCTTATTTGTCCATTATTTATTTATTTCACAAAAAGAAGAGAAAACTACCGGGTGTTGTTGAGGTTCGGTCATTCTACGAAGAAAATAAATAAAGACCTTTAGATTTGAATTAAAATCAAATAAATGGTATTTATTAAATAATATTTATTTTTTGAGATCCTACTAAATAATTTATTAACTTTTGTTATTTAAGTCAATTAATGTTAATATTCCACACTCAACAGTCAATACAAAATAACAAAAGACACAATGCTACATTTTCCTCGTTATCAATTTATAATATTGAACGAAAGGTAATGAACATTGATACATGCGCAAGTATATATATTGATATTTATCCACTAAGCAACTCAAATTTTTGAAGTCGCTCCAACAATCAAATAATAACTATGTAATCATAAACTAAGTACAAAAATATTCACCGAGCCATTTTCAAGTAGAATAGTGATGGATATTGTTTAATATGTATATCTAATTGTCGATTTTAATATTTATACGTAATATACTTGGTTGATACCACGTGACCCCATAAACATTGAATTTATTTTAACTTTGTCAATAGTCTATACAGTAATATCAAAAATTCAAATAGTTCTACAATAGTACTTCAACAATATATAAAACTATTTAAATTGACATACGCTATACAAAATTCATCATTATTTTGTAATTCTGAATTACTATGATAAGACCTTAATCTATTTTCAAGACTAAAAATACAAATTAGTATTTACATTTCAATTTATACAAATACAATTATGAGGAAAAATATTCTCCATTCATCAAGCTATTTCTATAGTTCAAATGTTGCGAATGAAATCAAGTAAAACAACTTAATCAAACGTATTTCTAAACGATAACTATGATATACCATGAGATACCTGTTTTTCTTTGAGTCGGGTATGTCGAGTTGTAAAAGGTCAAAAGTCAATCTTGTTTCCTTGGTATAATTGATGATGCTCCCATAATTTGCTCTAGAAACACAATCACTCTCAATGGCTAAAATTACCATGCTCGAATCAACCTTGATTATAACATTCCTTCAATTATGGCCTATCGCAAAGTTCACTTTCCATTAGCGATGCTTTAGCTCCAGTCGTCGAAGGTTCTAAAGGTATAAACACAAATTCTATTGATTGTGAAAATTAATTTGACAGAAAAATTATGATGAGAAATAACTGAAAACATTCATATAATTAGGTGTGACGAATTAAATTCTCAAGCCTCAAACAAAAATAGAGCAAAAATTCAAATATTTAATACTAAGAGAAAACATAATAGAACTAAAAAGAGGATAAGCAAAGAAAGTGTTCCAAAAAAAATCTTTAAATTATATGGAGATGTAATAAATTCAAAAGCAAACTCAAGAATATAAAATTTATAAAAAAGAAAAATAATATTAACTCAAGAACACATAAAATATGATGTTTTGAAGAAAAGTAGAATAATTAAAACAACAAAAGCAAGACTAAATAAGAAACTTTTATCTACGTAAGAATATTAAAAAAAAAAAACCACAAAAAAGTTTGTAAATTTATCATATGTATATAAACACACTATAAACATACAAATATAACAAATAGCCTTTATCTATGAACATTAAAATAAACATATAAATAATTATTCAAAAGAAAAAACAAATAAAAACAAACCTATAAACACAAAATTGGTATATACTTGATGTAGGGAGACCATCAAATATGAAATTAGAAATAACTTCACAGTCTCTTGTAACAAAGATATAGAATATACAATGTTGGATTTCTAGTTTGATATATTGAACCAAAAGAAAGAATAAAAATCAACATTGGACTATTCACACTGATGCTCTAAGTTTTGTAAAACAGAATACATAGTTCTTAGATAAGAGGTTTTATGTAAGGAGTACATTTAGGGTGAGTTTGGTCCATCGGTGTGAGCTCTTAAAAACACTTCTAGACCTCCATTGTGATTTTTGAAGTGTTTGGCCCCAATTATAGAAATTGATTTTAGTCAACCGTGATTTCAATGGTGTTTGACCCCCAATATCATAATCACTTTGGAGACCTCCAGAAGTTAAAAATCAACTTATTTTAGAAGCTACTAAAGTGTTAATTTTGCATAACTATTATCCAAAAATAATTATTTTATAATTGAATTTTATCATAATCAATTATTGCCAAAATCCATTTTAATTAAATTAATTCTCTATAATTAATTTTCGAACCGCTAGGCCAAACTCACCCTTAATAGCTAAATTTACAGAAATACTTAAATATAATAAATTAAATTATTTGTTTGACTTTTTATTTGCATCAATCAAGGTATTAAACTTATTCCATATTAATGGCTGTATTTTAGGAAATTTTAAAATTTGAAACTAAAATTATATTTTAGTTTTGCTTAGTTGATATGTAAAAATTATGATAAGAAACGAAAACATAATGAATTGATGGACAACCAAAATTGGAAGTTCTTTATTATAAATTCACCTTTACTTTTTTTAACACGGTTCTAACCTAATTAATTATGATTCTTTTTGGAAGAGTGATTCTAGAGAGGATTTTGTAATTTCCTCCTTAAGTTACACAAAAATTAGTTATGTTAGGATTAATATTAGTTATTTGGCACAATAATTTAGTTTTGACATTCCTTCGATCTTGTGTAGAACTAATGTAAGAGATGAAATTGATTTTAAGAGATTACCAATAATAGAATTTTGTAAAGTTTAAAAAAAATTCAAAACTCTAGAAAATTAGAATTCAGTCAAAACTCACCAATTGAAATCAACGTCCACCCTTCAAATATATATATACTAGCCTACACCCCGTGCTATGCATGGATAATTTTTTTTTTTCATACAACTAAAATATTAATGAATTTTTTTTTCATTACTATAAAGGATTGCAAAATAATGGTTCTATCGAAATTCTAATATCCACATGAATTTGTTTATGGATCTGAATTATAAATTAATATTTTATTTAATTACTTTAGCGTAATCTATTTAGAAGGTTATTTCATGTCATTAGTTTTTCATAGTTAAGTCTCAATCTTCATCATATCAACTTCAAATAATTAGTTCACATAACAAAATAAGCACTCGAGACTAACTTTAATCTTCCTCCACGATATAGGTATAATCACACTTGAAAAACTATATATACTTTAATTCAAAATTTACTTAATAGAATATAAAATTTAACATGGCAACAAATTAAGCTACAATAATAATTATCAAAGCAAAGTCTCGAAAGAATAAATGGGTATATATCAAAGCAAAATCTCAAAATAATCAAACTAATACAATTGCTATAAATTAAATGGTGAGCAATTTGAATATATTTTTGGATTAAAATCTTTTTGTCATAAATTATAAATATCTAAACTTGACAATATTTGGTGGTGTTATGATAAAAATTGAAATTACATACTTTAAATATCTAAACTACTCACATTCTTATAATAATAATTGAAATAGACGGAGATGTAAATCTAGGGATAATGAATAAGAACTATGTTTAGTAAGATCAACATTCTTAAAGTAGGTCATTGCAAAATTTAAGATGGAACAAAAATAAGATAGTACAAACAAAATTGAAATTACGTCCTTTAAATATATTAATCAGTTTTTACAGTTCACATATATGCTCTATATCTGTGTAAAATGAAAAAGGAAGTTTGAAAATTATTTTGCTATTATTTGTACAACCTTTAGAGTTTGAAAACAATATTATTTTTTAAAAACATTTAAAATGTTATATTGGGGGTTGAGGGGGGTAATCATACTTATATAATACCTATGCAATTCTATCGAGAGGTTGAGAGGGAATGAGAAAGGTAAGCGCCCGGTGGATTGAAACTCAGAGAGTCAGAAGCTTGCCGATTCATGTGACGGATTGTCTTGATTTGGTCTACTTGACTCTAGCTAGACCACATATTTGCTCCTTCGCCACTTCAACTTTCCTCGACAAATGTAACTACCAAAAAAATTGACAAAGAGCACATAAATTTATCAATTTAAACAATAACATAAAAGAAATAAACAACACTGAAACAAAGAGTTATAGTTGAAATTTGATCTATTACATTGATATTCACCTTGAAGAAGCAGTGGGATTTTTCTAACCACTTTAACCAATTTTCGACCAAACTACTTCTTACTGATACGTTGTATGGCAGATCATCGTAGGGGAATTGCTCAAAATGATATTGCTTCTCATTAAAGATGACACATCTAGATCGAAAAATTATGTTATAAAAAAATGTCTCCAATATTGGTAGTGCAATGAAATTCAAATGTGTGAAAGCATCAAAACTTAAATTAAAACAAATGTACGAAAATGAAATAAACTTGCATAAGATTTTACCCCGTAACACACCTCTTTAATCATAAAAAAAATTATTAACAATTAATCTGCTTCATATATACCTTTCTTTTATAGAACAAAGAGTGGAAACAATTGATCTTTGTGGTTCACCAATGGAAAATATAATTTTAATCAAATATTTGATTATTTCAAATATTATTTTAATCAATTTCATTAATCAATAGAAAATAGTAGTTTCGTGAAAATGAAATAAACTGGAAAAAATATAGGGTTAAGGTGGGGACAAACATATGACACCAAAATGTGATAGATGATCCACCTCAAGGTAAGAACACAAATTCGTGCATATAAAGTGAGAACCTAAAAAAAATCAACATCAATTTTTTTTTAATTAATGACAAAATCAATAATATTACTAAAATATTTGAAATCACAAAAACAGACAAATCTTGTAATACAAGTGTAAATTAAGTGAAATATATATATATATAATTAAATACATAATATATAATGTAACAAAAAAAAAACTAAAATATAATATTATTAAATAGTACTAATTAACACTGTTAATTGAATGCAGTAACAACAAAAAACGACATAAATATATTGAAATAAATTCATAAACAAAAATAAGAAATTAATAAAAAAAAATACATTGTAAAAATCTATTGAAATAGTTCCTAACAAATAAAAATGATAAAATAAATTCGAATTATAGCTGCTTGAAAAGGAACAAAAGATAAAGGAATTTTGTAAATAGAAATATAAAAATATATACAAATTCACATAAATTGAATATATATGAAACTTGACATGACAAAATCAGATATTGTAACCAAAAAATAGATGAGATGAACTATATAGACATTAAAATTGGAAAAACCAAGAGAAAATAGATCAAACTATGAACATATATACTATATATTGATATTCTTATCAATTGTCAGTTATAGGGGATTAAATAGTGATTAGTTAGCCATTTTAAAAAAAATTACAAAAAAAGAGAACTATAGAAGAGGGAAAAAAGAAAAATAAGCAAAAAAATGCATGTACGTACCAATTTCTCCATGGAAATGGAGAAGACAAAGATTGGACTATTTAGCTAAGTCTATATCATACAAAAAAAACGGCTCAAATCTGCTGTTACAGATTTGTGTTTCATCTCATGTTACACCGTCCGATTTCTGCCACGTGTCCACCAGCAATTAATGATATTAACGGAGCTTAACAGCACTTTGTTTCTTCCGTCTCCTTATTCTGCTGCCACATCATCCCTTGACCCCACAACTTATTCCCAAAATCAATAACTCTGTGTACTCCAAACAGTAAAAGAAAATTAAATTAAATTAAAAACCCTACCTTTTGCCACTTTCTGTGGCCGCTGTCAGAACGTCAATAAATGCAAGGTGATCTACTTCTTCATATATTGATTATTAATTTATGAAGCTCTACATTAGTTAAATAACCTAAACAATTTTATGATTCTTTATTGAAATTGTGGGTTGCACTGAACATGCCGTATATTTTATTTTCTTCTTGTTTCTTTTCGAGAAGTGAAGGTGTATTAAAACTGAAATTTATTTATTTTTATTATGTAACATAGCTCAAATGAATAAAGTAATGGAATAAATGATTTATTGAAGTAACAAATTCAAGTTTTGTATAGGAAAAAAAAATTATTAACTCATGTTAAATTTCTTTTTGAACCTTTATCATATTTATTGTTATATAATTAAAGTTTTTTCTATTATGTAGCAATGGACAAAGATGTTTCTTTCAAAGATAATCCAACATCTTCACGTAGGTTGGATTTTGGACAAGAAAAGAATATATCACATGGCATCCAGGGAGAAAATGAAAAAGAAGAACAACAATTTGTTGATCTCGAAAATGAAAATGTCATGGATGATCATGATTTTAAAATTCCTGAAGATAAAATTCCAAGAATCGGCATGGAATTTGATAGTGAAGAAACGGCTTATCAATTTTACAATGAGTATGCACGGGCAAGTGGATTCAGCGTTAGAAGAAGTTCAGTCTATAAAGATAGCCAGCAAAATATTATTGACATAATATTTTGTTGTTCATGTCAAGGTCAAAGAGGGTACGACAAACGAGAAGTGAATTTCAAATCTCATAGACCTGAAACAAGGACTGGATGTTGCGCACATATGAAAATTAACTCCCGCTATACGGGTAAATATACAGTTGTTGAGTTTGTTGCTGATCACAATGGACATAATTTGGTCAGTCCTAATAAAGTTCACTTCTTGAGATCTCATCGAACAATAACTACCCAACAAGCGATACAATTAGATAATTTAGATAAGTCCGGAATACCACCAAAGGCAAGTTTGGATTATATGGCTGAACAAGTAGGTGGTCGTGAAAATGTTGGGTTTATTCTTGAAGATCTAAGAAACTATTTGCGTTCAAACTATACAAATGAAAGAGGGGGATGCGGGAGGAGTACTTAATTATTTACAGCTAAAGCAATCAGAAGATCCTCACTTTTTTTATGCAATTCAAGTCGACGAAGACGATTTGATAACTAATGTCTTCTGGGCCGACGGGCAAATGATGGCTGACTATATATGTTTTGGAGACGTCGTCTGCTTTGATACAACATACAGAAAAGCCAAAGAAGGAAGACCTTTTGCACTATTTGTTGGTGTCAACCATCACAAGCAGATTAATATATATAGTGCAGCTTTATTATATGATGAGACTGCAGAAACTTTTATGTGGCTCTTTGATACTTTTGCCAAATGCATGAACGGAAAAAGACCTATAACAATTCTTACCGATCAAGATGCTGCAATGGCAAAAACTCTGCAAGAAAAGTGGCCTGAAAC
The DNA here is from genome assembly GCA_034814905.1 of Penstemon davidsonii. Lineage (NCBI taxonomy): Eukaryota > Viridiplantae > Streptophyta > Magnoliopsida > Lamiales > Plantaginaceae > Penstemon > Penstemon davidsonii. The sequence goes on along the minus strand of JAYDYQ010002533.1, from coordinate 23,420,859 downwards.
TTGTCATCGTCTATGCATTTGGCATATATATCAAAATGCAGCCTCCCATCTTAGTAGTGTATTTTCAAGTTTTCAAGATTTTTCGAAAGATTTCAGTTCTTGCATCTATGACTATGAAGAGGAAGAAGATTTTATAGATGCATGGCATGACATGTTGGATAAGTACGGACTTCAAAATAATGATTGGCTCGAGAGGATGTTTAAAAAGAAAGAAAAATGGGTGTTGGTTAATATTGGAGAAGGTTTTGAAGATGACAAAAAGGGTAATCGGGAAGTCATCAACTAAGAACTGAACAGCTTAGTGAAACCTATCTCATGGTCTGGAAGCTAAGTGACCGAATCAGCGAAGTGGGATATCAGATGGCTATTATCAGCCGAGTCAAGACAGATGTGTTCATTCTTGAATCAGCCGAGAAGCCATCAGCCGAGTGATCATCAGCAGAGTTCTTCCACCAGCAGAGTAAAGATGGTCAGTAAGCTTATCAACGGGAACTAGCTAAGAGCTGAGTGCATTAAATGCGACTGACATAAAGTAGACATCCGTACAGCAGAGTGTACAGTGCAACAGTTGCAGGGAGCCGTTCCGCGTGTCAGGACCAGAACTCGAGGACTGTAGATTCCTGCCAACCTTCAACGGGCAGAAATTCAAAATCTGGGAGTATAAATAGAAGACATAACTGAAGATCAAAATAGAGCTTGCACAACTCAAGATCATATCATAAGAGCGAGATCCATCAGTTGAGTCGTCTGATCGTAAGCGAAGTCATCTGTTGACGAAGCTTTTTGTTGAAGAAACAGAGATCAAACGTTGTCTGTCTAAGTGACTTTCAACTGAGAATTGAAGGAGTGTATATCCATCTTAGTGAAGTGATATAACTTCATAGTATAGATTTTCTGAGTGATTACTTGTACTGAAAATAGCGTGAGGAGTGTAGATCCGTCTAAGTGAGTGATCTAGCTTCAGAGTGTAGGATTTCTGTGTGATTTCTTACAGCGCACTTGTGGCTTTTCATTTGTTGATCAGCGCAAGCATTGTATACTTGATTACTTTGTGTTTTCTAGTATAACCCAAGATCTGTGTGACTTGGAAGAGTGGGACTAAAGGATTTTTATCCATATAACCACTATAAAAATCCTGTGTGTTTGATTTACTGTTTGCTATACTTTTCATATTTATCAAATAACTCAAACATACGATTTAACCAAAAGATTTTAAAAGGAGGTGTAAAAACTGGGGACAAAATCTTTTGAGTGAGAAAACTTAAAGAGGAACAGATTGGTGAAAAACACCTAGAATATCCGCTGCCAACTAGTTTCTAAAACTCTGATTTAACATCTGAAATCAGCTAAGTGAAAATCAGATGAGTGGTCAACTCTGCTGATAAAGCTTTGTGCGCATCAGCTTAGTAGTCTTACAAATCTCGATCAGCTTAGTCTGCTGATTTGAAAAGTTAGAGAAAAAGTTTTAAAGTTTTCAGAGGTCTATTCCCCCCCCCCCCCCCCCTCTAGACCTCATTGACCACTTTTGGGACCAACAAGTGGTATCAGAGCGGGGTTGCTCTGGTAATTTACCTGATACCATCAAGTAGCATCAGGGTAGGTGATTTATCTAGAATCAGCTGCCTGATCAACGAGCTTGATCCAAAGTGTGTTTTTCAAATTTTTCAAAAAGAGAGCATATTTTGAAAATCAAAACTTTTTGAAAAATGGATGCCATAAACCATGTTCCTCACATTGGTCTTGTGAGCTTTGAAAACTGGAAAATCACAATGGAAATCTTTCTTGCTGCTTATAATGATGACATGTTTACATGTATTACAAAAGGACCATTCAGATTCCAGAAGACTGTGAAGGTTGCTGGTCAACCAGATCAGATAGTTGACAAAGAGCTGGATGAGCTGACACCTAAAGAAAACAAATTAGTAAATCTTGATAAAAAGGCGAAGTTCATCATGTTCAGAGCTGTAGACGAAGATAATTTTCAGAAGATCAAGCATCTCAAAACTGCCAAAGAGATGTGGGATAAAGTATGCGGGCTAAGCGAAGGAAACGACGCTATCAAAGAACACAAGCTCAGTATGGCTCTTGAGGAGTTTGAAAATTTCAAGATGAAGTCTGGTGAAACGATTGATCAGATGGATACCAGATTTACCAAAGCCCTGAATGAAGTTCTAAGGTTTGGTAAAGAATTTTTGAACAAGGAGATCACAACAAAGGTTCTCAAGGCCTTGCCACCTAAATTCAACATGAAGGTGACAGCTATGGAAGAATCAAGGGATTTAGAGAAGATTTCTCTTTCCAAACTGTTCTCATCTCTCAAAGCGTATGAGTATCATATGCCAAGATTGGGATTAGAAGTGTCAACCAGTTCAGACCCTACTGCTGCTCTAATGGCGTCAGACAAATCAAGAAAATCAGCAGACAAGTCAAAACAGAAGACTGTGCTGAGTTCAGAAAAGGGATACACTGCTGACGACGTTACCCTGCTGCTAAATGATTTCAAGAAGTTTTACAAGAAGAAAATGAAATTAAAATATAAAAATGCTACTTCATCTTCTCCTGATCATTTTCAGGAAAACAGGGATTCCTCCAAAGCAAAACTTAGAGACTACCATGAAGAGGAGTATGGCCTATTGATCAAAGACCATCCAACCTCATCATCTGAGAGGTTTGCTGAAAAGGAAAAGCGTGCTAAAAAGGAGCTTAAGCTTAGTAAGAGCAAATCAAAGTTAGCTGATGCAGCAAAGCTAATAAACTCCTGCACATCTTATTCAGACCTTCAGTCGTCTGATAAAGAATTTGACGAAGTACCCGAGACCATATGCTTAACTGCCATAGAATTTGATGATTCTGAAAATTGGGGTAACTTCTACTGATTAATGTAATGCACTATTTGAATCGATTGAATAAATGCTGAATTACAAATTCAAATACTGTTTGTGCATTTGCCAAGCTTAATGAAGAGATGACTCTGCTGAAAAGAGCAAATCAGATCACTGAAACTTCAGGTTGAAAAACCTCAAAGAATCAGCTGATTACAAAAAGCTTGAGCATGAGAATGAGACTCCAAAAGCTGAGTAAGCAATTTGTTTTGAAAATATAAATAAACCTGAAAGAAGTAATTGCATCATTCTCTAAAAAGAAAATCAGAGGCTTAAGAGAACAAGTCTACTGATGTTCAATAGGTTAGAAAACCTAGTAAGCTACCTAAGACTAATCAGACTAGTAAACTCATCAGCCGAGGCTGCTGATAGGAGTAAAATTGAAAATATTGAGTCTGCTTAATCTATGGAGAGTTATTAGAAAACTCAGGTAAGAAATTGAGGCAAAAATGAATTATCTGGCAAGAATTTGAATCACATTATGATAATTATTATGACATGCACCACGCTTATTCATATTATCATGCTGATCATGTTCACTGTGCTGATTGCCATCCTCATTTCAATATGCATGCTTATCACATATTTCATGCATCTTACCTTGCTTATGAGCTATGTTTTAATCATGACCAACAAATGTTGAAAACCAACAATTGGTATCAACAAGTGGTATCAAGTACCAACAAGTGGTATTATCATGATAAAACATAAGTCACTAGATCATCACATGTTAAAGGTTACACTAACCATGCTGGACCCAATAAACAAGGGGTACCAAAAACAGTCATCTGTTTTGCAGATGAAACACATGTGAGATGACAAAGATGAGTTGACTGCCTTGCAAATTTCACCAAGTTCAACAAGTAGTCTCACCAACAAGCATGTACCAGCAAGTGGTATCAAATCAGTGGTATCAGCAATTGGTATAATTCAAGTGGTAGACTCTACATTTGGAGATTTCAAGGAACGTGAGTTTGTTGAAAAGTTGAAGATTATCAAAGATTAACAAGTGGTTTCAGAGACCAAGTGGTATTAGAGACCATCAACTGTTAGCAACAAGTGGTATCACCATTCAAGTGGTATCAGTCAACCATGTGACAACAGAAATTGGTTTGTTGAATTTGGATTCATAAGTTGAAGGGGAACTTATCAGAAGACTAACCCAGAACAGCTTACTGGAATTCAACGGCTGAGTGTCTTTGAAGAGAAACTCTCATTAGACTACTTGACCACGAATTCTTGAACTTAGGGGGAACGTGTACGACTAGCGGTACTCCTAAATAAAAGATGAAGTTGTCAATAAGTCAAAGTGAAGCTATGAGAAGACTGCTTCAACAGCCAAGTAATTTTCAAGAATGTACTACACCAAGTGGTATCAGCAAGTGCTATCACATCAACAAGTGATATCAGCTGACTAATCTGATTTGTATCCATACAAGTAGTATCAGACTACAAGTAGCATCAGACTACAAGTGGAATCAGACCACAAGTGGTATCAAGTGGTAAAAATTCTTGAAGTTAAGGGGAAATTTTCTAGCTGGAGTGATAAACGGCAACGAAGACTACCTCGATCAGACAAGTGCTTACCTACCTGTCTTCAGCATACTAGTTTGCAATCTTATGGAAAAGAAGTTATCACAAATCCTAAAAAAAAAAGGGGGAAGGATAAAATGGAGAAGAAAAGATGCAACTAAAATTTTGTGTTGATGACAAAAAGGGGGAAGATGGATGCAACTAAGAACCCTTTAAGCAGAAGATCAGAAAGGGAAAAAGAACCATCAAGTGGCAATTTTTTTTAAAGTTGTATCAGAGCAATAATTTCCATCTCAGAGTATGAAGACTAAATCTGAAGACTTAAGATTGGTTCTTAGTTGAAGGTTTTGTCATCATCAAAAAGGGGGAAATTGTTGGTTAATATTGGAGAAGGTTTTGAAGATGACAAAAAGGGTAATCGGGAAGTCATCAACTAAGAACTGAACAGCTTAGTGAAACCTATCTCATGGTCTGGAAGCTAAGTGACCGAATCAGCGAAGTGGGATATCAGATGGGTATTATCAGCCGAGTCAAGACAGATGTGTTCATTCTTGAATCAGCCGAGAAGCCATCAGCCGAGTGATCATCAGCAGAGTACTTCCACCAGCAGAGTAAAGATGGTCAGTAAGCTTATCAACGGGAACTAGGTAAGAGCTGAGTGCATTAAATGCGACTGACATAAAGTAGACATCCGTACAACAGAGTGTACAGTGCAACAGTTGCAGGGAGCCGTTCCGCGTGTCAGGACCAGAACTCGAGGACTGTAGATTCCTGCCAACCTTCAACGGGCAGAAATTCAAAATCTGGGAGTATAAATAGAAGACATAACTGAAGATCAAAATAGAGCTTGCACAACTCAAGATCATATCATAAGAGCGAGATCCATCAGTTGAGTCGTCTGATCGTAAGCGAAGTCATCTGTTGACGAAGCTTTTTGTTGAAGAAACAGAGATCAAACGTTGTCTGTCTAAGTGACTTTCAACTGAGAATTGAAGGAGTGTATATCCATCTTAGTGAAGTGATATAACTTCTTAGTATAGGTTTTCTGAGTGATTACTTGTACTGAAAATAGCGTGAGGAGTGTAGATCCGTCTAAGTGAGTGATCTAGCTTCAGAGTGTAGGATTTCTGTGTGATTTCTTACAGCGCACTTGTGGCTTTTCATTTGTTGATCAGCGCAAGCATTGTATACTTGATTACTTTGTGTTTTCTAGTATAACCCAAGATCTGTGTGACTTGGAAGAGTGGGACTAAAGGATTTTTATCCATATAACCACTATAAAAATCCTGTGTGTTTGATTTACTGTTTGCTATACTTTTCATATTTATCAAATAGCTCAAACATACGATTTAACCAAAAGATTTTAAAAGGAGGTGTAAAAACTGGGGACAAAATCTTTTGAGTGAGAAAACTTAAAGAGGAACATATTGGTGAAAAACACCTAGAATATCCGCTGCCAACTAGTTTCTAAAACTCTGATTTAACATCTGAAATCAGCTAAGTGAAAATCAGATGAGTGGTCAACTCTGCTGATAAAGCTTTGTGCGCATCAGCTTAGTAGTCTTACAAATCTCGATCAGCTTAGTCTGCTGATTTGAAAAGTTAGAGAAAAAGTTTTAAAGTTTTCAGAGGTCTATTCACCCCCCCCCCCCCCCCCCCCCTCCTCTCTAGACCTCATTGACCACTTTTGGGACCAACAATAGGCATTAGTGTATGGGAGACAAGTATTTTGTGCAGACATAACTTCCACTCAGCCCAGTGAAAGCATGAATAGTGTTCTGAAAAAAATATGTAAGTCACAAATATAATATGTTACAATTTTTTCACCACTTTACTAGGTTGATTGATAATCGCCGGTATAGAGAAATGGAAGCAGATTTGAGGACAAATCATAGTACCCCCAAACTTTCTTTTTCGGTTGAAATTTTGAAGCATGCACGTACTATTTACACACATGAAGTCTTTAAGTTATTTCAAAAAGAGTTGAGTAAGGCACATGACGCAAAGTTGGAAATTGTTGGTGATGGAGGAATCATATCTCAGTACAAGATCACACCTTTTAGAAAAAAATATGAACACGACGTCACCTATGATGCTTCTAATGGTAAGGTTTTATGTAGTTGCAAGAAATTCGAATCTGCAGGAATTTTGTGTTCTCATTCTCTCAAAGTACTTACTTTACAAAATATCGTTGAAATCCCCGAGTTATATATTAAGAAAAGATGGACCAAAAAACCAAAGAAAGGGATAACCGAAGTCTCTTCAAAACCTTCAGCAACATTGAATGAACCTTCTGAAGATATGAAGGAAGAGAATGAAAAGACAAGAATTCGGGAGCGTTATAGGGAATTATGCCGATTACATAATCAACTTGCGACACGTGCTGCATTGACAGAAGAGACATTTGAATCCGCAAAAAATAATCTTCATAAGATAATCGAAGAAGTGGATGTAAAATTGGATAATACTGGCATTCCAAAACCCACTTCCATTATTCCTAAAACTAGTGTGAAAAAATCTGTTCTATCTAAAGTCGCTGAGAAACAACTTCCTGCATCCCAATTATTAGAAAAGCAAGTGTTTGAGCCCTCTTATAATGCTGATGATACACAAGAGAAAGTTGAAAAGAAATCTGATGAAAGTGTAATACGAGGGTGGAAAGTGAAGCAGACCAAGGTGAAATCTGGAAAAAGACCAAAAAGTGCACTGGAAAAAGCTACAAAAAGAAGAAAACCAAAGCAAAACAAAAACTCTTCTTCGAGTGTCAATATTTCTGTTGAAACTACTAACCAGGTTAGTTTTTGTTTATATATATATATATATTTATCTGTTTAGCTTTTAATTAGTTTTTATACTACTTTGATTCAAAATGTCACTTTGTGTTTGGATTTGATACATAAAATCATATGCATTATTTATTATAAATAATTTTTTTATTTTATTTATATATATGTGCCTAGAATTGCATTCCAAATACAGCTGCATTTCTTCAGACAACGCCTTGTCCATCTCTACATTCACTCAGGTTTTCATGCAATATCTTTTAAATTATGATTATCTATTTTTTTTAGTGAAGTTCTAGCTTTACAATACTATGAGTCTATGACATTGTTTTTGTTTTTTGCATTTTCTCTGTGTTTGATTAAATAGAATTCTCAGGCAGGTCGACCGACTTGGATTTTGCCTCGTTCTTCTCCTTATCTCACTAGAGAACATGCCATTCCTTATGTTACACCATTCCATTCTGTAGAGGTATAATCATACACTTGTTGTATTATTCTATAAAGGGGCTATTTTGTTAAATTACTTATCTTAATTTAACGATGCAAATTTATTTGACTCGCATTTTATCTCACAATAGTTCACCAATCCAAATCTCCATCAACTCAATTTCCGCCCACAGTATGTAGCACAAGATCAACATAATACAAGACTACAGGTAATGTGCACTTAAATGTGAATAGTTGTTAACTAACATACTTTGCAATGGAATATTGTTTATCTACTCATTTATATTACATTACAGGCACAAATGTTTCAACACCAGGAGTTTGGAAGATTTCCAACCCAACAACAAAATGCTAACAATAAAGATGGCGGGGCACCTCGAGTATGAAAGATGAAGGATCTTACTATAGACTTAATATATCTCTAGAAACATTTATCATTTTTTTAGAGAATTCTTTAGAATATCGTTGATCTCAAATAACCTTTTTTGTTTAATATTATTTTGGTTCATTTTTTGTTCTCTATTTTTCTCTCAATATGTTGGGATTACCTGTACATATTGACATGTAATCTTGAGACATAAAGTAGAATAAAGAGTAAAAAACAATTAAAAAGATTAGAAGAATCCATAGTTTGAGAATAATTTCTAGTTACAAACGTTTGAAATTAAAATTAATATCATCTCTGAACTCAACCAAGAATTAGCCAAAACAATTTATCAACCATTAATCTAATTAACTTAATCACTAAAATATACATTTTCTTCTCTTATACAATCAATCAAACACCTTATATACATTTTTTCCCCACAATAATCTCATCTTCATTTTCCGAACAGGATTTGTGGAAGTTTCAAAGGATTTGTGTATAGCTTCATAAATTAATAATCATTATATGAAGAAGTTGATCACCTTGCATTTATTGACGTTCTGACAGCGGCCACAGAAAGTGGCAAAAGGTAGGGTTTTTAATTTAATTTAATTTTCTTTTACTGTTTGGAGTACACAGAGTTATTGATTTTGGGAATAAGTTGTGGGGTCAAGGGATGATGTGGCAGCAGAATAAGGAGACGGAAGAAACAAAGTGCTGTTAAGCTCCGTTAATATCATTAATTGCTTGTGGACACGTGGCGAAAATCGGACGGTGTAACAGGAGATGAAACACTAATCTGTAACAGCAGATTTGAACCCCAAAAAATATATGTGCATCTTCAATAAGTTCCTTAATTAGCAGCTGATGTTATGGTGGAAATGAGCATTATTCTAGTAATTGCTCATTTTGTGCAAATCAATCAATTTAGTTGGAATCATGTATGGAAAGATTTGAAATCTTTATCATTTTGTTTAATATAATTGATGGATGGTATCTCTACATATATATAAGCTCCAGAATTTTATCCCCATATACCTCCTCTTCCTTTTTTTCTTTTATTTGAATTTGAAATGTATAACTTGAATACTAATTTCCGTTTTTCCTATGTACTTAATATTTAGCCAAGACTGAAGTTACTTTAAATGAATTTGTGAATAGGAAAAAAAAATCAAAATTACCAGAAATTAGAATTGAGTCCAAATTGAAGGATTTTGGTCAAAAGATCATTCTCATATATATATATATATATATATATATATATATATATATATATATATATATATATTTATATATATATTTATATATATATATATATTTATTTATATATATATTTATATATAATATGTAAATATGATATGGTATGATTTTAAGGGAAATTGCATTCTTGGTACCATATAATAGGGCACTTTGTAACATTGCACTACAAAAAAAGTGGTCTTCAGCAACGGTATGATTCCAACGGAAATAAAAACTGCCACTATTAGTACGAATTTATAACTGAATAACAACATCATCAATGTTCCATCAATAATAGCGACAAATTACCAATAAAATATCTAAACAAAATATTTTTCGTAGGTATTCCGTCATTAATTTGTAGGAAATATTGATCCATGGCGATGGAATCATTCCAATGGAAAATAATTCGTCATTCTATCTTTGTCAGCTACAGATTTGCAACTGAAAAATGACGGAAACGATGTTTCATCAATAGTAGCAACAAATTGCCAACAAAATATCTAGAAAAAATATTTTTGGTAGGTATTCCGTGGTTAAGTTGTAGGAAAAATTGATTCGTAGCTACGGAATCATTCCAATGGAAAATAATTTGTCACTGTTTTTTGGTCAATTTTAGATTTGCAACTGAACAACGACGGAAATAGAAAAAAAGTTATGTTCTTATGAAAATAACGACTGATTATCATCGAAATATAAAACGAAAATAATATATATAGTAATTATGTAGTTAAACTGTCACAACGACGACATAACTCCAACAGAAAAAAATTGTCATTGGTAGTAACAAATTTATAATTGAATACTAACAAATTTAAATATAAAAAGTCTTCATTTGGTAGAATTGACAAATTACCAACGGAACATTAGAAAAATAATTGTAGAAATTAAGTTATTAAGTTGTAAGAAAAAATGTTACATGTAGCGAAATCATTGCAACGAAAAATAATCCATTACTGTTTCTATGTCAGTAACAAATATGCAACTGAACAACATCGAAAGTAAAAAAAATAAGTTCTTCAATAATAAGGAAAAATTACAAATAAATTATAAAATAAAAAAATCATGATCAATGATTTTGTTGTTAAACTGTTACAAATATAAAACAACGACCTCATAACTGAATAATAATGAAATTACAAATAAAATGTGTTCATAATAGTGACAAATCACCGATGAAATATCATAAATTACCAACATATATAAAACAAAAAGATTGTGCGTAACAACTATATTGTTGACCTTTGATAAAAACAAAAAAATCGAACGAAAACATAATTCCTACAGAACTGATGTGGTTTTATTAAAGTTCACATTTGTCTGCAAACTAAACTAATTAATTTTCAGATTTGTGAAAAAAATTAATTTTAAAACTCTTTTGAGAAAAAAATACAAGTATTTAACAATATTCAATTTAAATTTTTTTATCCATATAATTAAAATTTAAACTAAAAAATGTTTTTTTATATAAACCCGACCCCCCAACCTCCCCGTGTTACATTAATTATTTTTGTGATTCCAATTGTACAATATATTTTACGGTTACACCAGTACCAAGCTCACAATTTGCTCAACCATAACGATCAATGGTCGGGTATAGATGTTGAGTTATTTATTCTATTAAAATAATTATTAGATTTTAATTTAGTATTATGTAAAATTTATGATAAGTTCATCTTGACCCATTAAATTTGAGTTTGTCTACTCTTAGGCTCAGTTCGGTGGCCTTGATTAGGCCCTGATTAGCACAATTGGGCCTTTCAGTCGGGTTTAAATTTCCGTTCGCTTGGGCCGATTATTTCACGGACAGCCCGTAATAATCTTGGTTTTTGTGGGCCAGCCTCCTCAATTGTTCCGATTACAATATCTGCCCAACCCAGATATTATATAGTCGAGCCCAAATTAACAAATTTCGTGACAATTATGCCCTGGAAGTTGATCAATTTTATTGTCCTTTGCCATCTTTTAATCGGGTTCTCATGTATAATTAATTATAAAATCAGAAAAAAAAAAAAAAAAATTCATCACTCTCTCCCTCCCGCTCTAAGGTATACATCACCAAAATTCTCCCTCTCTCTCTCTCTAAACTCTTGTCTTCATTTTAGTCCAACATTGATGTTAATGGAGATCTAACTCTCATTTTTTTTGGGTTTGGTTGTAGAATTGTGGGCTTGCAATTTGTCAGCTACCAACCCCTAGACCGTGCATTCCTCCTTCAGGTGAGTATATGAATCTGTGAATGGGTTGTGCTTAGGTTAATGTAAATGCACATTAGGTGTTTGTTGAAATGTCTAGGAGAATTAATTTTGCTCTGACTTTATCTTTTTTTGTTGAAATGATTTTGTTATTCATGGATTGAACTTATGGAGTTAATGTCATTTTTATTTGACATTAGGTGGTATTTTTTACAATTGGTGTTTTAAATGGGGTTTATTTTGCTATTACAACTGATTTGGTGAAATGTGGCTGTAGAATGTGGTTTTTGTTGACCCCTATATGCAAAAAAAAATATTTTTTTGGTTTGGAATGTCCGATATGCATATATATGTTGAACTCACCTAAACCACCATGTGATTGGGCTTTATTTGAATACAGACATCGCGAATGGATTCTTGGAGGAAAGATCAATTGCTAAATATACTCCACCATTTTTTTTGGAGATGTGTGTATCTAATGTGTATTTGCATCATTGCACACGAAGCACATATGGATACTAAAAAGTTGGGTGGGGGGGGGGGGGGGTGGGGGGGGGGGGGGGTGGGGGGGGGGGGGGGTGGGGGGGGGGGGGGGTGGGGGGGGGGGGGGGTGGGGGGGGGGGGGGGTGGGGGGGGGGGGGGGTGGGGGGGGGGGGGGGTGGGGGGGGGGGGGGGTGGGGGGGGGGGGGGGTGGGGGGGGGGGGGGGTGGGGGGGGGGGGGGGTGGGGGGGGGGGGGGGTGGGGGGGGGGGGGGGTGGGGGGGGGGGGGGGTGGGGGGGGGGGGGGGTGGGGGGGGGGGGGGGTGGGGGGGGGGGGGGGTGGGGGGGGGGGGGGGTGGGGGGGGGGGGGGGTGGGGGGGGGGGGGGGTGGGGGGGGGGGGGGGTGGGGGGGGGGGGGGGTGGGGGGGGGGGGGGGTGGGGGGGGGGGGGGGGGGGGGGGGGGGGGGGTGGGGGGGGGGGGGGGGGGGGGGGGGGGGGGGGGGGGGGGGGGGGGGGTGGGGGGGGGGGGGGGTGGGGGGGGGGGGGGGGACACCCCTGAATATAACAAGTAATTGGCTCATTTAGAAAATGTTTAACTTTGATACCCTTGTTTGTTTGCACATATCATGGCAGCTAAAACTACTGCAACTATCTCCCTAATAGACGACACTTATGATTCATATGATACGATTGAAGAGCTCGCAACATTTTCTTTGTATGCTCCTTACATTTCTGAAGTTACCCCTTTTTAGCATATCAAATGAGATACTATAAAATCGATGAGCTATACTCCACTGAGTCCACTCACACTAATTGGAACTACCCCCAAAAAAACATATGAATACGTAAGCAAGCAGACAACAACCATAACACCGGAAAATAAAACAAGTAAGTACAGTATAGTATAAATACCCGATGGAAGTTTGGTTGGAAGAACAACAATTCGAAAACTAAGAAAGAAGAGAAATAACATCATGCTAAATCAAAATCAGCTGATCAAAAAAAAAAAAAAAATAAGACAAGGGACCATGAAAAACCTTAATAACACATATTGCGAAGTCCCAGTTAACTTTTATCACATATCTGATCATAAACATTAATTAATCTAAGATATCCAAAGCTGAAAATTTTCTATTATTTATGTAGAGCAGTTCATCAAGCAAGCCTAAATTATCACAACAAAAAGTTGAACACACATGGCCCATGAACACACAAAAAGTTGAACACACATGTGACATGGAAGATAAAGTGAGTGTCAGCCAACGGAGAAAGGAAAGGAAGAAAACAGAGCCCGTGAATTGGAGGGAATTGTAAGGAAATCTTCATGTTGTTGTTGGAATTTATATTTTATATGTGAATAAAATTAGTTGAGAGTAAGGGGTCGCGTCTGTTCGATTTGAAGAGGTACCCTTTGGACCGAAACCAGGGCCGGCCCTTCCACTAGGCAACTCAGGCGGTTGCCTAGGGCCCCCAATTTTTTTGTACATGATGTATATTTTTTATTTTTTTTGTAATTTAATAATTGAAATGTGATTTATTTTTTATACATGGTTATATGATATATAAGGACTTAGAAATTTAGTGAACAAAATAGAATCGAACAATGTATTATTCAAAATGGTTAATTTTTTTTTCGAGTTTGATATTGTATTTAATTAAATAAGACGAGTTCAAAAGAGCTTTAATCGAGTCTAACATAACTCAAGCCCGAGTAATTTTACATATATTTTATATTTAGTTTATCGAGTTGATCTCGAATAAAGTTTCTAATACTATTAAAGTTCAAGTTTGATATGTATAATAAATGTAGTCCAAACCACCTTTTATTGACCAAACTTAAATCAAATATAAAGTGATTGGTTTAATTTTATTAGATTTTGAATTGTTTATCCATTTTGACGTTGCTTATGTCAGCCACATTTTGTAGTAATGTTACGCGAGTATAAAAAATTTATTCTGATACATTTTAACCATATATTATTGATTTTTGACAAGAAAAATTTATTTTCTATTAATGTGCATTTGTTATACTCCTATAATTATATTTATCACATTTATGATATTTGTTTGCTGAAAGAAGATTTTAAAAATTAAGAATTAATGAAAACATATTTACGACTAACTACATCAAAAAATTAAGATTATTTGTCATTTTTTCTATATAGAAAGGATAGTTAGTAAAAATTAAAATGTATATTAATCAATAGTTTTGCATTTTAAAAAAAATATAAGAAAATAATATTTACTACACAATTTTCTTGTAATATAGGGCCCAAAATTTAACTTTCGCCTAGGGCCCCAAAATGTCTAGGGCCGGCCCTGATAGAAACAGTGCAATCCAAACGATGTGTCTCTTGCGAAAAGACATTTTTGAGTCTATAAATAGGAGACTTAATCTGGCCAATTAAGCATCATTTTTCCGACAATAATTAAAAATTGAGTGAATAGCAAATTAACTCCCTGTGTTATTCTAAATAGGTAATTTAACTCCCTGTGATAAATAAAAGGGCAAAATACCTCCCTGTGATATTCTAAATAGGTAATTTAACTCCATAAGATAAGAAAAATGGCAAGTTACCTCCCTGTGTTTTTATAAAAGAAGCACATTGCCTCCCTCTAAATTGCTCATTAATTCATATCACAGGGAGTTAAATTGCTCATTATTTTATTTCATAGGGAGGTAAATTGCCTATTTTTATATCATAAGGAGGTAAATTGCTCATTATTTCATTTCACAGGGAGTTAAATATCCTATTTTTATTTCACAAGGAGGTAAATTGCCCATTAGACATATCACAGGGAGTTAACTTGCAAAAAACCCAAATTACTATCTTCTCTACTTTAAATATATGTCGAATTTTTTGTTTGCTTCGGTTCGCCGTGGGTTCATTATTTGTGCAAATAATGAACAACAGACTGTTGTATCTTGGGAGACTACCGGGGATCGACTGTGTGCACCGTAGACAGCCCAAAAATATTGTCTTAAGGAGATTGCTTCCGCAAGCCTCAGTCTCATTTCCTAGATTTCATGTATTGATTGAAGTGTTTGGTTTATTTCGATCCAAGTAAGTATTTCTTACTAGTTTTTTTACGTTGATATATAATCTAATTTATTAAAATTAATATATGTTAGATTATCTATATTTGTTCTATGATGAGATTTAAGTTTGAAATATTTTTTATGAAATATTCAAATACACAGAATGTTAGACTTACTAACTTCGTGCCCAAATTGAAGCTGACGTCGTATTCACTGGAGGGGGGGTTGAAAACGTCGTGGTTTTGAGGCTTAGCGTAGGAGGAAAAAAAAAAGGGCAAAAGGATTATACGACGTTGTTTTGATTCTAAGCGAAGGAAAAAAAGATTAGAAAAGCGTTGGACGATAATTACTACTGTAGCTTTCAGTCGTTACGCCTTTATATAGTAGTAATAATATAAATATATATATATATATATATATATATAAATTTCTTTAAATATTTTTTATTGATTATGTAGTCAATATTGTGATTAATATAATTTTATATAAGTGGTTATGGTAGAAGTTAATTTATGATTGTTCAATTCAATGTACCTTATTAATCATGTAGCGTAAATGAATTCCCATGATTTAATAATCAAATATATTAGTAAAGTATTTGAATTAATAGCATAACTATTAGAATTCATCACATGAATTGGGCTGAAGTCCACTTACATGGCTTGAACCTAACTCAACCTCAAAAGTTAGCTTGAAAGGTGAGGGTTGCTCAAGACCTTATAAAGTGGACTTAACTATGATTTTCAACCAATGTGAGACATTTAGTCTCTATACTCCACCTTCACGTGTGGCGGGCTAAATGTATGGGTGAAACAAGCCCAACACATGACATATTAAAGCACAACCTTGCGGATTACGACATGTGGGTCCCAACACACGAATAATGATCGTCCAAGCCTTTTTGTTAACTGGACGAAGAATGACAACCCAGGCCTTTGTTATCTGGGCGAAGTGTGTGGGTGAAAAATAATCCCATCATACGAATAAGGAGGAGCCCATCACGGAAGGAGGTGACCCACTTAAACCTGGGGAGCTGATAGTAGATTAGAATTTAGCAAATGGATTGGGCTAAATCCACTTACATGGCTTGGATTTAACTCAATCTCAAAAGCTAGCTTGAAAGGTGAGGGTTGCCCAAAACCTTATAAAGTGGACTTAACTATGATTTTGAACCAATGTGGGACATTTAGTCTCAATAATAACAACTTATGGTTTCAGATATATTAAGAAATAATCAAACTAAAGGCATAGCTTACAGACAATTTATACTATTAAAAGGTTATTTGAATGAGTATTTTTCGTTTTTTTGATTAAAATGATTTTTGAAAAAAAAGTTTATAAAAAAGTTATATTACTTCAATTATCTATACTTAATGACCAATTACACAATTTTGTGTAACTTTGATGGGGTAATTATGTGGTTATAAGTTTAAAATTTAGTCAAATTGTTCAATTCATAGTTTCTAGGGCTAAACATGCAATTATCAGTTTTAAAATTTACCCTAAATCCGCAATTTTAATTTGGATAATATGCAATTATCAGTTTTAAAATTCAGTTAAAATGCTAAATTCCTAATTATGGGGTAGATATGCGACTATTAATTTTTAAATAAAGCAAAATCCCCAAATTCTCAAGCACATTACCAACAAATGATATTAAATTGGGCCAATTTTTGCACTGGGCTCAATTGAAACTGAAATTGCATTAAATTTATAAATTATGGGGTAAATTTTCCGACCCAAAAATATGTGAAGCAAAATTGCCGACACTCTTAAGTTATGAGACAATTTTTTGCCTTTTTCCCAAAATAGTTGTGACTAAATCCAAAGCCATCGACTGCGGAATACTCCCTTATTATGCGTATTTGGGTTTGTTTGATGTTGGGGGCGAGATCACTCTAATACAAGAATTAACACGTGTCCTCCATGGGACACGTGTCGAAATGTGTATTAGAGGGCGAGTCTTTCCTCCTAACAACAAACAATTCGCGTATTTATGCATTTTAACGATGATAAAATTATCTTATGATGTGAATATTGTAACATCTCAAAGATTAAGGGGTAAAATGAGATATTGCATTAGAATTAGGGGGTAAAGCACGAAAAATATACAGATTGGGGGTAAAGAGTGTAATATCTACTAAATGTGTGGAAAAATTATAAAAATTAAATGAAAATTTTCACTTTACCCTTTAATCTTTGAACGCTTTTCCACTTTATGCCCTAACCTTTGTCAATTTTCACTTAACCCCCCTCAACTATTAACAAATTCAAACCAAACTCTTATTTAATAATGATTATTTCTGACCCAGACCCCATCTTTTATCCGAGCAACAACAATGTTCAATAACTCGACTACTCTCAACCCAGACTCGTGTTGCCCCCCAATTACTATTAATTGTAAATATAAATTGTTGTACATGGCCCTTCTTTTTTTTTTTTTTTTTTTTTTGAGAAAGTTGTAAATGGCTTTTAACTTTCCTATAAAAGAAGACAATGGAATAAAACTAATAAACAAATACCAATTGAAATATATAATCCACAAAGTGATACGTTCATCATTCTTGAAAAATGCAATAGAAATATGTAACATATATTACGTCTGTAAATATGTCACTTATACTGATACAATTTATACTTAAACTCCAAATCCAACTTCCACCATTGATGAATCCCATGAGCTTCCTTATAATCGTTACAAGAACTGCAATTAATACTCAAATACGCAGAAGGAATAAGATGTGTAGCTTCAGAATTTTTCCCCATTGCAGATGAAACAATGCTCCAAATCGAATGTTTTGTAGCCAATTTCCCAATTTTTCCAGCTCCAATTTTCTCCATTTTCTCCCTATGTTCAAAATACCCAACATATTCAGAACAAATGGGATCATTTGGATTGATAAACAAGTATGGAATCCACGACGAAAGCACGATAAACGGGTCGTTTGCTTGAGCTTTCGAGCCACCGCCGCCACGTTTGGCGGCCGCTGCTGCTGCCGCTGCCACTCCAGCAGTCAAAACACTGTTTGCAAATCGCAAGCCAAGCTTAACTTTTTCGTTTTTAATTTTTTCTATTGGAACGGAGACAAATGGAGGATTGAATAAGTAAGTTTCGAGATGGATACCTGTGTTTAGGATCGAAAATCAAATCAAGTTACTAAATAGTCGGATTGAGTCTTTCTATAAAAGTTCGATCGTAATACATAATCAAACAAGTTTTGAACAATATTTGTTACTTTATTAAGTTTTGAGGTTCAGTTCAAGTTCAAGTTCGACTTGGTATGTTAAACAAGTGACACAATATATGTATAAAGCTCTGTTAAAGTCGTGTTCGGTTTGTTAAAGCTCGTTCGAGCTTGATTTGGTTAAATTATTAATCAAATCAAGCTCAAGTACAATTTCAAGCTCAATAAGAAATTCAACAAGCTTGAACATTGTGGTCTTGTTTTGATGTATTTCATGGTTTTAGAGTTTTGAGCGATAATACACACCGAATCATGGTTTGGATGAGAAAATGAAATGTAGTATTTCGGGGAAACATTGATGTTTTATGTATATGAGAAAGTGTTAATTTCGGGTAACATGTGAGGTCATTAGAGTTTTTTAGAATTTAAAAGATAAATATATGATTGAAGGTGTTTTAAATTTTCAATATTTCGGAAATGTCATGTGGAGCCATGTGTTTTCTAATGAATAACTAGTCGTCTTGGAGTTTTGGGTATGTATTGAAAACTTTAAATTCAAAAAGAGTTGAGCCAAAATACATTCACCAATTAATGCATATGTTAGTTCGATATTACTTGACTCACTTATACCCATACCTGTATTTTTAGCCATATGCCTTCCGATGAGTAATGCGATGGACGATCCCAATGAATGGCCGGCCAACCACACATTGCATTGTCCGGCTCGAGAAATGACATTCTGAGCCGATTCAATTCCAATCTTGAAACGTCTACTATCTTGTAGATTGTTGATGATGCAGTGAAGATCAAGCTTTAGGTCTTGTGCTCTATTGCCTGGTTTGTTTATTGTGCCTCGAAAGGCGATTAAATATTGTGGAGGTCTTTGGTTTGTGTAGTTAGGGTAAGGATATGGCACATTGAACTCGTAAATGGCGCCAAAGTATGATAGATCATGATCGTCTATTAAGAGTTGGTTTAATTTGAAATTGAAATGTTGCCACCATGGAGGAGCTAAAGCTTGAGGGCCTTGGCGTTTTTCTTGTCTATCGCGTTCAAGTATGTAAACTCCTTGGACTAGGCTTGCTGCAATGGATCTTTTATGGTATGAATTGTTCCTGGTGTAATAATAAGATTGGTAATTAGATCGTGAAATTTGTTTGCTTAAGAATCGAAGTTGTTCAATTGTATTCGATTTGCAATAAAAGAAATATATTTTATTATTATTATTATTCATTGAGAAATAGAAATCTATGTTCATACTCATAAAAATATCTCGATTATGCCTATTTGTGAATTAAATGCTCTGTAGACACAATTAATCGCGATCGATGATTTATTCTTCTCATGTAATAACCTTTAGAATAATATATATTGTGGTGCCACATGTTATTTTGTCGGAATATGAACACGTGTCATTAAAAAAACAAAATAAGCATAGACATTATTATTTTAGCTCTAAAGAGTAAAATTGTCAATTTTTCTGTTCAAAAGATATAAATTCATAATATCATTTAATTATTTTTTTTCACAACTCAATTCATACGATAAAATAATATAATATTTATAGCTGGGTAATTACACATTACACTAAACTTTATCATGTTCTAGGGGTAGTTAGCTAAGTTTCTATTAACATAAAATGATTGAGAAATATTAGCATAAAATGATAATAACACATGAGTATTTTTGTAATGGTATAAACTTACCAGTCTATGGCAGTCAAAAATGATGGCCCTGTGAGGCCAAATATTTCTCTCTCGGAAGTCATGGCTCCAAAATTATCCTTCAAATTGAATTAAAACACATTCTCTGTTGAAGTTATTTTCAAAATAAATATCAAATAACTACCATTATTGAATTTTGAATTTGAATTTGAAAATTGGAAAGTTGTGACTATTAAATTATGACAGTTAATTTTAAAAGTTGTGTGTCTATCAAGAATAGACACAAATATGTCCATAAAAGACAGTACAATTTTGAAATTAATACATCTTCTTCTTCTCTCCTCCAGATTACTTATACTATATTTTACTGCAGAAAAATATTATATAAGTTAGATAATTTTGCCAAATTTGTGTGTGCCCAGTGGTTTAATTCTGTGAATACAAAACTGATTAAACATTGGGTTTCATTGTATCCTAAAGGCTAATGGCAAATCTCTATTGTATATTGTGTGGTGGGGGCGAAATAAGTCTTAAGGAAAGTGGCATTGCAATACGCCTTGAATCCATTATTGCAATCCGCTACTTATTTGCTACCAAATTTTCTACCATTCTTAAGACTTATTTTGTTACTGCATTAATGACATCAATCAAAGAGATATCTACTAACATTGTTAAACTGGAACGTTTTGAAAGAGAAAAATTCACCCACTGGCAAAAGAAGATGCATTTCCTACTTGTAACTCTGAAAGTTGTCTATGTGCTCACTCAACATAAGCCTACAAAAATCGATGATGAAACTATTGTTGAAACTCGTGCAAGGAAGAAGTGGGAAAATGATGACTACATTTGTAGAGGACATATTTTGAACGGGATGTATGATGCATTGTTCGATGCTTATCAAAACGTGCCTACTGCAAAAGAACTTTGGGACCAATTGGACGCAATATACATGTCCGAAGATGCAAGTAGCATAAAATTTCTAGTTAGTCGTTTTAATAACTACAAAATGGTTGATGGTCGTTCTGTTATGGATCAGTGGCATGAAATTGATCAAATTTTATCAAGTTATGAACAATATAAACTGAAGATGGATGATACTATTGTCGTGTCCTCTATAATTGACAAACTCCATCCATCATGGAAAGATGTTAAGAAAACTCTTAAACATAAGAGGAGATGACTCTTGAGGATCTTGGAAACCATCTTTGTGTTGAGGAAGATTTTTGCAATCAAGAAGAGACTTCTAAGTCCTTTGAGAATTCTGAAAAGAATTACGAAGTACCCAAAATCCATGTGGTTGAAGGGGGAGAATCAAACAAACAACCAAATAACAACCTTAACAAGAGAGACAAGCAACAACAATTTATGAAACCAAATGGCCAAAATTTCAAGAAAAAGAAAAAGAAGGGTCCTTGCTTCCATTGTGAAAAACTTGACCACATAAAGGCTGTATGTCGTCATCTAAAAAAGAATCAAAATGCTCCAGCCTCTAACAACAACTTTGTGGCTATGATTTCTGAAGTGAATCTAGTACAAGATGATGGAGCATGGTGGATAGATTCTGGTGCAACCAAACATGTTTGCAAGTACAAAAGCCTTTTCAAAAGCCTTGAACCTGTCTATGATGGAAGTGATATGTTCAAGGGAAACTCGGCTACTGCTGAAGTGAAGGGCAAAGGGACTGTTCATCTTGAATTTACTTCTGGAAAAGTGCTTGTACTTAAAGATGTTTATTATGTTCCTGAAGTTATGAAAAATCTTGTATATGGTGGATTGCTTAATAAGTATGGTTTCAAACTAGTTTTTTAGGCTGATAACTTTGTACTCTCTAAGGGTGGGGCCTTTGTAGGAAAAGGCTATATGTATGAGGGCATGTTTAAACTCAACATTATTAATAATATTAATAAATTGAAAGGATAGTGCCTAATATTAATAAATTGAAAGGATAGTGCCCTGCAAGCCAATATATTTAGCTTGTATTAGGACTATCGTAAACTTTCTCTAGTATAAATGAATTATTACGCTCGTTTGTTTATAGTATCTAAATCAAACAATGGCCAACTTCATCTCTCGTGAATCACTTAAGAGATTTGATGAAATTCTTAGATAACAATAGACTATGGGACGATTCACTTCAGTATGAGTGCAATCATGAAACAATCTCTAAGGTCGTGATTTTAAAATAAGTTCCAAGTCATAGATTCCAAACGAGACGGGGTATCGAAGGAATCGCAAAGACTTGTACGAATATGCATGATTCACGTGGAGTGAATTTGCAGCATTTCATGAGCAAGACATTTGATGCTAGTGCATATGAGTAACGCATCAAACGACCCGAACAGAGAAACCAATTGTGGAAGCGCATGACGCACATAGGCGATGGGATGTTTCTCAAGGCTTATAATAGTGTACGATTTAGTCCTTTGACTTGAGGTGCTAGGGCGAATTCGGTACACGTGAGTACTTACTTTGATTTAGGAGCCGATCACTTAGCTTGATCATTGTGCGACTACTTTGGGTGCGTATGATCATGTACGCGGATGGTTAGCACTAATATGGGATCTACCGACTCAACGTAGTGTGTTGAGAGAATTTCATATAAGTTCTTAGATAATAGATTCCGAGAAACCCGCGGCCGCGGTTGGTGACGAATTTGGAAAAGGGTTTCCAAATTTAGAAGTCACACTGGAATTATTATCCAGAATTAGAAAGTATAGTAATCGAAATAATTAGAGGTGCCGATCAATTCACACACCCTAGGTCTCGAGTGGGAAATTAGCCGATAGAAGGACCGTATGTACATGGTACTTATAAGAGGTGAGGTTCACTGAAATCAATTCACCTGAAGTTGGGCCTCATGGGCTTGTGGCTAGACATCGACCATGAGGTGTGGGTACTCATGAATTAATCGTGAGATTAATTCTTGAGTGGTTAATTGTGGGTGTTCAATTAATCGGAGCAATTAATAAGCTCGCAAATTAAATCACGAAAGTCGTGGGCATGCGGCCAATTGATGGTGAACCTAGAGGGTCATACACAATACAATTGGACTGCAACAAATCATATAAGGAAAGTTTGATTTAAATAGTTAAATCAAAACTGAAGAATTAAAGTGTTAATTCTTAAAGAAGAAAACTGATTAATTAAATAGTTAATTAATAAGAGAGAAATTAATGTAATTAATTAATTGAATTAATTAATTAAATGGGCTGAATTAATTAAAAGAGTTTAATTAATTAAAAGGGGATCTAAGTCCATTAGGAAACAAATAAAGGCCATAAGTAAATGGGCTTTAAGTTTCCTAGTAGGATTAGATCACATCTAGGTCAAGACTACTTATCTACATAAGGAGCTCAAGACCTCAAAACCCTAGCCCAAGTCTTCACATGTGCCGCCCCCTTCTCCAAGCAAGAGAGGCTGCCCCTCCCTCTTCCAAATCTAGATCTGGTTCTTATTCTTTCTTCCTCTGTTTGATATATATTCCATCCTAGTTCTGAGCCCGAGGATTCAAGAGAGTTGCTTCAATCCAGTTGATGTGGACACCGCTAGAAGCACAACACATGGGGTGCTTCTCTCGAACCAAAATCCTACAGATCTGAAAGAAGACCGGAGAAAAACCACCACCGTTCCTGTGGTGAGGTAAAAATCGCTAAACCCCCTATGGTTGGTTGATTTGCTGCAAAAATCCTTTTCGTATGACTATATGAATAAAGATCTTGTTTGGGTTGTTTTAAAAAATTTAAAATTCCGCTGCTTTTAACGTCTTGACGTTACCAATAACCCAACATAAAGTTGTTTCTACTTATATCGTTGAGTCTACTTCTTGTTTATGGCATAGTCGTTTAGGACATGTTAATTATAGAAGATTGCATGATATGGTTAAATTATAATTAATTCCTAAAATTGATAATAATCATGATAAATGCAAAACTTGTATGCTTACATAAATTACTAGAATTCATTTTCATAAAGTTAATAGATTTTTTAAGTTACTTGACTTAATTTATAGTGATTTATGTGATTTACACAGTACTCCAACCATAGGTGGAAAGAAATATTATACTACTTTTATTGATGATTATTCAAGATTTTGTTATGTTTACTTATTGCATTCAAAAGATCAAGCTATGGATAAATTTGAAATTTATAAAACTGAAGTAGAATTGCAATGTGAATCATCTATTAAATATTGTGATAGAGGATGTGAATACTATGATCCTAAGTATTTTGAGTCTACTGGTATAATACACCAAGTTAATGCACCATATACACCACAACAAAATGGTATAGCAGAACGTAAAAATAGAGTATTAATTGAAATGGTAAATGCAATGCTTTCTAACTCGGGATTATCAAAAGGATTTTGGGTTGAAGCTCCATTAACAGCTTGTTATATACTAAATAGAGTCTCAAATAAAAAGAGTAAAACTACTCCTTGTGAACCTGAATAAAAGAAAATCACACCTTAATTACTTAAGAGTTTGGGGTTGTAGAGTCATTGTAAGGGTGTCCGAACCTAAAAAGAGAAAATTTGGTGAAAAAGAAATTGAATGTATATTTATAGGCTATGTTGAACATAACAAAGCATATCATTTCATGGTTAAAGAGAAAAATGATTCATATTCTGTAAATACAGTAATTGAATCAAGAGATGCTATCTTTGATAAAACGAGGTTCAATTCAATTTCTAGACCCAAAGATTGGGTCATTAGCAATAAAAATATTCCAGGAAATGAGAATGCTCCAGAAAATGACAATATTCCAAAACATGACAATGTAATGAATGACAAAGAAGAAGTCATTGAACAAAGAAAAAACAAAAGAGTTAGAAAAGAAAGGACTTATGGTCCTGACTTCTTTATGTTCTTAGTAGAAAGAACAAGAGAAAATATAAATACGCATTTACCTTATTGCTTCAATTTAGAAGGTGGTCCTCTAACATATACAGAAGCAGTAAAATCACAAGACTCTGCTTTTTGTAAAGAAGCAATACAAGATGAAATGGACTCTATTATGGGTAATAAAACTTGGAAATTAGTAGATCTCCCACTTGGTTCCAAGCCAATAGGCTGTAAATGGATTTTCAAAAAGAAAATAAAAGGGGATGGAACCATTGATAAGTTTAAAGCAAGGTTAGAAGCAAAGGGCTTTAAACAAAATGAAGGTAATGATTTTTTGATACATATGCCCATGTCGCAAGAATTGCTACTATTAGATTATTAATTGCACTTGCATCAATTCATAATCTAGTAATTCACCAAATAGATGTCAAAACAGCATTCTTAAATGGTGTTTTAGATGAAGAAGTCTATATGGAACAACCTGAAGGTTTATAGTTCCTAGACAAAAAAAGAAGGTGTGTAACCTTGTTAAATCAATATATGGTTTAAAAAAGCACCAAAACATTTGCACCAAAAATTTGATGAGGTTGTATTATTAAATAGTTTTAAAATAAATGAATCAGAAAAATGTGTTTATAGTGAATTTATAAATGGTAAATGTGTCATGATATGTTTATATGTAGATGACATGTTAATATTTGGTACAGACTTGGAACAAGTAGAAAACACCAAAAAATTCTTGTCAAATTATTTTGACATGAAAGATATGGATGTGGCTGATGTTATTCTTGGAATAAGAATAATAAGAGATGGTAATAATATAACTTAAACCCAATCTCATTATTTAGAAAAGGTACTCAAAAAGTTCGATAAATCCGAATGTATACCGGTATCTACACCTTTTGATCCAAGTGTAAAATTAGTACCTAATACAGAAAAACCAGTAGCACAACTTGAATATGCAAGAGTTATTGGGTGTTGAATGTATGATATGACAAGCACAAGACCAGCCATTGCTTTTGTTGTTGGAAAGCTAAGTAGATATACAAGTAATCCGAGTAAATTGGATTGGAATGCGGTTTATAGAGTATTAAAATACTTAAAGAAAACAATGAACTTTGGTATTTGTTATTCAGGTTATCCTTTAGTTTTGGAAGGATATTCTGATGCAAGTCGGATTACAGATATAGTAGATCATGCCTCTACAAGTGGATGGATTTTATGCTCAGTGGTGGTGTTATTTCTTGGGGTTCCAAGAAACAAACATGTATAACCGATTCTACTATGGCTGTTGAATTTATTGCATTAGCTTCAGCAAGTAAAGAAGCAAAATGGTTAAGAGACTTACTCTATAACATTCATTTATGGTCAAAACCAATGTCACCAATATCTATTCACTGTGATAGTTATGTATATTATGGCAAGTCTAGACACATTGGGGTTAGACATAGTTATGTGAGACAACTCATCACTGATCCCCTAACAAAAGGCCTCACTAGGGATCTAGTCTTTAAGATATCAAAGGGGATGGGACTAAAGCCTATAAACTGAAATCACAAGTGATGTAAGCTCAACTCAACACTGCTAATATTGAGTTCAATGAGACATATTACGTCATATAAATGGTTGGAAGCTCTAAAATGTATCATCCCAAGGTAAATTGCTTAGTACCCGTTAGTTAAAGGAAGAGTGAGCATATTGTTCTTAATAGACTCAATATAAAGTACTATAAATATGGGAGTACTAATTAAAGGTCTACCTATATGAGTGAGAATTGTAGCCACTTCTAGGAGTTAAAAGGCTTTACTCTAACAACACTCATGAAAGGATACTGACACAAGGCTATATACTTGTCGACTAAAAGTGGCACACATTGGAACTTGGAATTTATGTGTGATATGTACCTAACCAGTCAAAAAGGAATATTTGGTTCAAAGCTAGTCTACCATACATTTCTGATTGACAACACTATATTTCACTAAGTTGAATGTTCAAATCGAACCGATACATTCATTTATGCATATATTCCACAAAATTATCAAAAATTGGAGATTTTGAAAATGGTGGGGGATTGTTGGAGTTATTTTCAAAATAACTACCAAATAACTACCATTATTTAATTTCGAATTTGAATTTAAAAATTGAAAAGTTGTGACTATTAAAATTGTGACAATTAATTTTAAAAGTTGTATCCAAATTCTGATAATTTTGTCTATCCAGAATAGACACAAATATGTCTATAAAAGAAAGTATAATTCTGAAATTAATACATCTTCTTCTTCTCTCCTCCGGATTACTTATACTATAATTTACTGCAGAAAAATATTATATAAGTTAGATAATTTTTCCAAATCCATGTGTGCCCTGTGGTTTAATTCTGTGAATACAAAACAGAATTAAACATTGAGTTTCATTATATCCTAAGGGCTAATCGCAAATCCCTATTGTATACCGTGTGTGGTGATAACTCTATGAAAACAGTGCTATCAAATCTATTTCCTTTACTTGTTGGTTTACTTTTATTCGAATTTTGGTATAATCTTAGGCAATTTTAGTTAGTTTTGTGTTTTGTTTGCTCAAGTCATTGGTTTGATTGTTTTCTGCATGAATTGAGGTATTTTGTTATATATTGTGTTCATATTTTAGGCCAAAGTTAATGTGGACCTAAGGACATGATAGACAGTGAAGAATGATAAAAAAATGATCCAACGAAGTCAAGTAGTGCAACAACGAAGAAGGAAAAAGTTGCCAGAAATGTTATTGTGCACTCTGAGGACCATAACTCTTTCAAGGAAGTTCCAATTGATATGAAATTTGACTATATTGTATAGGAAGGAGTTAGCTACAACACAGATTTTACAGATCTTGATTTAAAGTTTGGAGCTGAAATTTATGCCACTTGCAAAACTGTTGTGCAAAGCTGACGCAATTTTCAAGGGGAGTTTAAGAGAAAACTTGGGCCCAGAGTCTCCTACTAGGCTCAACTTGGTAGATCTATTTAAAGGTTGCTAGGTCACGAAATTACACATCTTTGATCAGCTTTGAACATAATTTTCTCGTAGAATACACTTAGAAAATCAAAGATCTACTTGGAGATAGATTGAAGAAGAAAAGAGAGAAGTCTTGAAGATCACCAAAGCAAGAAGAACACAATATTGAAGATCTTTATCTCGATTCATCGTTTTGTCTATAAAACCACATGAACTCAGATTTGTTTTTCTTTATTATTTTTCTTCATATATTTATCATGAATTAATTCTTTAGGATCTAGGGTTTTTATGAAACTATGTTATTTTGATTATTTTTATAGGATTGTTCGTAGTTAGGGGCAATTCTTGTGTTTGATTCAATTTCATTCTCTATGCTTGAAACTTGATTGAGCACCTAGTTGTTAGATTTAATATTCTTTTCGAACTTTTTTTTTTTTTTTGAGACAAATATTCTTTTCGAACTTGAAAAGGGTAGATTAAGAATAGTTAGGAATTGAATAGTAAATGACCCTTATGATAGGAATATACTTAAGGCGTTTATACCCATTACATGAGGTTTGTGTTTAAGGCTTTGTTTTATTTACGAATCACCTAGGAATAGAGTCGATTTGGATACTACATTAGTTACTTACGTAATTCGGAAGATACGTAGGAAAATACTTGAATCCTTGGGTAGCACTCTTGTCACCACAATAACTACGGAAATCTCAATTGGACAATCAATAGATAACATAGTGGATTATAACCCTAGGTTTTTCATCTAATTATTAGAACTCAATCCAAGTACTTAAGTTAGTTAATTAATTTAGATAATTAGTTAAAAACCCAAAAACACATTTGAATTTGGAATCGATTTAAAAGTAAATTAGGAATTGGAATTGGTAGATATTAGTCAAATCCCTGTGGAGACGATACTCTTATACGTACTCTTTACTACTTGTTCGATACGTGCACTTGCGTTTATTTGCGTGTGTAATTCCACAACAGATAGGGGGAAAATAAGTCTTAAGGAAAGTGACATTGCAACACGCCTTGAATCCATTATTGTAGTCCGTTACTTATTTCCTACCAAATTTTCTAACATCCTCAACAAAACATAATTATTATGTTAATGTAAGAAATTTAACATACTTGCAACTATTGATTATTTTAATTTTATTTTGTGATACAAAAGTTTAATATTTGCATTTACTATAGACATGATCCCTTCATATCAATATAAGTAAAATATAAAACAGATGTATGAAAAACTATAGTATGAGTTATTGTGTTTATACTATTATAATAATTACGAATTTACAAGGATGAATTTACTAATTACTATCAAGGGGTTTATTCATAAGAGAGAAATGTTTTACTCGTTAAATATATAATCTAAGATCTTCATTGTACGCTTCTATATAATATCTTTTATTTATATAGTTTTGATTGTAATCTTACATTCAATATGGTGATTTATTGGGTTAGTGGATAATTTTCCTACAACACACACATTTTTCTACCAACCAATTAAGCCTAAAATAGATTCATAACTGATGACTCTAATGTGATCAACTAATTAAAAAAAATCTAAATCTCATTCTACATGGGTTTGAGATAAGAAGATCTAGATTCAATATGTTGATCTAAAAAACATGAACTAAACATAATGAAAACTAAAAAATTCTGAAACAATAAAAGGAATCAAGAATTCATGCAAATATTTCAGAAACTAATTTCACAAATTAAAATTAATTACCTCAAAGATCAAACAGTCTCAATCTTTCTCTATCTCCCAAAAGCATATGAAATTTTTGTGATGTAAAAATGTGTTTATTTAATAAGTATAATGCAAAAAGACAACCCTTTTTCCAGCAAAAAGAGAATAATAATAGCCTCCCGGGGCACAGCTCAGTTGGTAAAGGAGGTGAACTCCGGGGCTCACTCCCCCAGGGTGGGGAGTTCGAATCCTGGGAGGAGCAGCCAAGTGTTGTAAAATCTTTAAGGGAGGATGGAGCAGCTTGGTGTTGTAAGTTCCATGGTAGTAGGCTCCCTTGGGGGCCAGGAGTATAAAGAGTGAACAAACCCTGACCAACTCAGGCACATCCCGCGATTTACTTCCGCACATTGCTGAGAGGCCAGTGATGAGTGGTCCAGGACTCAACCTGGGTTAACAAAAAAAAAAAAAAAAAAAGAGAATAATAATAAAGTAAAGAGTTTGACTTTAGCAAGCAAACTGAATACAAGTTACCAAATATAAATCCATTCACGTTGAGAACCTTGAGGTCACTAAGTTTTTTCATAAATATAATACACCATCTAATTAATAAATGAATTACATTTAGGTTTGACATATTCCCTAACCTGTACTTTAATGGTTTTTTTAAAGAAGTTGATTTTTTTGTTTTATTAAAGTTTATTTAAAAAAAAAACTTAACAAAGTTTCTATTTCTTAGCAAATTATATGGATTCGCCCAGCCCAATCAAAATTCAAGGCCTCTCTGGATTTTGGGCCCAAAACTTGTGTCTGTATAGACACAGAACAAGTTGGGGTCCCATTAACAGCCTCTAGCCTCTTTTTTTGGTCAATCACAACAATGCCCCTGAGATCTGGACAAATTTCTAAAATCCCTTGGTATCAGAAATTACAAAAATATCTACTTTAACGGGAAATTACCTTGTAAAATTTTTATTGTGTCAAACTTTTTTGTGTTTTTAAAAACCCTGCAAAAAGACACTCAATTTGTGAAAAATAGGTCGTTTTGAATCGACATATTTCAAGAAATAATTTTAAAATATATCACGTGAAGTTGTAGAGACCAACTTGAAGTATTTTAAAAATGGTTTCTTGAAATATGTCGATCCAAAACGACCTATTTTTTATAAATTGAGTGTTTTTTGCAGGGTTTTTGAAAACACAAGGAAGTTTGGCGCAATGAAACGTTCACAGGAGGAGAAAGAACCAGACTTTATCTCTAGTGTCCAATAACAATATAGAAAATATTTTGTGAATGCATCCTAGCTTGTGAGTGTATATGACTAAAACCCTAGGACACTCCTATTTATAGCGTACATGGGACCTCTAAGGTCAAAGAAATTTAAAGGCAACATTATGATATTTATGGGGTATGTTAATGCAATTTAGGTTACAAAATTTATCTTAATTTGAAGTTTAAAAACTTCCAAAATTCCAATAAAAATTGACAGGGACAAAAGAGTTCTTAAAATTCATTATATATATTGAGTAAAACTACTTAAATGGTTTAGATCCAACTCAACCTCAAAAGCTAACTCAAGAGTTAAGGATTGCCCAATACCTTACAAGGTGAACATGTTATTGAGGGTGATTTAAGAACGGAACCACACCCCACCCCACCCCAAGGGGTGTCCTTGTAATTTTTTAAATCATAGGGGGTTTTCTGTAGTTTTAGTAGACCTCAGGGGGTCCGAGTGTAAATTATCCTATTGTATTGATTTCCAATTCATGATGAACCATTTACCCACATGTCGCAATTCACAAAATTATGCATTAATATATTACGTGTTGGACTTGCTTCACCCACACATTTAGTCCGCCCACACGTAAAAAGGAAGTGTTGAGACTAATATTCCAATGGATTGAAAATCAAGAATAAGTTTACCTTAAGATTTTGGACAATCATCAACTTTTGAGCTAGCTTTCGAGTTGAGTTAGGTCCAAACTTTATGGGCCTTAACCATTTCATGTGATAAAATTTGATAAGAGTCGAGAAACGTTTAATTCCATTTCTAGGAAAAATGACCATCTTTAGGGGGTATGTAAAAAAGTCAAATGGTCCGTTTGTTTCGTTTTTCATAGAGTAGTTTAAAATATTCGAATTATTTATGACATATTCTTGGTTTTCGTGTACTTGAAAAAAAAAATTGTTTAATTTGTTTGTGTTCCTTCTGCTAGTTTTGATCAAGATATTTTATGGATTGATTTTAAGATAATTCTTATTGTTGATTTGTTACCAACAGAAGGAAGTAACAATGATCTGTTTTAGTTTTAGATTTTGATAAATGTGTAATTGAGCTTACAGCTTCATCAAATTAGAGAGAAAATAAACGTGTTCAAACTAAGAATAGAATTTTTACACACCTTAAGCTTACACAGTTTTAATAGCCTCAAAAGAGATAATTGCATTTTTGGTACTGAGCTTTAGGTCAATTACTATTTTTTGGTACTAGCTTTATGTGTCCAACACATTTGGTACAGTGCTTTAACAAATTGTGACACATTTGGTACAACCGTTAAAATGGGGGGGGGGTGGGGGGGGGGGGGGGTGGGGGGGGGGGGGGGTGGGGGGGGGGGGGGGTGGGGGGGGGGGGGGGTGGGGGGGGGGGGGGGTGGGGGGGGGGGGGGGTGGGGGGGGGGGGGGGTGGGGGGGGGGGGGGGTGGGGGGGGGGGGGGGTGGGGGGGGGGGGGGGTGGGGGGGGGGGGGGGTGGGGGGGGGGGGGGGTGGGGGGGGGGGGGGGTGGGGGGGGGGGGGGGTGGGGGGGGGGGGGGGTGGGGGGGGGGGGGGGTGGGGGGGGGGGGGGGTGGGGGGGGGGGGGGGTGGGGGGGGGGGGGGGTGGGGGGGGGGGGGGGTGGGGGGGGGGGGGGGTGGGGGGGGGGGGGGGTGGGGGGGGGGGGGGGTGGGGGGGGGGGGGGGTGGGGGGGGGGGGGGGTGGGGGGGGGGGGGGGTGGGGGGGGGGGGGGGTGGGGGGGGGGGGGGGTGGGGGGGGGGGGGGGTGGGGGGGGGGGGGGGTGGGGGGGGATCATTTGTTTTAAATCATAAGTGTTTTAGTTGCTGAGTGCTTTAGAATAGGTTTTTCTAAGTGATCTACCTGAGAGCTGAGTGTTCTACTTGAGGCTTGCCATTTGTTGTAAAAGCTCAAGTACTAGTTATTTTGTGTTTCTAGTGGAACCTAAATCTTCGTGATTTAGAAGAGTGGACTAAGAGGATTTGTTCTTGTATAACCACTATAAAAATTCCTATGTTTGATTACTTGTCTTTAACTTGCATAATTCTATAAGTAAACAAACGTTTAAAAGACAAAGCTTTTAAAAAAGGAATTGATAAAATTGGAGTAAAACTTTGAAGAGAAACTTGTTTGAAAAACATACTTGCTAAAATCCGCTGCATACAAGTTTTGAAACTCTGAATGTATCTGAAACAAATAAGTGAAATCAGATGAGTGGTCAACTCTGCTGAATCTGCCAAGTGCTAAATCAGCATAGTAGTCTCACGAGTAAAATCAGCTTACCCTGCTGACAGAAAAGTTAGAGAAATTTTTTTAAAAGTTTAGAGGTCTATTCACTCCCCCCCGGCCTCTAGACCTCATCTGACCACTTTGGGACCAACAAGTGGTATCAGAGTAGGTGGTTCATCTGAATCATTTGCCTGATCAACGAGCTTGATCCAGAGTGTGTTTTTCAAAATCTTTCAAAAGAGCATATTTTTGAAAAATAAAATCTTTCGAAAATGGATTGTATTAGCCAGGTACCCCACATTGGCGGGATGAGTTTTGAGGACTGAAAAATTCGCATGGAAATTTTTCTTGCTGCTTACAATGACAACATGTTTACATGTATCACTAAAGGACCATTCAGATTTAAGAAAACCGTGAAGGTTGCTGACCAGCCTGATCAGACTGTTGACAAAGAGCTGGATGAGCTGACACCTGAAGAAATCAATTTAGTAAACCTTGACAAAAAGGGCAAGTTCATCATGTTCAAAGCTCTAGATGAAGACAGATTCCAGAAGATCAAACATCTCAAGACAACCAAGGAAATGTGGGATATAAAGTTTGTGAGCGAACCGAAGGAAACGACGTTATCAAAGAACAAAAGCTCAGTGTGGCACTTGAGGAGTTTGAAAATTTCAAGATGAAGTCTGGTGAAACGATTGATCAAATGGATACCAGATTTATCAAAACTCTGAACGAAGTTCTAAGACTTGATAAAGAATTTTCAAATAAGGAGATCACCGTGAATGTTCTCAAGGCTCTTCCACCTAAATTCAACATGAAGGTGATAGCCATGGAAGAATCAAGAGATTTAAAGAAAATTTCTCTTTCCGAACTGTTCTCATCCCTCAAAGCATATGAGTTTAAGATGCCAAGAATGGGATTAGATCTGTCAACCAGTTCAGACCCTACTGCTGCACTTATCGCGTCAGACAAGTCAAGAAAATCAGTAGACATGCAAGTCAAAAGAGAAGACTCTGTTGAATTCAGAAAAACCATACACTGCTGACGACGTTACCCTTCTTCTGAATGACTTCAAGAAGTTGTACAAAAAGAAAATGAAATTAAAATATGAAAATGCTATTTCATCTTCTTCTGATCATTTTCAGGAAAACAGGGATTCCTCAAAAGCAAAACTTGGAGACAACAATGACAAAGAGTATGGACTCTTGAACAAAGATCATCCACACTCATCATCTGAGAAGTTTGCTGAAAAGGAAAAGCGTGCCAAAAAGGAGCGTAAGCTTAGTAAGAGCAAAACAAAGTTAGCTGATGCAGCAAAACTAATTAACTCCTGCACATCTCATTCAGAAAACCAGTCGTCTGATAAAGAATTTGAAGAAGTACCTGAAACTATATGCTTAACTGCCATATAATTTGATAATTCTGAAAATAATTTATTATTATCAATGTAAATGTAACAAAATTTTAATCCATGCCAGATACCAAGTAAATCATTCATGCAGATACAGTCTTATATTTATGAAGTATTATATTAATATTTCTATATCTCGGTCTGATTTCCTCTTAAATTTGACTACTATTACCTGTTTCATTCATTAACTATTACTGAATAGTGAATTTACTGTTAAAAAACACTTTCATGTATTAAGCTTATGTTTGCATGCAGAGGGCAGTTTTGGCACCCGCCATCAGATGCATGAAGTCATGAGCTGGTCAATTCCTTTTTCTAAGTAAAACGATGAATTTTATTTATATAGATTGTTTCGTTTCCTAAGTGAAACGCTAAATACAAGATTACATTAGAAAGTATAGTTAATTAAAATAAACCAATAAAAAAAGCTCGACTAACAATAAAAAAAAGTATCTCACCGATAAAATTTGTATTAAATTAATTAAAAAGGTTGTACCTACATGTCTCAATAGAGTTCGAACCCATGACCTCTAGTCTAGAATCATGAAGCCCATCTTTATCATACATTACCATCAGGAAAAGACTTAGATATCAAGTATCAACATAGTAAAATGAAAATTATACATTTTCGACACTAAAAAACCAAAAGTGATATTTCAAAACGGTTTGCTGTAAAATGAATCAAATAATTGAATTAGCAAAATTTCAATATCATAGTTACTACCAGCACAAGTCATGTGTCACTCTTATATTGGCTCCAATTATACAAATCCTCTTCACTGTCATATGCTTCTTCCACAGGGCTTTGAGCTTCTTCTACAGACTCGTCGTGTGTATTTAAATTATCCTTCTCTTCTTCCTCAATGTTCTCCTCCTTTTTCCCTTGTTCATCCTACACAGTTTACAAATAACAAATAACTCAGATGAAAGTAATTTTAGGGTAATTTAAAAGGGTAACCCGGCCATGGGGATACGGTCAATTACGAAAAACTCCTGTATTCCCCTGAGATTGACTGTCCTAGAAAATACACCTTAAGACAGTCAAATTCAAAAAGAGTTTAGGTAATTTGGTTAAATGCAGAGGCATTTTTTCTAGTTGACCCTAACCTCAGGGATAACATGCTGAATCACCCTAATTTTGATAGACAAAATAATCCAGAAATAGTAATTAATGACAATACATCGACATTCAAAGTCTCCTCCTCTACAGCTTCGTCGCCTGTCAAATCTACTGATTCTTCTTTTTCAGCATTCTCTTTTTCTTCGGCCGCAATTTGCCTGAGGCGCTCAATCACCTTTGAAAAAAGGGAATTATCTGAAAAACGAAGAATGCACAACTTTAGGGGGGAAAATCCAGCAAATTTGATTGGTTGATTGATTGATTATGTTCACAGAACTTCGATAGTTGATAAGAGGACAAGAGAAATTAGGAAGTGAGCCTACCACTAGAACTGCCACGGTTAGTCCAAGCTTCACGAAGCATCAATGGATGCTTTTTCTCTTCCTTTTTGAACTTGAGCTTTAGTTGCCGACGGTCACAATCAGGAAAGAGCTGTTGTATCAAAGAAAAGTCTGTTCCAAACTGCCGCAGGGCCTATCAAAATGAAACGAGTTGATAGAAATTATGACATGGAGACATAATTGCATTATTAAAATCAATTCATAGTTTAAATTGGAAAAGATTATACAAGTTCTAGAATGCTTAATTTATTATATTTCGTATGGATATTTGATGAGATAAAAAAATCTTATTTAATTCAGAACATAAGCTTAAACGTATATTCTGTTTTTGTTAATTAACAAGGGTTTAACTAACTATTGTACATAGTACCTCATAGAACTTTGTTGTGTCCTGTTTAGACCATCTTTTGATTGGTGTTTTGTCCATGTAGGTCTGATAATTGAAGTAGATGTTGCTCTCATCAATCACCGGAGTTTCTTGTTCTTCATCAAATTCTCCACCTTGTCTAGACGCAAATGTCTCATCTTCATTGTGGGGGGCTGAAGAGTTACCGTTACTGCAAAGCACAAATAATAACCATAATCATATATCTTTCTGAAAAACAAACTATGCAAATGAGTTTATATACTGTCTCAAAGCTGAAAACTAAATTCAGGAGAATAAAAAATTCAAAAGTTGAAAGGTCGAGACAAATACAATTCACAAGCATGAAAAGAAGCTACAAATTTCAAAATTTCAAATACATTCTTCAGTATAAGATATGCTCATGCTACAAAACCAAGCATTAAGAAAATAAATAAAATATTTATGTATTTGGACCTTCTTTGTGCAGCATGTGTATCACATCCTAAAAAACTAAAGAGTATCAACAGACGTCATGGAAAGTTAGAAACGACATAAACTCATTTAAGCTTGTTTTGCTTACATGATGACCCATCTCCCTAAAAATAGCTTTCAAATTCTTGCTCAAACAATGAGGATCATTATTTTTAGACACCAAATTCTTTTGTAATCCAAGGTTAGAATAGTCCAAAAGCAGCAGCTTCAACTTTTGTTCAACATCTTTAGTTTTACCATCACTTTAACTTACTAAATGCAATCACAAGGATACAAGAATATTTAGGGCAGTTTCTTCGGAAAATTAAACTAAAAAAGGTTATTAAATCCAGTATTTGCCAAACCCAGGCACTAACAAAACATGACTTGACATAACTATTACCAACTATTCGTAAACCTTTTTATTCACTGATGGACCTCTGAATTTTGCAAGGAAAATCACAAGGATAAATTCAGTGATGTCTTTTAGCTAAAAGTTTTAGAAATAAGTGGTAGAATAACATACAAGATGAAACTCAACATTCTCTTCACTGAAGACATAACCAATTCTCCATTATTAGATGAAATAAGTTTAACATCCCTATTTCCTAGCAGCCTAGCAGCGCTAGGGTTTAACTTTACAAGCCAAACCCTCAAGTCGATTCATATTCTGCACTAAATAAGAAACTCAAATTGAATATCTCAGTTGGATCATGAATAAGATATTACCTTGGGTTAACTGCAGGTTCTCTTGCTGCTGCCTCTTCTTTTTTCTGCATATGTCAACCATAAGGTCACATTCTTAAAAT
This sequence comes from Penstemon davidsonii, assembly GCA_034814905.1. NCBI lineage: Eukaryota > Viridiplantae > Streptophyta > Magnoliopsida > Lamiales > Plantaginaceae > Penstemon > Penstemon davidsonii. The sequence continues at coordinate 23,383,523 of JAYDYQ010002533.1, read as the reverse complement.
ATAATTGTAATCAATCAGAGACTAAAAATACTCGAGATTTTCCTTCTAAACTCTGATTTATACTGTATATACTACACATTATCCATCCATCAATGGTAGCCAACTCCGAACGGTAAATAGATCATAAGCGTGATGTACAATTGACATACTGTTTGCCGCTCCTTGTGCTCTCTAAGCAGAATTAAATCCCTCAAAGGCACATTTCGATAGTCAAGCTCATCCTCGGGAGTTTCCAGCAAAACCTTGTCCACTACTGTATAAATTTCATGTTCATCAAATTAATCAGGAAGTAATAAAAACTGCAATCCTTAACACTCAGATGTTACAAATACCTCGTCTTCGTCTAGTAGAATGAGAAAATTTTTTAGGCTTCACATCTGCACCATGATCTGATGCTTCCTTGGCTTTCTTCCGCTTTTTGTCTGGTTTCTCTTCATCATCATCGGTTTTCTTAGACTTCCGCCTCACCTTTTTCACTTTCGGTTCACTTTCCACTTGAGATTCCTCATTATTAATGTTTTCCTCCTCCACAAAAGAACTTCCCGGAGGTTCATCTGAAAACTCCCTATTTGTGAGGACTTCATCCTCAGCCTCATCTACATGTTCAAGTGAACTTGATTTTCTTTTACGTGGCCGTAGACATCTACCAGTTCCATTCTCCGAGCTCAATGTGCAAGCCTGCAGAGAAGGATCTGATGCCGTATGAACTCCACTCCTTCCAGTCTTTGCCCGCCGTGAAGCCTATTAACCATAATTAACAACCCAAAGATAATCAGAAAATGGTGGAATATAGAACACAGTATTACTTTAGGAAACATATCCACATTAAAATTGTACTCTATAAATAACTTACGAGTTTAGCAGGAACATCAGGTACACAGTCCAGATTAAGGCCTGAATCCAACTGCGGCATTTCCATTAGATTTATAGACTCTTCATTCAACGAAAACTCAGAGGTAGCTTCAACGGGCTCGCTATGAGGGAATCCTATTGATGAAAGGTCAAGAACATCATCGTGTTGAAATGCAGGAACTGAATCCGGCTCTGGTTGTGAACCAAGTTCGTTGGAAACAGATCTGGCCACATATGTCTTTTTTTGAGTTTTTAATTTTGGCTTTGGTTGAAATTTTCCAGTTCTCCTTACTGAACATTAATGACTGTTATCAATATTGAAAGCTTGAAATACGACTAAATATTAAAGCAAGTTTTTGAAATTGCACAACATACCAGATTTAGTCGCAAACTCAGAGATATTTATAGAATCCATGACATCCATTTCCTGCAATCGATCAAATTAATTCTCAAACTAACCCAGTGACAACTGTTCACATTCCGTGGCTGAAAAAGACACCAGAAGGCAAAACTTAGGTCCTTACCTCTCTTTCCATTTGTAGATTATCCATGCAAACAACCCCTTCACTCCTAGAACTGATAGGCTCCGCAGCAGTTAAAAGATCTGAATCTTCCGTCAGTCTAGAATGTGTAGGAGTGTTGGCCACATCACATGTGTGGGTTGGACCCTCAACAGAAGAAAAAGCTGGAATAGTAGGTCCTTCTTGTGCATTCTTAGGGTCAGGGGTAGTAAGAGTTTCTGCTTCTGAAGCAGGGCCAGTACCTTCTGTGACAGCAGTTGAAGTAAATGATGTTATAGTGTAGAACATATTAATTGACAACTAAGGTGAGCCGTAGGGAGGCACTAACTTAATAAATAGAAGACAATCCTAGGGAAGAAAATTTTGCTCACCCATGTCAGTAGTAGTGTGAGGAAGAAAATCACTAAGAGCTTCCAACTCAATAAACATGTCAGCGTTCTGAAATTGGTAAATTTATACATCAGTAAAATTATTAAACATGAAAAATAAAAAATATGATACTCACTTCTCCTACTGACTTCTCGATGCTCGCATGCCAGTCCCCATTCTTGTTGGGCACAGCATCTATATTCGAATGCAAACCAATAGTGGCCTTAGGAATGTCTTGGGTAGGATCATTCTCGCAAACTAAGCTGACTGATTCAGAATTCCGCTGGTCATCTGAAACGAAGCCAATAATCCAAAATCACTAACCAAATAACAGAACCCACTTTAACTATTTGTTTATAATACTTTAAAAGAACCAACTTTCATTCAAACTGAAATTAAAAAGATCTGTTGGATGTATAAACTACAAGTCACTCAATCAAAAAGCACTAACCATTTTCTGATGGCTTTGCAGTCCTCACAGGCTCGCTTATGTCATTTTTTGAAGTATCACTAATTTGGACTGAAGTTGCAGAGGGTTCCTTTCTCGATGGTCTGAACTTTGGTTTCGGTTGAAATTTTCCCACCACCCGAGCTGTGGAAGCATGAAAAATTGTGTGCAAAAAATATTAGTAATTGAGAAGCCAGACACAACAGGAAAGAGGATGATAATAATGTCAATTTATTACCATTCTTTACTGGTTCATCAGCAAAAATATCATCCAACGGATCCATATCTTGATTCTAAAAAGTCTTTTAGCTAAAGCACCTGAATGGACAGAAGTATAAATTTTGAAAACTACATAAGTAAATAGAATCTAAACAATATCAGTCGAAGAGAGGATCAACACGTTCAGGAGTTATGTGAATGAAATTTTCAGATGAGTTATCAGAACAGGTGGAATGTATTTTGACCTTCACTTAATCCTACTAGATTAACATACCAATGCCATAAGATTCACAGTATACTAAACGGCTAAACCTGTAACGCCCATGCCTATCATGTTAGCACGTACCCGTGAAAGAAACACCAAGAACCATATTAAAATCAAAAACCTCTAAAAGATCCTTCTAAATAAAACTAAAAGTAAATGCAATTAGTTGGGTCAAGTAACCTAACCGTGGATGCCACCTGATAATTATTTGCAGTTCGATATCAACGATAAATTGTTATTTTAGCAAAAGATTTGAGAAGCTTTTCAAGCACTGCTTCCAATAAATTTGTAACTTTGACTAAGAATTCATATGTACTAAGTAGCAAACAACAAGAAAGAAAATCCAATGCTGTTATCCTTGTTGTCATCTATATGACAAATTGCATTATAAACTAGCATTGACTATAACAAAGACAAAGAAACATATATTTGAACCAAAAGTAATGCATACATCATAAGGCTCACAAATTAGGTTTCCACTATATTAAGTAAAAAATAATCAACTACCCTCAGTAACAAGTCTCCACTTGCTTAGGAATGCCACATGAAGTTCTAATCCGTACTCTTTCCCTGTCCCATACCTCCCCACTTAATGATTCACTAAGCAAAATTCATGCATTTATTTCTACTATTCTTTTTTCGGTTGATCCCAGCATTTCTCAGTATTGTCTAAAGGTAAATAAAGTACTGAAAAGGTCTTAAGTATTTCGAAAAGATATGTTGATATGGGGTGAAAAGTATGAAGGACTAGGCACGTAACAAAATCATATGTTTCCCTAGTGCCTAATAAGACATTTGAATTTAAGTCTATATTGCTCAAAAACTGAAAATTGAAGGAAATCTTACTAAATCCTAATTTTCTTGGAGGCATTTGATCAAACACTACTCATGCAGACGAAGAAAAAAAAAATCTTTAAATTCTAATCATACATTTCAGATCAGTTAAAGGGAGAACAATCTAATCACTACGGTAGTGTTAATGACAATAGTGGGGATTTGCTATTTTAGCCTCTATGAACCAAAGAGATTATGAACATGATTATGTGTACTCATATGCACTCTGCATGAATACAACTTGCTAGAACTGTTTATGCATTTCTATCATCAGCTTCAGACTCTTTTCAGTAAGTTTACCTATTGATACAACTTCGTCATTCACTGTCTACATTTATACTTCTACAGAGTGCATGAAAGATTCGATCATGATTGAACTCAATAAAAGTAAAAGTATATCTCCTTTCAAAGTAAAAGGAAAGAACCACATCTTCCAAATCAAAATTAGATAATTAAAAGTCTCTCTCCTAGACATAAAGAAATCAACATTTCGTCATATAATCAAGTTCTTTCCAATTGATCCATAGCTACTTTTGAACATGTATTGACTCATCAGAAAGCTTAATTTTTAGGCTTATCATAGTTAGTCATTTTTCCAACAGTTAATTGACAATAAAATTCAAAACGTCAAGCTGCATATGCTTACACTTTAGCATCATTTTGAAAAGTAAAATAAACAAATAACCATTCATAAAACTTAATACATAGGAGAAAATCTTTCTATGGATGAGCAAGTGCCAAGATTTACTTAAACTTTGCTTATTTATCACGGATACTACCTATAACAAGGAAACCAACTTCAATTATTCAATCAATACTCTTCCATTTTTACCTACGAGGATAAATGTTTGACATCTGGAAACCTGGGATTAAGAAATTGTAAATAAGCACAACAATAATTCACATAAACTAAAGATTTGGGATTAAGAAATCTGGAAACCAGAATGAAACATAACTATCACATGAAGGGTAATTAAACTCTCAAAAAAGGTGGCAAGACAAAGTATGGATACTTGATGGGAGAGGTGCTGTTGTAGTCTCTATATCTATGTCCATAAACATACAAGTCATCAGGTCCTTTTATCCAAGTCAGGTAAAATGGCAAGTGAAATGAGTGTTGTCACTGGCTTGGTTACTCTACCAAGAATAGGTTCTGGCAATATCATGAGAGACAAAACCAGGTACAGACCTATTTGTCACGTACATTATGGACCTGGCACAACCCTTTTCGCTCTCAATTTACCCATTTCCCATTCTCCTGCTATTTTAGAGCTTATTTCCCCTCAAAGAGCCTTTTTATTCCACTCAACAACCATAAAGCAAGACAATAAACTCGTCAAAGTCAGTCATCTTTAATCTAATATAACTACTTCAAGAAAGTATCTTCTTCAGCTTGCTTTTTCTTCTTCACACTTTTTGGCCAATAATAAGAACTTCGAGAACACATTCCTTTGGTAGTCAAAAACTAAAAACACAGAAATATTCAACACAATATTTTAAATAATGATTATCATAATACTTTAGAAAATGGCTATACCACAATGAAATTCATTCGCTAAAACATCTGAAATCATGTTAAGTGCATAAACATATAATAGGACCAGAAAACAAGATAATTCAAGTTCTTTTGCAACAAGATGAAATGTCTTTTCTTATATAGAGTGAATAGCTAGTAAATGGATCAAAAACTAACAAGAACAATCAGATGAACTATAAAATAGGCTCAGAACCAGGGGTCAGAAAAGTTTTAACCTCAAACCACACATTGGGGAAAATTACTGAAAAAAGAAAAACAAACATACAAAGAAATAGCAAAGAAAAGCTTCAACAATTGTATCCCTATAATCATTACCTTTTTGCTACAACTTACAAATCCAATCCAAAAAAAGGTCCCTGGAATCACCTATATCAGACATTATATGACTTAAAAGACGAGCAAATAGTTGGAAAAAATAACAAGACAACATTCCTTTTTCCAAAATTAGTAGCCCTTACTGGTGTATGAGAACAGAAGAACTAAAAATAGCAGTCAATGATTAAAGCAAACTGAACCTACTTAAGACAATCAACTATTTCATAGGAAATTGCTCAAAAAATATCTACTTTCTCAACGCTGACCTGCGGGCGGCGGAAAACGACGAGGGACCTGGTGGATGGTGGCGGACGGTGGTAGAAAGAACGACGGTGGAAATTACTTTATGTAAAGATTTAACCTAAATTACTACCTTTTTTTTTTTTTCGCTACCAACTTTTAGCGACAATTTTAATTTTAACCTTTAAGAAATTTTAATTTTTAAAATTGACATTCAAAATTTTTTAATTGTAGAATTTCTCTTTACAGATTATCTAAAATTTTGATTTTTTCTAGGAAAAAAATGATTATTATATTTGATGTTTACGACGTTTAACTTTTGAAATCTAACAGGAATTCAATTCAATTTAGTACTAGTTTATTGCAATTTTAGGTTACACAAAAAGGAAATACTTAAATTAGACATAATTTTAGGTTACAAAGTTAAAAACAATTGTTACAATTCAGTTATTAAAAATACATAATAGGCGGAATATAACTATTGAAGTATAATGCAAAAATATATTTGACATAATTAAAATTAAACATTAAAAATAAATATCATTCCATAAAATATTATTGATTAAACTTTAAATTTATGTATATAATATAATAGACCATTAGTTACAACTTCTTTTTTTGATTTTTCAAGTCTTAGATCACTTAATCACTTTTGAGGCATGTCGAGCATATTATATGAAAATTTCTTCAATCTGATATCTAAACCTGAGTTCACCACTTTGTGATGGCTAACACCAGACCAATCACTTATGAAATTGTTTTACAAATATCTATTTTAGTTTATTATTATTTTGAAAAGAAAATATAATAATAATTCGGTAAAAAAGATAGATAATGTGGTTGAGTTGAGTAGCAAAAAAGTGGCTATTTTATTGAATTTCAGTGACTTTATTTTAGGGTAAAAGATTGAATTTGATCCATCAAGTCTAACACTCTTATGGTTTGCTAGAAAATGGATCAATAATATATAAGCAATAAGCCAATGGGAGGAGCAAAATAATAAAATAGTACTCCTATAAGAGGTTGAAAAGGGCCCAATTTGAGCTTGAATTTTCTTTTAATTCTTGAAACATTTATCTTGGACCTTTAGACGAATATATTATGTTAAGATCAAACCTCGAAAGTAATTAGCTCAAATAAAATAAATTTATTGTTTATTAATCATCATTTATGGAATAAAAAACTTTCGGCTAACATAAAAGGACAATGACGGTGTTTTCTTTTCCCTTGACAAGACAAAATAATTATATATTACCTGCTGGAAATTCGGGCTATTTAGAAAAGGAGGTTCATGCCTTTAAATGGGGGGAGGGGTTAAATCTTGTTTCTATTGTCAAATGTCAACTCTGCTTCAGATTAATTAAGATAAAAGTGAACTATTTTTTTTTTTTAGTAGAGCATGTATTGGGAATTTTCTTTCGGGTAAATTACGGTTACCCCTGAGGTAAGGTCAAATAATAAAAATCCCCCTTAAGTATTGGTTATTACAAAATTTTCCTCAGGTTTGTCATCTTCTTACAATTAACCCATTGTCTCCATAAAATAGTTCAATTTTTCCTTTGGGGGATTATTTGTAATATCTATAATATCTTATAAATTTTAAAATTTGGGTGTTAATTGTTATATCTCATAAATTATAAAAATAATAATATTATATTTACTATTAAAATAATTGATATAATATATAATTGCCCTTCATTTTCTATAAATATTGATTTTTTAACATATTTATTAATAATTTATTTCAATAATAATAAATTAAATAAAATTTATAAATATAAAATTATATTACATAATTAAATAAATAAATATTTTTTATTGCATTAATAAATATTGAATTTATAATACAATATAAACATTATTAAATTGAAATATTTGATTGATAATACAGTATAAATTTCATTAAATATACTAATTTTATAAAATAGATTCATTTAACTAGATATGTAAACAAATCTTTTATATTTACAAAATATCATTATTAAAATTCTACTTAATTTATTGTTATAAAATTTAAATTGTTAATAAATATGTAATTAACTTTTTTTTTTGCAATATTTATTGAAACTTATGGGAAATTAGATATTTTATCAAATATTTTGGTAGTAAATATTAATTATCACTTTTATAATTTATAAGATATAATAATTAGTACCCAAATTTATTTATAAGATATTAAACATTACAAATATCACTCAGAGGCAAAATTGAAACATTTTAGGGGCAAGGGATTAATTGTAAGAAGGTGACAAAACTGAGAAATTTTTTTGTAATACCCAATATGTGAGGTATTTTTATAATTAGACCTTACCTCGGGTGTATCCGTAATTTACTCTTTTTTTTAATTAATAAACTACAAGTCAAACATGTATCAAAGATCAGTTTGTCATAAAATTATTGGCAACTTGCTAGTTGGTTCATCTAACAAGACATTCATATATCTTAGATCTTATTCAATTCGGAATTTTTGATTTAATAAAAAAAAAAAAGATTTTTGCTCTTAAAATTGGATATACCATGAGTGGATCAATTTAAACCATAATTTCCATTCTCGAAAATTGTGTTCTTCCAGGGGTGTTGGGTGTTTTCAATTTGGGTAATCTTTTTTTAATTCTTGAAACATTCATTTTGGGCCTTTAGACGAATATATTATATTAAGATCAAACCCCAAGAGAATGTAACGAGCTCAAAAAAAAAAAATCAATTGTTTATTAATCATCTTCTATCGAATAAAAAACTTTGGGCTAACATAAGAGGACAATGACGGTGCTTTCTTACAAAACCCTCCTTTGGTTTGTCATCTTATTACATTAACCTCTTGCCTCTTAAATAATCCAATTTTGCCCTTAGAGGATTATTTGTAATGTCTATGATATCTTATAAATTATAAAATTTGGGTGCTAATTGTTATATTTTATAAATTATAAAAATGATAATCTTATATTTACTATCAAAATAATTGATATAATTTATAATTTCCCATAAGTTTGAATACATTTTGCATTTTTTTACATATTTATTAATAATTTAATTTCTGTAATAACAAATTAAATAAAATTTGTAAATATAAAATTATATTGCAATAATTAAATAAATAAATTTATTTTTATTGCATTAATAAATATTGAATTTATAATACAATATAACCTTTATTAAATTGAAATATTTGATTGATAATAAAATATAAATTTCATTAAATTTACTAATATATAAAGTAAATTCATTTAACTAGATATGTAAACAAATCTTTTATATTTACAAAATATCATTATTAAAATTATTTAATTTATTGTTTTACAATTTAAATTGTTAATAAATATGTAAATAACTTTTTTTTTTTTTGCAATATATATTCAAACTTATGGGAAATTATAAATTTTATCAAATATTTTGGTAGTAAATGTATAATTTTCACTTTTATAATTTATAAGATATAACCCAAATTTTAATATTTATAAGATATTAAACATTACAAATAACACTCAGAGGCAAAATTAGGACATTTTAGGGGCAAATGATTAATTGCAAGAAGTTGAGCCTGAGGAGAATTTTTCTTATACCAATATGTGAGGAGTATTTTGTAATTAGGCCTTACCTCATGGATAATTACAAGTCAAATATGTATAAAAGACCAGTTTATCATAAATTTTTGGAAACTTGCTAGTTGGTTCATCCAACAAGACATTCATATATCTTAGATCTTAGTCAAATCGGATTTTTTGATTTAATAAAAAATAGGATTTTTGCTCTTAAAATTGGATATACCATGAGTGGACCAATTTAGACCATAATTTTCTTTTCTCGAAAATTGGGCTCTTCCAGGGGTTTTGGGTATCTTCGATTTGAGGCTTTCCTTCAATTTGAGCTTGAGTCTTTTTTTAATTCTTGAAATATTTATCTTGGGTCTTTAATCGAATATATTAAGATCAAACCTCTCGAGAAAGTAACTAGCTCAAACAAAATAAATCAATAGTTTATTAATCATCATATATGGAATAAAAAACTTTTCGGCTGGAGACGAATCTCCCCCCAGAGGACAGGCAGATCTCTGGGCAACCAATGCCTGCCTGCGTCTTGGACGCACACGTCCAGGCCAATGGGTGGCCGCACCCTTTATTTTTTATTTTTTTAGTTTTAATTTTAAAAGTTATTAATTTAAATGTTGTAAAAAATATATAAACACTTTGTAATGCTTATTAATTATGATTTAATGTTTTCTTTAAAAAGAAAAAAAAAACTTAATCATAATTTTGAAAGATATAATATTTATACTACTAGAAGACCACTCAAACACTATTTTCTCTTTTCTTATGTGTGTAAAAATTAATTGGTCACATTTTATAAATTTATATATATATTTTCAAATTAAGTTGTAATAATTTCTTATGTTTGTAAAAAAATTAATTAAATTTATATATGTCTTAGTTTAAAAATAATATAGTAATCGAACATAATCAATATGCTTAAATGTATATAATAATTGAACATAAATCAATATGACTTAAATTAATATATAGTAATCGAACATAAATTAATTAAATTTTTTTTGTCACTTTTTTAATTTATATATGTCTTAGTTTAAAAAAATATGGTATGAATATAAAAATATGACTTAATTAAATTTATTATTATTGCAACTTAATTTAAAAATACAATTTAAAGATCAATTAAACAATTTAACAAATACGATTACTAAGAACACCTAATTCGAAAATAGCCCATGTGTTGCCCACTAGTGTTCGACTAAATCTTTTATCAATTGGCTATTGACTTCTTTATTTCGAATGTTGCCACAACGCATCATATATGATTCCAAGTCGTTGTCGTCTGATCTTGTGGATAATTCTATGGTTGTAGTAGTTCTCTTTTCCTATTGATGATAAGTCGATTTCTTATTTTTATGAATGCCTTATTTATTATTAATATTATTATTTTAATTATTATTATTACCGATAATAATATTATTATTACTATTTTAATTATTATTATTACCGATAATAATAATATTATTATTGTTGTTATTATTATTATTATTATTGTTATTGTTGTTGTTATTGTTCTTTTATATGCACTGCTGAATTTCCTGATGGTTCAGAATTCAAATTTGGCTCTGAATTGCTAAGGGTGTTAGAATTTGAAAAAAATTCCAGTCAATTCCCCGAAGAAATTACCGAGCTAGTTAACTTAAGGTACCTTGTGCTTGACCATCTTGAGCATATTCCGTCTTCAATGTCCAAACTCTGGAATCTACAAACTTTAATTGCTTCAGATTTATGCGAAAACGATCTTCCATCAGAACTCTGGAATATGCCACAGTTAAGGCATCTGAAGATAGGAAATTGTTGCCTTCCTCGTCTTCGTGCTGGAACAAAATCTTGTGTCCTTAATAGCCTTGAGACACTTTCAGGAATAGTAAATTTCAGATGTAAGAAAAAAATTCATAAAAGAGTGCCAAATCTGAGGAGATTGAAAATTACTTATAAGAAAGATTCCTATCATGGAGCGAATTGGTCGAAGTACCATCTCAAAAATCTTTTCCATCTCAAAAAGCTTGAATCTCTTACTTGCCTCTTTAATGGAATCCAAACGGAGACTCTTGTAAAGAACCTCGCCTTCCCGATTTCACTGAGAAAGTTGAGTTTACGAGGCTGTAAGATCTTATGGCAACATATGAAAATTCTCAGTGAATTGCCTAATCTTGAAATTCTCAAACTACAAAGTGAAGCCTTTGGAGGCCATACATGGGAAACAAATGAAGATAATTTCAAGGAACCAGTTGATATGCATGAGTGGATAGTTGAAGATAGTAATTGTTTCCCAAGCCTGGAGCACCTTATCCTAAGGGAGTGCAGTAATTTGGAAGAAATCCCATCTTTCCGACACTCGAAAAAATTGACTTGTATGAATGTAGCTCTGGTGTTGAGTCTTCTGCCAAAGAAATACAAGAAAACAATGACAGCATTAAACTTGTCATCCATCCTAGAAAAGATCGCCGACACGATGGAAGCTCTTCATCAACTGGTTCTTCTTCTTCATCATCAAGTAGTAGTTAGCTACCCTTTGATGAACTAACTTCTTGTCTATCCTTAAGGTACATGTTAATTCATTCATTCAGTTTTTTTTTTCCATGGTTAATTCATTTGTGTTCCTTTATTATGGTGAGTTGGGTTAGGTTCTATAATTCAATTCCCTTGAAGTTCAACTCTTTATTGAAATCAATGAAACCAATGAATTTTCAGGTGAAATTGGTGAAAAGAACATGTGGAATCAGTGAAAAAAGCGTGAAAATGGGTTAAACTAGATTTTTTTTTGGTGATAACTAGTTGTGTCTTATTTTGAAGTGTTTTGGAATATTGGTTGATTGTAATGCCCAGGGGTGTATTTTATTTATACATGTGTGCTCTAATTTTGTACCAAAGACTAAAATTTTGTACTAGTGCTTTAATTTTGTACAAAAGACATGTAGATTTTTGCAATTGATGTTTGAGTTGTACTAAGTATTACTATGCCCATAAATTGTATGATTTGATTGTTGGTAATTTGGGGAAGTGGGTTTGTATTTTAAAAAAGGTAAAAATATCCTCATGTGTTTAGGCCTACTTGTACCCCCCAACACCCTTGTTATTATTGAGAAAAATACCCTTTTGTCTTCGAGTGTATTTTCGTCAATTTTTAAATTTGCCCATTAATTAACCCAATCGAACTGGATATTAGTTTATAAGTCCGTAAAATTGATCAGATTATTATTTGCCGAACATGGTAATACATTATAAATCCAACTGTATAATTGGGCCAAATTGCAATTTTGACTAATTAGAGGCAATTTGTGTATTTGTATAATTTTGCACAATGATTAGGGCATATCCAACCTAAGGGAAATTGCCATACCCCTCACGCCCAATTGACCCCCATCATGTCCAATTATCCTTGTCCTCTTGACCCTCCCTTTCGACCCATCCCACCTTGTCTCTCATCTCCACCCGAAGAGTAATCAACATTTATTTAATTCAATTTTACAATTTTTTCCATTCTCACTAATAATAATAATATTTATTAGGTACACAATAATAGTATTTCACGGAAAATCAACGACGACTAACATAATTAACGGAAAACAACAATAATTATTATTAATGCACTTGGAGATGAAGGGAAAACAAGAAAGATTAAACACCAATGACCAATATTCGAAATAAAGATGCTAATGACCAACTTCGAAAAGACTTAGTAGAACACGTGTGGACAACACGCGGGCCATTTTCGATTTAGGTGTTTCTTCGTATGCAAAAAGCTGTATTTTTCGTCTAAATTGTGTCTTAATGAAGTTTAATTTTTAAATTAAGTTGCAATAATTATAATTCTAATCAAATCATATTTTTTATATTCATACTAGATATTTTGTATTTTCCAAATTTAAGATTTAAAAACTAAAACTAACAATGTTTAAACTACTAATTAAATTATAATTATAGTTTATTTGTATGAATTATACGAATGCAGACAAATTTTAAATTTTAAATTTAAACTAATCACGTTATTAAATCTAATACAAAATATAAAATTCAAGGTTATTAAATCTTTCACAATATTTAACAATAAAGTTGACCATTTTTTTGTTAAGTTTTTGTTTACACAATTTTCACAAATTTTTTAAAAAAATTTAACACAATTTTTTCACAATTAATTTATATATATAATATATAAACAAAATTAATGAAAAACATAAAAATTCAACCAGTGGCCGCCCATTGCCTGGATGGAATTGTGCAATTCCATCCCGGGCACCGCCCGCAGACAACTGGGCACCGCTCTTTATTGAAATCAACGAAACCAATGAAATTTCAGGTGAAATTGGTGAAAAAAATCAATGAAAAACGTGTGATGGGTTTAACTGGTAAAAGTGAAATAAAGAAATAAATAAAAAAGTTTAACCAACAAAAATAAGGTAAAATTTTACAAAAATTGTTTTAATGGGAAAAACAATGAAAATAGGTTGTAATCGATAAAAAAAATGGTAAAATCGGTAAACAAATATTAAACCAGTAAAAATGAATGATATTGGCAAAAGAACGAATTAAAACATTGAAAAACGAATTAAACTAATGAACTAAATAGGTTAAAATGGCTTAGGTCGGTAAAAAAATGTATTTCAAATGATAGGGTAAGAGAAATAATCAAATCTAATTAAAAATGGACCTAATTTCATTCAATTAAAAATTAGGATTTCATTATTTTTATTGTCAAACAATACAAAAGTTTCGTATGGGTTCGTAGAATATAAATCAACATAATTATTTTTATTGTATGATACTTGTCATCACTTTTACATTACAAATTTGTGATGATAAAAACTTCTCATCTTTGACAAATACAAAGACAAATGATATTCATTGTTGAAATTTGTTGTACTTATTCGTTGTAATACTTTTTTTCAAAAAAAATTATATTGGTTAAATAAAAAAACTAAAGACGTTCAATGATATATATTCCTTAGAGTAAAATATGGAATGAGCTAATTAATTTTTTTATGATATTATTTTGAGCAAATCTTACAAGATTTCATGACCAAATCAGTCATCATTTGAAATTTGATTACAATATGAAAGCCATATGAAAGCCATCATGTTTTTATAAAATAATAATTTTAAAAAAAAAAAATTATGGAAAAGAAATTGAATATTAATCATTAATATGAGCTATTTTATGACATAATTAAATTACTTTTACGCATATTTATGACAAAATACACATGAAATTAACTTGACATGTACAACGTATGTGCTCTTTTCTTGTCAGTTTTTTTGTTAACATCATTTGAAATTTGATTACAATTTGAAAGCCATCATTTTTTTATAAAATAATAATTTAGAAATATTAGTCATTAATATGAGCTATTATGACATAATTAAATTAATTTTATGAATATTTATAACAAAATACACATTAAATTAACTTGACAGTACAATGTATGTGCTCTTTTCTTGTCAGCTTTTTTTGTTAATACCTATCATGAAAAGCTTTTGACATATTTTAATCGGAGACCATTTGACTCTTTTACATACGACCCCCTAAAGATGGCGATTTTTCTAGAAATTGAATCAAGAACTTATAAGGTGAACTTATTATTGTTTTTCAATCTATGTGGGACATTAGTCTCAACACTCCCCCTTCACGTGTGAGCGGACTGAATATGTGAGTGAAACAAGTCAACATGTGATATATTAATGCACAACCTTGTGAAGTGCGACATGTGGGTAAATGGTCCATCATGAATTGGAAATCAATGATATATTTACTTTATAAGGTCTTGGACAATTCTCAACGCTTGAGCTGGCTTTGATATTGAGTTAGACCCAAACTATTAAAATGGACAAATAAGACATTTCACTCTCTCCATCAATTTTGACCAACCTCCATTAATTAGAGTAGATATTTTAGACTTCTAGTAATTTCTGATACCTAGGGATTTTAGAAATTTGATCAAATCTCAGGGCCATTGTTGTGATTGACCAAAAAAAGAGGCTAGAGGCTGTTAATGGGCCCCAACTTGTTCTCTGTTTATACAGAGACAAGTATTAGGCCCAAAATCGAGAGAGGCCTCTAGCTTTGATTGGGCTGGGCAAATCCATATAATTTGCTATGAAATAGAAACTTTAATACTTTAAAAGAAAAAAAGTCAAATTCTGTATAAATTCCATTAAAATACAGGTTAGGGAATATGTCAAACCTAAATGTAATTCATTTATTAATTAGATGGTGTATTATATTAGTGACTTCAAGGTTCTCAAGGTGAATGAATTTATTTTTGGCAACTTGTATTCAGTTTGCTTGCTAAAGTCAAACTCTTTTACTTTATTATTCTCTTTTTGCTGGAAAAAGGTTGTCTTTTTGCATTATACTTATTAAATGAACACATTCTTACATCACAAAAATTTCATATGCTTTTGGGAGATAGAGAATGATTGAGACTACTTGATCTTTGAGGTAATTAATTTTAATTTGTGAAATTAGTTTCTGAAACATTTGCATGAATTCTTGATTCCTTTTATTTTTATTGATTCAGAATTTTTTAGTTTTCATTATGTTTAGTTCATGTTTTTTCTATTTCATATTTTTCTATAAATGGGTTTATGTTAGATCAACATATTGAATCTCTTCTTATCTCAAACCCAGGTAGAATGAGATTTAGATTTTTTTTAATTAGTTGATTACATTAGAGTCATTAGTTATGAATTTATTTTAGGCTTAATTGATTGGTAGAAAATTTTGTTATTTGTAAGAAAATTATCCACTAACCCAATAGATCACTATACTGAATGAAAGATTACAATCAAAACTAGATAAATAAAAGATAATATATATACGTGAAGCGTCCAATGAAGATCCTAGATTATATTTAACGAGTAGAACATTTCTCTCTTATGAATAAACCCCTTGATAGTAATTAGCAAATTCATCCTCGTAAATTTGTAATTATCATAAAATAGTATAAACACAATAACTCATACTATAGTTTTTCACGAATTTATTTTATTTTACTTATATGGAAATGAAGGAAATATACATGTCTATAGACTTTGATCATGTATAATTTAATGTACAATTAGAGCCTAACCATTTAAAACTAGATACTTTATCCAATATATACCAATATTGAACTTTTGCATCACAAAATAAATTTAAAATACCAACATGTGATTGGTTTAGTAGATGAGAATAGTAACTACAAATTAGCGAATTTATGTCCGAATTCCTATTGGGAGAAGTCCCCATTTAATGTGTCCGACGCACCTCGAAGGGATTAAACTAAATAATACTAAATGCAAGTATGTTAAATTTCTTACATTAATATAATAATTATGTTTTGTTGAGAATGTGTTTTAATTCATTTTGAAGGATAATTTTTGGAGGCATGGCTTCCGAGAGAGAAATATTTGGCCTCACAGGGCCATCGTTTTTGACTGCTATAGACTGGTAAGATCATACTATTAGAAAAATACTCAGTTGTTATATTTTTAACATATATCATTTTATGTTAATATTTCTCAATCTATGTTAATAGAAACTTAGCTAACTACCCCTAGAACATGATAAAGTTTAGAGTAATGTGTAATTACCCATCTATAGATATTATCTTATTTTATCGTATGAATTGAGTGTAAAAAATAATTAAATGATTTTTTGACTTTATATATTTTGAACAAAACAATTGATTTGTTTACTTTTTAGAGCTAAAATAATAATTTATATGCTTATTTTGTTCTTTTAATGACATGTGTTCATGTTCCGACAAAATAACATATGACACCAAAATATATATATTATTTTAGAGGTTATTACATGAGGAAAATAAATCATCGATCGCGATTAATTGTGTCTACAGAGCATATAATTCGCAAATAGGCATAATCGAGATATTGTTATGAGTATGAACATAGAGTTCTATTTGTCAATGAATAATAATAATAATAAAATATATTTCTTATATAGCAAATCGAATACAATTGAACAACTTCGATTCTTAAGCAAACAAATTTCACGATCTAATTACTAATGTTATTATTACACCAGGAACAATTCATACCATAAAAGATCCATTGCAGCAAGCCTAGTCCAAGGAGTTTACATACTTGAACGCGATAGACAAGAAAAACGCCAAGGCCCTCAAGCTTTAGCTCCTCCATGGTGGCAACATTTCAATTTCAAATTTAACCAACTCTTAATAGACGATCATGATCTATCATACTTTGGCGCCATTTACGAGTTCAATGTGCCATATCCTTATCCTAACTACACAAACCAAAGACCTCCACAATATTTAATTGCCTTTCGAGGCACAATAAACAAATCAGACAATAGAGCACAAGACCTAAAGCTTGATATTCACTGCATCATCAACAATCTACAAGATAGCAGACGATTCTTGGGGGGGGGGGGGGGTGGGGGGGGGGGGGGGTGGGGGGGGGGGGGGGTGGGGGGGGGGGGGGGTGGGGGGGGGGGGGGGTGGGGGGGGGGGGGGGTGGGGGGGGGGGGGGGTGGGGGGGGGGGGGGGTGGGGGGGGGGGGGGGTGGGGGGGGGGGGGGGTGGGGGGGGGGGGGGGTGGGGGGGGGGGGGGGTGGGGGGGGGGGGGGGTGGGGGGGGGGGGGGGTGGGGGGGGGGGGGGGTGGGGGGGGGGGGGGGTGGGGGGGGGGGGGGGTGGGGGGGGGGGGGGGTGGGGGGGGGGGGGGGTGGGGGGGGGGGGGGGTGGGGGGGGGGGGGGGTGGGGGGGGGGGGGGGTGGGGGGGGGGGGGGGTGGGGGGGGGGGGGGGTGGGGGGGGGGGGGGGTGGGGGGGGGGGGGGGTGGGGGGGGGGGGGGGTGGGGGGGGGGGGGGGTGGGGGGGGGGGGGGGTGGGGGGGGGGGGGGGTGGGGGGGGGGGGGGGTCGTATCCACGAGGAGATGACTAAAATAAGCTAAAACGGTTAGTAGACAAAGTAGCTTTAGAGATAAATAGACAAACTAAATTAACGAAGTGATTTGATTTTAAGAAAACTTAAGGAAAAGTGAATTTTTGGTTGTTGAAAAATACGATAATTAAAACGGTAAGGTGTCAAGAATCCCTTATATGCTTCGTTCACTTATTTGGATTGATTCATAAAATTACTCAATTGAAAGTTTCACATCCCAAACAATCAATTGGAAGATAAAGAATTGAAAACCATATCATTTCTAATGTATTTGAGTAAATAATTTTCTTGCTTTTAGAATTGGCACAAAATATCATCTTATGAGAAATCGAAAACATACTATATACCAAGGCATATTGCATTAAAAGACTACCCATAAAACGAATGACTTATATCAATATAATTATATCATAAAGATTCTCACATAAAAAGAGCTTGACTAGATTTATATGAAAATTTATAAAACAATTGTATTAACATAAGAGTTGATGAAAATAGTTGAAGAAGAGTAAATTACTCAAATTTATAAAACTTACAAAACCTTGAAGAATCGAATCCAAATAAGATCACTATGCATATAAGTTCATCTCTAACCTCACCAAAGAAACTCTAGCCTAATTTGCTAATCATTATCACAAGTTCTAGAGAGAAAATATGATAATGATTTGAGAGAGAATTGTAACTAAGACTAAGAATTGTGTGTTTTAAGATGTGTGATTCTAGGACTATATATAGGTGCTAAATAGCCCTAATCCAAGTAGGAGAATGCTTAGGAGGTAGAAATTGAGTAGGAAGATGTTTAGGAGGCATAATCCTCGTGTGGAAAGGACTTAGGCAAGTTTCCTAATCACTTTAGGACAAAAATCGCGTTTTCCGCGTAGAAGATTCTGCTCTGCGCGATATATTTGAAAAATACATATCTTTGTGCTCCGAACTCCAAATCTAGATCCGTAAAGTCCGTAACGTAGCTAACTCCTTCCTCTACAACATATCCGAAATTCAGCTTAATAGGAGTTTCCTTGAGAGAGTTATCGTCCTTGGAAGTAGCAGCAATATTTCTGGCAGATTCCTTATTTGTTATTCTTGCACTAATTGACTTCCTTGAATCTTTCCTTGCTTCAACTCATGCCTTTGTTACTTGTACAATTTGAGAAAGCCAAATATTCCGGGGTTCATATTTTATTTTCCTATAAAAATAAATCAAAACTCAATATTTTCTAATCACAATAATTTCTATTAATTTCATGAAAATATCAAATTAACACTTGATTTATTTAGAAAATAAGAACAACTTAAGTGCATTTTCAAGCACTAATCAGGTATGCCTGGATGCCACCCCGGGTCACCGTACGGGAATAACAACGGGTATTGCAGCGGATTATAACAGCTATAATAATAGTGAACCTTATGACTACGACCTGCCTCGGTATAAACCCGAATATCTCGCTCCGAATCAGTACAACCATCGTCACCATCCCTCCAAACACCAGCAATCTCATCCACATTAGGCACATTACGAGTTCTATGACCCAAATTACAACCACTCTTTATAACAATGCGAGCATGCTGTAAATTATCCCAAGACGACAACCGGTGGAAAAACTTGGTATACGGATTCCTTGACAATGCTCTGATCAGAAGATCCATTATATCACGACGTAAATCTTTATCTCCCAAAACAACATCTTCTAAACCGTCAGCAGTATCAAGAAAGAACAGCTGTAATAAGCCTTTTGTATCTGGTCCACCATTAACAAGATTCATAAAATGGGAGACTTTCCCATGAACCTTGAGAGTATATATACCATTTTTAGCCCACCAAGAATCAGCCACAATTTTCATCCCAATGGAAGTAAAGGCAAAACCATGATTATAAGACCTACCCTTCCGATGAAATTCTTTTGCCATCTCAGAATGAGGATCTGTGAACAGGAACATCAAAATAGGACACAAAACAACAGGAGCTAGAGTGATCTGCCCACTCGCACAACATAAACCTGGATTTTCACGGTAAAACCGATGAGCGCCACAAAACGAACAAGATTCTTGAGAAGTTAAAGTCCAAGAAACAAGCGGAATATTGCACAAACGCTCAAAACGATCGAGGGGGAATCGGGATGGAGTACCAGACGAGCGATTATTCACAGGAAAATCTGCACCAAAAAGGGAAAATATCATTAAAACCTAGCACATAAAAAATTTAATACAAATAGAATAAAATAAAACATAAGCACATCACATACTCAAGTCATGAACCAATAAATCAGAGGGTTCAGAGGACAATACAGAAGGTTCGGGAATGGTAGCATCCGACACCTGCACACCGGATGCAGAAGAAGAATTTCCATAAAGACGAGCAGCACGCCGCGTACCACGCTCAGACAACATTTTTTTTCCAGGCTCAGCGAAGCATAACGCAACCGCGCTTTCTCATTCTGTGCCAGCCTAACACAATCTTTAGCATTTACTATACAAATAAGGGAAATACAATTAAATAATTATAGCAACGCGTACCAAAAAAAAAAATTGGGAAAAATTTGGAGATGAACCGTGTATATTATCAGAAATAGGAACAACCCTCCCAACAGAAATAGGAACAGGCCTTCCAACAGTAGCTTTGGATGCGGAAGACAACAAAGGAACGGATTCAGGGATATCATTTCTAACCAAGCCAGAAGATGCAGAGCAAGGAAAGTTCAGAGAATCATGTTGCACCACCAAACCCGAGTGCACACGCTTATGCTCATCAGAAAACACCTCAGAACCACATCCAGCAACAGAAGCACAATACAAACACTGACAAACATCCATAAAACAACAATGAAATTGCGAACACAAGTCTGCTGAACCTTGCCCTTCCCTTTATCCTCAAGTCTGCTGAACATCGATAAGAAAGAAACGCAGAAAAGAAGAACAGGGAAAAAAGCAATAAAAAACAAAGGTAGGCAAACAGATAATAAGAAACAAAGCAAAGACAATCAACAGTTTACATTAAAAACTCAAATATATTTTCAGCAATAAACAATCCAAAAATAAAGTAACAAAATAAAACAGAGAACAGAAGAACAACAAAACTATAATGCAACACAGTAACCAAACCAAATAGTAGAGGCACTAAAAAAATATACATACATTACTAAGGGAAAAAAAATATTTACACAGACGAATCTAACTAAATTATCAAAACAAACCTGAAATACGGTACGACAACCAAGGCAATAGCACAATTTCCCGTCTGCAAATGACAACAAATCCATTAGAAATTTTAAGGAAGACACAAGTAGATCCATTATAAAATATAAGGAAGACATGAATACACGAATTACTCGACTTGGATACAAATAAAGACGGACCTTCAAACACAAGGAATAAATAGAACAGGTTCAAAAAGCTTAAAATAACCGAATCACTTTATATAAAATAAAGGCAAGGCGGTAAAATAAATTAAAATTTACATAAGAAATTACCTTAAAACACAAGAAACAACAGAGAGGCTGAGAAATAAAAAATACAAAGAAAATCATTTCCCGATTCCAGAAATAATTAAAAGCAAGCAACACACACAATAATAGAACAGGAAAAACCTAAGGAATGATTGAACGTAAGAAAAAATTAAATTGTACATAAGAAATTACCTTCAAACACAAGCAACAACAGAGAGGCTGAGAGAAAAAAAAACAAATAAAATCAGCTTCCAGTTCAAGCAAGTAAAAATAAGAAACGCACATAATAATAGAACAGGAAGAACCTAAGGAATGCAATAGCTCAAAATAACCGACATTTAAAATAAAACAAAAAAACAGCTGACATGAGAAATAGATAGGCAAGCAGCTCAGGTTAGATATTTGTACGAAATGCGTGAGAAACTTAGAGAAGGAGGTTTACTTACAAAGTTGACAAGACAGGGAACGCAAATAAGCTATTAACCAATATTAAACCATTTCCTCAAAGATCGACAACAATATTAATATGTCCAAAAAAAATATATATGCAACAAATGTGAGGATTTCTAATAACTAACCACGACATAACAGAAACAAAATTAATTTTTATACCCATGAACAATTAAAGAATTGAATTAAATCACAATATCAAGAAAATAAAATATGTATAAAGAAGCTCACACCTCATTAAATGAAATGCAGGCCATCATGAAAAATCTCGGGAGTAACCCAAGAATGCTCGTGCAATTGCAGGGAGAATGTTCTGTATAAACAGAAGCACACATGAGAGAATTCAAGATGGATGCAATCCAATTTAGGAATGGAGGAATTACAAATCGAATTTCTTATAAAGCTATATGGAAACGACATCGTTTCAAAGCAGATGGAGTCTTTGACTATGAAAAAAATGGCATCGTCTGCCAAAATTCCTTAATGGGGCCCACAAGTGAAGTTCGACCATAAATAAAAAGGCCCAAATTAAATGGAAAGTAAAGCCGGCCAAAGCACAATCCCAGCCAAAAATAGCTTAAATGGTGGCGTTTATTTAATAAACAGGGCAAATAAAATGGAAATTTTATTTACATTTACTGTAGGAATAAGCATTGCTACTTATTAGATATAATATATATTCAAAGATAAATCAATAAAGTTGTTCGGCTCAGCTGGTTGCAACATCTTATCTATATACATGAGGTCAATGGTTCAAATCCCACCTCCTACAATTTAATTAAAACATACCACCTAGCGCCCAGACCATGCCTACCGCCTCATCGCCTAGGTGTAGCCTTGGTCAACTTCTCACCCGCCCGGGCGATGGTCAACCGTCTAGGCATAGCCCAAGCGCTCAAGCAGAGTCAATTGTTCGCCTAGGCGTTGCCTAGGCGGCCAGGCGATGATCTACCACCTAGGCGTAGCTGGCGCTCGAGCGGAGGTCAACTTCTCGCCCGCTCGGCCGATGGTCAACCTCCTAGGCATAGCCCAGGCGCTCGAGCGGAGTCAATCGTTCGCCTAGGCGGTCGGGCCATGGTCTACCACCTAGGCGTAGCCCATGTGCTCGACCGGGGTCAAGTGCTCGCCTAGGCGTTGTCTAGGCGCCCATAATTACCAAACACTCATATAGCATTTTCCAACGGAATTACCAACAAAAAATGTGTTGTCGTTATATTCACCAACGGAAAATGATTTCATCACTGCATTTATCTAACGGAAAATATCCGTCGCTATATTAACCAACGGAAAATGTGTTATCGCGATATTCACCAACGAAAAATGATTCCGTCACTCCATTTATCTATGGAGCCTTCACACACGGAATATCTAACGGAAAAAATCCGTCGCTACACTTGAATACCAATGGAAATCGAGGCTTCACCAACAAAAATTACCATTTCTAAAGACCCATTTTCTTGTAGTGTTGGTACCACTTGATATGTAAACACACATTTAACATCACAATTTAAATATTGGTTGAGATGTTAATACCACCGTCAAATAATTGGAAGGAAATGGACGGAATTTGCCACGTGTGGGTGCACTTGGAAGTTATCTCGTCTTTTAGAGGTAAAATAATCACGATTTCCTCACTTTTGGAGGGAAAATTATCACTTTATCTCATCTTACGGAGGAAAAATGATAACGTTTCTTCACATTATCACGTGATAATTTTCTCTCTAAAAGACGAGATATCGGCCATGTGCGGTGCACATTGTCAATTCAGTCCATTTCCATTCAATATTTGATTGTGGTATCTACATTGCAACAAATATTATTTAAATTGTGGTACTAAATGTGCAATTATGTATCCAGTGGTATCAATGTTGTAAAATATCCTATCTTATGATACCAAGTATGCATTTTTTCCATTAATTTTCTGTATCATATTTGATTGAAAATAATATTTGCATAATGTAACTTACTAGAGTTAATGAACTTGTATATAAAGTAAGAGTAGTTTATTTAATTCACTATAAGCCTAAAATCACAGAGCAAAATTATACAACGACACAAATTGCCGATTGCGTTAGATGAGAATACATATAAATTAATTATTTTGGTTTGACATAAATATTTAAATTAGTTTTCTACAACGTTAATACATAAATATATCTAATTGCTTTTGTGTTCTCTCTTTGCTAAAAGTGTTTATGTTTGTCTCAAATCTCAATGTTGTCAAGTAATTATTCTTATATATATATAAATTTCTTTAAATATTGTTGATTAATTATGTAGTAAATCTCGTGTTTAACATAATTTTATATAAGTGGTTATGGTAGGAATTAATTCATCATTGTTCAATTCAATGTACCTTATTAATCATCTATCGAATTACCATGATTTAATATTCAAATATATTAGTAAAGTACAATGATTTTTTTTTAAAAGTTTATAGAAAATTATATTAGTTCAATTATCTATACTTAATGAACAATTACACAATTTTATGTATTTTTTTGGGGGTAAATATGTGGTTATAAGTTTCAAATTTAGTCAAATTATCGAATTCATAATTTTTAGGTTTTTTTTTTTTTTTTTTTTTTTTTTTAAGGGGTAAACATGCATGTATCACTTTTAAAATTCAACCAAAATGCTCAATTCTTATATTGAGGATAAATACGCAATTATCAGTTTTAAAATTCAGATAAAATCCTAAATTCCTAATTATGGGAGTAAATATCCAACTATTACTTTTTAAATAAAGAAAAATCCTCAAATTCTCAATCACATTACTTTTTTGCAATTGGGACTTGATTGCTTTAAATTTATAAGTTATGTTGTAAATTTATCGATTTAAAAACATGTGAAGCAAAATTGACAGACGCGCTTAAGTTATGAGATATCTTTTGCCTTTTTTCCAAAATAGTTGAAGTAGATTACACCCAAAGCCATCGACTGCGGAATATTCCCTTATTATGTGCATTTAATGCACTTTAAGGATTATAAAATTGTCTTATGATGTGAATATTGCAACATATCAAAGATTAAGGGGTAAAATGAGATAATGTATAAAGATTAGGGGGTAAAGTATGAAAATATATACAGATTGGGGGTAAAGAGTGTAATATCTAGTAAATCCCATGAAATAAACGTGTGGAATTATTATAAAAATTTAAGGATAGATCTCGCTTAGCTCCTTAATCTTTAAACATTTTATCTATTTGCCTCCTAAACTTTGTGAATTTCCACTTTAACCTCATCAGTTATTAAGAAATTCTAGCCAAACTCTTATTTGATGGCGATTGTTTTTTAACCCAACCCCACTTTTTATCCGAGCAACAACAATGCTCAATAACTCGACTTCTCTCAACCCAGACTCGACTCGCCCTCCAATTACTAGTATTAATTGTAAATATAAATTGTTGTAAATGGCTATTTCTTTTTTTTTTTTTTTTTTTAAGAAAGTTGTTAATGGCTTTTAACTTTCCTAGGAAAGAAGACAATGGAATAAAACTAGTAAACAAGTACGGGTAAATACCATTAATGGTCCTTCTTATCATTAACTTTTTATAGAGTGGTTCTTTTTGTGTTTTTTCCATGTTAGTCCCCATTATGAAATATTTGTTTCACTTTGGTCATTTACAAGGGGTCTTTTACTTTAGTGTTACACTTTAATCCCTCATAAAATTATTTTGTATCAATTTAGTCCCTCATAAACTATTTCTTTATCAATTTAGTCCCTCATAAAATTGTTTCTTTATCAATTAGTCCCTCATAAAATTATTTTGGCACTTCAGTTCACTTTGAACCACCTGAAAATAATCAAAGTGAAACAAATAATTCATAGTGGGGACTAACATGGGAAAAAAAACACAAGAGGGACCACTCTGTAAAAAATTAATGATAAGGAGGACTATTAGTGGTGGTTACCCAAACAAATACCAATTGAAATACATAATCCACAAAGTGATACGTTCATCATTCTTGAAAAATGCAATAGAAAATGTAACATACTTACATCTGTAAATATGTCACTTATACTGATACAATTTATACTTAAACTCCAAATCCAACTTCCACCATTGATGAATCCCATGAGCTTCCTTATAATCGTTACAAGAACAGGAATTAATACTCAAATAAGCAAAAGGAATAAGATGTGTAGCTTCAGAATTTTTCCCCATTGCAGATGAAACAATACTTCCAATCGAATGTTTTGTAGCCAATTTCCCAATTTTTCCAGCTCCAATTTTCTCCATTTTCTCCCTATGTTCAAAATACCCAACATATTCAGAACAAATGGGATCATTTGGATTGATAAACAAGTATGGAATCCACGACGAAAGCACGATAAACGAGTCATTTCTTGAGCTTTAGGGTCACCGCCGCTACGTTTGGCGGCCGCTGCCGCTGCTGCGGCCACGCCAGCAGTCAAAACACTGTTTGCAAATCGCAAACCAAGCTTCACTTTTTCATTTTTGATCTTTTCTATTGGAGCGGAGGCAAATGGAGGATTGAATAAGTAAGTTTCGAGATGGGTACCTGTGTTTAGGATCGAAAATCAAATCAAGTTATTAGATAGTCGACTGAGTCTTCTATAAAAGTTCAATCGTAATACATTTCAAACAAATTTGAACAATATTTGTTATTTTATTAAGTTTTGAGTTTCAATTCATGTTCAAGTTCGACTCGATATATTGAACAAGTGCAAAATATATGTATAAGTATTAAACTAGGCTCGAGCTAGAGTCGTGTTTGGCTCTGTTAAAGCTTGTTCGAGCTCAAGTACAATTTCAAGCTCAATAAAAAAACCTCAAGCTTAATAAGAAATTCAACAAGCATGAACATTGTGGTCTTGTTTTAATATATTTCACGGTTTCAGAGTTTTGAGCGATAATACACACCGAAACATGGTTTGGATGAGAAAATGAAATGTAGTATTTCAGGGAAACGTGTCATTCCAATTGATGTTTTATGTATATGATAAAGTGTTTTTTTTGGGGAACATGTGGGGTCATTTGAGTTTTTTAGAATTTTAAAAGATAAATATTGATGGAAGGTGTTTTAAATTTCTAGTATTTTGGAAATGTCATGTGGAGTCATGTGTTTTTTAATGAAAAATTATTCGTTTTGGAGTTTTGGGTATGTATCGAAAACCTAATTAATGCATATGTTGTTCGATACTACTTGACTCACTTACACCCATACCTGTATTTTTAGCCATATGTCTTCCGATGAGTAACGCTATGGATGATCCCAATGAATGGCCGGCCAACCACACATTACCTGGTCCAGCTCGAGCAATGACATTCTGAGCCGATTCAATTCCAATCTTGAATCGTCTACTATCTTGTAGATTGTTGATGATGCAGTGAAGATCAAGCTTTAGGTCTTGTGCTCTATTGTCTGGTTTGTTTATTGTGCCTCGAAAGGCGATTAAATATTGTGGAGGTCTTTGGTTTGTAGGGTAAGGATATGGCACATTGAACTCGTAAATGGCGCCAAAGTATGATAGATCATGATCGTCTATTAAGAGTTGGTTTAATTTGAAATTGAAATGTTGCCACCATGGAGGAGCTAAAGCTTGAGGGCCTTGGCGTTTTTCTTGTCTATCTCGTTCAAGTATGTAAACTCCTTGCACTAAGCTTGCTGCAATGGATCTTTTATGGTATGAATTGTTCCTGGTGTAATAATAAGATTTGTAATAACATCGTGAAATTTGTTTGCTTAAGATTGAAGTTGTTCAATTGTATTCGATTTGCTATATAAGAAATATATTTTATTATTATTATTATTCATTGACAAATAGAACTCTATATTCATACTCATAAAAATATCTCGATTATGCCTATTTGCGAATTATATGCTCTATAGACACAATTAATCGCGATCGATGTTTTATTTTCCTCATGTAATAACCTCTAAAATAATATATATTGTGGTGTCATATGTTATTTCGTTGGAATATGAACACATGTCATTAAAAGAACAAAATAAGCGTATACATTATTATTTTAGCTCTAAAAAGTAAACAAATCAGTTGTTTTGTTCAAAATATATAAAGTCAAAAAAATCAATTCATAAGATAAAATAAGATAATATCTATAGATGGGTAATTACACAATGCACTAAACTTTATCATGTTCAAGGGGTAGTTAGCTACGTTTCCATTAACATAGATTGAGAAATATTAACATAAAATGATATATGTTAAAAATATAACACATGAGTATTTTTCTAATAGTATGATCTTACCAGTCTATAGCAGTCAAAAATGATGGCCCTGTGAGGCGAAATATTTCTCTCCCGGAAGCCATGGTTCCAAAAATTATCCTTCAAAATGAATTAAAACAAATTCTCAACAAAACATAATTATTATATTAATGTAAGAAATTTAACATACTTGGATTTAGTATTATTTAGTTTAATCCCTTCGAGGTGCGTCGGACACATTAATGGAGACTTCACCCAATAGGAATTCGAACATAAATTCGCTACTTTGTAGTGACTATTCTCATCTACTAAACCAATCACATGTTGGTATTTTAAATTTAGTTTGTGATGCAAAAGTTCAATATTGGTATATATTGGATAAAGTATCTAGTTTTAAATGGTTAGGCTCTAATTGTACATTAAATTATACATGATCAAAGTCTATAGACATGTATATTTCCTTCATTTCCATATAAGTAAAATAAAATAAATTCGTGAAAAACTATAGTATGAGTTATTGTGTTTATACTATTTTATGATAATTACAAATTTACGAGGATGAATTTGCTAATTACTATCAAGGGGTTTATTCATAAGAGAGAAATGTTCTACTCGTTAAATATAATCTAGGATCTTCATTGGACGCTTCACGTATATATATTATCTTTTATTTATCTAGTTTTGATTGTAATCTTGCATTCAGTATAGTGATTTATTGGGTTAGTGGATAATTTTCTTACAAATAACAAATTTTTCTACCAATCAATTAAGCCTAAAATAAATTCATAACTTCGGTCCGAGCTGTAAATACACAGTCCATTAGATCAAAAAAAAAAAAAAAAAAAAAACTAATTAAAAAAAATCTAAATCTCATTCTACCTGGGTTTGAGATAAGAAGAGATTCAATATGTTGATCTAATATATACCCATTTATAGAAAAATATGAAACCGAAAAAACATGAACTAAGCATAATGAAACTAAAAAATTCTGAAACAATAAAAGGAATCAAGAATTCATGCAAATGTTTCAGAAACTAATTCACAAATTAAAATTAATTACCTTAAAGATCAAACAGTCTCAGTGTTTCTCTATCTTCCAAAAGCATATGAAATTTTGGTGATGTAAGAATGTGTTTATTTAATAAGTATAATGCAAAAAGACAACCTTTTTCCAGCAAAAAGAGAATAAAAAAGTAAAAGAGTTTGACTTTGGCAAGCAAACTGAATACAAGTTGCCAAAAATAAATTCATTCACCTTGAGAACCTTGAAGTCACTAAGTTTTTTCATAATATAATACACCATCTAATTAATAAATGAATTACATTTAGGTTTGACATATTCCCTAACCTGTATTTTAATGGAATTTATAAAGAAGTTGACTTTTTTTCTTTTAAAGTATTAAAGTTTCTATTTCTTAGCAAATTATATGGATTTGCCCAGCCCAATCAAAGCTAGAGGCCTCTCTCGATTTTGGGCCTAATACTTGTCTCTGTATAAACGCAGAACAAGTTGGGGCCCATTAATAGCCTCTAGCCTCTTTTTTTGGTCAATCACAACAATGGCCCTGAGATTTGGTCAAATTTCTAAAATCCCTAGGTATCAGAAATTACTAAAAGTCTAAAATATCTACTCTAATTAATGGAGGTTGGTCAAAATTGATGGAGAGAGTGAAATGTCTTATTTGTCCATTTTAATAGTTTGGGTCTAACTCAATCTCAAAGCAAGCTCAAACGTTGAAAATTGTCCAAGAACTTATAAAGTAAACATATTATTGATTTCCAATTCATGATGGACCATTTACCCACATGTCGCACTTCACAAGGTTGTGCATTAATATAATACATGTTGACTTGTTTCACTCACATATTCAGTCCGCTCACATGTGAAGGGGGAGTGTTGAGACTAATGTCCCACATAGATTGAAAATTAATAATAAGTTCACCTTATAAGTTCTTGATTCCATTTCAAGAAAAATCGCCATCTTTAGGGGGTCGTATGTAGAAGAGTCAAATGGTCTCCGATTAAAATATGTCAAAAGCTTTTCATGATAGGTATTAACAAAAAAGGCTGACAAGAAAAGAGCACCTACGTTATACGTTGTACGTGTCAAGTTAATTTAATGTGTATTTTGTTATAAATATTCATAAAATTAATTTAATTATGTCATAATAGCTCATGTTAATGACTAATATTTTTAAATTATTATTTTATAAAAAAAATGATGGCTTTCAAATTGTAATCAAATTTCAAATGATGTTAACAAATAAACTGACAAGAAAACAGCACATATGTTGTACATGTCAAGTTAATTTTATGTGTATTTTGTCATAAATATGCATAAAAGTAATTTAATTATGTCATAAAATAGCTCATATTAATGATTAATATTCAATTTCTTTTCTATAATTTTTTTTGTTAAAATTATTATTTTATAAAAACATGATGGCTTTCATATTGTAATCAAATTTCAAATGATGACTGATTTGGTCATGAAATCTTGTAAAATTTCCTCAAAATAATATCATAAGAAAATTAATTAGCTCCTTCCATATTTTACTCTAAGGAATATATATCATTGAACGTCTTTAGTTTTTTAACCAATATAAATTTTTTTGAAAAAAAGTATTACAACGAATAAGTACAACAAATTTCAACAATGAATATCATTTGTTTTCGTATTTGTCAAACACGAGAAGTTTTTATCATCATAAATTTGTAATGTAAAAGTGATGACAAGTATGATACAATAAAAATAATTATGTTGATTTATATACTACGAACCCATCCAAAACTTTTGTATTGTTTGACAACAAAAATAATGAAATCCTAATTTTTTATTGAATGAAACTAGGTCCATTTTTAATTAGATTTGATTATTTCTCTTGTCCTATTATTTGAAATGCACTTTTTTACCGACCTAAGCCATTTTAAACTATTTAGATCATTAGTTTAATTCGTTTTTCAATGTTTTAATTCGTTCTTTTGCCAATATCATTCATTTTTACTGGTTTAATATTTTTTATTGATTTTACCCTTTTTTTATCGATTACAACCTATTTTCATTGTTTTTTCCATTAAAACCATTTTTGTAAAATTTTACCTTATTTTTGTTGGTTAAACTTTTTTATTTATTTCTTTATTTCACTTTTACCAGTTAAACCCATCACACGTTTTTCATTGATTTTTTTCACCAATTTCACCTGAAATTTCATTAGTTTCGTTGATTTAAATAAAGAAAGGTGCCCAGTTGTCTGCGGGCGGTGATCCCGGGATGGAATTGCACAGTTCCATCCAGGCAATGGGCGGCCACTGGTTAAATTTTTTCATTAATTTATATATATATATATATATATATATATATATATATAAATTAATTGTGAAAAATTTGTGTAAAAAATATGTAAAAATTTGTAAAATATGTGTAAACAAAAACTTAACAAAAAAAATTCAATTTTATTTTTAAATATTTTGAAAGATTTAATAACATTGTATTTTATATTTTGTATTAGATTTAATAACGTGATTAGTCTAAATTTGAAATTTAAAATTTGTCTGCATTCGTATAATTCATACAAATAAACTATAATTATAATTTAATTAGTACTTTAAACATTGCTAGTTTTAGTTTTTAAATCTTAAATTTGGAAAATACAAAATATCTAGTATGAATATAAAAAATATGATTTGATTAGAATTATACTTATTGCAACTTAATTTAAAAATTAAACTTCATTAAGACACAATTTAGACCAAAAATACAACTTTTTGCATACGAAGAAACACCTAAATCGAAAATAGTCCTTGATTTGCCCACACGTGTTCGACTAAGTCTTTTCGAAGTTGGCCATTGACATCTTTATTTCTAATACTGGCCATTGGTGTTTAATCTTTGTTGTTTTCCCAACCTCTCTCAGTACATTAATAATAATTGTTGTTGTTTTCCGTTAATTATGTTAGTCATTGTTGATTTTTCGTTAAACATTATTATTGTGTACCTAATAAATATTATTATTATTATTATTATTATTAGTGAGAGTGAAAAAAATTGTAAAATTGAATTAAATAAATGTTGATTACTCTTCGGTTGGAGATGAGAGACAAGGTAGGGTGGGTCGAAAGGGAGGGTCAATTGGACAAGGATAAATGGACATGATGGGGGTCAATTGGGCGTGAGGGTTATGGCAATTTCCCTTAGGTTGGATATGCCCTAATCATTGTGCAAAATTATACAACGACACAAATTGCCTATAATTGGTCAAAATTGCAATTTGGCCCAATTATACAGTTGAATTTATAATGTATTACCATGTTCGGCAAATAATAATCTGATCAATTTTACGGGCTTATAAACTAATATCCAGCTCGATTGGGTTAATTAATGGACAAATTTAGAAATTGACGAAAATACACTCAGAAGACAAAAGGGTATTTTTCTCAATAATAACAGGGGGGGGGGGGGGGGGGGGGGAGGCGGGTTGGTACAAGTAGGCCTAAACACATGAGGATATTTTTACATTTTTTAAAATACAAACCTACTTCCCCAAATTACCAACAATCAAATCATACAATTTATGGGCATAGTAATACTTAGTACAACTCAAACATCAATTGCAAAAATCTACATGTCTTTTGTACAAAATTAAAGCACTAGTACCAAATTTTAGTCTTTGGTACAAAATTAGAGCACACATGTATAAATAAAATACACCCCTGGGCATTACAATCAACCAATTTCCAAAACACTTCAAAATAAGTCACGAACTAATTATCACCAAAAAAATTCTAGTTTAACCCATTTTCACACTTTTTTCACTGATTCCACATGTTCTTTTCACCAATTTCACCTGAAAATTCATTGGTTTCGTTGATTTCAATAAAGAGTTGAACTTCAAGGCAACTGAATTATAGAACCTAACCCAACACATCATGATGAAGGAACACAAATGAATTAACCATGGAAAAGAAAAACTGAATGAATGAATTAACATGTACCTTAAGGATAGACAAGAAGTTAGTTCATCAAAGGGTAGCTAACTACTACTTGATGATGAAGAAGAAGAACCAGTTGATGAAGAGCTTCCATCGTGTCGGCGATGTTTTCTAGGATGGATGACAAGTTTAATGCTGTCACTGTTTTCTTGTATTTCTTTGGCAGAAGACTCAACACCAGAGCTACATTCATACAAGTCAATTTTTTTGAGTGTCATAATTTCTCCAATAACAGATGGGATTTCTTCCAAATTACTGCACTCCCTTAGAATTAGGTGCTCCAGGCTTGGGAAACAATCACTATCTTCAACTATCCACTCATGCATATCAACTGGTTTCTCAATCAATAGGTATTTCAGTTCCTTGAAATTATCTTCATTTGTTTCCCATGTATGGCCTCCAAAGGCTTCACATTGTAGTTTGAGAATTTCAAGATTAGGCAATTCACCAAGAATTTTCATATGTTGCCATGAGATCTTACAGCCTCGTAAACTCAACTTTTTCAGTGAAATCGGGAAGGCGAGGTTCTTTACAAGAGTCTCAGTTTGGATTCCATTAAAGAGGCAAGTAAGAGATTCAAGCTTTTTGAGATGGAAAAGATTTTTGAGATGGTACTTCGACCAATTCGATCCATGATAGGAATCTTTCTTATAAGTAATTTTCAATCTCCTCAGATTTGGCACTCTTTTATGAATTTTTTTCTTACATCTGAAATTTACTATTCCTGAAAGTGTCTCAAGGCTATTAAGGACACAAGATTTTGTTCCAGCACGAAGACGAGGAAGGCAACAATTTCCTATCTTCAGATGCCTTAACTGTGGCATATTCCAGAGTTCTGATGGAAGATCGTTTTCGCATAAATCTGAAGCAATTAAAGTTTGTAGATTCCAAAGTTTGGATATTGAAAACGGAATATGCTCAAGATGGTCAAGCACAAGGTACCTTAAATTAACTAGCTCGGTAATTTTGTCTGGGAATTGACTGGATTTTTTTTCAAATTCTAACACCCTTAGCAATTCCGAGCCAAATTTGAATTCTGAACCATCAGGAAATTCAGCAGTGCATATAAAAGAACGGATACTTGACATTGAATGCATTAGTTTAAAAAGGACTTCAATGCCATTCTTTGAACCATCACTACTTGAACTATCTGATTCCGAATCATCGTCTGAAGAATCATCAACGTCTTCTATAACACTTGGATGAATACTCAGTCGGCGCTGACTGTGTGCTTCTTCAGGGCGAAAGCGATTGTACCTATTCAAAACATAGAGAAGCTTTTCTTTTTCAGCTTCCCTCATACATAAGTCCCTTACGAGATCATGAATGATGCAGCTTTTGGGCTTCCCATTAGACTTAAATTTACGAATCAAAATAAGATTTCTATCAATAAGATTTTTCAAGTTCTCCTCTGCAACCTCTTCCATGTTTCTAGATTTATCTAGTTTCAGAAATCTCTCAGCAACCCATAACTTGAGGAGTTTAGGGACAGAAATCTCGTAATCTTCTGGAAAAATTCCCATATAAAGAAAACATGGTTTCAAGTGATGAGGCAAGTAGTTATAACTTAAAGATAATATCTCAAAGCATCGTTCATCTTTCTCAGTTATGGCTGTCTTTACATTGTCTGCAACATGTTCCCAATATTCTCGAGTCGGCTTCTTAATGGAGAGAAGTCCAGCAATCACATGTATTGCTAACGGAAGTCCTTGGCATTTTCTGGCTATCTCCTTACCTACTTCTTCTAATTTTGGTGGGCACTTTCCTTGAGCAAATAACTTTTGACAGAGTAAATCCCAACTCTTATCGTCATTTAAAAGTTTCATCTCATGATAAGAGCTATAAGATTTGGCATATGTAGCTACTTCCGACTCCCTAGTAGTAAACATGATTCGACTTCCATTGTTGTTTTCTGGAAATAGCCTTTTTAATTCATCCCAAGCCTTTTTATCCCAAACGTCATCCAATACAACTAGATACCTCCTACCATCCAAAATTTTGTGTAGACGAACTGCTAATTCCTGGATGTCTTCACTTAGAAGACCATTTTCTGCATTCAGATCTACTCCGATGTCTTCAAGAAGGCGTAGAACAACTTCTCGGATGCGATATTCTTGAGATATTACAACCCAAGCACGAATATCAAAATGCTTTACAATGACTTGATCATCAAACAAAGCTCTAGCAAGAGTAGTTTTACCTATGCCTCCCATACCGACTATTGGGATGACACTGAGTTCAGATTGTTCTCTAGTAAGTTGTTCCTTTATCTGCTCCATCAAGTCCTCGTCTAACTTAAAAAAATTGTTTTTTCCAATCGAAGCCGGCCTTGATGAACCAGCAGCAGAGGTATCATCTTGGATTTTCTTCACATCTTCCTTTATTGAGTCAAATTTGATTTTCTTCACATCCTCCTTTATTGAGTCAAATTTTTTCATGATTTCCTCCAAGTCTTGAGATATCATATTGACATTGTCATCATTTTCGCTTCCAGAAATTGATCGGAAATGGTTTGCTATGTGGGATTCAAGGGTGTCTTCTGCTTCATATGCTACATCTCTCATTTTTTTCCCCAAGCTCTTGATTTCTTGGTAGCTATGAGGTGGACATTTTTCGAGAAAGGACAGTAAAAATTCAACACTTTTTTGGAGAGATTCAATTGTTTCCTTTTTGCAAGGAATTGGTTTACTTATATCATATCATTTGTAATGTGAAATAGAGATGCAAGAACAGCATAAGCCATAGTAAGCAATGAGATTTAGATAGCAGCAAAAAAGCAATGAGATTTTGTTGTATCTTCAGAATTGAGAAAGTAATTGAAGATCTAAGATATGTCATGTCTTGTTATGTTAGATGAACGAACTAGCTAGTTGCCAATATACATTTATGATAAACTGATCTTGTATACATATTTGACTTGTAGTTTATTAATAAAAAAAAGGTAAATTACGGATACACGTTGAGGTCTAATTACAAAATTTTCCTCACATATTGGGTATTACAAAAATCGCCATCACCATTTTACAATTAACCTCTTGCCCCCGAAATGTTCTAAATTTGCCCATGAGTGTTATTTGTTTATAAATTATAAAAGTGATAATTATATATTTACTACCAAAATAATTGATAAATTTTACAATTGCTCATCAGTTTTAAAAAATATTGCAAAAAAAAAAAAAAAATTTATTTACATATTTATTAACAATTTAAATTGTACAAAAATAAATTGAATAGAATTTTAATAATGATATTTTATAAATATAAAAAACTTGTTTACATATCTAGTTATATGAATTTAGTTTATATATTAGTAAATTTAATAAAATTTATTATTGTATTATCAATCAAATATTTCAATTTAATAAAATTTATATTGTATTATAAATTCAATATATAATGCAATAACATATTATTTATTTATTTAATTAGTGTAATATAATTTTATATTTATAAATTTAATTTAATTTGTTATTATAGAAATTAAGTTATTAATAAATCTATAAAACAATGCAATATTTATTCAAATTTATGGACAGTTATAAATTATATCAATTATTTTGATAGTAAATATATGATTATCATTTTTATAATTTATAAGATATAACAACTAGCACCCAAATTTATAATTTCTAAGATATTAAAGACATTATAAATAATCTCATAAGGTCAAAATTAAAATATTTTAGGGACAAGAGGTTAATTGTAACAAGATGACAAACCTGAGAGAAATTTTTATAATACTCAATATATGATGGGAATTTTTTTAATTAAACCTTATCTCAGTAATAACCCTACTACTAGTTCACTTCTTTCTTAATTAATCTGAAGCAGAGTTGACTAAATTTTCGAGGAAAGAAGTTGTGGTCTAAATTGATCCACTCATGGTATATCAAAATTTAAAAGAAAAAATCCTATTTTTTTTAAATCAAAAATTCAGATTTGACTAAGATCTAAGATACATGAATGTCTTGTTAGATGAACCAACTAGCAAGTTTTCAATACTTCTATGATAAACTGATCTTTTATACATATTTGACTTGTAGTTTATTAATAAAAAAAAGGGTAAATTACAGATATCCTTGAGGTAAGACTTATTTATAAAAATACCTCTCACATATTGGATATTACAAAAATCACACTTAGGTTTGTCACATTTTTTACAATTAACCCCTTGCCCCTAACATATTTCAATTTTGCCCCTGAATGTTATTTGTAATGTTTAATATCTTATAAATATTAAAACTTAGATGCTAATAGTTATATCTTACAAATTATAAAACTGATAATTATATATGTACTACCAAAATATTTGACAAAATTTATAATTGCCCTAAGTTTCAATAAATATTGCAAAAAAGAAAAATTTATTACATATTTATTAACAATTTAAATTGTATAATAATAAATTAAATAGAATTTTAATAATGATATTTTGTAAATATAAAAGATTTGTTTACATATCTAGTTAAATGAATTTATTTATATATTAGTAAATTTAATTAAATTTATTTAATCATCAATTACATATTTCAATTTAATAAAGTTTATATTGTATTATAAATTCAATATTTATTAATCAATAAAAAAATATTTGTTATTTAATTATTGTAATATTTATTTTATTTTCATAAATTTTATTTAATTTGTTATTAAAGAAATAAAATTATTAATACATAGGTAAAAAAATGCGATATTTATTCAAATTTATGGGAAATTATAAATTATATGAATTATTTTGATAGTAAATATATGATTATCATTTTTATAATTTATAAGATATACCAATTAGTAGCACAATTTGATAATTTATAAGATAGTATAGACATTACAAATAATCCCCTAATGGCTAAATTGGATTATTTTAGAGGCAATGGGTTAATTGTAAGAAAGTGACAAATTAAAACTGAGGGGGGTTTTGTCATGTAAATGGGGAAGAAAACACCGTCATTGTCCTCTTATGTTAGCCGAAAGTTTTTTATTCCATAGTTGATGATTAATAAACAATTGAATTTATTTTATTTGAGTTAGTTACTTTCTCTTGAGGTTTGATCTTAACATAATATATTCGTCTACAGGCCTAAGATAAATGTTTTAAGAATTAAATGAAGATTCAAGCTCATATTGAAGGAAATCCCCAAATCGAAGACACCCAACACCCCTGGAAGAGCCCAATTTTCGAGGAAAGAAAATTGTTGTCTAAATTAGTCTGGTATATCCAATTTTAGGAGCAAAAATCCTATTTCTTATTAAATCAAAAATTCCGATTTGACTAATATCTAAGATATATGAATGTCTTGTTTAATGAACCAACTCGCAACTTTTATGATAAACTGATCTTTTATACATATTTGACTCTTAGTTTATTAATATAGAAAAGGGTAAATTACGAATACTCCTAAGGTAAGGCTTCGTAACAAAATATCCCTCACATATTGGGTAGTACAAAAATCCCCCTCAAGTTTGTCATCTTCTTACAATTAATCTCTTGCCCCTAAAATGTTCCAATTTTGCCCCTGAGTGTTATTTGTAATGTTTAATTTCTTATAAATATTAAAACTTGGGTGTTAATTGTTATATCTTATAAATTATAAAAGTGATAATTATATATTTACTACAAAAATATTTGATATAATTTATAATTGCACATAAGTTTCAATAAATATTGCAAAAAAAATAAAAATTAAAGTTATTCACATATTTATTAACAATTTAAATTGTATACCAATAAATCAAATAGAATTTTAATAATGATATTTTGTAAATATAAAAGATTTGTTTACATATCTTGTTAAATGAATTTATTTTATATATTAGTAAATTTAATTTATTTTGTATTATCAATCAAATATTTCAATTTAAAAGTTTATTATGTATTATTAATTCAATATTTATTAATTAAATAAAAAATTATTATTTATTTATTTATTATAATAAAAATTTATATTTATAAATTTTATTTAATTGGTTATTATAGAAATTAAATTATTAATATTTATGTAATGCAATATTTATTCAAATTATTGGGCAATTATAAATTATATCAATTATTTTGATAGTAAATATATGATTATCATTTTTATAATTTATAAGATATAACAATTAACAACCAAATTTTATAATTTATAAGATATTATAGACATTGCAAATAATCCCCTAAGGGCAAAATTGGATTATTTTAAAGGTAAGGGGTTAATTTTAAGATGGTGACAAACCCAAGAGGTGTTTTATCATGTAAAGGGGAAAGAAGCACCGTTATTGTCCTCTTATGTTAGCCGAAAGTTTTTTAATCCATAGATGAAGATTAATAAACTATTGATTTATTTTATTTGAGCTAGCTAGTTACTTTCTATTGAGGTTTGATCTTAACATAATATATTCGTCTAAAGGCCCAAGATAAATGTTTCAAGAATTATCTATTTGTCACCTTCTTACAATTAACCCCTTGCCCCTAAAATATTCCAATTTTGCCCTTGAATGTTATTTGTAATGTTTAATATCTTATAAATGTTAAAACTTGGGTGTTAATTGTTATATCTTATAAAATATAAAAGTGATAATTATATATTTACTACCAAAATAATTGATAAAATTTATAATTGCCCATAAGTTTCAATAAATATTTGCCAAAATTTCTTATTCGTATATTTTCTATCTGAAGCACTTTCTTTTCTTTTGCACGAATGAAAGTTCCTTCTTCCGTGAAATTAGGAAGTAACTCAGATGAGAGTTTTAGGCCAGCTTTTCATGACTATGTGCAACATGAAGAGTAGCTTATCTTGGAATGGAATGGATTATAATGAATGTGAAACGCTAAACTTCTTCCATTCTTTAACTATGTCATTTGAAAATTATGCCAGTTTTGCAGGCTCGAAAATTTGATTATGATCTATCAAATCCTATATATGAAGGTGTTCATGGTTCATGTAGTCCAAACATAAGTCGAATTTGTGTTCATTTCGTTCGTTTCGCTGCGAGAGTTTCAAGAATTAAGTGAGCATATCTTGTGCAGAAAAATCTTCGAACAAGATTTCTATATAAATCAACTGAAAGATGAAGCGAACAAAGATTATGTGCCTAGGATAACACTGAATAAGTTTTCACATGATTTCCTTGAAAATTTTAATAAGCTTTATTATTATTATATTACTAAAACCTACTAAACAATGTTGACAACTCTGATACTGATCCCATGGGGCAGAAGTCTTTTTATGATGATGACCTGGAAAGCTCAGTGAAGCTACGCCCCTATTGAGATTTCTCGTAAACGTAAGAGTACGAGCCAAGTTTTCAATCAGCACGTAAGAGGGATAGCGCCCCTCCTTTCAAGATAATCAAGCTACGGAATAGGGGAAAGAGTATGGAAAGTATGTTCAAGTCCTTTCGTCTTTCCTTTAAATCAATCTGCAATCAATAAAGGAAGAGTTCTTCCCTTAATGATATATCTATTTTTTCATTCAAGGTTATGGAAGTTTAGAACATTTCATTTATCCTGTAAATATGTAAGTATTTTCCAGTAACAATATTCTGTTAAAGTAATACTCAAAGAGGTCAAGATGAAGTGAATGCACAAGCGTAATATTCACATAAAGGGCATGAGTAGAAGTCTTAACAGTCATCAGGAAGTCTGAAATTTAGAGGATACTACAAAAGGGGATACCCATGGCATATATTTAGGCCATTCGATATATTTACATTATAAGTAGTTGGGTATCATGATAAAAAATAAAAAAAAAATAAAAAGACTACAAAACATGTATTTGGAGCCTACACAATTTTGTAGTTATACATTTTCAGAAAAGGTAGTCCGGTAGATTCACTGGACTTATTTGCATGGGAACATCCATATGTTGTCTTTCTTCTCCTGTTATCCGGCCTATTTTTGACATGATGTTCCCGTGTTAAAATCAGCATAAAACCAATAGCACAACTGGAACATGATTTTAGTTTAGTTAAATGTACCTTCGTTGTGCATAAACATATCATCTATTAGATTGATCATGTTTGCTAGTTCTAGGATTTCTGTCTGTTGTTCGTTTCCTCTCTCCTAGGAAGTTTAATTTCATTAAAAATGGAAGAGTTATATCGGTAGTAGATTAAACATTTAACTTAATTGTTTTTCAGCTTGATGACTGTACCTTGGTTGTGAAGTTCATTACGAAACGGAAAGACGTTAGTATATTCAATATTTCCAAGGAATTGGATAACTTTGAGCAGATATTGAATTTCTAAGCGTCCTTCATTCAAATGTTATCATTTTTGAACTTTGATCAAAAACCATTCGTTTCTTAATCTTTCGTTGATATCATTAATTGGGAAAGAGAGCTTCTACAAGATGATAAGGAAATAGTATTTATTATAAGTGCTTCTAATTATCTGGCGCGTTGGAAAAAATGTTGTAGTTTAGTACATTGTTATAGAACTCCATGAATGTGACAACGTCAAATCCAGTAATATTTGAAGTTTAGTGTCCTAGAACAACAACATTCAGTATATCAGTGCCATCACAAATACGAAGATGTATTTTTTCCCTAGCATGTAGAAAGAGATAAGTTAGTTGCTAAGTCTTTGAGATTCGTGCTTGTGTTTTATAATTTAAAAAAAATTCGACTACTAACCTTGGGTTTGACAAGTTGAATTTTTTGTGCTCGGGACAATTATATAGGTAATCGAAGTCCTCGAACAACAGTACTGATAGCTCATATAAAAGTATATTGGCGTAGGCAAAACTTTTGTTGAATGAACTTTTACAAGGAACTGGTTATCCTGGAAAAATAATAACGAAGATATTAAGTTCAGATTTATTAGCTTCCTCATTATGGCCTTCCCCAATAAAATTTAGACCACATGAGATGAATGGAGGTATTATTTGTATTGCAGGTGTATACATTTCGAATATTTTTTTAAATGAGTTACACAATAGCCATAAAATCAGCCTTCATGATAATATAACTTGCACATGTGGTTCGTGTATAAATGAAAGAAACATAATGTTTCTTTTGCAATCCTAGACCAACATAAGCAAGCAGCAAAACCAATAATGAGTTACAAACCTGGTTTTCTGCGATAACCTTTTCTGTGGGTACAACATCTAGCGTCTGAGTACGACGTGTGTTTGTATTCAGCTAAAAGTTTTGTTTTTTCATAGTACCATGAACAAGCTCTAGTAAGTTTCTTCTACGCATGTGAAACATGGTCAATGTGTTATATATGTAACGATGATTTGCTTGATATGCACTTATGTTACGTTAGTGTTGGCACAATAGTTTACCAGTTATAAAGATTGGTTGCCTCCGGTATTTGTGGATTCAATACTACTACTGTTGATGCCGAGGAACCTAATGAGCCACCTGATATATAAAAATAATCTTTGAACGCTCTTCCACTTTATGCCCTAACCTTTGTCAATTTCCACTTAACCCCCTCAACTATTAGCAAATTTAAACCAAACTCTTATTTAATAATGATTATTTCTAACCCAGACCCCATTTTTTATCCGAGCAACAACAATGTTCAATAACTCGACTACTCTCAACCCAGACTCGTCTCGCCCCCCAATTACTAGGATTAAATGTAAAATTGTTGTAAATGGCCTTTTTCTTTTGTTTTTTTTTTTTTTTTTTTTTTTTTTGAGAAAGTTGTAAATGGCTTTTATCTTTCCTAGAAAAGAAGACAATTGAATAAAACTAGTAAACAAATACCAATTGAAATAGAGAGAATTGCAATTGTGGTACCAAACTATATACCGATTCTCACTTGTGGTACCATAAAAATCGAGGCCGACACATTTGGGACCACAATTTAAGAAATTGAATCACTTTTGGTACCACCGTTAAAATTGGACGTTAATTGATGACGTGGCGGTTAAGTGTTATTGCAAAATTGATACAATTACTTATATTGACTGACAATTCTACCCCATAACATTTTAGATTGTCAAAATAACCCCACATCTTCAAATTTAGTCCACATTGTTGCTCAATTTCAAAATTGGCTTGAATAAAACATGTGCGAACCAATTTGGAGATTTTACTTATGATATTTACATATTAATTTAACTAATTTAATTTTATAAATAATATTAACAGACCAAATAATGCTTTAATATAAATCCGACAAAATATTAAAAATAAAACATATTTTTTTAAAATCTAAAATTTATATAATAATATTTATTAAAAAAATAAAGTAAAATATTATTAACAAAATAATTATAATTAAAAAAAAAAACGTAAAACCTATCCCTACCCCCCACCCAACCCCATTCCCCCGTTCCCCCCCCCCCCCCCAACCAAGATCCCAGGCCGCTGGCGGCCTGGGATCGTCCGTCCCAGGCCACCGGCGGCCTGGGATTGTGGTTGGGGGGAGGGGGGTTTACGGGGGGGATGGGGTTGGGTGGGGGTGGGGGGGTAGGGATGGGGGATGGGGATTTTGTTTTTAGTTTTTTTTTTTGAATTTTAATTATTTGTTAATAATATATAAATTTATCTTTTTAATAAATATTAAATATATTAATATTATATATATAAATTTTAGATTTTACAAAAATTTATTTTTATTTTTTAATATTTTGTTGGATTTATATTAAAGTATTATTTGGTCTGTTAATATTATTTATAAAATTAAATTAGTTAAATAAATATGTAAATATAATAAGTAAAATCTCCAAATTGGTTCGCACGTGTCTTATTCGAGCCAATTTTGAAATTGGGCAACAATGTGGACTAAATTTGTCAATAAATTTGAAGATGTGGAGTTATTTTGACAACCTGAAATGTTTTGGGTAGAATTGTCAGTCAACATAAACAATGGCATCAATTTTGCAATAACACTTAACTGCCACGTCATCAATTAACGTCCAATTTTAACGGTGGTACCAAAATTGATTCAATTTCTTAAATTGTGGTACCAAATGTGTCGGCCTCGATTTTTATGGTACCACAAGTGAGAATCGGTATATAGTTTGGTACCACAATTGTAATTCTCTCAATTGAAATATATAATCCACAAAGTGATACGTTCATCATTCTTGAAAAATGCAATAGAAAAATGTAACATATATTACATCTGTAAATATGTCACTTATACTGATACAATTTATACTTAAACTCCAAATCCGACTTCCACC
Source organism: Penstemon davidsonii (assembly GCA_034814905.1). Classification (NCBI taxonomy): domain Eukaryota; kingdom Viridiplantae; phylum Streptophyta; class Magnoliopsida; order Lamiales; family Plantaginaceae; genus Penstemon; species Penstemon davidsonii. Next base: position 23,339,273 of record JAYDYQ010002533.1, on the reverse strand, counting down.
ATTGATGAATCCGCAGAAGGAATAGGATGTGTGGCTTCGGAATTTTTACCCATTGCAGATGAAACAATTCTACCAATCGAATGCTTTGTAGCCAATTTCCCAATTTTCTCCATCTCCAATTTTCTCCATATGCTCAAAATACCCAACATATTCAGAACAAATGGGATCATTTGGATTAATAAACAAGTATGGAATCCACGAAGAAAGAACGATAAACGGGTCGATTTCTTGAGCTTTAGGGTCACCACCGCTACGTTTGGCGGCCGCTGCCACGGCCATGCCGGCAGTCAAAACACTGTTTGCAAATCAAGGTACCTGTGTTTAGGATAAAAAATCAAATCAAGGTACTAGTTAGTCGATTGAGTTCTTCTACAAAAGTTCACTCGTAATACATATCAAACAAGTTTGAACAATATTTTTATTTTAGTAAGCTTTGAAGATCAGTTCAAGTTCAAGTTCGACTCGATAAGTTAAACAAGTGACAAATATATGTATAAAGTATCAAACTAGACTTGAACTGGAGTCGTGTTCGAATCTATTAAATCTATCAAACAAGACCACAATGTTCAAGCTTATCAAATCAACATTAAATACAATTTCAAACTCAATAAAAAAAATTCAAGCTCAATAAGAAATTCAACAAGCTTGAACATTGTGGTCATGTTTTGATATATTTGACGGTTTCAGAGTTTTGAGCAATAATACACACCGAAACATGGTTTGGATGAGAAAATGAAATGTAGTATTTCGGGGAAACATGTCATTCCAATTGATGTTTTATGTATATGAGAAAGTGTTAATTTTGGGGAACATGTGTGGGGCCATTAGAGTTTTTTAGAATTTTAAAAGATAAATATATATTGGAAGGTGTTTTAAATTTCCAGTATTTCGGAAATTGTCATGTGGAGCCATGTGTTTTCTAATGAAAACTATTCGTTTTGGAGTTTTGGGTATGTATCGAAACTTTGAATTCAAAAAGAGTTGAGCCAAAATACATTCACCAATTAATAAATATGTTGTTCGATACTACTTGATTCACTTACACCCATACCTGTATTTTTAGCCCTATGTCTTCCGATGAGTAACACTATGGAAGATCCCAAAGAATGGCCGGCCAACAACACATTGCCTGGACCGGCTCGAGCAATGACATTTTGAGCCGATTCAATTCCAATCTTGAATCGTCTACTGTCTTGTAGATTGTTGATGATGCAGTGAAGATCAAGCTTTAGGTCTTGTGCTCTATTGTCTGGTTTATTTATTGTCCCTCGAAAGGCGATTAAATAGTGCAGGCCTTTGGTTTGTGTAGTTAGGGTAAGGACATGGCACGTTGAACTCGTAAATGGCGCCAAAGTATGATAGATCATGATAGTCTATTAAGAGTTGGTTTAATTTGAAATTGAAATGTTGCCACCATAGAGGAGCTAAAGCTTGAGGGCCTTGGTGTTTTTCTTGTCTATCGCGTTCGAATATCTAAACTCCTTGGACTTTTATGGTGTGAATTGCTCCTGGTGTAATAATAAGATTGGTAATTAGATCGTGAAATTTTGTTTGCTTAAGAATCGAAATTGTTCAATTGTATTCGATTTGCAATATAAGGATTATCTTTTATTATTATTATTATTCATTGACAAATACAACTCTATGTTCATTCTTTTATTATTACTAGAAAAGTACACGTGCGTTGCACGTGATTAACTAATTTCCTAAGTTAATTGAATTATATAATATTTTTTATCATATTATGGTCTTAATGACACACCATATAATTTTTTTGACTAAATCACTTTAATTATTATGATGTTGTTACCAATAATTTAAAGTTGTTATCAAGAATACATAAAACCAAAACTTGAAAATAAAAAAATGAACTATAATTATTATGTATTTCTAACATAAAACTACATGTCTACATAACTATAATTCTAACTACCATTTGAATGAATGGACAACACAATTTTTTTCTTCCTTGACCTACGCCAAATTTCACATGTTTAACCCATTTTTCTTAATCGATTTCACCAGTTTTGTCGGTTATACCTATTTTTTACTGAGTTCATTCATTTTCAATTACATGCCTAACCAAATTTTTTACCAATTTAACTCATTTTTACTAATTTTCCTCAATTTTATCGAGTAAACATATTTTATCGAATTAACCCACTTCTACACTAAGTTTACCATAATTTTTTTGTTATTTTAACATGTTCTTTCATCGATTTCATAATCTTTTACATTGAGTTTCTCATTTTTTATGTTATTTAACCGTTCTTACATCGATTTCACTCATTTTTTATGGTTTATCCTATTTGTTAATCAATACACTCATTCTCTCCGGTTTAACCCAATTTTGCCTTTTTTTATGATTTAACGTTTTAACGACTATTTCACATTTTTATTGTTTTTCTTTTATCGATTTGACCCGTTATTTTTTATCCCGTGTTTAGCTGATATCATTAATTTTTTACCGGGTTACTCGTGTTTTGTCAGTTTATCCCGTTGTTTTATCAATTTTACCTTTTTTGTTGCTTTAACTTATTTTTCTTCAATCTAACCCATTTTTCCATTATTTTACCTTTTTTTTATCATCTATTATTTAATCAAATTTTACAGTTTTAACCATTTATATGTTTTGACTTAAACCAATTATAAAGTTTTTCAGTTAACTAAATAGTACTTTATTTTTTTCATACGACACAAATGTGGCATTTTTTCGAGGTTCTTTAATGATTTTTACTTTTTAGGTTATTTGATGATTGATAATTTCTTAAGAATTGTACAAAGAATAATCAATTGCTCTTTTTTGTTATTTTAATCCGTTATTTGACCGATTTCACACATGTTTTTGTTTTATCCCATATGTTGATCAACTCACCTATTCTCTCCGGTTTAACCCAATTTTAGCCGATTTTACCTATTCTTTTGCTAATTTAACCAAATTCACTACAAAAAAAAGGGGCTTCACCTATGACCTGATTCCAACGAAAATAAATTTGTCGCTATTAGTGACGGATTAGTAACCAAATACCAACATAATTTCAATTAAAAAATCTACCTTCAATAACAGCGACAAATTACTGACGGAATGTGGAAAAAAAATATTTTTTGTTGGAATTCGGTTGTTAAGTTGTAGGGAAAAGTCTGTCGCTATTTAGATTTAAGTAACTGAACAGCGACGGAACCATCAACACAAATTTGTTCCGCCAATAATAACGACAAAATACCAACAAAATATTGGGAAAAAATATTTTTCATAGGAATTCGGTTGTTAAGTTGTAGGAAAAAATTATCCATAGCGATGAAATTGTTCCAACGGAAAATTTCCGTTGCTATTTAGCTCTAGTAACAAATGTGTAACTGAACAGCAACAAAACCAATAATAGAAATATGTTTCATGAATAATAACAACAAATTACCAAAGAAATTTTGAAATAAAAAATATTCTATGTATGACATTTGTTATTAAATTGTCGGGAAATGTGATCAATAGTAGTGAAATCATTTCGGTGAAAAAAATACGCCACTACTTCTCTTTCATAACACACAAAAGTTAAGTGATTTTATATCTAAGCACTATGAAACAAGAACCGATAAATTAGATTTTCTTGAAGTAAGATAGTTCTCCCCAATACAAAAATAATAATTATGTCCAACTAATAAAATTTCTAGGAACGAAGAGTAAATGCAATTACATTGTAACTAAGATCATTGATAAATCAGCTCGGCATAGAGGTGGTAATATGGATCGATCTGCTGGATCCGATCCATATGGGATCCACTAAATTTTCAACATGATCAAATCTGTTGGATTGATCCACTATGGATCCATAAATGAAAATTGTGGAAACATACTGGATCAACTTAAAAAAGAAAATATTTGTAAACTTCAATTGTCCAATCTCCCCCATCCCCACCCTGCCACCACCCCCATCCTCCGCCACCTTCCAACCATCCCCACACCCGGGCACCAACCACCCTCCACACGGATCACCCTTATGTGTTGGATCCATATTCAAATTGGACCCAATCAAACTCACGTTAATTTTGACCCATTTTTTCATCGTTTTAACATTTTTTTTACCAATTTCACCGGTATATCCCATTTTTAACCGATATTATCGATTTCCTCATTTTTAATCAGTTTAACCCGTTTTTACATTGATTTCATCGATTATTTCACCAATTTCACTAGTTTAACCATTTTTAACGATTTAACACGTATTTCATCGAATTTTTAACCAATTTAACTCATTTTTTACCGACTTCACTGATTTTCTTCACTAATTTTATCAGGAATATTCGTTTTAATCAGTTTACATATTTTTTCACCAATTTCATCGATTTTAATCGATTTTTTATGGATTTAACTTGTTTTTTTAATTTTCACCGATTTTTCATCAATTTTCTAACTAATTTCATCGTTTTATAACACTTTTAACCGATTTTATAAGACCGTTTTGTTCACTCGTTCACCTATAAAACTCGATCTCAATCGATTTAACCTGATTTTTCATTGATTAAATTCCTTTTCCAATGGATTAACCAAAATTTTCTCAATTCATAAATTTCATATATTTTCACTTATTTTACAGTTCACTAAAATTAGTGAAAAAACAAGTTATTCGGTGAAAAAACGTGTAAATCTGTAAATTGGTGAAAAAAATGGTGAAGATTGTTTAAGTCATCGAAAACAGATGATTTTATTATATTGAAGAAGAAAAATTTGGTGAATTCGATTTAAAATGGGTTTAACCTATCAGGAACATGTAAAACTGATGAAACTGGTGAAGTATTCGTAAAAACGAATGAAATCGGTAAAAAAAAAAAAAGACTTTAATTGTTTTGAAACATGTTGAATCAGCTAACTTAGTTAAGTACAAGTGAAGTCGGTGAAAAATGGGTGAATACGGTTAAATTGGTCAAACAAATCAAGTTGATAGAATTTGTGGAAAAAAAAGCAATTGACGAAAATGGCAAAAATCGATGAAAATGGGTGAAAACGATGAAAAAGGGTTGTATTGGTCAAAATATTTTAAATCGATAAAATTGATGAAAAATGGGTGAAATCGATGAAAAATGGGTAAATTGATGAAATTAGTTAAAAGCATGTGAGATTGACGAAAAAATGAGTTAAATCAGACCATACCGTTTTAAATCGGTGAAATTGATGATAAAATAGGTTGAATCAGTCAAAATATGTTTAGATCGATGAGTCAAATTGGCAAAACAATGATATAAATTGATGAAATTAGTTAGAAAAACTAGTGATAATTAAAAAAATATTGGTTAATTCGACGAAAATAGTGATAACGATGATTAAACGAGTTAAATCGGTCAAAAATAATTTAAATCGATAAAACTAGTATAAAAAGGATGGAAACGGACAAACGGTGGAAAAACTAGTTAAATTGGTCAAAATGATTTAAATTGATGAAATTAAGGGAAAAATAGTTATATCGATAAAAAAATTAAATCAATGAATTGGTGAAATCAATGGAAAAATGGGTTCAATCATGAAATTGAAAAAAAACTTATGAGATTGGTGAAAAAACGAGTTAAATTGGTCCAAAACAGTTTAAATCGCTGAAATTTGTGAACAAAACGGATTAAATCAATCAAAAAAATATTTACAATTGATGAAATTAATGAAAAAACAGATGAAATCGGAGGGAAATGGGTCAAACGATTAAAAATGGTTTAAACCGATGAAAAATAGGTGAAAATAATTTAAATCGATCAAAACAGTGCAACTCGATGAAATTATTGAAAAAAAAAGATGAAATCGATTAAAATTAGGTTAAATCAATCATAAGCATATAACTCGATGAAAAATAGTGAAAAAAATGGGTTAAATCGATCAATAATATTTTAATTCGATGAAATTAGCGCAAGGACAAATGATATCGGTGAATAATCGGATACCTCAGTCAGAAACGGTCTAAATCGATGAAAATGGTGAAAAATGAGTTGAACCGGTAAAAAATAGCTTAAATTTATTAAATTAGGGAAAAATATGTGAGATTGGTCAAAAAAGGGTTAAACTGGTGAAAACGGTGAGTAAACATGTTAGATAGGTAAAAATTGTTTAAATCAACGAAATTAGTGAAAAAAATTGATGAAAACTTTAGGAAAGTTTAAAATGATTTAAATCGATCAAACTAATGAAAAATGAGTTAAATCATTGAAAAAATTGATGAAATAAACTATTACGTGACTCATATATATAATTGTTTAATGAAAATACAACAAAGTTGTCCAGCTCAACTGGTTTGATCCTTTAAAATTTATATTATATATGAGGTCAAGGGTTCAAATCCCACATCCAACAAGTTAATTAAAAATACATTGCCTAGTCGCCCGGGCGCACACTGCCTAGGCCAAGCCCAGGCGAGCCCGAGGCAGGCCCATGAGTGGCCCGGGCGCCCGAGACAGAACCAGGCGTGGCATTGGCGCCTAGGCCAAGCCCAGGCGTTACCAAGGCAGCTCCATGAGTGGCCCGGGCGCCTGGGCCAGAACCAAGCATGGCCTAGGCGCCTCAGCCAAGACCAGGCGAGACCTAGGCGCCCGAGTCAGGCTCAGGCGCGCCCAGGAACGACTCAGTCAATGCTAAGTTGAGGTTCAATTTTTTGCTCGTCCAGATTGCTAGTAACGGAATCAGTAACAAAAACCAAGCATGGCCTAGGCGCCTCAACCAAGCCCAGGCGAGACCTGGGCGCCCGGGTCAGAGGCTCAGGCGCGCCCAGGAACGACTGAGTCAATGCTAAGTCGAGGTTCAATTTTTTGCTCCTACCCGATTGCTAGTAACGGAATCAGCAACAAAAAAGTTGTCACTAGATTCCAACTGATTTCCTACAAATTAGTGACAAAAATAAGCTAACGGAAATATTTTGATGCTAAATCCGTCGGAATGATTCCAACCGATTAGCGACAAAATACCGATGGATTTTAGCTAACGGAATATTTGTGATGCTATATTCCGTCACAATGTTTCCAACGGATTGGCGACATAACACCAACAAAAACGGAAATATTTTGATGCTAAATCCGTCGGAATGATTCCAACCGATTAGCGACAAAATACCGATAGATTTTAGCTAACGGAATATTTGTGATGCTATATTCCGTCACAATGTTTCAACAGAAAAAAAAAATCCGTTTCTGCATTTACCTACGGGGCCTTCACCTACGAATCAACTAACGGAAAATATTCGTCGCTACGCATGAATACCAACGGAAATCAAGGCTTCACCAACAGAATCTGTCATAGGTGAAACCTAGTTTTCTTGTAGTGATTCTCACATATTTCACCTTCGCTTTTTGCCAATTTAACTCATTTTTTGTTCTTGTTCTTTAATCGAATCCCCTCCCCCTTCCCCTTTTTTTTGATATCTCATGTTTAGTCAATATCATTCATTTTTTACCTGTTACCTGTTTTATGCTGGTCACCATTTTTTTTTTCTTTAACACGTTTTTCTTCTATCTAACCTATATTTCCCATTGATTTTACTATTTTTTATCATATACTTTTTAATCGACGTTTACTTGTTTTCACCCATTTTAACCAGTCTTTGCTTTGACTTAAGCCAATTATAAGTTTTTCAGTTAAATTAATAGTACTTTTTTTATTTTAAGGTGGCCTTTTGTTTTTAGGTCTTTAATTTCTTGAGGTTCTTTGATAAGTAATAATTTCTTAAGAATTTTTCAAAGTAATATCGATATTACATGCTTTTACACTGAGTTTATCATTTCTTTTTTGTTATTTTAGTTGTTCTTTCATTGATTTCACTCATTTTATGTTGTTTATCACATTTCTTAATCAATCCATATATCTTATCTAGTTAAACCCAATTTTAGTCGATTTTATCCCATTTGTTAATCAATTCACTTATTTTTTCTGGTTTAACCCAATATTATTTTGATTATACTTATTATTTTGTTGATTTAACCTATTTTCTCACATATTTCACCTTTTGTGCCAATTCAATCATTTTTTTGTTCTTGTTCTTTTATCGATTTGATCAGTTTTTTTTTTTGTTATCCCGTGTTTACCCGATGTCATTCATTTTTTTTAATTGATTTTACCAATTTTTTATCGGTTTACCTTGTTGTTTTATCAATTGCACTACTTTTTCTGATTTAACTCGCTTGTTTTTTCTATCTAATACATTTTTTCATTGATTTACTATTTTTTATCATATATTTTTTAATCGAATTTAACTCGTTTTTATTGATTTTAACAATTTCTATGTTTTTACTCTTTTTGGCTTAAGCCAATTAAATATTTTTTTAGTTAAACTAAATAGTGTTTTTTTTATTCATGTAGCACAAATGTGGCGTTTTTTTTTTCCTGAGAATCTTTAATGAGTGGTAACTTTTTAAAAACTTTCTAAAGAAATTTTCGAAGAAATAAAGAGTAATGGTTTTTTTTATGTTTTTATTTTCGAAAAAATATAGAGTAATAGTTTTTTTTTCTTTTTTTATTAATATTTTATTGAGTTGTAAAACTTTAAAAGATAATTACAAGGAGAGACTTTTTGTCTAATTATAATTCTAGGATTCTTTTATTATACCTTTTTGCCATAAAATTAAATATCACAATATAATTTACATAGGGGTATATTAGTATTCACAAAAAAGGGAAGAAATTTTCTTCACCAAACTCGTACTTTTATATGTATATATAGATTATTATTTTTATTATACATATAAAAGTACGAGTTGCCTAAGAAAATTTCTTCCCTTTTTTATGAAGACTAATTTACCCCTACTTAAATGATAAATAAAATGATTAATAAATCATACTTCTACATAAAAAAGAAGCCTATTTTAATATAAACACTCCAATATAAATAGAATTAAAATGATATTTCTTTTCTATCTATCAAACAAGACTAAATTCAATATAACACTATATTAGAAGAAGCATAAATATAAGTAAAATGGAATTTCTTTTCGGATCATCCTAACAAAAATAAAAATAAAAACAATATGGTGATGCATCAATTACAGAATATAAAATGAGATTTTAACCTTTGGAGATTAATTCTTCTCAATCTTTGTTTTTTGGTATTTTTTATACTCCAATTATTATGGTTCAAATACTTGAAAAATCCAATAAATTTGCAGAATTACGAGTTGGCCAATAAAATTTCTTCCATTTTTTGTAAAGACTAATATATCCCTACTTAAGTGACAAACAAAATAATTGAAAAAAATCATACTTCTACATTAATAAGAAATCTACTTCAATATCAAAGAAAGGAAATATGAAGAAACATAAATAAATAAATAAATACGATAGGATCCACAAAGGAAAGACAATAGAAAACAAAAAAAGATAAGTAAATCAAAATTTTAAAGAGTATAAAAACTCAATCTTAACTATACTAAATCATTATATGTTACTTATTGCAAATAGTTCCTCAAATTTTCGTACTTTCATCAAATCTAACTTTTCATTTAGATCTTCACCTCATCGGAAAAAAAAACTAAAATATATGAAAGAAAAAAAAAACTTTTCTACCTATATATATATGTATCCAAATAAATGATAGATTAAGTTTTCATCTTTTAATGAAACTTCAAAATCAAAAGATCAAAACAGTGATTATGATAGAAAGTGGAGAATAACTAGAAATAAGAAAACAAAATGAAAGTTTTATAAGCCCACAATTTATCTGGTATTGAATAGCGTTATTTAATACACATTATCGGAACTTATGTTCGTCCAGTCCAAGTTTGCTGATTCATTTCATTTTTTTTTATGAGAAATTAATGTTCGTTGATTCATTGAGAATATCTTATTTTTCTCAACAAGTGTAGTAGCACATTTCCCTTGCTACATATATATGCTATATAAGCAATACAAGTAAGCACAAATCATCAATGAGATACATATATTGTTGAATTTGATATAACATCCAGATTTGCAAGCACAAATAGTACACAATATATGCTAAATTCCAATTTAACAACAAAATAAATTGAAATTTTGGTGCAATCAATGAAACAACGGGTTAAAATGGCAAAAAAAAATGTGAAGAAAAAAAAAGTGTGATATAGGTTAACTCAAAAAAGGCTAGATTAACTTGGACAGCAAAAAAAGGGTCAAATTGATAAAAGACAAAAACAAAAACATGATTTAACTTTGCAAAAAAATTGTCAAATAGGTAAGAAAGGAGGTTAAATCAATAATAAAAAAAAGAGTAAAATCGATTAAAAATGGAATAAGCCGGATAGAATGAGTGAAATTGATTAGAAAATGGGATAAAAATAAAAAAACATGTGAAATCGGTGAAAAAATGGTTAAAATAACAAAAAATGGTAACCTCAATGTAAATGCTGGTTAAATCGATAAAAATAGGTTTACTAGAAATAAAAAAACAAATGAACCGAAATTAATGACAAATAAGTGATTTAAACTTCCATTAAGAATGTGTAAAGTAGGTTGAAGTTTGACATGAAAACTTTAAAGTGTATTTCTTTCATTGATGTAATAATCTTTACCACTTAGAGAGTATATAAATTGAAAATTGGTTTTAGTAGCTAATATAACTTGATGATAATATATATTAATAATATGAGTAAAACTCAAACAAATAACTACGAACTAAACATTAAAAAAAATCACCATGTTCACGTTTTTTTTTTTTTTGACTTGACTTCTTCCTTGTCGACCTTATGGTGCACGAATACCCCCAATTTTTTTTTTGAGGCATGCCATACACAAAAGGAATATGACAGATACCGCTATGATATATGTCTGATAGTATATGATACATTATTTCTAATAGCGGTTTCTTTAATTTTTTATTTTAATATTCTATCAAATTTGGCTTTTAAAAGTATATTAAATATTGTAATAATTTTAAATTCACACATAGCAATAGCAAACCACGTACAACGAATCAATGCTAGAAAAACTTGTGACCAATCAAAAGTACGGTAGGTAAGAAAAGGCGAATCACAAAAAAGAAAAAGAAAGACTACATTCCCACTGAAATTACAATTGAAGTTCTAGATGATGATGAAATAACAAAAGACTTCACTGCCAAAAAGGTCGGGACAAATGTAAAAACTACTAAAATAAAGAAAAGACGAATCACAAAAATGTGGGGGGGGGGGGGGGTGGGGGGGGGGGGGGGTGGGGGGGGGGGGGGGTGGGGGGGGGGGGGGGTGGGGGGGGGGGGGGGTGGGGGGGGGGGGGGGTGGGGGGGGGGGGGGGTGGGGGGGGGGGGGGGTGGGGGGGGGGGGGGGTGGGGGGGGGGGGGGGTGGGGGGGGGGGGGGGTGGGGGGGGGGGGGGGTGGGGGGGGGGGGGGGTGGGGGGGGGGGGGGGTGGGGGGGGGGGGGGGTGGGGGGGGGGGGGGGTGGGGGGGGGGGGGGGTGGGGGGGGGGGGGGGTGGGGGGGGGGGGGGGTGGGGGGGGGGGGGGGTGGGGGGGGGGGGGGGTGGGGGGGGGGGGGGGTGGGGGGGGGGGGGGGGTGGGGGGTGGGGGGGGGGGGGGGGGGGGGGGGTGGGGGGGGGGGGGGGTGGGGGGGGGGGGTGGTGGTGGGGTGGGGGGGGGGGGGGGGGGGGGGGGGGGGGGGGGGGGGGGGTTGGGGGGGGGGGGGGTGACATGTAGGAGAATTAGAAGACTTGGGAATCCTAATCCTAGGAGGGTTAGGATTATGAGATTCCTATAAATAGGAGACTTAAGGTCATATCTCATACACACTAATTAAGAGCCAAAGAGCCAAGTCAAGAAAATTCTCTCCCTCTCTCCCTTGTGATCGGCCGAACCTCTTCTTCCTTTTGGAAGAATTTTTCGATCTCGTTCTCGTTCCAATCTTGTTCTCTAATCCTAGATATTAATATATCCTATGTTCTAGCCGATTAGGATATATTATATTTCGTGATATTGTGGTGTATCAACTCGTAGAGGCGCAACACGTGGGGCGCTACAACAAAGCTTGGATCGACTTCTACCGAGGGAGAAAAGCACGACTTCGTCGCTTACTTGGATTTGCTAGGAGACAGGTATAATTTGGATCTAATTATTCTTGTCGTTTTATATTCATATATATACATCCAGTTTAGTATCCTGGCAAGATTCCGTAAGAGGTCCTTAAATTTTTATTTTCCGCTGTGCTAAGGGCTGTTTATCTTACCGAATCCCAACATCAGTTGTATCATTTAGGCTTCGGGCCTAACATAATATTTTATTTTAAGAACTTCAAGTTCTTGATATAATCAACTAGACTAAAATTTAAACCAATCTAAAAGTTGAAGTAGCCATCAATTATTTGATTCTTTGAAAAGTTGTAGTACTAGAAATTGATATAGATGACAAATAACATATGAACAAATAATGTAATCTTTTTCTAATTTGTAATTGACATTTTAGAGATCAAATCTAACTTTAATTGGCAAAACTCTTCTGGAAAAGTGATTAGTAAGACGATAATGTCATAATTCCATCTTTCTCAATTACAAACTTTACCAAGGAGGCAACATCATATATTTCATCTCCCTTCGTTAATATAAATACTTCAATGTTTTGTATAAGCATAAAACATATAACATAAAATATATAATATATAATAAAATAAATAACTCACCATCTTACCCATTCGTTGATTCGATCTTACCTTTTGAAATGAGAAATATGAACTTTCTAATGGATCCAATTAGCAAACTTTGAATCAAAAGATAGAACATATCGTGCTGATAACGTGTTATGAAATTAAGAGAATAACAAGCAAAAACCAAAATGTAAGTGTGGAGAAGAAAGTGAAGTAGGGAGAGAATTTTATTCATTCTTATTCATGTATAAACACATTACAATAAGCCTCTATTTATAGGGCTAAAGGAGAAACTCAAAAGCCATAAGTTACAACTTACAAGTCTTCAATAGTCACTATATATATTCAATACAATGAATATTACATTAAAATGGGCATCCACTAACATAATATTTATAACATGTTTCAAATTTTAAAAATTCCTAAAATACAGCCATTAATATGGAATAAGTTTAATACCTTGATTGATGCAAATAAAAAGTCAAACAGATAATTTAATTTATTATATTTAAGTATTTCTGTAAATTTAGCTATTAAGAGTGAGTTTGGCCTAGCGGTTCGAAAATCAATTATAGAGAATTAATTTAATTAAAATGGATTTTGGCAATAATTGATTATGATAAAATCAATTATAAAATAAAATAGTTTTGCAAAAGTAACACTTTAGTAGCTTCTAAATAAGTTGATTTTTAGCTTCTGAAGATCTCAAAAGTGATTATGATATTAGGGGTCAAACACCATTGAAATCACGACTGACTAAAAGTAATTTATATAATTGGGGCCAAACACTTCAAAAATCACAATGGAGGTCTATAAGTGTTTTTAAGAGCTCACACCACTGGACCAACTCACCCTAAATCATGGTACTCCTTACATAAAACCTCTTATATAAGAACTATGTATTCTCTTTTACAAAACTTAGAGTATCATTGTGAATAGTCCAATGTTGATTTTTATTCTTTCTTTTGGTTAAATATCAAACTAGAAATCCAACATTGTATATTCTATATCTTTGTTACAGGAGACTATGAAGTTATTTCTAAATTCATATTTGATGGTCTCCCTACATCAAGTATATACCAATTTTGTGTTTATAGGTTTGTTTTTATTTGTTTTTTCTTTTGAATAATTATTTTAATGTTCATAGATAATGGCTATTTGTTATATTTGTATGTTTATAGTGCGTTTATATACATATGATAAATTTACAAACTTTTTTGTGGTTTTTTTTTTTTTTAATATTCTTACGTAGATAAAAGTTTCTTATTTAGTCTTGCTTTTGTTGTTTTAATTATTCTACTTTTCTTCAAACATCATATTTTATGTGTTCTTGAGTTAATATTATTTTTCTATTTTATAAATTTTATGTTCTTGAGTTTGCTTTTGAATTTATTACATCTCCATATAATTTAAAGATTTTTTTTTTTGGGAACTCTTTCTTTGCTTATCCTCTTTTTAGTAGATTCTATTATGTTTTCTCTTAGTATTAAATATTTGAATTTTTGCTCTATTTTTGTTTGAGGCTTGAGAATTTAATTCGTCACGCCTAATTAAATGAATGTTTTCAGTTATTTCTCATCATAATTTTTCTGTCAAATTAATTTTCACAATCAATAGAATTTGTGTTTATACCTTTAGAACCTTCGACGACTGGAGCTAAAGCATCACTAATGGAAAGTGAACTTCGCGATAGGCCATAATTGAAGGAATGTTATAATCAAGGTTGATTCGAGCATGGTAATTTTAGCCATTGAAAGTGATTGTGTTTCTAGAGCAAATTATGGGAGCATCATCAATGATACAAAGGAAACAAGAATGACTTTTAACTCTTTTACAACTTGACATACTCGACTCAAAGAAAAGCAGGTATCTCATGGTATATCATAGTTATCGTTTAGAAATACGTTTGATTCAGTTGTTTTACTTGATTTCATTCGCAACATTTGAACTATAGAAATAGCTTGATGAATGGAGATTATTTTTCCTCATAATTGTATTTGTATAAATTGAAATGTAAATACTAATTTGTATTTTTAGTCTTGAAAATAGATTAAGTTCTTATCATAGTAATTCAGAATTACAAAATAATGATGAATATTGTATAGTGTACGTCAATTTAAGTAGTTTTATATATTGTTGAAGTACTATTGTAGAATTACTTGAATTTTTTATTTTGCTGTATAGACTATTGACAAAGTTAAAATAAATTCAATGTTTATGGGGTCACATAGTATCAACCAAGTATATTATGTATAAATATTAAAATCGACAATTAGATATACATATTAAACAATATCCATCACTTTTCTACTTGAACATGGCTCGGCGAATATTTTTGTACTTAGTTTATGATTACATAGTTATTATTTGATTGTTGGAGTAACTTCAAATATTTGAGTTGCTTAATGGATAAATATCAATATATATACTTGCGCATGCTTTATCAATGTTCATTACCTTTTGTTCAATATTATAAATTGATAACGAGGAAAATATAGCATTGTGTCTTTTGTTATTTTGTATTGACTGTTGAGTGTGGAATATTAACATTAATTGACTTAAATAACAAAAGTTAATAAATTCTTTAGTAGTATCTCAAAAAATAAATATTATTTAATAACTACTATTCATTTGATTTTAATTCAAATCTAAAGGTCTTTATTTATTTTCTTCGTAGAATGACCGAACCTCAACAACATCCTGTAGTTTTCTCTTCTTTTTGTGAAATAAATAAATAATGGACAAATAAGACATCCCACTCTCTCCATCCATTATGACCAACCTCCGTTAATTAGAGTATATATTTTTATAAATTTTTATGTCTACTAGGTATTTTGGAAATTTGACCAAATCTCAACGGGCATTGTTGCGATTGAATAAAAAAGAAGAGCTAGAGGCTGTTAATGGGCCCCCAACTTGTTCTATGTTTTATAGAGGGACAAGTAGGGTCTTCAATGGTTCGGACTAGGAGCGGGTCTAGATCAATCGAGTTCGAGTTCAATTTTTTATTTTTCTATCTGGATTCGGGTTCGTATCCGATCGGATTCTACAAACCAGCAACTGGCTTCGAATACGATGAAAATTTAAATCTAGATAAAAAATTCGAATCCATTTAATACATTTCTTTCATTCCAATTGCAAATTTAGTGTCATAAATCACCAACTTGTTTCATATGAATTCTTGCAAAAAGGAAATATAGAAGATTGAATATGATGGGTAATACAAAATTGGTAGGTTATTTAGAACATGGGACAAAACATAATATAAGGAGAAAGAAAAAAGAGAAAAAATGGGAGAAAGATTAAGAACAAACTAAAATGAAGAAAGAGAGAAAGTTAAGGAAGAAAATAGCGGCAGTAGATTAGAACAAAAATATAAATATTAGAGTTTGTTTGTTTGGTGTTTGGGAGAGTAGTGGAAGTTTGTGAAATAATCTTGATTTGCATAATGTTGTTTGTTTGAATTTTAAGAGAGTGGTTTGAGAAATAAAATACTCCCTCTATTTTTTTTTATTTGTCGCTTTGGCAAAGTTTTCTTGTTTAATTTTATTTATCTCTTTAGGATTTCAATGTAAAGTTAATGTTCTCTTACCAATTTTACCCTTCTTACTAATACTTGTCATTAATGCTAAGATTATTTGATTAAAAGGGTATTTTGGAGTTTTTGCTTAAAAAAGTGATTATTTTTTGCATTCCTTAATTCGTGTGCAATTCTCCAAAGCGACAAATAAAAAAAACGTAGGGAGTATGAGTAAGTTTTTTTGGAAAAATTATGTTTTAGGTGTAAGATGTATAAGATTTTATGTCAAATCATGTTTGTTATATGAGATAAGTTGTGTAAGAGGTGGTTACTTTATGTCACATCAAAATAGAATTTGTATAGGTTTTTTTAGAAATAAGAAAATTGTTATTTGTTTGGTTTTTAAGAGAGTAATTTGAGAAAGTTGATAGATGATAAATTTATTTCTAAAAATAAAAAACATGTTTATTTTGCTTTTCTCAATTACAAAATATTTTTTAAAAATGCCAAACAAACATGCCCTTACGATTTCTTTGTTTTCCTTTAAAAGATCAGACATGTAGTAGACATGGCTCAGTTGACCAATGAACCAAATTATTAATATTTCTCATGCAATTCTTTTATTTATTATCTATAATATTATAAAGAGAAATCATGTCATGGTGTAACAATTTTTTGGTATTTTTATTTTGCCTTTGGTGTTTTAATTTATTTTCACTATTTAATTTTTTAACTTCTTTAATTATCCCATTTAAATAAAATGTACTTTTACTTTTTTTTAAAAAGAAATCTTTGTTTTTCGTGTTTAAAAAATTTAATGCACGAGGGAACGAGTGGAAAATTAAAGCACCAGCGAACGCTTGGAAGATATAATAGTATCTTATAAATAGAGTCAGTTTTTCTTTTTCTATTTTGAAAGATAGGTGTAAAGGTTTTAGAGTTTTAATTGAGATAAATATATTTTATTTTTATTTTGGTTTAAATACAAAATATATTAATAAAATATAATATATTTTGAATACGAATCTTTAACGGGTCAAATCAGTCTAGATCTATGTTCGTTCCATATATTTCGGATTATAAATCTTCTTAATCGGATCGGATCTATCGAATCCTTAATTGACTAAATATCCTAATAAATCGAATCGAATATGAAACAAATTCAGACTAAAATACCCCCAGTGACAGCCTAGGGACAAGTATTGGGCCCAAAATCCAGAGAGGCCTTGAATTTTGACTGGGTTGAGCCAATTTATACAATTTACTAAGAAATAGAAACATTAATACTTTTAAAATAAAAAAAAAGTCGTCAATGAGGCAAGCTGAGGTTTCTAAATTAAGAAAAGTCAACTCCATTAAACTGGGAATATGTCAACCTATTGTAATTTACTACCAAGTTTCATTTATTAAACTGGGAATATGTCAATCTATTGTAATTTACTACTAAGTTTCATTTATTAATAAGATGGTGTATTAATTTACTTTTGGCAACTTGTATTTGCTTGCTCTCACACTCTATTAGTTTACTTATTCTTTTTTTGGTACGGAAACTTGTCGGAAAAAGGTTATCTTTTTGCATTATATAAAAACACTCTTACATGTATGTAATAGCATCACCAAATTTTCATATGCTTTTGGGAGATAGAGAAAGATTTAGAGTGTTTGATCTTTGAGGTAATTAATTTTAATTTGTGAAATTAATTTCTGAAACTCTTGAACATTTGCATGAATTCTTGATTCCTTTTATAGTTTCAATATTTTTCAGTTTCATGATGTTTAGTTCATTTTTTTCTTCGGTTTCATATTTTTTTTATAGACATGTTTATGTACATCACATCAACATATATGGATAGAAATAGTAATTTGGTCGGATCCATTTATTTGAACCGATCCGTTCATTGAATCTCATCTTATCTCAAACCAAGTTAGAATGAGATTTAATTTTTTTTTCTTTGTTTTAGAGAAATAATATTTACATCAATATCTTTGAATTAGTGGGAGTTGAACTCATGACATTTTGATCATGGGGCCTCAGCCTTACCAATGACAGATGTGTTAGTTGTAGGAAAATTATCCACTAGCGCAATAGATATCACCATATTGATTGTAAGATCACAATCAAAATTATATAAATTCATCCTTGTAATTATCATAAAATAGTATAAACACAATAATTCATATAGTTTTTCACGCATTTGTTTTATATTTTATTTATACTGAAATGAAGAGAATACATGTCACTCTATAGACTTCGATCATGTGTCACTTCGTGAAGCGTATTATAAAAAAGTATCAACTTTAAGGAAAATTATGCATTTTTTACTAAGAAATACAATCTCAAATAATTAACACGTCATGATTTTTAAATAGGAGAGAGGATCTTGCTTAATAATAATCTGATGTACAATTTGAGCCTAACCATTTCATATACCAATTGACATAATTATGTCAATTGGTATTAAAACTAGATACTTTATTCAGTATACAAATATTGGACTTTATTCATCACAAAGTAAATTCAAAATAATCAATAATAAATGTGAGTACATTAAATTCCATAAATTGTTCTATATTGTCTTGAGAATGTTTTTCGATCCATTTTGAAGGATATTTGTTTGGAGTAATGGCTTCCGAGAGAGACATGTTTGGCCTAATTGGGCCATCATATTTGACCGACATAGATTGGTAAGATTATACTCCACTTTACTACTATTTTTTTTTTTTTTTTTGATAATTCTCCACTTTACTACTTAGAAATATACTTTTGTCATGTGTTATATTATATACATATATCATTTAAATTTAATGAAACGTAGCTAACTACCCATAGAATGTGATAAAGTTTAATGAAAGTGTAATTACCCATCTATAAATTTAATGAGACGTGTGCTTATATCCAGACAAAAAAAAACATGCAACAACACAATTTATATTTATTTAGAGATTATTACACAAGAAAAACAAATAATCGCGAGATTAATTTTTTCTACATAGCATATAATTCACAAGTAGGTCTAATCATTACATTTCTATGAAGACGAACACATAATTGTATTTTTCAATTAAAATAAACACCGGACAATATTTATGTATTGCTAGTAACTCATTTACTACTACAATTGAACAATATCTATGGTGGAAAACAAATTTCACAATCTTAATTATTACCAATAGATCTTATTATTACAATTCAGGAGCAATTTTCACCATAAAAGATCCATTGCAGCAAGCCTAGTCAAAGGAGTTTACATACTCGAACAAGATAGAAAAGAAAAACGCCAAGGCCCTCAAGCTTTAGCTCCTCCATGGTGGCAACATTTTAATTTCAAATTAGTCCAACTTTTAATAGACGATCATGACCTATCATACTTTGGCGCCATTTACGAGTTCAATGTCACATTTCCTTGCCTCGATTACACAAAGCAAATGCCTCCACGATACGTAATAGCCTTTCGAGGCACAATAACCAAACATGGTAATAGAGCACAAGACCTAAAGCTTGATCTTCACTGCATAATCAACAATCTACGAGATAGTAGACGTTTCAAGATTGGATTTGAATTGACCCAGAATCTTATCTCTCAAGTCGGGCAGGGCAATGTGTGGCTGGCCGGCCATTCGTTGGGGTCATCCATAGCTTTACTCATTGGACGACATATGGTTCAATATACAGGTATGAGTATAAGAAAATCTTGTAGTATTGAACAATACGTACATACATAAATTTGTTGGATGTATTTTGGCATGGCTATTTCGATTTTTCAATTTTTGATAAACCCAAAAACTGAAAACTCATATTTTTTTCATTGAAAAACACATGACCCCATGTTTCCAAAATACAAGACATTTAAATTAAAACACGTTCCAACATATATATTAATACCTTTAAATTCTTAAAAATTCTAATGGTGCCACATGTTCCGCAAAATTCAACATAAAAAAGACACTCAATCCTATTTTTATATTCTAAAAAACATAAAAACATCAATTGAATTGACATGTTTTCCACAATATTACATTTTCATTCACTCGTCCAAACCATGTTTGATGTTTATTCTCGCTTCAAAACCTCGAAATCATGAAATACATCCAAATAGGGTCATAATGTTCAAGCTTGTTGAATTTGTTATAGTTGTGTTTAATGAACTTCATTAAATTAATTATTTAACAAACGAGCTTTCAAGGAGCCAAACACGACTGGAGTTCGAGCCTAATTTGATAATTTTACATATATTTTTTGTCATTTTTTAAACAAAAAAATTACATATTTGGTACCGTACAATAGGTCACTTTGTAACATTGGTACAACTGTATACTTACAATAGGGGAATATATTTATTATTTTCAAAATTCATCATAACAAAACCAATTGTTGAAGCTTGACTGATATGTATTACAACTAAACTCAAACAAACGTTTATTAAACTAACTCAAATCAAATATTGAATAACTTAATTTGATTTCTATCCTCAACACAGGTACTTATCTCGAGACTTACTTATTCAATCCTCCATTTATATCCGCTCCGATAGAAATGATCAAAAACGAAAATGTGAAGTTTGGCTTGCGAATTGCGAAGAGTGTTGTGAAAGCCGGCCTGGCCAAAGCCGCAGAAAAATATGGCGGCGGTCAATCGATAGCTCAAGAATACAACGACCCGTTTATCGTGCTTTCTTCGTGGACTCCTTACTTGTTTATCAATCCAGGTGATCTCATTTGTTCCGAGTATTTTGGGTATTTTGAACATAGGGAGAAAATGGAAAAAATTGGAGCTGGTAAAATAGAGAAATTGGCTACTAAACATTCGATTGGGAATTTTGTTTCTTCGGCTATGGGAATAGAATCTGAAGCTACACATCTTATTCCTTCTGCATATTTGAGTACTAATTGCAGTTCTTCTGACGAAGTTCATGGGATTAATCAATGGTGGAAGCTGGATTTGGAGTTTAAGTATAAATTGTATCAGTATAAGTGACATATTTAAATGGGGATTATTGTATTTTTGGTGCCATAACTATAGTCCACGGGCGTTTCTATCCATAACTTTTCGGGCTGGCACATTTGGTGCCACAACTTCAACATTAGTCGCAATTTTGGTGTCAATTGAAAATTGGCCCAAAATTCCCCATGTGCGTGTTAGGCATGATGCTCTTAAAGCGTGTATTTCTTTAATTGAAATAAATAAATAAATTTGAAATTAATTTTTCATATAATCATTTCGATTATGCATTTAATGCATAATATAAATATCAGAAAATTCCAAGTCTATTAAAGAGACTATGACTTAAGTATATATATTATACTGGAGGATTTAAGCTATAGCTAATAGAATAAAAAGTCTGTAGTGAGTTAAAGTTGGGATCTTTAACTAAACACTACTAGTACGGTCCACGAAACATTTACAATGTAGTAATTTTGATCCGAATTACTGATGTAGAGACATCGAAGGTGGAGGTACTTTGTGTAATTCGATTACATAGGACTGGACCAGACATGATCTAGAATCATAAATAAAATACCGTTGATATTATGGTTCTAGAACATGTCAACTGATGATCATATGCGAATCGATCTAAATCCTGAGTAGGCATAAACTCCTGTTTGTGTTAACGAGTTCTTTTGACTCATATGTAATGGCCCGTAACCATGTCGAGCCTAAAACTTATGTCTTGAAGATCCGTTGAGATAAATGGCTGGGAATGTGTTTTACAGATATGGAATTCAACCCTTCTTGCGAGAAGCTGGAATATTGATTCCCTTAAGTGTTAGTTCTGGAACTGAACAGTAGACCGCTTTGATTTATGAATAAGTTCATAAATCAAACTGTTTACTAGTGAACTAATGGAACTTAAGGATAAAGAAGTAATTAGAGGGGCAAAACGGTAATTATTCCTAGCTCTAGTTACGAATCAATCATTGGAGGATCAAGTTGCATGTAGTGATTATATCAATGGACTATCTTGATCTTTAGAGTAAAATATATTGTAATGACAAGAGTGCAATTCCAAGTCTTTAGTGGAATCACTTGGAATTAATAGATCGTATTAATTATATTAAAGAGTTTGATAAATTATTCGATTTATTGGAGCTTGAAATTACATGTCCATAGGTCCTCAATCACGGCTCCTGTTAAACTACATTTGAACTTAAGAAATTAGAACGAATTCATTCACGTTGAATTTTGGAAATAGTTTCCCAAAATAGAAACTCCGAACTAATTAGATGACATTTAATTAACTAATTTAGAATTAGTTAATTAGAAAAAATCATGATTAGTTACATTAGATTTAATTATTGAATTGAATCTAATGGAAATTGAATACTAGATTCAAGAAAAAATAAACATTGGCATTTATGGAATTTCTAATTGTAGAAATTCATTATTTACTATGTAAATATATATGATATATTTATATAATAAATAAAAGGAAAAATTATATATTTTTATATGTAATTTTCGAAATTATATATATCAATATATTTATGTATGTTTTAATTACTTACAAGAGTTGTATTTAATTAATAACCCTCTTGAGATAAGAGAAAGAAGAGTTATTTTCCTAGTAGGAAACTTTGAGTGAGTTATGGTAGGAGTTTAACTCCTCCCATATCTATAAATATACATATAAGATATAGATCTTTGGTAAGATAATCATTGATTTATGAAATCATTAAGATTACACTCAAAAGAAGAAAAAGTTCTACAACCCTAAACATACAAAAGCCACCTCTTGTTTTGATCTCTACAACGTTAATGAAAAGTTCGATTCTCTTAAGTTGGTGCCCACACAACTAGTAGAAGGAGAACGTGGTTGATATCAATGGTGAAAAAGATTAAAGACGTTTGTTCATCAAACTCAAGAAAAGCATGAATCCAAAAGTTCAACCAAAAGAACGAAGGACGGGAAGCTTTCTGTAAGTTTTCTATTTCTTTCTTATGCATAATTAAAATAATTATCGTTCATGGGATCCTCGTTTAATGTTAGTTATTTTTTAAATATACTGGGAACATAAATCCCACCAAATTCCGCAACTGGGTCGAATTAGTTTGATCCTGTTTACTCGTTGGGTCGAATAGTTCGGATCCGATTGGGTAAAACTCCAACAGTGCGGGCCATGTGACATGAAAATTGAGGATTTTGACCATTCAACGCCTTTTTCATTGAAAAAAATTTCCATCCACAAAAAACTAGGCTACTTGGATGTTTTTATTTGGGAAAAGAGTTGGGTAAGAATAAGAAGGTGGGTAACAATTTGATAGGTTAAGGGAATGTTTAGTGAATTTTATAGGAAACATTAGGATTTCGAATTTTGGTTTTTTTAAAAATTAAATTAAATTTTTTTTAATGAAAAAGGCGTTGAATTAATGGTCAAAATTCTCATTTTTCATGTCACATGGCCTACGCATGGGGAATTTCGGGTCAATTTTAAAATTGGGCCTCAATTGACACCAAATTTGTCACTGATGTTGAAGTTGTGGTCCCAAATGTGTCAGACCAAAAAATTACAGGATAGAAACGCCAGTGGCTATAATTGTGGCACCAAAAATACAATAATCACTTTAAATATGTAATATATATGTTACATTTTCTATTGCATTTTTCAAGAATGATGAATTAATAACTTTGTGGATTATGTATTTTAATTGGTATTTGCTTACTAGTTTTATTTCATTGTCGTTTTCTAGGAAAGTTGAAAACCATTTGTAACAATGTATATTTACAATTAATACTAATAATTTCCAGGCGAGTCGATTCTAGGTTGAGAGTAGTCGAATTATTGAGCATTGTTGTTGGTCGGATTAAAAATAGGGTCAGGGTCAGAGATATTCGCGATCAAATAAAAATTTGGTTAGAATTAGTTGATGGTATGTATGTATGTATATAATTAATCATTATGAAACATCCGATATGTTGTTTTAGGGTGCAAAATACTCCCATGTGTTATGTTTAACCTGCAAAAAATTACCCTGTGAAATTTTTATTGCGCTAAACTTCCTTATTTTTCAAAAACCCTGCAAAAAATACCCAATTTATAATCATTTTGGATCGACATATTTCAAGAAACCATTTTTAGAATACTTCAAGTTGGTCCCTACAACTTCACGTGATATATTTTTAAAATTATCTCTTGAAATATGTCGATCCAAAACGACCTATTTTTTTACAAATTGGGTGTTTTTTGCAGGGTTTTTAAAAACTCAAGAAAGTTTGGCGCAATAAAAACTTCATAGGGTAGTTTCTTGTAGGTTTAGCATAACACGGGGGAGTATCTTGCATTTTCCCCGTTGTTTTAAGTTTATAAGAAAAATATTTTCTAAACTGGGCAATGCTAATAACAGTTCACCTTGTGAAAAACTGTCGGTAGTTTTGGTCAAAAAGACACTAAAAATATTTTTTATTAATGTAATTATGACCGGCTCTACAAGTGATAATTAGCCGGTTGTTTTTTGTTGAATTGACCTGAAATTACAGTTTAGCCCTTTTTAAATTTGTAAATAAAATAAAAGGTCATCTTCCCCAATCCACCATTCTTCTTCCCTAAAAATTCCTCTCTCTACAAATGGCACCAAAAGCAGATAAGAAACCAGCCGAAAAGGTACCCGCCGCCGAAAAAGCCATGACGGCGGAGAAATCTAAGTCGGAGAAGAAGCCAAAAGCCAGAAAAAAGTTTTCGAAGTCGACGCCACCACTGGAGACAAGAAGAAGAAAAAGAGGAACAAGAAGAAAAATTAAACCGCCTCTGCAAATTTAAATAATTGAAAGCATTAGTGATTTTGTCTCTTTTGGGTTGTACCATAGCATTAATAAAATGGATGCTCATCATTTCCCCCCCCCCCCCCCCCCCCCCCCTCTAATCTCGTCCACGTAATAGATTTCAAGATTAGGCATACAGGAGCAGATGTATGAATTTCTTGATATTAATAGAATTTCTTGTTCTAATTTTCTCAAATGGGTTTTGAAAAAAAAAAAAATTTAGATCCGAAAATTCCATTAATCCTCCAAATCTGAAATCAATTTTTGAATGAATTGTATTTTTTGTATGTGTATGGCCGGTGACAGGTGTGGTGGGAGGAAAGAGGTGGCATTGGGTGGGGAGGGGGTGGGTGGTGGGACTTGGGAGGTTGGGTGAGATGAGGAAGAAGAAGGGTTTTTTTTTTTGCAAATAAGGTAAAATAAATGTTTAGGAAAATACACATTGGTCCAAATTTTAATATATATTTTTTTATTTTATTTTTACTTTCAAATTTCAATATATTCATTTTATTAGTTTTAACTTAAATACAAATTTTATCTAATTCAATAATATATGGGAACTTAAGATTGATTTATAATTTTATAAATTCACATTTTAATTATTTTAATTTATGCGATTATAATACTGAAGTCAACTTTAGGGTATTTTATAACTAGATTAATTGTAATTCAAATCAACGAACGATTCGATTAATTTAACAAAGTCAACATTGTTGACCTTAGGGTAATGAATAACTAGGGTAATTATAATTCAAATCGACAATGACTCAATTAATTGACAAAAATCAACATTATTGACCTTAGTGATAATGTATAATTAGGTTAATCGTAATTCAAATCGACAAATGGCTCGATTAATTGACCAAAGTCAATATTATTGACATCATGGTAATGTATAACTAGGTTAATCGTAATTCAAATCGACAAATAACTTGATCAATTGACAAAAGTCAACATTGTTGGCCTTAGAGTAATGTATAATTAAGTTAATCATAATCCAATTGTGACTCGATTAATTGACTAAAGCCAATAATGTTGACAAATGGGTAATTTATAATTAGGTTAATTGTAATACAGATCGACAAATTACTCGATTAATTGACAAAAGTCAACATTGTTGACCTTGGAGTAATCCATACTTAGTTTAATCGTAATCCAAATTGACAAATTGCTCGAATAATTGACTAAAGTCAACATTGTTGACCTTAGGGTAATGTATAATTAGATTAATCATAATCCAAATCGATAGTTGTCCCGATTAATGAGAAAAATCAACATGATCGACCTTAGGGTAGTGTATAA
Source organism: Penstemon davidsonii (assembly GCA_034814905.1). Taxonomy (NCBI): domain Eukaryota; kingdom Viridiplantae; phylum Streptophyta; class Magnoliopsida; order Lamiales; family Plantaginaceae; genus Penstemon; species Penstemon davidsonii. The sequence continues at coordinate 23,313,135 of JAYDYQ010002533.1, read as the reverse complement.
CTAGATTAATCATAATTCAAATCAACAAATGACTCGATTAATTGACCAAAGTCAACATTGTTAACCTTAAAATAATATATATACCATTGTTTACAAATATAATTAAATCTCAAAACTTAATTGGTGTTTTGTTAGTGAATTCCTACCTATAGTTGAAAAATTATTCCGAAAATAATTCCTACAGACTTCCAAATCTTTTGAAGATATTTTAAGCAAATCTTGTTAAGTAACCTTTTGGTCTTTTATATATAAATAAATAAATATATATATATATATATATATATATATATATATACCTCATTTAATGAATTAAACATTAACAATTTTTTCCTTCATTTGCATACTATTTATTTATTAATAGTATGCAATTAGAATCCCATAATATATTAAAATATTATAATAGTATGCAAATGAAGATTACAGTTTATTAGACCAACGAGAAGTAAGTCAAATGATTTATTAGACCAACGAGAAAGCACCTTCAGTTGTAGCAATCGAGAAATAAAGGATAGTTTTGTTTGCTTTCGGCATCCTGGGAATAACTCGGTTTCTGCATCTTGCAATAATTCAAAAAACCTCTTTGTTTCAGCATTAGCTCCATTCAAATTTCTTGAGGTAGGTCGCTGACCATTATTAGCACCAGCATCTTCATTAGGAATTTCCATTGCATCATGTAGCATGCTAGTCATATCATCCCTAAAATCTGATGTAGTAGATTCATCTTGTTGGCTCATGTAAGATGGTACATAATCTTCTCCATGAAAAGTCCAATTCTTATATGTAGGATCAAAACCATCACGTAAACAATGTAGCATCACATCTTCACGCAACTTGCAAAATCCATTTTTGCATTTTATACAAGGACACCAAATTTTAAACCCATCTTCCTTACCAATGAATGAGAATTCTAAGAATTTATCAAGTCCTCGAACATACACATCAGATAGACGATCAGACAACCCAATCCAACTTTTATCCATTTGGACGGTTATTTTCTCAACTGTTACAATTTGTAAATGTATTCATTAATTTTGAATCAAATGCATTGTATTTCACGATTAAAGGTTTAAGACTTATTGTCCAAAAGTATTACTGATTACAAAATATGAGTTCAAAGTTTAGATGTCTTTTCAATCTAGCAAAAAAAAGTTAAAGTGGTGTCCAATATCCATTCAAGTTGAGTTTTTTTCATAAAAAATACCATCGTCCAATAAAAGTAACAACGAAGCCAAATATGATTCTAGTTTCTAAATATGCTCGAGCAGTAGCTCAAGGAACTAAATTTTTGCCTTAGCATGCACAATTTTCAAAAAAAACACCCCTGTGAAATTAAATACGAGTTAATATCAATTTACCCCCCTGTGAAATGCATAATATTCAATTTACCCCCTTGTGATTTGGAAAAAGATCATTTTACCCTCTTGTGAAAATTTTAAAGAACCAACTACATAGGGAGGTAAATTGCCACATTTATCATAGCATAGGGAGGTAAAATATCACATTATCATAATACAAAGGGGGTAAAGTGTCACTTTTAAAAATATCAGGGAGGTAGTGTAAAACTTTTATGAGATTATAGGGGGAGGGGGTAAAGTGCGCTTTTTCAAATCACATGAAGGTAAAGTGAACATTATGAATATCATAGGGAGGTAAATTGCCATTAACTCAATAAAATACCATAAGTTTATAATATAGCTTTCAACAAAACCCAAAAAGGTCCAAGTCAAGGCATTTCATTTATTCATTCTTGTCATTACTCTCAACACTAGCTGATATAAACTACGCCTAAGAAGGTAACATGCACCAAAGGTCAAAAAACTCAAATGAGCCATATTTAAATTAAAGTACCAAAGGTCAAAGTACATGACTTCCTAACATTCATAAATTTGACTATCTCTATAAAATTGAAATGAAATTTTGGGCAGCATTTGATATTCTCTCATCACATAAAGCATGTTTCACACTAAAATTTCTAGTGCACCTGAGGGAAGCAGCAAAATTCAATAATCTCAAATTCTCAGCACTAAGAACACACAATCTAAAACAATGAGTCTTGTTAAGGTCATGAACTTGTTCCACTAGTTTTATTTTAAAAATCCATCAATCTTTCTATAATGCTTAGTGGAAAAACATATATATTTAACACACTGAACAAACACGAAGTGATTTTAAGTTTATGAAAGCATCCAACAAAAATGCCATTTACCAAAGAACAATATATACTAGCTCATCAGCCATTCATATTTCAAGGAAGACAACATATATAAATGGTAAATCAGCATACAAGTAACAATAAAACAACAAACATGCCTTAAACCACAATCACAAAATTAAGTCAAGGGAAATTTACATAGACACCCCCTGGCTATTACCCTAATTACATGAACTTACCCTCTTGTTTCAAATATTACAAAGACACCCCCTCGAGGGGTGTATTGGTAATATATTTTAGGGGGTGTATTGGTAATATATTTTATGTTACATGGGGTGTCCTTGTAATATAGTTTTCGGTCGAGGGGGTGTCATTGTAATATTTGAAACAAGAGGGTAAGTTCCTGTAATTAGGGTAATAGCCAGGGGGTGTCTATGTAAATTTCCCTTAAGTCAAAGATAAACATTTTGGGATTCATTAAGATTCTAAAAGAATTTGAACCTTTTGTAGTCGTTCCAATGCACCTCGAATTACAAGTATCTCCAGCTAGCCACTATATATCCAAACAAAAGAAACCCATAAATAAAATGAGCCATAAATCCCCCAACTAGATTTTACGTAACATCCATTAATTATATAAATATTCAATTCTACACTAAAATGAGCCATAACACATCTTTTATTTCCATCTCAATTCTACACATAAAATGAGCCATAAAACCACCCAGCCACTCTGTTTCTAATTCAAAACATAGAAATCCCTCAAATTAGATCACCCATGCCACTTAAATAACTTAACTACTCACTATTTCAAATCAAATATGTAAAGAGTTTAGTGGAACGATTTAATTACTCTACTTTAATTTAATTACTCACTATTCCACAAATAAACAAGTAGGGAAAAGAAATTGATAGAGAGAACACGTAACTTTCAACAAATTTAAATTATTTAATTCTACTCCATTACTCGTCATCAATATATATGCTAGACGTGTCTTAGTCGTGATAATATGTCCCAACCAACAACTTGTTTGAAAAGAGAAGATGATTTTTTCTTCATATCTTAATTCTTTCTAATTGCCAAACACTTGCAGTAAAAAAAGGGGCGTAATTCCACTTTGCCAAACTCTTGAAGTAGATTAGCGTGAACTAAATTAAACCCAACTAAAATTTGGAACTTGAAAATGTAGTAAAAAATTCAACAACCCAAATCTTGAAGCAAGAAACAAAGTATCCTTTTCATAAATTTTCATCAAAAAACATTATTGAAATGAAATCCCCAAATTATTAGAGATTCCACACATTTTCAGAACTTGGTTGACCCGCCTCTCTAAAATAAACGATTATGACTTACCCGTTTCGAGAGATTGACCAAGCTTCAAATTCTTTGTTGCCTCCCCATCGTTAGTCAGGTGTTGTAGTGAGAGATCGATTTGGGTAAAAGAGAGAGAGTGTGTGTGTGTGTTTTAAAAGGGCTTTGTTAGAAATTGAAAGAAAAAGAAAATAAAAAAAATGTGGGTTCTTTAATTGGAGGGAAAAAAAGTGATTTCGGAGGGAAAAAATGATGAAGTGGAGCCAAAAAAAAAAATTAATCCAATAGTATTTATTACGGTAGTAAAATTTCTTAACAAATAATTAGAAAAATCGTAAGATTTAGAATTTTTTTTATTACGCCTACAGATCGTAATAAATAGTACCATTTATTACGGATTTTAAATTGTAATAAAAAATTCGTAGCAAAAGGTCATTTTTCTTGTAGTGTGTTCACAAATATTATTGAATTAGATCCAGCTTATATTTAAGTTAAAACTAATATAATGAATATATTAAAATTTGAAAGTTAATTATATATATATATATATATATATATATATATATATATATATATATATATATAAAAATTTGGACCAATTTGTATTTTCCTAAACATTTATTTTGCCTTATTTGCAAAATAACCCCTCTTCTTCCTCACCTCACCCAACCTCTCACCACCCACCCACCCCCTCCCCACCCAACTCCACCTCTTTCCTCTCACCCCACCTGCCGCGATCTTCCACATACGAAAAACACGATTCATTCACGAATTCATTTCGGATCTAGAGGATTCATGGAATTTTCGAATCTGAGATTTTTTTTGTTCAAACCCATTTCAAAATATTAGAACAAAAAACTCTATTAATATCAAGAAATTCATGCCTCTGCTCTTGTATGCCTAATCTTGAAATCTATTACATAGATTGGGGAAGAAGAAGTGGGTTGGGCAATAAGACATTTTATTACGCTTCTTATCGGCGGTGGATTTCTTCCATAAAAACCATTGTCTCTACAGAAGAGTGGGTTGGGGAAAAGACAATGGGGTGGGTTACGGGGTGGTGGGTGGGGTGGGTCTATTGTTTAATTTTTTTTCAAAATTTAAATAAGGGCAATTTTGGAAATTTAGACCTTATTTCACAACCTATTTATTAGGTAGAAGGTAAAAGTCAGTCCACATGTCATTTAATGAGTGAAGAACTATCGCCAGTTTAGCCAATGTTGAACTGTTATTAGCCAACCCGTTCTAAAATACTCTCTTCTATGCATACATAGAAAAAGTTTAAGCCTAACGATATCTAACTTGTATATAATAATACATAAGAAGAAAACTTAATTAAAAAAAAAAGATAGATTTCTTTTATTATATGATTAATATTTATAAGATTTAGATTAAGGCAGATCTAATTGGGACAAGTCTCCAAAATGGTCCGATGTGTTCCCTAGATCCGTATTTCATAACTTTCTGTCAAATTCAATATTCACTTAGTAAATTTAACTCAACTAAAATCTAGTAGGTCGTAACAAAAATATAATCATTTAATTTTAGGCTGTGTAAAGCTCATTTTACCGTAAAGAATCACAAATTACATAGAGATAGAACATTGGAGCCAAAAATCACAAATTAATTAGTCACTTCATTTATAATAAAATGAGAAAACCAAACTTGTTACCCAAACTAGACATTTTCAGCAAATTGAGATTGATCGGCAAGCCCTTTTTCCATAACGATATTTTTAATATTATTAAGAGAATTCTCCAAATCATCGCAAAGTTGGTGAGGATTTGGAATCACATTTTCATCAACAGCTAAGGCAAATATAAGCTTATTGGCATAGCTTTGACAATAGATGGTTAATGCCTGCAACAATCAAATTGTAAAGCAAATCACTATATAAAGTAGTAGTTCCACATAATTTCAATTAATTTATTTTTTGTTTTTAAGAATATTCAAGTTTTAGACCAGAATTATCCTCTTTCGACCATATTGAATAAGAAAACTAAAATGTCTTATAAAATGATTATTTTATACTTGCATGAGGAATCCCATAGGCTGAAGGAGCAAGGTAACACATGGGATGACCAAATAAAGTGATCTCTTCTTTTGGCCCAACCACATTTGAGAAAGTCAATGTTGTATTATAGAAAACAGACCTTGTTATTGCAGCTGTAAACTGCATTAAAAATAGAAAAATTGGTTATTTAATAAAATGACCAAGACTTAGAACAAAAATTTAAAGTCCCATTAAAATTGATTCTTGTTCAATGCCCATGTTTTTGACTTGGATTATGTTGTAATTTTTTTTTTTGGGGGGTGGGGAAGGAATTATTATTATTCCTTAGCAATTTAAAATTGATGAACCGTGGGCCTCCAAAAAGGTGGCATACCAGAGGGATTTTAAGGTTTGGCATAAGCCCAGTCCAATTTATAGACATACCTAGGGCTATCGGAGGATTTCAATTCGGATCCGATCCGAATGTGGTCCAATTTATTAGGATAATTGTCCGATTTGATCCGATGGACCTGATCCGATTAAGAAGATCCGTAATCCTAATTATATGAAGCGAATATGGATCTAGGCTGATCCGGTCCGTTGCAGATTCATATCGATATATATTACTATATGTTGTTTATATTATTATATATTTAAACCAAAATAAAAATAAATCTATTTATGTTCCACTAAAATCTTTTACTATATTACAAACTCTCTTTTCCTTTAACAATAAAACCCTCTGGTTGCTCCATATAAATCTCCTCATTTAATTCACCATTAAGGAAAGCTGTTTTAACATCCATTTGATGAATTTCAAGATTATGTATAGCTGCTAGAGCTATTAACATTCTTATGGATGTTATCCTGGTCACTGGTGAATAAGTATCGAAGAAGTCTATCCCTTCTTTTTGTCGATATCCCTTAGCTACTAATCTAGCTTTATATTTATCGATAGACCCGTCTGGTTTTAATTTCTTTTTAAAAATCCATTTACATCCAATTGGCTTACTTCCCGTAGGAAGATCAACCAATTCCCAAGTGTTATTACTTAGGATGGATTGTAGCTCACTGTCTATCGCCTTTTTCCAATGCGCTGCATCTGGAACAGTCATAGCTTCTTTATATGTTTGAGGATCATCCTCAATCATACAGGTTAAGATATCTGGACCAAATGATTTAGCTATTTTAGCTCGCTTTCTCCTTCTGGGTTATTCTATAACTTCATCGTCGACTTGAGAATCATTTCTCTAGAAATTGATTCGTAAGTCCAATTTTGAGAAGTCACGTTTGAGTCCTTCTTGTGTGGAAATATATTCTCAAAGAATATCGCATCTCGAGATTCAATAATTGTATTTACATGAACCTCACTATTTTCAAATTTGAAAACCAAAAATCTGAAAGCGCTACTATTTTCAGCTGGACCTATGTAGTAGCAGTCAACAGTTTTACCTTCTTAGGTCTTGGAACCGACACCTTAGCCAAGCACCCCCACACTTTGAGGTATTTGTAACTAGGTTGCCTACCTTTCCATAACTCGTGTGGAATAGTATCATTTTTCTTGTGGGGAACTCGATTCAATATGTGATTAGCCATAAAGAGAGCTTCTCCCCACAAGTTGTTAGGTAAACCAGATTTTAAAAGCATGACATTAATCATGTCGTTTAGAGTTCGATTTTTCCGTTCAGCTACCCCATTTGATTGAGGTGAGTAAGGTGAAGTCATTTGATGAATTATTCCTAATTCAACACATAGTTGCTCAAAGGGATATTCATATTCACCTCCTCTATCAGATATAATATTTTTTATTTTCTTATTTAACTGATTCTCCACCTCAGCTTTATATTTTATAAAGGCATTTATTGTTTCTTTCTTCTTGTGTAATAAATACATATAACAATAACGCGTACAATCATCAATAAATGTGATAAAGTACCTTTTTCCTCCACGATTAGGTGTTGCCTTTAAATTACACAAATCAGTGTGAACTAGCTCTAGAGGTTTTGAGCTCCTTTCGACTGAATCGAAAGGTTGTTTCGCAAACTTTGCCTCAACGCAAATTTCACACTTATAATTTTTATCAATATCAAAATTAGGTATTAAACCCATAGTAGCCAACTTTTTCATTTTGCGAAAATTAACGTGGCCCAATCTATCATGCCATAATGTAGGAGACTCAAGCAAGTAAGTAGAACTAGATATATTATTATTAGTGAATTTGTTGTCTTTGCCGATAACGGTTACATTCGCCTTAAAGTGGCCATCACACATATCCTTTTCCTACATACATTCCTCCTTTGGTCAGCACGAACTTATCAGACTCAAAGGCTAAACGAAAACCATTCTTAGTAAGGAGAGAACCGGAAATCAAGTTCTTCCTAATATCGGGTACATAGAGTACATTGTTCAGAGTGACATCTTTCCCAGAAGTGAATTTCAAACTCAATTTTCCTTCTCCTTCAACGATAGAGTGAGCATCATTCCCCATGAAGAGCTTTTGTTCATATTCGAGCTTCTTGTAAGAAGTGAACATGTTCTTGTCAAAACAGATGTGGCGGGTAGCCCCAGTGTCGACCCACCATCCTTTAGTATCGCTCATCAGGTATGCTTCAGATACAGCTGCCGCAAGGTGCATGATGTCGATGTCAGACGCAGCAAAGTCAGCGGACACATCAGTCACATTTGCCTCATTTTTGTTGGGTCCTTTGCGGTGACGGCACTTCTTTGCAGGATGCCCAGTCTTTCCACAAACATAGTATGTGCCTTTGAACTTTCTCTTTTTGTTACTCTTTTGCCCTTCATTTGAATTGTTTAGCTTACGCTTCTTGCTATCATTTGATCCTTCCACGATATGAGCCTTGGCACCCCCGGGCTGAGTCATTCCCATATAGTTTAACCCCTTATCAGTAATCATGCATTTCTCCTGGGTCTTAAGCTTTTCAGCGAGATCTTGCACGGTCCAATTGGAAACCAACTTCTTATGCCTTAGGTGATGTTTGAACCACGTCCATGCAGGGGGAAGCTTTCCAATAATGGCAGCTAACTGGTAGGACTCACTCAGTTCATTAATCATCGTCTGGAGCTCATTCACTTGCTCATACACAGATTTGCTATCGACCATTCTGTAGAACTGGAACTTATCCACAAGGAACTTTCTGTACCCAGAATCTTCAGTTTTTTATTTTCTTGTCAGACCTTCCCATAGGTGTTTAGCAGTTTTTATTGGACTGTAAACCTTGTAGAGTTTCTCGTCCAAGCAACTGAGAATATAATGTCGGCACATAAAGTCATTATGATTCCACGACTCGATCTGCTTGACTTCCTCAGGAGTTTGATTCTCCTTAGCCACTGGCACCTCTTCAGTGAGGAACCGAGTTACACCTAAAGTCGTTAGGTAGAACATCATCTTGTCCTGCCATGTTGCAAAGTCGGTCCCTTTGAATTTGAATGGTAGAATCAATGGAGGGGTAGGAATGTTCTTTGGTGTCTCCACCACAATGTTGTTTGATGCCATCTACACAGATGTTTAAATAGTTAAAGTATTGTCTTAAGATTGTTGGTGGCATTTAACAATCTGTGTAATAGAAATATACTCAACTTATATTTCTTATAACTATATTAATTTTTAAATATAGTTTAATTAAATTAAAAAATGAAATATAGTATAAAGTACTACATATATATATATATATATACAATAACTTTAAATTCTCAAAGTGGTGGGGAGAGATGTAATTAAGAACAACAAATTGATTTTGAAAAACAAATTAAAAATGCTACGTAAATTTTGTTTTAAATATTGAAAGTGCTCAATAAACTTTAATTCACTAAATGAAATGGCAAAAACTTGAATGCTTGAAGTTTAATTAAATAATATTATATAAGCAATGAATTTACTTAACTAGATGGTAGAGAAAGAAAATATGATTTGATGGTTTTTATAAAAGAATTTTAACGAACTCATGGTTAATTGAATTTGACTTTGAAATCATGCAAATTATGTTCTTAAACGGACTGTAATTTGTACCGAAATTAATTTAACGAAATCAAAACCTTACTTATTTTTATTTTATGAAATCAGATAAAATTAAACCAATGAAATTAAGACTAAGGTTGCGGATGCAATCTCCTTAAGACAATATTTTTTAGGCTGCCTATGGTGCAATCAGTATTCCTCGATAGTCTCCCAAAATACAACAGTCTTGATCCTTGTTGTTTTGCACGAACAAACTTCGCTAGAAAATTATTTAATTTGAAAAGTAGAGAAGAAATAATTATTTATACTTTATTTGCTGAAAAATAGTGTGAAGAATTGGCCAGATTCTTCTCCTATTTATAGCAATTGAAAAAGTAGTGTTGGAGGGTCATAGTGGTCCGGATTTAACTTAAGCAATGGTTCGGTCCGAACGGGTGCGACCCGTTCGGTTCAAAATCCGACCAAACACACCCTTTCTAGAAACGGGTCTCACGGATCCTATTTGGATCACACGCAGATCCTATTCGGATCACCCACGGATCTTTGTGTAAAGTTTGGACTTTTAAATAATTATTGGGCCCTGAAATAATTCTAGGCCCATTCCTACAAAGCTTTGTCCCTTTGGAAGCTTGGTACCCTCTTTATAGCAATTTTGTAGCTCAACTTTTTCCTTCTTTCCCATGTGGGATGAAAACACACAATCTTTTCTTCTCATTTCATTCATTATTAGGTTTAATTAACTTTGGCTAATTTGATTCAATTCAATTAGTTATGTTGAACTTAATTACACCAACACAGACGAACGTGAACTTTAATAAAACCACATCAGTTTTGTAGGAATTATGTTGTCGTTCGTTTTTTTTTGTTTTTATCAAGGGTTAACAATAGAGTTGTTACGCACAATCTTTTTGTTTTATATATGTTGGTAATTTATGATATTTCATCGGTGATTTGTCACTATTATGAACACATTTTATTTGTAATTTCATTATTATTCAGTTATGAGGTCGTTGTTTTATATTTGTAACAGTTTAACAACAAAATCGTTGATCATGATTTTTTTATTTTATAATTTATTTGTAATTTTTCGCTATTTTTGAAGAACTTATTTTTTTTTATTTTCGATGTTGTTCAGTTGCATATTTGTTACCGACATAGAAACACTAATGGATTATTTTTCGTTGGAATGATTTCAGCTCATGTAACATATTTCATACAACTTAATAACTTAATTCCTACAATTATTTTTCTGATGTTCCGTTGGTAATTTGTCAATTCTACTAAATGAAGACTTTTTATATTTAATTTTGTTAGTATTCAGTTATAAATTTGTTACTAACAATGACAAATTTTTTTTTTTCTGTTGGAGTTATGTCGTCGTTGTGACAGTTTAACTACATAATTACTATATATATTATTTTCGTTTTATATTTCGTTGATAATCAGTCATTATTTTCATAAGAACATAACTTTTTTTCTATTTCCGTCGTTGTTCAATTGCAAATCTAAAATTGACCAAAAAACAGTGACAAATTATCTTCCATTGGAATGATTCCGTCGCTACGAATCAATTTTTCCTACAGCTTAACAACGGAATACCTACCAAAAATATTTTTTCTAGATATTTTGTTGGTAATTTGTTGCTATTATTGATGAAACATCGTTTCCGTCGTTGTTCAGTTACAAATCTGTAGCTGACTAAGATATAATGACGAATTATTTCCATTGGAATGATTTCATCGCCATGGATCAATATTTCCTACAAATTAATGACGGAATACCTACGAAAAATATTTTGTTTAGATATTTTGTTGGTAATTTGTCGCTATTATTGATGGAACATTGATTCTGTTGGTATTCAGTTATAAATTCGTTACTAATAGTGGCAGTTTTTATTTCCGTTGGAATCATACAGTTGTTGAAGACCACTTTTTTTGTAGTGATATTAGAGTTTGTTTGTTTGGTGTTTGAGTAGTGAAAGTTTGTGAAATAATCTCGATTTGCTTAATGTTGTTTGTTTGAGTTTTGAAAAAGTGGTTTGAGAAATAAAATACTCCCTCTATTTTATTTTTATTAGTCTCGTTGACAAAATTTTTTGTTTACTTTTATTTGTCGCTTTAGGATTTCAATGTAAATTAATGTTCTTTTACCAATTTTACCCTTCTTACTAATACTTGTCATTAATGCTAAGATTATTTGATTAAAAGGGTATTTTGGAATTTTTGCTTAAAAAAGTGACTATTTTTTACATTCCTTAATTCTTGTGCAATCCTCCAAAGCGACAAAAAAAAAAACGGAGGGAGTATGTGTAAGTTTTTTTGGAAGAATTTTGTTTAGGTGTAAGATGTATAAGATTTTATGTCAAATCATGTTTGTTATGTGAGATAAGTTGTGTAAGAGATGGTTATTTTATGTCACATCAAAATAGAATTTGTATAGGTTTTTTTAGAAATAAGAAAATTGTTGTTTGTTTGATTTTTGAAAGAGTAATTTGAGAAAATTGAGAGATGATAAATTTATTTTAGAAAATAAAAAACATGTTTATTTTATTTTTCTCAATTACAAAATAATTTTCAAAAATGCCAAACAAACATGCCCATACAGTTTCTTTGTTTTCCTTTAAAAGATCAGACATGTAGTAGACATGGCCCAGTTGACCAATGAACCAAATTATTAATATTTCTCATGCAATTCTTTTATTTATTATCTATAATATTATAAAGAGAAATCATGTCATGGTGTAACAATTTTTTGATATTTTTATTTTGCCTTTGGTGTTTTAATTTATTTTAACTATTTAATTTTTTAGCTTCTTTAATTATCCCATTTAAATAAAATGTACTTTTACTTTTTTCAAAAAATAAATCTTTGTTTTTCGTGTTTAAAAAATTTAATGCACGAGGGAACGCGTGCTGGAAAATTAAAGCACGCGAAAACGCTTGCTGAAGATATAATAGTATCTTATAAGGGCCCGTTCGTTTGGCCTGATTAGCCTCCAATTGCATGAATCGGCCCAGACAAAGAAGGCCAATATTGTGTTCGGATGGGCCAAGAACTAAGAATTAATTCTTGAGTACCCAAACTTTGAATGCAATATTAATTTGTTCCATATTTTTTTTTTGTTTAACATAGCTCAAGAACAAGTTGAAGAAGGACAAGAACTAGGGTAAGAACACATTACCCATAAGATGTAGTATCTATATTTTGTATTTCATTTATGTTGATTGGAAGGTAAATTTTTCCCCAAATTTTTTTTCTACTGCTGCTACTGCCGTAATAATTTTTTTTTTTTTTTTTTCGTTTCATGAACTATTTTTAAGTTGTATTGTGGTACTAGGGAATGGTGTATGATGGATTACATATATTAATAAATGCTTGTGTTTTTTTTTGTTTCCTTTCTAGTTTGTTTGGACATATTTGGTGTTTTTTTTTTCCAATATGTTTTGTGACAATTTTGATATATCTAAATTAAAGTTCTTGGCATATCAAATACAGAATACCGCTTGGGTATGGATTCGGAGAGGAACGAACAACTCCTAAATTTCTTCCGTCAATTTTTTTGGAAATGTGTTATAATAATATGTTTATGCCTCATTGCACACGAAGCACACTTTATTTCCCAACCATCCAATCGAAAGAGAAAACGGTATAGCATCATACGTAAAAAATACAAACAAGCCAAGTATTTACATCGCGTAACCACGAAGACGGATGTTAAAACTAAGGCTGTGTTAAGGTTCACTATGACTTGTTTTAGTAAGCTATGTAGTTTGTTGCATAACATTGGTGGTCTAAGGGACACTAAATACGTGCCACTCAATGAACAAGTTGCAATGTTCTTGTCTGTCCTTTCACATCACAAGAAAAATCGAATCGTGGGGTTTGATTATCGTCGATCTGGGGATACAGTGAGCAAGTGTTTCCACCGTGTATTGAATTGTTTGCTTAAATGCCATTCAATTTTACTATCACGACCTATACCGATTTCAGAAAATGATGAAAGTTCCCGATGGGGTTGTTTTCCGGTACGTACACTTTTATCACTACTTAATTTGTTCTATATTGGTTAACTTAAAACAACTTAAGTACTTTTTCATATATTTTTTGTAGGGTTGCTTAGGGGCTTTGGATGGTACTTATGTGAAGGTACTAGCACCAGCTGCCGATAAACCCCGATATAGATCAAGGAAAGGAGATGTTGCAACTAACGTGCTCGTTGCTTGCGATATAAATGGAAAATTCACGTATGCATTGACTGGATGGGAGGGTTCCGCAGCAGATGGTCGGGTCCTGAAAGATGCTATTACCCGCCCCAACGGACTTCGAATTCCGGCCGGTATACAATTTGAGTATAAACCATTTATGCATCATATATTCTCGTTCATACAATTCCATAAAGTATGATTGTAACAATGTTAATTTTTTTCTTTTATGAATATCATAGGAACATACTATCTTTGCGATAATGGATACACGAATGGGGAAGGTTTTTTGACACCTTATAGGGGAGTGCGCTACCATTTAAAGGAATGGGGTGAAGGACAAGATGCTCCCCAAAATTATAAAGAGTACTTTAACATGAAGCATTCCCAGGCAAGAAACGTGATCGAACGGTGTTTCGATCAAGTTAAACGGAGGTGGGCGATACTTAAAAGTGATCCTTCCTACCCATTGAAGACTCAAAACCGAATTATCATGGCTTGTATTCTTATTCACAATTTTCAGCTTATGACAATGCCCAATGACATGTCAGATTCCGATTCGAGTAGTGAATCAGAAAGTGATGATGAGTGTGAAGGAGAGAGTCCTAACGGTGACTTCGTCGATGTTGTTGAGCCCTCACAAGCGTGGACTGATTATCGAGATACCATGGCTCGTGCTATGTATGACGAGTGGTTGTCAAGTCCTTGAGATAAACGCACTTGTTGCGTTTTGTTTCGGAAATTACTTTGTTTGATTGGATATTATGTTTGGGGTTGGTTGTGATGATTTTTTTATGATTGTGGTTTAATTACGATGATACATTATTATGTACATGTGGATAATTTGTTTGTATGATTGTCGTTTTTATTTATTAATGTTTGGAACAATTCATGCATGTTATTTATGGACTTATGCTTGAAAACGGGTTAGCCCAGGTTAATCTTTATTTCGTAATGTGTTCTCAGTGTCTAAATGGAGCCAATACCAAGGTATGCAGGAACATCGCGCTCTACAAGAACTCCACAAGGACCACGTAGAATTTGGAGTACCGATGAGGAGCAAACATTGATTTCTTGTTTGCATGAGATGGTTTCGACTGGATGGAAGGCCGATAATGGGTTTAAGTCGGGATATTTACAGGCGTTAGAATCCGCAATTAGTACAAGGATACCGGGAAGCGACATTAAAGTGAGACACATAAACTCAAAGCTCACTGTTTGGAAAAAACAATACTATTTATTGCTTGGCATGTTGGGTACTAGTGGCTTTGGATGGAATGACGATGCTAAAATGATAGAGGTCAATGATGATGTTTGGGCCGAATATGCACGGGTAAATGAGAATTTGCTAACTTTTATAAATAATATGTTTGGGCTATATTTATGTTTGTGTTCTAATCTTCTTTTTATTCCTCGAAAGGCTAATCGTGAAGTTCGTGCGATGAGGATGAAGTCTTGGAGGTACTATGATGATTGGTGTGAATTGTTCGGAAAGGACAGGGCTACGGGAGATCATGCTTAAGGGTTCACTGATGTTGTGGAGGACATATTATTGAGTGAAAATCTTAACTCAAACAATATGCAAATAAGCACAGAAGTAGTGAAACCGTACATTCCATCATTTGATATTCATAGCCCATATGTCGATCTAACTATGGATGCATCTGATTGGGGTGGGGATCAGATGAAAGACAAAATCAACTCTACTCCGGATACATCTGATGGTGGAAGAAAGAAAAAATCGAAGGTGCAGCAACTTGGTGTTAAGATTGGTGGGAACGAGAAGAAGAAGAAAATTAAATTGACTAGAGAAAGAAAGCTGAAAACACCCGAAACCGCCAAAAATGAGTCTATTGTGCCCGTCTTGACAAGTTTCATTGAGGAGGCAAAATCTACTTTCATGAATCTTACACCAAGAATGAACAAGGAGGAAGATACGGTGGACGAAAAGGCATCGAAGGTCATTGCCGCATTGGAGAAGGTTTCGGGACTAACCGAAGAAAACATGAACTTTCTTTGTTACAAGATTATGGATGACCAAAGGCATGTGAGCTTGTTTTTAGGTTCTAGCGAACGTAATCGGGAAATACAAGCACACATGATGCTCGAGGGTAAGATGCCATGAGTTGTGGTTTATGATTTTTTTCGGGTGTTGACTATGTTATTGTGAATTTTTAGACATTGCTACTTTGATGTTGTTTATTTTGTGATTTGGGTAAGGGAGTATTGGAATAGTGTTATTTTTGGCCCAATGGGGTTTTTAGTAGTTGGCTTGATCTTTTGGTATTACACATGCAAACATGGCTTGGGAATTCTTATGAAATGATGTGAATTTTGGAGCCATGTTTGTTCAAGTAATTATGAGTTTTTGGAATTATGAATGTTGGTTGTAATTTGATGGGGTTGAAGTTGTAATTATTTTGTAATGAATGATGCCATACTTGGTGTTAAAATTGTACAAGTTTGGATTAGTAATGTTGTTCAATTTAGATTCACAGTTTTTGGGATACAATTGTGTTCAAGTAGTCTTTGTTCATTTTGTTGTGTGTTTAAGTAAAAAGGAGAATCTGGAAAATGATTTTTTGGCACATATATAAATCAACTTAAGTTTGTACAAGTTTGTTGTGTGTTCATATGTACAAGTAGTCTTTGTTCATTTTGTTCATATGTACAAGTTCAAGTAAATTCATACGTACAAGTTTGTTGTATGTTCAAATAGTCTCCTTTCATATGGACAAGTTCTATTTACAATTTATTAGCAATCTGAAAACTTGTAACTTATATCTTGGAATATATAATGAACTTGCAAGTTAAAAATCTGGAAATTCAAATGTACAAGTTGTAAATCTGGAAATTAAATTTTTATGCACAAGAACTTGTTTGATATTTCAGCTTGAAAAAGTTGTGAAAATTTTCAGATTTTTAACTATTTTCTAGACTATTAACTACTCATCCCCTTTACCAAATTATTTCAGCTTTTCAGTTAACTTTAGCAAAGCATGTGAACTTTGAAATGATTTTTCAGCTTTCCAGTTCAATTAGTTCAATTATTTCCTCTTTTTCAGTACTATAACGTGCTAAAATAGATTTGCAATATATGATTTTGCTACCAAACAAGAAAGATATTTATAAAGAACAAAAAGTTGTATGAAAATAAAGTGCTTATATATTATATAGTGGCAGCCCTATAAAGGCTGCCTACATACATACTTCATTCAAACAAAAAAAAAAACCATCCTTGAGGTTCTGCACGAGTGCAGAACCAAAACATATTTAGAAGTAATTCAAAACCAATACAAGTCCATCAAAGCCATAGAACAACACATTCAAAATATCATAAAAACATTCCTAAACCCACATACCCAACCACCACCCTAATCAACATCACTCAACCCACCCCCATTGACATCATCAGCTGCCCCTGAACTTGGTCCCTCATATAGCACTATAGCAAGAGGATTTACCTCTTCCGAAGGGGGGGCAGCAGCCTCAAGATGAAAGTTATCATCCATTATGGAGATTGGGGAGACAACCAGGGCATCCTCATCATTGGCGGACAAATCAATGGGT
Source organism: Penstemon davidsonii (assembly GCA_034814905.1). Classification (NCBI taxonomy): domain Eukaryota; kingdom Viridiplantae; phylum Streptophyta; class Magnoliopsida; order Lamiales; family Plantaginaceae; genus Penstemon; species Penstemon davidsonii. The sequence goes on along the minus strand of JAYDYQ010002533.1, from coordinate 23,295,930 downwards.
TGGACAGAGGAGCCGAGGAGGGATCGGGGGAAATGGGCACATTCCTTAATCTCAAAAATGTATTTCAGCTTACGGTAATGACGATGCCCTTGAGCCCGAAACCTCCGATAGCTCCCCGGCTCGTCCTACAAACATCAAAGCAAAGGTTAGTATAAATTCTTATAAAAATCTTTGTATAAACTAACTCAACAAAACAGAACAGGAAAACTTACGGCAGCGGAGATTGCAGCCCAGTAAGCATTAGACACGGTGGTGCGGCGGGTGTATGCATCATAGTTTATCCCCGGTTGGGCCAGAAACTCTTCAAAGTCCACATACTCCAGTCGGATTCGTTCCAACTTCAGACGCAATGATGTAAGGTGGAACCTTCGACGAAAGTTTGTCGTCATTTTCTCACTGATCCTTTCAAGACATTGACGAAGATCGTCAATGTCTTTCACCAAGTCCCTCCTGGCAGCACGGAAGAGCTTCGTTATCATGTAAGCTTCCTCTTCGGGACTCCAACCATCGTAACGGGCATTAAGGTCAGCTCGTTGTCTCCTTGTCAAAGGCATTTTGTTACCTGCAGTTGACAAAAGAAAAAGAAATAATTAGTTGTTTTATTATTTGATGATATTATAGAATAAATTGTAAAAAGAAATAGGAAGAGGAAGAAGAATTTGGGGAGACTAGAACTTACTGTTTTTTTTGGAGGGAGAAGAATGTGGTGTTCGGTTGAAATAGAACTAGCCATATATATAGGCAGTTCATTTTCATTAGTCCTCAATTAATGTTGGTAAGTAAAGAGTTGGTATCCAATTAAATGTTACTTTTTTGGTAACTAAAGAGTTGCCATCTTAAATGTTAGCAAGAGACATAAAGAGATTTATGTCATTAAATACAAGCATTGGAAATGAAAAAGGTAATATAACCTATGCATGCAAAAAGTAACTATGAAAAAGACATAACATGACTGACCAATAATGACAGATTGGACAACTCAAAAAAGGCAATATTATGGTACAGGATGAAATCTCTTGATGATTCTGCATATGTAATATTCATCAAGACATGCAGTACATGAATGCAAAAATAAGACTTGTATGTGCCAAATTGAATGCACAATATATTATTACCAAATATATTGACAACTCAAGAAAAAAACAAAAAAAATGATAAGGGTGAGGAAGATTTATACAATCTGTCTCCAGATTTTTCATCCACACCCTTACCAATTTTTTAATGAACCAATAAATTCATGTTACCTAATAAGATTTGACAACTCAACAAAGCAAAATCTTTTGGCAGGGACAGGAGGATATATCTACATGTCCATATGAGTGCACTAAAGAATCCATAAATACATAACCTATGCATTAAAAATCCATAGACACATAACTCAAAACCATATGAATGCACTAGTGATCATGTCACCCAAACAAAACAGTTTATATGGAAAGAATGAAACAAAACATGGTAAACCTATTTGCAGAATATATCTACATGTCCACATGAATGCACTAAAAAATCCATAAATACATAAGCTAGGCATTAAAAATCCATATACACATAACTCAAAACCATATGAATGCACTAGTGATCATGTCACCCAAACAAAACAGTTTATATGGAAAGAATGAAACAAAACATGGTAAACCTATTTGCAGAATATATCTACATGTCCACATGAATGCACTAAAGAATCCATAAATACATAAGCTAGGCATCAAAAATCCATATACACATAACTCAAAACCATATGAATGCACTAGTGATCATGTCACCCAAACAAAACAGTTTATATGGAAAGAATAAAACAAAACATGGTAAACCTATTTGCATCATATATCTACATGTCCATATGAATAGACACACAAAAAGCATAACATATCAGTTGTCCATGTAAACCAGTTATCACATTATCAGGTAATTAAAAACCAAGCAGTAATGAGCAAGCATAATAGAGCACAAATTTTCATAATCTTGAAACTATAAAGTAAAGTATTAAGTGATGCCCTTATTTCCAGAAGAGATGCATTTAAGTGCATGGTCTCTTCTTGGAGTAGCCTGTTGTTGGCTTCTACATGGTTGATTCGTTGCAATAATCCAGGGATTATTGCAACTTCATGATCAACCCATTCAAAGAAGCTACACCTCTGGCCCTGAAAAGCATTCACAAACAATTAGAACCCCTGCACTATCACATAATACATACATAACAGAATCAGTAAACATGCATAACCTGAAGCCCTGCACATCTCAAGAATCTTCTGCCTGGATTTGTTGGAGTTTTAGAAGTAAACATCCTCATAATGTTACCACAATAGCATGTTCGGCCAGTCCCACAAGACCAATTACTATGTCCTGTACTATTGGAAGAGTCATCCATTCCAGAAACCATAAACCCTACATGAAACAAGGAAACAACAGTGAGCACAGAATAATTGAAGAAAAAGGACAAACCCTAATTTACAGAAAAATGTAGATTTAATTACAAAACCCTAATTTACAGAAAAATCTAAAAAATGGGACAAAAATAACTTACACTTACATTCGGTCTCTGATCTCAATGGCCCCGTATAAAGAAACCCATAAATGGGTTGGTAAAACCAACCCAGAAATCTTCGCAAGAAACACGACCAAAACCTAAACCCTAAGCCTCCAAATAACACATAAATCTAACGGCAAATCGTAAGAACGAAATAAACGGGCTATTCAAAGGATTATACTCAGATTCCTTCGCAAAATAACGAATACCATTTGGTGGGACGAAGACGGTGAGGAGAACGGATTTTGGAGACAAATTCTCAGTAAATGTTAGATTCAAACCCTAGCAACTCTAATTTAACGATTTGATACTATTTTGTTTGACAAAAATGGTGAATCAACTGTTGAATTCTCGTGGGACGAAGAGAGAAGAGAAGAGGAGAACGACGGAGGCGGACGAAGAGAAAGAAGGAAAGAATAGAAATGTGATCAAACCCTAGCAACTGGGTAATTTTTTTTGGTTGACTTTGATCCAACGGTTCAGAGTTAAAGACAAAGTCAATGGTCAGATCTCATTGCCGCATGAGGGTATCTTCGTAATTACACTATAATCGGGCCAACCGAACTGGATATTAATCTGTTGGACCAAAGTCCAATTACCATTTTATTATCTGCCAAACACACGAGTCTCCTATTGGGTCCAATACTTTAATGAGACCAAATTAGATATTGGGCCGATTACCATCGGCCCAAACGAACAGGGCCTAAATAGAGTCAGTTTTTCTTTTTTCTTTTTGAAGGATAGGTGTAATGGTTTTAGAGTTTTAATTGAGATAAATATATTTTATTTTTATTTTTATTTAAATACAAAATATATTATATTATATTAATAAAATATAATATATTTTGAATACGAATCTTTAACGGGTCAGATCAGTCTAGATCTATGTTCGTTCCATATATTTCGAATTATAAATCTACTTAATCGGATCGAATCTATCGAATCCTTAATTGAATAAATATCGTAATAAATCGAACGAATGCGAAACAAATTCAAACTAAAATCCGCCCCAGTGACAGGCTAGGGACAAGTATTGGGCCCAAAATCCAGAGAGGCCTTGAATTTTGACTGGGTTGAGCCAATTCATACAATTTACTAAGAAATAGAAACATTAATACTTTTAAAATAAAAAAAAAGTCGTCAATGAGGCAAGCTGAGGTTTCTAAATTAAGAAAAGTCAACTCCATTAAACTGGGAATATGTCAACCTATTGTAATTTACTACCAAGTTTCATTTATTAAACTGGGAATATGTCAACCTATTGTAATTTACTACCAAGTTTCATTTATTAATAAGATGGTGTATTATATTATGAAGAAAAAGTACTTTAAGGTTCTCAAAGTCTTACGTGAATGAATTAATTTACTTTTGGCAACTTGTAATTGCTTGCTCTCACACTCTATTAGTTTACTTATTCTTTTTTTGGTACGGATACTTGTCGGAAAAAGGTTATCTTTTTGCATTATATAAAAACACTCTTACATGTATGTAATAGCATCACCAAATTTTCATATGCTTTTGGAAGATAGAGAAAGATTTAGAGTGTTTGATCTTTTTGAGGTAATTAATTTTAATTTGTGAAATTATTTTCTGAAACTCTTGAACATTTGCATGAATTCTTGATTCCTTTTATAGTTTCAATATTTTTCAGTTTCATGATGTTTAGTTCATTTTTTTCTTCGGTTTCATATTTTTTTTATAGACATGTTTATGTACATCACATCAACATATATGGTTAGAAATAGCAATTTGGTCGGATCCATTTATTTGAACCAATCCGTTCATTGAATCTCATCTCATCTCAAACCCACGTAGAATGAAATTTAGATTTCTTTTCCTTTTTTTGAGATAAACAATATTTGCATCAATATCATTGAATTAGTGGGAGCTGAATTCATGACCTTTTGATCATGGGGCTTCAGCCTTACCAATAGGCTATGGCCTCATTGTTAGATGTGTTAGTTGTAGGAAAATTATCCACTAGCGCAATAGATATCACCATATTGATTGTAAGATCACAATCAAAATTATATAAATTCATCCTTGTAATTATCATAAAATAGTACAAACACAATAATTCATATAGTTTTTCACGCATTTGTTTTATATTTTATTTATACTGAAATGAAGAGAATACATGTCACTCTATAGACTTCGATCATGTGTCACTTCGTGAAGCGTATTATAAAAAAGTATCAACTTTAAGGAAAATTATGCATTTTTTACTAAGAAATACAATCTCAAATAATTAACACGTCATGATTTTTAAATAGGAGAGAGGATCTTGCTTAATAATAATCTGATGTACAATTTGAGCCTAACCATTTCATATACCAATTGACATAATTATGTCAATTGGTATTAAAACTAGATACTTTATTCAGTATACAAATATTGGACTTTATTCATCACAAAGTAAATTCAAAATAATCAATAATAAATGTGAGTACATTAAATTCCATAAATTGTTCTATATTGTCTTGAGAATGTTTTTCGATCCATTTTGAAGGATATTTGTTTGGAGTAATGGCTTCCGAGAGAGACATGTTTGGCCTAATTGGGCCATCATATTTGACCGACATAGATTGGTAAGATTATACTCCACTTTACTACTATTTTTTTTTTTTTTTTTTTGATAATTCTCCACTTTACTACTTAGAAATATACTTTTGTCATGTGTTATATTATATACATATATCATTTTAATTTAATGAAACGTAGCTAACTACCCATAGAATATGATAAAGTTTAATGAAAGTGTAATTACCCATCTATAAATTTAATGAGACGTGTGCTTATATCCAGACAAAAAAAAACATGCAACAACACAATTTATATTTATTTAGAGATTATTACACAAGAAAAACAAATAATCGCGAGATTAATTTTTTCTACATAGCATATAATTCACAAGTAGGTCTAATCATTACATTTCTATGAAGACGAACACATAATTGTATTTTTCAATTAAAATAAACACCGGACAATATTTATGTATTGCTAGTAACTCATTTACTACTACAATTGAACAATATCTATGGTGGAAAACAAATTTCACAATCTTAATTATTACCAATAGATCTTATTATTACAATTCAGGAGCAATTTTCACCATAAAAGATCCATTGCAGCAAGCCTAGTCAAAGGAGTTTACATACTCGAACAAGATAGAAAAGAAAAACGCCAAGGCCCTCAAGCTTTAGCTCCTCCATGGTGGCAACATTTTAATTTCAAATTAGTCCAACTCTTAATAGACGATCATGACCTATCATACTTTGGCGCCATTTACGAGTTCAATGTCACATTTCCTTGCCTCGATTACACAAAGCAAATGCCTCCACGATACGTAATAGCCTTTCGAGGCACAATAACCAAACATGGTAATAGAGCACAAGACCTAAAGCTTGATCTTCACTGCATAATCAACAATCTACGAGATAGTAGACGTTTCAAGATTGGATTTGAATTGACCCAGAATCTTATCTCTCAAGTCGGGCAGGGCAATGTGTGGCTGGCCGGCCATTCGTTGGGGTCATCCATAGCTTTACTCATTGGACGACATATGGTTCAATATACAGGTATGAGTATAAGAAAATCTTGTAGTATTGAACAATACGTACATACATAAATTTGTTGGATGTATTTTGGCATGGCTATTTCGATTTTTCAATTTTTGATAAACCCAAAAACTGAAAACTCATATTTTTTTCATTGAAAAACACATGACCCCATGTTTCCAAAATACAAGACATTTAAATTAAAACACGTTCCAACATATATATTAATACCTTTAAATTCTTAAAAATTCTAATGGTGCCACATGTTCCGCAAAATTCAACATAAAAAAGACACTCAATCCTATTTTTATATTCTAAAAAACATAAAAACATCAATTGAATTGACATGTTTTCCACAATATTACATTTTCATTCACTCGTCCAAACCATGTTTGATGTTTATTCTCGCTTCAAAACCTCGAAATCATGAAATACATCCAAATAGGGTCATAATGTTCAAGCTTGTTGAATTTTTTATAGGTGTTTAATGAACTTCATTAAATTAATTATTTAACAAACGAGCTTTCAAGGAGCCAAACACGACTGGAGTTCGAGCCTAATTTGATAATTTTACATATATTTTTTGTCATTTTTTAAACAAAAAAATTACATATTTGGTACCGTACAATAGGTCACTTTGTAACATTGGTACAACTGTATACTTACAATAGGGGAATATATTTATTATTTTCAAAATTCATCATAACAAAACCAATTGTTGAAGCTTGACTGATATGTATTACAACTAAACTCAAACAAACGTTTATTAAACTAACTCAAATCAAATATTGAATAACTTAATTTGATTTCTATCCTCAACACAGGTACTTATCTCGAGACTTACTTATTCAATCCTCCATTTATATCCGCTCCGATAGAAATGATCAAAAACGAAAATGTGAAGTTTGGCTTGCGAATTGCGAAGAGTGTTGTGAAAGCCGGCCTGGCCAAAGCCGCAGAAAAATATGGCGGCGGTCAATCGATAGCTCAAGAATACAACGACCCGTTTATCGTGCTTTCTTCGTGGACTCCTTACTTGTTTATCAATCCAGGTGATCTCATTTGTTCCGAGTATTTTGGGTATTTTGAACATAGGGAGAAAATGGAAAAAATTGGAGCTGGTAAAATAGAGAAATTGGCTACTAAACATTCGATTGGGAATTTTGTTTCTTCGGCTATGGGAATAGAATCTGAAGCTACACATCTTATTCCTTCTGCATATTTGAGTACTAATTGCAGTTCTTCTGACGAAGTTCATGGGATTAATCAATGGTGGAAGCTGGATTTGGAGTTTAAGTATAAATTGTATCAGTATAAGTGACATATTTGAATGGGGATTATTGTATTTTTGGTGCCATAACTATAGTCCACGGGCGTTTCTATCCATAACTTTTCGGGCTGGCACATTTGGTGCCACAACTTCAACATTAGTCGCAATTTTGGTGTCAATTGAAAATTGGCCCAAAATTCCCCCATGTGCGGGCCATGTGACATGAAAATTGGGGATTTTGACCATTCAACGCCTTTTTCATTGAAAAAAAATTCCATCCACAAAAAACTAGGCTACTTGGATGTTTTTATTTGGGAAAAGAGTTGGGTAAGAAGAAGAAGGTGGGTAACAATTTAATAGGTTAAGGGAATGTTTAGTGAATTTTATAGGAAACATTAGGATTTCGAATTTTGGTTTTTTTAAAAATTAAATTAAAATTTTTTTAATGAAAAAGGCGTTGAATTAATGGTCAAAATTCTCATTTTTCATGTCACATGGCCCACGCATGGGGAATTTCGGGTCAATTTTAAAATTGGGCCTCAATTGACACCAAATTTGTCACTGATGTTGAAGTTGTGGTCCCAAATGTGTCAGACCAAAAAATTACAGGATAGAAACGCCAGTGGCTATAATTGTGGCACCAAAAATACAATAATCACTTTAAATATGTAATATATATGTTACATTTTCTATTGCATTTTTCAAGAATGATGAATTAATAACTTTGTGGATTATGTATTTTAATTGGTATTTGCTTACTAGTTTTATTTCATTGTCGTCTTTTCTAGGAAAGTTGAAAACCATTTGTAACAATGTATATTTACAATTAATACTAGTAATTTCCAGGCGAGTCGAGTCTGGGTTGAGAGTAGTCGAATTATTGAGCATTGTTGTTGGTCGGATTAAAAATAGGGTCAGGGTCAGAGATATTCGCGATCAAATAAAAATTTGGTTAGAATTAGTTAATGGTATGTATGTATGTATATAATTAATCATTATGAAACATCCGATATGTTGTTTTAGGGTGCAAAATACCCCCATGTGTTATGCTTAACCTGCAAGAAATTACCCTGTAAAATTTTTATTGCGCTAAACTTCCTTATTTTTCAAAAATCCTGCAAAAAACACCCAATTTATAATCGTTTTGGATCGACATATTTCAAGAAACCATTTTTAGAATACTTCAAGTTGGTCCCTACAACTTCACGTGATATATTTTTAAAATTATCTCTTGAAATATGTCGATCCAAAACGACCTATTTTTTTACAAATTGGGTGTTTTTTGCAGGGTTTTTAAAAACTCAAGAAAGTTTGGTGCAATAAAAATTTCACAGGGTAGTTTCTTGTAGGTTTATCATAACACGGGGGAGTATCTTGCATTTTCCTCGTTGTTTTAAGTTTATAAGAAAAATATTTTCTAAAATGGGCAATGCTAATAACAGTTCACCTTGTGAAAAACTGTCGGTAGTTTTGGTAAAAAAGACACTAAAAATATTTTTTATTAATATAATTATGACCGACTCTACAAGTGATAATTAGCCGGTTGTTTTTTGTTGAATTGACCTGAAATTACAGTTTAGCCCTTTTTAAATTTGTAAATAAAATAAAAGTTCATCTTCCCCAATCCACCATTCTTCTTCCCTAAAAATTCCTCTCTCTACAAATGGCACCAAAAGCAGATAAGAAACCAGCCGAGAAGGTACCCTCCGCCGAAAAAGCCATGACGGCGGAGAAATCTAAGTCGGAGAAGAAGCCAAAAGCCAGAAAAAAGTTTTCGAAGTCGACGCCACCACTGGAGACAAGAAGAAGAAGAAGAGGAACAAGAAGAAAAATTAAACCGCCTCTGCAAATTTAAATAATTGAAAGCATTAGTGATTTTGTCTCTTTTGGGTTGTACCATAGCATTAATAAAATGGATGCTCATCATTTTTTTCCCCCTCTAATCTCGTCCACGTAATAGATTTCAAGATTAGGCATACAGGAGCAGATGTATGAATTTCTTGATATTAATAGAGTTTCTTGTTCTAATTTTCTCAAATGGGTTTTGAAAAAAAAAAAAAATTAGATCCGAAAATTCCATTAATCCTCCAAATCTGAAATCAATTTTTGAATGAATTGTATTTTTTGTATGTGTATGGCCGGTGACAGGTGTGGTGGGAGGAAAGAGGTGGCATTGGGTGGGGAGGGGGTGGGTGGTGGGACTTGGGAGGTTGGGTGAGATGAGGAAGAAGAAGGGTTTTTTTTTTTGCAAATAAGGTAAAATAAATGTTTAGGAAAATACACATTGGTCCAAATTTTAATATATATTTTTTTATTTTATTTTTACTTTCAAATTTCAATATATTCATTTTATTAGTTTTAACTTAAATACAAATTTTATCTAATTCAATAATATATGGGAACTTAAGATTGATTTATAATTTTATAAATTCACATTTTAATTATTTTAATTTATGCGATTATAATACTGAAGTCAACTTTAGGGTATTTTATAACTAGATTAATTGTAATTCAAATCAACGAACGATTCGATTAATTTAACAAAGTCAACATTGTTGACCTTAGGGTAATGAATAACTAGGGTAATTATAATTCAAATCGACAATGACTCAATTAATTGACAAAAATCAACATTATTGACCTTAGTGATAATGTATAATTAGGTTAATCGTAATTCAAATCGACAAATGGCTCGATTAATTGACCAAAGTCAATATTATTGATATCATGGTAATGTATAACTAGGTTAATCGTAATTCAAATCGACAAATAACTTGATCAATTGACAAAAGTCAACATTGTTGGCCTTAGAGTAATGTATAATTAAGTTAATCATAATCCAATTGTGACTCGATTAATTGACTAAAGCCAATAATGTTGACAAATGGGTAATTTATAATTAGGTTAATTGTAATACAGATCGACAAATTACTCGATTAATTGACAAAAGTCAACATTGTTGACCTTGGAGTAATCCATACTTAGTTTAATCGTAATCCAAATTGACAAATTGCTCGAATAATTGACTAAAGTCAACATTGTTGACCTTAGGGTAATGTATAATTAGATTAATCATAATCCAAATCGATAGTTGTCCCGATTAATGAGAAAAATCAACATGATCGACCTTAGGGTAGTGTATAACTAGATTAATCATAATTCAAATCAACAAATGACTCGATTAATTGACCAAAGTCAACATTGTTAACCTTAAAATAATATATATACCATTGTTTACAAATATAATTAAATCTCAAAACTTAATTGGTGTTTTGTTAGTGAATTCCTACCTATAGTTGAAAAATTATTCCGAAAATAATTCCTACAGACTTCCAAATCTTTTGAAGATATTTTAAGCAAATCTTGTTAAGTAACCTTTTGGTCTTTTATATATAAATAAATAAATAATAAATATATATATATATATATATATATATATATATATATATATATATACCTCATATAATGAATTAAACATTAACAATTTTTTCCTTCATTTGCATACTATTTATTTATTAATAGTATGCAATTAGAATCCCATAATATATTAAAATATTATAATAGTATGCAAATGAAGATTGCAGTTTATTATTATAATCAATCTTATGTTCACAAATATTATTGAATTAGATCCAGCTTATATTTAAGTTAAAACTAATATAATGAATATATTAAAATTTGAAAGTTAATTTTATTTATATATATATATAAATTTGGACCAATTTGTATTTTCCTAAACATTTATTTTGCCTTATTTGCAAAATAACCCCTCTTCTTCCTCACCTCACCCAACCTCTCACCACCCACCCACCCCCTCCCCACCCAACACCACCTCTTTCCTCTCACCCCACCTGCCGCGATCTTCCACATACGAAAAACACGATTCATTCACGAATTCATTTCGGATCTAGAGGATTCATGGAATTTTCTAATCTGAGATTTTTTTTGTTCAAACCCATTTCAAAATATTAGAACAAAAAACTCTATTAATATCAAGAAATTCATGCCTCTGCTCCTGTATGCCTAATCTTGAAATCTATTACATAGATTGGGGAAGAAGAAGTGGGTTGGGCAATAAGACATTTTATCACCTATTTATTACGCTTCTTATCGGCGGTGGATTTCTTCCATAAAAACCATTGTCTCTACAGAAGAGTGGGTTGGGGAAAAGACAATGGGGTGGGTTACGGGGTGGTGGGTGGGGTGGGTCTATTGTTTAATTTTTTTTCAAAATTTAAATAAGGGCAATTTTGGAAATTTAGACCTTATTTCACAACCTATTTATTAGGTAGAAGGTAAAAGTCAGTCCACATGTCATTTAATGAGTGAAGAACTATCGACAGTTTAGCCAATGTTGAACTGTTATTAGCCAACCCGTTCTAAAATACTCTCTTCTATGCATACATAGAAAAAGTTTAAGCCTAACGATATCTAACTTGTATATAATAATACATAAGAAGAAAACTTAATTAAAAAAAAAAAGATAGATTTCTTTTATTATATGATTAATATTTATAAGATTTAGATTAAGGCAGATCTAATTGGGACAAGTCTCCAAAATGGGCCGATGTGTTCCCTAGATCCGTATTTCATAACTTTCTGTCAAATTCAATATTCACTTAGTAAATTTAACTCAACTAAAATCTAGTAGGTCGTAACAAAAATATAATCATTTAATTTTAGGCTGTGTAAAGCTCATTTTACCGTAAAGAATCACAAATTACATAGAGATAGAACATTGGAGCCAAATATCACAAATTAATTAGTCACTTCATTTATAATAAAATGAGACAACCAAAGTTGTTACCCAAACTACACATTTTCAGCAAATTGAGATTGATCGGCAAGCCCTTTTTCCATAACGATATTTTTAATATTATTAAGAGAATTCTCCAAATCATCGCAAAGTTGGTGAGGATTTGGAATGACATTTTCATCAACAGCTAAGGCAAATATAAGCTTATTGGCATAGCTTTGACAATGGATGGTTAATGCCTGCAACAATCAAAGTTGTAAAGCAAATCACTATATAAAGTAGTAGTTTCACAATAATTCAATTAATTTATTTTTTATTTTAAGAATATTCAAGTTTTAGACATGAATTATCCTCTTTCGAGCATATTAGACAAGAAAACTAAAATGTCTTATAAAATGATTATTTTATACTTACATGAGGAATCCCATAGGCTGAAGGAGCAAGGTAACACATGGGATGACCAAATAAAGTGATCTCTTCTTTTGGACCAACCACGTTTGAGAAAGTCAATGTTGTATTATAGAAAACAGACCTTGTTATTGCAGCTGTAAACTGTATTAAAAATAGAGAAATTGGTTATTTAATAAAATGACCAAGACTTAGGACAAAAATTTAAAGTCCCATTAAAATTGATTCTTCTTCAATGCCCATGTTTTTGACTTGGATTATGTTGTAATTTTTTTTTTTGGGGGTGGGGGGTGGGGGTGGGGGTGGGGAAGGAAGTATTATTATTCCTCAGCAATTTAAAATTGATGAACTGTGGGCCTCCAAAAAGGTGGCATACCAGAGGGATTTTAAGGTTTGCATTAAGCACAGTCCAATTTATAGATATACCTAGGGCTGTCAATGGGGCGGATTTCAATCCGAATTCAGTTCAATTTATTAGGATAATTGTCCGATTAATGATTCAATGGACCTGATTCGATTAAGAAGATCCGTAATTCGAATTATATGGAGCGAATATGGATCTAGGTTGATCCGGTCCATTGCAGATCCATATCCGATATATATTACTATATGTTGTTTATATTATTATATATTTAACAAAATAAAAATAAATCTATTTATGTTCCACTAAAATCTTTTAGTATATTAAAAATGATCTTAAAAGAAATGCATGAGAGGTATTGTTGGACTGACCTGGTAACTAATTGGCCCTAAATCATATTAATTTATGCTATTTAATAAGAAAAATCAAAACCATAACCATTCATTTACGTAGTAGCCGCCATCTTTCCTCTACTTTTTCCTCCAATTTTTTTCTTCTCTTCCATTATTGGGTTTTCTTCTTCTTTTTCCCAATTTCTATCTTTTTTTATTCATATTTTTGTTTATTCCTTTGTTCTAATTTTTATCGTTTATATTTGTCCATCATATTCCATCTTTTACAATTTTCTAACAATAGTTTTGATGAAATAAGTAAAATATTACATTTTTAATTCATGGTGGCAGAATCTGCAAGTGATTTGAAGGAAAATGAAAGAAAAAACAAATATTGCTAAATATGCTAAACGGATCCAGATAATTTATCAGGATCTAGGATATCCACCGGATTCGGATCTGGTTGCTACTTTTCAAGATCCGTGTAGATCTGGATCCGGGTAGGAGAAATGGAAATCTGACTCGAATCCAGATCTGCTCTGATCTGGTCCGAGTCCGACCCATTGACAGCCCTAGACATATCCGTTTTGTAAGGTGATTGGTCAAAATATCTTAAGAATTCGAGAAATTATTAATATTATATGACTGAACTTTATCATAGTTTATAAAGAGACATATTCAATACATGTATTTTTTAAATTTATTTTATTTTTCATGAAATAACAAGTAAATTATGAGGTGCATGTTTTTTATGAATGTAATATTTTTACATTTCCATGCTTTAAATAAAACTTTATAAAACTTCCAATAGCTAGCCCTATATATTGCCTCAAAATTCAATATTAAAAAACAATAATTATATCTTTTGAATTTTTAAATCTAGAAAATCTCACTATTTCCTCAAAATACCACATTTCTTGTTTATAATTCGAATTTCTAAATATTTTTACAATTAATCTAAACTTGAATTTATAACCGGACGACAAAATAGCATTTAAATTGAATAGAATACTGAAAAAAAATACTACCTTGATTCCAAATAAGTTGATCAATAACTTCATCATCACAAATACACATTTGGGCTGAAGTGATCGCTTCTTTCTATCCATGGCCACCTTAGCTTCACGTATATAATTTAAGGGGTCATTTTGCAATTTAATGTTGAATGGAAGGAGACCAATGCCAAATAAATTGCCCCACATTCCCTTTGACTCTGTTTCCATCATCTCAGCCAAATCCTACATAAATTTTAGCCTCAAAATTGAATATCAATACAAGAGTAGGACCAATTAAGTACGATAAAAGTCCAAAAGTATAGTGAGTTGGTTGAAAAAAAACTAAGTTGGTTAATTGAATTGACATTGTCACAAAAAAAAAAAAAAAAAAAAAATTAGGCATTGCATCCATGACTATATTTTTAAACCTGTTGGAAAAAATGAAAATTAAAATTGTAACAACAATTGAAGACTTTAAATTGTGTAACCTCCAATTTAAATTTCAATTGTGTAACGGTAGAAACTGAAATGGCCTTTAATAATTTTCTTTCCGATTTTGCCCTCCTCCGTTCCTATATATAGGAGCTCCCTTCATTCTATTTTTCACACCAAAAACAGTCATCTTCTCTTCTTTGTTTAGAGTTCTAAAGAATTTCAGTTCGATTAGCAAAAGCTTGGTGCAAAGCTTCTTGCTAGTACCGTTGTATCCTGGGAGACAAACGTTCAAGGAGCCTCGAGCACGAACCGGAAGGGTGAGGGAGCGAATTTGTCTTAAGGACACTGTGTTTTCACACAGGCCTCGGTTTGGTTCATTTTGTTAATTGTTGTTTACTTTCTGTCCAGATTATCTTGTATTTAAATTCTAAATTTTTTCCTTTTACGTATACATATTTTCATACAATCTTAAGACAAATTCGTCTTTACGTAAAAGGAAAGGGAAAGTTGTTTCATAATCTGTTTCGTCACGTTTATAAAACTTGTTTCTTAAACTGATTACTTGATTACGGAACTAATCTGTTTTGGACAGGAAATTTTTCGATCACAAAAGTGTTATCCAGATTTCATAATTTGTTACTGATTTTATCAACAAATTCCGAACACTACAATTTTGTGGAAAAACATTTACAAGTTTGGTGGTGTTCTGCTTAGATAGAAATCTCTTTATAATATATCTAAATTGTTTACGGACCGTGTGGACAGAAACTTTGGTTTCCAATTCCAAAATTACTTCCCAATTTTAATCAAGGAATTTTCAAACTGTGATAGTAATTTTCAAGGCTCTCCGAAAAATTAATTTGGTGCTGTATTGAAAATTGTTATTCAAGTACACTTTATCTACATAAGGCACTTACTGGACGTGTAAAGTAATTGCAAAGTATTAGCAATACTGGTCCTCCAATTTTATAATACTTTCAAAATTGTTACAAAAGTTTGGAACAGAAAATTGTTTACAAAATTTTGGTACGGTTACATATCTATCTTGGGATAGATAAAATTGTTTGCAAGATTGAAAAACTTTTCGAACATAACGATTTTCGAATAGGAAATTTTGGAGAAAATTCTTTGTTAGATACTATCTAAAATTTTCTGAATTTCCTTCAAATTTAAATTTTTTTTCTGAAATTCCTTCGAGGAATTTGATAGTTTGTTTTTGGTTTCAGAAATGGCAACCGAATCAAACGTTGATGTGGTGGTTACTGAGAACTCATCTGGAGCTCCAGTACCAAACCAAACTGTGGCACCTCTGAGCCAAGTTGGAGCTGTGGCACCTCTGAGCCAAGCTGAAAAACCGGAGAAATTCAACGGGCTGAATTTCAAAAGGTGGCAACAAAAGATGATGTTCTACCTGACCACCTTGCGCCTGGCGAGATTCTTAACCGAGGATCCACCCAAGAAAGAAGGGGAGCAAGATACTGCCTTCCTTATTGCTCTTGATGGATGGAACCAATCGGACTACCTTTGCCGACACTATGTTATGAATTGTCTGAGTGATTCGCTTTATGATGTGTACTCTGACAAAAAGTCTGCAAAGGAACTTTGGGAAGCCTTGGACCGCAAATATAGAACTGAAGATGCCGGTACCAAGAAATTCGTTGTGGGTCGATTTTTGGACTACAAGATGGTGGACTCCAAACCACTTATGGCCCAAGTGCAAGAATTTCAGCTGATTCTTCATGAAATTCAGGCTGAAAAGATGGAGCTCGGTGAAACCTTCCAGGTGGCTTGTGTCATTGAAAAGTTACCCCCTGCATGGAAGGATTTCAAAAATTACCTGAAGCACAAGCGAAAGGAAATGAGCATGGAGGATCTTGTTGTTAGGCTTCGTATTGAAGAGGACAATAGGAAATCTGAAAAAAGAGGGCTTATGTCTGGTGAGCCTAAGGCCAATGTCGTGGAGCATGGTCAAAATTCAAAGAATAAGAAGAATAACAAGGGATCTAAAATGGGTCCAAAGGGTGGTATTTCCAAGAAGAAGTTTCAAGGAAAGTGCTTTAATTGTGACAAAATGGGTCACAAATCGGCAGATTGCAGGCTACCGAAAAAGAAGAAACCTAATGAAACCAATGTTATTGAAAACAGTGGTGATGTGGACCTCTGTGCTGTGGTTTCTGAGGTGAACTTGGTTGACTCTAATCCGAAAGAGTGGTGGATAGATACCGGGGCTAAAAAGCATGTGTGCTCTGACAGGGAAGTGTTTACCACTTTTGAGCCGATCCAGAATGGAGAAAAACTGTTCATGGGAAACTCGGCTACGTCAGCTATAGAAGGCAAAGGGAATGTAATTCTCAAAATGACCTCTGGGAAGGAGCTGACTCTGAAGGATGTCCTCTATGTGCCAGATATCCGCAAGAATCTGGTGTCCGGGACGCTGTTGAACAAGCATGGTTTCCGCCTTGTTTTTGAATCTGACAAATTTATTTTGACTAAGAGTGGTATGTTTGTTGGAAAGGGATATGAGTGTGGTGGAATGTTTAAGCTCAATGTAATGGCTATTAAGCCAAAAATTATTAATAAATTTAATAATTCTGCTTACTTGCTTGAGTATCCTAATCTATCGCATGGTAGACTAAGACATGTTAACTACGATTCCCTGCGTAGATTAATTAATTTGAAACATATCCCTAAATTTCAAATTGATCAAAAGCACAAGTGTGAAACTTGTATTGAAGCTAAATTAACGAGATCGTCTTTTCAAAAGGTTGAAAGGAATACTAAACCACTCGACTTAATACATAGCGACATAAGTGATCTTAAATGTGTGCAATCGAGGGGTGGTTATAATTATTTTATTACCTTCATTGATGATTGCACTAAATATTGCTATGTATACTTGCTAAGAGCAAAAAGTGAAGCGATAGATAAATTTATTCTATTCACAAAAGAAGTTGAGAACCAACTTGATAAAAATATCAAAGTACTTCGAAGTGATAGAGGTGGTGAATATGTGTCACCATTTAGTGAATTCTGTGCTGAACACGGAATCATACATGAGGTAACAGCACCTTATTCACCGCAATCAAACGGAATTGCAGAAAGGAAAAATCGAACATTGAAAGAAATGATGAATTCAATGTTGATAAGTTCTGGATTACCACAGAACATGTGGGGGGAAGCTATCCTATCTAGCAATTATCTTTTAAATAAGATACCCCGGAAAAATCAGGAGAAAACTCCATATGAATTGTGGAAAGGAAGAACACCTTCCTACAAATACTTGCGAGTGTGGGGGTGTCTTGCCAAAGTGGTAGTACCTACACCCAAGGAAGAAAGGATAGGACCGAATACTGTTGATTGCATATTCATCGGATATGCTCAAAACAGTAATGCTTATCGGTTTCTTGTAAATGAGTCTAAAAATCCTGAGATTCACAAAAACACGATAATGGAATCCAGAAATGCATCTTTCTTTGAAGATGTATTTCCAGCGAAAACTAGAAAAGAAGTGAGATCATCTAAAAGAACTCATAATCAAGACCATGAGTCTGAACAGGCAACTGAGGATGAGCCAACTGAGGTTGAGCCAAGAAGAAGTAAAAGAGCAAGAACAGAAAAATCTTTTGGCCCAGATTTTCTGACATATATGCTCGAAACTGAACCTCAAACCTTCAAAGAAGCTGTAACTTCTTCTGAAGGACCTTTGTGGAAAGAGGCAATCAATAGTGAAATTGATTCCATCTTGCAAAACCATACCTGGGAGTTAGTTGATCTTCCTCCAGGATGCAAACCACTAGGATATAAGTGGATTTTCAAACGGAAAATGAAACCAGATGGAACAATTGATAAGTATAAGGCCAGACTAGTAATAAAAGGCTATCGGCAACGAGAAGGCCTTGATTATTTTGACACGTATTCTCCCGTGACAAGAATAACTTCCATTAGGATGATACTTGCTATCGCAGCATTGCGAAACTTAGAAGTACATCAAATGGATGTAAAAACAGCTTTCTTGAATGGAGATTTAGAAGAAGAAATCTACATGGAACAACCTGAGGGGTTTTCTGCTCCAGGGCAAGAAAAGAAAGTCTGTAAATTGGTTAAGTCTTTGTATGGCTTAAAACAGGCACCAAAACAGTGGCATCAGAAATTTGATGATGTCATGCTAGAAAAAGGTTTTAAAACCAGTGAGTGTGACAAATGCATCTATGTGAAAGAAACAAAAGATGGCTATGTCATTCTATGTCTTTATGTTGATGACATGCTTATCGTTGGAAGTAATGATAAGATGATTAAATCCACTAAGGATATGTTGAATGCTAGATTTGAAATGAAAGATATGGGTCTAGCAGATGTGATACTGGGAGTTAAAATTACGAGAAATTCAGATGGCATCATTTTGAGTCAGTCCAGTTATATTGGGAAAATCCTTGAAAAATTCAATAAGGATGACTCTAATGAGGCTAGAACTCCTATAGATCCTAGTCAACCTTTATCAAAGAATAAAGGTGAGAGCATCTCTCAAGTGGAGTACTCAAGGATTATTGGAAGTCTGATGTACCTGATGAGTTGTACAAGACCGGATATAGCATACGCTGTAGGTAAGCTAAGCAGATATACTAGTAATCCTGGTACTGACCACTGGAAAGCCATAGTAAGGTTACTGAGATACTTAAGGTATACTCGTAACTACGGGCTATACTATACAAGATATCCAGCTGTTGTAGAAGGATACAGTGATGCAAGTTGGATATCTGATGTAAAAGATTCAAAATCCACCAGTGGATATGTATTCACCATAGGTGGTGCAGCTGTATCTTGGAAATCCTCAAAACAAACTGTGATAGCCAGATCCACAATGGAGTCTGAGTTTATAGCTCTAGACAAATGTGGTGAAGAGGCTGAGTGGCTACGCCAATTCTTAGAGGGTATTCCACAATGGTCTAAACCTGTGCCAGCAGTATGCATTCATTGTGATAGCCAATCTGCGATTGGAAGAGCACAGAGTAAAATGTACAATGGTAAGTCTAGGCATATACGCCGAAGACATAATATTAGACAACTACTCTCAACTGGAGTGATTACCATTGACTATGTAAAGTCAAAGGACAATCTAGCGGATCCGCTAACCAAAGGGTTAACAAGAGAGATAGTTGCTAAGTCATCAAGAGGAATGGGACTAAAGCCCATGGAATAAAAAGCTTTGCGAAGGAAAACCCAACCTAGTTGACTGGAGATCCCAAGATCTAGGTTCAAAGGGACAACCTAACCGCAAAGGTTTAGTTAAGTCACTGTGGGGGTTTTACCCTAAGTCCATTCCTATGATGAAAACAGTGATAACGGTTGAGTAAGGTTAAGCCAAGTTTTTAATGATTCTTGTAAGGAGAGTAACTCGGGATACTCTAAGGAAATGAATCACCTATGTGAGAGAGAAGAAGGGCCGCTTCAAAGGGAATTGTATAGGGCACAATTCTTAGAAACTCTTGCTGAACCAGGTAGATGTTCATGGCCAAAACGGACATAACCGTAAGAACTGAAACTTTACGAGGTAAGATGCGTGTGAGGAGTATGTCATCGTTTACATAAACAGCAGAACAGTTCAAGGACACCGTGTCTACTGATCAGCCAGTAAAGTAAACATACTTACTCAAGGGAAGGTTCAAAGGGTTACTCCTACCTATCCTATGCAAGTGTCTACCGCTGAACTCTATCCTCTTAGAACATCCTGTTAGGAATTTATTCAATTTTCATTCATGTGGGGGATTGTTGGAAAAAATGAAAATTAAAATTGTAACAACAATTGAAGACTTTAAATTGTGTAACCTCCAATTTAAATTTCAATTGTGTAACGGTAGAAACTGAAATGGCCTTTAATAATTTTCTTTCCGATTTTGCACTCCTCCGTTCCTATATATAGGAGCTCCCTTCATTCTATTTTTCACACCAAAAACAATCATCTTCTCTTCTTTGTTTAGAGTTCTAAAGAATTTCAGTTCGATTAGCAAAAGCTTGGTGCAAAGCTTCTTGCTAGTACCGTTGTATCCTGGGAGACAAACGTTCAAGGAGCCTCGAGCACGAACCGGAAGGGTGAGGGAGCGAATTTGTCTTAAGGACACTGTGTTTTCACACAGGCCTCGGTTTGGTTCATTTTGTTAATTGTTGTTTACTTTCTGTCCAGATTATCTTGTATTTAAATTCTAAATTTTTTCCTTTTACGTATACATATTTTCATACAAAACCAAGAAATGAAAATATTTTAAATTTTCTATTACGTACTAATGCAGTCTGAAATTATAATGGCACTTAAAAACTTTATTTTTTGAGACTTTGATTTGATTATAATCTAATTGTGGAAAACGTAAATGCTTGTTATAATTTAAATTATGTGTAGGACGAAAGTCAGAAATTTTGATTTTGTAACTTTAATATTTAATAAGTTACTTTAATGGTTAATTTGGGATTATATACCTTGAATATGGGTTAAGTAAGAAATCATTTACGATAATTAATTTTCCTGAAAAAAAATAAAGAAATCATTTATGAAATAAAAAAAAAAAGCTTAAAATTGTAATTAAACATATTATTTATAGTAAAAAGAAATGAGACAGCTTTGACCATTCTTAATTTTAAATCAAATAAAAATATTATTTTATAATTTTTAATACGTGTGACTAGTTCAAAATAGGAATAAATAAACAAGACAATTCAATAGTAGTTTTTTTTTTTTTTTTTTTTTTTTTTTTATTAAATAGTAACAAAGAAAAGTGTAAAATAAATGGTTTGAAAGAGAGATGTGTACTTAATTACCTGAATTGTTGCAGTTGGCCTGAGGTTAAAAACAAGTGCTGCTCTAAGACAACTTCTTTTGGGTAAATAATTGATATTCTTGACGATTCCTACACCTTTTTCCTTAAGTTCTTCTGTCGTAGAAATGAAATCATTCCATTTAATAAAAAAAAAAATGAAATTGAAATATTCACAATTAAAATATGAACTGACAAATTATTATTAAAATGAAAGGGATTATATAGTTGTTAGAACAATACCAATATATCTATTGTTGAGATAATGACTAAGACCCGCTTGTGTCACTCCTAGTACAACATCGTTAATGCTCTACAAAATTAAACAAAAAATAAAAATATTAACATCTTCATTTCCTTATTTAAAATCTACTATACATATAAATGTCCAATTATAATAAAGAATAAATCCATGATGAGTAAACATTATTTAGATGGACAAGATTCAAAATCATGTCTATTTCAAATGCCAATGTAAATGTGACAACTCCCCACCCCTCGCCCACAAAAAAAAAAAAAAAAAAAAAAAAAAAAAAAAAAGAAGAAAAAAAAAAAAAAGAAAAAAAACATTTTCATGCATTGTCATGAATTCAGGATATGTGAAAAATGTAGATACGAAGTTGAATTTAAATATAATTATATAAAACATACCACATTCATTGCAGTCTTGACAAGTTTAATATCATCTAAACTAACAACTCGGTGCACAAACCGCTTTGGAGACAGTTCGACGCCTCGTGGTCCTCTAATAGAAGTATGCGTGTCTTTCATAAAAATAATGGTAACCATAAACAACACGAGATCAATTAAAGTATTGAAAATAATAATAATAATCAACCATATAGAGAAAAATATCTTCTTCATAGATTTTCCAAGTGAAACACCATCTCTTAAGACTTCTTGTTTCTTGATTGGAATACTAGGTAAGGATTGAGGATCCGAGGTTTTCTTAGAACATGCCATAAGAATGGAAATAAGCGATACACCATCACCTATCGAATGATGAAACTTGAATATAGCTATGGAATTTGCATCCGATGTTTGTACATTAAGTAAATGAACTTCCCATAAGGGTTTTGTCATATCCATGGAACTTGTTGAAAGATAAGATGCATAATCCTCGATAAATTGATCCGATGATTCAATTTTGGAATCCAACTCTGGATAGAAAACATGATTGTCGATGTCCACTTTCGTCTTTTTCCATGACATGTTGTGTTTCTTGTCCTTCACGACCTTACTTAGATCAAAACAACAATATATTATTACAAACAAATGTTTCGATAATTAAAACAAACGAATATACGTAAAACCCTATGGATTATTAGCACTTTTTAGTTTCGTGGTGTATAAAACCCTAAGGAACTTAATATAATATTTTTATCGTTCGACTCGAGCAAGACCCAAAAGAATCAACACTACAAGAAAATTAAATTTTAGTGATAAAATTTTATGTGACAATGTTAAAGTTGTCACTTCTTATATATATTAAGTGACAATAACTCAAATATTGTCACTAAAATGGTTTTCATTAACATACTAGTGACAAGAATTGTAAAAAAGTTGTGATTGTTGACCTTTAGCGATACCCCAAAAGTGACAACTAAAAAATTGTCATTAAACCATAGTGACAATATTTATTGTCACTAGGCTGTCACTAATTAAAATGGTGTCGCTAATTGTCAATAGTGACAACTTAAGCCACCATATATTTGTCATTAATAGCTATTAGTGACAACTTAAAAACATATTTTGTCACCATTGCACTTGTCACCATTATTATTATGACAAAATTAATTTTTTATCACTAAATGCATATAAAGAATGACAACTTTTACATTATCACTTAATTTTTTGTCACTTAAGCTTAATTTTCTTGTAGTGCAAACGAATCCACATAAATGCATGACCCAAATGAACCAAATGATGAATCCATAAAAATTCTATTTGTTGGCAATGTAAGATAAAAAATTGTAAAACACGAAACCAAAATTCTTGATAATCCAGTTCCGCATGCTTAACAATACGATTTTACCAACAAAATTATATAAATGATAAAATTTTGTAAATGTACACATGTCTTACAAGCACACTTGAAAAACGAGGATGTTTAAGGAGAGTTTGCTCTAAACCCTGCTTGAATGCATTGACATCGATTGCTTTGGTAAAACCCATGATTGCTAATATGTAGAGGTTGAAGCCTTGTGCTTGCATCAACCGGGCAGATGGGCTTGCTGGCTCTTCTTCTAATGAAATTTTCATTCTTCTTTTTTTTTTTTTTTTCATGCATGAATATTAATTCAATAAATTTTAATTGGTTGAAACTTATATAAATATAGGAAAAATGTTGCAAGAAGAAGTACCAATTATTATTGCTGTACTGCAATTAATGTCTTGCTATTAGGTAGTTGAATCATGAGATATTTGTAAGTTAAAACTTAAAAGCATTGATGAATGAAAAATAGGAGGGATGGCCGGGGCAGCTAGGAAAACAAATGGTTTACGGCAGCTTAAAATGGCATTTAATTTGATGTTTCATGACTTCCATTTAAGACTTAAATGCAACAATATCCTCCACTTTGCCTAATTGGTAAACGACAAGTGATATTGTCGGAGCAGTAATTGTTGTTGTTGTCAGAACAAATCACCTTCCGTGACAATTTCTACCCTGTGTTATGCGAAATCTGCACAAAACTATCCTGTGAAATTTTTTTGCACCAAAATACTCCCTTGTACTTTCAAAAACCCTGCATAAAACACCCAATCTACGTTAGTTACTAACACCGTTAATTTTTGCATAATTTTGTTTGAGCAAAACTTCTTTGTACTTTGGAATGTTTGCGTAAAACTCCCATGTACTTCTGAACGTTTGCACAAAACTCCCTTGTATTTTTTAATCTTTGGGTAAAACTCTCTTGTACTTTTGAATGTTTGGACAAAACTCTCTTGTACTTTTAAATATATCTAGGGGTAATTTAGGTAATTCAATTAAAAATTAACGGTGTTAGTAACTAACGGAGATTGAGTGTTTTATGCAGGGTTTTTGAAAGTACAAGAGATTTTGATGCAAAAAAAAATTTACAGGGTAGTTTGGTGCATGTTTCGCATAATACAGATATTTACCGTTCATTTTCCCGTTTGTAAATGATCAATTCCTATCACATTAAGCAATCTGAAGGGATTTTGTGAAAAGGAATTAATAAATTTGAACATAATGGACGGATTATTACACAACAGAGCGAGGTGCATATGACAAAATAAACGTTTTCTTATATTGCTTCGACTGTTCGGTATTTTTTAGTTTAACTTGTTCATATTGAATGAAATATTCTAAAGCTGGACTAAATATGGCGATATATTAACAAGAAATATTCATCTTGTTTTGTGGGTAAAGAAAAACTATTTGGGGATATATAGAGAATAGCACATCATACAATGGTCTTTTTGTCAGAGAAATTATATATAGTATAACCGATGCACCACGTCATCAAGTACACGTGGTGCAGCCGACTAATGTAATTATTGCACTGTGGAGTGAGATCTCACATCACCCCATGTTTTCCTAGAATATAGGATTATAAAATTGTGTTCACATTGTCCGAAACATTGGCGATGTGGATTTTCACTTCATATGTAAAAATTTATTTGGTCGATTGCACCACGTGTACTTGATGGGTTACCAAATCTTTAAAAATGGGAGTTGAGATTAATTAAATTAATGGGTTACCAATTCTGTAAAAACTGAAGGGTAATATAGGCAATTAAAATTTTTTGCTCTAGAAATAACGCCATTCTTGGCAAAATGCCCATAGCTACAAATATTTTTAGTAGAAAAAAAAATTATATGTTCTTTTTTATTAGCAAGAAATCTCTTGTATCGACATTTTATTAGTTCAGTCCACCCATTCGAAAGATTGTCATAAGTCAACATGCATGAGGTTATTATCAATTTCTAAGTGAACAACGATTATTAACAATTTTGAAAATTAACAGAAGGATTATTGTCAATTTTTAGATAAATATTGATCTTTTCGCATTTCATGATGGGGATATAATTGTAATTTTCCTGCAAAATATGTACTCCGATTTGTGATGTGTTTTTTTGCAAATAAAAACATAAGGAGATTTTTACTAATAATGAAAATGACACATGAATTTTTTTGTTAACTATCAAAGCATAAGGAGTATTTTTTTCATTTCACTCAAAATTTTAAAAGTCATTTTCGTAAATGACGACTTAATAGTAAATTAACTCCTTGTGTTATTTTAAATAGACAATTTAACTCCCACTACCTCCCCGTATTTTTAATAAAGAAATACACTGCCTCCCTCTTGATATTTACATTTTCAAAAGGGTGTAATATACCCATTATGCAATACTATGGGGAGTTAAAGTGCTCATTCACGCATATCGCAAAAAGCTAAATTGCTTAATTATCACAAGGGTTAAAGCGAGGTAAATATGTTGTCAATGTAAGGTTAAATTGATCATTTTTTCACATGAAAATGAAGTTTCAGTCGCATTATAGAGTGTATGTGAAACACCTCCCCTAGGAATGAGGTAAATTGTTTATTATTTCATATCATAGGGGGGTAAATTGTCCATTAAACATATCACAAGGAGTTAACTTGCAAAAAACCCTAAAATGACTAATAAAAAACCATCTTCTTATTGACTCCCACTACTAACTAGGACTATCAATCGGGTCTTGTGAATCGAACTTTAAATAGCTTGAACTCAAATATTGTCGGGTTTCATAGCTATAGGCTCAAACTCGACTTATAAATTTTCTGATTTCTCTGGCTCAAACTCGGCCCATGTAATTTTTCGGGCTTCGGGTCTAGATCAGACTTATATCGGATTCGTTAATATAGGCAAAAATAGATTGACATATAAAATATTTAGATTACTGAAACACATATGAATAGACTACTATTACTTAATACACGAGTATATATCATTAAATAATATTTTAACTGAAAGATCGGGTTATTTTTCCACATTTTTAAGATAATGTTTGATCTATATAAACAAGCATTAGAGTTTTAAAGTCTCAAGACTCCAATTTATTGACCTTTTGAGTTAACTTTTGTCCTTTTTTTAATGCTTGATTAAACCTTTTTCCTTTGGGTTTTGACCTTAAATACGTAATTGATCATATACTAACATATATGTGAGTTTATATTATAACTTTTTGTAAAGTTTACTTATTTCAAAATAAAGATAATAATTAATAACTATAACTACAATACAAATAATTAATCGTAACATTTAAAACAATTATATGATCGGGCTTTATTCGGCCTGAGCCGTGTTAGGCTCAAGCTCAACTCAAAAATTAATCGAGTTTAATATAATGGCTCAAACTCAGTCTGTCTCACAAATATTCGCGTTCGAGCCAATTTTAATCGGGTCGAACCATCGGACTTCGGGTAGGCCCGACTCAATTGACAGTCCTACTACTAACACGTATAAGATAATGAGAAACAATTTTAAACCGACACGAGTAATCCGACACGTTTATCAAAAGACGCACTAGCTCTCAAATTAAATATTCTAATTCAAGTAATATATGAATTGACCTTTTAAACCTATTTTTTTCCTAACATTACTCGAAAGAATTTCAAACTACTACTAGGAAATGAAAAGTATTGAAACCAAATTAACTACTACCAAACAGATCCTAAAGATGCTGCATGCTCCTCCTTTTCTTTCTTTTTTGGAAAGTGATAAAGATATATATAACTCATGAAATCTGATTTCTCACATCTGTTTTCCCCTCAACTAATTATTAGCTGTTGACAAGTCCGTGCCTTCAATTCCCCAACGACCTTAATTTATATATGGTTGGATACCTTTTCTTTAGGCTAGTTAAATTTCATTTGTCCCCTCCAATGACATTTATATATGGTCCAAGAAATTTTTATCAATTTTGTGGACGCACCCATCTTTACAGCTGAGGATACCCAAAATAGATATATTGTATAGAGATCAAATTATCAATTAATGTTCTTATCAATTAAACTGTTTCACTTAACACATCACATGATGTGGGTAAGGACATGTGATTACTAAACATGCATGTTATATTAAATATAGGATCGAGTAATATATTTGTGATTAGCAAAGCCATTACATATAAACAAATATCTAATGATGAGGTTAATTATGCGGTAAGGAGGATTATTGTGTAATCAATTAAAGCGGATAAATCGTGCGGATGCTAGGTTAGCTATGCAAACAATCATAGGTTTACTTGTTGTTCGTGAGTTCTTATTGGTTAGATTTCCATGTCGGTCTCACTTAACCCTACAAATCTACCCAAATCCTATCTTCGGATCACTCGCGAACTTTGATGTCACCGAAGGATTTTAGGAAAGTCCCTATTCCTAGAGGACTCTAGGGCGTACCACTGTCACCCAGGACATAAGACTAACCCAAATTCCGGAATAAAGAGAATCTAAGTTATTTGATGCATTCACGAACAAACCCATTATACAAACATGGACCACACTAGGTATATATGTCTATCCTAGGTCGAAATCCACAAATTGTCACTAGCCTAACCTTCAAAGTCCTATGTCTAGGATGCATTCAAGGTAGAATTAACCTTGATTTCATATGATTACGGCAAATTAAAGTACTTAAACAATAATTGGCCAATAGTGCAATTAAACAATAAACCCAACAATTCAAACATAACCCAACATCATCACACAATTCATCAAGACATAAAAATCAGGAAAATCAACAATTCTACAATCATAATTCCAAAAAGAAAATAACAACAATCATCTCCTAATCATAGACAATTAGGAAAATTGAAAGGATATCACCTAATCGGAATAAAATCATGAGATGGATTTTCTTCCCTTAATCACCACATCACTCCCAGGGGTGGTGATTAACTCACCCCCTTGGCGGAGTCTTTAATAAAAAATGTAAGAAAAAGAAAAGAGAGAGAGTTGAGGGAGACTAGACAAAGAGAAGAGGAGTTGTGTTGCGTAAAAACCTCTTTCATTCTCACTTCTTGGCCTAGTAGCCAAATGATGGAGAAAATCCGAAAATGCCCTTAAAAACTAGAAGTTTTTTGCTTATAAATCGCATCAGCAGTCCCTCACCGCAGTGAGGTTTGGGCAGAGAGTTTTCTGCTATGCCACACTTCAGTCCGAGAGGTATATCTTTTTATTCCGAACTCCGATTGTGGATCAGTAAATTTTGTAGCATAGATAACTCCTTCATCTACAAAATATCCAAAATTCAGCACATTTGAATCATCCATGAAATATTTATGCATGTTTTAGTGAGTAGCCATCCACATCCTTCTTCCCTCAAAAAAAAAAAAAAAAAAACCATCCACATCCTTCTATATTTTGACTTTGGGTTCTCCTTCCTTTCAAGCCCTAATCCATATCTCCCTACAAAACACCCAAAACATAATGAAAACCCACCAACCACCACCAAAACACACACAAAACCAACAAACAATAAAAAAAAAGGCAAAAGAACACAAAAACACGCAAAACTCAAACAAAACAAGTTGTTATGGGCTTAAGAAGGCACGCAATAACGACGTTTTACGGCGTTATCACTATCACATATTTTTTTCTCCCCAAACCCTATAAAAACATTGATTTGACACCGACCACCTACTTTTTTTCCTAAACCCTAACATCCAAACTCAATTCAAACGGGGTTTCAACTTTTTCAAAATCACAAAACTCAACATCCAAAATCTATCCAAATGAGGTTTCAAAGGTTTCATTGAAACCACCTAAACCATTTTTTTGAAATCGAGACCCGCAAAATCGGATCAAAACCCTTCTAAATGGAGCCTATAGATCTTGAGTTTAAATTCCACAAGAAATGTGAAATGTGAGTTATTTTCTAGTTTAATATTAATCTTGTTTATAGATATTATTATTCATATTTCTTATTAATAGTCTAATAGATTTGATCATGTAGATTACATGTAATAATCTATTCATTCTTTCACTAAAAAAATGTTCATCAACCCATCAATAGACCCTGCCAGACTTGAGCCGTATTGACTAGTAAATTTTTCAATTTTTTTAAAATTAAGTTTGCTCGAGCAATGATAAACCAAATAAATAAAACAAACTCAACAAAGTAAGTGTTTGTAGTAGGTGTAGCCGATGAGGCCTAGTATTTTGGCGAAACAGATGTCCTATGATATGTCATGAATGTGGATTTCATTTAAAGCGTGGGTCTTTATTTAATTTAATACTAATTTTGTTATTAAATATTCTTTTTATTTGTTAATTGGACTTTATTTCTATTTTCAAATATATTTGACGATATCATGATGTAATAATTGTTTCACTAAGGAGGAAAGAAAAAAGATATTGAAGTATAGTTTCTTCTGATCTAACTATACATAAAACTTGAAACTAACCCATGATACCACATAAATTAAGCAGTTTTTAGCACTGGTGGGATCAATGAAATATCTCATCAAATGTATCACATTAAATTTTTATTTAAAAAAAGAAAAAATATTTTACTTTTGTTTAGCTATAAAGTATTTTTAAAGTGTGACGTGACGCATTGTATAATTCTTTTGTAATTCTAGGGGATTAAATTAATGTAACATTTTTCAATTTTGACTTCTTACACCTACATTCTTGTTATTTATCGAAATGACTGTTCTTCTGTTTTCTGAAAAATAAATAAAAGCAGGTTACTGGGGCCTAAAATTCATATGAGCCCATTTTGTTAACGGGCCTACAAAATTGTGCAAACATTACTTAAGTCTCAATAAGCCCATGAAGATATTCTGTAATCCATTCAAACTTCTTACAGTGAAAGCACTTGGATTAGGCCCAGTATTTCTTCAAGTTATTTAATTTAATCTTATTTAGTACTTCGGGTCTATGTTTAATGAGCCTTACAAAATATCTACTTAATATTAGGGCCGTTAATTGGTCAAAATTGGATCGAATCAGAATGTATTTGATAGGGCTGTCAATGGGGCGGATTTCAATCCGGATTCGTCCGAATTCAGTCCGATTTATTAGAATAATTATCTGATTAGAGATTCAATGAAGCTGATCCGATTATAAAGATCCGTAATCCGAAACACATGCAACGAATATGGATTTAAGTCGACCTGATCCGTTAAAGATCCGTATCCGATAAAAAATAAAAAGAATGATATATATATATATAATATTTTATAAAACTAAGTACCATTAATAATATTTCACTGTCAATTTAAGAAGATAGTAATTCATAACTCGGTTATAAATTTATGTAAACCAATATTTTCATCTAAAAAATGGGAATATTAGTAAAGAATGTTTGAACATGTGAGCTAAAATTAAATAAAATTGTAAAGTTAATAAACTTGTTTTAGGAAAAAATACTAATGTAATTTTTTAAATGAAAATTTTATTGTATCTGAAAAAGATCCGATATTTGGTCAAATCCGACCAAGATCCATTGGATTCAAAAAATCTAGATCCGAGCACAATTCGAACAAGATCTGAATCTGACATTATCCGATCCAATATAAATGGAGCCGAATCTGGATGAGTTTGATCCGACCAA
This sequence comes from Penstemon davidsonii, assembly GCA_034814905.1. Taxonomy (NCBI): domain Eukaryota; kingdom Viridiplantae; phylum Streptophyta; class Magnoliopsida; order Lamiales; family Plantaginaceae; genus Penstemon; species Penstemon davidsonii. The sequence goes on along the minus strand of JAYDYQ010002533.1, from coordinate 23,264,915 downwards.
AATCCAACCCATTGACGTACAGCCCTAGTATTTGATATGAATCTTTCATTTATTTAAGTTCGATGATTCAGGTTTGTTTGAGTTCGGATTCGGACATAAAATCCGTGGGGATGCTTGGATTCTGTAGTAAATTTTTCATCAATATTCTATCAAATAGAGAAAATTAGTCCCATTTTTTTTTTTTTTTTGTTTTAAACTTTCGTGAAGTTTAGATAAAGCTTAATTGAAAAGTTGATTGTATTCCATAGAGTAGTATTGTGGAATCAACGGTGTCGCATTATTAATTGAATTTAACTAAATAGTTTTGTGAAAAAATAATTAGGTAAGAGTTGAAAAAGTGGAATTATTAGGCATTTTCATATTTATGTCCTTAAATGTAGCAGTAGAGAATTAATGGTGTGAAAGGTTACTTTTGAAAAAAATTAATTTCATATTAGGAAATAGAGTGTTGTTTTGGGACATCCCAAAAAGAAAACAAGAGTAAAATTAAAAGGACGGAAGGAGTATTATATTCCACTAGGTGATCAGTCTAATAGAAAGAACTAGTCACTACAAAGTAGTGAACTCAGGTTTGAATCCTTGCTGAGAGAGATTTTCACTTAATGTATTCGGCGCGCCTCGAAATAAATTAAACCTTGGGGGAAAAAAATATTCCACTAGGTCAAATGCATTTCCATTGGAAATGTAAATAAGTACACTAGTTCTTGGTTTATCATCATTTTCATGAGAAAACATATTGGATGTATATTTCATATCATTGTCTATTACTGAATTAGTAGACACGCAAAATCTATTCGTGGGTTCCTACCAAAAGTCTTTTTCTCCTTGCCCTCATAATTTTTTTTTTTTTTGGTAGTAACCTTGCCCTCATAAATAACATTCTCCCCGTCCCATTATTTTTACTTCATTAACTACTGTTGTACACGGTCAAATTTTTCAATTTTTAAGTGATTTATCATGTTAAATTATTCACATTTATGGTGCATTGAACCTTTTAAATATTAATATTCATATAATGTCATATAATATTATCAAATTATTAGTGAAATTTATAAATTAAATTGTTTATAATAATTTTTATAAACTTAGTCAAGTTGACTGGTCAACTGTACCAAGAAATAAAGATAAATGGGCGGAGGAAGTAGAATGAAATTTTATAATGTACGTCGCAAATATGGACACAACAATACAACTACGATAATAGATAGACACGAGAACATGATACTAATTGTTAAAAAATAAAATGCGACATACCTCATGATTCATTAACAAAAAAACACTTCCTTATATAAAAAAATAATATAAATAAATAGAATTATTAAGGATATGAGAATAATAATGGGTTAAATCACACTAGGGGTCCCTCAGATTTAAAGTTGGTAACGTTTCCGTCCCTAATAAATAAAATATTACACTTTCGTCCCTCTTATAATATGTGTTACAATTACGTCCCTCATATATATAGATTTTTTTATTATTTGGTTTAATTTCTAATTTTGGAATTGTTAACACACTATTATCTAAGAGGGATGAGATTGTAATACTTTATCTTTAAGGGATGAAAGCGTAACCAACTTTAAACCTGATGAATCATTAGTGTGATGGTATCACGAAAATAACCCTGCCAAAATGCATGTGTTTTGCACGTGATATATTTTTACCGAAAATTGGTCGAAAAAGTGATCGGTGTACGAAAAACGTATTATCTAAGAGAAACCAAAGTGTAACCCTTTATCAATGAGGGACGAAAGCTTAACCAACTTTAAATCTAAGGGCCTATTAGTGTGATTTAACCATAATAATGAGATGAACATTGAAATGGTTAAGGATATGAGAATAATAATGAGATTTACAATTAATGAGAGGACACATTAACTAATACCTTGATTTATCTTAGCTCTAGGCCAGAAAATGGACCAAAGTATTTAATTGGGTCTCTTATATTGCATTAAATATAAATAATATATTTCCTCAGGTGACCCCCACCCCCCTAAATATTCAAATGGGCGACTACGTATTTATTGATATTTATCATTTCAACTAAAAATGATAACACGAAAAAGTTGGTAGATACAGCAATTTATCAGACTGTAGTCAACTCACCTTTCAATCAACTGATAAAGAATACTCCCTCTCTTTTTTTTTATTCGTCGTTTTGGAGAATTATATTCGGATTAAGAAATTTAATTAATAATTCATTATTTGAAGCAAAAATTTTAAAATATTATTTTAATCAAATTCACTGCATTAATTATAAGTATGATTGGTCTAGTGGAAGGAACTAGTCACTACAAAGTAGCGGACTCATGTTCGAATCCCTGTTGGGAGAGATTCCCACTCTATGTGTCCGACGCGCCTCGAAAGGGATTAAACCATTGGGGGAAAAAATGAAGGGTATTGCAATGAATTCTTAAAATGAAAAATAAAAATAATTAATTTTTTTTTGCCAAAACGACAAATAAAAAAAACGAAAGAGTAATTTCTTAATAAATTGATATATTCGGGTCGGACCCATATCTTGAAATTGAAGTGTGTAACAAACCATGTTACTAGCATCGGCTGTTAAGTTGATGTGTTCCCCACCCCAATAGAAATGCACACATGCTTCTTTAATTCTATGTCGGTCCAATACAAACTTAGTTGGACAACTCTTTAAAAAATTTCATAATTAATTTGAATTCCTATATCGTGTTGTAACTTCTCACTTAACCAATGATTTCTTTTGATAAATACTTAGCCAACGAAATTATATTTTTAATATTTTTCAAATGTATTTGGATATGTTTATTATGTTAGTTTTTATGTTACGACGACATGTGGATGCGGAATGTTGAGTCATTTAATATCAAATTGTAGTTCCTTCTAGGACAAATTTTGATGACTTAATTTTGGGGTAGATCTTAAAACATTCGTAAAAGAAACTTGAAGAAGCTTGACTCAGCTTAAACTCTTGGAAAATTTAAAAAAAATAAAATGGGGTTTTTGAGTAACAAGTTGGGTGATGGCCTCTTGTGATCTCAATTAAGTACAGAGTATAAAACTTTGACTCGTTCTTGATTCTAAGCGTTTGGACCAATAAAATGTATAAACAATATCTCAATATTTCAAAAAAGGGAGAATCACACAAACTATTCCAGAGATTTAGTGTAAGTACACACACATTCTTCGTATTTGAAAATTTACACAAACTACTCTGGAGGTATTTGATTCATTATAGTTTATCCCTCACGGCGTTAATTTCTGACGACACATGATGATGTCATAAATAAATTTTTATTCCAGAAATAATCTTAATATAATTTTGTTATTTTTTTAAAACTACTCAAACTATCCCTCGGGTTTAGTGTAATTACACTGACCATCCTTCAAGTTCGGAAAATTACTTCAACTACCCCATGTATTGGATTCCTTACAGTTTACCATGCGGTGTTAATTTCTGGCGGCGCATGCTGATATCATAAAACTTTATTCTAAAAATACTTCTAATACGATTTTTCCCCACCCCCTATACTTCCCTCCAACGCAACCCTATATCCCCCCTCCCCCCAACCCTTCGCCTTTTGTGTGCCAGCAACTGCCTTGTGCGACCAGATAGATTGTGGAGGTTTATCAAAGCACGAAAGACAAATGGGTAGGGAAATGCATGTGTTGGGGTTCTCTGCAGGTGTTGGAGAGAGGGGATTGGGGTTGGGGACGATGGAGATATGTTTTTTAAGATTTTTATCAAATTTTGTCTATTTATTTATTAAAATATAAAATATAAAATTTGATAAAAAAAATAAAGTAAATTTATTTTATTTATTTAGTAGGAAAATAAATTTTATTTCTTTATTTATTGTAATTTTAAATAGGAGTATTTATTTAATTAAAAATAAATTGATTGTTTTATTTTATTGATGGTTTTTTCTTACATATTTATTTAAACTATGTTAAGAATATTATTTGTATTTTTGTTTATTTTAATTTAAATATTTTTAACTTAAATGTATTCATATTAATAATTAGAAGAACTACTCAAACTGTCCTGGGGTTAGTGTAATTACTGAGACCACTCTTGAAATTTATGATTTCTTACAGGCAATTTACATGTAAAAGAGAGACATTTTGTTACTTTTCAGCAGTTATGTTAGTCATTTTGGATGGATGTTAGCCTCAAATGTAGTTTGTGAGGTCTAGGTTTCAATCCCCATTAGTCACTTCTCTATTATATTTTAATTTTTCTGTATTCTTTTTAACTTTTTTACTTTCTTCTTTCGTAATAATTATTCTTTTAATTATTTTTTTCTTTCTTAATGATTCTTAAATTGATCTTGGTAAGTAAAATTAAACTTATTACTTACACTTGTTATGGTATAATATTGTGTACATATACTTGTATTTTTTTTTTGGTAAGATACTTGTAAAATTTATTTAAGCTAAATAATGTTTTCAAACTTACAAATTATAAAAATATATGTGCGATAATTCTATCAAAAAGGTTAATGAATATATCATTTAATTATCCATCTAAAAAGTAATATGTTAGAAAAAACAATATGTTAATATTTAATTAGTAATTTTACATTTAAAAAAAATTAAGTGTATTTTTTTTTTATAACATAGGACCCTGATCTTAGAATTCGCCTAAACCCCCTGAATGTCTAGGACGGGCCTTGTATATAATTACACCAAGTCCAAAGCTTACTTTGTTGCACGAGCTTTTCCCCTTTCGACTTTAACTTTGTCCCATATTTTTCTTTTTTTAGTGAAACATAATGTATCAAAAAATCTATTTGATGCTATTAAAGTACCAAAAAAAAAAAAAATCATCTACTAAATCTATCATTAAATTATCAATTTATCCACAATATTGAGATTAAAACTTAAAATCTTTTGATTTTGGATTCTCAGCTTTTGCAACTGAGATACAGGCTCATCGGCCTATAAACCGTACTGGTCAAGTTTGAATATATACATGAGTACAAGACATTAAAAAACAATATTGGCGATGTTACGAAGTTAATTCGATGAGCGGTCAACCTGCTGAACATTATTGTAATAATAGATCATGTAAAATTTTGAAATGAGACATTAATTAAAAACAGTAGCAAAATTTGTAATTAAAGTGAAATATAGAAAGGCACTTTAGTTTCTGTCTTAACGGCTGCTTTATGTGTATAAGCATTTAACAAATTTATTTAAATTCCAATTAATGTCCCACTTTAATACTCGTATAATCTAATAATTGGATCTATATTTATTACACTCATGTAACAATTATGATGAAATGATGAATTATGCATGCTGATGCCACAAACCGACACTCGTCAAGTCAACAATCGCTCGAGCTTACAAATTTATAGAGTTAATGATAATTTACCCCCTGTGATATTCTTAATGTTCAATTTATCCCCTATAAATTGAAAAAGAGCAATTGAACCCCTGTAAAAAATTTAAAAAGCAATTTACCCCCTTTTGCCGGAGAGCGTAACTCACTTGCCAATATTGAGAGTGGGTACGAAAAGTGTTTTGTTAAATTGTCATATTTATCATAATATAGGGGGTAAAACTATCATATTATCATAATACAGTAGGGTAAAGTACCACATATAAAAATTTCAGGGAGACGATGTGAAACTTAACTTTATAAAATTACAGGGGTTAAAGTGCTATTTTTCAAATCACATGGAGGTAAATTAAACAGTAATTTTGCTTTTGGTGAGATTCGAATTCCAAAACAAGATCTACTCGACTTTAGATTAACTAATTAGTTGAATTCCAAAATTTATTTATAAATATATATAATTTGTAGGTTCAATTCTTTTGTTAATTCAACTTTTCCAACTTCTCTATCCTATCGTTTTAAGGTATGAATATTCACCAACTTTACTTTTTGTTACTTTCCCGTCTTACTTTTAACTAAAATTGGCCATTAGATAATTATGAAACTAGATCATGTCCGTATTAGAAAGGTATTATATTAATTAATTAATTAATTAATTAATTAAAGAAAACGATATAAGTTAAAAAAAAAAGTAATGAGCTTTCTATACAAGAAAAAGTTAAGTGCCCATGTGGTCCTAGCCTTCTTACCTAATGCATTGTTTACTGTACTAATTGACTACTTCTTTCGAACTACTCTCGTCAATTTTTTTGTTATTAATCTTTTTTTTTTTTTTTTTTTGTCACAAAGAGAATTTAAAAAAAATTAAACCAAATAATTAATCATGCAAGATATACTTTTGGTACTCGCCCTAAAGTTTTTTATTTAAGAAAAATTGGTGTAGCCCTTTCACTAGAATCACCACTATTAATTAAGTGCTCTTGCAATAACTAGATGATGCGTCACCCCAAAAGAATAAAAAAAGTTTGGCAAAAGAATTCGTCATTATTTATCAAATATTCCACTTTTTCCCATAATTACAAATAAAGGAAGCATAATTAAACTTTTTCTACTTGAATGAATAATCAACAAGAATCTAACTCACCAAGAGCTCAAATTGCAAAGCATGCATTCCTAATTGACTTACTATTTACTAAATATTCAAAAAAAAAAAAAAAAAGCATATAGAGATCATCATAGAGAATCATATTATATATTTGACAAAGGGCCCAAATCAGTTCTTCCAAACTCGATTTGATATTTTAAGATTGAATTTGACATAATATCAAATTCAATTTGTTAATACAAATATGATTCAAAAAAAAAAAAGTTAATTACTACAAATATGTTAGGATTTGATTAATTATCATAGTGAAAGTAAGCTGAACTATAATCATTTAGTTTGAGACACCTATTTTACATGTAATTTTTAAATTCTTAAACAATATATTTGAATTATGACTACAATTAGAAATATTTTTTTTATACATTTTTAATAGTGAAATAATATTAATTAGAACATTAAATTTGAATCAACTATCAAGCTTGTACTTATTATTAAATTAATCTTAGCCATGAAGAACACCTTCGAATGTAGGGAGACTAGTTATGGAAAAATGATTTTGTGTCTACGTACGTAATATAAGATATGTAATCCCTAATTTCATTATTGTCCCATTGCATGTACTAATTTACCCCATTCCACTCCGTAAACCGAGTACATATGATTACTAATAGGAAAAATTGTAAAAATGGTCCCATAATTAAAATTTACTAGTAGAAAGGACTGACAATTAAATCTTTTAACTAAGTAGATAATTTAGTCTCATTTTGGTCAGAATTAGAGGTTTTTTCACCGTATCTGCCAAATCACATGCCCTTTCGTCTTCGTGAAGGGGTTTATATTCCACGTGGAAGGGACGAGTGATTTGGTTGACATGGTGAAAAAAATCTATTTTGGACCGAAAATACGACTAAATTATCAAATTAACTTAGTTAAAAGACTTAATTGTCAGCTGAAATTTTGGAAGGCTTTTTTTGCTAGCGAGCTCAAGTTACGAGATTATTTTTACAATTTTCCCTAATTAACAATTTAAAAATAAATAAACTAAACCGATTTATGTGATTGTCTGAATGATATCCGCTTGTTTACTATGTCGGCCCCGATTGACTGGCCTTCTTATCCTCTCGCGAACACTGTTAAGAGATATTAGGGAAAGAATCGAAGTGAAAATTTATATTTATTTCTAGAAATTCTAATTTTGTTGATCATAACTTTGCTAAATGGGCAAATTGTCGGGTTTTATCGACGTGGTTAATCCTGAGGACCTTCCACGTTCAGTCTTCTGTAATACAGGGTTGATCGATGGCTCAAATTTGGTAGTCCGTTTTATTCATGATTTATGAAGAAATGTTAAATTATTAATAAATAAAATGTGTGATTTGTTGATTAAAAGTCAGTTCCTATATAAATAAAGAAAGCAAATAAGGCCATCTCCAAGAGCTATTGTAAAACTTAAATTTTAAGAGTTTGGATAATTAAATTTTACACAAAAAATGCTCTCCAAAAGCTATTGTATAATTTATGGATCGTTAAAAAATATGAATTTGGATGGCCAAATACCCAAGGCAAAAAGCAAAGTGTATATGCAATTGTTTGCAGATCCTGCAAAACATTAAAATATTCTGCATAAATTATAACTCCGAAAAAATTAATATTTTTAAAAAAACTATTTTTTATTATGAAATTAAATCAATAAATTAATATGATAAATATATCATTATTATTTATATAAAATACTTCCTCCGTCCAATTAATTTTTATCCCTTGGTACCGTTGACCAGTCAACTTAACTAAATTAAAAAAAAATTAATAAATAATTTAATTAATATATTTAATTAATAATCCGTTTTATTCGTGATTTCTGAATAAATGTTAAATTATTAATAAATAAAATGTGTGATTTGTGGATTAAAAGTCAGTTCCTATATAAATAAAGAATGCAATAACTAAACAAAAAGAAAATAGTTTATATAAGGAATCCAAAACTTACTGATCAAAAGATATTCTCTACTACAGCAATGTCTCTAAGTAGAAGCCAGCTAAGTAGCTCACACCCTCGACACTGACCTCACAACAACCACCCCCCCCCCCCCCCCCCCCCGGCGCCTAAACCACCCTCCCACCCCACCCCGGACCCCTTCCCGGAAAACTTCTCTGCAGAGGTTAATGTGGAATTTTTAATTTTTTTTTTTTTTTCATGAATAGGTTAATGTAGATATTAGTGATATCGGTGGTCATCGTAAATTCCACAATGACATATACTCCTATAATAATGCCAGAGAAACACATATGGGCCTGTTAGTTTGGCGTTTGGGAAAGTAGTTTGGGAGGGTAGTGGAGGTTTGTGAAATAATCTCGATTTGCGTAATGTTGTTTGTTTGGGTTTGAGAAATAAAGTAGGTGTAGGTTTTTTTTGGAAGAATTGAGTTGTAGGTGTAAGATGTTTAAGACTTTATGTCAAATCATGTTTGTTATGTGAGATAAATTGTGTAAGAGATATGTTACTTTATGTCAAATCATAGTAGAGTTTGTATAGGTTTTGTTTAGAGATAAGAAAATTGTTGTTTGTTTGGCTTTTGAGAGAGTAGTTTTAGAAAATTAATGGATGAAAAATTTATTTCGGAAAATAGAAAACATGTTTGTTTGGCCTTTCCCAAACACGAAAAAAATCTGGAAAACGCCAAACAAACAGGCCCTATAACGTTCACGCGGAATCGGGAGATTTTTATTTTTTTTATTTTTGTATTTTTTTTGGTTTCCTAAGGGTTTAATCCCTTTTGAGGCGCGTCGGACACATTAAGTGGGAACCTCTCTCAACATGGATTCAAACCTGAGTTCGCTACTTTGTAGTGACTAGTCACTTCTACTAGACCAATCACCTGTTAATTTTATTTTTGTATTAATGCTTTAGATGACGTGGTTTAACACTCGGAATATATTTTACTTGTTCATATTTAAGTGAATGACGTGATTTAACACACGAAATATATTTTATTTAGTTCATAAATTTAAAGTTGACTGCAAGATCTTATCCTCGTCTTATATTAGGATATCAGAACCAACATGTGATTAATTTAGTGGAAGTGACTGGTTACTACAATGTAGCGATCGAACCAAAGTTCGATTCCTGTTAATAGATATTTCCACTTAATGATTAATGTGCCCAACGCTCCTACAAATTGATTAAACTATTGGGAAACTAAGAAAAAAAAACCCAAGAACTGAATTGGACAATTTTCTCATATATGCAACAAATGCATACTTTATTATTTATCAAGACTAAATGTTCCATATAAATTGAAAATCAAGAATAATTCTTCTTGTAAGGTTCTTGACAATTCTCATATAAATTGGAGTTATGTTAAATCAAACGCAAACGAAATCCATTTCAATCAAACTCCAAAATCAATTTTCATATAACTAGACTTTATACGCCACCCAAGGTTTGCTTATTTTCTCCATAATTCTGATCATTGGAATATCTATCACAATAGTGATCGATCAATTATTTAGTCATTAACTCTTTGAGTTGTTCAAATAGATATATAAAAACAAACTCAATAATTGTACACACAAAATGCAATAAAACAATCTATGTTTACTACATTAATAGCAATAAAACCTTAAATTATACTATTATAACATAAAATATAATACTCAATTTATTTTTTTATTTTATATATTTATACTTGAATAACGTACACATACCCCCCCCCCCCCCCCCCCCCCCCGCCACCCCAAATACTCAGAAATCACAGAATCCACCGCACATGTACACACTTTTTAAATCCTACTCTATAAGACTATAACATTAAAATCATAACCTTCAATCTTCACATTCCACAGCTCCAAACCAAAACCACATTTTCTCTCCTCTAGCAAAATGGAATACGGCAGGCTCGGAAAACCCGAGCCTGGTGGCTCATCATCCCGCAGCCTAACAACCGAACCTCACCCACCCCCCAAAAAATACTCCTCCAAACTAAAACTCCTCCTTATCCTCGCCGCCACACTCTTGGTGGCGTCCGCCGTCTCCGCCGTCGTGGTGGTGGTGATAAAAATTGAGGAAAATTCCAACGCCGAGGCGAGGCTACAGCATCGGAAACCTTCACAAGCCATGTCCCGAGCCTGTAGCCGTACTAGGTACCCGTCTTTGTGCCTGAATTCGTTACTTGACTTCCCCGGCGCCGCCGCCGCCTCCGACAAAGACCTCGTACACATTACCGTTAATATGACTCTCCGAAAATTTGGGCGTGCACTATACTACGCATCGGACATCAGTAATGTTAATATGGATCCTCTCGTCAGGTAATTAATTAAGTTGGAAATTGTTAATTAATTAGTGCTTAATTTGGAGTGTATAAAATGTTGAAGTGATTATTATACTTATAAATATTGTCTTATCCTTTGACTATATAATTGTAAAATAAGTATTTTATATGGCTTAAGATTTTTTATTTAATGAGAACATATTATATCATTTCTATGATTTGCACTCTGAAACTAAATTTACGACACACATTGTATTCTCAAATTGCATAATATTTTGATAAAATGTATCTTACTTGGGTGCAAAATATCGATTTCTTTGTCAATTATATGCAATTCAAGAATGTAAAGTGTCAATATATTTACTTTCATAATGTAAAATGTCAAATGATCTATTTTCGAGATGTAAAACGTCATTACTCAAATTTAAATAAAATTTAAAATTACAATTGGCTTAGGATCTACCTAAATGCACACACCACACATTTGCTTCATTTAATAAGGAAATTTACAAACCATATGCATTAATTTGAAATTATTGTCATAATTTCTTAATTCACTCAAACAATTGTTTATCAAATTTATTAAGTAAAATTGAGTTATCTATTAAAAAAAAGAATATTGTTGAGTTTTTTTTTTTTTTTAATTAATTGATGGGCCGTCATATCGAACCAAAAGAAGACGCGTTTTCTTCACGAGAGTTAAAAAGTTTAAATAAAAAATGAATTAAAATTGAGTTCTAAATTAGAAGTATTATGATTTTTTTAATCCTTGCTTTATTTTAATGAATTTTTCAACAGTATAGGGCATTAATTTTTTAATTTGAACCTTATAATGATAATGCTTCATCATTTATCATTGAACTAGTAATAAATTATTGCTTAAATTGGGTAACTTGCATTTTTAGTTCACAAGATTAGATCATCAATACTTTTATTCCTATACTTTATAAAATTGCTCTTTCAATTCCAAAATTTTGAAATACTTTGCATTATATTTCATGCAATTTACTAAATTATACTACTATTCATTCTAAAATTTTAATTTACTTTGTACTTTTGGTAACATCGAAAAGTATCTATTAAGTACTTCTTAACATTTTTGTTATCATAGAATTGTTCACACGATGAGACCAAAATTAAAAAATGAAATGTACAGTTTTATAAAATACAGAACAAAAAAGGGACCAAAAATATGAAGAGTTCATTTATGTAGGACTAAAGGGTAATTTCCCCTACATTGACTTGATAGAAAATTAATTGACTGCTCCACAACCACAGGTCAGCGTACGAAGACTGCATCGAATTACTCGACCACTCAATAGATCTCCTCTCACGGTCACTCACCTCCGTCGCGCCCGGCGGCGCAACCACCGGGTCGACTCAGGACGTTTTAACCTGGCTCAGTGCCGCGTTAACAAATCAGGACACGTGTACAGACGGTTTAGACGAATTAAACGGTTACGTTAAAACTCAAATGTCAGATCGGTTAAAGGATTTATCCGAACTCGTTAGCAATTGTCTCGCAATTTATGCCGATGCCTCCGGCGGCGAAGATTTCGCCGGAATTCCGATCCAGAATCGCCGGCGATTGCTGAGTGGTGAAAATGAACATTTTCCGGCGTGGTTGAATCGGAGAGATCGGATGCTTTTGGATATTCCGCCGGGTGCGATTAACGCCGATGTGATTGTTTCGAAAGATGGGAATGGCACGTGTAAGACGATATCGGAGGCGATTAAGAAGGCGCCGGAGTATGGACATCGACGGTTTATTATCTACGTGAGGGCAGGAAGGTAATTTCAGTTTAATTTACTTTGAATTTTATTTTTTGTATTTGTTGGATTTTGATTTCTGAGTAATTGACATTTAGCACCTAAGAAATATCCTATTTTAACTTTACGTCTTGGAATTATTTTTTTGAGCAATTAACAGTCTGCACGCCACTAGTTAAGGACACTTTGCAATTCGATAGTACAATATGCCAAAATTTTAAAATTGAGAATGCAAGTGCTAAAATAGTTTATTTTTTAGTGTAAAATGACAATTACTCATTGAATTTTTAATTGCTTTTCCACTAGTGTCATGAAAGTCCCTAATAATTATGATTTAATTTTTTAATTATTGTGTTATAAGTTCAAATGTTCAATTATATCATGATGGCATGTCGAGTATAAATTCATATTAAATAATACACTATATTTTAATTTGTATTCTTCATTATGTGAATTTTGAAAGTTAATCATAATATGGTGTGTTGTGTATTTATATACCACTATATTTCATTATTTAATTTGGTTATGCATTAAATAGTTAATTTCATATTCATTATAATGAGTGGGTGCATTGAATAATTTCTCTGTCATTATGATTTCGTAATTACACGTCGATTCGGGTTATTTATCTTTCCGTTGCGTCTAGTGATTGGGTGTGTTGACTTCTACATGCTAATTATAGTGAGATATCTTCACGTGAATGACTTTTGTTTTGATTGTGAATCTTCTTCTTTTGTCTTGGGGGTATATTTATAATTTATAATTTATAATTAATTTTAGTAAGCTTTCAAATTTTAACTTGTGATTTATAATATGTTAACCATGTTGGTTTGAGCTCCAATTTTTTTTTTTTTTTTTTTAAATTTTGAATTTTAGGTCTTCTATTCTACAAAATTGCACTTTTATCCTCTTTTTAAAATATTTTACACTTTGATTTCCATAAATTGCCTCTACTCAATTTGTCTTAGTTTTGACACTTTTAGTCCCAAAGAAGTCGATGAAATCCAAGTACTACAAAATACTTTAAAAAGTTAGTGGAAACCAAAAAAAAAAAAGGAAAACCAAAAATGCTAATTGTCAAGTCCATCAATTAATCTTAATATAGATACTAATGAGATAATGGCGCATTATGTGTCTTATTGGAAATTTTAATTTTCTTTGTTGACGTGTGGTCCATAAAATTTTCAAATTGTGCACAAATAATACAGCCCATTATACATTCATAATAAATGTCTTGAAAATTGAATGTAACAATTTGTAGGTATGAGGAGAAAATCTTGAAGGTGGGTCGGAAGAAGACTAATTTGATGTTTATTGGAGATGGGAAGGGCAAGACGGTCATTTCAGGTGGAAAAAGTGTCCAAGATAACATGACAACTTTCCACACCGCATCTTTTGGTAAATTCCTTTTCCACCCCTTTTACCCTTTTTTTCTTACTTTCTTTCATTTCACTATTTAGTTTATTCGTACATGAAAGCAATGGTCAATTTTTGGCGTTTGCATGTAGTTTGCATATGCACGTGGCTGTCATGCCAACTTGATTAAGGCTGTCTGGGCCACACACACTATGCACACAATGGTCACCATTGTTTGAAAGCTGTTTCATTATTAACTTTATGACATGCATAATGTGCCAATGTATTTGTAGTACTAGTAATTCTACGATTGAATGATTTGAATTTGATCACATCAAATCATTGAATTGCATTTTCCAAAGATTTACAATATACATATGCATTGTGATTAAATGGCAAAATTCTACTCTCGTCCGTTTTAGGTAAGGGTTGGAAAAATGATTTTTTTAGGTATTTTAACTTTTGTATCTTAAAAAGTAGTGTTTGATAATCAGTAATGTCAAATTATTATTTTATGTGATAGGATATTTTTGAGAAATATTTTTTTTTTATAGAAAGAGAGTATTATTTTGGGACATCCCAAAAAGGAAATAGGAGTGAAAATTTAGGAATAGAGGGAATATTTCATTTTCGCGGGTGTAGAAGACGTCGAGAGCAATTTTTGTTCTGCATTTAGCATTTTTCCTTATTTTTTGCTTTTCTTCTTGTGTTTTGGTCCTATAGTTCTCTTTCCTAATAATTTGGAATTAAAATTACGAAATTGACAGTCTTATGAGATCAAACGTATAAACAAATATGGGACTAAAAGTGAAAAATTGAATGGAAAATGGGGTGGTACGACCAAAAGGCAAAAAAAATTCAAAAAATTAGTTCATAGTACAATTTTGTTAAGCGTTTGCAAATTTATGAGTGTGCTAATATTTGATTTAGACTGGAATTTATGTATTTGTATTTCTTTTTATATGAATTTCTTCCTTAGGACATGGGATATTGAGTGGATAGTTAAAGAACAACAATTTTGAATTAATCTCCCAATAATCTTGCTCTCATCAATAATGCAATACAATCCTACTTTATAACTTTTAACATAGGATGCTGTCTGCTGAGGAAACTTCTTCATTTATTTCCTTGAATAAGATTCTTTTGTCAATTTGTTTTTGGATTTTTTCTAAAATACTTTTAAATGAAATAAGCCTTAGTGTCGGTCACTGTCTCTGCCCTTTCTATTACAACTAATTGAATTTGTTAGGTACATTTTGTATGTGTGTGTGTGTGGGTGGTGTTAATTCACTTTTCTTGTTGGAGGGCCAATTCAACTTTTGTTTTTAGTTATGAAACAGTCTTAATGCTTTCATCAGTGTGACATAAGAAAGAGAAATTAAACAAGACAATCTTTGTTGAATTATTCAATTTTCTTGAATGATTACCATTGTCACAAATGAAGAGGTGGTTCTGCTTGAAATAATTGACTTGAATTATAACTTAATTTACTTCATAAATTTTGTTCCCTTTACACAAACCTAAAGTTCAAATTCATGTGATTCTCATCTTAATACATTGTTGGTAGTAAAGAACCAAAACATTATCTCAAATGTACATCTTGTGTTTCACTTATGACAAAAGCGGATATAAGATTTATTTGGATATAAAGGAGGTGACATTATTGGTGGGTCAGGGGCATGTTTTTGTTTAAGGCCATTCACCAACAAATTATAAATGGGGGATGCAACTAGTTCTTATTTGTTCTCCAAAAAAAAAAAGAAAAAAAAAAAGAACATTCCACTTGGACTTTAAAACAATAGTTGGTATTCTTCACCCACTTTATTCTTTCCTTTTCCTTCTTGTTTAAATCTTATTACACTTGCAGTTATATTCATAAATAAATATTATGTTGTCACAAGAACATTACATTCTTATAGAAGAATGTCTATCTAAATTTTGACTCTTGTCATGTAGCTGCAACCGGTGCCGGTTTCATTGCACGGGACATAACATTCGAAAATTGGGCCGGACCAAGCAAGCATCAAGCAGTGGCCCTTCGGGTTGGGGCGGACCATGCGGTGGTCTACCGGTGCAATGTTATTGGATACCAAGACACTCTGTACACACACTCACAAAGACAATTTTACCGCGAGTGTGACATATATGGCACCGTGGACTTCATATTTGGCAATGCGGCCGTCGTGTTTCAAAATTGTAGCATTCATGCCCGAAAGCCATTGCCACTACAAAAGAACACAATTACGGCACAAAATCGCAAGGACCCTAACCAGAACACCGGTATTTCAATCCACGCTTGCAGGATCCTGGCAGAATCCGATCTTGAAATGGCCAAAGCTATGTACCCGACTTACTTAGGACGACCGTGGAAGTTATACTCTCGAACGGTGTATATGCTTTCTTACATGGGTGATCATATTCACCCTAGAGGATGGCTAGAGTGGAATGCAACATTCGCACTAGACACATTGTATTACGGAGAGTATATGAACTATGGGCCGGGTGGCGCGATAGGGCAGCGCGTGAAATGGCCGGGTTATCGTGTGATCACGTCTACGGCTGAGGCTAGCAAGTTCACGGTGGGTCAATTTATTTACGGTTCATCGTGGTTGCCTTCCACCGGAGTGGCTTTCTTGGCCGGGCTCTCAACTTGATGAACACATAATAATCAATAGAAAGAAAATGGCTTTGGACTTTGCCTCTGATTTCTTGATATGGTATATACTATATAGTAATTTTTTTTTTTCCATTTTCAGATTGTAATAATAACATGTTACTATAAATGAATTTCGAATTTGAAGTTGCTGATCTAGACTGAAGAGAATTTAAGATAGATTAAGAATTTCCCACAATTGCGCTTCTGAATTGTAAGAGATATGATTAAAGTAAAATGAAATTACAATTTAATGTGGAATTTTCAGTATATTTGGTGGCATAAAAAATTAAGGCGTATATTGACATTAAAGCTCGCCTTTGGCAATATCCGGGTTATGTATATAACACGGCCAACTTCATACCCAAGGTACGTATACGTATGCCCACAATTGTCCAGGCAAAAAACCAATTTTAGTCCCTTAATTTGGCAGGGACGTAAAAATGGGACATTTGTGGTTCCGGCAAGCAATTTACATCCTTTATATTATAAATACCTGCAATGTT
Source organism: Penstemon davidsonii (assembly GCA_034814905.1). NCBI lineage: Eukaryota > Viridiplantae > Streptophyta > Magnoliopsida > Lamiales > Plantaginaceae > Penstemon > Penstemon davidsonii. The sequence continues at coordinate 23,247,934 of JAYDYQ010002533.1, read as the reverse complement.
AGTCCTTTTATCTGTAATTTTTGTCCTAAATTCGTTGGAATTAAAATTATTGTCCATAAATTGCTACACAAACAAACAAATTGTAAGGTTTTGTCCATCTGCATGTTGTGCGGTGGTCTTAAATTGGAGGAAAAGTGACATCTTTTTTCCTCCATTTATGTCCCTACCTACTAATACCTCAATTTCTTTTGCTAATGTGTCAGTTTATGGGGCACTAATTTTAATTTCGACGAATTTAGAATTAAAATTGCTGGTAAGAGGACTAAAATTACTACAACTTAAAACATAAATGATTTAAATTGCTTGTCAGAACAAAAAGTGTTCCATTTCGGCGTTGCGTCATAGTTAAAGGACTATTATTGTTTTTTTGCGCAATAAACATTTTTATATATATTAAACTGATTTTCTTGGTAAAATTGTTTGACTATGCATCAAAATGTTATAGTCAGAGTCTAAAGAGTATGCTCCAACCCGTACAACTTAATTATATCTACTACTACAAAAATATAGATGTCAATAGAAATGTTGTTTCCTACTAATTAAGGAGTTAATGATAATTTATCTTCTGTTATATTCATAATGTTCATTTTATTTTCCTCGCAAATTAAAAAATACCACTTTATCCCCATTAATCTTATAAAAACTTCACACCGCCTCCTTGATATTTTTATATATGGCACTTTACCCCTGTATTATGATAATGTGGCAGTTTACCCCCTATGTTATGATAAATGTGAAAATTTACCCTATATGTTATTATAAATGTGGCAATTTACCCCCTATGTTACAATAACACTTTTTATGATAACTCTCATTTTTAACAGGTGAGTTATAGTTTCCGACTGAATGAGGTAAATTGTTTCTTTAAAATTTTCACAGGAGACAAATTAAATTGCTCTTTTCCCAGATCACAAAGAAGGTAAATTGAATATTATGCATATAGCGGGGAATAAATTGACATTAGCTCACTAATTATAGAGCTATATAAAATAAGTTTCTAATACAGTTGAACTCTTGACAAATGACAATGATGAATGATACTGTGTAAAAATTAATTCTATTCTGTCGGTGGGGTTTTAATATTTTAACTGCTTAGACCATCAACAGAAAGAAATTATGTGACTCACATTACTTGAGCAATTAAGGACTGAAATGTGAATCAAATGCAGCTAGATGGTGATATAATGGCAGTGTCCTTTTTTATTTTATTTTCGTGGACTTTAAGAATTGTGAATTGAATTAATTTATGTTTCTTAGCTTCCATAAAACTCAAACTCAACTAGTAGACTTAAATGATATCATCGGAAGAATCCAAAATGCCTTCAAATTTTGTACAAGAGACCTACGATAAAATTGTGCATGATACTACCCCGTATTATTCGAAACATGCACAAAACTACCTTGTGAATTTTTTTTGTTGCTCCAAACTCCCGCGTATTTACAAAAACCCTGCATAAAACATCCAATCTCCGTTATTTACTAACACCGTTAATTTTTGAATAATTTTGTTTGCATAAAACTCCATTGTACTTTTGAATGTTTGCGCAAAACTTTCTTGTACTTTCGAAAGTTTGCGCAAAACTCCCTTGTATTTTTTAATATTTGCGTAAAACTCCATTGTACTTTTGAACAAAACTCCCTTGTACTTTTAAATATATCTAGGGGTAATTTAGGAAATTCAATTAAAAATTAACGTTGTTAGTAACTAACGGAGATTGGGTGTTTTATGCAGGTTTTTTGAAAGAACAAGGGAGTTTGGTGCAAAAACAAATTCACAGGGTAATTTGTCGCAGGTTTCGCATAACACAGGGTAATATCGTGCATTTTTCCTGTTTTGGCACATCACGAGCCGTTGGTTGCTTCATAACGCATTGTGGATGGAACTCGACTTTGGAGGCACTGAGTATGGGTGTGGCAATGCCACAATGGACTGATCAGAGTACAAATTCTAAGTTTGTGATGATCGAAAGGACAAGAAAGGAATTGTTCGTCGTGACTCGTGAGACGATTGATCATTGTATTAGGAAAGCGATGAAGGGGGAAGATCCAGTTCCTTGCCAAATGCATCCAATTAGGAAAATGTGAGTGCTAAATGTGAAATGACCGAAAGGACATGGCAAGCTGCGAAGGATCGAAATGCACAAGAAGTCGTTTCATGTCATCAACGTGTGTACCCGTGCTTCCCAAGTGTTCCGAAGAATCGAGTAGTCGGTCAATGATCTTAACACAATATGTTTCCAGCCTCGATTTACTGCCATTTATATTCCCTTCAAAGAAGCCAATGCCTCAGTAATTTCTGGTGTTAAGCGGCGCTCTATTGCTGATCTATTAGTCGCGATTGCTCCATAATCAAAGTTGATTTTAACCGAACGCCAAGGAGGTGTTTTCCAACGCGAAATTGATGGGCACCTGCGGTTGAATAATCATGTTCGCTGCAGTAACACGAGCCAAATAGCTGCAGTAACACGAGCCAAATATTCAGTAGCTAAAGAGATGATTTCGTGCGGCATTTTGCTCCGGATCCAACCAATATGATACAATAGAAACCGTGTCCGAGTTGGATTCGGAGCAAAATGCCGCACGAAATCATTATGCATTGTACATCTACTGGCAAAAAAATATGTTCAACAAGTTGCAAATTCCATTGGCCAGTAGAAGTATCAATGAGATCATCTTCTTCATCTGTCATTGAGCTCAATTTAATTTCCGTTAATAAGTTCCTGCTTCTATGATAAACTTTGTCTCAAAAATGCTCCTCCAGGTGTAAGAAGGATTTGTGCCCGAAGCATTTATAAAGTCACAGTTTTTAAAATACCTTGCTTTAAAATGCCTGCTTAGCTAAAATGGCTAGATTGAACGCTTCTAGATTCCTAAAACCCATACCACCGGCCTCCTCCTTTGTCCATAAATCACTCCATTTGAGCCAATGGATTTTCTTTTTTTCTTTGTCGTTCCACCAAAACTGGGGAAAATGCAAGATACTCCCCTATGTTATGATAAATCTGCAAGAAACTACACTGTGAAATTTTTATTGCGCCAAACTTCATTGTGTTTTCAAAAACCCTGCAAAAAACACCTAATTTGTAAAAAATAGGTCGTTTTGGATTGACATATTTCAAGAAATAATTTTAAAAATATATCACGGGAAGTTGTAGGGACGAACTTGAAGTATTTTAAAACAATTTCTTGAAATATGTCGATCCAAAATGACCTATTTTTTACAAATTAAGTATTTTTTGCAGGGTTTTTGAAAACAAAAGAAAGTTTGGCTCAATAAAAATTTCTCGGGATAATTTCTTGCAGGTTTAGCATAACATAGGGAAGTATTTTGCATTTACCCCACCAAAACTCAAGTTCATGTATAAGAGTTTTAGGTAATTACTTGAAGGGTAAATATCACTTTTCGACCCTCTTATCATTATTTTTTTACAGAAAGGTCCCTCTTATATTTTTTTCCTACTTTAGTTCCTACTATGAATTATTTGTGTCACTTTAGTTCCTACTATGAATTATGTGTTTCACTTTAGTCCTTATCAGGTGGTTCCGATAACACCTGACATGCACATGAATATTTTTGAGGGTATTTTCGTCCGTTCACTATTGAGACTATGTGAGATATTGTTTAATTGGTGAGCAATTTTATGTTTGAAGAAGATTTTTAGAGAATACTTAGTTTGGAACGGAACAATTAAATTGGAATGGAATTTAAGCCTAGTTTGGAAGAGAATAGATATTTAATTTTTTTTTTAATTTTAGAAAGGCGAAAATATCCCTGTTAGTTTACTTGAAATGACGAAATTGCCCTTACGTGCATATCACATGTTACCGAAACCGTCTTGGACCACCTGAAAAAGGACTAAAGTGGAACAAATAATTCATAGTGGGGACTAAAGTGAAAAAAAATATAAAAAGGACCACTCTGTAAAAAATTAATGATAAGAGGGACCAAAAGTGGTGTTTATCCTTACTTGAAGCATCCCATCACATAAGTCGGGATTGTTAGCATATATGTACGTATGGAATGGAACATTAATAGATCGACATTAACATGCATTAATTAATTGCTCAATAAGTAAATTTGGTTTAGAGATACATGATTCCATCGGGAAAGACATCAGTGCCGAAAAAGGTTAGGAATCTCTGGTTTTTCTCTGATGCCACAGTTTTGAGTTTTTATGAATACGGTTAAACTTTGAGGGAATTTAATTGCTCTTAGTACCCGTTTATTAACTCAAGAATGGCATATTATTTGACAATGTGATTCCTTGGAATTAAGTAATATTGTTTAGGTAGATTTTTTTGCATTTTGGGAAAGAAAATATATTCCTAAAAATCAGGAATCTTGCCATCAAAATATGAGAATGTTAAACCCAACTTTTCTATGGTATTATGATTCCATTCCTGGGGGATTTAGTACTAAAAATAAAAGAGACATTATTACCCATATATTATTTCTTATGATAGTTTTATTTTCTCCCAACGTAATATAAATTTTCTCTCCCCTAGCCATTGTTTTCTTGTTTCTTGCGTTCTTTTTGTTCTCCAAGTGCTTAAATCACATATTAAATTTTTACGTTCATTTACCTACTAGTTGAATCTACTGAATTAATATAAAATTTTAAATGTGAATTGATTTGAGAATATGAGTATAGTTTATACGCCATATTCACAAGCCAAATCCAAAACTTATGCTTCATAGCACATTCATTTTCAAATTATACGCTTAATTTTGTTTTTGCTTTTGAAAGTGTTATCTTATTTATAAGTATTAGCATACACAACTTCTTGTGATAGTTACATTTTTGGATTATATATATATATACACGACTCTCCTCTAACACTGATTTCTTTTATATATGTTCTTTAATTTTTACTATATATTATAATATATATAAATTAGTAATTAATATATTGTACATATTTTTTTAAATCAATATATTATAAATAATACCATATAATAAGTGTTGCTTCTATATGATTTATATAAAATATATGGATGGGGTATTTTAGCGAACTTTTTAAATATGTAATCCATTCCTTGCCATTACCAAACATTGAAAATGAATTCGATTAATTTTCTTGGTACAATTCCAAGTGGTACCCAAACATTATAATGGAATCATATTTCTGGAAATCAGATTAATAGAAATCAAATACCCAGAATCAGATTCCATTCCCGTCAAGCAAACGGGTACTTAGAGAGTAGACCAATTTCCTCACTATATAGATGTAGAGCTATAATCCTCACTACTCAAGGATTCTTAATCTATGGGTCTAACCCCTAATGGGTTACTCATAATGTACCATAAATTTACATTTTCTCACTTGGCCCATGACAAAATTACTGTTAATTGCATTTGCATAAATAAACCGCATATATGAGTCATGGCGGTCCTAATTTATCATTATCCAACAAAATTCATTCCATGTACCACAATACATAGTGGACTGATCTTATAGCTAGTAAATTTCTTTGTGTACGATTTATATTTTATTGAATAACATTACATACTATTTAAAATTCATATTATGATTATCTGTTAGTCACCAAAGTGGTCTGAGCAATACAATTAATGAATTATGAATTACAATGGGCCTGTTTGTTTGGCCTTTGGGAGAGTGGTTTGGGAAAGTGGTAGAGGTTTGAGAAATAATCTCGATTTGCGTAATGTTGTTTGTTTGGATTTTGAGAGAGTGGCTTGGGAAAAAAAATAGGTGTAGATTTTTTTTGTAGGTTTGAGTTAGTTAATTAGGTGTAAGATAGTGTAAGACTTTATATCACATCAGTTAGTTATATATAATTAATTTATTGGTGTATATATTATATGTAATATATGTGGTAAATAATATTTTATAATTAATTAATTGTGCTTTCTAAAATAATAAAAAATAAAGTAGATTAATTTTCATTTTTTCGAATTTTTTTTTATAAAATATTATAATAAAATCCTTTTAATTATTTTATCTCACCGACGAATTCATTCAAATGACATATTAAATATGTCAGGAATTACACAATATCCTTAAAATATTAACCTAATAGTTATTACACAATATCCAGATTAATCTACGAAGAGGAAATAACATATTAAGTTGTCTTCATATTGTCTAGCATAATAAAAATTAACGGCAATTTTACAATGAATGTCACTAATTCCACGAAGGTGGGAATGGACCCCATCTGTTATCCGACCAATCATGACTATTATTCCCTCCACGGCGGGCCAACCGCCTCCGAGCCAACAATGTTGCACGCTCCCAGTTGTCAACGGGACCAATATGTGATGAAGCATCACTAATGGAATATCTAGGAATCGAGTTTTGATATATGGTTTGCGCATCGTTGGAATATGATGTCTAGCTCGAGACGTCATGAATTATTGCTCCTCGCGGGATACGACGATAAAGAACAGGACAATCCGGGTTCAAACTTTCGGAGAGCTCTATGACGACAGTGTCATCATACTCAGTACCACCAAATACATTTTTCATCCTTTCATAGTGCTCCTCAGAAGAGCTAAAATAATGCTCACATCCAGGAATATCCTGCACATAAATACACAAGTTAGATACATACCGACATATTATAATAGTAACATTATAATTACGAAAATATTTTGGCTATTGTTACTTACCGCGGCAGCAGATGGGCGAATATAATAGGGGACGATGACCATTTCAGGCCCACCCATTTCTATGATGCCTTCATAGTTTCGCAACTTTGTAAATGTGTTAAAATGATTCACAAGGTCATCAAAACATGTACGTAGGGACGACTTGAGTATTGGGCTTCCGTCAAAACTTCCCATAAACACGAAGACATATTCGATAATGTCATCGTGTGCCGCTCGCGTCATCGGTAGGCCAGTCGCAATATACTCTCGAAGCCCGAAAAACACGCGAAACTCATGTCGAATAGTCCATGGTTCATTGGCGATTGCTTCGGGGATTGTTCTCTGCCTTGGTGCCATTTCTGTTACAGTTATTAGTAAGAATAATTTATGATTTTAAAGATAAATAAATTTAAAATATATGTAATATTAATTCTTATAATTTACGACATAATCTCCATAAAGTAGATTACGCAAAAATCAATTGAAATTAAAGTGCGTGTTCGACAGATTACCATAATTCAAAATATAAATGATACATTCAAAATTTAAAATAGACAAAATGATTCATCCAAATAAATCTAAGCGGTATAATCATTCCACATGGCTTCCGCTATTCCATCTCTTATATCACCCATTAGCTGTATTTCATCATTAGTCGCATTTAACCGACTTTCTCCGGTTAACCCCATTTCTAATTCAAGATCATCGTCATGATAACAGAAACGCTCACCATCCACGGCAAATTTGCGAAAAAAGTTGTGGATCGCACAACACGCGATTACAATATCGATTTGCGTAGTCAACGAAAATTGTGGCATTGGACCGCGCAATATTGGAAATCTCATTTTCAATATACAAAAGCTCCGTTCAATTGCATTACGAAGTTTGGCATGCATTTGGTTAAACAATTCTTGTTCTCCATTTGGTTCGCGTTGACGAAATTCTTCCAAGTGGTACCTTTGGCTGCGGTAGGGGGACATGAATCATCGAAAATTTGTATAGCAAGAATCAACGAGATAATACTTGCCTGTAAATATTGATTTATGATGTTGTAATAGTTTAGAACATATCGCATATATATAAATACTTTTATATTTAATTTAATGTTATTTTTTTTTTAATTTGTGTAAATGACCTGGTGGTGGAACGGGAAATTTTGGATCATTTTGGACAACATCTAACAAAACACGTGCATCATTTGCACTGCCCTCCCAACCAGGATAGACATATGTGAAACAACAATCGAAATCACATATGGCCATCACATTTTGAGATAGGTGGCCCTTCCTGCTGTAGTACCGTAATTGATCCTCAAAAGGAACATTTGCGGATATATATGTGCCATCAATTGCACCGACATAGTCCTACAAAATTTTAAAAGTACAAAATATTTTAAGTTTAAATGAAAATAATTTGTGGAAAATTAATAAATATTGCAAAATAGATTAAGTTAAGTTATTTGCCTAAAAATATGGATAGAACTGGTCATTCTCCATAATTTGTGTTGGAATCAATTCCATATTCTGAGGGCAAATTATTTCTGGTGCGAGGTGATTTATGGCATGCAGCACACGATGAAACTGATTAGAAATTGTTTCCGAAGAGTGTTGGAAACGCTCGCAAGAGTCTCGATACCTATGGTCGAGTCCAATTTAATTGCCAACCGAAAATCAATGTGAATATTTCAAGCACAAATCCATCATATATATAGACACAAAACAGAGCATTCACGGGGGGAAGGGGGAAGTGAAATCACGAAATTAAAGCCTAGCTCAGATGCATTGTTCAGTCCGTGAGGTAGCACAGTAAGAGGTCTCGTGAAGAATCTTGAGAAAAGGCTATAAATCAGTCTGGAGAGAGAGATTGAGAGAAGAGAGTTTAGTCCGTGATTTTTCTGTGATTTACAGAGAGAAGACAAAAGAGAGAAGAAAGAAGAAATAAGAAAGAAGAAAGAAAAGAGAAGAGAGAAGACAGCCGCAGAAATGAGACAGAGGAGAGAGAGAGAGGGGGAGTAGAGTAGCAGGCTTTTTTTGGGGTCAAAATGGGCTGCAGCCCCTAGTTTCAGAAACTAATTTCGGAAAAAATATACTGTTGGAGTAATTTTCGGAAATGGATTGGGCTGTTTGTCTCGCATCTCGGAAGTGGGAAATAATTTTCCCAATTGCGAGACAAACAGGCCCAATAAATCTATAAGTTACCGATATTTAATTTGCACATTATGTAAGGGTAATTGAAGTAATATCTTAGTATGTCATTCACCAAAGTGTCATGATTGGTATATTACCAAATTTCCCTGTGTAATTAATTAAATTGGTGAAAATATATGATTTATTTTTTGATTTATTTATTACTAAATATTTAATTAGCATATTACATAAAGATATTTACAAATTCATATAGTTTGTTAGTCACCAAAGTGGTCTGACTGATATATCTGAAGAATTTCTTCACATGCAAATTTGTTTATTTGGTTATTGATAAATCGTATGTGCATATATTTGTTGCGTTCCAAATACTAATACGCAAACTACGCAAGTATACGGTCGTTACAAGTAATATAAAACGATAAGTACATACCGAGTATCGAATCCCAACGAATGGATAAAAGGTGGGAATAAACGAATCAACCGACGGCTTATTTCATCTAAGAACGCTTGATACAAAATGATCAAACCCAAATATATGATAAGGGTGATTTTATTTAACTACGAGCGGGAAAGTAAATCTAACTACGAAAGCAAGTAAATTGGGGAGTTAATTATGTGGTAAGGAGGATTCATAAGCAATCAATTAAAGCGGATAAATCATGCGGTTGTTAGGTTAGCTATGCAAACAATCGTAGGTTTAGTTGTTGTTTGTGAGTTCTAATTTAGTTAAGTCTCCCTGTCGGTTTCACTTAACTCTACCAATCTACCCAAACTCACCATCTCCGGATCAATCACAAACATCGTTGTCATTCGATGCTCTCAGAGGGCTCAAAGGCGTACCGTTGTCACCCGGGACCTAAGACTAACCCAAATCCCCGAATAAAGAGAATCTAAGTTATTTGATGCATTCACGAACGAACCCATTATACAAACACGGACCACACTAGGTATATGTCTATCCTAGGTCGAAATCCACAAATCGTCACTCGCCTAACCTTCAAAGTCCTATGTCTAGGATGCATTCAAGGTAGAATTAAACCCGATTATATGATTACGGCAAATCAAAGTACTTAAACAATAATCTACTACAATCATTGGCCAAAAGTGCGATAAGACAATAAACCCAACAAATCAAATATAACCCAACATCAAAACATAACTAATCAAACGATAACAATTGTTGGATGAAGATGAAGACTTTGAAGTGAAGGGAGGTTTTGATGATTTCCAAAGTCATCAGCTAAGTGGAAGCTTAGTACAAACCTTAGAAGATATTTGACCAAGGAAGAAGTATTTCAGACTAGTCAAATATGGTCCAGAAGACTACTGATCTGTTGCAGAAGAAGGAATCAGACTGGTGGACTATCAGCCGACTCAAATCAGATTAGTTCAAGTTTGGGATCAGCCGAGTATACATCAGACGAGTGACTTCGATCAGCAGAGTGGAAGTGGATCAGAAGTTAGTGCAACGGTAATAAATGCACTTGGAGTAATAAATGCTGAAGAGGAAGGGTATTTATGACAAATGATTGAAGAGAAACCTCGTATCAGCTTAGTGCATTTAATGCGGACTGACAGCAAGTACAGCAGAGTGTACAGTGTTCAGTCGCAGGTAGCCGTTTCTGCAGAAGGACCAGTACTCGATGATTTGGACACCTGTCGATCTCTCAACGGGCAGATTTTCAAATCTCAAGTATAAATAGTTCAGTTCGTGAGTTGAAGAAGAAGAGACAACACATTTTGAGAGCAAAAATCTGAAGCAGAATTCTTCTAAGTCTCAAACTCAAGAACATAACACTCATCAGCCGAGTCATTTGTTGACGAAGCAGAATAGAGAGAAAACAAAAAATACTTATAAATCTGAGTGATTTTGTTTGAATCGTGTTGTGAGAAGCTGTTATCCATCTTTGTGAGTGATAAAGCTTTGTAGAATAGGAGTTTCTTTGTGATTTCCTATTACGCACTTGTGGCCTTTTCATTTGTTGATTGGCGCAAGCATTGTATACTGTAATCTGTGTGATTTAGTATAACCCAAGATCTAAGTGACTTGGAAGAGTGGACTAAAGGATTTCTATCCATATAACCACTATAAAAATCCTTTGTGTTTTTACTTGCATAATTTTCTGCATATTTGAAAGAGCATATTTAAAACACTCAAAGGTTAACTGTTGGAAAAGTTTTAAAAGGAGTTTGTTAAAACTGGGGATAAAACTATTTCAAAGTTAAAGAAAACTACTTGTGAAAAACACTTGATAAATCCGCTGCAAGTTAGTTATTTTAAAACTCTGATTTTGATAAAATCAGCTGAGTGAAATCAGAAGAGTGGTCAACTCTGCTGTTCAAAGCTTTGTGCGAGATCAACATAGTCAACTTACGATTACTGATCAGCTTAGTCTGCTGACAGAAAAGTTAGAAGATTTTAAAAGATAAATTTTTGAAGAGGTCTATTCACCCCCCCCTCTAGACCTCATCTGACCACTTGGGACCAACAAGTGGTATCAGAGCAGGTGGTTCATCTGAATCATTTGCCTGATCAACGAGCTTGATCCTCAAGTGTTTTTCAAAGGTTTTCAAAAGTTTTCAAATGAGCATCTTTTTGAAAAATAAAAACTTTTTGAAAAATGGATTGTATCAGCCTAGTTCCCCACATAGGCGGTATGAGCTTTGAGGACTGGAAAATACGCATGGAAATTTTCCTTGCTGCTTACAATGATAATATGTACAGGTGCATAACAAAATGTCCGATAAGAGTCACCAAAACAATCAAGGTTGATGGCCAAGATACGGTTGTTGACAAAGATGAAGACGAGATGACAGCTGATGAAATCAAGCTGAAAAATCTAGACAAAGTTGGAATCTTCATCATGACTAAAGCTCTGGGCAATGAAAGGTTTGACAAGGTCAAACACTGTAAAACATCAAAAGAGATGTGGGATAAAGTCCGTGATATGAGTGAAGGAAATGATGCCATCAAAGAACACAATCTAAGTGTTGCTATGGAGAAGTTTGAGAACTTCAAGATGAAACCTGGAGAAACCATTGACCAGATGGATTCAAGGTTTACAAAAGTGTTGAACAATGTTCTGAAGTTGGGTAAGACGTTTACTGATAAGGAGATCACCGTCAAAGTTCTAAAGGCGCTACCACCAAAGTTCAACATGAAGATCACAGCAATGGAAGAATCAAGGGATCTGGGGAAGATCTCACTGACAGAGCTGTTTACTGCACTCAAGGCGTACGAGTATAAAATGCCAAGGATGGGAATAAAAGAGACCTCAACTTCTGGCCCCACTGCTGCACTGCTCGCTGCAGAAAGAACAAGAAGATCCGCCGGAAAGATCAAAGAAGAGGACTCATCTGATGAGGCCACAGTACTGAGTAAAAAGGAGTACACTGCTGGCGATGTTGCTTTGTTATTAAACGGGTTCAAAAAGTTCTATAAAAGAAAAATGAAGAACAAATATAACAATCCTTCTACTTCTAAACCTACCTCTAATTCTCATGATATTAAGGATGATTATAAATCCAAAATGATGTGCTATAATTGCAGGAAATTGGGACATTTCATCAAAGACTGCCCATATCCTAAAGCGGAGAAATATACAGAGGAGGAAAAGAAACAAAGGAAAGAAAGAAGAGAGAAGAGATATCAAAAGAGCAAAGTGTTGTTGGCTGAAGCTGAAAAGATGGCAGCCATCTACTCATCTAATTCAGAATCAGGCACGTCAAGTGATGACTCTGTTTTTGACGAGACACCTGCACTGCTCTGTCTCATGGCCAAGGAATCTGATGATTCTGACAATGAGGTAATACTCTCTGAAAGTGAACTTGAGCTATTTAGTTCATTTGAGCAAATGATGAACAATAAAGCCGATGTTGTTAATCAATTTGCTAAGCTTAAGGACGAGATGATTCTGTTGAAAAAGCAAAATGCTAAGCTGAAACGCAGTGTTGAAAAACCTGAAGAATCAGCCATGTATAAAAAGCTTTCGCATGAATGTGAATCTCTGAGAGCTGAATGTGAAATGTACAAGGGACAAATCAAGGAACTTGAAGCTAGAATATCTTCACATAATAAGTCGTCTGTTCCTAAGTTGTCTGTTGTGTCAATAGATAAATCAACTGAACAGAGTACACCCTTAGTAAAAGAAAGTTTAGAACTGAACAAAGCTGAGAAGTTTATATCTGCTGATAACAGCAATGTTATCTTGTATGTTCAGACTGCTAAATCTACTTCACTGGAAATTGAGAAAAAGGAGAAGAGTCCTCCTAAGGCTAAGAAGGGTAAAAAGCCTGAAAATGAAAAACAGACTGGTAAAACCAAACAGCAGAGTAGTCCTAAGAAGTCTGCTGATAAGAGTAAAACCAATCAGGCTAGTAAACCTAAGTCGTCTGTTAAAGAGCAAGTAAAGAGCAGACCAAAGAAGCAAAAAAATTATAACAAAAATGCTTGGTATGTAAATGAGTCTTACTATGTGCAACCTGCTTACTCACCTTATTATGCTGCACCTCATTATCCACCTTATTATTCTGCATATCCTGCTCATCAACCAATGCATGCTTACCCTGCTTATCATGCATCTTATCCTGCTTATGAGCCTTATCATCATCATAATGATTATCAACATAACATGCCTGTTGATTATGATGAAAATGAAGTTGCTCATGCTCCTGCTAAAACTCTAAAGCCTAAGAAGCCTAAGACTTCAACATCTTGGGTTGTCAAAGGTGACACTAATCCACCAGGACCCTCTCAATAAAGGGTACCTTTTTTTATTTTGTTTTGTAGGTTAGGATTAGGAGTAGGAGTAAAGTAGTGAAGAAATGGTACTTGGACAGTGGATGTTCAAGGCACATGTGTGGAGACATACATGAACTGGCAGATGCTGTTGCTGTGAATGGTCCAAGAGTTACTTTTGGAGACAGCAAAGAAGGCAAGGTTGTTGCTGTTGGAAAGCTTATCAAAGGAAACATAGAGATATCTGACGTCTCATATGTTAATGGCCTGAAGTACAATCTGCTGAGCATAAGTCAATTTTGTGACAAGGGATTTTCCGTTGTGTTTTCATCAGATAAGTGCTATGTTGAACAAGTTGGAACAAAGAAGGTTATTTTATCTGGAAGAAGACAGGGAAATATCTATGTAGTCGACTGGAATTCTGTGGATAAGAATTCTAATGTTTGTTTGGTGGCTTCTACACCAAGTGAAATCAGTTGGCTTTGGCACAAAAGAATGAATCATTTGAATTTCAAGACCATAAACAGATTGATAAAGAATGATCTGGTAGAAGGAATTCCAAAGACAGTCATGAGCAAAGACAAGCTTTGTGACGCATGTCAGAAGGGTAAACAAGTGAAGTCTACTTTCAAAAGCAAGAAGCACCAATCTTCAACCAGAATTTTGGAGCTGTTACATATGGATTTGTTTGGCCCTATTGATCCAATCAGCAATGGTGGAAAGAAATACTGCCTGGCTGTTGTGGATGACTTTTCAAGATTTACTTGGGTGATTTTCATGAAGAAGAAAAGTGAAACCAAGGAACATCTTACTAATCTGATGGAACTGATCCAGAATGAGAAGAGTCAAAGAATACTGAAGATCAGATCAGATAGAGGGACTGAATTTACAAACTCTACTGTTGAAGAGTATTGTAACTCCAGAGGAATCAGTCATGAGTACTCTGCTGCCAGAACCCCTCAACAAAATGGAGTTGCTGAAAGGAGAAACAGAACTCTAAAAGAAGCTACCAGGACAATGATAGCTGAAGCAAAGCTGCCCCAAAGATTCTGGGCAGAAGCCACAAATATAGCATGTTATACACAGAACAGGTGTATGATAAATAAAAGTCAAAACAAGACACCTTATGAGCTATGGAACAACAGAAAGCCTAATTTACATTATCTTATGATTTTTGGTTGTAAATGTTATGTTTTGAACAATGGGAAAAATCACCTTACTGCATTTGCAGAAAAGGCTGATGAAGCTGTTCTTGTAGGTTACTCTACTGTTAGTAAAGCTTATAGAGTGTTTAACAAAAGAACTTTACTTGTAGAAGAATCTATTCATGTAGTATTTGATGAACCAAGCCAATCTTATGAAAAGAATCAAAGTGCAAATCCAGAGATATCTGCTGACTTTCAGAAATTGAATGTGGAAATAAAGGAAGAATATGTACCCATCATACTACCTGATTTAACTCAAGCTGTTAACTCAAGTGCTGTTCAAAATCATTCTGCTGATTGTCTAACAGAGGAGTTGCAAACAGCAGACAGACCAGAGACTGTTCAACAGACTACAACTGTTCAACAGACTACTACTGAAACTCCAACAGTAGTGTTGCAAGATCAATCAAGAGGACAACATCCAGATTTGCAACCTGATCTCAGATGGCTCAGAGATCACCCACCTGAGTTAGTGATTGGTGATCCTTTGGATAGAGTGAGAACTAGAAGGTCAACTGCAAATGAAACAATGTTTGTAAGTTTTCTTTCACAAATTGAGCCTAAGTTGATTGATGAAGCTCTTAGTGATTCTCACTGGATTGAAGCAATGCAAGAAGAGTTGAATCAATTTGAAAGGAATGAAGTATGGTACTTAGTTCCCAGACCTACTCATCAAAGAGTAATTGGCACTAAGTGGGTATTCAGAAATAAGATGAATGAAGATGGTATTGCTACCAGAAACAAAGCAAGACTAGTTGCCAAAGGTTACTGCCAAGAAGAAGGCATTGATTTTGATGAGACATTCGCACCAGTTGCAAGGCTTGAAGCAATCAAATTATTCTTAGCCTATGCTGCTTACAAGAACTTCACTGTCTATCAGATGGATGTGAAGTCTGCTTTTCTCAATGGAGAATTGCAAGAGGAAGTTTATGTTGAGCAACCTCCTGGCTTTGAAGTTTATCAACAAGGAGACAAGGTATATCGTCTGAAGAAAGCTCTCTATGGACTGAAACAGGCTCCAAGAGCATGGTATGATACTTTATCTGATTTTCTTTTAGTCAAAGGATTTCGCAAAGGTAAAGTAGATAAAACTTTGTTCACTATTGAATGGGATAATCATATATTGCTAGTTCAAATATATGTGGACGATATTATTTTTGGTTCAACTAACAAACAGATGTGTGAAAGGTTCTCTAAGCTGATGCAGAACTATTTGAAATGAGCATGATGGGAGAACTGAATTACTTTCTTGGATTACAAGTTAAACAGCTACCTGATGATATTTTTATTAATCAAGCAAAGTACACAAAAGATCTGTTCAAGAAATTTGGTATGGAAACTAGCTCATCTGTTAATGTTCCTATGTCTACTGGACTTCGTCTGGACAAGGATGAAGGTGGCAAATCAGTTGACATCACCAAATACAGAGGCATAATTGGGTCACTGTTATACTTAACAGCTAGCAGACCTGATATTATGTATTCTGTTGGGGTTTGTGCGAGATTTCAATCAGATCCTAAGGAATCTCATCTCTTAGCTGCTAAAAGGATATTAAAGTATCTCAAAGGCACACAAGAATTGGGATTGTGGTATCCAAGGGAATCAGGATTTGAACTTATTGGATATTCAGATTCTGACCTTGCTGGCTGCAAAATTGATATGAAGAGTACTACAGGTGCTTGTCAATTTTTAGGCAGTCGTCTGATCTCATGGATAAGTAAGAAACAGACTTCAGTATCCATATCTACTGCTGAAGCTGAATACATTGCTGCTGGAGCATGTTGTGCACAAATACTTTGGTTGAAGCATCAACTAGAAGACTATAATCTCAAGATCAGTGGAATCCCTATCTACTGTGACAATACAAGTGCAATCTCACTTACTCAAAATACTACTAGTCATTCCAGGACTAAGCATATTGAGATCAAACATCACTTCATCAGAGACCATGTTGAAAAGGGAAATGTTATTATTGAGTATGTTCATACAGACAATCAGATTGCTGACATTTTCACCAAACCATTGAGTGAAGTAAGATTTTCCACTCTAAGAGCGGAATTGGGCTTGTTAAAATTGGATTCATAAGCTGAGGGGGAACCTATCAGAAGACTGGGTTCAACAGCTGACTAATCTGATATCAACAAATGTTACACTTCAAGAAGACTGACTCTCAACAGACTAGTTGACTGATGAATTCTTGAATTCAGGGGGGGGGGGGGGGGGGGGAACGTGTAAGACTAGCGGTACCCTTGTTTTAAAGATGAAATCTTCAATGACAGTTAGTTGAAGTTGTTTTAAGCAGAAGATTTGTTCTTAATTCTTGAAGATCTGAAGATTAATTATCTTGCTGGATTGACAAACAGCAAAGGAAGATCACTAGATATTGGCTTTCACTAGTGATATATTGTATCAGACAAGTCGTCTATCAGATAAGTATTTTACTCATCTGTTATTATTTATGTATGCTTATATTTAAGTGTTGTACTGAAAACGTTTTTATCTAAAACACGCTTTTATAAGTAACAGACAAGTGGCGTTTCAAATTCCCGCCTGTCTGACATATTTAATGCTATTTTGAAATCCGCGTATCACGATCACACGATCTATTTTTTCAGTAACTGATCTAACGGTTGACGCTTTTCACGGAAACCAACATTAAACCTACGTCTATAAATCCAGATCTGATCAGCTTACTAAGCTTTTACGCACCCTCAAAATTTCAAAAGCATACAGAGCAATTCTGCAATTATCTACTACAAATTTCTCTTCGTTTTCCTTAATCTTTTTCAGAATTTCTCCCAAAGAAGCTGCTGCTGAAGGTATGTTCTTGAACTACCTGACTTATCATACGACTGGCACACCATTGATGAAGGAAATTTTGGAAATGGTGGGGGGGGGGGGGGGTGGGGCGGGGTGGGGGGGGGGGGGGGGGGGGGCTGGTGCCGGGGGGGGTGGGGCGCCGGGGGCGGGGGGGGGTGCCCGGGGGGTGGGGGTGGGGGAGGGTGGGTGGTGTGGGCGGGGGCGGGGGGGGGGCGGTGGGGGGGGGGGGGGGTGGGGGGGGGGGGGGGTGGGGGGGGGGGGGGGTGGGGGGGGGGGGGGGTGGGGGGGGGGGGGGGTGGGGGGGGGGGGGGGTGGGGGGGGGGGGGGGTGGGGGGGGGGGGGGGTGGGGGGGGGGGGGGGTGGGGGGGGGGGGGGGTGGGGGGGGGGGGGGGTGGGGGGGGGGGGGGGTGGGGGGGGGGGGGGGTGGGGGGGGGGGGGGGTGGGGGGGGGGGGGGGTGGGGGGGGGGGGGGGTGGGGGGGGGGGGGGGTGGGGGGGGGGGGGGGTGGGGGGGGGGGGGGGTGGGGGGGGGGGGGGGGGGGGGGGGGGGGGGGGGGGGGGGGGGGGGGGTGGCCTTGATGAACCAGCAGCAGAGGTATCATCTTGGATTTTCTTCACATCTTCCTTTAATGAGTCAAATTTGATTTTCTTCACATCTTCCTTTATTGAGTCAAATTTTTTCATGATTTCCTCCAAGGCTTGATATAACATATTGACACTGTCATCATTTTCGCTTCCAGAAATTGACTTGAAATGGTTTGCTATGTGGGATTCAAGGGTGTCTTCTGCTTCATATGCTACATCTCTCATTTTCGTCCCCAAGCTCTCGATTTCTTTGTAGTTATGAGGTGGACATTTTTCGAGAAAGGACAGTAAAAATTCAACAGTTTTTTGGAGAGATTCAATTGTTTCCTTTTTGCAAGGAATTGGTTTACTTATATCTATATTAGGATACAGCATATCATTTGTAATGTGAAATAGAGATGCAAGAACAGCATAAGCCATAGTAAGCAATGAGATTTAGATAGCAGCAAAAAAGCAATGAGATTTTGTTGTATCTTCAGAATTGAGAAAGTAATTCAAGATCTTAGATATGTCAATGTCTTGTTATGTTAGATGAACGAACTAGCTAGTTGCCAATACATTTATGATTAACTGATCTTGTATACATATTTGACTTGTAGTTTATTAATAAAAAAAAAGGGGGGGAAAATGCAAGATACTAAACCTGCAAGAAACTACCCTGTGAAATTTTTATTGAGCCAAACTTCCTTGTGTTTTTAAAAACCCTGCAAAAAACACCAAATTTGTAAAAAATAGGTCGTTTTGGATCTATATATTTCAAGAATTCATTTTTAAAATATATCACGTGAAGTTGTAGGGACCAACTTGAAGTATTTTAAAAATGATTTATTGGAATATATCGATCTAAAACGACCTATTTTTTACAAATTGGGTGTTTTTTGTAGGATTTTTGAAAACACAAAGAAGTTTGGCGCAATAAAAACTTCACTGGTAGTTTTTGCAGGTTTAGCATAACACAGGGGAGTATTTTGCATTTATCCCTAAAAAAAGGTAAATTACGAATACATGCTGAAGTAAGGCCTAATTACAAAATTTCCCTCACATACTAAGTATTATAAAAATCGCCATCACCATTTTAAAATTAACCTCTTGCCCTGAAATGTTATAAATTTAATATCTTATAAATGTTAAAATTTGGTGCTAATTATATATTATAAATTATAAAAGTGATAATTATATATTTACTAAAAAAATAATTGATGAAATTTATAATTGACCATAAGTTTCAATAAATACTGCAAAAAAAAATTTATTTACGTATTTATTAACAATTTAAATTGTATAACAATAAATTAAATAGAATTTTAATAATGATGTTTTATAAATATAAAAAATTTGTTTACATATCTAGTTAAATGAATATATTTTATATATTAGTAAATTTAATAAAATTTACATTGTATTATCAATCAATATTTCAATTTAATAAAGTTTATATTGTATTATTAATGCAATAACTTTTTTATTTAATTAGTGTAATATAATTTTATATATATAAATTTTAGTTAATTTTTTATTATAGAAATTAAATTATTAACAAATATGTAAAAAAAATTCAATATTTATTGAAATTATTAGTAATTATAAATTATATCAATTATGTAAATATATGATTATTATTTTTATAATTTATAAGATATAACAATTAGCACCCAAATTTTAAAATTAATAAGATATTATACATTACAAATAATCTCCCAAGGGCAAAATTGAAATATTTTAAGAGCAATTAGTTAATTGTAAGAAGATGACAAACCTGAGGAGAATTTTTGTAATACTCAATGCATAAAGAAGATTTTTATAATTAGACATTTCCTCATGGAATAATCATAATTTACCCTAAAATAAATTCCCAAAACGTGCTCTACTAGTTCACTTCTTTCTTAATTAATATGAAGCATAGTTGACATTTGACAATAGAAACAAGAGTTAATCACCACCCTCCAAAAAAAAAAATTATTTTAAAGGCATGAACGTCCTTATCTAAGTATTCAGAATTTCCAGCATTTAATATGTATTTATTTTGTCATGTAAAGGAAAAGAAAACACCGTCATTATCCTCTTATTCTAGGGCATCTCCAGTCGAAGTAGGCAATAGTCCCCTCTTGCCTGCTTGCCTGTCTGTCAGCCTGTCTGTCTTGCCTAGTCATCAAATTAATCAATTAATATTTTAACATTAGTGGCAATAATAATTCGACATATGGAAAAAGAAAATTGGCCACGTCTATTATCTATATCAAATGTATTGACCACATCATTCACTACAAGAAAAAACAACTTTTTTCGACAGAATTTTCGGTAAAATTAGACAGAAAACCAAATTTTTGATGGATTTTACCCGTCGGAAAATTGGTCTTGACAAAGTTTTCCAATGGAATTTTTGACGGGGTTTTCTCGACGGGTCTACCGGTGGAAAAAATTTCCGACGGGCTCCCCGTCCGACATTTAAATCGGACATTTTGTTTTTATTGAAATTCACAGGCAAACCCAGAAATTATTCTGATGGGCTTAGCCCGTCGGAGGTTCAATAAAAAAAATCGGACTTCTGACGGGCTAACATGTCGGTTTATTCTCCGACAGGTTAACCCATCGGAAAATTAAATGAAAAATCATTTATTTTTATAACGGGGACAATCCATCAAAAATTAAATAAAATATTTTTTATAAGTTTTCGACGGGACCATCTCGTCGGAAAATCGCAAAAAATAGATTTTAATTATGATTTTTTTTTATTATCCCCGATTTATACTTATATCAATTAAATCACCAAATATCATATAAAAATGAACAAATCCACAAAAAAATCAACAACTCATGCATTAAAATCAGCAAAATAAATCAATATACATGTCGAAAATCATATAATATCTAACAAAATCAAATTAGTCTCCATCATGAACAAAAGTTCAATAATAAAATAAGTATTAAAATATCTCGAATATTAAAACTAAGTTTTAGTTATCTTGGGTGGGTTATGGGGCGGGTTATGCGAGAACATATTCCTCATATTAGAATTAGAATGCAAGGAGTTAATCATCATACGTTGGAAATCCTCCATTTGTCGTCGGTTTTCCTCCATTTGTCTTCGGGTTTCCTACAACATTGCTCTGTGTTCGTCTTTCTCTCGTTGATGTTCATCATTCTCTTGTTGGCGTTCCTCCTCCAACATTGCATGTGCTCGTCCCTCTCTAGTTGACATTCCTCCTTCAACATTGCCCTGTGTTCGTCCCTATCTCGTTGACATTGCTCCTCCGATTGCTGCAATCTTTCTTCCAGACTTAGAATTTTCGATACAAGCGTCTGGTCAGATGAACTAGAATATTGTGATGATCTCAATGAACTAGGTTTAACCGGAGCAACCCTACCAGCCAGACCATAAACCGTGCCCTTCCCTTCCATTAATTTTTGGTAAACCTTCTATGAAATCTATGGAAAAATCATGCCAAATCCTCTCTGGAATAGGTAATGACCGTAATAAACCAGCATGTAATGTGTTCACAGGTTTGCATTTCTGACAGACCAAGCACTCTTGTACAAACTTATATATTGTCAATTTCATATTTTTCCAGTAAAAGCTCATCTCCACCCTATGCAAGGTTTAACTTTCTCAAAGTATTCTGTCTTACCCCCATTAACTTAGCCTCGAAATGCTCCTTGCAATCGTCTCTGCACCTTGCAGAATTGGCTAAGTCAGCCTTGCTTGTCCCTAAAGAAAGATTGCTAAAGTGGGAAGACAAGTGTGCTAGAAAGGTACTCTTTACTTTACCAGTGAGAAGCTTACAAATTTGGAGATTACAATTCTTGGAGTTGATTTACAAATGAAATGGCAAGTCCTATTTATGCCACTCCTACATGGGATGGATGGCTAGGATTGATTTGATCTAAGGGTGGAGAATATGCTTCTAGGGTGTTCTAGGCTACTAGAACATTTTAAGGAACTCCTACTACATTCTAAGTTATGTCTACAAGTTTGTATACTATTACAAAGTCATCCACAAGTCTCTAGAGTTTCCGCCATGTTCCTTAATTGTGTATACCTTTCCCGGATGCTCTAGAATGCCCCGGACTCATACGGAACCTTTCGAATTCTCCGGCAACCTCAAGTGCTTTGTTTGGTTTATCTTTTGCCTTGTTAGCCCTGGGCACTTGGTTGGGACGCCACTGGGCCATAGTGTGGGATGCTCCTTGTTCAAATCATGTCCCAAGACCTGGTTGGCTCCCTGTCTTGCCTGGGCCATGCCCAGGGTCATGTACTGCACGCCCAACTAGGCCGTCTGCCTGGCCCGCTGTCCCGTGATGTCCTTTTGAGCCCTTGTCTCATCCATAAGCCTTCATATTAGAAATTTTTTGTCTATTTATATGTTTTGGAATCTTTTCTTGTAGTAATAATTCTAAATATAACGGTATGAACATACATGGTCCAACCATTGTTATTAAAACCATCAACCAACTAAGAACAATATTTTGCTCCCCCAAGATTAAGCCTAAACATTAGAGTGGAGTTAATGATGTCTTCCTACAATGGGGGATTCATTTGAAGCCCTTCCCTGTCCAGAGGGTTACTTTAGTTAAATGGGTGACACCCTTCAGTTAACTATTTTAAACCCAAGACATATGGATGTTTCAGAAGTAATCATGGGGAATGGGTCATAGCTATTGGGGTTAGAGATGAACTTGGTAAAATGGTAGTTGGTTTCTATCTTTACCTTGGTGTTTGTATAAATAATGAAGCTGAGTTGCATGCTTTACTTTTTGGTATGAAGTTATGTTGAGACGAGGGATACTACTCTCTTTTGGTTGAACTTGATTCTCATGTCGTTATAATTTATAAAATTTGTTAATGACCAGGCCTCTTGATAAACTGGTCTTTTATACATATTTGACTTGTAGTTTATTAATAAAAAAAAGGGTAAATTATGGATATCCATGAGGTAAGGCCTAATTACAAAATACTCCTCACATATTGGTATTAGAAAAATTCTCCTCAGGCTCACCTTCTTGCAATTAATCATTTGCCCCCTAAAATGTCCTAATTTTGCCTCTTTGAGTGTTATTTATAATGTTTAATATCTTATAAATATTAAAATTTGGTTTTTTATTTGGGTTATATCTTATAAATTATAAAAGTTAAAATTATATATTTACTACCAACATATTTGATAAAATTTATAATTGCCAATAAGTTTGAATAAATATTGCAAAAAAAAAAAAAGTTATATACATATTTATTAACAATTTAAATTGTAAAACAATAAATTAAATAATTTTAATAATTATATTTTGTAAATATAAAATATTTGTTTACATATCCAGTTAAATGAATTATTTTATATATTAGTAAACTTAATAAAATTGATATTGTATTATCAATCAAATATTTCAATTTAATAAAGTTTATATTGTATTATAATTTCAATATTTATTAATGCAATAAAAATAAATTATTTATTTAATTATTGCAATATAATTTTATATTTACAAATTTTATTTAATTTGTTATTATAGAAATTAAATTATTAATAAATATGTAAAAAAATGCAATATTTATTCAAACTTATGGGCAATTATAAATTATATCAATTATTTTGATAGTAAATATATATCATTTTTATAATTTATAAGATATAACAATTAACACCCAAATTTTAAAATTTTATAAGATATTATAGATATTACAAATAATCCCCCAAAGGAAAAATTGAAATATTTTACGGGGACAATGGGTTAATTGTAAGAAGATGACAAACCTGAGGAAAATTTGTAATAACCAATACTTAAGGGGGATTTTTATTATTTGACCTTACCTCAGGGGGTAACCGTAATTTACCCGAAAGAAAATTCCCAAAACATGCTCCACTAGTTCACTTTTTTCTTAATTAATCTGAAGCAGAGTTGACATTTGACAATAGAAACAAGATTTAACCCCTCCCTCCATTTAAAGGCATGAACCTCCTTTTCTAAATAGTCCGAATTTCCAGCAGATAATATATAATTATTTTGTCTTGTAAAGGGCAAAAAAAACACCGTCATTGTCCTTTTATGTTAGCCGAAAGTTTTTTATTCCATAAATGATGATTAATAAACAATAAATTTATTTTATTTGAGCTAATTACTTTCGAGGTTTGATCTTAACATAATATATTCGTCTAAAGGTCCAAGATAAATGTTTCAAGAATTAAACGAAAATTCAAGCTCAAATTGAAAGAAATCCCCAAATGGAAGACGCCCAGCACCCCTGGAAGAGCCCAATTTTTGAGAAAGGAAAATTGAGGTCTAAAATTGGCTCAATCATGATATATCCAATTTTAAGAACAAAAATCTTATTTTTTACTAAATCAAAAATTCCAATTTGAGTAAGATCTAAGATATATGAATGTCTTTTAGATGAACCAACTAGCATGTTGCCAATACTTTTATGATAAACTGATCTTTTATACATATTTGACTTGTACTATATTAATAAAAAAAAATGGATAAATTACGGATATCCCTGAGGTAAGGTCTAATTACAAAAATTTCTTTTATATATTGGGTCTTACAAAAATCCCCCTCAAGTTTTTCTACAAACATAGATTAATGAGATGAATGATCAGTCTTTCAAGAATTCTGTTACTAATATTAACGGTCCAAGTGAATATATATATATCCATTTCACTAACGTTAACATTGTTGAATGATGATGACCTAGTCCAATATCGATCGGAATATCTGACGTTTTATTTTCTTTTTCCATCTTCTATGTATGAAAATAAAATAAAGCAACAAGGTCAAATAAATAAAATATATTTATATAGTATAAGTGTCAAGAATCAACATAAAAAATATTTCTGTAAAATTTTAACATTAAAACAAATAAAATTGGTGGATAGTGCTAATTTAAAGAAGGTGGTGTGGTGTGGTGTGGTGTGGACTGGACAGTAGTGACCACCACCAAACAAATTTGTGGTCGTGGGGTGGGCCTTTGAATTTGATGGGTACCCACTAACCACTTTGTCCATAAACAATTGGGCCCTTTTCAACCTCTTATAGGAGTACTATTTTATTATTTTGCCCCTCCCATTGGCTTATTGCTTATATTATTGATCCATTTTCTAGCAAATCATAAGGGTATGTTTGTTTGGCATTTTTCAGAATTTTTTCGTGTTTAGGAAATGCTAAAAAAACACGTTTTCTATTTTTCGAAATAAATTTTTCATCTATTAATTTTCTCAAACTACTCTCTCAAAAGCCAAACAAACAACAATTTTCTTATCTCTAAACAAAACCAATACAAACTCTACTTTGATTTGACATAAAGTAACCTATCTTTTACACAATTTATCTCACATAACAAACATGATTTGACATAAAGTCTTACACATCTTACACCTACAACCCAACTCTTCCAAAAAAACCTACACCTACTTTATTTCTCAAACCACTCTCTCAAAACCCAAACAAACAACATTACGCAAATCGAGATTATTTCACAAACCTCCACTACTCTCTCAAACTACTTTTCCAAACGCCAAACAAACAGGCCCTAAGAGTGTTGGACTTGATGGATCAAATTCAATCTTTTACCCTAACATATAGTCACTGAAATTCGATAAGAGTGGTGAGTTAAAATCAAAATTTTAGCTGCTGTTTTAGCTATAGCCACTTTTTTGCTACTCAACTCAACCACATTATCTATCTTTTTTACCGAATTATTATTATATTTTCTTTTCAAAATAATAATAAACTAAAATAGATATTTGTAAAACCATTTTATAAGTGATTGGTCTGGTGTTAGCCATCACAAAGTAGTGAACTCAGGTTTAGATACCCGATTGAAGAAATTTTCATATAATATGCTCAACATGTCTCAAAAGTGATTAAGTGATCTAAGACTTGAAAAATCAAAAAAAGAAGTTGTAACTAATGGTCTATTATATTATATACATAAATTTAAAGTTTCATCAATAATATTTTATGGAATGATAATTATTTTTAATGTTTAATTTTAATTATGTCAAATATATTTTTGCATTATATTCAACTAGTGTACGCTCCGTGCTATGCACGGACTCTTACTAAAATATATTTTCGTCAACTACCTTGCATAATATGTTAGAATTGTGTAACGTACGTCACGGTTAAAAAGTATAAAACCAACATGTAAAATGCAATATTTATTTACAAAAAAAAAAAAGAACCTAGATGTTAAATATCCATAGAGTTGATAGAGGAAGGAGTTATAATCTTTACAAATATATTACTCTAGACATCTAAGTCACAAATATAATTTAGTTGGGGTTATTTGTACACCATCGATGTTGAACAGATACCTGCATAATGAGCAAGAGTAAGTCAATAATATTAATATAATTGAGCTATTCATGCATATTTAGGTTTTAAGGTAATGAATAAAGTAAACACCAATCTCGTTTTTTCGTTCTATTGAACTCATACTAATGCACCCACTTTTAAATTTACCATTATATGACCATGGACTAAATTAGGAAGTCAGCATTTAAATAATTTTGAGGTCGACTATGTTTCATTTCCTTGATCTTCGTCACTACACCAATCTCGATTTTTCATTCTATTGAACTCATATAATGCACTCACTTTTAAATTTACCATTATATCACCATGGACTAAATTAGGGCTGTGCAATTTTCAGTAAACCGGTCGAACCGAACCGGTATCAAAATTTCGGTGCGTACCGAATACCGAATACCGAACCGAAACAGAGCCAATTACCGATCCAGCATTGCTTTCGGTTTTCGGTAATACCGGTCGGTTTACCGAACCGAACCGGTATACCGAAATTTTTTTTTTTTTTATATCCGATTTTTGAATATTAATTGAGTAAAAAGTAAAAAAGTAATTCCTAACTTCATTCTCTTTTACGGGAAAGGAAAGAAAAGAACCCTAGCAATCAATCACCCCCGCCCCCAGCCACGCCGCCCCAGCCACGCCGTCGCACCAGCCACGCCGCACCACCCACTGCCGCACAGCTGTCCGCCGCAACAGAAGATATTTCAAGGTTCTTGGCTTGGTCTTGATTTCTATCTTTCTTAATCAATCTATATTTCAAGGTTCTTGGCACAGTTGGGACATTTACTTTATTTAAGATGCTGAATTGAGGAGGATTACAGGATAAGTGATTTAGAAATTAGAAATATTCTTCTTCAATTGATTAGCTTCTTTACTTGATACTTGGGATTTTTAATGGTCCAAAGGGTCTCAAAGTGAAAAAAAAAAAGCCAAAATTTTCAGAAAATTTGAAGAACCCAATTTTTCGGTTTTTTTGTACCGAATCATACCGAACCGTACCGAATCGGTAAATTACCGAACCGAACCGAAATTTTCGGTTTGGCAAACGGTACGGATTTTCAGATTACCGAATGTACCGGTATACCGAAAACCGGTTCGGTTCGGTTCGGTATTACCGAATGCACAGCCCTAGACTAAATTAGGAAGTAAGCATCTTAATTTTGAGGTCGACTATGTTTCATTTCCTTGACCTTCGTCACTACACCAATCTCGATTTTTCATTCTATTGAACTCATATAATGCACTCACTTTTAAATTTACCATTATATCACTATGGACTAAATTAGGAAGTAAGCATCTTAATTTTGAGGTCGACTATGTTTCATTTCCTTGACCTTCGTCACTATACAAAAAGTAAGAAGTTGTATTTGTTTTCTGGTTATAATAATGTGGAGCCTTAACTCTATTCTCTCAAGCTAAGGCCAATCAAATTACATGGTAGAAATAGAATACCCATGAAAGAAGTAATGATCATATAGACTGAAAACATGAACATGAAGTTGGAAGTAGGTTCACATAAAACTGTTCTAATATATAAAATACGACATAAGAATTAGTGTCATATAATGCTTACCTCCTTGCATGATTACAAAATAAAGAACCCCACCAAAATATTGTGAACGTTATGCGCTTCCCTAAGATATCCTTTACTAAGTGTTGTGATCCTAAAAACCCAAAAAATGAAGAACATTTAAACACTTAAAATCTTATGTAAATATATTTAATAGATAAAAATGTTGACTTTACCTCTTGATTACAAAATAAAGAACACCAAAATGTCCCCCATTTTGTGGCTATCCTTTCGTGAAGTGTTGTTATGAATTTGAAGAAAAATTGCAATTTGAACCCAGGAAGCAAAGCAAAATGGAATTTAGATACAATATTGATGTTGGAACAAATCTTACCAAGAAATCAGCAGGTTAGAGTGTTGTGATCCTAAAAGCCCAAAAAATGAAGAACATTTAAAGACTTAAAACCTTGTGTAAATAAATTTAAGATATAAATATGTTGACTTTACCTGTTGATTACAAAATAAAGAACACCAAAATCTCCCCCATTTTGTGGCCGTCCTTTCGTGAATTGTTATGAATTTGAAGAAAAATTGCAGTTTGAACTCAGGAAGCAAAGCAAAATGGAATTTAGGTGTTTCTTATTCCCCTCAATTTCTTCCTCTTCATCCGATCGTTTGATGTTGCAATGCTCACATATATTATGGGTTTTGCAAATCTCCTCACAATAATCTGGAAATTGGTCTGATTTTGTAATTTTGGATTGTATAGTGTGAAGAATCTGCCATGGGTGAAGATGAAATAGATTATGTTGTTGGTAATAGGAATATAGAAGAGAGCTGAAACAAATTTTGAGGGGAAATCTGTTGAAAATATTCTTGGTGGTGGAATTTGAATGTGTAAATCGTGGGGGAGAAAGTGGAGGAAAAATTGGTTGTGGGTTTTGGAATTTGAATTTTAACTGAGTCTGGATAATAATTTTGGAGAATTTAAGAAAATTCTAAATTCTGTAAAATTAGAATTGAGTTAAAATTAGTAGATGGCAGTTAAGTGACTGATCTCAAATATATTTATAAGTAGATAGATGGCAGTTAAGTGACTGATCTCAAATATATTTATAAGTAGATAGATAGATAGATAGATAGATAGTTATATTCCGCCTATTATATATTTTTAATAACTGAATTGTAACAAATGTTTTTAACTTTGTAACCTAAAATTATGTCTAATTTAAGTATTTCCTTTTTGTGTAACCTAAAATTGCAATAAACTAGTACTAAATTGAATTGAATTCTTGTTAGATTTCAAAAGTTAAACGTCGTAAACATCAAATATAATAATCATTTTTTTCCTAGAAAAAATCAAAATTTTAGATAATCTGTAAGGAGAAATTCTACAATTAAACATAAAGTAATTTCCAGTTTAAAGCCATCGTCCAACAAACTCACCGTCGTTCTTTCTACCACCGTCCGCCACCATCCACCAGGTCCCTCGTCGTTTTCCTCCGCCCCCAGCTCAGCGTTGAGAAAGTAGTTATTTTTTGAGCAATTTCCTATGAAATAGTTGATTGTCTTAAGTAGGTTCAGTTTGCTTTAATCATTGATTGCTATTTTTAGTTCTTCTGTTCTCATACACCAGTAAGGGCTACTAATTTTTGAAAAAGGAGAAAGAAATATAAAATCTTAAATTCTAATTCCCAGTGATTTTCTGCTGAACTTCAGTTCTATATTGTACATTCCTTGTTTTTTTTTTTAATGAAATTTGTTACGGGTTGTTTTCTTGAAGTGTGTTTCTTTGTTAGGACTATTCAGTTAATTCATAGTTTAGGCCATCATTAGCCCTTACTGCTAACTACAATAATGCTGTATTTATTTGTTGTGTTACTTTTGTACATTGAACACCATCAAATACATTACAAGTAAAATTTTGTTTTATTAGAAACACAGCACTGAAGAAACGGAAAAGGAATGTTGTCTTGTTATTTTTTCCAACTATTTGCTCGTCTTTTAAGTCATATAATGTCTGATATAGGTGATTCCAGGGACCTTTTTTTGGATTGGATTTGTAAGTTGTAGCAAAAAGGTAATGATTATAGGGATACAATTGTTGAAGCTTTTCTTTGCTATTTCTTTGTATGTTTGTTTTTCTTTTTTCAGTAATTTTTCCCAATGTGTGGTTTGAGGTTAAAACTTTTCTGACCCCTGGTTCTGAGCCTATTTTATAGTTTATCTGATTGTTCTTGTTAGTTTTTGATCCATTTACTAGCTATTCACTCTATATAAGAAAAGACATTTCATCTTGTTGCAAAAGAACTTGAATTATCTTGTTTTCTGGTCCTATTATATGTTTATGCACTTAACATGATTTCAGATGTTTTAGCGAATGAATTTCATTGTGGTATAGCCATTTTCTAAAGTATTATGATAATCATTATTTAAAATATTGTGTTGAATATTTCTGTGTTTTTAGTTTTTGACTACCAAAGGAACGGGTTCTCGAAGTTCTTATTATTGGCAAAAAAGTGTGAAGAAGAAAAAGCAAGCTGAAGAAGATGCTTTCTTGAAGTAGTTATATTAGATTAAAGATGACTGACTTTGACGAGTTTATTGTCTTGCTTTATGGTTGTTGAGTGGAATAAAAAGGCTCTTTGAGAGGAAATAAGCTCTAAAATAGCAGGAGAATGGGAAATGGGTAAATTGAGAGCGAAAAGGGTTGTGCCAGGTCCATAATGTACGTGACAAATAGGTCTGTACCTGGTTTTGTCTCACATGATATTGCCAGAACCTATTCTTGGTAGAGTACCAAGCCAATGACAACACTCATTTCACTTGCCATTTTACCTGACTTGGATAAAAGGACCTGATGACTTGTATGTTTATGGACATAGATATAGAGACTACAACAGCACCTCTCCCATCAAGTATCCATACTTTGTCTTGCCACCTTTTTTGAGAGTTTAATTACCCTTCATGTGATAGTTATGTTTCATTCTTTCCAGATTTCTTAATCCCAAATCTTTAGTTTATGTGAATTATTGTTGTGCTTATTTACAATTTCTTAATCCCAGGTTTCCAGCTGTCAAACATTTATCCTCGTAGGTAAAAATGGAAGAGTATTGATTGAATAATTGAAGTTGGTTTCCTTGGTATAGGTAGTATCCGTGATAAATAAGCAAAGTTTAAGTAAATCTTGGCACTTTCTCATCCATAGAAAGATTTTCTCCTATGTGAATGGTTATTTGTTTATTTTACTTTTCAAAATGATGCTACAGTGTAAGCATATGCAGCTTGACGTTTTGAATTTTATTGTCAATTAACTGTTGGAAAAATGACTTAACTATGATAAGCCTAAAAAATAAGCTTTCTGATGAGTCAATACATGTTCAAAAGTAGCTATGGATCAATTGGAAAGAACTTGATTATATGACGAAATGTTGATTTCTTTATGTCTAGGAGAGAAACTTTTAATTATCTAATTTTGATTTGGAAGACGTGGTTCTTTCCTTTTACTTTGAAAGGAGATATACTTTTACTTTTATTGAGTTCAATCAAGATCGAATCTTTCATGCACTCTGTAGAAGTATAAATGTAGACATTGAATGACGAAGTTGTATCAATAGGTAAACTTACTGAATAGAGTCTGAAGCTGATGATAGAAATGCATAAACAGTTCTAGCAAGTTGTATTCATGCAGAGTGCGTATGAGTACACATAATCATGTTCATAATCTCTTTGGTTCATAGAGGCTAAAATAGCAAATCCCCACTATTGTCATTAACACTACCGTAGTGATTAGATTGTTCTCCCTTTAACTGATCTGAAATGTAAGATTAGAATTTAAAGATTTTTTTTCTTCGTCTGCATGATTAGTGTTTGATCAAATGCCTCCAAGAAAATTAGGATTTTGTAAGATTTCCTTCAATTTTCAGTTTTTGAGCAATATAGCACTTAAATTCAAATGTCTTATTAGGCACTAGGGAAACATATGATTTTGTTACGTGCCTAGTCCTTCATATTTTTCACCCCATATCAACATATCTTTTCCAAATACTTAAGACCTTTTCAGTACTTTATTTACCTTTAGACAATACTGAGAAATGCTGGGATTAACCGAAAAAAGAAGAGGAGAAATAAATGCATGAATTTTGCTTAGTGAATCATTAAGTGGGGAGGTATGGGACAGGGAAGGAGTACGGATTAGAACTTCATGTGGCATTCCTAAGCAAGTGGAGACTTGTTACTGAGGGTAGTTGATTATTTTTTACTTAATATAGTGGAAACCTAATTTGTGAGCCTTATGATATATGCATTACTTTTGGTTCAAATATATGTTTCTTTGTCTTTGTTATAGTCAATGCTAGTTTATAATGCAATTTGTCATATAGATGACAACAAGGATAACAGCATTGGATTTTCTTTCTTGTTGTTTACTACTTAGTACATATGAATTTTTAGTCAAAGTTACAAATTTATTGGAAGCAGTGCTTGAAAAGCTTCTCAAATATTTTGCTAAAATAACAATGTATCGTTGATATGGAATTGCAAATAATAATCAGGTGGCATCCACGGTTAGGTTACTTGACCCAACTAATTGCATTTACTTTTAGTTTTATTTAGAAGGATCTTTTAGAGGTTTTTGATTTTAATA
Organism: Penstemon davidsonii; assembly: GCA_034814905.1. Classification (NCBI taxonomy): domain Eukaryota; kingdom Viridiplantae; phylum Streptophyta; class Magnoliopsida; order Lamiales; family Plantaginaceae; genus Penstemon; species Penstemon davidsonii. Next base: position 23,215,368 of record JAYDYQ010002533.1, on the reverse strand, counting down.
TGGTTCTTGGTGTATCTTTCACGGGTACGTGCTAACATGATAGGCATGGGCGTTATAGGTTTAGCCGTTTAGTATAGTGTGAATCTTATGGTATTGGTATGTTAATCTAGTAGGATTAAGTGAAGGTCAAAATACATTCCACCTGTTCTGATAACTCATCTGAAAATTTCATTCACATAACTCCTGAACGTTTTGATCCTCTCTTCGACTGATATTGTTTAGATTCTATTTACTTATGTAGTTTTCAAAATTTATACTTTTGTCCATTCAGGTGCTTTAGCTAAAAGACTTTGTAGAATCAAGATATGGATCCGTTGGATGATATTTTTGCTGATGAACCAGTAAAGAATGGTAATAAATTGACATTATTATCATCCTCTTTCCTGTTGTGTCTGGCTTCTCAATTACTAATATTTTTTGCACACAATTTTTCATGCTTCCACAGCTCGGGTGGTGGGAAAATTTCAACCGAAACCAAAGTTCAGACCATCGAGAAAGGAACCCTCTGCAACTTCAGTCCAAATTAGTGATACTTCAAAAAATGACATAAGCGAGCCTGTGAGGACTGCAAAGCCATCAGAAAATGGTTAGTGCTTTTTGATTGAGTAACTTGTTGTTTATACATCCAACAGATCTTTTTAATTTCAGTTTGAATGAAAGTTGGTTCTTTTAAAGTATTATAAACAAATAATTAAAGTGGGTTCTGTTATTTGGTTAGTGATTTTGGATTATTGGCTTCGTTTCAGATGACCAGCGGAATTCTGAATCAGTCAGCTTAGTTTGCGAGAATGATCCTACCCAAGACATTCCTAAGGCCACTATTGGTTTGCATTCGAATATAGATGCTGTGCCCAACAAGAATGGGGACTGGCATGCGAGCATCGAGAAGTCAGTAGGAGAAGTGAGCATCATATTTTTTATTTTTCATGTTTAATAATTTTACTGATGTATAAATTTACCAATTTCAGAACGCTGACATGTTTATTGAGTTGGAAGCTCTTAGTGATTTTCTTCCTCACACTACTACTGACATGGGTGAGCAAAATTTTCTTCCCTAGGATTGTCTTCTATTTATTAAGTTAGTGCCTCCCTACGGCTCACCTTAGTTGTCAATTAATATGTTCTACACTGTAACATCATTTACTTCAATTGCTGTCACAGAAGGTACTGGCCCTGCTTCAGAAGCAGAAACTCTTACTACCCCTGACCCTAAGAATGCACAAGAAGGACCTACTATTCCAGCTTTTTCTTCTGTTGAGGGTCCAACCCACACATGTGATGTGGCCAACACTCCTACACATTCTAGACTGACAGAAGATTCAGATCTTTTAACTGCTGCGGAGCCTATCAGTTCTAGGAGTGAAGGGGTTGTTTGCATGGATAATCTACAAATGGAAAGAGAGGTAAGGACCTAAGTTTTGCCTTCTGGTGTCTTTTTCAGCCACGGAATGTGAACAGTTGTCACTGGGTTAGTTTGAGAATTAATTTGATCGATTGCAGGAAATGGATGTCATGGATTCTATAAATATCTCTGAGTTTGCAACTAAATCTGGTATGTTGTGCAATTTCAAAGACTTGCTTTAATATTTAGTCGTATTTCAAGCTTTCAATATTGATAACAGTCATTAATGTTCAGTAAGGAGAACTGGAAAATTTCAACCAAAGCCAAAATTAAAAACTCAAAAAAAGACATATGTGGCCAGATCTGTTTCCAACGAACTTGGTTCACAACCAGATCCACCTGGAATTAGTTCGGCAGAGCCGGATTCAGTTCCTGCATTTCAACACGATGATGTTTTTGACCTTTCATCAATAGGATTCCCTCATAGCGAGCCCGTTGAAGCTACCTCTGAGTTTTCGTTGAATGAAGAGTCTATAAATCTAATGGAAATGCCGCAGTTGGATTCAGGCCTTAATCTGAACGGTGTACCTGATGTTCCTGCTAAACTCGTAAGTTATTTATAGAGTACAATTTTAATGTGGATATGTTTCCTAAAGTAATACTGTGTTCTATATTCCATCATTTTCTGATTATCTTTGGGTTGTGAATTATGGTTAATAGGCTTCACGGCGGGCAAAGACTGGAAGGAGTGGAGTTCATACGGCATCAGATCCTTCTCTGCAGGCTTGCACATTGAGCTCGGAGAATGGAACTGGTAGATGTCTACGGCCACGTAAAAGAAAATCAAGTTCACTTGAACATGTAGATGAGGCTGAGGATGAAGTCCTCACAAATAGGGAGTTTTCAGATGAACCTCCGGGAAGTTCTTTTGTGGAGGAGGAAAACATTAATAATGAGGAATCTCAAGTGGAAAGTGAACCGAAAGTGAAAAAGGTTAGGCGTAAGTCTAAGAAAACCGATGATGATGAAGAGAAACCAGACAAAAAACGGAAGAAAGCCAAGGAAGCATCAGATCATGGTGCAGATGTGAAGCCTAAAAAATTTTCTCATTCTACTAGACGAAGACGAGGTATTTGTAACATCTGAGTGTTAAGGATTGCAGTTTTTATTACTTCCTGATTAATTTGCTGAACATGAAATTTATACAGTAGTGGACAAGGTTTTGCTGGAAACTCCCGAGGATGAGCTTGACTATCGAAATGTGCCTTTGAGGGATTTAATTCTGCTTAGAGAGCACAAGGAGCGGCAAACAGTATGTCAATTGTACATCACACTTATGATCTATTTACCGTTTGTAGTTGGCTACCATTGATGGATGGATAATGTGTAGTATATACAGTATAAATCAGAGTTTAGAAGGAAAATCTCGAGTATTTTTAGTCTCTGATTGATTACAATTATATCTTAAGAATGTGACCTTATGGTTGGCATATGCAGAAAAAAGAAGAGGCAGCAGCAAGAGAACCTGCAGTTAACCCAAGGTAATATCTTATTCATGATCCAACTGGGATATTCAATTTGGGTTTCTTATTTAGTGCAGAATATGAATCGACTTGAGGGTTTGGCTTGTAAAGTTAAACCCTAGCGCTGCTAGGCTGCTAGGAAATAGGGATGTTAAACTTATTTCATCTAATAATGGAGAATTGGTTATGTCTTCAGTGAAGAGAATGTTGAGTTTCATCTTGTATGTTATTCTACCACTTATTTCTAAAACTTTTAGCTAAAAGACATCACTGAATTTATCCTTGTGATTTTCCTTGCAAAATTCAGAGGTCCATCAGTGAATAAAAAGGTTTACGAATAGTTGGTAATAGTTATGTCAAGTCATGTTTTGTTAGTGCCTGGGTTTGGCAAATACTGGATTTAATAACCTTTTTTAGTTTAATTTTCCGAAGAAACTGCCCTAAATATTCTTGTATCCTTGTGATTGCATTTAGTAAGTTAAAGTGATGGTAAAACTAAAGATGTTGAACAAAAGTTGAAGCTGCTGCTTTTGGACTATTCTAACCTTGGATTACAAAAGAATTTGGTGTCTAAAAATAATGATCCTCATTGTTTGAGCAAGAATTTGAAAGCTATTTTTAGGGAGATGGGTCATCATGTAAGCAAAACAAGCTTAAATGAGTTTATGTCGTTTCTAACTTTCCATGACGTCTGTTGATACTCTTTAGTTTTTTAGGATGTGATACAAATGCTGCACAAATAAGGTCCAAATACATAAATATTTTATTTATTTTCTTAATGCTTGGTTTTGTAGCATGAGCATATCTTATACTGAAGAATGTATTTGAAATTTTGAACTTTTTAGCTTCTTTTCATGCTTGTGAATTGTATTTGTCTCGACCTTTCAACTTTTGAATTTTTTATTCTCCTGAATTTAGTTTACAGCTTTGAGACAGTATATAAACTCATTTGCATAGTTTGTTTTTCAGAAAGATATATGATTATGGTTATTATTTGTGCTTTGCAGTAACGGTAACTCTTCAGCCCCCCACAATGAAGATGAGACATTTGCGTCTAGACAAGGTGGAGAATTTGATGAAGAACAAGAAACTCCGGTGATTGATGAGAGCAACATCTACTTCAATTATCAGACCTACATGGACAGAACACCAATCAAAAGATGGTCTAAACAGGACACAGCAAAGTTCTATGAGGTACTATGTACAATAGTTAGTTAAACCCTTGTTAATTAACAAAAACAGAATATACGTTTAAGCTTATGTTCTGAATTAAATAAGATTTTTTTATCTCATCAAATATCCATACGAAATATAATAAATTAAGCATTCTAGAACTTGTATAATCTATTCCAATTTAAACTATGAATTGATTTAAATAATACAATTATGTCTCCATGTCATAATTTCTATCAACTCGTTTCATTTTGATAGGCCCTGCGGCAGTTTGGAACAGACTTTTCTTTGATACAACAGCTCTTTCCTGATTGTGACCGTCGGCAACTAAAGCTCAAGTTCAAAAAGGAAGAGAAAAAGCATCCATTGATGCTTCGTGAAGCTTTGACTAACCGTGGCAGTTCTAGTGGTAGGCTCACTTCCTAATTTCTCTTGTCCTCTTATCAACTATCGAAGATCTGTGAACATAATCAATCAATCAACCAATCAAATTTGCTGGATTTTCCCCCCTAAAGTTGTGCATTCTTTGTTTTTCAGATAATTCCCTTTTTTCAAAGGTGATTGAGCGCCTCAGGCAAATTGCGGCTGAAGAAAAAGAAGAATCAGTAGATTTGACAGGCGACGAAGCTGTAGAGGAGGAGACTTTGAATGTCGATGTATTGTCATTAATTACTATTTCTGGAGTATTTTGAATTTGACTGTCTTGAGGTGTATTTTCTAGGACAGTCAATCTCAGGGGATTCAAGTACTTTGATTAAATACAGGAGTTTTTCGTAATTGACCTTATCCCCATGGGTTACCCTTTTAAATTACCCTAAAATTACTTTCATCTGAGTTATTTGTTATTTGTGAACTGTGTAGGATGAACAAGGGAAAAAGGAGGACAACACTAAGGAAGAAGAGAAGGATAATTTAAATACACACGACGACTCTGTAGAAGAAGCTCAAAGCCCTGTGGAAGAAGCATATGACAGTGAAGAGGATTTGTATAATTGGAGCCAATATAAGAGTGACACATGACTTGTGCTTGTAGTAACTATGATATTGAAATTTTGCTAATTCAATTATTTATTTGATTCATTTAACTTACAGCAAACCGTTTTGAAATATCACTTTTGGTTTTTTAGTGTCGAAAATGTTATAATTTTCATTTTACTATGTCGATACTTGATATCTAAGTTCTTTCCTGATGGTAATGTATGATAAAGATGGGCTTCATGATTCTAGACTAGAGGTCATGGGTTCGAACTCTATTGAGACATGTAGGTACCTTTTTTTTATTTTGTTACATTTACATTGAAAATTGAAAATAATAAAAGTTTATGTTCTTGAATTAACTGAAAACACCAAGTAGTTTTACTTCATTATATGTCTTTAATTTATTTTTTTCAATTATCCAACTTTTATGAAAAAATGGATTATAATTGAAATATTTTCTATATTTAACTAATTAAAATATCTGCCTCTTTCTGTTTTTTGTGACCATGGGTACCCCTGAGATCTTTTTGTATTTTATTTTTATTTTTATTTTTTATGTTGTGGTAATACAACTCATTCCGAATATTAGATTTGACTCATCCCAATATTATTCATATAATTTAAAATATTAGTGGAAGGGATACTGTGACATTAAATAAGGCAAAATAGCATTTTTCGTCCATTAAGTTTAACTAGTCCGCGAAAGCCGGACATTTAAATCTCCGACAAGCATTTTTCGTCCCATAAGTTTCACTAGTCTGCGAAAGTAGGATATTTAAAATCTCCGGCAAGCATTTTTCGTCCCATAAGTTTCACTAATCAGCGAAATTAGGATATTTAAATCTCCGGCAAGTATTTTTTCGTCCCTTAAGTTTCACTAGCCCGCAAAATCAGGAAACTTAATTTTTCGGCTTGCAAAATACGTCCTATAACTTTTCAATACCCGCAATTTTAGTCCACGTCAGGTAAAACATTCTTTTTTGGGAAAACTGCTTTTTTGGTACCATAGGATAGACCTACTTGCAATTTTGGTACCATTTGATACAAAAATGCAAATTTGGTACCATAGAATAGGTTTTCATTGCAACTTTAGTACCAAACCCAATTTTTTCCAAAAGTTAATGATAATTTAACCCCTTGAAACACATAATGTTCAATTTACCCCCTCATGATTTAAAAAAGAGCATTTTACCCCCTGGAATTTTGTAAAACTTTCACATCGCCTCCCTGATATTTTTATAGGCGGCACTTTATCCACTTTTATTATGATAATGAGGCATTTTACTCCCTGTGTTATGATAAATGTGGCAATTTATCCCCCTATGTTATAAAATAGTTTACATGCTTACTCTCAATTTCGGCAAGTGAGTTGTACTCTCCGGCTGAAGGGGGTAAATTGCTTCATTAAAAATTTTACAGGGGGTAAATTGATTTTTTCCAAATTATAGAGGGATAAATTGAACATTATGCATTTCATAGGGGGTAAAATGCCATTAATTCTATACGCTGCTTTCCAATTCATTCATAACATTAAGTAGTACAACTATTGAAAACAAAGCACAGTGTTCTATAAATAAGAACCTACCTAACTTGATGCTCTAAATTGTACAAATAAAGCACATGAATCCCCGAATTAATTGTCCAGTTTGGCAAAATCCCTAAATTAATTGTTCAGATTGATAAAATTCTCAAATTAATTGTCCAATGGGCAATTATGCAATTTTTGGCGAGTTGTGGACTGGAATTGCGGTAAAGTGGATTAAATTTGCGGGTAAAGAAAAGTTATAGGACGTATCTTGCTTGCCGAAAAATTAAGTGTCCTGATTCCGCGGACCAGTGAAAGTTAAGGGACGTAAAATGCTTGCTGAAAAAATAAGTGTCCTGATTTTGCCGATCAGTGAAAGTTAAGGGATGTAAATGCTTGCCAGAAATTTAAGTGTCCTGAGTTCGCGGAATAGTGAAACTTAAGGAACGAAAAATGCTTGCCGGAGATTTAAATGTCCTGCTTTCGCGAACTAGTAAAACTTAAGGGACGAAAAATGCTATTTTGCTGGTTGTTAACTAACTTCGTGCCCAAATTGAACCCGACGTCGTATTCACTGGAGGGGGGGTTCAAAACGTCGTGGTTTTTAGGGGGGGAGGGGGGGGAGGAAGGATTATACGACGTCGTTTTGATTCAAAGCGCAGGAAAAAAAATTAGAAATGCGTTGGACGAGAATTGCTACTGTAGCTTTCAGTCGTTATGCCTTTATATGGTAGTAAGGGCAAGTCCAATGCAAGTAAGCAAATGGGGATGTAAAGCCCTAACTTCCAATTTGCATACATTTTTTTGTACTTTTTCCACTCCAATAGGGATAAGGAAAAGGAGATCTATTTTACATTTTCAACTTTGAGATCCTATATTTACAAACTTTGGAGGAGAGAGAAATGGGGATGAAAAAGTTGGAGGGAATGAATAGTGAGCAAATAACTACCAACTTATGAGGTAAAATTGTAATATTATTATTTTTAGTCATTTTGTATTGTATCAAATTTGATTTAAATTAGATTATTTTTATTTGAGTTTTCAAATGAATTTAAATAATTTGAATTTTCCAGTCTATTTGAAATTTCAAAATTTGAAATTTGAATGTACCCGCATATTTATAAAGTTCAAAACTCGAAATTTCAAAAGTTTTCATATTTTTAAATTTAATTTTAAGTTTTCAAGATTTGAATTTGTCACTTAAACAATTTCTTAAATTTGAATTTTCCAAATTACTTAATTTTTTTTATATTCATTAAAGATCTCGAAGAAAATGAATTCATAAATATAATGGATTGTATAATAAAAAAAATTGAAAATAAAATGCATTGGGGGGGGGGGGGGTGGGGGGGGCGGGGGGGGGGGGGGGGAGGGGGGGGGGGGGGAGGGGGGGGGGGGGGGGGAGGGGGGGGGGGGGGGGGGGGGTGAGGGGGGGTGGGGGGTGGTGGAGGGGGGGGGGGGTGGGGGGGGGGTGGGGGGGGGGGGGGGAGGGGGGGGGGGGGGGTGGGGGGGGGGGGGGGCGGGGGGGGGGGGGGGTGGGGGGGGGGGGGGGTGGGGGGGGGGGGGGGTGGGGGGGGGGGGGGGTGGGGGGGGGGGGGGGTGGGGGGGGGGGGGGGTGGGGGGGGGGGGGGGTGGGGGGGGGGGGGGGTGGGGGGGGGGGGGGGTGGGGGGGGGGGGGGGTGGGGGGGGGGGGGGGTGGGGGGGGGGGGGGGTGGGGGGGGGGGGGGGTGGGGGGGGGGGGGGGTGGGGGGGGGGGGGGGTGGGGGGGGGGGGGGGTGGGGGGGGGGGGGGGTGGGGGGGGGGGGGGGTGGGGGGGGGGGGGGGTGGGGGATAATAATTTATATTAAAATAGTTTATTGATTTATTAATATTAGTATTTTTATATAAATAAGATATGATTTTAATATTATTGTATTTAAGTAAGAAATATCAAAAAAATATTTATGATTTTATAATAACTATTTATTAAATCGAGTATTTTTATTTATTGTAAAAAATTTATTGATTTTATAATAACTATTTTAGTTAAATGTTTAAGAATTTTTTTAGTAAACATGTGAGCATTTTTATAATGTCTAATAATTTATGTTCAAGTTTTTCCTTCTTCTCATGATTAAACGTAATTCATTAATTTATCCTTATACTTTAATAATGAAAAAAATTGAAATTATTAAAATTACGGTTAAACGTTAAAGTTGAATGTATATACATTTTTTATTTATGTTCTACAATAATTTTTTCTTATAATTAACCATAATTTATTTACATTTAATTGTAAAAGCATTATGAAAAAAAATTGGAAAAAATAATTGATGTGTTATTATATTTTTATTTTAAGAATACATATACACTACTATTAAAATTCATTTATTATTTTAAACCTAATTAATTCATTTATTCTTTTACTTTAATTAGGAGAAAAAATTGAAATCATTAAAATTATGGGTTAAATGTGAAGTTGAATGTATTTACATTTTTATTTATGTTCTACAATGTTTTTTTCTTATAATTAACCATAATTTATTTATTTTTCCTTGTATTTTAATTGTAAAAGCATTATGAAAAAAATTGGAAAAAAATATTGATGTGTTATTATATTTTAATTTTAAGAATACTTATACATTAATAAACTAATTATAAGTTTCATATAAATTTATAACATTTGAACCCATACTTATACATATACATTGCAAAAAAATCCCTTCTATGTACCAAACATAACAAGGGTATAATTGTCCAACAAAATAGCTACAGTAACCTCAAGGGTAAAATAGGAAGTTCAATAAAAATTCATCGATGACGTCATCAAAATGTAAGGTTTTCGAAACGTCGGGGGAAGTGGATGTAATTATGAAATTGCGAGGGGATTGGCCAATAATTACCCCAAACCTCAGGGGAGATCCCTGTAATTATCCCAAATGATAAAAATTAAATGAAAATTTTCACTTTACCCCCTAATCTTTGAAGGCTTTTCCACTTTATGTCCTAACCTTTGTCAATTTCCACTTAACCCCCCTCAACTAATAACAAATTCAAACCAAACTCTTATTTAATAATGATTATTTCTGACCCAGACCCCATCTTTTATCCGAGCAAGAGCAACAACAATGTTCAATAACTCTACTACTCTCAACCCAGACTCGTGTCGCTCCCCAATTACTATTAATTGTAAATATAAATTGTTGTACATGGCCCTTTTTTTTTTTTTGAGAAAGAAGTAAATGGCTTTTAACTTTCCTAGAAAAGAAGACAATGGAATAAAACTAATAAACAAATACCAATTGAAATATATAATCCACAAAGTGATACGTTCATCATTCTTGAAAAATGCAATAGAAATATGTCACTTATACTGATACAATTTATACTTAAACTCCAAATCCAACTTCCACCATTGATGAATCCCATGAGCTTCCTTATAATCGTCACAAGAACTGCAATTAATACTCAAATACGCAGAAGGAATAAGATGTGTAGCTTCAGAATTTTTCCCCATTGCAGATGAAACAATGCTCCAAATCGAATGTTTTGTAGCCAATTTCCCAATTTTTCCAGCTCCAATTTTCTCCATTTTCTCCCTATGTTCAAAATACCCAACATATTCAGAACAAATGGGATCATTTGGATTGATAAACAAGTATGGAATCCACGACGAAAGCACGATAAACGGGTCGTTTGCTTGAGCTTTTGAGCCACCGCAGCCACGTTTGGCGGCCGCTGCTGCTGCCGCTGCCACGCCAGCAGTCAAAACACTGTTTGCAAATCGCAAGCCAAGCTTAACTTTTTCGTTTTTAATTCTTTCTATTGGAATGGAGGCAAATGGAGGATTGAAAAAGTAAGTTTCGAGATGGATACCTGTGTATAGGATCGAAAATCAAATCAAGTTGCTAAATAGTCAGATTGAGTCTTTCTATAAAAGTTCGATCGTAATACATAATCAAACAAGTTTGAACAATATTTGTTATTTTATTAAGTTTTGAGGTTCAGCTCAAGTTCAAGTTCGACTCGATATGTTAAACAAGTGACAAAATATATGTATATAAGTATCAAACTAGGCTCGAGCTAGAGTTGTGTTCAGTCTGTTAAAGCTCGTTCGAGCTTAATTGATTAAATTATTAATCAAATCAAGCTCAAGTACAATTTCAAGCTCAATAAGAAAGTCAACAAGCTTGAACATTGTGGTCTTGTTTTGATATATTTCATGGTTTTAGAGTTTTGAGCGATAATACACACCGAATCATGGTTTGGATGAGAAAATGAAATGTAGTATTTCGGGGAAACATGTCATTCCAATTGATGTTTTATGTATGTGAGAAAGTGTTCATTTATGGGAACATGTGGGGTCATTAGAGTTTTTAAGAATTTAAAAGATAAATATATGATTGAAGGTGTTTTAAACTTTCAATATTTCGAAATGTCATGTGGAGCCATGTGTTTTCTAATGAAAAACTATTCGTCTTGGAGTTTTGGGTATGTATCGAAAACTTTGAATTCAAAAAGAGTTGAGCCAAAATACATTCACCAATTAATGCATATGATGTTCGATACTATTTGACTCACTTACATCCATACCTGTATTTTTAGCCATATGCCTTCCGATGAGTAATGCTATGGACGATCCCAATGAATGGCCAGCCAACCACACATTGCATTGTCCGGCTCGAGAAATGACATTCTGAGCCGATTCAATTCCAATCTCGAAACGTCTACTATCTTGTAGATAGTTGATGATGCAGTGAAGATCAAGCTTTAGGTCTTGTGCTCTATTGCCTGGTTTGTTTATTGTGCCTCGAAAGGCGATTAAATATTGTGGAGGTCTTTGGTTTGTGTAGTTAGGGTAAGGATATGGCACATTGAACTCGTAAATGGCGCCAAAGTATGATAGATCATGATTGTCTATTAAGAGTTGGTTTAATTTGAAATTGAAATGTTGCCACCATGGAGGAGCTAAAGCTTGAGGGCCTTGGCGTTTTTCTTGTCTATCGCGTTCGAGTATGTAAACTCCTTGGACTAGGCTTGCTGCAATGGATCTTTTATGGTATGAATTGTTCCTGGTGTAATAATAAGATTGGTAATTAGATCGTGAAATTTGTTTGCTTAAGATTCGAAGTTGTTCAATTGTATTCGATTTGCAATATAAGAAATATATTTTATTATTATTATTATTCATTGACAAATAGAACTTTATGTTCATACTCATAAAAATATCTCGATTATGCCTATTTGTGAATTATATGCTCTGTAGACACAATTAATCGGATCGATGATTTATGTTTCTCATGTAATAACCTCTAAAATAATATATATTGTGGTGTCACATGTTATTTTGTCGGAATATGAACACATGTCATTAAAAGAACAAAATAAGCATAGACATTATTATTTTAGCTCTAAAGAGTAAAAATTGTCAATTGTTTTGTTCAAAATATATAAATTCCTAACATCATTTAATTTTTTTTTTTTCACAACTCAATTCATACGATAAAATAATATAATATTTATAGATGGGTAATTACACATTACACTAAACTTTATTATGTTCTAGGGGTAGTTAGCTAAGTTTCTATTAACATAAAATGATTGAGAAATATTAACATAAAATGATATATGTAAATAATAAAACATGAGTATTTTTGTAATGGTATGATCTTACCAGTCTATGGCAGTAAAAAATGATGGCCCTGTGAGGCCAAATATTTCTCTCTCGAAAGTCATGGCTCCAAAAATTATCCTTCAAAATGAATTAAAACACATTCTCTGTTGAAGTTATTTTCAAAGTAACTATCTAATAACTACCATTATTTAATTTTGAATTTGAATTTGAAAATTGGAAAGTTGTGACTATTAAAATTATGATAGTTAATTTTAAAAGATGTGTGTCTATCAAGAATAGACACAAATATGTCTATAAAAGACAGTACAATTTTAAAATTAATACATCTTCTTCTTCTCTCCTCCAGATTACTTATACTATATTTTAGTACAGAAAAATATTCTATAAGTTAGATAATTTTGTCAAATTCGTGTGTGCCATGTGGTTTAATTATGTGAATACAAAACAGAATTAAACATCGGGTTTCATTGTATCCTAAAGGCTAATCACAAATCCCTATTGTATACCGCGTGGTGGGGACGAAATAAGTCTTAAGGAAAGTGGCATTGCAACACGCCTTGAATCCATTATTGCAATCCGCTACTTATTTCCTACCAAATTTTCTAACATTCTTAAGACTTATTTTGTTACTGCATTAATGACATCAATCAAAGAGATATCTACTAACATTGTTAAACTGGAACGTTTTGAAAGAGAAAAATTCACCCGCTGGCAAAAGAAGATGCATTTCCTATTTGCAACTCTGAAAGTTGTCTATGTGCTCACTCAACAGAAGTGGGAAAATGATGACTACATTTGTAGAGGCCATATTTTGAACGGGATGTCAGATGCCTTGTTCGATGCTTATGAAAAGGTGCCTACTGCAAAAGAACTTTGGGACAAATTGGAGGCAAGATACATGTCCGAAGATGCAACTAGCAAAAAATTTCTGGTTAGTCGTTTTAATAACTACAAAATGGTTGATGGTCGTTCTGTTATGGATCAGTGGCATGAAATTGATCAAATTTTATCAAGTTATGAACAATATAAACTGAAGATGGATGATACTATTGTCGTGTCCTCTATAATTGACAAACTCCATCCATCATGGAAAGATGTTAAGAAAACTCTTAAACATAAGAGGAGATGACTCTTGAGGATCTTGGAAACCATCTTCGTGTTGAGGAAGATTTTCGCAATCAAGAAGAGACTTCTAAGTCCTTTGAGAATTCTGAAAAGAATTAGGAATTTTCCAAAATCCATGTGGTTGAAGGGGGAGAATCAAACAAACAACCAAATAACAACCTTAAGAAGAAAGACAAGCAACAACAATTTATGAAACCAAATGGCCAAAATTTCAAGAAAAAGGAAAAGAAGGGTCCTTGCTTCCATTGTGAAAAATTTGACCACATAAAGGTTGAATGTCGTCATCTAAAAAAGAATCAAAATGCTCCAGCCCCTAACAACAAATTTGTGGCTATGATTTCTGAAGTGAATCTAGTACAAGATGATGGAGCATGGTGGATAGATTCTGGTGCAACCAAACATGTTTGCAAGGATAAGAGCCTTTTCAAAAGCCTTGAACCTGTCTATGATGGAAGTGGTATGTTCAAGGGAAACTCGGCTACTGCTGAAGTGAAGGGCAAAGGGACTGTTCATCTTGAATTTACTTCTGGAAAAGTGCTTGTATTTAAAGATGTTTATTATGTTCTTGAAGTTATGAAAAATCTTGTATCTGGTGGATTGCTTAATAAGTATGGTTTCAAACTAGTTTTTTAGGCTGATAACTTTGTACTCTCTAAGGGTGGGGCCTTTGTAGGAAAAGGCTATATGTATGAGGGCATGTTTAAACTCAACATTATTAATAATACTAATAAAGTTGTTTCTACTTATACAGTTGAGTCTACTTCCTGTTTATGGCATAATCGTCTAGGACATGATAATTATAAAAGATTGCATGATATGGTTAAATTAGAATTAATTCCTAAAATTGATAATAATCATGATAAATGCAGAACTTGTATGCTTAAATAAATTACTAGAATTCATTTTCATAAAGTTAATAGATGTTCTAAGTTACTTGACTTAATTTAGTGATTTATGTGATTTACATAGTACTCCAACTATAGGTGGAAAGAATTATTATACTACTTTTATTGATGATTATTCAAGATTTTGTTATGTTTACTCATTGCATTCAAAAGATGAAGTTATGGATAAATTTGAAATTTATAAAACTGAAGTAGAATTGCAATGTGAATCATCTAGTAAATGTTTAAGAAGTGGTAGAGGATGTTAATACTATGATCCTAAGTATTTTGATTCTACTGGTATAATACACCAAGTTAATGCACCATATACACCACAACAAAATGGTATAGCAGAACGTAAAAATAGAGTATTAACTGAAATGGTAAATGCAATGCTTTCTAACTCGGGATTGTCAAAAGGATTTTGGGTTGAAGCTCCATTAATAGCTTGTTATATACTAAATAGAGTCTCAAATAAAAAGAGTAAAACTACTCCTTATAAACCTGAATAAAAGAAAATCAAACCTTAATTACTTAAGAGTTTGGGGTTGTAGAGTCATTGTAGCCTCAACCTAAAAAGAGAAAATTGGGTGAAAAAGAAATTGAATGTATATTTATAGGCTATGTTGAACATAGCAAAGCATATCGTTTCATGGTTAAAGAGAAAAATGATTCATATTCTGTAAATACAGTAATTGAATCAAGAGATGCTATCTTTGATGAAAAGAGATGCAATTCATTGAACAAAGAAAAAGCAAAAGAGTTAGAAAAGAAAGGACTTATGGTCATGACTTCTTTATGTTCTTAGTAGAAGGAACAAGAGAAGATATAAATACGCATTTGCCTTATTGCTTCAATTTAGAAGGTGGTCCTCTAACATATATAGAAGCAGTAAAATCACAAGATTCTGCTTTTTGAAAAGAAGCAATACAAGATGAAATGGACTCTATTATGGGTAACAAAACTTTTGGAAATTAGTAGATCTCCCACTTGGTTCCAAGCCAATAGGCTGTAAATGGATTTTCAAAAAGAAAATGAAAGGAGATGGAACCATTGATAAGTTTAAAGCAAGGTCAGAAGCAAATGGCTTTAAACAAAAGGAAGGTATCGATTTTTTGATACATATGCCCATGTCGCAAGAATTGCTACTATTAGATTATTAATTGCACTTGCATCAATTCATAATCTAGTAATTCATCAAATGGATGTCAAAACAACATTCTTAAATTGTGTTTTAGATAAAGAAGTCTATATGGAACAACCTGAATGTTTATAGTTCCTGGGCAAAAAAAGAAGGTGTGTAAACGTGTTGAATCAATATATGGTTTAAAAAAAGCACCAAAACAGTTGCACCAAAAATTTGATGAGGTTGTGTTATTAAATAGTTTTAAAATAAATGAATCAAAAAAATGTGTTTATAGTGAATTTATAAATGGTAAAGGTGCCATGATATGTTTATACGTAGATGACATGTTAATATTTGGTACTGACTTGGAACAAATAGAAAACACCAAAAAGAATTTGTCAAATTATTTTGACATGAAAGATATGGATGTGACTGATGTTATTCTTGGAAGAATAATAAGAGATGGTAATAATATAACTTTAACTCAATCTCATTATTTAGAAAAGGTACTCAAAAAGTTCGGTAAATCAGAATGTATACCGGTATCTACACCTTTTGATCAAAGTGTAAAATTAGTACCTAATACAGAAAAACCAGTAGCACAACTTGAATATGCAAGAGTTATTAGGTGTTTAATGTATGATATGACAAGCACAAGACCAGCCATTGCTTTTGTTGTTGGAAAGCTAAGTAGATATACAAGTAATCCGAGTAAATTGCATTGGAATGCGGTTTATAGAGTATTAAAATACTTAAAGAAAACAATGAATTTTGGTATTTGTTATTCAGGTTATCCTTTAGTTTTGGAAGGATATTCCGATGTAAGTTGGATTACAAATAGAGTAGAGCATGCCTCTACAAGTGGATGGATTTTTATGCTCGGTGGTGGTGTTATTTCTTGGGGTTCCAAGAAACAAACATGTATAACCGATTCTACTATGGCTGCTGAATTAATTGCATTAGCTTCAGCAAGTAAAGAAACAAAATGGTTAAGAGACTTACTCTATAACATTCATTTATGGTCAAAACCTAGGTAACTTAATTCGCCTCCTAGGGCTACGTGCGCGCTCCCAAAACGCGAATCGGAGCGTATTTATGGATTCGCTATTAAATTCGCGAATTATCGAGACATGGTTCGCGAATTCTGAAGTAAAAATTCGCGACCCCTTTTTCTTATTTGTTATGCACCAATAAATTTATACCACATGTCCACTATACAGCTCATATGCATTGAAATCGAGAATGTCTTACAATTGATGGGCCCATGTACTGCTGGTGAGTTATGAAGTACTGCAGCTATAAGAGCCTATGGGGTCAATTTTAATTATTTTTCATTTTTACTGAAATGACATCATTAGTTTCTCTATGTTATAAAGCTTGAATTATGTCTTCCCTTTTTTTCAAAGTTTATTCACCATAGTAATCTTATATAAATATTCACCATAACTTTTCAAGTTAATGTACTAAATTTTATCCTAAAGAAAAAAGAAACAAGGAATTAAATACTTGAAATTATACACCACTAATCTCTTATATGGTATAACGGTTAAATTCTATTATAAAAAATACTACAATTCTTACCTTTTATAAAACTATTTCAAGATACTTATATACTGCAATTACAATAAACATTATAAAAACGAGTACTATAAATAATTAATGATGTTCAAGGTATTGCATATTTAAATATTTTATGATCAATATTGTAATTTTAATCCGCAAAAACCTAAGATTCTTTTTTATTGAAAAATCTTAATCTTTGATAAATTTTCAAGTAATTTCGAAATAGTATAAATATATTTGTCATTTTGGGTACATAAATATTCTCCATAAATTAATTTTTATATAATTATATAAATAAATAAATTAAAAATTGGCGCTCTATAGACGCTCTCAAACTCGTTTTTCTTAAAATCCGACGCTCCGCGCTCTCGTTTGCGCTCCACGCTCCCGCACCCGCTCCGCGTATTAGTTACCTAGGTCAAAACCAATGTCACCAATATCTATTCACTGTGATGGTCATGTATATTATGGCAAGTCTGGGCACATTGGGGTTAGACATAGTTATGTGAGACAACTCATCACTGAGTAATCACAATTGACTTTGTACAATCAAGTCAAAATCTGGCGGATCCCTTAACAAAAGGCCTCTCTAGGGATCTAGTCTTTATCAGAGGGGATGGGACTAAAGCCTATAAACTAAAATCATTAGTGATGTAAGCTCAACTCAACACTTCTACTTCAAATATTGAGTTCAATGAGACATATTACGTCATATAAATGGTTGGAAGCTCTAAAATGTATCATCCCAAGGTAAATTGTTTAGTACCCGTTAGTTAAAGGAAGGGTCAACATATGGTTCTTAATAGACTCAAGGGAAATTTACATAGACACCTCCTGACTATAAGCCTAATTACAAGAAATTATCCTCCTGTTTCAATATTACAAAGACACCCCCTCGACCAAAACATTATTACAAGGAGACCCCTTACGGCGTCAATTTTTTACGGTAGAGGATGACGTCATCAAAAATATTTAATGTTTTTCCAATTTTTCCCCCAAGGGTAATATTTGTAATATATTTTATGTTATAGGGGGTGTCTTTGTAACGGTGTAATAAATATTGTAAATAAATCTATTAAATTTTAAAATTAAAACAAACCAATTTAATATTTAATAAATTTATTTAAAATAACACAATTTGATAAATAAAGTTTTAATAACTTTACAATAACACAATTCGATAAATAAAGTTTCATTAACTTTACAATAACACAATTCGATAAATAAAGTTTCAATAACATATATTTTCTTCAAAAATAAAATAAACTAGTTTAAAATTTAATAAATTTATTTACAATAACTCAATCCGGTAAATAAAGTTTTAATAACGTATATTTTCATACAAAAATCAAACAAACGAAATTAAAATTTAATAAATTTATTTACAATAAAACAATTATTTAATAACATATATTTTCTTACAAAAAAAACCTTTATAAAATTTAGTAATTTATTTACAATAACACAATTGGTAAATAAAGTTTCGCTTTAATAACATATATTTTTCTTACAAAAATATAACAAACCAATTCAAAATTTAATAAATTTATCTACAATAACACAATTCGATAAATAAAGTGTTAATAACATATAATTTCTTATAAAAATAAAATAAACCAATTTAAAATTTAATAAATTTATTTTAAGATAACTTGATTAAGTAAAAAAATTATAAATAAATTTTATAATTATTTAAAAAAATAACTAATTTAGGGAGAAAAAAAACCCACCCACCCCACCCCACCCCACCCCTTCCTCTCCCCGTCTTCCCGTCTCCCCTACCAACCCACCGTCGGCGTCTTGCCGGTGCAAGCTGGCCTCAAATCCGCGACCAAGAGCCTAAAGTTTGCATCTTTCACTCGAATTTCCGGTATTGAGTTTGAGATTGAGGATTATTGAATTTCAAGGGCCTAAAGTGTTCATCATCTTCTGCAAAAGATTGATATATACATATACAATCTTCCTCATCATATCTTTCGGGGGTCAAGTTTGCATCTCTTGCTTGAATTCTTGAAATCCAAAGAAGTTTTGGGGATCTAGGGCTTGGTTATTTTTGTTACCTCCTAGCTCAAAAGGATCAAAATTTAAGAAGAATAGATGCCAATGTTTGAATCATGTGCGGGGAATTCTTGATTTTAGAGTGAAATTGATCTGGGAGCGGTTCTGGAGCATGTGCCAGCGCCGAGACGCCGGTGAGGGTGACGGGAGATGGGGAGGGAAGGGTGGAGGAGTGGGTTGAGGGTTTTTTTTTTTTTTGAATTTTTTTTTGTAAATATTAAAAACAAGTAAGGGCATTTAATTTGGACATTTTACGTGTTCCGTTAAAGTTGAATAATTGTCGTTAAGTCAAGGGGGTGTTTTTATAATATTTGAAACAGGAGGGTAATTTCTTGTAATTAGGCTTATAGTCAGGGGGTGTCTATGTAAATTTCCCTAGACTCAATATAAAGTACTATAAATATGGGAGTACTAATTAAAGGTCTACCTATATGAGTGAGAATTGTAGCCGCTTCTAGGAGTTAAAAGGCTTTACTCTAATAACACTCATGAAATGATACTGACACAAGGCTATATACGTGTCGACTAAAAGTGGCACACATTGGAACTTGGAATTTATGTGTGATATGTACCTAATCAGTCAAAAAGGAATATTTGGTTCAAAGCTAGTCTACCATACATTTCTGATTGACAGCACTATATTTCACTAAGTTGAATGTTCAAATCGAACCGATACATTCATTTATGCATATATTCCACAAAATAATCAAAAATTGGATTTTGAAAATGATGGGGGATTGTTGGAGTTATTTTCAAAATAACTACCAAATAACTACCATTATTTAATTTCGAATTTGAATTTAAAAATTGGAAAGTTGTGACTATTAAAATTATGACAGTTAATTTTAAAAGTTGTATCCAAATTTAAATAATTATGTCTATCCAGAATAGACACAAATATGTCTATAAAAGAAAGTATAATTCTGAAATTAATACGTCTTCTTCTTCTCTCCTCCAGTGTTGGGCACCCAAACTGTGTGTGCGGGTGACAGCAATTGTCCAGTGGCACCCAAATTGAGTGTGCGGATAGAGTCACAATCGAATATCATGGGCGCTTGAATGAATGCACTATAAGGGAAGGGTATGCGCATTTCCTAACACCAATTGGTTTACGGCAACTGGTAGCGCCTGAGGTCCTACAAGTGGTATCAAAGCCAAGGTCACGTGTTCGATTCCCAGCTGGAGCAATTGTTGAGGGGGAGATTGTTGGGCACCCAAACTGTGTGTGCGGGTGACAGCAATTATCCAGTGGCACCCAAACTGAGTGTGCGGGTAGAGTCACAATCGAATATCATGGGCGCTTGAATGAATGCACTACTATATTTTACCAAATCCATGTGTGCCCTGTGGTTTAATTCTGTGAATACAAAACAGAATTAAACATTGGGTTTTATAATATCCTAAGGGCTAATCGCAAATCCCTATTGTATACAGTGTGGTGGTGATAACTCTGTGAAAACAGTGTTATCAAGTCTATTTCCTTTACTTGTTGGTTTACTTTTATTCGAGTTTTGGTATAATCTTAGGCAATTTTAATTAGTTTTGTTAGCTCCAGTCATTGGTTTGATTGTTTTCTGCATGAATTGAGGTATTTTTTTATATATTATGTTCATATTTTAGGCAAAAGTTAATGTGGACCTAAGGACATGATTGACAGTGAAGAATAATGAAAAATTGATCCAACGAAGTCTAGTAGTGCAACAACGAAGAAGGAAAAAGCTGCCAGAAATAGTGTTGTGCACTCCGAGGACCATAACTCTTTCAAGTAAGTTCCAGTTGATCTGAAATTCGACTATATTGTAGAGGAAGGAGTTAGCTACAACACAGATTTTACAGATCTTGATATGAAGTTCGGAGCTGAAATTTATGCCACTTGCAAAACTGTTGCGCAAAACTGACGCAATTTTCAGCTGGATTTTAAGAGAAAACTTTGGCCCAAAGTCTCCTACTAGGTTCAACTTGGTAGATCTATTAAAGGTTGCTAGGTCACGAAATTACACATCTTTGATCAGCTTTGAACATATTTTTCTCATAGAATACACTTAGAAAATCAAAGATCTACTTGGAGAAAGATTGAAGAAGAAAAGAGAGAAGTCTTGAACATCACCAAAGCAAGAAGAACACAATATTGAAGATCTTTATCTCGATTCATCGTTTTGTCTATAAAACCACATGAACTCAGATTTGTTTTTCTTTATTATTTTTCTTCATATATTTATCATGAACTAATTCTTTAGGATCTAGGGTTTTTATGAAACTATGTTACTTTGATTATTTTTATAGGATTATTCGTAGTTAGGGGCAATTCTTGTATTTGAATCAATTTCGTTCTCTATGCTTTCAACTTGATTGATTGTTAGATTTAATATTCTTTTCGAACTTGAAAAGGGGAGATTAAAAATAGATAGGAATTGAATAGTAAATGACCCTTATGATAGGAATATACTTAAGGCGTTTATACCCATTACATGAGGTTTGTGTTTAAGGCTTTGTTTTATTTACGAATCACCTAGGAATAGAGTCGATTTGGATACTACATTAGTTACTCACGTAATTCGGAAGATACGTAGGAAAATACTTGAATCCTCGGGTAGCACTCTTGTCACCACAATAACTACGGAAATCTCAATTGGACAATCAATAGATAACATAGTGGATTATAACCCTAGGTTTTTCTTCTCATTATTAGAACTCAATACAAGTACTTAGGTTAGTTAATTAATTTAGATAATTAGTTAAAAACCCAAAAACGCATTTGAATTTGGAATCGATTTAAAAGTAAGGAATTGGAATTGGTAGATATTAGTCAAGTCCCTGTGGAGACAATACTCTTATACTTGCGTTTATTTGCGTGTGTAAATTCCACAACAGATGGGGGCGAAATAAGTCTTAAGGAAAATGACATTGCAACACGCCTTGAATCCATTATTGTAGTCCGTTACTTATTTCCTACCAAATTTTCTAACATCCTCAACAAAACATAATTATTATATTAATGTAAGAAATTTAACACACTTGCAACTATTGATTATTTTAATTTTATTTTGTGATACAAAAGTTCAATATTTGCATTTACTATAGACATGATCCCTTCATATCAATATAAGTAAAATATAAAACAGATGTGTGAAAAACTATAGTATGAATTATTGTGTTTATACTTTTTTATAATAATTACGAATTTACAAGGATGAATTTACTAATTACTATCAAGGGGTTTATTCATAAGAGATAAATGTTTTACTCGTTAAATATAATCTAAGATCTTCATTGTACGCTTCTATATATTATCAATTATTTATATAGTTTTGATTGTAATCTTACATTCAATATGGTAATATCTATTGGGTTAGTGGATAATTTTCCTACAACTAACACATCTTTCTACCAACCAATTAAGCCTAAAATAAATTCATAACTAATGACTCTAATGTGATCAACTAATTAAAAAAAATCTAAATCTCATTCTACGTGGGTTTGAGATAAGAAGATCTAGATTCAATATATTGATCTAAATACACCCATTTATAGAGAAATATGAATCCTAAAAAACTTGAACTAAACATAATGAAAACTAAAAAATTCTGAAACAATAAAAGGAATCAAGAATTCATGCAAATATTTCAGAAACTAATTTCACAAATTAAAATTAATTACCTCAAAGATCAAACAGTCTCAATCTTTCTCTATCTTCCAAAAGCATATGAAATTTTTGTGACGTAAGAATGTGTTTATTTAATAAGTATAATGCAAAAAGACAACCTTTTTCCAGCAAAAAGAGAATAATAATAAAGTAAAGAGTTTGACTTTACCAAGCAAACTGAATACAAGTTGCCAAAAATAAATCCATTCACGTTGAGAACCTTGAGGTCACTAAGTTTTTTCATAAATATAATACACCATCTAATTAATAAATGAATTACATTTAGGTTTGACATATTCCCTAACCTGTACTTTAATGGTTTTTTTAAAGAAGTTGACTTTTTTCTTATATTAAAGTTTATTTAAAAAAAAACTTAACAAAGTTTCTATTTCTTAGCAAATTATATGGATTCGCCCAGCCCAATCAAAATTCAAGGCCTCTCTGGATTTTGGGCCCAAAACTTGTCTCTGTAACAGAACAAGTTGGGGGACCATTAACAGCCTCCAGCCTCTTTTTTTGGTCAATAACAACAATGCCCCTGAGATCTGGACAAATTTCTAAAATCCCTTGGTATCAGAAATTACAAAAATATCTACTCTAATGGGAAACTACCTGTAAAATTTTTATTGCGCCAAACTTCCTTGTATTTTTAAAAACCCTGCAAAAAACACTCAATTTGTGAAAAATGGGTCGTTTTGAATCGACATATTTCAAGAAATAATTTTAAAATATATCACGTGAAGTTGTAGAGACCAACTTGAAGTATTTTAAAAATGGTTTCTTGAACTATGTCGATCCAAAACGACCTATTTTTTATAAATTGAGTGTTTTTTGCTGGGTTTTTTAAAGCACAAGAAAGTTTGGTCCAGTAAAACGTTCACAGGACGAGAAAGAACCAGACTTTATCTCTAGTGTCCAATAACAATATAGAAAATATTTTGTGAATGCATCCTAGCTTGTGAGTGTATATGACTAAAACCCTAGGACACTTCTATTTATAGTGTACATGGGACCTCTAAGGTCAAAGAAATTTAAAGGCCACATTATGGCATTTATGGGGTATGTTAATGCAATTTAGATTACAAAATTTATCTTAATTTAAAGTTTAAAAACTTCCAAAATTTCAACAAAAATTGACAGGGACAAAAGAGTTCTTAAAATTCATTACATATATTTAGTAAAACTACTTAAAATTTTTATGTCTAACTCAACCTCAAAAGCTAACTCAAGAGTTAAGGATTGTCCAATACCTTACAAGGTGAACATGTTATTGAGGGTGATTTAAGAACGGAACCACACCCCACCCCACCCCAAGGGGTGTCCTTGTAAATTTTTAAATCATAGGGGGTTTTCTGTAATTTTAGTAGACCTCAGGGGGTCCGAGTGTAAATTATCCTATTGTATTGATTTCCAATTCATGATGAACCATTTACCCACATGTCGCAATTCACAAAATTATGCATTAATATATCACGTGTTGGACTTGCTTCACCCACACATTTAGTCCGCCCACACGTAAAAAGGAAGTGTTGAGACTAATATTCCAATGGATTGAAAATCAAGAATAAGTTTACCATAAATTTTTGGATAATTCTCAACTTTTGAGCTAGCTTTCGAGTTGAGTTAGGTCCAAACCTTATGGGCCTTAACCATTTTATGTGATAAAATTTGATAAGAGTCGAGAAACGTTTAATTCCATTTCTATGAAAAATGACCATCTTTAGGGGTATGTAAAAAAGTCAAATGGTCCGTTTGTTTCGCTTTTCATGGAGTAGTTTCAAAAATTCGAATTATTTATGACATATTCTTGGTTTTTGTGTACTTGAAAAAAAAAATTGTTTAATTTGTTTGTGTTCCTTCTGCTAGTTTTGATCAAGATATTTTATGGATTGATTTTAAGATAATTCTTATTGTTGATTTGTTACCAACAGAAGGAAGTAACAATGATCTGTTTTAGTTTTAGATTTTGATAAATGTGTAATTGAGCTTACAGCTTCATCAAATTAGAGAGAAAATAAACGTGTTCAAACTAAGAATAGAATTTTTACACACCTTAAGCTTACACAGTTTTAATAGCCTCAAAAGAGATAATTGCATTTTTGGTACTGAGCTTTAGGTCAATTACTATTTTTGGTACTAGCTTTATGTGTCCAACACATTTGGTACAGTGCTTTAACAAATTGTGACACATTTGGTACAACCGTTAAAAATTGCCGTTAAGTGGTGAGGTGGCAGTTAAGTCTAATTGCAAAGTTGATGCCATTACTTATGTTGACTGATTATTTTATCCCATAACATTTCAGGCTGCCCAAAAAGCCCCACATCTCCAAATGTAGTGACGATTTTAGTCTATATTGTTGCCAAATTTCAAAATTGACTCGAACAAGACACGGGCAGACCAATTTGAAAATTTTATTTATTTTATTTAAATAACTAATTTGATTTATAAACAATTAATAAGTTAAATAATACTTTAACATAAATATCACAAAAATTAAGAAAACATATTCTTTTTAAATATAAGATTTATATAATAGTATTAATCTATTTAATATTTATTAAAATAATAAATTATATAACTATTATATAAATCTTATATTTAAAAAGAATATGTTTTCTTAATTTTTGTGATATTTATGTTAAAGTATTATTTAACTTATTAATTGTTTATAAATCAAATTAGTTATTTAAATAAAATAAATAAAATTTTCAAATTGGTCTGCCCGTGTCTTGTTCGAGTCAATTTTGAAATTTGGCAACAATATAGACTAAAATCGTCACTACATTTGGAGATATGGGGCTTTTTGGGCAGCCTGAAATGTTATGGGGTAAAATAATCAGTCAACATAAGTAATGGCATCAACTTTGCAATTAGACTTAACTGCCACCTGATCACCACTTAACCGCAATTTTTGACGGTTGTACCAAATGTGTCACAATTTGTTAAAACGATGTACCAAATGTGTTGGACATATAAAGCTCAGACCAAAAGTGGAAATTGACCTAAAACTCAGTACCAAAAATGTAATTCTCTCGCCTCAAAATTTTCGAAACAAAATAAATATTAAAATTGCAAGATCGCAATATACTTGTACGGACACTCCTCAATTCACACAAGATAACAAAGTTTCTTATTAAAATTACTGAACATGAACAAAAACAGAAAAATAAAATCATTTTGAGCGCCAAAAGTTCAACATGCGTAGTTTCTTTGCCTTAATCAATGTTTTAATAGGTTAAAAATAAGCTATGCTATTAAGTGGGATGTCGATGTATAAAATAACATAAATAAAAATTTAGCTAGGTGTTAAATTAGTCACAAACAATGTTAATCTACATGATATAATATGAATAATAAACTAAAATTTATTTATTTGTTATTAGATTAAATCAAGTATTGAGTAGAAAAAATTATCTCCATGGATGATATTCATCAAATCTTTTTGTGCGTTATAAATCATATAAGACTTTCTTTCGATGAGATTCATTAAGATTATGCTTGGTTTATGGATTTCTGTAAATAAAATACAAATGAAAAAGAATTGAAAATTAAGTTGCGTCATAATTAGATGCAAAAGAAAATATCTTTCTTTCTATTTTGCTCCCTGAAATTCAAGAATTAAACATAAATATTGGTGACTATCCTCTGGGTATTTGATTATAAATCATCTATTATTAATTGGGTTAGGTTGAAGTTGAATTTTAAATCCACTGCACCATATATATTATGACATGAAACCGTAAGTAATTGATGATATGAAATGTTTCACAATAGCAGTAGTAAAACTGAATTAAAAATGTGTAATTTGTATCTGTATACTTCCAGTGTATAATCTGATGCAACTGTGATGGATGAAACAATGGATCAAAATTTCGTTTCAGGGTGTATGTTTCGGTTAATCAAATATTGGAAAATTTTCGAGACTTTTCGAAAATATTAAGGAAAAATTATAAAAAAAATTACTAAATTAAGAAAAATAAGAGAGTCTCAGGCAAATAAATAGTTTTGAAATTACATCTTGTTTTCATTTCGCTTGATTCAACGGAAATTTTTCGTATTTATTAGATAGAATTGCAGAAAACGTCTCAAACTGACTAGCGGTTTTGGATTTTCGTCCCAAACTATATCACTTCACCGAATTTCATCCTGTAATTTAATATTTTTTTGGAATATCGTCCCACCGTTAATTATGAGACGAAAAGTGTGCACGTATCCGTTAAAATGCCACATGGTTGCTTACGCGTCATGACGTGGCAAATTTAAACATGAACAACTATACAAGATTGCATAATTCATCCCAAACTAATTATAAATTTTGATTTTTCGTCCCACACTATATGAACTCGCCGAATTTTGTCTCGTAATTTACCATTTTGCATGAATTTAGTCCCACTATTAAATAATAAATATTAAAGACTTGAATTTTTTTCTGAAACTATTGATTTATGACATGCATATGTATAAGTTCTTTAATATTTATTATTTATTAATACTAAAAAAGAACACATAATGTTTTCTAATGAAATGACATGGGATTTTTTTTTCTCTCAAAAGCGCACGAAAGTTTTGAAAACCCATACTATTTTTCTCTTAAAAAAAGTAAAAGATTGAATCGTCATTTCCATTCAATTAGAAATTAAATAGTGGGACAAAATTCATGCAAAATGGTAAATTACAGGACGAAATTCGGCGAGTTGATATAGTTTGGGACGAAAAACCAAAATTTGTAATTAGTTTGTGACGAATTTTGCAATCTTGTATAGTTGTTCATACTAAAATTTGTCACGTCATCACATGTAAGCAACCAAGTGGCAATTTACCGAACATGTGCACATTTCCATCTCATAATTAACGACGGGACGAAATTCCAAGAAATATTAAATTACCGGATGAAAACTCAAAATCGCTAATTAATTTGGGACGTTTTCTGCAATTTTGCCTATATATTAATAGGAAAAGATTTATAGTTCAAGGGAAGGAAGGTAAAAAATAATAATAAAAGTACAGAGCTCAGCAGCACCATATTTCATCTGAAAGCAGAAGAAGCAACGGACCCAACCGTCGCATAGGCGCAGCTATCATCATTGCTCAGTAATTCTCTTGCACCAGCCGGGAATCGAACCCGGGTCTGTACCGTGGCAGGGTACTATTCTACCACTAGACCACTGGTGCTTGTTGTAATGTTAAATTATTTTATTTATATAATCCGGCTTTTAGGTGAATGATAGGAAAAAGAAAAATATAAAATGATATGATTGGTCATAAGTTTTGTAGACTTACATTTACATTGACCAGAAAAAGTGATCGGTGTGACACATATTATCTAAGAGGGACGAAAGCATAACAAACTTTAAACATGAGGGACCATTACTATCACTTAGCCAACATTACTAAGGGTAAGTAGACTCGTTAATTTTTTGGATCGCATTTCAATTCTATGTGAAAATCAATCAAACAATCCTTTATTCTTTCAATAAATAATAAATTTAATCTCTTCAAATTTAAAAAAAAAAATTCTCTTATATTTTAAAAATATCTAAACAAACTCTACTTTAATTTGACAGGTCGTTTTAAATCAACATATTACAAGAAACCATTTTTAAAATACTCCAAGTTGGTCCCCACAACTTCACGTGATATATTTTTAAAATTATTTCTTGAAATATGTCGATCCAAAACGACCTATTTCTTACAAATTGGGTGTTTTTTGCAGGGTTTTTAAAAATGCAAGGAAGTTTGGCGCAATAAAAATTTCACAGGATAGTTTCTTATAGGTTTAACATAATACAGGGGAGTATCTTGCATTTTTCCCTTAATTAGGTATTTTATGCAATTCATTGATTATGCACCTGTGTTTTTGTTAATTTATTTATAGTTAAATAGTAGGATTTTGTCTGATTGGATTTTTGGTTATTAAGAAATATTATGTTGTTGTTTATTTACTGTAGTGGTCAAATGAATTGAAGATAAAGTTCATGGGTATTGAGGTGTTCAAGTCCTTGAACCTCTTAAAGGTGTCAACTCTCAATCTTCTTTTTCTTTTTCTGTTTCTTAAGTCTCCATCTTTCAATATATATGTATTTATTGGTGGTTATCGTTAAGGAGCTAATAAGTACATATTAAGATGTTTGAAGGTTGAGAATTCAGAGTATCTCCAACCCATAGGTTTTCACAGTTCAGGGTTGTCCACCTCCACCCCAGGTAAATCTGCACCTCCCTGGGCATCGTCTCCAATCGCCAGGGAAAACAACACTAATTAATTGAAAAAAAAAAACTTCCCCACTCTCACATTTTATCATCAATAATAATAATAACTCATAAAAGGAATAATAATAATAATTCCCGGAATGTTTTTATTTATAAGTTAATATCTATGTAGTATGTAATTTTATTTATTTATAAGTTTTTATGTATCTACGTACGTGTTCCAATATTGACGTAATTTAATACAAATATCGTATTTCTACATTTTGTCACGATTGTACATTTAACATTTATACTTTAGTGTTGTTAAATAAAATTTATATGAAAAATCAAATTTTAAATGTGGTTAAATAAATTTTACTTTCGTAGACAAATTTATAAAAATAAAATAAAAAATTAATGGATAAGGGTTTGATTATTCTATAATGTTGTTAAATAAAATTTAAATATGAAAAATAAAATTTCTAATATTTATACGTTTTGAGTAAATTTTACTTTCGTAGACAAATTTAAAATTCAAAATTAAAACTAATAATGTTACATCTTTAATTTAAAACTAGATGCTATTAAATCTTGCACAATATTTATAATTAAATTTGTTTTTCATTTCTAGTTAATTAAATTAAACAAAGTGTTCTTAAATTTCTAGTTAATTTTTTTTAAATTAATAAAAATAAATTAATTAAAAAAAATATAGGCGCCACCTGCTTGGAACAGACGCGCTTCCTAGGGATGTGCCCCAGGCTTTCAGCAGCCTGGGGCACAGCCTTGGGCGGTGCTAATAGCACCCCCTGGATGGTTGGAGACCATCCTGGGCAACCATCCAGGGCCATCTTCAATCCACCCCACCCACCCCCCCATGGTGGGTTGGAGATGGCCTCAAAAGAGATGATGGTGTTGTCGAGTTTTGAACCAATTACTGAATCAAGGAACATGAGTTCAAAATAATGAAGCCATTATTCTCTACTCATCAATCTTAACATGATAATATTATTATCTACTCATCAATCTTAACATGATAGTGTTGTTGGTGAAGCGAATTTGCAATTTTGTGTAGTTTGAAGTAAATGTAAAATAATCCTGCAATTTTATTTGTGTTCATACAGTTACCTCTAATCAAGTTTGTCCTGATTTAATCCATTTCTTGCTTATAAATGTCTTTGTTTTTCTTCTTTCTTCCTATTTATTTAGGGGGTCTCTCAAATTTGTAATTTCCTGAAAATTTCTTTGCATGTGGTAACTTTACATCTTTTGAGTTGAATTAATTAACTTTCATTCAGTTTTTGAATTAATGTTCTCTTTTCTTGCTTGCTTGCCTCAGATTTTGTTGTTCTTACTTTGTTATCTTCAATGTGCATTTCTTTTTAGAATGTGATTAAAGCTTATGTTCAGCAATGTTGTGAAATGAAGGACAAAGTGACAAACGTAATTGTACTAAAGGGCGACATTCTACTCCTATTCAATTTTGTACTAAAGAACCAAATAATTTTATAAAAGAAAAATACTAGATATCTATATAATTCCCCTGCATTAGTGAATTTGATTATAAATTTTGGTAATTAAGGAATACAAAATTATAATCTCTAATGCAATCATCAAATTTTAATTATTTTTAACATATATTCATAACTCTAATTTTGATAATTATAAAATATTGTGAGTAACGCGTTGCTATCAACCAAATTTACGTACGCGAGTACCACGTGCGACGGTTGCTAGTTTTTTTATAAAGAAAGTATACCCTTATTTAATGGCTTAGTTGATTGGTTCATTGTTCTCATTATATTAATTAGTAAATTATTAATTTATAGATCTAGAAAATCTTATCAGAATGACTGCTAATGTACTAAGTCACCACTTACCGGATCTATACATATATGCTTATTCCTTATTCCTTTCACAATTTCAATTATTTGTACTCTAATTATTAAATTATAATAAAAAATTATTTCAAGCTTGCATTACAGTATTTTAGAATATCACTATTGTTAGCCGATGAGGCCGTAAATTGTGGCAAAAATTGAGGCTCCAAGATCAAAAGGATAAGAGATTTTGTGTTCGACTCTTACTAATTGAGTATTTATCTAGTTTAATACTTCCTCCGTCTCCCTTTTTTTTATCCTTTCATTTTTTATATGGAGTTTTAGGTAAAAATTAAAAAGGTGAAACTTTTAGATATGTTTACATATATGCCCTTAAAAGTAGTGGTTGAGCGTTAGTGGTGTCAAATCTCTACTTTATGTGAGAGGGTATTGTTGGGAAAAGTAATTTCATTTATAGAAAATGAGTGTTATTTAGGGACATCTCAAAAAGAAAACAATATTAAAAATTTAGAGACATATGAAGTACTAATATTGGTAGTGTGTACTTTGATAGTGATTGAATAAGTTTATGATACAATAACTAATGTAATGATTTAATACTGTTTAAAAAAAAAATACTACTGTTTTATAATTCTACTTATCATGGAAACATGCGGCTTCATTTGAATCTTGTCTTGGCATTTGGCATTGTCTCATGCAATCAATAAAATAGGGTAAATGCAACATACTTCCCTATGTTAAGCTATATTTATACGAAATTACCATGTGAAATTTTTATTTTATGGAATCCCCTTATATTTTTAAATTTTTTTTGTGGATCCCCCATAATTAAATGTATAAATTAGCATTCCAAATATTTTCGATAAATTGCAACGAGCATCCTTAACTTATACGAGTCTGCAATTCTATAACACTCGTAAAACAATTTACGACTTTTAACTTTTAAATTTAGTTTTTTTTTTAGGATGATGGGGTGGGGTGGGGGGGGTTGGGTTTTAGTTTTTTTTCTAAATTATATTTATTTATTATTTATTATTTTAATAAATATTAAATATTAAATATTTTTAATTATATAATTATATAATTTATTATTTTAATAAATATTTATTAAATAGAATAATACTATTATATAAATTTTATATTTGAAAAGAATATGTTGTCTTAATTTTTTTGATATTTATGTTAAAGTATTATTTAATTTATTAATATTATTTATAAATCAAAGTAGTTATTTAAATTAAATAAGTAAAAATTTTAAATTGGTCTGCACGTTTGGCGACAATGCAGGCTAAAATCGTCACTAAATTTGGAGATGTGGGTCTTTTCGGGTAGCCTGAAATATTATGAGGTAAAATTATCAGTCAACATAAGTAATTGCATCAACTTTGCAATTAGACTTAACTGCCTCGTCACCATTTAAAGGTAATGTTTTGCGGTTGTACCAAATGTGTCACAATTTAGTACAGCGTTGTACCAAATATGTTGGACACATAAAACTGTGTATCAAAAGTGAAAATTGACCTAAAGCTCAGTAAAAAAAAATGCAATTCTCTCGTTAAAAAGCAATGTGAAGAGCAGTGTGCCTACAACCTACTCCTATATTGGTTAGAAGAAATTCACAAAGAATAAATTTTCAGATTGATCGAATTAGCTAGCAAAAGTGATCGCGACACAATCATAGTTTTATTTTAAACAATATATTACAAAACACTATTCACCTTAATTAATATATTCCATATTAACTATATTTTACTCCCCCAATATTTCCCTATATTTTCTTAAAAAATGCTAAGTGTAACAACCTAAATCTTCCAAAAAATTGTTCAGTGTTAATAAGAGAATCATTGGGTACATGTTTAGTCTCAGTTATTTCATTTAAAGGTTTGGGACTAAAACTGCTTGTAGGGGCTGGGTTGGGGATGGATTATTAGGGCTCGGGTCGGATCAGTTGGTGGGCTGTTTTCTTTGTAAGTGAGTTTGGGTTGTTTTGTATTCGGATAAGGATATTTATCAACCCGTATTTGACTTCCCAATTGTCATTATATAGTAGTTTATTTTTATATATATGCATGCTAGAGGGCTAACACATTTTATTTAACCAAATTGTTTTTTAAGTCACATAGGACACTCAACATTTTCATTCTCATATTTATGCAATTGTACTTTTGATCTAAAATATTTTTTGTACATTTGTTCCCCTCATACACTTTACAGTATAACATTTTGGTCGATTTTTTTAAAAATCCATTGCATATTTGCTTCAATGGAGGCATAAAAGCAATTTAAATTCTTTAATTTTGCAGAGACGCAAAAGTAAGACACATGTAGTTCTGGCAAGCAATTACATTCTTTATGTTTTAAGTTGTTGTAATTTTAGTCCTCTTTACCCGTAATTTTAGTCCTAAATTCATCGAAAATTAAATTAGTATCCTTAAATTGCCACGCAAACAAATAAATTAGGTGTTTTTGCCCCTTCGGCAGCCACGCGGTGGTAATCCACCACATCACTTGTCATATTAACTTAAATTGGAAGAAAAATAACACCATATTTTCCTTTATTTATTTCCTTACCTATTAATTATAAGGGCAAATATTTTATAATGCCTCAATTTGTTTGCTTATGTGAATTTATGGACACTAATTTTAATTTCGGTGAATTAAGAGCTAAAATTGAGGTAAGAGGACTAAAATTGCAGCAACTTAAAATATAAAGGATATAAATTGTTTGCGGAATTACAGGTGAAAATATCATGGATGTAAATTGCTTGCGGAATTACAAGTGCCCCATTTTCACGTCCCTGTCAAAAAGAACTCGGACTATTATTGCATTTTTGCCCTTAAATGGAATAATATCAGTTTAACACTTTTAATCTTAACTCTTTCAATTTCGCACTTTTTGCCCAAATTCAATTGAAAAACTATGAGACCGAAAATGTAAACTATTATTAATAAGAAAAAATACCAAATAATGTAACTTTGTAAAGCATGGTTCTTAAATTTTGAGGGCCTGTTTGTTTGGCGTTTGGGAAAGTAGTTTGGGAGAGTAGTGGAGGTTTGTGAAATAATCTCGATTTGCGTAATGTTGTTTGTTTGGATTTTGAGAGAGTGGTTTGAGAAATAAAGTAGGTGTAGGTTTTTTTGGAAGAGTTGGGTTGTAGGTGTAAGATGTGTAAGACTTTATGTCAAATCATGTTTGTTATGTGAGATAAATTGTGTAAGAGATAGGTTACTTTATGTCAAATCAAAGTAGAGTTTGTATAAGTTTTGTTTAGAGATAAGAAAATTGTTGTTTGTTTGGCTTTTGAGAGAGTAGTTTGGGAAAATTAATGGATGGAAAATTTATTTTGGAAAATAGGAAACATGTTTGTTTGGCATTTCCCAAACACGAAAAAATTTTGGGAAACGCCAAACAAACAGGCCCTGAGTATTCGGTTTTAGGGAATTGAAAATGCATCTAATTCCAAAAAGGATTTCTATAACATATCAATATTTACTGAGCTTTAGAGCAATTTAAAAAAGAGAGAATTGCAATTGTGGTACCAAACTATATACCGATTCTCACTTGTAGTACCATAAAATCGAGTCCGACACATTTGGTACCACAATTTATCAAATCAATCACTTTTGGTACCACCGTTAAAAATGAACGTTAACTGATGACGTGGCAATTAAGTTTTATTGCAAAATTGATACCATTACTTATGTTGACTGACAATTATACCCATAACTTTTTAGGTTGTCAAAATAACCCCACATCTTTAAATTTACTGACAATTTTAGTCCACATTGTTGCCCAATTTCAAAATTGGTTCGAATAAGATACGTGCGGACCAATTTAGAGATTTTACTTATTATTTTTACATATTTATTTAACTAATTTAGTTTTATAAAAAATATCAGACCAAATAATACTTTAACATAAATTCGACAAAATAGTAATTAATCTAAAATTTATATAATAATATTAATATATTTAATATTTATTAAAAAAAATAAAGTTATATATTATTAATAAAATAATTATAATTTAAAAAAAAAAAAAACCCCCCCCTCCCCCCAACCCCAACCCCCCCCGTACCCCACCCCCCCCCCACCCAAACCCCAGGCCGGCAGCGGCCTGGGATTGCCTGTCCCAGGCCGTGGTGGCCTGGGATCGGAGAACCCAGGCCACCGTGGCCTGGAATCTGTTGCAGATCCCAGGCCGCGGGCCACGATGGCCTGGGTTCTCCGATCCCAGGCCACCACGGCCTGGGATTTGGGTGGGGGGGGTGGTTTAGGGGGGGATTGGGGTTGGGGGTAGGGGTAGGGGTGGGGTTTTTTTTTTTTTTAAATTATAATTATTTTATTAATAATATATAACTTTATTTTTTTAATAAATATTAAATATATTAATATTATTATATAAATTTTAGATTTAATTAATATTTTGTCGAATTTATGTTAAAGTATTATTTGGTCTGATATTATTTATAAAACTAAATTAGTTAAATAAATATGTAAATATAATAAGTAAAATCTCTAAATTGGTCCGCACGTGTCTTATTCGAACCAATTTTGAAATTGGGCAACAATGTGGACTAAAATTGTCAGTAAATTTGAAGATGTGGGGTTATTTTGACAACCTGAAAAGTTATGGGTATAATTTTCAGTCAACATAAGTAATGGTATTAATTTTGCAATAAAACTTAACTGCCACGTCATCAGTTAACGTCCAATTTTAACGGTGGTACCAAAAGTGATTGATTTCTTAAATTGTGGTACCAAATGTGTCGGCCTCGATTTTTATGGTACCACAAGTGAGAATCGGTATATAGTTTTGTACCACAATTGCAATTCTCTCATTTAAAAAAAGGCCATAAAATAAGATTATAATTCTACTTCATTAGCAAGTGGCCAAAAAGACCTATCAGATGTAATATTGTGATTGTTGTCTTCTGCCCTCCGGTTCCTTTCCAACCAACTCAGTAATGAGCACATGAAAATATTGATACTGACAGGATCATAACATTACTTATGGTTTTATTACATTTATTATTATTATAATTATTAGCTATCAAGTCTTCTTGATCAAATGATTTTGTGTAAAATTACTATCTCTAATAAGCAACTTAGGCCATCTCCAACCAAACCGGGGAGGCAAGCAACAGCCCCCCGTCGGCTGGAGACGGGACTCCCCCCGGATGGGCAGGCAGGCATCCTGGGGGAGTTGCTTGCCTACCTGCAGACAAGCAGCTTCGGGACGCACACGTGTTCTGCATGTGCCCTCCCAGGCCAATAGCGGCCATCCTTTTAATTTTTTTTTTAAATTGTATTTATATCACCTAATTTATGTGTTTAAAAAATATTTAAAAATTTGTAATACTTGTGTACAAAAATGGTCAATTTTATTTCATTGATCAATGTTAAATAAAAAGTTATGCATATACATGTGTTTCTCTTCATATTTTATACTATTAGAATACACTCCAACACTTTCTTTAAATCAATGTGAGATAATTTCTTCTTTGTAGATTAAGTTATTATCCCACATTGGTTTGAAGATCATATTTGAATGAGCTTTTAGTAGTATAAAGCATGAAGGTCATTCCAAAATGTAACATAATTTAAATGTAAGTTTAATTATTTAGAACATATGTAAGTTTAATTAATAAAAATGTAAATTTAAATGAACTTAACTTTAATTTTAGAAACTTAACATTAATTTATTATTGTGTGAAATTTATTAGTTTTTAAAAACTTAACTTTAATTTGTTTTAACTTAGAATATTATAATTTAAGAAACTTAACTTTAAAAGGTTTTAATTTAGCACAAAAAACATGAAAAATTATTATTATTATTATTACTATTGTTGTTGTTGTTATTGTTATTTTTAAGTGAGAGTGGGGAAGGTTTTGAAATAGAATTAAATGTTTTGAATTTTTGGTTCGATTGGAGATGACATACTAGACAAGGCAGACAAGCAGAGAAACAAGCAGGCAAGAGGGGACTATTGCCTGCTTTCGACTGGATATGGCTTTACTATATTCTTCCATGTAGTATTCAAATTTGCCCCAAGTAATACAAAGATAACCAAAAGTTGAAGTAAAAGGAACAAGAAGAGTTGCAGCAGACATTTTTTTTATCCGGCAAGAAAGGAATTTTACTTAACAATCAATTGACATTTGTCAGAACAATTACATTTTTA
The DNA here is from genome assembly GCA_034814905.1 of Penstemon davidsonii. Classification (NCBI taxonomy): domain Eukaryota; kingdom Viridiplantae; phylum Streptophyta; class Magnoliopsida; order Lamiales; family Plantaginaceae; genus Penstemon; species Penstemon davidsonii. Next base: position 23,178,601 of record JAYDYQ010002533.1, on the reverse strand, counting down.
AAGTAATCTATTTGTCTATCAAATCCTGACTTATTCACAATGTATTCTACAATAGCAACTATACTCTTCACTTACGATATTAAACGGTACATCTACACAAAATCATAAGTAGTTTTTTCTTTTTCTTCTCCAATTCTCATATCAGTGGTTACTTTCAGTGTGTGTATTTTTTTGGGAAAATACTTAATTTCATGGACGATTCTTTTAGCTCTATCGACTTTTTGGATTCTTCAAGAATCGATATATAATCTCCCAGAGCTTATATCAATGATTATACAAACGAAAGTCTCAGCTGATCGAATTCAAAGTTTCATTCTTGAAAAAGATCAAAATAGAACAATTTGTTATCTCATTCCTACTACGCAATATATTGCCATTGATAACGAAATTGGAGATTATGCTTGGGATGCAAGGAATCCAACTGTTTGTATAGCCCAAAGATTCCAAATAAAGAAAGGGTATAAAGTGGGTATTTGTGGTTCAGTTGAATTTTCTCAGTAGTTTACTTGGTGAGATACCAAGAATATCCGGAATGGGTATACAAACAAGCTTGTATACCCAGTCCGAATATTCTTAGTATATCACCAAGTAAACTATATAAAAAACTCGTTTCCCAAAGCTAACTGAACCACACACACACTTTATACCCTTTATTTATTTAGATTCTTTGGGCTATATAAACAGTTGGATTCTTTGCGTCCCACGCATATTCTCCAATTTCGTTATCAATGGCAACAATAGCTTGCGTACTAGGAGTGAGATAACAAACCATTCTATTCTGATCTTTTTCAAGAACAAAACTTTGAATTCGATCAGCTGAGACTTTGTTTGTGTAACCATTAATATAAGCTCTGGGAGATTATATGTCGGTTCTTGAAGAATACGAAAAGTCGTTAGAGCTGAAAGAACCGTCCCTGAAATTAAGGGTTTTCCAAAAGAATACACACACTGAAAGTAACCACTAATATAAGAATTGGAGAAGCCCAAAAAAGAAAAAAACTACTGATGATTTTGTGTAGAGGAACCGTTTACGCCAACTTCTTTCAGTTTCTCTAATATCAATCAGTTTTTCCAAAAAGCTGATTCTCCAATTTAGCTTTTTCTGAAGATTGGCTAAAGGTATATTGAAAATCATTACTGAAAAGAGCAGCCATTGAAGGAGAGGTGCAACTCCTTCAATGACATGAAGATGGAGTTTCACAAATTTGATCTCAGTTGTTACTTAATGTGTTTGTATTGGTTTAAATAAGAAACAGAGAAAACAGAGAATATACCGAGGAAGGAGAGGAATTAGTGAGAAAATTCATAGATTGCTTAATTGATGCACTTTCTAATTGTAAGAGACGCCCCTATTTATATGAAGAAACTGGGTTAATGGCAATTTAACCCCTGTGAAATTCATTATGTTCAATTTATTCCCCTGTAATTTAAAAAAGAGCAATTTACCCCCTTGATCTAGTGAGGATAACTCACTTGCCGATATTGAGAGTGGACAAGAAAAGTGTTTTGTAATATACGAGGTAAATTGCCACATTATCATAATACAGGGGGGTAAATTGTCATATTATCATAACACAGGGAGATAAAGTGGTATGCATAAAAATATCAGAGAGACAATGTGAAACTTTTATAAAATTATAGGGGGGATAAATTGATAATTTCTAAATTACGGGTAAATAAATTGAACATTATGAATATAATGGAAAATATATTGTCATTAACTCAAACCTACGTTGCACGGACGCGGACTCGGCGACTCGGACTCGACACGATTCGGATTCGGCGACTCGTTTTCTAAAAAATCTTAAAGATACGACACGTCTTGGATACGTATATTTAAAAAAAAAAATCTATATAGTTTATATAAAAATAAAATATCTTAGCATCAAAGTCAATAAATAAACATTCATTCTAATATTCATAACACAAAATCAAAATAAAAGATCAAGAAAGATGTCTACATTCACTCCAAGTACATAGTAAATGATTCAAAACAAGTCTCATATGCAAATAACATCAAAAAACAAGTCTCATAAGCAAAATAATCACTCCAAGTACATAACTATTAGTCCAATTACACAACAAGATCATCATTGAGATCTTCATTAACTTCATCAACAAACAATAATAAAAAGATAACTTTAAATTTGAAATTTGGATTTTAGTCAGAGAACAAAACTAAAACTAAAACAAAAATTCTTCTTACTTGGTACTCGATTAACAAAAATCCAAAATTCTACACAAAAGTTATCTTTCTCATTACAACTAATAACTAACACTATCCCTTTATTCAATTCATATTTCTTGGAACATTAATAAGAACATAAAATCCCCAGAAATTACACGCACCTAAAAAAAGAGATTCTGCATAAAGTGGTCTTCATCCGAACAATTGAAAATCTTAGTATGAGTGGATAATTGTAAACAAATAAGCAATGAATTCATAGGCAATTTAATCAGAACAGGCATCATAAGTGAAGGCAAGAAAAATGGTCCCATATATTCAGTTTCAATAATGCTCAAACAATCAAGATTGTGTTTAGTCTGTAGAGGATAAATAGTTAAATACATTTACCTATTTCTTCACCAAACTATTCTCCAATTTAACCTTGCCCCTCAATCTCACCGGAACTATGGCAGTAGCACAAAAAGGTAGAGAGTCTAGAGACTAGAGAGAAAGAGTCGAGACTCGAGAGTATAAGAACTTACCTTTAAATTGGAATTTGGAAGGGAGAAAATTCTTGATTCTTGATTGAATTACTATGGCCTAGGGTTTATACTTCATACTCAATTTGGGGTTTTTTGATTTAATGTGTTGTGTGGGCTGTAAATGTAATGCGCCGTAGAAGAGAAGACAAAGACAGAAGACTAGTTTGGGTTTCATTATTTAAGTTGGGAATTTGCATTTTTAACCCAAAATTTTGTCAAAAATTGCAGAAAGCCCCCGCCGAGTCCTTGACCGTGTCGACTCAGCAGTTGACCGAGTCGGACTCAAGTATCCGAATTAAATCTTATTTTATTTTCTCGGACTCGCCACGTGGCGAGTCCGACGCGTGTCCCCGCCGTGTCGCGCGCGTGTCCGCGTCCGGGAGAGTCCGACTCAGCATTTTGAAATTTTTTGAAGTATCCGTGCTTCATAGACTCAAACAAACTCACCGAGGAAAAGATATTTGCAACAAATATCAAGGGAACAAAAAGTACAGTTATGGTGCTCGAGCACAATTCAAGAATCAGGACATTTATAGGACATTCATGTGGTGTAGAAAATGAAAGGGACCAAGAGATTTTAGACATATTGCACATCACAAGTATATTGTTTTGATATTTAGCACATTTAAATTGAAACTGTGACACTTTTGAATCCGGTTAATGGTAATTTACCTTCAGTTATATTCGTAATGTTCGATTAATTTTCTGTAATTTGAAAAAGAGTAATTTACCCTTATGTGAAAATTTGAAAGAAGTAATTTACCCCATTGAGTCAGATAGTGCAACTCACTTGCCGAAATTGAGAGTGGACATGGAAAATATTTTGTAACATAGGTGGGCAAATTGTCACATTTATCATAATATAGAGGATAAATTACCACATTTATCATAACACAGGGGATAAACTTCCACATTATCATAACATAGGGAAATAAAGTGTCACATATAAAACTGTCAGGGAGGCAATATGAAACTTTTATAAAATTAAAGGGGGTAAAGTGCTCTTTTTAAAGTAGAGAGATAAATTGAACATTATAAATATCAGGCTGCTATTAACCCCTTTTGAATCATCCAATTACAATTACTTGGCAATATAATGAGCATTTTGCACAAAATATGATTCATTTTGCCAAACAATAGGCAATTCAAAAGTGCCGAAATTTCAATTATATAGCATAAAGCATATAAAACATGTATTATTTATATGTATCCTTCCGTATATTTCACAATTAAGCGAACTAATATTTAAAAAAATTAATTTAAAAAAATTAATATAGACTATAATTATTAATTTTGAGTTCACATTCAATTAATTTTTTTTAGTTTCTCTAGGATATCCAAAGGGCTTTTGTTACTTTGCACCCTAACTTAAAAGTTTTGACACTTTGTATCCTGAAAATACAATTTAGTTGGCACCTGCAACCTAGTGTGTGTTTTGAAGAAAAAATTCATTGATTGAAGGGTATAATAGTCATTTTCAAATATTTTTGGCACTTTGCACCCTAAAAGTATAGATTTTGACACTTTGCACACTGAAATATAGAATGTTGGCACTTTGCACGCAAAAAATATAATTTCTGGCATTTTCAACCCCGACTTAATATGATAATCTAAATAATGTAAATAATATGTCAGACATGTAAACGTGTATTTTAGATATAAAATAAATAATCTAGAGGATACTTGAAAATAAAATGAAGACAATGTCTTTTTTTAATCTAAATTTTACCGAGAGAAAATGTTAAAATAAGTTATTATAAAGTAAAATAAATTAAGAATAACATGTGTATGATTGTTGTGCATAGAATTAACCATTTTATCTCTACATCGCCGACATTCATGAGTTTTTTTAAGGAAAACAAATTAGGGTGCAAAATGGCATACAAATTATACTTTTAGGGTGCAGAGTGCCAAAAATTTTAAATCGGGGTGAAAATCGCAAATATTTTATAATGGTAAAATGCAAATATTCTATATTTTCAGGGTACATAATCTATAATGCAAGGGGTGCAAAGTGCCAAAAAAAATAAAAAATGACTATTCTACCCTTCTACCAATGAATTTTCTCACCAAAACACACACTAGGGTGCAAAGTGCCAAACAAATTATATTTTCAGGGTGCAAAGTACCAAAACTTTTTAATCAGAGTGCAAAGTACCAAAATTTTATAATTCTAAGGTGCAAAATGCTAAAAACCCATATCCAGACAATATAATTTACTCAACTTGATTGTATTGATGAATTGTAAAGCAAATATGTTAAACATGAATTATAATACATGATTTTCAGATAAGCTATACTATAATTATTTGATTAGTTTTTTAGAGGTTCAATTAGAAAACAAGTACTACTATATTGCAAGTCTGCAACATTTTTGTGATTAATTTGCGCGTAATGATTTGAGATAAAACTCTTCGTTAAGAACAAAAAAGTACAAGGGTAAAATTGGAAATTCGGTAAAGAGGAAGACGAGCAGCTTGAAGCATATTCCTTGACTATGAATGACACCAAATTAATTCATGGACTCAACTCAAAGCCACGAATTTAATTGGTATATGATTTACCCCTTAAGCCGGATAGTGTAACTCACTTGTCGAAATGAGAGTGAACATGAAAAATATTTTATAATATAGGGGGTAAATCACCACATTTATCATAACACAAGGGGTAAATTGTCACATTTATCACATCACAATGGTGCAAATTATCATAAAATTGCCATTAACTCTACATATTTTGGTAGCTTTCACTATCCTTGTACTACATATGTGATTTTGTGGACAAAATGAATATAGATAATAAAATTGAAAATGAAAGGGACCAGAATACAATTATAAAAATAAAAAATAAAAAAGAATTTCCTCTTTCCCAATTTTTTTATTTCATTTGCTTCATTGTCATGTCAAACTTTTTAATTTTTTTAAGTGACTTATCAAATCGATTTTTTTACATTTATTAGGTTGTAAGATTTTCAAATAATAATAATAATGGTGTTACATATTCATAATCAAATTATCCTCGAAATAAACTAATTAGTAACAACTTCATCAATTTTCAAGAAAATGACTTTGAAATGACTCGTACCCAACAAATTGTCTACAGTTTTTAGGAAATGACTTTGAAATGAAATTATATGAATCTGTCATAGATATCCATCCACTAAAAAATTATCGATGAAACTAATTAAAAAAAAATAAAAATTGATGAAACTTGCCTTAAAGAATAGTTAATGACCTACGTACTACTCATTAATCCAATGTTCTCCCTTTCTAAAACATGGCATGTGGATTAATTGTACTTTAGTATAATTTTGTTGTACTATGACATCTTATTTATTGAGGATGTCGGTTTCAAAAGGTTATATATAGAATATAGAACAATTTAAATGTGTAGGTTGAATTATGATGATCAATACTGCATTTCAGTTCCACATGACTTCATCGATATTCAATGGGTTAATGGCAATTTACTCCCTTATATTCATAATGCTCAATTTGAAAAAGAGCAATTATCCGGAGAGTACTTGTTGAAATAGAAAGTGTACATGAAAAATATTTTGTAACATAGGGCGTAAATTGCCACATTTATCATAATACAGGGAGGTAAACTGCCACATTGTCATAATATTGGTGGGTTAAAATACAACACATAAAAGTATCAGGGAGGCGATGTGAAACTTTTATAAAATTATAGGGGGCAAAGTGTTTTTTTTAAATTAAAGGGAGATAAATTGCCATTAGCTCATGCTATATATGTTGTTCCAAAATAATGGCTTTTGAATTGACTCATACCTCATTGTATACTTCTATAGTTCTATATATTATTACAAAGAGGAATTGACTCGTACCCAACAAATTGTCTACAGTATTGAATTTGGATTATGATTTTTAACTTCATAAGTTTCAGAAAATGACTTTGAAATGAAATGAAATGAAATGATTAGGAGTAATATATATGGTTCTTTTTTAGATTTAAGGCTGTCTGCCCTGTCAATTTATAGATATCAATTTTACAGTGGAGGTATAATAATCAATCATCTTGTCCATTGCTCAATTTTTCTAGTACAATTTTGGAGGACAAAATTATATGATTATCTTTAAAATGCGTGTGAAACTTCATGATAATGTGAAAAATAACCAATTGTACATAACATATTCCTTTCAGTTTATCCCCTGTTATATTTGTAGTGTACATTTTACCTCCTGTGATATTGTCTAATGAACACTTTACCCCCCATCCCCACCCCCACCCCCTGAAAATGTATGGTATTGTTGGTTGGTATTAGAGAAGGTTTTGAAGATGACAAAAAGGTCAAAATGGTTTTGAAGATTAAAAAGGCAAAAAGAGTAGTAACTAAGAACTGAAAAGCTTAGTGAAACATATCTCACGGTCTGGAAGCTACGTGACCGAATCAGCTAAATGGGATATCAGATCAGTAAAGATCAGATTGGTTATCATCAGCCGATTCAAGATAGATGTGTTCATTCTTGAATCAGCAGAGTAGCCATCAGCGGAGTGATCATCAGTAGAGTGATCATCAACAGAGTAATCTCATCAGCGAAGTGAAGTCGGTTAGTAAGCTCCCCAACGGTAACAAGCGGATTGCATTAAATGCGACTGACATAAAGTAGATATCCGTACAGTATAGTGTACAGTGAACAATCTGCAAAAGTTGCCGTCAAGAATAAGACCGTTGCTCAGGATTAAAGAGTAATTTCGCCTATCTTCAACAGGCAGAATTTCAAATCTGAGAGTATAAATAGACCAGGGACTGAAGATTGAAGAGAGGCTTGCACAATTCAAGATAATATCATTAGAGCAAGATCCATCAGTTGAGTCGTCTGATCACAAGCGAAGTCATCTGTTGACGAAGCTTTTTGTTGAAGAACAAAGATCAAACGTTGTCTGTCTAAGTGACTTTCAACTGAGAAAAGAGAGAAGTATATATCCATCTGTGTGAGTGATATAACTTCGTAGTATAGGTCTTCTGAGTGATTTCCTATATTGTAAGCTTAGTCCTCTTACTTAATGGTTATCATTTGTTGTAAAGCTTAAGTGTTCTAGTTGTTGTGTGCTTTAGAATAGGTTTTTCTTAGTGATCTACCTGAGAGCTAAGTGTGAGCTTGCTGCTTTATCATCTGTTGTTAAAGCGCAAGTAGTATGCTAGTTACTTTGTGTTTCTAGTGGAACCCAAGATCTAAGTGACTTGGAAGAGTGGACTAAAAGATATTGTTGTCTATATAACCACTATAAAAATTTCTGTGTTTGATTACTTGTTTTTAACTTGCATATTTTCATAAGTAAGCAAACAGTTTTTAAAAAAACAATCTTTTAAATTGAGGAATTTATAAAACTGGGGTAAAACTTTGAAGAGGAACTTGTTTGAAAAACATACTTGATAAAATCCGCTGCATACAAGTTTTGAAACTCTGATTTAATTTGAAACAAATAAGTAAAATCAGACTAGTGGTCACCCTTGCTGAATCAGCTAAGTGCAAAATCAGCAGAGTAGTCTCACGAGTAAGATCAGCTTAGTCTGCTGATTTGAAAAGTTAGAGAAAAGTTTGTAAAGTTCAGAGGCCTATTCCCCCCCCCCCCCCCCCCCCCCCCCCCCCCCCCCCCCCCCCCCTCTAGACCTCATTAGACCACTTGGGACCAACAAGTGGTATCAGAGCAGGTGGTACATTTGAATCATTTGTTTGATCAACGAGCTTGATCCAAGGTGTGTTTTCCAAATTTTTCAAAATGAGCATATTTTGAAAAATCAAAACTTTTTGATTTATGGAGTGCATAAGCCATGTTCCTCACATTGGCCGTATGGACTTTGAAGATTGGAAAATCAAAATGGAAATCCTTCTTGCTGCTTATAATGATAACATGTTTACATGTATTACAAAAGGACCATTCAGATTTCAGAAAACTGTGAAGGTTGCTGACCAGCTTGATCAAATTGTTGACAAAGAGCTGGATGAGCTGACACCTGAAGTAATCAAGTTAGTGAATCTTGATAAGAAGGCTAAGTTCATCATGTTCAAAGCTCTAGATGAAGACAGATTCCAGAAGATCAAACATTTCAAATCTGCAAAAGAGATGTGAGATAAAGTCTGTGAGCTAAGCGAAGGAAACGACGCTATCAAAGAACATAAGCTCAGTGTGGCTCTTGAGGAGTTTAAAAATTTTAAAATGTGGTCTGGTAAAACGATTGATCAAATGGATACCAGATTTACCAAAACTCTGAACGATGTTCTAAGGCTTGGTAAATAATTTTCAGACAGGGAGATCACCATGAAGGTTCTCGCGGCTCTTCCACCTAAATTCAACTTGAAGGTGACAGCCATGGAAGAATCAAGGGACTTAGGGAAGATTTCTCTTTCCAAACTGTTCTCATCCCTCAAAGCGTATGAGTTTAAGATGCCAAGAATGGGATTAGATGTGCCAACCAGTTCAGACCCTAATGCTGCACTTATCGCGTCGGACAAGTCAAGAAAATCAGCAGACAAGTCAAAACAGAAGACTCTGTTGAATTCAGAAAAAAGCATACACTGCTGACGACGTTACCCTTCTTCTGAATGATTTTAAGAAGTTCTACAAAAAGAAAATGAAATTAAAATTTAAAAATGCTACTTCATCTTATTCTGATCATTTTCAGGAAAACAGGGTTTCCTCAAAAGCAAAACCTAGAGACAACTATGAAAATGAGTATGGACTCTTGATCAAAGATCATCCACACTCATCAACTGATAAGTTTGCTGAAAAAGAAAAGCGTGCTAAAAAGGAGCGTAAGCTTAGTAAGAGCAAAATAAAGTTAGCAGATGCAGCAAAGCTAATAAACTCCTGCACATCTTATCAGACAACAAGTCGTCTGATAAAGAATTTGAAGAAGTACCTGAAACTCTATGCTTAACTGCCATAGAATCTGATGATTCTGAATTTAAGGTAACTTCTACTGTAAATGAAATGCACTATTTGAATCGGTTGAATAAATGCTAAATTACAAATTCAAATATTATTGGTGCATCTGCCAAGCTTAATGAAGAGATGACTCTGCTGAAAGCAAATCAGATCACTGAAACTTCAGGTTGAAAAACCTCAAGAATCAGTTGATTACAAAAAGTTTGAGCATGAGAATGAAACTCTAAAACTTGAGTATGCAATTCGTATAGAAAATATAAATGAACTTGAAATAAGTAATTGCTTCATTCTCTAAAATCTAAAAAAAAAATCAGAGGCTTAAAAGAAGAAGTCTACTGATGCTCAAAAGGTTAGGAAACCTAGTAAGCTACCTAAGACTAAACAGACTATTAAAGCTCATCAGCCAAGTAAGCTGAAATAGGTTGCTGATAGGAGTAAAATTAAAATGTTAAGTCTGCTAAATCTATGGAGAGTTATTAGAAAACTCAATTAAGAAATTGAGGCAACAATGAAATATTTGGCAAGATTTTGAATCACATTATGATAATTGTTATTATGAGATGCACTATGCTTATTCACATTATCAAGCCATGTTCACTGTGCTGATTGTCATCCTCATCATATAATGCATGCTTATCACATACTTCATGTATCTTACCTTGCTTATGAGCACTGTCTCATGATGAAACTAAGGTCACTAGATCATCACATGTCAAACTAACCCTGCTGGACCCATTGAATAAGGGGTACCAAAAACAGTCATCTGTTTTGTAGGTGAAGCACATGTGAGATGACAAAGATGAGTTGACTGTCCTTGCAAATTTCAACAAGTTTGAAAAGTGGTCTTACCAACAAGTGTGTGTATCAACAAATGGTATCAAACAAGTGGTATCATCAATTGGTATAATTCAACAAGGGGTAGACTCTATATTTGGAGATTTCAAGGAAAGCAAGATTGTTGGAAAGTTGAAAATCATTAAAGTACAACAATTGGTATTAGAGACCATCAACTGCTAGCAACAAGTGGTATCAGTCAACCATGTGACAATAGTACTTCAGCTCTCAAAAGTTGAAATCGGGTTTGTTGAATTTGGATTCATAAGCTGGGGGGGAACTCATCAGAAAACTAATCTCAACAGCTTACTGGAATTCAACGACTGAGTGTCTTTTAAGAGCAACTCTCATAAGACTACTTGACCACAGATTCTTGAATTCAGGGGGAACGTGTACGACTAGCGGTACTCCTGATCAGAGATGAAGTTCTCAATAAGTCAAATGAAATTTATCAGAAGACTGCTTCTCATCAGCCAACTGGAACTCAACAACCAAGTGATATTCAAGAATGTACTACAACAAGTGATATCAGCTGACTAATCTGATTTACACTCATACAAGTAGTATCAGACTACAAGTGGAATCAGACCACAAGTAGTATCAATCCTTGAAGTTAGGGGGAACAGTTATTCTAGCTGGAGTGATAAACGGTAAAGAAGACTGCTTCGAACAGCTAGGTACTCACCTACTTGTCTTCAGCATACTAAGTTTGCAATTTTACAAAGAGAAAAAGGGAAGAAAGTGATGCAACTAAGTATTGGTGTTGATGACAAAAAAGGGGAAAATAAAGATGCAACTAAGAACCCTTTAAAGAACAAAATCAAAAAGGGAAAATAACCACCAGTTGGTACTTTTTAAAGTTGTATCAGATCAATTGCAACAAGTGGTATCCATCAAAGAGTATGAAGACTAAATCTAAAGACTTTGAAGACGTTCTTAGTTGAAGGTTTTGTCATCATCTAAAAGGGGGAAATTGTTGGTTGGTATTAGAGAAGGTTTTGAAGATGACAAAAAGGTCAAAATGGTTTTGAAGATTAAAAAGGAAAAAAGAGTAGTAATTAAGAACTGAAAAGCATAGTGAAACCTATCTCACAGTCTGGAAGCTACGTGACCGAATCAGCTAAGTGGGATATCAGATCAGTAAAGATCAGATTGGTTATCATCAGCCGAGTCAAGATAGATGTGTTCATTCTTGAATCAGCAGAGTAGCCATCAGCGGAGTGATCATCAGTAGAGTGATCATCAGCAGAGTAATCCCATTAGCGAAGTGAAGTCGGTTAGTAAGCTCCCCAACGGTAACAAGCGGAGTGCATTAAATGCGACTGACATAAAATAGATATCCGTACAGCAGAGTGTACAGTGGACAGTCTGCAAAAGCTACCGTCAAGAATAAGACCGTTGCTCGGGATTAAAGAGTAATTTCGCCTATCTTCAACAGGCAGAATTTCAAATCCGAAAGTATAAATAGACCAGGGACTGAAGATTGAAGAGAGGCTTGCACAATTCAAGATCATATCATTAGAGCAAGATCCACCAGTTGAGTCGTTTGATCACAAGCGAAGTCATCTGTTGACGAAGCTTTTTGTTGAAGAACAAAGATCAAACGTTGTCTGTCTAAGTGACTTTCAACTGAGAAAAGAGAGAATTATATATCCATCTGTGTGAGTGATATAACTTCGTAGTATAGGTCTTCTGAGTGATTTCCTATATTGTGAGCTTAATACTCTTACTTAATGCTTATCATTTGTTGTAAAGCTTAAGTGTTCTAGTTGTTGTGTGCTTTATAAAAGGTTTTTCTTAGTGATCTACCTGAGAGCTAAGTGTGAGCTTGATGCTTTATCATCTGTTGTAAAAACGCAAGTAGTATGCTAGTTACTTTGTGTTTCTAGTGGAACCCAAGATCTAAGTGACTTGGAAGAGTGGACTAAAAGATATTATTGTCTATAGAACCACTATAAAAATTTCTGTGTTTGATTATTTGTTTTTAACTTGCATATTTTCATAAGTAAGCAAACGGTTTTTAAAAGAACTATCTTTTAAATTGAGAAATTTATAAAACTGGGGTAAAACTTTGAAGAGGAACTTGTTTGAAAAACATACTTGATAAAATCCGCTGCATACAAGTTTTGAAACTCTGATTTGATTTGAAACAGATAAGTAAAATCAGACTAATGGTCAACCTTGTTGAATCAGCTAAGTGCAAAATCAGCAGAGTAGTCTCACGAGTAAGATCAGCTTAGTGTACTGATTTGAAAAGTTAGAGAAAAGTTTTTAAAGTTCATAGGTCTATTAACCCCCTCCCTCTAGACCTCATTAGACCACTTGGGACCAACAGGTATGTTGACCAAAATTATTCAATTTGGACTCAATACTAATTTCTTGTAATTTTAATTTATTTTATTTTCTTAAGAAAATTTGATTGGCCAACACAAATTAATTGTTTTCAATTTTAAAAGAATCTTATTAATTTTCATCACACAACAAAAGGGAGTTTCTTTCCAATTCAAAAAATTCATTTAATTTCAATACTACATTTTAGTTTAGAATTATGGTCAAAAGTTGCCATTAATTGTTATAAACCCATAATAGAATATGCTCATTTTTCTCAAAATCCATAATCATTCATACAGAAAAAAAAGTGTAAAAATAATGAAGTTTATTAAGATCTTTAACAATTAATTAAAATTCTTATTTCATGCCAAAAGTTTGCCCATGATTAAGGCTTAATCAGTTAATTTTGCAATAACTCTAGACAATTCTTAATATTTTGCTTTCACCTATTTATTCCACTCAATCTCAAGCTCCGATCTAATTTTTTCCAGTACTCCTTCGACAGATTTTTGTGTCTGTTTGGTAATTTTATTTCTATATAGTTATTAATTTGATCACATGCATTTTTTTATCTTGGATTTGATCGATTTTAACTTCTTGATAATATGGATATTTTTTAAGAGAATTATCATGTGAAGGCTTCCCCCAATTCAAAACAACAATAAAGTTTGTAATTCATTTTTCGTTATTGTTTAATTTATATTTGGTAGTATTTTTCTTTTATGTTTCTATGAATATGTGAATTGTACAAAACATTATGATTGCTTGATTTATCTATAGGTTTGGAAGAACTTCAAGACGGAAATCTTGAAATAAAGTGAAGCTCGTATTCTAAGAAAAATTGTACTGTTAAAAGGTAATTATTTTTTCTTGAATGCTTTTGACTCTTAGAATTTATATTTGTAAAAGTAGTAAACTTTCAATTGTTTTCTTTCTAATTAGGAATAAGTTGAAACATTAACTTATGAAATTTTCATCCGAGAACTTGAATCAAGAGATGGAATCTCAAATGCCATAGAAAAATTTGGGAGCTACTGGTGTTTAAAATATGCGCTATAGATATTTAAATTGTAAATTGAAAATAAATTATAGAACTATATATATGGAGTAGAAGTAAATTTATATCTTTATTCCTTTTCATTCTTCCATTGCGGTTTCAAGTTTTAACTGAATAACAAAAGTACAGTGTTTTTGCTTGAGGAGACATGTTATTTAGCATTAGTCTCAACTAGACATGATATATCTATTAGAATTTTGTGTTCTAATATATTGAGATAATTTGTATTTTTTTTTATGATATTTCCGTGAAAGTGCGTGGACTTCAACATGGTGGTTTTCCAATGAGCATCTCAATCACAAAACGTGGGAGTATGTAAGAAATTGTCTTCCTTCATTTTAATCATTAAAAAATAACTTATGGCCTTTTTGAAATGGATTTATTAGGTTGTTTTCTATTTTATTCAAATTACTATTCTTTTATGACATGAGGACTAAAAGTGCACATCATAAGGAAATTAGAGGACAATGCGACGTAGATAAGAAACTCACACATGTCATTCTCTTCAAAAACTCACACATGTAACACTAACCCAAATCAAACCAATAGGTTGTAATATTATATCCATTTTCTACTTTTATGGAATTGATTTTAAGTTCTTAATTTTGTGTTATCAAAATTAAATCCTTATTTCTTTTGTTTGTTTATGTATGTTAGTATCTGTTTTCTCTTTTTACCCTTACCTCTAGAGTCAAGTATGTGTAACTAATTGTAACTAATTATGACAATATACTAAATTGAAATTTTTGTTTCAGTTAAAACAATTTTGGTGAACAACATTTCAAAATTTATTAATAATTAACTGTTCAACATTGTTTTTTCCACTTTATTTTTATTTCTACTTTCAAGTTTTAAAGTAAAATACGCCAAATTTATTACGTGGATTTTATACATAATTTAAGTTATATAAAATGATCAATATTAAATTATTTAGTTATATATTAATTTTTTGGCTCATAATTTTGTTGCTTTGTAATATGTGACAAATGCATACTATATGTTGAAAGGTATACTAGACCACCTCTTTTTCAAACCCGTAAACAAATATTTACCTTCACCAAATCTCAACTTAGGTTCGTGAGTTCTCAACATAATCAATATTTTGTGTTTCAATCAAAATAACTGATTACTTATTTACATTATATAAGTTAGTTGAATTATGTTGCTGATTTAAAGATCTTTTATTGAGCTAAATATATAAGTTATCATGTCATATTTATTCTTTATTTTATATACAAGTTTTAGAAAGTCATATTAATAATCTTATCATAGAAAAATTATTTAAATAATATTGAAGTGACTTTGTGCATAGCAGGGAATAAACTAGTAAAAGTTCAAAGAAAATTGTTTGCAATTTTGCCAAATATTGTCCGAGGTCTTCTAGAACTTTTCATCGGCCTATAGAATTCGGGTTTTTTGCACTTTGCACCCCCGAAACATGGGAAATAGGCACTTTGCACCCTCAAAACTTAGATTTAGCACTTTGCACCCTCGAAATATGAAAAATGCAGCACTTTGCACCCTCTTTTATTTTCAGGCAAAAACTCAAGGACAAAATAGGTAATTCAATTATAAATCTTTGGCACTTTGCACCCCCAAAACTTGAGAAATTGGCACTTTGCACCCCCGAAATAAAATTAACAATTAACACCCTCAAATTAAAAATAAATCAACAACTTGCAATCTCGAAACACAATAAATGGGCATTTTGCACCCCGAAACACAAAATTAACACTTAACACCCTCAAATTAAAAAAAAAACTCAAACCCCTCGTTTTTTCCAACAAAGTTGACCATCAGGGTGAAAAAATCTTAGGCAAAATAGGTAATTCATTTTTTTTCCTTAAATTTTGCAAAATACATGTCACAATAATTGCTATTGTTGAAACGATCAAATATATCACGTTATTATGATTTCAATTCTTTCAATTATAATCACATTATATTTTAAACAACAAACAATTATACTATTCGAATTTCAAACCTCATATTTTAATTATGTAATTTGTTCTTTTGTCCTCACGATTTTATACTTCAAGAGATTAAAATCTTTTACATAAGTTATTTCGATACTGAAAGAAATTAAATGAAGAAAAGTCAACATTTTTTTCTTAATTAATAGAGAAAAGTCTTTCACCCAATTTCTATGACAGTGATTATGAATTTTCCATCAATTTTTGTTTTTTTTGTTTTCTTCACATATCTTAATCTTCTAATTAATTTCTCAAATCTCGTCGGATTCTGAGACCCTATTACCAAATACATGGATGTGTTTTTCAGTTAGACGACAAAGTTCCATCCAACAATCAATTTGCTAATTTTTTTTTTTTTTTGAAAAAAAAAACATTCAATTTGCTAGGTTGTTTAGATTTTTTTCACCCTGATGGTCAACTTTGTCCGAAAAAACGAGGGGTTTGAGTTTTTTTTTAATTTGAGGGTGTTAAGTGTTAATTTTGTGTTTCGGGGTGCAAAATGCCCATTTATTGTGTTTCGGGGGGTGCAAGTTGTTGATTTATTTTTAATTTGAGGGTGTTAATTGTTAATTTTATTTCGGTGGTGCAAAGTGCCAATTTCTCAAGTTTTGGGGGTGCAAAGTGCCAAAGATTTATAATTGAATTACCTATTTTGTCCTTGAGTTTTTGCCTGAAAATAAAAGAGGGTGCAAAGTGCTGCATTTTTCATATTTCGGGGGTGCAAAGTGCTAAATCTAAATTTCGAGGGTGCAAAGTACCTATTTCCCATGTTTCGGGGGTGCAAAGTGGAAAAAACCCATAGAATTCTTCAAAAACCCCAGATATTTCGAAGAGTTGATTAAACAAAACACTAGAATTTGATTTCTCAATTCAATCTCCACTTCCAATGGCGATACTCTCCGATTACGATGAAGAAGAACAGAAGAAGCCGGCGTCATCAACGTCGTCCCTAAAGAAGCAGTTTAAAGCCGCTTTCGATCCGTCGAATCCGTTAGGGTTTCTGGAACAGGTTTTCGATTTCGTGGCAAAGGAGAGCGATCTCTTCAAGAGTGATTCTCTGGTGAATGATGTCAATGCGGTGGTGAGAATGGTTAAGGATAAAGTTCAAGCGGATGAGAAGAAGAGGAAAGAAGTTAAATTCGATGCCAATGGTAAAGTAGAGAAAAAGATTAAGGAGGAGGCGCTGCAGGTTAAAAAGGAGGAGGCGCCGCCGCAGGAGATAAAGGAGGAGGTTAAGGAAAGTGAAGATAAAGCGGAAGAAGATAAGAAGGGGCCTCGAGGTAGCTTTTTTACTACTCTTACGAATTTTGATTGTTATCATAATCTCTTAATGTGTTCGCATACTAGGGTTTATGTTATATGTGTAGGGTTTGGTAAGAGTTTATCTATGGGCTGTCTGTGTAATAGATGCCATGTTTTGCAGTTAAGATTGATTTATTTTGTGATATGATATTATTGAACTTATGTTAGGTAGTCTCTCTCGCTGGATTTATATTTTGACATTATGTTTTATAATGTGTATGAAGATTTATACTTTAACAACGTCTTTTCAGCATCACCTTTGCGTAACCAATTTTGTGATTGCTTTCTTGTATAAGTTTAGTTTTAGGTTTGTTTGCTAAGAAACTGTTATTTCCTCGGTCTCCCTAGGTTGTTAGATACGATTTTAGGGATAAAAGTTGGTGCTGCAATGTTTTGTTTTGCTGCTTTGTGCACGAAGAAAATACCAGCACCCTCCTTTCAGAGTTTTAAGGCATGAAAGTTTTTCCATTGAGTGGAGGAAAATTGAACAATTAATGTCTTCAGCAGAATTGATTTTTGGATTGGTATCCTGAATGTTAACTGTGTGATGCTGTGTTAAAAGGGGATGAGAAAATGAATTTCTTGGTTCTGTAATTCTGTCATAGCTGAATTTGTTGGACTATCAGATCTATCAAAGTAGTAACTAATGTAATTGTTGATGTAAGTAAATATGCTCCTTTTCTCTAGCAATGTCTAATATTTTGAGTTTTTACTGAAACGCATTGTTGTTTCGGTCGCTAACTGCCTATTTGTCTTTGATCAGCTCCAAACAAGGGAAATGGTCTTGATATGGATAAATACTCTTGGGTTCAATCTCTACAAGAAGTTAACATTTCTGTTCCTGTCCCTCCTGGAACAAAGTCAAGATTTATTGTATGTGAGATTAAGAAAAACCATATTAAAGTTGGTGTCAAGGGTCAGCCGCCAGTTATTGACGTAAGTATGACCTGTTTTTCTGTCTATCTTTATTATTTTTCACTGCTGCTGCTGTGGTAAATTTATTTGTTAAAATATTTATGTGTGTGGCATGAATATCCAGCATGTCTCATTGTTCATGTGATCACTCTTACCTTTTATGTATTTGTAGGGGGAACTTTTTCAGCATGTCAAGGTTGATGATTGCTTCTGGAGTTTAGGTAGGCCTTTGATCCAAACTTTGACGATACATGCTACTTTTTTTATATGAATCGTTAGTTGAAAACAATGAACTAATTGTGTACATCCAATTATTTAACTTCCTCCAGAGGACCAGAAGTCTATCTCCATTCTCCTGACGAAACAAAACCAGATGGAATGGTGGAAGTACTTGGTCAAGGGTGAACCGGAGATTGACACTCAGAAAGTTGAACCTGAAAACAGCAAATTATCTGATCTGGACCCTGAAACACGTTCAACTGTGGAAAAAATGATGGTGAGCTTTTGTTAACAATTTCCCTTTGCTTTTGGTGGGCCATTTAATCTATTTGTACGTCCATTGGAACTCTTAGGGTGTGTGGATGGGTTTTGGCCCGGTCTCGCGAGTTTTGCGAGACCAAGCCAAAACCCTTTCAAATGAGTTTTCGTCGAACTCATAAAACCATAAAAAACCTATACAGAAACTCACACTCAAACTCTTCAAACCTATAAAACATTGATTTGACACCTACCACCTACTTTTTCCCCCCAAATCTCAATAAAAAAGACATTGATTTGACACCTACCACTTACTTTTTCCCCTAAACCCCAACATCCAAACCCAATCCAAGTGGGGTTTCAACTTATTCAAACCACAAAACCCATCCAAATGAGATCTCCAAAGGTTTCATCTAAACAACCCAAACCATTTTTTTTAAACCAAGACCCGTGAAACCGAGCCAAAACCCATCCAAATAGACCCTTAGATTGTTGCTTTATTGATTAAGACCTTAAAGTATGTTAACTGCAACATGTAGGAGTTTTGAAATAGTTGTATTCTTTCATCTTGATTAATATAATTAAAGCCATTTTAGTCACGAAACCCGCATGCTTCTTTTACTAATTAGCAGACTAATAGTTGGATCATCCTCTGCTAATTTGACTTTTAGTTGGGTGCAAAGAAAATTCAAAATAATGTAAAATCAATTTGTGACATTAGAATAAATAATGTAACCCCAAATTAATCTAGTAACATTTAAAATAGTTTATCTAACCCACTAATGCCTGTTATATGTGACCTTTGAGTATGTAAATTGTTTTATCCAAATTTGTTTGACACAAATGTCATTCTTGGTTTTTCGAAATGCTTTAGTTTGACCAAAGGCAGAAGCAAATGGGCCTTCCATCAAGTGATGAGATGCAAAAGCAGGATATATTAAAGAAGTTCATGGCTGAGGTGAACACTCAGTAAATTATTATTCACATACCTTTTATTTGCAACTATTCAATAAATTTACTGATTAATGTTTGCAATTTATTTGCAGCATCCTGAAATGGACTTTTCAAGGGCAAAGATCAACTAAATGAATTGCTCCATCTTTCGATCATTTTGAAGAACTCTTTCCTGAACCCAAGGTTTCTCCTCTGGGTTAAATCTGGTTAAGCTTGTCAAATTTTTGTGTACAGTTTTATGGTTAAACTAAAATCACTAGAGTTTGATATGATGATAATGGAATCTCTGGAGATTTGTGTGTGTTCCTTTTGACTTATGGCTAATAGACGAGTACTCAATATTGTCTTTATATCTCGATATTGAAATCGTTATTATTGCTAGATTGGTGCAAAAATGCATAGTAAATGAAGAATTAAACACAACTCTTAAGAAGATGACTGTGTTACATTTGGGTAAAAAAGCATTTTAGGTCCTTTGACTTTTACAGGTCCACGGGAATAGGACAATTTATTTTCCGGCGAGTAAATTATATCCTATATAATTTTTGTACCTGCAATTTCAGTTCCTTTTTCGTCGGATTCATAACAATGTTAAAAAATTATAAACGTTGCAAAATTGTTTGACCATAACCTTCATCAGTACAAATTGTTAGCACAATTGATAATTTCTTAACATCGATGTAATTTCCTGCAAAATAGGGACTGAAATTGCAGGAAAGTAGATTAAAATTGTAGGAAAGTGGACTGAAAATAGGGACTGAAAATATGTATGATTATGATGGAAAATTGTTTAAATTCGATTTAAGTAATAGCGGGTGCATGTATGGTAGGTAGGTAATATTTACTTATTTTAGAAATGTAAATAAAACACCATCTAGCCATGACTATTAGCAAACCTTAGAGATGGTTCAATTTAAATTAAATTGTCACACTTCCTATTTTGTAAATTCATAGACATGGGAATATTCTAATTGTTTAAAACTAAAATTATATTTTTCTATGAATTCAATTTAAATTAAATTGCCACACCCTCCAATAATGTCACGAACAATTCAAGATTTGTTTCATCAAAAGTTTCGAACATAAATTGAGACAAGTCAGTGTTTTTTGCTCATGGTTCCATCAAAAGATAAGAGGCCAACATGGTTAAAACAACTAAATAGGCAAACTTCACCTCTTTAGGCTAGTTGCGTAGAACATGTTTGTCTCGTTTTTCAACATTTAAGTGCTTTTAGGTTTTGAAAAGTCATTATTTTCAGAAACAAACTATATATTCTCAATTTTCAGAAATAATTTATTCCTAAAAATATTCTCTAATCTCAAAAAGGGAAAATCTAAACAAATTTTACTTTGATTTGACATAATATAACTTATCTCACATAACAAACATAATTTGATATAAAATAATTTATCTCTTACCATGTTTCTCTTCTTTTTATAATCTCTAAAATGACTTATTTATTTTATAAAATTTGTACCTACTATTTACCATATCTAAAACATCTAAACAATAATATTATGAAATCGACAATTTTCCTAAAAACTCAATTTATTTCTGTAATTTCTTTCACAAAAGCGAAATAAACAGGCCCGTTGTGTTTTTCAATTTGTCTTATGTCCAAATATATTTCATCTGTTTTTTCAGGGGAAGACCATCTATCACATTTTGGTGTCACATATTTGTATCACATATATAGATCTATTAACAAGTCTACTTATTTAAATTTTGTGGGAGTCTACACACTCACTTGAAGGATGTATCTATCATGTAACACCAAAATGTGACATCAAAATGTGATAAATAATCAACCTGCTGTTTTTTATGTTCTTGATTTGATCTGAAACATGGAACATAAATAAAGAAAATGAAGTCGGTCCTCCCATTAATTCCACCAGATATCCAATTTCTTTTTCAAGGAAAAAAAACCCAGATTCACAGTGGACATTATAGACAGATAAAAGAATTCAACTACCAAAATTCAGAGTATATACCATATTATAAACTAAAAAGATCCCAATACATACCCATTTTTTCTCAAAAAAATAAAATAAAATCCTAATCCACTTTCATCTATATTCCCTTTTTTTACACTTCCCTATATGTATTGTCTAGTCATGATTTATGATTAGAAAAAAAATAAAAAAAAAATTCAATAGACTCGAGCCTAGCATGAAAAGTGTCTCTCCGATGACCTTCTCAAGCATAACCACAAAATTCCACCGGTTGTGTAAGGTTGCGCCGCCAATCCTCCGCCACCTTCTCCTCCTAGCCCCACCACCACTGCGGTGGCTAAACTTTTGCCTCACAAGTCACAACCACCACGAAATCCCAACTAAAAAAATATATATATAGATAGATATAACGTCAAACATTTTGGGCATATAAATATTATAATTAATCTTCCAATTTCAAATCAAATTCCTCTCCACTAGCTGTCGATTAAAGTTTTGGACAGCCACTACATAATATTTCGTCTTCTTGTTCCGCTGGTCAAAAATTAAAAAGGTAAAAAGTTCCTTTTTTTCTTCCTTTCTTCACCCGTCACCGGAAAAAAAAAATGGCCCGTCAAATATTGGCCGGTGATCCAAATTCCCAACTGAAATAAATCGCATAAGTAAATGAAAATTTTCCTCAAGAAAATAAAATATTATATATATTCAAGATATAGCACAATCTTTAAATCGGTTAATTTTCCAAACATTTTCTCACCTCCAGATGAAAATCAAATTTCATCACGTCAGTTGGAATATTGGACTCAATATAAATTACATATATAAAAAAAATAAAAAAATAAAAAAATAAATCAAGGGCAAATATAACTTCAGATATGAAATATCAACACCCAAAAATGCCTAAACCAAAGAAATTAAAAGAGAAAGTTAACCACTTTTCTCTACATCTATTGCCTCGACATATATTACCACAAACATCAAACATTTTCGTCATAGATAAAATAGACTTTGTCCACTAATCTAAAAAGAAAAGGTTATGTGTACAATTATTATCCCCTCCGCCACCACGTCCTCCTCCTAGCTACACCACCGGAGCGGCGGCATCCCAACCGCAACCGGAAAATTAGAGGCAAGTAATCTTAATTTATTCAAAACTAATTTCAAGATTCTAACAAAATTGGTTGCGCCGCCTCCCCTATTCATTTCCTCCACAACATTTTTCCTCTAGCCACCCAACCGACATGGTGGGGCATATGCCTCACCATCACTCCACTAATTCATTTCAATCAAATTAATTTTCTTTTCCTTCCAATTAATTTTTTTGGATTAATTAAATTGAGACGACCAAAATTATCAATTTATTTAATCCCTTGCCTTAGCCAACAACATAATTACGACATAATAGTACATGTTCAAATGACCTTCTAAAGCATATATAACCACCACTTCACCACCGGCGTCAGGTTGTGCCGCCGCCTAATTCTTCACCTCCGGTAACCACCACCACCACACGGGGGTAGCAACTTTTGGGGACCTCTAACTCCAAATTTCCGTCAAATTAATTTCAATATTTACACATTAAATTATTGGGCACAAATTTAGACTGCCAAACCAAAAAGTTCATTCCTCGAGATTCTTCTGTGACATTACTACCAAAAAAAATATTATTATATTCTCCCCCTCTTTCTTAACATAATTTTTCAAAAGAATTAATCGCAATAAAATTTAAATTTCAAGAATCTAGTTTTGCACGAAGAATCAACGGAAAATTAAAGTACAAAGTACAAGTACAATTGCCAAATCAAGAAATAATATATAAACACAAAACCCATTTAACCAAATCATTATTTTTTGCACCAAAGTTTCTTTATAAACTCTTCTTCTTCCAACCTCTGCAAAAATAAAAAAAGGTTACAAGAAACAAAAAATTCAATAAACCTTAAAATGCCCAAAGCCATGTCGTCTGTACAAGGTTGTCAAGATGGTGCTAACTACAATTCTCATCACATACGGCGAAATGTAGAATTACATCGTTACATTGTCTATACATATCATTTTTCTGTATCTATATATACAATCCGTAACAAAATAAAAATCAAAAAAGAAAATTATATGCCGCACTAAGAAATTTGGCTCCATGAGATGAGAAAAAACACTAAACTATAGATACACGTTATTATATCTATATCAGACGCATATAATAAAAAATATGTACACCTACATATTTTTTCTTTCTCTCTCTCCTCGACTTACAGAGAGGATATTGAAAGAGAGATAGATCCCTATTTTTGTACTACTTCTCGACGAACATCAGAAATTCGAGATTTTTTTCACGGAAAGTATGAATTCTCTCTTGTAATTTCATCATTCGAGTGGAAATTTATCTGGTTTGACTCTGTGAATTGTTTCCGAATGCTGTTTGAAGAGTTCGTAATCGATAATTAGGGTTTTGAATTGAGTAAATTTGGGGGAATTGAGGAGGAGGATGATAATAAAGAAGAAGTTGAAATCGGTAGTGCCGTGTTTGAAACGACGCCATACCGGAGGTGAAACCGCGGAGTGTTCGTTGGTGAATCGAAAGAAACGTAAGATCGTCAATGGCTATTATCCTATGCATCTTCTCGGAGAGGTTGCCGCTGGTGTAATTCCATTTAACGGTTATGGACTACAGAAATTTCTCTCTAGCTCTGCCTCCGCCGCCGCCGGAGGCGGCGGCGGAGGCGGTGGGGTAGGTGGGGAGTCATGGTGTGCGAGGCCGAAAGAAGAGTCGCGGCCGCCACTTGTGAGAACTTCGAGGGGGGGGGGTCAGGTATTGCCATCTCGATTTAATGATTCAGTTCTAGATAATTGGAAGAAAGAGAAGGATAGTAGTAAGAATGTAGAGATTGGTTCTGATTTGGATTCAGAATATGTGCCTTTTAGTGAAAAGGGTAATAAATTCAGCTTCAAACCCCCTAAAATAAGGAAGTCAAATGAGGCTAAGAGCATTAGCAACCAATGTAGGAAATTTTCGCCATTGTCGGAAGATGAGATTGAAGAATTGAGGAATGGCGGTTTGAGAAATTGTGGTTTTAAGTACTATAGTTCGCCTAGTTCATTACACGAGGAGGAGGAATTGGAGGAGTTTATGGAATTAAATGGCATAAATAAATTGTATAGTTCGGAGGATTTTGATGAAGGTGATATAGTGTGGGCCGTATCTGGGAGGCGTTGTCCTGCTTGGCCAGCTATTGTGCTCAATCAAGAATCCCAAGTTCCACAGCAGGTTTTGAACTTTCGGGTTTTGGGTGGAGTTTGCGTAATGTTCTTTGGTTATTCTGGGAATGGAACTCAAAGGGTAATTCTGTTTGTTTTCTTTTGTGTGTACTTGTCAACTGTAACACCTAACTGATGTTTTGTTTTAGTGTTGATAAGAGTGAATGGACTTACTTTAACCATGTCTTTATGAGCAGGATTATGCTTGGATTAAACGCAGGATGATGTTTCCCTTTTTGGATTATGTGGACAGGTGATTACTGATTAATCTGGTTCTCTATTGTTTTTGTTTTGTTTTTTTGTGCCCTCTTAATTTGAGTTGGTTGTGAAGTTGGCTTCATTATGAATTTGTTGGTTTAGGTTTCAGGGGCAGACTGAACTGAATGATAGCAAGCCTGGTGATCTTCGTTCTGCCATAGACGAGGCTTTTCTTGCAGAAAATGGCTTCAATGAAATGTTAATGGTCGAAATTAATGCAGCAGCTGGCAACTCGGATTATCTCCATTCTCTTACAAGAGTAGGTGGCTTTAAGGCTTCCGATTCAAATAAGGACCGAGGTTGCAAATCTGTAAAACAGGTAATGCGGTGAAAATTTTCACATTATGATTTTGCTCATCTGCACATTCATAATAGCTTAGAATCATGTATTTCATTTCTCTTTAGAATATTGTAAAATATATATTATGAAAGACTGTTCTCCGCAGAATGAAGTTCTTTATTTTATTTTTATCTTTTTGACCAGGATGAGTTTCTGAAGAAAGAAACACAAACTTGCGACGCATGTGGTGTGAGCGTACCAGCAGCCAATCGATTTTGTACTTCGTGTGCCAGGGTATGTTGCTCGCTTTGCCTAGCAATGTTTCTGACTCATCATCCAAATCATTACTCTTTGCACTTAAATATGTGTTGATGATTACCCATTTCTTGTATCAGTTGAAAAAGATAAAACACTATTGCGTCGTATGCAAAAAGATTCGGAATCAATCTGACAAAGGATCTTGGGTGAGACCATGTTTAAACTTTTGGCACTTCGTCAAATATTGGCTTTGATATCCTGTCTGTATTGTTATATTATTTTAATGTTTCCTTTTTCTTGAAATCAGATACGTTGTAATGGTTGCAAAGTTTGGGTCCATACAGCGTGCGACAAATTTTCCAAAAGGAATTTCAAGGTCTTGAACATTCAAATTATATGAACATCTACATACTTAAATCTATATCAATAACCTGAAATTAATCGATTTTGAAATTTTCGCATTTCCCTGTTTCTAGGATTTGGGACCAACTGATTATTACTGCCCTGAATGCAAAGCTAGGTTTAATTTCGATCTATCTGATTCAGAAAATTTACAAATTAAAGCAAAGTAAGTTCTTCTGTCCATTTTTCTTTAGTGTTAATTTAATTTGACAGGGTAGTTGATAAAAATATAACTTCTTGGTACAGAACAAATAAGAAGAATGGTAACCTCTCATTGCCGAACAAGGTTGTCGTTGTGTGCTCAGGAGTGGAGGGAACTTATTTTCCAAGTCTTCATTTGTAAGCATTAGTATTTCCCTTCTATATTGCCTCTGGACCTTTATAAGGTGTTTAGTTTTGCTGAAAGTAAAAGTACTATTCTATCCCTGGTTGCAGAGTTGTTTGCAAGTGTGGTTGTTGTGGATCAGAAAAGCAGCCACTCAGTGAATGGGAGCGGCACACGGGTTCCAAGACTAAAAACTGGAAGTCCAGTGTTAGGGTTAAAGGTTCCTTGATCCCTCTTGAACAATGGGTTCGTATTTGATGCTAATCTTTTGTTTCATATTATGTATCATAGGGGCCTTTTGGTAATTATGCATCGACTTAACACTGAATAATACATTATATCTAAAATGTCTTCTTCCTGGCCCGACAGATGTTACAGATGGCAGAGTATCACGAACGAGGTCTTGTACCTACAAAATCAGTCAAGCGTCCTTCTCTCAAAGTACGGAAGCAGAAGTTAATTAATTTTTTACAAGGTTCTCTCCTAAGCCTTCACATTTCCTGAAAGTGTTATTTGTCAAACGCCCATCTGTTACTTAGTTGAGTTAGTTCTTATTTGGCAAAGAAACGATGTGTTATTTTTGTTAGCAAATAACCCTTTACTGACATGCTTCACTTTCATGTGGTGTATTAAGAACTGACAATAAACTATGAAATTCTTTAATATGATAGAAAATTATGAGCCTGTTCCTGCCAAGTGGACAACAGAGCGGTGTGCAGTATGCCGATGGGTCGAAGACTGGGATTACAACAAAATTATTATATGCATTAGGTATTTTAAATTTTTTTAGCCTCATTTCATATATTAGGCATATCTTGATAAATTTTTAAGTCAAATGAAAGAAATAGTTACCTTGATGTTTCATTGATTCTCGTATTAAATCGGCTCTTCATTAAATTCCTTCAAAACCACATTCTACGTGTATGGAAAATATAATACTGATATTCCGTTGTTACTCTCAGATGTCAAATAGCCGTTCATCAAGAATGCTATGGAGCAAGACATGTCCGTGATTTCACTTCCTGGGTCTGTAAAACTTGTGAAACGCCTGATATTGAGCGGGAGTGTTGCCTCTGTCCTGTAAAAGGCATGGATCTTACATCAATCTACATCGTACTCCTAATAATAGTGCTACATTTTATTTTGTTTTTGGTTAAGACTCTAAATAGTTATATAATATCGTTATCATTCTATCAATGAAGTAAATGTTTATTTTTTTGTAATGTATATTATGTTGGAATGATATATTTAAACTTATATGAGATGTGGGATATTTAGGTGGTGCTCTGAAGCCTACAGATGTCGCGCCGTTATGGGTTCATATTACTTGTGCATGGTTTCAACCTGAAGTTTCTTTCGCTAGCGATGAAAAGATGGAACCTGCTCTTGGAATCTTGAGAATTCCGTCAAGCTCTTTCGTAAAGGTACTGTTGTCCTCTTACTCATGAAATGAGTGATTTTTTTCCATAAACTTCACTGAATCATGTGTCTATTGAAATTTGGGATATGATATTGATGCTTTATATTTCAGATTTGCGTAATTTGCAAGCAAATTCATGGTTCCTGCACACAATGTTGCAAGTGTTCCACCTATTACCATGCAATGTGTGCATCAAGGGCAGGGTATCAAATGGAGGTGAGATAACTTGATTAACAATCTTTTTATTTTTTTATTTTTATGGTACAATTTGTAGTTTCATATTCATACCAATTAGTTGATAATCGGTTGCATTTTGAGTTCCATAGGACTATAGACCCTCAACAATTTTGATCTCGTACTTTATAAAATTGCACTTTGTGCTCCAATTTTTATGAAACATTTTGCTTTTTTGTCCTACCTCCTTCCCATCAATTTTTTTGGTCTTATAGAATAGTTTTGCAGTTTCGGACCCATAGGACTGTCTCTGTTCTGCACTTCTGGTTCCAAATGGATAGGACCAAAAAATGCAAAATATCTATAAAAAATTGGATCAAAAAGTGCTATTCTGTAAAGCACGAGCCTAGAAATGCTAAAGTTCTATGGGACTAAAAATGCAATTTTGCCGTTGATAATCTTACAGGAATTCGACCATTTTATTCATATGTTACATCATAGTTTCAAACAAAGGTTTTGCTTCAAGTTGTTTAAACATGGTGATGTCGAGTTTTTGTCCCTTTTAGCTAGATTAGTAAACATTATTTGTTCTTTTTGTAGTACCTAATCCACGATTTCACCATTTATATATATACTTATTGCTAAATCGAAATGTTGTCAAACAGTTGCATTGCCTGGAAAAGAATGGGAAACAAATTACAAAGATGGTTTCGTATTGCGCTTATCACAGGTACTGCTATGTATATGAATTTCGCATTTTTCTTTTTCTTTAAATTTGATTTAGAGAGGGGTAAACACTATGTGGAGATGTCATTACTCATTCACCTACTTTTTGTGCAGGGCTCCAAATCCAGATACGGTTTTAATCATAGAGACTCCAAAAGGGACAATCTCTGCTAGAAGCTTGCTCCAAAACAAAAAACATACAGGTTCAAGGCTAATTTCAACTAGCAAATTGAGAATTGAGGAAGCTCCTTCAGTAGATATTGATGAGGTCGACCCATTTTCTGCTGCAAGATGCCGTGTCTTCAATAGAACAAATTTAAAGGTTTGTGCAATGAAATATTTTTATATGGTGCATTAATATTATATGCATTTTAATAGGACAAAATAAAAAGTATGAAGATTTGAATTTTAAAAATTTGGGTTATTTCCTTATCATATTTTCATCTTCATGTTTTCTTGCTTGTATGGCAGATGAGAAAGGAGGCTGTTCCACACCAAATTATGGGACCTCGTCATCATTCCATGAGTGCAATACTAACCTTGAATGCAAATAAAGTAAATTTCTTCATTTCCAGTATATGCTTTCAAATTGAGAAGTATAGACAGTAAATGTGAACCAAATGCTTACTCTTTTGCTTTTGTGTATTAGAAAATAGAGAAGCCTAAGACTTTCTCTACCTTCAGAGAACGACTCCACCATTTACAGGTAATATATCTAATTGTTGATATTCAAGTAATTGGTTTCGGATATTTATATATTACTTTCTTAATGTTTGTAATCTACAGAGAACAGAAAAGGATAGAGTCTGCTTTGGTAGATCTGGAATACACGGATGGGGCCTCTTTGCACGTCGAAATATCCTAGAAGGAGAAATGGTATTATCTTTAACTATATTTACGTGTTTTGTAGTGTAGTTCATGACAATAATGAGAAGTAAAGCAAGAAAATATCATTTGTCTCTCCAATTTTTGGTTTTCGGAAACCAGCCATCTTTAAGTACCATAATTAAGGGTGGCAAATGGGCAGGTTGGGCCGGGTTCGGGTGAGTCAAACGGGTTAGCCAGTATGGTTCTTTTTGGAGTCGAAAAAGGGTCTGGTAAAAAATTGTCCGGGTGGACCAGGTCAACCCGTGTGTTAAAAAATTTGGTGTGTTGCATTGTGTTAATTAAGCAGTAAAAAACATACACAATATTTGTAAGAAAATACTAAATATTCATTATAGGTAAATAAGTTTAAGATAATGATCTAAATTTGTATAAAGTAAAATAATATATATCTATGTTTTTCTAAATTGGATATAAAGAAAGTGCAATTTGCACTAATTTAACATATACTTCCTCCTTTTCTTATTCTTTGGTACAGGTTACCAGTCAATTTGACTAAATTTATAAAAATTATAATTAATATATTTCACTAATAAGTTTTTAATATAAAATCACACCATATATATTAATATTTAAAAGGTTTAATACACCACAAATGTGAATATTTTAACATGATAAGTCACTTAAAAGATTGAAAAGTTTGACCGGATACTGTAGCTAATGGAGTAAAAATAATATGACGGAGGGAGTATTTTATATTAAAATTTAGATGCATTTACTGATTTAAGACATAGTATGTGATTAGGGCTTACAAAAATTTAGAAATTAATTTTCTTTTTATTACTATTTTTTATGCGCCCAACTTTTGACCTATATACATTTTAACTCGACCGGAGCCAATTCAACCAAAAAAAGCTAAGGTTGGATTGAGTTGGTCTGGGTTGGTCAAGGCCAACCCACACCAGTCGTGACCCATATTGTCACCGTAACCAGAATGATTTTATACCTTTTTTTTTGGTAAGAATTAATCATTTTGGCAAGAATTATAAGCTGTATCATGTGATTATGGTCAGGTTGTGGAATATCGTGGTGAGCAGGTCAGACGAAGTGTTGCAGATCTTAGAGAGGCACGGTATCGTGCAAAGGGCAAAGATTGCTATGTGAGATTATTTTTTCAAAAAACCTTCTTTTTACCAAATAATTTCCTACCCCAGCCACTCCAAGAACCTCAAAATCATTCTAAATTCTTGAAAATTTTCTGTGCAGCTATTTAAAATCAGTGAAGAAGTCGTGGTGGATGCCACAGATGCCGGAAACATTGCACGGTTAATTAACCATTCGGTAAGGAATGTTGGCATTATTCTTTTCAATTTGACCTATAGATTTTTTTGTTAAAACCATTGATATTTCATTTTTAACTTAGGTGTTCACCATTAATTTTATTTTTTAGTGTATGCCCAACTGCTACGCAAGGATCATGAGTGTAGGCGATGATGAGAGCCGGATAGTACTCATTGCCAAGGCTAATGTCCCTGCTGGCGATGAATTAACGTATGTATCTATATCTATCCGTCTCTTTATATACATCTCTCTCCATATATATTTCGAGTTTTTACGATTTCATTTGTTGATTCGTGCAGGTATGATTATTTGTTCGATCCTAACGAACCTGATGAATTCAAAGTTCCTTGCCTTTGTAAATCTTCTACCTGCAGAAAATTCATGAATTAGGTTATGACACAGTACAACCATTGTTTTTTAGAAAAAAATTCTAACCATTTCTCTCTTGTACCAGATTGAACTTCCTAGTTTTCCAAAGGAAAATGTAATTCTTTTTTTTTTTTTTTTCGTCTTATTATATTTATTTACGAGGATACAATAACGGCAATCACTCACTTTGTACAAGAAGAAACTATATAACGCAGCACATAAATCTTAGTAAAAATAATAGCAACACCATTTGTTCTTATTCTTTAATTATTTGAACGACGTTTCATTAAGATTGTAAGATAGGTATAGTTTTTCAGGGACTTGTTCATAAGATTCAATAACTTACCTTGATAATTGTAATGTCGAGATGTTAGTGGAGCACTCTAGATACTTTCTTTCATGGCTATCAATAT
Organism: Penstemon davidsonii; assembly: GCA_034814905.1. Taxonomy (NCBI): domain Eukaryota; kingdom Viridiplantae; phylum Streptophyta; class Magnoliopsida; order Lamiales; family Plantaginaceae; genus Penstemon; species Penstemon davidsonii. The sequence goes on along the minus strand of JAYDYQ010002533.1, from coordinate 23,147,138 downwards.
TGCCAGAGCTCAATGTTGTTGTCAGAGTAATATTTTATTTGTCTCCAAAACTATCCTTATTATTAAATTTTAGAGCTAGTGTCAATTTACCTCATTTGTGAATGAATAATATTCAATTTACTTTCCCGGTATTTGAAAAATAGCATTTTACCCCCTTTAAAATTTTTAAAGAAGCAATTTACCATTTTAAGCCGGAGAGTGTAACTTGCCGAAGGACATGAAAAATATGGTTGCAACATAGGGGGTAAATTATTATATTTATCATAACATAGGAGGGGTAAAGTGTCATATTATTTTTAATATATGGGGATAAACTGCCTCATAAAAATATCACCGAGGTGGTGTGAAATTTTTATAAAATTACAGAGAGGTAAAATAATTTTTTTTAAATCACAGAGAAATAAAGTGAACATTATGAATAACACAGGAGTAAATTGTCATTAACTCTTAAATGTTATTGAATGTTTTTATTTGTTAATTACTCTCTTTTTTGGTATTGTTGCAAAATTACTTATTAAGTTTCTATAACTACACCTCCTAAACATAATGTACAGATAATGTACAGAGGTCACAAGAATTATTCTACGGTGTGGCCCTTCAAGTTATGGCCTCACTTGAGGCCACATTATCTCACCGTTGATTTGATTCGGATCAATCTGGAACGTAGATGAGTAACTTCATTTAATTTTCTTTAATTTTCATTTAATATATTAAAGTCCTGAATTTACTTGTAAACCCTTTAACTTAATATCCTTAAAAAATATAAAAATAAACGGATCATAAACCAAAAGATGTATTTACCCTCCATTAAGTTTAATGCTCATTTTTTAAAAACATTTTTTTAAGGACTTCGATAAAGACTTTTATGCCCCAACCTAATTAATTATTTCTTTTATTTCATAATCATTCAAACCTAATAACATAAAACCGTTATCCATAAATTCTTTTAACATTATTTTATTTTCTTTCATAATCATTCAAACCTAATTGATTATTTCCTATTTCATAATTCTCCACCATTTTTTACAACTCCATAACTTGAATTTTTTACTTTTCCACCATTTTCAGATTTACTACGAAGAGAATGAAACTATCAACAAAGTTGATCAACCACTAATTACAACAAATTTCATAATCATTCAAACCTAATTAATTATTTCCTTTTGAGAGAATATCACTTGTGGTACTAAACTTTATATCGATTCTCACATATGGTACCATAAAAATTCAAGTTGATACATTTGGTACCATAATTAACAAATTCACTCACATTTGGTACCGCCGTAAAAATTACAGTTAAGTGATGACATGGCAGTTAAGTCTAATTGCAAAGTTGATACCATTACTTATGTTGGCTGATAATTTTACCCCATAACATTTTAGGCTATCAAAATAGCCCCAGATCATCAAATTTATTGACGCTTTTAGTTCACATTATTGCCAAATTTCAAATTTGACTCTAAGAAGATCACGTTCGGACCAATTTGAAAATTTTACTTATTATATTTGCATAATTAATTTTAAATTATAAACAATATAAATAAATTAATATGAAAAAAATTATTTTCAAATCTAAAATTTATATAATAAAATTAATCTATTTAATATTTATTAAAATAATAAATTATTTAATTAAAAAAATTCAATATTTATTATCAATCAACATAAGTTTTTTTTTTTTTTTTTTTTTTTTTTAATTTTTTTAGTGCAAAGAGATTTTATTGAATCAATATTTATTATCAATCAACATAAGTTTTTTTTTTTTTTTTTAGTGCAAAGAGATTTTATTGAATCAATTGTACAATCTTACAAACACAATTATAATTCCAGCTAATTGCTATCAATGACAAACATGTATACTCATAACATGTAAATTCAAAATAAAAAAAAAAAATTCTAATCCATATACAATTTGCAGAACATTTTCCACTCCAACAATTTGGTTTACCCAACAACATCCAACAACCACGTTTCTATATACAGTCTTCAGTCTATATCAGTTAACATAAGTAATTGTATCATTTTAGCAATTAGACTTAACTATCACGTAATCACTTAATGGTGATTTTTAACGGCTGTACCAAATGTGAGTGAATTTGTTAAATTATGGTACCACAAGTGAAAATTAATAGATATAAAGTTTGGTACCACAAGTGCAATTCTATTATTTTCCTTCGTTCATAATCATTCAAACCTAATGTTTATCTGAAACCCACGATTTCGTGTACAATATTTTCACATAACATTGGTTTATTTACATAAAATTCCTAGATTAACATTTTTTAAATTTTCACAAAAGATCCCTCAATTTATGAAATATACATATTTGACCCCAATACTTTTAAAAAGCGTACGTTCATGTCCAACTACAAAATATAAGTTTCAAATATCAATTATTATAAGACATTTTACATATTAAATTTAACAAACATTCCTACCCCCGTCCGAGGACCCTATCCTGACTCGGAGACTAAACTCTGATACCATTTATAACGAGAAAATACACACTTTAAATAATCTTGTACAATAATTTCATATAACTTTTGTTCATTTACATAACAAGACTACTAGAAATTAACATTTTTATATATTTAAAAAATGTCCCTTTTTTCTGAAATGTACATATTTGAACATAAAACTTTTTAAAAGTGTACGTTAGGTCCTATTAAAAAATATCAGTTTCAAATATCAATGTTTATAAGACATTTTATATATTTAGTTTTAAAAAAATCTTGTACAATAATTTCATATAACATTAGTTCATTTACATAAAAAGCTTACTTGAGATTAACATTTTCGAATGTTTCCAAAAAGGTCCCTCTATTTCTTAAATGTACATATTTGACTCAAAAATATTTTAACCAATGTACAATAAGGATGGATTCAAACTTTCAGTTTCAAATATCATTTTCATAAGAATATTTATATATCTAATGTCAATATTTTATTATATATTGTTTTTTAAATAATTCGAATAATTAGATCTAAGTTGGAACCTTATTGTGAGGAATTTTTATGGATTTAATCAATTGTGGAAGTTAATCTCATTAAATGTTATTTGTACATTTATTTGTCAATTTTAATAACAAAATTTGACTTAGCACATTGGTTGGGTATGCTCAACAATGGTTTTAATTTTAAGATCATTAGAAAGGATATAAAAGACATTTCATGTTTAGGTAATAATTTAAATTTTCCTTTAAAAAAAGATAAAAGAGTATTTTGGACATTTGTAAAATCGAAAATAATTGAAAAAATAACCCCATGTTACCGCTGCCACATGGGGCGATTCTAAGGGGTGGCCGCACATGAGTCATGTTACACAGGGTCGCACCCTAGACGCCCCCCGAGGTCACAATTTCTTCGATTTATTTTTTCTCGCTTAATCACTAGTGAATAGTCGCCAACTCAACATTCCACTCATGGAAGAAGACAACACAATAAAATAGAGTGAAATACAGTTTCCCCCCTTAAAGTATAGGGTGGTATTAATTACCCCTGAAGTATCAATTGTAACACTTACCCCCCTTGTTATAGTATTGAACAATTTATTCCAAAACTACCACCGACCCTTTTATAACAAATAAATTGTTTCTTTATTAATTTATCAAAAAATAAATTTTTATTAATTATAAATTCATCCATCCACCAAATAATATTACGTTTCGATTTCTTCATTTCTTTTGTTTCCTTCGATTTATGGTCTCAATTTTTTTCTTTATTTTCATCTCATTTTTTTCTTTGTTTATGTTTCAAGTTGTTTTCTTTAATTTATGTTTCAATTTTTTTTTTTATTTCTTTATCAATTTTTTCTTTATATTTTTCTGAGTTTTTATTTCGTGATAATTATAATTGAAAAAAAAAAAAAGCTTGATTTGCAATTAGACTTAACTGACACGTCACCATTTAGCGGTAATTTTTAACGGCTGTACCAAATGTGTAACAATTTATTAAAGCGTTGTACCAAATATGTTGGACACATAAATCTATGTACTAAAAGTAAGAATTAACATAAAATTCAGTACAAAAAATGCAATTCTTTCATTATAAGTACGGTCAACTTGTCCTCTTAAAGCTATAGTAATATGTTGTGCATGCAAGAGTACAGTACGTGGTGAATCAAATGATAATGCTTGAGTTCATATATAATTTAAATTTATTTTTGGGTGATTTACACACAGATCCCCTCAGGTTTGAGCATATTACAAGAAACCTCCGCTGTTTAAAGAATTACAGGGACACCTCCTTAGGTTTGGACATATTACAAGAAACCCCTTACGCCGTTAAAAACAGACGGAATTTGATTACGTCAGCAAAACAAATTGATTTTCCAAAGTTGCCCCTGGCTAAGTATACCATAGAGGGTGTCTATGTAATAATATCATATCACAGGGGTGTCTATATAATAATAGCATACCACAGGGGGTGTCTATGTAATTATATTATACCACATGGGGTGTATTTGAAAGATTACAATAATTTCAGGGAGTTAGTTGTAGCCAACTGTCATATTTTAAAAAATAAATGTTGGATGTTACTGTTGGCCACATATTTTTGTTATAAATAGAAGTCCAAATGTTTATTTTTAGTTTTGGGACAACTGGTAGCGTATGAGGTTCTAGAAGTGGTATTAGAGTCAATGTCATGAGTTCGATTCCCAGACGGAGCAATTGATGAAGAGGAGATTGCTAGCCTGGATTATGGCAACAATTGTCCCGTGGCGAAGACAAGGCCAAATTACAATCGGCCCGTGAACGCTTGTATGTGAATGCATTATAAAACGGATATGCATATTTCTAAATACCAATTGCTTTTTGGACAATTGAAAACACACAAGGTCCTACATATACCCCAACCTAGATAATCATGGATTTCCCTTAACTACTTGCCACATTAACAAATTAAATAAAAAATAAGAAATATCAAAACATAATTGGAAATGATCGATTAGTGGAAATTATTAAGGAACCAAAATTGGTGAGGCACCGTGAGAAGTGAGATGGAAGAAACTCACGTGTGCCGTGCAAATAAAAAAGACAAAAACATTATACAGCTGAAAAGAAAAAACGTAAAAGATGGAAAAAAAAAAACCATAAAAGAAATTAAATGATCACTGCAAAGAAATTTGCAATATCCGAGTAACAAAAATAATTCTTTTTTCACTAATTATTTTTAAATTTATTTATGCCTACTGAATTTAATTAATACTTTGAGACATGAATTGATTTTAATCTATCTTATAACTGGATTAAAGATATTTGTTAAAGAAAAGTCGGGTACAAATTACATAATAATATTTTGATTCCTTACATTTAATTTTGGTGCCTACACATGTATGTATATATATTTGAGGAGTTAAGGTCAATTTATCCCATGTGATATTTATAATATTCAATTTTCCTCCTTTTGGTTTGAAAAATGGCACTTCACTACGATGTAATTTTATAAAAGTTTTATACTGTCTCCCTAATATTTTTATTTTTCGCACTTTATTTCCTTATGTTATGATAATGTGACAGTTTACTCCCTATGTTTTAATAAATGTGACAATTTACTTGTTCATATAGTCGTTCAGGTTGAAATTACGTGTACTAATTAATTAATAATAATTATGTTGCATTGCACCTACGTACGAGTACGGCAAAAAAATGTCAGAGTTATTAATTAATTAGAAATTTAGAATGAGTTTGATCGATTTTGCTCCATTTTATGGGTCTCTTCTACATTGTGTTTCAAAAATATAGTTACACAAATTAATTAATCCTAGTTAGTGGTTTGAAAAATCTCGACCAATTTTACATTAAAAAGGGAAGATTGATGCTATCTATTAGTAAAGATCGATATATAAATTCATATGTATTAAAGTTATGGACTATAACATTTATTTCTCTAAAAATAAAAATCAATATGCATCAATGAAGTAAATATCTTCTTGGCTTCCTCAAATATATCCTGATCCAGAAACTGCTTTTGTCCTACATCAGCAATATAGAATGTCGTATTAATTAATTATTTCGCATTGTAAAAATGATCTAAATCACCATTTAATTAATATGTTTTTGGCAAGTTAACTCTCGGTAATATGTCTAACGGATTTATTGTTGACTTGAGTCGGACGGGTCCGCCCATGTGGGCTAACCCAGACCCTATCAAGTTTGAATTGAAAAAAAGGAGGGAGCGGTTAATTATTAACCACTCCCAAGTGAGGAGTTAACCTCCCACTTAGTGGGAGATTAACTCCCACAATTAAGAAAGGTGGGGAAGCAATCGGCTTCCCCCTCTCTGTAAAAATACAGAGAAGTCCCAAAGGGGACTTCTCAATTCAAGTGATAAGAGAAAAGTCCCAAGGGGACCTTCTCATTCTCTTTGCCGAAACAGAGATTTCTCCCTAAATATATATTATGTATATATATAAAGTTAGTGCATAAGAAGGGTAAACCACATACATACACACTATATATTCCGGGTAATATATATATATATATATACATATCATCAACAACAATTAAGGGGATTTGGATTGTGGAATTATGGCTCATTTCCGTACGTGATTTGTGTCTTGATCGGGAGCACCAAAACGTGAGAGCATCGGTGATTCAACCACGGTTAGATCGATGGCAAATAAGGATTCTCTCCGGATCACCCACTTGAAGCAACCGGCGATTATCCGATCCGATTCAAGTAAGTAAATTTACGGATGATTCGGATTTAAAACCCAACATTGGTATCAGAGCCATTGTTGGTTGAGTTCCTTTGCTATATGGTGTTTGAAAGCATGTTTAGTTTTAGTAATTTCACGAATTTTGAAATTATGTTCATGCTTGACATTTAATGGCAATTTGTGATTCTCTCGTTAGAATGGTATGAAAATTTTACTGGAGCATGATGTTATGTTCGTGAATGTGTCTGCAATTTTTCAGATTTTTTCGTTTGAGAAATATATTCTGAAAAATTTGTTGATTGAATTATTTGCTGAAACTTTAAATACGAATTCATGATTCAATACTTGGATTCATGTGACGTGCTATATACCATTAGAATCCTCTGGAAATTATCTTTCTATCCATGTATGGAAATCTGTTTTTGGTTTAGAAATAAGAAAGATATAGGCAATTGAAGTTTCTGCCAAGAACATTTTAATTGCATGACCATTTTATTTGCGGATTTAAATGTGCTTATTATTTTAGTCCGAAAATTTGTACATAGAATGCTTACATGTTGTTGATCATCTCTGCAAAATTTCATGCTCATTGGATATGTAGAAATTGAGATATGATTTTTTGTTTATTTTTTGGCCGATATTTGTTTAATTTTCTTCGGATTATATGTTGTGGCTTATGAGATGATTCATGTACCGTTAGAAAGATCTCATCGAGAGGTTTTCAACCATATATATTATGCATTATTCGGACTTAAAACGAAGGAGATATTGCCAATCGAAGTTCATGTCGCATTTCTTCAAGTTGCTGGAAATTTGAAGAAGATGAACATTTACTTTGTTCATACCCACTCTCGATCGCGGCTGTTGGTTGCTCAAACAAGTACTTCCGAAGGTCAAAATGAAAAACATAATTCACCATTGGAATCAGAAGGCCCAAAAACGTGGGGGTGGCCGGAAGCGTTTCGTAGGAAAACGCCGTTAGGGCGGCGCATGTGTCACACGCCCCACCATAGGCGCGTGAAGTTGTTTGGCTGATCAGCAGCCGAGTCAGCGCACATGTGGCAGCCACTCAGGAGCAACATGTGCATGCAATGCCACGCGGCAGCCACATCAACAATTGTGCTACATGGTAGTGCCCTACGCGCAAGAGGCGCGTGCGGCGTATTCCAGTGTCCGTTTTTGCCCCGAAAAAAATTATATGTGTTCAGAATTTTATTTCTGATTTTTTGGTGGATTTAAATTATTTTTCAGAATGTAAAAAAAAAAAAATTTTTTTCTTGATTTTTGATGCTTGGAAAATGTTTTAAAATATAGGAAAATTATTTTTCTTTGAAGAAAAATTCTAAAAAAATTTATGTTGGTCCAGAAAAATAATTTTGAGGAAATGGCTAGCAAGTGGGAGTGTTTGGAAACACTTTCAGCTAATTTGAATTTTCTAATGCATGTAGAAAATGATTTAAAATCATTTTAAATCAAGAAAATTTATGAATTTTAATTTTTTTTTTGAAAACTCTGAAAATTATTTCAAACGTTTGACTTCAAATGGAAGTACTTCAACACTTATTTATGAAGTTCTAATTAATTTTATTTTCTAAATTGGAAAATTTATTTTTCCATTAATTTTTGAGAAATTCGAACTTGGTTTGCCTGTGAGCAATCATAAGTGTAAAATATTTCTTTATGAGCATGAGTTAAGGTATTTTGATTAGCTTATGAGCTTGATCTAATATTTAACTCAATTTAGTTTGAGAACGTGACGTATGTCGGACCTAGTGGGAGAGCGACAATTTGAATCGGAATCGGAACCTGTTTTGCAATTAATGCAAGTTGCAAAACGTTAGTAATTCTAATGAAAGTTTATGCACACTTTCGAGTTTCGTGGTCATGGACTTGAAACGTTAAAGTTGATGCAATAGGGACGCTTCTTTAGCCGAGGGCTAAGAGAAGAAAACTGAACGATTGAATTCCATCTTAATGGATTGAATCTGTCGTTTATCTTATTTGTTGAAAAACGACGTAATAAATTTCCTTGTGAAATTTAAAAATAGGTCTTACTAACAATTTGAAGGAAAAATATTTTGAATATTTTTTTTTTCTCTCTCCAAAAGGTTTTTTAAAACTTTAAACATTTCCAAAACTTTGAGTTTTTCACTCAATTTTATTTTAAGTAAGACAAGTCTCGTTAGTTTTTGTCCCTTAGGCTTTGACATTAGAATCTTCGAAGGTGATTCTTAATTGAACACATGATTTCGTTTATGTGTTATTGCTTCGATGCGTGTATGATACGCGCTTATCTTCTTATGTTCATTTTTGGAGTCGTGTTAAGATGTAACACGATGCACATTAAATATTTGTAAGTACTTTGAATTAAGTACTCGAGTGGGAGTTCCTAGGTTGGAAGAATTTAAGTAATTCTCACCTAGAACTACTAGATTTTATACTAAGGAATTGAAGAAATGATAATGATCATTTGGATACGGGAGATGATTGGGCCACCTAGTGACCCTTTCGATTTTGTACCTTATGGGATTTAAAACGAGTTCAGTTTGCTATGTATAAAATCACCCATACTTAGATGGGCTAATATGATATCTCATATATTGACAGATCATGGCGATCGATTCTATTTAGATGAGTACATGCAAAAATACTCATTGACAAAGCTGCAACACTTTGTCGCTGTAGATTTAGAATGTGAGTAGGATAATGTGATTTGTAGAAAACATCTATCAAGTCATTAAAGACCTGCTGTGGTCTTATTACTCGAGAAAGAGATCAAAGACTTTCCGAATGTCTTTTGACATGATTCCGCTCCTAGTCTTGAAATTATGGCCTCGTAGAACGTTTTCCTTAGGGAGCAGTATAGAAATACAGCTCTAACCAGGTAAACGCTTGACTTTAAAAGTTTGACCATTGGAACATACACTCTTACCTAGTATGTTGGATACTTATGAGAGTGAAGTCAAACTTAACGAATGATTAAAAGTCAAGTCATAATTCTTCTCTTTTGAGTTATTGAATTCAAGTTCGATTCAGTCTCGTTCCATTTTTAAAAGGTCTTGTCGATTCATATTTCTGTAAAACGACTTTCTCAAATGGCAAGTATTTCATTGTGCTTCTTAAAAAGTTATTTGGTGTTTCTAGACCAAATATTGAAGTCCTTGTGACAAAATCTGTTTTAAAGGGGCATAGGATCTAAGAAAACTAAAACTAGATTAATAGAGGCAATGAAATAAAGGAGACTGAAGATAATTCTTGTTAGAAGAACAATCACTGCCGGATTTTGATAATCTGAAACGACATGGGACCATAAGTGCTCGATTTACCATATCCTTGGTTATTTCACTCGTCAATGGATAAAGTTGAAAAGGTAGCACTCAATAACACTGTTATAATTATTGTTTTGTCGAAAACACGTTACTAACCTTATCCTATGTGACTATAGGTTTATGGTAACTAATAATTGAAAAGTGTTTGCGTCCTCACTCAAGTTTATTAAGGTACATTTGTGTACCTTCGGGAAACTAAACTTGATTGTTGAGTTTGTTCTGGATTAGATTTAGGCTTGAATTCATCGTTGACTTGATTCGTATCTTTTTGAGTGATACTTAAATGTTCTAGACATTTAACGATAGTTTGAAGTGTCATTATTGACTAAACGTTTCAATTGCATAGTTGATTGTTGTTGTACTATCAACACCTGATGCATCACAAAATATGTTGAAAGCATATTTGTTTAGGTCAATTTGGGCTAGTGGAACACTAAATCAATGAGAAGACTTTTTCAAGTCATTTCTGAAAATTGATTTGCCCTTGCACTGTTTCAATTGAAACAAGACACCATAACTATTTTGTTAGACCGTTGGAGTTAAACTTCCATTCTGATCAATTCTAGTGATTTAATATTAGTGAAGGTTGGATGAATCCGTCCTTTCATTACTTTTATAAGGATATTACATGTCTTGATTATTTTAATTTGATCTCTTGTAAAATTGAAATACTTCAGTGTTTTTTAAATTTTAGAGAGTCAAATGTATCGATGAACATAAGGTTCTGATACAAGATCAGGAATATGAATATCTATACGGTCATTTTGTGATCCGTGTAATGAAACATCTGAGTATCAATTATTTCTAACACTCTTATTTGTATAATTGTGTTAAGGGAAATAACTCGATTTATTGGATATGATGGGATTCAAAGCATTTCAAGTTAACCCCTTGAATTTCCATGTGGAAATTTTGTTAACATTAAATGCATATTTAGATAACCTTCAATAATAGTAACTTCCAACATCTAAAAGCTAGGGTTAGATGATGACCTGACCTAAGCTACCTTAGACGATGTGATCAAATAGTTGAGTTGGTCTTAACTTTATTTCTAATGTGGTTAGAAACATGATCACGCAAGAAAATATATCTTTGGAGGATATATAATGTCTAATGGTTTATGTTCTTGAATGAACAATGAGATGGAAGTAAAATTCTTTTTAAATCAAGAAATACAATCTTTCGAAAGATGTATTTACTAGATAAACTGATTTTTGTGTATTTGAACGTGTTAGTATAAAACGGTTCAAAGGGTAGTTGTTCATTTCACTTATCACTTGGAAGTAATTTTTCAAAATTGCTTTTTTTTAGTGGGAGCAATTTATATCCTACTGGATCCATTCAAATGAAGGGACTACGCCTGAACCGTAACTTATTTCAAATACTGAAAGATGTTATTCTATCTCATGGGTGAGATACGTGAAACAAATGGAAGGAAGACTTAGTACCTGCCTATGATTTAAACCGATTTTTGTATTGGTTAATTTTGAAAGAGGCACATGGTTTCTTACCTGTTTCTTACTATAGTCAAATTTTAGATATGGAAGTATTCCAAATGAATAAAAGACTATTAATCTGAAAAGTTGAGATATCAAAGTTCTCGAACTTGAAATCTTTGAGCTTTAAGATTATTTTAGGCAATAAGAGATTGTCTGAACAATCACGTTGGTTTTCATCTTGATGGATGAACAACATTTGTCTTTTGTCTTAAGTTATTATTAGGAATACTGGATTCCATTTCTTAATGTTTGAGTTACCCTATTTGTTGGGATAACCTTGAGTATAAAAGGATCGTTTTGAAAATGGTCGTCCTTAATTATTTATGAATGAATTGAGGACTTGAAGGTATAAAACTTGGTGAAATTCATTAAATTTTATAAGTGGTCAACCGGCACTTGAATAATTCTGAATTTAATACCTACTGATACTCTCATAGTAAGAGGTAGAATTCCGATTCTTGAAATGTGCACTTTGAGTGAAATGTCTACGTCACTGATTCCGATATTGATGGAATCATTAGTTGGTTTGCAACCAATTACCTACTCCGATTAATGTTGTGCCATGGATCTGGTCAATACTTATAAGTCAAGTCATTTGCATGATTTTAGACTTTAGTGAAAAGGTTATCGAGAAACCTTTAGTATACTGCAATTGATCTCTTAAGCATTAATGAGACGTGTGTATTTATGTGCACAGTTATTGTAAAATTGATGACACATAAGCACAATGAAAAGTTGTTTGGTCAAGATGTATTTATTACTTCTTTGGGAAGGTAAAGAGCTACATCTGAGTTGTGTTGACATATTTTCATGTTGCGAAACACATTCATAACTTGCAATATAGATATTGATTTAGTGAGACCAAACACTTACACAAATTGAGAAATTTTGTGGAGATATCATAACAAAGTTAATAGAGAACTTTGTAGTTAACATCTACGTACAATAGATGGTCGAGCTTCTTGTACTAAGACCATAACTGGAGATTCTTTCGTGGGCTGCCTAGCAATCTCTAGAGTTGCGTAGATTTTTGATCTAATTGAACTTGAAAGTTCATAAGATCAAGCCCATAAGTTTTGTGACATTTGAATGCTTGTGTACATGATTTGGAAATCATACATTCAATGTCCTAAGATATGTCGGACAAGTAGAGATTGGCTCTCTCACACGAGCAATCGCCTCTGATGTTGGGAACGTGCAAAGATGAGATTGTTTTATCCTTGTAAAGAGCGCAAGATAAAATCAGGATCGCCTTAATTATAATCGACTTAAGATTACTGTTGTGACTAAGTAATAACAGTCTTGCGTGAGTGCAGGATCGAAGGGACATCGATTTATTAATTAAGATGAGATTGCTATTGTATATAGAAGTAATCGAATAAAAATGGATTCCCACCATCCATTAAACTTGTCGAGTGGCCAGATGTGAATTTTCTCGAGTTAATCATTTATCGAGGATAAGGAGAAAATTCAGGTAAAGTGTAGGCGTACACTTGTACTGAAATCTGTACTGTGTTGTTTAAGTGACATACACTTCACGAAATGAAGTAAACTACAGTAGCACGTGTTTCATACCATGTGTGCCTTAGTGACCATTGGGAAATGAGTGAAAGATCCCTGCTCACTCATTGTGTGAGACCCAGAGGTTTATTGCAACCTCAATAGGTACCCTTATGACTTTTGACCGTGTCTCGAGATCTTACCAAGGTGTTGCTACTTTAGCACGTCACTAATAGCTATGAATCATACGGCGATGCGGTCCGTGTCTAGGAAAGTTGCTGAAGTAAGATCGAAAGGTTCAGGTAGGAAAGGAAGACTTTATGAAGCTAACACACGCTGCTTGAATTCAAAGCTGGCCAGCCAATATGTCGAACTTGAGAGTTTGAGACATGATTGTGAATACAAGTGAGTAGTGGAGTGAAGTATGCTCTTTTGTTGATTTGAGGGATCAGAGATACTTCGGTTAGTGAAATGGGGTTTGGGGTATAGCGAGTCCTGATGTCCTCGTGTTTTGTGAATAAGAGTTGTTATATACCCTAACAGGTGTATGACACTTAATGCTCTTGCGCTCGCCGGTCACACGATCCACTTTTCCGTATGAAGTTGATGAGTATGTTGTTGTAGTCACTGTAGACTCGGTTTAGCCCTCATGTGCGAGTGGGAGATGTTGACTTGAGTCGGACGGGTCCGCCCATATGGGCTAACCCAGACCCGATCAAGTTTGAATTGAAAAAGAGGAGGGAGCGGTTAATTATTAACCACTCCCAAGTGAGGAGTTAACCTCCCACTTAGTGGGAGATTAACTCCCACAATTAAGAAAGGTGGGGAAGCAATCGGCTTTCCCGTCTCTGTAAAAATACAGAGAAGTCCCAAAGGGGACTTCTCAATTCAAGTGATAAGAGAAAAGTCCCAAGGGGACTTTCTCATTCTCTTTGCCGAAGCAGAGATTTCTCCCTAAATATATATTATGTATATATATAAAGTTAGTGCATAAGAAGGGTAAACCACATACATACACACTATATATTCCGGGTAATATATATATACACATATCATCAACAACAATTAAGGGGATTTGGATTGTGGAATTATGGCTCATTTCCGTACGTGATTTGTATCTTGATCGGGAGCACCAAAACGTGAGAGCATCGGTGATTCAACCACGGTTAGATCGATGGCAAGTAAGGATTCTCTCCGGATCACCCACTTGAAGCAACCGGCGATTATCCGATCCGATTCAAGTAAGTAAATTTACGGATGATTCGGATTTAAAACCCAACATTTATCTCCCTGTGAAATGAAATAATGAACAATTTATCTATCTGTGATATGAAATAATAAGCAGTATATCTCCTTGCTTGTGGAGGTTTTGCACACACACTCTATAATATGACCGATACTTGGTTTTTATGTAAAAAATAACAAATTTAACCTTACCCATTACAACACATTTTACAAATGGACATTCTAACTCCTTGTGATATTGTATAATGGGTATTTTACCCGGCCCCTTATAAAAAATTTAAAATCAAGAGGGGACGGTGTGCTTCTTTTATAAAAACACAAATTAAGATGCAATACAAATATATATATATATTGGATCTACATGCGTGTACCTTAGACGTGCATTTCTTTGTTTATCGTTCTCACTAAGAATTCTGATTTAAACTTAGTGATGTTGTTTCTTCTACATTGATCAAACGAACTTTGAGAGCAACTGTAGATCTTATCACCTGACCTGAAACCTCGGAATTCGTACCCACAAAACTGTTAGACCGAGAATTAGAAGCATGACTTCTAGGACTACGATAAAGGCAAGAAGAAATAAGAAGTACATTTAATGCGTTTGTTATGTGTGTTTTTCTTTTGAGCGACCGCGGCGACTTCGTCTACTTTACCATAATTTGGGGTGGGATAGTGTAGGCATTTTGTTTCACTTCAGCCATTGATATGAGTTTCGAATATTCGTGCCAGAAATAAGAATGTTTTTTTGTTGAGGGATATGGTTGTTATATATGATTTGATGAGAAGATATTAGGAAATGCCTGACGTAGTTTGTGGCGAAGTCTTTAGGTTTGTTGAATAAATAAAGGGGACACATGCATAAGTTGGAATTTGGTGTACGTGCTTTAGATAATTTTAACAATGCAATTAATTATATAGCCAGGATCATGATATGCATGCTTTAGTAAGCCCGGAAGATATTTGCTTCAATGATACGTACGTACATATTGGTTGATATCTATAGATCAATAAATTAATGATTTATATATTTGAATATTATAAATAAGATGTAGTTATAAGATACTTGGAGTTTAGAAGGTTTTATGTCGTCGCGTCACGTTTCAAAATTGGGACATAAAAATGTCAATTGCAAGAATACCTTTATGCTTTGTCGATTAGAGGCTCAATAATAAATCATTTATATTGGAATTTTATATTTAGGCCCTTTGAAAGCTTGGTACCTCTTTATAGCATGCAACTTTATAGCTCAAAGTTTTTCCTTCTTTTTTATGTGGGATGAAGATACACAATCTTCTCTTTTCATTTCATTTATTAAGATGTATTGGACTTTGGCTATTTGGACTCAATCTAATTGGTTGTGTTTAACCCAATTATATATAGTATTTTTTTAAGAAATAAATTACCTATTTTGCCCCAATGAACCGAGCTCAAACGAGCTTTTATCAAACGAACTCAAGTTGAATATTGAATGTATCTGAATTATCGAACTCCTTGAACCAATTTGATTATTTATATTATGGTTAGATATGGGAAATTGATCTCTGGTACTTCAAGACTTTTTTAAAAAAAAAAAAATAGTTTTGCAATCTAAATTCAATTTTTGCTAATTTTGAATGTTAGGGTTTCTTTGTAAGACAACTAAACCCTAGGGTCCGGTCATAAATCACCCTAAAAATTCAAAATATATAATATTTTATTTCAATACCCGTTCGGATGTAAAATGAAATCCGACCCTAATGTTAAAGAATCCATTTTTTTTTCATTTATTAGAAATTAGGGACTGTTTCCATTATTTTGGGCAGTTTGTTCCAATCTTTTTTTAATTTATGTATTATCCAACCATCGTCGATAGCTTTCCGAATGTGAGTACATTTGTTCATCTTCGGATATATATCGACGCTGGTCCGATTGTTTCGGTTCATCGAGTTTAGTGTTGATTTGGAGGGAGCACGTGGGGGAGTCACACCTGATTATTGACTCATGAATTAGTTATTTTGGCAAAACACGTGCAGCATTCTTATTAGTCTATTTTGATATTATTCCTTATGTCATTTTCATACTGATATATGTATATGTAGTGGAAACAGGAAAGACATGAAGTATTATGTCATTTTCATACTAGTATATGTAGTGTGAATCAGGAAAGTACTAGTACTAGTATATGTAGTACTAAAATTATACTGTGTGTTATATTAATTATATATATAGTACTTACTTACTTTGCCCCTTGGACAAGTTAATTTATTCTCTCATCATATTAACATTCCCTTTCTTTCTCAGACCTTTTAAAGGTAACATCACATAACCAAGTTATTTCATTATGTTAATTTTAAATTCAATAATTAATATTTTCTTACGAATATGAAAATTCCCATAAAATAGATTATGTATTTATATACATGTACATGTACTGCATCTTATTCCTAATTCATAGTCTCAATTTTTTTTTTTTTTGGAGATCTAATTCATAGTCTCATTAATTACGAGTTGGGAGCATCATAATTTGTATGGCTTTTCGTATATGTATTTTGAGGGCGCGTGAGGGAATTTTTTGTTTGTGCACGAGACAATATTTTGAGGGCGCGTCAGGGAACTTTTTTTTCTTTTTTTTTTCTTTTTATGAATTTAACTTTATACTATACTAGAAAAAGTATATACATATAAAATATTTGGATGATCGAGTAATGTTCGATTCTGACTTAACTATAATAGGATAAATATAGTGAAAATGAACCGAATATATGCTATATCTCACTTGAAATTAAATATATTACTTTTAATATATGAAAAACATATATAGTTAGAAATAAAAAATCATCTCGAACGAAACTCAAAGTTGTGAAAGTTTATGTTAGAGATGTTGATTTTCAATATTGAAACATATATTTTTGGGTTTTATTAGGATAGAAAAAAATACTATTATAAATTCTTCGGTCAACCTAAATTTTGAAAATTTGGCTGTAAATTACATAACTATTTCCCTTCCCTTAATTGAAACATTCTTTGATTATTCATTTCTACACTGCATAGGCATGCCTCCAGCATGTCACATTAACATTTACTATTACAGTAAAATAAACTTGTCATTAAATGTATATCATCATAATAAATGCTTGCTAATGATTGACTACATTTATATTCTCTGTTTCATTTGTTTGCATTTATGAGTCTCCATTTGATTAGATTGGTAAAATGATAGTTCATTTAGTGATGTACTATTATCTTTCCAGGAGAGATAATTTCATGCTTAAATATTTGGACGACTACTGCAAAAAATACTCCTTGGAGAGATTTTTGAGGTGAAATTATCTTTTTAGGTATGGAATTATCAACATGCTTTTAAAAATGCTTAAATATCATGAATGTCAAATCAAAATTATTTTCCAAAAAATAAGAAACTTTAAATTTGAAATGAGATAGAATAATTTTTTTTTTCTAAAGAAAATAAGTTATTTGTTTGTTTTTTTAGAGAATCAAAATACTCTCTGAAAAACGAGACAAGCATGCCCATAGTTTTTTTTTTCCTGCTCAATATCACAATACTAAAAGCGTAAAAATAAAACATGAAAAAGAAAGGGGAAAAAATAAGATAAATACCAATAATGAAAATCACACTACATTCAGGTCAAGATTTGAAAATATCAAATAATCAATGTATAAAGTATAGACGCACCGGTTTAGGACGTACGCATTATTAATTAGAATTATAAATTTTCATGATCGCTCGTGCAATATTTTAAAACGAGACTATATACTTAATTTTATACCTAAGCTTTTGAAACTTCTTTATTTGTAAATCAACTTATATTAACTTTTGACTGCATTTCAAATAGACATAATTTAAATTAGTATTAAAATTAATGCCCCCATTACAATGCTTTGAATCAAGTAAAAACTTTTGTAATATAAGTACTTTGATATCCATTTGAAATTGAGAAGACAAAAAAGAGAAAGACTTTCCCTGCTTGTATATATTGTACGCACATATTCAATAACTATGAGTGCATTTAATGAATTCTATTAGGCTGCGTTCGGATGGCTGAATAAGCCCACAATTGGGCCACAATTATTTTAATTGCGGGCCATATATTTGTTCGGATGGGCATATTAAATCACGGGCTGCCCGCTCTATTCGGTCCGATTTGTGGGCCAACTCACCTTATCAGCCCGACTAAAATTGGACCTCACCCCCCCGATTAGAAATTAGTGGCCCGTATTAATTTTTTTGAGACCATTTTGCCATTCATTTTCAAACAATTTACAAGAAAACCAACAAAAATGAATAAAACATCTCAAACCTTATTTTTTTCCTCTCCATCGCGACTGAGAAGTGCTTGAACAGGGAAGAACCCTCAATGCTGCAACTGAAGAATTGAAGCCAGGTGAGAAAAATTGCAGCTGAAATTCTTTGTAACTTGGGTCGACTTCTACTTGTAGGTTTGGTTTCTCCCATTTCAAGAATAACACTTGGGTCGACTTCTACTTCTAGGTTTGGTTTTGATTTTTTTTCTTCCCATTTTTACAGTGACGTTGATGACAATTCTGGGTTCCTAGCTGCCGAAGTGGTTGACATTGTTGAGCCGAGGTAAATCGACTGAATTCTTTGTAGAAGCTTAATTCCCGAAGATGTGTACAATTTTCAAATTTTGGGTGGGGGGGGGGGGGGGTGGGGGGGGGGGGGGGTGGGGGGGGGGGGGGGTGGGGGGGGGGGGGGGTGGGGGGGGGGGGGGGTGGGGGGGGGGGGGGGTGGGGGGGGGGGGGGGTGGGGGGGGGGGGGGGTGGGGGGGGGGGGGGGTGGGGGGGGGGGGGGGTGGGGGGGGGGGGGGGTGGGGGGGGGGGGGGGTGGGGGGGGGGGGGGGTGGGGGGGGGGGGGGGTGGGGGGGGGGGGGGGTGGGGGGGGGGGGGGGTGGGGGGGGGGGGGGGTGGGGGGGGGGGGGGGTGGGGGGGGGGGGGGGTGGGGGGGGGGGGGGGTGGGGGGGGGGGGGGGTGGGGGGGGGGGGGGGTGGGGGGGGGGGGGGGTGGGGGGGCGGGGTGTTGGGTGTGTGGGGGGGGGGGCGGGGGGGTGGGGGGGGGGGGGGGGGGGGGGGGGGGGCGCCGGGGGGGTGGGGGGGGGGTGGGGGGGGGGGGGGGGGTGGGGGGGGGGGGGGGGTGCCTAGTGCCTTATAATTGGACATATAAGCACTCTGGCATGTATTTCTTGTGTCTTACTCAGTTGTGCTCATTTGTTTATTGGTGCATTAAAAAACTTGGTAAGGGTGTGGATGAACAGTCTGGAGGCAGACTATATAAATCTTCCTCACCCTTATCATTTTTTTTTTGTTTTTTCCTTGAGTTGTCAAAATATATGGTAATATGTTGTGCATGAAGTTGGCACATACAAGTCTTATTTTTGCATTCATATGCTGCATGTTATAATGAATATTACATATGCAGAATCTATGAGAGATTTCATCTTGTACCATATTATTGCCTTTTTTGAGTTGTCCTATCTTTCTCTAGTGATAAGTCATGTTATGTCTTTTCCATAGTTACTTTTTGCATACATCATTTATTGCCTTTTTCATTTCCAATGCTTGTATTTAATGACATAAATCTCTTATGTTTACTAAACATTTAAGATGGCAACTCTTTAGTTTACCAAAAAAGTACCATTTATTTGGATACCAACATTAATTGAGATTTGAACTTTGAACTGCCTATATATATGGCTAGTTCTATTTCAACCGAACACCACATTATCCTCCCTCCAATAAAAACAGTAAGTTCTAGTGTCTATTATGCTTCTTCTTCCTCTTCCTACTTCTATTTACAATTTATTCATAATATTTGCTTACTAATTATTTCTTTTTCCTTTGTTAACTGCAGTAACAAAATGCCTTTGATAAGGAGGCAACGAGCTGACCTTAATGCCCGTTATGATGGTTGGAGTCCCGAAGAGGAAGCTTATATGATAACGAAGCTAATCCGTGCTGCGAGGAGGGACTTGGTGAAATACATTGACGATCTTCGTCAATGTCTTGAAATTATCAGTGAGAAAATGACGACGAACTTTCATCGAAGATTCCACCTCACATCATTGCGTCTGAAGTTGGAACGAATCCGACTGGAGTATGTGGACTTTGAAGAGTTTCTGGCCCAACCGGGGATACACTATGATGCATACACCTGCCGCACCACCGTGTCCAATGCTTACTGGGCTGCCATCTCCGCTGCCGTAAGTGGACTATTTTTGTGATTTTGAGTTAATTTAAACAAATTTTTTTATAAAAATGTATACTAACCTTTGATGTGATGTTTTTAAGACGAGCCGGGGAGCTATCGGAGATTTCGGACTCAAGGGCATCGTTATTACCGTAAGCTCAAGTACATTTTTGAGATTGAGAAATGTGCCCACTTCCCCCGATCCCTCCTCGGCTCCTCTGTCCAACCCATTGACTTATCCGCCAATGATGAGGATGCCCTCATTGTCTCTCCAATTTCCATTCATGGTGATAACTTTCATCCTGAGGCTGCTGCCCCCCCTCCCGAAGAGGTAAATCCTCATGCCATTGTGCTTTATGAGGGACCAAGTGATGGGGCAGTTGATAATGTCAATGGTGGGGGATTGAGTGATGTTGATTAGGATGGTGGTGGGGAATGTGGGCGTATGGTTTAGGGTTTTATCATAGTTTGAATGTGTTGTTCTACGGCTTTGATGGACTTGTGTTATGTTTTTATCATTTTCTGAATATGTTTTGGTTCTGCATGAGTGCAGAACCTAGGATGGTTTTTTTTTTTTTTGTATATTTGAATGATGAATTTAGGCAGCCTTTATAGGGCTGCCATTGTATAGTATATAAGCAGTTTATGTTCATTATGTTTTGGTTCTTTATAAATATCTTTCTTGTTTGATAGCATATCTAGTGGAGCACGCTATAGTACTGAAAAAGAGGAAATAATTGAACTCATTGAACTTGGAAAGCTGAAAAATGAGTATAAAGTTAACTGCCAAAAAATTTGCTTTCACATGCTTTGATAAAGTTAATTGAAAAGCTGAACGAATTTGGTAATAGGGATGGGTAGTTAATTTTATTCATAAGGGAAAATTGTTCAAAACTTTTTAAATTTTGCATATCAAACTTAAAGTTGTGCCAAAAAATTAATTTCCAGAATATGAACTTGTACATGTGAATTTCCAGATTTACATATTTACAACTTCTATTTAAATTGCACAAAATCAGATACTAGAATTTAAATTTGTACATAGAACTTGTGTCTATGAATTTTCAAATTTAAACATGTAAATTTTGAACTCACATTTACAATAGAACTTACAATTTCCAGATTTACATATCAAACCACAAACTTAAGTTGATTTATGTAAGGTTCAAAGAATCATTTTCCAGTTTTTCCATCTTTACTAGAACTGGACATAGTGAACACAACATTACTAAACAAACTTAAACACACAAAAAATGAACAATGACTACTAGAACACAACTTGTATCCCAAAAACTTGGAATCTAACAATGACTACTTGAACACAACATTACTAATCAAAAGTTGTACAATCTTAGTACCAAGTATTCCATCATTCATTACAAAATAATTACAGGTTCGACCCCATCAAATTACAACCAACATTCATAATTCCAAACACTCATAAGACTTGAACAAACATGGCTCCAAAATTCACATCATTTCATAAGAATTCCTAAGCCATGTTTGCATGTTTCATACCAAAAGATGAAGCCAACTACTAAAAGCCCCATATGGCAAGAGATAACACTATTCTAGTTCTCCCTTACCAATATCACAAAATACACAACATGAAAGTAGCAATGTATAAAAATTCACAATAACATAATCAACACCCCAAAAACCATAAACCATAACTCATGTCATCTTACCCTCGAGCATCATGTGTGCTTGTATTTCCCGATTACGTTCGCTCGAACGTAAAAACAAGCTCACATGCCTTTGGTCGTCCATAATCTTATAACAAAGAAAGTTCATGTTTTCTTCGGTTAGTCCCGGAACCTTCTCCAATGCGGCAATGACCTTCGATGCCTTTTCGTCCACCGTATCTTCCTCCTTGTTCATTCTTGGTGTAAGATTCATGAAAGTAGATTTTGCCTCCTCAATGAAACTTGTCAAGACGGGCACAATAGACTCATTTTTGGCGGTTTCGGGTGTTTTCAGCTTTTTTTCTCTATTCAATTTAATTTTGTTCTTCTTCTTCTCGTTCCCACCAATCTTAACACCAAGTTGCTTGACCTTCAATTTTTCCTTTCTTCCACCATCAGATGTGTCCGGCGTAGAGTTGATTTTGTCTTTCATCTGATCCCCACCCCAATCAGATCCATCCATAGTTAGATCGACATATGGACTATGAATATCAAATGTTGGAATGTACGGTTCCACTACTTCTGTGCTTATTTGCATATTGTATGAGTTTAGATTTTCACTCAATAATATGTCCTCCGCAACATCGGTGAACCCTTGAGCATGATCTCCCGTAGCCCTGTCCTTTCCGAACAATTCACACCAATCATCATAGTACCTCCAAGACTTCATCCTCATCGCACGAACTTCACGATTAGCCTTTCGAGGAATAAAAAGAAGATTAGAACATAAACATAAATATAGCCCAAACATAATATTTATAAAAGTTAGCAAATTTTCATTTACCCGTGCATATTCGGCCCAAACATCATCATTGACCTTTATCATTTTAGCATCGTCATTCCATCCAAAGCCACTAGTACCTAACATGCCAAGCAATAAATAGTATTGTTTTTTGCAAACTGTGAGCTTTGAGTTTATGTGTCTCACTTTAATGTCGCTTCCCGGTATCCTTGTACTAATTGCGGATTCTAAGGCCTGTAAATATCCCGGCTTAAACCCATTATCGGCCTTCCATCCAGTCGAAACCATCTCATGCAAATAAGAAATCAATGTTTGCTCCTCATCGGTACTCCAAATTCTACGTGGTCCTTGTGGAGTTCTTGTAGAGCGCGATGTTCCTGCATACCTTGGTAATGGCTCCATTTAGACACTGAGAACACATTACGAATAAAGATTAACCTGGGCTAACCCGTTTTCAAGCATAAGTCCATAAATAACATGCATGTATTGTTCCAAATATTAATAAATAAAAACGACAATCAGATAAACAAATTGTCCACATGTACATAATAATGTACCATCGTACTTAAACCACAATCATAAAAAAATCATCACAGCCAACCCCAAACATAATATCCAATCAAACAAAGTAATTTCCGAAACAAAACGCAACAAGTGCGTTTATCTCAGGGACTTGACAACCACTCGTCATACATAGCACGAGCCATGGTATCTCGATAATCAGTCCACGCTTGTGAGGACTCAACAACATCGACGAAGTCACCGTTAGGACTCTCTCCTTCAACCTCATCATCACTTTCTGATTCACTACTCGAATCGGAATCTGACATGTCATTGGGCATTGTCAGAAGCTGAAAATTGTGAATAAGAATACAAGCCATGATAATTCGGTTTTGAGTCTTCAATGGGTAGGAAGGATCACTTTTAAGTATCGCCCACCTCCGTTTAACTTGACCGAAACACCGTTCGATCACGTTTCTTGCCTGAGAATGCTTCATGTTAAAGTATTCTTTATAATTTTGGGGAGCATCTTGCCCTACACCCCATTCCTTTAAATGGTAGCGCACTCCCCTATAAGGTGTCAAAAAACCTTCCCCATTCGTGTATCCATTATCGCAAAGATAGTATGTTCCTATCATATTCATAAAAGAAAAAAATTAACATTGTTACAATCATACTTTATGGAATTGTATGAACGAGAATATTTTTATACTCAAAAATCGTATACCGGCCGGAATTCGAAGTCCGTTGGGGCGGGTAATAGCATCTTTCAGGACCCGACCATCTGCTGCGGATCTCTCCCATCCAGTCAATGCATACGTGAATTTTCCATTTACATCGCAAGCAACGAGCACGTTAGTTGCAACATATCCTTTCCTTGATCTATATCGGGGTTTATCGGCAGCTGGTGCTAGTACCTTCACATAAGTACCATCCAAAGCCCTTAAGCAACCCTACAAAAAATATATGAAAAAGTACTTAAGTTGTTTTAAATTAACCAATATAGAACAAATTAAGTAGTGATAAAAGTGTACATACCGGAAAACAACCCCATCGGGAATTTTCATCATTTTCTGAAATCGGTATAGGTCGTGATAGTAAAATTGAATGGCATTTAAGCAAACTATTCAATACACGGTGGAAACACTTGCTCACTGTATCCCCAGATCGACGATAATCAAACCCCACGATTCGATTTTTCTTGTGATGTAAAAGGACGGACAAGAACATTGCAACTTGTTCATTGAGTGGCACGTATTTAGTGTCCCTTAGACCACCAATGTTATGCAACAAACTACATAGCTTACTAAAAGAAGTCATAGTGAACCTTAACACAGCCTTAGTTTTAACATCCGTCTTCGTGGTTACGCGATGTAAATACATGGCTTGTTTGTATTTTTTACGTATGATGCTATACCTTTTTCTCTTTCGATTAGATGGTTGGGAAATAGAGTGTGCTTCGTGTGCAATGAGGCATAAACATATTATTATAACACATTTCCAAAAAAATTGGCGGAAGAAATTTAGGACTTGTTCGTTCCTCTCCGAATCCATACCCAAGCGGTATTCTGTATTTGATATGCCAAGAACTTTAATTTAGATATATCAAAATTGTCACAAAACATATCGGAAAAAAAAAAAAAAACCAAATATGTCCAAACAAACTAGAAAGGAAACAAAAAAAACACAAGCATTTATGTCCAAACAAACTAGAAAGGAAACAAAAAAAACACAACCATTTATTCAATAAAATATGTAATCCATCATACACCATTCCCTAGTACCACAATACAACTTAAAAATAGTTCATGAAAAAAAAAAAAAAAAAATTACGGCAGTAGCAGCATAGAAAAAAAATTGGGGAAAAATTTACCTTCCAATCAACTTAAATGAAATACAAAATATAGATACTACAACTTATGGGTAATGTCTTCTTACCCTAGTTCTTGTCCTTCTTCAACTTGTTCTTGAGCTATGTTTAAAAAAAAAAAATGGAACAAATTAATATTGCATTCAAAGTTTGGGTACTCAAGAATTAATTCTTAGTTCTTGTTAACAAAAGAGTAAACAATAATAGAGACAAAAAATAAAAAATCAAAGATAATATATTTTTATTTTTATTTCTCACCTTGCACTAGGATGGAGATGGAGTGAAAATGAAAATGGAAGTGGGAAATGAAGATGAAGAAGAAGGACCTATTTTCTAATCGGACATCACCATATAGTGGCAATTTCGTGTAATTCAGGAGAAATCTAAGGGCATTTTTGTCTCAAATAATCGATATCTGGCCCAACTAAATAATTTCTAGTCCAACCCAGAGATTGTAATCGGGCCAATTAAGTGGGGTGGCCCACCAGTTGACCCGATAACTACGGCTGCCCAGAATTATATCGGCCCATCCGAACAGAAAATTACTAACTTTTGGGCGGGCCGATTACATCAATTGGGGCCTAATCAGTCCATTCGAACAGGCCCTTAAAGTAGGATCATGGTTTTATTTGCCTCATTTACTTGTTGATTTGAGCTAATTTTACTTTCTTGTTTTAATATATGAAATACAGAGCTATAGATAATGAAGAGAAGAGATGGAGGGTCTATGGAGTGTATTTTGTGGAGCATCAAATTGTTCAGACAGCCACAAGACCACCATTTGTGAATCCAGTTTGATCTATTTTACTCACCCTTCTTCATGTATCAATCATGGGTTAATAATATGCTTCGACTTCCTCCTCTTGATATTGTTCTTGTTCACTATATTTTCCAAGACATCCTTAAAATCCTTGCACTCTATTCCCCACATCTCAAAGCTGCAGCTATTGTCATTGATTTACAACGGTTTTTTGGGATTGGTTTATTTATCGTTAGGAATCTGGATTTTAGAAGAAAAGTTGAGAAAAACGCAAGAAATTCTCCCCATACATTCATGGATTTTGCTCGTGTTTCATGGATTAATATGGTTGTTATTGGGGTTAACTCTGAGCCTTAGGGGACATCGTTTTTCAAGAACCCCTTTGAAGCTATTATCCATTGTTTCCTTTCTCTTCGCTGGAATCACTTGCGGTTTATCTCTTTTTGCCGCCCTTTTCGGAAAGGAGGTGTCATTTAAGATGGTTTTGGATACCTTGTCTTTACTAGGATCTAGTTTATTGTTATTATGTACGAAAATAATGTAAACCATATTTATGATCCTTTGTTGAGTTACGAAACTTCTTCGGTCGGGATCGTGACTCTGTTTGCAAAAGCGGGATTTTTGAGTAAATTTACGTTTTGGTGGTTGAATCCATTGATGAGAAGGGGAAGAGACAAAACTCTCGTGGATGAAGATATGCCTAAGTTGCGTTGGAATGATCGAGCGGAGACTTGCTATTTGTTATACACGGAGATACTAAATAAGAGGAAAATGTCAATTTTGAAGACCATTTTGCTATGTCATTGGAAAGAAATCCTCGTTTCCAGATTCTTTGCAGCTCTAAAGGTAGTTACTATCTCTACTGGTCCTCTAATTCTCAAAGCTTTCATTAATGTTGCCGAAGGAAAAGAGAGTTTCGAATATGAAAGATATGTATTGGTAGTGACCCTTTTCTTCGTAAAGATCTTGGAATCGATATCTCAGAGACAATGGTACTTTCGAACAAGACTAATCGGTCTTAAGGTGAGATCTTTACTAAGCGCAGCCATTTATCAGAAGCAATTGAGATTATCCAATGCTGCTAAATTGACACACTCTAGTGGTGAGATTATAAACTATGTTACTAATGATGCTTATAGAATTGGAGAATTTCCATATTGGTTTGATCAGTTATGGACTACTAGTCTCCATCTTTGTCTTGTGGTTATAATTCTCTTCCAAGCCGTAGGATTAGCCACAATAGCATCAATGGTTGTGATTATTTTAACTGTACTTTGCAATATGCCCCTCGCAAAATTGCAACATAAGTTCCAATCGAAGCTTATGGTGACACAGGACGAAAGGTTGAAGACTATGTCCGAGGCTTTAGTGAATATGAAAGTACTGAAATTATACGCATGGGAAACTCATTTTACATACGTGATTGACAATTTGAGGAAAATTGAGGCTAAATGGCTTTACGCAGTTCAGCTTCGTAAAGCGTATAATTCGTTTATTTTCTGGTCTTCCCCTTTATTAATCTCGACAGCTACCTTTGGAGCTTGTTATGTTCTTGGTGTTCCTTTAACTTCTAGCAATGTTTTTACATTTATAGCGACTTTGAGACTTGTTCAGGATCCGGTTAGGACTATTCCGGATGTTATTGGAGTTCTAGTTCAAGCTAAGGTTGCGTTTGAGAGGATTTCTAAGTTTCTTGAGGCACTGGAGTTAAAAACGAGGGATGATCGAGTGAAGTTAGGTATAGATGATGTGCGTAATGTTGTTTCTTTCAAGTCGGCTGGTTTGTCATGGGATGAGAACCCTTTGAAGCCGACTCTTCGGAACATTAGTTTGGAGGTTAAAAAGGGTGAAAAGATTGCGATTTTGTGGTGAGGTGGGTTCGGGGAAGTCGACCCTTCTTGCTGCAGTTCTTGGAGAAGTTCCAATTACCAAAGGAAATGTGAGTTTTTCTTTTACACTTCTTTTTCGAGCTAAATGCAAAAATAACCTTTGTGCTTTGTCTAATTGGAGAAAATCCCGTGTTATTTTTATTAGCAAAAAACCCCTGTTTATAGGGAGGTTATCGCTAATTTTTTAAGTGAACATGGGGGTTATTGCCAATTTTCAAAGTTAACAGGGGGATTATTGTCAATTTTTTTAAGTGAATAGGGGTGTTTTCGCATCTTTGGTGGGGTAAAATTATCATATTCACTTGGGAAGGGGGTCTTTTGCTAATAAAAATTAGAACATGGAGGGTTTTTGGTAATAAAAATAACACGGGGGATTTTTTGCTGATTAGGCAAAGCATAGGGGGTATTTTGCATTTCAGCTTGGAAAAATGGCCACTTAAAATTTTAACCATATTTATTTCTTTTCTTGCATATATCTTGCAGGTTCAAGTACACGGGACAGTTGCCTATGTTTCTCAATCAGCATGGATTCAAACGGGAAGTATACGCGAAAACATTCTCTTCGGTTCTTCATTAGAAAACGAAAGATATGAAGAAACACTTGAGAGATGTTCATTAACAAAGGATCTTGAGCTTTTACCGTATGGTGATCTAACTGAAATTGGAGAAAGAGGAGTTAATCTCAGTGGTGGTCAAAAGCAAAGGATTCAACTTGCTCGTGCTTTATATAAAGATGCTGATATATATCTCTTGGACGATCCTTTTAGTGCAGTTGATGCTCACACTGCTACAAGCCTGTTTAATGTAAGTCTCAATAATTCTTAATGATCTTTACTTTAATCATCATAAGTAGTTATAAAGCTGATTTTGAAATTATGCAGGAATATGTTATGAGAGCTCTATCGGCAAAGACGGTTTTACTAGTGACACATCAAGTCGATTTTCTTCCTACGTTTGATTCAGTTTTGGTGAGTTTCTCATTCAGCTTTTGTGTTGTGTTTGTAAGTAGATTTTTTTTTTTCATACCCTCTTTCATCTTCCTATTATTAAACTTTATTTAGATCAAGAAATTGAGTTTCAATTACTTATGGAGAGATGTTGGTTAATTGATTCGGCTGTTATATTTGTAAGGAACTAATTGATTTATCAAGCTTGAAATTCTGTCTGAACTTGGCTAAATATTAACTGAACCAAGCTTTAATCAAGCAGACACTGGTCTAGATATATAGCCTGATAGTTTTACTTTTATGTTCCTGTGTTTGTCTCTGTATTGGTGACTGGTGAATTTCTCCTTTGGTTTTTGAGTCTTGTTTGAAGAAAGTAGATAACACATATATTCCTCTTTCATCTACCTCATTTACAAGTTATTTAGATGAAAAAGAGTCGAATTTTCAATTTTTTTGTGGAAAGATATCAATCGGTCAATAGGTTACGAAACTAGAGATGTAAAATGAGTCGAGTTTAGTCGAACAATATAATGTTCACACAAATATATCGTTCAGACATGGTTTGATTTTCTTATCGAGTCTAAGATCGTGTTTGGACTTGGTTTGCTTTTCAAGGGAACCAAGCTCAAATGATCAACACATTCCGAGATCGAGTAGCTTGATATTTTTACATATGTGTTGAGTTCAAACCATCACTCATAAGTTCTCATTTCTAATTGTTTATGAACAGTTGGTATCGAATGGGGAGATTTTGCACGCGGCTCCTTATCCTCAATTGTTAGCCATAAGCCAAGAATTTCAAGAACTTGTTAATGCACACAAAGAGACAGCTGGCTCAGAGAGGCTTTCTGAAGTAACTTCTAACAAAAATCATAACCCTTCTTCTAAAGAAATTCTCAAAACTTATGCAGAAATGAAAGTTAATAGTAATAATACATCTGAAGGTGATCAATTGATAAAGAAAGAAGAACGTGAAGTCGGGGACACGGGATTTAAACCGTATACTCTTTATCTAAAGCAAAACACATGCTTTTTAATCTTCTCCATAGCTGCTCTATGTCACCTTACATTTGTTCTTGGTAAATACTACAAAATTCTTGGATGGCTGCTAATGTTGATGATCCGAGTGTTACTACATTGAGATTAATTCTCGTTTATTTATTTATCGGACTTGGTTCGTCAGTGGTTTTGCTTTTAAGGACCGTGTTAACTGTTGTTTTGGGTATGCAAGAATCGAGAGCACTGTTTTCCGGGTTACTGGTTTCTTTTTCGTGCACCTATGTCGATTTATGATTCTACGCCTTTGGGAAGAATACTTAGTCGGGTAAATTTTCTTGGTTTCATATTTGGGTTTATTTTTACTTTTGAGCTACATGCAAAAATATCCCCCGTGTTTTGTCTAATTGGCAAAAACCCCGTGTTATTTTTTATTAGCAAAAAAGCCTATTTGAAATTCTTTCATAAGTCGTAGGGAGGATATTATCAATTCTTTAAGTGAACAATAACCGGGGGGGGGGGGATGTTGAATCAGGAGAAGCATAGGGAGTATTTCTTTCATTTCACTCTTTACATTTTATTACATGAAGATACGTATGGAACTAATGTTTTTGATTTGTCACAGGTTTCTGCGGATTTGAGTATTGTTGATCTAGACCTTCCCTTCTACTTGATTTTTGCAGTTGGACCTACCATAAACTGTTACTCTAACCTTGTTGTATTGGCTGTTGTCACTTGGCAAGTTTTGTTCGTTTCTATACCGATGGTCTTCCTCGCTATTCGCTTGCAGGTAAGTAACTATAATTGAAGTTCTTAAGATTCTATTATTTCAAAAGAAAAAACACGGTTATGTCGATATGATATCCTGCTTAAATTGTATTTTTAGTCCCATAGACGGCCACTCGGCAATTTTAGTCCCGCATTGTAGGAGTTGCACTTCTCCCCGTTTCCTCCAATTTGGGACCTATAGTGCAAAACAGATATTGTCATATGAGATATAACGTACATAAATTAGATGGAAAGTGAGGGAATAACCGAAATGTGAAAATATAGCACGTTTTGTCTTTGTGCTTTGGGAAAGCACTTTCCTGCCTATCCATCCAGTTTAGGACGAAAAATGCAACACAAAGACTGTCTTATGGGATTAAAAGTGCAAAACCTGGATGCAAAGTGTGGAGAAAAACGAAATATGCTATTTCTTTTAAAAAAAATTGGACCAAAAGTGCTAATATGTTTTAATGCGTGGAACTAAAAGTGACTAGTGTCCAGTTTCATGCCTTATATATATATATATATATATATATATATATATGAACCATATTGTTCATAAGTTATATTTGTCAATTTTCGATCACAAATATGATATAGACTCCCACATCGACAGAGCCACTACTTTTCCTCGGCTAAAGAGTTGATGCGTATCAATGGAACCACAAAATCGTTCATAGCAAACCATCTTGCTGAATCTGTAGCTGGAGTCATTACCATAAGAGCTTTTAAAGAAGAAGATCGTTTTTTCGCAAAGAATCTTGAACTAATCGACACAAATGGCAGCCCTTTAATTTCTTCCACTACTTCACAGCAAATGAATGGTTGATCCAAAGACTCGAAACTCTTAGTGCAACCATTCTTGCCTTTGCAAGTCTCTGCATGGTTTTACTACCTCCCGGAACTTTTAGCTCTGGTACATAAAAATTTCATTGTTCGTAATCTTATTACATTTTGAAATCTAAGACTTTTTCCATTTTTCAAATACTGTTGCAGGATTTATCGGAATGGCTTTGTCTTATGGTCTCTCACTAAATATGTCGTTCATGTTCTCGATTAACCTACAGTGCATGTTAGCAAACTATATTATGTCGGTAGAAAGGCTCGACCTATATTCGCACATAACGAGTGAGGCACCTGAGGTAATAGAAGAAAACTGCCCCCCCGGTTGACTGGCCAACTGAGGGTAAAGTAGAGATTCAAGACTTGAAGGTAAGAACTAGAGTTAAATGCAAAAATACCATCTATGCTTTGCCTAATTGGCAAAAATTCCCTTCTTATTTTTATATTAACAAAAAAAAACCCTCTGAGCCTCTTTTTATTAGCATAAAAACCCATTTGAAATTTCTTCCCAAGTCAATATGGAGGTTATTATTAATTTTTTAAGTGAACCGGGGGGTTATTGCCAATTTTTAAAGTTAACATGAGGATTTTTGATAATTTTTAAGGTTATGGGGTGTTTTTGCATTTTTGGTGGGGTTATAATTATTATTTTTCATGCAAAATACGTACTCCAACTTGGGAGGGTGTTTTTTTTTTTTTTTTAATTTTTACTAACAAAAAAAAAACAGCACAAGGGGGTTTTGCTAATAAAAAGATACAGGGAGTTTTTTACTAGTTAGGCAAAGCTTAGGGGGTATTTTTGCATTTCACTCTTTTACTTTTTGGCGTTGAATGCTCTCATTATAGTAAACTTGTCATCAATAAAGACTAAATTGTGTTAAAATGGTGAATAGATTCAATATAGACCTGATGCACCACTTGTTCTACGCGGGATTAGTTGCACCACTTGTTCTACGCGGGATTAGTTGCACGTTTGAAGGAGGACACAAAATCGGGATTGTTGGTCGAACGGGTAGTGGTAAAACTACTCTTATCGGAGCTTTGTTTCGTTTGGTAGAGCCTGTTGGAGGAAGGATTGTAATAGATGGGATTGACATGGACTTCACGATTTGAGGTCTCGTTTTGGGATTATACCTCAAGATCCTACTCTTTTCACTGGAACCGTGAGGTTCAATTTGGATCCATTGGGTCAACACTCAGACCAAGAAATATGGGAGGTAATTTTCATTTGGATGGTATCTTCATAATCCAAAGCCTGTTTTATTGTATTAAGACCATCTCCAACAGTCCGTTTAAATTCATGCCTCTTATCTTAAAATTTAAGTGGTGAACAGTGTTATACATTCCCACTTTTTACTCTACACTCCAACAGTTAGTTTATATTTTAAGAGTTCACTTTTAAACAATCACATCACATCACTCCAACAACTCATTTATATTTTAACAAACTACTTTTAATTTTTATTAATATATAAATAAAAATGATATATATACATTTAATATTTATTTAATATATAATAATTTGAAAAATTAAAAAATTATTATCTCGGAAATTTGGATATATAATCGTACTCTACATTTTGGGTATTCGTGCTATTTTTAAATTTGAGCTCCGACGGCTATATCCCCAACGACTATATTCCCAACGGCTATATCCCCAACTGTTATATTTTTTTCTATAAAAATGTGCTCATTTGCTATCTAATTGCAATATATTTCAGTTCATTTGCTCTCTCATTTTAACATTTTTCAATATAATTTTCTCTGAAATTTATTTTTATTTGAACACTCTTAATGACTAATCCCTTTAACCCTTTCACTAATGTTATGCACCAAGATTTTTTGGATGAGTCATCGAGCAACTACGAACAACACCTAATTATGGCTATAGCAACAGAAGAAGAAAATGCAACACAAACACGTCGTGGTGGGTCTACTCCTGGTCATGAAGTTATCCACCGCAACAGAGCTCTTGGTCACGAGCAAATTTGGAGAGATTATTTTACCTCAAATCCGACGTATTCTGATACAATGTTTCGTAGAAGGTTTCGAATGAGGCGCAACTTATTTCTTCGGATTCAATCTGCCATTGAAGCTCATGATCCCTATTTCGTGCAAAAGAGAAATGCCGCAGGAATTCTCGGTTTGTCATCACTTCAAAAGATGACATCAGCTATGAGGATGCTTGCATATGGAAGGTGTGCCGACTCCAATGATGAATATGTGCGGATCGGAGAAAGCACTGTGATGGAGTCACTTCGAAGGTTTGTGAAGGCCGTGAATGAAGTTTTTGGTGACCAATATAGAAGGTCACCAAATAGCGAAGACATCCGTCAGTTACTAGCGGTTAATGAAGAACGTGGTTTCCCTGGAATGTTAGGAAGCATCGATTGTATGCATTGGCAATGGAAAAATTGTCCGGTTGCATGGCAAGGTACGTTCCAGGGACACATTCGTAAACCAACAATTATTCTTGAAGCAGTGGCTTCAAAGGATCTGTGGATATGGCATTCATTTTTTGGGCTGCCAGGATCACTGAACGACATTAATGTCCTAGGTCGATCTCCGATTTTCAATGCCTTAGCTGATGGACGTGCTCCTTCGATCAATTACTCGATAAACGGACATGATTACACAATGGGATATTACTTAGCTGATGGAATATATCCCAGGTGGTCAACTTTTGTGAAGACAATTCCCCTTCCACGGGGTCGTAAGCATAAACTTTTTGCCAAAGTTCAAGAGGGAGAAAGGAAAGATGTGGAGCGAGCTTTTGGGGTTCTACAAGAGCGCTTCAGAATAGTTCGAGGACCTGCACGTTTTTGGGACAGAGAAACTCTCGCAGACATTATGTATGCGTGTGTCATAATGCATAATATGATTGTTGAGGATGAAAGAGGGTTGGCTAGAGTAATATATCATCAATTAACAGGAGACGAACAAGTTGAACAAGTTACAACAGAAGACATATCAAGAGGGAATCCGTCCGACTTCGGGGAGTTTTATCGAATTCATAGCGAAATTAGAAGTATGGAAAATCATTCCCAACTGCAATCGGATCTTGTCGAACACTTGTGGCAGATGTATGGAAGTGAATAGAATGCCGAGTTGATGGTTTATGTTTATTTTAGTTTATTTACTTAAGTTGTTGTTTTCAAATTAGGAAGTTGTTGTTTTCAAATTAGTTTGTCATTTGTTTGAAAAATTATGTTGTTGTTAAACTAAAACTGTATTATTAATATAATATTTAATTGTTAAAAACTAAAATTGCATTATCAATACTTAACCAACAACATACAATATTCTATGACATTCTTTTCACAAGATCATCTTTGAGCTTTTGCATACACGCTGCTTCTTTTGCACTCATGCCGCTAGTGTCGGTCGATAATACTTGCAAGTCGTACTTTTGTTGCTCAAGTTTCATGTAATCTTCTTGAAACTTCAACATTTTTTCATGTCTTTCAGTTTTAAGTCGTTCCACCTCCTTAAAATCTGCCAAGCTTTGTTGTAAAAGCGTGGGGGATTGTGATTGTCCAACTTTCCCTTTCCCTTTTTTCTTTTTCTCAATTTCCTTGGCCGCATTTCGCCCAATCGTTCTCCTCTCAAAATCATCGCTTGCAGTACGATCGTCATCTCCAAGGTTGACAACGGAATCATCAGTCGCTGGCGAAGAACGCAGACTTGCTCCAACTTTCTTTTTGGATGATTTATTGGTTTTCTGATCTGCGCTAATTAATAGCCTCCATTTGGGGTGATGTTGCAATATGGCGAAACAATGATCCAGGACAAAGTGTTTTTTTGTGTTTCGATAGTAAAAATCTTTGGCATGCAATATCTGTAATCGAAACACAAAATATAAGTATTATAATAAATTCAAAATTTTAACAACTGCAATTGGTTTAGTAGTATTATACCATGTCTTGTTCTGTGACACTGCTCCTGTGTAAATTTGTAACTTGGGTAACACATACAAAAAATTTATGACAATCACCGTTGATGACATTCCAACGACTCGCAAGGGCATGTTGACTACGTTGGGTTGTTGCACCGGGACTCTGATCAACGAAATGTGCATGAATTCTCGCCCAAAATGCATCAAGTTTTTGTTGTGCTCCTTGTATCGGATCCATACTCGTGTTAAGCCACCCCTCTGTGATACGAATATCTTCCTCCTTGGAAAAATTTTTGGTGCGTCTCTGGGTGCTCGTCGTTTCTTTTGTGTTTGATGGTGTTTCATAGACGTTGAAATCCGTGTTTGATGTCATATCGTCAAAGTTCAAATCCGGCAAATTTGATTCTTGTGGAGGATGATTCCCATTGTCGTCTTAGAATAAAGTTCGTTGGATAAAATCTCCGTCGGATGCGAACATGTTAGAATAGAAACCACTTGAATTTTGATCCATTTACACACAAATATAATTTATTTAAACAAACAGTACTACTGTAAATTAGAACTAACAAAAATACATATATTGATTTCAAATTAAAAAATAAAAATCAATTTTAATGTTTATTCAAAAAATTGTATATTTTCTTTTTGGGAAAAATATTTAAGGTCGTGTTTGGCTCTGTTTTTGCATTAACTTGAAAATTAGATTTCGAGTTAATGCAAAAACATTTCCAACCAAACAAGGTCTTAGAAAGGTTTGTATAAACTAATTAAATCTCACAAAGCCTCATACACTCCACCACACACTCTCGGCTACACACAAAAATCAAATTAAATAAAAATCTCTCAAAATCAAAACACCACAAACACCACTACAAAAATCTCTCAAAATCAAAACAGCACAAACACCACCACAAACACTCTCGGCTAAACACAAGGTTTAATCTCTCAAAATCAAAACACCACAAACACTCCACCACACACTCTCGGCTACACACAAGGTTTGGGCTCGGGTTAGCACTTTTAGGATGGGTTTGGGCTCGGGTAGGTAGTCTCCGTCGGCTGAAGGTGGAGGGAGGAAGGCGGCAATGTGGGTTTGTATTTGGTTTTCCGGATCCATTGGTTTGTGGGTTTTGGGTTCGGATCTGGTGGTTTGGGTTCGGGATCTGGTGGTTTGAGTTCGGGTTAGTGGTTTTGGGGTGGATTTGGTCGTCAGTGGCTGGAGGTGGAGGGAGGGGATGCGGAACATTATGCATGCATATTACACTGGGGGTTAAATGAGTATTAACCCACTATATATGTGTGTGTGTGTGCCGGGATTTTTTATATGAAAAGAAGTTGAATATGACTATTTGCAGTTGTGGAAGATGGATCGAATTGGAGCATGGGGCAACGACAATTATTTTGTTTGGGTCGAGCTTTATTGAGACGAAGCAAGATTTTGGTACTCGATGAAGCTTCTGCGTCTATAGACAATGCTACCGATATGGTATTGCAGAAAACTATTAGGACTGAATTTGCAGATTGCATGGTGATCACGGTGGCTCATAGAATACCAACCGTGATGGATTGTATGAAGGTGCTAGCCATTAGTGACGGTGAGTAGTACTTGTGGACTATAGAATTCTAACACGCACAAATAATATTTAACGTATTTTTTCAATATATTCTAATACAGGGAAATTGGTGGAATATGATGAACCGATGAAGCTAATGAAGAGGGAAGATTCATTGTTTGCGCGACTTGTTCAGGAATATTGGTCTTACAGTCAGTCTCCATAGTATCTTAGATTGTGCCCTTCTAATTTAGTTGTAACCTTATTATGTAATGTAATGAAGCAGTTATCTATCTGTACTGGTTCGGAACATGTCTTTGAGTAAGACAAATAAATGTGTTTGAAATTAGATTTTGTCTTCAAAAGAAGGATTGAACAGAACACAAGTCGAACTTAAGTAGTTTGACGTTTTTACATGTGTTTTGTTTGCGAGTTCAATTTGAATCGAGTTTCATAAACTATCAACTTCTTCTTTTCTTTCTTATTCAAGTGAAGTTATTATAGAGATTGGTGTAAAGCTATTGAGAGGGGTACTTTAGTACTTATGCTTTTACATTATTGTTGACAATACACGATCAAGGATGAAATCGAGTGGTACCAAATAACATATGTTTCAAATTTTGGTTTGATTTCTTTCTTTTACTTGACAACTTAATTTTATTATTAAGTGAACCAAACTCCACTGGTAGTAATCGAGTAGAGTTTGAGTAGCTTGATTTTTTTTTACATATATTTTGTCACTTTTACTTTATGAGTCGAACCAAACGGAGCTTCAAAAACAAAAAATCTGTTCAAGCTTACGTAAACGAACAAACCGAGATTGAACAAACTTTTATCAAATCAGCTCGAACTACATATCAACTAACTTTGGTTTAATTTTCATATGATCTTAAAAAAATCACAACTCCTAAATATAAGGAAGCATCTGCGAATTGGTACAGTTACCTTACCACTGTATTGAAGATTAAAAGCTTTATCAAAATCTGGGAGAGCCAAGTTAAATGACACTTATGATGTCTCTTACTATATATACCAACCAAAAAGAATAAATGACATAATTCTTCTGATATGCATAAAAAACAATCTGAAACAATTTGCAACGTTATAAATAAATTGAAGATATAATAAGTTCTTGACCTCATGGTCCTCCAAGGATAGCATTCTCTATATCTTCTCTACTTAGCGCGTAACTGAATCTCCTCTCGACCTCTTTTTCAAGATGTCCAGGTCCGTTCTTCAGATTAACTTCAATGTTTGAAACATTATGCTTAGTTCATTACTCTTGGTGTTTATCAACTTCGTATTTGCTAGCCCAGAGAATCAAGCAATATTATTCAAATTTCACTATTAAAATATATCGACAACTGAAACAAGACCCAGTCCAAGAAGAACAAATACTAAAACTGGAGAACTACGTAACTTTATAAATAACATTAGAATTATTAAACCCGGCGTTATGAACGCAATATATGATTGGAAAATGCAAAAAGATCGATTGTTTACATAAAAAGAACATCTTTCAACATATGAATAACAACTTATCAAGCCAAGAGACTCAAGGTTTATTCTAGAAATCGTTCTTAAGATCAAGTCTGTACTATTACAACACTGACTCGATTTGCTAATGCTTTGCCTGTTGAAGTTATGGACTTTTATAAAAAAAAGGATATAATATGTAGTATTTAATCTCAAAGAGTAAAGTAATTGGAAGAACTATCAATGAATCCTTATCTTCTAAATATAAATAATCATATTACAATCACAAAAATCTTCAGAAAACAAAGATAACTTTAAGCTAATGAACCTCAATTCCTCATCAATAAGACTACTAATTTAAAAAAAAACACAAACAACAACAAAAGGAGCACTTAATACATTCACATAAACTCTAAACACCCATAAAATACTTGAAAACAAATTGCAAACAAACAAACCAAACCAAAATAAAAGATAAATGCAATCTTTAAAAATATTGGACCTTATGTATAAATCAGTGACATCTAGTGAAAGTTGTGCATGCCAATTAGGATTCTCCACAAACCAAACAGCTCTATCATCTTTACTCTGATAAAATCCTAAAGCTTTCAACCATGCTTCAACACAAGGCAAACTGTGAGAATATAAAGCTTTCTTTTTATCAGGTAATTTCTGAATCCATTCATCTTCTTCTGAAACTCCTGCTTCTTCTTTAGACGACTTACAGCGAAAAAGGGTGGTCTTTTTCGATATTTAAAACGAAGAGATCTTTTTTGAAGGGCGAGATCCGAATTTTGTGAAATTTGAAGGGCTCGTAGGAAAAATTAATCTTGGATTTAATTGTGGTGGTGCGAGAATTGAAAATTTGGAGATAGAAATGGTGGGCATTTTATTAAATTTTTTATTTTAGAAGAAGAAGAATGACTGTCAATATTCTTTTTAAATTTTCTGCAATTGGAATAGGTAATGGTACAG
This sequence comes from Penstemon davidsonii, assembly GCA_034814905.1. NCBI lineage: Eukaryota > Viridiplantae > Streptophyta > Magnoliopsida > Lamiales > Plantaginaceae > Penstemon > Penstemon davidsonii. The sequence continues at coordinate 23,107,803 of JAYDYQ010002533.1, read as the reverse complement.
TAAGGGTGTTCAGACACTCAAATCACTGTTCTTCTAATTTACAGAAAAATGGAAAAGATGAAGATAGGGTTGCATACGTCGTCGTTTAAAAAATTACATCGATCTCGGCGAATTTAGGACTATTTACATGGACGGATCCGTCTCTTGATCTTAATAAAATTTATAAAGATTATAAAAAATGCTAATAAGTAGTTCAGGGGAGATTAATAATTTTTATCTAATTCTAAAATATGTTTTTTTATCAGATCGATCTTATATAAAATAGTATTTAATTTCTATATTATTATATAAAATCTAATTAGTCTAAGATATTTAATATAATATAATTATATTAAGTGATTTAATAATAATATATAAAATTTATTAAATATGATTAGTAATTTAAATATTATTGCAATTGTGGCTTAAATGTTTTAAATTTGTGAATTGTGGGGTAAATTTATCGATCAGAAAACATGTGGGGTAAACTTTGCCAACAATCTTTAATTATAGGACCAATTCTACATTTTTTCATCAATTCCGTCAAATTTGACGGGCACGTGTTCCTCATGTGTTCTATTCCGTCATTAATTTGACGGAAGTATGAAATGTGTAACATCCCATCAAATAATGATACCAAATGCTCGGACGAAATAATTGTGATATAAAATTATTAAAGTAGGATAAATTATGATATCAAAAGTAAAATTTTCTCATTAATATAATATTATCTCAATAGAATTTACATGGGAAATACTTCAACTATCGAGAGTGAAAAAATTGTCGGTGCATTACAACATTAGTAGTCACTGCGGATATTCCGATGAATGATTAACGGAAGGACACAAAGTGTCATATATCATTAGTTCAAGCCTTCAAAGGGCAAACTTAAATGCAAAAAATTGTGATTGTGCTTAATTATTAGAATCTAAAAAAAAAATGCTAAAAGTTGTAGAGAAGTAAAAGTAGGTGGTGTTTGCAAATTATGCCATGAAGTCCAAAAAAAGCACTTCTTAATGTTTGCATAAAAATCACTTTTTTCTCCCAAAATGTGAAACTTAAAGCTAAAAGCACATTCTCACCAGCTTCAGCTTAATTCTTACTTGTTGGCTTTTTTTAAGAGAAGTAGATATAGAATTTCAGTTTGCAATCACTACTTAAGTGTTTATTTTATCCAAAAACTGAAAACTACTTATTTTAAGTTTTTGCAAACTAAAGAAAGTATAAACGTAGTTCAGCTTAATTCTTATGAGTATGCACAGGGGCGGATCCAGGAATTTGGTCCCGTGGGGGCTAAAGTTCTACGCTAAATAATCAAATGACGAAAAAAAAAATCCGATCAAATAATTGAACTTAAAATCATGTTTCATTCACCAGAAAATATATGAGAAGATACAAAAAAGAGGAGGTGAATTTTGACAAAAATAACCTCCACAAGTTACTTTAATTACATATGATTTCGATAGATCCGATTCCATTTTATGTCGGGTTGGATTCGAATCTTGCTTTGGTATGTATTTATCGAGTTCGACGGATCTCCTTCGAATTCGATAGGATATCAAATCTTTTCGGATCAAGTCAAATCTTTATTTTCAAGTTTTTTAAACCAATATTTTTTTCCAAAACTACTTTATTAATTATACAATATCGTTTAGTTTATCTCACATGTTCAAACATTTGTAACTAAAATTCATATTTTTAGATGAATTTATGCGTAAAAACTAAAATTACAAATGAATGATTAACGATTGTCTTCTAAGTTGAAGGTAAAATATTATTAATGTTATTGATTTTAATAAAATACTATATATAAATACATAATATTTTTATCTGATCTTTAACGGATCAACTCGACATAAATATATATTCGTTCCACATATTTCAAATTATGAAACTTTATAATTGTATTAGATTCATCGAATCATTAATGGAATTAAAATTCTAATAAATTGGATCGAATTCGGATAGAAATTCGTCCCATTGACAACCTAAACTATTTTGATTGAGGAGATTGAGTGGGAGTTGGGACTTTAGATCGGGCCTGACTAGCCCAGTCTTAAATAAAATATCCATAAAATATTTTTTTTTTCAGATTTTCAGCCCATTAACTGTTTGCGTTTTTGGCCCATTGACATAGTTACTCCTGCCAACCCATATTATGAATATACAAAGTTTATTTAATTTAATGTTATAGTTCTAAATTTTCCAATCCGCAAAAATGTCCAAAGCCAATTGACCATATTCCAAGCTCATTGACCAAAGTAATGTTATATATGTGGTAACGTGTTCCCAACAAATGCCGAATTGGAGCAACACAAGACTGCTACGCACACCAAGAAAAAAAATGAGAAAATAAAGTAGAAATGAATTAGGAGGAAGAAAAAGAAGGTATTATCAAAATAGTTAACTATACATTATTTATTATAATTATTATTATTAAATATATATTAGGAAATTAGTTAGGTAAAAAAAACTCATAAATGACGACTTGCAATCTATTTATTAAGTGATCGTGGGTTTTGTTTTGAAAATAAATCCCCTTGTTTTTCTGGTCACTATTTTGATTGTGCATCGGCTCTTGAGTTTTATTTATCAAATTTCATCAAAGTCTTTTATAAAAAGAGTTAGGTCGTTTAAGTTTAATATATTTATCGTTTATATTAGTACTCTGTAATTGATGGACTGGAATTTATTATTAAGACGGCATGCAGCAGGATTTCAAATTCCTATATATTACTATTTTTTTATCCTTTTCACTTTTTGAACAATTGCAACTTAACTTGATTTTTCAACCAGTCCAAGTGAAGGCTATAAAAATTAAAAAAAAAATTAAATTTAGGCCTAAATTGAAAAAATGAAGTTGACCCATTTGATTTCTCAGCCCGCCCAACAGAAAGTTGCCATAAATAACCTAAAAATTGAAGTCCAACAGGCAACATGTATCATCTATTTAGCCCCAAATTAAAATTAAATGAAATATAAAGGGATAAGATATCCAATGAGCAAGAGCTATAAAGGCAAATGAAATATTTGGGAGTACATATTTGGGACTAGGCCTCTTACAATTTACGAATAATTCATCTTATGGTTTATTTTATAACATTTAAACCATGTAACATGAAATACCTTCAATGGCACGATTATTTTATCAAAATTATTTAGAATAGAATATATATATATTGTCAATATTTTTTTTGGATTGACTATAAATATGAAGACATTTGCAATTATTTGTATGTACTTTTATATGATGTCAAATATTGGAAGTTATATAAGAAATACTTATTTTAAATATTGCTAATGAGCAGATTATCATTATATTATCGATTAATGGTTATTACGGATTAATGGGAGGAGATAAATTGTAAAAGAGCATAATTTCAAGGGGCAAATTTAATCTTATCCTAAAGAAACTATAAATGTAGTTCAATAGTTCAACAGTTCAACTTGCTTGTTATATACAGCAAAACAAATTCAAACTTTAATGAATTTAAACATATTAAAGTTTAATTTAATTTTCTATCTTAATTTAATAGACGTGATGGATTATCTAATACACTAAGGCTGTGTCCGCTTGGCCTAATTAGGTCCAGATTGCGTTAATCGCGGCCTGATTTATTGGGCTAATCGGAGATGGAAGTGTGTTCAGTTGGTGAGATAAAACTCCGGGCTGCCCGCTATAATCTCGGGAATGTGTGGGCCAGCCCATTAATTCCCCTGATTACAATTGGGTCTCCAGCCCAGTTATTAGTTAATCCGGCCCCAATTAAATAAAATCATCTGAATTTGACCATGGATTTTCAACGTATTTACGGACATTGCCATTAATACAATCTGAAAGATAAAAAAGACAAAAAAAATCCAACATTTCCTTTCTCTCTTTCCCCTCCAGCGCGTCCCAGGTAAGAAGAGCCCTATGTCACGACCCGACATTTTGCGGAGGCAAAATGGCGCTACACAGGGACCCGGGGGACGGGAGCGTGGCTCGGAGAGCTCGGGACGGGACATGCCAAGGACTTTGCGGGAACACGGAGCCAAGCAGGGGAGAGGCTTCGCACGTACGAGACGCTACTCGGGAGAGCAAGGACGAAGCGGGCGCGGGAGGCGCGCAGCATGGGCAGTCGGGTGGGCAGCCCAACCTTTTGAGCATGATAAGGGACAACCGAGGGACCGGGATAGCTCAACCCATGGGGCTGGTCCTTGGGGCGGATTTGCATGGGAATGGAGGTTCTGGGAAGCCCCCAGAAGGTTCTACGTTGTTCCGGATGGGTCCAGAGGGTTCTACACATGTGCGGAACATTCCGGAAGGCTCTACACATGGATGGGAGAATGTGGAAGATTCTAGACCATCCTAGAACAACCTAGAAGTGTGTAGAAGATTCTAGAAGGTTGGGGAACCTTCTAGAAGGAGGGAGAACCTTGTAGAATACTCTAGAAGGTTGGAGACTCTTCTAAAAGGTTGCGGAAGATTATGGAACCTCGTAGAAGGTTCTAGAAACATAGAGGTAGAAGGTAGTAGAACATTGTAGAATGTTCTAGAAACTTGTAGAAGTCCTTGTACATAGTAGGACATTCTAGATAGTTGTAGACTTGATAGAATAGTCTAGAGGTAGGAACTTTCTAGATAGGCTAGCAACTATTATAAATAGGTAGTGAGGCATTCATTTGTAAGCATCCAAGAATTCATCCAAGTTAGTGAGTTTTAGAGCATTCCAAGTTCTCATAGCAATCTTTCTTTCCTTTCCACTTACAACCTTACTTAGTAACTTTCCTTTGGGACGAGTAAGCCTGACTTAGCCAATTCCGACAGAGTGGCGGAAACGATCGCTGGGGGCGTTCGTGGCTAAGTGCCGCGCGGGATGCTTTGGGAAAGTTTAAGCCCGTGACACCTAGCTCTATCTCATCTGCAAATGTTGAGCTTTTTTTATCCATTAATCTCCGCTAATAAAAATTCTTTGGTGTAAATTTTCATACACAGGAGTAGGAAGCCATCAACCGCACCGCAGGCAACAAGGAACGAGGTGAGCTGAAATTGAGTGTTTTTTTATGAAAATTAATTCTGCCATTTTTAAAATGTTATGTTCTACTAGACTATGATGGAGGTATAGTATAGAAAACATTCTCAGTTTGTTCTACTCTCATTATTTTATGTGCCTACACGGACTCCAATAATTATCCAGCAACTGCTTACATTATGTTCAAATACCAAAACTCACGAGATAATCAAATTCAAATATTATGTTCATAATATTAAATTGATCAAACGAACTTTGAGAGCAACTGTAGATCTTATCACCTGACCTGAAACCTCGGAATTCGTACCCACAAAATTGTTAGACCGAGAATTAGAAGCATGACTTCTAGGACCACGATAAAGGCAAGAAGAAATAAGAAGTACAATTAATGCGTTTGTTATGTGTGTTTTTCTTTTGAGCGACCGCGGCGACTTCGTCTACTTTACCATAATTTGGGGTGGGATAGTGTAGGCATTTTGTTTCACTTCAGCCATTGATATGAGTTTCGAATATTCGTGCTAGAAATAATAATGTTTTTTTGTTGAGGGATATGGTTGTTATATATGATTTGATGAGAAGATATTAGGAAATGCCTGACGTAGTTTGTGGCGAAGTCTTTAGGTTTGTTGAATAAATAAAGGGGACACATGCATAAGTTGGAATTTGGTGTACGTGCTTTAGATAATTTTAACAATGCAATTAATTATATAGCCAGGATCATGATATGCATGCTTTAGTAAGCCCGGAAGATATTTGCTTCAATGATACGTACGTACATATTGGTTGATATCTATAGATCAATAAATTAATGATTTATATTTGAATATTATAAATAGGAAGTAGTTATAAGATACTTGGAGTTTAGAAGGTTTTATGTCGTCGCGTCACGTTTCAAAACTGGGACATAAAAATGTCAATTGCACGAATACCTTTATGCTTTGTCGATTAGAGGCTCAATAATAAATCATTTATATTGGAATTTTATATTTAGGCCCTTTGAAAGCTTGGTATCTCTTTATAGCATGCAACTTTATAGCTCAAAGTTTTTCCTTCTTTCTTATGTGGGATGAAGATACACAATCTTCTCTTTTCATTTCATTCATTAAGGTGTATTGGACTTTGGCTATTTGGACACAATCTAATTAGTTGTGTTTAACCCAATTATATATAGTATTTTTTTAAGAAATAAATTACCTATTTTGCCCCAATGAACCGAGCTCAAACGAGCTTTTATCAAACGAACTCAAGTTTAATATTGAATGTATCTGAATTATCAAACTCCTTGAACCAATTTGATTATTTATATTATGGTTAGATATGGGAAATTGATCTCTCGTACTTCAAGACTTTTTAAAAAAAAAAAAAATTTATGCGATCTAAATTCAATTTTTGCTAATTTTGAATGTTAGGGTTTCTTTGTAAGACAACTAAACCCCAGGGTCCGGTCATAAATCACCCTAAAAATCCAAAATATATAATATTTTATTTCAATACCCGTTCGGATGTAGAATGGAATCCGAACTTAAATGTCAAATAATCCGTTTTTTTTTTTCATTTATTAGAAATTAGAGACTGTTTCCATTATTTTGGGCAGTTTGTTCCAATCTTTTTTTAATTTATGTATTATCCAACCAGCGTCGATAGCTTTCCGAATGTGAGTACACTTGTTCATATTCGGATATATATCGACGTTGGTCCGATTATTTAATCCTAATTAGTGGTTTGAAAAATCTCGACCAATTTTACATTAAAAAGGGAAGATTGATGCTATCTATTAATAAAGACCGATATATAAATTCATATGTATTAAAGTTACGGACTATAACATTTATTTCTCTAAAAATAAAAATCAATATGCATCATTGAAGTAAATATCTTCTTGGCTTCCTCAAATATATCCTGATCCAGGAACTGCTTTTGTCCTACATCAGCATATATACAATGTCGTATTAATTAATTATTTTGCATTGTAAAAATGATCTAAATCACCATTTAATAATATGTTTTTGGCAAGTTAACTCTCGGTAATATGTCTAACGGATTTATCTCCCTGTGAAATGAAATAATGAACAATTTATCTATCTATTATATGAAATAAGAAGCAGTATATCTCCTTGCTTGTGGAGGTGTTGCACACACACTCTATAATATGACCTATACTTGGTTTTTATGTAAAAAATAACAAATTTAACCTTACCCTTTACAACACATTATACAAATGGACATTTTAACTCCTTGTGATATTGTATAATGGGTATTTTACCCGGCCCCTTATAAAAAATTTAAAATCAAGAGGGGACGGTGTGCTTCTTTTATAAAAACACAAATTAAGATGCAATACAAATATATATATATATATTGGATCTACATGCGTGTACCTTAGACGTTGCATTTATTTGTTTATCGTTCTCACCAAGAATTCTGATTTAAACCTCATGTACCAACCACAAGAATCGTTTATAATTATATCTTTCAACCTACTTGCCACAAAAAAAATAAAGAATACTATAGATTAAAACTTCTAATTCGATAGTTTCATATGATTAATTAATGAAACTAAGGAATATATGTTATACCTTAGACGCTCCATTTCCTTGGTTATCGCCTTCTCCAAAAAAATTGATTTCAATCTTGCATACCATTTACGAGAATCATTGATTTCCCTTAACCTTGCATGCCACAACAAAATATACATAAGATTTACATTTTTTTTTCTTTCCTTTCTCTATAAATACTGTTTAGTTAATGAAAAATAAGGGAGTGTATTCACCACTTGTGTTTTGCCTAACTAGCTATAAAAAATCTCTCTATTTGTTATTTTTTATTAGCAAAAAAATAAATAAATATTTTCTCTTGTTTAATTTCTATAATTATAACTCAATTTGAATATTGAAAATATCTGAATTATCGAACTCCTTGAACCAATTTGATTCTTTATATTATGGTTAGATATGGGAAATTCAAGACTTTTTTTAAAAAAAAAAAAATAGTTTTGCAATCTAAATTCAATTTTCGCTAATTTTGAATGTTAGGGTTTCTTTGTAAGACAACTAACCTCAGGGTCCGATCATAAATCACCCTAAAAATTCAAAATATATAATATTTTATTTCAATACCCGTTCGGATGTAAAATAAAATCCGACCCTAAATGTTAAAGAATCCTTTTTTTTTCATTTATTAGAAATTAGGGTCTGTTTCCATTATTTTGGGCAGTTTGTTCCAAACTTTTTTTAATTTATGTATTATCCAACCAGCGTCGATAGCTTTCCGAATGTGAGTACATTTATTCATCTTCGGATATATATCGACGTTGGTCCGATTGTTTCGGTTCATCGAGTTTAGTGTTGATTTGGAGGGAGCACGTGGGGGAGTCACACCTGATTATTGACTCATGAATTAGTTATTTTGGCAGAACACGTGCAACCTTCTTATTAGTCTATTTTGATATTATTCCTTATGTCATTTTCATACTGATATATGTATATGTAGTGGAAACAGGAAAGACATGAAGTATTATGTCAGACCCAATAAAAATAAAAGAAATGCTCTCAGTGAACAGTAAGACCTAAGCCCTGTTTTCTTCTTGCTCATGAATCACCCGAATCCTGTGTCTCCTTTAGACGAAAGAAGCACCAAAAAAGTGCGCACGTTTCACCCACCCGTTGCCCCCTCCATGGATAGTAAGGAAGGAAGCCATACACCAATGGAAGATGTTCCCATGGAGGAAAAGGTCTCTTACAAACAGAAATTGTTTGGAGATAACCATAGAGAATCAGTAAAGTTTGACACGAGGACTATGTTTGATTTGGAAAAAATCAAGATCTTGGAAGCATCAGCCGAACACCCGTACCCGAGGATAGTTTTGGACGAGAGCTTGGTGGAAAGCTTGAGGAAACCATGGCAAGAGACTTTGATCTTTAAAATCATGGGCAGACCGTGGCATCTTAATATCCTAACTGCCAAAATTGATAGCCTTTGGTAGCTGAGTGGAGACTTTGAGTTGATTGAAATGGGTTCTAATAGCTACATTCTCAAACTACATGATAGGATAAAATATGAGTATATCCTAACGGAGGGCCCTTGGATGATTGGGGGAAATTTTCTAGTGGTTAGGAAATGGAAACCACACTTCCGAGCTTCGACGGATAGAGTGACTACTGCGATTACGTGGGGGCGAATAGAGGAATTGGCTGTAGAATATTACAAGGAACCATTCCTATATTCTATTGCTCGGAGTATTGGGGAGCCCATCAAAATAGACCACAATATCTATTAGGCAACCAAGGGTAAGTTTGCAAGGTTATGTGTGCAGGTAGATGTTGAAAAACCCCTCCAAAGGGCTGTGGAGGTAAATGGTGAACTATATCCTGTAACATACGAGAATCTTCCCATTTTATGCTTTGGGTGTGGACGTGTGGGGCATAGGATTGCTGAATGTCCAGGGAAAACTCAAGAACATGCAGTTGGTATGGAAGAAGATGGACCGAGTCGAACTGAGTTGACTCGGAGTGATGAGGGGAAAAGACCGAGTTGGCTCAAGGATAAATTGTGTTTGGACCACTGCGGCGAGTGGATGCAAGTCCAACGGAAACATACTCGGGCCCCACACAACCAGAAAAATCCATTTTCGGTAAGACAGGAAAGTGGAAACAAAAATAGGTTTCAAAAGCTCTCATCTTTCGGTGAAACATTTGGTGAGAAGGACAGGTCGATGGGAACTGACTCTACTGTGGAGGAACCAATTAAAGTTGGTGGCTCAGAAAGTCAATTGCCTAAAAGAAATTCTCTTCAATTTACTTTTGGGGGGGAGAGAAAAGGGATGCAAAATAGTTCTATTAAAGGTTTACAGAACCCAAGAGATTTGTGCAAGGGTACTACTGGAAATAAAACTAGCAACAAACAAAGTTTTGTGTCTACTGAGAAAACCACTCCAAGGAGAGAGAATGTCAACCCAAATTATCCTACAACCATGCAAATTTCAGAGGTCTCAATAGTGGGGAAAACCACCGAAACTACAGAACCCCAGTCGTCTTCACCCCTGGAAGGAGCTCTTGTTCTGACGGGAGAGGTCGAACGGAACAACACCCCTGCTTCTGTTCGACATAAACTACAGCCGAGTGAGAGGAACTTGGACAAAATCCATATTCGGATGGAGTTGAATAACGGGGATGTTCAGAGGCAATTCGATTCGGAAACTCGAATTGATTATGGAATCTCGTCCAACAGAGAGAACCCATCAGGTTTCGTGGATGGTGAAGAGCAGAATACTACTCTATTTTTGGGAAGTAATAGCGGGTCGACTCGTTGAGTATCCGATAAGCAACACCACCCCATCTCCTGTAGTTGTTTAATGATGAAGGTCCTAACACGGAATTGTCAGGGAGCAGGAACCGATGAATTTCGAACTAACTTTAGAGAACTTGTACGGGTTCATAAACCCGGATGTGGTTTATCTTTTGGAGACGAAAGTTTTGGAACCAAGAGCTAGTAGGCTCTCTCACAGTCTTGGTTTCTCGGGAGTTTGTATGGCCCCTGTTGTACGTATGGGAGGAGGCATTTGGATGCTTTGGAGAAGAGAAGTTTTGAATGTAGAAGTTTTGGACGTTGACCAGCAGGCAATTCATGCTCTAATCGGGGAACAACTAGACGATATGTGGCTTTGCTCGGGAATTTACGCAAAGCCAAACCCAACACAAAGGGAGGCTTTTTGGAACAAATTTGAAGATATGAGCACGACAGTGACAGTGCCATGGCTTATCACTGGGGATTTTAACGAGGTCCTCACGGCGTATGAAAAAAGAGGGCGTCGAGCTCCGGAAATGCTTAGATGCCAACGGTTTAAAGAAATGATTGATAATTGCGGACTCATTGACCTTGGGTTTAGAGGGCCCAAGTTCACGTGGTCAAATGGAAGACACGGCATAGCACGTGTTAGAGAACGGATTGATCGTTGTTTGGTTAATGTTACTTGGCAGGATCGATTCCCCGAGAGTGTTGTGCTCCACCTTCCCCGGACCCACTCGGATCACCATCCAATCCTTACACTTTGTGAGGGATTTGATCAACCAAAACTGAACAAGCCTTTCTGCTTTGAATTGGCTTGGACCTTGAGTCCACAATGCAAAGATATTGTAAGAGGAATCTGGAGCTCCGCTAACACTTTATACGAAGCTGTGGACAATCTTCCTGATGCCCTTAAACTCTGGAACAAAACACATTTTGGAAACATTTTTTAAAAAAAAAGGATCCTCAGGGCTCGTATCAATGGTATCCAAAAAAGTTTGTGTCTAAGGGATTGTCAATTTTTGAGTGATCTTGAAACAGAACTTATTCAAGAATACAACACGGTCCTTGCCCAAGAGGAACTCTTATGGTTCCAAAAATCTAGAGTTAAATGGCTTGCCCAAGGAGACCGTAACACCCGTTTCTATCATATGACGACAATCTGTAGGCGTCGGAAGAATAAGATATGTGCCCTTAAAATCAATGGTATTTGGGAGACGGACAGCGACACTCTTAGGAACCATGTTCTAGATTTTTATTCGGCTTTATTCAAACAAGAAAATCGTGAGAATTGTTTGGTGCTCCCCGTTAGCCACCTCCAACAGCAAATTTCGGGAGAAGACAAAAGTAGATTAGCACGACCTGTGATGATGGAGGAAGTTACTTCAGTGGTTAAAAGTCTTAGCCCCCACAAAGGACCTGGACCGGATGGGCTACAAGCCTTCTTTTATCAACATTATTGGGACACGGTTGGTAAATCTGTTTATGAGTTTGTGGATAATGCATTCTGTTTTGGTGAATTCCATGCGATACTTGGGCAAACCTTCGTTTGCCTTATACCTAAGGAAACAAGCCCAGCATCGATTGCAAACTTCAGGCCTATATCGCTGTGCAACGTTCTTTATAAAATTGTTACGAAGACAATCGTCCAACGGTTGAAACCTATTATGCCAAAGCTTGTAAGTCCGTTACAAAGCAGCTTCATACCCGGAAGGGGCACTCATGATAACGTTCTTGTGATACAAGAATTACTACACAGCCTCCGGAAAAGAAAGAAAAATAAAACGGGAAGCATGGTTATCAAACTCGATTTGGAAAAGGCATATGATCGAGTGAGTTGGGACTTTTTGGAACAAACACTTCTCTTCTTTGAATTTCCGGGTAATTTGATAAAACTCATCCTCTTTTGTGTTAAATGCTCAAGACCAAGAGTGCTTTGGAATGGAGAACCTTTGAATGAGATCGAACCAAATTGCGGTCTTAGACAAGGAGACCCTCTATCGGCGTATTTGTTCGTTCTTTGTATGGAACGGTTATCCTATATGATTAGTGAGGCTGTTGAGAAACGTAAGTGGCAGCTCTTAGCCCATGTAGAGGAGGCCCGAAAATTTCCCACATTTTCTTTGCCGATGACTTGGTCCTCATGGCAAAACCGACTTCAAAGAATGCTCGACTGATTCGTAAAACCATGGACCTATTTTGCCGTGCTTCAGGGCTGAAAATAAGCTTCAGAAAATCCAAAGTTTTCTTCGCAAAAAGAGGCGAGGCAAGGAGTAAAGAGAAATCTGCACTTTATTGGGCATCGGACACACATCTAACTTGGGGCGTTACTTGGGTGTCCCCTTTGTCCATGAGCGTGTAACCCCGAGTTTGTTCCGGGATGCAATTGATCGTGTGACTACCAGATTATTGGCTTGGAAGGCTAAGCTCCCATCGATTGCGGGTCGAGCCACTTCGATCCAAGCGGTTACTTCGGCCATACCAAACCATTTAATGCAAAGGACTTGGTTGCCGAGTACTACATGTAACAAACTCGACCAATTGAATAGAAATTTCTTGTGGTCGTCGGATCATACCCAACGTAAGATCCACTTAGTTGGGTGGGATAAAGTTACAAGGAGCAAGAAGTGTGGGGGACTTGGGATACGACAAACAAGGATGACAAATAAAGCTTTGTTAGCCAAAGTGGGATGGAAGACTCTTAAAGGTGAGAATGATTTATGGGGTTGTACTTTCCAGAAAAAATACCTTAAGTACCAGGATATTACGGAGTACAAACTTAAGGGAGCCGATTCACACACATGGAAAGGCATTGTTCGGAGCATGAAAGAGGTCAATAAATGCATTAAGTGGAGAATAGGGGATGGGAAGATGATATCTCTATGGTATGATAATTGGCTGGGGTCCGAAAGTCTTGCCAAGATGATTGTTGATGAAGTTGTGGAAGAGGAAAAAAATGGAAAGTTGTCGATTTAATTGATGCGGAGGGCAGTGGCGACTTGAACGACTCAAGACACCCCTTCCCAATGAGATTAAGGAGGCTATCCTTGCATTTCCACTACCGAAGTATTTAGACCAAGAAGACAAACGGATTTGGGGAAGAACTGCCAATGGTATATTCACATGTAAATCGGCATTTTGGAGTATAAATCAGAGGGAGATGGTACAGCCTATGTTAGGCTAAAAATTGGAGTGGATATGGAGGATAAGAAGTTCGGAACGAATGAGGTACTTCATTTGGTTGGCTACGCACAATAGTCTTGCAACTAACACGCTACGTTTTCACCGGAAAATGACACAATGTAACCTCTGTCCCTGCTGTAATGAACAACCTGAAACTATCTACATGCCTTACGAGACTGTTGTTGGGCCAAGAAAGTCTGGGAATTTGTTATTGTTCCTACACGTTTCCTCGAGTTTATGCAAAGTGCAGCGGATGAGTGGATGAAGGGAAACCTTACGAAGTGGACTTTTGCGAATATAATTCTTCCGGATACGCCTTGGCCTATTATGTTTGTATCGATAGTTTGGTCGATTTGGAAAGCACGGAACAAATTTGTCTTCCAAAACATTCGAGATCATACAAGACAAGTGGTTTTTGCTGCTAAACGCTTGGCGAATGATATTACAAACCTACCGCAGGGGAAAAATAGTCCTAAGAAGACAGCCGGTGAGACGGTGACATGGAGGAAACCTGAACTGGGATGGCACAAGGTCAATACGGATGGAAGCGTTTTTATGGATAGAAAAAGCGGATCTGCCGGAGGTCTACTCAGAAATGACGAGGGGGAATGGGTTGTCGGCTTTCACCGAAACTTGGGGGATGTGTCGATAACGATTGCGGAGCTTTTGGCAGCAAGAGAAGGTCTAACTCTGGCTTGGAACAGAAGGGTACCGAAAATTGAGTTGGAGGTTGACTCGGAAGTTATTGTTAAGATGATTCGAGAAGCTAATGTTGATACCCACCCTCTGGGCCGGATCATTGAGGATTGTCGACGCCTTTTAGGCATGCCATGGGAGAGCAAGATCATACATGTCAGAAGGAATGGTAATAGATGCGCTGACCTGTTGGCAAGGATGGGGCATGAAGCAGAGGAGCCTCACCAGATTTGGAAGAACCCTCCCCCTGATTTACTTCCTCTGTTGGGAGAGGACCTAGCTTAGGCTTTGTAGTTTACCTTCTCTTGCACCAAAAAAAAAAAAATGAAGTATTATGTCATTTTCATACTAGCTAGTATATGTAGTGTGAATCAGAGAAGTACTAGTACTAGTATATGTAGTACTAAAATTATACTGTGTGTTATATTAATTATATATATAGTACTTGCTTTGCCCCTTGGACAAGTTAATTTATTCTCTCATCATATTAATATTCCCTTTCTTTCTCAGGCCTTTTAAAGGTAACATCACATAACCAAGTTATTTCATTATGTTAATTTTAGATTCAATAATTAATATTTTCTTACGTGGGGGGGGGGGGGGTGGGGGGGGGGGGGGGTGGGGGGGGGGGGGGGTGGGGGGGGGGGGGGGTGGGGGGGGGGGGGGGTGGGGGGGGGGGGGGGTGGGGGGGGGGGGGGGTGGGGGGGGGGGGGGGTGGGGGGGGGGGGGGGTGGGGGGGGGGGGGGGTGGGGGGGGGGGGGGGTGGGGGGGGGGGGGGGTGGGGGGGGGGGGGGGTGGGGGGGGGGGGGGGTGGGGGGGGGGGGGGGTGGGGGGGGGGGGGGGTGGGGGGGGGGGGGGGTGGGGGGGGGGGGGGGTGGGGGGGGGGGGGGGTGGGGGGGGGGGGGGGTGGGGGGGGGGGGGGGTGGGGGGGGGGGGGGGTGGGGGGGGGGGGGGGTGGGGGGGGGGGGGGGTGGGGGGGGGGGGGGGTGGGGGGGGGGGGGGGTGGGGGGGGGGGGGGGTGGGGGGGGGGGGGGGTGGGGGGGGGGGGGGGTGGGGGGGGGGGGGGGTGGGGGGGGGGGGGGGTGGGGGACTTTGCAATTAGACTTAACTGCCACCTGATCACCACTTAACCGCAATTTTTTACGGTTGTACCAAATGTGTCACAATTTGTTAAAACGATGTACCAAATGTGTTGGACACATAAAGCTCAGACCAAAAGTGGGAATTGACCTAAAATTCAGTACCAAAAATGTAATTCTCTCGCCTCAAAATTTTCGAAACAAAATAAATATTAAAATTGCAAGATCGTAATATACAAGAATTCTTTGTAAGGACACTCCTCAATTCACACAAGATAACAAAGTTTCTTATTAAAATTACTGAACATGAACAAAAACAGAAAAATAAAATCATTTTGAGCGCCAAAAGTTCAACATGCGTAGTTTCTTTGCCTTAATCAATGTTTTAATAGGTTAAAAATAAGCTATGCTATTAAGTGGGATGTCGATGTATAAAATAACATAAATAAAAATTTAGCTAGGTGTTAAATTAGTCACAAACAATGTTAATCTACATGATATAATATGAATAATAAACTAAAATTTATTTATTTGTTATTAGATTAAATCAAGTATTGAGTAGAAAAAATTATCTCCATGGATGATATTCATCAAATCTTTTTGTGCGTTATAAATCATATAAGACTTTCTTTCGATGAGATTCATTAAGATTATGCTTGGTTTATGGATTTCAGTAAATAAAATACAAATGAAAAAGAATTGTAAATTAAGTTGCGTCATAATTAGATGCAAAAGAAAATATCTTTCTTTCTATTTTGCTCCCTGAAATTCAAGAATTAAACATAAATATTCGTGACTATCCTCTGGGTATTTGATTATAAATCATCTATTATTAATTGGGTTAGGTTCAAGTTGAATTTTAAATCCACTGCACCATATATATTATGACATGAAACCGTAAGTAATTGATGATATGAAATGTTTCACAATAGCAGTAGTAAAACTGAATTAAAAATGGGTAATTTGTATCTGTATACTTCCAGTGTATAATGTGATGCAACTGTGATGGATGAAACAATGGATCAAAATTTGGTTTCAGGGTGTATGTTTCGGTTAATCAAATATTGGAAAATTTTCGAGACTTTTCGAAAATATTAAGGAAAAATTATAAAAAAAAATTACTAAATTAAGAAAAATAAGAGAGTCTCAGGCAAATAAATAGTTTTGAAATTACAGCTTCTTTTCGTTTCGCTTGATTCAACGGAAATTTTTCGTTATTTATTAGGTAGAACTGCAGAAAACGTCCTAAACTGACTAGCGGTTTTGGATTTTCGTCCCAAACTATATCACCTCACCGAATTTCATCTCGTAATTTAATATTTTTTTGGAATATCGTCCCACCTTTAATTATGAGACAAAAATTGCGCACGTATCCGTTAAAATGCCACATGGTTGCTTACGCGTCATGACATGGCAAATTTAAACATGAACAACTATACAAGATTGCATAATTCATCCCAAACTAATTTCAAATTTTGATTTTTCGTCCCAAACTATATCAACTCGCCGAATTTTGTCCTGTAATTTACCATTTTGCATGAATTTTGTCCCACTATTAAATTTCTAATTGAATGGAAATGACGATTCAATCTTTTACTTTTTTTAAGAGAAAAATAGTATGGGTTTTCAAAACTTTCGTGCGCTTTTGAGAGAAAAAAAAATTCCATGTCATTTCATTAGCGAACATTACGTGTTCTTTTTAAGTATTGATAAATAATAAATATTAAAGAATGTATACATATGCATGTCGTAAATCAATAGTTTCAGAAAAATTCAAGTCTTTAATATTTATTATTTAATAGTGGGACTAAATTCATGCAAAATGGTAAATTACGAGACAAAATTCGGCAAGTTCATATAGTGGGACGAAAAATCAAAATTTATAATTAGTTTGGGATGAATTTTGCAATCTTGTATAGTTGTTCATACTAAAATTTGTCACGTCATCACATGAAAGCAACCAAGTGCCAATTTAACGGAAATGAGCGCATTTTCGTCTCATAATTAACGACGGGGCGATATTCCAAGAAATATTAAATTACCAGATGAATTTGGGACGTTTTCTGCAATTTTGCCTATATATTAATTGGAAAAGATTTATAGTTCAAGGGAAGGAAGGTAAAAAATAATAATAAAACTACAGAGCTCAGCAGTACCATATTTCATCTGAAAGCAGAAGGAGCAACAGACCCAACAGTCGCATAGGCACAGCTATCATCATTGCTCTGTAATTCTCTTGCACCAGCCGGGAATCGAACCCGGGTCTGTACCGTGGCAGGGTATCATCATTGCTCTGTAATTCTCTTGCACCAGCCGGGAATCGAACCCGGGTCTGTACCGTGGCAGGGTACTATTCTACCACTAGACCACTGGTGCTTGTTGTATTGTTAAATTATTTTATTTATATAATCCGGTTTTTAGGTGAATGATAGGACAAGAAAAATATAAAATTTAGAACTTCTACCTTCTCCATGACGAAGGTGGAAGGAAAAAGGGAAATAAGTTTGTTTAATATTTGGTTTACACTTTAAAAATGGAAATTTATTTAATTACCAAAAAAAAAAAACTTTACACTAATATTGTTCTAGGCGAATTTTGAATTCAGATGGCGTAGCTGTATCTAAGGGCAAGTCCAATTCCAATGTAAGAATGTAAAATTGAGTAAGCAAAATGTATTATAGAAATTCAAATAGTGTTTTGTATACTCAAAAAAAGTCTTTTACTTCAATACATGTGTATATTTTCAATTTTTTTATTATACAATCCATTCACTACAAGAAAAACGAGAATTTCCGACGGATTTTTCCAAAATTCCGTCAGAAATCATCATTTTTCCGACGGAAAATGCCCGTCGGAAACTCCGTCGGAAATATGCTCGTCGGAGATTTTCCGATGGGATATTTCCGGCGGCCCAAGTTCGTTGGAAAGTCTGTCGGAAATTTTTCGACGAACAACTTCCGACGATATTTCTGAAGGATAATTCCGTCGAAAAATATTGCGGGTCATCTGTTTGACCTTAATTTCCGACGGGATGTTCTGTCGGAAATTAATTATTATTATTTACAAAATAATTTTATTTATTAATTTCCGACGGAATGTTCCGTCGGAAATTAATTACTATTATTAAAAAATAATTTAATTTATTAATTCTCGACGGAATATTCCGTGGGAAATTAATTATTTTTATTTAAAAAAAATTAATTTATTAATTTTCGACTGAATATTCCTTCGAAAATTAATTATATTTATTAAAATAAAATTTAATTTATTAAAATTATTTAATTAATTAATTTTTTTGTCCCGTTTATATATTCAGTACACCATTCATCAAATTTAAATTGAAAACTAATAGTCATAAATTAATCTCAATCATAGTCATAATAATCTCAATAATCTTCATAATAATACACCATTCAACAAATTTAAATTAAAAATCTAATAATCATAAATTAGTCTCAACCATCACCCGGGGAGTTCAAATATATAGGAAAATAAACAGTATCAATCATCATAGTAGGAACATAAAGAGTATCAATAATCAGAGTCGGAGTCAGAGTCATTAGATTGTTGTGGGTTCTGGGGTTTTTGATGAATCATATTGGTAGGCAACTGGCTAAACATACGTCGGAATTCCTCCATCTCTCGATGAATTGCCTCCATCTCCCGTCGATTATCCGCAACCTCTTGTTACATATTGGTGTATTCCTCCATCACTGCTTGACTCTCAGATACCTGTTCTTCGAGAGTTTGAAGTCTCGTCACAAGCTCCGGGTCGGAAGAAGTAGCTCCTGAATAATGTGATCTAGATGACTTAGGTCTAACCAGATGAGCCTTACCCTTCAAACCATAAATCGTACTTTTTTCCCCGATGCCTACAGTCTCCACCCACGTCTGAATAACAAATGAAAATAATAATTAGATTATAAAAAAATATAAATAAATATATTTGATTATATATCATAAATTATTTATTGCATTTATGTACCTGCAACTCAACATTTTCCGGGATTGGTTGTGATTCACCAGTTTCAGATACTTGAGAAGAAGGGAGTTTTTCCTTAAACGCATTCTAGAAGACACGAACATTAGTATACATTTAATCAAACATAACACTTATTACTAATAAACTAAGTAAAGAATTTATTTGACTTACATATGTATTCTTCGAACATTCATCGACCCATATGGTTCTCTCTCCATTTTCATCATACTTCGAATGAGTATACATAAATAGACCTGCTTGGAATACGTCCTCTCCTTTTTGTTTCTACGACAATATTATATAATGGTTGTGTTATACCACAATAGATATATGAAACAAAGGTCAATAAGTAATTTGAGTGACTTATTAGTCTACGCTCGTGCTCCGAATGTGTAATACTGCCACCCGTGTGGCATGGGGCTCCCTGACCGTCACAATTGGAACCTCGATTTTGTTTGTTTCTTTGACTTATCGCTAAAAACTCGGGAGAAGCCCAATATGCTTTGTATTCTCTCCAACAAGTTTCATTTCCCCAATTTGGCCTAGGTAAATTTCTACTCCTTAACTCGTCAAATGCATGACTAAGTGATAATGCGGCTTTATACTCAAATATCCTTTTAATTTATGACTCATGGTTAGGCTCCCAATAGTAATCATTCTGCAAGTCGTTAGATAATTTTACGAATAAACAATATACTAATTGATATTAATTATTAAACTACAATATATATACTAAAATAATTTAGATAAATACCTTAAAGATATTAAACAACTTATCCTTAATTTTATCAAGAAATTCCTTATACGTGTGATAAGAACCTTCCCATCCTCTTCTAACAGCTCTTCCCACACTACGAACAACTTTCGTATGATTTGTAAACCTATGTCGAATCACAAAAACATTAAAAATATATATACTCAATTAATAACATTAATACAATATGTTAAAAGTCATGAAAATAAATACATACTCATTAAGAAATTCTGTAGGAGCAATTAGCTCCTTCCTGTTAACAGACCCCGTACTAGGACTAGCACTCGAACTAGCACCAACTGAAGAGCTCCCATGTAAATGGCTAGGACCCGATAAGAAAGTATTTAATCCGGGAGCGCTGTTACGAGGGCTGGGAGTGGGAGTCGGATTATACGAAGGCATGAAATAATCATGGTCAGCTGAGTCGGTGGGTAAGGCAGCTCTCTTTAACCTCTTGTTTGGTGCCATCTGCAAAAATAAGAGAATAAAATACAATAACATATTACAATAAATCTTAAACTATGAAATAAGAATAAAACTTTCCAACATCAATATAAAGCATTAATAGTATATCACAGTATCACCTAATTAATAAGAAATTAAATATTATCAAATGTGAATACAATAATAATACAAAGTCAACTTCTAAGTTGGTGCAAGTGACATTTAATTTATGTTTGGATGAAAAGCTAGCCATGTTATAATATATACATTTAAGTTCGTAGTTGGAATAATATATAAGTTTGTAGTTGAAATCCTCTCGTTCTTACATCTTTAACTTCTGTTTCATTCTTTATGTCTCAAAACAAATAATCGTTTTCTCAAGCAACTTTTTTTTTTCAAAACTAATTTCTCATAAAGTAGTGATATAATATATCTAATGCACCATAAATACTATAAGAAATAATTTAACACCAATAATAGTAAACAACTACTTTAAGAACACATTAACATTAACCAAATCGCATCAAACCAAAAAAAAGGAAAACTATATATAGTTCACAATGAGTCAAAATTGGCTTAATTTAATTGAACACAATAATTATACATAGCAAAATTGGCTTAATTTAATTGAACACAATAAACATAGCAATAATTATACATAGCAAAAACAGGAAATAATTTTCAGCAACACATGAAGTAGATCCATTAAACCATCTTGAATTGAGAGGAGAAAGTGAGAATGGGTACCTTTTTAGAGGAACGGGTTGTAGCGTACGTACGGGCTCGGAGCAGGGCAGGGGCTGTGGAGATCCGGCGATGACGGAGTAGGGGTCGGGCTGCGGCGTACGGGCTCAGAACCGCTTGGGTTGCGGTGGTTTCAGGCAGCGCAGGGGCTGCGATGACTGAGCAGGGGCAAGGGATTTGGAGGTCCGGCGACGACGGAACAGGGGTAGGGGAGATCCAGCGACGATGGAGCAGGGGCAGGCCGCGCTGAGAGAGGAAAAATGGGTGGTCGTTGAGAGGGAGAGGGAGAAGGAAAGAGAGAGAGAGAGAGAGAGAGAGAGAGGGGGGGAAGTGGAAGTGGGAGGATAGGTGGTGGCGGTGGAGTTTGCAGTCGCGCGGAGGAGAGAAGAGAAGAGAAGAGAAGGAGAAATTGAAAGAAATGAGGGGAAAGCTGCACGACTATGGTTTTAGTCGCGCAGTTTTCTGACGGGTACGTTGCCCGTCGGAAATTTCAAATTTTTTTTTTCCTTTTTCAAATTAATTCAAAATTAGTATTCACCAATTTTAAAATACCATAGCTTGATTAAATTTTTATAATTAAAATTGTTTTATTAATGAAGAACGACTAAAATCGTGCAAAATGCCCTTAAGCCGGTAAAAAAAAACTGTTTTAATTCAATTTCGTTATGTATACTGAGGTTATTCGAAATCAGATCGATCGATTCTCGATTCGCAACGTTAATAGACCAAAGTCAACATTAATTTGTTGACCTTAGGGCCGGGTTATGTACATTGAGGTTATTCGAAATGAAATCGATATTTGGCTCGTAATTAATTAATCAGTCACACTAATTCAAAATTATTGACTATAGGGTTATGTACGTTGAGGTTATTCATAATGTTTAATTTGAAAAATAGCAATTTATCCTCTGTAAAAAAAATTAAAGAAGCATTTGTCCCCTTCAGTTAGAGAGTGTAACTCACTTGTCGAAATTGAAAGTGTACATGAAAAATATTTTGTAACATAGGGGATAAATTGTCACATAAACTACCACATTATCATAACATATGTGGGTTAAAATACAACATATAAAAGTATCAAGAAGGTGATGTGAAATATTATAAAATTATAGGGGGCAAAGTACTTTTTTTAAATCAAAGGAAGATAAATTGCCATTAACTCATGCTATATATGTTGTTCCAAAATAATGGCTTTTGAATTGACTCATACCTAATTGTATACTTCTATATTTCTATATATTATTACAAAGAGGAATTGACTCGTACCCAACAAATTGTCTACAGTATTGAATTTGGATTATGATTTTTAATTTCATAAGTTTCAGAAAATGACTTTGAAATGAAATGATTAGAAGTAATATATATGGTTTTTTTATATTTAAGGTTGTGTGCTTGTCAATTTATAGATATCTATTTTATAGTGGAGGTATAATCTGTTGTGAAATTTCGGTTTTACACTAAATTTAAATAAATCATAGTTTTGAAAATAAACAACCGACATAATTTTATAATATGATATTTGACATATAATAATTAAAATATATAAAACGACTGGCCTGTAGAGGAGTCACGCCACTAGACGCTGTCCTAAGAAAGTGATTGCCTCCCCTCGTGCAGGTATTGGCGGTTGATCACAATCCCAAGATAAAACCCAAATGGCCTCGCCGGCATCCTCATCTGTGAGCACGTTCACAGGAAGACAAAGAACCAGCCTTATCTCTAGTGCCCAATAACAATATAGAAAGTATTTTGTGAATGCAACCTAACTAGTGAGTGTGTGTTCCTAAGACCCTAGGACACTCCTATTTATAGTGTTCATGGGAGACCTTAATGGTCAAAATATTAAGGGCCACATAATGGCACATTAAGGGGATGTTAATGCAATTGATGTTACAAAATTTATTTTAATTATTTTGAAGTTTAAAAACTTCTAAAATTCCAACAATCCCCCACAAGTTTTTAAAACATCAAAATATGCATATAAAATAATTGGGCACTAAAATACTATGCAATTGGTGCAGGAGCCTTCCGGGCTTGAACCTACACTTAGTGTTGATGAATTTCATTTGAGGAAACCATAATGGCGCAAGCGCTTTGAATTAGGTCCCTTGGTCAAACTTCAATACATCACACACACAGTATCGACATCGATCTTAGTTCGCGGGTTAGCGCGTTAACGGCCATGCGCTCGAATCTTGATTCTCCTGAGAGTTTCTAGGGTCAGCCCAAACCCATAGCCACGGCCCCATGGCAACTCTCACTTAGGTGAAACCTCCAAAGGTACGTGCGACCTATACCCTGCGGAATTCCCGCCTCGATCTCATTAAGGGTTAAACCCAACCGTAATATCACACTATGAAACACTATCACCATAGGGATGGGAAGGAGGTGCTCTCCTATAAATTAGTGTTAAACGAGTCACGCATTACAGGTTGTTCCTACCCATTGAACCTTCTTCATGGGATCTCCAATCACAAAGGTTGGGTTACTCCTGGAGGTGACTCCCTTACGGGCTTACGCCCATCCCCCTCGATGATAAATGATCTAGCCTTTATAGCTAATCATGAGGCAAATTTTCACCTCGTGAAATTTTTATATTTTGCCTCTTTAATTTTAATTTTCTCTTTTTTTTTTTTTTTTTTTTTTTTCATCTATTCAATCATATGCGATATGCATCGCATTATGATTTTATTAATAATTCTTTTGACCTCATGCACGTGCACCTGTTACAAAATAAACTCCACAAAAGTGGTTAATAGATTAACAACAGTGAAATCAAAAGATGATTATCACAACTTCCTTTTATATTTTAGGAGTTTTCACCTTGTTCTAACATAAATTTAATTTCGAGCCTTTCCTATAATGAGAATAATTCTCAATCTCCTCTTTCTCATTGTGAATTTACGAGGTTGAGTCTCATAGTTCATACTAATTTAGACAACAATTATGTAGGCTAAAAATTCATCTTTGATAAAATTTATATTTCATGATCAACCCCCACATTTCTCAAGATAAGGTGAAGAAAACAATTGAACAATATAATTTCATATTCAGATAAACAGTTATGCTCCAAAATAAAGTTTAATTATATGCACAACTCTTCATAAAAGACAAATACATGGAGCCAGTATTTAGATATGATAGATATCACATAAGTTTCCAGAACCCCCACAATTAAGGACTTATAATTCAAGATTAAATTAGACAATAAATTATTACTTAAATAGTTTCTTCAAAGAAACCTTCATGTTTATTGAATTTTTGGATTAAATTAATCCTTCACATAGCAGGGCATTCCTAGATATCATGGAGAAGTCAAGTTAAATATAAGTAGACGTAACCTCTAATACCTCATTATTAGGGACCCTTCATTGTTGCACATAATATTAGACAATTATATACCACATGATGTTATCATAAGATAATTTCATACATTAACTCATATTTAGAGAATTAAATTGGTTTTAAGGACGAAAGTATTAAAAGTAACTCTCATGTTATTCATTCAAGATGTTTTCATTTATAACATTAAAAGACCTATCACCCATTGGAAATGCATTAAACTCTTTTGCAGTAATGATAGACAATAATGTGGTTCAAATAATGAATAACTTATCATGTCAAATGTTGTAATCAAGGTATATAAACACATACATACCTAATTGTGCCAATGTTTATTACACCATTCAAAGCATTATTTCAACTATGACAATTATAGACATAATATTTGCCATCAACTCTAAATTCTTTAGGCATAGAACGTTGAACAACAATTCTACCAGAACATGTATAGCATGTAACTTCCAACTCACATTTAACCGATATTAAATAGCTGAGCTAGCTAAATTAATTAAGATCTTGAGTCACCAATCTTAATTCCACTAATATCTAAATAGGTTAAGAAACAATATGACGGAGTATAATATAGTCTGCATATTCTTTTCCTTTATATATATTTAAGATATGATTAATATAATAACTTCCACATTTTGAGAATATCAAGAGTACCATGCTATTTTTGTTTTAGAAGTGTTGTTAAAAGTAACACCCACAATCTCTTTTGTCAATTATTATGTTTTTTTTTTTTTTTTTTTTTTTTAACATAAAATCAATTAAACTGAGGCCGTTTATACCTTATCACTTAAGTAGGCATAAAATAAACTAACAAGCATGTCAAGATTATTTATTTTTTTAATTTTTAATTCCAAATTGTGCATAGAAACAAAAAACTTCTCGACATACAAACTGTAAGACTTATCTACATTATATTCATTTCTTCATCCAAGTTATATAATAACTGATTTTGTTTTTAATTCAATTAATATCATTTTCAGCATATAATATACATTATAAGCATAGAGAAAACATATATCACCTCTACATGATAATCTTGTAGTAATAAATTCACCATCAAATGCCTGCACTAAATTATCTTCCTCCAAATATATAACTGTGTGTTAATTGCATTGATTTCTAGGCACTCAAATGATTTTATAACAATTCAAAAGCATTGATTTTGCCATTGAAAATATATGTAACTCCTATTCAATATAAGTGGATAATAATTCGGTGCAAATAATGAATTATATTAAATTTCACATTCCACAGTTAACATCTTATCTCATCATATGTTATAAAGAAAGGATTAACTGAATAAGAACCATACCTGGTTGCCCAATTATCCAAGTGCTTTGGTTACTAATTCATTATAGATTGAACCAACAATATTAGACTAAATTACTTCAGAATTTGGAAGAATACAATATTTAACCTTCTAAATAATGACATTGATTATCTAGCAATCAAAGTTTTTTCTTTTCCTTTTAAATTAATAATGTAACAGCCACATTGGTTCATCAAAAAGTCCATATTGAAAAGCCATTAAATGCCATGATGTAACGTACAAAATTAATATTTTCAAATTCAATCATAGTTTATAGGCATAAAATTCTTTTTAGTATAATTGCTCAGTACATTTCACTAAATGCCAATGAAAATAAATTTAAAACATAATTGGGTTTAACATACATAAACACACAATTAGAATCATCATGAATATCCTTAAGACCTCAAGCAACATTTAAATCTGACTCGTTTCAGAATTACATTACATTACTTTATTTTATTTTATTTTATTTTTAAAATATTTTCCTCTCTAACATTGAAACTATTATTTCTATATTATATTACCTTCATATTTTATCTTTCTATTAAATCGAAGAATTAAACAATAGATCCCGTTATAGAACATAGTCTGACTGTATGCATTTTTTCTTAAGCTTTACATTATCCTATTCTCATTATGAAGCACACCCACTATAGATAAATATATAGGTAATAGGAATTAATATTAGATGATTCTCAAGGTTCTCTAATGTGCCGAAGATTAACTGAATAATTATAATAACAATGGAAAAATCACACTTTAGTTATCTGTGACATATACAAGCTTTGATATACAATGTTTTATCTTCTAATATCCAATGTATGAGGTTCCAAAATTATAAACTCACAAAATATAAAATTTTATGCAACATATTTTAATCAATCAGTCAAACAAAATTTTATACATTAATTTGACGTGTTATTTTCAAATGATGATCGCTTTAACACTCATATATCACGTTTAACACAAAAATAATCAGATTCACATAGGCCAATTAGCAAGTAAACTGATTATGTCCAAACCATGAAAACACATCAGGATTCACCTCTGAATTAAATAAATAAAATAAAATAATTTGGATTACAAATCATACCTGGCTTTGAGTCTCCAATTAATTTCATACCTCTAAAATTCTCTCACAGATATATACATGCTCCTTTTTATATATACCAAAAATTTTTACAGTAACTTGATCACTTTTCAAATCACCTCCAACTCTCCGAATTTCAACAAGCAAACCCAGCAAGTTAACTTCTTCAGTTGATTAGTCCATCTCCAGCAGGTTGTATTCATATGCAAAATAACACAATAAATTAAATCAAATTGGTAATCTAAATTTCACCGTTCATACACAAATCACAAAAGATCACTTTCTTAGATTGTTGTGAAATTTTGGTTTTACACTAAATTTAAATAAATCATAGTTTTGAAAATAAACAACCGATATAATTTTATAATATGATATTTGACATATAATAATTAAAATATATAAAACGACTGGCCTGTAGAGGAGTCACGCCACTAGACGCTGTCCTAAGAAAGTGATTGCCTCCCCTCGTGCAGGTATTGGCGGTTGATCACAATCCCAAGATAAAACCCAAATGGCCTCGCCGGCATCCTCATTTGTGAGCACGTTCACAGGAAGACAAAGAACCAGACCTTATCTCTAGTGCCCAATAACAATATAGAAAGTATTTTGTGAATGCAACCTAACTAGTGAGTGTGTGTTCCTAAGACCCTAGGACACTCCTATTTATAGTGTTCATGGGAGACCTTAATGGTCAAAATATTAAGGGCCACATAATGGCACATTAAGGGGATGTTAATGCAATTGATGTTACAAAATTTATTTTAATTATTTTGAAGTTTAAAAACTTCTAAAATTCCAACATAATCATCAATTATCTTGTCCATTGCTCAATTTTCTAGTACAATTTTGGTGACAAAATTATATGGTTATCTTTCAAATGCTTGTGAAACTTCATGATAATGTGAAAAATAACCAATTTAATTGTACATAACATATTCTTTTCAATTTACCCCATTTTATATGTGTAATGTACATTTTATCTTCTGTGATATTGTCTAATGAACACTTTACCCTCCACCCCCATCCCACCCCACCCCACCCCACCCCACCCCACCCCCACCCCCTGAAAATGTATGGTATGTTGACAAAAATCATTCAATTTGGACTCAATACTAATTTATGGTAATTTTGATTTATTTTATTTTCTTAAAAAAATTTGATTGGCCAACACAAATTAATTGTTTCAATTTTAAAAGAATGTTATTAATTTTCATCACATAACAAAAGGGAGTTTCTTTCCAATTAAAAAATTCATTTAATTACAATACTAAATTTAAGTTTTGAATTATGATCAAAAGTTGCCATTAATTGTCAAAACCCATAATAGAATATGCTCATTTTCTCAAAATCCATAACCATTAATACAGAAAAAAGTGTAAAAATAATGAAGTTTATTAAGATCTTTAACAATTAATTAAAATTCTTATTTCATGCCAAAAGTTTGCCCGTGATTAAGGCTAATCAGTTAATTTTGCAATAACTCTAGACAATTCTTAATATTTTGCTTTCACCTATTTATTCCAATCAATCTCAAGCTCTGATCTAATTTTTTCCAGTACTCCTTCGACAGATTTTTGTGTTTATTTGGTAATTTTATTTCTATATTGTTATTAATTTGATCACATGCATTTTTTTTTATCTTGGATTTGATTGATTTTAACTTCTTGATAATATGGATATTTTTTAAGAGAATTATCACGTGAAGGCTTCCTCCAATTCAAAACAAAAATAAAGTTTGTAATTCATTTTTCGTTATTGTTTTAATTTATATTTGGCAGTATTTTTCTTTTATGTTTGTATGAATATGTGAATTGTACAAAACATTATGATTGCTTGATTTATCTATAGGTTTGGAAGAACTTCAAGACGGAAATCTTGAAATAAAGTGAAGTTCGTATTCTCTGAAAAATTGTACTGCTATAAGGTAATTATTTTTTCTTGAATGCTTTTGACTCTTAGAATTTATATTTGTAAAAGTAGTAAACTTTCAATTGTTATCTTTCTTATTAGGAATAAGTTGAAACATTAACTTATGAAGTTTTCATCCGAGAACTTGAATCAAAAGATGGAATCTCAAATGCCATAGATGATTTTGGGAGCTACGGTTGTTTAAAATATGCGTTATAGATATTTAAATTGTAAATTAAAAATAAATTATAGAACTATATATATGGAGAGAAGTAAATTTATATCTTTATTCCTTTTCATTCTTCCATTGCGGTTTCAAGTTTTAACTGAATAACAAAAGTAGAATGCTTTTGCTTCAGGAGACATTTTATTTAGCGTTAGTCTCGACTAACATGATATATCTATTATAATTTTGTGTTCTAATATATTGAGATAATTTGTATTATTTTTATGATATTTCCGTGAAAGTGCGTGGACTTCAACAGGGTGGTTTTCCAGTGAGCAACTAAAAAAAAACATAGAAGTATGTAAGAAATTGTCTTCCTTCATTTTAATCATTTAAAAAAAACTTATGGTCTTTTTGAAATGGATTTATTAAGTTGTTTTCTATCTTATTCAAATTACTACTTACTACTCTTTTATGACATAAGGACTAGAAGTGCATCAAATTACTACTCTTTTATGACATGAGGACTAGAAGTGCATATCATAAGGAAATTAGAGGATAATGAGACGTCAATAAGAAACTCACACATGTCATTCTCTTCATAACCCAAATCAAACCAATAGGTTGTAATATTATATCTCTTTTCTACTTTTATGGAATTGATTATACGTTCTTAAATTTGTGTTATCAAAATTAAATCCTTATTTATTTTGTTTGTTTATGTATATTGGTATCTTTTTTGTTTTTTACCCTTACCTCTAGAGTCAAGTATGTGTAACTAATTGTAACTAATTATGAAAATATACTAAATTGAAATTTTTGTTTTAGTTAAAAACAATTTTGGTGAACAATATTTCAAAATTTATTAATAATTAACTGTTCAACATTGTTTTTTCCACTTTATTTTTATTTCTACTTTCAAGTTTTAAAGTAAAATACGCCAAATTTATTACGTGGATTTTATACATAATTTAAGTTATACAAAATAATCAATATTAAATTATTTAGTTATATATTAATTTTTTGGCTCATAATTTTGTTGCTTTGTAATATGTGACAAATGCATACTATATGTTGAAAGGTATACTAGATCACCTCTTTTTCAAACCCGTAACCAAATATTCTACCTTCACCAAATCTCAACTTAGGTTCGTGAGTTCTCAACATAATTAATATTTTGTGTTTCAATCAAAATAACTGATTACTTATTTACATTATAAGTTAGTTGAATTATGTTGCTAATTTAAAGTTCTTTTATTGAGCTAAATATATAAGTTATCATGTCCTATTTATTCTTTATTTTATATGCTAGTTTTAGAAAGTCATATTAATAATCTTATCATAGAAAAATTATTTAAATAATATTGAAGTGATTTTGTGCATAGTAGGGAATAAACTAGTAAAAGTTAAGAAAATTGTTTGCAATTTTGCCAAATATTGTCCGAGGTCTTCTAGAACCTATGATGCACGGATACTTCAAAAAATTATAAAATGCCGAGTCGGATACTTCTCGGATACGATACTCCTCAGATATTCGTGGGATACGTATTTGACACTCCACGTGGAGTGTCGGTAAATATAATTAAAAAGAAAAATTGGACACTCGTATCAGATACTTATTTAGAAGTATCCAACACATTTCATATTCTGAATTTTGCTAAAGTCACCACAATTGGTAAGAACAATGTAAGACGTCAAACCACTCTTTGTATTATATACAACTGCAATACAAGATAAAATGTCCATAACGGGACATGTTTTACATGGCAAACAATGAACATGATATACAATTAATAGTATTAAATTACTAAACATATGCAATTTAGTATTTATGAAACTTAACTTGATCTATTTCAATATGTATGAATATATAAATATATTATTTTACTTATTTCAATATGCATAAATATATAAATATATATTTTTTTGATTCGTATATCGTATTCAATAAATTTTTAGAAATCCGTGTCGCCGTATCCGTGCAACATAGTCTAGAACTTTTCATCCGCCTATAGAATTCTTCAAAAACCCCAAATATTTCGAAGAGTTGATTAAACAAAACACTAGAACTTGATTTCTCAATTCAATCTCCACTCTCCACTTCCAATGGCGATACTCTCCGATTACGATGAAGAAGAACAGAAGAAGCCGGCGTCATCAACGTCGTCACTAAAGAAGCAGTTTAAAGCCGCTTTCGATCCGTCGAATCCGTTAGGGTTTCTGGAACAGGTTTTCGATTTCGTGGCAAAGGAGAGCGATCTCTTCAAGAGTGATTCTCTGATGAATGATGTCAATGCGGTGGTGAGAATGGTTAAGGATAAAGTTCAAGCGGATGAGAAGAAGAGGAAAGAAGTTAAATTCGATGCCAATGGTAAGGTAGAGAAAAAGATTAAGGAGGAGGCGCTGCAGGTTAAAAAGGAGGAGGCGCCGCCGCTGCAAGTTAAAAAGGAAGAGGAGGTGCCGCCGCAGGAGATAAAGGAGGAGGTTAAGGAAAGTGAAGGTAAAGCGGAAGAAGATAAGAAGGGGCCTCGAGGTAGTTTTTTTAACTACTCTTGCGAATTTTGATTGTTATCATAATCTCTTAATGTGTTCGCATACTAGGGTTTATGTTATATGTGTAGGGTTTGGTAAGAGTTTATCTATGGGCTGTCTGTGTAATAGATGCCATGTTTTGCAGTTAAGATTGATTTATTTTGTGATATGATATTATTGAACTTATGTTAGGTAGTCTCTCTCGCTGGATTTATATTTTGACATTATGTTTTATAATGTGTATGAAGATTTATACTTTAACAAAGTCTTTTCAGCATCACCTTTGCGTAGCCAATTTTGTGATTGCTTTCTTGTATAAGTTTAGTTTTAGGTTTGTTTGCTAAGAAACCGTTATTTCCTCGGCCTCCCTAGGTTGTTAGATACGATTTTAGGGATAAAAGTTGGTGCTGCAATGTTTTGTTTTGCTGCTTTGTGCACGAAGAAAATACCAGCACCCTCCTTTCAGAGTTTTAGGGCATGGAAGTTTTTCCATTGAGTGGAGGAAAATTAAACAATTAATGTCTTCATCAGAATTGATTTTTGGATTGGTATCCTGAATGTTAACTGTGTGATGCTGTGTTAAAAGGGATGAGAAAATTAATTTCTTGGTTCTGTAATTCTGTCATAGCTGAATTTGTTGGACTATCAGATCTATCAAAGTAGTAACTAATGTAATTGTTGATGTAAGTAAATATGCTCCTTTTCTCTAGCAATGTCTAATATTTTGAGTTTTTACTGAAACGCGTTGTTGTTATTGGTATCCTGAATGTTAACTGTGTGATGCTGTGTTAAAAGGGGATGAGAAAATGAATTTCTTGGTTCTGTAATTCTGTCATAGCTGAATTTGTTGGACTATCAGATCTATCAAAGTAGTAACTAAAATGTAATTGTTGATGTAAGTAAATATGCTCCTTTTCTCTAGCAATGTCTAATATTTTGAGTTTTTACTGAAACGCGTTGTTGTTTCGGTCGCTAACTGCCTATTTGTCTTTGATCAGCTCCAAACAAGGGAAATGGTCTTGATATGGATAAATACTCTTGGATTCAATCTCTACAAGAAGTTAACATTTCTGTTCCTGTCCCTCCTGGAACAAAGTCCAGATTTATTGTATGTGAGATTAAGAAAAACCATATTAAAGTTGGTGTCAAGGGTCAGCCGCCAGTTATTGACGTAAGTGTGACCTGTTTTTCTGTTTATCTTTATTATTTTTCACTGCTGCTGCTGCTGTGGTAAATTTATTTTGTTAAAATATTTATGTATGTGGCATGAATATCCAGCATGTCTCGTTGTTCATGTGATCACTCTTACCTTTTATGTATTTGTAGGGGGAACTTTTTCAGCATGTCAAGGTTGATGACTGCTTCTGGAGTTTAGGTAGGCCTTTGATCCAAACTTTGATGATACATGCTACTTTTTTTATATGAATCGTTAGTTTTCAAACAATGAACTAATTGTGCACATCTAATTATTTAACTTCCTCCAGAGGACCAGAAGTCTATCTCCATTCTCCTGACGAAACAAAACCAGATGGAATGGTGGAAGTACTTGGTCAAGGGTGAACCAGAGATTGACACTCAGAAAGTCGAACCTGAAAACAGCAAATTATCTGATCTGGACCCTGAAACACGTTCAACTGTGGAAAAAATGATGGTGAGCTTTTGTTAACAATTTCCCTTTGCTTTTGGTGGGCCATTTAATCTATTTCTATGTCCATTGGAACTCTTAGGGTGTGTGGATGGGTTCTGTCCTGGTCTCGCGAAGACCGAGCCAAAACCCTTTCAAATGAGTTTTCGTCAAACTCATAAAACCATAAAATAAAAAACCTATACAGAAACTCACACTTAAACTCTTCAAACCTATAAAACATTGATTTGACACCTACCACCTACTTTTTCCCCCAAATCTCAATAAAAAAGACATTGATTTGACACCTGCCACCTACTTTTTCCCCTAAACCCCAACATCCAAACCCAATGCAAGTGGGGTTTCAACTTATTCAAACAACAAAACCCATCCAAATGAGGTGTCAAAGGTTTCATCGAAACCACCCAAACCATTTTTTTTAAACCGAGACCTGTGAAACCGAGTCAAAACCCATCCACATAGACCCTTAGATTGCTGCTTTATTGATTAAGACCTTAAAGTATGTTAACTGCAACATGTAGGAGTTTTGAAATAGTTGTATTCTTTCATCTTGATTAATATAATTAAAGCCATTTTAGTCACGAAACCCACATGCTTCTTTTACTAATTAGCAGACTAATAGATGAATCATCCTCTGCTAATTTGACTTTTAGTTGGGTGCAAAGAAAATTCAAAAGAATGTAAAATCAATTTGTGACATTAGAATAAATATTGTAACCCCAAATTAATCTAGTAACATTTTATATGTGACCTTTGAGTATGTAAATTGTTTTATCCAATTTGTTTGACACAAATGTCATTCTTGGTTTTCCGAAATGCTTTAGTTTGACCAAAGGCAGAAGCAAATGGGCCTTCCATCAAGTGATGAGATGCAAAAGCAGGATATATTAAAGAAGTTCATGGCTGAGGTGAACACTCAGTAAATTATTATTCACATACCTTTTATTTGCAACTATTCAATAAATTTACTGATTAATGTTTGCAATTTATTTGCAGCATCCAGAAATGGACTTTTCAAGGGCAAAGATCAACTAAATGAATTGCTCCATCTTTCGATCATTTTGAAGAACTCTTTCCTGAGCCCAAGGTTTCTCCTCTGGGTTAAATCTGGTTAAGCTTGTCAATTTTTTGTGTACAGTTTTATGGTTAAACTAAAATCACTAGAGTTTGATATGATGATAATGGAATCTCTGGAGATTTGTGTGTGTTCCTTGACTTATGGCTAATAGACGAGTACTCAGTATTGTCTTTATATCTCGATATTGAAATCGTTATTATTGCTAGATTGGTGCAAAAATGAAAATGCATAGTAAATGAAGAATTAAACACCACTCTTAAGAAGATGACTTGTGTTACATTTGGGTAAAAAAGCATTTTAGGTCCTTTGACTTTTACAGGTCCACGGGAATAGGACAATTTATTTTCCGGCGAGTAAATTATATCCTATATAATTTTTGTACCCGCAATTTCAGTCCCTTTTTCGTCGGATTCATAACAATGTTCAAAAACTATAAACGTTGTACAAATTGTTAGCACAGTTAATAATTTCTCAACATCGATGTATTTTTTTGCAAAATAGGGACTGAAATTGCAGGAAAGTGGATTAAAATTGTAGGAAAGTGGATTGAAATTGTTGCTACAAAAAAGATAAAAGTATGTATTTTTTGCACACTAGTAAATCAAGTGTCCTGATTCCGCGTCCCTAAAGTTAAAGGATTCAAAATGTTTTTTTTGCTGTTACATTTCGTGTTAATCGAAAATATGTATGATTATGATGGAAAATTGTTTAAATTCGATATAAGTAATAGCGGGTGCATGTAGGGCAGGTAGGTAATATTTACTTATTTTAGATTTGTAAATAAAACACCATCTAGCCATGACTATTAGCAAACCTTAGAGATGGTTCAATTTAAATTAAATTGCCACACTTCCTATTTTGTAAATTCATAGACATGGGAATATCTAATTGTTTAAAACTAAAATTATATTTTTCTATGAATTCAATTTAAATTAAATTGCCACACCCTCCAATAATATGTAATTGACATTAGATGGTAATCCATATGCGCACTCCAATGAGAAGACATTTTGGACGCCTAAATCTGTCACGAACAATTCAAGATTTGTTTCATCAAAATTTTCGAACATAAATTGAGACAAGTCAGTGTTTTTTGCTCATGGTTCCATCACAAGATAAGAGATCAACATGGTTTAAACAAATAAATAGGCAAACTTCACCTCTTTAGGCTAGTTGCGTAGAACATGTTTGTCTCGTTTTTCAACATTTAAGTGCTTTTAGGTTTTGAAAAGTCATTATTTTCAGAAACAAACTATATATTCTCAATTTTCAGAAATAATTTATTCCTAAAAATATTCTCTAATCTCAAAAAGGGAAAATCTAAACAAATTTTACTTTGATTTGACATAATATAACTTATCTCACATAACAAACATAATTTGATATAAAATAATTTATCTCTTACCATGTTTCTCTTCTTTTTATAATCTCTAAAATGACTTATTTATTTCTAAAATTTGTACCTACTATTTACCATATCTAAAACATCTAAACAATAAT
This sequence comes from Penstemon davidsonii, assembly GCA_034814905.1. Lineage (NCBI taxonomy): Eukaryota > Viridiplantae > Streptophyta > Magnoliopsida > Lamiales > Plantaginaceae > Penstemon > Penstemon davidsonii. The sequence goes on along the minus strand of JAYDYQ010002533.1, from coordinate 23,072,059 downwards.
ATTATGAAATCGACAATTTTCCTAAAAACTCAATTTATTTCTGTAATTTCTTTCACAAAAGCGAAATAAACAGGCCCGTTGTGTTTTTCAATTTGTCTTATGTCCAAATATATTTCATCTGTTTTTTCAGGGGAAGACCATCTATCACATTTTGGTGTCACATATTTGTATCACATATATAGATCTATTAACAAGTATACTTATTTAAATTTTGTGGGAGTCTACACACTCACTTGAAGGATGTATCTATCATGTAACACCAAAATGTGACATCAAAATGTGATAAATAATCAACCTGCTGTTTTTTATGTTCTTGATTTGATCTGAAACATGGAACATAAATAAAGAAAATGAAGTCGGTCCTCCCATTAATTCCACCAGATATCCAATTTCTTTTTCAAGGAAAAAAAAACCCAGATTCACAGTGGACATTATAGACAGATAAAAGAATTCAACTACCAAAATTCAGAGTATATACCATATTATAAACTAAAAAGATCCCAATACATACCCATTTTTTCTCAAAAAAATAAAATAAAATCCTAATCCACTTTCATCTATATTCCCTTTTTTTACACTTCCCTATATGTATTGTCTAGTCATGATTTATGATTAGAAAACAAATAAAAAAAAAATTCAATAGACTCGAGCCTAGCATGAAAAGTGTCTCTCCTATGACCTTCTCAAGCATAACCACAAAATTCCACCGGTTGTGTAAGGTTGCGCCGCCAATCCTCCGCCACCTTCTCCTCCTAGCCCCACCACCACTGCGGTGGCTAAACTTTTGCCTCACAACCACCAAGAAATCCCAACTAAAAATATATATATAGATAGATATAAGGTCAAACATTTTGGGCATATAAATATTCTAATTAATCTTCCAATTTCAAATCAAATTCCTCTCCACTAGCTGTCGATTAAAGTTTTGGACACACACTACATAATATTTCGTCTTCTTGTTCCGCTGGTCAAAAAATAAAAAAGGTAAAAGTTCCTTTTTTTCTTCCTTTCCTCACCCGTCACCGGAAAAAAAAAATGGCCCGTCAAATATTGGCCGGTGATCCAAATTCCCAACTGAAATAAATCGCATAAGTAAATGAAAATTTTCCTCAAGAAAATAAAAAATTATATATATTCAAGATATAGCACAATCTTTAAATCGGTTGATTTTCCAAACATTTTCTCACCTCCAGATGAAAATCAAATTTCATCACGTCAGTTGGATTATTGGACTCAATATAAATTACATATAAAAAAAAATAAAAAAATAAATCAAGGGCAAATATAACTTCAGATATGAAATATCAACACCCAAAAATGCCAAAAACAAAGAAATTAAAAGAGAAAGTTAACCACTTTTCTCTACATCAATTGCCTCGACATATATTACCACAAACATCAAACAATTTCGTCATAGATAAAATAGACTTTGTCCACTAAGCTAAAAAGAAAAGGTTATGTGTACAATTATTATCCCCTCCGCCACCACCTCCTCCTCCTCCTAGCTCCACCACCGGAGCGGCGGCTCCCAACCGCAACCGGAAAATTAGAGGCAAGTAATCTTAATTTATTCAAAACTAATTTCAAGATTCTAACAAAATTGGTTGTGCCGCCTCCCCTATTCATTTCCTCCACAACATATTTCCTCTAGCCACACAACCGACATGGTGGGGCATATGCCTCACCATGACTCCACTAATTCATTTCAATCAAATTAATTTTCTTTTCCTTCCAATTAATTTTTTTGGATTATTAAATTGAGACGACCAAAATTATCAATTTATTTAATCCCTTGCCTTAGCCAACAACATAATTACGACATAATAGTACATGTTCAAATGACCTTCTAAAGCATATATAACCACCACTTCACCACCGGCGTCAGGTCGTGCCGCCGCCCAATTCTTCACCTCCGGTGACCACCACCACCACCACACAGGGGTAGCAACTTTTGGGGACCTCTAACTCCAAATTTCCGTCAAATTAATTTCAATATTTATTTACACATTAAATTATTGGGCACAAATTTAGACTGCCAAACCAAAAAGTTCATTCCTCGAGATTCTTCTGTGACATTACTACCAAAAAAAATATTATTATATTCTCCCCCTCTTTCTTAACATAAATTTTCAAAAGAATTAATCTCAATAAAATTTAAATTTCAAGAATCTAGTTTTGCACGAAGAATCAACGGAAAATTAAAGTACAAAGTACAAGTACAATTGCCAAATCAAGAAATAATATATAAACACAAAACCCATTTAACCAAATCATTATTTTTTGCACCAAAGTTTCTTTATAAACTCTTCTTCTTCCAACCTCTGCAAAAATAAAAAAAGGTTACAAGAAACATAAAATTCAATAAACCTTAAAATGCCCAAAGCCATGTCGTCTGTACAAGGTTGTCAACATGGTGCTAACTACAATTCTCATCACATACGGCGCAATGTAGAATTACATCGTTACATTGTCTATACATATCATTTTTCTGTATCTATATATACAATCCGTAACAAAATAAAAATCAAAAAAGAAATTTATATGCCGCACTAAGAAATTTGGCTCCATGAGATGAGAAAAAACACTAAACTATAGATACACGTTATTGTATCTATATCAGACGAATATAATAAAAAATATGTACACCTACATATTTTTTCTCTCTCTCCTCGACTTACAGAGAGGATATTGAAACAGAGATAGATCCCTATTTTTGTACTACTTCTCGACGAACATCAGAAATTCGAGATTTTTTTCACGGAAAGTATGAATTCTCTCTTGTAATTTCATCATTCGAGTGGAAATTTATCTGGTTTGACTCTGTGAATTATTTCCGAATGCTGTTTGAAGAGTTCGTAATCGATAATTAGGGTTTTGAATTGAGTAAATTTGGGGGAATTGAGGAGGAGGATGATAATAAAGAAGAAGTTGAAATCGGTAGTGCCGTGTTTGAAACGACGCCGTACCGGAGGTGAAACCGCGGAGTGTTCGTTGGTGAATCGAAAGAAACGTAAGATCGTCAATGGCTATTATCCTATGCATCTTCTCGGAGAGGTTGCCGCTGGTGTAATTCCATTTTACGGTTATGGACTACAGAAATTTCTCTCTAGCTCTGCCTCCGCCGCCGCCGGAGGCGGCGGCGGAGGCGGTGGGGTAGGTGGGGAGTCATGGTGTGCGAGGCCGAAGGAAGAGTCGCGGCCGCCACTAGTGAGAACTTCGAGGGGGAGGGTTCAGGTATTGCCATCTCGATTTAATGATTCAGTTCTAGATAATTGGAAGAAAGAGAAGGATAGTAGTAAGAATGTAGAGAAAGGTTCTGATTTGGATTCAGAATATGTGCCTTTTAGTGAAAAGGGTAATAAATTCAGCTTCAAACCCCCTAAAATAAGGAAGTCAAATGAGGTTAAGAGCATTAGCAACCAATGTAGGAAATTTTCGCCATTGTCGGAAGATGAGATTGAAGAATTGAGGAATGGCGGTTTGAGAAATTGTGGTTTTAAGTACTATAGTTCGCCTAGTTCATTACACGAGGAGGAGGAATTGGAGGAGTTTATGGAATTAAATGGCATAAATAAATTGTATAGTTCGGAGGATTTTGATGAAGGTGATATAGTGTGGGCCGTATCTGGGAGGCATTGTCCTGCTTGGCCAGCTATTGTGCTCAATCAAGAATCCCAAGTTCCACAGCAGGTTTTGAACTTTCGGGTTTTGGGTGGAGTTTGCGTAATGTTCTTTGGTTATTCTGGGAATGGAACTCAAAGGGTAATTTTGTTTTTTTTCTTTTGTGTGTACTTGTCAACTGTAACACCTAACTGATGTTTTGTTTTAGTGTTGATAAGAGTGAATGGACTTACTTTAACCATGTCTTTATGAGCAGGATTATGCTTGGATTAAACGCAGGATGATGTTTCCCTTTTTGGATTACGTGGACAGGTGATTACTGATTAGTCTGGTTCTCTATTGTTTTTGTTTTTTTGTGCCCTCTTAATTTGAGTTGGTTGTGAAGTTGGCTTCATTATGAATTTGTTGGTTTAGGTTTCAGGGGCAGACTGAACTGAATGATAGCAAGCCTGGTGATCTTCGTTCTGCCATAGACGAGGCTTTTCTTGCAGAAAATGGCTTCAATGAAATGTTAATGGTCGAAATTAATGCAGCAGCTGGCAACTCGGATTATCTCCATTCTCTTACAAGAGTAGGTGGCTTTAAGGCTTCCGATTCAAATAAGGACCGAGGTTGCAAATCTGTAAAACAGGTAATGCGGTGAAAATTTTCACATTATGATTTTGCTCATCTGCACATTCATAATAGCTTAGAATCATGTATTTCATTTCTCTTTAGAATATAGTAAAATATATATTATGAAAGACTGTTCTCCGCAGAATGAAGTTCTTTATTTTATTTTTATCTTTTTGGGGGGGGGGGGGTGGGGGGGGGGGGGGGTGGGGGGGGGGGGGGGTGGGGGGGGGGGGGGGTGGGGGGGGGGGGGGGTGGGGGGGGGGGGGGGTGGGGGGGGGGGGGGGTGGGGGGGGGGGGGGGTGGGGGGGGGGGGGGGTGGGGGGGGGGGGGGGTGGGGGGGGGGGGGGGTGGGGGGGGGGGGGGGTGGGGGGGGGGGGGGGTGGGGGGGGGGGGGGGTGGGGGGGGGGGGGGGTGGGGGGGGGGGGGGGTGGGGGGGGGGGGGGGTGGGGGGGGGGGGGGGTGGGGGGGGGGGGGGGTGGGGGGGGGGGGGGGTGGGGGGGGGGGGGGGTGGGGGGGGGGGGGGGTGGGGGGGGGGGGGGGTGGGGGGGGGGGGGGGTGGGGGGGGGGGGGGGTGGGGGGGGGGGGGGGTGGGGGGGGGGGGGGGTGGGGGGGGGGGGGGGTGGGGGGGGGGGGGGGTGGGGGGGGGGGGGGGTGGGGGGGGGGGGGGGTGGGGGAGACAAAAAACATTATACAGCTGAAAAGAAAAAACGTAAAAGATGGAAAAAAAAAACCCATAAAAGAAATTAAATGATCACTGCAAGAAATTTGCAATATCCGAGTAACAAAAATAATTCCTTTTTCACTAATTATTTGTTTATTTATTTATGCCTACTGAATTTAATTAATACTTTGAGACATGAATTGATTTTAATCTATCTTATAACTGGATTAAAGATATTTGTTAAAGAAAAGTCGGGTACAAATTACATAATAATATTTTGATTCCTTACATTTAATTTTGGTGCCTACACATGTATGTATATATACTTGAGGAGTTAAGGTCAATTTATCCCATGTGATATTTATAATATTCAATTTTCCTCCTTTTGGTTTGAAAAATGGCACTTCACTACGGTGTAATTTTATAAAAGTTTTATACTGTCTCCCTAATATTTTTATTTGTCGCACTTTATTTCCTTATATTATGATAATGTGACAGTTTACTCCCTATATTTTAATAAATGTGACAATTTACTTGTTCATATAGTTGTTAAGGTTGAAATTACGTGTACTAATTAATTAATAATAATTATGTTGCATTGCAACTACGTACGAGTACGGCAAAAAAATGTCAGAGTTATTAATTAATTAGCAATTTTAGCATGAGTTTGATCGATTTTGCTCCATTTTATGGGTCTCTTCTACATCGTGTTTCAAAAATATAGTTACACAAATTAATTAATCCTAATTAGTGGTTTGAAAAATCTCGACCAATTTTACATAAAAAGGGAAGATTGATGCTATCTATTAATAAAGATCGATATATAAATTCATATGTATTAAAGTTACGGACTATAACATTTATTTCTCTAAAAATAAAAATCAATATGCATCATTGAAGTAAATATCTTCCTGGCTTCCTCAAATATATCCTGATCCAGGAACTGCTTTTGTCCTACATCATCATATATACAATGTCGTATTAATTAATTATTTCGCATTGTAAAAATGATCTAAATCACCATTTAATTAATATGTTTTTGGCAAGTTAACTCTCGGTAATAAGTCTAACGGATTTATCTCCCTGTTAAATGAAATAATGAACAATTTATCTATCTGTGATATGAAATAATAAGCAGTATATTTCCTTGCTAGTGGAGGTTTTGCACACACACTCTATAATATGACCGATACTTGGTTTTTATGTAAAAAATATCAAATTTACCCTTACCCTTTACAACACATTTTACAAATGGACATTTTAACTCCTTGTGATATTGTATAATGGGTATTTTACCCGGCCCCTTATAAAAAATTTAAAATCAAGAGGGGACGGTGTGCTTCCTTTATAAAAACACAAATTAAAATGCAATACAAATATATATATATATATATATATATATATATATTGGATCTACATGCGAGTACCTTAGACGTTGCATTTCTTTGTTTATCATTCTCACCAAGAATTCTGATTTAAACTTAGTGATGTTGTTTCTTCTACATTGATCAAACGAACTTTGAGAGCAACTGTAGATCTTATCAACTGACCTGAAACCTCGGAATTCATACCCACAAAACTGTTAGACCGAGAATTAGAAGCATGACTTCTAGGACCACGATAAAGGCAAGAAGAAATAAGAAGTACATTTAATGCGTTTGTTATGTGTGTTTTTCTTTTGAGCGACCGCGGCGACTTCGTCTACTTTACCATAATTTGGGGTGGGATAGTGTAGGCATTTTGTTTCACTCCAGCCATTGATATGAGTTTCGAATATTCGTGCTAGAAATAAGAATGTTTTTTTGTTGAGGGATATGGTTGTTATATATGATTTGATGAGAAGATATTAGGAAATGCTGACGTAGTTTGTGGCGAAGTCTTTAGGTTTGTTGAATAAATAAAGGGGACACATGCATAAGTTGGAATTTGGTGTACGTGCTCTAGATAATTTTAACAATGCAATTAATTATATAGCCAGGATCATGATATGCATGCTTTAGTAAGCCCGGAAGATATTTGCTTCAATGATACGTACGTACATATTGGTTAATATCTATAGATCAATAAATTAATCATTTATATTTGAATATTATAAATAGGATGTAGTTATAAGATACTTGGAGTTTAGAAGGTTTTATGTCGTCGCGTCACGTTTCAAAACTGGGACATAAAAATGTCAATTGCAAGAATACCTATATGCTTTGTCGATTAGAGGCTCAATAATAAATCATTTATATTGGAATTTTATATTTAGGCCCTTTGAAAGCTTGGTACCTCTTTATAGCATGCAACTTTATAGCTCAAAGTTTTTCCTTCTTTCTTATGTGGGATGAAGATACACAATCTTCTCTTTTCATTTCATTCATTAAGGTGTATTGGAGTTTGGCTATTTGGACTCAATCTAATTAGTTGTGTTTAACCCAATTATATATAGTATTTTTTTAAGAAATAAATTACCTATTTTGCCCAATGAACCGAGCTCAAACGAGCTTTTATCAAACGAACTCAAGTTGAATATTGAATGTATCTGAATTATCGAACTCCTTGAATCAATTTGATTACTTATATTATGGTTAGATATGGGAAATTGATCTCTGGTACTTCAAGACTTTTTTTAAAAAAAAAAAATAGTTTTGCAATCTAAATTCAATTTTTGCTAATTTTGAATGTTAGGGTTTCTTTGTAAGACAACTAAACCCCAGGGTCCAGTCATAAATCACCCTAAAAATTCAAAATATATAATATTTTATTTCAATACCCGTTCGGATGTAAAATGAAATCCGACCCTAAATGTTAAAGAATCCGTTTTTTTTCTTTCATTTATTAGAAATTAGGGACTGTTTCCATTATTTTGGGCAGTTTGTTCCAATCTTTTTTTAATTTATGTATTATCCAACCAGCGTCGATAGCTTTCCGAATGTGAGTACATTTGTTCATCTCGGATATATATCGACGCTGGTCCGATTGTTTCGGTTCATCGAGTTTAGTGTTGATTTGGAGGGAGCACGTGGGGGAGTCACACCTGATTATTGACTCATGAATTAGTTATTTTGGCAGAACACGTGCAGCCTTCTTATTAGTCTATTTTGATATTATTCCTTATGTCATTTTCATACTGATATATGTATATGTAGTGGAAACAGGAAAGACATGAAGTATTATGTCATTTTCATACTAGTATATGTAGTGTGAATCAGGGAAGTACTAGTACTAGTATATGTAGTACTAAAATTATACTGTGTGTTATATTAATTATATATATAGTACTTACTTGCTTTGCCCCTTGGACAAGTTAATTTATTCTCTCATCATATTAATATTCCCTTTCTTTCTCAGACCTTTTAAAGGTAACATCACATAACCAAGTTATTTCATTATGTTAATTTTAGATTTAATAATTAATATTTTCTTACGAATATGAAAATTCCCATAAAATAGATTATGTATTTATATACATGTACATGTACAACATCTTATTCCTAATTCATAGTCTCAATATTTTTTTTTTTGGAGATCTAATTCATAGTCTCATTAATTACGAGTTGGGAGCATCATAATTTGTATGGCTTTTCGTGTATGTATTTTGAGGGAGCGTGAGGGAATTTTTTGTTTGTGCATGAGACAAGATTTTGAGGGCGCGTCAGGGAACTTTTTTTTTTTCTTTTTATGAATTTAACTTTATACTTTTATATTAGAAAAAGTATATACATATACAATATTTGGATGATCGAGTAATGTTCGATTCTGACTTAACTATAATAGGATAAATATAGTGAAAATGAACCGAATATATGCTATATCTCACTTGAAATTAAATATATTACCTTTAATATATGAAAAACATATATAGTTAGAAATAAAAAAATCATCTCGAACGAAACTCAAAGTTGTGAAAGTTTATGTTAAAGATGTTGATTTTCAATACTGAAACATATATTTATTTTTGGGTTTTATTAGGATAGAAAAAAATACTATTATAAATTCTTCGGTCAACCTAAATTTTGAAAATTTGGCTGTAAATTACATAACTATTTCCCTTCCCTTAATTGAAACATTCTTTGATTATTCATTTCTACAATGCATAGGCATGCCTCCAGCATGTCACATTAACATTTACTAGTAAAATAAACTTGTCATTAAATGTATATCATCATAATAAATGCTTGCTAATGATTGACTACATTTATATTTTCTATTTCATTTGTTTGCATTTATGAGTCTCCATTTTATTAGATTGGTAAAATGATAGTTCATTTAGTGATGTACTATTATCTTTCCAGGAGAGATAATTTCATGATTAAATATTTGGACGACTACTGCAAAAAATACTCCTTGGAGAGATTTTTTAGGTGAAATTTTCTTTTTAGGTATGGAATTATCAACATGCTTTTAAAAATGCTTAAATATCATGAATGTCAAATCAAAATTATTTTCCAAAAAATAAGAAACTTTAAATTTGAAATGAAATAGAATAATTTTTTTTTTCCTAAAGAAAATAAGTTATTTGTTTGATTTTTTAGAGAATCAAAATACTCTCTGAAAAACGAGACAAGCATACCCATAGTTTTTTTTTTCCTGCTCAATATCACAATACTAAAAGCGTAAAAATAAAACATGAAAAAGAAAGGGGAAAAAATAAGATAAATACCAATAATGAAAATCACACTACATTCAGGTCAAGATTTGAAAATATCAAATAATCAATGTATAAAGTATAGACGCACCGGTTTAGGACGTACGCATTATTAGAATTATAAATTTTCATGATCGCTCGTGCAATATTTTAAAACGAGACTATATACTTAATTTCATACCTAAGCTTTTGAAACTTCTTTATTTGTAAATCAACTTATATTAACTTTTGACTGCATTTCAAATAGACATAATTTAAATTAGTATTAAAATTAATGCCCCCATTACAATGCTTTGAATCAAGTAAAAACTTTTGCAATATAAGTACTTTGATATCCATTTGAAATTGAGAAGACAAAAAAGAGAAATACTTTCCCTGCTTGTATATATTGTACGCACGTATTCAATCACTATGAGTGCATTTAATGAATTCTATTATAGGATATCTATAAAGTCTTTGACAATACTAGTTCTCCCCTGTGAAAAGGCCTCATGTGTAGAGTTGCTTTTTAAACCTCTTTGTTGTAATGTAACAGGGGGGACGAATTAAATGTATGTATTCATGGGTTCTCTAGAATAAGAAAAATTCCCCTTTTTTCATCATTTGATTAGTTATTTGAATTGATGTTTTTTTTGTACGAGGTAGTTATCATATTAGAAAGAAGGAAAAAGGCGTGTTGTCACGGACTTGACTCTTTCAAGTGTCGTGCGGCACTTAACCTCGAACGCCCCTTGCGATCTTTCTCCGCCCCTTGCGGTATCGGCTAAGTCAGCCTACTTGCTTGATTAAGTAAGTGGGTGAAAGTGGAAAGTAAGTAAGTAAGAAAGCTTTTTTAAGAGAACTTAATATGCTTGTAGATTGCTCAAAACTTGGATGATCTTTACAAATTAGCCTACCTCTATTTATACTAGTGGCCTTCCCTAATGGACGGCCAAGATCACTTTGATCTAAGGGCTAGGATTAAGTCTCTAGTCCCTTCTACAAATCTCTACCAAAATTAGAACTATGTACAAGCTTCTAGATTGCCCTACTATGTACAAGGGAGTTCCACAAGCTTCATGCGCCTTCCACATGGCCCTAGACTCTTCGGCATGTTCTACACATGTGTAGACTCTTCCGGTCCCTCCCGGCACCTTCGGCTTCTTCTTGAACGTCCCGGACTTGTGTGGATTCTTCTAGAATCTTCTGGAACCTCCAAGGGTGGCAAAGTATGAACTAAGCCATGTCTTCCCGTCTGGCTTGCCGTCGGGTCCCCTGGGTGCGCATTTTGGCCTCCCGACGGGTGGTCCGTTACAGTGCGCTAAAGAAATTTATTGAAGAAAAGCGTGCAATGTACGTAATTTTATTTCGGAAACTTCACACACACATATATACACAAACATATATGTAGTTTCAAAATAATATTTTCTTTTTACATTAAATATCTGGGTTCTTGTTTAACGTGAATTTTCAAATATATATTTTCTTCCAGGATACCTCATCCAACTGAAAATTCAGGCGTCTTTCGAGTATGATTGATTTCATTAATTAATTTTCCTTAAAATTGTAGTTTAATGTTATTTAATGTTATTTTACATATACCTCACTCGAAGTTTGAACAATATATATCCACCTCCCCTGGTCTTGACAAAATTTAGAAAGGTGAGGGATGGTGGATACAAATTGTTCAAAGTTTGGGGAAGGTGGATGCTATTATATTTATTTTATTTATGAAACAAATTAAGAATTCATAATACTAATAAGTTGATTAATTGTTCTATCATCTCTCGTAGGAAAATGTAGCTGGTGACCTGGTGTCAGGAGGAAGAAATAATGCTTGAGAAAAATATTTTAAATGAGACATAATAACACTATAAACATGATTATTATTTTAAGTTTTTTGGACTAATTTTTTATGAATGTATATATTCAGTTTTAAGCTTAACCTTATTTAAGTTTAATTTTCTATGCCCTAGTTATCTTTTACTGTATTAATTATGTTCCAGCATGATTGCATAATAATAGGAGATTAATAAAAATCGCACTCTTTTTATAAATTCACGGAATGAATGTTTTTCAAATAAATCACCATGCAAATAAGACCGGTACATAAATTAATATATATTAAAGTTACGGACTATAACATTTATTTCTCAAAACATAAAAATTAATATGCATCATTCAAGCAAATATCTTCTAATTGGCTTGCTCAACTATATCCTGATCCTGAAACTGTTTTTGTCCTAAATCATATTGCATTGTTAAAATTATATATCTAAGCACCAATTAATTAGTAGAGCAAGCTTTCACATAAAACAATAAATATTTCAAAGTATTTCTCGTTAGAACATTATATAAGAAATATACCTTAAGATGCAATGTATAATTATAGAGAAAATTTTGGATCCAAGCATTTATCGTTTCATTCACATGTCAATAGATAAGTCCAATAAATTAAGTCAAATTCGATATTAACCACGTACTCTTGCATTCACAACATATATTACTATAGCTTTAAGAGGACAAGTTTACCATATATAATTAGTTGAGTTAAATAAAATAATATTTGGAAGAATTAATAATAGAATTTCTCCTGATCTATTTGTTCTTTGAATCTTTATTCTAATTCATCTAAGTATTTTACATAAAACCAATTTCATAATTATATAGGTCCCATTCTTTATAATTATATGAAATTGGAAATACTCTAAATAATGGGTCCAATTCAAAACCCACCTGAAAATTAATTTCACCTGAATTCTCTCCGTAGGGAAGAACCAAAATGATGTCCCCAATAATGTTCATGAAGAGCTTTGACCTCCTTCCTCGTCTGTTGCTCTATAGCTATAGCTGGTTCACGGCGCTCTCTCCAAGCCCGCCTCCCAAACTGATTAAAGAAGCACCAAGGTTAATCGCGTCCTTCATGTAAATCCCTGCAATAGAGATTGAAGAGCTAGGGAATAAATTGAAATGAAAAAAAAAAAAAACAATGTCATTGGCATTTTCTTTAATTTCTTCAATTTTTTTTTTTTTTAATTTTCTAGTGTGATGGAGGATGGACACATCTCTTATTTATAGGGAGAGGGAGAATGGAATGGACAATGGACATCCCTCTTATTTCTGTTTTTAATTTTCTTTTACAAAAGAATTGTAAAGCTTTGTTTGGCTTTCACCCCTAGGTTTTTGGAAGATTTTCTTGTTAATAAAAGATTAAAAGATGAAACGGGGTACTCAATGAATTAGTTATTTTTTAATTACAAGTATTATGTCATTTTCATACCTGTTATATGTAGTGGAAACAGGGAAGTACTAGTACTAGTATATGTAGTGGGATATTAAGTTTTTATCATTCTATTGTTATCATTCTATTGTTATTTATTGTCCAAGGATTATAAAAAATATACAGAAAAATCATAAAAAAGATATTACAGAACTTGAAAATTAGAATCATACAAATCCTTTATTTCGTGTCCCCTGTTACATTACAACAAAATATTAACGAGGAAATTAATTAATTAATTAATAAAAAGCAAAGCTCACAAAGTGCTGATTTGAATATGTGAGTTGCAGAGGTTCTTATAAATTGATATTATTTATTTGGATACATGATCATAGCTTTACTGCAGTTTTAGATAATTTTTCACGTTTCTAGTGTTTAGTACTGTAAATGAATCTTTCTGTTTAGACCCTTTTTAGTTAAAGTAATACTTATTGATTACGCGTGTCAAAGTAGTAGATCACTTACAATTTTATGTTCTTAAAGTAGGATCATGGTTTTATTTGCCTCATTTACTTGTTGATTTGAGCTAATTTTACTTTCTTGTTTTAATATATGAAATACAGAGCTATAGATAATGAAGAGAAGAGATGGAGGGTCTATGGAGTGTATTTTGTGGAGCATCAAATTGTTCAGACAGCCACAAGACCACCATTTGTGAATCCAGTTTGATCTATTTAACTCACCCTTCTTCATGTATCAATCATGGGTTAATAATGTGCTTCGACTTCCTCCTCTTGATATTGTTCTTGTTCACTATATTTTCCAAGACATCCTTAAAATCCTTGCACTCTATTCCCCACATCTCAAAGCTGCAGCTATTGTCATCGATTTACAACGGTTTTTTGGGATTGGTTTATTTATCGTTAGGAGTCTGGATTTTAGAAGAAAAGTTGAGAAAAAAGGAAGAAATTCTCCCCATACATTCATGGATTTTGCTCGTGTTTCATGGATTAATATGGTTGTTATTGGGGTTAACTCTGAGCCTTAGGGGACATCGTTTTTCAAGAACCCCTTTGAAGCTATTATCCATTGTTTCCTTTCTCTTCGCTGGAATCACTTGCGGTTTATCTCTTTTTGCCGCCCTTTTCGGAAAGGAGGTGTCATTTAAGATGGTTTTGGATACCTTGTCTTTACTAGGATCTAGTTTATTGTTATTATGTACTTACATAAGTTACAGATACGAAAATAATGTAAACCATATTTATGATCCTTTGTTGAGTTACGAAACTTCTTCGGTCGGGATAGTGACTCTGTTTGCAAAAGCGGGATTTTTGAGTAAATTTACGTTTTGGTGGTTGAATCCATTGATGAAAAGGGGAAGAGACAAAACTCTCGTGGATGAAGATATGCCTAAGTTGCGTTGGAATGATCGAGCGGAGACTTGCTATTTGTTATACACGGAGATACTAAATAAGAGGAAAATGTCAATTTTGAAGACCATTTTGCTATGTCATTGGAAAGAAATCCTCGTTTCCGGATTCTTTGCAGCTCTAAAGGTAGTTACTATCTCTACTGGTCCTCTAATTCTCAAAGCTTTCATTAATGTTGCCGAAGGAAAAGAGAGTTTCGAATATGAAAGATATGTATTGGTAGTGACCCTTTTCTTCGTAAAGATCTTGGAATCGATATCTCAGAGACAATGGTACTTTCGAACAAGACTAATCGGTCTTAAGGTGAGATCTTTACTAAGCGCAGCCATTTATCAGAAGCAATTGAGATTATCCAATGCTGCTAAATTGACACACTCTAGTGGTGAGATTATAAACTATGTTACTAATGATGCTTATAGAATTGGAGAATTTCCATATTGGTTTCATCAATTATGGACTACTAGTCTCCAACTTTGTCTTGTGGTTATAATTCTCTTCCAAGCCGTAGGATTAGCCACAATAGCATCAATGGTTGTGATTATTTTAACGGTACTTTGCAATATGCCCCTCGCAAAATTGCAACATAAGTTCCAATCGAAGCTTACGGTGGCACAGGACGAAAGGTTGAAGACTATGTCCGAGGCTTTAGTGAATATGAAAGTACTGAAATTATACGCATGGGAAACTCGTTTTAGATATGTGATTGACAATTTGAGGAAAATTGAGGATAAATGGCTTTACGCAGTTCAGCTTCGTAAAGCGTATAATTCGTTTCTTTTCTGGTCTTCCCCTTTATTAATCTAGACAACTACATTTGGAGCTTGTTATGTTCTTGGTGTTCCTTTAACTTCTAGCAATGTTTTTACATTTATAGCGACTTTGAGACTTGTTCAGGATCCGGTTAGGACTATTCCGGATGTTATTGGAGTTCTAGTTCAAGCTAAGGTTGCGTTTGAGAGGATTTCTAAGTTTCTTGAGGCACCGGAGTTAAAAACGAGGAATGATCGAGTGAAGTTAGATATAGATGATGTGCGTAATGTTGTTTCTTTCAAGTCGGCTGATTTGTCATGGGATGAGAACCCTTTGAAGCCAACTCTTCGGAACATTAGTTTGGAGGTTAAAAAGGGTGAAAAGATTGCGATTTTGTGGTGAGGTGGGTTCGGGGAAGTCGACCCTTCTTGCTGCAGTTCTTGGAGAAGTTCCAATTACCAAAGGAAATGTGAGTTTTTCTTTTACACTTCTTTTTCGAGCTAAATGCAAAAATAACCTTTGTGCTTTGTCTAATTGGAGAAAATCCCGTGTTATTTTTATTAGCAAAAAACCCCTGTTTATAGGGAGGTTATTGCTAATTTTTTAAGTGAACATGGGGGTTATTGCCAATTTTCAAAGTTAACAGGGGGATTATTGTCAATTTTTTTAAGTGAATAGGGGTCTTTTGCTAATAAAAATTAGAACATGAAGGATTTTTGGTAATAAAAATAACACGGGGGATTTTTTGCTGATTAGGCAAAGCATAGGGGGTATTTTGCATTTCAGCTTGGAAAAATGGCCACCTAAAATTTTAACCATATTTATTTCTTTTCTTGCATATATCTTGCAGGTTCAAGTACACGGGACAGTTGCCTATGTTTCTCAATCAGCATGGATTCAAACGGGAAGTATACGCGAAAACATTCTCTTCGGTTCTTCATTAGAAAACGAAAGATATGAAGAAACACTTGAGAGATGTTCATAGCTTTTACCGTATGGTGATCTAACTGAAATTGGAGAAAGAGGAGTTAATCTCAGTGGTGGTCAAAAGCAAAGGATTCAACTTGCTCGTGCTTTATATAAAGATGCTGATATATATCTCTTGGACGATCCTTTTAGTGCAGTTGATGCTCACACTGCTACAAGCCTGTTTAATGTAAGTCTTAATAATTCTTAATGATCTTTACTTTAATCATCATAAGTAGTTATAAAGCTGATTTTGAAATTATGCAGGAATATGTTATGAGAGCTCTATCGGCAAAGACGGTTTTACTAGTGACACATCAAGTCGATTTTCTTCCTACGTTTGATTCAGTTTTGGTGAGTTTCTCATTCAGCTTTTGTGTTGTGTTTGTAAGTAGATTTTTTTTTTCATACCCTCTTTCATCTTCCTATTATTAAACTTTATATATTTAGATCAAGAAATTGAGTTTCAATTACTTATGGAGAGATGTTGGTTAATTGATTCGGCTGTTATATTTGTAAGGAACTAATTGATTTATCAAGCTTGAAATTCTGTCTGAACTTGGCTAAATATTAACTGAACCAAGCTTTAATCAAGCAGAACACTGGTCTAGATATATAGCCTGATAGTTTTACTTTTATGTTCCTGTGTTTGTCTCTGTATTGGTGACTGGTGAATTTCTAATTTGGTTTTTGAGTCTTGTTTGAAGAAAGTAGATAACACATATATTCCTCTTTCATCTACCTCATTTAGAAGTTATTTAGATGAAAAAGAGTCGAATTTTCAATTTTTTTGTGGAAAGATATCAATCGGTCAATAGGTTACGAAACTAGAGATGTAAACTAAGTCGAGTTTAGTCGAACAATATAATGTTCACACAAATATATCGTTCAGACATGGTTTGATTTTCTTATCGAGTCTAAGATCGTGTTTGGACTTGGTTTGCTTTTCAAGGGAACCAAGCTCAAATGATCAACACATTCCGAGATCGAGTAGCTTGATATTTTTACATATGTGTTGAGTTCAAACCATCACTCATAAGTTCTCATTTCTAATTGTTTATGAACAGTTGGTATCGAATGGGGAGATTTTGCACGCGGCTCCTTATCCTCAATTGTTAGCCATAAGCCAAGAATTTCAAGAACTTGTTAATGCGCACAAAGAGACAGCTGGCTCAGAGAGGCTTTCTGAAGTAACTTCTAACAAAAATCATAACCCTTCTTCTAAAGAAATTCTCAAAACTTATGCAGAAATGAAAGTTAATAGTAATAATACATCTGAAGGTGATCAATTGATAAAGAAAGAAGAACGTGAAGTCGGGGACACGGGATTTAAACCGTATACTCTTTATCTAAAGCAAAACAAAGGCTTTTTAATCTTCTCCATAGCTGCTCTATCTCACCTTACATTTGTTCTTGGTCAAATACTACAAAATTCTTGGATGGCTGCTAATGTTGATGATCCGAGTGTTACTACATTGAGATTAATTCTCGTTTATTTATTTATCGGACTTGGTTCGTCAGTGGTTTTGCTTTTAAGGACCGTGTTAACTGTTGTTTTGGGTATGCAAGAATCGAGAGCACTGTTTTCCGAGTTACTGGTTTCTTTGTTTCGTGCACCTACGTCGTTTTATGATTCTACGCCTTTGGGAAGAATACTTAGTCGGGTAAATTTTCTTGGTTTCATATTTGGGTTTATTTTTACTTTTGAGCTACATGCAAAAATATCCCCCGTGTTTTGTCTAATTGGCAAAAACCCCGTGTTATTTTTTATTAGCAAAAAAGCCTATTTGAAATTCTTTCATAAGTCGTAGGGAGGATATTATCAATTCTTTAAGTGAACAGGGGGTATATTGTCATTTTGGCTTGGGAGAGGTTTTTTGCTAATAAAGATTAGGGCAGGGTTTTTTTTTGTAATAAAAGAATAACCGGGGCGGGGGGTTACGTTTTATTACATGAAGATACGTATGGAACTAATGTTTTTGATTTGTCACAGGTTTCTGCGGATTTGAGTATTGTTGATCTAGAACTTCCCTTCTACTTGATTTTTGCAGTTGGAGCTACCATAAACTGTTACTCTAACCTTGTTGTATTGGCTGTTGTCACTTGGCAAGTTTTGTTCGTTTCTATACCGATGGTCTTCCTCGCTATTCGCTTGCAGGTAAGTAACTATAATTGAAGTTCTTAAGATTCTATTATTTCAAAAGAAAAAACACGGTAATGTCAATATGATATCCTGCTTAAATTGTATTTTTAGTCCCATAGACGGCCACTCGGCAATTTTAGTCCCGCATTGTAGGAGTTGCACTTCTCCCCGTTTCCTCCAATTTGGGACCTATAGTGCAAAACAGATATTGTCATATGAGATATAACGTACATAAATTAGATGGAAAGTGAGGGAATAACCGAAATGTGAAAATATTGCACGTTTTGTCTTTGTGCTTTGGAAAAGCACTTTCCTGCCTATCCATCCAGTTTAGGACCAAAAGTGCAACACAAAGACTGTCTTATGGGATAAAAAGTGCAAAACCTGGATGCAAAGTGTGGAGAAAAACGAAATATGCTATTTCTTTTAAAAAAAATTGGACCAAAAGTGCTAATATGTTTTAATGCGTGGAACTAAAAGTGACTAGTGTCCAGTTTCATGCCTTATATATGTATATATATGAACCATATTGTTCATAAGTTATATTTGTCAATTTTCGATCACAAATATGATATAGACTCCCACATCGACAGAGCTACTACTTTTCCTCGGCTAAAGTGTTGATGCGTATCAATGGAACCACAAAATCGTTCATAGCAAACCATCTTGCTGAATCTGTAGCTGGAGTCATTACCATAAGAGCTTTTAAAGAAGAAGATCGTTTTTTCGCAAAGAATCTTGAACTAATCGACACAAATGGCAGTCCTTTCTTCCACTACTTTACAGCAAATGAATGGGTTGATCCAAAGACTCGAAACTCTTAGTGCAACCATTCTTGCCTTTGCAAGTCTCTGCATGGTTTTACTACCTCCCGGAACTTTTAGCTCTGGTACATAAAAATTTCATTGTTCGTAATCTTATTACATTTTGAAATCTAAGACTTTTTCCATTTTTCAAATACTGTTGCAGGATTTATCGGAATGGCTTTTTCCATTTTTCAAATACTGTTGCAGGATTTATCGGAATGGCTTTGTCTTATGGTCTCTCACTAAATATGTCGTTCGTGTTCTCGATTAACCTACAGTGCATGTTAGCAAACTATATTATGTCGGTAGAAAGGCTCGACCAATATTCGCACATAATGAGTGAGGCACCTGAGGTAATAGAAGAAAACCGCCCCCCGGTTGACTGGCTAACTGAGGGTAAAGTAGAGATTCAAGACTTGAAGGTAAGAACTAGAGTTAAATGCAAAAATACCATCTATGCTTTGCCTAATTGGCAAAAATTCCCTTCTTATTTTTATATTAACAAAAAAAAAAAAAAACCCTCTGAGCCTCTTTTTATTAGCATAAAAACCCATTTGAAATTTCTTCCCAAGTCAATATGGAGGTTATTATTAATTTTTTAAGTGAACCGGGGGGTTATTGCCAATTTTTAAAGTTAACATGAGGATTTTTGATAATTTTTAAGTTTAATGGGGTGTTTTTGCATTTTTGGTGGGGTTATAATTATTATTTTTCATGCAAAATACGTACTCCAACTTGGGAGGGTGTTTTTTTTTTTTTTTAATTTTTACTAATAAAAAAAAAAACAGCACAAGGGGGTTTTGCTAATAAAAAGATACAGGGAGTTTTTTGCTAATTAGGCAAAGCTTAGGGGTATTTTTGCATTTCACTCTTTTACTTTTTGGCGTTGAATGCTCTCATTATAGTAAACTTGTCATCAATAAAGACTAAATTGTGTTAAAATGGTGAATAGATTCAATATAGACCGGATGCACCACTTGTTCTATGCGGGATTAATTAGTTGCACGTTTGAAGGAGGACACAAAATCGGGATTGTTGGTCGAACGGGTAGTGGTAAAACTACTCTTATCGGAGCTTTGTTTCGTTTGGTAGAGCCTGTTGGAGGAAGGATTGTAATAGATGGGATTGACATTTCAAGAATCGGACTTCACGATTTGAGGTCTCGTTTTGGGATTATACCTCAAGATCCTACTCTTTTCACTGG
Source organism: Penstemon davidsonii (assembly GCA_034814905.1). Taxonomy (NCBI): domain Eukaryota; kingdom Viridiplantae; phylum Streptophyta; class Magnoliopsida; order Lamiales; family Plantaginaceae; genus Penstemon; species Penstemon davidsonii. The sequence goes on along the minus strand of JAYDYQ010002533.1, from coordinate 23,052,031 downwards.
AACCGTGAGGTTCAATTTGGATCCATTGGGTCAACACTCAGACCAAGAAATATGGGAGGTATTTTTCATTTGGTATAGTATCTTCATAATCCAAAGCATGTTTTATTGTATTAACTAAATGTTGAAAAACTATACAGGTTCTTGAAAAATGTCAGCTTAAAGAGGCTGTTCAAGAGAAAACCGAGGGTTTAGACTCCGCTGGTGAGTCTTTGGATGATGGTTAATGACTATATATATGGTTAATGAAAATTTACCTCCCATCATATTCATAATGTTCAATTTACCCCATAGTTATTAAAGGCGCGCGTTTCCGAGGCGAAGCGAGCCCTCATCGCCTCGCCTCGTCATGCTACTTACCAGATGGCGCGGCTAAGGCGTCGCCTTGAGCGCCTTAGCCTCGCCTTAAGGCGCGGCAAGGCGGGGCTTTTTGGGGATGAATTTTTTTTTTTTTTTTTTTTAAATTGAAGTCAAAACACTTAATTTGACTTCAATTCATTTCCTAAACTACAACTCTCCCTCTCTCTCCCTGATTTCTCTCTCTAGAAAGGGTAAAAATTAAAACCCTAATTCCTAAATCATGTGATTGAAGGAGAGTGATCTGATTAGAGATTCACATTAGTGATTTACTATCGTTTTACATTGCTTTTGAACTTATTTGCTCAATCTAAGACTATTTTGTAATTGTTTATTGCGACTTTAAATTTATTTTGTTATGAATTTGGTTTTTGGGATGTTGCATGATAAATATATTTATTATATTGTCTTTTAAAAGTCTTGAATTTTATAATTATTGTTGATAATTTGATATATACTGAAAAATTCATATACAAGCGCCTTATCCCCAAAAAGCCCTCGCTTTTTGCATCGCCTCGCCTTGAGGCAAGGCTCGCCGTCGTCGCCTCGCCTCGCCTTGCGCCTCAAACAACTATGATTTACCCCTTTGTAATTTAAAAAAATGCACTTTAAATGCCTCCCTAGCATTTTTAACACGATTTGACAAAAATACCCTCAATTTAATTTTATATGGACCAGTTTACCCCCCCCCCCCAACCCCCGTGTTATTATAAACGTGACACTTTGCCCCTTTATTATTTCACATGGAGAAGTGTAATTTCGTCTTTTTACGCATATTTTAAATCTCAAACTCAATTTCGGGCAAGTGAGTGCTCTTCAATGGATAGTGGTAAATTGATCCTTTAAAATATTTACAGGGAGATAAAATGCTCTTTTGTTTAAAATTACAGGGAGGTAAATTAAAATTATGCATGCATATTACACTGGGGGTTAAATGAGTATTAACCCACTATATATGTGTGTGTGTGTGCCGGGATTTTTTATATGAAAAGAAGTTGAATTTGACTATTTGCAGTTGTGGAAGATGGATCGAATTGGAGCATGGGGCGACGACAATATTTGGGTCGAGCTTTATTGAGACGAAGCAAGATTTTGGTACTCGATGAAGCTTCTGCGTCTATAGACAATGCTACCGATATGGTATTGCAGAAAACTATTAGGACTGAATTTGCAGATTGCACGGTGATCACGGTGGCTCATAGAATACCAACCGTGATGGATTGTACGAAGGTGCTAGCCATTAGTGACGGTGAGTAGTACTTGTGGACTATAGAATTCTAACACGCGCGAATAATATTTAACGTATTTTTTCAGTATATTCTAATACAGGGAAATTGGTGGAATATGATGAACCGATGAAGCTAATGAAGAGGGAAGATTCATTGTTTGCGCGACTTGTTCAGGAATATTGGTCTCACAGTCAGTCTCCATAGTATCTTAGATTGTGCCCTTCTAATTTAGTTGTAACCTTATTATGTAATGTAATGAAGCAGTTATCTATCTGTACAGGTTCGGAACATGTCTTTGAGTAAGACAAATAAATGTGTTTGAACTTAGATTTTGTATTCAAAAGAAGGATTGAACAGAACACAAGTCGAACTTAAGTAGTTTGACGTTTTTACATGTGTTTTGTTTGCGAGTTCAATTTGAATCGAGTTTCATAAACTATCAACTTCTTCATTTCTTTCTTATTCAAGTGAAGTTATTATAGAGATTGGTGTAAAGCTATTGAGAGGGGTACTTTAGTACTTATGCTTTTACATTATTGTTGACAATACACGATCAAGGATGAAATCGAGTAGTACCAAATAACATATGTTTCAAATTTTGGTTTGATTTCTTTCTTTTACTTGACAACTTAATTTTATTATTAAGTTAACCAAACTCCACTGGTTGTAATCGAGTAGAGCTTGAGTAACTTGATTATTTTTACATATATTTTTTCACTTTTACTTTATGAGTCGAACCAAACGGAGCTTCAAAAACAAAAAATCTGTTCAAGCTTACGTAAACGAACAAACCGAGATTGAACAAACTTTTATCAAATCAGCTCGAACTACATATCAACTAACTTTGGTTTAATTTTCATATGATCTTAAAAAAATCACAACTCCTAAATATGAGGAAGCATCTGCGAATTGGTACAGTTACCTTACCACTGTATTGAAGATTAAAAGCTATATCAAAATCTGGGAGAGCCAAGTTAAATGACACTTATGATGTCTCTTACTATATATACCAACCAAAAAGAATAAATGACATAATTCTTCTGGCTGTATGTGGATGGGTTTTGGCTCGGTCTCGGCGGTTTCGCGAGACCGAGCCAAAACCCTTTCAAATGAGTTTTCGCCAAACTCATAAAACCATAAAAAACCTATTCAGAAACTCACACTCAAACTCTTCAAACCTATAAAGCATCGATTTGACATCTACCACCTACTTTTTTTCCTAAATTTCATTGGAAAAAAACATTGATTTGACACCTACCACCTCCTTTTTCCCCTAAACCCCAACATCCAAACTCAATCCAAGTGATGTTTTAACTTACTCAAACCACAAAATCCAACAGCCAAAACCCATCCAAATGAGGTTTCAAAGGTTTCATCGAAACCACCCAAACTATTTTTTTTAAACCTAGACCCGCGAAACCGAGCCAAAACCCATTCAAATAGACCCTCTGATATGCATAAAAAACAATCTGAAACAATTTGCAACTTTATAAATAAATTGAAGATATAATAAGTTCTTGACCTCATGGTCCTCCAAGGATAGCATTCTCTATATCTTCTCTACTTAGCGCGTAACTGAATCTCCTCTCGACCTCTTTTTCAAGATGTCCAGGTCCGTTCTTCAGATACCTGCATTTACCAGCACCAATGACGATATAAAAACCGATTGAAGTTTCATTTGACAGTAATAAGCACTTAAGGCTATGTTTAGTTCTTGGATTTCAGTAAGTATAAATATATGAAAAATGAAAATGAACAAAAAAAAATTTCCTAGCATTTCACTCCCTAAAATCAAAGGGCCAAACATAACCTAACTACAAGATACAAAGGAAACTAGACAAGAGTATGTAGCTTCCAAGATTAACTTCAATGTTTGAAACATTATGCTTAGTTCATTACTCTTGGTGTTTATCAACTTCGTATTTGCTAGCCCAGAGGCAATCAAGCAATATTATTCAAATTTCACTATTAAAATATATCGAAAACTGAAACAAGACCCAGTCCAAGAAGAACAAATACTAAAACTGGAGAACTACGTAACTTTATAAATAACATTAGAATTATTAAACCCGGCGTTATGAACGCAATATATGATGGAAAAATGCAAAAAGATCGATTGTTTACATAAAAAGACATCTTTCAACATATGAATAACAACTTATCAAGCCAAGAGACTCAAGGTTTATTCTAGAAATCGTTCTTGAGATCAAGTCTGTACTATTACAACACTGACTCGATTTTCTAATGCTTTGCCTGTTGAAGTTATGGACTTTTATAAAAAAAAGGATATAATATGGAGTATTTAATCTCAAAGAGTAAAGTTGGAAGAACTATCAATGAATCCTTATCTTCTAAATATAAATAATCATATTACAGTCACAAAAATCTTCAGAAAACAAAGATAACTTTAAGCTAATGAACCTCAATTCCTCATCAATAAGACTACTAATTTAAAAAAAACACAAACAACAACAAAAGGAGCACTTAATACATTCACATAAACTCTAAACACCCATAAAATACTTGAAAACAAATTGCAAACAAACAAACCAAACCAAAATAAAAGATAAATGCAATCTTTAAAAATATTGGACCTTATGTATAAATCAGTGACATCTAGTGAAAGTTGTGCATGCCAATTAGGATTCTCCACAAACCAAACAGCTTTATCATCTTTACTCTGATAAAATCCTAAAGCTTTCAACCATGCTTCAACACAAGGCAAACTGTGAGAATATAAAGCTTTCTTTTTATCAGGTAATTTCTGAATCCATTCATCTTCTTCTGAAACTCCTGCTTCTTCTTTAGACGACTTACAGCGAAAAAGGGTGGTCTTTTTCGATATTTAAAACGAAGAGATCTTTTTTGAAGGGCGAGATCCGAATTTTGTGAAATTTGAAGGGCTCGTAGGAAAAATTAATCTTGGATTTAATTGTGGTGGTGCGAGAATTGAAAATTTGGAGATAGAAATGGTGGGCATTTTATTAAATTTTTTATTTTAGAAGAAGAAGAATGACTGTCAATATTCTTTTTAAATTTTCTGCAATTGGAATAGGTAATGGTACAGTAAGGGTGTTCAGACACTCAAATCACTGTTCTTCTAATTTACAGAAAAATGGAAAAGATGAAGATAGGGTTGCATACGTCGTCGTTTAAAAAATTACATCGATCTCGGCGAATTTAGGACTATTTACATGGACGGATCCGTCTCTTGATCTTAATAAAATTTATAAAGATTATAAAAAATGCTAATAAGTAGTTCAGGGGAGATTAATAATTTTTATCTAATTCTAAAATATGTTTTTTTATCAGATCGATCTTATATAAAATAGTATTTAATTTCTATATTATTATATAAAATCTAATTAGTCTAAGATATTTAATATAATATAATTATATTAAGTGATTTAATAATAATATATAAAATTTATTAAATATGATTAGTAATTTAAATATTATTGCAATTGTGGCTTAAATGTTTTAAATTTGTGAATTGTGGGGTAAATTTATCGATCAGAAAACATGTGGGGTAAACTTTGCCAACAATCTTTAATTATAGGACCAATTCTACATTTTTTCATCAATTCCGTCAAATTTGACGGGCACGTGTTCCTCATGTGTTCTATTCCGTCATTAATTTGACGGAAGTATGAAATGTGTAACATCCCATCAAATAATGATACCAAATGCTCGGACGAAATAATTGTGATATAAAATTATTAAAGTAGGATAAATTATGATATCAAAAGTAAAATTTTCTCATTAATATAATATTATCTCAATAGAATTTACATGGGAAATACTTCAACTATCGAGAGTGAAAAAATTGTCGGTGCATTACAACATTAGTAGTCACTGCGGATATTCCGATGAATGATTAACGGAAGGACACAAAGTGTCATATATCATTAGTTCAAGCCTTCAAAGGGCAAACTTAAATGCAAAAAATTGTGATTGTGCTTAATTATTAGAATCTAAAAAAAAAATGCTAAAAGTTGTAGAGAAGTAAAAGTAGGTGGTGGTGTTTGCAAATTATGCCATGAAGTCCAAAAAAAGCACTTCTTAATGTTTGCATAAAAATCACTTTTTTCTCCCAAAATGTGAAACTTAAAGCTAAAAGCACATTCTCACCAGCTTCAGCTTAATTCTTACTTGTTGGCTTTTTTTAAGAGAAGTAGATATAGAATTTCAGTTTGCAATCACTACTTAAGTGTTTATTTTATCCAAAAACTGAAAACTACTTATTTTAAGTTTTTGCAAACTAAAGAAAGTATAAACGTAGTTCAGCTTAATTCTTATGAGTATGCACAGGGGCGGATCCAGGAATTTGGTCCCGTGGGGGCTAAAGTTCTACGCTAAATAATCAAATGACGAAAAAAAAAATCCGATCAAATAATTGAACTTAAAATCATGTTTCATTCACCAGAAAATATATGAGAAGATACAAAAAAGAGGAGGTGAATTTTGACAAAAATAACCTCCACAAGTTACTTTAATTACATATGATTTCGATAGATCCGATTCCATTTTATGTCGGGTTGGATTCGAATCTTGCTTTGGTATGTATTTATCGAGTTCGACGGATCTCCTTCGAATTCGATAGGATATCAAATCTTTTCGGATCAAGTCAAATCTTTATTTTCAAGTTTTTTAAACCAATATTTTTTTCCAAAACTACTTTATTAATTATACAATATCGTTTAGTTTATCTCACATGTTCAAACATTTGTAACTAAAATTCATATTTTTAGATGAATTTATGCGTAAAAACTAAAATTACAAATGAATGATTAACGATTGTCTTCTAAGTTGAAGGTAAAATATTATTAATGTTATTGATTTTAATAAAATACTATATATAAATACATAATATTTTTATCTGATCTTTAACGGATCAACTCGACATAAATATATATTCGTTCCACATATTTCAAATTATGAAACTTTATAATTGTATTAGATTCATCGAATCATTAATGGAATTAAAATTCTAATAAATTGGATCGAATTCGGATAGAAATTCGTCCCATTGACAACCTAAACTATTTTGATTGAGGAGATTGAGTGGGAGTTGGGACTTTAGATCGGGCCTGACTAGCCCAGTCTTAAATAAAATATCCATAAAATATTTTTTTTTTCAGATTTTCAGCCCATTAACTGTTTGCGTTTTTGGCCCATTGACATAGTTACTCCTGCCAACCCATATTATGAATATACAAAGTTTATTTAATTTAATGTTATAGTTCTAAATTTTCCAATCCGCAAAAATGTCCAAAGCCAATTGACCATATTCCAAGCTCATTGACCAAAGTAATGTTATATATGTGGTAACGTGTTCCCAACAAATGCCGAATTGGAGCAACACAAGACTGCTACGCACACCAAGAAAAAAAATGAGAAAATAAAGTAGAAATGAATTAGGAGGAAGAAAAAGAAGGTATTATCAAAATAGTTAACTATACATTATTTATTATAATTATTATTATTAAATATATATTAGGAAATTAGTTAGGTAAAAAAAACTCATAAATGACGACTTGCAATCTATTTATTAAGTGATCGTGGGTTTTGTTTTGAAAATAAATCCCCTTGTTTTTCTGGTCACTATTTTGATTGTGCATCGGCTCTTGAGTTTTATTTATCAAATTTCATCAAAGTCTTTTATAAAAAGAGTTAGGTCGTTTAAGTTTAATATATTTATCGTTTATATTAGTACTCTGTAATTGATGGACTGGAATTTATTATTAAGACGGCATGCAGCAGGATTTCAAATTCCTATATATTACTATTTTTTTATCCTTTTCACTTTTTGAACAATTGCAACTTAACTTGATTTTTCAACCAGTCCAAGTGAAGGCTATAAAAATTAAAAAAAAAATTAAATTTAGGCCTAAATTGAAAAAATGAAGTTGACCCATTTGATTTCTCAGCCCGCCCAACAGAAAGTTGCCATAAATAACCTAAAAATTGAAGTCCAACAGGCAACATGTATCATCTATTTAGCCCCAAATTAAAATTAAATGAAATATAAAGGGATAAGATATCCAATGAGCAAGAGCTATAAAGGCAAATGAAATATTTGGGAGTACATATTTGGGACTAGGCCTCTTACAATTTACGAATAATTCATCTTATGGTTTATTTTATAACATTTAAACCATGTAACATGAAATACCTTCAATGGCACGATTATTTTATCAAAATTATTTAGAATAGAATATATATATATTGTCAATATTTTTTTTGGATTGACTATAAATATGAAGACATTTGCAATTATTTGTATGTACTTTTATATGATGTCAAATATTGGAAGTTATATAAGAAATACTTATTTTAAATATTGCTAATATTCAAACTTTAATGAATTTAAACATATTAAAGTTTAATTTAATTTTCTATCTTAATTTAATAGACGTGATGGATTATCTAATACACTAAGGCTGTGTCCGCTTGGACTAATTAGGTCCAGATTGCGTTAATCGCGGCCTGATTTATTGGGCTAATCGGAGATGGAAGTGTGTTCAGTTGGTGAGATAAAACTCCGGGCTGCCCGCTATAATCTCGGGAATGTGTGGGCCAGCCCATTAATTCCCCTGATTACAATTGGGTCTCCAGCCCAGTTATTAGTTAATCCGGCCCCAATTAAATAAAATCATCTGAATTTGACCATGGATTTTCAACGTATTTACGGACATTGCCATTAATACAATCTGAAAGATAAAAAAGACAAAAAAAATCCAACATTTCCTTTCTCTCTTTCCCCTCCAGCGCGTCCCAGGTAAGAAGAGCCCTATGTCACGACCCGACATTTTGCGGAGGCAAAATGGCGCTACACAGGGACCCGGGGGACGGGAGCGTGGCTCGGAGAGCTCGGGACGGGACATGCCAAGGACTTTGCGGGAACACGGAGCCAAGCAGGGGAGAGGCTTCGCACGTACGAGACGCTACTCGGGAGAGCAAGGACGAAGCGGGCGCGGGAGGCGCGCAGCATGGGCAGTCGGGTGGGCAGCCCAACCTTTTGAGCATGATAAGGGACAACCGAGGGACCGGGATAGCTCAACCCATGGGGCTGGTCCTTGGGGCGGATTTGCATGGGAATGGAGGTTCTGGGAAGCCCCCAGAAGGTTCTACGTTGTTCCGGATGGGTCCAGAGGGTTCTACACATGTGCGGAACATTTCGGAAGGCTCTACACATGGATGGGAGAATGTGGAAGATTCTAGACCATCCTAGAACAACCTAGAAGTGTGTAGAAGATTCTAGAAGGTTGGGGAACCTTCTAGAAGGAGGGAGAACCTTGTAGAATACTCTAGAAGGTTGGAGACTCTTCTAAAAGGTTGCGGAAGATTATGGAACCTCGTAGAAGGTTCTAGAAACATAGAGGTAGAAGGTAGTAGAACATTGTAGAATGTTCTAGAAACTTGAAGAAGTCCTTGTACATAGTAGTACATTCTAGATAGTTGTAAACTTGATAGAATAGTCTAGAGGTAGGAACTTTCCAGATAGGCTAGCAACTATTATAAATAGGTAGTGAGGCATTCATTTGTAAGCATCCAAGAATTCATCCAAGTTAGTGAGTTTTAGAGCATTCCAAGTTCTCATAGCAATCTTTCTTTCCTTTCCACTTACAACCTTACTTAGTAACTTTCCTTTGGGACGAGTAAGCCTGACTTAGCCAATTCCGACAGAGTGGCGGAAACGATCGCTGGGGGCGTTCGTGGCTAAGTGCCGCGCGGGATGCTTTGGGAAAGTTTAAGCCCGTGACACCTAGCTCTATCTCATCTGCAAATGTTGAGCTTTTTTTATCCATTAATCTCCGCTAATAAAAATTCTTTGGTGTAAATTTTCATACACAGGAGTAGGAAGCCATCAACCGCACCGCAGGCAACAAGGAACGAGGTGAGCTGAAATTGAGTGTTTTTTTATGAAAATTAATTCTGCCATTTTTAAAATGTTATGTTCTACTAGACTATGATGGAGGTATAGTATAGAAAACATTCTCAGTTTGTTCTACTCTCATTATTTTATGTGCCTACACGGACTCCAATAATTATCCAGCAACTGCTTACATTATGTTCAAATACCAAAACTCACGAGATAATCAAATTCAAATATTATGTTCATAATATTAAATTGATCAAACGAACTTTGAGAGCAACTGTAGATCTTATCACCTGACCTGAAACCTCGGAATTCGTACCCACAAAATTGTTAGACCGAGAATTAGAAGCATGACTTCTAGGACCACGATAAAGGCAAGAAGAAATAAGAAGTACAATTAATGCGTTTGTTATGTGTGTTTTTCTTTTGAGCGACCGCGGCGACTTCGTCTACTTTACCATAATTTGGGGTGGGATAGTGTAGGCATTTTGTTTCACTTCAGCCATTGATATGAGTTTCGAATATTCGTGCTAGAAATAATAATGTTTTTTTGTTGAGGGATATGGTTGTTATATATGATTTGATGAGAAGATATTAGGAAATGCCTGACGTAGTTTGTGGCGAAGTCTTTAGGTTTGTTGAATAAATAAAGGGGACACATGCATAAGTTGGAATTTGGTGTACGTGCTTTAGATAATTTTAACAATGCAATTAATTATATAGCCAGGATCATGATATGCATGCTTTAGTAAGCCCGGAAGATATTTGCTTCAATGATACGTACGTACATATTGGTTGATATCTATAGATCAATAAATTAATGATTTATATTTGAATATTATAAATAGGAAGTAGTTATAAGATACTTGGAGTTTAGAAGGTTTTATGTCGTCGCGTCACGTTTCAAAACTGGGACATAAAAATGTCAATTGCACGAATACCTTTATGCTTTGTCGATTAGAGGCTCAATAATAAATCATTTATATTGGAATTTTATATTTAGGCCCTTTGAAAGCTTGGTATCTCTTTATAGCATGCAACTTTATAGCTCAAAGTTTTTCCTTCTTTCTTATGTGGGATGAAGATACACAATCTTCTCTTTTCATTTCATTCATTAAGGTGTATTGGACTTTGGCTATTTGGACACAATCTAATTAGTTGTGTTTAACCCAATTATATATAGTATTTTTTTAAGAAATAAATTACCTATTTTGCCCCAATGAACCGAGCTCAAACGAGCTTTTATCAAACGAACTCAAGTTTAATATTGAATGTATCTGAATTATCAAACTCCTTGAACCAATTTGATTATTTATATTATGGTTAGATATGGGAAATTGATCTCTCGTACTTCAAGACTTTTTAAAAAAAAAAAAAAATTTATGCGATCTAAATTCAATTTTTGCTAATTTTGAATGTTAGGGTTTCTTTGTAAGACAACTAAACCCCAGGGTCCGGTCATAAATCACCCTAAAAATCCAAAATATATAATATTTTATTTCAATACCCGTTCGGATGTAGAATGGAATCCGAACTTAAATGTCAAATAATCCGTTTTTTTTTTCATTTATTAGAAATTAGAGACTGTTTCCATTATTTTGGGCAGTTTGTTCCAATCTTTTTTTAATTTATGTATTATCCAACCAGCGTCGATAGCTTTCCGAATGTGAGTACACTTGTTCATATTCGGATATATATCGACGTTGGTCCGATTATTTAATCCTAATTAGTGGTTTGAAAAATCTCGACCAATTTTACATTAAAAAGGGAAGATTGATGCTATCTATTAATAAAGACCGATATATAAATTCATATGTATTAAAGTTACGGACTATAACATTTATTTCTCTAAAAATAAAAATCAATATGCATCATTGAAGTAAATATCTTCTTGGCTTCCTCAAATATATCCTGATCCAGGAACTGCTTTTGTCCTACATCAGCATATATACAATGTCGTATTAATTAATTATTTTGCATTGTAAAAATGATCTAAATCACCATTTAATAATATGTTTTTGGCAAGTTAACTCTCGGTAATATGTCTAACGGATTTATCTCCCTGTGAAATGAAATAATGAACAATTTATCTATCTATTATATGAAATAAGAAGCAGTATATCTCCTTGCTTGTGGAGGTGTTGCACACACACTCTATAATATGACCTATACTTGGTTTTTATGTAAAAAATAACAAATTTAACCTTACCCTTTACAACACATTATACAAATGGACATTTTAACTCCTTGTGATATTGTATAATGGGTATTTTACCCGGCCCCTTATAAAAAATTTAAAATCAAGAGGGGACGGTGTGCTTCTTTTATAAAAACACAAATTAAGATGCAATACAAATATATATATATATATTGGATCTACATGCGTGTACCTTAGACGTTGCATTTATTTGTTTATCGTTCTCACCAAGAATTCTGATTTAAACCTCATGTACCAACCACAAGAATCGTTTATAATTATATCTTTCAACCTACTTGCCACAAAAAAAATAAAGAATACTATAGATTAAAACTTCTAATTCGATAGTTTCATATGATTAATTAATGAAACTAAGGAATATATGTTATACCTTAGACGCTCCATTTCCTTGGTTATCGCCTTCTCCAAAAAAATTGATTTCAATCTTGCATACCATTTACGAGAATCATTGATTTCCCTTAACCTTGCATGCCACAACAAAATATACATAAGATTTACATTTTTTTTTCTTTCCTTTCTCTATAAATACTGTTTAGTTAATGAAAAATAAGGGAGTGTATTCACCACTTGTGTTTTGCCTAACTAGCTATAAAAAATCTCTCTATTTGTTATTTTTATTAGCAAAAAAATAAATAAATATTTTCTCTTGTTTAATTTCTATAATTATAACTCAATTTGAATATTGAAAATATCTGAATTATCGAACTCCTTGAACCAATTTGATTCTTTATATTATGGTTAGATATGGGAAATTCAAGACTTTTTTTAAAAAAAAAAAAAATAGTTTTGCAATCTAAATTCAATTTTCGCTAATTTTGAATGTTAGGGTTTCTTTGTAAGACAACTAACCTCAGGGTCCGATCATAAATCACCCTAAAAATTCAAAATATATAATATTTTATTTCAATACCCGTTCGGATGTAAAATAAAATCCGACCCTAAATGTTAAAGAATCCTTTTTTTTTCATTTATTAGAAATTAGGGTCTGTTTCCATTATTTTGGGCAGTTTGTTCCAAACTTTTTTTAATTTATGTATTATCCAACCAGCGTCGATAGCTTTCCGAATGTGAGTACATTTATTCATCTTCGGATATATATCGACGTTGGTCCGATTGTTTCGGTTCATCGAGTTTAGTGTTGATTTGGAGGGAGCACGTGGGGGAGTCACACCTGATTATTGACTCATGAATTAGTTATTTTGGCAGAACACGTGCAACCTTCTTATTAGTCTATTTTGATATTATTCCTTATGTCATTTTCATACTGATATATGTATATGTAGTGGAAACAGGAAAGACATGAAGTATTATGTCAGACCCAATAAAAATAAAAGAAATGCTCTCAGTGAACAGTAAGACCTAAGCCCTGTTTTCTTCTTGCTCATGAATCACCCGAATCCTGTGTCTCCTTTAGACGAAAGAAGCACCAAAAAAGTGCGCACGTTTCACCCACCCGTTGCCCCCTCCATGGATAGTAAGGAAGGAAGCCATACACCAATGGAAGATGTTCCCATGGAGGAAAAGGTCTCTTACAAACAGAAATTGTTTGGAGATAACCATAGAGAATCAGTAAAGTTTGACACGAGGACTATGTTTGATTTGGAAAAAATCAAGATCTTGGAAGCATCAGCCGAACACCCGTACCCGAGGATAGTTTTGGACGAGAGCTTGGTGGAAAGCTTGAGGAAACCATGGCAAGAGACTTTGATCTTTAAAATCATGGGCAGACCGTGGCATCTTAATATCCTAACTGCCAAAATTGATAGCCTTTGGTAGCTGAGTGGAGACTTTGAGTTGATTGAAATGGGTTCTAATAGCTACATTCTCAAACTACATGATAGGATAAAATATGAGTATATCCTAACGGAGGGCCCTTGGATGATTGGGGGAAATTTTCTAGTGGTTAGGAAATGGAAACCACACTTCCGAGCTTCGACGGATAGAGTGACTACTGCGATTACGTGGGTGCGAATAGAGGAATTGGCTGTAGAATATTACAAGGAACCATTCCTATATTCTATTGCTCGGAGTATTGGGGAGCCCATCAAAATAGACCACAATATCTATTAGGCAACCAAGGGTAAGTTTGCAAGGTTATGTGTGCAGGTAGATGTTGAAAAACCCCTCCAAAGGGCTGTGGAGGTAAATGGTGAACTATATCCTGTAACATACGAGAATCTTCCCATTTTATGCTTTGGGTGTGGACGTGTGGGGCATAGGATTGCTGAATGTCCAGGGAAAACTCAAGAACATGCAGTTGGTATGGAAGAAGATGGACCGAGTCGAACTGAGTTGACTCGGAGTGATGAGGGGAAAAGACCGAGTTGGCTCAAGGATAAATTGTGTTTGGACCACTGCGGCGAGTGGATGCAAGTCCAACGGAAACATACTCGGGCCCCACACAACCAGAAAAATCCATTTTCGGTAAGACAGGAAAGTGGAAACAAAAATAGGTTTCAAAAGCTCTCATCTTTCGGTGAAACATTTGGTGAGAAGGACAGGTCGATGGGAACTGACTCTACTGTGGAGGAACCAATTAAAGTTGGTGGCTCAGAAAGTCAATTGCCTAAAAGAAATTCTCTTCAATTTACTTTTGGGGGGGAGAGAAAAGGGATGCAAAATAGTTCTATTAAAGGTTTACAGAACCCAAGAGATTTGTGCAAGGGTACTACTGGAAATAAAACTAGCAACAAACAAAGTTTTGTGTCTACTGAGAAAACCACTCCAAGGAGAGAGAATGTCAACCCAAATTATCCTACAACCATGCAAATTTCAGAGGTCTCAATAGTGGGGAAAACCACCGAAACTACAGAACCCCAGTCGTCTTCACCCCTGGAAGGAGCTCTTGTTCTGACGGGAGAGGTCGAACGGAACAACACCCCTGCTTCTGTTCGACATAAACTACAGCCGAGTGAGAGGAACTTGGACAAAATCCATATTCGGATGGAGTTGAATAACGGGGATGTTCAGAGGCAATTCGATTCGGAAACTCGAATTGATTATGGAATCTCGTCCAACAGAGAGAACCCATCAGGTTTCGTGGATGGTGAAGAGCAGAATACTACTCTATTTTTGGGAAGTAATAGCGGGTCGACTCGTTGAGTATCCGATAAGCAACACCCCTCTGTAGTTGTTTAATGATGAAGGTCCTAACACGGAATTGTCAGGGAGCAGGAACCGATGAATTTCGAACTAACTTTAGAGAACTTGTACGGGTTCATAACCCGGATGTGGTTTATCTTTTGGAGACGAAAGTTTTGGAACCAAGAGCTAGTAGGCTCTCTCACAGTCTTGGTTTCTCGGGAGTTTGTATGGCCCCTGTTGTACGTATGGGAGGAGGCATTTGGATGCTTTGGAGAAGAGAAGTTTTGAATGTAGAAGTTTTGGACGTTGACCAGCAGGCAATTCATGCTCTAATCGGGGAACAACTAGACGATATGTGGCTTTGCTCGGGAATTTACGCAAAGCCAAACCCAACACAAAGGGAGGCTTTTTGGAACAAATTTGAAGATATGAGCACGACAGTGACAGTGCCATGGCTTATCACTGGGGATTTTAACGAGGTCCTCACGGCGTATGAAAAAAGAGGGCGTCGAGCTCCGGAAATGCTTAGATGCCAACGGTTTAAAGAAATGATTGATAATTGCGGACTCATTGACCTTGGGTTTAGAGGGCCCAAGTTCACGTGGTCAAATGGAAGACACGGCATAGCACGTGTTAGAGAACGGATTGATCGTTGTTTGGTTAATGTTACTTGGCAGGATCGATTCCCCGAGAGTGTTGTGCTCCACCTTCCCCGGACCCACTCGGATCACCATCCAATCCTTACACTTTGTGAGGGATTTGATCAACCAAAACTGAACAAGCCTTTCTGCTTTGAATTGGCTTGGACCTTGAGTCCACAATGCAAAGATATTGTAAGAGGAATCTGGAGCTCCGCTAACACTTTATACGAAGCTGTGGACAATCTTCCTGATGCCCTTAAACTCTGGAACAAAACACATTTTGGAAACATTTTTTAAAAAAAAAGGATCCTCAGGGCTCGTATCAATGGTATCCAAAAAAGTTTGTGTCTAAGGGATTGTCAATTTTTGAGTGATCTTGAAACAGAACTTATTCAAGAATACAACACGGTCCTTGCCCAAGAGGAACTCTTATGGTTCCAAAAATCTAGAGTTAAATGGCTTGCCCAAGGAGACCGTAACACCCGTTTCTATCATATGACGACAATCTGTAGGCGTCGGAAGAATAAGATATGTGCCCTTAAAATCAATGGTATTTGGGAGACGGACAGCGACACTCTTAGGAACCATGTTCTAGATTTTTATTCGGCTTTATTCAAACAAGAAAATCGTGAGAATTGTTTGGTGCTCCCCGTTAGCCACCTCCAACAGCAAATTTCGGGAGAAGACAAAAGTAGATTAGCACGACCTGTGATGATGGAGGAAGTTACTTCAGTGGTTAAAAGTCTTAGCCCCCACAAAGGACCTGGACCGGATGGGCTACAAGCCTTCTTTTATCAACATTATTGGGACACGGTTGGTAAATCTGTTTATGAGTTTGTGGATAATGCATTCTGTTTTGGTGAATTCCATGCGATACTTGGGCAAACCTTCGTTTGCCTTATACCTAAGGAAACAAGCCCAGCATCGATTGCAAACTTCAGGCCTATATCGCTGTGCAACGTTCTTTATAAAATTGTTACGAAGACAATCGTCCAACGGTTGAAACCTATTATGCCAAAGCTTGTAAGTCCGTTACAAAGCAGCTTCATACCCGGAAGGGGCACTCATGATAACGTTCTTGTGATACAAGAATTACTACACAGCCTCCGGAAAAGAAAGAAAAATAAAACGGGAAGCATGGTTATCAAACTCGATTTGGAAAAGGCATATGATCGAGTGAGTTGGGACTTTTTGGAACAAACACTTCTCTTCTTTGAATTTCCGGGTAATTTGATAAAACTCATCCTCTTTTGTGTTAAATGCTCAAGACCAAGAGTGCTTTGGAATGGAGAACCTTTGAATGAGATCGAACCAAATTGCGGTCTTAGACAAGGAGACCCTCTATCGGCGTATTTGTTCGTTCTTTGTATGGAACGGTTATCCTATATGATTAGTGAGGCTGTTGAGAAACGTAAGTGGCAGCTCTTAGCCCATGTAGAGGAGGCCCGAAAATTTCCCACATTTTCTTTGCCGATGACTTGGTCCTCATGGCAAAACCGACTTCAAAGAATGCTCGACTGATTCGTAAAACCATGGACCTATTTTGCCGTGCTTCAGGGCTGAAAATAAGCTTCAGAAAATCCAAAGTTTTCTTCGCAAAAAGAGGCGAGGCAAGGAGTAAAAGAGAAATCTGCACTTTATTGGGCATCGGACACACATCTAACTTGGGGCGTTACTTGGGTGTCCCCTTTGTCCATGAGCGTGTAACCCCGAGTTTGTTCCGGGATGCAATTGATCGTGTGACTACCAGATTATTGGCTTGGAAGGCTAAGCTCCCATCGATTGCGGGTCGAGCCACTTCGATCCAAGCGGTTACTTCGGCCATACCAAACCATTTAATGCAAAGGACTTGGTTGCCGAGTACTACATGTAACAAACTCGACCAATTGAATAGAAATTTCTTGTGGTCGTCGGATCATACCCAACGTAAGATCCACTTAGTTGGGTGGGATAAAGTTACAAGGAGCAAGAAGTGTGGGGGACTTGGGATACGACAAACAAGGATGACAAATAAAGCTTTGTTAGCCAAAGTGGGATGGAAGACTCTTAAAGGTGAGAATGATTTATGGGGTTGTACTTTCCAGAAAAAATACCTTAAGTACCAGGATATTACGGAGTACAAACTTAAGGGAGCCGATTCACACACATGGAAAGGCATTGTTCGGAGCATGAAAGAGGTCAATAAATGCATTAAGTGGAGAATAGGGGATGGGAAGATGATATCTCTATGGTATGATAATTGGCTGGGGTCCGAAAGTCTTGCCAAGATGATTGTTGATGAAGTTGTGGAAGAGGAAAAAAATGGAAAGTTGTCGATTTAATTGATGCGGAGGGCAGTTGGCGACTTGAACGACTCAAGACACCCCTTCCCAATGAGATTAAGGAGGCTATCCTTGCATTTCCACTACCGAAGTATTTAGACCAAGAAGACAAACGGATTTGGGGAAGAACTGCCAATGGTATATTCACATGTAAATCGGCATTTTGGAGTATAAATCAGAGGGAGATGGTACAGCCTATGTTAGGCTAAAAATTGGAGTGGATATGGAGGATAAGAAGTTCGGAACGAATGAGGTACTTCATTTGGTTGGCTACGCACAATAGTCTTGCAACTAACACGCTACGTTTTCACCGGAAAATGACACAATGTAACCTCTGTCCCTGCTGTAATGAACAACCTGAAACTATCTACATGCCTTACGAGACTGTTGTTGGGCCAAGAAAGTCTGGGAATTTGTTATTGTTCCTACACGTTTCCTCGAGTTTATGCAAAGTGCAGCGGATGAGTGGATGAAGGGAAACCTTACGAAGTGGACTTTTGCGAATATAATTCTTCCGGATACGCCTTGGCCTATTATGTTTGTATCGATAGTTTGGTCGATTTGGAAAGCACGGAACAAATTTGTCTTCCAAAACATTCGAGATCATACAAGACAAGTGGTTTTTGCTGCTAAACGCTTGGCGAATGATATTACAAACCTACCGCAGGGGGAAAATAGTCCTAAGAAGACAGCCGGTGAGACGGTGACATGGAGGAAACCTGAACTGGGATGGCACAAGGTCAATACGGATGGAAGCGTTTTTATGGATAGAAAAAGCGGATCTGCCGGAGGTCTACTCAGAAATGACGAGGGGGAATGGGTTGTCGGCTTTCACCGAAACTTGGGGGATGTGTCGATAACGATTGCGGAGCTTTTGGCAGCAAGAGAAGGTCTAACTCTGGCTTGGAACAGAAGGGTACCGAAAATTGAGTTGGAGGTTGACTCGGAAGTTATTGTTAAGATGATTCGAGAAGCTAATGTTGATACCCACCCTCTGGGCCGGATCATTGAGGATTGTCGACGCCTTTTAGGCATGCCATGGGAGAGCAAGATCATACATGTCAGAAGGAATGGTAATAGATGCGCTGACCTGTTGGCAAGGATGGGGCATGAAGCAGAGGAGCCTCACCAGATTTGGAAGAACCCTCCCCCTGATTTACTTCCTCTGTTGGGAGAGGACCTAGCTTAGGCTTTGTAGTTTACCTTCTCTTGCACCAAAAAAAAAAAAATGAAGTATTATGTCATTTTCATACTAGCTAGTATATGTAGTGTGAATCAGAGAAGTACTAGTACTAGTATATGTAGTACTAAAATTATACTGTGTGTTATATTAATTATATATATAGTACTTGCTTTGCCCCTTGGACAAGTTAATTTATTCTCTCATCATATTAATATTCCCTTTCTTTCTCAGGCCTTTTAAAGGTAACATCACATAACCAAGTTATTTCATTATGTTAATTTTAGATTCAATAATTAATATTTTCTTACGAATATGAAAATTCCCATAAAATAGATTATGTATTTATATACATGTACATGTACTGCATCTTATTTCTAATTCATAGTCTCAAATTTTTTTTTTTTTTTGGAGATCTAATTCATAGTCTCATTAATTACGAGTTGGGAGCATCATAATTTGTATGGCTTTTCGTGTATGTATTTTGAGGGCGCGTGAGGGAATTTTTTGTTTGTGCATGAGACAAGATTTTGAGGGCGCGTCAGGAAACTTTTTTTTTTCTTTTTATGAATTTAACTTTATACTTTTATATTAGAAAAAGTATATACATATAAAATATTTGGATGATCGAGTAATGTTCGATTCTGACTTAACTATAATAGGATAAATATAGTGAAAATGAACCGAATATATGCTATATCTCACTTGAAATTAAATATATTAGTTTTAATATATGAGAAACATATATAGTTAGAAATAAAAAATCATCTCGAACGAAACTCAAAGTTGTGAAAGTTTATGTTAGAGATGTTGATTTTCAATACTGAAACATATATTTTTGGGTTTTGAGAATTTGGATGTAAATTACATAACTATTTCCCTTCCCTTAATTGAAACATTCTTTGATTATTCATTTCTACAATGCATAGGCATGCCTCCAGCATGTCACATTAACATTTACTACTCCCTCCGTTTCAAAATATCTGTCTTTTCACATGTATACACACAAATTAAGAAAATCATTGAATATAACTGAATTCTAAGAGGAAAAAAATGAAAAAGATTAAGATACCCTTTTAATTAATTATCCTCCACTAATGTTTGAGAAAATTTATGAGCATAAAGGGCAAAAATGGAAAAAGAGTAATTAATGCTTTATTGAAAATCTAAAATGACAGATAATATGGCACAAGAAAAACTTTTCAAAGCGACAGATATTATGAAAGGGAGGGAGTATTACAGTAAAATAAACTTGTCATTAAATGTATATCATCATAATAAATGCTTGCTAATGATTGACTACGTTTATATTCTCTATTTCATTTGTTTGCATTTATGAGTCTCCATTTTATTAGATTGGTAAAATGATAGTTCATTTAGTGATGTACTATTAACTTTCCAGGAAAGATAATTTCATGCTTAAATATTTGGACGACTACTGCAAAAAATACTCCTTGGAGAGATTTTTGAGGTGAAATTATCTTTTTAGGTATGGAATTATCAACATGCTTTTAAAAATGCTTAAATATCATGAATGTCAAATCAAAATTATTTTCCAAAAAATAAGAAACTTTAAATTTGAAATGAGATAGAATAATTTTTTTTTTCTAAAGAAAATAAGTTATTTGTTTGATTTTTTAGAGAATCAAAATACTCTCTGAAGAACGAGACAAGCATACCCATAGTTTTTTTTTCCTGCTCAATATCACAATACTAAAAGCGTAAAAATAAAACATGAAAAAGAAAGGGGAAAAAATAAGATAAATACCAATAATGAAAATCACACTACATTCAGGTCAAGATTTGAAAATATCAAATAATCAATGTATAAAGTATAGACGCACCGGTTTAGGACGTACGCATTATCAGAATTATAAATTTTCATGACCGCTCGTGCAATATTTTAAAACGAGACTATATACTTAATTTTATACCTAAGCTTTTGAAACTTCTTTATTTGTAAATCAACTTATCTTAACTTTTGACTGCATTTCAAATAGACATAATTTAAATTAGTATTAAAATTAATGCCCCCATTACAATGCTTTGAATCAAGTAAAAACTTTTGCAATATAAGTACTTTGATATCCATTTGAAATTGAGAAGACAAAAAAGAGAAAGACTTTCCCTGCTTGTATATATTGTACGCACATATTCAATCACTATGAGTGCATTTAATGAATTCTATTATAGGATATCTATTAAGTCTTTGACAGTACTAGTTCTCCCCTGTGAAAAGGCCTCATGTGTAGAGTTGCTTTTTAAACCTCTTTGTTGTAATGTAATAGGGGGCACGAATTAAATGTATGTTTCTGGTCCCCAACCTTCTAGAATCTTCTACATTCTTCTAGAACATTCCGGACCCCCTCCGGAACCTTGTAGCACATTCCGGACCCTTCCGGAACCACGTAGGACATTCGAGAGTTATCTAGAATGTCCCGTATCCTGCTCCATCGGTTGGGCCGCCCTCCTGGCTGCCCGTGGCGCGTACCTATCGTGCTCGTCTCGTCCCGGGCCGACCATGCCACCTGCATGGCCTCCCGTCCCTGCTGCTTAGCCAGCCCGGCCCCCTGCCTGACTGCCAAGGTCTTCTCCCCGGGCCATCAATGCTCTCCCCTGAGCGGTGTCCCGTTCGTGCGAAACCTCACCCAAGGTTCCTTGGTCCCGCAATTTCTTCGACTAGGTAGGTATGTCCCGTCCCTGGCTCCCCCAGAGCCGCGCTCCCGTCCATCGGGTCTCCGTGTCGCGCCATTTTGCCCCCTGCAAAATGTCAGGGCGTGACATTCTCCCCCACCTATTCGATCGACGCCCTCGTCGATCAGTCGCCTTCTTGCTTGCACCCTCGGCTTAGTCCCTGTCTTCTCCGCAAGACTCCGACCCTCGCCCAAGCACTATGATGTCGACTTAGCCATTTAACCGCTCCAGAACCTCTCCCCGTTGACTTGCCCCACTGTCAAGTTCTCCAAGGTTCTTTCCCGCGGACTTGCCCCACTGTCAAGCTGCCTTGTCACATCCTCAACGTGGCTGGTCTGTGCGTCAAGCCCTGCTTGTCTCTGTGGCCGTTCTCGCCCTCCGAGGCCCGCTTGCCCTCGAGCGCCGTTCGACCTCCGAGCCCCACTCACCCTCCGAGTCCCGCTCGCCTCTCGAACCCCGAACGCTTCTCAAGCCCCACTCGCCTGTCGAGCCCCTTGGCCTCCAAGCTCCGCCTGCGCCGCACTTTCCTACAACACTTGGCCACCCAGGCCTTCATCTCCGTCAATTAATTCACGGGTAGATTCACCCTCGCGGTCCATCTCTCCCCCACCTTGACTGGAGAATGTCGCCCCGCGACTTCCCAAGGTTCTTCGATCTAAGTGAAGCTCGTCCCGTACGCTGGCCACCTCAGTTCGCATCCCCGCTACCTCGGCCCGTACCTCAGCCATCTCACACTGCATCACCAAGACGCCTACTTGCATGGCTTGGACAACTTCATCCATCCGCGCCAACAACCAATCCAGCCTCTCATCGACTTCTCGGGTGACTCCCTCGAACTCCTCACGTACCTCCCGTACGCGTTCTTCCAACGTCTCGATGTGGTACTCCATTTTCGCAACCATCGTCTCAACTTCAAACACCTAACTCGCACTTGAGCACAATCAAGAAGCACCCAGCCCAACCGGGCTCTGATACCACCTGCCACGGGCTTAGCTTTCCCAAAGCATCCCTTCGCGGCAGTTAGCCACGAAACACCCCCAGCGATCGTTTCCGCCACTCCGGTCGGAATAGGCTAAGTCAGCCTCACACTCGTCCCGAAGGAGGTGTCTTGAAGGAGGTTAGTTGAGATGATAAAGTAGCACACTAGAGTTGGAAGAATACTTATATTATTACATGGATGGATTACAACCTCTATATGTAAACTTGGAATCTCCCCTTGGTTGATTCCTACAAATGAATGCCTACCCCTATATATAGTAGTTGTCATCCCTAATGGATGACCAAGATTATTCTAATCTAACGGCTAGGAATGATCCTCTAGATCATTCCACAAAATCCTACTACATACTAATTTATTCTAGAGCATTCTACAATATTCTACCACATACTACTACATATTTCTAGAACCTTCTACAAGGTTCTACTACCTTCCACTATCTTCCGTAACCTTCTAGAGTCTTCTAGAAGATTCTCCAACCTTCTAGAGTGTTCTACAAGTTTCTCCATCCTTCTAGAAGGTTCCCCAACCTTCTAGAATCTTCTACATTCTTCTAGAACATTCCGAACCCCCTCCGGAACCTTGTAGCACATTCCGGACCCTTCCGAAACCACGTAGGACATTCGAGAGTTCTCTAGAATGTCCCGTATCCTGCTCCATCGGTTGGGCCACCCTCCTGGCTGCCCGTGGCGCGTACCTATCGCGCTCGTCTCGTCCACGGCCGACCATGCCACCTACCTGGCCGCCCGTCCCTGCTGCTTGGCCAGCTCGGCCCCCTGCCTGACTGCCAAGGTCCTCTCCCCGGGCCATCAACGCTCTCCCTTGAGCGGTGTCCCGTTCGTGCCAAACCTCACCCTAGGTTTCTTGGTCCCGCAATTTCTCCGACTAGGTAGGTATGTCCCGTCCCTGGCTCCCCCAGAGCCGCGCTCCCGTCCATCGGGTCTCCGTGTCGCGCCATTTTGCCCCCTGCAAAATGTCAGGGTGTGACACCACGCTCATCTTCAGTTCATCGACCTTCTCATGAAGAGCTTTGACCTCCTTCCTCGTCTGTTGCTCTATAGCTATAGCTGGTTCACGACGCTCTCTCCAAACACGCCTCCCAAACTGCCCCACGGTGATTAAAGAAGCACTAAGGTTAATCGCGTCCTTCATGTAAATCCCTGCAATAGAGATTGAAGAGCTAGGGAATAAATTGAAATGAAAAAAAAAAATTAAATTAACTCAGGATTAGGAGAATACCTGCTTGAAACAATGTCATTGGCATTTTCTTTAATTTCTTCAAAATTTTTTTTTTTTTAATTTCTTAGTGTGATGGAGGATGGACACATCTCTTATTTATAGGGAGAGGGAGAATGGAATGGACAATGGCCAGCCCTCTTATTTCTGTTTTTAATTTTCTTTTACAAAAGAATTGTAAAGCTTTGTTTGGCTTTCACCCCTAGGTTTTTGGAAGATTTTCTTGTTAATAAAAGATTAAAAGATGAAACGGGGTACTCAATGAATTAGTTATTTTTTAATTACAAGTATTATGTCATTTTCATACCTGTTATATGTAGTGGAAACAGGGAAGTACTAGTACTAGTATATGTAGTGGGACATGAAGTATTAAGTTTTTATCATTCTATTGTTACTTATTGTCCAAGGATTATAGAAAATATACAGAAAAATCATAAAAAAGATATTACAGAACTTGAAAATTAGAATCATACAAATCCTTTATTTTGTGTCCCCTGTTACATTACAACAAAATATTAAAGATAAATTAATTAATTAATTAATAAAAAGCAAAGCTCACAAAGTGCTGATTTGAATATGTGAGTTGCAGAGGTAATTATGAATTGTTATTATTTATTTGAATATATGTTATACCTTAGATGCTCCATTTCCTTGGTTATCGCCTTCTCCAAAAAATTTGATTTCAATCTTGCATACAATTTACGAGAATCATTGATTTCCCTTAACCTTGCATGCCACAACAAAATATACATAAGATTTACATTTTTTTTCTCTTTCCTTTCTCTATAAATACTGTTTAGTTAATGAAAAATAAGGGAGTGTATTCATCACTAGTGTTTTGCCTAACTAGCTATAAAAAATCTCTCTATTTGTTATTTTGTTAGCAAAAAAATAAATAAATATTTTCTCTTGTTTATTGAATGTATCTGAATTATGGTTAGATATGGGAAATTGGTTAGATATGGGAAATTGGTCTCTGGTACTTCAAGGCTTTTATTTAAAAAAAAAATAGTTTTGCAATGTAAATTCAATTTTTGCTAATTTTGAATGTTAGGGTTTCTTTGTAAGACAACTAACCTCAGGGTCCGGTCATAAATCACCCTAAAAATCCAAAATATATAATATTTTATTTCAATACCCGTTCGGATGTAAAATGGAATCCGACCCTAAATGTTAAAGAATCCGTTTTTTTTTCATTTATTAGAAATTAGAGATTGTTTCCATTATTTTGGGCAGTTTGTTCCAATCTTTTTTTAATTTATGTATTATCCAACCAGCGTCGATAGCTTTCCGAATGTGAGTACATTTGTTCATCTTCGGATATATATCGACGTTGGTCCGATTGTTTCAGTTCATCGAGTTTAGTGTTGATTTGGAGGGAGCACGTGGGGGAGTCACACCTGATTATTGACTCATGAATTAGTTATTTTGGCAGAACACGTGCAGCCTTCTTATTAGTCTATTTTGATATTATTCCTTATGTCATTTTCATACTGATATATGTATATGTAGTGGAAACAGGAAAGACATGAAGTATTATGTCATTTTCATACTAGTATATGTAGTGTGAATCAGGTAAGTACTAGTACTAGTATATGTAGTACTAAAATTATACTGTGTGTTATATTAATTATATATATATATATAGTACTTACTTGCTTTGCCCCTTGGACAAGTTAATTTATTCTCTCATCATATTAATATTCCCTTTCTTTCTCGGACCTTTTAAAGGTAACATCACATAACCAAGTTATTTCATTATGTTAATTTTAGATTCAATAATTAATATTTTCTTACGAATATGAAAATTCCCATAAAATAGATTATGTATTTATATACATGTACATGTATTGCATCTTATTCCTAATTCATAGTCTCAATTTTTTTTTTGGAGATCTAATTCATAGTCTCATTAATTACGAGTTGGGAGCATCATAATTTATATGGCTTTTCGTGTATGTATTTTGAGGGCGCGTGATGTAATTTTTTGTTTGTGCATGAGACAAGATTTTGAGGGCGCGTCAGGGAACTTTTTTTTTTTTCTTTTTATGAATTTAACTTTATACTTTTATATTAGAAAAAGTATATAAATATAAAATATTTGGATGATCGAGTAATGTTCGATTCTGACTTAACTATAATAGGATAAATATGGTGAAAATGAACCGAATATATGCTATATCTCACTTGAAATTAAATATATTACTTTTAATATATGAAAACATATATAGTTAGAAATAAAAAAATCATCTCGAACGAAACTCAAAGTTGTGAAAGTTTATGTTAGAGATGTTGATTTTCAATACTGAAACATATATTTTTGGGTTTTATTAGGATAGAAAAAAATACTATTATAAATTCTTCGGTCAACCTAAATTTTGAAAATTTAGCTGTAAATTACATAACTATTTCCCTTCCCTTAATTGAAACATTCTTTGATTATTCATTTCTACAATGCATAGGCATTCCTCCAACATGTCACATTAACATTTACTATTACAGTAAAATAAACTTGTCATTAAATGTATATCATCATAATAAATGCTTGCTAATGATTGACTACATTTATATTCTCTATTTCATTTGTTTGCATTTATGAGTCTCCATTTTATTAGATTGGTAAAATGA
This sequence comes from Penstemon davidsonii, assembly GCA_034814905.1. NCBI lineage: Eukaryota > Viridiplantae > Streptophyta > Magnoliopsida > Lamiales > Plantaginaceae > Penstemon > Penstemon davidsonii. The sequence goes on along the minus strand of JAYDYQ010002533.1, from coordinate 23,025,567 downwards.
TAGTTCATTTAGTGATGTACTATTAACTTTCCAGGAGAGATAATTTCATGCTTAAATATTTGGACGACTACTGCAAAAAATACTCCTTGGAGAGATTTTTGAGGTGAAATTATCTTTTTAGGTATGGAATTATCAACATGCTTTTAAAAATGCTTAAATATCATGAATGTCAAATCAAAATTATTTTCCAAAAAATAAGAAACTTTAAATTTGAAATGAGATAGAATAATTTTTTTTTCTAAAGAAAATAAGTTATTTGTTTGATTTTTTAGAGAATCAAAATACTCTCTGAAAAAAGAGACAAGCATACCCATAGTTTTTTTTTTTTTTTCCTGCTCAATATCACAATACTAAAAGCGTAAAAATAAAACATGAAAAAGAAAGGGGAAAAAATAAGATAAATATCAATAAGGAAAATCACACTACATTCAGGTCAAGATTTGAAAATATCAAATAATCAATGTATAAAGTATAGACGCACCGGTTTAGGACGTACGCATTATTAGAATTATAGATTTTCATGATCGCTCGTGCAATATTTTAAAACGAGACTACATACTTAATTTTATACCTAAGCTTTTGAAACTTCTTTATTTGTAAATCAACTTATATTAACTTTTGACTGCATTTCAAATAGACGTAATTTAAATTAGTATTAAAATTAATGCCCCCATTACAATGCTTTGAATCAAGTAAAAACTTTTGCAATATAAGTACTTTGATATCCATTTGAAATTGAGAAGACAAAAAAGAGAAAGACTTTCCCTGCTTGTAGTTTCGAAATAATATTTTCTTTTTACATTAAATATCTGGGTTCTTGTTTAACGTGAATTTTCAAATATATATTTTCTTCGAGGATACCTCATCCAACTGAAAATTCAGGCATCTTTCAAGTATGATTGATTTCATTAATTAATTTTCCTTAAAATTGTAGTTTAATGTTATTTTACATATACCTCACTCAAAGTTTGAACAGTATATATCCACCTCCCCTGGTCTTGACAAAATTTAGAAAGGTGAGGGATGGTGGATACAAATTGTTCAAAGTTTGGGGAAGGTGGATGCTATTATATTTATTTTATTTATGAAACAAATTAAGAATTCATAATACTAATAAGTTGATTAATTGTTCTATCATCTCTCGTAGGAAAATGTAGCTGGTGACCTGGTGTCAGGAGGAAGAAATAATGCTGGAGAAAAATGTTTTAAATGAGACATAATAACACTATAAACATGATTATTATTTTAAGTTTTTTGGTCTAATTTTTTATGAATGTATATATTCAGTCTTAAGCTTAACCTTATTTAAGTTTAATTTTCTATGCCCTTGTTATCTTTTACTGAATTTGTTCTATTGAATGAATATGCCGTTGATATGACGACCGTCACACTAAGTTGATATAATTAGTTTTGAAACGCACAAGTTTGTATATAATCGAATATAAAACAAAAAATTGCACAATTTTTATTTTTTTAGACGGTAAATACATCATCATGTCAGAATAAATTCAATACATTATCGTTACATCAAAATTAATTTAAATATTACAAATTAAGAATAACTTAACAACACTAATAATAAACTAGAAGAAAACTCACACTAATTGAAATTGAACTCATGATCTCTATGTTATGGGGTCTCGGCTTTCCAAATAGGCAACATTCTCATTAGCAATCGCACAAATACTTAAAAGAATGACAAATCTCTCCTTGGGTTCAAGCACTAGCTATTAGATTAGTACTACAACAGCCTTGCCAATGGGGTAATGAGCTTTGCTAATCAACTAACAAATGTACTAGCTAGATTTTTCTAGGGCGTTCCCTCGACCCCTGAAGAGCTTTGCTACTCTATACATATATTTCATTTATTTTCGGTATGAATTACTATTCAAAATTTTGAGTAATTCTCCTTCAAATTCTTTCTCGCAAAATTCAGGTTTGACACCAAACAATATTATGTTTTAATTTCTTCATTTATTTATCAAAAAAAATCTTTATTAATTATGAATTCATTGATCCACCAAACAGTATTATATTTCAATTTTTTTATTTCTTTTGTTTCCTTTGGTTATAAAAAATGAGATGAAAATGAAGAAAAAATTTGAGATAAAAAAAAAAAGAAAGGTAAAAAAAAAAATGAAACGAAAAAATTAAAACATAATGTTTTTGATGAATAAATGGATTTATAATTAATAAAGAGACAATTTTTTTGATAAATTAATTAAGAAATTTATTATTTATAAAAGGGGCGGGGGTATTTTTAGAATAAAAACTACAAAACTCTAACAGATGGGGGTAAGTGTTACAATTGATACTTTAGGGGGTAACGGATACCACCCTCATACTTAAATGTGGGAAATAGTATTTCACCCTAAAATATTTCTTTTTCTTTTTAAATTTTTAAATTTTCTTTTATGTTTCTTGCTCAATATAGTAATTTGAGAATAAGTAGTTATGCAATCAATCAAAACATGGCGTACGTCACCAATAGAAAAAACAATTAAAATTTCCAATGTAGCCTTCAACGAAGGAGTGAGAGTTTGGTGTCTATTTGAGGTTGGGAAAAAGATTATTATAGTTTAATAGTTTATTTCTTTTTTTTTAAGGGTAGGTTATTATAGTTTATTTGAAATTTACTAAGAAAAATCCCAAATCAAAATATATAAAGGAAAAAATTAAACTTTCAAAAGATGCAATCGGAGATTAAAGCTTTAAACACTAGAGACAACTAAGTTAAATTCAAGGTTCAGTTTTGGTTATAAGGAAATGTATTATTTTCTTTTTTTAATAATATATGGTTAAAAAATTCAAAATTCTTCTGGAGCGCTAGAGAGATGATAAGAGAAAGAATCACAGAAAGAATACGTGAGAAGAAAATTTTATTCGAATAAAGGGATAATTAGAGATCTTCAACATAATTATTGATGACAGAAAAAAATGAACCATTATGTCATCTTTGATTTATCTATATTTACTAATATTCTTGTGTTAAATAATTCTTGTACACCCTTAAGTTGTGAACGAAACAAACCATCATAAGTTATTTACTAACATTCAAGTTGATAATTTCTAACATTTACATTAATTCAAACAACTAAAATCCACAATCTAAGTCAGGCTAAATACTTGAACATGTTGGGGTTCTTTTCGTCTCGTTCCATGTAGTCCCGCGTTATCAAATCTTCAATCCGCTTTTTAATTAATTTAATATCCGGCTGCAAAAATAATAAATCATATTAGTACAAAAGCTAAATTCTGCTCAAAGAAAATTAACACTATATTTACTTAGAATTTTACTCGCTAAAATTCAAGATAACTTGTCGTACCAAAAAAACATCCAAAACATAATTTCGTACTTTCTTTCAATTATAACCACACAAAAAAATGGAAAAAAAATGTAATGAACCATGCAAAATCTGATTTTGGCTTTTGGAGGCTTCTTATCACGATTTTGAGGTAAAAATTAAAATGATTTTTTTCATGTTTTCCTAATCGCGATTTTTAAATAAAAAATATATATTTTATTGCTCTTCCTAATTGCGCGATTTTGGAACATACCTTAAACAAGGGGCTCAACTGTTCAACACACTCCATGACTAGTTGTTGATAGCCCAAGATTTTTCGACTTTTCATTATTCGCACAAGTGATGCATCAACGTTATAGCGCCTATCTTTTTCAACATCTTCAACCACCTTTTTCTTTTCATCCACACTGGGCAAAGGTATCTAAAACACCAAAAAAGGTAAGACGCAAGTCTAAAGATAAACACGGCGGAGTTAAACAACATGACAACAAATTAACAAATTCACTAACCTTAATCCTCCTCATCCTGTCTGTAAACTTGGAATTAAACTCAAAATAATCATTCGGAGACACTGATCTAGTGTTGGGGCTCTTATTTAAGATCTTGTACTTGGCGCATGATAACGATTGAAGCAATCTAACCAAATCTTCATCAGCCAAGTTCAACTGAATCTTGATATCTGAATAACTCAGCCTATCTGCATCGTTGAATAGAAGCAATGCTGCGGCCTGGAAAAGAAATACATATACACAAGCATAAATATGTCAACTTTTTAGAGTGATCGAGATAGAAGGAGAATAGGTACTTAAATAAAGTAAACGAACACAAACAACAAACAACTAACCTGATATGTTCCTAATATCAGCTCAATCGATTTTTGCTCAAAGTTTCCTTTTAAGTTGCAAGTTCCCAACGAATAAATCCAAGTAAGTTTTCTGCTTTTTGTTTTTGTTTGATAGAACTCCTTGAAAACCTCAACACACTTCACCTGAAAAATAAGTTGTTTCGAGTCGGGTCAATAATTTAGCATATTTGACGGCATGAAAGTAGCAAGGTGAAAAATCGTACCATCTCTGCAGGAAGGTTAAGATCAGAAGATTTATATACTGGCCAAAATCCAGTGGTGAGAACGGTGACAGTCAAATCCATCCCAAGACTAGCAACTTGGCTATTGTTGAGATATTCTTGGAAGTGGTTCTGGTTCTCTTTTGCAAGGGTCAAATCAGTAATCTAGAAGAACAACGAAAACAAAGTGAGATTTCAAGTCGTAGTCGCAACATAAATTTGAAAGAACAATAAGAAGGGTTAACTCACCATTCCTTCCATCTTTGAAGTGAATTGGGCACCACACTGCTGCTTTAGCTTTGTCAAAATAAATCTTTCATGGTCTTCATTGGCACTTCTGTCAAATAGCAGCCGGCGAGAGAGTTTCTTCCTATTTATAGGTGATGCAACGGGTTAGATGTCATAACTTACACATAGAAAGCTACGTAAAATGATAAAACTCTAACGCAAAAAATGAATCACCTATAGAACTCAGCAAAGAGGTCTTTTTCACTGATATATGAAAGGAGATTGACCACCTATAAAAGATCAAACTAAATTAGATTACTAAACCGTTTGAAATGAACTTCAAAATGAAATGAAATGAAATGAGAGATTACCTTGTCTAGAGTTTCCTCAATGACTTCATCACTGAGCTTTTGGCTTCCACCCTTCTTGAGAATATCATCAGTGTATGAAGCCAAAAGCTCTGCACACGAGGAGCCAGCAACAACTTTGTTGCAGAAACTCTCGAAAGCCTCCTTGAAAGCCTACAGGGTCAAGTCCAAATTCAGCAATAAATAACAAAAATAACACCCCCAAAAAATACTAGGTTAACATAAGTACCAACCAGAAGACAACCCTGAACTTCCAACACATACCTTGTGAATCAGGGAGTTTTCCGAAAAACAGTTAGTGACATATCCACGATACTTGTCATGAAGCTCGATGACTTTCCTCATGAATGCCTGAATAAGAAAACATTAGCTAAAACTTCCAAAATTACAAAGGGGAAGAATTAAAATTATACCGTGTAAAAGCATTTACCTGATCTTGTGCTCCACCGGCATTCCCGGCCTATATGAGAGCAAGAATTGTTGTTAGTCTCCAAACACAACCGTATGACATTACATGTAAAAAAATAGATCAACTTCTAAAAAGAACTTAGTAATTCAAATTGTTGCTTAATAAGATAACAAAAAAATATAGAGTAAACTATAACGTAAATAAGCACGGCAATCTTTTGTTAACTTTAAAACAAGAGGCGCAAAATCTATGCACATACATATTTCTTTTTTGTTTTTCTCCTCCTTTCCAACAATATATGTACATATTTTTATCATGAAAAATAATGAATTTGTATGTCATTCACCTTGTTACCAACAGCATCTTCAGCCTGTTGAACCAAAACCATGCCTTCAGAATTGACATGTTGCTTGAACATATTGGCAATAAGTTCCAAACCCGTTCTAATTTTATGGAATAGCCTGTATGTCCTTGTAATATCCTCCACCTGACAAACATTGATAAAGAAATATTAAAAAAACTAAGTATATGTTTATTGCTAATTTCCAACTCAATATCTTCAAATCATGAACCAAAGAAATAATACCTTATCATCTCTGAGCAAAATACGTAATCCAGAATGCTCCTTCTCCAGTAACTGGTTGGTATATACTACTAGCAACTCCTTTTGCACTTTCTACAGCAAACAACCAGCACACATGAGAAATTAGCGCACAGAGGAATAGCAAAAGAATGAAGCACTATTTCTTGTAATTATTTAAATTACAAGAACGTATATTTTTTTCATCTTTGTAATTATTTAGCTAATACATGACAAGCAATATGCCCGTGTATAAAGCTAGCGACAAAATATAATAAAACCAACCTCTAAAAGAATTGCCTCAGTGCTGGAATGCAAATAATAAGAAACCCTCTCCCTTTCTTTATTCAAGCACTCCTCTGCCTGTTGATTTTTTATGTAACAAAATGAGTTATATATATATATATATTAAAAACAATAGTTTCCCAATGCAATGAGGTAAAGTAAGTATACAAGTACCTTCAACATGTAAACAGGACAGGAATCTTGGACAATCCAGTTTGATGCTTTTCGAGAATAGAAAGCAGATGTGTCAATGAGCATGGCATCTTGAAAGTCTTTTTCGTAATAATCCATTGACCCCATCCCAATTTCGACAAATATATCTATTACATTCTTCAGCAAAGCCCTGTCAATCTGCTCTCCTTCACGTTCTTGATTAATCTGTCATATCATTAATTGTGCTTAGTAAAATTAATCTTGAAGATCATATATCCAGTGCAAGAAAGTTAATAACAATTTATCCCCACGCACCCTTCCCCCGGTGATTTGAAAAAGTGCACTTTACCACCTTACAATCTTATAAAAGTTTCACACCGTCTCATTGACATTCTTAAATTTAAAAAAAAAACGAATTGCTAAAACTACCCCTCTTAATTATATGTGGAACTTTAACCCCATGTGTTATGATAAATGTGGCACTTTACCCCCCGCCCCCCCAAAAAAAAAAAAATTTCATGTCCACTCTCAATTTCGGCGGTTGAAAGAGGTAAATTGCTTAAATTTTTATAGGGGGTAAAGTTTTTTTTCCTTCAAATTACAGAGGGTAAATTGAACATTATGCATATCAGAGGGGTAAATTGGCATTAGATTAGTGAAATAAACAATGTAGTAAGTACAGAAAAGGGAAGGCCTTACCAAAGTAATGACGGCATTTCTGGCTTTTGATTTCAGCTCTTGGTAAACCTATCCTCAAAATTAAAACAAGAAATTAGATTCTTAAGAAATATTGTTACAATTTCAAGTAAAACTATAAACTAAAGAATAGCACATGGTAAGTTCAATAACAAAAACATGTTGATATAAGGAGATAGGATTTTGTGACTAACAAGATCTTGGAAGCACTTTAGGCCAGCTTCTTTGAGTAGAGGAAGTGATCTCCGAGCTATAAAGAATCTATCAAGATAGTGAAAGAAACGTGAAAGCCACCTAACCATGACTTTATGATTACTCCATCTCCTTACAAGCTCCATTAACATGAACTCGTTGTGCTTTTTTCTCAGAGATGGCAATACCGTAACTATGATGTATTCATTCATACATTCCTTGTACTTATCGTATAGTTTCTGGGAATGATCATAAGGAGGCTTTTGGGTACACATGTTGTAAATAATCGTATAAAGAGTCATGTACTCTTCCGAGGTAAACGAATTTTCCTCATTCCCCTCTAAGATCGTCTTCAATCTCGACATGCCTTTTTTCATAAAGTCACTCCACCCGACATTGAACTCAATAGGTCCGTTTTTTCCATACACCGTCATCTTAATTTACTTGAATATCTTCAAGAGTCTGCAACATACAAATCAAGATTACAATTATAACAATCAAAATAAAAATAGCCATACGGACAAGAAATCGTGAACCAAAGGCATAAATAAACTCAAAATCCTAGTTCAATATCAGTATTCAAACCAAACAAAAATTCATTCATAGTATAAATAAAACAACGCATAAGCTGTTCATATCATGCCAGCATCAATATTGCTTGTACCATTCCAGTAGGTAGCTAACCTAATATTCGATTTTTCCAATAACCATCAAATATCACACAATGTACACATATAATCTTCGATTCCAATAGAGATATAGACACGCATTAACTATTTCAAATAAAACCCTAATGAAGAAATTCAAAGGAGTAGACTCATATAAACAACACTGTCTTAGAACTGGAAAACGAAATTCACACAGATACACACACACACCTGGAAATCGAATAAATTATTTCATCAACGAGTCAAGCTATTTCAATAAAATTCTAGAGAATTTAATTTGTGTTACATATCAGACATCGAATTAAATTTACACAAAATTATTCTTCGACAATTTTTTATTATTGATTCGAATTCAACTCAAAAAACTCAAAAATTATAATAACAAAAGTATTTAACCTTGATTGAATTTGAGTATGATGATGGATAAACAGAGTTGATCGAAATTTTTCCTTACGAATAGTTATTGGATGTGTAAATTAATAAGAGAAAATATGAAGAGTGAGAGATTGTTGTGATGAGAATTAATATTTAGGGTTTTAGTTACATTGTCCTATAGGATTTGTATACATTCATAAGGAAAGAGTTTGAAACAAATAAGGAGAGAGAATCTTATTGAGTATTTATATTTATTATTATGCATCAATAAGGCTTGTGAGTCGAGCTTATCTTGACAAAATTTTCCTTATCTGGACTCAAATTCGATTCACATATATTTTTGAGCTTCAGTTTCAAATCGGACTTCTATAGGACTAGTTCATACTAAAAAATATTACTAAAAAAAAATATTGCATACGCTAAAAAAAGGGAAAATTGTTTTTTTATACCATAAGATAGGGCAACTTGCACTTTTGGTACCATTGGATACGAAAATGCTAATTTGGTACCATAGGATAGGTTTTCGTTGCAATTTTAGTATCAAACCCAATTTTTTCATAAAGTTAATGACAATTTACCCCCTATGAAATACATAATGTTCAATTTACCGCTCTATAACTTGGAAAAAAATCAATTTACCCCCTGTAAAATTTTTAATGAAGCAATTTACCCCCTTCAGCCAGAGCGTGTAACTCACTTGCCGAAATTGAGAGTAGGCATGGTAACTATTTTATAACATAGAGGGATAAATTGCCACATTTATCAAAACACAATGGGTAAAATGCCACATTATCATAATAAAAAAAGTGCCCCCTATAAAAATATCAGGGAGGAGTTGTGAAATTTTTACAAAATTTCAGGGGGTAAAATGCTTTTTTTAAATCACGAGGGGTAATTGAACATTATGCATTTCATAGGGGTTAAATTATCATTAACTTTGGGGAAAATTGGGATTTGCTACCAAAGTTGCAATGAAAACCTATCATTTGGTACCAAATTTGCATTTTCGTATCCAATGATACCAAAATTACAAGTAGGTTTATCCTCTTGTACAAAAAAAAAGTAATTTTTCCCACTGAAAAACCTCTGAAAAGAGTAATTTTATTTAATGCACGAGAATGTATAAGTTTCAAAATTTAACATGTTATCTAAAATAAAGCATTAAGGACTAGGGGAAGAAAATATATTGGGATTATTGCATTTTTTGTGCCATAGCTTAAGTTCACTGGCATTTCTATCCCATATCTTTTCGCGCTGGCACATCTTGTGCCACACCTTCAACTTCAGTGACAATTTTGGTTCAAATTGGGACCCAACTTCAAAATTAGCCCAAAATCGCCCATGTACAGGCCATGTGACATGTAAATTGGAAATTTTGACCAAATCAAAGGGAAATTTTGAGTTTTTCTACAAATGTAGGGACATATTGGGAAAGTACAAGGGTCAATATGCGAATTGGGATTAAGGGGCTGATTTTACGAAGATGGAAAGATCCGCCATAGACGTGAGCTTGGAAATGGGGAATCTTGAATTCATCACCAAATTGGACAAGGTTGGTACCAAAATGAGCGCCACACCGAAGGGAGTCTACGGCTGAAAGGGGAGGCAGTGGGTCAAGCTCCACCGGCGGCGGCGGCGTAAAATTGAAAAAACGTAAAATTCGTAGATCTGAAAATAGAGTGACGAGATAAACTCGGAACTGATAATTAATGCTTGGGATTTGTAGATGACGTTAAGACGAGTCTATAGCCACCAAAAAGAGCTCAAACCGTATCCGGAGTCGGCGGAAAAGTGAAAAAAATGAAGGCAATTTTAGGGCTTCTAAATCGTGATTTTCAGAGGCCAAAATTGATCGAGGCAAAAAATGAAATTGTTTATACGAGTGAGTCCGTGGTGAAAATACGCACAAGACCCCCAATCAATTCCGGTGGAAAACCATCGAAGGTGGTGGCCGTGAGAGATTGGTGCGGCGGTTACGTGACAGGAACTTAAAAGCAAAATCGTCAAAGTTTTTATTTTTTTAATTTGGTAGAAAATTATTTTTTTTCAAAAATCACCATATGGGCGATTTCAGACCAATTTGGACCAAAATTGCCTTTTAAGTTGAAGGTATGACACCGAATATACCAGCCCAAAAAGATATGGGTTAGAAATGCCAGTACGTTTAAGTTGTGATACTAAAAATGTAATAATATCAAAATATATTCCATAGTCATACACTCTTCACCACCTCAAGCAGGAGTGAAATGTGAAAATACCCCTTGTGCTTTTATCCAACTTATCAAACAAAAACAGTATTATTTTTGCTACCAAAATTCCCATTTTGCTTATCTTTTAGTATTAGATAAAAGAACTCTATCAAGTCGAAACGACAATTATACCCTGAACAGATGATGCAAAAATAATCTTAAAAATTATCAATAACACCCTTTATAACTTTGAAAATAGGGAATAAACCTCCATGTTCACCTAAAAATTTGACAAAAACCATCCATATGATTGGAATTTCAAATTGATTTTTTTGCTAATAAAAGAATAATATAAAGATTATATTGCTAATAAAAATTATACAGGGGGATTTTTTACACATTAGGTAAAGCACAAGGAATGTTTTTATATTTAGCTCCAAGAAGAAGCTCAAATGTATAATTATGCATTAGTTCAGGCCCGAAACAATGGTAAACTAATACATTAAATATAAATTTATTGCTGAAAATGCACTTTCAGTTTAACATAAGTTATATATCAACGAGGCAGTAACATGTTGGTAAGACTAAAAGGTCATTATTTAATATCCATTATTGTGGGTTCTTCCTCTAGTTTAATATTAGTATTTAGTGATTGAATTTTATTGTAATTCGATAGATTTTCTGATTTAGTAATATTGATGTAATGATTATTTATTTTTAAAAAAGAGTTTAAAAACTGTATATTAGCCTACGGACATGAATTGGTGCTTTTGTCAATTTTTCCTCTTTCTTAAATGATTTGTACTAGTACTGTTAATCTATTTTTATTTTCTAAGATTTTAATCATTTCGAAGTGTTTAATTATATTTTTAACTAATTTCATATTTTTAAAAATATATAGCCACCACCATTATTGTAATTAAATGATTAATTTTTTAATTACAACAAAATAAATTAAATTAAATGTTTAAAAGAAAGTATTAACTTAAAATATTAACTACAATTCTAATTAAACAAAGAAAATTACAATTCTACTAATTTATGAATTTAATTATTAATGAGTTGTCCATAGAAATAATTTAAAATTTTATTATATTAAATAATTCCATTCTACAAATTTTAGTTTAATTACCAGTAAATTTTAATTTTATTAAAAATTACGTTAAATAATTAATTTTACATATATAAAAACCCTAAAAAACAAAAGAAATTAAAAGAAATAAATAATTCAAGCACGCGCCCCTCTTCTTCCTCAATTCTCCCAACCCGCCCCCGACCCCAGCCGCTGGAGACGGCTTCCCTACCCACCCCCGACCCCGGCCCCGGTCCCCGGAGTAACCATTGGAGATGGTCTAAAGGGAAGGGTGGATGCATCCTTAAAGTTTTTTTTATTACCATTTTTAGGTACTTTGGCGTTCCCACATCGCCTTCTTCATCGATCTTATTTCCTTTTATGGACCAAAAGTTACATTTTTCCGCCAAAACACCAAAATATTTCTATTTTGGGGCCCAATTGATACGAGACATTCAATATTTTTCGTTGTCTAACAATTCTTTTTAATATTTCCGCAGTACCAACTTCTTGTCTAGACCTGGTTTAGGAGATTTTCTTAGTCTTTGTGGTTGTGAATACACCACAATATATATTGTGAGAGTATGGCATCACTAAAATGAATGATGTGATGTATTTACAACCGCAAGGTTTAGAAAAATCTTCTAGATCAAGAATTTTGCGGTCTATATATGTTGGTGAATAATCATGGTTTATTATTAAGGTAAACATAGAAATAAAACAGATTCTATAAACTATGATTAAAGTAACAGAGTTTCATACAACAAATGATTATTCAACAAAATCAAACTTCATATCAGTCTGTGAGAGGATTGCATACTGTTGGAACCAAGAAAAGCTCATCTTTTCTTGCCACAGATAAACCTTCTGCCTCAGTCATGTCCATATCATTAAAATTCATTCCTTTGGGCAAATTCCAATCAAAGTGGTAGAGAAGTTGAGCCAACGGGAGCTCAACATTCGCCAGCCCAAAATTTATTCCAGGACAGATCCTTTTTCCAGAACCAAATGGGATAAATTCAAAATTATTCCCCAAGAAATCAACAGAACTATTCTCGAATCTTTCTGGTTGAAAGCTTTCGGGGTCGTCGACCCAATACTCTGGATCCCTTCCCATGGCCCAAATATTAACCATGACTTTAGCTTTGAGAGGTATGGTGTACCCATTAACTTGACATTTTTCTCTACAGGCGCGTAGGAGTAAAGGGAAGGGTGGATGCATCCTTAAAGTTTCTTTAATTACCATTTTTAGGTACTTAAGCGTTCCCACATCGCCCTCTTCAACGGTCTTCTTTCCTTTTAAAACTTGTCTTACTTCTGCTTGTACTTTTGCCAGCACTCGTGGATTCTTGATGAGTTCTGCCATGGCCCAGTCCACCGTAGTAGACGAGGTCTCACTTCCAGCTGAGAACAAATCCTGCACATACAATACAAGACAAACATGGATCTATCATTTAAATTTATACTCACTATATATATCAGCAACTAAATGAAGGTTACTTACGAAGATGATAGCTTTAATGTTATCATTAGCAATAACTTCTCCGGTTGTTCGTTGCACCCTAAGCAAAACATCGATTATGTCTTCACCACCAAACTCTCCTCTCTGCTTCAATCTGTGCTCCTCTACAATGACATCAAGAATGGCATCAAGTTTACGGCGCAATCTCAACAGCTTATAGGTATTCCAACTAAAAATCTCCAAATAAGGGAACAAGTCAGCCAACTCAAACCCCCCTACCAAAACCACTGCGTTCTTCAATATACCCACCAACGTATCCCGATCCCTCACTTCTTTCCCAAAAGCCGTCCTGCACGTGATGGAACACGTGAACGCAAAAATCATCTTCGTGATGTTGATAGCTTCTCCACAGGACGATTGGATTTGGATAGACTTGACAAGACGCGAAGCCTCGTCTTTCCTAATAGAGGCATATGATCGAACATTTTTGGCGCTGAGTAGTTCTAAAATGCACAATTTACGCATTTGTCTCCAGTAATCATTGTAGGGACTGAAGACTACGTCACTGTAGTTGTAAAATAAGATCTTGGCACCGATGGTAGTGGGCCTGTCGGCGCAGGCGGGATCTTGAACTTTGAGCACTTGTTTTGCGGCCTCTGCAGATGAAATCACTATTGAGCTAACGCTGCCTAGTTGTACATGTATGATGGGTCCGTATCTTTTGGATAGTTTTCTGAGCGCGCGGTGTGGAAGCGCGCCGGCGAGGTGGTGGAGGTGCCCGATTATTGGCAGCTTTGGGGGGCTCGGGGGCCATTCTTGTCGACCTTCTTTTTCTTTAGGGGCCAATCTTATGATTAGCATGAAAATGAAGGAGGCCAAAACAAGGAAAGAGGTGACTATTAACTGCATCTCCATCAAATCAAAATTCATTATTATGGAAAGTTTGATGATGGGGGGTCTTTTCTTTTTTTGGGTGTGTGTAGGATGTTTAATTCCTTGGTAACTGATTGAGTTGAATTCTTTTGGGATGGTGCACGCACTTTTGTTGAATTTTGGTCGACTTCCACCTACACGTGCTATACGATTCAAGGCTTCAAGCTTATATAACGTGGACCCGAATTTAGTTGAAGATCGATCAATAAAAACGTAAATTTTATCTTTTAAAATCGTATGGCCACTGGACCACAATTGCTATAACTTTTTATGCCTTTCATATTTTTTTTTATACCTTTCATATAGCTACATCGAGCTATAAGTTTTTCCATAAAGATGTTATAATAACAGGGTGTATGTTTCGAAAAAATCTTTAACAAAATAAAATTCTAGATCTTATTGTGGTAGTATCATGCTCTTAAAGTGAATACTAAATCTGGTATAATATATGGTATATAATAATGTTGTTTTGGTTTTAACGGGAATTATTAATGCATATTTGTTTGTTGCAAAAAAATCACAAGTATTATTAAGAAATTCAAACAAGTATTGCTTAAAAGTTTTAAATAATTAAATATTCAGGGTCTATTTGGATGGGTTTTGGCTCGGTTTCGCGGGTCTCGGTTTAAAAAAATGGTTTGGGTGGTTTCGATGAAACCATTGAGACCTCATTTGGATGGGTTTTGGCTGTTGGGTTTTGTGGTTTGAATAAGTTGAAACCCACTTGGATTGAGTTGGATGTTGGGGTTTAGGGGAAAAAGTAGGTGGTAGGTGTTTTGGATCGACATATTTCAAGAAACTATTTTTAAAATACTTCAAGTTGGTCCCTACAACTTCGCGTGATATATTTTTTAAATTATTTCTTGAAATATGTCGATCCAAAACGACCTATTTTTTACAAATTGGGTATTTTTTGCAGGGTTTTTGAAAACACAATGAAGTTTGGCGCAATAAAAATTTTACAGGATAGTTTCTTGCAGGTTTAGCATAACACATGGGAATATCTTGCATCTTCCCCCATTATATGAGAATATTTCCCAACAAAAAATCGAACTTGAATTCGTCATTTTGGGGAACTAACTTCTTTCTACTAGACCTATCACATATTGGTCCATAATTAGTTAACATTACCACGACAATCTTTTTAGCAAAACAAATATAATTACAAAAGCACTTTTTAAAGTCTCTTCCGAAAGCTCCAACTAAAAATATTGATGTCATGGTATCAAAAAAAAAAAAAAAAGACTTCTTTCAATAAAAAAGAACCCTAACGACCTTTCATGTAAGGTCGATCGTCGCAAAGATTATGGATCAAAATTTCCAACGTTTCTGTCGAAAAATCAAACAGTTTCCATTTTGTATTAATGGAGATGAAAATAAGATGTAATTCGAATTATTTGTCTTAATTTAGTAATTTCTTTTACAATTTTTTCTAGTGTTTCCAAAATATTTTCTAAATGTTTCAAAAAAGTTTCTAACATTTAGCATGCCGAAACATAGACAAACCAGGAGGCCGTCAATCAATTTTGCAAATGATTGTTAAAATATTTATTATGCAAAATAGATCTTGAATTCTCCTTCAGCAAATGATAATTTATTTTTCATGTTAAACTTATAGCAGATTGTCTATAATAATGAAAATTTATAAAAAGATTATTGATGTCGCCTTAACAATTGAATGTAAATTTTAGATATAATTTCATAGTAGAGACTTATGTGGCGTCCATTGTGAAAACATAACACAGTTATCTTTTTGACTTCGTTCGTTTACGAGGATTTTTAAATAGCCAAACAAACAAACATCAATATTTTAAAAAAATATATTAACAAGAGATCATCAATCATCATCTTTATCTTCTCGACACATTTAGAAACTAACTTAAAAACACTCTACTAAAATATAGACCTAACACATTTTTTCTAAAAAAAAAAGGAATAATTATTATTAATTACCAGATACCCTATAGTCAGACTTTTCAAAAAATTATTCAAACACAATACACATGTTTCTTAAACTTTATAGAGATTCTCTCATTTCTTTCAATCTGGAAATGTTTTCCGAAAAGTAAATCCAAAATTTTGACATACATTTGGGTTCGATCACGTGCGCCACATAATCTTCAAATATTGGTTCCAAGATGTTGAAACCAATGAAGCTAATGCCGTTTTGGTAGCGACAAGAATCATCAATGATTTAAAGAGAGACAAGGTAGTGTTTGAATGTTATAATTTGGACTGCATTGCATCTCTAAGCTTCACATTGTCCAAAACATGACTGATGTGAATTCTCACTCCACATGTGAGAATTGTATTGGTGGACCACACCACGTGTACTTGATGACGTGATGCAACGAATGCACTAAATAATTTCTCATAGCAAAACCAATCATCAATAAAGTCGAGATTTGGAACAGTTGGGGTTGGCCTAATTAAATGGGGCAAAAAAGCATTTTAGGTCCTTAAACTTATACAGGTCCGCGGGATTATGACACTTCATTTTCTGACAAGCAAATTACATCTCATATCTTTTGTGTACCCGCGATTTCGGTCCACTTGACTATAATTTCAATCCCTATTTCGCCAGAATTCATAACTATGTCTAGAAATTGTAAACATTGTAAATTTGTTTGCCCATACAAAAAAGATGCAACAACTTTCATTTGTACAAATTATTTGCATAATTAGCAATTTATGAACATCGATGTAATTTTCAGCGAAATAAGAACTGAAATTGCAGGATAGTTGACTAAAATTGCAGAAAAATGGACCGATGAATGTTAAAACAAAGTAAGAAACGTGTTTGTAGTGTTTTTAGAGAGGCCTGAAAATTTTAAAAAACAAATTATAAAATGTTTTGACCTAAATTAATGATAAAAATACTCCTTGTAGCCATAACTATCTTACACTCGCATATCTAATGCACACTAATATACTCATGTTTTACTATATCGAATAATCATCAACGACAACCTAAAAATTACATAAATAAATGCTATGAAATTCTGAATGTAAGAA
The DNA here is from genome assembly GCA_034814905.1 of Penstemon davidsonii. Classification (NCBI taxonomy): domain Eukaryota; kingdom Viridiplantae; phylum Streptophyta; class Magnoliopsida; order Lamiales; family Plantaginaceae; genus Penstemon; species Penstemon davidsonii. The sequence continues at coordinate 23,008,572 of JAYDYQ010002533.1, read as the reverse complement.
ATCCATGGTCAGATTTCGACTCATTAAACATTCAAATTGACACAAATTTTAAGATTTTAGAGACACCTAATGCAAGAAGAATTCATCACGTCAAATATAACAATTACTTGTACAATTTAGTAAATTATCTGGCATCACCATCTAATATATGTCTACAAAACTTCAGACCAAATATGTAGTACCCAGTAGCTAGTGACTAACTTCATGTAAGGACATTGTGTGTTCAAGAGCATCTTAAGCAAATTATCTGTAAGAAATCGTTTCAATGATTCATGCTCTTAATGAGTTGGATTATGAGAGCAGCTTATATCAAACCTTGGCGCTGTAGATCTGTATATGTCTTCTTGTTATAGATGTTACCCTCTCTGTCTTCATATTCTTCTTCAAGCTCGGGGCGCCATTTGTTTAGGCCTTGCTTTTCTTGGATCGACTCCCAAAGTTGTTTCGCTTCCTAAAAGCATGAATAAATTTTGCGATGAGTAAGTAACACTAAAGCATAATAAAATTTTCAAAAGTAAGATGTCAAAGACATCATTCTTTGATTGCATACATAAGGCAGTCGGAAAAGGGTGGTAATAGGCTAGGCTACAAAGGATACCTCAATTGATGTTACTTCATTAAAGTTCTTGGTATTAGGAATACCAAGACATCGCATCCCATGTTGGTGTCTCCATTCCTTAAAATGACGCTCGTAAGCCCTGCGGCCCCAGTAACTTTGGTTCCCACATATCTCACATTTGAACTCCTGGAAATATTCACAAGTTCTTGATTGAGTATGCAAAAATAGGTTTTAAACACTGAATATGGTCGTAGAAAGCTGTGAATATAAACGAACAAGACAACCCACACCCACCCCTAGATTCAACAAAAATAATTTTTGCAGCAAGGAAATCTTAGATGGATGTAACAGTAAGTTGGTCAACATTTTCATTGCCATCCCAATTCAGCAAAAATATATCTATGCAATAAATAAATAAAATCTAATAAAAATCAACTTGTATAAATATTTTAAAAATACATTGTTTACTTCTGCGAGTATGAACAGCACATTGTAAATTATAATTACCTGGCCAAGCCCATGAAGCTTATACAACCAGTAGGGTATGGGCTTTCCATCAAAACCCATGGGTAATTTCAGGGGATTGTAGATCTGCTGGTCTTCATCATCACTTTCAGACTCGTGATGTACCTCCTCCTGACCAAAATTCAAAGAAAAGCAAACTGATTGGAACAACATATCATATAATATAGGCTCCGTATACTAACTAAATTTGATTCATGCACTTAGTCATAAGCGGAAGACAATACGGAATTGCAATATGAGAATGTAAAGAACCAAAAGAATAATGTTATCACACTCAGGTGCTCAATCTGATGATCATTGTTAGAACATATGGAAATATTTTGTATACCATCCATGATTCCATATTAATTCCCATGTTGAACTAGGAATTTATTAAATATTGTAAATGATTATGGCCAGATACACGACTTTGCATATGATGAGCAGTTTCTTATTAAATTTAATTTTAAACTATTACCTCCTCACGTTCTTGAACAATTTCATCATATGTCAAGGCGTGTTTCTTCTCGATATTTTCTTTTGTCCGCACGATCGTCTGCAAAAGGACAAGGGACATAAAAGTCACGATTCATGAAAGGTATAATGTTTTACATAGCCAACAAAATCAATTAAAAACTAGGACATAAAAAGTTAGAGAACTTAATAAATGTTAACAATCATGAGAAAGATGGAAACCAAGTGCAAAGAGGAGGGAGGAGATAAGGAGGCTGAGGGGCCATAGCATTGTCCTACCTCATGTAACAGGTCACATAACTTTCTAACTTTTGCTTCAATCAAGGCAATCTCTTTCACATCTTCACTCGGTTGTCGTGCCACAGTACCACCATTCTGTTCGACTCTGCGTGAGCCTTTGGCAAAGTGTTTTTTGTCCAACTTCTCAAGAGGTGTATGCTGCAAAGATATGATTCAACAAGATAATTACATTAATAAATTATCACTGTCATAAGCAGAGGTCTGCACTTAAATGTAGAAATAAAAAAGTATTTAATTTGTTACTTTGATGATTCCCCCCCAAAGCTTCGGACAAGGATTTCTAGAGCTATATTCAATTCAATCTACTAAATATTTGAACAGCAGACTTCAAAAAAACTTGTAGAGGAAGCTTGACAGAGAGAGAGTCAAATATTACTACACATGCTCTTGTTACTCAGATTAGCAGATAGATAATAATTATTAGGTACAATAAGTACAAATGTTGATTAACACATTATTCCACACAACTAGAAAAAAGAAGAGAACAAAAAAATACTCCAGCATAAGGAAACACATGGTGATTAACAAACTAGAAACAAGATTATGATCACGGATAACCAGAAAAAGAAGAGAACAAAAAAATACTCCAGCATAAGGAAACACATGGTGATTAACAAACTAGAAACAAGATTACGATCACGGATAACCAGAAGAAAAGATGGTGATATTCTCACCTTTGTAAGCAAAAGCCTCTCTGCACGCTGCTGTACAGTACCTCCCGTCTTCAAACCAAGTGCAGCCAGTGCCTATCAAGCAGATGCTCAGTCGATTAGATAATGATAGCCAGGAAAATCTAATCTGTTTAGATTAATGGAATTTACAAACTACGAATTATCCTTTTTTCTTATGAATGCATGTTAAACTCTCAAAGTAAATGCTAAAATAGATCTCAAACTTGATGCTTCAAAACAGCATAGCAAAAATACTGATTGGGACCAAAGTCTAAGAAATTTAAGACAATCCAGAAAAAAATTGCACTGCTGCTCCGTTACCTCCTTTAACTTTTCAGGTCCCACTTCCATTAGCTCTTCAAGAGTACTATAATAATCTAGATCAATGATTGTATCCTGTTGTGGGGCATTCCCATTCTCCTGATTCTCATTCTCCCATCCTTCTACAAGCCCATGGCTCCACTGATCTTCAAACTCAGCAATTACCTTCCAGAGAATTACTTTTCAGAATACCAATAAAAACGGAAAAAAAAATAATCTCAAAATGCACTTATAGTAGTGAACTAATGAGGAATAGGGCATCTTCCACTGGATTGTTAAACATGACTGAAAGGATAATAAAATGACAAAGAGCATAAGCAGATATTTGGTGGCCAGTCAGATTAAAAGGGAAACGCATCATGTTGAATCACACAAGGATGAGTGGACGACACATGCCGCACATCCATCCCAACAATAAACATAATGGAGCAAACAAAGGAATAAAAAAGGAGACACAAGGGAATATAAAGCTAACCTTTGAAAATATTCTTTCAAGATCTTGCAAAGGTTCTGTCCGCTTAAAAAGATATATAAGATATTCTAGAAGTTTCCGCATATATTCCAGATATTGCCTGTCGAAAACGGGAGATATCAACCATTAATGGCAAATTTTCATATTCAATCTGCTAACTTTACGAAAAAATAAATAAATAAAGTCATTTATAATTTGGATCGAGACATTTGGTCCTAATTTATTGAGAATTGTTTCTTCTTTTCTCAGTGGACTAAGTATGTAATCATAAATTGTAACAGATAAATTGCAATAGTTAGCCAAAAGGGTATATGGAAACAGGAAAAAGCATAAAAATCTATTCTGTTTTGTTTATTATAACTTCACAGTTCGTAGTCGACTGGATATCTTCATATCATTCTAAGAGAAAAACCTAACCTGTTTAAGCCCATAAATAAAACTAGTTTTCACTTTTCACCCTATTCTACATTATGCCCATCATACTACACAATAGTCTCGTCAGGTGGGCTTGTAAGTTTGTGGCACCATAATTTGACGGATGGAGGTGATGATGAATTATTTGTGTTTGTGTGTGTAGTTTGGATTGAGGGGCAAGGGGGGAACTGCAGAGACAGACGCTTATGTCTCTAAGATGATCCCTCGATCAATTCTCATTTCAAATTCCTAAATAGGAGACAGATGCACCATGACCATGTTTTCTAACCATCCACCAAAAATCAGCAGAAAATAAAGACAAAGTTCAGAAAACACACATTCAGGAGAAAGGGAGTCGTAAATAACAACTTTACCTAGTAAACTTTAACTTGCCGGGTGATATCCTCTCCGGTTCTGAAAATACATCAAGGTATGCAGAGTACTCAATTTGCTTCCCAAAGTTAAAATTGATGTAATCATTATACAATTCGTGCAAGTCAAGATACCGTCCAAATGCTTCCTGAGACCAAATTCACAAGAAAATAATATTTTTTTGCATTCAAAAACCAACAGCCAGATCAAAAAAATCCTTCTATCCAATGCGCATGTGAAAACAGAGAGAAAATTTGAGAAAACTAACCTCCCCAGTAAACTCAATGATTGGCTCCTCTTTGAGAAGCTCTTCATACTCATCATTCGTATCAACATAACGCGCAGCTGGATGCCGTCTTTGGTACTCCCTTATCTACATACATCCAAGGCATTTCATCAAAGCTCATAAAATAACAACAGAAAATCTAATCAAACCCTATAACTGAATACCTCTTTTAGTCTATCATAAAACGCACTAAAATCACTAACATTGTGGATGTAATGCATTAAAACTCATTAAACAATAGAAAGTCTTATAAAACCTAGAATTTAGATACCTCTTGTAATCTATCATAAAACGCAAAAAAAAAAAGTAACATCTTGGATTGTATGCATCAATGCTAGTTAAGAAAAGCAACATAAAGTCTTATAAAACCCTAGAATTGAACATACCTCTTTCAATCTATCATAAAACGCACTAAAAACATTGACATTAGCTCCTGTTGAACTCAATCCACCTAGCGCCGCAATTTCATCCTTCCTAGCATTGTCTTTATCTTCGTATATATCAACCTAATTATCAAAAACGCATTAGAAAAGGTATTGAAAACAAGTTAATCGCCAAAAATAATAAGAATATTGTGAAATTGCACTGAAATTTTACGAGTTTGAGAGTTGTGGACTTGATTTGTTCAATCATGTTGCGAACGCGGTGGCTTTGGTAGAGCCGGTCTTTGTTGGTCGGCGGCTCCGTCTGAAGATCCTTAACGATGAGCCGTTCTAGTCGCTCGACTTCTTCGTGCGACGCACGCGTCACCTCCAGAAGCGTCGATGACATTTTTTGTATTATCTATGTGTGTGTGTTCAATTCGAGTAGCGAGGGTTTCTGATTTGTAGAGGTTTTGAGCTACGATGTCGTTTTTGTTTCCCTGGACAGGAAAACTGAACGCTGTGTTTTAGTATAGGAGTACAGCCTTACAGGTTTGTTGGGGTCAATTTGTTTATATAAGGCAATTAATTAATCATAATTAAAATTTCCATAATTTTTGTTGATAAAACGAAAAGTTTTGTAATTCTGATACTTTTTGTTTGCCGAGACTCATAAGTTTTTTTTTTTTTCGTTTAGTAATTTATTAACAGTTTTTCTTAATGTTTATGAAATTTTTCGATTTTTATTCTTCTAAAAGATCTATAGCTAACAGAAATATACACTAGAAACAAAAATTTGATCCATGAATCACAATGAGTTTTGTCATTTTTTTATGATGATGAACATTTTAGCTGAGTTGAGATGCAACAATTAAAACATGTTATGTAACCAAAATAAATTAATCAAAATTTCAAAATTCTTCCTTTCTATGTTTCTGACATTTTTTTTTTTGGTACAAAACGCAAAAACAAAAACTAACAAAAGAAGGGTTATTTATCCCCTTCAAGCATGTTTCATCTTCAAAAGTGCATCGGAACAAGCATTTTCGCTTCTCAACGTGTGTCTTGTAATGCATTCTCATGACATACCAATAAGTCTTCTACAATCTTTAACTAAGAAACCAAGTGGGTGTAATTTTGTATTAGCTGATTTGATCAAGTTTAGAACAACCTTCGAGTCTAACTCCAACACCACCCTACGAAGTCTTCTTCCCAAGCCAACGTCAATCCCTCTCTAGCCGCCAAAAGTTCAGCCATAGTGATGGAGACGTTACCCAAGCTCCTAGTGAAACCAACTATCCAAACTCCCTTTTCATCTCTAAAAGTGTTCCCGTTGCTGCACTTTTTTTTTTTGCGGTCAAAACGCTTCCATCGGTGTTAATCTTGTACCACCCCTCATTCGGTTTCTTCCATAAAACCATTTTCTTTGCTTTTGGATGCTTTATCTCCTTACCCGGAAGAGCCATGTTTATGTCCAAAGCCATCATTTTAGCAGCGAGAATTACTTGTTGCGACATTTCTGCTTTGTTCTCAAAAACCATTTTGTTCCTGGATTTCCAAAAATTGCCCATACAGTAGCTGAAAATGTTTTTCTCCCACGGGACATCCGGTGCAAAAATGTTATCAAACTTCAGTTTCGTCAGATTATCTTTCAACCAAGAATTACCGTTCAGGCTAACAATTTGGTAAAGTTGGGTTGGAGAAATGAGTAATTCCCAAACCTTTTTCGTCAAAACGCAGTCATGAAGTGCATGAATGACGGATTCCGTGTGACCAAGGCACCTTGGGCATAAATCTGAATCTGATAAATGACAATATTTTCTAAGTTCATTTGTAACAATACTTCCACGAGGGCAAAGCCATATGAAATGTTGGATGCGGTAGGGGCATTTTAACTTCCAAATCCAAGTCCAGTCTTCTCTAATTTGGTTATTTTCCCTTTCGAGCTCCTTTGCATAACGATATGCAGATTTACATGTAAACTCACCCGTCGTGGTCCCTCCCTAGTACAAAAGGTCCTCGTTCGTGCGGTGCAATGGTAGCGAAGTATTAAGGATAGCATCAATGGCTTCGGGTTGAAGATTGCTACCAATTTTATCCAAATCCCAGCCACCCCTTTGATCAATGATATCAGTAACAGTCCAATCACGTTTCTCTTCCAATATTTCTCCGTCCACAAGATCACAATGTAAGTCCGAGCCTGCCCACCTATCGAACCAAAGTGAAGTATTCCTACCATTCCCAATCTTCCATCTAACGCAAGAACCAACTGCTTGAATACTTCTAGTGATTCCTTTCCGAAGGAAGGAATCCTCACCTTTAGTTTTATAATCAAGAATTGACCCATGTTTCAAGTATTTTTTCTGGAAAGTGTCTCCACACATTTCATTTTCCCCGATAGTTTTCCAACCAATCTTTGCAAGAAGTGCAATATTAGCTCTTCTTGTGGTGCAAATACCAAGGCCACCGTCTCTCTTAGATTTTATAACCTTTTCCCACCCTACGAGGTGAATTTTTCGTCTAGTATGACCTGAGGACCATAGAAAGTCCCTATTCAACGGGTCGAGTTAATTACAAGTTGAACTAGGGAGCCACATCGATTGCATCAAATGGTTTGGAAGGGCGGAGGTGACCGCTTGGATAAGAGTGGTTCTCCCCTCCATCGAAAGGAGCCTAGCTTTCCATGCTAGCTGCCCTGCAACCCGATCAATGATCTCCCAAAAAACCCTTAGTGATATACGCCTGTGTACAAGGGGAATTCCCAACTATTTCCCCAAGTTGTCCGTGCGGTTAATGCCAAGAATTCCAGATATCTCTCTTTTGATTCTACCGCCCTTCGTCTTAGCAAAGAAGACCTTAGATTTTTGTAAGTTGATCTTGAGACCAGAAGCATCACAAAAACCTTGGAGGACCTCACTTATGCATCTTGCATTCGAGTTTGTTGTCTTCACCATAAGTACCAAGTCATATGCGAAGAAAAGATGAGATATTTTCGGCCCATCACGAAATGGACTGATCGGTTTCCATTTTCGCTTTTCCACCGCTCCCCCAATCAAGTACGAACATTTAAAACACATGCTAATTGTATATTTTTAAATTCTAGAAAACTCTAAAGCCGCAAACACAATCAAACTTATTTTTACATTTTTAAACTGCGAAAATATAAATTTGCTTCGACCTATCCCCCAAACACGTACGTTTTAATTTTTTCATGCAAACTCTGTCATTGTTTATTTTAGTTCGAAAACCCTGAAATCATAACTACACAAGCCAATATAGATCCAAATAGGGCATTTGATTACTTATATGGTGAATGATATTCTTAAACTGAGTTATTTCAATTTGATTAAATAATAAGAATACAAAATTATTGGATTCGTAATTAACTAGTAAATACAGCTTTAAATAAAAAAGAGAGATGATTCAAATAGTACAAAACTACAAATGTGTATTTCCTTGTTAAAGATCTTCATAATTATAAAATATTAAATTTAAAAAGATTATTGTTTATTTTTCATCAAATATATTGAAATCATTTAATTTGGAAAATATTTATATTATATACATGTATATATATATAAATATATATTTATATATATATAATTCATTGTAGATAAATCAAGTTTAATTTTTTTTATTATGATAACATACTAGCATGTAAATATAATTAATTTCTTTCAATCTAAGAAATGATTAACTAAACAAGTGGAGGAGTTAATCAACTAAGCACAAGTCAGACTCAATATATTCCTTTAATATCTGTCCTTTTCAACTTTTCCAGTATGGAGTATGTTTTTATACATATTATTATGTAAGCAAAACTGGCTGAAAATCTCACTTCCAGTGCAAATGTTCTTTTGAACTCAAGCTATCTTGAAGATTTTTTTCAATTTTTGGAGTAGTCTCTTTACTTCCACGGACAAATCTTCCTGTAAACATATTCGAACATAAGCAGTTGAAGCAACAATAAATTGGTACAAGAATGAAAAGAAGATGGATGCAGTATAAGTCCAAAATTTACAAACCTTGTAATATTCTTTAAGAGCATCGATGGAGTCCCGAGAGATCTTGCTCACGAGCTCATCCTCCATTTCAAAGTGCCGACCAAACATCTTTTGCTGTTCTTCGGAGTTACTGCCAATTATCTGCAAGAAAAAATACTCGTGCTCTATGTAAAGACACAAATGAACAACTTTAGTGGAAAAGGTATAAATGGACATTTATGTAATGATCCTACCAAAATATTATAATTGACTTTTGAAAATAAGAAAGTCAGTCGCCAGATAAATTGCACAGCCATTTTGAAAAAATGTGAACCAACAAAAATAACTTCTTAAGCCATTTACAATAAAGTAAAGAAGGCCAGACATTGTTCTACCAAAGTCCACAAAGAATTGAGCATAGGAATAAAAAGGAATGTATCATTCATACCTTAATGGCAACCTCCTGGCCTTTCTTGGCAAAATCAACAGGCTTATGATTGATCTCGATGGAAGCTATCCGACCAATATCGATGAAATCCTTTTGTGGGACACATAGAAGAGTTCCAATCTGCACAATCCAATCTATTTAAGACATAATACTATAATCTTAAAAAATAAAAAGATCCAATAAATTAATTACCTTTGCAGTCCCTTCCAGGACATCAACTCCAAGGATAATAGGACCCTTCTTGTTATACACACAGTTTGGCTTGATCTTGAGAACACAGGGAAAGACTGCCTTGTCAGCAGCTTCTTTCTTTTTTTCCTCCTTAAGATTGTCTACATAAGCCTTAAACTGATCAAATAGGTGGTAAATAATGTCAGCAGAGAATATTCTCACACCAAGTTCGTCAGAGAGTTCGCGAGCCTCTGGTGTTACTTTAACATCAAAAGCCAATATTGTCCCATACTCCTTGTTCTTCTCGAGCATAACACTCGCTTTCATCACATCTTTTTTATGTACTGGGCCTATGCTAGTACCACTGACAGGTATTCTAACTGCGGGTGACTCCAAGAACACCAATAATGCTTCTAATGATCCAAGGGTAGATGCTTGAACATAAACTCCAACTCCACCTCTATCTATCCTACTCCTCACTGACTTCATATCTTCCATAGCTGAATCTTTGATGTCTTCCACGTCATCATCATGCCCTACAACATACAGACTTGAGCCTGCAATGGCATGCTCAAGACCCTATACCAAAAACATAAATAAAATAAGAATAAAAATTAAAGGCAGAGGCAGAGGCAGTCCAAATTAAAACACTATAAGTTGAACATTCTGCATGAATTCTGCTTTGTGAAACTACAATGCACATTGAGAATGTCATTAAATGTTTTAAGTAAAATATATAAAAGAGAGAAACTTCTGCACATTCATACAAGTGCTTAATGTAAAACTGGAAAAAAAGACCAATGGATCAACCAATTGTATCCACTAGGTTTTTCTATTCTGGTTGCCAAACTGGAATTGCTTTCTAACAAGCTAATGGCGTTAATTGGAAGAACAATTCTTTAGACAGCCTACTGCTCCAAAACATGCACATCTAATTAACACGTGTCAAAAAGAAAAGCACACTAGGACTGGCCTTATGAGTCTTAGAGAAAAACGTAAGAACAGAAGAGAGGTGGAAAAAAAAGTCCTTCTATAACAAATGCTGAGTAACGTGAAAACTGCATGTGTGCATCTTTAGGTATGCTAACAAGAAAATACCCTATAACATGGTTTATCTAGGAAGACCAAGTAGGAAGAAAAATATTTTCATGCGATCCAAGGACGAGTGGACACAGAAAGATTTTCATGCAACCAAGTAAACAAAATGAAAGACTAGCTAGAAAAGTCAGTACAGTTCATAGAAATGATACAATGATCCTACGAAGTCCTAATATCAACATGATGCGTACCTTTATGAACTCCACAAATGATTAGACTCCAAAATAGAACTAAAACATAGCATCTTGAGTAATGCAATTTATCATAGATCATGCCTATGGCAGTGCAAATATCATATTATTTATATCACTCTTTGTTGGTTTTGTGAGGCAAAAGGACATGTATGACTATGAGGACATAGTTACCTGTGCAGTAATCTTTATACACTGGGTAGCTTTTATCTCTTTCTGATGTATATAAGTTCCCTGTAATGAAACAAGAACAAAACCATGAGACTTCTGCAAAATTAATTAAATCCAATGCTTTGCTAGTCTTTCAACAAAGAAGAATCATTTCCAGAAGTTCCGATAGCAGCATTTGTCACACAATAACTATCGCAAAGAAAACGAGTTTAAAGCTTCAATGCAAAATATTGTCCTATTTTGTACAAAACTTGGCAACCTAATAGCAGTTTGTTTCCAAGGAAAACGAACATACAAGAACTTAAATTTTAAAATAAGGGCAAGAGACAATAAGATGTAGAAAGGCAACTTATATAAGCAATAAAAAGCAAGTAATATTACCTTAGAAGTAAGAACTACGAAAGAAAAATTATGTTTTAACGTGGAAACATTAACCGCCAAAAGTTAAACTCCCTTTCACTTCCATACGTACATTTTATACATTAAGAACATGTAGGAATAAAAGACAATAACAAATGTTCGTAATTTATAAATTATTAGTTTCAGGTAAAACAACACACCAATATTTAATAGTCTAAGCACTAGAGACAGAAATCGAGAGCAGTTGCATGCACATTTTTCATAAAAAAATATCAACATCAGCACTAGAGTCTATTGCAATCATTAGTTTTTCACCTTGACTCGGAGCTCCTTCATCGGATGGGGCGTTAACAGTGCTCTGATTGAAGTAACAATTGGTTCCTGAACAATAGACAGTTCAAGAGCTTGAATTTATGGTCAAATAATCAAAGTAGACAAAAACTCCTCCATTACCTGCCAGCCACAAACAACTATCTGATCTCCTTCGTGAAGAACACCATTAACTAAAATCACATCTATTGTTGTTCCATGCCCTTCAATCACTTTAACCTCCAAAACAGTACACTGCCACAGAGTCGAGTGTAAATTAAATATTACTCACCAGAATATCTAAGTCACTACTGATTACAAAGGATCTGAAAAACAAAGCAGACCTGCACTTCATTGCGGTAAGTAAGTCTTCTAATCATCGTCTTCTGAGTAAACTGGACCAGTATAAACAATAAATCGGGGATGCCTTGACCACTGTTACAGCCAAAATTAAAAAAAAAAACATGATGAAATGGAAATCCATAGTTCTGATAAAACATTAAGAAATCCATACTTCTGAGTGAATATTAAGAAATACTAAACCGGACAAGAACCTTATAGCACTAGTGGGTACGACGTTGGAAGTCTCGCCCATCTCTTTGTTCTTGTAATACAACTCAGTATTGAGACCTTGCTCCTTGAACTGTGTGATAACCTATAACAACAACACATTTGCATAAGAAGACCAACATGATGAAAATTATACTCGCGAAAAAGAGACAAAGCTTACGTCAGTGACCCTTGTGTTAAACTCCATTTGAACATCTTTCGACTGCAGCTTGATTGCTTTGTTCATTGGTACGTTGGGGAAGGATTTCCACCCATAGAGCCTGTCCACCTGCAAGGTTAAAAAACATAAGAAAATGAGAATAATAGAAATATGGTTGGAGAACCTTGTTAAGGCACGGTTAAAATGTAACTCACTTTGTTCAAGGCGACAATGAATTCAGTACTTCTCATTCTCAAAAGATTGAGAGATTCAATGGTCTGCGGCTGCAAGCCATGCATTATATCCACAACCAAAACTGCTATATCACATAACCCCGACCCCTGAAAACGTAAATTTTTGAAAGACTCGTGCCCAGGGGTATCAATGACTAATAGACCCGGGATATTCAACGTTGCATCAGCTTTCAATTCCTTAGTTATTTCACGTATGTTCTCAGCAGGGATATAGGTTGCTCCAATTTGCTGCGTAATTCCACCAGCCTCACCTTGTTGGACATTTGAACCTCTTATATGATCAAGCAACTTTGTTTTCCCAGCATCAACATGACCCATAATACAACATATTGGCGAGCGTAGATATTGAGGATCACCCGGTTTTGTTGTTTCCTCTTTGAATTTCTTTTTGTTATTCTTGTCTGGATTAATAGGAAGGTCCTTACTTTTATCATCTATGCCATCGGCCTCAGACCCTTTCTTTTTAGCTTCCAAATTTTGAGATCTAAGCGGCATATTTGAGACAACTTTCTCTCCCATGTCAACAGGCTTTGTTGCAGCAGAAGGCAGCTCATCATCCTGATTTGCAGTGCGTGCATTCCTTAACTCCTCTACAAATTTTTCAGGCTCTGAGTCAACTTCCTCATCAGAAAATGCACTTTTACTGGGCAATTTTAAATCAGCATCATCCCAGCTTTTAGCTTCCCACTCTTCATCATCCTCTACTTCTTCTTCTCCTTCATCATCTTGTTCATCTTCTATTCCATCAGTAACTTCAGATTTATCCTTTGTACTCAATGACTCCGCTTCCTCGATGTTCTCAGCTTCCATGTCAGATAAGCGTTTTTGCTGGACTTCCTTTGAATCTGTGCTCTCGTCAACATCTGCAGGGGCTGCTCCATTAAATTGAGCTTGTGGCTTTGACTTTTTCTTCTGGTACAAAGGTCGTTTGACAGGTGCTCTTGCAGATTCACCAGTGGGCAACTGCAAGCCCCCAGCATTGGAAAGTATTTGCTTCCTCATGGCCTCCAACCTACGGGCTTCTTCCTTCTGCCTCCCGGTTAGAAGCTTCCCTTCTTGTTTTTTCTTCAAAAGCTTCTCCTTCTCCCTTTCCTTCTTTAGGCGCTTTTTCTCTTCTGCTTGCCGCTCCAATTCTTCCTGCCGCAGCCTTTCTTCTTCTTCTTTCATTAGCTTCTCCTCTTCATCTCGTTTCTTCCTCTGTTCAGCTTCTTTAAGTTTGGCAAGTCTCTCTTGCATCTCCCGGACATGCTTTGGGACTTTCTTATCTGGTACTTTATTTTTGAAGTCAGATGTCATTTCTTCTGGTGCAGGAGCTGCGGTCACCTTTTTTTCTTTCTCTTTTTCTTTCTTCTTTTTCTTCTTCCTTGAAGCTAGAGGTTCCACAGGTCCTTCCTCAGCTTCTTTGTCACAAGCAGCTTCTTCTAGCTCAGCCTGGTTATGTGCATTTTCCCCTGGTGGAGGTGCACCTGCAGCGGCAGCAGTAGTTGAAATAGGTTTTGAAACAGGAGGTGCTCCACCAAGTTCAGCTAAAATCTTGTCTAGGTCATCTTCATTTTGTCCAGTTTTCCCACCTTTCTTTTTCTTCTTTTTATTCTTCGATGAAGTTTCTGCCACATATTCAGTCGTCTTTATGCTAATAACATCTACACTAGGCTGATCGAATTTAATGACTTCCGAAGATGCACTGCCATTCCCATTTTCAAGTGCATTATTGCTCTTCTTCTTAGATGACTTCTCCTTACGTGAAAACTTAAGTGCTGATACATCTTCCTCTTGATCTTCACCGCCACCTTCCACCAAATCATCCAGAAGCTTTGAAACAGAAGTATCTTCATCATTTTTTTCGTCAAGAAGAGCTGCACTAAATGAATTTCCAGAAGCCTTCTTCAAACCCTTTGAAGACTTCTTTTTCTTTCCTGCAAAAGTAATTTCAGCAAGATCCTCGTCTTCCTCTTTGGAATTTTTGTTATTGTCTTTGTTCTCTCCGTCTCCATCAAGCACATCAAAACCAGCAGCTGAAGATACACTGTCACCACTCTTCTTACTTTTTGAAGGCTTCTTCTTTCCTGAAGATGCAATCACTGGAACATCCTCTTCATCATCAACCACGCTCATTTTTTCATCCTCCTCAATGGTAAGTGCGCGAATTCCACTACCACCACCTTTTTTAGATTTTGACGGCTTCTTTTTCCCCACAAAAGCCAAAACCTCCTCCTCACCGTCTTCTTCCTCGTTTTTCCTTCCATCATCATCACCATCACCTTCTTCCTCCAATAACCCAAAACTCAAAGCACTAAACAAACTATTACTTCCACCCTTTTTCCCCTTCTTTTTATTACCTAAAGGCACTACCTTCTCTTCCTGAACAGTAACATACTCCGATAAATCGGTCCCAATCAAATTCTCATCATAATCAACTACAAATGCCTTCTTCTTCGACTTTCCTCCGTCCGCTGCACCATCACTCTCCTCACGTGGCGTTGACTTCCTTCTCCCCATCAGATTTTCTTTCCAGTAAGTTCAACTAATACCCCACTTCACCAAAACTTCCTGAAAATTTCCCAATCTCAAATCAGTCCCCAATAACACACATATTAAACAAAGTAAAAACAATAATAAATTTCGGAGAAAGAAATACCCCAGCTTTTTCCAGACTTAAACTTTACTAAAATCAAATCCAAACCGCATAAAACATAAAAAATAACTAACAAATTGCATTCTAGTCTAGCTCTGCCCCTGAGTTTATTTCTATATGGTCAGCATTTATTTAACTTAAACGATTAACACAGTATTTATTACATAAGCGTTTTAGTATTACTTCAACGAAAACTGACCAAAAAACTGAAGTGTTAGTTTATTACTAGGATAGTTAGTTTAGCATTAAGTTTCAATAAAAATATGAAATCATGTAAAGGCTAAGAGAAGAATTTAAGATTCTGGATAATTTTCAATACTATTTTTTTTTGTTCAAGTTACTTATATACTAAGGGTAGAAAATTAAAAGAGAATATTAAATGCATTTTAGGTCTTATTAAGGACTTTAAAACTTAAAATGAGCTATCACCTGCAAATCGAAACAGTCAAGTGGTTGGCAAAATAAAGAATTGAGGACATATATATATATATATTTGTTAGCATAACAAATGTGTCTGGAATTGTATAAATGTGAGCGTATGAAATTTCTAAGGTGCCATTGGGTCATATGCAGTTATTTATAACCAATAGATTTTGATATTTGATTAATAAGTAACATGCTGGACAGATTATTAACAGGTCATTATATTATTATCATAACTAGTTGTTCTATATGATATAGTTAATTTCAATTGTGATATTTAACCACATCACAGTAAATTGTGATCAAATAATTATTATGAAAATAAACAAATCAATATGATAATAATACTTGGTGTTGAATGATTAATTTACCTATCTGAAAAAATGCATAATATATTGCTATACAAATAATTCATTTTTACCAAATTGAGTGGTAATATAGACCTAAATTTTATGGCTTTTCAACCTCAAATTAACCACTTAAATTAAATTCATGGCCTAGACGACATAATTTTCAATAGAAATTTTAACCCAGTCCCGATTCAACCATATCCAAACTACTTGTAGAATAATTAAGTAAAAAAAATATACTTTTAGCTTATGGGTATCAATTCTTAACTCTAGCCAACGGGTTTATCTTACCTCACACTCAAATCTAATGTGGTTTACTGGATGTTAGGGTGCAGTGTAGTGGTCTGCACTCCCTGATGATTGACAAGTATCCCATGAAGGAGAGAAAAACAAGATAAAATAAATAAAGAAATAACACAAACGCCACTTGTCAATCATCAACGGGGTGCCGACTAGTGCAATGCACCCTAGCATCCAACAAACCGATTTTACTTCCATAAAAGCTTGGAAACACTTCTGAATGTTCAACCCATTTAACTATATATGTGCCAAGTAAATGCCCGGAGAACCTCACACACACACACACACAAAAAAAAAAAAACGAGATTAAAATCGAGAAAAATATTCGGATTGGAACCTGACACTAAGCCACCTCCATAGTAAGTGTGAGGATTTACTGAATATACTCCCATAAAAGCTAAATACATGCTTTGAATCTTTAATACATTTGAGACATAAAAATGCATATTGTGTGGTTATTACAAGGCTAATGATATAACCAGATCACTTATCCTAATGCCAAAGCAAAAATTCTTTGAATGACTTATTTACCCCTAAGATACAAAGATTTGAAAAATGATGGAAATAATTTCTCCCCCCTTTTCCCCGTCTCACTCTTCCTTTGCCATCCAAAAAAAGAAATAAATATGGGTGAAAACATGGAATAACTGATTATTAGTATTATTTCTAACAAGAGTCAGAGTTCCAATTCGAATCACAAATCAATCCACGGACAAATTGTTATTAAATAACTGAAACAGAGCAAGGCCTCATTTATATTTTCATATTCTCATTAAATTTGAAAAAAAAAAAGCATGAGCCCAGAATCCCATCAAGCAAATAATTTGCGATTCTTAATATGCAGTAACTTGGCTTCATAAGAATCTCAATACTCAAAGGAGATGAATTGAAAAGGGAGAAATTACAACAAAAAATACCTGAATTTAATTACAACAAAGTAGCAAGCGTGACGGCGCCAATTCAGAGACGACCGGGTAGTGACGTAGGCAGAACGCAGTTGTGGCTCAGAGGAGTGGCGCCGTGGCGGTGGTTGGTCGGAGTGGCGGAGAAACGGCGGAAAAAGGAGTTAACGGAAGAAGGGTTTAGGAGAAAGTGTTTGCTGTAATCTAACTGTAGATAACCGGTTAAACAAGTCACTAATTTCAATTTTAACTTTTTTGATATTAGGATATATTTGTGGTTGTGATTAAATAATCATAATCTAACGATCTAAATTAATTAAATAGACGACATCTAACATGATGTATCTTAGAAGTTCATGTGAAAGTAGGGTTGAGAATTTTGAGTGGGCTTAAAAGACTGTTCGAGTTAAACCTTTTCGATAAACGATACAAGTCGGGTCCAGGGCCCTGAGGGCTTTCAAATGTCGATTTATTATGTGTCGGGATGGATTTGTATTCTAACAAATGATTTCAATTAAAATTAGAGATAATTATATCTCCAATGAGGTTTAGATGAGATAACAAAAATATCCCCTGAAATTTTATTAGTCGACGTTTTAATAATAAAATCGTTTGCGTAGATATTATGAATATCAATCATTTTCTTCTATTATTGCATCATCGCACATCAAGTTTTGATTCTCTTGTAACAATACACATTAGTTTATCTTCTTTTTACGATAGGTATAAATACCCCAAATGTATTGTATGATTCCTTGTCAAAAAGAATTTATAAAGTTGTCAGATTATATATATAACATGTAAAGCTAAGCAAGATATCTATTTCGGACTATATGTCTCCAATACATGCAAAACAAACCAAACGTACCATCATCATCATCATATTACAAACATCTCCATAATTTTATTTAAGGGATTATTGCATTTTTGGTGCCACAACTATAGCCCCTTGGCATTTTTATCCCGTAACTTCAACATCAGTGGCAATTTTGGTGCCAATTGAGGCCCAATTTTGAAATTGGCCCGAAATTCCTCCATGTACGGGCCATGTGACATGAAAATTGGGGATTTTGACCATTCAATACCTTTTTCATGAAAAAATAAATTCCACCCACCAAGAACTAGGCTACTTGGATGTTTTTATTTGGGGAAGAATAAGAAAGCGGGTAACAATTTAATTAAGGGAATGTTTGCTGAATTTTATAGGAAAAGTTAGGATTTTAAATTTTCATATTTTTTTTTTATTGAGAAATACGTTGAATGGTCAATTTTGATATATTACTAAATCATATGGCTCGCATATGGGGGAATTTCGGGCCAATTTTGAAATTGGACCTCAATTGGCTCCAAAATTGCCACTGATGTTGAAGTTGTGGCACCAAATGTGCCAGCCCAAGAAATTATGGGGTAGAAACGCCAGTGGACTATAATTATGGCATCAAAAATACATTAATCACTTTTATTTAATGAGTTTTCCAATATACATAGTTTATAAAAACATAAATTATCAAATAGAACTGTAATAATTTCACAAGCTTCCATTTATTCCTCAAGTTACCAAGTACACCAGCTTTGCAGGAATCACAATTATAGCATAATCGGGTCATATTGTTGTTCTAAATGGTGCAGTCGGCAGATGCTATTATGTTTGATGCGGCGATCCAAGTCGTCGGATTCGAATACTTGAAAATTAATTTTTGCAATTTGAACCAAAATTAATTGATGTTATTATCAACGAAACCAAGAAAAGTCATTTTTGCACATCACACCACAAAAAAAAAAAAAAAATTCAATTTTAGAGTTATCCCCCCATAATTGAAAAAGGCGATTGTACCCCATTGAAGTAATGTTTTAGTGGATTTCAAAGGGTAGAAATTTAATTTTGGGTTTTAAATTATTTGCACTTAACCCCTAAAAGTTTTAGTTACTGCACTTAATCCCATAAATGACACCTCTATCCTTTGAAATGACACCTCTATCCCATACTTGATTTAATTAATTGGGTCTTTATTTAATTTCTCAATTAAATAGCCCAATTAATTTATTTCTTTCTCATTTAATTAAATTAAACTCTAAGTCTATTTAATTAAATATTTCCATAATTAATTAAATCTAATTTAATTAATTAACTCACAAATTAAATTCTAATTTAATTTATAGTCTTGATCCAATTCCAATCGGATCATTTTCGCTCCAATTGGGTCGACCCAGTCACCCCAATCGACCCAGTCGATTTAGTTGGCTCAGTTGTTCTCCATTTTTCTCGCTTTCGCTTCATGTGTATTGTGTATGCCCCCGTTAGGGGTGTTCATAAACCCGTCCCACCCGACCCACCCGCCCGACCCGCTCCAACCCGCCCGCAACCCGTCAGTTTTGTTTTTAAAATAATCAAGTACGGGTTGGTAATTTGTAAACCCGCACGTTATGGGTCGGGTGACGGGTTTGATGGTTAAAAAACCGACCCACCCGCAACCCGCACTTAATCATCCTTGATGTACTTTTTATTCATTGTTTAATAAAAGTGTGAAATAAATTACATTTATTAACAAATGAATAAGAACAATTAAACAAACTTTCTTAAAGTTTCTTGTATATATTAATGTTAATGGTACAAATATGTTAGCACATTATTTCCTAAAGAGTTTGTTGTTGAAAAATTGAGAAGAAACTTCACTAATTTGTTATTGTTTGTAATGTGTGAGTGATGATTTGTAATGAATTTTTTTGTGGGGATTTGTAATATTCTTTTTTGTGGAGACTATTGATTTAATTAATAAGAAATCGTTGATTATATTATAGTTTTGTATTTTTTGCTTTTTGGATTTAATTTTAAAATTAACAGTGAACACATTTGACACATTTTATTTGTTGTTTGAAGAACTTAAGATTATATGCTTAATTGTTTATATTTGGATGTTAAGATTTTATGACATTGTTTCCGTTCAACCCGCCAACCCGACCGCCACCCGCCTGCACCCATTCCACCCGAACCGGACGGTTTATGAAAATAACAACGCGGTTGCGGTTTAAAAAATTGGCAACCCGCACGTGTTGGGTCGGGTTGATTTTTTCATACAAACCCGCCCAAACCCGACCGCGTTCACCCCTAGCCCCCGTAGGTTCACCACATAATTGGCCGTGGGTTATAATTAAATATTCATTTAATTACTCGAGTATTAAATACTCTAAATCAATCGAACACTCTGTCGACTGATCATTCCAAAATTAGCACCCCTGCTAATTTGGGAATTCTCCCACACTCCACGGTCGATGTCTGGCCACAAGCCCATGGAGCCCAATCACTGGTGAATTAATTCGGTGAACCTTTTAATCATTTACAATTTCCATATACGCTATAATCTCTCCATCGATCGATCTCCCAGTTAAAACTTAAGGGCATGGATTTTTCATCGGTTCCCTTTTAATTTGTTTTGACTTTATGCATTCTGATCTTGAAATAATTCTCTTTGACTTAATCTTTATGAGCTGCTTTCATAAAGCCGTCAGATACCTTGGCCAAGGATTTTACCAGAATTAATTTCTCACAGAAATCCATAGGAGAATTTCCCAACCTATCAAGTCGGGTCAATGGATCCTTTGTTGATGATATGAACCTGCATACGAGTCCCTCTATACCCAACGTGAATCCACAGAGACTTTCTGGTAATCTCCAGTCGGTCGGAACTCACATCTAAGTATAGACGTTCTCGTACCAGATAAACCCTATCACCTCAAGTATTTAGGGATCATTCCTCGTATACTATTATAAATTGGAATAACTTCAATTCCGATATGCGACTACCGCTTCCATGATGAGTTATTTCCTAATTGGGGTATTCAGTGCACTTGCCATCCCAGCAAGTCACCCACTTATGTGTATCGACTATCCCAGTCACGCTCGTGGATCCCAGCGTTCTCCAGTTCATCGGAGTATACACATTAGTGAGAGTCTAACCGAATCCAACGATGTCCTATCTCGATTGGATTCTACGACTCTTGAATATGTTCTAGATCACGGCCTTGGAGATCAGTCCACGGGTTGTCCCATAGCCCTGTGATCTAAGGACTTTTATCCTTATGCGTAGATAATTATTACATAAGATAAAGTTGACCATATAATAAAAATGCATTTATTAATCGAATTGAATAGTTCTTTTAATTATTACTAATTAAATGCAGCCAAAACAGTTGGCTTGCAGGACACTATTCTATCAATCTTCCACTTGTACTAAAGCCAACTCTCCATACTTCTGATTCCCATCTTAGATAGATGTTTCTTGAATGCCTTTGAGGCAATGGCTTAGTTAGCGGGTCCGCCGTATTATTCTTTGAGGTGACACGTTCCATCTTTATGTCTCCTTTACCAATGATATAACATATCAAATGGTATCGTCTTACTTCGTGCTCGGATTTCTGATGAGATCTCGACTCCTTCGATTGCGAGATAGCTCCATTATTATCACAGAAGATAGTAATGGCTCGACAATGCTAGGTACGACGTCCAATTCTTGGACGAAGTTTTTCATCCAAACACATTTCCTTGCAGCTTCACATGCTACAATATTTTATGCCTCGGTGGTTGAATTTGCGGTAGTATCCAACTCACCGAACCACCATTGAGGCAGAAATATCCAGATGTTGACTCGAAACCATCTACATCACATTGGAAGCTAGAATCAGTATAGTCTTCCAATTTCAATTCTCCCCCGCCGTATACCAAGAACAATTCTTTAGTCCTTTTCAGGTACTTCAGAATAGACTTTACGGCTACCCAGTGCTGCTCTTCTGGGTCAGACAAATAGCGGCCATTTACGCTGTATGGTCTTGTACATAACATACCATAATATGCTTCCTATCGCAGAGGCATGTGGTATCTTAGACATCTTGCTTCTCTCCTCAGAGGTCTTTGGGACCATAGACTCAGAGAGAGCAATGCCATGTCTCATCGGAAGCAATCCTCTCTTGGATTCTTCCATACTGAATGTCTTCAGTATTTTATCTATGTACTTTGATTGGGAGAGGCCCAGCAGTCCTTTCGATCTATCCATGTAGATCCTTGTACCCAGTACAAATGATGCTTCTCCCAGATCCTTCATTGAGAATTGTGTAGAAAACCATGCTTTCGTTTCGGATAACACTTTTGCATCATATCCAATGAGCAGAATGTTATCAACATAAAGCATAAAAATTCAACTGTACACCCACTAACTTTCTTGTACACACACTTCTTGAACACGTTGTTGACGAATCCAAAGGTTTGGATTATATCATCCAAATATATGTTCCGGCTTTGGGAAGCTTGCTTAAGTCCATATATGGACCTTCGGAGTTTGCACACTTTGTGCACATCTCCCTTGGATGTATATCCCTTTTGGTTGCTTCATGTAGATCTCCTTATCAATGTCTCCATTGAAAAACGATCTTTACATCCTTCTGCCATATCTCGTAGCTGATACTACGCTGATATGTCCAAAAAATATCTAAATGGATTTGGGCATCGCTACATGCAAAAGTTCATCAAAGTCAATGCTTGACATTTGAGTGTATCATTTTGCGACTAGTCGTGCCTTTTAGGTAATAACCTCTCCATTCACTCCAAGCTTCCGCTTATAGATCCACTTGCAACCCAAGGGAGCTACTCTCACTGGTGGATCTACCAAGGTACAAACCTTGTTAGAGTGCATGGAGTCCATTTTAGATTCCATGGCTTTTTGCCACCTTCCCAAATCTATGTCTTGCATAGATTCTTCGTAGATCCTTGGATTAGTCTCAGACTGTCCAATTTTATGCAGCAGACTGTAGTACCTCTCGGGTTTCCTACGTTGTCTTTCAGACCTTCGAAGTTCATGTGTACTAGTTGGTTCATTTTCATGCTCAGGTTCTCCCACTGCCTGTGGTGATGGGTCGATTTTATGAACCTCATCTAGTTCTATGTTGTTTTCTTTCTTGTCCAACAAGAAATCCTTCTCCAAGAAGTTAGTTTTCCTAGAGACAAAGGTTGTTTGTCTTAGAGGAACATAGAATTCGTATCCTATTGAGATTTTGGATACTCCACGAAATGCATAAGATGGATTTTATTTCCAGCTTATCTCCCACTAGCTTATTCACATAAGCGGGAGACCTCATATGCGCATGAATGCATATGAAGGTACAATACCAAAACCCATATCACTTGATATGTTTTGGAACTGGCTTCATAGATACTTAGCTCAGTATCTTCGATTTTCTCGATCAAGTTATAATATATTGAAAAAGGAATTTCATGTAAGATTTCCTAATGAACATTTTCATGTCCAGAATGCTCGACAACTGACGATGCTTCGAGCGTGTCTTACATTTTGAGAATATAATTCTCTATTAAATAATCAATGGCGTATTTGCCAATGCATGTTCGATTTTGAATCGATCCAAATCTCTTACATGCTTTCATTGATTAGGCTATCTTCTTTATTCCAAAAATAATTTGGAATTGTACTTCACTACGTACTTTTACCCATGAGGGTACAAGAGACGCCTTATCTCCCACTAATGCTTTAGTGTTTTCACACACTTTTAAATGGATTAAATCCATTACAATTGTTTATTCCTCTTGGTTGCCTAGCAACCAACTACTAAATTTAATTTCCGTTAAGCAAGATTCAAAAGTCAGTTACTATTTCTAGCATCCCAGTCAAGCTCGACCTAGTCGAGCTCTATCTTTTGAATCTTTAATTCGGAAATTTATTTTAGTGCTCGTGTATCACCTTTCGGTTACACAACGACTCAAGTGTGTGGAATCTTGATTATTTATATTTTATTGACTATGCATATTATATTTAGTCGTTATATGAGTATTCATACCCATTTGCTTATGCATACCTTTTGCGTATAGGTCTTATAGCGCAACCAGTTCTAACCATTATGGAACCATCACATCCCTTAAGACAAGGGATGGTCTAAGTAAATTCTAACAATCTAAATAATTCATGGCTTTAGATGCATTCAATGCATCAATGAGTACTTCATCGGGTGTCCAACACCCTTATGCATTACTTGACCATAAGGTTAAGTTCAATAAAATTTAATCATCCCTTACGGGATGAGTATGTTCAATTCCTTCTTTCCCTTGATCTTAATCCATGGAAGAACCATTTTGATTGACTTTTCAACTTATCATCCTTACAGAAAAACCTCTAAGGTTATTTCCCTTCAGAGATGATCCATTCCTCTTCTTCCATCTCTCGAGACTTTTGGGGCCTTTCAACGAGATGTTACTTCCCATTTAAGGGAGACTTCATGTTTGCCTTCAAGAAAATTTGGGCTTGAGAACCATCCTCAACCCATTGGTGAAACTTATCACCTTTCTTATTTGAAGAGTAACTTCGAAAAAGGCAGCTTGGTGAAACCTATCACCATTCCAGTCGAAGCGTAACTTCGAAAAGATAACCAATGAAATCTTTGTAAGGAGATGAGTCCTTCCTTGGACTCGAGAATAATTTCTCAAGTTTTGAAGTCATTCAAAATTCATTTGGGTTCAGTCAATTTATTTGATTCAAGTATGATGGTAAATATTCTAGGATATATCACTTATGAAAAACTATCATAAACATGACGATAAAAGAAATTAATACGCGGCAGATTAATATCAATGCATAATTTACAAACATGGTTTTTATTTGTAAATTACTCCCACTATTTTTTTCGAATACTTATGCCCCCACATAAGGTTCGGGAAATAAAAATTTCCTAATGGGCTCAAGGCCCAAATGCAATCGCTCAGTACCCACGACTCGTTGGCCATACCAATTGATCCACTTGGTGGGCGATCACGTCGCCGGTTAACCATCGCAGCTAACCCTTGAGTTCATTTAGCCTCGTTTTTCGTTATGGACCCACGACTCGTGAGACATCCATACTTACTCGCGTTAAATCATATCCAATACTCGTGAAGAGAAATAGTTCAATCCTAGACGCCCCACGACTCGTGAGACAGCGCCTAGAACCTTGCTATCCTCTCCCTTGGCACTAAACTGTGCATCGAGGCAATAAACATACCATCTTCCTATAACTCGACCCACGACTCGTGAGACATCGAGATATATTCATACGATATGCCTAAGACCTAGTAATTGGATAGGCTCGGACCATAAACACCATTCTATGCGCCCGTTTTACGATTTAATATTATAATTGAATTTTAGGTTCAATTGGAGGTTTTATGAAATTTTCAAGTGCGAGGTCTCATCAGATTATCAATTATCTTGTTTACGTTTTTCTATCCTAAGCATGCATCTCATACATCAAAGAATAAATACAAAAAGTAAACATTCATCACCTAGCATTGCACGTACGATTGATCGATTTCCCATCCTATGCGATCCATCACGAGCCACGTGATGGACCAATTGGTCAGTCTAGGGTGAAAATAAATGGCCTAATTCTATTACAAAATAAATCCCATGCATACATGGGCCTTCACTTGTAATGTCCACCATCTTTCAGAATTGGGCCTCCATGTTCTCCAAGGTAATGGGCCTCCATGTTGATCTCCAAAGTCTCCATGATGTCTATCGGGCTCCAAGCCTAATCTAAGTCTAACTTAAGACCCTATTCTATTACATTTGAATTCAACAAAGACGGGGCACCAATCAGGCCCATTTAATTACAACCCATAATGAAAAACCAATAATAAACTACACAGGACTTAAGGGTAATTCGATCAATCCACATATTCAAGCAAGAACATGCATAAATTCACATAAGGGCAGTAATGTAAATTTACCGGCTTCTTTCAATTTTAATTCGAAATATTATTCATATAATTAATTTTGAATTGTCCAATATTAAAAGGACTATTATGCTCTTGCTTGAGCATCAAGGAATCTAATCTTGCAATTTAATTAAAGATAGAAATAAAATCCAATTTAATTATCTATCCTTATCTTGAAACTCTAAGTTTCCTTGTTTAATAAGATCTCTAAGATCTATAATCATGGTAACTTACTAGAAGACATTAATTTTAATTAAATGTCTTATCACAAATGAAACTCTAAGTTTCCTTGTTTAATAAGATCTCTAAGATCTTTAATCTTGGTAATTAACTAGAAGACATTAATTTTAATTAAATGTCTTATCTTAAATGAAACTCTAAGTTTCCTTGTTTAATAAGATCTCTAAGATCTTTAATCTTGGTAATTAACTAGAAGACATTAATTTTAATTAAATGTCATATCTTAAATGAAACTCTAAGTTTCCTAGTTAATTAGATCTCTAAGATCAATCCAAGATTCACCAAGATTCCATAACAACCAAATCTTCCAAGATTTTGTTCAAGATTATCCAAAAACGAAAATTCCCGAAACCCTAATTTTCCACTATCGCGCGCGTGCAGTTTACGTGCAACTGCCGTGCAACCGCCGTGCAGCTGATGTGCAGTCGCTGTGCAACTGCCGTGCATCTGCCGTGCAGTAGCCGTGCAGTCGTTGTGCGTCTGCCGTGCAACTGTTGTGCGTCTGCCGTGCAACTGCCGTGCAGTCGCTGTGCGTCTGCCGTGCAATCGCCATGCAGTCGTCGTGCAACTGCTGTGCAATTTTCAGATTTCGGTTCCCAATACGTTTTTATATAACAATTTATTGATTCCTTAATTAATTAAAATCAACAGTTTTAATTAATTTAATCCAAAATTAAAAACATGATAACAATAACGAATCTAAAATTACAGTTTTAACAATCCAGTTAAAAACTCAAGATCTATCCAACATATCTAATCTATAGATCTAACATGCATGTTAATCTAATCAACAACTAAAATCAAACATATGATTTTAATCCACAGAATTTGCAAATTCATATATATACAAAGCCAAAGTTGGCTCTGATACCACTGTTGGGATTCGGTAAGATAAACGGCCCTTAACGCAGCGGAAATTAAAATTTTAGGACCTCTTACGGAATCTTGCCAGGATACTAAACTGGTTGTATATATATGAATAATAAAAACGACTGGAATAATTCAGATCTAAATTATACCTGTCTCCTTGCAAATCTAAACTGTCAGAAAAGTCGTTGTGTTTCTCCCTCGATGGTTCGATCCCAAGCTCCTAGTAGCGCCCCACGTGTTGCGCCACTACGGGTTGATACACCACAATATCACGAAAATTAATATATCCTAATCGGCTAGAACATAAGATATATTAATATCTAAAACTACAGAACAGTTAGGGAGCAAGATTCGAAAAACGAAAACTCTTCCAATGACCGAAATAGGGAGAAAGAGAGAGGGAGAGAGTTTTTCTTGACTTAGATTTTGGCTCTTCAATTGTGTGTATGAGATATGACATCAAGTCTCCTATTTATAGGAATCTCATAATCCTAATCCTCCTAGGATTAGGACTCCCAAGTCTTCTAACTCTCCTACATGGGCCATGGCCCTTTTAATTGGAAGACCAAGTCTTCTAATTAATTCATGGCCCATACTTGATTTAATTAATTGGGTCTTTATTTAATTTCTCAATTAAATAGCCCAATTAATTTATTTCTTTCTCATTTAATTAAATTAGACTCTAAGTCTATTTAATTAAATATTCCCATAATTAATTAAATCTAATTTAATTAATTAACTCACAAATTAGATTCCAATTTAATTTATAGTCTTGATCCAATTCCAATCGGATCATTTTCGCTCCAATTGGGTCGACCCAGTCACCCCAATCGACCCAGTCGATTTAGTTGGCTCAGTTGTTCTCCATTTTTCTCGCTTTCGCTTCATGTGTATTGTGTATGCCCCCGTAGGTTCACCACATAATTGGCCGTGGGTTATAATTAAATATTCATTTAATTACTCGAGTATTAAATACTCTAAATCAATCGAACACTCTGTCGACTGATCATTCCAAAATTAGCACCCCTGCTAATTTGGGAATTCTCCCACACTCCACGATCGATGTCTGGCCACAAGCCCATGGAGCCCAATCACTGGTGAATTAATTCAGTGAACCTTTTAATCATTTACAATTTCCATATACGCTATAATCTCTCCATCGATCGATCTCCCAGTCAAAACTTAAGGGCATGGATTTTTCATCGGTTCCCTTTTAATTTGTTTTGACTTTAAGCATTCTGATCTTGAAATAATTCTCTTTGACTTAATCTTTATGAGCTGCTTTCATAAAGCCGTCAGATACCTTGGCCAAGGATTTTACCAGAATTAATTTCTCACAGAAATCCATAGGAGAATTTCCCAACCTATCAAGTCGGGTCAATGGATCCTTTGTTGATGATATGAACCTGCATACGAGTCCCTCTATACCCAACGTGAATCCACAGAGACTTTCTGGTAATCTCCAGTCGGTCGGAACTCACATCTAAGTATAGACGTTCTCGTACCAGATAAACCCTATCACTTCAAGTATTTAGGGATCATTCCTCGTATACTATTGTAAATTGGAATAACTTCAATTCCGATATGTGACTACCGCTTCCATGATGAGTTATTTCCTAATTGGGGTATTCAGTGCACTTGCCATTCCAGCAAGTCACCCACATATGTGTATCGACTATCCCAGTCACGCTCGTGGACCCCAGCGTTCTCCAGTTCATCGGAGTATACACATTAGTGAGAGTCTAACCGAATCCATCGATGTCCTATCTCGATTGGATTCTACGACTCTTGAATATGTTCTAGATCACGGCCTTGGAGATCAGTCCACGGGTTGTCCCATAGACCTGTGATCTAAGTGATAGGATAGTGCCCAGCAAGCCAACAAATACGAGCTTGTAAAGGGACTACCTTAGAAAGCAATCTTATGATTCATAAGATAATACGCTCGTTTATTCATAGTACGTGAATTAAACAATGGCCATCTTCATCTCTCGCGAACTTATCTAAGCGATTGGATGAAATCCTAAGATCACATACGACTATGAGACGATTCACTTCAGTACTGAGTGCAATCATGAAACAGTCTCTAAGGTCGTGATCTTAAAACTGTTCCAAGTCGTAGATTCCTATCGAGACGGGGTATCGAGGGAATCGCTAAGACTTGTAGGATTATGCATGATTCACATGAAGTGAATTTGTAGAGTTTCATGAACAAGACATTTTGATGTCAGTGCATATGACTAGGTGGTTCGATAGGGGATCGAACGCATCGAACGACCCGAACAGAGAGACCCATCGTGGAAGTGCGTTAAGCATATCGGTAATGGGAAGTCTCTCAAGACTTATAATAGTGTACGATTTAGTCCTCGGACTTGAGGTACTAGGGCGAATTCGGTACACGGGAATACGTATTTTGATTTAGGAGCCGATCACATAGCCTGATTATTGTGCGACTACTTTGGGTACGTATGAACGTGTACGCGAATGGTTAGTACTAATATAGGATCTATCGACTCATCTTGATAAGATGAGAGAATTTCCTGTACGTTCTTAGATAGTAAATTCCGAGAAACCCACGGCCGTGGTCAGTGACAGATTTGGAAAGGGGTTTCCAAATTTAGCAGTCACACTGGAATTATTATCCTGAATTAGAAAGTACAGAATTGAGATAATTATAGGTGCCGATCAATTCACACACCCTAGGTCTCAATCGGGAAATTAGTTGATAGAAGGACCATATGTACATGGCATTTATAAGAGGTGAAGGTTCACGAATATCAATTCACCTGAAGTTGGGCCTCATGGGCTTGTGGCTAGACATCGACCATGAGGTGTGGGTACTCATGAATTAATAAGGAAATTGATTCTAGAGTGGTCAATTAAAGTGCTTAATTGATCGGAGCAATTAATTACATATTAATTGCTCACTAATTAAATCACGAGAGTCGTGGGCCTGCTGCCAATTGATGGTGAACCTAGAGGGTCACACACAATACAGTTGGACAGTGACAGTCTAAAAGGAAACATTTGATTTAAAGAATTAAATCAATAAATGAATTAAAGTGTTAATTCAAGAAAGAAGAATAATTAATTAGAAGTAACTAATTAATTAAACAAGAATTAAAGTGTTAATTCAAAGTGGAGAACATTAATTAGAAGTAACTAATTAAATAATCAATTGGAATTTCTGATTGATTAAATCCTCAATTAAAGTGTTAATTGGAAAAGATTAATTAATTAATAGTGGATTAATTAATTAAACTACATGGGCCGATTCTTGTGTTGAAGATTAATTAATAGTGGATTAATTAATTAAACAACATGGGCCGAAATTGTAATAAAGATTAATCTTGGAATTAATTTCTTATACATGGCCGATTTTTCACACAAGAAATAAAAGGATGTTGATTAAATGATAGTTGATCATTTTAATTAGCATGGCCGATTTTTTAATAGGGAAATTGGGTGGGATTTATCTTGTTAAGAGATATGGCATATCTTGTGAAGAGATATAGGATATCTTGTTTCCTTAGGTGATAAGGAAAGATATGCAAAGAGATATATCATAATCTCTTCACATAACAAGTAAATCCTAACAACTAACAAACTCTATTATAAAAGGGAGAAGAGGTCGAAATTTTCAGCATGTGAAAAAGAAAGAAAATCAGATTTTCTCTCCCTATTTTCGGCCACTCAAAAATCGCCCCAACCCTGTGAAAGTTTTCTCCAAGTTTTTCTTCTCTGGATCTGGATCCAATTCCTGAAGTAGACAATTCCATAATCCTAGTTCTGAGCCTGAGGATTACGTGAAGTCATTCAAATACATCTGGTGTGGGCTTTTCTAGAGGCACAACGCTTGGGGTGCTCTAGTGAACTTTTGAAGACCGGAGAAAAACCACCACCTTGCCTGTGGTGAGGTAATTTTCGAAATTACCAACTTTTTAATGTTTTGAATTGTGATTCAAATACCAGTTTTTCGTATGAGTTAGATAACTGAAATCCTGGGCTCATGGGTTTTCGTGTGTATTAAAATTTTTGAATATTCCGCACGTTGTTTTTGACAATAGTACCGCGAATAACCCAACACTAAGGACTTCTATCCTTATGCGTAGATAATTATTACATAAGATAAAGTTGACCATATAATAAAAATGCATTTATTACTCGAATTGAATAGTTCTTTTAATTATTACTAATTAAATGCAGCCAAAACAGTTGGCTTGCAGGACACTATTCTATCATTTTCAATGTTAAATCAGAACGTGAAGAATATAACAAACCTTGACCATGAGCAGATTTTAAATATCTAAGTAGGTGGTGAGCAGCCTGTAGATGTGGATCCCTTGGTTGAGCCATGAATTGACTCAACTTGTGCACATCAAAACTAATATCAGGGCGGCTAATAGTTAAGTAAACTAACCTACCAACCAACCTTCTGTATGCAGCAGGATCAGCAAGTAAATTACCCACAGCTGAACTTAAACGACTTTTAGGATCCATGGGAGTTTTCAGAGGCTTACAACCTAGCATTCCTGCATCATCCAATAACTGTAAAGTATATTTTCGTTGAGACAAAACAATGCCCTTTTTAGACCTAGGAATTTCAATACCTAAGAAGTATTTCAAGTCCCCCAAATCTTTCATTTTAAATTCATTGTGTAAGGATTGTTTTAAGGCATTGATATTATGAATGTTAGGTCCTGTTACAATGATATCATCAACATACACAAGTAAAGCAATGAAATCATCATCAGACCCTCTAGTAAACTAGGAATAGTCTGATTTTGCTTGATGAAAACCGAGTTTAAGAAGTGTATCAGTAAATTTAGCGTTCCATTGCCTAGAAGCCTGTTTAAGGCCATATAAGGACTTATGTAGTTTACATACCATTTTTCCATTATTAGGTGGCACCCCCTCAAGTTTATAACCCAAAGGAATGTCCATATACACTTCTTCAAACAAATCCCCATTTAAAAAAGCATTATTAACATCAAGTTGATGTAAGAACCATTTCTTACTAGCAGCAATAGAAAGTAAAATCCTTACAGTAGTAATTTTAGCAACAGGAGAAAAAGTGTCAAAAAAATCAATACCTTCTTGTTGTGTATACCCCTTGGCAACCAACCTGGCCTTATACCTTTCTATGGTTCCATCGGCGTTGTGCTTAATTTTGTAGATCCATCTACATCCAATGCTATGTTTACCTTGAGGAAGATGAACAATGGACCAAGTCTCATTGCTCTCTAATGCTTGAATTTCCTCTTGCATTGCTTGCCTCCAATGAGGTTCTCTTACTGCTTGATGATAAAATCGAGGTTCTATGTTGGCAACTCCAGGTCCTCGGGTGCTAGTAGCTCAAATTCAACTATTGGCTTCCAATGGAAAACATATATGGTCTCTCAAAGCTCCTCCGAAAGTGAAGAATTTCGTGTGGTCCATGTGTAAGAATATTTTGCATGTTTATGCTAATTTACAACACCGAATGTTAAGTTATGAAAACTGATTTATATGTATATTTTGTATATATTGTATATGAAGAAGACGAGAGAAAAATTGATTGAGTATAAAAATTGAATTCTGATTACAAACTTAAAATTAAAATCTGTACCCAAAAAAAGCAAAAATCCCCTTTTTATAATGACATAACTATCAGGGGTAAAAAGGTAAAAACATAATGACCTATACTAACAACAACACAAAACGTAAAGAGGAAGTGCGATTTAACAAGTAAAGAAATCTCCTTCTGAATGATTTTTCCAACAACAAGCTTTGTAAATCAATTTGGGAATTTAGGTCAAAACTTCTTCACCTTCAATCTCTTCTATCTTCTTCGCAGGTTCTGAGCTCAAGGTAAGCTCCTTTGATTTTCCGTTAATACCGAAAATTCTTGGAAGAAGATATTTGCTTACGGTGTAATGAGTCAGAAGCTTCTCTCCACTGTCTTCTCTTGTGCAACTATGCTAGACAATGTTGGGCTCTTTCTGGATTTGCTCTTGAACAATACTCGTGCAATCCCATGGATACAACAGATTGGTTTAATTATATACATTCAAAGTTGGACTCTTTGGAATTGAGCTATGCAGTGTGTCTAATTTGGTGGTTGTGGTTTGGACGCAATAAATTAATCTGCGAAAGGAGAAATTGTGAGAAATGATGATCCTCCTCATTTTCTTTTACTTTTCTTTTATTTTTTTAAATCAAAATTTTAATTAAAAACCTAAATCCTCCATTAACTTTACTTACAATGAGAATTAACATTCTCTTTTCTCTCTTCAAACAAAATTGCTCCAAACTAACAGACAATCCAATTCTCCTTCAACTTTCTTCAATTCTCTTCAAACACAAAATTTTCTTCCAAAATTATCTCTCAATTCTAACTTTCTAAAGCAATCTCTCTCAATTTCAACTCTAAAAAACTTTCCACAAATCAAATTTGAATGGATCACCAAAGTGAAAGACGCATCAAACGTAGAAGTGAAAGATCCAAACGTCTTATTACTCGAAGAATTATCTGAAGATTACTCTCACGAATTGCAGGTAAATTTTATTTTATTTTTAAGAATTAGTGTTCTTGGGCGCCTGGATACCTTCGACTTCATGGGCGCCCAAAAATCTGGGTGTCAAATCTTAATAGGCGCCTGGAATGTCGAGAGCCCAACATTCCGGGCGCCCTAATTTCGTTCCTGGCTTGGGCACTCGGATTCCGGGCTCCCTAGGCAAAAAGAAAAAATGATCCCTGACTAGGGCGCCCGACACCCGTGCATCCAAGGCAGGGAGCATTTTTTGTTCCCTGTCATATTTTACTTGATCAGATCTTCCATTGTTTAATTTATAATGCAATATTTTATTAAATTTCTAAAGATTGCAATGTTTCCATCATAATTGGATTTCTCCAAAAAGTGACTAATGAATCTCTGTTCTCTAAATATCTCTACCTATATATAACACTCTAGAGAGCCTCACTTTAACAATCAAATTGTTCATCTACATAATTTTATTGTTCCAACAATTGATGATAGTTTAGGTTACTCGTTGATATAACTTTACTTTGATTTTACTTGATACCAATAGTTTCAAAATTCTACATCTTTTGTTTGTAAGTGTGAATATACTACTTAGCCAAATTTGAATAAAGAACATTTGTACCCAAGGTGGTTGGGCCAAGTGGTAGTGACTTGTGACCCCCAGAGGCGAGACTCAAGTTCGAATCCTACTGGAAACACCACTCTGGGGAGGACCTATACCCTTTGCACTCTTCGGTCCGAGCTGTATATACACAGTCTAGTAGATAAAAAAAAAAAAAAGAATAAAGAACATTTGTGACTGCATTAATATTTAATTGGCAAAATAGATGACTTTCACCTTTTTTTTTTTTTTTAGTAAATGAGACTTGATTGAATGGTGTAAATATATATAAATAGTTGTGCGTATATGAAAATGGCAACAGGAAACTTGAGAGTTCAATTGAATAAAAAATGTGATTGAAATGCTTGAATCCTTATTATTGTATATATAACAAATGTATGTTTATCTCTAACTAAAAGATGGTGAATTTTGTAGATGTTGTTGTAGATTTCTAGGAATCATGTCCGGTTCACTACTCTCTTGTGGAAATTGTAGATTTGTTATTTTTTAAACTTTTGTAATTCTCGTTAACAAGATACTATTTTGAAATAATGATTTTGTTAATTTTGTAGGAGGCTTACCGTGAAATATATAGAGACCAGTTGCCACCTTTGCCTCCTCTTCACCACAACAAAGTTGTAAGTGTAGGAAAATTATCAGTGAGAGGATGATGGAAAGATATTGCGCAGTACCGGAAATGGTTTAATACGCCGATTCAAGTTAACTGAACTCAAATGTACCCCAAATAGGAAATTTTCTAGCCCTTGATACAAATGGAAAATTTAAGGGTTTTTGTTACCATCAGCTCATGATTAGGACATGCAAGCAATACAAAGGTCAAAGCTTGTTCGAGTGGTGGTTTGTCATAAATGAAAAGCCTGTAAAGCTTAGCGCTATTGAGTTTAGCCTTGTATCAGGACTCAAATTTGACGATACATTATTAACAAGAGAAGAACAACAAGCTATTAAATTGGATCAATTGAAACGTGGAATGTGGCCCAGTAAGGGGAATGAAGCAGTCACCGCAACGGAAGTCGAGGAAAAAATTACATCCATTATGAAACGCGATCTAGATTCTGAAGATATAATCAAATTAGTGTATGCTTTGGTTATATCTCAATTTTTCCTTCAAGAACGCTATTTAGTGGTCGATAACATTGTTTTGAATGTAGGTTAACTAATCTCATTTTAATGTCGTTATTTATAACTTATATTGTACTTTTTATTCAAAATTGTCTGATATTATTACAGGTATGTGATAACTTGGATATTTGCGAAAAATATCCATGGGGACTTCAAGTTTGGAATAAGACCATCCGAGACGTCTTGAGCGATATGGAAAATTTCAGTAATTTATCCCAAAATAAACGTAATTGGAACGCACATGGATGTCCCTGGATTGTATTGGTATGAACTCTTGCTTAGTTAAGATTTTTCTTTTTAGAATTGAATTTTTTCATGTATATGTTTGTCGTGCAGTATTGGATGTTAGAGGCTATCGAAGGCATGGACAGAGCATCCAAGTCTATAAGAAAATCTGGTTACTCTGCAAGGTATCCGAGGATGTTGCGATGGAGCCTAGGACAAGTACCGCCAAACAATAAGAAGTTCGAAGCTTTTTTGGAGAAAGAGGCTCATGTATGTTTTATAGTAATTAATTTTATTTTTTGAATAATATCACTAATAAAATCTAATTTGGAATAATTATGTGTTTGTTTTGTTATCAGGTTGTGATCCCGAGACTGATGCCCGATGCAAATGAGATAAGGATGGCCTATTTTAGGGACACCAAGAATTGGTTTCAACTAAACAATAATCAATCAGTCGATTACGGTGCCCTGACTAGCGGCTTGGGCCTTGATTACGTCATCATTCGGGATATTGAGTCATCATCTCCTCAGAATCGACCCGATGATTCTTCTACCTCTCGCCATGCTCCTACCACTCGAGGTCGACCCGACCGTGCCTTCACCTCTCGACGCCCTTCAATGTCGAATGATGAATTGCCACCTGATTGGTTTGTCCGAATGGAACAAAGATTTGACCGAATTGAGATGGGGCAAGCACAAGTCATGAAGAGTTTCAAGCATCTTGAAAGGATGATCCGCACTGACTTTCAGTCGAGAGGAATCGAATATCCATCAGAAGAGGTGGATGATTGATTTAATTTGTGTTCTTAATGATAGTTTTGGATGTGTTTAATTTAGGATCTGGATGTTTTTGGATCTTTTGTTCTAATTTATGAGTTGCAATGTTTTTTGTTGAAATAGAATTCTCATCATTTTGCCTGAGTTGATGATCTGGAGGGTACTCAACATAATCCCAGAGCTGATGATCTTCATGGTTCTCAGCAGTATGATGATCTAGAGGGTTCCCAACATAATTTTGGAT
Source organism: Penstemon davidsonii (assembly GCA_034814905.1). Classification (NCBI taxonomy): domain Eukaryota; kingdom Viridiplantae; phylum Streptophyta; class Magnoliopsida; order Lamiales; family Plantaginaceae; genus Penstemon; species Penstemon davidsonii. The sequence goes on along the minus strand of JAYDYQ010002533.1, from coordinate 22,972,158 downwards.
ATAATGATCAAGAGGATTTTGAGCAGAATCACGGAGTTGATGATCTGGGCGACGATGTTATGAATCCCAGAGCTGATGATCCGCAGGGTTCTCAGCAGAATCCCAAATATGATTATCCAGATAGTTCCCAGCAAAATCTCGGATATGAAAATCCGGAGGATTTTGAGCAGGATCCCAGAGTTGATGATTTGGTGGGCGTTGTTATGACTCCGGAAGAGAGGGCACGAAGGACAATAAAGGCTAGTGCCTCCATATATTAGAAATGATGGACCAACATATAAGCCGATGATGCCTTCTAAATAATTAGGCAGTGTTATTGTAATATTGTTTGGTATATATCACTTGTGGTACTTGAAATTCCTAATCATACCTTATAATTTGTTCTATGTTTTAATTCTTGCTCGTTATTTGTTGTTGATATCAGGATAAAATCGCATAAATTGATTAGGGGCAAAATTATAATTTTAAAAAATTGAGGGACCAAAAGTGCAAATTCGGATTTCAGAAAATCTGGGGCCGAATTGAAAATCTTAATTTTCTGAAAATTCTGGACTGAATTGGAACTCTGGGTTTTTCGAAATTCTTGGGTCAAATAGCAATTTCTGAAAATTAAGGGACCAAAAGTGCAAATATGGATTTTTGAAAATTATGGACTGAATTGCAATTCTAGGTTTTTGGAAAATAGGGGTCAAATTGCAATTTCTGAAAATTAAGGGACCAAAAGTGAAAATTTGGATTTCTGAAAATAAGGGGCCGAATTGAAAATTTTAATTTTCCAAAAATTATGGACTGAATTGCAATTCCGGGTTTTTCAAAAATTTGGGGTCAAATTGCAATTTCTAAAAATTGAGGGACCAAAAGTCTAAGTTTGGAGTCGGCAATGTAGATGATGAGGAAGTTGGCAAAGTAGATGATGAGGAAGTTGGCAAAGTAGATGGTAGTGTGAGTGCTTTATTCTTTGATCATTTTCCCTTTGATGCATACACTTTATCGACCGGGGTTTTAGATGTAGACGTAGAACCTTTCGATTTCCTCAAAGAATATGCAGGTTCATTTGCTCCTGATGCATGGGCAACCTGTTCCCAAGTCAAGTCATCATCGGAATGCACAAGATCAATATCATCATCATCAATCGTCACTTCCCCCATTTTTCCCACCAACCATTCATCAGTACCATCTATATAAGGATTTTCCAACACAATGGGGTCGATGGTATCACGCAAATCATATCTCCGCCTTAAAGATCTATTGTACTTAATGTACACCAAATCATTAAGGCGTTTTTGCTCCAAACGATTCATTTTCTTGGAATGGAGCTGCAAAGTTTAATTAATACTAACTTATTAGAATACTCTATTACTATAGGTTTAGAACTTTAGATTATGGAATGTAAAGACACTTACGTGTTGAAATACACTCCAATTACGTTCACATCCGGAAGAGTACATGTGAGGCTGAGAATTTTGATAGCAAGTATTTTTAAATTTGGCGCCAAATTTCCATATGCACCCCACCATTCAGCTAATTGACAATAAAAAAGATTAAAAAACATTATAAATCAATTTCATGAAATAGAAAATAATATTAATCGTGTATATTTAATATTTTCATTACCTGATGCCATTTTTGATCTTTCCCTAATAACTTGTTTGCTTGAAGAAGTTCCTTCTGCTTTTTTATAAAACTTTAGCTCTGAGGCAATTTCATCTTGTATATCTTCATCTTCCACCATCTTTTCAACGCATTTATCAAACCCAGAGGTAATCGCTTCAACATCTTCAATTTCCTTATTTGCATAATAAAACTCGGGATTTAGTAAATGTCCCGCTGCATGCAAAGGCCTATGAAGCTGATTTTACCACCGATTGTCAATGATTCTAAATATCTCGGCATACCTCTGCTCATTTTTGTTGAAAGAAAAAGTAATTTTTTTCTTTGCACGATCAATTGCCTCGTATATATATCCCATTGGAGTTTTTTTCTCTCCATCCACAAGTCGGAGAACCTCCACGAGTGGGCCAGCAAATTTCATAATGAAACTTATCATTTTCCAAAAGTCGATATTTAAAATAACCCTCACTACTTGCTTGCCGCCTCTTTCCTTTGCCAATTCGCTAACTTTCCATTTGTCAGAAATAAACATGTCTCTCAATTGTGACTTGTGATTTTGAAATCTTTTTAAAGTCAAGAAAGCCGTTGCAAAAGAGTTGATCCCGTCCTAACCATATCTATTTGGCTAATGAACTCTCTCATCATGTTCAAAACTATTGTTCGATTATAGATATATCCATTGATCTTAATTGCACGTTCAAGTATCCTTTTCCATTCGGGTAATTTGAACATATCTTCGAACATTAAATACAAATATTGAGCAGCACACGGAGTCCAAAACATATGAGGATATCGTAGCTCCAACCTTTTTCCTTTTCATCGAACAATAAAAAATAAAATTAAAAAACGCATAATAATAACATATTATAAATTACACGAGATTATTGATGTATTACTCACCGGCATAAACGTTTTCACTTGCACTATCAGTGACCACTTGTATCACACTTTTTTCTCCAATGCGTCTCACAAAACTATCGATCAACTCAAACATTTTCTCGCCCGTGTGAGAGTAACTTGATGCATCAACTGATTCGACAAACTGCTCCCTCTAGGAGTATTGACCAAAAAATTGATCAAAGATCATTGCTTTCCATCTTTCTAACCGCCCTCCATCAAAGAGCAACCATACTTATCTTTTTCTTCCTCATTTGACCTCATGAGTTGTTTTGTGTGTTCCACCTCCTTCTTCAAATATGTAACTCTTACTTCGTGATAAGTAGGAGGTTTCATTCCAGGTCCGTATTGTCCTATCGCTTCAATCATAGCTTTGAAACTATCATAGTTCACCGCATTAAATGAGATGCCGACATCATACATCCATCTACTAAATTTTTGAACTGCATCATCCCTCATCTTCTTTTGAACTTCTAGGAAAGATTTGGATAAATAACCTTTCTTTTTACGGACATCCTCATCTGATCGTTTATCGTAGTACAAATTGATGGGACCTAGTTGTCTTGACTTTTTGGGGACCATTGGTGGTCGACTAGAAGAGATAGGCCTCTTACCATAAGCTCGATCCTCATATACCTCCCTATCATCTATTTTATCTCTTTTTTGGTCCGCTACTTCATCAAAGTGAGGCGTTTCCGATTGTCTTTCCTCCAAAACTCTCTTTGCGGTTTGTTTGGCGTCATACATATCTTTAAAAAATAATTTGACGGCAGAGGGGACATTTGGGCAAACCGTTACATTCTTAAAACCACCAACAATATGTTGTTTTGCTCTTGATATACCTCCATTTGTTACTTTAGATCAATACTTGCACTTTAAATTCTTTGTTTTATCATTTGGATCCAACATAGTTACATGCTCCCACCCGGGGTCCGGAACTTTTGCCATTCTATTTAAGAAATTTATACAATTATCAAATAAATTACATAATTAATGCAATATTAATACTAATACCTATTCGATTTCAATATATGTAAATTCAACTAAGCGCTAACTTAGTTATATACTTATATTTAAAATGGTTATAATTTATATGTGTATGACTGTATGTATTATATAAATTATGTGTATATATGGATGATTATAATAATATTCTATATAAGTATATATGGATAAAAAGGTGGACCTTGTGGAGTAACTTAAATTAATTTTCACTAATATTCTACATAAGTATATATATGACAATCAGATTAGATATTTAGATGATCAATTTAACTCCCATGTTAATTGTTATTACCTAACTAATTAAATATAAGTAACATAAATAGTTAATTACTTCAAAGTCTTAAATAGAGAAAGTGAGAAACATACCTTGAAGAAGAATTCGTCTAGCAGGTTTGGACAGAGGAGGAAAGGCGCGGGGGACGGAGGACGACGGACGGCGGCGGACAGCACGGAGGCCGCGATGGGTTGACGGCGCAAGTGAGGGGTCTGGTCTTAGCTAGGGTTTTCGACTTTTGGTAGAGAGAAAGAAAAGAAGTCGAAGAGAGAGAGATAGTGAAGTCAAATTTGGAAAAAAAACTAATTAAAATCAAAGAACTCAAATTGACTTTAATTAAAAAAAAAAAACCCACCCCATAAAGCCCCGCCTTGAGGCCACGCAAAAGAGGCCGAGGCGAGGCCTTGCAACCGATTTCTGGGGATGGCCTATGCGAGGCGAGGTGAGGCGAGGCGCGCATTAGGCGCCTTTAACAACTATGGGTCTGTTGTATTCCAAAAATATATGTCTATTTTAGAACGGTTTGAAATATTTTTCCATATAAGTATTGCATTAATATATTGAAAGTTTTTCGCGGGAAAAAACAAATTAAAATATAAAGTTTAACTTATGCAAAGGAAAAATTCTAACATCACAAATAACCTACCTCATTCTAAGTTTCAATTTTTTCATTTCGATATTGGGAGTTTGAACTTTCATCGAGTTGGATTTCTATTCCGATATTTTCTTGTGCATTAACATTGCTATGTGATGCAATTTATCTTGAAGCGGGCCAGTGTCTGCAGGAAACATATTTTTCCACTATTTGAAAGACGAAATAATTAATATCAAAGGATTGGAGATAAAATTAGTGTTTTTAGGTAAAATTTGTGGAATTACTTGTGTATTTATTCATCACAATGAGTGGAAATATGATATAAAGTTTTGTGATTTGGATGTGCATGAAATAATGGTATAATACATATAATAACAAAGATAATATAGATAAAGATTCATGAGGTTTTATTCTTTCGATAATTTCAAATTCAATATTTACTGAAAATGTCTGGATTGTGTTATTACAATAGATATTTAGCTGGATTCTCGAATTTTATCTTTGACAATAATATGACATATGCACAATTGTATCATGTATAATGTTGCAGAATCTTCATGATGCATAATAAACGACTTTAACATTATCTTTATTTTATACATACATAGATATATACATATTTTGTGCTACGTATTCTAGGACAAAAATTGGTAGAACTAGACCTATAGAGTGTTCTACTTCATTTTCTTGTACAAAAGTTTGACTAGAAACAATTTAAGCAATCTTTATTTTCACGTTTGGAGTTGATGATATAATCCTTAAGTTAATTTAACAATAATTAATAGATTTGAAGTTTATTGAGGTTTAATTTTTTTATGTATTCAAATTTAAGATTTAATAAATATGTTTGGAATTCTTCACTAAATCACATATTTTCATGAATTCTTGAATTTTGTCTATGATAAAATTGTATATAAATTTTTTAGTATATATCAAATTATGAAGACTAATTATAAAATTCAAGACTTTAAAAGACAATAATGATAAACATATTCAATATTCAACATGCAACATCCCAAAAACCAAATTTAAATGTCAAATTCAAAATACTTTGTACTTAATAACTCAAAATAAATCTAAAGTCGCAATAACCAATTTCAAAAAAGTCTTAGATTGAGAAAACTACTTTAAAAGCAATGTTAAACAATAGAAAATGTGAATCTCTAATCCGACCACTCTCCTCCAATAACATGATCATCATCATCACTGCCAAACTCATTGTCATTATCGTATCCTCCTTTGTCATCATCTTTATAGCATTCATTATCTTTCTCCTCCTCTTCCTATTCCTCATCATCACTATCACCAATACGATCACGTGTAGATGAAGATTTTGGTATTGTAGATGAGGATGTTGGTAATTTAGATGATGATGGAGTCGGCAACGTAGATGATAATGGAGTCGGCAACGTAGATAATGAGGAAGTTGGCAAAGTAGATGGTAGTGTGAGTGCTTTATTCTTTGATCATTTTCCCTTTGATGCATACACTTTACGACCGGGGTTTTAGATGTAGAAGTAGAACCTTTCGATTTCCTCAAAGAATATGCAGGTTCATTTCCTCCTGATGCATGGGCAACATGTTCCCAAGTCAAGTCATCATCGGAATACACAAGATCAATATCATCATCATCAATCATCACTTCCCCCATTTTTCCCACCAACCATTCATCAGTACCATCTACATAAGGATTTTCCAACACAATGGGGTCGATGGTATCACGCAAATCATATCTCCGCCTTAAAGATCTATTGTACTTAATGTACACCAAATCATTAAGGCGTTTTTGCTCCAAACGATTCATTTTCTTGGAATGGAGCTGCAAAGTTTAATTAATACTAACTTATTAGAATACTCTATTGCTATAGGTTTAGAACTTTAGATTATGGAATGTAAAGACACTTACGTGTTGAAATACACTCCAATTACGTTTACAACCGGAAGAGCTACATGTGAGGCTGAGAATTTTGATAGCAAGTTTTTTTAAATTTGGCGCCGAATTTCCATATGCACCCCACCATTAAGCTAATTGACAATCTAAAAGATTAAAAAACATTATAAATCAATTTCATGAAATAGAAAATAATATTAATCGTGTATATTTAATATTTTCATTACCTGGTGCCATTTTTGTTCTTTGCCTAATAACTTGTTTGCTTGAAAAAGTTCCTTCTGTTTTTTTATAAAACTTTAGCTCTGAGGCAATTTCATCTTGTATATCTTCTTCTTCCACCATCTTCTCAACGCATTTATCAAACCCAGAGGTAATCGCTTCAACATCTTCAATTTCCTTATTTGCATAATAAAACTCGAGATTTAGTAAATGTCCCGCTGCATGCAAAGGCCTATGATGCTGATTTTGCCACCGATTGTCAATGATTCTAAATATCTCGGCATACCTCTGTTCATTTTTGTTGAAAGAAAAAGCAATTTTTTTCTTTGCACGATCAATTGCCTCGTATATATATCCCATCGGAGGTTTTTTCTCTCCATCCACAAGTCGGAGAACCTCCACGAGTGGGCTAGCAAATTTCATAATGAAACTTATCATTTTCCAAAAGTCGGTATTTAAAATAACCCTCACTACTTGCTTGCCGCCTCTTTCCTTTGCCAATTCGCTAACTTTCCATTTGTCAGAAATAAACATGTCTCTCAATTGTGACTTGTGATTTTGAAATCTTTTCAAAGTCAAGAAAGCCATTGCAAAGCGAGTTGATCACGTCCTAACCATATCTCTTTGGCTAGTGAACTCTCTCATCATGTTCAAAACTATTGTTCGATTATAGATATATCCATTGATGTTAATTGCACATTCAAGTGTCCTTTTCCATTCGGGTAATTTGAACATATCTTCGAACATTAAATCCAAACAGTGAGCAGCACATGGAGTCCAAAACATATGAGGATATCGTAGCTCCAACCTTTTTCCTTTTCATCGAACAATAAAAAATAAAATTAAAAAAACACATAATAATAACATATTATAAATTACACGAGATTAATGATTTATTACTCACCGGCATAAACGTTTTCACTTGCGCTATCAGTGACCACTTGTATCACACTTTTTTCTCCAATACGTCTCACAAAACTATCGATCAACTCAAACATTTTCTCGCCCGTGTGAGAGTAACTTGATGCATCAACTGATTCGACAAACGTGCTCCCTCTAGGAGGTTTCATTCCAGGTCCTGATTGTCCTATCGCTTCAATCATAGCTTTGAAACTATCATAATTCACCGCATTAAATGAAATGCCGGCATCTTACATCCATCTACTAAATTTTTGAACTGCATCATCCCTCATCTTCTTTTGAACTTTTAGGAAAGATTTGGATACATAACCTTTCTTTTTACGGACATCCTCATCGGATCGTTTATCGTAGTACAAATTGATGGGACCTAGTTGTCTTGACCTTTTGGGGACCATTGGTGGTCGACTAGAAGAGATAGGCCTCTTACCAGAAGCTCGATCCTCATATACCTCCCTATCATCTATTTCTTCTCTTTCTTTGTCTGCTACTTCATCAAAGTGAGGCGTTTCCGATTGTCTTTTCTCCAAAACTCTCTTTGCGGTTTGTTTGGCGTCATACATATCTTTAAAAAATAATTTGACAGCAGGGGGGACATTTGGGCAAACCGTTACATTCTTAAAACCACGAACAATATGTTGTTTTGCTCTTGATATACCTCCATTTGTTACTTTAGGACAATACTTGCAGTTTAAATTCTTTGTTTTATCATTTGGATCCAACATAGTTACATGCTCCCATCCGAGGTCCGGAACTTTTGCCATTCTATATAAGAAATTTATACAATTATCAAATAAATTACATAATTAATGCAATATTAATACTAATATCTATTTGATTTCAATATATGTAAATTCAACTAAGCGCTAACTTAGTTATATACTTATATGTAAAATGGTTATAATTTATATGTGTCTGACTGTATGTATTATATAAATTATGTGTATATATGGATGATTATAATAATATTCTATATAAGTATATATGGATAAAAAGGTGGACCTTGTGGAGTAACTTAAATTAATTTTCAATAATATTCTACATAAGTATATATATGACAATTAAATTAGATATTTAGATGATCAATTTAACTCCCCTGTTAACTGTTATTACCTAATTAATTAAATATAAGTAACATAAATAGTTAATTACTTAAAAGTCTTAAATAGAGAAAGTGACCTTGAAGAAGAATTCGTCTAGCAGGTTTGGACAGAGGAGGAAAGGCGCGGGGGACGGAGGACGACGAACGGCGGCGGACAGCACGGAGGCCGCGATGAGTTGACGGCGCAAGTGAGGGGTTTGGTCTTGGCTAGGGTTTTGGACTTTTGGTAGAGAGAAAGATAAGAAGTCGAAGAGAGAGAGATAGTGAAGTCAAATTTGGAAAAAAAACTAATTAAAATCAAAGAACTCAGATTGACTTTAATTAAAAAAAAAGACCCACCCCATAAAGCCCCGCCTTGAGGCCACGCAAAAGAGGCCGAGGCGAGGCCTTGCAACCGATTTCTGGGGATGGCCGATGCGATGCGAGGCGCGCATTAGGCGCCTTTAACAACTATGGGTCTGTTGTATTTCAAAAATATATGTCTATTTTAGAACGGTTTGAAATATTTTTCCATATAAGTATTACATTAATATATTGAAAGTTTTTCGCGGGAAAAAACAAATTAAAATATAAAGTTTAACTTATGCAAATGAAAAATTATAACATCACAAGTAGGTATGAAAGTTTTTCGCGGGAAAAAACAAATTAAAATATAAAGTTTAACTTATGCAAATGAAAAATTATAACATCACAACTAGGTATGAAAGTTTTTCGCGGGAAAAAACAAATTAAAATATAAAGTTTAACTTATGCAAATGAAAAATTATAACATCACAAATAACCTACCTCATTCTAAGTTTCAATTTTTTCATTTCGATGTTGGGAGTTTGAACTTTCATCGAGTTGGATTTCTATTCCGATATTTTCTTGTGCATTAACATTGCTATGTGATGCAATTTATCTTGAAGCGGGCCAGTGTCTGCAGGAAACATGTTTTTCCACTATTTGAAAGACGAAATAATTAATATCGAAGGATTGGAGATAAAATTAGTGTTTTTAGGTAAAATTGGTGGAATTACCTGTGTATTTATTCATCACAATGAGTGGAAATATGATATAAAGTTTTGTGATTTGGGTGTGCATGAAATAATGGTATAATACATATAGTAATAAAGATAATTTGGATAAAGATTGATGAGGTTTTATTCTTTCGATAATTTCAAATTCAATATTTACTGAAAATGTCTGGATTGTGTTTTTACAATAGATATTTAGCTGGATTCTCGAATTTTATCTTTGACAATATTATGACATATGCACAATTGTATCATGTATAATGTTGCAGAATCTTCATGATGCATAATAAAACGACTTTAACATTATCTTTATTTTATAAATACATAGATATATACATATTTTGTGCTACGTATTCTAGGACAAAAATTGGTAGAACTAGACCTATAGAGTGTTCTACTTCATTTTCTTGTACAAAAGTTTGACTAGAAACAATTTAAGCAATCTTTATTTTCACGTTTGGAGTTGATGATATAATCCTTAAGTTAATTTAACAATAATTAATAGATTTGAAGTTTATTGAGGTTTAATTTTTTTATGTATTCAAATTTAAGATTTAATAAATATGTTTGGAATTCTTCACTAAATCACATATTTTCATGAATTCTTGAATTTTGTCTATGATAAAATTGTATATAATTTTTTTAGTATATATCAAATTATGAAGACTAATTATAAAATTCAAGACTTTAAAAGACAATAATGATAAACATATTCAATATTCAACATGCAACATCCCAAAAACCAAATTTAAATGTCAAATTCAAAATACTTTATACTTCATAACTCAAAATAAATCTAAAGTCGCAATAACCAATTTCAAAATAGTCTTAGATTGAGAAAACTACTTTAAAAGCAATGTTAAACAATAGAAAAAGTGAATCTCTAATCCGACCACTCTCCTCCAATAACATGATCATCATCATCACTGCCATACTCATTGTCATTATCGTATCCTCCTTTGTCATCATCTTTATAGCATTCATTATCTTTCTCCTCCTCTTCCTATTCCTCATCATCACTATCACCAATACGATCACGTGTAGATGAAGATTGTGGTATTGTAGATGAGGATGCTGGTAATTTAGATGATGATGGAGTCGACAACGTAGATGATAATGGAGTCGGCAACGTAGATAATGAGGAAGTTGGCAAAGTAGATGGTAGTGTGAGTGCTTTATTCTTTGATCATTTTCCCTTTGATGCATACACTTTACGACCGGGGTTTTAGATGTAGAAGTAGAACCTTTCGATTTCCTCAAAGAATATGCAGGTTCATTTCCTCCTGATGCATGGGCAACATGTTCCCAAGTCAAGTCATCATCGGAATACACAAGATCAATATCATCATCATCAATCGTCACTTCCCCCATTTTTCCCGCCAACCATTCATCAGTACCATCTACATAAGGATTTTCCAACACAATGGGGTCGATGGTATCACGCAAATCATATCTCCGCCTTAAAGATCTATTGTACTTAATGTACACCAAATCATTAAGGCGTTTTTGCTCCAAACGATTCATTTTCTTGGAATGGAGCTGGAAAGTTTAATTAATACTAACTTATTAGAATACTCTATTACTATAGGTTTAGAACTTTAGATTATGGAATGTAAAGACACTTACGTGTTGAAATACACTCCAATTACGTTCACAACCGGAAGAGCTACATGTGAGGCTGAGAATTTTGATAGCAAGTTTTTTTAAATTTTGCGCCGAATTTCCATATGCACCCCACCATTCAGCTAATTGACAATAAAAAAGATTAAAAAACATTATAAATCAATTTCATGAAATAGAAAATAATATTAATTGTGTATATTTAATATTTTCATTACCTGATGCCATTTTTGTTCTTTGCCTAATAACTTGTTTGCTTGAAAAAGTTCCTTCTGTTTTTTTATAAAACTTTAGCTCTGAGGCAATTTCATCTTGTATATTTTCATCTTCCACCATCTTCTCAACGCATTTATCAAACCTAGAGGTAATCGCTTCAACATCTTCAATTTCCTTATTTGCATAATAAAACTCGGGATTTAGTAAATGTCCCGCTGCATGCAAAGGCCTATGATGCTGATTTTGCCACCGATTGTCAATGATTCTAAATATCTCGGCATACCTCTGCTCATTTTTGTTGAAAGAAAAAGCAATTTTTTTCTTTGCACGATCAATTGCCTCGTATATATATCCCATCGGAGGTTTTTTCTCTCCATCCACAAGTCGGAGAACCTCCACGAGTGGGCTAGCAAATTTCATAATGAAACTTATCATTTTCCAAAAGTCGGTATTTAAAATAACCCTCACTACTTGCTTGCCGTCTCTTTCCTTTGCAAATTCGCTAACTTTCCATTTGTCAGAAATAAACATGTCTCTCAATTGTGACTTGTGATTTTGAAATCTTTTCAAAGTCAAGAAAGCCATTGCAAAGCGAGTTGATCACGTCCTAACCATATCTCTTTGGCTAGTGAACTCTCTCATCATGTTCAAAACTATTGTTCGATTATAGATATATCATTGATGTTAATTGCACGTTCAAGTGTCCTTTTCCATTCGGGTAATTTGAACATATCTTCGAACATTAAATCCAAACAGTGAGCAGCACATGGAGTCCAAAACATATGAGGATATCGTAGCTCCAACATTTTTCCTTTTCATCGAACAATAAAAATAAAATTAAAAAAACGCATAATAATAACATATTATAAATTACACGAGATTAATGATTTATTACTCACCGGCATAAACGTTTTCACTTGCGTTATCAGTGACCACTTGTATCACACTTTTTTCTCCAATACGTCGCACAAAACTATCGATCAACTCAAACATTTTCTCGCCCGTGTGAGCGTAACTTGATGCATCAACTGATTCGACAAACGTGCTCCCTCTAGGAGGTTTCATTCCAGGTCCGTATTGTCCTATCGCTTCAATCATAGCTTTGAAACTATCATAGTTCACCGCATTAAATGAGATGCCGGCATCATACATCCATCTACTAAATTTTTGAACTGCATCATCCCTCATCTTCTTTTGAACTTTTAGGAAAGATTTGGATACATAACCTTTCTTTTTACGGACTTCCTCATCGGATCGTTTATCGTAGTACAAATTGTTGGGACCTAGTTGTCTTGACTTTTTGGGGACCATTGGTGGTCGACTAGAAGAGATAGGCCTATTACCATAAGCTCGATCCTCATATACCTCCCTATCATCTATTTCTTCTCTTTCTTTGTCTGCTACTTCATAAAAGTGAGGCGTTTCCGATTGTCTTTTCTCCAAAACTCTCTTTGCGGTTTGTTTGGCGTCATACATATCTTTAAAAAATAATTTGACGGCAAGGGGGACATTTGGGCAAACCGTTACATTCTTAAAACCACCAACAATATGTTTTTTTGCTCTTGATATACCTCCATTTTTTACTTTAGGACAATACTTGCAGTTTAAATTCTTTGTTTTATCATTTGGATCCAACATAGTTACATGCTCCCATCCGAGGTCCGGAACTCAGATTGACTTTAATTAATTTGGAAAAAAAAATTAATTAAAATCAAAGAACTCAGATTGACTTTAATTAAAAAAAAATGACCCACCCCATAAAGTCCCGCCTCGAGGCCACGCAAAAGACGCCGAGGCGAGGCCTTGCAATCGATTTCTGGGGATGGCCGATGCGAGGCGAGGCGAGGTTTAACAACTATGGGTCTGTTGTATTCCAAAAATATATGTCTATTTTAGAACGGTTTGAAATATTTTTCCATATAAGAATTGCATTAATATATTGAAAGTTTTTCGCGGGAAAAAACAAATTAAAATATAAAGTTCAACTTATGCAAAGGAAAAATTATAACATCACAAATAACCTACCTCATTCTAAGTTTCAATTTTTTCATTTCGTTGTTGGGAGTTTGAATTTTATCGAGTTGGATTTCTATTCCGATATTTTCTTGTGCATTAACATTGCTATGTGATGCAATTTATCTTGAAGAGGGTCAGTGTCTGCAGGAAACACGTTTTTCCACTATTTGAAAGACGAAATAATTAATATCGAAGGATTGGAGATAAAATTAGAGTTTTTAGGTAAAATTGGTGGGATTACTTGTGTATTTATTCATCACAATGAGTGGAAATATGATATAAAATTTGGTGATTTGGGTGTGCATGAAATAATGGTTTAATGCATATAGTAACAAAGATAATTTGGATAAAGATTGATGAGGTTTTATTCTTTCGATAATTTCAAATTCATTATTTACTGAAAATGTCTGGATTGTGTTATTACAATAGATATTTAGCTGGATTCTCGAATTTTATCTTTGACAATAATATGACATATGCACAATTGTATCATGTATAATGTTGCAGAATCTTCATGATGCATAATAAAACGACTTTAACATTATATTTATTTTATATATATATAGATACATACATATTTTGTTCTATGTATTCTAGGAAAAAAATTGGTAGAACTAACCCTATATAGTGTTCTACTTCATTTTCTTGTACAAAAGTTCGACTATAAACAATTTAAGCAATCTTTATTTTCACGTGTGGAGTTGATGATACAATCCTTAAGTTAATTTAACAATAATTAATATATTTGAAGTTTAGTGAGGTTTCAATTTTTGATATATTCAAATTTAAGATTTACTAAGTATGTTTGTTAATTCTTCACTAAATCATATATTTTCAAGGATTCTTGAATTTTGTCTATGATAAAATTGTATATAAGTTTTTTAGCATATATCAAATTATCAACACTAATTATAAAATTCAAAACTTTTAAAGACAATAATGATATACATATTCAATATTCATCATGCTATATCCCAAAAACCAAATTTAAATGTCAAATTCAAACTACTTTGTACTTCATAACTCAAAATAAATCTAAAGTCGCAATAACCAATTACAAAATAGTCTTAGATTGAGAAAATTAGTTAAAAGCAATGTTAAACAATAGTAAATGTGAATCTCTAATCCGACTAATCTCCTCCAATGACATGATCATCATCATCATCACTGCTATTATCATTTCCTCATTTGTCATCATCTTTATAGCATTCATTATCTTTCTCTTTCTCTTCGTCATCATCACTATCACCAATACGATCATGTGTGGATGAAGATTGTGGTAATGTAGATGAGGATGTTGGTAATTTACATGATGATGGAGTCGGCAACGTAGATGATAATGGAGTCGGCAAAGTAGATGATGAGGAAATTGGCAAAGTAGATGGTGGTGTGGGTACTTTATTCTTTGATCCTTTTCCCTTTGATGCATACACTTTATCGACCGGGGTTTTAGATGTAGAAGTAGAACCTTTCAATTTCCTCAAAGAATATACCGGTTCATTTGCTCCAGATGCTTGGGCAACTTGTTCCCAAGTCAGGTCATCGTCGGAATGCACAAGATCAATATCATCATCATCAATCGTCACTTCCCCCATTTTTCACACCAACCATTTATCGGTACCATCTACATAAGAATTTTCCAACACAATGCGGTCGATGGTATCACGGAAATCATATCTCTACCTTAAAGATCTATTGTACTTAATGTACACCAAATCATTACGGCATTTTTTATCCAAACAATTCATTTTCTTGGAATGGAGCTGCAAAGTTTAATTAATACTAACTTATTAGAATACTATATTACTATAGGTTTAGAACTTTAGATTATGGAATGTAAAGACACTTACGTGTTGAAATACACTCCAATTACGTTCACAACCGGAAGAGCTACATGTGAGGCTGAGAATTTTGATAGGAAGTTTTTTTAAATTTGGCGCAGAATTTCCATATGCACCCCACCATTCAGCTAATTGACAATAAAAAAGATTAAAACTTTAGCTTGAGGCAATTTCATCTTGTATATCTTCATCATCCAAATATTCTCAACGCATTTATCTAACCCAGAGGTAATCGCTTCAACATCTTCAATTTTCTTATTTGCATAATAAAACTCGGGATTTAGTAAATGTCCCGCGACATGCAAAGGTCTATAATCTGATTTTTCCACCTATTGTCAATGATTCTAAATATCTCGGCATACCTATGCTCATTGTTGTTGAAAGAAAAAGTAATTTTCTTCTTTGCACGATCAATTGCCTCATATATGTATCCCATTGGAGGTTTTTTCTCTCCATCCACAAGTGGGCCAGCAAATTTCATAATGAAACTTATCATTTTCCAAAAGTCGATATTTAAAATAACCCTCACTACTTGCTTGCCGCCTCTTTCCTTTGAAAATTTGCCAACTTTCCATTTGTCAGAAATAAACATGTCTTTCAATTGTGACTTGTGATTTTGAAATCTTTTCAAAGTCGAGATAGCAGTAGCAAAGCGAGTTGATCCGTCCTAACCATATCTCTTTCGCTAGTGAACTCTCTCATCATGTTCAAAACTATGTTCGATTATAGATATATCCATTGATGTTAATTGCACGTTCAAGTGTCATTTTCCATTCGGGTAACTTGAACATATCTTCGAACATTAAATACAAATAGTGAGCAGCACATGGAGTCCAAAACATATGAGGATATTGTAGCTCAAACCTCTTTCCTTTTCATTGAACAATAAAAATTAAAATTAAAAAAGCGCATAATAAAAAATATATTATAAATTACACGAGATTAAGGATTTATTACTCACCGGCATAAACGTTTTCACTTGCACTATCAGTGACCACTTGTATCACACTTTTTTCTCCAATACGTCTCACAAAACTATAGATCAACTCAAACATTTTCTCGCCCGTGTGAGAGTAACTTGATAGAATAGTGTCCGGCAAGCCAACTGTATGGCTGCCATTTATTGTAATAAATAAAGGAACTATTCAATTTAGATTAATAAATGCATCTTTATTATATGGTCATCTTTATCTTATGTAATAATTATCTACGCATAAGGATATAAGTCCTTAGATCACAGGGCTATGGGACAACCCGTGGACTGATCTCCAAGGCCGTGATCTAGAACATATTCAAGAGTCGTAGAATCCAATCGAGATGGGACATCGTTGGATTCGGTTAGACTCTCACTAATGTGTATATTCCGATGAACTGGAGGACGCTGGGGTCCACGAGCGTGACTGGGATAGTCGATACACATAAGTGGGTGGCTTGCTGGGATGGCAAGTGCACTGAATACCCCAATTAGGAAATAACTCATCATGGAAGCGGTAGTCGCATATCGGAGTTGAAGTTATTCCAATTTACAACAGTATACGAGGAATGATCCCCAAACACTTGAGGTGATAGGGTTTATCTGGTGCGAGAACGTCTATACTTAGATGTGAATTCCGACCGACTGGAGATCGCCAGAAAGTCTCTGTGGATTCACGTGGGTATAGAGGAACTCGTATGCAGGTTCATATCATCAACAAAGGATCCATTGACCCGACTTGATAGGTTGGGAAATTCTCCTATGGATTTCTGTGAGAAATTAATTCTGGTAAAATCCATGGCCAAGGTATCTGACGGCTTTATGAAAGTAGCTCATAAAGATTAAGTCAAAGAGAATTATTTCGAGATCAGAATGCATAAAGTCAAAACAAAATAAAAGGGAACCGATGAAAAATCCATGCCCTTAAGTATTGACTGGGAGATCGATCGATGGAGAGATTATAGCGTATATGGAAATTGTAAATGATTAAAAGGTTCACTGAATTAATTCACCAGTGATTGGGCTCCATGGGCTTGTGGCCAGACATCGACCGTGGAGTGTGGGAGAATTCCCAAATTAGCAGGGGTGCTAATTTTGGAATGATCAATCGACAGAGTGTTCGATTGATTTAGAGTATTTAATACTCGAGTAATTAAATAAATATTTAATTGCAACCCACGGCCAATTATGTGGTGAACCTACGGGGGCATACACAATACACATGAAGCGAAAGCGAGGAAATGAAGAACAACTGAGTCAACTATATCGACTGGGTCGATTGGGGTGACTGGGTCGACCCAATTGGAGCGAACGTGATCCAATTGGATTTGGATCAAGACTGGAAATTAAATTGGAATTTAATTTGTAAGTTAATTAATTAAATTGGATTTAATTAATAATGGGAATATTTAATTAAATAGACTTAGAGTCTAATTTAATTAAATGAGAAAGAAATAAATTAATTGGGCTATTTAATTGGGAATTAAATAAAGACCCAATTAATTAAATCTAGTATGGGCCATGAATTAATTAGAAGACTTAGTCTTCCAATTAAAAGGGCCATGGCCCATGTAGGAGAATTAGAAGACTTGGGAGTCCTAATCCTAGGAGGATTAGGATGATGAGATTCCTATAAGTAGGAGACCTAAGGTCATATCTCATACACACACTAATCAAGAGCCAAAAAGCCAAGTCAAGAAAATTCTCTTCCTCTCTCCCTAGTGTGATCGGCCGCACCTCTTCTTCCTTTTGGAAGAATTTTTCGATCTCGTTCTCGTTCCAATCTTGTTCTCTAATCCTAGATATTAATATATCCTATGTTCTAGCCGATTAGGATATATTATATTTCGTGATATTGTGGTGTATCAACTCGTAGAGGCGCAACACGTGGGGCGCTACATCAAGGCTTGGATCGACTTCTACTGAGGGAGAAAAGCACGACTTTGCTGATTACCAGGATTTGCTAGGAGACAGGTATAATTTGGATCTAATTATCCTTGTCGTTTATTATTCATATATATACAACCAGTTTAGTATCCTGGCAAGATTCCGTAAGAGGTCCTTAAAATTTTTGTTTTCCGCTGTGCTAAGGGCTGTTTATCTTACAGAATCCCAACAGTGGTATCAGAGCCAACTCTGGCTTTGTATATATATGAATTTGCAAATTCTGTGTTTTAAATCATATGTTTGATTTATGTGTGGCTAGTTCTTTTACTATGCATGTTTTAGAACGTAGATCTGATTAACTTGGAGTTAATAGAAAATTTTGATTCGAAATTTTATCATGTTAATTTTTATTTTGGATTATGATTTAATTGGATCTGTTTTAATTAAATCAAAAGTAATCAAGAAAACAAAAAAAAAAAAAAATTTTTTTTTTTTTGGATCCAACCGCGGTGGCACGCGGCGGCGCTGGGCGGCCACCGCACGCTGCTGCCCACGGCAGCGTGCGAACAGCACGCTGGCAGCGCGTGCGGCACACAGCAGCAGCCTACGGGCAGCCCACGCGCGGACTTCGTGGCTGCGCGTGTGCTGTCCACGTGGCAGTCTTCGATTGGACACTTCGTGGCTGATTTTTGGTTGGATTCTAATTCTGCCTATTTTGGAAAGTTTGAAAAATCTTGAAGATTTGTGAGATTAGGAAACTTGGAGTTTTGGATAAGGTAGGAATCTTGGAAGATTTGGGAACTACCTTAGTTATCTAATCTAATCAAAATAGGATTATCTTGAGAATCTTGGAGATTTGGTAAATTGGGAAACTCAGAGTTTTGGACAAGATAGAAATCTTGGAAGATTTGTAACTATCTTAATTAACCAACTTGATCAAGATAAGAATTATAGATTACTTAGAACTCAAGTAAGAGTTAATTAATCTTAGAGATTAATTATTAATTCAAAATTAATTAACTTGGATAATTTTTGTGAATTAAAATTAAAGGAGCCGATAAATTTACATTTATGCCCTTATGTGAATTTATGCATGTTCTTGAGTGAATATGTGGATTGGTCGATTTTGCCCCTAAGCCCTGTGTAGTTTTGGTTTATTTATTTTATGGGTTGTAATTAAATGGGCCTGATTGGTGCCCCTTGCTTGCGCAATTAAAATGTAATAGAATAGGGTCATTATAAGTTAGACTTAGTTTAGGCTTGGAGCCGTGAAGACCTCATGACGACTTGGAGATCCACATGGAGGCCCATTACCTTGGAGGTCATGGAGGCCCAATTCAATACATGGAGGCCCAATCAAGGAGGATATTACAAGAAGGCCCATGCATGTATCGGTTTGAAAATTGTAATAGTTAGGACATTTAATTTCCACCCTAGACTGACCAATTGATCCATCGCATGGCTCGTGATGGATCGCATAGGATGGGCAATCGATCAATCATATCCTGCTAGGTGATGTATGTTTACTTATTATTCTTTGATGTATGTCATGCATGCTTAGAATAGATAACGTAAACAAGATAAAGCATAATCTGATGAGACCTCGCACAAGAAAACTGAAAAACCTCCAATTGAACTTTAAAACTCAATTATAATATTAAATCGAATAACGGGCGCATATGAATGGTGTCTATGGTCCGAGCCTATCCAATTACTAGGTCTTAAGCATATTGTACGAATATATCTCGATGTCTCACGAGTCGTGGGTCGAGCTATAGGAAGATAATATGTTTATTGCCTCGATGCACAATTTAGTGCCAATGGAGGGGATAGCAAGGTTCTAGGCGCTGTCTCACGAGTCGTGGGGCGTCTAGGATTGAACTATTTCTCTTCACGAGTATTGGACATGATTTAAAGCTAGTAAGTATGGATGTCTCACGAGTCGTGGGTCCATAACGAAAAACGAGGCTAAATGAACTCAAGGGTTAGCTGCGATGGTTAACCGACGACGATGTCGACCACCAAGTGGATCTAATAGTATGGCCAACGAGTCGTGGGTACTAGAAGATTGCATTTGGGCCTTGAGCCCGCTAGGATATTTTATATTCCCGAAACTTATGTGGGGGCATAAGATTTTGATTAAAATAGTGGGAGTAATTTACAAATAAAAACCATGTTTGTAAATTGTCAATTTAAAATTAATCATTCGCGTATTTATTTCTTCTATCGTCTTTTTGTAGATATAATGTCTAAGAATCCGATTTCCATCATACTTGAACAAAACAAATTGACTGGACCCAACTTTCATGACTGGGTCAGAAACCTTAAGATCATTCTAGCTTCTGAGAAACGATCTTTTGTCCTTGATGGGCCCCCACCTGAAATTGTTTTGGATGCTAGTGACACTGAGAAAGAGGCTACTGAATTGTGGCACGACGATGACTTACAGTCACGTTGTTTTATGCTAGCATCCATGTCGAATGAGCTTCAAAAGCAGCATGAGCATATGAAATCTGCTTTTGAAATCTACACACACCTCAATGGCCTCTTTGGGGTGCAAAGTAGATATGAGCGGTATGAAACTGCTAAGACTCTGCAACAAACGAGGATGGCAGAGGGTACTGATGTCCGCTCTCACTGTATCAAAATGATTGGGCTTATTGAAAAGCTTGGTCAACTTGAGGTGAAAATGGACAAGTCGTACTGCCAGGATATAATCCTCCAATCGTTGCCAAGATCATTCGAGCAATTCGTAGTGAACTACAACATGCACAAGATGAATGTTGAACTTCACGAGTTGGCAAATATGCTCGCCACTGCAGAGGCTTCCATGAAAAGAGAGAAGCCAGTGATGGTTGCTACTCCCACCCAATAAAGGTCTAAAAGGACTAAGAAAGGGAAAGGGAAGGGAAATGCTCCTCCGAGCAAAGCAAAAGGACCATCTGGGCCCATAAGAAAGGGAAAGAAGCGAAAAGCTTCTACTGGTGAACAGAAATGTTTCTACTGCAAGAAACCTGGACACTGGAAGAGGAACTGCAAGGAGTTCTTGGAGAGCTCCAAAGGTATATTCCTTGTTGAAGTTAATTTATCAATTAACTGTGCATCTTGAGTGTTAGACACTGCTTGTGGTTCTCATCTTTGTAATGATTTACAGGTGATGGGAGCAACAAGGCCACTTAGGCCTGGGGATTGGATCCTGCGATTTGGCAATGGTGCTAGAGCTGCTGCCGAGGCCATAGGCGAAGTGGAGTTAGATTTAGGCGGTAATAAGTTAGTCCTTAGGAACGTTCTTTATGTACCTGGCTTAGTGAAAAACATTATTTCCATTCCTGTTTTAGATAATGAAGGTTTTAATTTTAATATTAATAAAGGTTCCTTTTCATTATTTATGAATGATCATTTGTTTTTCACTGGTACATTAAGAGATGGACTATACACCATAGAACCACCTAAGTTAGTTATGCACGTACAACAAAACAAAAGAAAACAAGATAATGAAATTTCTGCCCAATTATGGCACGCTCGACTTGGACATATATCCAAGTCAAGGATTCAAAAGTTAGCATCATCTGGCGCGCTTGAAATCAAGCACATTGATGAAATGCCAACATGTGAACCATGTCTTAAGGGTAAAATGGCTAAGCTGCCATTTAAGTGAAACCCTGAGCGAACCAAGCAAACATTGGACTTGATACATACTGACGTATGTGGACCACTAAGAAAAGGCGCCCGAGGTGGCTACGACTACTTCATTACCTTCACTGACGACTATAGTCGTTATGGATATGTGTTCTTGCTGAAACACAAGTCTGAAGCCTTTGAACGATTCAAAGAATTCAAGATGAAAGTAGAGAATCAACTTGGTCATACGATAAAGGCTCTTCGTTCTGACCGAGGTGGAGAATTTCTTAGTAACGAATTTCTGAATTATCTTGTAGAGCATGGAATATTATCTCAGTGGACTCCTCCTGCTACACCACAATTAAATGGAGTAGCTGAGAGAAGGAATCGAACCTTGATGGATATGGTTCGATCCATGATGAGTGCCACTGACCTTCCTCTTTCATTTTGGGGACATGCCCTCCTCACGGCAACGAAGATACTAAATATGGTACCTTCTAAATCCGTACAAAAGACACCATACGAATTATGGTTTGGCAAGGCACCCTCATACGCATTCATGCGCATATGGGGATCTCCCGCTTACGTCAAAAAGCTAGTGGGAGATAAATTGGAAACAAAATCCACTTTGTGCAAATTCGTGGGGTATCCAGAAAACTCGATAGGATACGAGTTCTATGATCCTACAAGACAAACTACGTTTGTCTCAAGGAACGCACACTTCTTAGAGAAGGATTTCTTGGTAGACAAGAAAGAACATAACATAGAACTGGATGAGGTCACTGAAGCTGAAAAGGCCGAAGAGGTCGAACAAGCTGACCCATCACCACAGGCAGTGGGAGAACAAGAGCATGAAAGTGCACCAGTAAGTACACCAATACTTCGTAGGTCAGAAAGACAACGTAGAGAACCCGAAAGGTACTACGGTCTGCTGCATGAGACTGGACAGTCTCTGACCGACCCAAGGACTTACGATGAAGCTATGTTGGACATAGATTTGGGAAAGTGGCGCGAAGCCATGGAATCCGAATTGGACTCCATGCACTCAAACAAGGTCTGGACCTTGGTAGATCCACCAGTGGGAGTGACTCCCGTGGGTTGCAAGTGGATCTATAAGCGAAAGCTAGGAGTGAACGGAGAGGTAATAACCTACAAGGCGCGACTAGTGGCAAAAGGATACACTCAAAGACCAGGCATTGACTTTGAGGAAACCTTCTCGCCCGTCGCAATGCCTAAATCCGTTCGAATCTTGCTAGCCATAGCTGCGTGGTATAACTACGAGATATGGCAGATGGATGTGAAGACCGCCTTCCTCAATGGAGACATTGATAAGGAGATCTACATGGAGCAACCAAAAGGATATGCATCCAAAGGAGATGAGCATAAGGTGTGCAAACTCCAGAGGTCCATTTATGGACTGAAGCAAGCTTCCCGAAGTTGGAACATCCGTTTCGATGAAACAATCCAAACTTTTGGATTCATCAAAAACATGTTCGAACCTTGCGTGTACAAGAAGATCAGTGGGAGTACAGTTGAATTTTTAGTGCTTTACGTTGATGACATCCTTCTCATTGGAAACAATGTAAAGGTGTTATCCGAAACGAAAGCATGGTTGTCTACACAATTCTCAATGAAGGATTTGGGAGAAGCATCATTTGTACTAGGTATAAGGATCTACCGAGATAGATCAAAAAGACTGATGGGCCTCTCCCAATCACAGTACATAGATAAAATACTGAAGAGATTCCGTATGGAAGAATCCAAGAGAGGATTACTTCCAATGAGACATGGTATTGCACTCTCTAAGTCTATGGCCCCAAAGACGCCTGAAGAGAGAAGCAATATGTCTCAAATACCATATGCCTCCGCTATAGGAAGCATAATGTATGGTATGCTATGTACTAGACCAGACGTGGCGTACGCATTAAGCGTTACGAGTCGCTATCAGTCTGATCCAGGAGAGCAGCACTGGATAGCCGTAAAGGCAATTCTGAAGTACCTGAGAAGGACTAAGGAATTGTTCTTGGTATACGGTGGAGGAGAATTGAAATTGGAAGGCTTTACAGATTCGAGCTTCCAATGCGATGTAGACGATTTCAAGTCAATATCTGGATACGTATTTTGCCTCAATGGTGGTGCGGTAAGCTGGAAAAGCTCCAAGCAAGATACTACCGCAGATTCAACCACCGAATCAGAGTACATTGCAGCGTGTGAAGCCGCTAAGGAAGGTGTTTGGATGAAAAACTTCATCCAGGAATTGGATGTGATACCTAGCATTGCTGAGCCCATTACTATCTTCTGTGATAATAATGGAGCAATAGCGCAAGCAAAGGATCCGAGATCTCATCAGAAATCCAAGCACGTACTTCGACGATACCATTTGATAAGGGATATCATTGGTAGAGGAGACATTAAGATGGAACGTGTCGACTCAGAAGATAATATCGCGGACCCGCTTACGAAGCCACTGCCTCAAAAGGCATACAAGAAACATCTGATAAAGATAGGACTCAAGAACATAGAAAGTTGGCTTTAGGACAAGTGGGAGATTGATAGAATAGTATCCGGCAAGCCAACTGTATGGCTGCCATTTATTGTAATAAATAAAGGAACTATTCAATTTAGATTAATAAATGCATCTTTATTATATGGTCATCTTTATCTTATGTAATAATTATCTACGCATAAGGATATAAGTCCTTAGATCACAGGGCTATGGGACAACCCGTGGACTGATCTCCAAGGCCGTGATCTAGAACATATTCAAGAGTCGTAGAATCCAATCGAGATGGGACATCATTGGATTCGGTTAGACTCTCACTAATGTGTATACTCCGATGAACTGGAGGACGCTGGGGTCCACGAGCGTGACTGGGATAGTCGATAACTCGATACACATAAGTGGGTGGCTTGCTGGGATGGCAAGTGCACTGAATACCCCAATTAGGAAATAACTCATCATGGAAGCGGTAGTCGCATATCGGAGTTGAAGTTATTCCAATTTACAACAGTATACGAGGAATGATCCCCAAACACTTGAGGTGATAGGGTTTATCTGGTGCGAGAACGTCTATACTTAGATGTGAATTCCGACCGACTGGAGATCGCCAGAAAGTCTCTGTGGATTCACGTTGGGTATAGAGGAACTCGTATGCAGGTTCATATCATCAACAAAGGATCCATTGACCCGACTTGATAGGTTGGGAAATTCTCCTATGGATTTATGTGAGAAATTAATTCTGGTAAAATCCTTGGCCAAGGTATCTGACGGCTTTATGAAAGTAGCTCATAAAGATTAAGTCAAAGAGAATTATTTCGAGATCAGAATGCATAAAGTCAAAACAAAATAAAAGGGAACCGATGAAAAATCCATGCCCTTAAGTATTGACTGGGAGATCGATCGATGGAGAGATTATAGCGTATATGGAAATTGTAAATGATTAAAAGGTTCACTGAATTAATTCACCAGTGATTGGGCTCCATGGGCTTGTGGCCAGACATCGACCGTGGAGTGTGGGAGAATTCCCAAATTAGCAGGGGTGCTAATTTTGAAATGATCAATCGACAGAGTGTTCGATTGATTTAGAGTATTTAATACTCGAGTAATTAAATAAATATTTAATTGCAACCCACGGCCAATTATGTGGTGAACCTACGGGGGCATACACAATACACATGAAGCGAAAGCGAGGAAATGAAGAACAACTGAGTCAACTATATCGACTGGGTCGATTGGGGTGACTGGGTCGACTGGGTCGACCCAATTGGAGCGAACGTGATCCAATTGGATTTGGATCAAGACTGGAAATTAAATTGGAATTTAATTTGTAAGTTAATTAATTAAATTGGATTTAATTAATAATGGGAATATTTAATTAAATAGACTTAGAGTCTAATTTAATTAAATGAGAAAGAAATAAATTAATTGGGCTATTTAATTGGGAATTAAATAAAGACCCAATTAATTAAATCTAGTATGGGCCATGAATTAATTAGAAGACTTAGTCTTCCAATTAAAAGGGCCATGGCCCATGTAGGAGAATTAGAAGACTTGGGAGTACTAATCCTAGGAGGATTAGGATGATGAGATTCCTATAAGTAGGAGACCTAAGGTCATATCTCATACACACACTAATCAAGAGCCAAAAAGCCAAATCAAGAAAATTCTCTCCCTCTCTCCCTAGTGTGATCGGCCGCACCTCTTCTTCCTTTTGGAAGAATTTTTCGATCTCGTTCTCGTTCCAATCTTGTTCTCTAATCCTAGATATTAATATATCCTATGTTCTAGCCGATTAGGATATATTATATTTCGTGATATTGTGGTGTATCAACTCGTAGAGGCGCAACACGTGGGGCGCTACATCAAGGCTTGGATCGACTTCTACCGAGGGAGAAAAGCACGACTTTGCTGATTACCAGGATTTGCTAGGAGACAGGTATAATTTGGATCTAATTGTCCTTGTCGTTTATTATTCATATATATACAACCAGTTTAGTATCCTGGCAAGATTCCGTAAGAGGTCCTTAAAATTTTTGTTTTCCGCTGTGCTAAGGGCTGTTTATCTTACAGAATCCCAACATAACTTGATGCATCAACTGATTCGACAAACATGCTCCCTCTAGGAGGTTTTATTCCAAGTCCATATTGTCCTATCGCTTCAATCATAGCTTTGAAACTATCATAGTTCACCGCATTAAATGAGATGCCGGCATCATACATCCATTTACTAAATTTTTGAACTGCATCCCTCATCTTCTTTTGAACTTTTAGGAAAGATTTGGATACATAACCTTTCTTTTTACGGACATCCTCATCGGATCATTTATCGTAGTCAAATTGATGGGACCTAGTTGTCTTGACTTTTTGGGGACCATTGGTGGTCGACTAGAAGAGATAGGCCTCTTACCATAAGCTCGATCCTCATATACCTCCCTATCATCTATTTCTTCTCTTTCTTTGTCCGCTACTTCATCAAAGTGAGGCGTTTCCGATTGTCTTTCCTCCAAAACTCTCTTTGCGGTTTGTTTGGCGTCATACATATCTTTAAAAGATAATTTGACGGCAGGGGGGACATTTGGGCACCCTGTTACATTCTTAAAACCACCAACAATATGTTGTTTTGCTCTTGATATACCTCCATTTGTTACTTTAGGACAATACTTGCGCTTTAAATTCTTCGTTTTATCAATTGGATCCAACGTAGTCACATGCTCCCATCCGGGGTCCGGAACTTTTGCCATTCTATATTTAAGAAATTTAAACAATTATCAAATAAATTACATAATTAATGCAATACTAATACTAATATCTATTTGATTTCAATATATGTAAATTCCACTAAGTGCTAACTTAGTTATATACTTATATGTAAAATGGTTATAATTTATATGTGTATAACTGTATGTATTATATAAACTATGTGTATATATGGATGATTATAATAATATTCTATATAAGTATATATGGATAAAAAGGTGGACCTTGTGGAGTAATTTAAATTAATTTTCTATAATATTTATATATAAGTATATATATGATAATTAAATTAGATATTTAGATGATCAATTTAACCCCCTTGTGTTATTACCTAATTAATTAAATATAAGTTACATAATTAGTTAATTACTTAAAAGTCTTAAATAGAGAATGTGAGAAACGTACCTTGAAGAAGAATTCGGATAGCAGGTTTGGACAGAGGAGGGAACGCACGGTGGACGGCGGACTACGGACGATGGCGGACGGCACGGACGATGCGATGGGTTGACGGCACAAGTGAGGGGTCTGGTCTTGGTTAGGGTTTTCAACTTTTTGTGGAGAGAAATATAAGAAGTCGAAGAGAGAGATAGTGAAGTCAAATTTGGAAAAAAAAATAATTAAAGTCAAAGAACTCAGATTGACTTTAATTAAAAGAAAAAAAATGACCCACCCCATAAAGCCCCGCCTTGAGGCCACGCAAAAGCGGCCGAGGCGAGGCCTTGCAACCTCTTTCTGCGGATGGCCGATGCGAGGCGAAGCGAGCCATCATCGCCTCGCCTCGCCCTGCGCAAAAGCGAGCGCATTAGGTGCCTTTAATAACTATGGGTCTGTTGTATTCCAAAAATATATGTCTATTTTAGAACGGTTTGAAATATTTTTCCATATGAGTATTGCATTAATATATTGAAAAAATTTCGCGGGAGAAAACAAATTAAAATATAAAGTTTAACTTCTGCAAAGGAAAAATTATAACATCACAAATAACCTACCTCATTCTGAGTTTCAATTTTTTCATTTCGATGTTGGGAGTTTGAACTTTCATCGAGTTGGATTTTCATTCCGATATTTTCTTGTGCATTAACATTGCTATGTGATGCAATTTATCTTGAAGATGGCAAGTGGTGTGGAGGAAACACGTTTTTCCACTATTTGAAAGACGAAATAATTAATATTGAGGGATTGTAGATAAAATTAGTGTTTGTAGGTAAAATTGGTGGGATTATTTGAAAAAAATTGTCCTTGATTCTTGGTAGGAGAAAAATTTGTCCTCGATTCTTGGTAAAGGGAAAGTTTTTTATCTAAGTAGTATATAATAGACAAGGAACTAGCACTTGCACCGGCATGGCGGCATCAAAACATATAAAGGATTATCTTATTTTTTGTGTCACAATTATATCTTGATCATTAATTTAATTAACTTCTGCAAAGGAAAAATTATAACATCACAAATAACCTTCTCTATTATAATTGTGACACAAAAAATAAGATAATCCTTTATATGTTTTGATGCCGCCATGCCGGCGCAAGTGCTAGTTCCTTCTCTATTATAATTGTGACACAATGGTTGAGTACAACTATATTTTTAAAGACTTGGAGTACTCCACCATAATAGCATGATAATATCATGAATTAAATTTAGTTCCACGATTTTAGATATAATAAATCATTTTCCCAAATAATCTTGAAGTTCATGGAAACATTGATAACTTTCTTCAACAATCTGGAACACCATTGGCCTATAATTCCTTTGAGTATTTCAACTCTAGTAAACTGATGAAATAAATTGCTCCCTTCTCTTTTTGAGGCCTTTATATTCCTCTCCATGTAAGTTGCAATCAAGGTATGAGAAACCAATAAAATGCCTTCAAGTTGATAACGTGATAACCACAATAACTTGCACACTCATTGCAGAGTAAAACTATGTAACTAAATATTGATAAGTACAATTGAGACGACAAAGCAGCAATAGTGTTTCACTTGAATATAATTATCTAGTTTCCCTTTCTTTCTCTTATTGAGTGTTCCGCGTGTACTAATAAACTTTACAGTTTAATGCTAATTGTACTTGATGTTGCGTAAAAATGCTATAGGGGCAATGGGGGAATTAGTGATAAAATTCATTCTCTTATTCATATAAATCACATCATATATTTAGAGAAAATTGATGTTTGTACACAACTATCGAGAGAGCTATTGTAATTGTATTGTAAATGTGAATGACTTACATTGATTGGAAATATATGACCTATTTATAGGTCCATAGTGGAATACAAATGGTTTTTATGTAATAATACAATGGTAAGATGGTCTTTTTAGGAAAGATATGACATGTAATAGTTTCAAAGACTTTACAAACATTACGTTTTTATTATAACTTATTATATTATATTTAATATAAATATGGTAATTTCTTTTAATTGCCTTTAGGCAAAAAAATTGCACATATAAGCAGTGACTTATCTACTCGTGACGTGGACTAAGAAAAAGTGACCTTCTTTCACGTCACCTACTTGTATTATGCAGGGACATACTTTCTTACATGATATAAGAAGATGTAGCCAAAAAGAATCGGAGTTCACCAATGCCACGAAGAAATGGCACTAAAAAGTTCTCCTTGAAATGATCTTCCCTAGTTTGCTAAAGCTATATCTCGTGTTTCTAGAACAATTCTAGAGGAGTGAGAGAAACTCTGTGAGCATTTGGTCTAAAAGTAAATATCTCTAAATCCATGGTATTTTCTCACCTAAGATGGATAACAATACAAAAATACATTTAGCAAAACCGTCTGGGAATCAATACTAAGTATAACTAATTTTGGGTAAGTATTACGAGGTTCCCCTTTTACATGGTAAATTTGTACACAAGGCGCGTCATCAAAATGGTAATTATAAGGTTCAATCAAGTTATTATAATTGATATGTGAAGTTACTAAACTAGGTGGGTCTTGCTACACTCTTTGAAAGTAATAGTCCTAAAGCCTCCCTTAATGCAATGGAATACAAAAATTTAAACCAGAAATATACATAAATATAATAATCTCCAGAAAATCATCATGCACATCAAAAATTGATATTAGAATGAAGAGATATAGATTTATACATCTCCCAAGTTAGGGAGGTAAAGTCCTCACTAGAAAAATGATGGTGGCGCATGGAATCTCATGGCCGTGCGTGAGTGCACTTACTATCGAATAGAGCCTTCAACTCTTTCTTTCTCCTTTACATCTCATCCAATGGATCGTCAAACTCTAATTTGTAGATCCAATTCAACAATGAAGATGCACACTAAGATTTTCAAGTGTAGATCCTCCAAGGAAAGTTGACACACACAAGTAATAACTTACTTTAAGTATAAAATTAATTATACATAGGAAAGGTGCAAATTTTATTCATATTAGTCAATCGTAACATGTCAAATAATGTTCATAACATACAATATATTCATGAAAACAAAATATCTAAAATACTCTTGATTTTGTGTTTTTCCTGCATTTTGTTCAATAGTTATCCTTTTTTTTAAAGGCTTTCATAATTCCACTTCTTTCAACATTGGGAGTGGCTATTCTCCATAACTAATTTCAACCTCCATGAATGACTAAATTAGTTTGGTTAGTGCCTACAACACCGCCTTTTGCAACCTTGTGGTGAATTTTCTTTACCTTCTTCCTCTCCTTCCATAACTGCTTTGACTGGTGTGAGGTCCTCATGATTGCCATGTTTGATATCTAGGATCTTTGGGAGAGGCTTGTCCTAAAAATGCCGTATTTCTCTCTTCTCCGTTTTCGACATCATCAATGGATTTCCTAGTAATGTAAGCACTGATTTCTAAGAATTTTGTGCAATTGAAGTCTGTATGTATTTCATTTTCTTGAATCTTTATACTTACAATCTCAACAACTACATTTTCAAAGTTACACACACCTTTAATTTGACTTGTTAATCAGTAACGTTGATAGTGTTGTTGAAAGGTTCAAACATCTTTCTGTTAGGAATAGTGTCATGTGAACCACCTATGTACGAAGATTAATGAAGTTTCATCCGTTCATTATATTCACATTTAAGTTTTACTTAAGATGCATGAATTATGTCACTAAAACAAAAGTTAGTTAGCCTCTAAGTTTCTTTTTATTTATCTTCGATTAAAGATAAGTATTATTTCAAAAAGTTAATATTTACGATGTAAATTTATTATTTAGGCCATTCATCACAATTATATAAGGAACTTATCAATATCTATTAATATTATTGCACAAAGTTTATATTCATAATGTAAAAGAAATATTATGGTAATTCATCTCAATATGACAAATATAATATCTAAAAATAATTGGTACGATTTTCGTGTGATTTAATTACCATGCTAAACTTATAGTTAGTGCCATTATTGAACTTAGAGAAATGTGAGAAAAGTAGTAATGAAGAGAGACACTTTTTCCATATTCTCGCACAAAAAGTGAAAAATATTGACGTTTGTGTGTGTGTATATATATGTGTGTGTATTAGATAAATGCAAATAGATCTTTAGATACATGCAAGTTTTGCTCATATTTTGTATTATGTGTTTCGAGATATAAATTATTAGATTACACCTTATCTAGGGTTTATTGAATCTGACACAAATTCACATACGAGTTGAAAGCGCTACGTATCTAATATGAGCAATCTACTATATAAGAAATAATTGTAGAAGAACTAATATGTATGAGATTATTGAGGTTTAATCATTTTTTTATATTCACATTTAAGCTTTACTTAAGATGCCCGGATTATGTCTATAAAAAAATTAATGAATCTAAATCTTTTTTTAATTTTTTCTTCAAATAAATAAAAGTGATTATTGCGAAAAGTTAAAATTTACGATGTAAATTTTGTATTTTGGTCATTCATCTCAATACGAGGGATTTAAAAATATCCAGAAAAATTATTGCACAAAGTTAATATTCACAATGTAAAATTTTATTTTGGTCATTCATCTCAATACGATGAACGAAATAGTTATTACAATTTTTTTTTGATTTAATACTATGCTAAACTCATAGCCAATGCCATTATTGAACTTACAGAAATGCGAGAAAAACAGTAAAGAAGAGAGAGTTGTGTGTCAAGATAATATATATATTGAAAAAATTGAGGCCTTTGATATTCCTAGTTTCTCCTCCAAAGTAATGGACTATGACCAATTTTGTCTTCCTAACACAACTCAAAATCAAGGAGAGGATATTTGATCTCCATTTTGGAATGCATCCCAGATAACAGGTAATACTATAAACTAATATGAGCAATAATTTTACGTGATTCCATTAAATTGAACCACATACTCACACTGAGGTAGGTATTATCAAATAAGTATATGATTGTATTTCATTTATTCTTCCATTCCCGTGATTTCATATAAGAGAAAATGAATGACTCTACAAGGTAAATCGCAAATGAGTGACACCCTATTTGGAAGCACGAACTTGAAAATGGGTGTAACACATACCAACTTTTCTTTGTGACGTTCATGTTTGAAACTTTTAGTTGAACAAATATAACTAGGCTTAGACATAATTAAAATTGTCGACTAATTTATTTATTTCTTGGATTTGAAATTTCTTATTTTTGGATAATTTGACTTCAAATGTTCATAGCACGGCAAAAAATAAAATTTAAGCATATTCCAAAGAAATGCTGACACACACACAAGAAAATGTAATTAAGTTTTCACTGAGACTACAATATAAAAACACCTTCAACAACATGTTCAAACAAATTCCTCTCTTTTACCCTCATTCTCGATTTTCCATTTCAATATTTTCAATCTCACTAGAATTCCACCATTCTTCGTTGTAAGATGTTTTTCTCATATGAGATCGGCAAGATGAGTGGGACAACATGTGTTTCCTACAGCAAAACCAGAGGGATATCACTTGGATTTCTAATTTGATCAGATGATATGGTAAAACTAAATGAAATGTTGGATGAAGATGAAGAAGTGAAGGGAGGTTTTAATGATTTCCAAAAGTCATCAGCTAAGTAATGGAAGCTTAACAACCTCTGGGAAATTCAATCTGAGAAGACAAGTAAAATCAGAAGGGTTGAAATTTGGTCCAGAAGGCTACTGATCTGATGTTGAGTACGGAATCAGACTGGTGGATTTCAGCAGAGTCAAATAAGATGAGTTCGATTTGAATCAGCAGAGTAGATTCGATCAGCAGAGTAGAAGTGATCAGAAAGTTCTTTCAACGGTAATAAATGCACTTAGCGTAATAAATGTTGTAAGAAGATGGTATTAATGACAAATGATTGAAGAGAAACCTCGGATCAGCATGGTGCATTTAATGCGACGTGACAGAAAGTACAGCAGAACTGCACAATGAACAGTTGCAGAAGTCGTTCTGAATCAAGGACCAGTACTCGAGGAAGATCTGAAAATCTTTCTTACTTCAATGGACAGAAATTCAAATTCGCGAGTATAAATAGATCTGCATTCAAGAGTTAAGAGACAACAACACAACTGGCAAGCAAATTTTCTAAGTCTCAAAAACTCAAGTACAGATCACCATCAGCTGAGTCATCTGTTGACAAAGTCGAGTTGAAGAAACAAGCAAAAACAAAATTTGAGTGATTTCTGTAAACTTTGAGTGTTGTGCGAAGTATATATTCGTCTTTGTGAGTGATATAACTTCATAGTATAGGTTTTCTTTGTGATCTCCTATAACAAACTTGTGGCTTTATCATTTGTTGTAAAAGCGCAAGAAGACTTTACCAAGTTAACCTAAATCTTCGTTATTTACAATAGTGGACTAAAAGACATTCTTGTCTATATAACCACTATAAAAATTCACTGTGTTTGATTACTTGCATTTTTACTTGTATATTTCCAAAAGCATACAAACACCTTGAACAGACTAAAAGATTTTCAAAAGGAGTTCTTAAAACTGGGAATAAAAATCTTTAAATAAGAAAATAACTTGTTTGAAAACACTTGACAAATCCGCTGCATACAAGTTTCAAACACTGATTTAAACTGGAACATATAAGTAAATCAGATGTTGTTTAAGCTAAGTGCACAATCAGCAAAGTAGTCTCACAAGTTTCGATCAACTTACTCTGCTGATAAGAAAAGTTAGAGAAATTTAAAAAGATATAGAGGTCTATTCACCCCCCCGCCCCCCGCCCCCCAATCTAGACCTAATCTGACCACTTGGAACCAACATGAAATATAAGTATACCTCAACTTTTGTACTTTGGAATAACTTACTTGGAGTTTCTATGATGTAATAAGTCCTTTGGTTCAAATGAAAATAGAATAAAAACTACAACCTTGGTGAAAGAACGAAACTTTCTACTATAATGATGGTAGAACTGTGCAAAAACAAGAACTATTTCTTAAAAAACAATATGTGTATAATGTCAAAAGTTTTGATTTTTCACAAAAGCTATGAGCAAAATCAAGTATTTAGACAACTAAAAACACCTTTTCTTGTTGTATGTTGATATTACGTTCTCTCTTTCGATTTGCCAAGACTTTAGGCGTTCTTGTAATGTTAAGGAAAACTTCTTTGGAAATTTAGTGGTCGAGTCTTTAGCCACTGGGAACACAACATACTCCCCTGTTGAAAGATCATCAGTCTCCAAGCGCTATATTTCTTCGTCATTTTTCTTGCATACTCTCAAGTGATATCTATCAATATGTTTTGTTTCAACTTGTTATAATATCTATGTTAGAACAAATAAAGTGCACTAAAGAAATAGTTGGCATAATTATATTTATAATTCACTTGCACAAATTTATCCCATAATCCTAAGTTACTTTTTGCACATCATTTGATTTAATACTTACATCTTTTATCAAGATTGTTTTTGGCTCTAGTTTATCATGGAGATACCTGATGCAACTCCAATATAAATTGGTCGTCATTGTGAGCAAATTTGTAAAGTTGAAAGTACACCTCAGTGATTTCTAAAGTTATTGACATATTTAGGCCTCGTTTTCTGGTTGATGAAGTTTTTGCCAACTGCATTAAAAAAATATATGTCTATTTTAGAACAGTTTGAAGTATTTCTCCATATGATTATTATATTAATATATTGAAAGTTTTTTTGCGGGAGAAAACAAATTAAAATATAAACTTTAACTTGTGCAAAGGAAAAATAATAACATCACAATTAACCTACCTTATTCTGAGTTTCAATTTTTTCATTCCGATTTTGGGAGTTTTAACTTTCATGGAGTTGGATTTTCATTCCAATATTTTCTTGTGCATTAACATTTCCATGCGATGCCATTTATCTTGAAGAGGGCCAGTGGTGTGCAAGAAACATGTTTTTCCACTATTTGAAAAACGAAATAATTAATATCGAAGGATTGGAGATAAAATTAGTGCTTGTAGGTAAAATTGGTAGGATTACTTGTGCATTTATTCATCACAATGAGTGGAAATATGGTAATATAGTTTGCTGATTTGGGTGTGCATGAAATAATGGTATAATGCATATAGTAACAAAGATAATTTGGATGAAGATTGATGAGGTTTTATTATTTCGATAATTTCAAATTCAAATTTGCTTAAAATGTCTGGATTGTCTTATTACAATAGAGATTTAGTTGGATTCTCGAATTTTGTCTTTGAAAATAATATAACATATGAACAATTGTATCAGGTATAATGTTGCAGAATCTTCATGATGCATAATAAAACGAATTTAACATTATCTTTATTTTATACATATATAGATACATACATATTTTGTGCTACGTATTCTAGGACAAAAATTGGTAGAACTAACCCTATATAGTGTTCTAATTCATTTGCTTGTACAAAAATTCGAATAGAAAC
The DNA here is from genome assembly GCA_034814905.1 of Penstemon davidsonii. NCBI lineage: Eukaryota > Viridiplantae > Streptophyta > Magnoliopsida > Lamiales > Plantaginaceae > Penstemon > Penstemon davidsonii. Next base: position 22,936,375 of record JAYDYQ010002533.1, on the reverse strand, counting down.
AATTTAAGCAATCTTTATTTTCATGTGTGGAGTTGATGATATAATCCTTAAGTTAATTTAACAATAATTAATAGATTTAAAATTTAGTGAGGTTTCATTTTTTGATATATTCAAATTTAATATTTACTAAATATGTTTGGAATTCTTCACTAAATCACATATTTTTATGGATTCTTGAATTTTATCTATGATAAAATTGTATATAAATTTTTTAGTATATATCAAATTATCAACACTAATATAAAATTCAAGATCTTTTAAAGACAATAATGATAAACATATTCAATATTCATCATGCAACATCCCAAAAACCAAATTTAAATGTCAAATTCAAACTACTTTGTACTTCATAACTCAAAATAAATCTAAAGTCGCAATAACCAATTACAAAATAGTCTTAGATTGAGAAAATTAGTTTAAAAGCAATGTTAAAAAATAGTAAATGTGAATCTCTAATCCTACCACTCTCTTCCAATAACATGATCATCATCATTATCACTGCCATTATCGCTTCCTCCTTTGTCATCATCTTTATAGCATTCATTATCTTTCTCTTCCTCTTCCTCATCATCACTATCACCAATACGATCACGTGTAGATGAAGGTAGTGGTAATGTAGATGAGGATGTTGGTAATGTAGATGATGATGGAGTCGGCAACGTAAATGATAATGGAGTTGGTAATGTAGATGATGAGAAAGTTGGCAAAGTAGATGGTGGTATGGTTGCTTTATTCTTTGATCCTTTTCCCTTTGATGCATACACTTTATCGACCGGGGTTTTAGATGTAGAAGTAGAACCCAGGGCCGGTCCTAGACATTCGGGGGCCCTAGGCGAATTCTAAAATCGGGGCCCTATTTTATATATAAAAAAAATATACTCAAAATTTTAAAAGAGAATATACATTTTAAATAATGACAATTTATTCCAAATACATAATTACATGACAAATCCACTTATTATTTTATAGTGATTTACTTGTGAATATATTTTATAATTTTTAATTTTAAAAATATAATTTTAGCGAAAGTTAAATTTATAAGTATATATGAATTGAATGTAATTTCACAGCAAGTGTATGCCATTAAATTTAATCTTTTTTGTTATCAAGATCAATATTAGTTATTGATAATAATGTTACATCAAAGATTCACATAATTGTCATAAAGTTAAGTTAAAATTATATTATAAAGAACATTAAAGGAAATTGTGTTCTTTTTAGGGTTAATAAGAAGGAAAAATTCAGAAAAACACTTAGAAATAATAATAAAAAAAGATTAACATAATTATTACTACGGAAGAAGAAAAAATGAGGAACAATTATTAAGAAATAAAAAGTTAAAAGAACCAATTAACATATACGATAGTGTTGTGTTTCGACCAATCCTCCCATTGTGTAAATTAAAAAAAATTAATCTAACAATATTTAGTTTTGGGGGGCCAATATTTTTTTGTTGGTTGCACTCAATAGTTTCGTTTAAACTGTAATTGACAATGTTTTGTTGAGTACAAAGGGTCTATGATCGAATATGTGTTAAAAAGGATCAACAATTTTTTTTTTAAAAGTATATAAAAGCTACTAATCTAAACAAGAACTCATTTTCAATTACCTTATTAAATTTATTTTTAGTGAAAATTATAACATAAAATGTATGTTTGTAAAAAATCTTAAAACTAGAAAGAAACAATTGTTAAAACAAAAGCAAAAAAGAGGAGTCAAATATATATTAATAGTTAATATAATAATATGTATTAATCATATGCATCTTGAGAAAGAAAAAAGAAACATAAAATAATAAATATTTGATATGTTTGAATGGAGATTCGAACCCACATCATAGGATTTAAACATAAACAACTTTACCAGTTGTGCTAGTTAAGAATTTTGGTATAATTTAACAATAATTTATTATTAATAATATTTATTTGGGGGCCAATATATATATAAAATTTTGGGGCCCCTTTACACCGGGGGCCCTAGGCACCGGCCCAAGTTGCCTAGCACTTAGGCCGGCACTGGTAGAACCTTTCAATTTCCTCCTGATGCATGAACAACTTGTTCCCAAGTCAAGTCATCGTCGGAATGCACAAGATCAATATCATCGTCATCAATCGTCAATTCCCCCATTTTTCCCACCAACCATTCATCGGTACCATCTACATAAGGATTTTCCAACACAATGGGGTCGATGGTATCACGCAACTCATACCTCCGCCTTAAAGATCTTTTGTACTTAATGTACACCAAATCATTAAGGTGTTTTTGCTCCAAACGATTCATTTTCTTGGAATGGAGCTGCAAAGTTTAATTAATACTAAATTATTAGAATACTATATTACTATAGGTTTATAACTTTAGATTATGGAATGTAAAGACACTTACATATTGAAATACACTCCAATTACGTTCACAACCGGAAGACCTACATGTGAGGCGCTGAGAATTTTGATGGCAAGTTTTTTTAAATTTGGCGCCGAATTTCCATGTGCACCCCACCATTCAGCTAATCGACAATAAAAAAGATTAAAAAATATTATAAATCAATTTCATGAAATAAAAAATAATATTAATCATTTATATTTAATAGTTTCATTACCTGGTGCCATTTTTGTTCTTTGCCTAGTAGCTTGTTTGCTTGAAAATGTTCCTTCTGCTCTTTTATAAAACTTTAGCTTTGAGGCAATTTCATCTTGTATATCTTCATCTTCCACCATCTTCTCAACGCATTTATCAAACCCATAGGTAATCGCTTCAACATCTTCAATTTCCTTATTTGCATAATAAAACTCGGGATTTAGTAAATGTCCCGCGGCATGCAAAGGCCAATGAAGCTGATTTTGCCACCCATTGTCAATGATTCGAAATATCTTGGCATACCTCTGCTCATTGTTGTTGAAAGAAAAAGCAATTGCCTCATATATATATCCCATTGTAGGTTTTTTCTCTCCATCCACAAGTGGGCCAGTAAATTTCATAATGAAACTTATCATTTTTCAAAAGTCGATATTTAAAATAGCCATCGCTACTTGCTTGCCACCTCTTTCCTTTGCAAATTTGCTAACTTTCCATTTGTCAGAAGTAAACATGTCTCTCAATTGTGACTTGTGATTTTGAAATCTTTTCAATGTCGAGAAAGCCGTTACAAAGCGAGTTGATCTCGTCCTAACCCTCTTTGGCTAGTGAACTCTCTCATCATGTTCAAAACTATTGTTCGATTATAGATATATCCATTGATGTTAATTGCACGTTCAAGTGTCATTTTCCATTCGGGTAACTTGAACATATCTTCGAACATTAAATCCAAACAGTAAGCAGCACATGGAGTCCAAAACATATGAGGATATCGTAGCTCCAACCTCTTTCCTTTATATTAAAAACTAAAAAAGCGCATAACAATAAATATATTATAAATTACACGAGATTAATGATTTATTACTCACCGGCATAAACGTTTTCACTTGCAGTATCAGTGACCACTTGTATCACACTTTTTTTTCCAATACGTCTCACAAAACTATCGAACAACTCAAACATTTTCTCGCCCGTGTGAGAATAACTTGATGCATCAACTGATTAGACAAGCATGCTCCCTCTAGGAGTATTGACCAAAAAATTGATCAAAGATCTTTGCTTTTCATCTTTCCAACCGTCCGCCATCAAAGAGCAACCATACTTATCTTTTTCTTCCTCATTTGACTTCATGAGTTGTTTTGTGTGTCCCACCTCCTTCTTCAAATATGTAACTCTTACTTCGTGATAAGTAGGAGGTTTCATTCCAGATTCGTATTGTCCTATCACTCCAAATATAACTTTGAAACTATCATAATTCACCGCATTAAATGAGATGCCGGCATCATACATACATCTACTAAATTTTTGAACTGCATCATCCCTCATCTTCTTTTGAACTTCTAAGAAAGATTTGGATACATAACCTTTCTTTTTACGGGCATCCTCATCGGATCGTTTACAAATTGATGGGACCTAGTTGTCTTGACATTTTGGGGACCATTGGTGGTCGACTAGAAGAGATAGGCCTCTTACCATAAGCTCGATCCTCATATACCTCCCTATCATCTATTTCTTCTCTTTCTTGGTCTGCTACTTCATCAAAGTGAGGCGTTTCCGATTGTCTTTCCTCCAAAACTCTCTTTGCGGTTTGTTTGGCGTCATACATATCTTTAAAAATTAATTTAACGGCAGGGGGGACATTTGGGCAACCTGTTACATTCTTAAAACCACCAACAATATGTTGGTTTGCTCTTGATATACCTCCACTTGTTACTTTAGGACAATATTTGCACTTTAAATTCTTCGTTTTATCATTTGGATCCAACATAGTCACATGCTCCTATCCGGGGTCTGGAACTTTTGCCATTCTATATTTAAGAAATTTATACAATTATCAAATAAATTACATAATTAATACAATATTAATACTAATACCTATTTGATTTCACTATATGTAAATTCCACTAAGTGCTAACTTAGTTATATACTTATATGTAAAATGGTTATAATTTATATGTGTATGACTGTATATATTATATAAATTATGTGTACATATGGATGATTATAATAATATTCTATATAAGTATTTATGGATAAAAAGATGGACTTGGTGCAGTAACTTAAATTAATTATCCATAATATTCTATGTAAGTATATATATGACAATTAAAATTAGATATTTAGATGATCAATTTAACTCCCTTGTTAATTGTTATTACCTAATTAATTAAATATAAGTTACATATTTAGTTAATTACTTAAAAGACCTAAATAGAGGAAATAAATAGAGAAAGTGAGAAACATACTTAGAAGAATTCGGCTAGCAGGTTTGGACAAAGGAGGGAAAGCACGGCGAACGGCACGGACGACGTGATGGGTTGATGGCGCAAGTGAGGGGTCTGGTCTTGGCTAGGGTTTTGGACTTTTGGTAGAGAGAAAGATAAGAAGTCGGGGAGAGAGAGATAGTGAAGTCAAATTTGGAAAAAAAAATTAATTAAAGTCAAAGAACTCAGATTGACTTTAATTAAAAGAAAAAAAAAATTTACGCACCCCATAAATCGGCCGAGGCGAGGCCTTGCAACCACTTTCTGGGGATGGCCGATGCGAGGTGAGACGAGGCGATGAGGGCTCTCCTCTCCTCGCCCTGCGCAAAAGCGAGTGCATTAGGCACCTTTAACAACTATGGGTATGTTGTATTCCAAAAATATGTCTATTTTTAGAACGGTTTGAAATATTTTTCCATATGAGTACTGCTTTAATATATTGAAAGTTTTTCGCAGGAGAAACCAAATTAAAATATAAAGTTTAACTTCTGCAAAGGAAAAATTATAACATCACAAATAACCTATCTCATTCTGAGTTTCAATTTTTTCATTTCGATGTTGGGAGTTTGAACTTTCATCGAGTTGGATTTCCATTCCGATATTTTCTTGTGCATTAACATTGCTATGTGATGCAATTTATCTTCAAGAGGGCAAGTGGTGTGGAGGAAACACGTTTTTCCACTATTTGAAAGATGAAATAATTAATATCGAAGATTTGGAGATAAAATTAGTGTTTGTAGGTAAAATTGGTGGGATTATTTGAAAAAAATTGTCCTCGATTCTTGGTGGGAGAAAAATTTGTCCTCGATTCTTGGTAAGAGATTCAAGGTTTGAGTACAACTATATTTTTAAAGACTTGGGGTACTCCACCATAATAGCATGATATCATGAATTATATTGAGTTCCACGACTTTAGATATAATAAATCATTTTCCCAAATAATCTTGAAGTTCAAGGAAACATTGATAACTTTATTCAACAATCTGGAACACCATTGGCATATAAGTCTTCTGAGTATTTCAACTCTAGTAAACTGAGGAAATAAATTGCTCCCTTCTCTTTTTGAGGGCTTTATATTGCTCTCCATGTAAGTTGCAATCAAGGTATGAGAAACCAATAAAATGCCTTCAAGTTGATAACTCGATAACACAATAACTTGCACACTCATTGCATAGTAAAACTATGTAACTAAATATTGATAAGTACAATTGAGACGACAAAGCAGCAATAGTCTTTCACTTGAATATAATTATCTAGTTTCCCTTTCTATGTCTTATTGAGTGTTCCACGTGTACTAGTAAACTTTACATTTTAATGCTAATTGTACCTAGGTAACTAAATTCACGGGGTCCACCTTCCCGCGTGCTCTCAATTCACGCTCTAGAGCGCAAAACCAAAATTCGCTACTACATTCGCGAATTCGTAAAAATAAGTGCGCGAATTTGTTGTTGCTAGAGCGCGCACTATTTATAAGGAGTGCGCATCTTATCTGACTCTAAAGCGCGTATATTTTAAACAAAGAATTTCGTATTATACTTATAAAAGGTGCGTATTATAAATTTTAAAGTCGAGAATTATATAAAAAATTGTCAAATAGTGTTGAAAAAAATTAAACAAATTATTTTTGTAAAAATGAGTATATGTGTACACATTAGAGCCACAAGTTAATACTGATTTTATAGTTAATATCAATAAACTAAATAACCAAAAGTTACTTTACCAAATCAAACTCTTACCTTTTCACTTCTCATTGGTTCACGGCATTAAGAGTTGAGCAAAATCAAAAAATTCATCAACATTCAAACTTGTTAGAACTCTCCGGTCTCCACTCTTCTTAGCTTGCTGCCGTACACCAGTGTAGGTAATTACTTGATTTAATTCTACCCTAAATCTTTTTTCACTGTTAAAAACTCTAATTTTTCACTTCTCATGGGTTCAGCACTCGGGTCATTTTTGGTAAAATTAACTTGTTATACAATTATACTTCTGTTGGCATTTGTTGGATGGAATACTTTGGTTCAAGTATTTGTAATGTGCTGCTTGGTGTTTGTTCTTTGAGGTTAGAGTTCTTTTTAAGTAATTTTTCTAATTTAAGTGTATTCCACATTTTCACCACCTAAAATGTGTGTTGTCTCTACTATGTATATTTTGATTAGCATGAGTAGTAAACCCATAAGCTACTCATATTTATCAAGAGATAATAAAAATACGAGAGGATATATCACTGCTTACATGTCTAAAGTTTTAATCAATGTATTTGCTTATATAACATAAAAATTATGAATGACAATCACGTAAGTTCATCGGCTGATCTTGAGGAAGAGAATATTGACATGCATGATGACCAACTCACTGCTACACTGCTCAAGAAATATGTGACTATGATCGGTCCAAAAAAAGACAATAAATGGATCTGCAACTTTGGATGCAAGGCTGAACTGTATACGGGATCTTACACTCGCATAAGAGTTCATTTTCTTGGAAGAGCTCCTGGGCAGAGAGCACTTGGGATTGTAGAATGTTCTAAAGTGACGAAAGATGACAAAGAAATAATGAGAAAAGAAGAGCAGGAAGCACAAAAAGTGTTCGCACGATCATCAATCAAGGGTGTTAAAGTAGTTCTCCCTCCAACAACTCATACAGGTACTACAAAAAATGATTCTAGAATGGTATCTGATATGTTTGACATGTTTTCAAGATGTGATGTCGATGGTTTAATTGGAAGATTTTTCTGCGGTTGTGGAATTCCATTTAATGTTGTGGAAAATGATTCAATTTTGTGACTCTAATAAGGCTGTTATTGGGGAAGTTTATCAAAAAATGGAAGATATGCTTTGTTCAGTGGACTTAATATTATCAAATAGGGCTGAACTCTTGAACATTGTTCATAGTTTTGTCCTTGAAAGGTGGCAAAAGATGAACATTCCCTTACATATGTTGGCATATGTGTTGACTCCATTTTACTACTCTAATACATGGTTGACAAGTTCTAATCCTAAAGGTGAAAGAAGGAAGAAGCCAAATGTTGATTCTGATGTTCAAAATATGTACTTAGACGTAGGTGATCGACTTTTAGGTAATTCAGTCGAGGTTGCTAGAGCTAGAGTTCAACTTGCTGACTTTGTATATAATACAAGTACTTTGAAGAGGAATCAAGTTCTTCTAGTTTTGTGAGTCCTCCCCAAGCAACTCAAGAACAAAGGCATCCACAAGAACAAAGTCAGCCGCAGAGAGCTCATTATCCTCAAGTAGTTGAAGATCAATCCATAAGTCAAACAAGAGGAACTAAAAAAGCTCGACTTGTGTAATGGTTATTGGGAAATCTTGTCTTTTTGTTATGATATAGTTTTTTGTTGGTAATGTTGCAGTGGTTTTTTAGCAACTAAGGAAATCATGTCAGGCTACATTTTTGATAAGCCGAGAAGGTGTGTATATTTTTGTTAGTTTTTTGATGCATTAGCAAAGGTGGGTGGTAAAGCACATATGATAAACTTGTAACACTGTTAGTATGTGACTATATTGATTATGGAACTTATGCTACTAATTGTAATGGAACTTATTTGATTGTAATGATATGTATTTATTTAACTGAATGAAATCATATATCTTAGTTATTTGAAATGGTAATAATTTTGTACTTTGGTGATGTTATTTTTTCTATTGTGATATGTTATTTAATTATTTTGTATTTCTTGAAAATTATTTTTATGGACGCTCTATTGACGCTCTCATACTTGAAATTTACAGTCACTCACGCTTTCACGCACACGCACCCGCACAGGCTCCACGACTTAGTTACCTAGAATTGTATTTGATGTTGCGTAAAAATGTTATAGGGGCAATGGTGGAAATAGTGATAAAATTCATTCTCTTATTCATATAAATCACATCATATAATTTAGAGTAAATTGAGGTTAGTACACAACTATCGAGAAAACTATTTTTATTGTATTGTAAATGTGAATGACTTACATTGATTGGAATTATATGACCTATTTATAGGTCTATTGGAATACAATTGGTTTTTATGTAATAATACAATGGTATAATGGTCATTTTAGGAAAGATATTACAAGTAATAATTTTGAAGACTTTAAAAACATTACGTTTTTATGATAACTTATTATATTTTATTTAATATAAATTTGGTAATTTCTTTTAATTGCCCTTAGGCCAAACAATTTCACATATAAGCAATGACTTATCTACTCTTGACGTGGACTAAGAAAAAGTGACATTTTTTCACGTCACCTACTTGTATTATGAAGGGACATACTTTCTTACATGATATAAGAGGATGTAGCCAATAGGAATCGGAGTTCACCGATGCCACAAAGAAATGGCACTAAAAGTTCTCATACTAATGATCTTCCCTAGTTTGCTAAAGCTATATCTCGTGTTGCTAGAACAATTCTAGAGGTGTGAGAGAAACTCTGTGAGCATTTGGTCTAAAGGTAAATATCTATAAATCCACGTATTTTTCTCACCCAAGATGGATAACAATACAAAAGGAGATTTAGCAAAATCGTATGGGAATCAATGCTAAGTAAAACTAATTTTGGGTAAGTATTACGAGGTTCCCCTTTTACATGGTAAATTTGTACACAAGGCGCGTCATCAAAATAGTAATTATAAGGTTCAATCAAGTTATTCTAATTGATATGTGAAGTTACTAAACTAAGTGGGTCTTGCTACACTCTTTGAAAATAATAGTCCTAAAGCCTCCCTTAATGCAATGGAATACAAAAATTTAAACCAGAATTATACATAAATATAACAATCTCCGGAAGATCATCATGCACATAAAAATTGATATTAGAATGAAGAGATATAGATTTATACATTTCCCATGTTAGGGAGGTAAAGTCCTCACTAGAAAAATGATGGTGGCGCATGGAATCTCATGGTCGTGCGTGAGTGCACTTATGATCGAATAAAGGCTTCAACTCTTTCTTTCTCCTTTAGATCTCATCCAATGGATCGTCAAGCTCTAATTTGTACATCCAATTCATCAATGAAGATGCACACTAAGATTTTCAAGTGTAGATCCTCCAAGGAAAGTTGACACACACAAGTAATAACTTACTTAAAGTACAAAATTAATTATACGTAGGAAAGGTGCAAATTTTATTCATTTATGTACTCAATCGTAAATTGTCAAATAATGTTCAAAACATACAAACATATTCATGCAAATAGATCTTTAGATACATGCAAGTTTTGCTCAATATTTTGTATTATGTGTTTCGAGATATAAATTATTAGATTACTCCTTATCAAGGGTTTCTTGAATCTGACACAAATTCACATACGAGATGAAAGCGCTACGTAACTAATTTGAGCAATCTACTATATAAGAAATAATTGTATAAGAACTAATATGTATGAGATTATTGAGGTTTAATCCTTTTTTTATGTTCACATTCAAGCTTTACTTAAGATGCCCGGATTATGTCTATAAAAAAAATTAGTGAATCTAAATCTTTTTTTAATTTTTTCTTCAATTAAATAAAAGTGATTATTGCGAAAAGTTAAAATTTACGATGTAAATTTTGTATTTTGGTCATTCATCTCAATACGAGGGATTTAAAAATATCCAAAAAGATTATCGCACAAAGTTAATATTTACAATTTAAAATTTTATTTTGGTCATTCATCTCAATACGATGAACATAATATCTAGAAATATTTATTACAATTTTTGTTTGATTTAATACTGCTAAACTCATAGCCAGTGCCATTATTGAACTTAGAGAATGCGAGAAAAACAGTAAAGAAGAGAGATTTGTGTGTCAAGATAATAACTTTATATATATATATATATATATATATATATATCGAAATAATTGAGGCCTTTGATATTCCTAATTTCTCCTCCAAAGTAATGGACTATGACCAATTTTGTCTTCCGAACACAACTCAAAATCAAGGAGAGGATATTTGATCTCCATTTTGGAATGCATCCCAGATAACAAGTAATACTATAAACTAATATAAGCAATAATTCTACGTGATTCCATTAAATTGAACCACATACTCACACTGAGGTAGATATTATCAAATATCTATATGATTGTATTTCATTTATTCTTCCATTCCCATGATTTCATATAAAAGAAAATGAATGACTCTAGAAGGTAAATCGTAAATGAGTGATACTCTATTTGGAAGCACGAACTTGAAAATGGGTGTCACACATACCAACTTTTCTTTGTGACCTTCATGTTCGAAACTTTTAGTTGAACAAAGATAACTAGGCTTAGACATAATTAAAATTGTCCGCTAATTTTTTATTTTTTGGATTTGACATTTCTTAGTTTTGGATAATTTGACTTCAAATGTTCATAGAACGGCAAAAAAAAAATTAATTATATTCCAAAGAAATGCTGACACACACACAAGAAAATGCAATTAAGTTTTCACTCAGACTACAATATCAAACACCTTCAACAACATGTTCAAACAAATTCCTCTCTTTCACCCTCATTCTCGATTTTCCAGTTTCAGTATTTTCAATCTCACTAGAACTCCACCATTCTTCGTTGTAAGATGTTCCTCTCAGATGAGATCTGCAAGATAAGTGGCACAACATGTGCTTCCTACAGCAAAACCAGAGGGCTATCACTTGGATTTCTAATTTGATCAGATGATATGGTAAAACCAAATGAAATATAAGTATACCTCAACTTTTGTACTTTGGAATCACTTACTTGGAGTTTCTATGATGTAACTAAGTCCTTTGGTTCACATGAAAATAGAATAAAAACCACCACCTTGGTGAAAGAACGAAACTTACTACTATAATGATGGTAGAACGATGCAAAAACAAGAACTGTTTCTTAAAAAACATTATGTGTGTATAATGTCAAAAGTTTTGATTTTTCACAAAAGCTATGAGCAAAATCAAGTATTTAGACAACTAAAAAATACCTTTTCTTGTTGTTTGTTGATATTACGTTCTCTCTTTTCGATTTGCCAAGACTTTAGGGGTTCTTATAATGTTAAGGAAAACTTCTTTGGAAATTTAGTGGTCGAGTCTTTAACCACTGGGAACACAACATACTCCCCTGTTGAAAGATCATCGGTCTCCAAGCGCAATATTTCTTCGTCATTTTTCTTGCATACTCTCAAGTGATATCTATCAATATGTTTTGTTTCAACCTGTTATAAAATATATGTTAGAACAAGTAAAGTGCACTAAAGAAATAATTAGCATAATTATATTTATAATTCCCTACACAAATTTATCCCATAATCCTAACTTAATTTTTGCACTTCATTTTATTTAATAATTTACATCTTTTATCAGGACTGTTTTTGGCTCTAGGTTATCATGGAAATACCTGATGCAACTCCAATATAAAGTGGTCGTTATTGTGAGCAAATTTATAAAGCTGAAAGTACACCTCAGTGATTTCTAAAGTTATTGACGTCTTTAGACCTCATTTTCTGGTTGATGAAGTTTTGGCCTGTCGCATTCCAAAAATATATGTCTATTTTAGAACAGTTTGAAATATTTCTCCATATGAGTATTGCATTAATATATTGAAAGTTTTTTGCGGAAGAAAACAAATTAAAATATAAAGTTTAACTTGTCCAAAGGAAAAATAATATCATCACAATTAACCTACCTCATTTTGAGTTTCCATTCCTATATTGTCTTGTGCATTAACATTGCTATGTGATGCCATTTATCTTGAAGAGGGCAAGTGGTGTGCAGGAAACACATTTTTCAACTAATTGAAAGACGAAATAATTAATATTGAAGGATTGGATATAAAATTAGTGTTTTTAGGTAAAATTGGTGAGATTACTTCTGTATTTATTCATCACAATGAGTGGAAATTTGATAATATAGTTTGGTGATTTGGATGTGCATGAAATAATGGTATAATACATATAGTAACAAAGATAATTTGGATGAAGATTGATGAGGTTTTATTCTTTCGATAATTTTCAAATTCAATATTTTTTTTTTTTGGTTTCCCAAGGGTTTAATCCCTTTCGAGGCGCGTCGGACACATAAAGTGGGAACCTCTCCCAACAGGGATTCAAATTCAATATTTACTTAAAGTGTCTGGATTGTGTTATTACATTAGAGATTTAGCTGGATTCTCGAATTTTGTCTTTGCCAATATATAACATATGCACAATTGTATCATGTATAATGTTGCAGAATCTTCATGATGCATAATAAAATGACTTAACATTATCTTTATTTTATGCATATATAGATACATACATATTTTGTGCTACGTATTCTAGGACAAAAATTGGTAGAACTAACCCTATATAGTGTTCTATTTCCTTTTCTTGTACAAAAGTTCGACTAGAAAAAATTGAAGAAATCTTTATTTTCACATGTGGAGTTGATGATATAATCCTTAAGTTAATTTAACAATAATTAATAGATTTGAAGTTTAGTGAGGTTTCATTTTTTGATATATTCAAATTTAAGATTTACTAAATATGTTTGGAATTCTTCACTAAATCACATATTTTCATGGATTCTTGAATTTTGTCTATGAAAAAATTTAACATGAAAACTTACGAGGCTTCATTCTTTTGATAAATTCAAATTCAAGATTTTACTTAATATGTATTGGATTGTGTTATTAAAACCCAAATTTAGTTGGATTCTTGAATTTTTTTTACGTGGAAATTTTACCATGAATAGTTATAATTGTATAGGTATTACACAATCTTTGTAATACATAATAAATGTACGATTTGTTTGATCGAAACATGCACCTATTATTTGAATATGGGTTATAAGTATTCTATGATAGAATACTTAGAATTGACCTTATAAAAATATTCTATAAATATGTCACATTACTTCACTTGTAAAATTATATCACTAAAATACAAATTTAGTTGGATTAACTATATATGTAAATGCTACATAATAATCATAGTACATAGTACATAGTAATATGACTTTAAAGTAGTTATTTAGTTCATAATTGAATTTATTCTTAAAGAAATTTGTGATAGTATTATTGTACAATAATTATTAATATATAACTTAAGTTTTTTTTTTTGTCATAATATAAAATATGGCAAAAATTCAATTTTCATACCATAGAATAGGCCCAGGTCCATTTTTCATACCAATCGAATGAAAATCATACCGTAGAATAAATAGACGTTTCAAAAATCATACTTCCGTTAGTTTACTTAACGGAACTGCCACGTGTCAGTTAAGTCTCCATGTGAGAGGGAGTTCTGCCTGTTGAAACAAAATAGGGGGGAAATGCGATTGTCTAAAATTGAGCAGGGTGTTTTTGCAATTATTGCCTTCTTCCTCCTATGTACGATCGCCGGCTTCCGGTGGCCGTTGGTCGAAATTGGTTGAGGTTTTTTGTTCCTCTTGTCATGGGCAACATTTTCCATGGGTAATTGCAGCGGCCGTCGACGGTGGAGCAGGGGAGGAGTATTTTTTCACGAAAATTAAGGTTTAGGCCGAAAACGCGCCGCCACTTGGGCGGAGCTCAACCGTCGACGGCAGCTACAATAAACCTATGAAAAATTATGCCCACGGTCAGGGAAAACTATTGCAACAAGAATCACGAAAGTTTGGTTAAGAATCGAAGAAGAAATCACGATTTGAAATTTCAAAAATTTTGACCTACCGCAATTCGAAAATTAGAACTCAAAATTCGAATAGATTACTCAACGGATTGAAAAGATCTTTATATGGACGAGTTCTCCACGACAAGGGGAACAAAATCCCTCAACCAATTTTGACCAACAAACACCGGAAGCCGGCGATTGTATGGGAGGAGGAAGAAGAAGGCGATAATTGCAAAAAAAACCCCGCCTAATTTTTAATAATTGCATTTCTCACCTCTTTTTTGACTTAACGGAGGAGGCTAAACTTCAGTTAAAATACTAACGGCAGTATGATTTTTGATATTTTGGTATGAAAAATGGACTTGGGCCTATTCTATGGTACCAAAATTGAATTTTTGCCTATAAAATATTAACTCATTCATAGTATTAGAGATGAATGTGCTACAATAATTAATATAAGCAATTTGAATTTATAAGTGAATGTTCTCCTTTCGAATCCTCAATTAATCAAATTTCACTAAGTTATGGTTTACGGAGGAGCTATAAGTGAATGTTCTCCGATCGGATCCTCAATTAATCAAATTTCACTAAGTTGTGATTTACGAAGGAGTTAATGTTACTATAAGTGAATGTTCTCCGATCGGATCCTCAATTAATCAAATTTCACTAAGTTGTGATTTATGAAGGAGTTAATGTTACTATAAGTGAATGTTCTCTGATCGGATCCTCAATTAATCAAATTTCACTAAGTTGTGATTCACGAAGAAGTTAATGTTATTATAAGTGAATGTTACTATAAGTTACGATCCTCCGATTGACTAAATCAACAAATTTAGGGTAAGGACGATTATTTTCCTGATAGCCATGCGCCCAAAATATCAATCGCCTTTGGGAAGGCGCCCATATTATCGAAGGCGCCCGGAATTACGGGAGCCTTTGAGGGCGCTCGGAAGTTCGGGCGCTTACAAAGGCAATTGATATTTCGAGCGCCCAAGATAGGGGAGCATTTTTTATCTCTTTCTATAATAATAACTACTTCAACACAATAAACTAATTTCACTACTGTTAAAACAAAGAAACGGTGCAATAATCATCAAATATTGTTCAATAAACATCAAATAATACAAGCACTTTGCATTAAAAATTATTGTTTTATAAACATCAACCTAAGATTGCTCCGAGTTCTCCAAGTGTTGAGGACATGTTTTTGCATTATGACCGGTACATTTGCAAATCGAGCATTTGTATCTTTTTTTTTCAGATTTTCTAGACAAGAGGGAAAACGTGACATTCTTGGTCTTCCAACAGACCGTTTCCCATCTGGAGGTAATACTTCTCTCATCTTCACATCATTACATCATTAGGAATGTTGATCCATAGGTCTTCGGATGGAAGTGGATAAATAAACTCCGCATATGCATGAATCGTGAAATCACAATTGTAGTAAGGGAAAGTAAGTTCGTATACATATTTACCAGAGTCCGCTGGTCGGAAGTCCAAGGCAGCTGATATTGCGTGCTCACATGGCATCATTTCCATTTGAAATACGCCGCATGAACATGTTTTTTCATTTAAGTCAACGAGTCCAGACCACTCAGTAGATTCCACTCTCCACTTTCCATAACCCAATCGAGCACAATCCCATTTTCCTGCGCTCTCATATCGCTTGCGAAGGGTGTCCTCTCTCTTTTTGGTAAGTGGTCCCGAAGAGCTAGTTGCCGCTTCCCGATGCTTACAAAACCACGATCCCATCTTGTGAAGAAAATATTTGACCAAGGAACATATGGGATAATTTTTTGCCTTCTTGATCACTTTATTAAGGACCTCCACGGTGTTAGATGTCATCGCTTCATACCTGTTGATTTTATGGTGCACCCTCGACCATTTCTCAAACTTTACATCGTGCTCTAACCAATGTGCATATCTTGCATTCTTGTCTTTCAATAAACCAAAGAACTTTTCGAACTCATGTTCGGTGTATGCAAAAGCGGCATGGTGAAAAAGATTGGCCAAATCCGGGGTTTTCCGATTCTGTAATAGGTTTTTCTTGACATGATAATAACATGAACCATGTTCTGCCAAAGGATAAACAACTTTTACCGCATTTGCAATCGGTACACCCCTGTCCGAAACAAAAACAAGATTTTCTCTATCTGGTATCAACTCTTTCAAGCATGCAAGAAACCAAGTCCAACAAGCCGTGTCTTCACTATCACCTACCCCCCAAGCAAGAGGATAACATTGGTTTTCACTATCCGTCGCACTTGCAATTAAAACGATTCCATTGAATTTGTTCCTGGTAAATGTTGCATCAATTACAATCACGTCTCTTAGGAACTGGAATCCTCGAAGATCTGCTCATATAGCCATAAAAAAATATTTGAACTTATTTTAGAAGTCCATATAGATGCGAGTGAGCGTTCCAGGATTCAGTTGCTCGAACATGTAACGATATGAAGGGAGCTTGGCAAAATTTTCTTCAAACGCCCTAACAATATCTTCAGCAAATTTTTTTCCCCTCCAAGCTTTCCCATAACTAATGACAACGTGTTTTTCGGTACGCATGAAGTTCTTCAATGCTTCTGGAGTAGACGGGACCTTGGCATTCAAGAATAGATCCTTCACAAGAGTACCGATAACACGACGATGCTTGTCTATGTTGGGCACTTCTATCCATCAGTGAACAATTGTGAATGTTACAATATGTTCGAATAACAAACTCATCACTGCTTGATTCCTTTGTGGCACGTATTCTCCATGGACAATCCTTTGTGACACAACGAGCAATTTTCCTTGTTTTTGAAGACTTACCCCCTTCATATCGGAAATGGTTTTTTAAAGCAACCCACCCGAGTTGATATATGAACTCCCATTTGTTTATGAAGCGTTGACCGCTACCCAACCTGATCCATCAATTCTCCCCTGACTTGAATTTGATCCCGAACAAATTCTTCGAACATCAACATCAAAATAACTAGGTGGTTCGTGAAAATTTGGCGCTTCGCCATCATGACTAGGTGGCTCGCTAAAGTCGCAGTGATCATCATTACTTGGCTCGTCAAAGTTTGGCGCCTGGCCAAGATGACTAGGAGGCTCGTCGAAGTTGTCGTGGTCAACACCTAACTCCACATTTTCATTGTCGTTGTGAATATATTCATGCTGACTCCAACGAGCAAACACAGGTTCATCAACTATAGGCCCAGGTGCTTCATTGAAATCTTCACTGACATTTAACAAAGGTGGCGTTGGATTAGAACCCTAAACTTGAGTCTCTATTCCTGTAACTTGGTCCTATCTCATATCCATCATGGTTATTCAGGAAACTAGCCTGGTCATAAATTTGTCTTCCTTTAGCACGGACTATAAGTTTCCTCGGAGTCCCTTCTCTCAGCGGACTCTCTTGTCTCCTCGGATTCTCTTCTATCACTGGACTCCCTTCTATCCTCAGAGTCCCTTCTTTCCTCGGAATACAAGTAACATACAAAGTAATCTCAGAATGATTTTGGAAAAAATTCTTAATTACCCCCCATTGGGACTCATTTACTATGGCACCGGGTTCACCCCCCGCTTCTGCATTAGTTTTGCGATAGAGCACAACATCATTGACATACTGGTCAAAACCCGTCATTTCGCAAACTTTGTTGTATAGTTCCTCAAACATAATCGACCGATCAACCATCAAATAATACATACATTTATCACAAAAAAAATCCAATGGCCATCCATTAACTTCCACTCACCGCCATGCCTTATATTTACAAGAAGTTGCGACATTCCTACAAATAAACAACTCAAATTAAAACACAAAATAGCTAAAAAAATTGTAAATTTTTAATTTATGTTTTGGGCGCCTAGATTCAGGCGTTGGACGCCTGGATTCAGGCGGTCAATGCTTAGTATATTATTGGGCGCCTGAATCCAGGCGCCTAAGAATGAATTCGGGCGCTCAGTCATATATCCGGGCCTCCAAGAATGTATGCCTACATTCTTGGGCGCCCATGCGCCCGGATTCCCCAGATTTCAAGAAATCGAGCGCCCACTACGGAAAACTAATTTTGGAACTTTTTTCTATTTCTCTTTTGACAATCAAAATACTTAATATAGAAACCCAATGTTATAGGAGATCAAATGCTAACCTTAGATGATGATCTTCTTTCTTCACCTCTTTGATTTTGAGTAAAGTGGGTTTTAGGGTTATGTGAGAGAAAAAGAGTTTGGAAGAAATTGACTCAAAGAAAGGAGTGGAGAGATTTGAATTTTGATTTTTGATTTTCAAAATTGGTGGGTATAATTAGTTAGTTAGATGTAGTTTAATTATAATTAACTAATTACATTTTAAACTAACTAACTAACCTATTAACTAATTAATTAAAATGAAGTTCATTCATATAATTAAAAATATTTGAGGGTCATTTTTAAATTTGAACTTTTGAAAAGGTCATTTTAAGATTGTCTCTTGGGAAAGAGAGGATTTAGAACCTGCGATTTTAGTTTCATTTGCAAAAGCCTTTTTTGACAGATTCAAAGCAGTTGCAGCTCCTCCTGTTCGACATATTTCGTATAGATCTGCAACTAGTTGGTGCCCTCCGCCGGCAGGTACTGTGAAGATAAATATTGATGCAACAGTATATACGAATGGAAATAGCTTTGGTGTTGGATACATAGCCGTAATCATCTGGGAATTTGTTTGGCTTGGGGAGCTAAAATTGGCTAATTGATGGACAAGTATCATTCTTGAAGGAGACTGTAAAAGAGTCATTGAAGGCATTGTGAATCCGAGAGCAACTATGATTTCACCCTCTTGGTCATTTCTTTAAAGATATCAAGATTTTGAGCTCTAGTTCAGCTTATTTTACTTGTGTTCATACATTTAGAGAAAATAATTTTGTGGTTCATGCCCTAGCTAAAATTGCATATAGCATTTTTTCTTCTACTAATGCACTTTCGTGCTTCATTCATGACCTTGTACTTGATAATTAATGAAATCTCACCCTTTGGGTCTTCTTAAACAAAAAAAAAAAAAAAACTAAGACCACTCTAAAGATTTGTACATAGTTAGAAAAATCGTAGTAGAGTTTTTTATTTATTTATTTAATAAACTGTGTATTTACAGTTCGGACCGAAGATTTCATCGAGTATAGGTACTCCCCGGTGTCTCCAGATGGATTCGAACTTGAGTTTCGCCACTACCCATTAGGGATTGCAAGTCATTACCACTTGACCCAACCATCTTGGATCATAGTAGAGTTTTCTAAATATTCTCTAAATATTTATTGTAGGATATTAATTACGTAGTCACCTGTGTTATAGTAAATCTCAACCCTTAGATCATATAAATCCATGGTCTCTTGGATAAGTTCTTAGTATAAATAGTGTTTGTCTTCAATTGCAAATTAATGAATTATAAAACCTTGTATCCGATATTCACGGAGCTAGGAATATATATAGCTAACATGACCAATAGACATTAATAGAAAATTAACATTTTATGACACCATAATGTGATAGATTTAAATATGACACCTTAAGAATAAGCGTCTCATGATATCAACAATTTTCTTTTTACTTTTTGTTTAACTAAAAAAAAATTTGATTTAAGACGCTTAAGGCGTCTTAATATCTCATTAAAGCAAACATGTTTTAGGCTCTATAAAACTCTCCAAATACTTGGTGAATTTTTTTGACCCTTCTCCTAAATTTAGGTATTTGACAATAGCAAATTGCACCCTTGTATTAGGAAAAGTGAGCACTTTGCAACCTCGAATCTTGAAAATAGCAGTATGCACTCTCGAATTAAATTAAATATGACACTTTACACCCAATTGCATTTTCTGGCAAAACCAGCAACCGAAAAAATGAGGGGCAATTATTTTAGAGGGAAACATGGTGGTAGAGGTGAGACATAGTTATACGGTGGTAGAGATGACTCTCCATGTGTTGGAAATATTAATTTGCAACTTGGAAAGAAGTTAAAATGTTATGTTAAAATTACTTAGTCAAATGTATTCTATACATGAACTAAGAAAAGATAGATGTATTGTCTTTTCATTAGATTCATGTACTACCTAAAGGGGGAGTATATTATTTATATTAATTCTTGTATCAAACTAGATTCATGCAGGATTTATCCTATAAATACCCATGTAATCTAGACATTTAGCAATAAGAAAAATACAAGAAAATATTGTAACTCATATCTCCAAGAGAGATCATTGTAAGTGCCATAGCACTATAATAATAAATTCAAATTTCCCCCAACAAATTGGTATCTAGAGCCGGAATCTCAATACGAGTTCTCCTATCTCTACAAATGGCTTTAAATCAAGTTTCTACCATGTTTTCCTATACTCCAAATCTAGTTCCAATCTTTGAAGGAGAGCATTACGATTATTGGAGTAGTCAAATGGAAACATTGTTTCTTTCACAAGATTTATGGGATGTTGTGGAAGAAATGTATCCTGAACCCTCTACAAAAGATGATGAAGAGGAGTGGACAGATGCAATGCAAAAAGAATACAAGAATAATTTGAAGAGAGACGCAAGTGCTCTCAGATTCATTCAACAAGGTTTAAGCAAAACCATCTACCCCAGAATACATGGAGTTAAAAAAGTCAAACAAGCTTGGGATATCCTAAAAGAAGGTTTTCAAGGAAATGATAAAGTGATATCGCTGAGACTTCAATCTATTTGGAGGGAGTTTGATAATTTGGCAAAACAAGACAATGAAACCATGCAAGTCTACTTAACTCGAGTTGCAGAAATTGTCAACCAAATTAGAAGCCTTGGAGACACTATTGAAGTAAAAAAGGTTGTCTTAAAAGTTTTACGAAGTCTTCCTTCTAAATATGATTATGTTGTTGCGGCAATAGAAGAATCTAAGGATTTATCTTTGTATTCTTATCGTGAATTAATGAGTTCGCTTCAAGTGCATGAAGAAAGAATTAACAAGTCCTCGGATCAGCCACTAGAGCAAGCTTTTGAGTCCAAGGTGAATTTTTCAAATAATGGAAGTTCCAAATGGCAACAACAAGGAAGAGGAGGATCGTCCCAACAAGAAAAAAGATCTTACCAAGGTAGAGGAAGAGGAAAAGGTCAAAACAACCAATCAAAAAACAATGATGGATATTCCGATCAAGAAGATGACCAGTCAAGTCTTCATTGCAAAATTTGCCAGAGAACGAACCACGAGGCAAAAGATTGTTGGTATAAATGCAAGAAATGCAGAAATCCCAACCATTCACAAAGGGACTGTTGGCATCAAAACAAAAAGGAGGATGATGAAGTTAATTTCATTGAACAAGAAGGTGAACAACTTTTTTCTTGCATGACAATAAAAAAACAACCTCAAAATATATGGTATTTGGATAGCGGATGCAGCAGCCATATGACGGGAAACAAAAATATTTTTGTTGTCCTTGATGAGAGTTTTAACTCAGAAATCAAGTTAGGTGATGGAAAGCTCCACCGATCAGAAGGAAAGGGAACAATTGTCGTCCAAACTAAAGGAGGTAACCGAAAACTCATAAGTGATGTTCTTTATGTGCCTAACTTAACTAGTAAATCTACTAAGTATTGGACAACTATTGCAAAAAGGTTATTCGGTATTATTTGATGACGGTAAGTGCAAAATTTATGATAAGAAAAGCAAGAGCACTATCGCTATAGTTCAAATGAGCTCAAATAAGGTATTCCCTATGGTTATGCATTCCGAAGAGAAGGTGGCATATAAAGCTAAAGATGGACTTGATCAACCTCAATTTGATCACTTGCATTGTAACCATCAAAATAGCAAGGAGCAGAAAATTTCATCTCAAGCATTCATCTCAAAATTTCAATCCTCAAAGCTTGGAGATAAATATGCACATGTCAATCCACCTCCAAGTCCAACTCATAGTCCACCAAATCCTTCAAGGAAACAAAGTGGAAGTTCACAAAATATTGAAACTAATCCACTGATGAAAAAGAATCAATGTTCAAAAGAATTTTCTGAAGAATGTGAAATTGCCTTCTCAGCACATGGACCACAAAGTTTAAAAGTCGCTGTAAAAGAGGAGAGATGGAGAACGAAGTATTCTCGACAATCCAAAGACAAAAGATATGTTCCAAATTGCAAATTAAGAGGGGGTGTTGGAAATATTAATTTGCAACTTGGAAAGAAGTTAAAATGTTATGTTAAAATTACTTAGTCAAATGTATTCTATACATGAACTAAGAAAAGATACATGTATTGTCTTTTCATTAGATTCATGTACTACCTAAAGGGGGAGTATATTATTTATATTAATTCATGTATCAAACTAGATTCATGCAGGATTTATCCTATAAGTACCCATGTAATCTAGACATTTAGCAATAAGAAAAATACAAGAAAATATTGTAACTCATATCTCCAAGAGAGATCATTGTAAGTGCCATAGCACTATAATAATAAATTCAAATTTCCCCCAACAAATTTCCACAGTTTGTTATATAGTTTGTTTGTAGTTTCTTAGACATAGTAATGCGTTGTCCAGAGTTGTTATATAGTTTGTGGTTACGTATGAATTTTTTGAGCCATATCATCTAATAATTTAACTTTAACTTAGTTAGAACTACATCCGATGTTGTTGAACGACCTAAACCTTTACATGTACCCCTTCCCTTTGTCAGCATCTCTTATCTCAAATCCACAGTTCAAGCTATTCTTTCTTCTAGGTATACCTTCAATTAGATAAGATGTAATTATGGATATTCTTTGAGTAATATATCTATCACTTTTTCTCAAAAAAAAAAAAGAAAGATATGAGTTGAGATATGAAAATAAAACCATAAATCTTTCTAAAGACTTATCTGAAATTATTTTTAATGTTATTATTATAAGTAAATATTTTTAAGCAACATGTAAGTATTAGTTTTTAAAAGTCAAAGCAGCAATTAAGTCACTTGTATTACAAATTTACAACAACTCATGATGCTTTTAATCCTAATATTTGACTTTGTTTTTCAGCTATATACATTTAAATTGCATAATTGCCTTCATTGACTAAACAAAAGAAAACAACTTTCATCGTCAGGTAATTTTAATCATTGCTTATAAGTAAGCATGTTTTTGTTATTTACATCTCATTAGTTAACTTGATATATTATATTAGTCTTGAATTAGATGATGATGTGATTTTTTAATATTTATGAGAAAAATGTTAGGCCATCTCACCCCCCGCCCCGTCGGCTAGAGATGGAACTCCCCCCTGAGGGCAGCAAACATCTGGGAGAGTTGCCTGCTTGCAGGTAGCTGTTGGACGCGCGCGTGTTCTTTATTTTTTTTTTTGAAGTTTTAATTTTAAAAATTAATTTAAATGTGTGAAAAAAATATGCAAACATTTTGTAATTTAATTATTTAATTATGATTTAATATTTTTTTTTTTTAAAATTAATCTTAATTTTGAAAGATATAGTGTTTCTCCTTCATGTTTTATATTATTAGAATGTCACTCAAACACTATCTTCAAACCAATGTGGGATAAAAACTTAATGAGAATTAGTTTTTATTCCACATTGGTTTGAAGATACTGTTAGAGTGGTCTTCCAGTAGTATAAAACATGAATGCTCATTAAGTTTTTATCCCACATTGGTTTGAAGATAGTGTTAGAGTGGTCTTCCAGTAGTATAAAACATGAATGTGAAACACTATTATTATTATTATTATTATTAAGAGTGGGAAAAGTTTGAAATTGAATTAAATGTATTGGATTGTTGGATCGATTGGAGATGAAAGATTAGGCAAGACAAGCAGGCAGGCAAGATGGGGGAGTTGCCTGTTTCGACTGAAGATGCCCTTAGTGTTGGACACTTTTTAATTGGAGTGTGCAAATTTATATTATTTCGTGCACTGCATGGGGTTCCCGCTAGTCTAACATAAGGTTGTAGATAAACTAAGACCGCTCTAAATCTTTGTACATAGTTAGAAAATTGTAGTAGAGCTTTTTTTTTTTTTTGATTTACTAAATTATTTATTTACAGTTCGGATCGAATAGTGCATCGGGTATAGGTCATTCCCGGTGTCTCTAGTTAGATTCGAAGTTCGAACTTGAGTTTCGCCACTGGAAATCGCAAGCCATTACCACTTGCCCAACCACCTTGAATCGTAGTAAAGTTTTCTAAATATTTATTGTATGATATTAATTAAGTAGTCTCCAGTGATATAGTAAATGAATCTCCTCCCTTAGATCATATAAATCCACGGTCTATTAAAGAAGGTGCTTAGTATATATAGTGTTTATCTTTAGATGCAAATTATCAAACCTTGTATCCGATATTCACAAAGCTAGGAATATAGTCCTCAGAATGAAAGAGAATAACTGGGATCCTGATTTGGTGACATACAATGCATTGATGAATGGGTATTGTTTGCAAAACCGAGTGGAAGAAGGAAGGAAGGTTTTTGACTCTATTACTCCTGATATTTTCAGTTATAGTATCTTAATCAATGGGTATTGCAATATGAATGAAATAGATGAAGCTTTGCATCTCTTTTGTGAGATGCCTAATAAAGGGTTCAAACCTAATTTGGCTACGTATAACACTATATATGTTGCAGGGGCTGTTTGGCTCCTGCAGATGTTCATCTGCAGTCGAGCTTTTTAAAATTGTGGGCATAGAACCCGACTTTTTTACTTTTATTGTAATATGCTAGACGGTTTTTACAAAAACGGGCTTGTAGATGAAGCGATTGTGTTCTTAGGTGCACTAGAGAAAAAGGGAATAGATAGTCATATAAATTATTACACTATTTTCATGGATGGCTTGAGTAAAGCTAGAAAATTGGATAGTGCACGAGAATTTTTCGATTGCCTCTCTTCTAAGGGATTGGAGCCTAATGTTGTAACTAATACTACGATGATAACGGGATTTTGTCAAGAGGGCTTATTAGAAGAAGCTAAAGATTTTCTCATGGACATGAAACAGAAAAAGTGTTTGCCAAATAAGGTGACCTATAATGTCATTTTTAGAGGATTTCTTCTTAAGGGTGAATTTGATGAGGCGGAAAAGTTTCTCGAGGAAATGGTTGAGAGAGGGTTCTTTGTTGCTTGATTTACTCAAAACAAGAGAAAGCAAAACCTATTCTTCTTGATATGGTTAAGAGATTTGGTCTAAGAGATGGCAATATAGTAATTCATGGAGGAAGCTCAAGTTGAATTTCTTGAAGAGGAAGCAACTTTGACCAGTTTGATAAAATAATCTGATTTGTTAGTGGCCCTTTTTACTTTTCTCCAGGCCTTTATATAGAATTTGTTTTAAGTTGGCTTTTTGTTTACTTGGCTACTGAATCATATGAATAAACCATGTTTTACTTGATGATAAGAATCAATGTGTTATGTGTTATATACTTAAGTTAAACTCAAGTTATTTGTAAATAGGGTCTATATTGATTATTTTGGCCAAATGGCCTTTCCAAATGTTAAAATTCTGAAGATGGCCTTTGGCCATTTCTTTTTATTTTTAATTTTTTTTATATCATTAAAGTTTAAAAATTGAAATTAAAGTACTAATTAATTACCCCCAACCACCCAAACTTTCTAAAATTAATAAATCCACCCCAACCATAAAATTAAAAAAATAAAAGTTATTTCTCACTCTTCACTCTTCACTCTTTTCACTCTTCACTCAGTCGCCTCAATCTCTTCTCTTTTCTCTTAAATCTCTCAAACAAACTCTCAAATCACACAAATCACTCCAACAATTCCAACAAGAAGTTGAGATGGCACCTAATCAAAGATTGGCTCAAGGATTAAACCTACAAAATCGCGTAGATGAGGTAAATTTTAATTTTCTATAATTCTTGCACATAAAATAACCCTAACCCTTGTCCTCCTACTTTTGAAGAAGATCTCGCCGCTGTGAGACGTAACAAACATGGATTTTGCCGCCGTGAGGTAAAACCTCACGGCGGTGAGAGGTTCGCTCGAGCCGCGGCAGATAGGATTTGGCAGATAGGCTTTGGCGAGTGAATTCTTCTGGGGCGAGTGAAGAAATTCACTCGCCCTCACTTCTCTCGCCCAAGCAGTACCTACTAGCTTAGGCGAGTGAAGTGTGTTGGGCTGGGCGAGTGAAATTTCAGTTGCCCAGCACACTTCACTCGCCCAAGCCAGGAGGTCGTGGGTGAGTGAAGTGTGCTAGGCCACTGAAATTTCACTCGCCCAGCACACTTGACTCGCCCAAGCCAGTAGGTACTGCTTGGGCGAGTGAATTGTGCTGAGCGAGTAGATATTTGAATGGATAAATTTATTTGTTTTGTTTGTAGGGTTTTCGTATCTTACCTACTTCCCAACTGCCGCCCTTGCCTGATTTGCACTATGCGAGGGTAACTAAGGATGGGAAAGTGTCACACAGGCAAACGTGAAAATATTTGAAAGAGATAGTGCCTCGTCTTCAGCAGATCCATTGGGAAAAGATTGATAGGTACCCCCAGATTGGGAATTTTTTATACCTAAATTTAAAAGGATTCCTAAAGGGGTTGATCATACACCAAGTAATGATTAGGTCGTGTACTCGAGAAGACCACCAAAGCGATTATGAGCATTGGATTTTGGTGAACAGAAGCCGATACGGCTGAGCATATAGAGGAGTTTAGCCTGGTTTCAGGATTGCGTTTCACCCCATTAACACGTGACGATAACCGAAGGAAGAATGCTTCTAAGTTGAAACGTAGAAGGTTTCCAAATGCGGGAGACAAATTTGTTAGTGTACTGGAAGTTATTAATGTAATGAAACGTTTGTTGATTCGGTATCCAAACAGTGATGATATCATCAGCCTTATCTATGTTGTTGTTGTAACAACGTCTTGTTGCCTCATCGAAACCCCAGGGAAGTGGATGGCTTCACTTTCGCTGTAAGTAAAATTTAATTCTATTAAATTTTGATATTTATATGTTTTATTAAATTAAATATCAATGAACTCTTATGAAATTGCAGACCTGTGACTTCCTAGATATATGCGAAATATATCCTTGGGGCGATATGGTTTGGAATAAAACAATCGCAAATATTTTGGTCACAATTGGGCCTCAAACTGATGAAACTGAGACCTTCCGCAGTTGGAATTGTGGGCGATGCCCCTTAATTATAAAAGTAAGAAATCCTACTCAGTTTCTCAACGTTTTGTAGAATTACAAGTCTAATTTAGTAACGACTTGTGAATATGATTTATGTGCAGTATTGGTTATTAGAGGCAATTAAAGGTTTGGACCATATAGCACTATGCAGTCCAAGACCTGGTTTTGAGGGGAGGCATCCGAGAATGTTGCGTTGGATCGTAAATGAGTCCAATCGCCCCAATTGTTCTACTGTGGATGAGTTTCTGATTCGTGTTATGGCGTGGTTTTATTAATTATTTTTTATTTTTAATAATTATTAGATCTCTCTAGACATTACAACTATGATATTTTTTGTTTTCAGGTTGTCATCCCGCGACTAAAGCCGGATGTAGTGGAGGTACAGAGCCTATATTATTTGGGGGTGAGGAATGCTATGCTAATTACGTTTGTTGACAATGGCCAGTCAACTTCCTTTCGGATCCTTTGTGAGGGCTTGGGTGTTGACTACATCATTGTTCAGGACGATGAGCCATTGCAATCTAGGGCCGAACTTCGATCCCCCTCAGGGTCCCGACGTTGCCTCCATCTCTCGGGGTCCACAAAACCGTCCCTCCAAACGTCCACACGACGGAGCCTCAACCTCGCGACAGCCATCAATGGATCAAGATGAAGAACAACCGGCTTGGGCACAACGAATGGAGCGGATTCAACTTGAAAATCAAAGGATGTGCCGGGACACCCAAACCCGTGTGGGCGCCCTTGAGCGGATGATGGCAGATCTTCTTCGTCGGATGGATCTTAACGGAGGAAGGCCGCATGCGCCATTTGGAGGGGGTGATGATGCAATTGAAGTTGATGCTGATATTAGGGAGGTTGATCAGTATACAGATCATCAGGTTGATGATTGAGATTATGTATATGTTTTAGACATTTAATTGACATATTGTTTTGATTATGTTTTGAATTATTTTATGAAATGGTGTGTTTTTTTAATTGATGATCAAGGGGGCGATTATCTCTACAGGGTTTTCCATAGAATCCCGAGAATGATCCGAACTTAAATTTTGTAGCTTCGAAAGATAGGGGGATCCAAGATCCACAGGGTTCTCCGAAGAGTCCCGGGACTAATGACCCGGACTCAGATTTTGTGGCTCAGACAGACAGGGAAAAGAGGATGAGAAAGACGAGTAAATGGATCAGAACCCCATTCACTGCAAATGATAGGCCGAAGAAGCCTTCTAAATAATTAGGCAATTTTAATAATTTTTTGTTTTTTAAATTTTTAGTGTTAATGTGATATTGTAGTTTGAATTATTTTTTATTGGTAATTTCATGAGAAACAACGGAAAAGGTTTATAGCTTTTGTGAATGAATTTTCGACTAATGTTCTTTAAGTGTTTCAAGTAATGATATTATGTATGTTTATCGATTTGTAATGATACTCTATACAGTATGAATTTGGGGGAGTGAAGTGTTCTGGGCGACTGAACTATCACTCGCCCAGGCTTATTCACTAGCCCAAGCCAGTAGGTGCTGGCTTGGGCGAGTGAAGTGTTCTGGGCTACTGAAATCATCCACTCGCCCAAGTCAGTCCTACTGGGCTTAGGCGAGTGAAGTTGAGGTGCATTAGGGTTTTCCCTCGTCCATGCTTATTCACTCGCCCAAACCCCCTGAAATTTGTCCAATTACAACAACCCATATTAACCAATTTCACTATTGTTAAAACAAGGAAAATGTGCAATTAACAACAAGTAGTACAATTAATATTGTTCAATACACATCAAATATTGCAACTAATAGTGTTTAATTTCAACAAATTTCCCTCAATTTTGATTATGGGGGAGTTAGTGGCCCTATACTTGTTAGTCTTCCGTTTGGATTCTTAATTGACATAATTTCCACAAATTTCTCGCAATTTTGATTTACGGAGGAGTTAGTGGTCCTATACTTGTTAGTCTTTTTTATGGACCTATACTTGTTAGTCTTCCGTATGGATTCTTAATTGACCTAATTTCAACAAATTTTCCCCAAGTTTGATTTACGGGGGAGTTAGTGGTCCTATACTTGTTAGTCTTCCGTTTGGATTCTTAATTGACCTAATTTAAACAAATTTCTCGCAATTTTGATTTACGGAGGAGTTAGTGGTCCTATACTTGTTAGTCTTCCGTATGGATTCTTAATTGACCTAATTTCTTTGTTTTGAATTTACATGTTAATTGACCTAATTTCAACAAATTTTCCCCAATTTTGATTTACGGGGGAATTAGTGGTCCTATACTTGTTGACCTAATTTCAACAAATTTTCCCCAATTTTGATTTACGGGGGAGTTAGTGGTCCTATACTTGTTAGTCTTCCGTATGGATTCTTAATTGACCTAATTTCAACAAATTTTCCCCATTTTGATTTACGGGGGGAGTTAGTGGTCCTATACTTGTTAGTCTTCCGTTTGGATTCTTAATTGACCTAATTTCAACAAATTTCTCGCAATTTTGATTTACGGAGGAGTTAGTGGTCCTATACTTGTTAGTCTTCCGTATTGATTCTTAATTGACCTAATTTCTTTGTTTTGAATTTACATGTTAATTGACCTAATTTCAACAAATTTTGCCCAATTTTGATTTACGGGGGAGTTAGTGGTCCTATACTTGTTAGTCTACCGTATGGATTCTTAATTGACCTAATTTCAACAAATTTTCCCCATTTTGATTTACGGGGGAGTTAGTTGTCCTATACTTGTTAGTCTTCCGTTTGGATTCTTAATTGACCTAATTTCAACAAATTTCTCGCAATTTTGATTTACGGAGGAGTTAGTGATCTTTTTTGCGTTAGTCTTCCATTTGGGTGAATGAAGTGTTCTGGGCGGCTGAACTATCAATCGCCCATTCTTATTGACTCGCCCAAGCCAGTAGGTGCTGTCTTGGGCGAGTGAATAATCATGGGCGACTGAAATCTCAGTTGCCCATGATTATTCACTCGCCCAAGTCAGTACCTACTGGCTTGAGCGAGTGAAGTTCACTATTCTTAAAACAAGGAAAATGTGCATTTAACTACAAGTAGTAAAATGAATATTATTCAATACACATCAAATATTTCAACTAATAGTATTTAATAAACATCAATCTAAGATTGCTCCGAGTTCTCGAAGCGGTGGGGACATGTCTTTGCATTGTGACCTATACCTTTGCAAATCGAGCACTTGTATGTTTTCTTTACTTTTTCAATAGCGGATTTAAAATGGGACGTTCTTGGTCTTCCGACAGATCATTTCACATATGGAGGAAAAACTTTTCTCATATTCACATCATCGGGAATGTTGATCCATTGGTCTTCAGATGGAACGGGATAAATGACCTCCATATATGCATGAATCATGAAAGCGCACCTGTAGTAATCGGACGTAAGTTCATATATGTACCTGCTGGTATCCTTTGGTCTAAAGTCCATGGCAGCTGCTATTGCATGATCACATGGCATCCTTTCGATTTGAAACACACCACATGAACAAGATTTGTTCTCCAAGTCCACAATTCCATTCCACTCAGTAGATTCAACTTTCCACTTTCCATAACCCAACCTAAATTTTGCCCACATTCCTGCGCTCTCATATTGATTGCGTAGGGTTTCCTCTCGTTCTTTGGTAAGTGGACCCGGATACTTTAGTGCCGCCTCACGACGCTTATAAAACCACGATCCCATCTTATCAATTAAAAATCCGACCATGGCACATATGGGATAATCTTTAGCCTTCTTGATCACTTTATTTAGGACCTCAACGGTGTTAGATGTCATAGTTTCGTACCTATTGACACGTTGGTACACCCTCGACCATTTCTCGAACTTGACATCGTTCTCTGGCCAATCTGCACACCTTTCATTCTTTTCTTTCAATAAATCAAAATACTTTTGGAATTCATTCTCGGTGTATGAATAACATGCTTGGTAAAAAAGATTGGCCAGATATGTTTTTCCCCTCCATTTTGATAATATGTTCTTCTTTATATGCCAATAGCATGAACCGTGTTCTGCCAAAGGATAAACAACTTTGACCACGTTTGCAATAGATGAACCCCTGTCCGAAACAATAACCAAATTTTCTCTATCTGGTATCACCTCTCTCAAGCACTCCAGGAACCAAGTCCAACAAGCCGTGTCTTCACTATCACCTACCCCCAGGCAAGCGGATAACAATAGTTTTCACTGTCCGTCGTACTTGCAAGTAGAACAATTCCTTCGTATTTGTTCAACATGAAAGTTGCATCAATTACAATCACATTTCTTAGCATTTGGAATCCTCGAATAGCAGCTCCTAAAGCCATGAAAAAATATTTGAATTTGTTTTTTGAGTCCGTATGGATGCGAGTGAGCATTCCGGGATTCGACTTCTCAATCATGTAACAATACGAGAGGAGCTTGGCAAAATTTTCTTCAAACGTACCCCTTACAATATCTTCAGCAACTCGTTTCCCTCTCCAAGCTTTCCCATAGCTAATGGCAACGTTTTCTTCGGTACGCATAAAGTTTATCAATGTTTCTGGATTAGGCGGGACCTTGGCATTCAAGAATAGTCCCTTTGTACTACCCCCGATCAAACGACTGGTTGCTTGTATATGTTGGGCAGTTCTACCCATCAAATCACAAGTGTGAATGTTAGTATATGTTTGAATAACAAACTAATCACCGATCGGTTCCTTTGTGGCATATATTCGCCATGGACAATTTTGTGCACACACCAAGCAGTCTTCTGTATTGTGGAAGACTTACATGTCTTATGTGAGAAATGGTTACCTAAAGCAACCAACCCGAGTTGTTGTATAAAATCCTGTTTATTTTTAAAGCGCTGGCCGATTTCCCAACTTGATCCATCAGTTCTTCCCTAACTGGAATTTGATCCTGAAGAAATTCTTGGGATATCAAAATTTGGCTCGTCATAAGTTGGAGCTTGGCCATGATGGCAAGGTGCCTCCTGTGAGTCGTATTGGCCATGACTAGGTGGGTTGTTACAACTAGGTGCCACATACTCAAAATTAGGCGCTTGATCAAAATTACTAGGTTGCTTGTGATCATCCGGACTCCAATGAATAACAACATCATCAATTACATGTTCCTCAACTGTAGGCTCAAGTGCTTTATCAACATTATCACGTACGTTTGACAAATGTGGCGTTGGATTAGAGGCCATCCTCTCTCGACTAGATATGTTCATTTCACTTGGTCCTATCTCACATCCATCATTGTTATTCAAAAAACTAACTCGGTCATTAACTTGTCTTCCTTTAGTTTGGACTGTAAGTTTCCTCGGACTCCCTTCTCTCCTTGGAGTCTCTTCTCTCCTCGGAGTCTCTTCTTTCCTCGGAGTACAAGTCACATACAAAGTAATCTCAGAACGATTTTGGTGAAAGAACTTAATTACTTCCCTTTGAGTCTCGTTTAATATGGCCCAGGGTTCACCCCCTGCTTCCACACCAATTTTGTGATGGATCACATCATTATTTGCATACCGATCATAATCCATCTTTTCGCAAATAGTGTTATATAATTCCTCAAACAAAAATCGTCCGATCCACCATAAAGTAATCAACACATTTATTATCGCCTTCCCAAACCCAATTGTTGTTCGTTAACTTCCACTCTCAACCATACTTTAGATTCACAAGAATTTGAGACATACCTACAAATAAACAACTCAAATTAAAAAAAAAAAAACTGTTCTGTGCGGGCGCTTGAACTATGCTTGGCGACTAAACTTCACTCGCCTAAGCACGACCAAGTGTCATATTGGGCGCCTGAACAGTTTTGGGCGACTGAACTTCATTCACCCAAGAACAGTTCAAGCGTTCACACAGGAAGTACGGGATTTTAAATTTTCATCATTTTTCTACTACGATTTGCCTACCAAATGATTTAGAATAAATGCCCAATGTTATAAGAGAACGAATACTAACCTTTTTTGTTGATAATCTTGTTATATTTTTCTGCTTCTTCCTCTTCCTCTTTGATTTTGAGCAAAATCAATTTTAGGGTTTTGGGAGAAGAATGTGAAATGGGGGAGGAGAGAGGTTGATTTTGAATTTTGTAACTCTGTATGGGTATAATTTAAAATTTGTTATAGTTAAATTAAGATTTAAGTAATTACATTTATATTAATCAGTAATCTATTAACTAATTAATTAAAGGAAGGCCATTTCTAGAATTTTTAACTTTCTAAGGCCATTTTTAAAATTCAACTTCTCATAAGGCCATTTTTAAAACTGCCTCGTCTATATTTACATTCAGTCTATTTATATACATGAAAGCTATCGCCGGGTCGGATTCGGGTCAGGTCTAGCTCCTTATACATATTGGTATCGCTTGATTTTTTTTATAGAGAATTCTGATTTGAATGTGCCTGGATTTGCAAATTCTTTAACCATACTCAAGATTATAATATGGATTTTGGTAACTATTTGTATCTAATGAAATTTCACCTCAAAATCACTACTAGAAAAACTCGATAATTCAACCGAAATTGCAACAGAAAATGGCCCAAAATCAGTTGAAAAATTAATTTTTCGACCGAAAGTATCGGTTGGAAAAATTGCCGTTGGAATCGGGATTGCAACCGAAAAACATTGCAACCAATTTCAAAATTAGTTGGAATTTTTTCCAACTGGTTTTTTTCGGTTGAAAAATCGGTTGCAGTTTTTCCAACCGGTTTTATTTCGGTTAGAATTCCTCCAACTGATTCTTGAACCACCCAGAATCGGTTAAAATTTTTTCAGGGGGGATTTTGTGATTTTTCATTTTTTACATTTAAACCCTAATAAAACATCGTCGAATTTGAATTCAATGCAATCCAAAAAGTACACCACTAAACAATAGTCGAATAATCCACAATCCACAATCCACAATCCACAAACAATAGTCGAATAATCCACAATCCAAAAATACACCACTAAATCATCCACAATCCATAAACAATAGTCGAATAATCCACAATCCAAAAAGTAGACCACTAAATTTAAACACTCAAGTACTTGAAATACAATTCAATCCCTATTTTGTTTCTTTGATTGATCATCTTGAGACGGTTGATGATTTAAATGTTGCGGGGGCCTTCAGCTTGAGAAAGATGCTCAAGCTGCACCGGTAGCAGTATTATCATCTTTTGAAGGTTGACCAACAAATTTTGAGATGGTGGCTACAGAGTTGATATGTTATTTGAAGAAGAAAAATAACCATGAATTAGATTATTGCCTCTCAAAAAAAAAAAAAAAAAAAAAAGATATAATTTTAAGAAAAATAACAAACGTCTTAAAATCCAAGGAACAAACAAATATGTACTCAATTAAAAAACAAAAGCAATGGTATGGGGATGTTGTTGTACCTCCAAATTTGAACCTAGAGAAGTAGTTTTTGGATCAGTTGCCACTATTGAGTCTTCATATAGCTTTACTGCCTTGTGTACATGTTTCAAGTGACTCCATTTTGGATGACTTATAAGACCTACACAACATAGTAAATTCATAATGCCTACACAATGTAATCATTAAGGGTTATTAAGAAATATATTTATGGTAACTAGGAAAGTGCACATGCGTTGCACTTGACTAATTAATTTTTTACGTTAATTACATCATATATAATGATTTTTCATCATACTATCGTCTTAATGACATACTACATAATTTTTGACTAAATTAATTAATTATTATATTGTCACCAAGAAATTAAAGTCGAGATCATAAATACCTAAAGCAAAAACTTGAAAATTAAACACGAACTATCATTACTAAGTATTTCTAACTTAAAACTACATGTCTACATAAATATTATTCTAAACATACCATTTAAACGAATGAACAA
This sequence comes from Penstemon davidsonii, assembly GCA_034814905.1. Lineage (NCBI taxonomy): Eukaryota > Viridiplantae > Streptophyta > Magnoliopsida > Lamiales > Plantaginaceae > Penstemon > Penstemon davidsonii. Next base: position 22,901,047 of record JAYDYQ010002533.1, on the reverse strand, counting down.
CATCAATTCTTTTTTTTTCTTAACTTTGATATTTCATCTAAACCATTTTCACATGTTTAAACCCTCTTTTATTTATCGATTTCACCAGTTTTACCGGTTATACATGTCTTTTACCGAGTTAATCCATTTTCAATTACATGCTTAATTCATTTTTTAAACAATTTGACTTATTGTTACCAATTTTCCTCAATTTTGTCGAGTAAACCTATTTTATCTATTTAACCCGCTTTTATACCGAGTTTATATTTTTTGTTTAGTTATTTTAACATATTCTTTCATCGATTTCATCCGCTTTACATTGAGCTTACAATTTTCTAAGTTATACTAACTCGTTCTTTCACCGATTTCACACATTTTTGTGTTTTATGTCATTTGATAATCAATTAACTCATTCTATTTGGTTTAACCCAATTTTAGTCGATTTTACTTATTCTTTTGCCGATTTAACCTATTTTCTCACCTATTTCACCTTTTTTGTGGTCTATTTAATTCATTTTTTATGTTCTTGTTCATTTATCGATTTGACCCTTTATTTATCCCATGTTTAGCCAATATCATTCATTTTTATCGATTTATTTGGCTTATGCCGGTTCATCCTGTTGTTTTATCGATTACACCATTTTTTGTTGCTTTAACTTTTTTTTCTTCTATCTAAACCACTTTCCATTGATTTTACTATTTTTTAATCGAATTTTACTGGTTTTCAACGGATTTAACCATTTCTATGTTTTGATTTTTTTTATTCAAGTCATTTATAAGTTTTTCAGTTAAATAAATAACACTTTTTTTATTCATATAGAATGATGGTGACATAATTTTTTTTATGATGTTCTTCCGATTTTACCCTTTATGGTTTATCCAATTTGTTAATCAATTCACCCATTCTCTCCGGTTTAACCCAAACTTAGTTGATTTTATACCATTTGTAAATCAATTCCTCCATTCTCTCTGGTTTAACCCAATCTTAGTCGATTTGCTTATTTTTTTTGCTGATTTAACCTATTTTCTCACATATTTCACATTTTCATGCCAATTTAACTCATTCTTGTTGTTCTTTTTCTTTTATCAATTTGATCCGTTTTTCTTATTATGCCGTGTTTAACTGATTTTAGCTTTTACCAGTTTTACTTATTTGCGGAATATCTGATTGTTAGGAATTTAGCTAGATATAAATCAATCTTTTTCGTCAAACATTTAACAATGGCAAAAATTAGAATTTGTATATATTTAATATATATTTCACAAATAAGCAAATTGTTCTTAAAATGATAATAAAATTTGTTAGTCATCATATGAGTTTCCGTAAGAAACTTTCTAAGTTTCTATCTTTTTTTGAACTTCACCTACATTATTAAGTCCCCCAATTTTATGTATTCTCCAATTTTTATTTTACTGTATTTACTTTTATCTTGATATAATAGTGTTTATATTAAAGTAGACTTCTTTTTCATGTAAAAGTATATGATTATTCAATTATTTTATTTGTCATTTAAATAGGGGTATATTAGTCATCATAAAAAGAGAAGAATTTTTCTTGACCAACTTGCACTTTTATACGTATATAGATAGATTAACAACTAACAAAGAAATGGCATTACCATGTTCATCAATCGGATCTTTCATAATCATAGCTAGTTATGACCCTTGTGTTAAATAACAAGTAAGTAATTGGATGCATGACCCTCCATTCATATAAGCATATATTATATGGAATTTTTGAATATAGGGATAATTATAGGGACCTCCCCTGAGGTAAGGTGTAATTACCATCCAATCCCCTCCGACTATTATAATTACAGGGACCTCCCTTGATGTTTCAAAAGGATTACAAAACCCTAACGGGGACTAACGGACTTGGATGGCATCCGTGAATTGACAGTTATGCCCTCGAATTTTTTAATTAATAAAAAAAACAAACCTAACGCCTCCCACCCCCACCCCCACACCATCCCACCCCAACAAATGTAATCCTTTTGAAACATCAGAGAGGTTCCTGTAATTATGATAGTCGGAGGGGATTAGGCGGTAATTACACCTAACCTTAGAGGAGATCCCTGTAATTATCCCTTTTTTTTAAAATAATATATATTACAATTATTTATTTATTTATTTATAATAATTATTTTCGATGTTTATGAATTATAATAACTATTTTATTAAATCGGGTATTTGAATGAGTATTTTTATTTTTTGTAAAAATTATGAAATTTTTTAGTACGGGTTAATTATGAGCATTTTTATAATGTCTAATAATTTACGTTCAAGTTTTTAGTTAAAAATTATTTTTATAATTCTAATAATTTTTGTTCAAGTTTTTAGTTAAAATTTACGATTTTTTTTAGTACGGGTTAGTTATGAACAGTATGAGAATTTTTATAATGTCTAACAATTTATTTTCATTTATCCTTATACTTTAACTTTGAATGTTTTTTAAATTATTAAAATTATGGGTCAAATGTGAAAGTTGAATGTATTTACATTTGTATTTATGTTCTACAATATTTTTCTCTTGATTAAAGTTGAATGTATTTACATTTGTATTTATGTTCTACAATATTTTTCTCTTGATTAAAGTTGAATGTATTTACATTTGTATTCATTTATCCTTGTACTTGGATTTTATTTTGCAAAAAAATTGAAAAAAACCAATTATTTTTTTATTAAACTATTTTACTGAATTTATACACAATAAAATTAATTATAAGGACAAAGTTAAAATATAACATTGACATCCTTTCATAATCCTAAACATTACAATAAATTCATTTTCCGTTTATACAACTGAAAAGGGTATAATGGGAAACTCAAAAAATATTGGGTGATGACATCAGGAAAAACAGATGGAAACCTAACAGATTTAATCCTTTTGAAACGTCAGGGGAAGTTCCTGTAATTATGATACTCGGAGGGAATTGGGTGGTAATTACACCTAACCTCAGAGGAGTTCCAAGTAATTATCCCTTAAATATAATGATCAATTATAATAACAATATAATCTTTTTATGGCACTTAACACATTACAATTAGAAAATCTCCATCACTGGGCACTACATTTTGAAACTTCTCTTTATTATTTCTTTTTATTATTCTATTTCCCTTTTCAGTAAATATATGTAGAAAACTTTCCAATTCTATTTCCATCACTGGGCACTACATTATGTTTCCCTTTTTTATTACACATTACAATTAGAAAACCGAAGCTACTGCAGTTCTGTAAGGTTTTGTGAGTTCATATGCCAAAGCTTATAAGCCCTAATTCAAGCCACAATCTAATTCTCCCCACATTAAAAAAGTTAGCCCTAATTCAAGATTATTTGTACTTGAAACTTGAAGATAATTCGTGGTTTTGATTCATACCTCTAAATGTGTAGAAGGGAAGACTTGAGGATGAAGAGAGGTGGTGGTTGGCGGTGGTGCGTCCGGAGCTGATGGTGCTGTTAGGAATAGTGCTCATAAAGCATTTGATGAACATTATTAATTGAAAATAAATAAATTGTTTGGTTTTTTGAATTTCATATATTCGATTCGATTATGCTTTTTATCTAGTATAATATAATTATCAGAAAATTCCATGTCTATTTATTAAATATGACTTTTGTATATATAAGGATGTACAAGAGGATTAAAGTTATAAACAATAGACTAAATAGTCCGTAGTAAGTTAAAGTTGGGATCTTTAACTAATTACTACTAGTACGCTCCACTGAAAATTAAGAATTCAATGATCTCGATCCGGATCATTGATGTTGTGACATTAAAGGTGGGGGTGCTTTATGTAATATGATTTACATAGGACTGGACCAGACATGAATTGAAATCTATTATAAGATACCGTTAACTTTAGATTTCAATACATGTCACACGATGATCATATATGAATTAATCTGAATCCTGAGTAGACATAAACTCCTGTTTGTGTCAGCGAGTCCTTTTGACTCATGGGTAGTGACTTGTTTGTTAATCATGTCACACACTTATGTCTTGGAGGTCCGTTGAGATAAATGGCTGGGAATGTGCACTACAGATATGGAATCCAACTCTTTCTGCGGAAAGCTGAGTTAATTGATTCCCTTAAGTGTTAATTCTGGAACTGAACAGTTCGAGTACTCTGGTTTGTGAAAATGTTTATAAACCAAACTGTTCACTAGTGAATTAATGGAACTTAAGGATTAAGAAATAATTATAGGGGCAAAACGGTAATTTCGCCTAGCTTTAATTATGAATCAATTCTTGGACGGTTAAATCATATGTAATGATTATATCAATGGACACTCTGGTCTTTCGAGTAAAATATAATGTAAGGACAAGAGTGCAATTCCAAGTCTTTAGTGGAGTCACTTGGAATTAATAAATTGATTATATTAATTAATGAGTTTAATTAATTATTTAATTTATTGGAGCTTGAAATTACATGTCCATAGGTCCCAATTCCGGCTCCTATTATTCTACGATTGAACCTATAATAAGAATGATTAAACTCTCGATATATTTTGGGAAATTGGTTTTTCTAAAATATACATGATGAATTAATTGTAATATTTAATTGATGAATTGTGAATTAATCAATTAAAAATATGACAATTGATTAAATCAAATTTAATTATTGAATTAAATTTGTGTAGGAATTTCCTTAATAGGAAAATGCATTTTATGATTATATATGATATACTCATAATATAAGATATATACAAATAATGCAATTACCTAGAAGGAAGGAGATGGAATCCTATTTGAGTTAGGAGAAAGTAGTTGAGAAAGATAAGGAAAGAGGATATGTATGACATATCTATATATATAAGATATCTCTTTTCTAAATCATATGAGTTTTTTGGAGAGATACAATTTTGTAACGAAAGAAAGAAAATCTCTCTCTCTTTTTCTCTACACAAAAATCGTCCATCACCTTAGAAATTAGGAGAAATTTGTTCTTCCAATTTCTAGAGTTTATTTATCCAAACATAAAAGGTTAGTGCCCACCCACTAGTAGAAGGAGAAACGGGGTTGAAGATCAAGGGTTAAAAAGATCAAGAAAGTTTGTTGATCTCATCCTAACACCAAAGTTCAACCGAAAAGACGAAGGACAGGAAGCTTTCGATATGATTTGCTTTCTCTCTCTTTTGCATAAATTAAAATAATATTTGTTATGTGATCCTCATGTTTTATGTAAAATATTTTTGAAATATATTGAAAACATAAAATCCACCGAATTCCGCAACTGGTTCGAATAAGTTCGATCCTGTTTTATTCAATTGGATTGAATTGTTCATGATCCGATTGGGTAAAAACCAACAATTGGTATCAGAGCGGTTCATAACGATATTATTTTAATTGATTGTGGGTAATTGCATAATTTGATTGTTTGATTTGTTATTATGGATGATGATTTGGTTTTTATTAAATTATTGGAGCGGTCGAATTATGGTGTTCATGGGGCCTCCCATATGAGGCATAGTTTTAATTTTATTAGAATTATGTTGTACGCCAAAATTTCATGGCATAAGATTTTTTGTAATAATTAGATTAGTACAAGTTCCTTAATCTTGAGAAGGAAGGGAAAAGGTATACAATGGCGGCGGAGCACATCTCTGACTCTAGGGCATAAGACCACATGGGTCAACTTCAAGTAATTATAGGCCCAAAAAGGAATTGAGCAGGATGAAAATTGATTGGGCTGAAATGATAAAGGCCGAGGCAAAGCCTTTATACTTTCTTGCATCTAGCAGCATGATGGTTGATGGATATTTTTACAAGACGGGCATAAGACGAATATTACCTATTAATGTAATAGGAATAGTCTTTATTAATTTTGTAACCCAGGACACCCGACCCGCTCCTATTTGCTTGTTTATATTATGTCGGTAATATGTGCATGCAAATATCTTGTCATTCATATTACCCACAATTTTGTTTATGCATGCATACATATAGATATATGTGATATATATGTTTTGTGTATATAATTTTATTAGTTTTTTGAAAACTAAGATAACCTAAATAATTGTATGATTTAATAGTTAAATTAGCAATTATTTATTTAGGTGATAAGTTGAGTTAGGAAAAATTAATAATAGCAAGTTCAACTAAAAGTTATGACTTTTTGTATATTAGAATGTCTAATTGAACTTTGACCCAATTAGATTGGTTAAATATTAATTTGACCCACTTCAAATTTAGAATGTATAAAATTACCTATTACCCAATTAGATTGGATTAATAATCTACGTAACAATCTAGGTCCAAATAAGATTTGATTCTATTTTTAATCCTTAATTAGATAAGAGATTAGAAACCTAGTGAAGTTAATGTAGATTAATTAAACATAAGATGTTCATTTAAAAATAAAACACATGTTTTATAAATATTGAGTGGGAGAAGGACATATATGGATATATCCTACAGTCTCTATTATTAGTTTAATATAGTGAGATATGGGTAGCGCCTCGAGATGCCTAGTTTGCATCCTCCCTACGGAAGGTGTCTAACTTATGTCAATAACAAGATTAAACTTCCATGAGATAAGACTAATTGATGTATTTTAGGTTGATCATCCCTACGGAGGCAAGTCTAAGTTAAGTCATAAAGTCTTAAATAATAGGTTACACTCATAAATGTGTATTTAAATTAGTTAAATACATATTGACTAAAAATAGCGGTAATTAATAATGAAAGAAAAATATGCGATATTTTAGTTCATTCATTAATTTGAGATTGTCTCGAACTTAATTTAGTATTAATGTGATCGACCCTACGGCAGCACATTAATAGCTTCATTATTTTATCGCGGATTAGTAAAATGTTTTATGTGTTTTTCTTTAGAGTTGCATTCATGCATCACGTTTACTATTCTGAATTATGATAAGTATGTTGAATGTATGATTGAAACTTTAAATTTATTTATTTTCAGCAATCATGTCTTCTTCAAACCCAATTATTGCTTTACTTTCAAACGAAAAATTGATTGGGGACAATTACGCAAAATGGAAATCTAATATGAATATTATGATGGTTTGTGAGAACCAAAAGTTCGTTCTCACAGAGGAATGTCCTCCAGAACCCCCTGCCACTGCCACTCGTACTGTACGAGAAAAATATGATAGTTGGATTCAAACCAACAACAAAGTGAAATGCTACATGCTTGCATCCATGAGTGATGTTCTCAGGTAGAAACATGAAAACATGGAATTTTCATATGAGATATGGGAATCACTACAAGCAATGTTTGGGCAACCTTCTGATCAAAGCCGACATGAAGCTACTCGTAGATTCATGAACGCAAGGATGAAGAAAGGTGCTCCAGTAAGAGATCATGTGCTGGACATGATCAACACTGTGCATGAGGCAGAAATACATGGGGCCACCATAGATGATAAAACTCAAGTTAGCATCATACTTGGGTCACTAACGCCTGACTTTGCTCCGTTTACTACCAACTATATAATGAACAAGTTGGAGTATAACCTGACTCAGTTACTGAACGAGTTACAAACTTTTGAGGCCATATCCAAGATAAGGTCTCAAGAGCGAGAGGTAAATGTTACCGAGCAAGGTCAGTCTTCCTCTGCTGTTAAGAACAAGAAGAAGAAGAAGGCATATGGTGGGTCTGAATCTGAGCCCAAAGCCAATAAGCAATTCAAAGGCAAAGGCAAGAACAATTCAAAGAAGAAAGAACCCAAAGGAAAATGTTTTCATTGTGGGATAGATGGGCATTGGAAGAGAAACTGTAAAAAGTATCTCGCCGAAAAGAAAGAGCAAAAGAAAGGTAAATTCGATTTACTAGTTTTAGAAACTTGCTTAGTGGTTGATGATTATTCAACCTGGATAATTGATTCAGGAGCCACTAACCATATTTGTTCATCTATTCAGATGCTTAGTTCTTTGAAGGAGCTTGCTGAAGGGGAAGTGACCATGAGAGTTGGAAATGGGGCGTTCGTTTCAGCAAAGGCCATAGGAACAGTCCGTTTAGATTTTAGGAGTAAATTTCTTGTTTTGAACAATGTTTATTTTATTCCTGGTTTTTCGAGAAATTTGATTTCTCTTTCTATGTTGCATGAACAAAAATTTATTATTTCATTTTCTAATAATAAAATAGTTATTTCTAGAAATGGATTATTTATATGCAATGCAAGTGTTGAAAACGAACTGTACGTATTAAGGCCTGACGAACGATTAATAAATAATTTTGAATTATTTAAGGTAGCAAATCCTAGGTCTAACAAACGTTCTAAAATATCCGAAAGTGATGACACATATCTTTGGCATCTAAGGTTAGGACATATTAACCTCGAAAGGATAAACAGGCTTGTAAAGGAAGGTCCTTTAAGAGAGTTAAAAGTTGGCACTCTTCCTGTTTGTGAATCCTGCATTGAGGGAAAGATGACTAGAAGACCTTTCTCTACAAAGGGCCTAAGAGCCAAATAACCTCTTGAGTTGGTACACAGTGACCTTTGTGGTCCCTTAAATGTGGAAGCTCGAGGAGGTTATGAATACTACGTCACTTTTATTGATGATTATTCACGATATGGTTATTTATACCTAATGCAAAGAAAATCTGAAACTTTTGATAAGTTTAAAGAATTCTTAGCAGCAGCTGAAAAGCAGTTAGGTAAATCACTGAAAACTCTTAGATCTGATCGAGGAGGAGAATACTTGAGTTATGAATTCAAGGATTACTTGGTGGAGCATGGAATTGAAACCCAACTCACATCACCTGGAACACCCCAACAAAATGGTGTTGCGGAAAGGCGGAACAGAACGTTATTAGGAATGGTTAGATCTATGATGAGTTACTCCTCATTGGTAAAATCTTTCTGGGGATATGCACTAAGAACCGCAAACTACATTTTGAATGTAGTACCTTCCAAATCCATCCAAAAGACACCCTTAGAATTGTGGAATGGACGTAAACCTAGTTTACAACATTTTCGCATATGGGGATGTCCTGCACACGTGCTGAGGAGTGATTTTGGAAAGTTAGATGCGCGAACAGAAGTGTGTCTGTTTGTAGGATATCCTGAAGGCACTAGAGGTGGTTTGTTTGTTGGGATTCGATAAGATAAACAGCCCTAAGCACAGCGGAAATTAAAATTTTAAGGACCTCTTACGGAATCTTGCCAGGATACTAAACTGGTTGTATATATATATGAATATAAAACGACAAGAATAATTAGATCCAAATTATACCTGTCTCCTAGCAAATCCAAGAAAGTAGCAAAGTCGTTGCGTTTTCTCCCTCGGTAGAAATCGATCCAAGCTTTATTGTAGCGCCCCACGTGTTGCGCCTCTACGAGTTGATACACCACAATATCACGAAATATAATATATCCTAATCGGCTAGAACATAGAATATATTAATATCTAGAATTAGAGAACAAGATTGGAACGAGAACGAAATCGAAAAATTCTTCCAAAAGGAAGAGATGGTTCGGCCGATCACTAGGGAGAGAGAGGGAGATAATTTTCTTGACTTGGCTTTTTGGCTCTTGATTAGTGTCGAGTTGATACACCACAATATCACGAAATATAATATATCCTAATCGGCTAGAACATAGAATATATTAATATTTAGAATTAGAGAACAAGATTGGAACGAGAACGAAATCGAAAAATTCTTCCAAAAGGAAGAAATGGTTCGGCCGATCACTAGGGAGAGAGAGGGAGATAATTTTCTTGACTTGGCTTTTTGGCTCTTGATTAGTGTGTTTGAGATATGACCTTAGGTCTCCTACTTATAGGAATCTCATCATCCTAATCCTCCTAGGACTAGGACTCCCAAGTCTTCTAATTCTCCTACATGGGTCATGGCCCTTTTAATTGGAAGACTAAGTCTTCTAATTAATTCATGGCCCATACTAGATTTAATTAATTGGGTCTTTATTTAATTCCAATTAAATAGCCCAATTAATTTATTTATTTCTTATTTAATTAAATTTGACTCTAAGTCTATTTAATTAAATATTCCCTTTATTAATTAAATCCAATTTAATTAATTAACTCACAAATTAAATTCCAATTTAATTTCCAGTCTAGATCCAATTCCAATCGGATCACGTTCGCTCCAATTGGGTCGACTCAGTCGACCCAGTCACCCCAATCGACCCAGTCGATTTAGTTGACTCAGTTGTTCTTCATTTCCTCGCTTTCGCTTCATGTGTATTGTGTATGCCCCCGTAGGTTCACCACATAATTGGCCGTGGGTTATAATTAAATATTCATTTAATTACTCGAGTAATAAATACTCTAAATCAATCGAACACTCTGTCGACTGATCATTCCAAAATTAGCACCCCTGCTAATTTGGGAATTCTCCCACACTCCACGGTCGATGTCTGGCCACAAGCCCATGGAGCCCAATCACTGGTGAATTAATTCAGTGAACCTTTTAATCATTTACAATTTCCATATACGCTATAATCTCTCCATCGATCAATCTCCCAGTCAATACTTAAGGGCATGGATTTTTCATCGGTTCCCTTTTATTTTGTTTTGACTTTATGCATTCTGATCTCGAAATAATTCTCTTTGACTTAATCTTTATGAGCTACTTTCATAAAGCCGTCAGATACCTTGGCCAAGGATTTTACCAGAATTAATTTCTCACAGAAATCCATAGGAGAATTTCCCAACCTATCAAGTCGGGTCAATGGATCCTTTGTTGATGATATGAACCTGCATACGAGTCCCTCTATACCTAACGTGAATCCACAGAGACTTTCTGGTGATCTCCAGTCGGTCGGAACTCACATCTAAGTATAGACGTTCTCGCACCAGATAAACCCTATCACCTCAAGTGTTTGGGGATCATTCCTCGTATACTGTTGTAAATAGGAATAACTTCAACCCCGATATGCGACTACCGCTTCCGTGGTGAGTTATTTCCTAATTGGGGTATTCAGTGCACTTGCCATCCCAGCAAGCCACCCACTTATGTGTATCGACTATCCCAATCACGCTCGTGGACCCCAGCGTCCTCCAGTTCATCGAAGTATACACATCAGTGAGAGTCTAACCAAATCCAACGATGTGCCATCTCGATTGGATTCTACGACTCTTGAATATGTTCTAGATCACGGCCTTGGAGATCAGTCCACGGGTTGTCCCATAGCCCTGTGATCTAAGGACTTATATCCTTATGCGTAGATAATTATTACATAAGATAAAGTTGACCATATAATAAAGATGCATTTATTAATCTAAATTGAATAGTTCCTTTATTTATTACAATAAATGACAGCCATACAGTTGGCATGCCGGACACTATTTCTATCATTGTTCTATAGTACTCAAGATAAGAAAGTATTTGTATCGACAGATGCCACTTTTCTTGAGCACACTTATATAACAAACTTTAAACCTCGAAGTAAAATAATATTAGAAGAACTCCAAGCTGACGTAATTGATAGACCACAGTCAACCACTGATGAACGACCAAGTCAAAAGACCACAGTTCCTAATCAGATTCCGTTGGTACCTCGAAGTAGTGGGAGAGTAATAAGATTACCCGCTCGCTACAGGGATGAGAGCCTTCTAGTGTCTGACACTAACCAAAATGATCCATTGTCATACAAGCATGCAATGGAAGATTCTGATAAGGAAAAATGGCAAGAAGCCATGAACCAAGAGATGGAGTCTATGAACTCTAACTATGTCTGGGAACTTGTAGATCCACCTGAACAAGTCGGGCCCATTGGGTGCAAATGGATCTATAAGAAGAAGAGAGGTATTGATGGGAAAGTCCAGACTTTCAAAGCCAGGCTAGTGGCAAAGGGTTATACCCAAAAAGAGGGAGTTGATTATGAAGAAACTTTCTCACCAGTAGCTATGCTTAAATCCATATGCATTCTCTTATCCATTGCTGCCAGCCTCGATTATGAGATATGGCAAATGGATGTCAAGACAGCTTTTCTGAATGGCTATCTTGAGGAGAGCATCTACATGATGCAACCAGAGGGATTCGTTGTTCAAGGACAAGAGCAGAAAATCTGTAAGCTTCTTAAGTCCATTTATGGGCTCAAGCAAGCTTCTAGGTCCTGGAATCTAAGGTTTGATGAAACAATCAAAACCTATGGGTTTGAACAAAATATTGATGAACCTTGTGTATACAAATACGTCAAGGATAAGAAGGTGGTCTTCTTGGTACTTTATGTAGATGATATTCTACTCATTGGGAATGATGTAGGGATATCATCCAACATAAAGAGATGGCTATCCGAGCAGTTCCAAATGAAAGATTTGGGTGAAGCAAGTTATGTTCTTGGCATCCAAATCATAAGGGATCGTAAGAACAAGCTATTGGCTCTGTCTCAAGCATCTTATATTGATAAGGTGTTAGCTCGTTTTTCGATGCAGAATTCCAAGAAAGGTCAATTACCGACCCGACATGGAATTGTTCTCTCTAAAGAGCAATGTCCTAAGACACCTCAGGAAGAAGAGGATATGAGACGGATTCCCTATGCTTCAGCAATAGGAAGTCTTATGTATGCAATGTTGTGTACTAGAGCTGATATCTGCTACGCAGTAGGCATAGTCAGTCGTTTTCAATCCAACCCTGGATTAGATCACTGGATCGCAGTAAAGCATATTCTCAAGTATCTAAGGAGAACGAGAAACTATATGCTTGTGTATTCAGGTGGTGACCTGAGCCCTATAGGATATACTGATTCTGATTTTCAATCAGACAAAGATCATCGAAGGTCGATATCGGGGTCAATATTCACTCTTGGTGGTGCTGTAGTAGTTTGGAGAAGTGTAAAACAATCCAGCACTGCAGATTCAACCATGGAAGCCGAATACATAGCAGCTTGCGAAGCGGCTAAAGAGGTTGTCTGGCTTAGAAAGTTCTACACCGATCTGGAAGTAGTTCTAGATATGGATCAGCCACTTACACTGTTTTGTGACAACAGTGGGGCAGTTGCTAATTCAAAGGAACCAAGGAGTCACAAGAGGAGCAAGCATATTGAAAGAAAATATCATCTGATAAGGGATATCGTAGGTCGAGGGGATGTAGCGGTTATGAAGATAGCTTCTGAACATAACCTTGCGGATCCGTTTACCAAGACACTGCCAATAAAGTCATTTGAGGCACACTTGGAAGGAATAGGTTTGAGGGACATGTCTCATTTGCTTTAAGAGCAAGTGGGAGATTGTTAGGAATAGTGCTCATAAAGCATTTGATGAACATTATTAATTGAAAATAAATAAATTGTTTGGTTTTTTGAATTTCATATATTCGATTCGATTATGCTTTTTATTTAGTATAATATAATTATCAGAAAATTCCATGTTTATTTATTAAATATGACTTTTGTATATGTAAGGATGTACAAGAGGATTAAAGTTATAAACAATAGACTAAATAGTCCGTAATAAGTTAAATTTGAGATCTTTAATTAATTACTACTAGTACGGTCCACTGAAAATTAAGAATTCAACGATCTCGATCCGGATCATTGATGTTGTGACATTAAAGGTGGGGGTGCTTTATGTAATATGATTTACATAGGACTGGACCAGACATGAATTGAAATCTATTATAAGATACCGTTAACTTTAGATTTCAATACATGTCACACGATGATCATATATGAATTAATCTGAATCCTGAGTAGACATAAACTCCTGTTTGTGTCAGCGAGTCCTTTTGACTCATGGGTAGTGACTTGTTTGTTAATCATGTCACACACTTATGTCTTGGAGGTCCGTTGAGATAAATGGCTGGGAATGTGCACTACAGATATGGAATCCAACTCTTTCTGCGGAAAGCTGAGTTAATTGATTCCCTTAAGTGTTAATTCTGGAACTGAACAGTTCGAGTACTCTGGTTTGTGAAAATGTTTATAAACCAAACTGTTCACTAGTGAATTAATGGAACTTAAGGATTAAGAAATAATTATAGGGGCAAAACGGTAATTTCGCCTAGCTTTAATTATGAATCAATTCTTGGAGGGTTAAATCATATGTAATGATTATATCAATGGACACTCTGATCTTTCGAGTAAAATATAATGTAAGGACAAGAGTGCAATTCCAAGTCTTTAGTGGAGTCACTTGGAATGAATAAATTGATTATATTAATTAATGAGTTTAATTAATTATTTAATTTATTGGAGCTTGAAATTACATGTCCATAGGTCCCAATTCCGGCTCCTATTATTCTACGATTGAACCTATAATAAGAATGATTAAACTCTCGATATATTTTGGGAAATTGGTTTTTCTAAAATATACATGATGAATTAATTGTAATATTTAATTGATGAATTGTGAATTAATCAATTAAAAATATGACAATTGATTAAATCAAATTTAATTATTGAATTAAATTTGTGTAGGAATTTCCTTAATAGGAAAATGCATTTTATGATTATATATGATATACTCATAATATAATATATATACAAATAATGCAATTACCTAGAAGGAAGGAGATGGAATCCTATTTGAGTTAGGAGAAAGTAGTTGAGAAAAATAAGGAAAGAGGATATGTATGACATATCTATATATATAAGATATCTCTTTTCTAAATCATATGAGTTTTTTGGAGAGATACAATTTTGTAACAAAAGAAAGAAAATCTCTCTCTCTTTTTCTCTACACAAAAATCGTCCATCACCTTAGAAATTAGGAGAAATTTGTTCTTCCAATTTCTAGAGTTTATTTATCCAAACATAAAAGGTTAGTGCCCACCCACTAGTAGAAGGAGAAACGGGGTTGAAGATCAAGGGTTAAAAAGATCAAGAAAGTTTGTTGATCTCATCCTAACACCAAAGTTCAACCGAAAAGACGAAGGACAGGAAGCTTTCGGTATGATTTGCTTTCTCTCTCTTTTGCATAAATTAAAATAATATTTGTTATGTGATCCTCATGTTTTATGTAAAATATTTTTGAAATATATTGAAAACATAAAACCCACCGAATTCCGCAACTGGTTCGAATAAGTTCGATCCTGTTTTATTCAATTGGATCGAATTGTTCATGATCCGATTGGGTAAAAACCAACAGGTGCACGACGATGCTTCCGGATTTGGATGAATGAATACTGGTGGTGCGACGATGCTTCCGGAGCTGGGTGAAAGAAGGCTGGTGGTGCGGCGGTGCTTCCAGAGCTGGTGCTGCGCGACGGGAGGTGGTTTAAGGTGAAGACTGGAACGGTGGAGGTGGATGAAGGCTTAGGTTTTTTATTTTGGGTAATTTTGACGTGAATGAACGGGACATTTAATTTTTCACTAAAACATTTTGAAAGGATTGCAACCGAAATGTAATTCGGTTCGGTCGCAAATATTGGACGGAATTGCAACCGATTTAAAATCGGTTGTAATTTCTCTCCATACTAGCTTATTTCCGTGCTATGCACAACATTACTTCAACATTATTTAAATATTTTTTTTAGAATAAGATTATTAATATGACTTTCTAAAACTCGCATGTAAAGAATAAATATGGCATGTAAAATTATTTATTAAGCTCAATAAAAGAACTTTAAATTAGCAATATAATTCAACTGACTTATAATGTAAATAAGTAATCAGTTATTTTGATTGGCAATTTGTAGGTTTACAACTACTATATATACTTGATTTGCTTTGAAGTGTTTTGCATGATAATAGTACAGATGATTGAAACACGAAATATTGATTATGTTGAGAACTCACTAGCTTAAGTTCAGATTGGGTGAAGGTTAAATGTTTGGGTTACGGGTTTGAGAAAGAGGTGGGCTAGAGGCAAGGATCAAAAAATAAAAAAGATACTAACCTACATAAACTTACAAAAGAAATAAAGATTTAATTTTGATAACACAAAATTAAGAACGTAAAATTAGTTCCATTGGTAACACAAAAGGGATGGAATATTACAACCTATTGGTTTGATATGGGTTAGTGAAGAGAATGACATGTGTGAGTTTCTTATTGACGTCTCCTTGACCTCTAATTTCTTTATGATATGCACTTTTAGTCCTCATGTCATAAAAAAATGGTAATTTGAATAAGATAGAAAACAACCTAATAAATCAATTTCAAAAAGGCCATAAGTTTTTTTATTTTTTATAATAATGAAAATGAAGCTAGACAATTTCTTACATACATGCCACATTTTGTGTTTAAGATGATCACTATAAAACCTACATGTTGAAGTACACACACTTTCACGAAAATATCATAAAACAATACAAATCATTTCAATGTATTAGAACACAAAATTATAATAGATATGTCTTGTTAAACGAGTCAAACGCTAAATAACATGTGTCCTCAAGCAAAAACATTCTACTTTTGTTATTCAGTTAAACTTGAAACCCCAATGGAAGAATGGAAAGGAGTAGAGATATGTATTTACTTCTATTCCATATATATAGTTCAATAATTTATTATCTATTTACAATTTAAATATCTATATATAGTGCATATTTTAAATACCAATAGCTCCAAAATCTTCTATGGCATTTGAGATTCCATCTCTTAGTTCAAGTTCTGTGGCAATTCCATCTCTTGATTCAAGTCCAGGGATGAAAACTTCCAGAAGTTAATGCTTCAACTTTTTCCTAATAAGAAAGAAAACAATTGAAAATTTATTAATTTTACAAATATAAATTCTAAGAGTCAAAAGCATATATTAAAAAAAAATTACCTTTTAACATTACAAATTACAATTTTTCTGAGAATACAAACTTCACTTTATTTCAAGATTTCCGTCTTGAAGTTCTTCCAAACCTATAGATAAATCAAACAATCATAATCAATTTAAAATAATTATTTAGTTAATAAATGAATTTATTCTTAAAAACTTTACGATAGTATTATGAGACAAGAATTATTAAAATATACCTTGTATTTTTGTCATAATATAAAACATTAATTCATTTATGGTATTAGAGCTGCATGTTTTACAAGAATTAATATGAGCAATTTGCATTTGGTAAAAATAGCCTACAAATTTCAGACAATGAATTTGCATATTTCAATTTCATGTACTTTAATATAAGGAAACTACCCTTGAGGATTGTGTAATTACAATGGATACCCTCTATGTCTGGAAAATTATTTAAACTACCCCTGAGGTATTAAATTCATTATAATTACCCCATAAATGAGCTAATTTATAATTGTGCACGCTGATGTCATCATTGAAAAAAATTGAATTCCAAAAATACCCTAAAAATGACTTTGACCAAATTATATGGACGAAAATACCCTACAAAAATAACAAAACTGAGAGGTAAATAGTGTAATACACTTTTCCATCCTAGGGGGTATGTGCAATGTGTTTGTAATAGGGGTGTAATAGTAAATAACTATCATATTTCTCATAATAAAAGAGGTGCATTCTGGTACTTTCCACAATTTCATTAGATTTTTTGGATGTTTGTTAGCTTTCGCGGTAATTTGAGTAATTTCCAAAACATTGAAGGTAGTGACTATAAGTATACAAAAACTCAAGGGTAATTTGAGTAAAATTAATATGAATAGTACGTTTTCAGAGTAAATTTGTATTTTATTTTTGTCATTTACTCATTGACTATGTTATCAAAGATAATTGGTATCAATGTACTTACATTAACTCACAAACAAAAGTTAATATATGAAATTTTTTGTCATTTACTTAATTTATTTTATTAAGGACACTGAACTCATTTCAAATCAGAAGCATCGCATAGTTAAAGATACATACTGATGTAGCGTATGTAGTGAGAAAGATTATTATATTCAATAACCCATTGATTCTTGAAAAATAATACCGTATAATCGAAAGAATTGAGAAAATCAATAACTCGTTGTTCTATAAAGAGTAGCATGGAATTGAGAATTGAGAAAATTCAAATTCTGATAACAACAACAACTAAATTGACCGTCTCCAAAGTTTTACAATGACTATATAAAAATAAATCCTAGTTGTAGAAAATAATACAAATTACAAAAAGGTAACCAAAAAATAACTACTTATAAAAGACTTAATAAAATATTAAATTACGCTTTTTACGGCTTCTTTGTTAATTTTGAATCGCACTGCACCATTCTCCACACGATGAAAAGATTTCTCCTCGATTCTTGGTAGGAGAAAATCCTCCATCAAATCTTGATTAGCTTATTCAATTATGTAAACTAGAAGTTCACTAATTTAATAAGAGATTCAAGGCTTATGTATGACAATATAGGTAAAGATTTGGCGTACTCCACCAAAGTAGCATGATAACATCATGAATTAAATTGAGTTCCATTAGAATTAGATGTACCAAATACAAAATCGATGTCGTTTTGATATCGCATTAAGGAGATATCAACAAGAATTCCTTTTCCCAAATAATCTTGAAGTTCAAGGAGACTTTGACAATTTGCTCAACAACCTCGATGACCATCGGCATGCAAGTCTTCTGAGTATTTCAACTCTAGTAAGAATGTCGGACTGAGGAAATAAATTGCTCCCTTTTATTTTTGAAGGCTTTAGATTGCTCTCCATGTAAGTTGCAATCAAGGTATGAGAAACCAATAATGTTTTGCCAACATTTTCAAGAGTACATTTATCATCATTTTCATCCGATTCATGGTATATAGGGTTTCCTCATAAAGTTCTTCGTCAAAAGATGTAACACCTTATGATTTATTCTCTGTTTCGTGTCGCTGTTGCGGTTTATGAAGAGCAATAAATTGTTGTGTCAATCAACCCACCTGTCAACGTAACTGTCAATTCTCTTCTTTACAGAGCACATCTTCCATCTAAATTTCATTGTTATGTCTAATTGATGCCATAGAGCTAGGATCTCTCCAAACTTATAGCAATATGATGCAACGTACGTAGTTAGAAAGAGAAATATGTTCAATAACCGTTAGTTCTTGATAAAGAATACCGTGAAATTGAAGAAATCGAGAAAACTCAATAACTCGTTAATTCTATAAAGAATATCGTGGAATTGAGATAATCGAGAAAACTCAAGTTCTGATATAAGCAACAACTAAACTGAATTGTCTCCAAAGATATTCAATGACTATAGAAATAAAAAAAAACCCTAAATGTAGAAAATAATAAAAATTACCAAAAGGTTCTAAAAATATTAATTAAAACTTATAAAAGGCGTAATAAAATCTTAAATTCCAATTGTAATGACTTATCTAAACTTGACATGGACTTAGAAAAAGTGACATTCTCTCACCTTATCTACTTGTATTATGAATGGACAAACTTCCTTACATGATTGTGGTAGAGGTAGTATAGAAGAACTGGACTTCATCGATGGCACGTAGAAATTGCCCTATATTTTCTCATTCATATGATCGTCTCTATTTTGCTAAAGCTTATCTCGTAATGCTTGAACAATACTACAAATTTTAGAGAAACTCTATTTGCATTCAATCTAAAGCTAAATATCTCTAAATCTACAATATTTTTCTCACCCAAGATGAATACCAATGGATAGAAAGATTTAGCAACACCATCTCAAGGTGTGTTACCAAAATTGTAATTATAAGGTTCAATCAAAGTCTAATTGATAGGCGAAGTTAATAAACTTACAGGGTCAATATACACTCGTTGGTCCTAAGGCCTCCTTTAATGCAACATAATACAAAAGTTTTAACCAGAGACTCAGAGAGTCGATGGCCCCAAATATACATCAATTTAAAAATATCCCAAATGTCATCATGCACGAAAAAATTCATATTAGATTGAAGAGGTATAAATCATATCTTTAACCAGAGACTTAGAGAGTGGACTTACGATCGAAGAGAGGCTTCAACTCCTTCCTTATCTTTTTTATCTCCTCTAGATCTCCTCCAACAGATCTTCAAATTCCAATTTCTAGATCCAATTCATCAATCATGATGCACACTAAGGGTGAGTTTGGCCTAGCGATTCGAAAATTTATTATAGGAGAATTAATTTTACTAAAATGGATTTTGGCAATAATTGATTATGATAAAATTCAATTATAAAATAATTGCTTTTGGATAATAGCTTTTGCAAAAGTAACACTTTAGTAGCTTCTGAAATAAGTTGATTTTTAGTTTCTAGAGATCTGAAAAGCGATTATGATATTAGGGGCCAAACACCATTAAAATCACGATTGACTAAAAGCAATTTCTATAATTGGGGCCAAACACTTCAAAAATCACAATGTAGGTCTAGAAGTGCTTTTAAGAGCTCCCACCGCTGGGCCAAACTCACCCTAAGATCTCCAAGTGTAGATTCTCCAACGAAAGTTCACATACACAAGTAATAGCTCTTTACTGTGAGAAGCTAGACTATAAGCTTAATCACACCTTTAATTATCAATTAGATGACTAAGTAATTTGAATTTGAACAATGGAGTTCAAATTAATGAGATACGAAGAGAAGATGAACAATTGTAGAGAAAAAATTTCTCAAAAAACGCTCTAAAACCTTCAGCCAATTCAATATGTGTAGTTATGTGAAGTGTGTTTTTGAAGACTAAATGATATATACACAGTGTATTGTGAATGTAATGTGTATCTATTATAAATTGGGAATTAAGAGCAAGTGCCCACATCCACCAACTAAATAAAATATATCTTTACACATCATATGGGGACTATATACACCACCTACACGATATAATCTCTACACACCAACATGGTGATGTAGTGACTTTCCTCCAATCACATTGAGAACACAATTCTACCCCATTTCTCCATCCCACATGAGATCATCTCTACACACCACACTTTATTTGCATGACTTCTCTTCATTTCTATTGGTGAGATATCTTAATTACTTACGTTATATCACATATAATCATCTCTTTGACTCACCAATTAAATTGGTCAATTAAATAGGTTCATTAGGATTTAATTCCTAAACATATAAATTCTAATTTCCAATTCAAAATTAGAAACACAATTATAATTTACTCCCCTTCTTTAATTTATTGGACTCCACTAATTAAATTGACTAATTAACTTAACTTTTATATTAATTAAGTCTCCAATTTCTAATCAAGGTGAATTGCAGTACAATCCAGAAATTGAGAAAACTTTGCGCTGGTTAAAGAAGGAACTTCGGGAAAACACTGAATAAATCAATCCAATTTCTCAAGTTTTAAGTGAATCTTGGTCAAGCATTGCATTAACCGATACACTTTCCACCATGGATCAACTTGAAAACAACCATGCACGTTTCTTAAGGGTATACGGTAGGGGTGGCAATATGGATCGGATCCATGGATCGGATCCAAATCCGATCCAAATCCGACGGATCCGATCCACAATGGATCCACTAAATTTCACTTGGATCGGATCCGGTTGAAATTCAACAAATTTTGGATTTGCTATGGATTCACACATAAAATGTGTGGTTCTAGTGTGGATCCATAATGGATTCTGGAATGGATCCGCAGTGGATCCGATATGAATCTATAGTTGGATCCACTTAAAAAAAATAAAAATTAAAAATTTCAATTCATCGCCCCCATCTACTTACCCCCACCCCACCCTACCCCACCCTACCCCACCCCACTCCACCCCACCCCAGCCTCACCCACCCACCCACCCACCCACCCACACCCACCACCCACCCATCCCCACCCACGCACCCACCCCCACCTACCCCACCCTATCCCACCCTACCCCACCCACCCCACCCGATTTAACTCATTTCTTCACCGTTTGCATCGATCTTTTCACTAATTTCATCGATTTGAACAATTTTTGACCGGTTTAACCCGTTTTTTCACTAATTTCTTCGATTTAAATTATTTTTGACCGATTTAAACAATTTTTTAACCGTTTCGCCCATTTTTTCACTAATTTCATCGATTTAAACCGTTTTTGATCGATTTAACTCATTTCTTCACCGTTTACATCGATTTTTTTCACTAATTTCATCGATTTGAATGGTTTTTGATCAATTTAATCCATTTTTTCACTACTTTCACCGATTTAAATTTTTTTTGATCGATTTAGCCCAATTTTTCACCCTTTTCCACTAATTTCATCAATTTAAACAGTTTTTGACCGATTTGACTCATTTTTCAACGTTTGGATCGTTTTTTCACTAATTTCATCGATTTAAACCGTTTTGACCGTTTTGACTCATATTTTCACCGTTTGCGTTGTTTTTTTTCACTAATTTCATCGATTTAAATTATTTTTTGACCGATTTAACCCATTTTTTCACCATATTCGCCCTTTTTTCCACTAATTTCTTCGATGTAAATCGTTTTTGACTGATTTAACTCATTTTTCACCATTTGCATCAATTTTTTATCTAATTTCATCAACTTCAACGGTTTTGACCGATTTAACCCGCTTTTCTCACTAATTTCATTGATTTAACAGTTTTTTACTGATTTAACTCATTTATTCACCGTTTGCATCAAATAGTTCACTAATTTCATCTATTTTGAACGGTTTTTGACTTATTTAACCCCTTTTTTCACTAATTTCATCGATTTAAATTGTTTTTAATAATTTAGCCCATTCTTTCACCCTTTTCGCCCGTTTCTGTCCATTTTTTTATTAATTTCATCGATTTAAATCATTCAAAATCGATAAAAGTAGTGAAAAAATCGATGCAAATTGTGAAGAAATGAGTTAAATCGATCAAAAATAGTTTAAATCGATGAAATTAGTGAAAAAATGGGCAAAAATGGTGAAAAATGGGTTAATTCAGTCAAAATAATTTAAATCGATGAAATTAGTGAAGAAATGGGTTAAAACGGTCAAAAATCATTCAATTCGATGAAATTAGTGAAAAAAATCGATGCAAACGGTGAAGAAATGAGTTAAATCGATAAAAAAAAAGGGTTTAAATCGATGAAATTAGTGAAAAAATGGGCAAAAACAGTGAAAAAATGGGTTAAATCGGTCAAAAATAATTTAAATCGATGAAATAAGTGAATAAACGGGTTAAAACGGTCAAAAATCGTTCAAATCGATAAAATTAGTGAAAAAATCGATGCAAATGGTGAAGAAATGAGTTATATCGATAAAAAAGGGTTTAAATCGATGAAATTAGTGAAAAAATGGGCAAAAACCGTGAAAAAATGGGTTAAATCGGTCAAAAATAATTTAAATTGATGAAATTACTGAAGAAACGGGTTAAAACGGTAAAAAATCGTTCAAATCGATGAAGTTAGTGAAAAAATAGATGCAAATGGTGAAGAAAGGAGTTATATCGATCAAACACGGTTTAAATCGATGAAATTAGTGAAAAAATGGGCGAAAACGGTGAAAAAATGGGTTAAATCGGTCAAAAATAATTTAAATCGATGAAATTAGTGAAGAAACAGGTTAAAACGGTAAAAAATACTTCAAATTGATGAAATTAGTGAAAAAATCGATGCAAACAGTGAAGAAATAAGTTAAATCGGGTGAGGTGGGGTAGGGTGGGGTGGGGGTAGGGTGGGTGGGGTGTGGGTAGGGTGAGGTGAGGTAGGGTGGGGTGGGGTGTAGGTTAGGGTGGGGTGGGTGGGGTGGGGGTAGGGTAGGGTAGGGTGGGGTGGGGTAGGGTGGGAGTAGGGTAGGGTGGGGTGGGTGAGGTTGCGAATCGAAAATGGTGAGACCATAAGAGGGAAAGTGAGGATTATTTGGATCCAACATGAGTCCCACCATGGATTCAGGGTGGATCCACCATGGATCCACCATGGATCTATTATGGTTCCACACATTAAATGTGAAAATTCTTCAATTGGATCGGATCCATATAAGATCCATCATGTTGGATCCATTTAGGATCCGATCCATTTGAGATCCAATCCTTTAGAATCCGATCCGGATCCGATCCGGGTGATCCATTTGCCACCCCTAGGTATACCTACACCCAAACCGTACAACCACCCCCTTATGCATCATGTTTCCCGCAAATAGATTTCAAACCAGGAATGATCCAACTCTTACCAACCTTTCGTGGAATGGATAGTGAGAATCCTTACTTACACGTTAGAGAATTCGAGGAGGTCATCACCACTTTTAATAGTCAACCCAATGTCGTAGAGTCAATTAGGTTGAAATTCTTCCCTTTCTCCCTAAAAGACAAAGCAAAAAGTTGGTTGTACTCTTTGAGACCTAAATCTATAGGTATATGGGCAGAAATGACCGAAGCCTTTTTGAACAAATACTTTCCCCAACATAAGACGAACAACCTTAAGAGACACATCTCTACCTTTTCCCAAAAAGATAATGAAACTTTATACTAAGCCTGGGAGAGGTTGAAAGAGTTGTTGAATATGTGTCCCCACCATGGGTATGAAAATTGGCGTCTTGTTAGCTATTTCTATGAGGGACTTACATCTAGGCAGTGTCAATTTATTGAAATGATGTGTAATGGGGAGTTTCTTGAAAAGGATCCTGATGAAGCCATAGATTACCTAAATGACATTGCCAAAAAAGCTCACACCTATACTGGACCTAGTACTACTGATGGTACTAGTAGAACAAAAACTAGTGGAATTTACTATCTTAGGGAAGAAGACAACCTTAAAGCACAAGTTGAAGCATTGACTATGAAATTAAAAGATTTAGAAACAAAAGATTGTCAAAAACCTCAACAAGTTGCAAGGGTAGAGTCACAAAGTAGGTGTTTTATTTGTGGTGGAGTAGATCATTTAGCTCGAGTATGTCCTACACTTGGTGAGATGAGAGAGGTCTACAAAGAACAATGTAACGCCTTAGGAACATATAGGAAACCTTTTTCACCTTATTACGAGATGTACAATCCTGGTTGGAGAAATCACCCTAATTTTAGTTGGAAATCTAAGGGACAAGCATCTAGAACTTACCCTGCACCTCAAAATAATGCTCACCAAAATAGGAATCCTTTAGAGGACACACTTCAAGCATTTATTGAGGCACAAAGTAAGACTAATCAAAAGGTAGACCGTAATAACTCAAATTGGTAAGCTACCTAGTGCTCTTACTATACAAGAACGAGGCAAATTCCCTTTCCAACGACAGTCTAATCCTAAGGGGCAACATAAGGTAGAATCTTCCGAATCCCATAACATAAAAGATATTAATGCCATCACCACTCGTAGCGGTAAGGTCATTGAGGGACCAACTTTACCTAGTCCGTCAAACGACCCCCCTAAGGAAGTAGAATAGAAAACATCGGTTCATGTTCCTTTCCCTCAAGCACAGAAATTGGGAAAAATACCAAAAATTATGGTGAAATTCTTGAACATTTGAAACAAGTCAAAATTAATTTGGCTTTGTTACATATTATCAGACGGGTACCTTCATATGCCAAGGTGATTAAGGATCTGTGTACTATGAAAAGAAAATACAATGTTAAGAAAACCGCATTTTATACTGAGCAAGTAAGTGAAGTGATTGAGCAGAAGGTACCACCTAAATATAAAAATCGTGGGTGTCCCACAATAACATGTCAGATCGGTCCACATGAGTTTAGTCAAGCTTTACTAGACCTTGGAGCAAGTGTAAACCTTATGCCATACATCTGTTATTTTGCAACAAGCTGACCAAACCATTCGTAGACTCAAAGGAATAATAGAGGATGTTTTGCTTCAAATTGATAAATTCTATTATCTTGTTGATTCTTGGTTTTGGATACTCAATCTGTGGTCAATATGGAGTCTAAGATACCACTAATCCTAGGGAGACTTTTCCCTGCTACAACAAATGCTCTCATCAACTTTAGGAATAGTCTTATGAAGCTTACATTTGGTAATATGACACTGGAAGTCAATGTATTCCATGTTGGGAAACAACTACAAGATGAAGATGAGTGTCACCATACTTATATGATAGATTCACATTTGTCTCTGAAACATTCGAAAGAATCCTTACACTATCTCCTTTGTAATTCTGATTTTGATGATTTGCTTAACTCTATTAATAATATTAATTCATCTAATTTTGTTAAAGAAACAGGGGTAAAGGAAAGAAGTGTTTAGCAGCCACACTTTGAGGAGCTGCCAAAAGAAAGAACACAACCAAATGCATCTTCCATTGAGGCACCGAAAGTCGAGTTATCTCAACTACCAGAAGGACTGAAATATGCATTCTTGGTATCAAGTGATACCTTTCCTGTTATAATTTTGTCTAAACTTAGTGTCGAGCAAGATAAGAAACTCATAAATCTGTTGAAAGAACATAAGTCTGCACTAGGTTGGTCGATAACTGATATTAAAGGTATTAGTCCCTTAATTTTTTAACTTAAAATTCATTTAAAAGAAGTTGCTAACCCACGTAGAGATCCTCAAAGAAGATTAAACCCCACCATGAAAGAAGTAGCGACAAAAGAGGTCTTGAAATTATTAGATGTAAGCATCATCTTTCCTATATCTGATAGTCAATGGGTTAGTCCTACATAAGTAGTACCAAAGAAATCTGGAGTTAAAGTTGTAGAAAATGAAGAAGGGCATCCTATTCCCACTAGAGTTGTAACTAGGTGGCGTATGTGCATTGACTATAGGATTTAAACTCTGCAACACGAAAAGATCACTTTCCACTTCCTTTTATCGACCAAATATTAGAACGTATAGCTGGTCATCCTTTTATTGCTTTCTTGATGGATATTCTGGATATTATCAAATTGAAATGGCTTTAGAGGATCAAGAAAAAACAACATTTATGTGCCCTTTTGGTACTTTTGCATTTCGTAGAATGCCATTTGGTTTATGTAATACACCTGCTACTTTCCAACGTTGTATGATGAGCATATATTCTGATATGGTTGAAAAATTCATGGAAGTGTTTCTGGATGATATAACTATTATTGGAGACTCTTTTGATTCATGTTTTACTTAACTTGAAAGCAGGTGTGAAGAAAAAGGTCTCGTTCTGAATTGGGAGAAATGTCACTTCACGGTTTCATTTGGGATTGTTTTAGGTCATATAGTGTCTGAAAAAGGAATAGAGGTTGACAAAGCCAAAATTAAGTTAATTTCTAATCTACATATACCCAAAACTATGAGAGATGTTAGGTCATTCCTTGGACATGCTCGTTTTTATAGGAGGTTCATACAAAATTTCTCTTCTATATCTCGTCCCCTATATAACCTTTTAGCCAAAGATGCTAGGTTTGACTGGAATCCCGAGTGTAAAAAAGCTTTCAAAACACTTGTCTAAAAGCTCACGACTGCACCCATTATACAATCACCAGATTGGAACTTACCTTTCGAAATCATGTGTGACGCTAGTGATCATGCTCTTGGAGCCGTTTTAGGACAACGTAAGGAATAAAAACCATTTGTTATCTATTATGCTAGTAGGACCTTAAATAGTGCTCAACAGAACTACTCTACTACTGAAAATGAACTACTAGCAGTCGTCTTTGCTATGGAAAAATTTCGATCTTATCTTATTGGTTCACCTATTACTGTTTATACTGACCATGTAGCTCTTAAATATCTTTTTTCCAAGAAGGATGCTAAGGCTCGTCTAATTAGGTGGATTCTTTTGTTGCAGGAATTTGATTTGACAATTAAAGATAAGAAGGGTGTCGAGAATGTTGTGGCAGATAATCTATCTCGTTTGGAGTTCATTGATTCTACAAAAGATTCCCCAATTTGAGATGACTTTCCCGATGAACAACTGTTCAATGTAGATCAAATACCATGGTATGCTAATATTGTTAACTATTTAGTTTCTGGTGAACTTCCATCTAGTTGGACTGCACAAGATAAGCGTAAGTTCTTAGTCGAGGTAAGAAATTTTTATTCGGATGATCCTTAGTTGTATAAATATTGCCCCGACCAAATCATGAGAAGGTGCATTCCTGAGACTGAGGTAAATAGTGTCTCGAACTTTTGTCATTCTGAGGCTTGTGGTGGTCATTTTTCTATGAAAAAAACAGCTGCTAAAATTTTACTATGTGGTCTTTATTGGTCAAGTTTGTTCAAAGATACTAATCATTTTTGTCGTTCTTGTGATAGATTCCAAAAGTTGGGAGCGTTGACTAGACACCACATGATGGCCTTTAACCCAATCCTTGTTATTGAGATTTTTTATTGTTGGGTATTGATTTTATGGGTCCATTTCCTTCTTCTTATGGTTATCTATATATTCTTCTTGATGTTAATTATGTGTCAAAATGGGTAGAAGTTGTACCATGTCGTAAGAATGATAACACTACAGTAGTAAAATTCTTAAAGGAAAATGTGTTAGCTAGGTATGGTACACCACGAGTTATTATTAGTGATCAAGGTACACATTTTTGTAACCGTTCTTTTGAAGCTTTGATGGGATATATGGTGTTATTTACAAGGTTTCCAATGCATTTAATCCGCAAACCAATGGACAAGCTGAGTTAGCAAATAGGGAAGTTAAGCAAATTCTGGAGAAAACGGTTAACCAAAACCGCAAGGATTCATCTTTATGACTTTCTGATGCACTTTGGGCATACCGTACTGCTTACAAGACTATCCTAGGGATATCCCCTTATCGCATTGTTTATGAAAAATCTTGTCATTTACCTGTAGAGTTAGAACATAAAGCTTATTGGGCAGTTAAAATCACTTAACTTTGATTTGAATGCTGCAGGTCTTCAAAGGAACTTACAGCTATCAGAAATAGAAGAATTAAGGAACGATGCTTATGACAACTCAAGGATCTACAAAGCTAAACTGAAAATCGCTCATGACAAACAAATCCTTAGAAAGAACTTCGAGCCAAACCAATGCGTATTCCACTATGATTCCCGTTTACATCTCCACCCTGGAAAGTTAAGATCAAGATGAACAGGTCCGTTTGTGTGAAACAAGTTTTTTCCAATGGGTTCATAGAAGTTGAAGATCCTAAAGATGGAAGACATTTTTGTGTGAATGGCCAACGATTAAAGCAAATTGTGGAGAGGGTAGATGAATGTGAGGAGTTTGCACTTGCGGCTCATATCTACCATTGATCAGGTTCTATCTTTCCATTATGTACTATAGTTTTTTTTTTTCTTTTTTGGAGTGTTTTTTTTTTTTTTTTTTTTCCGTTTGTGTGTTTATAAGATCATCTCTAGCTTAACTTACATCATTCAAGTAGTCCTTTGTCTCTTGTATTCTCTGCATTCATATTATAGTGACAATGAGGACACTGTCATATTTAGGTTGGGGGTGGTAGCTTTCCGAAAGAAAGACTAGTTTATTACTTTTATATTAGTGATTCTCCTGAAAATGGGCTATAATGTATGTATGGATGGATTGATTTGAGATGTTAGATTTGCTATTTAGGTATGATTTCATAGTGTGAAGTCTTAGTCAATTTTTCTATTTTTATTATTAGAAAGTAGCTTCAGAAATAATTTTCAAGAGCACATTACTAAGCTTGTGGTAAGATGGATGTTCGATGCATGTAGCCTAGAAATTTTCCAAGTTAAAGTTTTTTTTTTCTATACTCACAAATCTTTTGTGAGTGAGTGGAGAGGTTGAGAAAACAACTTATGAATAACTTATATTGCTCTTTTGAATCGGTTAATGATTATACGGTTTTTCGTTCGTGTTCAATAAGGAAATTAGAGTATAACAATATATGAAACGAGCGTGTGAAAACTGTATATTAATATCGGTGTTCGACTACAAATTACAAAGCGGGTCTACCCGAGCATTACTGGATGTCGTACTACTAGGAAAGTAAATACAAAGAATAAACAACTGGTTCCTAATCCGAACAGTAGGTCCGAGCAGAAGGTATATCTTGGAAGGTGTGCCGTCCCCGATGTCATAAATGCGCTGTGTATTTATAGGAACAGTAAAGAGCTAGCTGGACCGTCCGTAGGAGAATACTTCTCGGCCAGCTGTATAAAGCTGTCGGTCGGCCCCACAGTAATCCCGAGGAGATGAGTGGATCGGAGTGTAGAATCTCGTACTTCCGTTCTGGCTTGATCGGAAAACCATTTCTTCAGGTCGGAGAGTACCATCCTGGTCGGGATCGAGGTCGACCTCGAGCAGAAGGTATTTCCTAAAGTGGCGTATGCGAAATACCCCTCATCAATACTCCCCCACTTCTCGAGCGTAAGTGAAGCTGAAGCTCGGAGAAGTAAACACAGCATCACGATAAAAGACTTTGATTTCTTGATGTTTCGGATATGCCTCGTTAAAAACCTAGTCCGGAAAAACCCAGTGGGACAAAATTCGAGCTAGGGAAAAAGAGTGCACATCTTCTTTGGAGGGGCCTCAAAATACCGAATCGCCCCGAAAATAGAAGGGTGAAATTCTTGACCTGAGAGATTCACTTCGATGATTCACAAGGAGCCGCAATATTTGACGTTCGGAGAAATAAATAATAGAGAACAGGTCTTGAACAGTCTTGAGTCGGATATGCCTCGTTAAAAACCTTACTCGGAAAAACCCAGTGGGATAAAAACCGAGCGAAGGGAAAAAGAGTGCATATCCTCGGAAGACAATGTAGTTGATCTTATCCTGCTGACTCGAAAATACTCATTTCTGAAGCTTGGAGGACCATAATTGCTATTAACAAAAAGATAATCTTCAATTTTACTGAGTGGGAGCTTAACCGTCGCGGTTACTCGGGGTTGAATTTGCAATTTACCCTTTTAACCTTTATATATATGTTGACTTAGAAAAGATGAGTACATCTTTCATACTTATAACAGATCGGAGCATTCAGATCGATAAAGAGTACCCTTCTTTTGTTGACCGTCACAATAAGCATCTCTCATCATGTCTACCTCCGAAAACCCAGAAATTCAAACTAATAATCCTACACGATCGGATTCCGAGCTAGGATCCACAGGTGACCTCATTAATGACTACAAAAACACTGAGAATTCTTCCGAAGAGACGAACAGAATCGTCAACCAAATAGAGAATGCCTTGGGGCCAAACGCTGGAGAGGGAACATCCGGTCGACAGGGTTCCGAGCACGATGGTGATGCGGAACAAAATGCCGATGCCGACAGCGAGGAGGGTGGAGATGGAGAAAAAGCTGACTCCGACAATGAGAACAGCTTGACTGTACCGTTTGACAAGCATGAAATAATGAGATATCAAATCGGAGGCGGGTGCAGCGTGAGAATCCTCGACCTAGCCGGTGTCGCGAAAAAATCCAAAGCCACAGGTCGGGCTCAGAAGACCGAGAAACGGGTCGACGACATCTCGAGCGCGTATGATCCAAAAGAGGATGAGGCAAACCTCAAAGCTACGATCGGTAAATTCCTTCCCGAGGGCTACTCGCTAGTCATTCCGACCCCTTCTCAAAGAGTGAATAAGCCCCCTGCAGGATGTCAAGCTTTCTATGCTAGGCAATTCGACTATGGGTTGCGTATTCCTTTTGCCCCCTTACTCGAGCAGGTTTTAGATGCATTCAGCCTAGCTCCCGCACAGATCCTTCCCAACTCGGTTGGATACTTGATAGCTTTTAGTGTTTTGATGAAGGCCAATAACCAAGCCGCTAATTTCCGACGCTTTTGGCAATTCTTCAAGATCAGTACCTCCGCCTCGAACGCTGGGTTTGTGTATTTCTCCCAGCGTTCGAATCATTCGGTCTTATCGACCATTACTTCTAGCAATTCTCTCGATTGGAAGAAACAATTCTTCTTTATCAAAGGACCTGTAGTACCGGCTTCCGAGGGAAGCTCGGAGATGGTTCCACACAAATGGCCAGGTGAGCGAGAGTGGGTGTACGGAAAACGAGAACTGTTAGGTCCGCTCCAGAAGGTCATTCCCGACGATGTTGTCAAAGAGATGCGTTCAGATCTGTATCAGTCGGCTTTCCTTATTCTGGAACCCGTTCTTCGAAAAGCTGGACTCAGCCGAGCTACCTTTCCACTAGCAGTTGCTGATGACCCTCGAACATTGAGTAAGGATAATAGCCTTTCCCGAGTGACCTTGATAGTAAGCTTTTCAGCGGATTTCATTACTTAACACTTCACCTTTTTTATTTCTTCAGGTACAATGGTGGAGCAATACCGAGCTTCCATAGTCGGTAAAACTGTAGCGTCTACCTCGAGAAAGACGCCCGGTCAACCAAGGAGACAAATTAGACCAGAGCCCAGAACTGTCGTCCCTCCTCGGGGAAGCTCGGCCCAAACTGACCAGATCGGAAACGAAGGGGAGCCCGAGAATGCCGAGCCGATCCGAATGGTACCTCCTCCGAACCAAGCTGGTCATTCTTCTTCTTCTGGCTTAGGATACAGCATGTTTACCATGAAGAAGCTCAAGGGGACAGAGATCTACAATCGGCGAGCTCGGGAAGATCTTGAGGGACCCCCCGAGGCTAAAAGGAGGACCGGATTGTGGGGTCGACACCGAACACCCCTTTCTTCCCGTTCTGGTCGAAGTAGGCCTGATATGGTGGACTTCATCGAAGATCAACTTAGAGGTTCCCGAGCAGCGGGTTATCCCGAGAGGGGATCAATTCGAAGTGATCGCACCCCAAACGGCGAGAACGAGCATGACAAGGCGATCAAGATCTTCATGGCGGGGAGATTTGCCGAGGACCAGGAGGAGCTTCTTGGCCATTGCGACCTTGACGTATTAGGCCAATTTTCCAAAGCATATCACACGGTAAATCCCTTTACATTTGTAGTAACTGTTTGAGTCTTGGAACAAAATACTAACCATCCTGTTCTTGCAGATCGGGGACTGCTTTCTTACTGAGGTGAATCGTACCTCAATGTTAGAAGAGGAGTCCGATCGGGTCCATATCGCTTATAGGGACTTACTCAAGGAAGAGTCCCAACTGCGCAATCAATTTACCTCCGTCCAAACAGAATTGGAGTCCATGAAAGCCAAGTATACCCCGGCCATCGAGGAAGACTTGGTGAAGGTCGTGGAAGAGAAGAGCTTGCTCGAGGAGAAGGTTAAGAAACTTGAAGAGGAGCTCGCGCAAACTAAGGCTGATTCCGAGTTATCTTATCAGCGTGGCAAAGAAGACTCTCGCCTAAGCTCGATAAGAGAATTTTTAGAGTCTCCCGCGTTGGATGCTATAGCTCGGAAAAGAGTGGACCAGATTCTTCAGACCACTTTCTACAAGGGTGTTCGACAATTGGTCTCCGCGAAAGTTATCCCCGACCAGATAGATAAATATCTAGAACATATGGATATCTTCAAGAACATGGACGGAGAGAACTATCGAGTATCATCATCGAGCTCCACAGATTGGGAAAACCATGAGTTCGCTCTCTTCGTGAGAGAGTTCGGAGTTCCAATGCCCAATCCTGACTTGATGGACTTGGATACATCCAGCGCGAGTTCGAGTTCAGATGGCTCTGATGACGAAAATAGCCAAGACAGTTCCGGAGATGATCAAGATTCTTCTGATGATGGGGATGATCGAGAAGCCTCTGGAGATAATAACGTCGACATCGAGGGTGGCTCTGAGAGTGAGGGCAAAGAGGAGCAGTCAAAACCTTAGATTTCTTGTAATAGATTGTAGGACCCTTTATCATATGCACTGTAATTATTTCGATCATTAATTTAATATATTACTCAACTAGACAAAAGTCTTTGTGAGCTAGAAGGTCCGTAAAAGATCGTCGATATCGAGCATTATTGCGCATGTGAATCACTTAGTAGGCAAGTTATCAAAACGATCGAGCCTTTTAATAGGGCACGGAAAAACTCGAAGTTCGCGACCGTTGGGTTCCCAAAAAGGCAGCGTTCCACTTTCTTATAAATAGGAGGCAGTATAAGGTTTGCACTATTGAAATTATAAGTCTTTTTTCATCGGAGCACATTGATCGATAACGTAAATCGAACCTTCTTCTTTTATACTAAAAATAGATCATGGAGGGTATGGTGAGTTCCAAACTCGATCCCAAACTATTGTTGAAGGTCAAAAAGGAGAAGGGTCCCAAGTCCAAAACTAGAGAGTCAAAATCCTCCTCGGACGTAGGAAAAACCTCGGAAGTAGGAAAAACTTCTAAGAGCGATCGCGGGAAGCGCAAGATCGATTCTCCTTCGAATGTGGTCAACGAGCAAACTGAAGCCCCTAAAGGTGATCTTGGCAAAGCTGAGATCAAGCCTTTGCCCAATCCGTCACCCGTTCGGATCGAGGATAAAGCAGTTATACCAATTTCGGACTCTCCTTCTAGGTCTAAGGATAGCTCGGTGGGGAACAAGCAAAGCTCTGAGTCTGCTTTGATCAAAAATCCAGTCGTTGACGATCTGACTCCAACCTCAATTCTGATTCAGATGACGGGGGCGAACCAAACATTGGCTGGTAGTGTCTTGGCTCTGGAGGCAAATAAAGACACTGTGGTTGAGCCTCCCAATAAGAAGGTCAAAATAAATGACCCTCCCGTCGATCAGAAGAAAACTCCCTCGTCGGGTGGTAACCCGGAACCCCAAAACTCTGTTCCTAATGTTGCTCGGACGCTAAGTGCCTTTTTTGAAGAGGTGAAAAATAAGGCCATGGTCGAACAAGAAGGGAAAAATGCGAATGAAACGGCGCGATCGAGCACAGATCTGCTTTTTCAAGTAAGTGTCCTCTCTCTCGCTCTTTTTTTTATTTTTTTTTATTTTACTAACACAACTTTTGTCCATTTAAGGTCGGGCTACAGTTATTTAACCTCGGGCTGCAAGTCGAGCGAGAAACCGAGCAGCGTGCCAAGGTTATCCTCGAGCTGGAGGAAAAGAAGGTTGCACTATCAAGGCCCCTTGAAGAAGCCAAAGCCATCGAGCTGAAATTGGCCTCCGAGACGGAGAAAGCTGTGAAGCAGAAAGAGAGCCAGGTTCACGAGGAGTTGAGCAAGGAGTTGGACAGGCTGAAGTCACTCGTCGAGCAGGAGAAGAAAAACGCCGAGCAGCGGGAGCGAGAGGCCTATCAAAAAGGTTATGAGGCCGGGTATGAGGCCCGCAATGTTGAAGTCCGCAAGCTTCTGTTCGAGAAAAGCGTCTAGAGATTTCTTCTTTTGCTCAACTGAATGTTGTACTTTTACATTTCTTCCTTTTGTACTTGTTCTTCCCGTTGGAATAATAAACTTTTCTTCCTTCTAATCGATGGTATTTCGTGTCTGGTGAAGTGATTTTACTGTATAAACAATTTATACTCGAGTTAAGAGTAATTAATCAAGTTGCATTCTTAGTCAAAACAATTTATACTCGAGTTAAGAGTGATCAATCAAGTTGCATTCTCACTTAAAACACTTTATACTCGAGTTAAGAGTGATCGGTCACACCGCATTCCCATTGTATAAACTTTTCTTCATTTTTTTTTTTTTTTTTTTTTTTTTTATGAATGAACAATTTATACTCGAGTTAAGAGTGATCGGTCACACCGCATTCCCATTGTATAAATTTTTTTTTTTTTTTTTTTTTTTTTTTTTTTTTTTTTTTTTTATGAATGAACAATTTATACTCGAGTTAAGAGTGATCGGTCACACCGCATTCCCATTGTATAAACATTTCTTCTTTTTTTTTTTTTTTTTATTTTATGAATGAACAATTTATACTCGAATTAAGAGGTTACATATTTGTTTCGCAAACAAATAAATTATAATTATTTCACAAATAATTTATACTTATTTCTCTCAAATAAATCATAATTATTTCACAAATAAGTTATAAGTACCATCAATATTTTCTCAATAAAATATTGATATTTATTTGTCAAATAATTTACAGTTATTTCTCACAAATAAAATATTATCAATATTTGCTCAATAAAATATTGATGTTTATTTCGCGAATAAATTATACTATAATCAATATTTCCTCAATAAAATATTGATATCATAGCAAATTATAATTATTCCACAAAAGAATTATAATTACTTTTAAATATAAATTTTCAATATTTTATCAATAAAATACTGCTATTACTTATACTTATTTCGCAAATGATTTATCTTTATTATCAATATTTCCCCCCATATAATATTGATATGATAGTAAATACTAATTAGCCATTTATCTTCGTATAAAGGTTATTAGTAATTACACAAATATCATTTATCCCACATAAGTATAAGTCGCACTTATTAGAAAAATGTTCATTCAAAGAATTATGACACCTCACTCATATATGAAGTCATTAATTCAATATTCGTGACATTTAACTATATTTTACTTCAATCAATTAAATAAATTAGTGCACCACTAAATATTTATTTAAGAATTAATTTATGCTAGATTATAGCAAATTGAATGCGCCTTTCATTTGAATAATTTCAGACATTGAATATTCTCCCAATATATGCAAATAAATGATTTTTCTATTTATTGAATTTGCAATTCAAAATAGAAAATAACTCACTTTAATAATTATTAGTCAACACAATAATCAATCAAGTCTCAATTGATTTCCTTTCATATTTTTCTGAACCATGGTGACCCTTCACAAAGATCACGTTTGCACCACAATTAATTTTGCAGGATAATTATTACGGTTCAATCCGAAGGAAGTTAAGTCCACTAGTTCACAAAATGATAAGTGCCGCAATGATAGGAATAACAATCAGAATTACCAAATATTTATTTGGGTATAAAGTGTTGTGTTATCATTTAATTTCATCCAGTGAAAATATCGTTACATCACACCATTTCAAAATGAATACTCAAATATTTTGATAAAGGAGTTTTGATAAAGATATCAAATCACGGAAAATTTAATTTCTGGAACGGTGGGAATCTTAGAGCTTCAAACTGTCAAGCCCAATTCAAATATGCATTCAAACATAAGAATTTTCGTCGTTCATAAAACATTCTCAAAAACTCTCTTTCTTAAATGTTAAAATTCATTGCCACGACTTCCCAATTAATCAAATGGTATTGAATGATATAATTCACCGATTCATGAAGTTACATGGCGCTGCAAAGCAACGATTCATGTCGCAAAAAGAATTTGCCATGATTACGTAAAACAAACCACTCGATCTTGGTCATATCAATTTTATGTATAATTTCCATCAAGGAAATTAGCCATTCCACAAATGAGTTCCAATTTATATATATATATATATCATAAGATTAAGAAATCCCACTGAACGATTTTTCGATTTAAATGTTCATCCAAAGGAATATAGATTTAGACAGCAGATTTGAGACATTCAAATTCTCATATTAGGATTTTACACAAATTGTGTAAACTAAACAGAAAATATGGTATATCAAGACTCGATTACCAGTAAGTTCCCACTCATGTGACATGTTTCAACATTAGCACGTTAAAACAGGGAGGTAATAATGATTTATGCATAAATGACCATATTTAATCTTTATAACAGTACACAAATAAGTTAAACAAAATGATATTGTCTCAAGATTGTTGGTGTCTAACAATCTGTGCACTTCTATATTTCACAAAACATAGAATATAGCAAATAATATTCTAACAAATAAATCCATGCATTATTAAAGCATGTAAATCATACTTACGTTTTAGTAGAACACTTTAATCAACACATAAATAGGAAACAAGACTAAGGCTTGTCGAAACAAATTTCCTTAAGACAATATTTCCGGGGCTGCTACGGACACGGTGCATACAGTTTGATTCCTGGTAGTCTCCTAAGATACAACAGTCTGTTGTTCATTATTTGCATAAATAATGAACCCACGGCGAACTTGAACAAATAGAAATTTCGGAATAAATTTTTACGGAAGTAAGAGAAAGAGAGAGTAGTGTTTTTCCTTTTTGTTACTATCAAATTGATTCAGAATTGGCCAGATTCTGTCTCATATTTATAGACACAAAAGTGACTCTTGGAAAGGGACACAGTGTTTCGGTCCAAAGGGTACCTTCCTCGGACCGAATAGACACATCTCTTACTCTTATTTATTTCATTCACATATAAAAACCCCAACATATTATGTTTGTCATATTGAGATGAATGACCATAATATTTCTTTTACATTATAAATATAAAATTTGTACAATAATATTTATAGATATTTATATGTTCCTCGTATAATTGTGATGAATGGCCTAAATAATAAATTTACACCGTGAATATTAACTTTTTACAATAATACTTATCTTTAATCGAAGATAAATAAAAAGAAGCATAGAGGCTAACTAACTTTTGTTTTAGTGACATAATTCATGCATATAAAGTAAAACTAATGTGATTATAATGAACGGATGAAACTTCATTAATCTTCGTATAGGCAGTTCGCAGAACACTATTCCTAACAGAAAGATGCTTGGACCCTTCAACAACACTATCAACGATACTGATTAACAAGTCAAATTAAAGGTGTGTATAACTTTGAAAATGTAGTTGTTGAGGTTGTAAGTATGAAGATTCAAGCAAATGAAAGACATGCAGACTTCAATGGCACAAAATTCTTAGAAATCAGTGCTTACATTACCAGGAAATCCATTGATGATGTCAAAAACGGAGAAGAGAGAATGGTGGCATTTTCAGGACAAACCCCTCCTAACGATCCTAGATATCAAACATGGCAATCATGAAGTCGACCTCACAGAAGTCAAAGCAGTTATGGAAGGAGAGGAAGAAGGTAAAGAAAACTCACCACAAGGTTGCAAAAGGTGGTGTTGTAAACACTAACCAAACTAATTCAATCATTCATGGAGGTTGAAATTAGTTATGGAGAGTAGCCACTCTCAAAGTTGAAAGAGAACTAAATGCAGGAAAAACACAAAATCAAGAGTATTTAGAATTTGTTTTCATGAATATGTTGTATGTTTTGAACATTATTTGACATGTTACAATTGACTACATATATGAATATAATAGGCATCTTTCCTATGTATAACTAATTTTTTACTCTAAGTAAGTTATTACTTGTGTGCGTCAACTTTCCTTGGAGGATCTACACTTGAAAATCTTAGTGTGCATCTTCATTGATGATATGGATCTACAAATTAGAGTTTGACGATCCATTGGATGAGATCTAAAGGAGAAAGAAATAGTTGAAGCCTCTATTCGATCGTAAGTACTCCACTCATGCACGTCAGTGAGATTCCATGCACCACCACCATTTTTCTGGTGAGGACTTTACCTCCCTAACATGGGAGATGTATAAATCTATATCTCTTCATTCTAATATTGAGTTTTTATGTGAATGATGATCTTCCGGAGATAATTAAATTTATGTATATTTCTGGTTTAAATTTTTGTATTCCATTGCATTAACGAGGCCTTAGGACCATTACTTTCAAGGAGTGTAGCTAGACCCACTTAGTTTAGTAACTTCGCATATCAATTAGAATAAATTGATTGAACCTTATAATTAATGTTTTGATGATGCGCCTTGTGTACAAATTTACCATGTAAAAGAGGAACCTCGTAATACTTACCCAAAATTAGTTATAGTTAGCATTGATTCCAAGACGGCTTTGCTAAATCTCATTTAGTATTGTTATCCATCTTAGGTGAGAAAAATACCGTGGATTTAGAGATATTTACCTTTAGACCAAATGTTCACAGAGTTTCTCTCAAATCTCTAGAATTGTTCTAGCATCACGAGATATAGCTTTAGCAATCTAGGGAAGATCATTTGAATGAGAATTTTTAGTGCCATTTCTTCGTGGCATCGGTGAACTCCGATTCTTATTGACTACATCTTCCTCAATCATGTAAGAAAGTATTTCCTTGCATAATTCAAGTAGGTGACGTGAAAGAAGGTCACTTTTCCTAGTCCGCATCAAGAGTAGATAAGTCACTACTTATATGTGCAATTTTTTGGCCTAAGGGCAATTAAAAGAAATTACCATATTTATATTAAATATAATATAATAAGTTGTGATAAAAACCTAATGTTTGTAACGTCTTTGAAATTATCACTTGTAATATCTTTCCTAAAAAGACCATTATACCATTGTATTTATTACATATAAACCATTTGTATTCCAATATGGACCTATAAATAGGTCATATATTTCCAATCAATGTAAGTCATTCACATTTACAATACAATTACAATAGTTCTCTGGATAGTTGTGTACAAACCTCAATTTACTCTAAATTATATGATGTGATTTATATGAATCAGATAGTGATTTCGATCACCAATTCCACCATTGCCCCTATAACATTTTTACGCAACATCAAGTATAATTAGCGTTAAAGTGTAAAGTTTATTAGTACATGCGGAACATTCAATAAGGCATATAAAGTGAAACTAGGTAATTATATTCAAGTGAAACACTATTGCTGCTTTGTCGTCTCATTTGTACTTATCAATATTTAGTTACAGAGTTTTTCTATGCAATGAGTGTGCAAGTTATTGTTGTTAGCAAGTTATCAACTTGAAGGCATTTTATTGGTTTATCATACCTTAATTGCAACTTACATGGAGAGCAATATAAAGCCCTCAAAAAGAGAAGGCAGCAATTTATTTCCTCGGTTTACTAGGGTTGAAATACTCAGAAGACTTATATGCCAATGGTACTTCGAGATTGTTGAAGAAAGTTATCAAAGTTTCCTTGAACTTCAAGATTATTTGGGAAAAGGATTTAGCATATCTAAATTCGTGGAACTCAATGTAATTCATGATATTATCATGCTATTATGGTGGAGTACCCCAAGTCTTTAAAAATATAGTTGTACTCAAACCTTGAATCTCTTATTAAAATAGTGAATTTCTAATTTTCATTAATGAAGAAGCTAATAAAGATTCGATGGAGGATTTTTTCCTACCAAGAATCGAGGACGAATTTTTTCCATCATGTGAAAAATGGTGCAGCGCGATTCGAAATTAACAAAGAGATCATAAAGGGACCTTTTGATAATTTTTATAATTTTCTACATCTAAGGTGTTTTTATTTATATATTTGTAAGACTTTGTAGACTTGTTCAATTTAGTTGTTGCTTATATCAGAATTTGAATTTTCTCAGTTTTCTTCTTTATAGAATAATCAAGGTATTGATTTTCTGAATTCCTCCAATTTCTTGGTATTTTTTATCAATAATTAACGGGTTATTGAATATATTTCTCTTCCTCACTACGTACGCCACACTATTATGCATCTTCAACCTTTTGAATGCTTATGATTTGAAATGAGTCCAGTTTACCTAATAAAATAAAATAGAAGTTAGATGCAAATAATTTGTTTGATTCTTTAATATGGTTTGCGTATAGATTTCATATATAAACTTTTGCTTGTGCATTATTGTAAGCACATTGATGCCAATTATATATGCTCGTTATTTACTATTACACCCCTACAACAACAAGCACATTGCACACATACCCCTAGCATGACAAAGTGTATTACACTATTCACCTATCAGGTTTGTGATTTTTATAGGGTATTTTCGGTCATATAAATTTGGTCAAAGTAAAATTAAGAATATTTTTGGAAATCAATTTTTTCATTATAACGTCAGCATGCATTGTTAGAAATTAGCTCTTTGGGGGGTTATGAATTTAATACCTCAATGGTAGTTTAAATAATTTTTCAAACATAAAGGTTTTTCATTGTAATTACACAATATCTCAAGGGTGGTTTAATTAATTATCCCTTTATATTAAAGTACATGAAAGTGAAATATGTAAATTCACTATATGAAGTCTCTAGGCTATTTTTATCAAACGCAGATTGCTCATATTAATTCTTTAAGCACATTCATCTCTAATACTATTAATGAGTTAATATTTTATATTATGACAAACAAAAATATAAAGTCTATTTTAATAATTATTGCCTCATAATACTATCACAAATTTCTTTATGAATAAATTCATTTATTAACTAAATAACTATTTTAAGTCATATTACTATGTACTATGATTATTATGTAGCCTTTATCTATATATATATAGTTAATCCAACTAAATTTGTATTTTAGTGATATAATTTT
Source organism: Penstemon davidsonii (assembly GCA_034814905.1). Taxonomy (NCBI): domain Eukaryota; kingdom Viridiplantae; phylum Streptophyta; class Magnoliopsida; order Lamiales; family Plantaginaceae; genus Penstemon; species Penstemon davidsonii. Next base: position 22,859,428 of record JAYDYQ010002533.1, on the reverse strand, counting down.
ACAAGGAAGTGAAGTAATGTGTTATATTTATAGATTATTTTTATAAGGTCAATTCTAAGTATTCTCATAGAATACTTATAACACATATTCAAATAATTGGTGCATGTATAGATCAAACAAATCGTACATCAAAGCCATTTTACTATGTAATACAAAGATTGTGTAATACCTATACAATTATAACTATTCATGGTACAATTTTCATATAACAAAAATTCAAGAATCCAACTTTGGATTTTAATAAAACAATCCAGTACATATTAAGTAAAATCTTGAATTTGAATTTATCAAAAGAATGAAGCTTTTTTTAAATTTGATCATAGACAAAATTCAAGAATCCATGAAAATATGTGATTTAGTGAGCAATCCAAACATATTTAGTAAATCTTAAATTTGAATATATCAAAAGATGAAACCTCACTAAACTTCAAATCTATTAATTATTGTTAAATTAACTTAATGATTATATCATCATCTCCACACGTGAAAATAAAGATTGCTTAAATTGTTTCTAGTCGAACAATAAAATGAAGTAGAACACTATATAGGGTTAGTTCTACCAATTTTTGTCCTAGAATACGTAGCGCGAAATATGTATGTAACTATATATGTATAAAAAAAAGTTAAAGTTAAAGTCGTTTTATTATGCATCATGAAGATTCTGCAACATTATACATGATACAAATGTGCATATGTCATATTATTGTCAAAAACAAAATTCGAGAATCCAGCTAAATCTCTATTGTAATAACAAAATCCAAACATTTTAAGTAAATCTTGAATTTGAAATTATCGAAAGAATAAAACCTCATCAATCTTTATCCAAATTATCTTTGTTACTATATGTATTATACCATTATTTCATGCCCAACCAAATCATCAAATTATATTACCATATTTCCACATATTGTGATGAATAAATACACATGTAATCCCATCAATTTTACCTACAAACACTAATTTTATCTCCAATCTTTCGATATTAATTATTTCATCTTTCAAATAGTTAAAAAACGTGTTTCCTGCACACCACTTGCCCTCTTCAAGATAAATGGCATCACATAGCAATGTTAATGCACAAGAAGATATCGGAATGGAAATCCAACTCCATGAAAGTTCAAACTCCCAACATCGAAATAAAAAAATTGAAACTCAGAATGAGGTAGGTTATTTGTAATGTTATAATTTTTCCTTTGCACAAGTTAAACTTTATATTTTAATTTGTTTTCTCCCGCGAAAAAATTTCAATATATTAATGCAATACTCATATGGAGAAATATTTCAAACTGCTCTAAAATAGACATATTTTTGGGTTACAGCAAGCCAAAACTTCATCAACCAGAAAAGGAGGCCTAAAGACGTCAACAACTTTAGAAATCACTGAGGTGTATTTTCAGCTTTACAAATTTCCTAACAATGACGACCAATTTATATTGGAGTTGCATAAGGTACCTCCATGATAACCTAGAGCCAAAAATAATCTTGATAAAAGATGTAAATTATTAAATCAAAAGAAGTGCAAAAAGTAACATAGAATTAAGGGATAAATTTGTGCAGTGAATTGTAAATGTAATTTTGCGATTTCTTTACTGCACTTTATTTGTACTAACATAGATTTAATAACAGGTTGAAACAAAACACATTGATAGATATCATTTGAGAGTATGCAAGAAAAATGACGAAGAAATATGGCGCGTGGAGATTAATGATCTTTCAACAGGGGAGTATGTTGTGTTCCCAGTGGCTAAAGACTCGACCACTAAATTTCCAAAGAAGTTTTCCTTAACATTACAAGAGCGCCTAAAGTCTTGGCAAATTGAAAAGAGAGAACGTAATGTCAACAAACAACAAGAACAGGTACTTTTTAGTTGTCTAAATACTTGATTTTGCTCATAGCTTTTGTGAGAAATCAAAACTTTTGATATTATACTCACATAATGTTTTTTAAGAAATAATTCTTGTTTTTGAACAGTTCTACCATCATTCTAGTAGAAAGTTTCGTTCTTTCACCACGGCTGTGGTTTTTATTCTATTTTCATGTGAACCAAAGGACTTAGTTACATCATAGAAACTCCAAGTAAGTTATTTCATAGTACAAAAGTTGAGGTATACTTATTTTTCATTTAATTTTACCATATCATCTGATCAAATTATAAATCCAAGTGATATCCCTCTGGTTTTGTTGTAGGAAGCACATGTTTTGCCACTTATCTTGCAGATCTCATCTGAGAAGAACATCTTACAACGAAGAATGGTGGAGTTCTAGTGAGATTGAAAATAGTGAAACTGGAAAATCGAGAATGAGGGTGAAAGAGAGGAATTTGTTTGAACATGTTATTGAAGGTGTTTTTATATTGTAGTTTGAATGAAAACTTAATTGCATTTTCTTGTATGTGTGTCAGCATTTCTTTGGAATATGATTAGATTTTATTTTTTGCCGTGCTATGAATATTTGAAGTCAAACTATCCAAAAATAATAAATGTCAAATCCAAGAAATAATAAAATTAGCGGACAATTTTAATTATGTCTAAGCCTAGTTATATTTGTTCAAATAAAAGTTTCGAACATGAACGTCACAAAGAAAAGTTGGTATGTGTGACACCCATTTTCAAGTTCATGCTTCCAAAGTCACTCATTTGCGATTTACCTTCTAGAGTCATTCATTTTCTCTTATAAGAAATCACGGGAATGGAAGAATAAATGAAATACAATCATATACTTATTTGGTAATATCTAACTCAGTGTGAGTATGTGGTTCAATTTAACGGAAACACACAGGGGTGGACACCGGGCGGGTTTGGGTTTAGAGATAAGTATAGTAAATTTTGGGATTGACACATTTCATCCCAAACCCGCCCTCGGGTACCTGGAAGCGGGTACCAAATTTATTGCGGGACGGGACGGGACGGAACGATATTATGAGTCCTATATTATTTTAAATCAACGATTCTTCACGCAGCTAACAAAATTAAATTACAATATTTCGTATAAAATTTTGTATGTAATAGGCTAGTATTAGTAGTAATTTTATTTATAGAGGAATAAAAAACCAAAATAAAATTGTTGTATGCCGTGGCATTGGTGGCAAGAGAAGAAGTAGTAGAGCCGTAGAGACTATGAGAGTTTTTTGAACTGAGTCAAACTTAATGTATTAATAACTAGTGTACGATTTAAAAAATATTAGGGTAAAGTAAAAATATTATTCATCAGATGATGGTATTTAAATAATAAATTGATATATAAGTAAAGTGTATAATTATATAATAATAAAAAAAATATAGACGGGTTCGGGTATTCGGGGTTGGAGAGTCTAATCCCAAACCCGTCCCGTATTCCCGTAAAAAAAATTATGGGTACCCAAAACCAAAAAATACTAGCCCCGTTCGGGTATTTTAAAAATAGGACAGGTCGGGTTTGGGTTATTGGAACCCAACGCCCACGCCTAGAATCACGTAGAACTATTGCTCATATTAGTTTATATTATTACTTGTTATCTGGGATGCATTTCAAAATGGAAATCAAATATCCTCTCCATGATTTTGAGTTGTGTTAGGATGACAAAATTGGTCATAGCCCATTACTTTGGAGGAGAAATTAGGAATATCAAAGGCCTCAATTCTTTCGATATATATCAGAAGTTATTATCTTCACACAAAATTTTCTCTTCTTCACAGTTTTCTCGCATTTCTCTAAGTTCAATAATGGCACTCGCTATGAGTTTAGCATAGTATTAATTCAAACGAAAATCGTATAACTATTTTCTAGATATTATGTTCATTGTATTGAGACGAGTGACCAAAATAAAATTTTATTTTGTGAATATTAACTTTGTGCGATAATCTTTATGGATATTTATATATCCCTCATATTGAGACGAATGACCAAAATACAAAATTTACATAGTAAATTTTAACTTTTTGCAATAATCAATTTATTTATTTGAAGAAAACATAAAAATAGATTTAGATTCACAAAAAAAAAAAATTATTGACATAATCTGGGTATCTTATGTAAAACTTGAATGTTAATATAAAAAAAGGATTAAACCTCAATAATCTCATACATGTTAGTTCTTATACAATTATTTCTTATATAGTAGATTGCTCATATTAGTTACGTAGCGCGTTCATCTCGTATGTAAATTTGTGTCAAATTCAAGAAACCCTAGATAATGTGTATCTAATAATTTATATCTCGTAACACATAATACAAAATATTGAGCAAAACTTGTATGTATCTATACATAAGACATAGACAATATTAGGGCCTTGTTAATATGTTTCTTGAAGACAGAGAAACATTTATATATCATAGATACTTTGTTACATGTATCTTCTATTTCTTGCCAAAGACATGATTCAAGAATTCATCTATATATGTGCTTTTATGACATAATCCAAACATCTCAGGTAACTTTAATTTGAACATGTCAAAAATATGAAATCATTATCTTCGCACCAATTAACCTTTGTTACCTTACTTATTATACTCCAATTTATACTTTTACATCCATATGACATATATATAGTCTTATTTCCGAGTTGGTTTAAACCTTTGATATACTCTATTATCCTAATAGTTTGTGTTGTATATTAATACTCGACAAAATCATTCTTGCACTTGCATAGATCTACAATCACAGGATTAAAAAGTCTCGTTCTTTTTCTTGTGTCAAAACACTTGAAGCCTAAATTTATGAGACACTAAATTTCATCTAAGAGTTATGTGTAGTTTCTAGCATTGTCGAACTTGTTACTATTTCCTGTAATAACAAAGATTCCATTGCGCAAGCAAATGAGCCCATATCTCACCAGATACCAAACATGTAATAAGGCAAAATTATTTGATAACGGATATCATTGATAGAGTAGATGTGAGTGATTGCGCCCAAACTTGTCGAAACAAAGCGATCGATGTAGAATAGATTGGGCGGTTGTATCCACGAGGAGATGACTAAAACAAGCTAAAAAGGTTAGTAGACAAAGTTGTTAGCAATTTTCTATTTTGTGGGCTAACATGTGTTTATTATAATATATGGACCAGCTATTTAATTAAGGCCCAAATCCCACTTAACTGATCTAATGGAATATGAAGGGTTTTTTGATATACTATTAATTTATAATAATAAGATGGAATTGCTATGGTCCCTAAGAAGTGGCTATAAAACACATTAGATGGGTGGGGGGGGGGGGGGGTGGGGGGGGGGGGGGGTGGGGGGGGGGGGGGGTGGGGGGGGGGGGGGGTGGGGGGGGGGGGGGGTGGGGGGGGGGGGGGGTGGGGGGGGGGGGGGGTGGGGGGGGGGGGGGGTGGGGGGGGGGGGGGGTGGGGGGGGGGGGGGGTGGGGGGGGGGGGGGGTGGGGGGGGGGGGGGGTGGGGGGGGGGGGGGGTGGGGGGGGGGGGGGGTGGGGGGGGGGGGGGGTGGGGGGGGGGGGGGGTGGGGGGGGGGGGGGGTGGGGGGGGGGGGGGGTGGGGGGGGGGGGGGGTGGGGGGGGGGGGGGGTGGGGGGGGGGGGGGGTGGGGGGGGGGGGGGGTGGGGGGGGGGGGGGGTGGGGGGGGGGGGGGGTGGGGGGGGGGGGGGGTGGGGGGGGGGGGGGGTAGGGGGTGCGGTGGGGGGGGGGGGGGGGGGGGGGGGGGGGGGGGGGGGGTCTCCCCCCCCCCCGGGGGGGGGGGGGGGGGGGGGGGGGGGGGCATCCTAACACAACTCGAAATCATGGAGAGGATATTTGATTTCCATTTTGAAATGCATCCTAGATAACAAGTAATAATACAAACCAATATGACCAATAATCCTACGTGACTCTAGGCGTGGGCGTTGGGTTCCAATAACCCAAACCCGACCTGTCCCATTTTTAAAATACCCGAACGGGGCTAGCAATTTCTGGTTTCGGGTACCCATAATTCTTTTTTACGGAAATACAGAACGGGTTTGGGATTAACCTCTCTAACCCCGAATACCCGAACCCGTCTATATTTTTTTTATTATTATATAATTATACACTTTACTTATATATCAATTTATTATTTAAATAACATCATCTGATGAATAATATTTTTACTTTACCCTAATAATTTTTAAATCGTACACTAGTTATTAATACATTAAGTTTGACTCAGTTCAAAAACCTCTCATAGTCTCTACGGCTCTACTACTTCTTCTCTTGCCACCAATGCCACGGCATACAACAATTTTATTTTGGTTTTTTATTCCTCTATAAATAAAATTACTACTAATACTAGTCTATTACATACAAAATTTTATACGAAATATTGTAATTTAATTTTGTTAGCTGCGTGAAGAATCGTTGATTTAAAATAATATGGGACTCATAATATCGTTCCGTCCCATCCCGTCCCGCAATAAATTTGGTACCCGCTTCCGGGTACCCGAGGGCGGGTTTGGGATGAAATGTGTCAATCCCGAAATTTACTATACTTATCTCTAACCCCAAACCCGCCCGGTGTCCACCCCTATGTGTTTCCGTTAAATTGAACCACATACTCACACTGAGTTAGATATTACCAAATAAGTATATGATTGTATTTCATTTATTCTTCCATTCCCGTGATTTCTTATAAGAGAAAATGAATGACTCTAGAAGGTAAATCGCAAATGAGTGACTTTGGAAGCATGAACTTGAAAATGGGTGTCACACATACCAACTTTTCTTTGTGACGTTCATGCTCGAAACTTTTATTTGAAGAAATATAACTAGGCTTAGACATAATTAAAATTGTCCGCTAATTTTATTATTTCTTGGATTTGACATTTATTATTTTTGGATAGTTTGACTTCAAATATTCATAGCACGGCAAAAAATAAAATCTAATCATATTCCAAAGAAATGCTGACACACATACAAGAAAATGCAATTAAGTTTTCATTCAAACTACAATATAAAAACACCTTCAATAACATGTTCAAACAAATTCCTCTCTTTCACCCTCATTCTCGATTTTCCAGTTTCACTATTTTCAATCTCACTAGAACTCCACCATTCTTCGTTGTAAGATGTTCTTCTCAGATGAGATCTGCAAGATAAGTGGCAAAACATGTGCTTCCTACAACAAAACCAGAGGGATATCACTTGGATTTCTAATTTGATCAGATGATATGGTAAAATTAAATGAAAAATAAGTATACCTCAACTTTTGTACTTTGAAATAACTTACTTGGAGTTTCTATGATGTAACTAAGTCCTTTGGTTCACATGAAAATAGAATAAAAACCACAGCAGTGGTGAAAGAACGAAACTTTCTACTAGAATGATGGTAGAACTGTTCAAAAACAAGAATTATTTCTTAAAAAACATTATGTGAGTATAATATCAAAAGTTTTGATTTCTCACAAAAGCTATGAGCAAAATCAAGTATTTAGACAACTAAAAAGTACCTTTTCTTGTTGTTTGTTGACATTACGTTCTCTCTTTTCGATTTGCCAAGACTTTAGGCGCTCTTGTAATGTTAAGGAAAACTTCTTTGGAAATTTAGTGGTCGAGTCTTTAGCCACTGGGAACACAACATACTCCCCTGTTGAAAGATCATTAATCTCCACGCGCCATATTTCTTCGTCATTTTTCTTGCATACTCTCAAATGATATCTATCAATGTGTTTTGTTTCAACCTGTTATTAAATCTATGTTAGTACAAATAAAGTGCAGTAAAGAAATCGCAAAATTACATTTATAATTCACTGCACAAATTTATCCCATAATTCTATGTTACTTTTTGCACTTCTTTTGATTTAATAATTTACATCTTTTATCAAGATTATTTTTGGCTCTAGGTTATCATGGAGGTACCTTATGCAACTCCAATATAAATTGGTCGTCATTGTTAGGAAATTTGTAAAGCTGAAAATACACCTCAGTGATTTCTAAAGTTGTTGACGTCTTTAGGCCTCCTTTTCTGGTTGATGAAGTTTTGGCCTGCTGTAACCCAAAAATATATGTCTATTTTAGAGCAGTTTGAAATATTTCTCCATATGAGTATTGCATTAATATATTGAAAGTTTTTCGCGGGAGAAAACAAATTAAAATATAAAGTTTAACTTGTGCAAAGGAAAAATTATAACATTACAAATAACCTACCTCATTCTGAGTTTCAATTTTTTTATTTCGATGTTGGGAGTTTGAACTTTCATGGAGTTGGATTTCCATTCCGATATCTTCTTGTGCATTAACATTGCTATGTGATGCCATTTATCTTGAAGAGGGCAAGTGGTGTGCAGGAAACACGTTTTTTAACTATTTGAAAGATGAAATAATTAATATCGAAAGATTGGAGATAAAATTAGTGTTTGTAGGTAAAATTGATGGGATTACATGTGTATTTATTCATCACAATATGTGGAAATATGGTAATATAATTTGATGATTTGGTTGGGCATGAAATAATGGTATAATACATATAGTAACAAAGATAATTTGGATAAAGATTGATGAGGTTTTATTCTTTCGATAATTTCAAATTCAAGATTTACTTAAAATGTTTGGATTTTGTTATTACAATAGAGATTTAGCTGGATTCTCGAATTTTGTTTTTGACAATAATATGACATATGCACATTTGTATCATGTATAATGTTGCAGAATCTTCATGATGCATAATAAAACGACTTTAACTTTAACTTTTTTTTATACATATATAGTTACATACATATTTCGCGCTACGTATTCTAGGACAAAAATTGGTAGAACTAACCCTATATAGTGTTCTACTTCATTTTATTGTTCGACTAGAAACAATTTAAGCAATCTTTATTTTCACGTGTGGAGATGATGATATAATCATTAAGTTAATTTAACAATAATTAATAGATTTGAAGTTTAGTGAGGTTTCATCTTTTGATATATTCAAATTTAAGATTTACTAAATATGTTTGGATTGCTCACTAAATCACATATTTTCATGGATTCTTGAATTTTGTCTATGATCAAATTTAAAATGAAAACTTATGAAGCTTCATTCTTTTGATAAATTCAAATTCAAGATTTTACTTAATATGTACTGGATTGTTTTATTAAAATCCAAAGTTGGATTCTTGAATTTTTGTTATATGAAAATTGTACCATGAATAGTTATAATTGTATAGGTATTACACAATCTTTGTATTACATAGTAAAATGGCTTTGATGTACGATTTGTTTGATCTATACATGCACCAATTATTTGAATATGTGTTATAAGTATTCTATGAGAATACTTAGAATTGACCTTATAAAAATAATCTATAAATATGACACATTTCTTCATTTCCTTGTAAAATTATATCACTAAAATACAAATTTAGTTGGATTAACTATATATATATAAAGGCTACATAATAATCATAGTACATAGTAATATGACTTAAAATAGTTATTTAGTTAATAAATGAATTTATTCATAAAGAAATTTGTGATAGTATTATGAGGCAATAGTTATTAAAATAGACTTTATATTTTTGTTTGTCATAATATAAAATATTAACTCATTAATAGTATTAGAGATGAATGTGCTTAAAGAATTAATATGAGCAATCTGCGTTTGATAAAAATAGCCTAGAGACTTCATATAGTGAATTTGCATATTTCACTTTCATGTACTTTAATATAAAGGGATAATTAATTAAACCACCCTTGAGATATTGTGTAATTACAATGAAAAACCTTTATGTTTGAAAAATTATTTAAACTACCATTGAGGTATTAAATTCATAACCCCCTAAAGAGCTAATTTCTAACAATGCATGCTGACGTTATAATGAAAAAATTGATTTCCAAAAATATTCTTAATTTTACTTTGACCAAATTTATATGACCGAAAATACCCTATAAAAATCACAAACCTGATAGGTGAATAGTGTAATACACTTTGTCATGCTAGGGGTATGTGCAATGTGCTTGTTGTTGTAGGGGTGTAATAGTAAATAACGAGCACATATAATTGGCATCAATGTGCTTACAATAATGCACAAGCAAAAGTTTATATATGAAATCTATACGCAAACCATATTAAAGAATCAAACAAATTATTTGCATTTAACTTCTATTTTATTTTATTAGGTAAACTGGACTCATTTCAAATCATAAGCATTCAAAAGGTTGAAGATGCATAATAGTGTGGCGTACGTAGTGAGGAAGAGAAATATATTCAATAACCCGTTAATTATTGATAAAAAATACCAAGAAATTGGAGGAATTCAGAAAATCAATACCTTGATTATTCTATAAAGAAGAGAACTGAGAAAATTCAAATTCTGATATAAGCAACAACTAAATTGAACAAGTCTACAAAGTCTTACAAATATATAAATAAAAACACCTTAGATGTAGAAAATTATAAAAATTATCAAAAGGTCCCTTTATGATCTCTTTGTTAATTTTGAATCGCACTGCACCATTTTTCACATGATGAAAAAAATTCGTCCTCGATTCTTGGTAGGAGAAAATCCTCCATTGAATCTTTATTAGCTTCTTCATTAATGAAAATTAGAAATTCACTATTTTAATAAGAGATTCAAGGTTTGAGTACAACTATATTTTTAAAGACTTGGGGTACTCCACCATAATAGCATGATAATATCATGAATTACATTGAGTTCCACGAATTTAGATATGCTAAATCCTTTTCCCAAATAATCTTGAAGTTCAAGGAAACTTTGATAACTTTCTTCAACAATCTCGAAGTACCATTGGCATATAAGTCTTCTGAGTATTTCAACCCTAGTAAACATAGGAAATAAATTGCTGCCTTCTCTTTTTGAGGGCTTTATATTGCTCTCCATGTAAGTTGCAATTAAGGTATGATAAACCAATAAAATGCCTTCAAGTTGATAACTTGCTAACAACAATAACTGGCACACTCATTGCATAGAAAAACTCTGTAACTAAATATTGATAAGTACAAATGAGACGACAAAGCAGCAATAGTGTTTCACTTGAATATAATTACCTAGTTTCACTTTATATGCCTTATTGAATGTTCCGCATGTACTAATAAACTTTACACTTTAACGCTAATTATACTTGATGTTGCGTAAAAATGTTATAGGGGCAATGGTGGAATTGGTGATCGAAATCACTATTTGATTCATATAAATCACATCATATAATTTAGAGTAAATTGAGGTTTGTACACAACTATCCAGAGAACTATTGTAATTGTATTGTAAATGTGAATGACTTACATTGATTGGAAATATATGACCTATTTATAGGTCCATATTGGAATACAAATGGTTTATATGTAATAAATACAATGGTATAATGGTCTTTTTAGGAAATATATTACAAGTGATAATTTCAAAGACGTTACAAACATTAGGTTTTTATCACAACTTATTATATTATATTTAATATAAATATGGTAATTTCTTTTAATTGCCCTTAGGCCAAAAAATTGCACATATAAGTAGTGACTTATCTACTCTTGATGCGGACTAGGAAAAGTGACCTTCTTTCACGGCACCTACTTGAATTATGCAAGGAAATACTTTCTTACATGATTGAGGAAGATGTAGTCAATAAGAATCGGAGTTCACCGATGCCACGAAGAAATGGCACTAAAAATTCTCATTCAAATGATCTTCCCTAGATTGCTAAAGCTATATCTCGTGATGCTAGAACAATTCTAGAGGTTTGAGAGAAACTCTGTGAACATTTGGTCTAAAGGTAAACATATCTAAATCCACGGTATTTTTCTCACCTAAGATGGATAACAATACTAAATGAGATTTAGCAAAGCCGTCTTGGAATCAATGCTAACTATAACTAATTTTGGGTAAGTATTACGAGGTTCCTCTTTTACATGGTAAATTTGTACACAAGGCGCATCATCAAAACATTAATTATAAGGTTCAATCAATTTATTCTAATTGATATGCGAAGTTACTAAACTAAGTGGGTCTAGCTACACTCCTTGAAAGTAATGGTCCTAAGGCCTCGTTAATGCAATGGAATACAAAAATTTAAACCAGAAATATACATAAATTTAATTATCTCCGGAAGATCATCATTCACATAAAAACTCAATATTAGAATGAAGAGATATAGATTTATACATCTCCCATGTTAGGGAGGTAAAGTCCTTACCAGAAAAATGGTGGTGGTGCATGGAATCTCACTGACGTGCGTGAGTGGACTTACGATCGAATAGAGGCTTCAACTATTTATTTCTCCTTTAGATCTCATCCAATGGATCGTCAAACTCTAATTTGTAGATCCATATCATCAATGAAGATGCACACTAAGATTTTCAAGTGTAGATCCTCCAAGGAAAGTTGACGCACACAAGTAATAACTTACTTAGAGTAAAAAATTAGTTATACATAGGAAAGATGCATATTATATTCATATATGTAGTCAATTGTAACATGTCAAATAATGTTCAAAACATACAACATATTCATGAAAACAAATTCTAAATACTCTTGATTTTGTGTTTTTCCTGCATTTAGTTCTCTTTCAACTTTGAGAGTGGCTACTCTCCATAACTAATTTCAACCTCCATGAATGATTGAATTAGTTTGGTTAGTGTTTACAACACCACCTTTTGCAACCTTGTGGTGAATTTTCTTTACCTTCTTCCTCTCCTTCCATAACTGCTTTGACTTCTGTGAGGTCGACTTCATGATTGCCATGTTTGATATCTAGGATCGTTGGGAGGGGTTTGTCCTGAAAATGCCACCATTCTCTCTTCTCCGTTTTTGACATCATCAATGGATTTCCTGGTAATGTAAGCACTGATTTCTAAGAATTTTGTGCCATTGAAGTCTGCATGTCTTTCATTTGCTTGAATCTTCATACTTACAACCTCAACAACTACATTTTCAAAGTTATACACACCTTTAATTTGACTTGTTAATCAGTATCGTTGATAGTGTTGTTGAAGGGTTCAGGAATAGTGTTCTGCGAACTGCCTATACGAAGATTAATGAAGTTTCATCCGTTCATTATATTCACATTAGTTTTACTTTATATGCATGAATTATGTCACAAAACAAAAGTTAGTTAGCCTCTATGCTTCTTTTTATTTATCTTCGATTAAAGATAAGTATTATTGTAAAAAATTAATATTTACGGTGTAAATTTATTATTTAGGCCATTCATCACAATTATACGAGGAACATATAAATATCTATAAATATTATTGTACAAATTTTATATTTATAATGTAAAAGAAATATTATGGTCATTCATCTCAATATGACAAACATAATATGTTGGGGTTTTTATATGTGAATGAAATAAATAAGAGTAAGAGATCCGAAGAGGTACCCTTTGGATCGAAACAGTGTGTCCCTTTCCAAGAGTCACTTTTGTCTATAAATATGAGACAGAATCTGGCCAATTCTGAATCAATTTGATAGTAACAAAAAGGAAAAATACTACTCTCTCTTTCTCTTACTTCCGTAAAAATTTATTCCGAAATTTCTATTTGTTCAAGTTCGCCGTGGGTTCATTATTTGTGCAAATAATGAACAACAGACTGTTGTATCTTGGGAGACTACCAGGAATCAAACTGTATGCACCGTGTCCGTAGCAGCCCCGGAAATATTGTCTTAAGGAAATTTGTTTCGACAAGCCTCAGTCTTATTTCTTATTTATGTGTTGATTAAAGTGTTCTACTAAAACGTAAGTATGATTTACATGCTTTAATAATGCATGGATTTATTTGTTAGAATATTATTTGCTATATTCTATGTTTTATGAAATATAGAAGTGCACAGATTGTTAGACACCAACAATCTTAAGACAATATCATTTTGTTTAACTTATTCGTGTACTGTTATAAAGATTAAATATGGTCATTTATGCATAAATCATTATTACCTCCCTGTTTTAACGTGCTAATGTTGAAACATGTCACATGAGTGGGAACTTACTGTTAATCGAGTCTTGATATACCATATTTTCTGTTTAGTTTACACAATTTGTGTAAAATCCTAATATGAGAATTTGAATGTCTCAAATCTGCTGTCTAAATCTATATTCCTTTGGATGAACATTTAAATCGAAAAATCGTTGAGTGGGATTTCTTAATCTTATGATATATATATATATATATAAATTGGAACTCATTTGTGGAATGGCTAATTTCCTTGATGGAAATTATACATAAAATTGATATGACCAAGATCGAGTGGTTTGTTTTACGTAATCATGGCAAATTCTTTTTGCGACATGAATCGTTGCTTTGCAGCGCCATGTAACTTCATGAATCGGTGTATTATATCATTCAATACCATTTGATTAATTGGGAAGTCGTGGCAATGAATTTTAACATTTAAGAAAGAGAGTTTTTGAGAATGTTTTATGAACGACGAAAATTCTTATGTTTGAATGAATATTTGAATTGGGCTTGACAGTTTGAAGCTCTAAGATTCCCACCGTTCCAGAAATTAAATTTTCCGTGATTTGATATCTTTATCAAAACTCCTTTATCAAAATATTTGAGTATTCATTTTGAAATGGTGTGATGTAACGATATTTTCACTGGATGAAATTAAATGATAACACAACACTTTATACCCAAATAAATATTTGGTAATTCTGATTGTTATTCCTATCATTGCGGCACTTATCATTTTGTGAACTAGTGGACTTAACTTCCTTCGGATTGAACCGTAATAATTATCCTGTAAAATTAATTGTGGTGCAAACGAGATCTTTGTGAAGGGTCACCATGGTTCAGAAAAATATGAAAGGAAATCAATTGAGACTTGATTGATTATTGCGTTGACTAATAATTATTAAAGTGAGTTATTTTCTATTTTGAATTGCAAATTCAATAAATAGAAAAATCATTTATTTGCATATATTGAGAGAATATTCAATGTCTGAAATTATTCAAATGAAAGGCGCATTCAATTTGCTATAATCTAGCATAAATTAATTCTTATATAAATATTTAGTGGTGCACTAATTTATTTAATTGATTGAAGTAAAATATAGTTAAATGTCACGAATATTGAATTAATGACTTCATATATGAGTGAGGTGTCATAATTCTTTGAATGAACATTTTTCTAATAAGTACGACTTATACTTATGTGGGATAAATGATATTTGTGTAATTACTAATAATCTTTATACGAAGATAAATGGCTAATTAGTATTTACTATCATATCAATATTATATGGGGGGAAATATTGATAATAAAGATAAATCATTTGCGAAATAAGTATAAGTAATAGCAGTATTTTATTGATAAAATATTGAAAATTTATATGTAAAAGTAATTATAATTCTTTTGTGGAATAATTATAATTTGCTATGATATCAATATTTTATTGAGAAAATATTGATTATATTATAATTTATTCGCGAAATAAACATCAATATTTTATTGAGCAAATATTGATAATATTTTATTTGTGAGAAATAACTGTAAATTATTTGACAAATAAATATCAATATTTTATTGAGAAAATATTGATGGTACTTATAACTTATTTGTGAAATAATTATGATTTATTTGAGAGAAATAAGTATAAATTATTTGTGAAATAATTATAATTTATTTGTTTGAGAAACAAATATGTAAGAGTTCAAATTTTTGAACAAATCCAAATTAATTATGTGATTTTTTGCTAACTCGTGGAGTTTGAAATGTATTTAATCACATATATACTATTGCAATATTTATTAAGTAATAAAGAGAAAGCAATAGATTGAGCTATTTTTATATGTATTTATTGAATAATAAATACAAGAAGGCGATAAATGTATTTGTGAAATACAAAGAGATGTATTTGAGAAATAATGGAATAAGAAAATGAAAAACTTTTATATCCGAATTATGGGGGTGAATATGAATATTTTCATTTACACAAAAATGTGTGATCAGAAATAATTCACCTAGCTTAACTCAATTAATTGATTAGCTAACCGAAAATAATCAAGCCCTAAAAAGAGAGGGTAAGATTATTATAAATCCGGGTGTACCGGATAACTTGTGGGGGAAAACTCTTAGGATGCCTAACCGCATATTGAATCGAATTCACACAAGAAAATCAAATATCATTCCATATGAGTTATGGAAGGGAGGAAAAACCAAATACTTTAAAATGTGGGGGTACTTGGATCAGATTTCGGTTTCACCGCCGAAAAAGAAAATAACTTAAAAATATTAATTACTACTAGCTTATGCGATAAATAGTAGCAGTTTATATTTTTTGTACTTAAATCTGAAATAAATGTAATCATGTGAACTGAGTCACGTGATGTAACATTCATTAAGAATGTAAGAAGGATTTGCGAATCATTTCTTATTTATTTTCTGTAAATGAGATTAGCTGATATTAAAATATGATGAAGTAATATTATTTATTATATTACTTACATAAATTTTTTTATAGTTTATATTTAGAGTTAATTATAAATTGTTTATTCTGCGATAATAAACACTATAGTCTAACCCATTTTAGACTAGAATATTTTTTTAAATTTCATAAATATTTTGCGAAAATATTTAATTATTTTGATCAAGAGGGTCAACTTTGTGAAGTTTATAATTATATTTAATTATAAATTACTATATTCTGTGAGAATATACATATGAATCGATCTCTAAAGACGTCAATCTCTTACTTCAACATGAGTTTGTTGACGAGTTGAAGAGACAAATGAGCTAAAAGATCGAAGTTATTTGATCCAGATATTCTAACTTATATGTTAAAGGATTAACCTCAAACATATAAATAAATTATGTCACGTTCCAATATCATGGATTGGAAAGAGGCGATTGGCAGCGAGTTACATTCATAAAATTGGTAGACCTCGAGGAGTGAACCAATTAGATGTAGACTGGTTTTTAAGTTCAAGAGTTTAAAAACTTTGATAAATCAAGAGTTTAAAAACTTGGATGAATCAATCGACAAAAACTAGGCTAGACGAGTAGCCAAGGTACCTTATTAAAAGAAACACTTTTATTTCTTTGACTCATATTCACTAGCAATTAGGATGACATTCATTTGAATTTTAATAGCTCTATTAGCTATATACAATGGACTTTAAAATTGTCTTCCTTAATGGTGAATTAAATATGAGGAGTAACCAGAGGGTCTCGTTGTTGAAGGAAAAGAAAACATAGTTTGCGAAACTTTTATGTTTCTTGTTGACATTTATCAAGCTCCTAAACAATGACACCAAAAATATGATAGTGTCATAAATAAATTTGACTCTCATATTAATAAATATGACAAGTGTAACGATATAAACAAATTGGATAATTGAGTATCACAGTTTGTTTATACGTAAATGATATGTTAATATTTGAGACGAATGTTGAGAATATTAAATCCACCGAGAAAATATCAACTTATGTTATAAAAAACTTCGGTTTAATCAATTAGGATTAAGAGGTCATGCGATGACATTAAATTATCTCAAGCACATTACGTGGATGAGTGATACATAGTTTAATACTTGCGAAATTAAGGGATTTCATAATTCTATTTAATTCATATCTTGTGTGCTACAGGAGAACGGATGTGATAGAGTATCACAATTTGAGTATGCTCATAAAATTAGATGTCACGCATATATCGTAAAATGCAAGAGGCCAGACATCGTCCCTTTAGTTAATAAACCGAGGAGATACATGAGCAATCTTAGCAAGATTTGTTGGGATGCATTAATGAGAATGCTTGAATCTTGAAAGAATACATATGTATTTGCATTATATTTTGGAAAAATATTCAACGACCCAAGAGGGACATAGTAATGCAAATAAAACTTCTGATTTAGAGGAATCAAAGTTTATAAGCGGATATGTATTCAATTTTGAAGGCACCGCTATTTCTTGAGAATCTTCCAAACAAACGCATATAACTCAATCCACTATGTGATATGAGTGCATAGTATTGGATAAAGCTAGTGAAGAATTTGAGTGGCTTCACAAAATTCATGGAAGATATTCTAATATGACTAAAAATTGTGTTAGCCATACGTAAAATGCGATAATCAAGCGGTGATACACAGAGTTGAACTAACTCTATGTATAATGCTAAAGTCACGACATATTCGTTGTCGTTGATACAATACCAAGAGACATCTACTTTCAAATAGAATGGACTTTATGAAGTCAAGAGATAATCCTAATTCCGGGTATTAAAGGTTTATCTAGAAATTAGTATGTGCATCGAGGGTGATGGGCCAAAAAGCCTAAATTTGACTAAGTTACCTCGTACGGAAACCTAACCTGGCGACTGGAGATCCCACAGACCAGGTTCAATAGGACAACCAGTCTTGGCTAACTTAAAAGAAAGCACTTAAGAGTATAACTCTATCCCATTCTTATGATGCAATAAGTGCAAGCCTACCGCGTTATTTTATAGGTTAAGCAAAGGCTTTTAATGACGTCTATATCTTGTCAAAACAAGTGGAGTATGGTAGGATACTCTTGATAGATGCGGTCATCTATGTTAGTGTGAGCTGGGTCGGCTCGTTGAGAATTTCTTTATAGGCTGTAATTCTCTAAAGCACTCGCATAACCAAGAATGTTCAGGGCCAAAACGAACACAACCGAGAACTTGAAACAAATCGGTTTAATATTGTGTTAAGTTTATTGTCTTGGTTTACACAAACAGCCGACGGTTCAAGATGAAATATTTCACCGATTGGCTAAGTAAATCTGATAAGCTTTAACTAGGGAAGGTTCAAGATGAAATATTTCACCTATCCCAATGCGGTATTATTCCTAAAGAAATTTCGACATGATATGTCTCATGAGAAGGAACTCGAAAAACAGTTTCATTCATGTGGGGGATTGTTGGGGTTTTTATATGTGAATGAAATAAATAAGAGTAAGAGATGTGTCTATTCGGTCCGAAGAGGTACCCTTTGGACCGAAACAGTGTGTCCCTTTCCAAGAGTCACTTTTGTGTCTATAAATATGAGACAGAATCTGGCCAATTCTGAATCAATTTGATAGTAACAAAAAGGAAAAACACTACTCTCTCTTTCTCTTACTTCCGTAAAAATTTATTCCGAAATTTCTATTTGTTCAAGTTCGCCGTGGGTTCATTATTTGTGCAAATAATGAACAACAGACTGTTGTATCTTGGGAGACTACCGGGAATCAAACTGTATGCACCGTGTCCGTAGCAGCCCCGGAAATATTGTCTTAAGGAAATTTGTTTCGACAAGCCTCAGTCTTATTTCCTATCTATGTGTTGATTAAAGTGTTCTACTAAAAGGTAAGTATGATTTACATGCTTTAATAATTCATGGATTTATTTGTTAGAATATTATTTGATATATTCTATGTTTTGTGAAATATAGAAGTGCACAGATTGTTAGACACCAACATAATATCTAAAAAATAATTGGTACGATTTTCGTGTGATTTCATTACCATGCTAAACTTACAGTTAGTGCATAATTGAACTTAGAGAAATGTGAGAAAAGTAGTAATGAAGAGAGACACTTTTTCCATGTATATGTGTGTATTAGATAAATGCAAGAAAAGTAGTACTGAAGAGAGATCTTTATATATATATATATATATATATATATGATAAATACAAGAAAAGTTGTAATGACGGTCTTTCTTTTCATATTCATGCACAAAGGAATAATATTGATGGGTGTGTATATATATATATACTAGTGAATTTTGTACCACACTAGTCGCAGTAACAGTTGCCCTGTATGCTGGTGTTATTTTTAAACATTGTTGATTTTTAATTTATTATATAATGTAGAGTAGATATTTAGATTCTAACTATAATCTTGTTTAGAATTCATATTTTTCTTTGTAATCTTGATTTCTTAGTACCAGATATAGTCTTTAGAAAGCTATTGTTGTAACTTGTAAGTTGTCATGCACATAACACCAAACAATTTGAAAAACTCAACATTTCTCATAAAGTTAAGAAGTAATAAAATAACACCACTTCACAATATCCCAAAGAAAACCTAAACTCCAACCATTCATCTTCCAACCAATTGTTACACAAGATGAATCAGATGAAATGGTAATCAAGTGTTAAAAAGAGAGTCAAACGAAAATGTTGTTGTGAACAAAAATGAAGAGTTATACTGTTGTTATGACAATATACCCACATACTTGACCCATAATCCTAAAACCTAACCCACCCCAATCACGCCCATGTTACAAACCTCAATTCCATCTTCCACCCTTAACAATCCTAGCCACCATTCCCCCCCTTCTGCCACAGTTGATGCTGCCCCTTGCTGGAATGCTGGCGCCACCCCTATTCTCCATCGCCACCTTCCCTCGTCATCCCAAGTTTAGCCAACACACAAACCTGAGCCAAAACCATCCTTCCACCGCTCCAAATGACGCCAACCACTTAGTCCCTCCACCTCTTTACCGCACACCAGTCCAACCAGCCTTTGAATCCATCATTGTACATTGTAAGATGTTCCTCTAATATGAGATCTGTAAGATAGGTGGCACAACATGTGTTTCCTACAAGAAAACCAGAGGAAGATCACTTGCATTTGTAATTTCAGCAGATGATATGTTAAAACTAAATGAAATTCATTTTTTTGTATTTTGGAATAACTTACTTGGAGTTTCTATGATGTACCACCTTCGTGAAAGAACGAAACTTTCTCCTAGAATGATGATAGAACTGTGCAAAAACAAGAACTATTTAAAAAAAAAGTTGTTTGTGCATAAAGTCAAAAGTTTCGGTTTCTCACAAAAGCTATGAGAAAAATCAAGTGTTTTAGATAAATAGAAAAGTACCATTTCTTGTTTTTTGTTGATATTACGTTCTCTCTTTTTGATTTTCCAGGGCTTTAAGCGTTCTTGTAATGTAAGGAAAACTTCTTTTGAAATTTAGTGGTTGAGTCTTCAACCACTGGGAACATAACATACTCTCCTGTTGAAGGTTCATCAATCTCCACGCGCCATATTTGTTCGTCATTTTTCTTGCATACTCTCAAGTAAAATCTATCAATAATTTTGTTTCAACCTGTTATAGAATCTATGTTAGAACAAATAAAGTGCACTAAATAGTTGGATTAATTATATTTATAATTCACTTCACAAACTTATCCGATAATTCTAAGTGGTTTTTTGCACTTCATTTGATTTGATAGTTTACATTTTTTTTATCAATATTTTTATTTTTTCTCTAGGTTTTCATGGATGTACCTCAAGTAACTCGAATATAAATTGGTCTTCATTGTTAAGAAATTTGTAAAGCTGAAATACGCCTCGGTGATTTCTAAAGTTCTTGATGTCTTCAGGCCTCGTTTTCTGATTGATGAAGTTCCAGCTTGCTGTGTTCCAGAAAAATATGTATATTTAAAAATTATTTGAAATATTTCTCCATAAGAGTATTGTGTTAATATATTGAAAGTCCTTCGCGCGAGAAAATGGATTAAATTATATAAATAACTTGTGCTAAGAAAAATTATAACATCACATATATTCTACCTCATTATGAGTTTCAACTATTTCACTTCGATGTTGGGAGTTTGGACTTTGATAAAGTTGGATTTCCATTCCGATAATTTCTTGTGCATTAGTATCTCAATGTAATGTCATTTTTCCAGAAGAGGGCAAGTGGTGTGCAGGAATCACGTTTTTCAACAATTTGAAAGACAAAATAATTAATATCCAAAGATTGGAGATAAAATTATTGTTTTTAGGTAAAATTGGTGGCATCATTTGTGTATTTATTCATCAGAATGAGTGGAAATGTGGCAAAAGTTTGGTGATTTGGTTGTGGACGAATTAATAGTATAATACATATGGTAACCAAGATAATTTGGATGAGATTAATGTGGTTTTATTATTTCGATAATTTTAAATTCAAGATTTACTTAAAATGTATGGATTGTGTTATTACACCAGAGATTTAGCTGGATTCTCGAATTTTTTCTTTGACAATAATACGACACATATGCACAGATGTATCAGGTATAATGTTGCAGAATCTTCATCATGCATAATAAAACAACTTTAACATTTTTTTTTTAATACATACATATTTTGGGCTACATTTTGTAGGACAAAAATCATTTGAAATAACTCTATATTGTGTTCAACTTTATTTTCTTGTACAAGAATTCGGTTAGAAATAATTTAAGCAATCTTTATTTTGACATGTGGAATTGATGATATAATCCTTAAGTTAGTTACTTAATAGATATGAATTATAGTGAGGTTTAACTTTTTGATATACTCAAATTTAATATTTACTAATCACGTATTTTGATGGATTCTTGAATTTTATTTATGATAAAGTTTGATAGGTACGAAAACTTGTGATGCTTATTTATTTTGATAAATTCAAATTTAAGATTTTTTTTAATATGTAGTGGATTATCTTATGAAAACACAAATTTAGTTGGACTCTTGAATTTTCTTTTATATGAAAATAGTACCAGATGAAGGTAATACATAAAAACTAGGGGGTATGTGCAATGTGTTTGTAATTGTAGGGGTGTAACAGTAAATAACTATCATATTTCTCGTAATAAAAGAGGTGCATTCTGGTACTTTCCACAATTTCTTCAGATTTTTGGATGTTTGTTAGCTTTCGCAGTAGTTTGAGTAATTTCCAAAACATTGAGGGTAGTGACTCTAAGAATACAAAAACTCGAGGGTAATTTGAGTAATTCCAATTAATATACTTACATTAACGCACAAACAAATGTTCATATATGAAATGTTTTATGTGAACCATATTAAAGAATCAAACAACTTATTTGCATCTAAATTTTGTTTTTTTTTATTAAGGGAAAACTGAACTCATTTCAAATCAGAAGCATTGCAAAAGTTAAAGATATATACTGATGCAGCATACGTAGTGAGAAAGATAAATATATTCAATAACCCATTGATTCTTGAAAAAGAATACCGTATAATCAAAAGAACTGAGAAAATCAATAACTCGTTGTTCTATAAAACGTAGCATGGAACTGAGAATTCAGAAAATTCTGATAACAACAATTAAACTGACAGTCTCCAAAGTTTTACAATGACTATATAAAAAAAACCTAGTTGTAGAAAATAATACAAATTACAAAAAGGTCCCCAAAAATATTAAAACATATAAAAGACTTAATAAAATCTTAAATTAGTCTTTTTACGGCTTCTTTGTTAATTTTGAATAGCAATGCACCATTCTACACATGATGAAAAAATTTCTCTTCAATTCTTGGTAGGAGAAAATCCTCTATCAAATCTTGATTAGCTTCTTCATTAATGAAAACTAGAAGTTCACTAATTTAATAAGAGATTCAAGGCTTGTGTACGACTATTGGTAAAGACTTGGCCTACTCCACCAAAGTAGCATGATAACAATTCCATGAGAATTAGATGTACCAAATACAAAATTGATGTCGTTTTGATATCCCATCAGGAGATATCAACAAGAATTCCTTTTCCCAAGTAATCTTGAAGTTCAAAGAGACTTTGATAATTTCTTCAACAACCTCGAACACCATCGGCATGTAATTCTTTCTGAGTATTTCAACTCTAGTAAGAGAGTCGAACTGAGGAAATACATTTTTTCTTCTCTTTTTAAGGGCTTTAGATTGCTCTCCATGTAAGTTGCAATCAAGGTACGAGAAACCAATAATGTTTCGCCAAAATTTTCAAGAGTACATTTATCATCACTTCATCCGATTCATGGTATATAGGGTTTCCTCATAAAGTTCTTCGTCAAAAGATGTAACATCTTCTGATTTATTCTCTGTTTCGTGTCGCTATTGCGGTTGATGTAGGGCAATAAATTGTAGTGTCAATCGACCTACCTGTCGACATGTAATAACACATACCACATTTTATTTGTGATGTTCATGTTTGAAACATTTACTTAAACCAAAATAATTTATCCGCTAATTTGGTTGTTTCTTGGATATGATATTTCTTACTTTCGTTTTTAGTTAATTTGACTACAAATTTCGATAGTACGATAAAAATTGAATTCTAATCATTCAAAATAAATGCTGACACACGAAAAAAAAAAGTTTTCATTCAAACTACATCATAAAAACACCTTAATCAACATGTTCAAACAATTTTCTCTCTTTCACACTCATTCTCAATTTTTCTGTTTCAACATTTTAATTCTCATTTGAACTCCATCATTGTACATTGTAAGATGTTCCTCTCATATGAGATCTGCAAGATATGTGGCACAACATGTGTTTCCTACAAGAAAATAAGAGGAAGATCACTTGCATTTTAATTTCATCAGATGATATGTTAAAATCAAATGAAATTCATTTTTTATATTTTGGAATAACTTACTTGGAGTTTCTATGATGTAACTAAGTCCTTTGGTTCATATGAAAATAGAATAAAAATCACCACCTTCGTGAAAGAATATTCTACTAGAATGATGGTAGAACTGTGCAAAAACAAGAAACTATTTTTTTAAAAAAATCTTATTTGTGCATAATGTCAAAAGTTTCGGTTTCTTACAAAAGCTATGAGAAAAATTAAGTGTTTTAGATAACTAGAAAAGTACTATTTCTTGTTTTTTGATGATATTACATACTCTCTTTTTGATTTTCCAGGGCTTCAAGCGTTCTTGTAATGTTAAGGAGAACTTCTTTTGAAATTTAGCGGTTGAGTCTTCAACCACTGGGAACATAACATACTCTCCTGTTGAAGGTTCATCATTCTCCACGCGCTATTTTTCTTCGTCATTTTTCTTGCATAAATATATATATATATATATATGTGTGTGTGTGTGTGTGTGTGTATTAGATAAATGCAAATAGATCTTTAGATACATGCAAGTTTTGCTCAATATTTTGCATTATGTGTTACGAGATATAAATTATTAGATTACACCTTATCTAGGGTTTCTTGAATCTGACACAAATTTAAATACGAGATGAACGTGCTACGTAACTAATATGAGCAATCTACTATATAAGAAATAATTGTCTAAGAACTAATATTTATGAGATTATTTAGGTTTAATCCTTTTTTTATATTCACATTCAAGTTTTACTTAAAATGCCCAATTATGTCAATAAAAAAATTAGTGAATCTAAATCTTTTTATTTTTATTTTTGCTTCAATTAACTAAAAGTGATTATTGCAAAAAGTTAAAATTTACGATGTAAATTTTGTATTTTGGTCATTCATCTCAATGCAAGGGATTTATAAATATCCAGAAAGATTATCGCAAAAAGTTAATAATCACAATGTAAAATTTTATTTGTGTCATTCACTCAATACGATGAACATAATATCTAGAAAATAGTTATTACAATTTTTGTTTGATTTAATACTATGCTAAACTCATAGCAAGTGCCATTATTGAACTTAGAGAAATGCGAGAAAAACAGTAAAGAAGAGAGATTTGGGTGTCAAGATAATAACTTTATATATACATCGAAATAATTGCTAAACTCATAGCAAGTGCCATTATTGAACTTAGAGAAATGCGAGAAAAACAGTAAAGAAGAGAGATTTGGGTGTCAAGATAATAACTTTATATATACATCAAAATAATTTAGGCCTTTGATATTCCTAATCTCCTCCAAAGTAATGGACTATAACCAATTTTGTCTTCCTAACACAACTCAAAATCAAGGAGAGGATATTTGATCTCCATTTTGGAATGCATCCCAGATAACAAGTAATACTATATACTAATATGAGCAATAATTCTACGTGATTCCATTAAATTGAACCACATACCAACTTTTCTTTGTGACGTTCATGTTCGAAACTTTTAGTTGAACAAATACAACTAGGCTTACACATAATTAAAATTGTCCGCTAATTTTTTTATTTCTTGGATTTGACATTTCTTAAATTTGGATAATTTGACTTCAAATGTTCATAGCACGACAAAAAATAAAATTTAATAATATGCCAAAGAAATGCTGACACACACACAAGAAAATGCAATTAAGTTTTCACTCAGACTACAATATAAAAACACCTTCAACAACATGTTCAAACAAATTCCTCTCTTTCACCCTCATTCTCGATTTTCCAGTTTCAGTATTTTCAATCTCACTAGAACTCCAACATTCTTCGTTGCAAGATGTTTTTCTCATATGAGATCTGCAACATAAGTGGAACAACATGTGATTTCCTACAGCAAAACCAGAGGGATATCACTTGGATTTCTAATTTGATCAGATGATATGGGAAAACTAAATGAAATATAAGTATACCTAAACTTTTGTACTTTGGAATAACTTGGAGTTTCTATGATGTAACTAAGTCCTTTGGTTCACATGAAAAATAAAAACCACCACCTTGGTGAAAGAACTATTTCTCAAAAAAATTATGTGTGTATAATGTCAAAAGTTTTGATTTATCACAAAAGCTATGAGCAAAATCAAGTATTTAGACAACTAAAATATACTTTTTCTTGTTGTTTGTTGATATTAAGTTCTCTCTTTTGGATTTGCCAAGACTTTAGGCGCACTTGTAATGTTAAGGAAAAATTCTTCGGAAATTTAGTGGTCGAGTCTTTAGCCACTGGGAACACAACATACTCCCCTGTTGAAATATCATCAATCTCCACGCGCCATATTTCTTCGTCATCAATATGTTTCGTTTCAACCTGTTATAAAATCTATATTAGAACAAATAATTGCACTAAAGAAATAGTTGGCATAATTATATTTATAATTCACTGCACAAATTTATCCCATAATCCTAAGTTACTTTTTGCACTTCATTTGATTTAATAATCTACATCTTTTATCAAGATTGTTTTTGGCTCTAGGTTATCATGGAGGTACCTGATGCAACTCCAATATGAATTTGTCGTCGTTGTTAGCAAATTTGTAAAGCTGAAAATACACCTCAGTGATTTCTAAAGTCGTTGACGTATTTAGGCCTCGTTTTCTGGTTGATGAAGTTTTGGCCTACTGTATTCCAAAAATATATGTCTATTTTAGAATGGTTTGAAATATTTCTCCATATGAGTATTGCATTAATATATTGAAAGTTTTTTGCGGGAGAAAACAAATTAAAATATAAAGTTTAACTTGTGCAAAGGAAAAATTATAACATCACAAATGAGCTACCTCATTCTGAGTTTCAATTTTTTTCATTTCGATGTTGGGTGTTTGAACTTTCATCGAGTTAGATTTCCATTCCGATATTATCTTGTGCATTAACATTGCTATGTGATGTCATTTATCTTGAAGAGGACAGGTGGTGTGGAGGAAACACGTTTTTCCACTATTAGAAAGACGAAATAATTAATATCAAAGGATTGGAGATAAAATTAGTGTTTGTAGGTAAATTTGGTAGGATTACTTGTGTATTTATTCATCACAATGAGTGGAAATATGGTAATATAGTTTGGTAATTTGGGTGTGCATGAAATAATGGTATAACACATATAGTAACAAAGATAATTTGGATGAAGATTGATGAGGTTTTATTCTTTCGAAAATTTTAAATTCAATATTTACTTAAAATGTCTGGATTGTGTTATTACAATAGAGATTTAGCTGGATTCTCGAATTTTGTCTTTGACAATAATATGACATATGCACAATGTTATCATGTATAATGTTGCATAATCATCATGATGCATAATAAAACGACTTTAACATTATCTTTATTTTATACATATATAGATACATACATATTTTGTGCTACGTATTCTAGGAAGAAATTGGTAGAACTAACCCTATATAGTGTTCTACTTCATTTTCTTGTACAAAAGTTCGACTAGAAACCATTTAAGAAAAGTTCGACTAGAAACCATTTAAGCACGTGTGGAGTTGATGATATAATCCATAAGTTAATTTAACAGTAATTAATAGATTTGAAGTTTAGAGAGGTTTCATTTTTTGATATATTCAAATTTAAGATTTACTAAATAGGTTTGGAATTCTTCACTAAATCACATATTTTCAAGGATTCTTGAATTTTGTCTATGATAAAATTGTATATGAGTTTTTTAGTATATATCAAATTATCAACACTAATTATAAAATTCAAGACTTTTAAAGACAATAGTGATAAACATATTCAATATTCATCATGCTACATCCCAAAAGTCAAGTCAAATTTAAATGCCAAATTCAAACTACTTTGTACTTCATAACTAAAAATAAATCTAAAGTCGCAATAACCAATTACAAAATAGTCTTAGATTGAGAAAATTAGTTTAAAAGCAATGTTAAACAATAGTAAATGTGAATCTCTAATCCGACCACTCTCCTCCAATAACATGATCATCATCATCATTACTGCCATACTCACTGTCATTATCGGTTCCTTCTTTGTCATCATCTTTATAGCATTCATTATCTTTCTCTTCCTCTTCCTCTTCCTCTTCCTCATCATCACTATCAGCAATACGATCACGTGTAGATGAAGATTGTGGTATTGTAGATGAGGATGTTGGTAATTTAGATGATGATGGAGTCGGCAACGTAGATGATAATGGAGTCGGCAACGTAGATGATGAGGAAGTTGGCAAAGTAGATGGTAGTGTGAGTGCTTTATTCTTTGATCCTATTCCCTTTGATGCATAAACTTTATCGACCGGGGTTTTAGATGTAGAAGTAAAACCTTTCGATTTCTTCAAAGAATATGCAGGTTCATTTGCTCCTGATGCATGGGTAACCTGTTCCCAAGTCAAGTCATCATCGGAATGCACAAGATCAATATCATCATCATCAATCCTCACTTCCCCCATTTTTCCCACCAACCATTCATCAGTACCATCTATATAAGGATTTTCCAACACAATGGGGTCGATGGTATCACGCAAATCATATCTCCGCCTTAAAGATCTATTGTACTTAATGTACACCAAATCATGAAGGCGTTTTTGCTCCAAACGATTCATTTTCTTGGAATGGAGCTGCAAAGTTTAATTAATACTAACTTATTAGAATACTATATTACTATAGGTTTAGAACTTTAGATTATGGAATGTAAAGACACTTACGTGTTGAAATACACTCCAATTACGTTCACAACCGGAAGAGCTACATGTGAGGCTGAGAATTTTGATAGCAAGTTTTTTTAAATTTGGCGCCGAATTTCCATATGCACCCCACCATTCAGCTAATTGACAATAAAAAAGATTAAAAAACATTATAAATCAATTTCATGAAATAAAAAATAATATTAATCGTGTATATTTAATATTTTCATTACCTGGTGTCATTTTTGTTCTTTGCCTAATAGCTTGTTTGCATGAAAAAGTTCCTTCTGCTTTTTTATAAAACTTTAGCTCTGAGGCAATTTCATCTTGTATATCTTCATCTTCCACCATCTTCTCAACGCATTTATCAAACCCAGAGGTTATCGCTTCAACATCTTCAATTTCCTTATTTGCATAATAAAACTCGGGATTTAGTAAATGTCCCGCTGCATGCAAAGGCCTATGAAGCTGATTTTGCCACCGATTGTCAATGATTCTAAATATCTCGGCATACCTCTGCTCATTTTTGTTGGAAGAAAAAGCAATTTTCTTCTTTGCACGATCAATTGCCTCATATATGTATCCCATTGGAGGTTTTTTCTCTCCATCCACAAGTCGGAGAACCTCCACAAGTGGGCCAGCAAATTTCATAATGAAACCTATCATTTTCCAAAAGTCGATATTTAAAATAACCCTCACTACTTGCTTACCGCCTCTTTCCTTTGCAAATTTGCTAACTTTCCATTTGTCAGAATTAAACATGTCTCTCAATTGTGACTTGTGATTTTGAAATCTTTTCAAAGTCAAGAAAGCCGTTGCAAAGCGAGTTGTTCCCGTCCTAACCATATCTCTTTGGCTAGTGAACTCTCTCATCATGTTCAAAACTATTGTTCGATTATAGATATATCCATTGATGTTAATTGCACGTTCAAGTGTCCTTTTCCATTCGGGTAATTTGAACATATCTTCGAACATTAAATCCAAACAGTGAGCAGCACATGGAGTCCAAAACATATGAGGATATCGTTGCTCCAACCTCTTTCCTTTTCATCGAAAAATAAAAAATAAAATTAAAAAAGCGTATAATAATAACATATTATAAATTACACGAGATTAATGATTTATTACTCACCGGCATAAACGTTTTCACTTGCACTATGAGTGACCACTTGTATCACACTTTTTTCTCCAATACGTCTCACAAAACTATCGATCAACTCAAACATTTTCTCGCTCGTGTGAGAGTAACTTGATGCATCAACTGATTCTACAAACATGCTCCCTCTAGGAGTATTGACCAAAAAATTAATCAACGATCTTTGCTTTCCATCTTTCCAACCGCCCACAATCAAAGAGCAACCATACTTATCTTTTTCTTCCTCATTTGACCTCATGAGTTGTTTTGTGTGTTCCACCTCCTTCTTCAAATATGTAACTCTTACTTCGTGATAAGTAAGAGGTTTCATTCCAGGTCCGTATTGTCCTATCGCTTCAATCATAGCTTTGAAACTATCATAGTTCACCGCATTAAATGAGATGCCGGCATCATACATCCATCTACTAAATTTTTGAACTACATCATCCCTCATCTTCTTTTGAACTTCTAAGAAAGATTTGGATACATAACCTTTCTTTTTACGGACATCCTCATCGGATCGTTTATCGTAGTACAAATTGATAGGACCTAGTTGTCTTGACTTTTTGGGGACCATTGGTGGTCGACTAGAAGAGATAGGCCTCTTACCATAAGCTCGATCCTCATATACCTCCCTATCATCTATTTCTTCTCTTTCTTGGTCCGCTATTTCATCAAAGTATGGCGTTTCCGATTGTCTTTCCTCCAAAACTCTCTTTGCTGTTTGTTTGGCGTCATACATATCTTTAAAAAATAATTTGATGGCAGGGGGGACATTTGGGCAACCCGTTACATTCTTAAAACCACCAACAATATGTTGTTTTGCTCTTGAGATACCTCCATTTGTTACTTTAGGACAATACTTGCACTTTAAATTCTTTGTTTTATCATTTGGATCCAACATAGTTACATGCTCCCATCCGGGGTCCAGAACTTTTGCCATTCTATTTAAGAAATTTATACAATTATCAAATAAATTACATAATTAATGCAATATTAATACTAATATCTATTTGATTTCAATATATGTAAATTCAACTAAGTGCTAACTTAGATATATACTTATATGTAAAATGGTTATAATTTATATGTGTAAGACTGTATGTATTATATAAATTATGTGTATATATGGAAGATTAATTAAATATAAGTAACATAATTAAAATGTGTAAGACTGTATGTATTAATTGTTATTACCTAATTAATTAAATATAAGTAACATAAATAGTTAATTACTTAAAAGTTTTAAATAGAGAAAATAAATAGAGAAAGTGAGAAACATACCTTGAAGAAGAATTCGTCTAGCAAGTTTGGACAGAGGAGGAAAGGCACCGGGGACAGCGGACGACGGACGGCGGCAGACAGCACGGACGACGCGATGGGTTGACGACGCAAGTGAGGTGTATGTTCTTGGCTAAGGTTTTGGACTTTTGGTAGAGAGAAAGATAAGAAGTCGAAGAGATAGAGAGATAGTGAAGTCAAATTTGGAATAAAAAATTAATCAAAATCAAAGAACTCAAATTGACTTTAATTAAAAAAAAAATGACTCAGCCCATAAAGCCCCGCCTTGAGGCCACACAAAAGCGGCCGAGGCAAGGCCTTGCAACCGATTTCTGGGGATGGCCGATGCGAGGCGAGACGAGGCAATGAGGGCTCGCATCGCCTCGCCCTACTCAAAAGCGAGCGCATTAGGCGCATTTAACAACTATGGGTCTGTTGTATTCCAAAAATATATGTCTATTTTAGAACTGTTTGAAATATTTTTCCATATGAGTATTGCATTAATATATTGAAAGTTTTTCGCGGGAGAAAACAAATTAAAATATAAGTTTAACTTCTGCAAAGGAAAAATTATAACATCACAAATAACCTACCTCATTCTGAGTTTCAATTTTTTCATTTCGATGTTGGGAGTTTGAACTTTCATCGAGTTGGATTTCATTCTGATATTTTCTTGTGCATTAACATTGCTATGTGATACAATTTATCTTGAAGAGGGCTAGTGGTCTGTCGGAAACACGTTTTTCCACTATTTGAAAGACGAAATAATTAATATCGAAGGATTGGAGATAAAATTAGCGTTTGTAGGTAAAATTGGTGGGATTACTTGTGTATTTATTCATCACAATGACTGGAAATACGATATAAAGTTTGGTGATTTGGGTGTGCATGAAATAATGGTATAATACAAATAGTAACAAAGATAATTTGGATAAAGATTGATGAGGTTTTATTCTATCGATAATTTCAAATTCAATATTTACTTAAAATGTCTGGATTGTGTTATTACAATAGAGATTTAGCTGGATTCTCGAATTTTATCTTTGACAATAATATGACATATGCACAATTGTATCATGTGGGGGTGGGGGGGGGGGGGGGTGGGGGGGGGGGGGGGTGGGGGGGGGGGGGGGTGGGGGGGGGGGGGGGTGGGGGGGGGGGGGGGTGGGGGGGGGGGGGGGTGGGGGGGGGGGGGGGTGGGGGGGGGGGGGGGTGGGGGGGGGGGGGGGTGGGGGGGGGGGGGGGTGGGGGGGGGGGGGGGTGGGGGGGGGGGGGGGTGGGGGGGGGGGGGGGTGGGGGGGGGGGGGGGTGGGGGGGGGGGGGGGTGGGGGGGGGGGGGGGTGGGGGGGGGGGGGGGTGGGGGGGGGGGGGGGTGGGGGGGGGGGGGGGTGGGGGGGGGGGGGGGTGGGGGGGGGGGGGGGTGGGGGGGGGGGGGGGTGGGGGGGGGGGGGGGTGGGGGGGGGGGGGGGTGGGGGGGGGGGGGGGTGGGGGGGGGGGGGGGTGGGGGGGGGGGGGGGTGGGGGGGGGGGGGGGTGGGGGGGGGGGGGGGTTGGGGGGGGGGGGGGTGGGGGGGGGGGGGGTTTGCCAGCACTCGTGGATTCTTGATGAGTTCTGCCATGGCCCAGTCCACCGTAGTAGACGAGGTCTCACTTCCAGCTGAGAACACATCCTGCACATACAATACAAGACAAACATGGATCTATCATTTAAATTTATACTCACTATATATATCAGCAACTAAATGAAGGTTACTTACGAAGATGATAGCCTTAATGTTATCATTAGCAATAACTTCTCCGGTTGTTCGTTGCACCCTAAGCAAAACATCGATTATGTCTTCACCACCAAACTCTCCTCTCTGCTTCAATCTGTGCTCCTCTACAATGACATCAAGAATGGCATCAAGTTTACGGCGCAATCTCAACAGCTTATAGGTATTCCAACTAAAAATCTCCAAATAAGGGAACAAGTCAGCCAACTCAAACCCCCCTACCAAAACCACTGCGTTCTTCAATATACCCACCAACGTATCCCGATCCCTCACTTCTTTCCCAAAAGCCGTCCTGCACGTGATGGAACACGTGAACGCAAAAATCATCTTCGTGATGTTGATAGCTTCTCCAGAGGACGATTGGATTTGGATAGACTTGACAAGACGCGAAGCCTCGTCTTTCCTAATAGAGGCATATGATCGAACATTTTTGGCGCTGAGTAGTTCCAAAATGCACAATTTACGCATTTGTCTCCAGTAATCATTGTAGGGACTAAAGACTACGTCACTGTAGTTGTAAAATAAGATCTTGGCACCGATGGTAGTGGGCCTGTCGGCGCAGGCGGGATCTTGAACTTTGAGCACTTGTTTTGCGGCCTCTGCAGATGAAATCACTATTGAGCTAACGCTGCCTAGTTGTACATGTATGATGGGTCCGTATCTTTTGGATAGTTTTCTGAGCGCGCGGTGTGGAAGCGAGCCGGCGAGGTGGTGGAGGTGCCCGATTATTGGCAGCTTTGGGGGCCTCGGGGGCCATTCTTGTCGACCTTCTTTTTCTTTAGGGGCCAATCTTATGATTAGCATGAAAATGAAGGAGGCCAAAACAAGGAAAGCGGTGACTATTAACTGCATCTCCATCAAATCAAAATTCATTATTATGGAAAGTTTGATGATGGGGGGTCTTTTCTTTTTTTGGGTGTGTGTAGGATGTTTAATTCCTTGGTAACTGATTGAGTTGAATTCTTTTGGGATGGTGCACGCACTTTTGTTGAATTTGGTCGACTTCAACCTACACGTGCTATACGATTCAAGGCTTCAAGCTTAGATAACGTGGACCCGAATTTAGTTGAAGATCGATCAATAAAAACGTAAATTTTATCTTTTTAAATCGTATGGCCACTGGACCACAATTGCTATAACTTTTTATGCCTTTCATATATATATATTTTTTTTTGATAAATTTTTTTTGATAAATTTTTTTTATACCTTTCATATAGCTACATCGAGCTATAAGTTTTTCCATAAAGATGTTATAATAACAGGGTGTATGTTTCGAAAAAATCTTTAACAAAATAAAATTCTAGATCTTATTGTGGAAACTGCATCTTATATATCATTATTGTGGTAGTATCATGCTCTTAAAGTGAATACTAAATCTGGTATAATATATGGTATAATAATGTTGTTTTGGTTTTAACGGGAATTATTAATGCATATTTGTTTGTTGCAAAAAAATCACAAGTATTATTAAGAAATTCAAACAAGTATTGCTTAAAAGTTTTAAATAATTAAATATTCAGGGTCTATTTGGATGGGTTTTGGCTCGGTTTCGCGGGTCTCGGTTTAAAAAAAATGGTTTGGGTGGTTTCGATGAAACCTTTAAGACCTCATTTGGATGGGTTTTGGCTGTTGGGTTTTGTCGTTTGAATAAGTTGAAACCCCACTTGGACTGAGTTTGGATGTTGGGGTTTAGGGGAAAAAGTAGGTGGTAGGTGTTTTGGATCGACATATTTCAAGAAACTATTTATAAAATACTTCAAGTTGGTGCCTACAACTTCACGTGATATATGTTTACAATTATTTCTTGAAATATGACGACCCAAAACGACCTATTTTTTACAAATTGGGTATTTTTTGCACGGTTTTTGGAAACACAATGAAGTTTTGCGCAATAAAAATTTCACAGGGTAGTTTCTTGCAGGTTAGCATAACACATGGGAATATCTTGCATCTTCCCCCATTATATGAGAATATTTCCCAACAAAAAATCGAACTTGAATTCGTCATTTTGGGGAACTAACTTCTTTCTACTAGACCTATCACATATTGGTCCATAATTAGTTAACATTACCACGACAATCTTTTTAGCAAAACAAATATAATTACAAAAGCACTTTTTAAAGTCTCTTCCGAAAGCTCCAACTAAAAATATTGATGTCATGGTATCAAAAAAAAAAAAAAAGACTTCTTTCAATAAAAAAGAACCCTAACGACCTTTCATGTAAGGTCGATCGTCGCAAAGATTATGGATCAAAATTTCCAACGTTTCTGTCGAAAAATCAAACAGTTTCCATTTTGTATTAATGGAGAGTAATTCGGATTATTTGTCTTAATTTAGTAATTTCTTTTACAATTTTTTCTAGTGTTTCCAAAATTTTATAAATGTTTCAAAAAAGTTTCTAACATTTAGCATGCCGAAACATAGACAAACCAGGAGGCCGTCAATCAATTTTGCAAATGATTGTTAAAATATTTATTATGCAAAATAGATCTTGAGTTCTCCTTCAGCAAATGATAATTTATTTTTTATGTTAAACTTATAGCAGATTGTTATACTAATGAAAATTTATAAAAAGATTATTGATGTCGCCTTAACAATTGAATGTAAATTTTAGGAGTGAATAGCAAATTAACTCTCTGTGTTATTCTAAATAGGCAATTTAACTCCTTGTGATAAATAAAAGGGCAAAATACCTCCCTGTGATATTCTAAATAGGCAATTTAACTCCATGTGATAAGAAAAATGGCAAGATACCTCCCTGTGTTTTTATAAAAGAAGCACATTGCCTCCCTCTAAATTGCTCATTAATTTATATCACAGGGAGTTAAATTGCTCATTATTCCATTTCATAGGGAGGTAAATTGCCTATTTTTATATCACATGGAGGTAAATTGCTCATTATTTCATTTCATAGGGAGTTAAATTGCCTATTTTTGTTTCACATGAAGGTAAATTGCCCATTGGATATATCACAGGGAGTTAACTTGCAAAAAACCCTAAATTTTAGATATAATTTCATAGTAGAGACTTATGTGGCGTCCATTGTGAAAACATAACACAGTTATCTTTTTGACTTCTTTCGTTTACGAGGATTTCTAAATAGCCAAATAAACATACATCAATATTTTTAAAAAATATATTAACAAGAGATCATCAATCATCATCTTTATCTTCTCGACACATTTAGAAACTAACTTAAAAACACTCTACTAAAATATAGACCTAACACATTTTTTCTAAAAAAAAAAAAAAAGGAATAATTATTATTAATTACCAGATACCTTATAGTCAGACTTTTCCAAAAATTATTCAAACACAATACACATGTTTCTTAAACTTTATAGAGATTCTCTCATTTCTTTCAATCTGGAAATGTTTTCCGAAAAGTAAATCAAAAATTTTGACATACATTTGGGTTCGATCACGTGCGCCATAATCTTCAAATATTGGTTTCAAGATGTTGAAACCAATGAAGCTAATGCCGTTTTGGTAGCGACAAGAATCATCAATGATTTAAAGAGAGACAAGGTAGTGTTTGAATGTGATAATTTGGACTGCATTGCATCTCTAAGATTCACATTGGCCAGAACATGGCTGATGTGAATTCTCACTCCACATGTGAGAATTGTATTGGTGTACCACACCACGTGTACTTGATGACGTGATGCACGAATGCACTAAATAATTTCTCAGAGCAAAACCAATCATCAATAAAGTCGAGATTTGGAACAGTTGGGGTTGGCCTAATTAAATGGGGCAAAAAAGCATTTTAGGTCCTTTAACTTATACAGGTCCGCGGGATTATGACTCTTTATTTTCTGACAAGCAAATTACATCTCATATCTTTTGTGTACCCGCGATTTCGGTCCACTTTACTGTAATTTCAATCCCTATTTCGCCAGAATTCATAACAATGTCTAGAAATTGTAAACATTGTAAATTTGTTTGCCCATACAAAAAAGATGCAATAACCTTCATTTGTTCAAATTATTTGCATAATTAGCAATTTATGAACATCGATGTAAATTTCAGCGAAATAAGAATTGAAATTGCAGGATAGTTGACTAAAATTGCAGAAAAATGGACCGATGAATGTTAAAACAAAGTAAGAAACATGTTTGTAGTGTTTTTAGAGAGGCCTGAAAATTTTAAAAAACAAATTATAAAATGTTTTGACCTAAATTAATGATAAAAATACTCCTTGTAGCCATAACTATCTTACACTCGCATATCTAATGCACACTAATATACTCATGTTTTACTATATCGAATAATCATCAACGACAACCTCAAAATTACATAAATAAATGCTATGAAATTCTGAATGTAAGAAATCCATGGTCAGATTTCGACTCATTAAACATTCAAATTGACACAAATTTTAAGATTTTAGAGACACCTAATGCAAGAAGAATTCATCACGTCAAATATAACAATTACTTGTACAATTTAGTAAATTATCTGGCATCACCATCTAATATATGTCTACAAAACTTCAGACCAAATATGTAGTACCCAGTAGCTAGTGACTAACTTCATGTAAGGACATTGTGTGTTCAAGAGCATCTAAAGCAAATTATCTGTAAGAAATCGTTTCAATGATTCATGCTCTTAATGAGTTGGATTATGAGAGCAGCTTATATCAAACCTTGGCGCTGTAGATCTGTATATGTCTTCTTGTTATAGATGTTACCCTCTCTGTCTTCATATTCTTCTTCAAGCTCGGGGCGCCATTTGTTTAGGCCTTGCTTTTCTTGGATCGACTCCCAAAGTTGTTTCGCTTCCTAAAAGCATGAATAAATTTTGCGATGAGTAAGTAACACTGAAGCATAATAAAATTTTCAAAAGTAAGATGTCAAAGACATCATTCTTTGATTGCATAAATAAGGCAGTCGGAAAAGGGTGGTAATAGGCTAGGCTACAAAGGATACCTCAATTGATGTTACTTCATTAAAGTTCTTGGTATTAGGAATACCAAGACATCGCATCCCATGTTGGTGTCTCCATTCCTTAAAATGACGCTCGTAAGCCCTGCGGCCCCAGTAACTTTGGTTCCCACATATCTCACATTTGAACTCCTGGAAATATTCACAAGTTCTTGATTGAGTATGCAAAAATAGGTTTTAAACACTGAATATGGTCGTAGAAAGCTGTGAATATAAACAAACAAGACAACCCACACCCACCCCTAGATTCAACAGAAATAATTTTTGCAGCAAGGAAATCTTAGATGGATGTAACCGTAAGTTGGTCAACATTTTCATTGCCATCCCAATTCACCAAAAATATATCTATGCAATAAATAAATAAAATCTAATAAAAATCAACTTGTATAAATATTTTAAAAATACATTGCTTACTTCTGCGAGTATGAACAGCACATTGTAAATTATAATTACCTGGCCAAGCCCATGAAGCTTATACAACCAGTAGGGTATAGGCTTTCCATCAAAACCCATGGGTAATTTCAGGGGATTGTAGATCTGCTGGTCTTCATCATCACTTTCAGACTCGTGATGTACCTCCTCCTGACCAAAATTCAAAGAAAAGCAAACTGATTGGAACAACATATCATATAATATAGGCTCCATAACTAACTAAATCTGATTCATGCACTTAGTCATAAGCGGAAGACAATACGGAATTGCAATATGAGAATGTAAAGAACCAAAAGAATAATGTTATCACACTCAGATGCTCAATCTGATGATCATTGTTAGAACATATGGAAATATTTTTAATACCATCCATGATTCCATATTAATTCCCATGTTGAACTAGGAAATTATTAAATATTTGTAAATGATTATGGCCAGATACATGACTTTGCATATGATGAGCAGTTTCTTATTAAATTTAATTTTAAACTATTACCTCCTCACGTTCTTGAACAATTTCATCATATGTCAAGGCGTGTTTCTTCTCGATATTTTCTTTTGTCCGCACGATTGTCTGCAAAAGGACAAGGGACATAAAAGTCACGATTCATGAAAGGTATAATGTTTTACATAGCCAACAAAATCAATTAAAAACTAGGACATAAAAAGTTAGAGAACTTAATAAATGTTTACAATCATGAGAAAGATGGAAAGCAAGTGCAAAGAGGAGGGAGGAGATAAGGAGGCTGAGGGGCCATAGCATTGTCCTACCTCATGTAACAGGTCACATAACTTTCTAACTTTTGCTTCAATCAAGGCAATCTCTTTCACATCTTCACTCGGTTGTCGTGCCACAGTACCACCATTCTGTTCGACTCTGCGTGAGCCTTTGGCAAAGTGTTTTTTGTCCAACTTCTCAAGAGGTGTATGCTGCAAAGATATGATTCAACAAGATAATTACATTAATAAATTATCACTGTCATAAGCAGAGGTCTGCACTTAAATGTAGAAATAAAAAAGTATTTAATGTGTTACTTTGATGATCCCCCCCAAAGCTTCGGACAAGGATTTCTAGAGCTATATTCAATTCAATCTACTAAATATTTGAACAGCGGACTTCTAAAAAACTTGTAGAGGAAGCTTGAGAGAGAGTCAAATATTACTACACATGCTCTTGTTACTCAGATTAGCAGATAGATACATAATTATTAGGTACAATAAGTACAAATGGTGATTAACACATTATTCCACACAACTAGAAAAAAGAAGAGAACGAAAAAATACTCCAGCATAAGGAAACACATGGTGATTAACAAACCAGTAACAAGATTACGATCACGGATAACCAGAAGAAAAGATGGTGATATTCTCACCTTTGTAAGCAAAAGCCTCTCTGCACGCTGCTGTACAGTACCTCCCGTCTTCAAACCAAGTGCAGCCAGTGCCTATCAAGCAGATGCTCAGTCGATTAGATAATGATAGCCAGGAAAATCTAATCTGTTTAGATTAATGGAATTTACAAACTACGAATTATCCTTTTTTCTTATGAATGCATGTTAAATTCTCAAAGTAAATGCTAAAATAGATCTCAAACTTGATGCTTCAAAAAAGCATAGCAAAAATACTGATTGGGACCAAAGTCTAAGAAATTTAAGACAATCCAGAAAAAAATTGCACTGCTGCTGCGTTACCTCCTTTAACTTTTCAGGTCCCACTTCCATTAGCTCTTCAAGAGTACTATAATAATCTAGATCAATGATTGTATCCTGTTGTGGGGCATTCCCATTCTCCTGATTCTCATTCTCCCATCCTTCTACCAGCCCATGGCTCCACTGATCTTCAAACTCAGCAATTACCTTCCAGAGAATTACTTTTCAGAAAACCAATAAAAACGGAAAAAAAAAAATCTCAAAATGCACTTATAGTAGTGAACTAATGAGGAATAGGGCATCTTCCACTGGATTGTTAAACATGACTGAAAGGATAATAAAATGACAAGATTGTCTTAGTAGAGAGCATAAGCAGATATTTGGTGGCCAGTCAGATTAAAAGGGAAACGCATCAGGTTGAATCACACAAGGACGAGTGGACGACACATGCCGCACATCCATCCCAACAATAAACATAATGGAGCAAACAAAGGAATAAAAAAGGAGACACAAGGGAATATAAAGCTAACCTTTGAAAATATTCTTTCAAGATCTTGCAAAGGTTCTGTCCGCTCAAAAAAATATATAAGATATTCCAGAAGTTTCTGCATATATTCCAGATATTGCCTGTCAAAAAACGATAGATATCAACCATTAATGGCAAAATTTCATATTCAATCTGCTAACGTTAGGTTCACGAAAAAATAAATAAATAAAGTCATTTATAATTTGGATCGAGACATTTGGTCCTAATTTATTGAGAATTGTTTCTTCTTTTCTCAGTGGACTAAGTATGTAATCATAAATTGTAACAGATAAATTGCAATAGTTAGCCAAAAGGGTATATGGAAACAGGAAAAAGCATAAAAATCTATTCTGTTTTGTTTATTATACCTTCACAGTTCGTAGTCGACTGGATATCTTCATATCATTGTGAGAGAAAAACCTAACCTGTTTAAGCCCATAAATAAAACTAGTTTTCACTTTTCACCCTATTCTACATTATGCCCATCATACTACACAATAGTCTCGTCAGGTGGGCTTGTAAGTTTGTGGCACCATAATTTGACGGATGGAGGTGATGATGAATTATTTGTGTTTGTGTGTGTAGTTTGGATTGAGGGACAAGGGGGGAACTGCAGAGACAGACGCTTATGTCTCTAAGATGGTCCCTTTATTCTCATTTCAAATTCCTAAATTAGAGATAGATGCACCATGTTTTCTTACCATCTACCGAAAATCAGCAGAAAAAAAGATGAAGTTCAGAAAACACATATTCAGGAGAAAGGGAGTTGTAAATAACAGCTTTACCTAGTCAACTTTAACTTGCGGGGTATCCTCTCCGGTTCTGAAAATACATCAAGGTAAGCAGAGTACTCAATTTGCTTCCCAAATTTAGAATTGATGTAATCATTATACAATTCGTGCAAGTCAAGATACCGTCCAAATGCTTCCTGAGACCAAATTCACAAGAAAATAATATTTTTTTGCATTCAAAAACCAACAGCCAGATCAAAAAAATCCTTCTATCCAATGCGCATGTGAAAACAGAGAGAAAATTTGAGAAAACTAACCTCCTCAGTAAACTCAATGATTGGCTCCTCCTCTTTGAGAAGCTCATCATTCGTATCAACATTACGCGCAGCTGGATGCGGGCTTTGGTTCTCCCTTATCTACATACATCCAAGGCACTTCATCAAAGCTCATAATAAAAACGGAAAATCTAATCAAACCCTATAACTGAATACCTCTTTTAGTCTATCATAAAACGAACTAAAAACACTAACATTGTGGATGTAATGCATTAAAACTCATAAAACAACAGAAAATCTTATGAAAACCTAGAATTTAAATACCTCTTGTAATCTATCATAAAACGCAAAAAAAATAGTAACATCTTGGATTGTATGCATCAATGCTAGTTAAGAAAAGCAACATAAAGTCTTATAAAACCCTAGAATTGAACATACCTCTTTCAATCTATCATAAAACGCACTAAAAACATTGACATTAGCTCCTGTTGAACTCAATCCACCTAGCGCCGCAATTTCATCCTTCCTAGCATTGTCTTTATCTTCGTATATATCAACCTAATTATCAAAAACGTATTAAAAAAGGTATTGAAAACAAGTTAATCGCCAAAAATAATAAGAATATTGTGAAATTGCACTGAAATTTTACGAGTTTGAGAGTTGTGGACTTGATTTGTTCAATCATGTTGCGAACGCGGTGGCTTTGGTAGAGCCGGTCTTTGTTGGTCGGCGGCTCCGTCTGAAGATCCTTAACGATGAGCCGTTCTAGTCGCTCGACTTCTTCGTGCGACGCACGCGTCACCTCCAGAAGCGTCGATGACATTTTTTGTATTATCTATGTGTGTGTGTTCAATTCGAGTAGCGAGGGTTTCTGATTTGTAGAGGTTTTGAGCTACGATGTCGTTTTGTTTCCCTGGACAGGAAAACTGAACGCTGTGTTTTAGTATAGGAGTACAGCCTTACAGGTTTGTTGGGGTCAATTTGTTTATATAAGGCAATTAATTAATCATAATTAAAATTTCCATAATTTTTGTTGATAAAACGAAAAGTTTCAAACGAAAAGTTTTGTAATTCTGATACTTTTTGTTTGCCGAGACTCATAAGTTTTTTTTTTTTTTCGTTTAGTAATTTATTAACAGTTTTTCTTAATGTTTATGAAATTTTTCGATTTTTATTCTTCTAAAAGATCTATAGCTAACAGAAATATACACTAGAAACAAAAATTTGATCCATGAATCACAATGAGTTTTGTCATTTTTTTATGATGATGAACCTTTTAGCTGAGTTGAGATGCAACAATTAAAACATGTTATGTAACCAAAATAAATTAATCAAAATTTCAAAATTCTTCCTTTCTATGTTTCTGACATTTTTTTTTTGGTACAAAACGCAAAAACAAAAACTAACAAAAGAAGGGTTATTTATCCCCTTCAAGCATGTTTCATCTTCAAAAGTGCATCGGAACAAGCATTTTCGCTTCTCAACGTGTGTCTTGTAATGCATTCTCATGACATACCAATAAGTCTTCTACAATCTTTAACTAAGAAACCAAGTGGGTGTAATTTTGTATTAGCTGATTTGATCAAGTTTAGAACAACCTTCGAGTCTAACTCCAACACCACCCTACGAAGTCTTCTTCCCAAGCCAACGTCAATCCCTCTCTAGCCGCCAAAAGTTCAGCCATAGTGATGGAGACGTTACCCAAGCTCCTAGTGAAACCAACTATCCAAACTCCCTTTTCATCTCTAAAAGTGTTCCCGTTGCTGCACTTTTTTTTTTTTGCGGTCAAAACGCTTCCATCGGTGTTAATCTTGTACCACCCCTCATTCGGTTTCTTCCATAAAACCATTTTCTTTGCTTTTGGATGCTTTATCTCCTTACCCAGAAGAGCCATGTTTATGTCCAAAGCCATCATTTTAGCAGCGAGAATTACTTGTTGCGACATTTCTGCTTTGTT
This sequence comes from Penstemon davidsonii, assembly GCA_034814905.1. Taxonomy (NCBI): domain Eukaryota; kingdom Viridiplantae; phylum Streptophyta; class Magnoliopsida; order Lamiales; family Plantaginaceae; genus Penstemon; species Penstemon davidsonii. Next base: position 22,815,879 of record JAYDYQ010002533.1, on the reverse strand, counting down.
CTCAAAAACCATTTTGTTCCTGGATTTCCATAAATTGCCCATACAGTAGCTGAAAATGTTTTTCTCCCACGGGACATCCGGTGCAAAAATGTCATCAAACTTCAGTTTCGTCAGATTATCTTTCAACCAAGAATTACCGTTCAAGCTAACAAATTGGTTAAGTTGGGTTGGAGAAATGAGTAATTCCCAAACCTTTTTCATCAAAACACAGTCCCGAAGTGCATGAATGACGGATTCCGTGTGACCAAGGCACCTTGGGCATAAATTTGAATCTGATAAATGACAATATTTTTTGAGTTCATTTGTAACAATATTTCCACGAGAGCAAAGCCATATGAAATGTTGGATGCGATAGGGGCATTTTAACTTCCAAATCCAAGTCCAGTCTTCTCTAATCTGGTTATTTTCCCTTTCGAGCTCCTTTGCATAACAATTTGCAGATTTACATGTAAACTCACCCGTCGTGGTCCCTCCCTAGTACAAAAGGTCCTCGTTCGTGCGGTGTAATGGTAGCGAAGTATTAAGGATAGTATCAATGGCTTCGGGTTGAAGATTGCTACCAATTTTATCCAAATCCCAGCCACCCCTTTGATCAATGATATCAGTAACAGTCCACATGTTCCTCTTCCAATATTTCTCCGTCCACAAAGATCACAATGTAAGTCCGAGCCTGCCCACCTATCGAACCAAAGTGAAGTATTCCCACCATTCCCAATCTTCCATCTAAAGCAAGAACCAACTGCTTGAATACTTCTAGTGATTCCTATCCAAAGGAAGGAATCCTCACCTTTAGTTTTATAATCAAGAATTGACCCATGTTTCAAGTATTTTTTCTGGAAAGTGTCTCCACAAATTTCATTTCCCTCGATAGTTTTCCAACCAATCTTTGCAAGAAGTGCAATATTAGCTCTTCTTGTGGTGCAAATACCAAGGCCACCGTCTCTCTTAGATTTTATAACCTTTTCCCACCCTACGAGGTGAATTTTCCGTCGAGTATGATCCGAGGACCATAGAAAGTCCCTATTCAACCGGTCGAGTTGATTACCAGTGGAACTAGGGAGCCACATCGATTGCAGCAAATGGTTTGGAAGGGCGGAGGTGAACGCTTGGATAAGAGTGGTTCTCCCCTCCATCGAAAGGAGCCTAGCTTTCCATGCTGTAAACTGCCCTGCAACCCAATCAATGATCTCCCGAAAAAGCCTTAGTGATATACGCCCGTGTACAAGGGGAATTCCAAAGTATTTCCCCAAGTTGTCCGTGCCGTTAATGCCAAGAATTCCAGATATCTCTCATTTGATTCTACCGCCCTTCGTCTTAGCAAAGAAGACCTTAGATTTTTGTAAGTTGATCTTGAGACCAGAAGCATCACAAAAACCTCGGAGGACCTCACTTATGCATCTTGCATTCGAGTTTGTTGTCTTCGCCATAAGTACCAAGTCATCTGCGAAGAAAATATGAGATATTTTCGGCCCACCACGAAATGGACTGATCGGTTTCCATTTTCGCTTTTCCACCGCTCCCCCAATGAAGTACGAACATTTAAAACACATGCTAATTGTATATTTTTAAATTCTAGAAAACTCTAAAGCCGCAAACACAATCAACTTATTTTTACATTTTTAAATGTAAATAAAACTCTAAAGCCGCAAACACAATCAAACTTATTTTTACATTTTTACACTGCGAAAATATAAATTTGCTTCGACCTATCCCCCAAACACGTACGTTTTAATTTTTTCATGGAAACTCTGTCATTGTTTATTTTAGTTCGAAAACCCTGAAATCATAACTACACGAGCCAATATAGATCCAAATAGGGCATTTGATTACTTATATGGTGAATGATATTCTTAAACTGAGTTATTTCAATTTTATTAAATAATAAGAATATAAAATTATTGGATTCGTATTTAAACAATAAAATACAGCTTTAAATAAAAAAAAGAGAGATGATTCAAATAGTACAAAAGTACAAAAGTACAAATGTGTATTTCCTTGTAAAAGATCTTCATAATTCTAAAATATTAAATTTAAAAAGATTATTGTTTATTTTTCATCAAATATATTGAAATCATTTATTCTGGAAAATATTTATATCATATACATGTATATATATATATATATATATATATATATATATATATATTTCATTGTAGATAAATCAAGTTTAATTTTTATTATTATGATAACATACTAATATATATATATATATATATATATATATATATATATATATATATATATATATATAATTCATTGTAGATAAATCAAGTTTAATTTTTTTTATTATGATAACATACTAACATGTAAGTATAATTAATTTCTTTCAATCTAAGAAATGATTAACTAATAAAAAAATTACTATTATAAAGACGTTACTTCCATATTTATTGTAATTAGCAATTACTGCTAATATATTTTTTACGACCATATCCCCTTGGCTACAAGTTAAGGAGTTGAAATACATTTTAATCAACTAATCACAAGTCAGACTCAATATATTCCTTTAATATCTGTCCTTTTCAACTTTTCCAGTATGGAGTATGTTTTTATACATATTATTATGTACGCAAAACTGGCTGAAAATCTCACTTCCAGTGCAAATGTAATTTTGAACTCAAGCTATCTTGAAGATTTTTTTCAATTTTTGGAGTAGTCTCTTTACTTCCACGGACAAATCTTCCTGTAAACATATTCGAACATAAGCAGTTGAAGCAACAATAATATGGTACAAGAATGAAAAGAAGATGGATACAGTATAAGTCCAAAATTTACAAACCTTGTAATATTCTTTAAGGGCATCGATGGAGTCCCGAGAGATCTTGCTCACGAGCTCATCCTCCATTTCAAAGTGCCGACCAAACATCTTTTGCTGTTCTTCGGAATTACTGCCAATTATCTGGAAGAAAAAACACTCGTGCTCATTATTACAGTTATTATGTAAAGACACAAATGAACTTCTTTAGTGGAAAAGGTATAAATGGACATTTATGTAATGATCCTACCAAAATATTATAATTGACTTTGTTATGAGAAAATAAGAAAGTCAGTCGCCAGAAAATCACTTCTTAAGCCATTTACAATAAAGTAAAGAAAGCCAGACATTGTTCTACCAAAGTCCACAAAGAATTGAGCATAGGAATAAAAAGGAATAAATCATTCATACCTTAATGGCAACCTCCTGGCCTTTCTTGGCAAAATCAACAGGCTTATGATTGATCTCGATGGAAGCTATCCGACCAATATCGATGAAATCCTTTTGTGGGACACATAGTAGGGTTCCAATCTGCACAATCCAATCTATTTAAGACATAATACTATAATCTTAAAAAATAAAACAAAAATAAAAAGATCCAATAAATTAATTACCTTTGCAGTCCCTTCTAGGACATCAACTCCAAGGATAATAGGACCCTTCTTGTTATACACACAGTTTGGCTTGATCTTGAGAACACAGGGAAAGACTGCCTTGTCAGCAGCTTCTTTCTTTTTTTCCTCCTTAAGATTGTCTACATAAGCCTTAAACTGATCAAATAGGTGGTAAATAATGTCAGCAGAGAATATTCTCACACCAAGTTCATCAGCGAGTTCGCGAGCCTCTGGTGTTACTTTAACATCAAAAGCCAATATTGTCCCATACTCCTTGTTCTTCTCGAGCATAACACTCGCTTTCATCACATCTTTTTTATGTACTGGGCCTATGCTAGTACCACTGACAGGTATTCTAACTGCGGGTGACTCCAAGAACACCAATAATGCTTCTAATGATCCAAGGGTAGATGCTTGAACATAAACTCCAACTCCACTTCTATCAATCCTACTCCTCACTGACTTCATATCTTCCATAGCTGAATCTTTGATGTCTTCCACGTCATCAACAGGCCCTACAACATACAAACTTGAGCCTGCAATGGCATGCTCAAGACCCTATACCAACAACACAAATAAAATAAGAATAAGAATTAAATGCAGAGGCAGAGGCAGTCCAAATTAAAACACTATAAGTTGAACATTCTGCATGAATTCTGCTTTGTGAAACTACAATGCACATTGAGAATGTCATTAAATGTTTTAAGTAAAATATATAAAAGAGAGAAACTTCTGCACATTCATACAAGTGCTTAATGTAAAACTGGAAAAAAAGACCAATGGATCAACCAATTGTTTCCACTAGGTTTTTCTATTCTGGTTGCCAAACTGGAATTGCTTATTCTAACAAGCTAATGGCGTTAATTGGAAGAACAATTCTTTAGACAGCCTACTGCCTATTCAAACTGACAAGCGCTGATCCAAAACATGCACATCTAACTAACACGTGTCAAAAAGAAAAGCACACCAGGACTGGCCTTATGAGTCTTAGAGAAAAACATAAGAACCGAAAAAAAAGTCCTTCTATAACAAATGCTGAGTAACGTGAAAACTGCATGTGTGCATCTTTAGGTATGCTAACAAGAAAATACCCTATAACATGGTTTATCTAGGAAGACCAAGTAGGAAGAAAAATATTTTCATGCGATCCAAGGACGAGTGGACACAGAAAGATTTTCATGCAACCAAGTAAACAAAATGAAAGACTAGCTAGAAAAGTCAGCACAGTTCATAGAAATGATACAATGATCCTACAAAGTCCTAATATCAACATGATGCGTACCTTTATGAACTCCATAAATTATCAGACTCCCAAATAGAACTAAAACATAGCATCTTGAGTAATGCAATTTATCATAGATCATATGGCACCACTTTTGCAAATATCATATTATTTATATCACTCTTTGTTGGTTTTGTGAGGCAAAAGGACATGTATGACTATGAGGACGTAGTTACCTGTGCAGTAATCTTTATACACTGGGTAGCTTTTATCTCTTTATGATGTATATAAGTTCCCTGTAATGAAACAAGAACAAAACCATGAGACTTCTGCAAAATTAATTAAATCCAATGCTTTGCCAGTCTTTCAACAAAGAAGAATCATTTCCAGAAGTTCCGATCGCAGCATTTGTCACACAATAACTATCGCAAAGAAAACGAGTTTAAAGCTTCAATGCAAAATATTGTCCTATTTGTACAAAACTTGGCAACCTAATAGCAGTTTGTTTCCAAGGAAAACGAACATACAAGAACTTAAATTTTAAAATAAGGGTAAGAGACAATAAGATGTAGAAAGGCAACTTATATAAGCAATAAAAAGCAAGTAATATTACCTTAGAAGTTAGAACTACGAAAGAAAAATTATGTTTCAACGTGGAAACATTAACCAACAAAAGTTAAACTCCCTTTCACTTCCATACGTACATTTTATACTTTAAGAACATGTAGGAATAAAAGACAATAACAAATGTTCGTAATTTATGACTTATTAGTTTCAGGTAAAACAACACACCAATATTTAATAGTCTAAGCACTAGAGACAGAAATTGAGAGCAGTTGCATGCACATTTTTCATAAAAAAACATCAACATCAGTACTAGAGTCTATTGCAATCATTAGTTTTTCACCTTGACTCGGAGCTCCTTCATCGGATGGGGCGTTAACAGTGCTCTGATTGAAGTAACAATTGGTTCCTGAACAATAGACAGTTCAAGAGCGTGAATTTATGGTCAAATAATCAAAGTAGACAAAAACTCCTCCATTACCTGCCAGCCACAAACAACTATCTGATCTCCTTCGTGAAGAACTCCATTAACTAAAATCACATCTATTGTTGTTCCATGTCCTTCAATCACTTTAACCTCCAAAACAGTACACTGTCACAGAGTCGAGTGTAAATTAAATATTACTCACCAGAATATCTAAGTCACTACTGATTACAAAGGATCTGAAAAACAAAGCAGACCTGCACTTCATTGCGGTAAGTAAGTCTTCTAATCATCGTCTTCTGAGTAAACTGGACCAGTATAAACAATAAATCGGGGATGCCTTGACCACTGTTACAGCCAAAATAAAAATAAAAACATGATGAAGTGGAAATCTATAGTTCTGATAAAACATTAAGAAATCCATACTTCTGAGTGAATATTAAGAAATACTAAACCGGACAAGAACCAAGTGGACAAGAACCTTATAGCACTAGTGGGTATGATGTTGGAAGTCTCGCCCATCTCTTTGTTCTTGTAATACAACTCAGTATTGAGACCTTGCTCCTTGAACTGTGTGATAACCTATAACAACAACACATTTGCATAAGAAAACCAACATGATAAAAATTATACTCGCGAAAAAGAGACAAAGCTTACGTCAGTGACCCTTGTGTTAAACTCCATTTGAACATCTTTCGACTGCAGCTTGATTGCTTTGTTCATTGGTACGTTGGGGAAGGATTTCCATCCATAGAGCCTGTCCACCTGCAAGGTTAAAAAACATAAGAAAATGAGAATAATAGAAATATGGTTGGAGAACCTTGTTAAGGCACGGTTAAAATGTAACTCACTTTGTTCAAGGCGACAATGAATTCAGTACTTCTCATTCTCAAAAGATTGAGAGATTCAATGGTCTGCGGCTGCAAGCCATGCATTATATCCACAACCAAAACTGCTATATCACATAACCCCGACCCCTGAGAACGTAAATTTTTGAAAGACTCGTGTCCAGGGGTATCAATGACTAATAGACCCGGGACATTCAACGTTGCATCAGCTTTTAATTCCTTAGTTATTTCACATATGTTCTCAGCAGGGATATAGGTTGCTCCAATTTGCTGCGTAATTCCACCAGCCTCACCTTGTTGGACATTTGAACCTCTTATATGATCAAGCAACTTTGTTTTCCCAGCATCAACATGACCCATAATACAACATATTGGTGAGCGTAGATTTTGAGGATCACCCGGTTTTGTTGTTTCCTCTTTGACTTTCTTTTTGTTATTCTTGTCTGGATTAAAAGGAAGGTCCTTACTTTTATCATCTATGCCATCGGCCTCAGACCCTTTCTTTTTAGCTTCCAAATTTTGAGATCTAAGAGGCATATTTGAGACAACTTTCTCTCCCATGTCAACAGGCTTTGCTGCCGCAGAAGGCAGCTCATCATCCTGATTTGCAGTGCGTGCATTCCTTAACTCCTCTACCAATTTTTCAGGCTCTGAGTCAACTTCCTCATCAGAAAATGCACTTTTACTGGGCAATTTCAAATCAGCATCATCCCAGCTTTTAGCTTCCCACTCTTCATCATCCTCTCCTTCTTCTTCTCCTTCATCATCTTGTTCATCTTCTATTCCATCAGTAACTTCAGATTTATCCTTTGTACTCAATGACTCCGCTTCCTCGATGTTCTCAGCTTCCACGTCAGATAAGCGTTTTTGCTGGACTTCCTTTGAATCTGTGCTCTCGTCAACATCTGCAGGGGCTGCTCCATTAAATTGAGCTTGTGGCTTTGACTTTTTCTTCTGGTACAGAGGTCGTTTGACAGGTGCTCTTGCAGATTCACCAGTGGGCAACTGCAAGCCCCCAGCATTGGAAAGTATTTGCTTCCTCATGGCCTCCAACCTACGGGCTTCTTCCTTCTGCTTCCCGGTTAGAAGCTTCCCTTCTTGTTTTTTCTTCAAAAGCTTCTCCTTCTCCCTTTCCTTCTTTAGGCGCTTTTTCTCTTCTGCTTGCCGCTCCAATTCTTCCTGCCGCAGCCTTTCTTCTTCTTCTTTCATTAGCTTCTCCTCTTCATCTCGTTTCTTCCTCTGTTCAGCTTCTTTAAGTTTGGCAAGTCTCTCTTGCATCTCCCGGACATGCTTTGGGACTTTCTTATCTGGTACTTTATTTTTGAAGTCAGATGTCATTTCTTCTGGTGCAGGAGCTGCGGTCACCTTTTTTTCTTTCTCTTTTTCTTTCTTCTTTTTCTTCTTCTTTGAAGCTAGAGGTTCCACAGGTCCTTCCTCAGCTTCTTTGTCACAAGCAGCCTCTTCTAGCTCAGCCTGGTTATGTGCATTTTCCCCTGGTGGAGGTGCACATGCAGCGGCAGCAGTAGTTGAAATAGGTTTTGAAACAGGAGGCGCTCCACCAAGTTCAGCTAAAATCTTGTCTAGGTCATCTTCATCTTGTCCAGTTTTCCCACCTTTCTTTTTCTTCTTTTTATTCTTTGATGAAGTTTCTGCCACATATTCAGTCGTCTTTTTGCTAATAACATCTACACTAGGCTGATCGGATTTAATGACTTCCGAAGATGCACTGTCATTCCCATTTTCAAGTGCATTATTGCTCTTCTTCTTAGATGACTTCTTCTTACCTGAAAACTTAAGTGCTGATACATCTTCCTCTTGATCTTCTCGGCCACCTTCCACCAAATCATCCACAAGCTTTGAAACAGAAGTATCTTCATCATTTTTTTCGTCAAGAAGAGCTGCACTAAATGAATTTCCAGAAGCCTTCTTCAAACCCTTTGAAGACTTCTTTTTCTTTCCTGCAAAAGTAATTTCAGCAAGATCCTTGTCTTCCTCTTTGGAATTTTTGTCATTGTCTTTGTTCTCTCCCTCTCCATCAAGCACATCAAAACCAGCAGCTGAAGATACACTGTCACCACTCTTCTTACTTTTTGAAGGCTGCTTCTTTACTGAAGACGCAATCACTGGAACATCCTCTTCATCATCAACCACACTCATTTTTTCATCCTCCTCAATGGTAAGTGCGCGAAAGGCAGCAGAGCTAAACCCGCTTCCACTACCACCACCTTTTTTAGATTTTGACGGCTTCTTTTTTCCCACAAAAGCCAAAACCTCCTCCTCACCGTCTTCTTCCTCGTTCTTCCTTCCATCATCATCATCACCATCACCTTCTTCCTCCAATAACCCAAAACTCAAAGCACTTAACACGCTATTACTTCCACCCTTTTTCCCCTTCTTTTTATTACCTAAAGGCACTAACTTCTCTTCCTGAACAGTAACATACTCCGATAAATCGGTCCCAATCAAATTCTCATCATAATCAACTACAAATGCCTTCTTCTTCGACTTTCTTCCGTCCGCTGCACCATCACTCTCCTCACGTGGCGTTGGCTTCCTTCTCCCCATAAGATTTTCTTTCCAGTAAGTTCAACTAATAATTATGCCCCCACTTCACCAAAACTTCCTGAAAATTTCCCAATCTCAAATCAGTCCCCAAAAACACACATATTAAACAAAGTAAAAACAATAATAAATTTCGGAGAAAGAAATACCCCAGCTTTTTCCAGACTTAAACTTTACTAAAATCAAATCCAAACCGCACAGAACAAAAAAAAGAATTAACAAATTGCATTCTAGTCTAGCTCTGCCCCTGAGTTTATTTCTAAATGGTCAGCATTTATTTAACTTAAACGATTAACACAGTATTTACTACATAAGCGTTTTATTATTACTTTAACGAAAACTGACCAAACAACTCAAGTGTTAGTTTATTACTAGGATAGTTAGTTTAGCATTAATTTTCAATAATAATATGAAATCATGTAAAGGCTAAGAGAAGAATTTAAGATTCTGGATAATTTTCAGTATTATTTTTTTTGTTCAAGTTACTTATATACTAAGAAAATTAAAAGAGAATATTAAATGCATTTTAGGTCTTATTAAGGACTTTAAAACTTAAAATGAGCTATCACCTGCAAATCGAAAGAGTCAAGTGGTTGGCGATGGATCAAAGATCGCAGAGAGATGGCAAAATATATATTTGTTAGCATAACAAATGTGTCTGGAATTGTATAAATGTGAGCGTATGAAATTTCTAAGGTGCCATTGGGTCATATGCCGTTATTTAGAAACAATAGATTTTCATATTTGATTAATAAGTTACATGCTGGACAAATTATTAACAGATCATAATATTATTATCATGATTAGTTGTACCATATTATATATTTAATTTCAATTGTGATATTTAACCACATCACAATAAATTGTGATCTAATAATTATTATGAAAATAAACAAATCAATATGATAATAATACTTTGTGTTGAATAATTAATTTACCTATCTGAAAAAATGCATAATATATTGCTACCAAATTGAGTGGTAATATAGACCTAAATTTTATGGCTTTTCAACCTCAAATTAACCACTTAAATTAAATTCATTGGCCTAGACGACATATTTTTCAACAGAAAATTCTAAGCCAGTCCCGATTCAACCATATCCAAACTACTTACAGAATAATTAAGTAAAAAAAATATACTTTTAGCTAATGGGTATCAATTCTTAAATCTAGCCAACGGGTTTTATCTTACCTCACACTCAAATCTAATGCCTAGCATCCAACAAACCGATTTTACATCCATAAAAGCTTGGAAACACTTCTCAATGTTCAACCCATATAACTATATATGTGCCAAGTAAATGCCCGGAGAACCTCACACACAAACACACACAAAAAAAAAACGAGATTACAATCGAGAAAAATATTCGGATTGGAACCCGACACTACTCCATAGTAAGTGTGAGATTTACTGAATATACTCCCATAAAAGCTAAATAAATGCTTTGAATCTTTAATACATTTGAGACATAAAAATGCATATTGTGTGGTTATTAATATAAGGCTAATGATATAACCAGTTCACTTATCCTAATGCCAGAGCAAAAAATCTTTGAATGACTTATTTACCCCTAAGATACAAAGATTTGAAAAATGATGGAAATAATTTCTCCCCCCTTTTCCCCGTCTCACTCTTCCTTTGCCATCCAAAAAGAGAAATAAATATCGGTGAAAACATTGAATAACTTATTATTAGTATTGCGTACAAGAATCAGAGTTCCAATTCGAATCACAAATCAATCCACGGACAAATTATTATTAAATAACTGAAACAGAGCAAGACCTCATTTATATTTTCATATTCTCATTAAATTTGAAAGAAAAAAAAGCATGAGCCCAGAATCCCAACAAGCAAATAATTTGCGATTCTTAATATGCAGTAACTTGGCTTAATAAGAATCTCAATACTAAATGGAGATGAATTAAAAAGGGAGAAAATACAACAAAAAATACCTGAATTTAATTAAAACAAAGTAGCGAGCGTGGCGGCGCCAATTCAGAGACGACGGGGCAGTGACGTAGGCAGAACGCAGTAGTGGCTCAGAGGAGTGGCGCCGTGGCGGTGGTTGGTCGGAGTGGCGTAGAAACGGCGGAAAAAGGAGTTAACGGAAGAAGGGTTTAGGAGAAACTGTAGATAACCGGTTAAACAAGTCTCTAATTTTAATTTTAACTTTTTTGATATTAGGATATATTTGTGGTTGTGATTAAATAATCACAATCTAACGATCTAAATTAATTAAATCGACGACATCTAACATGATGCATCTTAGAAGTTCATGTGAAAGTAGGGTTGAGAATTTTGAGTTGGGCTTAAAAGACCGTTCGAGTTAAACCTTTTCGATAAACGATACAAGTCGGGTCCAAGGCCCTGAGGGCTTTCAAATGTCGATTTATTATGTGTCGGGATGGATTTGTATTCTAACAAACGATGTCAATTAAAATTAGAGATAATTATATCTCCAATGAGGTTAGATGATATAACAAAAATATCCCCTGAAATTTTATTAGTCGACGTTTTAATAATAAAATTGTTTGCGTATATATTAAATATCAATCATTTTCTTCTATTATTGCATCATCGCACATCAAGTTTTGATTCTCTTGTAACAATACACATTAGTTTATCTTCTTTTTACGATAGGTATAAATACCCCAAATGTATTGTATGATTCCTTGTCAAAAATAATTTATAAAGTTGTCAAATTATTATATATAACATGTAAAGCAAAGAAAAATATCAATTTCGGATTATATGTCTCCAATACATGCAAAACAAACCAAACGTACCATCATCATCATCATATTACAAACATCTCCATAATTTTATTTAATGAGTTTTTCAATATACATAGTTTAGAAAAACATAAATTATCAAATAGAACTGTAATAATTTCACAAGCTTCCATTTATTCCTCAAGTTACCAAGCACACCAGCTTTGCAGGAATCACAATTATAGCATAATCGGGTCATATTGTTGTTCTAAATGGTGCAGTCGGCAGATGCGTTTATGTTTGATGCGGCGATCCAAGTCTTCGGATACGAATACTTGAATCCACATATTATAGGAGGCTTACAAGTCAACATCCAGGCTGCAATTTTAACCAAAATTAATTGATGTTATTATCAGCGAAACCAAGAAAAGTCATTTTTGCACATCACACCACAAAAAAAAAAAAAAAAAAATTCAATTTTAGAGTTATCCCCCCATAATTGAAAAAATGCGATTGTACCCCATTGAAGTAATGTTTTAGTGGATTTCAAAGGGTAGAAATTTAATTTTGGGTTTTAAATTATTTGCACTTAACCCCTAAAAGTTTTAGTTACTGCACTTAATCCCATAAATGACACCTCTATCCTTTGAAATTCATTGAAAAGATGATCGCAAAGTGCATTCAGATATGACAAAATTTTCTGATTATAGGGAGAAAAGTACGAAAATTGAAAATTTTTGGGTTGGGGGTGATATGTAAAAATCCCACATAAATGCATTTAAGAAATACTAGTTCAATAACAAATATTTTTACATCCATAGGCGAGAGATTGGCGGCAGCAAAGAAATCAGAACTGGAAACATACTCCTCGTTAAGCTTATGACAAATTGGAGCATCAACCAAACAATCCCTTAATAATTTTCCCCAATTATAATCAGAGAATATTTTTCCAAAGCTACCCATACCAACTCGCACGCCGGTACGCGCCGACCGGGGGGGGGGGGGGGAGAGACTATTGGAGTTGGAGTTACTACTTAAATTAGTATTGTAATTGGGGCGGGGGGTGGGGGGGGGGGGGGGGGGGACTATTGGAGTTGGAGATACTACTTAAATTAGTATTGTAATTGTTTCATGGGTGATTTACACTCTAATTCCTAAGATTTATTGTCATAATAGAAAATTCCCTATGGTTTTAAAAATTACAAGAACACTCCATGATGGGATTGTAAGCATTTTTTAGGGTCCTTGTGAGCAGGGGCAGATATAGGAATTTTAGACAGGGGGCTAAAGTATATTAAAAAGAAATTCAATCAAACAATCAAACTTAAATTCATGCACGATAAAATATATGAAGATATACAAAAAATAGGAGGTAACGTTTGACAAAAAATGAACCCTATAAATTATATTTGTTACATATGATACCCCGTTATGACGAGAGAAGCGTATTGTAAAGAAAATATAAGATTGTATTCTTTTTAAAATTATTGAGATTTTTTTATTCAGCTAAGTACATTGAATAAAGAAAAATAAAATCAAACTACAAAAACAGTGATAGTTCATATTGTTTTTATAATTATTATTAAGAAAAAAATTTAAAAAACATATAATATCGAAATATTATTAAGAAGAAAAAAATTACTAAAAACACATAGAACATTGAAATATTATTGAGAAGAATTTTTTTTTTTTTACATAAAATATTGAAAATATTATTAAGGAATTATTTTTAAAGAAAACATAAGATATTGAAAATAATATTGAGAAGGACAAAAAATTAAAAGAACACAAAAAAAGGTCTTTCAAGGGTTCTACAAAAACAGTGATAGTTCATATTGTTTTTATAATTATTATTAAGAAAAAAATTTAAAAAACACATCATATCGAAATATTATTAAGAAGAAAAAAATTACTAAAAACACATAGAACATTGAAATATTATTGAGAAGAAGTTCGTTTTTTACAAAAATATTGAAAATATTATTAAGGAATTATTTTTTAAAGAAAACATAAGATATTGAAAATAATATTGAGAAGGACAAAAAATTAAAAGAACACAAAAAAAAAGTCCTCCAAGGGTTTGAACTCCTAACCACATGTTGTTTATTTAAAGAACATCACCAATTGACCACTATAAGTTTTATACAAGATCTTAATCAGTACTAATATATAATCCAAAAAATTTGACGAGGGTCTATAGCTCCCCCTTGCCCCTATCTAGATTCGCCCATGCTTGTGAGGATTCTTGAAGCTATAAAATGGTGTTTTAGTACATAATCTAAACCAGATGAAATCTCCTTGCAATTTTTGAAACGTTAGGAGGTTGCTTGTAAAATGACTAAACCTCAGAGGGTCCGCTCGTCAATCACCCTTATTTTAACATATGTGTTCTTGTTCCTTCTTAGTAAAGTAATTTAAGTTAGTAAGGGCATTTGTGTACTTTTCCCCTTCTGCCGGCCGGTTCATTATGCATTAATTTATGCTTCTTAATTATTTTGTTTTATTAGTATATTGATGTAAAATAAAAAATGAAGATAAAATGTTACAATTGAAGGAAGTGAATAGGGGTGTGAATAAGGAGAGGAAAAAAAAACAGGTTTTTAATTGCATTCACATAAAATGAGGAGTGGTCCAGACTAGAATCTACCAGCATGTTTGTTTGGTGTTTGAGAAAGTAGTTTGGGAGAGTAGTGAAAGTTTGTGCAATAATCTCGATTTGAGTAATATTGTTTGTTTGTGTTTTGAGAGACTAATTTGAGAAAATAAATTAGGTTTATGTTTTTTTGGAAGAGTTAGGTTGTAGGTGTAAGATGTGTAATACTTTATGTCAAATCATGTTTGTTATGTGAGATAAATTGTGTGTGAGATATGTTACTTTATGTCAAATCAAAGTAGAGTTTGAATATGTTTTGTTTAGAGATAAAGAAATTATTGTTTGTTTGGCGTTTGAGAGAGTAATTTAGGAAAATTGAGAGGTGAAAAATTTATTTCAGAAAGTAGAAAATATGTCTGTTTGGCATTTTTCAAATACGAAATAATTTTGAGAAATGCCAAACAAAAGGGCCATACAATTCTAATGTGTGAAATGTGCTTTTGTGGGGGCGGGTTTATGATATTATTAATTTCCTCAGGGGAATTGATGAAGACAACTGTAAACATTTATGGGGAAAAAAATTAAAACAAAAGGCAAACAACATAATTTTTTTTAAATATGGCCTTTTACACAAAAGTATTTCCCAATATGACTCAAACTGAAAAGTATTTCCCTAAATATACCTCTTCAGAAAAATCGCAGTTGTCAACCGCGATTCTTCGATTTTACGAAATTGTGGAAAATTTAATTTTTTTTTTATCAAAAATCGCAGTTAGCAACTGCGATTTTTGAATTTTTTTTTTTTTTTTTTAATAATGGCTTGAGTTTTCTGATTATTTGATCTTATATTAGTAATAGTACTTTAAATGAAATGTATGTCTTCCAATTCAGGATAAATATGACCTTGTGTAATTTCTTATATTTATGAACAATGAATCAAGTGTTTGCAACACATATTGTTCAATTAAAGCTAGTTTTGTTGAGAGGTTCATCAATTTCAGTTGTGTCATATTCGTTATGTATATATTGATATGAGCTTTGAAATATTTCTACTCATATGCTTAGCTTTTTTCTGTATGATACTTGATTCCTACTTGAAAGTTGCAAGCATTTCTACTTGAAAGTTGCAAGCATTTATAGCACCATATCCTCCACAACTAATGCCTCAGTTTACCATGAATTCAAATTATCATGAAGTGCCCTTGGAATATCTTTTCATCAATGTCCGTTATCCATCTGTATCCTGCAGAATTAAATTTACTATTTCCATCGTACTTAGAAATTAAAGGAAAAGTTATAAAATCATTAAGGTAAGAACAAGAAACAAAATTACTATCATTTGCTCTCTTTAAATCTTCAGACAGAGACACTGCAATGACACTATCTAATTCCTCTTTTCCCTTATGGATTCAAGAGCGGTCATCCTGCATATATAGTTTCGCAAATTTATTTACAAAGAAAAAAAGATAGAAAAAAATTCTTGGAACTTTGGGCCTCGTTGAAAATATTTACTTTTTCAATAATTAGTGAATAAGTGTTACTCTAATCAATCTAATTAGAGGAGATGCGATCTACCTCAACCTCCTAATCTACATAAATGCTTGCAACTTTCAAGTAGAAATCAAGTTTCATACAGAAAAAGCTAAGCATATGAGTAGAAATTGATGAACCTCTCAACAAAACTAGCTTTAACTGAACAATATGTGTTGCAAACACTTGATTCATTGTTCATAAATATAAGAGATTATGTTGTAATTGATTGAATGTCAAAGGAATGAAACATATTTCATTGAATTCTCGAAATTAAGAATACGCAGTCAAGTCTCAAAGGAAAAGAAACTAGAGCTATATATACAAAGACTAAACCTAATGGAACAAAAAGGAACGAAAGGACAAAACTGCCCTTAAGGATTACAACTAATCTAATACACTGAACTAAAGGAAACTATATAAAATAAATACATCTCTAATACACCCCCTCAAGATGGACAAAAAATATCTTTGGTGGCCATCTTGGATAGTAGGAACTGTAGAGTAGGGGCAGGCAATGGTTTTGTAAACAAGTCTCCAAGTTGATCTTGAGACCGTATAGGCATGAGACGAATAGTTCCTCGATTGACTTGTTCCCTTACGAAATGACAATCAATCTCTATATGTTTAGTACGCTCATGGAACGTAGGATTTGTGGCTATATGTATAGCTGCATCATTATCGCAAAACAATAAGCTTTGATGTTGAGGAGGCATCTTCAATTCACTCAGCAACTGGAGTATCCATAATACTTCACTGGTTGTAATGGCAAGAGCCCTGTACTCTGCCTCTGCAGAAGATCTAGCCACTGTGGTCTGTTTCTTGGACTTCCAAGAGACAACGGAATCTTCCTAGTATCCACACAAGCACTCCAATCCGAATCAGAGAAAGTTTTCAATGTTAAATCAGAACGTGAAGAATATAACAAACCTTGACCAGGAGCAGATTTTAAATATCTAAGTAGGTGGTGGGCAGCCTGTAGATGTGGCTCCCTTGGTTGAGCCATGAATTGACTCAACTTGTGCACAACAAAACTAATATCAGGGCGGCTAATAGTTAAGTAAAGTAACCTACCAACCAACCTTCTGTATGCAGCAGGATCAGCAAGTAAATTACCCACAGCTGAACTTAAATGACTTTTAGGATCCATGGGAGTTTTCAGAGGCTTACAACCTAGCATTCCTGCATCATCCAATAACTGTAAAGTATATTTTCGTTGAGACAAAACAATGCCATTTTCAGACCTAGCAATTTCAATACCTAAGAAGTATTTCAAGTCCCCCAAATCTTTCATTTTAAATTCATTGTGTAAGGATTGTTTTAAGGCATTGATATTATGAATGTTAGGTCCTGTTACAATGATATCATCAACATACACAAGTAAAGCAATGAAATCATCATCAGATCCTCTAGTAAACAAGGAATAGTCTGATTTTGCTTGATGAAAACCGAGTTTAAGAAGTGTATCAGTAAATTTAGCATTCCATTGTCTAGAAGCCTGTTTAAGGCCATATAAGGACTTATGTAGTTTACATACCATTTTTCCATTATTAGGTGGCACCCCCTCAAGTTTATAACCCAAAGGAATGTCCATATACACTTCTTCAAACAAATCCCCATTTAAAAAAGCATTATTAACATCAAGTTGACATAAGAACCATTTCTTACTAGCAGCAATAGAAAGTAAAATCCTTACAGTAGTAATTTTAGCAACAGGAGAAAAAGTGTCAAAAAAATCAATACCTTCTTGTTGTGTATACCCCTTGGCAACCAACCTGGCCTTATACCTTTCTATGGTTCCATCGGCGTTGTGCTTAATTTTGTAGATCCATCTACATCCAATGCTATGTTTACCTTGAGGAAGATGAACAATGGACCAAGTCTCATTGCTCTCTAATGCTTGAATTTCCTCTTGCATTGCTTGCCTCCAATGAGGTTCTCTTACTGCTTGATGATAAAATCGAGGTTCTATGTTGGCAACTCCAGGTCCTCGGGTGCTAGTAGCTCAAATTCAACTATTGGCTTCCAATGGAAAACATATATGGTCTCTCAAAGCTCCTCCGAAAGTGAAGAATTTCGTGTGGTCCATGTGTAAGAATATTTTGCATGTTTATGCTAATTTACAACACCGAATGTTAAGTTATGAAAACTGATTTATATGTATATTTTGTATATATTGTATATGAAGAAGACGAGAGAAAAATTGATTGAGTATAAAAATTGAATTCTGATTACAAACTGAAAATTAAAATCTGTACCCAAAAAAAGCAAAAATCCCCTTTTTATAATTACATAACTATCAGGGGTAAAAAGGTAAAAACATAATGACCTATACTAACAACAACACAAAACGTAAAGAGGAAGTGCGATTTAACAAGTAAAGAAATCTCCTTCTGAATGATTTTTCCAACAACAAGCTTTGTAAATCAATTTGGGAATTTAGGTCAAAACTTCTTCATCTTCAATCTCTTCTATCTTTTTCGCAGGTTCTGAGCTCAAGGTAAGCTCCTTTTGATTTTCCGTTAATACCGAAAATTCTTGGAAGAAGATATTTACTTACGGTATAATGGGTCAGAAGCTTCTCTCCACTGTCTTCTCTTGTGCAACTATGCTAGACAATGTTGGGCTCTTTCTGGATTTGCTCTTGAACAATACTCGTGCAATTCCATGGATACAACAGATTGGTTTAATTATATGCATTCAAAGTTGGACTCTTTGGAATTGAGCTATGCAGTGTGTCTAATTTGGTGGTTGTGGTTTGGACGCAATAAATTAATCTGCGAAAGGAGAAATTGTGAGAAATGATGATCCTCCTCATTTTCTTTTACTTTTCTTTTATTTTTTAAATCAAAATTTTAATTAAAAACCTAAATCCTCCATTAACTTTACTTTCAATGAGAATTAACATTCTCTTTTCTCTCTTCACACAAAATCGCTCCAAACTAACAGACAATCCAATTCTCCTTCAACTTTCTTCAATTCTCTTCAAACACAAAATTTTCTTCCAAAATTATCTCTCAATTCTAAATTTCTAAAGCAATCTCTCTCAATTTCAACTCTAAAAAACTTTCCACAAATCAAATTTGAATGGATCACCAAAGTGAAAGACGCATCAAACGTAGAAGTGAAAGATCCAAACGTCTTATTACTCGAAGAATTATCTGAAGATTACTCTCACGAATTGCAGGTAAATTTTATTTTATTTTTAAGAATTAGGGTTCTTGGGCGCCTGGATACCTTCGACTTCATGGGCGCCCAAAAATCTGGGTGTCAAATCTTAATAGGCGCCTGGAATGTCGAGAGCCCAACATTCCGGGCGCCCTAATTTCGTTCCTGGCTTGGGCACTCGGATTCCGGGCGCCCTAGGCAAAAAGCAAAAATGCTCCCTGACTAGGGCGCCCGACACCCGTGCATCCAAGGCAGGGAGCATTTTTTGTTCCTTATCATATTTTACTTGATCAGATCTTCCATTGTTTAATTTATAATGCAATATTTTATTAAATTTCTAAAGATTGCAATGTTTCCATCATAATTGGATTTCTCCAAAAAGTGACTAATGAATCTCTGTTCTCTAAATATCTCTACATATATATAACACTCTAGAGAGCCTCACTTTAACAATCAAATTGTTCATCTACATAATTTTATTGTTCCAACAATTGATGATAGTTTAGGTTACTCGTTGATATAACTTTACTTTGATTTTACTTGATACCAATAGTTTCAAAATTCTACATCTTTTGTTTGTAAGTGTGAATATACTACTTAGCCAAATTTGAATAAAGAACATTTGTACCCAAGGTGGTTGGGCCAAGTGGTAGTGACTTGTGACCCCCAGAGGCGAGACCCAAGTTCGAATCCTACTGGAAACACCACTCTGGGGAGGACCTATACCCTTTGCACTCTTCGGTCCGAGCTGTATATACACAGTCTAGTAGATCAAAAAAAAAAAAAAAAAGAATAAAGAACATTTGTGACTGCATTAATATTTAATTGGCAAAATAGATGACTTTCAACAATTTTTTTTTAAAGTAAATGAGACTTGATTGAATGGTGTAAATATATATAAATAGTTGTGCGTATATGAAAATGGCTCCCATTGGATATGATGTTGTTTTTAACAGGAAACTTGAGATTTCAATTGAATAAAAAATGTGATTGAAATGCTTGAATCCTTATTATTGTATAGATAACAAATGTATGTTTATCTCTAACTAAAAGATGGTGAATTTTGTAGATGTTGTTGTAGATTTCTAGGAATCATGTCCGGTTCACTACTCTCTTGTGGAAATTGTAGATTTGTTATTTTTTAAACTTTTGTAATTCTCGTTAACAAGATACTATTTTGAAATAATAATTTTGTTAATTTTGTAGGAGGCTTACCGTGAAATATATAGAGACCAGTTGCCACCTTTGCCTCCTCTTCACTACAACAAAGTTGTAAGTGTAGGAAAATTATCAGTGAGAGGAGGATGGAAAGATATTGCGCAGTTCCGGAAATGGTTTAATACGCCGATTCAAGTTAACTGAACTCAAATGTACCCCAAATAGGAAATTTTCTGGCCCTTGATACAAATGGAAAATTTAAGGGTTTTTGTTACCATCAGCTCATGATTAGGACATGTAAGCAATACAAAGGTCAAAGCTTGTTCGAGTGGTGGTTTGTGATAAATGAAAAGCCTGTAAAGCTTAGCGCTATTGAGTTTAGCCTTGTATCAGGACTCAAATTTGACGATACATTATTAACAAGAGAAGAACAACAAGCTATTAAATCGGATCAATTGAAACGCCGAATGTGGCCCAGTAAGGGGAATGAAGCGGTCACCGCAACCGAAGTCGAGGAAAACATTACATCCATTATGAAACGCGATCCAGATTCTGAAGATATAATCAAATTAGTGTATGCTTTGGTTATATCTCAATTTTTCCTTCAAGAACGCTATTTAGTGGTCGATAACATTGTTTTGAATGTAGGTTAACTAATCTCATTTTAATGTCGTTATTTATAACTTATATTGTACTTTTTATTCAAAATTGTCTGATATTATTACAGGTATGTGATAACCTGGATATTTGCGAAAAATATCCATGGGGTCTTCAAGTTTGGAATAAGACCATCCGAGACGTCTTGAGCGATATGGAAAATTTCAGTAATTTATCCCAAAATAAACGTAATTGGAACGCACATGGATGTCCCTGGATTGTATTGGTATGAACTCTTGCTTAGTTAAGATTTTTCTTTTTAGAATTGAATTTTTTCATGTATATGTTTGTCGTGCAGTATTGGATGTTAGAGGCTATCTAAGGCATGGACATATCATCCAAGTCTATAAGAAGATCTGGTTACTCTGCAAGGTATCCGAGGATGTTGCGGTGGAGCCTAGGACAAGTACCGCCAAACAATAAGAAGTTCGAAGCTTTTTTGGAGATAGAGGCTCATGTATGTTTTATAGTAATTAATTTTATTTTTGAATAATATCACTAATAAAATCTAATTTGGAATAATTATGTGTTTTTTTTGTTATCAGGTTGTGATCCCGAGACTGATACCCGATGCAAATGAGATAAGGATGGCCTATATTAGGGACACCAAGAGTTGGTTTCAACTAAAAAATAATCAATCAGTCGAGTACGATGCACTGACTAGCGGCTTGGGCCTTGATTACGTCATCATTCGGGATATTGAGTCATCATCTCCTCAGCATCGACCCGATGATTCTTTTACCTCTCGCCATGCTCCTACCACTCGGGGTCGACCCGACCGTGCCTTCACCTCTCGACTCCCTTCAATGTCGAATGATGAATTGCCACCTGATTGGTTTGTCCGAATGGAACAAAGATTTGACCGAATTGAGATGGGGCAAGCACAAGTCATGAAGAGTTTCAAGCATCTTGAAAGGATGATCCGCACTGACTTTCAGTCGAGAGGAATCGAATATCCATCAGAAGAGGTGGATGATTGATTTAATTTTGTATTCTTAATGATGGTTTTGGATGTGTTTAATTTAGGATTTGGATGTTTTTGGATTTTTTGTTCTAATTTATGAGTTGCAATGTTTTTTGTTGAAATAGAATTCTCATCATTTTGCCCGAGTTGATGATCTGGAGGGTACTCAACATAATCCCAGAGCTAATGATCTTCATGGTTCTCAGCAGTATGATGATCTAGAGGGTTCCCAACATAATTTTGGATATAATGATCAAGAGGATTTTGAGCAGAATCACGGAGTTGATGATCTGGGCGACGATGTTATGAATCCCAGAGCTGATGATCCGCAGGGTTCTCAGCAGAATCCCAAATATGATTATCCAGATAGTTCCCAGCAGAATCTCGGATATGATAATCCGGAGGATTTTGAGCAGGATCCCAGAGTTGATGATTTGGTGGGCGTTGTTATGACTCCGGAAGAGAGGGCACGAAGGACAATAAAGGCTAGTGCCTCCATATATTAGAAATGATGGACCAACATATAAGCCGAGGATGCCTTCTAAATAATTAGGCAGTGTTATTGTAATATTGTTTGGTATATATCACTTGTGGTACTTGAAATTCCTAATCATACCTTATAATTTGTTCTATGTTTTAATTCTTGCTCGTTATTTGTTGTTGATATCAGGATAAAATCGCATAAATTGATTAGGGGCAAAATTATAATTTTTAAAAAATGAGGGACCAAAAGTGCAAATTCGGATTTCAGAAAATCTGGGGCCGAATTGAAAATCTTAATTTTTCGAAAATTCTGGACTGAATTGGAACTCTGGGTTTTTCGAAATTCTTGGGTCAAATGGCAATTTCTGAAAATTAAGGGACCAAAAGTGCAAATATGGATTTTTGAAAATTATGGACTGAATTGCAATTCTAGGTTTTTCGAAAATAGGGATCAAATTGAAATTTCTGAAAATTAAGGGACCAAAAGTGAAAATTTGGATTTCTGAAAATAAGGGGCCGAATTGAAAATTTTAATTTTCCAAAAATTATGGACTGAATTGCAATTCCGGGTTTTTCAAAAATTTGGGGTCAAATTGCAATTTCTAAAAATTGAGGGACCAAAAGTCTAAATTTGGACTTCTGAAAATCTGAGGCCGAATAGAAATTTTTAAATTTCATAACTCAAAATAAATCTAAAGTCGCAATAACCAATTACAAAATAGTCTTAGATTGAGAAAACTACTTTAAAAGCAATGTTAAACAATAGAAAATGTGAATCTCTAATCCGACCACTCTCCTCCAATAACATGATCATCATCATCACTGCCATACTCATTGTCATTATCGTATCCTCCTTTGTCATCATCTTTATAGCATTCATTATCTTTCTCCTCCTCTTCCTATTCCTCATCATCACTATCACCAATACGATCACGTGTAGATGAAGATTGTGGTATTGTAGATGAGGATGTTGGTAATTTAGATGATGATGGAGTCGGCAACGTAGATGATAATGGAGTCGGCAACGTAGATAATGAGGAAGTTGGCAAAGTAGATGGTAGTGCGAGTGCTTTATTCTTTGATCATTTTCCCTTTGATGCATACACTTTACGACCGGGGTTTTAGATGTAGAATTAGAACCTTTCGATTTCCTCAAAGAATATGCAGGTTCATTTCCTCCTGATGCATGGGCAACCTGTTCCCAAGTCAAGTCATCATCGGAATGCACAAGATCAATATCATCATCATCAATCGTCACTTCCCCCATTTTTCCCACCAACCATTCATCAGTACCATCTATATAAGGATTTTCCAACACAATGGGGTCGATGGTATCACGCAAATCATATCTCCGCCTTAAAGATCTATTGTACTTAATGTACACCAAATCATTAAGGCGTTTTTGCTCCAAACGATTCATTTTCTTGGAATGGAGCTGTAAAGTTTAATTAATACTAACTTATTAGAATACTCTATTACTGTAGGTTTAGAACTTTAGATTATGGAATGTAAAGACACTTACGTGTTGAAATACACTCCAATTACGTTGACAACCGGAAGAGCTACATGTGAGGCTGAGAATTTTGATAGCAAGTATTTTTAAATTTGGCGCCGAATTTCCATATGCACCCCACCATTTAGCTAATTGACAATAAAAAAGATTAAAAAACATTATAAATCAATTTCATGAAATAGAAAATAATATTAATCGTGTATATTTAATATTTTCATTACCTGATGCCATTTTTGATCTTTCCCTAATAACTTGTTTGCTTGAAGAAGTTCCTTCTGCTTTTTTATAAAACTTTAGCTCTGAGGCAATTTCATCTTGTATATCTTCATCTTCCACCATCTTTTCAACGCATTTATCAAACCCAGAGGTAATCGCTTCAACATCTTCAATTTCCTTATTTGCATAATAAAACTCGGGATTTAGTAAATGTCCCGCTGCATGCAAAGGCCTATGAAGCTGATTTTGCCACCGATTGTCAGTGATTCTAAATATCTCGGCATACCTCTGCTCATTTTTGTTGAAAGAAAAAGCAATTTTTTTCTTTGCATGATCAATTGCCTCGTATATATATCCCATCGGAGTTTTTTTCTCTCCATCCACAAGTCGGAGAACCTCCACGAGTGGGCCAGCAAATTCCATAATGAAACTTATCATTTTCCAAAAGTCGATATTTAAAATAACCCTCACTGCTTGCTTGCCGCCTCTTTCCTTTTCAAAGTCAAGAAAGCCATTGCAAAGCGAGTTGATCACGTCCTAACCATATCTCTTTGGCTAGTGAACTCTCTCATCATGTTCAAAACTATTGTTCGATTATAGATATATCCATTGATGTTAATTGCACGTTCAAGTGTCCTTTTCCATTCGGGTAATTTGAACATATCTTCGAACATTAAATCCAAACAGTGAGCAGCACATGGAGTCCAAAACATATGAGGATATCGTAGCTCCAACCTTTTTCCTTTTCATCGAACAATAAAAAATAAAATTAAAAAAACGCATAATAATAACATATTATAAATTACACGAGATTAATGATTTATTACTCACCGGCATAAACGTTTTCACTTGCGCTATCAGTGACCACTTGTATCACACTTTTTTCTCCAATACGTCTCACAAAACTATCGATCAACTCAAACATTTTCTCGCCCGTGTGAGAGTAACTTGAAGCATTAACTGATTCGACAAACGTGCTCCCTCTAGGAGGTTTCATTCCAGGTCCGTATTGTCCTATCGCTTCAATCATAGCTTTGAAACTATCATAGTTGACCGCATTAAATGAGATGCCGGCATCATACATCCATCTACTAAATTTTTGAACTGCATCATCCCTCATTTTCTTTTGAACTTTTAGGAAAGATTTGGATACATAACCTTTCTTTTTACGGACATCCACATCGGATCGTTTATCGTAGTACAAATTGATGGGACCTAGTTGTCTTGACTTTTTGGGGACCATTGGTGGTCGACTAGAAGAGATAGGCCTATTACCATAAGCTCGATCCTCATATACCTCCCTATCATCTATTTCTTCTCTTTCTTTGTCTGCTACTTCATCAAAGTGAGGCGTTTCCGATTGTCTTTTCTCCAAAACTCTCTTTGCGGTTTGTTTGGCGTCATACATATCTTTAAAAAATAATTTGACGGCAGGGGGGACATTTGGGCAAACCGTTACATTCTTAAAACCACCAACAATATGTTTTTTTGCTCTTGATATACCTCCATTTGTTACTTTAGGACAATACTTGCACTTTAAATTCTTTGTTTTATCATTTGGATCCAACATAGTTACATGCTCCCATCCGAGGTTCGGAACTTTTGCCATTCTATATAAGAAATTTATACAATTATCAAATAAATTACATAATTAATGCAATATTAATACTAATATCTATTTGATTTCAATATATGTAAATTTAATTAAGCGCTAATTTAGTTATATACTTATATGTAAAATGGTTATAATTTATATGTGTATGACTGTATGTATTATATAAATTATGTGTATAGATGGATGATTATAATAATATTCTATATAAGTATATATGGATAAAAAGGTGGACCTTGTGGAGTAACTTAAATTAATTTTCAATAATATTCTACATAAGTATATATATGACAATTAAATTAGATATTTAGATGATCAATTTAACTCCCCTGTTAATTGTTATTACCTAATTAGTTAAATATAAGTAACATAAATAGTTAATTACTTAAAAGTCTTAAATAGAGAAAGTGAGAAACATACCTTGAAGAAGAATTCGTCTAGCAGGTTTGGACAGAGGAGGAAAGGCGCGGGGGACGGAGGACGACGGACGGTGGCGGACAGCACGGAGGCCGCGGTGAGTTGACGGCGCAAGTGAGGGGTTTGGTCTTGGCTAGGGTTTTGGACTTTTGGTAGAGAGAAATATAAGAAGTCGAAGAGAGAGAGATAGTGAAGTCAAATTTGGAAAAAAAAGTAGGGTAATTTACACTTAGACCCCCTCAGGTTTGGGCATATTACAAGAAACCCCCCGTGGTTTCAAAAATTACAGGGACACCCCCTTGACCTAACAGATGTTAGTCAACCTTAACGGAAGTAATAAAAAGTCTAATATACCCCTGTCAAAAAAAAAAAAAAATTGGGCAAAATATATGCGTTGCTGAATAGACTAAAATACCCTTTTGGTGTTTTGGCGCCCAAATAAACCCTAAGTGAGATTACATCTCAGTTCTCCTCTCTCTCTCATACGTCTCTCTCTCTTTCTCAACTTCCCCCACCAAATCGTCACTTTCAAAGCCAGAATTCTGCACCTTTACGTCAAGATTTTACGAAAACTTTTCACCTGGGGCATTAGTGGCGAGCATTTGAAGCCATACCCAGGTCAGTTTTCTCTTCCAAATGCCATGAACAATAGTACTTTTAGGGTTTTCATTTTTTTTTCCATAAATCTTATATTGTATCGTTAATGAATCTATTATCTGAAAAAGCACGTTTTATTTTACTGTTTAGGGTTTTTATTTGGAAACATAATTGCACATTATAATTTTGCGATTTTGGGTCGAAATTGTGGAATTGTTTCGTTTTCTACTCATATTAGGGTTTATTAACTGTTATTGTACTATTTTTTTGGTTGATTTTGTGTTATATTGTAAAGTCTAGGTTTATGCGTAGTACCCTTCTTTTGCTTCTTTTGGTAATGATTTACGTGTTCTTGTTTCTACTAATTTAATTAATTCCTGGTTTATAGATGTGCTTATGCAAGTTTGTTGAATTTTTGTTGCTCCAGCACTTCAGTTCCTGTAGTTTGTTAAAAGTCAACTAATGAAGTGTATTTTGGAGTCATAAATTTAAGTCTACTTTTGTTAATTCAGGAGTGTACTTTAAGTCTCATATAACTGACTCAATTTTTACCATATTAGCTTTGCTTTTCAGCTTCAAATTATTTTAGCAAACTTTGTAGGTGAGACTACAATGAATGCAGTTCCATTTTTGTCATACGAGATTGAATTCCATTTGGAAATCAAAATACAAGATATATTTAATTACTTTTTATATTGAAATTTAATCAGGACAAATGTTAGAGAGACATGTTAAATTACTTTTTTACTGATAATGGTTTTGTTATTTGTATTAATCCAACTTGAATTTATTACTTATTAAACTAATACATTCACTTCTAGAGTACTCACTTCTTAGTGAGTTTTTATACATTTGGCATGCATTTATTTTCTTTTGTTCCCCTTTCTATTTCATTTGATTAAATATACTGCATAAATTAACTCCTAGAAACTCCAACAGTTCTTACTTTTTGTTTGTGAATGCTTGTAAAATTTATCATTGTGATTAATTAATAACTGCATACATTATGGTTTTTATGCATGGAAGAAACTAACTTAAGAATTGTTATGGTTTCTTGCAGATGGAAGAGGAATTGTTTGATCTTAGAATCCTTCATGGTGATCATAGGTATATGATTAAAAGGATTGATCCAGATAGGTATAGTTTCCTGGACCTTGTTGATGATTTTTGTGATAAAGCTGTGACCAAGATGCCAAATATAAGAAAGCAATTTATGTTATTTAAGTGTGGTATTAATGGAGATGATAGTATTACGTATATAGTGAGCACAGACACAGAGGTTCTTGAAATGTTTAGGTTGAATAAGGGTAGAAAAATCATAGATATCTTTGTGCAAGTAAAAGAATCATGGAAGCCAAGTGGTCCACCGATGATTGATGGGTTGATTATAAATGAAGAGGGTACTAAGAGTGGAGGAGATGAAGATGGTTATGAGGGTTCTGGTGATGAAGAGTCTGATGTTGGTGAGGAAGAAGAGAGTACTGAAAATGAAGGTGAAAATAATGGTAGAAATGCACAAAATGACTATGGTGAAGGTGAAGAACAAACTAGTGAGGGTGAAAAAGCTAGTGGTGAGGGTGATGAAAATGAAGGTGTAAATCATGTTGGTGGTGAGGATGTTAATGAAGAGAGAAGTGATGATGGATTAAGTGATTATCAATCAAATGATAATGACAATTTGAAGAAAAAATATGAATCAAATTCTGATGATGAAGATGATGATGAGTATGACCCTCGCAGCTATCTTAGCAAAAAACAGAAGGAGTTCAACTATGAGGATGGTTGTAGGGTTGAATTAGTACTTGGAGATGTTTTCTACTCAATTCATGAGTTTAGAGAAGCACTTAGAACATTTTCTATCCAAGAGGGATTTGAGTTTGTGAGAATTAAAAATGAGAGGAAAAGGGTCACCGTAAAATGTGCTAGTGAATGTTGTCCATGGAGGCTGCATGCCTCACTTCTGGAAGATGAAAAGACTTTTATGGTGAAAACCATGAACAACAAACACACTTGTGTGAGGACAAACTCACTGAAAGAGGCATCTGCAAAATGGATGGCTACTAGATTAGTAAATGTTTTGAGAGAAAACCCTGAAATGAAGGCTAGAGGCATGATCAATGAGCTAAAGAAGTATGGGGTAAATCCACCATACATGAAACTATGGAGAGCAAGACAGATGGCAATGCAGGTAATTGATGGGGGACATGTTGAGTCCTTTGGCAAGATGCCTCACTACTGTGAGATGTAGCTCGTGCAAATCCTGGTAGCAGTGTGAAGATGCAGTTTGAAGAATGGTATGATGATGAACATCAAACAATACCAGAAACACTTACATTCAAGAGGTTCTTTTTGGGGTTGAAACCCTTGAAAATGGGATATTTGGAAGGGTGCAATCCATTTATGGGATTTGATGGTTGTTGGTTGAAGGGGCCTTATGGAGGGGTCTTACTTTTAGCCATAGGGCTAGATGGAAACAATGGTTTGTTTCCTTTAGCATTTGCTGTGGTGGAGGCTGAATGTAAGGATAGTTGGCTTTGGTTTTTTGATTGCATGGGAACTTGGCTTGGTGGTTTTAACGATGACAAACCTTGGACATTTATGACAGATAGACAAAAGGTCATGTGATAATATCTTTTAATTCTGTTTAATTTAATAAGTTGTTTACATGAACGATGATGCTAATTTATTTGTCATTTCAAATGCAGGGTTTGGTGGAGTGCATCAATGAATCCCTTCCTGGTGTAATCAACAGAAAGTGTGCTAGGCACATATTTTCAAACTTCAAGAAGCATCACCCTGGCTCCGCAATGAATAAATACTTCTGGATGGCTGCTAGGGCATACAATGCATCAACATACAATTATGCAATGGAAAAGATGCATAGTATAAGGCCTACTGCTTATACATATATGAATGAAATTCCCCCTGAGTATAGGTCTAGGCATGCATATAACAAGTCTTTGAAAAATGATCACATAACAAACAATCTTACTGAGTCCTTCAACCACTGGGTGGGTGACCTTAGGTATAAACCCGTGCTTTCATTAGTGGATGGGTTGAGGGCTAAGATGATGAATAGGATACAGAAGAGAGCTGAGAATGGTAGGAAATGGACTAGCAAGGTCACTGAAAATGTTGTTAATCAGTTGAATAAAGTGCAAGAGGAATCACAGAGTTGTAGTATTATTTTCGGGGGGAGTAATGAATTTCAAGTTCAAGATAAGAATATCCACTATATTGTAGATTTGAACAATAGGAAATGTGATTGTGGGGTATGGGAGGTTAGTGGGATACCATGTAGGCATGCTGCTGTGGGTATACAATATGTCAGAGGGAGTTTAGAAGACTACACAGATGCATGTTTCTCCACAGAGACATATTTGAAGGCATATAACTACCCCATAAAAGCCATAAAACATGAGACTTTTTGGCCCCCAATGACCACTTCACCGAAAACAACTCTCCCTCCAAATATCAAGAGGTTACCTGGTAGGCCAAAAAAGCTCAGAAATAGAGAACATGGAGAGGGTGAACCAATCAAAAGATCAACCTCAATGAAGTGTAAGAAATGTAAAGCATTTGGCCACAATTCTAGAACATGTGAAAGAAGGAAGAGAGCAAAAGGAAAGTGGAAAAGAACCAGGGGAAAAAAAAATGTAAGTATTTGTTTGTATGTATGTTTTAATGTATTAACTTGTCACATTTATGCATTCTCATGTAATAACTTGTCACATTTATGTTATAATATATTAGTTTATTTATGGCTGATTCAATTTAGTTTTGTGATGAACTGATAAACCTAATTGTTGTGGAAGGACGAAAATGGTGGAAATGCAAATCCAGTTGGAAGTGGAAATGGTGGAAATGCAGTGCCAGCAGAAACTTCCCAACAGGTTAATTATTGTATAATATGTATGTATAATATCATGGATGTTTTGATGACTTAATGATTTTGTACATGTGTACAGGTGAATGAAGTGAGAGGGACACAATGCCAAGGTTCAAGCAACCCCAAGGCTAGCAAAGGAAAGAAGAAGAAGCATGATGCATCTGCTCCTAATGAAAATGGAACTGGTGGGTATACAGTGCCAACAGTTTCCCAACAGGTAAATTATTTTTCTTAATATATGTAGAATATTAAGGAGCATCTTAACTTAATGATTTTTTCATGTTAACTTAAAAGGAGCATGTTAACTTAATGATTTTGTTCATGTTAACTTCAGGCTAGCAAAGGAAGAAAAAGAAGGCAGAATGCATTTGTTTCTTCTGCCCCAAATCAAGCCACCAGTTCTGCATCTGCTGCCGTGTCAAAGGCAAAAAAACCTAGGGAAAGCGAATGATGAAGGGTTATAACGGCTAATTATTATGACTAATTATTTTGGATGTATTGCTTAAACAATGGGTTATTTGTTGATGGTTTTGACTAATATTTTGATGTGTCGGTTAGAAAAATGGATTTTTCTGAATGTGGGTTAACTGTGGATGGGTGATCAATTGTTAGTATGCCAACCATCTTGACCTATTGGAACTTATTTTGCTGAATATTATAAGTGAACAATATTGACTATTATTGATATATTTTGAGGATATTGTAATTTGATGTGGTTTGCATATTATTAGTGTATTTTCATGTGGTAATATGAATGACAAGGAGGTATTTTGTAAGTATTCCTCTTTAAGTTATTTGGTTTGTAGTTTGAATTAGTAGTTCTATTAATAAATCTTGCCATAGCAGGTTACATTATATTACATCACATCACATTCATGAAAAATACATTCATTTTGTTATAGTTACTACAATTTGGCATAAAAGTACAATATATGCAAATAAGAACAAGGTTATGATCAACAATTTGCGAATGAATTTCATATCATCTTCAATATTATTAAATTTGTGGGATGAAATGCAGAAAAATAAACATTTGGGTTGCTATCAATATTCATAAATATTTTTAAAATATGAATATTGTCTACATATAACCCCCTGAAGTTATTGTACTCTTTCAAATACACCCCCTGTAGTATTATATTATTACATAGACACCCCCTGGGGTATATACGTCCATCAAAAAGTCCAGTCAACCTTGAAAAATGTTGACCAGGGGTAAATTTGGAAAATCAATAAAAAAATTTGCTGACCAGTTAGTTTATAACACCGTAGGGGGTTTTTTGTAAATAGGTGATACCAGAGGGGGTGTCCCTGTAATTTTTGAAACCACGGGGGGTTTCTTGTAATATGCCCAAACCTGAGGGGGTCTGAGTGTAAATTACCCAAAAAAGTAATTAAAATCAAAGAACTCAGATTGACTTTAATTAAAAAAAAAAGACCCACCCCATAAAGCCCCGCCTTGAGGCCACGCAAAAGAGGCCGAGGCGAGGCCTTGCAACCGATTTCTGGGGATGGCCGATGCGAGGCGAGGCGAGGCGAGGCGAGGCGAGGCGCGCATTAGGCGCCTTTAACAACTATGGGTCTGTTGTATTCCAAAAATATATGTCTATTTTAGAACGGTTTGAAATATTTTTCCATATAAGTATTGCATTAATATATTGAAAGTTTTTCGCGGGAAAAACCAAATTAAAATATAAAGTTTAACTTATGCAAAGGAAAAATTATAGCATCACAAATAACCTACCTCATTCTAAGTTCCAATTTTTTCATTTCAATGTTGGGAGTTTGAACTTTCATTGAGTTGGATTTCTATTCCGATATTTTCTTGTGCATTAACATTGCTATGTGATGCAATTTATCTTGAAGCGGGCCAGTGTCTGCAGGAAACATGTTTTTCCACTATTTGAAAGACGAAATAATTAATATCGAAGGATTGGAGATAAAATTAGTGTTTTTAGGTAAAATTGGTGGAATTACTTGTGTATTTATTCATCACAATGAGTGGAAATATGATATAAAGTTTTGTGATTTGGGTGTGCATGAAATAATGGTATAATACATATAGTAACAAAGATAATTTGGATAAAGATTGATGAGGTTTTATTCTTTCGATAATTTCAAATTCAATATTTACTGAAAATGTCTGGATTGTGTTATTACAATAGATATTTAGCTGGATTCTCGAATTTTATCTTTGACAATAATATGACATATGCACAATTGTATCATGTATGATGTTGCAGAATCTTCATGATGCATAATAAAACGACTTTAACATTATCTTTATTTTATACATACATAGATATATACATATTTTGTGCTACGTATTCTAGGACAAAAATTGGTAGAACTAGACCTATAGAGTGTTCTACTTCATTTTCTTATACAAAAGTTTGACTAGAAACAATTTAAGCAATCTTTATTTTCACGTTTGGAGTTGATGATATAATCCTTAAGTTAATTTAACAATAATTAATAGATTTGTAGTTTATTGAGGTTTAATTTTTTTATGTATTCAAATTTAAGATTTAATAAATATGCTTGGAATTCTTCACTAAATCACATATTTTCATGAATTCTTGAATTTTGTCTATGATAAAATTGTATATAAATTTTTTAGTATATATCAAATTATGAAGACTAATTATAAAATTCAAGACTTTAAAAGACAATAATGATAAACATATTCAATATTCAACATGCAACATCCCAAAAACCAAATTTAAATGTCAAATTCAAAATACTTTGTACTTCATAACTCAAAATAAATCTAAAGTCGCAATAACCAATTTCAAAATAGTCTTAGATTGAGAAAACTACTTTAAAAGCAATGTTAAACAATAGAAAATGTGAATCTCTAATCCGACCACTCTCCTCCAATAACATGATCATCATCATCACTGCCATACTCATTGTCATTATCGTATCCTCCTTTGTCATCATCTTTATAGCATTCATTATCTTTCTCCTCCTCTTCCTATTCCTCATCATCACTATCACCAATACGATCACGTGTAGATGAAGATTGTGGTATTGTAGATGAGGATGTTGGTAATTTAGATGATGATGGAGTCGGCAACGTAGATGATAATGGAGTCGGCAACGTAGATAATGAGGAAGTTGGCAAAGTAGATGGTAGTGCGAGTGCTTTATTCTTTGATCATTTTCCCTTTGATGCATACACTTTACGACCGGGGTTTTAGATGTAGAATTAGAACCTTTCGATTTCCTCAAAGAATATGCAGGTTCATTTCCTCCTGATGCATGGGCAACCTGTTCCCAAGTCAAGTCATCATCGGAATACACAAGATCAATATCATCATCATCAATCGTCACTTCCCCCATTTTTCCCACCAACCATTCATCAGTACCATCTACATAAGGATTTTCCAACACAATGGGGTCGATGGTATCACGCAAATCATATCTCCGCCTTAAAGATCTATTGTACTTAATGTACACCAAATCATTAAGGCGTTTTTGCTCCAACCGATTCATTTTCTTGGAATGGAGCTGCAAAGTTTAATTAATACTAACTTATTAGAATACTCTATTACTATAGGTTTAGAACTTTAGATTATGTGTTGGATGAAGATGAAGACTTTGAAGTGAAGGAAGGTTTTGATGATTTCCAAAGTCATCAGCTAAGTGGAAGCTTAGTACAAACCTTAGAAGATATTTGACCAAGGAGAAGTATTTCAGACTAGTCAAATATGGTCCAGAAGACTACTGATCTGTTGCTGAAAAGAAATCAGACTGGTGGACTATCAGCCGACTCAAATCAGATTAGTTCAAGTTTGGGATCAGCCGAGTACTCATCAGACGAGTGACCTCGATCAGCAGAGTGGAAGAGGATCAGAAGTTATTGCAACGGTAATAAATGCACTTGGTGTAATAAATGCTGAAGAGGAAGGGTATTTATGACAAATGATTGAAGAGAAACCTCGTATCAGCTTAGTGCATTTAATGCGAAGCGACAGAAAGTACAGCAGAGTGTACAGTGTTCAGTCGCAGCAGCCGTTTCTGCAAAAAGGACCAGTACTCGAGGATTTGACAGCTGCCGATCTCTCAACGGGCAGATTTTCAAATCTCCAAGTATAAATAGTTCAGTTCGTGAGATTGAAGAAGACACAACACACTTTTGAGAGCATAAATCTGAAGCATAATTCTTCTAAGTCTCAAACTCAAGAACAGAACACTCATCAGCCTAGTCATCTGTTGACGAAGCAGAATAGAGAGAAAACAGAATACATACATAAATCTGAGTGATTTTGTTAGAATCGTGTTGTGAGAAGTAGATATCTATCTTAGTGAGTGATATTACTTCAGAGGATAGGAGTTTCTTTGTGAACTTACGGCCATATCATTTGTTGTTTGGCGTAAGCTGTGTATACTGTAATCTGTGTGATTTAGTATAACCCAAGATCTAAGTGACTTGGAAGAGTGGACTAAAGGATTTCTATCCATATAACCACTATAAAAATCCTTTGTGTTTTTAACTTGCATTATTTTCTGCATCTTTACAAGAGCATATTTAAAACACTAAAAGGTTAACTGTGGAAAAAGTTTTAAAGGAGTTTGATAAAACTGGGGACAAAACTATTTCTAAGTTAAGAAAACAACTTGTGAAAAACACTTGATAAATCCGCTGCAAGTTAGTTTATTTTAAACTCTGATTTTGATAAAATCAGCTGAGTGAAATCAGAAGAGTGGTCAACTCTGCTGTTCAAAGCTTTGTGCGAGATCAGCTTAGTCTGCTTACTATTCTTGATCAGCTTAGTTTGCTGAATAGAAAAGTTAGAGATTTTAAAAAGTAAATTTTTAAAGAGGTCTATTCACCCCCCCCCCCCCTCTAGACCTCATCTGACCACTTGGGACCAACAAGTGGTATCAGAGCAGGTGGTTCATCTGAATCATCTGACTGATCAACGAGCTTGATCCTTAAGTGTTTTTCAAAGGTTTTCAAAAGTTTTCAAAAGAGCATATTTTTGAAAAACAAAACTTTTTGAAAAATGGATTGTATCAGCCTAGTTCCCCACATAGGCGGTATGAGCTTTGAGGACTGGAAAATACGCATGGAAATTTTCCTTGCTGCTTATAATGACAATATGTATAGATGCATAACAAAAGGTCCGATAAGAGTCACCAAAACAATCAAGGTTGATGGCCAAGATGTGGTTGTTGACAAAGATGAAGACGAGATGACAACTGATGAAATCAAGCTGAAAAATCTAGACAAAGTTGGAATCTTCATCGTGACTAAAGCCCTGGACAACGAAAGGTTTGACAAAGTCAAACACTGTACAACAGCAAAAGAGATGTGGGATAAAGTCCGTGATATGAGTGAAGGAAATGACGCCATCAAAGAACACAATCTAAGTGTTGCCATGGAGAAGTTTGAGAACTTCAAAATGAAACCTGGAGAAACCATTGACCAGATGGATTCAAGGTTTACAAAAGTGTTGAACAATGTTCTGAAGTTGGGTAAGACGTTTTCTGATAAGGAGATCACCGTCAAAGTTCTAAAGGCGCTACCACCAAAGTTCAACATGAAGATTACAGCAATGGAAGAATCAAGGGATCTGGGGAAGATCTCACTGACTGAGCTGTTTTCTGTACTCAAGGCGTACGAGTATAAAATGCCAAGGATGGGAATAGAAGAGACCTCAACTTCTGGCCCCACTGCTGCACTGGTCGCTGCAGAAAGAACAAGAAGATCCGCCGGAAAAGGCAGAGAAGAGGACTCATCTGATGAGGCCCCAGTACTGAGCAAAAAGGAATACACTGCTGGCGATGTGGCTTTGTTATTGAACGGGTTCAAAAAGTTCTACAAGAGAAAAATGAAGAACAAATATAACAATGCTTCTACTTCTAAACCTACCTCTAATTCTCATGATATTAAGGATGATTATAAATCCAAAATGATGTGTTATAATTGCAGGAAATTGGGACATTTCATCAAGGACTGCCCATATCCTAAAGCGGAGAAATACACAGAGGAGGAAAAGAAACAAAGAAAAGAAAGAAGAGAGAAGAGATACCAAAAGAGCAAAGTGTTGTTGGCTGAAGCTGAAAAGATGGCAGCCATCTACTCATCTAATTCAGAATCAGGCACGTCAAGTGATGACTCTGTTTTTGGCGAGACACCTGCACTGCTCTGTCTCATGGCAAAGGAATCTGATGATTCTGACAATGAGGTAATACTCTCTGAAAGTGAGCTTGAACTGTTTAGCTCATTTGAGCAAATGATGAACAACAAAGTAGATGTTGTTAATGAGCTTGCTAAGCTTAAGGACGAGATGATTCTGCTGAAAAAGCAAAATGCTAAACTGAAGCTAAAGGTTGAAAAACCTGAAGAATCAGCCATGTATAAAAAGCTTTCGCATGAATGTGAATCTCTGAGAGCTGAATGTGAAGTTTACAAGGGACAAATCAAGGAACTTGAAGCTAGATTATCTTCACATAATAAGTCGTCTGTTCCTAAGTCGTCTGTTGTGGCAGTAGATAAACCAACTGAACAGAGTACTCCCTTAGTAAAAGAAAGTTTGGAACTGAACAAAGCTAAGAAGTTTATATCTGCTGATAATAGTAATATTGTCCTGTATGTTCAGACTGCTAAACCCACTTCACTGGAAATTGAGAAAAAGGAGAAGAGTCCTCCTAAGGCTAAGAAGGGTAAAAAGCCTGAAAATGAAAAACAGACTGGTAAAACCAAACAGCAGAGTAGTCCTAAGAAGTCTGCTGATAAGAGTAAAACCAATCAGACTAGTAAACCTAAGTCGTCTGTTAAAGAGCAAGTAAAGAGCAGACCCAAGAAGCAAAGAAATTATAACAAAAATGCTTGGCATGGAAATGAGTCTTATTATGTGCAACCTGCTTATCCACCTTATTATGCTACACCTCATTATCCACCTCACTATGCTGCATATCCTGCTCATCAACCAATGCATGCTTACCCTGCTTATCATGCATCTTATCCTGCTTATGAGCCTTATCATCATCATAATGATTATCAACATAACATGCCTGCTGATTATGATGAAAATGAAGTTGCTCATGCTCCTGCTAAAACTGTAAAGCCTAAGAAGCCTAAGACTTCAACATCTTGGGTTGTCAAAGGTGACACTAATCCACCAGGACCCTCTCAATAAAGGGTACCTAAAACATTTTATTTTGTTTTGTAGGTTAGGATTAGGAGTAGGAGTAAAGTAGTGAAGAAATGGTACTTGGACAGTGGATGTTCAAGGCACATGTGTGGAGACATACATGAACTGGCAGATGCTGTTGCTGTGAATGGTCCAAGAGTTACTTTTGGAGACAGCAAAGAAGGCAAGGTTGTAGCTGTTGGAAAGCTTATCAAAGAAAACATAGAGATATCTGACGTCTCATATGTTAATGGCCTGAAGTACAATCTGCTGAGCATAAGTCAATTTTGTGACAAGGGATTTTCCGTAGTGTTTTCATCAGATAAGTGCTATGTTGAACAAGTTGGAACAAAGAAGATTATTTTATCTGGAAGAAGACAAGGAAACATCTATGTAGTCGACTGGAATTCTGTGGACAAGAATTCTAATGTTTGTTTGGTGGCTTCTACACCAAGTGAAATCAGTTGGCTTTGGCACAAAAGAATGAATCATTTGAATTTCAAGACCATAAACAGATTGATAAAGAATGATCTGGTAGAAGGAATTCCAAAGACAGTCATGAGCAAAGACAAGCTGTGTGACGCATGTCAGAAGGGTAAACAAGTGAAGTCATCTTTCAAAAGCAAGAAGCACCAAGCTTCAACCAGAATTTTGGAGCTGTTACATATGGATTTGTTTGGCCCTATTGATCCAATCAGCAATGGTGGAAAGAAATACTGCCTGGCTGTTGTGGATGATTTTTCAAGATTTACTTGGGTGATTTTCATGAAGAAGAAAAGTGAAACCAAGGAACATCTTACTAATCTGATGGAACTGATCCAGAATGAGAAGAGTCAAAGAATATTGAAAATCAGATCAGATAGAGGGACTGAGTTTACAAACTCTACTGTTGAAGAGTATTGTAATTCCAGAGGAATCAGTCATGAGTACTCTGCTGCCAGAACCCCTCAACAAAATGGAGTTGCTGAAAGGAGAAACAGAACTCTAAAAGAAGCTACCAGGACAATGATAGCTGAAGCAAAGCTGCCCCAAAGATTCTGGGCAGAAGCCACAAATACAGCATGTTATACACAGAACAGGTGTATGATCAATAAAAGTCAAAACAAGACACCTTATGAGCTATGGAACAACAGAAAGCCTAATTTACATTATCTTAGGATTTTTGGTTGTAAATGTTATGTTTTGAACAATGGGAAAAATCACCTTACTGCATTTGTAGAAAAGGCTGATGAAGCTGTTTTTGTAGGTTACTCTACTGTTAGTAAAGCTTATAGAGTGTTTAACAAAAGAACTTTACTTGTAGAAGAATCTATTCATGTAGTATTTGATGAACCAAGCCAATCTTCTGAAAAGAATCAAAGTGAAAATCCAGAGATATCTGCTGACTTTCAGAAATTGAGTGTGGAAAGAAAGGAAGAATATGTACCCATCATACTACCTAATTTATCTCAAGCTGTTAACTCAAGTGCTGTTCAAAATCAGTCTGCTGATTGTCTAACAGAGGAGTTGCGAACAGCTGACAGACCAGAGACTGTTCAACAGACTACAACTGTTCAACAGACTACTACTGAGACTCCAACAGTAGTGTTGCAAGATCAATCAAGAGGACAACATCCAGATTTGCAACCTGATCTCAGATGGCTCAGAGATTCCACCTGAGTTAGTGATTGGTGATCCTTTGGATAGAGTGAGAACTAGAAGGTCTACTGCAAATGAAACAATGTTTGTAAGTTTTCTTTCACAAATTGAGCCTAAGTTGATTGATGAAGCTCTTGGTGATTCTCACTGGATTGAAGCAATGCAAGAAGAGTTGAATCAATTTGAAAGGAATGAAGTCTGGTACTTAGTTCCCAGACCTACTCATCAAAGGGTAATTGGCACTAAGTGGGTTTTCAGGAATAAAATGAATGAAGATGGTATAGTTACCAGAAACAAAGCAAGACTAGTTGCCAAAGGTTACTGCCAAGAAGAAGGCATTGATTTTGATGAGACATTCGCACCAGTTGCAAGGCTTGAAGCAATCAGATTGTTCCTAGCCTATGCTGCTTACAAGAACTTCACTGTCTATCAGATGGATGTGAAGTCTGCTTTTCTCAATGGAGAATTGCAAGAAGAAGTGTATGTTGAACAACCTCCTGGATTTGAAGTTTATCAACAAGGAGACAAGGTGTATCGTCTGAAGAAAGCACTCTATGGACTGAAACAGGCTCCAAGAGCATGGTATGATACTTTATCTGATTTTCTTTTAATTAAAGGATTTCGCAAGGGTAAAGTAGATAAAACCTTGTTCACTATTGAATGGGATAATCATATATTGCTAGTTCAAATATATGTGGACGATATTATTTTTGGTTCAACTAACAAACAGATGTGTGAGAGGTTCTCTAAGCTGATGCAGAACAAGTTTGAAATGAGCATGATGGGAGAACTGAATTACTTTCTTGGATTACAAGTTAAACAGCTACCTGATGGTATTTTTATTAATCAAGCAAAGTACACAAAAGATCTGTTCAAGAAATTTGGTATGGAAACTAGCTCATCCGTTACTGTTCCTATGTCTACTGGACTTCGTCTGGACAAGGATGAAAGTGGCAAGTCAGTTGACATCACCAAATACAGAGGCATAATTGGGTCACTGTTATACTTAACAGCTAGCAGACCTGATATTATGTATTTTGTTGGGGTTTGTGCGAGATTTCAATCAGATCCTAAGGAATCTCATCTCTTAGCTGCTAAAAGGATATTAAAGTATCTCAAAGGCACACAAGAATTGGGATTGTGGTACCCAAGGGAATCAGGATTTGAACTTATTGGATATTCAGATTCTGACCTTGCTGGCTGCAAAATTGATAGGAAGAGTACTACAGGTGCTTGTCAATTTTTAGGCAGTCGTCTGATCTCATGGATGAGTAAGAAACAGACTTCAGTATCCATATCTACTGCTGAAGCTGAATACATTGCTGCTGGAGCATGTTGTGCACAAATACTTTGGTTGAAGCATCAACTAGAAGACTATAATCTCAAGATCAGT
Source organism: Penstemon davidsonii (assembly GCA_034814905.1). Lineage (NCBI taxonomy): Eukaryota > Viridiplantae > Streptophyta > Magnoliopsida > Lamiales > Plantaginaceae > Penstemon > Penstemon davidsonii. The sequence continues at coordinate 22,775,205 of JAYDYQ010002533.1, read as the reverse complement.
GGAATCCCTATCTACTGTGATAATACAAGTGCAATCTCACTTACTCAGAATACTACTAGTCATTCCAGGACTAAGCATATTGAGATCAAACATCACTTCATCAGAGACCATGTTGAAAAAGGAAATGTCATTATTGAATATGTTCAGACAGACAATCAGATTGCTGACATTTTCACCAAACCACTGAATGAAGCAAGATTTTCCACTCTAAGAGCGGAATTGGGCTTATTAAAATTGGATTCATAAGCTGAGGGGGAACCTATCAGAAGACTAGGTTCAACAGCTGACTAATCTGATATCAACAAGTACTGTATTTCAAGAAGACTGACACTCAACAGACTAGTTGACTGATGAATTCTTGAATTTAGGGGGAACGTGTAAGACTAGCGGTACCCTTATTTTAAAGATGAAATCTTCAATGACAGTTAGTTGAAGTTGTTTTAATCAGAAGATTTGTTCTTAATTCTTGAAGATTTGAAGATTAATTATCTTGCTGGATTGACAAACAGCAAAGGAAGATCACTAGATATTGGCCTTCACTAGTGATATACTGTATCAGACAAGTCATCTATCAGATAAGTATTTTACTCATCTGTTGTTATTTATGTCAGCTTATATTTTAAGTGTTGTACTAAAAACGTTTTATCAAACACACGCTTTTATAAGTAACAGACAAGTGGCGTTTCAAATTCCCGCCTGTCTGACATATTTAATGCTATTTTGAAATCCGCGTATCACAATCACACGATCTGCTTTTCAAGTAACTGATCTAACGGTTGCCACTTTTCACGGAAACCGACAAGAACTAACATCTTTAAATCCAGATCTGATCAGCTTACTAAGCTTTTACGCACCCTCAAAATTTCAAAAGCATTCAGAGCAATTCTGCAAATTATCTACTGCAAAATTCTCTCCGTTTCCTTAATCTCTTTTCAGAATGTCTGCTGCCAAAGAAGCTGCTGCTGAAGGTATGTACTTGAACTACCTGACCTACCATACAACTGGCACGCCATTAATGAAGGAAATTCTGGAAAAGTTCAAGGCAGCCACACTGGTTAACTTCATGGAGGCCCATGAAGATATGATTTTCAAAGACCAGGTGATGGAGTTTTACGGTTCAAAAGACGATGTTAATTTTGAAAAGCTAGAAATCACTGCCAAAGTTGGGGATAAAGATATCTGTGTTACCCCCAAGTTGCTGAATGAGATGTACGGACTCTCTCTTGAAGGGTCTACTGATATTGCAAACCTAGCTGAGCCCCTCGAGTCAGATTTCTGGAATTTGGCTTCGAAGAAGAATCAAGTGATGTCTGGTGGCATCAAGAAAAATCAGCTGAAGGATGAGTTTCAGCGAATGGCAGATTTGGTTGCCAAGGTCATTGAGAATTGCACTTTCTCATTGGACAGTGTACCACTGAAGAGATATCACGTAATGATAGCCATTTTCTATGGTTTGAAGGTGAATTGGGCAAACTTCATTTGGTATGTGCTTGCTGATCACAAAGTGCGTGGTCTAACTCTGCACAGGATATTCCTTAGTCATCTGCTGGTCAACTTGGGATGTGATGTGACCAATGGCAAGGATGTTCATAAGGCGATGGAGTTGAGAACTTATGATCCAGTGAAAACTGGAAGATCAAAGGAGCCTGCTGCTGTGCCTGAGAAGAAGCAACAGAAAAGAAAGGCTGCTGAGCCTAAAGTGCCTGCTGATAAAGGCAAGAAGAGCAAAACAACTGTTCAAACAGCTAAGCCAGCTGTTGAAGCCAGAGCAGTCGTGCCTAAAAGAAAGGATACTGTTGACTTGATTGTTGATGAAATAGTAAAGGAGATTGATGAGATGTCAGCTAACTCATCTCCTGAAAGAACAGTTTCAGCTGAGCTACCAGCTGAAAATGTGGCTAAAAGAACAAGGAGTGCCTTGAAAGATACTGCCACATCTACTGCCCCTGTTCTCCATACAAAGAAAACCATCAGAAAGAGAATGACATTTATTGGCGAAGAAAAGGAACTTTCTGAGTTGGTTAGAAAAAGTCCTAAATCTGCTGAGAGGCCTGTTGGATCCACAGAGAAGTCTGCTGAAGCTAAGTCAGCTGATCAAGGGACAAATACTTCTACACCAATAGCTGAGGTTGCTAAACCTCAAGAGGATCCTGAAGTGCAGATCCTCGAGCCAATTGCTGCTGCACCAGTCGCAATTGCACCACCAGAAACAACAGCTGAGGCACCAGTTGTTGAATCAAAAGCAGCCAGAAAGAAAAGAACTGGCAAGGCAAAGGTGTCATCTTATCACAAGAAGAAGCGTGAGGAAGCTGAACAAAGGAAACGTGATGAAGCTGAGCTGAAAAGAGCTCTTGAAGCGAGTAAGAAAGAAGCTGATGTCAAGAACATGACAGAAGCTGAATTGGCTGCCAAGGAAGAAGCAGACTTGGCAAAGGCCTTAGAAGAAAGCAAGAAGGATGCTTATGGACCAAGGAGGTCAGAAGGCATCAAAATTGGAGAAAAGCCTAAGGAAGGAGACTTCGTGCTACCAAAGGCTGCCCCAATCAAAAAGAAAAAGAAGGAAGTAAGACGAGCAATAGAGATTGTTCAAAGCGATTCTGCTGCCTTCAAGAGATTTGAAGCTGAGCTGGAAAGGCTAAACCAGCTGTTTCAATCAAGGACTACTTTTCTCCCTGAGAAGATAAGGTACAATCGCTGGAGAGAGTATAGATTGAGTAAATCTGAGGCGGAGATTCAAGCCTGGAAGGAGTTTGCTACAGAAGGAAGATGGGTTTTGAACTGGTTGCAAACAACTTCTGTTGCCAAGGCATTGGACTCAGATTTTGTGAGAGACAGACTACATGACTATGCTAGAGTCATTGTAAGTCAGGAGGCGACTGCCATCAAGGATTCAATTCCACGCAAGTGAGGGGTTTGGTCTTGGCTAGGGTTTTGGACTTTTGGTAGAGAGAAATATAAGAAGTCGAAGAGAGAGAGATAGTGAAGTCAAATTTGGAAAAAAAAGTAATTAAAATCAAAGAACTCAGATTGACTTTAATTAAAAAAAAAAGACCCACCCTATAAAGCCCCGCCTTGAGGCCACGCAAAAGAGGCCGAGGCGAGGCCTTGCAACCGATTTCTGAGGATGGCCGATGCGAGGCGAGGCGAGGCGAGACGAGGCGCGCATTAGGCGCCTTTAACAACTATGGGTCTGTTGTATTCCAAAAATATATGTCTATTTTAGAACGGTTTGAAATATTTTTCCATATAAGTATTGCATTAATATATTGAAAGTTTTTCGCGGGAAAAATAAATTAAAATATAAAGTTTAACTTATGCAAAGGAAAAATTATAACATCACAAATAACCTACCTCATTCTAAGTTCCAATTTTTTCATTTCAATGTTGGGAGTTTGAACTTTCATCGAGTTGGATTTCTATTCAGATATTTTCTTGTGCATTAACATTGCTATGTGATGCAATTTATCTTGAAGCGGGCCAGTGTCTGCAGGAAACATGTTTTTCCACTATTTGAAAGACGAAATAATTAATATCGAAGGATTGGAGATAAAATTAGTGTTTTTAGGTAAAATTTGTGGAATTACTTGTGTATTTATTCATCACAATGAGTGGAAATATGCTATAAAGTTTTGTGATTTGGGTGTGCATGAAATAATGGTATAATACATATAGTAACAAAGATAATTTGGATAAAGATTGATGAGGTTTTATTCTTTCTATAATTTCAAATTCAATATTTACTTAAAATGTCTGGATTGTGTTATTACAATAGAGATTTAGCTGGATTCTCGAATTTTATCTTTGACAATAATATGACATATGCACAATTGTATCATGTATAATGTTGCAGAATCTTCATGATGCATAATAAAACGACTTTAACATTATCTTTATTTTATACATACATAGATATATACATATTTTGTGCTACGTATTCTAGGACAAAAATTGGTAGAACTAGACCTATAGAGTGTTCTACTTCATTTTCTTATAAAAAAGTTTGACTAGAAACAATTTAAGCAATCTTTATTTTCACGTTTGGAGTTGATGATATAATCCTTAAGTTAATTTAACAATAATTAATAGATTTGAAGTTTATTGAGGTTTAATTTTTTTATGAATTCAAATTTAAGATTTAATAAATATGTTTGGAATTCTTCACTAAATCACATATTTTAATGAATTCTTGAATTTTGTCTATGATAAAATTGTATATAAATTTTTTAGTATATATCAAATTATGAAGACTAATTATAAAATTCAAGACTTTAAAAGACAATAATGATAAACATATTCAATATTCAACATGCAACATCCCAAAAACCAAATTTAAATGTCAAATTCAAAATACTTTGTACTTCATAACTCAAAATAAATCTCAAGTCGCAATAACCAATTTCAAAATAGTCTTAGATTGAGAAAACTACTTTAAAAGCAATGTTAAACAATAGAAAATGTGAATCTCTAATCCGACCACTCTCCTCCAATAACATGATCTTCATCATCACTGCCATACTCATTGTCATTATCGTATCCTCCTTTGTCATCATCTTTATAGCATTCATTATCTTTCTCCTCCTCTTCCTATTCCTCATCATCACTATCACCAATACGATCACGTGTAGATGAAGATTGTGGTATTGTAGATGAGGATGTTGGTAATTTAGATGATGATGGAGTCGGCAACGTAGATGATAATGGAGTCGGCGACGTAGATAATGAGGAAGTTGGCAAAGTAGATGGTAGTGTGAGTGCTTTATTCTTTGATCATTTTCCCTTTGATGCATACACTTTACGACCGGGGTTTTAGATGTAGAAGTAGAACCTTTCGATTTCCTCAAAGAATATGCAGGTTCACTTCCTCCTGATGCATGGGCAAAATGTTCCCAAGTCAAGTCATCATCGGAATACACAAGATCAATATCATCATCATCAATCGTCACTTCCCCCATTTTTCCCACCAACCATTCATCAGTACCATCTACATAAGGATTTTCCAACACAATGGGGTCGATGGTATCACGCAAATCATATCTCCGCCTTAAAGATCTATTGTACTTAGTGTACACCAAATCATTAAGGCGTTTTTGCTCCAAACAATTCATTTTCTTGGAATGGAGCTGCAAAGTTTAATTAATACTAACTTATTAGAATACTCTATTACTATAGGTTTAGAACTTTAGAATATGGAATGTAAAGACACTTACGTGTTGAAATACACTCCAATTACGTTCACAACCGGAAGAGCTACATGTGAGGCTGAGAATTTTGATAGCAAGTTTTTTTAAATTTGGCGCCGAATTTCCATATGCACCCCACCATTCAGCTAATTGACAATAAAAAAGATTAAAAAACATTATAAATCAATTTCATGAAATAGAAAATAATATTAATCGTGTATATTTAATATTTTCATTACCTGATGCCATTTTTGTTCTTTGCCTAGTAACTTGTTTGCTTGAAAAAGTTTCTTCTGTTTTTTTATAAAACTTTAGCTCTGAGGCAATTTCATCTTGTATATCTTCATCTTCCACCATCTTCTCAACGCATTTATCAAACCCAGAGGTAATCGCTTCAACATCTTCAATTTCCTTATTTGCATAATAAAACTCGAGATTTAGTAAATGTCCCGCTGCATGCAACGGCCTATGATGCTGATTTTGCCACCGATTGTCAATGATTCTAAATATCTCGGCATACCTCTGTTCATTTTTGTTGAAAGAAAAAGCAATTTTTTTCTTTGCACGATCAATTGCCTCGTATATATATCCCATCGGAGGTTTTTTCTCTCCATCCACAAGTCGGAGAACCTCCACGAGTGGGCTAGCAAATTTCATAATGAAACTTATCATTTTCCAAAAGTCGGTATTTAAAATAACCCTCACTACTTGCTTGCCGCCTCTTTCCTTTGCAAATTCGCTAACTTTCCATTTGTCAGAAATAAACATGTCTCTCAATTGTGACTTGTGATTTTGAAATCTTTTCAAAGTCAAGAAAGCCGTTGCAAAGCGAGTTGATCACGTCCTAACCATATCTCTTTGGCTAGTGAACTCTCTCATCATGTTCAAAACTATTGTTCGATTATAGATATATCCATTGATGTTAATTGCACGTTCAAGTGTCCTTTTCCATTCGGGTAATTTGAACATATCTTCGAACATTAAATCCAAACAGTGAGCAGCACATGGAGTCCAAAACATATGAGGATATCGTAGCTCCAACCTTTTTCCTTTTCATCGAAAAATAAAAAATAAAATTAAAAAAACGCATAATAATAACATATTATAAATTACACGAGATTAATGATTTATTACTCACCGACATAAACGTTTTCACTTGCGCTATCAGTGACCACTTGTATCACACTTTTTTCTCCAATACGTCTCACAAAACTATCGATCAACTCAAACATTTTCTCGCCCGTGTGAGAGTAACTTGATGCATCAACTGATTCGACAAACGTGCTCCCTCTAGGAGGTTTCATTCCAGGTCCGTGTTGTCCTATCGCTTCAATCATAGCTTTGAAACTATCATACTTCACCGCATTAAATGAGATGTCGGTATCATACATCCATCTACTAAATTTTTGAACTGCATCATCCCTCGTTTGAACTTTTAGGAAATATTTGGATACATAACCTTTCTTTTTACGGACATCCTCATCGGATCGTTTATCGTAGTACAAATTGATGGGACCTAGTTGTCTTGACTTTTTGGGGACCATTGGTGGTCGACTAGAAGAGATAGGCCTATTACCATAAGCTCGATCCTCATATACCTCCCTATCATCTATTTCTTCTCATTCTTTGTCTGCTACTTCATCAAAGTGAGGCGTTTCCGATTGTCTTTTCTCCAAAACTCTCTTTGCGGTTTGTCTGGCGTCATACATATCTTTAAAAAATAATATGACGGCAGGGGGGACATTTGGGCAAACCGTTACATTCTTAAAACCACCAACAATATGTTTTTTTGCTCTTGATATACCTCCATTTGTTACTTTAGGACAATACTTGCACTTAAAATTCTTTGTTTTATCATTTGGATCCAACATAGTTACATGCTCCCATCCGAGGTTCGGAACTTTTTCCATTCTATATAAGAAATTTATACAATTATCCAATAAATTACATAATTAATGCAATATTAATACTAATATCTATTTGATTTCAATATATGTAAATTCAACTAAGCGCTAACTTAGTTATATACTTATATGTAAAATGGTTATAATTTATATGTGTATGACTGTATGTATTATATAAATTATGTGTATATATGGATGATTATATAATATTCTATATAAGTATATATGAATAAAAAGGTGGACCTTGTGGAGTAACTTAAATTAATTTTCAATAATATTCTACATAAGTATATATATGACAATTAAATTAGATATTTAGATGATCAATTTAACTCCCCTGTTAATTGTTATTACCTAATTAGTTAAATATAAGTAACATAAATAGTTAATTACTTAAAAGTCTTAAATAGAGAAAGTGAGAAACATACCTTGAAGAAGAATTCGTCTAGCAGGTTTGGACAGAGGAGGAAAGGCGCGGGGGACGGAGGAAAGGCGCGGGGGACGGAGGACGACGACGGCGGCGGACAGCACGGAGGCCGCGGTGAGTTGACAGCGCAAGTGAGGGGTTTGGTCTTGGCTAGGGTTTTGGACTTTTGGTAGAGAGAAATATAAGAAGTCGAAGAGAGAGAGAGATAGTGAAGTCAAATCTGGAAAAAAAAGTAATTAAAATCAAAGAACTCAGATTGACTTTAATTAAAAAAAAAAGACCCACCCCATAAAGCCCCGCCTTGAGGCCACGCAAAAGAGGCCGAGGCGAGGCCTTGCAACCGATTTCTGAGGATGGCCGAGGCGAGGCGAGGCGAGGCGAGGCGAGGCGCGCATTAGGCGCCTTTAACAACTATGGGTCTGTTGTATTCCAAAAATATATGTCTATTTTAGAACGGTTTGAAATATTTTTCCATATAAGTATTGCATTAATATATTGAAAGTTTTTCGCGGGAAAAATAAATTAAAATATAAAGTTTAACTTATGCAAAGGAAAAATTATAACATCACAAATAACCTACCTCATTCTAAGTTCCAATTTTTTCATTTCAATGTTGGGAGTTTGAACTTTCATCGAGTTGGATTTCTATTCAGATATTTTCTTGTGCATTAACATTGCTATGTGATGCAATTTATCTTGAAGCGGGCCAGTGTCTGCAGGAAACATGTTTTTCCACTATTTGAAAGACGAAATAATTAATATCGAAGGATTGGAGATAAAATTAGTGTTTTTAGGTAAAATTTGTGGAATTACTTGTGTATTTATTCATCACAATGAGTGGAAATATGCTATAAAGTTTTGTGATTTGGGTGTGCATGAAATAATGGTATAATACATATAGTAACAAAGATAATTTGGATAAAGATTGATGAGGTTTTATTCTTTCTATAATTTCAAATTCAAAATTTACTGAAAATGTCTGGATTGTGTTATTACAATAGATATTTAGCTGGATTCTCGAATTTTATCTTTGACAATAATATGACATATGCACAATTGTATCATGTATAATGTTGCAGAATCTTCATGATGCATAATAAAACGACTTTAACATTATCTTTATTTTATACATACATAGATATATACATATTTTGTGCTACGTATTCTAGGACAAAAATTGGTAGAACTAGACCTATAGAGTGTTCTACTTCATTTTCTTATACAAAAGTTTGACTAGAAACAATTTAAGCAATCTTTATTTTCACGTTTGGAGTTGATGATATAATCCTTAAGTTAATTTAACAATAATTAATAGATTTGTATTTTATTGAGGTTTAATTTTTTTATGTATTCAAATTTAAGATTTAATAAATATGTTTGGAATTCTTCACTAAATCACATATTTTCATGAATTCTTGAATTTTGTCTATGATAAAATTGTATATAAATTTTTTAGTTATATCAAATTATGAAGACTAATTATAAAATTCAAGACTTTAAAAGACAATAAGGATAAACATATTCAATATTCAACATGCAACATCCCAAAAACCAAATTTAAATGTCAAATTCAAAATACTTTGTACTTCATAACTCAAAATAAATCTAAAGTCGCAATAACCAATTTCAAAATAGTCTTAGATTGAGAAAACTACTTTAAAAGCAATGTTAAACAATAGAAAATGTGAATCTCTAATCCGACCACTCTCCTCCAATAACATGATCATCATCATCACTGCCATACTCATTGTCATTATCGTATCCTCCTTTGTCATCATCTTTATAGCATTCATTATCTTTCTCCTCCTCTTCCTATTCCTCATCATCACTATCACCAATACGATCACGTGTAGATGAAGATTGTGGTATTGTAGATGAGGATGTTGGTAATTTAGATGATGATGGAGTCTGCAACGTAGATGATAATGGAGTCGGCAACGTAGATGATAATGGAGTCGGCGACGTAGATAATGAGGAAGTTGGCAAAGTAGATGGTAGTGTGAGTGCTTTATTCTTTGATCATTTTCCCTTTGATGCATACACTTTACGACCGGGGTTTTAGATGTAGAAGTAGAACCTTTCGATTTCCTCAAAGAATATGCAGGTTCATTTCCTCCTGATGCATGGGCAAAATGTTCCCAAGTCAAGTCATCATCGGAATGCACAAGATCAATATCATCGTCATCAATCGTCACTTCCCCCATTTTTCCCACCAACCATTCATCAGTACCATCTACATAAGGATTTTCCAACACAATGGGGTCGATGGTATCACGCAAATCATATCTCCGCCTTAAAGATCTATTGTACTTAGTGTACACCAAATCATTAAGGCGTTTTTGCTCCAAACGATTCATTTTCTTGGAATGGAGCTGCAAAGTTTAATTAATACTAACTTATTAGAATACTCTATTACTATAGGTTTAGAACTTTAGAATATGGAATGTAAAGACACTTACGTGTTGAAATACACTCCAATTACGTTCACAACCGGAAGAGCTACATGTGAGGCTGAGAATTTTGATAGCAAGTTTTTTTAAATTTGGCGCCGAATTTCCATATGCACCCCACCATTCAGCTAATTGACAATAAAAAAGATTAAAAAACATTATAAATCAATTTCATGAAATAGAAAATAATATTAATCGTGTATATTTAATATTTTCATTACCTGATGCCATTTTTGTTCTTTGCCTAATAACTTGTTTGCTTGAAAAAGTTCCTTCTGTTTTTTTATAAAACTTTAGCTCTGAGGCAATTTCATCTTGTATATCTTCATCTTCCACCATCGTCTCAACGCATTTATCAAACCCAGAGGTAATCGCTTCAACATCTTCAATTTCCTTATTTGCATAATAAAACTCGGGATTTAGTAAATGTCCCGCTGCATGCAAAGGCCTATGATGCTGATTTTGCCACCGATTGTCAATGATTCTAAATATCTCGGCTTACCTCTGCTCATTTTTGTTGAAAGAAAAAGCAATTTTTTCTTTGCACGATCAATTGCCTCGTATATATATCCCATCGGAGGTTTTTTCTCTCCATCCACAAGTCGGAGAACCTCCACGAGTGGGCTAGCAAATTTCATAATGAAACTTATCATTTTCCAAAAGTCGGTATTTAAAATAACCCTCACTACTTGCTTGCCGCCTCTTTCCTTTGCAAATTCGCTAACTTTCCATTTGTCAGAAATAAACATGTCTCTCAATTGTGACTTGTGATTTTGAAATCTTTTCAAAGTCAAGAAAGCCGTTGCAAAGCGAGTTGATCACGTCCTAACCATATCTCTTTGGCTAGTGAACTCTCTCATCATGTTCAAAACTATTGTTCGATTATAGATATATCCATTGATGTTAATTGCACGTTCAAGTGTCCTTTTCCATTCGGGTAATTTGAACATATCTTCGAACATTAAATCCAAACAGTGAGCAACACATGGAGTCCAAAACATATGAGGATATCGTAGCTCCAACCTTTTTCCTTTTCATCGAAAAATAAAAAATAAAATTAAAAAAACGCATAATAATAACATATTATAAATTACACGAGATTAATGATTTATTACTCACCGACATAAACGTTTTCACTTGCGCTATCAGTGACCACTTGTATCACACTTTTTTTTCCAATACGTCTCACAAAACTATCGATCAACTCAAACATTTTCTCGCCCGTGTGAGAGTAACTTGATGCATCAACTGATTCGACAAACGTGCTCCCTCTAGGAGGTTTCATTCCAGGTCCGTGTTGTCCTATCGCTTCAATCATAGCTTTGAAACTATCATACTTCACCGCATTAAATGAGATGTCGGCATCATACATCCATCTACTAAATTTTTGAACTGCATCATCCCTCGTTTGAACTTTTAGGAAATATTTGGATACATAACCTTTCTTTTTACGGACATCCTCATCGGATCGTTTATCGTAGTACAAATTGATGGGACCTAGTTGTCTTGACTTTTTGGGGACCATTGGTGGTCGACTAGAAGAGATAGGCCTATTACCATAAGCTCGATCCTCATATACCTCCCTATCATCTATTTCTTCTCTTTCTTTGTCTGCTACTTCATCAAAGTGAGGCGTTTCCGATTGTCTTTTCTCCAAAACTCTCTTTGCGGTTTGTTTGGCGTCATACATATCTTTAAAAAATAATATGACGGCAGGGGGGACATTTGGGCAAACCGTTACATTCTTAAAACCACGAACAATATGTTTTTTTGCTCTTGATATACCTCCATTTGTTACTTTAGGACAATACTTGCACTTAAAATTCTTTGTTTTATCATTTGGATCCAACATAGTTACATGCTCCCATCGGAGGTTCGGAACTTTTGCCATTCTATATAAGAAATTTATACAATTATCAAATAAATTACATAATTAATGCAATATTAATACTAATATCTATTTGATTTCAATATATGTAAATTCAACTAAGCGCTAACTTAGTTATATACTTATATGTAAAATGGTTATAATTTATATGTGTATGACTGTATGTATTATATAAATTATGTGTATATATGGATGATTATAAGGATCGACCTTGGCTTTGCCGCGGTCAACGTTGGGAGCCTCGGTTCGATTAGGTCCGGAGTTCGACGAAGGATCGACCTTCTTTTTATCACGATTAGCTTTCGAGATCTTTGGGACCTCTGTAGAAGCCTTAGAATCTTTGGACTTGGATTTGGGAGCTTTATCTTTCTTGGCCTTGTAGAGTTGGGTTAGATTAAGTTTTGAACTTACTAGTCCTTCCATGATCGAGTGTTTAGTGAAGAAATGGCTCGGATTATTTTATCGATTTATGAGCTCTGATGTGAAAGATTAGGATTTCAATGATACAAAACTTTAGTGGTTTCTCATGTATTTATAAGATAGAAAAATGTTGGCTTTTGGGGACCCAACGGTCTCGAATTTCAAGTTTTTCCGAGCTATATTATGAAGATCGATTATTGGTATATTTTATCTACTAAGGAAGTTTGCTTTAACCTACGTTGTATAGTTTGTTATCGATGTTCTTTTCGAACCACGTGCAACTTACAAAGACTATTGTCTAGTTGAGTTGTACGATGAAATCCGACGAGAGTTTAAACGTCCGAATTTGGCATACATCACAGATAGAAAAGAGGGTTTATGAACGATCACGAGGATTACTTTACAGCAAAAGGAAAACCCTACTATCTATTACAAGATTGATTCTAAGGGTTTGGTCCTTCCTCGTCATCCTCGCCCTCGGAGTTGTCCTCGACGTCGACATTCTCATCTCTAGAAGCCTCTTGATCATCCTCATCTCCTGAAGTCTCTTCTTCACTCTCCTCACCAGAACTATCTTGGTCGTCTTCGTCTGAACTCGAGCTCGAACTGGATACTTCCAATTCTAGTAGATCGGGATTTTTCATGGGAACCCCGAACTCTTCCATAAAAGGGGCGAACTCGTGTCTCTCCCAGTCTTTGGAACTCGAGGAGGAAGCTCGATACTCTTCTCCATCCCTGTTCTTCAGAATGTCCATATGTTTCACGTACTCGTTCATCTTGTCAGGGATAACCTCTGCAGCGATCAACTGTTGGACCCCTTTGTAGAAAGTGGTTTGAAGAATCTCATCGACCCTTTTCCGAGCAACGGCATCCAATGCGGGAGATTCCAGAAACTCCCTTATCGAGCTCAGGCGTGATTCCTCCTTACCACGCTGATAAGACAATTCATAATCAACCTTGTTCTGTGCGAGTTCCTCTTCGAGCCTCTTGACCTTATCCTCGAGCAGGCTCTTCTCCGCAACTACTTTCACCAAGCTCTCTTCGACCGCCGGAGTATACTTAGCTTTAGAATCATCTAATTCTTTCTGGACCGCGGCAAGTTGATTTCGAAGTCTGGATTCTTCGAAGAGAGAATTTTGGTAGGCCTCATGAACTCGATCAGACTCATCCTCCAAAAGTGAGGTACGATTCAGTTCAGTGAGGAAGCAATCTCCGACCTGTAAAAGGATAGCAGAAAACAGTAAGTATGCTGTATAAAAAGACTAAGAGTCATTATTACAGTGTAAGGTGTTGTACCGCCTGGTGTGCTCGAGCGAAACGACCTAGGATATCGAGGTCGTCATGAGCCAAAAGCCCCTCCTGATCCTCGGCGAAGCGCCCCGCCATGAAGACTTTGATTGATTTGTCATGGACATTCTCTCCATTCGGGCTGCGGTCACTCAAAATAGATCCTCCCTCGGGATAACCTGCCGCTCTGTGACCCTTGAGCTGATCCTCGATAAAGTCCACCATATCAGGCTTGTCTCGACCTGCGTGACGGGTGAGAGGTCTATTGTTTCGTCCCCATAACTCTTTCTTCCTCTTCGCTTTGGGGGCCCCATCGCTTTCCCTAGTTCGCCTCTGACGGATCTTGCCCCCCCTCAACTTTTTCATAGTAAACAAACTATACCCTAATCAAGATGACGTGGAAGGGCCAGCTTGGTTTAAGGGAGGAACCGTTTGCAGCGGCTCAGCATCTTCAGGCTCCTCACCTGCTTGGGCTCTAGCAGCTTGAGAAGGATTGCCCTGTGGAGGAACGGTTGTTCGACTAGTTTGCGGGGAAATTCAATCTGAGAAGACAAGTAAAATCAGAAGGGTTGAAATTTGGTCCAGAAGTTTATTGATCTGATGTTGAGTACGGAATCAGACTGGTGGATTTCAGCAGAGTCAAATAAGATGAGTTCGATTTGAATCAGCAGAGTAGATTCGATCAACAGAGTAGAAGTGATCAGAAAGTTCTTTCAACGGTAATAAATGCACTTAGCGTAATAAATGTTGTAAGAAGATGGTATTAATGACAAATGATTGAAGAGAAACCTCGGATCAGCATGGTGCATTTAATGCGACGTGACAGAAAGTACAGCAGAACTGTACAATGAACAGTTGCAGAAGTCGTTCTGAATCAAGGACTAGTACTCGAGGAAGATCTGAAAATCTTTCTTACTTCAATGGACTGAAATTCAAATTCGCGAGTATAAATAGATCTGCATTCAAGAGTTAAGAGACAACAACACAGCTGGCAAGCAAATTTTCTAAGTCTCAAAAACTCAAGTACAGATCACCATCAGCCGAGTCATCTGTTGACAAAGTCGAGTTGAAGAAACAAGCAAAAACAAAATTTGAGTGATTTCTATAAACTTTGAGTGTTGTGCGAGTATATATTCGTCTTTGTGAGTGATATAACTTCATAGTATAGGTTTTCTTTGTGATCTCCTATAACGAACTTGTGGCTTTATCATTTGTTGTAAAAGCGCAAGAAGACTTTACCAAGTTAACCTAAATCTTCGTTATTTACAATAGTGGACTAAAAGACATTCTTGTCTATATAACCACTATAAAAATTCACTGTGTTTGATTACTTGCATTTTTACTTGTATATTTCCAAAAGCATACAAACACCTTGAACAGACTAAAATATTTTAAAAAGGAGTTCTTAAAACTGGGAATAAAAATCTTTACGTAAGAAAATAACTTGTTTGAAAACACTTGACAAATCCGCTGCATACAAGTTTCAAACATTGATTTAAACTGGAACAGATAAGTAAATCAGACGTTGTTTAAGCTAAGTGCACAATCAGCAAAGTAGTCTCACAAGTTTCGATCAGCTTACTCTGCTGATAAGAAAATTTAGAGAAATTTAAAAAGATATAGAGGTCTATTCACCCCTCCCCCCTTCCCCAATCTAGACCTAATCTGACCACTTGGAACCAACATGAAATATAAGTATACCTCAACTTTTGTACTTTGGAATAACTTACTTGGAGTTTCTATGATGTAATAAGTCCTTTGGTTCAAATGAAAATAGAATAAAAACTACAACCTTGGTGAAAGAACGAAACTTTCTACTATAATGATAATAGAACTGTGCAAAAACAAGAACTATTTCTTAAAAAACAATATGTGTATAATGTCAAAAGTTTTGATTTTTCACAAAAGCTATGAGCAAAATCAAGTATTTAGACAACTAAAAACACCTTTTCTTGTTGTTTGTTGATATTACGTTCTCTCTTTCGATTTGCCAAGACTTTAGGCGTTCTTGTAATGTTAAGGAAAACTTCTTTGGAAATTTAGTGGTCGAGTCTTTAGCCACTGGGAACACAACATACTCCCCTGTTGAAAGATCATCAGTCTCCAAGCGCTATATTTCTTCGTCATTTTTCTTGCATACTCTCAAGTGATATCTATCAATATGTTTTGTTTCAACTTGTTATAATATCTATGTTAGAACAAATAAAGCGCACTAAAGAAATAGTTGGCATAATTATATTTATAATTCACTTGCACAAATTTATCCCATAATCCTAAGTTACTTTTTGCACATCATTTGATTTAATACTTACATCTTTTATCAAGATTGTTTTTGGCTCTAGTTTATCATGGAGATACCTGATGCAACTCCAATATAAATTGGTCGTCATTGTGAGCAAATTTGTAAAGTTGAAAGTACACCTCAGTGATTTCTAAAGTTATTGACATATTTAGGCCTCATTTTCTGGTTGATGAAGTTTTTGCCAACTGCATTCAAAAAATATATATCTATTTTAGAACAGTTTGAAGTATTTCTCCATATGAGTATTATATTAATATATTGAAAGTTTTTTTGCGGGAGAAAACAAATTAAAATATAAAGTTTAACTTGTGCAAAGGAAAAATAATAACATCACAATTAACCTACCTTATTTTGAGTTTCAATTTTTTCATTCCGATTTTGGGAGTTTTAACTTTCATGGAGTTGGATTTTCATTCCAATATTTTCTTGTGCATTAACATTTCCATGCGATGCCATTTATCTTGAAGAGGGCAAGTGGTGTGCAAGAAACATGTTTTTCCACTATTTGAAAAACGAAATAATTAATATCGAAGGATTGGAGATAAAATTAGTGCTTGTAGGTAAAATTGGTAGGATTACTTGTGCATTTATTCATCACAATGAGTGGAAATATGGTAATATAGTTTGCTGATTTGGGTGTGCATGAAATAATGGTATAATGCATATAGTAACAAAGATAATTTGGATGAAGATTGATGAGGTTTTATTATTTCGATAATTTCAAATTCAAACTTGCTTAAAATGTCTGGATTGTCTTATTACAATAGAGATTTAGTTGGATTCTCGAATTTTGTCTTTGAAAATAATATAACATATGAACAATTGTATCAGGTATAATGTTGCAGAATCTTCATGATGCATAATAAAACGATTTTAACATTATCTTTATTTTATACATATATAGATACATACATATTTTGTGCTACGTATTCTAGGACAAAAATTGGTAGAACTAACCCTATATAGTGTTCTAATTCATTTGCTTGTACAAAAATTCGAATAGAAACAATTTAAGCAATCTTTATTTTCATGTGTGGAGTTGATGATATAATCCTTAAGTTAATTTAACAATAATTAATAGATTTAAAATTTAGTGAGGTTTCATTTTTTGATATATTCAAATTTAAGATTTACTAAATATGTTTGGAATTCTTCACTAAATCACATATTTTTATGGATTCTTGAATTTTATCTATGATAAAATTGTATATAAATTTTTTAGTATATATCAAATTATCAACACTAATATAAAATTCAAGACCTTTTAAAGACAATAATGATAAACATATTCAATATTCATCATGCAACATCCCAAAAACCAAATTTAAATGTCAAATTCAAACTACTTTGTACTTCATAACTCAAAATAAATCTAAAGTCGCAATAACCAATTACAAAATAGTCTTAGATTGAGAAAATTAGTTTAAAAGCAATGTTAAACAATAGTAAATGTGAATCCCTAATCCTACCACTCTCTTTCAATAACATGATCATCATCATTATCACTGCCATTATCGTTTCCTCCTTTGTCATAATCTTTATAGCATTCATTATCTTTCTCTTCCTCTTCCTCATCATCACTATCACTAATACGATCACGTGTAGATGAAGGTAGTGGTAATGTAGACGAGGATGTTGGTAATGTAGATGATGATGGAGTCGGCAACGTAAATGATAATGGAGTCGGTAATGTAGATGATGAGGAAGTTGGCAAAGTAGATGGTGGTATGGTTGCTTTATTCTTTGATCCTTTTCCCTTTGATGCATACAATTTATCGACCGGGGTTTTAGATGTAGAAGTAGAACCTTTCAATTTCCTCAAAGAATATGCAGGTTCATTTGCTCCTGATGCATGGACAACTTGTTCCCAAGTCAAGTCATCGTCGGAATGCACAAGATCAATATCATCGTCATCAATCGTCAATTCCCCCATTTTTCCCACCAACCATTCATCGGTACCATCTACATAAGGATTTTCCAACACAATGGGGTCGATGGTATCACGCAAATCATACCTCCGCCTTAAAGATCTTTTGTACTTAATGTACACCAAATCATTAAGGTGTTTTTGCTCCAAACGATTCATTTTCTTGGAATGGAGCTGCAAAGTTTAAGTAATACTAAATTATTAGAATACTATATTACTATAGTTTTATAACTTTAGATTATGGAATGTAAAGACACTTACATATTGAAATACACTCCAATTACGTTCACAACCGGAAGACCTACATGTGAGGCGCTGAGAATTTTGATGGCAAGTTTTTTTAAATTTGGCGCCGAATTTCCATGTGCACCCCACCATTCAGCTAATCGACAATAAAAAAGATTAAAAAATATTATAAATCAATTTCATGAAATAAAAAATAATATTAATCATTTATATTTAATAGTTTCATTACCTGGTGCCATTTTTGTTCTTGCCTAGTAGCTTGTTTGCTTGAAAATGTTCCTTCTGCTCTTTTATAAAAATTTAGCTTTGAGGCAATTTCATCTTGTATATCTTCATCTTCCACCATCTTCTCAACGCATTTATCAAACTCATAGGTAATCGATTCAACATCTTCAATTTCCTTATTTGCATAATAAAACTCGGGATTTAGTAAATGTCCCGCGGCATGCAAAGGCCAATGAACCTGATTTTGCCACCCATTGTCAATGATTCGAAATATCTTGGCATACCTCTGCTCATTGTTGTTGAAAGAAAAAGCAATTGCCTCATATATATATCCCATTGTAGGTTTTTTCTGTCCATCCACAAGTGGGCCAGTAAATTTCATAATGAAACTTATCATTTTTCAAAAGTCGATATTTAAAATAGCTCTCGCTACTTGCTTGCCACCTCTTTCCTTTGCAAATTTGCTAACTTTCCATTTGTCAGAAGTAAACATGTCTCTCAATTGTGACTTGTGATTTTGAAATCTTTTCAATGTCGTGAAAGTCGTTACAAAGATAGTTGATCTCGTCCTAACCATATCTCTTTGGCTAGTGAACTCTCTCATCATGTTCAAAACTATTGTTCGATTATAGATATATCCGTTGATGTTAATTGCACGTTCAAGTGTCATTTTCCATTCGGGTAACTTGAACATATCTTCGAACATTAAATCCAAACAGTGAGCAGCACATGGAGTCCAAAACATATGAGGATATCGTAGCTCCAACCTCTTTCCTTTATATTAAAAACTAAAAAAGCGCATAACAATAAATATATTATAAATTACACGAGATTAATGATTTATTACTCACCGGCATAAACGTTTTCACTTGCAGTATCAGTGACCACTTGTATCACACTTTTTTCTCCAATACGTCTCACAAAACTATCGAACAACTCAAACATTTTTTCGCCCGTGTGAGAATAACTTGATGCATCAACTGATTAGACACACATGCTCCCTCTAGGAGTATTGACCAAAAAATTGATCAAAGATCTTTGCTTTCCATCTTTCCAACCGTCCGCCATCAAAGAGCAACCATACTTATCTTTTTCTTCCTCATTCGACTTCATGAGTTGTTTTGTGTGTCCTACCTCCTTCTTCAAATATGTAACTCTTACTTCGTGATAAGTAGGAGGTTTCATTCCAGATTCGTATTGTCCTATCACTCCAAATATAACTTTGAAACTATCATAATTCACCGCATTAAATGAGATGCCGGCATCATACATATATCTACTAAATTTTTGAACTGCATCATCCCTCATCTTCTTTTGAACTTCTAAGAAAGATTTGGATACATAACCTTTCTTTTTACGGACATCCTCATCGGATCGTTTATCGTAGTACAAATTGATGGGACCTAGTTGTCTTGACATTTTGGGGACCATTGGTGGTCGACTAGAAGAGATAGGCCTCTTACCATAAGCTCGATCCTCATATACCTCCCTATCATCTATTTCTTCTCTTTCTTGGTCTGCTACTTCATCAAAGTGAGGCGTTTCCGATTGTCTTTCCTCCAAAACTCTCTTTGCGGTTTGTTTGGCGTCATACATATCCTTAAAAATTAATTTAACGGCAGGGGGGACATTTGGGCAACCTGTTACATTCTTAAAACCACCAACAATATGTTGGTTTGCTCTTGGTATACCTCCACTTGTTACTTTAGGACAATATTTGCACTTTAAATTCTTCGTTTTATCATTTGGATCCAACATAGTCACATGCTCCTATCCGGGGTCTGGAACTTTTGCCATTCTATATTTAAGAAATTTATACAATTATCAAATAAATTACATAATTAATACAATATTAATACTAATACCTATTTGATTTCACTATATGTAAATTCCACTAAGTGCTAACTTAGTTATATACTTATATGTAAAATGGTTATAATTTATATGTGTATGACTGTATATATTATATAAATTATGTGTACATATGGATGATTATAATAATATTCTATATAAGTATATATGGATAAAAAGATGGACTTGGTGCAGTAATTTAAATTAATTATCCATAATATTCTATTTAAGTATATATATGACAATTAAAATTAGAAATTTAGATGATCAATTTAACTCCCTTGTTAATTGTTATTACCTAATTAATTAAATATAAGTTACATAATTAGTTAATTACTTAAAAGACCTAAATAGAGGAAATAAATAGAGAAAGTGAGAAACATACCTTGAAGAAGAATTCGGCTAGCAGGTTTGGACAAAGGAGGGAAAGCACGGCGAACGGCACGGACGACGTGATGGGGTGACGGCGCAAGTGAGGGGTCTGGTCTTGGCTAGGGTTTTGGACTTTTGGTAGAGAGAAAGATAAGAAGTCGGGGAGAGAGAGATAGTGAAGTCAAATTTGGAAAAAAAAATTAATTAAAGTCAAAGAACTCAAATTGACTTTAATTAAAAGAAAAAAAAATTTACCCACCCCATAAAGCGGCCGAGGCGAGGCCTTGCAACCACTTTCTGGGGATGGCCGATGCGAGGTGAGACGAGGCGATGAGGGCTCTCCTCTCCTCGCCCTGCGCAAAAGCGAGTGCATTAGGCACCTTTAACAACTATGGGTATGTTGTATTCCAAAAATATGTCTATTTTTAGAACGGTTTGAAATATTTTTCCATATGAGTACTGCTTTAATATATTGAAAGTTTTTCGCAGGAGAAACCAAATTAAAATATAAAGTTTAACTTCTGCAAAGGAAAAATTATAACATCACAAATAACCTATCTCATTCTGAGTTTCAATTTTTTCATTTCGATGTTGGGAGTTTGAACTTTCATCGAGTTGGATTTCCATTCCGATATTTTCTTGTGCATTAACATTGCTATGTGATGCAATTTATCTTCAAGAGGGCAAGTGGTGTGGAGGAAACACGTTTTTCCACTATTTGAAAGATGAAATAATTAATATCGAAGATTTGGAGATAAAATTAGTGTTTGTAGGTAAAATTGGTGGGATTATTTGAAAAAAACTGTCCTTGATTCTTGGTGGGAGAAAAATTTGTCCTCGATTCTTGGTAAGAGATTCAAGGTTTGAGTACAACTATATTTTTAAAGACTTGGGGTACTCCACCATAATAGCATGATATCATGAATTATATTGAGTTCCACGACTTTAGATATAATAAATCCTTTTCCCAAGTAATCTTAAAGTTCAAGGAAACTTTGATAATTTTCTTCAACAATCTCGAACACCGTTGACATATAAGTCTTCTGAGTATTTCAACTCTAGTAAGAAAGTCGGCCTGAGGAAATAAACTGCTCATTTCTCTTTTTGAGGGCTTTAGATTGCTCTCCATGTAAGTTGCAATCAAGGTATGAGAAACCAATTAAATGCCTTCAAGTTGATAACTTGCACACTCATTGCATAGTAAAACTATGTAACTAAATATTGATAAGTACAATTGAGACGACAAAGCAGCAATAGTCTTTCACTGGACTATAATTATCTAGTTTCCCTTTCTATGTCTTATTGAGTGTTCCACGTGTACTAGTAAACTTTACATTTTAATGCTAATTGTACCTAGGTAACTAAATTCACGGGGTCCACCTTCCCGCGTGCTCTCAATTCACGCTCTAGAGCGCAAAACCAAAATTCCCGAATTCGTAAAAATAAGTGCGCGAATTTGTTGTTGCTAGAGCGCGCACTATTTATAAGGAGTGCGCATCTTATCTGACTCTAAAGCGCGTATTTTTTAAACAAAGAATTTCGTATTATACTTATAAAAGGTGCGTATTATAAATTTTAAAGTCGAGAATTATATAAAAAATTGTCAAATAGTGTTGAAAAAAATTAAACAAATTATTTTTGTAAAAATGAGTATATGTGTACACATTAGAGCCACAAGTTAATACTGATTTTATAGTTAATATCAAGAAACTAAATAACCAAAAGTTACTTTACCAAATCAAACTCTTACCTTTTCACTTCTCATTGGTTCACGGCATTAAGAGTTGAGCAAAATCAAAAAATTCATCAACATTCAAACTTGTTAGAACTCTCCGGTCTCCACTCTTCTTAGCCTGCGGCCGTACACCAGTGTAGGTAATTACTTGATTTAATTCTACCCTAAATATTTTTTCACTGTTAAAAACTCTAATTTTTCACTTCTCATGGGTTCAGCACTCGGGTCATTTTTGGTAAAATTAACTTGTTATACAATTATATTTATGTTGGCATTTGTTGGATGGAATACTTTGGTTCAAGTATTTGTAATGTGCTGCTTGGTGTTTGTTCTTTGAGGTTAGAGTTCTTTTTAAGTAATTTTTCTAATTTAAGTGTATTCCACATTTTCACCACCTAAAATGTGTGTTGTCTCTACTATGTATATTTTGATTAGCATGAGTAGTAAACCCATAAGCTACTCATATTTATCAAGAGATAATAAAAATACGAGAGGATATATCACTGCTTACATGTCTAAAGTTTTAATCAATGTATTTGCTTATATAACAGAAAAATTATGAATGACAATCACGTAAGTTCATCGGCTGATCTTGAGGAAGAGAATATTGATATGCATGATGACCAACTCACTGCTACACTGCTCAAGAAATATGTGACTATGATCGGTCCAAAAAAAGACAATAAATCGATCTGCAACTTTGGATGCAAGGCTGAACTGTATACGGGATCTTACACTCGCATAAGAGTTCATTTTCTTGGAAGAGCTCCTGGGCAGAGACCACTTGGGATTGTAGAATGTTCTAAAGTGACGAAAGATGACAAAGAAATAATGAGAAAAGAAGAGCAGGAAGCACAAAAAGTGTTCACACGATCATCACGCAAGGGTGTTAAAGTAGTTCTCCCTCCAACAACTCATACAGGTACTACAAAAAATGATTCTAGAATGGTATCTGATATGTTTGACATGTTTTCAAGATTTGATGTCGAAGGTTTAATTGGAAGATTTTTCTGCGGTTGTGGAATTCCATTTAATGTTGTGGAAAATGATTCAATTTTGTGACTCTGATAAGGCTGTTATTGGGGAAGTTTATCAAAAAATAGAAGATATGCTTTGTTCAGTTGACTTAATATTATCAAATAGGGCTGAACTCTTGAACATTGTTCATAGTTTTGTCCTTGAAAGGTGGCAAAAGATGAACATTCCCTTGCATATGTTGGCATATGTGTTGACTCCATTTTACTACTCTAATACATGGTTGACAAGTTCTAATCCTAAAGGTGAAAGAAGGAAGAAGCCAAATGTTGATTCTGATGTTCAGAATATGTACTTAGACGTAGGTGATCGACTTTAGGTAATTCAGTCGAGGCTGCTAGAGCTAGGGTTCAACTTGCTGACTTTGTATCTAATACAAGTACCTTGAAGAAGAATCAAGTTCTTCTAGTTTTGTGAATCCTCCCCAAGCAACTCAAGAACAAAGGCAACCACAAGAACAAAGTCAGCCGCAGAGAGCTCATTATCCTCAAGTAGTTGAAGATCAATCCATAAGTCAAACAAGAGGAACTAAAAAAGCTCGACTAGTGTAATGGTTATTGGGAAATCTTGTCTTTTTGTTATGATATAGTTTTTTGTTGGTAATGTTGCAGTGGTTTTTTAGCAACTAAGGAAATCATGTCAGGCTACATTTTTGATAAGCCGAGAAGGTGTGTATATTTTTGTTAGTTTTTTGATGCATTAGCAAAGGTGGGTGGTAAAGCACATATGATAAACTTGTAACACTGTTAGTATGTGACTATATTGATTATGGAACTTATGCTACTAATTGTAATGGAACTTATTTGATTGTAATGATATGTATTTATTTAACTGAATGAAATCATATATCTTAGTTATTTGCATTGGTAATAATTTTGTACTTTTGTGATGTTATTTTTTCTATTGTGATATGTTATTTAATTATTTTGTATTTCTTGAAAATTATTTTTATAGACGCTCTATTGACGCTCTCATACTTGAAATTTACAGTCACTCACGCTTTCACGCACACGCACCCGCACAGGCTCCACGACTTAGTTACCTAGAATTGTATTTGATGTTGCGTAAAAATGTTATAGGGGCAATGGTGGAAATAGTGATAAAATTCATTCTCTTATTCATATAAATCACATCATATAATTTAGAGTAAATTGAGGTTAGTACACAACTATCGAGAGAACTATTTTAATTGTATTGTAAATGTGAATGACTTACATTGATTGGAATTATATGACCTATTTATAGGTCTATTGGAATACAATTGGTTTTTATGTAATAATACAATGGTATAATGGTCATTTTAGGAAAGATATTACAAGTAATAATTTTGAAGACTTTAAAAACATTACGTTTTTATGATAACTTATTATATTTTATTTAATATAAATTTGGTAATTTCTTTTAATTGCCCTTAGGCCAAACAATTTCACATATAAGCAATGACTTATCTACTCTTGACGTGGACTAAGAAAAAGTGACATTTTTTCACGTCACCTACTTGTATTATGAAGGGACATACTTTCTTACATGATATAAGAAGATGTAGCCAATAGGAATCGGAGTTCACCGATGCCACAAAGAAATGGCACTAAAAGTTCTCATACTAATGATCTTCCCTAGTTTGCTAAAGCTATATCTCGTGTTGCTAGAACAATTCTAGAGGTGTGAGAGAAACTCTGTGAGCATTTGGTCTAAAGGTAAATATCTATAAATCCACGGTATTTTTCTCACCCAAGATGGATAACAATACAAAAGGAGATTTAGCAAAACCGTATGGGAATCAATGCTAAGTAAAACTAATTTTGGGTAAGTATTACGAGGTTCCCCTTTTACATGGTAAATTTGTACACAAGGCGCGTCATCAAAATAGTAATTATAAGGTTCAATCAAGTTATTCTAATTGATATGTGAAGTTACTAAACTAAGTGGGTCTTGCTACACTCTTTGAAAATAATAGTTCTAAAGCCTCCCTTAATGCAATGGAATACAAAAATTCAAACCAGAATTATACATAAATATAACAATCTCCGGAAGATCATCATGCACATCAAAAATTGATATTAGAATGAAGAGATATAGATTTATACATTTCCCATGTTAGGGAGGTAAAGTCCTCACTAGAAAAATGATGGTGGCGCATGGAATCTCATGGTCGTGCGTGAGTGCACTTACGATCGAATAAAGGCTTCAACTCTTTCTTTCTCCTTTAGATCTCATCCAATGGATCGTCAAGCTCTAATTTGTACATCCAATTCATGAATGAAGATGCACACTAAGATTTTCAAGTGTAGATCCTCCAAGGAAAGTTGACACACACAAGTAATAACTTACTTAAAGTACAAAATTAATTATACGTAGGAAAGGTGCAAATTTTATTCATTTATGTAGTCAATCGTAACATGTCAAATAATGTTCAAAACATACAAACATATTCATGCAAATAGATCTTTAGATACATGCAAGTTTTGCTCAATATTTTGTATTATGTGTTTCGAGATATAAATTATTAGATTACTCCTTATCTAGGGTTTCTTGAATCTGACACAAATTCACATACGAGATGAAAGCGCTACGTAACTAATATGAGCAATCTACTATATAAGAAATAATTGTATAAGAACTAATATGTATGAGATTATTGAGGTTTAATCCTTTTTTTATGTTCACATTCAAGCTTTACTTAAGATGCCCGGATTATGTCTATAAAAAAATTAGTGAATCTAAATCTTTTTTTAATTTTTTCTTCAATTAAATAAAAGTGAATATTGCGAAAAGTTAAAATTTACGATGTAAATTTTGTATTTTGGTCATTCATCTCAATACGAGGGATTTAAAAATATCCAAAAAGATTATCGCATAAAGTTAATATTTATAATTTAAAATTTTATTTTGGTCATTCATCTCAATACGATGAACATAATATCTAGAAATATTTATTACAATTTTTGTTTGATTTAATACTGCTAAACTCATAGCCAGTGCCATTATTGAACTTAGAGATATGCGAGAAAAACAGTAAAGAAGAGAGATTTGTGTGTCAAGATAATAACTTTATATATATATATATATATATATATATATATATATATATATCGAAAGAATTGAGGCCTTTGATATTCCTAATTTCTCCTCCAAAGTAATGGACTATGACCAATTTTGTCTTCCGAACACAACTCAAAATCAAGGATAGGATATTTGATCTCCATTTTGGAATGCATCCCAGATAACAAGTAATACTATAAACTAATATAAGCAATAATTCTACGTGATTCCATTAAATTGAACCACATACTCACACTGAGGTAGATATTATCAAATATCTGTATGATTGTATTTCATTTATTCTTCCATTCCCATGATTTCATATAAGAGAAAATGAATGACTCTAGAAGGTAAATCGCAAATGAGTGACACTCTATTTGGAAGCACGAACTTGAAAATGGGTGTCACACATACCAACTTTTCTTTGTGACCTTCATGTTCGAAACTTTTAGTTGAACAAAGATAACTAGGCTTAGTCATAATTAAAATTGTCCGCTAATTTTTTATTTTTTGGATTTGACATTTCTTAGTTTTGGATAATTTGACTTCAAATGTTCATAGAACGGCAAAAAAAAATTTAATCATATTCCAAAGAAATGCTGACACACACACAAGAAAATGCAATTAAGTTTTCACTCAGACTACAATATGAAAACACCTTCAACAACATGTTCAAACAAATTCCTCTCTTTCACCCTCATTCTAGATTTTCCAGTTTCAGTATTTTCAATCTCACTAGAACTCCACCATTCTTCGTTGTAAGATGTTCTTCTCAGATGAGATCTGCAAGATAAGTGGCACAACATGTGCTTCCTACAGCAAAACCAGAGGGCTATCACTTGGATTTCTAATTTGATCAGATGATATGGTAAAACCAAATGAAATATAAGTATACCTCAACTTTTGTACTTTGGAATCACTTACTTGGAGTTTCTATGATGTAACTAAGTCCTTTGGTTCACATGAAAATAGAATAAAAACCACCACCTTGGTGAAAGAACGAAACTTACTACTATAATGATGGTAGAACGATGCAAAAACAAGAACTGTTTCTTAAAAAACATTATGTGTGTATAATGTCAAAAGTTTTGATTTTTCACAAAAGCTATGAGCAAAATCAAGTATTTAGACAACTAAAAAATACCTTTTCTTGTTGTTTGTTGATATTACGTTCTCTCTTTTCGATTTGCCAAGACTTTAGGGGTTCTTATAATGTTAAGGAAAACTTCTTTGGAAATTTAGTGGTCGAGTCTTTAACCACTGGGAACACAACATACTCCCCTGTTGAAAGATCATCGGTCTCCAAGCGCAATATTTCTTCGTCATTTTTCTTGCATACTCTCAAGTGATATCTATCAATATGTTTTGTTTCAACCTGTTATAAAATATATGTTAGAACAAGTAAAGTGCACTAAAGAAATAGTTAGCATAATTATATTTATAATTCCCTGCACAAATTTATCCCATAATCCTAACTTACTTTTTGCACTTCATTTTATTTAATAATTTACATCTTTTATCAGGACTGTTTTTGGCTCTAGGTTATCATGGAAATACCTGATGCAACTCCAATATAAAGTGGTCGTTATTGTGAGCAAATTTATAAAGCTGAAAGTACACCTCAGTGATTTCTAAAGTTATTGACGTCTTTAGACCTCATTTTCTGGTTGATGAAGTTTTGGCCTGTCGCATTCCAAAAATATATGTCTATTTTAGAACAGTTTGAAATATTTCTCCATATGAGTATTGCATTAATATATTGAAAGTTTTTTGCGGAAGAAAACAAATTTAAATATAAAGTTTAACTTGTCCAAAGGAAAAATAATAACATCACAATTAACCTACCTCATTTTGAGTTTCAATTTTTTCATTTCGATTTTGGGAGTTTTAACTTTCATGGAGTTGGATTTCCATTCCTATATTGTCTTGTGCATTAACATTGCTATGTGATGCCATTTATCTTGAAGAGGGCAAGTGGTGTGCAGGAAACACATTTTCAACTAATTGAAAGACGAAATAATTAATATTGAAGGATTGGATATAAAATTAGTGTTTTTAGGTAAAATTGGTGAGATTACTTCTGTATTTATTCATCACAATGAGTGGAAATTTGATAATATAGTTTGGTGATTTGGATGTGCATGAAATAATGGTATAATACATATAGTAACAAAGATAATTTGGATGAAGATTGATGAGGTTTTATTCTTTCGATAATTTTCAAATTCAATATTTACTTAAAATGTCTGGATTGTGTTATTACATTAGAGATTTAGTTGGATTCTCGAATTTTGTCTTTGCCAATATATAACATATGCACAATTGTATCATGTATAATGTTGCAGAATCTTCATGATGCATAATAAAACGACTTAACATTATCTTTATTTTATGCATATATAGATACATACATATTTTGTGCTACGTATTCTAGGACAAAAATTGGTAGAACTAACCCTATATAGTGTTCTATTTCCTTTTCTTGTACAAAAGTTCGACTAGAAAAAATTGAAGAAATCTTTATTTTCACATGTGGAGTTGATGATATAATCCTTAAGTTAATTTAACAATAATTAATAGATTTGAAGTTTAGTGAGGTTTCATTTTTTGATATATTCAAATTTAAGATTTACTAAATATGTTTGGAATTCTTCACTAAATCACATATTTTCATGGATTCTTGAATTTTGTCTATGAAAAAATTTAACATGAAAACTTACGATGTTTCATTCTTTTGATAAATTCAAATTCAAGATTTTACTTAATATGTATTGGATTGTGTTATTAAAACCCAAATTTAGTTGGATTCTTGAATTTTTTTTACGTGGAAATTTTACCATGAATAGTTATAATTGTATATGTATTACACAATCTTTGTAATACATAATAAATGTACGATTTGTTTGATCGATACATGCACCTATTATTTGAATATGGGTTATAAGTATTCTATGATAGAATACTTAGAATTGACCTTATAAAAATATTCTATAAATTTGTCACATTACTTCACTTGTAAAATTATATCACTAAAATACAAATTTAGTTGGATTAACTATATATGTAAATGCTACATAATAATCATAGTACATAGTACATAGTAACATGACTTTAAATTAGTTATTTAGTTCATAATTGAATTTATTCTTAAAGAAATTTGTGATAGTATTATTGTACAATAATTATTAATATATAACTTAAGTTTTTTTTTTGGTCATAATAGAAAATATTAACTCATTCATAGTATTAGAGATGAATGTGCTACAATAATTAATATAAGCAATTTGAATTTATAAGTGAATGTTCTCCTTTCGAATCCTCAATTAATCAAATTTCACTAAGTTATGGTTTACGGAGGAGCTATAAGTGAATGTTCTCCGATCGGATCCTCAATTAATCAAATTTCACTAAGTTGTGATTTACGAAGGAGTTAATGTTACTATAAGTGAATGTTCTCCGATCGGATCCTCAATTAATCAAATTTCACTAAGTTGTGATTTATGAAGTAGTTAATGTTACTATAAGTGAATGTTCTCTGATCGGATCCTCAATTAATCAAATTTCACTAAGTTGTGATTCACAAAGAAGTTAATGTTATTATAAGTGAATGTTACTATAAGTTACGATCCTCCGATTGACTAAATCAACAAATTTAGAGTAAGGACGATTATTTTCCTGATAGCCATGCGCCCAAAATATCAATCGCCTTTGGGAAGGCGCCCAGATTATCGAAGGCGCCCGGAATTACGGGAGCCTTTGAGGGCGCTCGGAAGTTCGGGCGCTTACAAAGGCGCCCGATATTCTGGGCGCCTTCCCAAAGGCAATTGATATTTCGAGCGCCCAAGATAGGGGAGCATTTTTTATCTCTTTCTATAATAATAACTACTACAACACAATAAACTAGTTTCACTACTGTTAAAACAAAGAAACGGTGCAATAATCATCAAATATTGTTCAATTAACATCAAATAATACAAGCACTTTGCATTAAAAATTATTTTTTTATAAACATCAACCTAAGATTGCTCCGAGTTCTCCAAGTGTTGAGGACATGTTTTTGCATTATGACCGGTACATTTGCAAATCAAGCATTTGTATCTTTTTTTCAGATTTTCTAGACAAGAGGGAAAACGTGACATTCTTGGTCTTCCAATAGACCGTTTCCCATCTGGAGGTAATACTTCTCTCATCTTCACATCATCAGGAATGTTGATCCATAGGTCTTCGGATGTAACTGGATAAATAAACTCCACATATGCATGAATCGTGAAATCACAATTGTAGTAAGGGGAAGTAAGTTCGTATACATATTTACCAGAGTCCGCTGGTCGGAAGTCCAAGGCAGCTGATATTGCGTGCTCACATGGCATCCTTTCCATTTGAAATACGCCGCATGAACATGTTTTTTCATTTAAGTCTACGAGTCCAGACCACTCAGTAGATTCCACTCTCCACTTTCCATAACCCAATCGAGCACAATCCCACTTTCCTGCGCTCTCATATCGCTTGCGAAGGGTGTCCTCTCTCTTTTTGGTAAGTGGTCCCGAAGAGCTAGTTGCCGCTTCCCGATGCTTACAAAACCACGATCCCATCTTGTGAAGAAAATATTTGACCAAGGAACATATGGGGTAATTTTTTGCCTTCTTGATCACTTTATTAAGGACCTCCACGGTGTTAGATGTCATCGCTTCATACATGTTGATTTTATGGTGCACCCTCGACCATTTCTCAAACTTTACATCGTGCTCTAACCAATGTGCACATCTTGCATTCTTGTCTTTCCATAAACCAAAGAACTTTTGGAACTCATGTTCAGTGTATGCAAAAGCAGCATGGTGAAAAAGATTGGCCAAATCCGGGTTTTTCCAATTCTGTAATAGGTTTTTCTTGACATGATAATAACATAAACCATGTTCTGCTAAAGGAAAAACAACTTTTACCGTATTTGCAATCGGTACACCCCTGTCCGAAATAAAAACAAAATTTTATCTATCTTGGTATCAACCCTTTCAAGCATGCAAGAAACCAAGTCCAACAAGCTGTGTCTTCACTATCACCTACCCCCCAAGCAAGCGGATAACATTGGTTTTCACTATCCGTCGCACTTGCAATTAAAACGATTCCATTGAATTTGTTCCTGGTAAATGTTGCATCAATTACAATCACGTCTCTTAGGAACGGGAATCCTCGAATAGCTGCTCCTATAGCCATAAAAAAATATTTGAAGGGAGCTTGGCAAAATTTTCTGAGTCCGTATAGATGCGAGTGAGCGTTCCAGGATTCAGTTGCTTGACCATGTAACAATATGAAGGGAGCTTGGCAAAATTTTCTTCAAACGTACCCCTAACAATATCTTCAGCAAATTTTTTTCCCCTCCAAGCTTTCCCATAACTAATGACAACGCGTTCTTCGGTACGCATGAAGTTCTTCAGTGCTTCTGGAGTAGACGGGACCTTGGCATTCAAGAATAGATCCTTCACACGAGTACCGATAACACGGCGATGCTTGTCTATGTTGGGCACTTCTATCCATCAGTGAACAATTGTGAATGTTACAATATGTTCGAATAACAAACTCATCACTGCTTGATTCCTTTGTGGCACGTATTCTCCATGGACAATCCTTTGTGACACAACGAGCAATTTTCCTTGTTTTTGAAGACTTACCCCCTTCATATTGGAAATGGTTTTTTAAAGCAACCCACCCGAGTTGATATATGAACTCCCGTTTGTTTATGAAGCGTTGATCGCTTCCCAACCTGATCCATCAATTCTCCCCTGACTTGAATTTGATACCGAACAAATTCTTCGAACATCAACATCAAAATAACTAGGTGGTTCGTGAAAATTTGGCGCTTCGCCATCATGACTAGGTGGCTCGCTAAAGTCGCAATGATCATCATTACTTGGCTCGTCAAAGTTTGGCGCCCGGCCAAGATGACTAGGAGGCTCGTCGAAGTTGTCGTGGTCAACACCTAACTCCACATTTTCATTGTCGTTGTGAATATATTCATGCGGACTCCAACGAGCAAACACAGGTTCATCAACTATAGGCCCAGGTGCTTCATTGAAATCTTCACTGACATTTAACAAAGGTGGCGTTGGATTAGAGGCGAACCCTAAACTTGAGTCTCTATTCCTGTAACTTGGTCCTATCTCATATCCATCATGGTTATTCAGGAAACTAGCCTGGTCATAAATTTGTCTTCCTTTAGCACGGACTATAAGTTTCCTCGGAGTCCCTTCTCTCAGCGGACTCTCTTGTCTCCTCGGATTCTCTTCTATCACTGGACTCCCTTCTATCCTCAGAGTCCCTTCTTTCCTCGGAATAGAAGTAACATACAACATCATTGACATACTGGTCAAAACCCGTCATTTCGCAAACTTTGTTGTATAGTTCCTCAAACATAATCGACCGATCAACCATCAAATAATACATACATTTATCACAAAAAAAAAATCCAATGGCCATCCATTAACTTCCACTCACCGCCATGCCTTATATTTACAAGAAGTTGAGACATTCCTACAAATAAACAACTCAAATTAAAACACAAAATAGCTAAAAAAAATTGTAAATTTTTAATTTATGTTTTGGGCGCCTAGATTCAGGCGTTGGACGCCTGGATTCATGCGCTCAATGCTTAGTATATTATTGGGCGCCTGAATCCAGGCGCCTAAGAATGAATTCGGGCGCTCAGTCATATATCCGGGCGCCCAAGAATGTATGCCTACATTCTTGGGCGCCCATGCGCCCGGATTCCCCAGATTTCAAGAAATCGAGCGCCCACTACGGAAAACTAATTTTGGAACTTTTTTCTATTTCTCTTTTGACAATCAAAATACTTAATATAGAAACCCAATGTTATAGGAGATCAAATGCTAACCTTAGATGATGATCTTCTTTCTTCACCTCTTTGATTTTGAGTAAAGTGGGTTTTAGGGTTATGGGAGAGAAAAAGAGTTTGGAAGAAATTGACTCAAAGAAAGGAGTGGGGAGATTTGAATTTTGATTTTTGATTTTCAAAATTGGTGGGTATAATTAGTTAGTTAGATGTAGTTTAATTATAATTAACTAATTACATTTTAAACTAACTAACTAACCTATTAACTAATTAATTAAAATGAAGTTCATTCATATAATTAAAAATATTTGAGGGTCATTTTTAAAATTTGAACTTTTGAAAAGGTCATTTTAAGATTGTCTCTTGGGAAAGGGAGGATTTAGAACCTGCGATTTTAGTTTCATTTGCAAAAGCCTTTTTTGACAGATTCAAAGCAGTTGCAGCTCCTCCTGTTCGGCATATTTCGTATAGATCTACAACTAGTTGGTGCCCTCCGCCGGCAGGTACTGTGAAGATAAATATTGATGCAACAGTATATACGAATGGAAATAGCTTTGGTGTTGGATACATAGCCGTAATCATCTGGGAATTTGTTTGGCTTGGGGAGCTAAAATTGGCTAATTGATGGACAAGTATCATTCTTGAAGGAGACTGTAAAAGAGTCATTGAAGGCATTGTGCATCCGAGAGCAACTATGATTTCACCCTCTTGGTCATTTCTTTAAAGATATCAAGATTTTGAGCTCTAGTTTAGCTTATTTTACTTGTGTTCATACATTTAGAGAAAATAATTTTGTGGTTCATGCCCTAGCTAAAATTGCATATAGCATTTTTTCTTCTACTAATGCACTTTCGTGCTTCATTCATGACCTTGTACTTGATAATTAATGAAATCTCACCCTTTGGGTCTTCTTAAAAAAAAAAAAAAAACTAAGACCACTCTAAAGATTTGTACATAGTTAGAAAAATCGTAGTAGAGTTATTTATTTATTTATTTAATAAACTGTGTATTTACAGTTCGGACCGAAGATTTCATCGAGTATAGGTACTCCCCGGTGTCTCCAGATGGATTCGAACTTGAGTTTCGCCACTACCCATTAGGGATCGCAAGTCATTACCACTTGGCCCAACCATCTTGGATCATAGTAGAGTTTTCTAAATATTCTCTAAATATTTATTGTAGGATATTAATTACGTAGTCACCTGTGTTATAGTAAATCTCAACCCTTAGATCATATAAATCCATGGTCTCTTGGATAAGTTCTTAGTATAAATAGTGTTTGTCTTCAATTGCAAATTAATGAATTATAAAACCTTGTATTATATTCACGGAGCTAGGAATATATATATAGCTAACATGACCATTAGACATTAATAGAAAAATAACATTTTATGACAATGTGATAGATTTAAATATGACACCTTAAGAATAAGCGTCTCATGATATCAACAATTTTCTTTTTACTTTTTGTTTAACTAAAAAAAATTTGATTTAAGACGCTTAAGGCGTCTTAAT
This sequence comes from Penstemon davidsonii, assembly GCA_034814905.1. Lineage (NCBI taxonomy): Eukaryota > Viridiplantae > Streptophyta > Magnoliopsida > Lamiales > Plantaginaceae > Penstemon > Penstemon davidsonii. The sequence continues at coordinate 22,740,555 of JAYDYQ010002533.1, read as the reverse complement.
ATCTCATTAAAGCAAACATGTTTTAGGCTCTATAAAACTCTCCAAATACTTGGTGAATGTTTTTGACCCTTCTCCTAAATTTAGGTATTTGACAATAGCAAATTGCACCCTTGTATTAGGAAAAGTGAGCACTTTGCAACCTCGAATCTTGAAAATAGCAGTATGCACTCTCGAATTAAATTAAATATGACACTTTGCACCCAATTGCATTTTCTGGCAAAACCAGCAACCGAAAAAATGAGGGGCAATTATTTTAGAGGGAAACATGGTGGTAGAGGTGAGACATAGTTATACGGTGGTAGAGATGACTCTCCATGGGCTTAATTTCTTAGACATAGTAATGCGTTGTCCAGAGTTGTTATATAGTTTGTGGTTACGTATGAATTTTTTGAGCCATATCATCTAATAATTTAACTTTAACTTAGTTAGAACTACATCCGATGTTGTTGAACGACCTAAACCTTTACATGTACCCCTTCCCTTTGTCAGCATCTCTTATCTCAAATCCACAGTTCAAGCTATTCTTTCTTCTAGGTATACCTTCAATTAGATAAGATGTAATTATGGATATTCTTTGAGTAATATATCTATCACTTTTTCTCAAAAAAGAAAGAAAGATATGAGTTGAGATATGAAAATAAAACCATAAAACTTTCTAAAGACTTATCTGAAATTATTTTTAATTAATGTTATTATTACAAGTAAATATTTTTAAGCAACATATAAGTATTAGTGTTTAAAAGTCAAAGCAGCAATTAAGTCACTTGTATTACAAATTTACAACAACTCCTGATGCTTTTAATCCTAATATTTGACTTTGTTTTTCAGCTATATACATTTAAATTGCATAATTGCCTTCATTGACTAAACAAAAGAAAACAACTTTCATCGTCAGGTAATTTTAATCATTGCTTATAAGTAAGCATGTTTTTGTTATTTACCTCTCATTAGTTAACTTGATATATTATATTAGTCTTGAATTAGATGATGATGTGATTTTTTAATATTTATGAGAAAAATGTTAGGCCATCTCACCCCCCACCCCGTCTGCTAGAGATGGAACTCCCCCCTGAGGGCAGCAGACATCTGGGGGAGTTGCCTGCTTGCAGTGTTCTTTATTTTTTTGTTTGAAGTTTTAATTTTAAAAATTAATTTAAATGTGTGAAAAAAATATGTAAACATTTTGTAATTTAATACTTATTTAATTATGATTTAATATTTTCTTTAAAAAAATCAAATCTGAATTTTGAAAGATATAGTGTTTCTCTTTCATGTTTTATATTATTAGAAGGTCACTCAAACACTATCTTGAAACCAATGTGGGATAAAAACTTAATGAGAATTAGTTTTTATCCAACATTGGTTTGAAGATAGTGTTAGAGTGGTCTTCCAGTAGTATAAAACATGAATGTGAAACACTACTATTATTATTATTATTGAGAGTAAAAAAAATTTGAAATTGAACTAAATGTATTGGATTGTTGGATCGATTGGAGATGACAGATTAGGCAAGACAAGCAGACAGACAAGCAGGCATGCAGGCAGGCAAGATGGGGGAGTTGCCTGCTTCGACTGAAGATGCCCTTAGTGTTGGACACTTTTTAATTGAAGTGAGCAAATTTATATTATTTCGTGCACTGCATGGGGTTCCCGCTAGTCTAACATAAGGTTGTAGATAAACTAAGACCGCTCTAAAGATTTGTACATGGTTAGAAAATTGTAGTAGAGTTTTTTTTTTTTTTTTTTTTTTTTTATTTACTAAATTATTTATTTACAGTTCGGATCGAAGAGTGCATCGGGTGTAGGTCCTTCCCGGTGTCTCCAGTTAAATTCGAAGTTCGAACTTGAGTTTCGCCACTGGAAATCGCAAGCCATTACCACTTGCCCAACCACCTTGAATCGTAGTAAAGTTTTCTAAATATTTATTGTATGATATTAATTAAGTAGTCTCCAGTGATATAGTAAATGAATCTCCACCCTTAGATCATATAAATCCATGGTCTATTAAAGAAGGTGCTTAGTATAAATAGTGTTTATCTTTAGTTGCAAATTATCAAACCTTGTATCCGATATTCACAAAGCTAGGAATATAGTCCTCAGAATGAAAGAGAATAACTGGGATCCTGATTTGGTGACATACAATGCATTGATGAATGGGTATTGTTTGCAAAACAGAGTGGAAGAAGCAAGGAAGGTTTTTGACTCTATTACTCCTGATATTTTCAGTTATAGTATCTTAATCAATGGGTATTGCAATATGAATGAAATAGATGAAGCTTTGCATCTCTTTTTGTGAGATGCCTAATAAAGGGTTCAAACCTAATTTGGCTACGTATAACACTATATATGTTGCAGGGGCTGTTTGGCTCCTGCAGATGTTCAACTGCAGTCGAGCTTTTTAAAATTGTGGGCATAGAACCCGACTTTTTTACTTATTGTAATATGCTAGACGGTTTTTACAAAAACGGGCTTGTAGATGAAGCGATTGTGTTCTTAGGTGCACTAGAGAAAAAGGGAATAGATCGTCATATAAATTATTACACTATTTCCATGGATGGCTTGAGTAAAGCTAGAAAATTGGATAGTGCACGAGAATTTTTCGATTGCCTCTCTTCTAAGGGATTGGAGCCTAATGTTGTAACCAATACTACGATGATAATGGGATTTTGTCAAGAGGGCTTATTAGAAGAAGCTAAAGATTTTCTCATGGACATGAAACAGAAAAAGTGTTTGCCAAATATGGTGACCTATAATGTCATTGTTAGAGGATTTCTTCTTAAGGGTGAATTTGATGAGGTGGAAAAGTTTCTCGAGGAAATGGTTGAGAGAGGGTTCTTTCCAGATGTATATACGCGTTCTTTGTTGCTTGATTTACTCAAAACAAGAGAAAGCAAATCCTATTCTTCTTGATATGGTTAAGAGATTTGGTCTAAGAGATGGCAATATAGTAATTCATGGAGGAAGCTCAAGTTGAATTTCTTGAAGAGGAAGCAACTTTGACCAGTTTGATGAAATAATCTGATTTGTTAGTGGCCCTTTTTACTTTTCTCCAGGCCTTTATATAGACTTTGTTTTTAGTTGGCTTTTTGTTTACTTGGCTACTGAATCATATGAATAAACCATCTTTTACTTGATAAGAATCAATGTGTTATGTGTTATATACTTAAGTTAAACTCAAGTTGTTTGTAAATAGGGTCTATATAGTATTTTGGCCAAATGGCCTTTCCAAATGTTAAAATTCTGAAAATGGCCTTCGGCCATTTCTTTTTATTTATTTATTTTTTTTATATCATTAAAGTTTAAAAATTGAAATTAAAATACTAATTAATTACCCCCAACCACCCAAACTTTCTGAAATTAATAAATCCACCCCAACCATAAAATTAACAAAAATAAAAATTATTTCTCTCACTCTTCACTCTTCACTCAGTCGCCTCAATCTCTTCTCTTTTCTCTTAAATCTCTCAAAAAAACTCTCAAATTACACAAATCACTCCAACAATTCCAACAAGAAGTTGAGATGGCACCTAATCAAAGATTGGCTCAAGGATTGAACCTACAAAATCGCGTAGATGAGGTAAATTTTAATTTTCTATAATTCTTGCACAGAAAATAACCCTAACCCTTGTCCTCCTGCTTTCGAAGAAGATCTCGCCGCGGTGAGACGTAACAAACATGGATTTCGGTGAGAGGTTCGCTCGAGCCGCGGCAGACAGGCTTTGGCGAGTGAATTCTTCTGAGGCTAGTGAAGAAATTCACTCGCCCACACTTCACTCGTCCAAGCAGTACCTACTAGCTTGGGCGAGAGAAGTGTGTTGGGCGAGTGAAATTTCAGTCGCCCAGTACACTTCACTCGCCCAAGCCAGTAGGTCGTGGGCGAGTGAAGTGTGTTGGGCGAGTGAAATTTCAGTCGCCCAACACACTTCACTCGCCCAAGCCAGTAATTACATCTAACCTTAGGGGAGGTCCCTGTAATTATCCCTTTTTTAAATAATATATATTACAATTATTTATTTATTTATTTATAATAATTATTTTCAATGTTTATGAATTATAATAACTATTTTATTTAAATCGGGTATTTGAATGAGTATTTTTACTTTTTGTGAAAAATTATGAAATTTTTTAGTGCGGATTAATTATGAGCATTCTTATAATGTCTAATAATTTACGTTCAAGTTTTTAGTTACAAAAATATTTTTATAATTCTAATAATTTTTGTTCAAGTTTTTAGTTAAAATTTACGATTTTTTTTAGTACGGGTTAGTTATGAAAAGTATGAGAATTTTTATAATGTCTAACAATTTATTTTCATTTATCCTTATTCTTTAACTTTGAATGCTTTTTAAATTATTAAAATTATGGGTTAAATGTGAAAGTTGAATGTATTTACATTTGTATTTATGTTCTACAATATTTTTTATCATGATTAAAGTTGAATGTATTCACATTTGTATTCATTTATCCTTGTACTTGGATTTTATTTTGCAAAGAAACTTGAAAAAAACCAATTATTTTGTTTTTAAACTATTTTCCTGAATTTATACACATTAAAAATTAATTATAAGGACAAAGTTAAAATATAACATTGACATCCTTTCATAATCCTAAACATTACAATAAATTCATTTCCCGTTTAAATAACTGAAAAGGGTAAAATGGGAAACTCAAAAAAATATTGGGTGATGACATCAGCAAAACAGACGAAAACCTAACGGATTTAATCCTTTTGAAACGTCAGGGGAAGTTCCTGTAATTATGATAGTCGGAGGAAATTGGGTGATAATTACACCTAACCTCAGAGGAGGTCCATGTAATTATCCCTTGAATATAATGATCAATTATAATAACAATGTAATCTTTTTATGGCACTTAACACATTACAATTAGAAAATCTCCATCACTGGGCACTACATTTTCAAACTTCTCTTTATTAATTCTTTTTATTATTCTATTTCGCTTTTCAGTAAATATATGTAGAAAACTTTCCAATTCTATTTCCATCACTGGGCACTACATCATGCTTCCCTTTTTATTACATTACAATTAGAAAACCGAAGCTACTGCAGTTCTGTAAGGTTTTGTGAGTTCATATGCCAAAGCTTATAAGCCCTCATTCAAGCCACAATCTAATTCTTCCCACAATTTTCTAAAGCAAGCTCTAATCTAATTCTTCCCACAATAAAAAAGTTAGCCCTAATTCAAGATTATTTGTAATTGAAACTTGAAGATAATTCTTGGTTTTGATTCATACCTCTAAATGTGTAGAAGGGAAGACTTGAGGATGAAGAGAGGTGGTGGTGCGTCCGGAGCTGATGGTGCACGGCGAAGCTTCCGGATCTGGGTGAATGAAGACTGGTGGTGCGATGATGCTTCCGGAGCTGGGTGAAAGAAGGCTAGTGGTGCAGCGGTGCTTCCAGAGCTGGTGTTGCGCGACGGGAGGTGGTTTAAGGTGAAGGCTGGAACGGTGGAGGTGGATGAAGACTTAGGTTTTTTTTTTGGGTAATTTTGACGTGAATGAACGGGACATTTAATTTTTCAATAAAACATTTTGAAAGGATTGCAACCGAAATGTAAATCAGTTGCAATTTTAATTGAAATTGCAACCAAATTAGATTTCGGTCGTAAATATTGGACGGAATTGCAACCGATTTAAAATCGGTTGTAATTTCTCTCCAAACTAGCTTATTTCCGTGCTATGCACAACATTACTTCAACATTATTTAAATATTTTTGTAGAATAAGATTATTAATATGACTTTCTAAAACTCGCATGTAAAGAATAAATATGGCATGTAAAATTATTTATTAAGCTCAATAAAAGAACTTTAAATTAGCAATATAATTCAACTGACTTATAATGTAAATAAGTAATCAGTTATTTTGATTGGCAATTTGTAGGTTTACAACTACTATATATACTTGATTTGCTTTGAAGTGTTTTGCATGATAATAGTACAGATGATTGAAACACGAAATATTGATTATGTTGAGAACTCACTAGCTTAAGTTCAGATTGGGTAAAGGTTAAATGTTTGGGTTACGGGTTTGAGAAAGAGGTGGGCTAGAGGCAAGGATCAAAAAATAAAAAGATACTAACCTACATAAACTTACAAAAGAAATAAAGATTTAATTTTGATAACACAAAATTAAGAACGTAAAATTAGTTCCATTGGTAACACAAAAGGGATGGAATATTACAACCTATTGGTTTGATATGGGTTAGTGAAGAGAAATGACATGTGTGAGTTTCTTATTGACGTCTCCTTGACCTCCAATTTCTTTATGATATGCACTTTTAGTCCTCATGTCATAAAAAAATGGTAATTTTAATAAGATAGAAAACAACCTAATAAATCAATTTCAAAAAGGCCATAAGTTTTTTTATTTTTTTTAATAATGAAAATGAAGCTAGACAATTTCTTACATACATGCCACATTTTGTGTTTAAGATGATCACTATAAAACCTCCATGTTGAAGTCCACACACTTTCACGAAAATATCATAAAACAATACAAATCATTTCAATGTATTAGAACACAAAATTATAATAGATATGTCTTGTTAAACGAGTCAAACGCTAAATAACATGTGTCCTCAAGCAAAAACATTCTACTTTTGTTATTCAGTTAAACTTGAAACCCCAATGGAAGAATGGAAAGTAGGGGTGCACATGGTACGGTTTTGCGGTTTTTTTGACAAAATTTGTACCGTACCAATTAGTGCGGTTTTAAAAAAATCAAAACCAAAATAAAGTTTTATGAACCATACCAACAAACTCGATTTTGGGCGGTTCCGGTACGGTACGGTACGGTTTTGCGGTTTTTTCAAACAAACTTTTTTCATGCAATTTTTCTTACATAGTAGGTGACAATTATATAGAAATGTATGTTTTATAATCTTACAAACTATTTTTTTATATTAAATAAAGCATTGGAAAAGAAAATGTTCACAAATTCGACGCTATAATTCGACCTAATTGAATAGATTAATTGGTTAATTATTTGAACATTGTTTTTATTATGTGAAGAAAATTACAATTTGGTATTTGTTGTCTAGAATTTTTGCATTTTAAGTTTGCGACATATAACTGTTGGTGTCTAACAATCTGTGTATTTAAATATTTCATCAAAATATTTCTAACTTAAATCTCAGCATATAATAAATAAAGATAATCTAACATATATTAACTCTAATAAAGTTAGATTATATAATAACGTAAAAACTAGTAAGAAATACTTACTTGGATCGAAATAAACCAAATAACACTCCAATCAATATACGAAAACTAGGAAATGAGACTGAGGCTTGCCGAAACAAATTTCCTTAAGACAATATTTCCGGGGCTGCCACGGTGCATACAGTTTGATTCCCGGTAGTCTCCCAAGATACAACAGTCTGTTGTTCATTATTTGCACAAATAATGAACCCACGGCGAACCGAAGCAAACAGAAAATTCGACATAAATTTAAAATAGAGAAGAGAGTAATTTTTAATTATTGTCGGAAAAAGGATTCTTAATTTGCCAGATTAAGTCTCCTATTTATAGACACATAAATGTCTTTTCGCAAGAGACACATCGCTTGGATTGCACTGTTTCGGTCCAAAGGGTACCTCTTCAGATCGAACAGACGCAATCCTTAATTACTCTCAACTAATTTATTCACATATTAATTATAAAATCCAACAATAACAAGTTTAATTTATGCTAAATTCGAACATATCTTTTTTTAATTGAACGCGAACAATGTAGTAACAATAAACTATGATGGACTATAATATAAATTATAAATAATATAGTGTTCGATAATATTTGAATTATAAATTGAAAAGTAAAAATTTATAAAATTTAGATGTAAATATCAAAAACGAATAGTTAATTCATGTTTCTTCTCAATTTCGGTACGGTACGGTTTTTTATGGTATGAGAAGTCTAAAACCAAAACCATACCAAAATACTCGGTACGGTTTTCATCCATACCAAGACCTTCGGTTTTGAGAAAAAAAACCTAACATTCGGTACGGTTCGGTATGGTACGGGACGGTCCGGTACGGTTTTAAAAACCATGTGCACCCCTAATGGAAAGGAGTAGGGATATGTATTTACTTCTATTCCATATATATAGTTCAATAATTTATTATCTATTTACAATTTAAATATCTATAGTGCATATTTTAAATACCAATAGCTCCAAAATCTTCTATGGCATTTGAGATTCCATCTCTTAGTTCAAGTTCTGTGGCAATTCCATCTCTTGATTCAATTCCAGGGATGAAAACTTCCAGAAGTTAATGTTTCAACTTATTCCTAATAAGAAAGAAAACAATTGAAAATTTATTAATTTTACAAATATAAATTCTAAGAGTCAAAAGCATATATTAAAAAAAAAATTACCTTTTAACATTACAAATTACAATTTTTCTGAGAATACAAACTTCACTTTATTTCAAGATTTCCGTCTTGAAGTTCTTCCAAACCTATAGATAAATCAAACAATCATAATCAATTTAAAATAATTATTTAGTTAATAAATGAATTTATTCTTAAAAACTTTACGATAGTATTATGAGACAAGAATTATTAAAATATACCTTGTATTTTTGTCATAATATAAAACATTAATTCATTTATGGTATTAGAGCTGCATGTTTTACAAGAATTAATATGAGCAATTTGCATTTGGTAAAAATAGCCTACAAATTTCAGACAATGAATTTGCATATTTCAATTTCATGTACTTTAATATAAGGAAACTACCCTTGAGGATTGTGTAATTACAATGGATACCCTCTATGTCTGGAAAATTATTTAAACTACCCCTGAGGTATTAAATTCATTATAATTACCCCATAAATGAGCTAATTTATAATTGTGCACGCTGATGTCATCATTGAAAAAATTTGAATTCCAAAAATACCCTAAAAATGACTTTGACCAAATTATATGGACTAAAATACCCTACAAAAATCACAAAACTGAGAGGTAAATAGTGTAATACACTTTTCCATCCTAGGGGGTATGTGCAATGTGTTTGTAATAGGGGTGTAATAGTAAATAACTATCATATTTCTCATAATAAAAGAGGTGCATTCTGGTACTTTCCACAATTTCGTTAGATTTTTTGGATGTTTGTTAGCTTTCGCGGTAATTTTAGTAATTTCCAAAACATTGAAGGTAGTGACTATAAGTATACAAAAACTCAAGGGTAATTTGAGTAAAATTAATATGAATAGTACGTTTTCAGAGTAAATTTGTATTTTATTTTTGTCATTTACTCATTGACTATGTTATCAAAGATAATTGGTATCAATGTACTTACATTAACTCACAAACAAAAGTTAATATATGAAATATTTTTGTCATTTACTTAATTTATTTTATTAAGGACACTGAACTCATTTCAAATCAGAAGCATCGCATAGTTAAAGATACATACTGATGTAGCGTATGTAGTGAGAAAGATTATTATATTCAATAACCCATTGATTCTTGAAAAATAATACCGTATAATCGAAAGAATTGAGAAAATCAATAACTCGTTGTTCTATAAAGAGTATCATGGAATTGAGAATTGAGAAAATTCAAATTCTGATAACAACAACAACTAAATTGACTGTCTCCAAAGTTTTACAATGACTATATAAAAAAAATCCTAGTTGTAGAAAATAATACAAATTACAAAAAGGTAACCAAAAAATAACTACTTATAAAAGACTTAATAAAATATTAAATTACGCTTTTTACGGCTTCTTTGTTAATTTTGAATCGCACTGCACCATTCTCCACACGATGAAAAGATTTCTCCTCGATTCTTGGTAGGAGAAAATCCTCCATCAAATCTTGATTAGCTTATTCATTTATGTAAACTAGAAGTTCACTAATTTAATAAGAGATTCAAGGCTTATGTATGACAATATAGGTAAAGATTTGGCGTACTCCACCAAAGTAGCATGATAACATCATGAATTAAATTGAGTTCCATTAGAATTAGATGTACCAAATACAAAATCGATGTCGTTTTGATATCGCATTAAGGAGATATCAACAAGAATTCCTTTTCCCAAATAATCTTGAAGTTCAAGGAGACTTTGACAATTTGCTCAACAACCTCGATGACCATCGGCATGCAAGTCTTCTGAGTATTTCAACTCTAGTAAGAATGTCGGACTGAGGAAATAAATTGCTCCCTTTTATTTTTGAAGGCTTTAGATTGCTCTCCATGTAAGTTGCAATCAAGGTATGAGAAACCAATAATGTTTTGCCAACATTTTCAAGAGTACATTTATCATCATTTTCATCCGATTCATGGTATATAGGGTTTCCTCATAAAGTTCTTCGTCAAAAGATGTAACACCTTATGATTTATTCTCTGTTTCGTGTCGCTGTTGCGGTTTATGAAGAGCAATAAATTGTTGTGTCAATCAACCCACCTGTCAACGTAACTGTCAATTCTCTTCTTTACATAGCACATCTTCCATCTAAATTTCATTGTTATGTCTAATTGATGCCATAGAGCTAGGATCTCTCCAAACTTATAGCAATATGATGCAACGTACGTAGTTAGAAAGAGAAAAGAAATATGTTCAATAACCGTTAGTTCTTGATAAAGAATACCGTGAAATTGAAGAAATCGAGAAAACTCAATAACTCGTTAATTCTATAAAGAATATCGTGGAATTGAGATAATCGAGAAAACTCAAGTTCTGATATAAGCAACAACTAAACTGAATTGTCTCCAAAGATATTCAATGACTATAGAAATAAAAAAAACCCTAAATGTAGAAAATAATAAAAATTACCAAAAGGTTCCAAAAATATTAATTAAAACTTATAAAAGGCGTAATAAAATCTTAAATTCCAATTGTAATGACTTATCTAAACTTGACATGGACTTAGAAAAAGTGACATTCTCTCACCTTATCTACTTGTATTATGAATGGACAAACTTCCTTACATGATTGAGGTAGAGGTAGTATAGAAGAACTGGACTTCATCGATGGCACGTAGAAATTGCCCTATATTTTCTCATTCATATGATCGTCTCTATTTTGCTAAAGCTCATCTCATAATGCTTGAACAATACTAGAGATTTTAGAGAAACTCTATTTGCATTCAGTCTAAAGCTAAATATCTCTAAATCTACAATATTTTTCTCAGCCAAGATGAATACTAATAGAAAGAAAGATTTAGCAACACCATCTGGGAATTAATGCTAGCTAGGGTAAGTATTTGGAGGTCGTTCCCCTTTTACATGGTAAATCTGTACTCAAGGTGTGTTACCAAACTTGTAATTATAAGGTTTAATCAAAGTCTAATTGATAGGCGAAGTTAATAAACTTACAGGGTCAATATACACTCGTTGGTCCTAAGGCCTCCTTTAATGCAACATAATACAAAAGTTTTAACCAGAGACTCAGAGAGTCGATGGCCCCAAATATACATCAATTTAAAAATATCCCAAATATATCATCATGCACGACAAAATTCATATCTCAAAGTAATAGCTCTTTACTGTGAGAAGCTAAACTATAAGCTTAATCACACCTTTAATCATCAATGGAGTTCAAATTTGAGATACGTAGAGAAGATGAACAACGTAGAGAAAAGATTTCTCAAAAAATGCTCTAAAACCTTCAGCCAATTCAATGTGTGTAATTATGTGAAGTGTGTGTTTTTGAAGACTAAATGATATAAACACAGTGTATTGTGAATGTAATGTGTATCTATTATAAATTGGGAATTAAGAGCAAGTGCCCACATCCACCAACTAAATAAAATATACTTTACACATCAAATGGGGACTATATACACCACCTACACGATATAATCTCTACACACCAACATGATGATGTAGTGACTTTCCTCCAATCACATTGAGAGAACAATTCTACCCCATTTCTCCATCCCACATGAGATCATCTCTACACACCACACTTTATTTGCATGACTTCTCTTCATTTCTATTGGTTAGATATCTTAATTACTTACGTTATATCACATATAATCATCTATTTGACTCACCAATTAAATTGGTCAATTAAATAGGTTCATTAGGATTTAATTCCTAATCATATAAATTCTAATTTCCAATTCAAAATTAGAAACACAATTATAATTTACTCCCCTTCTTTAATTTATTGGACTCCACTAATTAAATTGACTAATTAACTTAACTTTTATATTAATTAAGTCTCCAATTTCTAATCAAGGTGAATTGCAGTACAATCCAGAAATTGAGAAAACTTTGCGCTGGTTAAAGAAGGAACTTCGGGAAAACACTGAAGAAATCAATCCAATTTCTCAAGTTTTAAGTGAATCTTGGTCAAGCATTGCATTAACCGATACACTTTCCACCATGGATCAACTTGAAAACAACCATGCACGTTTCTTAAGGGTATACCTACACCCAAACCGTACAACCACCCCCTTATGCATCATGTTTCCCGCAAATAGATTTCAAACCAGGAATGATCCAACTCTTACCAACCTTTCGTGGAATGGATAGTGAGAATCCTTACTTACACATTAGAGAATTCGAGGAGGTCATCGCCACTTTTAATAGTCAACCCAATGTCGTAGAGTCAATTAGGTTGAAATTCTTCCCTTTCTCCCTAAAAGACAAAGCAAAAAGTTGGTTGTACTCTTTGAGACCTAGATCTATAGGTACATGGGCAGAAATGACCGAAGCCTTTTTGAACAAATACTTTCCCCAACATAAGACGAACAACCTTAAAAGACACATCTCTACCTTTTCCCAAAAAGATAATGGAACTTTATACTAAGCCTGGGAGAGGTTCAAAGAGTTGTTGAATATGTGTCCCCACCATGGGTATGAAAATTGGCGTCTTGTTAGCTATTTCTATGAGGGACTTACATCTAGGCAGTGTCAATTTATTGAAATGATGTGTAATGGGGAGTTTCTTGAAAAGGATCCTGATGAAGCCATAGATTACCTAAATGACATTGCCAAAAAAGCTCACACCTAGACTGGACCTAGTACTACTGATGGTACTAGTAGAACAAAAACTAGTGGAATTTACTATCTTAGGGAAGAAGACAACCTTAAAGCACAAGTTGAAGCATTGACTATGAAATTAAAAGATTTAGAAACAAAAGATTGTCAAAAACCTCAACAAGTTGCAAGGGTAGAGTCACAAAGTAGGTGTTTTATTTGTGGTGGAGTAGATCATTTAGCTCAAGTATGTCCTACACTTGGTGAGATGAGAGAGGTTTACGAAGAACAATGTAATGCCTTAGGAACATATAGGAAATCTTTTTCACCTTATTCCGAGACGTACAATCCTGGTTGGAGAAATCACCCTAACTTTAGTTGGAAATCTGAGGGACAAGCACTTAGAACTTACCCTGCACCTCAAAATAATGCTCACCAAAATAGGAATCCTTTAGAGGACACACTTCAAGCATTTATTGAGGCACAAAGTAAGACTAATCAAAAGGTAGAAACCGTAATAACTCAAATTGGTAAGCTAGCTAGTGCTCTTACTATACAAGAACGAGGCAAATTCCCTTTCCAACGACAGTCTAATCCTAAGGGGCAACATAAGGTAGAATCTTCCGAATCCCATAACATAAAAGATATTAATGCCATCACCACTCGTAGCGGTAAGGTCACTGAGGGACCAACTTTACCTAGTCCGTCAAACGACCCCCCTAAGGAAGTAGAATAGAAAACATTGGTTCATGTTCCTTTCCCTCAAGCACAGAAATTGGGAAAAATACTAGAAAATTATGGTGAAATTCTTGAACATTTGAAACAAGTCAAAATTAATTTGGCTTTGTTACATGTTATCAGACGGGTACCTTCATATGCCAAGGTGATTAAGGATCTGTGTACTATGAAAAGAAAATACAATGTTAAGAAAACCGCATTTTATACTGAGCAAGTAAGTGAAGTGATTGAGCAGAAGGTACCACCTAAATATAAAGATCCTGGGTGTCCCACAATAACATGTCAGATCGGTCCACATGAGTTTAGTCAAGCTTTACTAGACCTTGGAGCAAGTGTAAACCTTATGCCATACATCTGTTATTTTGCAACAAGCTGACCAAACCATTCGTAGACCCAAAGGAATAATAGAGGATGTTTTGCTTCAAATTGATAAATTCTATTATCTTGTTGATTCTTGGTTTTGGATACTCAATCTGTGGTCAATATGGAGTCTAAGATACCACTAATCCTAGGGAGACTTTTCCCTGCTACAACAAATGCTCTCATCAACTTTAGGAATAGTCTTATGAAGCTTACATTTGGTAATATGACACTGGAAGTCAATGTATTCCATGTTGGGAAACAACTACAAGATGAAGATGAGTGTCACCATACTTATATGATAGATTCACATTTGTCTCTGAAACATTCGAAAGGGAAAATTCTGAATCCTTACACTATCTCCTTTGTAATTCTGATTTTGATGATTTGCTTAACTCTATTAATAATATTAATTCATCTAATTTTGTTAAAGAAACAGGGGTAAAGGAAAGAAGTGTTTAGCAGCCACGCTTTGAGGAGCTGCCAAAAGAAAGAACACAACCAAATGCATCTTCCATTGAGGCACCGAAAGTCGAGTTATCTCAACTACCAGAAGGACTGAAATATGCATTCTTGGTATCAAGTGATACCTTTCCTGTTATAATTTCGTCTAAACTTAGTGTCGAGCAAGATAAGAAACTCATAAATCTGTTGAAAGAACATAAGTCTGCACTAGGTTGGTCGATAACTGATATTAAAGGTATTAGTCCCTTAATTTTTTAACTTAAAATTCATTTAAAAGAAGGTGCTAACCCACGTAGAGATCGTCAAAGAAGATTAAACCCCACCATGAAAGAAGTAGCGACAAAAGAGGTCTTGAAATTATTAGATGTAAGCATCATCTTTCCTATATCTGATAGTCAATGGGTTAGTCCTACATAAGTAGTACCAAAGAAATCTGGAGTTAAAGTTGTAGAAAATGAAGAAGGGCATCCTATTCCCACTAGAGTTGTAACTGGGTGGCGTATGTGCATTGACTATAGGATTTAAACTCTGCAACACGAAAAGATCACTTTCCACTTCCTTTTATCGACCAAATATTATAACGTATAGCTGGTCATCCTTTTATTGCTTTCTTGATGGATATTCTGGATATTATCAAATTGAAATGGCTTTAGAGGATCAAGAAAAAACAACATTTATGTGCCCTTTTGGTACTTTTGCATTTCGTAGAATGCCATTTGGTTTATGTAATACACCTGCTACTTTCCAACGTTGTATGATGAGCATATATTCTGATTGTTGGGAATTCATGGGGTATGATTGTCAAAACAACAGTGCGGAATTTAAAAAAATTTTCATACACCCACGTCCCTAGGATTAATTTACTAGCACATATGAACAGGTTGAATATAATTTTGCAACAATTACAAAATAAAAGGGTGTAATTCGAAATTACCTCACCACAGGCAAGGTGGTGGTTTTTCTCCGGTCTTCTTTCAGATCTGATGGATTTGGTTCGAGAGAAGCACCCCAAGTGTTGTGCCTCTAGTGGTATCCACACCAATTGGATTGAAGCAACCCCTTTGAATCCACAGGCTCAGAAATAGGATTCAAAGGGTAATCAGACATGGAAGAACGAAGAAGAAAACCAGATCTAGATCCAGATCTAGATCTGGATGAGAGAGAGGGGCGGCCTCTCTCTTCCATTGGAGAGGGGGCGGCGGCCACACCTCTTCTCCAAGAGGGGGCGGCTAGGGCAAGAGGGGGGGGGGGTGGCTAGGGTTTAGTTTTTGCTTATGTTTTTTAGTCTTCTTAAGACTCCTTTTATAGCCACCTCTCAAGGCCCCCTTTTGTGCAAGACTTTAGTATGGGCCATTAATTAAATTGGCCCATGTCTTGCATTAATTTAATTAAACCCTTTAATTAAATTAGCCCAATTAATCTAATTAATTTTCTCTCTCTTTAATTAACTCTTTAATTAACATTTAATTAATTAGACTATCTAATTAATTATTTCTCTCACAGAATTAACTCTTTAATTCTTTTGTTTTCTTCTTCAAGAATTAACACTTTAATTCTTCAGTTTTGATTTAACTCTTTAAATCAAACTTTCCTTATTTCATTTGTTGCAGTCCAATTGTATTGTGTGTGACCCTCTAGGTTCACCATCAATTGGCCGCGGGCCCACGACTTTCGTGATTTAATTTGCGAGCTTATAAATTGCTCCGATTAATTGAACACCTTCAATTAACCACTCAAGAATTAATCTTACAATTAATTCATGAGTACCCACACCTCATGGTCGATGTCTAGCCACAAGCCCATGAGGCCCAACTTCAGGTGAATTGATCTCAGTGAACCTCACCTCTTATAAGTGCCATGTACATACGGTCCCTCTATCGACTAATTTCCCGATCGAGACCTAGGGTGTGTGAATTGATCGGCACCTCTAATTATCTCGATAACTATACTTTCTAATTTAGGATAATAATTCCAGTGTGACTGCTAAATTTGGAAACCCCTTTCCAAATCCGTCACTGACCGTGGCCACGGGTTTCTCGGAATCTATTATCTAAGAACGTATAGGAAATTCTCTCAACGCACTATGTTGAGTCGGTAGATCCCATATTAGTGCTAACCAATTGCGTACAAGATCCTACGTACCCATAGTAGTCGCACAATGATCAGGCTAAGTGATCGGCTCCTAAATCAAAGTACGCATTCACGTGCACCGAATTCGCCCTAGCACCTCAAGTCAAAGGACTAAATCGTACACTATTATAAGTCTTGAGAAACATCCCATCGCCGATGTGCGACATGCGCTTCCACAATGGGTTTCTCTGTTCGGGTCGTTCGATGCGTTCGATCCCCTATCGAACCATCTACTCATATGCACTGGCATCAAATGCCTTGCTCATGAAACGCTACAAATTCACTCCATGTGAATCATGCATACTCGTACAAGTCTTAACGATTCCTTCGATACCCCGTCTCGACAGGAATCTATGACTTGGAACATTTTTAAGATCACGACCTTAGAGACTGTTTCATGATTGCACTCATACTGAAGTGAATCGTCCCATAGTCTATTGTGATCTAAGGATTTCATCCAATCGCTTAAGTGATTCGCGAGAGATGAAGTTGGCCATTGTTTGATTTACATACTATAAACAAACGAGCGTATTAATTCATTTATACTAGAGAAAGCTTATCACATGATAGTCCTTATACAAGCTAAAATCTATTGGCTTGCAGGGCACTATCCTTTCAATCTCCCACTTGCCCTAAAGCCAATCACAAACGCTTCTAAGACCCATCTTCCAAAGATGTTCTTCGAACTCCTTTTGTGACAAAGGCTCTACTAGTGGATCCGCTAGATTGTCTTCCGAGTCGACGCGATCCATTATGTGCGTCAACTCTACCAATGATTTCTCTGATCAAGTGGTACTTTTCTCTTGTGTTTAGATTTCTGGTGAGATCTCGAGTCCTTTGCTTTAGCAATAGCTCCATTATCATAGAAGATAACCACGAGCTTCGCAATGCTAGGCACTACATCCAACTTTTGGATGAAGTTTTTCATCCAAACACTTTCTTTCGCTGCATTACATGCTGCGATATATCTTGCTTCAGCGGTTAAGATGGCAACGGTGCTTTCCTTGGAACCTTTCCAACTTACCGCTACCCCATTGAGGCAAAATATTTATCCAAAATTGGATATATATATTCATCCACATCAGACTGGAAACTCGTATCAGTAAATCCTTCGAGCTTCTATTCTCCATTACCACCGTAGACCAAGATCAAATCCTTAGTCTTTCTCAAGAGCTCAAGGATATCTTTTACTGTGGTCCAGTACTCTTTACTGGAGTTTGACTAGAAACTGCTCATGGCAATAAGAGCAGGTTCTACATCTGGTCTAGTACATAGTATTGCATACCATATGCTACCTTTTGTCCAAACATAAGGTATTTGAGACATTCTCCTTTTCCTCATTCGATGTAGGGCACATCGATTCGGAATGAGAGATACAGTGTCTCACTGGAAGCAACCCTCTATTGGATTCTTCCATACTGAATATTTTCAGTATTGTTTCTATGTACTTAGATTGTGAGAGTCCCAACATCTTCCCCGATCTATCTCCATAGATACGTATCTTAATACGCAAGATGTCTCTCTCAAATCTTTGATGGAGAATTGCATGGACAATCATGCTTCCGTCTGTGCTAACATTCCAATATCATCCCAGATAATCGAAATGTTATCGACATGTAAAATAATGAACTTTAAAGAGCTCCCACTAAACTTCTTGTACACTCAAGGTTCACATTTATTTTCGATGAAGTCAAACGCCTTGACTTTCTCATCAAAATGAATGCGAATCCAAATGGATTCAGACATTGCTAATGGAGAAAAGATTTCATCAAAGTCCATTCCAGGCCTTTGTGTATAACCTTTTGACATTAGGCAAGTCTTATAGGTCAATACCTCTTCATTCATTCCTAGCTTGCGCTTGAAGATCCATTTGCAACTTACAGGGACACTTCCCTCGGGTGGATCGACCAAGGTCCGTACCTTGTTGGAATGGATGGAATCCATTTCGGATTGTATGGCCTCTTGCCATACATGAGGGTCTACATCCAATGTAGATTCTTCGTATATGGTCTAACCATATCTTTCAAGTTTCTCACAAACTTAATCAGATCTACGAAGTACTGGTGTACGTTGATGGTTCAGCAGTTTCTGGATTAACTCCCACTGTTTGTGGGGATGAGTTCCACTACTTGGACCTCATCATGTTCTACAAGAGTACCATTTCTATTCACGAGGAAGCCATCCTCTAAGAAATGGATATTCCTTGAAACAAACACCCTTTGTTCTTTAGGAATGTAGAACAGGTATCCAATGGATTTCTTTGGATACCCCACAAATTTGTACAAACTGGATCTACTATCCAATTTATCTCCTTTCTTGTTCCTAACATAGGCAGGAGATCCCTATACTCAACAGAGAGAGTATAGAGGTGCTTTACCACACCATTCTTGGTAGGGTTTTGCAGGCACGAACTTTGAAATTACTTTGTTCAGTATCTTCGATGCAATCATTAGGGTCAATCCTTAGTATGCATAAGGATGTTGAACGAAACTCATCACGGATCGAACCATGTCCAACAAGGTTCGATTCTCTTCTTTCAGACCCTCCAATAGGTTGAGGCGTCTTAGAAGGAGTTCGTTGTACGAGAATATCTTTCTCAGTAAGATAATTGAGGAACTTCTAGCTTAAGTATTTGCCATCTTCGATCAGATCGAATGGCCTTAATACTATGCCTTGTTTGATTCTCTACTTCGTTTCGAAATTCTTTGAACTTTTCAAGAGTTTCGGATTTGTACATCATAAGACACACATATCACTAATGACTTAAGTCATCAGTAAACCTCACGAGGTATGAGTAATCTCCTCTCACACTAACACTTTAGTGGTCCACATTTATTCGTATGGATCCAATCCAAAAAATTTGTTTGGTACGCACCGGATGCCCAGCAAACGGTAACTTTGTCATCTTTTTCCTTCAGACAGGATTCGCAAGTTTATAGTTCATCTAAGCCCTATTTTTCAAGAAGCATCGATGACACCAACTATTGAATCCTTCCTATGGAAACACGACCTAATCTTGCGTGCCATATGTGTGGAGTATTATCTTGGTATTGATTGAACTTAACACATTAATTCAATCAATTTTGTTTGTTTTCAATTAACTCTTTAATTGAAACGTTACTTTCAATTAACTCTTTAATAGATTCATTTCCCTTTTTCAATTAACTCTTTAATTGAAACGTTGCTCTCAATTAACTCTTTAATTGAAACGTTGTTTAATTAATTAGACCTTCTAATCAATTAAACTTGTCAATGCCTTTCTTAGGTGCAGTGGGATAATTTGATTTTTAGGCTACTTGTGTTCTTTCCACTACCTTTATGTTTGCTTTGGAAGAGAACACTTTCTTCTTCCTTTTACTCTTCTTTGACTTTGCAGTCCTTGAAGTGTAAGCAATCATGACAGGTATACCTTTTAAAAGGTTCCTATTTGCCTTTTACCAATACTTTGGTTAATTCATGAAACCTGATCAACTTATCGAATAAGTTTAGAAGTTTTCACGAATCGTTTGAATGAGCGGGAGGAGAATTTAGGAGGAAGTCAATGTTAAGATCACTTGCAGGCCTACGTTTAATCGATCCAGTTATCAACCAGATTGATAAAACAAGGACAGTGATCCTTGACATTAGTTCCTTCACTTATTCTCGAGTTTTAAACAACACCTTAGAAATCTCGAATCAGATGATTCGAAATTGCTCCTCAAAACAAGCCTTTTGAGGTGGAGGTTTGTTTTAGAAGTTTCAGACATACTCCTATGTCGCTTCTTTAGCTCGTTCAATCTTGATGCTTCTATGAGGCAACGATCATTGAGATTCCCATACTCTATAGGTGATTCGTTCCTCTTTCGAGACTCATCTCAAAATGCATCAGGCATAGGTTGATTATTAAGAACACGATTCCGACTTTCGGAATTGAGGACAATCCCCAAGTTTCTAAGCCAATCGATATTTTAATCCAGTTATTTTCTAAGTCGAGGATAAATAGTAAAAATGGACAATTTATGTAGATATCACAATATCTAATCTAAGAGAAGACAAAAAATCTAGAGGACTAGTTAATGAATAATACTTATAATCTACGAAGGTTGGACTTTCTATCGTAAAAGTTCTCCCACTATTTTATCGAAACAATTACCCCTTCAATTGCTCGGGAAATCCTATTTCCTAGTAGGTCTTGACGTCCCAGCGGACATTAATTGCACCCACGACTCGCGGCCATACAATTAATTCCCCAGGTAGGCATACTTATTGCCAATTGTGTCCCTATACAACCTTCAAGCTATTTTGCCTCGGTTTTCGCACTCATCTAGCACTGCTACATCATGAGTGGTACTACTCGTTAAGTCTAACCCATCAATCTTGATGAGCAACGGGCCCGGTCATGAAATCCCCATAACTTGGTTATGGTCGATGTTCACATCCCGACCAATCCTCACCCTTGTCAAGTTTAGTTAAAAACGAGAATCAAGGAGTTTCGCGTATTGTCTCTTTCCTCGACTCGGGTGCCAGACTCTGGATCACCTTAATCGATAAGTGGACAACTCACGCTAGTTCCTATTGATGGAAGGCTTGGATATTAAAACTTTATTTTAATATACCCAATATGACTTAATATTATTTATCAAGAGGGGGTTTTCGGGTTTAAGAGTTTGAGGTAACACTCCTCGAGATCTCACCGTTCCAGTTATGCATTATCCTTTATTTACGATCTAAATTACTAGCGCGCATCACCATACATGCTAAAATATAAATCAGTAAATAAAACATACACACCTAGCATGCATGCTACCACAGTATGTTTTCGATCGGGAGCCTCCTATGCGGACCACCATCGAGCCAAAGACGATGGTCCTATTGGTCAATCTAATAGGTTTCAAAGAGGCCTACACTATTACACATTTTACCATGCATACATGGCCTTTAGTCTTCTTGAGCTCCCACCTTGCTTGTAACGGGCCTTCATCCTAATCTAATTAAAACTGTAAAGCCCTATCTATTACAAAGGCTCAAAGTGGACCAAAAACTTAAGGCTCGCAGGCCCAATAAAACCAACAAATTAAAATTAACCAATCACATCTACCCCTAGGGTCAAGGCTCGGCTCGATCGAAAACCACGTAAACAGTTCACGTAGAGCAAGAAACAAGCAAATCATATTTCCTTATTCCTTATGTTATTTTAAAACTCCCTTTTAAAATAGTTTTAGATTCTAGTTTTAAAACCCCTTTTAAAACAATCCACAATTTTTATTTTAAAACCCCTTTTAAAATAACCCCTTGATTCTCACTCTAGTCTCCACTAATTATGATAAAATTAACCTTTCGGACATACTAAACTCCTTTAGTGCACAAAACAGTTTCTGTTTTTCAAATTTTGAAAAATTGCAGTTCGGCCCCTGAATTTTCGAAAATTACATTTTGACCCCTCAACTTTTGGAAATTACAAATCAGCCCCAAAATTTCCAGAATATGCAAATCGGACCAGAAAGCAGAAAATTAACAAAATTTCCAGAATCTTTTGTTTAAAGCAAAACAGACCCCATATTTTACGGTTATTGCAAAAACAGCCCCTAGCCTTTCGTTAATTGCAAAACAGTCCAGATTTTGAAAATTCCAGAAATTACAATTTGGTCCAGAATTGCAGAAAAACAAAATTTAACTTTCTGTCCAGATTTTCGAAAAATCGCAATTTGCACATAAGCCCTCAAATTTTCGGAAATTGCAGTTTAGGCCCAAAACCGAATTATGCTAATACCCGAACACATAATTCATCATAACAAGCAAGAATCAAATCATAGAACACGACAATCAAATATACACATATATTTTGACGTGTTCAGGCCTATTCATATGAGCGTAGTAAATCTGGCTCTGATACCACTGTTGGGAATTCATGGGGTATGATTGTCAAAACAACAGTGCGGAATATAAAAAAAAAATTTCATACACCCACGTCCCTAGGATTTATTTACTAGCACATATGAACAGGTTGAATATAATTTTGCAACAATTACAAAATAAAAGGGTGTAATTCGAAATTACCTCACCACAGGCAAGGTGGTGGTTTTTCTCCGGTCTTCTTTCAGATCTGATGGATTTGGTTCGAGAGAAGCACCCCAAGTGTTGTGCCTCTAGCGGTATCCACACCAATTGGATTGAAGCAACCCCTTTGAATCCACAGGCTCAGAAATAGGATTCAAAGGGTAATCAGACATGGAAGAACGAAGAAGAAAACCAGATCTAGATCCAGATCTAGATCTGGATGAGAGAGAGGGGCGGCCTCTCTCTTCCATTGGAGAGGGGGCGGCGGCCACACCTCTTCTCCAAGAGGGGGCGGCTAGGGCAAGAGGGGGGGGTGGCTAGGGTTTAGTTTTTGCTTATGTTTTTGAGTCTTCTTAAGACTCCTTTTATAGCCACCTCTCAAGGCCCCATTTTGTGCAAGACTTTAGTATGGGCCATTAATTAAATTGGCCCATGTCTTGCATTAATTTAATTAAACCCTTTAATTAAATTAGCCCAATTAATCTAATTAATTTTCTCTCTCTTTAATTAACTCTTTAATTAACATTTAATTAATTAGACTATCTAATTAATTATTTCTCTCACAGAATTAACTCTTTAATTCTTTTGTTTTCTTCTTCAAGAATTAACACTTTAATTCTTCAGTTTTGATTTAACTCTTTAAATCAAACTTTCCTTATTTCATTTGTTGCAGTCCAATTGTATTGTGTGTGACCCTCTAGGTTCACCATCAATTGGCCGCGGGCCCACGACTTTCGTGATTTAATTTGCGAGCTTATAAATTGCTCCGATTAATTGAACACCTTCAATTAACCACTCAAGAATTAATCTTACAATTAATTCATGAGTACCCACACCTCATGGTCGATGTCTAGCCACAAGCCCATGAGGCCCAACTTCAGGTGAATTGATCTCAGTGAACCTCACCTCTTATAAGTGCCATGTACATACGGTCCCTCTATCGACTAATTTCCCGATCGAGACCTAGGGTGTGTGAATTGATCGGCACCTCTAATTATCTCGATAACTATACTTTCTAATTCAGGATAATAATTCCAGTGTGACTGCTAAATTTGGAAACCCCTTTCCAAATCCGTCACTGACCGTGGCCACGGGTTTCTCGGAATCTATTATCTAAGAACGTATAGGAAATTCTCTCAACGCACTATGTTGAGTCGGTAGATCCCATATTAGTGCTAACCAATTGCGTACAAGATCCTACGTACCCAAAGTAGTCGCACAATGATCAGGCTAAGTGATCGGCTCCTAAATCAAAGTACGCATTCACGTGCACCGAATTCGCCCTAGCACCTCAAGTCAAAGGACTAAATCGTACACTATTATAAGTCTTGAGAAACATCCCATCGCCGATGTGCGACATGCGCTTCCACAATGGGTTTCTCTGTTCGGGTCGTTCGATGCGTTCGATCCCCTATCGAACCATCTACTCATATGCACTGGCATCAAATGCCTTGCTCATGAAACGCTACAAATTCACTCCATGTGAATCATGCATACTCGTACAAGTCTTAACGATTCCTTCGATACCCCGTCTCGACAGGAATCTATGACTTGGAACATTTTTAAGATCACGACCTTAGAGACTGTTTCATGATTGCACTCATACTGAAGTGAATCGTCCCATAGTCTATTGTGATCTAAGGATTTCATCCAATCGCTTAAGTGATTCGCGAGAGATGAAGTTGGCCATTGTTTGATTTACATACTATAAACAAACGAGCGTATTAATTCATTTATACTAGAGAAAGCTTATCACATGATAGTCCTTATACAAGCTAAAATCTATTGGCTTGCAGGGCACTATCCTTTCACTGATATGGTTGAAAAATTCATGGAAGTGTTTCTGGATGATATAACTATTATTGGAGACTCTTTTGATTCATGTTTTACTTAACTTGAAAGCAGGTGTGAAGAAAAAGGTCTCGTTCTGAATTGGGAGAAATGTCACTTCACGGTTTCATTTGGGATTGTTTTAGGTCATATAGTGTCTGAAAAAGGAATAGAGGTTGACAAAGCCAAAATTAAGTTAATTTCTAATCTACATATACCCAAAACTATGAAAGATGTTAGGTCATTCCTTGGACATGCTGGTTTTTATAGGAGGTTCATACAAAATTTCTCTTTTATATCTCGTCCCCTATATAACCTTTTAGCCAAAGATGCTAGGTTTGACTGAAATCCCGAGTGTAAAAAAGCTTTCAAAACACTTGTCTAAAAGCTCACGACTGCACCCATTATACAATCACCAGATTGGAACTTACCTTTCGAAATCATGTGTGACGCTAGTGATCATGCTCTTGGAGCCGTTTTAGGACAACGTAAGGAATAAAAACCATTTGTTATCTATTATGCTAGTAGGACCTTAAATAGTGCTCAACAGAACTACTCTACTACTGAAAATGAACTACTAGCAGTCGTCTTTGCTATGGAAAAATTTCGATCTTATCTTATTGGTTCACCTATTACTGTTTATACTGACCATGTAGCTCTTAAATATCTTTTTTCCAAGAAGGATGCTAAGGCTCGTCTAATTAGGTGGATTCTTTTGTTGCAGGAATTTGATCTGACAATTAAAGATAAGAAGGGTGTCGAGAATGTTGTGGCAGATCATCTATCTCGTTTGGAGTTCATTGATTCTACAAAAGATCCCTCAATTTGAGATGACTTTCCCGATGAACAACTGTTCAATGTAGATCAAATACCATGGTATGCTAATATTGTTAACTATTTAGTTTCTGGTGAACTTCCATCTAGTTGGACTGCACAAGATAAGCGTAAGTTCTTAGTCGAGGTAAGAAATTTTTATTCGAATGATCCTTAGTTGTATAAATATTGCCCCGACCAAATCATGAGAAGGTGCATTCCTGAGGCTGAGGTAAATAGTGTCTCGAACTTTTATCATTCTGAGGCTTGTGGTGGTCATTTTTCTATGAAAAAAACAGCTGCTAAAATTTTACTATGTGGTCTTTATTGGTCAAGTTTGTTCAAAGATACTAATCATTTTTGTCGTTCTTGTGATAGATTCCAAAAGTTGGGAGCGTTGACTAGACACCACATGATGGCCTTTAACCCAATCCTTGTTATTGATATTTTTTTATTGTCGGGTATTGATTTTATGGGTCCATTTCCTTCTTCTTATGGTTATCTATATATTCTTCTTGATGTTGATTATGTGTCAAAATGGGTAGAAGTTGTACCATGTCGTAAGAATGATAACACTACAGTAGTAAAATTCTTAAAGGAAAATGTGTTAGCTAGGTATGGTACACCATGAGTTATTATTAGTGATCAAGGTACACATTTTTGTAACCGTTCTTTTGAAGCTTTGATGAGATATATGGTGTTATTTACAAGGTTTCCAATGCATATAATCCGCAAACCAATGGACAAGCTGAGTTAGCAAATAGGGAAGTTAAGGAAATTCTGGAGAAAACGGTTAACCAAAACCGCAAGGATTCATCTTTATGACTTTCTGATGCACTTTGGGCATACCGTACTGCTTACAAGACTATCCTAGGGATGTCCCCTTATCGCATTGTTTATGGAAAATCTTGTCATTTACCTGTAGAGTTAGAACATAAAGCTTATTGGGCAGTTAAAATCACTTAACTTTGATTTGAATGCTGCAGGTCTTCAAAGGAACTTACAACTATCAGAAATAGAAGAATTAAGGAACGATGCTTATGACAACTCAAGGATCTACAAAGCTAAACTGAAAATCGCTCATGACAAACAAATCCTTAGAAAGAACTTCGAGCCAAACCAATGAGTATTCCACTATGATTCCCGTTTACATCTCCACCCTGGAAAGTTAAGATCAAGATGAACAGGTCCGTTTGTGTGAAACAAGTTTTTTCCAATGGGTTCATAGAAGTTGAAGATCCTAAAGATGGAAGACATTTTTGTGTGAATGGCCAACGATTAAAGCAAATTGTGGAGAGGGTAGATGAATGTGAGGAGTTTGCACTTGCGGCTCATATCTACCATTGATCAGGTTCTATCTTTCCATTATGTACTATAGTTTTTTTTTTCTTTTTTGGTGTGTTTTATTTTTTTTTCCGTTTGTGTGTTTATAAGATCATCTCTAGCTTAACTTACATCATTCAAGTAGTCCTTTGTCTCTTGTATTCTCTGCATTCATATTATAGTGACAATGAGGACACTGTCATATTTAGGTTGGGGGTGGTAGCTTTCCGAAAGAAAGACTAGTTTATTGCTTTTATATTAGTGATTCTCTTGAAAATGGGCTATAATGTATGTATGGATGGATTGATTTGAGATGTTAGATTTGCTATTTAGGTATGATTTCATAGTGTAAAGTCTTGGTCAATTTTTCTATCTTTATTATTAGAAAGTAGCTTCCGAAATAATTTTCAAGAGCACATTACTAAGCTTGTGGTAAGATGGATGTTCGATGCATGTAGCCTAGAAATTTTCCAAGTTAAAGTTTTTTTTTTCTATACTCACAAATCTTTTGTGAGTGAGTGGAGAGGTTGAGAAAACAACTTATGAATAACTTATATTGCTCTTTTGAATTGGTTAATTACTATTTAGAATAACATTCTTAAAGAAAAATTGTTGTGAAATTTTGGTTTTACACTAAATTTAAATAAATCATAGTTTTAAAATAAACAACTCATATAATATTATAATATGATATATGATGTAAAATAATTAAAAATATAAAACGACTGGCCTGTAGAGGAGTCACGCCACTAGACGCTGTCCTAAGAAAGTGATTGCCTCCCCTCGTGTAGGTATTGGCGGCTGACCACAATCCCAAGATAAAACCCAAATGGCCTCGCCGGCGTCCTTATCCGTGAGCACGTTCACAGGAAGACAAAGAACCAGACTTTATCTCTAGTGCCCAATAACAATATAGAAAATAGTTTGTGAATGCAACCTAACTAGTGAGTGTGTGTTCCTAAGACCCTAGGACACTCCTATTTATAGTGTTCATGGGAGACCTTAATGGTCAAAATATTAAGGGCCACATAATGGCACATTAAGGGGATGTTAATGCAATTGATGTTACAAAATTTATTTTAATTATTTTGAAGTTTAAAAACTTCTAAAATTTCAACAATCCCCCACAAGTTTTTAGAACTTCAAAATATGCATATAAAATAATTGGGCACTAAAATACTATGCAATGGGTGCAGGAGCCTTCCGGGCTTGAACCTACACTTAGTGTTGATGATTTTCATTTGAGGAAACCATAATGGCGCAAGCGCTTTGAATTAGGTCCCTTGGCCAAACTTCAATACATCACACACACAGTATCGACATCGGTCTTAGTTCGCGGGTTAGCGCGTTAACGGCCATGCGCTCGAATCTTGATTCTCATGAGAGTTTCTAGGGTCAGCCCAAACCCATAGCCATGGCCCCACGACAACTCTCACTTAGGTGAAACCTCCAAGGGTACGTGCGACCTATACCCTGCGGAATTCCCGCCTCGATCTCATTAAGGGTTAAACCCAACCGTAATATCACACTATGAAACACTATCACCATAGGGATGGGAAGGAGGTGCTCTCCTATAAATTAGTGTTAAACGAGTCACGCATTACAGGTTGTTCCTACCCATTGAACCTTCTTCATGGGGTCTCCAATCACAAAGGTTGGGTTACTCCCGGAGGTGACTCCCTTACGGGCTTACGCCCATCCCCCTCGATGATTAAGGATCTAGCCTTTATATCTAGTCCTGAGACAAAATTCCACCTCGTGAAATTATTATATATTGCCTCTTAGTTTTAATTTTCACATATGTTTTTTTTTTTTTTTTCCTCATATGATATGCATTGCATATGATTTCTTCAATATTCTTTTGACTCGTGCACGTGCACCTGTTATAGTAATAACTCAACAAAAGAGAATTGTTAATAAATAATCATGATGCGCCATCAATTTCTTTTTGTTTTCAGACTTTTCCTCCATCAATGCTAGCATGAGTTTGAATCTTATGGTACAAGTTATTTAGGAATTTCCATCTCATTGATTTTCTTTTAATCAAAATAAATTATTTATGACATCATTTGATTTCTCATCATAGTGCACAAATTCAACACTAGAATATATGTCATAAAGAAATGATAAACGGTCAATTTTAAACTTTTCACAGTAGTTCATATCATAATTTCATAATAATGAATTAAATTCAGACAATAAAGTCTTTATCCCCAATAAGTTTTAATTTCATCAAACTAACCACCACAATACACTATATTTAATGAGTAATAGTATATATCACACTAATAATTATATGCTTTAAATATAAGCAAACAAATATCTCCAAAATGTAATTAGCATAGACGATTTGTTTTTTCCTTCTCACAATTGTTTATGAAAATCCAACTTGGATAAAACTTTCACCCTCACATTTGTAAGGTTTTATTTATAACATCAAGATTGCTTATCACCACATAATTTCTTCATTTTACCCAAACATTTGGGAAATATTAAGTTACTTATATAGTATATAAGTTTTCGTTTAACATGCATCAAAACCTTTCATGGTGTAAACTAGTTTACTTTCAGCATGCCTAAAATTGTTTATAGGCTAGCAAGTAACTTTATTCTAATTTATAATGCACTCATATGTAACTCTCATAATAAAGACATATTATAGGCATTGATGTCTAGCATTTAAAATTTTCAATATTTAAATATCAATTAGCTATTGGAGTTACATGTAACTTCTAACAATAAAAACATACCATACCATTATGCAAGATTAAGAAATTCCAACACATAATCCCACATATTTTGTAGAAGAGTATGAACAAGTTCAGCTTCTCTTTGCTTAATAGCAACAATCACTTACCTCAAAGATAACAG
This sequence comes from Penstemon davidsonii, assembly GCA_034814905.1. Classification (NCBI taxonomy): domain Eukaryota; kingdom Viridiplantae; phylum Streptophyta; class Magnoliopsida; order Lamiales; family Plantaginaceae; genus Penstemon; species Penstemon davidsonii. Next base: position 22,711,035 of record JAYDYQ010002533.1, on the reverse strand, counting down.
ATGAGGCCTATAGACTTTAAATAGTTTATATATGCATGCCTCAATAAAATTAACATTTTCTATTTGCATACCAAATACCTTGTATTTGAGTATCTGCACTTAAAATGCTTAGCAAAATAACATACTTTATTATTTTTATTCAACTCAATATTTTAGTAACTCAAATAATTATAAGACACATTTTATTTTATTTTTCACAGAGTTGAAAGCATATTCATGGAAATTCAAGTGACACTTACAAATAAACAATTAAGTGGAATTATCTCCATGCATTATTATTTATCTAATAATCAATTAAGCAAGCAACATATAATATAAGCATCTTATCTTTGCTAACAAAGATGATATGACATCGAACAAATCAGTGCATGCATCGAATTTAATTTGCCACATTAGAATAACATGGAGTTTCTTAATTAATCACATGACGATTAAATTATTTTATCACGAAATGAAATCTGGTATTTAAAACATAAAAGTTAGACACAAGTACTGAAATCTCTTCATAATTAAACCATAACCATCATAGATATTTCCTGAAAAGACAACTTTACCGTTAAAATAGAAACGGTCTTTAGTGCATCGAATATATATATATATTTATATTTTAAGAAAAATAATTTATTGACCTCTATAGGAATTTTATATTGATTAAATCATTCCACCATGTGTATGATTATAATTGCCAAAGAAATGCATTTATGACCACTAAGTAATGCATACATTTTTTTTTTCATATCATAGTATCAAATATTGAACCAACTATAATATATGAATGGCAAATTATATAATCATTTGAAATGTAAAATCATTTTTTCCCAACGAGCTCAAATAATTTTTTATGGCCTTAAATCATAACTTAACAAGTAAATGCACCTTAACGACTTCATAATTACTCAATCAAAATATTTCCACAAGGAAATTAATGCACTAAATTACAATTTAAAATATCTTTAATAATGGTTTTTATCAAAAAGAATTCGGATAATGGACAAATCTTTATTTCACCAAAAAGCGATAGTTCAAAATGAATAAACTTCAAATTTAAGGGAACCAATCAGACTACACCCAGACGTACGTTTCCTTTTTCACAAATAGTTTTATTGTGGTATTTTTTTTTTTATGACATTAAAATAATGTAACCCATATATATTACTTATGTAATGCCATTGGAGATTATAATAATGCTAGAATTAAAACCTTCAAGGTCAAAAGAATTAAGTATGTCTTTAATAGGGTGTTTTATTCTATTTCAATAAATTGGTTTTAAGGCTTGTCTTATAAAAGAAGATAACAATATATTAATGGCATTAATTTTTAGCATCAAATGCTTCATTAATTTATTAAAATTTTAACTAGCCATTAAATAATAATATACATGTAACTTTCACACAAATAAACTAAAATAATTCATGAAGCACATAAAACACAATTATTGAAGTTTTATTTTATACAAACTTTATCTCTTACATGTATGTATAGGTTATATGTTTTGTGACAAGAAAGCACCGATGTACTTTTCAAAGATTAGAGTAAAATTGTATATGTCCTTAATTCACTTCATCCATGAACAAACCAATTACGGTTGGTAATGTTTAATTTAGTTTATAAGGATAAATCAAAATGATTTTTTATTTTTCATAATAAACGTAAAGAACTCCAGTACCAATTCTTGGCTTGCAGAAATACTTTTAATAATAAAATGTAAATTCATTTAACCATCAAAATAAAAAGCTTGTTAAAAAAGGCTTTAATCACTTAATGGGTTTCAGTATAAATTTTCTCAATTACTATGTACGAAATTGCATCCTAACCATTGTTCATGCTAATCACACATGAGAATAAAAACAACTTTAATGACCAACAAGGACTACACCAATTTCGTAATATAGTTTTAAAATTTAAAATTTAAAAACCATCAGCACATATCACACTAAGTCCAAACTTGAGAAGAACAATCACAATTTGATCTTTTAAAGTTTGACGTGTTATTCACAAATTATTTATTCCTTTTAATAGTCAGATATTATTTTTAACACAGAAAATAAATTTTAATAGGCCAAGTTATAAGCTGAATGTGTACACATCATGGAAGAACATACCAGCATTCACACATCACATTTGAATTAGATCAAATAAAATAATTTCGATTATAAATCATACCTGAATTTTGATTCTCTAATGAATTCTATACCTTTTAAAATAGTCTAACATAAATATATATGCTCCTTTGATATATCCCAAAATCTTTTGCAATAGACAAACTTTTGATTTGCATAAATTCTCCAAAGTACCTCAATCAAACATAAGATGAAATTGTTAGAGAATTCAAACCCCTCAAATATCTTACTAAACACAAACCACAAATATTTTCACTTTCTTAGATTGTTGTGAAATTTTGGTTTTACACTAAATTTAAATAAATCATAGTTTTAAAATAAACAACTCATATAATATTATAATATGATATATGATGTAAAATAATTAAAAATATAAAACGACTGGCCTGTAGAGGAGTCACGCCACTAGACGCTGTCCTAAGAAAGTGATTGCCTCCCCTCGTGCAGGTATTGGCGGTTGACCACAATCCCAAGATAAAACCCAAATGGCCTCGCCGGCGTCCTTATCCGTGAGCACGTTCACAGGAAGACAAAGAACCAGACTTTATCTCTAGTGCCCAATAACAATATAGAAAATAGTTTGTGAATGCAACCTAACTAGTGAGTGTGTGTTCCTAAGACCCTAGGACACTCCTATTTATAGTGTTCATGGGAGACCTTAATGGTCAAAATATTAAGGGCCACATAATGGCACATTAAGGGGATGTTAATGCAATTGATGTTACAAAATTTATTTTAATTATTTTGAAGTTTAAAAACTTCTAAAATTTCAACAAAAATAAAATAGATGGATGATACTCGTCAAGAGTAAAATGTCTTCATGAGCCATGGAAAAAACAAGTGAAAAAAAAATTTGAAGAAAAAAAAATAGTTCTTAGTTTTCGTCATTATAGAAGACGAGTCTTTATATGGCTCCATAGTATGTATTGACCAATTGAAATCCTGAAGCTAAATGAAAGAATGTGACTTCTGGATAGTTATGTTTTCTATCTTTGGATCAATGTTTGTTTGTATGCTTGTCCGTAAAAATATGGCCTATTTCTTTGAGTGACTATCCGTTTTACAACTCTATGAGTGAAATCCTTGTCTTAACAACTTAAACACTTTACCCGTGAGGAAATGGAGTTGAGACTTTTCTTGGTAATTTTTCGAAAGCTATGTGTATTGTGGTTTGTGGTATGAAGGTTTTGGCTTAGTATTCACACAAACATACATTTTGGGAGTTATGATCGAACTAATCTTGATAGCGATTGTGATATTTGATTGAAGTACTTGGATAGTTTATCTTATTTCTTCTCGATTTTATCCATCATGTTTATATCTTATTTGCCCTTGAATTGCTAGAGACTAGCAATAAGCTGGTTGGGGGTTGTGATTAGTGCTTGAAAATTCACTTAAGTTGTTCTTATTTTCTAAATAAATCAAGTGTTAATTTGATATTTTCATGAAATTAATAAAAATTATTGTGATTAGAAAATATTGAGTTTTGATTTGTTTTTGTAGGAAAATAAAATATGGACCCCGGAATATTTAGATTTCTCAAATTGTACAAGTACCAAAGGCATGATTTGAAGCAAGGAAATATTCAAGGAAGTTAAGTAGTGCAAGAAGAACAAAGAAGGAATATGTCAGAAATATTGCTGCTCATTCCAAGGACTAAAGCTCTTGTAAGGAAACTCCTATGAAGCTGAATTTTGGATATATTATAGAGTAAGGAGTTATCTACGTTACGGACTTTACATCTGGAGTTGGAGTTCGGAGCACAACGATATGCCTTTTTCAATCATGTCGCGCAGAGCAGAATTTACTACGCGGGAAACGCGATTTTTTCCCTAAAGTGATTAGGAAATTTGCCTAAGTCCTTTCCATACGAGGATTGGGCCTCCTAAACATTTTCCTACTCAATTTCTACCTCCTAACATTCTCCTACTTGAATTAGGCCTCCTTAACACCTATATATAGTCCTAGAATTACACATCTTTAAACGAACAATTCTTAGTCTTAGGGAAAAATTGCTTTTTTGGTACCATAGGATAGGCTAACTTGCACTTTTGGTACCATTGGATACGAAAATACAAATTTGGTACCGTAGGATAGGTTTTCATTGAAACTTTGGTACCAAACACAATTTTTCCCAAAGTTAATGATAATTTACCCCCTATGAAATGCATAATGTTCAATTTACCCCCTTGTGGTTTAAAATAGAGCATTTTACCCCCTGAAATTTTGTAAAAGTTTCACATCGCCTCCCTAATATTTTTATAGGCGACACTTTATCCACTTTTATTATGATAATATGGTATTTTACCCCCTGTGTTATGATAAATGTGGAAATATATCCCCCTATGTTATAAAGTAGTTTTCATGCCTACTCTCAATTTCGGCAAGTGAGTTACACTCTACGGCTGAAGGGGGTAAATTGCTTCATTAAAATTTTTACAGGAGGTAAATTGATTTTTTTTCAAATTATAGAGGTGTAAATTGAAGATTATGCATTTCATAGGGGGTAAATTGCCATTAACTTTGGAGAAAAATTGAGATTGGTACCGAAATTGCAGTAAAATCCTATCCTATGGTACCAAATTTGCATTTTCGTAACCAATGGTACCAAAAGTGCAAGTTAGCCTATCCTATGGTACCAAAAAAATAATTTTCCCTTAGTCTTAGTTACAATTCTCTCTCAAATCATTATCATATTTTCTCTCTAGAACTTATGATAAGGATTAGAAAATTAGGTTAAGAGTTCTTTGGTGAGGTTAGAGATGAACTTATATGCGTAGTGATTTTATTTGGATTCGATTCTTCAAGGTTTTGTAAGTTTTATGAATTTGAGTAATTTATTCTTCTTCAACTATTTTCATAAACTCTTATGTTAATACAATTGTTTTATTAATTTTCATATAAATCTAGTCAAGCTCTTTTTATGTGAAATAGTATAATTATATTGATAAAAGTCATTCGTTTTATGGGTAGTCTTTTAATGCAATATGCCTTGGTATATAGTATGTTTATGATTTCTCATAAGAAGAAATTTTGTGCCAATTCTAAAAGTAAGAAAATTATTTACTCAAATATATTAGAAATCATACGTTTTTCAATTCTTTATCTTCCAATTGATTGTTTGGGATGTGAAACTTTCAATTGAGTAATTTTATGAATCAATCCAAATAAGTGAACGAAGCATATAAGGGATTCTTGCCACCTTACCGTTTTAATTATCGTATTTTCCAACAACCAAAAATTCACTTGTCATTTTGTTTTTCTTAAAATCAAATCGATTCGTTAATTTTGGCTTGTTTATTTATCTCTACAGCTACTTTGTCTACTAACCTTTTTAGCTTGCTTTAGTCATCTCCTCGTGGATACAACCGCTCAATCTATTCTACATCGATCGCTTTGTTTCGACAAGTTTGGGCGCAATCACTCACATCTACTCTATCAATGATATCCGTTATCAAATAATTTTGCCTTATTACATGTTTGGTATCTGGTGAGATATGGGCTCATTTGCTTGCGCAATGGAATCTTTGTTATTACAGGAAATAGTAACAACTTCGACAATGCTAGAAACTACACATAACTCTTAGATGAAATTTAGTGTCTCATAAATTTAGGCTTCAAGTGTTTTGACACAAGAAAAATGGGGGGGGGGGGGGGTGGGGGGGGGGGGGGGTGGGGGGGGGGGGGGGTGGGGGGGGGGGGGGGTGGGGGGGGGGGGGGGTGGGGGGGGGGGGGGGTGGGGGGGGGGGGGGGTGGGGGGGGGGGGGGGTGGGGGGGGGGGGGGGTGGGGGGGGGGGGGGGTGGGGGGGGGGGGGGGTGGGGGGGGGGGGGGGTGGGGGGGGGGGGGGGTGGGGGGGGGGGGGGGTGGGGGGGGGGGGGGGTGGGGGGGGGGGGGGGTGGGGGGGGGGGGGGGTGGGGGGGGGGGGGGGTGGGGGGGGGGGGGGGTGGGGGGGGGGGGGGGTGGGGGGGGGGGGGGGTGGGGGGGGGGGGGGGTGGGGGGGGGGGGGGGTGGGGGGGGGGGGGGGTGGGGGGGGGGGGGGGTGGGGGGGGGGGGGGGTGGGGGGGGGGGGGGGTGGGGGGGGGGGGGGGTGGGGGGGGGGGGGGGTGGGGGGGGGGGGGGGTGGGGGGGGGGGGGGGTGGGATCTTGACCATGTTCGTTTTATTTTCGTGGAGGTTGGTCGGTTAATGAATAGGTGGATATTTACTCTCTCTTTGAAAACCCCTCTCCCAACCTCTATAAATTGGTTCATCTTAGTCTCATTATTTACTCTCACTTTGAAAATGAATCATTCAAGAAAAAAACCGAAGTACATAAGCCCATTAGCATCACTTGAATATGTTGAAAGTGATGAAATTGACCCTGACGAGTTCGAAATCGAGTCCGCTGAATTTCTGAAATATCTTCAACAAAATTATACCATTAATGTTGACCAAACGATCTCCCAGTGTCCTTATATTTCATGTTTGGCCAGAAAAGAAAAACACTGGACCCTTGTGGACTTCGAACAACATGCTAAAGGCAACATGAGTGGTGATTTAATGAAGAACGCTCGTCACCATGCCATATACATGTTTATACAAAATCTGAAAAATGTTCAGAAGGAAAAATCTGTTATCCATCCCTTTTTTCCACCACGGTTGTCTATGTCTGGCCCCCAACGGCCATTGTTTATTTTTATGTGAATGATTTGGCTATGAAGACTTCGTCCGTTGTGCAAGAAAATCTTGAGAGGAAGATGGTTGGCCCGGGTAACACCCGAGAGATTTGGGAAAGCAAACGCATGGGTAGGACTAGATATCATCTAGTTGACTTTTCGGGAGATATGATTGGTTTACACAACGCCTTGAAATTGAACCAAGCATTCATTGATGACGGTTGTGGTAGGGATGTCTTTCTTGCGGAGATGAAGGATTGCGAGGGAGGAAAAATTATGGGAAAGATGTCCGGTTGGCTTGCAACCATGGATGATCTGCTACTCCCAGGTAAGGTCAGTGAGAAATTGATGCATCAGCGCAAGGTTCTTACTGTTGCAGAGGCACAAAAATTGGAAGGGTAAGGTGGTTGGTTGGTTGTTTGGATGGAGGTGGGTTTTACTTTGCACCAAGGCCATGTTAATCATATGTTTAATGTTATTTAGGTTATTTATGTTTGATGATTTTAGGTTTTAATTTAAATTTTTGTCATTATGTTATTTATGTTTAATGTTTTTAGGTTTTAATCGTACGGTAATTATGTTAATGTTGTAATTAAATTTTATATTATGTTGATTTTAATATTACGTATTTTCTATTCTGTTGATTTTAGTAGGTTAGTATAATTCTTGAAGGTTTAATTTAGAATATACATTTAATTGCATAAACATTTTATAAACATGCTAGATGCTAAATATAAAAAAAATCCTATATTTATAAACCAACATACTCCATTTTATTTAATTAGCATATAATTGCGTGATTAGCATCTTATTGACATGTTTAACTAATTACTGTCACAAAATCCTATATTTATAAACCAACATTCTCCATTATACTTAAATTACTCTTCATTAATTTGTATCTACATAGCTATAAATTTTAAATAATTTATCTGTTTTTATTAAATAAATACGTTAATATTGTTATTAAAAAAAAATCAAACAATCAAACTTAAAATTTTTCACGTAAAATAAATGAAGAGATACAAAAAAGAGGATGTGAAGTTTGACAAAAATTTGTATTCTTTTTAAAATTATTGAGAATTTTTTATTCAACTAAGAACATTGAATAAGGAAAAAATGTAAAGACCTGATGATGTCTTTTCTTTTTCAAAAGACTGCAAAAATATTACTCGGTATTTGATTAAGATCCCACACAATTTTAAGGTTTTTTCACTTTAAATTTCTTCTTCATCGGGAAAGTAAAGTACTCTTCCAAACTGTTCCGTATAAGCTCCCTTATTAGGGCAAACCCAATGCTAGCCAGCACCTGTCTATCCAAATCCAATCATGGGACTTTCTATTCCATTTAATTTCAATTTAATTCTTTCCCACTCTCACCATTATAATAATTATATAATAATAATACTAATAATAACAACAAATTTAATAATAATAATATAATTAAATTATATTTTCGAAGTATTTTAAAAATTATATTATTCAAATATATATATATATATAACCACCACCTATATTCTAATTAATGATTTAGTTTTAATTGTCATTTTTTAAAATAAAATTAAAATGTCATAAAAAATATGAACAATAAAAGTTAAACAAAAATATTTGAACTAGAAACTATATCACAAATCACATAAATATATTACACTATTAAATAATAATACAAACTAAAAACTAAAATAAAAAGCAAAACAAAAAAATTAATAATATTTTAATCAGGGGACGCCACTTGGCGTCCCCTGATTGATGCCTGGGCGCTGGGGAGCTCCTAGCTACCCCCAACTCCCCCTCCAGCCCCACCCCATTAATTATTAGGACCTCAACCCTAAAAGTTCACTTTTTTTAGGAAACTTATATATTTTTTTTTTAAATTTTCAGTCTGCATTTACATTCCTATCAAAATTATTCATCCTCTCAAAATGAATCCTTCAACAAAAATACCAAAATACGTAAACCCACTTCAATCACTTGTATATACTGAACTTGAAGAGATTCCCGATGTAGAGTTCAGATGCGAGACCGCTGAATTTCTAAAATATCTTGAACAACATTACACCTTAAATGTTGACCAAACCATCACCCACTGTTCTGATACTAAGTGTATTAGGGGTGTTCATTAACCCGCGGGACCCGACCGATCCGCTCGATCCTACCCGACCCAACCCGAACCAGATGGGTTTTAATCTTAAAAAACATATAATGGGTTACAATTTGGCCCACCCGAAAGCTACGGGTCGGGTTGCGGTTTTAATGGTTAAAATATACCTGTGACCCGACCCATATTACATCTTAATAACCCACTTACCAGCTATTGTTGATTTATCAAAGAAGCGTACAAAACAAAGAAAAAAATTAGGGCTTTCTTTTCTCCTCCATTTCTCCATTGCGGGCTGCGGCTTCTCAATTCTCAAAACTCCGAATCAATTTTCCATTTTTTCATCATCTATCGGTTCTCTCTATACCCCATGCTTCAATTTCCCGAGAAGTTGCTGACTTTTATCGAGTTTAAAGTTAATTTTGCAGCCTCTTGAGGAGAAGTTGCTTCAATTTGAAGAGGAACTTAAAGCTTGTTAAAGGTTAGATTTCCTCCTCTCACATAAATTACTTTCTAATTGATATAAGAACAAATTTAAGTATAGTACGGGGTTTATGAGTTTGTTGAATTAAGTACAGATCTATGAATTTTTATATCTATAGCAGTATAACAATTAATGGAAAAGATGGATGGACAAACATACATACAGTTGGAATGTAGACATTCATTTATATATCAATGGATTAAATACAAAATGAATTAAATTTATACAGTTGGAATAGCAGTAGAAATTCAATTTGTTTAATTTAACTGTTATGTGGCATAATTAAATTTGTATATCAATTAATTAAGTACAGATCAATGATTTCAGTTTGTATCAAATTTAATTAGACCACATAACAGTTAAATTTAATTGCATAGACATTCATATATTTTTGTGTTAGAGTGGTATTGAAGGTAATAGAGGTCAATTACAGCAAAGTACTAATTTTGTGTTCTTATGTTTGAGTTTACTTTTTAGATGGAAGATGGAAGTAATGTAACTGAAAGTCAGAATCCTATTTCGAATATTGAAACTCAAGGAGTATGTACATCGAAATCAATTGCCAAACCACCTCCAGGGCCAGTTCGTTGGAAACCTGCTTCTAGGAAAAGGAAAAGAGCTACAAAAGCTAGAGCAATTCCACCCAAGGAACAAAATGAACAAGGTGCTGGGATTGGGATCAAAAAAACTTCATGGTTGTGGGATCATTTTGAGATGACTGGAGAAAAAGAAGATCGGAAGGCATTTTATAAGTATTGTGGTCATGAGTATGCAGCTCATTCAAAGGTACATGGCACAACTAACTTAAGTAACCATTTACTACATCAGTGCAAGAAATATCCTTATAGGCTGCTTGATGAAAAACAAAAGACTATTGCTTTTGAGATTAAACAAGAAGAAAATAGTGATCTTGGTGTTAGTTTTAAAACTGTGAGCTATTCTTACGAAGAATGTAGGCAGAGATTAGTTGAATTGATTATTCTTGATGAACATCCTTTCAAAATTGTGGAAGGTGAAGGGTTCAAAAGATATTCAACTTGTTTACAACCTAGATTTACACTTCCAAGTCGGATAACAGTTGCTAGGGATTGCATGAAACTTTATATTGATGAGAAGAAAAAACTTCGAAGCCTTATTAAGAACGAACGTGTATGTCTTACTACAGATACATGGACCTCAATTCAAAACATTAATTACATGTGTCTCACTGGTCATTGGATTGATAAAGACTGGGGGTTGCAAAAGAGAATTTTAAGTTTCTGTGTCATTCCTAACCATAAGGGTAAGACAATAGGTAAAATGATTGAATCTTGTTTGTTGGATTGGGGAATAGACAAATTGTTAACTATCACAGTTGATAATGCAAGCTCTAACGATGGTGCAATTAATTATGTAAAGAAGAACACTAAAAGTTGGAAAACCACTATCTTAGAACATGAATTTTTGCATGTAAGGTGTTCCGCACATATTTTGAATCTCATTGTGAATGATGGTTTAAAACAACAAAATGAAGCAATTCTCAAAATTCGAAATGCCATAAGATATGTACACTCATCTCCGGCTAGACTTCAAACATTCACAAAATGTGTCGATATAGAAAAGATTGATAGCAAGAGTCTTGTTTGCCTTGATATTGAAACTAGGTGGAATTCTACATATTTAATGCTAAAAGCTGTTGGAATTTTTAAAAGTTTTAAAACTTTGTAACAATCAAAATTATGGTGCCATTAAATTCAATAATTCCCCTCAATGTGCCATTATGTGGCTTTAAATGTTTTGACCAATAAGGTCTCATGAACACTATATATAGGTGTGTCCTAGGGTCATAGGGAACACACACTCACTAGCTATAGTTTGCATCCACTAAGATATTTTCATATATTGTTCAAGGGCACTAGAGATAAGGTTTGGTTCTTGTCTTCCTGTGAACGTGCTCACAGACGAGGACGCAGGCGTGGCCATTGGGTTTTATCTTGGGATTGTGATCAGCCGCCAATACCTGCACGAGGGGAGGCAATCACTTTCTTAGATTGTTGTGAAATTTTGGTTTTATATGAAAACTTAGTAATCACAAAACATACGAATATTTTATAAACATAATATAAATAATTCAGTAAGAATATAATTATGAAAACGACTGGCCTGATGAAAATACTAGTAAATCATGAGAATGATGTTTGTGGAAGATACCATGGTTATACAAAATGGCTTCGACCATTTTAAGACATTGTTCTTGAACATATTGACCATTTTTTTGTTTGTGAGGTAAGTTTTGTATACAGGTGCACGTGCACGAGACAAAGATGAATATCTAGAGATTAATAATGCGATACATATCGCACTTCAAAATAATGGTGAAAATTAAATCTTAAGAGGCAATGTAATTATTCCACGAGGTGGAAATTTGTCTCTGGAATAGCTATAAAGGCTAAATTATTCATCGAGGGGGATGGGCGTAAGCCCGTAAGGGAGTCACCTCCAGGAGTAACCCAACCTTTGTGATTCGAGACCCCATGAAGAAGGTTCAATGGGTAGGAACAACCTGTACTGCATGACTCAGTTAGCACTAACTTTAGGAGTGCATCTCCTCCCCATCCCTATGGTGATAGTGCTTTCACAGTGTGATATTACGGTTGGGTTTAACCCTTAATGAGATCAAGGCGGGAATCCCGCAGGGTATAGGTCACATGTACCCTTGGAGGTTTCACCTAAGTGAGAGTAGCCATGGGGCCGTGGCTATGGGTTTGGGCTGACCCTAGAAATTCTCATGAGAATCAAGATTCGAGCGCATGGCCGTTAACGCGCTAACCCGCGAACTAAGACCGATGTTGATATTGTGTGTGTGATGTATTGAAGTTTGGCCAAGGGACCTAATTCAAGGCGCTTGCGCTATTATGGTTTCCTCAAATGAAAATCATCAACACTAAGTGTAGGTTCAAGCCCGGAAGGCTCATGCACCCATTGCACAGTATTTTAGTGCCCTTTTATTTTCAGTAGGCATTCTTTAAAGTTTCAAAACTTGTGGGGGATTGTTGGAATTTTTAAAAGTTTTAAAACTTTGTAACAATCAAAATTATGGTGCCATTAAATTCAATAATTCCCCTCAATGTGCCATTATGTGGCTTTAAATGTTTTGACCAATAAGGTCTCATGAACACTATATATAGGTGTGTCCTAGGGTCATAGGGAAGACACACTCACTAGCTATAGTTTGCATCCACTAAGATATTTTCATATATTGTTCAAGGGCACTAGAGATAAGGTTTGGTTCTTGTCTTCCTGTGAACGTGCTCACAGACGAGGACGCCGGCGTGGCCATTGGGTTTTATCTTGGGATTGTGATCAGCGCCAATACCTGCACGAGGGGAGGCAATCACTTTCTTAGGACGAGCGTTTAGTAACGTGACTCTCATCAGGCCAGTCGTTTTCATAATTATATTCTTACTGAATTATTTATATTATGTTTATAAAATATTCGTATGTTTTGTGATTACTAAGTTTTCATATAAAACCAAAATTTCACAACAAAAGCAGCTATAAAGTTTGAAAAAGCTTTTGAACGTCTTAAGGAAGATGACTCAAATTATAGAATGTATTTTGCTTTGGGTGACAAAGATATTGATGATGGAGATGTAAATCAAGTTGTAGAAGATGATGAAAATATTGAGAGTTGTGAGAGAGGTAAGACAAGAGATAGCAAATACATTGGTCCTCCTAATGGAGATGATTGGAATGTCGCTAAATCTTTTGTAAAGTTTTTGAAGCTTTTCTACGATGTTACTTTGCAATTTTCAGGTTCTTTGCATGTAACTTCTAGTAACTTTTTTCAAGAATTTGTGGCTGTCCAAAGTAGATTGAAATCTTTGTCTAAGCACCGTGATCTGAAAGTTTGTCAAATGGCATTGAAAATGCAAAGAAAGTTCACTAAGTACTGGGAAAGTTGTGATAAGCTCAATTTCTTGTTGTTTGTTGCAAATGTTTTGGATCCACGCTATAAATTGAGGTTCGTGAGATTTTGTCTTAACCAAGCCTATGATAATGATAGTACTTTGGCTAGTTTCATGGAAGAACAAGTGAAAAAAGTTTTGGTTCGTTTGTATGAATGTTATTAAAACTCTAATTCTAATCAGAGTTCTCAAACTATTTCTACAAGCTCAAGTCAAGCTCTAATGGATGTGGATGATGATGATGAGGGATGTAGCTCTTTAGCTTCTCAATTCGCAAAACATTTGGAGGAAAATGAATATGTTAAGACTAAGTCGGAACTTACTAGATATTTGGAAGAAAATTGTGAAAAGAGTGTTGAGTCGTTTGATTTATTGAGGTGGTGGAAAGAGCATTCAACTAGGTTTTCGATTCTCTCTACACTTGCTAGAGAACTTGCTAGAGATATCTTGGCTATTCCCGTCTCTACAGTGGCATCTGAGTCCGCCTTTAGTACAAGTGGTCGTATCCTTGATCCATATCGAAGTTCTCTTAATCCAGAAATGGTGGAGGCTCTTGTATGTTGTCAAAGTTGGTTAAGATCAAAACCAATCACAATTGATATTCAAGAATCAATGAGACAAGTGTCACTTCAAGAAGTTGAGAAGTATGATGAAATTATAAAAGGTAAATATAATGTTTCTTATGTCATTTTAATATTTTTATTTGTCATGCTTTTTTCTAATTATGTTTATATCATATTGATATGAGGTTATTAATTCTCTTGTACTTGTGTATATTTTCAGAATTTCAGAGTTCGGGTATCACAAAGGGCAAATCAAAAGTAATTGATGAATGAATTATTTTGTTGGTAAGTTTATTCATTTTTCATATCCTTTTTATTTTCATTTCCATTACTTTGATGATTCTTAATATTTTTTCATTCTTCACTAGGTTCCTAAAGAGCTTGTTGATGGTGTCAAAGTTGAAGAAAAATCATCACTAGTTTATTATGTTTGAGAAACTTGAGATATTTTAGTTTTGTACTAGTTAATTATGTTTAAGAAACTTGAGACTTTGCACTAGTTTATTATGGTTGAGAAACTTGAGACTAATAACTATGTTATGAATGATTTTATGTCGTAGTTTTTATGTCATAGTTTATTATGAATGATTTTATGTCATTGTTTCCTTTGAACCCGCCAACCCGCCAGCCAACCCGCCCGCACCCGCCTCACCCGAACCGTGCGGTTTATGAACTTAAAAATACGGGTGCGGTTTGAAGTTTTGGCAACCCGCGTGTGTCGGGTCGGGTTGATTTTTTCATCGACACCCGCCAAAACCCGACCGCGTTCACCCCTAAAGTGTATGGCTGAAAAAGAAAAATGATGGGGTCTCCTGGACTTTGAACAACATATTAAAGGCCAGATGAGTGGAAAGTTACTCACAAACGCCCGTCACAATGCCATAAGCCTCTTCTTGGAACGGAAAAAAATTGGTAAGATACAAACTGCATTTAGTGCCAGTTTTTCAAACTCTGTCGCGTATATCTGGCCCCCCACGGGAATTGTTTATTATTATGTTGATGATTTGTCCGATCAGACTTCTCGCACTGTGAAAGAATATCTGACTAGGAAGATGTTAGGCCCGGGTGATACCCGAGAGGTATTCACCAAGAACGACACTGTCAAAACTAGCTACCATCTTGTTGATTACACAGGAGATATGGTTGGCTTGCATGACGCCATGATGTTCAATCAGTTCTTTGTTAAAGAAGGGCGTGGTAAGGCTGAGTTGTTGGCTGAGTTAATGCGATGTAAGGGAGTTTGTGCAAAGGGATGTTTGGTTGGATTGCAACGAAGGAAGATATTTTCTTAATGGATTGTATGTGTGAGAAATTGATGGACAAGCACACTATTCTCACGGTTGTTGCTGCCCAATTACTTCCTTTCGGTGCCTGAAGATGGATCAAGATGTTAAGTTCTTCTATTTTATTTTATTTTGAAGTCAATTGTTTTTTAATTTTTAATGTTAATGTTAATGTCAATTGTTTTTTTGTTTTGAATGTTGAAGTGTCCCTGTGTAATGCTAAGATTTTTAAGTAGATGTTGTGTTTTTATTATTAATGTCTCTTGGTCATTAAATTGTTAATTACTTAATTACAGCTCTTAATAAATGATATGATTTGAAAATATATTTCACGTTAGATTAATTAATGAATTTTAATGTGATTCAGATATAAACAATCATGGTGCTTAAACATTCGGATAAAAAAATGTATTTAATGAATTTATTTATGTGTGACTGTTAATATTTTCCAAATAGTTTTCTAAAAATAACTAATAAACATTTATTGTATTAAATAATCAACTATGCATGTTAAAAATTGTAGGAGTCGGTAGGGAATAGTAAAGTAATTTGAGACCTGCATTAAATAAATAAATGTGTAATTTAATTTTACTACAGCTTTAGTCTATACATGGAATTAGGTTGCGTGTCCCATGAAATAATTTAGGGTCAGAAGGCTAGAGTTTCATTAAAAAAGGCAACTGGGTCTAATAGTCTGAACAGTGCAACCTTTCACGCTGGATTAATTGATGCCTGCTGTCCCAGTCTTACTCATATGCCGAATAACCCTATAGTAGAAATAAATATGGTATGCTTTTGGTTCACATAGACCCATTGACCCATTGGCCACGTGAACAATTGTACAAAAGAAACCAAAACAAAAGACAAGACAAAACAAAACAAAACCCTCTGTCTTCTTCATATCCTTTGCCGTTTAGAGTTCTTCCTATCTCATCTTGAGTCCTTCACGTTCAAGAGATCGGGCCAGGCAACAAGGCAACAAAGCAAGTATGAACATAATATTATCTAATTTTATTAAGCTGTGTTTTTTAATTTAATTTCTGAGTGTTGTGTGAGACTGTGATTTTTGTGTTATATATTCGGTGTCGGTGTCGGTGTAGGTGTATTACCTAAAATTAAAATATTAAACCCTAAATATTCTAAACGCAGATGACCAGCAAAAGGATGGATGTAGGCATGAGGTTTTTTAAAAAAGGAATTGATTTTAAAGGTCCAAAGGTAAGAAAGCAATAATCACATTACCTATTTAGGGTTTATGGTTATATCCGCTGTAAATTACTTATTCATGATTATATCAGGCAGTCGATCTCCCTCAAGAGTTTGTTGATTTGGCGAGGAATGAAATTGTAATGAAGGCCATATTTACAACTACAAGTTTGACTCATACTAGAGCAGTAGAGGTTACTCAAGTTGATGTTGATTTGGTAAAGAGAAAGTTCAAATTTTGTGGAAGGAATTTTGAAAATTGGTTGCATATTTATTGTGTCGGACCAGATGATATGCTTTTTTTTGAATATCTGGGTTATATGAAATTTAAAATAACAATTTTGGGACCTTCCAAAATTGATAAGTTTCTAAAGAGGATACCGATAAAGTTTTGTACAGGGATGACTGAAGATTATGAGTCAAAATTGGTAATTTTCATCTCTTATTTTTATATTTGACGTAAATCATGATTATACACCAATCAAGTACTTCGCTAATGTTGCACCATATGCAGATTTTGCCCACTGAATTTTCTGGATTTTTTAATATCAAAGATGGAAGTGTTGTTACTGCCAAGGTTATTACACGTTGGGGGATTTGGATGATAAATCTTCAGAAGAACAATAGTATAGCACAATTTTTTGGACCTTGCTGGATCGATTTTGTGCAAGAACTAGGGTTGGATGAAAACTCCATGCTTTTCTTGAATATTGTGATAATTTGACATTTTTGGCTTTTGTGTTTGACGAATCTTGTTGCGAGCTTCGGTCCATGCTGAACGGAAAGATTTTTATCAAAGGTGAAGTAAATTATTTGATTTTTTATCAAAGGTGAAGTAAATTATAATAAACTGTATGATGAGGTTTTTGATGTACTTGTAGATGAACCTGAGGAGATGGAGACAAAGATTGGTTGCCCCTATGAAACTCCGGTTCAGACAAATGTGGAACCAACCCCCCAATCAGATGTTGGAGGAGGGTGCCCCTGTGAAACTCTGGTTCAAACAAATGTGGAACCCACCGCCCAATCAGATGTTGGAGGAGGCATTGCAAGTCCTTATCAATTTGAAAAAACCATCCAATATTACAACTCCAAATATTGTAAAGGCGCCACAATTTCGCGCCTTGTATGTTTCTTTAACATTTCAGTGTTTTTCAAGTTAATTAATTTCCTTATATTATTAATTAATATACTTTATATGCTTATCTATATATATATCACTTTTCATGCAGATTTTTCCCACGACAACATGGAAGCCACTAAAGCTCCAAAACAAGAAAATAGTTGTTTTATGTGTCTTTGAGTGTAGAGATATGTTCTGGGAAGCAGATATCAAGTTTTACAAGAAAGGCAAGTTTTGCAACCAGAAGCGTGTGGCAATAACTCGTAGGTGGGAGTCTTTTCGGAACGACAACAATATTGACCTAGGGGATCATTGTCAATTTGATATTGTAGATTTAGATTATGTTCATAAATATGGTGATGATGTGCTGATTTGTGTTAAGACTTTGCATGTTAATTAGATTTTACGATGCATTTTGAGATTTGGTAGTTTATTTTCTAATGAATTTGTGGATATTTTGTAGTTTTAAAATTGATGAATCTGTGGATGGTTTATTTAAGATGAATTTTGATTTTGATGATTTATTTAAGATGAATTTTGATTTGGCTGGTTAATTTTGATGAATCTGTGGATAACTTTAGTAGTTTATTTAAGATAAATATGCATCATTTACTTGTTAAAACCATATCAAGTCACATGAATGGGAACACCACTAGCAATTCGTAAGTACATAACATTATGAAGTCCAACTAAATAAGATTGGAAAAAATATCACTCCATGTTAGGGCTTCTACATTGTGTACCAATTTTGGCCTTTGTTGTGTCCTTGGTCTTTTTATGTTGTTTTTTGTTGAGGTTATCATCGCCTTCACAACCTGTTTTACTAACACACGTGGTACTTTTGTGGCCAAGCTCCCTAATTAAAATGAAAAATTTAACAGCTTAGGCTAAAATTAATTTGAACATATGTGAATAAAAAATATGTTAAAGATAGGATCAATATAATCACATACCCGCATGCGCCACATTTCTGCTTCACTGCCTTTGGAGCTCCCCTTGACTTAATCCTCTTAGGATCACGAACTTGGGGATATTTGGATAATTTGACTGGATCATTGATATCATCAAATTTATCACAACCATTTTCAGTTTCCAGCTTGCGCTTTTCATCTTCCATATCATCAATATAAGCTTTATTCGCCTCTTCTGCAACCGTTCTAATACGCCTTAAGGACATGTTGGTGACTGATTCAGATTGAGAAGCATTTACGCAAAGAATAGAACTCTCATTGTAAAGTCGCATGAATCTCTGCCTTTGGGGTTCTATCAATGGAGCTGTCTTTGGTATGATGTCTAGCAATTCATGTCCAACATCTTAGGGGGGTGGAATCTTAAAGATCTGCATAAACTTGAAACTCGAAAATAAATGCCTACATGGCAGGCCCTCAGGCTCTAACATTTTACACTCACATTCAAATGTTTCAGATTCCCAATCAATTCTTACACACATCCGTTTAGAAATTGCCTTACCATACCGCCCAAATGTGAAATGGAATATTCTATCATCTTCGTTCCTTGCTGATTCAAGCAAGAGTGCTTGCTCCTTCATAATTTCCCTTTGAACCACATAAAAAACCTTTTCAGTGTACAAATGCCAAGCATGAATCTCAAGGTTCGGTATTGCAGTGAAAACAGGTGGTGGTTTACTGTTGACTTGCTCACATGATTCTTGTTTGTTTTTAAAAGATGATCTACATTTATCAAGCCATTCGTGGAAGTGCATAAGTAATTCTGCAATCCTGTACGATTTTCTACCCCCGGTCTTAAGATGGGCGTTGGTTGATTCGGCTCTTTGGGTGCTTCTTGTCCTTCCCATAAAATAGCCGCGAAAATATGCCTCGCACCATAACTCCTTTTTAGCATATATATCAACAACCCATGGATGGATTTCTACGCAATTATCTTGGATCAACTTTATCCAAGCTTGCTCAAATTCTTCGATGGACTGATTCTTCTTGAGTAGCTTTCCGAAGCCAGTTGTAAATAACGGGATACAAACTTTGTTCTGGGCATTACGCTCTAAATGCCAGCTGCATAATCTGTGCTTTGCATCAGGATACACATTTTGGATAGCTGCACGCATCGCTGCATCTTGATCGGTGTGGATTGATAATGTAGCTTGACTTCCCATTGCTTCATTGAACTTCTCCAACAACCATGTATAAGAATCAACAGTCTCATTATATAACATGGCAGCGCCAAATATGCATGTGCTCATGTGGTTGTTTATACCAGAGAAAACAACAAAGGAAATCGATAAGTATTTGTTTTGTAGGTACTATCAAATATAAGTACATCACCAAACAACTAATACTCAGCTGTTGAACAACCATCCGTCCAAAACAACCTCTCTAGAGATTTTTCCTCATTTGCTGTGTATTCGACTATCAAATCTTTATCATGTACCCTCAAGCCTTCCAGAAAAGAAAGTGCAGTGTTCACATCTCCCCGCTGAATGAGTTGCATTCTGCTTTTCTGTAAGAAATTGTATCCAGCTCTCCTACTAAAGGGTAATTGGGATGCTCCTCCTTCACATCTCTCCAAATAATTGAGGACTTGACAAGTCCTAACTCCATATTTAGTCAAACCATTTAACAATGCCTTATGAGCTGGTGACATATACCTAACATTTATGAAAAATTATCTTAATCAATATCTCAACTTACAAAATTCACACGGATTAATTAAAACATAAACCCATTATCCTAAAATTAGTACCTGTTACACTTCAACCGATGCTGTGTTTCATAAGTTTCCAATTCATGGTTGTGCTGGGGTGAAAAATAGGTCACCTTGTATAATCCATCATTAATATCGTGAGCTACTCGAAATCGAGCTTGACATCCACACCTTGTTGTATGTCTACGTCGTCGTGCATATGGATTCTTTAAAGGACGCGGGTATCCGGCCTGATTGCATTCCCAATCTCTGTTCTTCACAATATTATTTTTTCCAATTTTCACGTGACACTTACAAACATCGAACCCAATTTTTCACATGAATAGGGATAATTACATCGACCTCCCCTGAGGTTTGGGCTAATTATTGCCCAATCCCCTCGCAATTTCATAGTTACATCCACCTCCCCCCATATTTGAAAAACCTTACAAAATGATGTGAAATGACCATATTGTCCTCGTCAGTTTTAATTAAAAAAAAAATCAGATTAACAAAATGTCCTATTTACCCTTGCAAGGAATAATTACATCGGCCTCCCCTGAGGTTTGGGCTAATTATTGCCCAATCCCCGCGCAATTTCATAATTACATCCACCTCCCCCCACATTTGAAAAATCTTACAAAATGATGTGAAATGATACACAAAATTACAATATTAACCATGCAATGATACACAAAATTACAATACTACCCTTGCAAAAAATAATTTTATACATAAAAGAGACTCTAACCCTAACCCCCCACCCCACCCCACCTCCACCGTCCCAACCCCGCAAATATCATCCCAGGTCGTACGTGTCGTCGGCCTGGTTAGAATCCTAGGCCTTCCAGGCCGACGGCGCGGCCTGGGAGGTGATTTGCGGGGTTGGGAACGTCGGGTGAGGGGTTGGGGATCGACGGGTGCGGGGTTCGGGATTGGGGTGGGGGGCTAGGGGTGGTTGGGGTGGGAGGCTAGGGATGATGAGGGTTTTATTTTTCAAAAAAAAAAATTTATATTAAAATAGTTTATTGATTTATTAATATTAATATTTTTATATAAATAAGATATGATTTTAATAGTATTGTATTTAAGTAAGAAATATTAAAAAAAAAATATTTATGATTTAATAATAACTATTTTATTAAATCGAGTATTTTTTATTTTTGTAAAAAAATTATTGATTTTATAATAACTATTTTGGTTAAAAGTTTAAGAAAAAATCTAGTAAACATGTGAGCATTTTTATAATGTCTTGTAATTACTGTTCAAGTTTTTTTTCTTCTCATGATTAAACGTAATTCATTAATTTATCCTTGTACTTTAATTATGAAAAAAATTGAAATTATTAAAATTACGCGTTAAATGTATTTACATCTTTTTATTTATGTTCTACAATATTTTTTTCTTATAATTAACCATAATTCATTTACTTTTCCTTGTACTTTAATTGTAAAAGCATTATGAAAAAAATTTGGAAAAAATCATTGATGTGTTATTATATTTTTATTTTAAGAATACATATACACTACTATTAAAATTCATTTATTCTTTGAAACCTAATTCATTCATTTATTCTTTTACTTTAACTATGAAAAAAATTGAAATTATTAAAATTACGGGTTAAATGTAGAGTTGAATGTGTTTACATTTTTATTTAAGTCTACAATGTTTTTTCTTATAATTATCCATAATTTATTTATTTTTCCTTGAACTTTAATTGTAAAAGCATTATGAAAAAAATTGGAAAAAAACATTCATTTGTTATTATATTTTTATTTTAAGAATACATATAGACTAATAAACTAATTATAAGTTTCATGTAAATTTCTAACATTTAACCCATACTTATACATATACATTGCAAAGAAACCCCTCCTATGTACCAAACATAACAAGGGTATAATTGTCCAACAAATAGCTACAGTAACCTCAAGGGTAAAATAGGAAGTTCAATAAAAAATTGACGATGACGTCATCAAAATGTAAGGTTTTCGAAACGTCGAGGGAGGTGGATGTAATTATGAAATTGCGAGGGGATTGGGCAATAATTACCCCAAACCTCAGGGGAGATCCTTGTAATTATCCCATATAAAAACTGTTAGCCTCTTCACTAGAAGCAAAACTTATTTCATGTATCATGTTGCTGTGAAGAAGCTCCAAATTGCGGTTGAAATTTCTAGTTTATGTATCACCGGAGGAGAAATTATTCTCACCGTCTGAAGATGTATAATCCGTGTTTTCCTGCTCCTTGATATTAGAGTTGTTCTTTTCCTCGGTAGATGAGCAAAATCAAAATCTTCTTCGTACTTGAACTCCATTGTATAACAACACAAAATACGGGAGGCGTATTTGCGAAAATTTGACTTCCAAAGGGTTGGAGGAGACAGGGGAAGGGTTTGTTTAGGGTGAAGATTGAAAAACTTTTGCCCTAGCCAGATAATTGAGGGAGAAAGGAGAAGGAGAAGGGCATTTTCGTCAATACACATGGGACTGGAATTTCGGACTAATTAATTGAACTCAGTACGTCGCATACTCTGCAAAGTACGTCGACCGGATTACCCGGTCAATTATTTGCAACGATGAATTGTCATTGGAATTAACGAACCGATCGGGGTACCTAAATTACGCGGAGTACTTCGCGACCTACAAAAATAAACGCCCATCTCACTTTTGTGTAATATAAGTTTAATGTTAGTTATGCTGGAGTATTGTTATTTTCTCTCGAAATTATCTTATTTTCATGCACTTATTTAATTTGCTAGAGATGTGATTTTAGGAGAATTTTCTTTCTTATTTTTTTTCATTCACATGATTTCTTATTAAAATATTGGTCTGGTTTTCTTATTATTCACTTGATGAATGGAAAATATTTCTTGCATTTCTCACGTTATTTTATTCCAACTCTTACTATTTCTTTTTATATTTCTTTTTATTATTTATAGAAGTTGTATTTAGAATTTTGTGATCCCCCTTTAACGACTTGAAACGACGACCATGTCTCTTATTGAATTATTTTAGTAAATGTAATTATGCAATTCAATGTATGGAATGGCTGATGATTTTTTTTATAAAATAGTTTATTGTTGATTGCCGAGAAAACTTTAACTATTTATTTTAAAGATTGTCAATTGGGTGGTATTGATAAATCATGCTTGCTTATATTCAATATCAAAATCCTGCCGTAAGTATTCAATATATGCTCACATTTTGTTGTATTATTTTCCTTTTCTATTTTTACTTCCAAATGATTTTATTATTGTGTATCATATTATCAATACTCATCTAATTATAGTTTTGGTGTTTAAATGCATAAAACTATGAATCATACGTTGATATATTAATATCTCCATTAAAAAAAAAATCTATTTAATTTGCCTCTTTGTAATTTATACAAGCATTGTATTTGTGGCTGATCATGTGGAACGTTGGCCAAAATGGAGATTTTAAGTTATTTACTTTTATTTAGATGTTGATCAACTCCCCTGACTCTCAACTCAATTGGGCTTTAGAAATCAAACTCGCGAAATCAAGAACTTTGGAATAGTTGGCCAAATGGGATTCAAGTTCATGTAAAAAAATAAAAACGGAGTTTTTTTAATCTAGACAATCTTCCAGTTTGTGTTTTTTGAGATGGGACTATCCCTTTTGTTTACTAAGTTGCAATTAGTGGAAAAAACATATAATGAATTTTTTATATACCGAATTAAAGAAATTTGTAAATTCATCATTGATTCAATCTTTTATGTGCCTTAAAAAAACTGGTCTTAAGGGTATTTGTAGTGAATTGGTAGTTTGGATAAATTCTGAAATTTGTAGAGTGATTGTGTAATTACACTAGTTTTGAGGGTTAATCTGAGAAGATATTTTAAAAAAAAAATTAGCAGGGGTGTTATTGAATAAAAATTTCTTTCTCTTGAAATTAACTTCGTAAGAGGATAAATATAATAAATCCAAAATATATGGAGTAGTGTGAGTAATTTTCGAAACTTAAAGGGGTAGTAAGTTATTTACACTAAATCTGGGGGATAGTATGAGCAATTCTCCACTGATATTATTGAATTAATATGATGAATTGTATATTATTCATAGTCCATATCCCATGAAGAAAAATATATATGAAATATTCGTTCTAATTAAATTATACTTTTACATATATTCCTAACAGTGTAAAAACTATTCAAGTTGTAATTCTCACGTGGAAATTCATACATTGTAATTTATTTTGATGTAAATTAATATTAATTTTTTAAATTTGTGCATAGCACGGGAATAAACTAGTTAGTTATTATGCTTAAATAAACAGATTATGAAATAACAAACGTGCAAGTATAGTCATCGCACTCATCACCTTTCTTAAACATTTTGATTTAATAATCAATTTATTAGTGTACATAATTTGGACTCACAAGAATGCTCAAGATAGTCACAATAAAGTGACTTCAAAGTGGTAAAAAAATGTGCAGAATTAACAAAGCCCTAAATCCCATTTGAAGTTTTGAACTAATAAGTTCTTTTACCACATGTCACTTTGTGATTCAATCATGAGATATCTAAGTCATAAGATTTTTATCCGCATGTCAATTTGTGATTCAACATTGGGATACTGTAAGGATTTTATCCATAAGAATTTTATCAACATGTCAGTTTGTCTTTCAACATTGTGATATCTAATAAGATTTTTTATTGTCAATTTGTGATTCAACATTTTGATATCTAATAAGGAACTTTATTCATATGTTACATTGTATCCTCACACAACTATGTAAAAGAGCTATGTGGTATAAAATTTTCATAACTTTACCAGCTTCTTTATCTCTTAATACTCATTCATATTTTTACTATGCCTCGCAATCCTACAATTTTAAGGAGTCTCGTAACTAACTCGGATTCCGACAATATGATTTTCATATTTCATAGGTTTTATTGTGTATACTAAACCGACTACACAATTTTCTGCTGCAACACAAAATAATTAAAAAAAATTACATTAGTGGAAAAGAATAGTCTCCACAATATGACAAATTCATGTTTGAATTCATATTGATAGAAGTGCTCCCTCAATGTGTCAATAATAACTTAAAAGAGATGAAGTGATCAGGTCCAATGACCAAATGCCTTCAAAAACCCAAAAAAATATTTTTTAAAAGAACACTCAAATCGTTTACAAAGTAAATATAACTAGATATCATTTTTTTAAAAAGGTGATACATTAAATGTATAAAATATATTTGTTTGTGATTGAGTTAGTTTAGTCAAGACCAAGTATGGATTATAATTGCTTCTTATGTCGTTAATTTTTGTTCCGGTGTCTGCTTTTAATTATAATAAGATTTTGTTAATTTGTTTTTTTCTCTTTAGGAGTTTTTCCGTGGACATAACTTAATTCTTTTTGAGACATTATCAAATGTATTATGTGAATTTCTCTCCAAACATAAATTGGTCACATTATGAGATAGATAGTTTAGTTGCCAACTTGCAAGTGGGTTGCTATACTAATTATTCGCATCTGAAACACACAAATACTAAGGAAAATTGGAAAATTCTTGCTCAAACTTAGTTTGATTAATTTTATCCAACCACAAAATAAGTGTATATATAGCATTTATTTTGTGAATAATTATTCTCTTACTAGTTTTATCCATTTTCAAAGCACGTATATTACATTTGTCATATAGTTTGTACTTTTTCTTAAACTATAACTGGATAATAAGTATATATAAATATATTCATAAAGACTGGTGTATTAAACATATTCAGCAAATAAATCGCATTATCTTAATTTATTTATAAATTGGTGTATAATATGAGAAATTTATGTATGTTTATCATACTCATAGATTAAAAAAAATTCATCGTTTTTGTCGAAAACATGATCGAAAATTTTCTGTTTTTGAATAAGTGGAAACAAAAAATAGGATGTAATTCCGATACGCTTAATTATTTGCCTTGAGACTCTTTTAATTTTCTCAATTTATCAACTTCTTCACAAAAAAATTCTTAGTGTTTCCAACACATTTTCGAAAAGTTTTAATTTTGTTTTTAATATTTTAGCTGACCACAAATACACTCAAAATGAAATTTCGATCCATGATCATACTACGTCGCTCATGCCATGTGCAAATCTGCATCTTCAGTCTCAACAAATGATTATATATAATTAGATTAGGATTTAAAATCACACTAATTTTCAGAACTTCCTCTTTTGATTGAAGAAGTTTGAAATGTTAGTTTAATCAGATGATGATTTGAGGTTTTACTACTATATAAGTGTCTATCTGTTTGGGCTTCGGATGGGTTGGGGTGTTGGGCCTATTGAATACAGTTTGGGCCTGGGTATGGGCTGGGCCTAGTAATTAATTCAGTTTGTGCTTTCAAATTAGCAGTTAAATTGTGCCATGTTTTGAAAGATAATCCTTCTCAAATATTAATATATAATTACTTATATATTATTATAATAACCAAAAAAAAAACAGCTTGGTTAAACAAAGTTAGTAAATAAAACATGCAATACAATGTTTTCGTACATAATCGTTTAGCTGTTCGCGCAAGGATACCTATATTAACGAAAATGCATTGATGGGTCGCTGCTAATTTAGGCTACGTATAAAGAGAAAAATTAATCTTCATGTTTCTTTAAATTTATAAATATTCTTGATGGTTAGGCCATCTACAAGAGCACATGTAAAACTTAAATTTTTAGAGTTTTGTTAAATTTTACACAAAAATTGAATATAACTGAATTCTAAGGGTAAAAATAAAAAAGACTAATATACCCTTTTAATGAGAAAATTTATGAGCATAAAGGGCAAAAATGGAAAAAGGGTAATTAATATTTTATTGAAAATTTAAAGTGACAGATAATATGACACAAGAAAAACTTTTCAAAGCGACAGATATTATGAAAGGAAGGAGTTATATTTAAATTCATAATAATCTTACCCTCAGTTGCGTTTGACCCGTCTATAAATGTCACGCTTCATTGGAAATTTGGAAGCTACCAATACAACATAATCATTACACGAGAAAAACACGTTTCAAGAATTATTACCAACCACCATAAACATTACACGAGAAAAACACATTTCAAGAATTATTACCAACCACCATAAAGTTAGGTAGTAGGTATAGTCTCAATCTCAACAACCAAGACAACAATTTGATAAGCCCTTTTAATTATCATCTCTACTTTTCTACTTTCTGTCCTTAAATAAATGTACACAATTTTGATGGATCGGAAGGAAGAGCATAAAAAATAAAAAATAAAAAATATTATTATTGTTATCTACATAATTTGAATCAATTTTTAATAATTTTTGGTACAAAATTAGTTTGGCAACAAGCTATGCTAAAGTAATTAGACAGAGGATAATGAATCCAATGATATAAGGTTAGATAAAGAATATAAGTATTTTTAATAAATATAAAAGTATATTCTACTATCATTTAAGCAATTCAATCCACTAATTTTAAAGCATAACAAAGATTGAAAACCGCTCAGGAGCAAAAAGAATAGTTAAATATAAAAATATAACTATGTTATTTTCAATTGACAGAAAATCTTTTGTGTTATTTTTACTTTAAAAAATAATGTTCAGTTTTTACAAGTTAAATACATTTACCCCTTCAAAGTCACAATGTGTTTTCTTGCTCTAAATGTGAGTATTTTATTATGATTTGTAAGGGATGTGACAATTATAATCATAAATATCACTTTTCTTTGGAATATAATGCAAAAACATTATTGTTCACTTATATATATATAATATATATATATATAATATATATATATATATATGCAAAACTTCTTGTTAACTTAAAAAATTAGCAAGAATTCATCGTTCTTTTATAATAATAGCACAATGATGAGATCATCTCTTAATTTCAAATGAGTACAGTGAACTAATAGAGTTTTTTTAATAATAAAATCTTGGGAGTTTTGACAATAAAATAATACAGAGATTTTTTTTGTTGATTAGGAATAACAAATGGGGTATATTCGCATTTTACTCGAAAAGAATAACCTTTAAACTTTTCGGTTTTCATTAAGAAACTATATTATTATTCACTACTAGAAAAATAGAAAATTCCCACCGAAATTCTCACCGATTTTGGAAAAAGTCGGTCGGAAATTCAATATACCCACCAAATTCCGACGGCAAAAATCGGGTCGGAATTGGATTCTGACCGGTTCAAATTCCGATCGAAATTTCGACCGATTTTCAATCGGTCGGAATTTTAGGAAAAAAAATTAAAAAAAATGTAATTCAATACGAAATTTCCCCACTAAAAGCCCTAAATTATAATTCAACCCCACATTAATACCAAAATTTAATTTAATTTTCAAGCACACTCAACAATTTCAAACACAATATAATTAATAATAAAAATCTAAAAATTTCTACTAATTTCAAACACTCTATAATAACAAAATCTAATAATTTATACTAATTTCAAACACACTATAATAACAAAATCTAATAATTTATATTAATTTTAAACACACTATAACAACAAAATCTAATAATTTCTACTAACAAATTTAAATCTATAACACTCAACAATTTATAAATCAAAATAGTATATATATATACCTCTAGCTAGATCTTGAAATGAAGAAGAAGAATGGTGGTGCTTCGACGGTGGTGATAGTGGTGGTGACGGCGATGGCGATAGTGGTGGTGGCGGCGGTGGTGATAGTGGTGGTGACGACGGTTCTCCTTGGTGCTAGTCCTTTGGTGGTCGAAAGTGAGGTGGTGGTGGTGGCTTTGCTCGGATGGAGACAATAGCCGGAAGTGAGATGAGGTGGTGGCCGTACGCGGAGGAGGAAGAAGAAAGGAGAGAATTTTTTTTTTGTTCAAGTGAAGAAGAATGGAAGAGTGTACATAAATTCCCACCGATTTCAAAATCGGTGGGGATTTTTAGTGCATAAATAAATAGAAAAATTCCCACCAATTTAAAAATCGGTGGGAAATTTGCACTTAATTTTTTTTTTTCAAAAATTCCCACCGATTTTTAAATCGGTGGGAATTTTTAGTCAATAAATAAATAACAAAATCCCCACCGATTTAAAAATCGGTAGGAATTTTGCACTTAAATTTTATTTTTTAAATTCCCACCGATTTCAAAATCGGTGGGAATTTTTAGTCAAAAAATAAATAGCAAAATTCCACCGATCTAAAAATCGGTGGGAATTTTGCACGTAAATTTTTTTTTTTTTTAAATTCCCACCGATTTCAAAATCGGTGGGAACTTTTAGTCAAAAAATAAATAGCAAAATTTCCACCGATTTAAAAACCAGTGGAAATTTTGCACTTAATTTTTTTTTTCAAAAATTCCCACCCACCGATTTCAAAATCGGTGGGAATTTTTAGTCAATAAATAAATAGCAAAATTCCCACCGATTTAAAAATCGGTGGGAATTTTGCTCTTACTAATTTTTATTTCAAAAATTTCGACCGATTTTGAAATCGGTCGGAATTTATCCGGTTCATTCGAAAATATTTAAATAATTCCGACCGATTTAAAATCGGTCGGAATTTTTACAACCAAATTCCAACCGATTATTTTTTGGGTCAGAATTCATGGAAATTCCAACCGATTTTTGTTCGGTGGGAATTTTCATTTTTTCTAGTAGTGATTATTTGGGTTTTTTGTTTGTTTGAGTTCAACATGATTGTTGAGTTGCATCCATAGGACTAATATTATGGTATTCACGAAGGATCTGAATCAATGATTCTTCCATGTTTGTACTTTGGATCCGTTTTCTTATTATTTATGATTTTAGAAAGCATTAACTAAAGCTAAATAGAGTAATAAACTAATTAAAAATTTGACAATCTACTTATTTGGCAACTTAGTCAACATTTAACATTTGGGTAAACTGTCGAGGTTTCTTCTATGGAATATGTAAGTGGAAAAATAGATGCGATTTCATAAAGTCAAGATGGAATACTACATATTTAAACATTAGTATTAATAATAACAACAATTTAATAATAATGTGATTATATAAGTCCATAATGTGGACCAATGAAAAAGTGATGGAGATGTTAAGGGTCTGTTGGCGGACTTTTGGCAGCCAGCTTGCACCCTTGAAAATGGGTCGTTTGGCAAATTGCATCCTAGAAATTAAATTTCTGTAGCAGAGTGCATTCTCGAAATACATAAGTTTTATCAAAGTGTACCCTTTAATTTCTTCCGGCCAAAGAGAACACCGAAGGATAAAAAATCCTGATATTTACAGAGGCATAATTGTCCTTTTAACTCATTTCCTCAAAAACAAAATTAGTTCTCTCTAAAAATTTAAGCCATCTAAATTAAACGTGTAGTTTAGGGGTAAGGTTGTCATTTACACATTAAATTAACCTAAATTTCGAAAAGAAGAAACATAAAAATGTGCTCCATTTAATCTACAACAGTCCCACGCTTATTTTGTCTACCCATTCTCACTTCAATTTTGCCTTATTTTTTGCATCACATTTACCTACTAGATTGTATAGTTGACTTGGAGGATATTTAACTCATTTTGTGTGAAAGCATTGAACATTGAATTGAAGAATAGTAAAGACATTGAATTGAAGGATTTTGTAGACATTGAAGTGAATCATTTTGTAGTCTAATTGATATTGAACTTATTTAGTTATTATTTTAACCATATTTTAGTGGTGGTGTTCTAATATGAATTAGATATGGAGTAAGACGAATTGTGCTTGATTTCTAGACTTTGTTATATGTAATTTGTATGATGTTGTTGGTTTGAAGCTATATGAACTTGTCTAGATTAATATGAATATTGTTGCTAATTCTTGTTGGTGGGTTGCTGAATTTATTGTCTTTACATGTGTTTATTATCTCTTGACTACCATTTTTATGTTAACTGCAATATATATATATATATATATATATATATATATATATATATATGTTAATTATTTAGCTTTAAAAATCTTATGTGAATGAAATATAAATTAGTTTTTGAGATTAAAAATCTATGATTCTAATCCATATGGTTATGTGAATGAAATATAAATTAGTTTTTTGAGATTAAAAATCTATGATTCTAATCCATATGGAGAAACTTTGATGTTAAAAACAGAATATATATATATATATATATATATATATATATATATATATCAACATAAATGGTGAAGAACGTGTAAAAATGGTTGAGAGATGTAAATATGGGTTGTAAGGAAAATGAAAATTTAGGCACAAAACTTTAATTTTTGGAGGGAAATGAGTTAAAAGGATAATTATACCCATGCAAATATCATGATTTTCGATTTTTCGGCGATCTCTTTGCCGGAAAAAATTAAAGGGAGCACTCTGCCAAAAACTTATGTATTTCGAGGGTCCACTCTGTCAAATAACCCATTTTCAGGGGTGCAAGCAGTCAAAAGTCCTATGTTGGCTTACTAATTTTGGCTCCTCATAATGTGCTTTCGCAAAATGTTTAAATTATCTCTTATTCTTGCTAAGATTTTTTAGAGATGTTAGCTTAAATTTAAAGAATATATATTTTTAAACATAGAGAACGAGAGACAAAAAAAAATTGCCAACGGCTTCTTTTAGGCATCGGGAAATCCGAGTTAGCAATCACGTACCTCGAAAAAAATTCATAGTCACTTAAACGTCATATAAAAATAATTCATCATTATGATGGTAAGTAGCATCATAAATACTAGTTAGTTGGTAGTTATTTTTTTTGTAATTTATTTATATTCGAATAGATTTGTGATTTGATGATACCGATATAATAATGTAATTTATATCTCTAAAAAAAGCAGCACCATAGCTATTATTAATCAATGTGGTAGGTCATCCCGTATAATTGAGCTTAGACAGTCAATGAAGAATCAAATTTTCTTAACCACTAGTTTCTCTTAAGTTAAACAAATCTTACGAATAATAAAAGTTGTGACTTTTCTCTACAATTATATAAGTACTAACTCTTTTGTGATGACTAGAATATCCCTATGTGATTTTATAAGTTATTCGTATCTCTCCTATATTATCTAATAAAACTAAGTTTAGTTTAATCATATCATAAATAATTAACATTTTTCATATAAGTTAGTAGGATATTATTATAATTAACTTTACAATAGTATAGATAAGAAGATTTAGACTATTTAAAAAAAATAAGCTCTAATTAATACAAGTTTCATTATGCAATAAAATTTGCTCGGTGTTTATATAGGCAAAAATCAAAGACAAATCACCCAATCACATGAATTGTTTTCTTATTTAGTTGATTAGAAAAATATTTAGTTAAGCCATAATATTTGTTGGCAATCACAAATGAATAATCCAACAAATTTGATATTTGAAAAACAATTAAGTGTCAAGATACCATGATAATATAGTAAATTACTTTTTCAAGGACATTATGAGTCAAGTTAATGACATTCTAGGTAAAAAATAGAATGAAAATAATTAAAAATTAAAAGTTTTTGCTATTACTACATATACCAGAAAAGTGCACAAATGCAACATGGCTTCGCACCTTTTAGCTAAACTAGTTGTTTCTAATTTTCAGTTTTCGGTTAATCTTCCTAGTTCTATTCTTGACAATGTAATTTCGGAAACCCCTTGATTTTATTTATATCAATTTGATTCTCAAAAAAATAATATATATACTAGAAAAGTGCACGTATGTGGCTCATAACTAATTTCATATTTTAATTGTATCATTTAATAAAAGAATTGTTAAATATGTTGTGAATGTTGTTTTTTGAGTTGTTTATTATATAATGCAATTAACATGTAATTCATAACATAGTTACTAAATTTTTTATGCAATTAACATATAAATTAATTAGTCACGTGCGTTGCCCGTGCATTTTTCTAGTATTTAAAATAAGTGAAACTAAATAGGATAGGGACAAATTACTAAACTCTCTACAAGAAAAACGAATTTTAGTGACAAAATATTAAGTGACATTGTTGAAATTATCACTTTTTGCATGTATTTAATGACAAAAAACTGTCACTAAAATTTAATATTTTTATAGTAATTACATAGTACGACCAATTACTTTACGATCATTCCACGCTTTCATTTTATAATATTTCTTTTTACGCTTAACCCCTCAATATTTTTAGTTATCGGTCACAATATTTAGTTGTTGGGCAATATCGATAAATAAATCAAGTACAAAATTTCTCCACATATTTGAGAGTGAAAGCAAAATTGTCAACATAAAGGGTTGAGGAGGCACGTCCTAATTTTGATATTATAGATCACTATAATTCAAAAGTTCTATAGCTGGAAAATAGTACTACCAATTAACTTTTGCCAAATGCAATCATGAAAGAATATTCCTTTCTAATAAAAAATGTATAAAAATAAATCAAATGTAGATTCTAAAGTATCAATAAAACTCAACTATATATACACATACAATACAATAATACAAAAGAAACAGTCACTTCTCCAAGATTCAATTTCATCCCATACTGCATACACAATAATTTATAATATAGTACATGCTTGACATTAAAATACTAATAAAGAAAAATTGAAAAGTCCCTTTCCTGCAAAGAAACGCCAGTGTGACTTACATTCAATGATTGATTTGTTTTTGTTTTTATTTTATCTTAATTATTATCTCAGATTCAATAAAAAAATTGAAAATATGTAAACATTATTACAATTACAAGTGCATAACTGCATATGTTCGACTCTTGAGTGCTTTAATTCTGACTACTGACCCTTTGAGAGCAGAAGGGAGGAAGTTTACATTAGCCAATCACTTGCAGCAATAGCCAATGTGACTTCTCTTTTCACTTGAACAGAAATTATTAATGCTTTTGCAAGTTGACTCAATCCCTCCACGTCTCTATTATTTAAACTATTTATATATTAATATATGGAATATACAAGATCTATAGTAACAATTAATACTCCCTCCGGTTCATATTAATTGATACATTTATCAAATTTTTATGTTTCATATTAATTGACATATTTGAGTTTCCAATGCAATTTTTTTCAATGTTGCCATCTCTTACATGTAGGTTGGGAAACTCAAGAGTCATTAGGAAAGGTATATTTGATATTTTACCATGTAAAAGTGATTAATCATGAGGTTTTTTAATATGTGTGAAAAATAACTATGTGCCAATTAATATGAACTAGAGGGAGTAATAGATAAGAGAACTTGATTACAAAATAAGTATGTAGTTAGTTATATTTTATAAATGTTACTTAGTTTCATTGAATAAGGCAAGAAGTTCAGTCTTTGAACTATATGATCCAAACATAACATAGATACTGAGGCAAATCTTCGTAGTACTAGAGAATGTGTTGGTGTTGGTGTTGGTGATCAAGTGAAAATCAAAGTTTTGCAAATCTCGTTCAGAAGGATATCTTGAGCAGTTGTACGACTTTAGGTTTGTAAAAGAATTTATGCGTTCATTAACACATGTTAAGCTTATCGAGAAGGTTCTTCGCTGCTTAAGTCAGATCTAATAAGTAGATTCTCGAACATTGTTAGAGATTCTGATGTTGAATTAAATTAACTGGCTTTGACCTAGAATAGGTAGGTCTGAGAC
Source organism: Penstemon davidsonii (assembly GCA_034814905.1). NCBI lineage: Eukaryota > Viridiplantae > Streptophyta > Magnoliopsida > Lamiales > Plantaginaceae > Penstemon > Penstemon davidsonii. The sequence goes on along the minus strand of JAYDYQ010002533.1, from coordinate 22,676,339 downwards.
AGTTGATCTGCGGATGTTGGTCTATCCAAGTGGAAGATGCGCGGATTCTTGGAATGTGTAGTCATGATTCCTAAGCATTAACGTGAGTGAAAAATTTTAACTGCATTTTTTTATATATATTCCAACATAAAAGATACAAACTACAAGTACAAGACTAATGATTTTAGAAAAATCAAAACACCCAAACCTATCTACGACAACTTTGATGATATTTGATAAATTAAACTCAAGAACCGAGACACAAAAAGAGGAACCAAAACAGTAAAAATAAGAACAAAGGATTTCTTTTTAAAATAGACACACGATCTTTAAATCAAGAGATCACAAGTCTTCTACGAAGTTTCTTTTCCAAAAAGGAAATGAATGACTTTTATTGTTGTTCGATGAATCAACCTATAGAGTTAGAGGCTTGCCCGATGGTTTGAAAAATCGCTGGGTCAAATTCTTTCAACTACCAAAGAAATGTATTGCACTTACTTTGTGATTTGTCACTTTCATAATAGTTGCATCTAATTCCAAAACAAGTGTATTAAACTTGTTATTTAGTTACTTTGTGTAGGTCAAATTCGATCTGAATGAGAATTTCCCCAACGATTGATTTGTGCTAATTTGTTACAACTTACAACATTATGTGGTGGTTTACTCCGAAGTCGATCATAGACTCAACTTGGTCCGAGTGAATGTTCATTAGTGTCAACTTGATTACTTTTCAACTAAACACTAATCCACATATACTATATCAGTATTGTATGAAATATTTTATTATTTAAGTCAATTTAGTGACTTAAATCTTGTCCCCTGCTCTCTTATGTTCTGATGAATATGAATTGGAAATTAATACGACACTACTAAAGCGTCCAAACATAATAATACCAAAAAAAAAAAAAAAAGCAATATTTCCTTGATTTGACCATGACTTTTTCTTGCACATGCCACACGACCATGACTTATGGTCCCCTTAACTGTCAGGAGGTATGGTTCAATATCACAAAATTTAATTTGGTTCTAATATATATATATTTTTTTTGATAATTTTATTTTTTTTCTAACTAGCTTGTAACCATTACCAAATCACACACATATATCTTATATTAAAAAAAAGTATATAATATGAGCATGTTAGCATGTTCATAATTCATTCCAGGTCAACAGTTCGATTTGTCACATTATGGAAAGTGAAAATTATGTAATGCAACTTTTAACTAGCTAGCTTTATAATGACTGCACCATGTTGTCTCTTACGATTGTTCTTTATAGGTCATTGTTGTATTTGATAAGTAATGTAAGTTAGTTGTTATCGCATCATTTTCAATAAAAAGCAATTTATTGATTTACCTAAAAGATCATATATTATATTTTCCTCTTTCGAAACTGATTTTGATTAGTGTGTACATGTAGAAAGTGAATTACAGACAAAAACTTTGTGATCTATGAATATTGCATAGCCAAATGGGGAAACTTTAGGTTATTGATAAGTCTCTTTTAATATTAGAATATACTACAACAAAAAATATATTAATTCGTGGCACATGAAAAATTGCAAAAAAAGAAAAGTAATAGAGTCATAATACTAACAATGTCACGAATAAGTATATATGTATTTTAGTGATGCGGGGTAAACTTCTAGATCCGAGTATGGATATTATCCGGCCAATCCGTGTCTGAAAATGGATATCATGTACGATAATTCTTACCCAAAAAAGAAAATATAGTCGGGGACTCGGGGTTGTGCTGACAACACCTCCTCGGCTCCTCCGATGCTTAATTCAGTAATGGATCGATACTGAAACTTAAAAGTAGAAATAATGAAGTAGATTATGTGACGTTAAGTATCATCACAATGATTTTTTTTCACTTAATGTATGTATTTTTTTTAGTTAGTCACTTAATATATGTAAACAGTTATAATGTTAACTAAATACATTTTTGCTAAAAAGTCATTTTCTTGTTTGTTTAGAGATTTTTTTCAATCAATCAGTGTGCTATTTTTATATTGGTATTTCTAATTATGATATGATAATATAACATTTAACCAAACTATAAAAACATGTAAAGTTATAAACATTTAACCACACTGCTACAAATAAAAGTAACATATTGGTATGTTCTTGAGTTACCATTTAATTATATTTTGGTATGATTAAATGGTAATATCATATGATAATTAAGAGTTGTTTTAGTTTTACAAACTACAACAATGGGAATATTTCTCTCTTCGTGTGTGCACAACTTCGTCCCGTCCCGACTAACGAAGTTGTGATATTTTTTTCACAGGACATTATTAATTAGATCAGGTTTAAGAGATTTTTCTAAATCTTGTGGTTTAAATTATACCACATCATTATTGTGAGAGCATCATATCATCACAATATGTGATGTAGTGCATTTTCAAACCACAAGGTCTAGAAGATATCTCCTAGATTTGATCTAATTAAGAATTTTCCCTTTTTTCATAATATTATTTAGCTTGTTCCCGACAATTTTTCTTGAAGTGTGATATTAAATGATATAATTAAATTCTAGGGCTTAATATATAATTAATTCTCATTAATGATGCATCTACAAGTAAAGACATGAATAAATAATGAGGAAAGCTGAGAAAAGACGCCGTTGAGAAGTTTATTTTAATTAATTTTTTCTTTCTTAATGTTAGATTCTTTAGATTCTTTTGTGAAATTGAGGGACCATCCGGCCGACAAGTGACAACCAAATTAACCTTTAAGTTTAGCTCCAAATAAAATTAGCCTAGATTTTTAACTAGGTTCGGATTACAATGATTTAAATTTTACTTTCAGACAGATAAATTAGACTTGATTTTAACTGGGTTAGGTGTGCAATGGGTAGATTTAACATGAGCTAGATTCAAAGGTTAGGAAGTAGGTGTCTCACCTAACACAATAACTTCATTGCGCCTATGCTTTATAAAACATTATTTTAATCCTAAACTTTGTGGTTGTTGTGGATTAATTAGCAGCTAATTAATTGTTATTTGAGTATATAAATTAAGCAATCTTTTCTTGAATGAGATTGAGGTAATTAATAATCCAAAACGTATCCAGTGAAGTACATAAACGCAATGAAGAAGACTCCCCACAACACTTTAAATTTTTTTCCGTCATATACAAAAAATTATAATTATAATTTAAAAAAGTGAGACTTCTAAGATCACACCAATTTAGTACCCATAAATTGGATAACTTTTGCAATCTGCTACATATTTTGCACCCATTTTAAAAGTTTTTTACTACATAATAAACATAAAAAATTGGAGGCCATTTTTAAAATCAATTAAAATTAAATTCATTTAATTAAACTTAAAACTAAAGCCTATTTAAAAATACAATCACAAGAAAATTTAGAGTAAATTAAAAATAAATAAAATTTGAAATATTTATGAATTTTACAATGATTCTCAATTATAGACAATGTATACAAAGAAGGAACATATTTTTAATTTTGAAATTATAATTATGAGATTGAAACTTAAATTTTGATAAATAAACTACGCTTAAATATGATTTTGCATTTTTTTTTTATCTACTAAACTGTCTATTTACAGTTCGGACCGGATAGCGCATTTGATATAGGTCATCCCCAGTGTGGTGACTACAGTAAGATTCGAACTTAAATTTTGCCTGGGTCGCAAGCCGCTACCACTTGGCTCAACCACCTTTCAAAATTTATTTTAATTATAATAGTAAAAAAAAAATCTTGATACTTTAAAAATAAAGAGAAAAATAGCAAGTATTCAATATTGATATAAGGAAAAAAATTACAACTAATATGCTATTGAAGTCTATCATTTCCACAAATTCATACTAAACAAGTTTCGTTTTTTCTTTTTTTGGTTTCTCAGATTCTAATCCCAAATTTAGGCTCAGTTTGAAGAGGTGGACATTTTGCACCTTCTGATGAATCCTCTATTGGAGCAAAATATTTGAAGTCCTCTTTTGAACACATCATTGGTGTTGCTCTAGTAAGCAACAACAATCTTTTGAATGAATTTAGTATAATGATGTCAAAAATTCTATATGCTCTACATAGCTATAGTTACTAGTGGTAGCCTGGTGGGTCAGAATTGACCAAGTCAAAGATGGTTTGATTAAACAAAATTACGAGATTGGATTGATCGGCTACGATCCTTTTTAATTTAATTCCTTGTAATGTTTTTTATGATGATGGTTACCCCATCTTTGATTTGGTTGAACATCTTGTATGATGTTTGTTTTTTAATGAAGTATTGAATTATAAAAAATAAAAAAAATTACGAGGTTCAAAATTGGTCCGGCCACAGCTTGAAAGAAAATGGTCGGGTCATATTTGGTCTAAGTTGGGTGGCCATTATATATATGGAGAAAGAAGAAAGAATTGAAGATTTTCAAATTCTAATGTCAGAACATACTGTACATAATAGACTATATTCTGTCTATTATTTGTAGGTATGAAACAATGTTTTGCCTTTTTGGAAGACTCACACAGTCACACTCTTTGGGTTAAATACTTAATTTGGTCCTTAGTGCACTTGTTCAGTCTGAAAATGACGTTAGTTTATTTAGTTATGGTCCGGATCAAATTTGCCTATGTTCAGATCGATTCAGACTGGATCATGGACTAACATTTGTGTAACGAGTAGTTGCCCGCATTTACTTAATTTGGTCCTTAGTGCACTTGTTCAGTCTGAAAATGACGTTAGTTTGTTTAATTATGGTCCGGATCAAATTCGCCTATGTTCAGATCGATTCAGACTGGATCATGGACTAACATTTGTGTAACGAGTAGTTGCCCGCATTTGGAGTTTGGAATTGAGCCGAAAGAATAAACTAATTTACGACGCGTAGTCCTTCTCTCACAAAGAATGGAGGTTTGTATAAAAATGGTTTTATCAAGTATGACCTAGCCCAAATTGGGCCATACATCATTTGGTGAAGAATTTGGATTGGTATCACTTTAAATTTCAAGTTTTAGCTCAAATCGAAACTTATACAGCCCTGTTTTGAGTTTACAAAGTTATTTATTTGACATATATCACTTATTTTTCACACCTAAAAAGTAATTTAATTTGCATCTACCGATCATCTATTTCTCCAAAAAACCCAACAGCCAAACCATAATCCAAAATTGGGATTATTGCATTTTTGGTGCCACAACTATAGTCCACTGACGTTTCTACTCCATAACTTTTCGGGCTGGCACATTTGGTGCCACAACTTAAACATCAGTGGCAATTTTGGTGCCAATTGAAGCCCAATTTCAAAATTGGCCCGAAATTTCCCCATGTGCTGGCCATGTGACATGAAAATTGGAAATTTTAACCATCAACGCATTTTTTATTAAAAAAAAATAAAAAATTATTTTCATCCACCAAGAACTAGGCTACTTGGATGTTTTTGTTTGGGGAAGAAGAAGGGAGGTAACAATTTAATTAAGGGAATGTTTGGTGAATATTATAGGAAAAGTTAAATATTTTGAATTTTGGTATTTTTTTTTATGAAAAAGAAGTTGAATGATAAAAATTCCAATTTTTCATGTCACATGGCCAGCACATGGGGGAATTTCGGGCTAATTTTGAAATTGGGCCTCAATTCGCACCAAAATTGCCACTGATGTTGAAGTTGTGGCACCAAATATGCCAGCCCGAAAAGTTACGGGGTAGAAATACCACACCAAAAATGCAATAATCCCTCCAAAATTTCACATTTTCAATTTTGATACCCAAAACTACATTATTATGTTAATATTTTATTATTTTAATATCCATTGAAACTATTGTCCATATCGAGTTTCAGAAATTTCACTAAAAACTCACAATCAATTTCTGAAGCCAAATCGAAACCATGGATCAAAGTTTTGTTTCTTGTATAAGTTTCGGTCAGCTAAATATTAAAACTTTTCAAAAAGGTTAAAAAACAGTAGGAAAAATTGTAAAAATAATTACAATTTTTATAGGAAAAAAATATAAATAATTACAAAATTAAGTTTTTCGATATTTTTGACAGAAACGATGAAATTTTGATCAAACCCAACAAAAAAAATTCAATTTGGTATAGTTTGGCTGGAGAACTTTGGTATAAAATGAGAGTAACATGAGCCACATATAATTTGTCCAAACAAATATGGTAAATAATTGACTACTTGAAACGATAATTAAAGATTAGAAAGGAGTGGAATCTTCTTTAATAATGATAAAGCGTCTAAAACAAAATTATATCCTTTTTTGTGTAAATATTGAAAGTTGAATTGAGTGATAATTTTGATATAAAGACGGATATAACGTTTTGTGTGATGTTGATGTCAAAATTGTATTTGAGCTGGAAAAACCTATTTTCAAGTTAAACGTGTCTCCTTTTCAATCTTGAGTATGGAATCCTCATTTCTTTTACTAAGAATTTGTATTTATGCTCAAAACGATTCATTATGTTTCAAAAAATATATTCTCATTTCTATTTTGGAGATGATTATTTTACTGAATTTTGTTGTCTAATATAAAATAATAACAGCACTATTGATTACGATCACTATTCACTTCATAAAAAAATTTAAACAAAAAATTAACTTTTATTCGTAACTTGGCGATAAGGAAAAATAAATTAAAAGAAATATATGAAGGAAAGAAAAAGGAGTGGAAAAGGTATCACGCATCTATGGTTATATAAAGTCTAAAACTTTATAAATGAAAGGATCTTTTCGTTTTTCCTTTTTTATTTTTTTTCTTTCTTTTAATAAATGATATATAATCTTTTTCATCCATAAATAATATATTTGTTTTCGTATTGTGACAATTTGTACTTTGTAGAGTCCTTGTAATTAGAGTATAGGTACAGTCGATAACATATATATATTTTATCACTTTTCTTCTAAGAATTAAAAAAATCTATAATCACTTATGTCACCCAATAGATAACCATTTCTCACTATGAAAATCAATATGTTTGTTATATTATGATATTAAGTTGGCCTAATGTTTGAAAAAAGTTCTACAATAATTGATTTTGTCATAACTAATTTTATAACAACTGATTATCAAATATAATTGTTTTGCAAGAAAAAAAGATTGTTGCTTTCGAAAAAGCATTCTGTGTTTGAAATCTCAATATTGATTATGATATTGAGGGTCAAGCACACAAACAATTACAATTAACCAAAAGTGATAACCATTTAGCGGACCATGCTCTCTTAAGATCACTATACTCGTTAGGTCAAGACTCACCTTTAATCAGTACTATTGTATTTGTGAAGTAAGAAAAATAAATTTATTTTTTAAACATATGGTCATGTTTTGAATATCATACTGGACCCAAAAGGAAGGGTTTTTAGCACTTTGCACCTCAAAACAATAGAAATAGGCCCTTTGCACCTCGAAACACATAATTAACACTTAACACCATCGAAACGCGAAAAACTCAGCAACTTGAACCCTCTAGTATTTTTTAGCAAAGTTGACCACCATAGTAAAAAAACCTAGGGGCAAAATAGGTAATTTATTTTTGGTTTTTTTGCACCTTACACCCCCGAAACAAGAGAAATGGTCACTTTGCACCCCCCAAAACAAAAAATTAGCACTTCTCACCTTCGAATTAAGAAAAACTCAATAATTTGCACCTCGAAAACACAAGAAATGAGTACTTTGCACCCCCATAATACAAAATAAGCACTTAACACCCTCAATTAAGAAAAACTCAGCAACTTGCATCCCCTCGTTTTCTCCAAAAATGTTGACCACCGGAGTCAAAAAAACCTAGACCAAAATAGGCAATTCATTTTATTTCTTCCTTAAAATTTGCAGAATACGATTATGAATACTAGAATATTCATTTCCGTCTCCATCTTTCTTTGTATCTTGTAAACTTGTATTAAAGTTTTGTTTTTGTGATTTGTTTCGGTAAACTTTTTGAATTCTTTTGGAAATTTTCCATCCGATCACACTCTTTTGGCCATTTTACAAGACGGGAAATTTCGTTCTCGAAAAACTCTAGTATTCTAGTATTTCTCGAAAACTTGAAAAGTTCCAAGAAAGTTCCAATACATAAAATGAAATTTTAATCCAAGTTTACAAGATGAAAAGAAATATGGAGGTGAAAACGAGTATTCTACTATTCATAGTCATATTCTGCAAATTTTAAGGTAGAAAGAAAATAAATTACTTATTTTGCCGCTAGGTTTTTTTTAATCCCGGTTGTCAACTCTGCTGCAAAAAATGGGGGGTGCAAGTTGCTGAGTTTTTCTTAATTTGATAGTGTTAAGTGCTTATTATGTGTTTCGAGGGTGCAAAGTGTCCATTTCTTGTATTTTAGGGGTGCAAAGTGCTGTGTTTTTCTTAATTTGAGAGTGCTAAGTGCTAGTTTTGTGTCTCGGGGGTGCAAAGTGCCATAAACTCACAAATGAATTACTTATATTCCCCTAGGTTTTCTTTTACTTCGACAGTCAACTCCGCCGAAAAATACTATAGGGTGCAAGTTGCTGAATTTTTCATGTTTTGAAGATTCTAAGTGCTAATTTTGTATTTCGATGGTGCAAATCACCACAAATTCTAAAAAGAAAGTACACAATCACACAAATTATAAGGCATCATTTCCGAAATTTACTTCGTCAAAATAATCAAATTTAAAAAATTAGTAAGAGTCCAACATTTAATCTCTATAGCTCAACATCTAATATCAACCGTGCATTAGTGAAAATAATCAACTACCAACATTCTTAAAATTAATAATCGGAATGAGACCATGAGTGTGAGCTATAAATATTGGGTTAATAGCAATTTACCCCCTATGATTATTATAATATTCAATTTATCCCCTGTAATTTGGAAAAAAGTAATTTACCCCCCTGTGATTTTTTTAAAGGAGCAATTTACCTCCCTGATTGGAAAGTGTATCTCACTCGCTCAAATATGAAAGTGGGCGTGAAATATATTGTATAAAAAGATAAGATTACTCTTTTGAAGGGTGAAATGGTCCATATAAAATTACACAGGGGGTAAAATACCATATTTAGGGAGGTAAATTGTCATATTTATAATATTCAATTTTTCTAAGGCTTAAAAAGGGTTATTATTGTCAATTCAATTTTTTTTTAAAGGCTTAAAATTTTTAGGGAGACAATTAGTATTATTTATCATTAAATAATTTTGTGTACAAAGTAATTGAACTCAAGTTCAAATTCATATTGAAAAAAAATTCCACTTAATGGATTTGACGTACCTTTTGGATGGTTAAACCCTTCAAAAAAAAAAAAAAAAATTAGTAACTTTGTGTAAAAAATAAAAATATTAATTTAAGTAGAAAAGGACAACATGTAATACAAAACTGTGGTTGTATCATGTATGTAGGAAATCTTTGTCTCCAAAGCTGACACACGACGAGGGGCACGACTTTTAAATGTGGGCACGTCCACTTTAACCATGGCTGGCACACTGCAACAAGGTTACTGTCAATCAACATTTGGATTGTTCCCAATCTTAATTCTTAAATCTCATACCCCTACCCCCAAACACACCAACACACCCCCCACCCCCCCACATCCCCCCCCCCCCCCCCCTTCAAATTTTTCATTGCGCAATATATGCTTTTATTATTGGGACTAAAAAGTGTAGTTACTTTTTTTAAAGTAATTAACATTAACTGAGGGACCAAATTTGTTTTAATGAATTGGCAAATCTATTTTCAAATAATTATTTATGAGTATGTTTGTTTGGCGTTTCTCAAAATTATTTCTTGTTTGATAAATGCCAAATAAATATGTTTTTCTACTTTTGAAATAATTTTTTCACCCTTCAATTTTCTCAAATGACACTCTCAAAAGGCAAACAAACAATAATTTTCTTATCTCTAAACTAAATCTATACAAACTCTACTCTGTTTTGACATAAAATAATCTATCTCTTACACAATTTATCTCACATAATAAACATGATTTGACAGAATGTCTTACACGTCTTACACCTTCAATATAACTCTTCTTAAAAAGACCTACACCTACTTTATTTCTCAAACCACTATGTCAAAACACAAACAAATAACATTACGCAAATCGAGATTATTTCACAAACTTCCACTAATCTTCCAAACTATTTTCTCAAACACCAAACAAACATGCCCTATATGTTTGGTTAGTGCGTCGGTAAATTATAAATTTAGTTCATTACTAATGTATTTGATCGTGTATTAAAATATATTTAATCAGTGTTAGTACGTATGTGGATACAAATGGAAAACAAATACGAAAAATGGATAAATTTATTTAATACGCGACCACAAAATATAGTAGTTATAATAGTTGTTGAGAAATAAAAACATAAGAATTAAAATATAAGTAAAGATAGGATGAGAGTGTACGTTTGGAGTATAAGACATTGAAACTAAACTCATCGTTACTATTCCTAACTAAATCATATCCGGCGGTTGCTGTTGGCCGCATAAAACTGCCGGCGGTTGAAGAATTACAATTGGCCGCCTCATTTATTATAATTAATTTTCGTCGGCAATGGCTAAATGCAACGCATTAGTATTCGTCATCCATTTCGTCACATCTGCATAATATTCAACTCAAACTACATAATCAGAGGACTAAATTGATGAAATGAATACTTGTTTAATTTTCTATTTGTTTTTAGTTAATAAAAGATAATGATAAAAAAAAGATAGGTGGATACTAACGCAACTTTTATACGTCTGTCATTGAAAAAAAAATCGACTCTTACTTTTGTTCTAATCGTATTAGTTTTAAAATTTCATTAAATTGTCTAATTTTAATTTTTCTTTTTTTGGTAAACACACAACAAATAATTTTAAAGTTCAGTCAAAATGCTCAATTTTATTTTGGGGTAAAAATGCAATTATTATTTTTAAGACCAACAAAATCCTCAAACTATGAAGCACATGACCCGCACGTGAGTTTCGTTTTCGAAATTGGACCGAAATGATACCCGAATTGCTCCAGATTTATAAATTATGAGGTAAAAATTGATAGTAAAAAAATATGCGAGGTAAACTTGTCATGAAACACTACACTACTTTTTTTTTTTCTTTCGTGGAAGTAGGGCACAAAATATGATTTGGTACAATTGTCTAAAAAATATTTTAACAAAATTTTAATTTATAACATCGGATTATGCAAAAAAAAAAAATTAAGAATGTCGACTAACAAGAAATAAACTTAAGAAAAGTTAAGCAAAAATAGTATTTAACAATTATTAAAGACCTAACATTTGAGTTTTAAGGGAAAAAAAATCTTATATATTGATGAATAGTATTATTTTAAGAGGCCAAAATATAAGTTTAGCATCCCCACCATTGGAGATGGTTTAAACTATTTAAACTTAATTAAAAAAAAATTTTAAATTTGATTTTTTTTCTTTTCAATAAAACAGTGAATATACTATTACATAATTAAATTTATTCTATTAATATCAAATAAAAAAAAAATATAACAAATAAGTGCAGAAAATATCTACTAACAATATTAATATTATGCTAAAAAAATTTAACAACATTTTTGTGTGTGGATTTATTAAAGTAATTCTTTTTGGACAGAAACCGTTAAAAATTTGCGTTGAAAACACGTGTGCTTCTTTCGATTATACTGGCATTTACTAAAATTTACCGGGCATGAGCAGCGGAGGCTCGGAACCGAGCCTAGAGACGGTTAAAATCATATCCAAACCTGATTAAATTAGTCCACCTTGGGTCCTGAACCGAACCGGTTACAAGCCACAAAGTCGCCATCTGCTAAGCCGACTGCCCCCACCATGACCGGTTGTCTGCTGCCGCATAGCCCCACTATTCCACGTGTTCTCGCTCGACCTTTTTTCATTAATCACACCCATTGCCATTGGTGACTAGTTTAATGAGTTTTTTAATTTACTTTGACAATATAAGTGGAGTAAAATTTTACTTTTTCTCTTATAAAAATAAAATAAAAATAAATTTTATTTTACTTTATAATACAACTTTTTCCACCTTTGTACGGAGTTATAAGAGTTGGACTTTTAGGTGTGTGTATGCTTTTGAAAATAATGGTTGCATAGAAAATTCTTACATATATCGGATTTGATCGAACCCAAAGTAATTATATGATAAGTGCAATACAATATTTGTTTTGTGATTGGATGAGTTTAGTCAAACCAGGTCTGAACAAGAATTTTCCTGATTGCAAATTAATTGTATAAATTATTACTTATGAGAGAGACTAATTGAGAATAATATTTTCTATTGTAAGAAATGAAGTAATATTTTTGGATATTCAAAAAGAAATATGATCAAAAAATTTGGGACTAAGAAAACGTATTTAAAATTCATTTATGTTTAAAAAATTAAATGTTGAATTAAATTTAATCGAAATGGACACGAGTTCAATTCAAATATGATATTTGTACATACATGTTATTTCATAATTTAATAAGTTAATTTCGAATTGTATTTCAAGAGCTATCGAATTATACATATTATTTTAATAACATTTTGTCATGTAAAATAAATCAGTTCAACAATTTTTATCAAACTAAATTGAATCGAGTTTCGAATAATTTATACTGATTTCTACCCTGCATATAAAAGAATTTTTTTAATCCATATTCACAAAAATTACGTACAAACTAACAAACAACCTATTTGTTATTTAAAAAAGTTAAGAATATCACACACAAATAATTCTCTCAATAATTCTCCCTTCCACTTTCAAATGTCCATAATTATCTCACTAATACAGGTTTCGTTATATTGTGCAATAAATGAGGAATCAATATTTAATCATATTCCTAGAATATTTTGTCTAAATTGTACAATTGAAATCCCACAAGGTACGTAGAACAATTTCAATCACACAAGGAATCAATATTAACTTTTTCCTTATCAAAGAAAAAAGAAAAAGTACATAGCATCTTATAAAATAATTATTTGTTAAAATAATTACATTTAAGGAACATTTCATTTTTTACCATAAAAGATGTCCCAAAAAAGATACTTTCTCTAATTTTCTATTAATCTACATTTTCACGTAAATTAAGGAGTATTCTTTTGATTAAAATATACTACTAAAAGTTAGTAATTGTTTTTTTAAATATCATTTGTAGTTTATTTTGGAAAAATTCTTGTTCAAGTCTAGCTTGACCAAACTCATCCAACCACCAAACAAGTGTATTGCACTTGTTTTGTAATTGGTCACTCTTCAGAAAGTTACATCCAATTGCTATGTAGTTAATTTGGGTTCGACCAAATCGGATCTGGTAAGAATTTGTGTTCGACCAAACCTGATCCGGGTAAAAATTTTCCGTTATTTTCTCTTTTACAAATATGTGGTCCCTACAAACCCCACCTGGTAACAATACATTACTAGGTCTCATGTCAAACACAGTCTTATATAAACCTCTATATATATCCACCTCCTCTCCTCGCCGAGGCTACCAACAAACAGCACACAACCAGCACACAGGCGGCGTTCATTTCACTGTGACTCACCTTATCAATTCCCCTCCAAATCAATACTACTATTTATCTCCTGAAATTCCGGCGGTGTTTTGTTTTCTTCGTCTGTCAATAATCAAATCTCGATTTCTACGCCGCCGTGGATTTTAAGGACTCTGCCCCCCAAATTCTCCTTATTTATACTCGAATTAATTTTATTTCTCAGATTCGCAATCGTTTTCTTCCTTGATCTACTGAATTTCAGCAAATCTAACTTATAAGTTAACTGTTGTGTAATTGGTAAATTTGATTAATAAAAAAAATTCAACAGTTAAATCTGGTGGTTGACTTGTGGAAATGTCGGTAGCGTCGGGATCGGGGATTCATGTGAAGAACGGCGCTATCGTGAAGCCATGTGCGCCGAGTCATCAGCTGAATGCGGTGGCGGCTTTGAGCCGTAGAGTATGGGTTTCTCGTGGATTCACGGCGAAGAGGAGAGTTCACTTGGAGAATAAGTTCGTTAGCGGCGCGAGGCTGCGGAGTGGTGTAGAATCTGCTTCGGGCTCGGAGAGGCTGCACCTTTGGCAGACTGATGGGCCGGGTCGGGCTCCGAAGCTGCGGGTCGTTGTGAAGAATGCTCTGTCTCAAGTGCCGGAGAAGCCGCTAGGGCTTTACGATCCCTCGTTTGATAAGGATTCGTGCGGGGTGGGGTTTGTGGCGGAGCTCTCCGGTGAAAGCAGTCGTAAAACGGTACCGTGTTTGAATTGCAAGAGAAAAAACAGAAATATAAATTTGATGCGTTTTATATATAGCTATGATATATTCATAAGTATTTTTTTTTAGGTGACGGATGCTGTAGAGATGTTAGTGCGCATGTCGCATAGAGGTGCGTGTGGCTGTGAGACGAATACTGGGGATGGAGCTGGTATTCTCGTAGGGCTTCCTCATGATTTCTACAGAGAGGTTAGCTTTGTTGTTCTTTATTCCTTCTTTTACTTCTTTTTCAGTTATAATATAATCTTTTGACATATTATGAAGAGTTGGGGAAATCAATTTGGATTCTGTTATTGACGTATTATGTTATGAATGAAATTCCCATAAAGGAAAGGTGAAAAATGATTATATTATATGCGGGTATCTTATTTGTTTTGTTGAGGCTAATTGCTCACACCAGCGTCTATTCTTCTGGTATTTATGATATATGACCAAAATTCTGAATCATGGTGATGATGTTCTCTGGGTTTATTTTAAATTAGGCTGCTAAAGATTCCGGCTTTTCCCTGCCCCCACCTGGTGAGTATGCAGTCGGCATGTTTTTCTTGCCTACTTCTGATAGTCGGAGAGAACAAAGTAAGATCGTATTCACAAAGGTAATTTATAGACTGAAACTTTTAAATGTCTTTTATCAGCTAAGGTGATGATTTTTTTGATTAATCTTGTTTTAATGATATTGCAGGTGGCTGAATCACTCGGCCATACAGTTCTTGGATGGCGATCTGTCCCCACAGATAACTCAGGATTGGGCAAATCTGCTCAGGAGACAGAACCCATCATTGAGCAAGTTTTTCTTACTGCAACTCCCAGGTCGAAGGCTGATTTTGAACAACAGGTATTTAACTATAGTTCTGAAAATCGTATCCTATCATTAGTACAATAAAGTAAGAGGATTCTCATCATCCGCTGGTTATTTTCATCGCAGATGTACATATTGCGGAGGGTTTCGATGGTAGCAATCCGAGCTGCATTGAACCTTCAGCATGGCGGAGTTAGAGACTTCTACATATGTTCTCTGTCCTCAAGGTTTGTGTTCTTTGGATATGTGGATGTTTAAATGCAATAGCTGTTGAAAGTATAGTTATTGACTTGGTTAAGTGATATTAAGGACTATTGTCTACAAAGGCCAGTTGAAGCCCAACCAGTTGATGGATTACTACTATGCAGATCTTGGCAATGAAAGGTTTACGAGCTACATGGCCCTGGTAAATATTTTATCCATTCTCTTTTTATTTCTCTGCTGACTCCATACTTCAACAACGAACAGCATTGGATCAACCGGTTCCTGAAGCGATGCAAGGTTGAGGAATGACTTCTGAGGCATTGAAGTATGAATGATCTCTTTAGTTCTTCCGCACCCTTGATCACTTTGATTTTGGATGCCGGATTGGATTCTTTGGGTGAGTTGGTAAGGAACCTCATTATGAACTATGAAGTAAATAATGTTTGAAGAAACTTGGCGTGGTTCTGCATCCATTCGAAAACGAAATTCTGTCTTATGGTGGAAAGGAATTTGTGTTTGGTCAAGGTACCCTAGGGTCCTCAGTACGACATGTACATTGAAGTGCTCTGACCAAGATTTTATTACAGAGAATTGTGACTTCATCTCATAAATGAAATTTTAATATCTATTGCTCTGATTTTTTTCTTGCAGATACACTCTAGATTCTCTACAAACACATTTCCTAGCTGGGATCGAGCTCAGCCCATGCGTGTTCTTGGGCACAATGGTGAAATAAATACTCTTAGAGGCAATGTCAATTGGTAGGTCTTCTTGTGTTTGGTGCTCTGTGTACATACTTGTAGTTGTATTCTATGATCTTTGCTGTAAAATTAATTATTTTATTCATTTGGAAGAACTGTTCTTTTTAGGGGAATTGATCTTTCTTCTTTTAAAATCTGAATTTCCATTTCTCAATGCTTCTGTCTCATTAAACTTTGTCATTAACATTTTCCGGAAAACTGATTTAATGGTTGTTTGTTATGTAGGATGAGGGCTCGTGAAGGTCTTCTGAAGTGCAAGAAGCTTGGCCTATCGAAGACAGAGATGAAGAAGATTCTACCAATTGTAGATGCCAGCTCATCAGACTCAGGTTGTAAATTTACCAAAAGTTTTGCTTCATGGGCTTGCCAGTACATGAACTTTGTTTAACCAATGAAATGCACTCTTTAAAACCAATGTTGATCCTTGTCTCTTTTTACTATTATTACTACACAATTTTTTCTTTCGTTTTTATCTAACCTCTCTATTTTTTAATTAGGTGCATTTGATGGTGTACTTGAGCTCTTGGTTAGAGCTGGGAGAAGCCTTCCTGAAGCCATAATGATGATGATTCCAGAAGCCTGGCAAAATGATAAGAACATGGATCCTCATCGGAAGGCTCTGTACGAATATTTCTCAGCTCTAATGGAACCGTGGGATGGCCCTGCTCTTATATCATGTATGTCGTTTAGGAGATAATAATCTAACATCCGAGTCATGTGACTTCAATAATTGCATGGTTCTTACACAGAATAATTTGCAGTTACTGATGGGCGATATCTTGGAGCAACATTGGATCGAAATGGGTTACGTCCAGGTCGCTTTTACATAACACATAGTGGCAGAGTTATCATGGCAAGCGAAGTTGGGGTGGTTGATATTCCCCCGGAAGATGTAGCCAGGAAAGGAAGACTTAATCCAGGTATGATGCTTCTTGTAGACTTTGAGAATCATGTTGTGGTGGATGATGAAGCCTTGAAGCAACAATACTCACTGGCAAGACCTTATGGAGAGTGGCTAAAACGACAAAAGATACAGTTGAAAGACATAGTTGAATCTGTTCGGGAGTCTGACAAGATTCCTCCTCCTATAGCTGGTGTTGCATTGGTCAGCATTTTTTCAACTTCTTCACTTCTCATTTTATTCATTTTCATGTGCTAACATCGGCCAATGCATCATAATTTAGGCATCTCCTGATGATGACAGCATGGAAAATATGGGAATTCATGGTCTATTGGCACCATTAAAGGCTTTTGGGTATGTCATACCTTAACTTTGCTTGTTTGATACATCTTTTTCTATCCTATTACTCACTTGGAAAATTAATTATTTCCTATTTTGCGCAGTTACACTGTTGAATCCTTGGAGATGCTGTTGCTACCTATGGCAAAAGATGGCATTGAAGCCCTTGGTTCGATGGGAAATGATGCTCCATTGGCGGTGATGTCCAATAGGGAGAAACTTACGTTCGAATATTTCAAGCAGATGTTTGCTCAGGTCACAAACCCTCCAATTGATCCCATCCGGGAGAAGATTGTTACCTCCACAGAATGCATGGTTGGTCCAGAAGGTGATCTTACAGAGATCACCGAAGAGCAGTGTCATCGCCTGTCACTGAAAGGTCCTCTGCTATCAATTGAAGAAATGGAAGCAATTAAAAAGATGAACTACAGAGGCTGGCGAAGCAAAGTTATTGACATTACCTACTCCAGGGACCTTGGTAAGAAGGGTTTGGAAGTCACTTTAGACAGGATATGTTCTCAAGCAGATAATGCAATCAAGGAGGGTTATACCACGCTTGTGCTTTCTGACAGAGGTACTCTTTTCTGGGTTTTCCAGAAAGATGATTTGGTTGTGGTCTGGTTTCCTGTTTTCTTTGACATTATGTTATTTAGTCAAGTTAACGGACGTGTTCTCCTTTGAATTATGTAGCCTTCTCACCAACGCGAGCTGCGGTCAGCTCCCTCTTGGCTGTTGGTGCTGTACATCATCATTTAGTGAAGAAGCTTGAGCGAACCCGTGTTGCATTGATTGTTGAATCAGCTGAGCCCCGTGAAGTGCACCATTTTTGTACACTTGTGGGATTTGGTGCTGATGGAATCTGTCCTTATTTGGCTGTAGAAGCTATTTGGAGATTGCAAGTTGACGGAAAAATTCCACCCAAATCAACAGGTGAATTCTACTCAAAGGAAGAGCTTGTCAAGAAATATTATAAAGCTAGCAACTATGGCATGATGAAGGTCCTTGCCAAAATGGGTATATCAACTTTGGCCTCATATAAAGGTGCCCAGATTTTCGAGGCAGTGGGCCTCTCATCAGAGGTCATGGAACGATGCTTTGCTGGAACTCCAAGCAGGGTGGAGGGTGCCACTTTTGAAGCACTTGCACATGATTCACTACAGTTGCATGAGCAGGCTTTCCCTACACGTGCATTACCACCTGGTAGTGCTGAGGCTGTGGCACTTCCTAATCCAGGAGATTATCACTGGAGGAAAGGTGGTGAAATTCACTTGAATGACCCCCTTGCCATAGCTAAATTACAAGAAGCTGCCAGAACCAACAGTGTGGCTGCGTACAAAGAATATTCTAAGCGTGTGCAAGAATTGAACAAGTCTTGCAATTTGAGAGGGCTTCTGAAATTTAAAGATGCTGAAGTAATGGTTCCTTTGGAAGAAGTTGAGCCAGCAAGTGAGATTGTAAAACGTTTTTGTACTGGAGCCATGAGCTATGGATCAATATCATTAGAAGCCCATGCAACACTTGCTATGGCTATGAACAAGATTGGAGGAAAGTCAAACACTGGTATGTTGTCAATGCTTTTGTTGAGGTTTTTCTTTAAGAAAAGGTCAGAGTCTTTTCTCTATGTTGTGTTTCTGTTACTGTTTGGGGTTTTGGATAAGATGGATAAAGGATTATATTTATTACATGTTATTCTTCATGCTTGTGTCGCTTCCATATCACATTTAAAACAAACAAAGCTTCTCTCTGTTGTTTAAATCGTTTTTTATTTGTCGGGGATAGGTGAGGGAGGTGAACAACCATCTCGTATGGAGCCTCTTCCAGATGGTACAAGAAATCCGAAGAGGAGTGCTATTAAGCAGGTTGCTAGTGGAAGATTTGGAGTTTCTAGCTATTACCTCACAAATGCGGATGAGTTACAAATTAAAATGGCTCAGGTATATCTTTTAGATACTGCCAACTTTTTGAATCTTTAAGTAGGTCATTCCTGGTCTATGTAGTTCATTTGTTTCTATTATCCCTGCATTCTCGTGGGAACCAAGGTTCCTTTTGTTTATGAATTTACGTTCATGAACAGATGATGCCGTGTCTGCGAAGCACCTTATGGTGTCTTTGCATCATTAAGTGATACCTGCATTTGACATTCGGTGAGAATGTTATCTTCATATGCTTTGTGAGTTAATTGTATTAATTTGCTAACTTTCGAGTTTCATGCTGCAGGGAGCCAAACCTGGAGAAGGGGGTGAACTTCCAGGACATAAGGTCATTGGTGACATTGCTGTGACTAGGAATTCAACTGCTGGGGTGGGGCTCATCAGTCCTCCTCCACATCATGACATCTACTCAATTGAAGATCTTGCTCAATTGATTCATGACCTTAAGGTAGTTCTTGATGATTTAGTCATATTGTTATTCACGATATTCTTCAAACCAACAAATGTGCTTAAAAAGGTGTCTGTTGACATAGCTTGTTATGTCTAATAATTAATATGCTGTTTTGTCACTTGTTTCATATTTTTCACTGCTGATATATATTGCACAGAACGCAAATCCGAGTGCTCGTGTAAGTGTGAAATTGGTCTCTGAAGCTGGTGTTGGAGTGATTGCCAGCGGGGTTGTCAAGGGTCATGCGGACCACGTTTTGATATCTGGTCACGATGGGGGTACGGGTGCTTCAAGATGGACTGGTATCAAGAGTGCTGGTCTTCCATGGGAGCTTGGTCTTGCAGAGACCCACCAGACATTAGTTGCTAACGATCTCCGTGGGCGAACTGTTCTTCAGACGGATGGCCAACTGAAAACTGGAAGAGATGTGGCTATTGCTGCGCTTCTTGGTGCAGAGGAGTTCGGTTTTAGTACCGCTCCACTCATAACACTGGGTTGCATCATGATGCGGAAGTGCCATAAAAACACTTGCCCTGTTGGTATTGCCACTCAAGACCCAGTTCTTAGGGAAAAGTTTGCTGGTGAACCAGAACATGTTATCAATTTCTTCTTCATGCTGGCAGAAGAGGTGAGGGAGATCATGTCAGAGCTTGGATTCCGAACGCTCAATGAAATGGTAGGCCGTTCAGACAAGCTTGAACTGGATAAAGATTTGGTGAAGAACAATGAAAAGCTTAAGAACATTGATTTATCCTTATTACTTCGACCAGCTGCTGATATTAGACCAGATGCTGCACAGTATTGTGTGCAGAAACAGGATCATGGGCTGGACTTGGCATTGGATAACAAACTAATAGCTTTAGCCAAGCCTGCCCTGGAGAGAGGTCTTCCCGTGTACATTGAATCACCCATCTGCAATGTAAACCGAGCGGTTGGAACCATGCTAAGCCACGAAGTGACAAAACGCTACCACATGGCAGGACTTCCTTCAGATACAATTCATATCAAACTCAGTGGAAGTGCAGGCCAGAGTCTTGGAGCTTTTCTGTGTCCTGGCATCACACTGGAGCTTGAAGGGGATAGCAATGATTACGTTGGGAAAGGCTTGTCAGGTGGGAGGATTGTTGTTTATCCTCCTATAGGAAGCAACTTTGATCCAAAGGAAAATATCGTCATTGGAAATGTAGCCCTTTATGGGGCCACAAAGGGGGAGGCTTATTTTAATGGAATGGCGGCAGAAAGATTTGCTGTTCGAAATTCTGGGGCTACAGCAGTTGTGGAAGGTGTGGGTGACCACGGGTGTGAGTACATGACTGGTGGGACCATTGTTGTTCTTGGAAAGACAGGAAGAAACTTTGCTGCTGGCATGAGTGGTGGCATTGCATATGTTCTTGATGTTGATTCCAAGTTTCGATCCAGATGCAATAATGAGTTGGTAGATCTGGATCCAGTTGAGGATGAGGATGACATTTTGACCCTCCAAATGATGATTCAACAGCATCAGCGCCACACAGGCAGCCAGTTAGCTAAAGAAGTGCTTGCTGATTTTGAGTCTCTTTTACCCAACTTTATCAAGGTCTTCCCTCGTGACTATAAACGCATTGGGGGGTGGGGGGGGGGGGGGGTGGGGGGGGGGGGGGGTGGGGGGGGGGGGGGGTGGGGGGGGGGGGGGGTGGGGGGGGGGGGGGGTGGGGGGGGGGGGGGGTGGGGGGGGGGGGGGGTGGGGGGGGGGGGGGGTGGGGGGGGGGGGGGGTGGGGGGGGGGGGGGGTGGGGGGGGGGGGGGGTGGGGGGGGGGGGGGGTGGGGGGGGGGGGGGGTGGGGGGGGGGGGGGGTGGGGGGGGGGGGGGGTGGGGGGGGGGGGGGGTGGGGGGGGGGGGGGGTGGGGGGGGGGGGGGGTGGGGGGGGGGGGGGGTGGGGGGGGGGGGGGGTGGGGGGGGGGGGGGGTGGGGGGGGGGGGGGGTGGGGGGGGGGGGGGGTGGGGGGGGGGGGGGGTGGGGGGGGGGGGGGGTGGGGGGGGGGGGGGGTGGGGGGGGGGGGGGGTGGGGGGGGGGGGGGGTGGGGGGGGGGGGGGGTGGGGGGGGGGGGGGGTGGGGGGGGGGGGAAAATTATAATTATAATTTAAAAAAAGTGAGACTTCTAAGATCACACCAATTTAGTACCCATAAATTGGATAACTTTTGCAATCTGCTACATATTTTGCACCCATTTTAAAAGTTTTTTACTACATAATAAACATAAAACATGGGAGGCGAGTGTTAAGATGAATTAAAATTCAGTTCGTTTAATTAAACTTAAAACTAAAGCCTATTTAAAAAATACAATCACAAGAAAATTTAGAGTAAATTAAAAATAAATAAAATTTGAAATATTTATGAATTTACAATGATTCTCAATTATAGACAATGTATACAAAGAAGGAACATATTTTTAATTTTGAAATTATAATTATGAGATTGAAACTTAAATTTTGATAAATAAACTACGCTTAAAATATGATTTTGCATTTTTTTTTTATCTACTAAACTGTCTATTTACAGTTCGGACCGGATAGCGCATTTGATATAGGTCATCCCCAGTGTGGTGACTACAGTAAGATTCGAACTTAAATTTTGCCTGGGTCGCAAGCCGCTACACTTGGCTCAACCACCTTTCAAAATTTATTTTAATTATAATAGTAAAAAAAAAAATCTTGATACTGTAAAAATAAAGAGAAAAATAGCAAGTATTCAATATTGATATAAGGAAAAAAATTACAACTAATATGCTATTGAAGTCTATCATTTCCACAAATTCATACTAAACAAGTTTGGTGTTTTCTTTTTTTGGTTTCTCAGCTTCTAATCCAAATTTAGGCTCAGTTTGAAGAGGTGGACATTTTGCACCCTTCTGATGAATCCTCTATTGGAGCAAAATATTTGAAGTCCTCTTTTGAACACATCATTGGTGTTGCTCTAGTAAGCAACAACAATCTTTTGAATGAATTTAGTATAATGATGTCAAAAATTCTATATGCTCTACATAGCTATAGTTACTAGTGGTAGCCTGGTGGGTCAGAATTGACCAAGTCAAAGATGGTTTGATTAAACAAAATTACGAGATTGGATTGATCGGCTACGATCCTTTTTAATTTAATTCCTTGTAATGTTTTTTATGATGATGGTTACCCCATCTTTGATTTGGTTGAACATCTTGTATGATGTTTGTTTTTTAATGAAGTATTGAATTATAAAAAATAAAAAAAATTACGAGGTTCAAAATTGGTCCGGCCACAGCTTGAAAGAAAATGGTCGGGTCATATTTGGTCTAAGTTGGGTGGCCATTATATATATGGAGAAAGAAGAAAGAATTGAAGATTTTCAAAATTCTAATGTCAGAACATACTGTACATAATAGACTATATTCTGTCTATTATTTGTAGGTATGAAACAATGTTTTGCCTTTTTGGAAGACTCACACAGTCACACTCCTTTGGGTTAAATACTTAATTTGGTCCTTAGTGCACTTGTTCAGTCTGAAAATGACGTTAGTTTATTTAGTTATGGTCCGGAGTCAAATTTGCCTATGTTCAGATCGATTCAGACTGGATCATGGACTAACATTTGTGTAACGAGTAGTTGCCCGCATTTACTTAATTTGGTCCTTAGTGCACTTGTTCAGTCTGAAAATGACGTTAGTTTGTTTAATTATGGTCCGGATCAAATTCGCCTATGTTCAGATCGATTCAGACTGGATCATGGACTAACATTTGTGTAACGAGTAGTTGCCCGGCATTTGGAGTTTGGAATTGAGCCGAAAGAATAAACTAATTTACGACGCGTAGTCCTTCTCTCACAAAGAATGGAGGTTTGTATAAAAATGGTTTTATCAAGTATGACCTAGCCCAAATTGGGCCATACATCATTTGGTGAAGAATTTGGATTGGTATCACTTTAAATTTCAAGTTTTAGCTCAAATCGAAACTTATACAGCCCTGTTTTGAGTTTACAAAGTTATTTATTTGACATATATCACTTATTTTTCACACCTAAAAAGTAATTTAATTTGCATCTACCGATCATCTATTTCTCCAAAAAACCCAACAGCCAAACCATAATCCAAAATTGGGATTATTGCATTTTTGGTGCCACAACTATAGTCCACTGACGTTTCTACTCCATAACTTTTCGGGCTGGCACATTTGGTGCCACAACTTAAACATCAGTGGCAATTTTGGTGCCAATTGAAGCCCAATTTCAAAATTGGCCCGAAATTTCCCCATGTGCTGGCCATGTGACATGAAAATTGGAAATTTTAACCATCAACGCATTTTTTATTAAAAAAAAATAAAAAATTATTTTCATCCACCAAGAACTAGGCTACTTGGATGTTTTTGTTTGGGGAAGAAGAAGGGAGGTAACAATTTAATTAAGGGAATGTTTGGTGAATATTATAGGAAAAGTTAAATATTTTGAATTTTGGTATTTTTTTTTATGAAAAAGAAGTTGAATGATAAAAATTCCAATTTTTCATGTCACATGGCCAGCACATGGGGGAATTTCGGGCTAATTTTGAAATTGGGCCTCAATTCGCACCAAAATTGCCACTGATGTTGAAGTTGTGGCACCAAATATGCCAGCCCGAAAAGTTACGGGGTAGAAATACCACACCAAAAATGCAATAATCCCTCCAAAATTTCACATTTTCAATTTTGATACCCAAAACTACATTATTATGTTAATATTTTATTATTTTAATATCCATTGAAACTATTGTCCATATCGAGTTTCAGAAATTTCACTAAAAACTCACAATCAATTTCTGAAGCCAAATCGAAACCATGGATCAAAGTTTTGTTTCTTGTATAAGTTTCGGTCAGCTAAATATTAAAACTTTTCAAAAAGGTTAAAAAACAGTAGGAAAAATTGTAAAAATAATTACAATTTTTATAGGAAAAAAATATAAATAATTACAAAATTAAGTTTTTCGATATTTTTGACAGAAACGATGAAATTTTGATCAAACCCAACAAAAAAAATTCAATTTGGTATAGTTTGGCTGGAGAACTTTGGTATAAAATGAGAGTAACATGAGCCACATATAATTTGTCCAAACAAATATGGTAAATAATTGACTACTTGAAACGATAATTAAAGATTAGAAAGGAGTGGAATCTTCTTTAATAATGATAAAGCGTCTAAAACAAAATTATATCCTTTTTTGTGTAAATATTGAAAGTTGAATTGAGTGATAATTTTGATATAAAGACGGATATAACGTTTTGTGTGATGTTGATGTCAAAATTGTATTTGAGCTGGAAAAACCTATTTTCAAGTTAAACGTGTCTCCTTTTCAATCTTGAGTATGGAATCCTCATTTCTTTTACTAAGAATTTGTATTTATGCTCAAAACGATTCATTATGTTTCAAAAAATATATTCTCATTTCTATTTTGGAGATGATTATTTTACTGAATTTTTTTGTCTAATATAAAATAATAACAGCACTATTGATTACGATCACTATTCACTTCATAAAAAAATTTAAACAAAAAATTAACTTTTATTCGTAACTTGGCGATAAGGAAAAATAAATTAAAAGAAATATATGAAGGAAAGAAAAAGGAGTGGAAAAGGTATCACGCATCTATGGTTATATAAAGTCTAAAACTTTATAAATGAAAGGATCTTTTCGTTTTTCCTTTTTTATTTTTTTTCTTTCTTTTAATAAATGATATATAATCTTTTTCATCCATAAATAATATATTTGTTTTCGTATTGTGACAATTTGTACTTTGTAGAGTCCTTGTAATTAGAGTATAGGTACAGTCGATAACATATATATATATTTTATCACTTTTCTTCTAAGAATTAAAAAAATCTATAATCACTTATGTCACCCAATAGATAACCATGTTATATTATGATATTAAGTTGGCCTAATGTTTGAAAAAAGTTCTACAATAATTGATTTTGTCATAACTAATTTTATAACAACTGATTATCAAATATAATTGTTTTGCAAGAAAAAAAGATTGTTGCTTTCGAAAAAGCATTCTGTGTTTGAAATCTCAATATTGATTATGATATTGAGGGTCAAGCACACAAACAATTACAATTAACCAAAAGTGATAACCATTTAGCGGACCATGCTCTCTTAAGATCACTATACTCGTTAGGTCAGACTCACCTTTAATCAGTACTTTTGTATTTGTGAAGTAAGAAAAATAAATTTATTTTTTAAACATATGGTCATGTTTTGAATATCAGTACTATTGTATTTGTGAAGTAAGAAAAATAAATTTATTTTTTAAACATATGGTCATGTTTTGAATATCATACTGGACCCAAAAGGAAGGGTTTTTAGCACTTTGCACCTCAAAACATTAGAAATAGGCCCTTTGCACCTCGAAACACATAATTAACACTTAACACCATCGAAATGCGAAAAACTCAGCAACTTGAACCCTCTAGTATTTTTCAGCAAAGTTGACCACCATAGTAAAAAAACCTAGGGGCAAAATAGGTAATTTATTTTTGGTTTTTTTGCACCTTACACCCCCCGAAACACGAGAAATGGTCACTTTGCACCCCCCAAAACACAATATTAGCACTTCTCACCTTCGAATTAAGAAAAACTCAATAATTTGCACCTCGAAAACACAAGAAATGAATACTTTGCACCCCCATAATACAAAATAAGCACTTAACACCCTCAATTAAGAAAAACTCAGCAACTTGCATCCCCTCGTTTTCTCCAAAAATGTTGACCACCGGAGTCAAAAAAACCTAGACCAAAATAGGCAATTCATTTTATTTCTTCCTTAAAATTTGTAGAATACGATTATGAATACTAGAATATTCATTTCCGTCTCCATCTTTCTTTGTATCTTGTAAACTTGTATTAAAGTTTTGTTTTTGTGATTTGTTTCGGTAAACCTTTTGAATTCTTTTGGAAATTTTCCATCCAATCACACTCTTTTGGCCATTTTACAAGACGGGAAATTTCGTTCTCGAAAAACTCTAGTATTATAGTATTTCTCGAAAACTTGGAAAGTTCCCAGAAAGTTCCAATACATAAAACGAAATTTTAATCCAAGTTTACAAGATGAAAAGAAATATGGATGTGAAAACGAGTATTCTACTATTCATAGTCATATTCTGCAAATTTTAAGGTAGAAAGAAAATAAATTACTTATTTTGCCGCTAGGTTTTTTTTAATCCCAGTTGTCAACTCTGCCGCAAAAAATGGGGGGTGCAAGTTGCTGAGTTTTTCTTAATTTGATAGTGTTAAGTGCTTATTATGTGTTTCGAGGGTGCAAAGTGTCCATTTCTTGTATTTTAGGGGTGCAAAGTGCTGTGTTTTTCTTAATTTGAGAGTGCTAAGTGCTAGTTTTGTGTCTCGGGGGTGCAAAGTGCCATAAACTCACAAATGAATTACTTATATTCCCCTAGGTTTTCTTTTACTTCGACAGTCAACTCCGCCGAAAAACACTATAGGGTGCAAGTTGCTGAATTTTTCATGTTTTGAAGATTCTAAGTGCTAATTTTGTGTTTCGATGGTGCAAATCACCACAAATTCTAAGAAGAAAGTACACAATCACACAAATTATAAGGCATCATTTCCGAAATTTACTTCGTCAAAATAATCAAATTTAAAAAATTAGTAAGAGTCCAACATTTAATCTCTATAGCTCAACATCTAATATCAACCGTGCATTAGTGAAAATAATCAACTACCAACATTCTTAAAATTAATAATCGGAATGAGACCATGAGTGTGAGCTATAAATATTGGGTTAATAGCAATTTACCCCCTATGATTATTATAATATTCAATTTATCCTCTATAATTTTAAAAAAAGTAATTTACCCCCCCTGTGATTTTTTTAAAGGAGCAATTTACCTCCCTGAATTGGAAAGTGTATCTCACTCGCTCAAATATGAAAGTGGGCGTGAAATATATTGTATAATAATATAATATTACGCTTTTGAAGGGTGAAATGGTCCACATAAAATTACACAGGGGGTAAAATACCATATTTAGGGAGGTAAATTGTCATATTTATAATATTCAATTTTTCTAAGGCTTAAAAAGGGTTATTATTGTCAATTCAATTTTTTTTATAGGCTTAAAATTTTTAGGGAGACAATTAGTATTATTTATCATTAAATAATTTTGTGTACAAAGTAACTGAACTCAAGTTCAAATTCATATTGAAAAAAATTCCACTTAATGCATTTAACGTACCTTTTGGAAGATTAAACCCTTCAAAAAAAAAAATATTAGTAACTTTGTGTAAAAAATAAAAATATTAATTTAAGTAGAAAAGGACAACATGTAATACAAAAGTGTGGTTGTATCATGTATGTATGTAGGAAATCTTTGTCTCCAAAGCTGACACACGACGAGGGGCACGACTTTTAAATGTGGGCACGTCCACTTTAACCATGGCTGGCACACTGCAACAAGGTTACTGTCAATCAACATTTGGATTGTTCCCAATCTTAATTCTTAAATCTCATACCCCTACCCCCAAACACACCAACACCCCCCTCCCCCCCTTCAAATTTTTCATTGCGCAATATATGCTTTTATTATTGGGATTAAAAAGTGTAGTTAAATTTTTTAAAGTAATTAACATTAACTGAGGGACCAAATTTGTTTTAATGAATTGGCAAATCTATTTTCAAATTATTATTTATGAGTCTGTTTGTTTGGCGTTTCTCAAAATTATTTCGTGTTTGATAAATGGCAAATAAATATGTTTTTCTACTTTTGAAATAATTTTTTCACCCTTCAATTTTATCAAATGACACTCTCAAAAGGCAAACAAACAATAATTTTCTTATCTCTAAACTAAATCTATACAAACTCTACTCTGTTTTGACATAAAATAATCTATCTCTGACACAATTTATCTCACATAATAAACATGATTTGACAGAATGTCTTACACATCTTACACCTACAATATAACTCTTCTAAAAAAACCTACACCTACTTTATTTCTCAAACCTCTCTGTCAAAACACAAACAAATAACATTACGCAAATCGAGATTATTTCACAAAGTTCCACTAATCTTCCAAACTATTTTCTCAAACACCAAACAAACATGCCCTATATGTTTGGTTAGTGCGTCGGTAAATTATAAATTTAGTTCATTACTAATGTATTTGATCGTGTATTAAAATATATTTAATCAGTGTTAGTATGTGGATACAAATGGAAAACAAATACGAAAAATGGATAAATTTATTTAATACGCGACCACAAAATATAGTAGTTATAATAGTTGTCTGAGAAATAAAAACATAAGAATTAAAATATAAGTAAAGATAGGATGAGAGTGTACGTTTGGAGTATAAGACATTGAAACTAAACTCATCGTTACTATTCCTAACTAAATCATATCCGGCGGTTGCTGTTGGGCGCATAAAACTGCCGGCGGTTGAAGAATTACAATTGGCCGCCTCATTTATTATAATTAATTTTCGTCGGCAATGGCTAAATGCAACGCATTAGTATTCGTCATCCATTTCGTCACATCTGCATAATATTCAACTCAAACTACATAATCAGAGGACTAAATTGATGAAATGAATACTTGTTTAATTTTCTATTTGTTTTTAGTTAATAAAAGATAATGATAAAAAAAAAAGATAGGTGGATACTAACGCAACTTTTATACGTCTGTCATTGAAAAAAAAATCGACTCTTACTTTTGTTCTAATTGTATTAGTTTTAAAATTTCATTAAATTGTCTAATTTTAATTTTTCTTTTTTTGGTAAACACACAATAATTAATTTTGAAGTTCAGTCAAAATGCTCAATTTTATTTTGGGGTAAAAATGCAATTATTATTTTTAAGACCAGCAAAATCCTCAAACTATGAAGCACATGACCCGCACGTGAGTTTCGTTTTCGAAATTGGACCGAAATGATACCCGAATTGCTCCAGATTTATAAATTATGAGGTAAAAATTGATAGTAAAAAAATATGCGAAGTAAACTGGTCATGAAACACTATTTTTTTTTTCTTTCGTGGAAGTAGGGCACAGTATATGATCTGGTACAATTGTCTAAAAAATATTTTAACAAAATTTTAATTTATAACATCGGATTATGCAAAAAAAAAATTAAGAATGTCGACTAACAAGAAATAAACTTAAGAAAAGTTAAGCAAAAATAGTATTTAACAATTATTAAAGACCTAACATTTGAGTTTTAAGGGCTAGAAAAAAAATCTTATAAATAGATGAATAGTATTATTTTAAGAGGCCAAAATATAAGTTTAGCATCCCCACCATTGGAGATGGTTTAAACTATTTAAACTTAATTAAAAAAAAAAATTAAATTTGATTTTTTTTCTTTTCAATAAAACAGTGAATATACTATTACATAATTAAATTTATTCTATTAATATCAAATAAAAAAAAATATAACAAATAAGTGCAGAAAATATCTACTAACAATATTAATATTAAGCTAAAAAAATTTAACAACATTTTTGTGTGTGGATTAATTAAAGTAATTCTTTTTGGACAGAAACCGTTAAAAATTTGCGTTGAAAACACGTGTGCTTCTTTGGCATTTACTAAAATTTACCGGGCATGAGCAGCGGAGGCTCGGAACCGAGCCTAGAGACGGTTAAAATCATATCCAAACCTGATTAAATTAGTCCACCTTGGGTCCTGAACCGAACCGGTTACAAGCCACAAAGTCGCCATCTGCTAAGCCGACTGCCCCCACCATGACCGGTTGTCTGCTGCCGCATAGCCCCACTATTCCACGTGTTCTCGCTCCACCTTTTTTCATTAATCACACCCATTGCCATTGGTGACTAGTTTAATGAGTTTTTTTATTTTACTTTGACAATATAAGTGGAGTAAAATTTTACTTATTCTCTTATAAAAATAAATTTTATTTTACTTTATAATACAACTTTTTCCACCTTTGTACGGAGTTATAAATAAGAGTTGGACTTTTAGGTGTGTGTATGCTTTTGAAAATAATGGTTGCATAGAAATTTTTTACACATATCGGATTTGATCAAATTCAAAGTAATTACATGACAAGTACAATATATTTATTTTGTGGTTAGATGAGTTTAGTCAAACTAGGTCTAGACAAGAATTTTCCCGATTGCAAATTAATTGTATAAATATAATTATTACTTATAGGAGAGACTAATTTTGAGAATAATATTTTCTATTGTAAGAAATGAAGTTATATTTTTGGATATTCAAAAAGAAATATGATCAAAAAAATTGGGACTTAGAAAACGTATTTAAAATTCATTTATGTTTAAAAAATTAAATTTAATCGAAATGGACACGAGTTCAATTCAAATATGATATTTGTACATACATGTTATTTCATAATTTAATAAGTTAATTTCGAAAAGTATTTCAAGAGCTATCGAATTATACATATTATTTTAATAACATTTTGTCATGTAAAATGAATCAGTTTAACAATTTTTATCAAACTAACTTGAATCGAGTCTCGAATAATTTATACTGATTTCTACCCTGCATATAAAAGAATTTTTTTAATCCATATCCACAAAAACTACGTACAAACTAACAAACAACCTATTTGTTATTTAAAAAAGTTAAAAATATCACACACAAATACTATGCTTACACACATATTTTTTGAAAACCAAACTAATAATGCAAATTAGCAACTTTGGCCCTAAAATCCTCAATACTATTACATATTTACATCTTGAACATTACCTTTTCCTTAAGTAGTTAGTAAGAAAGTTCCTCTCGATAATTCTCCCAACCACTTTCAAATGTCCATAATTATCTCACTAATACAGGTTTCGTTATATTGTGCAATAAATTTGGAATCAAAATTTAATCATATTCCTAGAATATTTTGTCTAAATCGTACAATTGAAATCCCACAAGGTATGTAGAACAATTTCAATCACACAAGGAATCAATATTAACTTTTTCCTTATCAAAGAAAAAAGAAAAAGTACATAGCATCTTATAAAATAATTATTTGTTAAAATAATTACATTTAAGGAACATTTCATTTTTTACTATAAAAGATGTCCCAAAAAAGATACTTTCTCTAATTTTCTATAAATTTACATTTTCACGTAAATTAAGGAGTATTCTTTGATTAAAATATACTACTAAAAGTTAGTAATTGTTTTTTTAAATATCGTTTGTAATTTATTTTGGAAAAATTCTTGTTCAAGTCTGGCTTGACCAAACTCATCCAACCACCAAGCAAGTGTATTGCACTTGCTTTGTGATTGATCACTCTTCAGAAAGTTACATCCAATTGCTATGTAGTTACTTTGGGTTCTACCAAATCCGATCTGGGTAAAAATTTGTGTTCGACCAAACCTGATCCGGGTAAAAATTTCCCGTTATTTCCTCTTTTACAAAAATGTGGTCCCTACAAACCCCACCTGGTAACAATACATTACTAGGTCTCATGTCAAACACAGTCTTATATAAACCTCTATATATATCCACCTCCTCTCCTCGCCGAGGCTACCAACAAACAGCACACAACCAGCTCACAGGCGGCGTTCATTTCTCTGTGACTCACCTTATCAATTCCCCTCCAAATCAATACTACTATTTCTCTCCTGAAATTCCGGCGGTGTTTTGTTTTCTTCGTCTGTCAATAATCAAATCTCGATTTCTACGCCGCCGTGGATTTTAAGGACTCTGCCCCCCAAATTCTCCTTATTTATACTCGAATTAATTTTATTTCTCAGATTCGCAATCGTTTTCTTCCTTGATCTACTGAATTTCAGCAAATCTAACTTATAAGTTAACTGTTGTGTAATTGGTAAATTTGATTAATAAAAAAAATTCAACAGTTAAATCTGGTGGTTGACTTGTGGAAATGTCGGTAGCGTCGGGATCGGGGATTCATGTGAAGAACGGCGCTATCGTGAAGCCATGTGCGCCGAGTCATCAGCTGAATGCGGTGGCGGCTTTGAGCCGTAGAGTTTGGGTTTCTCGTGGATTCACGGCGAAGAGGAGAGTTCACTTGGAGAATAAGTTCGTTAGCGGCGCGAGGCTGCGGAGTGGTGTAGAATCTGCTTCGGGCTCGGAGAGGCTGCACCTTTGGCAGACTGATGGGCCGGGTCGGGCTCCGAAGCTGCGGGTCGTTGTGAAGAATGCTCTGTCTCAAGTGCCGGAGAAGCCGCTAGGGCTTTACGATCCCTCGTTTGATAAGGATTCGTGCGGGGTGGGGTTTGTGGCGGAGCTCTCCGGTGAAAGCAGTCGTAAAACGGTACCGTGTTTGAATTGCAAGAGAAAAAACAGAAATATAAATTTGATGCGTTTTATATATAGTTATGATATATTCATAAGTATTTTTTTTTTAGGTGACGGATGCTGTAGAGATGTTAGTGCGCATGTCGCATAGAGGTGCGTGTGGCTGTGAGACGAATACTGGGGATGGAGCTGGTATTCTCGTAGGGCTTCCTCATGATTTCTACAGAGAGGTTAGCTTTGTTGTTCTTTATTCCTTCTTTTACTTCTTTTTCAGTTATAATATAATCTTTTGTCATATTATGAAGAGTTGGGGAAATCAATTTGGATTCTGTTATTGACGTATTATGTTATGAATGAAATTCCCATAAAGGAAAGGTGAAAAATGATTATATTATATGCGGGTATCTTATTTGTTTTGTTGAGGCTAATTGCTCACACCAGCGTCTATTCTTCTGGTATTTACGATATATGACCAAAATTCTGAATCATGGTGATGATGTTCTCTGGGTTTATTTTAAATTAGGCTGCTAAAGATTCCGGCTTTTCCCTGCCCCCACCTGGTGAGTATGCAGTCGGCATGTTTTTCTTGCCTACTTCTGATAGTCGGAGAGAACAAAGTAAGATCGTATTCACAAAGGTAATTTATAGACTGAAACTTTTAAATGTCTTTTATCAGCTAAGGTGATGATTTTTTTGATTAATCTTGTTTTAATGATATTGCAGGTGGCTGAATCACTCGGCCATACAGTTCTTGGATGGCGATCTGTCCCCACAGATAACTCAGGATTGGGCAAATCTGCTCAGGAGACAGAACCCATCATTGAGCAAGTTTTTCTTACTGCTACTCCCAGGTCAAAGGCTGATTTTGAACAACAGGTATTTAACTATAGTTCTGAAAATCGTATCCTATCATTGGTACAATAAAGTAAGAGGATTCTCATCATCCGCTGGTTATTTTCATCGCAGATGTACATATTACGGAGGGTTTCGATGGTAGCAATCCGAGCTGCATTGAACCTTCAGCATGGCGGAGTTAGAGACTTCTACATATGTTCTCTGTCCTCAAGGTTTGTGTTCTTTGGATATGTGGATGTTTAAATGCAATAGCTGTTGAAAGTATAGTTATTGACTTGGTTAAGTGATATTAAGGACTATTGTCTACAAAGGCCAGTTGAAGCCCAACCAGTTGATGGATTACTACTATGCAGATCTTGGCAATGAAAGGTTTACGAGCTACATGGCCCTGGTAAATATTTTATCCATTCTCTTTTTATTTCTCTGCTGACTCCATACTTCAACAACGAACAGCATTGGATCAACCGGTTCCTGAAGCGATGCAAGGTTGAGGAATGACTTCTGAGGCATTGAAGTATGAATGATCTCTTTAGTTCTTCCGCACCCTTGATCACTTTGATTTTGGATGCCGGATTGGATTCTTTGGGTGAGTTGGTAAGGAACCTCATTATGAACTATGAAGTAAATAATGTTTGAAGAAACTTGGCGTGGTTCTGCATCCATTCGAAAACGAAATTCTGTCTTATGGTGGAAAGGAATTTGTGTTTGGTCAAGGTACCCTAGGGTCCTCAGTACGACATGTACATTGAAGTGCTCTGAACAAAAATTTATTACAGAGAATTGTGACTTCATCTCATAAATGAAATATTAATATCTATTGCTCTGATTTTTTTCTTGCAGATACACTCTAGATTCTCTACAAACACATTTCCTAGCTGGGATCGAGCTCAGCCCATGCGTGTTCTTGGGCACAATGGTGAAATAAATACTCTTAGAGGCAATGTCAATTGGTAGGTCTTCTTGTGTTTGGTGCTCTGTGTACATACTTGTAGTTGTATTCTATGATCTTTGCTGTAAAATTAATTATTTTATTCATTTGGAAGAACTGTTCTTTATAGGGGAATTGATCTTTCTTCTTTTTTTTCCAGCTAAAATCTGAATTTCCATTTCTCAATGCTTCTGTCTCATTAAACTTTGTCATTAACATTTTCCGGAAAACTGATTTAATGGTTGTTTGTTATGTAGGATGAGGGCTCGTGAAGGTCTTCTGAAGTGCAAGAAGCTTGGCCTATCGAAGACAGAGATGAAGAAGATTCTACCAATTGTAGATGCCAGCTCATCAGACTCAGGTTGTAAATTTACCAAAAGTTTTACTTCATGGGCTTGCCAGTACATGAACTTTGTTGAACCAATGATATGCACTCTTTAAAACCAATGTTGATCCTTGTCTCTTTTTACTATTATTACTGCACAATTTTTTCTTTCGTTTTTATCTAACCTCTCTATTTTTTAATTAGGTGCATTTGATGGTGTACTTGAGCTCTTGGTTAGAGCTGGGAGAAGCCTTCCTGAAGCCATAATGATGATGATTCCGGAAGCCTGGCAAAATGATAAGAACATGGATCCTCATCGGAAGGCTCTGTACGAATATTTCTCAGCTCTAATGGAACCGTGGGATGGCCCTGCTCTTATATCATGTATGTCTTTTAGGAGATAATAATCTAACATCCGAGTCATGTGACTTCAATAATTGCATGGTTCTTACACAGAATAATTTGCAGTTACTGATGGGCGATATCTTGGAGCAACATTGGATCGAAATGGGTTACGTCCAGGTCGCTTTTACATAACACATAGTGGCAGAGTTATCATGGCAAGCGAAGTTGGGGTGGTTGATATTCCCCCGGAAGATGTAGCCAGGAAAGGAAGACTTAATCCAGGTATGATGCTTCTTGTAGACTTTGAGAATCATGTTGTGGTGGATGATGAAGCCTTGAAGCAACAATACTCACTGGCAAGACCTTATGGAGAGTGGCTAAAACGACAAAAGATACAGTTGAAAGACATAGTTGAATCTGTTCGGGAGTCTGACAAGATTCCTCCTCCTATAGCTGGTGTTGCATTGGTCAGCATTTTTTTCAACTTCTTCACTTCTCATTTTATTCATTTTCATGTGCTAACATCGGCCAATGCATCATAATTTAGGCATCTCCTGATGATGACAGCATGGAAAATATGGGAATTCATGGTCTATTGGCACCATTAAAGGCTTTTGGGTATGTCATACCTTAACTTTGCTTGTTTGATACATCTTTTTCTATCCTGTTACTCACTTGGAAAATTAATTATTTCCTATCTTGCGCAGTTACACTGTTGAATCCTTGGAGATGCTGTTGCTACCTATGGCAAAAGATGGCATTGAAGCCCTTGGTTCGATGGGAAATGATGCTCCATTGGCGGTGATGTCCAATAGGGAGAAACTTACGTTCGAATATTTCAAGCAGATGTTTGCTCAGGTCACAAACCCTCCAATTGATCCCATCCGGGAGAAGATTGTTACCTCCACAGAATGCATGGTTGGTCCAGAAGGTGATCTTACAGAGATCACCGAAGAGCAGTGTCATCGCCTGTCACTGAAAGGTCCTCTGCTATCAATTGAAGAAATGGAAGCAATTAAAAAGATGAACTACAGAGGCTGGCGAAGCAAAGTTATTGACATTACCTACTCCAGGGACCTTGGTAAGAAGGGTTTGGAAGTCACTTTAGACAGGATATGTTCTCAAGCAGATAATGCAATCAAGGAGGGTTATACCACGCTTGTGCTTTCTGACAGAGGTACTCTTTTCTGGGTTTTCCAGAAAGATGATTTGGTTGTGGTCTGGTTTCCTGTTTTCTTTGACATTATGTTATTTAGTCAAGTTAACGGACGTGTTCTCCTTTGAATTATGTAGCCTTCTCACCAACGCGAGCTGCGGTCAGCTCCCTCTTGGCTGTTGGTGCTGTACATCATCATTTAGTGAAGAAGCTTGAGCGAACCCGTGTTGCATTGATTGTTGAATCAGCTGAGCCCCGTGAAGTGCACCATTTTTGTACACTTGTGGGATTTGGTGCTGATGGAATCTGTCCTTATTTGGCTGTAGAAGCTATTTGGAGATTGCAAGTTGACGGAAAAATTCCACCCAAATCAACAGGTGAATTCTACTCAAAGGACGAGCTTGTCAAGAAATATTATAAAGCTAGCAACTATGGCATGATGAAGGTCCTTGCCAAAATGGGTATATCAACTTTGGCCTCATATAAAGGTGCCCAGATTTTCGAGGCAGTGGGCCTCTCATCAGAGGTCATGGAACGATGCTTTGCTGGAACTCCAAGCAGGGTGGAGGGTGCCACTTTTGAAGCACTTGCACATGATTCACTACAGTTGCATGAGCAGGCTTTCCCTACACGTGCATTACCACCTGGTAGTGCTGAGGCTGTGGCACTTCCTAATCCAGGAGATTATCACTGGAGGAAAGGTGGTGAAATTCACTTGAATGACCCCCTTGCCATAGCTAAATTACAAGAAGCTGCCAGAACCAACAGTGTGGCTGCGTACAAAGAATATTCTAAGCGTGTGCAAGAATTGAACAAGTCTTGCAATTTGAGAGGGCTTCTGAAATTTAAAGATGCTGAAGTAATGGTTCCTTTGGAAGAAGTTGAGCCAGCAAGTGAGATTGTAAAACGTTTTTGTACTGGAGCCATGAGCTATGGATCAATATCATTAGAGGCCCATGCAACACTTGCTATGGCTATGAACAAGATTGGAGGAAAGTCAAACACTGGTATGTTGTCAATGCTTTTGTTGAGGTTTTTCTTTAAGAAAAGGTCAGAGTCTTTTCTGTATGTTGTGTTTCTGTTACTGTTTGGGGTTTTGGATAAGATGGATAAAGGATTATATTTATTACATGTTATTCTTCATGCTTGTGTCGCTTCCATATCACATTTAAAACAAACAAAGCTTCTCTCTGTTGTTTAAATCGTTTTTTATTTGTCGGGGATAGGTGAGGGAGGTGAACAACCATCTCGTATGGAGCCTCTTCCAGATGGTACAAGAAATCCGAAGAGGAGTGCTATTAAGCAGGTTGCTAGTGGAAGATTTGGAGTTTCTAGCTATTACCTCACAAATGCGGATGAGTTACAAATTAAAATGGCTCAGGTATATCTTTTAGATACTGCCAACTTTTTGAATCTTTAAGTAGGTCATTCCTGGTCTATGTAGTTCATTTGTTCTATTATCCCTGCATTCTCGTGGGAACCAAGGTTCCTTTTGTTTATGAATTTACGTTCATGAACAGATGATGCCGTGTCTGCGAAGCACCTTATGGTGTCTTTGCATCATTAAGTGATACCTGCATTTGACATTCGGTGAGAATGTTATCTTCATATGCTTTGTGAGTTAGTTGTATTAATTTGCTAACTTTCGAGTTTCATGCTGCAGGGAGCCAAACCTGGAGAAGGGGGTGAACTTCCAGGACATAAGGTCATTGGTGACATTGCTGTGACTAGGAATTCAACTGCTGGGGTGGGGCTCATCAGTCCTCCTCCACATCATGACATCTACTCAATTGAAGATCTTGCTCAATTGATTCATGACCTTAAGGTAGTTCTTGATGATTTAGTCATATTGTTATTCACGATATTCTTCAAACCAACAAATGTGCTCAAAAAGGTGTCTGTTGACATAGCTTGTTATGTCTAATAATTAATATGCTGTTTTGTCACTTGTTTCATATTTTTCACTGCTGATATATATTGCACAGAACGCAAATCCGAGTGCTCGTGTAAGTGTGAAATTGGTCTCTGAAGCTGGTGTTGGAGTGATTGCCAGCGGGGTTGTCAAGGGTCATGCGGACCACGTTTTGATATCTGGTCACGATGGGGGTACGGGTGCTTCAAGATGGACTGGTATCAAGAGTGCTGGTCTTCCATGGGAGCTTGGTCTTGCAGAGACCCACCAGACATTAGTTGCTAACGATCTCCGTGGGCGAACTGTTCTTCAGACGGATGGCCAACTGAAAACTGGAAGAGATGTGGCTATTGCTGCGCTTCTTGGTGCAGAGGAGTTCGGTTTTAGTACCGCTCCACTCATAACACTGGGTTGCATCATGATGCGGAAGTGCCATAAAAACACTTGCCCTGTTGGTATTGCCACTCAAGACCCAGTTCTTAGGGAAAAGTTTGCTGGTGAACCAGAACATGTTATCAATTTCTTCTTCATGCTGGCAGAAGAGGTGAGGGAGATCATGTCAGAGCTTGGATTCCGAACGCTCAATGAAATGGTAGGCCGTTCAGACAAGCTTGAACTGGATAAAGATTTGGTGAAGAACAATGAAAAGCTTAAGAACATTGATTTATCCTTATTACTTCGACCAGCTGCTGATATTAGACCAGATGCTGCACAGTATTGTGTGCAGAAACAGGATCATGGGCTGGACTTGGCATTGGATAACAAACTAATAGCTTTAGCCAAGCCTGCCCTGGAGAGAGGTCTTCCCGTGTACATTGAATCACCCATCTGCAATGTAAACCGAGCGGTTGGAACCATGCTAAGCCACGAAGTGACAAAACGCTACCACATGGCAGGACTTCCTTCAGATACAATTCATATCAAACTCAGTGGAAGTGCAGGCCAGAGTCTTGGAGCTTTTCTGTGTCCTGGCATCACACTGGAGCTTGAAGGGGATAGCAATGATTACGTTGGGAAAGGCTTGTCAGGTGGGAGGATTGTTGTTTATCCTCCTATAGGAAGCAACTTTGATCCAAAGGAAAATATCGTCATTGGAAATGTAGCCCTTTATGGGGCCACAAAGGGGGAGGCTTATTTTAATGGAATGGCGGCAGAAAGATTTGCTGTTCGAAATTCTGGGGCTACAGCAGTTGTGGAAGGTGTGGGTGACCACGGGTGTGAGTACATGACTGGTGGGACTATTGTTGTTCTTGGAAAGACAGGAAGAAACTTTGCTGCTGGCATGAGTGGTGGCATTGCATATGTTCTTGATGTTGATTCCAAGTTTCGTTCCAGATGCAATAATGAGTTGGTAGATCTGGATCCAGTTGAGGATGAGGATGACATTTTGACCCTCCAAATGATGATTCAACAGCATCAGCGCCACACAGGCAGCCAGTTAGCTAAAGAAGTGCTTGCTGATTTTGAGTCTCTTTTACCCAACTTTATCAAGGTCTTCCCTCGTGACTATAAACGCATTCTTGCAAGCAAGAAGGCAGAGGAAGTTTCAAAAGCAGATGCTAAAATTGCTGCCAAAGAAGCTGAGGTGCAGGAAGAGGTGGAGTTGTTGGAGAAAGATGCTTTTGAAGAGCTGAAGAAGCTGGCAGCTGCATCTGTGAGAGAAAATCCTAGTCAGGTAATTCTTATCTGAATTTCGTAGTATTGCAATTTTTTCTGTGAATTTTTTATCATGTGGTAAATTTTACGACGAGAATAATTATTGGTAAATAAACATCATCAGATCATCTATACCTACAAAATATGTGTGGTGGGTATGTAATTTAAATCTTTGCGGATGTTTAGTGCTGCATTCAGTAGTTACTCTCACTCACAATAGTATATTATTGTTTTCAAACTTGTATTCAATCAGGGATCTTTCGTCTTCCATTGTTTTCATTCTGGCTTATTAACTATACGTGAATCAGTTTCATGTATTTCTAAGATTTTAACAAGAGGTTACGAATCAATAGGTTGAAGAAGATGCATCATTGAAGAGACCAACTAGTGTTCCTGATGCTATTAAGCATCGAGGTTTTGTTGCTTATGAGCGCGAGGGTGTTTCATACAGGGATCCTAATGTTCGTATGAATGACTGGAAGGAAGTTATGGAAGAGTCAAAACCTGGACCATTGCTGAAAACACAATCTGCTCGCTGTATGGACTGCGGTACTCCTTTTTGTCATCAGGTAATAAAAATTTAGGAGGGCATGTACTTAGTTTGGTTGCTATATTTTTCTTGAAAAATCTGACCCGAGTTAATTAAAATCGAATGACAACTTGCAGGAGAATTCTGGATGCCCTCTTGGGAATAAGATACCTGAATTTAACGAGTTGGTGTACCAAAATAGATGGCGTGAAGCATTAGACAGGCTTCTTGAAACCAACAACTTCCCGGAGTTCACAGGTCGTGTATGCCCTGCACCTTGTGAAGGATCTTGCGTACTTGGTATCATAGAAAATCCCGTTTCTATTAAAAGCATCGAGTGTTCGATCATTGATAAAGCTTTTGAAGAGGGATGGATGGTGCCGCGACCTCCTTTGAAGAGAACTGGGTATGTTTTCCCCCCTCTTTTTTCATGTTTTATATTGTCCCTTGCTTCTATATACATCATTCTTTTTAAACATGGTGTAATATTTCAATTTCAGGAAACAAGTTGCTATTATTGGAAGTGGGCCTGCTGGTTTGGCTGCTGCTGATCAGTTGAACAAAATGGGTCACTCTGTTACAGTGTTCGAGCGTGCTGACAGAATTGGTGGCTTGATGATGTATGGAGTGCCTAATATGAAGGCTGACAAAGTTGATATTGTCCAGAGACGTGTGGACCTCATGGAAAAAGAAGGTGTCAACTTTGTGACAAATGCTAATGTTGGGAAGGATCCCTCATACTCACTAGATACCCTTCGCGCCGAGCATGATGCCATTATTTTGGCTGTAGGAGCCACAAAACCAAGGTGTGCAACAATCAATATTTTACAGTTTATATTTAAATACTGACATAAGTGTTAAAGCTCTAAATTCCGTATTAAATTAACTTGTGGAATGATTTGGCAGGGACCTTCCTGTTCCTGGACGAGACTTATCTGGTGTCCATTTTGCAATGGAGTTTCTTCATGCAAATACAAAAAGCTTACTTGATAGCAATCTTGAAGACGGCAATTACATCTCTGCAAAGGGCAAGAAAGTAGTTGTAATCGGTGGAGGTGACACAGGCACAGACTGTATTGGGACTTCTATTAGACACGGTTGCAGCAGCATCGTAAATCTTGAGCTTCTCCCTGAGCCACCACGTACCAGGGCTGCAGGCAACCCTTGGCCTCAGGTTCAGTCACTTCCTTCTTCCTCCCTACTTTGGAGCTTTAGCTACATTTGATTCTTAGATTTTACTGAAGTTTTTGTTCATTTCCATTTTCTTCATCATTGAAATTCAAGAACCAAATTTAGCCTTTGCTAACTAGCATGCTTTTTCCTGTCAAAGCAAATACTTAACATCACAACAAAAATTTCTATGTTGGCAGTGGCCTCGTATATTCCGTGTAGATTATGGTCATCAAGAAGCTACTGCGAAATTTGGGAAGGATCCAAGATCCTATGAAGTATTGACTAAGCGTTTCATAGGAGACGAAAATGGAGTGGTGAAAGGACTTGAAGTTGTTCGCGTCCATTGGGAGAAAGATGCTAGTGGAAGGTTCCACTTCAAAGAAATTGAAGGTTCGGAGGAGATTATTGGAGCTGATCTAGTCTTCTTGGCTATGGGATTCCTTGGCCCCGAGGAGGTTAGTAACTAACTATTACATGGTCTGCCATTATATTATATATTCGTCCTCTTCTCTTTTTGGGTCATACTCATACTTAAAGACAATTCTTGTTTTTTTCAGACAATAGGAGACAAACTTGGATTGGAAAAGGACAATCGATCAAACTTCAAAGCTGAGTATGGACGATTCTCAACCAGTGTTGATGGGGTCTTTGCAGCTGGCGATTGTCGACGCGGTCAATCACTTGTCGTATGGGCAATCTCCGAAGGAAGACAAACAGCTGCACAGGTTGACAAATATCTCACGCAAAGTGATGATGCAAATATTAGTGAAAGACAAGAAGAGGTTGTGAAGAGGGACCAAGACACCAACAGACAAACAGTGGTGACATAGTTTCTCTATCTCGGTTTCCTTTTAATTTCTTTTTTATACGTTTGGATGACAAAGGATGAAAGCTTGCTCTTAACGAGAATCAACACAAAGAGAATTACAGTAATAGGGTTATCGTGGAGGGATTTAGAATTTAGAAATTTCATAATTGTATCTTTGTGTTTATAGAAGTTGTGTATTATTATTCTGGTGTTCAATGTCTTGGCCAATTGGAAAAGAATAATGTAAAGTTTGTTTGTTCATGTCAATAAGATGTTTTGGCAGGCGGACGAGGTTTTTCTGTTTTGATCCAAATGAAATTTGTTTTTAATTTTATTTCCTTCTGAAAAAAGAATTAGTTTTTTTTTTTTTTGAGTCTAAGTTGTTGAATAGCTAAATTTAATCCTATTTATATTTGGGTGATTTACACTCAAACCCATTAGGTTAAGTCATATTACAAGAAACTCCCTGACGTTTCAAAAATTATAAAAAGATTCCCTGTGGTTCAACAAGTCTTATAAGAATAGTCATATAATTTGTAAAAAATACACAAAACACCCTGTAAGGTATGTCCTTATAATTTTTGAAACTACAAGTTTTTTTTTTTATAATTACAATAAACATCAGGGGTCTGAGTGTAAATAACCCTTTATATTTTACAGTTTAGTTTGATTTACCTCAAGGTTGGCAATGAAGTGAAGGATATGATGAATCTGAGTTCAAAAGATTGACATTTTACTAATGAAGAATTCTGTTCATCAGAATGGAACGTAAGGGCAACTCTGGCAAATGATTTCATTGGCAACTATATTTCATAACTACCAAAATACTAAGAATATTCAACTAATAAGACATAAACTAAACTAGGAAAATAGAAAAACTTTTTTGGTTGGGAGTTTTGGAGATTTTTTTTGAAATTTGTGCAAAACAATTGAAATAAATTTGGATGTATTTTTGTTAAAATATTTTGTATGTAAGATAATATTAATTAAATGAGTAATGAGTTGAAAATTGTGAGTTATGTTTTAAATGTATTTTGGATGTAAAGTTTGAGGGTGAAAGTTAGTTGAAAGATGTGGAGTCATATATTTTCAAACTAAATTAATTAATACTGTATCGTATAATGATTGAAAAAGTTAATATTATATTTTGATATAATTAGAAATATAATCGAATATGATTTTTATGAGGTCAAGTGGGTTGCATTGTTGTACATATTCAGAACTCTACATTGTAGTCTGGGCCCAAAAAATGAAAAATATGGACTATTTGAGTATTTTTATAAGTTGTTCCAAACCATTTTGACCAAGCGAAAAATCGAAAATGATGGCCCAAACATGGTCCAAACAGGTTAAGCTTCATGACTAAGTTCATCCAAACAGAGCGAACCCGATCCATACACCCTAAAATACTCGGTCTAATGAGCTTACCTGGTTGGCCCATATTAGATATTAAGCGCGGCCCACTCCCAATTTGGAAACAATAATTAATTTAGCAAATGTGTGCGCCTTGAATTACAACACGTCGTCGTATCGAAAACCGAATAAGCTGGCCGAACCGCCTCTCCGTTTAACCAAATCACACATGCCTTTGTCTCTCTACCAAACTTTTCATTCTCCACTTTATTAGCTTAGCATCGTCGAAACATAGTGAAAATTTCTGGAGCAGGACGAAATGGCGAGCAATATGTGCCGTCGATTCTCATCGCCGATCGTGAGGTCCGAGTACGCCAGCTCGGCGAGTCGCCGGCTCATCGTTACGACGACTCAGCTCTTTCAAACTCAGCAACCGGATAAAAAGGAACCGCCGATTTCTGACGTGAAAGAGAAGATCCAGAATCAAATCGA
Source organism: Penstemon davidsonii (assembly GCA_034814905.1). Taxonomy (NCBI): domain Eukaryota; kingdom Viridiplantae; phylum Streptophyta; class Magnoliopsida; order Lamiales; family Plantaginaceae; genus Penstemon; species Penstemon davidsonii. Next base: position 22,632,013 of record JAYDYQ010002533.1, on the reverse strand, counting down.
GGAAGAAAAGAAGTATGATTCCAAGGCTGAAGAAAGCGATGATGAGACTGTGAATAAGAAGACGGGTGAAGTCGGTGGACCCCGCGGACCGGAGCCTACTCGGTACGGCGATTGGGAGAAGGGCGGTCGTTGCATTGATTTCTAAATTTCGATAAATTTATAACATATATGTAGTTTTGATTTGCATTTCCTTTCTGTTATTGTGCCAAATTTTAGGCTAGAATAAATGGCGAACAATGTAGTGTTCTTATTTGATGATGAAAATTATTGCCGTTGATTTTTCTTGTTTGTGTTGAATTGAGTTTTACTTTGTATTTGGAAGTAGGTTCAGGCGTAAAAAAAAGTGAACCAAAAAAATACAGCGTTGTAAGGTGTCTGGTGTGTGGGCTTGCACAGTCGAAACGTGTGACGCGCGGACTGCTTGTGCAATAGTGTAGAAAAAATTTAGTGCAACCTCGCTGTTAGCTATAGTTTTAGCATAGTGGTAGATGTTTGGTCCTCTACAATTGATATTAGAGTCAAGATCACTGGTTAGACTCTCTCCTACAATTGGTATCAGAGTTGGGGTCATGATTCCTGGTGCCTCGATTGTTGGCTGGATATGACAACACTTGTCCTCGTGTTAAGGTCCGGTGTGTGGTTGCACGGTCAAGATGTGACAAGTGACTTTCTGTGTAGTTTAAACACTTGAGTTGCACTGTTGTTATTAGCTATAGTTTATATAGTTTTGATAGTTTAAAGATTTGAATTGCGACTTTGCTTTCAACTATAGTTTTTATGGATTTTAGTAGTTTAATACTGTGGCAAGGCTTGGTCCTACTTATTGCATTAGAAAGTCAACTATGTTACCTTGTGTTACCCTCCATGCAATTCAGGTAAATTTCTAATTGTTGAAAACTTCTGATTGTCTTCTAAATTCTTTGATTCAACATAATTGCAGTAGGGGAGGAGGCTGGACATTAACTTCTCTCGTTTTATACTCAGAGACATATGACATTCTCCACCCCGAGGCCCTCTCGACTGAACTCCAAAGTCTCGAAGTGATACGACCAACAATTCTTATTGGAGGAGGTAAATTTTTTATCTAGAATCTGAAATATCTTATTCTTAATCAATGGAGTACTATATTGTATATATATCTTGGTAATGCAAATAATTATAAAGAAAGTAAACGGACAGTTTACTAACAGTTGGGTAATACTAAAAAAATCTCACCAAACTTCAACATCTGTGGCTCTTGAAAAACTAGAAATACACAAAAAAGATGAACAACTACCTTGTGTTACTCAATAATATCCTCTGCTTCATGCCTTGACTTTCCCATTTTATAACCATTTACCCTCAAAGATCACCACCAACAAGCAATAAAAAATAGTTGCCTCTTTTCAAAGGCTTCGAATTCTTCCTTATTAATCACACCTCATTTCCGGATACAAGCCCTTCTTTTATAATCATGGACACCACAAAAACCATCATCATATTCTTCTTCTTGTTCTCAAATTCTCCCCTTACTACAATTTCAGCCTCGGATTTCTGTTCCAACTCCTTCTGCAGTCGAAACGAACCCGCAATCCGATTCCCATTTCGCCTAAAAAATCTCCAGACAGCCCCATGTGGCTACCCAGGCTTCAACCTCTTCTGCAACACATTTAATAAAACACGTATCGATCTTCCCAATTCTGGCAAATTCTCAGTCCAAGCTATAGACTATGCCAGGCAAAACATATGGCTTAACGACCCTGAAAACTGTCTTCCCAAGCGTCTACTCGAGTTAAACTTATTTGGGTCGCCATTCAAAGGGTTCTTTCTTCAAGATTTCATGTTTTTTAACTGCACATTTGATTATAGAATGTATAAGTTTAACCCCATAGGTTGTTTGAGTGGGGAGAATTACACGGTTTTCGCTTCTTCTTCCCAAAGGACCATCAGTTTCTTGAAGTCTAGGTGTATTTTGATGGCCAAGGTGGCAGTGCCTGTTCAGTGGGAGTTTTTTGAACCGGTGATGACTTCGGATCTTAGCGATGATATCCGGCTCAAGTGGGGGTCGCCGCGGTGCGGGCGGTGTGAGTCTCAAGGTGGGTGGTGCGGGTTCCGAAACGGCAGTAACGGAACTCAAATTGAATGCACAAACCCTGCTCATCTTGGTAAGTTCTTGCGATTGTTTCTGGGATAGAATAATATTGGAACAAAGAACCATTCAAGAAAATACTGATTTGACTGGATAAGAAGTCAATATGAATCAGTAATATATATATTGAATAAACAAGAAGCTTTAAGCTGAATCTACCATAGGTGATCAATTAACTAATAATTAATTTAAGTCATTTAACAGCTAGTTGCAGAGGTCAACTGTAATGATCCTAGTTGAAGGGTGGAACCTTATCCCACATTGGTAGAATGGGATACTAATGTGGGGTTTATATGGTCTTGGGCTCTCCAACTTCAATAACTAGCTTTTGGGGTGTGGTTCTCCCAGGGTCATAACATCAACCTTACACAATTATAAACATTAATAAATTAAAGATTAAATGGGTGACAGAGTCTTAGACAAGACTCATTATTCAGTAATTCTTAAATTTTTCGTAAGCTAAAAAAATATGTAAAAAAATATGTAAAACAAATAAACTACCTGAATTGGATGAATTTTTCGACTCTATTGAAGCTCGTTCTACTACAACTTCGCAAGAAAAGTCTAGAATCTAAATCGAATCTCACTGTATAATCTTTTCCTCGACTAATCAAATTTTCACCCTATATGAGTGGCTGTTGAGGCTCTAGTATCTTCTTTATTTCTGAACTTAAGGGGAAGTTCTAACTCGAACTTGGTTTTACGGATCCATTGAACCATAGATTAAGTTTAATGCACTTATTATATGATTGACAATTCTTTTAGGAGTGTTATCTAACTACAACGCAAGTGTATTATACTTTAACATATAAATATTTTGGGTTCTAGTAAACCCGATTTGAACTAAAATTACCCGAACTCAAGATTAGTGTCAATATTGCTCAAGGCCAAGCTTGAATTTTAGTGAGTTCATTGGCAACAAAAGCGAAAATGAGCAAAAGATATAGCACAATGTTCTATTGTTCTTATTATTTATGGTCTAATGAGATTGTAAATTGAACTTGCAGTTCTACCAAGAAGTGCTCGCTATGCCATAGTTGCGTGTGCAGGGATACCAGCATTCCTTCTCCTGTTAGGCTTTCTCTTCTTCCTGTGTAGCCGTGTCAGAAACTATTGCTGGCGGCCCCACCGTGTTATGGAGTTCTCGATAGCGGTGGCCCCACAGCCCACAACCGTTGTCTCCGGCCTGGACAACCCAACTATTGAGTCGTACCCCAAAACAATCCTCGGGGAGAGCTGTCGATTGCCTAAGCCATATGACAACATTTGCTCAATTTGTCTATGTGAATATATGCCTAAAGAGACTTTGAGAAGTATACCTGAATGTCACCATTCTTTCCATTCAACATGTATAGATCAATGGCTTAGGTTAAACTCTTCGTGCCCGGTTTGTAGGAATTCTCCCGGGTCATCGCCAATTGGTCCGGAATTTTGATATAAATTTGAAATTTTTGGTTACATAGTTGGAGAATAACAAGACAAAACTGTATATAATTATTTTTAAACGTTGTAAATAGTGTGTACATTTACTTTTCAACCATGTACTTTACAATCTAGAATTTTAATTGGTTCAAATTAATCGGTTAAACATATTATAATATTTAATTAAATTGGATTCAGATTGATAATATTAATATCAGTTGGATTAACAATCATACCTCCAGACCAAACGCCTATAATTAAGAAATAAACCATTTTACACAGAATGAGAACAAATTCTAGGTTGAAGCTAAATATACAATACCTAATGTCACAATTTCAACCACTCCATATGATACAAATTCAACTACTATAACTCTCACTGCTGAAAAGAGTCACTGGAAATTGCATTTGTGTTTACAAATTCTGAAGCAGCAAAAGGATTAGGAGGCATAATGGGCATATTTTCACATTCTAGCATTTGAATCACGACTTTAGTCGAAGGTCGATCAACCGGGTACCACTGTATGCACCAAAGCCCGACTATTATTAGCCTTTTCACTATCTCACTTTCGTTCTCATTCTCAATTTGAATTTCTATATCTTCTCCTTTATTCAACTGATTGTACATCCATTCGGGAAAATAAACTTGACAACTATCTTGTGCTTCGGCTTGAAAATTTTTCCTTCCCCCAACCAAATCAAGCAATAACATACCAAAGCTATAAATATCCGATTTATACGACACTTTACCAAAGTTCCTAGAAAAAACCTCCGGTGCAATATAGCCTACTGTACCTCGTGCAGCAGTCATTGTAACAACACTTTGCTCCTTTGAACACAATTTCGCTAGACCAAAATCGGCTACCTTAGGGTTGAGATTCTGGTCTAGCAAAATGTTATGTGGTTTAATATCAAAATGAAGGATTCTCTGATTGCAGCCTTGGTGAAGATAATGAAGCCCTTTGGCTATACCTAAAGCAATTTTGTGTAGCTTCTCCCAACCAAGAGTTGTACCTTGTTTGCCGGATGAGATGTACTTTTCTAATGAATCATTTTGCAAGAACTCGTAGACTAAAGCACGTTTGTATCCGTCCGCACAATACCCAATTAAACGAACCACATTTACGTGATGGATTTTGCCGATTGTTGCGACTTCATTTATGAATTCTTCACCGTTTCCTTTGATGTTGTTTAGGACTTTAACGGCCACAAGAATGTCGTTAGAAAGTTTACCTTTGAACACGGTGCCAAAACCTCCCTGGCCTAATTTTTGCTTAAATCCTTCAGTAATTTTCCTTAGATCCGCATAAGTGTATCTTGAGGGCCTAAGAGCTTTATAATCCTCCAAAAATTGTTGAATCCTTCTCTCGTTGTCTTGTTTCCTCTTCTTCACGATATAGATGCGAGTGATAACTGGAGCCACCAGGCAGAAACCGACTACCACAATCGCAATAACAATACTCTTCGAAACACCTAAGACAAATTAATAAATTGTTAAATAGTATTTTTGATCGGCAAATTTAGTCCAAAAGAACAAAACCATCAGGAATTATAGTCCCGCACTTCATGAAACTGCATTTCTGGTCCCAAATTTATAGACATAACATACTTTGGTCCTATCACCCCATTTTCTTTCCAATCTTTTGGCCTCATAGTATAGTATATGTCCGCATTTTTTGTCCTATAAGACCATCTAGATTCAACACTTCCAAATTGGATGGAAATGGAACGATAAAACTAAAATAACATAACCAAATCTCGTAATACCAAACTAAACCAAATCAAACACATCTAACATAACAAAAAGAGCCTAAAGTAAAACCAAAGGTGCATACATTAATAAAATGAAGTAATTAAGAAGTACCTTTCTTCGTCTTATTCTTTTGAGGTTAACATGCTATTTCAAATTATATGTAAAAGTATCAAACTAGTTCATATTGAATTCAAACCCATTTGATAAAAACTCGATACATTTAACAGTCAAACTGAACTCAAAAAACGATTTCAAGCTATATATAATATTTAAACCAAAAACTCGCCGATCTCACACCTCCTTACATAAATAAAATAAAATAAAATAAAGTAATTAGAGGGTAGTACCTTTCTTATTGTGTTGAGGTTCACTAGGTATATCAAATTGAAAGCATTCAGTTTCACTATTGGTCCCATTATTCTTCAACCTGCAATGCATTCCTCTTTCTTCGCAACCCCCACAAAATGGCTCCACCCAATGCAATAAATTACTTTGAAAAGAATTTTCACTCGGCCAATTAAAAATCTCCACAGGAACTTCAGAAATATTGTACATCTTGGTACAACCAGATAAAGATAAAACGGAAAGGATATAAGACGATTGATAAGCATAAACTATAAACCCAAGATTTTCAAAACAATTAATCGGGCCTAAAGAGAATATACTATCTCGATTCTGAGAGCAATTGAAAATCGTGTACCCAGATCGCCAGTGGGGTTCGATGTACATTTGGAAAGGAGAAGAGGTGGCGGTGGTGGGAATCCGGGTCGGGAAGCATGACCCGTTTAGAACACTGACCCGAATAAGTTGAGTTTGGTAGTTAATTTCTTGAACTGTGGCCTTTGCTGTAATTGGGATGACGGTGTTTCGGATCGAGGCCCGAACTGGGAACTGGAAATCGAATTCTGTGATGTTGTGTGAGTTGCAGGAAAGGTCGAAGCCCGGATAGCCGCAGCGTTCGGGCTGGCGGCCCTTTAATCGGAAAGGGAAACGGATAATCGGGCCCGAAGTATGGCAGCTCGTGGGCCGGCAATCTTCTTGGGCTTTAGCTGAGAAAATCAAGAAAATAAATACAACAATCATGGTGGTAATGGAATTTCTTTTTTTTCCTTTCAATTTACATGGGACATGGGTAGTAATTGTGATATTTTCAGCAAATTTCTGATGCATGTGGTCTATATGTGGTCATAGTAAAAATTCTGACTTTTCCACAAACATGATTTTAATCAATAATTGTGGTGAAATTAACTGTCAAGAAAAGGATAGAACGCCTATATACTGCAAAGGTCATAAAAAATGTACATATATATTCATTCAACTTCTTCTTCTACTACTTTACTGGTTTGTATTTTAATAAAATCCTCAAAATCCCAAACATGTCAGTAATTTTAGCAATTTCAAGAATTTCAGTTCTCTTGCTTTTTTGTTCAGTTAATTCCGTAGCCCAGTACAATAATCCCACTTCATCTTGCCCTTCTTCATCTTGTGGGAACATCACAACAATTAGATACCCTTTTAGATTGAAAAGCGAACCCATTTCCTGTGGGTACAATAATCCCAATTTTGAGCTCGATTGCCAAAACAATCAAACCACCATATTAACCGTAAATTCAAGAAATTATTATGTGCAAGAGATCAATTACGAAGAATTCTCAATAAGGTTAGTTAATCCTGGCATAAAAAGGGAAAATCTTTCTTCTTGTCCAGTTTATTCTAATGAGTATCATGATTGGTTTAGCACAAACAGGGAAGATGAAATTTTTGATCGGTTTACTCGATTGAATGAAGCTGTAGTGTTTATCCACTGTGTCTCTCCTGTGAATTCTTTGAGATATGTGAATTCTGCTTTTTGTGGTTCATCGAATTCTTCAGAAATTTATAGTTATGTTATGGCTGGAGGTCTTGGTGTATCGGATTTAGAAGATTCGTGTACAGTTGATAGGATGGATCAGGTTTCGTACAGATGGCCCATGAGGAATATTTCTTCCTTGGCGAGTATTTATGATGGTTTGGCTTATGGGTTCGAGCTTTCTTGGTTTCGTTTTCTTTGTGGAGAATGTGAGAGGAGAAATGGACACTGTAGATTTGAAGAGAATAGAATAACTTGCCAACAATACTGCAGGGTGGACATTCCATTTTCACGCACTTTTATCTTTCACATCTGCGAAGAAGACGCTCCACATTCACGACTTGGTTCCAAGTGTAAGTGACAACACTATATTTACTCGATCTTGATTAGTATATAAGTAAGAAAAGCTGTTCTTTTGAGTAATGTTTCAGTGCTTCATGTTCATCTATGTTTGTAATATTCCTAAGTGTTTGAGAGATAAGCTAGGCTAAATATTAAATTTGGAGTCTGAAAAACTTCGTGGTCAGGTGGTGGTTAGAAGTCTAGTTTTCTTTAGGTTATTAGTTTTAAAATTTCTTGTCTTATCGTTGTATTTAGTATTGTTGAATTGATTAACGTTGTTGTAATTGGAGCTGTTTTTTGGTATTTATCAGTAGATGTGATAATTGTGCACTTCTCTGTCCGACTCCGACACTCTGTTAGGGCTAAATTATGGTCGGAATTTTTTGAAGAGTTGAGCATGATTTATCCTGTTGTCGACATTGGTCTCATAATTGTCAGTTGTGTGAAATAAGTGGATTCACTATAGTAGCACATAATCACGCAATGTTACACAATGTTATGTTCGATGACATAAGGTTATATCAATAATACGATCGAGCCTCAGAGTGTTATCCCGTTGGGTAGTGGCGGAGCCTGATGGGGCTCCCCTCCCCCCCTTCCAAAAAAAAACATAGTTTATGAATAATGTATATGTATATCTTAACATAATAAGGTTTGTGGCCCAGTGGTATCCAACTTCAGTAAGTAGAGCACCAACTTGACAGTTGTCTTTAACTACTGTTTTGATAAGTAATAGTTTTGGCCTAGTAGAATGGATCTTCCTTAAGGTGTATGAGGTCTAGAGTTCAAGTCTAAGATGTGTCAATGGGCTTTATTTTATTTTATTGTTTTTATCAAATTAAATTTCATTTAGATATGGTCAAACATATGATTAAGTGGATGGATTAAAAAAACAAAAAATTGCTACTTAATATTTTACCATCTTTTGTTGCATAAAATTATAGTGTTGATTGCATAAAATTATAGTATTGGTTTATCTTAATTAGTTCGTCAATTTATCAAAATATCGAGTTTTCTACCACAAAAAAATTTGCCCACCCTCAACGAAATTGGTCTAGCTCCGCCACTGCCGCTGGGAGCACTAATACCCAATATTGTTCGTGTGGATCAGGTGTTTCTACTCTAATCTTCAGTTCTCGTTCGACAACGTTGGTATTCAAGTGTCGTCATCGAGTTATTGTTGTTTTCAATATTTTATTGCCGTATTTGTAACAAGCTAGAACACAGTATGCTCAGGCTTGAGGGGAAATGTGAAGAGTATTAGGGTTAGGTATAGGGATATTTAGTAATCGAGGAGTTTTGTCTCATTTTAAATACTCTTGTAGACTTCTCGTTCCTCATAGTGAATTCCGATAGCGGCTAAAACACTATGTAGTCTTACAATTAGACAACCTTATATCTTGTTTATATCCTTCTCTCATTTTATTACCACTATTATTATTCTAACACAGCTTTTACATGACACTGCAGGTCAATTTGAGTGCTGGGGAAGTGAGTACTCGATCTTTTCATATCATTATTCCTTGTTCTCGTGAGCTTTTCCTTCACATATTCAATGTATCACTATAATCTAATCTCTTACTTGTCTTTCATGACAGTTCATACGGGATTCTATGGTGCAATGGTTGTTGCTAAGGTTCAATACACATTTACCACGTTACAATTTTATTGAGACAGATTGCTTACTGAAAATTGTAGCTCACTATTATTATCCATTTTATTATGCAGTTCCAATATTAGTGCTAAAATTATTATGTGGGTTCCCGTTTCTGATTGGGTTAGTAGTATATAAATGGAGAAGGTGGCATTTATCAATGGATCAAACGATTGAAGATTTTTTACAAGGTCAAAATAACCTCACGCCAATAAAATACACTTACTCTGAGATCAAGAAAATGACAAACAATTTCAACCAAAAACTAGGTGAAGGTGGATATGGGACAGTGTACAAAGGAAAGCTTCGAAGTGATCCTTACGTTGCAGTAAAGATAATGGGAACAAATGTATCTAATGATCAAGAATTCATTAGTGAAGTTGGCACAATCGGGCGGATTCACCATGTCAATATAGTACAACTCATTGGTTTCTGCATAGAAGGTTCAAAGTGCGCTTTGGTGTACGAATATTTGCAAAATGGCTCCCTAGACAAATATATATTTGGCCAAAGGGACCTTGAGTTGAGATACTCGAAAATGTTTGAAATCGCCCTTGGAGTGGCACGTGGGATCGACTATCTACACCGGGGATGTGACATGCAAATTTTGCATTTCGATATCAAACCTCACAACATTTTACTAGACGAGAAGTTCAATCCAAAAATCTCCGATTTCGGGCTTGCTCAGCTTTACCCAACCGACGACAGTTTTATAAATTTGAAAACCGCGAGAGGAACAATGGGTTACATGGCACCGGAAATGTTCTATAAGAATATTGGAGGTGTTTCGTATAAGGCGGATGTTTATAGTTTTGGAATGTTGTTGATGGAAATGGCGGGTAGAAGGAAAATTATGAATCCGTTTGCTGAGGACGAAAGTCAAATATATTTCCCTTTTTGGGTGTACGATCAAATTTATGCCGGAAATGAAATAGAGATTGTGGATGCAAATGAAGAAGAGAGGAAGATTGTAAAGAAGATTGTTATAGTGGCTTTATGGTGTATACAAATGAAACCTTCTGATCGACCATCGATGAACAAAGTAGTTGAAATGCTTGAAGGTGATTCTAAATTGCAGATGCCCCCAAAGCCTTTCTTGGCTCCGCGTGAAATAGCAGAGGATCATGGAATAAGTGAATCTCCTCTCGTCTAACCATCATTATCTAATACGATATATTATTGTGTAATAGATTATCTTTTGCTTAAAACTAGAAATTATATCTGGTGATTGAGATGAAAATGTCATTACACCATTGTCAATAGAAACATGTCATGAGTATCTGTAGATGGCAATTGGAGCGAACATCATTCAAAATTGCATAGAATATCTGCATGCTTCAAGAACATAACACTGAGTTCATGCACTCAATATCCTGTCTTAATATATATATTTTTTTAGTTTGATTGAACTATAGATCAGGTTTGGATTCAACATCGAACAAGTTTGGAATCAATACGGGTTTAAAGTGGATCTATAAATTGAGAGGATCCAATCCACATTAGATCCAACTTGATTCTAAACTGAAAGAATTTGATGGTTTCTTGATGTCTCATAATGAATATAGTTATTGCTTATGCAGAAATGTACTTATTTTTATGATTAATGCTTTTGACTAAGTTATAAATCCACATTGATCGTTTCAATGAATAACATTTTGTTAGACTATAGGAGAATTTGTTGTTCCATCCTCCTCTGCTGTCTCACCAGGCGTCAACAAAAGGCATATGGGGATATGCAATTCAAAATTACCTTCAGCATGGCTGTTTTTTTTGAAAAAAAATAATAATATTTCAATATTCAAAAAGGTTTTTTGGTACCTTGCTTCACTAAAACACTAGAAATAGGCACTTTGCAACACATAAACAAAAGATAAAGCACTCAACACCCTTGAAAAATGAAAAACTCAACAAATTGCACGCTCTAGTACTATTTTCCAGCAAAGTTGACCACCAGAGTAAAAAATCTAAGACCAAAATAGGTAATTTGTTTTTGGATTTTTGACACTTTACAGCCCCAAAACACGAAAAATGGGCATTTTGTTGAGTTATGGACCGCTAAATTTAAATTCCTAGTTACAAACTTAAATTTCCATTTGGCTTGTTTGCCACAATATCTCTTAATTGCATCATTCATGCTCCAATATCCATTTTACTGGGGTTGGGCCATCAAATTTATCCAACTAAAAAAATCTTATTTTCTTGTATCGAATCCAGATTAAAATCCATTCCATTAATAACCCTACATACATAAGAAGTAAGCCTTTATAGATAATTTTTTACCTAAAAAAAAAAACCTTTATAGATAGAATGAGCCCAAATTACATACATACATAATATCACTATTTTTTTAACTAAATATGATACTCAAGTACCATAACTCTCACTGCCGAAAAGGGATTCACTGGAAATTGCAGTTGTGTTTACAAACTCTGAAGCAGCAAAAGGATTTGGAGGTATAATGGGTATATTTTCACATTCGAGCATTTGAATAACGACTTTAGTCGAAGGCCGATCAACCGGGTACCACTGTATGCACCAAAGCCCGACTATTATTAGCCTTTTCACTATCTCACTTTCGTTCTCATTCTCAATTTGAATTTCTATATCTTCTCCTTTATTCAATTGATTGTACATCCATTCGGGAAAATAAACTTGACTACTATCTTGTGCTTCGGCTTGAAAATTTTTCCTTCCCCCAACCAAATCAAGCAATAACATACCAAAGCTATAAATATCCGATTTATACGACACTTTACCAAAGTTCCTAGAAAAAACCTCCGGTGCAATATAGCCTATTGTACCTCGTGCAGCAGTCATTGTAACAACACTTTGCTCCTTTGAACACAATTTCGCTAGACCAAAGTCGGCTACCTTAGGGTTGAGATTCTGGTCTAGCAAAATGTTATGTGGTTTAATATCAAAATGAAGGATTCTCTGATTGCAGCCTTGGTGAAGATAATGAAGCCCTTTGGCTATACCTAAAGCAATTTTGTGTAGCTTCTCCAAACCAAGAGTTGTACCTTGTTTGCCGGATGAGATGTACTTTTCTAATGAATCATTTTGCAAGAACTCGTAGACTAAAGCACGTTTGTATCCGTCCGCACAATACCCAATTAGACGAACCACATTTACGTGGTGGATTTTGCCGATTGTTGCGACTTCATTTATGAATTCATCACCGTTTCCTTTGATGATATTCAGGACTTTAACTGCCACAAGAATGTCGTTAGAAAGTTTACCTTTGAACACAGTCCCAAAACCTCCTTGGCCTAACTTATGCTTAAAATTGTCAGTGATTTTCTTTACTTCTGCATAAGTATATCTTGAGGGCCTAAAAGCTTTATAATCCTCCAAAAATTGTAGAATCCTTCTCTTGTTGTCTCGTTTACTCTTCTTCACGATATAGATGCGAGTGATAACCGGAGCCACCAGGCAGAAACCGACTACCACAATCGCAATAACTATACTCTTCAAAACACCTTAGACAAATCAAAAAATTGTTAGATAGCATTTTAGATCGGTAAATTTAGTCCAAAAGAACAAAACCATCAACAATTATAGTCCCGCACTTCATGAAACTGCATTTCTGGTCCCAAATTTATAGTTGGTCCTATCACCCCCTTTTCCATCCAATCTTTTGGTCTCATGATATAGTATGTCTGCATTTTTTGTCCTATAAGACCATCTCGATTCAACACTTCCAAATTGGATGGAAATGAAACGATAAAAACCAAAATAACACAACCAAATCTCGTAATACCAAACTAAACCAATCCAAACACATCTAACATAACAAAAAAGGCCTAAAAAGTTAAAATCAAAGGTCCATATATAAATAAAATAAAAATTAATTAAAGGGTAGTTATAATATACCTTTCTTATTCTGTTCGGGTATTTCAACGCATTCAGTTTCATTACTATTATTCTTCAACCTACAGTACATCCCTCTTTCTTCACAATCCCCACAAAATGGTTTGGGCCAATGCAAATCAGATTCTTCAGGAAAAGAATATTTTTTAGGAGAGTTAAATATTTCCTGAGGAATATAAGAAGTGCTGTACATCTTCGTACAATTCAATATTGATGGGAGAGTTGATATAGTCGATTCATAAGCATAAATCTTGAAATCTTTTGTATCATCACAAATATGGATCGGGCCTAAAGAGAATTGATTATCCGTCGTCGTGGAGCAATTGAAAAGTGTGAACCAATCAAAAGAGCTCTCAATATTATACACTTGAAAAGGAGAGGAGGTGGTGGCGTTGAATTCAGGAACCCGGGTCGGGAAGCATGACCCGTTAAGAACAATGACCCGAATAACCTAAGTAGTAGGTCATGAAAATAAATTAAATTTATTAGGCCATCTCCAGCCGAAGCAGGCAATAGCCCCCTCATGCCTGCCTGCCTGCCTCCCTCCCTGCTTGCCTGCCTGCCTTGCCTAGTCTGCCATCTCCAACCGAATCAACAATTCAAAATATTTATTTCAATCTCAAACTTTCTCCACTCTCACTTAACAATAACAATAACAATAACAAAATAAAAAAATTATTATTAAAAATAAGGCATTCATAAAAATAAAAAAAAAATAAAAACGAGCAAGCATAATTAATGGAAAACAACAACAATTATTATTAATTGATCTTTAAATTATATTTTTAAATTAAGTTGCAATAATAATAAATATAATTAAGTCATATTTTTATATTCATACTATATTTTTTTAAACTAAGACATATATAAATTAAAAAAAGTGTTAAAAAAAAAAATTTGACATAGATTACTATACAATAATTTTTATCATTGTTAATAATATTTTTTCTTTTGAAAACGTTAATAATATTTAATTTATTTAGCGACTATAATTGTACTTCACATTGAATGATTGAATAGATCCATTTAAGATGGGTCAAACAATCATGTTTTAGTAAGAATGAATATTGGGAAAGAAAAAAATATCACATCCTTCAAGTGTATTTTTTAGTTTTTGTTTTAAAAGTTAATTAATTTAAATGTGTAAAAAATATATAAAAACTTTTTAACACTTATTAATTATGATTTGATGTTTTCTTTAAAAAAAAACTTAACCATAATTTTGAAAGATATAATGTTTTCTCCTTCATATTTATACTAGTTGAAGGTCACTCAAACACCATCTTCAAACCAATGTGGGATAAGGAGAGTCAAGTTTTTATCCCACATTGGTTTGAAGATAGTGTTTGAGTGACCTTCAACTAGTATAAATATGAAGGAGAAAACATTATATCTTTCAAAATTATGGTTAAGTTTTTTTTTTTTAAAGAAAACATTAAATCATAATTAATAAGTGCCAAAAAAAATTTATATATTTTTTACACATTTAAATTAAATTTATTAACTTTTAAAATAAAAACAAAAAAAAAAAAAGAAGCTTGGACGCGCGCGTGCACTGCACGCGCGCGTCCAGGAGCCGCTTGCCTGCGGGCAGGCAGGCAGGCGACCATGACCCGCCTGCCTGCCCGCAGGCAAGCAACTCCCCCCGGATGCCTGCCTGCCCATCCGGGGGGAGCTCGTCTCCAGCCGACGGGGGGGCTATTGCTTGCCTCCCCGGTTCGGCTGGAGATGGCCTTAGTTACTCGTACTCTAACTTGTTCTATAAAAGCATATCAAACGAATTTGAACAATAAAAACTGACAAAATAAATGTAAAATTTAAATCAAGCTTATACCTGAGATTGGTAGTCAATTGATTGAACCTTGGCCTTTGCTAAAATTGGGAGGACGATGTTTCGGGTCAAGGCCCGAATCGGAAACTGGAAGTCGAATTCTAAACTGTTGGGTGAATTGCATGAAAGATCGAATCCTGGGTAGCCGCAGTATTCGGGCTGGCGGCCAATCAATCGGAAAGGGAATCGGATAATCGGGCCTGATTTATGGCATCTTGTAGGCCGGCAATCGTCTTGGGCTTTAGTGGAGACAATCATCAAGAAAACAAAGAAAACAATCATCTTTGTTTATGGGAACTTAATGTCTCTTTAATTTCAAATGGAAGTTCATTTTCTGTGGTTCAATTAGTAGGACTTATGGATAGGAAGTCAGAATTTTTTTTTTAATTTTTTTTTGGGGGAACTTATAAGAGTTAATGACAATTTAACTCAAAAATTCTTGTTCAAACCAAACTCATCCAACTACTAAGCAAGTGCATTCCACTTGCTTTGTGATTAGTCACTCTCCTGGAAGTTACATCCAATCACAAAGCAAGTGTATTACACTTGCCTTATAGTTACTTTGGGTTCGGACTAATAAGCCGCCGTCGGTAGCTGAGGCGTTGGTCAACCATTGGAGTATTTAAGATGTGAAGATGAAAATTGAATTTGAATCCGTGAAAATAGTCATAATATTAATTGAGGGTAATATTGACAAATAACAAGAAATTGCTCTGGCTATATCAAACGCTATGATATTCATAATATTTTATTTAAAATTTAAAAAAAAGTACTTTACATTTTATAATTTTTTACGGAGTAAAAATTTCACACCGTCTCCTTGATCACTTTAAACTTACAAAAAAAATAAAATAAATAATTGACAAGATGATCGCTTTTATATACTATGCTTTGACGGTTTGATTTGGTCAACTTATTAATGTGAAACTAATGTGAAACTTTACCTACCTTGTTATTATAAATGTGACACTTTAATTTACTCCTCTATGTTATGATAAATGTGGCACTTTATCCCCATGTGTTATGATAAATGTGACATATTATTCACTGTGTTATGATAAATATGGCTCTTTACCGTCATGTGTTATAACAAATGTGGCATTTTACCGTCTAATGGTATTTTTGTCTTTTTACGCAATACTCCTCATGCTACTTTCAATTTTGACGAGTGTATTGCACTATCGATTGAATTAAGTAAATTGTTTCTTTAAAATTTCCGCATGTTAAAATACTATTTTTTAAAATTATATAAAAATAAATTAAACATCATATATATCACTTAAAATTAATGATATAGATCATATTTTAAATTATAATATGACTTTTCAAAGATAAAAACGAGAGTTGGAGTTAGTGGTCATTTTGACAAACATTTTCAGTCAATAATGTTGTAGGGGAGTTGCAGGGAAATGTAATTTAATCCTTCTAATTTGGTAAATGGTATATAGTTTTTTTTTTTTTTTTCTATCATACGTAGATGGTATATAAATAGAAAAAAGTAGGGGTGTTCAATGAAACCACTAGATCGAGTCAACCTAGGTCGACAACACTTTGCAGGTTGAAAGTTTGATGGGTTGATTTTGGACATCTTGAAACAAAGACCGCAAATTACAATGAGATTTGATTTTATACTTTTTTAGACCGAATAACCACATTCGACCGTACTTTATATGATTTATGATGCTTATATATTTATTATTTTATTATTTAATTTAGTCCTAAAATTAAGAAAATGAGAAATATAATTTAACTGTTGTAAATATTATATATTAGTGGGTGTTCCTATTGTTAATGTAATAGTTCATGGACTTGGTTGTAATATATCCATTTATGTGCTTCCATCTTTTATATGGGATTTGTACCCTACTTGTAACTTATTTGGATATAAATAAGAGTTCTCCCCTCCCCCCAGAATACAACCCTAATTATTCTACGTATTATCTTTGTGTGTTCTTATTTCTTTCTCTTTATATATTGTTCATCAATCTCTTTACCTCAATCACTAAACCAAATAGCTATAATAAATAATTTACAACACGTTATCAGCACAATAGTCTTTCGTGGAAGGAGATTGTTGAACGAAATTTTCGTTCGGGTGAGGAACGAGTTTTCGTGGTTCAATAATTCATAATCCTTGGTGTTATTAACAATTTTCAAGTAAGTCGAAATCTTTATGAATTATATGCTTGAAATCTGAAAATTTTATGTTTCTAAAGCATATTTTATGTTTCCGTGGTTCAATAATTCATAATCCTTGATGTTAGGCTTTAAACCGTAGATTTTATGTTGTATATTTTATCAGCCTTTAAGAAAGGGGGAAAATTTGTTTGCAATGTTGTATCACAAATCAAGTTGGGTTATTGATGAAATTTATGCGTGAATATATGATTGTGTGGGATACTTGTATTAAGTTATTCCGATATTGAATTGTCTTCTGAATATGGATCAGTGGCATGAAATTCACCATGAGATGTAGAATAAAGTTCGATATATTATGTGTAATGTAAATTATAAAGTACTTTTGTTTATTTTTTTATCTGCTTATTTGGGAACAAAAACATCCAAATTCATGAGTACTTGTACCGAAGCAAAATTGATTTATATTTGGTTCATTTAATTTCTAACAATACATGATATGAACACAATGATTAAGGTATCTAGATATGAATTTTAAGAAACCATTAAGGCAACATAAATTTCTTCTAGTTTCTTTAAGAAAATTCTGTAAATTGCGTTCTCAGCAAATTCGGTGTACTTGCTTTGCTTTGTTTATTATATTGGAAAAAGGGGCTTGGTTTAAGTTTCCGAGGTGTAATTTGCAATTGAATTTGAATTGTTTCATTTATTTATCATGTCTTATTTTTGGGGCATAAGTTTCTAAACTGTAAGCTTTATTGAGATTCACTTTTATGTTTTATCTTTTGCATGTGGTGAATGGTTACATATGATTGCATGATAAATGAATGTGAGTGAACTTGGGGTTCACGAATATTGGAATTGGAGTTCCCTCGGATTAAAATCATATAGTTCAATTATAATTACTTATGGAGGCTATAGGCCCGTAAGATACATATACTTAAAGGGGTTCAATTAAATTACTTATGGAGTCTATATGCCCGTAAGAAAATGAGCATGTCAATTATTGGTGATAATTTGCTAACTAATGCCCAAAAGGTTGAGTTTATGATTCTTATCATGAAACACTTGGATGATGTCCTTAGGTTGGACTAATCATCAAATGAGGATCCCAGAAACTTTGGGATGCCCTGGCTAGTCGCTTTGATCATTAAAATACTATTCTTGTTGTCAGAAGCGACAAATAGGTGGAATACTTTGATGTTTTGGATAGTCAGAACCACATTTAGATTTGAACTATATTTGGTTTATTTTGGACCTTATTTTGGGTGTCTTTGTTTTTAATCCGATTATTATGGTATTAGCTCGATTTACTTTTTCAAGTAAATGTTAAGTACTGGAATATATTTGGTTCATAGACATGCCATGTGGAGAAGAATGTCTGGCAGATAGTACAACTACGCAAACTATCCTAAGGGATATATCATATTTTGTTAATATAATGCCTCGTAAGACCTCTATGACAACAATATCTAGCACATATGATTTGATATATGGCTTTGGAAATGCCCACCTTATGTTGTCAAATGAATTGAATATATGTGCATCACCTCTAATTTGTACGTCCAAAAGCGTACTTAAGATAAATTAGAGGGACTTTCGACTGGGTAGGACCAAAATACGAGTGTTAGAGGCACACATTGTCGATAGCTCGAAGCCAAGTGACTCGAGCAAGTATTTTCTATGGCATGATCGGTTGGGGCATGTGGGTCAAAATGTGATGCGCCGTATCATTAATACTTCTATCGGGCATCCACTAACGAATAATAAGGATCTAGTACACAATGATAACTTGTGTGTACCATGTTCTATTGAAAAATTGGATCATATATCAGCTTATGCACAAACGAGTAAGGATTCCCTCGCTTTTTTGGAGCGTATCCAAGGGGAAATATGTGGACCCATCACACCACCTTGTGGGCCTTTTAAGTATTTTATGGTGCTGGTTGATGCTTCAACCAAATGGTCACATGTCGATTTATTGTCCACAAGAAACACTACATATGCTAAACTCCTAACTCAAATATACGGTTGAGAGCACATGTAACGTCCCAACTAAATTTACTTAACTAATATTTACATACAAACTTAGTAAAATTACATAAGTTGGTTTTTACAAAATATAAGTTAATAGTAGCTATTTTACATATATATAAGCTTCAAAATTCTAGTTTAAGGCCGACGAGAATCCTCCTGGCTTCTATGCTACTTCCAAAAAAAATCTGAAAATAGGTAAAACACATTAAATTGACTTGCAGCTTAGTGAGGTGGGTGTGCGTGAATTCAAATAATTTCACAAAAAAGAGCAATGAATGCCAAATAAAGTAAACAAAACAAGTATAAATATTAATGTACGGTATAAAATGATACGTCTCGGTGTCTGCCAACTTCCAAAGCTTGCTCCCCCAAACCCACCTTATAATTTCCTCCAATCACACCTTTTCATTTCCCCCTATACATACCTTATGCATGACTAGTCAGTGCATTCAAAAACGACTTCGTATATCCAAGAGACCATGTTCTCTCAAATATACGAGCCAGGCCAGGGGCTCATGACCGAGTTAATAGCCCGTGCTATTCAACTTAATCACATAATCGCACAAGCCAAATTGACCCAAAATAACAACATATAAATAATTAATATAACCACATTTTTATCTAGGTGAGATAAAGTACTACACCCGAATAATAATGTCAAATTCAACATAAAATAATTCCAATAGAGATCAACAAATATCACATTATCATATTTAAATAGCAAGATCAACCCCTTTTAAATAAGACGTTAATCTACCATCAAACCAACAAAAGTTTACATGTAATAGCAATTTCATACCCCTTTAATTATAGATGGGCACATTCTATCAACAATTTTAAAGGAACTAAAGTTATGAAATTCTTAACAAGTTAATTAAAAGATTATCAAAAGAGTAATTATATTTGTTATTGAATTCTTAAAGTTTAAAAGAATCATAACTACATTTAACAGATATAACTAAACTTTAACGCATATGAATAACGACGAGTCGAGATTAACTCCTCGTTATTTAAACTCCAACGCTCACCTTTTCACCGAAAACTTCGTATAACACCAATCACAACTTTCCACCAACTATCAGTGGCTTCCGTTTCATCTACATTTATCAACACAACGATCCGAGCAGTAGAAACGTAGAACTAAGTGCGTAGAACCTTCAGTCAAAATTTAAGGGTGATCCAACGGTGGATGGTTTCGAAACGATTCAAAAACTGAGGCTGCTGGGTATGGAGCCGAAAATCTACCTTGCCAAGTGTTTTGCCTATTATTCCTTCTTCAACCTATCTTCTCAATCTTTTCCTTTTCTACTTAAAAACCTCTCACTCTCGTACTCTCTTGTGAAGGGAAGATAGCTGAGTTTTTAATTCATTCAAATGAAGAGAAGTTGAGGATTTTATGGAGCATGGTATCCAATTAAAATTGTCCATGGCTTTGGACATGTGGGATATATGAGAGCTTGTATGCCCCCATTAATTTTAATTTAATGACAACTTATAAGCAAGTGTCCCCTTGAGTTGTATTCATTAAAATTAACCACATTGTTAATTTCTGGAAAAATTGCAAAACGACCCAAAATATCAAGAAAAGTACAATGCTACTTTATCTTCTTCTGATCATTTTCAGGAAAACAGGGATTCCTCAAAAGCAAAACTTGGAGATCAAAATTGTAAGGAGTATGGACTCTTCATCAAATATCGTCCACATCCAATTTCTCAGAATTTTGCTAAAAAGGAAAAGCTTGTAAAAAATGATCGTAAGCTAAGTAAGAGCAAAGCACAGTTAGCTGAGGCAACCAAGCTAAAAAACTCCGGCACATCTTATTCAGACCAACAGTCGTCTGATTAAGAATTTGAAGAAGTACCTGAAACTTTATGCTTAATGGCCAAGGAATCTGATGATTCTGAAACTGAGGTAACTTCCACTGTTAATGAACTTGCATTATTTGAATAGTTGAACAAAAGATGATTACAAATTCAAATATTGTTGGTGCATTTACTAAGCTTAAGGAAGAGATGACTATGCTTAAAAAACAAAACAAATCACTGAAACTTCTGGTTGAAAGACCTCAAAAATCAGATGAATAAAAAGCTTGAGCATGAGAATGAAACTCTAAAAGATGAATGTGAAATTCATATAGGAAAAATATATGAGCTTGAAAGAGTAGTTGCATCATTCTCTAAAAAGAAAGAAGAGGCTAAAGAGAAGAAGTCCATTGAAGCTCAAAAGGTTAAAAAACCTAATAAGCAACCTAAGAAGACTAAACAGACTAATAAAACTCATCAGCCGAGTAAGCTAAAATATAATGCTGATAGGAGTAAAGTCATAATGATAAAAGTTAAGTCAGATAAGTCTAAAGATGAGTTAATAGCTAACTCAGGTAAGAAAATGAGGCAACAATGTATCTATCAAGATAATAATTGGTAAGGATATGAGTCGTATTATGATAATAATTATTTTGACATGCACTATGCTTATCCATATTATCATGCTTCTCATGTTCAATGTGTTGCTTTCCCTTCTCATTACCCCTTGCATGTTTACCCAAGACATCATGCATCTTACCTTGCTTATGAGCACTATTCTCATCATGATAATTATTACTATGCTCAATCTGCTGAAATTCATGATGAAACTAATGTCACAAGATCATCACATGTTAAAGCTAAAGCTAAGAAACCTAAGACTACTAAATTTTGGGTTATCAAAGGTTATACTAACCCTGCAGGTCCCAATCAATAATAGTCATCTATTTTGTAAGTGAAGCACATGTGTGGTGACGACAATGAGTTGACTGACCTTGCTGATTTCAACAAATGGTACCAACAAAGTGGTATCCGTTATATTTGGAGTTAACAAGGAAGGCAAGATTAATGGAATCTTATCAAATGAAATATAGAGATTTAAGACGTCTCTTATATCAAAGGCCTTAACTACAATATGCCTAGCATTAGTCAACCATGTGACATTAGACATTCAGCTCTCAAGAGTTGAATTAAGGATTGTTGAATTTGGATTCATAAGTTGAGGGGAACCTATCAGAATACTACCTCTCATCAGCTTACTAGAATTCAACGGCTGAGTGTCTTTCAAATTTAACTCTCATAAGCATACTTGATTACAGATTCTTGAATTCAGGGGGAACATGTACGATAAGTGGTACCCCTGATTAGGGATGAAGTCCTTAATAAGTCAGATGAAGTTATTTTATAAGAAGACTACTTCTCATCAGCCGACTGGAATTCAACAGCCAAATGACGTTCAAGAATAAACTTCGTCAGATTACTCATCTAGAAAATTCTTGAAGTCAGGGGAACGGTTATTCTAGTTGGAGTGATAAACATCAAATGAATACTACTGAATGTTGGCTTACTTCAAATGATGAATATTTTAACATCCAACTACCCCGAACAACTAAGTGTTCACCTATTTGTCTTCAACATACTAAGATTGTTGATTGGTTATTGATGACAAAAAGGGTGAAAGTGATGCAACTAAGAAACAATTTTAGTTCTCTAACATAAAGGAAAAAAGAAAAAGGGAAAAAGATGCAGGAGCAAAAGAAAAGTTGCATTTTCTTTCATACCTAATGATTTTCATCTTAGAGTGTGAAGAATAAAACTGAATACTTGGAAGACGTTCTTAGTTGAATGTTCTGTCATTACAAAAAATGGGCAAATTGTTGGAAGAATTTATTAACTCAAGAACAACTAAGTGATCTTATCAGTTGGGTTAATTAAGTTAGTTATAAGGTTTAAATGATAAAAAAAAGGTGTCATCAACTAAGTAATGGAAGCTTAGTAAATATTTGAAGATCGAATACTTGGTTTAAGGAAAATTATTAAATAATAAAGTATTCAAGAAATGAAGACAATCTTATGATAAGAGTGAAAATCAGATTAGTGAAAGATTTAATTATGGTACGTAAGCTAAGTGGCCAGAATCAGCTGAGTGATCATAAGCTGAGTGATCATGAACTGAGTGATCATGAGCAGAGTGAAGTCAGCCAGTAAGATCTCCAACGGTAACAAGCTTAGTGACTTTAATGTGACTGTCAGATCCGTACAACAGTTGTTGGTCCCAAGTGGTCAGATGAGGTCTAGAGGGGGAGGGGGGTGTGAATAGACCTCTTAAAAATTTATCTTTTAAAATTCTCTAACTTTTCTGTCAGCAGACTAAGCTTATCAGGAATCGTAAGTTGACTATGCTGATGTTGCACAAAGCTTTGAACAGCAGAGTTGACCACTCTTCTGATTTTACTCAGCTGATTTTATCAAAATCAGAGTTCTTAAAATAACTAACTTGCAGCGGATTTTTCTAGTGTTTTTCACAAGTAGTTTTCTTAACTTAGATAAAGTTTTATCCCCAGTTTTATAAACTCCTTTTTAAAACTTTTCAACAGTTAACTTTTTGTGTTAAAATATGCTCTTTGAAATATGCAGAAAATAATGCAAGTATAACACAAAGGATTTTTATAGTGGTTATATGGATATAAATCCTTTAGTCCACTCTTCCAAGTCACTTAGATCTTGGGTTATACTATAGTCACACATATTACAGTATACAATGCTTGCGCCTATCAATGAAACGGCCACAAGTGCGCAATAGGAAATCACAAAGAAACTCCTATTCTCTGAAGTAATATCACTCACTAAGATGGATATCTACTTCTCACAACACTTTTCTCACAAAATCACTCAGATTTGTATGTATATTTGTTTATCTCTCTTTTCTGCTTCGTCAACAAATGACTCAGCTGATGAGTGTTCTGTTATTGAGTTTGAGACTTAGAAGAATGCAGCTTCAAATTTTTGCTCTCAAATGTGTTGTATGTTCTTCTTCAACTCACGAACTGAACTATTTATACTTGAGATTTGAAAATCTGCCCGTTGAGAGATCGACAGGTGTTCAAATCCTCGAGTACTGGTCCTTTCTGCAGAAACGGCTACCTGCGACTGAACACTGTACACTCTGCTGTACTTCCTGTCAGTCCTCATTAAATGCACCAAGCTGATACGAGGTTTCTCTTCAATCATTTGTCATAAATACCCTTCCTCTTCAGCATTTATTACTCCAAGTGCATTTATTACCGTTGCAATAACTTCTGATCCACTTCAACTCTGCTGATCGAAATCACTCGTCTGATGTATACTCGGCTGATCCCAAACTTGAACTAATCTGATTTGAGTCGGCTGATAGTCCACCAGTCTGATTTCTTTCTTAAACAACAGATCAGTAGTCTTCTGGACCATATTTGACTAGTCTGAAATAATTCTTCCTTGGTCAAATATCTTCCAAGGTTTGTACTAAGTTTCCATACTTAGCTGATGACTTTTGGAAATCATCAAAACCTCCCTTCACTTCAAAGTCTTCATCTTCATCCAACAACAGTGTACAGTGCGATAGTCTGCAAAAGTAGTCGTTCAAATTATGATCGTTGATCAAGGACTGAAATGCAATTTTGCCAACCTTCAACGGGCATAATTTCGAATCCAAGAGTATAATTAGATGGTAAACTGAAGATTCAAGAGAAACTTGCACAATTCAAGATCAAATCTTTAGGGCAAGAATCCATCAATTGAGTCATCTGATCATAAGCAGAGTCATCTGTTAACGAAACTAATTGTTGAAAATCAAGATTAAACTCTTGCATATCTGATTGATATTCAACTGAGTGTTGTAATGAGTGTATAACCGATATGAGTGAAGAGATATAACTTCAGTTCTTGAGCTGAGTGCTTTAGAATAAGATTATTTAGGTATTTTTTGTTAGAACTTCGTGTTCTACTTGAGGTTTATCATTTGTTGTAAAAGCTCAAGTCTTGTACTAGGTTACTTTGTGTTTCTAGTATAACCTAAATTTGTGTGATTTAGAATAGTGGATTAAGAGGATTTATTCCTGCTGAACCATTATAAAATTCCTTGTTTATTTACTTTACTTGTCTTGCATTGCATATTTTGTAATCTAAGTAAATAATTTAAAAGAAGAGTCTTTTAAATTGGAGAATTTCTAACTTGGGGTAAAACTTTTTTTGTGCTTTATAAGTTTAATTGAGTTAAAAACATTGTTTGATAAACACATAGACATTATCCGCTGCACCATTGTTTGAAACTTTGATAACTTAAGCAAGAAGCGTAAATTAGATGAGTGATCTATTATGGTGATAAGCTTAGTGCAAAATCAGCTTAGTCATCTTATTGCTGATACACATACTCTACTTACGAGAAAAAGAGACAAAAGAGGAAAACGTTTAAAAAGGTAAGAGTTCTATTAACCCCCTTAGACCTCTTCGTGATCACTTGGGACCAACATATAAGTTTGAAATTAATTATGTTTGAATATATAATTGAAAACTGAGTTTACTAAATATATACTCAAACTTGATTTGAAATGATTTTGCGTAAATATCGCAAAATCGCAATGCCGAGTCAGACCTTAGACCCTTAATTTCTATGCAAATTACCCCACTTAATATTTCCTAGCAAAGTTATGGAATATTTTCTTTTCAGACAAAATAGAGATAACGCGTAAGAGCATCTTCAATCAATAGGGGGAGGGGAAGTAGGGAGAGCTTGATGATTTTCAATGGTGAGAGGGAGTGTGATTACGCCCAAACTTGTCGAAACAAAGCGATTGATAAAAAATAGATTGGGCGGTCGTATCCACGAGGAGATGACTAAAACAAGCTTAAAAGGTTAGTAGACAAAGTAGCTTTAGAGATAAATAAACAAACTAAATTCACGAAATCCTAGTTTGAAATCTATTTGCGGAGTATTTGCAGGAAACATGATCATGAGGGGGTGGCTGTGCGGTTTGGGTGTAGGTATTCTCTTAAGGAACGTGCATGGTGGTTTTCAAGTTGGTCCATGGTGGTAGGTGTATCAATTAATGCAATGCTTGACCAAGATCCACTTAAAACTTGAGAAGTTGCATTGATTTCTTCAGTACTTTCCCGAAGTTCCTTCTTTAACCTGCGCAAAGTTTTCTCAATTTCTGGATCGTACTGAAGTTCATCTTGATTAGAATATCGAGTTGCAAACATAAAAACAAAACTCAACTCTTTTTTTTTTTTAATATATATATATATATATATATATATATATATAAACTAACCAATTAACTAATAAATAGAAATAGCACGAAACTTCCTACAATTACCTAATAGAACAAAACTTGAATAAAGTTTACTTACCTCGTTAGCTAAATAACTACTTACGATGCTTACTTGTTGCACCTCCCCGTCAACGGCGCCAAAATTTGATTACGCCCAAACTTGCCGAAACAAAGCGATCGATGTAGAGTAGATTGGGCGGTCGTATCCACGAGGAGATGACTAAAACAAGCTTAAAATGTTAGTAGACAAAGTAGCTTTAGAGATAAATAAACAAACTAAATTAACAATGCGATTTGATTTTAAGAAAACTTAAAGAAAATTGAATTTTTGGTTGTTGGAAAATACGATAATTAAAACGGTAAGATGTCAAGAATCCCTTATATGTTTTGTTCACTTATTTGAATTGATTCATAAAATTACTTAATTTAAAGTTTCACATCCCAAACAATCAATTGGAAGATAAAGAATTGAAAAACACATGATTTCTAATTTATTTGAGTAAATAATTTTCTTGATTTTAGAATTGACACAAAATATCATCTTATGAGAAATCGAAAACATACTATATACCAAGGCATATTGCATTAAAAGACTACCCATAAAACGAATGACTTATATCAATATAATTATATTATAAAGATTTTCACATAAAAAGAGCTTGACTAGATTTATATGAAAATTAATAAAACAATTGTATTAACATAAGAGTTGATGAAAATAGTTGCAGAAGAATAAATAACTCAAATTTATAAAACTTACAAAACCTTGAAGAATTGAATCCAAATAAGATCACTATCTATATAAGTTCATCTCTAACCTCACCAAAGAACTCTAGCCTAATTTGCTAATCATTATCACAAGTTCTAGAGAGAAAATATGATAATGATTTGAGAGAGAATTGTAACTAAGAATAAGAATTGTGTGTTCCAAGATGTGTAATTCTAGGACTATATATAGGTGTTAAGGAGGCCTAATTCAAGTAGGAGAATGTTAGGAGGTAGAAATTGAGTAGAAAGATGTTTAGGAGGCTCAATCCTCGTATGGAAAGGACTTAGGCAAGTTTCCTAATCACTTTAGGAAAAAAATCGTGTTTCCCGCGGATAGTAAATTCTGCTCTGCGCGAAATATTTGAAAAAGACATATTTTTATGCTCCAAACTCCAAATCCAGACCCGTAAAGTCCGTAACGTAGCTAACTCCTTCCTATAAAACATATCCAAAATCCAGCTTCATAGGAGTTTCCTTACGAGATTTGGAATGAGAAACAATATTTCTGACAGATTCCTTCTTTGTTGTTCTTGCACTACTTGACTTCCCTGAATCTTTTTTTGCTTCAAATCATAGCTTTAGTATTTGTACAATTTGAGAAAGATAAATATTCCGGGGTCCATATTTTATTTTTCTACAAAAACAAATCAAAACTCTATATTTTCTAATCACAGTAATTTCTATTAATTTCATGAAAATATCAAATTAACACTTGATTTATTTAGAAAACAAGAACAACTTAAGTGCATATTCAAGCATTAATCCGAGTGGGAAAGGGAGGGGAGTTTCTTATCCTCCCCTCCCCTTAGCCGAGCTCACTCACGCGCTCGTGCAACCAAGCACCGCCACCTACTCGTCCCAATATTTTTTTTTAGTTTTTTTTATAATATTAAGGATAATGAATTTTTTTTTAAATCTAACTTAAAATGGAAAAGATGATTTTTAAATTATGTGTAAGATTTAATAAATTTATATTTTAGATTAAATCTTTAACACTCTTAGTTTAATTTTAATATTTTAAATTTGTCTAATAATTTAGATAAAATGTACAAATTAATCGAATTTTATACTATTTTTAATCTAATAAATGTACAATTCGAACTCAAGTATAACTTGATATATATAAGTAATTAAGATTTTTTTTTAAATTATTATATATTTTAATACAACTATGATTTAATTTAACAAAACTATATATTAGAAAACTTGATTGATTCATACTAGAACACTTTAAAAAACGAATACAAACTAAAAACACTTAAACAAATATGAATGCATGCTAAAAACATCATTATTAAGTCATTGAGTGTGTCTTTCCCACACATGGACGATTAAAGTCATCCCAGAGTTTTTGATTGGCTACTACCGATCGTATTGCTTGATGGCGCATCATATAATTCTCTATGAATTCATTGTAACTTGGTTTTATTATTATTAATTGAATTTATGTATTTTTATTTTTATTATTATTATTATTATATTATTTTTTTATTATTATTATGATGAGAGTGGTAGTGAAAAAAAAAGTATTTCATGTTCCTAACTTTTACAAACGACTACGGAGGGAGAGGGGGAAGGGGAGGGGGAATAGGGCATTTGACTCAAATGATTGAAAATGGCCTAATAGACCATTTGACTGATAAATGGATTGAACCTGTTTTGTCCTACTACACCCTGCCATGGAATTACTAGTTAACCCCATGAAAAGAGTTTTGTATAGGATGAATGCAAAAATATTCCTATTCTTTATTAAATTAGCATAATTCACAATACGTTACTTTTAATTTAACTAGCAAAAACTTTCATGTGCTCATTTTTTATTAATAGAAACTCTCTCCCCAGCCATATTATGTATTTGTAGAAAAAATGATAATTATACTCCCATTAGAGCAACTCCAACAATTGGAATCAAAATCAAATATAATGCCTTAACTGTCAAAATGATGCAAAAATCTGTCCCAACAGAGGCACTATCCTTGGACCTAAAAGACCACTTTTTGGCTTCAAAAGTAATGCCCAGGCAAGGGGCATTACTTTTTGCCTGAAAATTTAACAACATCATTTTCAGTTCTCCCCAACAACTTATATTTTCAAATTTTGAAATGGTTCAAAAAAATTCAACTCTTGAAATGGCCACAAATTTCAATTAAAATACACAAGCTCAATAATCACAAGCAAAATAAAAAATCAGAGAAAGTTAATTTTCCATAAAAAAAAATCTTATCGATAAAAATCCTTATCATATATCTCAACGTTGAATTACAAATTGACACGTGGATATAAAATCTTATCGATAAAAATCCTTATCAGATATCTAACGTTGAATCACAAGTTGACACATTGATTAAAAAAACTTATGGATAAAAATCATTATCAAATATTTCAACATTGAATCAGACACTAACATATAGATAACAATTTTGTCAGAAATCTTATCCAGCTAATCTAACGCAAGGTACGAATATTTAATATTTTTAATTTAAAAAATTTTAATTTCACTTTCGTTACTTTTAAGTATAATTTAATTTGAATTTAAACTAATTTAGATAAATTAAAGTTAAATTAATTTAGAATGATGCTCCATTTTTATGCTTATTGCTGGAGTAGAAAACTTTTATGCAGGTATCAAAACATTGTAGCATGCATTAAATAGTGATTTGATGCTATTTTTTTGAAGTTGTCTGCTGGAAATGCTCTCATAAAATATAAAAATACCCCGTTCAGTTAAAAATTTGACAATTATTCCGTTGTTAACTTTAAAAATTGACAAATAACCTATTTATTTATTTAAAAATTGACATTAACATTTCTATTGATTTATCAAGAAATTTTAAAATAAGGTTTTTAGCTAATTAAATTAATAACAAAATGATTTTTGGTCAATTGGACAACACGAAGAGGTATTTTAGGAAGTGATTGAAGGGGACAAATCTTTCATGGGATATTCTATTGGGACTCTTAACTCAAAGTTGAGTCATCAAAAAAATTCAATCTCAACCTGTGAAAATAAAATAAAAATTATCTTGTTCATTGAATATGTACAAATGTGTATCACCCCCATATTTTGTGTGTTACACCCAAAAAATTAATAAACAATACATTGTAAATAGGAATTTTACATTAGTACCCTTTATAGAAATACTCAATTGATCAAGATATCCCTCTCATTTCATTTCCCAAATTTTCTCCAAACCCTAACCCCTCTTATTTCAAAAAATTTGTATAATGAAAAAGTTATTAAATAAAATTCAATGTAATATAAAATTTTATAAATATAAAAAATGCTATTTTTATAATTTAATTTTGTATATTAATAATTTAATATTATAAATAAATAAAATAAAAAATACCCTACAAAACCCACCCCCAACCCCGATCACCCCTACCCACCCACCCAAACCAGGCCGACGACGGTGGGAGAGGAGTTCCCAGGCAGTCGGCGGCCTAGAATCGGAGATCCCAATAGCGTCCAGTTGGAGGCCGTCGCAGGCCTGGATCTCCGATACCAGGCCTGCGATGGCGTGGAAACTTCTCCCCAGGTCATTGCCGGCCTGGAATTACCGATCCCAGGCCTTCCCGATGGCCTGGGTAGTGGTGGGGTGGCGGAGCTTGGAGGGATAGGGCGGGGTGGGGTGGCGGCGGTTACTTAGTCTTCTTCTTTCTTTCTTTTTTTTAATTTTTTTTTTAATTATAGGGTATATTGGAACATAAATGAAAATGAAAAGTTAGGGTGTAATGGTAATTTTACAGGATAGGATGAGATTGTAAATCAACTGTTTGGAATTGTAATATAATACGTGTCCAAATATTATTGAAAATTAAAAGAATAAGAAAATCTCAGAAGCACAAAGTACAACTATGAAAAGTCAGAGGCCAAACTAAAGTCGTCTTGTTCATATACTATCTTCTTCATTCTTCGACTTAAACCAAAAATCTAACAGTATCATCTAAACAAATAGTATGTCATTTCTTTTAGGAAATTCAAGAATCTTATTGATTCTCTTGCTTTTCTGTTCAGTTAATTCCATAGCTCAAACCAATACTTCATCATGCCGTTCATCTTGCGGGAATATCCCAATTAGATACCCTTTTAGACTAAAAGGCGACCCGATTTCCTGTGGGTACAATAATCCCAATTTTTTGCTCGATTGCCCCAACAATCGGACCACCATATTTACTCTAAACTCAATAAATTATCACGTGCAAGAGTTAAGTTACGAACATTTTTCGATAAGGCTAGTTACTCCTGACATAAACAGGAATAATCTTTCTTCTTGTCCTGTTTATCCAAATGCATATCAAAATGGGGAAGATGGAATTTTGATTGAGTTTCGTTCAAATAACCCTGTGTTGTTTATCCACTGCTCGTCTCCTGTGAGTTCTTTGAGATATTTGAATGCTCCTTTTTGTGGGATTTCATCAAATTCTTCTGAAATTCATAGTTATGTTATGGTTGGAGATATTAGATTATATGAATTAGAAGATTCTTGTAGAGTTGATAGGATGTATTTGGTTTCGGAAAGATGGCGATTGAGTGAAAATTCCTCTTTGGCTACTATTTATGATGCTTTGGCTTACGGGTTCGAGTTTTCTTGGTTTCAATCACTTTGTGGAGAATGTCAGACGAGTATTGGGCTTTGCTTTCTTAGATTTAATACAACAGTTTGTATGCAAGGCTGCATTGTACACTTCCCATTATTTCAAAAACGTTACGAACACACCTGCATAGAGGACGTCCACCATTCGCAAATTGGTTCCAAATGTAACTATATTTACTTGTTCTTGATTTATAGTTAGAAAAATAAAATCAGATTTAGTGATTCATGTGTACATTTGACAATGCAGGTCAATTTGAGTGCAGGGCAAGTGAGTACTGCTAATTAATCCTTTCAAATCTTGTGAGCTTTTCTTTAACAGATTTAATGTAGTGCTACTTTTCTCTAATTTCTCACTTTCTTCTTTTGACAGTTAATGTTGTGTCTTATGGTATAAGTGCAGTTGGTAAGTTTCAAAACTCTTCTTTACTTTACAATTATTGGAACAAGTTTGGTTCTATAGATATGATTGTATTTCTTCTTTTCAACGATTTTATCTTGAAACTTATGAGAATTCTTTGCTATTTTTACTTTTTTTAATAGTTGCATACTCGGAATTTTGGGATATAGTCGAGTGTTTGAACCTTGATTGTTCGAGATAGAATGATACTTATTACTCAGAATTCTCTTCCTCTTCATTGTGCAGTTCCAATATTAGTTCTAAAATTATTATGCGGGTTCCCGTTTCTGATTGGGTTAGTAGTATATAAATGGAGAAGGCGGCATTTATCAATGGATCAAACGATTGAAGAGTTTTTACAAGGTCAAAATAACCTCACGCCAATAAAATACACTTACTCCGAGATCAAGAAAATGACAAACAATTTCAACCAGAAATTAGGTGAAGGGGGATATGGAACAGTGTACAAAGGAAAACTTCGAAGTGATCCTTATGTTGCAGTAAAGATGTTGGGCCAATCGGTGGCTAATGATCAAGAATTCATTAGTGAAGTTGGCACAATCGGGCGGATTCACCATGTCAATATAGTACAACTCATTGGTTTCTGCGTAGAAGGTTCAAAATGCGCTTTGGTGTACGAGTATTTAGCAAATGGCTCCCTAGACAAATACATATTTGGCCAAAGGGACGTTGCATTGTGGTACTCGAAAATATTTGAAATCGCTCTTGGAGTGGCACATGGGATCGACTATCTACACCGGGGATGTGACATGCAAATTTTGCATTTCGATATCAAACCTCACAACATTTTACTAGACGAGAAATTCAATCCAAAAATCTCTGATTTCGGGCTTGCTCAGCTTTACCCAACTGACAACAGTTTTATAAGTTTGAAATCAGCGAGAGGAACAATGGGTTACATGGCACCAGAAATGTTTTACAAGAATATCGGAGGTGTTTCGTATAAGGCCGATGTTTATAGTTTTGGAATGTTGTTGATGGAAATGGCGGGTAGAAGGAAAAATATGAATCTTTTTGCTGAGGATGCAAGTCAAATATATTTCCCTTTGTGGGTATACGATCAAATTTATGCCGGAAATGAAATAGAGATTGTGGATGCAAATGAAGCAGAGAGGAAGATTGTAAAGAAGATTGCTATAGTGGCTTTATGGTGTATACAGATGAAGCCTTCTGATCGGCCTTCGATGAACAAAGTAGTTGAAATGCTTGAAGGTGATTCTGAATTGCAAATTCCCCCAAAGCCTTTCTTGGCTCCGCGAGAAATAGCAGAGGATCATGGAATAAGTGAATCTCCTCTCGTCTAACCATCGTTATCTAACAATATATTATTGTGTAATAGATTATCTTTTGCTTGAAACTAGAAATTATATATGATGATTGAGATGAAAATGTTATTACACCATTGTCAATAGAACATGTCATTCAAAATTGCATAGCATATCAATATCTGCATGCTTCAAGAATATAACACGGAGTACATATACTCAATATCGTGTCGCAAGATATTGTTCAATAGCCAATTAAACAAAAAATAAAAATCTATATTACCTCTTGAAACCTTCTGCTTGATCATAAGCCTTTACTTCATTGCTTATGTAAAAAGTTCAACACTAACATCAGCAATAGCCTTTTTTTTTTTTTTTTTGGTACAAAGCAATAGCCTTTTTGTTACATTCTTCTTCAAAGTTGATTTTCTCTTTTCCTCAAGTTGAGCATATGTCCACCCACCTGTCCTCAGCATGAGTTCAAGTAATGTGTTTATGTGCATGTGTGATTCTATATTTATTTGGGTTTTGAGAGCAGCTTCGGGTTCATTTCATCATTTGTGTTTCCCCGACATGAGTTGTAATGAAATTTGTGAAACTCCATCTTCATGGCATTGCTATATTCTTCCACTCCTGTTATCATGTCAAATGCTGTACCAAAAGATATGGAGCAAAAGACAAAAACACCCCCTATACTTTTTCGAACTCCCAAAAAACCCCCTGTGTTTGGTTTTAAATACCACAATCAACCCAAGTATAATTTTACTTTTGACTTTTGGAAATCATCAAAACCTCAACATCCAAAACTGTTGGATGAAGATGAAGACTTAGAAGTGAAGGGAGGTTTTGATGATTTCCAAAAGTCATCAGCTAAGTATTTGAAGTTTAGTTCAAACCTTAAAGATATTTGACCAAAAGGAAGAAGATACTTCAGACGAGTCAAATATATGGTCCAGAAGACTACTGATCTTTTGCTGAAGGAAGGAATCAGACTGGTGGATTTTCAGCAGACTCAAATCAGATGAGTTCAGTTTGGGATCAGCCGAGTATACATCAGACGAGTGATTTCGATCAGCAGAGTGGAAGTGATCAGAAGTTATTGCAACGGTAATAAATGCACTTGGAGTAATAAATGCTGTATGGGAAGGGTATTAAAGACAAATGATTGAAGAGAAACCTAGGATCAGCAGAGTGCATTAAATGCGAACTGACAGAGAGTACATCAGAGTGTACAGTATTCAGTCGCAGGTAGCCGTTTTTGCAGAAAGGACCAGTGCTCGAGGATTTGAACACATGTAGATCTCTCAACGGGCAGATTTTCAAACCTCAAGTATAAATAGTTCAGTTCAAGAGTTAGAGAAGGATATACAACACATCTGAGAGCATATTTTCGAAGCAGAATTCTTTAAAGTCTCAAACTCGAGAACAGAACACTCATCAGCCGAGTCATTTGTTGACAAAGGCAGAATAGAGAGAAAAGAATATACTTAAAAATCTGAGTGATTTTGTGAGAACCGTGTTGTGAGAAGCTGTTATCCATTTTTGTGAGTGATAAAACTTTGTAGTATAGGACTTCTTTGTGATTTCCTGTAACGAACTTGTGGCCAGTTCATTTGTTGTTTGGCGCAAGCAGAGTGTATTGTAATCTGTGTGATTATAGTATAACCCAAGATCTACGTGACTTGGAAGAGTGGACTAAAGGATTTTTATCCATATAACCACTATAAAAATTATGTGTGTTTATACTTGCATTATTTCATTACATATTTTCAAAAAGCATATTTAAACACTTAAGTTAACTGTTGAAAAGTTGTTAAAAGGAGTTTGCAAAAAATGGGGATAAAACCTTTTCTAAGTTAAGAAAACTACTTGTGAAAAACACTAGACAAATCCGCTGCAAGTTAGTTATTTTAAAACTCTGATTTTCTTAAAATCAGCTAAGTAAAATCAGAAGAGTGGTCAACTCTGCTGTTCAAAGCTTTGTGCGAGATCAACTTAGTCTACTTACGATTCTTGATCAGCTTAGTCTGCTGACAAAAAAATTAGAGAATTTTGAAGATAAGATTTTTAGAGGTCTATTCCCCCCCCCCCCCCCCCCCTTTTAGAACAGGTGGTTCATTTGAATCATTTGCCTGATCAACGAGCTTGATCCTAGAGTGTTTTTCAAAGGTTTTCAAAAAATTTCAAAAGAGCATCTTTTTGAAAAGAAAAACTTTTTGAAAAATGGATTGTATCAGCCATGTACCCCACATTGGCTGTATGAGCTTTGAGGACTGCAAAATACGCATGAAAATTTTCCTTGCTGCTTATAATGATAATATGTACATATGCATAACACAAGGTCCGAAAAGAATCACCAAAACAATCAAAGTTGATAGCCAAGATAAGGTTGTTGACAAGGAACCTGAAGAGATGACAGTTGAGGAAATCAAACTGAAAAATCTTGATAAGGTTGGAATCTTCATCATGACCAAAGCCCTAGACAACGACAGATTTGACAAGGTCAAACACTGTAAGACATCTAAGGAGATGTGGGATAAGGTCCGTAATATGAGTGAAGGGAATGACTCCATTAAAGAACACAATCTGAGTGTAGCCCTGGAGAAGTTTGAAAACTTCAAGATGAAACCTGGAGAAACCATTGACCAGATGGATTCAAGGTTCACAAAGGTGTTGAACAATGTGTTAAAATTGGGAAAGAAGTTCTCTGATAAAGAGATTACCGTTAAAGTCCTAAAGGCGCTACCACCCAAGTTCAACATGAAGATCACAACTATGGAAGAATCAAGGGATCTGGGGAAGATTTCTCTGACGGAGCTGTTTTCTGTACTCAAGGCGTACGAGTATAAAATGCCAAGAATGGGTATAGAAGAGACCTCAACTTCTGGCCCCACTGCTGCCCTGGTTGCTGCAGAAAGATCAAGAAGATCAGCCGGGAAGATAAGAGAAGTGGACTCATCTGATGAGACCACACTGCTCAACAAAAAGGAGTACACTGCTGGCGATGTTGCCTTGTTATTAAATGGGTTCAAAAAGTTCTATAAAAGAAAAATGAAGAACAAATATAACAATGCTTCTACTTCTAAACCTACCTCTTATTCTCATGATAGTAAGGATGATTTTAAATCCAAACTAATGTGCTATAACTGCAGGAAATTGGGACATTTCATTAAGAACTGCCCATATCCTAAAGCTGAGAAGTATACTGAGGAGGAAAAGAAAGAGAGGAAAGAGAGGAGACATCAGAAAAGTAAAGTGTTGTTGGCTGAAGCTGAAAAGATAGCAGCCATCTACTCGTCTAATTCAGAATCAGGGACATCAAGTGATGACTCTACTGAAGAAGAGACACCCGCACTGCTCTGTCTCATGGCCAAAGAATCAGAGGATTCTGATAATGAGGTAACTCTCACTGAAAATGAAGATGAGCTATTTAGTTCATTTGAGCAAATGATGAAAAACAACACAGATTTTGTAATGAATTTGCAAAGTTTAAGGAAGAGATGATTGTGTTGAAAAAGCAAAATGCTAAACCGAAACTTAATGTTGAAAACAGCAAGATTCAGCTAAGTATAAAAAGCTTTCGCATGAATATGAATCTCTGAAAGCAGAATGTGAAGTTTACAAAGGAAAAATCATGGAACATGAAAAGATAATATCTAGTCATGATAAGTCGTCTGTTGCATCAGTATACACATCTAATGAACAGAGAACACCTGTAGTAAAAGAGAATTTAGAACTGAACAAGACTGAAAAGTTTATATCTGTTGATAACAGTAATGTTATTTTATATGTTCAGACTTCTAAATCTACTTCACTTGAGATTGAGAAAAATGAGAAGAAATCTCCTAAGACTAAAAAGGGTAAAAGGCCTGAAAATGAAAAACAGACTGGTAAAATCAAATTGCAGAGTAGTCCTAAGAAGTCTGCTGATAAGAGTAAAATCAATCATACTAGTAAAACTAAGTCGTCTGTTAAAGAGCAAGTAAAGAGCAAACCTAAGAAGCAAAGAAATTACAATAATGATGCTTGGTATGGAAATGAGTCCTATTATGTGCAACCTGCTTACTCATCTTATTATGCTGCACCTCATTATCCACCTTATTATGCTACATATCCTGCTCATCCAATGCATGCATATCCTCCTTATCATGCACCCTACCCTGCTTATGAGCATTATTCACATCATAATGATTATCAACATAATATGCCTGCTGATTATGGTGAAGAAAAAGTTGCTCATACTCCTGCTAAAACTCAAAAGCCTAAGAAGCCTAAGACTTCAACATCTTGGGTTGTCAAAGGTAATACTAATCCACCAGGACCCTATCAATAAAGGGTACCTAAAAACAATTTTATTTTGTTTTGTAGGTTAGGATTAGGAGTAGGAGTAAAGTAGAGAAGAAATGGTACTTGGACAGTGGATGTTCAAGGCACATGTGTGGAGACATGCATGAACTGACTGATGCTGCTGCCGTGAATGGTCCAAGAGTTACTTTTGGAGACAGCAAAGAAGGCAAGATTGTTGCGGTTGGAAAGCTAATCAAAGGAAACATTGAGATATCTGACGTCTCTTATGTTAATGGCCTGAAGTACAATCTGCTAAGCATAAGTCAATTTTGTGACAAGGGATTTTCTGTTATCTTCTCATCAGATATGTGCTACGTTGAACAAATTGGAACAAAGAAGGTTATTTTATCTGGAAGAAGACAAGAAAATATCTATGTAGTCGACTGGAATTCTGTGGACAGGAATTCTAATGTTTGTTTGGTGGCTTCTACACCAAGTGAAATCAGTTGGCTTTGGCACAAAAGAATGAATCATTTGAATTTCAAGACCATAAACAGATTAATAAAGAATGATTTGGTAGAAGGAATTTCAAAGACAGTCATGAGCAAAGATAAGCTCTGTGACGCCTGTCAGAAGGGTAAACAAGTAAAGTCCAGTTTCAAAAGCAAGAAGCACCAATCTTCAACCAGAATTTTGGAGCTACTACATATAGATTTGTTTGGCCTTATTGATCATATCAGCAATGGTGGAAAGAAATACTGCCTAGCTGTTGTGGATGATTATTCAAGATTTACTTGGGTGATTTTCATGAAGAAGAAAAGTGAAACCAAGGAACATCTTACCAATCTGATGGAACTGATCCAGAATGAAAAGAGTCAAAGAATATTGAAGATCAGATCAGATAGAGGGATTGAATTTACAAACTCTAATGTTGAAGAGTATTGTAATTCCAGAGGAATCAACCATGAGTACTCCGCTGCCAGAACCCCTCAACAAAATGGAGTTGCTGAAAGGAGAAACATAACTCTAAAGGAAGCTACCAGGACAATGATAGCTGAAGCAAAACTGCCCCAAAGATTCTGGGCAGAAGCCACAAATACAGCATGTTACACCCAGAACAGATGCATGATCAACAAAAGTCAAAACAAAACACCTTATGAACTATGGAACAACAGAAAGCCTAATATACATTATCTTAGGATTTTTGGTTGTAAATGTTATGTTTTGAATAATTGGAAAAATCACCTTACTGCTTTTGCAGAGAAGGCTGATGAAGCTGTCTTTGTAGGATACTCTACTGTTAGTAGAGCTTACAGAGTCTTTAACAAAAGAACTTTACTTGTAGAAGAATCTATTCATGTAGTATTTGATGAACCAAACAAATCTTCTGAAAAGAATCAAA
Source organism: Penstemon davidsonii (assembly GCA_034814905.1). NCBI lineage: Eukaryota > Viridiplantae > Streptophyta > Magnoliopsida > Lamiales > Plantaginaceae > Penstemon > Penstemon davidsonii. The sequence continues at coordinate 22,593,141 of JAYDYQ010002533.1, read as the reverse complement.
GTGCTAATCTAGAGATATCTGCTAACTTTCAGAAATTGAGTGTGGAAAGAAAAGAAGAGTATGTACCCATCTTACTACCTGATCTAAACCAAGCTGGTAACTCAAGTGCTGTTCAAAATCAGCCTGCTGATTGTCTAACAGAGGAGTTGCAAACAGCTGACAGACCAGAGCCTGCTCAACAGACTACTACTGAGACTCCAACAGTAGTGTTGCAAGATCAACCAAGAGGACAACATCCAGATTTACAACCTGATCTTAGATGGTTCAGAGATCACCCACCTGATCTAGTGATTGGTGATCCACTGGGTAGAGTGAGAACAAGAAGGTCAACTACAAATGAAACAATGATTGTAAGTTTTCTTTCACAAATTGAGCCCAAGTTAATTGATGAAGCTCTTGGTGATTCTCACTGGATTGAAGCAATGCAAGAAGAGTTAAATCAATTTGAAGGGAATGAAGTCTGGTACTTAGTTCCCAGACCTACTCATCAAAGGTTAATTGGCACTAAGTGGGTATTCGAGAATAAAATGAATGAAGATGGTATTGTTACCAGAAATAAAGCAAGACTAGTTGCCAAAGGTTACTGCCAGGAAGAAGGCATTGATTTTGATGAGACATTCGCACCAGTTGTAAGGCTTGAAGCAATCAGATTATTCTTAGCCTATTCTGCTCACAAGAACTTCACTGTCTATCAGATGGATGTGAAGTCTGCTTTCCTCAATGGAGAATTGCAAGAAGAAGTTTATGTTGAATAACCTCCTGGATTGGAAGCTTATCAACAAGGAGACAAAGTATATCGTCTGAAGAAAGCTCTCTATGGACTGAAACAGGCTCCAAGAGCATGGTATGATACTTTATCTGATTTTCTTTTAATTAAAGAATTTCACAAAGGTAAATTATATAAGACTTTGTTCACTTTTGAATGGGACAGTCATATATTGTTAGTTCAAATATATATGGACGATATTATTTTTGGTTCAACTAACCAACAGATGTGTGAAAAGTTCTCTAAGCTGATACAGAACAAATTTGAAATGAGCATGATGGGAGAACTAAATTACTTTCTTGAATTACAAGTCAAACAACTACTTGATGGTATTTTTATTAATCAAGCAAAGTACACAAAAGATCTGTTCAAGAAATTTGGTATGGAAACTAGCTCATCTGTTAGTGTTCCTATGTCTACTGGACTTTGTCTGGATAAGGATGAAGATGTCAAATCAGTTGACATCACCAAGTACAGAGGCATAATTAGGTCACTGTTATATTTAACAGCTAGCAGACCTGACATTATGTATTCGGTTGGGGTTTGTGCAAGATTTCAATCAAATCCTAAGGAATCTCATCTCTTAGCTGCTAAAAGGATATTAAGGTATCTCAAAGGCACTCAAGAATTGGGATTGTGGTATCCAAGGGAATCAGGCTTTGAACTTACTGGATATTCAGATTCTGACCTTGCTGGCTGCAAGATTGATAGGAAGAGTACTACATGTACTTGTCATTTTCTAGGCAGTCGTCTGATCTCATGGATGAGTAAGAAACAGACTTCAGTATCCATATCTACTGCTGAAGCTGAAAGCATTGCTGCTGGAGCATGTTGTGCACAGATACTTTGGTTGAAGAATCAACTAGAAGATTACAATCTCAAGATCAGTGGAATCCCTATCTACTGTGACAATACAAGTGCAATCTCACTTACTCAGGACACTACTAGTCATTCCAGGACTAAGCATATTGAGATCAAACATCACTTCATCAGAGACCATGTTGAAAAAGGGAATGTTATTATTGAGTATGTTCATACAGATAATCAGATCGCAGACATTTTCACCAAACCATTAAGTGCTGCAAGATTCGTAAGTAGACCTATTAAAATTTTATCTTTAAATTCTCTAACTTTTTCTGTCAGCAGACTAAGCTGATCAAGATTCGTAAGTAGACTAAACTGATCTCGCACAAAGCTTTGAACAGCAGAGTTGACCACTCTTCTGATGTTACTTAGCTGATTTTGAGAAAATCAGAGTTTTCAAATAACTTACTTGCAGCGGATTTATCAAGTGTTTTTCAAGTAGGTTTCTTTAACTTAAAAGATTTTATCCCCAGTTTTTGCAAACCCCTTTTTAAAATCCTTTAACAGTTAACTTAACGTGTTTGAAAGCTTTTGAAAAATATGCAAGTAAAAATGCAAACTTAAACACAGTCAATTTTTATAGTGGTTATATGAATGTAAATTCTTTAGTCCACTCTTCAAAGTCACTTAGATCTTGGGTTATACTATAAACACAAAGTTTACAATATACAAATGCTTGCGCCAAACAACAAATGAAATGGCCACAAGTGCGCAATAGGAAATCACAAAGAAAACCTATCCTCTGAAGTAATATCACTCACTAAGATGGATATCTACTTCTCACAACACTTCTCTTACAAAATCACTCAGATTTATGTGCATATGTTTTATCTCTCGCTTCTGCTTTCGTCAACAGATGACTAAGCTGATGAGTGTTCTGTTCTTGAGTTTTTGAGATTTTGAAGAATTCTGCTTCGTAATTCTCTCAGTTGTGTTGATTCGGATTGTCTCTAACTCTTGAACCTTGAACTATTTATACTTGAGGTTTGAAAATCTACCCGTTGAGAGGTCGACAGGTGTTCAAATCCTCGAGTACTGGTCCCTGTTTTCAGAAACGGCTACCTGCGACTGTGCACTGTACACTCTGCTGTACTTTATGTCAATCGCATTTAATGCACTCTGCTGATACGAGGTTTCTCTTCAATCATTTGTCTTTAATACCCTTCCTTTACAACATTTATTACTTCAGGTGCATTTATTACCGTTGCAATAACTTCTGATCACTTCCACTCTGCTGATCGAATCCACTCGTCTGATGAACACTCTACTGATCCAAATCGAACTCATCTGATTTGAGTCTGCTGAAAATCCACCAGTCTGATTCTGAATACAGCAACATATCAGTAGTCTTCTGGACCATAAATTAGACCTTTTGATATGTCTTCTTCCTTGGTCAAATGATCTTTAGAGGTTGACTAAGTTTCCAATACTTAGCTGATGACTTTTGGAAATCATCAAAACCTCCATTCACTTCTAAGTCTTCATCTTCATCCAACAACAAGGACTCCATCTATGGAAGATTTACCATGCATGCAAAATGTATCCCTAGAATCAAAGAGAATCTCAACCTACTTAGATCTCACCTAGTTGGTACAAATACACCTCTGATATGATCATTCTAATCATAATCGACAATTCTGCCGCATCCTTCTCTACAATTCAAGTTGTTTAAGTTTTTATACTTGACTGACTTAGCATCGGAGGAGGTTCTGCCAGCAACACCCCGCCCCGGCGTGTAACCTTTGTTTTATAGGTACTTGGAAGCACGGACTTGACAGGACTTTGGATCAAGGAGTACGTGATTCATAAATTAGATATTTACCATACATCAATTGGCTACCTCGACTCTAACAAGGCAGCCAACTCGTCCTTCTCCTTGCGGACCTTCTCCAAGGACCGCTGAAGGTCGTCGGCCCGCTCCCGACTTTCCTTCAGATTCGCAGCACTAGCGTCCGCGTTTTCAATTGCGGTGAGGTGACATTTCTCGGAATCCGCGAGCTCAGATTTGATCCTGGCCAGCTCCTTTGCGACCATCTGCCTCTCGACCACCGCTATTAGGTCCACCTTGCCCTCCAGCATGGAGATCTTGGCCTTCATCCCCTCCATAGAAGTTTTAGCTTCTTAATATGGTCATATGGATTAATATGGAGATTATTGCTTTTTTTGTGCCACAACTATAGTTCGTTGTCGTTTTTACCCCGTATCTTTTCGGGCTGACACATTTGATGCCACAACTTCAACAACAGTAACAATTTTGGTTCCAATTAAGGCCCAATTCCAAAATTGGCGCAAAATCCCCACATGCGGACCTCGTGACATGAATATTGGCCCGCACATGGGGGATTTCGAGCCAATTTTGGAATTGGACCTCAATTGACACCAAAATTACCACAAATTTTGAAATTGTGGCACCAAATTGTGCCATCTCGAAAAGATACGGAGTATAAACGCTAGCGAGCTATAGTTGTGGTACCGAAAATGCAATAATCCCCTTATTTAATTGTCTTTTTAGTTCCGCAAACATTAAAATTTATTGTTTACAGGAAGTAATTAATAGATATAATGTACAAATAGACATTTTACGCTATTACATAACTAGGCTACAAAAGGGACCCAAAAATTTGTTATAACAATATACCTCTCTTGGGGTATGAAGTATAGGAAATAGTTTTTATACATTGTGGTTGAAAATACATCACGCCATTATTGTAAGAGCACTATATCATAAAATTCAATTATATGGTTTATTCTTAAGTATAAGGTTTATGAGATGTCTTTAAAAGGATATCCAATGTAGAGTCAAATGGAGTTTCAAATCAATTAAAAAAGTATTACATTCACCCCAGGATAATTTTGTTTGTAAATAGTTTATGAATTTTTATAAATTTAAAATGTCAAAAATATTACATTTACCCCTTGTTGAATATAAAATCTTGCAATTACCCATTGAGAGCAATTTTGTCCGTAAGTATTTCATGTCATTCTTATAATTTGAAATTTCAAAAAATTTACATTTATCACCCAGTTGAATAAAAAATCTTCCAATTACCTCCCTGAGGGTAATTTCGTCCGTAAATATTTCATTTCATTTTTATAAATCCTAAAAAATAATCCCCAGAGGTAAAATTGGAAATTTCCAGGGAAGGTTAGAGATAATGGTGCAGGGGATTAATTGTAAGACGGTGATAAACTTGAGGGGTTTTTTTTCATAATTACAAATATGTGAGGGGAATTTTTGTAATTCAACCTTACCTCATGGGGTGTTCGTAATTATCCTATTGATTAGCTAAAAATGTCATTTGAAAAATTCTTCATAAATAATAAAGAGGTTAATGTCAATTTTTTAAATAAATAGGGAGGCTTCCAATGTTTAAAGTTAACAACGGGAAAATTATCAATTTTTTAAGTCAACAGGGGCTGTTTTGTATTTTGTGTGGGAGTATAATTGTCATTTTTTCTACAGATATGTAATATTCAAATTTTTAAGTTAACATATAAAAGCTTTTGCTAATAAAAATAACACATTGTGAATTAGGCTAATTAAACAAAAATAGGAATATTTTTTCATTCATTCTATACAAAACTCTTTTCATGGGGTTGACTAGTAATCGATGGCAGGGAGGTCCAATCCATCTTTATCAGTAAAATGGTCTATTACGCGTTCTCTATATTTCATCTGAGAGAAAAAAAGTACTAAAAAAAATTCCATAAATTTGCAAAGAAAATAGTAAGTGGGGTAATTTGCAAAGAAATTAAGGATCTAAGGTTTGACTCGGCCATGCGGTTTCACTAAATTTAGTCAAAATCAATCTAAATAAAGATAGAGTACATATTTTATTAAACTTAATTTTCAATTCATATATTCAAACATAATAAATATCAAACCTATAAAATACTTAAATACGCTCTATACCATTTTGGGGGGGGGGGGGGGTGGGGGGGGGGGGGGGTGGGGGGGGGGGGGGGTGGGGGGGGGGGGGGGTGGGGGGGGGGGGGGGTGGGGGGGGGGGGGGGTGGGGGGGGGGGGGGGTGGGGGGGGGGGGGGGTGGGGGGGGGGGGGGGTGGGGGGGGGGGGGGGTGGGGGGGGGGGGGGGTGGGGGGGGGGGGGGGTGGGGGGGGGGGGGGGTGGGGGGGGGGGGGGGTGGGGGGGGGGGGGGGTGGGGGGGGGGGGGGGTGGGGGGGGGGGGGGGTGGGGGGGGGGGGGGGTGGGGGGGGGGGGGGGTGGGGGGGGGGGGGGGTGGGGGGGGGGGGGGGTGGGGGGGGGGGGGGGTGGGGGGGGGGGGGGGTGGGGGGGGGGGGGGGTGGGGGGGGGGGGGGGTGGGGGGGGGGGGGGGTGGGGGGGGGGGGGGGTGGGGGGGGGGGGGGGTGGGGGGGGGGGGGGGTGGGGGGGGGGGGGGGTGGGGGGGGGGGGGGGTGGGATACTAATAGACAAAACATCCCTTTTATATACTATACTTTGATGGTTTCATCCGGTCAACTTATAAATGTCAAACTTTATCTCCGTGTTATTTTAAATGTGACACTTTATCCCACTGTATTATGATAAATGTAGCATTTTACCTCATTGTGTTATAATAAATGTGACACTTTATCCCCATATGTTATGATAAATGTGACATATTACCCCTTGTGTTATGATAAATATGACGTTTTACCCTTCTGTATTATAAAAAAATGTGTCATTTTATGGCCTAAGGGTACTCAACACTACTTTTCATGCTAATATCAATTTTTACGAGTGTATTGCATTCTCTTTTAAATTAACTAAATTGTTTCTTTAATATTTTCACAGGGTAAAATTCTATATTTTAAATTACATATAAATAAATTAAACATTGTATATATCGCATGGAATTAATGACATTGACCATGTTTTAAATTATAATATGACAACATTTTCAGTCAATATTGATGGCAAGTTTCAATAATCAGTGCCAGTCGTCCAATGACTAGACGACTTAGACGTTGACTTTGACGTTTGCGGCACAATTGGTCTTTTTTTTTTTAAATATAAATTTATTTAATCCTTCTAATTCGGTGAATGGTATATAGATTTTTTTGGCAAAATTGCAGAAAGCGTCCCAAACTAATCAGTGATTTTGGATTTTAGTCCCAAACTATATCACTTCACCGAATTTCGTCCCACAAATTAATTTTTTTGTGGAAAATCGTCCCACCGTTAATTATGAGACCAAAATTGCGCATGTGTCCGTTAAATTGCCACATAGCTACTTACGTGTCATGACATGACAAATTTTAGCATGAACAATTATACAATATTGCATAATTCGTCCCAAATTATTACAAGATTGAACCAAAATTTTCATTAAATTAGAAATTTAATATTGGGACTAAATTCATGCAAAATGGTAAATTACGGGACGAAATTCAGCTAGTTGATATAGTTTGGGACAAAAATCAAAATTAGTAATTAGTTTGGGACAATATTCCGAAAAAATATTAAATTACGGGATGAAATTCGTTAAGGCGATATAGTTGGGGACGAAAACTCAAAATCACTAATTAGTTTGGGACGTTTTCTGCAATTTTGCCGATTTTTTTTTCCCTATCATACGTAGATGGTAGATAAATAGAAGGGTGAAATACAGTTTCCCCCCTTGAAGTATGGGGTGGTATCAGTTACCCCTAAAGTATCATTTGTAACACTTACCTCCCTCTGTTATAGTTTTAGAGTTTTTATTCCCAAAATACCCCCACCCTTTTTATAAATAAAAAATTTCTTTATTAATTTATCAAAAATAATTGTCTATTTAGTAGTTATGAATTCATCCATCCACCAAATGTCATTATGTTTCAATCTCTTCATTTCTTTTGTTTCCTTCCGTTTTTTGTTCTCAAATTTTTTCTTTATTTTCATCTCATTTTTTTCTTTATTTATGTTCAATTTGTTTTCATTATTTTCTGTTTCAGTTTTTTTATTTCTATCTCTCATTTATTTTCAGTACATATTTTTTGAGTAAAATCTTTAAGGAGAATTACTTAAAATTTTGAATTATAATTTGTAACAAAAACAAAGGAGATAATTATCACCAAATAAATTTTGAGCAAATTGTAAAGAAAAAATCGAGATATAAATGAAGAAAAAATTTGAAACAAAAATTAAAGAAAATAAATTGAAACGGGAATAAAAGAAAAAATCAGATGAAAATGAAAATAAAATTGAGACCAGAAAACGAAGGAAAGAAAAGACATGAAGAAATTGAAACATAATATTGTTTGGTGGATGGATTAATTCATAATTAATAAAGCTTTTCTTTTTTTTTTGATAAATTAATAAAGTAACAATTTATTTGTTATAAAAGGGGCGGGGTAGTTATGGAATAAAATGTTCAATACTAACATAGGGGGTAAGTATTACAAGAGATACTTTAGGAGGGTAATTGTTACCACCTCCATACTTTAAGGGGGTAAACTGTATTTCACCCTAAATAGAATTTAAGGTGTAAGAGTAAAACAATGCACTATTTAATCTTGCCTTTACTCATTTTTTTTAATCGTCGCTTTGGCAAAAAATATTTATTTACTTTTATTTGTCTTTTTAGAAGTTCAATATAAAATTAATTCTTTTCTATTAATTTTACCTTTCTTGTTAATGGTTATAATTAATGCTAATTAAAGTTATAATTATTTGATTAAAATGATGTTTTGAGACTTTTTTCCTTAAAAGAATGGCTATTTAAGGTGAAACATTTGAAACCCTATTACAATTGAGTTTGAATTTTGGATTTTAGGTTTTAAGAGTGTTGAAACCTCTTGGATTGAATTTGGATGTTGGAGTTTGAAGGGCGACACTAGGTGGTAAGTCTCAAATCAATGAGCATGTTTGTATGGCGTCGCAAAATTATTTTGTATTTGGAAAAACGAAACAAACACGTTTTCTATTTTTAAATAAATTTATCATCTCTCAATTTTCTCAAACCACTCTCCAAAAATCTAAACATACAACAATTTTTTTTTATCTCCAACATACAATTTCTACTTTGATTTGACATAAAGTAACACATCTTTTACACAGCTTATTTCACATAACAAACATGATTTGATATAAAATACATCTTACACCGACAACCTAACTCTTCCAAAAAACTTACACCTACTTTAAGTCACTCTCTCAAAACTCAAACAAACAACATTACATAAATCGATATTATTTCAGAACCTTCACCACTCTCCTAAACACCAAACAAAGAGACCCAGTGTCTTTTATAGAAAGAAAATATAATATAAATGATAGATTTTTAGCTCTTTTTTTTTTTTTGATCTACTAAACTGTGTATTTACAGCTAGGACCGAAGAGTGCAAAGGGTATAGGTCCTCCCCAAGTGTGATGTCTCCAGTAGGATTCGAACTTGAGTCTCAACTCTGGGGGTCACAAGTCACTACCACTTGGCTCAACCACCTTGGATTTTTAGCTCTTTTATAGGTTCTAGATTTATAATGTTTAAATATATAAAGTTAAAATGAGTTTAGCGAAATATATACTCAAACTTTATTTGTAATGATTTTTTCTAGCAAATCCGTAAGACACAGACAAAACTTAACTATATTGACCAATGACCCTTAATTTCTATGCAAATAACCCACACGTACTATTTTCTTGCATATTTATGGATTTTTTTTTCCAGAAAAAATAGAGAGAACGTGTATAGACCATTTGACTGATAAAAATGGACTGAACCAGATGCGGATGGAGACAGAGGCTAGGAGGTCCATAGACCCCACACCCCAACCAACTTTATGTTATTTTTTATTTTTTTTTATAACCCATGTGTCCAAGCTTATACCAGACTAATCCTGGACTTTCAGAACCCTTGCCCTAGAACCCTGAAAGATTTAAATCACGGGATGTGCCTCCACCAAGCCTCGGGATCCCACCATACTGCTGTACACTCTGCGCACAAAGGGGTCTTGACCACAAATGACCCTTAGACAGACTCATGATAATGCTTCCATCCAAGTTCCAAACGGGATTCGAACCCCCACCCTTGCCGCTGGAGCAAGCCTTATGAATTGTTGGTCAGCCAGTTGGAGAAATGCCCCGGGGGATATGTTATATTTTTTTAGTATAGTAGTGGCCAGTATATTTAAAAAAAAAAAAGGGAATAGGGACAAAAAATAGTCCTTGTTGGAGGAAATTATTTCTTTTTGTTATAAGCATGAAATTGAAATTCTTTCAATGAGTAATGTGTATGTTCCATATGAGAGGCCAAGATATATGATTGAACAAGTGACCATCGAGAATCATTATAAAGTTGGGAGATTCAATTCTGTGATAGATAGACAACACGAAGTTGCTTCTTTGTGTTGCATGCTTAAACCCATCCAATCGTTTTGGGGCTTTTGACAAAGAAAAGCTTGTTCGTTTTGCCGAACTTTATCCAAATGATCTCTTTTCTTAAGCTATCTGCCTTTCTTAATCAACTTGAGAATTATATTAGGGATGTTCATTCAAGTGATGATTTTTCTTGCTTAAAAGGGATTGATAATCTTGCTAAGAAGATGGTTGCAACTAAAAGACACTTCATATTCTCGTTGTTTACAAACTTGTGACATTTTATGCATCATTGTTATCACTGGAAACTAAAAAGTTCACCTACTTTAGTGGGAGCATTTTTCTTCAGTTACACGTGCACACACAAGGAATTAAAGTTTAATTAGACGGACCTGAAGAGGAAGATGCTGGTCATTATTCATTTATTGTCCTGTATTCAATTTTGGGAGAAAAGAAATTTATTTGATTTTGGTTCAAGGTTCAAGATAAAAAGCCACAAGTCTGAAGAGGCCACAAATTGCAATTTAACCCCTGCCCCAAATTCACACGTGCACATCACGTGATTTGTTTTCTCTGTTTCTGAAGTTGACTAGCCCGCGTTATTAAGTCCAAATTTTAACAAAAAATGCAACAGTGTCCAAAGTTCTGAAATTGTGGTAGAAATATATTTTTTGAAAAAGTTTGATATGAAAAGTGTCGAGTTGATAAAAATTTGATAGAAAAGTGTTTTTCCTCCTTAATATATCCAAACATAATAAATCTAAAACCTATAAAAGACTTAAAAACTTACCATCTATTTTGTTTTCTATAAAAAAAACATTGGTTTGATATCTACCACATATTTTTTTCCTTTAAACTCCAACATCCAAATCCAATCCATGGGGTTTCAACACTCAAAGAAAAAATTGCATATTTGGCACCAAACTTTATGTTAAGAAATAAGATATAACACCGAGTACATACATTCAATAATCCTACTTATATTACATTTTGGGGTAGTAGTAGCTTCGTTTTCACCAAAACTTACTCCAAAGCTCTATCTTTGAACTGATTCTTCCTCTACTGGTTCACAACAATCACACCATCCATGGTTTGGACAACAATAGAAGAGTATGCTCGGGTACAAGGGCATATCTGCATTCTTCTCACACCCTACATGTATACATTTTTCTTTTCGATATTTTAGGCCACTCAAACTACCTCTTGAGGCTGATGAAGACATGATGAATTTGTGGGATGAAATGAATTAAAAAAACACAAATTTGGGAAGCTATTTATAGCTGAAAATGGCCAACTTACAATGGTCATTTATTTTAAAATGACCGTTGGCTACAAGGAACCCTTTAAGTTTATTATGTTCTTACGCACACACCCCCGTGGTATATTATATTATAGACACACACCCCCTTGGGGTCCGCTTAAAAGAAGAGTCAACCCTAAAAAAGTTGATCCAGGGTAAATTTGAAAAATCTATAAAAATAGTTCATGACATCATCATATAAGAGGTTTTCTATAAGTAGGACAAATTAACCTTAGGGGTGTCCCCGTAATTTGTGAAACGTGAGGATTTTTTTTGTATATTTGCCAAATCTCAGGGAGTGTAAGTGTAAATCAACCAAAATGTCAATCTACAACACTTTTAATTAAAGTATTTTGGGATCTTCTTGGTTAACCAAAATACGATAGTATTTTAAAATTAATTCACGTTGGAAGAAAATTGAGCTATTAAATACGATTACACGACTACAAAAATAGCTAACATTACTTATATAAATGAAGACTATGTATACATATATTTTATTAGTTTTTGTTGAAAAACGAAAACTTATATTTACTCCATATATTTTGAATTTTGAATTTTGAATTTTTGTATTTTTGAATTTTGAATTTTGAATTGATTCAAATTCATCGAATCTTTGGTGAGTTTTGTTTCATTTAATTTGATTCAGTTTAAAATCCGTCCCGTTAAACAACTCTACTCTCATTTGGCAAGTAATACAAGTTAGAAGCATTTCTTGATACACATAAGGTGCTACAATACAATAGATAAAAATTGGCAAAATTTCATTTTTGACCCTCTAAAGTGGCTGCATTTCAAAATTGGCCCTTTATTGTGGTACCTAGTTCCATAGTTTCTACAATATGAAGCTAGTACAATGGATAGAAAATGTCACAATTTTTACAACTCAACATATAATATCAACTCAATTACCAGTCATACATGTTTGATAAAAAAAAGTGCAATTATTTTGGGTATCATATAATAGGTTGATTTGCAGCTTTGGTATAAAGACAAATTAAATTGCACATTTCATACTTAATTTAACACATTATTGCACATTTTATGCCATCTTTGGACAAGTGTCACCTGTGGCTACTAAATCGCATTTTCGAGGGAAAATTCACTTTTCTTTAGTGGTATATAAACTAATATATAGAACAAACAACATATATGACCAAGAAATACCGTGTTAACGTGACTTTTACCTCAAATATGACGAGTTAACCACCACATGCGGTGCACGTGACCAATTTTGTCCAAATAATTAATTGTGGTATGAAATACGCAATCATGTGTTAAATTATGGTATGAAATTATGTGCAATTCGATATAACTCGGTACCATAGTTGCAAACCACCCTATTGTATGATACTATAAATGTGATTGTGCTGTGATATAACTCTCAGTGCTGAATACCGATCCACTAAAAGTACTTGCATTTGTGTTTACAAATTCTGAAGCAGCAAAAGGGTTTGGTGGCATTATCGGCATATTTTCACCTTCTAGCATTTGAATCACGACTTTAGTCGAAGGCCGGTCAACCGGGTACCACTGTATGCACCAAAGCCCGACGATTATTAGCCTTCTCACTGTCTCATTCTCATTCTCATTCTCACTTTGGATTTCTATATCTTCTCCTTTATTCAACTGATTGTACATCCATTCGGGAAAATAAATTTGACTATCGTCTAGTGCTATGGCTTGAAAATTCTTGCTTCCTCCAACCAGATTCAGCAACAACATGCCAAAGCTATAAATATCCGATTTATACGACACTTTCCCAAAGTTCCTAGAGAAAACTTCCGGTGCAATATAGCCTATTGTACCTCGTGCAGCAGTCATTGTAACAACACTTTTCTCCTTTGAACACAATTTCGCTAGACCGAAATCGGCTACCTTAGGGTTGAGATTCTGGTCTAGCAAAATGTTATGTGGTTTAATATCAAAATGAAGAATTCTTTGTTTGCAGCCTTGGTGTAGATAATCAAGCCCTTTGGCTATACCCAAAGCAATTTTGTGTACCTTCTCCCAACCAAGAGTTGTACCTTGTTTGCCGGATGAGATGTACTTTTCTAATGAATCATTTTGCAAGAACTCGTAGACTAAAGCACGCTTGTATCCATCCGCACAATACCCAATTAGACGAACCACATTTACGTGGTGGATTTTGCCGATTGTTGCTACTTCATTTATGAAATCTTCACCGTTTCCTTTGATGTGATCTAGAAGCTTAACTGCTACAAGAATGTTGTTCGAAAGTTTACCTTTGAACACGGTTCCATAACCTCCCTGGCCTAACTTATGCTTAAAATTGTCTGTGATTTTCTTTATTTCTGCATAAGTATATCTTGAGGGCCTAAAAGCTTTATAATCCTCCAAAAATTGTATAATCCTTCTCTTGTTGTCTTGTTTTCTTTTCTTCACGATGTAGTTGCGATAAAATGCAGCGAAAGCTAGTGCAATCAAGAAGACACCAACTAGTACTACTGCAATAACTACAATTTCCAAAACACTTGTAAGACAAAGAAATAACATTATTAGTCCATCAGATCATATATATTGATAAAAATTGTCATGGACATAACTCTTCCAAGGTCTCATGCAACACCTAATGTCGACTACCCTCGGCTTTTCGATTATGCCTCGGGGTCTGCTAAGTCAGCCTCTCTCAAATATAAGTGTTTGTATGTGAATGAAAATTGATTATAATCTAAGGGAAAATACCATGTTACTTTATTCACAACTTTGGTTTTTTTTCCTATTTGGAAGAGTTTTGACTTGGTGAGTTTGGCAAAATCCATATATCAAACGCAGCCCAAATTTATACACAAACTCTTGAAATCTACTTGCAAGTTGCAACCCTATGAAATTTTAATTTGACACCTACCACAGAGTTTTTTTTTTCCTATCAAACTCTACAAGAAAAACATTGATTTGACACTTAGTACCTATTTTTTTCCCCAATCTCCAACGTTCAGATTCAATCTAAATGGAGTTTCAACTTTTTCAAAATCACAAAATCCATCATCCAAATTCAATCCAATGGGGTTATATAGGTTTCACAAAACTACCCAAACCATGTTTTCGAAACCAAACCCGCGATATCGAGCCGAATCCTAACCAAATAGAAGCTCACTTAGTTTGCGTGACATAAAAGCTCACTTTCACTCAGTTCATAAAATCATCTGTGTATCACAGTCAGATTCTATAGATAACAACAAATAGCTTAAACTCTTGATATAAAAAAATAAAAAAATAAAAACACTAAAATAAAAACAAAAATGTCCTAATGCCAAACTACACCAATCAAAACACAACTAAGAAATTAAAATCAAAGGTCCATATATTAATAAAATAAAATAAAAAGTATTTAAAGGGTAGTTATAATATACCTTTCTTATTCTGTTCAGCTTTCTTATTTTGTTCATCAGGTATGTCAAGGCATTCAGTTTCATTATTATTATTATTCTTCAACCCACAGTGCATCCTTCTTTCTTCACAACCCCTACAAAATGGTTTGGGCCAATACAATGATTTGATATCGGCGTACAAGGAATATTTGTAGTTAAATATTTCCCCAGGAATATAAGAAGTGTTGTACATCTTCGTACAATTCAATACTGATAAATCTGTAGCTTGCATAAACGATTCATAAGCATAAATCTTGAAATCTTCAGTATCATCACAAACATGGATCGGGCCTAAAGAGTGTTGATTATCTTCAGTATTCGTGGAGCAATTGAAAAGTGTGAACCCAATGTAGATGTCATCATAATACAATTTAAAAGGAGAAGAGGTGGTGGCGTTGAATTCAGGAACCCGGGCCGGGAAGCATGACCCGTTAACAACAACTACCCGAATAACCTAAGTAGTAGGACATGAAAATAAATTAAATTTATTAGTTACTCGATAACACAATATATATAAGTTCGATATAAAATTTAAATTAAGCTTATAAAATGTGTTGTACCTGAGCTTGGTAGTCAATTGCTTGAACCTTGGCCTTTGCTAAAATTGGGAGGACGATGTTTCGATTCGAGGCCCAAATCGGAATCTGGAAGTCGAACTCTAAACTGTTGTGTGAATTGCACGAAAGATCGAATCCAGGGTAGCCGCAGTGTTCGGGCTGGCGGCCCTTTAATCGGAAAGGGAATCGGATAATCGGGCCTGATTTATGGCATCTTGTAGGCTGGCAAACTTCTTGGGCTTTAGTGGAGACAATCATCATCAAGAAAACAAAGAAAACAATCATCTTGTTTATGGGAACTTTCTGTCTCTTTAACTTCAAAATGGTTCTACTTTTTTTTTCTTTGTTAATGTCTATGAGTTGATGACAATTAAAAAAAAAAAAATAAACAAAAGTAAAATACCCATTCTCCTTCCCAGAAATTCGTCCATGTTTTCAAACAATTCTTTATTCTTTTAAGAGCTTATTTTATTCCCCATCCGATTAGGAATTAGAATCTAAGACCCATTGTTATAGTAGTAAATCTCCCACAACCAAAATGCGTTACAGTAAAATTAAATTAATCGATTTTTTTTTATTGGGAGCAAAGACCTTCTGGATTACAAAGTATCCGGAGAATTGCTCTGTCTATATCAACGGTGCTCTGATATGCATAATGTTTTATTTATTATTTGAAAAAGAACACTTTACAAATTATAATCTTTTACAGAATAAAAGTCTCATATCGTCTTATTGATCATTTTAAACTTACAAAAAAAAATAGTAATTGACAAAATTATCTCTTTTATATACTCTACTTTGACGTTTTGACTCGGTCAACGTATAAATGTTAAACTTTACCTCCGTGTTATTATAAATGTGACATTGTACCTCCCTGTTTTATAATAAATATGACATTTTATCCACATGTGTTATGATAAATGAACATATTACCCCATGTATTATGATAAATATGACGCTTTACCTTCCGGTGTTATAAAAAAATGTGGCATGTGTTATAAATAGGTATTTTTGTCTGTTTACGCAACACTTTTCTTGTTACTACCAAATTTTGCGAGTGTATTGCACTTTCCGTTGAATTAAGTAAATTGTTTCTTTAAAAATTGTATAGAGTAAAATATTATTTTTCAAATTACATATAAATAAATTAAACATTAATTATACATAACACATGAAATAAATGACATTGACCATATTTTAAAATTATAATGACTTTCTAATAGTGGTCAATGACAACATTTTTAGTCAGTAATATTGTTGGAAAAGTTTCAATTATCAGTGCCGGTCGTCCAATGACTAGACGACTTTGACATTTTCAGGGAAATTGATTTTTTTTAATAAATATAAATGTATTTTAATCCTTCTAATTTGGTAAATGGTATAGAGCGTATTTAAGTATTTTATAGGTTTGATATTTATTATATTTGAATATATGAATTGAAAATTAAGTTTAATAAAATATGTACTCAATCTTTTTTTAGATTGATTTTGATTAAATTTCGTGAAACCGCATGGCCGAGTCAAACCTTAGACCCTTAATTTCTATGCAAATTACCCCACTTACTATTTTCTTTGCAAATTTATGGAAATCTTTTTAGTACTTTTTTTTCTCTCAGATGAAATATAGAGAACACGTAATAGACCATTTTACTGATAAAGATGGATTGGACATCCCTGCCATCGATTACTAGTCAACCTCATGAAAAGAGTTTTGTATAGGATGAATGAAAAAATATTCCTATTTTTCTTTAATTAGTCAATAGTACGTAGTACTATTGAATACGCGATGCGATGAGAAATGTTAGGCCAAACCCAATGCTGGGGGGTGGGGGGAGCTCCGGAGCTCCCCAGCTGCCCCTGCCTCCACCTCCAGCCCCTGTTTATCCAAATTTAATTCTGGGGCTTCCTACTCCATTTAATTTCAATTTAATTCTTCCCTACTCTCACCATTATAATAATTATATAATAATAATAACAAATACAATAATAATAATAATAATAAATTAATAATAATATTAAAATATATAAATTAAGAATAATAAAAATAAAAACATTCATTAAATTGCCGGAGTACAACACGAAAATACATCATTGAATTAAAAAAGTCATAGCACACAACAAAGGAAAATAAAATGAAATACGATAACACACATCATCGACAATTGGATATGAAAAGATTTTAATTAATTAAGATCAAAACCACCTCTTCCATCACTTGACGAACCTCCAGACGAACCTGTAAATAAGCGTTTTGTAAGCCCTTTTTTTTGAATTTCTTTCCTTAGACCCTTCCAATAAGCCTTCGTATCTGGAGTGTACGAAGAACAATCCATGGACATAATTCGATATTCATTAGCGATTTGGTCGTCGAGTCTTTTAGCTTCATTTTCTCGTTCTTTCTTTTCGGCGTCCATTGCTTTTTGTTGGAGATTATCCTCATGCCTTTTTTGGCGTCCCACCTCTAACATCACTGCAGTTTCCGACATTTGTCGCATCCTTTCATTAAATTGAGCAGTTGTTTCTAAGCTTGACGAAGCCTTTCCTTTGGCTTTTTTCGCACTCTTTGTTCCTGTAGGTCTCGCACTATATTGGTGCGACGAAAGAGTCTCCAAATTTTCATCGTTGGGCTCCGCTTGACTCGGTGAAAAATCATTCAACGGAGGTGACGGATAATAAATACCTTCTTCTCTGTCAAGCGTTGGTTGAGATGACATACCAGGCATGAATTGAGAAGTTTGAGATTGAGTTTGGGTTTCAGTATGTGATTCCACAGACCATATCACCCAATCCTTTGCAACCTGCCAGCAGTGATCGAACATCCAAGGTATTTTTCATTGCAAGTTATTAAAATTCATGTTGGAGATTTACTGTGATAAATATATTAACAAAAATTTCAACACAAAAATATGTTAACAAAAATATACCTAATAAAGTATGAATTTGAATTTTTTTGTCTAAGTGTTTAAATTATATTTTCGAAGTACTTTAAAAATTATATTGTTCAAATATATATATAACCACCTATATTCTATTTAAATGATTTAGTTTTAATTATCATTTTTTAAAATGAAATTAAAATGTCATAAAAAATTTGAACAATAAAAGTTAAACAAAAAAATTTGAACTAAAAACTATATCACAAATTACATAAATATACTACACTATGAAATAATAACACACTAAAAACTAAACTAAAAACTAAACTAAAAAACAAAACAAAAAAAAAGAATATTTTAATCAGCCCTGATTGCTGCCTGGGCCCACGCGCCCAGACAGCTGGCAGGCGCTTAGACGCGCCTGCCAAGGTAGCTGGGGAGCTCCTTGGAGCTCCCCAACTACCCCCCGCCGCCCCCCCCCCCCCCCCCCCCCCCCCCCACCCCCTCCATTAATTAGTAGCACCCCCACCCCCCCCCCTAGCAAGACCCCCCCATTGGGTTTGGCCTTACGTGTCTAGTCCTGTGAAACTAAAGATACAATTTTTTTTTTCTTATCTTAACCTGGATCATGACTTATTTCTAAACTAGCTAGCAACCTGAGGTGGAAATTTAAATTTGGACGAGTAAAGTACTTTAGAAACACAATTTTAATAAGAATAGCAAAACAAATAATGGTCGAACCGTCGGGCCACTGGCCGGACCGGATTACATCATAATGATATAATAAGTATATTCAATTAGAAAGTATATGTAATATGCATAAAATTTAAACATTATACTACAATTGATTAAAAATATACAAAAACTTAGATATGTTTAAACTAAACCATAAAATATTTATCTAACTTATATCATAATGGTAATATGATATTAATTAGTAAGCTCATATAAATCTAATATGATTATATTTATTTGAAAATATAAAAGTGCAAGTGATATAGCGTGGGTCCAAATCCAGAATCTGACCCGTAAAGCAACCCCAAGAATGGCAAGATCTTGGGACGAGACCCTTAACCCTTAAAGTGGCGCGATCCCTTGACATCATTACCGATAAGGTATATTCAACATATCCCATCACGCAAAAGAGACAATATTTGAACATAATACATGTTTCCGAATGTATCAACTAGTCCACCGATCGGATCTCCGAACATGGCTTCATGGGTCGGCCCTAGACTCCATAGGATGGGCCACCCTCGGGGCACCGAGCCTAGGGATCTATCCAATATAGACTGGTCCACCTGACACAATAGTACACCTATATATACCAATACATTTAAAGTCAGAGCACGCTTTCCAACACAAATATACTAATCGGACCTTCAAGTTCAACTTTACTTATTCTTATGCAATACTCTATGCTCGATAGTTGTAGACTAGTTAGCGCATTGTATCAAACATACCCAAGTTGTAATATTTTGTATTCTATGTTCAGAATATATATTAAAGACATGTGTCTACTTGTGTTCGGAATTCATACTTGCAAGTTTTATCTAGAGTTACTTTCTTTTATTGAACAAACGAAATCACGTTAAATCAACTAGCGCCCGAGGGGCCTACTTATACAATAGATCAAAATATGCCTACCACGCAAAGAAACACTTACAACCGAGCAAATGGTCAAACTTCAATCAACCTCGGTCCGATCGATGGTCAATCTCAAGCGGGGAATCAACCAGAAATTCCCCCAAGCGACCAACCCATACACACGACCATTGTTGATTTAAGGTCTATCATCGGAACAATGTGTAGAAAGTTCCTAAACGTGGAAAGAGAAAATCAAGGACCTCGAGTGAACCCTCAATGGTGATAATATAGTGCCTAGCAAGCCAATACTTTTAGCTTGTAATAGGACTATTCTATAATAAATAATATTTGATTAAATGATTAATACGCAATGTTTATTTATACTGTATAGAATGAACAATGGCCACCTTCATCTCTCGCGAATACATTTAAACGATTGGTTGAAATCATAAGACCACATTCAAATATGGGACGATTCACTTCAGTATGAGTACAATCATGAAACAATCTCTAAGGTCGTGATCTTAAAAGTCGTTCCAAGTTATAGATTCCGAATGAGACAGGGTATGGAAGGAATCGCTAAGACTTGTACGATTATGCATGATTCACAAGGAGTGAATTTGTAGCGTTTCATGAACAATATATTTGATGCTAGTGCATATGAGTAGATGGTTCGATAGGGGATCGAACGCATCGAACGACCCGAACAGAGAAAACCATTGTGGAAGCGCATGTCGCATGTTGCATATCGGAGATGGGATGTTTCTCAAGACTTATAATAGTGTACGATTAGTCCTTAGACTTGAGATGCTAGAGCGAATTCGGTGCACGGGCGTGCGTATTTTGATTTAGGAGCCAATCACGTAGCCCGATCATTGTACGCCTACTTTGGGTACGTATAGTCATGTTGTTGGATGAAGATGAAGACTTAGATGTGAAGGGAGGTTTTGATGATTTCCAAAAGTCATCAGCTAAGTATGGGAAGCTTAATTCAGACCTTTTAAATTATTTGACCAAGGAAGAAGACAAATCAGAAGGGTCAAATTTATGGTCCAGAAGACTACTAATCTGTTGCTGCATTCGGAATCAGACTGGTGGATTTTCAGCAGACTCAAATGAAATGAGTTCGATTTGGATCAGCAGAGTGTTCATCAGACGAGTGGATTCGATCAGCAGAGTGGAAGTGATCAGAAGTTATTGCAACGGTAATAAATGCACCTGAAGTAATAAATGTTGTGAAGGAAGGTATTAAAGACAAATGATTGAAGAGAAACCTCGGATCAGCAGAGTGCATTTAATGCGAAATGACAGAAAGTACAGCAAAACTGTACAGTGCATAGTTGCAGAAGCCGTTCTGAAAACAGGGACCAGTACTCGAGGATTTTGAACACCTGTCGACCTCTCAACGGGCAGATTTTCAAACCTCAAGTATAAATAGTTCGAGATTCAAGAGTTAGAGACAAGCAACACAATTGAGAGCAAGATTTCGAAGCAAAATTTCTCTAAGTCTCAAAACTCAAGAACATAATACTCATCAACTTAGTCATCAGTTGACGAAAGCAGAACTGAGAGATAAAAGATATATACATAAATCTGAGTGATTTCGTAAGAGAAGTGTTGTGAGAAGTAGATATCCATCTTAGTGAGTGATATTACTCCAGATGATAGGTTTTCTTTGTGATTTCATATTGCGAACTTGTGGCCTTTTCATTTGTTGATTGGCGCAAGCAGTGTATATTGTAAACTGTGTGTTTATAGTATAACCCAAGATCTAAGTGACTTGGAAGAGTGGACTAAAGGATTTACATCCATATAACCACTATAAAAATTGCCTGTGTTTTAAGTTTGCATTTTTACTTGCATATTTTTCAAAAGCATTTAAACACTTAAAGTTAACTGTTAAAGATTTTAAAAAGGAGTTTGCAAAAATTGGGGATAAAATCTTTTTAAGTTAAATAAACCTACTTGTGAAAAACACTTGATAAATCCGCTGCTAAGTAAGTTAATTAAAACTCTGATTTTCTCCAAATTAGCTAAGTAAAATCAAAAGAGTGGTCAACTCTGTTGTTCAAAGCTTTGTGCGAGATCAGCTTAGTCTACTTACGAATCTTGATCAGCTTAGTCTGCTCACAGAAAAAGTTAGAGAATTTTAAAGTTAAAATTTTCAGAGGTCTATTCACCCCCTCCCCCTCTAGACCTCAACTGACCACTTGGGACCAACAAGTGGTATCAGAGCAGGTGGTTCATTTGAATCATTTGCCTGATCAACGAACTTATCCTAGTGTGTTTTTCAAAGGTTTGAAAAAGTTTTCAAAAGAGCATATTTTGATAAATGGATTGTATCAGCTATGTTCCCCACATTGGCGGTATGAGTTTTGAGGACTGGAAGATCCGCATGGAAATCTTCCTTGCTGCTTATAACGATAATATGTACACGTGCATAACTAAAAGTCCTTTCAAAATCACCAAGACCGTCAAAGTAGATGACGTAGAAACGGTGGTGAATAAAGAGCTTGATGAGATGACAGCTGAGGAAGTCAAGCTGTTCAATCTTGATAAAGTTGGCCGTTTCATCATGACCAGAGCCCTAGACAATGACCGATTTGATAAGGTCAAGCATTGCAAGACTGCAAAAGAAATGTGGGACAAGGTTCGTGAAATGAGCGAAGGAAATGATGCCATCAAAGAGCACAACTTGAGCATAGCTCTTGAAAAGTTGGAAAACTTCAAGATGAAGTCTGGAGAAACCATTGATCAGATGGATACACGGTTTACAAGGACTCTAAATGAAGTATTGAAGCTGGGAAATACCTTCACGGATAAAGAAATCACTGTCAAAGTTTTGAAGGCGCTACCTCCCAAATTCAACATGAAAATTACAGCCATGGAAGAATCAAGGGATCTGGGGAAGATCTCTCTCACCGAGCTGTTCTCTGTACTCAAGGCGTATGAGTATAAACTGCCAAGGATGGGTATAGAAGAAACCTCAACTTCTAGTCCCACAGCTGCCCTGGTTGCTGCTGAAAATTCAAGAAGATCAGCAAACAAAAGTAAAGAAATGGACTCATCTGATGAGACCATGCTGCTCAATAAAAAGGAGTACACTGCTGGTGACGTTGCACTGTTGTTGAATGGATTCAAGAAGTTCTACAAGAGAAAAATGAAGAACAAATACAACAATGCTTCTACTTCTAACTCTACCTCACATTCTCATGATAGTAAGAATAATTATAAATCCAAACTAATGTGCTATAATTGCAGGAAATTGGGACATTTCATCAAGGACTGCCCATATCCTAAAGCTGAGAAGTACACTGAGGAAGAAAAGAAACTCGAAAAGGAGAAAAGATTCAACAAAAGTAAAGTGCTAATGGCAGAAGCTGAAAAGATGGCTGCTGTCTACTCGTCTGATTCAGATTCAGAGACGTCTGATGACAACTCCACTGAAGTTGAACAACCTGCACTACTTTGTTTAATGGCCAAAGATTCAGAATCATCTGATGATGAGGTAACTCCTGCTGAAAATGAGCTATTTAATTCATTTGAGCAAATGATGTTAAATAACTCAAGTATTGCTATTGCATTTGCAAAGCTTAAGGAAGAGATGACTATGCTAAAAGAGCAAAATACTTCACTGAAACTTCAGGTTGAAAAACCACAAGAATCAGCTGAGTATAAAAAGCTTGAGCAAGAGAATGAATCTCTGAAAGCTGAGTGTGAAGTTTACAAAGGGAAAATCATTGAATTAGAAAAGACAATATCTAATCATGATAAGTCGTCTATTGCATCAATGAACACATCTAATGAATAGAGAACAC
Source organism: Penstemon davidsonii (assembly GCA_034814905.1). Lineage (NCBI taxonomy): Eukaryota > Viridiplantae > Streptophyta > Magnoliopsida > Lamiales > Plantaginaceae > Penstemon > Penstemon davidsonii. The sequence continues at coordinate 22,569,688 of JAYDYQ010002533.1, read as the reverse complement.
CTTTAGTAACTGAAAGTTTAGAACTGAACTGAACAGAACTGAGAAGTTTATATCTGTTGATAATAGTAATGTTATCTTCTATGTTCAGACTACTAAACCTGCTTCACAGGAAAAAGAGAAAAAGGAGAATAAAACTCCTAAGGCTAAAAAGGGCAAAGAGCCTAAAACTGAAAAACAGACTGGTAAAACTAAACAGCAGAGTCCTAAGAAGTCTGCTGATAAGAGTAAAACCAATCAGACTAGTAAATCTAAGTCGTCTGTTAATGAGCAAGCTAAGAGCAAACCAAAGAAGCATAAGAATTATAAATATGAAAATGCTTGGTATGGAAATGAGTCATCATATTATGTGCAACCTGCATATCCACCATTATATCATGCACCTCAATTTCCATCTTACTATGCTGCATACCCTGCTCATCATCCAATGCATGCTTACCCTGCTTATCATGCATCATATCCTACTTATGAGCCATACTCACATCATAATGATTATCACAATAACATGCCTGCTGAAAATTATGATGATACCAGAGTACCTCATGCTCCTGCAAATACTCCAAAGCCTAAGAAGCCTAAGACTTCAAAATCTTGGGTTGTCAAAGGTGATACTAATCCGCAAGGACCCTCTCAATAAAGGGTACCTAAAACAATTTTATTTTGTTTTGTAGGTTAGGATTAGGAGTAGGAGTAAAGTAGAGAAGAAATGGTACTTGGACAGTGGATGTTCAAGGCACATGTGTGGAGACATACATGAACTGACTGATGCTGCTGCCATAGACGGTCCAAAAGTTACATTTGGAGACAGCAAAGAAGGCAAGATTGTGGCGTGTGGAAAGTTAATCAAAGGCAACATTGAAATATCTGACGTTTCTTATGTTAAAGGCCTCAAGTACAATCTGCTGAGCATAAGTCAATTTTGTGACAAGGGATTTTCTGTTATCTTCTCTTCAGATAAGTGCTATGTAGAGCAAGTTGGAACCAAGAAAGTGATACTATCTGGAAGAAGACAAGGGAATATCTATGTAGTCGACTGGAATTCTGTGGACAGGAATTCTAATGTTTGTTTGGTGGCTTCTACACCAAGTGAAATCAGTTGGCTTTGGCACAAAAGAATGAATCATCTGAATTTCAAGACCATAAACAGATTAATAAAGAACAATTTGGTAGAAGGAATTCCAAAGACAGTCATGAGCAAAGATAAGCTCTGTGACGCCTGTCAGAAGGGTAAACAAGTGAAGTCCACTTTCAAAAGCAAGAAGCACCAATCTTCAACCAGAATTTTGGAGCTACTCCATATGGATTTGTTTGGCCCTATTGATCCAATCAGCAATGGTGGAAAGAAGTACTGCCTAGCTGTTGTGGATGATTTTTCAAGATACACTTGGGTGATTTTCATGAAGAAGAAAAGTGAAACCAAGGAGCATCTTACCAATCTGATGGAACTGATCCAGAATGAGAAAAGCTTGAAGATCTTAAAGATCAGATCAGATAGAGGGACTGAATTTACAAACTCTACTGTTGAAGAGTATTGTAACACCAGAGGAATCAATCATGAGTACTCTGCTGCCAGGACACCTCAACAAAATGGAGTTGCTGAAAGGAGAAACAGAACTCTAAAAGAAGCTACCAGAACCATGATAGCTGAAGCAAAACTGCCTCAAAGATTTTGGGCAGAAGCTACAAACACAGCCTGCTACACCCAGAACAGATGTATGATCAACAAGAGTCAAAACAAGACACCTTATGAAGTCTGGAACAACAGAAAGCCTAATATACATTATCTTAGGATTTTTGGTTGTAAATGTTATGTTTTGAATAATGGGAAAAATCACCTCACTGCATTTGCAGAGAAGGCTGATGAAGCTGTTTTTGTAGGTTACTCTACTGTTAGTAAAGCCTATAGAGTTTTTAACAAAAGGACTTTACTTGTAGAAGAGTCAATTCATGTAGTATTTGATGAGCCAAATCAATCTTCTGAAAAGAATCAAAGTTCAACTACAGAGATATCTACTGATTTTCAGAAACTGACTATGGAAAGAAAAGAAGAATATGTTCCCATCATACTACCTGATCTCAACCCAGCTGGTAACTCAAGTGCTGTTCAAAATCAGTCTACTGATTGTCTAACAGAGGAGTTGCAAACAGCTGACAGACCAGAGACTGTTCAACAGACCACTTCTGTTCAACAGACTACTACTGAGACTCCAACAGTAGTGTTGCAAGATCATTCAAGAGGACAACATCCAGATTTGCAACCTGATCTCAGATGGCTCAGAGATCACCCACCTGACTTAGTGATTGGTGATCCATTGGATAGAGTGAAAACTAGAAGAGCTGCTGCAAATGAATCTATGTTTGTAAGTTTTCTCTCACAGATTGAGCCCAAGCAAATTGAAGAAGCTCTTAGTGATTCTCACTGGATTGAAGCAATGCAAGAAGAGCTAAATCAATTTGAAAGAAATGAGGTTTGGTACTTAGTACCTAGACCTACTCATCAAAGGGTAATTGGCACTAAGTGGGTCTTCAGGAACAAAATGAATGAAGATGGTATGGTTACCAGAAACAAAGCAAGACTAGTTGCCAAGGGTTACTGCCAAGAAGAAGGCATTGATTTTGATGAGACATTTGCACCAGTAGCAAGGCTTGAAGCAATCAGATTATTCTTAGCTTATGCTGCTCACAAGAACTTCACAGTCTATCAGATGGATGTGAAGTCTGCCTTTCTCAATGGAGAATTGCAAGAAGAAGTTTATGTTGAACAACCTCCAGGTTTTGAAGCTTATCAACAGGGAGACAAAGTATATCGTCTGAAGAAAGCTCTCTATGGACTGAAACAGGCTCCAAGAGCATGGTATGATACTTTATCTGACTTTCTTTTAATTAAAGGATTTCGCAAAGGTAAAGTAGATAAGACTTTGTTCACTATTGAATGGGATAATCATATATTGTTAGTTCAAATATATGTGGACGATATTATTTTTGGTTCAACTAACGAACAGATGTGTGAAAAGTTCTCTAAGCTGATGCAGAACAAGTTTGAAATGAGCATGATGGGAGAACTTAATTACTTTCTTGGATTACAAGTTAAACAGCTACCTGATGGTATTTTTATTAATCAAGCAAAGTACACAAAAGATCTGTTCAAGAAATTTGGTATGGAAACTAGCTCATCTGTTAGTGTTCCAATGTCTACTGGACTTCGTTTGGATAAAGATGAAGATGGCAAATCAGTTGACATCACCAAATATAGAGGCATAATAGGGTCACTGTTATATCTAACAGCTAGCAGACCAGACATTATGTACTCTGTTGGGGTTTGTGCGAGATTTCAATCAAATCCTAAGGAATCTCATCTCTTAGCTGCCAAAAGGATATTAAGGTATCTCAAAGGCACTCAAGAATTGGGATTGTGGTATCCAAGGGAATCAGGATTTGAACTTATTGGATATTCAGATTCTGACCTTGCTGGCTGCAAAATTGATAGGAAGAGTACTACAGGTACATGTCAATTTTTAGGCAGTCGTCTGATCTCATGGATGAGTAAGAAACAGACTTCAGTATCCATATCTACTGCTGAAGCTGAGTACATTGCCGCTGGAGCATGTTGTGCACAGATACTTTGGTTGAAGCATCAACTAGAAGATTATAATCTCAAGATCAGTGGAATACCTATCTACTGTGACAATACAAGTGCAATCTCACTTACTCAGAATACTACTAGTCATTCCAGGACTAAGCATATTGAGATCAAACATCACTTCATCAGAGACCATGTTGAAAAAGGAAATGTTATTATTGAGTATGTTCATACAGATAATCAGATCGCTGACATTTTCACCAAACCATTGAGTGATGCAAGATTTTCTACTCTAAGAGTGGAACTAGGCTTGTTAAAATTGGATTCATAAGCTGAGGGGGAACTTATCAGAAGACTAAAGTTCATCAGCTTACTAATCTGATGCCTTTCTTCAAGAAGACTGACTCTCAACGGACTAGTTGACTGATGGATTCTTGAATTCAGGGGGAACGTGTAAGACTAGCGGTACTCCTGTTTTAAAGATGAAATCCTCAATGACAGTTAGTTGAAGTTGTTTTAATCAGAAGATTTGTTCTTAATTCTTGAAGACTTGAAGATTATTTATCTTGCTGGATTGACAAACAGCAAAGGAAGATCACTAGATATTGGCTTTCACTAGTGATATATTGTATCAGACAAGTCATCTGCCAGATAAGTATTATTTTACTCATCTGTTTACTTATGTCAATTTATCAGAAGTGTTGTGCTAAAAACGTAATATCTGAAAACACGCTTTTATAAATAAAAGACTAGTGACGTTTCGCTTTCCCGCCTAGTCTGACATAATTAATGAATTTTGAATTCCGCGTATCTCGCTCACACGATTTAATATATCAGTAACTGATCTAACGGTTGGCTTAAATCACGGAAACCGACATCATCCAACCCTTATAAATCCAGATCTGATCAGCTGACTGATCTTTTACGCACACTCAAAATTTCAAAAGCATACAGAGCATTTTTGCATTCATACTTTCTGCAAATCTACTCTTGCTTTCTTTTAATCTTTTTCAGAATCACAAGATGAGTTCCAAAGAAGCTAATGCTGAAGGTAGATTTTTGAACTACCAAACCATCACGCTACGGGCACTCAAGTGATAAAGGAGATTTTGGAAAAGTTTAAGGCCGCAACACTTGTTGATTTCATGGAGGCCTATGAATCTATGGTGTTCAAGGATCAAATAATGGAGTTTTATGGATCTGCTGCCAAGCCCGACCATGAAAAGCTGGAAATCAAGGCTAAAGTTGGGGGAGTTGACGTCTGTATAACCCCCAAGCTGCTGAATGAAAAGTACCATCTGTCTCTTGAAGGTACTACTGAAATTTCTACCCTGGCTGAACCGTTTGAGACGGATTTCTGGAACTTGGTTGCCAAGAAGAATGAAGTGTTGTCTGGGAACATCAAGAAGACTCAGCTGAAGGACGAGTTTCAAAGAATGGCAGACCTTTTTGCCAAAGTAGTAGAGAACTACACCTTTTCACTGGACAGCGTGCCTATGAAGAGATTTCACTCCATGATCGCAGTCTACTATGGACTGAAGGTGAACTGGGCTACATTCGTGTGGTTTATCTTGGCTGATCACAAGGAGCGTGGTCACTCTAACCACAGGTTCTTTCTCAGTTATCTGTTCGTCAGTCTTGGCTGTTCAATGACCCATGGAAAGGTCATTCACAATGCAAAGGAGTTAAAAGTCTACGAGGTTGTTCGCTCAAAGACTGCTGAAGTAACTCCAGAAAAGAAGAAGGAGCAACCAAAGAGAAAGGCTGTTGCTGAGCCTAAGCAGCTTGTTGCTGATAAGAAAAAGAGGAGTAAGGTGACTGCTCCTAAGGCTTCTATTCAAACAGCCCAGCCAGCTGTTCAAGCCAGAACAGAATTAGAGTCTAAAGAAAAAGAAAATGTTGATGCCCTTATAGATCAGACAGTTAAGGAGATTGAAGAAATGGCCTATGATATATCTCCTGAAAGAACACCATCTGCTGAGCTACCTTTGGAGAATGTGGCAAGAAGGACAAGGAGTGCTCTTAAGGACACTGCCACTACAAGAGTTGTTCACACAAAGGTAACTGCAAGAAAGAGGCTAACTCAGATCGATTCACCAACTGAATTGACTGATGTAGTTAGATCAAGTCCTCCATCAGCAGAGAGGCCTGTTGGAAGTAAGTCTGCTGATGCTCAGAAAAATCAGACAACTGCACCAACAACTGAGGTGAGCAGACCTCAAGAGGAGCCAGAAGTAATGATCATTGATCCAATCGTTGCTGAATCAATTGCAACAGCTGCTCCTGAACCTACTGCTGTCGCACCAGTCATTGAATCCAGAGGTCAAAGAAAGAAAAGAACTGGAAAAGCTAAGGTCTCTGCCCATCATAAGAAGAATAGAGAAGAGGCTGAACAAAAAAAAAAGTGACGAGGCTGAAGTCAAGAAAGCTATTGAGCTGAGCAAGATTGATGCTCAAACAAAACAAATGACCGATGCAGAGATTGCTGCCAAAGAAGAAGAAGATTTGGCAAAGGCCTTGGAAGAAAGCAAGAAAGATGCCTATGGACCTAGAAGGTCAGGAGGCATTGTGATCGGAAAACCCATGGAAGGGAATTTTGTGCTACCAAGAGCCAAACCAATCAAGAGAAAGAAGTTTGAAGTCAGAAGAGCACTTGACATTGTCAAAGGTGACTCTGCTGCCTTTGAAAAGTTTGAAGCTGAGCTTGAAAGGATGAATCAGCTGCTTCAAACAAGAACTGTTTTCCTCCCAGAGAAGATAAGATACAACAGATGGAGGGAATACAGATTAAACAAGTCTGAAGCTGAAATCCAAGCCTGGAAAGAGTTTGCTGAAGAAGGACGTTGGGTTCTAAGTTGGCTGCAAACTACTTCAGTTGCAAAAGCTTTGGATTCAGATTTTGTTCGTGACAGATTACATGGTTTTGCAAAAACCATTGTAAAACAAGAGGCGACTGCTATCAAGGATTCCTTGCCAAACAAGCCAGGTCCATCTGATGACCTAGTTGATAGAGCAGTCAAGATTGTTGTTTATACAACCTTGGAGAAATGGGTGCAAAGATCACGGTATGAACCAGGAACAACTAGTGATATGCCTAGTCTGCCAAGTTTACAGCAAATTGCCTTTGGCTCAGAGATCAGTACATTTCAAGAACAGCTGAGTGTCCAACAGTCTACATCAACATTTGTTCCAGCTCTCTTGATTCATCAGAAGACTATTGTGTCGACTGATGGTGCTGATGTCATTCACATAGCTGATGAGCCAGCTGATGAAGAACCAAGAAAAGATCAGCATGCTGTGGAGATTAACCTTGATACATCTAAGTCACTGCCTGCTGCTGTTAAAGATAAGAGCCCTTTAGCACTTGAGTGGAAGGCTGAAGAAGCTCAAGTTCTTCATGAAGCTCCTGTTCACCAGGAAGCTGCTGCTGCATCACCCTCATCCATTCCTACTGCTGATATCCATTCCTCACTCATGGAATCAATGCAGACTTTAATTGAAAATGCTATGAAGGAGATGGAAGAGAGAAATAAGATGATGCTGAAGCAAGTAGAGGAGGCTACTGCCAAGATAGTGCGGGATGCCATTGATAACTTTCCTCTACCAGCTGATAACTCATTGCAACTGACTCAAAGCATCCTGAGTATGAATCAAAATATTGAAGATGTGAAGGTGGATGTAAACCACTTACATGCTACTCTTCAGAGGCATGAGTCAGATTGGTCTAGGATGGAGAACACTCTAAGAGAACTATATGCTGCTGAGATAGTAAAGACTGAAAGCATGATGCACGAGTTCTCTTCTGCTGCTGTTCAAGTTCAGAATGAAATATCAACACTTCAGCTGAATGTTGATTACATGAATGACCAAGCTGGAGCAATGAAAGCTACTCAACAACATCACTCTGCTCAACTCCAAGTGGTGGATCAGAACATCAGGAAGCTGTGTGCTGCTGTCAACATCTCTCCTGCTCAACTCGACCCTGCTGATGATGACAAAAAGGGGGAAGAGGGGTCAGCTAAAAAGAATGTTGCCACTGCAACTGTTCAAGTACTGGAACAAGGAACTGCTGCTGAAAAACCTGCTGAAGATGAAGTACTTGAAGAGAAAGCTGATGATGAAGAAGCTGCTGAAGAAGAGCCTAAGGACGTAGCAAAATCTTATAAGGAGATTGCTGCTTCCAAGGACATTCCTGAAGAACAACTTGATCCATTCAGGAAAACAAGCAAGATGGAGGAGATCAGAAGAAGAATTGAAGCTGCAAATAGAAACCTGACTCCTGCTGATGTGTTTTCTAGTGGAGAAGATGAAGATGATGATGAAGTTGAAGAGGGAGAAGAATAATAAGATGATGAAGAAGCTGAAGACTAGACTAGATTTTCTAGACTAGGTTCTTATCTTGTAAATTTTATATTAGCTCACTTCATTGTAATTTTACTTTAAGTTCTTTCTTTGTAAACTTGCACTGTAAACGTTCAATGAAAATCTATAAAAGTTCAAGTTTCCAACATATCATTTCTATCTCAGAAATTTTTGAGGACTTAACTTTAGTTTTAGGTACAGGTACTTAGCTGAAGTTTTGTCATCATCAAAAAGGGGGAAATTGTTGGATGAAGATGAAGACTTAGAAGTGAAGGGAGGTTTTGATGATTTCCAAAAGTCATCAGCTAAGTATTGGAAGCTTAGTTCAAACCTTTTAAATTATTTGACCAAGGAAGAAGACAAATCAGAAGGGTCAAATTTATGGTCCAGAAGACTACTGATCTGTTGCTGCATTCGGAATCAGACTGGTGGATTTTCAGCAGACTCAAATCAGATGAGTTCGATTTGGATCAGCAGAGGGTTCATCAGACGAGTGGATTCGATCAGCAGAGTGGAAGTGATCAGAAGTTATTGCAACGGTAATAAATGCACCTGAAGTAATAAATGCTGTGAATGAAGGGTATTAAAGACAAATGATTGAAGAGAAACCTCGGATCAGCAGAGTGCATTTAATGCGAAATGACAGAAAGTACAGATAAACTGTACAGTGAATAGTTGCTGAAGCCGTTCTGAAAACAGGGACCAGTACTTGAGGATTTTGAACACCTGTCGACCTCTCAACGGGCATATTTTCAAACCTCAAGTATAAATAGTTCGAGATTCAAGAGTTAGAGACAAGCAACACAACTGAGAGCAAGATTTCGAAGCAAAATTTCTCTAAGTCTCAAAACTCAAGAACAGAACACTCATCAGCTTAGTCATCTGTTGACGAAAGCAGAACTGAGAGATAAAAGATATATACATAAATTTGAGTGATTTTGTAAGAGAAGTGTTGTGAGAAGTAGATATCCATCTTAGTGAGTGATATTACTTCAGAGGATAGGTTTTCTTTGTGATTTCCTATTGCGAACTTGTGGCCTGTTCATTTGTTGTTTGGCGCAAGCAGAGTATATTGTAAACTGTGTGTTTATAGTATAACCCAAGATCTAAGTGACTTGGAAGAGTGGACTAAAGGATTTACATCCATATAACCACTATAAAAATTGCCTATGTCTAAGCTTTTATTTTTACTTGCATATTTTCCAAAAGCTTTCAAACACTTAAAGATAACTGTTAAAGATTTTAAAAAAGAGTTTGTTAAAACTGGGGATAAAATCTTTTGAGTTAAAGAAACCTACTTGTGAAAAACACTTGACAAATCCGCTGCAAGTAAGTTATTTAAAACTCTGATTTTCTCAAAATCAGCTAAGTGAAATCAGAAGAGTGGTCAACTCTGCTGTTCAAAGCTTTGTGCGAGATCAGCTTAGTCTACTTACGAATCTTGATCAGCTTAGTCTGCTCACAGAAAAAGTTAGAGAATTTTAAAGTTAAAATTGTCAGAGGTCTATTCATCCCCCCCCCCCCTCTAGGCCTCATCTGACCACTTGGGACCAACACATGTACGCGAGTGGTTAGTATCAATATGGGGTCTACCGACTCATCCTAATAGATGAGAGAATTTCTTGTACGTTCTTAGATAATAGATTCCGAGAAACCCGTGGCCACGGTCGGTGACGGATTTGGAAAGGGGTTTCCAAATTTAGCAGTCACACTGGAATTATTATCCAGAATTAGAAAGTACAGAATCGAGATAATTAGAGGTGCCGATCAATTCACACACCCTAGGTCTCGATCAGGAAATTAGTTGTTAGAAGAACCGTATGTACATGTCAATTATAAGAGGTGAGGTTCAGAAGACCAATTCACCTGAAGTTGGACCTCATGGGCTTATGGCTAGACATCGACCATGAGGTGTAGGTACTCCTGAATTAATAGGATATTAATTTTGGAGTGATCAATTAAAAGTGTTTAATTGATCGGAGTAATTAATTGCCCATAATTAAATCACGAAGAGTTCGTGGGCCTGCGGTCAATTGATGGTGAACCTAGAGGGTCACACAAAACACAGTTGGACAACAACAGTAAAAAATGAAAGGATTGATTTAAGGAAGTTAAATCAATAAATTAATTGAATTAAAGTGTTAGTTCAATTTGAAGAATAATTAATTAGATGGTCTAATTAAATAAATATTAATTAAAGTGTTAATTAATAATAGAGAGGAATTAATTAAAATAATTGAGTTTATCTAATTACAGAGTTAATTAAATAAAGTGCAAGAGTTAGGTCATTTAAGGAATGGACCAAGAAGAAGTTTTGCACAACAATGAAAAGAGGTGACTTATAAATAGGATTCTTAAGAGACTCCTTAAAGCTAATCTTGAAATTGCAACCACTAACCCTAGCTGCCCCTCCCTCTCTCTTCTCTTCCACCTAGATCATTGACAAACCTTCTCGTTCTAGTTCTTAGCCTGTGACTTTTAGGTGTTGCTACAATTCAACTGGTGTGGAAACATTCTAGAGACACGACATTTGGAGTGCTACCGTGAATCAAAAGAAGACCTGGGATTTCCGCCACCGAACCTGTGGTGATGTAAATCGCATATCACCTCTCTCGCTTTTGATTTTATTGCTTTGTGCTTTAATCCAACCTTTTCGCATATGTAAGATGGAAATTGATTTATGGGCTGTATGGGACCTCAAAAAAATTCTAAACTTCGCAATTTCGTTGTTTTGACAAGCGAGGTATCCCAACAGTGGTATCAGAGCCAATTTCATTACTCTTATGCGAAAATGCCTGAACATAATTGAATATATGGATATTTGTGATTATTATGTTCTGTGTGATGATTCTTACTTGTTATGATATTGTCTTTATTCGGATAAAGTTGTATAATTTGATTTGGGACAAAAGTGCAGTTTTTGAAATTTTAAGGGCTTATTTGCAAATTGCGATTTTCTGAAAATCTTGACTGAAAATTAATTCTCTGTTTCTGGAAATTTTTTGGACTGTTTTTGTAATTTCTGGACTGTTCGTAAATTTGGGGTCGTTTTGTAATTTCCAAAAGTTAAGGGATTGTTTTGCAATTTCCTTGACTTCAGGGTCTGTTTGCAAAAAATGAAAAAAATTCTGGATTTAAATTGTCAATTTCATTCTCGGGCCGATTTGAAATTTTGGGTCTGATTTGTAATTTCCAAAACTTTTGGGGTTAAAAAGCAATTTTCAAAATTTGAGGGACCGAACTGTAATTTTCAAAATTTCAAAAATCCGAATCTGTTTTTATCCATAAAAGTGTTTTGTCTATCTGAAAATCGATTTTATTATAATTAGTAGTGACAAAAGTAAGAATCATAGGTTATTTTTAAAATCAGTTTTAAAATAAGAAAGAATATAATTGCGTAAAAATTGTTTGTTTGTTTCTTGCTCTACGTGAACTGTTTACGTGTTTTTCGATCATGCCGAGCCTTGACCCTAGGGGTAGATGTGATTGGTTTATTTTATTGTTTGATTTTTATTGAGCCCGCGAGCCTTTAGATTTTTGGGTCACTTTGAACCTTTGTAATAGTTTAAGATGGAGGCCCATTACAAACAAGGCGGAGGCCCAAGAAGAATTGAAGGCCATGTATTCATGGTTATTAATGTAATAGCCTAGGACCATTAAGAACCCATTAGATTGACCAATTGGGCCCACATCATGGCTCGATGTTGGCCCACATAGGAGGCTCCCGATCGAAAACATAATGTGGTAGTATGCATGCTAGGTGTGTATGTTTTATTTTATTTATTGATTTGTTCTTAGCATGTATGTGATGCTCGCTAGTAATTAGATCGTAAATAGAAAATAAAGCATAATTAATACGAGGGATTATTGTATTTTTGGTGCCACAACTATAGCCCACTGGCATTTTTACCCCGTAACTTTTCGGGCTGGCACATTTGGTGCCACAACTTCAACATCAGTGGCAATTTTAGTGCCAATTGAGGCCCAATTTTGAAATTGGCCCGAAATTCCTCCATGTACGGGCCATGTGACATGAAAATTGGGGATTTTGACCATTCAATTCCTTTTTCATGAAAAAATAAATTTCACCCACCAAGAACTAGGCTACTTGGATGTTTTTATTTGGGAAGAATAAGAAAGCGGGTAACAATTTAATTAAGGGAATGTTTAGTGAATTTTATAGGAAAAGTTAAGATTTTAAATTTTCGTATTTTTTTTTATTGAAAAAGACGTTGAATTGTCAATTTTGATATATTACTAAATCACATGGCCCGCATATGAGGGAATTTCGGGCCAATTTTGAAATTGGGCCTCAATTGGCACCAAAATTGCCATTGATGTTGAAGTTGTGGCACCAAATGTGCCAGCCCGAAAAGTTACGGGGTAGAAACGCCAGTGGGCTATAGTTGTGGCACCAAAAATGCATTAATCCCATTAATACGGTGAGATCTCGAGGAGAGTTAGCTCTAATTTTCAAACCCGAAAAACCCTTCTTGAATGAAATTTTAAGTCATATTGGGTACATTAAAATGAAGTTTTAAAGATCCAAGTCTTCCATCAATAGGAACTAGCTTAGGTAGTCTACTTATCGATAAAGGTGATCCAAAGTTAGACACCCGAGTCGAAGAAAGAGACAATAAGCAAAATTCCTTGACTCTTGTTTTTAAATAAACTCGACAAAGGTGGGGACTGGTCGGGACATGTATATCGACCGATAACCAGTTACGGGGATTTCATGACGGGCCCCTTGTTCATCAAGATTGATGGGTTAGACTTCACGAGTAGTAACACTCATGATGTAGCAGTGCTAGATGAGTGCGAAAACCGAGGCAAAATAGCTTGAAGATTGTGTAGGGACACAATTGGTAAAAGTATACCTACCTGGGGAATTAATTTTATGGCCACGAGTCGTGGGCGCAATTAATGTCTACTGGGACATCAAAACCTACTAGGAAATAGGATTTCCCGAACAATTGAAGGGGTAATTATTTTGATAAATAGTGGGAGAACTTTATCGAAGGAAGTCCAAAATTCGTTAATTATAAGTGTTAAGCATAGATCAATCAACTAAACATTGTCTTCTTTTCATTTGTAGATTATTTTATACAATGTCTAAAAATCCATTATCCGTCATCCTCGACACTAATAAATTAACTGGATCAAACAATATCGACTGGCTTAGTTACTTGAGGATTGTCCTCAATTTCGAACGTCGAATTATCTTCTTTACAAGCCTATGCTTGATGCACCTCCGAGCTGAGCCTTGTAAAAGGAACGAATTACCTACAGAAAATGGGTTGATGGTGATTTTTATGATTCAATTATTCATATATGTCAAATGAGCTGCATAAGCGACATAAGAGCATGTCTCAAGCTTCTGAAATAATCCTCCACCTTAAAAAATTGTTTCGGGAGCAGTTTCGAACCGAAGGGTTCACGACGTAGGCTTATGAGTTTATCACGCTTCATGAATTAAACAATGTGTTGGTAACGGCATAAACAACCTTGTAAAATGATCAAACCTGTCATGATCTCTTACACTTCGAAGACTACAAAGTCGAAGAATGGTAGAAAGAAGAAGAAAGTGTTCTCTTCTAAAGCGACCACGAATGTAGTTGAGAAAAGGCACAAAAGACAAAGAGTCGAACTCTTCCACTGCTAGAAAACAGGGCTCTGAAAAGGGGAAAGAATTAATTGATTAGATGGTCTACTTAATTAAGCAAGGTTTAAACTAAAGAGTTAATTAAAAAGAAATGAATGATTGAATTAATGAGTTGATTCAATTAATTAATTAAGATGATAATAGTCCACTAATTTGGCACGCTAGACTTGGACATATCTCCGAGAGTAGGATCCAAAAGTTGGTCTCTTCTAGGGCTCTTGAAATACAGAACTTAGATAAACTTCCAACTTGCGAATCCTGTCTTAGAGGAAATATGACCAAATCTCCTTTTATTGGGAAACCAGAGCGGACCAAACAAATATTGGATTTGATCCATACTGACATTTGTGGACCACTGAGTGTTAGTGCAAGAGGAGGCTTCTCCTACTTCGTTACATTAACAGACGACTATAGTCGTTTTGGGTATGTGTACTTGATGAAGTACAAATCTGAAACTTTTGAATAGTTCAAGGAGTTTCGAAAGGAAGCAGAGAATCAATTGTGACATAGTATTAAAGCACTTCGATCATATCGAGGTGGAGAATACTTAAGCCAATAATTCCTCGATTATCTTAAAGAGAAAGGGACTCTCTCATAGCGAACTCCTCCTAGGACACCTCAACTCAATGGAGTGTCTGAAAGAAGGAATCGAACCTTGTTGGACATGGTTCGTTCCATGATGAGTTTTATTGAACTTCTTTTTTTGATTTGGGATTAGCCCTCTTAACTGCTTCGAAGATACTAAATTTAGTACCTTCAAAGTCGGTGCCTACGATGCCACACCAAGAATAGTATGGTAAAGCACCCATATATTCGTATCTACGAGTATGGGGATCTCCTGCCTATGTTAGGAACAAGAAAGGAGATAAACTTGATAGTAGATCTAGTTTGTGCAAATTTGTGGGGTATCCAAAAGAATCCATTGGATACCTATTCTACGATCATAAAGAACGAAAGACGTTCGTTTCTAGGAACGAGCACTTCTTAGAGGATGATTTTCTCACTAACAGAAATGGGACAGTCGTAGATCTTGAACCTACTGAACCATCCCCACAAACAGTGGGAGTTGATCTTGAACCTACTAAACCATCTAGTACATCAGTACTTCGAAGATCCGATCAAATTAGTAAGGAATCCGAAAGGTTTGGTTTCATTCACGAAAATGATCAATTGAATGGTGATCCAATGACTTATGAAGAAGCTATGTCTGACATAGACTCGGGTGCATGTCTCGAAGCCATGTAATCGGAAATGGATTCCATGCATTCCAAGAAGGTATGGACCTTGGTTGATCCACCTGAGGGAACTGTCTCTGTAGGTTGTAAATGGATCTTCAAGCGCAAGCTTGGAATGAATGGAAATGTTCTAACTCATAAGGCTCACCTAGTGGCGAAATGTTATTCTCAGAGGCCTGGTATAGACTATGAGGAAATTTTTTCTCTAGTAGCGATGCCGAAATCCATTCTGATACTTTTAGCCATAGCCGCGTGGTATGACTACGAGATATGACAAATGGATGTAAAGACCGCCTTTCTCAATGGAGACATTGACAATGAGATCTTTATGCAACAACTCGAGGGCTTTGCATCCAAAGGGAGTGAGCATAAAGTCTGCAAACTCCAGAGGTCAATTTATTGCCTTAAACAGGCATCCCGAACCTGGAACATACGATTTGATGAGACAGTCAAAGCATTTGGCTTTATCAAAAACATATTTGAACCATGTGTGTACATAAAGATAAGTGGGAGCTCTATACAATTTATCGTTTTATAAGTCGATGACATTTTGTTGACCGGGGATGATATCAGAATGTTAGTGCAGACGAAAGCGTGGTTATCCACGCAACTCTCCATGAAAGATTTGAGAGAGGCATCTTACTTATTAGGGATACGTATATGTAGAGATAGATCGAAGAAGATATTAGGACTCTCCCGATCTTAGTATAGTAACACGATACTGAAAAGATTCAATATGGAAGAATCCAAGAAATGATTGTTTCCAATGAGACATGAAATCTCTCTTTCCAAATCAATGTGCCCTACAAGTGATGAGGAAAAGAAGAAAATGTCTCTCATACCTTATGCCTCTACAATAGGTAGCATAATGTATGCGATATTATGTACTAGACCTGACGTAGCACATGCTTAGAGTGCCACGAGCCGCTATCAGTCAAATCCAGGTGAAGAGCACTGGATTGCCGTAAAAGCAATCCTTAGGTACCTGAGAAGGACTACATATCTGTTCCTGGTCTATGGCGGTAGTGGAGAATTGAAACTCAAAGAATTCACAGATTTGAGTTTCCAGTGTGACGTGGATGATTGTAAATTCAATTATGGATACATATTTCGCCTCAATGGGGGCAGCGGTGAGTTGGAAGATATCCAAGCAATCCACCACTGCCGACTCAACCATTGAAGCATAATATATCGCAGCATCGGATGCGGCGAAGGAAAGTGTTTGGATGAGAAACTTCATCCAAGAGTTGAATGTAGTACCTAGCATTGCAGAACCCGTAGTAGTCTTCTGTGACAACAACGGGGCAATCATTCAAGCGAAGGAATCGAGATCACACCACCAGTCTAAACACGTGATGAGGAAATACCATGTAATTAGATAAATAATTGGTAGAGGATACATTCATATGGAACGTGTCGACTAAGAAGACAACGTAACGTAGTTGATCCACTTACGAAGCCACTATCACAAAAGGTGTTCGAGGGAGGTCTTAGATGTAATTGTGATTGGCTTTAGGGCAAGTGGGAGATTGATACGATAGTGCCCAACAAGCCTATACTTTTAACTTGTTATAGGACTATTCTGTAATAAACAATATTTGATTAAATGATTGATACACAATGTTTATTTATACTGTATAGAATGAACAATGGCCACCTTCATCTCTCGCGAATACTACATTTAAGCGATTGGTTGAAATCCTAAGATCACATTAGACTATGGGACGATGTACTTGAGTATGAGTGCAATGATGAAACAAACTCTAAGGTCGTGATCTTAAAATACGTTCCAAGTCATAGATTCCGAACGAGACGGGGTATCGATTGAATCGCTAAGACTTGTATGATTATGCATGATTCACATGGAGTGAATTTGTAGCGTTTCAAGAACAAGACATTTGATGCTAGTGCATATGAGTAGATGGTTCGATAGGGGATCGAACGCATTGAACGACCCGAACAGAGAAACCCATTGTGGAAGCGCATGTCGCATGTCGCAAATCGGAGATGGGATATTTCTCAAGACTTATAATAATGTACGATTTACTCCTTAGACTTGATATGCGAGGTTCACAAGTGTGCGTATTTTGATTTAGGAGCCGATCACGTAGCCTGATCATTATGCGCCTACTTTGGGTACGTATAGTCGTGCGAGTGGTTTATATCAATATGGGATCTACCGACTCATCGTAATGGATGAGAGAATTTCCTGTACATTCTAAGGTAATAGGTTCCGAGAAATCCGTGGCCATGGTTGGTGACGAATTTGGAAAGGGTTTCCTAATTTATCAGTCATACTGGAATTATTATCCAGAATTAGAAAGTACAGAGTCGAGATAATTAGAGGTGCCGATCAATTCACACACCCTAAGTCTCGATCGGGAAATTAGTTGTTAGAAAGACCGCATGTACATGGTAATTATAAGAGGTGAGGTTCAGAAGATCAATTCACCTGAAGTTGGGCCTCATGGCTTGTGGCTAGACCATGAGGTGTAGGTACTCCTGAATTAATAGGAGATTAATTCTGGAGTGGTCAATTAAAAGTGTTTAATTGATCGGAACAATTTATTGCTCATAATTAAATCACGAAGAGTTTGTGGGCCTGCGGCCAATTGATGGTGAACCTAGAGGGTCACACACAATACAGTTGGACAATAACAGTAAAAAAAGATAGGATTGATTTAAGGAAGTTAAATCAATAAATTAATTGAATTAAAGTGTTAGTTCAATTTGAAGAATAATTAATTAGATGGTCTAATTAATTAAATATTATTAAAGTGTTAATTAATAATAAAGGAATTAATTAAAAGAATTGGTCTTATTTATTCAAAGAGTTAAATAAATAAGGTGCAAAAGTTGGGCCAATAAGAAGTTTTGCACAACAAGGAAAATGGGTGGCTTATAAATAGGAGTCTTAAGAGACTCGTTAAACCTAATCTTGAAATTGCAACCACTACCCTAGCCTCCCCTTCCTCTCTCTTCTTTTCCATCTAGATCTAGATCTGGATCTTAGTTCCTCCATTGACAAACCTTTTCGTTCTAGTTTTTAGCCTATGACTTGAAGGTGTTGCTACAATCCATCTGGTATGGATACATTCCAGAGGCACGACATTTGGTGTGCTACTGTGAATCAAAAGAAGATCGGCGATTTCCACCACCAAACCTGTAGTGAGGTAAATTGCACATCACCCCTCTTGCTTTTGATTTTATTGCATTGTGCTTTAATTCAACCTTTTCGCATATGTAAGATGGAAATCGATTTATGGGCTGAATGGGTTCATCTGAAAAATTTTAAATTCCGCACTTTCGTTGTTCTGACAACTGAGTTATCCCAACAAAGGGGTCGAGAACGAAAGTGCTCCTTCGAGGGTTGATCGTGATGCTTCCACAGACAGAGAGGAAGGAAGTGCTCGAAGATCCGCAGTTGGAGGAGCCCCTCCTATTGTTGTTGGTCCCAAGTGGTCAGATGAGGTTTAGAGGGGGAGGGTGAATAAACCTCTTTAAAAATTTGCCTTTTAAAACTTCTAACTTTTCTGTTCAGCAGACTAAGCTGATCGAGAACAGTAAGCAGACTAAGCTGATCTAGCACTAAGCTTTGAACAGCAGAGTTGACCACTCTTCTGATTTCACTCAGCTGATTTTATCAAAATCAGAGTTTAAAATAAACTAACTTGCAGCGGATTTATCAAGTGTTTTTCACAAGTAGTTTTCTTTAACCTTGAAATAGTTTTATCCCCAGTTTTTAAATAAACTCCTTTATAAAACTTTTCAGCAGTTAACCTTTTAAGTGTTTTAAAACTGTTCTTTCAAATATGCAGAAAATAATGCAAGTTAAAAACACAAAGGATTTTTATAGTGGTTATATGGATGTAAATCCTTTAGTCCACTCTTCCAAGTCACTTAGATCTTGGGTTATACTATAGTCACAAAGATTACAGTACACTCTGCTTGCGCCAACCAACAGATGAACTGGCCACAAGTTCGTAGTAGGAAATCACAAAGAAATTCCTAATCTCTGAAGTAATATCGCTCACAAAGATTGATATCTACTCCTCACAACACAACCTAACAAAATCACTCAGATTTTACAAGTATTTTCTATTTTTCTCTCTATTTGCTTCGTCAACAAATGACTTAGCTGATGAGTGTTCTGTTCTTGAGTTTTGAGACTTAGAGAAGTTCTGCTTCGAATTTTAGCTCTCAAAGTGTGTTGTCTCTGTGTTGTTGTTCTCTTCAACTCATGAACTGAACTATTTATACTTGGAGATTTGAATTTCTGCCCGTTGAGAGATCGACAGCTGTTCAAATCCTCGAGTACTGGTCCTTCCTGCAGAAACGGCTACCTGCGACTAAACACTGTACACTCTGCTGTACTTGCTGTCAGATCGCATTAAATGCACCAATCTGATACGAGGTTTCTCTTCAATCATTTGTCATTAATACCCTTCCTCTTCATCATTTATTACTCCAAGTGCATTTATTACCGTTGCACTGATCTTCTGATCTACTTCCACTTAGCTGATCGAAATTACTCGTCTGATGTATACTCGGCTGATCCCAAACTTGAACTAATCTGATTTGAGTCGGCTGATCGTCCACCAGTCTGATTTCTTCCTCAGCAATAGATCAGTAGTCTTCTGGACCATATTTGACTAGTCTGAATAAGTCTTCCTTAGTCAAATATCTTAGAAGGTTTTTACTAAGCTTCCATACTTAGCTGATTCTGATGTTTTGGAAATCATCAAAACCTCCCTTCACTTTATGTCTTCCATCTTCATCTTCATCCAACAATTTCCCCCTTTTTGATGATGACAAAACTTCAGCTAAGTACCTGTTCCTAAAGCTAAAGTTTAAGTCCTCAAAAATTTCTGAGATAGAAATGATTTGTTGGAAACTTGAACTTTTATAGATTATATCAATTGATTACAGGTTACAAGTTCAACAGATGAGATAACAGAAAGTAAAATTTTACAAAAAGATTACAAGAGACCTAGTCTAATGACTTAGTCTAGTCCTTCTTCTCTTCTTGTGTTTCTCCTTCTTCTTCATTTTCAGGGTCTTCATCTTCTTGTTCAGAACTAGAGAGATCTTGTTCAAGCATTTCAAATCTTCTTCTGAGATCCTCTATTCTTTTGTACTTGACGTATGGATCTAACTGTTCAGCAGCAGAGTCCTTGGAAGCAGCAATCTCCTTATCAGATTTTACTGGTTCTTTGGGCTCTTCATCAGCATCGTTGTCTGCCTCAGTTACTTCATTGTCTGGTCTGCTTGTATTTTCATCATCAGCATCCTTTTCAGCAGAGTCCAACTTTTCAGTAACTTCAGCTGATAAATTAGCATCAGCACCCTTCTTCTTCGTTGTAGAATCTCCATCTTCCCCCTTTTTGTCATCATCAGCAAGGTAGACAGGTTCTTCAGGTAGAACAGGAGTGATGTTAATTGCGTCACAAATCAGTCTGATGTTTTTATCCACCGCCAGAAGATGATTTTCCCTCTTCAGTTGCTGCAATGTGTTGTAGGATTCAATCTTCTTGAATGTAAGATCCACTTGATCACACAGTTGAATCTGAGAACTCAGAATCAAGTCAGCTGATGTAGTGAATGCTTTCAGCATGCTCTCAGCTTTTACTTCATGAGCCTCCATTGCATTTGCAACAACTTCATTAATGTCCCTCCAACCAGCTGTGTTGTTTTTGACCCTTGCACCAAATGTTTCCACATCCAGTCTGATAGCTTGTACTTCATTTTTGATGTTTGCCATTTCTTCCACTATCAGAGGGCTAGGATCAGCAGCCTTTGGGACTTTTTCAGCAGCAGCAGACAGCATAGTTAAGGCTACTTCCTTAAACGTATTCATTTGTTCTCTATGTCTGTCTTCCATTTCCTTCATTGAGTTGGCAATCAGCTGATGGATGGACTCCAAAATAGCTGGTTGCAAGTCTGTTGAAGTTGATGGAGTGGCTGTGCTTGCTTGAGCAATCTCAGGAGTTTTATCAGTCTCCTTTGGTTCATCAGTCAGAGTAGTCTGCTGTTGGGGCAACTTCTCTGATGATGTTGAGATTTCAGCAATCTTCTGTTGGACCTGTGTTGGCTCATTTATCTCTGTAACAACATCAACACCATTATCAGCAACAACAGTTTTATGTGTAAATATAAGAGCAGGTGTAAATGGTGAAGTTGTCTGTTCAGGTAAGTCTTCATATGTTTTGATAGCCGGTCCAAAGACGATCTGTTGTAAGCTTGGCATAGGTAACATTGAGCTGGGTTGACCCTTCTGATGTCTGGTCTTCTTTGCCCATACTTCCAAAGTTACAGATAATGCCAGCTTGACCATTCTGTTCTGTAGATTTTCATCTGAAGCAGGAGTTTCAGGAACAGAACTTTGTAGCAACTTGGCTTCAGACTTTGCCAACTTCCTCATTCGATAGTGAATCATATCAAAGAAGTGGTCTGAATCCAATGCTTGCCTCAGACATCCAGTTTCCAGAAATTGCAGGACCCATCTTTCCTCAGCAGCAAAATCCTTCCACTGTACTATTTGATCCTTTGTCTTGGTCAGACGATACTCTCTCCATCTGTTGTATCTGATCTTTTCCGTAACAAAGAGACTCTGACGGACCAAAACATCGTTATACCGCTCAAGATCTGCCACAAACTGTTTAAACATTTCTGGATCATTTTGAACTATGTTCAGAGCATATTTCAGTTCTGATCTCTTCTTCTTTGGCAGCTTGGGTGTTGGCATAACAGCCTTTGGCTTCTTGGGATCTCCAATTGTGATTCCACCACTGTACCTTGGACCTTGAGCATCCTTGGTACTGGCTTCAATAGCCAAAGCCAAATCATGAGCTTCTTTAGCAGCTTTCTCAGCTTCAGACATGTTTTTAGTCTGAGCCTCAAGCTCCTTAAGTTTGCGAGCGTTTTCTTTTTCTTTCTTCTTCTTCTCAGCTTCATCTATCTTTTTCTGCTCAGCAGCAGTTATCACTTTAACCTTTGCCTTACCAGTTCTCTTCCTTCTGGCGGCAGGTGATTCAACTACTTGTAGTGGAACAGCAGCAGTTGGTGTAGGATGAATGAGTGGGACATTCTCCTCTGCTGGTAAAGTAGTTGGCTGTTCATCAACAGCAGACTTGTCAAGAGATTGGTCCACTGCTGTCTCATCTTCTGCAGCTTTTTCTACTGCAGCCACTGGTCTTTCAGCAGCAGGGTTTTCTCTGACTTGAACAGTTGGGGCAGTTGTAAAGGTAACTCGTTGACCTCCTAGAGTTAACTTTCTTTTTGCCTTTGGCTTGGGCAAAACTTCAGGTCGTTGAGGTTCAGCAGTTCTCTTTACTGAACTTCTTGTTCTTCGTCCAACTTCTTTAATCTGAACTGGTTCGTCAGACTCAGTTCTTTCTGGAGATGTTTCAGTACTCATCTCACTGATTTCCTTAGTCACCTCAGTGACTATCTGGTTAGCAGCATCAGCAGACTCTACTGATCTGGCTTCAACAGCAGGGTTTGCTGTTTGATCAGCAGACTTCGTCTTGATGGTAATCTTGGGTTTCTTGGCAGCAGGCTTCTCTTCTTTTCCTTTTGCCTTTCTTTTAGAAGTAGCTCCAATCTTAACTGGTTCATACATCTTTACTTCCTTCAGCTTGTGAACTGTCTTCCCGTTCACCAATGGACATCCCAGAGCTGAGAGTAGATGACTCATCATCACCACGTGTCCATTCTTCTTTAACGCCAGAAGATAAAAGTAGTGAATAGCCCAGTTAACATCCAACCCATAGTAGATGCAAACCATTGTTTGGTACCTTCTCCTAGGTAACCCATCTAAGGAGCTCGTACAACACTCCAAAATTTTTGCAATGATATCAGCAAACCTTTGAAACTCGTCTTTCAGCTGAGTTTTCATAAGGCTTCCAGTCATTGGTTCTCCATCCTTCGCACAGACAAACCAAAATTCTTCCTCTTTTTCTTGAGCCAGGGTAAATACCTCTCCTCCTTCATTTTTAAGGCCATAAATTTCATTCAAAACAGCAGGTGAAACACAGATAGTTTTACCTCCGACAGTAGCCACAAAAATCATTTTGGTTAGGTCATTTTTTCTAGATCCATAGTAGTCAGCCACATCTTCAGTGAAAACATACTCCTCATGAGCCTCCAAAACCTTCACCAATGATGCCTCTTTAATTTTGACCAAGATTTCCTTCATTAGAGGAGTTCCAGAAGAGTAGAACTTCTCGTAATTCAAATAACGTCCTTCAGCTCCGGCCATTTTGGAAAAATTTGTAGTAGCTTGAGAGAAATTTAACACTTTTAAGGCAGAAAAGATGAGTTAGTAACTTCTTTTTCACTTAGAATAATTTTGGGTGCGTAAGGTTTAACCCTTCTGATCAGATCTGGATTTATAGATTTCGAAATGCTTCGGTTTCCGTGTTATACGCGGACGGTTTGATTTGATCTGTCAGTTTTTAATCGTGCGGGCGAGAATCGCGGAATTCAAAATTTATTAATTATGTCAGGCAGGCGGGAATTTGAAACGCCACTTGTCTGTTACTTATAAAAGCGTGCTTTTGATAAAACGTTTTTGCACAACACTTTAAATATAAGATGACATAAATAATAACAGATGAGTAAAGTGATACTTATCTGATAAACGACTTGTCTGATACAATATATCACTAGTGAAAGCCAATATCTAGTGATCTTCCTTTGCTGTTTGTCAATCCAGCAAGATAAATAATCTTCGAAACTTCAAGAATTAAGAACAAATCTTCTGATTAAAACAACTTCAACTAACTGTCATTGAAGATTTCATCTTTAAAACAAGGGTACCGCTAGTCTTACACGTTCCCCCTGAATTCAAGAATTCATCAGTCAACTAGTCTGTTGAGAGTCAGTCTTCTTGAAGTGTAACGCTTGTTGATGTCAGGTTAGTAAGCTGTTGAACCCAGTCTTCTGATAGGTTCCCCCTCAGCTTATGTATCCAATTTTAACAAGCCTAATTCCGCTCTTAGAGTGGAGAATCTAGCTTCATTCAGTGGTTTGGTGAAAATGTCAGCAATCTGGTTGTCTGTATGAACATACTCAATAATAACATTTCCCTTTTCAACATGATCTCTGATGAAGTGATGTTTGATCTCAATATGTTTAGTCCTGGAATGACTAGTAGTATTCTGAGTAAGTGATATTGCACTTGTATTATCACAGTAGATAGGGATTCCACTGATCTTAAGATTATAGTCTTCAAGTTGATGCTTCAACCAAAGTATTTGTGCACAACATGCTCCAGCAGCAATGTATTCAGCTTCAGCAGTAGATATGGATACTGAAGTCTGTTTCTTACTCATCCATGAGATCAGACGACTGCCTAAAAATTGACATGTACCTGTAGTACTCTTCCTATCAATTTTGCAGCCAGCAAGGTCAGAATCTGAATATCCAATAAGTTCAAATCCTGATTCCCTTGGGTACCACAATCCCAATTCTTGAGTGCCTTTGAGATACTTTAGTATTCTTTTAGCAGCTAAGAGATGAGATTCCTTAGGATCTGATTGAAATTTTGCACAGACCCCAACAGAATACATAATATCAGGTCTGCTAGCTGTTAAGTATAACAGTGACCCAATTATGCCTCTGTATTTGGTGATGTCAACTGATTTGCCACCTTCATCCTTGTCCAGACGAAGTCCAGTAGACATAGGAACAGTAACAGATGAGCTAGTTTCCATACCAAATTTCTTAAACAGATCTTTTGTGTACTTTGCTTGATTAATAAAAATACCATCAGGCAGCTGTTTGACTTGTAAACCAAGAAAGTAATTTAATTCTCCCATCATGCTCATTTCAAACTTGTTCTGCATCAGCTTAGAGAATCTTTCACACATCTGTTTGTTAGTTGAACCAAAAATAATATCGTCTACATATATTTGTACCAACAATATATGATTATCCCATTCAATAGTAAACAAGGTTTTATCTACTTTACCTTTGTGAAATCCTTTAATTAAAAGAAAATCAGATAAAGTATCATACCATGCTCTTGGAGCCTGTTTCAGTCCATAGAGAGCTTTCTTCAGACGATATACCTTATCTCCTTGTTGATAAACTTCAAATCCAGGAGGTTGTTCAACATACACTTCTTCTTGCAATTCTCCATTGAGAAAGGCAGACTTCACATCCATCTGAAAGACAGTGAAGTTCTTGTGAGCAGCATAGGCTAGGAACAATCTGATTGCTTCAAGCCTTGCAACTGGTGCGAATGTCTCATCAAAATCAATGCCTTCTTCTTGGCAGTAACCTTTGGCAACTAGTCTTGCTTTGTTTCTGGTAACCATACCATCTTCATTCATTTTATTTCTGAAAACCCACTTAGTGCCAATTACTCTTTGATGAGTAGGTCTGGGAACTAAGTACCAGACTTCATTCCTTTCAAATTGATTCAACTCTTCTTGCATAGCTTCAATCCAGTGAGAATCACCAAGAGCTTCATCAATTAATTTAGGCTCAATTTGTGAAAGAAAACTTACAAACATTGTTTCATTTGCAGTTGACCTTCTTGTTCTAACTCTATCCAAGGGATCACCAATCACTAACTCTGGTGGGTGATCTCTGAGCCATCTGAGATCAGGTTGCAAATCTGGATGTTCTCCTCTGGATTGATCTTGCAACACTACTGTTGGAGTCTCAGTAGTAGTCTGTTGAACAGTTGTGGTCTGTTGAACAGTCTCTGGTCTGTCAGCTGTTTGCAACTCCTCTGTTAGACAATCAGCAGACTGATTTTGAACAGCACTTGAGTTAACAGCTTGAGATAAGTTGGGTAGTATGATGGGTACATATTCTTCCTTTCTTTCCACATTCAATTTCTGATAAGTCAGCAGATATCTCAGGGTTTGCACTTTGATTCTTTTCAGATGATTGACTTGGTTCATCAAATACTACATGAATAGATTCTTCAACAAGCAAAGTTCTTTTGTTAAACACTCTGTAAGCTTTACTAACAGTAGAGTAACCTACAAAAACAGCTTCATCAGCCTTCTCTGCAAATGCAGTGAGGTGATTTTTCCCATTGTTCAAAACATAACATTTACAACCAAAAATCCTAAGATAATGTAAATTAGGCTTTCTGTTGTTCCATAACTCATAAGGTGTCTTGTTTTGACTTTTGTTGATCATACACCTATTCTGTGTATAACATGCTGTGTTTGTAGCTTCTGCCCAGAATCTTTGGGGCAGCTTTGCTTCAGCTATCATTGTCCTGGTAGCTTCTTTTAGAGTTCTGTTTCTCCTTTCAGCAACTCCATTTTGTTGAGGGGTTCTGGCAGCAGAGTACTCATGACTGATTCCTCTGGAATTACAATACTCTTCAACAGTAGAGTTTGTAAACTCAGTCCCTCTATCTGATCTGATCTTCAAGATTCTTTGACTCTTCTCATTCTGGATCAGTTCCATCAGATTTGTAAGATGTTCCTTGGTTTCACTTTTCTTCTTCATGAAGATTACCCAAGTAAATCTTGAAAAAATCATCCACAACAGCTAGGCAGTATTTCTTCCCACCATTGCTGATTGGATCAATAGGGCCAAACAAATCCATATGCAGTAGCTCCAAAATTCTGGTTGAAGATT
Source organism: Penstemon davidsonii (assembly GCA_034814905.1). Taxonomy (NCBI): domain Eukaryota; kingdom Viridiplantae; phylum Streptophyta; class Magnoliopsida; order Lamiales; family Plantaginaceae; genus Penstemon; species Penstemon davidsonii. The sequence continues at coordinate 22,543,242 of JAYDYQ010002533.1, read as the reverse complement.
GGTGCTTCTTGCTTTTGAAAGATGACTTCACTTGTTTACCCTTCTGACAGGCATCACAGAGCTTGTCTTTGCTCATGACTGTCTTTGGAATTCCTTCTACCAGATTGGGGGGGGGGGGTGGGGGGGGGGGGGGGTGGGGGGGGGGGGGGGTGGGGGGGGGGGGGGGTGGGGGGGGGGGGGGGTGGGGGGGGGGGGGGGTGGGGGGGGGGGGGGGTGGGGGGGGGGGGGGGTGGGGGGGGGGGGGGGTGGGGGGGGGGGGGGGTGGGGGGGGGGGGGGGTGGGGGGGGGGGGGGGTGGGGGGGGGGGGGGGTGGGGGGGGGGGGGGGTGGGGGGGGGGGGGGGTGGGGGGGGGGGGGGGTGGGGGGGGGGGGGGGTGGGGGGGGGGGGGGGTGGGGGGGGGGGGGGGTGGGGGGGGGGGGGGGTGGGGGGGGGGGGGGGTGGGGGGGGGGGGGGGTGGGGGGGGGGGGGGGTGGGGGGGGGGGGGGGTGGGGGGGGGGGGGGGTGGGGGGGGGGGGGGGTGGGGGGGGGGGGGGGTGGGGGGGGGGGGGGGTGGGGGGGGGGGGGGGTGGGGGGGGGGGGGGGTGGGGGGGGGGGGGGGTGGGGGGAGTCGGCTGATCGTCCACCAGTCTGATTTCTTCCTCAGCAATAGATCAGTAGTCTTCTGGACCATATTTGACTAGTCTGAATAAGTCTTCCTTAGTCAAATATCTTAGAAGGTTTTTACTAAGCTTCCATACTTAGCTGATTCTGATGTTTTGGAAATCATCAAAACCTCCCTTCACTTTATGTCTTCCATCTTCATCTTCATCCAACAATTTCCCCCTTTTTGATGATGACAAAACTTCAGCTAAGTACCTGTTCCTAAAGCTAAAGTTTAAGTCCTCAAAAATTTCTGAGATAGAAATGATTTGTTGGAAACTTGAACTTTTATAGATTATATCAATTGATTACAGGTTACAAGTTCAACAGATGAGATAACAGAAAGTAAAATTTTACAAAAAGATTACAAGAGACCTAGTCTAATGACTTAGTCTAGTCCTTCTTCTCTTCTTGTGTTTCTCCTTCTTCTTCATTTTCAGGGTCTTCATCTTCTTGTTCAGAACTAGAGAGATCTTGTTCAAGCATTTCAAATCTTCTTCTGAGATCCTCTATTCTTTTGTACTTGACGTATGGATCTAACTGTTCAGCAGCAGAGTCCTTGGAAGCAGCAATCTCCTTATCAGATTTTACTGGTTCTTTGGGCTCTTCATCAGCATCGTTGTCTGCCTCAGTTACTTCATTGTCTGGTCTGCTTGTATTTTCATCATCAGCATCCTTTTCAGCAGAGTCCAACTTTTCAGTAACTTCAGCTGATAAATTAGCATCAGCACCCTTCTTCTTCGTTGTAGAATCTCCATCTTCCCCCTTTTTGTCATCATCAGCAAGGTAGACAGGTTCTTCAGGTAGAACAGGAGTGATGTTAATTGCGTCACAAATCAGTCTGATGTTTTTATCCACCGCCAGAAGATGATTTTCCCTCTTCAGTTGCTGCAATGTGTTGTAGGATTCAATCTTCTTGAATGTAAGATCCACTTGATCACACAGTTGAATCTGAGAACTCAGAATCAAGTCAGCTGATGTAGTGAATGCTTTCAGCATGCTCTCAGCTTTTACTTCATGAGCCTCCATTGCATTTGCAACAACTTCATTAATGTCCCTCCAACCAGCTGTGTTGTTTTTGACCCTTGCACCAAATGTTTCCACATCCAGTCTGATAGCTTGTACTTCATTTTTGATGTTTGCCATTTCTTCCACTATCAGAGGGCTAGGATCAGCAGCCTTTGGGACTTTTTCAGCAGCAGCAGACAGCATAGTTAAGGCTACTTCCTTAAACGTATTCATTTGTTCTCTATGTCTGTCTTCCATTTCCTTCATTGAGTTGGCAATCAGCTGATGGATGGACTCCAAAATAGCTGGTTGCAAGTCTGTTGAAGTTGATGGAGTGGCTGTGCTTGCTTGAGCAATCTCAGGAGTTTTATCAGTCTCCTTTGGTTCATCAGTCAGAGTAGTCTGCTGTTGGGGCAACTTCTCTGATGATGTTGAGATTTCAGCAATCTTCTGTTGGACCTGTGTTGGCTCATTTATCTCTGTAACAACATCAACACCATTATCAGCAACAACAGTTTTATGTGTAAATATAAGAGCAGGTGTAAATGGTGAAGTTGTCTGTTCAGGTAAGTCTTCATATGTTTTGATAGCCGGTCCAAAGACGATCTGTTGTAAGCTTGGCATAGGTAACATTGAGCTGGGTTGACCCTTCTGATGTCTGGTCTTCTTTGCCCATACTTCCAAAGTTACAGATAATGCCAGCTTGACCATTCTGTTCTGTAGATTTTCATCTGAAGCAGGAGTTTCAGGAACAGAACTTTGTAGCAACTTGGCTTCAGACTTTGCCAACTTCCTCATTCGATAGTGAATCATATCAAAGAAGTGGTCTGAATCCAATGCTTGCCTCAGACATCCAGTTTCCAGAAATTGCAGGACCCATCTTTCCTCAGCAGCAAAATCCTTCCACTGTACTATTTGATCCTTTGTCTTGGTCAGACGATACTCTCTCCATCTGTTGTATCTGATCTTTTCCGTAACAAAGAGACTCTGACGGACCAAAACATCGTTATACCGCTCAAGATCTGCCACAAACTGTTTAAACATTTCTGGATCATTTTGAACTATGTTCAGAGCATATTTCAGTTCTGATCTCTTCTTCTTTGGCAGCTTGGGTGTTGGCATAACAGCCTTTGGCTTCTTGGGATCTCCAATTGTGATTCCACCACTGTACCTTGGACCTTGAGCATCCTTGGTACTGGCTTCAATAGCCAAAGCCAAATCATGAGCTTCTTTAGCAGCTTTCTCAGCTTCAGACATGTTTTTAGTCTGAGCCTCAAGCTCCTTAAGTTTGCGAGCGTTTTCTTTTTCTTTCTTCTTCTTCTCAGCTTCATCTATCTTTTTCTGCTCAGCAGCAGTTATCACTTTAACCTTTGCCTTACCAGTTCTCTTCCTTCTGGCGGCAGGTGATTCAACTACTTGTAGTGGAACAGCAGCAGTTGGTGTAGGATGAATGAGTGGGACATTCTCCTCTGCTGGTAAAGTAGTTGGCTGTTCATCAACAGCAGACTTGTCAAGAGATTGGTCCACTGCTGTCTCATCTTCTGCAGCTTTTTCTACTGCAGCCACTGGTCTTTCAGCAGCAGGGTTTTCTCTGACTTGAACAGTTGGGGCAGTTGTAAAGGTAACTCGTTGACCTCCTAGAGTTAACTTTCTTTTTGCCTTTGGCTTGGGCAAAACTTCAGGTCGTTGAGGTTCAGCAGTTCTCTTTACTGAACTTCTTGTTCTTCGTCCAACTTCTTTAATCTGAACTGGTTCGTCAGACTCAGTTCTTTCTGGAGATGTTTCAGTACTCATCTCACTGATTTCCTTAGTCACCTCAGTGACTATCTGGTTAGCAGCATCAGCAGACTCTACTGATCTGGCTTCAACAGCAGGGTTTGCTGTTTGATCAGCAGACTTCGTCTTGATGGTAATCTTGGGTTTCTTGGCAGCAGGCTTCTCTTCTTTTCCTTTTGCCTTTCTTTTAGAAGTAGCTCCAATCTTAACTGGTTCATACATCTTTACTTCCTTCAGCTTGTGAACTGTCTTCCCGTTCACCAATGGACATCCCAGAGCTGAGAGTAGATGACTCATCATCACCACGTGTCCATTCTTCTTTAACGCCAGAAGATAAAAGTAGTGAATAGCCCAGTTAACATCCAACCCATAGTAGATGCAAACCATTGTTTGGTACCTTCTCCTAGGTAACCCATCTAAGGAGCTCGTACAACACTCCAAAATTTTTGCAATGATATCAGCAAACCTTTGAAACTCGTCTTTCAGCTGAGTTTTCATAAGGCTTCCAGTCATTGGTTCTCCATCCTTCGCACAGACAAACCAAAATTCTTCCTCTTTTTCTTGAGCCAGGGTAAATACCTCTCCTCCTTCATTTTTAAGGCCATAAATTTCATTCAAAACAGCAGGTGAAACACAGATAGTTTTACCTCCGACAGTAGCCACAAAAATCATTTTGGTTAGGTCATTTTTTCTAGATCCATAGTAGTCAGCCACATCTTCAGTGAAAACATACTCCTCATGAGCCTCCAAAACCTTCACCAATGATGCCTCTTTAATTTTGACCAAGATTTCCTTCATTAGAGGAGTTCCAGAAGAGTAGAACTTCTCGTAATTCAAATAACGTCCTTCAGCTCCGGCCATTTTGGAAAAATTTGTAGTAGCTTGAGAGAAATTTAACACTTTTAAGGCAGAAAAGATGAGTTAGTAACTTCTTTTTCACTTAGAATAATTTTGGGTGCGTAAGGTTTAACCCTTCTGATCAGATCTGGATTTATAGATTTCGAAATGCTTCGGTTTCCGTGTTATACGCGGACGGTTTGATTTGATCTGTCAGTTTTTAATCGTGCGGGCGAGAATCGCGGAATTCAAAATTTATTAATTATGTCAGGCAGGCGGGAATTTGAAACGCCACTTGTCTGTTACTTATAAAAGCGTGCTTTTGATAAAACGTTTTTGCACAACACTTTAAATATAAGATGACATAAATAATAACAGATGAGTAAAGTGATACTTATCTGATAAACGACTTGTCTGATACAATATATCACTAGTGAAAGCCAATATCTAGTGATCTTCCTTTGCTGTTTGTCAATCCAGCAAGATAAATAATCTTCGAAACTTCAAGAATTAAGAACAAATCTTCTGATTAAAACAACTTCAACTAACTGTCATTGAAGATTTCATCTTTAAAACAAGGGTACCGCTAGTCTTACACGTTCCCCCTGAATTCAAGAATTCATCAGTCAACTAGTCTGTTGAGAGTCAGTCTTCTTGAAGTGTAACGCTTGTTGATGTCAGGTTAGTAAGCTGTTGAACCCAGTCTTCTGATAGGTTCCCCCTCAGCTTATGTATCCAATTTTAACAAGCCTAATTCCGCTCTTAGAGTGGAGAATCTAGCTTCATTCAGTGGTTTGGTGAAAATGTCAGCAATCTGGTTGTCTGTATGAACATACTCAATAATAACATTTCCCTTTTCAACATGATCTCTGATGAAGTGATGTTTGATCTCAATATGTTTAGTCCTGGAATGACTAGTAGTATTCTGAGTAAGTGATATTGCACTTGTATTATCACAGTAGATAGGGATTCCACTGATCTTAAGATTATAGTCTTCAAGTTGATGCTTCAACCAAAGTATTTGTGCACAACATGCTCCAGCAGCAATGTATTCAGCTTCAGCAGTAGATATGGATACTGAAGTCTGTTTCTTACTCATCCATGAGATCAGACGACTGCCTAAAAATTGACATGTACCTGTAGTACTCTTCCTATCAATTTTGCAGCCAGCAAGGTCAGAATCTGAATATCCAATAAGTTCAAATCCTGATTCCCTTGGGTACCACAATCCCAATTCTTGAGTGCCTTTGAGATACTTTAGTATTCTTTTAGCAGCTAAGAGATGAGATTCCTTAGGATCTGATTGAAATTTTGCACAGACCCCAACAGAATACATAATATCAGGTCTGCTAGCTGTTAAGTATAACAGTGACCCAATTATGCCTCTGTATTTGGTGATGTCAACTGATTTGCCACCTTCATCCTTGTCCAGACGAAGTCCAGTAGACATAGGAACAGTAACAGATGAGCTAGTTTCCATACCAAATTTCTTAAACAGATCTTTTGTGTACTTTGCTTGATTAATAAAAATACCATCAGGCAGCTGTTTGACTTGTAAACCAAGAAAGTAATTTAATTCTCCCATCATGCTCATTTCAAACTTGTTCTGCATCAGCTTAGAGAATCTTTCACACATCTGTTTGTTAGTTGAACCAAAAATAATATCGTCTACATATATTTGTACCAACAATATATGATTATCCCATTCAATAGTAAACAAGGTTTTATCTACTTTACCTTTGTGAAATCCTTTAATTAAAAGAAAATCAGATAAAGTATCATACCATGCTCTTGGAGCCTGTTTCAGTCCATAGAGAGCTTTCTTCAGACGATATACCTTATCTCCTTGTTGATAAACTTCAAATCCAGGAGGTTGTTCAACATACACTTCTTCTTGCAATTCTCCATTGAGAAAGGCAGACTTCACATCCATCTGAAAGACAGTGAAGTTCTTGTGAGCAGCATAGGCTAGGAACAATCTGATTGCTTCAAGCCTTGCAACTGGTGCGAATGTCTCATCAAAATCAATGCCTTCTTCTTGGCAGTAACCTTTGGCAACTAGTCTTGCTTTGTTTCTGGTAACCATACCATCTTCATTCATTTTATTTCTGAAAACCCACTTAGTGCCAATTACTCTTTGATGAGTAGGTCTGGGAACTAAGTACCAGACTTCATTCCTTTCAAATTGATTCAACTCTTCTTGCATAGCTTCAATCCAGTGAGAATCACCAAGAGCTTCATCAATTAATTTAGGCTCAATTTGTGAAAGAAAACTTACAAACATTGTTTCATTTGCAGTTGACCTTCTTGTTCTAACTCTATCCAAGGGATCACCAATCACTAACTCTGGTGGGTGATCTCTGAGCCATCTGAGATCAGGTTGCAAATCTGGATGTTCTCCTCTGGATTGATCTTGCAACACTACTGTTGGAGTCTCAGTAGTAGTCTGTTGAACAGTTGTGGTCTGTTGAACAGTCTCTGGTCTGTCAGCTGTTTGCAACTCCTCTGTTAGACAATCAGCAGACTGATTTTGAACAGCACTTGAGTTAACAGCTTGAGATAAGTTGGGTAGTATGATGGGTACATATTCTTCCTTTCTTTCCACATTCAATTTCTGAAAGTCAGCAGATATCTCAGGGTTTGCACTTTGATTCTTTTCAGATGATTGACTTGGTTCATCAAATACTACATGAATAGATTCTTCAACAAGCAAAGTTCTTTTGTTAAACACTCTGTAAGCTTTACTAACAGTAGAGTAACCTACAAAAACAGCTTCATCAGCCTTCTCTGCAAATGCAGTGAGGTGATTTTTCCCATTGTTCAAAACATAACATTTACAACCAAAAATCCTAAGATAATGTAAATTAGGCTTTCTGTTGTTCCATAACTCATAAGGTGTCTTGTTTTGACTTTTGTTGATCATACACCTATTCTGTGTATAACATGCTGTGTTTGTAGCTTCTGCCCAGAATCTTTGGGGCAGCTTTGCTTCAGCTATCATTGTCCTGGTAGCTTCTTTTAGAGTTCTGTTTCTCCTTTCAGCAACTCCATTTTGTTGAGGGGTTCTGGCAGCAGAGTACTCATGACTGATTCCTCTGGAATTACAATACTCTTCAACAGTAGAGTTTGTAAACTCAGTCCCTCTATCTGATCTGATCTTCAAGATTCTTTGACTCTTCTCATTCTGGATCAGTTCCATCAGATTTGTAAGATGTTCCTTGGTTTCACTTTTCTTCTTCATGAAGATTACCCAAGTAAATCTTGAAAAATCATCCACAACAGCTAGGCAGTATTTCTTCCCACCATTGCTGATTGGATCAATAGGGCCAAACAAATCCATATGCAGTAGCTCCAAAATTCTGGTTGAAGATTGGTGCTTCTTGCTTTTGAAAGATGACTTCACTTGTTTACCCTTCTGACAGGCATCACAGAGCTTGTCTTTGCTCATGACTGTCTTTGGAATTCCTTCTACCAGATCATTCTTTATCAATCTGTTGATGGTCTTGAAATTCAAATGATTCATTCTTTTGTGCCAAAGCCAACTGATTTCACTTGGTGTAGAAGCCACTAAGCAAACGTTTGAATTCTTGTCCACAGAATTCCAGTCGACTACATAGATGTTTCCTTGTCTTCTTCCAGATAAAATAACCTTCTTTGTTCCAATTTGTTCAACATAACACTTATCTGATGAAAACACCACGGAAAATCCTTTGTCACAAAATTGACTTATGCTCAGCAGATTGTACTTCAGGCCACTAACATATGAGACGTCAGATATCTCTATGTTTCCTTTGATAAGCTTTCCAACAGCTACAACCTTGCCTTCTTTGTTGTCTCCAAAAGTAACTCTTGGACCATTCACAGCAACAGCATCTGCCAGTTCATGTATGTCTCCACACATGTGCCTTGAACATCCACTGTCCAAGTACCATTTCTTCGCTACTTTACTCCTACTCCTAATCCTAACCTACAAAACAAAATAAAAATGTTTTAGGTACCCTTTATTGAGAGGGTCCTGGCGGATTAGTATCACCTTTGACAACCCAAGATGTTGAAGTCTTAGGCTTCTTAGGCTTTGCAGTCTTAGCAGGAGCATGAGCAATTTCATTTACATCATAATCAGCAGGCATATTATGGTGATAATCATTATGATGATGATAAGGCTCATAAGCAGGATATGATGCATGATAAGTAGGGTAGGCATGCATTGTTTGATGAGCAGGATATGCAGCAAAATGAGGTGGATAATGAGGTGCAGCATAATATGGTGGATAAGCAGGTTGCACATAATAAGACTCATTTCCATAGTAAGCATTTTTGTTGTAATTTCTTTGCTTCTTAGATCTGCTCTTTACTTGCTCTTTAACAGACGACTTAGCTTTACTAGTCTGATTGGTTTTACTCTTATCAGCAGACTTCTTGGGACTACTCTGCTGTTTGGTTTTACCAGTCTGTTTTTCAGTTTCAGGCTTTTTACCCTTCTTAGCCTTAGGAGTCTTTATCTCCTTTTTCTCAATCTCAGGTGAAATGGGTTTAGTAGTCTGAACATACAAGACAATATTACTATTATCAGCAGATATAAATTTCTCAGCTTTGTTCAGTTCTAAACTTTCTTTTACTAAGGGAGTACTCTGTTCAGTTGGTTTATCTATTGTCACAACAGACGACTTAGGAACAGACGACTTATTATGCAAAGATATTCTAGCTTCAAGTTCTTTGATTTGTCCCTTGTACATTTCACATTCAGCTCTCAGAGATTCACATTCATGCGAAAGCTTTTTATACATGGCTGATTCGTCAGGTTTTTCAACCTTAAGTTTCAGTTTAGCATTTTGCTTTTTCAGCAGAATCATCTCGTCCTTAAGCTTAGCAAGCTCATTAACAACATCTACTTTGTTGTTCATCATTTGCTCAAATGAGTTAAACAGTTCAAGCTCACTTTCAGAGAGTATTACCTCATTGTCAGAATCATCAGATTCCTTTGCCATGAGACACAGTAGTGCAGGTGTTTCGTCAAAAACAGAGTCATCACTTGAAGTGCCAGATTCTGTGTTTGATGAGTGGATGGCTGCCATCTTTTCAGCTTCAGCCAACAGCACCTTGCTCTTTTGGTATCTCTTCTCTCTTCTTTCTTTTCTTTGTTTCTTTTCCTCCTCTGTGTACTTCTCCGCTTTAGGATATGGGCAGTCCTTGATGAAGTGTCCCAATTTCCTGCAATTATAGCACATCATTTTGGATTTATAATCATCCTTAATGTCATAAGTATTAGAGGTAGGTTTAGAAGTAGAAGCATTGTTATATTTGTTCTTCATTTTTCTCTTGTAGAACTTTTTGAACCCGTTCAATAACAACGCAACATCGTCAGCAGTATACTCCTTTTTGCTCAGTACTGGGGCCTCATCAGATGAGTCCACTTCTCTGCTTTTTCCAGACGATCTTCTTGTTCTTTCTGCGGCAACCAGTGCAGCAGTGGGGCCAGAAGTTGAGGTCTCTTCTATTCCCATCCTTGGTATTTTATACTCGTACGCCTTGAGTACAGAAAACAACTCTGTCAGAGAGATCTTCCCCAGATCCCTAGATTCTTCCATAGCTGTGATCTTCATGTTGAACTTGGGTGGTAGCGCCTTCAAGACTTTGAGAGTGATCTCTTTGTCTGTGAATGTCTTACCCAGCTTTAACACGTTGTTCAGCACTTTGGTAAACCTTGAACTCATCTGTTCAATGGTTTCTCCAGGCTTCATTTTGAAGTTATCAAACTTCTCCATGGCAACACTTAGATTGTGTTCCTTGATGGCTTCGTTTCCTTCACTCATATCCCTGACTTTGTCCCACATCTCTTTTGATGTTTTGCAGTGTTTGACATAGTCAAACCTTTCATTGTCCAGGGCTTTAGTCATGATGAAGATTCCAACTTTATCAAGATTTTTCAACTTGATTTCATCAGGTGACATCTCTTCTTCATCTTTATCAACAACAGTATCTACGCCATCGATTTTGATTGTCTTGGTAATCCTTATTGGACCTTTTGTTATGCATCTGTACATATTATCGTTGTAAGCAGCAAGGAAAATTTCCATGCGTATTTTCCAGTCCTCAAAGCTCATACCGCCTATGTGGGGAACAAGGCTAATGCAATCCATTTTTCAAAAAGTTTTATTTTTCAAAAAGATGCTCTTTTGAAAACCTTTGAAAACCTTTGAAAAACACTTAAGGATCAAGCTCGTTGATCAGTCAGATGATTCAGATGAACCACCTGCTCTGATACCACTTGTTGGTCCCAAGTGGTCAGATGAGGTTTAGAGGGGGGGGGGGGGGGGTGAATAAACCTCTTTAAAAATTTGCCTTTTAAAACTTCTAACTTTTCTGTTCAGCAGACTAAGCTGATCGAGAACAGTAAGCAGACTAAGCTGATCTAGCACTAAGCTTTGAACAGCAGAGTTGACCACTCTTCTGATTTCACTCAGCTGATTTTATCAAAATCAGAGTTTAAAATAAACTAACTTGCAGCGGATTTATCAAGTGTTTTTCACAAGTAGTTTTCTTTAACCTTGAAATAGTTTTATCCCCAGTTTTTAAATAAACTCCTTTATAAAACTTTTCAGCAGTTAACCTTTTAAGTGTTTTAAAACTGTTCTTTCAAATATGCAGAAAATAATGCAAGTTAAAAACACAAAGGATTTTTATAGTGGTTATATGGATGTAAATCCTTTAGTCCACTCTTCCAAGTCACTTAGATCTTGGGTTATACTATAGTCACAAAGATTACAGTACACTCTGCTTGCGCCAACCAACAGATGAACTGGCCACAAGTTCGTAGTAGGAAATCACAAAGAAATTCCTAATCTCTGAAGTAATATCGCTCACAAAGATTGATATCTACTCCTCACAACACAACCTAACAAAATCACTCAGATTTTACAAGTATTTTCTATTTTTCTCTCTATTTGCTTCGTCAACAAATGACTTAGCTGATGAGTGTTCTGTTCTTGAGTTTTGAGACTTAGAGAAGTTCTGCTTCGAATTTTAGCTCTCAAAGTGTGTTGTCTCTGTGTTGTTGTTCTCTTCAACTCATGAACTGAACTATTTATACTTGGAGATTTGAATTTCTGCCCGTTGAGAGATCGACAGCTGTTCAAATCCTCGAGTACTGGTCCTTCCTGCAGAAACGGCTACCTGCGACTGAACACTGTACACTCTGCTGTACTTGCTGTCAGATCGCATTAAATGCACCAATCTGATACGAGGTTTCTCTTCAATCATTTGTCATTAATACCCTTCCTCTTCATCATTTATTACTCCAAGTGCATTTATTACCGTTGCACTGATCTTCTGATCTACTTCCACTTAGCTGATCGAAATTACTCGTCTGATGTATACTCGGCTGATCCCAAACTTGAACTAATCTGATTTGAGTCGGCTGATCGTCCACCAGTCTGATTTCTTCCTCAGCAATAGATCAGTAGTCTTCTGGACCATATTTGACTAGTCTGAATAAGTCTTCCTTAGTCAAATATCTTAGAAGGTTTTTACTAAGCTTCCATACTTAGCTGATTCTGATGTTTTGGAAATCATCAAAACCTCCCTTCACTTTATGTCTTCCATCTTCATCTTCATCCAACAATTGTTATTCCTACTCAGGCAAGAACTTTTGTTCGTTCTGAGCGTGTTAAGACTGTGGATGACGCTTCGGTGATCAGTGAAAGCTGTCCTAAGGCCCGGGATAAGGGAAAACAACCAGCTGTTCGAAGGGTTTCAGAGGCTGAGCTTGAGAAGATCATTGAGGATAGGATTGCCAAGTGTTTAGCTGAGGGTACACAGTCCAAGAACATTCAGGACCGTGACAAGGAGCTTGAAAATGTTGATGTGATTGAGAATCAAAGAAATCTTCTCCTCGTGCCTGCTCGAGAAAGGGAGCTCGGGAACAACACAATGAAATAATGTTCCCCTTTCTGCGAAGAAATTCGTGAGGTGAGAGGCATGGAAATTGTTCCTATTCGTCTCCCCGGTTATAATGGAACGACTGATTCGAACGAGCGCTTCAATAGTTTTATCAATATCTTAAATATTTATGGATACTCTGAGAATTTCTGCTGCAAGATAATGGTTACTAATTTTGATGGAATTGCATTGGATTGGTTTGGAAAGCTGACTCCTAATTCTATTTTTTCATTCGAACAACTATGTGATAAATTGAGACATCAATTTGCGAGCCACAGGAAACCCAAATTGCCAGCCAATCATTTGGGAACTATAAAACAACCTAAAGGAGAGTTGTTACGACAATGGCTCGCAAGGTTTAGTATCGACACTACAAGAATAGCGGCTTTTTCCGATGGACAAAAATCCGTCGGAAATTAAGTGGATTTTCCGACAGAATTCCAGACGGACAACAAAATCCGTCGGAAAAATCAATTTTTTTAAAAAACTAATAGAAAATTATTTCCGACGGGTATATTTCGTCAGAAATGCTATTAAAAAAATGAAAAAATATATTATATAATTTTCCACGGTTGAAATCCGTCGAAAATGGCATTTAAAAAATTTAAAAATTAAATTATATAATTTCCAACGGAAAATATCCGTCGAAAATCGTATTAAAATTAAATGAAATTTAAATTAAATTTTTCGAGGGCCATGGTCCGTCGGAAACTATTTTAAAAATAAAGACATAATATTTTAAAAAGGGAAATTTACATAGACACCCCTAGCTATTACCCTAATTACAGGATTTTACCCTCCTATTTCAAATATTACAAAGACACCCCCCTCGACCAAAACTATATTACAAGGACACCCTATGCTACCCCCTCAAAAATTACAATTGTCTATTTTCCAAAATTAAGTTGTGGCTTTTGTTCCTCTCATCAAGACGAGTTCATAGACACCAACTGTTGGTCCCAAGTGGTCAGATGAGGTCTAGAGGGGGGGGGGGGGGTGAATAGACCTCTTTAAAATTTACCTTTTAAAAACTTCTAACTTTTCTGTCAGCAGACTAAGCTGATCAGTAATCGTAAGTTGACTATGCTGATCTCGCACAAAGCTTTGAACATCAGAGTTGACCACTCTTCTGATTTTACTCAGCTGATTTTATCAAAATCAGAGTTTTAAAATAACTAACTTGCAGCGGATTTATCAAGTGTTTTTCACAAGTAGTTTTCTTTAACTTAGAAAAAGTTTTATCCCCAGTTTTAACAAACTCCTTTTAAAAACTTTTCCAACAGTTAACCTTTAAGTGTTTTAAGTATTCTGTTTCAAATATGCAGAAAATTATGCAAGTAAAAACACAAAGGATTTTTATAGTGGTTATATGGATAGAAATCCTTTAGTCCACTCTTCCAAGTCACTTAGATCTTGGGTTATACTATATCACACAGATTACAGTATACGCTGCTTACGCCAAACAACAAATGATATGGCCGTAAGTTCACAATAGGAAATCACAAAGAAACTCCTACTCTCTGAAGTAATATCACTCACTAAGATGGATATCTACTTCTCACAACACGATACAAACAAAATCACTCAGATTTATAAGTCTTTTCTGTTTTTCTCTCTATTCTGCTTCGTCAACAAATGACTCAGCTGATGAGTGTTCTGTTCTTGAGTTTGAGACTTAGAAGAATTCTGCTTCAGATTTTTGCTATCAAAATGTGTTGTATATTCTTCTTCAACTCACGAACTGAACTATTTATACTTGAGATTTGAAAATCTGCCCGTTGAGAGATCGACAGGTGTCCAAATCATCGAGTACTGGTCCTTCTGCATAAACGGCTACCTGCGACTGAACACTGTACACTCTGCTGTACGTTCTGTCAGATCGCATTTAATGCACCAAGCTGATACGAGGTTTCTCTTCAATCATTTGTCATAAATACCCTTCCTCTTCAGCATTTATTACACCAAGTGCATTTATTACCGTTGCACTGATCTTCTGATCTACTTCCACTCAGCTGATCGAAATCACTCGTCTGATGTATACTCGGCTGATCCCAAACTTGAACTAATCTTATTTGAGTCATCTGATAGTCCACCAGTCTGATTCCTTTCTTCAGCAACAGATCAGTAGTCTTCTGGACCATATTTGACTAGTCTGAAATACTTCTTCCTTGGTCAAATATCTTCTAAGGTTTATACTAAGCTTCCACTTAGCTGATTCTGATGGTTTGGAAATCATCAAAACCTCCCTTCACTTCATACCTTCCATCTTCATCTTCATCCAACAATTTCCCCCTTTTTGATGATGACAAAACTTCAGCTAAGTACCTGTACCTAAAGCTAAAGTTTAAGTCCTCAAAAATTTCTGAGATAGAAATGATTTGTTGGAAACTTGAACTTTTATAGATTGTATCAATTGATTACAGGTTACAAGTTCATCAGATGAGATAGCAGAAAGTAAAATTTTACAAGTGATTTACAAAAAGATTACAAGAGACCTAGTCTAATAACTTAGTCTAGTCCTTCTTCTCTTCTTGTGTTTCTCCTTCTTCTTCATCTTCAAGGTCTTCATCTTCTTGTTCGGAGCTAGAGAGATCTGGTTCAAGCATTTCAAACCTTTTTCTGAGATCCTCTATTCTCTTATATTTGACGTATGGATTTAGCTGTTCAGCAGCTGAGTCCTTGGAAGCAGCAATCTCCTTGTCAGATTTTACTGGTTCTTTGGGCTCTTCATCAGCATCGTTCTCTTCCTCAGTTACTTCATTATCTGGTCTGCTTGTATTTGCATCATCAGTATCCTTTTCAGCAGAGTCCAATTTTTCAGTAACTTCAGCTGAATGATTAGCATCAGCACCCTTCTTCTTCGTTGTAGAACTTCCATCTTCCCCCTTTTTGTCATCATCAGCAGGGTAGACGGGTTCTTCAGGCAGAACTGGAGTGATGTTAATAGCGTCACAAATCAATCTGATGTTTTTATCCACCGCCATAAGATGATTCTCCCTTTTCAGTTGCTGCAAAGTAGCATAGGACTCAATCTTCTGAAATGTAAGATCCACTTGATCACATAACTGAATCTGAGAATTCAGAATCAGATCTGCTGATGTAGTGAATGCTTTCAACATGTTTTCAGTTTTCTCCTCTTGAGCTTCCATTGCATTTGCAACGACCTCAGTTATGTCCCTCCAACCAGCTATGTTATTCTTGACCCTTGCACCAAATGTTTCCACATCTAGTCTGATAGCTTGGACTTCATTTTTTATACTTGCTATTTCTTCCACTATCAGCGGGCTAGGATCAACAGCCTTGGGAACTCTTTCAGCAGCAGCAGCAGACAGTATAGTTGAGGCCACTTCCTCAAATTTCTTTAACTGCTCTTTGTGTCTGTCTTCCATTTCCTTCATAGAGTTTGCAATCAACTGTTGGATGGACTCCAGAATTGTTGGTTGCATGCTTGCTGAAGTGGATGGAATGGCTGTGCTTGCTGGAGTAATCTCAGGAGTTTTCTCAGACTCCTTTGGTTCATCAGTCAGAGTAGTCTGCTGTTGGGGCAACTGCTCTGATGATGTTGAGATTTTCTCATCAGTCTTCTTTTGGACCTGTACTGGCTCTTTTACCTCTGTAACAACATCAACACCATTATTAGCAACAACAGTTTTATGAGTAAATATAAGAGCAGGTACAAATGGTGATGTTGTCTGTTCAGGTAGATCTTCATAAGTTTTGATAGCCGGTCCAAAGACGATTTGTTGTAAGCTTGGCAGGGGTGTCATGGAGCTAGGTTGACCCTTCTGATATCTGGTCCTCTTAGCCCACATTTCCAGAGTTACAGAAAGTGCCAGCTTTGCTGCTCTCTTCCTTAGATCTTCATTTTCAGCTGGAATTTCAGGAACAGAGTTTTGTAGTTTCTTGGCTTCAGATTTGGCCAACTTCCTTAGCCGATAATGAATCATATCCAGGAAGTGATCTGAATCCAGTGCTTGCCTCAAGCACCCAGTTTCCAGAAATTGCAAGACCCATCTTTCCTCAGCAGCAAATTCCTTCCACTGTACTATTTGCTCCTTGGTCTTTGTCAGACGATATTCTCTCCATCTATTATATCGTAATTTCTCAGCAACAAAGAGACTCTGACGGACCAAAACGTCGTTATACCTCTCAAGATCTGCCACAAACTGTTTGAATATCTCTGGATCATTTTGAACTATTTCCAGAGCATATTTTAGTTCAGATCTTTGCTTCTTTGGCAGCTTGGGTGTGGGCATAACAGCCCTTGGCTTCTTCTTATCTCCAATCGTAATTCCACCACTGTACCTTGGACCATGGGCATCCTTGGTACTGGCTTCTAAAGCTTGAGCCAAGTCCTGAGCTTCTTTAGCAGCTATCTCAGCTTCAAACATATTTTTAGCCTGAGCTTGAAGCTCACTAAGTTTAAGAGCGTGTTGGTGCTCTTTCCTTTTCTTTTCTTCTTCCTCTTTCTTTTTCTTTTGGGCATCAGTGAGCACTTTGATCTTTGCCTTACCAGTTCTCTTCCTTCTGGCGGCAGGGGATTCCACTGTTTGCAGTGGAGCAGCAGCTATTGGTGTAGGATGAATGAGTGGGACATTCTCCTCTGCTGTCAGAGCAGTCAGCTGTTCAGAAACAGCAGACTTGTGGAGAGATTGATCCTCTGCAGTCTTATCTTCTACCGCATCTACTGGTCTTTCAGCAGCAGGATTATCTCTAACCTGTGTGGTTGGATCAACTTTGAAGGTAACTTTTTGACCACCTAAAGTTAACTTCCTTTTTGCTTTTGACTTAGGCTTTATTTCAGTTTGTTGAGGTTCAGCAATCCTTTTTACTGAACTTCTTGTTATACGTCCAACCTCTTTCACTTGAACTGGTTCGTCAGACTCAGTTCTCTCTGGAGATGTTTCAGCAGTCATCTCCTTAATTTCTTTAGTCACTTCGGTGACTATCTTATCAGCAGCATCAGACTTTACTGATCTGGCTTCAACAGCAGGGTTTGCTGTTTGATCAGCAGACTTAGCCTTTATAGTAATTTTAGGCTTCTTGGTAGCAGCAAACTTCTCTGCCTTTCCCTTCGCCTTTATTTTTGAAGCGACTTCAACCTTTAACGGTTCATACACTTTCACTTCCTTTAGCTTGTGGACTGTCTTCCCATTTACAAGTGGACAACCAAGAGTCGAAAGCAGATGACTCAACATTATCACATGTACATTTTTCTTCAAAGCCAGAAGATAAAAGTAATGAATAGCCCAGTTTACTGGTAACCCGTAGTAGATACAAACCATTGTTTGGTACCTTCTTCTAGGTAACCCATCCAAAGAGCTTGTTGAACACTCAAAATTTTTTGCAATAATATCTGCAAACCTCTGAAACTCATCTTTCAACTGAGTTTTCATCAGGGTTCCAGTCATTGCTTCTCCCTCTTTAGCACAGATAAACCAAAATTCCTCCTCTTTTTCTGAACCCAGAGTGAATACCTCTCCTCCTTCATTTTTCAGATCATAAATTTCATTTAGAACAGCAGGAGAGACACAGATAGTCTTTCCTCCGACAGTAGCCACAGAAATCATCTTGGTTAAATCATTCTTCCTAGTTTCGTAGAACTCAGCTACATCTTCAGTGAACACATAATCTGCATGAGCTTCCAAAACTTTTACCAGAGAAGCCTCTTTAATTTTAACCATGATTTCCTTCATTAGAGGGGTTCCAGAAGCGTGGAACTTCTCGTAATTCAAGTAGCGTCCTTCAGCTCCGGCCATTGTAATGAAATTGAAGTAGTTTGAGAGAAATTTAGAACACTTTAAGACAGAAAATAGATGAATTAGTAACTTCTTTTTCACTTGAGATAATTTTGGGTGCGTAAGGTTTACCCTACTGATCAGATCTGGATTTATAGATTTCGAATTGCTTCGGTTTCCGTGTTATACGCGGACGGTTTGATTTAATCTGTCAGTTTCTAATCGTGCGGGCGAGAATTGCGGAATTCAAAATTTATTAATTATGTCAGACATGCGGGAATTTGAAACGCCACATGTCTGTTACTTATAAAAGCGTGTTTTTGATAAAAACGTTTTTGTACGACACTTAAATATAAGCATACATAAATAATAACAGATGTGTAAAATAATACTTATCTGATAGACGACTTGTCTGATACAATATATCACTAGTGAAAGCCAATATCTAGTGATCTTTCTTTGCTGTTTGTCAATCCAGCAAGATAAATAATCTTCAAATCTTCAAGAATTAAGAACAAATCTTCTGATTAAAGCACCTTCAACTAACTGTCATTGAAGATTTCATCTTTAAAACAAGGGTACCGCTAGTCTTACACGTTCCCCCTGAATTCAAGAATTTATCAGTCAACTAGTCTGTTGAGAGTCAGTCTCCTTGAAGTGTAGCACTTGTTTATATCAGATTAGTAAGCTGTTGAACCCAGTCTTCTGATAGGTTCCCCCTCAGCTTATGAATCCAAATTTAACAAGCCCAATTCCACTTTTAGAGAGGAAAATCTTGCATCACTTAATGGTTTGGTGAAAATGTCAGCAATCTGGCTGTCCGTATGAACATAATCAATAATAACATTTCCTTTTTCAACATGGTCTCTGATGAAGTGATGTTTGATCTCAATATGCTTAGTCCTGGAATGACTAGTAGTGTTCTGAGTAAGTGAGATTGCACTTGTATTGTCACTGTAGATAGGGATTCCACTGATCTTGAGATTATAGTCTTCTGGTTGATGCTTCAACCAAAGTATTTGTGCACAACATGCTCCAGCAGCAATGTATTCAGCTTCAGCAGTAGATATGGATACTGAAGTCTGTTTCTTACTCATCCATGAGATCAGACGACTGCCTAAAAATTGACAAGTACCTGTAGTACTTTTCCTATCAATTTTGCAGCCAGCAAGGTCAGAATCTGAATATCCAACAAGTTCAAATCCTGATTCCCTTGGGTACCACAATCCCAAATCTTGTGTGCCTTTAAGATACTTTAGTATCCTTTTAGCAGCTAAGAGGTGAGATTCCTTAGGATCTGATTGAAATCTCGCACAAACCCCAACAGAATACATAATATCAGGTCTGCTAGCTGTTAAGTATAACAGTGACCCAATTATGCCTCTGTATTTGGTGATGTCAACTGATTTGCCACCTTCATCCTTGTCCAGACGGAGTCCAGTAGACATAGGAACATTAACAGATGAGCTAGTTTCCATACCAAATTTCTTGAACAGATCTTTTGTGTACTTTGCTTGATTAATGAAAATACCATCAGGTAGCTGTTTAACTTGTAATCCAAGAAAGTAATTCAGTTCTCCCATCATGCTCATTTCAAACTTGTTCTGCATCAGCTTAGAGAACCTTTCACACATCTGTTTGTTAGTTGAACCAAAAATAATATCGTCCACATATATTTGTACCAATAATATATGATTATCCCATTCAATAGTGAACAAAGTCTTATCTACATTACCTTTACGAAATCCTTTGACTAAAAGAAAATCAGATAAAGTATCATACCATGCTCTTGGAGCCTGTTTCAGTCCATAGAGAGCTTTCTTCAGACGATACACCTTGTCTCCTTGTTGATAAACTTCAAAGCCAGGAGGTTGTTCAACATAAACTTCTTCTTGCAGTTCTCCATTGAGAAAAGCAGACTTCACATCCATCTGATAGACAGTGAAGTTCTTGTGAGCAGCATAGGCTAGGAATAATCTGATTGCTTCAAGCCTAGCAACTGGTGCGAATGTCTCATCAAAATCAATGCCTTCTTCTTGGCAGTAACCTTTGGCAACTAGTCTTGCTTTGTTTCTGGTAACAATACCATCTTCATTCATTTTATTCCTGAATACCCACTTAGTGCCAATTACCCTTTGATGAGTAGGTCTGGGAACTAAGTACCAGACTTCATTCCTTTCAAATTGATTCAACTCTTCTTGCATTGCTTCAATCCAGTGAGAATCACTAAGAGCTTCATCAATCAACTTAAGCTCAATTTGTGAAAGAAAACTTACAAACATTGTTTCATTTGCAGTTGACCTTCTAGTTCTCACTCTATCCAAAGGATCACCAATCACCAAGTCAGGTGGGTGATCTCTGAGCCATCTGAGATCAGGTTGCAAATCTGGATGTTGTCCTCTTGATTGATCTTGCAACACTACTGTTGGAGTCTCAGTAGTAGTCTGTTGAACAGTCTCTGATCTGTCAGCTGTTTGCAACTCCTCTGTTAGACAATCAGCAGACTGATTTTGAACAGCACTTGAGTTAACAGCTTGAGTTAAATCAGGTAGTATAATGGGTACATATTCTTCCTTTCTTTCCACACTCAATTTCTGAAAGTCAGCAGATATCTCTGGATTTGCACTTTGATTCTTTTCAGAAGATTGGCTTGGTTCATCAAATACTACATGAATAGATTCTTCTACAAGTAAAGTTCTTTTGTTAAAGACTCTATAAGCTTTACTAACAGTAGAGTAACCTACAAAAACAGCTTCATCAGCCTTTTCTGCAAATGCAGTAAGGTGATTTTTCCCATTGTTCAAAACATAACATTTACAACCAAAAATCCTAAGATAATGTATATTAGGCTTTCTGTTGTTCCATAGCTCATAAGGTGTCTTCTTTTGACTTTTGTTGATCATACATATGTTCTGTGTATAACTTGCTGTATTTGTGGCTTCTGCTCAGAATCTTTGGGGCAGCTTTGCTTCAGCTATCATTGTCCTGGTAGCTTCTTTTAGAGTTCTGTTTCTCCTTTCAGCAACTCCATTTTGTTGAGGGGTTCTGGCAGCAGAGTACTCATGATTGATTCCTCTGGAGTTACAATACTCTTCAACAGTAGAGTTTGTAAATTCAGTCCCTCTGTCTGATCTGATCTTCAATATTCTTTGACTTTTCTCATTCTGGATCAGTTCCATCAGATTGGTAAGATGTTCCTTGGTTTCACTTTTCTTCTTCATGAAAATCACCCAAGTAAATCTTGAGAAATCATCCACAACAGCCAGGCAGTATTTCTTTCCACCATTGCTGATTGGATCAATAGGGCCAAACAAATCCATATGCAAAAGCTCAAAAATTCTGGTTGAAGATTGGTGCTTCTTGCTTTTGAAAGATGACTTCACTTGTTTACCCTTCTGACATGCGTCACAAAGCTTGTCTTTGCTCATGACTGTCTTTGGAATTCCTTCTACCAGATCATTCTTTATCAATCTGTTTATGGTCTTGAAATTCAAATGATTCATTCTTTTGTGCCAAAGCCAACTGATTTCACTTGGTGTAGAAGCCACAAAACAAACATTAGAATTTTTGTCCACAGAATTCCAGTCGACTACATAGATGTTTCCCTATCTTCTTCCAGATAAAATAACCTTCTTTGTTCCAACTTGTTCAACATAGCACTTATCTGATGAAAACACTACGGAAAATCCCTTGTCACAAAATTGACTTATGCTCAGCAGATTGTACTTCAGGCCATTAACATATGAGACGTCAGATATCTCTATGTTTCCTTTGATAAGCTTTCCAACAGCAACAACCTTGCCTTCTTTGCTGTCTCCAAAAGTAACTCTTGGACCATTCACAGCAACAACATCTGCCAGTTCATGTATGTCTCCACACATGTGCCTTGAACATCCACTGTCCAAGTACCATTTCTTCACTACTTTACTCCTACTCCTAATCCTAACCTACAAAACAAAATAAAATTGTTTTAGGTACCCTTTATTGAGAGGGTCCTGGTGGATTAGTATCACCTTTGACAACCCAAGATGTTGAAGTCTTAGGCTTCTTAGGCTTTAGAGTTTTAGCAGGAGCATGAGCAACTTCATTTTCATCATAATCAGCAGGCATATTATGTTGATAATCATTATGATGAGGATAAGGCTCATAAGCAGGATAAGATGCATGATAAGCAGGGTAAGCATGCATTGGTTGATGAGCAGGATATGCAGCATAATAAAGTGGATAATGAGGTGCAGCATAATAAGGTGAGTAAGCAGGTTGCACATAATGAGACTCATTTCCATACCAAGCATTATAGTTATAATTTCTTTGCTTCTTGGGTCTGCTCTTCACTTGCTCTTTAACAGACGACTTAGTTTTACTAGTCTGGTTGGTTTTACTCTTATCAGCAGACTTCTTAGGACTACTCTGCTGTTTGGTTTTACCAGTCTGTTTTTCATTTTCAGGCTTTTTACCCTTTTTAGCCTTAGGAGGACTCTTCTCCTTTTTCTCAATTTCCTGTGAAGTAGATTTAGCAGTCTGAACATACAGGATAATATTACTATTATCAGCAGATACAAATTTCTCAGCTCTGCAGTTCTAAATTTTCTTTTACTAAGGGTGTACTCTGTTCAGTAGATTTATCTATTGTTACAACAAACGACTTAGGAACAGACGACTTATTATGTGAAGATATTGTAGCTTCAAGTTCCTTGATTTTTCCCTTGTAAACTTCACATTCTGCTCTCAGATATTCACATTCATGCGAAAGCTTTTTATACATGGCTGATTCTTCAGGTTTTTCAACACTGCGTTTCAGCTTAGCATTTTGCTTTTTCAGCAGAATCATCTCGTCCTTAAGCTTAGCAAATTCATTAACAACATCGGCTTTATTGTTCATCATTTGCTCAAATGAACTAAATAGCTCAAGTTCACTTTCAGAGAGTATTACCTCATTGTCAGAATCATCAGATTCCTTTGCCATGAGACAGAGCAGTGCGGGTGTCTCTTCAAAAATAGAGTCATCACTTGAAGTGCCTGATTCTGAATTTGATGAGTAGATGGCTGCCATCTTTTCAGCTTCAGCCAACAGCACCTTGCTCTTCCGGTATCTCTTCTCTCTTCTCTCTTTTCTTTGTTTCTTTTCCTCCTCTGTGTATTTCTCCGCTTTAGGATATGGGCAGTCTTTGATGAAATGTCCCAATTTCCTGCAATTATAGCACATCATTTTGGATTTATAATCATCCTTAATATCATGAGAATTAGAGGTAGGTTTAGAAGTAGAAGCATGTTGGGTATGCCCCGGTTGTCAAAACAACAAAAGTGCGGAATTTAAAATTTTCCGAGGCACCCCATCAGTCCCATAAATCGATCTCCATATTATTTATATGAAATAGGTTGAATCAAACATTAACAGAAAACAAGGGGTTGTTTTGCGAAATACCTCACTGCCGGTTCCGGCTTTTCTTTGTTTGATTCACGAAGCAGTGATCCAATTGTCTCACCTCCAGAATGTATCCACACCAGATGGATTGTAGCAACGTCTCCAAGTCACAGGCTACGAACTAGACCTTGGAAACTTGTCAGTGAAGGAAGAGTTGGAACTGGATCCAGCTCTTGAACCAGATCCAGATGAAGAGGAGAAGAAGAATAGGGCGGCGGCGGCACTGGCCTTTTGGCTAGGGCTGGTCGATTTTCTTCTCAATTTTCTGCTATATTTTTCTCTTGTGTTTTTTATCACTTTTGGAAGAATTATGAAGAGAGATATTTATAAGAGAAGAGTCCTTCTCTTAATAGATATCCTTTTCCATGTACATCAATATCTCTTCTCCTTATCTCATTAGGAAATAAGATATACATGTATATCTTATAGATTTTCCTTATCTCATTAGGAAACTAGATATACATGAATCTCTTCCTTCTTTCTTGTCCCACAAGAAACAAATTCTTCCAACTTACCTTAGCTACAAAAATCGCCCCTTATGCCATAATCATGCAAATCCGAAAATTGCATGCTATATTCTTCTTCCATTTAATTAATTAACTACTTTAATTAATCTCATAAGTAATTAGATAATCCAATTAATTAATTAGACACTCTAATAAATTAATTAGATATTCTAATTAATAATTCTACTTCTTGAATTAACACTTTAATTCATTAACTTTGATTTAACTTCCTTAAATCAATTATTTCCTTTTATGACTGTCACTGTCCAACTGTATTGTGTGTGACCCTCTGGGTTCACCATCAATTGGCAGCAGGCCCACGACTTTCGTGATTTAATTAACGAGCAATTAAATGCTCCGATCAATTAAACACTTTTAATTGACCACTCCAGGATTAATCTCCTTTATTAATTCAGGAGTACCCACACTTCATGGTCGATGTCTAGCCACAAGCCCCTGAAGCCCAACTTCAGGTGAATTGATCTTGTGAACCTCACCTCTTATAATTGCCATGTACATACGGTCCTTCCAAAGACTAATTTCCCGACCGAGACCTAGGGTGTGTGAATTGACCGGCACCTCTAATTATCTCGACAACTATACTTTCTAATTCAGGATAATAATTCCAGTGTGACTGCTAAATTTGGAAACTCCTTTCCAAATCCGTCACCGACTGCGGCCGCAGGTTCCTCGGAACATATTATCTAAGAACGTATAGGAAATTCTCCCACCTTATCAGGATGAGTCGATAGATCCTTTCTTAGTACTAACCACTCGCGTACACGACTATACGCACCCAACTTAGGCACATTAAGGTCAGGCTACGTGACCAGCACCTAAATCTAAATACGTACACCCATGCACCGAATTCGCCCTAGTACCTCAAGTCTAAGGACTAAATCGTACACTATTATAAGCCTTGAGAAACATCCCATCACCGATATGCGTCACGCGCTTCCACAATGGGTTTCTCTGTTCGGGTCGTTCGATGCGTTCGATCCCCTATCGAACCACCTAGTCATATGCACTGACATCAAATGTCTTGTTCATGAAACTCTACAAATTCACTCCATGTGAATCATGCATACTCGTACAAGTCTTAGCGATTCCTTCGATACCCCGTCTCGTTCGGAATCTATGACTTGGAACGTGTTTTAAGATCACGACCTTAGAGACTGTTTCATGATTGCACTCATACTGAAGTGAATCGTCCCATAGTCGGATGTGACCTTAGGATTTCATCCAATCGCTTAGATAAGTTCGCGAGAGATGAAGTTGGCCATTGTTTAATTTACGTACTATAAATAAACTGTCGTATATTTATTAATCCATAAGAAGATAGTCCTCTTACAAGCTAATTAACATTGGCTTGCTGGGCACTATCCTATCAAAGCATTGTTATATTTGTTCTTCATTTTTCTTTTGTAGAACTTTTTGAACCCATTTAATAACAAAGCAACATCGCCAGCAGTGTACTCCTTTTTACTCAGTACTGGGGCCTCATCAGATGAGTCCTCTTCTATGATTTTTTCGGCGGATCTTCTTGTTTTTTCTGCAGCGACCAGTGCAGCAGTGGGGCCAGAAGTTGAGGTCTCTTCTATTCCCATTCTTGGCATTTTATACTCGTAAGCCTTGAGTGCAGAAAACAGCTCAGTCAGTGAGATCTTCCCCAGATCCCTTGATTCTTCCATCGCTGTGATCTTCATGTTGAACTTTGGTGGTAGCGCCTTTAGAACTTTGACGGTGATCTCTTTATCAGTAAACGTCTTTCCCAACTTTAGAACATTGTTCAACACCTTTGTAAACCTTGAATCCATCTGGTCAATGGTTTCTCCAGGTTTCATTTTGAAGTTCTCAAACTTCTCCATGGCAACACTTAGATTGTGTTCTTTGATGGCATCATTTCCTTCACTCATATCACGGACTTTATCCCACATCTCTTTTGATGTTTTACAGTGTTTGACCTTGTCAAACCTTTCATTGTCCAGAGCTTTAGTCATGATGAAGATTCCAACTTTGTCCAGATTTTTCAGCTTGATTTCCTCAGTTGTCATCTCGTCTTCATCTTTGTCAACGACCGTATCTTGGCCATCAACTTTGATTGTTTTGGTGACTCTTATCGGACCTTTTGTTATGCACCTGTACATATTGTCATTGTAAGCAGCAAGGAAAATTTCCATGCGTATTTTCTAGTCCTCAAAGCTCATACCGCCTATGTGGGGAACAAGGCTAATACAATCCATTTTTCAAAAAGTTTTGTTTTTCAAAAAGATGCTGCATCTTTTGAAAACTTTTGAAAACCTTTGAAAAACACTTAAGGATCAAGCTCGTTGATCAGGCATATGATTCAGATGAACCACCTGCTCTGATACCACTTGTTGGTCCCAAGTGGTCAGATGAGGTCTAGAGGGGGGGGGGGGGGGGTGAATAGACCTCTTTAAAATTTACCTTTTAAAAACTTCTAACTTTTCTGTCAGCAGACTAAGCTGATCAGTAATCGTAAGTTGACTATGCTGATCTCGCACAAAGCTTTGAACAGCAGAGTTGACCACTCTTATGATTTTACTCAGCTGATTTTATCAAAATCAGAGTTTTAAAATAGCTAACTTGCAGCGGATTTATCAAGTGTTTTTCACAAGTAGTTTTCTTTAACTTAGAAAAAGTTTTATCCCCAGTTTTAACAATCTCCTTTTAAAAACTTTTCCAACAGTTAACCTTTAAGTGTTTTAAGTATGCTGTTTCAAATATGCAGAAAATTATGCAAGTAAAAACACAAAGGATTTTTATAGTGGTTATATGGATAGAAATCCTTTAGTCCACTCTTCCAAGTCACTTAGATCTTGGGTTATACTATATCACACAGATTACAGTATACGCTGCTTACGCCAAACAACAAATGATATGGCCGTAAGTTCACAATAGGAAATCACAAAGAAATCCTACTCTCTGAAGTAATATCACTCACTAAGATGGATATCTACTTCTCACAACACGATACAAACAAAATCACTTAGATTATAAGTCTTTTCTGTTTTTCTCTCTATTCTGCTTCGTCAACAAATAACTCAGCTGATGAGTGTTCTGTTCTTGAGTTTGAGACTTAGAAGAATTCTGCTTCAGATTTTTGCTCTCAAAATGTGTTGTATATTCTTCTTCAACTCACGAACTGAACTATTTATACTTGAGATTTGAAAATCTGCCCGTTGAGAGATCGACAGGTGTCCAAATCATCGAGTACTGGTCCTTCTGCATAAACGGCTACCTGCGACTGAACACTGTACACTCTGCTGTACGTTCTGTCAGATCGCATTTAATGCACCAAGCTGATACGAGGTTTCTCTTCAATCATTTGTCATAAATACCCTTCCTCTTCAGCATTTATTACACCAAGTGCATTTATTACCGTTGCACTGATCTTCTGATCTACTTCCACTCAGCTGATCGAAATCACTCGTCTGATGTATACTCGGCTGATCCCAAACTTGAACTAATCTTATTTGAGTCGGCTGATAGTCCACCAGTCTGATTCCTTTCTTCAGCAACAGATCAGTAGTCTTCTGGACCATATTTGACTAGTCTGAAATACTTCTTCCTTGGTCAAATATCTTCTAAGGTTTATACTAAGCTTCCACTTAGCTGATTTTGATGTTTTGGAAATCATCAAAACCTCCCTTCACTTCATACCTTCCATCTTCATCTTCATCCAACACTAACCTTGTCAAATTTCATTGAGTAATTTGGGAGAAATGGCGACTGAGTTTGAAATTTTGTATCTAAGGTTCTTACCAAACTTTGAACAACGATTTCTCTCAAATTACTCGATAAAATTTGACAAGGTTGGTATCTTTTTTTTCCTCTCATCAAGACGAGTTCATAGACATCAACCTTGTCAAATTTCACCGAGTAATTTGATAGAAATCGTTGTTCAAAATTAAGGAACTTAAAGATTTTTCTTAACTTTGAACAACGATTTCTCCCAAATTATTAGAGAAAAGTGACAAGGTTGGTGTCTATCAATTCGTGTTGATGAGAGTGATAGGATAGTGCCCTGCAAGCCAATATATTTAGCTTGTAATAGGACTATCGTAATCTTTCTCTAGTATAAATGAATTAATACGCTCGTTTGTTTATAGTATGTAAATCAAACAATGGCCAACTTCATCTCTCGCGAATCACTTAAGCGATTGGATGAAATCCTAAGATCACATTCGACTATGGGACGATTCACTTCGGTATTGAGTGCAATCATGAAACAGTCTCTAAGGTCGTGATCTTAAAACATGTTCCAAGTCATAGATTCCGAACGAGACGGGGTATCGAAGGAATCGCAAAGACTTGTATAAATATGCATGATTCACATGGAGTGAATTTGTAGCGTTTCATGAGCAAGGCATTTGATGCTAGTGCATATGAGTAGGTGGTTCGATAGGGGATCGAACGCATCGATAGGGGATCGAACGCATCGAACGACCCGAACAGAGAAACCCATTGTGGAAGCGCATGACGCACATCGGCGATGGGATGTTTCTCAAACTTATAATAGTGTACGATTTAGTCCTTGGACTTGAGATGCTAGGGCGAATTCGGTGCATGGGTGTGCGTACTTAGATTTAAAGAGTTAAATCAAAACTGGAGAATTAAAGTGTTAATTCTTAAAGGAGAAAAATATTAATTAGAAGTAGTCTAATTAATTAATGGAGAAAAATTAATTAATTAATTAAATGGGCTGAATTAATTAAAAGAGTTTAATTAATTAAAGTGTCTAATTAATTAAAGAGTTTAATTAATTAAAGGAGACCTAGTTAGTTAAGGAAATAAAGATAGAATGAGATTCTACTTTCCTAAACTAGATAAGGGGCGATTTTGCAAGATAAATAATGGAAGAATTTGTTTTCTTGTGTGACAAGGAAAATCTGAGAGATATACATGTATATCTTGTTTCCTAATGAGATAAGGAAAAAGATCTTGATATACATGGAAGAGATATCTATTAAGAGAAGGATTCTTCTCTTATAAATATATATCTCTTCATACTCTTCCATAAGTGATATGTGAGAAACCTAAGCCCCAAGACACAAATTTCGTGCCCCCCCTCTCTCCAAAGCTGAAAAGCGCCGCCCTCTCTCTTACAGAGAAGGTTCGGCCGAACCCTGTGCAATTAAATTGCACAGGGTTCATGCGATTTCTCCCTTCTTTCTTCCTTGCTTGATAACCTTTGGATCTTAGTTCTGAGCCTGAGGATCCAAAGGAGTTGTTTCAATCCAGTTGGTGTGGATACCGCTAGAGGCACAACACATGGGGTGCTTCTCCGAACCAAATCCTGCAGATCTGAAAGAAGACCGGAGAAAAATCACCACCGTTCCCGTGGTAAGGTAAAATCGCTAAACACCCTATGGATGTTTCGATTTATGTAAAAATCCTTTTCGTATGACTAGATGAATAAAGATTGCTGGTTTGGGTTATTTTAAAATTTTAAAATTCCGCTGCTTTTAACGTTCTGACGTTACCAATAACCCAAAAGTGGTATCAGAGCCTAATTCATTACTCTCATACGAAAAGGTCCGAATATAATTTGATTGCTATATTGTATTGCATATTATATTCATGTTGTTGATTCTTACTTGTTATGGGTAGATCTGATTTTGGGTAAAATTGCATAAAAACGTTTTGGGCCAATTTTGTATTTTTTGAAAATAAAGGGCTGGTTTTGCGATTAGCGAGTTTTTGGAAAACTGGACTGAAATTGATATTTTACGAACTGTGTGTTTTTTGGACAGAATGTAAATTTCTGGAAATTTTCAAATTTGGGGCTGTTTTGCAATTACCAAAAGTTTTGGGGCTGTTTTGTAAATACCGAAAACTGCCTGGGCTGAATTGCAAATTCGAAATTTTTTCTGGAAATAAAATTTTAATTTTCGGTCCTCTGCCCAGTTTTAATTTTGGGGTTAAATTGTTATTTCCAAAACTTCAGGGTTTCAAATCGCAATTTCCAAAAGTTGGAGGGCCGAATTGCAATTTTCAAAAGTTGAAATTTTTTATTCTGTTTTTATGCATAAAATGGTTTTGTTTATTCGAATATAGTGTTGGATGAAGATGAAGATAGAAGGCATAAAGTGAAGGGAGGTTTTGATGATTTCCAAAACATCAGAATCAGCTAAGTATGGAAGCTTAGTAAAAACCTTCGAAGATATTTGACTAAGGAAGACTTATTCAGACTAGTCAAATATGGTCCAGAAGACTACTGATCTATTGCTGAAGAAGAAATCAGACTGGTGGACAATCAGCCGACTCAAATCAGATTAGTTCAAGTTTGGGATCAGCCGAGTATACATCAGACGAGTAATTTCGATCAGCTAAGTGGAAGTAGATCAGAAGATCAGTGCAACGGTAATAAATGCACTTGGAGTAATAAATGCTGAAGAGGAAGGGTATTAATGACAAATGATTGAAGAGAAACCTCGTATCAGATTGGTGCATTTAATGCGATCTGACAGCAAGTACAGCAGAGTGTACAGTGTTCAGTCGCAGGTAGCCGTTTCTGCAGAAAGGACCAGTACTCGAGGATTTGAACAGCTGTCGATCTCTCAACGGGCAAAAATTCAAATCTCCAAGTATAAATAGTTCAGTTCGTGAGTTGAAGAAAAGAGACAACACACTTTGAGAGCAAAAATTCGAAGCAGAACTTTTTTAAGTCTCAAAACTCAAGAACAGAACACTCATCAGCTGAGTCATTTGTTGACGAAGCAAATAGAGAGAAAACAGAAAATACTTGTAAAATCTGAGTGATTTTGTTAGGTTGTGTTGTGAGGAGTAGATATCAATCTTTGTGAGCGATATTACTTCAGAGGTTAGGAATTTCTTTGTGATTTCCTATTGTGAACTTACGGCCATTTCATTTGTTGCTTGGCGTAAGAAGAGTATACTGTAATCTGTGTGATTTAGTATAACCCAAGATCTAAGTGACTTGGAAGAGTGGACTAAAGGATTTACATCCATATAACCACTATAAAAATCCTTTGTGTTTTTAACTTGCATTATTTTCTGCATATTTATAACAGCATGCTGAAAACACTTAAAGGTTAACTGTTTGAAAAGTTTTAAAAAGGAGTTTGTTTAAAACTGGGGATAAAACTTTTTCTAAGTTAAGGAAACTACTTGTGAAAAACACTTGATAAATCCGCTGCAAGATAGTTAATTTTGAAACTCTGATTTTGATAAAATCAGCTAAGTAAAATCAGAAGAGTGGTCAACTCTGCTGTTCAAAGCTTTGTGCGAGATCAGCTTAGTCTGCTTACAATTCTTGATCAGCTTAGTCTGCTGACAGAAAAGTTAGAGATTTTAAAAGTTAGAAATTTTTAAAGAGGTTTATTCCCCCCCCCCCCCCCCCCTCTAAACCTCATCTGACCACTTGGGACCAACATATAGATTACCTATAATTAGTAGAGACTAAAGTAAGAATCTAGAGAAATATTTTAAAGGCGTTTAAAATAATTGAAGTAAGATAGGAAACTAGTAAATGTGTTTGCTTGTTTCTTTGCTCAACGTGAATTGTTTACGTGGTTTTCTATCGAGCCGAGCCTTGACCTTAGATGTGATTGGTTTATTTTGCTTTGGATTTTTGTTGGGCCTGCGAGCCTTTATTTGGGCCTTTTTGTGCCAATGTAATAGATTAGGGCTTTACATTAAATAGTTTAAGATGGAGGCTCATTACATGCAAGAAGGAAGCCCAGTGGAGAATGAAGGCCAAGTATGCTTGGTTATTAATGTAATAGCCTAGGCCCATTAAGAACCCATTAGATAGACCAATTGGGCCAACATTATTGGCTCAATGATGGCCCAAGCATAGGTGGCTCCCGATCGAAAACATATTGTGTTAGAAATGCATGCTAGGTTTATTTATTTATGTTTTATTTATTTATTGATTCTATTATTTGGCTTGTATGGTGATGCGCGCTAGAATATTAGAACGTAAATAAGATAATTCATAATCGAAGCGGTGAGATCTCGAGAGAGTTTGCCTTAAACATTCAAACCTGCAAATCCCCTCTTGAATTAAATATTAAGTCATATTGGGTTAAAATAAAATGAAGTATTTATATAAATCCAAGCCTTCCATCAATAGGGACTAGCGTATGTTGTCTACTTATCGATTAAGGTGATCCAGAGTCTGGCACCCGAGGCGAAGAAAGGGACAATACGTGAAATCTCTCGATTCTTGTTTATTTAATAAACTCGACAAGGATGGAGACTGGTCGGGACATGTATAATCGACCGATAACCAGTTACGGGGATTTCATGACCGGGCCCGTTTCTCATCGAGATTGATTGGGTTAGACTTAACGAGTAGTACCACTCATGATCTAGCAGTGCTAGATGGGTGCAAAAATCGAGGCAAAATAGCTTGAGGGTTGTGTAGAGACACAATTGGCAATAAGTATGCCTACCTGGGGAATTAGTTGTATGGCCACGAGTCGTGGGTGCAATTAATGTCCGCTGGGACGTCAAGACCTACTAGGAAATAGGATTTCTCGAACAATTGAAGGGGTAATTGTTTTGATAAAATAGTGGGAGAATTTTTACGATAGAAAGTCCAACCTTCGTAGATTATAAGTATTATTCATTAACTAGTCCACTAAATGTTGTCTTCTCTTTAGATTAGATATCGAGATATCTATAATAATCCATTTTTACTATTTATCCTCGACTTATAAAATAACTGGATCAAAATATCGACTGGCTTAGAAACTTGAGGATTGTCCTCAATTCCGAAAGTCGGAATCATGTTCTTAATAACTAGCCTATGCCTGATGCGCTTCCGAGATGAGTCTAAAAGGAGGAACGAATCACCTATAGGGTATGGGAATATTAACGATCGTTTCCTCATATAAGCATCAAGATTGAACGAGCTAAAGAAGCGACATAGGAGTATGTCTGAAGCTTCTAAAACAAACCTCCACTTCAAAAGCTTGTTTTGAGGAGCAGTTTTGAATCGTTTGATTCGAGACCACTAAGGAGTTGTTTTAAAACTCGAGAATAAGTGAAGGAGCTGATGTCGAAGTATCACTGTCCTTGTTTTTATCAATCTAGTTGAATACTGGATCGATTAAACGTAGGCCTGCAAGTGATCTTAGCATTGACCTCCATTTAAATTCTCCTCCCGCTCATTCAAAAGATTCGTGAAATACTCTGATCTTATTTGATAAGTTGTTCACATTTCATGAATTAACCAAAGTATTGGTAAAAGGCAAATAGGATAAACCTGTCATGATGATCGTTTACACTTCATGGACTGCAAAGTCAAAGAAGAGTAATATGAAGAAGAAGTTGTTCTCTTCTAAAATCGACCATAAAGGTAGTCGAAAGAACGCAAGTAGTCTAAAAGTCGAATTATCCCACTGAATCTTAGAAAGGCACTGATTAGTTTAATTGATTAGAAGGTCTAATTAATTAAGCAACGTTTCAATTAAAGGATTAATTGAAAAAGGAGATGAATCAATTAAAGAGTTAATTGAAAGGAAACAAATTAATTGAATTAAACCGTTAACTCAATTCTATTGAGTTAATGTGCTTAGTTCAATTAATACCAAGATAATAATCCACATCTTTGGCACGCTAGACTTGGACATATCTCCAAGAGTAGGATTCAAAAGTTGGTTTCTTCTAAGGCTCTTGAAATATAGAACTTAGATGAACTTCCAATCTGCGAATCCTGTCTCATAGGAAAGATGACCAAATCTCCCTTCACAGGGAATCAAGAGCGAACCAAATAACTTTGGATTTGATCCATACGATTGAATGTGGACCACTAAAGGTTAGTGTAAGAGGAGATTACTCATACCTCGTACCTTTTTGCTAATGACTTTGGTCGTTAGTGATATATGTATCTAGTGAGATACAAATCCGAAAAACCTTTGAAAAGTTCAAAGAAATTTTCGAAACGAAGTAGAGAATCAACAAGACATAGTATTAAGGTCATTCGATTTGATCGAGGTGGCAAATACTTAAGTCAAGAATTCCTCAATTATCTTACTGAGAATGGGGTTCTCATACAACAAACTCCTCCTATGACGCCTCAACTTATTGGAGTGTCTAAGAGAAGGAATCGAACATTGTTAGACACTGTTCAATCCATGTTGAGTTTTGTTAAGCTTCCTTATGCATTCTAGGGGTTGGTCCTCCTGGCTGCATCGAAGATACTGAGCAAAATACGTTGAAAGTCCGTGCCTGGAAAGCCTTACCAAGAAAGGTATGGCAAAACACCTCTATACTCTTATCTATGAGTATAGGGATCTCCTACCTTAGTTAGGAACAAGAGAGGAGATAAATTGGCTAGTAGATCCAATTTGTATATAATTGTGGGGTATCCAACGAAATCCATTGGATACCTGTTCTACGACAATAAGAAACAATCGTTTCTCCTAACTACCCGTTCCTCAGTTGATGAAATCCTCGTCAAAGGAAATAGGGAATGTCATGGAACTTGATGAAGTCCAAGATTTGGACCCATCCCCACAAACAGTGGGAGTTAATCCATAAACTACTGAACCATCTAGTACACCAGTACTTCGTAGATCTGATCAAGTTCATGAAGAGCTTGAAATATATGGTTTTACCATATACGAAGAAGCTACATTAGATGTAGACGTGCATCATGGCAAGAGGCCATGCAACCCGAAATGGATTCCATACATTCCAACAAGGTATGGACCTTGGTCGATCCACCCGAGGGATTTTATCCCTGTAAGTAGTGAATGGATCTTCAAGCTAGGAATAAATGGAGAGGTGTTGACCTCTAAGACTCGACTAGTGGTAAAAGGCTATTCACAAAGTTCTGGAACAGACTTTGATGAAACCTTTTCTCCAGTAGCAATGTCTGAATCCATTTAGATTCACATTTGTTTTGATGAGACATTCAAGGTATTTGAATTCATCAAAAACGAATATGAACCTTGAGTGTACAAAAGGATTAGTGGGAGCTCTATGAAGCTCATATTTTATATGTCGATCACATTCTGCTTATCTGGGATGATATCGGAATGTTAGCGCAGACGAAAGCATGGTTATCCATGCAATTCTCCATGAAAGATTTGGGAGAGACATCTTGCGTATTGGGATACGTATCTATAGAGATAGATCGAAGAAGATGTTGGGATTCTCTCAATCTAAGTACATATAAACAATACTGAAAAGATTCAGTATGGAAGAATCCAAGAGAGGATTGCTTCCAATGATACACTGTGTCTATTTTTCCAAATCGATGTGCCCTACATCGAATGAGGATAAAGGAGAATGTCTCAAATACCTTATGTTTCGACAAAAGGTAGCATGTGGTATGCTATAATATGTACTAGACCAGACGTAGAACCTGCTCAAGTGTCACGAGCAGTTACTAGTCAAACTCCGGTGAAGAGTACTGGACCACCGTAACAGATATCCTTAAGTTCTTGAGAAAGACTAAGGATTCGTTCTTGGTCTACGGTGGTAATGGAGAATTAAAACTCGAAGGATTTAATGATTCGAGTTTCCAGTCTGATGTGGATGAATATATATATCGAATTTTGGATACATATTTTGCCTCAATGGGGTAGCGGTAAATTGGAAAGGTTCCAAGCAAAGCACCGTTGCCGACTCAACCACTGAAGCATAATATATCGCAGCATCGGATGCAACAAAAGAAAGTGTTTGGATGAAAAACTTCATCCAATAGTTGGATGTAGTGCCTAGCATTGCGAAGCTCATGGTTATCTTCTGTGATAACAATGGAGTTGTTGCTAAAGCAAAGGACTCGAGATCTCACAAGAAATCTAAACACAATGAGAGAAAAGTACCATTTGATTGGAGAAATCATTGGTAGAGTAGACGTACATAATGGATCATGTCGACTCGGAAGACAATCAAGCGGATCCACTAGTAAAGTCTGTCACGAAAAGAGTTCGAAGAACATCTTTGGAAGATGGGTCTTAGAAGCGTTTGTGATTGGCTTTAGGGCAAGTGGGAGATTGATAGGATAGTGCCCTGCAAGCCAATATATTTAGCTTGTATTAGGACTATCGTAATCTTTCTCTAGTATAAATGAATTAATACGCTCGTTTGTTTATAGTATGTAAATCAAACAATGGCCAACTTCATCTCTCGCGAATCACTTAAGCGATTGGATGAAATCCTAAGATCACATTCGACTATGGGACGATTCACTTCGGTATTGAGTGCAATCATGAAACAGTCTCTAAGGTCGTGATCTTAAAACATGTTCCAAGATGGAATCTACCGACTCATCGTAATGGATGAGAGAATTTCCTATACGATTCTTAGATAATAGATCCAAGAAACCCGTGGCCACGGTCAGTGACGGATTTGGAAAGGGGTTTCCAAATTTAGCAGTCACACTGGATTATTATCCCGAATTAGAAAGTATAGTTATTGAGATAATTAGAGGTGCCGATCAATTGACACACCCTAGGTCTCAATCGGGAAATTAAGTCGATAGAAGGACCGTATGTACATGGCAGTTATAAGAGGTGAGGTTCACAAATATCAATTTACCTGAAGTTGGGCTTCATGGGCTTGTGGCTAGACATCGACCATGAAGTGTGGGTACTCCTGAATTAATAAGGGAGATTAATTCTGGAGTGGTCAATTAAAAGGGTTTAATTGATCGGAGCATTTAATTGCTCATAAATTAAATCACGAAGGGTTCGTGGGCCTGCTGCCAATTGATGGTGAACCTAGAGGGTCACACACAATACAATTGGACAGTGACAGTCAAAGAAGGAAATATTTGATTTAAGGGAGTTAAATCAATTAAGTGAATTAAAGTGTTAATTCAATTGGAATGATAATTAATTAGATGGTCTAATTAATTAAATATTAATTAAAGTGTTAATTAATTGAGATATATTAATTAATTGGATTAATTGGGCTGATTTAATTAATGGTTAATTAAATTAAGTTGCAAGACATAGGCCTTTAATTAAAAGCCCAGAAGAAGTCTTGCAAGATAAGGTGGGGGGCGATTTTTAGCTAGGGATAAGAAGGAAGAGTTTGTTTCCATGTGAAACAAGGAGGATCTAAGAAGATATATGAGTATATCTTATTTCCTTATGAGATAAGGAAGAGATCTTTAAGAGATATCTACAAAGAGAAGGTTTCTTCTCTTATAAATAGATATCTCCTCACAACTCTTCCACATGCTTAATTGTTAACACTTTAAAGAGCTGAAAATTAAACCCTAGCCGCCCCCTACACCCTAGCCGCCCCCTTGCAGTGCCGCCGCCCTCTCTCTCTCTGTCTTCCATAGCTGGATCTAGATCTGATTCTAGATCTATTCTTCCTCCATTGACAACCTTCTATCTCTAGTTCGTAGCCTGTGAATAGAAGGTGTTGCTACCATCCAATTGGTGTGGATACACTCTGGAGGTGAGACAATTGGATCACTTGTTGTGAATCAGCAAAAGCCGGAGATTGCCGCCACCTTGCCTGCAGTGAGGTAAATCGCATATCTCTATCTTTTAATCTATTGTAGATTTGTTTGATTCAATCTTTTCGCATACATAAGGTGGAAACTATATCTTGGGTCTGCTGGGGTGCCTCGAAAAAATTTTAAATTCCGCACTCTCGTTGTTTTGACAACCGGGGCATTCCCAACAGTGGTATCAGAGCCAATTCCATTACTATTATGCGAAAAGGCCTGAACATAAATAAATATATGGATATTTGTGATTGTTATGTTCTGTGTGATGATTCTTGCTTGTTATGATATGATCTTTGATTGGGTAAAATCGCATATTAAGATTTGGGGCAAATTTATAGTTTTTGAAACTTCAGGACTTTTTATGCAAATCGCGATTTTTGGAAATAAAGGGCTGGAAATTTATTTTCTGTTTTCTGGAAATATTTGAAAAATCTGGACTGGTTTTGCAAATCTGGTCTGTACGTATTTTTGGGTCGTTTTTGAAATTTCCGAAAATTAAAGGACTGTTTTGTAATTTCCGAAAGTTCAGGGGTCTGTTTGCGAAACTGAAAATTTTCTGGATTCAAATTTTAATTTTCTGTCCTCTGGCCGATTTGTAAATTGGGGCTGTTTTGCAATTTTCAAATCTTTGGGGTTAAAAGTATAATTTCCGTGAATTGAGGGGCCGAACTGCAATTTTCAAAAGTTGAAAATCCGAATCTGATTTTATGCGGAAAAATTGTTTTGTTTACCCGAAAATTGATTTTATCATAATTAGTAGTGACTAAAGTAAGAATCATAGGATGTTATTTTTAAAAGGAGTTTTAAAAGTAAGAAATAAATACGTAAAAAGTTGTTTGCTTGTTTCTTGCTCTACGTGAACTGTTTACGTGGTTT
Source organism: Penstemon davidsonii (assembly GCA_034814905.1). NCBI lineage: Eukaryota > Viridiplantae > Streptophyta > Magnoliopsida > Lamiales > Plantaginaceae > Penstemon > Penstemon davidsonii. Next base: position 22,505,028 of record JAYDYQ010002533.1, on the reverse strand, counting down.
TCGATCGTGCCGAGTCTTGACCTTAGGGTAGATGTGATTGGTTTAATTTATTGTTGTTTTTTATTGGGCCTGCGAGCCTTAAGTTTTTGGGCCACTTTGAGCCTTTGTAATAGATGGGGCTTTACTGTTTTAAATAGTTTAGGATGGAGGCCCATTACAAGCAAGGTGGGAGCCCAAGAAGGAATGAAGGCCATGTATGCATGGTTATTTTTGTAATAGCCTAGGTCCATTAAGAACCCTTTAGATTGACCAATTGGGCCAACATCATGGCTCGATGATGGCCCACATAGGAGGCTCCCGATCGAAAACATATTGTGGTAGTATGCATGCTAGGCTTGTATGTTTTAATTTATTTATCGATTTATTTATTTAGCTTGTATGTGATGCGCGCTAGAATCTAGATCGTAAATAAAAGATAAAGCATAACTTATGCGGTGAGATCTCGAGGAGAGTTACTTTGAACTTTCAAACACGAAAACCCCCTCTCGAATTAAATATTAAGTTATATTGGGTACATTTAAAATGAAGTTTTAAAGATCCAAGCCTTCCATCAATAGGAACTAGCGTGAGTTGTCTACTTATTGACGGAGGTGATCCAGAGTCTGGCACCCGAGTCGAAGAAAGGGACAATACGCAAAATTCCTTGACTCCTGTTTTTAACTAAACTAGACAAGGGTGAGGACTCGTCGGGATGTGAACATCGACCGATAACCAGTTACGGGGATTTCACGACCGGGCCTGTTGCTCATCATGATTGATGGGATAGACTTAACGATTAGTAACACTTATGATGTAGCAGTGCTAGATAAGTGAGAAAACCGAGGCAAAATAGCTTGAAGGTTGTGTAGTGACACAATTGGTAAAAGTATACCTACCTGGAGAATTAACTGTATGGCCACGAGTCGTGGGTACAATTAATGTCTGCTGGGACGTCAAGACCTACTAGGAAATAAGATTTCCCGAGCAATCGAAAGGGTGATTGTTTCGACAAAATAGTGGGAGAACTTTTTCGAAACCAAGACCAAAATTCGTTAATTATAAGTATTAGGCATAGATCAGTCAGCTAAACGTTGTCTTCTTTCCATTTGTAGATATTTATTGAACAATGTCTAAAAATCCATTATCTGTCATCCTCGACGCTAATAAACTAAATGGGTCAAACTTTGTCGAATGGCTGAGAAACTTGAGGATAGTCCTCGACTCCGAACGTCGGAGCTATGTACTCGACACGCCTATGCCTGCTGCACCCGCAGCACGAGCTACTGAGGAACAACGAACCGCCCATGCTAAAAGGGTTGATGATGATCTTCAGGTTCGCTGCCTCATGTTAGCTTCAATGTCAAATGAGCTGCAGAAACAGCATGCTGGTATACCGCTTGCTAGAGATATACTTCTCCACCTCCAACAGATGTTTGGAGAAAGGTCTCGTACCGAAAGGTTCGCAGCCACTAAGGAGTTGTTTAGTCTCAAGATGGCTGAGGGAAGCAATGTCAAGGATCACTGTCTGCGTTTCATCAACTTGGTTGAAAAACTGGGGCGATTAGACGTGGAATTGCACGCTGATCTTAGCACTGACCTCCTTCTCCATACTCTGCCTCGCTCGTTCGACCAGTTCGTGTTGAATTTCAACATGGAAGACAGAAACCTTGCTCTTCACGAACTGACCAATCTGTTGGTTACGGCAGAAGCCACTCTCAAGAAAGAGAAACCCGTGATGATTGCTCACCAATCGAAGGCTGCAAAGCCCAAGAAAGGTAAAAAGAAGAAGAAGGTGTTCTCTTCCAAAGCAGTCACCAAGGTTGTCGAGAAAAAGCGCAAAAGCCCAGAAGACGAATGCTTCAACTGCAAGAAAGCAGGGCACTGGAAAAGGAACTGCCCAGACTACCTGAAAACGGTAGCCAAAGGTATTTTCTTGGTTGAAGTTAATATTTCTATTAACTGTGCATCTTGGGTGTTAGACACCGCAGCGGGTTCTCATATCTGCAATGATTTGCAGGTGATGGGAGCAGTAAGAACGCTCAAGCCCGGGGATAGGATCCTGCGTTTTGGAAACGGAGCAAGAGTTGCTGCAGAGGCTATAGGAGACGTGGAGTTAGTGATAGGGAATTTTACTTTACTTTTAAAAGACTGTTTGTACGTAGCAACTATTATTAAGAACATTATTTCTATTCCGTTATTAGATAATGATGGTTTTAATTTTTCCATTATGAATGGATCTATGAGCATAATTAAAAATGGTTTAATTTATGCTAGTGGTACTTTGATGGATGGTCTATATTCCCTTGAACCTACAAACTCCAACGTTTTGCACATACAATCAAGAAAAAGAAAATATGATAATCACACACCACAACTTTGGCACGCTAGACTTGGACATATCTCCAAGAGTAGGATCCAAAAGTTGGTTTCCTCTAAGGCTGTTGAAATACAGAACTTAGATGAACTACCGACTTGCGAATCTTGTCTCAAAGGAAAGATGACCAAATCACCCTTCACCGGGAATCCTGAGCGAACCAAACGAACATTGGATTTAATCCATACTGATGTTTGTGGACCACTGAGTGTCAGTGCAAGAGGAGGATACTCCTACTTCGTCACATTCACTGACGACTTCAGTCGTTATGGATACGTGTACTTGATGAAGTACAAATCCGAAACTTTTGAAAAGTTCAAGGAGTTTCGAATGGAAGTAGAGAATCAACTTGGACATAGTATTAAAGCACTTCGATCTGATCGAGGAGGAGAATACTTAAGTCAAGAATTCCTCGATTATCTAAAAGAGAATGGGATTCTCGCTCAGCGAACTCCCCCTAGGACGCCCCAACTCAATGGAGTGTCTGAAAGGAGGAATCGAACTTTGTTGGACATGGTTCGTTCCATGATGAGCTTCGCTGAACTTCCCTTTTCATTTTGGGGCTTAGCCCTATTAACTGCTTCGAAGATACTGAACATAGTACCTTCAAAGTCAGTGCCAACTACACCACATCAAGAATGGTATGGTAAAGCACCAGTATATTCGTATCTACGAGTATGGGGATCTCCTGCCTATGTTAAGAACAAGAAAGGAGATAAGCTGGATAGTAGATTTAGTTTGTGCAAATTTGTGGGGTATCCAAAGGAATCCATTGGATACTTGTTTTACGATCCTAAAGAACGTAATACGTTCGTGTCTAGGAATGCCCACTTCTTAGAGGATGATTTCCTCACCAACAGAAATGGGACAATCGTAGAACTCGATGAAGTCCAAGAATCGGACCCATCCTCACAAACAGTGAGAGCTGATCCTGATTTTACTGAACCTACTAGTACACCTATACTTCGAAGGTCTGATCGAGTTCGTAAAGAACCAGAGAGATTTGGTTTCATTCACGAAAACGATAAGTTGGATAATGATCCAAGGACTTATAAAGAAGCTATGTCTGACATAGAATCGGGTGCGTGGCTCGAAGCCATGCAATCCGAAATGGATTCCATGCATTCCAACAAGGTTTGGACCTTGGTTGATCCACCTGAGGGAACTATCCCTGTAGGATGCAAATGGATCTTCAAGCGTAAGCTTGGAATGAATGGAGAGGTAATAACCCATAAGGCTCGCCTAGTGGCGAAAGGTTATTCTCAAAAGCCTGGAATAGACTATGAGGAAACCTTTTCTCCAGTAGCGATGTCGAAATCCATTCGGATACTATTAGCCATAGCCGCGTGGTACGACTATGAAATATGGCAAATGGACGTAAAGACCGCCTTTCTCAATGGAGACATTGACAAGGAGATCTTTATGCAACAGCCCGAAGGCTTTGCGTCCAAAGGAAGCGAGCACAAGGTGTGCAAACTTCAAAGGTCAATTTATGGCCTCAAACAGGCATCCCGAACCTGGAACATACGATTTGATGAGACAGTCAAAGCTTTTGGCTTCATCAAAAACGTATTTGAACCTTGTGTGTACCAGAAAAATAGTGGGAGTTCGGTCCAATTCATAGTTTTATATGTCGATGATATTCTGTTGATCGGGGACGATATCAGAATGTTAGCGCAGTCGAAAGCGTGGTTATCCGCGCAGTTCTCCATGAAAGATTTAGGAGAGGCATCTTACGTATTGGGGATACGTATCTATAGGGATAGATCGAAGAAGATGTTGGGACTCTCCCAATCTCAGTATATCAACACGATATTGAAAAGATTCAATATGGAAGAATCCAAGAGAGGATTGCTTCCAATGAGACATGGAATCTCTCTTTCCAAGTCAATGTGCCCTACAACTGACGAAGAAAAGAAGAGAATGTCTCTCATACCTTATGCCTCTGCTATAGGAAGCATAATGTATGCGATGTTGTGTACTAGACCAGACGTAGCACACGCTCTTAGTGTAACGAGCCGCTATCAGTCGAATCCAGGCGAAGAGCACTGGACTGCCGTTAAAGCAATCCTTAAGTACTTGCGAAGGACTAAGGATATGTTTTTGGTCTACGGTGGTAGTGGAGAATTGAAACTTGAAGGATTCACTGATTCAAGTTTCCAGTCTGACGTGGATGATTACAAGTCCAATTCTGGATACATATTCCGCCTCAATGGCGCAGCGGTGAGTTGGAAAAGTTCCAAGCAATCCACCACTGCCGACTCAACCACTGAAGCAGAATATATTGCAGCATCGGATGCGGCAAAAGAGAGTGTTTGGATGAGAAACTTCATCCAAGAGTTGGATGTAGTTCCTAGCATTGCAGAGCCTGTAGTAGTCTTCTGTGACAACAACGGGGCGATAGCTCAAGCTAAGGAGCCGAGATCACACCACCAATCTAAACACGTAATGAGGAAATACCATGTGATCAGGGAGATCATTGGTAGAGGAGACATACACGTGGATCGTGTCAACTCAGAAGACAACATAGGTGACCCACTAACAAAGCCACTTTCGCAAAAAGCGTTCGAGGGACATCTTGTAAAGATGGGTCTTAGAAATGTTTGTGAATGGCTTTAGGGCAAGTGGGAGATTGATAGGATAGTGCCCAGCAAGCCAATTCTCTTTAGCTTGTAATAGGACTATTCTGTAATAAACAATCTTTGATTTTATGAATAATACGCACGTTTATTTATAACTGTATAGAATAAACAATGGCCAAATTCATCTCTCGCGAATACATTTAAGCGATTGGATGAAATCCTTAGATCACATTCGACTATGGACGATTCACTTCGGTATTGAGTGCAATCATGAAACAGTCTCTAAGGTCGTGATCTTAACACACGTTCCAAGTCATAGATTCCGAACGAGACGGGGTATCGAAGGAATCGCCAAGACTTGTACGAATATGCATGATTCACATGGAGTGAATTTGTAGAGTTTCATGAACAAGACATTTGATGTCAGTGCATATGACTAGGTGGTTCGATAGGGGATCGAACGCATCGAACGACCCGAACAGAGAAACCCATTGTGGAAGCGCATGACGCATATCGGTGATGGGACGTTTCTCAAGACTTATAATAGTGTACGATTTAGTCCTTAGACTTGAGGTGCTAGGGCGAATTCGGTGCATAGGTATATGTACTTAGATTTAGGTACTGGTCACGTAGCCTGACCATAATGTGCCTAAGTTGGGTGCCTATAGTTGTGTACGTGAATGGTTAGTACCAAGATGGAATCTACCGACTCATCGTAATGGATGAGAGAATTTCCTATACTATTCTTAGATAATAGATCCAAGAAACCCGTGGCCACGGTCAGTGACGGATTTGGAAAGGGGTTTCCAAATTTAGCAGTCACACTGGATTATTATCCCGAATTAGAAAGTATAGTTATTGAGATAATTAGAGGTGCAGATCAATTCACACACCCTAGGTCTCAATCGGGAAATTAAGTCGATAGAAGGACCGTATGTACATGGCAGTTATAAGAGGTGAGGTTCACAAATATCAATTCACCTGAAGTTGGGCTTCATGGGCTTGTGGCTAGACATCGACCATGAAGTGTGGGTACTCCTGAATTAATAAGGGAGATTAATTCTGGAGTGGTCAATTAAAAGGGTTTAATTGATCGGAGCATTTAATTGCTCATAAATTAAATCACGAAGGGTTCGTGGGCCTGCTGCCAATTGATGGTGAACCTAGAGGGTCACACACAATACAATTGGACAGTGACAGTCAAAGAAGGAAATATTTGATTTAAGGGAGTTAAATCAATTAAGTGAATTAAAGTGTTAATTCAATTGGAAGGATAATTAATTAGATGGTCTAATTAATTACATATTAATTAAAGTGTTAATTAATTGAGAGATATTAATTAATTGGATTGGTGGGGGGGGGGGGGGGTGGGGGGGGGGGGGGGTGGGGGGGGGGGGGGGTGGGGGGGGGGGGGGGTGGGGGGGGGGGGGGGTGGGGGGGGGGGGGGGTGGGGGGGGGGGGGGGTGGGGGGGGGGGGGGGTGGGGGGGGGGGGGGGTGGGGGGGGGGGGGGGTGGGGGGGGGGGGGGGTGGGGGGGGGGGGGGGTGGGGGGGGGGGGGGGTGGGGGGGGGGGGGGGTGGGGGGGGGGGGGGGTGGGGGGGGGGGGGGGTGGGGGGGGGGGGGGGTGGGGGGGGGGGGGGGTGGGGGGGGGGGGGGGTGGGGGGGGGGGGGGGTGGGGGGGGGGGGGGGTGGGGGGGGGGGGGGGTGGGGGGGGGGGGGGGTGGGGGGGGGGGGGGGTGGGGGGGGGGGGGGGTGGGGGGGGGGGGGGGTGGGGGGGGGGGGGGGTGGGGGGGGGGGGGGGTGGGGGGGGGGGGGGGTGGGGGGGGGGGGGGGTGGGGGGGGGGGGGGGTAATCAATACCACCCATCTACATAGTAAAAAGATAACAGAATAAGTTAACCATTTACATTTGCATGGTTCGTTAGAAACATAGTGCCATAAAGTATCTCAAATATAACATTATTAGCACAGAAAAAAATGGGTCACACTCTAGCAACGTAAATATACTCCAATAGCAATACTTGAACAATACATGAATGTCTTGGGCACAAATATATTTTATCTGATTGTATATAAACATTCTTGATAAGAGGATAGTCAATGAGAATATCTAAGTGCTATATGTTCCCTGCAAGAATGCAGTAAACACTTGATTCATTGTTCATAAATATAAGAGATTACACAAGGTCGTATTTATCCTGTATTGGAAGACAAACATTTTATCATAAAAAAAACCAAAAAAAAATAAAAATTGCTTTATGATAAATGTAATAATATTGACAAATATCAAGAAATTGCTATGGCATTAGGAGAATTGCTCTGTCTATATCAACAACCCTCTTATATGCATAATATTTTATTTTCCATGTGTTATGATAACTGAAAATATTACTATCAAATTTTGCGAGCGTATTGCACTTTCCGTTGAATAAAGTAAATTGTTACTTTAAAAATTTTACAAAGTAAAATATTATTTTTCAAATTACATATAAATAAATTAAACATTAATTATACATAACACATGAAATAAATGACATTGATCATATTTTAAAATTATAATGACTTTTTAATAGTGGTCAATGAAAACATTTTAGTCAGTAATATTGTTGGAAAAGTTTCAATTATCAGTGCCGGTCGTCCAATGACTATTGACTAGACGACTTTGACTTTAAATGTATTTTAATCCTTCTAATTTGGTAATTGGTATAGAGCGTATTTAAGTATGACATTTATTATGTTTGAATATATAAATTGAAAATTAAGTTTAGTATAATACGTACTCAAGCTTTATTTAGATTGATTTTGACTGAATTTTCAAACCATAGACCCTTAATTTCTATGCAAATTACACCCCTTACTATTTTCTTTGCAAATTTATGGAATTTTTTTTAGTGCATTTTTTTTCTCTTAGATGAAATAGAGAGAACGCATAATAGACCATTTTATTGAGAAAGATAGATTGGACCTACCTGCCATGGAATTACTAGTCAACCCCAAGAAAATAGTTTTGTTTAGAATGAACGAAAAATATTCCTATTCTTTGTTTAATTAGCATAATTCACAATGTTTTATTTTTATTAGCAAAAAATTTCATATGTTAACTTAAAAATTTGCATATTACATATAACATATTTATAGAAAAAATAAAAATTATACTACCACATAAAATACAAAACTGCCCCTGTTGACTTAAAAATATTGACAATTTTCCCGTTGTTAACTTTAAACATGGGAAACCTCCCTATTTATTTAAAAAATTGACATTAACCTCTTTATTATTTATGAAGAAATTTCAAATGAGGTTTTTGCTAATTAACAGGATAATTACAAACACCCAATGAGGTAGGGCTGAATTACAAATATTCCCCTCACATATTAGTAATAACGAAAAACCTCTCAAGTTTATCACAGTCTTACAATTAATCCCCTGCTCCATTATCTCTAACATTCCCTGGAAATTTTCAATTTTAACTCGGGGGGTTATTTTTAAGATTTATAAGGAAATATTTACGGACGAAATTACCCTCAGGGAGGTAATTGGAAGATTTTTTATTCAACAGGGTGATAAATGTAAATTTTTTGAAATTTCAAATTTATAGGAATGACATGAAATACTTACGGAAAAAATTGCTCTCAATGGGTAATTGCAATATTTTATATTCAACAAGGGGTAAATGTAATATTTTTGACATTTTAAATTTATAAAAATTGCATAAACTATTTACAAACAAAATTATCTTGGGGGTTGTAAGATTCTATATTTATGAAGGGGGTGAATGTAATACTTTATTAAATTGATTTGAAACCCCATTTGACTCTACATTGGATATGCTCTTAATGACATCATATAATTGATTTTTATGATATAGTGCTCCTATAATAATGGCGTGATGTATTTTCAACCATAACGTATAAAAAATATTTCCTATACTTCATATGTTATAACAAATTTCTGGGTCCCTTTTGTAGCCTAGTTATGTAATAGCGTAAAATGTCTATTTGTACATTATAGCTATTAATTACATCCTGTAAACAACAAATTTTAATGTTTGCGGAACTAAAAAGACAATAAAATAAGGGGATTATAGCATTTTCGGTGCCACAACTATAGCTCGTTAGCGTTTCTATCCCGTATCTTATCGGGCTAACACATTTGGTGCCACAACTTAAAAATTTGTGGTAATTTTGGTGTCAATTGAGGCCAAATTCTAAAATTGGCTCAAAATCTCCCATGTGCGGGCCAATTTTCATGTCACGAGGTCCACATGTGGGGATTTTACGTCAATTTTTGAATTAGGCCCTAATTGGTACCAATATTTTTACCGTTGTTGAAGCTGTGGCACCAAATATGCCAGACCGAAAAGATACGGGGTAAAAAGGCAAGTAAACTATAGTTGTTGCACAAAAAATGCAATAATCTCCATATTAATCCATATGACTATATTAAGAAGTTGAAACTTACCGAGGGGATGAAGGCCAAGATCTCCATGCTGTTGGGCGAGGTGGACCTGATATCGGGGGTCGAGAGGCAGCTGGTCGCAGAGGAGCTTGCCATGATAAAATTCGAGCTCACGGATTTCGGGAAATGTCGTCTCACTGCAATTGAAAACGCGGACGCTTGTGCTGCGGATCTGAAGGAAAGTCGGGAGCGGACCGACGACCTTCAGCGGTCCTGGGAGAAGGTCCGCAAGGAGAAGGACGAGTTGGCTACCTTGTTAGAGTCGAGGTAGCCAATTGATGCAGGGTAAATATCTGATTTCTGAATCCGGTACTCCTTGTCTAGAGTCCTATCAATTCCGTGCTTTCAAGTACCAGCAAAACAAAGGTTACACGACGGGTGGGGTGTTGCTGGCGGAACCTTCTTCGATGCTTACATCAGTCAAGTGTTAAAAACTTAAACAACTTGAATTGTAGAGAAGGATGCGGCAAAATTGTCGATTATGATTAGAATGATCATATCAGAGGTGTATTTATACCAACTAGGTGAGATCTAAGTAGGTTGAGATTCTCCTTGATTTTAGGGATACAGTTTGCATGCATGATAACTCTTCCTTAGATGGAGTCCTTGTTCCCTATAATGAGTATTGACACATATCTCATAAGGATCCTTCTGTTTTAGTTCACGTGGAAATCACCCCATGAATTCACCTAGGGTCGCTTGTTCCCTGATTTCTTTAATCTGACTTATCTAGGAACGATCGTCCAAAAGCATCGACTCGGTGGAACGGTAGGCAAGTTCGAAACTATCCAGAGTATCGGGCAGGGTGGTTTCCAAAAAAATCTGCTTATTCTCCCCATCGGATATCGAGGAGATAACTCCCATGATTACAACCGTTAATAGAACTGCAACATTTTCAGCAGACGTTGTCGTCTCAGTCTCGCTCCCAGACTCGTGGTTCGGAGGGATAATGTCCTCGTCCCTATCTATTTAATTGATCGAAGCCGCCGTTGGTGGCACACTTATGGTGGACAAAGCGAGCTCAACAATATTCTCGTAAGAATGGGGAGAAGGGTCGTTGTTAAGTGCCTCAAAATCAGGTTCCAAGGAGGGACCGTTCTCGATGTCCTCATCGATTAAGGGCGCAATAGGGGGTCCTTGATTAAGACACCCACCGACCTCAATATCAGGTCGTCAGATAGTATTTGCATTAATAAGATGCTCATTAGGTGAAGGGACATGTTGACCCTCTGATCTACCCATTTCATTCTGAATAGTGGTCTCCTCAAGTGAATCGGAAATAAGATTATCAGTGGGACCTTCGGAAAAACCACTATTCTAGGTCCGACCGAAATATCTAAGCCCGACTAGATGATAGAATAGTGTCCGGCAAGCCAACTGTATGGCTGCCATTTATTGTAATAAATAAATGAACTATTCAATTTAGATTAATAAATGCATCTTTATTATATGGTCATCTTTATCTTATGTAATAATTATCTACGCATAAGGATATAAGTCCTTAGATCACAGGGCTATGGGACAACCCGTGGACTGATCTCCAAGGTCGTGATCTAGAACATATTCAAGAGTCGTAGAATCCAATCGAGATGGGACATCGTTGGATTCGGTTATACTCTCACTAATGTGTATACTCCGATGAATTGGAGGACGCTGGGGTCCACGAGCGTGACTGGGATAGTCGATACACATAAGTGGGTGACTTGCTGGGATGGCAAGTGCACTGAATATCCCAATTAGGAAATAACTCACCATGGAAGCGGTAGTCGCATATCGGGGTTGAAGTTATTCCTATTTACAATAGTATACGAGGAATGATCCCTAAATACTTGAGGTGATAGGGTTTATCTGGTGCGAGAACGTCTATACTTAGATGTGAGTTCCGACCGACTGGAGATTACCAGAAAGTCTCTGTGGATTAACGTTGGGTATAGAGGGACTCGTATGTAGGTTCATATCATCAACAAAGGATCCATTGACCCGACTTGATAGGTTGGAAAATTCTCCTATGGATTTCTGTGAGAAATTAATTCTGTTAAAATCCTTGGCCAAGGTATCTGACGGCTTTATGAAAGTAGCTCATAAAGATTAAGTCAAAGAGAATTATTTCGAGATCAGAATGCATAAAGTCAAAACGAATTAAAAGGGAACCGATGAAAAATCCATGCCCTTAAGTATTGACTGGGAGATTGATCGATGGAGAGATTATAGCGTATATGGAAATTGTAAATGATTAAAAGGTTCACTGAATTAATTCACCAGTGATTGGGCTCCATGGGCTTGTGGCCAGACATCGACCGTGGAGTGTGGGAGAATTCCCAAATTAGCAGGGGTGCTAATTTTGGAATGATCAGTCGACAGAGTGTTCGATTGATTTAGAGTATTTAATACTCGAGTAATTAAATGAATATTTAATTATAACCCACGGCCAATTATGTGGTGAACCTACGGGGGCATACACAATACACATGAAGCGAAAGCGAGGAAATGAAGGACAACTGAGTCAACTAAATCGACTGGGTCGATTGGGTCGACTGGGTCGACTGGGTTGACTGGGTCGACCCAATTGGAGCGAACTTGATCCAATTGGAATTGGATCAAGACTGGAAATTAAATTGGAATTTAATTTGTAAGTTAGTTAATTAAATTGGATTTAATTAATTATGGGAAAGTTTAATTAAATAGACTTAGAGTTTAATTTAATTAAATGAGAAAGAAATAAATTAATTGGGCCATTTAATTGAGAGATTAAATAAAGACCCAATTAATTAAATCAAGTATGGGCCATGAATTAATTAGAAGACTTGGTCTTCCAATTAAAAGGGCCATGGCCCATATAGGAGAATTAGAAGACTTGGGAGTCCTAATCCTAGGAGGATTAGGATTATGAGATTCCTATAAATAGGAGACTTAATGTCATATCTCATACATACTAATCAAGAGCCAAAAAGCCAAGTCAAAAAAAATTCTCTCCCTCTCTCCCTAGTGAAATCGGCCGAACCCCTTCCTCTTTTTGGAAGAATTTTTCGATTTCGTTTTCGTTCCAATCTTGTTCTCTAATCCTAGATATTAATATATCCTATGTTCTAGCCGATTAGGATATATTATATTTCGTGATATTGTGGTGTATCAACTCGAAGAGGCGCAACACGTGGGGCGCTACAACAAAGCTTGGATCGATTCTACGCAACGACTTTGCTAGTTACTTGGATTTGCTAGGAGACAGGTATAATTTGGATCTAATTATCCTTGTCGTTTTATATTCATATATATACAACCAGTTTAGTATCCTGGCAAGATTTCGTAAGAGGTCCTTAAAATTTTTGTTTTCCGCTGCCTGAAGGGCTGTTTATCTTACCAAATCCCAACAGTGGTATCAGAGCCAACTCTGACTTTGTATATATATGAATTTGCAAATTCTGTGTTTTAAATCATATATTTGATTTATATGTGGCTAGTTCTTTTACTGTATGTGGTTTAGAACGTAGATCTGATTAACTTGGAGTTAATAGAAAATTTTGATTCGAAATTTTATCATGTTAATTTTTATTTTGGATTATGATTTAATTAATTGGATCTGTTTTAATTAAATCAAAAGTAATCAAGAAAACAAAAAAAAAATTTTTTTTTTTAGATCCAACCGCGGTGGCACGCGGCGGTGCGCTGCGGCCACCGCACGCTGCTGCCTACGGCAGCGTGCGAACAGCACGCTGGCCGCGCGTGCGACACACAGCAGCAGCCTACGGGCTGCCTGCCGTGTGCTGTCACGCGCAGCCGCATGCTGCCGTACGCGGCCACGCGCAGCAGCGGCTGCCACGGGCAGCTCACGCGCGGTCCTTGTGGCCGATTGTGGGTTGTCCACGTGGCAGTCCACTATTGGCCGAGATATGGCTGATTTTGGTTGGACTCTAATTCTGCCTATTTTGAGAAATCTGAAAATCTTGGAGATTTGTGAGATTAGGAAACTTGGAGTTTTGGATAAGGTAGGAATCTTGGAAGATTTGGGAATTACCTTAGTTATCTAATCTAATCAAAATAGGATTATATTGAGAATAATGGAGATTTGAAAAATTGGGAAACTTAGAGTTTTGGACAAGATAGGAATCTTGGAAGATTTGTATCTATCTTAATTAACCAACTTTATCAAGATAAGAATTGTAGATTACTTAGAACTCAAGTAAGAGTTAATTAATCTTAGAGATTAATTGTTAATTCAAAATTAATTAACTTGGATAATTTTTGTGAATTAAAATTTAAAGGAGCCGATAAATTTACATTTATGTAATTATGTGAATTTATGCATGTTCTTGAGTGAATATATGGATTGGTCGATTTTGCCCCCTAAGCCCTGTGTAGTTTTTGGTTTTATTTTTGTGGGTTGTAATTAAATGGGCCTGATTGGTGCCCCTTGCTTGCGCAATTAAAATGTAATAGAATAGGGCCATTTTGAGTTAGACTTAGTTTAGGCTTGGAGCCGAGAAGACCTCATGAAGACTTGGAGATCCACATGGAGGCCCATTACCTTGGAGGACATGGAGGCCCAATTCAATACATGGAGGCCCAATCAAGGAGGATATTACAAGAAGGCCCATGATGTATGGGTTTGAAAATTGTAATAGTTAGGACATTTAATTTCCACCCTAGACTGACCAATTGATCCATCGCATGGCTCGTGATGGATCGCATAGGATGGGCAATCGATCAATCATATCTTGCTAGGTGATGTGTGTTTACTTATTATTCTTTGATGTATGTCATGCATGCTTAGAATAGATAACGTAAACAAGATGAAGCATAATCTGATGAGACCTCGCACATGAAAATTTGATAAAACCTCCAATTGAACTTTAAAAATTCAATTATAATATTAAATCGAATAACGGGCGCATATGAATGGTGTCTATGGTCCGAGCCTATCCAATTACTAGGTCTTAGGCATATTGTACGAATATATCTCGATGTCTCACGAGTCGTGGGTCGAGCTATAGGAAGATAATATGTCTATTGCCTCGATGCACAGTTTAGTGCCAAGGGAGGGGATAGCAAGGTTCTAGGCGCTGTCTCACGAGTCGTGGGGCGTCTAGGATTGAACTATTTATCTCCACGAGTATTGGACATGATTTAACGCTAGTAAGTATGGATGTCTCACGAGTCGTGGGTCCATAACGAAAAACGAGGCTAAATGAACTCAAGGGTTAGCTGCAATGGTTAACCGGCGACGTGATCACCCACCAAGTGGATCTAATAGTATGGCCAACGAGTCGTGGGTACTAGAAGATTGCATTTGGGCCTTGAGCCCGCTAAGATATTTTTAATATTCCCGAAACTTATGTGGGGGCATAAGATTTTGATTAAAATAGTGGGAGTAATTTACAAATAAAAAACCATGTTTGTAAATTGTGCATTTAAAATTAATCATTCGCGTATTTATTTCTTCTATCGTCTTTTATAGATATGATGACTAAAGAGCTTAGAGCACTTCGAGATTTGTCCATCTCATCACTTGAACGTAATATTTTAACTGGACCAAATCTGCACTTCTGGTCACACCACTTGAATGGACTTTTTGATGCTGAAAACATTTCATACGTTTTGTCTGTACCTCCACCCGTTGATATTTCACAAGATGTTCCCGATGAGCTTCGAAAAAGCATCACCAAATGGAAATTGGATGATAGCTTAGCTCGTGATTACATGTTGGAATATATGTCACTTGATCTGCGGTTACAACATGAGCATATGGTATCCGCGAAAGAGATTCTCTCGAATCTCAAATTCCTTTATGGGATTAGAGATGGTCGTCGCAGATTTGCGATAACGAGAGAACTCATGCAAGCAAGAATGAGAAGAGAAACTCCTGTCGGAATCCACGTACACAAGATGATTCGACTTCTATCTGAACTCGATGATATGGGTGTCGTGATGGACAATGATTCTCGTGTGGATATAATCCTACAATCTCTTCCTAGATCATATGACAGTTTTGTCGCGGACTTGAATCTCCAAAGGCGAGAGATTACTGTGCACGTCCTGCGACAAATGCTCGAGGAACATGAAGCTTCTTTTGGAAAGAAAGCAGGGGTTGGTGATAGGACTGGGCGGCGATCAAAGTCGAGACAAATAGAAACCAGAGCTCCTTACTGCACGAGGTCAAGGGAGAGGATCAAAGTAGAGTTCTTGGAGAACTCGAAAGGTATATTCCTTGTTGAAGTTAATTTATCAATTAACTGTGCATCTTGGGTGTTAGACACTGCTTGTGGTTCTCATCTTTGTAATGATTTACAGGTGATGGGAGCAACAAGGCCACTTAGGCCTGGGGATTGGATCCTGCGATTTGGCAATGGAGCTAGAGCTGCTGCCGAGGCCATAGGCGAAGTGGAGTTAGATTTAGGTGGTAATAAGTTAGTCATTAGGAACGTTCTTTATGTACCTGGCTTAGTGAAAAACATTATTTCTATTCCTGTTTTGGATAATGAAGGTTTTAATTTTACAATTAATAAAGGTTCATTTTCATTATTCATGAATGATCATTTGTTTTTCACTGGTACATTGAAAGATGGACTATACACCATAGAACCACCTAAGTTAGTTATGCACGTACAACAAAACAAAAGAAAACAAGATAATGAAATTTATGCCCAATTATGGCACGCTCGACTTGGACATATATCCAAGTCAAGGATTCAAAAGTTAGCATCATCTGGCGCGCTTGAAATCAAGCACATTGATGAAATGCCAACATGTGAACCATGTCTTGAGGGTAAAATGGCTAAGTTGCCATTTAAAGGAAACCCTGAGCGAACCAAGCAAACATTAGACTTGATACATACTGACGTATGTGGACCACTGAGAAAAAACGCCCGAGGTGGCTACGACTACTTCATTACCTTCACTGACGACTATAGTCGTTATGGGTATGTGTTCTTGCTGAAACACAAGTCTGAAGCCTTTGAACGATTCAAAGAATTCAAGATGGAAGTAGAGAATCAACTTGGTCATACAATAAAGGCTCTTCGTTCTGACCGAGGTGGAGAATTTCTTAGTAACGAATTTCTAAATTATCTTGTAGAGCATGGAATATTATCTCAGTGGACTCCTCCTGCTACACCACAATTAAATGGAGTAGCTGAGAGAAGGAATCGAACCTTGATGGATATGGTTCGATCCATGATGAGTGCCACTGACCTTCCTCTTTCATTTTGGGGACATGCCCTCCTCACGGCAACGAAGATACTAAATATGGTACCTTCTAAATCCGTACAAAAGACACCATACGAATTATGGTTTGGCAAGGCACCCTCATACGCATTCATGCGCATATGGGGATCTCCCGCTTACGTCAAAAAGCTAGTGGGAGATAAATTGGAAACAAAATCCACTTTGTGCAAATTCGTGGGGTATCCAGAAAACTCGATAGGATACGAGTTCTATGATCCTACAAGACAAACTACGTTTGTCTCAAGGAACGCACACTTCTTAGAGAAGGATTTCTTGGTGGACAAGAAAGAAGATGAGGTCACAGAAGCTGAAATGGCCGAAGAGGTCGAACAAGCTGACCCATCACCACAGGCAGTGGGAGAACAAGAGCATGAAAGTGCACCAGTAAGTACACCAACACTTCGTAGGTCAGAAAGACAACGTAGGGAACCCGAGAGGTACTACGGTCTGCTGCATGAGACTGGACAGTCTCTAACCGACCCAAGGACTTACGATGAAGCTATGTTGGACATAGATTCGGGAAAGTGGCGCGAAGCCATGGAATCCGAATTGGACTCCATGCACTCAAACAAGGTCTGGACCTTGGTAGATCCACCAGTGGGAGTGACTCCCGTGGGTTACAAGTGGATCTATAAGCGAAAGCTAGGAGTGAACGGAGAGGTGATAACCTACAAGGCGCGACTAGTGGCAAAATGATACACTCAAAGACAAGGTATTGACTTTGAGGAAACCTTTTCGCCCGTCGCAATGCCTAAATCCATTCGAATCTTGCTAGCCATAGCTGCGTGGTATAACTACGAGATATGGCAGATGGATGTGAAGACCGCCTTCCTCAATGGAGACATTGATAAGGAGATCTACATGGAGCAACCAAAAGGATATGCATCCAAAGGAGATGAGCACAAGGTGTGCAAACTCCAGAGGTCCATTTATGGACTGAAGCAAGCTTCCCGAAGTTGGAACATCCGTTTTGATGAAACAATCCAAACTTTTGGATTCATCAAAAACGTGTTCGAACCTTGCGTGTACAAGAAGATCAGTGGGAGTACAGTTGAATTTTTGGTGCTTTACGTTGATGACATCCTTCTCATTGGAAACAATGTAAAGGTGTTATCCGAAACGAAAGCATGGTTGTCTACACAATTCTCAATGAAGGATTTGGGAGAAGCATCCTTTGTACTAGGTATAAGGATCTACCGAGATAGATCAAAAGGACTGTTGGGCCTCTCCCAATCACAGTACATAGATAAAATACTGAAGAGATTCCGTATGGAAGAATCCAAGAGAGGATTACTTCCAATGAGACATGGTATTGCACTCTCTAAGTCTATGGCCCCAAAGACGCCTGAAGAGAGAAGCAGTATGTTTCAAATACCATATGCCTCCGCTATAGGAAGCATAATGTATGGTATGCTATGTACTAGACCAGACATGGCGTACGCATTAAGCGTTACGAGTCGCTATCAGTCTGAGAAGGACTAAGGAATTGTTCTTGGTATACGGTGGAGGAGAATTGAAATTGGAAGGCTTTACAGATTCAAGCTTCCAATGCGATGTAGACGATTTCAAGTCAACATCTGGATACGTATTCTGCCTCAATGGTGGTGCGGTAAGCTGGAAAAGCTCCAAGCAAGATACTACCGCAGATTCGACCACCGAAGCAGAGTACATTGCGGCGTGTGAAGCCGCAAAGGAAGGTGTTTGGATGAAAAACTTCATCCAGGAATTGGATGTGATACCTAGCATTGCTGAGCCCATTACTATCTTCTGTGATAATAATGGAGCAATAGCGCAAGCAAAGGAGCCGAGATCTCATCAGAAATCCAAGCACGTACTCAGACGATACCATTTGATAAGGGATATCATTGGTAGAAGAGACATAAAGATGGAACGTGTCGACTCGGAAGATAATACCGCGGACCCGCTTACGAAACCACTGCCTCAAAAGGCATACGAGAAACATCTGATAAAGATGGGACTCAAGAACATAGAAAGTTGGCTTTAAGACAAGTGGGAGATTGATAGAATAGTGTTCGTGTATGGCTGCCATTTATTGTAATAAATAAAGGAACTATTCAATTTAGATTAATAAATGCATCTTTATTATATGGTTATCTTTATCTTATGTAATAATTATCTACGCATAAGGATATAAGTCCTTAGATCACAGGGCTATGGGACAACCCGTGGACTGATCTCCAAGGTCGTGATCTAGAACATATTCAAGAGTCGTAGAATCCAATCGAGATGGGACATCGTTGGATTCGGTTAGACTCTCACTAATGTGTATACTCCGATGAACTGGAGGACGCTGGGGTCCACGAGCGTGACTGGGATAGTCGATACACATAAGTGGGTGACTTGCTGGGATGGCAAGTGCACTGAATACCCCAATTAGGAAATAACTAACCATGGAAGCGGTAGTCGCATATCGGGGTTGAAGTTATTCCTATTTACAATAGTATACGAGGAATGATCCCTAAATACTTGAGGTGATAGGGTTTATCTGGTGCGAGAATGTCTATACTTAGATGTGAGTTCCGACCGACTGGAGATTACCAGAAAGTCTCTGTGGATTCACGTTGGGTATAGAGGGACTCGTATGCAGGTTCATATCATCAACAAAGGATCCATTGACCCGACTTGATAGGTTGGAAAATTCTCCTATGGATTTCTGTGAGAAATTAATTCTATTAAAATCCTTGGCCAAGGTATCTGACGGCTTTATGAAAGTAGCTCATAAAGATTAAGTCAAAGAGAATTATTTCGAGATCAGAATGCATAAAGTCAAAACGAATTAAAAGGGAACCGATGAAAAATCCATGCCCTTAAGTATTGACTGGGAGATTGATCGATGGAGAGATTACAGTGTATATGGAAATTGTAAATGATTAAAAGGTTCACTGAATTAATTCACCAGTGATTGGGCTCCATGGGCTTGTGGCCAGACATCGACCGTGGAGTGTGGGAGAATTCCCAAATTAGCAGGGGTGCTAATTTTGGAATGATCAGTCGACAGAGTGTTCGATTGATTTAGAGTATTTAATACTCGAGTAATTAAATGAATATTTAATTATAACCCACGGCCAATTATGTGGTGAACCTACGGGGGCATACACAATACACATGAAGAGAAAGCGAGGAAATGAAGGACAACTGAGTCAACTAAATCGACTGGGTCGACTGGGTTGACTGGGTCGACCCAATTGGAGCGAACTTGATCCAATTGGAATTGGATCAAGACTGGAAATTAAATTGGAATTTAATTTGTAAGTTAGTTAATTAAATTGGATTTGATTAATTATGGGAAAGTTTAATTAAATAGACTTAGAGTCTAATTTAATTAAATGAGAAAGAAATAAATTAATTGGGCCATTTAATTGAGAGATTAAATAAAGACCCAATTAATTAAATCAAGTATGGGCCATGAATTAATTAGAAGACTTGGTCTTCCAATTAAAAGGGCCATGGCCCATATAGGAGAATTAGAAGACTTGGGAGTCCTAATCCTAGGAAGATTAGGATTATGAGATTCCTATAAATAGGAGACTTAATGTCATATATCATACATACTAATCAAGAGCCAAAAAGCCAAGTCAAGAAAAATTCTCTCCCTCTCTCCCTAGTGAAATCGGCCGAACCCCTTCCTCCTTTTGGAAGAATTTTTCGATTTCGTTTTCGTTCCAATCTTGTTCTCTAATCCTAGATATTAATATATCCTATGTTCTAGCCGATTAGGATATATTATATTTCGTGATATTGTGGTGTATCAACTCGTAGAGGCGCAACACGTTGGGCGCTACAACAAAGCTTGGATCGATTCTATCGAGGGAGAAAACGCAACGACTTTGCTAGTTACTTGGATTTGCTAGGAGACAGGTATAATTTGGATCTAATTATCCTTGTCGTTTTATATTCATATATATACAACCAGTTTAGTATCCTGGCAAGATTTCGTAAGAGGTCCTTAAAATTTTTGTTTTCCGCTGCCTGAAGGGCTGTTTATCTTACCAAATCCCAACACTAGATTGTGCTCCTCAACTCGCCAACTATGCTAGGCTCACTAGATGATTTTTTTTATCGTTTTTGGAAATTCGATCTGTACTTTCAGTTCGTGCGAGTCTTTTTCGCACCGAGCCAATTTCGGTTGCGACCCTTTTTCAGCTTGTGAGTGATATTACTTCGTAGAATAGGTCTTCTTTGTGATTTTCTATTGTGAGCTTGTTGCTTGGTCATTTGTTGTAAAAGCACAAGTGGTGGTATACTAGTTACTTTGTGTTCAAGTGGAGCCTAAATCTTCGTGATTGAGAAGAGTGGATTAAGAGAATTTGTTCCTGTTGAACCACTATAAAATTAGTTGTATTATTTACTTTACTTGTCTTGCATTGCATATTTCATAAGCTAAGTAAATACTTTAAAAGAAGAGTCTTTTAAATTGAGGAATTTCTAACTTGGGGTAAAACTCTCTTTGTGATTTAAAAGTTAGTTGAGTTGAAAACATTGTTTGAAAAATACACATAGACATATCCGCTGCATCATTGTTTGAAACTCTGATTATATAAGCTTGATGAGCAAAATCAGCTAAGTAGTCTACCTTGCTGATAAGCTTAGTGCAAAATCAGCTTAATCATCTTATTGCTGATAAGCTTACTCCCCTTATAGAAGAAAAAGAGAAAAGTTTTAAAAAGTACAGATGTCTTTTCCCCCCCCCCCCCCCCCCCCCCCTCTAGACCTCATTAGACCACTTGGGACCAATATTCATATTGTTTTATTTACTGTTCTACGCATTCTTATGAAATACGGTAAAATCATTAGTGGTGGAGAAGCAGCTCGAGTCTAATTAAGCCACCACAAAGTTGTTATTGTAAAAGAATTTAAGGTCTATTTTGGTTACATTTTGGCCCAGTTTCACTAGATTTCTGTTTTGAAAAATTGGTTTGGGTCGGATTGGGTTTGAATGTTGGAGTTTGAAGGGAAAAAGTAGGTGATAGATGTGAAATCAATGTCTTTTATAAAAAAATAAGTGATAAATATTTAAGTATTTTATAGGTTTGAAATTAATTAATAATTATGTTTGATTACGTATAATTGAAAAAACTGAGTTTAATTACTAAATATGTACTCAAACTTGATTTTAAATGATTTTGTCTAAATTTCACGAAACCTCAATGCCGAGTCAAACATTAGACCCCTAATTTCTATGCAAATTACCCCACTTACTATTTTCTAGCAAATTTATGGAACATTTGTTTTAATACTTTTTTTATTTTCAGACAAAATAGAGAAAACGCGTAAGAGCATCTTCAATCAGGGGGATGGGGGGAGGGAGGGAGGAGGGAGGGAGAAGTCTTGATGGTCTGCAATGGTGAAGGTGATTGAGAAAGGGAGGGGGGGATTATTGGCCTCCTTTCCACCTAGCTGAGCTCTCCCGCACGCTTGTGCAGCCAAGCAGGTGCGCCACCTACTTGTCTCAATTCTTTTTTTA
This sequence comes from Penstemon davidsonii, assembly GCA_034814905.1. Classification (NCBI taxonomy): domain Eukaryota; kingdom Viridiplantae; phylum Streptophyta; class Magnoliopsida; order Lamiales; family Plantaginaceae; genus Penstemon; species Penstemon davidsonii. The sequence continues at coordinate 22,482,933 of JAYDYQ010002533.1, read as the reverse complement.
TTTTAGATCTAACTTAAAATGGAAAAGTTGATTTTTAAGTTATGTGTATGATTTAATAAATTTATATTTTAAACTAAATCTTTAACATTATTTTTAATTTTGATATTTTAAATTTGTCTAATAATTTAGACAAAATGTAAAAATTAATCAAATTTTATAATATTTTTAATCTAATAAATGAGCTTTAATACGATTCAAACTCGAATATAACTTGATATATACAAGTGATTAAGATTTAAACAAACAATTATTATATGTTTTAATACAACTACGATTTGATTTAACAAATTATATATGAAAAACGTGATTGATTCATATTAGAACACTTTTAAAAAAACTAATACATACTAAAAACACTTAAAAAAATACGAATACATGCTAGAAACATCCTTATTAAATCATCGAGTGTGTCTTTCCCACACATGGGCGATCAATTCGTCCCAGAGTTTACGATTGGCTACTACCGATCGTATTGCTTGATGGCGCATTATATAATTTTCCATGGATTTATTGTAACTCGGTTTCATTATTATTAATTGTATTTATATTATTATTATTATTATTATTATTATTATTATTATTATTATTATTGGTGAGAGTGATAATTAATGAGAAAACAAAAACACTTCCGCCCCTAAGTATTGAAGAGGGGGAATGGGGCATTTGACCCCAACTATTGAAGATGGCTTAATAGATGGATTGAACATGTTTTGTCGTATTACACCCTGCCATAGAATTACTAGTCAACTCCATGACAACTGTTTTGTAAAGAATGAATGCAAAAATATTCCTATTCTTTGTTAATTAGCATAATCGACAATGTGTTACTTTTAATTTATAAGCAACAACTTTTATGTGCTACTTTTTTATTAGTAGAAACTCTCTCTCAAGTCATATTACATATTTGTAGAAAAAATGATAATTACACTCCCATCACAAAATATAAAGATATCCCGTTCATTTAAAAATTTGACAATTTTTTCATTGTTAACTTTAAAAATTTGCAATAACCTCCCCATTTATTTAAAAAAATTGGCATTAATCTGTCTATTGATTTATCAAAAAAGATTCAAATAAGGTTTTTAGCTAATTAAATAACACAATGATTTTTTGTCAATTAACACACGGAGGGTATTTTTGCAATTGATTGATAAAGATATATCTACCATAGCCCAAATAGAGGACCTTTTAATCGTGGGAAGAGAGAAAATAATTATGACTAGCCTGCTATAGAAATTGGGCCTGTTTGTTTGTCCTTTGGGAAAGTAGTTTGGGAGAGTAGTGGAGATTTGTGAAATAATCTCGATTTGCGTAATGTTTTTTTATTTGGGTTTTGAGAGAGTGTTTTGAGAAATAAAGTAGGTGTAGATTTTTTTGGAAGAGTTGAGTTGTAGGTGTAAGATGTGTAAGACTTTATGTCAAATCATGTTTGTTATGTGAGATAAATTATGTAAGAGATAGGTTACTTTATGTCAAATCAAAGTAGAGTTTGTATAGGTTTTGTTTAGAGAAAAGAAAATTGTTGTTTGTTTGGCTTTTAAGAGAGTAGTTTAAGAAAATTAATGGATGAAAAAATTATTTTTGAAAGTAGAAAATATATTTGTTTGGTATTTTCCAAACACGAAAAAAATCTGGGAAACGCCAAACAAACAGGCCCAATATACTCTTTTCTGGAGAAGAAAATATCGAAGCTGAAAATACCAAAATTAAAGAATAAGAAAACCAAAATTAAAAGAATAAGAAAAAAGCACACAAGTACAACTATGAAAAGTCACGGGCCAAACTAAAGGACGTCTTGTTCGAAAACCCATTGCCTCTTATTAATTTTAATCTATATTAAATCTCTTCATTCTTCGACTTGGGGAAACAATACTTAGTTTATTCTAAACAAAAAATCTATCAGTATCCTAAACAAATAGTATGTCATTTATTATAGGAATTTCAAGAATCTTAGGGTAACGTGGATTTGGCCCAGTTTTCAAATGATTTTTCGTCAGATCCATGAAACTCGTCACAAACAAATTCAGAAACTCACAATCAAATTCTTGAAACATATAAAACTTTAGATTTTACATCTACCACCTATTTTTTCATTCCCAAACTCTATTAAAAATATTGATTTGACAACTACATCTATTTTTTCTCAAATCCCAAAACTCAACATTTAAAACCTAACCAAATGGAATTTTAAAGGTTTCACCGAAACCACCCAAACCATTTTTTTGAAACCGAGACCCGCGAAACTGAACCAAAACCCTTCCAAATAGGCCTTTAATGATTCTTTTGCTTTTCTGTTCAGTTAATTCCATAGCTCAGAGCAACCTTTTGTTTGTTGTCAATATTATCCATTGATTAATTATTATTATTATAATAATAATAATAATAATAATAATAATAATAATAATAATAATAATCCTATTCTTTATTTAATTAGCATAATTCACAATGTGTAACTCTTAATTTTATTAGTAAAATCTTTCATGTGCTACTTTATTAGTAGAAACTCTCTCCAAAGCCATATTACATATTTGTAGAAATAATGATAATTATACTCCCATCATAAAAATACAACTATACCCTGTTCACTTAAAAAATTGACAATTTTTCCGTTATTAGGCATAAGCTGGGAAAAAGGCGGTAGAGCTTGCTAGAGATAAAAAGTGGTCGAGAGTGATTCTTAAAGGGGATTGTGAAACAGCCTTGAATAAAATCAATTTTTCCGAGGAAGATCTATCGAGCACTGGTCCTATTATTACGGACTCAAGAGGGTTCTTTTTGCTTTGCTAGTTTTGAGATTTCTTTTATTCGTAGAATAGATAATGCGGTTGCATATTCATTAACAAAGTTGGCATCTACATGTGAAATGATAGTTTTGCCTGAACATATTTGTCATATTATTACTGCCGATATATTTTGATTAATATAGCTATCATTTTTCTTTAAAAAAAAAAAACCTTTCAAAATTGCCAAATAACCTACCTATTTATTTAAAAAATCGACATTAACCTCTATTTTCTTGAAAAAATTGTTTCCCCAAATCAAATGGCTTTTGTGCATGGTAGAAATATTAATGAAAACTCCATCATATCTCAAGAAATCATGCACTACATGCACAAAAGAAAAGGGAAAAAAGGTTTTCTTGCTCTTAAAATTGATCTCTCTAAAGCTTATGATAGGGTTGAATGGAAACTTCTCCTTCACATACTTGAGAAAGTTGGTGTGTGCAACAAATTCACAAATTGGATCGCTCAATGCATTATGACTTGTAGCTACTCTTTCTTGATCAATGGTGTTCCATTTGGTTTTGTCCGCCCCGGTAGAGGAATTAGACAGGGAGACCCCTTATCCCCCTATCTTTTTATTATCTATACGGAACTTCTTTCTCGTTTGCTTATTAAGGAAGAATGTAATGCATCGTTTAGAGGGGTAAAAATTGCTAGAACCGCCTCTACTATATCTCACCTTCTCTATGCTGATGACCTTGTTATCTATTGCAGGGCCATTCAAGAAGATGTCAATTCAATTTTTGGGACTTTGGAGAAGTTTTCCACTTGGTCTGGACAGATTATTAATCCGGATAAGTCATCAATTCACTACAACAGAAATGTGGCCAACAACTTCAAAGACTTGGTCTTAAGCCGATTTGGTTTAAAGGAGTGTGATCACAAAACTAAACACTTGGGGCTCCCTTTCTGTAAACCTAGATCGAGAAGTGCTGCTTTTAATGAGATTCTTATAAAACTCCAACAAAAACTTAGTGGTTGGAAAAGCAAAAATCTCTCACAAGCAGGGAGAGGAGTTCTTCTTAAAGTCGTTGCTCAAGCTTTACCAATGTATCCGATGTCTACTTTTTTGCTTCCAAAAACAATGTGTGATTCTATGGATGCCATTATGAGAAAATTTTGGTGGGGTACAAACCAAAATGGACATTCTCTCATGCTTAAAAGTTGGAGCTCCATCTGCATCCCAAAATGTCTTGGTGGACTCGATTTTCGAAGGTCTGAAGACTTTGACAAGACTCTCATTGCTAAGTTGGCCTGGAATGTTGCTACAAAGACTGATAAACTTTGGATCCAGCTGTTAGGTGGTAAATAGTTGAGAGATAGAAACCTTCTGGACATCGCCAAAGCTCCCAACAATGCTTCTTGGGTGTGGCAAGATATTGTGAAGTGCATTAATGGGATTAAAAAAGGTGCTTGTTTTAATGTGACCCCTAACTCCATTGTTCCAACTTGGACTGCACCGTGGATTCCTTCCATGCCTAGCTTCATCCCAAACCCCAAAGTGGACTGCCACCTCGATCCAAATGACTTCAATTCGGGGGATTGGGATATGATTACTATCTCTGAACTCTTTCCTCCGGAAGTGGCTCGTGAGATCTCTAAAATCATCATCTCCCCTCCTAACTCTTATACTAAACTCTTGTGGACTCCCTCCAAGTCAGGGAATTTTTCAACTAAGAGTTGCTACATTACCAGTCAAGCTTGTAGATTCCTGCAGATTTCTCAAAATGATGCAATGCTTTTCAAAAATTTGTGGTCGGCAAAGCTACATAATAGGCATAAGATCCTCATCTGGAGGATCATCCATGACTTGCTTCCCACGAGGAAAAGGTTGTACTTCATCGTCCACCGCGACTCTCCGTGTTGTCCTATTTGTAAAGGTAGTGATGATAGTATTGAGCACCTTTTCTTCCACTGCCCGTTCACCGCTGCGATTTGGTTCCACTCGAAATGGAATCTTCGGATTGTTGCTTTCCACCACCTCAGTTTTAGAGACTGGATCGCTGCTCTCCTCGTTCAAAACGGGAACCTTTTCCCCTCGGATTCAATTAGGGAAGAGTTCTTGATCTTTGTTGCTTGCACTTTTGATTATGTTTGGTTTTACAGGAACTCTTTATTCCATAATAAATCTGTCCCTCTCTCTGTCCAGGAGTTATCTTTGAAAATCAGCAAGCAATCAACATCACACTACACTGCCCAGAAGGCTATCCAGATGACCAAACACCTCCCCAACTCCTTAAGTGGCTGGCTGCCCCCACCTAAGGCCTGGTTCAAGGATAACTCGGATGCAGCCTTCAAAAATGGTGATGCGGCTCTTGCTGTTGTTATACGTAACTCTTCGGGTTCTATTGTGTTTGCTTCTTCAAGATTCACCCCCTGTCTCAATGTTAAGGTTGCCGAAGCTCTTGCTATTCGGGACGCTTGCAAGTTTCTGAGCGAGATAGGTGTCCACAACGTTGTTTTTGAAAGTGATTGTCTCCTTGTTGTTCAAGCTATTTTGTTTGGGAAGAGAATATGGATTGGGCAATTTCTTCGATCATACTGGAAATACGCAAGTTTGGGCTTATTGGCCTAAGTGGCGCTTCAAGTTTGTTTCTCGATCGGCAAATTGCGCTGCCCATAATCTTGCCGTTTGGGCGTTTCCCCGTAGTTTGTCTTTGTTTCTCTCTCCGGATTGTTTACCTATTAGTATGTTTTGTGACGGAGATTACCCTCTTGTAAACTGGTTAACTTTTATTTAATTTTATCAAAAAAAAAATATTTATCAAGAATTTTTCAAATAAGTTTTTTAGCTAATTAAATAACAAAATGATTTTTTGTCAATTGGACAACAAACATTGAGGAAATTTTTTCAAGTGATTGATGGGGACAGATATGGCATAGCCGAAATAAAGGACTTTTTAAGCGTGGGAAGAGAGAAAATAATAATGACGAGCCGAAATAGAAGACTTTTTCCGGGAATTTTTTTCCAATATAGTATTTTTCAATAGAGTGATTTTTAAAATTGGCCTTTTGTAAAGTTTAATTTGAAAAAATGGCCTTTGAGGGGCTTTTTACTGTAGAAGTGATATTTGCAATAGTTCCTTCTATTTCTTTATTTTTCATTTTAGTACCCTGAGTTTTGATATCAATGATTTTTCCAATTGCAGGCATAATTTTTCTTATTTGTCTAATTGTACCCATAGAGTGTATTAAAGATTTCTCTGAATTCGTTAATTTTGAGTGTTATGAAGTATGATATGTCGTCACTATTTCTTCGTTTCGACTTTCTTTTTAGATGATCTATTTCTCGTGATAAGGTATCTAACATTCTGGACCTATTTTTTGACATAGGCATATATTTGCAGTATTGTCTAACAGCTTCTAATATTTCTAAATATAAGAAAGTATCTTGTTCAGTAGTATAAGTTTTATACCTACGTTTTTTCTTAGGTGGTTCGCTGTTTTCTCCTATTTCTAATATATTTTCTAATTGTTTACTAAAATCCTTAAGAGGACTAGTTATTTCGATATCGGAGAAATCGAAGTCTAAAAGATCTTGATAGTTTTCAGTGCAAACTAAGTTGTATATATTTAAATCGTCTATATTTAAGTCGTCACCGTGCTCTGATACCAGAGCCAACAGAGCGCTTTCTGATGCGTTTTCTGGTGCGGAAGCACAGTCACTATTTGGACTGGTATAATTATATTTATATTCATCGGAGGATAATTCAAATCCTGTCATTTATGCAGCTCGTATTATTCTTAATTGATTTCGTTTTTTGAGATAGTAATCTCGTGTATTTTCAAAGAATGTCTTTTCATACGTTCCATTTATAAGAGTTTCGCATAATTCTTTATAAAAAATATACTGAGAGTCTATCCATTCGTAATATGAATTATTTTTATAAAGCAGTATTTTTCTAGGTGGCATTTATAGAATGATATCTATAATATAGAATGTAATAGTATTCTTTTCTTTCTTTAAAATCTTGTATATGAGGATAATCTTCTGAAAGTTTTTTATAAAATTTATAAGAAGATTCTATATATGCATAAGTATTCCAATTCTTATAGTTTTTCTTGAACATATTGAGTTAAACTATTTATTTGTTTATTTAGAGTTTTTATGCCTTCTTCTGTTTCTTTAGAATCATTTTATTGGTATAAAAGTTGTTGGTCTTTCTATTCTCATGGATGTTCTTTGAGGTTCGATGGGTTGTTTTTTAGGGACAAATTTAATTTGAGCAAAGTCTTTGAATAGAGAATCCATGTTAATTTTATCTTCAGTTTTATAGTCTATACTATGATGACTATTACTAATAGCGTATCCTACAGCATATGTCATAGAGAAAGGGTAATCTCCTTGTTCCATTAAATCTTTTCTAGAGAATTTATATAAAAGAGATATAGATTGGCTTAAGTTTTTGGTTACTAGGGGTATTCCGTATTGTATCGAAACATTAAACATAAGTTTTGTTGCCTTTAGATTTCCTTCAATTACTCCTAGGATTTTATCCTGGGTGTCTCTTATTCTATCGTCTATAATCCAGAATTTAACTGGTGATTCTATTCCTTCGGCAAAGGTTGATTTTATCAACACTTGTATAGTTGAAATATGTATGTATCCAAATTCACTTGGTGACTTATTAAGTGAACGTATTTTTTGAAGAATATGATTTTCATTTATTAATGGTAAGGAAAGTTTTCCTTGGGCTTCAGTTATTTCTATTGGGGTTTCCTGTATAAATTTTTCAAAATATATTAAATTTTTTCGTTGAAACATATTATGAAAAAATGAAGGTTTTCTAATTCCTTGTCCATCATTTATATTTAACTCCTTTTGTCTTATTTTACTTATTGTTTTAGGACTTATAACTATATCTTGGGAAAAACTCCCATATGCTTCAAAAACTTCTTTTGATTCTAATTGTTCTATCTCGTTAGAGATGTTTTCAATATTTTTTATTTCTAAGGTGTTCATATTTGAGATCTAAGTTGAGATTCAGAAAGTTTTATTCGTGGTATTCTTCGAACTGTATCTTGAAAAGTAATATCTATATGTTCTTGAGTAAGAACGAAGCTTTTTAAAGAATCTAAGAAATCCATTCCTAAAATTATCTCATATGGGGATTCATTATCTATATAGATTCGTGTACAAAGAGTAAGATTATTTTCTAATGTTATTTCTATCTTTCCTGTTTTTTCTATAGTTATTTCTTTTCCATTATATTTTACATATGTTTCAGCACTGGTTTTTCTTATATCTGTAGCTAGGTTTTCATGAACGTGAGACCATGTTGCTCCTGTATCTATAAGAATGGGTATCAAGTTGTTTTTCATTATTCCTATTAAATGATATTGAAGAGATCTAGTGTTGAATGATGTGTTTACTTGTATATGTTGATATTCATGCAAATCATTCATTGTAAACAGATATTTAAAAATGTTTAAGATGTATGATGATATATGAAAATGTATGAAAGTATATAAGTATGTACCTGTTACAGAAGGTTACTCTGCAGAACTGGTTAGGTTCTAGGGTGGAGATGAGGTATGCTAACTCTCAATAGCACGATCAACATTCCGGAAGAGCAAAACTTTCATAAGAAAGATAAAGTTGAAAACTTATTTTATTAACTCTTACTTCAAACGATTACATATGATCTCTTTATATAGGCAGAGATCTTTGAAAAATAGAGAGAAATACTATTACAAATAGAGAGAAATACTATTACATTTTTGAAAAGTAAAAGTATCGGGTAAAGGAGTGGTTCTCCTTTTGCCGACGTTTCTTTGCAGGACCTACATTGCGTTTTCTTCTATTATTGGTGATGAGTTATCACTTTCTTCATCACTGGTTTCGTAGGCATCTTTGTATTCTTTTTCGTCACTGCTGACGTCCTTTTTCTTGCAATATTTGCAAATATGGACCTCCAAATTTTTCATTTCTTCATGGAGTATCTTCCTTGTTTTTTCTGCCAGAGTTGATAGGTGGAATTCATCAACTCTAAGTATCTTCTGATGGTGCTCATAAACATATTCCCAATGGGATTCTCTCAGTGTTTTCTGAGACATCCCGTATATCAAATGATTTTTTCCCTTCATATTTATTCGAAAAGTCTTTGTTCTATACAGATCATGTATGAGATTGTGAATTTGTATAAGCTGCCAAGCGACTGCTTCTTCTTGTTGATTTGTATCAAGTTTTTCCACTGTTTCTATTGCTGGATATTCACCATTGCTAGTTACCAATTTAATTAACCCAAAACTTGGGGTAATTTTTTCTTCAAATGTTGGATATGTAAGATGGCATTTTACAACCACTTCTTTTTGCCCATTTTTTCCAACATTAATGAAATATTCTGAGATGCTTTTTCGAATGTTTCCTGGGAATTTCTGGAGCATTGCTGTATTTTGAAGGTACATTATATCTACTAAGCCATATACGAAGAACTGGTATGCCAAGATTGGATCTATTCCATTAACAAGGACGGCTTTTGGTCCATATCTATTTACTGGGTAGAACCTTTTTTCTCTGTCCTTGGAAGGATCATATTCTTCTAATTTCCTTAGGAGCTCGTTGAACTTATCTTTCTTTAGGGTATTTTGCTCCTCATTTTCCTTATCTTTTTCTTCTTTTGTTGGGATATGATCAAGGGGATTTTTGAGTGAGGGTATTTTTCCAAGAACAACCTTAGATGTCATGGGTTTCTCTGTTTCCATAAGAGCTTGTTTATAATGACTAAGCTCATATTGTGCCAAGGCTGTTTTGGCTTCTTCGAGTGTTTTGAAAGATTGGTGTAGACTTCCTTTTGTGATAAATGGCGCAATCTTACTCCATTCATCGTATATCCCTTTCATTGATCCGTTGAACATGGTGTACCATTTCTTTTTGTCTGAGTTTTCAGCTTGTTTTTTGGCTTGTTCCATTTCGGGCAGTATTTTTGGCATGGGTGTTTGGTATTGAATTGGTTTATCATTTTTTGTAAGAGGTGGTGGTGATGGAAGATTTGTTGTTTTTGTGTTTGTGGGTAATGGATCCACCACGTTTTGGCTGCTAAACTCTGATGGAAAAGGTATTTTTAGTGTAGTGCAAAGTGTTTGGAGACTAGATTCTAGTTCGTGTACCTTTCTAGCTGCTGCGGCTGCTGTTTCTGAAATGTATTTTTCTTTAGCTGCTGTAAAGTTTTGGATTTCTTTTCGAGCAAGTTGTTCTGTTTTCTTTTGCTCATTTTTGATGTCTTGTATCTGTTTACAGAAAATAGATATCATTGCTTCCATTCTCTTGTCAGGGTATCTGCAAGTACGTTGTCTTTTCCTGCGAGGTGTACGATATGAAAATTGTATCTTGTTAGCTCCAATTGCCAACGTATCAGTCTTCCTTGATTTGAACTATCTGCAATTTTTGTTTTACAGAAATATGTTAAATATTTAGAATCTGTGCGGACTTCGAATTCTCGTGGTAGCAATTCGATCTTCCATTTTTTCAAAGCATTATATAATGCTAGTGTTTCTTTTTCATGAACTGTATAGTTCATTTGACATTGTGTAAAGGTGCCTGATACATATTTGCATAGGCGTATATATTTTTGTGCTTTTGTTGAAAGCGTATTTTTATGTCCATTGGACATATGTGGGAGAGTGTTGTACTCTATAGCCGGTATTGCTAGCATAACGGCGGCCCACGTATCTTTGGATGCATCCGTTTCGAGAATAATAAAATCATTTTCTTGCGGATTGTATAGTTGGGGTAGGTTTTTACACCGTCCCTTAATGGTTTTTACCATTAATGTATCTGCTTCAGACCAAGTCCATTGAACTTTGGTAGACAGTTTTTTCTGAAGCGTTTTTCTTTGTAAGGCAAGGTCTTTAAGATAGCCTTGATCGGAAATATAGTTTAGGCATCCTAAGAATCTTTGTATTTGTTTTCGATCTTCTAATTGATCTGGAAAAGAGTTTAATTTTTCTAAAACATTTGGTTGAATAACCATGTTTCCTTCTGAATCAAAAGTATTTCCAAGAAAATCAATTTTATTCTTACAAAGCTGAGCTTTTCTTTTTGAAAGGACTAAACCCTTTTCTTTGCATCTTATTAAGACAATTTTTAGTTTTTTCAAATGATCTTCTCTATCTTGATTACTAAAGATGATAATATCATCGATGTAAGCAAGACATATATTTTCTAAACCTTCAAGGTTTTTATCCATGAATCTTTGATAGATTCCTGGTGCTTGTTTAAGGCCAAAAGGCAAAACATTCCATTGAAAATGTTTTTGAGGTGGACATGTAAAAGCAGTTAATGGTTTTCTCATGTAACCTAATCTGCCAATAGCCAGATTTAGCATCTAGAGTACTAAACCATTTCTGTCCTTTTAATTTTGTTTTTATGAAGTCAATTCTTGGGAGCTTATAGGCATCACCAATGGTTGCTTCATTCATTTTTTTGTAATTTATAACCATTCTTCTTTGGCCACGTTTAATTTCATTGTGATTTTCAACGTAAAAAGCAGGTGCTGCATGTGGTGAATGACTTTCAGAAATAATTCCTTTTTCCAAAAGTTTTGAACATTCTTCTTTAAATTCGTTTATATCCCTTTGAGAATAAGGAATATTATTTTTCACATTTACTTCTTGTGAAGGATCCTTTAGTTTTATTTCTACAAACATGGTGTTAGTATTTTTAAAATCTAAGGGATTTTCACTGGAAGTGGATTCAAGTATTTCATCAATTTCTTTATCCAAGTTGGATGTATAAAGAGTAATCTGATAGACTAGTTCTGAAATTTTTTCTATCAGTTTTTTGGTATTCAAATCTTTTTTTATTGGAATAGAAATTTGTTGTTTTCTTTGTTTATACTTACTTCGAAAAGGTACAGTAAGTGATATGGTGGAAATATTTTGCACAAATGGTGCGTATAGCTTTAGGAAATTATTGCCTAAAATAAAAGGTAAACCTATTTTGTGTTTATAAATGGTTGGGGCTGTAAAAGCAAAGTTCTGTATAAAAATAGTTTGCATTTTCACTACTTCCCAAATGTAGTAATGAGATGCATTTGCAATCATAACCCGTATGGGCGTTTTTAATCGTTCCCATTTGAAACAGTTTAACTTTGGCGAAGCAAGGCAGAGACTTGCTCCAGTATCAATTAAAGCATATATATAAGTATCATTGATACGTATTTTTATGAAGGTAGAATTCTGACTAGGCATTACTATTAGGATATTCTATCTCCTCATCTTCATCAGTTTCTGATATTAATTCATACCAATCTGTATCTGATTCATAATCAGAGTCTTCTATTGGTTCTAATTCTTGTGTATAGGCAAACTGTAAAAGTCTAACCTGATGTTCTTTCTTATTTTGTTTCTTTGGGCACTCATTAGCATAGTGACCTTCTTCTTTACATAACCAACATGTACATTTCTTTTTTCCTTCAGGGCAGTATTTATTTCTTTTATTATTCTCCTTTTTATAGAATGGTTTTTTTCTAAAAAACCTGTGTTTATTTTTCCTAAAGTAAGGTTTATTTCCTTTTATCCAAACGTAGGGATGATTATTTTCTTGAATAGTGACGTTTTATTTACATTAACCCCTTATTTCGTTTTCTCCATATTTTCTTGTTATGCTTTTTCCTATATTCCTTTCTACAACCATATTGCTGAGGAAGGTAGTCTTCTGTACAACAGAGTTTGGTTAATGGTTTCATAGCTATAGATCGTTTCTTTTGTATACATTGTTCCGTTGTATATTTTCGAACTATGGTTCTAGCAGCTCCTATAGTTCTATGTGTTTCTGGAACTTCTTCCTTATATTTTTTCTGACATTCTACTCCTATTGGGTAAGGTAATTTAGCAAAGAATATATCTATAAATGGGGATTGTTCCGGTATAGGTATTTTAGTTAGATGTTCAATAAACTCACAGTAATAGTTTTCAAAATAGCACATATTACATATAGCCATGTTATGCAAATGTCGTTTTGATTCTTCCGTTTCATGTAATCCCATAAAGGTATTTTCTATTTGTAAATCTCCTATAAAATATGCATATATTGCCTTTGCAATTTTCTTGAACATGTGTATCTGTGTATCAGCATTGAAATTAGTTTGTACATCTTCATTCGTATAGTTTTGCAACATTCTTAAAACATTTCCAGTAGTTTTATGTAAAACGAATGTAAATATATCGAGAACAGAAGAGTTAGAGAACTCATCTGTTGTTTGTATAATCAGACCTATCTGGTTAGTCCAGTAAGTAAGCATTTCTTTTTCATTATCTACACAATCTAAATTAAGAATGTTCTCTTGATTCATATTTCCATGTATTGGTTGCCATTTTGCAGGAACCTTTTTCCATGGGTTTCTACTACCTGGTCTACTTGGTATATAGCCTTGACTAAAAGGATAAAAATTTGATCCTAAAGCTGGTATATCTCCTGCATCAGCTCTATGTGGTGCAGAATATCCGTATCTATTTCTCTGTTTACTAGATTCTGGTTGATCTTCTGTTTTTGGATTTCTAATATCTTCCATTCCTACGTATTCTTCATCTGTTTCAGATGGTGTATATTCAAAGATAACATCTTCATTTTCTTGATGTTGTATAGGATAAGCTTCTTCTATATCTATGTTTGAAGTAGTTTCTTTATTCATTAAGCTTAGCGAACTTAACATATGTCTAAGTTCTTCTAAAGTTTCTTCTATGGTTTTCGCCATATATATTCTAGTTTATTAGGCATCTTAAACCCTTTTCTTGAGGATATTCTAAAATATTTTTCTAGATCTTGTTCAGTTAATCCCCGTGTTTGCTCTTTTTGATATATTATCATTTCAAGGTTTTTTATGGTCTTTTTCAGATTTTCTAAAGCATTTTCTTCCTTTGGTACTAATTCTAAGTTGTTTATTTGTTCTTTCAATTTATTTATTTCATAATTATTAGCATGTTTTTGATTATTATTTAATTGCGGATGAAAAGTGTGAAATAAATTATTTACTTGTTCTAAAACCTTTTGAAGGTTTCGTATATCATTTGTTAATCTATCGATCTTTTCTTCTAATTTCATAGTTTATTTCCTATATAAACTTGTATCTATTTTTTCTTTTTAGACTGTAAGGGGGCTTCTTATGCAAATAGGGTTTATTTGGGAATATTGCACAAGGTCATTTTTACAATTTTGGTTTTTGGAAAGGTCATTCTTCACAATTACTCTTTTTCAATATGACTCAAACTGAAAAATATTTCCCTAAGGGCATCTCCAATGGTGGGCTCGGGACGCGCGTGAGGGCTGGGCTGGACTGGGGAATCGTCTCCAATGGTGGTCCGGGGCGGGGCGCGGGGCGGCACGGGCTGGGCAGCGAGCTGGGGCGGGAATGGAAGCTGGCACGCAGTGCCGCGTGAAGAAGAAGATGAAAGAGGGGAGAGTGCACTCTCCCCTCTTTAAGTCAGGTGGCGCCACTTGGCGCCACCTGATTTGTCCCTATTTTTTTTTTTTTAATTGTTTTATTAGTTTTAAATGTAATAAAATGATTTTAATTGTGTAAAATTTGTAATTAAAATTTGTAATAAATGTTAATATTAGAATAATATTTGTTTTAATTTTTTAAATTTAGAATAAAATTAAAATATTATTAATATTGATTTTAATTACAAATCTAATTTACAATGGGTTAATAATAATAACATTAAAAATGGTTTTAATTATTTCTTGTATTTAAAAAATATGAATTAAATTTTATAAATAATATTTTAGTATATTTGTTAATATTAGAATAAAATTAAATTTTTTTAATTTTAATTATAATTATTAATGTTTTAATAATAGTAACATTAAAATGGTTTTAATTATTTCTTCTATTTAAAAAATAGTAATTAAATTTTATTATTATTAATTTTGATTACAATTGTAATTAATAATGATTTAATAAGAATAAAATTTCCTCCTAAATTAGAATTAGAATTACTTGAAAATATAATCAAATACCAACAAATAATTTAACTTAATACCTAAAGTAAGAAATATTTAAAAACATACTTAATGAAAAAGATACGTAAAATTATGCAGTTTACATTTATTGTTAACCGTATTTTGCATACACATGGGCGATTAGGTCTTGCTGGAGTCTACGGTTGGCTTCTTTGGATTGTATAGCATCATGACGAATAATATAGTTATCCAAAGTTTGTCTTCTTGGTATTGGATTTTCCAAGTCAATACCTTCACGTGGATAAATTTTAGCACGTGCCCTACGAGATGTGCTTAAATCATCATCGTCGTCGTCGGAGTCATCATATTTGTATTCATCACGTTCGTCCTCCACAATCATATTGTGAAGTATTATGCAAGTTAACATAATGTTTGACAAGTCCTCTGTATGCCATCCTCTACCGGGTTGATTTACAATTGCAAACCGAGCTTGGAGAATTCCGAACGCTCGTTCGACATCCTTCAGAAATGATTCTTGATACTTAGAGAATACTTGTTCGGGAAGGGTTCTTGGGTTTCTCACCGACTGGATTAGCGTTCCCCACTTAGGATATATACCGTCCGCAAGGTAGTACGTCATGTAGTGTTTTCTACCGTTCACCTCATACTCAACACTGGGAAGTTCACCAGTAGTGAGGTTGTCGAACAAAGGTGAACGACCAAGCACAGTAATGTCGTTCATTGCTCCTGGCACGCCAAAAAATGCATGCCATATCCATGTATCGTGGGAAGCAACAGCTTCAAGCACAATCGTGGGTTTTTTCGTCTTTCCAGAAAAACTCCCCTGCCATGCAGTTGGGCAATTTTTCCACTCCCAGTGCATACAGTCAATTGAACCAATCATACCAGGAAATCCACGTCTTTCCGATTTGTCTAGTAGCCTGGCCAGATCGTTCCCCGTCGGGGCACGAAGGTATTCTTGTTGGTACAATTGCAAAATGGTTTTGCAGAATTCACGAACAATTTCTGCAGCGGTACTCTCCGCAACACGAAAATTTTCGTCATTGGAATCGTGAAAGAATGCATATGCTAACGAGCGCATAGCAATTGTTACCTTCAATATGGGTGAAAACCCTGCTCGATTAGCGGCATCGTATCTTTGTCGAAAGTATATATTTGCGCGTTCGCAATCCGCAAGAATACGGAGAAAAAGGGGACGCTTCATGCGGAAACGGCGTCGGAATGTTTCACCTGAATACAATGGTCTTTCAACGAAATAGTCGTTCATGAGTTGTATGTGACGTGTTATGTGGTTCCTATTTAGAAATTGAAGACCAGGAACTGAACCACCATGTACAGGCGTACTTTCGTAAGGCACTATTTCTGAGCCAAATTCAAAAAACATTTTGTCATCATCTTCTTCTTCTTCTTTCACCATCTTGTTATAATAATCATAATATTTATTTCGGGAAGAAGATGATCCATCACCAAAATTGTGGTTCATTTTTGTTTAAGAAATTATGCTGAGTAGAGTGAATATTTTGTTAGTTGATTCTGGAGGCTAAGAAATGAGTATGAGTTGTAGAACTGAAAGAACATTTTAAATAGGCAAAAAATTCATTTGAATAGTTCTTACTGGTCAAGGACTAATCAATGATAGATATGAAATTATTATACGTACCATGGACAACCTATGCTACTATTCTATCTCTAAATTGCTATTCTATCTGTAAATTGACATGGGTTCTTCTGCAAAGGACAAAAACCTACAGATGCACTATATACAAATATCTATCTCAATCTAATCAAGTTGGTCCAAATTGCACATGGGTTCTTCTGCAAAGTAGAAATCTTATCCTGCGAAATTACATATCACCCCCTGTAAGTTTTTACAAATTACGGAATTATACGTATCATACATTTTCTGCGGCAATTCTGCACCATACCTTTTCTGCTGCTCTTCTGCACCATAGCTTTTCTGCACCTCTTCTGCACCATAGCTTTTCTGCAGCAATTCTGTACCATACCTTTTCTGCACCTCTTCTGCACCATACATTTTCTGCAGCAATTTCTGCATCATACATCTTCTGCAGCAATTTCTGCACCATACATTTTCTGCAGCAAAAGTAGACAAACTTACAGATGCACTATATACAAATATCTATCAAACCATAGTCAAGTTGTACCATAATTGCACAGGGTTCTTCTGCAAAGTAGAAAATTTTGTCCTGCAAAATTACATATCACCCCCTCTAAGTTTTTACAAATTACGGACTTAATTGCATATTTTGTATCCTATTTAAATGGGAGATACATTCATTTTAGAATCCACAACTTTCTCAATCTCTTCATCTTTCAACTATTTCTCTCAATCTCTCGATCTCTCAATATGTCGGCAAAATGGACTCAGACGGAAGATATAGCCTTGACAAAGGCATACATTGAGGTCTCGGAGGACAATGTGGTGGGTAGCAACCAACCAAAAGAAACATTTTGGATTAAAATTCAAACAATAATGTATGTCCTGCTTGATTCTGCTGGACACCAATGTCCAAAAAGAACACAAGATTCTCTTGCATCTAGATGGAAAAAACATATCTTCTTAAAAATGCAAAAATGGAACGAAGCACTTCAAAGGGCCTCAAGAGAGGTCGGAAGCGGCGGACAAATTATGGACGAGGTAAATGTTATGTTAATCATGGATAAAATAAGTTTACCTTATTTTGATTTTCATTATGTCACGAATATTAACTATTTATTTTCAATTTTTTAGCATGAACTGACATTACGTCTATACTATACCGAAATGAAGCATCATTGGTGCTTCCAGCACACATGGGAAGTGGCTAGAGATTGGGTCATTTGGAGGGCAGAAAGTCAAGCTTCGCAAACAACGCCCCGTACGACATCTCAACCAATGGAGGATTCTTATTTTCCAACACCTCCACAAACCCAGTTTCATTCGGAACCACTGGGCGATAATGATGATGCGGAGACTCCTAACGTACCCCAATCGAGTCAAAGACCTATGGGTACAAAGAAAGAAAAACAAGGAAAAGGAAAAGGAAAAGGAAAAACTTCTTGTAGTCAAGAAACGATTCTTGACATGGAAAGGGAAAGGCTACTGACATTGAGAGAAACCACAAGTATGGCAGAAATTGGACGAGAGAGAAGGCATCAGGAGATGCTTCAACAAATAAGGTTAGAAGAAGCAACGAAAAAGGAGCAAAATGATCGTGAAAGGGATGATAGAATAATGTCAATGGACTGCTCTTCGTACACCCCAGATACGAAGGCGTATTGGAAGAAAAAAAGAAAGGAAATACAACAAAAAAATCTTGCTCGAGACTTATTTGGAGGATCCAATCATGAAGAAACCGACTGGTTCCAGGGGGCAAATCAATAAATATTGTAATCTTCTTTGTCTTTTTTCCATTCGTGTGTGTTGTAATCTTCATCTTGTTTTTATGTGTGCCTTTTATTTAATGTTATAATTCGTGTTTTGAATTAATTATAATTATAATTATAATTTAAATTTAAATTTTTAATGTTTAAATATTATAATTATAATATATTTAAATTAAATATATTATTAAAATAATAATTATTAATATTCTATCATTATTATTATTATTAATATCAATATTAAAAACAATATTAAAACTATAATTATAAAAATGGTGAGAGTGGGGAAGAAAAAAAATTGGAATAAATTGAGTGCTGGAGACCACCACTGGAGATGATCACCCAGAGCCCGAGCTGGCTCGGGGGCTGGCCCGGGAATGGCCCCGGGAAACCATTGGAGATGGCCTAAATGTACCTCTTGTGAAAAATTGCAGTTGTCTTAAAAAAACCGCAATTGACAACTACGATTCTTCGTTTTTACGAAATTGTGGAAAATGAAAAAAAAATTCAAAAATTTCTAAGTATTTGATATTTATATTAGTAATAGTACTTTAAATGAAATGTTTGTCTTCCATTTCAGTATAAATATGACCTTGTGTAATCTCTTATATTTATGAATAATAAATCAAGTGCATGTTCGGATCTGAAAATTAAAATATGCTCCGTGAAGACGAAATATATATCAGTGGAACGTATTAAAGGTAGTTGATGTTGTCGAACCTTGAAGAAAGAAAAATGTAACAAGATGTTCAAATTTAACCTCAACAGTTCAGGGATCTATGATCTATTCATTACCCTTAGAAGCCAGACAAAGACTAGGGAGAGTTGCGGAAGCTCCGAAGAAGTACTCCTTCCCCCGGAAGCTCTGACACGAATATGCTTTGTCATCTCAGTCACAAGAGACAGACGATCGAGTGCAGCCTCATCAATACCACCCATCTACATAGTAAAAAGATAACAAAATAAGTTAACCATTTACATTTGCATGGATCGTTACAAATATAGTGCCAGAAAGTATCTCAAATATACCATTATTAACACAGAAAAAAAAAGGGTCACACTCTAGCGACGTTAATATACTCCAATAGCAATACTTGAACAATACATGAATGCCTTGGGCACAAATATATTTTACCTGATTGTATATAAACATGCTTGATAAGAGGATAGTCAATGAGAATATCTGAGTGCTATATGTTCCCTGCAAGAATGGAGTAGATACTTGATTCATTGTTTATAAATAAAAGAGATTACACAAGGTCGTATTTATCCTGAATTGGAAGACAAACATTTCATTTAAAGTACTATTATTTTACTAATATAAAGATCAAATACTTAGAAAACTCAAGCCATTTTATTAAAAAAAAAAACCAATTTTTTTTTTTAATCAAAAATCGCAGTTGCTAACTGCGATTTTTGATTTTTTTTTTTTATTTTCCACAATTCTGTAAAAACCGAAGAATCGCAGTTGCCAACTGCGATTTTTCCGAAGAATCGCAGTTGCCGACTGCAATTTTTCGCAAGAGGTATATTAGGGAAATACTCTTCAGTTTGAGTCATTTTGGGAAATACTTTTATCTAAAAGCCCATATTGGAAAAAAATTCCTTTTTCCGGAGAAGAATTCAGCGTGTTTTCTAGTAGAAAAAAGAGAAAATATCAAAATTAAAAGAATAAGAAAAACTCAAAAGCACATAATATAACTACGAAAACCAATAGATAATTGGTTTAGTAGATGAGACTTGTCACTACAAGGTAGCAAACCCAAATTCAAATCTCTATTTGGAGAAATTATCATATTATATAGATGGTAAATTTTTAGGTCTTTTATGGGTTTTAGATTTATTATACTTGGATATATAAAGTGAAACCTGAGTTTATAATATGTACTCAAACTTCATTTGAAATGATTTTTTCTAAATTTCGCAAGACCTAGACAAAACTTAATCACATTGACCCTTAATTTCTATGCAAATTACCCCCACTTACTATTTTGTTGCATATTTATGGAATATTTTGTTTTTTTTGTCCAGAAAAATAGAGAGAACGCGTAATAGACCATTTGACTGATAATCTGTTATGTTTTGTCCTACTACGCCCCTGCCATGGTATGGTAGTTTTTTCTGCTTTATCGCATTTAGCTCTTTATATAATCTTCTTCATTTTTGTGCTTGGCATGGTAGTTTCTTTTACTTTTAGGGATAAAAAAAAAAAAAAAAATCTAACAGTATCCTCTAAACAAATAGTATGTCATTTCTTTTAGGAATTTCAAGAATCTTATTGATTCTCTTGCTTTTCTGTTCAGCTAATTCCATAGCTCAGAGTTATACTTTCATTTTCAATTCGTCATGCCCTTCTTCATCTTGTGGGAATATCTCAATTAGATACCCTTTTCGACTAAAAGGAGACCCGATTTCCTGTGGGTACAATATTCCCAATTTTGTGCTCGATTGCCACAACAATCGGACCACCATATTTACTCTAAACTCAATAAATTATCATGTGCAAGAGTTTACTTACGAAGAAGGTACGATAAGGCTAGTTAATCCTGGCATAAACAGGAAAAATCTTTCTTCCTGTCCTGTTTATTCAAATGAAATTTATGATTTTCTTCAAATAAGATCAGAGTTTTTTTATAATATATATATGAATGAAGCTGTATTCTTTATACACTGTGTGTCTCCTGTGAGTTCTTTGGGATATTTGAATGCTCCTTTTTGTGGGATTTCATCAAATTCTTCTGAAATTCATAGTTATGTTGTGGCTGGATATATTAATTTATATGAATTCGAAGATTCGTGTACAGTTGATAGGTCGTATTTGGTTTCGAAAAGATCCCGATTGAGTGATAATTCCTCTTTGGCTACTATTTATGATGCTTTGGCTTACGGGTTCGAGTTTTCTTGGCTTGATCAACTTTGTGGAGAATGTTATAGGAGAAATGGGTCTTGCAATGGTGCAGTTTGCAGAGAAACCTGCATTTTAGACATCCCATTATTTCAAATCAGTTTCGAACACGACTGCGATGAGGACATCCAACATTGGCAACTTGGCTCCAAATGTAAGTGACATACAACATAATGAAATTAATTAGTTGTACTTAGCCCAATTCATGGGTATTATAAGAAACAGCTATTTACTTGTTCTTGATTTATAATTAGAAACAGATTTAGTGATTCATGTGTAAATTTTTGGAGTCTAACCAACACCTTTGTTTTCTAGCTAACACTTTTTTTTTTTTTATTTCATTTGACAATGCAGGTCAATTTCAGTGCAGGGGAAGTGAGTACTTGATCTTTTCATATCAATTTTCCTTATTCTTGTGAGCTTTTCCTTCACATATTTACTATATTACTACTATTAATAATCTCTTACTTTCCTCTCTTGACAGTACAAACTGGAATCTATGGTGCAATGGTTGTTGGTAAGGTTCATATACGCATTTACGTTACAAATTTATTGAGACAGATTGCTTCTTCAAAATTGTAGCTCACTATTATTATCCATTTTATTATGCAGTTCCAATATTAGTTCTAAAATTATTATGCGGGTTCCCGTTTCTGATTGGGTTAGTAGTATATAAATGGAGAAGGCGACATTTATCCATGGATCAAACGATTGAAGAGTTTTTACAAGGTCAAAGTAACCTCACGCCAATAAAATACACTTACTCCGAGATCAAGAAAATGACAAACAATTTCAACCAGAAATTAGGTGAAGGGGGATATGGAACAGTGTACAAAGGAAAACTTCGAAGTGATCCTTATGTTGCAATAAAAATGTTGGGCCAATCAGTGGCTAATGATCAAGAATTCATTAGTGAAGTTGGTACAATAGGGAGGATTCACCATTTCAATATAGTACAACTCATTGGTTTCTGCGTTGAAGGTTCAAAATGCGCTTTGGTGTACGAGTATTTAGCAAATGGCTCCCTAGACAAATACCTATTTGGCCAAAGGGACCTTGCATTGCGGTACTCGAAAATATTTGAAATCGCTCTTGGAGTGGCACGTGGGATCGACTATCTACACCGGGGATGTGACATGCAAATTTTGCATTTTGATATCAAACCTCACAACATTTTACTAGACGAGAAATTCAATCCAAAAATCTCCGATTTCGGGCTTGCTCAGCTCTACCCAACTAACAACAGTTTTATAAGTTTGAAAACAGCGAGAGGAACAATGGGTTACATGGCACCGGAAATGTTCTATAAGAATATCGGAGGTGTTTCGTATAAGGCCGATGTTTATAGTTTTGGAATGTTGTTGATGGAAATGGCGGGTAGAAGGAAAAATATGAATCTGTTTGCTGAGGACGCAAGTCAAATATATTTCCCTTTGTGGGTATACGATCAAATTTATGCCGGAAATGAAATAGAGATTGTGGATGCAAATGAAGAAGAGAGGAAGATTGTAAAGAAGATTGCTATAGTGGCTTTATGGTGTATACAGATGAAGCCTTCTGATCGGCCTTCGATGAACAAAGTAGTTGAAATGCTTGAAGGTGATTCTGAATTGCAAATGCCCCCAAAGCCTTTCTTGGCTCCGCGTGAAATAGCAGAGGATCATGGAATAAGTGAATCTCCTGTTGTCTAACCATTGTTATCTAATACGATATATTATTGTTGTAACAAATTATCTTTTGCTTAAAACTAGAAATTATATTCCAAATGCCATCATGTACCGGTTATTGTCCTCGTGAATGTTTAGCAGTGTCGTTCGCTCTTCTGCACCTTTACTCAATAATTTAGTTCTATATTTAGTCGAACTCCATTCCTTCTCAACATCCTGAGTAATTTCTATCTCTAATATAAGTTACTGAGAAACTTCAATATTTTAGACTGCCCACATTTTGTATGGATGGGGTGAAAATGGATTGTATGCATACGAAAGTAGAAAATTAGTTTGACCACTGATGAAGGAGGGTATTTTTGTGCGGTGGACTCGTCAATTTACGTTTGCCAAATAATTACCACCTCTCCCAATATAGAGTACAATTTGATAAGTCGATCAACAATCTACTTTCAATAGGAACTTGATAAGCGTTCAAAGAAGATCTTCAAGGCTTTTCTAAGATCGAGCCAAGCGAAGATCATCCGATGCCAAAGTCAGATCAACTCGGAAGTTAACCGAATAGTAGAATAGTAAATGCGGTAATTGATGTGTACATGTTCATAATTAATGAAGGGTGGTTATATTATAGGTGATAAATATCCGAAAGGACCAATCATATTTTACCCCGAGCAAACTTGGGAAGGAAGCACAAACCCTGAAGGGCCTATTTGGATGGGTTCTGGCTCGATTTCACGGGTTTCGGTTTTTAAAAAAATGGTTTGGGTGGTTTCGGTGAAACCTTTGAAACCTCATTTGGTTAAGTTTTGGATGTTGGGTTTTGTGATTCTGAAAAAGTTGAAACCCCATTTTGATTGGTTTTGGATGATGGGGTTTGGGGAAAAAAAATAGATGATAGGTGTCAAATCAATGTTTTATAGGTTTCAAGAGTTTGAAGATAAATTTGTGAATAGGTTTATGATGAGTTTCATGGGTTTGGCGAAAACTCATTTGGAAGAATTTTGGTCCGGCCTCACGAAACCCACGAGACTGGGCCAAATTCATCCACATACAGCCGAAGTGTTTCATAGATTCCTTACATGTGTGGTTGAGTAGGTCGAGCAATGTCTTTTTGAGTCATACGAGGTCGAGCAATTCTACTTTGTATAATATGAAAAAATCTATTTTGGGGCCTTTGATTTACCCCCAAGAATTGCTACAAGTTAGGTAGTTTCAGTTTATTTAGATAAATTCTTTTTCTTTCACTAATTCGTTATTTTATTACAAAACCCATTTTAGAAAGCGAAATATCCAAGCTTTATTCAGGCAATAATATTAGTAGATTGGGTGTTTACAATAAAATGGTCAGAATGAAGTTGAACCCTCTACCTTGTGTGCAAGAATTTAATAAACTCTTTTCCCATATCTTCTTTTCTTATTTCCCTTTTCAAAGATATCTTCTTTTTAGGTATTGTGATGCAATAAGTTGGATTATGGGTTTTCAATATTGGGTGGTTTTTTTTGCATGGCCCTTACTAAAGGGTTTGTTTAGACGAAATAGAGTTCTAGAGGCTCAAGATTTGTTTACCAAGATTGAAAGAAAAAGCTTATGTTGTTCTTTATGGGGTCGTGAGAGATGGACTTTGTAAGGCTGGAAATACTTCGAGGGCGTATGCGATTTTCATAATAATGGAAGATAAAGGTTGTATGCCTAATTTAGTGACATACAATGCATTGATGAATGGATATTATTCAACTATAACATCTTAATCAAGGGGTATTGCAAGATGAGCAAAATAGACTAAGCTTTTCGTTTCTTTTATGAGATGCCTAATAAAGGGGTAAAGCCTGATTTCGCTACGTAGAACACTATCTTGCAGGGGCTGTTTGGCTCGTGTAGCTGTTCAGCTGCAGTCGAGCTTTTTGATGAGAACCCATTTTTATTACTTATAGTAATATGCTAGATGGTTTTTACAAAAACGGGCTTGCAGATGAAGCGATTGTGTTCTTAGGTGCACTATAGAAAAAAGGATTAGACCTTCATATAAATTATTACACTATTTCTATTGATGGATTGTTTAAAGCTAGAAAATTGGATACTGCACGAGAATTCTTCAATTGCCATCCTTCTAAAGGATTCGTACCGGATGTTGTAACTTATAATACGATGATAAAAGGGATTTTGTGAAGAAGGCTTATTAGAAGAAGCTAAAGATCTTCTCATGGACATGAAACGGAAAAAGTGTTCGCCAAATATGGTTACCTATAATGTCATTGTTAGAGGATTTCATGTTAAGGGCGAATTTGATGAGGCGAAAAAGTTTCTCGAGGAAATGGTTCATTGTTGCTTGATTTACTCAAAACAAGAGAAAGCAATCCTATTCTTCTTGATATGGTTCAGAGATTTGGTCTAGGAAATGACAATAAAGTAATTCATGGAGGAAGCTCAAGAAGAAGTTTATGAAGAGGAAGCAACTTTGACCAGTTGATGAAATAATCTGATTTGTTAATGAAACAAATTAGATTTCGCACATATATAATAAATTACACCCAAATTATCCACCATGCACACACTTGTACCAAAGTAAAGTTCGCACACACATGCACATATCTTTTGAGCGAAAGACAAAAACACCCCTATGCTTTGTCTAACTCAAAAAAAAACTCTGTGTTATTTTAACTCTCAAAAACCTCTCTGTGATCTCAAATAAGTGCCAAATACACCCCCTATAAAAGAGAGTGTGTTTCAAACGTCAAAATTACAAGTATTTGTACACATTTAGCTTTTGATATGACAATTTTACCCCTGACATCGAAAGACAAAAACACCCCCTATGCTTTGTCCAACTTCCAAAAAACCCCCCATGTGTCATTTTAAATCCCCAAAACCCCCCTGTGTTTAGTTTTAAATACCACACTCGACCCAAGTAGTATATACTTAATTTTTCAAAAAAAAAAAAAATTAAAAAAAAAAAAACACATTGATTTAATCTTGTCATTCCGCCAAAAGTCAAAAGTAAAATTATATTTGGGTTGAATGTGGTATTTAAAACCAAACACAGGGAGGGTTTTGGGAGTTAAATAACACAGGGGGTTTTTTGGGAATTCGACAAAATATAGGGGGTTTTTTGTCTTTTGCTCCATATCTTTTGGTACTGCATTTGACATGATAACAGGAGTGGAAGAATATAGCAATGCCATGAAGATGGAGTTTCACAAATTTCATTACAACTAATGTTGGGGAAACACAAATGATGAAATGAACCCGAAGCTGCTCTCAAAACCCAAATAAATATAGAATCACACATGCACATAAACACATTACTTGAACTCATGCTGAGGACAGGTGGGTGGACATATGCTCAACTTGAGGAAAAGAGAAAATCAACTTTGAAGAAGAATGTAACAAAAAGGCTATTGCTGATGTTGTTGAACTTTTTACGTAAGCAGTGAAGTAAAGGCTTATGATAAAGCAGAAGGTTTCAAGAGGTAATATAGATTTTTATTTTTTGTTTAATTGGCTATTGAACAATATCTTGAGACACGATATTGAGTATATGTACTCCGTGTTATATTCTTGAAGCATGCAGATATTGATATGCTATGCAATTTTGAATGACATGTTCTAATTGACAATGGTGTAATAACATTTTCATCTCAATCATCATATATAATTTCTAGTTTCAAGCAAAAGATAATCAAGTACACAATAATATATTGTATTAGATAACGATGGTTAGACGAGAGGAGATTCACTTATTCCATGATCCTCCGCTATATCACGCGGAGCCAAGAAAGGCTTTGGGGGAATTTGCAATTCAGAATCACCTTCAAGCATTTCAACTACTTTGTTCATCGAAGGCCGATCAGAAGGCTTCATCTGTATACACCATAAAGCCACAATAGCAATCTTCTTTACAATCTTCCTCTCTTCTTCATTTGCATCCACAATCTCTATTTCATTTCCGGCATAAATTTGATCGTATACCCACAAAGGGAAATATATTTGACTTGCGTCCTCAGCAAACCGATTCATATTTTTCCTTCTACCCGCCATTTCCATCAACAACATTCCAAAACTATAAACATCCGCCTTATACGAAACACCTCCGATATTCTTGTAAAACATTTCTGGTGCCATGTAACCCATTGTTCCTCTCGCTGATTTCAAACTTATAAAACTGTTGTCAGTTGGGTAAAGCTGAGCAAGCCCGAAATCAGAGAGTTTTGGATTGAATTTCTCGTCTAGTAAAATGTTGTGAGGTTTGATATCGAAATGCAAAATTTGCATGTCACATCCCCGGTGTAGATAGTCGATCCCACGTGCCACTCCAAGAGCGATTTCAAATATTTTCGAGTACCGCAATGCAAGGTCCCTTTGGCCAAATATGTATTTGTCTAGGGAGCCATTTGCTAAATACTCGTACACCAAAGCGCATTTTGAACCTTCTACGCAGAAACCAATGAGTTGTACAATATTGACATGGTGAATCCGCCCGATTGTGCCAACTTCACTAATGAATTCTTGATCATTAGCCACTGATTGGCCCAACATTTTTACTGCAACATAAGGATCACTTCGAAGTTTTCCTTTGTACACTGTTCCATATCCCCCTTCACCTAATTTCTGGTTGAAATTGTTTGTCATTTTCTTGATCTCGGAGTAAGTGTATTTTATTGGCGTGAGGTTATTTTGACCTTGTAAAAACTCTTCAATCGTTTGATCCATTGATAAATGCCGCCTTCTCCATTTATGAACTACTAACCGAATCAGAAACGGGAACCCGCATAATAATTTTAGAACTAATATTGGAACTGCACAATGAAGAGGAAGAGAATTCTGAGTAATAAGTATCATTCTATCAATATCCCAAAATTCCGAGTATGCAACTATTAAAAAAATTAAAAATAACAAAGAATTCTCATAAGTTTCAAGATAAAATCGTTGAAAAGAAGAACAACAATCTTATCTCTAGAAGCAAACTTGTTCCAATAATTGTAAAGTAAAGAAGAGTTTTGAAACTTACCAACTACACTTACACCATAAGACACAACATTAACTGTCAAAAGAAGAAAGTGAGAAATTAGAGAAAAGTAGCACTACATTAAATCTGTTAAAGAAAAGCTCACAAGATTTGAAAGGATTAATTAGCAGTACTCACTTGCCCTGCACTCAAATTGACCTGCATTGTCAAATGTACACATGAATCACTAAATCTGATTTTATTTTTGTAACTATAAATCAAGAACAAGTAAATATAGTTACATTTGGAACCAATTTGCGAATGGTGGACGTCCTCTATGCAGGTGTGTTCGTAACGTTTTTGAAATAATGGGAAGTGTACAATGCAGCCTTGCATACAAACTGTTGTATTAAATCTTAGGAAGCAAAGCCCAATGCTCGTCTGACATTCTCCACAAAGTGATTGAAACCAAGAAAACTCGAACCCGTAAGCCAAAGCATCATAAATAGTAGCCAAAGAGGAATTTTCACTCAATCGCCATCTTTCCGAAACCAAATACATCCTATCAACTTTACAAGAATCTTCTAATTCATATAATCTAATATCTCCAACCATAACATAACTATGAAATTCAGAAGAATTTGATGAAATCCCACAAAAAGGAGCATTCAAATATCTCAAAGAACTCACAGGAGACGAGCAGTGGATAAACAATACAGGGTTATTTGAACGAAACTCAATCAAAATTCCATCTTCCCCATTTCGATATGCATTTGGATAAACAGGACAGGAAGAAAGATTATTCCTGTTTATGTCAGGAGTAACTAGCCTTATCGAAAAATGTTCGTAACTTAACTCTTGCACGTGATAATTTATTGAGTTTAGAGTAAATATGGTGGTCCGATTGTTGTGGCAATCGAGCAAAAAATTGGGATTATTGTACCCACAGGAAATCGGGTCGCCTTTTAGTCGAAAAGGGTATCTAATTGGGATATTCCCGCAAGATGAACGGCATGATGAAGTATTGCTCTGAGCTATGGAATAACCTGAACAGAAAAGCAAGAGAATCAGTAAGATTCTTGAAATTCCTAAAAGAAATGACATACTATTATATAAGATACTGATAGATTTTTGGTTTAAGTCGAAGAATGAAGATGGTATATGAACAAGACGACTTTAGTTTGGCCTCTGACTTTTCATTACTTTGTGCTTCTGAGATTTTCTTATTCTTTTAATTTTCAATAATATTTGGACACGTATCATATTACAATTCCAAACAATTAATCTACAATCTCATCCTATCCTGTAAAATTACCATTATACCCTAACTTTTCATTTTCATTTATGTTCCAATATACCCTATAATTAAAAAAAAAAAAAAAAGAAGAAGATTGAGTAACCGCCTCCACCCTACCCCGCCCTATCCCTCCAAGCTCCGCCACCCCACCACTACACAGGCCATCGGGAAGGCCTGGGATCAGTAATCCCAGGCCAGCAATGACCTTGGGAGGAGTTTCCAGCTCCAACTAGACGCCGTTGGGATCTCCGATACCAGGCCGGCGACGGCCTGGGAACTCCTCTCCCACCGTCGTCGGCCTGGTTTGGGTGGGTGGGTAGGGGTGATCGGGGTTCGGGGTGGGTTTTGTGGGGTATTTTTTCTTTTATTTATTTATAATATTAATTTATTAATATACAAAATTAAATTATAAAAATAGCATTTTTTATATTTATAAAATTTTATATTACATTGAATTTTATTTAATAACTTCTTCATTATACAAATTTTTTGAAATAAGAGGGGTTAGGATTTGGAGAAAATTTGGGAGATGAAAGGAGAGGGATATCTTGATCAATTGAGTATTTCTATAATGGATACTAATGTAAAATTTCTATTTACAATGTATTGTTTATTAAATTTTTGGGTGTAATACACAAAATATGGGTTGGGTGTAATACACAAAATATGGGGGTGATACACATTTGTACATATTCAATGGAGAATATAATTTTTATTTTATTTTCACAGGTTGAGATTGAATTTTTTTGATGACTCAACTTTGAGTTGAGAGTCACAATAAAATACCCTCTTCGTGTTGTCCAATTGACAAAAAATCATTTTGTTATTAATTTAATTAGCTAAAAACCTTATTTGAAAATTTCTTGATAAATCAATAGAAAGGTTAATGTCAATTTTTAAATAAATAGATAGGTTATTTGTCAATTTTTAAAGTTAACAACGGAATAATTGTCAAATTTTTAACTGAACAGGGTATTTTTGTATTTTATGAGAGTATTTCCAGCAGACAACTTCAAAAAAATAGCATCAAATCACTATTTATTGCATGCTACAATGTTTTGATACCTGCATAAAAGTTTTCTACTCCAGCAATAAGCATAAAAAATGGAGCATCATTTTAAATTAATTTAACTTTAATTTATCTAAATTAGTTTAAATTCAAATTAAATTAAAGTATACTTAAAAGTAAAGAAAGTTAAATTAAAATTAATTAAATTAAAAAATATTAAATATTCGTACCTTGCGTTAGATTATCTGGATAATATTTCTGACAATATTGTTATCTATATGTTAGTGTCTGATTCAATGTTGAAATATTTGATAATGATTTTTATCCATAAGTTTTTTTAATCAATGTGTCAACTTGTGATTCAACGTTAGATATCTGATAAGGATTTTTATCGATAAGATTTTATATCCACGTGTCAATTTGTGATTCAACGTTGAGATATATGATAAGGATTTTTACCGATAAGATTTTTTTTTTATCGAAAATTAACTTTCTCTGATTTTTATTTTGCTTCTGATTATTGAACTTGTGTATTTTAATTGAAATTTGTGGCCATTTCAATAGTTGAATTTTTTTGTACCATTTCAAATTTGAAAATATAAGTTGTTGGGGAGAACTGGAAAGGACAAATAGATGTTGTTAAATTTTCAGGCAAAAAGTAATGCCCCTTGCCTGGGCATTACTTTTGAAGCCAAAAAGTGGACTTTTAGGTCCAATGATAGTGCCTCTGTTGGGATAGATTTTTGCATCATTTTGACAGTTAAGGCACTATATTTGATTTTGATTCCAATTGTTGGAATTGCTCTGATGGGAGTATAATTATCATTTTTTCTACAAATACATAACATGGCTGGGGAGAGAGTTTCTATTAATAAAAAATGAGCACATGAAAGTTTTTGCTAGTAAAATTAAAAGTAACGTATTGTGAATTATGCTAATTTAATAAAGAATAGGAATATTTTTGCATTCATTCTATACAAAACTCTTTTCATGGGGTTAACTAGTAATTCCATGGCAGGGTGTAGTAGGACAAAACAGGTTCAATCCATTTATCAGTCAAATGGTCTATTAGGCCATTTTCAATCGTCTGAGTCAAATGCCCTATTCCCCCTCCCCTTCCCCCTCTCCCTCCGTAGTCGTTTGTAAAAGTTAAGAACATGAAATAATTTTTTTTTCACTACCACTCTCATCATAATATAATAATAAAAATAATATAATAATAATAATAATAATAATAATAATAATAATAATAATAATAATAATAATACATAAATTCAATTAATAATAATAAAACCAAGTTACAATGAATTCATAGAGAATTATATGATGCACCATCAAGCAATACGATCGGTAGTAGCCAATCAAAAACTCCTGGATGACTTTAATCGTCCATGTGTGGGAAAGACACACTCAATGACTTAATAATGATGTTTTTAGTATGCATTCATATTTGTTTAAGTGTTTTTAGTTTGTATTCGTTTTTTTAAAGTGTTCTAGTATGAATCAATCAAGTTTTCTAATATATAGTTTTGTTAAATTAAATCGTAGTTGTATTAAAATATATAATAATTAAAAAAATCTTAATTACTTATATATATCCAGTTATACTTGAGTTCGAATAGTACATTTATTAGATTAAAAATAATATAAAATTCGATTAATTTGTACATTTTATCTAAATTATTAGACAAATTTAAAATATCAAAATTAAACTAATAGTGTTAAAGATTTAATCTAAAATATAAATTTATTAAATTATACACACAATTTAAAAATCATCTTTTCCATTTTAAGTTAGATTTAAAAAAAAATTCATTATCCTTAACACAAAAAAAAAAACTAAAAAAAAAAAAAAATTGGGACGAGTAGGTGGCGATGCTTGGTTGCACGGGCGCGTGAGTGAGCTCGGCTACGGGGAAGGGAGGATAAGAAACTCCCCTCCCTTTCCCACTCTGATTAATGCTTGAAAATGCACTTAAGTTGTTCTTATTTTCTAAATAAATCAAGTGTTAATTTGATATTTTCATGAAATTAGAAATTATTGTGATTAGAAAATATTGAGTTTTGATTTATTTTTGTAGAAAAATAAAATATGGACCCCGGAATAGTTAGCTTTCTCAAATTGTACAAATACCAAAGGCATGATCTGAAGCAAGGAAAGATTCAAGGAAGTCAAGTAGTGCAAGAACAACAAAGAAGGAATCTGCCAGAAATGTTGCTGCTCATTCCAAATCTCGTAAGGAAAATCCTATGAAGCTGAAGTTTGGATATGTTTTATAGGAAGGAGTTAGCTACATTACCGACTTTACGGATCTGGATTTGGAGTTTGGAGCACAAAGATATTTCTTTTTCAAATATGTCGCGCAGAGCAGAATTTACTATCCGCGGGAAACACGATTTTTGTCCTAAAATGATTAGGAAACTTGACCTAAGTCCTTTCCATACAAGGATTGAGCCTCTTAAACATCTTCCTACTCAATTTTCTACCTCCTAACATTCTCCTACTTGAATTAGGCCTCCTTAACACCTATATATAGTCCTAGAATTACACATCTTGGAACACACAATTCTTAGTCTTAGTTACAATTCTCTCTCAAATCATTATCATATTTTCTCTCTAGAACTAGTGATAATTATTAGCAAATTAGGCTAGAGTTCTTTGGTGAGGTTAGAGATGAACTTATATGCATAGTGATCCTATTTGGATTCGATTCTTCAAGGTTTTGTAAGTTTTATAAATTTGAGTTATTTATTCTTCTTCAACTATTTTCATCAACTCTTATGTTAATACAATTGTTTTATTAATTTTCATATAAATCTAGTCAAGCTCTTTTTATGTGAAAATCTTTATAATATAATTATATTGATATAAGTCATTTGTTTTATGAGTAGTCGTTTAATGCAATATGCCTTGGTATATAGTATGTTTTCGATTTCTCATAAGATGATATTTTGTGTCAATTCTAAAATCAAGAAAATTATTTACTCAAATAAATTAGAAATCGTGTGTTTTTCAATTCTTTATCTTCCAATTGATTGTTTGGGATGTGAAACTTTCAATTGAGTAATTTTATGAATCAATTCAAATAATTGAACGAAGCATATAAGGGATTCTTGACATCTTACCGTTTTAATTATCGTATTTTCCAACAACCAAAAATTCACTTTTCTTTAAGTTTTCTTAAAAATCAAATCGCATTGTTAATTTAGTTTGTTTATTTATCTCTAAAGCTACTTTGTCTACTAACCTTTTAAGCTTGTTTTAGTCATCTCCTCGTGGATACGACCGCCCAATCTATTCTACATCGATCGCTTTGTTTCGGCAAGTTTGGGCGTAATCAAATTTTGGCGCCGTTGATGGGGAGGTGCAACAAGTAAGCATCGTAAGTAGTTATTTAGCTAACGAGGTAAGTAAATTTTATTCAAGTTTTGTTCTATTAGGTAATTATAGGAAGTTTCGTGCTATTTCTATTTATTAGTTAATTGGTTAGTTTATATATATATATTAAAAAAAAAAGTTGAGTTTTATTTTTATGTTAGCAACTCGATCTTCTAATCGAGGTGAACTTCAGTACGATCCAGAAATTGAGAAAACTTTGCGCAGGTTAAAGAAGGAACTTCGGGAAAGTAC
Organism: Penstemon davidsonii; assembly: GCA_034814905.1. Classification (NCBI taxonomy): domain Eukaryota; kingdom Viridiplantae; phylum Streptophyta; class Magnoliopsida; order Lamiales; family Plantaginaceae; genus Penstemon; species Penstemon davidsonii. Next base: position 22,449,388 of record JAYDYQ010002533.1, on the reverse strand, counting down.
TGAAGAAATCAATCCAACTTATCAAGTTTTAAGTGGATCTTGGTCAAGAATTGCATTAATTGATACACCTACCACCATGGACCAACTTGAAAACAACCATGCACGTTCCTTAAGAGAATACCTACACCCAAACCGCACAGCTACCCCTTCATGCATCATGTTTCCTGCAAATACTCCGCAAATAGATTTCAAACCAGGATTTCGTTAATTTAGTTTGTTTATTTATCTCGAAAGCTACTTTGTCTACTAATCTTTTAAGCTTGTTTTAGTCATCTCCTCGTGGATACGACCGCCCAATCTATTTTACATCAATCGCTTTGTTTCGACAAGTTTGGGCGTAATCACACTCCCTCTCACCATTGAAGATCATCAAGCTCTCCCCTCCCCTTATTGATTGAAGATGCTCTTACGCGTTCTCTCTATTTTGTCTGAAAAGAAATAATCCATAAATTTGCTAGGAAATATTAAGTGGGGTAATTTGCATAGAAATTAAGGGTCTAAGGTCTAACTCGGCATTGCGATTTTGCGATATTTAGGCAAAATCCTTTCAGATCAAGTTTGAGTATATATTTAGTAAACTCAGTTTTCAATTATATATTCAAACATAATTAATTACAAACTTATATGTTGGTCCCAAGTGATCATGAAGAGGTAGGGGGTTAATAGAACTCTTACCTTTTAAAACTTTTTCCTCTTTTTTCTCCTTTTCTCTTAAGTAGAGTATGTTTATCATCAATAAGATGACTAAGCTAATTTTGCACTAAGCTTATCACCATAATAGATCACTCATCTAATTTATGCTTCTTGCTTAAGTTATCAAAGTTTCAAACAATGGTGCAGCGGATAATGTCTATGTGTTTATCAAACAATGTTTTTAACTCAATTAAACTTATAAAGCACAAAAAAAGTTTTACCCCAAGTTAGAAATTCTCCAATTTAAAAGACTCTTCTTTTAAAGTATTTACTTAGATTACAAAATATGCAATGCAAGACAAGTAAAGTAAATAAACAAGGAATTTTATAATGGTTCAGCAGGAATAAATCCTCTTAATCCACTATTCTAAATCACACAAATTTAGGTTATACTAGAAACACAAAGTAACCTAGTACAAGACTTGAGCTTTACAACAAATGATAAGCCTCAAGTAGAACACAAAGTTCTAACGAAAAATCACCTAAATAATCCTATTCTAAAGCGCTCAGCTCAAGAATTGAAGTTATATCTCCTCACTCATATCGGACATACACTCACTACAACAGTCAGTTGAATATCATTCAGATATGCAAGAGTTTAATCTTGATTTTCAACAATTAGTTTCGTTAATAGATGACTCCGCTTATGATCAGATGACTCAATTAATGGATTCTTGCTCTAAAGATTTGATCTTGAATTGTGCAAGTTTCTCTTGAATCTTCAGTTTACCATCTATTTATACTCTTGGATTCGAAATTATGCCCGTTGAAGGTTGGCAAAATTGCATTTCAGTCCTTGAGCTACGGTCATAATTTCAACGACTACTGTTGCAGACTATCGCACTGTACACTGTTGTACGGATCTGACAGTCACATTAAATTCACTAAGCTTGTTACCGTTGGAGATCTTACTGACTGACTTCACTCTGCTCATGATCACTCAGTTCATGATCACTCAGCTTATGATCACTCAGCTGATTTTGGCCACTTAGCTTACATACCGTAATTCAATCTTTCACTAATCTGATTTTTACTCTTATCATAAGATTGTCTTCATTTCTTGAATACTTTTATTATTGAATAATTTTCCTTAAACCAAGTATTCGATCTTCAGATATTTACTAAGCTTCCATTACTTAGTTGATGACACCTTTTTTTTTTATCATCAAAACCTTATAACTAACTTAATTAACCCAACTGATAAGATCACTTAGTTGTTCTTGAGTTAATAAATTCTTCCAATTTTCCCATTTTTTATGAAGACAGAACATTCAACTAAGAACGTCTTCCAAGTATTCAGTTTTATTCTTCACACTCTAAGATGAAAATCATTAGATATGAATGAAAATGCAACTTTTCTTTTGCTCCTGCATCTTTTTCCCTTTTTCTTTTTTCCTTTATGTTAGAGAACTAAAATTGTTTCTTAGTTGCATCACTTTCACCCTTTTTGTCATCAATAACCAATCAACAATCTTAGTATGTTGAAGACAAATAGGTGAACACTTAGTTGTTCGGGGTAGTTAGATGTTAAAAAATTCATCATTTGAAGTAAGCCAACATTCAGTAGTCTTCATTTGATGTTTATCACTCCAACTAGAATAACCGTTCCCCTGACTTCAAGAATTTTCTAGATGAGTAATCTGACGAAGTTTATTCTTGAACGTCATTTGGCTGTTGAATTCCAGTCGGCTGATGAGAAGTAGTCTTCTTATAAAATAACTGCATTTGACTTATTGGGAACTTCATCTCTAATCAGGAGTACCACTAATCGTACATGTTCCCCCTGAATTCAAGAATCTGTAATCAAGTATACTTATGAGAGTTAAATTTGAAAGACACTCAGCCGTTGAATTCTAGTAAGCTGATGAGAGGTAGTATTCTGATAGGTTCCCCTCAACTTATGGATCCAAATTCAACAAATCCTTAATTCAACTCTTGAGAGCTGAATGTCTATTGTCACATGGTTGACTAATGCTCGGCATATTGTAGTTAAGGCCTTTGATATAAGAGACGTCTTAAATCTCTATATTTCATTTGATAAGATTCCATTAATCTTGCCTTCCTTGTTAACTCCAGATATAACGGATACCACTTTGTTGAAATCAGCAAGGTCGGTCAACTCATTGTCGTCACCACACATGTGCTTCACTTACAAAATAGATGACTGTTTTGGTACCCCTTATTGATTGGGACCTGCAGGGTTAGTATAACCTTTGATAACCCAAACTTTAGTAGTCTTAGGTTTCTTAGCTTTAGCTTTAACATGTGATGATCTTGTGACATTAGTTTCATCATGAATTTTAGCAGATTGAGCAGAGTAATAATTATCATGATGAGAACAGTGCTCATAAGCAAGGTAAGATGCATGATGTCTTGGGTAAACATGCAAGGGGTAATGAGGAGGGCAAGCAACACATTGAACATGAGAAGCATGATAATGTGGATAAGCATAGTGCATGTCAAAATAACAATTATCATAATATGACTCATATCCTTGCCCATTTTTATCTTGAAAGATACGTTGTTGCCTCAATTTCTTACACGACTTAGCTTTTGACTCACTTTTAGACTTTTCAGACTTAACTTTTATCATTATAACTTTACTCCTATCAGCATTATATTTTAGCTTACTCGGCTGATGAGTTTTATTAGTCTGTTTAGTCTTCTTAGGTTGCTTATTAGGTTTTTTAACCTTTTGAGCTTCAATGTGCTTCTTCTCTTTAGCCTCTTCTTTCTTTTGAGAGAACGATGCAACTAATCTTTCAAGCTCATATATTTTTCCTATATGAATTTCACATTCATCTTTTAGAGTTTCATTCTCATGCTCAAGCTTTTTATTCATCTGATTTTTTAGGTCTTTCAACCAGAAGTTTCAGTGATTTGTTTTGTTTTTTAAGCATAGTCATCTCTTCCTTAAGCTTAGTAAATGCACCAACAATATTTGAATTTGTAATCATCTTTTGTTCAAACTATTCAAATAATGCAAGTTCATTAACAGTGGAAGTTACCTCAGTTTCAGAATCATCAGATTCCTTTGCCATTAAGCATAGAGTTTCAGGTACTTCTTCAAATTCTTTATCAGGCGACTGTTGGTCTGAATAAGATGTGCCGGAGTTTTTTAGCTTGGTTGCCTCAGCTAACTGTGTTGTGCTCTTACTTAGCTTACGATCATTTTTTACAAGCTTTTCCTTTTTAGCAAAATTCTGAGAAATTGGATGTGGACGATCTTTGATGAAGAGTTCATACTCATTACAATTTTGATCTCCAAGTTTTGCTTTTGAGGAATCCTTGTTTTCCTAAAAATGATTAGAAGAAGATGAAGTAGCATTGTACTTTTCTTGATATTTTGGGGTAAAAAATAAAAACTTAAAAATTGCAAGGGTCTTTTTGCAATTTTTCCAGAAATTAACAATGTGGTTAATTCTAATGAATACAACTCAAGGGGACACTTGTTTATAAGTTGTCATTAAACTAAAATTAATGGGGGCATGCAAGCTCTCATATATCCCACATGTCCAAGGCCATGGACAATTTTAATTGGATACCATGCTCCATAAAATCTTCAAATTCTCTTCATTTGAATGAATTAAAAACTCAGCTATCTTCCCTTCACAAGAGAGTACGAAAGTGAGAGGTTTTTAAGTAGAAAAGGAAAAGATTGAGAAGATAGGTTGAAGAAGGAATAATAGGCAAAACACTTGGCAAGGTAGATTTTCGGCTCCATACCCAACAGCCTCAGTTTTTCAATCGTTTCGAAACCATCCGCCGTTGGATCACCCTTAAATTTTGACTGAAGGCTCTACGCACTTAGTTCTACGTTTCTACCGTTCGGATCGTTGTGTTGATATATGTAGATGAAACGGAAGCCACTGATAGTTGGTGGAAAGTTGTGATTGGTGTTATACGAAGTTTCGGTGAAAAGGTGAGCGTGGGAGTTTAAATAACGAGGAGTTAATCTCGACTCGTCGTTATTCATATGCATTAAAATTTAGTTATATCTGTTAAATGTAGTTATGATTCTTTTAAACTTTAAGAATTCAATAACAAATATAATTACTCTTTTGATAATTTTTTAATTAACTAGTTAAGAATTTTATAACTTTAGTTCCTTTAAAAGTGTTGATAGAATGTGCCCATCTATAATTAAAGTGGTATGAAATTGCTATTACATGTAAACTTTTGTTGGTTTGATGGTAGATTAACGTCTTATTTAAAAAGGGTTGATCTTGCTATTTAAATATGATAATGTGATATTTGTTGATCTCTATTGGAATTATTTTATGTTGAATTTGACATTATTCGGGTGTAGTACTTTATCTCACCTAGATAAAAATGTGGTTATATTAATTATTTATATGTTGTTATTTTGGGTCAATTTGGCTTGTGCGATTATGTGATTAAGTTGAATAGCACGGGCTATAAACTCGGTCATGAGCCCCTGGCCTGGCTCGTATATTTGAGAGAACATGGTCTCTTGGATATACGAAGTCGTTTTTTACTGCACTGACTAGTCATGCATAAGGTGTGTATAGGGGGAAATGAAAAGGTGTGTATAGGGGGAAATGAAAAGGTGTGATTGGAGGAAATTATAAGGTGGGTTTGGGGGAGCAAGCTTTGGAAGTTGACAGACACCGAGACGTATCATTTTATACCGTACATTAATATTTATACTTGTTTTGTTTACTTTATTTGGCATTCATTGCTCTTTTCTTTGAAATTATTTGAATTCACGCACACCCACCTCACTAAGTTACAAGTCAACTTAATGTGTTTTACCTATTTTCAGATTTTTTTTGGAAGTAGTATAGAAGCCAGGAGGATTCTCGTCGGCCTTAAACTAGAATTTTGAAGCTTATATATATGTAAAATAGCTACTATTAACTTATATTTTGTAAAAATCAACTTATGTAAATTTACTAAGTTTGTATGTAAATATTAGTTAAGTAAATTTAGTTGGGACGTTACATGTGCTCTCAACCATATAATTTGAGTCAGAAGTTTAGCATATGTAGCGTTTCTTGTGGACAATAAATCGACATATGACCATTTGGTTGAAGCATCAACCAGCACCATAAAATACTTAAAAGGTCCACAAGGTGGTGTGATGGGTCCACATATGTCCCCTTGGATACGCTCCAAGAAAGAGAGGGAATCCTTACTCATTTGTGCATAAACTGGCATATGATCCAATTTTTCAGTAGAACATGGTACACACAACTTATTATTGTGTACTAGATCCTTATTATTCGTTAAAGGATGCCCGATAGAAGTATTAATGATACGGCGCATCACATTTTGACCCGCATGCCCCAACCGATCATGCCATAGAAAATACTTGCTCGAGTCACTTGGCTTCGAGCTATCGACAAGGTGTGCCTCTGACACTCGTATTTTGGTCCTACCCAGTCGAAAGTCCCTATAATTTCTCTAAAGTATGCTTCTGGCCGTACAAATTAGAGGTGATGCACATATATTCAATTCCCTTTTTCCTCAGTGGTTTCGACATGATAACCATTAGCTCGAATATCTTTAAAACTCAGCAACGTTCTCCTTGAATGGGGGAGCATACAGGGCCTCTTTAATGGCTAAAACCGTGCCATTTGACAACATAAGGTGGATATTTCCAAAGCCATATATCAAATCATATGTGCCAGATATTGTTGTCATAGAGGTCTTACTAGGCATTATATTAACAAAATATGATATATCCCTTAGAATAGTTTGTGTAGTTGCACTATCTGCCAAACATCCTTCCCCATATGTCATGCCTATGAACCAAATATATTCCATTATTTATCATTTACTTGAAAAAGTAAATCGAGCTAATACCATAATAATCGGATTAAAAACAAAGCCACCCAAAATATGGTCCAAAAGAAGCCAAATATAGTTCAAATCTAAATGTGGTTCTGACTACCCGAAACATCAAAGTATTCCACCTATTTGTAGCTTCTGGCAACAAGAATAGTATTTTGATGATCAAAGCGACTAGCCAGGGCATCCCAAAGTTTCTGGGATCCTCATTTGATGATTAGTCCAACCTAAGGACCTCATCTAAGTGTTTCATGATAAGAACCATAACCTCAACATTTTGGGCATTAGTTAGCAAATTATCACCAACAATTGACATGCTCAGTTTCTTACGGGCATATAGACTCCATAAGTAATTTAACTGAACCCCTTTAAGTATATGTATCTTACGGGCCTATAGCCTCCATAAGTAATTATAATTGAACTATATGATTTTAATCCGAAAGAACTCCAATTCCAATATTCGTGAACCCCAAGTTCACTCACATTCATTTATCATGCAATCATATATAACCATTCACCACATGCATAAGATAAAACATAAAAGCGAATCCCAATAAAGCTTACAGTTTAGAAACTTATGCCCCAAAAATAAGACATGATAAATAAATGAAACAATCCAAATTCAATTGCAAATTACACCTCGAAAACTTAAACCAAGCCCCTTTTTTCGAATATAATAAACAAAGCAAAGCAAGTACACCGAGTTTGCTGAGAACGCAATTTACAGAATTTTCTCAAAGAAACTAGAAGAAATGTATGTTGCCTTAATGGTTTCTTAAAATTCATATCTAGATACCTTAATCATTGTGTTCATATCATGTATATTGTGAGAAATTAAATAAAACAAAAATAAATCAACTTTGCATTGGTACAAGTACTCATGAATCTAAATGTGTTTGTTCCCAAATGAACAGATAAAAAAATAAACAAAAGTACATCATAATTTACATTACACATAATATATCGAACTTTATTCTTCATCTCATGGTGAATTTCATGCCAATGATCCATATTCAGAAAACAATTCAATATCGGAATAACTTAATACAAGTATCCCACACAAACATATATTCATGCATAAATTTCATCAATAACCCAACTTGATTTGTGATACAACATTGCAAACAAATTTTCCCCCTTTCTTAAAGGCTGATAAAATATACAACATAAAATCTACGGTTTAAAGCCTAAAATATGTTAATAACACCAAGGATTATGAATTATTGAACCACGAAAACATAAAATATGCTTTAGAAACATAAAATTTTCAGATTGAAAGCATATAATTCATAAAGATTCCGACTTACTTGAAAATTGTTAATCACACATTATGAATTATTGAACCACGAAAACTCGTTCCTCACCCGAACGAAAATTTCGTTCAACAATCTCCTTCCACGATCACAAAAAAACTTTTGTGATGATAACGTGTTGTAAATTATTTATTATAGCTATTTGGTTTAGTGATTGAGGTAAAGAGATTGATGAACAATATATAAAGAGAAAGAAATAAGAACACACAAAAATAATACGTAGAAGGGTTTTATTCTGGGGGAGGGGAGAACTCTTATTTATATCCAAATAAGTTACAAGTAGGGTACAAAGTCCATATACAAGATGGAAGCCCATAAATGGATATATGACAACCAAGTCCCTGAACTATTACATTAACAATATGAACACCCACTAATATATAATATTTACAACAGTTAAATTACATTTCTCATTTTCTTAATTTTAGGACTAAATTAAATAATAAAATAAAAAATATATAAGTTCATAAATCATATAAAGTACGGTCGAATGTGGTTATTCGTCTAAAAAAGTATAAAATCAAATCTCATTGTAATTTGCGGTCTTTTTTTCAAGATGTCCAAAATCAACCCATCAAACTTTCAACCTGCAAAGTATTGTCGGCCTAGGTTGACTCGATCTAGCGGTTTCATTGAACACCCCTACTTATTTCTATTTATATACCATCTACGTATGATAGGGAAAAAAAAACTATATACCATTTACCAAATTAGAAGGATTAAATTACATTTCCCTGCAAATGTGAAAGTCGTCTAGTCAATGGACGACAGGAACTGATTATTGAAACTCCCCTACAACATTATTGACTGAAAATGTTTGTCAAAATTACCACTAACTCCAACTCTCGTTTTTATCTTTGAAAAGTCATATTATAATTTAAAATATGGTCTATATCATTAATTTTAAGTAATATGTATAATATTTAATTTATTTTTATATAATTCAAAAAATAGTATTTTAACATGAGGAAATTTTAAAGAAACAATTTACTTAATTCAATCGATAGTGCAATACACTCGTCAAAATTGAAAATAGCATAAAGAGTGTTGCGTAAAAAGACAAAAGTACCATTAGGCGGTAAAATGCCACATTTGTTATAACACCGAAGGTAAAGAGCCATATTTATCATAACACAATGAATAATATGTCACATTTATCATAACACATGGGGATAAAGTGCCACATTTATCATAACATAGAGGAGTAAATTAAAGTGTCACATTTATAATAACAAGGTAGGTAAAGTTTCACATTAATAAGTTGACCAGATCAAACCGTCAAAGCATAGTATATAAAAGGGAACATCTTGTCAATTAGTATTATTTATTGTAAGTTTAAAATGATCAAGAAGACGATGTGAAACTTTTACTCCGTAAAAAATTATAAAATGTAAAGTACTATTTTTTAAATTATAAATAAAATATTATGAATATCATAGCGTTTGATATAGCCAGAGCAATTTCTTGTTATTTGTCAATATTAACCTCAATTAATATTATTACTATTTTCACGGATTCAAATTCAATTTTCATCTTCACATCTTTAATACTCCAATGGTTGACCAACGCCTCAGCTACCGACGGCGGCTTATTAGTCCGAGCTCAGGATGCAAAACAATCAGAGTGATAAAAGAAAATTCTTACCTACATCGTGTTTGGCTGAACTCAAAGTAACTACAAAGCAAGTGCAATACACTTGTTTTGCGATTGGATGTGACTTCCAGGAGAGTAACCAATCACAAAGTAAATAGAATACACTTGCTTAGTAGTTGGATGAGTTTGATCAAACCATGTTTGAACAAGAAATTTTGAGTTAAATTGTCATTAACTCTTATAAGTTCACCAAAAAAAAAATTAAAAAAATTTTTTTTGACTTCCTATCCGTAAGTCCTACTAATTGAACCACAGAAAATGAACTTCCATTTGAAATTAAAAAGACATTAAGTTCCCATAAACAAGATGATTGTTTTCTTTGTTTTCATGATGATTGTCTCGATTAAAGCCCAAGATGATTGCCAGCCTACAAGATGCCATAAATCAGGCCCGATTATCCGATTCCCTTTCCGATTAAAGGGCCGCCAGCCCGAACACTGCGGCTACCCAGGATTCGATCTTTCATGCAATTCACACAAAAGTTTAGAGTTCGACTTCCAGTTTCCGATTCGGGCCTCGACCCGAAACACCGTCCTCCCAATTTTTGCAAAGGCCAAGGTTCAAGCAATTGACTACCAAGCTCAGGTATTAGCTTGATTTAAATCTTACATTTATTTTTCAATTTTTATTGTGCAAATTCGTGTATGCTTTTATAGAACAAGTTAGGGTACGAGAAACTGATAAATTTAATTTATTTTCATGTCCTACTAATTAGGTTATTCGGGTCATTGTTCTTAACGGGTCATGCTTCCCGACCCGGGTTCCTGAATTCAACGCCACCACCTCCTCTCCTTTTCAAGTGTATAATATTGAGAGCTCTTTTGATTGGTTCACACTTTTCAATTGCTCCACGACGACGGATAATCAATCCTCTTTAGGCCCGATCCATATTTGTGATGATACAAAAGATTTCAAGATTTATGCTTATGAATCGACTATATCAACTCTCCCATCAATATTGAATTGTAAGAAGATGTACAGCACTTCTTATATTCCTCAGGAAATATTTAACTCTCCTAAAAAATATTCTTTTCCTGAAGAATCTTATTTGCATTGGCCCAAACCATTTTGTGGGGATTGTGAAGAAAGAGGGATGTACTGTAGGTTGAAGAATAATAGTAATGAAACTGAATGCGTTGAAATACCCGAACAGAATAAGAAAGGTATATTATAACTACCCTTTAATTAATTTTTATTTTATTTATATATGGACCTTTGATTTTAACTTTTTAGGCCTTTTTTGTTATGTTAGATGTGTTTGGATTAGTTTAGTTTGGTACTACGAGATTTGGTTGTGTTGTTTTGGTTTTATCGTTCCTTTTCCATCCAATTTGGAAGTGTTGAATCGAGATGGTCTAGGACAAAAAATGCAGACATATACGATATCATGAGACCAAAGATTGGATGGAAAAGGGGGTGATAGGACCAAACTATGTTATGTCTATATATTTGGGACCAGAAATGCAGTTTCATGAAGTGCGGGACTATAATTGTTGATGGTTTTGTTCTTTTGGACTAAATTTGTCGATATAAAATACTATCTAACAATTTTTTGGTTTGTCTTAGGTGTTTTGAAGAGTATAGTTATTGCGATTGTGGTAGTCGGTTTCTGCCTGGTGGCTCCGGTTATCACTCGCATCTATATCGTGAAGAAGAGAAACCGAGACAACAAGAGAAGGATTCTACAATTTTTGGAGGATTATAAAGCTTTTAGGCCCTCAAGATATACTTATGCAGAAGTAAAGAAAATCACTGACAATTTTAAGCATAAGTTAGGCCAAGGAGGTTTTGGGACCGTGTTCAAAGGTAAACTTTCTAACGACATTCTTGTGGCAGTTAAAGTCCTGAATATCATCAAAGGAAACGGTGATGAATTCATAAATGAAGTCGCAACAATCGGCAAAATCCACCACGTAAATGTGGTTCGTCTAATTGGGTATTGTGCGGACGGATACAAACGTGCTTTAGTCTACGAGTTCTTGCAAAATGATTCATTAGAAAAGTACATTTCATCCGGCAAACAAGGTACAACTCTTGGTTGGGAGAAGCTACACAAAATTGCTTTAGGTATAGCCAAAGGGCTTCATTATCTTCACCAAGGCTGCAATCAGAGAATCCTTCATTTTGATATTAAACCACATAACATTTTGCTAGACCAGAATCTCAACCCTAAGGTAGCCGACTTTGGTCTAGCGAAATTGTGTTCAAAGGAGCAAAGTGTTGTTACAATGACTGCTGCACGAGGTACAATAGGCTATATTGCACCGGAGGTTTTTTCTAGGAACTTTGGTAAAGTGTCGTATAAATCGGATATTTATAGCTTTGGTATGTTATTGCTTGATTTGGTTGGGGGAAGGAAAAATTTTCAAGCCGAAGCACAAGATAGTAGTCAAGTTTATTTTCCCGAATGGATGTACAATCAGTTGAATAAAGGAGAAGATATAGAAATTCAAATTGAGAATGAGAACGAAAGTGATATAGTGAAAAGGCTAATAATAGTCGGGCTTTGGTGCATACAGTGGTACCCGGTTGATCGGCCTTCGACTAAAGTCGTTATTCAAATGCTAGAATGTGAAAATATTCCCATTATGCCTCCAAATCCTTTTGCTGCTTCAGAATTTGTAAACACAACTGCAATTTCCAGTGAATCCCTTTTCGGCAGTGATCAGAGTTATAGTACTTGAGTATCATATTTAGTTAAAAAAATTGCTATATTATGTAAGTATGTAATTTGGGCTCATTCTATCTATAAAGTTTTTTTTTTTGGGTAAAAAATTATCTATAAAGGTTTACTTCTTATGTAAGTAGGTTTATTAATGGAATGGATTTTAATCTAGATACGATCTAAGAAAATAAGATTTTTTTAGTTGGATAAATTTGATGGCCCAACCCCAGTAAAATGGATATTGGAGCATGAATGATGCAATTAAGAGATATTGTGGCAAACAAGCCAAATGGAAATTTAAGTTTGTAACTAGGAATTTAAATTTTGCGGTCGATAACTCAACAAAATGCCCATTTTTCGTGTTTTGGGGCTGCAAAGTGTCAAAAATTCAAAAACAAATTACCTATTTTAGTCCTAGGTTTTTTACTCTGGTGGTCAACTTTGCTGGAAAATAGTACTAGAGCGTGCAATTTTTTGAGTTTTTCATTTTTCAAGGGTGTTAAGTGCTTTATTCTTTGTTTATGTGTTGCAAAGTGTCTATTTCTCGTGTTTTAGTGAAGCAAAGTACAAAAAACCCTTTTTGAATATTGAAATATTATTATTTTTTTCCAAAAAAAACAGCCATGCTTGAAGGTAATTTTGAATTGCATATCCCCATATGCCTTTTGTTGACGCCTGGTGAGACAGCAGAGGAGTATGGAACAACAAATTCTCCTCTAGTCTAACAAAATGTTATTCATTGAAATGATCAATGTGGATTTATAACTTAGTCAAAAGCATTAATCATAAAAATAAGTACATTTCTGCATAAGCAATAACTATATTCATTATGAGACATCAAGAAACCATCAAATTCTTTCAGTTTAGAATCAAGTTGGATCTAATGTGGATTGGATCCTCTGAATTTATAGATCCACTTTAAACCCGTATTGATTCCAAACTTGTTCGATGTTGAATCCAAACTTGATCTATAGTTCAATCAAACTAAAAAAATATATATACTAAGACACGATATTGAGTGCATGAACTCAGTGTTATGTTCTTGAAGCATGCAGATATTCTATGCAATTTTGAATGATGTTCGCTCCAATTGCCATCTACAGATACTCATGACATGTTTCTATTGACAATGGTGTAATGACATTTTCATCTCAATCACCAGATATAATTTCTAGTTTTAGGCAAAAGATTATATATTACACAATAATATATTGTATTATTAGATAATGATGGTTAGAGGAGAGGAGATTCACTTATTCCATGATCCTCTGCTATTTCACGCGGAGCCAAGAAAGGCTTTGGGGGCATCTGCAATTCAGAATCACCTTCAAGCATTTCAACTACTTTGTTCATCGATGGTCGATCAGAAGGTTTCATTTGTATACACCACAAAGCCACTATGACAATCTTCTTTACAATCTTCCTCTCTTCATCATTCGCATCCACAATCTCCATTTCATTTCCGGCATAAATTTGATCGTATGCCCACAAAGGGAAATATATTTGACTTGCGTCCTCAGCAAACGGATTCATATTTTTCCTTCTACCCGCCATTTCCATCAACAACATTCCAAAACTATAAACATCGGCCTTATACGAAACACCTCCGATATTCTTGTAAAACATTTCTGGTGCCATGTAACCCATTGTTCCTCTCGCGGTTTTCAAACTTATAAAACTGTTGTCAGTTGGGTAAAGCTGAGCAAGCCCGAAATCAGAGATTTTTGGATTGAATTTCTCGTCTAGTAAAATGTTGTGAGGTTTGATATCGAAATGCAAAATTTGCATGTCACATCCCCGGTGTAGATAGTCGATCCCACGTGCCACTCCAAGAGCGATTTCAAATATTTCTGAGTACCGCAATGCAAGGTCCCTTTGGCCAAATATGTATTTGTCTAGGGAGCCATTTGCTAAATACTCGTACACCAAAGCGCATTTTGAACCTTCTACGCAGAAACCAATGAGTTGTACTATATTGACATGGTGAATCCGCCCGATTGTGCCAACTTCACTAATGAATTCTTGATCATTAGATACGTTTGTTCCCATTATCTTTACTGCAACGTAAGGATCACTTTGAAGCTTTCCTTTGTACACTGTCCCATATCCGCCTTCACCTAGTTTTTGGTTGAAATTGTTTGTCATTTTCTTGATCTCATAGTAAGTGTATTTTATTGGCGTGAGGTTATTTTGACCTTGTAAAAAATCTTCAATCGTTTGATCCATTGATAAATGCCGCCTTCTCCATTTATATACTACTAACCCAATCAGAAACGGGAACCCGCATAATAATTTTAGAACTAATATTGGAACTGCATAATAAAATGGAAAATAATAGTGAGCTACAATTTTCAGGAAGCAATCTGTCTCAATAAATTTGTAACGTGGTAGATGCGTATATGAACCTCACCAACAACTATTGCACCATAGAATCCCGCAGTAACTGTGAAGAGAGGCAAGTAAGAGATTAGATTATAGTAGTAATATATTAAAGATGTGAAGAAAGACTCACAAGGATAAGGAATAATGATATGAAAAGATCAAGTACTCACTTCCCCAGCACTCAAATTGACCTGCATTGTCAAGTGAAAGTTGTGTTAGGAAAACAAGAGTGTCAGAATTCACTACGAGGAACGAGAATACAAGAGTACATACACAACATGAACTGGCGTTGAAATCTAACAGGGTATTTACAATAGCAGAGGTATTTATTCAATACCTAACTCTAATACTCTTCACATTTCCCCTCAAGCTTGAGCATACTATGTTCTAGCTTGTTACAAATACGACAATATCACAATAAACAAACTAATATAAAAAAACGACACAATGACTAGATGACGACAATAGACTACCATCTTTCACGAACGAGAACTGAAAACTAGAGTAGATACACACGAACAATAGCGGGATAGCATCTACTAACTCTGAGGTGTCCTCGACCGTAATTTGGATATATCCATATGTTCTCGAACATAACATTGTGTGATAATGTGTTACTAAAGTGAATCCACTGATTCACACAACTGACAATTATGAGACCAATGATGACAACAGGATAAAACATGCTATTCTGCATTTTTTTCTCCGAATTTTTTTTGGTTCTAACCAAGTGTCAGAACAGAAAAGTGTACAATTATCACATCTGCTGACAGCTCCAATTACAACAACGTTAATAATCAACTGAACAATACTAAATACGACAACAAGACAAGAAATATTTAAACTGATAACCGAAAGAAAACTGAACTACGTATCCACAATTTAACGGTCTTATCAATGAATTTCCAAAAACTCAATCAGTCAAGAAGAAGATGTGAATCCCTTCAACTTCATCTGATTTTAATTTTACAATATTTAGTTTAGAATGAAAGAAAGTTTGCAGCTCAATAACTTCAATTTCAAACCACTAAGTTTTTCGAACTCAGCCTAGAATATGTCTCAAATGCTCAAGAATATTACAAAAACAAGGTGTCATAAAAGTCACATAGATGAACATGAAGCACTGAAACATTACTTAGAACAACAGCTCTTTTTTCCTTAGATAATAATCAAGATCAAGTAAATATAGTTATTGTCACTTACACTTGGAACCAAGTTGTGAATGTGGAGTGTCTTCTTCGCAGTAGCGTCTGAAATTAATTCGTGAAAACGGTATGTCCACATTACAGTCTTGTCCGCAAGTTATTCTATTCCCTTCTAAGCTACAATATCCATTTCTCCTCTCACATTCTCCACACAGAAAACGAAACCAAGAAAGCTCAAACCCATAAGCCAAACCATCATAAATACTCGCCAAAGAAGAAATATTCCTCATAGGCCATCTAACTGAGGATAGATCATTCCTATCAACCGTACACAAATCTTCTAAATCCGATACACCAAGATCTCCAGCCATAACATAACTATAAATTTCTGAAGAATTCGATGAACCACAAAAAGCAGCATTCACATATCTCAAGGAATTCACGGGAGAAACACAGTGGATAAACACTACAGCTTCATTCAATTGAGTAAGCCGATCAAAAATTTCATCTTCCCTGTTTGTGCTAAACCAATCATGATACTCATTTGAATAAAGTGGACAAGAAGAAAGATTTTCCCTTTTTATGCCAGGATTAACTAACCTTATTGAGAATTCTTCGTAATTGATCTCTTGCACGTAATAATTTCTTGAATTTACGGTTAATATGGTGGTTTGATTGTTCTGGCAATCGAGCTCAAAATTGGGATTATTGTACCCACAGGAAATGGGTTCGCTTTTCAATCTAAAAGGGTATCTAATTGTTGTAATGGTCCCACAAGATGAAGAAGGGCAAGATGAAGTGGGATTATTGTACTGGGCTACGGAATTAACTGAACAAAAAAGCAAGAGAACTGAAATTCTTGAAATTGCTAAAACAACTGACATGTTTGGGATTTTGATGGTTTTTACTAAAATACAAACCTATAAAGTAGTAGAAAAGAAGATGATTGAATATATATGTACATTTTGTATGACCTTTGCAGTTGTGTAAATGGAGACGAAAGCAAACCATTTTCTTAAGTCAACTATACAGTATATAGGCGTTCTATCCTTTTCTTGACCAGCCAATTTAAAAAAGGTCAAAATGAGAAATATAAATTACAAAAATTAAAGACAGTTGTGTAAATTTTTTTCTTTTTTTAAATAATGACTTTTTTAAAATTTTTAAGTTTTTAATGGCCTTTTTATAAATTAAAGACAGTTAAATTTCACCATAATTATTGATTAAAAATATCAAATTTGTGGAAAATTCAGATTTTACTAGGACCATTGACCGGATACATCAGAAAATTGCTGAAAAAATCACAAATAATACCTATGTGAATTGAAAGGAAAAAGAAAAGAAATTCCATTATCACCATGATCGTAATGTTTATTTTCTTGATTTTCTCAGCTAAAGCCCAGGAAGATTGCCGGCCCACAAGCTGCCATACTTCCGGCCCGATTATCCGTTTCCCTTTCCGATTAAAGGGCCGCCAGCCCGAACACTGCGGCTATCCGGGCTTCGACCTTTCCTGCAACACACACAACATCACAGAATTCGATTTCCAATTCCCAGTTCGGGCTTCGACCAGAAACACCGTCATCCCAATCTCAGCAAAGGCCACAGTTCAACAAATTAACTACCAAACTCAACTGATTCATGTCAGTGTTCTAAACGGGTCATGCTTCCCGACCCGGATTCCCACCACCGCCACCTCTTCTCCTTTCCAAATGGACATCGAACCCCACTGGACAGCTGGGTACACAATTTTCAACTGCTCTCAGATTCGAGATAATAGATTCTCTATAGGCCCGATTAATTGTTTTGAAAATCTAGGGTTTCGAGTTTATGCTTATCGATCGGCTTATTCACTTTCCGCTTCATCTGTATCGAGTTGTACCAAGATGTACAACATTTCTTATGTTCCGTCGGAGATATTTAATTGGCCGTATGATAATTCTTTTAATTTTGATGATAATATACTGCATTGGGCGGAGCCATTTTGTGGGAGTTGTGAAGATAGAGGAATGCATTGTAGGTTGAAGACTAATGGGACCAATAGTGAAATTGAATGCCTTCAATTTGATATACCTAGTGAACCTGAACAGAATAAGAAAGGTACTACCCTCTAATTACTTTTTTATTTTATTTATATATGTAGGTGGGAGATCGGTGATTTCTGCCGAACGATACATTCGTTCAAGTTTGGTATAAATATTATATCGAGCTTGAAATCGATTTTTGAGCTCAGTTTGATTGTTAAACGAATCGAGCTTATACGAGCTTTTATAAAATGTGATTGAGTTGATAATCGAGTAGTTTGATACTTTTACATATTTTTGAAATACATGTTAACCTTAAGATTAAGAGAGGTACTTCTTAATTACTTCATTTTTATTAATATATATGCACCTTTGGTTTTACTTCTTGGGCTCTTTTTGTTATGTTAAATGTGTTTGGATTGGTTTAGTTTGGTATTACGAGATTTGGTTGTGTTATTTTGGTTTTATCGTTCCATTTCCATCCGATTTTGAAGTGTTGAATCGAGATGGTCTTATATGACAAAAAATGCAGACATATACTATAATATCAAGAGACCAAAAGATTGGATGGAAAAGGGGGTGATAGGACCAAAGTATGTTATGTCTATAAATTTGGGACCACAAATGCAGTTTCATGAAGTGCGGGACTATAATTCCTGATGGTTTTGTTCTTTTGGACTAAATTTGCCGATCAAAAATACTTTTTAACAATTTATTGATTTGTCTTAGGTGTTTCGAAGAGTATTGTTATTGCGATTGTGGTAGTCGGTTTCTGCCTCGTAGCTCCAGTTATCACTCGCATCTATATCGTGAAGAAGAGGAAACGAGACAACGAGAGAAGGATTCAACAATTTTTAGAGGATTATAAAGCACTTAGGCCCTCAAGATACACTTATGCGGATCTAAGGAAAATTACTGATGGATTTAAGCAAAAATTAGGCCAGGGAGGTTTTGGGACCGTGTTCAAAGGTAAACTTTCTAACGAAATTCTTGTGGCAGTTAAAGTCCTAAATAACATCAAAGGAAACGGTGAAGAATTCATAAATGAAGTCGCAACAATTGGCAAAATCCACCACGTAAATGTGGTTCGTTTAATTGGGTATTGTGCAGACGGATACAAACGTGCTTTAGTCTATGAGTTCTTGCAAAATGATTCATTAGAAAAGTACATCTCATCCGGCAAACAAGGTACAACTCTTGGTTGGGAGAAGCTACACAAAATTGCTTTAGGTATAGCCAAAGGGCTTCATTATCTTCACCAAGGTTGCAATCAGAGAATCCTTCATTTTGATATTAAACCACATAACATTTTGCTAGACCAGAATCTCAACCCTAAGTTAGCCGATTTTGGTCTAGCGAAATTGTGTTCAAAGGATCAAAGTGTTGTTACAATGACTGCTGCACGAGGTACAATAGGCTATATTGCACCGGAGGTTTTTTCTAGGAACTTTGGTAAAGTGTCGTATAAATCAGATATTTATAGCTTAGGTATGTTATTGCTTGATTTGGTTGGGGGAAGGAAAAATTTTCAAGCCGAAGCACAAGATAGTAGTCAAGTTTATTTTCCCGAATGGATGTACAATCAGTTGAATAAAGGAGAAGATATAGAAATCCAAATTGAGAATGAGAACGAAAGTGAAATGGTGAAAAGGATAATAATAGTCGGGCTTTGGTGCATACAGTGGTACCCGGTTGATCGGCCTTCTACTAAAGTCGTTATTCAAATGCTAGAATGTGAAAATATGCCCATTATGCCTCCAAATCCTTTTGCTGCTTCAGAGTTTGTAAACACAACTGCAATTTCCAGTGAATCCCTTTTCGGCAGTGAGAGTTATAGTAATTAGTTAGTATCATATTTAGTTATTAAAATTGTGATATTATGTATTGTATATTTAGCTTATTTAGCTTCAACCTATGTTCTCATTCTGTGTAAAAAGGTTTATTTCTTAATTATAGGCGTTTGGCCTGGAGGTATGATTGTTAATCCAACTGATATTAATATTATCAATCTGAATCCAATTTAATTAAATACTAGAATATGTTTAACCGATTAATTTGAACCAATTAAAATTCTAGATTGTAATGTACATGGTTGAAAAGTAAATGTAAACAGTATTTACAACGTATAAAAATAATTATATACAGTTTTGTCTTGTTATTCTCCAACTATGTAACCAAAAATTTCAAATTTATATCACAATTCCGGACCAATTGGCGATGACCCGGGAGAATTCCTACAAACCGGGCACGAAGAGTTTAACCTAAGCCATTGATCTATACATGTTGAATGGAAAGAATGGTGACATTCAGGTATACTTCTCAAAGTCTCTTTGGGCATATATTCACATAGACAAATTGAGCAAATGTTGTCATCTGGCTTAGGCAATCGACAGCTCTCCCCGAGGATTATTTTGGGGTACGACTCAATAGTTGGGTTGTCCAGGCCGGAGACAACGGTTGTGGGCTGTGGTGCCACCACTATCGAGAACTCCATAAAGCGGTGGGGCCGCCAGCAATAGTTTCTGACACGGATACACAGGAAGCAGAGAAAGCCTAACAGGAGAAGGAATCCTGGAATCCCAGCACACGCAACTATGGCATAGCGAGCACTTCTTGGTAGAACTGCAAGTTCAATTTACAATCTCATTAGACTATAAATAATAAGAACAATAGAACATTGTGCTATATCTTTTGCTCATTTTCGCTTTTGTTGCCAATGAACTCACTAAAATTCAAGCTTGGCCTTGAGCATTATTGACACTAATCTTGAGTTCGGGTAATTTTAGTTCAAATCGGGTTTACTAGAACCCAAAATATTTATATGTCAAGTATAATACACTTGCGTTGTAGTTACACTCCTAAAAGAGTTGTCAATCATATAATAAGTGCAATAAACTTAATATATGGTTCAATGGATCCGTAAAACCAAGTTCGATTTAGAACTTTCCCTTAAGTTCAGAAATAAAGAAGATACTAGAGCCTCAACAGCCACTCATATAGGGTGAAAATTCAATTAGTCGAGGAAAAGATTATAAAGTGAGATTCAATTTAGATTCTAGACTTTACTTGCGAAGTTGTAGTAGAACGAGCTTCAATAGAGTCGAAAAAGTGATCCAATTCAGGTAGTTTATTTGTTTTACATATTTTTTTAGCTTATGAAAAATTTAAGAATTACTGAATAATGAGTCTTGTCTAAGACTCTGTCACCCATTTAATCTTTGATTTATTAATGTTTATAATTGTGTAAGCTAGTATGACCTCTGCAACTAGCTGTTGAGTGACTTAAATTACATACTATTAGTTAATCAATCACCTATGGTAGATTCAGCTTAAAGCTTCTTGTTTATTCAATATATACATTACTGATTCATATTGACTTCTGAACCAGTCAAATCAGTATTTTCTTGAATGGTTCTTTATTCCAATATTATTCTATCCCAGAAACAATCGCAAGAGAACTTACCACGATGAGCAGGGTTTGTGCATTCAATTTGAGTTCCGTTACTGCCGTTTCGGAACCCACACCGCCCACCTTGAGACTTGCACCGCCCGCACCGCGGCGACCCCCACTTGAGCCGGATATCATCGCTAAGATCCGAAGTCATCACCGGTTCAAAAAACTCCCACTGAACAGGCACTGCCACCTTGGCCATCGAAATACACCTAGACTTCAAGAAACTGATGGTCCTTTGGGAAGAAGAAGCGAAAACCGTGTAATTCTCCCCACTCAAACAACCTATGGGGTTAAACTTATACATTCTATAATCAAATGTGCAGTTAAAAAACATGAAATCTTGAAGAAAGAACCCTTTGAATGGCGACCCAAATAAGTTTAACTCGAGTAGACGCTTGGGAAGACAGTTTTCAGGGTCGTTGAGCCATATGTTTTGCCTGGCATAGTCTATAGCTTGGACTGAGAATTTGCCAGAATTGGGAAGATCGATAAGTGTTTTATTAAATGTGTTGCAGAAGAGGTTGAAGCCTGGGTAGCCACATGGGGCTGTCTGGAGATTTTTTAGGCGAAATGGGAATCGGATTGCGGGTTCGTTTCGACTGCAGAAGGAGTTGGAACAGAAATCCGAGGCTGAAATTGTAGTAACGGGAGAATTTGAGAAAAAGAAGAAGAAGAAGAATATGATGATGGTTTTTGTGGTGTCCATGATTGTAAAAGGTCTTGTACCCGGAAATGAGGTGTGATTAATAAGTAAGAATTTGAAGCCTTTGAAAAGAGGCAACCATTTTTTATTGCTTGTTGGTGGGGATCTTTGAGGGTAAATGGTTATAAAATGGTAGTTGTTCATCTTTTTTGTGTATTTCTAGTTTTTCAAGAGCCATAGATGTTGAAGTTTGGTGAGATATTTTTAGTATTACCCAACTTTTAGTAAACTGTCCGTTTACTTTCTTGATAACTATTCACATTACCAATATACATATACAATATAGTATTGATTAAGAAAACACAATTCTGACAATTAGATGAATAAGATATTTCAGATTCTAGATCAAAAATTTACCTCCTCCAATAAGAATTGTTGGTCGTATCACTTCGAGACGTTGGAGTTCAGTCGAGAGGGCCTCGGGGTGGAGAATGTCATATGTCTCTGAGTATAAAACGAGAGAAGTTAATGTCCAGCCTCCTCCCCTACTGCAATTATGTTGAATCAAAGAATTCAGAAGACAATCAGAAGTTTTCAACAATTAGAAAGTTTACCTGAATTGCATGGAGGGTAACGCAAGGTAACATAGTTGACTTTCTAATGCAATAAGTAGGACCAAGCCTTGCCACAGTACTACTAAAATCCATAAAAACTATAGTTGAAAGCAAAGTCGCAATTCAAATCTTTAAACTATCAAAACTATATAAACTATAGCTAATAACAACAGTGCAACTCAAGTGTTTAAACTACACAGAAAGTCACGCGTCACATCTCGACCGTGCAACCACACACCGGACCTTAACACGAGGACAAGTGTTGTCATATCCAGCCAACAATCGAGGCACCAGGAATCATGACCCCAACTCTGATACCAATTGTAGGAGAGAGTCTAACCAGTGATCTTGACTCTAATATCAATTGTAGAGGACTAAACGTCTACCTCTATGCTAAAACTATAGCTAACAGCAAGGTTGCACTAAAATTTTTCTACACTATTGCACAAGCAGTCCGCGCGTCACACGTTTCGACTGTGCAAGCCCACACACCAGACAACTTACCACGCTGTATTTTTTTTGTTCACTTTTTTTTACGCCTGAACCTACTTCCAAATACAAAGTAAAACTCAATTCAACACAATCAAGAAAAATCAACGGCAATAATTTTCATCATCAAATAAGAACACTACATTGTTCGCCATTTATTCTAGCCTAAAATTTGGCACAATAACAGAAAGGAAATGCAAATCAAAACTACATATATGTTATAAATTTATCGAAATTTAGAAATCAATGCACCGACCGCCCTTCTCCCAATCGCCGTACCGAGTAGGCTCCGGTCCGCGGGGTCCACCGACTTCACCCGTCTTCTTATTCACAGTCTCATCATCGCTTTCTTCAGCCTTGGAATCATACTTCTTTTCTTCCTCGATTTGATTCTGGATCTTCTCTTTCACGTCAGAAATCGGCGGTTCCTTTTTATCCCGTTGCTGAGTTTGAAAGAGCTGAGTCGTCGTAACGATGAGCCGGCGACTCGCCGAGCTGGCGTACTCGGACCTCACGATCGGCGATGAGAATCGACGGCAGAGATTGCTCGCCATTTCGTCCTGCTCCAGAAATTTTCACTATGTTTCGACGATGCTAAGCTAATAAAGTGGAGAATGAAAAGTTTGGTAGAGAGACAAAGGCATGTGTGATTTGGTTAAACGGAGAGGCGGTTCGGCCAGCTTATTCGGTTTTCGATACGACGACGTGTTGTAATTCAAGGCGCACACATTTGTTAAATTAATTATTGTTTCCAAATTGGGAGTGGGCCGCGCTTAATATCTAATATGGGCCAACCGGGTAAGCTCATTAGACCGAGTATTTTAGGGTGTATGGATCGGGTTCGCTCTGTTTGGATGAACTTAGTCATGAAGCTTAACCTGTTTGGACCATGTTTGGGCCATCATTTTCGATTTTTCGCTTGGTCAAAATGGTTTGGAACAACTTATAAAAATACTCAAATAGTCCATATTTTTCATTTTTTCGGCCCAGACTACAATGTAGAGTTCTGAATATGTACAACAATGCAACCCACTTGACCTCATAAAAATCATATTCGATTATATTTCTAATTATATCAAAATATAATATTAACTTTTTCAATCATTATACGATACAGTATTAATTAATTTAGTTTGAAAATATATGACTCCACATCTTTCAACTAACTTTCACCCTCAAACTTTAACATCCAAAATACATTTAAAACATAACTCACAATTTTCAACTCATTACTCATTTAATTAATATTATCTTACATACAAAATATTTTAACAAAAATACATCCAAATTTATTTCAATTGTTTTGCACAAATTTCAAAAAAAATCTCCAAAACTCCCAACCAAAAAAGTTTTTCTATTTTCCTAATTTAGTTTATGTCTTATTAGTTGAATATTCTTAGTATTTTGGTAGTTATGAAATATAGATGCCAATGAAATCATTTGCCAGAGTTGCCCTTACGTTCCATTCTGATGAACTGAATTCTTCATTAGTAAAATGTCAATCTTTTGAACTCAGATTCGTCATATCCTTCACTTCATTGCCAACCTTGAGGTAAATCAAACTAAACTGTAAAATATAAAGTGTTATTTACACTCAGACCCCTGATGTTTATCGTAATTATAAAAAAAAAAACTTGTAGTTTCAAAAATTATAAGGACATACCTTACAGGGTGTTTTGTGTGTATATTTTTTACAAATTATATGACTATCCTTATAAGACTTGTTGAACCACAGGGAATCTTTTTATAATTTCTGAAACGTCGGGGAGTTTCTTGTAGGGTTTGAGTGTAAATCACCCAAATATAAATAGGATTAAATTTAGCTATTCAACAACTTAGACTCTCAAAAAAAAAAAACTAATTCTTTTTTCAGAAGGAAATAAAATTAAAAACAAATTTCATTTGGATCAAAACAGAAAAACCTCGTCCGCCTGCCAAAACATCTTATTGACATGAACAAACAAACTTTACATTATTCTTTTCCAATTGGCCAAGACATTGAACACCAGAATAATAATACACAACTTCTATAAACACAAAGATACAATTATGAAATTTCTAAATTCTAAATCCCTCCACGATAACCCTATTACTGTAATTCTCTTTGTGTTGATTCTCGTTAAGAGCAAGCTTTCATCCTTTGTCATCCAAACGTATAAAAAAGAAATTAAAAGGAAACCGAGATAGAGAAACTATGTCACCACTGTTTGTCTGTTGGTGTCTTGGTCCCTCTTCACAACCTCTTCTTGTCTTTCACTAATATTTGCATCATCACTTTGCGTGAGATATTTGTCAACCTGTGCAGCTGTTTGTCTTCCTTCGGAGATTGCCCATACGACAAGTGATTGACCGCGTCGACAATCGCCAGCTGCAAAGACCCCATCAACACTGGTTGAGAATCGTCCATACTCAGCTTTGAAGTTTGATCGATTGTCCTTTTCCAATCCAAGTTTGTCTCCTATTGTCTGAAAAGAAAAAGAATTGTCTTAAGTATGAGTATGACCCGAAAAGAGAAGAGGACGAATATAATATAATGGCAGACCATGTAATGGTTAGTTACTAACCTCCTCGGGTCCAAGGAATCCCATAGCCAAGAAGACTAGATCAGCTCCAATAATCTCCTCCGAACCTTCAATTTCTTTGAATTGGAACCTTCCACTAGCATCTTTCTCCCAATGGACGCGAACAACTTCAAGTCCTTTCACCACTCCATTTTCGTCTCCTATGAAACGCTTAGTCAATACTTCATAGGATCTTGGATCCTTCCCAAATTTCGCAGTAGCTTCTTGATGACCATAATCTACACGGAATATACGAGGCCACTGCCAACATAGAAATTTTTTGGGGTGGGGGGGGGGGGGGGTGGGGGGGGGGGGGGGTGGGGGGGGGGGGGGGTGGGGGGGGGGGGGGGTGGGGGGGGGGGGGGGTGGGGGGGGGGGGGGGTGGGGGGGGGGGGGGGTGGGGGGGGGGGGGGGTGGGGGGGGGGGGGGGTGGGGGGGGGGGGGGGTGGGGGGGGGGGGGGGTGGGGGGGGGGGGGGGTGGGGGGGGGGGGGGGTGGGGGGGGGGGGGGGTGGGGGGGGGGGGGGGTGGGGGGGGGGGGGGGTGGGGGGGGGGGGGGGTGGGGGGGGGGGGGGGTGGGGGGGGGGGGGGGTGGGGGGGGGGGGGGGTGGGGGGGGGGGGGGGTGGGGGGGGGGGGGGGTGGGGGGGGGGGGGGGTGGGGGGGGGGGGGGGTGGGGGGGGGGGGGGGTGGGGGGGGGGGGGGGTGGGGGGGGGGGGGGGTGGGGGGGGGGGGGGGTGGGGGGGGGGGGGGGTGGGGGGGGGGGGGGGTGGGGGGGGGGGGGGAATATGAAGATAATAATATGAGTGAACCGTGCTTTATTATGTAATATTGATCTGGTTACAAAGTGTGAAGGGTCTGGCCAAGCTACTAAGGATGGCTCAAGACAAAAAATTATAAAAGGTGTAGAATATTAAGCTAGAGTATCGATCTGAAGATGTAGGATTTTCTCTAGAATGCCAAAAGGTCCTTTACATCATTAATTGTCCTCATATTTATAGCCTAACACGTGTCTCCACGGTAAAGCACTAGGACCCATAGAAGAGGTAGCACGACCCACGGACTAGTCGGCAGATCCAGGTAGGATAATCAGATCGAATATTCATTAAATTCATGTTTCAAGCATAATAGAGGTAGCTCTTCTATTCTCGATCGATATCATTGGAGATCGATCGGGATGGAAAATATCCGGATCAGTTTTAGGCTGGTCGATGAATCCGATCTAGTGAGATACGAAATAGCCCTTATCAGTACTCCCCACTTCTCGAGCGTAAGTGCAACTGTAGCTCGGAGAAGTAAAACCAAATCTTTAACTAGCCTCATGTTGTATATCGGACATGCCTCATTAAAAACCTTGCTCGAAAAAACCCCAACGAGATAAAAATCGACCAAGGGAAAAAGAGTACATTTCCGTTGAGATATACAAAGGTTGAAGTAAATATGCTATATGTAAGTAGCTCCATAACGTTCCCTGACTCCTTTAATGATTGGAATTGCAATTGTCCTAGGCGAGAAAATGAATCGTCGCCTATAAGCCAAGGGATGAATCGTCATTACCTTTTGCCCATATAAATAGCGTCAGTCAATAACTCCCTTACCGCAATTGTAACAACAACAAAATCGGAGCATTTAAAATCTTCTGAAGTCGATATTCATGTGAACAATATAATTCTTCGATCTCTCCTATCCAATATGTCGACCTCTAATATCAACCAAAACCTTATGGGTCTATTTGAATGGGTTTTGGCTCGATTTCGCGGGTCTCGGTTTAAAAAAAATGGTTTGGGTGGTTTTGATGAAATCTTTGAGACCTCATTTGGATGGGTTTTGGCTGTTTGGTTTTGTAGTTTGAATAAGTTGAAACCCCACTTGGATTGGGTTTGGATGTTGGGGTTTAGGGGGAAAAGTAGGTGGTAGGTGTCAAATCAATGTCTTTAAGTGAGATTTGGGGGGGAAAATATGTGGTAGGTGTCAAATCAAAGTTATAGATTTGAAGAGTTTGAGTGTGAGTTTCTGAATAGGTTTTTGACGGTTTTATAGGTTTGACGAAAGCTCACTTGAAAGGATTTTGGCTCAGTCTCACGAGACCGGGCCAAAACCCATCCATATGCACCCTATCATTCCGAATGAAGGCGAAGTTGAACAAAATCTCGGAGTAACCAGAGAGGGGCTGGGGAGCTTTAATTCCGACCATGGGGAGGTCGATGAAGGTGTGGCTGCAGAGGAAATTAACGTGCGAGGGGAAAGGACGATGGATGGACTACTCCCCCTGTAGAAAAAGTGTTAAAGAACCCCAATCACCATAATTCGTCTCTCGATGTGGAACATATTCAATGCCGTTTTGAGGATACGCTGAAAAATATTTTCCAAAAGTGTTCCATATCGTAATCCCGAAACCTACGAATAGGGTTACATCTCCACCTGAGGGTCATCGATCATTTTATGAGATCTACTTCAATCATGGGGTCATATAACCTCTTCCTTCCTTTATGAGGGAAGTTATGACTACTTTTCGCCTAGCTCTGACTCAGGTGGTGCCCAACTCTGATATTTATGTGGGCCTTTTCGGTACTCATGATCGGAAAAGGACTTCAACCAAGCTTCCTCAACTTTTGGCACTTCTTTAGGCTGGTAATTTCAAGTTCCTCAAAAAAAGGTTTTTTCTATTTTTGCCAAAGACCTGTTCGGGCAATTTTATCTAACGCCATTTCGGCCGTATCACTATCTCCGGTACCCTTGCTACGTCCGATCTATTTATCGAGGATTTAGTTGAAGAGATGACGTGTAACAAATACCAATCACCTTATCTGATCGGGGAAACTTATCTGCGAAAAGAAGGATTGAGCTCTTGCACATATAGCATCCTCTTTGATGATCGATCTCTTGGTACGTATTAATTCCTAAGGATACCTCTTATAATCAATTTAAGCCTTTATACTTTGAATTATTCTTCCATCATTCTTCAGGTGCTATGGTCGAATGCTGTAGGCGATATGTGGTAGGACAAAATGTTGTCTCTACTTCTAAAAATGGATTGGGTGGTCGAGCTATCGAGCAAAGACAATCCCGAAAGAGGAGAACAGCTTAAGAAGAAGGAGCTAATGACTTGGAAGAAGATAAATCAATCGCAGTTGATCCCATCAGCATTGTCCAACCTACTTCTAGTCGACCATCTACTAGCCATGCTTCGTCTAGTTCTCCCCATGCACAAGGTTGAGGAATTCCCTCTTTGGCTAGGAGAATTCCTTGTGGAATTAATATGTGCAAAGATTGGGGTGAAAAGAGCTCATCTGGAGAGCCGGCGAATAGAAAAAGAGGCCTCTATGATAGGCAGGGGAAGTCTTTTCCTTATATTGACGGAAATCCTGATGTTCCGACCACCGTTGCTGACATGATTGAAGAACATCTAAAAAAAAATGGGCGGCATGTTTTGCTCAGGAGGGAACTCTTCTGATGGATGAAAAAGAGCACTCTACCGACAAATCCATTAGACTGCTTTTGTCTACCCAGTTTACTCGGGATTTGGAAAAACATTTGGAGGCAGATGTCGAGCATGAATTGAAAAAGTTCGCCCACACACACGAACTGGTAAACTACCTCCCCCTATTATCTAGTTTATTTACATCGATGAATTTCCCTCCCTGACTTCTTGATCGATATCAATCAGGCCGGCAACATCGGAGTTGCTGGAATCTACAAATCATCATTGTTCCAGGAGCAGATCGATTTTCTCAATGCAAGGAACTTGGAGTTGATGGATCAGAACGATGTGAGCTTAAGGCCAAGGTTGATGAGCTAAGTGGAGAGCCTGATCAAGCACGGAAGAGGTCGATCCGAGTGGCGGAGAACAAGCCGTGGAAACTGACAATCCACACATCGTATGTACTATGGAGGAGTACAGCCTGCTTCAGGCCCAGGTCGATCAAATGACACGTAAGCTCGAAGATCTGAGAATAAATTCAGCCACGTCTATTAATGCTCTCGAGGAGGAAAATAGGGCTCTTAAGACACAGTTGAAATCCCAAACCGAGGATGTCGAGCTTAACGAATGCATCCAGGAGGTCCAAAGCGAGAATGAGGTTTGGTTGATTAGAGAATTTCTCAATTTCCCTGTGCACTTGGCGACTGTTTATAGGAAAGTCCAAGGATTGCTCGAGAGCAAATTTTACAAAGGGGTCGAGCTAAAGATGATTCCTGACAAACTAGACTATTATTTAGAGGCCATGAAGTTCGACGAGAACAACAAATGTCAATATTATCCTAGCGAAGCCTATCCTCGGATCGAGTATGAACATGATGAGCAAGATGATGCTCCAAATGATTCTCCTGGTTCTCCGAATGTCGATTAGTTTAGGTCACCATTTGAGTTTTTTGAGATTTTGAACATGTATTTCTATTATTGCTTTGTCCCAAATACTCTTTACTGAATTTTTTACTGTAAATTAGTCCTATGCTTACTCCAACATGTTTATTTAACCTGATCTTGACAAAAAATAATCGTCATCAACGCAGAAGTATATAAAATATTAACCTCTTTAGACAATCGTCTTTTATTTAGAAACAAAACCAAACCACTTTAATCTCTGTGTAGTCTGAAAAACTCAATTGTTGCGAAACATATACTGGAAATTCAGGATTTCTTCTTCGATTGGTTGGTACGATGTTCCACAAATAAATGATCATGAGCGCTAATCTCTTCGAACAAACTACCAAAAGCCGAAAAAGGCGCGCAACCGAAACGGGCTCGGTGCCAAAAAGAGTCGCACGAAATGAAAGTTCAGATCGAATTTCCAAAAATAGTAAAAAAAATCATCTAGTGAGCCTAGCGTAGCTGTCGAGTTGAGGAGCACAATCAAGTTGGGCTTAGATATTTCGGTCGGACCTAGAATAGTGATTTCTGAAGGTCCCACTATTAATCCTATTTCCGATCCGCTTAAGGAGACCACTATTCAGAATGAAATGGGTAGATCAGAGGGGCAACATGTCCCTTTACCTACTGAGCCTCTTATTAATTCAAATACGATCGAGCAACCTGATATTGAGGTCGGTGGGGGACTTAATCAAGGACCCCCTATTGCGCCCTTAATCGATGAGGACATCGGGAACGGTCCCTCCTTGGAACCTGATTTTGAGGCACTTAACAACAACCCTTCTCCCCATTCTAACGATGATATTGTTGAGCTCGTTTGTCCACCATAAGTGTGCCACCAGTGACGGCTTCGATCAATCAAATAGATAGGGACGAGGACATTATCCCTCCGAACCACGAATCTGGGAGCGAGATTGAGACGACAACTTCTGCTGAAAATGTTGCAGATCCATCAATGGTTGTAATCATGGGAGTTATCTTCTCGATATCCGCTGGGGAGAATAGGTAGATTTTTTTGGAAACCACTCTCCCCGACCCTCTGGATAGTTTTCGAACGTGCCCATCGTCCCATCGAGTCGATGCTTCTAGACGGTCGTTCCTTGATAAGTCAGATCGAAGAAATCAAGGAACAAGCGACCCTAGGTGAATCCACGGGTTGATTTCCACGCAACCTAAAATAGAAGGATCCTTATGAGATATGTGTCAATACTCATTTTAGGGAACAAGGACTTCATCTAAGGAAAAGTCACTATGCATGCAAACTGTATCCCTAGAATCAAGAAGAATCTCTACCTACTTAGATCTCACCTAGTTGGTATAAATACACCTCTGATATGATCATTCTAATCATAATCGACAATTTTGCTGCATCCTTCTCTACAATATAAGTTCTTTAAGTTTTTAACACTTGACCGACTTAAGCATCGGAGGAGGTTCCGCCAGCAACACCCCACCCCGGCGTGTAACCTTTGTTTTGTAGGTATTTGGAAGCACGGAATTGATAGGACTTTGGAGCAAGGAGTACCGAATTCAGAAATTAGATATTTACCCTGCATCAATTGGCTACCTCGACTCTAACAAGGCAGCCAACTCATCATTCTCCTCGCGGACCTTCTCCCAGGACAATTGAGAGTCGTCGGCCTGCTCCTGACTTTCCTTCAGATCCGCAGCACAAGCGTCCGCATTTTCAATTGCGATGAGGCGACATTTCTCGAAAACCATGACCTCGAATTTGATCATGGCCAGCTCCTCTGCGACCATCTGCCTCTCTACCACCGCTATCAGGTCCACCTCGCCCTCCAACATGGAGACCTTGGCCTTCATCCCCTCGATAGAAATTTCAGCTTCTTAATATGGTCATATGGATTAATATGGAGATTATTGCATTTTTGGTGCCACAACTATAGTTCGCTGGCGTTTTTACCCCGTGTCTTTTCGGCCTGACACATTTGGTGCCACAACTTCAACAACGGTAACAATTTTTGTGCCAATTAAGCCCAATTCCAAAATTGACGCAAAATCCCCACATGCGGACCTCGTGACATGAAAATTGGTCCCCACATGGGGGATATCGAGCCAATTTTGGAATTGGGCCTCAATTGACACACCAATTTTGAAGTTGTGGCACCAAATGTGCCATCCCGATAAGATACAGGGTAGAAACGCTAGCGAACTATATTTGTGGCACCAAAAATACTATATTCCCCTTATTTTATTATCTTTTTATTTCCGCAAACATTAAAATCTATTGTTTACATGAAGTAATTAAAAGCTATAATGTACAAATAGACATTTTACGCTATTACATAACTAGGCTACAAAATGTACCCAAAAATTTGTTATAACATACCTCTCTCGGGGTATGAAGTATAGGAAATTTTTTATACATTATGGTTGAAAATACATCACGCCATTATTGTAGGAGCACTATATCATAAAAATCAATTATATGGTTTATTCTTAAGTATAAGGTTTACGAGAAGACTTTAAGAGCATCTCCAATGTAGAGTCAAATGGAGTTTCAAATCAATTTAAAAAAGTATTACATTCACCCCCTTCATAAATATAGAATCTTAGAACCCCCAAGATAATTTTGTTCGTAAATAGTTTATGCAATTTTTATAAATTTAAAATGTCAAAAATATTACATTTATCCCTTGTTGAATTTAAAATCTTGCAATTACCCATTGAGAGCAATTTGTCCGTAAGTATTCATGTCATTCCTATAAATTTGAAATTTCAAAAAATTTACATTTATCACCCTGTTGAATAAAAAATCTTCCAATTAACTCTCTGAGGGTAATTTTGTCTGTACATATTTCATTTCATTTCTATAAAGAGAGAATTTCACTTTTGGTACCACAAGTAACCCTTACTTTAAGGTACGATACCATAACTTTAAAAACATACATATTTGGTACCACATGTTATCTGCCATCGACACATTTGGTACTTCCATCAATTTTTGTACGGAATATTTAATTTTAGACGGAAAATTGAAATTTTTTTTTACAGAATTTGTCCTATAGTTATAGATTGTTGCCAAACTTTGCCCCACATATTTTATAGCTGACAAATTTACCCCAATATTCACAAATTTGAAGCATTTCAATCCTAATTGTAAATATAATTAATTATAAATCCTATTTATATATGTTATATATTATAATTATTAAATCTCTTACACTAATTAGATTTTATATATAATATATATACACTAAATAATATTTTATATAAAATAAAAAAATATCAATAAAACTCAATGGATTTTTAAAATTTCAAAAAAATCTTTTAAACTAATTAGAATTTACATATAACACATATAAATTAAATAATATTTTATACAAAATTTGAAAAATAAATATCAGTTAAACTTATTAAATTTTTTGTATTGAAAAAAATAATTTTTAACGAATTAGATAATAATATATATACAAATTAAACAATATTTATTATAAAGACTAAAAAATCTTTTTAAAATTATATAAATAATAATAATTCTAATTATTATATTTATTATAATTAAAAAAATAAAATAAAAAACTAAAAAACCTAAATCTAGTCAGTTTAAATGATTTTTTTTAAATTAAAAAATATAATAAAAATATTTATTTTTCAGATTTTATATAAAATATTATTTAATTTATTTAATATATATGTAAAATCTAATTAATTTAAACGATTATTTTTCGAAATTAAAAAAATCTAATAAATTTAATTTATATTTTATTAGATTTTATATTTAGTTTATATATATAATCTAATCAGATAAATTTAATAATAATATATATATATATAAAATTTATAAAACTTGTGAACTTTGGGGTAAATTTATCAGCCAGAAAATATATGGGATAAACTTTGGCAGCAATCTATAACTATAGGACTAATTATGCAAATTTTTCATCAACTTTCCTTCCGAAATTGAATTTTTCGTCCAAAAATTGAAGGAAGTACCAAATGTGTCGAGGACAGTTAACATGTGGCACCAAATGTGTATGTTTTTAAAGTTATGGTACTGTAACCTTAAAGTAAGCTTACTTGTGGTATCAAAAGTGAAATTCTCTCTTTTTATAAATCTTAAAAATAACACCAGAGGTAAAATTAAAAATTTCCAGGTAATGTTAGAGATAATGGAGCAAGGGATTAATTGTTAGACGGTGATAAACTTGAGTGGGGTTTTCGAAATTACCAGTATGTGAGGGAGATTTTTGTAATTTAGCCTTACCTCATGGGGTGTTCATAATTATCCTATTAATTAGCTAAAAACCTCATTTGAAAAATTCTTCATAAATAATAAAGAGGTTAATGTCAATTTTTTAAATAAATAGGGAGGTTTCCAATGTTTAAAGTTAACAACGGGAAAATTGTCAATATTTTTAAGTCAACAGGGGCAGTTTTGTATTTTGTGTGGGAGTATGTTGGTCCCAAGTGGTCAGATGAGGTCTAGAGGGGGGGGGGGGGAGGGGGGGGGGGGAGGGGGGGGGAATAGACCTCTAAAAATTTATCTTTCAAAATCTCTAACTTTTTCTGTCAGCAGACTAAGCTGATCAGGAATTGTAAGTTGACTAAGCTGATCTTGCACAGAGCTTTGAACAACAGATTTGACCACTCTTCTGATTTTACTAAGCTGATTTTATCAGAATCAGAGTTTTAAATTTACTAACTTGCAGCGAATTTTTCTTGTGTTTTTCACAAGTAGTTTTCTTAACTTAGAAAAAGTTTTATCCCAAGTTTTGCAAACTTCTTTTTAAAACTTTTTAACAGTTAACCTTTTCGTGTTAAAGTAAGCTCTTTTTAAATATGCAAGAAATAATGCAAGTATAACACAAATGATTTTTATAGTGGTTATATGGATAGAAATCCTTTAGTCCACTCTTCCAAGTCACGTAGATCTTGGGTTATACTATAAGCACACAGATTACAGTATACAATGCTTGCGCCAATCAACAAATGAAAAGGCCACAAGTTCACAATGGGAAATCACAAAGAAACTCCTACTCTCTGAAGTAATATCCCTCACTTAGATGGATATCTACTTCTCATAACACGTTTCTCACAAAATCACTCAGATTTGTATGTATGTTTTGTTTTCTCTCTATTCTGATTCGTCAACAAATGACTCGGCTGATGAGTGTTTTGTTCTTGAAGTTGAGACTTAGAAGAGTTTTGCTTCGATTTTAATCTCAGTTGTGTTGCTTCTTCTTCTTCAACTCTTGAAGTGAACTATTTATACTTGAGATTTGAAAATCTGCCCGTTGAGAGATCGACAGGTGTTCAGATCCTCGAGAACTGATCCCTTCTGCAGAAACGGCTACCTGCGACTGAACACTGTACACTCTGCTGTACTTGCTGTCAGTTCGCATTAAATGCACCAAGCTGATACGAGGTTTCTCTTCAATCATTTGTCATAAATACCCTTCCTCTTCAGCATTGATTACTCCAAGTGCATTTATTACCGTTGCAATAACTTCTGATCCACTTCCACTCTGCTGATCGAAATCACTCGTCTGATGTACACTCGACTGATCCCAAACTTGAACTAATCTGATTTGAGTCGGCTGAAAATCCGCCAGTCTGATTCCTTTCTTCAGCAACAGATCAGTGGTCTTCTGGACCATTTTTTACTTTTCTGAAGTAAATTCTTCCTTGGTCAAATATCTTCTAAGGTTTGTACTAAGCTTCCATACTTAGCTGATGACTTTTGGAAATCATCAAAACCTCCCTTCACTTATAAGTCTTCATCTTCATCCTACAGAGTATAATTTTCATTTTTTCTATAAATATGTAATATGCAAATTTTTAAGTTCACATATGAAAGTTTTTGCTAATAAAAATAACACATTGTGAATTATGCTAATTAAACAAAGAATAGGAATATTTTTTCGTTCATTCTATACAAAACTCTTTTCTTGGGGTTGACTAGTAATTCCATGGTAGGGAGATCCAATCCATCTATCTCAGTAAAATGGTCTATTATGCGTTCTCTCTATTCCATCTGAGAGAAAAAATGTACTAAAAAATATTCCATAAATTTGCGTAAACAGACTAAAATACCCATTTATAACACATGCCACATATTTTTATAAAACGGGAAGGTAAAGTGCCATATTTATCGTAATACATGGGATAATATGTCCATTTATCATAACACATGGGGATAAAATGCCACATTTATTATAAAACAGGGAGGTACAGTGTCACATTTATAATAACACGGAAATAAAGTTTAACATTTATACGTTGACCGAGTCAAAATGTCAAAGTATAGTATATAAAATGGATAATTTTGTCAATTAGTATTATTTTTTTGGTAAATTTAAAATGATCAACAGACGGTATCGAAAAATGTTTTTTTTCAAATTATAAATAAATTATTATACATATAAGAGTGCGGTTGATATAGACAGAGCAATTCTCCTAATCTAATGCCATAGCAATTTCTTGATATTTGTCAATATTATTACCTTTTTCCACAGACTGAATTTTCATCTTCACGTCTCTAAAGATATGAATAGTTGACCAACGGCTAAGCTACCGCCACCGGATTATTAGTCCAAGCTCAGGGTACAAAACGACATATTCAACATCACCATTAAGGAAAAGATATATATGTCAAGGCCGAATCAAGCGGTGATAATTAATCTGCCTCTCACGATCTGCGAATTGGAAATTTTAATGCCACTGGACTTATTCAAGGGGAATCTGCCTCGGAATAATCGATTCTTAAATGGAAAAGAAATTACAGGAAAAAAAATGGAAACAAATTTTTCAGATAGGGACGATGACATTATCCCTCCGAAACACGAATCTGGGAGCGAGATTGAGACGACGTCTGCTGAAAAATGTTGCAGATCCATTAACGGTTGTAATCATGGGAGTTATCTCCTCGATATCCGCTGGGGAGAATGGCTAGCGATATTGCCAGAGCAAGGATTGTTGCTGGCAGAGCAATTTTTTTTTATTTTCTAATTTGCCCCTTCTAGTCAAAAGTCATAAAAACTCATACTTTTCAGTTCCTAAAATACTCCTTATTAATAATTAACAACTCACTCTCTTCTCTCTCCTATTAAAACATCATTAACTATTTTTTCTTTTCCCAAAAAATCTTTAAACATGAAAACAATTAAAGTTGAATTTCCATTTTGTTTATTTAATCTGATTAAATTTGCAAAATGAAAATTCAGATTAAATGAAAATTACCTCTATGCAAGCCAAATGGGTGAGTTCTTAAATAATAATAAGAATACATGCATGCAATACAGAGAAGGGTGATTCTATTACAAGATTTTGTTGGTCAAAAGTAATTGAGATATCCTTTCATTAAGTGACAAGTGTCCCTAAAAATTAAAAAAAAAATTAATAAAGAATTACTCAAATACATTTTTACCCTTCCATTATATTTTTATCTCAATTTCAAAAAAATAATTAATTATGTTTTCATGAAGCGGCGGTGGCGGAGCCTGCGTGGCCGGAACTGCCCACTTTAATTTGGCCTTCACGTGGCCAGATCCGGCCATGCGAGGGCCAGATCTGGCCTCTGCGTACTCGTTAATAATGACAATTTTTCCATTGTTGTTGTTAGAGGGAACCTTCACAAGTTCAACTGCACCTTCAGCACGGCTCCGTGTCGGCATTTGTTAAGTGAGTATTCATTATGAGCACCTCGGTATTAACCCATGATATTAAAGGTCCTATGGTGAGTTTCTAAGTGACTGCATATTTAATATACTACTCCTTTCGGTTCATATTAATTGGCATGTTGTTACTTTTCACACAGATTAAGAAACTTCATGATTAATCACTTTTAATATGAAACATAAAAATTTGACAAATGTGCCAATTAATATGAAACATAAAAATTTGACAAATGTGCCAATTAATTTAAACCGGAGGGAGTAGTTACTTAAATACTTATGAGGAATTATTCAATAACTTTTTTTAATGGTTTAGGTGCTTGGGGTGGTCGGACTTTGTGGAAGATGGAAATGGCAGCGGAGGTGGTGGTTGGCCGGTGGTGATAGGATTTTGAAGGAGGAGAGAGATGAAAATGGAAGATGGAGAGAAAGAATGAGGGATTTTTTTTTAATTTTTTTGTGTTTATTAAACACATTTATAAAAGGGTGTAAAAGTAAATTATAATTTTCAGATTTGTCCAACAATAAAAAGGGGTCCAATTGATATTTTTGTTTTGGACAAAATTATGTAGCTTAAATTTAATTTTGATCAATTTTAATGGTCAAGATGAATTATCTTATGGGAGATAGTTTTTTGAGCTATCTCATAATAGACTAACCCTATAGAGAATACATGCAATATTCTTTGCTTTTTCCTTTCAACGGAAGGCCTTTTTGTTAGGCATGATGCTCTTAAAGCATGTATTTGACATTCTTTAATTGAAATAAATAAATTAATTTGAAATTAATTTTTCATATAATCATTTCGATTATGCATTTAATGCATAATATAAACATCAGAAAATTCCATGTCTATTAAAGAGACTATGACTTAAGTATATATATTATACTGGAGGATTTAAGCTATAGCTAATAGACTAAAATGTCCGTAGTGAGTTAAAGTTGGGATCTTTAACTAAACACTACTAGTACGGTCCACGAAACATTTACAATGTAGTAACTTTGATCCGAATTACTGATGTAGAGACATCGAAGGTGGAGGTACTTTGTGTAATTCGATTACATAGGACTGGACCAGACATGATCTAGAATCATAAATAAGATACCGTTGATATTATGGTTCTAGAACATGTCAACTGATGATCATATGCGAATTGATCTAAATCATGAGTAGGCATAAACTCCTGTTTATGTTAACGAGTTCTTTTGACTCATAGGTAATGGCATGTAACCATGTCGAGCCTAAAACTTATGTCTTGAAGATCCGTTGAGATAAATGGCTGGGAATGTGTTCTACAGATATGGAATCCAACCCTTCTTGCGAGAAGCTGGAATATTGATTCCCTTAAGTGTTAGTTCTGGAACTGAACAGTAGAGCGCTCTGATTTATGAATAAGTTCATAAATCAACTGTTTACTAGTGAACTAATGGAACTTAAGGATAAAGAAGTAATTAGAGGGGCAAAACGGTAACGACGCCTAGCTCTAGTTACGAATCAATTATTGGAGGATCAAATTGCATGTAGTGATTATATCAATGGACTATCTTGATCTTTTGAGTAAAATATATTGTAATGACAAGAGTGCAATTCCAAGTCATTAGTGGAGTCACTTGGAATTAATAGATCGAATTAATTATATTAAAGAGTTTGATAAATTATTCGATTTATTGGAGCTTGAAGTTACATGTCCATAGGTCCTCAACCACGGCTCCTGTTAATCTACATTTGAACTTAAGAAATTAGAACGAATTCATTCACGTTGCATTTTGGAAATAGTTTCCCAAAATAGAAACTCCGAACTAATTAGAAAAAATCATGATTAGTTACATTAGATTTAATTATTGAATTGAATCTAATGGAAATTGAATACTAGATTCAAGAAAAAGGAAACATTGGCATTTATGGAATTTCTAATTGTAGAAATTCATATATGATATATTTATATAATAAATAAAAGGAAAAATTATATATTTTTATATGTAATTTTCGAAATTATATATATAAATATATTTATGTATGTTTTAATTACTTACAAGAGTTGTATTTAATTAATAACTCTCTTAAGGTAAGAGAATGAAGAGTTATTTTCCTAGTAGGAAACTTTGAGTGAGTTATGGTAGGAGTTTAACTCCTCCCATATCTATAAATATACATATGAGATATAGATCTTATGAGAGATAATTATTGATTTATGAAATCATTAAGATTACACTAAAAAGAAGAAAAAGTTTTTCAACCCTAAACATACAAAAGCCATCCCTTGTTCAAGAAACAAAAAGAGATTTTTGATCTTGAAATTTTGATTTCTAAAACGTGAAAGAAAAGTTCGATTCACTTAAGTTGGTGCCCACACACCTAGTAGAAGGAGAACGTGGTTGATATCAATGGTGAAAAAGATCAAAGCCATGTGTGCATCAAATTCTAGAAAAGCATGAACTCAAAAGTTCAACCAAAAGAACGAAGGACGGGAAGCTTTCTGTAAGTTTTCTATTTCTTTCTTATGCATAATTAAAATAAGTATCGTTTATGGGATGCTCGTTTTTATGTTAGTTATTTTTTAAATATACTAGGAACATAAATCCCACCAAATTCCGCAATTGGGTCGAATTAGTTCGATCCTGTTTACTCGTTGGGTCGAATCGTTCGGATCCGATTGGGTAAAACACCAACAATTGGTATCAGAGCGGTCCATAACGATTTTATTTTAATTGATTGTGGGTATATGCATGTTTAAATTGTTTAAATTATATATGGATGAATGTTTTTATTTAAGGGTCGAATTTGGTGTTTTTGGGTTAGGGTTTTATAATTGTTATTTAATTTCCTAGATCAACTGTACGCCAATTTTTTTTTTGGCATAGGATGTCTGTAATAATTAGATTATTCATATATCCGAAGAAGACGTGAAGAAAACGAGGGAAAACGTACGGGTCGAAATTAAAATTGATTCCTTGAGCTCCGCAAATTCAAAGATATAGATTTGAATTGAGAATTTGGTCGGTGAAAGATCAGACCTTTTCTTCAAAGCCTGCTTATGCTCAATCGCTTGAGATCAAATCCAGAAAGTGCAAATCATATTTTAATTAATTATGGTATGATTGCAAAGAGATTTAATGCAATTTGTTGCAAGTTTTATTCCATACGATGGGATATACAACATTACCTGTAATAGGATTGGTCCCAAAATTAACAGACGTGAATTAGATTTGTCGTGGGCCAAGTCATGCGTGAAAGAAAAGCCTGTTTTTATTTTATGAAAATAAATTTGGATTTTTTTTAAAATTTTGGTCTGATTTTGCATTTTCAAATTGTGGGTCAATTTGCGAAATTGACCTTGCCTTGGATCATGGGTGCAAATTTAAATTGTAGGTGTTGAATTAAGTTTAGAACTTACTCAAAATTATTTGATCTAGACCATTGGCACAATTTTGAATTGTGGTCTGAAATTAAGTTTAGAACTTAACCAAAATTGTTTGATTTGAGCTATTAGCACAATTTTGAATTGTGGGTCTTAAAATTAAGTTTAGAACTTAATCAATTTGGGTTTGGTGCACTCTGCAATATGGGCTCGATGGAGAAGATTACAAGAATGAACTCCAAGATGAAGATATGTAAAGGAAGCTAATTTTGTAATAATTAGGCTCGTTATTTTCTTATGGGTTGTATTTTTCCTCATGGGTTGTAATTTTAGAAATACCCAAAAACACCCGACCCGTCATTTTTATTTATGCTTTTGTTATGATTGATGGCATGTTAATGCATATTACATGTCATTCATGATACCCACAATCGCTTTAATATGTTCATGCATCACATATATATTTATATTCGATATATAAATAAATATATATATATATATATATATATATATATATATGTTTTTATGCATGCGCGTACAATTGTTTTATGAAAATAAATTTATTTAAATAATGAATTAGTTTAATTGTTAAACTTATGAGCATTATTTAAAATTAGGCGATTCTTGAGTTTGGTAAAAATTAATAAGGGTTCACCTAAAAGTTAGCCTAGTTAGAATGTCTAAAGGAACCGAAGTCCAATTTGATTGGATAATTATTAATTTTAGGTCCCATCTCAACTTAGATAGTCTAAGATCACCTAATATCCAATTAGATTGGAAGATAATCTACATAATAAATTAGACCCAATTAGATTAGATTTTAATCCTAAATTAGCTTAGAGATTAAAAATCTAATAATGTTAATGTAGATTATTAAAACGTAAATATTTATTTAGATAAAACACATGTTTTAAAATTATTGAGTGGGAGAAGGATATATGTCGATATATCCTACGGTCTCTATTGTTAGTTTAATAAAGTGAGATTTAGGTAGCGCCTCGCGGTGCCTAGATTGCATCCTCCCTACGGAAGGTGTCTTACCTGTATCAATAACAAGATTAAACTTCTTTGAGATAAGATTTATTGATGTATTTTAGCTTGATCTACCCTACGGTGACAAGTCTAAGTTAAGTCATAAAATCTGAAACAATAGGTTGCACTCATAAACATGTATTTAAGTTAGTTGAATACATGTTGACCGAATAATGCGATAATTAATAGTGAAAGATGAATATGAGATATTTTAGTTCACTTATTAATTTGAGACTGTCTCGAACTTAATTTAGTATTAATATGATCGACCCTACAGCAGCATATTAGTAGCTAAATTATTTTATCGCGGACTAGTAAATTGTTTTATGTATTTTTCTTAAGAGTTGCATTCATGCATCACGTTTACTATTCCGAAATATGATGTTTATTATGAATGTATGATCGAATTTCAATTTATTTATTTATTCAACAATTATGTCTATTATAAACTCATTTGTTGGTTTACTCTCGAACAAAAAACTAATTGGGGAACGTAATTACGTTAATTTGAAAATCCAATATTAGCATACGAATGATTTGTGAGAATCAAGAGTTCGTTCTCACAGAGGATTGTCCTCCAGAACCTCTCGCTAGTGCTTCTCGTGCCGTATGAAATAAATATGATAGTTGGATCCGAACCAACAATAAGGTGCGTTGCTACATGCTTGCTTCCGTGAATGTTGTTCTTAAGAAGAAACATTAGTACATGCAGAACTCATACGAGTTATGAGAATCTTTACAAGTCATGTTTAGCAAACCTTCTGAACAAAGTCGACATGAATCGCCTCGTAGATTCATGAAGGGTAAGTTGAAGAAGGACACTTCGGTAAGAGATTATGTACTTGACATGATCAAAATTGTACACAAGGCGGCAATACAAGAGGCCACCATTGAAGAGATGACTCAAATTAGTATAAATATTGGGTCACTCATGCCAGACTTTTCTGCGTTCACATCCAACTATATTAAGAATAAGTTGGTTTATAGCATGACTAAATTGCTAAAACGATTTGCAGACTTTTGAAGCCATATTTAAGCATAAGGCTAAAAAGTATGAGGCAAACGTTGTCAAGCAAAGTTTGTCTTCCTCTACCGTTAAGAACAAAAAGAGGAAGAGGGCGAAAGGTGGGTCTGAATCAGGACACGAGGAAGCTATGAGCATCCTAGGGCAAGTGAAATAAGAACAACTCCATGAACAAAATCCATAAGAGAAAATGTTTTCATTATGGAGTTCATGGGCATTGAAAGAGAAACTATAAAAGGTATCTCTGCGATAAGAAAATCAAAACGAAAAGGTAAATTTGATTTACTGGTTTTTGGAAACTTATTAGTGGAAAATGATTTGTCATTCTGAATATTTAAATCAGAGACCACTAATCGCATTTGTTCTTCTTTAGATGTTTGGTTCTTCAAAGGGACTTGCCAAATGGAATGTCACAATGAATGTTGGAAAATGGGCGATCATTTTTTTGTAAAGACCATATGAACAGTCCACTTAGAATTTAGGCATAGATTCATTGTTTTGAACAATGTATACTTTATTCCTAAACTTTTCTAGAAATTTGATTTCTCAATTATGATTGCATGAATAAGATTGTTATTTTACTTTTTCTGATAATAAAATTGTTATTTCAGAAAATGGTTATCATGCAAACATAGAACATGGACTGTATTATAAATGTCTGAAAATGATCAATAAATAATTTATGAATTATTTTAAGTAGCAAATTATTGATCAATCATGCGTTCTAAAACTTCTAAGAGTGATAACACATATATTTGGCATCTAAGGTTAGTACATACTAACCTGGATAGGATAAACATGATAGTAAATGAATGTCCTTT
The DNA here is from genome assembly GCA_034814905.1 of Penstemon davidsonii. Taxonomy (NCBI): domain Eukaryota; kingdom Viridiplantae; phylum Streptophyta; class Magnoliopsida; order Lamiales; family Plantaginaceae; genus Penstemon; species Penstemon davidsonii. The sequence continues at coordinate 22,405,700 of JAYDYQ010002533.1, read as the reverse complement.
GAGAGAGTTGAAAGTCAACACTCTTCATGTTTACCTAAAGCAAAAGAAAACTGAATCTTCTGGAAAGATTAAAGAATTCCTAGAGATGTTGAAAAACATTTAGGTAGATCACTCAAAACTCTTTGATAAGATCAAGGAAGAGAAAACTTGGATTACGAATTCAAGGACTAATAGTTGGAGCATGGAATTCAATCCAACTCACAGCACCTGAAACTCTACAATAGAAGTTTCTTAGAAATGGTTAGATCAATAATGAACTATACTCCTCATTACCAATGTCTTTCTTGTGATAGGCACTAGAAACCGCAATCTACATTTGGATGTAGCAACAAACAAGTCAATCCATAAGACTCCCATAGAGTTGTGGAATGGTTGTAAAGTTAGTTTACAATACTTTCACTTATGTGAGTGTTTGGCACACGTGTTGAAAGGAATGACTGAAAAGTTGAAACTGTGGTCTAAAGTGTGTCTATTTCTAGTCAATCTATTCGAAACTGGAGGAAGTTTCGTAGCACTCAAGATAAAAGATGATTCGTATCGACGAATATTACTTTTATTGAAGAAAGCTAGATAACAAACTTTAACCTTCATAGTTAAATAATATTGGAAGAAATTTAAGTCGATGAGATCGGCACACCTCAGTTAACTACTAATAAATTACCACAACAAAAGACCACAATTCCTGATTAGAACATCTTGGTACCTCGTCGTAGTGGGAGGGTAGTTAGACTACTCACCTTCTACGAGCATGATGAGAAGTACCTCTAGTAGTGTACGACACAAATCAAGATGATTTATTGTCATACAAGCATGCAATGGAATATTCTAATAAGGAAAAATGGCAAGGTGCGATAAATCCTATAACATCTGGAAAATTTGTAGATCCACATGATGAGATCAAATATATTTGATATAATTGGATCTATAAGAATAAGAGAGGTATGAACAAGAAAGTATAGACTTTCAAAAGGTTAGGCTAATAGCAAAGTGGAGGGAGTTGACTATGAAGAAACTTTCTTACATGTTGCTAAGCTTAGTTTCATACACATCCTCTTATCCATCACATCCAACATTTATTATATGATATGAAAATTGGATGTCAAGACAGCTTTTTTGAATAGCTATCTTAAGGAGAGCATCTATAAGATGCAACCAGAAGGGTTCATTGATCAAGACCAAGAGCAGAAAGTCTGTTAGCTGCAAAAGTCCATTTGTAGACTTAAACAAGCATGTAAGTCCCGAAATCTAAGGTTTGATGAAACAATCAAAGCCCATGGATTTGAGGAAAACAATTGATGAACCTTGTGCATACAAGTATATCAAAGAAAAGAAAGTGGTTTTCTTAGTAGTTTATATTGATGATGTCTGTCTCATTTGGAATGACATATGATATCATATGTCGTTGAAAACGATGGGTTCGAGCGAAACGTATCCTCAAATATCCTAGGAAGAGCAATGTATTATATGCTCGTGTATTTAGGTGGAGACCTGAACCTTGAAGGATAATTGATTTTGACTCTTAGTCAAAGAAAGTCGAAAGATGACATCTTGATGGTATAGTTGTTATTTGAAACAACTCAATACTATATGACCATATAAACTGAATAGCAGCTTGTAAAGCAGCTAAAAGACAATTACCAAATTGTGCCTTCAAAATTGTTTGAAGCACATTTGGAGCGAATGAGTTTGAGAGACATATCTCATATGCTTTAGAGCAAGTGGGAGATTGTTAGGCATGATGCTCTTAAAGCATGTATTTGACATTCTTTAATTGAAATAAATAAATAAATTTGAAATTAATTTTTCATATAATCATTTCGATTATGCATTTAATGCATAATATAAACATCAGAAAATTCCAAGTCTATTAAAGAGACTCTGACTTAAGTATATATATTATACTGGAGGATTTAAGCTATAGCTAATAGACTAAAATGTCCGTAGTGAGTTAAAGTTGGGATCTTTAACTAAACACTACTAGTACGGTCCACGAAACATTTACAATGTAGTAACTTTGATCCGAATTACTGATGTAGAGACATCGAAGGTGGAGGTACTTTGTGTAATTCGATTACATAGGACTGGACCAGACATGATCTAGAATCATAAATAAGATACCGTTGATATTATGGTTCTAGAACATGTCAACTGATGATCATATGCGAATTGATCTAAATCCTGAGTAGGCATAAACTCCTGTTTATGTTAACGAGTTCTTTTGACTCATAGGTAATGGCATGTAACCATGTCGAGCCTAAAACTTATGTCTTGAAGATCCGTTGAGATAAATGGCTGGGAATGTGTTCTACAGATATGGAATCCAACCCTTCTTGCGAGAAGCTGGAATATTGATTCCCTTAAGTGTTAGTTCTGGAACTGAACAGTAGAGCGCTCTGATTTATGAATAAGTTCATAAATCAACTGTTTACTAGTGAACTAATGGAACTTAAGGATAAAGAAGTAATTAGAGGGGCAAAACGGTAACTACGCCTAGCTCTAGTTACGAATCAATTATTGGAGGATCAAATTGCATGTAGTGATTATATCAATGGACTATCTTGATCTTTTGAGTAAAATATATTGTAATGACAAGAGTGCAATTCCAAGTCATTAGTGGAGTCACTTGGAATTAATAGATCGAATTAATTATATTAAAGAGTTTGATAAATTATTCGATTTATTGGAGCTTGAAGTTACATGTCCATAGGTCCTCAACCACGGCTCCTGTTAATCTACATTTGAACTTAAGAAATTAGAACGAATTCATTCACGTTGCATTTTGGAAATAGTTTCCCAAAATAGAAACTCCGAACTAATTAGAAAAAATCATGATTAGTTACATTAGATTTAATTATTGAATTGAATCTAATGGAAATTGAATACTAGATTCAAGAAAAAGGAAACATTGGCATTTATGGAATTTCTAATTGTAGAAATTCATTATTTACTATGTAAATATATATGATATATTTATATAATAAATAAAAGGAAAAATTATATATTTTTATATGTAATTTTCAAAATTATATATATAAATATATTTATGTATGTTTTAATTACTTACAAGAGTTGTATTTAATTAATAACTCTCTTAAGGTAAGAGAAGGAAGAGTTATTTTCCTAGTAGGAAACTTTGAGTGAGTTATGGTAGGAGTTTAACTCCTCCCATATCTATAAATATACATATGAGATATAGATCTTATGAGAGATAATTATTGATTTATGAAATCATTAAGATTACACTAAAAAGAAGAAAAAGTTCTTCAACCCTAAACATACAAAAGCCATCCCTTGTTCAAGAAACAAAAAGAGATTTTTGATCTTGAAATTTTGATTTCTAAAACGTGAAAGAAAAGTTCGATTCACTTAAGTTGGTGCCCACACACCTAGTAGAAGGAGAACGTGGTTGATATCAATGGTGAAAAAGATCAAAGCCATGTGTGCATCAAATTCTAGAAAAGTATGAACTCAAAAGTTCAACCAAAAGAACGAAGGACGGGAAGCTTTCTGTAAGTTTTCTATTTCTTTCTTATGCATAATTAAAATAAGTATCGTTTATGGGATCCTCGTTTTTATGTTAGTTATTTTTGAAATATACTAGGAACATAAATCCCACCAAATTCCCCAATTGGGTCGAATTAGTTCGATCCTGTTTACTCGTTGGGTCGAATCGTTCGGATCCGAATGGGTAAAACACCAACACTTTTGGCTTCTTCTTCAATATTCATTCAGGACATTATTCAACTAACCTATGTTATTATAAAATCTTGATAATATTTTTCACATTCATTCATTTCCCCTCTTAACTCTTTCTCACACACCCTCTCACACGCACACACTATGCACTCACCGAAACATATTCTTCAATGCTAAGAAAGTTGTTTTATGTATAAACTTTAAAATCATGTGCAAAATGAAAAAGTATGAATTAATCTTTATAGACAAAAACAGTAGTACTATAAAAAGAAATGCGTATGTTTTGATACAAAATACATGAAACTAGCAAGGAGGAAAAATGCATCATTGGGCCAAGCATTACAAATGAAATTAAAAATACCTTTAGTAATGGTGATGCAAAGGTTTCAGTCTCCGACAATCTTCAGATGTAAGTGGTGTACAACAATGGAAATTCAAAGTTTTGTGATGGTGGGTATCTCAAAGGTCAGTTAAAGAATTAGTTTATTTAAAAAGTATATTATAAAGATGTTTTAATAGTAGAGAGAAGAGTGAGTTGTTAATTATTAATAAGGGGTATTTTGGGAACTGAAAAGTATGGGTTTTTATGACTTTTGACAAGAAGGTGCAAATTAGGAAATAGAAAAAAATTGCTCTGGCAGCAACAATCCTTGCTCTGGCAATATTGCCAGCCGGGGAGAATAGACGGATTTTTTTGGAAACCACCTTGCCCGATCCTCTGGATAGTTTCGAACGTGCCTACCGTCCCACCGAGTCGATGCTTCTGGACGGTCATTCCTTGATAAATCAGATCGAAGAAATCAGGGAACAAGCGACCCTAGGTGAATCCACGGGGTGATTTCCACGCGACCTAAAACAGAAGGATCCTTATGAGATATGTGTCAATACTCATTTTAGGGAACAAGGACTCCATCTAAGGAAGAGTCATAATGCATGCAAATTGTATCCCTAGAATCAAAGAGAATCTCAACCTACTTAGATCTCACCTAGTTGGTATAGATACACATCTGATATGACCATTCTAATCATAATCAACAATTTTGCCGCATCCTTCTCTACAATTCAAGTTGTTTAAGTTTTTAACACTTGACTGATTTAAGCATCGGAGGAGGTTCCGCCAGCAACACCCCACCCCAGCGTGTAACATTTGTTTTGTCGGTACATGGAAGCACGGAATTGACAGGACTTTGGAGCAAGGAGTACCGGATTCAGAAATCAGATATTTACCCTTCATCAATTGGCTACCTCGACTCTAACAAGGCAACCAACTCATCCTTCTCCTTGCGGACCTTCTCCCGGGACCGCTGAAGGTCGTCGGCCCGCTCCCGACTTTCCTTCAGATCCGCATTTTCAATTGCGGTGAGGCGACATTTCTCTAAAACCGTGAGCTCGGATTTGATCATGGCCAGCTCCTCGACGACCATCTGCCTCTCGACCATCGCTATCAGGTCCACCTCGCCCTCCGACATGGAGATCTTGGCCTTCATCCCCTCGATAGAAGTTTTAGCTTCTTAATATGGTCATATGGATTAATATGGAGATTATTGCATTTTTGGTGCCACTACTATAGTTCGCTGGAGTTTTTACCCCGTATCTTTTCGGCCTGACACATTTGGTGGCACAACTTCAACAACGGTAACAATTTTGGTGCCAATTAAGGCCCAATTCCAAAATTGATACAAAATCCCCACATGCGGACATCGTGACATGAAAATTGGCCCGCACATGGGGGATTTCGAGCCAATTTTGGAATTGGACCTCAATTGACACCAAAATTACCACAAATTTTGAAGTTGTAGCATCAAATGTGCTAGCCCGATAAGATACAGGGTAGAAACGCCAGCGAGCTATAGTTGTGGCACCGAAAATGCTATACTCCCCTTATTTTATTGTCTTTTTAGTTCCGCAAACATTAAAATTTGTTGTTTACAGGAAGTAATTAACAGCTATGATGTACAAATAGACATTTTATGCTATTACATAACTAGGCTACAAAAGGGACCCAAAAATTTGTTATAACATACCTCTCTCGGGGAATGAAGTATAGGAAATATTTTTTATACATTATGGTTGAAAATACATCACGTCATTATTGTAGGAGCACTATATCAAAAAAAATCAATTATGTGGTATATTCTTAAGTATAAGGTTTATGAGATGTCTTTAAGAGCATCTCCAATGTAGAGTCAAATGGGGTTTCAAATCAATTTAAAAAAGTATTACATTCACCCCCTTCATAAATATAGAATCTTACAACCCCCAAGATAATTTTGTCCGTAAATAGTTTATGCAATTTTTATAAATTTAAAATGTCAAAAATATTACATTTACCCCTTGTTGAATATAAAATCTTGCAACTACCCATTGAGAGCAATTTTGTCCGTAAATATTTCATGTCATTCCTATAAATTTTAAATTTCAAAAAATTTACAGTTATCACCCTGTTGAATAAAAAATCTTCCAATTACCTCCCTGAGGGTAATTTCGTCCGTAAATATTTCATTTAATTTTTATAAATCTTAAAAATAACCCCCAGAGGTAAAATTGAAAATTTCCAGGTAATGTTAGAGATAATAGAGCAGGGGATTAATTGTAAGACAGTGATAAACTTGAGGGGGGTTTTCGGAATTACCAATATGTGAGGGGAATTTTTGTAATTCAGCCTTACCTCATGGGGTATTCGTAATTATCCTATTAATTAGCTAAAAGTCTCATTTGAAAAATTATTCATAAATAATAAAGAGGTTAATGTCAATTTTTTAAATAAATATGGAGGTTTCCAATGTTTAAAGTTAATAACGGGAAAATTGTCAATATTTTTAAGTCAATAGGGGCAGTTTTGTATTTTGTGTGGGAGTATAATTTTCATTATTTTTAAGTCAATCCATCTTTCTCAGTAAAATGGTCTATTACGCGTTCTCTCTATTCCATCTGAGAGAAAAAATGTACTAAAAAATATTCCATAAATTTGCGTAAACAGACTAAAATACCCATTTATAACACATGCCACATATTTTTATAACACGGGAAGGTAAAGCGCCATATTTATCGTAATACATGGGATAATATGTCCATTTATCATAACACATTGGGATAAAATGCCACATTTATTATAAAACAGGGAGATACAGTGTCACATTTATAATAACACGGAGATAAAGTTTAACATTTATACGTTGACCGAGTCAAAATGTCAAAGTATAGTATATAAAATGGATAATTTTGTCAATTAGTATTATTTTTTTTGTAAGTTTAAAATGATCAACAGACGGTATTGAAAAATGTTTTTTTCAAATTATAAATAAAATATTATGCACATATCAGAGGTTGTTGATATAGACAGAGCAATTCTCCTAATCTAATGCCATAGCAATTTCTTGATATTTGTCAATATTATTACCTTTTTCCACAGACTGAATTTTCATCTTCACGTCTCTAAAGATATGAATAGTTGACCAACGGCTAAGCTACCGCCACCGGATTATTAGTCCAAGCTCAGGGTACAAAACGACATATTCAACATCACCATTAAGGAAAAGATATATATGTCAAGGCCGAATCAAGCGGTGATAATTAATCTGCCTCTCACGATCTGCGAATTGGAAATTTTAATGCCACTGGACTTATTCAAGGGGAATCTGCCTCGGAATAATCGATTCTTAAATGGAAAAGAAATTACAGGAAAAAAAATGGAAACAAATTTTTCAGATAGGGACGATGACATTATCCCTCCGAAACACGAATCTGGGAGCGAGATTGAGACGACGTCTGCTGAAAAATGTTGCAGATCCATTAACGGTTGTAATCATGGGAGTTATCTCCTCGATATCCGCTGGGGAGAATGGCTAGCGATATTGCCAGAGCAAGGATTGTTGCTGGCAGAGCAATTTTTTTTTATTTTCTAATTTGCCCCTTCTAGTCAAAAGTCATAAAAACTCATACTTTTCAGTTCCTAAAATACTCCTTATTAATAATTAACAACTCACTCTCTTCTCTCTCCTATTAAAACATCATTAACTATTTTTTCTTTTCCCAAAAAATCTTTAAACATGAAAACAATTAAAGTTGAATTTCCATTTTGTTTATTTAATCTGATTAAATTTGCAAAATGAAAATTCAGATTAAATGAAAATTACCTCTATGGAAGCCAAATGGGTGAGTTCTTAAATAATAATAAGAATACATGCATGCAATACAGAGAAGGGTGATTCTATTACAAGATTTTGTTGGTCAAAAGTAATTGAGATATCCTTTCATTAAGTGACAAGTGTCCCTAAAAATTAAAAAAAAAATTAATAAAGAATTACTCAAATACATTTTTACCCTTCCATTATATTTTTATCTCAATTTCAAAAAAATAATTAATTATGTTTTCATGAAGCGGCGGTGGCGGAGCCTGCGTGGCCGGAACTGCCCACTTTAATTTGGCCTTCACGTGGCCAGATCCGGCCATGCGAGGGCCAGATCTGGCCTCTGCGTACTCGTTAATAATGACAATTTTTCCATTGTTGTTGTTAGAGGGAACCTTCACAAGTTCAACTGCACCTTCAGCACGGCTCCGTGTCGGCATTTGTTAAGTGAGTATTCATTATGAGCACCTCGGTATTAACCCATGATATTAAAGGTCCTATGGTGAGTTTCTAAGTGACTGCATATTTAATATACTACTCCTTTCGGTTCATATTTAATATACTACTCCTTTCGGTTCAAATATGCCAATTAATATGAAACATAAAAATTTGACAAATGTGCCAATTAATATAAACCGGAGGGAGTAGTTACTTAAATACTTATGAGGAATTATTCAATAACTTTTTTTAATGGTTTAGGTGCTTGGGGTGGTCGGACTTTGTGGAAGATGGAAATGGCGGCGGAGGTGGTGGTGGGCCGGTGGTGATAGGATTTTGAAGGAGGAGAGAGATGAAAATGGAAGATGGAGAGAAAGAATGAGGGATTTTTTTTTAATTTTTTTGTGTTTATTAAACATATTTATAAAAGGGTGTAAAAGTAAATTATAATTTTCAGATTTGTCCAACAATAAAAAGGGGTCCAATTGATATTTTTGTTTTGGACAAAATTATGTAGCTTAAATTTAATTTTGATAAATTTTAATGGTCAAGATGAATTATCTTATGGGAGATAGTTTTTTGAGCTATCTCATAATAGACTAACCCTATAGAGAATACATGCAATATTCTTTGCTTTTTCCTTTCAACGGAAGGCCATTTTGGCTTCTTCTTCAATATTCATTCAGGGCATTATTCAGCTAACCTATGTTATTATAAAATCTTGATAATATTTTTCACATTCATTCATTTCCCCTCTTAACTCTTTCTCACACACCCTCTCACACGCACACACTATGCACTCACCGAAACATATTCTTCAATGCTAAGAAAGTTGTTTTATGTATAAACTTTAAAATCAAGTGCAAAATGAAATAATATGAATTAATCTTTATAGACAAAAACAGTAGTACTATAAAAAAAATGCGTATGTTTTGATATAAAATACATGAAACTAGCAGGGAGGAAAAATGCATCATTGGGCCAAGCATTACAAATGAAATTAAAAAATACCTTTAGTAATGGTGATGCAAAGGTTTCAGTCTCCGACAATCTTCAGATGTAAGTGGTGTACAACAATGGAAATTCAAAGTTTTGTGATGGTGGGTATCTCAAAGGTCAGTTAAAGAATTAGTTTATTTAAAAAGTATATTATAATGATGTTTTAATAGTAGAGAGAAGAGTGAGTTGTTAATTATTAATAAGGGGTATTTTGGGAACTGAAAAGTATGGGTTTTTATGACTTTTGACTAGAAGGTGCAAATTAGGAAATAGAAAAAAATTGCTCTGGCAGCAACAATCCTTGCTCTGGCAATATTGCTAGCCGGGGAGAATAGACGGATTTTTTTGGAAACCACCCTGCCCGATCCTCTGGATAGTTTCGAACGTGCCTACCGTCCCACCGAGTCGATGCTTCTGGACGGTCGTTCCTTGATAAGTCAGATCGAAGAAATCAAGGAACAAGCGACCCTAGGTGAATCCACGGGGTGATTTCCACGCGACCTAAAACAGAAGGAAGAGTCAATACTCATTTTAGGGAACAAGGACTCCATCTAAGGAAGAGTCATAATGCATGCAAATTGTATCCCTAGAATCAAGGAGAATCTCAACCTACTTAGATCTCACCTAGTTGGTATAGATACACATCTGATATGACCATTCTAATCATAATCAACAATTTTGCCGCATCCTTCTCTACAATTCAAGTTGTTTAAGTTTTTAACACTTGACTGATTTAAGCATCGGAGGAGGTTCCGCCAGCAACACCCCACCCCAGCGTGTAACCTTTGTTTTGTCGGTACATGGAAGCACGGAATTGACAGGACTTTGGAGCAAGGAGTACCGGATTCAGAAATCAGATATTTACCCTTCATCAATTGGCTACCTCGACTCTAACAAGGCAACCAACTCATCCTTCTCCTTGCGGACCTTCTCCCAGGACCGCTGAAGGTCGTCGGCCCGCACCCGACTTTCCTTCAGTTCCGCATTTTCAATTGCGGTGAGGCGACATTTCTCTAAAACCGTGAGCTCGGATTTGATCATGGCCAGCTCCTCTACGACCATCTGCCTCTCGACCATCGCTATCAGGTCCACCTCGCCCTCCGACATGGAGATCTTGGCCTTCATCCCCTCGATAGAAGTTTTAGCTTCTTAATATGGTCATATGGATTAATATGGAGATTATTGCATTTTTGGTGCCACTACTATAGTTCGCTGGCGTTTTTACCCCGTATCTTTTCGGCTTGACACATTTGGTGGCACAACTTCAACAACGGTAACAATTTTGGTGCCAATTAAGGCCCAATTCCAAAATTGATAAAAAATCCCCACATGCGGATATCGTGACATGAAAATTGGCCCGCACATGGGGGATTTCGAGCCAATTTTGGAATTGGGCCTCAATTGACACCAAAATTACCACAAATTTTGAAGTTGTAGCATCAAATGTGCTAGCCCGATAAGATACAGGGTAGAAACGCTAGCGAGCTATAGTTGTGGCACCGAAAATGCTATACTCCCCTTATTTTATTGTCTTTTTAGTTCCGCAAACATTAAAATATGTTGTTTACAGGAAGTAATTAATAGCTATAATGTACAAATAGACATTTTACGCTATTACATAACTAGGCTACAAAAGGGACCCAAAAATTTGTTATAACATACCTCTCTCGGGGAATGAAGTATAGGAAATATTTTTTATACATTATGGTTGAAAATACATCACGTCATTATTGTAGGAGCACTACATCAAAAAAAATCAATTATGTGGTATATTCTTAAGTATAAGGTTTATGAGATGTCTTTAAGAGCATCTCCAATGTAGAGTCAAATGGGGTTTCAAATCAATTTAAAAAAGTATTACATTCACCCCCTTCATAAATATAGAATCTTACAACCCTCAAGATAATTTTGTCCGTAAATAGTTTATGCAATTTTTATAAATTTAAAATGTCAAAAATATTACATTTACCCCTTGTTGAATATAAAATCTTGCAACTACCCATTGAGAGCAATTTTGTCCGTAAATATTTCATGTCATTCCTATAAATTTGAAATTTCAAAAAATTTACAGTTATCACCCTGTTGAATAAAAAATCTTCCAATTACCTCCCTGAGGGTAATTTCGTCCGTAAATATTTCATTTAATTTTTATAAATCTTAAAAATAACCCCCAGAGGTAAAATTGAAAATTTCCAGGTAATGTTAGAGATAATAGAGCAGGGGATTAATTGTAAGACAGTGATAAACTTGAGGGGGGTTTTCGGAATTACAAATATGTGAGGGGAATTTTTGTAATTCAGCCTTACCTCATGGGGTATTCGTAATTATCCTATTAATTAGCTAAAAGTCTCATTTGAAAAATTATTCATAAATAATAAAGAGGTTAATGTCAATTTTTTAAATAAATATGGAGGTTTCCAATGTTTAAAGTTAATAACGGGAAAATTGTCAATATTTTTAAGTCAACAGGGGCACTTTTGTATTTTTTGTGGGAGTATAATTTTTATTTTTTCTATAAATATGTAATATGCAAATTTTTAAGTTAACGTATGAAAGTTTTTGCTAATAAAAATAACATGGAGGTAAAGTTTAACATTTATAATAAAACAGGGAGATACAGTGTCACATTTATAATAACACGGAGATAGAGTTTAACATTTATACGTTGACCGAGTCAAAATGTAAAAGTATAGTATATAAAATGGATAATTTTGTCAGTTAGTATTATATTTTTGTAAGTTTAAAATGATCAACAGACGGTTAGTTAAAACCTAGCTATTTTGCATTAAATCAAATATAAGTCAAAAAAGAAAACCTAATACTCAGATACTTTTGATGGTAAAATGAATTTAAGTGTGTTGTATGATAATTTTGATGGTAAAATGAATCGAGCTCGGACGAATTTTTATCGAACAAATTCGAGTTTAGTTTGATATTTTTACATATATTTTGTTAATTTTTAGTTTGTTGGGTCGAGCTCGAACCGATCTTCGAAAGCTATATGAAGAAAATATTTCAATTGACTCACTATTACGAGGGTACTTTAGTCCATTCCCGTTAAATATCACGCTCTATTACTTTCCTCTATCTCCCAATAGTTTAAGAATTATTTCCTTTCAAAGTTTTCCACCAAAATATTTTTGTTAATTTTTAGTTAGAGTCGGCTGAAAATCCACCAGTCTGATTCCTTTCTTCAGCAACAGATCAGTGGTCTTCTGGACCATTTTTGACTTTTCTGAAGTAAATTCTTCCTTGGTCAAATATCTTCTAAGGTTTGTACTAAGCTTCCATACTTAGCTGATGACTTTTGGAAATCATCAAAACCTCCCTTCACTTATAAGTTTTCATCTTCATCCAACAGAGTATAATTTTCATTTTTTCTATAAATATGTAATATGCAAATTTTTAAGTTCACATATGAAAGTTTTTGCTAATAAAAATAACACATTGTAAATTATGCTAATAAAACAGGGAGGTACGGTGTCACATTTATAATAACACGGAAATAAAGTTCAACATTTATACGTTGACCGAGTCAAAATGTCAAAGTATAGTATATAAAATGGATAATTTTGTCAATTAGTATTATTTTATTTGTAAGTTTAAAATGATCAACAGACGGTATTGAAAAATGTTTTTTTTCAAATTATAAATAAATTATTATACATATAAGAGGGCGGTTGATATAGACAGAGCAATTCTCCTAATCTAATGCCATAGCAATTTCTTGATATTTGTCAATATTATTACCTTTTTCCACAGATTGAATTTTCATCTTCACGTCTCTAAAGATATGAATAGTTGACCAACGGCTAAGCTACCGCCACCGGATTATTAGTCCAAGCTCAGGGTACAAAACGACATATTCAACATCACCATTAAGGAAAAGATATATATGTCAAGGCCGAATCAAGCGGTGATAATTAATCTGCCTCTCACGATCTGCGAATTGGAATTTTAATGCCACTGGACTTATTGTCGGGGCTCCGTATACTTTGTACTCCTTAAGGTCTTTGCTCCCAATAAAAAAAAATCGATTAATTTAATTTTACTGTAATTCATTTTGGTTGTGGGAGATTTACTACTATAACAATGGGTCTTAGATTCTAATTCCTAATCGGATGGAGAATAAACTCAATTGAAAACATGGAGGAATTTCTGGGAAGGATTTCAAATATTATCAGTAATAAAATATTACTCAAAAATTAAGTATTATATGTAATGAACATATCTCATGTAGTATTTTATTTATATAAGTCGAATCGAGTCTCTCTAATGATATCAAACATTACTTTCGCGTTGAGTTACACTTCACACAAATATTGAAGGTGAAATCTAACAAAAGGTGCGAAAAAGACTTTTTTTTTAGTGATATAAATGTCACATTATCCTTAATTTAATGATATGATTACTTCAAACTATCAATAATTCAGTTCACGTTGTAAGGTTGTATTCAGCCCTACAGCTACTTGAACTTATATTGACCTTTTTTGGATTTGACTTGGTATATATATAGAAACACTATTTTCAATAACACCCCTATTTAAATATGTTATTTAATTATTTCCCCTGTCCACAACCAATTATACAAGATTTTAATTCCGACCGAGTTGATTAAATCCAAATTAGTGTTATATGTAATGAACACTAATTGAAAATTTTGCTCTTTTTAGTTTATAGCGATTGATTGATAAAATTTTGCTCTTTTTAATTTTATCACGAAATTTAAGCAAGAGTTAAAAATGTGAGGTACTTGGAGTTGATGGATCAGAACGATGTGAGCTTAAGGCCAAGGTTGAAATCCCAAACCGAGGATGTCGAGCTTAACGAATGCATCCAGGAGGTCCAAAGCGAGAATGAGGTTCGGTTGATTAGAGAATTTCTCAATTTCCCTGTGCACTTGGCGACTGTTTATAGGAAAGTCCAAGGATTGCTCGAGAGCAAATTTTACAAAGGGGTCGAGCTAAAGATGATTCCTGACAAACTAGACTATTATTTAGAGGCCATGAAGTTCGACGAGAACAACAAATGTCAATATTATCCTACCGAAGTCTATCCTAGGATTGAGTATGAATATGATGAGCAAGATGATGCTCCAAATGATTCTCCTAGTTCTCCGAATGTCGATTAGTTTAGGTCACCATTTGAGTTTTTTGAGATTTTGAACATGTATTTCTATTATTGCTTTGTCCCAAATACTCTTTACTGAATTTTTTACTGTAAACTAGTCCTATGCTTACTCCAACATGTTTATTTAACCTGATCTTGACAAAAAATAATCGTCATCAACGCAGAAGTATATAAAATATTAACCTCTTTAGACAATCGTCTTTTATTTAGAAACAAAACCAAACCACTTTAATCTCTGTGTAGTCTGAAAAACTCAATTGTTGCGAAACATATACTGGAAATTCAGGATTTCTTCTTCGATTGGTTGGTACGATGTTCCACAAATAAATGATCATGAGCGCTAATCTCTTCGAACAAACTACCATAAGCTAAAAAATGCGCGCAACCGAAACGGGCTCGGTGCCAAAAAGAGTCGCACGAAATGAAAGTTCAGATCGAATTTCCAAAAATAGTAAAAAAAAATCATCAAGTGAGCCTAGCGTAGCTGTCAAGTTGAGGAGCACAATCAAGTTGGGCTTAGATATTTCGGTCGGACCTAGAATAGTGATTTCTGAAGGTCCCACTATTAATCCTATTTCCGATCCGCTTAAGGAGACCACTATTCAGAATGAAATGGGTAGATCAGAGGGGCAACATGTCCCTTTACCTACTGAGCCTCTTATTAATTCAAATACGATCGAACAACCTGATATTGAGGTCGGTGGGGGACTTAATCAAGGACCCCCTATTGCGCCCTTAATCGATGAGGACATCGGGAACGGTCCCTCCTTGGAACCTGATTTTGAGGCACTTAACAACAACCCTTCTCCCCATTCTAACGATGATATTGTTGAGCTCATTTGTCCACCATAAGTGTGCCACCAGTGACGGCTTCGATCAATCAAATAGATAGGGACGAGGACATTATCCCTCCGAACCACGAATCTGGGAGCGAGATTGAGACGACAACTTCTGCTGAAAATGTTGCAGATCCATCAATGGTTGTAATAATGGGAGTTATCTTCTCGATATCCGCTGGGGAGAATAGGTATATTTTTTTGGAAACCACCCTCCCCGACCCTCTGGATAGTTTTCGAACGTGCCCATCGTCCCATCGAGTCGATGCTTCTGGACGGTCGTTCCTTGATAAGTCAGATCGAAGAAATCAAGGAACAAGCGACCCTAGGTGAATCCACGGGTTGATTTCCACGCAACCTAAAATAGAAGGATCCTTATGAGATATGTGTCAATACTCATTTTAGGGAACAAGGACTTCATCTAAGGAAAAGTCACCATGCATGCAAACTGTATCCCTAGAATCAAGAAGAATCTCTACCTACTTAGATCTCACATAGTTGGTATAAATACACCTCTGATATGATCATTCTAATCATAATCGACAATTTTGCTGCATCCTTCTCTACAATATAAGTTCTTTAAGTTTTTAACACTTGACCGACTTAAGCATCGGAGGAGGTTCCGCCAGCAACACCCCACCCCGGCGTGTAACCTTTGTTTTGTAGGTATTTGGAAGCATGGAATTGATAGGACTTTGGAGCAAGGAGTACCGAATTCAGAAATTAGATATTTACCCTGCATCAATTGGCTACCTCCACTCTAACAAGGCAACCAACTCATCCTTCTCCTCGCGGACCTTCTCCCAGGACAATTGAGGGTAGTCGGCCTGCTCCTGACTTTCCTTCAGATCCGCAGCACAAGCGTCCGGATTTTCAATTGCGATGAGGCGACATTTCTCGAAAACCATGACCTCGAATTTGATCATGGCAAGCTCCTCTGCGACCATCTGCCTCTCTACCACCGCTATCGGGTCCACCTCGCCCTCCAACATGGAGACCTTGGCCTTCATCCCCTCGATAGAAATTTCAGCTTCTTAATATGGTCATATGGATTAATATGGAGATTATTGCATTTTTGGTGCCACAACTATAGTTCGCTAGCGTTTTTACCCCGTATCTTTTCGGCCTGACACATTTGGTGCCACAACTTCAACAACGGTAACAATTTTTGTGCCAATTAAGGCCCAATTCCAAAATTGACGCAAAATCAACACATGTGGACCTCGTGACATGAAAATTGGTCCCCACATGGGGGATTTCGAGCCAATTTTGGAATTGGGCCTCAATTGACACACCAATTTTGAAGTTGTGGCACCAAATGTGCCATCCCGATAAGATACAGGGTAAAAAACCTAGCGAACTATATTTGTGGCACCAAAAATACTATATTCCCCTTATTTTATTGTCTTTTTATTTCCGCAAACATTAAAATCTATTGTTTACATGAAGTAATTAAAAGCTATAATGTACAAATAGACATTTACGCTATTACATAACTAGGCTACAAAATGTACCCAAAAATTTGTTATAACATACCACTCTCGGGGTATGAAGTATAGGAAATATTTTTTATATATTATGGTTGAAAATACATCACGCCATTATTGTAGGAGCACTATATCATAAAAATCAATTATATGGTTTATTCTTAAGTATAAGGTTTACGAGAAGACTTTAAGAGCATCTCCAATGTAGAGTCAAATGGAGTTTCAAATCAATTTAAAAAAGTATTACATTCACCCCCTTCATAAATATAGAATCTTAGAACCCCCAAGATAATTTTGTTCGTAAATAGTTTATACAATTTTTATAAACTTAAAATGTCAAAAATATTACATTTATCCCTTGTTGAATTTAAAATCTTGCAATTACCCATTGAGAGCAATTTTGTCCGTAAGTATTTCATGTCATTCCTATAAATTTGAAATTTCAAAAAATTTACATTTATCACCCTGTTGAATAAAAATCTTCCAATTAACTCTCTGAGGGTAATTTTGTCCGTAAATATTTCATTTCATTTCTATAAAGAGAGAATTTCACTTTTGGTACCACAAGTAACCCTTACTTTAAGGTACGATACCATAACTTTAAAAACATACATATTTGGTACCACATGTTAACTGCCATCGACACATTTGGTACTTCCATCAATTTTTGTACGGAATATTTAATTTTAGACGGAAAATTGAAAAAAAAATTTACAGAATTTGTCCTATAGTTATAGATTGTTGCCAAACTTTGCCCCACATATTTTATAGCTGACAAATTTACCCCAATATTCATAAATTTGAAGCATTTCAATCCTAATTGTAAATATAATTAATTATAAATCCTATTTATATATGTTATATATTATAATTATTAAATCTCTTACACTAATTAGATTTTATATATAATATATATACACTAAATAATATTTTATATAAAATAAAAAAATATCAATAAAACTCAATGGATTTTTAAAATTTCAAAAAAATCTTTTAAACTAATTAGAATTTACATATAACACATATAAATTAAATAATGTTTTAAACAAAATTTGAAAAATAAATATCAGTTAAACTTATTAAATTTTTTGTATTGAAAAAAATAATTTTTAACTAATTAGATAATAATATATATACAAATTAAACAATATTTATTATAAAGACTAAAAAATCTTTTTAAAATTATATAAATAATAATAATTCTAATTATTATATTTATTATAATTAAAAAAATAAAAAAAAAAACTAAAAAACCTAAATCTAGTCAGTTTAAATGATTTTTTTAAATTAAAAAATATAATAAAAATATTTATTTTTCAGATTTTATATAAAATATTATTTAATTTATTTAATATATATGTAAAATCTAATTAATTTAAACGATTATTTTTTGAAATTAAAAAAATCTAATAAATTTAATTTATATTTTATTAGATTTTATATAAAATATTATTTAGTTTATATATATAATCTAATTAGATAAATTTAATAATAATATATATATATATATATATATATAATTTATAAAACTTGTGAACTTTGGGGTAAATTTATCAGCCAGAAAATATATGGGATAAACTTTGGCAGCAATCTATAACTATAGGACTAATTATGCAAATTTTTCATCAACTTTCCTTCCGAAATTGAATTTTTCGTCCAAAAATTGACGGAAGTACCAAATGTGTTGAGGACAGTTAACATGTGGCACCAAATGTGTATGTTTTAAAGTTATGGTACTGTAACCTTAAAGTAAGCTTACTTGTGGTATCAAAAGTGAAATTCTCTCTTTTTATAAATCTTAAAAATAACCCAGAGGTAAAATTAAAAATTTCCAGGTAATGTTAGAGATAATGGAGCAAGGGATTAATTGTAAGACGGTGATAAACTTGAGTGGGATTTTCGAAATTACCAGTATGTGAGGGGGATTTTTGTAATTTAGCCTTACCTCATGGGGTGTTCGTAATTATCCTATTAATTAGCTAAATACCTCATTTGAAAAATTATTCATAAATAATAAAGAGGTTAATGTCAATTTTTTAAATAAATAGGGAGGTTTCCAATGTTTAAAGTTAACAACGGGAAAATTGTCAATATTTTAAAGTCAACAGGGGCAGTTTTGTATTTTGTGTGGGAGTATGTTGGTCCCAAGTGGTCGGATGAGGTCTAGAGAAGGGGGTGGGGGTGAATAGACCTCTAAAAAATTATCTTTCAAAATCTCTAACTTTTTCTGTCAGCAGAGTAAGCTGATCAGGAATTGTAAGTTGACTAAGCTGATCTCGCACAAAGCTTTGAACAGCAGATTTGACCAGTCTTCTGATTTTACTAAGCTTATTTTATCAGAATCATAGTTTTAACTTTTAAATTTACTAACTTGCAGCGAATTTTTCTAGTGTTTTTCGCAAGTAGTTTTTTTAACTTAGAAAAAGTTTTATCCCAAGTTTTGCAAACTCCTTTTTAAAACTTTTTAACAGTTAACCTTTTCGTGTTAAAGTATGCTCTTTTAAAATATGCAAAAAATAATGCAAGTATAACACAAATGATTTTTATAGTGGTTATATGGATAGAAATCCTTTAGTCCACTCTTCCAAGTCACGTAGATCTTGGGTTATACTATAAGCACACAGATTACAGTATACAATGCTTGCGCCAATCAACAAATGAAAAGGCCACAAGTTCACAATAGGAAATCACAAAGAAACTCCTACTCTCTGAAGTAATATCCCTCACTTAGATGGATATCTACTTCTCACAACACGTTTCTCACAAAATCACTCAGATTTGTATGTATGTTTTGTTTTCTCTCTATTCTGCTTCGTCAACAAATAACTCTGCTGATGAGTGTTCTGTTCTTGAAGTTGAGACTTAGAAGAGTTCTGCTTCGATTTTAATCTCAGTTGTGTTGCTTCTTCTTCTTCAACTCTTGAACTGAACTATTTATACTTGAGATTTGAAAATCTGCCCGTTGAGAGATCGACAGGTGTTCAGATCCTCGATTACTGGTCCCTTCTGCAGAAACGGCTACCTGCGACTGAACACTGTACACTCTGCTGTACTTGCTGTCAGTTCGCATTAAATGCACCAAGCTGATACGAGGTTTCTCTTCAATCATTTGTCATAAATACCCTTCCTCTTCAGCATTTATTACCGTTGCAATAACTTCTGATCCACTTCCACTCTGCTGATCGAAATCACTCGTCTGATGTACACTCGACTGATCCCAAACTTGAACTAATCTGATTTGAGTCGGCTGAAAATCCACCAGTCTGATTCCTTTCTTCAGCAACAGATCAGTGGTCTTCTGGACCATTTTTGACTTTTCTGAAGTAAATTCTTCCTTGGTCAAATATCTTCTAAGGTTTGTACTAAGCTTCCATACTTAGCTGATGACTTTTGGAAATCATCAAAACCTCCCTTCACTTATAAGTCTTCATCTTCATCCAACAGTGTATAATTTTCATTTTTTCTATAAATATGTAATATGCAAATTTTTAAGTTCACATGTGAAAGTTTTTGCTAATAAAAATAACATATTGTGAATTATGCTAATTAAACGAAGAATAGGAATATTTTTTCGTTCATTCTATACAAAACTTTTTTCTTGGGGTTGACTAGTAATTCCATGGCAGGGAGATCCAATCCATCTTTCTCAGTAAAATGGTCTATTATGCGTTCTCTCTATTCCATCTGAGAGAAAAAATGTACTAAAAAATATTCCATAAATTTGCGTAAACAGACTAAAATACCCATTTATAACACATGCCACATATTTTTATAAAACGGGAAGGTAAAGTGCCATATTTATCGTAATACATGGGATAATATGTCCATTTATCATAACACATGGGGATAAAATGCCACATTTATTATAAAACAGGGAGGTACAGTATCACATTTATAATAACACGGAGATAAAGTTTAACATTTATACGTTGACCGAGTCAAAATGTCAAAGTATAGTATATAAAATGGATAATTTTGTCAATTAGTATTATTTTATTTGTAAGTTTAAAATGATCAACAGACGGTATTGAAAAATGTTTTTTTTCAAATTATAAATAAATTATTATACATATAAGAGGGCGGTTGATATAGACAGAGCAATTCTCCTAATCTAATGCCATAGCAATTTCTTGATATTTGTCAATATTATTACCTTTTTCCACAGATTGAATTTTCATCTTCACGTCTCTAAAGATATGAATAGTTGACCAACGGCTAAGCTACCGCCACCGGATTATTAGTCCAAGCTCAGGGTACAAAACGACATATTCAACATCACCATTAAGGAAAAGATATATATGTCAAGGCCGAATCAAGCGGTGATAATTAATCTGCCTCTCACGATCTGCGAATTGGAAATTTTAATGCCACTGGACTTATTCAAGGGGAATCTGCCTCCGAATTGGAATTTTAACGACTATACTTTGTACTTCTTAAGGTCTTTGCTCCCAATAAAAAAAATCGATTAATTTAATTTTACTGTAATGCATTTTGTTTGTGGGAGATTTACTACTATAACAATGGGTCTTAGATTCGAATTCCTAATCGGATGAGGAATTTCTGGGAAGGAGAATGGGTATTTTACTTTTTATTTTTTATTTTTAATATTATTATTATAATTAATCAAGGGATAATATTGACAACAAACAAAAGGTTGCTGTGGCTATATCATTATCAACTGCCATATCAGAATCAAGTGATAAATTGTTATAAATTATAATTAACTCATAAACGTTAACAAAAAAAAAAATAAGTTTTTTTAACTTGCTATCCATAAGTACAACTAATTGAACCACAGAAAATAAACTTCCATTTGAAGTTAAAAAGAGACAGAAAGTTCCCATAAACAAGATGATTGTTTTCTTTGTTTTCTTGATGATTGTCTCCACTAAAGCCCAAGAAGTTTGCCAGCCTACAAAATGCCATAAATCAGGCCCGATTATCCGATTCCCTTTCAGATTAAAGGGCCGCCAGCCCGAACACTGCGGCTACCCAGGATTCGATCTTTCATGCAATTCACACAAAAGTTTAGAGTTCGACTTCCAGTTTCTGATTCGGGCCTCGAATCGAAACATCGTCCTCCCAATTTTAGCAAAGGCCAAGGTTCAAGCAATAGACTACCAAGCTCAGGTACAACACATTTTATAAGCTTAGGTATAAGCTTGATTTAAATTTTACATTTATTTTTTCAATATTTATTGTTCAAATTCGTTTGATATGCATGATGAACAAGTTCGAGTATGAGTAACTAATAAATTTAATTTATTTTCGTGTCCTACTACTTAGGTTATTCGGGTAGTTGTTAACGGGTCATGCTTCCCGGCCCGGGTTCCTGAATTCAACGCCACCACCTCTTCTCCTTTTAAATTGTATGATGTGTATGATGACTTCAACAGTGGGTTCACACTTTTCAATTGCTCCATGACGACGGATAGTCGATTCTCTTTAGACTCTCAATTGATCCATGTTTGTGATGATACTGAAGATTTCAAGATTTATGCTTTTAGATCGTATGCTATACCTCCATTGAATTGTATGAAGATGTACAGCACTTCTTATATTCCTCGGGGAATATTTAACCAGCCTCGCCTGTATTATCCGGAATCTGATTTGCATTGGCCCAAACCATTTTGTGGGGATTGTAAAGAAAGAGGGATGTACTGTAGGTTGAAGAATAATAATAATAATAATGGGACAAATAATAATGAAACTGAATGCTTTGAGATACCTGATGAACAGAAAAAGAAAGCTGAACAGAAAAAGAAAGCTGAACAGAAAAAGAAAGCTGAACAGAAAAAGAAAGCTGAACAGAAAAAGAAAGCTGAACAGAAAAAGAAAGGTAACTACCCATTAATTAATTTTTATTTTATTTATTTTTAATTGGTGTAGTTTGGCATTAGGACATTTTTGTTTTTCTTATTTTTTTCTTATTTCTTATCAAGAATTTCAGCTATTTGTTGTTAGCTATAGAATGTGACTGTGATACAGAGGTGATTTTATGAACTGAGTGAATTCTAATTTGGAGGAGAACAGTGAAAGTGAGCTTTTATGTCGCGCAAACTAAGTGAGCTTCTATTTCTAAGGAACAATTCTGCAAATTTTCTATAGGAACAAGGTTGGGTTGTTTGTTCGAAAAAAAGCTTCTATAGGAACAATTCTGCAAATTTTCTTTCAATTTTCCGTCCAAAATTGAAATTTCCGGCCAAAAATTTGCGGTAAGTACCAAATGCGTCGAGGGCAGTTAACTTTTGGTACTTAATGTGTATGGTTTTTAACTTATGATACCGTAACTTTAATGTAAGGTCAATTACTCCTTCCTAATAGGGAAAAAACCCTAAATTGTGAATAAAAGTAACATAGTATTTTTCCCTTAGATTCTAATCAATTTCCATTCACATACAAGCACTTATATTTGAGAGAGGTTGTATACAAGCCGAGGGTAGTCGAGACTAGGTGTTGCATGAGACCTTAGAAGAGTTATGTCCATGACAATTGTTGTCAATATATATGATCTGATGGACTAATAATGTTATTTCTTTGTCTTACAAGTGTTTTGGAAATTGTAGTTATTGCAGTAGTACTAGTTGGTGTCTTCCTGATTGCACTAGCTTTCGCTGCATTGTATCACAACTACATTGTGAAGAAAAGAAAACAAGACAACAAGAAAAGGATTCTACAATTTTTGGAGGATTATAAAGCTTTTAGGCCCTCAAGATATACTTATGCAGAAATAAAGAAAATCACAGACAATTTTAAGCATAAGTTAGGCCAGGGAGGTTATGGAACCGTGTTCAAAGGTAAACTTTCGAACAACATTCTTGTAGCAGTTAAGCTTCTAAATCACATCAAAGGAAACGGTGAAGATTTCATAAATGAAGTAGCAACAATCGGCAAAATCCACCACGTAAATGTGGTTCGTTTAATTGGGTATTGTGCGGATGGATACAAGCGTGCTTTAGTCTACCAGTTCTTGCAAAATGATTCATTAGAAAAGCACATCTCATCCGGCAAACAAGGTACAACTCTTGGTTGGAAGAAGCTACAAAAAATTGCTTTGGGTATAGCCAAAGGGCTTGATTATCTACACCAAGGCTGCAAACAAAGAATTCTTCATTTTGATATTAAACCACATAACATTTTGCTAGACCAGAATCTCAACCCTAAGGTAGCCGATTTCGGTCTAGCAAAATTGTGTTCAAAGGAGAAAAGTGTTGTTACAATGACAGCTGCACGAGGTACAATAGGCTATATTGCACCGGAAGTTTTCTCTAGGAACTTTGGGAAAGTGTCGTATAAATCGGATATTTATAGCTTTGGCATGTTGTTGCTGAATCTGGTTGGAGGAAGAAAGAATTTTCAAGCCATAGCACAAGATGATAGTCAAATTTATTTTCCCGAATGGATGTACAATCAGTTGAATAAAGTAGAAGATACAGAAATCCAAAGTGAGAATGAGAATGAGAATGAGATAGTGAGAAGGCTAACAATCGTCGGGCTTTGGTGCATACAGTGGTACCCGGTTGATCGGCCTTCGACTAAAGTCGTGATTCAAATGCTTGAAGGTGAAAATATGCCGATAATGCCACCAAACCCTTTTGCTGCTTCAGAATTTGTAAACATAAATGCAAGTACTTTTAGTGGATCGGTATTCAACACTGAGAGTTATATCACGGCACAATCACATTTTTAGTATCATACAATAGGGTGGTTCGCAACTATGGTACCGAGGTATATCGAATTGCACATAATTTCATACCATAATTTAACACATGATTGTGTATTTCATACCACAATTAATTATTTGGACAAAACTGGTCACGTGCGTCGCATGTGGTGGTTAACTCGTCATATTTAAGATAAAAGTCACGCTAACACGGTATTTCTTGGTCATATATATTGTTTGTTCTATATATTAGTTTATATACCACTAAAGAAACGTGAATTTTTCCTCCAAAATGCGATTTAGCAGCCACGGGTGACACACGTGACCAATTTTGTCCAAAGACATAAAATGTGCGATAATGTGTTAAATTAAGTATGAAATGTGCAATTTAATTTGTCTTTATATCAAAGTTGCAAATCAACCTATTATATGATACCCAGAAAAAAAAAAATTGCCCCTTTTTTTTTATCAAACATGTATGACCAGTAATTGAGTTGATATTATATGTTGAGTTGTAAAAATTGTGACATTTTCTATCCATTGTACGTACTAGCTTCATATTGTAGAAACTATGGAATTTTTATTTATTGTATTGTAGCACATTCTGTGAATCAAGATGTGCTTCTTAATTGTAGTACTTTCCAAATGAGGGTAGAGTTTTTTAACGGGACGGATTTTAACCTGAATCAAATTTAATGAAACAAAACTCACCAAAGATTCGATGAATTTGAATCAATTAAAAAATTCAAAATTCAAAATTCAAAATTTATAGAGTAAATATAAGTTTTCGTTATTCAACAAAAACTAATAAAATATATGTATACATAGTCTTCATTTATATAAGTAACTAGCCTAATCCCGTGCTATGCACAAAATTCATTAAAATAATTTGAATTTATATGAGTTATTCAGAACTCACATATAGGGAAAAAATACGGCATGAAAATTATTATTTATTTACATAAAATAAATGGTTAAATATAATTTTAATAAGAAATCATAATTATTTGAACACCTCATGGACTTAATGAATGCATGCATCCAACTATAAATGAATCACTTTAGTTAGCAATATAATTTAATAATTTTAGGAAAATAGTAATCTAGTAATTGACATATTTTAATTAATTGTCAATCTTCAGGTTTACAACTACTATACTTGCTTTGAAGTGCTTCTCATAATAATAGTAAAAATGAGTAACTCCTTATGTATCTCTTGACTTTAGGTGAAATCATAGAAAACGTATACTAAAAAAAATAAAATTTAAAATTTTTAATTGAATTATCATCATCAAACAAAATTATGAACAAAATTCACGTGAAAGTAGAAAAATGATGGAATAAACAGTAACATGAACTTGGGACAATTGATTGAGTTAGACAATTACTTGATTATATTGAAATTCAAGAAGACTTGATATATAAAGTCTTGAAATTACACAAATGAAAATGTATTAATACAACAAAGTACAATTAAAATTGATTAAAATAAAGGAATGCTACGATAAATATAGAAACAATTCACCATATCAATATAGAAGTTTAAACTATTCAATTTCTTTTAAATTTACTTTATGCATATTTAATCTAGGTTAGTGAAAGGAATTACATGTCCATATTTCTTCTTGACGTCTTCTTGCCGTCTAATTTTCTTATGATATGCACCTGCATGTCTTGATGTCATAAAAATATAGTGGTTCTTGCCGTCTAATTTTCTTATGATATGCACCTGCATGTCTTGATGTCATAAAAATATAGTGGTTTAAATAAGATAGAAAATTCATAGCTTACTTTATTGTCAATTCGCGAGGCAAGTTTGGGCTTTATCCGGAATTCCATTAGGTTCCTATTGCTGGTTTGGTTCGGACTTTAGAGGATGGGTGATTAATTTGAAAACAAAAACTGATGTGGCTGGATTTGAATTAAGTTTGTTGATTTGCTGGACTATATGGTATGTTAGGAACAAACTTTTCTTTGAAGGTGAAGTTCCGGATGCATTAGCAGTGACTTCTTTTGCTAGGAAGTATTTGGAGGAGTCAAAGCAAGCAAGTAATTCGGTGATGTGTTCTGCTATTCCTCGTAATAGGACTGCTGTCCGGTGGAGCAAACCAGATCCAGAGGTGGTCAAATTGAATTTTGATGCTACTATTAATGTTCATGAAGGCTGTTGTGGTTTGGGGGCTGTTGCTCGGTCGTCTTCGGGCGTTTGTTTAGGCTGGAAATCTGTTTGTCTCAAGCAACCTTTTGACGTTACAACAGCGGAAGCTAAAGCCGCGCTACTTGCAATGGAATTTGCTATTGACAGGGGATGGTCTAGAGTGGTAATTGAAGGTGACTCAAGTGTTGTTATAGCAGCTATTGAAGAGCAAAATCCTTCAAGAACAGCCTTTGGGAGTATTATTGAAGATGTAAAAGAATTGTCAGCTTCATTTAGCTCGTTCCAGACCCTGCACATCTTCCGCGAAGGAAACTCTGTGGCTCATGAATTAGCTATTCTGTCTAGGAGTGAATCTTATGTCTCTGATGTTTTACCTGATTTTATTCATAACATTGTAATCTCCGAATCTATTTGATTGAATGAACATCTCTTTTGATCTCAAAAAAAAAAAATTAGATAGAAAATAACCTACCAAATTTATTTAACAAAACTTGTAGGTAATTTTTAAATTATGAAAGAATCAAGGAAACAATATTTTGTGTCTAAATTGATCACAGTAAAATCTCCCTTTCGAAGTCCATTCACATGGACAAAAGTCTCATAAAAGAGCACAAAATACAATAGCTATTTTATATTTACTTGAATCAAATGCTAAATTGTATGAGTCCTCAAGTCTGAACATTCTACTTTTGTTATTCCGCCAAAACCAAAACCCCAACAACATGAGCTATATAGTTCTATAATTCCTTTTCAATATGCAATTTCGATATCTATAGTGAGTATTTCAAATAACATGAGCTAGCTCCAATATCTTCCATAGCAAACGTGATTCCATATCTTAGTTCAAGTTATGTGACAATTGGAATTACATTTCTTGATTCAAGTTTCATGATGAAAACTTCCATAAGTTCATGTATCGGCTTATTTCTAAGTCAACCACATTAAAAACTTTCTAATAGAATTTCACAAATATAAGTTCTAGGAGCCAAAAAGTATTCAAGATCAAATAATTACCTTTTAGCAATACAATTTTGGGGTTGTCTAAAATGAGATTTCGTCAAATGGAAAGCACGTGAGATACCCCTTCTCTTATTGACATGTGTCATATTTTATATTATTTTTAATTCACTAATTTTTAGAAAGACAAATATACCCTATTATATTTTTTTACTTTATCCTTCTACTAGCCTATTCCCGTGCTATGCACAAACTTGAATAATTTATTTCAATTTATATCTATGTATTTTGATCACTGCAGTCTTCATGTATGTGGGAATTACATCTTAAATAGTTTTTAACAGTGAAAAGAATATTTATAAATGTATAAGATTATCAAAATGAATGTTTCATATATCTTTTTCTTCATGGAATATGGAATATGGATGATTGACAATGTATCATGTTAACTCAATAATATCAAGGGAGAATTGTTCTAACTATCCCTCAAATTTAACGTAAATTACCATCCTTTAGTTCGAAAAATTACTCACACTACCCCGTAAGAATTTGATTCATTATATTTATCCTCTTATGGCATTAATTTATGATGGCACATGTTATTGTCATTAGAAACCAATTTTTATTCAAAAATACTCCTGATATGTTTTTAGAAAAAATTCTCAAATGAACCCTCGAATTTAGTATAATTACAAAATCACCCTCAAACTATAAAAAATAACTCAAACTACCTCATAGGTATTGTATTCACTACAAATACCCTTATGAACTTAATTTTTGAAGGGACATAAAATATAGATGTAGATTGAAATATATTTAAATGGATCATTGATAAATATACTTAAATACTTTATTTCATTACATCAAAATAAATTTAAATGTATTTTGATCACTGTTGTTTTCATGCATGCGAAAATTATAACTTTGATAGTTTTTTACATTGATAGGAATATTTGTAAATATATAATTTAATTAAAAAGTATGTTTCATGTATATTTTTATTCATGGGATATGGACTATGTATGATTGACAATGTATCATGTGAACTAAATAAAATCAAGGGAGAATTGCACAAACTATCCCTCATATTTAGTGCTAATAACATACCACCGCCTTCAACTTTAGAAAATTACTCAGACTACACAATAGGTATTGGTTTCATTACATTTATCCTCTTATGGCATTAATTTATAACGACGCACAAAGATGTCATCAAAAAATCAATTTTTATTCAATAATACCCCTAATGTTTTTTTTAAATTTCTCAAACTACCCTTCAAATTTGGTGTAATTACACAATCACCCTACAACTTTCAAAAATTACCCAAACTACCCCAGATGCATTGGATTCACTACAAATAACAT
This sequence comes from Penstemon davidsonii, assembly GCA_034814905.1. NCBI lineage: Eukaryota > Viridiplantae > Streptophyta > Magnoliopsida > Lamiales > Plantaginaceae > Penstemon > Penstemon davidsonii. The sequence continues at coordinate 22,376,841 of JAYDYQ010002533.1, read as the reverse complement.
TACGTCCTTATTTTTTGAAGGCACATAAAAGATAGATGTAGACTGAAATATGTTTAAATGAATCAATGATATATATACAAAATTTCTTTAATTCAGTATACAAATACATTGATGGAGATATTAATAATAATTGAAAAGAGGCAAATTAAATAATAAATTTAATTGAAGGAGATATTAATATATCAACATATGTATAATTCATAGTTTTAAGCCTTTAAACCCCAAACCTATACTTAGATGATTACATACACTATGATACACAATAATAAAATCATTTGGAAGTAAAAGTTGAAACGAAAATAAAACAAAAGGTGAGAATCAAGCTCGATTCGTTCCAAATTCCCACCATACCTTCCTTGGAAAAGTGATCAGCGACCTTGAAGAGCTGCTAATTTTGCTAAAACTGGAGCAGTTTCTTGAAAACTCGAACATAAAATAAAATTTATCATATGATTCAAACATTGAATTGCAAAATTATATTTATTAAAATAATTCAATAAGAAAATGGAATCCCGTTGTATCAAGTTAATGTTAGAAGGTGGATCACAACATTCTAAACACCACTTGTATAAATAACTAAATGAAATATAAAACTAAAGTGTAAGAGTTGGAAATAAAATAACGTGAGAAATGCAATAATTATTCTCCATTCATCATTTGTGATAAAGATCAAATCAAATTATTATACAATAAAAATTTGCTAACGCACAATTCAGAAAATCGGGGAAGATTGAATGTAAATAACAGTAGAGCTTAGAAAAATTAGGTTAAGTCGCAATACATGGATTTATATATAAAAATATCAATTACATCATACCATCGAGTAAACTTCCATCTCTAATTGATCTTGAGTCTTATGCCCTCAATAATTCAATTATAAGTACCTGAAATCAATACCATGGATTAAAAAATATTAGTAGATATTAGATTAAATTAGAACAACAAAGAATATACGTGATGAGGATTAGTGAAACAGAAATCCATGTGACTAAAGTGAAAAGGAACGTAACAAATAAATGTTGGGTTAAAAAAAAATGAAAGGCAAATTTAATAAGACATATTCTACCTATTCCTTATTTGTAGAACTTATATATATATAGGCATGTATGAAGAAATACATATTAATGCTACTTATTGAAATAAACAAAAAATTTGGCTCTAATTAAAGTAACGTTATAATAGTTAAGCAATTCCCATTTATGAATATGCAGACACAATTAAGATTTTAATTATTATGAGCATCCGTTTACCTTATAAATTATGGTAAGTTTAAGAAATTAATTTATAATGAATGGTAAGGTAATTTTCAATTTAAATGCAAGTACCTATAAAGAAACATTTTTTTTTGGCTCTAATCTATATGTGACTAATTCAGTGAAAATGTGTGGCCCCAAATCTTTTACTCTTTTAGATATAATAATCAGGGAATGATGAATTTAAATAGCCTTAAATTTCGTTACTCAAATTTTAATCCTCCTTATTTCAGTAAGAATTTCTTTAATTACGTAACAATTATTAGTTTATGAAAGGTAAATATGATAATCAACGAATTATTGTACTGAATAAGTATTTCTCTATTTAATAAATTAATTCAAAATTATGAGAAAAAAGTATTCAGTCAAAATAGTAGGATTTTGGTCAAAGACCATTCTCCTATATATATATATATATATATATATATATATATATAAGATAAGATAAGATATATACCAAATATTATGATTGGAGGAATCATCTTTTCTTTCCTCTGTTAACTTTACTTTCCTAAATTATCTCTCATGCCTCTAATTATTTCGTCCCTTCCAACCCTTCATAGTTCTGCCCATTTAAGCTTTTTTTATCAATGGAGTCTTGACACATAAAAAACATTTAAACATTTTATCAAAAAAAAAAAAGTTCATTACTCCTATTTTTTAGTTTTCTTTTTTATAAGCATTTATAGGGAACTAGTCCAATCTATGCCACGCTGATTTGTCAAAAGAGACCATGTTCATTAATATAAACGACTCCAAAAGTAAAAAAAAAATTAGATAGAAAAAGAACTACAATAACAATGGAGGAGAGAAGAATTGTTTATGAAGGTTGGGGTGGGGGTTAGAAATCTGGACATGGAGATGAACATCAATGAAGATGGAGAGAGAAAATAATAGGAATAACGAAGCTGAGATAATTTTTTTTTACTTTCTTAAACATATTTATCAAATGGGTATTTATGTAATTTAATGAATGTCTAATTTTTTTAAATGTTCCTTTGACTTGTCATCATCGGACATTTTGAAAAAAAACTACAGACCAGATTTAATTTGGACTTTTTTAATGGTTAAGATGAAATATCTCATATACTATCATTTTCGACGAAATCTTATTTTAGAAAAACCCTATAAAGTAATATTTAATTCAATGATAAACACGTAAAAGAAAAGTTGGATTAAGAAGCCCTGATTGATACGGCAACTATCGTGGAATCCAACTAATTAATTATGGTACATTTTCATGGACGATTAAAGTTAGACTTAGTAACTCCCTTTTTTTTTTAATTAAAGAATTAAAGTTAGCACCTATAAATTTACGCAAATCATCTTATATATTCTACATAAACTCCTAAAATTTATAAATTATATGTTGGTCCCAAGTGGTCAGATGAGGTCTAGAGGGGGGGGGGGGGGTGAATAGACCTCTTTAAAAATCTACTTTTTAAAAATTCTCTAACCTTTCTGTCAGCAGACTAAGCTGATCGAGAATCGTAAGCAGACTAAGCTGATCTCGCACAAAGCTTTGAACAGCAGAGTTGACCACTCTTCTGATTTTACTTAGCTGATTTTATCAAAATCAGAGTTTTAAAATAAACTAACTTGCAGCGGATTTATTTAGTGTTTTTCACAAGTAGTTTTCTTTAACTTTGAAATAGTTTTGTCCCCAGTTTTAACAAACTCCTTTTTAAAACTTTTCAAACGATTAACCTTTAAGTGTTTTAAGTATGCTGTTCTAGATATGCAGAAAATAATGCAAGTTAAAAACACAAAGGATTTTTATAGTGGTTATATGGATGTAAATCATTTAGTCCACTCTTCCAAGTCACTTAGATCTTGGGTTATACTAAATCACAAAGATTACATTACACTCTGCTTGCGCCAAACAACAACTGAACTGGCTACAAGTTCGTAGTAGGAAATCACAAAGAAATTCCTAACCTCTGAAGTAATATCGCTCACTAAGATTGATATCTACTTCTCACAACACAACCTAACAAAATCACTCAGATTTTACAAGTATTTTCTGTTTTCTCTCTTTTCTGCTTTGTCAACGAATGACTTAGCTGATGAGTGTTCTGTTCTTGAGTTTTGAGACTTAGAAGAATTCTGCTTCAAATTTTTGCTCTCAAAGTGTGTTGTCTCTTCTTCAACTCACGAACTGAACTATTTATACTTGGAGATTTGAATTTCTGCCCGTTGAGAGATCGACAGCTGTTCAAATCCTCGAGTACTGGTCCTTTCTGCAGAAACGGCTACCTGCGACTGAGCACTGTACACTCTGCTGTACTTGCTGTCAGATCGCATTAAATGCACCAATCTGATACGAGGTTTCTCTTCAATCATTTGTCATTAATACCCTTCCTCTTCAGCATTTATTACTCCAAGTGCATTTATTACCGTTGTACTGATCTTCTGATCTACTTCCACTCAGCTGATCGAAATTACTTGTCTGATGTATACTTGGCTGATCCCAAACTTGAACTAATCTGATTTGAGTTGGCTGATTGTCCACCAGTCTGATTTCTTCTTCAGCAATAGATCAGTAGTCTTCTGGACCATATTTGACTAGTCTGGATAAGTCTTCCTTAGTCAAATATCTTCGAAGGTTTTTACTAAGCTTCCACTTAGTTGATTCTGATGTTTTGGAAATCATCAAAACCTCCCTTCACTTTATGTCTTCCATCTTCATCTTCATCCAACAATTTCCCCCTTTTTGATGATGGCAAAACTTCAGCTAAGTACCTGTACCTAAAGCTAAAGTTTAAGTCCTCAAAAATTTCTGAGATAGAAATAGTTTGTTGGAAACTTGAACTTTTATAGATATGTCGATTGATTACAGATTACAGGTTCAAAATGATGAAGTAGCAGAAAGTAAAATTTTACAAGTTTTACAAAAAGATTACAAGTGGCCTATTCTAATAGCTTAGTCTAGTCCTTCTTCTTCACTTTCGAGGTCTTCATCTTCTTGTTCAGAACTAGAGAGATCTTGTTCAAGCATTTCAAATCTTTTTCTGAGATCCTCTATTCTCTTATACTTGACGTATGGATCTAACTGTTCAGCAGCAGAGTCCTTGGAAGCAGCAATTTCCTTATCAGATTTTACTGGTTCTTTGGGCTCTTCATCAGCATCGTTGTCTGCCTCAGTTACTTCATTGTCTGGTCTGCTTGTATTTTCATCATCAGCATCCTTTTCAGCAGAGTCCAACTTTTCAGTAACGTCAGCTGATAGATTAGCATCAGCACCCTTCTTCTTCGTTGTAGAATCTCCATCTTCCCCCTTTTTGTCATCATCAGCAGGGTAGACGGGTTCTTCAGGCAGAACAGGAGTGATGTTAATTGCGTCACAAATCAATCTGATGTTTTTATCCACCGCCAGAAGATGATTTTCCCTTTTCAGTTGCTGCAATGTGTTATATGATTCAATCTTCTTGAAAGTAAGATCCACTTGATCACAGAGTTGAATCTGAGAACTCAGAATCAAGTCAGCTGATGTAGTGAATGCTTTCAGCATGCTCTCAGCTTTTACTTCATGAGCCTCCATTGCATTTGCAACAACCTCAGTTATGTCCCTCCAACCAGCTGTGTTGTTTTTGACCCTTGCACCAAATGTTTCCACATCCAGTCTGATAGCCTGTACTTCATTTTTGATGTTTGCCATTTCTTCCACTATCAGATGGCTAGGATCAGCAGCCTTTGGGACTTTTTCAGCAGCAGCAGACAGCATAGTTAAGGCTACTCCTTCAAAGTTCTTCATCTGTTCTCTATGCCTGTCTTCCATTTCCTTCATTGAGTTGGCAATCAGCTGTTGGATGGACTCCAAGATAGCTGGTTGCAAGTCTGTTGAAGTTGATGGAATTGCTGTGCTAGCTGGAATAATCTCAGGAGTTTTGTCAGTCTCCTTTGGTTCATCAGTCAGAGTAGTCTGCTGTTGGGGCAACTGCTCTGATGATGTTGAGATTATCTCATCAGTCTTTTGTTGGACCTGTATTGGCTCGTGTACCTCTGTAACAACATCAACACCATTATCAGCAACAACAGTTTTATGTGTAAATATAATAGCAGGAATAAATGGTGAAGTTGTCTGTTCAGGTAGATCTTCATAAGTCTTAATAGCCGGTCCAAAGACGATCTGTTGTAAGCTTGACATAGGTAACAGTGAGCTTGGTTGACCCTTCTGATGTCTGGTCTTCTTTGCCCATACTTCCAAGGTTACAGATAATGCCAGCTTTACCATTCTGTTCTTCAAGTCTTCATCTGAAGCAGGGATTTCAGGAACAGAATTTTGTAGCAACTTGGCTTCAGACTTTGCCAACTTCCTCATCCGATAGTGGATCATATCAAAGAAGTGATCTGAATCCAATGCTTGCCTCAGACATCCAGTTTCCAGAAATTGCAGGACCCATCTTTCCTCAACAGCAAAATCCTTCCACTGTACTATTTGATCCTTGGTCTTTGTCAGACGATACTCTCTCCATCTGTTGTATCTGATCTTTTCCGTAACAAAGAGACTCTGACGGACCAAAACATCATTATACCGCTCAAGATCTGCCACAAATTGTTTGAACATCTCTGGATCGTTTTGAACTATTTCCAGAGCATATTTCAGTTCTGATCTTTTCTTCTTTGGCAGCTTAGGTGTTGGCATAACAGCCTTTGGCTTCTTGGGATCTCCAATAGTAATTCCACCACTGTACCTTGGACCTTGGGCATCCTTGGTACTGGCTTCAATAGCTTTAGCCAAATCCTGAGCTTCTTTAGCAGCTATCTCAGCTTCAGACATGTTTTTAGTCTGAGCCTCAAGCTCCTTAAGTTTACGAGCGTTTTCTTGATCTTTCTTTTTCTTCGCAGCTTCATCTATCTTCTTCTGTTCAGCAGCTGTAATCACTTTAACCTTTGCCTTACCAGTTCTCTTCCTTCTGGCGGCAGGTGATTCAACTACTTGTAGTGGAGTAGCAGCAATTGGTGTAGGATGAATGAGTGGGACATTCTCCTCTGCTGTCAAAGTAGTTGGCTGTTCAGCAACAGCAGACTTGTCAAGAGATTGGTCCTCTGCTGTCTTATCTTCTGCAGCTTTTTCTACTGCATCCACTGGTCTTTCAGCAGCAGGGGTTTCCCTGACTTGGATAGTTGGAGCAGTGGTAAAGGTAACTCGTTGACCACCCAGAGTTAACTTTCTTTTTGCCTTTGGCTTGGGCAAGGCTTCAGGTTGTCGAGGTTCAGCAATTCTCTTCACTGAACTTCTTGTTCTTCGTCCAACTTCTTTTATTTGAACTGGTTCGTCAGACTCAGTTCTTTCTGGAGATGTTTCAGTACTCATCTCATCAATTTCCTTAGTCACCTCAGTGACTATCTTGTCAGCAACATCAGTAGACTCTACTGATCTGGCTTCAACAGCAGGGTTTGCTGTTTGATCAGCAGACTTCGCTTTGATTGTAAATTTGGGCTTCTTGGCAGCAGGCTTCTCTTCTTTTCCTTTTGCCTTTCTTTTAGAAGTGGCTCCAATCTTAACTGGTTCATACATTTTTACTTCCTTCAGCTTGTGAACTGTCTTCCCATTCACCAGTGGGCATCCCAGAGCTGAGAGTAGATGACTCATCATCACCACATGTCCATTTCTCTTTAACGCCAGAAGATAAAAGTAATGAATAGCCCAGTTTACATCCAACCCATAGTAGATGCAGACCATTGTCTGGTACCTTCTCCTAGGTAACCCATCTAAAGAGCTCGTACAACACTCCAAAATCTTCGCAATGATGTCTGCAAACCTTTGAAACTCATCTTTCAGCTGAGTTTTCATTAAGCTTCCAGTCATCGGTTCTCCATCCTTAGCACAAATAAACCAAAGTTCTTCCTCTTTTTCTGGGGCCAGAGTGTATACTTCTCCTCCTTCATTTTTCAGATCGTAAATTTCATTCAAAACTGCAGGCGAAATACATATATTTTTACCTCCAACGGTAGCCACAGAAATCATCTTGGTTAGGTCATTTTTCCTAGATTCGTAGTAATCAGCAACATCTTCAGTGAAAACATACTCCTCATGAGCTTCCAAAACCTTCACCAATGATGCCTCTTTAATTTTAACCAAGATTTCCTTCATTAGAGGAGTTCCAGAAGCGTAGAACTTCTCGTAATTCAAATAACGTCCTTCAGCTCCGGCCATCTTAATGAAATTGAAGTAGCTTGAGAGAAATATAAACACTTTTAAGACAGAAAAGATGAGTTAGTAACTTCTTTTTCACTTAGAATAATTTTGGGTGCGTAAGGTTTAACCCTTCTGATCAGATCTGGATTTATAGATTTCGAAATGCTTCGGTTTCCGTGTTATACGCGGACGGTTTGATTTGATCTGTCAGTTTTTAATCGTGCGGGCGAGAATCGCGGAATTCAAAATTTATTAATTATGTCAGGCAGGCGGGAATTTGAAACGCCACTTGTCTGTTACTTATAAAAGCGTGCTTTCGATAAAACGTTTTTGCACAACACTTTAAATGTAAGATGACATAAATAATAACAGATGAGTAAAGTAATACTTATCTGATAGACGACTTGTCTGATACAATATATCACTAGTGAAAGCCAATATCTAGTGATCTTCCTTTGCTGTTTGTCAATCCAGCAACATAAATAATCTTCGAATCTTCAAGAATTAAGAACAAATCTTCTGATTAAAACAACTTCAACTAACTGTTATTGAAGATTTCATCTTTAAAACAAGGGTACCGCTAGTCTTACACGTTCCCCCTGAATTCAAGAATTCATCAGTCAACTAGTCTGTTGAGAGTCAGTCTTCTTGAAGTGTAACACTTGTTGAAGTCAGATTAGTAAGCTGTTGAACCCAGTCTTCTGATAGGTTCCCCCTTAGCTTATGAATCCAATTTTAACAAGCCCAATTCCGCTCTTAGAGTGGAAAATCTTGCTTCATTCAGTGGTTTGGTGAAAATGTCAGCGATCTGATTGTCTGTATGAACATATTCAATAATAACATTTCCTTTTTCAACATGGTCTCTGATGAAGTGATGTTTGATCTCAATATGCTTAGTCCTGGAATGACTTGTAGTATTCTGAGTAAGTGAGATTGCACTTGTATTATCACAGTAGATGGGGATTCCACTGATCTTCAAGTTATAATCTTCTAGTTGATGCTTCAACCAAAGTATTTGTGCACAACATGCTCCAGCAGCAATGTATTCAGCTTCAGCAATAGATATGGACACTGAAGTCTGTTTCTTACTCATCCATGAGATCAGACGACTGCCTAAAAATTGACAAGTACCTGTAGTACTCTTCCTATCAATTTTGCAGCCTGCAAGGTCAGAATCTGAATATCCAACAAGTTCAAATCCTGATTCCCTTGGGTACCACAATCCCAATTCTTGAGTTCCTTTGAGATACTTTAGTATTCTTTTAGCAGCTAAGAGATGAGATTCCTTAGGGTCTGATTGAAATCTCGCACAAACCCCAACAGAATACATAATATCAGGTCTGCTAGTTGTTAAGTATAACAGTGACCCAATTATGCCTCTGTATTTGGTGATGTCAACTGACTTACCACCTTCATCCTTGTCCAGACGAAGTCCAGTAGACATAGGAACAGTAACAGATGAGCTAGTTTCCATATCAAATTTCTTGAACAGATCTTTTGTGTACTTTGCTTGATTAATAAAAATACCATCAGGCAGCTGTTTAACTTGTAAACCAAGAAAGTAATTTAATTCTCCCATCATGCTCATTTCAAACTTGTTTTGCATTAGCTTAGAGAATCTTTCACACATCTGTATGTTAGTTGAACCAAAAATAATATCGTCCACATATATTTGTACCAATAATATATGTTTATCCCATTCAATAGTGAACAAAGTTTTATCTACTTTACCTTTACGAAATCCTTTAATTAAAAGAAAATCAGATAAAGTATCATACCATGCTCTTGGAGCCTGTTTCAGTCCATAGAGAGCTTTCTTCAGACGATACACTTGGTCTCCCTGTTGATATGCTTCAAAACCGGGGGGTTGTTCAACGTACACTTCTTCTTGCAATTCTCCATTGAGAAAAGCAGACTTCACATCCATTTGATAGACAGTGAAGTTTTTGTGAGCATCATAGGCTAGGAACAATCTGATTGCTTCAAGCCTTGCAACCGGTGCGAATGTCTCATCAAAATCAATGCCTTCTTCTTGGCAGTAACCTTTGGCAACTAGTCTTGCTTTGTTTCTGGTAACCATACCATCTTCATTCATCTTATTTCTGAAAACCCACTTAGTGCCAATTACTCTTTGATGAGTAGGTCTGGGAACTAAGTACCAGACTTCATTCCTTTCAAATTGATTCAACTCTTCTTGCATAGCTTCAATCCAGTGAGAATCACCAAGAGCTTCATCAATTAATTTAGGCTCAATTTGTGAAAGAAAACTTACAAACATTGTTTCATTTGCAGTTGATCTTCTTGTTCTAACTCTGTCAAGGGGATCACCAATCACTAGTTCAGGTGGGTGATCTCTGAGCCATCTGAGATCAGGTTGCAAATCTGGATGTTGTCCTCTTGATTGATCTTGCAACACCACTGTTGGAGTTTCAGTAGTAGTCTGTTGAACAGTTGTAGTCTGTTGAACAGTCTCTGGTCTGTCAGCTGTTCGAAACTCCTCTGTTAGACAATCAGCAGACTGATTTTGAACAGCACTTGAGTTGACATCTTGAGTTAAATCAGGTAGTATGATGGGTACATATTCTTCTTTTCTTTCCACATTCAATTTCTGAAAGTCAGCAGATATCTCTGGGTTTGCACTTTGATTCTTTTCAGATGTTTGACTTGGTTCATCAAATACTACATGAATAGATTCTTCTACAAGTAAAGTTCTTTTGTTAAACACTCTATAAGCTTTACTAACAGTAGAGTAACCTACAAAAACAGCTTCATCAGCCTTTTCTGCAAAAGCAGTAAGGTGATTTTTCCCATTGTTCAAAACATAACATTTACAACCAAAAATCCTAAGATAATGTAAATTAGGCTTTCTGTTGTTCCATAACTCATAAGGTGTCTTGTTTTGACTTTTGTTGATCATACACATATTCTGTGTATAACATGCTGTGTTTGTAGCTTCTGCCCAGAATCTTTGGGGCAGCTTTGCTTCAGCTATCATTGTCCTGGTAGCTTCTTTTAGATTTCTGTTTCTCCTTTCAGCAACTCCATTTTGTTGAGGGGTTCTGGCAGCAGAGTACTCATGATTGATTCCTCTGGAGTTACAATACTCTTCAACAGTAGAGTTTGTAAATTCAGTCCCTCTATCTGATCTGATCTTCAATATTCTTTAACTTTTCTCATTCTGGATCAGTTCCATCAGATTAGTAAGATGTTCCTTGGTTTCACTTTTCTTCTTCATGAAAATCACCCAAGTAAATCTTGAAAAATCATCCACAACAGCTAGGCAGTATTTCTTTCCACCATTGCTGATTGGATCAATAGGGCCAAACAAATCCATATGCAATAGCTCCAAAATTCTGGTTGAAGATTGGTGCTTCTTACTTTTGAAAGATGACTTCACTTGTTTACCCTTCTGACAGGCATCACAGAGCTTGTCTTTGCTCATGACTGTCTTTGGAATTCCTTCTACCAGATCATTCTTTATCAATCTGTTTATGGTCTTGAAATTCAAATGATTCATTCTTTTGTGCCAAAGCCAACTGATTTCACTTGGTGTAGAAGCCACCAAACAAATATTAGAATTCCTGTCCACAGAATTCCAGTCGACTACATAGATGTTTCCTTGTCTTCTTCCAGATAAGATAACCTTCTTTGTTCCAATTTGTTCAACATAGCACTTATCTGATGAAAACACTACGGAAAATCCCTTGTCACAAAATTGACTTATACTCAGCAGATTGTACTTCAGGCCATTTACATATGAGACGTCAGATATCTCTATGTTTCCTTTGATAAGCTTTCCAACAGCTACAACCTTGCCTTCTTTGCTGTCTCCAAAAGTAACTTTTGGACCATTCACAGCAACAGCATCTGCCAGTTCATGTTGTCTCCACACATGTGCCTTGAACATCCACTGTCCAGGTACCATTTCTTTACTACTTTACTCCTACTCCTAATCCTAACCTACAAAACAAAATAAAAATGTTTTAGGTACCCTTTATTGAGAGGGTCCTGGTGGATTAGTGTCACCCTTGACAACCCAAGATGTTGAAGTCTTAGGCTTCTTAGGCTTTACAGATTTAGCAGGAGCATGAGCAATTTCATTTTCATCATAATTAGCAGGCATGTTAAGTTGATAATCATTATGATGATGATAAGGCTCAAAAGCAGGATAAGATGCATGATAAGCAGGGTAAGCATGCATTGGTTGGTGAGCAGGATATGCAGCAAAATGAGGTGGATAATGAGGTGCAGCATAATATGGTGGATAAGTAGGTTGCACATAATAAGACTCATTTCCATACCAAGCATTATGGTTATAATTTCTTTGCTTCTTTGGTTTGCTCTTAACTTGCTCTTTAACAGACGACTTAGATTTACTAGTCTGATTGGTTTTACTCTTATCAGCAGACTTCTTTGGACTACTCTGCTGTTTGGTTTTACCAGTCTGTTTTTCATTTTCAGGCTTTTTACCCTTCTTAGCCTTAGGAGTTTTTATCTCCCTTTTTTCAATCACAGGTGAAATGGGTTTAGCAGTCTGAACATACAAGACAATATTACTATTATCAGCAGATATAAATTTCTCAGCTTTGTTCAGTTCTAAGCTTTCTTTTACTAAGGGAGTACTATGTTCAGTTGGTTTATCTATTGTCACAACAGACGACTTAGGAACAGACGACTTATTATGCAAAGATATTCTAGCTTCAAGTTCTTTGATTTGTCCCTTGTACATTTCACATTCAGCTCTCAGAGATTCACATTCATGCGAAAGCTTTTTATACGTGGCTGATTCCTCAGGTTTTTCAACCTTAAGTTTCAGTTTAGCATTTTGCTTTTTCAGCAGAATCATCTCGTCCTTAAGCTTAGCAAGCTCATTCACAACATCTACTTTGTTGTTCATCATTTGCTCAAATGAGTTAAATAGTTCAAGCTCACTTTCAGAGAGTATTACCTCATTGTCAGAATCATCAGATTCCTTTGCCATGAGACACAGCAGTGCAGGTGTTTCGTCAAAAACAGAGTCATCACTTGAAGTGCCAGATTCTGTGTTTGATGAGTAGATGGCTGCCATCTTTTCAGCTTCAGCCAACAGCACCTTGCTCTTTTGGTATCTCTTCTCTCTTCTTTCTTTTCTTTGTTTCTTTTCCTCCTCTGTATACTTCTCCGCTTTAGGATATGGGCAGTCCTTGATAAAGTGTCACAATTTCCTGCAATTATAGCACATCATTTTGGATTTATAATCATCCTTAACATCATGAGAATGAGAGGTAGGTTTAGAAGTAGAAGCATTGTTATATTTGTTCTTCATTTTTCTCTTGTAGAACTTTTTGAACCCGTTTAATAACAAGGCAACGTCGTCAGCAGTATACTCCTTTTTGTTCAGTACTGGGGCCTCATCAGATGAGTCCTCTTCTCTGCTTTTTCCAGACGATCTTCTTGTTCTTTCTGCAACGACCAGTGCAGCAGTGGGGCCAGAAGTTGAGGTCTCTTCTATTCCCATCCTTGGCATTTTATACTCGTACGCCTTGAGTACAGAAAACAGCTCCGTCAGAGAGATCTTCCCCAGATCCCTAGATTCTTCCATAGCTGTGATCCTCATGTTGAATTTTGGTGGTAGCGCCTTCAGGACTTTGAGAGTGATCTCTTTGTCTGTGAACGTCTTTCCCAGCTTCAACACGTTGTTTAGCACTTTGGTAAACCTTGAACTCATCTGTTCAATGGTTTCTCCAGGCTTCATTTTGAAGTTCTCAAACTTCTCCATGGCAACACTCAGATTGTGTTCCTTGATAGCTTCATTTCCTTCACTCATATCCCTGACTTTGTCCCACATCTCTTTTGATGTTTTACAGTGTTTGACATAGTCAAACCTTTCATTATCCAGGGCTTTAGTCATGATGAAGATTCCAACTTTATCAAGATTTTTTAACTTGATTTCTTCAGGTGTCATCTCGTCTTCATCTTTGTCAACGACAGTATCTATGCCATCAACCTTGATTGTTTTAGTGATTCTTATCGGACCTTTTGTTATGCATCTGTACATATTATCGTTGTAAGCAGCAAGGAAAATTTCCATACATATTTTCCAGTCCTCAAAGCTCATACCGCCTATGTGGGGAACTAGGCTGATACAATCCATTTTTCAAAAAGTTTTATTTTTCAAAAAAAATGCTCTTTTGAAAACTTTTGAAAACCTTTGAAAAACACTTAAGGATCAAGCTCGTTGATCAGGCAAATGATTCAGATGAACCACCCGCTCTGATACCACTTGTTGGTCCCAAGTGGTCAGATGAGGTCTAGAGGGGGGGGGGGGGGGGAATAGACCTCTTTAAAAATCTACCTTTTAAAAATTCTCTAACCTTTCTGTCAGCAGACTAAGCTGATCGAGAATCGTAAGCAGACTAAGCTGATCTCGCACAAAGCTTTGAACAGCAGAGTTGACCACTCTTCTGATTTTACTTAGCTGATTTTATCAAAATCAGAGTTTTAAAATAAACTAACTTGCAGCGGATTTATTTAGTGTTTTTCACTAGTAGTTTTCTTTAACTTTGAAATAGTTTTGTCCCCAGTTTTAACAAACTCCTTTTTAAAACTTTTCAAACGATTAACCTTTAAGTGTTTTAAGTATGCTGTTCTAGATATGCAGAAAATAATGCAAGTTAAAAACACAAAGGATTTTTATAGTGGTTATATGGATGTAAATCCTTTAGTCCACTCTTCCAAGTCACTTAGATCTTGGGTTATACTAAATCACAAAGATTACAGTACACTCTGCTTGCGCCAAACAACAAATGAACTGGCTACAAGTTCGTAGTAGGAAATCACAAAGAAATTCCTAACCTCTGAAGTAATATCGCTCACTAAGATTGATATCTACTTCTCACAACACAACCTAACAAAATCACTCAGATTTTACAAGTATTTTCTGTTTTCTCTCTTTTCTGCTTTGTCAACGAATGACTTAGCTGATGAGTGTTCTGTTCTTGAGTTTTGAGACTTAGAAGAATTCTGCTTCAAATTTTTGCTCTCAAAGTGTGTTGTCTCTTCTTCAACTCACGAACTGAACTATTTATACTTGGAGATTTGAATTTCTGCCCGTTGAGAGATCGACAGCTGTTCAAATCCTCGAGTACTGGTCCTTTCTGCAGAAACGGCTACCTGCGACTGAGCACTGTACACTCTGCTGTACTTGCTGTCAGATCGCATTAAATGCACCAATCTGATACGAGGTTTCTCTTCAATCATTTGTCATTAATACCCTTCCTCTTCAGCATTTATTACTCCAAGTGCATTTATTACCGTTGTACTGATCTTCTGATCTACTTCCACTCAGCTGATCGAAATTACTTGTCTGATGTATACTTGGCTGATCCCAAACTTGAACTAATCTGATTTGAGTTGGCTGATTGTCCACCAGTCTGATTTCTTCTTCAGCAATAGATCAGTAGTCTTCTGGACCATATTTGACTAGTCTGGATAAGTCTTCCTTAGTCAAATATCTTCGAAGGTTTTTACTAAGCTTCCACTTAGCTGATTCTGATGTTTTGGAAATCATCAAAACCTCCCTTCACTTTATGTCTTCCATCTTCATCTTCATCCAACAATTTCCCCCTTTTTGATGATGGCAAAACTTCAGCTAAGTACCTGTACCTAAAGCTAAAGTTTAAGTCCTCAAAAATTTCTGAGATAGAAATAGTTTGTTGGAAACTTGAACTTTTATAGATATGTCGATTGATTACAGATTACAGGTTCAAAATGATGAAGTAGCAGAAAGTAAAATTTTACAAGTTTTACAAAAAGATTACAAGTGGCCTATTCTAATAGCTTAGTCTAGTCCTTCTTCTCTTCTTGTGTTTCTCCTTCTTCTTCACTTTCGAGGTCTTCATCTTCTTGTTCAGAACTAGAGAGATCTTGTTCAAGCATTTCAAATCTTTTTCTGAGATCCTCTATTCTCTTATACTTGACGTATGGATCTAACTGTTCAGCAGCAGAGTCCTTGGAAGCAGCAATTTCCTTATCAGATTTTACTGGTTCTTTGGGCTCTTCATCAGCATCGTTGTCTGCCTCAGTTACTTCATTGTCTGGTCTACTTGTATTTTCATCATCAACATCCTTTTCAGCAGAGTCCAACTTTTCAGTAACGTCAGCTGATAGATTAGCATCAGCACCCTTCTTCTTCGTTGTAGAATCTCCATCTTCCCCCTTTTTGTCATCATCAGCAGGGTAGACGGGTTCTTCAGGCAGAACAGGAGTGATGTTAATTGCGTCACAAATCAATCTGATGTTTTTATCCACCGCCAGAAGATGATTTTCCCTTTTCAGTTGCTGCAATGTGTTATATGATTCAATCTTCTTGAAAGTAAGATCCACTTGATCACAGAGTTGAATCTGAGAACTCAGAATCAAGTCAGCTGATGTAGTGAATGCTTTCAGCATGCTCTCAGCTTTTACTTCATGAGCCTCCATTGCATTTGCAACAACCTCAGTTATGTCCCTCCAACCAGCTGTGTTGTTTTTGACCCTTGCACCAAATGTTTCCACATCCAGTCTGATAGCCTGTACTTCATTTTTGATGTTTGCCATTTCTTCCACTATCAGATGGCTAGGATCAGCAGCCTTTGGGACTTTTTCAGCAGCAGCAGACAGCATAGTTAAGGCTACTCCTTCAAAGTTCTTCATCTGTTCTCTATGCCTGTCTTCCATTTCCTTCATTGAGTTGGCAATCAGCTGTTGGATGGACTCCAAGATAGCTGGTTGCAAGTCTGTTGAAGTTGATGGAATTGCTGTGCTAGCTGGAATAATCTCAGGAGTTTTGTCAGTCTCCTTTGGTTCATCAGTCAGAGTAGTCTGCTGTTGGGGCAACTGCTCTGATGATGTTGAGATTATCTCATCAGTCTTTTGTTGGACCTGTATTGGCTCGTGTACCTCTGTAACAACATCAACACCATTATCAGCAACAACAGTTTTATGTGTAAATATAATAGCAGGAATAAATGGTGAAGTTGTCTGTTCAGGTAGATCTTCATAAGTCTTAATAGCCGGTCCAAAGACGATCTGTTGTAAGCTTGGCATAGGTAACAGTGAGCTTGGTTGACCCTTCTGATGTCTGGTCTTCTTTGCCCATACTTCCAAGGTTACAGATAATGCCAGCTTTACCATTCTGTTCTTCAAGTCTTCATCTGAAGCAGGGATTTCAGGAACAGAATTTTGTAGCAACTTGGCTTCAGACTTTGCCAACTTCCTCATCCGATAGTGGATCATATCAAAGAAGTGATCTGAATCCAATGCTTGCCTCAGACATCCAGTTTCCAGAAATTGCAGGACCCATCTTTCCTCAGCAGCAAAATCCTTCCACTGTACTATTTGATCCTTGGTCTTTGTCAGACGATACTCTCTCCATCTGTTGTATCTGATCTTTTCCGTAACAAAGAGACTCTGACGGACCAAAACATCATTATACCGCTCAAGAAATGCATAAACCTTGATTTTTCATGGAATTTTTTTCTTTGAAAACGGGTGAAATCGATGAAATTTTGTGAAACAGGAAAAAAAGTCCATGAAAACATGTAAAATCGATGAAATTTCGGGTGAAGTTGGTGAACACTAGTGAAGTTGGTGAAAAAAATGGTTAAACCGGTAAAAAAAGTGCCTGTAAAATCAATAAATACGTGAAATCGATGAAAAATTAGGGTGAAATTCGTAAAATACGATGAAACCGGTGAAATGATGAAATTAGTGAGAAACGAGTGAAATCGGTGAAAATGAATAAATTGGTGAAAAAGGGTAACGTTGGTGAAAACATGTGAAATCAATGAAAATTCAGATGAAATTGGTGAAAAAACATGTTAAATTAGTGAAAAAAATGTGTGAAATAGTGAAATCAAAACAAAAAAATTCGATGAAATAATAAAAATGTGAAAATAGGTTATAATCAATAAAAAAAAGGAGGGTAAAACGGTAAAAAAAATATTAACTGGTAAAAACGAATTAAACCAACAAAAAGATGGGTTCAACTGGTGAAAAATTTGTGAATTGAATAGGTGAAAAATGGCTTAGGTAAGTAAATAAATGCATTCAAATGACAGGGTAATAAAATTTTTTGAAGTCTATTTAAAGATGGACCCAAATCCATTTGATAAAAAACTAGGATTTCACTATTTTTGCCATCAATTAATGCAAAATATTTGAGCTAGAGATTATAACTACATCCAGTCCAAATCCACTCATCAAAAATTGGCCCTTAGTATTTATATCAACATAATTATCTTTATTGTATTGTACTTCGGAACGAATTTCCTATCACACATCGGTGTCACATCTTTGTGTCTATTAGAATTCACCACATTGATTGGGCTAAGTCCACTTACATGGTTTGGACCTAACTCAACCTCAAAAGCTAGCTTGTAAGGTGGGGATTATCCAAGATCTTATAAGGTGGACTTAACTATTGTTTTCAACCAATGTGGGACATTTAGTCACAATACTCCCCCTTCACGTGTGGGCAGGCTGAATGTGTGGGAGAAACAAGCCCAACACGTGACATATGAAAACCCAACCTTGTGAATTTGCGACATGTGGGTGAAGACCCAACACACGAATTAAGACACTCCGGGCCTTTGTTAACCAGAGGAATAATGAATCTCCAAGCCTTGAATAACTGGAGGAATAATGACAATCCAGGCCTTTGTTATCTGGGTGAAGTGTGTTGGCAGATATTGAAGCCCATCATGCGTACAAGGAGGAGCCCATCACGGAAGGAGGTGGCCCACTTTAACCTGGGCTCTGATACCATATTAGAATTCACCACATTGATTGGGCTAAGTCCACTTACATGGTTTGGGCCTAACTCAACCTCAAAAGCTAGCTTGTAAGGTGAGGATTGTCCAAGACCTTATAAGGTGGACTTAACTATTGTTTTCAACCAATATGGGACATTTAGTCTCAATAGTGTCACACCAATATATGATTGACACGTGTCTCCCTCGTAAAAGTTATTATGTATCAAATAACTTACACCAACACTTAATAGATTTTAAAAAGGAAAATAATTAAATTAGGTTGTAATTTAAACAAGGAAGGAAATGGCCAGAAAAAGAAAAAAAAATAAAGAAAACAAAATCTCTGTTTTTTAATGGTAGAGACCATGGCTCCTTCTTCTCCAATTTTTTATCAAAGATCACAACCAAAATTCTACCAAAATTAATATGAAAGGTCAGCTTCATTCATTTCACACAAATATAGTACAAGTATTTTGAAATATTAATGGACATAAATGGACTTAGAAAGGTTTAACCTATAAGATTGAAACAAGTTTACAGTAAAATTTAGAAGGAAGAAATGAATTTCCATTAAGAAAAGGTAGATTCGCCCATTTTACCCAACTCAGTTTCATATTATTGGTATAATGAACCAGAATAAAACAAGTTCTTTATCAATCAAATTTAATTAAATCTTAAATATCGATGACTTAATTAAATCTCCCTTGAGTTTATTGGTAATTTGTATCAAACACTTTTCTTGAGGTCTTTCTTGTTGTTTCATGGCAAAATTGCTCTTTTGTTTACCAACTTAGTTTACAAGAAGAAAATAAGAGTATTTATACAATTTGGTTATCAATTTTAGTTGAGATTTTTTAGAAGAAGGGTGGAGATAAAGGAGACTGGGACGGATCCAGGATCGGAGAGTCGAGAGGACCGAGTTTAACCATCACTGAAATTAATTGACCGTGAGATTGAATATATTTTATTTGGTTAATAAGAGAATATCAATAAAAAAATATTGAATTCCAAATACTAAAGTAATTTAATTAAAAAAATATCAAAGTTGTATACGACGTTTTCTCATATCATAAATTTTATCTATGATATAATTAGTACCAAAATTATCAATAATTTACTTTTCAATGTAAGTAATCCAACAATCCATAAGCTGGTATTGATCTTTTATTTTGTTTTTAACCCTATTTTTGACCAACTTCATTTTTATCGCTCGGCTATTGCGGTGTCAACTTGAAAAGTTAATCAATCGAATCTAACGATCAATTAAAGGTTACACCATATACTTTCTTGTATTCTTCTATCGTAAACATAGATAACAAATTATGAATATTCATTTTTTATATCATGTCTAAGATTTAATTATCAATATAACATAAAAAGATACAAGGACTAATTTGAACTATGGCAAAAATTCAATTTTGGTACCATAGAATAGGCCCAAGTCCATTTTTCATACAAAAATATCAAAAATCATACTGTCGTTAGTTTTTTAACTGAAGTTTAGCCTCCTCCGTTAAGTCAAAAAAGAGGTGAGAAATGCAATTTTAAAAAATTAGGCAGGGGTTTTTTGCAATTATCTTCTTCTTCTTCCTCCTCCCATACGACCGCCGGCTCCGGTGGCTTTTGGACAAAATTGGTTGAGGGTTTTTGTTCCCCTTGTCGTGGAGAACTCGTACATATAAAGATCTTTTCAATCCGTTGAGTAATCTATTCGAATTTTGAGTTCTAATTTTCGAATTGTAGGTCAAAATTTTCGAAATTTCAAATCGTGATTTCTTCTTCGATTCTTAACCAAACTTCGTGATTCTTGTTGCAATAGTTTCCCCTGACCGTGGGCATCATTTTCCATAGGTTTATTGTAGCTTCCGTAGACGGTTGAGCCCCGCCCAAGTGGCGGCGCGTTTTTGGCCTAAACCCTAATTTTCACGAAAAAACACTCCTCCCCTGCTCCACCGTCGACGGCCGCTGCAATTACCCCATGGAAAATGTTGCCCATGACAAGAGGAACAAAAACCCTCAACCAATTTCGACAAACGGCCACCGGAAGCCGGCGATCGTCCATAGGAGGAAGAAGGCAATAATTGCAAAAACACCCTGCTCAATTTTAGACAATTGCATTTCCCCCTATTTTGTTTCAACAGGTGACACGTGGCAGTTCCGTTAAGTAAACTAACAGAAGTATGATTTTTGAAACGTCTATTTATTCTACGGTATGATTTTCAATCGATTGGTATGAAAAATGGACTTGGACCTATTTTATGGTATGAAAATTGAATTTTTGCCATTTTTATAATATTAGTACTAAAATAATATTTACGAAAATTCTTGGGGGCCCATGCTAGAACCGTCCACGAAAGGAGCCATGTTCTCTACCATGAAAAAGCAGATATTCTTGTAATATCTTGAAGTCATTGACTGCACAAAATATGAAAAAACTTGGTCCATTCGTATGAGTTGAGTCTCAAGTCTCAAATCTCAACATCATGTTTCTTCGTCAAGGTCTTCTAAACAAATATGTGGACCTATACAAAACAAAACTCTAATTTCATTTGCTGCAAATTAAAATTTGGAATATTGATTTAAATTGTCCTTCATGATAGATTTGGACATTACATATTTGGATCATAAAAGAAAATCTTATTAAAAAAACAACCCTACTAATTTTTTTTTCGACCATCACCTTCCTTATTTAATTTACAAACTAATTTAATTATTTTTGTTTTTAAAATCTATTAAGTTTTTTGTATATGTTATTTGATACATAATACTTCATCCGTTTCATAATATCTATAATTTCACATGTATGCACATAAATTAAGAAAATCATTGAATATGGCTGAATTCTAGGGAAAAAAATAAAAAAGACTAAGATACCCTTTTAATTAATTATCCTCGACTAATGTTTGAGAAAATTTATGAGCATAAAGGGCAAAAATGGATAAAGAGTAATTAATGCTTTACTGAAAATCCAAAGTGACAAATAATATGGCACAAGAAAAACTTTTCAAAGCGACATATATTATGAAACAGAGGGAGTAACTTTTATGAGGGAAACACGTGTCAATCACACATTGTTGTAACACAAATGTGTGAAACCGATGTGTGATAGGAAATCCGTTCCGATCATAATTGGTGTCACATTCACATTACAATTCCGTGATGATAAAGACTTTTTGTATTACAAATACTAAGACAAAATATATTGATTGTTGCAATATTTCTTGTAATGAAAAAATATTTTAATACTTTATTTAATAATTTTATGTTGGTTAAATAAGAAATTCAAAGACGTTGAATGATATGAACCCTTAAACAAGTAAATAGAGCTCTTAAAAAGAAAAGTGTCATTGTAAGAACTAATATTTTATGATTCGATAATATCAATCCATTCGGTTTCTCAAAATAAAATAAAAAATAAAAAAGTAAATAAAACTACTTGTTGGATTTTATAATTAATATGTGAATAAATTAGTTGAGAATAATTAAGGGTTGCGTCTGTTCGATCTGAAGTGGTACCCTTTGGACCGAAACAGTGCAATCCAAGCGATGTGCCTCTTGCGAAAAGATATTTATGTGTCTATAAATAGGAGACTTAATCTGGCCAATTAAGGATCCTTTTCTGACAATAATTAAAAATTACTCTCTTCTCTACTTTAAATTTATGTCGAATTGGGTTCATTATTTGTGCAAATAATGAACAACAGACTGTTGTATCTTGGGAGACTATCGGGAATCAAATTGTATGCACCGTGGCAGCCCCGAAAATATTGTCTTAAGGAAATTTGTTTCGGCAAGCCTCAGTCTAATTTCCTTGTTTTTACGTAAAGATTGAAGTGATCTTTGGTTTCGATACAAGTAAGTATTTCTCACTATTTTTTGTGTTAGATCGAAATATTTTTGTACACAGATTGTTAGACACCAACAATCTTAAGACAATATGTTATTTGTTTAACATATCTGTGGTTTGATTAATATTTGCGTTCAAATCATGATTTGTCTGTTTACACAATGTTTGATATAAAATGTGATCTGAGTATCTCTGAATGAAAAAATAATTTACCAAAATCTACCAAGAGATTTGTTTTAACAAAAGTGGGTTTAAGAATTGTCAACGTAAACAAATTGTTACCTTTTGGTTTATTATTGAATATGGTCTGTGGACTGGAATTTCTGTCTATCAATCTGGAATTTTTTGAATTCATTAAACCTCTGTTAAAGGTTTGTTGAGAGTACACTAAAAAAATGGATGCAAAGGATTTAATGGAGTGAGGGTATTCATTGATTGGATTTATAGATGAATAATGTCCTTAATTACTTTGTATAAAGCAAGTGATCTGCATTTTGGAGTCATACGGTGCATTTGAGGCATTTTATATTCATAAAGCGATAATTCACTACGAGTAACTTCTGAGAACCAGCGGACTGCCAATGGTTAAAACTCTTGCGAAGAGGTGTCCAAATTTTGAGATTTATAAAATTGGTTAGAAATACTTTATTACTGTGTCCGTGTCATGAGGGCACTCCTTGTTCTAAAGAAATTGAACATATAAGAGTTGAGACTCTTTGCAAAAAGGAATGTTATGACATGAGGACAAATAAAAACATGATATCTTGGCTATCATGAAAGTGAAATACTGAAGGAACTCTTGGGAAGAGAAGCGCCAATTAAATAGATCTTTAATTAAAGATGAAAAATATGGAGGAATGTTTTCATTCTAACTTTTCAAGTTTCCTAATCTTGGTGGCTGTTAAAACATTGGGGAAATTTTGCTAATGAATAGATGCACGTGATGCCTCTTCATTTCCTTTCCATTGTTATTAATTTTCTTCAAGAAAACTTTGATTTTTGTTTAAATACTTGGGGACATTAGTGACCATTAATGAAGCGGTGCATTATTTGGAATCAAGTCCAATGTGTATTCTTTTTTTTGCACGAATGGAGCCTATGTTTCTGATTCATGAGAGTACAAATTTTTTGATGTGATAAAATCAACTTCATTAAATTGTTATATGGGTTCGATAAGGATATGATAATCTGGAGTGAGTATCATTAAATGAAATTAAAGACGAAGATTCATCACGATTATCTATTTCAAATTGCTAGAATGCGATTCAACAAGAAATAATAAGAAATCGTAATATATGTTATATCTGAATTGCTAATTCAATATATAGATGAGGAGAATTATTAAGTCATTCCATGAAGGTAATGATTTGAGTAAAATTTAATGACATGAGCATGCATATATAAAAGTAATTATAATTCATAGCTTGTGTACATTTATTAGTGTGATTATGCATATGTCAAGCATAAGGAAAGGAGTGAATTACTAATAGCTTTATGTGAAAATAAAGGATTAATTAGTAATTATAATCATATCAACATTTTAACGAGAAAATATTGGTAATTTATTATTGACAAATAATTAAAAATGTTTGCAAAATATTTGTAATTCATATCGATATTTTAATGAGAACATATTGATAACTTATAAAAATTATAATTTATATCAATATTTTGAGAAAATATTGAAAATTTATATGTAAAAGTAATTATAATTCAATTGTGGAATAATTATAATTTGCTATGATATCAATATTTTATTAAGGAAATATTGATTATATTTATAATTTATTCGCGAAATAAATATCAATATTTTATTGAGCAAATATTGATAATATTTTATTTGTGAGAAATAAATATAAATTATTTGAGAAATAAATATCAATATTTTATTGAGAAAATATTGATTGTACTTATAATTTATTTGTTTGCGAAACAAATATGTAAAAGTTCAAAATTTTGGAACTAATCCAAACTAATTATGTGATTTTTAAATCGTTACTAACTCGTGGAGTTTAAAATGTATTTAATCACGTACATATTATTGCGCTATTTATTGAGTAATAAATACGAGGCAATTAATGTATTTGCGAAATACGATGAGATGCATTTGTAAAATACAAATCTAAACATGGAATAAGAAAATAATATAAAAATTCTTATATCCAAATTGTGGGGGTGAATATGAATATTTCCATTTACACAAAAGTGTATGATCAAGAATAATTCACCTAGCTCAGCTCAACTAATTGAGTAGCTAAACGAAAATAATCAAGCCTTAATAATGGAGGTAAGAATATTCTATAAATTCGGGTGTACCGGGTAACTTGTGGGGGAAAACTCTTTAGATGCCTTACCGCATATTGAATCGAGTTTCACACAAGAAAATCAAATATCATTCCATACGAGTTATGGAAGGAAATAAAAACCAAATACCTTAAAATGTGGGGGTACTTGGGTCAAATTTCGGTTTCACCACCGAAAAAGAAAATAACTTAAAAATATTAATTACTACTAGCTTATACGATAAATAGTAGTAGTTCATATTTTTTGTGTTTAAATCTGAAATAAATGTAATCATGTGAACTGAGTCATATGATGTAACATTAATTGAGAATGTAAGAAGGATTTGAGAATAATTTCTTATAAAATTGATCCTTCTTTTGGTTCAGATTTATTTTCAGTAAGTGTGATTTACTGATATTAAAATATGATAAAGTATTATATTACATAAACCTTTTTATAGTTTATAATTAGAGTTAAATATAAATTATTTATTCTGCGAGAATAAATATTATAGTCTAACCCGTTTTAGACCAGAATATTTTTTTAAAAAAAAATTCATAGAATATTTTGCGAAAATGTTTAATTGATTTTGATCAAGAGGATCAACTTTGTGAAGTTTATAATTATATTTAATTATAAACTACTATATTATGCGAGAATATACATATGAATATCTCTAAAGATGTCAATCTCTTACTTCAACATGAGTTTGTTGACGAGTTGAAGAGACAAATGAGCTAAAAGCTCGAAGTTATGTGATCCAGATATTCTAACTTATATGTTAAAGGATTAACCTCAAACATATAAATAAATTATGTCAAATTCCAATATCGTGGATTGGAAAGAGGAGATTGACAGTGATTTACATTCATAAAATTGGTAGACCTCCAGGAGTGAACCAATTAAATGTAGACGTAGTGCCTTACTCATATTCACTAGCGATTAAGATGACATTCATTTGACTGTTAATAGCTCTATGAGCTATATACAATGGACTTTAAAATTGTCTTCCTTAATGGTGAATTAAATGAGAATATTTATGAGGAGTAACCAGAGAGTCTCGTTGTTATAGGAAAAGAAAACATACTTTGCGAAAATTTTATAGTTTTTCGTTGACCTTTAACAAGATCCTAAACAATGACACGAAAAATGTGATAGTGTCGTCAACAAATTTTGACTTTCATATTAATAAATATGACAAGTGTATCCATATAAACAAATTGGATAATTGAGTATCAGAGTTTGTTTATACGTAAATGATATGTTAATATTTGAGACTAATTTTGAAAATATTAAATCCATGAGGAAATATTAACTTATGATATGAAAAACTTCGGTTTAATCAATTATGATTTGGAGGTCATGTGATGACATTAAATTATCTCAAGCACATTACGTGGATTAGTGATAGATAAATTAAATACTTCTGAAATTAAGGGATTTCATAATTCTATTTAATTAATATATTGTGTGCTACATGAGAATAAATGTGATATAATATCACAATTTGAGTATGCTCATAAAATTAGATGTAACGCATATATCGTAAAATGCAAGAGGCCAGACATCGTCTCTTTAGTTAATAAACTAAGGAGACATGAGCAATCTTAGCAAGATTCGTTGGGATGCATTAATGAGAATGCTTGAATCTTGAAAGAATACATATATATGTGCACATATATTTTGGAAAAATATCCTAAGATCCAGGAGGGATATAGTAATGCAAATGAAACTTCTGATTTAGAGAAATCAAAGTTTATAAGCGGATATGTGTTCAATTTAGGAGGCACCGCTATTTCTTGAGAATCTTCCAAACAAATGAATATAGCTCAATCCACTATGAAATTAGAGTGCATAGCATTGGATAAAGCTAATAAAGAATTTGAGTGGCTTCACAAAATTCATGGAAGATATTCTAATATGACTGAAAATTGTGTCAGCCATACGTAAAATGTGATAATCAAGCGGTGATACACAGAGCTCAACAAACTCTATGTGTAACGGTAAAGTCACGGCATATTCGTTGTCGTTTGATACAATACCGAGAGACATCTACTTTCAAATGGGAGGACTTTATGAAGTCAAGAGATAATCCTAATTCCGGATATTAAAGGTTTATCTAGAGAGTAGTATGTGCATCGAGGGGAATGGGTCTAAAGCCTAAATTTGACTAAGTTACCTCGTACGGAAACCTAACCTGGCGACTGGAGATCCCACGGACCAGGTTCAATAGGACAACCAGTCTTGGCTAACTTAAAAGAAAGCACTTAAGAGTATAACTCTATCCCATTTTTATGATGCAATAAGTGCAAGCCTACCGCGTTATTTTATAGGTTAAGCAAAGGCTTTTAATGACGTCTATATCTTGTCAAAACAAGTGGAGTATGGTAGGATACTCTTGATAGATGCGGTCACCTATGTTAGTGTGAGTTGGGTCGACTCGTTGAGAATTTCTTTATAGGTTGGAATTCTCTAAAGCACTCGCATAACCAAGAATGTTCAGGGCCAAAACGAACACAACCGAGAACTTGAAGCAAATCGGTTTAGTACTGTGTTAAGTTTATTGTCTTGGTTTACACCAACAGCCGACGGTTCAAGATGAAATATTTCACCGATTGGCTAAGTAAATCCGTAAAAGCTTTTAACTAGGGAAGGTTCAAGATGAAATATTTCACCTATCTCGATGCGGTATTATTCTTAAAGAATACTTCGACATAATATGTCCTATGAGTCGGGACACGAAGAACTATTTTATTCATGTGGGGGATTGTTGGATTTTATAATTAATATGTGAATAAATTAGTTGAGAGTAATTAAGGGTTGCGTCTGTTCGATCTGAAGAGGTACCCTTTGGACCGAAACAGTGCAATCCAAGCGATGTGCCTCTTGCGAAAAGACATTTATGTGTCTATAAATAGGAGACTTAATCTGGCCAATTAAGGATCCTTTTTCTGACAATAATTAAAAATTACTCTCTTCTCTACTTTAAATTTATGTCGAATTTTCTGTTTACTTCGGTTCGCCGTGGGTTCATAATTTGTGCAAATAATGAACAACAGACTGTTGTATCTTGGGAGACTATCGGGAATCAAATTGTATGCACCGTGGCAGCCCCGAAAATATTGTCTTAAGGAAATTTGTTTCGGCAAGCCTCAGTCTAATTTCCTTGTTTTTACGTAAAGATTGAAGTGATCTTTGGTTTCGATACAAGTAAGTATTTCTCACTATTTTTTGTGTTAGATCGAAATATTTTTGTACACAGATTGTTAGACACCAACACTACTAATGTGTGAGGAACTAAATAACTTCTTATGATCTTAATTTGGAATAAATATTACTGGATCTCATGACTAAATCAGTTATCATTTTATATTTGATTAGAATAATTTAAAGCCATCATTATTTTATAGAAAAATAATTTTATTAAAAAATAAATTAGGTTTCAGTCAATAATTCGCTCTATTTTATGGCATATTAAAATTAATTTTACTCTAAATTACAAAAATTACCTAGACACGTACGCACTTTTCTAGTTTAGGAAAAAGCACCAAAAAGAATATGCAAAAATGCTGATACCAAGGTATAAAATGCACTTTAAATAAATTTTCTAACAGTTCTATATGTTGTGTTGCTTATGTAAAATTAAATCTATTGCTGCTATAACCTTTGATATGTGAAATTGATCATGTTTCAGGAGGAAGGTTAACGCGTAAAAGCTCTAAACATAAAACTTGACCAACAAGCCATGAAGGTTACATCCGTAAATTTAAACACATCCAAAACTTCCTAATGCTTCAGCCATTTTCTTTGTTAATTGTGGCAGCAAAATTAAAATTAATCAGAATTCGTTCTGCTTATTTAATGCTGTTGTTTCTTGCTGAACAATCTATGTTTAGCCCAGTCCAAACCCTAACCTTGTCTTTTGTTTTGTCCTTAATTCTATAAAAGAATACCATTAATTTTTTCATTAATATATCGAACCGAAGCGGAACAAAGAGAGAGCGGAATGGAAACGATGATGCGAAGGCCATACCCCGTGATTGATCCCAATCCTTCTATCATAAAGACTGTTAGGAGCTTCAACAAGAAAGATTGCATCAAGATCACTTTAGGCACCGTCGTACCCCCCATCCTTTTCAACATACCTCGATCCTTCGTTTTTGCTCCAACTACGGCTTCGAATGCTTTGTCGGGATTTATCGGAGCTTTCTCTTAAATCTACATCAAGTCATCCAACAGGCTCAAGGGTTATATCGATCCTGATCATGATTGATGACATTTGTTAATTGCTAAATAATGCATGTTATAAGCATATATATAATTTATGTTTTTAATTTAATTTTTGGATATTAGTATAATCTCAATTATTGGATGAATGTTTATGTTTGTTTTGGGTATTAGTTAGAGTGTTTATTATTGTTTTAGCTGATTGATCAATTTTGGTTATTTCTAGTCATGTTGCAAGTATTGACAAATAATATATAGGGTTTAATTGTGACGCAATTTAGTGATTTTCGCGTCCGCCTTGTATTGTGTCTATGTAGGCAAATTCGACTTTATTCATTTATCTGCTTCGGTTGACAAATCAAATTATACTTGTATGTAGAAAGTACAAATTCAAGATTTACATGAGATGAATGAAGGACTGTATGCTTAGCATCCTCTTCATACAATAAAAATATTAAAAATATTGCGAGTAAACGTAGCTTATATAGGGTTTAATTGTGTCGAATTTAGTGATTTTCGCGTCCGTCTTATATTGTGTCGATGTTGTAATTTGTTATTGTAATTTTAGCAGAGTTTTTTTGTAACAAACTCATTATTTTTTTTTCTTTTCGATTTTTTGTAAATTTATCAAAATTAACTTAAGATAAATTAATTGACATTATCCTTCTAGCTTTTGAGGTGAATTAAGCTCAAATCATTTAGGTGGACTTAGCCCAATTCAATTGTATTCTAGAAAAAATTATATTCACTTGGTCTTGATTTATAATTACAAAAACAAAATTAGATTTAGTGATTCATGTGCAAAAATCCCCTAAAATTATTGATCTTCCTTGTCCGCAACTAAACAATATATATATACAAAAAATAATGTAACATCAAAGTGGATCAACACAAAATAATTAAAATTGATAGGCCCTACTTATAACAGGTCTAATAATTCAAACCATTTAAAAAAAAAAAATTAACGTATATTTAATGATATTCTTGATTTTAAATAAAATTCAAATTTTTATTTATCTATTATTCAACTTATCATCTTTTTCTTAATATTAAATATGTTCAAATATATATATTTTTTAATAGTAATTGGTGTTTTTTAATATAAAAAAAATACTATATAAATTTATCTATTTGTCATAGAATTTGGTCAAACTCAAGGTCACTTTGACTTGATGGCAAAATTGATATTTCATTAATATTTTGGTGATGACATTACTTCTTCAATTAATTTAGTAATAATTTATAATTTACAGAAGAAATAAATATCATGGACCAAAACTCCTTCTCAAACAAATTAAAGACTGCCGACATGTTCAGGCCCATACTGACAGAAATCCATCCCATCTCCTAGAGCCCAATACCAATACACTACAAATTACAATCCCTCCTTCAAACTATTTCTCAGCCCAAAACAAAATGATCGGAAACTAGAGGATTGATGGGATGTTTTAAACATCCCAAGACACTTATTTGGGTATCTCGAATTTTTGGTGGGACGATAAGGATAATCGTAAGATCCACTGGGTGGGTTGGCAAGAGATCGAGGTGCACGAGCCAGATTAGACGTGCCAAGTTCACTGGGTGGGTCTGAATTGGGTCCAGGTCCAGGTCTAACAAAACCACTTTATATAAGATTTTGATAGAATCTGGTTTGGGTCTGGGTCCTAACCCGATCTTTTGCAGGCCTATGTGGTATGAGTTTTCGTCATTTCAAAGCGTTTAACTTAGTCATGTTGACCAAACAAGCTTGGAGGCTTCGAGACCAATGTATACATACGTGGAAATGCATGCATTTGGGATTCTCGCTACCTCATTGAAGCCGAGACTAGATCATATATACGGCGTATTGGAAATGGAGCTTCCGTTAGAATATACTCCTAATATAAGCTCAAGCTAGATATTCAAATAAATGGATTTTGTCACAATTATTATTATTATGGCAAGCTCAAATTATTACATTCATGCCTTGGTTGGTAACCAGGCTAAACCGTTTGAACTCCGATCTTCAAAACGGATCTACTCTAACAATTTTGTTATTATATTGCAACAAAAAAAATACAGAAAAATGAACCCAAGATTGAAAAAATATTATTAATTTTTTTTAGGAAGAGAAATATTAGTAATCGTGTTTTCATTCAAGTTAAAGATTTCAAAAATGCTATGTTAATCGTATTAAAGAACAAATTTCTTCATATCTTTCGCAGTGCCGGTCCAGGCCATAGGCAAGTAGTATGGTTGCCTAGGGCCCCCTACTTCCGCAGCACCCCAACCCAATTATTCTTGTTGTTTTATACGGCCCAAATAGACCACATCCCATATGATATAACTGAAGCCTAAATGTACAAATGTTAGTATTAAACTAATGAAAATACCCATGCTAGTGGAAGTTGAATCCACGACCTCTTGGTCATGAAACCTCATCTTTAACCAATTGGTTAAGGACTCATCCTAATCGGCCTATTAACACATGTTACTGTTAACATAATTTGACAAAAAAAAATATGAAGTTGCCGCTGTCTCTTTAATTCTTCTTTAAAAAAACACACTCTTCATCATTCAATCTCTCACAAGGTAAAAGATAAGGCTTAGGAAATTGGTGCCCACAAGAAAAAAATGGCACTTAATAATTCATGTGGAACATAAATATATTTTTATCAATTTGATGAAATCCAAAAAGATGATGTTACATTATCATCGGAAGAATCGTTCAGAATTGGGTATTTGGTATATCAAGCTATTTCTTCGATTAAAGTTGGGTTTGAATAATTTAAGAATTTTGAAACTACTTTTGGTTTTTAATTAAATGGTACAACTTTAAAGTCTTTGGATAGTAAGACTTAGAAATAATATTGTATTAATCTTGAATATTAGACATAGATGGTTTCAAATTGCTATTAAAAGCTATATCTACCCAAATAGATAAGTCGATTGATATATTTAATCAATATAAAAACAATTGATTTTTATCTAAATTTCTGAATTTGTTATAAGATAATATTCACCATACAGGTAAAGAACAATTATGCTGAAAGATTTTTTTTGAAATCAAAACAAAAACATATATACATTCGACAATTTTACAAGCAAGATTAAGTGACTTAGTTATTTTATCTATAGAAGAAGATATGCTAGAAAAACTTAGCATTTGAAAATTTATTTAGCACTTTTGCTTCTACAAAAGCAAAAAAAAATAAGTTTTACATAAAGTGCAATTTTATTACTTAAGGGCCCCAATATTTTATTTGGCGCCATCAAAACTCTAGATGATTGTTTTCTTTGTTTTCTTGATGATGATTGTCTCCACTATAGCCCAAGACGATTGCCGGCCTACAAGATGCCATAAATCAGGCCCGATTATCCGATTAAATGGCCGCCAGCCCGAACACTGCGGCTACCCAGGATTCGATCTTTCGTGCAATTCAAACAATATATTTCTTGGGAAATATTTAACTATAATGATTATTCTTTTCCTGAAGAATATTACATTTTTCAAAAAGATAATATTGATTTGCATTGGCCCAAACCATTTTGTGGGAATTGTGAAGAAAGAGGGATGCACTGTAGGTTGAAGAATAAAAATAATAATAATGAAACTGAATGCCTTGAGATACCTGATGAACAGAATAAGAAAGGTAACTACCCTTTAATTACTTTTTATTTTATTTATTTTTAATTGGTGTAGTTTGGCATTAGGACATTTTTGTTTTTTCTTATTTTTTTATTGGGTATTTTGCAAGTTAACTCCCTGTGATATGTCTAATGGGCAATTTACCTCCCTGTGAAATAAAAATAGGCAATTTAACTCCCTGTGAAATGAAATAATGAGCAATTTACCTCCTTTTGATATAAGAAAAAGGCAATTTACCTCCCTATGAAATGAAATAATGCGCAATTTAACTCCCTACGATATGAATTAATGAGCAATTTAGAGGGAGGCAATGTGCTTCTTTTATAAAAATACAGGGAGGTATCTTGCCATTTTTCTTATCACAGGGAGTTAAATTGCCTATTTAAAATATCACAGGGAGGTATTTTGCCCTTTTATTTATCACAGGGAGTCAAATTGTCTATTTAGAATAACACAGGGAGTTAATTTGCTATTCACTCTTTTTTTATTTATCAAGAATCTCAGCTATTCGTTGTTAGCTATAGAATGTGACTGTGATACAGAGGTGATTTTATGAACTGAGTGAATTGTAACTTGGAGCTATTTGGTTAGGTTTCTGGCTCGATTTTGTGGGTTTGGTTTCGGAAAAAAAGTTTGGGTTGTTTGGTATCAATTTCTAAGGAACAATTTCTGCTAATTTTCTATTGGAACAAGTTTGGGTTGTTTGTTCCAAAAAAAAGCTTCTATAGGAACAATTCTGCAAATTTTCTATCAATTTTTCGTCCAAAATTGAAATTTCCGGCCAAAAATTGGCGGAAGTACCAAATGTGTCGAGGGACATTTGTTGGATGAAGATGAAGACTTTGAAGTGAAGGGAGGTTTTGATGATTTCAAAAGTCATCAGCTAAGTAGAAGCTTAGTACAAACCTTAGAAGATATTTGACTAAGTATGAAGTTACTCAGACAAGTCAAATATGGTCCAGAAGACTACTGATCTGCTGCTGAAGAAGTAATCAGACTGGTGGACTATCAGCCGACTCAAATCAGATTAGTTCAAATTTGGGATCAGCAGAGTACACATCAGACGAGTGACTTCGATCAGCTGAGTGGAAGTGGATCAGAAGTTAGTGCAACGGTAATAAATGCACTTGGTGAAATAAATGCTGAAGAGGAAGGGTATTTATGACAAATGATTGAAGAGAAACCTCGTATCAGCTTGGTGCATTTAATGCGCATTTAATGCGATGCGACAGAAAGTACAGCAGAAGTGTACAGTGTTCAGTCGCAACAGCCGTTCTGCAGAAAAGGTACAGTACTCGAGGATTTGACAACTGGCGAACTCTCAACGGGCAGATTTTCAAATCCTTAGTATAAATAGTTCAGTTCGTGAGATTGAAGAAAAAAAGAACACAATTTGAGAGCAAAAATCTGAAGCAGAATTCTTCTAAGTCTCAAACTCAAGAACAGAACACTCATCAGCCGAGTCATTTGTTGACGAAGCCAAATCGAGAGAAAACAGAAAATACTTGTAAAATCTGAGTGATTTTGTGTGTTTGTGTTGTGAGGAGTAGATATCAATCTTAGTGAGCGATATTACTTCAGAGGATAGGAGTTTCTTTGTGATTTCCTATTGTGAACTTACGGCCAGTTCATTTGTTGTTTGGCGTAAGCATTGTATACTGTAATCTGCGTGATTTAGTATAACCCAAGATCTAAGTGACTTGGAAGAGTGGACTAAAGGATTTATATCCATATAACCACTATAAAAATCCTTTGTGTTTTTAACTTGCATTAATTTCTGCATATTTTAAAGAACAGTTTTAAAACACTTAAAAAGGTTAACTGTTGGAAAAGTTTTAAAAGGAGTTTGTTAAAACTGGGGATAAAATTATTTCAAAGTTAAGAAAACTACTTGTGAAAAACACTTGATAAATCCGCTGCAAGTTAGTTTATTTAGAAACTCTGATTTTGATAAAATCAGCTGAGTGAAATCAGAAGAGTGGTCAGCTCTGCTGCTCAAAGCTTTGTGCTAGATCAGCTTAGTCTGCTGAACAGAAAAGTTAGAGAATTTCAAAAAGCAAAATTTTTGAAGAGGTCTATTCACCCCCCCCTCTAGACCTCATCTGACCACTTGGGACCAACAAGTGGTATCAGAGCAGGTGGTTCATCTGAATCATTTGCCTGATCAACGAGCTTGATCCTTAAGTGTTTTTCAAAGGTTTTCAAAAGTTTTCAAAAGAGCATCTTTTTGAAAAACAAAACTTTTTGAAAAATGGATTGTATTAGCCTAGTTCCCCACATAGGCGGTATGAGCTTTGAGGACTGGAAAATACGCATGGAAATTTTCCTTGCTGCTTACAACGATAATATGTACAGATGCATAACAAAAGGTCCGATAAGAATCACCAAAACAATCAAGATTGATGGCGTAGATACTGTTGTTGATAAAGATGAAGAAGAGATGACACCTGAAGAAATCAAGTTGAAAAATCTTGATAAAGTTGGAATCTTCATCATGACTAAAGCCCTGGACAATGAAAGGTTTGACTATGTCAAACACTGTAAAACATCTGGACAATGAAAGGTTTGACTATGTCAAACACTGTAAAACATCAAAAGAGATGTGGGACAAAGTCAGGGATATGAGTGAAGGAAATGAAGCCATCAAGGAACACAATCTAAGTGTTGCCATGGAGAAGTTTGAGAACTTCAAAATGAAGCCTGGAGAAACCATTGACCAGATGAGTTCAAGGTTTACCAAAGTGCTAAACAACGTGTTAAAGCTGGGTAAGACGTTCACAGACAAAGAGATTACTCTCAAAGTTCTGAAGGCGCTACCACCCAAGTTCAACATGAAGATCACAGCAATGGAAGAATCTAGGGATCTGGGGAAGATCTCTCTGACAGAGTTGTTTTCTGTACTCAAGGCGTACGAGTATAAAATGCCAAGGATGGGAATAGAAGAGACCTCAACTTCTGGCCCCACTGCTGCACTGGTTGCTGCAGAAAGAACAAGAAGATCGTCTGGAAAAAGCAGAGAAGTGGACTCATCTGATGAGGCCCCAGTACTGAGCAAAAAGGAGTATACTGCTGACGATGTTGCGTTGTTACTGAATGGGTTCAAAAAGTTCTACAAGAGAAAAATGAAGAACAAATATAACAATGCTTCTACTTCTAGACCTACCTCTAATTCTCATGACATTAAGGATGATTATAAATCCAAAATGATGTGCTATAATTGCAGGAAATTGGGACACTTCATCAAGGACTGCCCATATCCTAAAGCGGAGAAGTACACAGAGGAGGAAAAGAAACAAAGAAAAGAAAGAAGAGAGAAGAGATACCAAAAGAGCAAGGTGCTGTTGGCTGAAGCTGAAAAGATGGCAGCCATCTACTCATCAAACACAGAATCTGGCACTTCAAGTGATGACTCTGTCTTCGACGAGACACCTGCACTGCTCTGTCTCATGGCAAAGGAATCTGATGATTCTGACAATGAGGTAATACTCTCTGAAAGTGAGCTTGAACTGTTTAACTCATTTGAGCAAATGATGAACAACAAAGTAGATGTTGTGAATGAGCTTGCTAAGCTTAAGGACGAGATGATTCTGCTGAAAAAGCAAAATGCTAAACTGAAACTTAAGGTTGAAAAACCTGAAGAATCAACCACTTATAAAAGGCTTTCGCATGAATGTGAATCTCTGAGAGCTGAATGTGAAATGTACAAGGGACAAATCAAGGAACTTGAAGCTAGAATATCTTTGCATAATAAGTCGTCTGTTTCTAAGTCGTCTGTTGTGACAATAGATAAACCAACTGAACAGAGTACTCCCTTAGTAAAAGAAAGTTTAGAACTGAACAAAGCTGAGAAATTTATATCTGCTGATAATAGTAATATTGTCTTGTATGTTCAGACCACTAAACCTGTCTCACCTGAGATTGAGAAAAAGGAGATAAAAACTCCTAAGGCTAAGAAGGGTAAAAAGCCTGAAAATGAAAAACAGACTGGTAAAACCAAACAGCAGAGTAGTCCAAAGAAGTCTGCTGATAAGAGTAAAACCAATCAGACTAGTAAAGCTAAGTCGTCTGTTAAAGAGCAAGTAAAGAGCAGACCTAAGAAGCAAAGAAAATTCAACAAAAATGCTTACTATGGAAATGAGTCTTATTATGTGCAACCTGCTTATCCACCATATTATGCTGCACCTCATTATCCACCTCATTTTGCTGCATATCCTGCTCATCAACCAATGCATGCCTACCCTGCTTATCATGCATCCTATCCTGCTTATGAGCCTTATCATCATCATAATGATTATCAACATAATATGCCTGCTGATTATGATGTAAATGAAGTTGCTCATGCTCCTGCTAAGACTGCAAAGCCTAAGAAGCCTAAGACTTCAACATCTTGGGTTGTCAAAGGTGATACTAATCCACCAGGACCCTCTCAATAAAGGGTACCTAAAACATTTTATTTTGTTTTGTAGGTTAGGATTAGGAGTAGGAGTAAAGTAGCAAAGAAATGGTACTTGGACAGTGGATGTTCAAGGCACATGTGTGGAGACATACATGAACTGGCAGATGCTGTTGCTGTGAATGGTCCAAGAGTTACTTTTGGAGACAGCAAAGAAGGCAAGGTTGCAGCTGTTGGAAAGCTTATCAAAGGAAACATAGAGATATCTGACGTCTCATATGTTAGTGGCCTGAAGTACAATCTGCTGAGCATAAGTCAATTTTGTGACAAGGGATTTTCCGTGGTGTTTTCATCAGATAAGTGCTATGTTGAACAGATTGGAACAAAGAAGGTTATTTTATCTGGAAGAAGACAAGGAAACATCTATGTAGTCGACTGGAATTCTGTGGACAAGAATTCTAATATTTGCTTAGTGGCTTCTACACCAAGTGAAATCAGTTGGCTTTGGCACAAAAGAATGAATCATCTGAATTTCAAGACCATAAACAGATTGATAAAGAATGATCTGGTAGAAGGAATTCCAAAGACAGTCATGAGCAAAGACAAGCTCTGTGATGCCTGTCAGAAGGGTAAACAAGTGAAGTCATCTTTCAAAAGCAAGAAGCACCAATCTTCAACCAGAATTTTGGAGCTGCTGCATATGGATTTGTTTGGCCCCATTGATCCAATCAGCAATGGTGGAAAGAAATACTGCCTAGCTGTTGTGGATGATTTTTCAAGGTTCACTTGGGTGATTTTCATGAAGAAGAAAAGTGAAACCAAGGAACATCTTACTAATCTGATGGAACTGATCCAGAATGAGAAAAGTCAAAGAATATTGAAGATCAGATCAGATAGAGGGACTGAGTTTACAAACTCTACTGTCGAAGAGTATTGTAATTCCAGAGGAATCAGTCATGAATACTCTGCTGCCAGAACCCCTCAACAAAATGGAGTTGCTGAAAGGAGAAACAGAACTCTAAAAGAAGCTACCAGGACAATGATAGCTGAAGCAAAGCTGCCCCAAAGATTCTGGGCAGAAGCTACAAATACAGCATGCTATACACAGAACAGATGTATGATCAACAAAAGTCAAAACAAGACACCTTATGAGATATGGAACAACAGAAAGCCTAATTTACATTATCTTAGGATTTTTGGTTGTAAATGTTATGTTTTGAACAATGGGAAAAATCACCTTACTGCCTTTGCAGAAAAGGCTGATGAAGCTGTTTTTGTAGGTTACTCTACTGTTAGTAAAGCTTATAGAGTGTTTAACAAAAGAACTTTACTTGTAGAAGAATCTATTCATGTAGTATTTGATGAACCAAGTCAATCATCTGAAAAGAATCAAAGTGCAAACCCAGAGATATCTGCTGATTTTCAGAAATTGAATGTGGAAAGAAAGGAAGAATATGTACCCATCATACTACCCAACTTATCTCAAGTTGTTAACTCAAGTGCTGTTCAAAATCAGTCTGCTGATTGTCTAACAGAGGAGTTGCGAACAGCTGACAGACCAGAGGATGTTCAACAGACTACTACTGAGACTCCAACAGTAGTGTTGCAAGATCAATCAAGAGGACAACATCCAGATTTGCAACCTGATCTCAGATGGCTCAGAGATCACCCACCAGAGTTAGTGATTGGTGATCCTTTGGACAGAGTGAGAACTCGAAGGTCAACTGCAAATGAAACAATGTTTGTAAGTTTTCTTTCGCAAATTGAGCCTAAGTTAATTGAGGAAGCTCTTAGTGATTCTCACTGGATTGAAGCAATGCAAGAAGAGTTAAATCAATTTGAAAGGAATGAAGTCTGGTACTTAGTTCCCAGACCTACTCATCAAAGAGTAATTGGCACTAAGTGGGTTTTCAGAAATAAGATGAATGAAGATGGTATGGTTACCAGAAACAAAGCAAGACTAGTTGCCAAAGGTTACTGCCAAGAAGAAGGCATTGATTTTGATGAGACATTCGCACCAGTTGCTAGGCTTGAAGCAATCAGATTGTTCTTAGCCTATGCTGCTTACAAAAACTTCACTGTCTATCAGATGGATGTGAAGTCTGCTTTTCTCAATGGAGAATTGCAAGAGGAAGTGTACGTTGAACAACCTCCTGGATTTGAAGTTTATCAACAAGGAGACAGGTATATCGTCTGAAGAAAGCTCTCTATGGACTGAAACAGGCTCCAAGAGCATGGTATGATACTTTATCTGATTTTCTTTTAATTAAAGGATTTCGCAAAGGTAAAGTAGATAAAACCTTGTTTACTATTGAATGGGATAATCATATATTGTTGGTACAAATATATGTAGACGATATTATTTTTGGTTCAACTAACAAACAGATGTGTGAAAGATTCTCCAAGCTGATGCAGAACAAGTTTGAAATGAGCATGATGGGAGAATTAAATTACTTTCTTGGTTTACAAGTCAAACAGCTACCTGATGGTATTTTTATTAATCAAGCAAAGTATACAAAAGATCTGTTTAAGAAATTTGGTATGGAAACTAGCTCATCTGTTACTGTTCCTATGTCTACTGGACTTCGTCTGGACAAGGATGAAGGTGGCAAATCAGTTGACATCACCAAATACAGAGGCATAATTGGGTCACTGTTATATTTAACAGCTAGCAGACCTGATATTATGTATTCTGTTGGGGTCTGTGCAAGATTTCAATCAGATCCTAAGGAATCTCATCTCTTAGCTGCTAAAAGAATACTAAAGTATCTCAAAGGCACTCAAGAATTGGGATTGTGGTACCCAAGGGAATCAGGATTTGAACTTATTGGATATTCAGATTCTGACCTTGCTGGCTGCAAGATTGATAGGAAGAGTACTACAGGTACTTGTCAATTTTTAGGCAGTCGTCTGATCTCATGGATGAGTAAGAAACAGACTTCAGTGTCCATATCTACTGCTGAAGCTGAATACATTGCTGCTGGAGCATGTTGTGCACAAATACTTTGGTTGAAGCATCAACTTGAAGACTATAATTTGAAGATCAGTGGAATCCCTATCTACTGTGACAATACAAGTGCAATCTCACTTACTCAGAATACTACTAGTCATTCCAGGACTAAGCATATTGAGATCAAGCATCACTTCATCAGAGACCATGTTGAAAAAGGAAATGTTATTATTGAATATGTTCATACAGACAACCAGATTGCTGACATTTTTACCAAACCACTGAATGAGGCAAGATTTTCCACTCTAAGAGCGGAATTGGGCTTGTTAAAATTGGATTCATAAGCTGAGGGGGAACCTATCAGAAGACTGGGTTCAACAGCTTACTAATCTGACATCAACAAGTGTTACACTTCAAGAAGACTGACTCTCAACAGACTAGTTGACTGATGAATTCTTGAATTCAGGGGGAACGTGTAAGACTAGCGGTACCCTTGTTTCAAAGATGAAATCTTCAATGACAGTTAGTTGAAGTTGTTTAAATCAGAAGATTTGTTCTTAATTCTTGAAGATTGAAGATTATTTATCTTGCTGGATTGACAAACAGCGAAGGAAGATCACTAGATATTGGCTTTCACTAGTGATATATTGTATCAGACAAGTCATCTATCAGATAAGTATTATTTTACTCATCTGTTTTTACTTATGTCAGCTTATATATAAAGTGCTGTGCAAAAACGTTTTATCAAAAGCACGCTTTCATAAGTAACAGACAAGTGGCGTTTCGTTTTCCCGCCCGTCTGACATATTTAATGCTATTTTGAAATCCGCGTATCACGGTCGCACGATCTGCTTTTCCTGTAACTGATCTGACGGTCACCACTTTTCACGGAAACCGACAAGAATTAACTTCTATAAATCCAGATCTGATCAGCTTACTACATTTTTACGCACCCTCAAATTTCAAAAGCATACAGAGCAATTCTGCAACCTATCTACTGCAAAATTTCTCTCTGTTTCTCTAAATCTTTTTCAGAATGTCTACCAAAGAAGCTGCTGCTGAAGGTATGTTCCTAAATTACCTGACGTATCATGCAACTGGAACACCACTGATGAAGGAAATTCTGGAGAAATTCAAAGCGGCTACTCTGGTTAAATTCATGGAGGCCCATGAAGATATGATTTTCAAGGAGCAAGTTATGGAATTTTATGGTTCCAAAGAGGACATTGACTTTGAAAAACTGGAGATTAAAGCCAAAATTGGGGATAAAGCTATATGTGTTACCCCCAAGTTGCTGAACAAGATGTACGGGCTCTCGCTTGAAGGGTCCACTGAAATTACAACCTTAGCTGAACCGCTGGAAGCAGATTTCTGGAATATCGCTTCCAAGAAGAATCAAGTGATGTCTGGAGGCATCAAGAAAAATCAGCTGAAGGATGAATTTCAGAGGATGGCTGATTTAGTTGCTAAGGTCCTTGAGAATTGCACATTCTCGTTGGACAGTGTACCACTGAAGAGATTTCATATGATGATAGCTGTTTACTATGGGTTGAAGGTAAACTGGGCAAATATCATCTGGTATATACTTGCTGATCACAAGAAGCGTGGTCAGACTCTGCACAGGATATTCATTAGTCATCTGCTGGTAAATCTGAGATGTGATGTGACTAATGGAAAGGAAATTCATAAGGCGAAGGAATTAAAGATTTATGAACCAGTGAAATCTGGGAGATCAAAGGAGCCTGCAGTTGTGACAGAGTTGAAGCAAAAGAAAAGAAAGGCTTCTGAGCCAGAAAAGCCTGCTGATAAAGGCAAGAAGAGCAAGACAGCTGTTCAAACAGCAAAGCCTGCTGTTGAAGCCAAAACAGTTGTGCCTAAAAGAAAGGATGCTGCTGATTTGATTGTTGATGAAACAGTCAAGGAAATCAATGAGATGTCCGTTGGGTCATCTACTGACAAAACAGTTTCAGCTGAGCTACCAGCTGAGAATGTGGCTAAAAGAACAAGGAGTGCATTAAAAGATACTGCCACATCTACTGTTTCTATTCATCATACAAAGAAAACCATCAGAAAGAGAATGACGTTCGTTGATGAAGATACTGAGCTTTCTGATTTGGTTAGAAAAAGTCCTCCATCTGCTGAGAGGCCTGTTGAATCAGTGAAGGAGTCTACTGAGAAGAAGTCAGCTGATCAAGTGAAACAGATTCCTACACCAACAGCTGAGGTTGCTAAACCTCAAGAGGATCCTGAAGTGCAGATCCTCGAACCAATTGCTGCTGCACCGGTAGCAGTTGCTTTACCAGAAACAACAGATGCGGCACCAGTTGTTGAATCGAGAAATGCCAGAAGAAAGAGAACTGGCAAAGCAAAAGTATCAGCTTATCACAAGAAGAAGCGTGAGGAAGCTGAACAACGAAAACGTGATGAAGCTGAGCTGAAGAAAGCTCTTGAAGCAAGTAAAAAGGACGCTGATGTCAAGAAAATGACAGAAGCTGAGTTAGCTGCCAAAGAAGAAGCAGACTTGGCAAAGGCCATGGAAGAGAGCAAAAAGGATGCCTATGGACCAAGGAAGTCTGGAGGCATTGTGATTGGGGAGAAGAAGCCTAAGGAAGGTGGTTTTGTGCTACCAAGAGCTGAGCCAATCTAGAAGAAAAAGAAGGAAGTTAGAAGAGCAATAGAAATTGTTCAAGGTGACCCTTCTGCCTTCAAGAAATTTGAAGCTGAGCTGGAAAGGCTAAACCAGCTATTTCAATCAAGGACTACTTTTCTCCCAGAGAAGATCAGATACAATCAATGGAGAGAGTACAGATTGAACAAGTCTGAGGAAGAAATCCAAGCCTGGAAGGAGTTTGCTACAGAAGGACGTTGGGTTTTGAACTGGTTGCAAACATCCTCTGTTATAAAGGCTTTAGACTCAGATTTTGTAAGGGATAGACTGCATGACTATGCCAAAGTTATTGTCAGTCAGGAGGCGGCTGCTGTCAAAAATTCAATTCCAAAGAAGCCTAGCCCTACTGATGATAGAATTGATAGAGCAGTCAAGATTGCTGTTTACACCACTCTGGAGAAATGGGTTGAAAGATCAAGGTTTGAACCAGGAACATCAAGTTCAACGCCCAGTCTGCCAAGTTTACAGCAAATCTGTTATGGCTCTGATATCAGTACTTATCAAGAGCAGCTGAAGATCCAACAGACGACTTCACCCTTTGTACCAGCTGACTTGATTCGTCAGAAGACAATTGTGTCTACTGATGGTACTGAGATCATTCACGTAGCTGATGAGCCAGCTAGTGAAGAACAAAAGAAAGACCAGAAGGCTGAAGAAATCAACTTAGATACATCAAAGAAACTGCCTACTGTGGTCAAGGACTTAGTTCCATTAGCTTTGGAATGGAAAACTGAAGACAGTCCTGTTCTTCATGAAGCATTTGTTCAACAGGAAGAAGAGTCTGCTGAACTTCCACAAGAAGAAGATCCTGCTGAATCATCACACCCTGCTCCTACTGCTGATTTACATTCCTCGCTAATGGAATCCATCCAGCTGTTGATTGAAACCACTATGAAGGAGATGGAGTCAAGGAATAAACTGATGATTAAGCAAATGCAGGAAGAGACTGCAAAAATGGTCAAGGATGCCATTGAAGATTTTCCTCTACCACCAGATAACTCCTTAATGCTGACCCAGAGCATACTAAACATGAGCAGAGGCATTGAAGAAGTGAAGGCTGATGTAAATCATCTTCACACTGCTCTTCAAAGAAATGAAGCTGATATTGCAAGGGTCGTGAGGGTCATAACACAAGTTGGTGAAGCAGAAACTGAAAAGAATGTTGCTCTTGTGCAAGAGTTTACAACTGTTGCCAACAAGGTTCAAACTGAACTGTCAACACTTCAACTGAATGTTGACTGCCTGAATGACCAATCTGGTGACTTAAAAACAAATCAACTTCGCTTGGAAGAAAATCAACTTCGCATGGAAACTACTATAACTCATCACTGTGCTGAACAACGTGTCATGGATTCAAACATCAAGAAGCTTTGTGCTGCTGTCAACTTAACTCCTAATTCCGGATATTAAAGGTTTATCTAGAGAGTAGTATGTGCATCGAGGGGAATGGGTCTAAAGCCTAAATTTGACTAAGTTACCTCGTACGGAAACCTAACCTGGCGACTGGAGATCCCACGGACCAGGTTCAATAGGACAACCAGTCTTGGCTAACTTAAAAGAAAGCACTTAAGAGTATAACTCTATCCCATTCTTATGATGCAATAAGTGCAAGCCTACCGCGTTATTTTATAGGTTAAGCAAAGGCTTTTAATGACGTCTATATCTTGTCAAAACAAGTGGAGTATGGTAGGATACTCTTGATAGATGCGGTCACCTATGTTAGTGTGAGTTGGGTCGACTCGTTGAGAATTTCTTTATAGGTTGGAATTCTCTAAAGCACTCGCATAACCAAGAATGTTCAGGGCCAAAACGAACACAACCGAGAACTTGAAGCAAATCGGTTTAGTACTGTGTTAAGTTTATTGTCTTGGTTTACACCAACAGCCGACGGTTCAAGATGAATTATTTCACCGATTGGCTAAGTAAATCCGTAAAAGCTTTTAACTAGGGAAGGTTCAAGATGAAATATTTCACCTATCTCGATGCGGTATTATTCTTAAAGAATACTTCGACATAATATGTCCTATGAGTCGGGACACGAAGAACTATTTTATTCATGTGGGGGATTGTTGGATTTTATAATTAATATGTGAATAAATTAGTTGAGAGTAATTAAGGGTTGCGTCTGTTCGATCTGAAGAGGTACCCTTTGGACCGAAACAGTGCAATCCAAGCGATGTGCCTCTTGCGAAAAGACATTTATGTGTCTATAAATAGGAGACTTAATCTGGCCAATTAAGGATCCTTTTTCTGACAATAATTAAAAATTACTCTCTTCTCTACTTTAAATTTATGTCGAATTTTCTGTTTACTTCGGTTCGCCGTGGGTTCATAATTTGTGCAAATAATGAACAACAGACTGTTGTATCTTGGGAGACTATCGGGAATCAAATTGTATGCACCGTGGCAGCCCCGAAAATATTGTCTTAAGGAAATTTGTTTCGGCAAGCCTCAGTCTAATTTCCTTGTTTTTACGTAAAGATTGAAGTGATCTTTGGTTTCGATACAAGTAAGTATTTCTCACTATTTTTTGTGTTAGATCGAAATATTTTTGTACACAGATTGTTAGACACCA
The DNA here is from genome assembly GCA_034814905.1 of Penstemon davidsonii. Classification (NCBI taxonomy): domain Eukaryota; kingdom Viridiplantae; phylum Streptophyta; class Magnoliopsida; order Lamiales; family Plantaginaceae; genus Penstemon; species Penstemon davidsonii. The sequence goes on along the minus strand of JAYDYQ010002533.1, from coordinate 22,332,103 downwards.
ACACTACTAATGTGTGAGGAACTAAATAACTTCTTATGATCTTAATTTGGAATAAATATTACTGGATCTCATGACTAAATCAGTTATCATTTTATATTTGATTAGAATAATTTAAAGCCATCATTATTTTATAGAAAAATAATTTTATTAAAAAATAAATTAGGTTTCAGTCAATAATTCGCTCTATTTTATGGCATATTAAAATTAATTTTACTCTAAATTACAAAAATTACCTAGACACGTACGCACTTTTCTAGTTTAGGAAAAAGCACCAAAAAGAATATGCAAAAATGCTGATACCAAGGTATAAAATGCACTTTAAATAAATTTTCTAACAGTTCTATATGTTGTGTTGCTTATGTAAAATTAAATCTATTGCTGCTATAACCTTTGATATGTGAAATTGATCATGTTTCAGGAGGAAGGTTAACGCGTAAAAGCTCTAAACATAAAACTTGACCAACAAGCCATGAAGGTTACATCCGTAAATTTAAACACATCCAAAACTTCCTAATGCTTCAGCCATTTTCTTTGTTAATTGAGGCAGCAAAATTAAAATTAATCAGAATTCGTTCTGCTTATTTAATGCTGTTGTTTCTTGCTGAACAATCTATGTTTAGCCCAGTCCAAACCCTAACCTTGTCTTTTGTTTTGTCCTTAATTCTATAAAAGAATACCATTAATTTTTTCATTAATATATCGAACCGAAGCGGAACAAAGAGAGAGCGGAATGGAAACGATGATGCGAAGGCCATACCCCGTGATTGATCCCAATCCTTCTATCATAAAGACTGTTAGGAGCTTCAACAAGAAAGATTGCATCAAGATCACTTTAGGCACCGTCGTACCCCCCATCCTTTTCAACATACCTCGATCCTTCGTTTTTGCTCCAACTACGGCTTCGAATGCTTTGTCGGGATTTATCGGAGCTTTCTCTTAAATCTACATCAAGTCATCCAACAGGCTCAAGGGTTATATCGATCCTGATCATGATTGATGACATTTGTTAATTGCTAAATAATGCATGTTATAAGCATATATATAATTTATGTTTTTAATTTAATTTTTGGATATTAGTATAATCTCAATTATTGGATGAATGTTTATGTTTGTTTTGGGTATTAGTTAGAGTGTTTATTATTGTTTTAGCTGATTGATCAATTTTGGTTATTTCTAGTCATGTTGCAAGTATTGACAAATAATATATAGGGTTTAATTGTGACGCAATTTAGTGATTTTCGCGTCCGCCTTGTATTGTGTCTATGTAGGCAAATTCGACTTTATTCATTTATCTGCTTCGGTTGACAAATCAAATTATACTTGTATGTAGAAAGTACAAATTCAAGATTTACATGAGATGAATGAAGGACTGTATGCTTAGCATCCTCTTCATACAATAAAAATATTAAAAATATTGCGAGTAAACGTAGCTTATATAGGGTTTAATTGTGTCGAATTTAGTGATTTTCGCGTCCGTCTTATATTGTGTCGATGTTGTAATTTGTTATTGTAATTTTAGCAGAGTTTTTTTGTAACAAACTCATTATTTTTTTTTCTTTTCGATTTTTTGTAAATTTATCAAAATTAACTTAAGATAAATTAATTGACATTATCCTTCTAGCTTTTGAGGTGAATTAAGCTCAAATCATTTAGGTGGACTTAGCCCAATTCAATTGTATTCTAGAAAAAATTATATTCACTTGGTCTTGATTTATAATTACAAAAACAAAATTAGATTTAGTGATTCATGTGCAAAAATCCCCTAAAATTATTGATCTTCCTTGTCCGCAACTAAACAATATATATATACAAAAAATAATGTAACATCAAAGTGGATCAACACAAAATAATTAAAATTGATAGGCCCTACTTATAACAGGTCTAATAATTCAAACCATTTAAAAAAAAAAAATTAACGTATATTTAATGATATTCTTGATTTTAAATAAAATTCAAATTTTTATTTATCTATTATTCAACTTATCATCTTTTTCTTAATATTAAATATGTTCAAATATATATATTTTTTAATAGTAATTGGTGTTTTTTAATATAAAAAAAATACTATATAAATTTATCTATTTGTCATAGAATTTGGTCAAACTCAAGGTCACTTTGACTTGATGGCAAAATTGATATTTCATTAATATTTTGGTGATGACATTACTTCTTCAATTAATTTAGTAATAATTTATAATTTACAGAAGAAATAAATATCATGGACCAAAACTCCTTCTCAAACAAATTAAAGACTGCCGACATGTTCAGGCCCATACTGACAGAAATCCATCCCATCTCCTAGAGCCCAATACCAATACACTACAAATTACAATCCCTCCTTCAAACTATTTCTCAGCCCAAAACAAAATGATCGGAAACTAGAGGATTGATGGGATGTTTTAAACATCCCAAGACACTTATTTGGGTATCTCGAATTTTTGGTGGGACGATAAGGATAATCGTAAGATCCACTGGGTGGGTTGGCAAGAGATCGAGGTGCACAAGCCAGATTAGACGTGCCAAGTTCACTGGGTGGGTCTGAATTGGGTCCAGGTCCAGGTCTAACAAAACCACTTTATATAAGATTTTGATAGAATCTGGTTTGGGTCTGGGTCCTAACCCGATCTTTTGCAGGCCTATGTGGTATGAGTTTTCGTCATTTCAAAGCGTTTAACTTAGTCATGTTGACCAAACAAGCTTGGAGGCTTCGAGACCAATGTATACATACGTGGAAATGCATGCATTTGGGATTCTCGCTACCTCATTGAAGCCGAGACTAGATCATATATACGGCGTATTGGAAATGGAGCTTCCGTTAGAATATACTCCTAATATAAGCTCAAGCTAGATATTCAAATAAATGGATTTTGTCACAATTATTATTATTATGGCAAGCTCAAATTATTACATTCATGCCTTGGTTGGTAACCAGGCTAAACCGTTTGAACTCCGATCTTCAAAACGGATCTACTCTAACAATTTTGTTATTATATTGCAACAAAAAAAATACAGAAAAATGAACCCAAGATTGAAAAAATATTATTAATTTTTTTTAGGAAGAGAAATATTAGTAATCGTGTTTTCATTCAAGTTAAAGATTTCAAAAATGCTATGTTAATCGTATTAAAGAACAAATTTCTTCATATCTTTCGCAGTGCCGGTCCAGGCCATAGGCAAGTAGTATGGTTGCCTAGGGCCCCCTACTTCCGCAGCACCCCAACCCAATTATTCTTGTTGTTTTGTACGGCCCAAATAGACCACATCCCATATGATATAACTGAAGCCTAAATGTACAAATGTTAGTATTAAACTAATGAAAATACCCATGCTAGTGGAAGTTGAATCCACGACCTCTTGGTCATGAAACCTCATCTTTAACCAATTGGTTAAGGACTCATCCTAATCGGCCTATTAACACATGTTACTGTTAACATAATTTGACAAAAAAAAATATGAAGTTGCCGCTGTCTCTTTAATTCTTCTTTAAAAAAACACACTCTTCATCATTCAATCTCTCACAAGGTAAAAGATAGGGCTTAGGAAATTGGTGCCCACAAGAAAAAAATGGCACTTAATAATTCATGTGGAACATAAATATATTTTTATCAATTTGATGAAATCCAAAAAGATGATGTTACATTATCATCGGAAGAATCGTTCAGAATTGGGTATTTGGTATATCAAGCTATTTCTTCGATTAAAGTTGGGTTTGAATAATTTAAGAATTTTGAAACTACTTTTGGTTTTTAATTAAATGGTACAACTTTAAAGTCTTTGGATAGTAAGACTTAGAAATAATATTGTATTAATCTTGAATATTAGACATAGATGGTTTCAAATTGCTATTAAAAGCTATATCTACCCAAATAGATAAGTCGATTGATATATTTAATCAATATAAAAACAATTGATTTTTATCTAAATTTCTGAATTTGTTATAAGATAATATTCACCATACAGGTAAAGAACAATTATGCTGAAAGATTTTTTTTGAAATCAAAACAAAAACATATATACATTCGACAATTTTACAAGCAAGATTAAGTGACTTAGTTATTTTATCTATAGAAGAAGATATGCTAGAAAAACTTAGCATTTGAAAATTTATTTAGCACTTTTGCTTCTACAAAAGCAAAAAAAAATAAGTTTTACATAAAGTGCAACTTTATTACTTAAGGGCCCCAATATTTTATTTGGCGCCATCAAAACTCTAGATGATTGTTTTCTTTGTTTTCTTGATGATGATTGTCTCCACTATAGCCCAAGACGATTGCCGGCCTACAAGATGCCATAAATCAGGCCCGATTATCCGATTAAATGGCCGCCAGCCCGAACACTGCGGCTACCCAGGATTCGATCTTTCGTGCAATTCAAACAATATATTTCTTGGGAAATATTTAACTATAATGATTATTCTTTTCCTGAAGAATATTACATTTTTCAAAAAGATAATATTGATTTGCATTGGCCCAAACCATTTTGTGGGAATTGTGAAGAAAGAGGGATGCACTGTAGGTTGAAGAATAAAAATAATAATAATGAAACTGAATGCCTTGAGATACCTGATGAACAGAATAAGAAAGGTAACTACCCTTTAATTACTTTTTATTTTATTTATTTTTAATTGGTGTAGTTTGGCATTAGGACATTTTTGTTTTTTCTTATTTTTTTATTGGGTATTTTGCAAGTTAACTCCCTGTGATATGTCTAATGGGCAATTTACCTCCCTGTGAAATAAAAATAGGCAATTTAACTCCCTGTGAAATGAAATAATGAGCAATTTACCTCCTTTTGATATAAGAAAAAGGCAATTTACCTCCCTATGAAATGAAATAATGCGCAATTTAACTCCCTACGATATGAATTAATGAGCAATTTAGAGGGAGGCAATGTGCTTCTTTTATAAAAATACAGGGAGGTATCTTGCCATTTTTCTTATCACAGGGAGTTAAATTGCCTATTTAAAATATCACAGGGAGGTATTTTGCCCTTTTATTTATCACAGGGAGTCAAATTGTCTATTTAGAATAACACAGGGAGTTAATTTGCTATTCACTCTTTTTTTATTTATCAAGAATCTCAGCTATTCGTTGTTAGCTATAGAATGTGACTGTGATACAGAGGTGATTTTATGAACTGAGTGAATTGTAACTTGGAGCTATTTGGTTAGGTTTCTGGCTCGATTTTGTGGGTTTGGTTTCGGAAAAAAAGTTTGGGTTGTTTGGTATCAATTTCTAAGGAACAATTTCTGCTAATTTTCTATTGGAACAAGTTTGGGTTGTTTGTTCCAAAAAAAAGCTTCTATAGGAACAATTCTGCAAATTTTCTATCAATTTTTCGTCCAAAATTGAAATTTCCGGCCAAAAATTGGCGGAAGTACCAAATGTGTCGAGGGACATTTGTTGGATGAAGATGAAGACTTTGAAGTGAAGGGAGGTTTTGATGATTTCAAAAGTCATCAGCTAAGTAGAAGCTTAGTACAAACCTTAGAAAATATTTGACTAAGTATGAAGTTACTCAGACAAGTCAAATATGGTCCAGAAGACTACTGATCTGCTGCTGAAGAAGTAATCAGACTGGTGGACTATCAGCCGACTCAAATCAGATTAGTTCAAATTTGGGATCAGCAGAGTACACATCAGACGAGTGACTTCGATCAGCTGAGTGGAAGTGGATCAGAAGTTAGTGCAACGGTAATAAATGCACTTGGTGAAATAAATGCTGAAGAGGAAGGGTATTTATGACAAATGATTGAAGAGAAACCTCGTATCAGCTTGGTGCATTTAATGCGCATTTAATGCGATGCGACAGAAAGTACAGCAGAAGTGTACAGTGTTCAGTCGCAACAGCCGTTCTGCAGAAAAGGTACAGTACTCGAGGATTTGACAACTGGCGAACTCTCAACGGGCAGATTTTCAAATCCTTAGTATAAATAGTTCAGTTCGTGAGATTGAAGAAAAAAAGAACACAATTTGAGAGCAAAAATCTGAAGCAGAATTCTTCTAAGTCTCAAACTCAAGAACAGAACACTCATCAGCCGAGTCATTTGTTGACGAAGCCAAATCGAGAGAAAACAGAAAATACTTGTAAAATCTGAGTGATTTTGTGTGTTTGTGTTGTGAGGAGTAGATATCAATCTTAGTGAGCGATATTACTTCAGAGGATAGGAGTTTCTTTGTGATTTCCTATTGTGAACTTACGGCCAGTTCATTTGTTGTTTGGCGTAAGCATTGTATACTGTAATCTGCGTGATTTAGTATAACCCAAGATCTAAGTGACTTGGAAGAGTGGACTAAAGGATTTATATCCATATAACCACTATAAAAATCCTTTGTGTTTTTAACTTGCATTAATTTCTGCATATTTTAAAGAACAGTTTTAAAACACTTAAAAAGGTTAACTGTTGGAAAAGTTTTAAAAGGAGTTTGTTAAAACTGGGGATAAAATTATTTCAAAGTTAAGAAAACTACTTGTGAAAAACACTTGATAAATCCGCTGCAAGTTAGTTTATTTAGAAACTCTGATTTTGATAAAATCAGCTGAGTGAAATCAGAAGAGTGGTCAGCTCTGCTGCTCAAAGCTTTGTGCTAGATCAGCTTAGTCTGCTTACTGTTCTCGATCAGCTTAGTCTGCTGAACAGAAAAGTTAGAGAATTTCAAAAAGCAAAATTTTTGAAGAGGTCTATTCACCCCCCCCCCCCTCTAGACCTCATCTGACCACTTGGGACCAACAACATTAACCTTTGGTACCTAATGTGTATGGTTTTTAAATTATGGTATGGTACCGTAACTTTAAAGTAAGGTCACTTACTCCTTCCTAATAGGAAAAAACCCCTAAATTGTGAATAAAGTAACATAGTATTTTTCCCTTAGATTCTAATCAATTTCCATTCACATACAAGCACTTATATTTGAGAGAGGTTGTATACAAGCCAAGGGTAGTCGAGACTAGGTGTTGCATGAGACCTTAGAAGAGTTATGTCCTTGACAATTGTCATCAATATATATGATCTTATGGACTAATAATGTTATTTCTTTGTCTTACAAGTGTTTTGGAAGTTGTAGTTATTGCAGTAGTACTAGTTGGTGTCTTCCTGATTGCACTAGCTTTCGCTGCAATATATCGCATCTACATTGTGAAGAAAAGAAAACAAGACAACAAGAAAAGGATTCTACAATTTTTGGAGGATTATAAAGCTTTTAGGCCCTTAAGATATCCTTATGCAGAAATAAAGAAAATCACAGACAATTTTAAGCATAAGTTAGGCTAGGGAGGTTATGGAACCGTGTTCAGAGGTAAACTTTCGAACAACATTCTTGTAGCAGTTAAGCTTCTAAATCACATCAAAGGAAACGGTGAAGATTTCATAAATGAAGTAGCAACAATCGGCAGAATCCACCACATAAATGTGGTTTGTTTAATTGGGTATTGTGCGGATGGATACAAACGTGCTTTAGTGTATGAGTTCTTGCAAAATGATTCACTAGAAAAGTACATCTCATCCGGCAAACAAGGTACAACTCTTGGTTGGGAGAAGCTGCACAAAATTGCTTTAGGTATAGCCAAAGGGCTTGATTATCTACACCAAGGCTGCAAACAAATAATTCTTCATTTTGATATTAAACCACATAACATTTTGCTAGACCAGAATCTCAACCCTAAGGTAGCTGATTTCGGTCTAGCGAAATTGTGTTCAAAGGAGAAAAGTATTGTTACAATGACTGTTGCACGAGGTACAATAGGCTATATTGCACCGGAAGTTTTCTCTAGGAACTTTGGGAAAGTGTCGTATAAATCGGATATCTATAGCTTTGGCATGTTGTTGCTTAATCTGGTTGGAGGGAGAAAGAATTTTCAAGCCGTAGCACAAGACGATAATCAAATTTATTTTCCCGAATGGACGTACAATCAGTTGAATAAAGGAGAAGACATAGAAATCCAAAGTGAGAATGAGACAGTGAGAAGGCTAATAATCGTCGGGCTTTGGTGCATACCGTCGTACCCGGTTGATCGGCCTTCGACTAAAGTCGTGATTCAAATGCTAGAAGGTGAAAATATGCCGATAATGCCACCAAACCCTTTTGCTGCTTCAGAATTTGTAAACACAAATGCAAGTACTTTTAGTGGGTCGGTATTCAGCACTGAGAGTTATATCACGGCACAATCACATTTTTAGTATCATACAATAGGGTGGTTTGTAAATATGGTACCGAGGTATATTGAATTTGCACATAATTTCATACCATAATTTAACACATGATTGCGTATTTCATACCATAATTAATTATTTGGACAAAATTGGTCATGTGCGTCGCATGTGATGGTTAACTCGTCATATTTGTAGTAAAAGTCACGTTAACACGGTATTTCTTGGTCATATATGTTGTTTGTTCTATATATTAGTTTATATACCACTAAAGAAACGTGAATTTTCCCTCCAAAATGCGATCTAGCAGCCACGGGTGACATGTGACCAATTTTGTCCAAAGACGACATAAAATGTGCAATGATGTGTTAAATTAAGTATGAAATGTGCAATTTAATATGTATTTATACCAAAGCCGCAAATCATCCTAGTATGTGATACTTAAAAAGAAATTTTGCCCTTTTTTTATTATCAAACATGTAAGACTGGCAATTGAGTTGATATTATGTGTTAAGTTTTAGAAATTGTGACATTTTTTTTTTCTATCCATTGTACTAGCTTTATATTGTAGAAACCGTGGAATTTTTATCTATTGTAGCACATTATGTGGATCAAGTTGTGCTTCTTAATTGTAGTACTTGCCAATGAGAGTAGAGTGGTTTAACGGGACGGATTTTAACCTGAATCAAATTTAATGAAACAAAACTCATCAAAGATTCGATGAATCTGAATCAATTAAAAAATTCAAAATTCAATATATATGGATTAAATATAAATTAAAGTTCAATAAATATATGTATTCAACAAAAACTAATAAAATATATGTATACATAGTTTAATTTATATTAGTAATGTTAGCTAATTTTGTCGTCGTTTAACCTTATTTAATAGCTCAATTTTCTTCTAACAACGTGAATTAATTTTAAAACATTATCACATTTTGGTTTTGTAGATTGATATTTGGGTGATTTACACTTACACCCTCTGAGATTTGGCGAATTTACAAAAAAATTCCTCTCGTTTCACAAATTACGGGAAACTCCTGAGGTTTGTCCTACTTACAGAAAACCCCTTACATTTTTTTTGGTTACATCACATGGTAGTAATTGAGCTACCACTCCGAGCCGGGTCGCTGTTTACGGAAAGCTCTCCCCAAGGGATTCTTTACAATGGAGGGGGTCGAACCCTTGACCTCCCTGTGGTTCTAGCCAGCTTTTATCTCCCTTACATGATGACGTCGTGAACTTTTTTTTTATTGATTTTCCAAATTTTCCCTTGGTCAACTTTTTTAGGGTTGACTATCCTTTTAAGCGGACGAATATATCCACAAGGGTGTGTGTGTGTATGTAATATAACATACCATGGGGGTGTGTGCGTAAGAACATAATAAACTTAAAGGGTTCCTTGTAGCCAATGGTCATTTTAAAAAAAAATGACAATTGGAAGTTGGCCATTTTCAGCTATAAATAGCTCCCCAAATTTGTTTTTTTTTTTTCATTTCATCCCACAAATTCATCATGTCTTCATCAACCTCAAGAGGTAGTTTGAGTGGCTTAAAACATCGAAAAGGAAAATGTATACGTGTAGGGTATGGGAAGAATGCACCCATAATTGTTGCAGATATGCCCTTGAACCCGAGCAGACTCTTCTATTGTGTTAGTTTTCTATTAAATGGTCCACTAACCTCATTTAAGTACAAGTTTTAAGGTTGGGACTCTTCATATGATTGATTAAAGGTTGATACTTAAATGTGTAAGTTAAAGTCCTGTAACTTACAAGAAAGTGGGTTATGGAGGTCATGATGGTTGGCCTTTCACCTTCTTGTAACTCTTGCATTTAGTGGCCCTCTACTCTCATCTATAAAAGGAGACACAACCACTCCTCAAAGCTACACCAAACTAAAAGTGTTAGCAAACTTCCATCATCTAAAAGTGTTCTAAGGTTGTGTCATTGGGATAGAAAGAGAGGAGAAGGTGAGTTCACTATAAAGTTTATACAAGTAATAACAAGTTCAATTTGAAGGATTACTTTGAAGCAACGTCTTATCTTGAAGGTTCAATGACAAACGATTTACCGATAAACTCTTGCATCATAAATATATCTATAATATGTGTTAATTGATAAGCATATTATTAAGTTTTTCCACATAAAGTTTAATAAAAATATTTCAATTGGTATCAGAGCGGGTTCGTACCCTCTCTTTAATATTCCTTTTTTAGTATTATTGATTATGTTATATACACGGATTGCATGATGAATGGCACTGACTCGTGAGAATGGGAATCACAATCACTTGTTCTCAAAAAGTCACTTTCGAGTTATTAAATCATAGCAAAACCCAAAGTATGTTACTGATTATAAAAGATTCATGCTTGAATTAATATACAGTATGTATGCTCATTGTTTGATTCATTATCAATTTTATTTTATCAAATTGTGTATTAAAGACTTTTGAATACACAAATTATTATAATGTTGCTGATTTAATAATTCATATGATTGCATCATACATCTGTGTGCATGTTAGGAATTACTAAGGCCATCTCCAACTCACTAGGGGTGGGTGGAGATAGCCCTCTCCCCGGCACTGGACGGTCTCGACCGTCCAGGGCTGTCAATAGGCACAGCCCAGCTTTTGGGACGTGCTTCAAGCGCGTAAAAATTATTAATAAAAAAAATTAGAGATTGGAAAAATTAACTACGAATTTAACAACATCTTGTTTAATTTAATTAAATAGAAATGGAAAATTCTTTTAATTATAAAAATTGTGTAAGATTTACTAACAATTTATTTTAAATTAAAGATGTAACATTATTAGTTTTAATTTTGAATTTATAAATTTGTCTACGAAAGTAAAATTTATTCACAACGTATAAATACTTGAAATTTGATTTTTCATATTTAGATTTTCATATTTATTATCATTCATTTTCATATTTATTATTATTATTATTATTATTATTATTATTATTATTATTATTATTATTATTATTATTCAAAATTAATATTATTTTTATGATTATTATTATTATTATTATTATTATTATTATTATTATTATTATTATTATTATTATTATTATAGATAATAATAGGTGAGAGTGGGGAATTTTTTTTTTTTTTTAATTAATTGGTGTTGTTAGACCTGATGGTTGGAGACGGTGCCCAAGGGGTGCACATTCACCCGAGATGGAGATCGACAGCCCTGGACTGTGAAGGACATGTGGGTTGGAGATGGCCTAACAATAAAATGATTAACTCCTAGCACTAGATTAATGTGATTCTGGATAAAAGGAATTATATGCTTATTTAATTTTTGGGCATTATTACACAGTTTAGTACTGAAAAATACATCTAGCATTCCAACAGAGAATGTTTAAAAGTTGAAAATGTTGATTAAATAACTTACCATGCTAATTGTCGTGGATCACCTATATCATCATTACTTGTTCTCTATTTCTAAATGCATCCAGAAACTTTTATTAATTAATGGAAAGTTTATTGCATATTATGGAACCTTTTGGCCTCCCTCATTCAAGTATGATATGATGTATTAAAGAATTAGTCAATTAGCTTCAAGACTTGAAGTAACAATAAAATTGAATATTATTATTATTTTCTGAAATGCAAATTTATTTACTGTCTTTAATTATTGTCAAGTACTTGTATATTGATGTATGTTGTGAATAATAATAAAGGATATTATTGGTTAGTTTTTGTCTCTAAAAGATTGCTAATCTTGAAGTTGTCAAAGTGACCCTGGTTAGTGAAATTTTATGAATATAAAGACTACATAAAAGTTTGATCATTTAGATAATATAAAGAACAATAATATTCTCGATTGCAGTCGTAGTTAAGAGATTGAAACTCACCCAAAGGAGAGTCACCTTTAATTAGTTATAGACTGGTTAGGGTAGTATAATTTAATTGTATTCACTTAGCAATTAGGATTGAATTCCCAAAGGTAACATGACTAATTGCATGAGTGAGATAAAATTATATTAAGCCTACTTAGGTGTTATATTAAGTGATTTATAGCTATAAAGAGTGAACAATAGATGTACTACTTTTCGCCCAAAGGAGAAACCGTAGTGATATCAATCAGTTCATCTTAATTGACTTTTAACCTCAATATGAGCATTAGTCTAATACAATACCTTATTATATTTGTTGCATCTTATTTTAGCTACTACTCCTACTTTATTGCACTCGCATGCTTCTGGTATTGCAACTCTTAATGGATCAAATTTCTCTGAATGGTATGAACAAATCCAATTCACCTTGGGTGTATGGATCTAGACCTGTCATTGGTTACTGATAAGCCAGAGGAAACGGCTGAAGCTAGCATGAAGGAAGCATGAAATAGGTCTAATAGGCTTAGTCTAATATTTATTCGGATGACCGTAGCCAATAACATTAAGATTTCACTTCTCGAGGCTGGCAATGCCAAGGACCTGTTAGCGGCTATAAAAGATCGCTTCAAATCAGCGGATAAGTCACTAGCAGGTACGCTCATGGTTGAACTGACTAGCATGAAATATGATGGTGATACAGGAATTCAGGAACACATCTTGAATATGGTTGATAAGGCTGCTAAGTTTGGAACTCTTGGCATGAAAGTAGAGGAGTCATTCCACGTGCAGTTCATACTCAACTCACTTCCTCCTAAGTTTGGCCATTCAAAATCCACTATAATACCCAAAAGGAGAAGTGGAATATGAATGAGCTGAGTAGTATGTGTGCTCAAGAGGAAACGAGGTTGAGATAGGAAGGACGCCATCTTGCACTAGCTGTAATTCATGAAGTAAAGAAGAGGAAAGGAAAGAATGTGAAGAATGGAAACAGAAACAGAAACACACCAAATAAAGGAAATGAGCCTGGGGACAGTAGTCAGGGTCATAGAACGGTTGTCAAATGCTACTTTTGTGGCAGAAAGGGACATCTGAAGAAGGACTGTGAAAAACGCAAGGTTTGGTTCGCAAAGAAAGGTACTAATCTCTCTTTTGTATGTTATGAATCTTTCTTTTGGAGTTACGACTCATATCACAAATTCTTTGCAGAGATTCCTTACAACCCGGAAGCCGGGGGAAAGTGAAAATATCCTATATATGGGAAACTGTCACAAATCAAATGTGGTACTAGTAGGCACATATCGCCTCATCTTAGGGACGGGTCACCAACTGGATCTTCAAAACACTTTTTATGTACCTTTGATTTCTAGGAATTTAGTTTCCCTGTCTCAGTTAGATGTTTGTGGTTATTCTGTTGTTTACGATTGCCAAGAACTCAGTATTATGATTAATAAAGTTATTGTTGGTTTGGTGTTTTATGTGATGGTTTATATAAAATATCATTAAATTATGAGTTTGCACAATCGTTCTTAACTTCACAATCAGAAGTTGGCTTAAAACGTAGTCTAACTAATGAAAATTCTTCAATGTTATGTCATAGACGTTTGGGGCATATCTCCAAGGAAAGATTAGAAAAATTAGTGAAGTCTGGAATCTTACAAAATCTAGACTTTACTGATTTTTAAATTTGTGTGAGTTGCATTATGGGTAAGTAAACCAAACACAAGCAAAAGGGTGTCACAAGAAGTAAAGAACTTCTTGAGTTAATCCATACATATACCTGCAAACTACCTATTACATGTTTTAGTGGAGAAAGGTATTTCATCACCTTCATTGATGATCTGTCTCGTTATGGTTACATCTATCTAATTCATCAAAAGTCTCAGGCCATTGACGTCCTTGAGGTGTTCATTACGGAGGTCGAAAGACAATTAGATAGAAAAGTTAAAATTGTGAGATCAAATCGGGGTGAGGAGTACTACGGTAGATATGATGAGTCGGAACAACATCCTTGCCCATTTGCAAGATTATTAGAAAAGCGGGGCATTTGTGTTGAATACACAATGCCTGGAACGCCACAACAGAATGAGGTTGTTGAACGGCTTAATCGTACTCTTATGAATATGGTTAGGAGTATGTTAAGTTATTCAACTGTACCCATTTCATTGTGGAGTGAAGCCTTAAAGACCGCAATGTATATCTTAAATCGGGTTCCCAGTAAAGCTGTTCGAACAACTCCTTACGAGTCGTGGACTGGCAGGAAACCCAGTTTAAGACATTTACATGTTTGGGAGGCTAGAAACTACAATCCAAATGAAAAGAAATTGGACCCACGAACAATATCTGGATATTTTATTGGATATCCATCAAATTCAAAAGGGCACAGATTTTATTATCCTAACCATAGTACGAGAATCGTTGAAACTGATAACACTAAATATTTAGAGAATGGTGAATTTAGTGGGAGCAGTGAATCGAGAAAATCTGAAATTGAGGAAGTTAGAGTGGATCTTATACCACCTTATCTTTCTCAATATAATGTTGTCACTCAACATGTACAACAAGTTCAGGTAAACGAACAACTTATCGTTTCACCACTTCATGGAGATGTCACCATTGACGACGTTAATGTAGAACCACCACAACTGGTAGCTTTGAGGAGATCTCAATGGGAAATATGATCTGCCATAACAGATGACTATGTGGTGTATCTACAAGAATCTGATTTTGATATAGGTACTCAAAATGATCCAGTTTCATATTCACAAGCCATGAATAGTAAGATTCTGATAAATGCATTAATGTCATGAATGAAGAGTTGAAACCGAACGATATACCGATAAACTCTCGCATCATAATTATATCTATAATATGTGTTAATTGATAAGCATATTGTTAAGTTTTTCCGCATAAAGTTTAATAAAAGTCTTTCATATTGTTGTCCAAACCATGGATGGTGTGATTGTTGTGAACCAGTAGAGGAAGAACCAGTTCAAAGAGAGAGCTTTGGAGTAAGTTTTGGTGAAAATGAAGCTACTACTTCCCCAAGATTTAATATAACTAGGATTTTTTAATGTATGTACTCGATGTTATATCTTATTTCTTAACATAAAGTTCGGTACCAAAAATGCAATTCTTTATTTAAGTATTGAAATCTCATGGATTGGATTTGGATGTTGGAGTTTAAAGGAAAAAAATAGGTGGTATATCTCAAATCAATGTTTTTTATAGAATACAAAATAGATGGTAAGTTTTTAGGTATTTTATAGGTTTTAGATTTGTTGGATGAAGATGAAGACTTAGAAGTGAAGGGAGGTTTTGATGATTTCCAAAAGTCATCAGCTAAGTATGGAAGCTTAGTTCAAAGCTTAGAAGATATTTGACCAAGGAAGAATTTATTTCAGACGAGTCAAATATGGTCCAGAAGACTACTGATCTGTTGCTGAAGAAAGGAATCAGACTGGTGGATTTTCAGCCGACTCAAATCAGATGAGTTCAGTTTGGGATCAGCCGAGTGTACATCAGACGAGTGATTTCGATCAGCAGAGTGGAAGTGGATCAGAAGTTATTGCAACGGTAATAAATGCACTTGGAGTAATAAATGCTGAAGAGGAAGTGTATTTATGACAAATGATTGAAGAGAAACCTCGTATCAGCTTGGTGCATTTAATGCAAACTGACAGAAAGTACAGCAGAGTGTACAGTGATCAGTCGCAGGTAGCCGTTTCTGCAGAAGGGACCAGTACTCGAGATTTGAACACCTGTCGATCTCTCAACGGGCAGATTTTCAAATCTCAAGTATAAATAGTTCAGTTCAAGAGTTGAAGAAGAAGAGACAACACATCTGAGAGCAAATCCGAAGCAAAATTCTTCTAACTCTCAAACTCAAGAACATAACACTCATCAGCCGAGTCATTTGTTGACGAAGCAGAAAAGAGAGATAAACAAATATACATACAAATCTGAGTGATTTTGTGAGAAAAGTGTTGTGAGAAGTTGTTATCCATCTTTGTGAGTGATAAACCTTTGTAGTATAGGACTTCTTTGTGATTTTCTGTAACGAACTTGTGGCCAGTTCATTTGTTGTTTGGCGCAAGCAGAGTATATTGTAAACTGTGTGTTTATAGTATAACCCAAGATCTAAGTGACTTGGAAGAGTGGACTAAAGGATTTCTTATCCATATAACCACTATAAAAATCCTGTGTGTTTATACTTGCATTATTTTCTGCATATTTTCAAAGAGCATATTTAAACACGTAAGTTAACAGCTGAAAAGTTTTTAAAAGGAGTTTGTAAAAACTGGGGATAAAATCTTTTCTAAGTTAAGAAAACAACTTTTGAAAAACACTAGATAAATCTGCTGCAAGTTAGTAAATTTAAAACTCTGATTTTGATAAAATCAGCTAAGGAAAATCAGAAGAGTGGTCAACTCTGCTGTTCTAAGCTTTGTGCAAGATCAGCTTAGCCTACTTACAATTCTTGATCAGCTTAGTCTGCTGACAGAAAAAGTTAGAGATTTTTTAAAGATAAATTTTTAGAGATCTATTCACCCCCCCCTCCCCCTCTAGACCTCATCTGACCACTTGGGCCAACAAGTTGTATCAGAGCAGGTGGCTCATCTGAATCATTTACCTGATCAACGAGCTTGATCCTAGAGTATTTTTCAAAGGTTTTCAAAAGTTTTCAAAAGAGCATCTTTTTGAAAATAAAAACTTTTTGAAAAATGGATTGTATCAGCCTTGTTCCCCACATTGGCGGTATGAGCTTTGAGGACTGGAAAATACGCATGGAAATTTTCCTTGCTGCTTACAATGATAATATGTACAGGTGCATAACTCAAGGTCCGATAAGAATCACCAAAACAATCAAAGTTGATGGCCAAGATAAGGTTGTTGACAAGGAACCTGAAGAGATGACAGTTGAGGAAATCAAACTGAAAAATCTTGACAAGGTTGGAATCTTCATCATGACCAAAGCCCTCGACAACGAAAGATTTGACAAGGTCAAACACTGTAAAACATTCAAGGAGATGTGGGATAAGGTCCGTGACATGAGTGAAGGGAATGACTCAATTAAAAAACACAATCTGAGTGTAGCCCTAGAGAAGTTTGAAAACTTCAAGATGAAACCTGGAGAAACCATTGACCAGATGGATACAAGGTTTATAAAGGTGTTGAACAACGTGTTAAAGTTGGGAAAGACATTTACTGATAAAGAGATCACCCTTAAAGTCTTAAAGGCGCTGCCACCCAAGTTCAACATGAAGATCACAGCTATGGAAGAATCAAGGGATCTGGGGAAGATCTCACTGACGGAGCTGTTTTCTGTACTCAAGGCGTACGAGTATAAAATGCCAAGAATGGGTATAGAAGAGACCTCAACTTCTGGCCCCACTGCTGCCCTGGTCGTTGCAGAAAGATCTAGAAGATCAGCTGGGAAGATAAGAGAAGTAGACTCATCTGATGAGACCACAGTGCTCAACAAAAAGTAGTACACTGCTGGCGATGTTGCCTTGTTATTAAATGGGTTCAAAAAGTTCTATAAAAGAAAAATGAAGAACAAATATAACAATGCTTCTACTTCTAAACCTACCTCTTATTCTCATGATAGTAAGGATGATTATAAATCCAAAATGATGTGCTATAACTGCAGGAAATTGGGACATTTCATCAAGGACTGCCCATATCCTAAAGCTGAGAAGTATACTGAGGAGGAAAAGAAAGCGAGGAAAGAGAGGAGACATCAGAAAAGTAAAGTGTTGTTGGCTGAAGCTGAAAAGATAGCAGCCATCTATTCGTCTAACTCAGAATCAGGGACACCTGCAATGCTCTGTCTCATGGCCAAAGAATCAGAGGATTCTGACACTGAGGTAACTCTCACTGAAAATGAAGATGAGCTATTTAGTTCATTTGAGCAAATGATGAAAAACAACACAGATGTTGTTAATGAATTTGCAAAGCTTAAGGAAGAGATGATTGTGCTGAAAAAGCAAAATGCTAAACTGAAACTTAGTGTTGAAAAACAACAAGATTCAGCTAAGTATAAAAAGCTTTCGCATGAATATGAATCTCTGAAAGCAGAATGTGAAGTTTACAAAGGAAAAATCATGGAACTTGAAAAGATAATATCTAGTCATGATAAGTCGTATGTTGTATCAGTAGACACATCTAATGAACAGAGAACACCTTTAGTAAAAGAGAATTTAGAACTGAACAAGCTGAGAAGTTCATATCTGCTGATAACAGTAATGTTATTTTATATGTTCAGATTGCTAAATCTACTTCACTTGAAACTGAGAAAAATGAGAAGAAATCTCCTAAGGCTAAAAAGGGTAAAAAGCCTGAAAATGAAAAACAGACTGGTAAAACCAAACAGCAGAGTAGTCCCAAGAAGTCTGCTGATAAGAGTAAAACCAATCAGACTAGTAAAACTAAGTCGTCTGTTAAAGAGCAAGTAAAGAGCAGACCTAAGAAGCAAAGAAATTATAATAATGATGCTTGGTATGGAAATGAGTCTTATTATGTGCAACCTGCTTATTCATCTTATTATGCTGCACCTCATTATCCACCTTATTATGCTGCATATCCTGCTCATCATCCAATGCATGCTTACCCTGCTTATCATGCATCTTACCCTGCTTATGAGCATTATTCACATCATAATGATTATCAACATAATATGTCTGCTGATTATGGTGAAGAAAAAGTTGCTCATGCTCCTGCTAAAACTCAAAAGCCTAAGAAGCCTAAGACTTCAACATCTTGGGTTGTCAAAGGTGACACTAATCCACCAGGACCCTCTCAATAAAGGGTACCTAAAACAATCTTACTTTGTTTTGTAGGTTAGGATTAGGAGTAGGAGTAAAGTAGAGAAGAAATGGTACTTGGACAGTGGATGTTCAAGGCACATGTGTGGAGACATACATGAACTGACATATGCTGTTGCTAAGAATGGTCCAAGAGTCACTTTTGGAGACAGCAAAGAAGGCAAGGTTGTTGCGGTTGGAAAGTTAATCAAAGGAAACAGTTGGCTTTGGCACAAAAGAATGAATCATTTGAATTTCAAGACCATAAACAGATTGATAAAGAATGATTTGGTAGAAGGAATTCCAAAGACAGTCATGAGCAAAGATAAGCTCTGTGACGCCTGTCAGAAGGGTAAACAAGTGAAGTCCACTTTCAAAAGCAAGAAGCACCAATCTTCAACCAGAATTTTGGAGCTGTTACATATGGATTTGTTTGGCCCTATCGATCCTATCAGCAATGGTGGAAAAAAATACTGCCTAGCTGTTGTGGATGATTTTTCAAGATTCACTTGGGTGATTTTCATGAAGAAGAAAAGTGAAACCAAGGAACATCTTACCAATCTGATGGAACTGATCCAGAATGAAAAGAGTGAAAGAATATTGAAGATCAGATCAGATAGAGGGACTGAATTTACAAACTCTACTGTTGAAGAGTATTGTAACTCCAGAGGAATCAATCATGAGTACTCTGCTGCCAGAACCCCTCAACAAAATGGAGTTGCTGAAAGGAGAAACAGAACTCTAAAGGAAGCTACCAGGACAATGATAGTTGAAGCAAAACTGCCCCAAAGATTCTGGGCAGAAGCCACAAATACAGCATGTTATACACAGAACAGATGTATGATCAACAAAAGTCAAAACAAGACACCTTATGAGCTATGGAACAACAGAAAGCCTAATTTACATTATCTTAGGATTTTTGGTTGTAAATGTTATGTTTTGAATAATGGGAAAAATCACCTTACTGCTTTTGCAGAGAAGGCTGATGAAGCTGTTTTTGTAGGATACTCTACTGTTAGTAAAGCTTACAGAGTCTTTAACAAAAGAACTTTACTTGTAGAAGAATCTATTCATGTAGTATTTGATGAACCAAACCAATCTTCTGAAAAGAATCAAAGTGCTAATCCAGAGATATCTGCTGACTTTCAGAAATTGAGTGTGGAAAGAAAAGAAGAATATGTACCCATCATACTACCTGATCTAAACCAAGCTGTTAACTCAAGTGCTGTTCAAAATCAGTCTGTTGATTGTCTAACAGAGGAGTTGCAAACAGCTGACAGACCAGAGCCTGTTCAACAGACTACTACTGAGACTCCAACAGTAGTGTTGCAAGATCAATCAAGAGGACAACATCCAGATTTGCAACCTGATCTCAGATGGCTCAGAGATCACCCACCTGATTTAGTGATTGGTGATCCACTGGATAGAGTAAGAACAAGAAGGTCAACTGCAAATGAAACAATGTTTGTAAGTTTTCTTTCACAAATTGAGTCCAAGTTGATTGATGAAGCTCTTAGTGATTCTCACTGGATTGAAGCAATGCAAGAAGAGTTGAATCAATTTGATAGGAATGAAGTCTGGTACTTAGTTCCCAGACCTACTCATCAAAGGGTAATTGGCACTAAGTGAGTATTCAGGAATAAAATGAATGAAGATGGTATTGTTACCAGAAACAAAGCAAGACTAGTTGCCAAAGGTTACTGCCAGGAAGAAGGCATTGATTTTGATGAGACATTCTCACCAGTTGCAAGGCTTGAAGCAATTAGATTATTCTTAGCCTATGCTGCTCACAAGAACTTCACTGTCTATTAGATGGATGTGAAGTCTGCTTTTCTCAATGGAGAATTGCAAGAAGAAGTTTATGTTGAATAACCTCCTGGATTTGAAGCTTATCAACAAGGAGACAAAGTATATCGTCTGAAGAAAGCTCTCTATGGACTGAAACAGGCTCCAAGAGCATGGTATGATACTTTATCTGATTTTCTTTTAGTTAAAGGATTTCGCAAAGGTAAAGTAGATAAGACATTGTTCATATTGAATGGTATAATCATATATTGTTAGTTCAAATATATGTGGACGATATTATTTTTGGTTCAACTAACCAACAGATGAGTGAGAAGTTCTCTAAGCTGATGGAGAACAAGTTTGAAATGAGCATGATGGGAGAACTAAATTACTTTCTTGGATTACAAGTAAAACAGCTACCTGATGGTATTTTTATTAATCAAGCAAAGTACACAAAAGATCTGTTCAAGAAATTTGGTATGGAAACTAGCTCATCTGTTAGTGTTCCTATGTCTACTGGACTTCGTCTGGACAAGGATGAAGATGGCAAATCAGTTGACATCACCAAGTACAGAGGCATAATTGGGTCACTGTTATACTTAACAGCTAGCAGACCTGATATTATGTATTATGTTGGGGTTTGTGCGAGATTTCAATCAAATCCTAAGGAATCTCATCTCTTAACTGCTAAAAGGATATTAAGGTATCTCAAAGGCACACAAGAATTGGGATTGTGGTATCCAAGGGAATCAGGATTTGAACTTACTGGATATTCAGATTCTGACCTTGCTGGCTGCAAGATTGATAGGAAGAGTACTACAGGTACTTGTCAATTTTTAGGCAGTCGTCTGATGTCATGGATGAGTAAGAAACAGACTTCAGTATCCATATCTACTGCTGAAGCTGAATACATTGCTGTTGGAGCATGTTGTGCACAGATACTTTGGTTGAAGCATCAACTAGAAGATTATGACCTCAAGATCAGTGGAATCACTATCTACTGTGACAATACAAGTGCAATCTCACTTACTCAGAATACTACTAGTCATTCCAGGACTAAACATATTGAGATCAAACATCACTTCATCAGAGATTGAAAAGGGAAATGTTACTATTGAGTATGTTCATACAGATAATCAGATCGCTGACATTTTCACCAAACCATTAAGTGATGCAAGATTTTCTACTCTAAGAGTGGAACTGGGCTTGTTAAAATTGGATTCATAAGCTGAGGGGGAACCTATCAGAAGACTGGGTTCAACAGCTGACTAATCTGATAGCAACAAGTGTTATACTTCAAGAAGACTGACTCTCAACAGACTAGTTGACTGATGAATTCTTGAATTCAGGGGGAACGTGTAAGACTAGCAGTACTCCTGTTTTATAGATGAAATCTTCAATGACAGTTAGTTGAAGCTGTTTTAATCAGAAGATTTGTTCTTAATTCTTGAAGACTTGAAGATTATTTATCTTGCTGGATTGACAAACAGCAAAGGAAGATCACTAGATACTGGATTTCACTAGTGATATATTGTATCAGACAAGTCATCTATCAGATAATTATTATTTTACTCATCTGTTTATTTATGTCAGCTTATAATCAAGTGGTGTATTAAAAACGTTTTATTAGAAAACACGTTTTTATAAGTAACAGACAAGTGGCGTTTCAACTTCCCGCCCGTCTGACATATTTAATGAATTTTGAAATCCGCGTATCACGTTCACACGATCCACCTTTTCAGTAATTGATCTAACGGTTGGCATAAATCACGGAAACCGACATTAAACCAACCTTTATAAATCCAGATCAGATCAGCTGACTGATCTTTTACGCACCCTCAAAATTTTCAAGAGCACTAGAGCTTTTTGCTTTCAATTCAAACTGCAAATTTCTCTCGTCTCTCTCCTTAATCTTTTTCAGAAAAATGGCTGCCAAAGAAGCTAATGCTGAAGGTAGATTCCTGAACTACCTGACTTATCACATAATTGGCACTCAAACAATGAAAGAAATTACTTATCACATAATTGGCACTCAAACAATGAAAGAAATTTTGGAGAAATTCAAAGCTGAGACACTTGTTGATTTCATGGAGGCCCATGAAACCATGGTGTTTAAAGATCAAATCATGGAATATTATGGTTCGACTGCAAATCCTGACTATGAGAAGCTGGAGATCAAGACTACAGTTGGGGGAGTAGATGTTTGTATAACTCCCAAGCTGCTGCATGATAAATATCACCTATCTCTTGAAGGCTCCACAGAAATCTCCACCCTAGCTGAGCCCTTGGAAGCAGATTTCTGAAATCTGGCTGCCAAGAAAAATGAAGTATTGTCTGGAAACATCAAGAAAACTCAGCTGAAGGACGAGTTTCAGCGAATGGCAGATTTGGTTGCCAAAGTATTAGAAAATTGCACATTCTCGCTGGATAGTGTGCCGATGAAAAGATTTTCATACCATGATTGCTGTGTATTATGGTTTGAAGGTGAACTGGGCAACTTTCATGTGGTATGTCTTGGCTGATCACAAGGAGCGTGGTCATTCCAACCACAGAATATTTCTCAGTCATCTGTTCTCCAATCTTGGTTGCATTATGACCCATGGAAAGGTCATACACAATGCAAAGGAGTTGAAGGTTTATGAGCCTGTTCGCTCTAAAAAAACTGAAGGGACTCCAGAAAAGACAAAGGAGCAACCAAAGAGAAAGGCTGCTGCTAAGCCAAAGCAGCCAGCTGTTAAAGCAAAGAGAAGTAAGGCATCTGTTCAAACAGCCAAACCAGCTGTTCAAGCCAGAACAGATTCGCCCAAAGATAAGAATGCTACTGATGCTATTATAGATCAAACAGCTAAGGAGATTGAGGAAATGGCGTATGACATCTCTCCTGAAAGAACAGTTTCAGCTGAAGTGCCAGCTGAAAACGTTGCTAAGAGGACAAGGAGCGCGTTAAAAGATACTGCTACATCTGCTGCTGTCCATCACACCAAGAAAACTGCCAGAAAGAAAATGACTTTCATTGAAGAAACTACTGAACTTTCTGAGCTAGTAAGGGAAAGTCCTCCAACAGCAGAGAGGCCTGTTGGATCTGAGAAGAAGTCTGTTGCCGTGGAGTCAGCTGCTGAACAAGTCAAACAGACTACTTCTGCACCAACAGCTGAGGTTAACCAACCTCCAACGGATCCTGAAGTGCAGATCCTTGAACCAATTGCTGCTGCTCCAGAATCAACAGCTGTGGCACCAGTTGTTGAGTCAAGAGATGCCAGAAAGAAAAGAACTGGCAAAACCAAAGTGTCAGCTTATCACAAGAAGAAGCGCGAGGAAGCAGAACAGAGGAAACGTGATGAAGCTGAGCTTAAAAGAGCTCTTGAGGCTAGCAAGAAAATAGCTGAAGTCAAGAAGATGACTGAAGCTAAATTAGCTGCCAAGGAAGAAGAAGACTTGGCCAAGGCTCTAGAAGATAGTAAAAAGGATGTGTATGGACCAAGAAGGTCAGAAGGCATCGTGATTGTAAACCCAAGGAAGGACAGTTTGTGCTACCAAGGGCTAAACCAGTCAAAAGGAAGAAATTTGAAGTCAGAAGAGCACTTGATATTGTTCAAGGTGACTCTGCTGTCTTTGAGAAGTTTGAAGCTGAGCTAGAAAGGATGAATCAGCTGCTTCAATCAAGAACCACCTTTCTCCCAGAAAAGATAAGGTACAACAGATGGAGGGAGTACAGGTTGAACAAGTCTGAAGAAGAAATCCAAGCATGGAGGGAGTTTGCTGATGAAGGACGCTGGGTTCTGAATTGGTTGCAGACTACTTCTGTTGCAAAGGCATTGGATTCAGACTTTGTCAGAGACAGACTACATGACTTTGCAAGAGTCATTGTAAGTCAAGAGGCAACTGCTATCAAGGATTCACTGCCAAACAAGCCAGGTCCTGCTGATGACCTAATTGATAGAGCAGTTAAAGTTGTTGTGTATACAACTTTGGAGAAATGGGTACAGAGATCGAAATATGAACCTGGTTCAACCAGTGATATGCCCAGTCTACCAAGTTTACAACGCATTGCCTTTGGCTCAGATATCAGTACTTATCAAGAACAGCTGAGTGCCCAACAGTCAACATCACCTTTTGTTCCAGCTGACTTGATTCATCAGAAGACTGTTGTGTCTGCTGATGGTGCTGATATTATTCACATTGCTGATGAGCCGACTGATGAAGAACACAAGAAAGACCAGCAAGCTGTGGAGATAAATCTTGACACATCCAAGTCACTGCCTGCTGCTGTCAAAGAGATTCCTTTAGCTATTGAGTGGAAAGCTGAAGAGAGTCCAGTTCTTCATGAAGCCCCTGTTCAACAGGAAGAGCCTGCTGAAGCATCAACCTCTGTTCCAACTGCTGACTTTCATTCTTCACTGATGGAGTCAATGCAGATGCTAATTGATAATGCTATGAAGGAAATGGAAAAGAGGAATCAGCTGATGTTGAAGCAAATGCAGGAGGCTACTGCAAAGATGGTGCAGGATGCCATAGAGAACTTTCCTCTACCACCAGACAATTCCCTTGCACTGACTCAGAGTATTTTAAGCATGAACAGAAGTATTGAAGACGTGAAAGCTGATGTGAGTCATCTGCACACCGCTCTTCAAAGGCACGAGTCTGACATTGCAGGAATTGCTAAAGTCATGAAAGAAGTTGGTGCAGCGGAAATAGAGAAAATGTTGCACTTATGCAAGAGTTCACAATTGTCACCAACAAAGCTCAAGATGAAATGTCAACACTTCAGCTGAATGTTGATTACTTAAATGACCAATCTGGTGAGATGAAGACTACTCAACTTCGAATGGAAGCAACTCAAAATCATCACTCTGACCAACTCCGAGTTGTGGATCAAAACATCAGAAAGCTTTGTGCTGCTGTCAACGTCTCTCCTGATCAACTCAACCCTGCTGCTGATGACAAAAAGGGGGAAGAGGAATCAGCTAAGAAGAGTGTTGCTGTTGCAACTGTTCAAGTACAAGACCAGAGAGCTGCTGCTGAAAAGCAAAGTGAAGATAAAGTACTTGAAGAGGAAGCTGATGATGAAGAAGCTGCTGAAGAAGAGCCTAAGGACGTAGCAAAATCTGACAAAGAGATGGCTGCCTCCAAAGACTCTGCTGAAGAACAGCTAGATCCAGACAGAAAATACAAGAGATTAGAGGACATTAAAAAGAAGATCGAAGCTGCCTCTAAGAACTTGGAAGCATTTTCTAGTGGAGAAGAAGAAGATGATGAAAGTGAGGAGTTTGAAGAAGAGGAAGAAGATGAAGACAATGAAGAAGCTGAAGACTAGACTAGATCTTCTAGACTAGGTCTTAAATTGAAAATCATTGTATCAGCTTACTTTATTTGTATTTTTTTTCACTTAAGTCTATTTTCATGTAAACTTGTACTGTAATCTTAAAGAATATTTATAAAAGTTCAAGTTTCCAACACATAATTTCTATCTCAGAAATTTTTGAGGACTTAACTTTAGTTTTAGGTACAGGTACTTAGCTGAAGTTTTGTCATCATCAAAAAGGGGGAAATTGTTGGATGAAGATGAAGACTGAGAAGTGAAGGGAGGTTTTGATGATTTCCAAAAGTCATCAGCTAAGTATGGAAGCTTAGTTCAAACCTTAGAAGATATTTGACCAAGGAAGAATTTACTTCAGACGAGTCAAATATGGTCCAGAAGACTATTGATCTGTTGCTGAAGAAAGGAATCAGACTGGTGGATTTTCAGCCGACTCAAATCAGATGAGTTCAGTTTGGGATCAGCCGAGTGTACATCAGACGAGTGATTTCGATCAGCAGAGTGGAAGTGGATCAGAAGTTATTGCAACGGTAATAAATGCACTTGGAGTAATAAATGCTGAAGAGGAAGTGTATTTATGACAAATGATTGAAGAGAAATCTCGTATCAGCTTGGTGCATTTAATGCGAACTGACAGAAAGTACAGCAGAGTGTACAGTGATCAGTCGCAGGTAGCCGTTTCTGCAGAAGGGACCAGTACTCGAGGATTTGAACACCTGTCGATCTCTCAACGGGCAGATTTTCAAATCTCAAGTATAAATAGTTCAGTTCAAGAGTTGAAGAAGAAGAGACAACACATCTGAGAGCAAATCCGAAGCAAAATTCTTCTAACTCTCAAACTCAAGAACAGAACACTCATCAGCCGAGTCATTTGTTGACGAAGCAGAAAAGAGAGATAAACAAATATACATACAAATCTGAGTGATTTTGTGAGAAAAGTGTTGTGAGAAGCTGTTATCCATCTTTGTGAGTGATAAAGCTTTGTAGTATAGGACTTCTTTGTGATTTCCTGTAACGAACTTGTGGCCAGTTCATTTGTTGTTTGGAGCAAGCAGAGTATATTGTAAACTGTGTGTTTATAGTATAACCCAAGTTCTAAGTGACTTGGAAGAGTGGACTAAAGGATTTCTATCCATATAACCACTATAAAAATCCTGTGTGTTTATACTTGCATTATTTTCTGCATATTTTCAAAGAGCATATTTAAACGCGTAAGTTAACTGTTGAAAAGTTTTTAAAAGGAGTTTGTAAAAACTGGGGATAAAATCTTTTCTAAGTTAAGAAAACAACTTGTGAAAAACACTAGATAAATCCGCTACAAGTTAGTAAATTTAAAACTCTGATTTTGATAAAATCAGCTAAGTAAAATCAGAAGAGTGGTCAACTCTGCTGTTCAAAGCTTTGTGCAAGATCAGCTTAGTCTACTTACAATTCTTGATCAGCTTAGTCTGCTGACAGAAAAAGTTAGAGATTTTTTAAAGATAAATTTTTAGAGGTCTATTCACCCCCCCCCCCCCCCTCTAGACCTCATCTGACCACTTGGGACCAACAAGATTTATTATGTTTGGATATATAAAGTGAAATATGAGTTTAGCGAAATTTGTACTCAAATTTTATTTGGAATGATTTTTTCTAAATTTCGCAAAACCGCAAGACCCAATCAAAACTTAACCATCGTAACCCTTAATTTCTATGCAAATTACCCCATTTACTATTTTCTTACATATTTATGGAATATTTGTTTTTTTTTTCTCCCAGAAAAAATAGAGAGAACACGTAATAGACCATTTAATTGATAAAGATGGATTTGAACCTGTTATGTTCTGTCCTACTACACCCTGCAATGGAACTAGTCAACCCCATGAAAATATTCATATTCTTTGTTTAATTAGCTTGAATTACAATGTGTTATTTTTGTTAGCAAAAACTTTCATGTGCTACTTTTTTATTATAGAAATTCTCTCCCCAAGCCATATTAAATATTTGCAGAAAAAATAACAGTTATGCTCCCATCACAAAATACAAAAATACCCCCGTTCACTTAAAAATTTGGCAATTTTGTGCTCCCATTTGACTCTAAACTCAATAAATTATCATGGGCAAGAGTTAAATTACAAAGATCTTTCTTCTTGTCCTGTTTATTCAAATGAATATCATGATTTGTTCAGCCCAAACTGGGAAGATGAATTTTTTAATGATTTTGGATATAGAAGATTCTATGCGGTTTCGCAGCCTATGCTCTCTTGGTTTAAATCACTCTGTTGAGAATGTCAGAGGAGAAATGGGTCTTGCTTCGAAAGATTTAATACATTAGTTTGCCTACAATACTGCAATGTACACATCCCATTATTTGAATGCTCCAAATGTAAGTGACATACAACATAATGAAATAATTCTATATGGATTGGATGTGAAGACTAATTAGCAATCATCATCCTTTGAGTTAGGTTTTGAGTTGAATTAAGCTCGAACCAATTTGTTGGATTAGCCCAATTCATGGGTATTATAAGGCCATCTTCAATGGAGATGGCCGGGGCCGGGTCGGAGCGGGGGTGGGGAGGGAAGATGTCTCCAGCGGCTGGGGGCTCGGGGCGGGGTGGGAACCGGGGCGGCGAGGGAGCTCGCGCGAGCACGGGCCGCGGCCCGGGGCTCGCGTGGGCGAGAGGAAGAAGAAGAGGGGCGCGTGTTTTCACGCGCTCCTCTTTAAGTCAGGGAACGCCAAGTGGCGTCCCCTGATTGGACCCATTTTTTTTTTAATTTATTAATAAAATTGGTTTTGTTAATGTTTTTAAATAAGAAAAATGAATTATATTAAAGTAATATATAATAAAATTAAATTTAAAACCTAAATTAAATTAAATTTGTAGAATTTAATTATTTAATAAAATTTGGTAGCATATTTATTGTATATTTACTAGTATTTAATAATTATAAGTAGTCACCAATTTTTAATTGAATTATTTAATATAATAAAATTTAAATTTTTTTTAAATTAAAATCATTAATAATTTATTAGAATTGTAAATAAATTTATTTATGGACAAATCATTAATAATTAAATTCAACATTTTATTTTAATTTCTTTTATTATAATTAAAAATTTAATCATTTAATTACAATATTGGTGGTGGCTATAGGGGGGAAATCGTAAAATGTTTTATTTTCGTGTGTGTGCCGATTATTTAATCCTCTTTCTTGTATTTCCTTTCTTGTTTGTTGTATTTCCTATTATGTATCAATTTTAATTTTATGATTATTTACTCTCTTTAATTTTAATATTTAAATATTATTAATAATTAAATTTTATTATTAAAATGATTATTAGTATTATTAATATTAATATTAAAAACAAAATTAAAACTAGAATTATAGGTGAGAGTGGGCAAGTCTTCAAAATGGAATTAATTTCATTTCGGAGCCCTACCATTGGAGACGACCAGGCAGGGCTCGGGATGGGGGCAAGGGGAGCCCCGAGCCCCCCCCCCCCCAGGAGCGGAGCCAGAAATTTAAGTTGAGGGGGGCGAGATTAAATTTTTGTTTTTATATATATAATTTAATTATTATAAAAATATTGTTTATATAGTTATGGTCAAAAATAGATTTTCTTTAATGTCGATAAGTTTTATGATAGTTGATATAAACAATAGGAGTATATAAGATCAAGTAAGATAATTGTAAATCTAATAGCTAAATATATAATCAAATCTATATCATAAGATATTAGACATGAAAAAAAAATGTGATGTAACTTGAAAAAAATTGAAATTCACATGAATGAGAATATAATTTATTTAAAACTATATTTAAGGTGAGTTTGATATAGTAGTGGAAGCTCTCAAAAGTATTTTTAGATACCTCTATCGTGATTCTGATTGTGTTAGTCCCGATAATCATAATTACTTTTGTTCAAGAATGAATTTTGGACATTCAAGATAGTACTCTACATTTATCATGTTATAAAATTCATTTACGATTGAATCAATATCAAAGCTTTAAGCAATTTTTTAATATAATTATTAAAGAATCATATGGCAATTCTAACAAGAAGTTAAGTAAAAATTTACTTTTACAAGTAGAAATATTTTTTCTTAATCAATATCTACTTAAATAGGCAAGTGAAATTATTGTAAGACATAAGTATCAATCCATTAAATTTGAAGTCTTGGAATTGGGCTGGAGACCTATTAGATAATAAAATATTGGGCTGATGTTATTGGGATGAAAAATGAATATATGTCTAATGATCCTCTAATAGCTAAAAGACAAAATTGGCATACACTAGAAGTCTAATACGGAAAACCAAAGTTGGCTGGGGTGCGGGTGCCCCCACCCGCACCCCATGTCCCTCCGTCACTGCCCCTCTATTAGAGATGGCCTAAGAACAACTATATTTACTTGTTCTTGATTTATAATTAGAAAAACAAAATCAGATTTAGTGATTCATGTTTAAACTTGTTATGTTTTGGAGTCTAACCAACACCTTTGAGTGTTGCGGAAGTGAGTACTTGATCTTTTCATATCATTTTTCCTTATTCTTGTGAGATTTTCCTTCACACGTCGATCCCAGGCCACGGTGGCCTGGGAATTGTGGGGAGGGGGTGGTTACTTGGTTTGGGTTGGGGGTGGGTGGATTTTTAGTTTTTTTTTTAAATTATAATTATTTATAATTTGTTATTTTAATAAATATTAAATAGTTTTTAATTATATAATTATTAGTTTAATAAATATTAAATAGATTAATACTATTATATAAATCTTAGATTTAAAAAGAATATTTTTTTTCCTGATTTATATTAATTTATTAATATTGTTTATAAAACTAAATTAATTATGTAAATATTATAAGTAAAATCTCAAAATTAATCCTCATGTGGTCTTGTTCGAGTCAGTTTTGAAATTCGACAACAATGTGGATCATAATCGTCAGTAAATTTGAAGATGTGAAGCTATTTTGGTAGCCTGAAATGTTATGGGGTAAAATTGCCAGTCAACATAAGTATTGGCATCAATTTTGCAATAAAACTTAACTGTCACGTCACCACTTAATGGTGATTTTTAACAGGGGTACCAAATGTGTCACAATTTGTTGAAACGTGATACCAAATGTGTTGGATGCATAAAACGGTGTACCAAAAATGGAAATTGACCTAAAGCGTGATACCAAAAATGCAATTCTCTCCTAAAAATTATATATGGTGATTGAGATGAAAATGTTATTACACCATTGTCAATAGAACATGTAATTCAAAATTGCATAGGATATCAATATCTGCATGTTTCAAGAATATAACATTGAGTACATACTCTCAATATCGTGTCTCAAGATATTATTTTAGTTTGATTGAACAATAGATCAAGTTGGAATCAACATGAGAAAATGGATCTTTAGCTAAAAAAAAAAACATGAGAAAATGGATCCATAAAGACAAGGATCCAAAAGTTTGGAATCAATACGGATTTAAAGTGGATCTATAAATTCAAAGGATCCAATTCACATTAGATCCAACTTGATTCTAAACTGAAAGAATTTGATAGCTATTGCTTATGCTAAAATGTACTTATCTTGATGATTAATGCTTTGTTATTAATCCACATTAGATCATTTCAATGAATTACATTTGGTTTTTTTTTTTTTTTTTTAAGGATACATTTGGTTAAACTAGAGGAGAATTTGTTGGCAAAATAACAATTTACGTCCCTTAATTTTCACTGGTCCGCAGAATTAGGACACTTAATTTTTCAGTCCGCTGAATAAGGACACTTAATTTTACAGCAAGCATTTTACGTCCCTTAACTTTTACTGGTCCGCAGAATCAGGACACTTAATTTTCCAGCAAGCATTTTACATCCCTTAACTTTCACTGATCTGCGGAATCAGGATACTTAATTTTCTGACAAGCAAAATACGTACTATAACTTTTCTATAACGGCAATTTAAGTCCACTTGACCGCAATTTCAGTCCTATAAATTTTTCGAACGTCCTATAACTTTACATCCATTATGCTCCTCTGTTTTTAGTTGGCTTAGGTAGGTTCTTATTTATAGAGCACTATGCAAAATAAGTCCTATTTGACACATTTTGGCTACAAAAATATTAAATTCCACTCGACAAAACAAACACCCACTTAACAAATTGTCTACAACTATTTAACAACATCAATATTAATTCAATTCCCCAAATTAATTGTCTAGTTGGCAATTATGGAATTTTCGGCGAGTTGTGGACTGAAATTGCGGTCAAGTGGACTAAAATTGCGGGTATAGAAAAGTTATAGATTTTGCGGACCAGTGAAAGTTAAGGGGTGTAAAATGCTTGCTGGAAAATAAGTGTCCTGATTCCGCGGACAAGTGAAAGTTAAGGGACGTAAAATGCTTGCTGGAAAATTAAGTGTCTTGATTTTGCGGACCAGTGAAAGTTAAGGGACGTAAAATGCTTGCTAGAAAATTAAGTGTCTTGATTCTGCGGACCAGTGAAAGTTAAGGGACGTAAATTGCTATTTTACCAGAATTTGTTGTTCCATGCTCCTCTGCTGTCTCACCAAGCGTCAACAAAAGGTATAGGGGGGTATGCAATTCAAAAGCAGCTTCAAGCATGTTTTAAAAAAAATGAATATTTCAATATTCAAAAGGATTTTTGGTACTTTGCACCCCTAATATACAAGAAATAGGCACTTTGCACCTCAGAAAACAAAGAATTTGCACTTAGCATCCTTGAAACAAAGAAACACACTCTACTATTATTTTTCAGCAAAGTTGACCACCAGAATAAAAAATCTAAAGCCAAAGATAATTTATTTTTGACACTTTGCACCGCCAAAACATGAAAAATGAGCATTTTGCTGAGTTATCAACTGCAAAATTTAAATTCCTAGTTACAAACTTAAATTTCCATTTGGCTTGTTTGCCGCAATATCTCTTAATTGCATCATTCATGCTCCAATATCAATTTTACTGGGGTTAATCTTACTTTCGTAGATCGAATCCAGGTTTATCCAGGTTAAAATCCATTCCATTAATAACCCTACATACAAAAGAAGTAAACCTTCAGAGATAGTTTTTTACCAAAAAAAAAAAAACATTTATAGATTGAATGAGCCCAAATTATATACATATATAATATCACAATTTAAATAACTAAGTATGATACTAACTCAATTACTATAACTCTCACTGCCGAAAAGGGATTCACTGGAAATTGCAGTTGTGTTTACAAATTCTGAAGCAGCAAAAGGATTTGGAGGCATAATGGGCATATTTTCACATTCTAGCATTTGAATAACGACTTTAGTAGAAGGCCGATCAACCGGGTACCATTGAATGCACCAAAGCCCGACTATTATTATCCTTTTCACTATCTCACTTTCGTTCTCATTCTCAATTTGGATTTCTATATCTTCTCCTTTATTCAATTGATTGTACATCCATTCGGGAAAATAAACTTGACTACTATCTTGTGCTACACCTTGAAAATTCTTTCTCCCCCCAGCCAAATCAAGCAACAACATTCCAAAGCTATAAATATCGGACTTATAAGACACTTTACCAAAGTTCCTAGAAAAAACCTCCGGTGCAATATAACCTATTGTACCCCGTGCAGTAGTCATTGTAACGACACTTTGCTCCTTCGAAAACAATTTTGCTAGACCAAAATCGGCTACCTTAGGGTTAAGATTGTGGTCTAGCAAAATGTTATGTGGTTTAATATCAAAATGAAGGATTCTTTGATTGCAACCTTGGTGAAGATAATCAAGTCCTCTGGCTATACCTAAAGCAATTTTGTGTAGCTTCTCCCAACCAAGAGTTGTACCTTGTTTGCCTGATGAAATGTATTTTTCGAGCGAATCATTTTGTAGGAACTCATATATTAAAGCACGTTTGTATCCATCTGCACAATATCCAATTAAACGAACCACATTTACGTGGTGGATTTTACCGATTGTTGCTACTTCATTTATGAATTCTTCACCGTTTCCTTTGATGTTATCTAGGACTTTAACTGCCACAAGAATGTCGTTTGAAAGTTTACCTTTGTACACAGTTCCGTAACCTCCCTTGCCTAATTTGTGCTTAAAATTGTCTGTAATTTTCTTTACTTCCGCATAATTGTATCTTGAGGGCGTAAGAGCTTTATAATCCTCCAAAGATTGTAGAATCCTTCTCTCGCTATCTCGACCTTTTCTCTTCTTCATGATGTAGATTCGATATAATGCTGCGAAAGCTAGTGCAATGAACACACCAAATACTACAACTGCAATATCTGCAATTTTGAAAACATTTGTAAGACAAAGTAGTAAAACAATTCGTATAATCATTTAAACCAAAATCAAAAACAATTTCAAGGTCGTTACAAAATTTAAACCAAGCTCGACACAATGTGTCGGTCGCTACTATTCAAATCATTTACACCACTATCTACACCAATCCAAAATGAAAATTCAACTAAGACAACAAAAATTAAGAGCCTGATTATAAACTGCATAAAATTAGAATTTAAGGTGCCTAAATTATTTATAAACAAAAATAAAATAAAAAAATTAAAGGGTACCTTTTTTATTCTGTTCAGGTTCTCTGGGTATATCATAACATTCAGTTTCAATTGCTCCGGAAAGATCTATACTAGAATCGGTTACGGCCCGAGCAGTTGTCTTGAATACGGCGGATTCCAAGTTTATGCTTATTTGTCGGTTTCCCCAATTAACTATTTATCGTCATCGAGTTGTACCAAGATGTACAACATTTCTCATGTTCCTCTTGAGAATTTTAACTGGCAAAGCGTAAATAATCCTGTTGAAGATACTCGATTGCTTTGGAAGTTGTCACTCTTTGTATCCATTTAGTGATAAAAATATTAATTTTGTCATAATAATAATGGTGACAAGTGCAGTAGTGAAAAAATATATTTTTAAGTTGTCACTAATAACTATTAATGACAAATATATGGTGACTTAAGTTGTCACTATTGACAATTAGTGACACCCTTTTAGTGACAACCTAGTGACAATAAATATTGTCACTATGGTTTAGTGACAATTTTTTGGTTGTCACTTTTATGGTGTAGTTAAATGTCAATAGTGACAAATTTTTTACAATTCTTGTCATTAGTATGTTTATGAAAACCATTTTAATGACAATATTTGAGTTATTATCACTTAATATATATAAGAAGTTACAACTTTAATATTGTCAAATAAAATTTTATCACTAAAATTTAATTTTTTTGTAGTGACTATTTGGATGGGTTTTGGCACGGTTTCGCGGTTCTCGGTTTCGAAAAAATAGTTTGGGTGGTTTCGGCGAAACCTTTGAAACCCCATTTGATTAAGTTTTGGATGTTGGGTTTTGTGGTTCTTAAAAAGTTGAAACCTCACTTGGATTGTTTTGAATGTTGGGGTGTGGGGAAAAATGTAGGTGGTAGGTGTCAAATCAATATTTTTTTAGAAGGTTTGGGTAAAAAAATGAGCGAATGACAAAAATACCCCCTATGCTTTGTCTAACTCCCAAAAACCCCCCAGTGATCTCAAGTAAGTGTCAAATACACCCTCGGAAAAGATAGTGTGATTCAAACGCGAAAAATTGCAAGTATTTGTTCA
The DNA here is from genome assembly GCA_034814905.1 of Penstemon davidsonii. NCBI lineage: Eukaryota > Viridiplantae > Streptophyta > Magnoliopsida > Lamiales > Plantaginaceae > Penstemon > Penstemon davidsonii. The sequence continues at coordinate 22,296,609 of JAYDYQ010002533.1, read as the reverse complement.
CATTTTGCTTTTGATATGACAATTTTACCCCTGACATCGAAAGACAAAAACACCCCCTATGCTTTGCCTTACTCTAAAAACAACCACATGTGTTATTTTAAATCCCAAAAAAACCCCTGTATTTGATTTTAAATACCACACTCGACCCAAGTATATACTTATGTTTTCAAAAAGAATAAATAAATTTTTAAAAAAAACAACACAGAGGGGTAATTTTGTCATTCCGCCAAAAGTCAAAAGTAAAATTCTACTTGGGTTGAGTGTAGTAATTAAAATCAAACACAATGGGGTTTTTGGGAGTTAAAATAACATAGCGGGTTTTTTGGGAGTTAGACAAAGCACAGTGGGTGTTTTTGTCTGCTCGTAAAAAAATAGATGGTAGATGTCAAATCAATGTTTTATAGGTTTCTAAGAGTTTGTGTGTAGATCTGTTAATAGATTTGTGATGAGTTTCACGGATCTAACGAAAACTAATTTGGAAGGGTTTTAGTCCGATCTCGTGAAATTCGGAAGACTGGACCAAAATCCGTCCACAAAGAGATTTTGGATTGGATTTCTTGTCTAGTAAAATATTGTGGATTTTAATATGCGAAATGCCAAAATTGCATTTTGATATAAAAAAATGCTAGATTTTCCACATCATTTGTACAACGGTTGCACCAAATAATATATATGAATTTATGTTGTAAAGTTTGTAAATAATTACATACACTTCCCTTGAGATTTCAATCCGGATGTTAATTTTTGTTAAAATAAATAAATAAAGTGTGTACAATGTCTATTTTATCTCACATCTTCTTCAAGTAGTAATTTTCCTAAAAAGGGTAAAAACAATTGAAATTCAAAAAATAATGTAACATAAAAGTGGATCAACACAAAATAATTAAAATTGGTAGGTCCTACTTATAACAAGTCTAATGATTCAAATTTCAAACCATTTTTAAAATAAAATATTAACGTGATATTTAATGATATTCTTGATTTTAAATAAAATTCAAAATTTTAGTTTATTTATTATTCAATTTTATCATCTTTTTCTTAATATCAAATATGTTCAAATATATATTTTTTTAATAGTAATTGGTGTTTTATTATATAAAAAATAATACTACATAAGTTTATCTATTTGTCGTAGGAATTGGTCAAACTCATGGTCACTTTGACCTAATGGTAAAACTGATATTTCATTAATATTTTGGTGATGACATTTCTTCAATTAATTTAGTAATAATTTATAATTTACAGAAGAAATAAATATCATGGACCAAAACTCCTTCTCAAACAAATTAAGACTGCCGACATGTTCAGGCCCATACCGACAGAAATCCATCCCATCTCCTTCAGCCCAATACCAATACACTACAAATTACAATCCCTCCTTCAAACTATTTCTCAGCCCAAATACAATATCTATGACCTCAGCCCAAAAAAAAATGATCGGAAACTAGACTTCTTGAGAGGAGGATTGATGGGATGTTTTAAACATCCCAAGACACTTATTCCGGTATCTCGAATTTTTGGTGGGACGACAAGTATAATCGTAAGATCCACTGGGTGGGCTGGCAAGAGATCGAGGTGCACGAGCAAAATTAGACGTGCCAAGTTCACTGGGTGGGTCTGAATTGGGTCCAGGTCCAGGTCTAACAATACCAGTTTATATAAGGTTTTGATATAATCTGGGTTGGGTCTGGGTCCTAACCCGATCTTTTGCAGGCCTATGTGGTATGAGTTTTCGTGATTTCGAAGCGTTTAACTTAGTCATGTTGACCAAACAAGCTTGAAGGCTTCGAGACCATTGTATACGTACGTGGAAATGCATGCATTTGGGATTCTCGCTACCTCATGGAAGCCGAAACTAGATCATATACGGCGTATTGGAAATGGAGCTTATGTTAGAACATACTCCTAATATAAGCTCAAGCTAGATATTCAAATAAATGGATTTTATCACAACTATTATTATTATGGCAAGCTCAAATTATTACATTTATGCCTTGGTTGGTAAACAGGCTTCACCGTTTGAACTCCAATCTTAAAAACGGATCTACTTTAACAATTTTTTTATTATATTGCAAAAAAAATACGAAAAAATGAACCCAAGATTGAAAAATTATTTTTAATTTTTTTTAGAAAGAGAAATATTAGTAATCGTATTTTCATTTAAGTTAAAGATTTCAAAAATGCTATGTTAATCGTATTAAAGAACTAATTTCTTCATACCTTTCGCATTGCCGGTCCAGTCCCTAGGCAGCTAAGATGGTTGCCTAGGGGCCCCAATGTCTAGGGGCCCCCTACTTCCACAGCACCCAAACCCAATTATTATTGTTGTTTTATACAATTCAAATAGACCACATCTCATATGATATAACTGAAGCCTAAATGTACAAATGTTAGTATTAAACTAATGAAAATACCCACATTAATGGGAGTTGAACCTACGACCTCTTGTTCATGGAACCTCATCCTTAACCAATTGGCTAAGGCCTCATCGACCTATTAACACATGTTGTTAACATAATTTGAAAAAAAAAAAAAAAAAAAATCTGAAGTTGCCGCTGTCTCTTTAATTCTTCTTAAAAGAACACACTCTTTCATCATTCAATCTCTCACATGGTAAAAGATAAGGCTTAGGAAATTGGGAGTCTTCTTCATTGCCTACAAGAAAAAATGGCACTTAATCATTCATGTGGAACATAAATATATTTTTATCAATTTGATGAAATACGAAATGATGATGTTACATTATCATCGGAAGAATCGTTCAGAATTGGGTATTTGGTATATCAAGTTATTTCTTCGATTAAAGTTGGGTTTGAATAATTTAAGAATTTTGAAACTACTTTCGGTTTTTTATTAAATGGTACAACTTTAAAGTCTTTGGATAGTAGAACTTAGAAAGAATATTGTATTAATCTTGAATATTAGACATAGATGGTTTCAATTTGCTATTATAAGTTATACCTACCCAAATAGATAAGTCGATTGATATATTTAATCAATATAAAAACAATTGATTTTTATCCAAATTCCTGAATTTGTTATAAGATAATATTCAACATACCGGTAAAGAACAATTATGCTGAAAGACTTTTTTTGAAATCAAAACAAAAACATATATACATTCGACAATGTTACAAGAAATTAAGATTAAGTGACTTAGTTATTTTATCTATAGAAGAGGATATGCTAGAAAAACTTAGCATTTGAAAATTTATTTAGCACTTTTGCTTGTACAAAAGCAAGAAAAATAAGTTTTACATAAAGTGCAATTTGATTACTTAAGGGCCCCAATATTTTATTTCGCCTAAGGCCCTCAAAACTCTAGGACCGGCCTTGGGTACTCTGGGAATCTCATGTTTAAATTGCTTAATGAAAATGAAAAAAAAAATGAAAATGAAAAAAAAAAGTCAGAACATGAACTTATAATTCAGTCTCATGCATATTATTTGAATTTTGAAAACTCCAAACCCATCTCTTCTATTATGAAAATTTTCACATATGTATGTTGTGCATCTGAATTTTTTTAAGGTGTAAAATGATAAAGTTGGAGGTACGTATTGCTCTATCAAAAGAGAAATTAATTAAATCTCTAAAGTTATGTTTTGCATACATCCTTCAATTGGTGTTCAAAATTAAGGCAACAAGAAGAAAATGTTTATGACCACAAAGTCTTAAAATATATAGCGTTTTATGCCTGATTTTCGATAATTGAGCAAATTCACCAATTCTATGGAATGTTGATTTTGTATTTCAGTATTTGTCTCATGACTCTACTTATTTCCATGAAATGTACTAGAATTCAAGAGAAAATCATATTGCAGATGTAAAGACTTTAATTTTCTTTTGGTCCGATCGATATTAATTGTTGAACTCTAATCAACTAGTTTAAAGTATTCAAATTCATGTTTACAAATAGGAATATACCAAGTCGTTATTAACAAATTAAACAATTATCCCATGTAAAAAGGAAAATAACCCTAATACATAATGTGCAACTAATTAATTTGAGAAAACTACAAGACTTTTCCTATGTATATGATAGTGATTTAATTAATTTATAACATAATGTGAAAACTACAATTAATTGATTTCATTATTACTTAATTTCAATTCATGTGCAAAGGGACCCTAAGGCATGAATTAGGTTTGACTTAAAAGTTTGATGATAAACCTACTCATGTGACATCATGATTAAGGAAAGCTACCCAAATTGCTTCACTACTCATATCCATTAATTTGATAATATTATGCAAGAAAGTATCATAGAAAGCTCACTTAAAATGTCTCACACTTTAGAGAATTCTTTTCGTTCATCGTTATCATCATCTATATCTCTCCACTATCATTATCATTATACATAAGATCATGGGATATGGTATTTATATTACATTAATCTTGATTAATTCATGCAAACTTTATTTTTTGTAGCAAAGTATAATGATGCTATATAGCTTATTGCTATGGCACTTGCAAGAAATTAATAATGATGTCTACACGTAATTGATTATACGCTTTGGGCCCTTATACACGAATAAGTTGTGCGTGCCTACATAGGAATTAAAAAAAATTATTGACAAATTGTTACAAGTTGAGCATAACGTTAGAGTTGTTCCTTTTTATTATTACTATTATTATTATTACTTATTATTATTATTATTGTTGTTGTTATAAAATCCAAATTATTATCTTTGTACATAGATAAGTAATGCCAATTTTAATATTGTCACCAACCATGTTCATAGGATTTTCATATAATAGGCAAGTCGTGTTTAGGCTATTCGCAATAGTTCAACGTATTGACGTATTGGCAATGAGGCCGTAGTCCAGCGGCAAAAGTTGAGGCTCCAAAATCGATAGGGCAAGAGGTTTTGGGTTTGAGTACTCCCACTAATGTTGGTATTTCTCTAATTTAATACTAGTATTTATGGTTATTTATTTTTGTACTTTGATAACGATTGAATAGATTTATAACCATATAATGATGTGATATCGTTTCTAAAAAAAATCAACTTATTCACCTCGATCCAAAGGCATTAATACTAGTAGTGTTTGAAAATATATATATATATATATATCATGGATCTAAGCCTCAATTAATTGTAACATTCTATTTGAATTTTGACATTACCAATGTGATAGTCAAACTAGCTAGAAGATTATAGTATAGTATATTATATACTAGTATGCAGGCATAAAACAACAAAGCCTCTAATTAATAGCCCTAATGGAAGAGCACCGCGCAATACAATTAAAGTAGATTTCATAGGTGTAAAAATAAAATAAATTGAGAAAGAAAAACAAAAGAAAAGTAAGCTTTTTAGTTGACTTGCCCCAGAAAGTCTGGCAAATATCAAGGAACATGCAAAGGGAATCCTATACCTTTAACAAGCCATGAAAGGATTCCCTTTGGTTAATGTGATATTCTTTTTCTTATTTTTGGTTGGGAAAATTTTAGATATTACATTTGTAAAAGTGAATTTTTAAGTATCTTCAAATTTTCTTACAAAAAAATATAATGGTCGAAAATTAGTAGCGTGACACCAATACTTATACTTTCTAAAAGAACAGTTTTAACCGAAGTAAAGAAAATCTAATTTTTTTTCGAACATAAGAAAAATAAGTAGAAAAAAATAACTTGAAACATACCATCTTATATTTTTCACACATATATACACACTCAAAGGGTTTTTAATTTGGTTTATGGTTCTCAAAAGGAGGTAAAGGAATCATAGTTTTGGTTCATAGTTGATGTTTTTATGTGGGGGAGGGAATAAAAGCCTTTTTGCAGCTTAAAAAGATAGTGCATGCATTTTCACTTTTAAAAGGTTGTCTTTTGAGTGAATAAAAGTAAAGTGGGAAATAGAGAAATTCCACTACTTAAATTCGAATTATGTTACATATATTTTGTTCTCATCTTTCCCTTGCTTTTTTAATTAGTTCTACAATTGATGAGAAGTTGCTTAATTGGTCAACATTATCCATTGATGCAAATGGAGAATTTTGTTCATAATAATTCAAATGGAAATAAATTCTTCAACCACTTGTTTCCTTAGTGCTAGCTAGTGGTACTAGAAATTCCCTTCTTTTTTTATTTTTTTTATTTTTTTCCATGGGTGAAAGCTACAAGCATTAATGTATGGAATTTTGTCACAAGTATCGTATTCCATGTATTTAATTCTGAACTACTTTATCCTATTTAATTAATATTCACACACAAAAAAAAAAAAAAAAAAACTACTGTCCTGTTTCCTTAGGCATAAATGAGGAAGGAAATATGACTCAAATCGTAAAATATATAATAAAAGATAAATTGCATTTTCAATGAAATATTGAATACATTATTATATCAGTCACTACTCGATTCTAATTTATATTATATTAGATTAATATCAAAATACAAAGACAAATCAACTACTAATACAATACTTGTTTTAAGCAATAAACACATTAAAAAATAGAATAAGCATATATTTAGCGTTTGGTTAGCAACTTATGCTTATGCATTGCTTAAAATAAGTAGAAATAAACGGATACTAGTAAGTCGATCAAGGCTTGTTGATACCTAACAGTGATTACTATTTTAAGTTTTTTTCATGCGCTCATTTTTTATTAATAAAAAAATCCATCTCAAATCGAAATGATAATTATACCCCCATCAAATGATGCAAAAACACCCCTATTAATCTAAAAATTATCAACAACCCCTATGTTAATTTTAAAAAAATTGGCAATAACCCGCCTATTTAATTAAAAAACTGACAAAAGCCTCCCTATAATTTATGAAGGAACTTGAAATAGATTTTTTTGCAAATAAAAAAAGAACAACAAGATATTTTTGCTAAAAAAACTTACACATTCGAATTTTTTATAGTTAGGCAAAACACAAGAGGTGTTTTTGCATTTAGCTCCATAAACAAAAAGCATAAGCTCCAGCAAACACCACATAACACATTACTATTAAACTTGAGAAATATCAACACTAGTGATCTTTGAACCCGAGACCTCTTTATCTTGAGGCCTCCTTTTTTGCCAATATTCTACGACCTCGTCGGTGATAAATTGTTATGTAGTCAAAGCCTCAAAGGTTTTCACGAGGCTCTTCTCTGATTTTAAGTATTAAATACGGTTGAATTTTTGTAACATGGAAATGCAGGATTACTTAATTGAACTATTAATCCAGCATTGAATTTGATCATGTAAATTGGGTGCATGCATTTATACCTTTTAAAGGAAGTTGAATTAATTTATGAACTAGTATGTTCACTACAATAACTAGCTAGAAGAAAATTGTGTACATGTTGATAAGTTATTCACTGATTAAATTTTCATATATTTTTCACTAAAAATACGGATTCTAGTTATTTTTAGGTAAAAAAGAACACGAAAATATAGAGAACTTTCTATTTCAACATATTTTTCTCAATTACATTTTTTTTAAATTTCAATAAAAAATTTAGAAGGTTCTAAATATATTGTGATATTCAACTAATTGAAATATACATTAACTAATCAAATATTTGGATGGATTTTGGCTCAGTTTCACGGGTTTCGGTTTTAAAAAAATGGTTTGGGTGATTTCGATGAAATCTTTGAGACCTCATTTGGATGGGTTTTGGCTGTTGGGTTTTGTGGTTTGAATAAGTTGAAACCTCACTTGTATTGAGTTTAGATGTTGGGGTTTAGGGGAGAAAAATAGGTGGTAGGTGTCAAATCAATGTCTTTTTTAGTGAGATTTGGGGGAAAAAGTAGGTGGTATGTGTCAAATCAATGTTTTATAGGTTTGAAGAGTTTGAGTGTGAGTTTCTAAATAGATTTTTTATGGTTTTATGGGTTTGGCGAAAACTCATTTGAAAGGGTTTTGGCTGGGTCTCGCGAAACCCGCGAGACCGGACCAAAACCCATCCACACACACCCAATAAATTTATTCGAGTCTAATATGTAGTACTAGAATTTTGTAGCATAAGACCATGAGTTAGCACTTGGTTTTCAAAGTCGTGAAAGCTAGACATATTGCACCGAACAAAAATAAGGGTGTGTTTGCAAACACTAATAAATAAGTTGAAGCTAGAGATTGTGATTTTAAGTTCAGTTTAATCAGAAGCACCTCAAAATAAGCTTACAATTTATGAACTTAAAATATCTTATTTTATAAAAAGATGAAGCTAACTTCTCAATTAACACCAAATTGTTGCGTCTGATGTAAGGAAATCTCATATCATGTTAAACCGAAACTAAGTTTCTCTACTACCTATTTTTAAAATGTTTACATATGATTACTTTGATAAATTTCAATAAAAGGATTATTTATCAAATATATATATATATATGTTGGTAGCTGCAGTAGTTTTTGTTGCCAAATATCCTCGTGGGACGAATTATAATTGTCCTTTTTGATAGAGTTGAAGACGAATTAATTAATTCCTCGAGTGCCATAACTTTGACTAATTATTGCCGAAATCGAGGACATCTGTAAGTCTATCAAAACTGTGAGAAATGTTAAAACATTAATTAATGGTTCTGCATATATGAAATTTGTAGGAATTTTTTTTTTTTTTTTTTTTGATAATTTATGAAATTGTAGGCATAGGTGTGCACAAAAGTTCATCGTTAAACTTTGTTAATTTCCATTTTGGTAAAGTTTGTCTCAATGCAACCACAAAAAAAGTTAAACTCGATTTCTAGCTTTAAAATGTAAAGTTAAACATGTACATTTTTTGTTGTAGAAATAATATGTTGAGAATATAATGTAATAAAACATAACCATCTAAGACATATTTTAACATGAAAAGATTAAGGAACCGTTTGGTAGGACTAATAGGGGGTATTAGGCCATATTATATGTATCAATATGGGATAATACAACGTTTGGTGGCATTGCTCTAACATCGGGTCAAATGGATTAAATACTTATGACCCGGTATTAAGACTAGATTATAATTCACCCAGGCATGAGTGGATTAGTTAATCCGGGTGAATATGAATTCGATGAAATGTCACTTATAACCTCAAATTTACATATTACCTATTTTAACATATCATTAAATAGCATAAATTCTTCTAGAATATCTGAAAATGAAAACACATCTACATAAATAAATCACAAACTAAAATCTATATCAATTTACAATTAACATGGAGACATTCGAACTAAAAATCAACTCTCACTCTTATACGAATTATACAAATGGCTTCGATTAATTGATATATTTTAACTAACATAATATGTTCAATTAAGTGGTGAAAGTATATTAATATATGCTTAAACTCATAATTCCCCCAAGCATATTACAGTTTATTGTTTTAATGTAATATGACTCAATCAAATCTACCAAACGTATTTTTTAAAATGGCCCCTTATATAAATGTATAATCAAATAATTCATATAAATGTATAATCATAGGGAACTTAGATTAAAAAAAGAAAAGTTGGTCAATTAAGAATCGAACTATTTAGCTGAGGCTCCAAGATAAAAAAACTTAGGATTTTCATAAGTTGTACGTAAATACTTTAATGTGATGATTGATGTATTACTACGTCTATCACTAATTTAGAAAAAAAAAAAGGTTCAATGTATTAACGTAAATAAAGTTGTTACTTTAAAAGGCTAGTAAAAATGTATAATTGTGGCACGGTTTTATGTGAAGCATATAATTATTCAGGCTTATTAAAAGGAATATTAGAATAAAAGAAAATCAAGAAGTTGACGGAGAAAACAAAAAGAGAAAGAAAAAGAACAGTGTTCCAGTCAATTACAAAAGCTATGTCATTAGTGAAATGGTGTGCACGTGTGGGAGTACAATCATCAAAGCATATTTTTCCCAATAAATTTTCCACCATTTTTACATGGTCAACAATTTCACCTAAGGTTATGATGAAAGTAAATTTCTATTTCTGGTTTAGAATAAGAATAATGGCAATATATCCACTTTTGAACATTATAGTAAGAACTAAAGACATTAAGAATTATGGGAGCCGGGGAGATTAAATTCAAAATGAGACCACTCTAATTCTCTAACAAATGAAACGGTACATGCCTCTATTTCCATTTTTTTTTTTTTGAAAAAAACATAATATCCACATGTGTTTTGGAAAACTTACAGAGAATCCTTATGTTTTTTTTTTTTTTTTTTTTTTTTTTTTTTTTTTTTTTGCAATGGATCCTCTTGTGTTTTATAAAATATTGTACGAAATCTTACATTGTTTTTTTTTTTAAAGGATATTTAGGTTTTAGATTTGATTTTCTTTTTGATGTGTGTCATATTCATTAAATAAGAAACTCTTCTAATAGGGATTCGAACCTAGGTTCGTCACATTGTGGGGACTAGTCAATTTCATTAAATCAATCACATGTTGTATCATTTCGTAGAAGTTAGAATGAATATACTCATAATATAATAAGTGCAATATATTTGTTTTAGGGTTGTATATACTTCTATAATAGTGAAGCCAAAACATATTAGTGGTTAATATGTAAGTACAAGATGAATACCTAATTATCATAAGAAGATTACAAGAAACGAAATCCTGAGAGATGAATTTTCAATATTTTCAATAACAAATAATCAACCAATTCGAAAATAGTCCACAAGCCGGACTGAAAAGCTAATTGGGGTAAAACCGTAAAAATATGCCAAAAATGGTAAAATCCGAAAACAAACCAGTTTAAAGAAGTAAATAAAATAAGACACTAGATCGAAATTGGGCCCAAATTCGGGTTCAAATAGACTTCCAAAACAACTGGTCAAATATTACAAATAAGGGCAAAAATTAACTAAAAACGCAAAATCGAAGGGGAAATGTCGGAATTTGAGGATGAAAATGCAGTCAAATACAGGAGTCATTTTCCGTGACATGTGCGCTATCGAGAGCTTTTCGACTGAGGTCTTAATAGCGATTCTGATAATCGTAGTCAAAGTTATGGCCAAAATAATACAATGTGTCAAAAAGAGCCAAATTCGAAAAGAATCTTCGATTAATATTCTTTTGCGTCGATTAATCAACTCGTGATATTTCAACGTCATTAAAATGTTATTGACAGTTCAGCTTCATCCATGTCAGATGCTACTGCATTAATTATTTTTTATAATTATTTTTGTTTCGATTTTTTTATCACCTACCTGCATATTTCATTATCTACTCTACTGTATTTTTTTTTTTTAAGATTCTCGTAGTTAAGCAAAATTACAAGAAACAGAAAACACCCTTGTAGAATTGGTGACTACTAAATTCAAAACTTGTTCCCATGACTTGAAAGTTGACAAATGAGAAAAAGACCACAAATATTTATCTAAAAAGAAGGAAAAAAGTCAAAGACAACACTCTCCAAAAAGCACATATGTATATGTATACCTTGTGTATTGCACTAACTTTCCTTTTTTTATATTTATATTTATTATTATTATGTTACATAGTGTATATTCCTTTAGACAAAACCATTGGCAAAAGTAAAAAATCCCCACAAATAAACAGCAAAGGTCAGCTCAAGTCTCTTCAAAGTCTTATTCATTTGGTCCTATTCACCCCCCCCCCCCCCCCCCCCCCCCCACCCCACCCTCTATATTTCAAGAACTGAACCTCTCACTTCACCTTCCTCAATTTCTTGGATTTTCTTGAAAAGGGTTTCGTAATATCCTCTCCCCCCGCAAAATAAAAAAACCAATTTCTAAGAAACAGTTCCCATCTTCTTGATTTCTCTGAAAAAGGGTCTCTTTGTTGTGCTAAAAAGAAGAGATTTTGGAATGGGGAATAAATGGAGGAAAGTAAAACTTGCACTTGGATTGAATCTGTGTGTCTATGTTCCAAGAAATCATGGCAATGGTGAAGATGATGAAGACACGCTTCCGCCGTCTGAGAGGCTGTCGGACGCCGCCCTGCTGTCTCTGCCGCCGTGTGACTGGACCTCTGCTCCGCCGACGCCGGTTTCAAATAGACTGAGGCTTTCTAAGAGCTTGAGTAGATCTTCTTCTAAGGTTGGTTATTGTTTCTTAGTTAGCTTCTTTTACTTATTTATTATGGTTCAGTGCTTTATCTTACATGTTGTGATTGAGGATAAAATAGCTTAAAGTAGTGAAATTGATGTCATTATATAATATGGGATTTGATATTTTTGGTGAATTTGGTTCTTTTGTTTGTTCTAATTTGCTTGGGTAATTGAGAATATTGAAATTGAAATCTACCTGATTAAAGGACACAAGAAAGTTGAAGGGAAATCAAGGGCCTATATTTGTTTGGGATTTCCAAAAGTGTTTTTAAAAATTTGGAGGATTTTTTCAGGTTTTTATTTTTATTTTTTTAATAAACGTTTTTTGTTTAGAGCTTTAAAGATGAAGTGAATAGTAGGTTTGAATTGGTAGGTGCTAATGAGATGAGTTACATTATGTGAAATCAAAGTATGGTCTATTTATCTTTATTTTTAGAAAAGATAGGATTTCTCAAAAAAATAAGGGAGAATAAAAAAAAAACAAGTCTTAGCTTGTCAAAGAGTACTAAAATGCTCTTTGGAAAACCAAACAAACACACCCCAAGAATTTTGTCTATTCGTTTTGTTTTTAGTGTTTGAAAAGCCATTACAGTTGGAACTTGCGAAAATAAATGTTGAATCGGGATCTAACTTGGCCTTGTGAGACAAATCACCATTGTTTGCTTTTGACATATTCACTTTTATTCTACTATGTGAATTCTCACTGGCTTTTGTTGTTAATTTCAGAAAACATGCTCAATATGTTTAGCATCAATGAGACGAGGAGACGGACATGCTATATTCACTGCAGAATGTTCACACTCCTTTCATTTCCAGTGCATTTCTTCAAACGTGAAACACGGCAACCAAATTTGCCCAGTTTGCAGGGCAAAGTGGAAAGAAATACCCTTACAAGTCCCCATCCTCGATTCTCCTCTCCCAAGAGGAAGAATAAATCCTATAAACTGGCCCCAAAATGACGATCTAATGACCGTAATCCATCGAATACCACCTCCTCGTTCAAATTCAACTAGGCACGTCGCACCAATATTTCATTCCCCCGAGCCCGCAGTCTTTAATGACGACGAGTCATTGGATCATCTAACAAAGAAAATCTTGTTCAATGAAAGCCCATCAGATTGTAATGAGCAACAAAAAATTCATATGGAGACATATACTGAAGTTCTAGCTGTCCCACGGGCTAGCACGTTGGAAAGCTTTAATGTCTTACTTCATTTAAAAGCTCCGTGTTCGAATTCTTGGCACAAACATGACGGGAATTTTCCGAAAATGTCTCGAAGTCCTCGTGCTCCGGTTGATCTTGTCACGGTTCTTGATATAAGTGGAAGCATGGCGGGTACAAAGCTCGCGTTGCTAAAACGAGCTATGGGGTTCGTGATACAAAATCTTGGTCCAAATGATAGGTTGGCGGTTATTTCCTTCTCTTCTACGGCAAAGCGTCTCTTTCCCCTTCGTAGAATGTCAGAAACGGGAAGGCAACAAGCATTACAAGCAGTAAATTCTTTGGTTGCCAATGGAGGAACAAACATTGCTGAGGGCTTGAGAAAGGGTACCAAAATAGTGGAAGAGCGAAAGGAAAAGAATCCCGTTTCTAGTATAATATTATTATCCGATGGACAAGACACGTACACGGTCAATAATTTCGGTAGCAATAGGAATCAACCAAATTACCAATTACTCCTTCCTTCATCAAACTCGGGTTTCAGAATTCCGGTTCACGCGTTTGGCTTTGGTGCCGATCATGATTCGTCGTCTATGCATTCGATTTCCGAGATTTCCGGAGGGACCTTTTCTTTTATTGAAACCGAAGGGGTAATTCAGGATGCGTTTGCTCAGTGCATTGGAGGCCTTTTGAGTGTCGTGGTTAAGGATTTGCAGGTAAGAATCGAGAGTGTAGATCCAAGAATCCATCTTGGTTCGTTAAAAGTCGGAAGTTACCCCAATCTTGTATCGTCAAATCAACGTACGGGATCTATCGACGTCGGAGATCTTTACGCAGACGAGGAAAGAGACTTCATGATTTCTATAAATATCCCTACTGAAATTTCTTCACTTTTGAAGGTAACTTGTTTTTATCACGACCCTTTTACGAAAGAATCATTTACATTAGAAGGTGAAGAAGTTAGAATCAAGAGAACCGATTTTTCTACACGAGAGCCATTGTCAATCGAAGTGGACAGGCAACAGAATAGGATACGAGCAGCGGACACAATTTCACAAGCAAGAACCGCAGCTGAAAATGGAGATTTGGCTAGTGCCGTTTCTATACTCGAGAACTTCCGGAAAGTTTTATCGGAAACCGTGTCTGCTAAATCTAATGATGGGCTATGTTTGGCACTTGATGCTGAGCTTAAGGAAATGCAAGAAAGAATGGCTAGTAGACATGTGTACGAGGCTTCGGGAAGAGCTTATATTTTGTCGGGTTTGAGCTCACATTCTTGGCAAAGAGCTACGGCTAGAGGTGATTCTATTGATGGTTCGAGTCTCTTTAAAGCTTATCAAACTCCGTCGATGGTTGAAATGGTTACCCGTTCTCAAGCTACGTTATTGGGAAGTCCTTTGGCTCAAAGGCTTCTAAGGCCCGTGTGGCCGAGGTAGCATGATAATGTTTATTAGGCGGTGCCTTTTTTCGGGTTACTTCCTTTATTTTGTTCGGAGTGTTGTAAAGAAATAAACCAAGTGAATTGCGCTATAAGTCTTGGAGAAGGGATGGGAAGAATTAAGTAGTCTTTTGTTAATTTTGTTATTGTTGGGGGAGATGTAGATAAGGGAAGGGGGTATATGGTTTCTGAGATGAATGGATATTAGTTTGTAATGTGTTGGGATTACTTCTTTAAGTATAAGAATTGTAATGTGATTTTTCTCCACAGTTTTTTTTTTTTTTTCTTTTCAATTAAGTAGTTTAATTTCACAAAGTCTTGAGAGAGAATGGAAAATGTTATGTCAGCTCACTTTTTTTTAATTACTAAAAAAATGTACGTACGTTATGTCTAGTTAATTTTATGGATATTTTTTGTAAATTGAGTAAAATTAATTTTATCATAAATAACAGTTATTAATGATTGATATCCAAATTTTTTTTATTTATGAAACTTTTTTTTATACTTATTATTCTTAAAATAGATGGGTTTAAATTATTGTAATCAAATGTAAAATAATAAATAATTTAGTAATGATATCTAATAACACTTATTCTAAAATAAGATCACGAGGAAATATTTAGTGCATTCCTTATTTTTAAGATTTATATTTATTTGTTTTAAATGTTCTGCACATTATTGCACACGTTTTTTTATTTTTTTATTTAACCAATATAAAATTATTGAATGTATTAGAATATTTTTCAGTTCAACAAAATACAACAATTAATATAATTTGTTTTCGTATTTGTCAAATAAAATACCTTCTATTTAATAAGTATGTTTAATAATAATTGGGAAAAAAAAAAGTCGTGTGTTAAAAAAATAATGCAATATATATATAATATCTAGCCAAACCCTAAGGCTAAGGGCCTGTTTGTTTGGCATTTGGGAAAGTAGTCGAGGTTTGTGAAATAATCTCGATTTGCGTAATGTTGTTTGTTTGGCTTTTGAGAGAGTGGTTTGAGAAATAAAGTAGGTATAGGTTTTTTTGGAAGATTTGGGTTGTAGGTGTAAGATGTGTAAGACTTTATGTCAAATTATGTTTGTTATGTTAGATAAATTGTATAAGAGATAAGTTACTTTATGTCAAATCAAAGTAGAGTTTGTATAAGTTTTGTTTAGAGATAAGAAAATTGTTGTTTGTTTGGTTTTTGAGAGAGTAGTTTTAAAAAATTAATGGATGAAAAATTTATTTTGAAAAATAGAAAACATGTTTGTTTGGCATTTCCCAAACACGAAAAAAATCTGGGAAACGCCAAACAAACAGGCCCTAAGGGGCCGCTCACCACTTACTTTCCATAGAAGATTTTTACTTATAAATCTAAAACATAGGTGTTTCTAATAGTCAGAGATTTTACGAGGTCTTTTGCATTTCACTCTTTATTTCGTAAAATATTTGTATTTATGAGTGATTATACAATCTACAAAATGAATCAAACATATACACACTTAAAAAGTTGACGAATGTTTTGTTTCATCATAAATAAAGGCTCGTGATATATATACTTCTGCGCTTATTTTTAACAAAACTTATACGGGATTAATGCATTTTTGGTACCACAACTATAGTCCATTGGCGTTTCTATCCCGTAATTTTTCGGGCTGGCACATTTGGTGCCATAACTTCAACATCAGTGACAATTTTGGTGCCAATTGAGGCCCAATTTCAAAATTGGCCCGAAACTCCCCCATATGCGGGCCATGTGATTTACGGGCCATGTGATTTAGTAATATATCAAAATTGACCATTCAACGTCTTTTTCAATAAAAAAATACGAAAATTTAAAATCCTAACTTTTCCTATAAAATTCACCAAACATTCCCTTAATTAAATTGTTACCCGCTTTCTTATTCTTCCCCAAATAAAAACATCCAAGTTGCCTAGTTATTGATGGGTGGAATTTTTTTTTCATGAAAAATGTGTTCAATGGTCAAAATCCCCAATTTTCATGTCACATGGCCCGTACATGGAGGAATTTCGGGCCAATTTCAAAATTGGGCCTCAATTGTCACCAAAATTGTCACTGATGTTGAAGTTGTGGCAACAAATGTGCCAGCCCGAAAAGTTACGTTGTGGCACCAAAAATGCAATAATCCCAAACTTATACCGTATCAATTAATAATAGTGCATTCTTAAGATATTATATCATAATTGCTAGAAAAGGGGAGCTAAAAAGATTTTGTTAGATGCAAACTACTCCCTCCTTTTTTTTCATTCGTGGCTTAACTTTTATTTATCGTTCAGGAGTTCAATGTAAAATTAATTATTTTCTACAAATTTTACTCTTCTTGTTAATGGTTGTAATTAATGCTAACTAATATTGTGATTATTTAAATAAAATGGTGTTTTGGAGTTTTTCCTTTAAAAAACGTGACTATTTATTATATTTCTTAATCTATGTGCAATCCTCCAAACCTAAAAAAACTGAGGGAGCAATATTTAGGTTAGGAAGTTGTCATAATCTTTTTTTTTTTTTTTTTTGTAAAAAAGTTGTCATAATCTGACCTTTAACATCAAAGGTAAGTTAATATATCAGAATCCCCTGTTTCTTTTTTCGGGTTTGTTTATTATTGATTTTTAGATTGTGTTTCAATTTAATTAATTAAATCATTGATGCCAAACAATTTGAAATATTTATACGTGATTTGTTAATATAACTTAAGGAATCAAACTCGCATTATATGGATGAAAAACAAGCGATAATTACTAGTCAATATTATGCTTGTTATGTATTCACCACGAATTTTAATAGATCAAACCCAATGAAACTGACTTATTTTAATAGAAGGGCATATTTCATCATTTATGATAACACCTTTTGGTCACAATTACGTAAATAAACAAGAACAAGTGAAAACAAAAGGCCAAACCTTCCCATTGATTTATTAAACATTTAGAAAAGGTTAAAATAGTAACACTTCATGGCCAAATTGAAAAAGAATAAATACTTGTTATATTAACATTTGTAAGTGTATAAGATACATTTATGGCCTTTTTTTTTCTTGTTCCTCTAGCATTTAGATTTGAGGAACACAATGTTTATATCTCCATAAGTGAAGCTTTTGTACAAAAAAATCATGAAAATCGATTCGATTCAATTCACTAGCTTGATGCCGCCTTTGGATCTCCATGCAGTTTCCAAACTGAGTTATCTCCAGTTGCACCACCAGTGAAAAACAGACCATCGATGCCAATTTGAAAAACTCCAACTTCGCGCTTTGAAAATATTCTGGCCCTTTCAGCAAATGAAGGCAAGTCATAGAGCGAACTGTGTTGTCAGTATATGAGCAGAGCAAAATAGGCCTAGTTTCGGAATCGTGTATGCCACACATAGCAATCACACCCTGAAACAACAACACCACGTATATAAGAATTAACATATTTGATTGAGCATCATTACAAATGTAATTTTTTATCTTATAATTAAGTACAAGAAATAGGAGTATCAACCACGCATGAAATGTATTAGCGAATAGCTCAAAGTCGTTGCTCAAACTCAACCACCACGGCTTTGCAACGGTTTCCATGCGTGGTTTGTGGAGAAGTGGCAAATGTATTCACCACGACTTTATCGTGGTGGATGTTTCCACCACTGTTTCAAGTGTAAGGTTAAATTTAGTTCACTTACATGATCTTCTTTAGTCTCATACACCACCTCTAAGGTCCCATTCTCAGTTAAAGCCCAAGCCTATTACACAAAGAAGAGTAGAAGACTTAGTAATAAAATTACAGGCAAAGCATACAATTAAAGAAATTCTTATATATAGACATATGAACTTGGCCAAATGGTCCATTAATAGAAAGCTCGGCCTGATTTTGGATGTTCCATGTCTATATGACCCAAAAGGAAAACAAGATTAAGTGGGATGAAAACTGCAAAAGGAAACCTTGAGCATATGATTTAAGCTAAACAATTTATACCTTCACAGTATTTGGAAATCCAGCAAAGAGCCATGGACCTTCACTGATTAAGCACCCAACTTCACCATCAAGACAAACAGAACCAGCACACTGCATCAAGCAATAGAATTATATAAATACCAATTCCTATTTATGTAATGTAACGCGTCATTGACAGAGACATAATAAAATTCCAACCTGACCGCTGTTGCAGTCCCAAGCGCGGATAAATTTGTCCTTGCCACTTGAATACAACCTGTCAGAGCCAGATGGGAGGACAATTCCAGTAATGGCCTGTACAGAATAAATCAATAATCGTGTTAGATTAAAAATCTGTAAGGAAAAAAAGAAGTTAAATTCATCTAAATAGCATATCAAACATGAACCAAACAATACACAAACTCACTCACCTTTTTATGACCTTCTAACTTTGTCAACATTGTAAATTCAGAGCCAACCAAGGGTGTAGATCTTTGCACTTGTCCCCATCGACACAACTGCATGTAACCCAGTACTTGCATTGTATTGGTTGAGAATCAGGTGTCTTTTGCTGGTTTTGTAAAAAAGTATTAGTCTAGGCGCAAGCAGTGGTACTGTTGAGCCTATCTCCACCTTTAGTCGATGCGGTGGTAGAATTTTTTGGGAAATGGTAACTAGGATTCACCCATGTTTTCCCTTGATATTGCGTGGGACGAATGTAATCATATGCTGATTAAAGTTCGAGGGTGGTGATTATCGGTGCATAAACCTACATGGATTCCTATTGCATCATCCTTGAAGCCAATATTTGCAGACTTGGTTTTTCACAGGGTACACTCCACCTATTCTATCAAAGGCAGAGGCTCTCCTTTCTGCTCCAATCTCCATAATAGAATACTAAACCAAACACAATAACACAGCAATCAAAAACTGAACCAACAAATCGATTTCGAACAACAAAATCCTGGGGGTGGGGGGGGGGGGGGGTGGGGGGGGGGGGGGGTGGGGGGGGGGGGGGGTGGGGGGGGGGGGGGGTGGGGGGGGGGGGGGGTGGGGGGGGGGGGGGGTGGGGGGGGGGGGGGGTGGGGGGGGGGGGGGGTGGGGGGGGGGGGGGGTGGGGGGGGGGGGGGGTGGGGGGGGGGGGGGGTGGGGGGGGGGGGGGGTGGGGGGGGGGGGGGGTGGGGGGGGGGGGGGGTGGGGGGGGGGGGGGGTGGGGGGGGGGGGGGGTGGGGGGGGGGGGGGGTGGGGGGGGGGGGGGGTGGGGGGGGGGGGGGGTGGGGGGGGGGGGGGGTGGGGGGGGGGGGGGGTGGGGGGGGGGGGGGGTGGGGGGGGGGGGGGGTGGGGGGGGGGGGGGGTGGGGGGGGGGGGGGGTGGGGGGGGGGGGGGGTGGGGGGGGGGGGGGGTGGGGGGGGGGGGGGGTGGGGGGGGGGGGGGGTGGGGGGGGGGGGGGGTGGGGGGGGGGGGGGACAAATAAGGGCAAAAATTAACTAAAAACGCAAAATCGAAGGGGAAATGTCGGAATTTGAGGATGAAAATGCAGTCAAATACAGGAGTCATTTTCCGTGACACGTGCGCCATCGAGAGCTTTTCGACTGAGGTCTTAATAGCGATTCTGATAATCGTAGTTAAAGTTTTGGCCAAAATAATGCAATGTGTCAAAATGAGCCAAATTCGAAAAGAATCTTCGATTAATATTCTTTTGCGTCGATCCATCAACTCGTGATATTTCAACGTTATTAAAATGTTATTGACAATTCAGCTTCATCCATGTCAGATGCTACTGCATTAATTATTTTTGGTTCGATTTTTTTTATCACCTACCTGCATATTTCATTATCTACTATACTGTATTTTTTTTTAAGATTCTCGTAGTTAAGCAAAATTACAAGAAACAGAAAACACCCTTGTAGAATTGGTGACTACTAAATTCAAAACTTGTTCCCATGACTTGAAAGTTGACAAATGAGAAAAAGACCACAAATATTTATCTAAAAAGAAGGAAAAAAGTCAAAGACAACACTCTCCAAAAAGCACATATGTATATGTATACCTTGTGTATTGCACTAACTTTCCCTTTGTTTATATTTATATTTATTACTATTATGTTACATAGTCTATATTCCTTTAGACAAAACCATTGGCAAAAGTAAAAAATCCCCACAAATAAACAGCAAAGGTCAGCTCAAGTCTCTTCAAAGTCTTATTCATTTGGTCCTATTCACCCCCCCCCCCCACCCACCCCACCCTACCCTCTATATTTCAAGAACTGAACCTCTCACCTCACCTCCCTCAATTTCTTGGATTTTCTTGAAAAGGGTTTCGTAATATCCTCTCACCCCGCAAAATAAAAAAACCAATTTCTAAGAAACAATACCCATCTTCTAGATTTTTCTGAAAAAGGGTCTCTTTGTTGTGCTAAAAAGAAGAGATTTTGGAATGGGGAATAAATGGAGGAAAGTAAAACTTGCACTTGGATTGAATCTGTGTGTCTATGTTCCAAGAAATCATGACAATGGTGAAGATGATGAAGACACGCTTCCGCCGTCTGAGAGGCTGTCGGACGCCGCCCTGCTGTCGCTGCCGCCGTGTGACTGGACCTCTGCTCCGCCGACGCCGGTTTCAAATAGACTGAGGCTTTCTAAGAGCTTGAGTAGATCTTCTTCTAAGGTTGGTTATTGTTTCTTAGTTAGCTTCTTTTACTTATTTATTATGGTTCAGTGCTTTATCTTACATATTGTGATTGAGGATAAAATAGCTTAAAGTAGTGAAATTGATGTCATTATATAAAATGGGATTTTATAGTTTTGGTGAATTTGGTTCTTTTGTTTGTTCTAATTTGCTTGGGTAATTGAGAATATTGAAATTGAAATCTACCTGATTAAAGGACACAAGAAAGTTGAAGGGAAATCAAGGGCCTATATTTGTTTGGGATTTCCAAAAGTGTTTTTAAAAATTTG
Organism: Penstemon davidsonii; assembly: GCA_034814905.1. Classification (NCBI taxonomy): domain Eukaryota; kingdom Viridiplantae; phylum Streptophyta; class Magnoliopsida; order Lamiales; family Plantaginaceae; genus Penstemon; species Penstemon davidsonii. The sequence continues at coordinate 22,275,149 of JAYDYQ010002533.1, read as the reverse complement.
GAGGATTTTTCCAGGTTTTATTTTTATTTTTTATAAACGTTGTTTGTTTAGAGCTTTAAAGATGAAATGAATAGTAGGTTTAAATTGGTAGGTGCTAATGAGATGAGTTACATTATGAGAAATCAAAGTATGGTCTATTTATCTTTATTTTTAGAAAAGATAGGATTTCTCAAAAGAATAAGGGAGAATAAAAAAAAAAACAAGTCTTAGCTTGTCAAAGAGTACTAAAATGCTCTTCGGAAAACCAAACAAACACACCCAAAGAATTTCGTCTATTCATTTTGTTTTAGTGTTTGAAAAGCCATTACAGTTGGAACTTGCGAAAATAAATGTTGAATCGGGATCTAACTTGGCTTTTGAGAGAAATCACCATTGTTTGCTTTTGACATATTCACTTTTCTTCTACTATGTGAATTCTCACTGGCTTTTGTTGTTAATTTCAGAAAACATGCTCAATATGTTTAGCATCAATGAGACGAGGAGACGGACATGCTATATTCACTGCAGAATGTTCACACTCCTTTCATTTCCAGTGCATTTCTTCAAACGTGAAACACGGCAACCAAATTTGCCCAGTTTGCAGGGCAAAGTGGAAAGAAATACCCTTACAAGTCCCCATCCTCGATTCTCCTCTCCCAAGAGGAAGAATAAATCCTATAAACTGGCCCCAAAATGACGATCTAATGACCGTAATCCATCGAATACCACCTCCTCGTTCAAATTCAACTAGGCACGTTGCACCAATATTTCATTCCCCCGAGCCTGCAGTCTTTAATGACGACGAGTCATTGGATCATCTAACAAAGAAAAGCTTGTTCAATGAAAGCCCATCAGATTGTAATGAGCAACAAAAAATTCATATGGAGACATATACTGAAGTTCTAGCTGTCCCACGGGCTAGCACGTTGGAAAGCTTTAATGTCTTACTTCATTTAAAAGCTCCGTGTTCGAATTCTTGGCACAAACATGATGGGAATTTTCCGAAAATGTCTCGAAGTCCTCGTGCTCCGGTTGATCTTGTCACGGTTCTTGATATAAGTGGAAGCATGGCGGGTACAAAGCTCGCGTTGCTAAAACGAGCTATGGGGTTCGTGATACAAAATCTTGGTCCAAATGACAGGTTGGCGGTTATTGCCTTCTCTTCTACGGCAAAGCGTCTCTTTCCCCTTCGTAGAATGTCAGAAACGGGAAGGCAACAAGCATTACAAGCAGTAAATTCTTTGGTTGCCAATGGAGGAACAAACATTGCCGAGGGCTTGAGAAAGGGTACCAAAATAGTGGAAGAGCGAAAGGAAAAGAATCCCGTTTCTAGTATAATATTATTATCCGATGGACAAGACACGTACACGGTCAATAATTTCGGTAGCAATAGGAATCAACCAAATTACCAATTACTCCTTCCTTCATCAAACTCGGGTTTCAGAATTCCGGTTCACGCGTTTGGCTTTGGTGCCGATCATGATTCTTCGTCTATGCATTCGATTTCCGAGATTTCCGGAGGGACCTTTTCTTTTATTGAAACCGAAGGGGTAATTCAGGATGCGTTTGCTCAGTGCATTGGAGGCCTTTTGAGTGTCGTGGTTAAGGATTTGCAGGTAAGAATCGAGAGTGTAGATCCAAGAATCCATCTTGGTTCGTTAAAAGTCGGAAGTTACCCCAATCTTGTATCGTCAAATCAACGTACGGGATCTATCGACGTCGGAGATCTTTACGCAGACGAGGAAAGAGACTTCATGATTTCTATAAATATCCCTATTGAAATTTCTTCACTTTTGAAGGTAACTTGTTTTTATCAAGACCCTTTTACGAAAGAATCATTGACATTAGAAGGTGAAGAAGTTAGAATCAAGAGAACCGATTTTTCTACACGAGAGCCATTGTCAATCGAAGTGGACAGGCAACAGAATAGGATACGAGCAGCGGACACAATTTCACAAGCAAGAACCGCAGCTGAAAATGGAGATTTGGCTAGTGCCGTTTCTATACTCGAGAACTTCCGGAAAGTTTTGTCGGAAACCGTGTCTGCTAAATCTAATGATGGGCTATGTTTGGCACTTGATGCTGAGCTTAAAGAAATGCAAGATAGAATGGCTAGTAGACACGTGTACGAGGCTTCGGGTCGAGCTTATATTTTGTCAGGTTTGAGCTCACATTCTTGGCAAAGAGCTACAGCTAGAGGTGATTCTATTGATGGTTCGAGTCTCTTTAAAGCTTATCAAACTCCGTCGATGGTTGAAATGGTTACCCGTTCTCAAGCTACGTTATTGGGAAGTCCTTTGGCTCAAAGGCTTCTAAGGCCCGTGTGGCCGAGGTAGCATGATAATGTTTATTAGGCGGTGCCTTTTTTCGGGTTACTTCCTTTATTTTGTTCTGAGTTTTGTAAAGAAATAAACCAAGTGAATTGTGCTATATGTCTTGGAGAAGGGATGGGAAGAATTAAGTAGTCTTTTGTTATTGTTGGGGGAAGATGTAGATAAGGGAAGGGGGGTATATGGTTTCTGAGATGAATGGATATTAGTTTGTAATGTGTTGGGATTACTTCTTAAGTATAAGAATTGTAATGTGATTTTTCTCCACAGTTTTTTTTTTCTTTTCAATTAAGTAGTTTAATTTCACAAAGTCTTGAGAGAAGGGAACATGTTATGTCAGCTCACTTTTTTCAATTATTATTAAAAAAGTGCACCTACGTTGTGTCTAGTTAAACGTATCTAGTTAATTTTATGAATATTTTTTGTAAATTAAGTAAAATTAGTTTCATCATAAAATAAATTTATTAATGACTGATATTTAATTTTTTTTATTTATGAAATTTACTTTTTTTATACTTATTATTCTTAAAAAAGATGGGTTTAAATTATTGTAATCAAATTTAAAATAATAAATGATTTAGTAATGATATCTTATAACACTTATTCTAAATAAGATCACGAGGAAATATTTAGTGCATTCCTTATTTTAAGATTTTATTTATTTGTTTTAAAGGTTGTGCGCATTATTGTACACGTTTTTTAATTTTTTATTTAACTAATATAAAATTATTGAATAATGTATTAGAATATTTTTCAGTTCAACAAAATGCAACAATTAATATAATTTATTTTTGTATTTGTCAAATAAAATACCTTCTATTTAATAAGTATGTTTAATAATAGTTGGGAAAAAAAAGTCTTTTGTTAAAAAAATTATGCAATATATATAATATCTAGCCAAGCCCTAAGGATAAGGGGCCGCTCACCACTTACTTTCCATAGAAGATTTTTACTTATAAAACTAAAACATAGGTGTTTGTAATGGTCAGAGATTTTACGAGGGCGAATGTTTTGTTTCATCATAAATAAAGGCACGTGATATATATACTTGTGCGATATTTTTTAACAAAACTTATACCTTATCAATTAATTAATAATAGTGCATTCTTAAGATATTTAATGTTCTAAAAATTTGACTTTTGAGAATATCATAATTGCTAGAAAAGGGGAGCTAAAATTTTTTTGTTAGATCCAAACTACTCCCTCCTTTTTTTTCATTCGTCACTTCACTTTTATTTATCGTTTAAGAGTTCAATGTAAAATTAATTCTTTTCTACAAATTTTACTCTTCTTGTTAATGGTTGTAACTATGCTAATTAATATTGTGATTATTTGATTAAAATGGTGTTTTGGAGTTTTTCCTTAAAAAACGTGACTATTTATTATATTTCTTAATCTATGTGCAGTCCTCCAAAACGACAAGTAAAAAAACTGAGGGAGCAATATTTAGGTTAGGAAGTTGTCATAATCTGGCCTTTAACATCAAAGGTAAGTTAATATATCAGAATCCCCTGTTTCTTTCTTCGGGTTTGTTTATTATTGATTTTTAGATTGTGTTTCAATTTAATTAATTAAATCATTGATGCCAAACAATTTGAAATATTTATACGTGATTTGTTAATATAACTTAAGGAATCAAACTCGCATTATATGGATGAAAAACAAGCGATAATTACTAGTCAATATTATGCTTGTTATGTATTCACCACGAATTTTAATAGATCAAACCCAATGAAACTGACTTATTTTAATAGAAGGGCATATTTCATCATTTATGATAACACCTTTTGGTCACAATTACGTAAATAAACAAGAACAAGTGAAAACAAAAGGCCAAACCTTCCCATTGATTTATTAAACATTTAGAAAAGGTTAAAACAGTAACACTTCATGGCCAAATTGAAAAGAATAAATACTTGATATATTAACATTTGTAAGTGTATAAGATACATTTATGGCCTTTTTTTTCTTGTTCCTCTAGCATTTAAATTTGAGGAACACAATGTATATATCTCCATAAGTGAAGCTTTTGAACAAATAAAATCATGAAAATCGATTCGATTCAATTCACTAGACTAGCTTGATGCCGCCTTTGGATCTCCATGCAGTTTCCAAACTGAGATATCTCCAGTTGCATCACCAGTGAAAAACAGACCATCGATGCCAATTTGAACAACTTCAACTTCGCGCTTTGAAAATATTCTGGCCCTTTCAGCAAATGAAGGCAAGTCATAGAGGCGAATTGTGTTGTCAGTATATGAGCAGAGCAAAATAGGCCTAGCTTCGGAATCGTGTATGCCACACAGAGCAATCACACCCTGAAACAACAACACCACATATATAAGATTTAACATAATTGATTGAGCATCATTTCAAATGTAATTTTTTATCTTATAATTCAGTACAAGAAATAGGAGTATCACCACGCATGAAATGTATTAGCGAATAGCTCAAAGTCGTTGCTCAAACTCAACCACCACGGCTTTGCAACGGTTTCCATGCGTGGTTTGTGGAGAAGTGGCAAATGTATATTCACCACGACTTTATCGTGGTGGATGTTTCCACCACTGATTCAAGTGTAAGGTCAAATTTAGACTTACATGATCTTCATTACTCTCATACACCACCTCTAAGGTCCCATTCTCAGTTAAAGCCCAAGCCTATTACACAAAGAAGAGTAGAAGACTTAGTAATAAAATTACAGGCAAAGCATACAATTAAAGAAATTCTTATACATAGACATATGAACTTGGCCAAATGGTCCATTAATAGAAAGCTCGGCCTGATTTTGGATGTTCCATGCCTATATGACCCAAAAGGAAAACAAGATTAAGTGGGATGAAAACTGCAAAAGGAAACCTTGAGCATATGATTTAAGCTAAACAATTTATACCTTCACAGTATTTGAAAATCCAACAAAGAGCTGGACCTTCACTGATTAAGCACCCAACTTCACCATCAAGACAAACAGAACCAGCACACTGCATCAAGCAATAGAATTATATAAATACCAATTCCTATTTACGTAATGTAACGCGTCATTGACAGAGACATAATAAAATTCCAACTTCGACCGTTGTTGCAGTCCCAAGCGCGGATACATTTGTCCTTGCCACTTGAATACAACCTGTCAGAGCCAGATGGGAGTGGCCTGTACAGAATAAATCAATAATCGTGTTAGATTAAAAATCTATAAGGAAAAAAAGAAGTTAAATTCATCTAAATAGCATAATATCAAACATGAACCAAACAATACACAAACTCACTCACCTTGTTATGCCTTTCTAACTTTGTCAACATTGTAAATTCAGAGCCAGATAACCAAGTGTGTAGATCTTTGCACTTGTCCCCATCGACACAACTGCATGTAACCCAGTACTTGCATTGTATTGGCTGAGAATCAGGTGTCTTTTGCTGGTTCTGTAAAAAAGTATTAGTCTCGGCGCAAGCAGTGGTACTGTTGAGCCTATCTCCACCTTTAGTCGACGCGGAGGTAGAATTTTTTGGGCAATGGTAATTAGGATTCACCCATGTTTTCCCTTTATATTGCGTGGGACGAATGGTTTAAATTTTGGGTGTGCCGGTGAACTAGGGTGCTTAAAGTTCGAGGGTGGTGATTCTCGGTGCATAAACCTACATGGATTCCTATTGCATCATCCTTGAAGCCAATACCTGCAAACTTGGTTTTTCACAGGGTACACTCCACCAATTCTATCAAAGGCAGAGGCTCTCCTTTCTGCTCCAATCTCCATAATAGAATACTAAACGAAACACAATAACACAACAATAAAAAACTGAACCAACAAATCGATTTCGAACAACAAAATCCGATGTTCCCTAGAAATATTAGGAGAAAGACAAAACTCGTAAGTAATCAATTCCCCCAAAACTCCAAATTTCTTATCTTTCTTGCAATTGAAGTCATGAAATCTTAATAGTAAATCTAATCTTCAACGCAATCATAATACTGTCTCAGAATTCAGTCAATACCCAATGATTGTCCATAATCCAAAAATGACAACCAACTCGAATCGAGGAAAATCAAATAAACCCTAAGTGTTCTAGATAAACGCAGCCCTAAACGATAAACCCCCATGTTTAACTAACGAGCCACCGCAGAAATTCAACCCAGTCATCAACGATTGTTGAAACTGATGGAAATTCTAAATTCATCAAAGTAAGCTCAATCGGAAAAGTTAGCAAACCTGATCGAGATTGCTTGATACAAAAGCAGCGCGAAAACAGGTATATATTTTATTTATTTTTTTGAAAAAGAAGAGAGGAATTTGTGTATGGTGAATGTTGTTGTGCGAAAATTATCAGCCTGTTTGGATGGATTTTCGGCCCAGAACTTTGCCTAGCAACATGGGCCAAATAACATCTTACTCAGTTTTAGTTCAATGTTTTAGCTAATGCTCTCAACGGGTCGGGTTGGGTAGGATTGGTTCGATTTTATTTATGTCAGATTCGAAATTTTCTCGCATTTGGCTTTCTTGTCTATAATGGAATTTCATCGATTCAGTCGGATATTAGATCTTTTTCGAATTCAATAAAATTTTCACTTCACGTTCGATAATTACACCAGTATTTTTTTCTAGAATAAGTTTGTTAACTTTACCATGTTATTTAATTTACAAACTTTCTTTATTAATATTCATGTTTTTAGAATTAAATATGCATAAAAATGGATTTATAAACGAGTTATTAACTACCATCTTTTTATGTTCATGGTTTAATGTTATTTATAGAAAACATTTTGTATATATATATATATATATTTATATTGAATTTGTTGTCGGATACGGATCTTTAACGTATCAAATTGACCTAAATCCATATTCGTTCCACGTGTTTTGAATTACGATCTTTACAAACGGATCAGCTCTCATGAATCTCTAATATGATTAAAATCCGAATAAATCGAATGTGATTCAAATCAAATTCGAATTGAAATCCACCCCATTGACAACCCTAGTTTTACCGAGACAAATGTCTCCCTTGGAGCCCAATTAAACATTTTTATAATTGTAACAATAGGGAATTTTTTTTAAAATCTTTTTTTTAAATTAATAAATGAAAATAACGAACCGATATTTAAGTAGTCACAAGTCAAAATCTAATTCGAAGCGGTCTAAATTCAATATATTGATAAGAATCTTCAACTGTTAGTATATGCTAAAATTAATTGCATTTTATATAAAAACAAATATTAATTTTATATTGTTGAAGGACAAATAACTGATTTTTAAATTGGGAGATCCACCCATGTCCATGTGTATAATCATGATCACGCGTTAAATTTTACCATGCAGTATCTGGCCTATCATGCCAAATTGAAAAAAGGAACGTGTATATTAAATTTTTTATCTTTTCTGGCCCAATCAAATTCAGTCTTTATCCACTAAGGCCAAATATTTATATCCTATTTATTATTTTTAGATAGTGTCTATATTCTAGTATTATTATATATAATAGTAGTTTATTTGTAGTTCAATTTCCTATCATAGTTTTGTACTTTAAATATTACATCTCATACAGTCATACTATAACTTTTTCATTTATTTTTCAAGTGCCCAAGTATTATAGTTATGAAACGCTAGGAAATAGTCCAAAGAGCTGCTTAGCAAAGTGGGCCGAGCTTTGCTATTGTAATGGACCTATTCTTTTTAATTTCCTCTAAATTGTTAAATTAGAGTCATTATTGGGTTAGATTGGATCGACGCCTCAAATCTAAATATATGGATTTTAGTTTGGGTCTTTGACACTTTGTAAATTGGAATTATAGAATTTCGACGCTTTGCATCTTGACTTAATAGTTTTGGGATTTTGCATTTTGGAAATACAATTTATTTGACACATTACACCCTAGTAGTGTTTTGATGAAAAAATTCATTGATGGAAGAGTAGAATAGTTATTTTCGAATATTTTTGGCACTTTACAGCTGAAATAGATATTGGCACTTTGCACCCCGAAGATATAGAATATTGACACTTGGACCTTGAAAATATAATTTTTTGTTACTTTCAACATCGACTTAAATATTTTGGCACGTTTTTTATTTTAAACCAAATTACTAGCTATTAGTGATTAGGTAAGAACTCTTTTTTATTTTTTGTATTAATAAATTTAATATGCTAGTAGTGAATATTACATATTTTGTATTAAAATACTGCTGCTATGATAAACTTGAATCCTTTATGGAAATTTCTACACCTTATGTACGTGTTTTGTCGACCACAGAACATTTTACAGGAAAGGTACGACTTATAAGTGTTTTGTCTGTTGTTCGAGCTAATTTTGACTTTGAAAGGCTCTTAAGAGAGGCGTCTGGGGCCATTACGAGTTCTATAAATCTTACACAACTTATTAATGGAAGCCTCGAGTATGTTATATAAGGAGCATGAATTGGGATCTTGGTGTATGGAGGTGTGAGCTTTACATTCTTGTTCAAACCACATTTTCCGAACTATGTTGCAGTTGTTGGATATTTTTGTGAATTTAGTGAACAAGATCAACGAGGAAATACTTGGAGTATGTCTCTCCTTTTCTTTTACTCTTATTCAAAACTAGATGAATTACAAGTACAAACTCTACACCTATTTATACTAGTCTAGGCATATGAAGTACATGTATCTAATTAAATAAAGTTCATGAATACTAGCTAATCAAAGTATGTACCTATGTATTCATGTACTTAATTATCCATGTATCTACTTATTCATGTATCTTATCATAAATTGTAACTTGTAGTTCATGTATGTGGATATTCATTCACTTAGGGAATACATTATGCTATTTCTAATGTATGGCATTTATCACTTATATATTTTATGTTTGTTATGTGTTCAAGATTCTATCAATGTTAGAGGTGGAGGGCTCGAAGCTTACATAGTCTAGGAGATGTTATTTGTCATTGAATGTGGGGAAGCAGTGAGGTGTCCAGCTTCTGTCTAAGTGTTAGAGCATCACTGCATCCACCTACTCGGATTGCAATATCTGTCAGCCCTCGTGGTTGAAAATGCATTACATTTTTAATTGGTCATATGATTATGTGGAATATTTTTCAACCATATAGTATAGAAAATCTTCTAGATCTGGTCTAGTCAAGAATATTCATACTTGTAGTGTGACAATAATATTTTTCTCTAGGTTATCATAAGAATAAAATGTAAAAATACTCCTTATGTCATGCCTAATTAGCAAATTAAAGATGCCCTTGTGTTATTTTTATTGGGTTTTTTGCAGGTTAACTCCCTGTGATATGTCTAATGGGCAATTTACCTCTCTGTGAAATAAAAATAGGCAATTTAACTCCCTGTGAAATGAAATAATGAGCAATTAACCTCCTTGTGATATAAAAATAGGCAATTTACCTCCCTGTGAAATGAATAATGAGCAATTTAACTCCCTGTGATATGAATTAATGAGCAATTTAGAGGGAGGCAATGTGCTTCTTTTATAGAAACACAGGGAGGTATTTTGCCCTTTTTCTTATCACAGGGAGTTAAATTGTCTATTTATGAAATCACAGGGAGGTATTTTGCCCTTTTAATTATCACAGGGAGTTAAATTACCTATTTAGAATAACACAGGGAGTTAAATTGCTATTCACTCTATTTTTATTAGTAAAAGTCCATCAATGCTATTTTTTTATTTGCAAAAAAAAAAAAAAAAAAAAATCATCCCATGTTGGAGTACATATTTTTTAGGAAAAATGACAATAATCCCCCGTTAACACAAAAAAATATAAAAACACATCTATTAAACTAAAAAATTGTCAACAACCCCCACCCCCGGTTAAATCTAAAAATTGGCAAGAACCCCTTATTCACTTGAAAAACTGACAATAACCTCCCTATTGGTTTATGAAGGAATTTCAAATGATTTTTTTCTAATAAAAATACACATGCATTTTTTGCCAATTAGGAAAAGCACAGGGGTATTTTTGCATTTAGCTGGTTATTATACTGCATTGGCTCTATTGTTTCTTTATTTTACTGCGTGGCTTTTTATGTTGAATATAATAATTGTTATATTGTAGGCTGGGTGATTGGCGTTATTAATAAATTGGCTCCGTATTTTATAAATCACTTAAACAATATGCAGCTCCGTTGATTTCTGTTGGAGCTCTCAGCAGGTTTCTGTCTATTGATATTAGATTGCCATATGTTTGTAGAAATTGTTCGTTTGGTAAATTTGGTGTCCCTTTTTTTTTTTTTTTTTTTTGGTTTAAGTATGCTTCATTTTCATAATTATATTTCATCACGTTGAAACATATTTCGAGCAATAATTTTTTTTCATCATATCCCGTTTAAATATCTTTCGCATCATATTATAAATATTATTATTAGAATTCTCTCGGTCTCCACTAGACAAATTCACATATCGTGATATGAACCTAAGTCATGTGTATTTCTTACACCAAACCCTCATCTCAAAAAACAGATAACACAATTTATCACAATCAAAAAAAAAAATTATACATCTCACAAAATTCTCTTTATCTGAAAATCCTCCCTGAAATGGTAATTTAACCATATTATTACAATGTTATAAATATTTTTATTGGCACTTTCTTGTAATAATGTTATTCGATCGGAAAATTGCAATGTATCTAGTATGACTGTATGAGTGAATACATTATTTTTTAATTTACCCTTTATTTTTGGTCTAAATTCATTAATTAATAGCCTTTAAACAAATTTAAACAGAGATTGACGATTTCGGAGAAAACCTTTGAGAACAAAATGGATCTTCTGGAAACTCAAAAGAATTAGGCCCAATAATTTAGTTGGACTGCTTGGTTGCACTCCATTTGCAATTAAATAATTCAAAAGCAAACTGAACTATCTTAATTAGTGTTGAAAATCACACTAAGTTATTCGACATTCGACTCGAGGTTATTTGATAAAAGTTCGTTTGACCTCTGTTTGTCACACTAATCAAACAAGCTTAAACATTATTTTCCGTTCGATTACTTTTGAAGTTCGAGTCGAACTCGACTCAATAAGTTTAAAATCGAAACTCGATACTCGGCTCGATCTTGTCGATAAAAGCTCGTTTGAGCTCGACTCGTTTAGCAATCAAACTAAGTTCAAACACAAAAATTCAAGCTCGATAAAACTCAAACCAAACTTAAACAGTGTGTCGTTCGACATTACTCGACTCGATTACGCCCTGATCACCCCATTTGTAATGATTCGAAATGACCATCATGACCTCAATAATTTGAAAGATTTAAAAAATTATTCAAAAAAGTTGATGCACCCCCATTAATTATCAGTAGTGATTTTCATAGGCGTTTGGGTTATAGTGTTTGTAATTGGAGTAGGCTTTTCTTCTTAATTTAAGTCTGAATTCAAATAGACTCTAAAAAAAAAAAAACGGTCTGAATTCAAATCTAATTATAAATAGAGAATTGGATATTTATTTACAGTAGCAAGAAACTCGTACGGTCACTCTAGGGTTTGGAAAATTGTTCCTGTAGTTGTTTTGGTAAGGAAAAAAAATCATGGCTGAAATTGGCAATCGCAGGTTGAGTTGCAGCTCATCCATTAATGGAGATTCCGATCTTCTTCATCCGAGTTGCAAAAGAGCGAAACTCAACGCCGCCGTTTCAAATGGACAAGATGAAGCAGAGGAGGAGGATAGGCTGAGTGCTTTGCCAGATTGTCTTCTCCTTCACATTTTGTCTTTCCTCGACACAAAAGAAGTTGTGACGACATGTTTGTTGTCGAAAAGATGGCAGTTTCTCTGGACTGATTTGTCTGTTCTTGATCTGCGCGAGAGCAGTTCTGACACTGCAAAAATCCGTAGTTATGTGGATTGGGTTGGGAGGATGCTTGTTATGTGCAGCGGAATTTATTTGAGCAAGTTTTTTGTTGAATTCCGGTATCAACCATGTTTTGCTTCCGGTGTCAATCTTTGGGTTCATTATGCTGTTAGAAATAAGGTGAAAGATATTACCTTAAACTTTCATACCTCCCTTGAAAAAGACTATTACATGCTGCCTCAAATGTTGTTTTCATGTTCATCCTTGACAAATTTAAATGTAAGTTGTTGTGCTATGGCTCCTAGAGGAGCCATTGGGTGGGGATCTTTGAAAAGTTTATCACTTTATGGTGTCAAATTGTTGGAGAGTGTAATGGAGAAAATATTATCAGGTTGTCCTGTTTTGGAAGTCTTATGTCTAAGATTTTGTGGAGGATTCAATTGTTTGAAAATTTCCTCTCCAAATGTTACTACTCTTGTGATAGAAGATTGGAAATCTTCTGACTCTGTCTCACTTCAGGTATCTGAGCATAGTTTGGAAATTACATCACCTTATGTACGGGTTCTGTCGATTTCAGAGAGAAAAGGAACACAGTATGAGCTCAAGGATGTCTCGTCTCTTGTTAGAGCTAATCTTGACGTCACCTGGATCAATAGGACTCCTAAACCTGTCAGGATATATATGATAACACTTCTTAAAAGCCTTAAATCTATTAAGGAGCTTGAATTGGGACCTTGGTGCACTACGGTGTGAGCTCTATACTTATTTTCTAACCAAATTGCAATGGATTGTTTTTTCAAAATTTTATTTGAGACAATTTTCACTTACTTGGTTTATGTTTATGTACAAGGTCTTCTCAGTATTGGAGATGGAGGGTTATCAGCTTCCACCATCCGCACTTAAGTGTTTGACACTTAACCCGTGGAGGTGTAAAGATAGCATTCCTGGCATTTTAGGCATTCTGAAATATTCTCCAATCCTTGAGACACTGCTCATAAAAGGGAAAAATTTCATCAAGGTAATACTCATTTGCAAAATATTTTTTGATTCTCTTCACAAATGTCTTGTGGAGTATATATATATTTGTTCTGATTTTATAATCTCTAAAGCATACTTGTTCAAATTGATATTAATGGCTCAATGGCTGTTAAAGTTTAACTCTCCTGTTTTCAATGAAAAAGTTGTTAGATTACCAATTTAAGGAGCACACAATGTAAGTGAGAGCATGAGAGTGTCACCGTATGAGAATGACTTTGAGAGTGTTGTTACATCATCCAAATAAATGTCTTAATTTTTATCCTCTATATTGTTATTGAAATCTTGATTGTACTATTCATTTTGAATGTTGGGTATATACTTTAAGCATCATCGAGGAAATTATTTCAGTGGATGTGTAAGTTATTTGCGTTCCCTCTTCTGGCAATAGCCATTTATCATATAGTAGATTCTAGCACCAGTAAGATCTTCAAGTAGATAAGTTACTATGTTTGAGTATAATTATTTCAGGAGGTCACCTAATAGGCTAGCTAATACATTTCAACAAAAAGACCTTTTAGTTTATTTAAACTATATTCAGTTTCAGCCGAACTTATTTGTCATTCTTCTCTATAGAGGCATGGCAAGAAGGATCTATCTACAGCCTACTTACAGAATGAAAATTTGGATTTAGTTGCATTTCATGTGAAGACTATAAAGATTACCCAGTTTGTAGAGGATCTTTCTGGTGAACCAATGCTGACATTGGTTCGAATTCTGCTTAAGAGAGCAACTGTCTTAGAAAAGATGGTCATTGATGCTGACGAATCAATTATTCCCAAATTAGCAGTAACATTGCTTTCTTTTCCTAGAGCCTCGGCTAAAGCAGTGGTAGTGTTCGGTTAATGATCATGCAATTGCTACAATGGTTTCCACTTTTGGTAATATTATAGAAACTGTCATATAGTATGTAGGCTGAATTTGGTTGTTCCTTTGTAGGTTGATCGGTTTTTAACTTTTTATCGGTAACCGGAACTGTATGTTAATGCTATTGAAGCTATTTATTTTTTTTTTTTCTTGATATTTCTTAAAATTGATTGTTGTTTGGGTACATCTTATTCGTATTACTATAACAACTGACAATATTTTTTACATGAACGAGTTCATTAATGGATTACTAATTCATGACCATAGTCATATCTCGAAAATCGAATTATGAATCCTTTTAATCGAATCGTATTCATTAAATCTCTAGTCAAATAAAAATTCTAATAAATCGGACTTAATACGAAACCAATAACCCCTCAATCTATGTAAACAATGTTGTCCTTGGAAAAATAGATTTGAAATAACTTCATAAATGATATTGCGGTCATCGATGTTCTTCACACCAAAGATATGTAACTAATATGTAGAGCATATTGACATGCTGGTTTTTCTTTTTAATATTACTCGGTGAGTTATCATTTTAATTTTTTGTTGCTGGTAATATGGATCTTGACCCATGCGTTGGCTCGTTACCAGTTGGGCCCAACCCAATATTTATTTTTTTAATGGCTTAGTTGGACTGAGTTGAGTTGGATTGGGTCTTCAAATGAGTCAAATATGGATAAGGAAAAAAAAACATACACTAAATTAAACTTGTTTGATTTTTTTAACAGACTCTTTATGGGTAAATTTTTGTATATTCGTCCCACTTAAAATTTTCGTAGCAGATTTGTCTTTCTTATCAATGTAGTGTAACATATTCGTCCCTCTTATAAGCACATTCGTCCTTTTTAAATTTTTCAGATGCGTCCCTATTATCAATGTATTGTAACACATTCGTCCCCCTTAAATTTAAAATACATCATTTGGTACAAAAATACATCCTAATATGGACGAAAATTGATGTATTTTGGTTCAAGAGGGACGAATGAATTACACTATATTGATAATAGGGACGCATTTACTACGAAAAAGTTAAGAGGGATGAATGTGTTACACTACATTCACAAGAGGGACGAATCTGCAAACAAAATTTTAAGAGAGACGAATATGCAAAAAATTATCCATAAGGAGGACAAAAAGTGCTATTTACTCTTTAATAGATCGATTTTAACTCAAGGTTAGTACTTTTTTTTTGTAAATCATGAAAATTGTAATCACTATACATATCTAAAAGATTTACAATAAATATAAAATTAAATACCCTTCTTTTTTGTTGAACAAAATTAAATACTCCTTAACTTAATGTAAAATGTAAAATTATAGTAATTTATTGGATTTTTGGCATTTTGCACCCTGGAATTAAGGGATTTTGGCACTTTGCACCCTGACTTAAAAGTTTTGGCACTTTGCACCCTGGAAATATAATTTATTTGGCACTTTGCACCCTAGTGTGTGTTTTGGTGAGAAAATCAGCACCCTAAAAATATAGATTGTTGGCATTTTACACCCTAAAATTATAATATATTGGCGTTTTTCACCCCCAATTTAAATTTTTTGGCACTCTGCACCCTAAAAATATAATTTGTATGGTATTTTGCACCCTAATGTGTTTTCCTTAAAAAAACTCATGAATGTCGTTATTCTTTATTTATTTTACTTTATAATAACTTATTTTAACTTTTTCTCTCAATTAAATTTAGATTAAAAAAAGACATTGTCTTCATTTTGTTTTCAAGTATCCCTAGATTATTTACTTTATATCTAAAATACACGTTTATAAATCTAGCATGTTATTTACATTATTTAGATTATCATATTAAGTCGAGGTTGAAAATGCTAAATATTATATTATTTGGGTGCAAAGTGCCAATATTTTATATTTTTAGGGTGCAAAGTATCAAAATCTATACTTTTAGGATGCACAGTGCCAAAAATATTCAAAAATGACTATTTTACCCTTCTATCAGTGAATTTTTCCTTCAAAACACACGCTAGGGTGCAAAGTACCAGCTAAATTGTATTTCCAGGGTGCAAAGTGCCAAAACTTTTAAGTTAGGGTGTAAAGTGCCAAAATCCTATAATTCCAAGATGCAAAGTGCCAAAACCCTGTAATTAGTTGTAGAGTTAAAAAATACATACTCAAAACAAAATGAATTGAAAGAGGGAACATTCTTTTTTAAAACAATAAATAGCTCATATAGTCACATCTCTCGACATTTGGTAAACATAAAACAGATGGATCTAACCCAAACTTATTTTTGACCCTACATGTTTTTTACCCAACCTGTTTTCAGCCAGACCCATTTTAATGTCGTTTTACATGACTCATTCTTTTCCTGCCCAAACCTGACTCAATCCTCTTGTATGCCACCCTCAATTAAGACATATCTAATTGAAACTTTTTTATATATATATAATTAACTAATTGAAACTTTAAGACATAAGAAAAATACTACTCACATTGTAAAGAATTAATTTTCTTTTATATCGTCTATAAGTCAATTTGACTTGTAATATGTAGTTTAAGGTTGTTAATAGGGCATATTTTAATCTGGTTCAAATCGAGCACAATTCATTGGAATTTTTGTTTGATTATTAATTCAATATCTATGATCCGATTAAGAAGATTTGTAACTCGAAATATGTAGAATGAATAGGTATCTATGCCGATCTTTATCGTACAATAGTGTATATATATATTTTCATCGAACAACATGACTGACTTTTGACACCTTAGTATCAATATTACTGTTTTTCAAAGTTAAATGTTAAATCATTTGAAGTAAGTGGGGACGTTGATTTTTTCTATATTGAAGCTTAGTGAATTATGAAATTTGTTTAAACACTCGAGCTAAGTTAAATGAAAATGTAACCTAAACAAATTTGATTTCGAAAAATTGTATTGTTATGAATTTTGAAAGATAGAATTTTATTGAATCTAGAAAATATCTGATATCCGGCCTAATCCGAACAAGATTCGATTGATGCGAAAAATCTACGATCAAGTTCTGAATTTGGCTTGAATTCAATCCGCCATAAATAGACCTGTATCTGAGTCCAATCCGAATTCGACCCATTGATTGACAACCCTATGTAATAGTAAATTACATTCCAAATCACAACCTGGACTCCAAGGGCTAGGACTAATGAAATTATAGTTAAATGAAATTAGCAAAGTGGGCCGAACTATCTTATTGGACTGAGCTGCTCTAAATAGTTAAGTTGTAACATTAATGGGTGTAATTAATTTAATTAGAACGAAGCCCAAGTCTATTTTCTAATATAATTAGGTTAAAGGAAATACACTACTAGTAAGTTGTTGCAGGAAATGGGAATTTTAAAAAAGAGAAATGAATTATATATCAGGGGATAAAAACGTGGACAGATTCAAATGACACTTTTAAATGATGCCAAGAGTGAAGTGTTGAAATCAATGGAATACAATGATGCCCGAGATCTTGTCGAATTGCCTAATGATAGTAAAAAAGTTGGTTGTAAATGAGTTTTTAAGACTAAATGCGACGCTAAAGTCAGACTAGTGACCAAAAGTTTTACTAAAAAAGAAGACACTGATTACAGATAAAGCTTCTTATTGAAGGTAGAAGATGAGATGAAGCTTGCCTCATGCTTATCTGATTCTATGGAGATTTCGGGTAAAGAAATGAAGAAACAAAGGGAAGAAGAAAATCCCTAAATTCCCAAATCAATTTTGTATTTAGTAGTCAATAGTTTAGTGTTAGTAATTAGCGTGTTTTTGTTTTCCCGTTGTGTTTTTCCGTTTTTACCCGTTGTATTGTTTGCCCTATAAATAGGGATGTATTTGCACTTTGTTAGATACGTTTTCACTTTCAAGTTTTCATAAATACAAGTCTTTATTTTTCTGCCAAATCTCTTCTTCATATATTCATATACAATCACAGTTCATAACACATCTCAAATCCAGTTCATGTATTGCAACATTCAAGGTTAATACTTCTCTCCAATATCTAAGAAGAACACTCTTAGTCAGGGGCGTAAACGAGTTGAGTAGTATCAAACGACACACTGTTTAAGCTTGGTTTAAAAATTATCGAACTTGAAATTTTGTGTATGAATTTGGTTTGATTTCTAAACGAACCGAGCTCAAACGAGCTTTTATCGAATGAGCTCGAGCCGAGTATAGAATAGCTTGAGTTTTTCACATATATTTTGTCAATATTTAGCTTATCGATTCTAGCTCGAGCCGAGTTTCAAAAGTTATCAAGCAAAATATGATGTTCAAACTTGTTTGTTTTGTATGACGAACAAAACTCAAACGAGTTTTTATCGAAGAGCTTGAGTCGAGTATCGAGTAGTTTGGTTTGATTTTTAGCCCTTTTAGAATAAGGCCCTTGTTCATTATGATTTGAAGTTACATCAAATGGATATGAAAACCGCTTTTTTGAACGAGAATTTAGTGAAGATATTTATATGGACCAGCCAGTAGGATTTGTAAAACAAATAAAGGAACACTTGAATTGCAAATTAAAGAATTTTTTTTACGGACTTAAACAAGCTTGGAGAAAATGATATATAAAATCAATCATACCATTACTTTTAGATTTAAAGATAACATTGTTGATCAATGTATTTATCTAAAGTTCAGTGGGGGCAAATTTATATTTTTAGTCCTGTATGTGGGTGATATTTTGTTAGCAAGTAATGATCTTGGTTTATTGCACGAATCCAAGGTTTCTTAGGTAGAGACAAATGATATTATATATTCTATCTTTAGGGATCGACCTTGATGATTGCTAGGATTGTCTCTGAAATGATATATCGAGTCTTGGAAAGACTCAATATGCAATATGTTCAACCATTGATGCGCCTAACACGAAAGGTGATAAGTTAAGAGAAAAACAATATTCAGGGAATGATTTGGAAAAAGAGAATGAAGTTGATTTCATATGCTTCAGTTGTTGGAAGATTTATGTATGCACAAACTTGTATTATACTAAACTAGATATCTGTTATGCTGTATATGTACTTGGTAGGTACCAAAGTAATCCAGGTACAGAATTGGCAAACAGCTAAAAAGTTTATGAGGTACCCCGAACGAAGGATTATATGCTCACATATAGGAAATGTGATCAATTAGAGGTTAATGGATAAACAAACTCGGATTTTGCTGGTTGTCCGGATAGTAAAAAGTCAACATCGTACTTTGTATTTCTACTAGTTGATGGAACAATCTCTAGGAAGAGTGTAAAGCAAAGCATCACTGCTTCTTCCACGATGGATGCCGAATTTGTTGCATGTTTTGAAGCCTCGAGTCATGCACTGTGGTTGCAGAATTTTATCTCAAGGCTTAGAGTTGTTGAATAAATTGCTAGCTACTGAAGATATATTATGATAATACGTATCAATTTTATTTAAAAACAAGAGAAGTACTATAGTATATCAAAACATGGATCTTAAATTACTTAGTTGCTAAAAAAAAAGTCTAGAAACAACAAGTGACAATTGAAAATTTAAGTACAACTCGTATGATCATCGACCCATTGACCAAGGATTGCACGTAAATACTTATAAGAAACATTATTAGAATAGGTCTTTTAAGCAATCTGACTGTAAACATTGGTTATATATAAATTGATTTTGCTAAAGTTTTTGTTTATGTTTTTCACTCTTCAATTATGTGTGCACATGCAGGTTTGAACTTGATATAACAAGTATTTGTAAAATTAAAGGGGCTATTTAACGATTGTTGAAACTGATGGAAATTCTAGATTCATCAAAGTAAGCTCAATCGGAAAAGTTAGCAAACCTGATTGAGATTGCTTGATAGAAATGCAACGCGAAACGAGGATTTTTTTTTTTTTTTGAAAAAGAAAAGAGGATTTTTTGTATATGGTGAATGTTGTTGTGTTAGAATAGGTAATATATATAAGGGGTTGTGCGAAAATTTATCAGCCTGTTTAGATGGATTTCCGGCCCAAAACTTCGCCTAGCAACATAGGCCAAATAACATCTTACTCAATTTTAGTTCAATATTTTAGCTAGGGCTGTTAACGGGTCGGGTTGGGTCGGATCAGGTTCGATTTCATTTATGTTGGATTCGAAATTTGCTCGCCTTTGACTTTCTTGTCTATAATGGAACTTCATGGATTCAGTCTGATATCAGATCTTTTTCGAATCCAATAAAATTTTCATTTCACGTTCGAAAATTACACCATTATTTTTTCCTAAAACAAGTTTGTTAACTTCATGATGTTATTTAATTTAACTCATATGTTCAAACTTTCTTTATTAATATTCATGTTTTCAGAATAAAATATGCATAAAAATGGATTTATAAATAGTTATTAACTACCATCTTTTAATGTCCATGGTTTAATATTACTTATTTTTAGAAAACATTTTGTATATATATATACATATATATATATGTATATATATATGTATGTATATATATATATATATATGTATGTATATATATATATATATGTATGTATACTTTTTTTTATTTGTTGTCGGATATGGATCTTTAACGTATCAGATTGACTTAAACACATATTCGTTCCCCGTGTTTCGAATTACGAATCTTTATAAATGGATCAACTCTCACGAATCTCTAATATGATTAAAATTCGAATAAATCGGATGAGATTCAAATCGGATTCGAATTGAAACCCACTCCATTAAGGAGACAAATGTCTCCCTTGGAGCCCAATTAAGCATTTTTATAATAGCGATTTTTTTAAATTCTTTTTTCAAAATAAATAAATGAAAAAAATGGTCCGATATTTTAAAGTAGTTACGAGTCAAAATCTAATTCGAGGCAGTCTAAATTCAGGATATTGTTCAGAATCTTCAACTTATAGTATATGCTAAAATTAATTGCATTTTATACAAAAACAAATATTAGTATTGTATTGTTGAAGGACTAATTAAGTTTTATAACTGCTTTTTAAATTGGGTGATTTACATTCAGACCCCCTCATGTTTGTGCAGTATTTTTGAAGGACAAATTAAGTTTTATAACTGCTTTTTAAATTGGGTGATTTACATTCAGACACCCTCATATTTGGGCATATTACAAGAAACCCCCCCATTGTTTCAAAAATTACAGGGACACCCCTTCAGGTTTGGGCATATTACAAGAAACCCCTTACGGCGTTAAAAACAGAAGGAATTTGATGACGTCAGCAAAAAAATTTTGATTTTTCAAATTTACCCCTGGCTAAATATACCCACAGGGGGTTTCTATGTAGTAATATTATACCACAGGGGGTGTCTATATAACAATATTATACCATAGGGGGTGTCTATGTAATAATATTATACCACAGGGGGTGTCTATGTAATAATGTTATACCACAGGGGATGTATTTGAAATACTACAATAACTTCAGGGAGTTACTTGTAGCCAACTGTCATATTTTAAAAAAAGACCGTTGGATGTTACTGTTGGCCACATATTTTGGTTATAAGTAGCAGTCCAAATGTTTTTTTTTTTGTGCAATTCATCCCACAAATTAGATATTGTCATCATCAAATTCAGGAGGTAGTGTATAATACTTAAAATATCGATAATCAAAATATCCATGTGTAGGATGTGTGAAGAATGCACCCCTAATGGTTGCAAATGCACGCCGATCGAGATTTAAAGTTGTATTATCCCTACACGTGAACAGTTTGATTTATAATAAAAATATATGGACAACAATAACATCCATTGGTCATTTTTTAAAATATGACCATTGGCTATAAGTACCCCTATAAAATTTATAGTCAAAATATATGGCCAACATTAACATCCATTTGTCATTTTTTAAAATATGACATTTGGCTATAAGTAACTCCCTGAAGTTATTGTAATCTTTCAAATACACCCCCTGTGGTATAATATTATTACATAGACACCCCTATGGGTATATTTAGCCAGGGGTAAATTTGAAAAATAAAAAAAATTGATGACGTCATCAAATTCCGTCTGTTTTTAACGCCGTAAGGGGTTTCTTGTAATATGCCCAAACCTGAGGGAGTGTCCTTGTAATTTTTTAAACAATGGGGGGTTTCTTATAATATACCCAAACCTGAGGGGATCTGAGTGTAAATCACCCTTTTAAATTCGGAGATCCACCTGTGTCCATGTGTATAATCATGAGTCTGCGTTAAATTTTAGCATGACATTATTTGGCCTATCATGCCAAAATTGAAAAAACGAACATGTGATTAAGGTTTCTATCTTTTCTGGCCCAATCAAACTCAGTCTTAATCCACTAAGGCCAAGTTTTGTTTGGTTATAAGACCTGATTATAGTGTTTTGTTTGGTTGGTTTGTTTGTTTGTTTCTCTTAACTACGTATCAGCTTTATTATTCAGTCATACGTTCGATTTAGCATGATACTGCATACTGCACAATAAGATATGATAAAAGCAAAACACTCTCAATTCTAGTGGTTGTCTTTACCTAATCATCCATGTAATCGAGTCGAGTAGTGTCGAACGACACACTGTTTAAACTTGGTTTGAATTTTATCGAGCGTGAATTTTTTTGTTTGAGCTTGGTTTGATTGTTAAATGAGCTGAGCTCAAACAAGCTTTTACCGAACAAGCTCGATCCTAGTATCGAGTAGCTTGATATTTTACATGTATTTTTTTTTAATTTTTAGCTTATCGAATCAAACTCGAGCCGAGCT